>OV839569.1:63574552-73574552 GCA_929447395.1 Epistrophe grossulariae | reverse complement strand
TAGATACAATGTTGCCAAAAAAAATTTGCACTCGATTCGAAAGTAACATCTCAAAAAATACATCCCACAAATTTTGTAAAATTATTGTTAAAAACATTTGTTGTGAGCTATTTTTTGTCGCTTTGGGTTGCTAACAAATCGAAGCAACAAGTTGATACAGTTCACGACATTTCTAAATCTTAGCAGCTTAAAGTTGCCATCAGAAAATTGTTCTCATTACATTATGTGATTGCAACATGTTGCTAGGTGTGCGTCTAGTCTAAGCTAAATAAAAGTTAAAAATGTCATTTGATTACTAAAACAAAATTTTGGTAATTAAAATTATTGTTTTTTGAATAGACATACAAACAACATTTCATAAACATTTCTCAAATTTTTGTATACATGTTTCTGAAACCATTTGAAAAATGTTTGGAACATTTGAAATAAAATAATTTTGATTTTGACAAAAAAATTTGTGATTATTATTAGTTTTTCCATTTAAATAGAAGTAAAATAAATAAATCAAATTTATATTATTTAAAATGTTGCAGAAATCTTTTCAATTTGTTTCAGATACGTTTCACACAAATTTGAGAAATGTTTATGAAATATGTTTCGTTATAATTTAATGATATAAATGAAAAAAATATGAAATATTTGATTTTAATTTATTTATATTTGAAAGATGAGTTTTCGAAGGAGCTAAAATATATTCAGTAGATTTATATTCATCATGAAAATGTTGAAAACATTTGCGAATATACATAATGTATATTATTTTATTTGTTATTTTGTTCTTTTTTTATGAGATTTTCATTTTTCAGAATTTTTTGTTTTTGTGCTTGTTACATATATACATTTTTATTTAAAAATAATAACTCGTGTTTACTTAAGATTTTTCTCACATTTTATTTGTAGGTGCATTTACAACAAAAAACACTAACTTTCTGCTCGTCAAGCCTGAGAAAAAAATTAAGTCTCTCATCTCGAATGGGAAACTGAACCAAAAAAAAATTCAGATATGTTGCATCAACATCACCAAAAGAAACATTTCGGAAATGTTTTTTTCACATTTTTTTGTTTGTCAACAATGTCAAACTAAACATTTCAGATAATGTTTTTTTTTTTCTCAAATGGGAAACTGAAAAAAAAAAACATTTCAGAAATGTTGCATCGACATCATCAAAAGAAACCTTTTTGGAAATGTTGTTTTTACAAATTTTTTTATTGTAAAATAACATCTTCTTATTATTTAAAATTTTTTTACATTTCTTTTGTATTTTCATAATAAAAAGCACTAACTTTCTACTCTTGCTTGAGAAATAAATTAAGTCTCTTATCTTAAATGGGAAACTGGGGCACAACTATGTAACTCGATTCTACAATAAAAATTTTCGAATTCGCAAAATCTCAGCTCGCTAATTCTTTAGCAAACGCATATAAACGGAAATAGAACAGCGCTAGTTGAAGATTCTGTGGCAAAAAGTCGAAAGCACCAAAAACTGATCCCACTTTCATACATATTACCACTTAAAATAAGCATTGAAAACAACTTTCGAATGGATTCGAAAGTAGAAGCAAGTTACATAGTAGGGCCCCTGAAAAAAAAAACATTTCAGAAATGTTGCGTCAATATTTTGAAAATAAACATTTCAGAAATGTTGTATCAACAATATAACAAAATAAAATAAATATTTTGTTTACAAGTGAACAGCGCTTAATTGTTTTAAGGCCGGATTGTCTCTGATGGTACGGCCAGAAGCAATGGAAATTGTTTTTCTTTTTTTCTCAATAAACTTAGCAAAAATCTAAGAAACTTTTTTATTTCAAATGAACCTCAAAATAGATTTTATCTTATAATAATAATAATAATTTTAACTACATGCTCATAAGACCTAAGGTCTTTTAATTACAACCTGAAAAAAAATTTAAACACACCTTCTTTCGAATAAAGAAAAAGGTCACTCAGGAATTTAATTCTTTTTTTTTTTAAATTATCGTCAAGAAAAAAAATAACACAAACGAAAATAAAAACTATTTAACTCGTACACGCAATAAAATCAAACTGTTACTGATTTATTATAAAATTTCATTTAATAATTTCACCCCATTTTGTGATTTTTGTTGATATTTTCCAAAGCGGAACTAAAAGCTTTCTGCATCATAATGCCCATCCTCAAGTTTGTTTTTGTCTGTCAATAAATCATATAATATATTTTACTCGCAAATTTCTTTCAATACAAAGTCTTTATATACTAAATATTCTTATTGTTTATATTTTTTTTTAATCAAATCAAATACAACATTCATAATGTTTAGCAACAAAAGTACTTTCGATATCGATCAACAACAAAAAAAAATCAATATCTGCATTTCTATGGCATCTCAAGCTAAATAATTGCATATGGCTCTGATTGCGTGGGTATATGTACATATGACTATATTTAAATAAAGGAAAGGCTTAAAAACAAAAAAACAAAAAAAAACAAATATATAAATCAACTTATTTTTTTTTTACAGAAATCGAAGAAAAGTTGGAAAAAAAAAATAAACAATACTAAAAAGGCGCGCCAAAGAGTTTTGAAGATAATATCATTTGACAGACGTCACACATTTAAAATGACATAAATGGCGTAATAAGAAACGACATCGAGATTATAGAACATAACATATATGTAGCCACAGACATAAGACATCAGAGGTTTAAGAATCTCAGTTAGAAGTCAGGTATATGGTTATAGGGTTTGGCTTTGAATATATTTGACCCTGAATTAGTAGTTTAATGAACCATTTGAAAATTAAGGGAATTAAGATTACGGGATTTGTCAAGAGTTGAATTATAGAAAATTAATAAGAAGAAAAATGACAAGATGAATCGATAAATTTGATTTTTTTTTAATTTATTGCCTTTAGATATTTTAGAGGGTAAAATCTAAATCAATATTGATAGAGGAATTGATATTTTAGAGTAAGTAAGGAATTTCTTAAATGATTGGAGCTCAAGATTGTCATGTTTTTATTGAAAAATGCAGCACAAAACCGCTTGAGTGATTTTGTTGGAATTTTAAATATGTACATCTAGACAAAAAATTAAAACTCTAATTTGGCTCATATAGGCTAAATCTGTTACTATAATTCATTCCGTATCAATTGTTTAGAGACAGGTAATTTTAGATTTTAAAATTGTACGATAGTTTTTTTTTTTAATTAACGTGACTGAACAAAGCCCTTGTTATAAGCAATTTTGAATACAAAAATTAATTTGTATTTATAAAAAAAAACTTTTCGACAAAAAGCTCTAAAAACCACAACTTTAATTAATCTTAATTATTATTTAGTTATTTAACTATTCTTTAATTCGCACTTTTTTTTAATTAAAACTTCAATAACTTTCTTTTTCAAGTCACTGAATAAAAAAAAAATCTATAGAAAAAACTAGTTTTATTATTTCCGACAAAAAGCTCTAAAAAGAACAACTTTTGACAATTACTATTCTTTGATTCGCATTTTTTTTTTAATAAAGACTTCCCTTTCTTTTTTCAAGTCACTAAATATATAAAACAAATATATACAAAAAATAATTTTTAGTTCATATTTCTGAGTAAAAGCTCTAAAAAGCACAAGTTTTCACCATCACTATTCTTTGCAGCGCAATTTTATCTTTTTAAAGAAGACTTTAATTCCTTTCGTTTTCAAGTCACTGAATACTTACAAAATCTGTAACGAATTTATTTTTTAGTAATTATTTCCGATTAAAAAGCTTGAAAAAGCACAATTTTTGACAATCACTATTATTTTCTTAGCAATTTTATTTTTTCCAAGAAGAGACTTCAATAACTTTCTTTTTCAAGTCACTGAATATGTAAAACAAATCTATACAAAAATTAATTTTTAGTTATTATTTCCGACTAAAAGCTCTCAAAAGCACAATTTTTTACCACCACAATTTTTTGCGGCGGAATTTTTATTTTTATACTTTAAAGAAGACTTCTATACCTTTTATTTTCAAGTCACTGAATATGTAATTTCAAAATCTATAAAAAAATGTTTTTTTGTAATTACCTACATATATCCGATAAAAAAGCTTTGAAAAGCACAATTTTTGACTATTCTTTTCTTCAATCTTTTTTTTTTCAAATCACTGAATATATAAAACAAATCTGTACAAAAATTGATTTTTAGTTATTATTTCCGACTGAAAGCTCTAAAAAGCACAATTTTTGACTATCACTATTTTTTGCTTCACAATTTTTATTTTAATGAATACTTTAATTCCTACCCTTTTCAAGTTGATGAATATAAAAAAAGAATTAAAAAAAAAATATAAATTTTTATTTATAAAAAAAAAAAACTTTCCGACAAAAAGCTCCAAAAATCATGAAATTTTTTTTTTATATTAATTTAACTGAAAAAATACTTAGTTATTAGTCTTTTCTGTAAAAAAAATTACTTTTTATTTATTAAAAAAAATATTCCCACAAAAAGCTCTAAAAAGCACCAAAATGCACTAAAATCTTTTTGACAATCATTTTTCTTTGCTTTGCAATTTTTTTTTATTTAAAAAAGACTTCAATCACTTTCCCCCCTTTCTTTTTCAAGTCACTGAATGCTTACCAAACGTATGGTTTCAAAAAGGTGGCGACTTCGGGTCTAGGAACCGAGTATTATCTAAACTACCAAACTTGTCTTTTAATTCATGATTTTGATTTCTTTTCAAAGAAATTCAGAAGCAAACTACTTTTTATAAAAATAAGCATGGAATACATTTATCAAATGACCTCCAACGAATACGCAAAAAAATGCTAATTAACTGTATATACCGATAAGCCCTCGAATTTTACATCAAGGTAGTATTTTCTTAAAATTTCTCAAGACTTGAAAACGTTCTTTTTAACTTTTTCGTTCTTAAAAACTTTTATTTCATTTTTTCCAAAAAATTTGGATTTCTATTTTAAATATCAAATAATTCAATGATACCATATTATTATGTACTTCAAAATAAAATTTAGCTCAGTTAATTATTTCCCAATAAAACTTCCTCCACACACCCGAGGTCTAAAATATCATTCCCAAAATTGCTATGCAATTTTCAAAATCACTCATTGGCTATTAGTTGAACCCATTTATGGAATGGCAAAGTCATTTAAAAAAATAAAATTGTTACCAAATTAATCGATGAAAAAATAAATAAACGTGCTTTTCGGTGGTTCACTTCACTCCTCGTGCACTTCCTATAGACCTCTTTGACCATCTTAACAAGCCATAAAAATTAAAGCTACACAAAAATTTGATGAATTTCTATGATGTCGTCGTCGTCGTGGGTATTCAGAAAATTTATATATTCAATTCACATCGGACACTTTGTATTATTGTGTTGATTTCATTGATTTCACTATAACTGCCGAAGAAACAAACGGCAACGACGACTTAATTATTTTATTTTTTATTAAAGTCAATAATAAAAATTTGAATGCAATTTTGGGATTGGTTGAGTCAAATTTCAAAGTCGAAATCGGTTGATAAACTCTTATACTCTTATACTGATGCAGTCATAATATTGAAATTTTTCTTTAAATAAATATAAACAAATTTAATTAACATGGAATTCACTTTCGATGGAAATGTACCGGATTTGTCATAAGTTCGATTTTTATTTTGTCCGTGAATCAAAAAAAAAAAAAAAAAAAAAAAGATTTTCAAGATTTTTTATAAAAGATTTTCTATACAGAAGAAGCCTCATTGTTAAGAGGACAAACAATGGTTTTATGGATTAGTCAAATAATCAAGACAAATCCACCTTTTGACCTTAAATCTATTTTGAAGAAAAATATTGATTTTCAAAAAAAAATAAAAACGAAAGTTTTATTTTTACAATAACGGATTCAACTGGTCAAATCGGTAAAGTATATAAAAGCCCAAGGTGTTTATGCGGGAAAACAACAATATAAAACTGAATTTACATAAGGAACAGTTTGTTGTGAAATATAATTAATGATGGGAATCTATACTGAAGACTGATTTTATGCAACGGTTTTACCATATTATGAAGACTATCGCAAAATACCTGTCTCAATATTCAAAATAATAAAGAATGTTCCTCTAAACCTCTTGGTGCGAAGTGTGTAGATTTTGTCTGCTTTTTTTCTGTTAATTAAAAATCGTTAAATGGATTAAAATCATTATTTATGCTTTCTATTATAAAGGGCGTCCCAAGATTAACATAAGATTTGAATTTTCCGTCATTTGTGAAGTAGTGTTGGCAACCCTTGGAAAAAAAACAATTTGACAATTGATAGTTGGCAGTTGACAGTTTAGGGTTAGTACAAATGAAGCATTTAGCCAGTTTAGGTTTCTTGAGATCTCTGAGATCTGAGCAATCTCAGAAATCTGACCTAATTCCTTAGTGAGTTTCCTCACTTTTGCTGTCAAAAAGCTGAGACTGAAATTTTTTGGATTCGTGTGCTCAATTACTTTTTGTCGCAGTTGATCAATTTATAAATACGAGATGGAGAGTGCTTTTGACTTCTAAAGGAGAAATTTTGTTCAGGTTTCTCCTTCTCCTCAATGGAGCTGACAGACGCACGTTTGCTCAGTGAGATCTCAGAAACGTGAACTGGCTAATTAGAGAGAGAACAACGTGTTTTCATTGTTGAATATTTATTTCAAAAATAATGAAAGTTTGACGGGCCACGTCAGTTCCAAATTTTTGTCGGAATATTGATTTAACTTCGTTAAATGTAAAGAGAGTAATTACTGAACTAAATTCATGAAGACTGGATCAATTGTTGATGCTCAACAAAATGGTCGTCCAAAAATAAGTTGTTCAAATGTCAAATATCGAAGCAGTCCGTGAGATTGTTGGTGAAAGTCCAGGAACATCGAAAAAGTCCTATAGCCAAGTCCTTTAAGACACATTCGTCTTCGGAAAAATTCCGCGTAAGCTGGATTTTGGTCTAAATCCTCCTTCTGATGGTCTTGAGAAATTAAAAAAAAATCTCTATCAATACGAGTGACGGTAACAATTTTACGTGGGGGTTTAAGCCCCCTCCAAACTTTTCTTTTCGAAATGTCTCCCTAATGTTCAGTTTTATAGAAAAAATGTCAGAGGATTATTTGTAGATAAAAATATTTCCTACAAAGAACTTATTTATACTTTTCTTGATAAAAATAACCCTTTTCGAAATAATTATATCGAAAGAGGAAAAGTTTTTAAATTTTTAAACAAAATATGTTTCCTTTTCCACATGATCACCTATGAGGTTGAGTAAAAAATACACTTTTTTTTATGTGATACCCCCAATTGGGCGTTAGGCAATAACGCCCAAGGAAATAGATAGAAGAAATTGATTTGTAAATATCGCCTTAAAAATTCTGAACAATTGTTTTTGTTTTTTTCTCAATTTGGACGTTATTTCCAATTAAAAAATTTTTTTTTAAAGGAAAGAAACGCCCAAAATAAAAATTTTAAAAGTCAAATGTAAAATAACGCCCAGAGTTGGAAATATCGCCCAAAAGAAATCTAGAAAAAAGATATAAGGCCCAAATCTTAGGAAATAACGCCCAAGTAATAATATAACTCAGTGGGTACTAACATCTACAATATGGATTTTTGAAAATTAAAACGGCGTATAAATAGTGAGGTATGTATGGGGTGCATTCTGCCTCCCTACTTGGGCACACTAAAGGATTTGGTGCATAAGTTTCTTTATATCCAGATTCTTTAAATGCTAAGAGACTTTTCATACAACCAGCCTCGCACCTACCCCAAATCCTATAATATGCCCTAGAAGGGGAGTTGCAGTTTACTGTTTATAAGCCACGATTTTTTTTACTATTATCTTATCATTAAAATTTCACTTTGGAAGCATCGCCCAAAATTGAAGAAATAACGCCCAAATTTTACAAAAACAATTTACTTTGATATTGAATATTTGGGCGACATTTCCAACTTTAGATTTGGAAAAATATAAATTTAGCCGATATTTTTTTTTTGTTTTTGGGGGGCGATAAAAAAAATTTGGGCGATATTTCCAAATCGATTTGGGGCTTGGTCGTTGTTGCTTAACGCCCCCCAATTGGTCTAATCAACGCAAAGCCGCGGTCAAAGACATATTAGGGTATAAGGTACATAAGACCCTAAATTTCACTGGGTATAGTGCATCCAATACCCGTAAATCTGTAGTTCAACAATAAGATACGTTGATGATGCCCAATATTAGGCTTATGATTTTTATGTAACTGAAACATTAAATCGGCATAAGAAAAAATGAACATAATAGTTTAAAAATTGTGGATAGACCTTAATGAAAAAGGTTTAACCCTATCAGCCTGTAAAAATGTTTTAATTTTTTTTTTCAACTCTTCAAAAATAATGATTGATAAAAATAAAGTTTCGCATTTCAAATTGACACCTTTTTTTTGCCAGTATAATATATTAATATGAAAATCTATAAATTATTATTAAATTCAGTCCGTAACGAACACTGCAGATATAAAACACGCCATAAAACAAATCGTTTAGCTTTTATAAAACAAATTAAAAAAAAATATAAGACAGCAAGTTTTTTACATATGGTATACCTACATACCGGTAACCAGTGTATAAAGAGCAACCTGGATCTTTTTCGTAATTAATTATTATTGTAAAATAATTTTCTTTTGCTTATAATAAATAAAATTGTTGTTTAGGTACTTTATATATTATGTTGGAGTGAATATTATGATGGAGTTGTTAATTACAGGTTTCGAACTTAAAAATTGCCTTTAAATTTTTTTTTTAAATTTGTTTAACAGCCTCTAACAAATGTTACTTGGACATTCAATTTTCAAAGACTTGCTTTCGAGGTGCAGATAATATGTAGATAATAATTTATCATAATCGTTTTGTATGAGGTTTATTATTTTTTTTTAATTTTTTTTCCGGTGATCAGTGAGATGGTTCAGTTTTTTTTTATTGTTGTTTAAAATTGTTTTCCGTTTTCTGCACTAATCTGCAGTTTATACTTTCATTTTTTTTTTTCTTATATTTTCTTCTTTTGTTGTCTTGAAAACAATTTTTTTTTGATGAATTATTGCGTGCAATCACGAGATTTTTAGTATAAAATTGATGGATGGATTTTTAAGATTAATTATAAAAAGTTCACATCAATTTCACATATGGACTTCCTTCCGTGCATAGTCATTCGCTTTGGGGTTGGAAATACATACAATACAAATTATTTCTATTATTGATAAAATTATTTCTCTTTTTATAAGAGATCAATTGCAGGTAATTTGTTTGGACTTTATTAATAAATCAAACCAAGCTAATTTGTTTCTACTTCTTTGCAGTAATTTTATATCTGTCGTTTTTCTTCCAAAAATTTAAATGTAAAAAGACGTAATGCACTTTGATTTGTATTAAAAAAAACTAGCTGGACTGTGCTCGCGCTCCTTCGGTTGAAAACATCCAAAGTCATTCATTTTGAAAACAGGAAGAGCAGTAATAAAAAACTAAAGATCAGAATAGTATAGAAATAAAATAAAATATTTTTTTTATAAATTAACTAGCGGAACCTGGCAAACGTTGCATCACCCTTGTACAGAGAAATAATTCTTGTTTGAATAAATATATTTAAAAAAAACCACAAAAGCGTGTACCCTAGGTTGATTTGTAACTTTATATTTTTTTTTTACTTTGAATACGTTTTATATTATTCAATTCCAATTACAACTGCAACTTCGAACTCCAAGCCCCTGCACTAGTAGGAAAATAATAAATTAGTGTTCAGTCATTTTCAACTCAAATATAGGTATATTAGAAAAGTGGGCGTTTTATTGGGCGTATTTCCAAAAAATATACTACACATGCCATACTCTCAGTTCAAGAGAGTTTAATTACAATTTTTTTACTTTTTATGAAGAAAATTCAAATATAAGAAAATTGGGATTGAAAGTAGGTGTGGAAGTAGGCGAAAAAATTACGCATGTCATTCATTAGTTTAAAAGAATTCAATTACAAATTTTCAACTTCTCTTGAACTTTAAATCAAGTAGAAAATTCAAATTCAAGAAGAAAAGTGGGCGTTTTGAGAAGGCGTATTTTCAAAAAAAAAATATATTAAACATATCATAATCTCACTTCAAGAGAGTTTTAATACAATTTTTTTAACTTTTAAGGAACTTTTAATCAAGTGAGAAAATTCAATTATGTATAGGAAAATTAGGTTTAGAAATAGGCGTGGTAGTAGGCGGTAAAAATAACACATATATTAGCTTAAAAGGGGTTAACTACAAATTTTCAACATTTTATGAACTTTTAATCATGTAAAAATTAAAATATTGTATATACGAAAAGAGGGTTTGCAAGTAGGCGTGGCAGTAAGAGGGAAAAAATTAAACATGTCATTTATAAGTTTAAAAGAGCTTAATTTTAAATTTTCATCTTATAAGGGACTTAAAAAAAGTAGAAAATTCCAATATTAGTAAATAGGGTTTGGAAGTAGGCGTGGCAGGAGGCAGAAAAAATACCACATGTCATACATTGGTTTAAAAGCGTTTAATTACAAATTTTCAACTCATAAAGGACTTAAAATAAGTAGAAAATTCAAATATTAGTAAATTGGACTTGGAAGTAGGCGTGGCAAGAGGCGGAAAAAAATTATATGCTATACATTAGCTTAAAAGTTTTTAATTATAATTCATATATTACTAATACATTAATTATAATTAGTAAATAGTTAAAAATGGTTGCATTTCGGACATTAAATTTTGAGAAAACTCTATTTTAAGAAAAGTGGGCGTGGCAGACTAGATGGATTTCGCCAAAACCACTTACGAAACCTTCTAATATTCCAATTCTAATAGAAACAAACTCTGAATTTTTAAAAATCAATTAAGCAGTTTTAAAGTTATACAATATACATGTATCTAAAGATTTCTTGTATAAAGACCATAATTAGGAGCCGAGTGAAGAAAGAACTGCTTTTTTGTAATTCGACGGGTATACCACAGCCTTTTAACTGAAGATACCACCAAAATTGAAAGTACAAGTATGTAGGTACTATATTTATAGAAATATGTATGTACATATTATATAAGAACAAAATTCTGTGGAAATTGTGGCCTGCGAAAAAAGTTTGATTATTATCTTATAAAATCGCTTATCATTAGACCAGTTTATACCAATAAATAAAAATACATATTTTAATTATAATTTTTCACTTGATTTCAATGCTTGTAAAATTAGAAAACAACAATTTTAAAAAAGTATTAATGCTAAATATTTGAGACTTAGCCCCTAGGAAGTCGTGCCTATGTTTATACCAGTCAAGTAAAATATACGTGCAAAAATTATTTATTTTCGATTCCTCTTGTAGCGTATACATAAAGAAGATAATTTGTTGTGTTCTTTTTTTAAATGCCGCAGCCACGCGACATTTTTACAATTTCAAAAAAATCACATTGCGACATCTATAAATATTTGCAAAAAAAAACCGGAAGGGTTAACCATGCTATTAACCTATACAAAAAAAAAACACAAATAAAATTAAATATTTAAGAAGAACACGAAGACTTTTTGCTGTCTTGACTGATTTTTTTTATTATTTTTTTTTTGTCTGTTTTAATGTCATTTCCGATGTCAACGAGAGAGTTCATTCAATTATCATGTTCTTGATCGTTGTCGCATCACAAACCGAAGGTCTTAAGTCAAAAATAAATTAATTCAGACACCATACACTGGTATAAGAAAATGAAAAACGAATATAACGAAAAATTCCATTTAGATGATCAACAACACCAACTTCAACTTCAACAATGTTTGTTTTTTTTTTTTTTTTTTTTTTTTCTTGTTATACTTGCCGCCCATCAGCCATGCAGAAAATTTGCCGACTTTTATGGTATGGTATTTTTGAAGATTGTATACATATTTTGCTCTTAAACACTCAAGAGATGTCAACATGACATCTGTTTAGTTATAAATAATCATGTCTGATTATGGTTGGCTGGCTGCCGTTTTGTTTTGATATAAACGATTATATTTTTGGAAGAATTTCTGTGAGGTTTCGCGCACTCTCGAGATTCGAAACCAAAACGGATTAGATTATATGTTGGGAGAAAGAAGATTTTTTTTTTGTTCGAGGAGAAAACAAGAATTATAATGTTACATGTACCTGGGATTATTAAATTGTTGGAATAGGTATATCTTCTTAAAATAAAAAATAAAGCAAATGACTTTTAGTAATTGGTACCTACAATTATTTTGCCATGATCCTCGGGGTCAACAAAATTTTCTAAAACATTTTTGCTTCTTCTATCGGGCAAGTATTGGTTTGATGTGAAAAAATGTCAAATATAATTTTATGAGTATGGAGTATTCCAAAAAATTGGTTTTCTACATTCTTTCCGTTCACATGTACATACATCGAAGCTAGACCCTAAACGGGTGGACCGATTTTCGTCAAATAAGGCATAGAGAATTTTTATGTAATTGCCTTGAGGAGAAATTTAAATTTTACAGGCGTATTTATTATCAAAATAGTTGGAAAGAAATGGAAATATGTTTTATTTTATTAAATAAAATGCTATATTAGCCAAGGTTTAGCAAATCCAGTTCGTTGTCTAATTTAGATAGATCTTAAACATCAAATAAAAATGTGTATCTATTAATAAGACGGGTGTCCAAAATTAGACAAAGTTTATAAATACGAACGTTAGTTTTTAGTTCCTTTACAACGGGTATCGTTAGTTACCAAACAACGATTTCGGTTTTTTTCAACTATTTTCGAAAACGACTGAAACGATTTTGATGAAACTTCATACCAATAATGTTAAAAGTAATTTCAATGAAAAAAACCTTTTAGATCCTTGTCAAAAAATTGACATAATGAAAATATCACCTCATGGTGTTTTTAAGAAACTCGATATAAGCGCCGCGAACAATTTTACGGGGGTTGAAGGCCCCCCAAAATGGTTTTTCAGGAATAACTCCCAAATTGTAAATTGTACACAAAAAATGCAAATGACCAATTTGTAGCTTCAAATATTTCCTACAAAAAAGATTAATATAATTTTTTTCATGCACATAACCGTTTTCGAAAGAAACCAATCAGAAGAGTTGAGGGTTTTACTTTTCTTTGTAATTGGGCGACTTAATTCCAAAATTTTGCATTTTTCCATTGTTGGTACATTATATGGGTATGATTTTAAGATATCGGCTCACCTTATTTGTCCACCCCTTTAGGTGGGAGGGGCAAATAAAAAAAAAAACAGTTTTAAATAAAAAATGAATATTAAAATACAACGGCAACACTTGCAAAATTATGTTACAGTTTTTTTTAAAGCCAGAATGTTCATTTTTAATGCATATTTTTAAATGAAGTTATTGAAGTGCATAGTTTTTGAATAAATTATTTTAAACTCATAATTTTTCGAATTTTATTTTAATTTTATTTGAAAAATTAACAGTTTAAAAATCATTTATTCAAAAACTAAGCACTAAAATAACTTAATTTAAAAACATAATTAAAGTATGAATTACTGGCATTAGAAAAAATTATAACATGATATTGTAGGTGTTGCCGTTGTGTTTTTATATTCATTTTCTATTTTTTTTTTTTTTTTGCCCTCCCACCTTAAGGGGTGGACAAATACAGTGGGCCGATATCTTAAAATCATGTTCATATAATGTACCGACAGCAAAAAAAAATTGATGCATTTATCAAAAATTGCACAATTTTGGAATTAAGTCGCCCAACTACAAAGAAAAACCCTCAACTCTCTTCTGATTGGTTTATTTAAATAATGGTTATTTGCATGAAAAAAACTATATAGAAAAGTAAGATCCTTAACTCTTCCAGTTGGTTTATTTCCGAAACGGTTATTTTTATGAAAAAAAGTATGTTAATCTTTTTTGTAGGAAATTTTCCAAGCTACAAATTAGTCTTTGACAATATTTTTTGTACGACTTACCATTTGGGATTTAAGATTTCTAACGACTTCTGCAGGAGTTGTATGGACGAAGAAGAGGAAGAATCGATTCCTCACCTTCTCTGTACATGCCCTGCTCTATCTCAACGACGTAGGCTCCACTTAGGAGAATTTTACTACAATGATCCTAGTGATCTGGCAAGTCATGACATTAATAGTCTCGCTCGCTTCGTAAGAAGCTTTTAATGGTTCAACGAGTAGGAAGAAAGTTTCCTAGATTCCTGTGGTATCACAATGGGCCAACCAATGGTCTAAGTGTGTCCAGCGTTCTGCTTGACAACCACATAAACCTAACCTAACCTACCATTTGGGAGTTATTCCTGAAAAACCCGTAATATTGCTAGCGGCGCTTATATCGATGTGGACTTTTGACAGTTTCTTAAGAACGCTATGAAAAGGCTATATAGGCACTAAAATCCAGCTTTCCGGCGAGTTTTTCCGAGTCAAATGCTTTATTAATATGTTTGCTTACTTTTTTGCATGAACTTTCACAGGCTGTTTTGCGTCATTATAATTATTTAAAAAAAAAACTTGACTTTGATCAAAATATTCATTAAGTGTAAAATATTCATTAAGTGTGTAAAACCAGTTAACACCAACTAAAGCAGTGAGAAATATGCTTATTATTTTTTTTTAATTTTCACAGTCATGAGCACGCATTGTAATTCAAACAATTTTTAAAGCAAAAATAATTATTTTTATAATCCCACTGTGAGAATCATCATAATCCGTTTTTTTTTTTTTTATTTTAAATAAATATCTAGGTATGACTTGCTTAATTTTCCTTCCAACTTTTTTATTTTTTTTTATTTTGTGTAATACATGAGAACGACAGACAATACAAAGGTTTATCTTAAAATAATATAGATATATAGATTCAGTTTGCCATTGAATATATCTCATGCAGAGCTCATCTCTAAGCTGCATCAACATCATTAATTGTTATACTAAAGATACTTCTTTATAAATATAGGACTTACACACATGTATGTATAGATAGATCTATATATTATAAAATGTTCAATTTATGGATTACACGAGATCTGGGGCCTATTTCACCAAACACTTTTCACTTTTTACTTTGCAACTTTGCAAAAAAAAATTTCCTGCAAAGTAAAAGTGCAATGTGTTTCAGAAAATTTGCAAAGTGCAAAGCCTTTGCAAAGAGGCAAACTTTTCAATTCAATAATTTCCTCTTTGCAAATTTGCGTTTGGTGGAACAAAATTTGCAAAGTAAAAGTGCAAAGTTGCAAAGTGAAAAGTGAAAAGTGTTTGGTGAAATAGGCCCCTGCTCTTGAATAATGAAGCACTTATATAGAGCCCAATTATAGTTCGACATCTTTTTGAATGGTTTAAAATTTTTTTTTTTTTAATTTTGAATGAATTATACAGTTTTATTTTTGTTGTTTGTCGGAAAAGATTATGTTGGAATACAAAAATTTAGGGTATACTAGGATTTTACAAAAACCTATTTTATATGACCTTTAAGTTATGAATAATAATAAATAATTTTTTTTTTGTTTATATTGTTTTAACACTTAATTATATTAAGAAAGTTTTTTTTTTTAATAATACAAATTCTATATACTACACTACTGCCATCAGCCAAGTAGAAAACTTAGCACTATTTTAATGGACTTTGTTGAATTATAGATTCAAAATAGCTTTTAATGGCCTTTAAGTCCTATAAAAATTATTACTTTTTTTGTATTAATATTTAAAAGAAGCTTGAGTTTTATAATTTAATACAAAATGTTATCAAGCAAAAGAAGAAGAAATCCAAATTAAATTTAAATTAATTTCTAAAAAAAAAAACAGAGAATTTAAAATAGCGAAAAATATAGTTAGTTTGCGAAATTGCTTATAAAATGTTCCGCATTTTCAAATAAAAAAAATTAGGACAAACATCGAGCGAGCATAAAATTATCAAAAATTAAATCCCTATTATATTCTATAAGACAGGTTTTTAATATACCATAACATCGCATAAATCTATATCGATTGATAAAATTTATATTTCTTTTATTTAAACAAAAAGAACATTGACCCGATGAATGATGAAGAGTAAAAGAGTGTTAACGAATTCTCTAATGTGATTTTTTTTTCTGTATAGGTAATAAAAGAATATCTTGCACGCATATATACACTTTTTTCTCCGCAAAAAAAAAAAATAAGAAATTTATAATTTTGTTTTAACAAATTGTTGTCTATTGTTGTTTAATTTGATTTCGTTTGTTTAGATTTTTTCGTGAGGAGTCAATCAAAATTTTATGAAAAATAGATATTTGGATTTATAAGAGGTGAGACTTATATTTATTCATGTCTTAAGTTCACTTATTGTTTAAATTTTATCAAATTTAAGAAAAGATAAATAATTATACAGAAATTAATCAAATCGATATGAAATATCTATTGAAAGTTAAAAAGTTAGAAAAATAAAAAATAATAAATACCTATAGATTCTTCTACAAAATAAATTCGCTCTACAAGAAAATTGTTATTCTTTTGTATATACATTGTTTTATGAATCACAAAAGAAAAGTACTGTTTTAAAAGGCAAAAATAATCAAAAATGTTTTGAAGCCCCCTACAAAAAATGCGATAAAAAATTGCTTTAACGTCAGGGTGAATGGTACAAAAAAAAAACTACATTTTTCAAACTAAGTGGAAAACTGAAGTATTAGCTTTATTTATTAAAAAAATACTTGCTGAATTTTAGCGGAAATTTTGACAAATCGACGATTAAAGGCAGGACCTAGTTTGTCCAAAAAATCAACAAAAATATTCATGTTGATAATTAATAGAATCCGCAATTCTCGATGTGCAGTGTTCTCTTTTATTCTTACTTCATTTGTCGTGAAAAGAAAAGAGAACACTGTACTGAGAATCACTACGGATACAGTATTGCGGTATTTTATAATCGACATGATTATTTATGCAAAATAATCAAAATAATTAGAGCCATCTTTTGGGAAATTTTGGGTAACATTGTTGTTCTGAAAATTTTACAGAAAAAGGCGAAATTCGAAACCTCTTACATCGCCATACAAAATGAGATGAATTGGTTTTTTGTTTGTACGCCCATAACTCGGCTTAAGATCATACGATTTGCATGGAGATTTTTTTGTCAGACTCAAATTGAACCAGGTTAAAAAAGTACAGAGTCGATAATTGGAATTTTTTTACCGGAAAAGTAGGAAAATCGTGAACATTTCAAAATTGCATACTTCCAGCCAGCAGCGGTGGGAATTTTGTCTTTTGTAAATTGTATATGCAACTTAAATCGGCTTAATATCATCCTATTCATAAAGGGATTTTTTTTGTTTTGTTTCGTATTGAACCAGATTAACAAAGTACAGAGCCGAAAATTGGAATTTTTGACTAGAAAAGTAGGAAAATCGTTAAAACTTCAAAATTGCATGCTTCCAGGTGTGGGAATTTTGTCTTTTGTAAATTGTATATGCGACTTAACTCGGCTTAACATCATCCGATTTGCATGGGGATTTTTTTGTAGGACCCGTATGAGGCAATTAAATAAACTACAGAGCCAAAAGTAGGAATTTTCGACTGTAAAAGTTGGAAAATCGTGAAAACCCAAAATGGTATACTTTCAGGGGGGAATTTTGTCTTTTGTAAATTGTATATCCAACTTAACTCGGCTTAATATCATCCGATTTACATGGGAATTTTTTTTTGTTTTGTTTCGTATTGAACCAGGTTAACAAACTACCTAGTCGAATATTGGAAATTTGGACCAGGAAAGTCGGAGAATCCTTGAAAACCGTTGGTTTGTATTTTTTTTTTTTGTAACATCATCTGATTTGCCTGGGGATTTTTTTTTTGGTTACGTATTGAACCAAGTTAACACACTACGGAGCCGAGCATTGAACATTTTGAACAGAAAAGTCAGAAAACCGTGTAAAACACGAAATTGCATACTTCCAGGGGTGGACGGTGCCGATATTTGAAAATTTCTTTTGGTACTTCATTTTATTTTATTTCAAGATAATAAAATCTTATAAAGTATGAATATAAGTTAGGAAATATAAGTTAGGAAAGAGACCACTAAATTATTTTTTTTACATTTTATAAGTGAAAAAAAAAAGCCATAAAGAAAGTAATTAAGTATTCAAAAACGTAAATAAAAGTTTCTTGAATATGTTGACGGAATGAGCAAGTTTTATATTATGTGGGATAGTGTTCCATGATCTTATGGTATGAATAGGAAGGAAAAAGATGATTCTATGAAATGACAAACACTATAGGGAATATTAAAGATCGGTTAATTGTGTCCCTCACGAAGCTGAGATTGACAACAGATGGCGTTACTCTATCAGATTGGTATGTAATGTACATTTGTGTATACAAATTATTTGAAAATATAGCGTGCCAAAAATTGAAAAAATGTAAATATAAGGAATAATAAATTGGGATGAAATTAATCACAGTAGCGCATTGCGTAGTAGTTAGTACATATTATGTACATATATCTCTGAGGGTGCATTTTGGTCTAAGTTCAACTCCCGGCAGAAGAAAAAAGTTTTTCAAATTAAATTGAACAATAAAAGACCAAACAACACTAAAAGGAGTCTGATGATCGGCCTGCCAGTCCTGAAATAGCTATATAAATCCAGCCTATAAAAACTTGGTGGTAGCTCACCCAAGTGTTTATTGTTTCATTCACACTTTCAATGTAAATGAAGGTTGTTTGAAGCCTCTACAATTTTTAAAATTCCAAAATTTATAAAAAAACAAAATTCCTTGCGGAGATATTCCAGATATTATTACCTAAAAACAAAGCACATTTTGAATTTTTTATTGTTTTTCTAAAATCTATTTGAATTAATTTTTTTTATGATTAAGAAGGTTTTTTTATCAATACAAATTCTATATACATCAGCCAAGTAGATGATTTAGCACTATTTTAATTGGTTTGATCGAATTTTATTGATTCAAAAAAGCTTTTTACGGCCTTTAAGCCCGTATGACACAATATATTTTTTTTCTTCATTTTTAGTTCATTAAATCATACTAAAATGTAAGACAAGAGAAAAAGGGAAAGATATTTATTGTTTTTAAGAAAGGAAAAACACTTATCTGGTAAAAAAATAAAATGAACTGTCAACATTATTTAAAAGTCCTTTTGTTGTTTTCTCTTCTAATGCTACAATATTTGATTAATTTAGATTAACGGCAACACAAAATTATAACCGATTGAATTTTGTCCGAAAAGTTAATTTTCAATCCTAAACTGTCAAAAAAAAGCTGCTAGAAGCTGAAAAATGTAAATCACATTTTTAATACAGTTTTTCTGGCATTTTCACATTTTTTCTGATATTTTTTCATTTTTTTGTGACATTTTCACATTTTTAGAGTTTGATGTGTACACACTCACTCATATGGGAATTTTCAGTAATGAATTCTTCGTACTGCTTTAATTTCATTTTCAATGAATTAAAAATGAGAATAAAATGTAGTATTATACGGGCTTTAGTTCTACATGATTGTTTGGTAGTATCTTGACTAAGAATACAAATTTTTTCATGTTGTAGATAATTTTTTTTTTTTCAAAAACTCACCTTGAATAATTTTTTTTATATAATCCTTTTAAATGTTTGTAAATTTTTCAATTTCAATGCAAAATCCTTTCATTAAAAGAATCGAATTAATTAATGCTCTTTGACGACATCCACAATAATTCATAGCTCCAACAAATCCTCTATACATCTGATGTCTATATTCACTTTAAACATATTACAAAACATGCCACAACATATTTATGGTTAAATGCAAAATCTTCTTTTTTTGTTGCTAAAAATTTTACACGAATATTTAAAATGTATCGTTTAAACGTTTTTCTACAAGAATCATCGAATCAAAAAAAATATTTTTGCAAAGTTGTATTTTTTCAAAACAATAACAATAACACTACGACAACATCATCTTCGTCCAACATATCGTTTTTTTACTTCTTTAGACGACGAAAATAAGAAGAAGAAAGCGATTTTATCTTCAATTTTTTTATTTTTTTTTTAAAGAAGAAGTATCTTTTGAATGAAAAAGCTTCTTATCTTTAGCGAGCACCAATATAATAAGATCAACGACGATGATGGTCCACGAACGTACTTGAAGAAAGAAGTGTATTATTTTCACTGACCCCAATCATAGAGGCGTTATAAATTATTTTAAATTCACTTTTTTTTATTTTAAATTGGCGAGAAAAAGGGCCTTTCTCAACGGCGAAATGGCTCGCACCATAAATGGTAAAATTTATCTTAAACACTTGTACTTTTTTTTTAATAGCACATTTTTTTATTCATAGATACAGAAAGGGGAAAGATACAAGTTATTGCAGATGAAGTATAGGTATACTAAGGCCGGCAGCGGCGGCTGCTGGGAGAATTATTATTTCCCGTATCTAAAGAATATGATTTCACGCACTAGTAAGTTGGGTGTACTGTATATACTCGTAGATACTTTTTTTTGTTTTTTTTTTTAAATATCAAAGATAGATGCGAACACTTTCAATGATGTCAACTTTAAGCCTCTTTGGCGTTTAAATTTAATAAATTTCCAACTACGAGTACATGTATCTCTAAGATAGAAAAATTTTAATAAATTCTGCTCGAATTAATTCCCACATCCAGCTAGATAAACACACACATTTATTCACACAAAAACGCGACACACCTTTCAATAGGTTCCCGAGTTGTAATATTATATAGAAAGAACTATCTACATGAAAGTATCTTTTCTATGAAAGTATGTATCTTATGAAATTAACTCATCATCATTACAACATTCAACTACTTAACTCCCGCATCTAAGAAATTATTACTGTTTACCTGCGTGATAGATATATTTTTTTTTTATGACAGAAATGCATGCAATGAGTGTGGTGATTTCATGGGAAATATCAACAAAAACAAAAATTAATTCATTAAGGATGTTAATGATGATGGGATGTGGTGATGAATGTTTGGTGACAACATCCTTTCTGAGAATAGTTTGCCTTTTTTTTATACTGAAATTGCACTTTTTGAATTTAAATGAATTTTGTTTGTTTGTTTTTATTTTTTATTTTTTTTCAAATTAAAATGCCGGGTAGTGAATTCTGTAGGTTTAAGGTAATCAAATCCGTATACCTCGTGTTTAACACTAAAACAAAAAAAATTCCCTCACGCGATGCACAATCAAGCAGAAGAAGAAGAATATTTTGTGCTGAGCTGTGCAGTGGTGAATTCAAAATATCCAAACGTACATACATATATGAAGGAACCGCACAGATTTTCAGGATCGAAACAAGACGTGGGGCGGTTTTTTATCCTGTTTTTTGTTTTTTGTTTTTTTGTCTGTTGTCACTGAACGTGTGACAATTTTTTTGGATTCTTCTTTTTCCTTTTTTTTTCTTATTGAAGTATCCAATTTCACTTGAAAACAACGTCTTTTTTTTTTGTTATTTTTAGAAAAGATACGCGATTTTTTTAAAAAAGTATCTGTTTTTTTATTTATTGGAAAATGTGTATCTTTTAGTTCAATTTTGATGCAAAATATTACAAAATGCACCTGTAAAATACGCGCGCACGTTTATTTAACACAACAAGTTTTAAAAAAGCGTTAAGATATAAATTCAAGATCGCATGCGCACCTGAGTGTATCTTAAGTTAAACTGAATGAATCAGTGAGGTAGTTCAATTGAAAACCACAAGATCTCTTTACAAAAAAGAAGACGAAAACAAAAACAAATACAAAGTAAAAATAATACTGAAACATGGTTGCCAAAGGTGGCAAATAATCAATTACAAAAAAAAAAAAAAAAAAACATTTTAATAATACAGAATCAATGAATATGATTCCAAATACTAGTGGCCATATTATTCACTCTGGATTTAAATTGGATTTAATAAAAATGGTTACCAAAAGTGGTTAAATCAATTTTTAAAAAAGCATTCCAATAATGCGAAGTTCGTTTAAGAATCAATAAAAATGAAACTAAAAATAACGGCCATATTATTTACTTTGGATTTAAATTGGATTTAAGAAACAGGGTTGCCAAAGGTAGTTTAAACAATGGAACAAAACAAAAACATTCAAATAATGCGAAGTTCATTAAAGAATTTATGAAAATGAAAGTAAATACTAACGCCCATATCATTCACTTCGGATTTAAATTGGATTTAAGAAACATGGTTGCCAAAGGTAGTTTAATCAATTGGACAAACTAAAACCAAAACCAAATGCTAACGGCCATATTGTTCACATTCAACCATTAAATTAGGATCTATTAAGATTTATTGTGTCCAAAAAAATTGTTCACTGCAAAAAATGCATTTAAATCCAGATATAAAATGTTTCAATTCAAATGTCAATTTTGGGATGTGTCAAATTTCTTTAAAATAAAAAATAAAAAATACTCTAAAATGTAACATAAATAAGTAAAGTGATACTAAGAATATATCAACGGTTAAAGTGCAGAAATTCGTACGTCGTTTTTGCATGTTTTTCAGAAATTAATAAAAAATATCTGCCAAATTTTATATGGCGATCTATGGTAAGAGGTTTTGAATTCTGTGTTTTCCTGTAAAATGTTCAACAGCAAAAAAAAAAAACCTGACAAATTTTATATGGCGATCTATGGTAAAAGGTTTTGAATTCTGTCTTTTCCTGTAAAATGTTCAAAACATGTTCAGAAATTCAAGTTCAAAACAACATTGTTACGCTGAAATTGCCAAATAGTGTTAGTTAAGCTTTCTTACCAAAAGATGTAAATCTTAAAATTAAGCTCTTAATTAATAAATAAACTTAACTAAATAAACTAAAGTGGCTCCGATTCTGGTGATTTTTTTGCAGTAACAATATTGGCGTAAAATTTTAAACGATTTGGTATGATGTTAAAGCATTTTCATTATATTTAAAATGTTCTCACATCGTACTAAATCATTTAATATTTTTCGCCATTTTTTTTTTTGTTGTTGAATTTTTCGATTTACAAGGTCTTGCACTTTAACAGTGCCTCGATATATTATTATGTACATATTTCACGAATAAAATCTATTTTTCTTGATTTATTATTAATTTTTCACTTTCTTTCTTGATTTAATTTATTTATGTTAAATATATTAATTAAAATATTTATTTGATTTCTTTAATCCTGGGAGCGTAAAAATTTCATCAAAACATGTGAATTAAGTACCTAAATAATATGACGTTGAATTTTCATGTTGATTTAAGTAACTTAAACATGGCTTTCAGCTGAGATTCTAGTTGAAATCGAATTGGATGTATCGACATTGGATTTAAAGAAATGGAGTACGAGTGAGTAATATCGACTTGGATTTAAATTGATTTACATCTGGATTTAAGTTGTAATCTGGATTAATTGAGTGAATAATATGGGGGTAAGGGAATTCGAGAATCATACCATGACCGCACTATCAAGATAAATAAACAAACTTAAAATTTAAAAAAATTGGTAACCATGAATTCCACCTCAAAAGAGAAAAAAGAACTCTCTCTTTTGAGTTTTTATTTTGATCGTTATTCTACCGGTTTTTATTAAAAAAAAAAACTGATTCTCTTTAGTTTTTTAGTTCGATGAGAAACAGGTGTAAAAGTATATAAATGTATTTTAGTTTGATATGCATTATAATGCAACCATCTCTGGATTTTTTCATATCGAACATGTTTGATTTGTTTTAGGTGGTAAAATATATTCTGATGGTGGGAAAAGCTGATTAGGAGTTTTTAAACAGTGAGAGTGGTGCCTTTAGATACTTTTTTTTTCTAAATAGATTTGTTAGATACTTTTTTGCTGTTGATTTATTTATCTTGCTGTGGGTCAGTGTTTGATCTTTTGTTTACTTTTGTATCTTTTTTTTTCTTTTTATTTAAGATAATCAATGAGGGGGAGATATTTTACGATAAAATTATGAATTTGTGTCGCAAAAAAAAAACATTGGATTTGGTAAAAAAAAAAAGTTAGAATATATGTTTTTTTAATAGATTTTTGTGTTTTTTGCTATATCTTGTGTACCATAAGATATAACCGTATAGTCAGGGGGTTTCTATAGGATTAAAGTTTCTTTTATTTTCATTTTTTATTTATTGTCATTTTATAGCTTAGTTAGTTTTGTTAGCATGTTAGCATATTTGACTGTGTGAATGTTTGTATTGTGAGAATAATAAAAAAAAGACGATAAAATATTTATGAAAAATTTCTAAAGCGTTAATTTTTTTTTTTTACTTAAAAAATCTGCGTGACTAATATTGACAGATTTTCTGTATGAAAATCTATTTCATGAAGTGCTAATGATTATAAATTATTGAGATTGTTGTTTTTTTTCGTTTTTTTTTTTGTCAAGTATTTGAATAGAAAATTTATTATGCATGCAAAAACTGTGTTTGGAGGCTACTTGTATATTTTGACCTTTTCTGTCACAATATAAAGAGTATGGCACATTCGATATGCTTTTGGATTAGTACAAAAATATAATGAAAATTATTTTTAATTAAAAATCAATAGATCAAATTTTTAACGAATAGGAATTTAAGTTGAATTTATGTGGAATTTATTTTGACAATTTTGAAGCAACTGATGAGGTTTTTGGGTCATTTAGAGTGAATGGACATACAATCTTTGAACACATCCCCAAGGGACGACATATATTAGAGAAATACAGCAAGTGGAAGAGGATCTCAAGTAACTAACTTGTTGGTCAAAAATGGAGATAGCTAGTTAGAGACCGAACTTAATTAAACATATCTTTGCAATGCAACCTTTAAAAACAAAACAACATAACAAATGATGCATCACCCCCTTTAGCTTTGCTTTTACATCGGATTCATTTTTTTATTAGAGAAATTATATTGTAAAATATTTGTTAGCCACGATCTACGATGTGTGTGATCTCTGATCTCTGTGACGCATCCATGAAATATTTTGTTAAGAATTATATTGATGTGAATATCATGCCTAACATCACACGACAGGAAATTCCAATCTGTTGAATTGGAATCTGAAACACCTAATTTTCTCCTTCTTTATAACGTTAGAAAATCTTATTAGTTTAAAATTTATGTTGCTGCTGCAGAAATGATCTTTTAATCTTCTTAGTAAATATGAAGTTGTTCGTAAAAGAATTTGCTTATATGAATGTAAACTGTAGTTTAAATAATTTAAAAAAAAGAATGAATTAAAGTTTTTATTTGTGAGTCAGTCATCTTTTCATATTTAGAATGAAGTTTACTTTAGGAATTTTTCTTATATTGAAAATTTTATAGTTTCACAAATTTCAGCTCATAAATAAACAATAAAGTGATGTTGGAACTTAAAAATTATAAAATAGTTCTTTCAATATTTATTAAGACATTGAGGTCAATTATTGTGTAATACACAAATTGGACAAGAATAGAGAAATTTATAACAGTTATAACAGTTATGACCGTTATAACAGTTTCTTGTCATAGAAAATGGGCGTCCACGTGATATGAAAAAATCTCTGAATGTTCCAAGTATGCCCATTGGCAGAGGGCCCTGATCCTGTCGAGCCGCATAAAAAGTATGTTTATAATTAAAACTGTTATAAATTATCATTTTTTAGTCACTTTCATAAAATTATGAATAATTAGAAATACGCTCAAATAAAAAAATTTCTGTTCACTAAATATGATTGTTTTTTTTTTAGAATAAGACTTAGAACATGTTAATTTAGAACAGTTATAACAAATATTTGGCATTAAAAGTATGAAATATTCAACTCTAAGTGCGCGACTTGAAAAAAAAACTCTGAATATTCGAAGTATGCCCATGGGCGGAGGACGCTGACCCTACGGAGCCGCATAAAAAGTATCTTTATTCATTAAAACTGTTTTACTGTCATTTTTTTGGTCTCTTCTATAAAATTATGAATAAGAAGATTTAGATTAAGACATACAATCATACAAAAATATGCTTCGACGCTAAAGATGATTTTTTTTGGCGAAATATTTTATAATAAGACTAGAGACATGTCAATTTATAAAAAATAATAACAGCTTTTAGTCACTAAAAGTATGAAATATTCAACTCTATAGGTGCCCATCACTGATCTCTATATACACTGCATAGTGTATTCATACAAAATGTTTGAGGCAAAAATATAGTCGTGGCCGGTACCCTCATATAACAGTTTAAAAGCGGCGCCAGCGGAATGGACGCTACTGGACCTGCATTTTCTTTTATTTTTTTCAATATTTACAGCCGCAATGCTTGTCATTGACATCAACTGATATCAAATAAATGCTCAATTTCGGCAAATATCTTCAATCTCTTTCTTCGTTTGTATAGAGCGAGATATGAGGTCATGGCCGGTACCCTTTAAAAAACTTGCCTCCCAAAAACTGTTATACATAATAGGCTATTCACTATCCAGTGTATTATAGAGATCAGTGGTGCCTACGCTATGCGAAATGCCAGCCGGAAGGAAATGCTGAAACTGTTATAAATTGGCACTGTTATATAGGCACTGTTATAAATTGAAACTGTTATACAAAATTTCAAAATTCTTTAAAATGTATTAAAAAAAATAAATCAATCTACTATGGTTCTAGCTACTGTATGAGGGCTATTGAACTAATCTCGCTGAAATTTTAAATATTTGATTATTTCAGAAACGATATTATGGTTTAAATAGTGGGTTGAGTAAAATCCGCCCTATATGAGACTTATTTTACTAGAAAACTATTGAACCAATTTCGAAATTGAAATTAAATTTTTTTTTCTTTTAGCAGCGAGATGGTTAATTAAAATGGGCTGAGTAAAATCCACCCACTACCACGCCCAAAATTTAGTTATTAAGATATATTCAATCTATAGTATGATATGTGTTATTTGTTCCACCCACTAGACGCCCATTTTTTCTATAAGAATTTTATCCTTATACATATAACTTCCTTAGAATGATAAAAATTTATAAAAAAAAAATATCTCTATAGTCAAAACCATGAAATGTGTAATTTTTTATCGGAATCCACTTCCACAAACAATTTCCTTATATCTGAAATTTCTTACATCCATATAAAATTGAAATTTTAAAATTAAAATCTCTTGAAACTTAAGCATAGCAGATTTGAGTTTTGTTTAAAGTCCACCTTGAACCACACCCACTTTTCATAGATAAGAGTTTTTTCTTTCAGGACATAAAAAATAAAAATATCTACAAAGCAGTGTATGATATGATATTAGAAGGTCATTCAACTTACAAGTATGTGACTTTCTTATAAAATAAATTAAAAGTCAGTCATTATATTAAATTCTTTTAAAACTTTAACGAAAAAAAAAGTAAAAGTAAAATAATGTTTCCTCCAGTAGTCGCTCAAAGAATATTTTAATTAATTGCTTATAAACTCCAGCATGTGTATATACAAAGATACATTTGTATGTGCAAAAAATCACTATCTTAACCCTTTAAAAAGTCTTTAACAACAAAACATCAGAAGCATTTACATATTATTTTTTTTTTTTTTCAATTTCACACAGCTTTTAATTTAATTTAACTCTCTTAACCTCAAGTGAAATAGAAAGCTCAGTCAATTAATCAAATAAGGTCTCACTAATTAAATTGCCATAGTTATTCCCCCAAGGGGCGAAATTCTTCCCCATCAAATGACATTATCTCCTCTCTATTAGGTATAATAGGCGTAAATTCTTTTTATACCACTTTCAATTTTGCTAAAACGTTTTTTTTTTATAAATTAATTGGTATCCATGCAATTATTTTTGAAGAAAAACTAAAGTTTTGTTTGGATTTTTTTTTTGTTTTCTTCTAAATTTAAACAAAACAGTTATATGTACCTGCGAATGTATGCAAATTTTTCTTTTCCAAAAAAAAAAAACTATTAAATCTAAATAACACAGTGAACAACTTTCATTCACCTAAATCGACGACCGACACATGGTCAATGGCAATAATAGTTGACGAGTGCCACTAATAGCTTATTGCCGATCAATTTATTTAAATTATTTTTGAATGCTTTGATTAATTACTTGGTTTTTGTTTTGTTTTTTGATTTTTCTTTTTGTCTTTTTTCGTTTGTTTAGTGTCAGTGTCACCAATATTACAGTTGAGAGGGAAAGTATTTAGTTGCAAATTGTATTGTTGGTAATTTCAACAGATTTGGTTTAATAATAAACTCATCACTATTGAACGGAATGTAAAAAAAATTGTTTAAATTTTTATTTTTTTATTAGATAAATAATTAGAAGGTAATGGATGTTGTGCAAAATCTATTCATTATTTCATTGTGAATGAGATTGAGATTGATACATCACTGGACTTCATTTAGAATGTATTTAAAATTATTTTTCATAAGTAAATTCACACTGGTTGTAAATTTTTTATTTAAGTACTAAATAAATGGTTTATTATACATATTTATAATTTTGTTTGGATGAAGAAAGAGAAAAACGTGCGAAAATCTTGCAATAATAAAATTTAATTAATCTAACTCTTTTTTTTTTTGGTTTCAAAAAAAACTGTCTAAATTTCGAAGTAAAAAATGTTAAAAAATAGTAAAGCCAGCGAATGATTTCGAGCAACATAATATGTAGATTGTTTTCATGTTTTTTTTTTTGAATGAGGAGTGGACATGCATATACATTCATATACATGTGTACATTTGTGCATATGTATTATTTGATGTTCTTGTGTATTTTGATGTGTGTTAGCTACTTTAAAAAAAAATTCTATAGTAAAAATAATAGTCAAATTTCAAAAACAAGTTCGAACGTCAACTCTTTTGTTTTGCAGAATTCCTTATTTTTAAATTCATTATATTTTCTTTAAATGTCCCTAATTTACTGTTTCCACTCAATATAGTAAATTCATCATCTTAATTGACGGGGCCCATTTTCGAAAAGATAGATTGCCAGATTTGGGACAATACCAATGTAGCATCCTCAGAAATTCACTATTTGCTGCGGATTCAAGTTTTGCGGAATTATTGGTTTGTTCTTCTTTCAAAACGATACTGCCATAACGATATACATACATAACATTTTTGTTTACTTCAGAATCTTAGTATTTAGCTCATATTTGGGATATTCGAAATAATAAAATTTGAAAGGTCAATAAATTGACATAAAAGGTCTGTTATTTTTAGTTATTTATCAGTCATAGGTGAATTCTTATGATTTTTAAAGTTTTTGTTCAAGCTGATTGAAAAAGGAGGTAAGAACCTCAATTGTGGGATATTCAGACAAAATGATAACATATCTGAAAGTTAAATAAATTATCATAAAAGGTAAATAAGTTTCAGTAATTTAGTCAGACATAGGCAAATTCTTATAAATTTTTAAGGTTTTTGTTTGAGGCCATCTTCAAAGAGGTTAACATTTAATTTGTGGGATATTCAAAAAAAAGGATACCATCAGAAAGGTTAATTAAATGGTCATAAAAGGTTGGTTAGTTTCAGAAAGGTTAATCAAATGGTCATAAAAAGTTGGTTAGTTTCAGTTATTGGTCAGCCAAAGGCGATTTTTTAAAATTTTTTAGTTTTTGTTCCAGATAATCATTAGAGGAGGTTAGTACCTCAATTGTGGGATATTCAGAAAAAATTAAACTATCTAAAAATTCAATAAATTGTCTTTAGTAGTCATTTAGTTTTGTATTACTGGTCACTTAAAGGTGATTTTTTATGAATATTTGAAGGACATCATTAGAGGAGGTTATCATTTTATTTGTGGGATATTCAGAAAAAAAAAATGGAATATCATCTGAAAGATAATGGAATATCATATAAAAACGCAAATGAAATGGTCCTAAGAGGTCAGTTAGTTTCAGTAATTGGTCAGCCATAATATTTTTAATAAGCCTTTCCGATCATACTCAGAATATTCAAAAGTACGAAAAACTTAAAATGGGTTATTCGCTCCAGCAAAAAATCCAAAGAGTCATACGATATGTAGACGTTATCTACAAACACCAAAAATTCTAAAACGATACTGGCATTACCATAATCGTCAACTGAAAGCCCTAAAGATCGATACCTAGTAAATTCTTGAGAGCATACCAAGGCATGTGAATTCAACAGATTTGACAGGTGGGCTACGAACATTCTGTACTACCGATTTGAAAGGAAGGGTATATCGATAAGAACTTAAACTGACCACCCATATCGTGCAATTTAATGCCTTGTCATTCATATACAATAATTATTCCGTTGCTTTAAGTGTACGTTATATTATATTTCAGATAATTCCTACAGGTTTTTTTGAATTCTTGACTAAAAGTCACAAATACCAATAATTAAATGAACTTATCAATCTCAAAGCTAGCAGATACATGAATTCAAATATCTAGACTTAATGATAAATTAACTCTAAAACCTTCAATCAATAACTCCTTCCCAATACTCCGAAGCCGTGTAAAGTTCAACTGAAAAGAAAATAACTAACATTTTGCAAATCATCAATGCATCCATACTTTAATTTATGCGCGCGAATCCATTATTTTATAGAGAAAGAGCTTAGCCTTTGCTAACAACTATGACTGACTTTATCGAATTTCCCACAGCAAGTCTGTGAAGGCCTACCTATAAACCTCCACCATCAGAGAGATAACATCGCACATAATAATCTACTATAAAGCGGCAGCAGCAGTAGTTAGCTTCCTTCATTTAGCTTCAAGATTACAAGATCAATGCCCGTGAGGAGAAGAATCAAAACATGAAATTGACATCAATGCCACACAACATGCAAATCCTCAACCGTATAGCTTATAAAATCCCATCAGGAGTTAGCAAGGCACACACACATATAGACGAAAATGATGATGATGATGACTTCGTCTAGATAGAGCTTATATGCCATAAAACTTCAGGGTCTTTCTTCTTCTTCGGCAATCGATAAATAGTTCGAAGATCTCTTGTCCTTTCTTCTATACATATGTGCTAAGCGTGCACATCCATAAGATTTTCAATCTGAATTTAATGGTAAAACAAGGTGTTGCCGAAGCAATTACCATGTTAGATGAGATGATCTTTGAGATATAGTCTATGAATTTCGAACTCTGCGTCGCGTCGGGTGGTTCCGCAAAGCAGATGAATTTTTAGCTGAAGATATATTTTAATGTGCCTATCTATACCTACTTCAAAGCCTTTTGAAATGAACATTTTTAATAAAGACATTTATTACAGAGACGTTGCAAAAAAAAAGGACACTCCCTTTACCATCATCATCATGAATGACGATGAGTGTCTGGGTGTCTAGACATTAAGGGAACTTGAAGTTAATTTTTCATTTATTTTTGTGGAGATTTAATGTTTAAAAGGATCTTATATGTATAAAATAATAAAATTGTAAATAAAACTTACCTCGGATGGATTTTGAGCCGCATTCTTTGGGTTTATATCCTTTTTAGTATTTTTATGGTTATGGTTCGTGGTGATTTTATTCGTTTTTGGTTTTTGTAACGTAATTGTCTCCTTTTTAAGTTGCCCGATGTTACGTTCTTTGGTTTTTATTTCCTCCAGCTGTAAAGGGAAAAAAATATTTAAAATAAATTGGTAAATTAAAGGATTGCATTTGGATGGAAATTAAGAAGATCAAGGAACCTAAAAACATTTTATGTTACTATTTTTTTAGTGTCACATCCAACACTCTTTCACTCAAGATGTAAATTATATTGAATTAACTTTTTGATTGATCGGCTTTCACATAATAGATTAATAGAAATCTATAAAACTATCCAATTAGATGGCCGAATGTACACAGATGTTCGAGTTACTTTCGTGACACAGAGATTGTGACCATTTGACCGTAAACTGTTAACTCTCTCGTTAATTCTCTGTTAACTCTCTACTCATATCTCTGTTAACTCTCTCCGTTAACTATCTGGTTCACTCTCTGGTTAACCTGATCAACTACCCGTTAACTCCCTAGTTAACACTCTATTAACTATCTGGTAAACTCTCCATCAACTGTCTGGTTAACTCTCCATTAACTATCAGGATAACTCTCAGGTTAACCATAGGGTTAACTCTATGGTTAGTTCTCAGTTAACTCTCTGGTTAACTCTCTGTTAACTCCCTGGTTAACTCCCTGGTTAACTTTCTGGTCAAATCTTTGTTAACTCTCTGGTTTTCTGATTAATTAAAATTTAAGCCATTAAGGAGCCATTTTGAGATTATAATTGACAAAAAAATGAAATTTTAACAGCGTCACATAATTAAATTCAAAAAGTTATTACACTTGTGTCACAAAAATATCCAAAAATGGTGGTCTATGGCTTGTAATGTAAAAAAAATGGTGAATAATAAGTGAATTTTTAAATTTAAATTAAATGTTACAAACTAAACGTGAACTTTTTGTGACTTTTATGACACAGAGTTTGGAACTGTTTATCTGATTGAATAAAAATTAAAATAGCTATTTTAAGACTAAAATTGAAAAAAAAAATTAAATTAAATTAAACAAAGTCACATAATTAAGTTCAAAAAGTTGTTACACTTGTGTCACAAAATATCCTATCCAATGTTGGTTTATGGCTTGTAGAGTGATGTAAAAAAATAAAAACAAAATGATGAATGATAAGAGAATTTTTAAATTGAAATTAAATGTTACACATTAAACGTGACTTTTTTGTGACTTTTATGACACAGAGATTTAAAATGACCACTGGTCGTTAACTTTTTACTCTCTGCTCTAAATTAAATGTAACAAATTAAACGTGACCTTTTTGTGACTTTTGTGACACAGAGACCACTGGGGGAGAACTGTGGCACTCACAATGTTTAGTCTATGTCAGTTGTTATAGCAATTTTGAAGCATTTCAACAAAGCTCTTAAGAGCTAACACTAACTTTTCTCTATCCAAAATATGTAAATTTTAAATATTTGATTTGATAATTACCAGAATATTTATATCCCCCAAAAGGTTTCAATCGAATTATCTAACAAACTACTCTGTCTGTATTTAATTTTCCATCTATTTTCAATATTTCTTTGGAAATTTGTTGTTTATCAAGTTCAAATTGACGTAATCTTTTACTAAACTAAGACAGGAATCCAAGATGATGAGGGTGACGAAACAGACTGACAAAAAAGAGCAGCTCACACGTATCTTGATTTATGGCCCATGAGATGTGCAGTCGGGTCAGACTCGGAAACTTCTTAAGGTTTCGTCGTGTTTGTGTATGTGGATCTTCAGTCGAGATGCAATGCTGATGCGGTTTTTTTTAGACACAAACACAAATCATCTAATGGACTTTTATTAGTCATCCAATGCCCACAGGGAACGAATTCATGTGTGTGGTGAGAGGAGAAACCGATAGACCGCGGACACTGACCCCTTTCGGTTTCATTTTTCTTTTTTCAATTTTATTTTTATTTTGTCGAAATTTAGCCTCAAGAGGTTTGAAAAACATTTTAGTCTTTTATTTTTTTTTTTTAATTTAATGACAATAACAAACAAAAAATCACCACAAGTCCAGCATCTCTTTGACTAATCTCAAGGAGTCAAGTGATTGGCAATCAATTTAATTTATATACGCAAGCCCGCAATTAGGTTCACATAGATACTTTATTGCAGCAGTGTTTTTTGTTTGTTGTTTTATGATGACGGTGGTTTATTATGCTTCGGGCTCTATATTGTTGGTAAGAGCAAAAAAGGAATTCTGTTCGCAGGTACTCCTTCATTCAGGTACCAAGTCCAGACGCAGCTAACTATAGCAGCATCTGATCATAACATGCGTATACAGTGAACACACACTTAGAATATGGTCGAAGTTGAATTTGGCTTTTTTTCGATTTCATTATGGTTAAGAAGGCATTTCCATTCATTAGAGGTTGTTGTGATTGGTGGTGCGCATGGCAAGAATGCGAACATTCAGATTACTGGGGCTTGGCTATTTTAGCTTCCCACGATTTTTGAGAGTTTCATTGAGGAATTAAAATGTCCTAAGGCGTGCCAAGGTATATTTTTGAAAATTATGACCTGTTGTCATGTGTGCTGATGTGGTAAGGCCCCTAAGGGTGCATTATACTAATTCTTATGAAATTGACTTATTGATATACTTATAGGCGTTTTGTTATTCTCAGGCATGGAACATCACAGTCCCAATAATCACTTTTAAAATAATTATCTTTAAAGTTGGAAGATACATTTTTATCTATCTACCTATATACTTATTTATTTTGGTTGTGAATAGGGGTTATTATAGAAAAACTTACCAATCGTGATATTTCAGTTTTGGCAGATTTAGATAACTGATTCAATCGGATTTCATATGAATCTTTGAGCTCACGTAAATCTGCTACTTTACGTCGCTCAGCATCATTGCTCATCTGTAATTCGAATACATACACAAATATTTAAGAGAAATTAGATTTTCGTTTTTTTAGAGTTTCAATATTGCGGAGGGTTAGACGCTGGGACAGTTTTTTTTTTTGATGATAAACACATATTTTCTGATTTTGTAAAGCATTCCGCAGGCAAGCACATGGATAATACCTTAATATAGTAACAAAGTTCAAACACAAAGGACAAAAAAGATGGAACACACAGAAATGCAAGTATAGTTACTCGTATTTTAATATAAAAAGGGCTTTATTTTAAAATTAAAATATGTAGGTTAATTATGCTTAGTAATAATTTGTTTTTAAATTTACTTCAGGATCTTGGTATCTCTAGCTCATATGTGGGATATTCGATATAAATTATACAATTGTCTTAAAAGGTCAGCTAATTTCAGTTATAGTCGAGTTTTTATGATTTTTTAATGTTTTTGTTCACGCTGATTGTTAGAGGAGTTTAGAACCTCATTTGTGGGATATTCAGAAAAAAAAAGAATACCATCAGAAAGGCCAATAAAATGGTCATAAAAGATTAGTTAGTTTCAGTTATTGGTCAGATGTGGTCAATTTTTTTAAGTGTTTGTTCAAGCTGATTGTTACAGGACGTTTATAACTCATTTGTGGGATATTCAGAAAAAAAATTACCATCTGAAAATTTAATAAATTATCATGAAAGGTCAGAAAGTTTCAGTTATTTGGTCAGCCATAGGCGATTTATTATACATTTGTAAGGTTTTTGTTCGAGGCCATCTTAGAGGAGGCTAGCATTTCATTTGTGGGATATTCAAAAAAAAAAGAAAAAAAAAAAGATACCATCAAAAGCGTCAAAAAATGTCCAATAGAAGTCAGTTAGTTTCAGTTATTGGTCATTCATAAGCGAATTTTTGAGTTTTTTAAAGTTTAAGTTCGAGGTCATCATTAAAAAAGGTTAGCACCACATTTGTGGGATATTCAGAAAAAAAAAGGATATCATCAGAAAAGTCAATAAATGGCCCACAAAGGTCAGTTAGTTTCAGATATTGGTCAGCTAGGGGCGATTTTTTATGATATTTTTCAAGGATATCATTAGAGAGGGTTACCGTATCATTTGTGGGATGTTCAGAAAAAATTATATCAAAATATATAAAGGTGAATAAAAAGCCTTTAAAAGTCATTAAATTTCACATTATTAGTGAGTTATAGGTGATTATTTACAAATTTTTAAAGGACATCATTATGAGTATCATTTGTGGGATATTCAAAAAAGGGATATCATCAGATAGAGAGATAGAGGTCCTAAAAGAACTATAAGTTTCAATTATTGATCACCCGCATATGTGAGTTTTTATGAATTTTTAAAGAACATCATTAGAGGAGATTATCATCTCGTTTGTAGGATATTCAAAAAAAAAAAAAAAGGGATATAATCTGAAGGCCAAATTAAATGTTCCTAAAAGGTCGGTTAGTTTCAGTAATTGATCAGCTATAATATCATTGATAAGTCTATCCGATATCATATTCAGAATATTCAAAAACCACGAGAAACCTAAAATGGATTATTCGCTCTAGGATTAAATTCAAGAGCCCTACGATATATAGACACTATGTACATGTACCAAAAATTAATATCTAATGAAAACTTATCCAATTTCCAAAAAAACTATTTAAACTTAAAGCCTCTTATTCAAAGCCTTAAAACCCCTGGAGAAAGAAAAATTTAACTATTTCCTGAATTGAACAATTTAATGGTATTGCTGTGGTCATTTTTGTATGAAAGAGACGCATTTGCTTTAAAATAACAAAAATCAAGGTATTCGCACTGTATTTAAACCTTCAATAACACTTAGAAAGTTTAAATTTTAAGGTCAATTATACCGCAAACCTAACAGCTTATTTGAAAATTCAGGAATCAGGATCTCACAAAAAAAATAAAAATAATTAATTGAAGTATTCCTTTCACTGACCTTTATATGGATACTGCTTCTTCTGATGGCCAAAGAAACATGTAATGTAATGTAATAATTAGTAAAATCAATCAAACTCGCCTGTTTAACCCGCAACGGTGCGTTTCTATTTAACACCATTTCATGTGTCTTATCTTTTCATCGTCTATATGATGACAGTTTTCCCCCAATTCAATCCAATCAAGAAAAAACTAATTCCTCTTCAAAAAAAAATGACAAGTCGATATTTTTAGCTAAAAGTAATTTTACCAAACGTCTGCAAATGAAGTAAGCAAAGTTTTCCCACCATTAGTTTGTCTTAACCAAAAAACCAAGCACGAGTATACCTATATTAAATAAATTACTTAATTCAAAAGCAAATATATCGTCCAATTAATTGCGCTGCTGTCTATATTCTTGCGATGTGTCCTATTCCATTAGATAAATTAAAACAACCAAGAAAATAACTATAAAAGCTTGAAAATTTAACAAAAATAATGACAGTATCCTTTGGTCTACAAAATAGAGCAGGCTTAATATTCAAGTTTAATTAAAAAAAAAATAATTAATAATAATAATTATGGTTAATCTTATTCGTTTTATTGTTATAAATTTTGTTTTTTGTTTAATTGTTGGTACATCAATAAATTTGAATTTTTTTAATTTTAAACTATCAAGGCAAAGCAAAAAAGCAATTTCACTTATAAATCATTCAGCGAAAATATTGTGCAATTTTAATGCAACTGCAATTTATGTGTATTTTGACAATAATACCTCAACGGGATATCCTTCATTTATTCTTCAAAAACTTGCAGATTGTGAAACTTCTTATATAGTTCTGAGGTGATTTTTTGTGGTCTTTGTTCGCCTTTAATTTTAACTGGTATAAACGAAAGCCGAACAAAATCTGTGTATTCTTTGATTGTTATACAATTGTCTCACTTATATATCGAATTAAATTGAGTAAAATAATAATTTTGAAGTGAATAGTTTATACCAATCAGCGGATAATAAAAAAAACCGTACCCGTCTATTATTTCCAAAATATCTTTAGCTAACATGAAAAAATATTAACGTAACATGTTTGATAACTATTAATTTTCAACGATTTTGGGAAAGGTCGAATGTTAGACTAGTTTATACCAATCAGCGGTTAAAAAAAATAGGTGTTTAAAATTCTCTATTCTTCTACTATTTCAAATATATCTTAACTAAAAATTCTAACGTGAGTAAAAACTATTAATTTTCGACGATTTCGGTTAAGGTCATTTATACCAGTCAACTATTTTCTATTCTATTTTCATCTTCTACTTTAAATATTCTTATATTACATTATAAAATCTACTTTTTTGTATATTCTTCTTATTTATGAAATTTTCTAAAAAATAACCACATCACTTTATACCATTTCAGAAATAAATTCAAAACCAAACCTCTGCAAGCAAATGACGATGGAGTCGTAATGTATCTTGTTCTAATGGTCAAAAATGCCTCTCAACAAATCGACTTAAGTATGGTTAAGAAAAAATCAGCTGCCAAATATCGTTCGTTTTTCATAGTCATCGTCGAAGACAGCACCGATCTTAATACAAATTGGTTACAAGAGTCATTTAAGAAATTTTGGGACATTTGGGTTTTGAATGTTGTGATTTTGTTTTGGAACAATAATACCATTCAAATTTACACCTTTTCACCATTTTCAAGAAAATTTCTTTGGAAAATCAATTCAAATGCAACTGGCAAAAATGATTTATTCTTTCGCACAACACCCGATATGAATGGTCGAAAATTAAGAATATGCTTATATCCGGATGAAACGCGAGTCATTTTCCAACCAACTGGAGAAATTCTCGGAGCTGATGGATTTATGTCAAGTTTTGTGGCTGATCGTTTGAATGCAACAAGAGTGGTGAAATTACCTGATAATTTTAAATGGGCTAACGCCTATCTAAATGAAGGTAATAATACATCTGATTTTTGTCTAAGCGATATGCGATTGGGAAAGAGTGATATGGCCTTAAATACCAGATTTTTATCGTATGATAATTTTCAAAAGACAGTTGAGCATACAGCGGTTTATGATCGTGACGATTTGTGTGTTCTTGTTCCAAAAGCCAAACCGGCCTCGTTATTTTGGAATCTATTTCGACCATTTCAGTTTCCAGTTTGGGTGGTGATATTTCTAATGTTTTTTGTTACGTATGGCTTTTGTTGGATTCTCCTGCCACACATTAGACCTAGACACATGTGCTTGAAACTCTATTCCACTCTGCTTACTCATCCACTTAACGAAACAACGCCAAACTTTTCTATGAGGGTCTTTTTGATATTTTGGTTCAGCTATTGTCTACTTATCACGGGTGCTTACAAATGCAATCTTACGAGCAATTTGGTTTTCCGAATATCTCTGCCCGAGATTGATAGTCTTCAAGATTTGGCGAAATCTCCATATGAACTGCTGATACATGCCCGGCATCAGAAATTCTTTGATAAATATGTAAATTCGTCGGCGTCTTATGTGAAAAAACTTAAAAAAAGAATCATTCCAGTTAGCAATGATTTCCTTATAAAAAAGCTTAATGCCAACGATCTGGACTATGCCTACTTGGAAAAGTTTCACGTTATCAACTTTCGAGTAAATTCTAGAAAGCACTACTATCGCGGCAGGCCACTATACCACATCATGGAGACTTGTCCAATTCCTTTTCAGACTGTCTACGTTGTCCCCTATGGATCACCCTATCTAGGAATCTTGGACACACTGGTCAGACGAGCTCAAGAACATGGATTCGTAGAACATTGGACAAAACTAATGGACACACAATTTAAGAATTCTGGAAAGAGCGTTGTGCGAAATAGTCAAGATGACGATGATCTTGTGGTCTTGAGATTAAGTCACCTTCAGGCAGCTTTTTATATCCTAGGCTTAGGTCTAACCCTGGCGACTTGTATTCTCTTTGTGGAGATTTATCAAGCTTATGGGATTGGATTATTTATATACCAACGCAAGAGATGGAATGAGGAGCATTTTAAGATACCAGGACGTTGTTGCGTACTCGAAAACGGGTCATGCAAAGGACACATGTAAATGCAAACCAAAACATCAAAAACAACAAAAGCAAACAAAAAAATAAAAAAAAAAAACATTCAAATAAAAAAATATAAAATAATTCTCAATCTTACCTGTAGTTTCTCTTCTAGATTCCTATTTGCATCCTTCAAGGATGTAATCTCATTTGTCAGTCTTTGTAGTTCATGATTTGTTATGTTCACATCTTTGGCACTGCTTGTAACTGATGAACTTACAGTCGAGTGGTGATTACTGCTAGTCCAATTAGCACAAGCTTCATCTTTGGATTTTTTAACTTTGCGCATGAGTTCCATGGCATTTTGGAGCTTTTTCACTTCGTTTTTCCATTTACGGGATTCGGATTCGTTTTGAGCTCTGATAAAGGGAAACAAAAAAAAAATTGTATTATTAAAATTATAATCAAGACATAAAAAGTCACAAAAGTACATACCTTAAAACTCTAACTGCTCCCTTTTCTGTGCCAAGATGCGCCTTCAATTCTGCAATCTCTAGCCTCATCTGTTCAGTTTGAGCGTTCAATTTTTGTATCGTCAACACGTTTTCTTCCAATTTGCGTTTTAATCTTGGAGGTGGAACTTTCTGTTGTTGTTGGGGCGTTGGTGATTGTGATTGTGATTGTTGTTGCTTCTGTTGCAGCATTATGATTTTTTCCGCCACTCTAGGCGATGGCGCTGGTGTTCGTGAATAAGCACGTTCCACCCTTATTTGTATTGATTGTTGTTGTGTTGGTGTTGTTGGTGCAGATTTTGTAGCTGCAATTAAATCACTATTCAACTTGCCACGACAATTCAACTGAATCCCTTCGATACGTGTACGTTTCTCTTGATTCACTGTATCACCGACAGATGTCAAACTCGTTGACAGCTTCTTTTTTCGTTTTAATTTATTTTGTATCATTTTCGTTATATTCAATGGTAGATGCATTGTGTTTGTTGATGTGGCTGACATTTCTTCTTTTTGTTCTATAATTGTTGTTGATGTTGGGTCCTCTGTATCCGTTGGTGTACTATATTCATCAATTTCTGAGTATTTATTTTTTATTATTGCTTGATCAATAATATTCAATTGATTACAATCGGGCTTGCACGATTGTCTGGAGGTCGTAATGGTATTATTTGCCATTTTTTATTTATAAATAATATTTGTTAGGTATATAATTTTTTTTTATATCGGTTTTAATTAAGTCCGACCTTATTCGAGACTCTTTGCTTCTTCTTCTTAATTTTGTTTTATTTATTATTATTATATTTATTTCGGTTTTTTTTTATTTTGCGTATACTTATTGTGTTCACTTTAATTGGTAAATAGTAAAAAATCATAGCATTTGATCTTTGCTTTCCTTTCGTTTCAAATATATAATGAGTATTAATACAGCACTTCGATTCAAACTTTTGGCATTTCCTATTAAATCTGAAAGGAAATTAAAAATTGGTTATTATTTGAAATATAAGTTTGAATTTTTATTTTGTATTTATTTAATTTTTAACCACATAGAGATATCAAATGAAGAATTTGTAATCAGAAAAATAAATAATTTAAAAGGAGTAGGCTAGTTTTCGCACCTAACTGTGCAATGTGCATTATGAATTCTCTCCTAAAAGTATACAAGCAAACTAATTTTCGGAACTGAACTTTCAAAATAGAAAAGTGCAGCATAATAATAAGGGATTTGTTGTGTTCAATTTGGGAAGTTTGAGGGAAATTTATTTTGTTATTTTTTTAAGATGAATCGAATAATTGTAAAATATGACACTTTTTTGTATAAAGACAATATTTTTTTATTGACCAATTTTTTTTTTAATTGTACGAACATTTTAGAAGAAAAAAAGAATAATTTATGGAATCCGAAGAAAAGAATAATTTATAGATTCTGTTAGATGGATGAGTTTGAAACTTTGGTGTCTCCTATCTTTTTTTTGGACTAACCTACGGAAAATTTAATAATCTGTATGTAGTAAAGCTTTTGAACGTAGAGCTCTGGGATAGGAATTTATCAGAGAAACCCTTTTAGAAACGGAAGTAAATTCACACTAAACAAAATATAGAAAAGAAGGATTTAAAATAAAGGCCGTTTTCGAAAACGTCAAATCAACGCCAATTTGATTGTCAAATGAAATGTCAGTTTTTGACCCCGATATAGCTATCGTCAAATATCCAATCGTAAAATCTGCTTGATTAACTTCAGACAATTTTTTTGAAAATGCATTTGACGTTTAAGAATTCGCTCTCTGGTTTAAAAATATTTTTGCCGCCAACTTGATTTTTCCAGCAGCATTTTCTCACATTTGACTTAAGCTAACTGCGTCATCGAAAAAAAATGCTTTTGCGTCAATATTTCGTTTTGGGTTTTCCAAAAGTTGCCTTTTTCAGTGACGATTACGAACAAAATTTGAATAAAATAAAAATCAATAGGGGAAAAATTGGGGTATATAATGGACGAAGGAGATATGGGGAAAGAGTGGATGAAGGCACTAGAGGTTGCGAGAGGGATGGGAGGAGATGAGTGTGTAGTGGGAGACTTGCTACCCTTAGGGGAATCAATACAAAAATAAAATAAAATAAAATAAAATAAAATAAAATAAAATAAAATAAAATAAAATAAAATAATATAAAATAAAATAAATTAAAATATGTAAAACAAAATAAAATAAAATAAAATAAAATAAAATAAAATAAAATAAAATAATATAAAATAAAATAAAATAAAATAAAATAAAATAAAATAAAATAAAATAAAATAAAATAAAATAAAATAAAATAAAATAAAATAAAAGAAAAGAAAATTAAATATAAAACTAAATAAAATAAAATAAAATAAAATAAAAAAACAAAATAAAATAAAACAAAGTCAAATTAAATAAAAAAAAATTAAATAAAATCTAAATCATCCATTGCCAACGACAAACTTCAATTAAGAAAAAACGTTATTTATGCAAAATTTTCCTTAAATTTTTATAATAATTGTGGTATTTTCAAAGGAATTTTCAGGCTAAATTTTGGTTTAAAACAATTTAAGAGTTGTAAAAAATATCATACAAGAGAAGGAAGAGAGAGAGGGGGGGGGGTAAAACCACTTTTCAAAATGCGATATTAAATGAAATTTTTCAGAATTTCGAAAAATACAATTCTACATAAAGAAAATCAATGTTATTAACAAACAAGTTTCAAAGCTGGCGCTGATGTTACAAAAGAGGCGACACGGTTATTTTGTTGGAATTTTATCAAAAAAAAGAATCTATTTTATTTAAAAAAAAAAGACTGAATTAGTAGATATTAAAATTGTAAAAAAAGAAATCCTAAGAGTTTTTGAGTGAAAAATCGATTGAAATTTTGGGATTTTAAATTGAGAAATTGATGAAAAATTTTAAGTAGGTATGTACATTATGTTGAAAAACGATAAACATTTGTAACAGTTTCTGCCTCTCCTCTAAAGTAACACATCGTTCAAAATGTCACGAAGAAAGCGTCGAAAAGATTTTTGATCCGCAGCACATTTGTACATTCTAAAGAATTTTCATCAGTACGAAAAAAAAAATCAATATTAAGAGTTAGTTGAACTTTATTGTTCATTCAACTTTACTCGATTAGAAAAAATTCTATTCATGTATTAATTATTATGCCCTTAATTTATTAGACTCCATTATAATATTATACTCAGCCAAGTTAAGTCATTTAAGCTTAGTGGGTTATAAAAAAAGCAACAGGGATCACGTTTCTGGTTAAGTCTTTACGTTCACAGTCCAACAACTATCTACATAAATACCCACTTTGTTTTTATGTTCCTATATAAACCAACTTGTGTAAAAGGGTGAAATAAGTTATTTTTTGTTTTGTTTTATATTTTGTGATTGACCGAATGACGTTGGAAACAAGGGTGTCACATCAAAAAAAAAGGAAAAAAAAAGTCCACATTTTCTCGCAAAGCATTGTTGTGTGAATATTGTAAATATGTATATATCATGCTTGTAAAGTTCGCCCCACACTTATAGGGTTGGCATTTCACTTTCAACACTTTTTTTTCAACGTGATATTTGCTCAGTATGTTGTTTCGTAAAGTGCGGGTGATGGAAGGGAAATGGGGAAGCTTTGGTCAGTCTATCTATTTACGTGGACAAAGTAAAAAGATACCTTGCACATATTTTATATACTTATAGACTTTTGTTGACTTTTCTAAGAGTATATGTTGATGCCATAGAGCGGAATAAGTCTCAATTTCAAATTAAACAACTACGAAAAGTTGCATCAGCAAGGGTATATTCGAGTCCCATCAACATGGTGCTGCAAAAAAAATGTGTTACATTTTCCAGAAACCAAAACAATTACCGAGTAGGTACTATATGTACAATAATAAAATATGTCATTGCATTATATTGATTTTTGCGGAAGCCAGTTATTAAAAAAAAAATGGATGAAACTTTTCAGTGATGTAAAATAGAGGGAAAAGTAAAATACGCCACTCCCAATTTAGGAAAAACAATTAAAAATTTCATTATAATACATTTTACTTGCTCTATAGGGCAAGTACTGGTTTCATGAGAAAAAACAAAGTGTGAGTACTGGGGACTCACGGTTAAAATGGGTAAACATAAACGTTTTTTCCAAATGCCGGATGTTTTTTTATTGTATACCCAATATACACAATAAAACCATATCGTTCAGTGTAAGCGAGACGTCTCAAAGTGCAAAGGCTACAATCAATCTCAAATAAGAAATATCAGCTAAATCATCAAACAATAGAGAAAGAAATTTAGTGAAAGCAATGAAATTTTACGAATACCTGATTCACAATTTCATTCTACTACTTTTTACTTACTCTATTGGACAGGTATTGGTTTAATGTAAAAAAAAAAGTGTGAGTACTGGGAACTCACGGTTAAAATGAGTCAATGTCAATAAGTTCTTCTGAATGGTGGATGTTTTTTTATTGAACGTATAATGAAAATGTATCGTTCAGTGAAAGCGAGACGTCTCAAATTATAAAGCAAACAATCAGTTTCAAATAAGAAAGATCAGCTTAGTCATCAAACAATAGGGAAAGAAATTTAGTGAACGCAATGAAATTTTATGAATACTTTTTTAACAATTTCATTCTAATACTTTTTACTTGCTCTATATAAGACAAGTTATGGTTTCATGTAAAAAAAAAAATATCCAGAACTTGGGACTCACGGCCACGGTGGGTAAACACAAACGTTCTTCCGAATGCCGGATTTTTTTTATCGAACGTACACAATATACAAAATAAAACCGTGTCGCACAATGTACGCGAGATACGTAACGTAAAAAAAATAGTGTGAGTACCGGGGACTCGCGGTTAAAATAGAATATAAACGTTCGTCTGAGTGTCGGATTTTTGTTGTTATTGAACGTACTCAATCCTTTTTACTTACTCTTAAGGGCGAGTATTGGATTCATGTAAAAAAACGAAAGTGTGAGTAGTGTGTGTGTCATACTCTCCGTCTGTGTCTGTGAAGAAGGGAAATTCAAATTTCCAACACAACGATTTTTTTTGATTTTTCTCAAAACAGCTTTAAAAAATTTTAGTTCAACTTCATATTTTTTTTTTTAATTTTAGGTTTTAGATTTTAAAAAATGAAGTATTTTTTTTTTCTTTTAGACCTTTTGAAAAAATTGTATTCTTGTTGTTTTTTCTGTTTTCAAGAACTAAAAAAAGAGAGTAATGTATGACCAGAAAAATGCACTACTGAGTCGTACGAACCTAGTTCTCCACGAGCTGTCGCACCACTAATTTATTTATTTATTTTACTTGAAAATTTTTTTTTTTTTTGTATTAAAAAATAAACAAATCCACACTAACCTATAAGTATTGGAATGTTTTGGTTGATATTGCGCTCCTACCCCGATGGACTTCCAACTTTTAGCTAGAACATTTTTTTAAGGAAAGCAAGAAAAGCCCGTTTTACGTTTTAAAATTGTTTTTTTTTTTATTTTATATTACGGTCACACATTTATTGAAACTTTTTCACTCTTGTAAAAAAATGTTTAAAAACGCCATTTTATCCGCAAAAATATTTATTAATTCATAAAATACGCAATAATAATTATTTAAAAAACCGTCTTTATACTCTGTGCAGCGCACTTGAATATTTTTCACCCAACTGAAATTCAGTATAAATATGTTTATGCCAAAACACTTTTGAAGAAATTCCAGACTATAAAAGAAGAACTTGGAAAACAATAACAAAAAATGAGAGTAAAATAAAATTAAAAAAAAATCCTTGAATGCTCATTAAGACATTAAAACAATTGAAACAAATATACATACATATAATAAAGTGAACAAATACAAAAAATTCGTGTTCTTATTTTCGATATTCTGCGCAATTGGGTTGGAAGACGGACACGCTGGTAGCCAAATGGCACAAATCTTTTCAAAAAAAAAAAATTCAAGTTGAAGATCTTTTGTTTCAAATGATAATTTTGCTGAGAATGTAGGCGTTGAACTTTTTTATTCATACAATGCAAAAAAAAAAGAACGAAGAAACAAATTTCATCACGTCATTTAATTGAGTTTTCAATTTAAAATTTTTCTTTTCCAAGGGGTTAGTAATGGATTTGTGAAAAAAAAACTGAAAACTTCATCACACATTTTATAATCAAAAAAAGGAATAAAAGTAGAAATTACTGATTTGACGCGAAGGACGTCAGATTTCCCAATATTGCTATTGGAAATTTGTGAGTCCAATTTACTTTGTTCCCCTTTGACATTAGAAAAAAAAGAAGGATGGTAACACTCAAAATTACTCACTATGTACTCTTATTAATATCCTTTGAAAAAATAGACTGGAATTTAAGGTCCACGAGTCTTCTTTCCAGAACAATTTTTAAAAATCGTTATAATAAATTATCTCTAACTTAAAAGACAGTCGGCCAGAAGCTTGAAAACATCATAAATAAACATTAATTAACATTAAATCAAGTATGATTTAGACCTTTCAAACAACAATTTTTATTTCAGGATCTTGTTCGAAAACAGCTCTAACTGAATTTGATCATATTTTTGACATTTTAAAGTACAAGTGGATTATTTTGTCTTTACTTGTTGTATAATTTACTACGTACAAGCAACAGCAAATTCATACAACCCATAAGGTACATTTAAGGTATTTTCTTTAAAATTGCATATATTTTAATTCGATTAGTGAGAAGACATATATAGGTATATGTTATAGCTCCCAGTTTCAAAATGAGAAATCTTTTCGAGGATATGATCATTTATTGGTATATTATTGGTGTTTGTTTGAAAAAAAAACTTATAAAATGGGGAAAATGTATATGATTTGCCATGCACCGTCAATTTTATTTTCTATATTATGTGATAATATTAATTTAATTAACACTACATGGCTGTCATTTAAATTAAGTTGAATTAAATCTGCAGTGCAAAAAAAAATAAAAACGACATTAAGAAAATTATTTTTGGCTTTTTGAAACTTTATTAAATAATGGGGCTTATTTTGTGTGAGTGCACTTGTGAGGTACGGAGCTTTGAATAGATACATTCAAGTTTTTTTTGTAATTGCATACTCTTAGGCACGAAAGTTAGGTTGTTTATTTTCTTGCAACAAATGTTGCTAAAAAATTTAAGTTTTACTGGTAAATTCTAGAGTTGTTCAATTTCGGGATTTACAGTGACTTATACATATTATACAATATGTACGTTAGGAGTAAGATAAAAGTGATAAGAAATTTCGTAAAATCTGACAAACAAATAAAAACAAATCTTGCTTAAAAAAATGAATGTTATTAAAAAAAAATGTTGCTAAGTAAACAAGTGTTGCTAAGAAAAATTCAAAATTTACAGTGACATATACAATACGTAAGTGAGATAACAGTGAAAAGAAAATTCGTAAAATGTAACAAACAAATAATGTTGACCGAAACAGATGTAATAAAAAAACAAATGTGACCAAAAAAACAAATGTTGCTTAAAAAAGTCCAAATTTTACCGGTACATTCTAGATTTTCTAAATTTCGGGGTTATACAGCGACATACATATACAATACCTAATTTATCAGTCACAGTGGAAGTAAATTCTAGATCTGAGAGAAAAATAATGTTGATAAAAAAATAAGAATTTTTCGCAAAAATAAAAAAAAAAAAATATTTCTAAACAATTCCAAGTTTTACCAATAAATTCTAGAGTTTTCTCATTCCAAGATTTTATAGTAAAAAAAAAATGTTTCTAAAAAAATTAATTTTGCAAAAACAAACAAATGTTACTAAATAAATCCAAAAAGTATAAATCTTTAAAAAAAAAAATGTTTAAAAAAAAAACAAATGTGGCATATGAAACGCGTACGTTAGCCATATGATAAAAACTATGGACCTTTTAACTCTGAACCATGTATAAATCTTAAGAAAAAAGTTGCTAAAAAAAAAAGTTGCTGAAAATACAAATGTTGAATAAAATTTTCAAAATTTAAAGTGGCATATGCAATACGTAAAAAGAGAATTCTTAAAATGTAACAAACAAATAATGTTGATTAAAAATAGAAAGAGCAAAAAAACAATTTACTTAAAAAAAATTTTGCATTTCCACATTTTGGGATTTTACAGTGACATATACAATACCTACTTTAGCAGTTACAGTGGGAGTAAGTTCAAGTTCTGACAAACAAAATATCATGTTGCTAAGAAAAAAAGAAATTTTGCAAAAAAAAAAACAAGTATTTCTAAAAAAAATCCAAGTTTTATCGATAATTTCTAGAATTTGTACATTTTTATATTTAACAGTGATATGTTGAACGTTAGCAGTGGAATTAGATTTGTAAAACTTGACCAACAAAAAAAGTTGATAAAAATCAATTAATACTAAAACAGAAATGTTGCTAAACAAAAAACTAAAGTTGCTGAAAAATTCCAAAATGTATAAAATTAAAAAAATTGTTTCTTGAAAACGCAAATGGTGCTTAAAAAACAAATGTTGCTAATAATTTCCAAAATCTATAGTGGCGTATGTATAATACGTACGTTAGCCATATGCCAAGAATTATGGACTTTTAATTCTGAAAGGTGTATATAAATCTTAAGGAAAAATGTTGCTAAAAACATCAAATGTTGCTTAAAAACAAAAGTTGTTAAAAATTTCCGAAATTTATAGTGGCGTATGCAATACGTACGTTAGCCATATGCCAAGAATTATGGACTTTTTAACTCTGAAGCATGTATAAATCTTAGGAAAAATGTTGCTTAAAAAAATTTGCAAAATTTACCATGGCATAATGCAATACGTAAACCCTAAAAATTATTGACTTTTTAACTCTGAAACATGTATAAATCTTAAGAAAAAATGATTTGTATAAAAATTAACTTACTATAGAAAAGATGCGGTAAACACTGTTTAAATGATAACTCCTTCTCAAGTTATTTGTTTAAGATGGTGGAACTCAATGTTGGTCACTACTGTGTATACCAATACCTTCGTAGAAAAATTCTGATTTAAATATTAAATTAACACAAAGCTCAAAGATAAGAATTCATTTTTTTTTCATTTTTTTTTTGCACTGACCTCCATCGTGCTATCTGTTTGTCTATGAAGTCATCATAGATCATTTATTTTAAAGATCATTTTATTTTTGCACAAAGAAAAAAAAACATAGCCTTTTTGCAATGAAACAAGTCAATCTGGCAAAATAAACAAATTTTTGATTTTTTTTTGATTTTTCAAAAACTCATCAGAAGAACATAAAGAAAACAGAAGATATTTATTTCACTTTAATTTATCTCTCAATGTGTAAACCACAAAACTCAAATTCACACTTCTCAACAAAATTTGTTAAAAAAAGAAGAAATTAAATACGAAGTCGAAAATAGCCAAACGAAAAAATCAAAATTTATTTATTTGCTTTCAGATCTATGCGCATCGCATCAGGTACAATTAATTGAATTGTAAGGTTTTTGGAGAGAGAAAATAATATAAGATTTAAGGATGTACAAATTATATAGCACATTTAATAAAAATAAACAAAATTATTTTGCTTTGAAATGGGCCCAATTTTCCATCAGTCCAAATAGGATTTGACGTCAAATTAACTCAAATAGCTGTACTTTTTTTAGTTCCATAAAATTTCAACGATTTCAGAATGGAACTCTAGAGGAAAAAAATGGAACTAATCGAATTCTTAATTTTTTGTTATTATTTAGAAACTATTGGGTCTAGAAAAATATAATTTACTAAAAAAAAGCTATTTAATTTTTTTTAACAAATTTGATTCATTTAACTTTTTTTTCTTTATTTTGGTTTGACAGTTGACAGTTAATAAAAGTTTTAAAACAATTTTAGCAAAGATGTATTCGAATTGTATCATTTAGTTTCCAAATTTCAAAAATATCCCGATAACCTACCACCCAATCACCAGTTTCGTGGTGAAAAGCTGGTGAGTCTAATTTTTTTTAAGATGGCTGCCTTTTTTAACAAAAAAAATCACCGAGCTGTCAAAACAAAATATCCCTGTTTAATTGTTGTTGGAATTTAAATCTATTAATCAACACGGGATAAATAAGATGAAATGGGTTTTGGAGGGTGAAACGTATGATTTATTTTTTTCTTTGCAAAGCTTAAACGGTGGACTGGTGATTACGAGATCTAAGCTATTATCTGGTAATTGCGGCAATAGGTTAATATTATATTATACATATGTGTATGTGCGTGTATCTTTACACGTGTATTCGTGTCACGTGTACACGTGAAGTAAAAAAAATTAAAAACGCTTAGGTTATAAATACACGGGTGTACCTAAATAAAAATGTACCTACGTGTAATTATAGAAGCGGCTTTTTTTTTGGAACCTACCACGGTGAAGTAATTTCAAGATATTTCTCATTGTAAAAGAGCGATTTTTAGTTTTTTTTTTTTTTGAATAAAAAATTTTTTACAAAAAACTTTTAGACCACAAAACATCAAAAGTACGATTTTAAAATAATTACAAGTGTACTGGCTAAATACAAGTGTAACAACAAATACACGTGTAAATATAAATACACGTGTTCATACAAAAATAATTTAATTACACGTGTACACGTGCATTAGGGGGTTCTAGTCTATATCTTTATAATTCAGTATCTTTGGTAGAAACTTTTAAAACTTAAATTTAATTTCAAATGTCAAATTATTGAATAATATGCCAGCCAATATGATCTTGTACTGTGAACTTAAACAAAATTAAAAAGTTTCCCAATTTTAAATAAATCTCAAAATAAAGCTTTTTTTTATGAAAACACGTCATCATTACTTTTGAATTTTTGTTTTATTTTTTTCTATAGATAATTTAATATTTCAAACTTAATCTTAATCACATAATAAAGAGTTAAATAAAATTAATTTTCTTTTCATTTTAAAGTAAAATGTCAAACATCATATTTGTAACGTCAATCAAAATATCTGTTTTGGATTCAAAAAACTAATTTTTCTTATCCAATAAGTTTTCTGTTTTCAAAAAAATTCTTTACGACACTTAAGAAAGATAAATGAGATTGAAGAACCTAAAACTATTCATTTTGAAATGCTTACACATCTGACTTCTGACCATGAGATACTTCTTTCAAGTTTACAAAAAAAAAAAGAATAATAAATGGTGTTGAGTTATTTTTTTTTTTTTTGTTTTTTGTAATTTATTATTTTCAGAAATGATAAAATTTACTTTGTTTTTTTTTATATTAAAAATGATTCATTCGTCATAATTGTGTTGGCACACAAAAGAAAAAGTTAATAAAATAAAAATCTATTTTAAAAAAAAAGCATGTGCTTTTGTTTTATTTGAAATTGATTTTTTTTAAAGAATTTGGATCAAATCCAAAAAAAAAAATATATAATTAAATTTTAAATTGCTACTAATTGAATAAAAGGTACAACTGGATCGCATAAACTTGCTCTTTTATGCTTAACAACTTTAATGTAGCTACACAATACACATTGAAGATGTAGGCTTGTCAATGTTTCAATAATTTAATGAAGTTTTTAACAAAAAATTGTAAAAAAAAAGTCAAAAGTACTAAAAAAAAATAATTAGTTTTATTTGATATTTTGGAAAATTATTTAAATGTAATATAATATATTTAAACTTCGTATTTAGAAAATTATAAAAAAATCAGTCAAGCCATTTAAAAGATATAGATACACACGTGCATAGAAAGTAGAATATTAAGAATAATCAAAATCGTTAGAATCGTAGATTTGAAAACACCGAAATTGATTTTTGGCAGCTATCTTGTGTTCTAGACGAGTTAAAAAAAAATGTCGGGTTTCTTCTCTAGGTAATCACGTTAAAGTAGTTTGTACAAAATTTCAATCAAATCCGTTCATTCGTTTAGGTTTAAGCGCTCAATTAACACGGTGTCCCTCAAGGAAGTCATTTAAGACCACTTTTATATAAATAAATAGAAAGTGGGAAAGGACCACTTTAATCGACTTTTTACCAAAAAAAAATAGGTTCTTAAGCTCGATGTATATGGTGGAAGTCAAGAATGTCATTTAGGACCACTCTTCCTATTTTATATAGATATGTAAATGCAAAAGGGCAAAGGGAGCACTTTAATCGATTTTTAACCAAAACATAATAAGCTCTAGTGCTCGATTTATACGGTGTCCCTCAAGGAAGCCATGTAGGACCACTTTTATTATTATTTTAGATACATTGGAGTTGAGGTCACTTGAACTTATTAATTGAATTATATTCAATCGCTCCACTAAAATGGAAGTAGTTTTCTAAATTTTTTCACCTTCGTTATGAGAAACCAGCTTGAGAGAAACCAGCTTAATAGAAAAACCAGCTTTTCTAAAACACTTTTTTCTATAACGAATATTTGTCGACCAATTACCTCAAACACTTCGCTTAACCGAAACTTGCTTAAGTGAAAAACACGGATACCTGAAACATATTTTCAGTTAAATTTTATATTTTTCGGGGTTCGTTTAAGTGAAAAACCAGCAATGCAAAAAGGTAATAGGACCACTTTGATCGACTTTTTACCAAAAACAATGGGTTCTAGAACTCGATTTACACGGTGTCCCTCAAGGAAGTTATTTAGAACCACGTTTATTATTTTATATAGATAAATACAAAAAGGCGAAAGGAGAACTTTAATCGATTTTTGTTTACAAAAAAAAGGTTCTAAAGATCGATTTACACGGTGTCCCTCAAGGAAGTCATTTAGGACCACTTTTATTATTTTATATAGATAAATGCAAAAAAGGCAAAGGGAGCACTTAATAGACTTTTCACCAAAAAATATAAATTTCAATTTTTTAAAAATCTAAGTTCTGAAAATAACTTAAGTCATATTAGTCAGATTTTTAACAATTAAGTATGAAGGCTACATTTGAGTGTAACGATTATTGGAAATTTTTTTGGTAACGAATCCAAGCAATTTAGACAATGAGTCGATACTTTTTGTAGATTTGTTTCACGCAAGGGATTTTCGGTTCTTGGAAAGTCCTATTATAACTTCTAGTTTGGTAAAACAAATATGAAGTCACAAAGAAAAAAAAAGGTCCATGAACTATGACTATTTGTATTAAAAGTCTTTTTTTTGTCAAGAAATTCCTGCCCTTAATAATGTAATTAGTTGCTTGAACATTATTTCTTTTGTAAATAATAATTTTTAGTAATTCATTGTGAATGTATCTAATTTTTAGTTTGCAAATATTTTTTCCAAACAAACATAAACTATTTATATAAATTTGGAGAAATTGCAGAGGTAGTTTGAAGATAAGTTCGATAAACATACAAACAAAAATACTTCTTCCTCGTTCTTGTTAATTAAAATGTAAATAACCGCCACCGCCACCACCGAACTAAGCAAAGAAAAAACATATATTCCATTTTTTTAGTGTAGGCGCGAGTAAATATAATTTACATTATTATTGTTCTCCCCTTAAACAAAAAAAAAAGCTTATGAAAGAAGGTTATTCTGATTATGACTACAACGTTTATTATCGTATGTTTTATTCTATTTGTATATGATCGCATAACCACCTACAAGTGCAATCTCTGCGGTGCCATTTACAGACAAAAAAAATTCTATCATATTAACCACATATGTAATGGTAGTTTGTCTTGAATATGATTATTGTTACGCAAATTTTACAACAATTGATTCAGATGAAGTTTTATCATAAACTAGGGTGCATCTATTTTTTTGTTGTGCAGTGCAATATGGAAAAATAGTTTTTCAATTAACTTTCAAGGTTTAAAAATCGCTTTAAATTCTCTCTTTGGGTTCTTTTTGAAATGCAAAAAGTTCATTAAAAGCGTTTAAACTTTACTCGAGTTTAAATTGATTTTCAAACTCTATCCACATGAAATCTGAAGAAGCACCATTAATAAAAGAGGATGAGTTCCAAAACGTCAAACAAAAAGTTTTGATGCGGTAGAATAACACTATTAATGACCATCTGGACTGTACCCTGGATACTTTGCATATATTTTACTTTTCATCAGTTTGAAATTTCGGAATGCCTTTTATGCAGTTTAATATAAAAGATCGGTCAACTTTTACAGGAGTTCGTGAAAGATCGGAAAAAAAGAATTCACATAGAATATGGTTCGCTCGCGATCAGATTTGAAACGAAATCATTATTCATTCAGTTCGATTGTAGAGTGAAACATTTTGAAAAAAGTAAAAAAAATTTAGAAAAAAGTTAAGAATTTTGAAAAAATTTTGTGAAAATTGAAAAATTTTGTGAAAATTGAAAAATTTTGAGAAAGTTGAAAAATTTTGAGAAAGTTGAAAAACTTTGAGAAAATTGACAACTTTGGAAAAAAGTCAAAAATTTTGAAAATTTTTTTGAAAAATGTCAAAAATTTTGAGAAAATTCAAAATTTTGAAAAAAATCAAAAAATTTACATAGATTGAAAATTTTTGAAAAATTTAAAAAAGAAAAATATTTTGAGAAAATTAAAAATTTGGAAAAAGTCAAATATTTTTAAAAATATGAAAAAAATTTAAGTTTTTGAGAAAATTCAAGAATTTTGAATTAAGTCAAACATTTTTAAAAATATGAAAAAAGCGAAAAATTTTGAGAAAGTTAAAAAACTTTGGGAAAATTGAAAACTTTTGAAAAAAGTCAAAAATTTTGAAAAATGTCAAAAATTTTGAAAAATGTCAAAAATTTTGAGGAAATTCAAAATTTTGAAAAAAATCAAAAATTTTGCATAGAGTGAAAAATTTTGAAAAATATGAAAAATTTAAAAAAGTGAAATATTTTGAGAAAATTAAAAATTTGGAAAAGTCAAATATTTTTAAAAATATGAAAAAAATTTAACTTTTTGAGAAAATTCAAGAATTTTGAATTAAGTCAAACATTTTTAAAAATATGAAAAAAGCGAAAGATTTTGAGAAAAATTCAAGAATTTTGAGAGACAAAAATTTTGAAAAAAATCAAAAATTTTGAGAAAATTCAAACAGTTTGAAAAAAGTCGAAAATTTTGAAAAAAAAAGTCAAAAATAAAAACCAATTTATTTAATGTAATAAAAAAAAAGAAATGTCATGTTACTATTTTTTTCTTATTTGAATTTGTGATCTTCAGTTCCTACGTTATAAATTCGGGAATATTTTTACAGATCCCAACAGATTTGATTCTCGAATTTTTATTTAAAAGAACCAAAAAATAAGATTCGCGATCGAATCAAAAATAAAATTCCCTTTTGCATTGAGAGAACGTATCATATTTTATCGCTCTTCGAATCTTGCATCTTACAGGATTATTCTGGCGTTGTGAGGGCTGATAAGTCTCAAGCTCTTGTGATGGTGTTGTTATTCGATAATGTTTTCGGTATTCTCAAACAATTCCACAAGAAACCTCCATAAAAAAAATTTCACCACAGCGAGGTGAATTTTAAATTTGATTGATAAGTTCTGAATTTTTGTTGAACGGACCCGCATTGAATAATTTTGTTTCATGATTATGAAATGTTAAACTTGTAAGTTGTCAGCTACTTAAAAGGAGTTCACAATTTCGATAGTTCTTGAGAGGCTCACAAGTTGTGATTACCAGAATACGAAAACCTGAAAACCTCACTACTAAATCAATTTTACCTCCCCTTTTATCATAATTTTATTAAGATGTTAATGATGTTAATGATGATTTGACTGATTTTTTTGAAATACCTCATAATAATAATAAACACATGAAGATGTAGATACAAATAACAGTTTTTTGAAAAAAAAATAAATTCGAAATATAAAATATGTTCTTGACTGCCTTAAGAATCTTGACTTTCTACTTATATTGGAAGCGATTTTATATTCAATTAAAACAAATTGATTTAAAATGGTTCATTTCTCACCCCAGTCGATTAAATCAACTTCAAAAGCATATACTGCACCGCTACTGTAGTGCAACTATGTACATTTAAATAATTGTATAATAATCAGTCAAAACTACAAAAAAACACTCATCACATACATGAATGTAAGATTAAATTAAATTAAAAAAAAATCACTTTAAAAGTCCATTCATCTGAATGTTTGCAAAGTGACCAAGAGGTCATCATCACTTATTATTAAATTACGTATATGTATAGGTATAGATAAGATTGTGTGAGTTTTTTTTTCTTAGACGCAGCGCAGCGAGATGAATTATAAAGAAATTTAATTTTAAAATATAAGTAAATTAAATTAAATACAACAAAAAACTAGAACAAACAAGAAGTATGAAGTAAACATCATCTATGGCTAGAATAAAACCTCCACGCCCATATTAAAATTATCTTGTTAATTATGGTGTTTCCTAATTTGCGTGCAATTTCAAGGACTTCAAAAGAATAAAATTGAAAAATAAAAAAAAAATTAAATTACATTTATGAAACAAAAAAAAAAATGTTTAATTAAACTAAAAGCAAAATAAAAGCTAAATGTGCATGATGTGTCGAAAATAAAATTACATCACCATCTAAAGATACACATTACAGTTGTGTGTAAAAAATTCAAAACAATTTGTTTTTTTAATTTTCAACTAGATAGCTGTTTTTTTTTTTTGAATTTATAAAATGGTTTGCGTTTATTCAACCTATTTACCCTATTTTTTAGATAGAAGTAAATTCGAAGCAACAATAAAATGTATAGATTTTAGGCCTGATGAAATTTTATACACTTCTTAAAACTTTGTGTATTTTTATATATTTTTGTATTAAATAAGGGTTGCCGCATATTCGCACCTTATTTTTTTACATATCATCAAATTTCCTTAATTTTTGTAAAAACACCCGCGCCAACTTAACCAAAATAAAAGTTATACCTAATGAAAAACATGTTTTTTGAATTCTTTTGTTCAACTAGGGTTGCCATATTTATTCGAAAAATATAAAAATGGCAACCCTGTATTTTTTTTTTCCAGTATAATTTTGTATATCATTTTGCAAACCTTGAACCCTATATGAGCTAAATCATGGTCGAAAAACATTGTTTCAAATATAGGGATGCCATGATCATGCGACCTTTTTACCTATATTTACCCTATATTTTTCGATTTATCTCTATGAGTTTTATATAATTTGAGTTTGATTTTAACCTGGAACCCCATGAGGCTATTCAACCCCTGTAGTTACATTTTGTTTATCTAGAGTAGATCTTTCGATTGAGTGGGGCATTATAAAATCTCGTACCTCCTCTTAAACATGGTTCCCACTTAGCTTTTATGTAAAATAGGTGATAATACTAAATTAAAAAAAGTGCAGATTTTTGTCAGCTAGTCAATTCACGAAAATTCACAAATCAAAATTTAATTTTAATATTTTTATAAAATTTTTGATTTTTTTTTATCACAGTTCTGTATATTATTCCCAGGAAACATTCAATTCAAATGTGGCAACTATATTTCAAAACATATATAAACAATATAAGCTCTCTGAGGAAATATCACGCAGACTGCTCCCCAGATCGATAAACAAAATTCTCTAAAATCAACAAAAAAAAAAAAAACAAAAATAACCGTCTAAGGAGAAGTTATATAGTAAACAACTTGCCTTTAAATGGCAGCATGAATTGAAATACATTTACCAAATTTCAAAATTGATTATATACATACATAGGTATAGGAATTTTCAAAGTATTTTTTTTCTTTTGATTTATCATCTGAAGTGAAATCCACTTTGTCCAATGAACATAAACAGTGTAACATCTGTGATTTGATCTGTCATCATCCTTTATAGAGAGAATATACATACATAACAGTGCCCTTCATTTTGTGTGCCTCAGCCCACAAGAACAGATCATTAATCCATATTCTAACTCTGGCAGACAGAATTTACAAAAAAAAAGATACAAAGATACTTTGTCTTAAATTAATTATAGATTGACCCAAATTAAAAGAGTTGTTGAAACAATCAAAAGAAAAATACAATTCGAAGATATATGCACCACATTCATAAGTTTCGAGTTATTATTTTTATTAGTGACACACAAGAATGACAGCTACGAGGACACTTCCAAACTATTCAACAGTGGGGTATTTGACCATAAAACATGGCTTAAAATCCGGTTATTGGATTCGAAACAAAATCTTTCACTTTTACTATTTTAATAACGCTTTATTCATAGTAAAATTAGCATGTCAAAATTTCTAAGGTCACATTTTTTTCTGAACTATCAAAATAAGATACATAAATTAGTAAAATTAGATTATTCTGACATTAGAAACATTCCAAAAATCTATAATCTAAAATACTAGCATTTTCATAATACCTGCTCAGCTTTTTGTATTGAGCACTTGCTCTGAGCACTCCCTTTGAGCACTTGCTCCGTGTTATCTATATCACCCAAGTCTTCTAATTCGACTTTTTTTTTCAAAAAATAAACATTTTATCAAGAGACAGATTGTAGCACTTATTCACGGAAGGTACATCCCTTTGAAAATACATAAACAGTTATGTTGAAAAATTTACTTCGAAGCCCTTATTATTTTGTTTTTTTCAATTTCCCATTTTTTTTTCATTTTGTATGTTTATATAACCCACTGTTAGACCGACATGCCGAACCGGCAGAGAACTCGTAAGTAAAGACAACAAATAAAAAAAAAAAAATCAAGTGGGCGTGGTGGGTGTTTTTTCGCCATAATCTGATTCTAATGTATGTGATATATAAAAGTAACTTGATTTTATTTTTGTCAAAAAAATGTGTGAACAATTTTGTCCAATGTCTGACGATACATAATATTTGATTAGTCATTTCTTTATGTCTCTTGTAATACATATTTTAAATTTATTTATTAAATTTTATCATTATGGGATTTTATTTTTTTTTATAGTTGTGAGCAAGCTTGTAGATGATATACAATGTTGGAATGAATGTTCTTCTATATTCATGGGTAGGTTTATGTGGATGTACTTAGTTCGCGTGTGCTGATTTCGTTAGACTTTTATATGGATTCCTAAAGAGTTATTTAAATGGGGTTCATTGTAAGTGGTTGGTGGTATTCATTTATTTTTTATTTTTTGTAGAATATAGATTTTTTACTGAATAAAATTTTGAACAAGAATATTACATATCGACGGTGCAGAACCTCGTAAGTCGAAAAATTCAACAAAAATAATACTAATGCAAAAAAAATCAGAACCAAATTTTGTCAATTTCAGCACAACAATGTTGTTCCGAACATTTTACAGAAAAAGGCATTTTAAAGTAAAAGATTCAAAACCTTTTAATATTGATCGCAAAGAAATTAACTATTTAGACAGATCACATTAAAAAAGCCACAAGATTGATAGTTTTAAGTACGAATTTTCGAACAAAATTTCATACAAAAATTGTAGATTGTGTAGATTGTGTACTAGAGTAAGCAAAATTTCATAAAAAAATCAAAGGTTATAAAAAATTAAGAACCACTTCATATTAAAGAGGCCCCACAGATCTCCACAAAATTGGCAATTTTAAGTAGATACGAATTTTCGAACAAAAATGTTGTACTAAAATTTTGTCATAAATAAAATAAAATAATATATTAAGAAAAATTAAGAACAAAGACAGACAGTTTACATTAAAGAGAACTCAGATACCCTAAAGATCTCCACAAGATTGGCAGTTTTGAGGTCAAATGTTCGTAATACAAAATTTTCGACAGATTTTTGTACTTAAATTTTCTAATCAAAATTTCATAAAAAAATATATAGATTAAGAAAAATTTTGAACAAATAATATTCAGACAATTCACATTAAAGAGGCTCCATTGATATCGACCAGATTGGCGTTTTTGAAGTCGAATTTTCGAACAAAATTTTGTAACACATAATTTCATGCTAAATTTATAGATTAAGAAAAATAATTAAGGAAAAGGACTATGTATTTAGAAAATTCATATGAAAGAGGCCCCAGAGATCTCCACAAGATTGGCGGTTTAAAAGTTGAAATTTCAAACAAAATTTTGTACTAAAATTTCGAATTACCACAAAATTTTGTAGTAAAATTTTTTACACAAAATTTCATAAGAAACGAATAGATTAAGAAAAAATTAGAACAAATACTATTCAGACTATTTACATTAAAGAGGCCACAGAGATCTCCACGAAATTGGCGGTTTTGAGGTCAAACTACAACAAAATGTTGTACTAAAATTTTGTACACAAAATTTCATACAAAAATTACAGATTATATCTATACAAAATTAAAGACTATTTAGACAGTTCAAATTAAAGAGGCCTCAGCAGAGATCTCCACAAAATTGGCAGTTTTGAGGTCAAATTTTGGAAAAAAAAATTTAACTAAAATTTTGTACCTACACAAAATTTATACATTTAGGAAAATTAAGAACAAAGACATTTAAGACAATTCACATTAAAGATTGGTCGTTTTGAAGTCAAATTTTTAAATGAAATTTTGTTCTAATATTTTGTACACAAAATTTCATAAAAAAAATTTATAGATTGTGACAAGTTAAAAAAAAAAAACTATTTAGACAGTTCACATTTTAAAGGCCCCAGAGATCTCACAAGATAAGTGGTTTTGAGGTCGAATTTTCGAACAAAATTTTGTACTAAAATTTTGTAAATCATCTTGCAACATACCTAAACTTTTAAATCCTTAGACAAATAATCCTTTCCTTTCGTTAAAATTCGCCTTGGCTGTTAAACACTCTCCACTCATGGGATTTTTGTTTGTTTTATTATTCAATTAGGTACTATGACTTCTTTCCTTATAATGATGAATAAATAATTCTCTTTATTCACACACAATTCGCAATTTCCGCAAACGAATTCAAACAAAATTTCGTAAAATTTTTTTTTAATTTCTCTCACGCGCTCTCAATGTTCACTTAGTTTCCCGTAAATTTATTTACGAAATTATGACGTCAGAATTATTTATTATTTCGAAAGAGATAATATTTAAATTTGCGAACAAAAAATGTTGCATCAAAATATTTTATTTTTGAAAGGTGAATAATTATATGTATCTGTGTATTTTCTTAATTTTACTTAATTTTTTTTGTTTGACTCTTATATCGATTTTATTGTATTTTTGTATATTTCAGTTCTATTTCGTTTTCGTAGTCGTATTTTTTTTTTTGGACTGTGTATGAGTGTAGGTGATTTGTTTTTTAGGCTATGATATAGTTTCGTTGATTGCTTTTATTCAAATCAAAAAGTATAAATTTGATCAATTTTTGTCGTGTAATTTGCAAGATTTATTTATCTTCTCTTTTCTTTTCTTTTTTTTTAATGTGGACACTAAACACGTACTTAATTTAAATCTCTTAAGTATAGCTGAGTTTTCTTTTTCTCCTTTTTTTAAAAATTTACTTTAATTCTCTTGGATTTTCTTTAAAATATATAATCAATATTCTTTTCTTTTTTTTTTTGGTTTTCACTCTCGCGCTTTTTATTTTTGTTCGATTTATTTCAAAAGGTTTGTTTCAATAACAATTAAATGAAATAAACTATGAAATTAGCGGATTGTTTTTTTTTTTAAACACTTAAATATTTATATTAATTTAAACAAAATCGATAAAACTCAAGTAATTAAAGAAAATCTTCTTTTTTTTTTGTATTTTAAAAAAAGGAAAAACAAAACCGAAAATAAAACTAAAAGAACAAGAACAAAATTTAATTTTTTTTTTTTCTAAGTGAGATCTTTCGTTTCGGCCGGACACCGATTGACTAATTTCACATTGAAAGCTTTTTACATTTGATATTATTGAAATATATAGTTGAAATTAAATAATTACCGTATATAACGCATCGCATACAATATAAAAATGTGGAGCTTTTTTTTTTTGCTTGCGTGGGGGTTGATTTAGTTTTTTTATTTTTTTTGGGGGAGCTTTTCTAGTTTTTGTTGCGTTGCATGTGTTGTTATAGGGAAGTGGAATAAAGAAACGAAATGCCGGCTAAATATTGTTGTCGTTTCATAAGTTTCAACGTAAAAAGAAATATAAAAAAAAGAGCGGGAAAAGTTGTGTCTATAATAAATTAAGGGATGGTATTTGCTATGATAGTGTAAGTTGAGCGGAACACTGTGTCGTATGAGTGATTTTTTTTTTAATTCAATATTGAATGAATCACAAATTTTTGTATGAGATGGTTATGTATAAATGGGATGTTACAATAATTCGACATCACTAACTTACTGAGATATTTTCAAGAAACCAACTGTCAGTTTAACTAGGTTTCGACATTACATTTTTTTTTTACAGACTGGACTTTGGATTTTTACTTCCTCAATTGGGTAGGGTAAGTTTTGGTTTCGAGGTTTTAATGAAACTGAACATAACTATGATAGAGAATATAAAAAATGGTTTTCCTCATCCTTTCCGTCCGTCAGTCGCTGAGTTTATACGTCCACTGTTAATCAAGCAAAAGCCAACACACTGCTTCAAATTTGTTACAAAGCAATTTCTACATAACTAAATAGAAAAATAATTCAAAACGTTGAGAATGAGAAATCCCCATGCAATTATTTTATATTTCTTTTTTTTATTTTCTCGAAAACAGCTCCAAAGATTTTAGTTAATTAACTTTGTGCCTATAAAATGACCAAATAAATGGTTTGATAATAGCGTTTCTGCCAAAAAATGCAGGTTCCAGAAGTGACAGGAGAAGTGACTGTAATTAAGCTGGCGTCTGCTATCGCATACTGTAATTTAGATGTCGTCTTCTATTTCAGATTGTAATGTAGTGGCGTCTGTTATCTCAGAATGTAATTTAGTAGCGTCTGCTATCTCAGACTGAAATTTAGTAGCGTCTGCTATCTCAGACTTTAATTTAGTGGCGTCGGCTATCTCAGACTGTATTTGATTGTCTGATATCTCAGACTGTAATTTAGTAGCGTCTGCTATCTCAGACTGTAATTAAGTGGCGTCTGCAACCTCAGACTGTAATTAAGTGGCGTCTGCAACCTCAGACTGTAATTTATCTGGCGTCTGCTATCTCATACTGTAATTAAGCTGTTTTCTTCTATTTCAGACTGTAATTTAGTGGCATCTGTTATCTCAGACTGTAATTTAGTAGCGTCTGCTATCTCAGACTGTAATTTAGTAGCGTCTGCTATCTTAGACTGTAATTTTGTGGCGTCGGCTATCTCAGACTGTATTTTATTGGCGTCTGCTATCTCAGACTGTAATTAAGTGGCGTCTGCTATCTCAGATTGTAATTTAGTACCGCCCGCTATCTCACAATGTAATTTAGTGGCAACGGCTATCTCAGACTGTATTTTACTGGCGTTTGCTATCTCAGACTGTAATTAAGTGGATTCTGCTACCTAAGACTATAATTTAGTGGCGTCTGCATTTTCAGACTGTAATTTAGTGGCGTCTTATATTTCAGACCGTTGCATTATATAAACCTAGTTATAAGAATACAGTGAACTCTCTCATTACCGGACACTGATGGTACTCAGAAATTTGTCCGGTTATTAGAGGTGTCCGTTTATGAGAAAACGAAAAAAATTTAATTGAAAAACCTTTTAAAAAAGACATAAGCATATTCATATTCTAGAATTTTCCTATTCTAATCCGAGTGCCTTCTCGTACTGTACAAATTGGAATGCACTTTAAAAACAGAATGTAGTTTGCGAGATATACAACAAAATTTCACCTATGAATGAATTTCTGTCCAAGAAAAATTTTTGTGATTTTTTTTTTCTTGTGAGAATTACACAAGTTATTAATTTACTATCCAAAAATACCGAAATGGACCTTATAAAAATTGAAAAATAGTACTCCACACGCACTTTGTCCGCTTATGAGAGATCCAAACTCTATTGCGGTTATTAAATTTGGTGTCCGCGTCCGGTTATTAGAGAATCCGCTTATGGGATAGTTATTAGTTATTACTATGAAAAATCTTGAATTTAATTCTGTTCTTTGAAATTTGTCCGGTTATGAGAGGTGTCCGCTTATGGGAGGTGTCCGCTACCATTGATTATGGTAAATAAAAATAACCTCTATAACACTAAAGTTTATTGCTATTTTGGTAAAACACATGGACCCGACGACCATACCTTTTTGATTAAAAGCATCTCAAAAAAAAATTTTGATTTTAAAAATAATATTACACATTCCAAATATAATTGAGCTCCATCACATAAATGTAAAATTCCCCGCAGAATTCGATACAGATAATAATGACAATTATAAAACTAGTTCAACTTCGGTAGGCTGGTGACCTTGGTTCTATGAGTGGAGAGAACCCAGCTCGGAAAACCTTTTGTAACCTTTTGTGTAGAAAGCGTAGCAAAGATCCGAGTAGCTAACTAAATTAAAAATAATTTCATTAAACACGAATCGTTTAAGGGATTATATGTACGTTAATTAAAATAAATGATAAGTTTTAGTAAATCTATTCTGAACAAAAAAGTTTAATTGTTATATTTTCCACTATTTAAACTCTATATTATAGCCAATGCTATTTTTTTCAATAATTATTTCAATGATATCTTATAACACAATAGGGTGTTTTTTGTTCAAAATATTTTAATCTATCGCAATCACGTCAACATACCAATTAATAAAACAAACATATAAAATGGTATAAATAAGCTATGATGAACGATAGTGATTTATTATAACTAAGTTGTTCAGAGAATTGTTGTAAAATAATAAAATGAACCAGTTTACAATTTTAACAATCTTATTTGTTGGTTTGATCCTTACAATGGTAGATTCAAATATATATTTTTTTTTTTTTTTTAATAATTTTAAAAATCATTTAATTTATTTTTATTAGGAATTTTCTGTAGCTGAGAAATCTGCTCAGCCTCCTCCTTCGCCTCCACCAGCTGGAATGCCGAAACCATCACTTGTAGGACTTCATGGTGGAAGTTCGTCTATTTCAAACATAATGAAATTGGGAAGTTCTTTTGCAAGTGCTCAAATGCCTCATAATTTAGCACATGCCAAACCAAATTCAAATACAACAGATGGAGGTGAAAAGAAAAAAGGGAAACATTAAATAATTTTGTTTGTATAAAATAAGAAACAAACATTGTTTAAAATTGACAATAATTAAACATTCATTTTAACATTTAGCATTTTCAATAGCGATTTTTTTTTTCCTTCAAAAATCCTAAGTACCTACCTACATATCTTTCTATCTATTTTTTTTTTTTAACTTTCTTTCCTTCTTACAAAAAACATAACACAGTGAAATCTCTCTTGGGCGGACAGCTATGGTGCACAAATTTATGTCAGCCTATAAATATTAACTTTAGTTCATTCATAATTATATGAGGCCGTGAAAAGCAGAGTGGCCTCGATTTTTTCACTTTTTTCAGTAGAGCGAAAACCAAAAACACTTTTTTAAACAGTTATGTACATATATCTAATGATTCATGTTAGGCCAATAAGCGAATAATTTGGTCTGTTTGGTAACCTGAAATTTCTTGCAAATTTGCATAATTTTTCACAAAACTTCACTATTTGCTGTCAAAACCCATAGAAAAAAAAAATTGTTAGAAAAAAAGTTACCAAACTGGCATACATACAAATGAAGAACAACAATAGTGTATGGAGTGGTAAAATCGATGTTCAATAATTTTTACTTCTTTTGGAATTCTTTTTGCAAAGCTTTTACATTAGAAATTCAAATATTTTTTTGCTTTTCAAATTAACTTAAATCTTAAACAATTTTAAAAATAAATTTTCAAAAAAAAAATATATAATAAAAACGTTTAAAATATTTCACTTTCAATATACTAATAGGATTTTCACACCGAAATAAAATCTCGGATTTCAGCAAACAAAATTACCAAATCTCGTTGAATCATACATACCAATACCACACATAAATCTAGATATTCTACCCTATCACGAATTCCAGCGTAATCGGAAACTTGTTACGAATCCCTAAAAAAAACTATCACAGATTCCATCGTAATGGAAAATTACATACAAATAGTCATTACGTACGGATTCGGCGATAGTTTCTTTGCGGGATTCAGAAAAGTTTCCGATTACGATGGAATTCATGATAGGGCTAATTGTTTGACATTTCAAAGAAAACTAAACTTGCGATCAACAACACTCAAAAATTAGACGTGAAAGCTATTCAGAGGTATTTGTCCAAAAAACGATGAAATACAAACAATCAATAATTCAGAGAGCCCTCAACTTTTTTTTAAATAACATTTATGCAGCCGAGAGCCACGAACACTCAATTAAAGAATTTGGTGAGATGACAAAACATAACGTAACGTAGGAATGTGATTTTAACATTCGTTTTGCTACTACCAGGAACGAATTCGAGTTAGCTGTCATCGATCAGCTGCTGTAGTAAGTGCAGAAAAAAACTGATTGGAATTCACAAAATTAATCCTTGTCCCCGAATTTCAGTTTTTATTTAAATTTTTCTTTGAGTTCCCTCAAAAGCCTATTTCCTTGGTTTGTACGCCTTCATTGGATTTCCAACAATCACACTTGTAGATCCAAAGAGTTAAGTTACATCCGACTTATATTGTTTTTTTACGTACGAATTCCTACATCCGTTGTAGATTCTTCATCTTTGTATTGAAAAAAATTCCAGAAAGTGCACTCACTACCATATCCATTTGAGTTTCTATTTCTTATCAAGTAAGTTGACTCATTCTTTAATTTTAAAAAACTAATAAATACGAACATAACACTACGTACATGCTGGCTCCATTTGCGAAAAATTTATTAAATTTAAATGGTTCCCCTATCCAGAAAGAGGCCGTATTACGATTATGGTAATTAGTCAGTTCTATATTTATCGCCAGTGGAGAGACGGTTTTCGAATGGTTCAATTTTGTAAAAATATAGGTGCATACATAAAGTAAAGTAAATTAATTTTTGAACACTTGTAGGAGAATAGCAAAAGGAATACTTAATTTATTCGTTCTACCTAAAAATTTTTCATGAGAGCCCGAGAGGAGACTGAATGCAGTTTCGAATGATTATTACAAGAAAAACATTAAAAGGTAAGAAAAATAATTTAGAATAATGCTTGCTTATTTGTTATAATTTATTTAATTCTTTCTCCACACCATAGATACATATCTGAAATAATGACGAGAATATCTTCACCTTCAATCTGTGAACCCAACGAATTTGCTTTGGAATTAAGCAAAAAACTTTTAACATTCAGTGAAAATGAAAAATTTTCCGATGTTTGTATCATTTCTTCCGATGACGTGAAATTCCATGCCCACAAATGTGTCCTTTCAGCTTTCAGTGATTACTTCATGGTGATGTTTGAAAGTGGCCTAAAGGAGACAACAGCTAGCGAAGTTAAAATCCACGAAGTAAATGGAAAAGTTTTGAAACCGATAATAACTTTTTTATACACTGGACGAAGTGATTTTCAAAATGACCAAGTTGAGGATATATTGGTAGCGGCAAACTTTTTTCAAATTCATATCTTAGTCGAAGAATGTATATACTTTATGTTCGGAAACATGGATGCCAATAACTGTTTAGACAATGCAATGTTTGCTGACAAACATGGCTTTACTGAAATCTTCGATGATGCTTCAAATTTCGCAGCTGAAAATTTTGAAAAGGTCTTCAGCTGCAACGAGTTTGTCAAGCTTGAGGAGAATATGGTGAGTGCAATAGTTTTGAGTGAATGGCTGCGTGTGACTTCGGAGGAAGCAGTCTTTTTAAAACTCATCGAATGGATCGAACATGACAAACCAAATCGGGAAAAAAACACCTGCATTTTGTTTTCTAAAATTCGATATTGGCTGTTGAGTCCAGGATTCATTAAGCAACACAAGTCCAAGCTGCCCTATACAGCTGAATGTCTTGAAATGGTTTGCACTTGGCTTGAATGGCACTCATTACCAATTAGCCAACGCGAATCGAAGGATATGGACATTGCAAAACCGGAAAAAAATGTAATTCTTTTTGTAGGTGGCGGAGGGATACAGACTTATGATCCTGTACTAAGAAATTGGTCTCGGGAGGAGGTTTTGAATCTTCCACGTCGATTCAATAACATAGTTTTTTTCGAAAATAAACTAATTTTTTCGACAGAAGGTTGTTCTCTGAAAATTTTTGATCTTCAGACACAGGAAATCACAAATTTTGAACCAAGTGTGAATGAAATATGTCGTTGTTATGGAATGGCTGTGCTGAGAGATGAATTGTATGTTATTGGTCGAAATATGTGGTATCAGAGTAAAGTATCAAAATATAATTCTACTGATCGCAAATGGCACAATGTGGCTCCATTGAATAACATATCCGGCTTAGTAAGAGTTGCTGTTTTGTATGGTCAGTTGTATGCACTTGGTTCGCCATCCTTTTACATGGAATGCTTTGATCGTATCAAAAATCAATGGATATCGAAGAGTTTTTCACCATCATTATCTGAATATGGTTTCACAGGGGTCAGTGGAGATTTATACATAATCGGGGGGAAAGCAGAATATGAAAACAACGGTATAGCCCGTAATCGCGTTATAAGCATTGATGAGTATAGAGGCCAATGCGAAGATAGAGCACAAATGAAAATAGCAGTAACTGATCCACATTGCATACAATTAAATTGTCGATTGATTACTTGTGGAGGATTCGATAGAAATGGTTCGTATTTAAATTTGGTCCATGAATACCATCCATATTTAAATGAATGGAGCACATTACCTCCATTGATTGAGTATAATCCTTTAGAATCTGATTATGGTCTTGTAGCATTGAAGCAAAAGTAAATAAATTAAGAATTCAGTAACAAGAATAAATTTAAAACACTATATTTTTTATATTCTTCAGCTTAACAAATTATCGTGTTTGTGACATAACCGTGAAGCAGGTAATAATTTCCAGGTTTCACGAATATCGATACATTTTTTGTGCGGAAAATAGAGTGGTTTTAATAAAGCAAAACCATAATTTGGTTTTTTGGCAACATAGATATAATTGAGCTAGCTTTAAATTGTGTACAGCTAAAAACATCTTTCCGGTACAAAAATTTATCAATTTAGAGTCCAAATTTCTAAACATTCAATTTTACTTCCAAGGGTAGATATACAAAAACTTTCAACCAAAAACCTTTTAAATAACGACTTAAATTATATTCAAATGAAAACTTGAATTATATTAATATTTCGTGTGAAATGAATGTATCCTACTCGTTTTTGTTTAACATCTTCCGTGCAAGTAATTTGAATTTTACAACTGTTCAAAAAACCGTAAAAAAAAACAAGAAGACAAATTATAAATAAATTATTCGTTTGCCGCGATGCGATTTCATTAAGGATGTGGTGATTTAAAAAATGTACCTACACTCTCACTAGATTATATTTATATATATAAAGAAATACCTTGACGAACATCTGAACTCCCAAACAAACAGACAAACGTCGAGAAGAACGGTATGACGAAAATCTCAGGTTCCTTTACAAATTAATTTAAATCTTGAACAATTTTTAAATTAATTTATAAAAACGTTGAAAATATTTCAATGGGTGCGTTCAATCGATTACGTTTTACATCTGAATTTTCAGATTTCTGAATTTTTGGAGCTTCTGATTGGCCAGCTGTTATAAAAAGTTAGATGACTTTTAGTGACTTTTAGTTACGTTTAGTTACGTTTCATCTGAATTTTCAGACAAGAAATTCTCATCTGAAAATTCAGATGAAAGTTGTTTGTGGTGGGGGAAGTGCCAAAAGCACACATAAAAGCTGAACTTTATAATTTTCGTCTTGTTGGTGGTTGATTTTTTTAGTTTTTGTCATGAAAATTTAATACTTATTTAAATGAACGAACTTTTTGTTTATTGTTTAGTGAATTTTTAAATCAACAATTTTTTTGATTGATGTTTGGAAAGTTTTTCTATGTTTTTGTAAGTCATACATAACAATAAAAGGACTTTTAATGAAGGTAATGAAACCTGTTGCTGATTTAGTTACATATATTTTCATCCTCACAACTACTCACTCTCAATGTTTAATTTACAAATGTAATTGAAGTTCTATTTTACTTCGCTTCAATGTAAATCCTTTAGGTAAATGCAGGAATTTGACACAATGACTTTCGACTGAAATTTCAGATTTTTTTTGCGTTCAACGACATAAATTCAGAAATCTGAAAATTCAGATGTTAAGCTATTTTTATTGAACCCGCCCAATATGAGTGTAAGTAATACGGTTTTCACACTGGAATAAATTCTCGGACTTCGGCAACAAAATTGCCAAATATTGTAAGTCATTCACACCACACATAAACTAGTTATTGTTTGACATTTCAAACTGATCTCAGTTTTGATAGAAACTCTGAAAAACTATCCATTACAATTAGGTTAAAGTCCCAAAAAAAATTACATACACACATTTCATTTAGTATCCATTTTTCTGTTAAAAAACTACACAAAATGGAATGAAATCCCACTGTCTAAGAACACTAAACATAGTGTATTAGATATTATAATAAACACTCTGTTCATCGCTTCTTTTTTAAATTACTTGATATAAGAAATTAAAAAATTTGGCGTGAAACCTATTCACAGATATTTATCAAAAAAACGATGAAATATAAAGACTAAAGAGATTTAATTCAATCGTTCAGAGAGCACACAACTATTTATAACATTTTTATAAATAACTGGAGCCGAGGGCGACGACGAATCAATTAAAAACATTGGTGTGACAACGCAACATAACGTAACGCTTCCAACATTCGTTTTGCTACTACCGGGAACGAATTCGAGTTAGCTGTCATCGATCAGCTGCTGTAGTCAGTGCAGAAAAAAACTGAATTGGAATTCACAAACTTGTCCCCAAATTTCAGTTTTTATTTAAATTTTGCTTTGAGTACTTCTAAATGTATTTCATTGGATTTCCAACAATTACACTTGTAGATCCAAAGAGTTAAGTTACATCCGACTTTTATTGTTTTTTTTATTTACGGAAATCTGTACGTATTCCTACATCTGTTGTAGTCAAATTCTTCATCTTTGTATTGAACAAACCCCAGAAAGTGCACTCACTACCATATCCATTTGAGTTTCTATTTCCTATCAAGTAAGTTGACTCCTTTACTTTAAAAAATTAAATAAATACAAACATAACTAACTTAACGTACATGCTGGCTCCATTAACCTTTTGCGAAAAAATCATAGAAGCGGGCATAAATATAAAAATGTTTCCTCTATGCAGAAAGAGGACGTATTATGATTATGGTAAATATTTATCGTATGGTATTTTAGCCATTTCTAGATTTATCTTCAGTGGGGACGGTTTTCAAATGTTTAAAAGTTTGTAAAAATATAGGTACTTATACTTTAATATGTAAAGTAATTTTTGAACACTTATAGGAGAATGGCAAAAGGAATACCTACTTAATTTATTCGTGCTATAAATTTTTCATAAGAGCCCGAGAGGAGACTGATTGTAGTTTCGAATGATTATTAAAAGAAAAATATAAAAAGGTAAGAACAAAATTCAGAATAATGATTGCTTATTTGTAATAATTTATTCAATTCTTCATTCGATAGATTCTTCAAATTATGACGAGAATATCTCATTCTTCAATCTTTGAACCCAATGATTTTGCTTTGGAATTTTGCAAAAAACTTTTAACATTCAGTGAAAATGAAGAATTTTCCGATGTTTGTATCATTTCTTCCGATGACGTGAAATTCCATGCCCACAAATGTGTCCTTTCAGCTTTCAGTGCTTACTTCAGGGTGATGTTTATATTTAAAAGTGGCCTAAAGGAAGTTAAAATCCACGAAGTAAATGGAAAAGTTTTGAAACCGATAATAACTTTTTTATACACTGGACGAAGTGATTTTCAAAATGACCAAGTTGAGGATATATTGGTAGCGGCAAACTTTTTTGATATTCATATCTTAGTCGAAGAATGTATCTACTTTATGAACGAAAACATGGATGCCAAGAATTGTTTAGAAAATGCAATGTTTGCTGACAAACATGGCTTTATTAAACTCTTCTATTATGCTTCAAAATTCGCAGCTGAAAATTTTGAAAAGGTCTTCAGCTGCAACGAGTTTCTCAAGCTTGAGGAGAATATGGTGAGTGCAATAGTTTTGAGTGAATGGCTGCGTGTGACTTCGGAGGAAGCAGTTTTTTTAAAACTCATCGAATGGATCGAACATGACAAACCAAATCGGGAAAAAAACACCTGCATTTTGTTTTCTAAAATTCGATATTGGCTGTTGAGTCCGGGATTCATTAAGCAACACAAGTCCAAGCTGCCCTATACAGCTGAATGTCTTGAAATGGTTTGCACTTGGCTTGAATGGCACTCATTACCAATTAGCCAATGCGAATTGAAGGATATGGACATTGCAGAACCGATAAAAAATGTAATTCTTTTTGTTGGTGGCGGAGGGATACAGACTTATGATCCTGTACTAAGAAATTGGTGTCGGGAGGAGGTTTTGAATCTTCCACGTCGATTCAATAACATAGTTTTTTTCGATAATAAACTAATTTTTTCGACAGAAGATTATTCTCTGAAAATTTTTGATCTTCAGACACAGGAAATCACAAATTTCGAACCAAGTGTGAATGAAAAATGTCGTTGTTATGGAATGGCTGTGCTGGGAGATGAATTGTATGTTATTGGTCAAGACATGTGGAATAAGAGTAAAGTATCAAAATATAATTCTACTGATCGCAAATGGCACAATGTGGCTCCATTGAATAACATATCTGGCTTAGTAAGAGTTGCTGTTTTGTATGGTCAGTTGCATGCACTTGGTTCGCCATCCTTAGACATGGAATGCTTTGATCCTATCAACAATCAATGGATATCGAAGAGATTTTTACCATTTTTACCATCATTACCTGAATATGGTTTCACAGGGGTCAGTGGAAATTTATACATAATCGGGGGGAAACCAGGATATGACAAACACGGTATAGCCCGTAATCGCGTTATAAGCATTGATGAGTATGGAAGGCCTTGCGAAGATAGAGCACAAATGAAAATAGCAGTAACTGATCCACATTGCATAGAATTAAATTGTCGATTGATTACTTGTGGAGGATTCGATAAAAATGGTTCGTATTTAAATTTAGTTCATGAGTACCATCCGCAATTAAATGAATGGAGAACATTACCTTCATTAATTGAGTATAATCCTTTAGAATCTGATTATGGTCTTGTAGCATTGAAGCAAAAGTAAATAAATTAAGAATTCAGTAACATGAATAAATTTAAAATACTATAAGGACATTTATAACAACAAATATTATACACTTACTTAACAACACTCTATACATGCTTTATTTAAATTCTAAGTATACTTTTTAATATATGTATGTTTTATTTGAAACTATTATTATTATTATTCAACGAGAGCTCAAAGGGAGAAAACATAGTTCTTAATAAATAATATATATAATATTAAACAAATTTACTATTGGTTTCATTCGATGAATTAAGACCCTTTACAACTCAGAAGTGGGATAAGCCAAGATTCAAGACTTAATAGTAAAATTAATAAAATATATATAATGTCTCAACGCATGAATAAAAACGAATTGTTGCATGGTGTAATGCAAACAATGTGGAAGTTCCACCAACAGCAACAGTAACTCAGCTTCGAGAAATGTTTATAAGAAACGAAGCTGAAGTTTCGGCACAGCAAGAACAATCAGTACGTCCTGAACAAGCTGGCTGTATTGAAGAAAATATAATGATTGAAGAAAATATAATGATTCCGAGGAATGATATGCAATTAGATGACGAAGAAGCTCTCATTGAAAGAGAAATTCGAGTACTGGAGAAGAAAAAGAAGTTAATCGCATTACGCAACGAATTGAAATTGTTGGACGAAGCAAGTGAATCAAGTAGGTCTGTTGCACCTTCTTTTAAAGATATTAAACACTCGATTCCTGAATATTCCGGTGATGATTCATATGATGCATATAAGTGGTTGGATACATTTGAACGTATATGTGAATCAGTTAATGGTGATTCTACTTTCCGTTTAAAATCCATCCGTCGACTTATGCGACCTAATTCCGCTGCTGAATTGTTTTTACGAATTGATGATTCCAAGACTTATGATGAATTCCGTGCAAAATTTCTTTCAAATTTTGGCCACAGTTACTCAATATCTGAAGTAATTGATAAAATGCGAAAAACCACCTTCAGCTCAGCAAAATCATCAATTATGGGTTACATTTTGAAGATGGAAGAATTGGCATCTCGTGCTAATATTGATGAACGACAGACAATTCAGTTTATAATCGATGGATTCCGAGATCGATCAAATAATGTGGCCATTTTGTATCCTGCTCGCAACATTAATGAATTAAAACAGTTATCTCATCGCTATACACAGTTACATGAAATGAGTTCCGCTCACGCTAAGGTTTCCCATTCATCTGCTTCCAAGCCTTCAACTTTCTTCGCAATTCCGTCGACAAATGGAGCCAAGTTGAGAACAAATAGTAATACCAATCTTAAACAGGTTCTTTGTTACAATTGTTCCGGAGTTGGACATTATTCCTCGTCTTGTCCCGAAAAAAAAAGAGAACGAGGATCTTGTTTCCGATGTGGGTCCACTCAACACATAATACAAGATTGCCCATCTGAATATTTAGTTATGAATATTTAGTTATGCCTTTTGGTTTAAAAAATGGTCCACCCATTTTTCAACGCTTTATTACTTACGTTTTGCGTCCATTTTTAAAAGAAGGATCTGTAGTTGTATATTTAGATGACATAACCTTGGCTTCAGATACAATTGATGAACACTTTATTTTACTTAAACGTGTTTTACGGCGACTAGCTGGATTTCGTCTCGAGCTAAATTTTAAAAAATGCCAGTTTTGTTTTACCGAAATAGAATATTTGGGATTTACTGTAAGCAAAAAGGGCATAAGGCCTAACAATCAACATTTAAATGCCATTAAGCATCTTCCATTCCCTTCTAATGTTTCTGAACTACAAAAATGTCTTGGACTATTTTCATATTTTCGTAGATTTATAAATGCATATTCTACGGTCTCGTATCCGCTACGACAATTGATAAAATCAAATGTTGCGTTCAATTTTGATGAAACTTGTAAACGAGTTTTTACTTCTTTGTGTGAACAATTAGTAAGTAGTCCGGTCTTAGCTCTTTATGATCCAACACGTGAAACGGAATTACATTGTGATGCAAGTTCATTGGGATATGGTGGTATTCTCCTGCAAAAACAAGATGATGGAAAATTTCACCCAATAGGATATTTTTCAAAAGCTACTTCCAATAGTGAGTCTCGTTACCATAGCTATGAACTAGAAACATTAGCCATAATCTATTCTCTTGAAAAATTTCATACTTATGTTGATGGTATTCCGTTTCGAATTGTTACTGACTGTAACTCACTGGCTCAGACGTTAGATAAACAGACCATCAATCCACGTATTGCTCGTTGGGCACTTGCTTTGGAAAAATACAACTACACTATCAAACATAGAAATGGCTCATTGATGGGTCATGTTGATACTCTAAGTCGATATTTTCCAATTTTAACTGAAGATACATCAAATTCTTCAGTTTTAGTTATTGACGTTGATAACATTGACTTTCAGCTACGAGCCACACAAAATCGTGACGAACGCATTGTGCATTTAAGAGATAAGTTAGAACACGATTTAGTTCCTAATTTTGTTTTAGAAAATGGACTTGTATATAAAAAAGATAAAAACAATCATTTGTTGTTTTACGTTCCACGTGAAATGGAAAGTAATCTTATCCGGGCAGCTCATGAAAAATTTTGTCATTTAGGTACTGCGAAATGTCTTGACCAACTTAAAATGAATTATTGCAGTTCCCGGCTATGAAAGAAAAGGTTGAAGGTGTTATTCAAAATTGTTTAAAATGTATTATGTATTCTGTTCCTTCGCATTGCCATAATCGAACACTTCATTCAATTCCAAAGAAACCTATACCTTTCGATACTTTACATATTGACCACTTTGGCCCGCTCCCATCTATACGTTCAAAACGAAAACATATTTTGGTCATGGTAGATGCTTTTACGAAGCATGTGAAACTTTTTCCGGTAAATTCTACTAGCAGCAAAGAAGTACGTGCTTGCCTTAACAAGTATTTTGAATATTATAGTCGCCCTAGAAGAATTATTACTGATCGAGGTCCGTGTTTTACCTCCTTGGAATTTAGTTCTTTTCTTATTGATCATAATATTGAACATGTTAAAATAGCGACATCTTCCGCTCAAGCTAATGGTCAAGTAGAGCGTGTTAATCGTGTTTTGAAATCTATGCTCGCTAAACTTTCGGAACCCGTTCAACATTCTGATTGGACAAAAATGCTAACTCAAGTTGAATATGCTATTAATAATTCTATCCATAGTAGTACAGGTGAGACACCTTTTAAACTTTTATGTGGAGTAGTTCAGCGGGGTCCTGGGGTTGATATTCTTAGCGAATATTTAGATGAAAAATTTGAGTATTGTGATCGTAATTTAGATAAAATGCGAGAAGACGCTTCTGAGCAAATTAGAAAATCACAGCAACAAAATTTAGATCAGATAACAAAGAAGTTTCGACCTGCAAAAATATTTATCGAAGGTGAGTTTGTTGCAATTAGAAATTTTGATAAAACAGTCGGAACAAATAAAAAATTAATAAACAATTTTAAAGGACCATATAAAATTCATAAGGCACTTCCAAATGACAGATATGTTATCAGGGACATTGAAAATTGTCAACTTACACAATTACCATACGATGGTATTATTGAAGCTAGACATATCCGTAACTGGGCGGATTGGCGTAACTCAATTGGTGTTAGTCTTGATTCTGAGTGTGAAAAGTAACACCATTATAATATAGCATACCGTTTTATATGAACAAATATAGCAATTTTAATATTAATCATTTAACTTACCATCATAGTTTTAAATTTATTATATTTATTGTATAAGTTTTGTTAAGTTATAAAAATACACCTTACACCTTAATAGTCATAATGATCGGGACGATCATTTGTCAGGTTGGCCGAGTTATAAGGACATTTATAACAACAAATATTATACACTTACTTAACAACACTCTATACATGCTTTATTTAAATTCTAAGTATACTTTTTAATATATGTATGTTTTATTTGAAACTATTATTATTATTATTCAACGAGAGCTCAAAGGGAGAAAACATGGTTCTTAATAAATAATATATATAATATTAAACAAATTTACTATTGGTTTCATTCGATGAATTAAGACCCTTTACAATACTATATTTTTTATACCTATTCTTCAGCTTAACAAATTATCGTGTTTGTGACATAACCGTGAAGCAGGTTATAATTTCCAGGTTTCACGAATATCGATACATTTTTTGTGCAGGAAATAGAGTGGTTTTAATAAAGCAAAACCATAATTTGTTTTTTTTTTGGCAACATAGATATAATTGAGCTAGCTTTAAATTTTGTACAGCTAAAAACATCTTTCCGGTACAAAAATTTATCAATTTAGAGTCCAAATTTCTAAACATTCAATTTTACTTCCAAGGGTAGATATACCAAACTTTCCACCAAAAACTTTTTAAATAACGACCTAAATTATATTCAAATGAAAACTTGAATTATATTAATATTTCGTGTGAAATTAATGTATCCTACTCGATTTTGTTTAACATCTTCCGTGCAAGTAATTTGAATTTTACAACTGTTCAAAAAACCGTAAAAAAAAAACAAGAAGACAAATTATAAATAAATTATTCGTTTGCCGCGACGCGATTTCATTTAAGGATGTGGTGAATTAAAAAATGTACCTACACTCTCACTAGATTATATTATATATTGTAGAAAGAAATACCTTGATGAACATTTGAACCCCCAAACAAACAGACAAACGTCGAGAAGAACGGTATGACGAAAATCTCAGGTTCCTTTACAAATTAATTTAAATCTTGAACAATTTTTTAATTAATTTATAAAAACGTTGAAAATATTTCAAGATGAGTGTATGTAATACGGTTTTCACACTGGAATAAATTCTCGGACTTCGGCAACAAAATTAGCAAATATTGTAAGTCATTCACATCACACATAAACTAGTTATTGTTTGACATTTCAAACTAATCTCAGTTTTGATAGAAACTCTGAAAAACTATCCATTACAATTAGGTTAAAGTCCCAAAAAAAATTACATACACACATTTCATTCAGTATCCATTTTTCTGTTAAAAAACTACACACTAAACATAATGTATTAGATATTATAATAAACAATCTGTTCATCGTTTCTTTTTTAAATTACTTGATTTAAGAAATTAAAAAATTTGGCGTGAAACCTATTCACAGATATTTATCAAAAAAACGATGAAATATAAAGACTAAAGAGATTTAATTCAATCGTTCAGAGAGCACACAACTATTTATAACATTTTTTTAAATAACTGGAGCCGAGGGCGACGACGAATCAATTAAAAACATTGGTGTGACAACGCAACATAACGTAACGCTTCCAACATTCGTTTTGCTACTACCGGGAACGAATTCGAGTTAGCTGTCATCGATCAGCTGCTGTAGTCAGTGCAGAAAAAAACTGAATTGGAATTCACAAACTTGTCCCCAAATTTCAGTTTTTATTTAAATTTTGCTTTGAGTACTTCTAAAAGCCTATGTATTTCATTGGATTTCCAACAATTACACTTGTAGATCCAAAGAGTTAAGTTACATCCGACTTTTATTGTTTTTTTTATTTACGGAAATCTGTACGAATTCCTACATCTGTTGAAGTCAAATTCTTCATCTTTGTATTGAACAAACCCCAGAAAGTGCACTCACTACCATATCCATTTGAGTTTCTATTTCCTATCAAGTAAGTTGACTCATTTATTTTTTAAAATTAATAAATACAAACATAACTAACTTAACGTACATGCTGGCTCCATTTGCTAAAAATTCATAGAAGCGGCCTAAAAATTTTAAAATGTTTCCTCTATCCAGAAAGAGGACGTATTATGATTATGGTAAGAGTCTAAAGACCCGACAGCGCGTACGCGAAAATGATTTCGAGTACGCGAAATTAAGTGATTCTCACTTGAATGTTCTTTTTGCTTACTTGCAGAAATACAGTGCTAGAACCCATCATTATTTCGCATAAACAGTTCGGTATGTATGGGGGGGCATGCTGCCCCCCTGCAACCCTCCTGCTTGGGCTCACTATAGGATTTGGGGTAGGTGCGCGTTTGGGTGTATGCAGTTTCTCTTTCATTTAAAGAATCAGGGGATTTAAAGCCAACCTCGCACCTACCCCAAATCCTATAGTTTCGCGTACGCGAAACTGATTTCGCGTACGCGATATCATTTTCGCCTATGCGCTGTCGGGTCTTTAGGCAGATTCTTATGGTAAATATTTATCGTATGGTATTTTAGCCATTTCTAGATTTATCGCCAGTGGAGACGGTTTTCAAATGTTTAAAAGTTTGTAAAAATATAGGTACTTATACCTTAATATGTAAAGTAATTTTTGAACACTAATTATAGGAGAATGGCAATAGGAATACCTACTTAATTTATTCGAGGAGACTGATTGCAGTTTCGAATGATTATTAAAAGAAAAATTTAAAAAGGTAAGAAAAAAATTCAGAATAATGATTGCTTATTTGTAATAATTTATTCAATTCTTCATTCGATAGATTCTTCAAATTATGACGAGAATATCTCATTCTTCAATCTTTGAACCCAATGATTTTGCTTTGGAATTTTGCAAAAAACTTTTAACATTCAGTGAAAATGGAAAATTTTCGGATGTTTGTATCATTTCTTCCGACGACGTACAATTTCATGCCCACAAATGTGTCCTTTCAGCTTTCAGTGATTACTTCATGGTGATGTTTGAAAGTGGCCTAAAGGAGACAACAGCTAGCGAAGTTAAAATCCACGAAGTAAATGGAAAAGTTTTGAAACCGATAATAACTTTTTTGTACACTGGACGAATTGATTTTCAAAATGACCAAGTTGAGGATATATTGGTAGCGGCAAACTTTTTTCAAATTCATATCTTAGTCGAAGAATGTATCTACTTTATGAACGAAAACATGGATGCCAAGAATTGTTTAGAAAATGCAATGTTTGCTGACAAACATGGCTTTACTGAACTCTTCGATGATGCTTCAAATTTCGCAGCTGAAAATTTTGAAAAGGTCTTCAGCTGCAACGAGTTTCTCAAGCTTGAGGAGAATATGGTGAGTGCAATAGTTTTGAGTGAATGGCTGCGTGTGACTTCGGAGGAAGCAGTCTTTTTAAAACTCATCGAATGGATCGAACATGACAAACCAAATCGAGAAAAAAACACTTGCATTTTGTTTTCTAAAATACGATATTGGCTGTTGAGTCCAGGGTCCATCAAGCAACACAGGTCCAAGCTGCCCTATACGGCTGAATGTCTTGAAATGGTTTGCACTTGGCTTGAATGGCACTCATTACCAATTAGCCAACGCGAATTGAAGGATATGGACTTTGCAGAACCGGAAAAAAATGTAATTCTTTTTGTTGGTGGCGGAGGGATACAGACTTATGATCCTGTACTAAGAAATTGGTGTCGGGAGGAGGTTTTGAATCTTCCACGTCGATTCAATAACATAGTTTTTTTCGATAATAAACTAATTTTTTCGACAGAAGATTGTTCTCTGAAAATTTTTGATCTTCAGACACAGGAAATCACAAATTTTGAACCAAGTGTGAATGAAATATGTCGTTGTTATGGAATGGCTGTGCTGAGAGATGAATTGTATGTTATTGGTCAAGACATGTGGAATGAAAGTAAAGTATCGAAATATAATTCTACTGATCGCAAATGGCACAATGTGGCTCCATTGAATAACATATCCGGCTTAGTAAGAGTTGCTGTTTCGAATGGTCAGTTGAATGTACTTAATTCGCAATCCCACGACATGAAATGCCTTGATCCTATCAAAAATCAATGGATATCGAAGAGTTTTTCACCATCATTATCTGAATATGGTTTCACAGAGGTCTGTGGAAATTTATACATAATCGGGGGGAAAGCAAATTATGAAAAACACGGTATAGCCCGTAATCGCGTTATAAGCATTGATGAGTATGGAAGGCCTTGCGGAGATAGAGCACAAATGAAAATAGAAGTAACTGATCCACATTGCATAGAATTGAATTGTCGATTGATTACTTGTGGAGGATTCGATAAAAATGGTTCGTATTTAAATTTAGTTCATGAGTACCATCCGCAATTAAATGAATGGAGAACATTACCTTCATTGATTGAGTATAATCCTTTAGAATCTGATTATGGTCTTGTAGCATCATGGTAAAAGTAAATAAATTAAAAATTCAGTAACATGAATAAATTTAAAATACTATATTTTTTGTATTCTTCAGCTTAACAAATAATGGTGTTTGTGACATAACCGTGAAGCAGGTGAAAATTTCCAGTCTTCACGAATTTCGATGAATTTTCTGTGCAGACAAAAATGTGGTTTAAATTTGGGGAAAACCATAATTTTTCGAAACCATAGATATAATTGAGCAAACCATAAAATGTTTACATCCAAAAAGATATTTCCGGTACAAAAATGTATCAATATGTAGTTGAAATATCTACATTTAATTCCAAAAGCATACATATGTAGGTACATAAACATACTAAACTTTGTACTAAAGACCTTTTAAATAAAATGATATGTCAGAGATTTCGCTTCTTCAAAAAATGAGAAACCGAATTCAAAATTTTATTTCCTCAGAATTTTGACAGCAAAACTGACAAATTTGCTGAGGAATCCTGTTTATGTAGCTGATATTGCTGAGATCTCTGAGATCTCTTTTTCATTTTCAAATTATTTTAAAGGTTGCGTCACACCAACGTGAATCTGTCATGGCGAATACGAAAGCAATAATAACATCCTGTTGTTATTATTTTGGATGTGGTTTCTCTGTAGTCAATGGAAATTTATACACAATTGAGAATAATAAAATACAAGAGGATTTTAGGACCTTATATAAAAGTCCATAAAACGGTATAGACAGTAAAAGTCTTTAAAAACGTTCAAAGGATTGATGAGTATGGAAAGCCTTATTCACAGACAGCAGAAATGAAAATAGCAAGATTTGATCCACATTTTATAGAATTGAACAAGCGATTGATTACTTGTGAAGGTTTCGATGAAAATGGTTTGTGATTAAATTTGGTCCATGAATACTATCCGGATTTTAATAAATCCTTTAGAATCTAAATATAGTCTTGTAACAATAAAAATTCATTAAATACGAATGTACCATAAATTCATATTTTTCAACTCAACAAATGATTTTACTCCTTTTTGTGAAATAACCGTAAAGGAGGCCATAATTTCTAGGTTGTCTCATGAATATCGAGTTTGATTAACGCATTTTCTATTTAATTTGGGATTTCGAAAAAGTTCTTCTCCTTGTCTTACCATAAAAATATGAATTTTTTTTTTATTTTTCTTACAAGTGGTTTAAATTATCCCAAAAATCTGTAATCCAAGGTACCAAACGTTAACTCGCAAACTAACACAAGATTGGAAAACCTGCATTGATCTTTTGTGTATTAACATTTATAAGGGATTCCGCTAATGAGGGTCGTTTACGATAAATACCTGAAGTTGAATTTATTAAAGGTTGATAGCATTCCGTCGGCAGGTAGGTAAAATAAAATTTGTATTTATTATTCTTCTTACAACTACACTAACATTTTCTTAAAATTATCCCTAAAGACAATTAAGAACTATCATTAAAAAAAGTTGCATTGCATTTGTAATAAATAAAATCGAAATAAAGGTTTTCAAAACTGAAAGTAGTTTTTAAATATGTAGGCACAACACCTACTATGTTTGCCAAATCAAAGTTGTGCAGAATTTTTTCGTGCAAAGCAACTCAGTCCTCCATCATTTTTGTACAGTTTGATCTTCTTTTATTTTGCCTCAATTAATATTTTGAACTTGTTTAAAAAAATTATTTTTTGATTCTAAAACGTTGTCATAATAATAAACCAGGCCTCCCAAGAAAAAAGACATATCGCCACAAGTCTTAATTGCTGTATCGAATACCAATTTGAAGAAAAAAGTTTCAAAAAAGGTAAGAGATAAATATATAAATATACATAATATGTATGTCCTTATTGCGAGTATCGTTTGTTTATCGATAGATTACTATTTTTTCGAATTTTGATATAGGAAATTGTGAATGTCTTTTTTGAACAGTCGATGTTTTTTGGTTACCATTTTCCTGTTTGACTTTTTAAAAACAATGCAATTTCATCACCAAAAATGTATTGAATTTTAATTATTTGATCTTTTATTTCAAAACCAATATTTAATTGGACTTAGGACATCAAAATTAACAGTTTTTGTATCTTATTTTCCTGAACTAAGGATAAGGAGGATAAGTGGCATCTAACAACTGACTGTCTCATCCATTCCTTGTTAGCATTATTTGATTCGAAAAACAGAAAGATTAGTTCTTAAAATGCTACGCGTATGACACAAAGTTTTAATTGTAAATTTTTACTCAGTTTAATTTAAAGTTCAATGAAATTGTTGCCTGAATCCTGTGACACCACTTTATAAATCAACTATGTTTTACTCAGTTTTTTAATATACTCAATAGAGTGATTGTTAGCCGCTTGGTGGAAATTAATTGTTCTGAACATTTTAAAAGAATAAAATAAATTAAAAACACTTGTTAATTCCACAGATATATATATATTAATACTTTATTAACTTAAAAGGCCGACGCGTTTCGTCTTCTTAGGACATCTTCAGGGCAGTTTTTTATTTCAGTATACTCCTCAATAGCTCAATACAACGAAAAGCTGTTCTGAGTTTAGATTATGAAGAAAGAAACTAAAAATTCCACATAAAATTAATTTTACTGCAGGGTTTACGACGTATGCTAACAAAAACTTCTAGACTTTGAACGACATTCACAATAAAAATAAATTCCAACGAGTGTGCAAATATTTTATGCAAATAATTTCTTTTTTTTTTCTTTCCTCGATAGTTTTTATTCAAAATGCAAGGCCAACAATCTTCTTCTTCGATCTTCGAATACAGCAACTTCGCTTTGAAATTAAGCGAAAAACTCCTTTCTTTCAGTGAGAACGAAATATTTTCGGATATATGTATTATAGCTTCCGATGATACAATATTTCATGCCCACAAATGTATTCTATCGGCTTTCAGCGATTATTTTATGGCAATGTTTACAAGCGGTCTAAAGGAGGCATCAGCCAACAAAGTAAAAATCCACGAGGTCGATGGAAAAGTTTTAAAAACAATTCTGACATTTTTATACACAGGAAGAATTGAGCTTAAAAATGAAACCATTGAGGATATTTTGAAGGCGGCAAACTATTTTCAAATTCAACCTTTAATAAATGAATGTTATAAATTTATGGCCGAAAAGTTGGATATCAAAAATTGTTTGGGCATAGCAATATTTGCTGATCAAAATGGCTTAATTGAACTCTTTAAGAAAGCATCAAAGTTTGCAAGTGAGAATTTTGAAAAAGTTTGCAGCCTTAGCGAGTTTCTTAAACTCGAGGAGGATCAATTAAGTGCAATAGTTTCGAGCGAAGATCTGTGTGTTACTTCGGAAGAGAAAGTTTTCTTTAATCTTATCAAATGGATCGAACATGATAAAGAGAATAGAGAAAAAAGTGCTTTCAATTTAATTTCGAAAGTGCGCTATTGGCTATTGAGTCTGGACTTCATCAGACAGCATAGATCAAAGCTACCCCATGAAGTTAAATGTCTTGAAATGGTCTGCATCTGGCTTGAATGGCACTCATCACCCGATGGTCGACGAGCATTGAAACCAATGGAATTTTCCAAACCCAACAAACCAAATGGAATTCTGCTAGTTGGTGGTGGAGGGATACAAACTTACGATGCAGAATTGAATGTTTGGTCATGTGAGTTCCTTCCAAAAATGCCATATCGTTTCGATAAGATTGTTGCCTTCAAAAATAAACTAATTTTTTCGTGGCTTGAAAAACCTTTAACATGCTTCGATCTTAAGACGCAGGAAATTACAAATTTCCCAAGAATGCATATACAGCGTCGTAGTTATGGATTGGCTGTATTGAATGATGAATTGTATGTCGTCGGCGGTCAAAAGTATTTATCACCTTGGAAACGTGTTGTGGAAAAATACAACTTTTCCACTGGCAAATGGCACGATGTAGCTCCTCTGAATACAATATTTTCCTCACCCAAAGTTGCTGTTGCCATTGGACAAATATATGTAATCGGTGATAGGTCTCCCATTATGGAATGTCTTAATCCTAGATTAAATGAATGGACATCGAAACCCATCGGAGATTTACCAAAGTCAGCATTTGGATTTACCGAAGTTTCTGGGAATTTATATAAAATTGGAGGGGCACAATTCAGTGAGACAAGATATGGAAAAGATGCTTATTTTAAGAGCGTTCAAAGTTTTGAGCCATGCAGCAGCACTTGGACACAGCGATTACAAATGAAAATAGCATTAGCTGATCCACATTGCATAGCATGGAATAATCGATTGATTACTTGTGGGGGACGCGATGAAACAGGTACTTCCCTAAATTTAGTTCAAGAATACAATCCCAACTCGAATGAATGGAGAACATTGGCTCAATTGATTGAATACAATTTTTCAAATGATTATGCTCTTGTGGCATTTAAATAACCTTTGAATTCCAGTTAATAATAAGAATTTATATTTAAAGTTTAAGTCAGTCGCATTAAAAAAATAGGTATATGAAATTTGTTTAAACAAATCCGTTTAAAAAAAAGGCGGTGGTGGAACTAAACAAAAAATGAGAATTAAAAATTACCACCATCATTCATGTTATCAAACATCTAATTAGAATTAAATATCATGTAATTGTTTTCATTGTTAAAAAACAACAATTATTTCAAGAGGAAAATAAATTGATAACAATAAAAATAAAAATAAAAACCTACATAATATAATATTAAATATATAATTAATCCAAATAAAAAGATTTTTATCGATTTATATTCAAGTCAACTTATTAATTATCGAATTAAACTTTTTTTTAAATGTTGTATGATTTAGTAAATGGTATAAAATGTCGTGTTGATAGTTTTAGAAATATAACAATTCACAAGATTAACAACTAACTGTACATATTCTGAAAATTTATAATGAATAAATTGATCTTTTTAACCATATTCCTTATTGGAATTGTCCTTATTGTGGTAAATATTACTCTTAAATAATTTTTAATATTCACTTATTTGAAGAATTTTCTTAAATAGGACATGTCTAAGGCGGATGAACCACCTACGCCACAACATGGTCGAAAGTCTCCACCATCAAAATCTCTTATTGGAAATAATAATGCTGGATTTTCATCATTTGGTTATAATGTAGGATTTAAAGCAATGAATAAGACAAATGAAAATGAAAATGAAAACGGAGAAAGTAAGCCAGAACGGGTACATGTTATAAGATTTCATGGTAAGAGAAATGGAAAAAAGACAGATGGAGATGATGAAAATGCAGAAGATAAAAAGGAAAATAACTAAAAATACATATTTTGTTTTTAGATTTTTTTTTTAATTTGATCATTAATAAAGAAATAAGCGGCATTCAATTATACCTTGTTATTTTCTTTCAAGATTATTATAAATATTTATTAGTTATGACATCTTTGTTTATACTTATATATATATATATATGTAGGTAAATATTTTCTAGAGTGGATAAATTCTAGGTATTTAATTTTAATATTATGAGTCAATTTTTCTCATCTTTTATCTTAATTTTTCGAAAAATACCTGAAACGCAGTTTTATTGGAATTTTTTAAAAGTTTAATCAAAATTTAAAGTCGTTTTGGATAAAATTTGAGCCAATTCAAAATTATATTATACGCCACCATCGACGATGACACCATCATCGGTCCTTATTTCTTTACAAATAAGTCTAAAGTGCGGGTTGCTATAAATAGTAACTGACACAGAAAGCTTTAATTTTATTAACGAGTACATTTTGTTTTAAAATTTTAACGAAATCAATTTTTAAAACACAATTTGGGGATAAGGTTATTTAAACAATTCTACCAGGCTATCGTTAATCGACATGTTACGTCATGTGATTGGAACCGTTTTGAAAAAAAATTGATCTGCTGTAAGGTCACTGGTTTATGATTAAAAAGAGGATGCTTTGGAGATTAAAATCTTTTTCTGTAAGCCCGTTCAGGATTAGAGGAAAAAGAATTGTCATCGCAGCTCAGCGACACCGCTACAGAAAAAATAAACTGAAAGAATATAAACTATATAGTAAATGGCTTATTTAAGTTAAATAAAGAATATTCATTCATTCAATCAAAAGTCAATCTAGACAAAAGAAAGGGCGGTACACAAGAATAATTTGTAACAAGCTTGACTTTGGATTTAAAAGTTCTTCAAAGTTTACAGGATAAACAATGAATTTTGGTGTATTCGGACCCTCCCAGTGATTCTCCTTAATTTCGTTCTTTTTATTTTTTTTTTCCTAGGTTGGTCAATGGTCAGAGGCAAAAAGCTTTTACGAAAAAAATGTTCAGCAAGGAATATTAATAGTTAGATAGGAAAGTATGTAGTTGTTGGTGTCTTTAACATGAAAATTGTTTAGTCCCTCACACTTTTTCATCCAATACTCTTTGCGTAAAAAAAAAAAAAATAGCGTTGGGATAATTCGTGATATGAGGTCGAATAAATGGTAGAAAACTAGGCTACGGAAATGACTTCATCAGAAATAGCCATGGAAGCCATATGATTGTAATCATATTCAAATCTTCATATCATTATTTGATATTTCTAATTTGTAAGTTTGAAGTAGGTATGTACATTGTACATACATATATAATTTCGTTGATATTTTCTTTAATTTAAAAAGAATTTTACCAGGACAGTAAAAAAAATCTTTGATATGAAATTATTATTTTGAAAAATAATCCCTTTAAATTTGAGGGAACCAAAAAAAGAGAACATTTCTCTAGAAAACTTGATTACAGAATTTATTTTGCTTTTGGTTTTTGTAATTTATTTTATTTTTTTTTTACAAAAAATAAGCTTTAAATCGACTTCAGTACATTTGCTTATGAATAATTAACAACAAGTAGATACCAACACGTATAATTTTCTTTGGTTATCTTTTAATCATCAAAAAACAATGTTGCGAACAAAAAATCTTAAAACCTTTATTCCATTATTGTGTTGTTTGTTTTGTTCAATTAAATAAAACTTCAAAACAATCTAAACTATAATCTCAAACTCACACAATAAAATTCAATTACCTTCGTAGAGATATCTAAACAATAATTTTTCAGGTTCGCTATTGTTTTTATTTAATCAAATTAAAACAAAAACACTAATTGAAATTTGATCAAAGTTATAATTTATTTTTCTAATTGGAAAATAAGGAAAACCCGATGGTATATAAATAAACGAAAAATATCACCAAAACTATAGAAACAACAAACAGTATTAAATTCAAAAATGAATAAGTTGATTGCTTTAATTATTGGACTTGTCCTTATAATGGTTAATTTTATTACAAATTTAGAATTTTTTGGTTCAATAGTTTTTTTTTTTTTATTGCAGGACATTACAGCCGCAGATGATAAGATTCCGCAGAATCATCCCAATAAAAACCCTGCGGTTTCTCGCTTTACTGGTGGAGAGGGAACAAATGGATTCCCTATTCCGATGCCTATAAATATATCTGGAATGCCTGATTTGAATAATATGCCTAAAATGAATATACCTGTACCTCATTTTGAAATTAGTGGGTAATTCATAAGGAAGTTCTTAAATATTCTAATGATTTAAACTTTGTTATTATAATATTTACTATGTATTTAATATATAATATGTATACATAAAAATCATACACATAATATAATTATTATGAAACTTTGATTTTTTTTGAAACTTTTACTACATTCGGTTGGATTCTGTGAGTGTTCAAGTCATATTATGAATATGAAAACTTTGGAGTAGAAGGAGTGAAGTAAATTTACTCAATATATTCAATGGGAATTGAACATTACCAAAATCCAACCAAAAACATCATTAATTAAAAATTTAAAGAGAGCATTAAATGAAAGTAAAAAAGTAGTGTTTTTGAAGTGAATTTTTAAAAATAAGGACGGAGACAAATACAAAGGTAGAATTTATTCTACAAAACCTATATCAGGGCAAAATTTCATCAATCTCCACATAAAAACAAATATGACTTTAAATGGAGTTTTAAAAGCGCTAAAATTACAAATTTCTTTTGGTCAGAACCAGTTATTAGAAGCCGAGACAATTGTTGGAAATGTTTTTTTCTAAGTTTTTCATTATTTAACTTTGTTATATATTGCATGTCTAAGTATTTTTTAGTAATTCTATGTTATTCTATATTTGTTTCTGTTTTTTCTATGTTTTTTCTATGTTAATTCTATGTTTTCTTCCTAAAATTCTTACAAACTTAACATAATGCTTTTATGCATATTCACTCACCGTTTCCTAAAATATTATAATTAATTTTCCGCACTTTTCATTATTACTTCACTGAATTCATTTACATCACTTTGACTTGCACACAAATTATTATCCTGCACAATTTTTAAAATTTTCTTCACTCTTAAATGCACTTTTCTTTAAACTCAATTTAGAGTTTATTATTTGCACTATATATTCACTCCTATCCACTCTTTCAAAATAGGGATTTTTTTTCTTTCAAATTATACAAAGAAAAACATTAGATTTTTTTTATTCGTTATTTCTAAATTTTAAATTTATTTTTAATTTAATCTTAATTAAATTATCTATTTAAATTATAGGTATTTGATTTCTGTTTTAAATTAAACTCCAATCACTTCGTTGGTTTTATCGTTACTAATTTTAAATAAGACCAGAAAGTGATTTACTTCGAAAAAAAATAGGAACAAAATTTCTTTATTTTGATTTTCCGCACTCCGCGAAAATGGAATTAGAAACAAAATAGAAAATTTCTTACAAAAAAAAAATTGCAAGAAATTCCTTTTAAATTTAATTCAAAATTTATATACGTATGTATGTGTATATATAATTTGTTTTTTTTTTTTCAATTTTATTTACTCTTCATTGTCGAAGTTGTACCGAACTACTGAACAAAAAAAAAAATATATATACTCCCGAATTCTAGTGTCTATGATGCTGAACATTATAAAATTGACAAAAAGGGTCGGATCTCGGACTTCTCTCGGTGGGACCTAAAAATAGGATCGGCCTCTATGTTTCTTACACTGCTGCAGCCAGCCAGTATTTTCGATGCAATAGAAATTCGGTTTTTGGAACCGAAACTTAGAAAACAAATTCTAATTTTAATTTGAAAACATTAAGAAAAAATACAACAACAAAAATAACACGCATATAAATTTTTTCTATGCGACCGATGGTGTTTTTTTTTTTCGGGGATCTCCAAGATGCTAATGGCCTAATGGCCAACGAAACGATATCGTCCCAGATAGAAATATGCTGAAGCTTGAGGTTAGTCTGCCGGCTATGTTTGTGTTTGGCAGGCATAGGCATCACCTCGCCTAAAACGCATGTTTATGTTGTCATTATTCAAATTACAAATGCATGCATTTTTTGAATACTTTTATGTGTATTAAAAAAAAAGAAGTAAGAATAGTTTTTGGATTGCATATTTGCAAAAACATATAAAATTGTGGTTTTTTTAAATTTTTGTTTTTAGAATAATATTTTCTAGTATAAAAAAAGTTTTTGTTTCATCTAATTTATTAGCTGATGCGAAATTGTGCTTATTCGTGTCTTTAATAAAAATTGGTAATTGGCCATCATGCGGAAGCTTAATATGTGCTAACAGATGTTAATATAATATGGTATATATCTTCATTCTAAACGCATTCAATAAGAGCATAAGATATGGCAAAAAAAGTTTTTGGGTGAGGAGAGAAATATGTAAGTGGATGCGCCATCACAGAGGTTTTGTGCAGATTTATGTTTTTTTTTGTTGGTTGTCATGTTGAGGCGATGACAAATTGGCAAGGGAATTGCCTCATAGTTTTTTTATGACTGAACATACTTGATAACTAGCTACAGGAATTTTTCGGTGCAACACCTAACATCAAATGAAAAAATTTTAAACGATACATTTATTCAACACGAATTCTGTTTTTTTGGTGTGTGCTTGTTTTTTTTTTTTTGTTTCTTATAAAAAGGTTTTGAAATCATTTAGGAAATTTAAATAAATTTTCTAACAGTTGTTGTGGAAATTTATCATGTTTGAGTATAGCGCGATACTTCAAGACACTATAAATAACAAGATACAAAATATTTCAAAAGGTGGCAAAAATGAAGAAGAACAAAAATTTTTACATACAAATATTATGTACCGAAAAAGATTAGATGTACACCAACTTAAATAAAATAAAATCCAGATACAGACACATCACCAAAAAGCCCAAAGGTACGTACATAAAATTACATATGTAGGTACACACCGTTTCGGAAAACAAAATAAAAAAATAAAAACAAGTACAGAACTTCCCATATATAGTCGATCAATTTATTTGTAAACCAACAAAATAAACACCTAAACAATTGATCTCTTTTCAATGCCACGTTTTGAAGCGATATTCAAGAACAATTTCTGCACATCTTTATGTAAATCTACTAACTTTGAAGTTAAATGTAATTGAAGTTTACAAAATAATTCTTTAAGTTCTTGAAATTCTTTAACAAAATCAGCTTTAGTTGAATTGAAATTAATTTTTGAAACATAATAATTCGAAAGATAATTATAGTTGACTTTATTTTCGATTAATTTATCTACTTCAGATTTGGAAATTTTGATAATTTTAATATGTTCATACCTTTCGGTCATAATTTCGATATCTTCTCGTAATGAAGTTCGCCAATCAATCAGCCTACACAATTTTTCTTCTATTTCAGGAATTCGAGTTGTGTTTATTATTTTTTCTTCAATATTATCCACTTTATCTTTCAAAGAATTCGATCTCACAACAAGTTCTTGTAGGTGATTTTCAATTTCATAGAATTTTCTTTTGAGATCACATAACTCAGAATTTGTTGAATTACACTCAAAACGATCAACTAAATCTTGAAATGTAGGAGTTCTTGTACATTCTAGCTTCTTAATTTTAACCAATGCTTTTGTGTTTTGTTCAATTTGAGCCTGAAGAAAACAGTTGGTGTTTTTTAAATTATGAATTGATTCAATTATTGACTGAAGCTTATGACCTTCATTTCGAATAATAACTTTGGTTTTAGGAGTTTCTATCAATTTTTCAAGACGGTCTTCACATTCATTTATGAGTTCAGCTAAATAGCTTACTTGATTTTCTTCGTTTAGTAGATTTATTTTAGTTTCCGAATGAAGGCTTGATTTGAAATCCATTCGATTCGAAATAATTTTTAAAAAGTTTTTTAAATTAACAGGATTAATTTGATCGTCAATGAAAATATTATCAATCAAGTCCAAAAGGTTTTCAGAAGAAGCCATTTTTGTTATTAAAAGTAATAAGTTTTGTATGTATATTAGAAACACTCAAATATTGGCAGAATTGAAATTAGTTCCCTAAATATAAATATTTTTTTATTTACTTGTTTTATCACAGTACACACTCACACCTATTGGGTCGTTTAGGATTTGTATACATTTGACTGGTATAAAACAAGCTTCCCGTGTTTCCCTGTTTAGATTGTAATATTGCATTACACCACACAAATAGCCTGTTTGTTTAATGTTGGCAGCTGAAACTTTTCCTAAAGTATAAAATCGTGAGCTAACACTTGGTATATTTTTGATTCTCAGGAATATCAAAATTGAAGATACTGGCTGTTACAAATTTTTTTATATAGAACGAAGGTGTGACTAAAGGTACTAAACTTTTTTATATACTAAAGAAAGATAATTTTACAAGTGATTTTGATATTAATAAATAAATGAATGAATTTAAAAAAAAATAATAAAAAACCGCATTCACATAATTTTCAATAAAACATTCTTTTTATTATTTTTATTAAATGTCTTTTTTGTGACTCTCTGAAATTGGAGCGTATTCTATAGTTTTACGGTACTCTGGTAACATTGAAACGCCCGATTTGTACTGCCTCGCCCTTAAATTAAAGAATTTGATATTATGTATTTGTTTATTTAAAGGAATCTAGTTGTAAAATTATTAAAAAAAAAAAACTTACTAATTGAAGTGCAAATGCTGCGAAAAAGACTGCAAATAAAATAAAACCTTTCATTTTTAAACGTTAAAAAATGTTATTTGTTAAACACTTTTACTTGTTTCCCTTTTTATAGTATATCTAAATAATTTTAAAAGTTTGTTGTTGTATTTATAGATAAAAAAAAGTATTGATTTTTCTTGTTCTCATTAAAATAATTTAAATATATTTCCAGCTATAATTTAATTTGTTCCAGAAGCTTTTTTTTAATAGATTTCAATGGTGACATCTTTTATTTTAAAATTGTACAAAAAAGAAAACCCCATTAAAAAGGTATTGAAATTCTATTTGCCAAAGTCTTTTGGACCACAAAACATCAAAAGTACATTTAAAAGTAAATACACGTGTAACAATAAATACATGTGTAAATATAAGTACACGAGTATATACACCAATAATTTAATTACACGTGTAACACGGGTACACTGTATACATGCAATAATAGGTTCTAAATAAAGCGAACGTATGATAATAGTACACAATTCCCTTAAAAAAACTGTAAAATGGCAAGGCAACACATCTAATTATTTAAACTTCAATAGATATGGAACAAATGAAATTAGAGAACAATTAGATGTAAAACAAAATAAAGTGTACAATTAAAACTAATTTATACACTCAATTATGAAGATTACAAGTACCTACAGAATAATAAAAAAAATAAGTACCACTGAATAGGTATAAAACGAGTACCAATTCGTTTTCAAATATTTTGTTCTTGAAAATTTAGAATAACGATGAATTTTCTTCAATTCCTTACAATTGTTGTCAGTGTTATAATGATTTCGGTATGTTTTATTTTTAAGTTTTTAAAATTCAATAAACCAATATATTTTATTTTAGGGACATCCTCCACACCTTAAACCTGATTTTGAACCAATGAAACGCCCTTCTTAAGATGTTTCTTCTTTTTTTTTTAATCAAAGCAAAGTAAATTTGAAAATACATTTTTATGCTAGTGTCTTAATAATTTAGAACCATTAGCTGAAATGAAACTTGCATATTTAAGTTCTTATTTTCTATTTTTTTCTCAACGTAATTAATTATTCTAATCTTTCCCATAAGTTTTTATGTTAAACTTAAATATTTAAGACTTGTTTCAAAAAATGGACCTGTTTAATTGATTATCTATTAAAATACGAAAAAAAAATTTTGGTATGCAATTTAATTAGAACTTATTTGAAGCTTTTGTGCAAAAATTTTAATTAAAATCCGTTCAACTCATAATGAGATAGTCGAAAATCAAACAAATCGTAGGATCCATTTTTGAGAAAAATGAGATTTTCAATACCGGGTTTAAACATTTTTATGGGAGGTACCGTTTTTTTTGGTTATAAGAATAATTTTCATTTAAAATCTGCTAGATAGTGTTAAAAAAAAACTGCTGTGTTCCAAGTTTAATAAAAATTATCTTAGTCGTTTTCGAATTATGTATGTATTAAGTTTTCAAAAAAGTTTTTAAAAATTCAAAAAACAATTTGGGTTACAAAAATTTTCAAACTTTTTCAAACATTCTCCATAAAAAAATTGATCAATATCAGTTGATCTGTTTATGAGAAAATCGAAAATCAAAAAAATGTTCCTATGGTATGTACCATTTTTAACTATTTTTCGGAATTTTTTTTTGCTATTAGACGTTTGCCAAATTCAATATTCCGAAGGTTTTTCTAAACGAATATTTGTATATGGTCCAGCCGGGGAACAAAATAACGTGTTTTTGCTTTGAATATCTCATTTGTAACCTTATACTCCGCAAATTTTAAAATATATGTATTTGAGCAAAATTTTAAACAGCCTAACTATAAGATAATAGCATGAAACTAATGAACAAATTCTCAGTTAAATTCGACCTGACCACCTTTTTTATTGTGAACGTGCAGGCAATTTTAGTTTACTACAACTTCCCATACTAAAATACAAAACTATTTAAATTCGAAATAGATCTAAGGGTCAGTTTTACAGTGCACACTTGACAAATGACAACCAACTCTATAGGTGTGTTTCTTTACTTTGCATTTGTGTGAATTTCTACGTCATTTTATTTTTTTTATATGAACTTTGACAGACTTTGGTGTAGAAATTCGCAGTTTTGTACAGAAAATCACAGAGTTTCAAAGTAAAGGAACTAGACTTATACTTACTTAAGTGTCACAATATTTGATTCTTAAATAAATTAAAATAAAATAAAATAAAATAAAATAAAATAAAATAAAACAGATGGCTACCCTAACAATTCAAACACTGTAATTCTACAGCAAATAATCGTTTAACTGCCTAGCTGAAAATAATGACGCAGATACAAACAAAAAATCCAAATAAAAAAATAAAAATAAATTACTTAATTAGAAACAAAATTGCTTTTGTGAAGTAAAGTAAGGAAACGTAGAAGCGTGAAATATATTATAAAAGGCATTTTTTTTTTTAAATTTCTCAATGAATAAATTTCTGTTTCTGGTTGTTTTCGTCGTTTGGTCTTTATATTTGGTAAGTTACTTTAATTTTTCAACTTGTAACTGCTTATCAATAATAATACGACAACGAAAATTTCAGGCCGAAGCTGTTGGTAAATTCGATCCTCCACCGTTTTGGATTTCCGATCGTAGATTTGGTAGAAATTACATGATTTACAAATGACCTGGATATTCAAATATAGTATTGTCACATTGCATAAAACCAAATATAAACAAACAAACTGAAAGAAACGTTTTATTTTTATTTGTTAATTTTTCCTTATTGATTTTTAGAAGGAAACAAAACAAACTTATGAAATTTTCCGATTTCCCTGAAAAACTTCATAACAGTTAAGGCTTAACTTAAAACATCTGTCGGTGCAAAATACGAAAACAAAGGAACCTATTTCCTACAGTAAAAAGAATGACACCTAAACAAACATTTTAAGCCCGTTCTCTTGAGATACAGAAAAAATAAGCAAAGTTAAGCTTGCCAAGTATCTATTTTTTTTTTAGCCAATGAAAAAAAATAATAAGATCAGAACAGCAAATGTCATAACAATAAGTAAGAATAGGTATATGGTAATTCTCTGGTTTTAAAAAATCAGCATTTGGACAAAGTTGTGTTTGGTAACCTAAAATTTTTTAAGAATTTCACAAAAACCCGTCATTCGTTCAAACAGGCGAATGACAAATATTGAGCTCTAGATTGGAATTGGTTCCATTTTTAGACTTAAAAAACATAGCAAATTCACTGTTTTTAAAATGTGGACATGTGTGATGTAATATTCTCTATTGATTTAATTTTTTAAATACTTAAATACTCTTAAATACTCATAATAATTTTACTAAAATTATAAGAAATATAAGCTAAAATAAATAACCACTTACCGCATAACAGGTGTTTAATTTGAAATTGCAATAAGTAGCTCCAAAAAATTGATTATGTAAACAATAAAATCCATTATAATCTTAAGGGTATCGCTTCTTTAATGAACAGTTCGTTGATCGATGGACAGGGTTCTGAAATGTTAATAATAAAATAGGTTAGTGGTGCGGGCTGTTGTACATAATGATAGTTTACCTACAGAGTGCTTCTATTCGAGCGAGGCATATTGGGTACCACGATTTATGCCCTCCTCTCAAGACGATGATGAATTTCAAACGTATCCATAACACTGGACTCGAAATATTTCGTTAAAATTGTATGAATTTACCAATTCGTATATAACCGTTAATCAGGGCACCCTCCACCAGTGCCCTGTGCGATGCGATGCGAGTCAGCATTCTATATCAGGAGCGTTAATTGATGATACCATATTTGGAATGGATTAATTTAATCACCTGTATGATATTTTGAGTTGTTTGAACATTATTTAAGATTTAATTTATGAATTAAAAAAAAAATACTTACATCCCGCATATGTAGTTTCTCTAACAAAAATAATTATCAATTAATTAACAGAATTTCATAACTGTAAATAGCAGAGATTATTCTGAATTATGAAGATAGATAAGTAGCCTCGGATCATTTTGGTTTGTCAACAAACTGAACGAAATGGCTGACAGTGGTGAATTTATGTTCTTGCGCTAATGCGTGTGTGTTTTCACGCATACTAGTGCAAAAATATGAATTCATCTCTGTTCATGCACTAGTTATTTTGAAAATCTGATGAATATCATTGGTTGTGTTCAAAAACTATGAAAAAGGATGAAACGAATTAAAAAGTACAATCGAATCGTTTAATTGAAAATTATATGAAAGATTTTGAGAAAATGTAAATAAAAAGAGAAAACAATAATTAAAAAATTGCAAAATCGTCAATAACAGGGCAAAGCAACTTTTGTGTATTTAAATCCTATCTCAGAATTTCTGGATGGAGTCGGGAAAGTAAGTCCCCTAATACACGATGATTCTTTGCTTCTGACTCCTTTTTCGAATTTCTCTTTGAAAATCATCCTGCGAGTCGCACGATATTAATGTTCCCACAAACCAACGCGATGGCGGTGGCGATTGGTCTTTTCCAAAAACTATCTCTGTTTTTTCTCTGTCTAATTTTGACAGTTCAAAACAACAAAAACAAAACATGTGATATCGAACTTGGAGAAATGTAAACAAATGCTTTTTCAGTGCAATGTAGATTTTTAATATTTTCTGTGATTTTTGTTTATGTAAATAAGCTTGATAAGTTATTGAAGTTGATTTTTTGTTAAATTGGCGTTATAACCATCGTTTTATACGTTTTTATTGGAAAACAAACAAGCACTATATTATAAAAATATTTGTCGTTTGTTTACCTTTCTCCAAGTTCAGACCAGCTGTTTCCTATTTTTTTTTGCTTGTTTGAAACTGCCCCAATCACGATAAAAATGTGGATGCCGCACATACAAATCAAACGCCACCGCCATCGCGTCGTTTGAGCGCAGCCTTACACGAAAATTCTTTGCGTCTGACTCTTTCTTTTTCTCTTTGAAAATCATCAAAAGAAAGAAAGAAAGTAACGTCAAAAAGAGTCTCGGAAAACTTGGCCAACGAGTCACAGGGCAACTGGTCTTCTGTCTCATCTTTTTTCTCTTTTGCACTCATTCTGTTCGTGTAATAGGGGATTAGACTATAAGGCCAGGCGCGTACTTGCGACCAAACTATTTGGTTTCGATTTTGAGTACTATAGGATTATATGAGACCCCGCGGAAGTTTATGTGCGCGCACTTCCATATAAGCCCTTTGTGCTCAAATTGGAACCAAACTGTTTAGTTGCAGGTGGGCGCCTGGCCTAAGATGGATTTGTAATTTTTACATTTTTGACTGTCAGATGTGATTTAATAAATTTCAAAATTTTAAAAAAATGATTACACACAATTATTGAAAGCTTAAAAGAAAATACAAACGTTCTCCTTAATTTTGTTTATTCTTATTTTTCCCTTAATTTTTGTTTGTTAGTTATTTATTATGATTGTCAATTTTAGAGTTGCTATGAAAATATTAAAAAATATTAACCCAGCGGCTCTATTGGCAATGTTTGAGAAAATAAATTACTTGGCTCATTGCCATTGCCTTGAATATTACGAATTGGGACGCTTTGTAATGGCATGGCAGTATCCATCGATAGATGGAACGCAATTATTGATTTCCATGTCTAGGAAAATAAATTTTGACGTTTCACAATTTTCAAAATGATTTCTTTGTGATTTTGAATGATTTTTGCTTCCTTTTGAAAATAAAGTAGAAAATATGAAAATTTAATTGAATTGAAGTCGTTTTATTGTCAATTAGCGCGTTCAGAAAGATGTGATCTCAGAGATTTTTCTTACTCAAAAAGTGAGCAAGCCAATCCAAGATTTTTTTTCCTCAGAGTTTTGACAGCAAAGCTGAGATATTTTGCTGAGGAATCCTGCTCAGGTAACTGACATTGCTGAGATCTCCGAGATCTCATTTTCCTGAATGTTCCTACTAATAGCCGTTTTTATTATGACCACCCATTTTGGATCATGAAACTTGAACCCGATTAAGAGATAGCAGGTTCATGTGTTGTTTTTGTTATGTATGTTATTTGATGATCCATATATAGATCAATTCTGACAAAAAAAACTACTAATAATGATTTTAAAGAGCAAAAAAGCTGCCCTTCACCACGTGTACTTTCGCACAAAACAGAACGATACTTCATGTCGCGACAAAGTTGGTCAGATTATCAACTTTGTCGCATAGTGTCGCGCAGTGAAATGCAGTTGCCATTTATTGCGATATACATAACTCATACAATTTTCTACAAATAAGTCGTGAAGTTCAGATCCGCTGAAGAGCAGTTCCGCCAAATGCGGTCTTACCTTAGGGCCAGTTGTACAAATATTTAAACCGTGGTTCAGCAATTTTTATCCACCGATTTCGGCGGATTAATTGAGTTTCAACAGTGGTTTACTGTTCAAGTGTGTGATAATAACCAATTACATACTTGAACCAGCGTTGAACGTTAGTGAATCCACCGAAATCGTTGAGTTAAAATCTTGAACCGAGGCTGAACCACTATTGTACAACTGGCAATTAAAAGGCTCCCCCAAACCAACGCAAAACATTCGGTGCGACAATTTTCGTCTATCAAAATTAAATTACATGGCGAAGAGTACCCACACCAACGCAACGTTTTTCATGTATTCGCATTACATAACACAATTTGCAGAAGCATTTTGTTATCTTTTTTTTGGAGCAAATGATTGTTCCTTTGGAAAATCTATCCGGATAGCTTTGGATCGATACTCGAATTGGAGCATTCTCTACGAACACATCCTCCAACTGACCTTTCGTCAAATTTCACACATGTGTCGTTCTGTCAAAAAAAATTTCAAACCAAAATTTCTCAGTTCATCTCTTTCATTCAACGAAGCACACGGTCTTGTTAGTCGTTTTGCGTTTTCTTTCTTTTGATTGTGAATTTCCTCGTGAAAGAAAAAAAAAACCGCTGTTACAATTTTCCATTAAATTTCGTGATAATTTAATTAAATTTTACAAAAAAATCAATTAAAATGGTAAGTATTTATATAAATTAATGAATTTTAACTGATAGATGTGTGTAAATCGTTTAAATTCGAAGTAAAAAAAACATGTGAAGCATGTTTGACAGTGAGTCAGTCAGAGCGATGATGAGTGTGGGTGGGTTTGGTATTTTTTTTTCGAAGATATTCCTTTAAAATAGTGAAAATTTATTGAGATTATGAGAAAAATATAAAATGAATTTTAAAGTTTAATAAAATGTGTGCAAAATGTAAGGAATATTATCTTTTCTTTCAAACAAAAATGTTTGCAAACCTAACCTAAAAATTGCCGCAACTGCGTGTGGAACCTTCTCGTCGGTTTGTGGTGTTCATTGTTGTCTCAAAGAAAAACGAATAAATTTCATGCCGTCACTTTCCTCTTGCGGGATTACTCATGCCGGCTATTTGTTTGTATGAAGGTTCCGTCTAATTTGGATAATGGAATAGTTTCAGCTTCCACCCAGTCAATAGGATATTTGTCCTATCGGCCATCCATTCCTGAGGAGATTCCAACAAGAAGTGTCCTATGTCCAATAAAATGCTCTTTTCTTACTAAATTTCAAAAAACTTGACTTTGATCAAGCACATTCCAGTTGACTAAAATTTATATCAATCTCATCTTGTCTTTCTCTTTTCTGTTCCTTCCAGCAACCACAAATTGTTCTATTGAAAGAAGGTACCGACACCTCACAGGGCAAACCACAATTGATTTCGAACATCAATGCCTGCCAGTCGATTGTCGATGCCGTCCGCACCACACTCGGACCCCGTGGCATGGACAAACTCATAGTAAACGGTTCGGGCAAAGCCACTATTTCCAACGATGGAGCAACAATCATGAAATTATTGGAAATCATTCATCCAGCAGCGAAAACTTTGGTTGATATCGCCAAGTCACAGGATGCTGAGGTGAGTTTCAGAATCATTTGTTAAAAACATTTTTTCATTTTCAATAAATTTTTCTCCTTTATCTTAGGTTGGTGACGGCACCACCAGTGTTGTTCTACTCGCCGGCGAGTTTTTGAAACAAATCAAACCCTTCGTCGAAGAGGGTGTACATCCGCGTATAATCATCAAAGCTATGCGAAAGGCTTTAACCCTGTGCATCGAAAAGATAAAACAAATGGCCGTGCGCATCGAGAAGCAATCAAAGGAAGAGCAACGTGAGTTGTTGCAGAAATGCGCTTCAACTGCAATGAGCTCCAAACTCATCCATCAACAGAAGGACTTCTTCTCGAAGATGGTTGTAGACGCTGTCCTTGCATTGGATGAACTTCTGCCACTTAACATGATTGGTGTGAAAAAAGTAACCGGTGGTTCGTTGGAGGAGTCACAGATCATTTCGGGAGTGGCCTTCAAAAAAACCTTCTCGTATGCTGGTTTCGAGATGCAACCCAAATCCTACAAGAGCTGCAAAATTGCCTTGTTGAACATCGAATTAGAATTGAAAGCTGAACGTGACAATGCAGAGGTTCGTGTGGACAATGTGAAGGAATACCAAAAAGTCGTCGATGCTGAATGGCAGATTTTGTACAACAAATTGCAAAAGATTGCCGACTCGGGAGCGAATGTGGTGTTGTCGAAGTTGCCAATTGGTGATGTTGCCACTCAGTGGTTTGCCGATCGTGATATGTTCTGTGCGGGTCGCGTGTCTGAGGAAGATCTCAAGCGTACGCTAAAAGCTTGTGGTGGTGCTGTTATGACCACAGCCAATGATATCGGTCCTAAAGTCTTAGGTCATTGTGATACGTTCGAGGAGAAGCAAATCGGAGGAGAGAGATTCAACATTTTTGAGGGTTTGTTTTGAGTCTCTTGTTTTGTTTTTACTTTAAAATAATTTCGATTTTATTTTTATTTTTAAGGATGCATTAACGCTAAGACATGTACTCTCATCTTGCGCGGTGGTTCGGAACAGTTCCTTGAAGAGACAGAACGTTCTCTCCATGATGCCATTATGATTGTTCGTAGGACAATTCAGAATGATTCCGTTGTTGCTGGTGAGTGTTTTTTGTTTAATGTATACACATAACAGTAGTCGCGGTTTTTTTTTTTTTTGAAAAGTTAATAGCCAGTTCAGCTGATTTTTATCCGAGAACAATAACAAATCATTTTTTGTTTTTTATTATTTTATAATCACTTTTTTTTTTGCTGAGCTTAATATTCAATTTTTTTCAAAAAAAAGAAAAACAGTAGTTATAACATATTTTTTTTGTATAAGATTCAGGTCCAGTTTGTTTTCAGTGGGTTAATGCCATGACTTTCAAAGGTAAAAAAACAAAATCGGCTTATTATCGATTTCCATGATTAAGAACTCAAATTATGTATTCCTTTATTAAAATGCACAACTGTCTCTGCGGTACAATTTTTTTTAGCAAAATGAAAATCTAATTTTTTACAAAAACGCCCACAACTTAAAAAAAATCAATAATTTTTTGTTCACAAAACTTCTACCATTTAAAAAAAATTCAAAAAATGGTTATAAATGCTGCCTCACATAGATTTCTCAAAACAGTTAAACTGATTTTAACCAATTTTTTTTGTGCAGAATGTTTTAAAAGGTATAGGTAACTACCAAAATTTCGAAAACAACTGAATCGATTTTTTATTAAACTTGGCACTCAGCAATTTTTTAACATTATCTAGCAAATTTTAAATAAAAATTATTCTTATAAGTAAAAAATAACGGTACCTCCCGTACAAGTTTTTAAAAACCGGTAACGAAAATCTCATTTTTTTTTTCAAAAACGATTTCGATTAAAACTTTCATGTAAGTGATATTAGCGCGATCTACCATATCATTGGAAAGTAATTGTATATCGATTAAAAATGGTACCATCATAGAACTATTTTATTGGTTTTCGACTATCTCATTATCTGTTGTTGTAATTTAAAAAAAAAAACGATCTAACGATTTTCAAAATTTTTTTCTCATAAATTGAGATTTGTTTAAGAAATCAGATGGTTTGCATCACGTTGGCGTATAATTAATTTCAGAGGTTGTTTAATCAATTTATTTATAAGTAAATTGATTTAAAAAAAAAATTGAAATTAAGTCTAAACTGTAAGTTACATGCATAGGTGCAACACGGTTCTATATTGTTCTCATAAATATGTACTCACATAATGCTACCTTAAACTAAACTACGTTTTTAGCAGGTGGCATAAAATATAGGCTCCTATTCCATAACTAATTTTTTTATTTTAAAATGATGAATATATCTAGAAATAAACTATTCAGACTTTAAAACCCATTACTGCATGATTTTTTTTTTCTTCATGAAAAAAATGTAAGTAATAGCTAATGTTAATTAAAAAGACACCTGTTTCAGGAATTCTGATTTTATTGAACTGAGATTGGAAAATTTGCAGTTTTTCGGTTTGGATCATATGACACATTGAGCACAAAACTAACAAAAATTATCTCAATCAATTATTTATTCAAAAAATTATGTAGATGAAAATAACGTAGAAGACTTTCTTTTCCTTCATTCAAAGGTGTACTTTTCGTTTTCGGTTGTTTTAATAAAAGATACGTAAATATGTAACACAAAAAGGAATGCAGATAAAAAAAATGTTGAACTTCTGTTTTCTTGTTGCATAGTAGCTCATATATGGACCAAAGCAGGAGAACCATTACTGCATGGTGTGCCAAATATGCTGCAAACAGATATATCAACTTATAAGTAATTAGTATTTCATAAAACTGAAAGAACTCACATTATCAATAATATTTATATAATTTTCTTTACTGGTAATTTTTTTTTAAGCGCTCCTTTTATTTCTATAATATATTTTATACAATTTTGAACTTCTCAAATACGCATCTCTTCTACTTAAACCGGTTTGATGACTTTGACGAAAGAATTTGTTCCCGCAACTCGTTCATAGGTGGCGCTTATTAATAAAATTTAGAGCTTCTATGGAACTGATTTCGAACTGTATGCACAAAACAACAGAATTTGTTTAAAACTCAAAAATATTCACATTATTATGGTTTGGCTCATATATGAGCCACCATGCGGTAAAGGGTTAAATCCACAGTGTCATCGCACATAAGAGCAAGTTCGTGTGATCCAGTCGTGCAATTTATTTTTTTTAATTTTGGTAGAATAACACTTCTTTAGGTAGTTTTGCATTAAAACAACTGGTTCACAAGACAAATTGTTTCTTTATTAAGATTTCTTGATATCTATGTACATACATACATATTTCTAAGGATTCCACTTAAACTACCAGAACACAATGGAGACGAAGCTGCATCTGGAATTGCTCTCAAAATATTGAATACACACAAATTCAATGTTACGAACACAACGCAACGCAACTGCTATCAGTGCCTACGTTCTGTAACTCTCCCATCGATAAAATCAATCGAGAAACGATAAAATTTGAAACAAATCTTATGAGTTTTGTTCCATTTTCCACCGTTTATCGACCAATTTTATCGATGCGAGAGTTACAGAACGTAGGTCCAGAGCTGCAGACGGTGGTGCAAGAGTTCATCATCTATCAACTTTTCACTTTTGACGCTTCAGTTTATATGAAAAAAAGAGCCGGAAAAAAAATATTGAATGTTTTAGTGTTGATTTGAGCGAGAAAAATTATTAATTATAAGAAAATATCGGAAACAAAAAGGTGGCTGTACTGTGGGCATAAAAAAACTGAAACGTACGACACTTGTTCACAGCTCTTCTAGCTTCGTTTCCAGTTGCAGCATTCTATTGTGTTCAGGCAGTAAATCGGTGTTTTTGAAAAAGGGTACATTTGGCATTCGATCGTAGATCCGGGACCTGTTAGGTACATGGGGATTCTCTTTAAGGCCATAGAGCCTCCAATACATTTGACATGAATGAATAGTTTGTTTATTTTTTGTTGAAATTAAAAATACCCTACTATTTTAAGTTGTATATATGTATGTATGTAAAACCAGAGCAGTTCATAAATGAATCTGTTCACTGCAGGCGCAGTTGATTCAGAAAATCGTTTTAATGTTTTCTTAACATTTGAAACTTCAAGCAGAAAAGTGGTTTAAAATCAAATCTTATTGATTTCAAGAAAAAAGAAAATATAATGTAACAATAAATTCAATTTGTTTTCGCAAGACTTCCACCAGAAGTACTAATAATAGGCGTTCTTTATTGAAGAATCTGAAGAAGTTCACATGGAAATCCAATAATTAGAATAAATTTTTTTAACTATTTTTTTGTGTTTGCTTGTTCTTCATAAATTGAATGATAAAGTGAAAATTAATATTTTGAACTAGTATCACCCAGTGGCAATTCGACCATTCGAACTCACACCATAGAATGCGTGTCTATAGCACAGTACACAAATCAAAGGTATTATATTGCGCAGGTTGTCAAAGTTGGAAGTGTCAAAAAATTAAAAATGGCTGTTCCAGTGCCCACAGGAACTCATCACGCATCATTAGAAACAATAAAATATTGAAATTAGACAAGTAAAGGGACACTGGATCCACCATTTTACCACCATAATACCTCAATTTTGACAGATGCGCAGAACTGAACAAAAATGAAAACGCTAATGATATTACCTTTAATATGTGTACTGTGTGTCTATAGGGCCAACAGTAGTGTGATGAAAAAACTGACACATATACAATCTTAATATCTATTAAAATATTCCACTCCGCTCTTCAATACACAGCCAACCTACAGAACTAGATGAGAAAAACGAACGCAGGAATCTGCTACGAAATTTGAATGTTGAAATTTTCTATGAAAAAAACACCCAAGTTCTGTTTATGCGCCCGCAGTTTTTCTTTTAAGTCACGCCAAGCGACTTTTGTGCACGTAAACTTGTAATGTCTAAAAACTGTTATAACTCTTATAAATTAGCTTTTTTTAGTCTCGCCTTAGACCATATCTTAGGTCTGTTTCTTTACTTCCCAAAACTTCCAATTTTGAATAGTTCTAGTCCAATTTAATTTTTTTTTGTATGGACTTTGACAGAACTTTGGGCTAAAATTGGTAGAAAGTGGCAGTTTTGGGAAGTTAAGAGACAAACATATTATTATATGGAGTGCTTGTTCCTATACGTTATACTTTGAAGTGCCTGAAGCCGTGATACGAGGCGCTGTTACCACTTTCAGTGAATAGTCAAAGTTCAACTGTCAGTACTAAATTTCTTATGTTTTCTCTTGAAATTTGTTATAATTTTTTTGATTGTTTTTAAAGATATTTGTGACGAAAGTCATGGCGCTCTGCGCAAGGACAAAGTGCTATAGAATATTACATCTTAATTGAATCAAAAAATTGTAAGTGTTCCATGAAAGTGTGTTGAGCGCCCCTATGAAAGCTTCAATTTGGAATGGAAACGAGCAATCCATGTAATATATCCTCTAAGACTTTCATAATAGTCTAATTATGACACATGTATAAATAATAAAAGCAGTTTTATGCTTCCATGTGATAACTTTTTATAAGTAAAGTCCATAGCAATAGCAAAAAATTAATATATTCTTGTCTTCAAAATAATTAAGTTTATTAACGTGATTAATATTAATTTTTCCTTTTTGAGTTTTGTTAATTTATTCAATGATGTTTTTGTTTTTTAACATTTTTCTCATTTAACTTGTTTCAGTAAAAATAACTAGAAGAAGATAAACTTGCTGAGGGCTCCAATTAAATCTTATAATTAATTGCAGAACGCAGACGTTTTATTTTTTTTTCTGAATATGTCTAAGGGTGTCAGATATTAAGAGAGTAGAATATTTAGTGCAGCGGAAGGATTCGTGCGAACTGTTCCGCTTAGGCACAACCAAAATAAACGGTGTACTCGGCTTAGTTTATCATGATTTCGGTTTATCTCAAGCCACACCGTATGTTAGATTCGGTCTAATTACCTTATACAAAATTTTAAAGCCAAGAAGTTACGCGGGGTTGGAGTACCCATTTCGTTCCAATGGCTTTTTTTGCGTGAGCAAAAATTTCAACAGTATACATGCTTTCCTTACTACTGGGAGAGAAAGTTTTAGTTGCTCTTGAAGACGAGCTTTGTGTTTGGTGTTGGAAAGACAGCTTTGATGTTGGTGGCGGGAAATCCAATGATATGACACATATGATTGAAAATTTCGTGCGGTAGATCCGGAACACCAAAGATTATGGCATCGAATGCCACCACTCGTCTTTCAAATTCATCGCATCGTTTAAGAAGGGCAGATACTTCCCCTGCTACACCTTGGAGTGCCTCTACTTGCTTTCGCAAATTTGTATAAGCAACTTCAATTACTTTTATACGCTCATCTATTTTTTCCTGTCGAGATCGTAAGTTTTTTAAGAAAATTTCAACCACTTTTACTTGTGATGAAAGATTATTTTCCATGCTTGCGATACTTTGACTTAGTTGATCTCTAAAAAGATTGAGCTCAGAAATAATTCGACTAACAATTTGATTAGTAAGTTTAGCAATTCTATTATCAAATTCTTCGATGGCAATGACAGGTGCAGCCGTAGATTTATTGCTAGATGAATATTATGATGTTATTGAATCGTTTGTTGTTGAAGATGATGCAAATTTCCCTCTAGCTGGTGTTATTGTTGGCTTTGATGTTGGTGTATTGCGGTGTATTCGCAAGAGAGGAAAATTAATAACGAGACAAAGCTCGTAAGAGGTAGAACACCGCCCTTTGGCGTACCTTTAACTCTTCTTCTTCTTGCTAAGCTGACCAATTTTTGCATTGATAGTCCTGCTAATGACCATTTGATTAATCACTTCATGAAGTAAACCATATACTTTCAGAGGTGACGGTGCAGATGTGTCGACATAAAAAGCGCCCTCTATATCTAAGAAAGCAACCATAGTATCTTAGTACTCTTTTTGGTGGAGGGAATATTCGATGGTTATTAATTATGTATTATGTTATTAGTGTGTGAAGAACCGTGTTCACCGATTTCATTTTCTAATAACCACTTCGAGCACTAGACTGGTTGTTCGTAAATCAATCAATCGTCCAAAAGTTTTAAGAAGAAATGATGATAGACTAATAAATCTGATATTTTCGGGTTTACTTGGGAAAATTTGCGAGCTTTGGATATAAATACAACAACAGCTGCTTTTTTTTTAATGTATTTTTTGTTAATTAACTCGATTTTTCTTTTTCATGTCAGATAGCAGAATACGATAATATATTGCCCCAAGAAAAAAAAAAATTAAAAAAAATTGCATCATTATAATAAGTCTGATTGTTTATAATCTTTGCGATCAATATAAATTTAAATTCCAGTACAAAGTCAAGGCAATCATGGCGAGCAAGTAAAAACAGTATACATAAATAAAATTACGACCGCAACAATCAACAACGATGACAACGTTTGTCACCTCGTTTCAAGTCATCTACAGCGTCAGCTTTACCTTAAAAAATGTTTGTTTTACACGCGAGATATAATTACTCTTTCGTCTGGAACATTCAGCAATATAATTTGAGTCGGCGGTTTTACAAAAGAAAAGCTTTTAACAAAATTGCATTAAAAATAAGAAAACAAAAAATTAAAGAAAATTCATTCGAAAATCAATGACGCAGATTTACGATGCGGAAACCATCAAACTAACCAAAGTGCTTTACGACTTTGACTATATACCTATCTATTCCAGGCTTTATTATTATAATGATGATTATGATGTTGTTTGTTGATGAGTCATTAAATTTCTTTACGCGATCTAATTCCGAGCGTTTGATCAGCCAAATGGAAATATCAAGGCTCACTTTGGTCGTTCGTCGGCTTCTGTTGTTTTATTTAGAGATAGGCTATAAAACTATCTATTGTATCTGTTTTTTTTATTTGTTGCTATTCAAATAAAAATGTTCATACTGAAATGCGATTTGCAAATCTATTCTGAAGGTCTGCAACTTAATTCCACACATCTCGTGGCTTGATTATGAGTTTCTACTATTCCCTGGCTCGTTAGAAGCTGTTTTAGTTTTTGAGTATGAAATGTTTGAAGACGAATAAAAAAAAAAAAAAAAAACCAAACCACATTATAATGTTTGTACGTGCGTGCTAATGTACGTAGAGTGAGTGCCATGAACTCAATGGTTAGTTTGTTAGTGTGTTTGTTTGTTCTTTGTGATGATGAAAAACTCAGCATATATTATATTTTTGCAATTGAGGTTTTCTAACTTAACTAAGCACACACAATTAATAGTGATTTTTTTTTTAAAGTTTTGTTGAGGTATTTTTTTTTCTTAACACGCAACAATGCTTTTCCAACAAAAAATAAAAATGATACGTTACTCAATGACGAACGACTTAGGTGTTTGGTTATCATTATTTTTTTTTTTAAATGTTTAACTGCCTTCTTTAAGTCGCAACATTTTTGGAAGGTCGAAGAACTCTTAATTGGGGACTTGAGGTGTGGGTTCGTTGTTTGCTTTTGTGAAATTATATAAATTTTACAACAGAAAGTTGAAAATAAATTGAACAGCCCAAACAAGTTTTTTATATTAAACGGAAATATGTAATTTAGATTAAAGCTTAAATTGCTTTCTTAATCTTTAAGTTTACCATTAATTTGCCTCAGTGCAACAAATAAATAAATCCGCTTCTGTTCCTAAGAACCAGTTGTCGTTGTCGTCCCAACAACAAAACAACAACAAAAAAAACATTATTCTATTTGTTATATAGTTTTTATTAAAAAAAAATGTATATCAACAACAGCACTTTTTATCTTTTTTGTATCACATTTCATATTACTTAAAATGCTTTTAAGTGCAAATTAAAATTATAACCTTTTAAAGTTTATCTTTTAATTTGTAATTGTAATGCAATATCAAAAGTAGTGTAATTGAAACTATAACATATAAAGATCAGGGGACTCTCAAGGGTATGACACCATACTAATGGAAATTGATGTTTTTTTTTTTTAATGTGGGGTGAACTATTTTGTTTGTTTTTCTATTTTATTATTATTTCAATTTGATAGCTATGGGAATTGATATTAGGTTTTTTTTTGTTGTAGTAGCTTGAAATGTTTTATTTTTTCTTCTAAATTTAACTACACCAAGGAATTGAATGTTGAGTAACAGAAATACCTAACCAAAAAAAAAAACTATAAATTAAGCTGATTTTTTTAAGAATATCCATATTTTGGTTCTCTTCAAAGATTAGAAAATCCACCATATGATAAAGGTATTTTCAATATAATTGGCCAAAGAATCCACTCACCTTACATTGGTTTCAAATCCCATTCTTAGCAAGACTCTTTCAATAAAAAAAAAGGTGCATTAAGGCTAATGGTTTTTTTTTTTCTCTAGCCAGATTGAACCCAATAGATTGAAATAAAAAAAAACGAAATACCCTAAAGTCACGAGAGTGACCCGACCACAATAATAATTTGATGAAAATTAACTTCCATCTCTGAGTTCAAAAAAAGCCCATTACACAAACTCTAATACGTTTTGCGTTTTGTTGCAAAGTTAATCGACAAATCTGTTCCAAAAATCTACTTATCTACTCTAATAATAACGATGAAACATTATAAAATGAAATTTTAATAATAGAGGGAGTTTAAATCGTGCTTCACAAACAGTCCCATTCACTTTATTAAAATCTACATTGCGCTAACTACTCACACTTGAAGCTTTAAAAATCAAATGGAACCCACGAAATAAAGAAAATTAGGTACACCTTTTCATCTAAAGGGTGTTTCTTTGGCTAATAGAAAGTTTGAATGTTAAAAACGTTGAAATTTATTTTTTTTGAGGAATCGTGTTCAGGTAACTGAGATTGCTGAGATCTCCGAGATCTCATTTTCCTGAACATGCCTAATATTATATTGATAGAATATACTGATTTTCGAATAAGTAGATGAAAAACAAAAATTATAAGAGAATTATTGTTTTTGTTTTTGTGGACTTAAAGTTTTTATGAGCTTTAGTTCAATGCATTTCGCCCAAGCACGACAGTTGGGCTCATTAGTTAGATACTGATTTTCAAACTGGGTGCAAATGAAGGGTTTTAAATCGTTCAATTCATGAACTGTCAAATAGAGCTGACAATTAAATGTTAAATAACACCTTTGCATATCCCAAGAACAGACATTTCGAAAAATAACACCCTTCATAGAAAAAATAATTGAAAATAAAAAAAAAATTAAATAAAAAGAATAATAATGTTTCCTATGATAGCGATCAATCTAAATGCTGGACTGTTGCCTGGACCGGTTACACACCATCAGCGAAGTTACCTTTCTACATCAATTTACTTCTTTGTCCAATTTCTTTGGAAAAAATCAAACAAAAAAATCAACAACACCACAACCTACGTTGTATTTTTTTTGTATTCATCCATCTGTCTGTCTGTCCGCCTGCATTGGTCGCCAATAGTTGGAAGTTGTTAGTTTGTATCCATTGCCCAACTATAGATAGAGAGTTAGAGAGTTGTTGAGAGTACCGACGAACTGGAACTTATTGAGGTCTTAAGCTTATATTGATGTCGTTATTGGAATAAATTGCTATATCGCAATTTCATGTCAATTTTTTGTATAATAAAACAAAATATAAATTTTAATTTTTTTTGGAAAATGGAAATTTTACGTTGGCGGTTTTGTCGTTGGTGTTGGATGAATGCAGTAAAATGTAATTCAACCACTCAAAGTGAGAGAGAGATGTAAAGAAGTGAGAGTGCGTTAAATTATTTCAAATTGTGTCTGTGTAGAATGTAGATGTTATGGGAATTATGTTTGGGGTATTTCACTTGTTCGTAAAGTGTTCTTTCCCTTAAAACTAGAACTCACTTCACTATGAAATGAATAATACAGTTTTTCCTTTTCAGTTGTCAGAAAAAAAAAAGCTGAATCGAAATTTTTATTTCAAAATAGATACAGTGGGATGTAAAATGGTCATAGGTTAGGTTAGGTTGAAGTAGCTGTTGGCGGAGGAGCCGACACACTTAGACCAATTGATGGCCCATTGTGATACCACATGGATCTAGGAAGCTTTTCCCTACACATTAAACCATTTTGAGTTTTTAATGAAGCGTGTAAGATGGTCATGGTCACGTTGATAATTTTTAATGCTTTAATTTCAATTCAATTGAATTGTATTCTAGGCTGAAAAATCCAAATATGAAATTTCAATTTTTTTTAATGAGAATTATGAGTCTACTTATTCTCCGTGAAGTAATAACGAAAACGTTCCACAATATTTTCAACATGGCAAAAATTCCTAAGCAGCAGGAAAAATTAAACTTTGTTTTTTTTTTTTAATGCCCAAAAAGATGTGAGTTGTGAAAAGAAAACGTTCCACAATCTTTTTAATGCCAACTAGAGCCTAGTGACTTACATCTCTCAACCATTCCTGTGTGGTTGTGTTATTGGCAGAAATGGAGGGGAAGGGAAAAGTGTATTGCTTTGGAATGCGTAAAATTGTCGATTATTTTTCTTTGGAAATTTCATATTCACATACTATTTCTCTCACGTCAAAAGGTTTTTACAAAGAAAAATTCCTATGTTTGGTGTTTATCACCAAAATAATGGCATTTATTTTTTTCAATACTGCGATCTAGGGTTCGATGAAATTCACCTGTATTTCCCTCATATGAGGAAGCAAGCATGTATGTAAGTACCTTCTTTTCAATAAAAACAAAAACAAATACCGGAAGATGTTAAAAAAAAAATAATAAAAAAATAAATCCACACTCATTGTGTGCTGCTGCTGTGCTCTGTGCTGCTGTTGTTGCTTGCTATACAGCATGCTTGATTTAAGTGTTATGAATGTGCTCCTCTATTTTGTTTCCGCAATCGCAAGTAAGCTCATTTTGTGCTTTTTTTTATTTTAAACGCACGCGAAAAATATTCAATAATAATAATAAAAAAAAACAAAGTGTAGATTCAAATCGCACGCAAATCAATTAAGATTTTGGCACATTAACTTCCTTTTTCCTATGAAGTTTGGAGAATTTTGACTTCTTGAGACTTTAACACAGTATATCGAAGTGGTAGGCAGACAGTATAGAGAAGTCTGAGGAGTTAAATGTTTTTTTTTTTGTGTTGGGAGATTTCATGCCTTTCTATAGATTTGGCATCAATGTGAGAAAACGAAAAAAAATAATAAAATTTAAAATTGCCAATGCAGTAGTGTGAATAATTAAGGAATGGATTTCAATCGATTTCCTGATGGGTGGAAAAGAAAAAAATAAATAAACATGACATTTTTATTTTAAAAACTCATATAATAAGGTCGTCGAGAATAATTAAGTTGCAAAGAAATTATTGGCAAACTTAATTTGTCTTTTGGAGGAGGGGGAACTATAGCAAAGGGTATAAGTCAGACTTTTTTTTTTCATTCAACTATGAGGTCACCAAATAATGCTATGTAGGTACATAATTGTCATTATGCTCATCACAAATCGATTCTTTAAAAAAAAATTAAAATGACTTGTGGGTCAGTAAATTTATTTTTTCCAGTGTCACCCATGGGATGCATTTGATGCTGGTGTATCTCGTGTGAATTGGTATCGTCTTAAGTCCGATAACTTTGATTCTTCACACATTCTTTCATCCAAAAAGGGCTCTCGTCAGCTAGACCGTTGTGGCGGGATTAAAATTACGTATGTCCCGGAACGTTTCTCGAATGGAGCACTAATTTTAAAAATAACTATTAGTTATTTGGCAAACCCTGTTCCGCGTTTCTCGAATGGAGCACTGATTTTGATACTTAATACAATTTGATGATTTGCAAACGCTGTTGAGCCCTATGAACTTACATGATGAAAAGCTAGCCATGTACAATTTCCCATTTGAAGGACCCTTTTGTTATGGGACTTGAGCATATTTTGCAATCCGAGTGAGAGAGAGATATTAAGGAAGACAATTAAATTAAAATAGCTTAGCGCCTTTTTTTAATTACTTTCTATTCGAGTACATTCTCTGATCACACTTCTTTTTTTTTTAAGTATTTTAAATTTATATTTAAACCTTTCACTAAATGAGAGAAAACTATAAAACGAAGTGGACAAGCTTTCTTAAAATAATTCTCATAAAATTTTAAGAATTTTATAAATATTACTTACATATCTCATGTCAAAACACGTACATACATTGGAATACCTATGTGAAAACAAAATGGGATATTTTTCCTTTTTATTTTATTTAATTATATATATTTTTTTTAAAGAACTCGTTTAGTCCATTTATGAAAAAAAAATATCCTCGTGAAAATTAAAAATACCATAAAAATTGTACGACACTCCGCCGCTGTCGCCGCCCCACGTAGCATGAGCTGGAGAATTTTCTTGTATGTATAATTACATTTTACCAGATGGAAAAAAAGCAGTCATGCAACGTACAAAGTATCGAGATTTTTTGTTGTTGTATATTATTTGTAATTTGCGATATATAGGTTAGGTACCCAACCTACCCAACTATATAAAGGCTTGTTATAGATTTTGTAAAAAAAAAAAATGCCATAGGAACTTGAGAACCATAAATTTGTTGTATGGGTCAAATAGTGACTTAATAAATAATTTTGGGAACAAATTTTTTGAAGTAAATTTTAAACAAATTGGTTTAAAATTTTTTAAAGCTGTAGTTCTGGTGAAATTTGTGTAGAGATTTTTTTTATGAGATAAACAATTTGCTTCTTTTAGTCGACAACTTTGGGCAATAAAAGCAAGTTTATTCGACCCAGTGGTGGACTTTATTAGTATTCATTTAATTTAAAGTTTTTTTAGTTGTTGTTGTTGTAATTTTTACTGTGTGCTCATTTAAGTCGTCGCGTTGACGTACAAAATCGTATAATATGTACGTTTAAATGCCTTTTTCCAATCGTTTCGACTTGGACACCAAATCGAGAAAACCCACGCAATTAATTATTTTGGACGGCTGAACCAATAGATGCCGATGACGACGCCGACGGCTGCGACGACGACGACGGGTATGGCGCTATGGAGCATGTTGCAAATGAAACGAGTTGTTGATTTTACTACTTGTTGCCTGTGGTTGGTTTGTTTAGGAAATAAAAAAAATAATCATGATTTGAAATGCAATTGAATTAATTTATGATTAAAAAGCATTGTAATGGAATTGGGAAATGTTTCTTAAAAAAAAAAAAAAAAGAGTGGGTGAGTTGAAAGATATAAATTTGAGATCGAGAGTTTGTTTTTACCAACTTAGTTTTATGGATATTAATATTGTGTTTGATGTTTTTTTTTTAAAAGGTGTGACAACAAGGGATTTTAGATATGGCAAGAAACGAAATATCTGTTGATTTAAAAGCCATGTTCAATTTTATTGCAATAATAAAAAAAATTTACAATTATGGATAATTGAAGTCATGAATGATAAGAGAGAAGGGGGGGGGGGGGGGTGGCAAACAAGTAATTCCATTTTAAAAGGTTTTCAAGAGAAGGTTTACTAAAATTATAAAAAAAAACAGCTAAAACGAGATTTGAGTGAAACTCAACACTAAATTTTAATTGCTTGGAAATTACGTAAATGGGTTTAAGTTTAAAATTAAGTACCTTAACAAAAAAAATATTATCTTGTGACACTGAATCTTCGGATTAAAAAAAAAACACAATATCGAAGCAGATTTCTGCACTTATTGATTTGTTTCGATATTTCTATAATTCAATAGATCCATTTTCAACATTGAAAAAAAAAAATTAACCATCAGCTCTGATTTTTGTTGTGTTTATTTAGAAACATGTCATAGAACTTTACACCATTTTCTTTAGATTTCATGATAAAAATTGACACTCCGAACTTTTCGGACTAAAATTAACTTCTTTTACTTTTTGTTTCCCATTGTGGTTTAAAAGTTTCCAAATGAATATTCTTGAATTGATACTAGAATTCCTGGTTCCTCATTTTGGACACATATTACTGAGACAATAAATTTACAAAGTTTTGAGTCCGAATTTATTTCTAAAACTTTGACTATTAGCGGTTATTTGCTATTAATAACTTACATTTATGTTGTTTTCAATATCGTTAACCGTTTCGAAGTAATATTTCTATGAATAAATTAATTTCCAAAAATGTTGTCAAAATATTTAGAAAATTTCGGAATCCGAATATTTATTGTTTATACTGAATGTTTTTGCGATCTATCGATAGGATCTGATACTCCGAATTTTTGGATTAAAAATAGACAAGTGTATTTTTTCTTGGGTGTTTTATATATTTGAAAGGATGTAGTTTCTAACTTTCAATAGATATCTATAGATATTTCCAAGAAAAAGTGGGATTCCGAATTGTTTTGATATGTTTTTGGTTAAAATTGGTACTCCGAATTGTTTTAATGTGTTTTTGGTTATAACTTCTAGTAATGAACTAAATCTGGCTACTCCGAATTTTCGGATTTAAAAAATACTTTTAGGGAAACTCGGAATTTGTTCAACTGAGGGATAGTTCTTTTTTTTAATATTAATGTTTTAGTTTGTTCTATTTGTTTTTTTTTTTTAATACAATTTCCGAATAGCTCTGAGATATGTGACAACAATTTGGGCTCGAGTTATTTGCTTTAATTTTTACTGAAGGTGGAAAATTGTCTAACTCAGGGCATTTGACCTTCAATAACATTGGTGATTTAGTTCAATTGTGTTTTTTGGATGGATTTATTTATTTTGTTTTTAAAATAGAAACAATTTTTCAAATATTGACGAAAAGTAGAAATCCGAATTTTCGGATAAAAATTAAACTTTTGCTTTATTGTAAGTGCTCATAGTTTTTATGCTTTGTCGTGAATTGGTTGGCAACATTTGTATACATTATAAAATTTCAGTAATTATGTAACAAAAACAACAATTTGCAACATTTGTATACATTATAAAATTTCAGTAATTATGTAACAAATCGGTAACATTTAGGACTCCGAAAAAAAAAGAATTAATGTGAGGTTTTCGCTTTGAATAGTTTTCATGGTTCAAAATGTAACCAGAAGTTCTTTTTTTACTATTCATTTTTATTTTCATGGTTAAAAATGTAACCAGAAGTTCTTTTTTTACTATTAGTCAATTGTTCTAATGTTAGAAATGATAATATTGGAATTCCTATTTTTCGGTGTAAAATGCTTGAAAGTGTTTTTAAAGATCATACCTTCCATTTTTCTTTAAATGCAAAATTTTATTATAAAAAGGGGATTTGTCGGTAAATTGGGGATGATATAAATGTGTGTTTAAAATATCAAAGTACATATTTACAATGATATAGTCCAATTTATTATCAATATCGTGAGTAGGTACTTTAAATTGATGAATAGATATTATATATACCTACCTACAACGACACAAACAAAAATAAAAAAAAAAGTAGATACATATAGATACAACAAATAATGTAAACATGGTATTAAAATTGCAATGCTAATATTGTTCTTTTTTATCCATTTAAATTGGCAGCAATATAGTGGGAGCACCTATATGTATGTACATAAGTTTCTATATAACGAACATTCCTATATAGAAATAAAAGAAAACAAAAAACAAAATAAAGTGCTATAGTCGCTGCTATTAACGATTTCCAATTATTTTTTTATTTTTATTTGTATAGATATCTATTGTTTGCCCATAAAAGTGAGATACAAAATCCAAGGACTATTGTTTTATGTATGTATATTTGTTGGTATGTTGATACCTACATATTATACGTTGTTGTACCTCTGGCATGTTGATTGTTGTGCTATGTGATACAAGTAGTTTTTTTTTTTTTTACATTTTTTCTATTTTCTTCGTACCTATTCACCTTAAGGGGCACTAGGGGGCATGCACCTTTCTACGCTTTCTGTTAAAGAGGAGGGCATTCCATTTTGTACCGATCTCAACTAAAAACAAAACAACTAGGTACTATGACTTGGTACTGTACCTCTACTCAACAAAAATTGCATTTAAACTGAAAGTAGGGGAGTTTTAGTTGAAATGGGTAGTTTGAAGTTTACTTGATTTAATAAAAAAAAAACATCAAACGAACATTTCTTCAAATTGTAAAGAAAAATTTAAATTAAAAAAATTTCTATAAAATCTAGAGACCATCAAACATTTTAAATCATTACAAGTTTTCAAAATTCTTGATTTTATTGATTTGTTTAACTTTTTGTTTAATACTTTTTTGGTTTTAATTAACTTGGTGACCCTATTCTCAAACTCATGTCACTTAAAAAAAAAAATTAAAACTACGTTTTTTTTAATCCGTTAGTTCAAAATCATCAATTTATTCTTTATCAAATCAAAAATAAATCTCTTGGACAATTTTTTTACTAAATCAAAAGCAAACTTACACACACTATTTGGCAACCCATTCTCCCCTAAATTAACACTCATATGATTGTATAAAGAAAACATTTATCTACAACTATACATAAAAATGTATCTTTCTATCTTCAATGTATATCTGCATAATTTTAAATGAAGTGCATTATTTATTTTTAAGCTCTCTTTTAAGTTGTTGTTATTTTTATTTTTTTTTTTTCGTTTTTTTATTTTTGCACGATGTCGCCACTCTATACACTTTGCGATATTTTCTTATTTTATCTTACGTTCTATGTGTGCGGTGTGTAGTGTCCCATCAGCCTTCGTTGTTCGTCATTAGTTCAGTGCACTATGCTAACACTTATAAAGTGTAGGTACACATATAAGATATTATTGCCGGATGCATAGTTCTAAAGAACAAAACAAAAGCTAAAAGAAGAATGCACACACCGGTTAAGGGGAAAGAGGTTTGAATGGATGGAGGGATTGTTATTGTTTTCTTAAGATGTAAAAATAATACAAAAAAATCATGCACATATAAAATGTTTCCTTTTTATTTTATATTTTTTTATGTCATCAAAACGTTAATATGCCAGTATATAAAAAAAAAATAAAAATACAAAATATAGTCACTTTGGTAAGGGTTGAGATATACTGATAGATGATGGTAACATGGATAAAATAAAAGGATTTATTAGAGCAGAAGATTAAAGTAACTTAATAAATGTGTTGTATCTGATGAAAACAGAATTATTTAAAGATTTCATGTAGCTGAGAAAAAATTCAGATTTTTCCAGAATGTTTTCTCGCAATCAAATAAAATTGAAATTAATGAACTTTCTCAGTGAGCAATTAAGGAAAATCCCACTTCTGATACTAAATAAGCAAATGAAAAAATTGAAAAAAATCTTTTCTCAGAAATTGTTCCTACGATTTTAATTAAAAGTGAAATTTATTTGATACAAATTTGTGTTTTTATGCATTTCAAATTGCAACTTTGCATAAAGATTATGTCATCCTTTGACATTGATTTAAGTTTTAAATAAAATCGATAGATGTCGCGGGAACACAGAAAAAAAAATCAAAAAATGGTTAGCTTAAATAACCACCCAACCTGAATGAGTTAAAACCAAAATGTCTTAAATAATTTTTATTGACGCATAATTAATTGTGTTGATCATTTTATGTCAATGTAGTCATTTGTATAACTCCACTTAAGAAACAATAAATAAAGTTTCAGAAAGTTGATACCTAGGATAACTAAATTATTATTTTAACTTTTTTTTTTTGTTTTGTTGTTTGACTCTTGTATTTATTTAATTTTTTGTTTGTATCTTTTCAGGTAAGTCAAGATTAAAAACTAATACAAAATATAAACCTAAACAAGATTTATTGTAAGTATTTAAAACAAAACAGCAGAAAGTGCATCGGCTAAATTTCTGCACAGGAAAATGACCAGTCTGTAGATTTTAGTTGAAAATCATGACGCAATATTTTTGTTCCAATTTACTTTTATACAAATTCAAAGACATCTGATTTTTTCCTACTTAGGAAATTTTTGTCTGGGAATTAATCGAAAACTAATTATGTATCTTATCGACAAGTTGCTTATAAAAAATTAAATTAAAAGACATATTTTTTTAGAATCTGAAATGTTCAAGATACAGTAAAACCCGCTTAAGAGAAATCCGCTTGAGAGAAAAACCAGCTTATCTGAAACAATTTTTTCATTCCCGGGTATTTGTCAACCAATTATAAAACATTCCACTTAAGCTAAACTTGTTTAAGTGAAAAACCCAGATATCTCAAAAATATATTCAGTTAAATTTTATATTTTTCATTGAAAAAAATTCTTAAAGATAACAAAATTGAATCGAACATAACAAAAAATGTGCTGACCGCTTCACTTCTTTTTTATTTTACACCTCAACCAAATTTTCACCATGTAAATGACATTTCAATTTCTGATATGTCAAACCGTTTATTTTCGTTTTTTTTTTTATCCGGACTCCGCTTAAGTGAGATTTTTTTTCTCACCTAAGTGGGGTTCGTTTAAGTGAAAAACCCGCTTAAGTGAAAGAAAGACTGACTTTGTGCCGTTTTTCTCAAACAGGTTTTACTTCTTTAATTTGAAAACAAAAACACGTCATGTTTATCCCACGATCAAGTTAAGGTTCATGTTCGTAAAAATAAAAGTTCGGCAACACTGCCACATGCAAGTACCATTTCTGCACACAAATACTGACCATTTGAAATTTTCTTAATTGTGTTGATGCTTGCTCTCAGAATTAAAGTCAAATTTTATCCAAAATTTATATACATATGAAGAGTACCATTTGTTGGGATTGTTTTTAGTAATGATTCAGCATGTTTACTTCTTTTACGGACTCTTGTGAAATTATATCATGGACCTTGCGGATTCCATTACATCTTGTGAAGCTCCTATTTTCCATTAAACAATTTTTTCCAAGACCAATGAAACTCATGCAATAAAAAAAAACAAGAGCAAAACAATCCAAACTAGTAAACCTTCATGCAACGATTTCAGTTCCATGACACTTAAAATTGTTCACATTTCAAAAAAAAAAAAGCAAACAATAAAAACTTAAATAAATTCCACATGTTATAGCATGAAGGTGGTACACTAACAAAAAAAATTAAAAACACAAAATTGTGGGTGTCAAAAGTTTTAAGAGGATGTAATCCATGACAACTTATTTAATGGTTGTGAGGTCGAGCTGCATCAACATACTACACAGCATGTCCTGTCGGTTCAGTCCGAAAAAAAGCGTCACAAATCAAATTTTCGAACAAAACAACTCAATTTTTTGCAGACAAAAAAAATGGATCTGCTACAAAAACACTTCAGTATTTGGAACTCATGTACAGAACTTTAAGTCTATCCAAAGTTTTATTTGATTTTCTCGTTCGCCTACCGAAAAATGAGATTTGTAGAGTTGTTTAAGTTTTTTTTCCAGATACCGACAATATGTAATCCGAGCTTCATAAATAAATAAATAATTGCTGCCTGATTGTCAATTCACTCTTCCAACAATTAAAACATATTTCCTATACTTCAATACTGTTTCGCTGACGATAACAAAATTAATTACTTCATCTAAATACGCTCGATATATTTACTTCGCTGATGAAAGCAAAATTAATTATTTCAGTTAAATACTCTCGATATATTTCTTTTCTCAGGTAATGTTATGGTTAAACTACAAAATAATTCCGACAAAGCATCTACGCTTTGAAATTTCTTGAAACATTTTTACATATCGAAGGTTAAAGTGCAGGACCCTGTAATTCGAAAAATTCTAAAAAAATATATGCAACAAAATCTGCAGAATCAGAGCCACCTTTTAACAATGTAAGAAATTTGGTCTGAGAATTTAACAGAAAAATGCAGAATTCATAACCTCTTACTAAAGATCGCCATACAAAATTTGGCAATTTTTGTTTTATTTCTCAAATACATGCAAAAACGACTAACGAGGTTCTGCACTTTGACTCTTCCATACGTATTTACTAAAAACTACAATTCTCTGCCCTTTGTAGTTAGGGTACTTTTTTTAGAATATGATTAAGACGCCTTAACAAAGCTCTACACCAAGATGAATTTTTTTTTCGAAGTCGAAAGTCTTGTCTTACTGGGTTACACTGCCCCTCCCATCCTCTTAAAACAATTCCGTCTTAAGACTCGCTTCGCCGGGAATGCTCTTTAATTTAGGCAAACTGCAGACTGACCATTCAAGTTTGACGCTAGTATCACCCTTTGACTATTGTAGTCAATAAATTCAGACAAATGTTAAATTTTTGTCTTTTTTTCCCGAATCGGGTTTTCTACGAGTCCCAAGCTATATAACTAATTAAGCTTACTTGTACATCCGATCATAATTTAATCTATCTACACAAAATAATCTTGACAATTCATTTTAATCTACAGAAACTTAATTATAATTGTAACGAAGATTATGAATCTCAAACAGAAACTGAATTATAATTCTAACGAAGATTACGAAATTCAAACATTGGGACAACAGATCAATATTTGAATGAATCATATTTGTTTCAAAAATCAAATTTAATACAAAACATACTCATCTAATGATGTAACTAAACAAACCAAACCAGAAAAATCTTATATCCCAGAAAGACTTCAATTTTTGTTGGACCCCAACACCGCCGTTGGTAACGTGCTGGTTGACCCATCAGCTAAGAAGAAAAAGATATGGAGAAAATACAAGAAACAAATCGCAGAAGAGTAACTTTAATGTTTTATTTTAACATGAATTTTTTTTGTTTTAATTTGTTTCTTGTTTTTTTTTCAGTGCAGATTTACCATGGAATTCGTTTCGTAGATAGATATACCGCATTTACAATCTAAGCAAAAGCCTTCCCTTCTTCTTCGGCCCATTGGAGCATATCCATATATGAAGTACGAAAAGTACAATAAGTACCTTGGTTATATAAATGTATATTTGTATATTGCATACCTACATATTTTATGGAGAACATTATTACTATATACATAGATTGTATGCAAAGAGCTATAATTATTGCATGTAACCAATATATCGATATATCGATTGTTATCGTTCGTTTCTAAACACACAATGTGTTGACGAGAGGTAGGTTATTGTTTGATGAAGCAATTCATCGTTTTAAAAACAAAAGAGATATTCATCTTCTTTGCCACAAACGATGAACGACTATTCAACAAATACAATGGGGGAATAGAAACTCTTGTTGAATTGATTTGGGTTAAAGATACTTTTCAAAAAAAAAAAGAAGATGAATAAGAATAACTTCTATCTGCATATCGTGTTGACGCATGGAAATTAGATTAAAAGTTCAAGACCTTTTTTATAGTTTTTTTTTTCTTTTTTTTTTTTTAAATGAAATGAACTTTTGCGGTTTTATAGATTCTCATAATTATATACTCATAGAAAATAGAAATAGACCGACACTATTTTAAATGAAAATATTTATTATTGAGGATTTAGAATAATAGTTGACTGAAAAAATTACATAAATTCTACCATAATCGTGTTTAATGATAACAAATGTGTATGGAATGGCATTAAATACTAAATACATGGCGATTTGTCAGTTTTGTAAATTATGTTTTCATTGAGATTATAATTTGTCAGTTAAAAATTTAATTAACCAGTTCACGTTTCTGAGATCTCACTGAGCAAACTTCTGTCAGCTTCACTGACTGAAAGGAGAATCCTGAACAATATTTCTTATTTAGAAGTCAAAAGCACTCTCCATCTCTTTTTTTATAAATTGATAAACTGCAACAAAAAATAATTGAGCAAGCGAATCAAAAAAAAAAAATCCGTCTCAGCTTTTTGACACGAAAAGTGAGGAATCTCACTGAGAAATTACGTTCAGATTTCTGAGATTGCTGAGATCTTAAGAATCCTGAACTGGCCAATACTGCCAATGCTTGTTTCACAGAACTTACATTAGTAAGTTATGTTTTCTGCAAATGTGTTACCTTAATATAAAACAAGTTTATGGTCAAAACCCCAAAGAAGAAAAAGTCCAGTTAAAAGGCCGTTTTCAAATCAACGTCAAATGATCGTCATTTTTTTTGACGTAGGTATTGCTTTCGTCAAATATGCAATCATCCTGCTTGCACAAAATCTGTTTGAGAAAATATGCCAGTCAATTTTCTTGCGAACGCATATGAATTTTAAGAACACACCAGACAATTTAATTTTTTTGGCGTCAACTAATTTTAACTTGCGATATTTATGTATGTAAATAGGCAAGTGGGCAAATTATGGATTCTTAAAAAAATCGAACTCGAGATTTTGATCAAACTTAATATCACAATTATAGTCGAAAAAAGTGGGGCTCACAATTTTGTCGGTCTGTATGTCTGTTTGTTTGCCTGTTGTCCGTTCGGTTGGAGCCTCAGCGGGTGGGTCAAACTTCTTAAAAATTTGTACTACGATAAAGACTGGATGACGGAAATGAGTTGTGGCAAGTGTCAGAGCCTTTTTTAGTCAGGATGTTTGCCAGGAATACCTTGATATTATCAACTGTGGGCGGTTTTTAATACGGATATAAATTTAAGTTCATGATAAAGTTCAAAAAAATTTAGTGATTTTTTTTAAATTTGTATTAGAGTCTTCAAAGATCTTAGGGTAGTAATAGCATCACCCCAGATATGGTTAAGGCTTGGAAGTATCACCTCAGATATAAGTATGGTTTAAGGGTTAAGCGCTTCAAAATGTTATTTCTTTTTTTTTTATTATTAAATGGAATTGTATTATTGCAATTTTAAGCTTTTTAGTTTTTAAGTCAAATTTGTGTGACCAAGCATTGTATTTTCTTTAAATATGATTGTCTTCCTTTTTTGACTCCATGAATTGTTCGCCTTGACTTTTTATTTTTTTAATATAATATTTTACAACGATTGCAATTTAAATATTTGTAAATGACAGGTCAATAAGCTAGAGAAAAAAAAACCGCCCTGTACTACTATTTAACTGGGAGTTACGTTAGTGGGCATATAAATTCTGGTTAATTGCAGTTTTCTTGCTTTTTTGTTTGATAAGAAAAAAATTGCCTTCAACGTCTGTTTATTATTACACATATAGTAAGAATCTATTTTTGAATTTAGCTGATAACATATCTTGGAACAGTTTTGAGTGACGATAAGCCTGGGGTAGAGAGAGTGTGCCTATAGAGGGATAAGAATTTTAAAAACAAAACAAAAAAAAACTATTTTGTTTGTGCGTAGACACAATAGTCTTGTTTGCTTTTAAAATACGAAGCGCAATAATTTATTTTCTTGACAAATATTATAATTGATACGAATTATCAATAAACTAATGAACACCACCAGGAGCGGATTTACTGAACTTAAGAATAAATAAAATGTATAAATGTATGGGTTGCACGAACTTGCTCATCGTTGTTGTTGAAGATGAAGTTGTTTTGTTAATTATTCAACGAATAAAAGTATAATTGGCGTTTCATCCCGGCGATCTCACTTTGACTCCTCATTAGTTGCCTAGTGAGACCCTTGTCAATACGCCATTTTTATTAAGTTCAGCTTTTTTGTTTTGTTTAAAAAAAATGTTTTTATAATATTTTTATATTATACAATATTGTTTAAACTATCTAGAAGCACCGGGAGGCAAAATACTAAGAACATCGGTAAAGCGATTAAAAAAATAAACATATTATGTATGTACGTGATTGAGTAATTAAAAAAATTTAAATTCCTCGCAAGATAAAATCTTATTTTCGTTATGTGAATTTTTCTGTGTAAAACTTGAAATCAAAATCGCTGAAGCCGTTTTTGAGAAAATTTGAAAAAAAACAACAAAAATCAGATGCCTGTAAACCAAAATATAAGTACCTACAGAATTTTGGATTTACAGAATTAAAAGAAAAAAACAATTTTTTTTTGACTGTCAGAATAATGGAACACAGAATTTCGAAATGCAAAATTTTGATATACAGAATTTTTAAAAACAAAGATTGAATTTTCAAAATTTAAGAATATAAAATTATGAATTTACAGAATTTTGAAAATCAAAAATTTGGATTTTCAGAATTTTGTAATACAGAATTTTTAAATACAGATTTATAAATTTCAGAATAATGAAATACAGAATTTTTGAATGCAGCATTTTTGGATACAAAATTTTGAAATACAGGATCTTGAAAAACAAAAATTTGGATTTTCAGAATTTTAAAATGCAAAATTATGGATATACAGAATTTTGAAAAACAAATTTTCGTATTTTCAGAATATTGGAACACAGTATTTTTGAATACATAATTTTATATACAACATTTTGAAGTAAAAAACCAAAAATTGGATTTTAAAAATTTTGGAATAGAGTACCTATTATAAAATACAAGATTTTTGAAAAACAAATATTTGGATTTTCAGAATTTTGGAATTCAAAATTATGGAATAGAGAACTACGGACTTACAGAATTTTGAAAAACTAAATTTTTGATTTTCAAAATAATGAAATACAGAATTTTTGAATGCAAAACTTTTGAATACAAAATTTGAAAATAGAGCATCTTGGAAGACAAAAATTTGGATTTTCAGAATTTTAAAATACAGAATTATGGATTTACAAAATTTCGAAATACAGAATTTTGAAAAACTAAAATTCGGATTTTCAGAATTTTGGAATTCAAAATTATGGAATAGTCAACTACGGACTAACAGAATTTCGAAAAACATAATTTTGGATTGTCAGAATTTTGGAATTTAGAATTTTGCATAAAAATATTGAAAAAATAATATTTCTTCTTTTTCACAATTCATGAATTGACAATCTTAATACTAAAATTTCTATCAATTCGATGAAAACTTCATCTCCTTTCTTAATTCAATGAATATGCCCTGCCTAAGGTAAACTTTATTGACTTGATTTCGTGTTTTCTATTAAAAAATCTAACTATCCACTTAAACTTACGCTTTTATTAAACTTTCAATTTTTGTATTCAAAATGCTATTTCAATAATTCAACCTAAGATATGACAAAACCCCCAATATATAGGTATTATTCACTTATATAAATTCGGATAGCAGCAGTTTTTTCTAGTGTATCCACCTATATGAATAAACCTTCCAGTAGCAGAGAAAATAGAATTGATCTAATTGAGTAAACAGAAGGTGTTAATTTTCACAGGGGACTGGACTTATCGTTTAATGAAAAGGAATTGCTTTCGAACAAACATCAAACGATAACATACATATACCTCTTACAGTCTTTATACCCGCCCTCTATAAACTCTTGATAAGATTCTATAAAAAAGAAAAAAAAAACTAACCTCAAAGAATTCGAAACTATGTAACGTTTTTTTTTTTAAGCTGACAAGATTTTCATTAAACTACCCACAGATAAGGTTATCTGGGCGTAATAATAATAAATCTCTTGACACTATTTTTGTTTATTTTACAGCTTAAATCAATAAAATATAAAATATCCCAACCCTCATCGAGCTTTGTGGTGGATAGATGTAAGGTAGAGAGTGGTAAAGGGAGGTAGAGGGAGTAGCACTCAGAGTCACAGAGGCAGCAGCGCCAACATTTTATTTATTTCTTTTTTTTTTACCTTGTACAATCGACTGACATCAGAGGCAGTGCATTGCACTTTGTCTATTTCAGATACTTATTCAACATTAGATGCACGTTTGCCATTTTAAAGGAGGCGGCACAGTACCTACACCGTGGCATGTACAGTACATTGTATATTATATACATACATATATAAACATAGGTATATGTATAAGTTTGACTATGTTTTTAGTGAGCGCTGATAGCTGTGCAACTTGCAATCTCATTTCATGCACCTCGTCTCTATACCAAGTATAAGCAGGGTGGGATTCAGAGATGAGCAAATAAAGATAACTGCCAAGGGGGCACGGCAAAAAAAAAATACCAAGAGTTTTCGAAATGTTTCTAAACTGCTTAGGAAAATTGTTTAAAACGTTTAAGAAATATATTTGTGTGTTTCAGAAACATTTCTGCATTTTTATTTTTTTTGTAAATCACTAATATATTTCTAAACTGTGGGAAAATTTATTGTAATCTTTCTAAAATGTTTCTGAAACCTTTATTAGAATATTACTGATTTTTTAAACGTGTTTTAGCTTAAGAAATTTCTTAAAAATGTTCTCAAATATTTTTGTGTAATTCCGAAACCTTTCTGATTTTTGTTAGAAATATTTGTAAATACTTTCTTAAATGTTTTCGAAGAACACTCTACAATGTTTCAGAAACTTTTCTTAAGTTTTTCTGAAACTTTTCTAAAGTTTTTCTGAAACTTTTTTAAAGTTTTTCTGAAACTTATCTAAAGTTTTTCTGAAACTTTTCTAAAGTTTTTCTGAAATCTTTATAAAATGTTTTCGAAATACATTATAAAATGTTTCTGAAAACATTTTAAAATGTTTATGAAGCGTTTCTAAAATATTTTCGGAAAACTTTCCAAGCCTTTCTAAAATATTTCAGATTTTTGTTCGAAACGTTTTTGAAGCACTTAGGAAATTTATTTAAAATGGAAATTTATTTAAAATGGAAATTTATTTAAAATGGAAATTTATTTAAAATGGTTTTGAATTATTTTTGTGTGATTCTGAAACCTTTCTGAATGTTGTTAGAAATTTCTTAAATATTTGTAAAGCCTTTATAAAATGTTTCCGAAAAACATACTAAAATGTTTCTTAAGCCTTTCTAAAATATTTCAGAAAAACTTTCTAAAATGTTTCTAAAGACTTTTTTGAAATGTTTCTGAAACCTTTCTAAAATGTATCTGAAACCTTTCTAAAATGTTTCTGAAACCTTTCTAAAATGTTTCTGAAACCTTTCTAAAATGTTTCTGAAACCTTTCAAAAAAAAAAAGTTTTTTTTTTAAATTTAGTGAAATGTTTAAAACATTTTTGGGTGTTAAAAAAGGTGTTCCTAAAATGTATCTAAAACTGAAATGTTCCTAAAACTTTTCTCACATGATGCAGAAATTTGTTCAAAATTAATTTAATTGTTTTGAAAACCATCATGAAATCATTCTAAAATGTAATTAAAATGTTTTCAAATATTTTAAACATTTAACAGAAATTTGTGTAAAATTATGACATTTTAAAATGTGAAACTTTTCTGAAATGTGTCTTAATTATTAGGTACATATATTGAAATGTTTTTGGAAACTTTCTGAATTTTTATTAGTTACATTTGATATGTTTTTTATTTCTAAAAAAAACTAGTGATTATTTTTTTTAAACGTTTATTTCTAAAATGTATTGAAACATTTCTGAAATGTATTGAAACATTTCAGAAATTTATTGAAACATTTCCGAAATGTATTGAAACATTTCCGAAATGTATTGAAACATTTCTAATATGCATTGTAACATTTCCGAAATGAATTGAAACATTCCCGAAAAGTATTGAAAGATTTCCGAAATATTTCTAGAACTTTTTTAAAATAATCTTCAATGTTTTTTCAATGTGCCGACATTTTAAGTCTTCTCTTTCGTTAAAATTGCTACAGGCTATCGTAAGACCTTAAATCCACCACTGTTTGTACATCGTCGTCGTTGTACGAAAAAGCCACACTAGCTGCGCTCTTAGCAACAAATATCAATCTTATTTGTTATTTATTCGTATTTTGTGTATAGTTTTATGCAATTTTCAAACATTTTCGCTGCAAAGATATACCTACATTCATACATACATTTAGTTTCGGTGGAGGAGGAGGAGTAGGGGGAGGTGCTCCATTGCAACCGAACGAACATTCGTCCGTCGTCATTAGATTTGCATTTGGTTAAAAAGTATAGAAAAGAGTATGTGCAATAACATTTGTTTTCGTATCTCTATGACAAGTTTATTGACCCAACCAACTGCTTAAGCAAGTACTTACCTATCTACTTTATTAATAGTTGTTGCATTAGCATTTCCAACCAATGTGGCCAGACTTATATAGAGTGCTAAATTTTTAATAAAAAAAAAATATATATCTCAAGCAGGGTCAGAACCTCAATAGTCAAATTTCGGAACAGATTTGAAAACGAAAAAAAAAACTCATCTTTTCAAAAACTCTATTTTTACCAAGAAATGTATTTTAACAAAAATAAATATTTTTTAACAAAAATATAAATTGCATTCGTTTCAGAACATAATACAATTTTAGATTCAAACATTGAGAGTCAGTGTTGGTTAGAAAATACAGTGTTGTCATTTCATTTCATGTGGTTTGGCTAAAAATTATTTGAATATTTTTTCAGTGTGGAAAAAAGGAGTAGATCTCAAAAAAGCGGAGTGACGAAGTAGATTTATTTTCTTTCTTAAAATTGGAGTAAATTTACTAAGAATTGGAGTAAATTTACTAAGAATTTGAGTAAATTTACTAAGAATTTGAGTAAATTTACTAAGAATTGGAGTAAATTTACTAAGAATTGGAGTATGGTTCTAACGCTAATCCTAAGGATGAAAGAGTCTCAGTTCAAGTTAAGAAAAAAATAAATAATTTGCTAATACAAAATTATAATTTGAAATACAAAATTTTACTTCACTCTTACCCAAGTCTTTTTAAAACTAAAGACCAAATTTGTGTGGAAATAAATAAAATTCTTAATAGATTGGTGAATTTTTAGTGGAAAACTTTTTTTTAAATCAAAATCGGTCCAGTTTTTTTTGATGTAGCCTTGAAATGACAAACTGACTTTTAGTGCTTATTATTTTGGCTCGAAAGCGAGGATATGGATGCAAATAATTTGAGTTATGTTTCAATATTTTGCTTCTTATAAATTTCATCAAAACCGATCTTGCGGTTCTCTTAAACTTAAAAAAAAAAAAAAATCAGCTGGCCACACTGCTTTTATAATGCCTAAACGTTTTGCTCGCCTTGAGTTTTATTTATTTTTTTTTATACATTTATATTTTTTGTTGTTATTCTTCTCATTTTCAAAGGCTTTTGAAGTATGCATTCTATATATAGGCTAGAAAAAAATGCATTTTTATTTTGTACGTTTCATTCAAAGGAATAACAACAAACATTAAGATGCAATAATTTTGCATAATTGCTCGGCGACTACGACAAATGTTTTTATTTTGTTATTGTTGTTGTTTTTGTTGTTTAAAGTTGAACTGCCTTAGGCATGATTTCTATACCTATACATCATCAGGCAGAAATTGTTGATTGTATATAGTTGGTTGGTGGAAAAGTGCAATGGCCAGAAATAATGCCAAGGGGCATTAGGCTGGAGGTTTTGCTATGAAAAAAAAAAGAAACAAAACAAACAACTAACGATAGCAACACTTGTTAAATGGGTGTTCGTCGTTGGGTGGCTTGATCTGCCGGAAGGTTGGTCTTAAGCCCGCAGTTATTGTTGTTCACATTTAACCTTTTCACAAATAATGGATTGTTTACACGAATTAAGTTATTTTTTTTTTCTTTCTTGGTTTTTTATTTCTAACAAAAAAACCTTTGCATAGAACTTTTATTATATTTTTAGAAACCTTTGAAGGAACATTTTACAAAATTTTGACATTCAGGAATAGCGGTCATATGAATATAGGAAGTTTGGCGATAAGAAAACTTTTATTTGTTGTGTTACATGCTAATTTCATAAAGTTGTTTCGTGAGAAATTTTTATTTATTAGAAATTTATGAAAGAAAATGTAAAATTTTGTTGTGGGAAAAATGACAAGTGAAAGCTTGGAAACTTAGAATATATATGTATACAGAATGAATAAACAAGTCATTTACATTATGTATGTAGGTTATGTCATCAGTCTTTAGCAATACGGTCTGAACAATTTTACTGAGAAATTTTGCTTGCACAATAGCAAAATAGCAAATATATTGGAAATATGATTTATAATTTTTGAATGTTGGAGATGATTTAAAGAGCGAGGGATCTGCCGAATTTAATAGGGACTTACCAGCTGATAATTTTTGTCAACTAGTCATTCTGTCAGAGTGTCAATTTTAAACGATATAACATTTTTTGATTTTTGGTTGATTTGACACGTAAAGTCAAGTAAAATAACCAAAATACAAAATCAAACAAAAATCAATTTTTAGACATTTAAAATAATATCAATTGGCGCCCAAAAATATAAAAATTTCGAAGCAGTCAAAAATTTGTTAGGTTTTTTTTTTTTTTTTTTTTTTTACTTTGTGGCCTTGAGCCGATTTGACTTCCCATTCAGCAGATCCGGGATGATATGGAGGTCTTATATAGGATTTCCTTGATTCTTTGAGAAAATAAATAAGATATAAATAAAAAAAAAACGAATGCCAAAGAATTTATGCCGTTCATTCTCTTTCGCGGTGTCTTTATTTTGCAAGGTTAAGGTGGCGCCCGAGTAGAGAAAGTCTTAAACTAATTTGATCGATTGCACTTTAACGTTTTATTTGAAAATACATTCGAGCTGTTTTCTGTTCGTTCTCTCTACGCTGTCATAATTTTGCATGGTAAAAAACAATCTTGAAAAGAAGTGGCGCCCGGGTAAATAAAAAGTTGTAAATTTTAACGTTCTAGACAAAAAAATATATTCCAGCTGTTCTTCGTTCGTTCCCTGCGCTGTCATAATTTTGCAAGATAAAAATGGCGGCCGGTTAGACATTCTCTAATTTAGAAAACTTAGGAAAAAAAACTACAACAAAGAATCAAACAGAAAAGGAATGTTGGAAATAAATAAGTTTTTTTATCAATCTCTCTTATATTTAAATTAAGAGTTGAAGTTGAAAGGGGCAGCATTGCCCAAACAAAACAAACAAAAAGTGGCGCCCGGGTAAATAAAAACCAATTCGTAAATTAATTCCATCGATCCCATTTTAACGTTTTAGACATAAAAATACATTCCGAGCTGTTTTTCGTTCGTTCTCTCTGCGCTGACACTATTTTGAAAGATAAAAGTGGCGCCCGGGGATATAAAAGCCAAGTCATAAATTAATTCGATGGATCGCATTTTAACAATTTAGACATGAGAATACATGCCAGCTGTTCTGCATTCGTTCCCTGCGCTGTCATAATTTTGCAAGATAAAAATGGCGCCTGGGTAGATATGTAAAAACCGAGTCGTTTATTAATTCGATCGATCGCATTTTAGACATGGGAACACATTCCAGGGTTTTTTTTGTTCGTTCTCTGTGCATTGTCATAATTTTACAAAGAAAAAAAGTGGCGCCCGGACATTCACTAATTCAGAAACTAAGGACATAACTACAACAAAGAATCAAGCAAAAAAGGAATGTTGGAAATAAATAAGTTTTTTATCAATAGGTGTGTTTTATTCATTGCTGCATAGCCAGCGCAGCAAAATTTCCCTTGGCAAACAAAAACAATTTGATTGCTGGCGAAAAAGAAGTCAGTAAAAAAAAGATGGCTGTGCTGGCGAATGAGCGAATGAGAGAGAGTGATCGTTTTATTCAGACTTGTGCCGCGCTGGCTATGCAGCAATGAATAAAACACACCTAATGTCTCTTTAAATTTAGAGTTGAAGTTGAAAGGGGCAGCATTGTCCAAAAAACACACTCACTAAAATCTCAAAACTGACCTCTTAGACAAATTACAGTTTATGAAAGCGCTTCAAAGGCTTATTTTAATATATTGCCCCACGTTAATACATTAATGAGTCTCTTTATTGTAGAAAACTCAAAAGCAACCATCAAATATATTTTGCCGACGGGTTCAATTAAAAAAAAAAACGTATGTAGCTGCAAGTTCCACTTATAAGACCTTTCACATTTTTGTACGATCTTATTATGAAAAAATCCTTTAGTTTAATCACTTAAGAACTTCTTCTTCTTCTCCAATACAACAAGATTATAACACGCATTTGTAAAACATTCAGCAATTCATTTATTTTCACACTCTCTTCAATTTGCCATCAAATCCTTCCTCCTGTCTACCCTTCACCCCCACCCCTTGGGCCAATTAATATAATTTTACATTCAAGTTGGATAACCAAGCAATTTTCCAGCACACCATCACCAGCACGAGGCTAAGTGAATGTAAATTTCTTTATAAAATTTCCTCTTCTTCATTTTAGAGTTGATGGGTGATTATGGAACTCAGTAGCAGCCAGCATCAGTAGGAATAGCTTTCTCATTTTGGGTAGCAAATGGCGATGGTATGGTGGTGTTGATGGTGGTTCATATAAAATGTGTCATCTCCTGGAGGAGCACGAGATTTGCATCTCACACTGAGATATTTTCCAAGAAATTAGCCCCATCTCGCATGATGGTGACACAAAAGTAGCTGGTTTCGAATATATTTTCCACATCACATTCATCATCTTAACCCGGGGACACACGCGGCTTTCATTCTCAAGAGTTATGTGTGCATACATCAACATCTTCTCTTCATTATTCGTCTCCGAATTCATTTTCTGTTGGTATATTCTGCTCCTCCTTCTAAGATATCCAATTTTATTATCCTGAATAGGAGATGATGATGATGATGATGGTGATGCTTGGGAGGTCGTTCTGTTTTGAAATAGGCAACTCGGGTGGTAGCACGTTGCAGTACACTCGAGTCACGTTTGAATATTATATTTTTATATAAAAATATTAAGTCTAGAAAATATGCATCCCTACAGAGAAAGTGGGAAGAAAAGTGCTTTTTCCTTAGAAAAAAAAGTGCAAAAGAAGATTCTCTTTTTTATCTATTTTTTCTGTTTATCTTTTTTTTTAAAGAAAAACTGGGTGGTAATATTAGCTAAACTCTGGGAGGTAAGATTTTTCAAACACATTTTTATAGAAATGAAATAAATTTGGTTGGTTTTTTTATTTATTTTTTCTTAACATTTTTTTGCCAAGTAAAGTGAATGGACTTTATTTTTAATTCAATAAGATGACTCTTGTGTGTGTTTTGTCCTCGTGCGATTTTTTTTTTTCTAACCAACCACTTAGGAGAAAAAGAGGAAGTTTTAGGTCATGGAATGAATTAAATCTCTGTGTTTTGTGATTCTAAAAATAAATTAAATTGACGTGGACTAATTTTATTCCCAAAGAAAAAAAAAATAAGAAAAAGAAAATCAAACAGAATATAGCATTAGAAAAAATAAATGACGTTTGCTGAGTGTCAGTATTTAAGATGTACTTATACTTGGGATCGCTCGTGTCGAAAATTGGATGTTGATGCTGATCCAAACTTTTCTTCCTCAAAGTAATTGATACTTTTTTTTATGGAAATATTTTTAAAATAAGGTTTTTTGATGAAAAAAAAAATATAATTTATTAAATGTGTCCTATGAATAGGGTGACCATTGGGGTGGGTTAGGAAAAAAAAATCAATTTTGTTAACTTCTCTTGAATCTATGCTTGGTTAGAGTCTCAGAAAACTCTTACTATTCCAATTTTGTTTAAAAATGGCAAAATAGTAAAAAAAAATTCAGTTTTACGAGTTTATAAGTCACCAACTGTTATAATTGGAAGAAAATATTTGACATCATTTTAAAGGCGATTAAATCTGCTACAAAAAAGATGTGAATCGTTTTGTTGATAAATATATCTTTGTTTAATTTTATCATTTTTTAAAATACATATTTTCTTAGGTATGGTCACCGTAATTTGTCGACTTCAGACAAAACGGAATTTTTTTTCTTCAGAATGAGATTTTATTTTATATAACCTCTAAAATTTTTTTTTAATCCTTAAATATAGATAATATGTAATTGTATTTTAATATGTTAACCATCTTAAGTACTACTAAAATTATTTTTCAAGCTAAAAATTCATTCGTATTTCATTTTTAATCAAATTTACTTACATGGTATCAGAAGTGGGTTACATATCTCTGCAATTTAAATAAAACTTCTAAAATCTTTTTAAGGTCTTTTTGTTTTTTCATTTAATTCTTCTTGTCTTAGAATAAGGAAATTTAAAAAATTCTAGATAAGTTTTTCAAAAATTCTATTTAAATATCCATAATTTTTAAATTCAAAAATTCATCACAACTTGAAAGAAAAACAACTCGCACATACAAGTATTGGAAAATCTAACCAAACATGAATCCAGAAAGCACCAGTGAATGTAAAAAAAAAATATGCAATTCAAATGGTTGTTCTCAATTAAATGAAAAAACAAACGATGAATATATTTTTGTAAGTTCACAAAAACGTAACGAAAAATAAACTCCTAGAGTCAAAAGCAATGCAAATAATATGCAAACGAGAAATATATTTTTGTTCCACTAAATTGATGAAGTGCTCGACTGGTTGTTTGTATTTGCTTTTATGCCCTTAATAGTAGCCTCCTTAAAGAAATTAATTTTTATTTTAACTCCAACCAAGGGATTACAAAAAAGAACAAAAATTAAATTAAGAAATAAAGTTAAATAAAAAAAAATAAACTTAAATTAAAAAAATAAAGTTAAATAAAAAAAATATAAATCAAAAAAAATATAAATAAACAAAAATATAAATAAACAAATAAAGTTAAATAAAGAAATAAAGTTAAATAAAGAAATAAAGTTAAATAAAAAAAAAATAAAGTTAGATAAAATAATCAAAAAAATAAAGTTAAATAAAATAATCAAAAAAATAAAGTTAAATAAAATAATCGAAAAAATAAAGTTAAAAAAAATAATCAAAAAAAATAAAGTTAAATAAAATAATCAAAAAAATAAAGTTAAATAAAGTTAAATAAAGTAAAATAAAATAATCAAAAATAAAGTAAAAAAATTGAAAAATAAAAAATAAAATAATATATAATATATAATATAATATAATATAATATAATATAATATATAAAATATATAATATATAAAATATATAATATATAAAATATATAATATATAATATAATATAATATATAAAATATAAATTAAAATAAAATAAAAAATAATAAAATATAAATTAAAATAAAATAAAAAATAATAAAATATAATATAAAATAAATTAAAATAAAAATAGAACTAAACAAAATGATATTATGTATGTATTATAAAAACAAAAAAATTAGTTTATTACAAAAAACAATAAAAAATATAAAACTTTAAAAAATAAAATTACCAAAATCAAAGAAAAAAATAAAAATATAAAACAAATATAAAATAAGTACATAAAAAAACTATTAGAATTAAATTAAAAGGTTAACAAATCGTAAAATAATAAATATGCCGTAAAAGTGCTTAATTAAAAAAAAATAAACAAAACCAAAATATAAAAAAGTAAAAATACCAAACTTAAAAAAAATAGATCGCAAATGGCAAATGAAATTTAAAATAATATTAAAAATACAAAATTATAGTAAATAAAAAATTAAATTAAATACAAAAATTATATTAAATCAAAATATTATATTAAATTAAAAAAAATTATGTTAAATAAAATAAAAAAAAAAAAATTGAAAAAAAAATATATTAAATTTAAAAAATCAAAAATTAAAAGAAATCAAAATCAAACAGTTTTAGTTTAAATGTAGAATTTAATGGTGTTTCAAAAGTCTTAATTTTAACAAAATTAGCATTGAAATAAATCTATTTTTTTTGTTTTTAAATTATGTATTATTAGATTATTTATTAGATTTTAAGTTCACTGATGTTTTAGAAAAGGAGTTATTCTATCCCATCTTAAAAATTTTGTCAGACGAAAATACGTCTCAAAGTTTTATAAAAAAAATAGAAATTTCTTCCCGAAAACTCATCAATTTTTACCGACTGTTTTTTTTTATTTATTTTTAAAACAGTGAACCCACACAATCCAAAGAAAATACCCTACTACCAAAACAAATATTAAATTTTATTAATAAAGCTTGATTATAAAGAAAAAAAAAATGAAAAATATTCCAACTTCTCCTCTTTAAGTCTAAAGATGCACCCAACATTTTAAAATATCCATGTTGAAGTCATTTTCAGCAAAGAATCTTTATACAAATTCTAGAAAATTTTCGGTATTGCCAATCCAAATAAATTTTTGATTTACAAAACCATAACATTACCCTTTAAGTAACCTCTATTGCAAATTTAAAACGAAATTTTTGTATTTTTCTAAAGGTATAAAAAACTTCTATCCGAAATATTTTTTCATATCGAATCCATCTACTCCAAACAACATTGTACCTAGATACATTTTAATTCAACAAATAAAACTCAGAGGTTATAGTGTTGGGAAGTCTTTGTTTGGGTTTTTTTTTTTTTTGCTGGCGCGATATCGGATCGGTTCACTGAATTTGGGTCAATAGAAAACACCACTGAATATATGCATTTTAGCTTTGCTTATACAACACTCCAGGCTTTCACTAAATAAATTAAAACAAATAATAGTAAAACCTCAGAAAACATGCAAAATGTTCACCAAAAAAAAATAGATAAAAAAAAGTTTGCGAAAAATCTTTTTTTTTTTGTGTCATTGTGTATAGAGATACAAATAAAATTGCTTACAAAACTTCAAAGGAATAACTTTGGATGGGAAAAAAGAGCTAACAAAAAAATACAAAATGTGTGTGTGCATTTTTTTTTTTTTTTATTTTTCATTGTAAATTGAGATACACCACACACAAAGTTGGAGGAGAGTTCATGCCTCAGAAATTATAAATGACTGTGAAGAGACAATTGTTTTGCAAAGTTTCTATTATTTAGATTGGAAGATAAAAAAAAAACAAAAGAGATTGTGGGTTGCATATCGGGGAACATAAAGGCGATTTCGAATTAACTCATATAAGAGCTGTTACTTGTATTTCGATAGTGAAAATGGTGTTGCTATAATATTCTACTTATAAGCCAAATGACAAAATTAAACTAAAATCGTCAGCAATGGCCTTTTACGATTCTGATTCTTTTATATATTAGTTTTTTTTAAATTATTTTTTCCATTTTTTTAAATTATTTTTTCCATTTTTTTAAATTATTTTTTCCATTTTTTTAAATTATTTTTCCCATTTTTTTTTATAATTTTTTTTTTAATATATTTTTTTTTTTAATTTCTATTTTTTTTTTCAATAATTTTTTTTTAATTATTTATTTTTTGAAGATAATTTTTTTTAATTATTTATTTTTTGAAGATAATTTTTTTTAATTATTTATTTTTTCAAGATTATTTTTATTTCTAAATTAATTTTTTTTTCTAAAACAATTTTTTTTCAAAATAATTTTTTTTACAAACAATTTTTTTCAGAATTTTTTTTCTCAAAATTATTTTTTTTTTAAATTTCAATTAAATTAAATAAAAAATGTTTTTAACACTTAATAAGACTACTTAAAAGAATTTACATACATTTTGCCGTAAATTTGTGTTAACCTTTAAATGTCCAAAATTTGGCTTTCACACTATTAAATCTTACAGACACATAGAAAATGTATCTCGGGCTAACTAAAATGTCCTTCTCCAAAAGCGAAATTAATTAAAAAAAAAAATGGTATTCTCTAACCTTATTCCCTGCTTATAAAAAATTGCCTATGATTAAATACTTAAATTCTAACATAATAAGGTAAACGTTTCAATTCTGTGTCATACTTCGACAAAATGCAACTATTATAACTTAACGAGCTCCCCCCACACTCATTCCGAACCCATTCTCATTCATTTCACCCAGATACATACTACGATAAAAAAAAATCAAAACTCTCATATCAGAAGCTTAGGTGTGTACGAAAAACAACTTTCGAAATAGCCGCCAGCAAAAAAAAAATATAGATATATGTATTTCTGCGTGTAAAACCTCTTATTTCTTTTTTTTTTTTGTTTATATCGAGTCGTTAATTAATTTCTTCGTCTTATATGTACATAAATGTATGTAGAAATATGGATAAATCTTTCTTAAGATACATCATCAGCTTCATCTATAGAGACACTTAAAAAAAAAAAAAAAAAAAAAAAAAACAGCAACTCCGCTCATATCAATAATATACGAAGAAGTCTGTCTGACTTATAGTAAAAGGTTTTCTTGTTGTTGTTGTTATTATTGTTCTCGCCTCATTTCGCTATTAATTTCCATCTATCCAATCCATTCGACTAACCGATGTATATCTTAATCTTCAAGGCATCACGCATCTCGATAACTCATCTCTCTCTTGGCTTCGATCGGCAACAACAGGAGCAGCTACTTGATGTGATAAATGCGTTTAGCTTGAAGCATGTTTTTCTAGTTTTATAACCAACAAAGCTGAAGTGGTTTGATGTTGATTGTGCGGCATAGTTTCCTTCTTTGAAATCTAAGGTTTTTAAGAAAAAAAAAAAAAAAAAAAACAGGAACATTAACTATCGAAGTATGTCTCTACAGCCAAAGCCCTGTAAATTGATTTATTATGAGTTTTTAAAGTCACAAAATTAGATTCGACTTTAATTTGAAAATTTTAAGTAAATTTTCCATTTTTCTTATTTAAAAATACATATTTATAAACGAATTAGTGGCTTGATAGCTCGTGGAGGACTATAGCTTAAAAGCTTACAATTTTCTACTAAGATGGGAGGCTATTTTGATAAGAGTTACTCTTTGGGGGACTTATCACTTCCTCGTGAAACTTTAGACAAAAACATTTGGAGCGGAAAAGGGCTTTATGCTAACCCTATCGACGTGATAGTCCAATGTACTTATCAACAAGTAATATTATGTTGTAATTTTCCTTGCAAAACTTGTATAGGATTAACGAACATTTTTTCTTTCAGTGACGTAATTTATACGTAACGTTGTTTATACGTAACGTTATTTATACGTTACGTTATTTATACGTTACGTTATTTATAAGTAACGTTATTTATACGTAACATTATTTATACGTAACGTTATTTATACGTAACGTTATTTATACGTAACGTTATTTATACGTAACGTTATTTAAACGTAACGTTATTTATACGTAACGTTATTTATACGTAACGTTATTTATACGTAACGTTTTATACGTAACGTTTTATACGTAACGTAATTTATACGCAACGTAATTTATACGTAAAATAATTTAAACGTAAAATAATTTAAACGTACTGTAATTTGCACGTAATGTAATTTATAAGTTAAAAATTTATACGTATAAGTAATTTATACGTAAAATAATTTTTATTTAACGTAATTTGTACGTAACGTTATTTAAACCCAACGTTTGTTATACGTAATGTTATTTAAACGCAACGTTTGTTATACGTAACGTTATTTATACGTAATGCTATTTATACTTAACGTGTAACGTAATTTATACGTAACGTAATTTACACGTAACGTAATTTATACGTAACGTAATTTATACTAAATGTAATTCATACGAAACGTTATTTGTACGAATTTTAATGTATAAGTTACGTAATGCATACAAACGTAAATTAATAACAAATTGTAAGCTAGAGTAAATAATTATATTTTAGGAAGAAATTAAAGTCTTTGATTTTGTTGGATGCATTTTGGTACCAAAATGAAATCTCTAAAAAAGTAATTTCGAATTACTGGACTTTGACTGTATAATATGAGTGCGTAAGTATCTAACTTAACCTCCTACTTGACGCATTGGATTAGTTGTACCGTCTTTTTGTCCCTCCAACTTTATACATGGTTGTATTTCAGTGTATCTTGTTAATGATTGTGTCGATTAGTACGCTGCTGCTGCTGCTGCGGTTAAATTATTACAACTTATATATGTGGGTTTCAGTCATGAGCATAAGAGTCATAGATACTTTTACCCAGTTGAGGTCTAATTTGTTTTTATATATCTTGTCTCGACTTATAATTACTTAAAATTAACATCTTTCTTTGGCAGTATAAAAAATACAAAAATTTTTATTCAAAAAAAAAAAAGAACCCACACAAACGCACACACAGCTGATATGGGAGAGCGAGAGATTTTTCTTCTTTGGTTTGATGGAATTATGTACATATGTATCTTTTTTGAGGTTATCTACGCTGCATGCCTATAGAACAGACACGAAAAGATACTTTATCTGTGTTTCCATGATTGGCATGTCCAACAATGTGGCTACACCAGTTGGTTTCATATGGTGGTAGATAATGATGATGATGCCTTTTCAACAACATATGGTTACTACATATTACATATTATATAGCCATCATGTGGAGCGATGTCTTGTAAAAAAAAAAAAAAAAAACACGCAATATTGAGTTCAAAAGAAATTGTTTTAATTTGATGTGCGCTACTTTATTGAAACCTAAGAAGCGCATTCAAATCAACATGAAGTGAAGAGTATAGGATAAGTGCAGCAGATGATTTTTATTTTAAAAGGACAAACGTCTTGACTACGAGGAGATTTTACTCAAAAATTCTTAAGTGACGGCAGTGCGTTTTAGATAAAATAACATTTGTCTAGTTTTGTTTTAAAGGAAACTTCTTTGTTTATTTGATTTTGAATGAAGTGTCAATACATTTTAGTTAGCAGTTTTTAGTATAACATGTCATCTTGACAATGATTAAAAATTGTTCATCTTAGAGGGATCTTTTTTGATTTAATAAACGCAGACTGTGGTGTACCTCAAGGTAGTCACCTAGGCCCACTATTCTTTTTATAGTTTCTATATAGTTAATAGTTCTATCACTGATGTTGTTTTAATAGTAAAAGTTAGTTAGGTTATTCAAAATCATCACCTTTCTGATTGCGTATCTCTTCAAAATGACCTCTTAATATTATTTCTGAATGAATAAAACAACGTCAATCGATGTCCATTTTTATAAAAAAAATATGTCAACCGGAATGAAATAAGTGAAATAACTCGTTGGATTATTCTATATTTCTGAGCTACAGTATATCACACTAGCAGAAGAAAACTTATCCTAAAATCAACGTTATTTGTCCCAAATTTATTTTCCCTTCCTTTTCTCTCTCTCAAAAAAAAAAAACAATCACATTATTATACGTCCTTAATTTAATTACGCAACCAAGCAAGTTTCATTTATTTGCATGATGACGGAACTCCCAAGTCCTTAAAAGCACCACACACATTAGAAACAACCATTTATTACGTTCTACATTAGTTTTCGTTACAAAAAAAAAAAAAAAAAAAAACTGTCATTATGTGACCTTTCTTTCGAACCCTCATAACTTTTTGTTACACAATGTCTTTGACTAAAACTTATGTCCCTTCAAGAACTAGCTATAGTATTTTTTTTTCCAAGGGTTCACTCTTTCCGGGCTAATAGTTTTCCTTTTTGCCTCCTTTTCATTGGGAGAGTACAGTTTGCTTTTGTTTCACGTTTCACAATAATGTCCTTTGGCAAAGTCACACGTAGACTGACGTCTTTTGAAAGAAAATATATACAAAAAGAAAATAATTCCCATTTGCGTATGGGAAACTTTTTATTCCCTTATAATTCATTTTTTTTTGCAACAACCATAAACCCATTTATATTCCAAGTATCTTAAACCGAGAAATAAAAAAAAAAAATGTATTCAAGAACAGCACGCAGTCCAATTTGTGAATTCGTTTTTTTTTTTTTTTTTTGAATAAAATTAAAAAAGAAGTCTTATGTGTTCCTTTCGTTTCCTCTCTTGATGTGTTTGGATCTTGAATGACGTGTGGGTTTGGGTTCCTCATTCAATGTGAGAAAGTTTTCAAAAAGGTTTCATTTCACTTTGAATTGAGGATTTTTATTCAGAAAATATTTTCTTTTGCAATATCTATTATGATGACACGAGGATGTAAGAAATTTTTTTATTCTCAAGAACTATCTTTGGTTATACAATATACATAGGTGTATTAGGTAAGTACTTGATATTGTTATGGAACTTACTTAATTAAAATTTAGAAAAGTATTGGGTTAAGAGTTATTATAAGGTTTCTATCTACCAAGTTTGTAACAGGAAGTTTTAAATTTTATGTTTCACTTTTGTTTTAAAAACACATTTTAAGATCATTTTTATGGGTTGGGTTCGACATCCCGCTTTGTATACCGAGTCATATATTTTTAAATACAGCTTTTTTTAAATCTCACTTTTTTAAATCCCGTTTTTTAGAATCCCTTTTCTTATAATCCGTGTAACAAATATTACAATAGTGTTAAAACCATTAGCAAGAGGAAGAATTTTTTTTCAGCATACAGAGAAAATCAAAAAACATCCCGTTGTATTTTCTTTTAGTCCGAATTATTTTTAGTTTTTTTTTTAAATATATAAACAGAATATAATTATACTACGTTTTCACCGCAAAATAATCTCGTTGAGATTTAATAAATCCTATATGGATGATTCTCTGCCAACTGTGATTCTTTGTGTCCAGGGCTTTATTTGTAACTTAATATAAAATATTTTTATGAATTTCTGGTTAGAATTGTGGAAATAAGTTTGTACTACAATTTACATTACATATTGTTTAAAAATTTGTTACCCTTTCCCCTTGACTTGAAAAAGTATACGCAAAATGTCAGTACCGTGGCATGTCCCATCCTTGTTTTCCAATTAAAACTACTGATTTCTATTAAAATATATCACGTTGTTCTCAGAGAAGTTTAAGTACAATGCATGATTAAATTTTGACAATACCAAGTCAAAATATTTGCTGGCGAATTAAATAATAATATTAATTGAATGGTGTCCCTGGATTTCATTTTATTTTTGAATTCGAAAGATTTCCCACTTAACCGCCATTTAGTTTTTAGTTTGATGGCATTTATGTGGTACCGTTTGAAAGAGACACTATTTAGGTATTGTTAACAAAAGTCAATTTATTTTACTAACTTAATTTTGATGTAAGAGTGATGGTTTCTATTCTAAAATCGTGTGTCACAAAATTACTTGTCAGTACCGAGGTAGTGTTTTTGGGGTGATTTTTAGAATATTATATTTCTTTTACAGGGATATAACTTTGAATTATAATAGATTTTTTTCTCAGAAGCTTTGAGATATGAGGTTATATTAAAGCCTTAATGTCAGTACCGTGGGTGTCACTAACGTGGTGTATTTATTTATATAATGAACGTAAATTAAATGATTTCAAGCAATTTTGCTAAAAATCTTGTTATTTTTTTTATTAAGAATGGTACCAATACTTCGTACAAAACTTAAAAAAAATCCATGCAACAAAATTTTGAGTTACATATAACCTAGCAAAAAAAAAATACATATTGTCAAAATGAGTAAGAACGTATAAAATTTTAAAAATAAAAATCAGTGTCACCATGTCTTCGAGATTTAGTGCTTTTAACTATATTTTTTGTTCCTTAAAAGTTGTAGTAAAATGCTCTTACAGATTAAATACCATGTCTATTTAAAGACGAACAAAATAAAAAAAAATTAATTTTCAATAACTTTTAATATTAGCAAAATTTTGATTTAAAAATTCACAGTTGACAGAGACTCACCCGTATCGGAATCCCGGTTTTTCAAAAATTCCAAAAAGAAAAAAATTTTAAATCCCGCCTACTAAAATACTATTTTTTGAAAATTGTCTTCTAAAATGTCGCTTATTAGAAATCCCGATGTATTATAATTCCGCTTTTTAAAATCTTGCCAAATCGCGAAACAAAAAACAACAAGTTTTGATTGCAAAAGCGTCATAATAAGTAACGGGATTATAAAAAACTGAATTAAAAAATATGACATTATTAAACACAGTATAATAAAAAGCAGCTTAAAAAATGGGATTTTGAAAAAACGGGACAATAAAAAGCGGGAAATCATACACAACCTTTTGGAGAAACATACATATAAATTTACAAAAACAGTGTTTTTTTGTTACAGTTAGCTATTTTCATGAATCAATAACAACATAAAAAAAAGAAACAAACAAATTAATTTTAGGATGTTTTGGTCTCCAAGTTGTGGTGTATATGATAAATAAAATAAATATAAAATTTTAATTAAGAAATTTTGTTTTATTTATTAAATTAATAAATTTATTTTCACAACTTTTATTTGTTTTGTATTGCGACGCGTTTCGGACTTTTGTCGCCCGAAGATGGACAAAAGTCCGAAACGCGTCGCAATACAAAACAAATAAAAGTTGTGAAAATAAATTTATTAATTTAATAAATAAAACAAAATTAATTTCTTAATTAAAATTTTATATTTATTTTATTTATCAAATTAATTTTGACCAAGTTTTTGGGAAATTTTTCCTCTGAGCGATTTTTCGAGAAGCTTTGCAGCCTTTACTGCAATTATGGTATAAAAAGTTCTTTTATTTTATTTTTTTGTTTTTTAATTAAAGTTGCACCAAAGAATAATTTTTGGAAACAATGTTTTTTTTAGCTCAAATTAAAAATAAATAGAATAATTTGTTTTCCGTATTTTTCCTGAAATTTTGCATATTTTTATCTACTAATTTGTCCTTCAATATTAATTTTTTTAAATTTATTTTTAGTAAAAAGCTGAAAATCAAAATTTTTTAGGCCTTCTAGTTTTTTAGAAAATTAAAAATAATGGAAATTACTTTTTTTAGAAAATTTTTTTTTGTAAACCCATTCAAAGGCTTAAAACAAAATAATTAGTGCATACCCTCTCCTTGCCCATTTTTTGGCCCTTTTAAAACAAATAAAAGTTTAATTCGAATGAAAAAATGTTTATTTAAGGTTTCGTTAAGGAGCTAAAGGAGCTAATGCGAAGGTTATCTACCAGGAATTTTTTTTTTGTTCATATCTACAACTTTAACATATTTATGATTCATTTTTGTTGTCAAAATATGAAAATAATGATTTTTTTAATTTGACATGAAAGTTTCAAAATTGAAAGCCGAAAATTTGATCTTCACACTTTTTTTTCTTCAATTTTTTTTTTTCAAAATTCAAAGTCAATATTTACAATAATTAAGAAAGATTTGATAACTTGAACCTTTTTTATTTTTTTAATTTAAGATCCAAATTTCAAAAATGTATGCATTCGATTTCGAACGATGCCAAAAAAATCTTTAAAAATTTTGATAAATTGTTTTTGTTGGTATTCATTGAAAAAAATATAATTTACATATTTTTCCGTTTTTTCCCAACCCAGTAATCTTGACTCGTAAAAAAAACTCCCCCAAGTACAATTTCCTGGTTTTTTCAACATGAAATCGTATAATAAATCTTTATCTTTTAAATGGTCGACTAAACAGAAAACATCACACAACAAAGAAGGAAATGATAAAAAGTAATTTTCATTGCATAATTACTTCAAACATATACCATCTCGTTCATTTGAAAATTTCAGATATACAGAATTTACATGTTTTCTTTAAGTAAACCAAAAAAAAAAATCCATTTTATTTGCCCTAATCTTAATTGCTACATCTCATTTGTGCTACTTGTATTTTGTAATTTGTACGTATATGTATGTATATGAGTGTGACATGAATTAAATCTTACATGAAAAATAAAAAAATTAAGATTCAATCTTAACAAGAAAAAAAAAAAAATTTAAATAAAATAAAATAAACAAAGCATTTTTCACATGGAAAACTGACCTTGACATCTCTTTGAAGTGAAATTCTTTTAATGAATTGATTTGATAACTAAAAATAGTTTGAGAAGACGCATTCCATCTGACCTTGTTGCCACGATAAATCCCCCAAAAATACTTACATCCATGCATAATGAATTTATTTAAATAGTTTAAATGTATATTCAGCATCGAAATGGCGTGCATAGAATTTTTTTTTTCATTCTATTTATTTATTTTAACAAAAATCTAATAAAATTTTGATTAAATAATCTTAATTTAAGAAAACGGAAATTTATAAATCGATGAAATTATACGACATCAACTCGCAGAGTTCTATATTTTACTTGATTTTTCAATTTTATTTTCCATTACAAATATATTTTTACTTTTTGTTCATATTATTTGCCTTGATTTTTGTTTATAAACAATATTAATTAGTTCGACAATTATTATTATGAAATTTTTTTTTTTTTATTTCTTTCGAAATTCCGTCCTCTCGCCCATTAAACTCTCATCTCGATAGACGACTTTTTACAGCTTAAATCATTCCTTAAAGTTTCCTTCTTCAAGTAAGTTATTTTTTTTTACCATCAGAACCTTCTTTAAATTGTTATCTTCATTTTATTTTATTTTATTTTTTATTTTATTAAATTTCCATTGAACAACGATGCAAGATATTTTAACTTAGTCTAAAACTTTTGCTGGCGCTGCAGTAATATCGATCTAACTTTGTCTATTTACTTTTTGGAGAATGAAAAGTTTGTTTTCATATTTCCACATTTTGTTATATCTATTGATATTCTTAAACCTGGAAATGAGAAATTACTTCACTATTAGCAGTGCCGGAATACCTGCAAGGCAAAGTGAATAATAGTTAAGGGCGCATTTGTTTTGTAAATTGTATTGATTTTTATTTTATTATAATTATATTATATATTTAATTTTTTTTTTTTTTTTTTGAAAATATAATTCCCATTGCTCAAGATTCATATGAGAAAAAATTTTCTCCCATAAATTCAGTAATGAAATCAAAGCCAAAATTCATTGTTTCGAAAAATCAAATTAAGTATTTGTCGTATTTGTCATATACATGTCACATACAAAAAATCAAAATCCCAGTAAGAATTTAAAATTCACAAAAAAAAATCAAAACCCCAATATCCCATTTCGAGGATACCTACTGGCACACAAATACTCTAAAACAAAGTTCCATAAAATCAAAATCCCAAAATTTTTAAAACTCCGAAAACCAAAAACCCAGCAAATTTAACTAAACAAATTTTTGTTCGTGTTTTCAGTCAAACATTGTTTAATCATAATTTCGGTAAATAAAAATTCCAAAATGTCAAATTTCTAAAATTTAGCAATTATGTCATCCCGATATCAGTCATGGTTAAAATATTTTGAACGACTCCCATTAAAAATTTAGTCCTTTTTGAGTATATTGGCACTGGAACTCCGGTATTAAAAGTGAAAAATTTCAACAAGAACCAAAATCCCCAGTAAATAAAGTTCTAAAAAATTTAAAATCCCAAAAATTAAAAACCCACAAAAATTCAAAACCCTTAAATTTTAAACGAACAAAATGGAACTGTCTTCATTTGTTAAATATCTTATAATCATAATTTTCAAAATGTCAAAATATCACAATTTAGCAATTACATATGTTATTAAAATTTAATTATTTCGTGGTTTAAATATTTTAAACCACTTCCATTAAAAATTTAGTCGTTTTTGAGTGTATATAAAATTAAGTACTTTTTGAGTGTAGGTATATAAAATTTAGTACTTTTTGAGTGCATATAAAATTTTAGTACTTTTTGAGTGTATATACAACTCAGTACTTTTTGAGTGTATATACAATTTAGTACTTTTTGAGTGTATATACAATTTAGTACTTTTTAGTGTATATACAATTTAGTACTTTTTGAGTGTATAATGGCACTGGAACTCCGGTATTGAAAAATTAAATTAAAATTACCAAAATGAATCAAAATCCCATAAGAATAAAGAATACAATTTCAAATCCCAGAAATTAAAGACCCAGAGAAAACTCAGAATTTAAAATCCCAGAAATTAAAAACCCAGAGGAAACTCAAAATCCCGAAAATTTAAACGAAAAATTTTTTAATTTTCTTCAAATATCTTTTAATTATAATTTCGATTTATAAATTTAAATTCAGTGCCTAGGTTCTGTAACTCTCGCATCAATAAAATTGGCCGAGAAACGTTCAAAAATGAAAAAAAAACTCATATGATTTGTTTCAATTTTTATCGTTTCTCGACTGCTTTTGCCGATGCGAGAGTTACAGAACGTAGGCACAGGATTTCGTATGGTTCGACAACCATTAAACATTTTTATATTGTTTTAATTGTATCGAAATTTGAACTCGGGCGTTGATAATGAAAAATACCAAAAATGATCAAAATTCTCTAATGAATACAAGTAGTTCCAAAAATTTAAAATTTCAAAATAAAATCCCAAAAATTAAAAAAAAACAGAAAATTAAAAAAAAGAAAATACTGCCAAATATCTCTAGATCGTGATTACAAAAATTAAAAGTTTCAAAATTATCCTGTCTTAATTCCCTTAAATAAAAATCCCCAAAATGTGAAAATGTAAGAATCCCAAAAATCCAAAACACAAAAAAAAATTTCTCTCCTGTTGGGACTTGTGTGGTGGAACATTATGTAGAATATATGACCAATAATTCAACGCAATTTAAAATATCAAAGGAATTAATCTTCCCTTTTCTATAAAAAAATCTTACAATTTTAAAAATAGTTTCACGTTACTTAAGAGTTCACTTCAATAGGACCTTTAAATGACTTATTCCGTCTCTGAATTTGTTCACAAAATTATAGATAACGCCAAAAAAATAACATTAATTCGCACTTTGTTGGAGGCGGTGGTGGTGCCGGGAAGAAGAACAAAAATACAAACCAGTTTGAAAAACTTATTTTTTTCTTTTTATGTATCCTTAAAAACTTAAAACTGTATGGGAAAAAAATATATCGAAAAGCCCTTAACTCATCGTTCTTTTTTTAATTTAAAACTCCGACTATGTGTGTGTTTAGTTTTGACTTGTTTTTTTTTTCTTGCTCATTTATATTTTTGTTCGAAAACAACTTTTGATTTATGCCAAGAAGAAAAAAATATCTAGAACACGAAAAAAAGACCAAAGATAAATCTTTTTGTTAATTTAAAACTTTTCAATTTTTTTTTTAATTTCTTATAATGAAAAATTTATTTTCTTTTTTTTAAAGGTGGAGGTGCAATTGAAATGGAATTATCAAAAATGTTGCGTGATTACTCACGTACAATTGCTGGCAAGGAACAATTGTTGATTTCAGCAATTGCCAAAGCATTGGAAATTATTCCACGTCAATTGTGCGATAATGCTGGATTTGATGCAACAAATATTTTAAATAAATTGCGCCAGAAACATGCACAAGGTAAGTCTTTTAAAGTTTTTTTTTTTTTTAAGTAAAATAATAATTAAGGTTCAATTTTTATTAAAATTTAAAATTTTTTTATTAAAATTTTAGGTACCTACACATAGATTTTTTTATTAAAATGTTAGGTACACTTTTTATTAAAATAGAATTTATTTATTCATAATAGGTGTGTTTTATTCATTGTTGCATAGCCAGCGCAGTAAAATTTACCTTGACTAACAAAAACAATTTGTTTGCTGGCGAAAAAGAAGTTAGTAAAAAACAAGGTGGCTGTGCTGGCGATAGAACTTTGAATTATTGAAATGAAGATGGCGAGTGAGTTTTATCGTTTTATTCAGACTTGTGCTGCACTGGCTATGCAGCAATGAATAAAACACACCTAATTTAAAAGTCCATTTTTTACAATTGCTAACTTGTGTTTAAAGTCTATGTGGATTAGGTTGTGATGTCAGACTTCATTGAATTCATCCATTTTAAAGACAATTATAGTAAAACCTGCTTAAGAGACACCTGCTTGAAAGAAAATCCCGTTTACCTGAAAACTTTTGTTTTTTTCATCTCCGAGTATTTGTTTCGACCAATTACCTATAAAACTAAAGTGAAAAACCCGGATACCTGAAACATATTTTCAGTTAAATTTAAATTTTTTTCAATGAAAAAAATTGAATCGAACAGAATAAAAAAAAATTCTGAACGCTTTCACTTCATTTTCATTAATTTATTTTCCACCACAAAAATGACATTTGAATTTCTGATATATCACAACCGTTTTTGAAATTTTTAAATTCGCTTAAGTGATTTTTTTTTCATTTATCCGGACTCCGCTTAAGTGAATTTTTTTTTTCACTTAAGCGGGGTTTGTCTACGTGAAAAACCAGCTTAAGTGAAAGGTAGACTGAGAAATTTTGCCGTTTATCTTAAGCGGGTATTACTGTATTTGTTGAAAGGTTTTTTTTTCTTTTTCAATTTATTTATTAACATACCGTTTCTTATAATATCTATAATCAAAGCATAAGAATAAATTTTAATAATTTGTTAGTTTTCTGGATTATTTTACAAATACTACGGAAAATATTTTCATCTTTATTTAAAAAATACTTTAGTTTATTAAAGGGTTGGTATATCTTCTTTATTTGCTTTTTTTTAGAACCAGCATTATAAAATACCCTAAAATCTCTTGTCATATGCCTATTTTTTTAGGTTCGTATACCTCCCACCCTCTTACCCTCCTCAAAAAACGCCCTTTGTACCATAAAGTCTTCTTTCGCAAGGAAAATGGTACAAATATGCACTGTTTTTGAAGTATTTTTCAAAATATAAACCCACTCCCCATTCCCCTCGCACTAAAAAAAAACAACATATTTTGATGAACTCTTAATTTTTCATTCCCATAGTTATTGAAACGATTTTGTCATTTTTCATGAGTAGACGAATTTTTTTATTTGTCCCATTTTCCCATATTTCGTGACCTTTGACATCGTGTTAATAATCTAGCGGAGCTCGGATCGATAAGGGAAGCTTTCACAAAATTTTTATAAAACTTTAACTTATAATTTCCCTGGACTAAATTGAAGAGTTCTTGGAAGTAACCCTTGGCGCTGGACTATTACGCTGGATCTGAGGTCTGAGTTCAAATCCAGCCTATTCCACCTTAAATGTTTTTTCAGGGGTACTTTTTTCAAATTTTTCTGGACTAAATCCCAGAGTTCTTGGAAGTAACCCTTGGCGTTGGAATATCACGCCGGAGTTGAGTCCTATTCCACCTTAAATGTTTTTTCAGGGGTACTGCCTCTGTTTATAATTTTCTCGATATTTTTTTCTAATTTTCCTAAACGAAATGCAAAGTTCTTGGAAGTAACTTTTGGCGTTGGACTATCAAGCCGGAGCAGAGGTCTGGGTTCGATTCCAGCCTATTCCACCTTAAATGTTTTTTCAGGGGTACTTTTTTCTAATTTTTCTGGACTAAATGCCAGAGTTCTTGGAAGTAACCCTTGGCGTTGGACTATCACGCTGGATCTGAGAGCTGAGTTCGAATTCAGCCTATTCCACCTTAAATGTTTTATCAGGGGTACTGCCTTTTTTTTCTAATTTTCCTAAAAGAAATGCAAGAGTTCTTGGAAGTAACCCCTGGCGTTGGAATATCACGCCGGAGTTGAGTCCTATTCCACCTTAAATGTTTTTTCAGGGGTACTGCCTCTGTTTATAATTTTCTCGATATTTTTTTCTAATTTTCCTAAACGAAATGCAAAGTTCTTGGAAGTTACTTTTGGCGTTGGACTATCAAGCCGGTGCAGAGGTCTGGGTTCGATTCCAGCCTATTCTACCTTTAATGTTTTTCAGGGGTACTACTGCCTCTTGCGAAGAAGTCGCAAATCCCTATAATGTCTCTTATTTTACCCATTTGGAATTCGGACATGTGGGAAAATTGTAGGTCCCCTCGATTCCTACTTACAATACTCACAGAAATGGTTAAGAGTTGTTCCTATAAGTAACTAGGGTCATTTCAATTCTCCACGAGCTGTCACCTCACTAATAATAATAAATAGATTAATTTTTTAAAGACTTCTCACAATCCCACACGAGTTTGTGTCATTAAAATCCTCGAAAGTTATTCCCGAAAAACCAATAAGAACAAAAGTTTTAAGAGATTTTTTTTTCTCGATCCAGATAGATGACTTTTATCATGCTATCGAAGTAAAAACCAACCCAAGCATAAAATGCAAATATAAAACTTAAAAAAAAAAAAAAAATTGAAACACGTTTAAATAAAAATAAATTCAGATACAATTTCCTTTTGAACTTTTTTTTTTTTGCAACTTTGTATGTATTTTGTCTCTCAGTTTGGAGTTAAAAAGCAACAAACAAATGTATTACATCCGGCTGCTGATCCCTTAACTTTAAAAAAAAGATCGCATGGCCAAACGATTTTTCCAGAATTCTTCCAAAAGAAAAAAAATCCATTGAACCAGGCTAAGTCTCAACCAGAAAGAACCCCAAAACGATATACAAAAATGAACTTTTTACTCAACCGCGAAGTATCTATCTTTCGTGTTGTGTTTTGTTTGTGTTTTTATTTTTTGTTACATTTTTTGTCTTCTTGTATTTCTCGAGATTGTTTTTAAGCTTTTTTCGTGGTGGTGTGAATGACCCTATCATCACCACCACCACCCATTCGATCGATATAATATAGGTACCTACCAAGTTGTGTGTTTCAGCATTTTTGAAATTCGGTGCTCTGCTGACGGGTAGGGTTTCAAGTATTTTTTGTTTGCCTTCTCGTTTAGATTGCGTGGAAGTTGTCTTTTACGCAATCACACCTCCACAAAAACGAACACACAAAAAAAAAAAAGGAAAAACAGAAATAACTTGTATAATAGCTCCCAACAGGAAAAATGTATCTATCCCATGAGTACATACACTTTGAGATACTTAAAGTTATTAGCCACCCAGATAGAGTGTAGGATGTTGTATAAAGTATACACACAAATTTTTGCAGTGCAACCAAAAAACTAGGTACAACTCTTGAGTACCTACTTGGGTTTCATTTACTTTGTTGTCATTTCATGTAAGCGGGAGAAGCTTAGTAACAAAATGTTTTGCTTCTCCCAAAAAAATAGATGAACGACGACGACGATGACAACGACGACATGGATGAGGGTGAATCGAGGGCGGTCTTAGACAGTATAGAACATTCACATTCAGTGCCAGACATTATTTCCAAAGCGTTATGTATGTAATTTGTCCATAATGAGGGTTACAATTTGCAGATGAGTTGCTTCTATGTTCTCCTGCGCTGTACCTATGTAAGTATATGATTGTTCAAAAGGGTATACATAATGGAAATAATTCCGAAGGTACATATACCCAATATACCATTGAGATGACTATAACAATAACAACAACAACAACATCAAGCAAACGTAACTGACCATGCATATTATCTGAGGGAGGTCGATATTTGTATTTGGTTCTCTGATGCTAGGTACACGTCGTCGCATCATCTATAAAGATTCCTCCTCTTCCACATCATCCGGTCCTACATATTATATGTATGTCCAGAACCCGAGCTTAAATTGTTTTTGGGTTAAGTTAAGTACAACACATTCACTTAACTCTCACCCCTCCCCGAATATACAAGTGGCTAACGCTGACATCCAATGAATATTAATGTTATATTTTCAAGTCTCTAGTATAGCATCAGTTTGAATGGAGAAAATTGGCCGGAACATTTTTGGGAGTAGGAATTTGGTTCGATTATAGGTACCTATGTATATACGAGGAGTATGGATTCGAGAATTTGGTTATAAGTGTTTATACCGATTCGGGCGTGGCTGAGAAATATGATGTTTTCAATAACATTACGTAGAAGTATACCTACATAGCAGTGGTAACTCGACATTTAGGATACATTGTGGGCATTAGATTCTATTCAAACTTGCAAATATTTAAAAAAAAAAATTGTGATAGATTATAAATATATAAAAAATGAATTGATTTTTCTTGTTGCTAAGCTCATAACTTAGCTTAACATCATCCATTTTTTGTTGGATTCTTATTGGAGCCGAAAAAGTGGAATTTCGACTCGAAAAGTCGCGAAAATTATAAAAACCAGAAATTACATACTTTCAGGAGTGGAAGGTGGCGATATCTCAAAATTCAATTTTGTATGGGAAATAGTAGAAAATATTGATTCAAGAATTTTATTGAACCGTATACACAACACTACGGAGCCGAAAATGGGAAATTTCGACAGGCAAAGTCGTAAAATCGTGAAAACCAGAAATTGCATACTTTCAGGGGTGAATGGCTACGATATATCAAAATTCAATTTTGTATGGGAAGTAGTAGAAAATATTGATTTTAGAATCTTATTAAACCAGATAAACACACTACGGAGCTGAAAATGTGAAATTTCGACAGGAAAAGTAGGAAAATCGTTCAAACTGGATATTGCATATTTTCAGGTGTGAATAGTGACGATATCTGAAAATTCAATTTTCTATGTGAAGTAGTAGAAATTATGGATTATATTCGTTTGATTTTTATTGAACCAGGTAAACACACTATGAAGCCGAAAATGGGAAATTTTGGCCGGAAAAGTTGCGAAAATCGTTAGAACCAGAAATTACATACTTTCAGGAGTGGACTTTTTATGGGAAGTGGTAGAAAATATTGATACTATTTGTTTGATTCTTATAGAACCAAGTAAATACACTTCTGAAAACCGGAATCTTATTGAACCATATAATCAACACTACGGAGCTGAAAATGGGAAATTTCGAAAGGAAAAGTCGTAAAATTGTGAAAACCAGAATTTGCATACTTTCAGGGGTGAATGGTGGCTATATATTTTAAAATTCAATTTTGTATGGGAAGTAGTAGGAATTATTGATTTTATAATCTTGAACCATATAAACACACTACGGAGCCGAATATTTGAAATTTCGCCGAAATTGCATACTTCCAGGGGTAGATGATGAGGATATCTTAAAATTAAATTTAGTATGGAATGATAGTAGGAAATATTGATTCTTAAGGATAATGAACATTACGAAATTTAAAATTGGCTAATTTTGTCCCTCAATGGAAAATTTCGACCGGAAAATTCTTGCGAAGCCGGGCGGATCAGCTAGTATTATATGTCTTGAAATTGGAAGAGGTGTTTGCATTTTGCAGTAAAGGTTACATTTTTTAGTAATTAATGTAATTAACTTCTGAGAATGTCACCATCACCATAAGACTGGATAAACAAAATTTTAGGCTTATTGTGAGGGTCAGATAGATCTTTGGTTTCATTTTAAATCTTCTTATAAATGTTGGATCGCAAGTACAAAGAAAGAAAAAGCGAATAAGTGAGCTTCTTCCAGAAAATTCTGGGACCATCATTTATTCAATTCTCTGTTCTAAATTCGAGTTTTTAAAATAGCGCCCAATCATCGTCATTGGTTGGTATTAAGGGTTACCTACAACTGCTGAGAAAAAACAGAAATACTGGAATTTGTTGAGATTTTATAAAATAAGGTGTATTCAAAATGGCGAGATTATAGAAGATAAATTGTATTCAAATTGGCGCCCAACACGACCATTGATTTGTATAAAAATTTACCTGCCACTGTTGGGAATAAGAAGAAAAAATAGAATTTGTTGAGATATAAAATAACATGCACATTATCAAAACGGCGAAATTTTATAGAAAAAATTGTATTAAAATTGGCGCCCAACACGATCATTGATTGGTATCAAAGTTTACCTACAACTGCTGGGAACAAGGAGAAATAATAGAATTTGTTGAGATTTTATAGGATAACGTATACATATTAAAAATGGCGGGATTCTTGTAACTTGTATTCAAAATGGCGCCCAACATGACCATTGATTGGTATCAAAGCTTACCTGACATTGTCGGGGACAAAAAAAAAATAGAATTTGTTGAGATTTTATAAAATAACTTACATATTCAAAATAGCGAGATTTTATAAAGTAACTTTAATTCAAAATGGCGCCCAATACAACCATTGATAAGTATCAAACTTTACAAGGAACTGCTGTGAAGAAAAAGAGATTTTTAATAAAAAAAAAACTCGTATTCAAAATGGCGCCTAACATGCCCATTGAAATTGATTGCAATGGTAACTATCTTATATATAATCCGAATCCCTTTTATTTATCGTCGTGTTTAAGATACCTGTCTATTCATTGAGTAAAAATCGATCGATGTAAATTTAATTCGCAAAGCGGAAAACCCAAAAACACTCACCACAATAAATAACATCAACCCTTTTGAAACACGAAGCTCTCTTTTTTTTTAACAACCCACTTAAGTATATTTCCTGCAAGTAAAATAATGTCTTTTTCATTTATATAGACGTCATCATCTTATAATCTTATACCATACTCGTGTACACGTTTGAAAACAATTCAAAAGCAGCATTAAAAATGTGCAACATTATCTAATCAACATTTTTGTTTTTAAATTTATTTATCACCCCTATCATTTGATTTATTTTTATTTCTCTGCCGCCGCCGCTCGCTTAGTTCAGTTGAATGTAGATTCATCTAGAAAAATCCAAATAGAAACCAATTTTAAGCAAATTGAATGATTATGGGGGTCAAAGTTAATCTGCAAACCCCCCTGCTTAGTTATACACTATTATATTATACAGTCAAATAGAATTGAAGATATATTTTCAATTCTTCATTCACGTATCTTGCTTTAAGAGAAAAAAGAAGAAAATAAAAAAAAGAATTATTTTTACTGCCTCTGGAGCAACTCGTAAAATCTCGTTGCCTTCACCAAGAAAGAGGAAGAGAAGTGTTGGTTGGTCTGACACGTATTTTTTTTATATATGTTTTTTATTCTCATCAAAACGACGACGACTACGACTACGATGAAGACAACAACAACATTCTCTTCTGCCAGAGTGCAACGTGAATTGAATCTATGATAATGATTCTTCTTCCACCAGGAAGATGCGTACAATCTTAAAATTTATTCCAGAAATGTACCCAAGTATATAAATGTATGTGCATTTGTGCAATGTGCATGCATAAAATATATATTTTTTTTATCCTCTCTATTTTTTTTATAAAGAATTGCATACAAAATATTAAGTGAACGACCCGGTTATACCACCTTAGACCCTGTTACAAGTACATGTTCTTATAGGCTTAAAATAGTGGGAATTTAACTTTTTTTTCATATATTATAATCATTCAACTTTTCTTTTTTTTTATGTTTGTCCATGATAATCTCAGAGAATTCTAAATGAATTTAGGTGAAATAAATGTTATAATATTCTTTATTCCCATGAGAGTGTTTTAGGCTTTTTATATATTTTTAACATTAAGGCCCGTTTGTTCAAACAAAATATTAAATATTCAAATTCAATATAAACTTAAAAAATAAACTTATAAAGTGTTTATGTTTGGAAACCTCTAAGATCCATATTTGTCATCCTCTACCCGAATTAACGCTTTAAATTTGATGAGAAGTTGAACTTGAATATGGATGGGCAAAAAATGGACGTAATACTGAATTGACTCTGAGTTAAATCAGAGTTTGTTAACCGCATGCATATAAATTCAGTATTGCTACATTTTCAACATTTCCAAAATTAATTATCAATTAATCTAAGGTTAATTCACCGAATTTGATAGTTTTAACTTCGGGTTAAATAGAAATTTAAACTAGATTTAAAAATAATTAAATTTGGTGAGCAGTTAAAGTCGAGTTGAATTTGAATTTCGACTAAAAAAATTATCTGAAGACTGCCTTAACTCTGAGTTAAACCAGAGGGGATTAATGCTGCATAGAAATTGAATATAAATTATTACTCTATGTATTTTTTATCATTGCTACATTTTATTATAAGTTAATCCAGAGTTAATTAACCGAATTAGAAGGCCTTAAATCGAAATTTAAAACTAAACCAGATTTAAAACTTAAAATTTGCCGAACTATTAAGTCGAGTTAAACTTTAATCTCAACTGAAAAAATTGGCCTAAAGCTGAATTAACTCTTAGCTAAACCAAAGTGGATTGACCCTGCATATAAATTTTCAGCAAGTCCACAATTTATCATCTAGTTAATCCAGAGTTAACTTAACGATTATGACTTTTAAATCAGGATTAAATCGAGATTTAAATTTACAAAATAAAAATCAGGAGTTAACTAAAGTTTAACCAAGAAAAATTAATGATTTAGCAGTGGAAATCGAATTTTATGATCAGCTTAAGAATTTATGACATGTTGGATCAAAGAAGATAATTTTTAATTAAATCTGACTTAAATCAAATTACATGTAAATTAAATAACAATTATTTTCAATGTTTCCACAATTTGTCATCAGTTAATCCGGAGTTAACTCAACGAATTCGCTGGTTTTGAATCCGGTTTAAATCACGATTTACTGGGAAAATTGTTTAAGAAGTTAACTCGTGTTTAACCACGATCCAATGAGATCATCTTAAGTATTTAGGACTCTTTCGAGAAAACAACACTTAATTTTATTGAAAACTAGCTGACCTGCCTGTTTTTTTGATGAGTAGAAATTTCTAACTTTCAGCTTACCTGTGTCAATAAGAATCCAACGGAAAAATCCCCATGTAAAGCTTACAAAAAAAAACCAATTCATCATATATATTGTTTCTATAGTCTATAGAATCACTTTCCGACTCTCATACTACACCGATTTTGACAATTAAGGTGTTAAACAAAGCGAAATTAACTGCTGACTTCACGTATTATAGTTATTTTATTTTTAAAATGTTAATAATTTGTTCGAAAAATACATTTGTTTGTTTTCGTGAGTCTTTTATTTGCATGTAATTGCGAGAATTCTCGCAGGGGTATAAGCTAGTTTTTATATATTTCAATAATACAGACATAAAATGATGAAGCAACGCAAGAACGAGTCTTCTAGTCTTAAATTATGAAAGTGATTTATTTTTAACCTGCAAAAATCATTGGCGCAAAATTTTAAACATTTTAACGCGGCTCTAAATCTACTTTAAAATGGGAGTCGGCTCTAAATAATAACTTTAGAATGAGAGGCGGCTCTTTGTAAATTTTAAACGACATAAAGTATACTTTAGCGTTAAAGAGGTCTTCTAACTTTAAAACCAGCAAAACGCTTCGCTATCTTTTTAAAGTACGCTTTATCTGTGGGAAATTATCACTTTGAGTGTGAGGTACACAAACACAAATGCATCCACACAGGGAAGGCGTGCAGTTAGACAGCTAAATGCATCCAAAGGAATTTTGATCTGTTTTGTTTTAGGATTGTTTTGAAATTTTAAATCGTTAAAATAGTAAAAAAGCTTAGTAAATTAAAGAAACAAGTAATATAAAAGTAATTAAAGTGATTACATGCAATACAAAAATGTATAAAAATAGAAAACTACACGCGGTGTTGCGTTAAATACTGCACCTATATTTAAAAACACCTATAACAAGCAGTGTAATTTTTGTTCATTTCACAGGTAAGCTGTATCTCATATTCCACATAAAGTAAGTAAAATTACTCTGCACTACGGGCGCTCAATGGATTTGAGCGCCTTGCCATCACCAACAAAAACTAATGCTACCCTGGACGAGAATTTCAATTTTCACAGATGGGGTTCAGCTAATTCCCGTGATTGAAGTGTATTTTTATTTTCAAATAATTTGCTTTTTTAAAGCAAAATGCTACGAAATATTAATTGAAAAGTATTCTCAGATACTGTATTAGCCTAAAAAACATCACTTCACATTACTTTATGTGGAATATGAGACACAATCAGCCCGTGAGAAGAAAAATTTGAAAACTCCATATTATAGGTGTTTTTACACGATTTAACGCAGCACCTCATGTTGTTTTGTTTTTTTTTTTTTATAAAATATTGCAATTATTCACTATGTTAACTTTTATTTCACTTTTTTATTTAGTATTTTCACTATTTTAACTCGAAATTTAAATCTCGAAACACTTTCCTATAGCTCGGCAAAATTACAGATTGGGTTCTTTTTGTTTTTTTTTTTTAATTTTTCGTTCTGTTTGATTTATTCAGCTGTCAAAATTAGGCGTGTTTCACAAAAGTTTGCTGACGTTTTGTTAAACACGTTCTTTAGTTAGAAGAGTTGTTTAAAGTGTTTAGAATTAAGAAAAATTTAAACAAGAATTTTTAAATAAAGGACTGTTTTAACTAGAGTCGCGTTTATTGCTTAAACGAGAACTGTTTAAAATTTTGCGCCATTATTTTTAAATAATTATAAAATTTTTTTATTAAAAAAAATAATGTAAAGGAAATTGATGGAAAAAACCCAGGAAGGAGTCTTCTAGCCTTAAATCATGAAAGAGCTTTTTTAAATTAGCAAAAATCATTAATTTTGAATCAAATAATTTGTTTTCTTTCAAAAAATAATAAAGAGCCAATTTATCGAAGCAATGCAGGAACGAGTCTTCTAGTCCTAAATAATGAAAGGGATTTTTTAAATTAGCACAAATCATTAGTTTTGAATCAAATAATTTGTTTTCTTTCAAAAAATAATAGAGCCAATTTATCGAAGCAATGCAGGAACGAGTCTTCTAGTCTTAAATAATCAAAGGGATTTTTTAAATTAGCACAAATCATTATTTTTAAATCAAATAATTTTCTTTTCAAAAATATATAGACAAAATTGAACGAAGCAACACAGGAACTGGTCTTCTAGTCCAGATTTTTTTAAAAGTCCAAAAATCATTGTTTTTTTTTTTTTTACTTTGTGCAGGGTGTGTATTGCTAGATGTAGCCTTTCGTTAAGCAACTCGTCGAAGTGGTTGTTGATGGTTGATCGGTTGTCTGGTCAACTGAATTATTGTTTCCTCGTATAGCCAATCCCTAAAGCCTAAAGAATTCCCAGTAAAACTATAGAAAATTGAGGAAACTGTTTAATTTACGACCTCCCATCCGATTCAATAGTTCCCATAACATAGGAATTTTAGGTTTAATTTTATTTGCAACAAACTGTATAAGCAAAGTCAAGGCTTTTAGCAATAAATTTCGAGATTAAACACTTTCGATTGATAAATGGTTAAAGGTATAAGTATTTATCCCTCAATAGAACAATATTTATTTACATATTATGATTGTGCGCGGAATATAGTTTTTGTTTTTCTTGATTTAATGAGAAGAGGGAATATCAGTTTTATGGTAAAAGGATTTATTGTTTTGGTTCGATGGAGAAGTTGTTTCCACAACAAGAAACAAGTCGCAATTATTTAACTCGAGGTTTTGATTGTGATAACAAAAATAATAATAATATAATTGCCATTTGCGACGACGACTACTGCAGCAACTATATCGCCATAATATTTAAATTGGATGATTCTGTTTAAAAATTGATTGTCTTTTTCCAGAGGCTATGGTTTTGTTTTGTTGTGTTTTTTTGCGGTAGGTAGTCCAGTCGTATATATGATTATCTTAAGACCCAATTATATTTTATTATGTCTTCGTTTTACTGCTGCAGAGAGCTTAACAATGATATGAAGAGGATTAACTATTATTTGAAAGACAATAAATATTGAGGTTGAAGCTATTGTTTTTAATTATATTATTGTTTAAAACATTGATTAGAGTAGCTAAATTTTATGATGATGATGTGAATAGAAACAATGTAGTATTAAGCTTATCTTGAATGAACTTTCTATTTCTATTCAAGAAAATACGTTGCTCTGTAGTAAATAAATTCGAAGTGGAAAATGAATAAAATATACCATTTCATTGTTACAAATCGGTGGAGAAAAAATTGTAAAAATTGTTTTCTACGTTAAAGTAGGTAAAAACCGCGTAAATAAGTGAAAAAAACGTAAAAATCCCGTAAAAACGTAAAAAAAAAACTCGTAAAAAAGGGAAAGAAGAGCTGAAAAAAAGTAAATAACTGAGAAAAAAGAGAGAAAATGAGAGGCATCTGTCAAAATTTAAATAAATAACTGAAGCATTTTTTAATGAAAAACTTGAACGGAAATAGATAATAGAATCTGTTTTTTTAATCATTTTGTCGAAAATAAAATAAAAACCCAATAATTTTTTATTCAACTGTCATTTTCAATCTTGAAAGTTAAAGGTAACCAATTTTGATTATTTTTCGCGTTTTTTTTTAACTTTTTTACTTTTTTTTACATAAGCATAATTAAAATACAGCAAGTAAAAAACAAATAAAAAAAACGTAAAGTAAAAAAGTTGAACAACACTGCTTGCACCACTCTTACCAATGTTTTTTTTTTTTTTTTACATATGATTGAGATATTAGAGTTTTACAAAAAAATCCATAGGGGGCGCAAGATACACATAAATAAAATGATCAAAAATAAAAATTAAAAAATTATAAAAATTAAAAAAATGGCCAATCTGCGGAAAAAATCCGAGTGAAGTTTTTTAAACGCAATTTTATCTTCGATTGAAGGAATCATGGCTACAAAATCCATTGCCAAATCTGGCTCGCAGAAAATGTTATTTTTAGGTGAAATGTCAAAAATATCGGTTCTTAAATTAAATTTTAAGTTTATAAGTTAAAGCTGACAAAAAATATTTTATGCAAAATTTTGTAAAACTTGCAATTTTCTACAAAATTGACCTTCAGCACAATTCTAAATGAATATTTTTGGACAAGTAACCCTGCATAACTGTAGGTCATGTTAGCAAAAGCTAGTAAAACTGTATTAGTATGGTAATTTATTTATTTGATAAATAAAGATATGAATTACTACATAAAAAAACTTTTTTTTGCAAACTAAATTGGAAAATGGACTTTTAGTCAGTATTCTTATGTTGAAATAAAAATTATTGCGTTTGAATTTTTTTGTTAGATTTTTTTTGTTTAATTTTAACTATATTCATAATATGTATGTATATATGCCTGTAAGAACTAAGGTCTTTTAATTGCAACCTGAATTGCACGGCACTAATTAGAAGAAATCGAAGAATAGGAAAGAATTTTTGTTTGGATTTGTTGTTGAATTTTTTTCACAGTAAAAGTACATTTTGCCTGGGGCTATTAATATTAAATTCAACTAATACACACAACCATGTTAAGTTTTGACATCGCTGAGAAACTTGTCTGTCTGTTCAAAATTAAAATCGTTCCACACGCCTGCCAATTCTGAATTTATTTTTTTTTTTTTTTTTAGAAACTCGCTGTCTTCTTCAATAAATAAAAAAGCCAACTCGTCTTAAAAAAAAATTTCTCAGACTTAAACTGCATAATCGAATAGGCATGCACACGTATACACTAATTTTTGTCCATATTAGCACCTACTCGTATTTCATCTCCAAATACATAATGACAGACGAAACAAAATTAATGAATTGAAATTTACTATATCAAAATTGATGACATTACATTTGTCGCCTTGTCTTATAATCTCTGATATTAACTTCAACACGTTTTCTTATTCATAAATATCTTTGTTTATTTTTTTTTTCTTTATTATTTATTTATTCAACGCCTTGAAAGTCACGTAGGCTTTCATTTTACTTGATGTCATCATTCAATTACAAAAGATAAAAAAAATCATATACATATACATATATTCGAGAAATTAAACTAAAGAATTTAACAAAACAAAACAAGAAAGTATTTTTATTTATCAAATTTAAAACAACAAAAAAAAAAATAATCATTGAAATGAGATTTTTAATTGTTTAATAATATTTAATTTTTTTTAGATATACCTACATAATCAAAATATATTTTAAGCTGTTGTTATCAAGTTGCATTTTGTAGCGGCGCGGCGTTATTTTTTGATAAAGTTTATTTCCAGAAGGACGGAGACATTAAGTGCACTTTTTGTGTTCTACAAGCAACGATATCATTAAACGTTAAAAGGTTTCAAAATTCAAACAAAACTTTGATAAAAGTTTACATACACCCAACACCATAATTATTGGTGTGGTACATAAAGTAGGTCTGGTTTTTAAAATATTTTATTTGAAGAATTTCATAACCTAAAATTTTCATCTTGAATTTCTTCCCAAAAACTTATAAATTTCGAGCAATTTAAAAAAAAAAGCAATGCCAGTTAGAGCTTTCATTGAAAACGATCATTAAAAATTTAAATTGTCAATTTTGAGGCTGACAAAAATGTTCATTTTGGCCCAAGATTGCGCATAACATAATTTTTCTTTTTTCAATGATTGAAATACCTCACCATTGATCATTGAAAACTTAAAAGTTATTGTATGTGAAAAGTTGGGCCGAAATGGATTTTTTTTTGTTGATAGAAATAATAATTGAACCATACGTTTTATATTGGCATCAAAAACGCCTCAAAATTAAAAATTAAAAATTTCCATGATCGTTTTCAATGAAAGCTATAACTGGCTCCTAAGTATATTCAAATAAAGCTCAGTTTTTAATATTTTATCTTGTTTTTTGACTTTTTTATTGACCAATTTTCTTGGACCTTCGTAGAAAATGATTTTACGAAATAACTTTTAGTGTAAAAAAAATAATATTGTAAAACGACGACGCGACGTTGGTGCCTGTCTCTTATCTCTCCTCTTTGTATTTTAATACATAAAAATAATTGTGCCCTTGTTTTGTTTCTTTGATTATATATATTTTTTATTGTGATATTTTCTTGGTTTTTGATAAGAAAATGTAGGAAAAAGGTCAATTTATTTTGGTTAAACCATAACCATAATTTAAAAACCAACAAAAAAAAATATTTATAGAACTTTAAATAATTAAAATTTTTATCTTTACACATTTATTATAAAAATATAACAAATTATGGCAATATGACAAAGTTTTCTCTTTGATGTGCGATTTCATTTCTAAGGTAAACAAAAATAAGTATAGCTAGATAATTTATATTTAAATTGATTTATGCACATTTTTTGTTTAATTTGTTTTAAAATACAGACAGTTCTATTTTAAATAAGAATTTTCTTATTATTTATTTATTTTAAAAAAATAAAAAAATGGAAAAGTGCAAGACGACGCACGTTGTGATTTTAAAGCCTGAGAATAATAAATCTATATTCACCTGATTTTAGGAGAAATAAATTAGTGATGAGTGCCTTCTTATATTATTTCACTTAGGTACAACAAAGATATATATACATAAAAATGGACAATGCAGCACCAGGTTTTACATTCATTCAATTTCAAACATTTTTCAAGAAATGTCTTATTTTCAAGTAATATCGAATTTTGAAAAATATCGAATTTTTAATAAACATCGAATTTTCAAAAAAAAATATCGAATTTTCAAGAAAAATCGAATTTCTCGAGTTTTTAAAATTATCAAATTTTCAAGAAATATCTAATTTTCAAGTTATATCGAATTTCTAAGAAATATCGAATTTTCAAAAAATATTGCATTTTCAAGGATATTTAGAAATATCGAATTTCCGAGAAATATCAAAATCTCAAGGAATATCTATTTTTTTTAGAATTGTAAGAAATATCGAATTTTAAAGAAACATCGATTTTTTTTTTTAAATATCGAATTTTCAAAAAATATCGCCTTTTCAAGAAAAATTTAATTTCTAGAGTTTTAAGAAATATCGAATTTTCAAAAAATTCGAATATTTCAAGAAATATTAAATTGTCAAGAAATATCAAATTGTCTACAAATATCGAATTTAAAAAAAAATATTTCATTTTCAAGAAAAATTGATTTTTTAGAGTTTTAAGAAATATCGAATTTTCAAGAAATATCAAAATTTCAAGATACATATGCATATCGAATTTTCAAGAAATATTAAATTGTCTAGAAATATTGAATTAAAAAATAACAAATTTTCAAGAAAACTCGAATTTCTAGGGTTTTTACAAATATCGAATTTTCAAAAAAAATATCGCATTTTCAAGAAAATTAAAAAATTTCGAATTTTCAAGAAATATCAAAATTTCCAAAAATATCGACTTTTCAAGAAATATCTTAACAGAAACAGAAATGTTTTTAACGGGCTAATTTGGCCGAAAATAGTAGGTCCCCTCCATTCCTGCTAATAACACGCACACAGGAATGGTTGAGAATTGTTAGTAACTAGGCCTTGGTTCGACACGGTTCTGTCTCGCCACCTAATTTATTTATTTTATCTAATTTTTTTAGAATTTGTAAGAAATATCGAATTTTAAAGAAACATCGATTTTTTTTTTAAATATTGAATTTCTAGAGTTTTAAGAAATATCGAATTATCAGGTAATATCGGATTTTGAAAAATATCGAATTTTAAAAAAAATTTCGAACTATCAAAAAAAAAATCGCATTTTCAAGAATTTATAGAGTTTTAATTAATATCAAATTTTCAAGAAATATCAAAATTTCAAGAACTAAGGAATTTTCAAGAAATATTAAATTATCAAGAAATATCAAATTGGCGAATTAAAAATCGAATTTTCAAGAAAAATCAAAATTTCCGTTCTGCAATTTCTAAAAAAAATCGTACCTATCGTGCCATCTGAACAAAAAACTCAAATTCTTATGTTTAAAAAATTATATTTGATTCAATTGTGGGATGAAGTACAACAAAAAGTTAGAAGACATATCTCCACTGTAGTTAAGGCTGTTTTGATCTGTTTTGATGATGAAAATGCAAACAATACAATTTTTATTCCATTATAAGAGTTTCTGCCAGGAGAAATTTTTCTAAAATTTCTTCAAAACTCGCTTTGTTTGAAGTAAAAAATGAAAATAGGAAGACCGTGTCATATTGAATTTTTTCGTGCCACCGTGCCGCGATGAAATTTGCGTGTTAAAAAACCACGATCGTGCTGCCACTTCGGCAACGCTGAAATGGAGCTACCTGTCCTATAGATGAACAAAAACTTTCTAGCTATACTTAGGCTCTATAGTGAAAAAAAATTTCCCCGGAATTTTGTTCTCATTTTTAGAAATTTATTATCAGGAATCATATGAACATACAGACTTTTGTGTAGAAATTAACACATAGGTGCAGAGTTTCAAACTAAAGGAATATACCTTTTACTAGGGTAAATATTCCCTTTTCAACAAAATAGCTATCATGAATAATTTTTCCAGGGAACTTTTTCCTTATTTCAATGCTAAATTTCCGCAAGTATAAGTTGTCGGTGAAAAATTATTTCGTGGGAAATTCGCGATGGGAAACATTTTTTTCCCGGTAAATTTTTTTTTGTCCGGGGAAAAAAATTCCCATTAAATTGACGATAGGGCTGACTATAGTAAAATCTATGGCTATCTTGCCTTATCTTCTTTTAAAAACCGCTTTTATTTTTCTTTTTTTTTTATTTACAAGATCCCATGCCTGAAGAATTTTTTATACATATGTGGGATAATTTTTGACCAATTTGTAAACACAATTTTGAAATTTGAAGGAGTTTTAAACAAAATTTTTGTCTAACGATTCTAGAGAAAATATAGAAGGCCTTTTATTTTTACAATTTAAATTATATTTTTACATCTCACATGGTTCTTTTCATTTAATTAAAGCTGTAATCATAATTGGTCTATATATATTTATGTGGGAAATTTTTTTTTTCTACCTCATTACAAAAATAATCACCGTCATATATCATCTACCTGATGTTAACAAAACACTCATCAACATGAAAATTTTCATATAGGAGTTGAGTATATATGTATGCCCTAAAGTATGAAACTCACAAAGTGCACCTTGGAGCGTTGAACCCTTTAAGCGCATCTACCAAATAAAAAAAATAATAATAAAAAAAAAAAAAACTTCCATTGCAACCAAGGTGTTTTTTTCTTGCCATCATGCACAACCCCCTTAATTCTACCCCTTTCTTCAGTGGATTGTTATTATGGTCAGATGCCATAAGCCCATCGTTGAATGGAAGCTTTTTCTCTTGCGCTAATGTGCGGGTATGGTATGTATGTATATAAAACATTTAAGTTTCGTACCACTCAAACCCTTGGTTAAAGCCTTTTATCAGGACCAAGCCTTCGAAATCTTTTATCTACATACATATATACCTACCACTAACTAAAGGTAATGCAATTTTACTGTTCATAATCTTCCCCTGGTTAAATTTCCGAATTACCACGGTTATGCAAAAAGCCTGTAGGTGGCGCATTGCAAAATTGAGAGAGTGAGAGAGAGAAAAAGATATAGGGAGAGCTTTTACCCACACCATCTATATTATCGTCAACGAACTTTGAATACCAGACACCGGAAAATCGATGAAGCTATTTTGCAAAACAACAAGAAAAAAAGCACAACTCATATTAAAGGTTTCTTTATTTGCGCCCCTTTAAGAACTCAAAAAAGCAACAGTTTTTTTTATAACAAAACCAAATCGAACCGCTAGATGTCGCTATGGTTACTGAAAAAGAAAATAATTTAAAAAATCGAGTTTTTCTTAGTTTTTCGAATCCCCGGATATGAGGGTTATAGAAGGGTTTATACTTTTGTATATACGTCAGAGATAGGTCTTCTGAACGGAACATGAAGAGGGCTACATGAATACCCTGGACATTGAGTGGAACTCACCACTTATTGCACGTCACGTATACACTTCTCTGAATGTATATTGTAGATGGATATCATGAGTTGGAATAAGAATATTTATGTATGACTTTCTATGTTCAGCAAATGGACTGCAACAATCTCCTCCCGAACAACATGGTGGCATGGAATCTCAGATTCTGCTATTCAGGTTTTATACCACCAAATAAATACCCCTCCTGCTTTGGTCGCCCATCATCATCAGCAGCAGATCCCCAGGAAAGGAACAAAAATATAGGTACACATAACACGCAATGGAGAGAAAATTATTTTCCTGATGCGCAAAAACCCACTCATACCAACGTGAATTCTCATCCCATACAATCTCATGAATTTGCTGGGTTCTTCGGTTCTATAGATGCATAATATGGCTATAGAGGTTTATGGATATGGAATTATGCTTGCCGGTTTATATAGCAAAAACAGCATAGCGCTTGTTTTTGTTTATTAGTTAGTTCTAGATACGTCGATACACTCGCTCAACGTCATATATATAGAGATATTTATGGGTGCTTTTGTAGAGAGGAAAAAATGTCCCGAGAATGAAAAGAGGCAGAGAATGAAATGAAAAGAGAGAGGGAGCAAAGAACAACGATGCGGAATATCTGAGTTTATGTTAAGATTTTTATATAGAAAGGCCTCTTCTCCTCAAGCCTCTCCAAAAAACCCCACCAAGTGAAATGTATGCTATTTGTTCAGTTTTTGTGTGTTATGTGAGTATTTTTATCTGGGATTTTGCTGAAAGACACATATCTATATGGGTATGAGTATACATAAATGCAGATCCGGTGTTTTTATTTTTTGTTTGCAAACAAACACGTTTTTTGACAGAAAGAAATTTTTAAAACGCAGTTTGTAGCTAACCTCATACTCAGATTTAGGTGGAAACTTAACTGAATAGTCTGCTCGTGTTTTTAGGTATTTATAGTCTAGGTAAACAAAAAAAAAAAAGATAATTTTAGAATAGATATTGATTTTATGTTCATATTTTATTTTTTCATTAAATTCTTCTTTTTTTTTACGCCATCTTGAACATTTTTAGATCCGATGATTTCAAAAACTTTAAGTCTCACAAGAAAAATTCCAAAAGATGTAGGAAATAAAATTTTCTACAATTTATATGTCAATTCATGCGAATTAAATAAAATTTTAAAGTTATGAACATAGAACGATGTTTATTTTCGTAATTATTTGGAATTTTCAGTTGGGGAGAAGTTACATATTTATGTAAGATACAAAATTAAATAATTTCATTAAAAAAAATGCACACATCTGGCACGCATTTGGCACCTCCTTTAAAGCAATTTTCTAAATCGGAAATCTATATTATATTCTTTTTTTTTATAAATTAACTATTTGAATTAAAAAATTACACGTCTGGCACTCATTTGGCATCTTAAAAAAAGGAATTTTCTACACTTGATATCAACCTATATTTTGTTCTTTTTGTTTAATAAATTAATATTACGAAAAATTATACATCTGACACCCATTTGACACCCTCAAAAAAGGAATTTTCCAAACTTGAGACATATATTTTGTTCTTTGTTTTAAATAAATTAATAATTTAAATTATTTTAATCATAAAAATTTACACATCTGGAACGCATTTGGCACCTTAAAGAAAGGAATGTTCTAAACTAGATATCTACCTATATTTTGTTCTTTTAGTTTAATAAATTAATAATACAAAAATTATATATCTGACACGCATTTGACACCCTTAAAAAAGGAATTTTTAAAACTTGAGACCTATATTTTGTGCTTTGTTTTAAATAAATTAATAATTTAAATTATTTTAATCATACAAATTTACACATCTGGCACACATTTGGCACCTTCAAATTTTTTTTGCGATCAATATTTTGTTCTTTTTGTTTAATAAAATATTTCAATCAAAAATAAGAAAAATTTGCACATCCAGAAAGCATTTGGCACCTTCAAATAAGGAATTTTCAAAACCTGAGTTCTATGTTTTGTTCTTTGTTTTAAATAAATTAATTATTTTAATCATAATAAAACAAAATTACACACCTTGCACGCATTTGGCACCTTCTAAAAAGAAATTTTTAAAATCTGAGGCCAATATTTTGTTCTTCTTTTTGTTGAATAAATTATTTATTAAAATTAAAATTTTTAAAATTTACACATCCAACACGCATTTGGCACCTTCAAAATAGGAATTTTCTTATCCTGAATCTGTTTTTTTATTCTTTTTGTTAAATAAACTAATTATTTAAATCAAAATAAAAAAATTACCACATCTGTCACGCATTTGGCACCTTCCAGCAAGCAATTTTCATGTTCTTTTTTTTTAAATAAATTAATGATTTGAATTTTAAAGTACAAAATGGTATTTTAAGTACCTACACGTCTGACAGAGTATTTTTGTGTTTTTCGACTGACAGTAAAAAATATTTTATTTCTCCTAAAAGTGAAAAAGAAGAAGGTGCCTAAATTATGATCCGTATCAAAAAGATATGAATTGATATGATAGCTCTTTTTTTTAAGTATTTATGTAATTGAGTACCTCTGTCTTTGAAGATCACACTTCATGAAGACACTGGGAACTGACAATTAAATCATTCCCATTCAATTATAATAAAAGTTCCATTTTGTTTGGCTTTTTTAAATTTTCATTTTAACCACTAATTTTTTTTTTCACAAAGATGCAAACAGTCTTCGAAGTTTTTTTAAGACATCAAATGACTGTCAGATATAATTACTCCTTTTTGTCACCTTTTCAAATTAATAATAATTGAATCTTTTGAATGTGGGCTTTAGGTCTTTATTTATGTTCTTTTATTTTTAAATTAGTTAATAACCCAGATACCAAATAGAGATATATGTCAGATATACAGATATGTCAGATGTGTCAGATATATTCTTTTTAAAAATGAAGTATTTATTTTATATTTAGGTACATAAACATTTTTGTCTTCGTTATCAGCATTTGCGGTTTTTATTTTTGTCAGAATCATTGCTTTTCAAATTCTGACAGACATCTGGCATCTTAAAAATATTTTTTAAATTTTAGCTTTCGTAATCATTTGGACCAGTTACTTTTTATATATGTTTAGAAATAAGACAAGTTAATTCCAAAAAAAATTAACGCATCTGGCACCTTAAAAAAAATACTATATTCATTTAACAGCAGAAATAACTATTTTCTGCAAGGGCCTAAAACTAGCATTTTAAAAAGACTCATATTTTTTTTTTAAGAAATGATCAACAAATGTTTTTTTGAATATTTTTTTAGCATACGTCCGGCAGAGTGTTTGTGTCCTTCTGAGATCTTTTGTCTCTTTAATAAAATATTAAATTCGTTTAAAAACTTAAATCAAGTTTCCTAAGGCCGTGATTACACTCTCGAGTACCAATATATGTACGTCTGGTAAGCATCTGACACCTTTAAAAAATTGTCTACCCTTTCTATTGACCCACAGTTTCTTTCAAATACTCCAAACTATAGCTTTTTCAAAACATAAGACCCATATTTTGGCATTTTTAAACAAATGAACGAGAAATGTTTTTTGAATATTTTTTTTAACATATGTACGTCTAGCAGGTTGTTTTTTGTGTTCTTTTGAACTTCTGAGATTTTTTGTTTTTCTTTTGGACTTCAGTTTGAGAAGTGATTGTGGTCTCATTTTGATCGGAACAGGACATTAACAGAGAAAATTCGGTAAAAATGTTCTTATTCACATTCTTACATTCTTAAATAAAACTACATAATGCAGACAAATTCTAAAAAAATTAATAAAACCTATCACGCTTCAGGGAGCTAAAAATACAATAAATCGAAATAATTTTGTTTCCTCAAGTCTGGCAAGTATCTTGCACTGAAGATGGTATTTCCATCAGCTTGATGAATCGACAGTCTTTTTTCTTCAAAAATAATAAAAACATAGGTAGGTAGGTATACCTACCTAAAAGATCAGCTAAAGAACATAATTTTTGTTTAAAATCTTGGCATATTAGCAATCAAAACAATTTACTTAATATTTTAATAACCCATTAAATTAATCTTCATTTTATAATATAGCAAGTCATATAAGTGAAATGATTCACCATCACGAATCTTTTTAAGAGGACTTTTCAACATGCGCGCAGTTTTTTTTAATACCTATCTGCAAAAAAAAAACCCATTACACCCCACTAAACTAAATTATCAAGTTAAATGTTTTTCTTTGTTTTATTTATTTTTTTTTTGTATAATTCGACTAAAATCCAAATATAGACATACAACTTTATGTTATTATTATTTTGAGACGACATACGGACGAGACAAGACGGACGTTATAATGACGAGAAGATTAATACATACATACATACTCGTTCATACATAAATACATTCAAATATTTGTATGCTTTTATATCTCTAGATATACAAATATCTTTTATAACTATCTTACGTTATACAAAACAACATGACGATTTCTGGTTTCTGTTTATATTCCACCATATCATCAAGGAAAGAGAGAGGGAATCAGCAGAAGACCAAAATAAAAACATTGCCCAACGCAACAGTCAATAAAAAAAAAAATGTTTTTATTTATTTTTGTTTTTGTATTTTTTTTATGTTTTGGTTTATAGATACACAACCATCCATTTAACTCGCACTGAAAATATCTGAGTATCTGTACATATACCTACAACATATAGATTATATCTTCAAATGGTTTTGTGTTTAGGGCCGGATTTTGACGTAATAAGACCCTTATGATACTAAAACTATCAATTCCCTTTTTTTTGCGCGTTTATTTTCCAAAATATCTATGCCAGTTCCTGTTTAAGTAGTATGAAGAAAATGTGAAGAAAGAGAATTCCAGTTTATATAAATTCCCGTCTTTTTCGTGTTAACATATTATTTTAATGTGTTCAATATAGAGCCCCCTGGGGGTAGTGGTCATTGCGTTGCGATAGAGCATCACGCAAGAGTTCCGGGTTCAAATCCATTCTATTCCACGTAAAATGTTTTTTTTTTACTTGCTCTATAAAGGACAAGTATTGGTTTCGTGTACAAAAAAAATTCGATGTTGTAATCAGAATAAACCATTCGTGTCATACCGTCCGTCGTCGGTCTGTGCGTCCGCGCGTTCACTGTAATTTGATCTAATTTATGCTTGAACGTTAACTAGAGGACCGATTTTCTTTTAAATTTGGTACAAAACATTTTTCCCTAGAAGACAAATTCTATTTTTTTTTGTTTTAGCTCATTTAAAACAATTAGCTGCTGCCATACCACAAATTTTGTTTCATTTTTTGTAATTGTCTTGAAATTAATTTTAATTTAGTCTTATTTTAATTGCGTTTAACACATTTCGTTTGGGGTTTATATTTTAATTTATTTTTACAAATTTCGTTCGTCATTACATACATATACATCTGGCACCACATCTGAAACTTTAATTTTCTTATTCAGTTGGAGCAGTCACTTTTGTATCTAACATATAAAATTAAACAAGTTTAATAAATGCTTTCCATATACAATTTTTTTCGTAATATTATGTATATGAACTTACATCTGGCACCTTTAAAAACATCTGAAACTTTAATTTTCGTCATGCGCAGTATTTTTTTTGTTGTCTAAGATTAAATTTTGAACAAGTTAAAAAAATGCGATGCCATGTGTAGCATTTTTTTTTTAAATAAAATATTGAATAAGTTCAAAAAATGCAAGGCATATAAAAGTATCTTTCGTCATACAGAAACATCTGGCACCATAAAAAATATCTGAAACTTTAATTTTCGTTGGGCCAGTAAATTGTTCATCTAAGTTTAAAAATAAGACAAGAACATTAAAAAAAAAATTTAACGCATCTGGCACCATAAAAAAAATAGACTACACTTTTAATAGCAGTAATCTTTCACAGTTTTGCTCAAGGACCATAAACTATCAAAACATAAAACCCAAATTTTGTTTTTTTTTCTAAGAAATAAGCAACAAAGGTTTTTGAATATTTTTTTACCAAACGTTTGGCAGGGTGTTTTTATGTCCTTCTGAGATCTTTATTCTCCTTAATAAAATATTCCATTTGTTTAAAAACTTAAATCAAGTTTCATTAAGCCGGATTTATAGTTTCGAGTACAGATATAGGTACATATGTAGTACGTCTGGCAAAAATTTGCACGTATGGCAGGTTGTTTTTGTGTTCTTTATTAACTTCTGAGGTCTTTTTTTCTCATAAATAAAATATTCAATTTGTTTAAAAATTTTAATTTAGTTTTCTTAAGCTGCATTTATAGTTTTGGGTGCCAATATATGTACGTCTGGCAAGCATTTACACGTATGGTAGATTGTTTTTGTGTTCTTTATAAACTTCTGACATCCTTTTTCTTCTTGATAAAATATTTAATTTATTGTAAAACTTAAATTAGGTTTCCTTAAGGCGCATTTATAGCTGTAAGTACCAATATATGTACGTCTGGCAAGCATTTGCACGTATGGCATGTTGTTTCTTGTGTTATTTATGAACGTCTGAGATCTTTTTTCTTCTATGACAAAATATTTAATTTATTTTAAAAATTAATTCAAGTTTCCTTAAACTATATTCATAGTTTTCGGTACTAATATGTATATCAACGATTAAATTGCAGAACCTCGTAAGTCGTTTTTGTGTGTTTTTCAGAAATAAAAAAAACCTTCAAAATTCTAAAATCTATCGTAAGAGGTTTTGAATTCTGCCTTTTTCTGTAAAATGCTCAGAACAACATTGTTACGTTGAAATTGCCAAACGGTGGCTCTGGTTATGCTGATTTGTTTGCATTAATAATATTTTAATTTTTTTTTGGAATTTTTCAACTTGGGTCCTGCATTTTAACTGTCGATTATGTACATAACAACAGGTACAAAACTGAAAGGAGCTTGTTTAAAAGTGAGCTGGCTAGAGCAGGTTGTTGGTTGAGAGCCCAAGGACTGCCAGCTATAATAAAATATCAATTCTAACAAGTCTGATTCTGTGAACCCTATGAGAATTTTCCAAATAGTCCTTAGCCACATTTCTATTTGGCCATGACAATAATCCGGCCATGTGTTAATATTTTTCGTATCTACCATTCTCTTTTTATAGTCTCTTTTTGGCTTTGGCTTTTGGCGCTGCTTATATACTTTCTGATTTTTTTCTTATATATAAGAAATTTTTGTACATATTTATGTACATACATGTTTTTTTTTTTTGCTGAAATATGTAGGTGCCTATATACAAAATATGAGTTGAGGAAAACAAAAAAAAAATGTAAACTTTCAAGCAGCTGTCGATGTTTATTCGGTTATCTAAAACAGAGCGCAGAAAGGAAATAAAAAAAGCACTTTTCTTTTTTTTTCTTTTTTTTTTTTTTTGGCAATCTCAACGTCTTACGTAGTTAGGTAAACATTTAAAAGAAATTAAAATTTACGACTTGAAAGAAAAAAAATTGTATTGTAAGTCGTAAAAATAAAAGCTGGGGCAAAAATTTGACTTATGACATCAAAGGGAAGAAGCCAACACCATGTTTGGCTTGGATAAGCAAAAATTAAAATTAAAAAAAATTATTGGTTGACTGCACCTATTTAGACAATTTGGCGCGGTCTCTTAATCATTAGGAACCTTGTATATACATACTTTGTTCATATTATAAAATATATCGACTTGGACAGTGAAACCCAAATAAAAATTTTGACATCTTACCATTTCATGAAATTCATGATAGTTGTCGTTTTTTTTTACAGTCAGTAGTCTCTGTATTTCTAATTTTGTATTTTAATTTTATCGACAAAGCTGAATTTTGGTGAAGAGGTTGATATTTTTTTTATCTCAATATTTCCTAAAAAGTACCTTAAATTTGAATCAGGGATTTCGATTTTGTTAGGAAAAAGGACAAAACTATTTTTTTTCTGTTATTTTTGTATTTAAATTTGTCAGTTATCAGTTTTTAGGAAGGAAATGCTCAAGTATTTATCGAAATCTATTGTCCCTTTGAACAAAAAAAAAAAATTGCCAGTCTCTTTTGTATAAATTTGCATAAGGAACAAAATTTTCTGCTCACAATTTTTCCACGAAAAAATTGAAAATGTTCGTTCTTGTTGATTCTCTTAATTGTTTCAATGTACCTACATATTTTTTTTTTTCTCTATTGGTGCTGTTGTTGGTGTCTAAGCTGTTGTTACTGTATTTTCTTAAAATTTCCAGACAAAATATTAATATGTACATCTGTTTTTTTTTATTTTATTTTATTTTTATTATTTTTATTATTTATGTAGTGATAATAAACAATACGAGGAAAAGCTTCAGAAAAACAACACAAATTAGTGTGATGTCCTTATGAATTTGCTTTTATGTATCGATTTTTATTTTTTGTGTTTGTTATTATTAAAGAGAATTGGAAACATTTCAAAAAGTTTGATTGCGCAATTTGCATAAATAAATTAATATCATGGACTTGGGAAGCCAAAATAATTGGTTTATGGGGAGGAATTAAACGAAACAAAAATAAATTGGTCAATGTCAGTGAAATGAAAAAAAAACTGTTACAATGTTTTCTTTTATTTTAATAAATAATAATGATGTCGATTATGAATTCTCAGTAAAGGTGTTCTCTTTTCATTTCACGAAAAATAGGTAAAGTGAAAAGAGAGTACTGCACTGCGGATCCAGTATTGCGTACTCCATAAACGACATGAATAATTTCTCGATTAACAAGGTGCCTACTTATAATTTCTTAAAATTTCAAGTGAGATCCATTGAGATGAAACACCTACACATTTCGGTATTGACTTTTGACTGTTTTAAAAAACAAAAACCTTGTTTGTGATTTCCTTTCCTTTCGAATTATTGTATCTTTTGTGATATCCTGTGAATGATTGTTCGTACGGGAAAGAATGAAAACCTATTTTTTTTTTTTTTTGGAATTCGCACCCTTAGAATGAAAGTGACCTAACTAAAAATTCGGCATATTTTTCACCTGGTTTTAGAGTTCATTTCATTTTTTAAGGTCAGTTTATTTAAAAATCAAAAGTTACAAAAATTTTGAGTTAGTTCACTTTCATTCTAAGGGTGCAGTATATAGAATTTTGCAATTTACAAATTGAGCATTCATTATTTTTAGTCAACTTCTTGGAGTAAAGCAAAAAGTTTTTTTTTGTAGAGGGTCACATTGAGGGATATGAATAAAAACAGAGCACATGCTCAGAGCAGGTGCTCAATACAAAAATATGAACAATTGCTATGAAAATTCTAGTATTTAAAAAAATATATATTTATGATTGAAAACCTCCTCGGTAAAGTGAGCTTTGAGCAGGTGCTTCGTTTTATTCATACCACCCATTATCTACAAATTTTGTATGAGTATTCTTTCTATAAAATTAACCGTTATTTTGGATATTTAATCATTTATGAAATGGCAATATCTTTTAACTCGTATAAAAAAAGTGTCAATGCCCTTTTTATAGAGAATTTTATAATCAATAAATTAAGAATACATTTTTTTAGAGAAATTTTCGATTTTAAGAGTATAAAACTAAAAACCAGTATTTTGACTAGACTCTGAACATAATGCTGTATGTATAGATACATATCTTCATTTCTTTTAAGAATGCAAATATAAAAGTCTGTAAAGGCTTACAAAATCTATGAACATTTTATGATTAATCTTTCGATAAAATTCACCATTTAAAAGTTGTATACGGAAAACCACTATTGTCGAAATTTTACATTAATTATAAAATCATCATGGATCGTTCGTATAGAAAATATTTGAGGACCTTTTCGGTAGGGAATTTTACAATCAATTTAATTGACCATAAAATAATTGTGTAGAACTTCGTCACTAAAATAAACAAAAACCAGTATTTTGACGTTTGATCAGACTTTAAAAATAATATTATTATGTAGTCATATCTTCAAAAAATGTGTGTTAGAATATTAATTTTTGTTTATTAAGTGTTACATAATCTATTAACATTAATATATTTACAATCTTGGGAAGTCTTTAAAAGTTGTATGCGAAAAACCATTATTGTGGACATTTGACATTTATGAAATTGTTTTAGATCTTTCATGTAGACAAATTTTGGGGATATTTTTGGTAGAGAATCTTTTAATTAATTAAAAAATAATTTTAGAAAACTTCATAAGTAAAAAAAACGAAAACCAGTATTTTTACTTTTGACCAGATTTTTAAAAGAATATTTTCTTTTGAATAGCTGATCTTATCGGAAACACCTTATTTAGGCTTTGTAGATAATTTAAAAACTTTACTTTGTTATATACAAAAAAACCAGTATTTTTACTAAACCTATTTTTGGAATTTTCAGAATGATCTGTCGTAGAAAAAAAATGCTTGTACTTTTTTTTACAGAGAATCTAATCTATAAATTTTAATCTACAAATTTTAAATCAAATACTTCACCAAAGCACTCACTGTTTAAATGTCGAAAACCGGTATTTCCGACACTTCTTGAATTTAAATAACTTTTTCACCTGCCTATGTGCAATTGACACGAGGATTATGTTGAATTTATTATTCGTTATGATTAATATTATATAAGTTCTGCACCAATTTTCAGATATCTGTGAATTTTTCATATTTTGTTTACCTATATATTTTGACTGGAATTTTTGGTTCTTTTCAGTTCTTGATCAAAAGCTATATAAATTTTTTTTTTACAATTTTGTCAAAATTAATTGTGTTAATTGTATAATATTTTTAACGAAAAAAACGTGTACAATTTGAAATGAACAAACTCTGAAATTATTTGCTATAAATATTTTATAAATGGCAGTCTGTCATCATCATTATCATTCATTATTTTGTTTTTCTTTCTTTTTTTTTTTCTTCGAGTAAATTTACTTTGTTTATCTTAATTTAAAATTTTATATAATGTAGATTTACCTTCTTATAAGCTATTTAAATTCAATTTTCAAAAATAACATTCTTATATCTACCTATAGAATTTTATATAAAAACGTGTGCTCCCTTATAATGCTACCTTGAACTGGCACTTGCCACTTAATAATCCTAACTAAATATATCTATGTATTTGTATTAATTTGATCCTTCAGTTTTTTCGATGGTTGATGTAGAATGCCGACACGTTTTGGTTTTCTTTCTTTTTATTAAATTTATATTTGTTTTCTTCTCACAAGCTTAGTTAATTGTATTTTTGTTTGGTGCTTATAATGTCATACTCGACTTGTATGTCATATACCCAAAGGTTAATTTGTTGGCTAATTTGAGTTAAAAGTTGATCGGAGACTTAATCGAACCTACTGTATAAATTACTTTATAAGGTTTCCGGCCAGGAGGGCTAGTGAGTCTGGTTTATGACAAGAATTGGAGAGAACTTAAACTTAAAAACCAGTATTTCGTTTTGGAGTTTAGTATTTACGTTTAAGGATATTTAATCTGTAAATCACTTAGGGCCAGTTGTTGACTTTAAGTTAAGTTAAAGATTAACCAAACATGGAAATACATGAATAAAAATTAATTATGAATTCCTTTTCAGTTTAAAATGTCAAAAATATTTCCTTAGTTAATTCAGAATAATGTGGAGATTTAAATTGACTGAACTAGGAGTTCAACCCTCGAAACCCTCGCTAAATCCTGATATGACAACCTTTTGATTGAACAACTTTTTGACCTTTGACTATTACATTGAATTCGTTTTTTTTTACATCTAACGATAAATTTATTACATATTTTCGGAAATCATTGATTGTGATGAGGAAAAAATACGACGCAAAATAAATGTCAGCAAACAAAAAAATAAAGCAACTCACTTTGAATTTATTATTATTTTTTTTTTGTGAGAGTAAGAGTGATTAATGAATGTTAAGTTGATTGTTAGAGTATACAGGATGTAGGTGTGTGGCTTTCAATGTGCTATAGAACTGACTCATGTTAACTTAATAATTATTTTTTTTCGGTCTTAATATCCTAAATCGATATTAACGAAGCAAGGAAATTGGTTACAATTTGGAAGTAGAAGCAAAAGAAGTCGAAGAAGAATAATTAGAGAATTAGAAGAAGTAGAAAAATAAAATGAAGAAGTAGAAGAATAATTAGAATTAGACAAAGTAGAAAAGGAGAAGTTGATAAAGTGGTAGAAGAAGTCGAAAAAGTGAAAGAAATCGAAGGAGTGGTAGAAGTCACAGAAATGGAAGAAGTAGAAAAATTAAACAAAGTAGAAGAAATAGAAGAAGAAGAAAAATTAACGAAAATAGAAGAAGTGGAAAAAGTAGAAGAAGAAGCAAAGAAGTGGAAGAAGTAGAAGGAGTGGAATAAGTAGCAGTAGTCGAAGGATTTAGAAGGATTAGTCAAAGTAGAAAAGAAGAAGACAAAAAAGTAGGAGAAGTGGACAAAATGGAAGAAATAGGAGAAGTTCAAAAAGTCAAAGGAGTAGAAGAAGTCAAAAAAGTTGCACAGGTCGAAGAAGTATTCAAATTAAACAAAGTCGAAGAAGTAGAAGCATTTGACAAAAAAGGAGAAGAAAGATTGGAAGAAGTTGAAAGAGTAGAAGAAGTCGAAAAATTGGAAAAGATTGAAGAAGTAGAAGAAGTGGAATGAGTAGAAGAATTCGAAAAAGTGACAGAAGAAGAAGAAGAACTCGAAGGAATAGAAGAAATCGAAATAGTGGCAGAAGTCTAAGAAGTAGAAAAATTGAACAAAGTAGAGGAAGTGGAAGAAGTATAAGTAGTCGAAGAATTAGAAGAAGTTGAAGAAGTAGAAGAATTTGACAAAGAAGAAGAAGAAAGAGTAGAAGAAGTAGAAGAAGTTGAAACAGTAGAAGAAGTCGAAAAAGTTGCAAAAGTGGAAAAGATTGAAGAAGTAGAAGAAGTGGAATGAGTAGAAGAAGTCGAAAAAATGACAGAAGAAGAAGAAATCGAAGGAATAGAAGAAATCGAAATAGTGGCAGAAGTGGAAGAAGTAAATAAATTGAACAAAGTAGAAGAAGTGGAAGAAGTAGATAAATTGAACAAAGTAGAAGAAGTGGAAGAAGTAGAAGTAGTCAAAGAATTAGAAGAAGTGGAAGAAGTAGAAGTAGTCGAAGAATTAGAAGAAGTGGAAGAAGTAGAAGTTGAAGTTGAAAAAGTTGAAGAAGTAGAAGAATTAGACAAAATAAAAAGGTAAAAGAAAAAGAAGGAGGAGCAGTAGAAGAAAAAGAGATGTAGAATTATTGTAGTAAACCATGAGGAAAAAGTTTAAGGTATAGAAAAAAAAGATGACGAAGGAAAACGAAGTCAAACTGAATTTAAGCTGCTATATAGAATTAGTTATATTACTTTCTACCTTACAAACTAGGAGAAACGATGTTTGCGAATACGATATTTTTCAGTTAACTTAATTTTTGCCGAAGATTTGACTAAGACTTAATTATTTGACTGTAGCTTCACCAAGTTTATAGCTATTTCACGGAAGCCAGTCCGATCTTCAAAGACTCTTTTTACAGGTGCTCTAGTCTAGTATGCAAAATTTTATTTAAAAAATTTGCTTTCATCCGGCAACCTAAAACCAAATTCTTCTTATATCCTACGCATCATTCTTAACATTATTTTCTACATTTCTGCAGAAATTTCAATTTAAATTAAAGCCTATATTTATCAGCGCAATAAGTTTCCTATGTAATCAAATGATGTAAAAATAAAATTAAACGAACCGTCGCGTCGGTCGTCGGCTGATGCAGGAACTTAATTATATAAAACTTCACTAGATATACCCTCCGCTAACAGTTCACAAAAAAAATAAAATAAAAAAATATATATTACTTTTGTCTGTGCCTTGGTGGGTGGGTGATATCATCATCCCGTTTTCCTATCAAATTTGTCTGTATTTTTGCCATAGCCATAGCCATTCGCCAGTCTGTCGTTCCGCCTGAAGTTAGGGGAATATGAACAATTAAATTGGAAATCACGATGAAGGCAAACATACAAAAAAAAAAATTGTAGAATCGCGGCGGCTGGTGAAAATTTGAGCCCCGGGAAATTCCTATTCCAACCCAGCCCCATTTTGCCGGGCTTCGAAAAATAGACGCACCAAAGGAAGGACATAACACATCAGTGAGTATAGCTGTATAGCTCCATAAATACAGTTATTTGGTTTCGGAAGGATTCTAGTGCGCATGATTCCAAAATATTCACATCCTTCGTGCTAAATACATACACATCGCATCCCTGCTATATGGTTGATGCTCGTCCTCATCGGTATCCTTGTCGTCATCGTTGGTAAGGTTTTATTCCTTGCACGCAGGATATTTACCCGAGCTATGTTTTCAATTCATGTTTCTATGTGCACAGGATGTGCGGTATGATGAATGAAAAAAGGGTACCCTTTTGCCTCGTTTCGTCCTCCGCATCGTGGTGTGCCTATGATGGGGTGTGTTTTATTATTTTTTTTTCCTTCTCAGATGTTGTGTTTGTGTCCAGGATCGGGTCGGGTGGTGATGGAAAAATGCTAAAATTGCTGATGTTGTTTGAACTAATGGTGGTGGTGGTAGTGTTGTTGGAATTTAACTCCTTCGGGGCTGAGGATATTGCGTTTCAAGTTTTATTTTTGTGTGAAATACATTTTTGCTTTATTTTTCAAGGGCATGACCTTGATCGTCAGTATAAGCATCAGTAAAGCACTAACACTATATATTTTTGTTTTTGTTGGTTTTTTTTTTTAGAGTATCTAGGGAATTATAACTTTCATTTGGCAGCAAAAAAAGGCTCGTGTAGTTGTGAGGATAAAAATATATATGTATATGCGTAGACATATAAAAATGTTTGTATTTATGTAGGGAAATATAGGATATACGAAGTTAGATTTTTAATTGAAAGTTTTGAAAAGAGGCAAACTGTTACAAATATAATGTAGATGCGTAGTATCGGAACCTACGCAGAATTTTTTTTTATATATATTTTTTTTATGGAACTCTAGCTTTTGAATGAAAAATAAATAATTGTGTCGATGGAGTTGTAAAAGCTTCTTTTTTTTTTTGTGCGAAGGATGAAATATAGAATTTGGTCATTGGGGTACCTACATATATAGTGCGTGTGTGGGAGTTTTTTTTGTATCGCAGATAAGCTTAAATTTTTTAAATTTTAATGAAAACTTTTTTTTTTAAAGGTGGGTGAAGAGAATTTTAAATTTTCTCTTTTGAATTATTAAAATTTGGGCAATTTTAGATACCCTTTCTCACCTTTGTTGTATTAAGCCATTTTGAATTTTGATTTTTTTTGTTTTAATAAAATGCAACATTGACGAAAAATTGAATTCTCTGAAACTTTTAATCTATATTCTTTTCTAACAATGGAAGTAAGAAAATGATTTAAAGCTGATTTTAAGTTCATTATACCAGTTTATACCAATCAACGAATAATAAAATACCTTTAAATTTGTACTTGTTATTATGTCTAGTGCACCTTAAGTCAAACTAAAGTTTCCAAACTAATTATATGTGCGTTATACCAGTTTATACCAATTAGTGAATAAATACATTTTTTTATAAATCATTTGGGAACATTTCAATATCGCCTCGGTATCGATCTCGTATACAACTGAGATTCATTTCAGTCTTATCGTCATTCTGCATAGAATATTGTAATACATTTAGGCGAAAAAATACTTAAAATTTGAGTTCAATATACCACTTTATACCAATCAACGAATAATCAAATACCTTTCAATTTGTATTTTATTTATTTTTTGTATTTATTTATTGTATTTATTATATATAGTGTACCTTAAGTCAAACCAGAGCTTAAAGGTAATTATATGTGCGCTATATCAGTTTATACCAATAAGTGGATAAATAAATTCATTGTATTTCTATTAATTGGTAATATAAAGTTGTTGTATACAGAATGTTGGAGTGACTTGAAGCCAAAAATTTGTCTTTAAACTGTAAACTCTTTTTGTTTATATGCTTTAGACTTGTTTATACCAGTCAGTGAAAAATTAACACATTCATTAATTTGCCAATTTGGGTAAGATTATATTATATTTTACCAACTCCAATGAGTGAAAAATGTAATACTGGCCTTGTGCATTCGAGATCAATTTATACCAATTACCGAAAAAATACACAATTTTTGTGTTTTTTTTTTATTTCCAAGAATTACCGATCTAAATATAAGCTCCACCGATTGACGTTAGACAGATATTCCGATAAAACATAGCAAAATAAAAAACAAGTTGCCTAAACTGACATTTTGGTCTTAAAAGATTATTTATAAGTCTTTGAAAAAATAGTCTTTTTTACAAAACTGGGTCCCTGGTAACTCGGAACACAATTTTTGCTAACTCGGAACACAATTTTAATTCTTTCGAACAGTTTTGACTTTCATTTCGAAATTTCTTCCGAACGGATATATTGATTGAACCGATTATATCAGCAATCGCCAATCCTCCTTTATTATTCAGAGCAACTTTAGATTTTTTTTGTTAACAGTTTTCTTATCAATTGTTAAACATCGTTCATACAGAAAATTTTTAAAATTACAGACTTTATCTATTGATCACTCATTCAATACAAGTATAATCATGCGAAAACCTATAATTTTATAACGTTTTTCTATTTTTTTTTCGTTTAAATAAAAATAACATTGTTATATTGCATTTTCATCAAGCAATTTCCATACAATTTTCTACATCGAATCCAATTAGAAATGTGCGCATCTAAAATTAATACACACTGACTGGTACCGTACATGTATGTAGTTGGTAGTTAGTTTAAGCATTGAGTGCTCGGAGCTACCTATACGAGGTACTTGCACTTTGAACACTTTAAACATTTTATAAACTCTTCAAAAATTACTTTTTCTTTAAAGTATAAAGTGAACAAAAAAAAAAAAAGAAGAAAAATTGGCTTTATGTTGGTAACTTCTAATTGCTTTTAATAACATATACAACCTGGATTAGCATTACGAACTGATTGGATGCGTGCTTGTCACTCAATGTCAACGATTTGCTCTAAATAATTATAGTACACGAAACCAACTATAGTATGTACTTTGGTGAAGTTGTTACAGTTGATGTCAGAGAACGCGAAAAACCAGTAGAAATTTTAATGGTAGTTTGAGACATATTGTTGCAATTTTTTGCTTGGTTTAATGATATTTTTATACACATTTAATGATCAACTGTGGGTGGATCGCCATCTTGGAATGAAGTTTTTTTTTTTTTTTTAATATCTCGAAAGGTTTTAAATAATAATAAAATAAAATATTATGTGCATCTGCATGGAAACGAGGAAATGATTTTAAATAGAATATATCGCACCCTTAGAATGAAAGAGACCTAACTAAAAATTTCTGTAACTTCAGATTTTTCAATAAACTGACCTTTAAAAGCGAAATGAACTCTAAAACTAGGTTGCAAAAAAGATGCCGAATTTTTTAGTTGGGTCACTTTTATTCTAAGGGTGCGAATACCATTCCAGGGTACAGATGCCTAATTGGTATAAAGAAAACTCTGGCTTCCTACGCCACATCTCCAAAGTCATTGAGCATCCTTACATTGATTGATGATTTGTACATGTTAAAATTTCGGTATTCTTCAATTTTGTCTTATATTAACCACTCAAGCGGAAACATGTGTCTGAATGGTATAAAGAAAATACTAACTTCCTACGCCACGTCTCGAAACTAAATAGGAACCCTTTCACAAATTGATTATTTTACATGTAAGTTTTTTCTATTCTTCAATTTTTTTTTTTCGTATTAACTATTCAAGCTCAAAAATGCCCGAATGGTATAAAAAAAAACTCTGGCTACCTAGGCTACGTCTCGAGGGTAAAAAGATATACTAACATTAATTGGTTATTTTTACATGTCAACATTCTTCAGTTTTTTCTTCATGTATACCATTCAAGCGCACAGATGCCTGAATGGTAAAAATAAAACTCTGATTATCTGCGCCACGTCTCGAAAGTAAATATTTTTAGACGAGTTGATTATTTTCATGTCATCAAGTTTTTCAAATTAAAAGTATTGTAAAAAAAATAACAAAAATAACTAAATGGTCGAATCGTATAGTCTGTGTTAGACTAGTTTATACCAATCAGCGAATAAATACAAAAAATATGTTGAATTTTCTGTCAAAATACCAGATAGTCACATGAATTTTTTGTATATGAATGTAAATTCGATGATTGGTATAAACTGGTCTAAAGCAGATAACGAATATCTATACTTCTAATTATAATTATATTATACCAATCAGCAAATAAATACAAAAAGTACGCTGAATTTTTCGTCAAAATGCAAGACATAAATTTTTTGTATATGAATGTAAACTCGATGAATGGTATAAACTGGTCTAAAGCAGATAACGAATCTATACTTCCCATTATAATTTTGTATATTGATTTTAATAAAACGCTGAGATTAAAGTTGTTCAGTATAAAACAAAAATTGACAAGAAAACTTGAAAAAAGTCGACTTTAAAAAAAAATCCACTGACGCGATGCAACACATCCACCCGAACTATAAATTTCTGTCATCTGCTGCCTATCATTATCGGTTGTAAATAAAATCATCGTGTATAAGTCTTGATTTGGATTTGCCTTTCACGGTACGAAGCAATTTTTTACAACAACAACAACAAAAAAATTAGAAAAGTAAGAAAAATAGTTCCGTTCAATTGAAATTTAAAAAAAAAAATTGTGACAAAACATGTGTCTCTCTTATGTGCTTCTGTTGTGTCTTGTATAACGAAAATGAAAGAAAGCTTTTGTTTTGCTTGATTTGTGGCCAAAAGGTTTTATTCCTGCAAAACTTCTTCTTCGTTGGTTTATACGCTACAACAACGACAAGTATCATAGATCTGATGGGCTCCAGGGTAATTGAAAAAAAAAATTGAACGGAGAAAATTTTGTGCAATAATTTACATACGTATGTATATTCAAAAATAATTAATGGGAAAAAGGTATTGTAGAATGGTGAAGATGTGGTCTAGGGAAAGCGTAAATGGCTTTTGATCCGCTAAAGTAAAGTAAGTGAGATCTGTCATTTATAGAGGCTTGAAACTTTTAAACTTTTGTTATGATTGATAACTATTGTAAAATTTATTTCATTTTTTTTTAAATAAAATTATTTTTAAAGAAAATTTATTTTATCATGTCAGAAGTTACAAAAATGCTTTAATGGAATTTAAATGCCATGAACATAGTTTTGACTTATGAGACTGAAGTTTGGAAAGCTCTCGGGCTGATTAAAGAAAATTCCTTATTATTCTGCCCGGAAAAGGGATTTGACGTTTTTTTGAACACTCTCAATTTTTTGAAATGATCGACTTTTTTCGCATTGAACTTTGAACGACAGTCGCAAAAGTTAACTTCATAATTTCGAAAATGGGTTTATTTTTTTATACGATCGACTTTTGTCGCATAGAATTTTGAACGACAATCGCAATAATTTACTTCATAATTTCTAAAATGGCTTTATTTTGGGAAATTAAAAAAAAATTATGTTAAATACCTAATTGCTCAACTTTTTAATCCGATCGACATTTTGTTGCATTGACTTTTGAACTACAATCGCAATAATTAACTTCACAATGTCCCTATGGCTTCATTTTGGGAAATAAAAAAAAGATGTGATCGGCTTTTGTCGCATTGAACTTTGACCGACAATCGCAACAATTTACTTCATAATTTCCATTACGGCTTCATTTTGCTAAATTAAAAATGTGATGTGAAATAATCGCTCAAATTTTTGTAACGATAGTTTGTTGTTGCATTTTGAATGACAATCGCAATAATTTACGTCGTAATCTCGAAAATGGCTTTATTTTGCGAAATTAAAAATTAACTTTGAAATTATCGGTTCATTTTTGATGCAATCGACTTTTGTCGCATTGAATTTTGAACGACAATCGTTTACCTTATTAACTTCATAATTTCCAAAATGGATTTTTTCTGCAAATTTAAAAATATGATGTGAAATAATAGCTGAATTTTTTGATACGATCGATTTTTATCGCATTTTTGAACGACAATCGCAGTAATTTACTTCATAATGGCTTTATTTTGGGAAATTCAAAATATAATGTGAAATAATCCCTCAACTTTTTGAAACGATCGACTTTTGTCGCATTGAACTTTGAACGATAATCGCCATAATTTTGCGAGATTCAAATTATTTTTTATTTAAAGAAATTATGAGCAGTATTTTTTTGAATGTATTTTCCAGTATTTGAATTTCCATTTACGGTTGGCGGTGATACTTTCTTTAACAACAAACTAAAATGCACAATATTCTAACAACCCAACATATATATGTATATATATCTGAGCGCACATTTTTAATTTTCAAACCCAACTGCCCGCCGCCGCCGAAGGTTATATCAATAAAGAAAATCAGTATCTAACTTATTTAATATTCCATTAAACACATAAATGGTATAAATTTAAATAATTTCCAATTCTATACATTACACACATATAATAATATCAATAAAGAAGTCTCTTGATTATAAAAAAACCTAAAGCCATTTCCAAAACCCTTGAGCTTCTTTCGTCGGGTTTGAAGCAGAGAAAACCCAACTGCTGTTGGTTCTATATACTTATACATAATATGATGTTGTTAATAAATTTCAACGTGACTGACACGTTTTATGTGGGCGAGATGATGATAAGACTTTATTTCATGGCCAGAGTTTTCGTTTTTGTTATATACTTTGCCGAAGCCGAAAATTCTAATAAAAACAATTGTTTTCGAAGAAAAATTTTATCACAGAATATTTTATATATTTTTTTTTGGGTGTCTTTTAATTTGATTCCTGTGTGCGTTGTAGGGACTAAAAAAAAACAAAAAAAATTTCATCGTCGGTTGTCATCAGGGATGTTTTATTATAAAACCCTGACAACACGAATTCATTGTTTTTCGTGTATTTTTTTTTATTTTTTTTTGGTTTCTTGTTTTTGTCGTCTTCTGGGTTTTTCGTCTTGTTTGGTTTTCTTTGACATGAATTTATACAAGTTTTTAAAGAGACCGAAACTTAATTAAAACCCATACCTCTTCCTTTATACATAGGTTTTTGTGTTATTTTTTTCGTCACAGAAAAGTAAACTTTAACCACTCATCTTCTTGTTAACAGGATTGTTCAAACCACAAGATTAAAACTCCCAGCAGTGGGAATATGGTTTCGGTTTTGCTTTTACCGTGTTTTCATATCGGTTGAGTGAATTCTATCAGAGAATTTTAGCCCAGACAAAACAGTATCGAATAATGTCTCTCTGTCTGGTCGAAAAATGGTAAAGAGGTTTATTTTTTTACAAAAATAAGAAACAAAAAAAAAAAACTAGAACTGAAGGGGCTTCAATTACACTTGTTGTTATGTGGGTATGTGGTTTCCATGACAAGAAAAAAAATCACTCAAACAAAAAACTTCAAACAAGGAATAACGCTTGAAGAAACATTATAGGACTTGGGAAATGACAAAAAACAGTGGATTACAATCACTTCAAAATTGACAAAAAAAAAACATCCCTATATATGAAAGATGTGAAACCTTAAAGCGGTCGATTTTTAACTGATACAAACAAATTTTATTTCGAAATTTGTACATTAAAGTTCGAAGGATAAAAAGAGATTTTTAAATAAAGTATTGGGCATGAAATTAAATTTTTGGCTTCAAAATTTCGGGCTTCTTGTTGTTTCTTCCTTGATCTTTAACAAACAAAATAAAATTTTTATTTATTTATTTATAAAAATTAACAATAAATTAAAATCTATCATTAAAAAAAGAATTTAACCAACTTTGAGCATTCACTCTCCCACTGTGCAACCAACAATAAGTGACGCATGGATGAAACACATCTGTCAAATTTTACATTACAAGTAAATTCTCACTAACACTACGTGTATTTTCAAATGGAAAATTTTTGAAGAAGACCAAAACGATTATTGAGACCTCCAGCATTACATATCCATACTTGAGTACACTGGCTTCCATATATACATATGTATTCCTACTTTGTATGGGTATTCCATCATGGCGAACAACTAATTCTACAAACATCGCTCTAAATCAAAAGGAAGAACGCATAAATCCTTTAGATTTACTTTATGCTGTGTATATGGTTTATACTTCAAAAGATCCATTGTATACATAGATAGAATAGAGGTATACATTTATGTAGGGTAGGTGTAGGGATGTACACATAGTAACTTGCTTTGTATAGATTTTCTTTTTTGCGCTACTCCTGTTACCTACGATACATTTTTACACTCGGTGTCGATTAGTTAGAGAGCAGCGTTAAAAACCGCTCTCAAGAAAATTTAAAGCATAATCATTATTTCATTTGTCTTTAAACTCAATTTAGAGTACTCAATTTACACGAATTGCACACTTTATTGGACTTTTGCATTAAAAACTAAGATTTAACCTCCATTTTTATTTTTCACGATCTAGAGTTTTAATAATCGGGCTTTCAGGATTAAATTCTTCAAATTATCACGTCACTTCACAGTGTAATAAGAGAGGCAATGTACATATATAACACTGTGTGACGTGATAATTTGAAGAATTTAATCCTGAAAACCCGATTAATAATCGGGCTTTCAGGATTAAATTCTTCAAATTATCACGTCACTTCACAGTGTAATAAGAGAGGCAATGTACATATATAACACTGTGTGACGTGATAATTTGAAGAATTTAATCCTGAAAACCCGATTATTAAAACTTAAGTTATAAATCTATCAGATTGGCCCGTGACAGTGGCTTCGCTTACTTAATTCTACTCGGGTACTCGTAGCTTGATATTTTACCTCAATTTTAAGAAGTCAACCTTGAAGATCAGACTATTAAAACCTTAGAGATACTATTATTATAACTTAAATTATAAATCTAGAGGATTTCCCCGTTTCAATTGCTTCGGTGTTTTAATTCTGCGTGTACTTACTCTTAGCTTGATATAAAACCTTAATTTTAAGAAGTCAACCTTGAAAATTGGACTATTAAAAACTTAAAGATTCGACTATTAGAACTTAAATTATAAATCTAGACGATTTGTCCATGTCAGTCGCTTTGCTTACTTAATTTTACGTGTACTTGTAGCTTGAAATTTAAAATATTAATTTTAAAAAGTCAACTTGAAAGCGCAGACTATTAAAACTTTAAAGATCCAAATATTAGAACTAAATTTATAAATCCAGACGATTTATCCGTGTCAGTTGCTTCGGTGATTTAATTCTACTTGTACTTACCTACTTGATATTTTTAACCTTAATTTTAAGAAGACAACCTTGAAGATTGAACTATTAAAACCTTAAAGATTAGATTATGAGAACTTAAGTTATAAATCTAGCCGATTTGCCTGTGTCAGTCGCTTGTCTGACTTAATTCTTCATGTACTCGTAGCTTGATATTTTTAACTTCAATTTTAAAAAGGCAACTTGAAAATCAGACTATGAAAACAGAAGTTATTAACTTGGAAAGGCAAGCTTATCAGGGTAGAATCTTAAACGTACAAAATTTTACGCCTTTGATTTTATTTTTTACTCGAAAACTTCTTTCTTCTCTTTCACTAAGAATCCTCAGTATACAGCAGCAACAACAACAGCCATGGGTTCCCAACCTATGAGGGAGGGGGGCATGCTTTTTTTGTAGCCACTTTTGGATTTTTTCTTGGAACATATTTCACTTAAAAATTTTATCTTCATTGCCAAAATTTTTGAAAACTGTTGAGGTTTTCGCCCGAATAAATTGTCAATTCCAATGACCAATGATATTTCGCACAATAATTTTTACGCAATACTTAATGGGGGTCGTTTATCTGAAATTCATTAATACCATGATAGGCGAAAAGCGAAGTGTAAAATTTTTCAAGTGGAAAGTTTCTTAACTAAAACTCACAATGATTTGAATAGTTCCTTAAAAAAAAAAAATAATAATAATTTCGAATTCAATCTGTTGACATGGAGTGTATTTGAGTAATATATTGATGATTGGCGGATGTTGTTTTGTTACTTCGAGAATATACATGGAATATACGTACATCTTTTGTAAACCATTGCTGCTACCATGACATATGCGGAATCGCCCTCATCTCTCTGTAGTGGAAATAATTGAAAATTTATTAACAAGGGGCCAGAGCAGAGCATGTTCGCCATGCTATTGATGACTGTGTTTATTACGAGTATTAGATATACCTACCTATACAATCTATACATGGAGAATAATATTGATCCTTTTATACAATGTTGCGCAAATCAGCAGATTCTGAAGGTGGAAGATGTATATGGTGTGGCGTTAATATGTATCAGCACTCACATCATAGCTATACATCTGATCCTTAATTGAGAATTTCTAGCTTGGAAGGAAATATATAATTCTGATACCTGCTGATTCAATCTGATTTTCTGGATTTTAATTGTTTTTTTTTTGTCAGAATCTTTGAACTTATAGCAGATACACAGGTTTGGTTTAAAAAAAAGTAGCTCTCATCTCTGCCGCAGCTTCAATATAAAAAATTAATGAAATGTCAAAAATGTAAATCAAACCGCTTAAAACTGCACAATGTTGTTTTTTCTTCTATAGGTATTTATTTATTTTTATTTTTTTTTCTCAAATTGTAAAAAATTGAACAAAGTGGCAGACAAAGAATATGATTACAAAGAAAATTAAATTACATATCTATCAGTATATCCACACGCCGAAAAATAATCGGTTAAAAACAACGTAAAACTCGGTTATGTTATATAACAAACATTGTTAATTTATACAACTTTCAAACTCGCCATGTTAAATTTTACGAGTCAACACGATTATACAAAATATGTATATAAATCTACACATTGATTTGGTAAAAGTGTACTAAATGTTAATAGGATAGGTACTTCTGGGTTAGTTTGTTTACTTTCAATAACCAATTAAGTTAGTTAATGAAACATATTAAATCGGTCATAAGTAACCGTCTACTCAGGGATGTTTGAAACTAAAGAAATATTATTATTTTATTTAAGTAAGCTACTCGTTTAATATAAAATTTATCCATTAATATAATCGAGTCGACTACGTTAGAATTAACATAGTGAACTATGTAATTTTTACCCTTGACCCTTGAGTATTTAACACTGTATCGAATCGCATGAGTCTGGCAACTCTGCATGTTTTAAGATTTTATACATTTATTCTATATAAAACTGTGAAATGATATAGAAAAAGAGAGAATGTTATAGAGATAAGAATTAGTGATAGAACCCGACCTGAATGGTCGACTCAATAAAATATGGTAGAAGTGGTTTTTGTTTCAATTTTGCACTATAAAATTATTGTTGTTTTATTTCTTAATTAAGTTTTTACTGAGCTATCGATACAAACACACTATTTTTTCTGCGTATATCTCTTTGTATCTAAATTATATCTATCTATCTGTCGATCTTTATATCTATCTATCTATCTGTCGATCTTTTTATCTATCTATCTATCTAGCTATTCCATCTGTCACCCTTAAGCATCCTTCTGTCACCCTTAAGCTTCCATCTGTCACCCTTAAACTTCCATCTGTCATTATTTATTTATTTATTTATTTAATCTACGATCTAGTACATCAACAGATTTTTCATAGAAACTTAAAAATACAATATAAATAAAATATAATTTTAATAATATAAATATATACATATGTACAATTAATTTAATAATTTTAAAACTTTTTACTTAACATAAGAGTATTTTTGAATTTTTCTCTGGACATACAAATGTCAACATCTTCATAGAAAGTATTGAATAAACTTACACATCGAGAGATTGGCTCATGCTGCCCATACAAAGTTGTATGATGTGCTACATACAAAAAATTTCTTGATCTTAAGGATCTTGAGGGGGCATACAAATGAATTTTAGAAAGAAGATAATCACTTTTTATAGAAAAACATAAAATATCACGGACAAACATTACACTATAAATTTTTCTTCGCCTCTCAAGAGTCTCAACTCCTAACAACAAACATTTACTTTTATAGTTTAATATTACATTTCCTGTTAATGAAAAATTTCTCAAAGCAAATCTCAAAAAACTCTTTTGGACCCTTTCAATCCTGTCAATGTTTTTTACAGTGTTAGGGTACCATACAATGCAGCAATATTCAAGAGTAGGTCGTACTAATGAACAGAAAAGCGATTTAACCGTATAAGGATCTTTGAAATCCACAGAGTTTCTTTTTACAAACCCTAAAAGGGAGTTAGCTTTTGACACAACATAATTTATATGAAGATCAAACGAAAGTTTTGCATCGAACACAATTCCCAGATCATTTATTTCATGAACTCTTGGTAAAATATTTCCATTAAGAACATAATTAATCAAAATAGGATGCAAAGTTCGATTATATGTCATCAACGCACACTTCCCATAATTAAGTTCAAGGTCATTAGAACTACACCAATCTTGAAATATATTTAATTCATTTTGAAAGGAAATACAGTCGTTTACATTTTTTATCTTTTTGAAGAACTTAATATCATCGGCGAACATAAGAAGACGACAATTTTGTATAACATTAACTAAATCGTTTATATATAACGAGAACATAGAAGGACCCAAATGGCTTCCTTCAGGAACTCCCGAGAGCGCAAAAATTTCTTTTGAACTATAGTTACCAATGGTCACCACTTGCCTTCTTCCTACTAAATATGATTTGAACCATTTCAAAATTACACCATCAAAGCCATACGCTTTAAGCTTATCCAGTAAAATACTAAGATTGGTTCTACTAAAAGCTTTTACAAAGTCTGTGTAGCAAACATCAACCTGCGTGCCCTCTTCCATAGCTGATGAACAAAAATTTGTAAACTCGATCAAATTAGTACAAGTAGATCTACCCCTGTAAAACCCATGCTGGAGATTAGAAATTCCGTTTTGAATAATATTAACAAATTTTTGTTGAACCAACTTATCAAGTAATTTGGGCACTGTAGGCATTTGACTTATAGGTCTATAGTTAATAATTTCATCCTTTTTTCCGGACTTGAATAGAGGAGTAATATAAGAAATCTTCCATTCATCTAAAAAGACCCCCGACGAAAGAGACTTGTTAAACATAATCTGTAGTGGCAAACTCAATGAATCTACACACGATTTCAGAACAATGGGATAAATTCCATGGAGGTCCGGAAAAAATGAAGATTTTAAATCAGTTATTACTGCAGCAACCTCATATGTTTCACAAAATATGTTACAACAATCTGTAATTGGAATTATATTATTATATGTACAACCTTTTTGCAAATTGGAAGGCCTATAAATAGTTTGAAAATGTTTAGCAAACATTTCAACTATTTCAAAAGATTTTGATGATAAATCAAATCAATAATTAATTTTATTGATTGTGAACAACACCATGAAGTCTATTGTTATTATTAATAACAATCACCGCCTAAATGCATACAAATTAATTTGATATGTTTTATTTTAATTAAATTAAGATACATTGGAAAAATATGTGAAGTCATTAAGGTGGTGATTGTTATTAATAATTCCATCTGTCACCCTTAAGCTTCCATCTGTCAACCTTAAGCTTCCATCTGTCACCCTTAATCTTCCATCTGTCACCCTTAAACTTCCATCTGTCAGCCTGAAGCTTCCATCTGTCACCCTTAAACTTCCATCTGTCACCCTTATGTCAACCTTAAGCTTCCAGCTTCTTGTGTGTTATTTTATTTCAAACATTCCAAAATTTCTTGGAAAATTGTATTCTTCTGCCAAATCCATTGAAGAAATGTTGAAAAATTCCGATTATCTTGGGATTATAAAGGTCTTGAATCTTCATAAAATTAATTTCCCTAAAACCCCACAGTGAAAAGGTTACGAAACAAATTCTTCAAAAAAAAAAACAACTGGCTCAAGATCAAAACACTTAAACCATCCATTTAACAACAAAACAGAAAATAAAAAAAAAAAACAAACAATATTTTCAAGTGCAAAAATAATAACCACAAAAGTACTTATTTGTTCTTCAAAAACCATTAAAATAAATTACATATTCATAATATTTCTTCGAGTTCGTCTCGCCGCCACCGTTTGTGTACAATTTAAATAATAATAAAAATAAAAATAAAAATAAAAAAAAAACTAATTAAAAAAAAAAAATAATTACACACGTCTGAGACTTTAATATGTGTGACATTCTTTTGAAATAAAAATAAGTCCTTTTTTTTGCACATTTCACAAAAAAGAACTGCATCCCCACTTTGACATTTACGTGCAATGCATAGATAAATATATATATATTCGCGTTTCTGTTAAACTTATCACTGGCAATTCTCATCGCTCTCCGTGATTCCGTGTCATTTAGACTTATTTTTGTGAGAGAATCTTTTTTCGTCTTTTGCTAAAACACCTCAACACACCTTCAGTAATAAACACGCAACATTCTGTCAGCCAGCCAGCCACCTACATACATTCATACATACATCTGCACAAAACGAAACACAAACGAGAACGAATTTCCTTCCCTAAAGCAATTAAATTGATATATATCTTCTATTTCTTTTTTTTTTATTGTAGAATTTTATTTGACAAAAATAGCTCTCATAATAAATTTGATATAAATAAAAAAAAAGAAAGCACGCGAATTCCCTAAACGCCGCGCAACCATCATCATCATTGTCAATGATCAAAATATGACGTTTCTGTTTAGCTGTCAGTGTCACAAAATCCAGTAGAACTTACATTTATATCGCACTTAGATGGATTTTTTTTTCTTTTTTAATGTAATGTGCTAGTAATTGTGTGCCTTGTCACTTAGCAGATTTCAGAGAGTAAACGTGTCAGACATGTCAAATAGAATATGTCAGAAATTTAATTGACATGTAACATGGGTATAGAGGTACTTCATTCTGTGAATAAGAAATAAAAAATTCGCTGCATCCATATGGATTTGGATAATTTGACATTTGTCAATTAGAAAAAATTATATTTCACTCCATCATTGACACTGTTGTATTCCATAGAATTATAAAATCTATTTTGAATTTAAATTGAAAATTCTATGCTCCAGGGGCTGCGAGGATATGATGGAAAATTAAAAACTACAAGCCAAAATCGACACGAAAGTTTTTGAAATGTAAATCTAACCAATTAGCATCTTTTTGGCTAATTATTCCCTCTGGACTGTTAAGTATCCCACTCTTCTTACTCTTGTACCTATAATAGTTAAGTTTTAGGTATACCTATTTCTATACCTAATTTCAAAAACTTGAGAGAAACATCATTGAAACTTGGGTGTTGGGCTTAATTGAAATGAAACTAATTGATTCTCCCTAATTTGGTTCCCAATTTCCCTTGTCAAATATCAAAAACTCTACCAAAACTACTCTAGATACTTTTGTGTAGACTGAAGAGAGGGGGGGGGGGTATAGGTATAGGAATACTGTTACAATTATAGTGTGTAGGTTTTAGGTAGTATAATATACGACTTTGCAATTAGAGGAAAATGTCAGACTGTATAGTCGAAGCGACCCGACCAACAACGACGACGTGGGAGTTAGTGATGCTGTAAGTACCATCAAGCCATCATTTGGTATCCGCTATATAAAACAACTGTATATAGAGCTAGAGTAATTGCCGTAAACATTTTCCCTCAATTAATTCAAATGCGCCGTTGTCGCCAGTATATTTCTTCGTTGTCGTGTCCCTTCATTTGGAATTCAGCCAGACAAAACGAACACAAAAAAAAAAAAAAAAAACAAAGTATCCCACAGAACAACAGAACCAGTATCACCAACAACTAGTCTTTTGCAGTAGGTAGGTACCGATCAACATTTACTTCGGCCCAGATAAAAAAAAAGAAAAAAAAAACACTTGAAACTTTGAGCAAAAAAAAAAGAAAACTATCGAACAGAATATCCAACTTTGGTACGGTTCTCTGGTGCTGTTTGTTTGTAATTCTGTTTTGAACGCCTGCCACCTCCTTTTTATTTCCACCTCTCATCGAGTTATCTGAACAATTATAGGGTGACCAGCTGTGTTTAGAATACTGATGTATTCTCGATACGAGGAAATATTCTTTACACAAGAGAAGAAGAGGCGCAAGAGCGTATCGATGGTTTGAGAATATTTTACGGAAGCGAGATACTAGCTTCAGAAATATTTCACCGTAAAACTTTTTGTTTTTTTTTTTTTAATAAATAACATTAAGCAGTCGGTAGCTACCACCAACGTAAAACTTTTTGTTCGCCGGAATTTTGAAACTACTGCGTTTTGTCCAAACGAAATTTCGTGAAAATTAAGGCTATCAATTGCATCAGATTCCGCCCCAAATGAATGTTAACAATAAGGGGAAATTTTCGAACATGAAATTTCGGATGGAATTCACAATAAGCGAAAAGTGAAATGTCAAATTTTCCAAGTGAAATGTTGTTCGGGTGAAACTTACAATAAAAAGCGCAGAAAAAAATTCGGGGAAATAAGAGAAATCTGTATGATACAGGGAAACCAATTTAAAATGTACAAAAATTCCCTACAGTAATGCAACTTCTTTCAAAAACGCCATCTATCTTCAAACACGAGTATCTACTTATACGCCCATGTTCTGAATTCCACTTATTGTGAATTCTCATGACGAAATTGAATTTAGGTGTTCAACAATTCTTTCGAAATGCTATTAGTGAATTGGAATTTCGAAAATGAAAATTTATGTTCTGCATTTCTGCATTCCATTTTCTTTTGGTGCATTTGGAGATAGTTTTGTATTTCATGGTACAAATTGTAAGCAAACTTTGTGTTTTTGTTTCTTTTAGTATTTATTTATTATTATTTTCGTAGGAAACATAAGAACATGCGAATAAAAAAATACTAAATTCATCAGAACCATTCATATTAAGGTATACTCACGCCATCGGTCAAGTCTAATATATTAGATTTTTCTTGAAAAATTGTTCGGCTATTTTTCTTTCCATAGTTCCGCTTTCTTCTTTCCCTTATAAATGCCAATAATAAAGAATCCATTTTCATCTTCAGTGTAATTTCACTTTAAAACACAAGTAAAAATGGAGGAACTTTTAATTTTTGACATTTCGAACTAAATGCGAAATTTTCGAAAACGAACGAATTGTAGAACATGGAATTTCAATTCACGTGAAATTGAAATGCGATTTCAACTCGATATCATTCTTAATGCAGAACATGGGCGATAGATCAATTTTCGTAGGCAGATATGAATGTCATTTGTTTGATAAGAAGTAATTTGATCTCAAATCCGTTTTGAGCTCGACTTTCAGAAATTCTTAAAAGCAAAAAAACCATACACTGGTCACACTATTCGTTATTGTTTTCTCGTAAAACAGCCGCCACGCCAACCGTTGTCATCATTGTCCCACTTGGCGATGCTATTGGGTTTGTTTTTGCCATGGCAGCAGCGCAGCAGCACCATCACCATTACCAGAACCAAAAGCAGAAAAAGATACCTACTCAGATAGATACCACGAGAAGATAGCAGTTTACCAGAAAACCGCTCTCTTCCAGCGAAACGCCACTGCTGTTGCTGCTGCTGCTGCGGCAACAACAGAACGTATATAAAGTATCTATATATTTTGCTCGAGTTGCATTTGTAAAAGTTCATTGTACTTGAGTAACCAAGTTTTGCGCAATTCTATATCCAAACGATTATGGTTGTTGTTAACTTTACTCGTTGGTGTTGTTTCGAACACCAAGTTGTTGTTCCAAACACACATCACATCACAGACTTTTTTTTTTTTTTTTTTTAGGTATATATGAAAATTCCAACAAAAAATCCATGTAGCAAATGATTTAGCTGCAACAAAAGCAGACACAAGGGGTATACGAAGTCGAAAGACCACGGGGCAGATATATAGATGAATAGCTCTTGTTTTAGATATTTTATGAAATCTAGAGCTTCGTGTTGTATAAAGAAGAAGTATATCTATCAATTTTTTTTTTTTTTAGTTTTTCAATACAAATGGTGTTAGACAAGACAACAAATCGTGATCGCCATCGTCGTCGCTCGTCGTCGTATGTGAACGTAGAATTTTCCATAAATTTAATTATTTCGCCTTTAAAAGAGACTTGGGGCTCTTCGATGGCCCACAGAAAAAAAAAAAAGATTGCAAACAACATCGTTTTTTATTTTTTTTTTTTTTTTTTAGAAACATACGTGAAAGGCAACAATTTTCTGTATTAAGAAGATTTGGTACGTGATTGTCGTCAACAAGACACCTATATACACAAAAACCCATTTCACAAGATCTATTTGTCATTTTAGGAGTTAATTAACAACATACTAACTTTTGGTCTTAACAACTTTGAGGAGGTGGTTTACATTCGTTGATTTTTCTTATTTAGCTTCAAAAATGAGTTTTGGTTAACGAATTATACTTTTTAGGCAAGCTTTTTTTTGTCATCCAAACATTTACAACCTTATTAATAAACTCAAATTAAACATGAATTATCTTTAATCAGCGAAATCTTATCAATAAAACAAAATTAAAGTTCATTCATGTTAATAGAATAGAATAGAAAAAAATAAAATAGAATAGAATAGAATAGAATAGAATAGAATAGAATAGAATAGAATAGAATAGAATAGAATAGAATAGAATAGAATAGAATAGAATAGAATAGAATAGAATAGAATAGAATAGAATAGAATAGAATAGAATATAATAGAATAGAATAGAATAAAATAAAATAAAATAAAATAAAATAAAATAAAATAAAATAAAATAAAATAAAATAAAATAAAATAAAATAAAATAAAATAAAATAAAATAAAATAAAATAAAATAAAATAAAATAAAATAAAATAAAATAAAATAAAATAGAATAGAATAGAATAGAATAGAATAGAATAGAATAGAATTGAAAAGAATAGAATAGAATAGAATAGAATAGAATAGAATAGAACAGAATAGAATAGAATAGAATAGAATAGAATAGAATAGAATAGAATAGAATAGAATAGAATGGAATAGAATAGAATAGAATAGAATAGAATAGAATAGAATAGAATAGAATAGAATAGAATAGAATAGAATAGAATAGAATAGAATAGAATAAAATAAAATAAAATAAAATAAAATAAAATAAAATAAAATAAAATAAAATAAAATAAAATAAAATAAAATAAAATAAAATAGAATAGAATAGAATAGAATAGAATAGAATAGAATAGAATAGAATTGAAAAGAATAGAATAGAATAGAATAGAATAGAATAGAATAGAATAGAACAGAATAGAATAGAATAGAATAGAATAGAATAGAATAGAATAGAATAGAATAGAATATAAATAAAGAAATAAATAAAAGTCGTAACTAGAATAGAATTTAATTGAATTTAGTTGAATTGAATTGAATAACATAGAATAGAATTGAATAAATTAGAATAGACTTTATTTGTATGATTTTTCAGGTTAACTTATGATATTTACAAGTCTTATAATCTGTTTTTGAAACCGTCTAAGTGAGATTGATGGAAAATATTAGTACTAGTATTATTAGATTTAGTAAACTAGCTAATTAAGTAAAAAGTACATTTGATATTTTTGCCAACGGTAATAGATACAAAAACTCGTATATATAAACGTTGACTAACTTTAGACAACCAAGTTATAAATAAACATATTTAATTGTTGATGATTGGCCTGTTAGTCGTGAAATAGCTATAACCCCTGCCTATAAAAACTTGTTGGTAGCTCACCCAAGTGTTGTTGTTTCATTCCAAACATTCCATATTTAATTGTTGTTTAATCGGTTGTCTAAACCTTGACTAGTGTGACATTTTATTTAATGAAATAAACCATATTTTCAAATACATATTTCGAATATTTACGATACTGTCCAACTAGTTTGCTATTTTCAAAATGTCTTAAAACTAGGTGGACATTACACCTAAATATGTCTAATCAAGATCTAATCATGCTTATTCATGCTATCTGAAAACCAAAAGCTTATTGGAGGCTTATTTGCTGAAACATTTCGTTCATAATATTTTTATTTTCTTGTCAATGAAAATGTTTCTGAAAAAAATGATTTTGTCTTTTTTCAATACCAATATAACCCATTTCGCCCTGTGTGTGTGTAAACTCTGAAAAAAGTTTTCCATTTTTGTTTCTCTTCTTTTTTTTTCTTAAAAATTTTTTTAAAAACTTAAAACGTTAGTTGGCGTCAAGATTTCTTAGAAATGTGTGATAAAATTGAATATGTCATTGAGGGGTCTTGTTGAATTGTTTGCCCCCATCTTCAACAACATATATACGAGTACGTACTTGGTGTATGAATTTATTTATATTGGCTCGAGACCAAATCTATCTTATTTTTTTTTTTGTGCAAATGTACATAACCTTCAAGTTGGTTTAGTTGACATAAAGTTTAGTCATGCGGGCAATAACTCTTTGTTTTCGGGAATTGTAAGTGACGCTAATAGTTTTATGTTTTTTATTTTTTTCTATACTTATTTATATTTTTGTTGGTTGTGTTGAGGACGAATTTACTATTTCAATTGGCAAATAGTTCTCTGACAAAAAAAAAGAAAAGATTTATTGCTTGTAAACAAATAATACATCATATTTCTTGTTGCTGGGTTGACTTTTCTTTTTCGAAGATTTATTATTTTGAAAATTTGACATGTTGCAATAATTTTTGATGAAATGATGTTAGTTTGATAATTGAGTCTTTAAATTCTTATTTTATGATTCAAAATCTATCCCAGTTTATAGTAAGGGTTAAATTTATTTTTTTTTGTTCAAAATAGCAACCATTATAATTGTATCTTATAGTTTGATATCTAAAATATAATAAATTCCACTTCAAACCATGTATTAATGTATCTTCTATTTCTATCGTATATTTTCAGGCAGCTGCTGGTATGGTGTCGACATCATGAAGGAACACATTGCTGATAATTTCGAGGCATGCGTCTGGGAACCATCCATAATTAAAATTAACGCTCTAACTGCCGCCTGCGAAGCCGCTTGCATGATACTCTCCGTCGATGAGACAATCAAGAGTCCTAAGTCTGGAGATGGCAAACCGCCAGGCCGGGGCATGGGTAGACCCATGTAAACACACAAACAAAAAAAAACAACAGCAACAACAACAAAAAACATCGTTTTACTTTTTCTTCTTCATCCGTTGTCATCTTCGTCATCTTCGGAATCAGCATCAGAATCTTCTCATTGGAAACACAATTATCTTAAGTTTATGATGTTGGTTGTTCGTCGAGAGGCAGAAATGTATTCGATAGCGATGCATCGTGTTAATTATTTTAATTTGTATTAATTAATTTAACATTAATTTCTATCTTTTATGATTAACTTTATTACATTAAATCACATACACACACACCTTACTTGCTTGCTGGCATTCAGCATTAATTCAACAACCAACACAAATAAAAAAGAAAATTCTTGAGGACATGAAAAAAATTCATTCTCAAATAAAAATAAAAATGCATTTCAATATCTTTTTCACTTTTAATGGTTTTTTTTGTAATTGTTATTATTATTTCAAATGTTTTTTTATTTTTTATAGCTTTTGTAAAAGAAGAACATTGAAAATGAATAAAAAAACAAAAAACAACAATAAATCATTCGAAAAAATATATTAATCATTCACAAACTATAAAACTGGATTTTTTATTTCAAATTTTGAACATTTCAGATTTCTTTGTGCCAGAGAATGTCGGTTCCTGACTTGAAACCAAAGAAAGTTTAAAATAAAACCACACCTCTTTTTGGCCACACCCCCTTTTTCGACAACACCCTTCTTTTTGGACACATCCACTTTTTAGCCAGGCCTTGTTAGTCACGTCCCTCTTTAATGACGCCTAATTTTTACCACGCCTATTTTTTTTGGCATGCTCCTTTTTTGTCACGCCCCTTTTTGGTCGCTCTTTTTTGTCTTCTCTTCTCTGGTCACGCCTTCTTTAGCAACGCTCATTTTAAATCACGCCCCTTTTTGCATCATCCATTCGAAAAATGTCATTTTGACCACGCCCCTTTTTGACCACGCCTCCTTTTTGACCACGCCCCCTTTTTGACCGCGCCATCATTTTAACGGGGCCCCAAAGTAATGTGTCATTTTTAGACGTTTTTTTCATAATTTTCCAAACAAAAAATCTAAACGACCAAAAGCCTGTATTTTTGTTAAATTTCGAGTTCAAGAAGATTTAAAAAGCTTTTCTGAAGCCTGTGGTTAACGTACGCAAATTTTTTGTATACCAAAATGACCGTTGATTAGTCAAGATTTTAATTAAGTACAAATTTTGAAAATCGGTTGGAAAATAGAAAAGAAAATGCCCATTTCATCAAAATTGTACATTTTTAGCTTTTCCAGCCTCTAAACCACTTTTTTCGTATGAGTAGCAATAAAATTTTGTATCAGAAAAATGCGCACGGAGTCAACCTTTCCATAGACACCTCAACTTGGAAAATCAAACCAGTATTTTCCGAATTATAGTGGATTTTGTTCAGCTGAATCGTGAATTTTCAAATTTTTCATACTTTCACCTTCAAAAAAAGGACTTGAAAATTTTCTATGAAATTGGTAAGGACATCACCCACAATCACCACCGAACGATAACTATCGGTTCCTGAGCTCATTTTAAGTCGAAAAACTTAAGAACAAATTTTCTCATTTCTGCTTACTTTTCGACTTATAACGGTTTTTATGATTTTTTGTCACATTTCATCAACTGGCTCTAACTTTGTCAAATTGGAACCGATTTTTTAAATTATTTTTTTATTTACACAAGAGTAGTTAGCAGTTCTTACCCGGCATACAACTTTTTTCTATGCGGATAACGGTTATCTCGCAATTAAATGTAAAAACAATTCTTTGGCATTTTTAGGTTGTTTTTCTGACTTTGGTATCGTTTTTTTTCAAAAAAATACGTTATCAAGTATCATTTTTCTATTTTTATTATGAAAGTCCAATTTGTTCTCTTAAAATTACTTAACATTTTTTTAGCACAAAAATCTATTAAAAATTATTTATAAAATAAAAACATTAAAAAAAGAAATTCGAGAAAATTTTAAATTTTTGGGGGAAGAGCCGACGTCAAAAAGGTAATTTTTTTTTTAATTTTTCGGGAAGAGCCGACATCAAAAGAATTTTTTTGAAAAAGTTTTTTTTTTAACCGTTTGGGGCTTGAAGGTGTATTGTCTTCATTTTTGATGTTCAAAAAAAAAAATTGCAGAAGTGTTCAGCCATTTCGGCAATCTTTCTTCATAGCTATTCTTTCGAACATAAAATTTAATCGACCAAGAGACTGCATTTTTGTAAAATTTCGAATTGAAGAAAATTTAAAACGCTTTTGTGAAGCTTGTGGTTAACGTATCCACATGATTTTCATACCAAAATTACCGTTGATTAATCAAGATTATAATAAAGTAGAAAATTTTGAAAATCGATTGGAAAATGTAAATGAAAATGGCCATTTCGTCAAAAATTTACCTTTTTAGCTTTCCCAGCCACAAAACCATTTTTTTCCTATGAGTAGCTATAAAATTTTGTATCAGGAAAATGCGCACGGGTTCAACCATTCCGTAGACACCCCAACTTGGAAAATCCGACCTGTATTTTCCGACTTAAAACGGATTTTATGCGGTTCCATCGTGAATTTTTCAAAATTTTCTCATTTTTACTTCAAAAATAAATGGAATTAAATTTTGTATGTGATTGGTCAAAACACCCACATTCAAATCCAAGATGGGTTCCTGTGCTCATTTAAAGTCGAAAAACTTATGAGGTCATTTTCTCGTTTTCGCTTCCTTTTCGACTTATAACGGTTTTATGATTTTTTGTCAAAATTCATTAAATGGCTCTAACTTTGCCAAATTTCAACCGATTCTTGAATTTATTTTTTTATTTAAACAAGAGCAGTTAGCAGTTTTTACTCGTCTTACAACTTTTTGCTATTTGGATAACGGTTGTCTCGCAATTAATTATCAAACCAATTTTTGGCTTGTTTTTGAATTTGGTATCATTTTTTTCAAAAAATACGTTATTAAATATCATTTTTCTATTTTTATTATGAAAGTAAAATCTGTTCTCTTGAAGGTACTTTATTTTTTTCAGCAAAAAATAAACATTAAAAATTATGAACAAAATAAAAACTAAAAAAAAATTCAAGAGCCGACATCAAAGAATTTTTTTTTTCAATTTTTTCCGGGAAGAGCGACATCAAAAGAATTTATTTGTTTTATTTTTTTGAGAACGTTTTCGAAACGGTTTGGGGCTTGGAAAAATGTACTTAATTCTATCAGCTTCAGTTTGCAAAAAAGAAAATAGATCCAGCTTCGTCAAAGAAAAAAGACAGAAATTTATAAACGGTTTTTTTTTATTAAACAAAATGAAATCTTTGTATGTATGAACTTATGTGTGTATATGGTTATGTACAGAAATTTTAAAAACTAAGTTTAAATAATTTACACAATAATTGTTTTAATTTTAAGACAATTTAATAATTTTCGAAGGTGGCATTTTATGTGCTCTATTCTCGTCCTCATCTTCGCTTACATTTTCCTGCTTCAGTGATTTCAAGTAATTTTCAAAATGATCGACTGATCCTTCATCGCGGTTATTGTCGTTGGTTTCAAGTTTGATTTTTAAAGCTCTATCTGCTTTCCCCAACATCTGCAAATCCTCTTCAGTCTCGATTTCAGTTATTTTACCCATTGTCGCCAATTCTTCACAATCTAGACCAATTTTACATTTCGAACCGAACATAGCTTCGTATGGAGTACAATCGATTGCCTTGTGATAACATTTATTCTTCATGAGTTGTACATAATGCAGACATTTCGACCATTTTATCATTCGATTCTTTTCCATCCACATATCAATCAATTCCAGGATATCCTTATTGAGTGAACTAAATTGAGATTTCCCATGGACCATTTTGATTTGATTCCATTGGCAGGTGAGTTCCTTGACAATTTCGGCAGCAAATTCTCGGCCATTTTCACTGTGCATTATCGCAGGTGCCCCGAATGAGGCGAATATCCTTAAGAGGCTCGCAGCAATATCTTTGGCACTGCAATCCTTTAATGGACGCAATTGAACGAATTTTGTCTGATGATCTTCATAGATGAGAATATACCTAAAGGGACCATCTTGGTTGCCCTCCATGTCTATGACATTGACTTGACACCGGGAGAATCTCCTGTCAAAGTTGCTACACTGAGTCTTTGCCTGATGATGTTCTTTAGTTTTCGAAGCAGGTCTCCTCTGTTCGCAGATGAAACACATGCACAAAAAATTCCTCACCATTTCTCGCGTGATATTCTTATATTTTTTGTTGATTTCTTTCTCCATGCGATTTCGACCACAATGGCCATGTGACGCATGTATATCGTAGATAATTTGGAACATTTCTTCCATGTGGACATAGTATTTGGGATCGTCCTGTGTGTTACTTACAATAAGCCTATCAACTCCGTCCAGACTTATGACATCAATTCCCTGACCACGATATTGTTGATATACTGAAGCTGGAATAATTTCATTATTGGCTTTGCAGGCTTTGATTTTGGCAACAGTTTGATCGTAGATCTCTTTGGTTAGAACTTTGGTGGTTGTTTTTGATCTTTTATATATTTCCTGGATACTGGCATCGAATCGCTTCTTCGTTTCCTTAAGTGTCTCTTCTGTTTCTTCCATGATGGTTTTTTTCTTTTATTATTTTTTATTTGCGAAGATTTAACAAGACCAACTTTTCAGGCAAACTTAAGATTCTATACTGAGGTCTGAGGAACGAGAAATCGCTTTATCCTATTCTTTAAAAAAAAAAAAAAAAAGATCCACACAGCAAAATAATATTAATATCTCAGGATTAGGGTAGGGATCGGGCAGTGTAGGTAGGTAGGTATAGTTTCTTTGTTATTTTGTCTGGTTTATGGCGAGCGAATATTGCGATGAAGTAGAATTAAACAAAGGAAAACTGGTTTCCATTTGATGGTTCCGTTATTATGACATCTGCTCAGGTCTGTCCCTTGAAATGAAACACAAACTGCACGGGCAATATTCAATGCAGATTGCAGAATTCCTTTGCTTGAAAACTCACCCTAGATCATTTTTTGTATTACTGTCTGCGTTCACTCAATGTGCTTTTGGTTTTGGATTCGTTGTATTGGATTTTAATAGAGACAGAGATATATTAACAGGGTGTTCCTGTAGATTTAGTGATTATTTTTCAAAATTATTTATCCTTAAAATGGTAGGTCCTCTAATTGTGTCGATCTGTAGAGCCTTCAGAATTTAGGGTTGAACGGATTTTCTTCAAACTTTGTCATTGACTAAATAGAAAGCGTCTTCGTGTTTTGTTAATCCTAGAAATATAAAATAAAAAACAATCATTTTAATAAAACGGTCTTTGTTGGTATTTTCTTTTCTGATCATTGAAATTTTTAATATAGAACACTACTAACCTTCTGATGGCATTAAATATCGAATATTCATGAGCCCAAACATTGGCAAAATTCATCAATTGATCTTGTAAATATTAGTGAATTGGTACACAGCCAACTATTTTCTGAGTTTTTAGAAATTTCCCTCCATCACTTAAACGGAGCAGCTAAAAGTAAAAGAATTGAAATTCTTGAAATTTTGAACAATTCTTGTGTTATGTTAAAATCTCTGTCTTATTTATAAAACCATTCTAAAGTTTGTCTAACTTTGGACAGCTGTCCAACTACAAAACCTAATTGGCCGCGTTCAGGTTTCACTAGGATAGCCTATCTAATGTTGAATTCCTTTCAAAAAAAGAATGGATTTTTTTCCCAAAAGAATCGAATTTTTTCTGTCAAAACGAATCTTGCTACACTAAAAAAATTCGTTTTGACAGAAAAAATTCGATTCTTTTGGAAAAAATTCGATTCTTTTTTTGAAAGGAATTCGACATAAAATCCTCGAGTATCCAGTACGTTTCTGAACGCAAATCAGCTGTTGTTGACATTTCTCATAAGATAGATAAGTATCCCAGAATAGGATAGCTTGAGATTAATTTTTTGGCAACAATTGCTTTGAAATCAGCTGTGATTTTACAAGGGATTACAACAACACAAAGGTATCCAGATCGCTTTGGATACAAACCTGAACACGGCCATTTACAAACATATTCCATCGATTGGGCTTTTCCACCAGCCGTCAGTTTCAAACACGCAAAAAAAAATAGGAAACAGCTGGTCTGAACTTGGAGAAAGGTAAACAAACGACAAATATTTTTATAATACAGTGCTTGTTTGTTTTCCAATAAAAACGTATAAAACGATGGTTATAACGCCAATTTAACAAAAAATCAACTTCAATAACTTATCAAGCTTATTTATATAAACAAAAATCACAGAAAATATTAAAAAATCCACATTGCACTGAAAAAGCATTTGTTTACATTTCTCCAAGTTCGATATCACATGTTCTGTTTTTGTTGTTTTGAACTGTCAAAATTAGAAAGAGAAAAGACAAAGATAGTTTTTGGAAAAGCCCAATTGTCTAACTTAAAGCCTAGTACGCTGCTGATGCGAAACGAAATTTTTCTGTGATCTCCAAACAGACAACGAAACGCTTGCGAAAACACAACGGAAAATATCCTTGGTTAGTTTCACTAATTCCAAAAATAAAATCAAACATAAACGCAAAAATCAGAGAAACCCATGATGTAAGAAAATGATAAACAAAAAAAAAAACACAAAAAAAAACACAAATGTCATTTTTCCGCACACAATAAATAGTCTGTATAATTATTTCAGTGCGAAAAAGGAGCGGAGAGCTCTCCAAATAATCTGCTACAATTATAAATTTCGCTCTTCGAACAGCGTACTGCAAAACGAAAAGCAAAACGAAATTTTCCGTTTCTGATTTCGTTGTGTCATTTTTGTATGGGATTTTTCGTTTCGCATCAGCAGCGTACTAGGCTTAACACTGCAATTTGTTGTCCAAACCACAGTACACATATTAAAGGATTAAAGGCAATAGGTCTGTTCGCGTATTCGCCCGAAACTGCCAGATTCTACCATTTTTTTTTATATATGAACTTTGACAGTCTTTTGGGCTAAAAATGGTAGAAATGGGTAGGTTTGGGAGTAAACGAACAAGGTTAATATCATTAGCCTAGTTCCCTTACTTTCAAGTTCTGTGCATTTCTGTGAATTTCTACACCAAAGTCTGTCAAAGTTCATATAAAAAAAATAAAATGACGTGGAAATTCACACAAATGCACAGAGTTTTAAAGTAAAGAAACACACCTATTAGCGTTTTCATTTTTGTTCAGTTCTGCGCATCTGTCAAAATCGAGGTAATATGGTGGGAACATGGTGGAACTAGTGCCCCTTTACTTGTCTAGTTTCAATATTTTTTTGTTGTTTCTAATGATGCGTGTTGAGTTCCTGTGAGCACTCCAACAACCATTTTTAATTTTTCGACACTTTCAATTCTAACAACCTGCGCAATATATCTACATATGTATTACCTTAGATTTGTGTACTATGGTCCAATTATGTTCTAAAGTGGCTCCGTTCAATGAACAACAAATTATCATGAAATTAATGAAATGTTCATTGAACGTATCGAAATGTTCACGAAATTGACAGATGTCAGTCAGTATAGAACATATTTAGACAGCTGTTGGAATGCGTTTATAAATAAGGAGAATAAGACAGTTGCTAAATGCTAGCTAAACATTGGACAACTGTTCAAGAGTGTTTTAAGAAAATCTAATAAATACAAATGTCTGTAGCTAGCGGCTTAAAACATAGTGGTACAAAAATAATATTTACCTTTTTTCATTGAAATATTCTTTTTTTTCCAGTCAATCGATCATTTGGTATTTTTCATTTCGAAACACCATGTAAAATAGGAGCTGGAAAATAATGTGCAGACTGAGCAGAGCAGTATGTTTACAGAATAAAGATTAGGGTTGAATTTAGTTCGACAGAGTGACTTCCTTCGATCCTTGTTTCTTTGCTGTTGATGTTGTTGTTGAGTCTGACTGATGGCTGAACACGAAAGTGTAGCTGTATCTTGTATCACTGTAATAAAAAGAAGAGAAAAAAATGTATTAAGTGTTTATTGTTTTTTCAAGGTCATAAAAGATCCGGGATCTATAGCAGCTCACTTGTAGAATTAAAAAAAAGAAATAGGTGATGATACGAGTTGACCCTTAGCCCATTTTCTGGCCACAAATGAGGTGCTAAGATCCCGGAATCTATTTTGATTTCATTAAGGCTGTGAGAGAATTTGATTTAAATGAACCGCGATAATTCTTCATATTTGAGATAAAAATACCCAATTCAATTGAACAAACATTTAAAATTCCAATTTGTATTTTTAAAATTAACTGTGAGGACAGAGGTGTTTTTTTAGACAGCTCACTGAGGTACGACATTTTCTATTTTAACTTGTGACATTTTTCAAAAATCTATATTGCGCTATTCTAATTTGATCTGACTTCTTTCTCTCTGAAATAGAGCTACATAATAATGTCCATATGTACATATTATATTCGAATTATTTCATAAGAACCAAAACACGTGTACGAAAAAACGTCAAAACAAAATCTTTCTCCATATAAAAAAAAGAAACAAATATGCAAAACAATATCAACCAAATTATTATAATCAACATACAAATGAAGAATTTTTTTTTAAGTTAAATGTTCCTTTAAAAAGACATTTTTTAGTAAACAACCAAACAAAATAACAAAAATAATAAAAAAATTAATATGCACGTTTGAATTTATGATAAAAGGTTGGTATAATATCTTGAAAGTTGAAAATTAAATAAACAATAAATAAATTGCTTGTTTGAAGTTATTTTTGTTTTTGTTTTTATTTTATTATTTTTTTTGGTCTTGTTCTTGTTTGTCATTAATTGACGCGAATCGTTTAATAAATATTTTTGATCTTTTGTTGCCAAATAAAATAAAAAAAAAAATCCTTGATAATTAAAAATTTTGCATTTTAAGAAATAACTATAAAAATGATATAATGTGTATTTCTCGTATATATACCTATTTAAGGCTGCTCCTGTTTTCATTTTTCAAATAGGATGTTAAAAATATCTGTTACCTTTTGCAAGGAAGAAAAAATCTTACAAAGTAACCTGAGAAGGGTCTACAAAGATAATCAAAGAAAAAAATTCTGGTTAAATGTACCTGCCTACTTTCTGGCTCACAAAACAAATCCATCATTTTTATTTTAAAGGATCAAGTGACAGTAATGAAAGTCGGTAAGGTACCTGTGTATGTTGGATATACTTTTATCATCCCAAAACCTATTTTTTGTAGAAGAAAAGAAATCCTGATACTTGATATAGGACCAACTACCCACATTGTGAAACTATTGAATTTCATCAACACTCCGAGACGATATTTTATTCATGAGTTAATTATTATTGGTGTGTTGTTATGTAGGAGGTATAGGTATTGGATTTTTCCAGGTATCTATATAAAATCAAATCAATGAAAAACCTCAAGGATGCTGATACTGATACTATAAACATTAATTTTGAAACAATGAAAACAAGTATCTGAAAGAAAAAAATCTCTTGGGTTTAAAGAATGTGTATGTAAGTATGGATCTAAAATAAATTTAATGATTTTTTATACTTCAAACTGCAAAGAGAATTGGTGTATATCTAATAGTGAACAAGATTGCAGCAGATGCGTATAGTAAATTGGTTTCTAGGAAAATAAGAATCTTTGATGTTGTTGCGACCTACCAACCGACCGAAACAAGGCGACGACCGACGCGTGTTAACTCGGTGATTAATTTAAATCGATGCGACGCGACGCACGTCATACGTAGTAATTCATAGAATCAGATAATAACACAATTTTTGTGCACATTCCGACCGAAATGTTCACATCGTTAAGTCATAAATAAAATGATGTGCTGTTGTAAAAACATTTATTAATGTTAACATGAGCATTAATCAGCTCAGGTTTTCGATACTAACATTAGGCATGTTCAGGAAAATGAGACCTCGGAGATCTCAACAATCTCAGTTACCTGAGCAAGATTCATCACCAAAATTTCTTAGCTTTGCTTTCAAATTTCTGAGGAAAAAAAAATCTTGGATTTACTTGCTCAGTATTTGAGTGAGAAAAATCTCTGAGATCTCATTTTTCTGAACGCTCCAATTATTTAAGAAATGTTTTGCTATATTTAAGGTTATGTTACAAATGCCAGATTTTGACAGAAGAGCCGTGTGGTGAATATGCCATATAAAACAGATTTTTATTGAGAAAAAATTATATTCAAACATTTTTTTATTTTATTTTATTTTCGTTTTTTTTTTTTGTGAATTTAATCAAATAAAATAATTCTTTTCTTTAGTTGAGATAAAATCGTTTGTTCTCAAATATTCCTCCATTTCGATTTTTATATTTACATAGCAAAGTTTAAATTTAGCAATTACAAATGTGAAAAGGGGGCCGATTCTGATTCTGTGAAAAAGTGAATCGAATAAATTGTTTTCACATTCGTTCCCATGCATTGCTTTCACTTTTTCGATTTACTTTGTGCAAATAAGCGATTCTGGTTCAGTGAATAAAATTCTCCGACGAACTATACTACCGATCCCGAAGCGCAATCCTCTCACTTTTTGAAGAGAAAAGAAAAACGCATGAGATAGAAAGATTGTTTTTCTTCGGGAATAGAACAGAGAGGGACATGTGGTTGATATGAGTTTTTTGAGCTTTGTTTATTCGTATTCACACTTTCTTTTCACAGATTAACTTCCAAATATCGACGAGGTAAGGCAAATTATTTATATGAATGTTTTTTTTCCGTTTGGTTTCACAGAACGAGAATCGGATTAGTGTGAAAATTTTTTTGATTCACTTTTTCACAGAACCATAATCGGCCCCCTGTAGGCTCTAACTGAACACACCTAAAACATGGACAATTCATGCAAATGAGTGAACAAACATACCCTTTTTACATTTGTAATTGTCAAAGTGACATTTGGAGTAAGTATATATGATTCCAAAAATATAAAATAGACATGATACTAAAAATGCTTAAAACTTAAAACATTTAAGTAAAGAGTTTTAAAGTTATAGAAAATTGTTAATAAAGCTAAATACAGACGATTGACAGATTTTACAATAATATCAGAACTGTCAATGGTCTGACAATAGCTAACAATTAGCTGAAAAATGACATATTAATTCTTACAATGAAAAATTGTCCGTTTACACGGTTGGTAGATTTCTTACCAATTTGATTGTCAGCTATTTTTTTTATCTCTCTTTAACCAACTCACTGACATTTCGAACAATGAAGAAATTGTCAGCAATTGTAAGATGTTTTCAGTTAAAACATCTGACAATGACCAATGAGTCTGACAATGTCCTAATCGCGACTCACAATGATAAAAATTGTCTGTTCAGACGTTTGTAAGATACCTGACAATTTTTTGTCAGATTGTCGTCTGACAATGACGTGTCTGACAATATTGTCAGACAAAATTGTGTGTTCAGACAGTTGTAAGACATTTGGAACATTTTTTTCACTGACAGATCTGACAATATTGTAAGACCTGACAATCGTCTGTACTAAGCTTATTAGTATCATTCTAATTACCTTCACAACGGTCGCCGTATCAACTCCCCTTCTAACCTAACCTACCTTCACATCAGGATATTTAAAATTTTGCACCTATATTTTAAGTTATTCGGAGCTGTTTTATAGTGTCTAACGCTTATACATAACAAAAATTGAAAAACTACAACAAAACCTATGTACCTAAAGTCTATACCTAATTATATTTTCATGATAGCCGAAATTTACATTTTTAGCAATAAAAGCCTACATAATTTATATGGATCATCGGGATTAAGATTTTTCAATGTATTATTTTCGGAATTTTAAAACGACGTACCTACATATATACCTACTTAAACGAATTTAATTTGTAGATATATATGCTTGTTTCCTATGTATATACGCCTACTTGTATAAATCTGGTTTATTCACACGAATTCAATTAAACAGATTTACCTACCTACCTACTTATTTGATTACCATAACGTAGACGCCACTATAGGTATGGGTATCTAAAAAAAGAACAAAAAAAAACCTTCACCAAAAATTAACCCTGCTGTGTTAAGTGATGTCAAATATAAATGTATGGTAAATTTCTTTGTCTTCAGTATATTTTATAACGTTTCATATAATTAAAGAAAACCAGTTCCACCTATAAAATAGCTTATTAAATAATTTGATGTTTTTTTTTTATTTCTCTCAAAAATGTGTCCGTTAATTTCCGTTACAAAAATATATGAACCAACGAAAAAAATATCCCTCACTGTATTTTTTATCTGTCACAATTATCTGTCAAACCAAAATGCGCACATTCATTTTTGATAGTTTAACATTTGATAGACATAATAAAACTACTTATATGTATATAAACGGGACATACATATATAAGATAAAAAAAACCCTTATGGACCCTCATTTCCGAAGATACTTCATGCTGAAAAGAAATATTACAACAATAACAATGTAACACTTAAAACCCTCCCTGTTTTTTTTTTCTTTGAAATATAAAAACTATTATAATACAAAACCGTTATTATTATAGCTTGAACAATTAATTGAAATGCTTTCCGCATCAATCAATCGAGGGCTGCACCCCTATATTATCCCTCTATTTAACTACATATATGTGATGCTATACTATTTTTATGTCCCCTACATTTTTGAAATTTCGTTGTTTTCCCAAGCAAATCGAAAAAAAATGACATTTTCATTTCCAATCAGACAATCGATATCCGCGGGAAGTTGAAAGGAAATTAAAGTTGCAAGACTTGGTCGAATTAAGTTGCCCTATAGCAGCCCTGCGTAGGTATAATGGATTTTTGTTATTTTTTTTTCTACGAACATTTTATGGGAGATATCGCGTTTTACTAGAACAATTGACCAATATAGAACTTTCCTTTTGAATTTCTTTCCCAACTAAGAAATGTAATCGAAATTGTTGAGGTCGTTCTTAAGAATTTTAGATATAGATAGACTCTTCTTTTGCAATTCATTTAAACCTGGGTATAAATAGGTACCCTATTGATACCCAGAGTTAGAAACGAAAAATATATTCCTTTATTATGGTTCTTAGCCAAAGGTTAAGACTGAAGGGACTGGGAAAAATAGGCTACCAGTATATTTCGTTATATTTTTTTTCCATTCATTCAGAACTTGCCATTATATAATGTGGATCTTTTGAATATCGTGGTTTAAAAAATAAAATCCACATTGGGTTTTTGAGAGCGCTTAAAATTATCTTTGTTTTTTTTTTTTTTTTTGTAGGAGATATATAATATATAATCGATTCAGAAAAGCAGATGCCTGGCACTCAACCAGCTTGCGAATACAAAAAAAAAAACGAAAGAAAGACCTGCATATTTTTGCAAAAGGGTTTTAGTTATACAATAGGAACCGTTTATTGTCATTTTTGTTTTGATAATCCTTTATCAAAAAAAAAAAACTACGACCCCGAATCATTATGTCGAAGTGGTACATATTTCATTGAATAGGTACCAATTCGAATATATGTATGTATATATAGGTGCCTAAATTCGTATGTATGAAATGTGAAATCGAAGGTAACATGAGGATTAAAGGGTAAATAACATCTTTAGTTTTCACATCCGTTCCCTAATTTATAAGTTACTGTACACATAAACAGGCACACGCAACATTGTTTTCATTTATAATAGCTATAGTTATAGATATAGGTAGACCTATAAACAGTGTGACCATTTGCTAATGAAAAAACAATACAATGTTCATATTAAACGAAAGCATACGCAGCTAGCTGAGCTGAGTTCAAATTTGATAAAATTCCTGTTTTAGATTTTTCTTAAGAGGCCTCTACACATAATGTCGAACTCAGATTCGAAGATCAGTAATTTCGAATCTGAGAAAAAAAAATATTTACCCATCATCTAAGTTCGAAAGTATGGAATTGGAATTACTTTAGACACATTAAAAGCTTAGGGCCAGTTTCACAGCAAAGTAAGTGTCAGATATGGAAAAATAACGCCCAATTTTATAGTGTAAACTTATCGGAATAAGTGACACTTAAGTCTCCCATATTGGCCAATTAAGTTCCACTTACTCAGACAGTAAAACTACGTCTAAAGTCCATGAACGGGAAAATTAAGTGCCACTTATTTTGTTAAATGTGCACTGTGAAACTGGCCCTTAGGATCACAAAAGAAGCTTCAGTAACTTAATTTTTTGGAGACTTAGGCCTAGTTTTACACTCGATTAAGTGTCATCTTAAATGCCAAATATGGAAAACTAATGCACAATTTCATAGCGTAAACCTAAGTGACCTAAGTGACCCATCATCTAAGTTCGAAAGTATGGAATTGGAATTACTTTAGACACATTAAAAGCTTAGGGCCAGTTTCACAGTAAAGTAAGTGTCAGATATGGAAAAATAACGCCCAATTTTACAGTGTTAACTTATCGGAATAAGTGACACTTAAGTCTCCCATACTGGCCACTTAAGTTCCACTTACTCATAGACAGTAAAACTGCGACTAAAGCGCGAAAATGGGAAAAATTAAGTGCCACTTATTTTATTAAGTGTGCACTGTGAAAGTGGCCCTTAAAAGCCAATCTGATATAGATTTTTTATTACCTGATTAAACAATAGTGAAGTGGTATAGCCTTAGGAAATAGACGACTTAAGAGCCTATGACTATAATAAGTCCTTTCCTAGATTCTGAATTTCTGTGAATTTCAACCCAAAATCTGTTCTTCCAGATTCAAAAAGTTCGTAATTTTTGCTCAAAAATAGTCCTTTCGAGAGAGTACAAAAATTCTTTTATTTATGTGATTTTCTGTCCAAGATAGAAATTAACAATTAAGCTAAATGTCAGAATGAGAGTATAAAAGAGAAAGTCAAATATTGTGGTCGAGAAGAAGGGCTTTCGAAGAATTTGTATTGTTTTTTCTTTTATTTTTGAAAAACATAAAATAAAACTTATTATTATTTATTGTATTATTCATACTAGAATGTCAGTTTATTAGACTTGACCGTTCTTTATTCCGTCAATTTCATTGAATTTGTGAACAACAACAACAACTTAAAGGTGCTACCACCAATTGTATACGAATTAATTTATAATTCGTTTTAATTAATTATTTGGCTGGAGATATAGCTATTTCAAAGGGTGCCAAGCCCTATCATCAGTCTCCTTATTAGTGGTGCTGAGCTTTAATCCAATTTTATTTGAAAAACTTTTTGGAGGACTAAAGGCCGTTAAAAGCTATTTAAGTCAAAATAAAATAGTGCCAAGTCTTCTACTTGGCTGATGTATTTCAGTAGATAGTACATTTTATATAAAATTTGTATCATTAAAAAAAAAAACCTTCTTATCAAATAAAACTATTTTATTCACTTTCACAATTTCTATTATGCTGGTCACACTGATTTTAGATTAGTGATGAATAATGATCAGAATCCATGAAACGCATTCAAAATGTTCGGTTTCCCTTTTAGATAAAATTCACAGTAGGGGAAAATTGTTTTATTATTTTTTTTTATTTTTACTTTAGATTAAGAACCAGTTTTCTGTTCAGTTACAGATGGATGATGGAAAAGCAGCTGATCGAGGTTTTGTTTTTGTTTAGGCCTTGAGTGCTCTATCTTTTTTTTCTTTTTACAGTGGATCAATTAGTATGGCGAAGTAGGAACACATTTTTAAATAAAATAAAATACAAAAAATAAAATAAAATAAAATAAAATAAAAAATAAAAAAAAATTAAATAAAATACAAAAAATAAAATTAGATATAATAATTAAATAAAACAAAATAAAACAAAACAAAATAAAATTAAATAAAATAAAATCAAATTAAATAAAATTAAATATAATTAAATAAAATTAAATATAATTAAATAAAACAAAATAAAATAAAATAAAATAAAATAAAATAAAATGAAATAAATAAAATAAAATGAAATAAATAAAATAAAATACAATACAAAAATAATATAAAATAAAATGAAATAAAATAAAATTAAATTAATTAAAAAAAATAAATAAACGCATCTATACAGTGAACATTGGAAAACGTGAACTAATTAAAACCGAGGGTGTTCATGTTTTTGAGATTGTTCATGTTTTGGAAAGTAACATTTTATGATTTAAATTGTATTCCTACCGTATTGTCTTACTATTGCTCTTAAAATAAAACACATTTTCTTCCATTTTATCTTCTTTTTGCTTGAATTCATGAAAAAATATTGCATATTTACGCACACTATTGCGGCTCATTAACAAAATAATAGTTTTATTTAACAAAAAAATTCTGTAATTTTTGTCTGTTGTATTTTTCCCAACATTTGCACAACTGCATTTTCTCTTAGGCTTCTAAGTACGTTTATGTCGCTTTGGTCAACTCCTTCATCTGCACACCATTCCAAAGCCTTGTTAAATATTTTAACTGAATAAGGGATGATAGCAATATGTACACGCACGTATGGTACCAAATACGTAAATACTATAGGAACGCATTGTCAATATTATGGGATCCCCCCGAATACTACGCATTCTTAATATTATGGGATTCCCCGAAGTTTTAAAAATTAATTCAGTGCATTTTGACGTAAAAATGTTGGAAAAATATCTGTTCACGTTTTAGAGCTTTTAGATTTGTTCACGTTTTAGAGCAGTCAATGGAAAAAATATAGTGTTCACGTTTTGGGGTAGTTCACATTTTGCGGGGTTCACGTTTTCCAATGTTCACTGTATATGTATATCGATGCAAGGTGGCAAAAAAGTCATCACCCTAGCGGAAGATGCTATAATTTTTGCATATGACGGCAAATGTCAATTCTACTTTGACATTTGTGAAGTAAACAGATACCAAATTCACTTCAATCACTATACTCCATATGAACTGGGGATAATTGTTTCTATTGATTTTTCCGTCATTTGGAAAAATTATAGCATCTCCCGATAAAAAGTGACTACTTTTGCGCCACCTTGTACTTAAAGGAGTCCACTACATATTTATTTGTTTTAAATTAAAAGTATTTAAAGATTACAACTAAAGCTACGAAAGAAAAAATATAAATCATAATTTAAAAGTGGGCGTAAATGTGGGTGTACGTGTGTGATTTATAGAACCAAACCAATCTTTGGTTTCTGAGTGAAATTATTTGATTAAAAGCTTTTATATTCGAAAATATTTCAATTTTCTGACAAATATTTGGGAAAATTGATTTTAACAGTGTAATTTTTTTTCATGGGCGTTGAAATGGTTGTTATTTCAAAATCTCTGTTTTTATTAAATAAAAATATAGGCATCAATTTATATATTTTTTCACACTTTTCTATTCGTAAAATTCGATTTTTTTTTGTCATATATACATATAATTGAGTCCACTGTACCTACTATAAATGAATTTAGATTGTAAATAGATTTCAAGCAAAATCAATTCGAAAAGAAGGGAAGTCAATACTTGAAAACCAAGTTAACCGATTGGAATTGAAATATACTTCGAGTATAAAGATGACATTCACTATATAGATAAGTATAAAGTGTTATTCTGAAGAGTTGCTTTTCTTCTTTTCTATATGTCTGCTATCTTTGTCTTCATGGTGTTAGCTTAAGAGTCTTATATATTTTTTATCGGAAATATAAAATCTTTCAAAACTAGAAATGGCTCTAATATCTAATTGACTTAGAGAGATTGTTTTGTTTTTTTTTTTTTTTTTATTTGTACAACCTAAGGCGAGTATATCTAGTTCTAGGCACAGGTACATATTTGCTTGCAATTGGAAGATCAAATAAAATAAACAAGTTTTGATATAAATTTTGTATTTTAATTTTTGTGTGTAGGTAGAATGGAAGAAGATTATTGAAAATAATAGCTTTTTTTTTTTTGAAGAAACTTTGTATCTAATGTTTCAGGTCTATAAAGGAGTTATATTATGTGCAGGATTAAATCAATGATAGCCTACCTATTTTATTCCAAGGAATGCAGTTTTACATCTCTTGTTATATCTACTCTTTTGACTTCTGTGATGCTTTGAACATATACATATTTCAATATCATTGAAGTTCATCAAGTCAGGAAATGATTATATAGTGACTTAGTATATGTATATCACAGTGCGATTGCGGTATATGTATCAAATCTTTCAACCATCAAGAAGTATAAGAGGAAATATGATGTTAGATACAATATTTTGTAAAATAAGGGTTTTATTTACTTCAGAATTTTTTCAATTTTTATTCAAAACAAATTTCCATGTTTTCTTAAATTCCATATAAGATTTTCGAACCTCATACTCCAATAGTAAATTCAATCGAATTTAAAATAAATCTACTCACCCAAATTTTAATAAATCTACTTTTTTCGAACCTCATACTCCAATGGGAGTAAATTCAATCGAATTTAAAATGAATCTACTCTACCCGAATTTTAATAAATCTACTTTTTTCGAAACTCATACTCCAATGGGAGTAAATTCAATCGAATTTTAAAATAAATCTACTCTACCCGAATTTTAATAAATCTACTACGCCACTTTTTTTTTTTAGATTTACTTACTTCTTTTTTCCCATATGAATAATTCAAAAATTTAATTCATATTAAAGTAAATGACAGCACTGTGTTATTCAATTTTTAAACCAATTCGACATGTCAGAATCTAAAATTCAATTCTTTTCTGTTCTGAAATTAATGGAATTTAATTATGTGGTTTATTTTATTTGTTAAAAAAAATATTGAAATTAAAATACATTTTTTGTAAAAAATACAATTTTTGAAAACTTGAGTATTTTCTTTCGTTTTCAAATCTACTCCGGAAATTTTTCGATTTACTCCACTTTTGTTTTCACAAATCGGCTCCCAAATTTTACTACTGAGGTTCAAACCCTACAATTAGATTTAACCTACATTGATTGATCATATTATATATAGGTTCATACATACAAATTTTTGAACATAAGCTCTTGTAAAAGTCTATGGATATTGCGGACTTTCCCCATTATGGTTGCAAATCTTGTTTTATCGATCAATACCTTAAGTTTTAAATCAGATCGTGTCTAAACATAAACAAATAATTGCGCAATATACACTAATTCACAGACCGTTGACGTCATCGAAGACGCTTAGGTATAATTAAATATTTTGCAACAAATCACAACCAGGTATGGGTGTACGTGTAGGTGACCAGAAGTGTTGATCTTATCTAAATAAGACAATTGTACATATATCCAATTAAGATTTATCTATTAATTTTATTTTATTATAACGAAGTATAATTGCTGATGAAATAATACAAGAAAGTCGCTTTAAAGAAGTTTTGAATAAAAAATATTGAATAATTCAAATTTTAAGGTATTGCAGTTATGCCTACAAATAAACTGCAAGACTCCATTTATAATTGAAAATTTTTTTCCAATTTAAGATTAATCGGAGATTAAAATGTCTAAATACAGTTTTTCTTGTACCTACTCAAATTAAAAAATTCTGAAATATTAAGTTAAGTTAGAAAGTGAGGAAAGTTCTGGGGCCTATTTCACGGAACATACATCACATACATTGTATGAATGTATGTACCTTAAAGTAGACGCCAAAGATGGCTCAGTGTAAATTTTGAATTTTTAGAAAAAATATGCGTCAACTTAGAAAACGCATATTTTTTACGCCCACTCATAAGGGGCCTATTTTACGTCAAATCCATTTCTGTGGTGTATATGTGATGTAGTATGTCCTGTGAAATACGCCTCTGGTTTCATATTTAGAAAATTAAAATGCACACAACAAACAAAAAAGAGTGATAAATTTTGTTTTTTTAGATGATAAATCTTTTTTACAGCAAATTCGAAACAAGTATGAATTATCGATGATCCAAACCAAAACTTAATAAAATTTCACAATTTTCTGTCAAATCCCATAGCAAAAAAAACCTTAGTTTTCGGGAAATTTGTTGAAAAAAAAATTACCAAACAGGCATATTATAAAAAAAAAAGATTCGCGATCGAATCAAAAATAAAACTCCCTTTTGAATTGTTCATATTTTATCGCTCAATTCGAACATTGGTTAATAGTCCAAGTTAGTGAAATTAACTACCTAGTCTAGTCATAAATACTGATACAACGAAAAATGAATGCCAAATTATAATGCACTGATATTTTTAAAAAAATTTTTGTATTATTTATTAGGGATTTCATTAGCTACATTTCATAAAATACATTATTCAAAATGGCCGCCATTTGCCTTACTGCACGCTGAGACGCTCTGGCCAATCGTCGATCGCAGCACGCACCTCATCCATTGGGAAATTGTTTACTGCACGAACAAGGGATCGCTTTAACGACTCAATATTTGGGTGTCGAGTAGAGCAGGCTATTCCCTCTAAAACGGACCACAGCTTGTAATCCAAAGGATTAAGGTCTGGACTTCCAGCTGGCCAATCGTCCGGTGATATGAAGTCCGGTACATTTTTTTTGAGCCACTCTTGAGTAGTTTTAGCCTTGTGAGCTGGAGCAGAATCTTGTTGGAATGTCCAATGCTTGTTTTCGAACATTGTCTGGTTGAGAGACTTTACGACATCTTCCAAAACTGTTGTTTGATAAACTTTTGCCGAAGTTTTCACTCCTTTTTCACAAAAATGAAGGTCGGTAACTCCATGATAGCTCACTCCCCACCATACCATTACGTTTGCGGGATGGTGGCCTCTTTCGACCCTTGGAATGAGTTCAGACTCTTCTTTTGATGTCCGAGCATAAACTCGATCATTCTGTTTATTGAATGATTCTTCGACGGTGAAAATTTTTTCATCAGTGAACAGAATCTGTCGGTGAGCATTCTTCGCGTACCGTCTGAGCAGAGCTTTTGATTTTTGCTTACGTTTTTGCTTCAATGCGACTGTAAGCAAGTGTCCAGTGCAGTGTCTTTTGTAGGCACTGAGTCCCAGGTCTTCTTTAATGATGCGAGACATGGATTTCTGAGAGATACTCATTTCTCGCGACAAGATTTTCTGTTTTCTTAGTGGTTTTCTTCTGATTCGAGCCTGCACGGCTTTGATGGCTCGCGGAGTCCTCACAGTGCGTGGACGGCCTGATCTTTTGCGATCACTTACTCCACCAGTATCCTCGAACCATTTTACCGTACGATACACAAAACAACGCGAGATTCCCAAGGGCTGCAAGATTCGAAAGATATTACCTCTTTCCATGTTACACTTAAAAAGCCCAATCACAACAACACGATTTTCGATGTCACCCCACTCCATTATTGTTAATGACTGGAAACAAAAAACTTTTACGCGGCAATAAAGCATAAATGTAACAGGTTAAATAACGGTTAACATAAAGAATGTGCAACAAATAGTTTATTATATATGGATGCGTTTAGACTTGAATCAGTATTTATGACTTGACTAGGTATATTAGAAAAAAAAAAAAGTCAACTCAAAGGTGGCATGCACATTAGAGATGGTCTTTAGGACGGTCGGAAATTTTTTAAAGAAAATTGACAGTTTCTATCGTGAATGGACCACCGTCCTTACGGCAATCTTATCCTGTATGGCCCTCTTAAGCTCCTTGTAACCTTAAACACAGGAGTATCCTAAAGGCGTTTGAGGTCTAGTACCTAGAACGAAGATTCACAAAGAATTTAAAAAAAAAACTCAAAGAAAAACAGGAGGTATTGAATATTTGTTTGGTTTTGTCATAACCTCATAAATTTAACCTACAATAAATCGAATTTTATTATAGCTATATTCCTTACTATCAAGGCACCATTTTACATCACAGTCACAAATACATATATATTTTTTTATTATCTCCAGGAATTATTAGTAAGCGGATTTTCTAGAAGATAAAACGCTTCATAAATCAACAATTATGCGGTAGATTTATTTTCTATTTCTATTAATTATTTATTAGCTTTAAGTTCAGATAGGGAGAGACATCGTTTTAATATACTTATTTTTTTTTATTGAAAATACATTAAACAGACATAATACGACATACCTATGTAAAATAAAAAAAAAAATATGCTAAATCAATTGGAAAAACTTAAGTGCATAATTTTATATTTATGAGTTAATACGTCTATATAAACCTGACCTTGGTCTTGCGTACTCACGATTCTATAGATATTTTCAAAGGCTTTATGATATGTACGTACATATAAATGTATTTTGAGGTTTTAATTATGTATGTAGATAGGTATAGGTACATTTAACATGCTAAGTCGTTGCAGTGTGCAACAAGTATCAGAGACAACAACAAAAAATATAAACATTGCACAGAATAAAATGACGTTGATATGTTGCTATCCATTTATTCAGTAATATAGGGGACATTTAATAAGTCTGTAATATATCACAGCCGTTAACAATGACAGTTCTTTTATACCTACATATACATCGTCCACTTTATAAGCTAGAAGACATATAAGACATTAATTTTAAACTGATTTAAAGCTATTTTTGATATTTTTGACAGACAATCTAGAAAAAGTGCATATGAAAACAAAACACCCTTTATATCGTTTACGATGATTCAGAAATATATTTCAACGGGATTTCGTCATTCACAATATTATTAATTTTATCATAATTATTTTTAATATATGTATACGTGCGAGGTACCTTACCTTTATACCTACTGAAAAATAATCATTTCTGTTTAAAAAAAAAAAAACAAAACAAATATACTTAACCATATGCTATCAACATTTATGGCTGGTAATTTATGTAAAGAGTTAACTTCCGTTAAGGTTGCTTTATCATGAAAAATTCAATAGATAACAAATTATGTGTTTAAACATCGATTTAAATGAAGTAGGTAGGTAAGGTATAGGTAAGGTACCTTACCTTATGAGCTATTGTGAATGAAAAGTAGACTTTCACGTTAATTATTGTGAAATCCCTAGAAATCGTTCTTTGACAACTCACACCTGTCATCGAGGTATCATTTTATTATGGACCAACCCGATGACTAAGCATAAACTAATTAAAGTATACATTTTCGAATTTCATCAAAATGTTTAATCATTCAAAAGATTAACAAATACTTAATTTTAATCTATCTTAGTCATAATCATAACTATAACAAAACAGAAAACAAAAAAAGTAAAAAAAAAGTATGTATACAATAAACAAACCTAAATTGGATTTCAGGTCAATTATTATTGTTATAATAACTAACAGCTGTGACGTTCCAAACTTAGTTATAAAACAGTTATTCACCTGAAGACCATTTTAAAGCTTTTTTTAAATTAAGTAAAATAACATTATTTAGCTATATATAAGGTATATATAAAAATGATTATTATCATTTTTGTTCATATAAAAACAGAACTGCTAAAGAATTAAGTTTGACGTTTCAATTTGACACAATCAGTTAAATTGTCAATTATTGAAGTAAACCATCGACTGTATTCACATATGACTTTCTCCTCCGACTTTTTTTGACGTCTCACACAGGTAAAATTTCTTAAAAACATGGCCAAAAATCGTCGTGACTAAAATCTTTTTGTTCTTTTTCTTTTAAATGCTAATTTACAACAAGAGCTTAGTTTCTGATTGATCCCTACAACCGTTTCGTTAGTTGATGCGTCTAAAATGGTAGATTTTGGAGAGCCCGTTCCGGACCAATTTTGGTGTGCGATACCAAGTGGATTTACTTTATTTTTATTTTGTATATATATTCTTTTTGATAAAAAAAAATTTTAATGCAATTTGCTACTGGTAATAAGTAGAATAATTTCAATAATTTTTTTTAAAGATATTTTAACTATGGGGCAGATTTTGTATTTATCGAAAAAAATTGGGAACTATTAAAAAATCGAAGTATTTGTTTCGCAAAGGAAAAGTTTGACTTCTGGGCATTGTTGACCATTGAAATTAGACTTTAAATTTACCTAGAAGTATTCTGATTAAGAATCAATTAAAAATCATTTCGACTTTTTGCGACTTTTTAAGATAATGACAATATTGAAAAAAGTGTGTCCCAGAAACTTATTATTAATATTATTGATTTTTTACAAAAAAAAATTATGTTAATAAGTAGGTACTATTTTGTATGATTTTATTATTTTTAAATCGAAACCTAAAAACTAGATGGTGCTATGTCTTCTAGTTTTTGAGAAAATTGAAAATAACTAAAACTACTTTCAAAAATAAATTTTTTGTTTGCATTCACTTTTTTCTGTATTTTAACAAAATTTAAAAAAAATAGTGCATTTACTTTAAAATTGCTCTTTCCAATGACTTAATGCAAAAATAAACCAAAAAAAAAAATCAAAAAGTAATTTTGGCCATGTTTTTGGGAAATTTTACCTGTGTGCGTCTCTGTATAGATACTTATCTCACTCCCACATCATGATCGTGAGAAAAAAGTGGTCAAGAAAGGCATCTCTTTCTCACCATGAAGTGGGATTGAGCAAAAGTACAGAGACGTCAAAAAAAGTTGGCAGAGGCAGTCCAAAGTGAACATCGTGTTATACATAGATAGTAAAAGCCCTCCCACACTATCCCACTGAGTATTAATACAAAGTGGAAAAGAATTCCATTGTACTGCCAAATTTGTGAGAGAGAAATTTCTTTTCATTTTTTTACCACACACAACAGTTTAATTTAACCTCAATAAAAATGTGATGAAATGTGTGACAGAATTAGAACCATTTCTAAAAATTCTCATGTATTAACACATGTCAAATCGTGTAGGCTGGAAGTATCATATTTTGTTTTCACACCATTATACATGATTTTTTTCACACTTTTTTGACATGTGTTAATACTCAGTGGGATAGTGTGGATGGGCTTTAAATCTTTATATACAGGGTGAGCCGAAATTTTTTTATTTTTTTAATAATTTTAAATGTATTTTTAGGTAAAAAAATGTTAAGTATTTTTAAGAACACATATTAGGCTTCCATAATATTAAAAAAAAAATTATACTTAATAACGTGTTTTTGGGAACAAAATCATATCGAAATCAAAAAAAAAACAACTTAAAAATGCTTAAAAAATGTGCTTGAAAATAATTTGCGGGAGAACCGTTATCCACACAGAAAAAAGTTGTATGGTAGATACAAATTTCTAACTGTTCTTGTTTAAATAAAAAAAAATTAAAAAATCGGTTGTAGTTTGCCAAAGTTAGAGGCAGTCAAAGGAAAAAAGAATAAAAATTATAAAAACCGTTTTAAGTCGAAAACGAAGCGAAAACGAGGAACTACCTCTTAAGTTTTTCGACTTAAAATGACCTCAGGAACTCATGTTTTTCTTCTGAGGCGGTGATTTCGGGACAACCTATATAGTTTTTATTCTGCCGACTAGATAGGGCCATTCACGTTGAGACGGTCGATAGCACGATCAAAAGGTTCGTATATATTTTTAATGGTTGCACGAAACCCATTCACGATTTAAATTGTCAATTTTGCATAGAATTCTCTACGAATTCTTGCGATCACCCGAAGGACCGTCTCAATGTGTATGGCCGCTTAAATTTTAACAAGAATCAAGGTCTTCAGATCCGAAGACAAAAAATATTTTTTTTATAAATGTGAAAAATATCAACATTATACCTATAAATCAGCTAATTTTGGCCCTTGTGATAACATACCTGAAAATATGATCTATTTTTCCAAAAAATTGGACAAAAATCGAAAGGGTTATTAATTTAGTTTCTCCTGAGCTCCATCTTTTGCTGATAATTAAACGGTGCATGTTTATTTGAAATTGCGGCTTGTTTATTTGAAAAACGACATCAAAGCTAATCAATTTAAACGTAAATTAAATACATATACAATACAACAACTTTAATCCTCATGAACTTAGCTAAGTCCAGAAAATTGTTGGGACTTAACCATCGCGTCTGAAATGTATTACGCACCAATAAAAAAAAAAAACATTTAAAGAACAAGTTTTTCTTCAATACCCATTTTAAGGTTTCCTGTTTTTTTCTTCTTTTTATATTTTCTTTGTAGTTCCGGTATGATATAGTTGAAAACTGGCCCCTATTTGACTTTTGTGACGATCATCATTGATCACCTTTAAATAAAACGACCCTTTTTTTTGATTAGAACTCGGTATACATAGAAAAATGTTGTGTTCTTTCATTTGAAATCCGTTATTATGTTAATTTAAAATTTTAGTTTTTTCTCAAATTTAACTTTCTCACTTCATTTAATTTCTCCCTTCGAAACTCTACACCTTATTTTTTAACATAAATAAAAAAAACCTTTCCCTAATATAATTTAATATTTTGTTTGGTTACTTCTTCAATTCCATTATAGATTGTGATCATTTCCGTCCGTTCTCTTGTTTATTTCCGGTCGATAATGCGTCCTTCAACTATTTTTGCCCTTGAATATATTTACCAAACGAAAAAAAAAGGTCTAAACAGCTGTTTTTGTGAAAACCACTTAAACCTCTATATATGTTCACCATCAATCATATTGAAATATGTTTTGCTGCTCGGCATATGCGATGTGATGATGGTGGCGCATTTTGAAGGACCTTTTTTTTCATGTTCATTGAGAAAGGAGTTTTTCCATTTATGTTCTCGAATTTCATGATCATTATATTTTATATTTATTCCTATATTTTGTGTGCGTAGTAAATCTATACTACGCCTATTTTCTGTTTATTTCTTTTTAATTTATTTTTATAGAAACCTGAACCAAACCGACGATATATTCATATTGGGATTTTCTACCTTCGAAGACAAAAAGATCAACGATCAACCTTACTTAGGTTTTCAAACTATTTTAGTCTCGAATATCACCTAGAGGTCGTATAGTATACCTACTATTTCTAGATCGCTTTGTATATTTCTCAGGTGAGGAAAAACCATCATTTGAAAGAGTACACTGTGCGAAAACAAACTAGAATGATTTCATTTAAATCCGGTCAACGGTTTTTAATGAAATATAGGAGAAGAAGTCAATTTAAATTTATATAAACAGGATAATCAGGTCAACGGTTTTTAATTAAATATATGAGAAGTCGATTTAAATTTATATAAAGTGCAGAAGAAGAAGTAATTAGCTATGGTAACCGTAGATGTGCATATTGTGAAATCTGACAAACAAATTTTCTGAAGTCCTTTGTCAAATGAATGCGTGGGAATTCTCATAAAAAAAACATTTATCGTTGTTAACCATCAGTTCTGACAAATTGCTTGAACTAAATCAAATTGATTTGAACGGTTGATCTGTTTTTGATGAATTCGTTCGACTTTTGACGAATAAAACTCAAGACCAATGTCAGTGTCATGTGGATCCAGAGTTTTTATAAAGTTCTGAGGTGAAAAATTATTTGAAGTTACACAAACATTGCTTAAAACAGAAATTAAGTTTTTGTCCGAATAAATGATAAAATCTTCGATTTTTTCTATTGAACCCGTTTATTTCTATCGGAACCAGTGGTAGTTCTTAATAAATAGGAATGTTCAGGAAAATGAGATCTCGGAGATCTTAGCAACCTCAATTATCTACATGAACCAGGTTACCTCAGTTTTGCTGTCAAAACTCTGAGAAAAAAAAAATTTTGGATTCGCTTGGTCACTTTTTTGACTGAGCGAAATCTCTAAAACCTCAATTTTTTAAACGCGTCTAATGTCTTTGGTACAAATCGAAACAGAATTTTAGGAGGAATCCAACCCAATCAGAAACTTTGAAATACAGAATCGGGAATCGGACAACAACAAAAAAAACCACGTCGGGGCTAAACAATCACCATCATGTTAAATGCAACAACAACTAATACCCTGCGGGCCAAGATAAGGCTACAGAATTTTTGGGACTCAACATAAGCGCACAGAAAAACTGTGTTACTGGTGTGAGTTACGTACTTATTATCGAAAGTTCGTATGAAAATTCCATTTTGGGCGTTTTTCTTTTTTAGTTCAGAGCAGAACCTGAACTGTCAAAAAAAATAGTGTTTCTTTTTCAGCTCAGAGCATTCATGATTCAGAGCTCCAATTTTGTGATTTTTTTCGCTCTGAGCATGTTCAGAGCGCGCTCTATATGAGCTCAGAATAAATCGATAGAGCAGACGGAATTGAATAGCTGAACACAAAGAAAATGACAACTGTTAACAAATGAAAAATTGACAGCTGGTGAAGCGTGTTTCTTTAAATAAATCTGAACTCTCAAAATAGAGCACCATCAGTTCAGAGATCGCTCAGAGAATGTTCGTATGTGTTCAGACTCTGTTCAGAGCTCTACTCTGAACTAAAAAAGAAAAACGCCCTTTGTTTCTGTGATGGCGTCGCTAAACCCCGTAGCCGTTTTTTTGTCAACCGGGATTGAAAAAAAAACACCTATTTTCACTTTAACCCTTCATACCTTAGAGCCAAGGAGGATTTTTCAGATTTAGTGGTAGCGTAAGATTGCACAATGAAATCTGTTTAAGCCGTGTGAATTTGATTAAAATCGCTTTAAATTTTAACCAAAGTTTAATTTCTGACACTAAGGGCCAGTTTGTTCACAGTGGGTTAAATCTGAACGATGACTTTCACAGCTTCTAACTAAATGGCGCTAATCAACCAAAATCAGCTGATTAGCGATTTCCATGATTAATAACTTAAATTATGGATTCCTTCAAAAAAAAATTTGATTACCATGCACATTCAATACCAATTGCAATAATCCTTGATTAAATATGATCAACTGTGAACAAACTGGCTCTAATTAGGTCAATTCATACTTGAAAACGTCAAAATTTAATATGGTACAAAGTAAAAAATTTAATTGACATTTTAACCCAATTCACACACAACCTTAGATTTGTTTCCTTAATTTTTTCAAAGGCTTTTCTAGTTAGGTTAAATTTTTTCATCACAAGTATAAAAGTTCTTAAATCCAAGGATTTCTTCTTCTTTCAGTGTAGGAGGGCCATGATTCCATAATTATATCCATTATGACTCACGGATGAGCATGATCATCCCGTGGTATTACTAAGTTTTTTTGTTGTTGTTTTTGTTTTTTTGTCTACGCGATTTTTTCATTGTCTTCTGCACTGTTGCTGCCCTGCTTGTGTGGTAATTTCTTTGTTTGGGTTTTTTTTTTTTTTGATTCATAGATACAACTTTCTGATAAAAAAATACTTGTTTTTTGTTATTGTTGTTGTTGCTTTTATAGATATTATACTTTTCATATTTGCTTCGTCACGTACATACGAGTTTGTATATGTCTTTGGTGAAGTTGAATTGGATTTCTAGACCAAAACTCAGCAACAATATAATATTATTCCATCTCCCAGAAAGCTCTTTTTGAATCAAAACAAAGAATTTCATTGGACTGGTTTTGATTTAATTAAAATTTATATTTGACATTAATTATTGTGAATATTGTGATGCATAGGTGTTTTTTTGTTCAACGCTTTATAAATAGATAACTAACTTGTTCAAACAAAAAAAAATAAATATCATATGAGCTGTTTTTTTTTGTCCATTTGGATTGCCATACAAGTTTCTTTTATAAGAAATTTAATTATATTTTCATCAATAGATCTATTGTATCTATAATAAAATTTCGGACAATTGGAACATTCTAAGAAAATTATTATTCAACTTAGATAAATTGCGATAAATTAGTGATCACGCTATTTTAATTAATTTAAAAAAAAAAATTAACTCCGATGAATAACAAAGTGCGCTTGCATTAATGGTACACGAGTGTCTCATTGGAAATTAATAATGCTATTCGATTATAGTTTTTTGTCCAATAGTTTAAATTATGATCTTGAAAGATAAATAAAAAATATTATTTTAAATAACTATAACCTAAAAACACTTATTTTATATATTTATTTACTTTAATACATTTCGGAAGCTATGCTTCCATCGTCAGTAAAAAAAAAAAAACTTACTTACCTTTTTTTGTTTTATGAACTCCAGCTGAACACGCCTTAAACAAAAACAGTTCATGCAAACATACCATTTTCATATTTTTAACTGTCAAAGTGACATTTGGAGTTAATTCTGGTATTAAAAAGATAAAATATGGACTTGGTGATTTTAACTTTAATAAAATGTGCAAAACATACTACCATATGCTAACTTGTTTAAAATTTCGAAAATCTTGTTTTTAACCTAGAATCATGTACTAAAAATGCTTTAGCATCGTACGAAATCGCAATTATTTGTGTTTACAGTTTTAACTGCAAAGTTAGTTCTTTATTCTGTTTTGCTCGATCTTCATTATGCTTAGGGCCAGTTTGTTCACATTGGGTTAGATCTGAACAATGACTTTCACAGCTTCTAAATAAATGGCGCTAATCAACCAAAATCGGTTGATTAACGATTCCCATTATTAACAATTAAATTATGGATTCCTTGAAAAAAAAATTAACTACCAGGTATTATGAAACCAGTTGCAATAATCCTTGATTAAAGATAATCAACTGTGAGCAAACTGGCCCTTAGCATCATGATCGGCCGGATTTGTGTTGGTATATTCATATATTAAAATTTTTGCCCATGGCTCTTTTTCATTAAAATTGACAACTGACTGTTTTACAAATTTGTCGCACTTGTCTGACTTTCAGTTCATAAAATAATTGAGCACAGTGATCCTCTTTCAAAACCCGGAGCTCATATAGACATTTATAATTTATGTCTCAGTGTATGATAATCCGACACTGTCTCGTTTCATTGTTATGCTTCTCATGATAGTTTATGAGATTAACCACTTTTTCGCATCCTGGTTTGAATCCTCCTGAAGGATGAAAAAAAATAACTACATATTTATAAACTCGTATAATAATAATGATTGCAGATTGTATAGTAATTTGTTACGCCAAACCAGCCTCGTCATTGAACTGCATTATGACCGTTGGTGGTGTGTTGAAGCGCAATAAAAATATAAAAATATCAACACGATCGTGTAACTCAAAAATGAAAAAAAAAAAAATAAAAAAAATGCCGGTTTTATTGATCAGAATTATTCTGGATTGGGTAGATATCTCTGTGGATTTTATTGTTTTAATTTTTTTTTTTTTTTCAATAATGTATTTTACGCATAAACAACTTTGGTATACGTTATGGAACAGGTTTTAATAAATAACAATTTTATACTTTTTTTTTGTAATATGAAAACAGGGCTGTATTTAGTTGCGTAGAAACTCAGGACAAACAAGTTCTATAACTGGTCAAGTTTTCAAAACGTTTTAAATTGTGCGTAATAAAAATAAAAATAATACTTGCCAAGTAAACCCCCCAAATTTTAGTCAGTAATTATTAAATAATAAATTTCTCTCATAACATTGGAGTTGTTTCAATATTATCCTACTGAAAGAATTTGATTTAAACCTTCGTAAAGTTAGAACTTGGCAAACTTTTAGATCTCACTACTTTTCACGGCTGACTTGTTGCATGCAGGTTTTTGTACAGAAGAACTTGGCTCTCTTTTTAACATTTATGTTTTTGTTCTGATCTCACTCGTTTTTGCAAAGATGTTTAATTGTTACCAGGGAGCCGATTCTGGTTCTGTGAAAAAGTGAATCGAAAAAGTTTTCACCCTTTCACACTAAATCCGATTCTCGTTCTGCAAAACCAAACGTAAAAAACTTTCATATGAATAATTTGCTTTCATGTCGATATTTGGAAGTGAATCTGTGAATAAAAAGGATGAATACGAACAAACAATGCTCAATTCAACCACATATCCTTCTCTGTCCTATTCAAGAAGAAAAAAATCTGTCTATCTCATGCTTTTCTCTTAAAAAAAAAAAGAAAAATGAGAGAATTGCACTGACTGCGCATGCGCTTCAGGGAAAATGATAAGGAGGTTCGGGATCGGTAATATCGTTCGTCGGAGAATTTTATTCACTGAACCAAAATCGATTATTTGTTATTTGCACCAAGTGAATTGAAAAAGTGAAAGCAATGCATGAGAGCGAATGTGAATACAGTTTATTCGATTCACTTTTTCACAGTACCAGAATCGGCACCCAGGTGAAAACCTCGTAAGATACCTATACTAATATCATTCTACAACCATAAGAAATGGTTTTATAATTTATGAATAAAAAATCTGTGAAAGTTGACGGATACCACGCCCCCTGAATGGAAAACTTCCAATATTCTATATTTTTCATTGTATGGACTTCAAGCTCTACTGCTCTACCAAATTTCATTATTCTACAGAAATCGGAAGTGCTCCGTTTAAAAAAAACTCAAGTATTAAAATGTTTCCTCTGTATGCACTTCAAACCCTACCGCTCTACCAAATTTCATCATTCTATGGAAATCGGAAGTGCTCCATTTAATTTATCAAAATTCTGAGAAAGTAGGCGGATGCCACGCCCCCTGAATATAAAACCTCAAGTATTAAATTTTGTCCTCTGTATGCACTTCAAACCCTACCGGTCTACCAAATTTCATCAATCTACAGAAATCGGAAGTGCTCCATATGTTATTATATAATTCTGTGAAAGTAGGCGGATACCACGCCCCTTGAATGGAAAACCTAAAATTTTTTCCTTCGTATGCACCACAAGATCTACCGCTGTGCGAAATAACAAGATTCTTCGGTGCCGGGAAGCGCTCCATAATTTTGATGATCTGTCAGTGAGTTAGTTACGGTTTTAGCGATTTTTGACGTAATATATCTCGGGAACCCCTTACGTTAAGGAGTTGAAATTTGTTGTGGTGCTTGTACTTGGCTAGCCTACCAAATATTCCAAATTTGAAGTTCTTGTCTTTATTATTAATGAAGTTAAAGAGGATGTCGAAAATAGCCTGAGTTTGTTTCTGTATAAAAAGGGTCCAGGCCAGAACTTGGCTGGGCACTACTAAATTCTGTTTATTAGAAATAGTTTTAAAAAGAAAAAACTCCGACCTCTGTTCAGCAGTACTTTATACTCAAATATTATTTTAGACAAAACACTTAAGCCTATAGATTTATAGAGAGTACGATTTCATCTTGGTTTCATGCGTTAAACCATTGAATTTACTCCTGAAATATGTTTTTCAGTCAATTTTTAGACATTTAGATCTCAAATTAAACCCTAGTTAACTTAACACATTTGGCTGAGTTTATTAGCAGTATTTAATTACACAATATTATATTACGTTTGTCTCAATAGTCTTTTATTAAAAACAAATGATAATTTAATCAAGATTAGGCAAATACTATCCCGGTGTCTCAAATAGACAGCTCTTAGACAACAATGAAAACAATCAGGCGTATTTATTAGATTTTTTACAAGTTAGACAGTGTCTAAATCGTTCAAAATAATTCGAAATACTTAGAAAAATGCTGTATTTTATTCAATACAATGTTACATTAGCCAAGGTTTAGACAACCGAGTCCATTGTCTAAGTTAGAAAACTCTTAAACATCAAATTAAAATATTTATATATAACTTGAACGGCTGTTTAAAGTTAGACAACGTTTATAAATACGACCGAATATTTATTAATTATTATTTATTCATTATTTGATGGGTTTTTAGAAATGTTGGTGACTTTTATAAATCGACTCTAACCGCCGTATTATTCACTCAATTAATACAGATTAAAACTTAAATCCGGATGTAACTTAATTGAATATTAAAATTAATTCACAAGCGGATTTAAGATTTCATCTGAGAATTAATCTATATTAAATAATATGGTTAATTTCTCGATTTTGAATATTTCAAAAATTGAAACATGTTTAAGTTGTGTCATTTTAGATAAAGCCTTTTAAACAATCTCAGCCCTATTATTTGAAAACGTTTATAGCTCTTCTCTAATCCACAAGTTTATTAAAGCATGGAATAGGAGTTAACTCATAAGTTTAAATTTCCTATTACAGTAAAACCCTCTAAGAGAAATTGCAGAATGTCACAATCTTTCTTTCATTTAGGCGGGTTTTTCACTTAAACGAACCCCGCTTAAGTGAAAATTTGGTCAAGGTGAAAAATAAAAAAGGAGTAAAAGGGTTCAGCAAATTTTTTATTCGGTTCTATTAATTTTTTTTTCACTTCAGAGAGTTTTTTTTTCAATGAAAAATATTAAATTTAACTGAAAATATATTTCAGGTATCTGGGTTTTTCACTTAAGCAAGTTTCACTTGAGCGGAGTGTTATAAAGGTATAATTGGTCGACAAATACTCTAGGATGAAAAAAGTTTTTTTCAGATAAGAGGGGTTTTCTCTTAAGCGGATTTACTGTAATAAAAACTAAATATTTGGTCTGTTTGGTAACGTGAAATTTCTTGCGAATTTGCACAAATTTTCACAAAATTTCACAATTTGCTGTCAAAAACCATAGAAAAAAAAATCAGTTTTTGGGAAATTTGTTGAAAAAAAGTAACCAAACAGGCATATTAGTGGAATAGCAAAATGACGTTTATGGAAATTCCTTTGAGAAAATCTACTACAATATGTTAGTCCGTTAAAAATTATTATTCAAGGGAAATTTGTGTCTTAATTATAGATTTCCATTAAATAACATAACTCGTCACTAACTCGCGTTTATTAATATGTTTATTTGTTTTAAGTTTAAGCTAAATCTCTAGCTTAATTGAATTCGACGTATCTATTGTATAATTTTCTCAAATTGAAAAAATTAAATATTTTGACCCGTAAAGAAACAATATGGATAAGTAGCCTGTCCCTGTATAAGCAGTTAGCTATACTTTATAATCTACATAATCCGGTACTGTTAATAAGAATTTCAAATATAAGCTACATAAATTATAACTTTGTTGTTTCTTCGATTAAAACTATTCAACTATTCCAGTTGAAACGGATCTTGAAAAAAGATTTTTTTTTTTGGATTTTCCTATTTAAAAACTGAATTAAAAAAAAAATCATGCAGGTAGTCTTACAACCTAAACATATACACACGTGTTAGGATTTCAATTGATCTTAAGCCAGTATTTAATTTATTCGAAGAAATTTCTATTGTATAGTTCCACAAGTCTCTTTTTTGATTTTTTCTAAGTTTTGTTCACTTTTATTAAACAATTAAACGCCTACTATTGCTTCGAAAATGGAAAAACTCAGTTCTACTTATATTTATGGAAACCTCGTTGTCGCGTCGTCGGTCGTGTCGCAAAAAGAAAAACTCTCACAGGTAGGTAAACATTGATGGATTTTAATACTTTGAAGTTATTTTGTTGAACTATTGAACTTCTTTCAAAGAACATCACAAGGATATAGAGGATAACCAGCATGAAAATAATTATGTAAGGTAAAGTAATTAGTTTCATGCAAAAATCATTTTTTTTTTTTGGAATTTCAGAAAAGTTATTATGTCTGCCTGTCTGTCTGTACCTGCGTAGTATATGAATACACAGCCATATAACTATAACAGGTGATCATTTTCAAACTAAATAGACTTAGGTACAAAATGGATTTTCAGCGAATTTTTAGTTGGATTGGAAATATGAGTTATTTTCTTTTAGTTCTGAATCTTACACAGAGTAAAAATTTGTTTGTAAGTGAAGTAGTTAATGAAAAACAAATTTCTGAGAAGCAACTGTACTTAAAATTCCATTATGCGGATGCTTTCAATTTCGGTAAAAGATTTTTTTAAACTGCTAGGTTTGATTTTTATCCAACTTTTTCATTCATTCCAATGGGATTTGACAATTTCTTATAGCTCAAATGATTTATTTTTATTTGAATTTAAATTTTTTTTTTAATGATATACGCATTTTTACTGCATAAGGTTATATAGTTTGAAACTCATCATCAATTTTAATTTTTAGTTTTGAGAAAATTAAAGAGGAAAATCAGCAAAATCAGAAAAAGCTGATTACTCAATTATTATTGTTTCTATCAACAAAAAAAATGTCATTTCGGCTCAACCTTTCATATTCAATATTTTTTTAAGATTTCAATGATCAATGGTAAAGGGCCAGTTATAGCTTTCATTGAAACTCATCATTGAAAATTTTAATTTTCAGTTTTGAGGTCCTAAAAAAGCGATAGCAGTGATAATTTTGATGTCAATAAAAAGCTGATGACTCGATTATTATTTCTAGTTAAAAAAATGTTTCATTTTGGCCCTACCTTTCACATAAAACGATTTCTAAGATTTCAATGATCAATAATAAGGTAGTTCAATGATTGAAAAAAAAAATCGTTTCCTGCGATAGGCTGGTCCAAAATGAAATATTTTTTTGACTAGAAATAATAATTGAGTTATCAGCTTTTTATTTGCATTAAAATAATCACTGATTTTACTTTTTAAGTGCCTTAAAATTAACAGTTAAAATTTTCAATGATGAGTTTCAATGAAAGCTATAACTGGCCCCTAAGGTAGTTGAATCATTGGCTTAGTCGCCAGTTATAGCTTTCATTGAAATTGATCATTGAACATTTTAATTGTAAATTTTGAGGTCTTGAGAAAGGAAACTCAGTGTTTATTTATATGCCTTAATGAAGGTTATGACTCAATTATTATATTTAGCTCAAAAAAATTTCATTTTGGCCCAAGATTCCGCATAAAAAAACCTTACCATAGATCATTGAAAACTTTAAAGTTTTTGTATATGTTAAAGGTTTCGCCGAAATGGAAATTTTGTTTGAATAGAAATAAGAATTGTGCCATAAGCTTTATATTGCAATCAAAATTGGTGGTGGCCCCGGCGCAGTGGAAACGCTTGACTGCTAACCTGGATGTGTGGGTTCGATCCCCAGTCTAGGCAGCATTCTTTCTAATATTCCCTCAACTGAACGCCAACCCTGGGAATTAATGAGATAATCAAAACCTAATTTCTCAATCCACTGTGCCAACAAAAATCTATCCTATCCTTCTATTGTTTCTAACATTTATTAACTTATTTTTCTTTCTAGACGTCTCAAAATTAACAATTTAAATTTTCAATGATCGTTTTCAATGAAAGCTATAACTGGCATATAAAATAATAATTTAATCCTGTCCTTTATTTTAACAAACAAATAAACACTGATTTTGCTTTCTTGAAGCTGTTTCAAGGTCACCTTCATGTGGCGGACCCTTAGACCTAATTATAACCTTGTCATATTAGTCATAAGAACTGAGCAAATCGTTGGAAAGCTGGATGTATACAGCCTCCTCATGGCATATTCTTTAAAAAATGTTAAAAGTGTAACAACTTTGGTAACAATTTTGCAGGGGGTTAAAAGCCCTCCAAATTGGTTTTTCATGAATATCTCCCTAATGGTCAGTTGTACAGAAAAAATGCCAAAGACTAATTTTGTAGCTTAAGAAATTTCCTACAAAAAACATGTTTATAATTTTCTTCATAAACATAACGTATTTCAATTTTAATTTTCATTTTTATTATTATATAATTTTTATAAACATAACCGTTTTCGAAATAAACCAATCGGTAAAGTTAAGTATTTAATTTTTCTACGTATCGCACCCTTAGAATGAAAGTGACCTAACTCAAAATTTCTGTAACTTCTTATTTTTCAATAAACTGACATTAAAAAGCAAAATGAACTCTAAAACTAGGTTGTAAAAAAGATGCCGAATTTTTTAGTTAGGTCACTTTCATTCTAAGAAAGCGGTATAAAGGTACATATCGGGGCGGCTCACAGTGGTGCTGAGGCGGAAAAAAATACCAAAAATGAGATTTGTAAATATGTAAAACTATTGTTCTTGAACAACGTGAAATCGAATTAGTAAATGAATGAATTAAGTCGGTGTTCGACTTAATTCATTAGGTTTTTATTGATGAAATTTGTAATATGGATTTGTTTCATTTATTCTTTTTATAGATATATAACTGTTCTATGTTTTCCAAAAATGTGGGAAATTTATCTCAAGAAATATTCGAGATACAGGGCTCCTAAAGTCACCCTTTCTATTAGTTTTGAAATTACTCTATTTACTTGCAATAATTTTACTTACCCTAAAGATCAAGTAAAAACGGGCCTAAATGATTTCTCACAAGTACCTACACGAGCTTCATAAACTTGATTGTTGCTTAGTTGAAAAACTATAATTAAATTCAAAATAAATTGTCTACTTGATCGAAAGCTTGAAATTTACCTAAGATACCAAAAAAAGATATAACGTTGCCTAAGAAGGCTTGAATCACAAACATAGAAAACAAAACTATCTATACTAGTTCTTATACTACGTTTTCACCGGCCGATAATCCGAGATTTTAGTAGATTTACCCTAAGTCCTCATCAAATCTTAAAGATTTACCGTACAAATTTAATCCTCAAATCTAGTAGATTAGAAATTAATCTTTTTAAATCTTCATAGGGCCAGTAGTCGTACAAATTGAACACACCTATTCCCCTATTGCGCTGAGTACAATCTTCGAGAATCGAGAGAACATTTTCGAGAATCTAATTTTTTTTTTCATCGTCGAACAATCTACATATCTCACTTCCACTTTAGAAGAAAAATGAAACAGCATTTGCATTTTGAAAGGAACTATCAAACTAAATCTACTTTTTAATCTTTTTATGCGGTGAAAACACTTTATAGGATTTATTAAATCTCAATGGCATTAACTTTTGGTGAAAACGTAGTATTAACATAACTAAACATCTTTCGACATTTTTTTGTATATACAAAATAAAATGTAGATAGATACAAATCACAAATTGCAACATTTTTTCGACCCCAATAATGTCCCTTATTTGGAATGTTAATTTTATATTACGTCAAAACCCACGCCGCCATGCCGGCTATATTCTAACTGCGTAGATTTTCAGTTTGTTTACGAATAAACGAAAGTAAAAAAAAAACAACAATACATACCTACATATATATTAAAAAAAAAACAAGCGATAAAAAAAGCGAATCATTAAAATGTCTAACTAAATAGGTATATACCTACCTACATATATTTTTGTTTTGCTATAAAGATAGACTAAGATACTTTCGAAAATGTACTTTAATATTAAGTCGAGGGACGATGAATAGCAAAGGGGAGGTTTTAGGTTATAGTACATACTTAAGAATATATGTATGTTGTATACGTACATTATATGTATCTATTTGTATAAACTTTTCTATTAAAGCTGTTTACGAGTTTTGAACGAACGTTATATAGAAGTTTAACTTTTAAATTAGATACATTTTACTATGACAGTATATATATAATGTAGAGTAGATATTTATATATATACTTTTGACTGGAAATTCCATTTTTTTGTGTACCTAATTGTGGTAATGAAACGCAGTTTCGTAACAAAATAAAAATTAAAATAAAAAAAATAAGTTTAGATAGACTTGTGAAACATGTGCTTTGATGTTTGAGTAGTTTTGTATTTATATTATTTTTTTTTTTTTTGATAACAAATTGATAGTTAAGAGTGCCTTTAACGAGTGTAAATAATAATTTTAGTATATATATACTTGTATAATATGTACCAAAATGGAATTTTATGATTGTATTGGCTTGAAATTATTATTTTTGTTTTGTATTTATAGAAGAAACTTAAATAGTACGTACTAGAGGAACATAGAGGAAATTGATATCTATATAACACTTCCTCTTTCTGGCTTTAAATTGCATACTTTTTTTTTCGAATATCCCACATTATGTACCTATATGTGGTTAGATAAGTGGGATATTCGGAAAAAAAGTATGCTATTGAAAAGGTAAGTAATTTTGGTCACAAAAGGTCAAGTTGTTTCAACGATTGGTCAGCCAAAGAACATTTTTAGTCAATAGTTTAAGTTTTTATCGGTAAGTGCAGATTTTTAGGAATATATGTGTGTGATATTCCAGGGATATTTCTAGAAGAAACTTAAATAGTAGATATGTATAGAGTTAAAAATTTGTATCTATGACACTTCCCTCTTCTGATGGCTTTAAATGGCAAATTTTTTTTTGAATATCCCACATTTGTATAAGGTAGTAAGATGTGGGTGGGGTTTTCTAAAAAGAGGTGGGTTATTAAAAAGGTTAGATGTGGGTGGGATACTCGAAAAAAAGTATGCAACCTATTTTGTTCGAATATCCCACATTTGTATAAGGTGGTAAGATGTGGGTGGGGTTTTCTAAAAAGTGGTAGGTTTTTAAAAAGGTAAGTAATTTTGGTCATAAAAGGTAAAGTTGTTTCAGCGATAGGTTAGCCAAAGGACATTTTTAGTCAACAATTTAAGTTCATCTCGGTTTTTGGAGATTATTAGAACTATGTTTATGGGACATTCCCACAAGAAACTTAAATAGTATACTAGGCATAGAATTTGATGAAAAATTGATATTTATATAAGACAGTTCCCTTTTCTGACTTTGAATGGCACACTTTTTTCGAATATCCCACATACGTATAAGATGGAATGATTTGTGAGATATGTTTACATAAAGTATGCTCATTTATTTTAGAACCTTATTTGTCAGATATTCCCAGAAGAAACCTAAATAGTACGAGCATACCGTTTAATCAATAATTGATAACTATGTATATGACACTTCCGTTTTCTGGCTTACCACCTTATAATATGTGGGATATTCGAAAAAGTATATTATTTAAAACTGAAGCAGTTTCAACAATTCTTTTAGTCAATGGTTAAAGTTTTTCAGGGTCATTGGAGATTTTTCGAATCTTATTTGTGATAGCCAAACATAATTTAATCCTCAATAAAAAAGTTCAACTTGTTCGAAATTTGGTCAGTCATAGAGTTTTAATGAATTTTTAAAAATTTTCTTCGTTTTAAAAATTTAGAGAATACATATTAGCACCTTATTTGTGGAGTTTTCAAACAAAAAAAAACTTTTAAGCCGTTAGAGATTTTTAGAATCTCATTTGTGAGATATGCAAAGTTCAAATAAAAATTTCAAAAAAGTCAAAAGTTTAAAGAACATCGATTCACACGTTAAGTATGTAATCAAACAGGAATGCGACTTTTTTCGAATCCAAAACTTATCCTTTAAGGTACCTACTAGAGCCCCCTAATGAACGTGTATCCGTGTACCCGTATTGCACGTGTATTTAAATTATTCGTGTAGGAAAACGTATATTTATATTTACACGTGTATTTAATGTTACACGTTCATTTAAAGTTCCACGTGTATTTAAGCAATACACGTGTAATTACTTCTAAATCGTTCCTGTGCAACAGCATAGATACGAAGCCGAAAAATAATTTTTTGGAAAATATTTTTTTGGTTTGACATAATATCAAAGGTATCTAAAAACCGTTCTTTTAAAAATATCTTAAAATAGCTTCACCACGGTTATTTATAAAAAAAAGTTACGCTTTTATAATTACACGTGTATTTAGAATATACACGTTTAAACCTATTGAATTTTTTTTTACTTCACGTGAAACGAATACACGTGTAATTAGATTCACGCTTAAAATCCAGAGCTCTAGTACCTACCTATAATACTCAGGTTCAGACTGGCGAGTTAGGAAATCTCCTATCTGTGTTTTTTAGTCCAAGAATTTTTTTAAGCAGAACTAGAACTAGAATTTATTTAATTAATTTTTTTAGATTTAAGTATGTATCTGCCTTGATAAATACCTTCAAGCAACCTTAGTCTTAAAATGCCTTTTAATAATTAATATTTTGAAAAGTCGAAAATTTTGAAAGAAGTAGAAAATTTTTAAAAAGTCAAAAATTTTGAAAAAAGTAAAAAATTTGAAAAAAGTCTAAAATTAAAAAAAAAGTAACTTGCAGCTTCATAATAATTATCTCATAAGCTAATGATGTTAGAAAAGAGATTTTAAAATTACCACAAGAACACCTTACTTCACAAGTCTTTCAAAAAAGACCCATTTCGACTCTAAATGTAGTGTTTTTTCTTAGTAAAATTCGGTCTATCAAACCATGTATTGTATACCTTCTCTTTTCCTTTTTTAAAAGTGTATTGCCAAATTATAAGATAGAAGATACATAAAATTAAAAAAAAAAAAATAATATGTAATAAAATTATAAGGTGTGTTTTATTCATTGCTGCATAGCCAGCGCAGCACAAGTTTGAATAAAACGATTACTCCATCTATACGTTTATTTCAATAATTCAAAGTTCTATCGCCAGCACAGCCACATTTTTTTACTGACTTCTTTTTCACCAGCAATCAAATTGTTTTTGTTTGCCAAGGGAAATTTTACTGCGCTGGCTATATACTATACTTAAACAATTGATACGGAGTGTATAGATCTCCCCTATTGTTTCTTGTATTTTCTTCTACATAACAAACACAAAGCTGAAATTTTTGATTTAAATACATCATCTCATGTTATGTTATATTTTTTCTTGCAATCGTCAAAATCAAAAGCATATTTTTATTGTCTTCAACGGGGAAATACGTGTAAACTCATAAACACAAGTCACCCAACCCTTTACATTCACAATCAACGGCATATTAGAAACAAGATAATGGAGAAAAACTGGACAAATAAAAATAATATATATTTGTAATACCTTTCTTTATACAATCTTTAAAATAAGTAACTTATAAGAAATTTCAATTTATAAAGCTACTGTTATGCTACGGACACCAAGAGCATTTTTTTCAAGTCTTTCTTTTTTGCGATAAACTGTTATAAATTGGCATCTCTTTAATCCGTGTATTTTAATACGTAGGGTAGTTATACCATTAGCGCGGCGTACATTTAAAAAAATTCCTACCGACTTCCCTTTAAAAAAAAAGTTTGTTTGTATTATGAATAACTTTGTATTTTTCAAGAGCTATTTGTTTATAAAATAAAAATGCCTTTAAGCTATGCGCAAACCGACACGATGGCGGTGGCGATTGCGATAACTTTTATCGCGCGATAAAGATGCGTTCAAAAACCTGCTCACATCAACGCGATATATTGTGTAGCGGGCTAAGTTGTCAGCGACAATACAAACGTTTATTTTTTTGAAGTTTAATAAAAAAAACATATAAAATGGGATTCCCCCTAATTTTTTCTATTAATTTTTCAGTTTTTCAAATTTTCTTTTTTAGACTGTCATTTTTCTTCAGGCGATAAAGCGATCAAATGGTGCTTGCTGCGTTCAAGAAAAGTCGCGTAACTGAACGCAGCAGTGGAATGTGAACGCAATCCACATATCGCATCGATGTGTGCCCCTCCATTGATTTACGTGTGCGGCATCCACATTGTTATCGCGTCGGTTTGCGCGTAGCTTTAAGTTCAACATACCAAATATAATCTTACCATTCTTACTTTTCCTTTTTCAATTTTTTTTACTCTAAAACTTTATTAACTAGGTAGGTACCTAGATATTTATTTATTTTTTTTAATTTATTTCTATACAATGTAGGGATGACTTTGTTTCATTTAAAAAATCTATCAATTACAAAAAATACAAATAATGCCAAGTCTTCTACTTGGCTGATGTATTTCAATAGTAGGTTTATAGAATTTATATTATTAACAAAAAAAAAATCTTCGTACAAAAAACGAAAAATAATTTGGTATAAGATTGTACTTAAACAAGTGACGCAGAGTGTATCGTTTTTTCCCTCTTATTATTTTTCATGCATATTCCAACACACACAACAACCACACACGTGAGCAATTTAATACTTCATCCCACGGTACACGTGACATTATATACTTACATATTTCCTGATGCAATCGTTAAACTCAAAGCTATGTGTATATATGTAGATAGTCGAATACATACATTTTTTGCCGACTCCAACAATCCAACGTGAACGTGACGTGTAAACACGCAAACACAAATTACACTCACACAACCCTTGATATTATCATTTCAACAGCAGCAGCGCAAGGCAAATATATTTTCTGTTTTTCAAATTCCCGTCAGTCGTGTGAAGCGTGTGAAATGTTATACATGGAGGAGGAATTAATTGAACAAGTACGGGAAAATCCTATTTTATATGATTTAAAACATAGAGGTTATAGAAATCAGATTTTAAGAAAAGAAGCATGGGATGATATTGGAGAACAATTGGGTAAATCGGGTGAGTTAAAAGAAAAAGAATATAATTTACAGAATCACTTTAATAAATTTATAATGAATTAGGTACAGAATCTATGTGTAGATACATATTTTTTTCTATTGAAATTATTGAGAATGCGTGCGTGTGCGTGTGTGTGTGTGTATATGTATGTAGTGCACTTATATGTATATTGTATTTTGTTAGTTGAATGTACTTATATGCGTCAGTGCTGTCGTCTCTCAAAGGTACTATTTTCGGTAACATTTTGTAAAATATAATGGACGAAGAATTTTTAAGTTAAAAATCAATAATTATATTTTTGGGCTAAATTTCTATTTTTTTTTAATTCAAATTACTTCGTTTATTTGTCGATTTAAATAAAATGTCTAATTAGTGGTTTTTTCTTACAGGTGAATATTGTAAAGAAACATGGAACAAACTTCGAAATGCTTACACTAATGCTTTAAATAGAAGAAAATCAAGACAACAATCATCCAGAAAAATGCCAAAATGGACATTTGAGGATCAAATGGCATTTCTACCTCTTGCCGCGACTTATAGACCCAGACAGTGAGTATCTACATACAAGTTTCTTTTTTCGTGAACTTTTTTAAATTAACAATATCTATGTTTGTTTCTTAACTGCAACTTCTTGTCAAAAATTTCTATGGGATTTGACAGTAAATTATGTTGTTGTAGGACTTTTCAAGTTACCAAACAGACATAATAGGTCTGTTTGGTATCTTTTTTTAAAGAAAAAGTGTAAAACCTGTCAAACTTTGAAAGAAGGAGAAAGTACTCTCAGAGAGGGGAAAACTTGTCAAAAAATTAACAAACGCACTGAACGACTTTTTGTATTAAATGTCAATTGTATAAAATGTCAATTTTGTGTTCAAGACGTCAAACGGTGGCAAATCATTTTGAATCTGAGAATTTGAGGATCTGGGAAGTGATTTTTTATACTGAAAAATGTCGAATGAGAATGTAACGCCAGTTTTTATGGACTTATCTGAATCTTCATCAAGTGAATGTGAAGACAATCTGAATGAATATTTTGTTAATTCCCAGCCGACGTCAAGTGACAGACACTGACAGTTGTGTATTTGACATTTTTTGCACTCCTTGCACACAGACATTTGTGTTGCAAAAATTTGCAAGTTATCCAATGGAGAGTAAATTATTTGCTCTCGTGGCAACTTGTTTGTATAATACGATTTTCACTTAAAAAAAATGCCCGAAAGCTAAATTTTGATGAAGAACTTTGTTTGTAAGTGTTATAAGCATTTCCAGAGTTTGAACCAGGAGTTTTATTTTTTATTGAGCGAAAGGGACCAATTTCAGTTTGATTCGATCAACTGTCAGTTTTTTTTTAAGAAATGTCAATGCAAAAATTATAAGGTGTGTTCCTTTACTTTGAAACTCCGTGCATTTGCATGAATTTCTACACATTTATTTTTTTTTCTATAATATGAACTTTGACAGATTTTTGAGTAGAAATTCACACAAATGCACAGAATTTCAAAGTAAATAAGCTCGGCTATTATAATTGTAGAATACATAAGTCTATAAAAAAAGATTCTGACACTTGTTTTCTTAATAGCTATATCTAGATTTTGTGAAAAATGTGAGCAGTTGGCCCATTTAGCAGGTGATTAAAAGTGCCCTCCTTACAATAAATAAACTGCTATTGTAACGTTGGCGCTTTATGAATAAAAGTATTATAATATTTTTTGTGTAGAATCTTATAAGCTTGAAATTTTTTATTTGACAAAAAAAATAAGTTTTTGAGCAATTATAAAAAAAAACTGATATTTTTCCCTCTCAGCCCGAAAAATTCAGCTTTGTCGTAATATTTTTTGATGTGTGACCTTCTTGATTGTCTAATCTTCCAGGGCTTATAATAAAAAACTGTTTGATAGATAAAGATTTACATATACTTGAAGGCTTGTCAGCTACATTTGTTTATATTTATTTTTTTTTTAAATATTTTTACAGATATGAGAGACGTTCTGTTAGAATTTCTCATGGCGAAACTCAAGAACAAGATCAAAATAATGATAATTCAAACGAAGATGATGATGTTGAAATTGAAGTTGAACCGATTGTATCAAGAGAAGACGACAACGGCGATATCAAACCTTCACTTCTTCACATAGCCAATAATGATGCTCATTCCACAACAGATCAATATGATTTTGCTGCTCATCACTTTGAGACTACAAATTTTGAAGAATTTGTTACACCATCGAGAAGAGAATCAAAGTCACAGAATAAAAAACTCGAGAATAAACTGAATGAATTGGTTGTGATTATGAAAAATCATAATCAAATGCTATCACAACATTTCTCGTCGCAAAATAATAATTGTACACACGATGATGATGAAATGTATTTTTTAAGTTTGGCTAAATTTGTTAAAAAATTAAATCCAGCTGAGAGGATACGAGTTAAAGGAGAAGTGTCACAAATTATTTTTCAAGCAGAATTACGTAATCTTACAAATGATGGAAGAAATTATCAACAACAACAACAACAACAACAACAACAACACCAAGAACAACAGCAACAACAGCAGCAACGTCATCAAGAACAACAACCACAGGAAGTTATACAACAAATCCCTTCAACATCAGTGCATGCAACTTCTGAACAATTTTTCTCAGAAACAGTTATTTTGAATCCAAAAATTGAGAAAGAATAAACAGCCTTTAATGACATCACTTTCAAAAGGCATTTATAATATTTATTAATAAAACCAGAAAATAAAAAAATAAATTAAAATTATAACTGAATCTACTCTTTTCCTTGTTTATGGTAGTTATTCCAGGAATTTAACCACGGCGATAAGTTTTATCAAATGAAAAAATTATATTTTTAAAATTTTCTAAAATCATCATCGGAACTTTATTTTATAGCAGATGTTTTTCATGGAAATAAAAAAATACATTTTTTTATAATCAATTATTTTATAATCAATTATAAAAAAATACATTTTTTTATAATCAATTACACAGAAATTGTAGGAATATATTATAGTTCTTCAAGATTTTAATTGGATCTACCAGAAAACTGCTATAAATGGTATCTATAATTCCCTTAGGAGTGCTAGAATTTACTGGACTTTTCCCTTTATTTATTGAGAATTTTCCCAATTGTAAAATTCTTGGAACAGCACAAAAACTAATTTGATCTTTACCAAAAAAATCCTTTAAATGGTTTCTATACTTCCCCTATAAAACTGCTAGAATTAACTAGACTTATCTCTTTAATTATTTAAAATTTTCCAAATCTTGAATTTTTTGGAAACGCACACAAAATAGGTATTCGAAATTCCGAATTTAAAGATTATGGGATTAGATATAAAAGTATAAGGAAGTGATTCTAGACATGTCAATTTATAACAGTTTTATTTTATAAAAGTACTCTTTATGCCTTTATGCCAGGGCCCTCCGGTGCCGATGGTAATACTTCGGAAAAACAGAGTTTTTTTTTAAGCCCCAACCAAATTTAATGGCGATAAACTGTTATAACTGTTATAAATTTGCATTTCTCTAGTGTCGTCCTTCAAACACAATAGCATTATCTATAGAAGTGGACAAATAAATTTAATTTTATAACAGTTATGTTTTTAAAAAAGAAGACCGATAAATGCCTATTTATAACAGTTTTGTTTTTAAAGGTATGTATACTTCACGCACTCTGAATTTTTTTCCAAGTCAGGCGAAACTCTTTAATACACACCTACTTTTAAAGGCAAACTGTTATAATTTGCTGTTTCTCTAGTCTCGTCCTTAAACTATATAATATTGTACTATCTTAGAAGTTACCATATAAATGACAATTTATAACAGTTTTGTTTTTTTTTTTCTTTTTAAGAAGACCGAAGCCAATTTATAACAGTTTTGTTTTTAAAGGTACTGTTTATTCGGCTTCGTCCATCCCCAAGTGAGTATACTTCGAGCACTGAGAATTGTTTTTCTTCCAAGTCCCGCGAAACGCGTTAATACACATCTTCTTTTAAAGGCGATAAACTGTTATAACTGTAATAAATTTATCTGGTTTCGTGTTGCCTACGTTACTACGTTTAGAAATTAAGATATCAGATTTTTTTTTAATGCGCGATTTATAAAACAGTTTAACAATTAAATAGAACAGTTTTTATAACAGTTTATCGCCATAACAAGTCTTTAATCAAAAGTCATAGTGGCTTAAATCGACTTAAGCCAATTTAGGTTTTTTTTTAAATATTTAAAATAAATGACAAATTAGCTAAATTAGCTAAAATTTCAATGGAATCGGCTAGTGATTAATGATTGACATTTGGATGAAGTTTTAGCCTCTTATTCAAAATAATCTTTTCGGAATAATTTTTTTAAGGTAAAAATTGTTTTCCCAAAAATGCTTAAAATCGACCTTTTGAGTAAAGAAGTATGAAAAGCTGTTCAGGACCTCTTTCAAAATATATAGCAAGTACAAACTATGAATACCCGAAAAAAGTAGGTACCTATGTCAATATCTAATACAAAATGTTATAAATTAGTTTCTTAAGTCGTTTACTTTATTTATTTATAACTAGCCTACGCGTGCAAGAATTCTCGAAATTACATAAAAATAAAAGACGCATGAAAACAAAAAATTTCAGTTTTTGAACAAATTATTAACATTTTTAAAATAAAATTATAATTCGTCAAATCAGAAGGTAATTTCGCTTCCTTTTACACCTCATTTGTCAAAATCGGTGTAGTATATATAAGAGTCGGAAAGTGGGTCTATAGACTTAGAAATAATATACCTTTGTATATGATTATTATTATATTTATAAATAAATAAATAACTACGAGTGTGCTGTCACACAAAAAATCTATTCATAATTATTTGTATCAACTTCTTTTCTAGATAAATCTCGACTAATCTACTTTATTCATAACCGTCAAGGAAATATTCATACTAATTTCAAAATATTTATATACAAAATCAACATCTCATTACAAATTTACAATGATGAATTTGATAAAAATCAAATTAAAAAAACAAAAACAATATTTTAACAGTTTGCTCAACAAATTCACTTACTACATAAAATTAGAAAATTAATTAATTTACATATTCATTAAATACATATAGGTAGTCCCCCAATTCACTAGTAGGTGCCTAGCCTACCTACCTACCTAACCTACTAATCAAATCCGAACAATGTAAAATGAAATCAATATTTGCTCTAAAAAAAAAATTGAAAATGCATATGATAACACGTATTTTGTATATCTAGGTATAATTTTTTTTTCCTACGTGCAAATATGTAAAGACGATTACAAAGAATACCTAGTTAAACTGTGAGATACATTTTGTAAGTACCTTCCTACGTTTATATGTACATACATACCAATACAATAGATAGATACTCAAATATATTATAATATGTATGTACTTTCAATTATTATTGATTTTTTGTTCACCCTATTTCAATATGTATATTTTAAATCTATATCGAAGTCCATAGTCCCATCCCTTGTGAGAATATAAGGGTGACATAAAATTCAGCACGATAAAAAAAAATATATGTATATATACATAGACACCTATAGATTGATATATAAATGGCTGGTTATGTTATTTTCTACTCTCAACTCTCACGACTATTTAAGGTAAAATAAATTAGCGGTTTTTCTAAATCTATAAAAACTCACGTATACAAAATTAATCAAATGTTTTTTTTTTTTTTTTCATTAAGTAAGGTAGGTTGGTATATCTAAAAACAAAGCTGTGAATCATTTTGCATACATTTATTTTTGCAATTCACCGTACAGTGAAACCACTTTATAGAAATAAGGGGAATTTTGGTCAAGATAGGCTGCTTGACAAAATTTTGTATGAGTCATTTTAATAATTTTAAGAATTTATGATTTAAAACAAGATTAGTTTGAAATGTTATAGAGGCTTTGGTTAAATTATTGTTTTTTTTTTTGTAATTTATAATTATTATTCCTTTTTTTTAATATAGTCAAGAAAGACCTGTACCCGCTCTGGATTCAATTATTTTATTTGTTATTTATAGTTCGTAACAATTTTGTGTTTTTTTTTTTCATTGATTACTCCTTACGCTCCTTTTGTACTCTGTTCGTAGTGTTATTTTTGCAGTACCTACTTTTGTTTTCCGGTTTCATTTAGGAGTGGTACTCTGAACACGCTACCCTTTTTTGTTAGATTAAGAACTTCATACTTGTCAAACCGATAAATGTTTAAAGAAGCCATTTTGTTAAATCAGTGACGTTTGGCAATGTGTGTCCTTAAACCCCCTTTTATACGTGGAGACAAATATTTATCCCCCCCATCTTTTGTTTTTAATAGAGAAGGTAACAAAAAACAAATTCCGTGCTACTTTTTCTTTAAAAAAACGAGCCATTTTCGTGCCGTATGGAAAATAAAAACAAACAATAATTCTTATATTAACAAAAAATAAAATTCAATTATGAGGTGAAATGCATACAAAATTAGAAGTAAGTAATTTGAGTTTAACTCCATTTGGTGCAGTTTTCATAAATTGTTTTTTAAATTCCCTTTATTTGAAGTAAAAAATGGAAATAAGAAAAACTTGCCATATTGAATTTTTTCATGCCACCGTGCCACGATGAAATGTTCGTGTCAAAAAAAAGCTGCAAGTGAATGAAGTGAGGGGTTAGAGGAGTGAACGAAATCGCCCAGTCAACGATTTGAAGAAATTTTGGTAACAAACTCGCGTAGGAAAATACATCTATAGCATTTGTTCTATGTAAATTATAATCTAACTTTAATATCGGACTGAAAAACTTGGCCTTAAAGTATTTCGAAAATTGTTTTTCTTCAATTTATCAGATCAGAGCTTCGATTTATTTTTTTGTGTCGAATTCTTTTTTCGTCAACGCTTGTAATATTTTTATACTCGCATTCTAACTAAGTAGGTTTTAATAAGAGCTCCCGACTTTAAGCCTGTATTATAATTACACGTGTATTCGTGTCACGTGTTCACGTGTAGTGTAAAAAAAAACACGTGTTATTATAAAAGCGGTACCTACTTTTTTAAGTGGCTGTATACTAGAGCTCCCTATTACACGGATATTTAAAAACACGGATACACGTGTTCTTATAATATCCGGATTTGAATCCGTGTATTTCGTGTATCCGTGCATCCGTGCATCCGTGTGTCCGTGTATCCGTGTATGCGAAGATCCGTGTATTTTAAATAATCCAATCATCACTGGATGGGGCCAAATTTATGGGATTTTTTTGATAAAAATACGACAACGACTTGGTAGTAGAATCTGTCAGTGGATTTAAATTTAGAATTATTTAATTTTTTCTTTAAAAAATCGATTTTTTTTTGGAAAATCACCAAAAATAAAAATCTATAATATCCATTATCCCTCAAAATTTTGAGCTTGTAAGCCCACCTCTGAAAAGATAAAAATCAAAAACCATTCCGTGTATTAAGAATCCGTGTAATAAAGATCCGTGTATGCTTAATATCCGGATACACGGATATTAAGCAAATAAATACACGTGTTTTAAGAGAACGGATTTTTATTTGCGTGTAATAATTACACGGAGTCCGTGTACCTGTGTTTTTCAAATACACGGACTGAATCGTAGGCTCTACTGTATACACGTGCAATAAGGGGCACTAGTTTCAACTACCTTAAAAACTAATGAAACGGTTGGAAATGACACAGGGTATGTAGTGCTTGAATGCTTACTGACTGGCTGAATCCAATAGGGGGGTTTACATGGCCCAGCATGCTCGACAAGCATCGATGTTGCATCATTTAAACGCAAGAAACAACAACTTCACCAACCGCATCTTCTTTGATTTTCAAAATATTTTGAAAACTTGTTCCGATTCCATCGTGTCATGCTGTCGAGCATGCCGTTCCATGTTAACCCGCCTAATGGATACGGAGGTGCAACTGCAACTGGAGCCGGAATAGCTGTCAAAATACCTATTTTTTTTTTTTAAAACACAAATAGCTGTACATGCTCAGTGTGGGCACGTACATTGCTTTTTACAAGCAATTTCAGCTCCAGTTCCCATTGGAACACTCTTTGGACCTTCTATAGTTCTACTCGGCTGTATAACCAAGAGCTTGAGCTAAAAAAAAATGTCTCCCCTAGGGAATTACATAAAAAATGCTCTTTATAGCAAATCTAAAGCAAATCGATTCTCCCGTTTAGTTTCTCGATGTAAACTCGATGTAAATTTAACTTAAGCTTAAGAAGCGACGAACAGTATGACAAAAACCACTTTTAAGGACATTTTTAAGCTTTATTAAGACAACAATACAATTTTTAACACGAAACCAATACTTGTCCTATAGCATACAGAGCAAGTAAAAATGGTCTGGTCATTCATGCTCCAATGAGAAAACTACCCCTCACTCCCCTATTATGTCTTAGATCTGTTATCGTGGTGCCTACGCAACATCGATTAAATAAAAAAAAAAAAAAAAACGAGAAAAAAATATTTAATTAATCTGTCTATCTACACATATCTGTTTTATTAGATTTTGGTAAACTTGACTGACACGAGGCGAGGTCAGATTAGAAAAAAAAGAACAACGAAATTTAAAAAAAAAGATGTTAAATAAACAACTTAGAAATCTGTAGTTTAGTTAGGCTCTATAGGAGGCAGAGAACAGGAGAATCTTTTTAAAAACGTGGCAATTTCTCAAAACCAAGAACTGAATAGGGGATGTTGATGATCATTTTTACGATATTTACGCAATTTATAAATTCATATGTTTACATTTTATTTAACAATAAAAATTCTATAAAAATAAAACAAAAAAAAAATTGTTTTTTTCTTTAACGAGATTATATTGTTGTGTGGCTGGCTACCTACTCAATAAATGAGTGTTTTTGCTAAAATGAGGGGAATGAATTTACACACAATATCAATCGTAAAAACCACGTGGTTAAAGAAATATTGCTCATTTCGAAGCACGTTTTTTTTTTATTTATTTTTTGTGTGTTTTGTTCAACATTTCATAATAGTTCGAAAGCCTTTATGTGTGTTGTTTTTTTTGTTTGTTGTTGCTATGCGGCGATCGCAGCTCATATGAGGTCAATCAAATTTAAATTATGGAAGAGGAATTTACACTACCTTCGGTTTTTTTTTTAAATTTTGAAACAGCAAGTAAAGTGTCTGATGTGAAGTTATTCGGGTTTCTTGGTTTTTTTTTTCTTGTTGGAAATTCAACTATGTAGATACTTATACACCTATTTATAAAGATGACGACATTATTCAAGTTTTATAGATAATTGAATCTAAGAAGATGATTTAATTCAACAAAGCGTTGATATAGACATACCGCATCTAATATTTATTGTCCATACTGTTTTGTTGTCGAGTGTCATTGGAGGAGCACCCATGACGTAGGTTGGTTTGTTGATAGCTTTGATAACAACTTATCACTTTGTTGCGAAAAAACAAAGATTGATCGACGTGTGGTTTTTTTTTCTGGTTTGATTGATTTTTAAACAAAGGTTTTTATTTATTATTTAAACGCTTGATACCATCTTGTCTTGATGGGTTATTTGAGATTTACGTACCTATGTAGGTAGCACAAACATGAGTAAAATCTAAAGTATCTCCTTTTTTTATTTATTTTTTTGGGGTATAAATATTTGTTCTAGAGCAAAATAAAAATCTAACTTGTTTATTATTTTTTTTTTTTGCAATCATATCATATTCCATGAAATTATTATGCAACTTGATTCATTTCTTTGTAAATAAACCAAAATATCGAATACAAAAAATTTAAAATCTCTTAAATCACCTCATATTTTACTAACAAAATATGTTTTTTACCAGTTCTAGAGCACCTAGATCAGGTGTACACAAATACCCGTGTTGAACGTGTAGTTAAATTAATAGTGTTTTTATATTTACACGGGTATTTATTGTTACCCATGTATTAAGGCAATACGAGTGTATTTAGGCAATACACGTGTATTAAGGCAATACATGTGCATTTATAGGCAATACACGTGTATTTAGGCAATACACGTGTATTTAGGCAATACACGTGTATTTAGGCAAAACACATGTACTTAGATAATACACGTGTAATTACTTTTTAATCGTAGTTACGATGTTTTGTGGTTCAAAAGACGTTGAAAAATAAATACAATGTCATAACCAGTTTTTTTTTAAATATTGTTTTTTTGGTGTAACATAATAGGTAGGTAGTACCTAAAAACTGTTCTTTTAAATTGTAAAATTGACTTAAAATCACTTCACATTTTATAATTACACATTTTTTTTTATTTACACGTATACTTACAACCTATACACTTGTATAAAGTACACGTGTTGAATTTTGTTTAATACTCGTGTTCACGTGACACGAAAACACGTGTACATTATTAAATTCACGCCTAAAATCAAAAGCTCTAATTTTTAGTAAAACTTTAAAAAAATGCAAATTTAAATTAATAAAAACAAAAAAATTAATACTTAAAAAAAATGATTTTTGTAATAACGGAAATAGAAACAAAGCATCTCATAGTAAGAAGTAGAAACCATCACAATAGTTGAAGAATAAAGTACATAAGGACAATTTTTTGAGGATTTTAAATCACACAATTAAAATAGGTGTTAAGTGGGGATTTAAAAGCTTTCGAAATTTAATATTCAATAAAAAGTCGCCAAAAGCATTTTCATCAAATTTCAAGTCTCCAACTCTATTAGTTTCACAATAAGCGTAATTTATATAAAATGGGGCGTAATAGTGGGCGGATGTTAAAAATAAATGTTTTTTTATTAGATTAATAAAATTATGTATGCTTAGTTCTAATTCTTTAACTCTTTTTAAAACACTTCTGTAGAGGCGTAGAAGTGGGTGGATTTAATAAAAATAATCAGAGATATATCTAAACCTATTCTATAGATTTTGCGTACAAAATATATCATTCCTTACACTTTTGAGAAATGCAATAAATAAATTAGTAGGAAAATTATTGCTTAAAGACCAAAAAATTTCAAAGTTGTCATCAAAATTAACACTACAATAATGGAGAAGTGCAAAAAAGTGGGTTTCGTCATACCGTTCGTTGGTCTGTGCGTCCAAGAAGGAAACCTAACGAATTAAAGTTGTTGGTACTGAGAATTTTTAAAAATTCTGATTCCCTAGAGTTGAAATTCAAATTCTTATTTTAGCACATCTACATAGTACTAGTATCTGCCATACAACTTTTACAGTTTTTCGGTGATTTCGAGTAAACCTTGTACTTTTGACGTATATACGTACATACATATACTACGTCTTACCTAAAAATCGTATTTAAAAAACAAATAAAATTTTATAAAACGTGCTTTGTTTCTAAAAAAACAAAACAGTTTAAACAAAATAAAACTCTTCTCAGCTACCTTGAATACTTAATTATACGACTACCAATAACTCTTAAACTAATAACTTAATCTAAAGATAAATTCTTTTTTATTATAGGTACGAGAAACTTATTTTCAAAACAAAAATAAAATTTATCACACGCTATCTGATTCTGGATAAATCCATATAACAATAAACTAAATCGTTATCACAATTCACAATTTTAACACAAAAATTGTTGTGTCTGCGTAAACCTATAAATTCGAGACAAATAAAAACAACAACAAAGAACAGCAACAATAAACAAAATTACTTATAAATCAATGTGTGTCATCCGCGATAGCCCTGACCTTAATATAGCATCAAAACGAACATTATAAAATCTACTTTACCACTTATAACTAAAATTACAAAAAAAAAAAAATAAATTCGTATTGAATGTTATTTTCATTAAAAAATGTGTTTTACAACTTTTACACTATATTTTAAATCTTGAGAAATTAAAATGATCTGAATGGAAAATTTCCAAAAGGCACATTTTTTTTTTTATTTATCTGTAAATTCTCACACATTTCAATGAAAGATGCTCGTAAAAGTAAATTTGTATGTAAGTTGGAGCTGGCGCCTATATTTTCAATTGCAGGACGGTATAGCTGGGGAGGGTGAGATTTTTCGTCTGGCATTTGATTCCCTCAAAGCATTTTTTTTAACGGCAAATTTCAAAAAGAAATAAAAGCACTTTTAATCATTTCCCAGAAAATCGAAATCAAATGCGAAATCTTGAATTCGCAAAATATTTTAGGTTTAAGTCTATTTTTGGAGTCGATTTGTGTTCAGAATAAATTTGAAAATGCAAAAATGAGCAAAACGTTATATTTTTCATTCAATAGAGGTCAAATGAATTAATTTCTATGAAAATTTCTAAATTTCATTTCAAATCATCCCATTTCCCATACAAATTCACTTTTCGAAATGAGGTAGGTAATTTCAACCAAATTTACACTAAATTAATTTAGAAATTACGTACAAACTTTACGAACATACCCAAGTGGAATCCATTAAAAGAAGAAACCATATGCAAATGTCAAAATTCGATGTATAAAAAAGAGAAAGAAAGTAAGGTTTCTTTCTGTCTGACTAAATGTAAAATCAAATTCAAAATGAAATGAGCTGTCAAACGAAATTACTTTATTTAAAATGATAGCAGTTTTTGTAATTTTTGAAATTACCTCATTTTGGCTCTAATGAACACGTAGTATAAGGGCCAGTTTAGCAGTGCACACTTAACAACATAATTGGTATTTAATTTTTCCATTTTGACACTTTATGCGCAATTTAACTGTCTAAATAAGTGGCACTTAAGTGGTCAATAGCGGAGACAAGTGTCACTTATTCCTATAAGTTTACATTGTGAAATTGAGCATTATTGTACTGAAGTGACATTTACTTCGATTGTGAAACTGGGCCTAAGAATTTGAAGCAAAAATCTGTTTAGGTGCAACATTTCAGTTTTCCAGACCTTTTTCTCAGTTCAGTTACCTACCAGAGATCTCATTTTTTTTTTAAATGTGAAAAGCTTGATTTCTCATTTTTACTGATGAACAATTAATTATTGAATTCGTTAGCTCAGTTTTTGACGAAAAAAAATTGTGGAATCCTAAAAACAGTGAACTAGCAAAATTTATAGAAATGAGTTCTTTTGACTTCTAATCTACAGGGATATTCTGGCAAACCTCTCCGGTAACTCACAAGTTAGAACAACCTCAAAAGGTGAGGTAAAATTGATTTTTTGATGTTTTCGTATTCTTGTAGTACCGCACCTCACAAAAAACATCGAAATTGTGATCTCCTTTTGAGTATATCTCATAACTCACAAGTTTGACATTTCATAATCACAAAAAAAAATTGTTCAATGAGTCCGTTCAAAAAATATTCAGAACTCAACAATCAATTAAAAAATTCACCTTGGTGGGGTGAATTTTTGTGAGCATTGTCTGAGAATACTGAAAATGTTATCGAATCACAATAATCTAACAAGAAATCAAACTCACAAGAGTTTGTGACTTGAGAGCTCTGAAAACCAACGCTAGAATAGCCCTGCTATAGTTACATTCAGTAGGACCCAAGTTCTGTAAATATCGCAACGAAAAAAAAACTTTAAAAATTGAACGAAACTCATATGTTTTATTTTAATGTTCTCCGCTTCTTGATGAATTTTGTTCGTTTTGATTGTTATAGAACATGGACCCATCTTTCTCTCCCCCCTCTGAACAGTCAAAATGACAGAAGAAATATTGTGAAGTCTATACAACACATGAAACTTGTTCGTTTACTTCCAAAACCTACCCATTTCTACCATTTTTAGCCCAAAAAAGACTGTAAAAGTTCATATAAAATAAATAAATAGTAGAATCTGGTAGTTTCGACCAAGAAAGCGAACAGACCTATGAACTTGCCATTATTAAATTTTTTTTTAAAAGAGGAAACAAGTAGCTGGAGAGTTTTTGACGTTTTCTTTTAATTTCCAATAACCACCAATTGTAGACCAATTGTAGAATTATAAAGATTGGAATCTTTCGTACGTTCCAACAACCCCCAAAACCCATTTGTTTACATTGTTGTTTTTGTAATTTTATCTCGTGTCGATGAATAGATGTGAATTGCAACAACAATTTATGCAGTGGTGAATTCATATTTTTGCACTATTGTTCGTTAAAACATGAACACTAGTGCAAAAATATGAATTCACCACAATCCGCCATTTTGTTTAGCTTGTAAACAAACCAGAATGACAGCCGAGGATTCCAATCTTTATAATTCATAATCTCTGTTGTAGACCGTTCACTCCTCTTACTTGGTATCATTCTTCTCCGAAAAACTGAAAGTTGCTGGAAATTCAGTTTCTTTGTGTGACATAGGCCCTTTATTGATTCATTTATACATTCCCTTTAGAAAAATTTCACTAGCTACGGCCATGTGATTGCCTTTTCTGGTCTACGTGACGAAAACAATGTCAGTTGTCAGTCAATGTCTTGTTTTTAAACTTAAACGGACAAACTCTTTTCACCTTTGAATCATTAAAATCATTAAAACTTTGAACTCTATATAAACGCTGCTGAAGAGATTGTTGATTTATAGATAGAAAAATACCTACTCGTACTTTAAATACTTAACGAATGATTTTGTTTCTTTTTTTGTAATTTGTAAGATATATTCGTCACATCATCAAGACTGAGTTTACCTAGATAAAAAAAATTCTGAATATCATGGAATCCAATTTCGACCCAAAAACAAATATTTATGGTTAACCTTTGATGTTTTTTTTTTTTATTTCTCTCAAGATTTTTGTTTAAATCTGTTCCAGTTGGCCTTCCACCCTAAAACATTGAAATAAGGTATACTAGGGAAAAAGCTATATTATAGAAGACGAAAAATATTGAAAAAAAAATTTAAATTTGGAACAACTGAACAATCAAATAATGTATATGTAAGAATGTCTGTATGGATGGGGGCAAGGTACTTGACTACTTGTTATGCACATAAGTACTAAACCAATTATATCTACGAGTTTGAAAGGTTTGACTATTTTTGTCACAGACAATGTTAGTTGTACGATATAATATTATAAGAAGGTGAATGGAAGTTGCCCTAACAAGCAAAAGTATGTACCTAATTTAAAAAAAAAAAAAAAAAAACAATTCAACTGCACCCGCCGCGCCGCGCTATGGCCGTTTATAATAAAAGATTAAACAAGCTCTTTCAACTTATTAAGCAAGAATTTTTGTTGATCAAATTTTTGGTTTTTATTTTGTTGGTAGGGTCTTTGAATCTTATGAATTTCCATAAAATATGGGATCTTATCAATTATTATTGATTGTTATAACTGCGATTACGTTTTTATTATGTTTTCGTTTATACATACATATGTATGTAGGTATCGTTTAGGTACATGTGAATTTATATTCAAGTTTATATATAGCGCAATTGCAAGAAATGTGTAATATTATTCAGAAACATTACAGGTAACTGAATAAAATGAAATAAAATTACGCCATAATCACCTTGAAAACATTTTATTTCAAATTATATTAAGAAATACCATAAAAGAAGGTGTTGTATATAATGTGGGTTGCCTTTGCGTATATACATGTTTTATTTCGAGAGAAAGAGAAAGAGGACCTTACATGGTCAAATTATTTAATTCAAACATGCGGTTGTGAAGTTAAAATAGAATTGTTTGTGTAACATTCCTTCAATTAGTCAAAAATATTGGTTTTTCGTACATATGTATATAACTCTTAAACGGTGACGGCAATCATGCAAATTAGTTCATCTACAGTATAATGCAGGTTATATATGATTCTCTATCAAAAATATCCTAACACTTTATTCCTATGAGTAATAGTGATTTAAAAAAATGTCAAATGTCGAAAAAAAAAACTGTTTTTATGCCAAAAACTCTAAATATAGGTCAATGTCATGTAAAAGTGATTTGCCAAAAATTTGTAGATTATGTGTCCCTCTACAAAGTCATTCAAACATTTTCGATTTTTAAAGTGTTTTGAATACAAATTTATGAAACCATTAAATATTAAAAACAAAAATAATTACTTATTATGAAAATGTATACCTAGTACTAAATTATGAACATTTTTGAAAAAATTATTTTCCAAATTTTGTTTTCTTAAATTTTTTCTTTTTTAAAAATTTTGAGTTTGAAAATTAATTTTAAAAAGTATTCACTGAAATAATTAAATTTAAAAACAGAATTGAAAAACGGATTTCTGGCTTAAAAAAAATATAACACAACATTGTAAGTGTTGCCGTGTTTGTTAAATATTTTTTTTTTTCAAGTCAATTTTTTTAAAAAATCCAAGATGGCTCAGGCTCCACCTCGATTTTTTCGAAAAATCTGCACAAATATGCGTCTTATAATTCACTCTAACTAATTGTGAAAGAAAACTTTACATTCACTTCAATTAATTAAGCTTCAGTACTGGGTTTAAATTTCTCAATAAATTCTATTTCCACTAAAAAACAAGTAAAGTACATTTTGTTATTTTTAATTTTCTCAAAAACAAGGCCACATTTTAGCATCTGGTTTTTAGCATTTGACTTAGTATTGATAAGATTGAATATTAAAAACAAAAATACCTACTACTGATAACGTAAAATTTTTAAAAAATTAATTTCAATTTTTTTTAAATTTTGTTTTTCAAAATTTTGAGTTTTAAAATTGATTTTTGAAAAAGTATTCACTCAAATAATTTGATTTAAAAACAAAATAACTTAAATAATTTGATTTAAAAATTAAAGAAGCTTTTAAAAAAGATATAACATGACACTGTAAGTGTTACCGTTTGTATTTTTTTTTTTTTTTTTATTTTAAATCATTTTTTAGAAAATATAAGATGGCGGCCTAAGTTCCTGCCAGAAAAACTATACATATGGTCCTAATAACCGCTTCTAACGAGTGTGAAGGAAAAGTGCCTTTTTTTTGTATATAGCGCCGAAATGCCGTTTTTTTTAACCCAAATTGTTGTGAGGAAGCTGCCGATTTTAGATGAACTAAGACAAAAAAAATTGCAATTTTCCCTCTTTTCATGAAGTAGTACCCGTCTTAATACCTAATGAACGTTTTGTACTAAATAGACGTGTAATACTAAATACACGTGTTATACATAATACACATGTAATAATAAATGCACGAATAGTAGATACTTAATACACTCGTAATACTGAGAACACATGAAATAGATGTTCAATACTTAATACGCGTGCTACACTAAATACACGCATGTAATACTTTTTATACTTCAGATTCTTTGTTGTAGTGAGCTTAGATCAAACTACAATCAGAGGTTTATCATAAAGTGCATGCGTTAGTAGTTAGTAAATTAGTAAACTAATACTAAATAAACAGTATAAATAACTACAAAATTTTCAAAATTAGTAGGAAGTGATTCAGGAAAAATCTTTCAATTTTACAGTAGAATCTCGAAAAGATGAACAGATATAAAACAGGGCCCGTTCATCTTTTCGAGGAGCATCAACGTATGTTTGAGGAAGAAGACATAGTAAACATGAAAAATTATTTACATAACAAATTAATACGAGCTCAAAAGTATTGTTCAGGAGGAACTAAAGGCAAAGAAAAAGTAAAAATTATGTTGGGAATAAAGTATTCATCTTTTGGAGTACAAAATTTTAACCCGTTCATCTTTTTGAACACTGAAAAGTGAACATTTTCCGTTCATCTTTCCGAGCTGTTCATCTTATAGAACCGTTCATCTTTCTGAGAATCTACTGTACTTACTTATGTTGTTTTCCATTGATCGTCCACAAATTTTTTTGGTTTGGTTTTGATGCCATCAATTCCAGAAGCATTTCACATTTTTTTTTTTTTTTCAAAAGAATAACTAACATTTTGAGGGGCGCAGAACAACATAGTGTAAGTCTTCTGGACGACCAATGCAAAATGCCATTAAATGTAAATCTTCTAGAAAAGTGTAACCTAACCTAACTACCTAGAAAAATCAAGATCAACAATTAAAAAAAGCAGATAGTTTTATTATAAATACAAAAAATTCAAATAACCCACTTTAAATTTAAAAAAAAAAAAAAAAGAATCAAAGTGTAATAAACAAAATATGCAAATTTCTTCGCGCATTCGTGATTTCTGTCACACTCACAATAACTTTACTCATATACTCCCATTGCCATATTGAGTTTATCATCATCAGTTACCTACCTACACTTTTTGTATCGTTCGTAACACACATTTTTTTTGTTGTTGTTGTGTTCTTTTGCATAAACATCACACAAACAAAAAAAATATATAATATTTATTTAAACAATTTTGACAATAGCACAAAGGTAATACAATAGCGAAGAGAAGATAAAGATGCATAGATATACACATCCTACATACATATACTCGTTATAACAATGAAAGATTATCATTTAAATTTTTTTTTTTCTGTTCAAACCCTCCCTGTGAAGCCGGATCAAAATTCAAATTTGTCCAACAACGGGCAGTTGATATGATATGAATGGTGTAAAGGGTGACCCAGATGGTATATTATTGATCTAGTGGATTTAAATCCATTTTAACAGTTCTGTTTTTATTTTTGACAGATGTCAAATATGAGGATTAGTTGAAAATTTGCTGTATACGAGTGTCATAGAGGGTCTAAATAGCAATGAGTGCGGTTTTTTTATTTTTCTATAGTCTAGAGTCTAGACGTATTCACCATGATTATCTCATGACAGTTTGTTCCTTTTTCAAGTTGACAATTCGTTTTTTTTAGGATGTCACATTTTTAGACAGTTGCAATTGATCAGAATTTTTTAAAAGCAACTTCCTTAAGCAATGAGCTCATTTACTGGATTATTTCATGCAAATTCTGTCAGCAATGAGGACAATGGTGAGTTTTTTTTTTTGACAGATGTAACATAAGAAAAAAAAAATGACAGTTCATTGTATAGGGAATAAAGCACGTAAGAAATCACGTTTTTAAAGTTAATCGTCGAAAAAACGTCGAGGTTCGTTTTCATTTTCTCAAATAGTATTTTTGGAAATCAAAACAGATAAGGTTCTCACAAGACTAACAAAAAATAAAATCCGGCGTATTATATTTGGAACACCCTAAACAAATACCTACACATCATCATTAGTGTGGCTATTGTTGTTTTTTTTATGTAGATTCTGCACGAAATACAATATGAAATTTTATTTTTTTTTATATACGATGTTATATGACTTAACGTATATAAAAGTAAAATAAAACCAACAAAAAAATAAAAAGAAAATTTAAATAAAAAAAAAAAAAACTATTTACAACCCAAATAAAACATAATAACATTTCATCAATTTTATTATGATTATATAGTCGATGTGATGATGATGGTATATAGGGCTTTGACAATTTTAATAACGAACCGAACGCACGTTCTGCTGAAGTTAGAGGTTTTTGCAAAAATATTATACATGCATGGTTAGGTTTTGTATAGTAGGTAGTAGGTACAGACCACCACCATCAATATTATTAACCGCCAAAGAAGGTTTCAAACTTTCTGAATACGAATGAAATTTTTGCCTCGAACTCTTTCCAAAAACAGAAATAATAACGACCGCTCTGGCATTGCGGTTAACTTATATGTATACGGAACTATTCAAAAATGACAAATCATCTGCTTTACGTTATGTTTCGATTAGACAGTTGTTGTTTTTTTTTGTCATGGCTGAATAGGCATAGGTATAGACAGAGATAGAAAATGGATGGATAGCAAATGGATGGTTTGCGGTTTTTGTGGAATAAAATATTCAAAGCAATTAAAATGGCCGCAGAATAGCTTTTCTATGTTCTTCTGATAGAAATATGATTAAATTGTATTATTATCGCAGAACAAGTATTATGTTACGTGTGTGTTGTGAACAGAAAAATTAACGAAGTATTTAGACGTAAATGGAAAATTTATTATAGGCAGTGAAAATTTTTAAAATGGGAACTTTAAATATATTCACAACTGGAACGCATTGCTCTTGTGGTTTAAAGCTATAACGTGACTAAACGTTGAAGATGTACTTTTGGTAATGGTAACAAGAAAATACGAAGAAAAGTTCACAAGTAAAAAAAAAATAAGGCAATTTTTTAAAAAAAAAAAACAACAACTCCAAAACTCTATTTCTATTATACTCTTTTTTTTTTTGTTTAACCTGCAATTAGTTTGCACAATAACTGACTGAACACAATGCCCTGCTGCAACTGGAATCCACAGTACACATAACGCACAATATATTAAAGGTAATATCTCATTACGTTTTCATTTTTGTTCAGTTCTATACATTTGTCAAAATCGGGGTATTATGGTGGATCCAGTGCCCCTTTACTTGTTTAATTTCAATATTTTGTTGTTGTTTCTAATGATGCGAGTTGAGTTCCTGTGGGCACTCGAACAGCCATTTTTAATTTTTGTTTGACACTTTCAACTTTGACCAACATGCGCAATATATTTACCTTAGATTTTGTGTACTGTGACTGGAATTAGAGCCGCAGTTGCAACTGCTTTAAAAAAATGTTGTACGCCGTTGTTTTTTTATCTGCCCACAACGAGCTGTACAGCTTTTTGTATATTTTAAAGAAATAAAAAACAGCCACGAATTTATTCACTTCTTTTATTTCACTTTTTCATTTTTTTGATTTCCAATATTTTCACGATACATATAAGCATTAAAAGCTTCAATATTTTGTTCCGGTTTTTTTTTTTTTGTCATATAAATTGAAACGTCAAAAGTGCTGTACGTGAAAAGTTAGAAGTTCGCGAACCATTGCGGCTCCGACTACAGCTCCGTCTACAGGCGAGTCTAATGGTGAATGGTCAACGCATTTCATTGGCGTCACTAAAAATATGATTACTGTCAACGTAGACGTGTCATGGCATGAAATGTTGATGTTCACACTAGTGACGGCAGTCGGTTAATGTTGCCCCAAAATGTGTTGTTCCAAAATTTGTTGTCTCAAAATGTGTTGTCCCAAATTTTGTTGTCTCAGTGTTGTCCCAAATTTTGTTGTCTCAGTGTTGTCCCAAAATGTGTTGTCCCAAAATGTGTTGTCTCAAAATGTGTTGTCCCAAAATGTGTTCACGTGATATCTGTGTCAACGAATTTGTTATACTAAAAAAAACTATCGACGATCAAACTTTGAGCATTGATGTCGAATTGACAAGAGAAAAAGCCAACAAAAGTCACGTTGACGATCACAAGACGCACGTTAAAATTTTATATCAGTAAAGCTATGAAATATCAAATTCTATTGAAGGATGGCTACGATGTCGAAAAAATCATACATTTATGAGATTTTACTTTTAGTCCAGTCAATAAAGCATTTCACTCGGAAAAATTCGCCGGAAAGCTGGATTTTAGTTTATAGCCCCCTCATGGTGTTCTTAAGAAACTGTCAAAAGTCCCCATCGATATGAGCGCCGCTTACAATTTTACGAGGGGCTGAAGGCCCCCCAAAATGGTATTTCAGGAATAACTCCCAAATGGTAAGTTGTACAGAAAAAATGTCCAGGGGCCTAATTCCGTAAAACGAAAACGATCGAACGATATCTTTTTGGCAATAGCTGTCCCTATCTTTCTCTTTAGATGTGATAGAGATGTGTATAGTTAAAACGATATCGTTTGATAGTTTTCGTCTTACAATTCCGTAAGAGGCCCCAGGACTAATTTGTTACTTAGAAAATTTTCTACAAAAAACTTTAACATACTTTTTTTCATAAAATTAACCATTTTCCAAACACACCTATCGCAAGAGTTAAGAGTTTTACTATTCTATATAGTGGAGCAGCTTAGTTCAAAAATTGTGCATTTTGTGATAAAAGCATCAATTTTTGTTAATTGTTTGTACATTATATGAACATGATTTTAAGATATTGGCCTACTCTATTTGTCCACCCCTTTAGGTGGGAGGAGCAAATTAAAAACACAAATATTGAAAATAGAAAATGAATAGGTGTAAAAACACAACGACAACAATTATGATGTCTTTTTATAGCTTATTTTAAAGCCACTAATTCATTTTTTAATTATGTTTAGTTATTTAAGTGCAAAGTTTTTGAATAAATGATTTTTAAACTCAAAGTTTTGAAAATAAAATTCGAAAGACTCCTGAACTTTCTGATTTTTTTTAACGAAAAATGCGTATTCTTAATATTGATAAAATCGAAAATATCTTTGTTTAGTGATGCTGGCTTCGAAAACTTTTTGATGTTTCACAATCTTCTGATTCAGAGTGTTTTTTGAACAGATTTGTTGTACTTGCTTTGAGTCGGCAAAGGCGGTATACAACAATTCTATACGTATAATGTATCAAGTTCAAGTTTTTGTCATTTTTTATTCAATTACTTTGTTTTTTCTGTCAATATTGAATCACAGTAAATTCTTTCAAAAGTGCATTTTGATATTAATTGTCGTGACTCAATTACATATTTATTAAATATTTGTAATATTAAAGAACTTGTTTGTGTAAGCATCCCAATGCGTAAGACGATGTGTTAATATACGAGTAATGTTGATGTTTTTGTACCGTTTTCAAAAACGTCACCTGTAATGTCAAAAACTAATTAGCAAAATGTTTTTTGGATACCTTTTTGCATAAACTGTCAATTTTTAGACGTGTTCAGCTGAAGTGTATTTAGGCCACACCCTGGCTTTTCGGTTTAGTAACTTTTCGCTCGGTATGTATGGAAGCGAGATCGTGTATGTATACTGCGACTGAGCAGTAAGCCATATCGGTATTTATACCACTTCCGGTATAAATAAATTAACGTGACATCAATACGAATTTAGTTTTGGTTAAAATATGGCAAGATTTATCCTGAAAGAGATGATAAGGGTCCGATATCGGTATCCGTTTTGTTTTTATATACCACAAACCATAATTTTTTGTATTTAAATGTTTCTGAATTATCTATGATCTGAAAAGAATTTCTTTTAATTTAATTTTAAATGAACAAGAAATTCTGAACAGAAAGCATCAATTTAACTTTTTCTTATCATTAGATTCCTATAAATTATCTTAACTTTTCTGAATCAGAAAATTATTTTTTTTAAGCATCATGGGTTTAACCGCCATATTAAATTAAATTGTTTTTTAATTTGTCGGTAGAGCACCACAAAATTGGATAAATAAAAACAGATTATTTGTGATTTGGTACATCACGAGTTCGTTTCAGAGGAACAAATGGTCCATATAAAGAATTCTGAAAGAGTTTTGTATGAAAAATTGCTTAAATTTTACAATTAGTAAAGACTGAGAAAATTTTCGAACCATCATAAGCTACTATACCAAATTAGGATGGTGTTTTAGCTATTTCGAGTTTACCATCAGGAAGATCATCAGGCTTATACTACGCCAATTATATAATAATTTAATACATATACAAATTTTGAAGACAATTATTATAAAATATTGTTTCTCGATTTTTTTATTTCGTTTGCAAAAATTTGATCTAAAATAATTTTATTTTTGCAAAATTTATAAATAAATAAAATAAGTTATTTAAAATAATATCTTTTATTTAAAAATTATTTGTTAAAAAAATAAAATTAAAGTACATATTAACGTTTAAGGTCGACCTCGTAAGTCGTCCTCCTCAAAGTTGTACCTAGCGTTTTTTAGCCATTCCATAAGTTTTTTTCATTTTTTTTCTAAGACCAACAATAACGGTACCTGCCGTACAATTTTTTTTAGCAAAGAATGAAAACCTAATTTTTCTCAAAAACGTGCCCACAACTTTTTTATTGCAAATTCAGTAATTTTTTTTTCAAAAAGCAACCATTTTATTAAAAAAAAAAATCAGAAATTCCCATAGAACCATTTTTTTTTTTTATTTCGATTTTCTCAAAAACAATTCAACTGGTATTGATAAATTTCTTTTATGGAGAATGTTTGAAAAAGTTTGAAAATATTTGAATACCTACCAAACATTTTTTTTTGAATTTTTAAAAAAAGTTTCAAAATTTTTTTTGAGAACTTAATAATTCAGTAAATTTTTATTAAACTTGGCACCCAGCAGTTTTTTAACATTATCTAGCAGATTTTAAATGAAAATTATTCTTATAACCAAAAATAACGGTACCTCCCATATAAATGTTTAAAAACCGGTATTGAAAATCTCATTTTTCTCAAAAACGACTCCTACGATTTTGATTAAAATTTTGGTGTGAACTAATATCTGTACGCATCTACCATATTATTATTGGAAAAAAAAATATTCTATCGGTTAAAAATGGTATCTCTCATAGAACCATTTTTTTGATTTTCGACTATCTCATTATCAGTTGAACTGATTTTAATGAATTTTTTTGCACAAAAACTGCAAATAAGTTCTAATAATATTGCATACCTAAATTTTCAAAATAAATATTTATTCTTATTTATTATTTTATTTTTTTTTTATTTCAAAATTATTTTTTCAAAATTATTTTTTGAAAATTCCATATTTCGAAAATGGGCAGGTAGATGATATTTTTTGAAAATTCATTTTTAAGGCTAAAAAATTGCGTACCATTTTTTTTTTTTTTTTTTTTTTTTAATTTATATACTTGCATACATACATACCTATGTATGCAAGATATAAACTTAAAAAAAAACAACCGCTTCAACGATTTTCAATTTTTTTTTCTCATAATTTTAGATTTCTTTAAGAAATCGGATGATGTACATCGAATTGGTGTCAAAACAATTTCAGAGGTTGTTTAATCAATTTATGTTTAATAACCCACATATTTTTTTACAATTTTTCAGTCCAAACTGTAAGTTCCATGTATATTTGCAACATAATACTACCTTAAACTTAACTACGTTTTAAGCAGGCAGTATGCAATATCGGCTCCCATAATTAATTTCTTTCTTTTATAAGATAAATATAGTTTTTGTAATATTTAAACTTTAAAAACACAGTGTGATCGAACATAAGAGCAAGTTCGTGCGACCCAATCGTGACCAATTTTTTTCTGAGCACAGGGAGCACGCTCCGAGATAGCTCTGATTGGGGGCTCTGAGCTATAAAAAATAACATTTTTTTTTGACAGCTCAATGCTTTGCTAATAGATCATACAAAAGAGAATTGAAAAACAACAAACGTCTCATGTAAATTTCAGTACAGTTGTTTTGTTGCGTTTGCCTGTTGTTGTGATGTCCTAGTCCCGAGCCTAGTTGGAAAATCTAAAAACCCAACTCATGAAAACTTAAAGTAATCAAATAAATTCTTTAAGGACTTAAATGGAATTGCCGAATATCTACTACATAGAAATTGGACATTTTCTTTAATTACAACTTTGAAGTACAGACTATAGAGAAATGTGTATGTACCCTACTTATTTTAAAATAGATATTTTGATGAAATTATAAAAGTAACACTTTAAATTTTTAAGTTTGAAAATTGTTCTGCACATACAATGGATATTATTTCATAGAAAATTTTGCCACTTACCACTTGCATCAGATGTATTTTTTTATCAAGTTGATTAACCACAATTCCATTCAATTTCATCTAAACGAGTGTTGAAAAGCCCTATAAACGAGAAAAGTATTCCTAAGTAATTTCTTACTTGTATTATTATAAAAATTATTATAAAATAAGGAAATAAAAAAGTATTAAAATAAATTTTAAAAAACATAGGCACTTAAAAAATAAAAACATCTTTAGAATTTGAAAATATCAATAATTTCTAGTGTTGAATACATTGGAAAATATTTAATTACAACTTTCAAATATTAAAGTATTTAAAGAAAGACATTATATGAGTATTAGTCTTGGGATAGGTATGCTGATAAAAATATTTATAACAAATAATTTATGTTCTGCATTTGACTTATTGTGGGCAGGGCCGGACCAACCATATGTGCAAAATGTGCAAGTTCACAGGGAGCAAAATTCTGGGGGCGCATTACCAGGAGCAAGAAAACACAATCTGATCTTGCGCAAACAAATATGTACTCAGTACTGCCATTTGCCATGTGCATCTACGTATGTATGTGTGGAAATATAAAAAAGGGGCGTTTTCTGCAAATCTTGCACAGGGCGTAAGTTTGGCTGAGGCCGGCCCTGATTGTGAGTTCACATCATATTAATGAAATTCGGTGTTCCATACAATGCGATCGAAATGTTAATTTTTGTAAATTAGAATTTCATTAATGAAAATCTGTTTTGCATTTTGGTTTATTTCATTTTTTGATATAAGTTCACGATTATAATTTTTGGAGTTATGACCCTTCCTAATGGATCAAAAGTATACATTCTAGATAAGATCTTGCATGAAAATAATTTCCATTGTACATGTGGTGTGAGCAGGAATGCAAAAATGCATTTTTTGATGTGTAAATCTATACTGGCGGTAGGGTGAAAAAAAACTTAACGTATCTTGTGATCGTGATTGTGATTCACGTTACGTTACGTATGTTTACACATCTTTACCGTGAGTCCCGGCACTCAAACTTTTTTTTTTTTTTAATGCTGCATTTTTTTGCAATGTAAACAATTTTCTACTTGCTGTACAATTTGTTTTAATGCAAAATGCATTATTTTTGTACTGAAATGTTTACAACCCTTGCCGTGAGTACACCAGTCTTTGAGTATTTTTGTATTTCGTACATTTGTTGTGAGAACATTTTGTTTGCGAACTTGTGTTATAGATTTTTATCAAAACACTTTTCGCATTTTCATCATTACACCATCGCATTCATGCTGCGATGCATGTATAATTACCATTTAATCAATCAAATAAATAAATAAATTGTGATAGTTAAAAACTAAGTTTTATTTTTTTAAATTAATTAATATAAATAAACAAATTATATAAAAACCGAAATTATTTCATTTATTTATTTGTTTTCTTTTAAATAATTATTAATGTTTTTATAAATTTGATCAATCAGCCTTATTTTTAGCTTTACTCGAACAACATTCCAACTCCAGGAAATTTCACATTTGACTTTTTGCCTATTGTGAGTTTCACCCGAAAAAATTTCATGTTCGAAAAATTCTACTTATTGTGAGCATTCATTTCGGGCGGAAGTTAACTTAAAAGTGCAGCACAATTATTTTTTTAATAGAATCTATCATCAAAGACAAATTATACAATATTATAAGTACAAGTTGAGACCTCTTACTAAGAGTTCGTCTCTCTTATAATTAACACTAACCGTAATTTCCATAGAAATTTGTTTCACACTTAAAGCCTAGTGCATACTTGTGAATCATGTCGTGAATTAATACAAATTTGCATTTTTGTTCACCCCTGAGCGTGCTCGTGAAGCCATGACAAAAAGTGGAGAGTTGTCGTTCACAAGCGGTAAACCACATTCACGCGCAAAATGTACGGGAACTCTTTGATTTTTGGTGTAGCTTTGACAATTTGACCATAAAAGCTGCAAAAGTCAAGCAAATTGTGTCAAAAATTCACTTTCTCCACTGATGGTTGTTCACTTCACGAGGAAGTATGTACTAGGCTTAATGGTGACTTATTTTTAAATTTAAAAATGAACCTGCTCTTTTTGAAAAGCTTTCATCAGTGTTCAGATTTCGTAAGCATTGTTCCAAAGTATAGCTTGAACCAAATCACTTGGCCATTTTACTACGCAGCTCTCTTTTAATTTCTCTGCAAATAGGTGCACACAAAAAATACGAAAATCACTGAAAATCACTAAGTTTTGCTAATAGCTTCGCTCACTTTACTCATTAAATATATCTTGCGCACCATTTTTGTTCTCTTAAAACACATAAGAGGCTTTGTTTTAGTATAAAACTCATCAACTCATGAGAGCAAGCATAGATGGATTTGTTCATTTTGAAAAGTTCAGATTTCGTAAGACTTGTTTCAAAGTACTTTATGGCAAAGTACTCATAAGTACTCTACTAGTCATTTTCAATAGAAAACTGTTCATTTTGAAAAGTTCACATCAGTATTCAGATTACGTAGAACTTTCCAAAGTACTTTATGGCAAAGTACACAATATATGTACTTTTCTAGTTATTTTTAATAGCACAGAAATTTCATAAAATCGTACATGAAAACAAATTTAAATGGAAATATGCAGTTTTCATCTTCTCATAAGTACTTTGGAATCTCAAAAGAGAGATAACTAATGAAATTTAACTGTAATCTGAGATTTCACTTCGATCCTCATGTCACAAAGGATACCGCTCATTTGCTGCAATATCGTCATAACTCAAAATATGACATTTTTGAGTTTATTACAGAATCGTGCGTAAAATCTATTTCTCTATATTTCTGAAAAAAAACAAATATAGATATTTTACACAATTTCAATCAAGAGCGTATTTTTTTAAGCACTACTGCTGTTTTTCCATAGCTTTTTCACGAAACAGAAATTTTCAATTTCATTTATCTCGAAACAGCATTTTTTGAGTTATGACGATATTGCAGCAAATGAGCGATATGTATGCACTCGTACTTCTGCGTGGTTCTGCACATCAACGGTATTTTTTAAATTTAATTAAAAAAAAAAAAAAAAAAAAACTTGTTACTTACCACTATACCATTAGTTTCCCTGTCATCCCCAGTTGTACCGTCATTGTGTTCCTCATCTTCGTGTTATAGCCAGAATTATTCCTAGCAAAGCATCGTCATCGACACTTCAGAGGTATCAGGTGTTTAAAAAAAACACCCTCAAAGAAACCTCGCTGTTCCCAAGTAAATCCGCATTTCATCCAACGTTGATGCGCTTAAAAGCACAGTTTATATATCTCATTAACCATTTTATTGGTTTTAAATTGAAAAAAGTTATTATATCCCTTAGATATACATATTTAGGGAATGTGGGAATTAAGACAGAGGGTTCTTTGAGGAAGGATATGTCTTATAGGATTTAGGGGATAATAAGGTTTCAAAATATTTTATATCAACTATTTTTTCTATCTCTATATCTCTTACAACAATGTATAAGAAAAACAAAAGAATAAGAAGAGAACAATTGACATTGAGTAATAATGGGAGAGGATTTAGGGAAATATCAATTACGATTGGGTTAGGATGGAGGGAAGGAAATTGGCATACTCAGAGCTCTTTGGAACTTGAGATTTTTTTAAAACTTTTATTTTCTTTTTTTTTTTGTTTTGTTTTTTTTTTTGCTAAAAATTGTATGTGTATTCCTTTTTTTCAAGTTTTTTTTCTATTTTTTTCTTCATTTACTATATAAATGTAAATACAATACTTTTTTCGTGTTTTTTTTTTTAAGTTTATTCATTAAATTTATATTTAAATCACAATAAATTGTTTGTTGTTTGATGTTTTCTTTTTGTTTATAGTTATTAATATTTCTTCATTCACAAATAGCATTTGAGACGAAAAGAAAAGAAAAAAAATGGTAATTATTTTGTTTATTCCAACATTTTTGTTTTTTTTTTTTTTTTTTAATGCACAATAAAATATAATTTTAAACAATAAAAATTTAAACAAAATAAATATGATTTATTTTTATGATTAAAATTAAAAATTTAACATTCGATAATTTTTTGTTCCTTTAAATTCATTGTTTTCGGTTTAGTTTTGTTGTTTTTTTTTTAATTTTTGATAATATTTTTGTTTTTTTTTTTTAATTTAAACTTTAATTTTCTAATGAGAAACATTGACATTTTGATAAAAAGATTCTTTGTATTCCAATATTTTTTTTTGTTTGCTTACAAATCTTTAATATCCAACTGAATATGTATTAGTTTTAGAATTTTAAATTTTCCGGAAGTATGTAGTTTTTTTTACTTTTTGTTACTTAATTTTGTTTTTGTTAAACCTACGACAATTAATAATTAATTTGTACAATCAAGTAAACTTAACGCTTGCCCTTGTGTAATTATGTATGTATGTTTGTTTGTATGTGAGTGTGTGTTTGTGTGTTTGTATTTTTGAATTGATGTATGTTTGTTTTATTATTTTAATTTTATTCAAATATTCAAAAAGGAGAATTGATCCGTTGGATGTTTTTGTTTTTTCTTTTGTTGTGTTGATGTTGATAATTTGTTTTTTTTTTTTTTTATTTTTAAATTATTTAAACATACATAGGTACATATTTTATACAATAAATTTTGTTGCATTTTACACATAATTTTTTCTTTTCTTTTTCGCTTTTATTAATTTATTCTTTTGTAGTTTGTTTTTTTAATACAAAAATCACAGAGAATATATAATATATATTTATTACTTTTTTTTTTAATTTAATTTATTCATTAATTTAATATTTAATTATAATTGTTTTTTTTTTATTAATTTTAATTTAATTATTGTTAATGATGATTTTTTCCATTAATTTTAAATTAGAAAAAAAAGGAAGAAAATAAATTGCATCAATAATAATAAAAATTTAATTAAGTTTTGTTTTGTATTTTTTGTTTTTGTTTTTGTTGTTGTTGTTGTTGTTTTTGATGATTTTGTTTGTTTGTTTAAAACCTTTCACATTTCATTCAAATTATTTAAATTTTTTGGTTTTTTGTTGTTGATAAAATTGCTTATATAGAAAAATGCATTCCACATCTTATGTGTTTTTTTTTTTTAATTAATTATTTTCTGTCATATTTATGTATTCATTGTTATTTATTTATCAATGAATCTTGTTTTATTATTAAGTTGGTGTATTTTTTTGTTGTTGTTTCCCTAAAAATTGCTTCTTTAAAATCTATTTTTTGTTTTTAATTTAAATTTATGTTTTTTTTAAATATTTATTTATAAAGAAAAATTTAACAATAAATTTTTGACATCCCTGAATTTCTATATTTCTTAATTTTGTTATTTGTTTTTTTAATTATTTTCAATTTCTATTAAAGCAATTTATTTTTATACTTCTTTTTTTTTTTAAATTAAGAAAATGACATTTTTTTTTAAATAAATTTCTGTCATTTTCTTAAATATAATTTATTAAAATTTAAAAATGCAATGAAAATCAAAATTCAAGGATGTTTTTATTTGTTGGTTAATTTAAAAAATCAAAAAACATTACAGAAGCGCAAAAAATAGATTTTAAAATTTGTTTATAGCGATTATTTTAATTTTTTTTTTCTTTAGAAAAAAAACAAATTGTTTATATTTTAAGTGAACTACTAAGAGTAGATAAAATCTTTCGACAGGAAATTAATATATTGTGAAGAAAATTATGCAGAAAATGTTGAAAACAAAGAAGAATGTTTATTTTTTTATAAAATGGAGTTTTTGAAATTTAAAAAAAAATTTACAAATTATTAAGAATTTTTAAAAATGCAATAGATTTAAAAAGATATATAAAAATAAAAAGATACTAGCTGTTGTGAGTAAAAATATTATAAAAAAAAAACAAAATAAAAATAAAATTACAAATAATTTAATAACGAAAGACTTTTTCACTATTTTTTTTTTTTTAGTTTTTTGTAACATTCTCAATATCTTCAACACTTTCTGTATGATTTAATTTTTGTTTGTTTTGCAAAATTTTGAACAACTATTAAAAATTTTATATCACAAACAATAAAGATTTTCTTTGAAAAAAATATAGATACTAAAACTTTTACTGAATTTATATGTTTGTAGTCTTAATTTAAATTTTTTGTTTGTATGTTTATAGAATTTTAGTTGTTTGGTTTGGTATTTTTTGTTTTTAGTTTTTATGTTAAAAGAGTACTTCTACTGGTTGTTTTTTATTTATTTTTTTTTTCTTAATTTTTGATATATATCTATATATAAACTTTCGTTAAATGTTCTTAAATTTTGTAATTATTTTTTGTTTTGTTTTAACAAAAAAACTACAATGGATGGTGGAAATTTCACAGTTAAAATAGTTTTGTTTTGGTTGTTGTTGTTCATCATTTTTCTGTATTTTTATTTTTTATAATTCTGAGTATGTTTATTTCTGCTGTTATATAACATATTTTTTTCCTTTAAAGATTTTTGTTCTAAATAGTTTTTTCATTATAAAAATGAGATCACATTCAAGTACTAGTTTTTTTTTTTGTTTTACTTTATATTTAAATATATAGCAAATTGATTTTATGTTTAGAATTAGTTTTTATTTAATTCTTTCATGTATTTCTTGTGTTTTGTTTTGACAGATACAAATTTATGGAGATATATAGGCAAAGGAAAATGATTTTTGTTTTGTAATTCAATTTTTTTAAATAAATAAAAACAATAAAAGCAATTATTATTCGTTTCGTTTTCGAAAGAGCACACTGGCTCTGTTTTTTTTTTTTATTTAAATGTATGGTTGAGAATCAGTTTTGTTTTGTTTTTTTTTGTTGTATTTAGCTTCTTTTATTTTGGTAAGTCTTTGTTTGTTTGTTTTATTTTTTTTTATTTTAACCTTGTGGTTCTTAAAAATATTAATCTTATCGAATTTTGTTTATTTTTTTGTATTATAATTATTTAAATCGTGATTTTTACTTCTTTTCTTAATTTTCATTGAATTCTTCTTAATTTTTCTTCTTGGATTTTTTTGATTTTCGATTATGAAGTGAAAACTGTGTTTTGTTTAAGAGACTTATTTTTTTTTTGTTGTATGTATTATCTTTGGGAAATTGCAATTTTTTTTGTACAAAAAAATGCAAAATGTTTCATTAATTTCTTTGGGAAATTTGCAAATTTAATTTGAAAAACAAAAATTAATAATTGGTATTAATTTTCTAAGTTCAAAATAAATGCAAATTTCTCAGAGAAATATTTGGATTGGGTTTAAACTAAAATATACAAATATGAAATTCATAAATAATGATAATATAGTAATAAGTTTACAAATCAATAAAATGTTTAGTTAAAAATTAATAAATCCCGTTAGCATTTTATTTGAATATATGGAAATAACTACATTATAAAAAATGTCAAATTCCTTGGAAATATCCTATAATGGTGGAAAAGCTTTAGGCAAAAAACAGAGATGTTGGTAACAGAAACGTCAACAAATTAATATTTAAGTTGATTTTAAAAATTTATAACTGTGGGTCGAAGCAATACTTTTTAAAATATAATACGTATGCTTTTTTTTCTATATTAGATATACTAATAGTTTTTCTTTTTTATACATATTAGAGCTGGGCACTGGACTGTCAAAAAAATCACGTATTTCTTCTTTTCTTTAGACCTGACACTTTAGCTTAGACACTTCAGAATGAAATCTATGTAAACTCGGAACTACAAGTCTCAGCCCTCAGGATGAAATGACCTAGCACATAAAGAAAATAGCTGGCCATCTTCGTACAATTTTTAATGTTATATGACAGATTGCGGATGATTTTGATAGATTTTAAGGATATTTAAGAGTCCAGTCTAAACAGACATAGCCATAGGGGCATATTCATAGTCACTGTTTCTAAAAAAAAATACTGGGTTTATCCTATCTAATTTACATTGGATAAACTCCAGGCTAAGATAAACTGGGATCTAAAAACGACTATGAATATGCGCCATAGTCTTTTTCGACGGATAACTTGTCCAAAATGGCAAATGTTTTAAAGAAGCCACTTCAATGTGACCTTTTCGATTAATGACAGAATGACAGTTCTTGTTCTGAACAGAAGACAAAATGCTTATGGATTTATTTTCAGAATCGAAACCAAAACCATTTACACGTATAGAATTATTCTTCTGGATTACCAATCGAAAAGATCATTCAAATGGTGGCGTTAGTTTAGACTGCCAGCCCTTTAAGACACGATGATTATATTCTTCGAAGTAAAATAAATCTCTAAAATGAAGACATTCTAGAAAAATTTCTTTCCGATGAAAAATTTTTTGTTATCGTCAACCTTCACTGGAATAAATATCAAGTGAAAACTATTCCAGTGTAACGCCATTCAAATTCTCTTGGACATTCTTCTCCTAAAGAAGTTTCAAGTGAAACTTTCATATCTCTGGGGAAATTTTATTCGATAAACCCCACTTTTTGATATTAGCTATCTCTATGATATGTGTGAGATAGATATCATCAAAACGATTTCATTCGATCCATAATGCCCATTTTCCATGTCATGTTTTCAAAATTATCATCCGATTATCGAGTTCGGGAGGACGGGAGTCATGAATCCGTGGTTCATCTACGCTGCATATAAAATACATAAGATTGGTTCACGCAAGTGTCTTAAGACAAATGTGTAAAATCCCCGACTCCCAATTAGTAAAATGTTACATATTCTTGACATGGCAGCCAACATACATCATTGATGAAGGTGACTTCCAATTTTGATATTTAATTAATTTAATTTAAGAAATAACATCAAACTTCCTCCAGTGACTTCTAAATGCTAATAAATTTGATTTTTGTACATTTTGCCAAAAAGAATTGTTAAACATTTACCAAATTCAGTAAATAGTCCTAAAGAACCACGAAAATTCGAAAAACGTTGCAAGTTCTTTATTTTTTTATATTCTGGCGAGATGAGTGTTAAGAGGCTTTAGGAGATCATGGATAATCGCTTTTTGAAAACCTGATAATTTCGAAAATGGAATTCATAGTATCCTTAATCGGCCTTATCATAGGTCCCGTCGTAACAGATTCGTACTACGAATCCCGAAAAAAATTGTAATGCTGTCGTCGTAACAGAAATATTTCTAATTCAATTCCAAGGTATTTTTCTTAAATTTTTCTTACGGTGCTATTATACTTTTTTCAAGATTCGTAGTACGAATCTATTATGACGGGGCTTGTGATAAGGCCGCATATTCTTTCGCATAATATTTTTTTCTTTCGAGAGGGTAATTTTTTTTGACAAATTGATGTCAATCATGTGTCCTGACCATTCAATTTTATAAATCAAAACCATTTAAGCCTATAATTGTATTCGGGTTTACACTTCAAAAAATAACTTAAACTATCATTATGTTGAAACCTATTATTTTATTCTAAATCTTCTTATCCTCGAGACCATTTTCACAGACACAGACTTGAATATTTCACATAATGTACATATATTTGCTTTTGAATTAAATGAAAAATATTAATTTAATATACTATTTACAACTATATGTTACTCTTAAAAATCCCTAAAATTGTATTGCAATGACATCCTTTAGTTTTGCAAAGGGTTCGAAACAATTCCTCCTAAAAAATCAATAATTTCTATTTCATACCTATAAAGCTCTCTATAAATATGAATCACTAAAACGTGATTCAAAAGAGTATTTTTTTTTTGCAATTTCCCTCACGCACTTAAGAAAACAAGCCTTGAGAAAAAAAAAATAATTCAGGCTTTTTCAAAATATGCAAAACATACAAATAAATATGATTGAACGGAATAATTTTTTTTTATTGTAAAGGAAAAATAAGTTTAATAAAAATAACAAAAATTTCGAATTACAAAAATATGTATGCAAAGCTGCTACTTGTACAAAAAATTATTTTAGAAATATATACATATGTGTATACATATTATATTTCAAGAGGTTGTTCAATTGCTTTTAACAATTTTTTGTTTTAAATGGTTTTGAAGTGTTTATACTTTTAATTTGTGTCAATTTGTATGTAGGTTAGGTACATATATAACTTCCTGTCTTAAAAACTTTAAACAATCATAAAAAAGCTTTTAAAACTTAATATACAAAAAGGATCGGGGAAGCTCCAACACAAATAGCTAATTTTAAGTAATACAGAAATAAGCCGGCGGTGATTTTTTTCTAAGTAGATCCGATGAAAAGTAAGAATTCAAGAACTTTCATCATTTATACAGATTCAAAACTCCCCCAGAGCTTTCGCCTCGAGCGAAAACCTTTTGAATAGTTGATTTTTTTTTTGTAAACGACTTGGTTCGCAGTAATATTCTAATTTGCATTTACAAAATTAAAATATTTAACATTCGCTTGTTAAAGAATGTAGTTCTTGAATTCTTCATTACATACATAAGTGATCCAGTTGATGTTAGCTACCTCATTATTGAAACACCCTTTTTTCAATGAATTGCTTTACAATTTGCATAATTCAGTAAACAAATCGACCTAATGATAAATTTCTAAACGTTAATAGATCGCATCGCATTGAGTGGTTTGTCATAAAAATACATGGATGTTGATAATCATTGTAATTAGGTAATAAGTATTCTTTATGCATACAGCCGTTTGTATAAAAATCGGCTAGATTTGTGAAAGAATAATTCGATTTCACACAACGGTTAAGGTTTAGTATATATTTAACCTCACTAAATATTTCTTTTTAACATTAAAACTTATGTTAGCTTTTATAAAAGTATATTTGACTTTGCACAAGGAAATGAAAACGATCAAACGATATAACAATAATACTGTCCCTTCCTTTCTCGATGTGTAGATGTGTTAGAAATAGGTACTGTCAAAATGATATCGTCCGTTCGTTTTCAGTGCCTACGTTCTGTAACTCTCGCATCGATAAAATTGGTCGAGAAACGGTGGAAAATAGAACAAAACTCATATGATTTGTTTCAAATTTAATCGTTTCTCGACTGATTTTCTCATTTGTTTCAAATTTAATCGTTTCTCGACTGATTTTATCGATGCGAGAGTTACAGAATGTAGGCACAGGTCTTGTAACGAATCTCCTAAACAAACTATGTTAGATTGTTACACGACAGACAAATTTTCAGAATTTTTTTCAATTGATACTACAATAATACACGTATGCATTTAAAATAATTCAAGCTTTTACGAATTATTTTAAGAAAATTCATAAAAATCAATATGTAAAAGCTTAAATTTCATTGAATGTACATATTTATATTATTCAATCAAAAAAATTATGAGAATTTGGCAAAAATTGATCAAGGAATTCAGTCAAAAGGGTTTTAAGTAATTTTCATATTTCTTCAAACTATTAGATTTTTTGTTTCATATTTAAAAATACACAATGAAAGCTTTTATGAAATTTTTAAGAACCTAGACTAGAATTTTGTAATAAAAGTTTTTAATTTGTTTTTATGTAGATCCTAAAACACTATTTAACTTTCCACCAATTTAAAAAATTTGCCGTCAGACTAGACCTTTTATTTGCTTTGTGTCATTATAAAGTCTTTGGAATTGGGATGTATGTACCTATGCATACTTAAGTTTTATGATCCTTCACACTAATGCTGAATTTACACGACTAACATAATCCCATAAATGACATAATATCAGCCAATTATTGCCATAATCGTGTTTTATGAACAGCAAGGGCTACAAAATGGCGAATTGGCAGTCGTGTAAATCCAGCCTAATACCATTTACGACAAAATAATCAGCCCAGATTTTGTCGACCAAATCGACTTGATTCTACTTTAATTTAATATTTTCCTGAAAAATATTCCAAACTAAACAAAATGCAAAGGGGATTTATCAATTTTTGAACAAAAATACTTTGTGACCTGTATTTTGTTTTTTTTAAATCTTTACTCTTACATAGGACTATTTGTACTTACAAGACTTAAAATACAAAATCATACTAGACATCCGCCCAAAAAAAAAAAAAAAAAAAAAAAAAACCAACATCAGAGAAGTTGGGAGATATCCAATTATATTGTTTCCTCCGTCACTCTTTTCACCCCTCAATCTCCGATAAATGCAAATAATTTTTTTTTCTTAAATAACTTCAAGCTATTTCTATCCATCCATCCATACGATTCCGAACAACGCCACATCAGCGTTTGGGATAAAAAAATGTTCTTCTCAAAAATTGGATTTTTTTGCAGATATAAATCGATGAAAAATAAAAAAAACACTTGATTTAAAAAATTTTGTAAAATAAGAAAATAAATATTTATATTTTGTCTCTTTCTTTTTTGTTTCTTGATTTTTTGGATTTTGGTTTCAATTTTTTTTTTTCTTACAAAAACAAAAAAATAAAATAAAAAATAATACAATTTTCGTAATTTTCGTTTTTTTTTCTTTTTGAGTAACAAAATTTCTTGTTTTTTTTCAGTAAATTAAAAAAAAATTAAAATAAAAAAATGATAAAAATAAAAATATAAAATATAATTAATAAGGAATCCTTAATAAAATTCGATTATCACACAACATTGCAAGAATTAAAGTTAATAGCTATTTGTTTTGTTTTTTTCTTGTAATTAAATTTAATAAGTTTATTTTATTTAAAAACTAATTTGTTGGTTTTTTTTTATCTTTCATTTCTTGATGTTTATTAAATTTTAAAATATGTAATGTATTTTTTTTTATTTATAATAATTATTATTATTATTTAGAAAATGCTTTTGTTTTTTGTTATCTCGTTTAAGTTTGCTGTTGTTGTTCTTTCTTTTTGTTTATTAATTTGTTTATGTATTATACTTGAATAAAACTATTTTTGTATATTATACATAAATAATTTCTTTTTTTTTATTATATAAAGGTATATAAGTCTTCTTTAAAGCTTTGTTTTGTTTTTTTTTTTAATTTATTTTCAAATGTTCAATCTCCTTTATTTTGCTATTCACAAGTTTTCAATTTTTTTAAAATTTATAAAAAAAATTAAAATTTATACATAGAATTGTTGTTCTTTTTTAAATAAAATTTAAACACAAAACTACTAGGTATAGATACAATTTGAATTATTATAAAAAAAATGAAGAAGAAAAATTAAGAAAAATACAAATTTAATTGTTTAAGTGATGAGAACAATAAAATATTTTCAAAAAGCGCTGCTTTTATTTAAAAGTTTAATTTTAAAATAAAAAAATGTTTTGGGATGTTTATTTTTTACAAAAAAAATATGAATAAATAATAAACATTGAAGTGCATATAACAGAGCTTGACTTGATTAACAAAAATAAATAACTTAACAATTTAGCTCAACATATTTGTATGTTTTGTTTTAACAGGCAAGTTTTATGAAACATAAATTTACAAAAAAAAAAAATAAAAAATATTTTTGAAACTTTTTTCTTCTGTTGATGTTTTTTTTAATGCTATGTCAGGATGTTGTTTTTTTTTTTTTGAGAGCAGTGTATTATAATATATTGTTCAACATGCTGATTTTGATTGCCTCTTATTTAATAAATTAAATTAAATAACTCTCGCCAAATAAAATTTTGTTATTAAACAAAAAGTTTAAAAATAAAAAAAATAAAATATACAATTGTTGATCGGGAGGAGTTGTTGTTTGTTGAATGTGTTGTTGTTGGTGTTGTTCTTGATGTTTCAAAGGCATTTTATGGTTGTTTGTTAAACAAATTAAGTTTTTTTTAAGTTACTAAGTTTTAAAAGTTAAAAAAAAAGTTTATCACCTCGGTGTGAAGGAACATATTGATATATTTGGATCACATTGTTGTTGTTGGTGTTGTTCAATCAGCATGTTGTTTTTTGGTTAGCATGTTGTTTCCAATCAGCATGTTGTTATTTTCATTCTTTGTGATTTTGTTGTGGACTGTGGATTCCATTGTGGGTGAACAAAAAATTGTGCTTCTCAAATGGTTTTTGTCTGAAGTGATGTTCTTCTTAATGTTGTTCTTGTTAAAGATGGGTTTGATTAAGATTGTTGAGGTATTTTTTTTTTGTTTTTGTTATTTTATTACCGGTAATTATTTTGGCAGTTGTTATTTCGAGTTGTTATATTTCTTAGCCAAAGTTTTGTTAATATTTAAATTTTTTTTTCTTTTTTTTAATAATGTCCCATATTTTTACACATTCTTTGTTTATAGTTTTGTTTTTGTTTCTTTTTTTTGTTAAAATCACATTTACTGTTGTTATTGCATTTTAAGTTTAACATTAAACTTGCTTTGTTGTTCATATTTTTTTTTTATTTATTTATATTTTTATCACACTTCATTTCGTTATACACAAATTCTTTCAATTTAATGTTTTATATATTTTCTTTAGTATTTTTGTTTTTTTTTTTATTTAACTTAAATTAATTTAAGTTTGGTTGGTGGGTGGATATACAAAAAATTTAGTTCAATTTTTGTTTGTATTTTTAACAAATAAAAAAAGAATGAAATTATAATAATAAAAAAACAATTAGGAAGAAGAAAAAAGAAAAAACGATGTAACGAAGAATATAAAAGAAGAATTTTTTGATTTTGTTCATAAATCTTCTTAAATGACAATAAAATTATTTATGTAATTTGTTTTTATTATTAAGAGTTTTGTTGTTGTTTGTTTTTTATTATTTTAAGGTACTACAAATTTATTACAATTATTTTTTTATTTGTAATTTTTATTCTCAATTATTTTCAAAAGTCTATTTATATATCACGATTCAATTTGTTTGTTTTTGTTTTAATTATTAAATTTAATATTAAATCACTAAAAAATTTTGTTTTAAATTTTTTGTATTTTAAAAACCACAAGTTGTTGTCGCTGTTTTGTTGTTGTTGTTTTTTTTTTTTTTAATTAGTTTGTTGTGTCTCTGTCTATTGTTATTTTATTTGTTTTTTAAATTTATTTATTTTTAAAAAATGTGCTGCATTGTTAAAATTTGTCTGGAAAAGGGGTCGTAGTGGTGGGTGGTGGTGGGGGAGGGGAATAGAAATTGTTGTATTGTTTTTTGTTGTTGTTATTATATTTTGGAGATCCATTTTAAAGCGAAAAAACTATGTTTTGCATTTTTATTTTTTTTACTTTTTTTGATTTGATGTTGTTTATCATTGTTTTCTTTTTTTTGAAAATAAAAAAAAATTAAAAAAAATATTCCTTGTTGTTGAACTTAAGTGTTTGTTGTTTTTTTTTTGTCATTTTTTTAATTAATTTAAATAAAAAAATGGCGGTTACGATTGCACATTGAGCAACAATTTCAAATTGTGCGTATCAAAGTCATCGAGGAGATTGCGTTTCGATGATTTGACAACAACTCCGGTTGGAACTGATGCCAGCATTGCTGGGGACGTATTAAACGTCACCATTTTAGGATCAGTGATGATCGAGTTTGTACTTAGCATAACATCCTTGCCGCCCATTGTCCAGTGTTGCGGTGGCTTTGGTAAAGCTGTTGGTGCTGGTGCATCGAAGCACTTGCTACCAGCATAGTGGGTTAAATTCGTTGGTATAAGGGTTGTCGGGGAGACGCCTCCGCCGCCATTGCGCTGACTTGCGACGATGGTCGTTGACGACGACAAAAGGATATGAATACCGTTGTTGTTGTTATTATTATGGCCACTCGAATTTCTATGATGATTGCGATTGGACTTGCGTCCGCTGCCGCCAATGCCTCCGCCGCCACCACCGATAATTGATGCTGGCGAATTGATTGAGCCGTGGTGGCCGCCTGGACCGCCACTGCTGCCTCCATGCTTCTGGTGCGAATGATGATGGTTATTCTGGCGAAGATGGGGATTGTTGAAGAATGAATCACTGCCAGCGCCGCCGCCGCCGGGGGACGTGAGCAAGCTATTGCCGCGACACGACGAATTACCGCCACCGGGTGATTGACGCTGCCAGCCACCGTGAGTTCGTGGCGAATGATTGTTTTTGCGAGCGGAGAAGAATCCACCGCCGCCGCCGCCGCTTCCGCCACCCATGCCGCAGCTGCCGAGACTGCTGCTCGAAGAGTTACCACCTAACGATGATGATAGACTGCTGGACGATGATCCGGACGACATTGAACCGGGTGAGGTGCTTAAATTTGTACTGCTGGCAATACTGTTGGAATGATTTGTTGTTGATGATGATGATGAAGATGATGTTGTACTGCTGCTACTGCTACTTCCGCCATATCTTATCGACATTTTATTACTGCTATTATTGTGCGAGTATGTCATCTTGTCAGCTTTGTTTTATTTATTTTTATATTTATTTTAATGTTTATTTGAATTATTATAGTTGTTTTCTTTTCAGATTGATTTTATTTTATTTATTTTTTATTTTATATAGTTCTTTGTATTTTTAAAATTACTTAACTTTATATATCACACACAAGTAATTAAAATCAACGAAAAAATACTAAATTCCATTAAGAGTTTTTATTTTTCTTTTCTTTTTTTTTTAATATTATTTCTCTGGGTTTTGCTCTTTTTTTGTTTTTTCTTAATGTTTTTTGTTTTTGTTTTGTTCACAACTGCCTCTATATATATAGATATATATATAAATATTTATATTTTTATATATGTATATTTATTTTTTTTATGTATATATGGTAATCAGTCTGTCGATTTGTTTTTTTCTTTTATAATTATTTTTATTATTATTATTAATATTTTGGTTAACAATTTTTTTCTGCATCGATGGTCCTTTTGGTGAGACGGAAGAAATAAGAAAAAAAGAAAAAAGGCGTAATGTAAAAATTTGATTTGTTTTTTATGTTTGTTACTTTAAAGCTGGATAAAAAAAAAAATTGATGTCGTTTTGTAAGCAGTGAGTGAATTTCAGCTTAGTCATTAAGTTGATAATAATTTTTAAATGCATAATAATGAAATATTGTTTGAGATGATGAGTTTTCTTATTTTGTTGATACATCTTGTTTTACAATGCCTAAGTACAGGAGCATGGTAATGAATCTAGGCAATTTATAAGATTCTAACTTGATTTTACTCGGGTTCCGGGAAACACCCATCTCACAATTAAACGGGTACTCATATAGTAAAGTAATGGGAGTAATAATATTACAGAGTCTTCAACTCCATGGCATTTCTTTGAGACAATATTATTATACCAAGTACCTACGCGGAAGTCTAAAGACTATCGGGTGCCCAAAAATATCAAATAACGACTACCAAAAGACCCGCGTACACTTTAATATACAAATTGGAAATATATTTACTTTATTTACTTGTTTAGGGGTGGATATTCTACTACTGGGACCGAGGGCAAAGCAAAAATGAAGACATACCTATATGTACCTATATGCCAATAAAAGACATATGGAGTAATATAATAAGCCAAACCAGATTTTTTTTCAAATTATCTAGTATCTACATAACTATTTTAATTGCTATTATTGAAAAAAATAAAGTTAAATTTGTAAATTTTCGTATAAGGTATATGATACCTATTTGTATGAGATCTAATAAGAAACTTGTAAAAGAGAAATAATGTAAAATGAACAAAAAAAAAAGACATCAAAATATCACGATATCCTTCTAACGGTGAATTTCGTAGGTAGGTATTTAAAGTAAAAGTATCACTTTCGGGTCTATTTTAGTAAGCATTAATATATTTGACATTTACCTACGTTTTTCATTTCAATAAAAAAATAAGCGAATGAAGCAAATTAATCAACACAACAGTTTAATTGATATGTAATTATGTCTAAGTCTTTGCAAATAATGAAATTGTGAAGTATTTGATAATTTTACTTAGAAATAAAAGTGGGCCAAGTATTGTCCCTTGTGGAACACCGAACAAATTTGTACTGTCAGATAAACAATCGTTGATTTTAGTTCGTTGAGTTCTATCACTTAATTAAGTATCTACTAGGTGGTTATATAATTGCAGAAATTCGTTTACGAATCACTGCTATCGCTGCTACTTTGCTTTCTATACAAGAATTTTAAATTTACACTGTTAATAGGTACGATCAACAACAAGACCTACAAAAAAAACAAGATAGATTTTTATAAATTTTTCGCCTCTAATTTACAACTAGGTAGTTACAAACTTATTTTTAGGGCAAAGTGGAATTTGAATTTTCAACCAATTTGTGATTTATAACAATAAAGGTAGATCCAAAAATATAGGTACTTATCTACAATTTGGAGTTGAACAAAATTTACAAAACAAAAAATCAACATTTGAAAAAAATTTGTTGAAAACGGAATTTTGTACAATAACTAGGTAGGTAGGTATACAAAAATAATCATGTCGATTATGGAAAACTCAATACCTACTGGATTCGCAGTGATTGTCAGTACAGTGTTCTTTTTCTTTTTACGACAAATTGGTAAAGAGAAGAAAGAGCACTGCGCTGCGAATATTTGCGGATCCAGTATTGCGGATTCCATAATCGACATAAATGTACATACATAGGTACCTAGGTAGGTAAATAATAAAATATTTTTGTTTTTATAAGAAGCTTTTTTTAATAATACCTACAAATTCTACATAACTACTACTGAAATACATCAGCTAAGTAGAAGACTTAGCACTTTTGTTTTTAGTTGGCGGAGTATGGGATTTAATTACCAGACCTTCGGGGTGTCAATTTTATGCCTTAACCATTACCCCATGTTCTGACTACCTCTTTGCTTAGCTAAGGGTTCTTTTAAATTCTGTCGGATAAATAAGATATTATAATATTTCATATTTTGTATTTATTTATGAACTTTTGAGCATTTCTTAAATCAAACAAGATGAGTTAGGTACGTACACATGTAGGTATCTCATTATTTCTTTCCTTACACTCGAAACAATTGTAACTAGGTAGGTAGTATGTAGGTATGTACCTACATATGTAGGTATGTATGTGTTATAAATAAACAAAAAAAATATAGGTAGCAATTAAAAAAGTTTATATTCGTGTTTTCCATCTTTATTTTTTAAGGCTAAATACTTAGGTAGCTTTTAATAAATTTATTCAAAGAATCTGGATCAATGTGGAATAGATAAGGAACAACAAATAAGGTGATTGCTCGTAGAAAACGCTAATCTTTAGTACGTAGGTAGGTACCTAGTCGATAATATTTTAGAGTAATAAAAAATATAAATAGGTATGTAGGTAATAATAACTAATAACTAATAATATCAAAATCTTTCGAAATAGTTGTAGGTAATGCAGATTAATATGTAGGTGTTACCAAACTAATGTTTTTACGAGATCTCAAATATCTTCGAAGCTATGCAAAGAGTTTTTTTAATACAATTGCTTCAAATAAGAAAAATACCTACCTACCTACAGACTTTTGTTGAGACTAAAAATTTAAAATGGACTTGCTGATTTATTTGTCAACGCAGCTTAAATAAAAGCATCATTTCATACCTATTCATACATAATGTATCTAAACTGAACCATCACATATTTTATATAATTTTTCGGCAATTTTGCCGAAACGTCGGGAGTAAAGAAAATTCAAGTATTTTGAATTAATTAATTAAACGCGGTAAGTCCGTTAAGAAAAATTATATAAAATGTCTAATAATCGCGAAAATAAATGTTTAAAATCTAAAACATCACATATTTAACCAAATCCCTATAAAGCGTGTTTTTTTGGGAATCTCTAGGTAGGTACATAGTGCAGTAAGAAATTCCCCCAAAAAAAAACGCATCGGTAGAACGATAGTTTTTATATTTCACATTTGCTATCATTAAACTTCTGTCATATTAATTTGAAATTTAAATAAATCCATCCAAAGAAGGATTCTATTTTAGCTTTTATCGGCCGTAATCGTACTGACGATATTGTATTTGTATTGCATTTAAAATCGTCTAGATAGGTAGGTAGGTATACAACTTTTTTCTTTGAAACAATAGACGGCCTTTAATTCTCAAAACTCACAAATTATCCTCACGTCGTCGATTTGAAAAGGCAAAGAATAAAGAATAAGGTTTTATAAACAGGATTTCATACATTGAAGTACATACCTACAAAAATCCCTTTCTTTTCTTCTAATTTGAACTAGCTACCTTCCTACCTGTGACAAATTCATGATCAACAAATTCAAAAAATTTCATACTCACTTTTTAACAACAAAAATGAGGAATTGTGTGAATAAGCAGAAAAATGAGATCTCAGAGATTTCGTTCCGTCAAAAAATTAGCAAGCCAATTCAAAAATTTTTTCCTGAATTTTAACAGCAAAACTGAGCAATTTTGCTGAGGAATCATGTTCATCTAACTGAGATTGTTGAAATCTCTGAGATCTGATTTTCCTGAACATGAATTATTGGTGAAAAAATGAAGTTTTCAGATATTTCAGAAAATATATAAACTGGCCAATTGTTTACCTTTTTAGGTATTGTCTAATTGTCAACAGTTTTAATTAGTTATTTTCCGATTTTTTTCAGGAAACAATGCTAACTACATACATATCTACTATAATCTATCTAAAAAAATAAATAGACAATTTTTCTATTTTTATGTTTAAAAGAAATAAAAGAGAAAAAAATCATATTATGTATAGAGGAAGTTTCAAAATCCTACAAAATAGTATTCAAAAGGCACCAAACCTGAAGCAAGTTGTTGCATTTTATTTGTGAGCACATGGGTGAAGGACGTAGGTACCATTAGTTGACGATGAATTGTGGGTTTATGGGGAATTCCTAATCACAGTTGAAAAGAAGTTGTGGATAATCCAAATTTACAAAATAAATTTCTTGTTTCACATCAAACATGGGATGATTTTTTTTTAATTAAAAATAAAAAACAAGGGAAATTAAAACTATAAAAAATAGCACAACCAATTTCACTTAAAAAAAAAACAAACACCCTGTTTCGCACATTAACAAATTAAACATAAAAAAACTCAAAATTTCACTCACTGCTTGCTGGAGTAATAAAAAACTCGAAGACAAAGTTTAGCTTAATAAATTTATGCAAATGAATAAGAAAAATAACTTCCAGCAATTTCTTCATACTAATTTTGGTTTTGCTTACTCATATACAAAAAGACATTCATTTAAACTCAATTAATAATAAAATAAATCAAGAATAAAAAAATCCTTTTTTCATTATTTTTAAGACAAATAATAAATAAGTAGGTGGACAAATAGAAATTTGTAATTATTTATCACCAAAAATACACAACACACACCTTTTATGTAGGAAATTATTTAGTTTTGGGAAATAATTTCGTTCTCGTTTTTTTGTTTGCTTTGATTTTTTCAAAATTTTAATACGTTTTTGTTTTGATTAGGAAATATACACTCCGTCACTTTTGTTTTACAAAAAACGCTTTTAAAATTCTATCAACTTAACAAATTATTTTTTATTACTACAAATGATGTTTGCATGTGTTTAATTTTTTTCTTCTTTGGGAAAAAAATCCAACAAAATTGATTTTTAATTCGAGAACCGTTATTTACTACTACACATCGATCAGCAATTAAAACACGTCTTAACACTGCGAACGCTGCGAACCAAGTGATTTAAAAAGTGCTTTTACAAAACCGAGAAGAGTCAAAATTAATTAAAACGTGTTGAAATTGTGGTGTGGTGAATTTGAGAAAAACACACAAAATGAACAAAAATTGAGTGGTTTTGTTAGATTTCTCTATCTTTCTCTTTTTATCTTTAGCTTACGCATTGAGTGGTTTTATTTTTTAGTTTTTGTTTTCATAATTTTATCAAAGTGTTTGTGCAGTTTATAAACTTGTAGTGGTATGGTGGGTATGGTAAAGTGGGGAGGCTGAGGTGAGTAAAAAATGAGGTGTAGGTAAATATAAAATGTATATATATGTGCTCAATGCGTGCGTAAATATATATTTATATATAACTCAGAGAAAGAGTTGAGTTTTTATTTTATTTTTATTTTTTTATTCATCACACAACACAACAAAACAACAATGATTTTTATTCAAAATGGCTGGCGTTGATTGCTTTTATGACGTTTTATTATTTTTTTAAATACCTACATATACAGCACGTAGTAGTAAATAGATTGTGAGAGTTTATAAGTGAATAGGTATGTTTGATAAAGATTTAAAAGAAATATAAATAAATAAATAAATAATAATACTAATGCTAATTCCCCTTCTTGTTTTAAAGTTTGTATGGTTTTCCTAGATTTTTTATAAAATAAATAAATGTGGTGAGAAAAAAACATATGGTTGGAATCATTTATTTATTGAAAATATGGAGTGGAACTGACAAGAATAAAAAAAACTGCAACGTTGTCACATTTATTTTGCTTTTTTTAAAATTTGTATGCTATATAAGTATTTACCAATAGCCTTAGGTAAAAGCTAGGTAGTTATACCTATAGTTAGGTACCTACATAATATTTAAATTGATAAGGCTATTGGACTTTTTGTTTAAAGGTGGACAGAAAGTTAGGTAGGGCCCTGCACTTAAAACTACCTAGGTAGATACCTACTTACATATGTAGGTAGGTAGGTATGTATATGCGGAGGAAAACGAATTTCTGTTAGTAACTTTATCTATCAAGTTACTAAGTAAGTAGGTAGGTACCTAGGTAGGTACTAGGTATTACGAAAAAAAAGTGTGATGTCAAACATTTCCGTTTATTTCATGAAATCAGTCCCAGCAAATGTCACATAACAAGAAAAGGCGTGATAAATTACTAATTTGTGTAGGTACCTATGGTCCCAATATTTTAGACAAGTACCTTACCAAAAAAGTTTTCAAAACTATCTACCGATCTATAGGTATAAATGTGAACTCTGACCATTTTTTGGACTAGTATGTAGCTACATACATATATTGTAGGTGCATAACTATGGGTAGGTACAAAACCAGGTTATTAAGTAGATTAAGGAATAGCTAATTTGCTCGTGAAACTTCCTTCCAATTGTCAACTGCTCTTTAGACGTCAGCAGAACGAAGGCTACCTATGTACACTCTTAAATCCTTCACTTAACCTTCAGCAGCTGTAACAAGTTAGGTAGGTATCTTTGTATGGTAATATACCTAGGTATACCTACAAACCAAAACCGCTTAATTCGAGTTTAGACGAAATTAAGATTTGTAGGATCTTCCATTCCTACTTAGGTATTCATGAAAAATGAAATGGAAAAATAGGTAGCTGCTTTAGTGTTTTTTTTTATTTTATTTCAATCTTTAGAATTTAAAGTAGCACCAGCCAGAATTTTAAGATTTTCCTGTCGTCTCACTGTCCCATTGTGATAAAAATAAACTCAGTTTAAACAAAAAAAAACTTTGAATAAAACTAAATAAATTATTTTAAATTTTGTTTGGGCTAATTATAGGTATATGAGGAGTCTATTTTCAAAACGTTTTACTAAAAATTCTCAAAAGTGGAAGAGGACACTTTTGGGAATTTTTAGTAAAACGAAAAAACAATTGTTAAAAGATGTTTAAATGATAAAACCGATTAGTTTAAACGCTTAAGTTTGGGATAAAATTTAATAATTTATTATGGTTTTCAACCTATTAGGTGAAGTTAACCTAAAAATTATTAAAAAATAGATTTAGTTCAGAAAAGAAGATTTTTGAAAATTTCGATTGGAATAGTTGACTTTTGATTCAACATGTTGTTTAAAAAATTAAAAACTTTTTTTCACTTATTAATTTGGTTTTATTAAAAAAAACTTAAAATGTAAAAAAAAGCTAGGTAGGTACCTCTTTGTTTTGCATAGGAAAAGAACAGTTTTGGTGCGGAATTACGTTTATATGGGAAATAGATAAGTTTTGACTTAGTGGAATAGGTACCTACATAGGTACCTACCTAGTTTAATTTTAAAAACAATTTAAAACACAATTTTTCAAGTATAGGAAATAATAAGTTTTTATAAATGTTAGCAATAGGTATAGGTACTTAGATGAGAGACCTTCTCAAGAACCCTTCCTCATACTTAACTAATTATTAAAAACAAAAAAAAGTGTAATAAGAGTTTTGAAATTAGAATTATGTAAGCTGGCAGTTTTCATGAAAATTCTTGGAAAAGTCATAATTTCTCTTTCCGGTTTAATGTATGACATTCGGTCAAAAAAGGTTTCTTTTTCAAAACAAAGAATTGAAGGGATGTTTTGTTGTTTCTTTTTACTGACTTGGGCACCAAGGGTAGCAATTTTGAAACCAAACTCATCAGCTTTCTTTTTTTTAATTTTTTTTTGTAGGTACCTACATATTCCAGTTTATAGAACATCTGCATACGATAGAAATGTTTTGTTAAAAATTACCTGATATTTTACTTTTGTTTGTTATTGAATGTCTTAATTTAATTTGAAGTCCAGGTAGGTTGACAGATAAGGTAATAAAAGATTACCTACATATAATAAAATTGAATATCATTTAACTTATTATTACTGGTTTAACATGTCGTCCATGATAATACTGGAAAAACCGTACTAATCTAATGACTCACAAGAGCAGAAATCACAGAGATTTTTAATAAAAGGAGCAAAACAGATTTGATGTGAAGTTCAAATGATTCCAAAGGTTTAATAACCCCACCTACATGCATTAACCTTTTAAAAATTTAAATCAGTGAAAAACAAATATTTAAAAATTAATTTCAAATAGAAGTCCCATAATAGTGATTGACAAACAAAAAAGTAAATTTCACAAGAACTTCCAATAACTATAAAAAAAATGTTCTATAATGTGAAAAATAGAACACACACGTCACACCTTGTTTACCAATAATAAGATCTAAAAATAAAACTTGTTTTTGAATCTTTTTTTAAGTTTTTTTTTTGGAATGAAAAATGTAATATTTTGTAACGAAATATTTTTTTCTAAAAAGAAAATTGTGTTGAATGAAAATATCTCACTGAATAAGTTTTTAAAATAGAACCTAAATATGTACCTCTAAATTCCTAGTTAGTAAAAAAAAAAACATGAATTAGGAAAGAATTTTTAGTTTTGTTTACGGTTGATGCTATTTATAATGCTCCCCATAAAAATGCTACGATAATAAGCAAAATACATAGGTAGGTATGTATATAAGATGCAGTTTTAAACTAAAAAGTTAAAAAAAAAATAAATTTAAAGCCTTTTCACAGTAAGGTCTTTTTTGACCTGAATTTGGGCGATTACAAAATGCTGCTCGAAGGTAACAATAACCTATAGGTAGCACATTTCAAAATTACAACATTGCAAACATCTAAAAGATCTATGTATTGTTTTCATTTTTGCTTGAACTTAGATCCCCGTATAGGCACTCATGAGAGGAAGGGGACAACAACTAACTTGTGCCGACACTTGCCAGTTACCTACATATGTAGGTATATCATTGGAAATTTAAGTTTTGAGACACTTAAAAAAGCAAAATCATTAAAAGCTGTTGACTCAATTGTTATTTTTATCATATTTATTTCGGCCCCTCCTTTTATATCCAAAAACTTTTAAGATTTAAATGAGCAATGAGCAATGAGCAAGTAGGTAGTTATAATTGCAAAAATATATGTACCTAGGTTGATAAGTTTATTTTTTCTGGAAGGATGAACCCAAATTAAATTTTGTTTTGGCAGCCTTATATTGGTAATAAAATAATAATACGATTTTGTTTTCTAAATCTCTCAAAATTAACAATTCAAAATTTCAATGATCCTTTTCAATTAAAGCTACCTATAACTGGGCTCTTACCTAACTAAACACCCCGAAATCCCCGCATTGTCTTGTTTTAAAGAAAGATATATGGGGAAGGTAGAAGTTTATCAAAATAAAATAATTGTTTTTGTACAATCTAAGCACATATGATAATGAAACTTGGAAAGGTACCTACCTAAATGTTTCATTTATCATTAAAACCAAGAGGTAAATAAAATTCATTCAAGAATCAAAAGAAACTATTTAAATATCTGTGGTGAAACAGTGTTTTCATAAGGGTGACGGCCAGTGTAGAATAACTATCCCATAGCACCCATGAACAAAATTCTTACACTCATGAAATTTTGCAAACATAGGTAGGTATTAATTTTTGTCATGACAAACAACAATCCAAAGAGTTCATAAAAATATTTATGGTCTAAGCTAGTAGTTATGAGGGGTAAAGTTCTACCTATATTTAATACGGAAAATACAGTTGTTTTAGCTTAGACCATAGTTATTGTTCTATAGAATTTTCGTTGAAATTGGGGTTTTTTCCACTCGTTTAGGTGGGAGAGTCAATTTTTAGATTTTAAAACATTTTATGCGAATTAACCTGTTATACCTACCTTCAATACAATACCGCCGCTTACAGCGACTAGGTAGGTATGTATATGTAGGTTTAGGGGATGGAAATACAAATCTAAAAAAAGTAGCCAATTTTGTTTTCTTTATTTGGAGCTGATTTAGACCTATCGAAGATGAAATTTAATTAAACTACCACCCTAATATGTATGTACCTACCTATGTAGGTATTTATGGTGGATAAGAACTGATTTTCCATAAGAAATAAGGTAGGTAGGTAACTACCTACTCCATTTTCAATACTTACAACAGAAAAACAATTAGAAATAAGTACCTATTGGAATCGATAGGTTGGTAGGTACCTACGTAGGTATAAGAACTTATCAAGTTAATTTACCCACCTACCAAAAATTAACGACACTCCTATTTTATAAACCTAAATAATTCTATATCTCAAGCCGCAAGTCATGGTAGCTAGCGCTTTATAATTTTGTGTTATAATGTAAATTTATTTATATTGTAATAACTAATAATAATAATAATAATAAATAACTACATATTACAGACATTACGCTCTAAGGGAAACAAGGTAGGTACCTACCTATACAATTTTGTGCTTAATCTAGGTAGGTATCTAGGTAGGTACCTATTTACATCAGAAAACTCGGTATCCTCATAAATGTAAACACAACACAATAATTTTAAAGATGTAGGACCTATCTAACTAGGTACCAATCTAAATCAAATAAGAAAATATATACCTAGGTACCTCGTTTAAATAATGTTGTTTGCCTTCTAGGGTTCTAGGTGTTAAATTCTGTTTAAGGTACCTTATAACTCTGATTGTACAAAAGGAGGAAAATTTATGAGTGTTCTGAATTATAAACTGAACATTTAATAGATAACTAACTACCTTTCGACCATAGGAATTAACTACATAGGTATGTATAAAAAATTATTATTTAAAGTCGATAGGTACATGTAAAATATATTTTCTTCGTTTTTTATTTACCATAAGAAATCTGACAACGTAGCCATAATTTAAACTTAGATTGAGTCGTGTTGAAAATCTTCAATTTGAGTTACACGAAAAGAAAAACTCAATTTCATCTATATGAAGGAGAATTGAGGGCCGAGGTAAGAACGAGAAAAAAAAAAAACAGCGACGTTGCCACTTTCAATAAATAATACATTTGTTAACGTCACGTACGCATATATTGAGGTCGTTGGATGAATATCAATTAAAATCAACTTCGTAAATTTACTTTTGTAGGTACCACGAAATAGCTAAAGAAAAATTAAAATAACATATAGAATACCTATTTACATACCTAATATACATAAGTACATATGTACCTACTCCTTTGCAAATATAAAAACTCAAAAAAAAAGTTAAACCATGCCACATTGGTTTAGTTGGCTTTTGTCAAGAAAAAAATTCGATTGCAAAAGGTGTAAACATGATTATTCATATAGGTATATTTTTTAACTAATAAATTTTGTATGTAGGTAGGTATGAAATAATAAAATAGGAAATATTTCCCTGAAAATCAATTGAGTTATATGGTGACTTATTTTTGGATTGAGTGCCATTTCGAGTGATAAAATACTATATCCTATACTAGATTTTCATGTGGCTCATCACTTAGGTGAATTCCTCTTACTTTACTTTAGGGTACTTTATTTCCTATATCCTTATATCCTTGAGTTAAACTTACAAGTACAATGCAATGGCTGCTTCGCCAAGGCCCCTTTAATAGACTTTCTCAGCAGAATTAAGTTTACAAGGAAAAAGAACTCATTGACGGAATATATATATTTAAACATATGTATGTTATATACTCAGAAAAGCTCTTTAGAATAATAACACATATAAAAAATAATATGAAAATAAAATTTGTGCAACTTACTTTATGCTTTTCAAAAACCCCCGTCGTCTTGAAGAATAAAAATTGCAGAGGAAACTGGAAAAAGAATCCGTTGTTTTGCACTGCACAAGCTAAACACACACAAAAAAAAAACACTTTTTTTCTTTCAGGGAATTTTTTTTTTTAGCTTTTATTCCTTGTTTTGCTTCTCTGTCGCACTTGATTGATTGAGAAAATATAGAAGCTCTTTCTATCTCCGTCTCTTTTTTTATGTAATAAATATAAAATTTATTTTTACAACAGAGAAAGTTTTTACTTTTTATTTTTTTGTATTTATAGATTTTTCTACAAATAAAAATGTAATTTCATTCAATTTGTTTAATTTCACTCAATTCAAACAGAAAAGATATTCTTCGTTGCTTTAATATTATATGTGTAGGCTCTTAAAGGCTCGGCTCTTTTACATTAATGGATTTTCTTTTCTGTTTTCACACACTTAATTCTTATTTTATTACATTCATATACATATATTTATATATAATATATCACATGAATGTAGTTAAATATATGTATTTTATATTTACTTATTAATTTAGCAATAAATTCTTGTTGGAAATTCACTTAATTTAAAATAATTTACAAATTTAATGTAGCGTCTCTCGAACACACTGAAAAACACTCTTTCCGAACAAACAAAACTTATAATAATGCGGATTTACACTCTTTCGAGAAAAATTAAAATCGTAATGAGATTTGCTTTGGGAATGTTGAGTGGCTTTATTAAAAAAAAATATATATGAATGTTTCTTTCGTTGGGTTGGTTTTTTCTTTTTCGTCTTTTTTTATAGGGGAAATGATTTATTGGAAGGATGAGGCGGAGAAAATAGAAGTAAACAAAAAACTTATTGGAAAATGAGCAAAAAAAATATTTGAGTACAGTAAGAATAGAAAGTTGGTCTTTCGAATAGTAATGGAAGAAAATCAAATATTTGTACAGTTGATTTGTACTTTTAGTGAATTTGTCTGAATTTTTCAAAATGTTTGTTTTTTGTATGAACATGCTTGAACGAAATTTGATTGGAAATTAAAAACTTTATAGGAGTATTCCCGATCCGATGCAAACTGGTCTTGCATCGATTGCAAAAGTGCAGAGTTTTTTTTTTTACAATGGGGTTAGGGTAAAGCAATTTTACAATTTTGCAATAGGGGTAATCCCGATTCGATGCAACTGGTCTTGTATCATTGCAAAAATGCAAAAGTGTAAAATTACTATACCCTAACCCCATTGTAAAAAAAAACTTTGCACTTTTGCAATGATGCAAGACCAGTTTGCATCGGATCGGGAATACCCCTAATGGGGTCAGGGTATAGCAATTTTACACTTTTGCATTTTTGCAATGATAATAGACCAGTTGCATCGGATCGGGAATACCATTAATGATACAAGACCAGTTGCATCGGATTGGGAATACCCCTCATGTATTACAAAAACAACACAAGATCCGACTTTGTTTTGGATTTGGATTTCCAAATCGTTTTGAACATACACCCTTAATTTTTAAATGTCGTCAGTAGTGTAAAGAAAAAAGACAACGGGGAAACAACAAAAGGAAAAAAGAGTTGGGTATATAACAAATTGTCACTGATATCCTGGGTTGTTTTATTTTCATGATCTGATCTGTGCCTACTTTCTGTAACTCTCGCATCGATAAAATTGGTCGAGAAACGTTGGAAAATGGAACAAAACTCATATGATTTGTTTCAATTTTCGTCGTTTCTCGACTACTTTTGCCGATGTGAGAGTTAGGCCAGTCGCGCACCTGCAACTAAACAGTTTGGTTCCAATTTGAGCACAACGGGCTTATATGGAAGTGCGCGCACATAAACTTCCGCGGGGTTTCATATAATCCTATAGTACTCAAAATCGAAATCAAATAGTTTGGTTGCAAGTGCGCGCCTGGCCTTACAGAACGTAGGCACTGGATTGGATCTGGGGGAAAATAAAATACAGCTATTGTTGTCGTCGTCACCACCGAAAATTCGCGTTGGTGTTTGGGGAACCTTAACAAACAATTTCCATCTATTTTTTTCTGTTTGGCCTCAATATTTGTATACAAAATGGATTTGTTTTTACAAATTCCATAAGGCGCTCTTCCATTGTCTGCACGAAAATAAAAGGACCAAACCAAACAAAATCGGTTGTCACGCATTTTCATTTTTTGAGTGTTGGTAAACCTGAAAAACTTCACCTTAAAGTTGGCAGCATTTGCACAGCGACATCGAATTTATACTACGTTTTAATTGGAGCCAAGATGAGGTAATTTACAGAAAAAGTGTTTTTTTTTATAGATAACTTCATTTTGAATTTGATTTGGCAGTTAACAACTTCTTTTTGTTGCGTTCTCTTTCTGTGTTCTAAACATCAAATTTTGACATTTTCCAATGGGTTTCCATTACGAATGCATTCCACTTGGGTGTGTTCATAAAGTTTTTACTATAGCTCCCTATTACACGGATATTTAAAAACACGGATACACGTGTTCTTATAATATCCGGATTTGAATCCGTGTATTTCGTGTATCCGTGCATCCGTGCGTCCGTGTGTCCGTGTATCCGTGTATCCGAAGATCCGTGTATTTTAAATAATCCAATCATCACTGGAGAGGGCCAAATTTATGAGAGTGATAAAAATACGACAACGAATCGAATCGAAATACGATAGTCGAATCTGTCAGTGGGTTTAAATTTAGAATTATTTACTTTTTTCTTTAAAAATCGATTTTTTTTTGGAAAATCACCAAAAATAAAAATTATAACTTCCATTTTCCCTCAAAATTTTGAGCTTGTAAGCCCACCCCTTGAAAAGATAAAAGTCAAAAACCATTCCGTGTATTAAGAATCCGTATAATAAAGATCCGTGTATGCTTAATATCCGGATACACGGATATTAAGCAAATAAATACACGTGTTTTAAGAAAACGGATTTTTATTTGCGTGTTATAATTACACGGAGTCCGTGTACCTCTGTTTTACAAATACACGGACGGAATCGTGCGAATTTGGTTGAAATTACCTCATTTCGAAATGTGAATTTGCATGAGAAATGAGGTAATGTGGAATCGAATTTGAAAATTTTCAACGAAATGAGTGATGTGGTTGTCAAAGTTGCTGTTGAAGTTGCTGTGCCAATCTGTTTCTCACTTTAGCCTTTGTAGGTGCGAACTACACCTTATTATTTTTTTGTTAGTTCTAATTTGAGACGTGAAGTCATAGCATGGCGTTGGCATCGGTTAAGGGTGATTTTTCTCAGTTGTCATTTCTTTCAAAAATGTCAAAAGCTACATCACCGTCAAGAAATACACAATTCGTATTAAAATTTTCGGCAAAATAATTTTCTCACCCCAGGGCCCAGCGCAACTACGTTGACCTCACAAAATAATTATCCAATACAAAAAAATCGATATTCTCAATTTCCTTGTCAGTTATCACAATCTAGAAGTTCTTTTGCTGTGGTTTCTTGTAAAAGTAAATTAATCTTTTTACAAAACTAAAGAATCCATTGTAAAAGTTACTTCGTCCGTCCTACCAACAAAACCATCATCAGATTTTCAGCATTTTTCTTCCTTAAAAGCAGTAGACAGACCAACATATTTTAAGTTTTTCGAAACACTTGGAAGCTAGGAAAACTTTTTCTTTGGTAAGAACTCAGGCCATACATATTTGTAAGAAAACAAAAAATTGTGTACGAAAATCAAATCTATGTAATTGTTCTTTTTCTCTTTGATATTTTATTTAACAAAAAAAAACAAAATTAAAAAAAATATTTAGCAAAAAAAACAAATGTGGTGTTGGGTTTTCTGAAATAACCAATGTGACCATCCAATTTTGAAGAACAAAAGTTGGATTCAATCAGTATTGGATATTTTTTAGAAGAACCCACTAACAACCTGCCAATTTTTAATAAAATAAATTTAAATGAAATTATTTTAGATTTCGTAAGAAAAAAAAGTAAAACCAAAAAAGTTAAAGAAACGATTTTGGGAAAAAAATAAAAATCAAAAAATAAAAATCGTAGTGGAAAAGCGTGTGTGTGTTAACAAAGAAAAAAAAACAAAAAACATCAGTCAAATGGATGAGGACAACCATGATCAACAACCCTGCAAGAAGCCTCGCATGGAAAATGAAATCTCGGAATGTGCCACAGCAATGAAAGTGGCTGGCTTTTCGTTAAGTGCCATCGAAGAGATGAAGACACGACATGTTGAAGGCAAGACGGAGGATTGCCTCGGCAAACAATTGAGGGAATTCCAGGTGCTCGACGAAGTTGGATCTGGAACAGAAGAATCTGGTAACATATTATTGTTTAGTTTTTTTTATTTTTGTATAGGTATTTTCCTTTTTCTTAATCAGCGTTTTTTTAGTAATTTGGTCATAAACACAGAAATAGCTTAGTCTGAATATTTGTTTTTGTGTTCTTGTTGACTTGATAATTTCAAAGCAAAAGTTCCTTGAGATTGTGGATTGATTTTTATAACGAATTGATCAAATTTTAAAAAAATTCTACAATTTTGATGTTTTTTTTTTAGTAGGTACCAAAGCTTCAAAGAAACAAAATTTTTCAGTTTAAATTTCAGAGCGCTCACTGGAGCAAGCGAATCCAAAATTAAGTTTCCTCAGTTTTTGATAGGAAAGCTAATTCGCCTGAGCTCTCAAAAACATACCTACACGTTTTTGAAAAAAATTTTAAATTTTGTAAATTCCTGATTTATTATCGTGTCACAGTACTCTATGTCGTTCTGTAGCTTTGTTTCTAATATTAGGGTAGGGGCTGTTCGGAAATTGTGTTGATCCTGATGTTTTACAGTCGCGCTTGCATTCTTTTGTTTGATACCTACCTATTATGTATTTATTTTGTTAAAACAAATACCTCTATTTAAAAAAAAAAAAAAGAAGATGTCGGAGAATCATTTCGTTGCTCTTTATTCCCATCTCCTAATTTGACAAAACTAAACTATATTTTAAGATGGCAGTGATCACGAAATAGACTCCTCCGATTTAGACTTTGATGATGAAGAACTTGATAATTTACTCGACGAAGGTTTGCCAGAAGACCTAAAAGGTCGTCAAAAACCAAAATATGAGGAACGTTTTAAAACAGTATTAGAAGGTAAATTATTTTTGTGTACAAAATTCACTGTGTGTCCAATTTCTTTCAAAATTTCCATCAAACAGAAAAAGGTCATAATCATTTTGAAGTTTTGCCCGAGGGATGGCTTCAAGTTACCCACAACAGTGGTATGCCGTTGTTCTTGCACAAGCAGTCGCGAGTTTGTTGTGTAGCAAAGCCTTATTTCCTGGGTCCTGGTAGTGTTAGGGTTGGTATGAGTGATTTTTTTCAAAGCTATAATTTCTGACAATTGTTTTTACTTTTTTTTATTGTCTCCAGAAACACGAGATACCTCTTTGTGCAGTTCCATGTTTGGGTTATCGCAAAGCTCTACTCGAAGAAGAAGAAGAGGAACAGCGACAAGCCAAAGCTGAGGCAGAATCAAATTCAAATTCAAATGAGTGCCCATTTGCAGCAGATGCAGCTGTAAATAATCAATCGAATAGCAGTGATGATAGGCCAGAAGTTAACGGTGGAGAAACTGTCACTAATAACAATAACACCAACAAGACTGTATCACATCATGCAGCTGTGCCAGCTGCTAGAATTGTAACTGTCAAAGAGAACACCAAAGCACAATCTATCACAGCACAGGAACTTAACGACTATTGCAAAAAATTATTCAAATTCAAGAATATCAAAGTTCTGAGATTCGAATCGTGGAATGAACGTCGACGTTTTACAAAAAATCGAAAGCAAATTAAAAATCTGCAACGCCCTACTCTGCCCGATGGCACAAAACTGATTAAGTTCCCAATTCTCCTACCCAAAGGTGAAGCAGCCAAAAATCCACGTGCGCGTAAAGAATGGATCATGAATCCCAATGGAAAGAGTTATATTTGCATTTTGCATGAGTACGTTCAGCATGCTCTAAAAAAACAACCAACTTATGAATTCATAGAATTGGAAAATGCCGCAACTCCTTATGCAGCAACTGTATCCATAAATGATCTTAAATATGGAACTGGTTATGGAACAAGTAAAAAACAAGCTAAATCAGATGCAGCGAGAGAAACTTTGGAAATTCTTATTCCCGAAATGAAGGACAAGATAACCGGCATCAAGACCGATAAAGTTTTTTCAAAGCCGAATTACAAGGACCTTTCTGTAGGAATTTTGCTTATAATTGCATTTTTTTTTTAATCTTACAAAAAATATTTTTTTATTTTTGTTTTCCTTTTTGTATCCCTTAAAGGTATTTGATGATATTAAAATTGAAGATCCTCGAGTTGAAGAATTTTGCAATAAGACAACTGAACCACCACCACATGCTATATTGTTAACGTGTTTGCAGAGAAATTACGGTCTTGGCGATGTTCAAATTAATTACGAAATCAATCGAAGGAAGAATAAGAAAAATGAATTTACAATGACTGTTGGCAAGCATGAGGCTAAGGTGGTCTGTAAGAATAAGAAGGAAGGCAAGCAACTGGCTTCGCAGGCTATATTACAGGTAATTATATAGAAATTAGTATAAGAAATCTAAAGAAAGTTTAAAGTAAAACCATTTTCAACATATTCTTACCTTTGATTTCAGATTCTTCATCCGCACATTAAAACTTGGGGTTCCTTATTGCGACTCTATGGCAATAATTCAATAAAAACATTCAAAGAGAAAAAACTCGAAGAACAAGAAATCACTGTGTTGCAAAGCAAAGCAGCCATTAATCAACCAAATTATGCAATTTTAGATAAACTTAAAATCGAAATGCAAAAATTATCGGAAAAAAATAAATCTGTACAATCGATAGGTACATTCATTCCACCTAATGATGTTGACTTACCAACATCATCGGGATCTAATTTAACAAATGTAGAATTTTAGCAAAGAACAATTATTGTAAAAAAAGACTGCAAATACTTAAATTTAACTTAAAATTTATTTCATTTAAAAAAAAGCACGAATTGTGATGTCCAAGCAACTACATGTATGTAAATTTTAATTATATTAATATTTTTTTTCTCTCGTTTTATATATCAGTACAATATCCCGCCTTAGATCGATTTAGGTAGTGTCTCTAAAGAATCAAAGACCAAGGTGTATTAAATCATATGAAGGTAAATTTTATTTAAGTATTATTTTAAGGGCTTGGCATATCAGCTGAGTTAGGTAATTAAATAAATTCAAAATTCGAACTTAAAAGCACGGTGACCCTATGCCTAAGACTAGGCGATTTTGTTTTTTTAGACACTACCTTAGAAGATGAAGATAGGTTTATCTATGGCGGGATATTAGTCTATATATAATATAAAAACTCAACACCAACTCATAGGTTTCTAACGCTTTATAATAATTAAAAAAAAAAACTAATAATGTAAGCGCAATCATTGTTTCGGTATTGTTCTATTTAAGTGCCCAGTTCAGATTAGTGTGCCTCTCATCCTAACAAGGCCAAACTCAATAAAGATTATAATAGTCAATAAATAAATATTAACGGAATACACTTTTGCCGTTACAATGTGTTCGCTAAAGTTTTAAACAAACTTAAAGAAAGTTTTGATTTAATTTATTGAATATTTAAATTTTGAACAGGTTATTTGAAATATTGGAGTTCTTACGGTGTGTTCCTTTACTTCGAAACTCTGTGCATTTGTGTGAATTTCTACATATTTTATTTTTTTTATATGACCTTTGACAGGCTTTTTTTGTAGAAATTTACACAAATGCACAGGATTTCAAAGTAAAGAAACTATAGACACCGTTTTAACTTGCTGGAATCAGAAGTAGCTTTGCTAAGGCATATTTTAACAAAGTGAACAAAATTGGAAGTATGCTCTAGCACTGAAGATTATCCACAAATTTTGTTTCCGACACTCGTACATTTGGTAATTAAATCTTTAAAATTTCAGGGATTGATCTTTTTACGGAAGCTAAAATTTACAATAGAATAGAAGGACAAGACGCAAAATGTTTCAAAGTAAGTTAAACATTTTTTTCAGTGAAACGTCATAAATTGGTAATTTGCCAACTAGTTTCATTAATTGGTCAGCGACGAAAAATTTATAGCTATTGGTTAAGTCAAAATTCCACCAGAGGTGCTTGCAATCTCTAATGACCTTTAAAAATTCAACAAACAAAAATAATGAAGCTAGTTGACATTTAAGTATGACCTTTAATAGGTATACTTTTTTTCTTAAAGTCCTCAAACGAGGTCCCTGGGTCTATTTTGGACAGGACCGAAGTTATTAATGGAAATTATCTGGCCCAGGAAAATTTGACAAAAAAATAAGAAAAACTTCAAAACGGCGTGCTGAATTATGTGTATATTCATTACCACATCATTGCATACATAATTTACAATCACTTTATTCAAACATTCAAGAATTCCTCAAACCAGGATTATTTGCAAACTTGCATCAAATGATGCGCTGCGTTGTCGCTGTTTCATTGCAACAAACATATTTTTCAAATACATGTATAAATTTATTATAAATGTCTTAAATAAGTTGGGCATAGAAATTTAATATACAAATATAATTGAGAAAGAAGGAAACAGGCTTCTCACCTTGGGAAATCAATCCGAAATTTTTACAGACGTTTAGGATTTTTGGAGCGAATTAAACCGGAATGGTCGACTTGAAAATCTTGTTTAGTTTTTGGAATCTTATAATAGTCAAGAAATGTTTACCATTTCATTCATGAGTGATGGTCCGAAACAAACCAACAATGTGTTTCCTGAGTAAATAACCAAACAAGGTGAAATCTTAGTTTTCCCTCGAGAAAAACGGTAATTGTTGAGTTGTGTTTGTTTTCTTCCACAAGCCACACTGTATTCACCCGAATCGAAAGAATATGCAAAGCTCCAGCTTAAGTTAGAATTAGGCTAAACTTGTTCAAAACATTATACATAAAACATGCTGTTTTCAGGTAAAGATTTTATATTTATAGCATCCACATTTTCAAGCCATATGTAAGCTTTTTACTTTTTTCAATTTGAACTTTGTTCCCAAAAAATTCCACTAGTTTCTTAAAAAAAAAAAAAAAAAGTTAAAAATAAAACCAATATGATTTCTTACTTTAACATTTTTAATGTTAAGCTTGCATTTCATTAAAATTTTTTTAAATATTTACAAAATGAAAGAAAAAAAAAACAAAACAATTTATTTAATTATATTCACAGTGCGGTGTATGTAAGCGGTATTCACTTGGTTTGTTCACTAATTTTTCTCGGCCACTCCTTCATCTTATATGTTTTTTTTTTTTGATTATTCTGCTTTCTTATATTATTAAATATTTATTAAGAATCGCCCCAAAGGACAAAATGAAAATAGCAACATCAATGATAAATTCCATTTTATCTCGAAAATATTCAAAAATTGATTGAAAATACGAACTAACCGCCATTTTGGTTCTTTGATTCGTTTAAATTTATATACAACAATGCTGAAACCTCATTGTACAACAACAAATAATGAACTAGAAAACTGCTTTACCAGCTCTTTGCTCCGTGCGTGGCAATTCAATCGTAGCCACAGTAATTTTGTATTCTTGATTTAATTTGTTTTGATTCAAAAAAAAAAAAATTAAATATTCATAAAAAATTGAATTGAACAGACACCAGGTATGGTATACACATTTCAATTTATTTACAAAAATTAGAAAATTAAATTAAATACTCATAATTTATAATTTTATTTCATTTTTTCAATAAGATGGATATAAAATGCCGGTTGTGAAATAACATTTAGATCTTTGAAATCACCATAAATTTTATGATCAGCTTTGGGGGTAAAAATTTCCTTCAACATATTGGTGAATTTTTTTAATTCGTGAGGATAGTATGACAACCGAAATTCACTGATTTCATTATTGGCTTCGATTTGATAGTCCATTGCTACCAAAGCTGGTTTACCACAGTAAAAGAGTACAGATGTCTTGATGTCAGCAGTGTGAGAAGTCTTAAATTATAGAAATAGGCATTATTTTATTAATATAATTAGTTTTTAAAATAAAATTAAGAGATTTTGGTACAAGAACAATTACATACATATAACCAAAATATGAGTACGTGAACTTATAGTATTGTATCGTGAAATCGAATACAAACTTCTTGGAGATTTTTTCTCATGGTGAGGGTGGGGTGTTAAAAACAGCTGTTTTTCCATCTTTTTCTTTGGTAGGTATCTACCACTTCTAAGATGATGTTTTCTCAACAAACAACAGGACTCAAGATGCAAGGTTTTGAAGTTTTTTTTTTTTGTTGTTTAAAATCTCTAAACGATTTAGTTCGCTTAAAAAGTTTCATATATCTTGAGTAACATTAATTGGATTGATGTGATTTCACTAGACTGATTTAAACAATGCAATTTAGCCATGCGATTTTCAAGGGGACGGGGACGTATGTGATGACCGGGGTATAGAAAATTGCTGAGGTTAGAAAAATTGTGGAGTTATAGCTCTTTCTTCTATATGCTTTTTCTTATTGTTTATGACATAAGCGGAGTAAAGAGTGTGAAGAGGTGTTTCCTTTTCATTTTACAAAGTTAACATCTATTGAAAATCGCAGTGTTTAAAAGCATCTTTGCAACCGAAAGAAAATTAAAAAGAGAAACGAAGTTTAAAAATAAAACCTACATATACTTATATTCAATCAGGCGCCGCTAAGCCCAGAATATTATCACCGTGTGAGGCCTTCTAGAATTTAAAGAAGTTCAAGCTATGACGACAATATCATATCTTGTTTATTTTTAATATGAACGGTAAGTCTTAAAATAAAAAAACAAAAAATATTGTCATGTCATTCTGCTATGTATCTCTCTTATGACCCTAGGTACTTTTTAGTTGATTAGGTCTTATCATAAACGATAACCCCAAGAAATTTTTTGTTTGTTAAATAACAATCATCATTACCATAAAAACATCATAACAAAAAATCATCTAACTTGGTAGGTAAGGCCACTCACTAATATTTTTCAAAATCTAACTGAATTTTCATTTAAAAATTAAAAAAAATAAAATAAAAGTAGGTATGTACATATATGTCTGTATGTAGGTAACTCACATTATAATACAAGCTCTTCGCTGGTGTCGATCCACTTTGTAGAATATTGTCATAATTTCTGTGATCTATTAAAAGCATTCCACCAGGCTTGAGGCACTTCTGAAAGTTATTTACCGCTGTCTTTTGTTCACGTTGATCACCAAACGAGTCCATCATGTGTGCAAAAGAATTACCCAAGCAGATGACAGCATCAAATCCGTCTTTGACTTCATGTTGGATGTCATCATACAACGTCAACCAGTTGGCCTCCTCAATAACTTAAATAAATTTAATTAAATAATTAATTTAATAAAATCATCTGACAGTTACAGTTAATTTTTTCAAAATTATGCAAAGTGCAAACGTAAAAAATTATCTGTAAAAATATGTGTCTATAAATTGTAGGTATGTAAAAAATTATTTAACGGAAATACGAATAACAGAACGGCTGGGTTTATTCGATATTTTTTTTAGAATTTTTTTATTGGATTGTCAAAATGACATAATTCGTTATTTCCCCGTTATAAATGAGTTTTTTTGTCCAACTCCGAAAGAAATTAGAACCCTTAGGGCTAAGCTAAGGCCAGCAAATTATCGGGGCTTAGCTCTTATCCCGGAGAAAACAAACGATAGTTTGTTTAGAAACGTTAAATTTTCCTATATTCAAATACTCACTCCATTTGTCAAAAGCTGGTTCCTGGCGACGATTCCAACGCTCCTTCAGGGCATACTTCAACATCTTATCGGATGCATCTACAGACACCACTTCAAAGCCCTCCTCTAATAACATAATTGAGTCAACTCTGAAATAATTGACAGACAGTTTTGAAAATTCCTTTAAACCACTTGGGTTTATTTAAAACAAAAATTACCCCGTTCCGCAAGCAACATCCAATAATCGTTTGCATCCTTTCGATTTTAGCAAATCAATCAAAAATTTTTTGTAATTATCAGTGCGAGATCGTTTGTCTCCAATAAAAATCTCCCAGACTTTAGCTGCTTTCCCATCAGCATACTGATCGCGAATTCCTTCAGCAGAAATACCATGAGAACGAGACACAAAAACACTATCGGCTGCAGTGGCTGACATCTTTTCTGTTAGAATATTTTCAATTGACTAAGCTGCTAAGATTTGCAATAAGCAATCATCGAATTCTAGACCTCGACATTGGCGAAGTATTCTTATCTTATCATTTTCAATAGTATAATAGATAGATCTATTAACTTGAAGATGTTAAATTTGTTGTTCTGACGAAATTTCACATCTGATTAAAACAGAAAGCTTTTTAAAAAGGCAAACATCAGTGTGCCTAAGAAACTGAAAGCTGAATCAAGTCAGTCTTTTCATTATTTGTATACAGATTGCTGCATTTAAATTTCATCTCCGGTCAAGATTAATGACGTATCTACTTTTATTCTGTTTATGACGACATTTTATAAAGATGACTATGGGTTTTTTTTAATTAAATGTGTAATTACATGTGCATTCAAAGCCATGATAAGCTTTCTTTAGATAGAAAAACAAAATTTTAAATAAAACGCATTACAAATTTTATCGCATTTGAGAGGCTTGAAGTTGTCATGAAACTGATTTGTTTGGATGCAAGTTTGGAAGCAAAATATGAAAATTATTTTCAATTTCAACACAAAAATTTGGTAGTCGAATTTTCGCGTTCGTTTGGGGGAGCCTTTATACCATAAAAAAAAAGTTTTTATGTTTCATTTACGATACAAATTTTACGATTTGTTGGAAAAGATTTCCCATACAAAATTTTGACTGTGCGTCGTGCGTCGTAAACTTTTCGACGATTACGATGGTTTTCCGTCGTTATAGCTTGAACCAAATCACTTGGTCAACGGTCGGTTGCGCACAGAGAGGATTTAAGAGAACAAAAATGGTGCGCAAGATATTTAATGAGTAAAATGAGCGAAGCTATAAGCAAAACTGAGGCCCCGATTGCCGTTGTCGATTATCAATCGAATCGAAACTTTTCGATTGCTTCGATTGGTTCTCATATTTTGTATTGTGTAACTCAATCGATCGAACAATGTACTATTGTGAATGAACCCGCAGAATTTTGTAAATATTTCAAATTTGACAGTTTTTTGATGTTAGATTTTGAAATCATTACTTGTTTTTTCTGGTTTTTTCCTTTTTTAATATAAATTAAAATAGTTTATTAACATTTTAAAATGAGCGGAATTGAGTTATGGTTTAGCGATAGTGACACAGATACCGAAGATGCCCAAGAAAATTTTGAAATGGCCAGAAAAAGAAGACATATCAGAGACACCTCTAATCCTCTGGAACTGGAAGAAACAATGTAAGATTTATGGAATATAGGTTTTTACTTGCTATACACATATTTTTCCTCCATCAATCTGACCAAAATTTCCATTTGCCTTTTATTTGTTATCACTTTTGACCTGCATTACATAAATATTTGAATGTTATTTTCTATAAAATAATTGAAATTAATTGAAAAAACTTACATCTTGTTCACAAGAAAAACTTTTAGACATCAGCTTCCTTACGCGTCGATCACAAAATGACAATCGAAAAGAAACGACTGTGAAATCGAAATGTTTCGATCACAATCGACATTCACAATATGAAATAGAGTAATCGACGATCGATAATCGAAAAAAGTCGATCATCGATTAGAAAATCGACACTCGCAATCGGGGCCTGATTTATAGTGATTTTCGTATTTTTTGTGTGTATCTGCAGAGAAATTAAAAGAGAGCTGCGCAGTAAAATGGCCAAGTGATTTGGTGCAAGCTATACAGGAATACCCTTATTGCGCTTCACAAATAGGAATTTGATGTTACTACGTCTGCGAATCGGATTAAAATAGCATATGAATTGTATCCAAACATCAATTGTTAACATCAACGAGGTGGTGAATCTATACACGGAAACGTCAAAATATAATCTCTGATAAAATTGAATTGATATTTTAATTGAATACACACACGGCCTTAATGTTTGTACCAAACTCACTAGTGTGGCCTCTGGGTTATGTATAGTTGGTAGATAGCTACGTGCAATAACAAGAATTTGGCACTCGATGTTTACACATCTGAATAGTAATAATAATTATTCTCGCAGAATCAACGATCAAACCGGCCAAAGGAATCAAAAAATTAAATTCGGTATGAAAACATGAATTGGTAAGTATAGATATCCAAGATTTTTTAGGTATGTTTATTTAAAATCCACATTCAGACGAACGAATTGATGATTATACATCTCAGTCATAAGTCCTGCCACTCACATTTGTTTTAATATATATTTTCTAGATTGAAGGAATTCTTTTGTATTCGGAATAATCATTCTCAGAGAAATCATTCAGACATTCAACGATCAAATCGGACAAAAGGAACAAAAATTAACTTCCGGTCGTGTCGGACGAGATATATTAATTATTGGTAAGTACCTACTAGTTGTTTTTTATTTAGTTTGATAGTAAAAATCAGTAAACAATATATAAGTGTAAAATGCATTTTAAACGATTGGAATTTGAGTCCAGTTTGGATGCAGTTTTACGAGATGGCCTACCGTCTATTTATTAATTATCGCTGTATGTTTCAGTTGGCTGCGATTTACCCAAATATTGTTACAGTCAGTCGATGTTGCTTTGATAGATTTCTATTAACTTGATTGGTGAAAATTACAATGTTTATTTAAACAATAAGATTCAACAACAATGATTATAAAAAAAAACTTGTCCAAAATCCTTAAACCAATGGAATACCTACCTATTTCATAAATCCTTTAGTAACTCCGTAGTTTCCTTTCACGTAATGGATTAGTGCATTAGACAGTCCCTGAGAGGTATTGGATAGAATTCAACTTAAATCCACTTTTTGTGTAAGATTGTGCGAAGAAGTGACAAATCTTCCAAGAGTACCTATCTCCCTTCGTAACAGAACACCTTTCATCCAAACCTTTCGGAATCTCAGCAGAATTCATAACATGCATATAGGTATCAATTTTCTCAAAATACTTACCTATCACTTGTATAGGAGGGTCTCAAACAAATAAAGAATTTTTAAAATGTTCAAGTTTTTATTATTGAAAAATAATTATTTAGCATGACTTGAAAGACACCTAATTTTCTTTTGATTATACTACAAAAACATTTTATTTTGGGAATATTCCATTTCTAACGATTATGGAAATTTCATTCACTCCTACTTCAAATCGTTCATATTATTTTAAATCGAACCGAAAACGACATTAGTTTATTTTTAACAACAACAAGAAGTAGAAAATACACAAGGTGTTGCACAATAAGTTTGACATACTTTAACACAACTACTTCCGTAGCAATTGTTTCCATATCCATAATAATTAGCATAATATCCAGGATATCCACCATATAAACCAGGATATCCCCATCCACTATATCCACCGTATATCTAAAAAGAATTAATAATTATAAATGATAACGAAAATGAAGAAAATTAGGTAGGTACTTTTTTTTATGTTAAGCAATAGAATATACCTATAATTCAATTTAAATGTTCAATTATTGACTTGACTATTTTGGAGTTGAAATCAATTGAACTTTTAAATTGACTTAAGAATTACATATGTATGTATTATTATTTCATTAATATTTCATATTTTATTTATGTTCGTTAAGCCCGTATGACACTACATTTTTTTCTTCATTTTAAGCTCATTAAATCCACTGATCTCTATATACACTGGATAGTGAATAGCCTATAGTGTATAACAGTTTTTGTGAGGCAAGTTTTTTAAAGTGTACCGGCCACGACCTCATATCTCGCTCTATACAAACGAAGAAAGAGATTGAAGATATTTGCCGAAATTGAGCATTTATTTGATATCAGTTGATGTTAACAAGCATTGCGGTTGTAAATATTGAAAAAAATATAAGAAAATGCAGGTCCAGTAGCGTCCATTCCGCTGGCGCCGCTGTTATACTGTTATATAAGGGTACCGGCCACGACTATATTTTTGCCTCAAAAATTTTGTATGAATACACTATCCAGTGTATATAGAGATCAGTGATTAAATCATACTAAAGTGTCAGCCAAGAGTAAAAAGGAAACATGTTGTTCTTATGAAAGGGAAAGCACATATCTGGGAAAAAAATAATATGAATTGTCAACATTTTTTAAAAATCCTTTTCTTGTTTTCTCTTCCAATGATTGATTTAATTTGATTAATTTATATTGACGGCAACACAAAACTATATCCGATTGAATTTTGTCCGAAATGTTTATTAATAATTAATTTTATAATGTTTTTTGAAGTATGTTTTTTTAATTTTCAATTCTGAACTGTCAAGAAAAAAGCTGCTAGAAGCTGAAAAATGTAAATCGAATCCACAGTACACATATTAAAGGTAATATATTGCGCAGGTTGTCAAAGTTGGAAATGTCAAAAAATTAAAAATGGCTGTTCGAGTGACCACAGGAACTCAACGCGCATCATTAGAAACAACAACAAAATATTGAAATTAGACGAGGAAAGGGGCACTGAATCCACCATTTTACCACCATAATACCTCGATTTTGACAGATGCGCAGAACTGAACAAAAATGAAAATGCTAATGATATTACCTTTAATATGTGTACTGTGAATCGAATCACATTTTTAATACATTTTTCAGACATTTCACATTTTTTCTGACATTCTCACATTTTTTTGTAACAATTTCACATTTTTAGGGTTTGATGTGTACGCACTCGATCATATGGGAATTTTCAATAATGAATCCTTCGTGCAGCTTTAGTTTCATTTTCAATTAATAAAAAATGAGAAAAAAATGTAGTATCATACGGGCTTTACAAAAAAAAAGTCTATATCTGATTTACACAGGCTCCAAATATAACTAAGGTCCACTTACAACTTGTGAAGTTCCAAAATCGAAACCACCGATAGCGACAAATATTAACGCGTACAAAAAAAAAGTTTTGCTGAACATATTTATATACTGGGATAAGAATACCGTCAATAGTTAAGGACTGTCGAATGCAAACTGCATTCAAAAGGGACACTGATGATTATTTAAACAAGAAGCCCTGCTTTGAAAAACAATCAACATTGCTAATGTGCACTGATTAATCAAATATATATCATCATTTATATGCTTAGGTAAGTTTTTAATTAACATTATTTATTAGATTTTACATATTATATGTATGTACTCTCTGTACCCATACATTTTATTTAAACAAATTAAATTTAAAAGCTACCTATAGCCTAGCTCATATCAGCAAAATGTAATGCAAGCAGTTAGGTATTATATGACATGTCAGCAATTAGCTTATATTTTTTATAACAAATTCATATAATAGGAAAAGGTAGATAAGCGAACGAAAATAGCATTAGGTATTTTGGGATCTAGCTTGGCTTAAAGAGTTTTGTGACATAAATTCTGGCAATGTGTCAGTCACGTAAGTCCAGCATTTCTTAATAGCGAGTTTAATTCAGGAAAAGATTTGCACTTTTTGTCAAAAGATGTGCCCTTTCTTATTTTAAGAGTTTCACTGCAAGAAAAAGAGCAATTCTAGTTCAATTCTCAAATCTCAACACGAAAGAAGAGCTCTCTCATGGGGTGAGAGATTCGATCTGAATACAAAGCTTTTTCTGTCAAATGAAAAATATTTTGTTGTTTGTTGCGAACTTGTGTCGGCTAGTGCTCAGTGTTGCCCCCCTACTACAATTGTAGCGTTTTTACTACATTTTGTTCCCAAAAAAAGTCACTACGTACAATCGCAAAATATTCGTAAAACACTACAATTTCAAAATTTCAGAAATTAAAAATCTTAAAAAGAGATATCGCACATTGTGTTTGGCCCTTAAATAGGTTAGGTTAGGAGGGGCGTGCCCAGCCCTGAGGTTGTGCGTACACGGGGGCCTGTTGGTCCATTGTGATCCCCTATAACAGAGATAACAACTAAACTAATGGTTCACATAGACTGGGTCATTTACGAACCAGCCCGTACTATCAATATATTTCCTCATGTTTGCCATTGAGACCTGCGCTAGATCGTCCAGTTCTCCAACAAATCTGCTCCCAAGGTAACGGAGGCGATTTGTTTGGAGGTTGGGGCAGTCGCAGAGCAGGTGCTTAATGGTTTCTATTTCCTCAACATCCTGACAGCTCCTACAGAAATCGGGTGCGTATACACCAAATCTAGTGGCCATTGTGCCAATGGCACAGTGTCCCGTTAGTACACCTATCAGGGTTCTAATATTCTTTTTACTCAGTGATAGAATATACTGAGTTTCTTTTTCGTTGATTAGAGGCCATAAACTTCTAGAGATGTCACAATCGTTCCTGGATATCCAGGAGTTGTTGATTTTCTCTTTCGTTATTAGGTCTATCTTCCTTTTGATCACGCCAATCGGAACGTCCGGTCTCGTGTCTGATTGGCTACGACTGTCTCTATTTGACATTGACCCTTCCCTTGCCAGTGCATCTGCTTTGTCGTTCCCTTCTATATTGCTATGTCCAGGGACCCAGCAGAGTTTGACTTGGTTGGAGTAACAAATATTGTTCAGTGCCCTTAAATTCTTCAATACCACTTTTTGTGTAAAAGCTCCAAAATCAAGAAAAAAAAAAATTTGAAACTTCCAATAACATCATCAAACTTAAACAATTTTAAATGGCTCCGGCTCGGAAAACTTTAAGTAAATTTTGTTGACTCGATTTACGGCTGGGTTTGCTGTTTCGATTTTATTTGTTGTTGTTTTTATTAAATTTTTTTTTGTATGATTTTGTTTGATGTCCGAATGTTCAGATGAACTTTTTCTTGCCACAATGCAACACATTTGTAAAAAAAATAAAAAGCTATACAAATTGGCAATAATTATTATTCTATTAAACTATTCTTTTTTGCTAAAACTTTTGACTGAAAGGTTTAAGTTATCTATTAATAATTTATATGTTATCTTTATTATTTTTGAAATCATTGTTTTTTGTTGTTGAAACTCTTGAATTATCGTTGCATAAAGCTTTTAAATTTTCCAAGTAATCGACATTGTACTACATTTTAAATCTGCGACACTGCTAGTGCTAAATTAAAAAGAAATAACTATGGAGGAAGTTCCTAATTTGGATTTCATAAATTTTTTGGAGTTTTTGTTTGAATCGTGAATGACAGGCATGTCAAAGTATTGAGAAAAGTTTTATTGAAAGTTTTATTCATTGATTTTGAGAGCAATTCTTTAAAATTTGAATAAAACTCTTTATAAAGGTATGTAGGTACACAGTGATGTTTTATTCAAAATAAACTAAAGCCAATTTTGAAAGTTTTTAAATATATTAAAAAAAAGTTTTGTCTCGTTCATTACAAAAAAAACATTTATCTGATTTACAGAGGCTCCAAATATAACTAAGAGGTCCACTTACAACTTGTGAGGTTCCAAAATTGAAACCACCGATAGCAAAAAATATTAACGCGTACAAAAAAAAAGTTTTGCTGAACATATTTATGTACTGGGATAAGAATACCGTCAATAGTTAAGGACTGTCGAATACAAACTGCATTCAAAAGGGACATTGATGATTTTATTATTAGAAGAAGCCCTGCTTTGAAAAATAATCGGAACAATTTATGTGCGCTGTTTAATTAAATATATACCTAACTACCTACACTACATATAATAAAATAATACTATCATTATCATTTATGTTCTTAGGTAAGTTTTTAATTAAGATTAGTTATCAGATTAAATACCTATGCAGTATGTACCAAAAAAAAAAAAAAAATTTAATAGCTAGCAAAATGCATGGCAAGCAGTTATGTGACATGTCAGGAAATAGCTCCTATTTTCTTATAAGAAATTCATATAACAGGAGAAGGTAGATAAGGGAACGAAAATAGCATTAGTCTGGGATCTGGCTTGATAGTTACGTATATACATTATACAGTTTTGAATAGATTGTATGTTTGTACCTAAAAGTAAAAAGCACCAACAATTTACCCCCAGAGTTCTTAATTTTAATCTTAATGCGTAGGGCTGTTTTTTTATATAAATTTTAATAGGTATACCTAGGTTCAATTCACTTTATAGGTACACGAATTCAAATAACTTGTCTCCTAGGTATAGGTATGCCTACTTACTTTTTTATCTCAAAAAAGTAAAACAAAATAGGTGTTTTGCGAAAAGTTACTAAATTAACATTTTATTAAATTTGAGAAAATCGAATTTCAAATTTGTGAATAGGTACCTACATAGCTAGGTAGGTAGGTAGTTAAACAAAAGAAGGTACTAAAGTAGCAATTTTATTATATTATTTTTGACATTTCCGAGGGTTTGTGGCATTTTGTATCCCTTTAATTAGTTATTGCATCAATAAATCAAAACTCGTAAGTTTGCATTTTTAGATTTAAATGCATAAAGTGTAGGAAGGTAGGTACTTTATGGCGTTTTCGATTGGTCGCTTAGAATCCTTCTGAACCCCACAAAATGACAGTTCTTCTTTTTTCGATGACGCATTTACAAAAATGAGATCTCAGAGATTAGGCGGGTTCAATAAAAATAGCTTAACATCTGAATTTTCAGATTTCTGAATTTATGTCGTTGAACGCAAAAAAAATCTGAAATTTCAGTCGAAAGTCATTCCTGCATTTACCTAAAGGATTTACATTGAAGCGAAATAAAATAGAACTTTAATTACATTTGTAAATTAAACATTGAGAGTGAGTAGTTGTGAGGATGAGAGTATATGTAACTAAATCAGCAACAGGTTTCATTACCTTCATTAAAAGTCCTTTTATTGATATGTATGACTTACAAAAACATAGAAAAACTTTCCAAACATCAATAAAAAAATTGTTGATTTAAAAATTCACTAAACAATAAACAAAAAGTTTAAATAAGTATTAAATTTTCATGACAAAAACTAAAAAAATCAACCACCAACAAGACGAAAATTATAAAGTTCAGCTTTTATGTGTGCTTTTGGCACACCACAAACAACTTTCATCTGAATTTTCAGATGAGAATTTCTTGTCTGAAAATTCAGATGAAACGTAACTAAAAGTCACTAAAAGTCATCTAACTTTTTATGACAGCTGGCCAATCAGAAGCTCCAAAAATTCAGAAATCTGAAAATTCAGATGTTTAACGTAATCGATTGAACGCACCCATTTTTCAAAAATAAGTGAGCAAGCGAATCCAAGATTTTTTTTCCTCAGAGTTTTGACAGCAAAGTTGAGAATTTTTTGTGAGGAATCCTGTTCAGGTAACTGAGATTGCTGAGACCTCCGAGGTCTCATTTTCCTGAGCATGCCTATGCTTCTGAATTTCAATTCTGAATCGAAACCTTACCTATGTATATTAGGGTGGAGCGTCAAATTTTTTTTCCGATTTAGCTATTCGAATAGCACTAAAAAGTTGCGTATAGTTACGTAAGCTACCCGTAAAAAAATAAAAAAAAATAAGAATTGTTTTTCTTAGCCACAGGTCAAAGTTTTGCAAAATTGGAAACAAGTCGTAAATTTTTTTGCTTTATTCTGTATTTCCGAAAGTATAAATCAACTCAAGCTGTTGAGCGCTGTGTGAAGATGGTGACCGAAGCTTCAATAACAGTAGCTGGTGAAAAGGCCAGAGACGGGCTAATAAAAAATAAGATATATTCTAAATTACAACTTTAAAAATAAAAAGTTTAATTGGGTTAGTTTCTGAATGGCGTATTTTGAATTTTTAAGTTTTTATTTTCAAGTTTGTGTTAATTTATTTGTTTAAATAAAGTTAATATATTATAATTTGTGTTTTCTTTTTTCATGAATTATCATATAATTTATTTAAAAATTGTGAAATAATTTTAACGTTTCCGAAAAAAAAATTTTTTTGTTCCAAAAAGTCGAAACTTTGAGCTAAGGTAGAGGGCTAAAGACTTAATCCAAACTTTTTTTTTAATGTCAAATTATTCTACTCATCGAAACGCAAAAAAATGGAGGTATTCGAAATTGATACAACAACTTTTATTTTTCTCCATACATCGACGCTCCACCCTAATGTATATACCTAGGTACCTACCAACAATTTACCCCCAGAGTTCTTAATTTTAATCTGAATGCATAGGACTGTTATGACGAAAGTCTTGGGTTCGATTCTAAGCCTATACCTACCTATGGTATTTTTTTTTCTGCGAAAAGACATTACTCATCTTGTTTTATGAAAAAAAAATCCTACACAGGTAGGTACCTAACTAGGTATAAAGTATAATGCAGGTTAAGCACCTACCTACTAAAGATGATTTTTTGACGATTTAATAATTTTTAATTTTTTGTTTAAACAAATTATTGGTAGGTAGGTATGTAGGTACCTAGGTATGTAGAAATGCAATATTTTTAATGGGCATTCTCCCTTCTTACCTAACTTATTAACTAGGTACCTACATATTTTGCTAGTTATTATTACAGATAGGTAGGTACCTAGGTACCTACAGCAGACAACATTTTATATACATTTTGAAAGGTAGGTATAGGTACCATACATACCTACCTATGCAATTCACTTTAAACACGAATTAAAATAACTTTTAAGTCTCCTAGGTATAGGTAGGTATAGGTATGCCTACTTACTTTTGCATCTCAAAAAATAAAACAAAAGATAGGTACCTACCTATTCATTTTTTTGTCCATTCAGGTAGGTCCTACATAACATACATACCTAGATAAGTACGTCACGAAATTAATTTCGCCATCCTTCGTCTCCGTCCGTTTGTCTCAAAAATTGTAACCAGCGATGTTGGACATCTGTACCTAGGTGCATAATATGTATATTATACCTACATAAATCTAAACGCAAAGTTGCCTTCAGTTATTTTTTCCGTCAAGCCATGTTTTGAAACTTGCCATTTTTATTCTTCACTAAAACGGCATTAATTCACACGAAGGAAAGCTAAAGAAACTAGAATCTAGATAGTAGATACGTACATACATTATTATGTATGTATCTACACTACATAAATGTATATAACAATAATCTATATTTAGCTACATGCAGATAAGTCTCCATTGGCTTGGCATTACCTACCCCATTTTAACGTGACGTGTGGTAGGTATTTCTCTTTTAGCAACATTTAATTTTTTCCTGATGTACCTATACATAGGTAGGCATTTCTAGAAACAAAAATGAATAGAATGATGAACCATCGCAAATATTGATAAATGTAAAATGACCATGACGCATCGACCTGATGATGGTTGTGTTGTTCCTGGGTTGTAGTTTAATTCAAGAAAATTTAAAAATACATACGAAATGAACCGGCATTCATTTTATTCGATACTTTATCGTTTGTTTGTTTTTAGTTCACATTTGCTTTAACATAAATAAGTTGTAAGTATTCGTATACTACTACTACTTTCAATACCGACTGCGCCTATTTAGTCGTAAGTATCATCTATATGATTGATACGAAATATTTGGAATGGCTTTCCAAAAGAGAATTTGATTTCCTCGGGGGCCAATTAATAAAAAGAAGTAGAATAGAAATATTTGTGTGTATTATATTATTACTTTCGAATGATCTAACAGGGGTGAAGACTGAAGCATGAAGGTGAAACATTTGGGTATTTGTTTTTTTTTTGAGTTTGTCTTGTAGTTACTGGAGTCTCGCAGCGTTACCACCAGCGTTGTGCCCCAAGTTTTGTATTTTGGCCCCATGCCCCGGGCCAACATGAAATGGCCCCAGTTTCAAAAAATTCATAAATTTAAAAACTAACGTTCACAACAAATAACAATAGAAAAAATACTTGATTTCACAAATTTAAAAAAATATCAAATTTTCAACAAGCGAATAACATATAAAAGAAATATTATATTCTAAGAGAATTTGTAGAAAATGATGATGTATTGTTTTGACAAGCTTTAATAATGTTTTCATAAATCTGCCAGAAACGCATATATTTTTGAAATTTTTACATTGAGCTTATTAATATTATCTATACTCAATTCAAAGGAATTAAGAATGAAGGCGTGCTCTGTCTCTAATTATTTGATTAAAACTATTTGTGATTTTATAGGATTGGTTTCAAAGCTACCCATCAAATCTATTAAAGGAGATGTTTCTGAAAATTTATTTGAATTTAATAGAAGAAATAGATTCATTTTTTAATTCTGGACCAACTCTTGAAAAATTAGCGAACAATATTTTAAATGACTATCTGTACAATGCAGAGCATTATGAAGAATGATTTCTTCTACCATAAAATTATTAAAACCGCAACAAACTAAACAAAGGAGTTATTTACTCATTTATGAGCGTTGAATGATTTTTTTTTAAATGAAAACCTGTCAATTTTTATTTAGCCTCTATAGAAAAAAACAAACAAAACAAATTAGGAGATATTGTAAATTTTACTTTCGTTTAAATTTAATTTATTCTTTTTTCTTAGAAATAATTCGAAATGTGTCATTTTACTCCAATATTTCAGTTTTGAAAAGACACAAACAAAAAAAAACTTTAAATTGGCATTGGGTTTTCATTTAGTTATATTTTCATCTATTAACTTATATTTTTGAAAATAAGCCAACACATTTTTCGGTGGGTCAAATACCTAATTGTTTTTTTTTTTTTTTTTGAAGCATTTTCTTGTTTAATGTGTTCTTTGCAGAACATTATGGCTTTCCACATCCACAGTTCCGCAGAGTTCTTGGTGGTTTCGATTAATTGGATAAAGTTCATTTCAGAGAATTTGCGATGCGGCGGAACGGAGGAAAGAAGTACATTTGCTCTTTTTTCTGGAAAATTGTAGTACGTTAAAGTAGAGATTTTTAAAATGAAGTAGATTTACATATTTTGGTGATGGTGCGAAGTAGGAAGTACCTAGATTTAAATTTTTTTTGAAAAAAAGAAGTAGGGTAAAGGTACTAGTATCCGGACACTTAACACATTTCTTCACTTTGGTCTCAATTTATTTTCATACTATGAAGATTTAAGAAACAAATTATGGTTTTTATAAAAGTTTGGATATTTGTTGATAATGTTACATTTAAATAACTTACTAATTTTATAATTGAATAATTTATACAATTTTTTTAAAAAAAAGTTCGATTTGCGCTAGTTTCCGCACAACAAAATTTAGTGCCCGGACACATTTATTTTAGTATCCGGACTCACTAGTTTTGTATGAAGTTTAAGTAAAATATAAAATGTAAAAATTGAAAAAAATCTCCTTTTTGTTAAATTAACATTATGTACTTACTATGTAAATACAGTGTATTTAGATGATTTCTGAACCCCAAATCGGCTCAGGGTAGACAAATACCTACCAAGTATAGGTAGGTAGGTATACCAATTGATAAACTATGAAACTTATCAATTCATAGAAATATAGAATTGATAAATGTTATTTTTATTCTGAATATTAAACAATCCTTACGATTGTGAGTAAATGCTTATTTGATTTAAAATTTCTTATATTTCAGTTGAGTCTCTATAAAGTTTGTCGAGTTTTTTGGATAATGATTACTTCTATCTTCATAGAATCACAGAAGGTCTTCAGAATTGTCTTATAGAATTCCCCCATTTTTCATTAAAACAAACCTTCAAAGTAAGCGTATTTAAGGAAACATATTTTTAGAATTTAAATCCCAATTTTTTGGCTTTTGTCCAATTAATATTTTCTGCTAGATGGTTGATCATATGCTCAAGGACTTAAATTACGCAAGCCTCTTTTCCTTAAATTATTTAAAGATTAAAGACACAAAAGCCATACATTTTATAAAAAATAAACTTGTCCGGAAACTGAACTTCATGGATTTTTAGTATCCGGACAGAGTTTTCTGACTGATAAAACCCTTGTTCTCACTGATAAAACCCTGTCCGAATACTGAAACTATATGAGAAAAATATATTTCTCTTCTTCTTAATCATGTAGAATATGCGTAACTATCATTTAAGGGCATTAAAATAAGAATTTAAGATATTTCTCTTATTTTCAGTATCCGGACGCTATGTCCGGAAACTGAAAATGATATAAATTTCAGTATTCAGTATCCGGACACCAAATATTTTGGTCAAAAAGTAAGTTTACTTAACTTTTATGGTTTAATTATTAAAATTTATAATATTTTATAGAATGAAAGTCACTTTCTTTTCCAATAAACTAATAAATACTGCGTAAGATAATTCAATCTTCAAAATGTTCACACCATTTTTTTTTTTACTCAAATCGTCATTTTAATCGTTCTCTTAGATCTGAGAAACTGAAAGGTCGCATAACTTTTATATTATATCCTTAATTTACTTGAAACTTTGCATATATGTTTGTCATACATAAAGGATTGTATTTTGATTGTTATTTTGGACTATTTATGTATGAATGATATCCTTATTTTTTCCAAATAAACGACAAAGTGTCCGGAGACTAGCACTGTCCGGATACTAGTGCATTTACCCTAGATCTACTTCAATTGAAGTAAAGTGGTACCACTGGTCTCGAGATACAAGCGGGTTGTCAGATCAGATGTTTAATTTGGTGGAGACACTGGCTTTTTTTTAGTTTTTGGCGATTTAGTTGATATGAAAAAGACCATTGACAAACTACATTGAATTGAAAGGCGTGCGTACTGCGTACCTATTGTTTTCTTTAAGTTTTTTAATTGTTTTGTTTTTTTTTAATGAAATGTTTTTTGATGTAAAACGTACAAGTTGCGAAATTTTATTTCATTTTTGAATTTGGTAGGTAGGTGGAAAATTTTGAAATTTGGTGATTATTTGTCGATTTAATTTTACATTTGGCGATTCCAATTTCGGCTTTTTCAAACTTGACAACCCTCTATAGAAGCACCAGTTTTGCCCCCAACTATTTCAAAATTAAAATTAATAACAGTTTAATAAAATAATAATATCCTGAAAGTAAAACGTTTTAATAATTATTGCCAATTTGTAGGTAGGTATTAGCTTCTTTTTTTTTTGTATAGATAGGTACCTACCTATATTTTTATTTCTATAAAGTGTTGCATTAGGTATGATAAGAAAAAGTTCACCTAAACATTCGGACATCAAACCAAATCTAAAAAAAAATAACGAAACAACACTCAGCCCCATATCGAGTCAAAAAAATTTACTAAAAGTTTTCCGAGCCAATTAACATTGTTGAAGCTGTTTTGCAAGTTTCAAAATTGTTTTTTTTTTTTTCTCGTAAAAAGTGGTAGCCCCCTTCAGTGGCCAGCCGGCAGCCACCTTACAAGAAAACCTTTGGCAATAATGAAATTGTAGTCGTACTTCTCCGTTTAAAGTCTCAAAAAAATCTGTCATAAATGCTTAATGAGCTGAAATTAATGAAAACAATGTGCAATTTCTGAAATTTTAAAATTTTAGTGTTTTACGAATATTTTGCTATTGTCCGTAGTGACATTTAAAAAAAAAAAAAATGTAAAAAAAAATGCTACAATTGTAGTAGGGGGCAACGATGACAAGCACACGTTATACTTGAAAAAAAGTTTATGTCCAAAATTGAAAATAAATATGACCAAAATAATTCAAGACCGAAATATTTGTTGTCAACATATTTTGCCTCCTGTCTTGGTTAGATTATTTTGGGTCTACCACCTATAGTCCAGTCAATAAAGCCTTAAAAACAGCCCAATTAGGAAATAATTGTTGGAAAGCTGGATTTTGGTATATAGCCTCCTCATGGTGTTCGAAACTGTCAAAAGTCCCCATCAATATGAGTGCCGCAAAAAATTTTACAGGGTGTTAAAGGCCCTTCAAAATGGTTTTTCAGGAATAACTTCCAAATGGTACCTAAGTTGTACAGACAAAATCTCACGAACAAATTTGTAGCTTAGAAAATTTCCTATAAAAAAGATTAACATACTTTTTTTCACGAAAATATCCGTTTTCGAAATAAATTATTCGGAAGAGTTGAGGGTTTTACTTTTCTAAAGGGTGTTTTTTTTAGACGTGTGGTTTTCAAGAAGAAAAAAACGCATATAATTTAATGTTATGGCCAAGAATTTAGCTTTATTATAAAGATAAGGGTTAGCCATTATGTTTTAAAAATGATTTCGGCAAGTGGCGGCGGCGGCTGGCCCGAATAAATTCCAGCCGAGAAGCCCAAGAGGCCCCAGCTCCAATTGTTGCGTGCTATGGCGCATGGACTCATTCGGCTCTTCTTCGATACTCTGCAATTCAATTCATCCGCAGCAGCAATAGCGTCTTCGGTGCGCAGTGTACGGCGTCTCTGAGGATGCGCATTATCCACTAGAGTAAACGTGCAGTGCGAAACCGATCCATGGTTGCTCGAATTACTCTGCTGGGCGATTATGTCGACCGAATATTGGATGCAGCGCGCGAACCGAACCATTATTTTGGTAATAAATTTGCACGATTTGCAAACGTTGTTCAGGAGTAAGTCTATTCATTATGAAATGGCACACCAAATTGAGCATACATCAAGTGACAGCTGTCAAAAAGACCAACTCCGAAAAAAGTATTGCCAGATTTAAAACCACACGTCTAAAAAAAACACCCTTTATAAGTAGTTAGTCTTAAAATTGTGCATTTTGTGATAAAAGCATCAATTTTTTTCGTTGTTATTACATTATATGAACAGGAACTCTATTTAAGGTGAAAGGGCAAATAAAAAAAATAGTTAGGTATTGAAAATAGAAATTGAATATACATAAAAACACAACGGCAACATTCACAATATCATGTTATAGCTTTTCTTTAATTTTGTTTAAGAAGTTATTTTAATGCTCAGTTCTTGATTCAATGATTTTTAAACTCTTAAATTTTTTAATTTTATTTTCAAAATTTTGAGTTTAAAAATCATTTACTCAAAAACTAAGCACTAAAATAACTTCATTTAAAAACATAATATTCGATACTGAATAATGAAATTCGGAAAAACTGAATTTTCAGAAGGATTCTGGACGAACAATGCAAAACGACATAACTCTCACATCGATCAGCGGAGAAACGATGAAAATTGAAACAAATCATATGAATTTTTTTTCGCAATTTTTCAACGTTTCTCGACAAATTTTATTTTAATTTTTAGAGAAACAAGTACCATAAAACTTTATTTACTTGAGATAATGAGGAAAATTAAATAAAAAACATATATTTTATTATTTGTCACATAAGCTTTTATTTTCAATTATATTATATAGATATTAAATATGTTTATATCTATTATGTATATTATATAGGTACTTATATAAAAATAAAACAGTTATAATACGTAATTAAATTGAACAAAATAATGTTCTTAATTTAAAAAAAAATGAAACAAAAAATAAAAAGAAAATATATGTAGGTACCTTCCTACATTTGTAAATATAATTTTTTAAAAATATAAAGATATTTATTATAATTAAAACCATTTTTAAAAAATATTGCACTTTATTTTAAATTTTGCAATGGTAATTTGTATTGCACACGTTAGTTTTAAATATAAGTATATGATATTTGATATATATAATTAATTTTAAAAAGGACATAATATAGTCACAATGGCTTTATAATAATAATAATAATATTAAAGTGTTAATTTATAGCTCTACTACCATTACCCATATTATTTACCCCATTTGTGAATTAAATGAATATGTATATGTATTATAAAAAAAAACAGAAAATTGAATAAACATCACCCCTTTAAATTCACAGAAAAGAGGCCAAAGAAAAAACTTCAAAATACCAACAAAAAGTTCCAACTCGGACTGCTAAAAATTTCGAAGATCTCATAGAGCAGATTTTAAGTCTATAAATATCTAATTCAATTGTTCAACACAACAAAAATTGCAACCAAAAAGGTAAAACATTTTTCTTCAAACGAGTGACCATTTTTGAAGATAATTCCATCTTCAAAGTACATATAGTAATAAAGTTCTACTTAATCACATAAAAGAACGGCTTGTAGTTCAAATCAAAATATATGTCTGGTTGATACCTATGCGTGTATACTCTGTGAAAGGGGTGAATGTTTTTGTAATAAATTCAAATAATTTGCTTTTGTCTCGCAAGTAAGTTGTTCCATTTTATTGTATGATCATTCATTAGATAAATGTTTATAAGTACTGAAATCAATTTCTTTAAACAAAATCAATTAAAATGTAATTTTTGTTAATTGAAATTGATTAAAATACTTTCTATAATCATCATTATTCGCCATCATCATTATATAGCAACAAATCGATTGCAAAACAAAAACTCTTTTGTCAATTAAATCTAACAATAATGTTATTTTGATAAAACAAAAACAAAAAAATATCAAACTAACTATACAAGAAGTACATATCTTATTATAAGAGAGTGGTGACATGAGTATCTTTTCATCTTGTTCACCATCTGTCATCATTATCCTCTCATCATCATCATCATCATCATCATTAAAAGAAGAATTAAACAAAAAAAAAAGAAGACAAGATGGTCAACAAAAAGAATGTGTCATTCATTCTAAACAATTTATGTCTTAAGAAAGAAAGCATGTTTGAATCTGTAAGATAAATTTTGCCTATATCTATCAAACACTTTTTTTTTATAAATTCTAAAGCAATAAATCATTGCGACATCATGGCAAATACCCAAGTGTATCTTCCAATGAGGCACTTACAGCTCTCATCGATTGGTAATGTCCTGAAGATGAATTTTCTTTCAGTTTATCACTGATGCTGTAGGTTCCGTTCGATCCGCACTTATCGATCGCATTTAATTTGGTCAAGAGATCATCAGCTGAATAAGACTTTTGTGACGAGGATCCATCCATGCCTCCTCCCCCACCACCACCACCACCACCTCCTGATGATGATATCGATCCAGATGTTCGTTGTTTGTGACGATCGGTTGAGCTCGATATCGAGTCTCGATCTCGTCTCTTCGATTGCCTTCGGCTGGAACTGGCCACAGATGTCTTATTGGATGAACCACCACCACATAAGCTCTTAATATCGGTGGTCTGGCTAAGTTTGACATCTGCAAAGAGGGCAGCTGCTTCTACGCTTTTTTTTACGCTCAATGCCTCGTGTGGTTGAACAGATTTGCCATTGCCACCGATTGTAAATAGTTCATAATCCAGAGCGAGTTTTTCACAGGGTTTGCTGCGCAACTGCGGCGTCATCGTTATCATACTCTGTTTCGATGGTCGTCGTTGGGGGCTTTCGATTTGGCGATGTGATGTACGTTGACAGTAGCACTTGCTTGCACTGACACAACTATCAGTATCACACCAAGTTGTAGTGTCCGAATGGCCAGTATCTTCTTCGCCGTTGGTAGTTTCCACCATCGAGCAATAGCATTTGTCTTCGGACTTACAAGATATCAGCGATTGACGATTTATCGTTGGAATACTTTGTGTTGACGGAAGGGCCTTCATGTTGCAGTTTTTTGAGTGCGCCCGATGGGCTTTAATAAATGTTCCACTACTATTGATTGTTTGTGAGCCTTTCTTACGTAGTTTCTCGTTTAATTGATTGTGATCGGCACCCAGGCTGCAATAGCAACGATCTGCTGATACACATGTGCATGCTTCTGAGTCATAGCTGCATTCAGAACAAGATACGTACCTATATAATAGCAAAAGAAATGGAAATATTTTAGGATTCATTTAGAAATTTCAAAATATTTCAAAATCTTGTCTTTCCAATGTCGAAAGTTCAATTCGCAATATGAGCACGAATTTGTTTTTTTTAAGTACACTTACCCACTTGAGCTATTTCGATTGATGCCATTGAATGCGTGCTCATTACGTGCCACCGAAACATCTGATCCACTTGTTGCAACACGACTTCGATTATGTAAAAGTTGTTGCTGTTGCTGAAGATGTGCAGCTGTAGATTTAGGTAGATTGGCTGATAAGCCTTTGGTCATTAAGGGTGGTGGTGGTGAGACACATTGTTGTAAGTTTTCTTTATTCCGAGGCGGTTTCGGAGGTTTTCCGCGGCATGCGCGAAACTGGCCGAACTGAAAAACCTTTTTGAGGCTTTTGGCACCAAAAAACAAAGTTTTAGGTTTTTTCTATTGATAAAATAAAAAACAATTGATTAATTTTACACAAATTAAATTAAATTCTACATAATATATGTACGTAATTAAGAGACTTTTCGAACTTACATAATATTTTGGTTTAAAAATTCTTCATTCATATTATTTACCTGTTGTGAATTTATATTGCTATTTCGTCTTTTCAATTTCTTCTTCTTTTGTCTTCGCATAATATTCTTCGAACGTTGATAAAGTTCATCTTTAGTTAGCGTTACAGCCAATTTAAGTAGAAATTCTTTATAAATTGGTTTCAAATCATTAAACGACATCCCATCCGCATCGATAATGGCATTCAATATATCATCTAATGAATGAAGATTCTCATGCAATCGAAACTCGTTAAAGAGTTCACTGAATCCCAGAGGTGATCTGACATAAGTAAAAGCTGTTCTCATTCACGTATTATATAAAAATATTAATTGGCAACTACTACTCACCCACCACCTCCGCCAATTTTACCACCAGAGTGACGCCGAGCAGCACGAGATTTATACCGTGTAAGCCCTCCTGTATTAAGGAAGCTACCGGATCTAGGTATTGCCACTCGAGTAAGGATGTCGCCGTTTGTTTCAAAACCTCGGCCAACAGTGCCCGATGTGTTTGTTGTTCGATAGATACTACTGTCATTATTTGTGTGGTTTGAATGTGGTTTGTTGCGGCGTTCAAGACCGCAATTATTCTTCGGACCTGAATACGACGAATCGCAGAGATCTGAGTTTTCCGAATGAGTTCGATGTTTTGTTAGAATTACATCCTTTTGAATCATTCGACTGTTAATGATTTCCTTTTGCTGGACTATAATGTTTGTTGGAATTGGTGGAGCTCTGCGAGTTTTGTGGGACTTTCTTTTGCGTTCCTCAGTCGTTGTTTCGATGCTCTCATTGATAATGTCTGTGCTGCCAGTTAGAGAATTTGCAGGGGTGGTGCGTTTTTTTCTTCCTGTTCGCGATGGCACCATTGGTCCGCCACGATAAGAACTTCGCACCGAATTTTTTCGTCCCACCGAAATACTCGTTACTGCTGATCGGGACAAGTAATTTGATCCTGTCAGAGCAGAACTACTGGCAATGCTTATACAACTAACACCATTCTGATTTCGTGGAGTTCGTCGTTTTGTACTGCGATGACTGCTCGCACTAACATGTGCCATAAGACTCTGATAAAGCGTGGCAGCTATAACAATTGCATCTTCGGTGCTCTTACAAACGAAACCATGGCATTCGAGAACTTTCGGGACACCCGATGATCGCATAACAACTGCGAAAATTGGTGCGTGCAAACTGGAAGCGATTTTGCGTTGCTCAGAGGAGCTTTAAAAAGAAAAGAAAAGAATTAAGGAAGATATTTTGAGAAGAATTCGTTTGGAAAACTTACGATAAAGGCTGGAATAATGTCGATTTATCAATATTTTCCGGATCGGTTATAAGCGGTAGGAATGCTGCACCTCCTTCTTTCTCTGAAACGACAAATTTTACCGCTGACCAAACAGCAATATTATGGAATGGGGTGATGTTGCAATCAATATGGTTATTACTGCCAGGCTTCACTCGAAGTCCTGTTGCACAGATGTCTAAGTAGCCGGAGTTTGATTTCTAGAAGAAAATAAAAATAATGAAATAAAAACAAAAGTTTGATGAAAATCTTTAAATATTCTAGAAAAATAATCAATAAATACTTTGGAATTTTATTCAAAAGTAAGAGAAGACTCTCTCACTACAGACGGCAATGCCATTGTCCATTTATTTTATTGTATTTCTTGTTATGTTGATATTAGTAATTAAATTAAAATATTATACAAATAAATTTTAATCATAATATAATCTACAAAAACAAAATCACGAACCGATTTACTTTTTCTAAACTAAGTGGCATTTCTTAAGTTAAGTTAAATTAAAAAGGCACGTTATAGAGTTAAGATAGTTTACTAACCGGCGGAGGGACATAAGGCCCAGGGACATAAAGCCCAATTTTTATTTTTGGAGTACGTCCCACTTGAGTAAAACATAAAGTCCAAATTTGGGCCTTAAGCCCCACCCAAATGAGACCCAAGCCCCAAAAAATGTTGGGTGTGATGTCCCACTAAATAAAAACCACCAAATGAAAAAAAGAATCTTTGCATACACCCAACCTACCCCAAATCCTATAGTATGGGGGGGTTGCACGGGGGCAGCATTCATACCTCACTGTTTATACGCCGTAATGCTGGGTGCTAGCACTGGTATAATTTTCTTTCAAATATAAAACATAACAAATTATTATTGTCTTCTATGGCTCTAAAAAATTTGGGATTTATGTATGTCCCATTGTTAACAAAAAATATTTGAATTTTGGGTCTCATTTGGGTGGGTCTTAACGCCCAAATTGAATTTGGGCTTTATGTCTCACTCAAGTGGGACGTAAGCCCAGAAAATAAAAATTGGGCTTTATGTCCCTGGACCTTATGTCCCTGATGTTCCCGATGAAACAATAAGCGCTAAAAAATAACCATTGCAGGTGGCCATATTTATCTATAATATATCAATAGAGATCAATGTCTTGCCTAACTAAGAATCAGTAATTTAACATACAAAATTATTATATTATTATTACAACTATTATTAAAACAACTACATAAGTATCTACAAACTACTGTCAGTTTTTCTGTCAAATAAATCGTTACTTTCATTGCAATCAATTAAATTTTCTTTCATAACATGTTTAATTGGTTAAATGTTCAGTTATACGTTCATAAAGACCATAAATCATTGCAAAACTGCATTTTTCCATTAAAATAACTTGAACTTATTGCAAGACAAATAAAAAAAAAGAAAGAAAAAAAAACAAGATATCATACACTTACGATGGCTGAAATGCACCTCAGTACTGTATTACACATTATTTTGGTATGGGTAAATGAATAACTTTTATGTTTTTTCATGTATGCAGGTGTATGGGAAAGGTAAAACAATTTAAATAAAATTGGAAGTAAAAATAAACAAAATTATGAAGAACGTTTGTATTTTCTTTCGAGCTTTGAATAATTTTTTGGTGATCATTTTCCACAGACGCAGACTGTATAATTTATTTACTCACAACTGATTTTATTTCCTTAGCAAATCAAGCTACATAGATATTCTGTCTGTCAAAAAAAATTGTGTTGCCCCTTTTATTTATGAAATACATAGTAATTTGTTTCATTACTGTTGTCTTTTTATTTACAGTTTCTCAAATAAAACTAAATTAATATATTTATCACTTTACAATTTTTTTTCCCTTTTTTATAATTTAATTATAGAATCTCGAGATTTTCAAAAAAAAACTGCCAAATTTGTTCACGAACAGATGAATTCATATTTTTGCACTACTTTTCGTTAAAACACGCACACTAATGCAACAATATGAATTCACCACCGTCAGCCATTTTGTTCAGCTTGTTGGAATGACAGCTGAGGTTTTCCATCTGTATAATTCATAATCTTTGTTGGCCGCAACCATACAATCTGATAATTATAATTTTGTTTTCTGTCGTTCACTGCGTGCGTAGCCGAACCCTAAAGATCGAAAACAGGAAAATGCATGTTTTAAGTCATGAATTTTATATTGTTGGAAAGGTAAAATAAATTGTTTAAGCCATGTTTGAAACATTTCTGTTTTATGCTTTCTTTTTTGCGTATAATTTTTGATGAAAAAAAGCGTATTTCGAGATTAATTTTTTAATATTTTTTTTTGTTTTTATCTTTTAGACGATGGATTAGAAAACATGAAATTTTAAGGAATAAAAGCAATCACAAAATTTGAATTCACCACAAAACGCAGAAGATCCAGCAGATTAGACAATATTTTCGATGAAATTAGAAAAAAAACTGGATTCCAGCTTCAAAGTGTTATCAGGTAAGTACATACAGTAGGTACCTACCTACATAATATCAATCTTATAAATACATTTATTCATTCTGATTTTCAATATAGACGGAAGGAAAATATTAGATAGGCAAAGCTAAGATCAAACTGTTTGACCGTCATACTTTTCAAAAACATCTTTGATGAAATTACAAAAAAAACTGGATTCCAGCGTCAAAGTTTTTTTTAGGTAAGTACCTACCTACCTATAGTACCTATGTACTCAAGCTTATAAGTTTTGTGTGTTTTAGCAAGATTTTAGATCCAAAACCATCAAACTTCTTTCAGGGTTGCCGCTAAAATTAAAGAGTTAGTTCGTTTTTTTACGAATAAAAACCGGGGTTTTAGTTTTGAAAAACAAATTTGGTTCTACAGTTTTGAAAACATATACTTTTGTTTTAAGTTAAGGTTACTTTATCAACTTTCTTTTTTACTTGCTGTACGTATAGGAAAATTCGAAATAGGTATGTACAACGATTTCGGTTTTTTTCCATTTTCCCGAAAACGAAATGAACTTGTGCGATCCAATCACACATATTTCTCTATAGAAGAATAATTGTTATTTTTTTTATAAAACCAGATGCAATTAGTTAAAATACACAAACGAAATTCTACATCGTTAGTTGGTTTATTTGTTTTTATAATTTTTCACATTCAAAAATACTTTGAACTCTAAACATCTTTTCTTTTGCATCGCAAAACCGTTTAACAACCAGTATGGGTGCCCCATGTTGCGATGCTGTATGTTGTCCATTTGCAGCAATTGATATAATTTTAATTGTCATGCCATTCAACTATACTCTCGTTTTTTTTTCCTAACAAGTCTTCAAACATCTATTTAGATGATTCATAGAGCCTGTGGTCGGTATGTTTATACTTTACTTCAAAGGTGCAATGGTAAAAAAAATACAAAGTGAAAATAAATGGTCTCTCTGAAGTGATGTGAAGTTGTTTTAAGTCCATACAATATTGTTTAGCTTTTTAATAAAAACAAACTTGATTTAAAATTTATGTAAAAAAAAAACACATTCGATTAGATGAAATTTCCAATCAATCGTGTAACAAAATGCTGTCAAACTAGCTCCATATTAATTAAATTTAAACAGACGTCATACAAAAGTCTTAAGTAAAAAAAAAATTACTTTCATTATTAAAAACTGGATCTAATTTTGTCATTTGGACAGTTTGAATTGGGGTGAACTGTATGAAATGCATTTTCGAATTGCAAAAGTTCCAACGGATTAAGACATTTCGAGCCATTCGATTTTTATGAAAACCTAAACGTATAGTATGTAATATATCTTTGGATCCGTATAGTATGTATGTAAAATTTTAATTGCAAAATTTAAATAATTTTTTTTCTTTCTAAGCTTTGCGTGTTGAAGCTAAATTTATTTTGAAAATTATAAATTGGCCATTGCTCCAGTCTTTGTTGTGATTAAACAAAAAAAAGAAGAGACAGACGGCTTAAAAATATGGAAACATTGTAAAGAATTACATGAAATGTTTTATAATACCTACAAAAACAATAGGTTCATATGTATATACCAGGAGGTTTGTTGAAGACATGGTGGCAGGCAGACACTTTAAACAGCAGCAGAAAGCACTTAAAACAATGACGAGATGGAGTTAAGTATGTTTAACTTCATTTACATCGCGTGCTCGGTAGGAAAGTATTTATTTTGTTCAGTTTCTTAGGTTGCAATTGCTATTGTTATATTTTTTTTTTTTTGTTTATACATATTACAATAGGTTTATGTATTTGAAGAATTTATTACACATTTCTTGGTGAAGAAAAATTCACGTTAAATTGAAGTGTTGGGTCATAATTGATTTGGTAGATATGGCATAATAGCAGAATTATGGGTTGAAATGTGAAATTTTGATATTTTAGTTAAAGAGCCTAAATATTTCTTTTTAGTCTGAAATGTATTGCCAATATAATCTCGCTTCACTAAACACAAATAATTTGGTCTGTCTCAATGGCATCAAATTTATACAATGTTCATTATTTAATAATTAGTTTTTGCCTTATTTTGTCTATAAAATAACAGCAAACACTTTCTTAAGTGACCCAATTCCTTCCAGATGCATTTAAAGTACCTATACAAAATAAAATCTACTCGAATTCAGATAATTAGACATTTGTGTTTCTAAAACTAATTTGTGTCTTAATTTGTATGAAAACTACATAATATGTAGGTGCGTCAGACATTTTGTAAAGGATCTAAACGCCTGCCAAACAGACTTAGCTATTAGACTGAGTCTAAAATCCTCATTCTCGTCTAATCATACCTACCTATTCAATTGATTTATAGTATGTTTCATTGAATATGAATATTAATGAAACGAAAACTAGAAATTAGCATTTAGGAAGAAAAATAAAACTTTCTTACAATTTCTGCATAATTCGATCTTTTCGATCGTCAGCAATTTTTCATTACGATGTCTTTATAAAATTCTTTTTTTTTTCATTTAAAAACTTAAAATAACCACAAAACTTAATCTTCTGGCTTAAATATGATTAATATTAAATATTATTTTCGCTTAGTAATGAATGTGCAACCGAACTGTACAAAAAAAAATGTCTTCAACTAAAATAATAGAAGACAATCAAATAAATTAACAGTAAAATACTAATGATTCATTCAGTTTTTTGTCTTAACTCTGACGAAGAGAAAGAAATTTGAATACATATTGAATAATATTTGAATTGAATAAGATCTCACAGTCAATGAATAAATTAATACATAATTAAATTCGCATTGTTTTTGATATTGTTATATTTTTGCAAATTTTTTTTTTTTTTTAAATTCCTAACTTCAAATAGAAATTTGTATTAACATACATATATTTTTGAATATTAATTGAAATAAAAATTAATCAAACTTACATCTTTAGCAATTGATCGCAGATACAAATCTCTGAGGGGCTCTTGCAATCCTTGTAAACTTGTCACTTTATCTTTAAGTGGCAATGATCCAAGGCAGGTGACGGCAAAACTACACGTAGCATCTTTCGCTACATCGGTGAACATACGCTCAATTTGAGCTTGAACGCTATTACTTATTCTTCGAACGTCCTTTTTCATATTTTCCGTAATAGCTGCCTTCGCTGGTTCACTGGGTTCTTCAAGCAAAATTGATCTTGCACTCTCGCCTGCGGTGCTGGCCAACTCACTACGGCCATACATGATGATGGAACGTGTACGATGCGAACCGCGAGGATCATCCAAGCGGTTGCTCCGAATTGATCTAATAAAAAAAAAATAAAAAAAAAAAAAGATACAAACATTGAATTTTTTAACAAAGCAGAGAGATGATAATAGTGAAAGCAAAAAAAAGTATAAAAACAAAAATTTTAAGATAGAATCTAACAAGATAAGTTGAGTTTGAGACAAGTATATTATTTGTAATGTACGCCATTAGGCTGCACGCTGGTGCTTTTTACTCTTGATATAGGAGATTTGTTGTAAACAGGGCTGGATTAAGTCGAGGGGGTCATCTTGCGATTTTTTGCTAGAACTTTTGTTGATTATGTTTGGATTTGTTGGTAAAGCTAGAATGTATTTGATGGAATCACACCCACCGAACAATTTATTGCTGGCAACATTGTTTGGACAAGATTGAAGGTTTGAATGAACAACAACACTTGAGTGAGCTAACACCAAGGTCAAGAGTTGCTAGAACGTGTTGTCAGCTAGTTTTTTCCGCAACAAATCTGCGAAATTTCAAAATTTAAAGAAATTTGTTTGTCTAATTTAGGAATGCAGTCCAATTGATGTAGTAAATTTCTTAAAATCTGTACATGAACGTTTGTAGGTATACTTTTAGAGCCCCCCGCAAACTACAGAATTTCTAAAGGCTGACAGTTTGGTCGGGCCCTTAATCAATATGAAAATATATGAAACGATTCAAAATCGTACTAACAGCCCAACTCGATAAAAAGTCCGTAGTGTGCGGGGGCTCTTATATGAAAGTAATCCCAATGCAAATATGAACCAAAATTAGAAAAACAATTTCAAAATGTTGCGGAATATTACCAAAGGATGCGAAATAATTTCTATGGTATATCGCTTTGATATTAATTTTATTAAAAATGATTTTTAGATCTTTTTTAAAATTTTTATTGGAATTTTAAAATTTTGAAAAATGAGTGTAGGTACTTGATGAGTTCCTTTTCTGTTCAAAACTGCGAATTACTAAACATTTTATTTTGTTTAAAATTCGTAGAAATTCGCAGTTTTGGGCATTTCGGGAACAGACATACTTTTAGGACAATGACTTAAAAATTAAAAATAATAGTTTTAAAAAAATTATAATTTTTTATGTTTGCTGCATTTGAATCTGACGTTGGTTTAAGAATTCTGATAGTTGATCTTTATAAAACAATTATTAATTAAAATGTTAAGTATACACTCAGTCAGATTTTAAGAAATTTCAGACACCAATTAAGTGGCTGTCAGCAAGGACACTTGTGACACTTAGACCAGGTTGGCCCATTGTGATATCCCATGCATTAATTTCTAACTCAGAAAATAATCTTCTGAATTTTGAAATTCCAGAACTTATTCTGACGCATCGTTGTGCATTGGTCCATTTAAGAGGTAGGCCCTTATTTGCCTTATTGAAAATCCGTCAATGTGTTAACAAGAAACAATTTGCGAGCACGAATGCATGAATATATAAAGAATTAAAGTATGTGCTGTATGTTTTTAGGTAATTATAGTAACAAGATCATTTTTTGTATTCTTTGAGTTCTGATTGCTGACAATATTTATCAAATTAGGCGACTGTGTCATTTTTTTAAATTCTACTCTTATTTATTTGGTTTCGCCCCAGAAATTCTACATAACCGATTTAAGTTTTATTTTTGTGGTGTTAAATAGTTTTGTTTTGTTAAATGGATCATTCTCAGTGCGAACATTATTTTTTACTAATTATATTGGTGGACAGATAAACATCATAGCTGGCAACCTCATTCAATCCAACCCCACTTCAATTACAAAAAAAAAAGTATGGAGTCATAGGTAGGTAGGTACTAGAGCCGAACATAAAATAATTAGAATATGTTGCTTGAATTATAAATTTTTTGGTCAATCACAATTATTTAGTGAGAATTAAGTAAAAAAACACCAACAGGAGCTGTTTTGTTTTTGAAATTATTTGTTTAGTTTATAAGAAATTAAGACTGAAAGATTTGATGCCCGAACTTGCTTTTCTTTGAAGTGGCAACACATTGAACATTTAAAGTACCTAATTGTTAAAATCTGAAACGCAGTTTTATTATAATCATTTTGGGCATTACAGGATGGAAGTTTAATAGTAATAATTAAGGCTGTTTTCGAGAATACATGACTGGACAAAAATGTCTAGAAGCTTTAAAATATATTCAAATTTGCAAAATTGGAAAAAAATCTAAAATCTTTAAAACTAAATGTTCAAAAATTTTGTAGACCATCTATCAAAGGGCACGATAGTGCCCAGCCAAGTTTTGGCACTACACCCTTTTTACAGGAACAAACTCAGGCGATTTTCGACCCCCCTCTAACTTCAGTACCAATAAAGTCAGGAACTTCAAATTCGGAACATTTGGTAGGCTAGTCAAGCACAAGCACCACACCAAATTTCAACTCCTTAGCGTAAGTGGTTCCCGAGATATAAGACGTTAAAAATCGCGAAAACCGTAACTGACTCACTGACTCATTCACTGACAGGTCATCAAAATTATGGAGCACTTCCCGACACCACAGAAACTTGATATTTCGCACAGCGGTAGGCATGGTGGTTCATACGAAGGAAAAAATTGAAAATTTGAGGTTTTCCATTCAGGGGGCGTGGTATCCGCCCACTTTCCCAGAATTGTTATCAATTATATGGAACACTTCCGATTGCTGTAGAATGATGAAATTTGGCAGAGCGGTAGGGCTTTAAGTTTATACAAAATAAAAATTTAATATTTGAGGTTTTCTATTCAGGGGGCGTGGTATCCGCCTTCTTTCTCAGAATTGCAATCAATTAAATGGAGTACTTCCGATTGTTTTAAAATGATGAAATTTGGTAGAGCGATAGGGCTTAAAATGCATACAAAGAAAAAAATAGAATATTTGAAGTTTTCCATTCAGGGGGCGTGGTATCCGCCCATTTTCTCAGAATAGTTATCAAGGAGCATTTCCAATTGCTGTAGAATGTTGGGCAGCGGTTGGGCTTGAAGTGCATAAAAAGAAACAAATTTTATATTTTAAGTTTTTCATTCAAGGGGCGTGGTATCCGCCTACTTTCTCAAAACTGCGGCCAATTAAATGGAGCACTTCCGATTGCTGTAGAATGATGAAATTTGGTAGATCGGTAGGGCTTAAAGTGCATACAAAGAAAAAAATAAAATACTTGAGGTTTTCAATTCAGGGGGCGTGGTATCCGCCGAAATTTATTATTTAATGATTACTGACTAAAATTTGGGGGTTACTTGGCAAGTTTTCTTTTAATTACTCATAATTCAAAACGTTTTGAAAACTTGACAATGTGAACCCCCAAATTTTAGTCAGTAATCATTAAATAATAAATTTCTCTCATAACTTGGTGTTGTTTCAATATTACTCTTCTTAAAATATTTGATATTAAACCTTCATAAAGTTAGAACTTGGCATACTTTTAGATCCCACTACTTTTTACGGCTGAGTTGTTAAATATACAGATATTTATATAGAAGAACTTGGCTGTTTTTTTAACATTTATGTTTTTTGTTGTGATACATATTACATATTATATTGTAGCCATGCTTATGGGCTAGACATATTGAAAATAATTTTCATCTGTTTGAAACAAACAAATTGATTAAAAAAATACACGTATTTAAAACTTTTGTGTTTAATTCGTAACCAGTAAAATTGTTCATAAACGAAAATCGGATGTCTTATTTGCATGAATTTGAATGAACACAGTATTAAAAAAAATACCTTTTATATTTTGTAAGCCAATAATCTCTTTAATAACACCTAAATACATTGTTAGAAAAAGACATTAAACTTTTTTTATTACAATGATCTAAGAGCAATAAAAACTTAGGACTGATTGTCATAATTTCAAGGTAGCTAAAATAATAACACAAAACACACACAAATATAAGCCTCTGCAATCTCATAAAATTCGTTCCCATACGAATAAGAAGAACAAAAAATTCGTTCCGATCTCAATGAATTCGTTATGAATTATGAACAATATGAATAATAAATAATTAATATTTTCCTCATTTTGAAAGAGAAAAAAAAAAAAAAAAAAAAAAAGAAAAGTGATGCGAATACTAAAATTATGTGCAGTTAGTTTTGAAGATTTTTACTTTTTAAGAATAACAAGTTCTGGATTTTATATTTTTAAACTTTCACTAAAATAAAAACTAAAAAAACAATAAGATGCATCCAAAGTTCATAAGAAGAGATTAGGTACCTTGCGCCGCCTAATATACATTTTTAAAGGGATTAAGGTTCATTTGAATAATTCAAGTTTTTTTCACTTTTATTTGATTGACTTTCATTGATTTTGACCAAGGCTACGATTTTTGTTGTTCTTTATCTTCTTCCATAATGTCTGTTCTCGTATTGTCCAAAGCTGCAATTTCATGTGATCTTTAGACAAAAGTCCTTCAAAGTTCATATTATAGAAAAAAATAAAATTCGTAGAAATTTTTTAGTTTTTGACAGTTGAGACGGGAACAGACATTATTGGTCGTATTTATAAACGTTGTCTAACTATTGACAACCCACCAACTTATAGATAAACATTTTTATTTGATGTTTAGGAGCTTTCTAACGTAGACAACGGACTCGGTTCTTAAACTTTGGCCAATGTATAACATTTTATTTAATAAAATATAGCATATCTCCAACTATTTCGAACTACATATTAGGTTTGTTCGATGTCAGCCCTGGGGCATACTGGGAGGTGTTTTATGTAGCACATTTTTCGACCTAGGTTATTTGCACTGTGTTCGATGTGTGTTCAGGGCGAGCTCCTAGTGACTCTCTCGAGACCAAGGTTTTTTCTTGGGGCAAGAATTCAGAGCTGCCAAAATTCAAATCAGCTGTTGGCATTCAGGAAACAAAAGAGTGTTGATGATAAATTTCTTGGGGGAAATATGAGATATCTTGTTGATAATTTTTGTTATTTATTTGTTTTCACATAATTATAGACGAAATGCCAAAATATACAACAATCTATGAAACAATGAAATGAAGGAACAAATCAGATGGTGAAATTTTGTAGCACTGAAGCATTCGATGTAAAATAAAAACCCAAGCAGCCCTGAGTTTTTTGACAATTGACTGACATTTCCCAGGTCGCCCTAGGGCAGAGAACATCGAACAAACCTATTTGTAACTATTTAAACACCGTCTAACTGGTAAAAAATCTAACAAATACGCCTGTAGGTGTGTATGTAATTTTTGGTCGTCTGTTTGGTAGCGTGAAATTTCTTGCGAATTTGCACAAATTTTCACAAAATTTCACAATTTGCTGTCAAAACCCATAGAAAAAAAAACTCGATTTTGGGAAATTTGTTGAAAAAAAAGTTACCAAACAGGCATTTTAATCGAAAATTTTTCACCCAGAAGGTAAATTGGCTTAAGTCGATTTAAGCCAAAAAGTTTTTTTTTTTTAGTATTCAAAATAAATGACAAATTAGCTACATTTCTGTGTAATCGGCTTGTGATTAAAAATTGACATTTGGTTAAAGTTTTACCCTCCTATTCAAAATAGCCTTCTCGGTATATATTTTTGAAGATTAAAATTGTTTTCTCAAAAATGCTAAAAATCGAGAGTCAAAAGGTAAAGACCTTTTGAGTAAAAAATAAAACTTATAAATCGAAATTGCAATTCGTATTAGAATTGTAATTACAATTACAATTACACTTACAATTACAATTACAATTACAATTACAATTACAATTACAACTACAGTTACTGTTACAATTACAATTACAATTACAATTACAATTACAATTACAATTACAATTACAATTACAATTACAATTACAATTACAATTACTATTACAATTACAATTTTCCATCAGAAACAGCTTTAAGTCTTCAGACAGTGCTGTCATTATTGGGAGTTTTTTCGACATTAAGCTATAAGCACAAAGCAAAAGTTTTCTGACTTGTTTCTTTGAGGAGTTAAGTAACTCGAGTTTATCTTAAAATCTTGAATAATTTCTCTCTGAAAAACTTGAAGAACTAAAGACTTATCCATATAAAGGAACAATTAGCCTTTCATTACGTGTAACACTTTTACATAAAGATCTATTCCTATACCTTTTATCACCACATAGAAGTTCTACTTTTTTATAATGTTCAAATGATAAGTGTGCTCTACTTTTTTAACCACTGAATCCTACTTATGTACCTAAATACACATATTCAAGACCAATATTGCTAAAAGCTATTACCTACGATGTCAAAGCAATAAATATTCTATCTTTCAATTATTATTATTATTGTCATAAAGTGAATGTGGGTTGCAAGATTGAGCTCGATATCCTCTTTTAAAAATATCCAAATGAAACCCATTTAACAAACCCAAATGCAAACTAGTTGTTGTTATTTACGGTATCTTCCTTTATAATCTTTTCCACAAGGAAGTGTGCCACTATACTGAGGCTAGCTATAGCATTTATTATAAAGATCATTTTATTTAGAACGCCATATACAATTTACGGTATATTATCATCGCGCCCCAATGAATCTCCTACGATATATACGACTGATGACAGAAACTTGCATTTCCTGATCCACAAACATGTTTTTTTGCTACATAGCAATTATTCTCAAATGATGCGTTCATAATACCAAACATTCAACGTTTTACAAACAAAAAATAATATAAAAACAAACATGGAGGTCAATTAGTTTTCTTTAGATTTTGATTTAAAAAATATACATAAATAGTTTGCAGTTATTTATCGTGTATATATTATTATGTAGGCAGGTATATGCAAATTAACGGAATCTGAAACTTGTGACCGCACATCAAATTTCCAAAAAAAAAAAAAAACAATATGACTGATAAATTGATGTTATATCTGTGACTAAGTTAGAATAAACTTTGATCAATAATTTCTATATCCCAACCAGTTTTTTTTCAATTTTTGTGCTCAATCTGATATTAATCCCTTACCAGCCGCAATTCTATAATTTTTCATATTGAATCTTTTGATATATAAACAAAGATATACACTTCTTAAGTGAGACAGAAAAAAAGAGATGTTTCGTATACAGTGGGAAAATATAATTGAAATCTTGGAATTAAATCAAAAAAATATTCAGCTTAAAAATGTTTAAACTTATCAAAGTCATTAAATCAAAAAAATGAGATTTTTGAAAATTTTCAATAACATTAACACAAAAACGCCCACAGATACACCCACTACTTTGTATTAATTTAAGAATATGAGTTGCATGTGGAATTTTATTTCTGTGGTGTAATACCGTAAATTCGATATTTAAATTTTTTTTCATAGTGACTTACAACTCTCAACCATTCCAGTGTGCGTGTTCTTGGCAAGAATGCGAATGGCAAAGTGGAAAAAGATTCTTTTAATTTAGTTAAATTGAGTAATTTAAACTATGATTTTTCAAATTCTTCTTTATGAGTTCTCCCACTGTATGTTGGCAGAACCATAATATCATACAAAAAAACATGTTGAATCCACCGGACCTGGGCCAAGCGAATGTTCTTACTTTTTTTTACTCTCAATTAATATTTTTCTTTTTATGTGTAGAATGTTTTTTTCTATCAATATGTTTTTGAATAAAAAAAAAATGTGTGTCATATGGAAATTAGGTAAAGCTTAACAAAACGGGTTTAATTTTGTAGGTTATAGTAAATTAACTTGAAATTGATTTTTGCCAGTCAATAATTTGATATGTAGATATGTGTTATGGAGATATAAGATGATATAACGGCACAGAAAATATACATAATATATAGGCCTCAAAAACTTGAAGGGCAGTTAGTCAGAGCATATTATAAATAAAAAAAAACATACATACAAAAAATATCAATTGGCCAATGACATTATTATTATAAAATTATAGGAATTTGCATGGTTTTCGACTTTGAAGCTAATTTTTTGTTTATATTTATAATCTTTATGGTAAAAATAACTGTAGATTGTTTTGTATTATTTTTTCTATTATCATATTATCTTTGAATCCAATCGAATTTTTAGGGTTAAATGTTTTATTTTGTTTATAAATTTTTTAGTTAAAAAATAAAAAAAAAAATGTTTTGATTGTTTTAATGGAATCGATAACTCACAGGTTAGAGAGGGTTTTAATTTAACTGAATTTAAAGACATGTTTTACAACTTTCGATAATTTTTTTCAAAGAGATTTTTATAAATTGGATTTTTAGTCAATAAGTTAAAAACAAGTTAAAAAAAGACCCTGTATACGGGCGTCGTCTTGATTGCTCGGCGTGAAACATTCAACAGCTTCTTACAGAAAAATAAACATGTGGTAAACGTCATTTCCATCAAAAATGCAATTGCAAGATGTTTTTTAACGCAACAATTGACGATAGCAATATAATAATAAAATTGACGTATATTTGACGTTTTAGAAAAAAACTCAGGGTTTTGGGTTTTTGAATGTTGAAAAGTATAACAATAATTTCTTAACGTTTTTTTTTTTTTTTAATTAATTAATTTTTGTTTTCCGATAGAAAAAGCAGAATATATGTTTTTTTTTTCCAATAATAATAAACTGAATATTTTTGAAATCACTTAAATGGTTCAGAAATCTACAATCGATGGGACTCTGACCCACCAAGATGGATTACAAATCCACAATAGGTATGTAGACTTTTAACCCACCTATACAAGTGACCCACTTCGATTGTGTACTTTTGGCTCGTGGACTTTTCGTCCCTCATCTCACAAACTGACGTAGGTAACTGCTTTTTTAACATCTTAGAAAAATGCATATTTTATTTAAATTCAAAAATAGAAATCCTACAGTTTATAAAACAACAAGAAAAAAATCAACACCTTTAAAAAGCTTCTTTTTTTTTTATGCGAAAAAAAAACAATTACGTCAGCTCGTGAGTTAGGGGACGTTATGAACCTGCAACTTTGAAATAATCTGTGATGAAATATTGAAATCGATTTAATTTTTATTCACTTTTTCACCAAAACTACGAACTAAGTTTGAAATATAATTTCGATCAATTTGGTCATTGAAATCGTGGGCCTGATGACCAAAAATAATAAATATTTTTTTATTAAAATTGATACCTTAATATCCAAAGTTTCTTCTCACGCAAGGTTAAATCTGATAATGATAGAAATTGCCCGAATTCAGAATATTTTGAAAAACTCAGTTCAAAACATAAACTGAAGCTTCGATCGATCAAAGTCGAATATTTTGTCTGATAGTCATTCAGGCAGAATTTATCTTTACTGCCAAAAAATTCCAAGTAAAGATTTTTCAATGCAATTATCATTATTTTGGAATTAGACCACTGCGAAAACGATTTCTTTTAACTTTACTCAATTTTTTAGGCAATAACAAAATCTGCCCTGGCGAGGTATCCGTCGGAGCGGAATCGGAGGATTTTTGCTTCGAGGTATTCTTCCGAACAGCGCTCGGAACGTTTTTCCGACATTATGGAACGTGCATTGTTGTTTTGCGTTTCAGTGCGATCAAGTGTGTTTTGAAGTGACATTTTTGACATCTCTAATGAACTTTGAAAATCCGACGTCGTATGCGTTTCGAAGAGTTTTCCGCTCCGAACGGATACCTCGCTAGGGCAGAATATCAAAGAGTGGGATCAGCATGATGCCATACTTTGGGAGTAGGTTTTTCTACAGTGCCTTTTTTCCCACGCCTTGGTGACAAATATTCCACAATTCTCCATTGAAAAAATAAATTTTTAAAAATATATATTTCATCGTAATTTATAAACAAATATGCATCCCGCATTGGCAAAAATATAAACGTACATTTACTTTGAATGCATGAGTTTGACCATTTTCAAGAAAAAGGGAAACAAATAAAAACAAAGAAATCAATATGAACAAAAAAAAATAAACAATAAAACTCAAATGTCATTTAAATAATTATGTTCGAAAAAAGAATGAAAACTTCTCCAAATATTCTGCTTGTTTCATCAATTTTGCTAATCGAATAGCAAAGTTTTGAAGAACGAAAACAAGAACTAGCCAGTTTTCTTTTTTGGTTTAGTTGTATTAGCGTAAAATCCCTTTTTTTGTATTATGAGGTTTGTTAAATCCCTTTTTCCCTTTTAGCTTATTTTAGACGTGAAATTCCCACAAAAAGGGATAAATCCCATGATCTGGCATCGCTGAGTGGGATCTGTGTAGGTTCATTACTGCAGTGATGAAGTAAATAGACCGTATATGGGTCATATTGTAATTCTGTTTCGATAATCATTTTAGATGAATAGAATTTTTGGATTTTAAGAACTTCGAATTAGAGAATTTGGGATCTAAGAAATTATATTACAATAGGTACAAAATTACTCGTAATTTCGTTCATACAGAATTTTCGATATTCATTGTATATATAGATACATCTGTTGGTTTTTGTCTCCAAGTTGTTGTTAATCTTAATTTTGAAATATAAATAAAAACGATTTTTAAAATAATTTATATGTATTTATTTTTAATTTTAATATTATTATATTACAACTGTTTAAAATATTCGTATGCAACGCGTTTCGGAGATGCTACTCCATCTTCAGGCAACACTAAGCAGCAAAAGTATTCTGCCTGAAGATGGAGTAGCATCTCCGAAACGCGTTGCATACGAATATTTTAAAAAGTTGTAATATTAAAATTAAAAATAAATACATAAATTATTTTAAAAATCGTTTTTATTTATAATTAACTATTTATTTATATTTCAAAACTAAGTATATATATAGGTACCAGTGTACAAATTTCACAAACTAACAATCCGTTCGGATGAACAGTTATTTGGTATCACGCCTAATTTTTTATTTCCCATTACGGAGGAAAATATTTGAAACGAGAATGGGTAGTTATTCTGTATTTCAAAATTCTGTAAACGTCTAATGTAACAAAAATTGAACACACCTATATTGAGTTTCACATGGAAATAGAAAAATAAAAACATACATAATATGTCCATATATGCAATCAATCAATATCAATACGAATTTTACGAGCTATGAAAAAAAAAAATAGAAACTTTAGATGAACACACTTTTTCTGAAAATATTGAAACTAACCAATTTTTTAATGCTTAGTAAGTACAGTAAACCCCGCTTATGCGAGAAACCATGTTAAGAGAAAAACTCGCTTATCTGAAACACTTTTTTCATTCCTCCCTGAATGCTTTCATTTCTTTCTTTATTTTTTCACCTCCACCAAATTTTCACCAAGAAAATGACATTTGCATTTTTGATTTTTCACAACCGTTTTTGGAATTTTAAATCCCCTTAAGTGAACATTTTTTTTTTTCACTTATCCGGACTCCGCTTATATGAAATTTTTTCACTTAAGCGGGATTCGTTTAAGTGAAAAACCCGCTTAAGTGAAAGAAAGACTGTGACATTTTGTCGTGTCTCTTAAGCTGGTTTTACTGTACCTATACAAAATTCTTGTGTGCTTTGTATTCCAAAATCCCGAATTTAAAATTTTTTTAAGTTATAAAAGAAAATTTGTTTTGATAATAAAAAAAGGTGCAGAATTATCTCCCCAAACCCAGTTAAAACTTCGAAATTTCTAAGCCGGACAGTAGAACTTAGAACAAAATTCGTTGACATTTCTTGTTGATTTTTAAAGGACAAAAACAACCAATTTTTTTTTTTTCGTCAAGCAAAATGTTACTTTTTCTCGAAAACTGTTACCAAGATTTTTATAAAACAATTTCAGTTAATTATCACTGGTAAACTATAAGCTTCATTTTATTGAAAAAAAAAAACAATTTTCCCAAAAATGATTATTAATGATCATAGAACATTTTTTTTTTTCAAATTTCTTGAAAACGATTGATTGATTTTGATCATATTTTATATGCAAAATTTCTAGAAATTATGAAACCAATTTTTCGACAACAATGTAGGTTTTGATACTACAATATTTTCAGAACTTTTTTTTTTTTATTTTCGACTTTATTTATCTGGTTACCTAATTTTAATTTATTTTATACAGAACCTTTCAATAAACATAAACAAATATTATTTTTTTTATATTTCAAAATAATAATTTTTTTGAAATTACATTTTTAACTGCAGATTATTTTATAACTATCTACATACCTACCTAAAATTGATGTAACTACCTACTTAAAATTTATGTGCCTACAAAAATACAGTGAATTTTTTTATGTAAATTATGGTTCTCTAGATATGGTGAAAACCCTTTTATACCCACACCCGTGAAAAGAGGGGTTACAACTCCGAAAAACAGATTTTCATACTCAAACAGGGTTCTGCCAAAATTTTGTAACATTTCAATGTTTTCCAAAAACATTTAAAATTTTTTTTCATAAATTTAGATTTATAAGGTGGTCAATTCGGGCGGGGAATATAATGCCTTTGATATTCTAAATTTTCACTAATTTTTGTTAGGCGAACGAAATTTCGTTCGGGCGAAACTCACAATAGGTTTTATAATTCCGGGAGAACAACAAATTTTAAGGTGAAATTTTTTCGGGTGAAACTCAAAACAGGGCTGATTATCTACCAGATTTTAAATCAAAATTATTTTTATAACGAAAAATAACGGTACCTCCCATACAAGCTAGTTTAAAAACTGGTAAGGAAAATCTTATTTTTCTCAAACACGACTCCTACGATTTTCATAAAAAAAAATTATGGGTACAATCTACCGTATTGGCGTATTGGAAAAAAATTTGTATCTACCGTTTAATAACGGTAACTCTCATAGAATCATTTATTGGTTTTCGATTATCTCAAAACCTGGTGAACCGATTTTAATGAAATTTTACATAAGTCTCTTATAAGTTTGAACAATCAGCCTTATTGTGAGTTTCACCCGAAAAATATTTCACTTTAAAATTTTTTGTTCTCCCGGAATATTAAAATCTGTTGTGAGTTTCGCCCGAACGAAATTTCCTTCGCCTACTAAAAATAAGTGAACATTTAGGCTGTCAATAACATTACATTCGGCCCGAAATGAATGTTCACAATAAGGGGAATTTTTCTAACACAAAATTTCGTGTGAATCTCACAATAGGCGAAAAGTGAAATATCAAATTTTCGAGGTGAAATGTTGTTCGGGTGAAACTCACAATAAGGCTGATTATCTTTCACGTGGCCCCAAAGAAAAAAGTCTAAAGGTGTTATAACATTACATTCCGCCCGAAATGAATGTTCACAATAAGGGGAACTTTTTTAACACAAAATTTCGGGTGAATCTCACAATAGGCGAAAAGTGAAATATCAAATTTTCGAGGTGGAATGTTGTTCGGGACTTTAGACTTTTTTCTTTGGGGCCACGTGAAAGATAATCAGCCTTATTGTGAGTTTCACCCGAACAACATTCCACCTCGAAAATTTGATTTAACAATCACAAGATCTTGGTGGCCAATTGTGATCACGTCTTCGAGAAATAACACGGCCAGGAAACTTTTCTTGTAAAATTGCGATTGTTTCGTTGCTTGTGTGGCACGTAGCGCCCGCCGCCCGTCTTGAAGTGAATTTTAATAATTTCTATGCGTTGTTGAAGCGTGTATCGTTCCATTTTTAGTTTTTACTTGTCAAATGTCAAAAGATGACAGCTTCAAAAGTGACAGCTGCCCAAATAGCGGGCTATTCAAAATAAAATCTCTTATTGGAAACCCCTTTAAATATTAACTTCTAAATGATTATGAATCAATTTTTTGTAAGATAGGATTTGACTTTAATTCATGAATTTTCTATTTGAATAAAAAAAACCCTCTCAAGTGAGGTAACACAACTTTAAAAGATCAAATTCCATCTTTTTTTCTTTTAAATGTCACAATGACCTTTTTTGTCTTTTGTTTATACACACTGCACCCACCAAAATATAAACAATTGTAAAAAATAGCTTAGAGTTTACTAAGAAACAATAATAAAAAAAAAAAAAACACTCACCTTGTATCGTCGAACATTAGATCGATTTTAAGTTTATAAATTGAATTTCTGCTAACACTTGATGCTGTTTCCAATTGATCAGCATCCAATAAACGAAATCCCGATGAATTACTATTTGATGATGATGATTTTCTAGTACGACGATCACCTACAGCAGCACTAGTATTAGCACTAGCACTTATAGCACCACCACCACCAACAACACCAGCACTACTTCCAACACTATTCGATGCAACAAATTTATTAATATTAAATTTTGGTACGGCAACAGTTGTATCCACTTTGCACGTAACCATGTTTTTTTGTATTCAAAAGAAGGAAAATTTCTGATTAAATCAATTAAATGATTTTTGTTTTTTGAAGGCAATTTAATTATAGTTGGTTAATTATATTTTCCTTATTTATTTATATATATATGGAAAATGCACAGATAAATCTTCTTTGAAAATAAAACACAAACATCACAATTAAAAAGTATCGGGTAGGCAGGTAACACACATAGGTTGAAGTCGTCTTCTATATTAAAAAAAAAAAAGACTCAATCTTCGTTTAGATATTTTAGTTTAACGAGAAACATTTTTGTATCTTTTTTTTGAACATCACAAAATTTTTTTTACGAATTTGATTTATCTATCATTTCGGTATTGAACAAGAAATGAAAGAAATGAAAATCAAGAAAAACTGCACTTTCACTTGAAAATTTATCGAGTATCGTTTTTATATATTTTTTTTTTCGCTGTCGGGGGGATTAGATACTTTTTTAATAATTTTTACACAAAGTATTTTTTTGGAACTTTTCTCACAACTCGAACAATCCAAACCTGTCATCATCATTATTTGAATGAATAACTAGGTGCATTATGATGGTTGTTGGATACATAAATCGCGATTTTCAATGTTGAGATACATTTCGATCTCTGTCATCAAAATCATAAACAGCTATAAAAGGTGCTAGATAGATAGATATCTGCTACTTTTCAGTGTTTATATTTTATTTATACCGATCACTGATTTTTGTGTGCCGTATGTTTATGCAGCGACGGCGAACGAACGAACGATAGCGCATGCGCGTGATACGTGCGAGTTGTGCGCTTAGCTGATGGTCTATGTTAACTGACTTGGCCGAGTAAATTGAAATCGTATCATAGGCAATAAAGTTGAAGTGAAGCTTAAGAGCTAAGCCAAGCCACAACACTATATTTTTTTTTTGTTTCTTGGTTTGTTTTGTTTTATTATAAATCTTGGTCTTCTTCGATAGCGGCGTTTGTGTATATTATGTCTTATATTGTAACGGTTATTTTTTGATGCTGCTCTTGTTTTTCTATTTTATTGTTTTCTTTCGAATTATTATATATGGGCTTATGGTTTATATATATGAATTTTTGGCTTAATAAGCTTTTTCTTTTAGAAAAGAATTCGCTCAGCCATGATGCCGCTTGCTTTATCTGGTCGATGATCGTGGATCGTGTTGATCGTCAAGTCGATCCTCGACCCATCCCCCGGCTGACGATCTTGGGATAGGTTGTTGTATCTTTCTTTGTTGTTGTATGAATTTTCTCGATATTTTTTTTTTTTTTTTTATTCAATATAAAGTATCTAAAGTAAGTTAGTATTGTTCACATCATCATATTTTTTTTTTTTTGAATTGATTGAGAGAAAAAAATACGGCGGCGTGGAAAATTTGAACAATTTACCTTCCTTGCTAGTTTTTTTTTTTGTTGTGTTTTCTTATGTTTAACATCTGTCGATTTGCATATAAATAACTTTGATATGCACAATTGTATTCAATTTTTTATAACATTACCATCAGGTCTGCGAAGTGATGATTGAATGGTGATGGTTGTTTGATGATGAGATCTGAATTCCTGAAAAAAAAAAAAAAAATAATAAAAAAAAACAAACAAACTAGATGAAACAAAATCTCACGAAGTTAATTTTGATTGAAAGTATATTAAGCAAATTTTTAAAAAAATGATAAACAAAAAAAAAAATTCAATGGAAATGCCCAGATTTATATACAATCTGCTTACACGTGAGTTTAGCTGCAATGTATAGTTGAAGAGGTGGAGTTGTAAATTTAGATATTCATTTATTTTTAGTTCAGAAGATTTTTAATATTTTACATTGAACAGGTATCAATCTCGACTTGTCGTTTTTTAGTTCAGAAGATTTAAAATTTGTTATAAACTGAACAGGTCTCAATCTCGACTAATATTACGTCTTTGGTAATTGGTTTTGGTTTTTCACTTAGTTTAACAGATTTTTTTTTTCTAAAACTCAATTTTTCGTCGATTTTTTCATTAAAATTTGAACTTAGCGGTGTTTTAATTCTATCTAGAATATTGAAAAAAAAAAATAACGGTATTTACGATACAACACTTTTAAAAATCCCCAAAGAAGAACTTATTTTTGAAAATTAACTTCTTCAAGAATTGTTATATGTTTTGTTTGGGTCATGCCATAAATAAGATTGAATCTCAAGGCTTAGCAGTATAAATAAATAAATGAAAATGAAATGAAATGATTAGGAAGCGACCTGCCCTTCCAGAGACACTCAGTGTCGAAGAATGGGAGAATTTGGACGACATCATCGTAAGGAACCTTATCCAAGGTATGCCCAGGCGAATTAAAGCCTATTTATATGTTCAACGAATTGTTGACTTATAAATCGAGTACAGAGAAAAAGAAAGAAACCGAATGTACAACAACAACTTGTGTGTGGCTAGTAAAAATGCTGGTTTCAAATGCAATTGTCAAAAACAAGAAAACTTAAAATTGGATCGACTTGATCAAGTGACCTCGGTGGCGCAATGCGTATGCATATGGCTCGGAGGGAGCTTGGTCCGAGTTCGAGTCCTACCAGGGCATAGAAAGTTTTTTCAATTAAAATTGAACAAAGATCAAGCACCACTTAAAGGAGTCTGATGATCGGCGTGAGCAGTCGTGAAATAGCTATAACTCCAGCCTATAAAAACTTGGTGGTAGCTCACTCAAGTGTTGTTGTTCATTCAAACCTTCAATATTAATATGATGGTGCGAAAGCTTGGCAGCCTAACTTCAAGTGTGTTATCACACAAAAACCCCTTATAAGAATTTAAGCTTGGTTAGACGTTCGGGAGGGAACTCATGAAGTTTTTACCCATTTTTGGTAATTTATTCTTCATTTGTAGGTTCTTCCCATTTTTTTTTATATGATTACTTATTTTTATATTGATATAAATAAACATAAAATTAAAAACCGTTTTTTTTTGTCGAACTTATTTGAAACTATTGCAAAATTTCAAGTTGCGTCCCTTTTTTGTAACTCAGTGTATACATATCGACGGTTAAAGTGCAGCATCTCGTAAGTCCCTTTAGCATATTTTTCAGAAAAAAAAACCTTTCAATTTTTGTATGGTAAAGGGTTTTGAATTCTGCCTTTTTCTGTAAAATGTTCAAAACAACATTGTATATAACGCTGAAATTGCCAATTTTGCCTGATTTTTCTAATTTTTATGAATCAATAATATTTTTGTTGAATTTTTTTACTTATACGAGGTCTTGCACTTTAATTGTCGATATATATCAAAAATAATACTAAAATTCAACAAGTATTTTGTTGTTTTCAGTTGCCCGCAACAAGTTGCTACAACAAATAGTTCTTAGCTTTTTATACCGCACCGTATAACCGTTTTTAAGTTCCTGAAACAAGTTGTTGCAACAAATGTATTTGGTGCTTGAGTAAAGGTTGCTAGTTAAAATTAAGCCAGGGGTAGAGAGTGCTCCCATATAAATAATATTGGAATACAGTAGAATCTCGAAAAGATGAACGGATATAAAACAGGTCCCGTTCATCTTTTCAAATTGTTCATTTTTCCGAGCATCAACATTCGGTTAAGGAAGACGATGCAGTTTTATAAATTAAAACATTAAATATAATTTACATAACAAGTCAAAACAAGCCCCAAAGTACTGTTCAAGAGGAACTAAAAGGCAAAGAAAAAGTAAAAAAGAGTGTGCGTACTTATGTACACGCGCTAGAAGTAAAACTTCTTTCACGACAACAGGGCAAGTATTTTTCAAGTCCTACCACTCAGAGCACCCGATTTGAAACTCAGAACCGTTGCAAAATCGTGACGCTGAATTTTGTAATTCGTGACGGGAATTTGTATGTCGGTTTGACATGTCACTGACAGCTCCATAGAAAAATTTTTTACCCCCATGCCGCAAAAGAAGTTTTACTTCAACAACACCCAATGAGCGAGAGACACAATAGATTGCAGAATATTTCCATGCAAAACCAATAAACCTACAACTATACATGATTTATGCTTCCTCGCATTAAATCGACCAATGGCCGAAAATCCAACACAACAGAAAAAAATCCTCAGAAATAAAATTCTTCCCACAAAAAACCCTTACTCGAATTCACTAACCATCTTAACGAATATATTAAATGCACGAACCATTGCATTTAACGAAAATATAATATCGTGACGCTGAATTTTGTAATTCGTGACGGGAATTTGTATGTCGGTTTGACATGTCACTGATAGCTCCATAGAAAAATTTTTTACCCCCATGCCGCAAAAGAAGTTTTACTTCAAAAATTATGTTGTGAATAAAGTGTTCATCTTTTCGAGTACTAAATCCTTTCATCAACACTGAAAAGTGGAAATATTTCGTTCATCTTTCCGAGCTGTTCATCTTATAGAACCGTTCATCTTTCCGTGATTCTACTGTATCTGGAATATCTTATGAATGGGTTCACTTAGACTTTTACTGCAGTTAAGACCAAATGAAAATAAATTTTGTTTTTGCAACGTTCTGCATCTATAACTCAATTTCGAAAAAAATTTTCCATAGAATTTTTAAAACCCATTTCGCTCATAAAATTTTTAACTTTTTTTTAACTCCAGGATTTGTTATTAGGTGTGTTCCTTTACTTTGAAACTCTGTGCATTTGTGTGAATTTCTAAACATTTTATTTTTTTTTATTAGGAAATTTGACAGACTTTTGTGTAGAAATTTACACAAATGCACAGAACTATAATATGGAGTCACACTTATGCAATATTTTTGTTTGTTTTTTTGCTCAAATTTTTCAAAGTGGACTTGGAAGTTTTACGGATTTAGCCGACGATAGGTCACAGAACGCAAAGATCAGTTTAAGGTGGGACATAAATTAAAAAAAAGAAGTTTAATTTCCCTAAATTTCAACTCCACTGCTCAAACTATATGCTAAAATTATTATAGATACATATCTTTTGCTGTTTGCACTTTTAATAATGATTTAAAATATGATGATTATTCATTCGCATGCGCGCATCATCATGACTCTTATCGCAAAGTTGCATCTATGTATCTTATGTATATACGCATAATTAATTAAAATAAAGATAACATTATAATGCTTACATGCTTACCTACAAGATTTTTACGCGTCAAAGATCTTAAGATTGATGCATGTTTTGCGTTTTGAACGTTTTAAATTTGCGTAATGGTGATTTGTTTACTCTAAAAGCAATAAACACTTTAGTTTTTTTTCTAAGACTTTTTGCTAAAAAATAAAGAAAAACAGTGACATTTTTTTTCAGCTTAGTTTAATTGCTCGTTAAATTGTGATGAAATGCATGTGTGTCTATAGACTGAGGTTCATACAAAATTAATTTAAAAATTGTTAGCTTAGGTATGTGTAATTTAAAGCCTAGTTTGTTAAGTATTTTATTTTTTTTTATTATTTTATCTATTAATTGAGTTTCATCAAGCATAATATAATATACAACATAGTTCAGGTATTTCATGTGGAAATAAATTGTTAATTTTAAATGGTTTCCATATAAAGTAGTAAACTGGTGCCATCCAATTTAGTTTGATAATTAATTATGACGGAAAAGGAAGATGGTAGGTATTTGATGTTAATACAATTGATGGTAGTTTTGCATTTTTGAATTTTGGAGAAAGAGTAAAAATGAGCTTGTTATTTTCTTATATAAAAAAAGAAGAAGGAAAAAACGTTTAAAATGTGGCCTAACGCTTCCGTGTGGATTTAACTTATACACGCTTATTAAAAGTTATACTTCTTGGGCTTGATCCGGCAATTTCAAACCAAACTATAATATAATTCGCAATTTAACAACACTTGCATCACATGGAAAGAAACGATATTATACTGATGTTCTATTCCATTATCATTATTCTACAATCTACATGTACAGTAGGGTGGTTTTTAACAAAAACAAAACCCCAAATCAGTTTCAAATATTTAAAAAAAAGTGCCTTACTTTTACTTTTTGTTTTTATTTCTACCACTAGCTGAGGTCTGTTTCAGTGGGCGTTTTTCTTTTTTAGTTCAGAGTAGAGCTCTGAACAGAGTCTGAACACTCCGAACATACTCTGAGCGATCTCTGAACTGAGCGTGCTCTGCTCTGAGAATTCAGATTTATTTATAGAAACACGCTTCACCAGCTGTTACATTTTTATTTGTTCACAGTTGTCATTTTCTTTGTGTTCAGCTATTCAACTGACAACTCCGTCTGCTCTATCAATTTATTCTGAGCTCATAGAGCGCGCTCTGAACATACTCAGAGCGAAAAAAGAAACACAACATTTGAGCTCTGAATGCTCTGAGCTAAAAAAGAAACACGATTTTTTTTTGACAGTTCAGGCTCTGCTATGAACTGAAAAAGAAAAACGCCTAGATATATCTTTTTAATGACATGACCGATTTTGTTAAGATTTTGCAAATACTTAGGGCGCAGCTAACTAAGGCCCGTTTGCTGATACTACACATAACTATTTAAGTTGAACTTAAATTCTTAAGGGGTACTTTTTCCATGTAATAAAGTGATACTTATGAAATTAAGTTCAACTTAAATCGTTATGTGTAGCATCAGCAAACCTCCCTAAGTAGTCTACGTAAAATTGTATTTAAAATTATTACACATTTTGTTACATCATCACAAGAAAATCAAAAAATAAATTAATTTTTTTTAATGTCTATGACCTTTTTATCAGATTTTTAAAAATTACTCTAAAAAATGTTGACCAAGTTTTATTGCCAAATTGTATGTACAGTGATGTGAAAAACATTCCGGATTTTTTGGTAAACTGCATTGATAGTTGGTTTGTGATATAAAAATGAAAAAATCAAATGTTTGCAATTTTTTCCCATTTTTATTATACAATTTTATTATTTGAAACAAAAACCGTGGATTTTTTCCATCAAAACAAAAAAAAATTCAAAAAATTAAAGTTAATTCAAAATTTTAGTGTGACAAACTAACCGGATTTTATTTTTTTGCAATTAACTTTTATTATTTATTTAATATTTTGTCCAGTAACCCCTGTTTTTTATCACAGCTCGGCATCGACGGAGCATTGATTGGATTAAATTCTCGAAAACAGAAGCAGAAATATTCTCCCATTCATTTTTCAAAGCTGCAAAAAGAGAAGTTGTTGACGTGTGCAACCAACCCGCCTTTTTAAAATGGCCCACAAGTTTTCTATTGGGTTTAAATCGGGTGATTGAGATGGCCATTCTAAGACACGAATATTTTTAGTTGCAAACTACTCTTTTAGCAGCTTTGAAGAATGTGTGGGGTCATTATCCTGCTGAAAAACCCAAACCCAAAACCCTCTGCGTAAGGAAGCATTACTGAATCCAAAATATCCCTATATTGGAAACGGTCCATAATTCCTGTGATTTGGTGTATAGGACCGCAGCCTGCTCCTGAAAAACAGCCCCAAACCATCACCGAGGCTCCACCGTGCTTAACTGTAGGGAGTACATTTGCAGGCTTTAATCGCGTACCTTTTGAGCACTTAGCACTATTTTATTTGGACTTGTTGAATTATTGATTTAATTTTTGTGGGTCTAAAGGCCGTTAATAAGCTATTTTGAATTAAAATGTAGGTAAATATACCAAAAAGATTAAGTAAAATTGCATATCATTATTTTCTTTTAGAAGTGGAAAACTACTTCAAAGATAAATAGGTACTAAAAAAATCTAAAAATGTCTTTATTGAACAAATGTTAAAAAAATAATCTTAAAAAAATGTCTTATTTGAAAAAAAAATCTAATTAAATTTTTTAGTACTTTTGTTGTACTAAATTTGTTCTTTGATTTTTTTGATTAAACAGATTTGATTTTTGTAATTTTTTAAATTTTAATATTATTTCAACTATTTAAAATCACCAGATCTTTTTTGTTTAAAACAAAATCCAACTAATTTTTGTAGCACTTTTGTACTAAATTTTTTCTTCGATTTTTTTGTTCAAAAAGAAATAATTTTCAATTTGTTTTTAATTTTAATATTGTTTCAACTATTTTATTGCAAAATTATAACACAATCGGTAAAACCATAAAAAAGTTATAGGTACTTGAAAAACTTTAAAATGTGTAAGTCAATGTTCTAAAAAAAACTTCAAAATCTTATTTCGTTTTTTTTTTTTGCCAAGAACAGGGAACACTGTTTTTTGCAATTACTTTGTTAACTCATAGGTACTAACTTTCATCAAAATCGTTTTGAGCCATGTTCAAGGAAATTTGAACAAAAAAATTTCAAAATCAAACCAAGAATTTTAGCACCTACCTTATTTTGTACTAAATTGTTTTTGTTTAAAATTATTAAAAGTTGTAAACGTCACAAATAGGTACAAACAAATTTTATCGGACAATAATGTTAAAAAAAAAAGTGTGAGTGCCGGGACTCACGGTTAAGATGTGTAAACATCAACATTCGTCCGAATGCCTCATAGACCGAGACCCTACATCAAATTTAGGGTGCGGATGATAGCAAAAATTTACTGGTGTTTTTATATAGATCTTAACTTTTCATAAGCAAATTTGAAAATCGGTAATGATGCATGGAAAATGCGCTTTTTAGTTTACCGACAAAGGCCCCAAGTAAAAAGTTAAGATCTATCTAAACATATCAGTGAATTTTTGCGATCACTCACACCCACAAACAGCAGTGGGCTCTTAGCCAATCATTAAAATTATATTTAAAAATTATTTTCCAGTCAATGACCTTATTTCGTCTAATTTGCCGAAAAATGCAGCCTTCTATGTTAAAACCCTGCAGCCATGATGAAAGCGCAGTCCATGTACTATATGGTCTAAGCAACCAACCATATTTCAACCCAAACTAAACTCGACTTTTTGATTTCGTATATAAACACTCATTGTTTAGTTACTGAACATCACTGATCTCTATATACACTGAATAGTGTATTCATACAAAATTTTTGAGGCAAAAGTATAGTCGTGGCCGGTACCTTCATATAACAGTATAACAGCGGCGCCAGCGGTATGGACGCTACTGGACCTGGATTTTCTTTTATTTTTTTTTCAATATTTACAGCCGCAATGCTTGTCGGCATCAACTGACGTCAAATAAATGCTTAATTACGGCAAATATCTTCCATTTCTTTTTTTTCGTTCGTATGGAGCGAGATATGAGGTCGTGGCCGGTACCCTTTAAAAAATTGGCTCACAAAAACTGTTATACACTATAGGCTATTCACTATCCAGTGTATTATAGAGATCAGTGCTGAGCGTACATAGCGTTGAACGCACTCAATTTTCGTGAAGCTCAGAACAGAGATTATGGATAATTCATAAGTCTGCTATCACACGATGAATCTTGTTGCATACACCTTCTTCGAATTCTTCTTTGTTATTTCGTCCGCTTTTTCAAGCGCTATTACACGTTGAAACCAAAGTCATGAATCTAATTTGACAGTTCTCTTTATTTTTCATTTTCGTGTTGGGCTGTGCTCAAGCAATAAAAAACTTTTTCTGTTCTTATTTTTGTTTTCATTATTAGATAGATATATTGAAGAAAGAAAGGTTTGTGTGCCTTTAAATGAATATCAGTCAAGAAAAGCAATAATTTATTTTATTTATGTTGTTTTTAAAGATGAATTTCTCATTTCTGGAAAGCCTATAAGGCCATCAATAACAGTGCGTTGCATCGAAATTTACTCTTTGAACAACAAAACCATATGAAGCAGAATAGTAAAAAACGGACAAGAGAAAAGAGAAACGTCAAATAGTTGCATCGAAAATTTTACTCACGCGACACCGGTCACTTTTTTTCCGTCTCATCTTTTCGATTTTTTTTCTCTTTTGCACTTACGTAGTTCAAAAAGTCGCATGCGTCTAGATGCATCGTGTAATAGCAAACTAATCTCTGGCTCAGAATCAAAATCACGACCACGGCTACAAGATAAGAATCCTTGCGTTCGGTAAACTATCAGATAAGCTATCCACGCATCCAAAAATTTTCAGATACGTTGAGTTGTTTTTGCATCAGCAAAAGATTACAACAACACAAACCTATATGGATAGCTTTGGATTGATCCCCGAACGTGACCAATCACGACTACAAGATACGTAACGTTTTTTTTCACCATAAATAGAAAAACCGATCTGGTCTCAAAGCAGTCATGTAATTGAAAAAAAGTACTGCAAAGAATACAAAATACAGATAACTCTAAAGAAGCGTCAAAAAGAGTCTCGTAAAACTTGGCCCACGACTCACAGGGCAACTGGTCTTCCGTCTTATCTTTTTTCTCTTTCGCACTCATTATGTTCGAATAGAGTCAGACGCAAAGAATCATCGTGTAATAGGGGCTTAATATATCCTCTAAGCAGCCAACCCACAGATCTCTATAATACACTGGATAGTGAATAGCCTATAGTGTATAACAGTTTTTGTGAGGCAAGTTTTTTAAAGGGTACCGGCCACGACCTCATATCTCGCTCTTTACAAACGAAGAAAGAGATTGAAGATATTTGCCGAAATTGAGCATTTATTTGATATCAGTTGATGCCAACAAGCATTGCGGCTGTAAACATTGAAAAAAATAAAAGAAAATGCAGGTCCAGTAGCTTCCATTCCGCTGGCGCCGCTGTTATACTGTTATATGAAGGTACCGGCCACGACTATATTTTTGCCTCAAAAATGTTGTATGAATACACTATCCAGTGTATATAGAGATCAGTGAGCCAACCAAATTTCAACCCGAACTGAACTCGACCTATCGATTTCAAATACTCAGCGTTTAGTTACTGAACGTCATATTGTTGAACGCACTCAATTTTCGTGAAGCTCAGAATCACGATCACGATTACAACGTTACGTTACGTTTTCTTTTCACCCTACCGCCAGTATAGATGTTTACACATCAAAAGTACAGAGACGTCAAAACAAGTCGACAGAAGAAGTCCAACGTGAAAACCGTCAATGAAATTTAATCGACAACCGAAAGCTCTTAAATGGTGGTTTTTATCTAGTGGCAACGTAGTCAACCTATAATGGGATTTGACACTTACTGGTTGAACAGATAAAGGATGAATTCCAAAATTAAGTTCGAACTGTCAACCAACTTCCAACACAAAAGAACTTCCAAAATATGGGAGATGAGTTCCAAAATGAAGTTCGAACATTTGAAAAGATATCTATACTAACTAACTATCTATATTTTGACGTACATGTAAAATTTATCTAGTCCCAAACTGACAGCGGAATCCTCTAAAATGACAGTTTTCATATTGGACTATCCTCCGCTGACATATTTTGACTTTTTTGTATAAACCTTCCCATTTCGTGGTGAGAAATACTTGGCCAAGAAAGGCATCTCTTTTTCGCTTTGAATTGGGAGATGCGGTTCTTGGTCACCTCTTTCTCGCCATGAATTTCATTGACGGTGTTCACATTGGACTACTTCCGGCAACTTGTTTTGACGTCTTCTATAAAGAGATGGCAAAGAAAGACATCTTCCACTTCATGGTAGGAAAGAGATGCCTTTCTTGGCCACCTCTTTCTCGACATGAAGTGGGAGTGAGCAAAAGTACAGAGACGTCAAAAGAAAGCAGCGGAAGTAGTCCAATGTGAACACCGTCAATGAAATTTAATCTAGTCCCAACTGACATTAGAAAGTTCTAAAATTATGTTTTCAATCTATTGGCACCGTAGCGAACCTCTAATGGGATTTGACACTTATTTTCTAATCCGAACGAACCTGCAATGACAGTGTTGACATGAGACAGCCTCAATTGAAATTTTTTGACGTCTTTGTATACCTTTCTCATTCCTACTTCGTTGCGAGAAAGAGGTCAAGAAAGGCATCTCATTCTCACCATGAAGTGGAAATGTCTTTCTTGGCCATCGCTTTATCGCCATGAGATGGGAGTGAGAAAAAGTACAGACATCTCAAAACAAGTCGACGGAAGTAGTACAATGTGAACACCGTCATTGAAATTCATTTTGTGACGTCTTTGTATACCTTTCTCATTCTTACTTCGTTGCGAGAAAGAGTTGGTCAAAAAAGGCGTCTCTTTCTCACCATGAAGTGGAAATGTCATGAATTTCATTGACGGTGTTCACATTGGACTACTTCCGGCAACTTGTTTTGACGTCTCTTTATTCTTTCTCACTCCCACTTCATGGCGAAAAAGAGATGGCAAAGAAAGACATCTCCTTCTTCATGGTGAAAAAGAGATGCCTTTCCTGTCCACCTCTTTCTCGGCATGAAGTGGTAGTGAGTAAAAGTACAGAGACGTCAAAAGAAAACAGCGGAAGTAGTCCAATGTGAACACCGTCAATGAAATTTAATTTAGTCCCAACTAACAGCAGAAAGTTCTAAAATTGTGTTTTCAATCTAATGGCACCGTAGCCCTCTAATGGGATTTGACACTTATTTTCTAATCTGAACGAACCTGCAATGAAAATGTTGACATTAGACTGACTCAACTGAAATTTTTTGACGTCTTTGTATACCTTTCTCATTCCTTCTTCGTTGCGAGGAAGAGTTGGTCAAGAAAGGCATCTCTTTCTCACCATGGAGTGGAAATGTTATGAATTTTATTGACGGTGTTCACATTGGACTACTTCCGGCAACTTGTTTTGACGTCTCTGTATTTTTGAGGCAAAAATATAGTCGTGGCCACTGATCTCTATATACACTGGATAGTGTATTCATACAAAATTTTTGAGGCAAAAATATTGTCGTGGCCGGTACCCTCATATAACAGTATAACAGCGGCGCCAGCGGAATGGACGCTACTGGACCTGCATTTTCTTATATTTTTTTCAATATTTACAGCCGCAATGCTTGTTGACATCAACTGATATCAAATAAATGCTCAATTTCGGCAAATATCTTCAATCATTTTCTTCGTTTGTATAGAGCGAGATATGAGGTCGTGGCCGGTACCCTTTAAAAAACTTGCCTCACAAAAACTGTTATACACTATAGGCTATTCACTATCCAGTGTATTATAGAGATCAGTGGTCGTGGCCGGTACCTTCATATAACAGTATAACAGCGGTGCCAGCGGTATGGACGCTACTGGACCTGGATTTTCTTTTATTTTTTTTTCAATATTTACAGCCGCAATGCTTGTCGGCATCAACTGACATCAAATAAATGCTCAATTACGGCAAATATCTTCCATCTCTTTTTTTTCGTTGGTATGGAGCGAGATATGAGGTCGTGGCTGGTACCCTTTCAAAAATTGGCTCACAAAAACTGTTATACACTATAGGCTATTCACTATCCAGTGTATAGCGTACGTAGCGTTGAACGCATTCAATTTTCGTGAAGCTCAGAACAGAGATTATGGATAATTCATAAGTCTGCTATTACACGATGAATCTAGTTGCATGCACCTTCTTCGAATTCTTCTTTGTTATTTCGTCCGCTGTTTCAAGCGCTATTACACGTTGAAACCAAAGTCATGAATCTAATTTGACAGTTCTCTTTATTTTTCATTTTCGTGTTGGGCTGTGCTCAAGCAATAAAAAACTTTTTCTGTTCTTATTTTTGTTTTCATTATTAGATAGATATATTGAAGAAAGAAAGGTTTGTGTGCCTTTAAATGAATATCAGTCAAGAAAAGCAATAATTTATTTTATTTATGTTATGTACATACATTCATACAATGTATGTTATGTATGTTCCGTGAAATAGGCCCCTGGACCCATGTTCTGTAACTCGACGATAATTTTTCGCGTCGAGAAACGCCGTTTCTCGCGCGAAAAGTTATCGCTGAGTTACAGAACATGGGTCCTGGTCTCAAAGCAGTCATGTAATTGAAAAAAAGTAATGCAAAGAATACAAAATACGGATAAAGGTAGCTGGAAACAAACGCGATAGCGGTGGCGATCACTATAAAATTGTGGATGCCATACACATAAATCAAAGGAAAGGCACACATCTACACGATTGAAGTGTGCTTTGATTTTTATAGTGATCGCCACCGCCATCGCGGTGGTTTGCGCGTAGCCTAATGCGAAAGAAGCGTTAAAAAGAGTCTCGTAAAACTTGGCCCACGACTCACAGGACAACTGGTCTTCCATCTTATCATTTTTCTCTTTCGCACTCATTATGTTCGAATAGAGTCAGACGCAAAGAATCATCGTGTAATAGTGGCTTAATATATCCTCTAAGCAGCCAACCAAATTTCAACCCAAACTGAACTCGACCTTTCGATTTCGTATATAAATACTCCACGTTTAGTTACTGAACGCACATATTGTTGAACGCACTCAATTTTCGTAAAGCTCAGAATCACGATCACGACCACGATCACGATTACAACGTTACGTTACGTTTTCTTTTCACCCTACCGCCAGTATAGATGTTTACACATCAATAATTTTAAACAAAAAAAAAATCAAACAATTTTTTAGTACTTTTGTACTAATTTTTAACATTGAAAATGTTTATAGGGTCGTTTTGAGAAAAATATGGTGTTACCAAAATGATTAAATGAACAAATGAATATATAACAAATGAACGAAATGAACTCTAGCGTATAGGGGGCTCAGGATCGAATTTTTGGTTGGTGTTACCAAAGAAAATGCCAAAATGAACCTAAAGACAAATCGATGAATCGTACCTACACGTTGATCGTCGCCAACCGACGAGCTTCAGTGGAGGATAGTTGAATTTGTATGAAATCTTAAAATCACTCGATTTGAGCGCACTTAGAAGCCTTTTACTCAGGTTATAATTATTGGATGCTTAATATTAAGATAGATAACTGAAGATAAAATGACAGGCTACAAATCTGCATCAAAATTTTTGCAAAAGCTTACAAAATTTCATACTAAAAACGTGAAAGATTAGCTTTTGAGAACTAATTTCATCACGGCAAATGACGTGCGGAACAAGAAAACAAAAACAAAAAGAAAAAAACGTACCCAAAAAGAATATACATTACTGTAAGGGTGTGGGCAAGACGTTGGTTGGAGTGGAATGTGTGCAATAGAAAACCACCACTGCACTGTGGCTGGTGGCAAACACAATTGGCTTCGCATCGGGAACAAAAATGATATACATACATATTAAGTAGGTTAGTTATGTCTGTAAAATATATGTATATTGTATATGTTGATTAAATTGTAGGTATTTTGCAAATATTATTCGTAATGGTACGATTAGGTTGGTTTGGTTGGCTTATAACTTCTGTTCTAACAATCGGATATTTAAAATAAAGGTCTTAAAATGAAGGTAAAATATCAAACTAATTTATTCAGTTAAAAAATAATTGAAATAACATAAAAGTGTAGGTGAAAAACGTTTAGGTTTAATTCATCAAAATAAATATGTAATTGCAAAAACTGAAAAATTGAATAACAAAATTGGCTTCGCCAACAAAATTCGTATACCTACGTATCTATATTATACATACATTATGTATGTAGGTAGGTAGGTAAGTAGAAATGGCGATCACGAGCAACCTAGTTCGTTGACCCAATTAGCGCTAGAGTGCGCCGTTTTGTTACCATAACTCGTTGGACCTGTGGATGTAAATGGTTTGGAATGTCTCAGAATGGCTCAGAGACGTAAGAGGTTTGACCCCTTAGTATGACATTATGTATGTTCCTACATTTATATAAAAGGATTGATTTAGATGTTCTGCGGTTGCCTTTTTACTTCTGTACTAATAATCGGATCTTAAAGATTAAGGTTTTGAAATAAGTTAAATAATAGGCTTCAAAATTTTGTGTGACAAAACTTGACTTCATTCTTAATCAATTCGATTGTTGAACCTAGAATATGCACAGAGACCTATACTTGAACCTCTATGAATATAACTTATAACTTTAGTTCTATAAGGGCCAGATGTTGAAGGTTAAGGTATTTAAATTAAGGTTAACTAGGGTAGAGGTACGATTAACCTAGCGAAGCAACTTAAATATAATACCTAATCGAAAAGGGTTGATTTGGTATCTTCTGTTCTAATTATCGGATCTTTGAGGTAACGGTCTTAGAATTAAGGTAAAATCAAATCAAACAAATTTATGTGACAAAACAACATCTAAACCAATGCGTTTTTTGAACTTGACCAACGTCTAAACCAATGCGATTTTTGAACTTGACCTACGTCTAAGCCAATGTGATTTTTTAACTTGAACTATACGTCTAAACCAATTCGATTTTTGAGCTTGACCAACGTCTAAGCCAATGCGATTTTGGAACTTGACCTACGTCTAAGCCAATGCGATTATTGAACCTAAAATATGCAAAGATACCTACTTGTGAATCTCTTTAATAAACTTACAACATTAGTTCTAAGGGCCAGTTGTTGAAGGTTAAGGTATTTAAACTAACATTAATCATCCTAGAGGTAGGATTAACTTAGCGAAGCAACTTAAATGTAGTAATAGAAAAGCGTTGACTTGGTAAGCTTTTATTTTCTGTTCTAATTATCGGATCTTTGAGGTTAAGGTCTTAAAATTAAGGTAAAATCTAAGGCTATAAATTTATGTCACAAAACTTTACCTATAAGTCTAAGCCAATGCGATTTTTGAACTTGACATACGTCTAAGCCTATGTGATTTTTTAACTTGAACTATATGTCTAAACCAATTCGATTTTTGAGCTTGACCAACGTCTAAGCCAATGCGATTTTGGGACTTGACCTACGTCTAAGCCAATGAGATTTTGAACTTGACCTACGTCTACACCAATGCGATTTTTGAACTTGACCAACGTCTTATAAGCTTTTATTTTCTGTTCTAATTATCGGATCTTTGAGGTTAAGGTCTTAGAATTCAAGTAAATTCTCAGGCTATAAATTTATGTTACAAAACTTTACCTACGTCGAAGCCAATGCGATTAGAATATTCATAGGTACTGCAATATAATTGAACTTCTTTAATAAACTTATATAGTTCTAATGTTCAGATGTTCAAGGTTAAAGGTAGAACTATAATAGTCGGATGCCGACCTAAGTAGTCGTACGTAACGAAACGAATACAAAGAATTCATATGACGTGCCCATAATTGAGTTTTGCTTGTTTCGACCAATTTTTTACTTTTGCTTTCGGAAGTGATGAGCGTAAGTGAATTGAGAGAATTTTCTTCCAACATCTTCCGACTATTACAGTTCTACCTTAAGGTCCTCAAATGAAAAAAAAAAAAAACGATTCAATTTGGTTGTCAACTCAGCTGTCAACTTAATTGGTGCTTTGCTTTTCATATACTCAGATAAAAGAATACTGCTTAACTGTCAAAACCATTAATATTGTCTTAAGAAATTACACGACTCGAGTTTATAAAATTTATTAAAAGATGAGTTAAAATGCAAAATATTATAGAATACCTAAAAACAATTAGGTAAATCAGGTTTGCATTGAGTTTGAGCTACACATCAAATTATTTATAAATTTGGTCTTAAAAAGGGTTCACTTTGATAGTAAATCAAATATATAGGCAATACATATAAATAGTTCAATAAGTTGAGAGACTTGTAAATCAATTTGAGCAAATTTGAGCAAATATTTGAATTTCTTCAACATCCACGCCGCGCCGTGATTAAATAAACTGAACTGAACAACATTAATTTAACCGCCAACTGGGATTTAACATTAAAAATATCTACATATTGTAATTTCAGACTGAAGAATGGTTTTTTAGACATCTTCAGAAGTTTTGGTGCAACTATAGGATACAAATTAGAAATCACCAAGATTATTCATTATTTTATTTTATCGAGCTAACACAAGTCATTTTCAATGTCCCCATAGTTACTCTATGAGTGAAATCTGTAAATTTTTTTTTTTGATTTTGAGTCACTTTCAAGAAAATTAAAAAAAAATTCAAATTCAAACCAAAAAATTTTACAACCGATTTTTGTTCTAACATTTTTAGTTAAAAAAAAAAATATATTATAAAAAAATTTATAAAATCCTATTTTTCCTCTTAAACCTCTTTGAAAACTCCAACTAAAGTAATATCCCAAAGGCAAGCAAGCTATTCATAAATGCCCTCTTAAACACCACGACTCACTGATTTTGCATTAAATAACCCATAGTTGCAAAAATCAACAAAAAAAAAACCGCATAAAAGAGCAATAAAAAACCTTAAGCTCCAAGTACATTTTATATAGAGTTATAACATAAGTAGGTTCGTCAATTACTATAATATATACATAAGTTAGGTACTTCACCTTAACCACAAAATGGTTGAACGCTTCTTGATAGAATTATATGCACTCCCATGTGGTTTATGGTGGATTACTCCAATATTTATATTAAAAAAAAAATAAAAACAAACACATCATACCCATACTTACTTGATACGCGATTGTAGTCAGTTAAAGGTAAGTAACAAAGAATGTACTGTGGGTAATATGAAAATATATATCTTAACTCCACGCATCCGCACTACACCATGAAGAGAAAGTATAGTGAATCTGCTTCTATAATTCTGCACAAAAAAAAAAAAAAAAAAACAAAAAAACTAAGATAGACACATAAATTTGTGTATCTTTTGCACTTGATATTATTTATTAGTTCATTTTCATTACAATTGCCATGTGTAAGTAGTGTAATATGCCTTCGAGGAACATCTCACTGTATACATAGCTTTTTGGATCGTTAAATTCTCCAAAATAAAAAAAAGAAAATAAACCTTTCGGGCAAACTTCAAGAAAAGTAAAAACTTAATTCCTCGGCTTGTGATCTTTGCGCCCGAAGACAAAAACAAAAAAGATACTTTAAGCCAAAAAAAAAATCACTCTTCTATGACCTTAGTACCAAAATTCAAACCGAAAGTGTGCACAAAATTTCTGAGGTAACAAAAAACAAAAAATTAAAAAAAAAAAATTCAATTTCATTTGACCGACTTGTTCAACACAACGAAACTTTTCGATACAGATTTACCAAAAGATTATGTACATTCTTTAATTGTATCCTCTACTACCTTGCAATTTTCTCCTACTTAACTGGGCTGATGGATACGATTTTAAATTTTGCAGACAGAAAAACTACAAAATTTAGAGACGAAGACAACGACACGGCCCGGCCATGCCATGCCATCGAATAGATCGAAAGGAAATGCAGGAAAAGTACACTTGAGTGCGGCAGATAAAGTGCACGCAAAATGTACATACATACAATTAGGTAGGCCTAGGCTGTTGATTTGGTATATGTGCAATGTGCATGTGTCTATCTTTTAGATGCACAAATTAAGTCGAACCTACTTGAGGCAGATTAGTTATAATTTAAGCAAGTAACTGAGAAAACAAAAAATTAACGAAGGAAACAATTCGTTATGGTTTAAATATTTTTGGTATATGGTTGCCACATGATGGAATTCTTTCTTTTGTATTTTTCAAAAATAATACCACCTCGGAGGTTCAAAGTTCATTAGAGATTTCAAAAATGTCACTTCAAAACACATTTGATCGCACTGCAACGCAAATCAATAATGCACGTTCCATAATGTTGGAAAAACGTTCCGAACGCTGTTCGGAAGAATACCTCGAAGCAAAAATCCTCCGATTCCGCTCCGACGGATACCTCGCTAGGGCAGAATATCTTTTCAAGAAACTACACAATTCTTAAGTTAATAATTATTAACTGAAGTTTCCATACCGTAGGTCTCACATAGACCTTAATTATTCGATTTAAAAATGATGAAGAGTTATAGATCGCTGGTTCTATAAGAAGCTGATTCTTTTTAAAGAATCATTTTTTATTTAAAAAAATTAGCTGAACCCTGCCACGTTTCACAGCGCCACCTATTGATTATTTGTCAAACTACAAAATTTCAATATTAAAGAGAAAACAACATTATGGATATGCACATATGTATTTATAAGGAAAAACAAAACTAAAATATAAAAAAGTGGGTGTGGCAGTAGGCGGACTTAAAAAAAATCACACACCATGCTTTAAGTTGGAGAGATTCTAATATTAAAATTTCAACTTCCTATGGATGTAAAGTAAGTAAGAATCTCAGATATATGAAAAATGGGCGTGGTAGAAGGCGGATTCAGCAACACAAAAACAACTCCACATTTCATGCTTTTGGCACTAGAGAGATTTTTTTTTAATTTTTTGCTTTCTAAGGACGTTTCATAAGCACATAATTCTAATATAAGAAAAGTGGGCGTGATAGTAGGCGAATTAAAAAAAAACTACACATTTCATTGTTTTTTTAGCTCTAGAGAGAGATTTCATAAAAATTTTTAGCCTTCAAAGGACGTTAGATAGTTAGGGCCAGTTTCACAGTGAAGTAAGTGACACTTAAGTGCCAAATATGGAAAACTAATTCCCAATTTCACAGTGTAAACTTATCGGAATAAGTGACACTTAAGTCTCCCATGTTGGCCACTTAAGTTCCACTTACTCAGGTAGTAAAACTGCGGCTAAAGTGCCAAAATGTCATAATTAAGTGCCACTTATTTTTTAAAGTGTGCACTGTGAAACTGGCCCTTAATAATTCTAATTTAAGAAAAGTGGGCGTGGTACTGGGCCCGAAAGCTAACTCGTGTGATGCTATCTAGTTGAACCCTGCCACACTTGGCAGCTAAACCTATTGAACTCAAACTACAAAGTTTCAATTTACAAAAAAGAATTCATGCCTACATAAGGAGAATCTCAAATATAAGAAAAGTGGGTGTGGCGTTGGGCGGAATTAAAACAAAACTGGGCATGGTAGCAGGTGGGGCGAATAATACTTTACATGCTTTAGGTTGAATAGAGCTTATTTGCAAAGTTTTTATGTTCTAAGGACAATCAATGAGAAGTAAACTGAAATATGCTAAAAGAGGGCGTGGCAGTGGCCGGATTTTAATTCAAACCACATTCTTTACCATTTCGCTGTAAATAGTGACAACATTTTTTGAATTTCAGCGAAATTAGTTCAGTAGTTTTTCTGATATACAGGGTGTCCCGAAATCACGGATTTTATGATTTTTATTCTTTTTTCCTTTGACTGGCTCTAACTTTGCCAATCTACAACCGATTTTTGAATTTTTTTTTTATTTAAACAACAACAGTTAGAAATTTGTATCTACTATATAACTTTTTTCTGTGTGGATAATGGTTTTCCCGCAAAATATTTTCAAGCACATTTTTTAAGCATTTTAGGTTGTTCTTTTGACTTCGATATGATTTTTTTCACAAAAACACGTTATTAAGTATAATTTTTTTTTCGTTATTATGGAATCCCAATACGAGGCGGTGATTTCGGAACACCCCATATATGATAAAGGAGGGCGTGGCAATGGGCGGTTGTACTTAAACCACCATCTTAGCCATCTCGCTACTAAAAGCAACAACTTTTTAAAATTTCAGCGAAATTGGTTCTGTAATTTTCGAGTCTTATAAACCTCATACAGACAAATAGTCATTATACTCGATGCCTTACAATTTACGTAAAAACTATTTTATTATACAAAAAAAAATGTAAAATTTTTTTTTCTAAAAATCAAATTTATTTTAAAACTCATTAAATCCATAATAAGTCTTATTTCTAATTTCTATTTTCTAGTTCTAAATCTTCCATCAACTTATAAAAAATTGTGATGGCAACCATATAACAAGGAAACTTAAGTTTTGAAGGTGACTTGCGATTGATCTTACACGAAAGTTGTATGTACATACTTTCAGGTTAAATGAAAAGAAAATTAGAATTCACCTATACCTATACGAGCAGCATAGTGGACGGACATATATAGAATGAAGTTGTTGTAACGAATTAGCTAAGGTCAGTTAAGCTGGAAGTGGGATTTGAGAGATCATGACCATTTAAGTGTGTACTTAATTTGCAAAAATCTAAGGTAAGTGAAGTTATGAACTAGTTATAAGCGGAAGAGAAAATATTAGTTGTGATGCATTTATACCTCGCTTCGTTTGCTATTAAATTTTATAAAATATATTTTTGTTCGAAAGTCTATACTTTGGTCAAAAATTTGATTAAAAAATATCGGATAATTTCGAACAAACTGAATTTGTATACGTAGAAGGTTCTTGACTTTTTGAGTCTTAGATTTCTTGGAAAATACAATCTAAACAAAGTTTTGATAAGAAAAGGATAATTCTTCCATTTTATTAAGAGATAATTAAAAAAAAAAAAATATTTTAAAATTGGGCGGAAAAATTATTTACACAAATTTTGTGAATATTAACCAAAAAGACACATTTTTTTTAGTATACTTAGAATTTAGTCAGAGTTAACTCGTAATTACACAGTTTTATAAAATTCAATTTTTTTTTGGTGCCGAAACAATCAGCAACTTTAATCTTCAGAAGGTTTTTGATACGATTGATTATTCTAATATTACTCCAAAAAAAAAAAAAAAAATGGTTTTTGAGATATTCAGGTCTAAAATGGACAGAAATTGTTTTTGTTATATAAAGGTTGTCCCATAATTTACGCAACATTTCAATTTGCTGTTGTTGTATAGTAAAGAATTGGCAACCCTAAAACAAAAACAATTTGACAGTTGACAGTTTCATAAAAATGGAGCATTATACAGGGTGTCCCATGAATGATGGTCCAAACGGAAACTGGTGATATGCCAGGTCATGACCACTCAGAATTTAGTAACTTTTCCATACCGCATCATTACGGTGTTCGAGTAACGGCTATTTTTTTGAAATTTCGAAAAACCCCTACATTGACCCAGTTTTTTAGTCACCCTGTCCATAGTTGAATTTTGTTTTTTTTTAATTTTTGCACTAAAATATTGCCTAATAATGGGGTCAATTTTTTGCATTAAAATATTAAAAATTTGTTGCACCAGTTTGCTAAAAAATTCATAAATTTCATGACGCTTTGATCAAATCAAATTTTTACTTCATTTTTCAAAAGAGCACACTGAAAAAAAATCGTATGACTCGGAACTGGTTTTTACTTCTTAAAATTGGACACGCTTTTGAAGTTTCTTAAAAGGTATAACACTTGCCAATATTAAACTTAGATCAAAAGTAATAACCATTTTAACTCAATAAAACAGTGTTCTAAAATAAATACAAATAAATATTTTAGTGTAAAAATTAAAAAAACAAAATTCAACTATGGACAGGGTGACTAAAAAACTGGGTCAAGTAGGGGTTTTCCGAAATTTCAAAAAAATAGCCGTTACTCGAAAACCGTAATGATGCGGTACGGACAAGTTACTAAATTCTGAGTGGTCATGACCTGGCATATCACCAGTTTCCGTTTGGACCATCATTTATGGGACACCCTGTATATATCTACGGTTATACTACAGAACCTCGTCAAGTCATTTTTACATGTTTTTTAGAAATAAAACAAAATTCTGCCAAATTTTTTATGAAAAGAAGTTTTGAATTCATTCATTGAACTCATTCCGTAAAACGAAAACGATCGAACGATATCGTTTTGGTAAAAGCTATCCCTATCTTTCTCTTTAGATGTGATAGAGATGAGTACTGTCAAAACTATATCGTTCGTTCGTTTTATGGAATTAGACCCCTGTCTTTTTCTGTAAAATGTTCAGAACAACATTGATACGCTAAAATTGCCAAAAGGTAGTTTTGATTCTGCTGATTTGTTTGCATTAAAAATATTTTTTTTTTTATTTTTTGACTTACGAGGTCCAACACTTTAACCGTCGTTATGAAAGAAAAACGCGTTTTCATTGTTGAACAATATTTCAAAAATAATAAAAGTTTGGTGGTCACAGTTCGAAAAATTTCGATTTTTCTGGAATTTCACCAATACTCTCGGACAGTGTTTCGATATCGATAATGACATTTGAACGGTTTGTTTTTGGATGACCATTGCGTTGAGCATTACCAATTTTGATCCAGTCGCTCTGAATTTTTGAAGTAAAACTTCTTTTGCGGCATGGGGGTAAACAATTTTTCTATGGAGCTGTCAGTGACATGTCAAACCGACATACAAATTCCCGTCACGAATTACAAAATTCAGCGTCACGATTTTGCAACGGTTCTGAGTTTCAAATCGGGTGCTCTGAGTGGTAGGACTTGAAAAATACTTGCCCTGTTGTCGTGAAAGAAGTTTTACTTCTATAAGTACGCACACTCTTTTTTTTTAATTAATCTCTTCACAGTTGACGAAGTTAAATCAATATTCCGACCATTGCACTTTAAATTTTCTAACTGTGCCCACCAAACTTTCAATATTTTTGATATATTGTTCAACAATGAAAACATGTCGTTCTCTCGTTAAATACTCCATTTTTACTAACCCTCAACTGTCAGCAGCTGTCAAATATTATTTTTTTTTGTGTCAACAATGAAAACATGTCGTTCTCTCGTTAAGTACTCCATTTTTACTAACTTTTAACTGTCAGAATCTGTCAAATATTATTTTTTTTTGTTTTAGGGTTTCCAACACTTAACTACACACCTTATTCTCTCGTGGTGAGGCTTAATTTTGTCTAACCCTTAACTGCCAGTTGTCAAATTGTTACCAGCTGTCAAATTGATTTTTTTTAAGGGCTGCCATCACTTTACTACAAAAATGGAGACAAATTCTTATCTAACGTAGAATTTTTGGTCACCCTTTATATTTGAGGTTAGGTTGTATAAAATAATATTTTTCTAAAAAAAAAAAAACAAATACTTTCGGTTCATTTTTTCACTGCGAGTTTGAAAATGAAGCTCTAATTTTTTTGATGTGTAAACATCTATACTGGCGGTAGGGTGAAAAGAAAACGTAACGTAACGTTGTAATCGTGATCGTGGTCGTGATCGTGATTCTGAGCTTTACGAAAATTGAGTGCGTTCAACAATATGTACGTTGAGTATTTATATATGAAATCGAAAGGTGGAGTTCAGTTCGGGTTGAAATTTGGTTGGCTGCTTAGAGGATATATTAAGCCCCTATTACACGATGATTCTTTGCGTCTGACTCTATTCGAACATAATGAGTGCGAAAGAGAAAAAAGATAAGACGGAAGACCAGTTGCCCTGTGAGTCGTGGGCCAAGTTTTACTAGACTCTTTGACGCTTCTTTAGCATTATCCGTATTTTGTATTCTTTGCATTACTTTTTTTCAATTACATGACTGCTTTGAGACCAGAGCGGTTTTTCTATTTTGTTTTCCTTTCAGTTCCAGAGATTTTTGATGTGTAAACATCTATACTGGCGGTAGGGTGAAAAAAAAGTAACGTATCTCGTAGTCGTGATTCTTATCTTGTAGCAGTGGTTGTGAATTTGATTCTGAGCCAGAGATTAGTCTGCTATTACACGATGCATCTAGACGCATGCGACTTTTCGAATTACGTAAGTGCAAAAGAGAAAAAAAAATCGAAAACATGAGACGAAAAAAAAAAGTGACAGGTGTCGCGTGGGTAAAATTTTCGGTGCAACTATTTGACGTTTCTCTTTTCTCTTGTCCCGATTTTTTACTATTCTGCTTCATATGGTTTTGTTGTTCAAAGAGTAAATTTCGATGCAACGCATTGTTATTGATAGCCTTATAGGTTTTCCAGAAATGAGAAATTCATCTTTAAACACAACATAAATAAAATAAATTATTGCTTTTCTTGACTGATATTCATTTAAAGGCACACAAACCTTTCTTTCTTAAATATATCTAATAATGAAAACAAAAATAAAAACAGAAAATGTTTTTTTATTGCTTGAGCACAGCCCAACACGAAAATGAAAAATAAAGAGAACTGTCAAATTAGATTCATGACTTTGGTTTCAACGTGTAATAGCGCTTGAAACAGCGGACGAAATAACAAAGAAGAATTCGAAGAAGGCGCATGCAACTAGATTCATCGTGTAATAGCAGACTTATGAATTATCCATATTCTCTGTTCTGAGCCTCACGAAAATTGAGCGCGTTCAACGCTATGTACGCTCAGTAACTAAACGCTGAGTGTTTATATACGAAATCAAAAAGTCGAGTTCAATTTGGGTTGAAATGTGGTTGGTTGCTTAGATCATTATAGTACATGGACTGCGTTTTCATCATGTCTGCAGGGTTTCAACAAAGAAGGCCGCCTTTTTTGGCAAATTAAACGAAATAAGGTCATTGACTTGGAAAATATTTGTAAATATAATTTTAATGATTGGCTAAGAGCCCACTGCTGTTTGTGGGTGTGAGTGATCGCAAAAATTCACTGGTATGTTTAGATAGATCTTAACTTTTTATAGGAGTGGTTGGGGCCTTTGTCGGTAAACTAAAAAACGCATGGTCTTATTTACAAAAGTTGTCTAACTTTGGACAACTGTCCAACTTTGGAAAATGTGTTTAAAAACCTTGTTTATTGTTGGTTTATAGCTGCCTAACTAAGACACAAGAGTAGATTATCCTAACCGTGAATAATGTGATATTTATTTTTATTAAAAAAAGCATATTTCCACCAATTTGAAAATAGTTAGACGGTGTCTAACTAGACAAAAATTTTATAAATACGACTGGCATTTTCCATGCATCATTACCGATTTTCAAATTTGCTTATGAAAAGTTAAGATCTATATAAAAATACCAGTAAATTTTTGCTATCATCCACACCCTAAATTTGATGTAGGCTCTCGGTCTATGAGGCATTCGGACGAATGTTGATGTTTACACATCTTAACCGTGAGTCCCGGCACTCACACTTTTTTTTTAAATGTTCCCACAGTTGACAAACATAAATTTATAATTAATTATTCAACTTATTTGAGTATCTATATCTATTCCTAATGACATAATCTCTTTAACCTTAACGCCTTTTAACTCGTATAAATTGCATTTTCAAAATAAATTCATCAACAACAAAAACGTTTTCAAATTAAGTTTGAAAAAAAGTTGTAACAACTAGTTCATGGTTATTTCAAAGTTCACCCCCATTTAAGGCAGTCCCAGTACCAAAAAAAAAAAAAAAACAGATAAACATGAAAGCAATTGCCTCTAAAAAATGTCACTTATTTGCTCTGTTTCGCTGCTAATGCCTTCAACTTATAAATCCATACCTGGGTGCTTCTCTTCCATAAAATATAATTTATAAGTCGTAAGTGCAACAACTTACATCATAAAAGTCACATTTGCAATAATCTTCTTCGGGTTAAACGTTTTTCAAATTATCTTGTGTAATTTCGCAATATCGTGATGCAAAAAAAAAAACAAAAGGGCTCGTGTTAAAGTCTTCAACTTAATTATGTTGTTTTTTCAACGTCGCGTCGCGTCGGTCGGTCGTCGTTGTCATTTATGTTGGCTATACCTACACTTCTGCTGTTGCTACTTGAACCTTATTTTTTTATTGAAAGTGAAGGCTTTTTTTTGTTCGATGTTGTTCTTCTCTATTGTCTCTTTTGTATCCATAGGTACCTATTTTTTATCTTATTTTTTTAAGACAAGAAAAGAGCATCTAACATTGTTAAACTGATTGACAGACAGACAGACAGCTTGTGCTTGTGGAAGCGCGTTCGACCTTTTTCTGTTGGTTTTGTTGTTTGGGTGTTTTTAAACTCGTTAACAACTTTTTTTTGCTTGTAACGAATTAATCCAATTAGTCTTTCACTGTCAATTTATTTATTTATTTTTGGTATTTGATGAAGTAATTGACACTAATTTATTTGAAATTTGCTAATATTTAGAATAAACATCATAAATTGAAAATAAAAGTGTTAGAGCCGGAGCTATATGGTCGGGTCTTTCTTCGAATCAGTTCATATACACCTCTATTGCAATTTTCAAATATCAATTTTAACCTGATAAATCGATATTTAAAAAAGCCAATTGATAAAACTTTTGATCATTGTGAATGATACAGACCGTTGTGAATTACAAGAAAATTGATAATTATCGCAGATCAACTAGATCAGTTTTTCTTGTTAATAAATTAGGTTTTAATGTCCCAAATATCAATATTATCAATACTTATCACTTATCAATTGATAATTTACATCGTCATAGCGGAGTAGTTGATAAGTAGGGGAGTGGGGGGCACCTTTGAACACTTTTTGGTTTAGAGCCTCCAAAAACCCAGTGTGATGGAATTATTAACATGTAAGTTATCGTCACTTCAAGAAATGTATTTAAAGTTTAATTTAAACCCATTTTTGATTAAATTTAATAAAAATTGATATTTTATTTTTATTAAAATACGAACTAGGCCCTTGTGTTCAAAGGTACACCACATGTGGGGCAGGTTTTAACATACCTGGGACATACTTTTGAACGGAAGTATTTATAATTAATTTTAACAATAACTGATTAAAGTATAAACGGATATCTATTGAAGAAAACAATAAACTGTATGAATAAGTTATTTATGAAGAGCTCAATATATACAAAAAACTTTAATAGGATATAAAATCTTTTGAAAGGTTTAACTCACTATTTAGAAAGTAGACTTTGGGAAATAAATAGATTAAAACAAAGTTTTTGCAGCTAAAAGTCTCTTTGAAACTTTAATTTTAGTGTCCATCTGTTGAACGGAGAAACAATTTATAATTTTTTTTCAATAACTAGTTTTAAACCTGTTCAAATAGGTGCCCCGACCGTTTCGTTCAAAGCTGCCCCATCATGTTAAGCAACATAAAATTTGGCCATAGCTATTAAACCTGGCATATTTACCAAGAACTTTAACTTTATGTTAATCAAAATGAAGGTTTGAATTTAATAATAATTTTTCAAAAATGAAAAACCTTAACAAAAAAAATTTTAAACTCTTACAAAAAAATATTAAAAAAATACAATTTACGCAATAAAACTGCGTATTTAGCTACAGTCGGATGAACTTAAGTGATGCACCGCAAAGTCGTTGACGTATAAAGATATCGCTATTGCCATGCTTAAAATAAATTTTAGGTTTTTTAAATATTTTTTTGTTAAGATTTTATTAGCCATGTTCAAAGGTACCCCGCGTTCAAAAGTGCCCCCCTCTCCCCTATTTTCTTAATAAATTGAGTTTTAATGTTCAAAATTTCAATATTTTCTTAATAAATTGAGTTTTAATGTTCAAAATTTCAATATTTATCAACTCTAAATTTATAATCTTAATAGCGATAATATTGAATTTATTTGAACAATTTATATTGACCTATTTAACATAGCGCACATTTTTTAAACATTTTGGCATGACTAAGAAGTTGATTTAAAAAAAAAGAAGAAAATTGTTTAACCGCATGGGAACCTCTAAGGCTATCCAAAATGCATCGTTTGATTGTATTCGAACGAGGCATTTAAATTTTCAGCAAGTCGGAAATCCAATCCACAAGCCAAAATGGCCTAAGATTACTTAATACATTTTTTTCTTCAAAAATATCAAGTGGAACTGGGGCCCTACTATGTAACTTGCTTCTACTTCCGAATCCATTCGAAAGTTGTTTTCAAAGCTTATTTTAAGTGGTAATATGTATGAATGTATGAAAGTGGGATCAGTTTTTGGTGCTTTCGACTTTTTGTCACAGAATCTTCAACTAGCGCTCCTCTATTTCCGTTTATATGCGTTTGCTAAAGAATTAGCACGCTGAGATTTTGAATTCGAACATTTTTATTGTAGAATCGAGTTACATAGTTGGGCACCTGACTTCTTAATAGGAATCATAACGTCATAAGGCCACTCAGGATAAGAGTCAAGTTTGATAGTTTTTAAGGTTATAAAAAAGGAACTATTATGTAAAACTGCAAATTTGTTCTATAGGTGCATTCCAGGGGCTTAGGATTTGTTGATCTTTACATTTGTTTAAAGGCCCATGGGCAACTTTGTATAGAGTTTTGGCCCACTTTCAACATTGAAAGAAAATTTTTCGAAAACTATATACAAATAAGTTGATTTAAATATAAAATGAAAGAACAGACTTCAGGCTTTCAAAAAAGGTGAAACACTTTTTAGTAAGTGTTGCCATTTTTTTTTTAAATATTTGTTTTCCATTTTAAATACTTTTTTTATATAAAATGTGCCAAAACACAACTTTTGCGCTCGATTTCAATTTAGCTGCGATAAAATGAAAGAAAGTGCTCTGCATACCCTTTCATATGACATAAGTTTCATCACTGTTAAGCAATGTTGAAAGTGGGCCCAAAATGCTTATGGTCCTTTGCCAAAAAAAAATATTTTTCGAATCTTAAGCTGTACCGTTCCGTTGTACCAATTATTCACAATATTTTAAGTAAAAATAACAAAAGTGAAAGGTGTCATCGAGGCTAACAATGTATAATGATGAATGAATACTTCCCTGTTCCGTAATTTGGCTTACTTTATAGTAAAAAAAAAAAAAAAATAACACAGTGGGGCGTTATAAAACTGAAATTGAGTATAGGTACATTGTACATAAATGAATTATGAAGTTTTAGTCTATAATTAATCTGATTTTGTGCCGTGAAAAGTGTGTGTAGTTGCACCATGTTGAAGCAACAAGTTTGGCCAATTAAACACGACAAACATTGTATAGGAAAGAAAATTTATCTTGTATCTTGTTTCTATACGAGAGTTTTTTTTTCTAGTTCAATTTCAAATAAAAAAAGCTTATGTGCAAATGTAGTTTGTATATTTAAATTAATTATTAATCGTTTTATAAAAAAAAAATTAAATTTATTATGTTGACATTGGTTGGTTGCACAAAGATAATAATTTTTTTTTGACATTTTTATAGCAACTTAAAAAGTTAAATAAAATTAAAAATAAAATGCTAATTATAAACAAAGTTTTTTTACATTTCCGGAATGTTTGGGATTTTGAGCTTTTGGGGTTTAATTGGTCAGGATTTTTTTTTTTTTGAAAAATCTGATCCTTCCGACTTTCCAAATTTTAAATTTTAACTAAAATGTTATTTTATCCTTCCCATAAAAAATGGAATTTCTGGATTTTTGGATCCTGATATAGGCATACCTACTTATACTGACAGATAGATATATTTCGACGGTTAAAGTGCAGAACCTCGCGTAAGTCGTTTTTGCATGTTTTTCGGAAATCAAAATAAATCTGTAAAATTTTGAATGGGGATATATGGTAAGACCTTTTGAATTTTTTCTTTTTCTGTAAAATATTCAGAACAACATGGTTACGCTAAAATTGCAAAAAGATGGCTCTTATTCTGATAATTTTTTTGCATTAATAAAATTTTTTTTATAATTTTTCAACTTATGAGGTCCTACACATTAAACGTCGATTTGTTGGACCCGTTTTCAAGTCAAAATCACTAGAAGTCAAGATTTTTATAAGTTTGAAATTTTTCAAGTATATAGATCCTTAACTTTTAAATTCCCATAAAATAGTCGGATCAACACTTAAAAAACTCGAAAAATCGCTTGATATTTCAAAAATTTCAAACTTGATAAATGACAAATAAATTTAATATTCTGAATATCAGCAAAATGTTTATCCCAAAAATGTATTTTGTATAGGTATCCTATCTGGAATCCTTATAACTCATTTGTGAAATTTTAAAAATGAAAGAATTTTTCAGGATCTCGATTTTCAACACAGTGCTTTTTTTTTTTTTTTTTGAGTATCAAAAATCCGTGAAGAAGATCGTGGTATGCGTCATTATTGGGGTCTCCGCGTGCGTGGTCAACACACCAAAACAGTCGTCGTGGTCGCACTGTTGGTGTATTCAAGAAGAAGTAAATATGAAGAGAAATGAACTTTTTTTTAAGAAAATAAAAATATGAATTCCATATAAGTAATACATAAATGGCTCGATCCTAGTACTTCATCTATTCGATTTTCGAAAAAAATGTACCATCTAAAATGTCAGTAAATGGTCGTTAAAGGTCTGGGATCCTAATATCTCATTTGTGGGATTTTCTTAATAAAGTATAATTAAGATAAATTACAACCGTAAATTTAATAGGTATTCTGTATATCAGCAAAATATTTACCCCCAAATTTATTATGTATTTCCTATCATTTGTGGGATTTTCAAAAAAAAAAGTGTAGGTACCTTCTGAACAGTCACTTTCAGTAATAATTGTCAACCATACATTTTTTATGATTTTTTATAGAATTTCCAAGAAAAGAACCTGAAAAGGTTAGTTAAAGTTAATTGGTGTCATTAAAAAGGTTCTTAATGAATTTGTTAAAAGTTTATTTTAAAAGTCATAAGAGATCTTTAAAAAAATTTCAAAAATCGTAAAAAATGCCTAACCAATTTATTAAATTTACTTGACCTCTAATTGACATTTAGTGAATTCTCATTTTGAAAATCGCACAAATGATGTGCTAAGACCCCACAGACATTTACAAGTACGTACTATGTATAAATTTTTTTGAAAGCCGAAATTAAAAAAATAGTCGTGAAAATCGAGATTTAGAAAAATTTAATTCTTAAAAATCATGCAATGCATTTTAAAAATCCCATCATCCTCTGGTAGTAATTTTGAAAAATAAAAAAATAAACTGAACAAAAAAAAAGCCTATGGCTGGACTAATTACTGAACCTGACTGATCTGTTTCGACAATTTAATTAATGACCTTTCAGATGTTACAAATTTTGTTTTTTGAAAATCCCACAAATGAGGTGTTAAGATCCCGGAGCCGCATGTATGTACATTTGTATTTCATTTTTTGAAAGTAGAAATTTAAAATAAAAATAGTTTGAAAAATCGAGATAAAAAAAAATTGGGAAGGATCAAAATTCTTAAAAATAGCCTTCATTTCGAAAATCCCAAAAATGAGGGACTAACATCCTGTAATGATGGCTTTGAAAAAAACTTAACAAATTCATAAAAAAATCTTCTATGCTAGACTATTTATTGAAAATAACTAACCTTTTAGATGTTAAATTTTTTTTTTTTTTTTGAAAATCCCACAAATGAGGTGTTAAGATCCCGGAGCCATGTATGCACATTTGTATTTAATTTTTTGAAAGTAGAAATTTAAATTAAAAATAGTTTGAAAAATCGAGAAAAAAAAAATTGGAAGGATCAAAATTCTTAATAATCTTACATTTCGAAAATCCCAAAAATGAGGGACTAACATCCTCTAATGGTGGCTTTGAAAAAAACTTAAGAAATTCATAAAAAAATCTTCCATGCTAGACTATTTATTGAAAATAACTGATCTTTTAGACGTTTTATACTTTTTTTTTTGAAAATCCCACAAATGAGGTGCTAAGATCCCGGAGCTATGTACATATTTATGAAATTTTTGAAAGTTTAAATTTAAATAAAAAATAATAAAATCGAAATCAAGAAAAATTAGAAGATCAAAATTCTTAAAAATCATTCATTTCGAAAATCCCAAAAGTGAGGTACATACATATGTACTAACATCACAGATAGTGACTTTGAAAAAACTAATCAAATTCATAAAAAAAACTTCTATAATTAGACAAATTATTGAATTTAACTGATCCTTTAGAAACTTTTACAAACCTTTTAGATTTTACAATTTTTTTTTGAAAATCCCAAATAAAAATCAAAAAACCCGAAAAATAATCTTCAGGGAAAAAAACTGTAATCCAGATGAGCCCTTATTCCCAAAATAAAATAACCTATTTTAAGAAAATTTTGAAAGGCTTAAAGGTGATAGGTGAAATCGATGGAGTCTTTTCGCGTCTTAAAAGTGGGTACTCTTCAAATAAGAACAATTCTATACTAAAAATTATTTTTTAAACAAAAAGTTCAAGGTATTGGATGTGCGAGTTATATTTAGGCCCAGTTTCACACTCGATTGCTAAATATGAAAAACTTATGCACAATTTCACAGTGTAAAATTATCGGAATAAGTGACACTTAAGTCTCACATGTTGGGCACTTAAGTTCTACTTACTCAGACAGTAATACTGCGGCTAAAGTCCCAAAATGGGAAAATTAAGTGCCACTTATTTTCTTATACTCTTACTTGTACATACTACAGTAAAATATTCAACTTATTTAAATATTTAATTTGAATTACACGCACACCTTGGCCTACCATGTTACCAGACAGTTTTAAGATGATGAATAAAAAAAAAAAATAAATTATAGCTAACAATTAATTTAGCACTTAATTGCATATATCTTTGTGTTATAGCATCTCATTTCACGGAGTATAGGTATACATATTTTTAAAGTCTTAAATAAATTGCATTTTGGCAAACTTGGCTTTTACAGGTATTTTGCGTCTTTCCTGAGGCACATCACAATCTAAGTTTCCTCCCAGTGAAATGTTCAAAAAAAACCTCTCAACCCTATTTCTCATTCACGCAATTTTTCTTTTCTCTCAACTAATTTTACCTTTTTTTCCAGAAGGTATCATTATACCTCGGCCCAATTGGTCAGTTAAAAGAATCTTTCAAATTGATAAGCTCGACTCATATGCATATACGACGCTCATAAGAATAACTGACCGCATTTTGCATTATTATAAACGATAATCAGCGCCATAGGTGAGGTATATTGTGAATTACAGGTTCATGACCAAGATCAGCTTGGCTGATGGCAGCGCCTCTTTAGTTCTCGAATATAAATCTAGGAAGATGATGAGCAAGCATAAGTAGGTATCATATATGTACATACAGCTCTTCTATAATTCCAGAATATTAAGGTAATGAAACAGTTTCACGGTCGAGAGAAGCAACATAATTTCTTGCCATTTGAATGGGTTTTATGCGTTTTGCGCACGTTTTCACGTTTCCAAATGCATTATTATGAGGGACTTTATATTATGTTGGTAGGTATATGAGTCTTCAGTTCCTTATATGGTTGCCTATTTGGTAGAATTTTATATTTTTTCATAATTTTAATTCTCATAATTTTGACAATTTGTCATGATCGCAATTTCGCAAAGTTAGTTTCGTACATTTTAATTACTTTGCATTTTATTCTTTTTTTTCGCATATAATAAATTTTCAAATCAAAGCCAAATTACAAAAAGAAAACAAATAGTACGGGGGATTTAATTTTTTGAAACGAATTGCGAAACAAAATAATATCTGAAAATTTGCGAAATAAATATTGCGAAACAATACAAAACAAATTCGATAGGTAACTGAAAGGTCAAATATACGAAATAAAAAGGCAATTTGCGAAAAAAAATAATATCTGAAAATTTGCGAAATAAATATTGCGAAGCAATACAAAAGAAATTTCATAGTTGAGGGGTCAAATTTAAGAAATTAAAAAAAAAGAAAAAAAAAATGCTTGAGTTCAATGTTTGCAAAATAACTTGCGAAATCAAATAATATCTAAAAATTTGCGAAATTATTGCGAAGTTATTGCGAAGTAAATAAAACCAATTCGATAATTGAAGGGTCGAAATTAAGATATATTTGAAAAAGAAAAGAAATAGTACGCGGGTTGAATATTTGCCCAAAAAAATTTGCGAAATCAAATAATACATGTGTGCGAAATCAATTTTGCAAAGCAATTCAAAACAAATTCGATAGTTAAGGGGTCAAATAAACGAAATATTTGAAAAAGAAAAGAAGTATTACGCGGGGTGAATATTTACCCAAAACAATTTGCGAAATCAAATAAGTAATACATATTATCTATCTTAAAAGTGTGCGAAATAAATTTTGCGAAGCAATTCAATACAAATTCGGTAGTTAAGGAGTCTAATAAACAAAATATTTGAAAAAGAAAACAAATATTACGCGAGTTGAATGTTTGCAAACTAATCTGCGAAACCAAATAATATCCGAAAATTTGTGAAATTATTATTGCGAAGCTTTAAAAAACAAATTCCATTGTTGAGGAGTAAAGTTTACGAAATTGTCTCTTTAAGGATATTTCAAATATTGCTATTTACATAAAAACTCAGGACTCATGAAAATCTGAAAGATTTTTTAACGGAATTTTTGATAGAGAATTTCTTAAATGGCAACCATGTTTCATGGATGTGCCTTAAGCTCAACTTAAACCATGATTTGATATTCATCTTCATAATGCATATAAGTTTCGAATTGGTATTGCTAACATAAAGATTGTCTAAGAACGATATGAAGATGATTTGTGACCGCAGGGACTGTTATTATGATTTTTGAAAAAAAAAAAAAGGAAAAATGGGTATAGAGTGGGAGTTTTTTATTTTTTTTTAATGTAAGGTTTAGTAGACAATTTATGAACACTATAGAGGAAAACAAATGAGAAAGGCTGCAAACATTATGGACCGATAATGACTTAGATATATTTGTTAACCTTCGGGTTCTCTTTATAGATTCATGAAGGGCCCCGAGGGTGAAACTTATACTCGTATATCCATGAGAATTGACCTGAGTGATCACCAATTTTTTTTTTTTTTTTTTTTTAGGAAACACAATTTCTGCAAGTGAAATAATAATTGCACAATTTCACTTTAGCATGCAAATTGAGGTTATAAAAATATGTCAAAGAAATATGTCTCATGATCTAAGAACGAAACAAAAAAATTGGATCAGATTGTGGATCGTATTCACTTTCCATTCTATCACAAAAAGTTTATAAGACCTTAGAGTCAGTCTATAATTTTCATTTTAGTTGAAATTTATTATTATTTATAAATTTGTTATTTCATTTAATTTATTTCACTAATTTTCTTGTGAAGTGAAATAAAGATCAGAGTGAAATTAAAAGCTTAACTTTGAAAAAAAAATCACGAGTTATTTTTTGAATTTATTTAATTTTGTAATAAAAAATTTCGCTTTGCTCAGATGTCTTATTTATAATAATTTCACTTGCTTATTTTTTTAAAATATATATCTTAGCTGTGGAAAGTAAAGTTCTGAGTTTCTAATCGAATGACTGTTTTAAGCTTTATTGTTTATGTATTCAGTTTCATGCAATGAAAAAATAAATACGTTCCACAAACTCTGCTCACATCAGGATAGGATAGCTGATCAACTGTAACAATTAAAGTAGAGTGAAAGTGAAGTGAAATTTTCCAATAATTCTATTGATTTGGCAATGCAAATTCATCTATTTCGCTTGTATTCACATTCTGTGAAAATAGATGGAAAATTATTGTGGAATTTATCCATTTTTCACTTCTCTATATGGGTATAAGTATAACGCTGATCTTATAGATCAATTTCACAAGTGAAAATGAAATTTCAGATAAAATTTTCAGTGTGGAACGTATTTTTTCACAGTTTATCAACTGTGACAGTAATTTCTTTTAAGCAAATTAACCTACATATTTCGCTTGTATGTTTATGGTGTGAAAAATAGTGGGACAATTACCTACTGTAGAACGTATCAACATTTTACTTTCCAATAGTGTAGCCTTATAAGTAGGCTGGTCATAGAACTAGTTCAGAAGTGAAGATGAGATTTCGAATCAAATTTTGAATGTGGAACGTATTTTTTTATTCATTTCACCTGAGATGGATGTCTACAACTTTTAATAAATAGCGAAGATTTCAAGCGCCTTCATACCACTATTTCATTTTTAACAAGAGACAAAAATGAGATTGAAAATGAAATTTCTAATATGGACGTATTTTTTTTCATTTCACCAAGACTCAGGTGGATAACTAACTTTTAATAAAAAGTGAAAATTTCAAGCATCATTATTGCCTTTTTTTCAAGTGAAAAAATGAGAATTAAAATGAAATTTTTAATGTGGAACGTATTAATTTTATTTCACCTGAGATGGATGACCAACTTTTAATAAAATGTGAACATTTTAAGTACATTAATATTTCTATTCACTTTTTTCAAAAGTTAATAGCAAAAGTTAATAAAATTAACATTTTAGTGTGGAACGTATTTTTATTTTCATTTCACCTGAGGTGGATGACAACAGCTTTTAATAAAAAGTGAGTATTTCAAGCAGTGAGTATTTAAAAGGTGAAAAAATGAGATTTAAAATGAAATTTTTAATGTGGAACGTATTTTTTTCATTCCAACTGAGTAGCTTATAATAAAAAGTACAAATTTCAAGAACATGTGTACAACTATTCCCTTTTTCACAAGAGACAAAAATTAGATTTTAAATGAAATTTTTAATATGGAACATATTTTTTTTTTCATTTCACCTGAGGTGAAAAAATACGTTTTCATTTGTGAACTATAAGGCAAGCCTTTCCCTCTATTTTTCACAGCATATGCGTACCAGCGAAATAGATGAATTTCTTTAAAAGAATTTAACATTGCCAAATCAAATTAAAAAAAAATTATCAATGGAAAATTTTACTCAGTTCAATTTAATAGCTTTTAATAAAAAGTTAAAATTTCAAGCACCTGTATACCATTATTCCCTTTTTCACAAGTGAAAAAATAGAATCAAAGTTAAATTTTTAATGTAGAACGGTTTTTTTTTTTTTAATTTCAACCGATGTGGATGACTAGTTTTAAATAAAAAGTTAAAATTTCAAGAACCTGTATACCACTATTCAATTTTTTACATGTGAAAAATGAGATTTGAAATGAAATTTTTTATGTGGAATGTATTTTTGTTCATTTCGCCTGAGGTGTATGACTAGCTTCTAATGAAAAGTGAAATTTTCAAGCATTTCTATATCACTTAACTTTTTTACAAGTGAAAAAATGAGATTTAAAATGAAATTTTCAATGAGGAACGTATTTTTCTTAAATTTCAATCGACGTGGATGACTAGTTTTAAATATAAAGTTATTCAATTTTTCACATGTGAAAAATGAGATTTGAAATGAAATTTTTAATGTGGAACGTATTGAACAGATTCAACTAGACTGAGCTTTTTACTGCCACAGGCATTTATTAGTTGGTTGAATATAAAGAAGTTCACTTCCTTTCACCAATTGCAAGGAAATCTCTGTAACTCATTTGAAAGCACCTTTAACTTATACAACTTCTAACTGAATAAAAAAACCTACTGCCACTAAATAAACAAAGTTTACTGACATTTTTATAAAAAAGAAAAAAACATCCCGTAACTTGAAAATTAATCCATACATTTATTTAATCTTCATTCTGATAGCTCACGCGCAAGTTCATTAGGCAAGTTCTTCAGTAGGTCTGGGTCTCTGTCTCTATCACATAATAACAGAACATCTTTAGCGTAAAGTCTCATCATCATCATCCAGACATTCTTTATATTCTCCTCATCATGATTCTTTTTTTCTTTTTTCAATTATTTATTTGCGATGTATGATGTTTTTGAATCAATTGCGTAACGCTTTGCAATAATTGCCTTTATACAATTTACACAGAAGTCCGTCAAGTGATGGGTCTCTGGGTACAATAACAGATCTCAAGTTTTATACCCCTCCCCCTGAGATGTATGTGTCCCGAAAAGGAGAATTTTTATATCAAAACATATCAAACAGTTATCTACAAGAGTATCTCTATGAGGTTTGTTGTGCATCATCACCGATATATTATACATATATAGGAGCAGTAAATCTGCTGTTGATTAGAAGTTATGCCTTTGACCTACCTTTGGAGCTGGATTGACCAGCTTCATTGGATATAGCAGTCTTGATTTGCTCTAGTTTTTCTTCTGATCTTGTATATAAAATGCGAACTGCATCATCAGTCATGTAGAAGTGTGGCCTACGATACAAGCTCCATCTATAGAAATGTTCATCTAACTGTGTGAATCTAACGTGAGGATCAACTGTGATCTCGTGTGCGCTGGACCATCAGGGAGCCTATTTAATAGACCCGCAAGGGGGTTCTTGACTATTGTGGCTTCTCCAAACTCGTTTGACGTTTTCTATTTTGCGAAACGCAAAGCTATTAGGCTTCCGTGTGGTGCGCAATTCTGTTGTTGTTGTTGTTGTTGTTGTTATTCTTTTAGAACGGTATCTTTTGGTAACACATTCGAAGAAGTGTTGCAGCAGGAAGATTCTTCAATTGTGGACCACTTTGCCAATGGCAACCTAGAGCATTGCTCAGACAGGAGACCTGGTTTTTATATATTTCTTTTTTTCTCTACACATAAATGCTGTCTCGCAAGTTCTGTTAGTTTGTTGCGATTTCTGTCACCGGTGACCCAATTATTCTATACTCAAACTGGATTCAATACCAAGATAGTTAATCCATAGCTTGGATGGCATAAAAGTGTATTCCAAAGGAGTTGCACACTTGGCTGGAACATAAAGAATTAATTGAGGTGCAATGGACCGATAGAGGCTTTGATAATCTGGACATTGTTTGTGGTTCGTCCGTCGTCGTCTGTCGGCTTATAGATGAATTTAATTGGCCAACTCTTTGTCATCTTTGTCTATAGTCTTCTTCCACAACACAGCTGGGACGTGCAGATTGTTAAGATGTTGATACAAAATGTCGACCACAAACTGATTTGAAATTGTGATCAATCCATCTATCCATCCAACCATCCATCCATCTATCAATCTATCGTATGCGCGGAGTGGTTTGGGATGAAGTAGTATTACAGATCGCAGAAAAGATTGTTCGTTGAATAAACATGAGCCTCTTGAGTAGAGGTGTTGTTCCATTATTTGAAAGATTTAAAGTCTTCATAGAAGTTTTTTTTTTTTTTGTTTTAGACTTCTTGTTTAGGAAAATATAATACTGTCTTCTTTTTTTCTTTTTTTGGTAATATGGAGAGAGGAAAAATGTCTTAATTAGATATTTAAACCTTTAATGGAGATTGAGGTTAATTGATAATATAAGCACCCGTTAAAAAGGTTTGGAGACACTTCAGTTTATTTAATAATTTTTTATGTAGATATGTGTGGAATTAATTTATGTGAGATTGCTTAGAGGTTGGTGCATAACAATTGATCATGTTGCACTGGCAGTGGGATGTGTTGGTTGATATTTCTCTTTTTTTTAAAATCAAGCATTAAACTTTTCTGCACATAAAAAGGTACATTTTTTCATTTTATATTTCAAATTCATCAGTGATGTATATTTTTGAGGTATTGGAGATTCCAGAAATATCAGATTTTATTCATAAAAGGTGTCTCAAAATTAATACAAGATTTGAATTTGCCTCCATTTCTGTAGTGAAAGGCAACCCAAAATAAAACCACAATTTGACAGCTGACAGTTAAGGATTAGTAAAAATTCTAAATAGAGCATTACACGATAAAAGAACGTGTTTTAATTGTTGAGCAATATTGAGAATTTGGCAGCCACATTTCTGATGTTCTTGGACTTTACCCACTCGCACCCACTGTCTTGATATTGACATTTTGAAGGACTTGTTTTTGAACGATTAAACGGTCAGCTGTCAATGTTTTTTTAGGGTTTGCCAACACTACTTCACAAATCGTCGCTACAATGCAGAACTATAAGTCTAAGTCACATTTTCAAAATTTTTCAAGACGAACCTTAGTGCGTAAAATGCTCACTTTCGACATTTTGATTATATTCTATTATTTAAATTCGGAAGGAATTACTGAACGTTGGAATATTCAGAATATGTAGAAAATGCGCGGAACATAAAAAAACTCATTTTTAAATTTTGGACTTAGACTAGTTCTGCATTGTAGCGACGAAATGGCAGCAAATTCTGGTATTAATTTTGGGACGCTATTTATAAATAGAATTCCTTAGAAAAACTTCTAAATTTTGTCATTAATCCATTTTTGACGGAGGAAAATTATGTATGTATGTAGTTTTCCATTGGTTTGTCACTCCTTTATGACTCGCTTTCACTCCATTTTGGAATTGATGGAATCTGAAAATTAGTCTTTCTTCACTTTTGACAAGTAATGTGATGAAAAGTCATTTATATTGGGTTCAGAACACTCCTCAACCACTTGTTTTCGAGATATTTTTTGATTGATTTTCAAAACAAAAATTAATTTTTAAATAAAAAAATATACAAAAATATTTTTTTTTTCGAAATCCTCCGAAAATAAAAAAAAAATTAAATTTTTTTTACAAAAATCGTTAGAACCGTTTTCGAGGATAAATAAGGTTTTTTTTGACGTTTGTGTCAAACAGGTCCGTTATTTTCGGAGCTAAAAATCACTTAATTAAGTTGAAAGTTTGAACAAAATCCCTTTTTTTTCATAGAAATTTTTGACAAGAAGAGTATAGTAAAAAGTAGCAAGGAGTTTCAATTTGACAAAAATACAAATTTAAATGCTCTTTTCGCTTACCATTTTCTACCAATTTTTACCAATTTTAGTACAGTTCGGAAAAAATTGGACTTTTTTTAAATAAAATTTTAAACAAAAAAAACTGATTTTTTTTAAATTTTGATGGATTTTTTAGTTTTGGATTTCAAAAAATTTGATTTAAAAAAAAATTGGATTTAAAAAAAAAAATTGGATTTAAAAAAAAAATTGGATTTAAAAAAAATTGTATTAAAAAAAAAATGGATTAAAAAAAAATGTTGGATTTAAAAAAAAATGTTGGATTTAAAAAAAAATTTGGATTAAAAAAAAAAGAAATACTGTATTAAAAAAAATTTTGAGTGTTCAAAATAAATGGATCTTTAAAAAAAAATTAATTTTTTTTAACAAAAATTTTGGATTTTTTTTAGACAAAATTTGGATTTCAAAAAATGTTATTTAAAGCCTAGTATACAGTTCCTCCCCGAAAAAAAAATACATGTACTTCTTGGGAGTGATTTATCGCAAAAAAAAAATTTTGACGTTTAAAATTTTATTATCGAACTGTGAACCAAACCTGTTGAAAAAAATTTATATTCACCACGGAAATTTTTTTCGCGCAAAACAATGTTGGTGACATGTTGGTGACATGTTTTGTGGAAAAAAAAGAGAACAACGAATAAAAATTTTTTATTTCAACTCAGATTTTTTTTCTTCCGAAAAAAAAAATTCTTACCACTTATGTTTTTTTTTGTTCAAAAGAACTGTATACTCGGCTTAAAGAAACAAATTGTATTAAAAAAAATATCAATATATTGGTCGATTTTAATTAAAATTTTCCTGTGAGATAATATTAGTAGGACCTTAAATATTATTGATTTTTGACTTTCATAATATATTAGGTACTCATTATCTGCTCTATAGATTTTAATAAAATTTTGTATGCAAGAGTTTGTAATAAGTAATAACTAATAAGTTTTAAATAATATTAATTATCAAAATTTTCAAAGAAAAATACATTTTGGGATTTAAAAAAAGATTTCAAATTTGTTTTTTTTTTTTTAAGGCGCCAGTTATAGCTTTCATTGAAACTCGTCATTGAAATTTTTAATTGTTTATTTTGAGGCACTTAAAAAGTTAAATCAGTGATTATTGTAATGCAAATAAAAAGCTGATAACTCAATTATTATTTCTAGTCAAAAAATATTTGATTTTGGCCCAGCCTATCGCAGGAAATGGATTTCTTTATTTCAATGATTGAACTACCTTAAAATTGATCATTGAAATCTTAGAAATCGTTTTATGTTGAAAGGTAGGGCCAAAATGAAATATTTTTTTGACTAGAAATAATAATCGAGTCATAAGCTTTTTATTGGCATAAAAATAATCACTGATATCGCTTTTTTTGGACCTCAAAACTGAAAATTCAAATTTTCAATGATGAGTTTCAATGAAAGCTATAACTATATTTCGAAAATTGGTAGATGATTTTTTTCCAAAAAAAAAATTTAACTTTAATAAAAAATGGTGTAGGTAGGTACTAATTATTTTTTTCTTAAAAATATTTACAAAATATACCTATTTAAACAGGATGTTTTTGCATAAGACACGAAAAAAGGTTAGAAATTATTTATATAGGTTGGGTTAAGACAAGAAAAAATCGTATGGAAAGAAAGTTTTGAAAAAATTAATTTTCAAATTCAAAATTTTGAAAAACTAATTTTATTCAAAATTTTACCTAATTAAGTAGTACTTATTATTGTTTTAAATACATATTCAACTATTTAATTATCAATTTTTAGTAAAACACTAAAAACCAGGTTCTAAAATGTCCTCTAATTTTTGAGAAAATCGAAAATTATATAAAATAAGTTTTTCCTTAATTTGTCACTTCAATTCATTTTCATAGTAAAGTCAATTTTATTATGTTCGATTTTTTAAAAACTAGAAGACATTTTATCTGGTTTTTAGTGTTTTACTAAAAATTGATAATTTAATAATTAAATATTTAAAACAATAATACACCTAATAAGCTAAAATTTTGAACAAAATAAGTTTGAATAATTTTTTTTTTAATTTTGAAAATTTATTTTTCCAAAACTCCCTTCCCATACGATTTTTTTCTTGTTGGTTGGGTTAAGACCTATGAACATATGTGTACAAGTTTTAACCTTTTGTCGCGTCTTATGCAAAACACCCTGTACCTAGATATATTAAATTTTGTAAACATTTTTAAGAAAAAAAAAATTGGTAGGTGGGTGATTGATTCTCTGCCAATGTGATTTTTTAAATTAAAATTTTGCTAAAATTAAAAGTCATTGAAAATTAATTTTTTTTATTTTATTTGTCTTTAAATAGACATAGTATTAAATCTGTAAGAGCATTTTACTACAACTTTTAAGGAACAAAAAATATCATAAAAAGTACTAAATCTCGAAGGCATGATGCTGACACTGATTTTTTATTTTTGAATTTTTAAACGTTTTTATTCATTTTGACGATATTTTTGGTGAGTTTCTTAATTCCCTCTTACGTTTTGACGTTTTCAACTTTGAAAGGCAATGTTTTATTCAAAATTGTATGTTTTTTAGTTTTTGAAATTTTTTTTTTGAGGTTGGAGTCTTAATTTTTATGCTAACTCAACATTTATTGCACGGATTTGTTTTTATATGTTTTGTCCGAAGTATTGGTACCATTCTTAGTACAAAAAATAACAAGATATTTAGCAAAATTGCCTGAAATCATTTATTTTAGGTTCATTCATTAGGACACCCACGGTACTGACATTTAGGCTTTAATATAACCATATCATATCTCAAAGCTTCTGAGAAAAATAAAATCCGTTATAATTTTAACTTATATGACTTAAAAAGAAATACAATATTCTAAAAAATTATCCAAAAAAATTTCATAATACGCTTGGATAACACTACCAGGGTACTGACAGGTAATTTTGTGACACACGATTTTAGAATAAAAACACTTCACTCTTACAGCAAAATTACGTTAGTAAAATAAATTGACTTTTGTAAACAATAAATAAATAATGCCTCTTTCCACAAGTACCACACAAATGCCATTAAACTAAAAACAAAATGGCGGTTCAGCTGAAAATCTTTCGAATTCAAAAATAAAATGAAATCCAGGGACACGATTCCATTATTATTATTAAATTCAAGAGCAAATATTTTGACTTGATATTATCAAAATTTAATCAAGCAACTATTGTACTCAAACTTCTCTGAGGAAAACATTTTTATTCAATGATGTATTTTAATAGAAAATAGTAGATTTAATTGGAAAATCAAGGATGGGACATGCCACGGTAGGTACTGACATTTTGCGTATACTTTTACATGCCAAGGGGAAAGGGTAGCAAATTTTTAAACAATATGTAATGTAAATTGTAGTACAAACTTATTTCCACAATTCAAACCAGAAATTCATAAGAAAATTTTATATTAAGTTACAAATAAAGCCCTGCGGACACAAATAATCACAGTTGGCAGAGAATTACCCAGGTACACCATTTTTCTTCTTAAAAATTAATGTTTTCCAAAATTCACATTAAATTTTTATTTTTTTCGTCAAAATTTTGAGAAACAATTTGATTTGAAAACAGAATTGAAAAATCGATTTCTGGCTTTAATAAAAGTGTAATTGTTAGTGGTTGCCGTTGCTTTTAATGATTTTCAAATCGATTTTTTAGTAAATTGACCTCACGCCTAAACAGGGGGAAATCGACCATCTCTCCCATAGGATTTTTTTCTTATCTTAAACACACCCACAAATTGTAGCTCACAACTCAAAAGTTTGACATTTCAACAAAAAATTAAGAACTTAACAATCACAATAAAAATTTCACCTTTCTGTGGTGAAATTTTTGTGACGTTTTTTCTGAGGATTGTCTGAGAATACCGAAAATGTTATCAAAAATCACTACAAATTTCACAAGGAAACGACCTCACAAGAGCTTAGTGACTTTTGAGCCCTCACAACAGCAAAATAAGGCTGTAAATTTGCCTTTCTGATCCTTTTGAAAGCATAACTACTACTAATTCCACCTCATTACGCCATTATCAATTGATTTACATATAGTTGATAAATATTGAAAATCGATATTTAAATTAATAGTTGTTACAGAATATTTGATCGCTTTTTACGATATTGAGTTTTAAATTACCAAATTTCAATATTTATCAACAGTCAATAGATAATTGGCAATCTTAATAGTGGTCCTTCGAGTTCTATACAAAGACTTCATGTACTGACCAACACACGACGTTTAATTTTAATCATCCTTCAAGTTTCAACTCATAAATGATGATAATCATTCTTCAAGTTTCATTTCATAAATGATTACAATTTAAAAATTACTGATTGTCAATTATAAATTGATAGTTGATGAATATTGAAATTTAGTCTTAAATCTTATAACAAAACTTAAGGTGGAGTCATCGATATTTTTACAAAAAAAAAATAAAAATGTATCTTCCATTAGCCAACTTCGTCTCCCATTTAACTATTTAAATGTGTCTACAATATTTACCCCCATAAAATTATTTTTACACATTTCATATGTATACCTACCATTTTTATTTGCATAATCCCAGTATAATGATTGTTAGACAAAAAACAAAAAAAAAAACACTGAATAATTGTTAAATTGTGCAATCGTGTAGTAAAAAAAAAAACACAGCAACAATAACACTTCCTTCCTTCAGCTTCAATAATTATTGTTTGAAAAGTTCATAAGTTAAGTAAACATTTATAAAATAAAATAAAAATCAGCACAATATCACTATAATACTTTCACTTCGATCATCAGATCAGAAACATACAGATAGACAGACAGACAGAAAAACATATCACTTTGAAACAATAATATTTTTTTTCTTCGAATGTAAAAACATGAACACAACAAAAATAAAAAATAAATCTTTATTTAAATTTAATTGTTCACACATATTCATGAAGTCTTCACCAAACAATGTGATTACATGCGCGTAAAATGCGGCAGCAATTCAACACTCTGTATAGAAGCAGCAGCAGCACCTACCTACCGGGGGTCGAGTGCAGTGTATGTACGTTCATCTGTCTGAAAAAATAAGCAAAGCAGAAAACTTCCGATTGTCTTGTATATGCAAACGATCCTCATGTCTAACGCAGACTATACGAAGATCATATTACCGACCGAGTCGAGTGATTCGCCACAACTGCATCCCATTCCCATCTATGGCTCATGGACCAGGGACTCGTGTTGTGTTTGGTGAATTTATCCAAACCCACATAGGCGAATCCGCCAAAATGGCCAATTAGACAAACCAACACCGGCGACGCAGCGGAAATTCATTTCTATTTTTTTTTTTTTTTTTTTTTAGCAAACTTGTTTCCACCTATCGTTGGACAAGATCAGAATCAACCTTATAGAAGCCTCCTCAGCTTATATTGAGATCCTCTCTCTTGCGCATTTCCATTTTATGGTTTTAGGTCAGTCCGGGAACATAAATTTAAATTCCTGTCCGGACTACCTTGACTTATATTTGGAATCTTAAAATCGAGTTTTGATTTGGGAACTCGAGAGAGGGAATGAAGTTTGCAAAATCGACGAAAGGAGTTCGAAGAACGGTTCTAAGTCGCCGAGCTACCTCACGGATTGGGTCAGAAATGTTTTAAAATTACATATTAGAATGTCCGTTCATTTGGTTTAGCTTAACTTGTTTTGACGCAATCTTGATTGGAAATAGGTCGACATGCTAGGATTGTTGTCTTTATAATATATCTATACCAACAAGAAGACTTGGCAACTTGGCAGCACTTGAGAAAGTTGAGCCTCCGAAGAGGACTACCATGTATACTACCAGTCTCTATATTATGATGAAGTTGTGTTAGAATTAGGTCAACATTGGTCCGCTTCTTAATTGCTGTTCTGCATGATTTGAAAATGATGTTTGTTTTTGATATAGTGGATGGGGGAAGAGAGTGTTTCTTGAGAAAGAGTAAATATTAGTGACAAAAAAAGTATTTTGAACTCATCCTCGAATGAATAAATTTGCATTTTGCAAGAATACACTTATATCTTCTTCACAGAATCTAACGGTTCCCCTATATACCTATCTATGTATAGACTAGGCTTTGAGAGTGAAGACGAAAGAAATGTGAGTCAGTAAGTGGTCAGTGATGATGGTGATATGTGTGTGAGCCTTGGTGGGAATTTACATATTTAATTGATTGCGGTGATTGGATTGAGAATTAAAAAAAAATAACTTTTCTAGACACTGGCTGTATATATATGGAGAGGTATTTTGAAGCTACATAGAATGTCTTGAGTATTTTCTTTAGGAATTTTAATGATTTGACATAAACACACATAAAAACACCGCCGCATATTGCACGCACCAGCAGCTTTAATAATAATGTTTTTCGAAAGATGACGATTGACGTTATTTTGGTTTGAAGAAATGTTAACTAAATGGAATGTTTTATTTTAGAAATTTAGCTAAAGATCAGAAGGCTTCAGAATTTTAGATTTCTAAGAGCCTCCTCTAGCTCAAATCAGAACTAAAAACAAACTAACTTTATACCGGCTTAGATGAGTCCAGAGAATCTTTGGAGTTTAAATCTGAAAAAAAATGTGTTGCCCAGCGAAATAATCACTTTATGTCAAAATATTGTTAAGCTATACAATCAGACAATACTCACCTCAGCAAAAAAAAACTCACCATAGCAAGGTGAATTTTGTTTGTGATTATTTCATGTTCTGAAATTTTACATGCAGTTTATTTTAATCTCTGTAGCTACAAAAGAAAAATTGACATACAATCCACACAAGAAAATTCACAAAAAACTCACCACCACAAGTTGAATTTGGTTTATTATGAATTGTGATTGTTAAGTTCCAAATTTTTGTTGAATGGACCCATAGAATTTTTTTGTAATTGTGAAACGTCACAAAAAACTCATCACAGCAAGGTGAATTTTTTATTCTGATTGTTATTCAATCAACTTGTTGCAAATTTGAGAATTCTGAAATTTTATAAGTACTCAGTTTATTTCAATCTCTGAGACTACAAAAGAAAAACTTATAGAAAATAGACACAAGAAACATCACAAAAAAACTCACCACTCCAAAGTGAATGTTTTTTATTCTGATTGTTGTAAGTTCTGAATTATTGTTGAACGGACCCGTTGAATTTTTTTTGTAATTGCGAAATGTCAAAAAAATTCACCACAGCAAGGTGAATTTTTGTTATTGTGATTGTTGTGAGTTTTGAAATTTTATACACAGTTCTTTTGAACAAAAAAAAATATAAGTGGTAAGAATTTTTTTTTTTTCGGAAGAAAAAAATCTGAGTTGAAATAAAAAATTTTTATTCGTTGTCCTCTTTTTTTCCACAAAACAATGTCACCAACATTGTTTTGCGCGAAAAAGTTTCCGTGGTGAATATAAATTTTTTTCAACAGGTTTGGTTCATAGTTCGATAGCAAAATTTTAAACGTCAAAAATTTTTTTTGCGATAAAATCACTCCGATAGGAAGTACATGTATTTTTTTTTTCGAGGAGGAACTGTAACTAGGCTTTATTTTAATCTTTGCCCCTACAAAAGAAAACCAAACAGAAAATCCACAAAAGAAATCTCAGAAAAAACTCACCACAGAATGGTGAATTTTTTTATTGTTGTTGTTAAGTTCTGAATTTCTGTTGAATGGACGCATTGAATTCTTTTTGTAATTGCGAAATGTCACACAAAAATTCACCACAGCAAGGTGAATTTTTTATTGTGACTGTTGTAAGTTCTGAAATTGTATATACGCAGTTTATTTTAATCTCTGACACTACAAAAGAAAAACTAACAGACAATCCACACAAGAAACCTTACAAAAACCTTAAATTAAATTCTGAATTTTTGTTGAGCGGACTCATTGAATTTTTTTGACATTGTAAAACTTGTAAGTTGTGAGTTAGGTACTCTAAATGAAATCACAATTTCTTTAGTTCTTGTGAAGTTCAAAAGTAGTGACGCACGGCGGGGTTTCTACCACAATACGAAAATTTTTTTCTCCCCTTGTGAAGTTGATTTGTGACTTGAGGTGAGGTATCTGAGATCTGTCAGAATAGGGCTGTAATTTTTAAAATAAAATTGAACAACAATTCGATTGGAAAAAAAACCTACGAAAAATCATAGAAGAAATGAATTAAAACCTACTTTTAGTGCTAAAAATTCTTTTTTTTTTTTTTCTAATTTTGTATTCATTTTTAAAAAATTTCTAATTCTCAATAGATAATCTAAACTTAAATAACCTTTGAAACTTCCGGTAGCATTTTATTGAATAATCTCGCAAAAATCATTTGTAGGTATACTTGTATCCAAAATTAACTAATTTGATGATTGTGATTGAATCATTAGATTTATTTTTTTTTTTTTTTTTAATAATCTCTGTATCTACAGTTAGCGTGATAGTTTTGTTTAAATTATTTTTTTTTTTTATTTTTTATTAATGGAAACCATTCATCAAATTGATGATTTAATTTTGCAAATTAAGTTCACCAAAACGGTCGTTTAAATTTATTCAAATGAGAAAAAGAAGAACAAATACGATTTTAAAATCAATTCAAAGACTAAACATCAGTGTTAAATAGACGAGTAAAAAAATGGCTTAAATTAAACAAATTCATTTTATGATAAGCTTTTAAGACATAAGACAAATAAGACAAACTTTATTTTATGTACCGTTAAATAGCTGCTTAAGTATCAAGTTTCATTGAAAATTAAACAAATTTAAATATTGGAAGTTATTTTGATGAGTAGTTATAATTTGTATACAAAATGCGGCTTAAGATGCAAAAAACATTAAGCGGCTTAATAAATTGCACGCTCTTATGTAATTAGGAAAAGTGATTGGGTTTTTGTTGAGTTGAGCTTATTTCATTCTTATTTAACATTAAATAAATGAGTATAGCACGAGAGCTCGTGAAGAATTACGTTTTTAACCATTTGTGTGTGTGTGTGTGTGTGTGTGTGTGTGTGTGTGTGTGTGTGTGTGTTAAGTCGGTAGGAATGGAGGCAGTAATGGCTTAGATAAAAGGAAATCTATGATAACAAAATTTAAGACATTTAAGAAAAATATTTTAAAATCGTTGAACGGTTTTTTTAAATTATTTTTTTTATATAAAATTTTGCAAACATTTGTAGTAAATTTTTAAGAAAAAAAATATTGGTATCTACCCTCTTTAAATTATTTATTAATGTAGAATTAAAAAATAGCCTTTGGAGAGTAAATTTTTTGAAATATCGAGTTTCTAATTGTTTTAAAAAATTTTAAATTAGTTTTTTTTTTTTTATTTGATTTTAAATATTTTCTAATTGTTTTAAAAAATTTTAAATTAGTTTTTTTTTATTTGATTTTAAATATTATTTACACTTAAATTAAAAGCTCTTAAAGCTGTAAAATGGTTGATCCTACTTATATTAGTAGGATCACATAAAAAAGATAAATAAAATAAAAGAAAATAAATTATTTATTTGTTATTTATAATGTTATTTATTAACTTTCATCTAACACAACTTTAAATTTAAAGTAAAAGTAAAAGAAAATAAATTATTTATTAAAAGTTTTATAAGGGGTTTTTGTGTGATACATAACACACTTGCAGTTAGGCTGCCAAGCTTTCGCACCATCATATTAATATTGAAGGTTTGAATGAACAACAACACTTGAGTGCACTACCACCAAGTTTTTATAGGCTGGTGTTATAGCTATTTCACGACTGCACGACTTAAAAGTTATAAATAAATAACATTTAAACAAATAATTTATTTTATTTTATTTGTAACTTTAAATTTAAAGTTCTGATAGATGAAAGTTATTATTAAATAATATTTTAATAAATAATTTATTTTCTTTTACTTTAAATTTAAAGTTGTGTTAGATGAAAGTTATTAATAAATAACATTTTAATCAATAATTTATTTTCTTTTATTTTTTTAATCTTTATTGAAAATACACACTTGGAGACGAAAAACCAACAACATAAAATAAAAGGAAAGTAAAATAAAATTTTCTTTAAGTTTTAACAGTTTTATGGAAGGTACCTTACATTTTGACTATACAAATAATTTTTTTTTGAAATATTATAGATTATGTTAACTAACCGCTGGTTGCCAAATTTAATAAAAATCGATCAAGTGTTTTTCAAAATATGTAGATATTTTGATTTTTCAAACAAATTTCTGAAACTTTTTAAAAATCAAAAAAAATGTTTTTTTTTTGAAAATTTGGTAGAAATCTACTCATTACACCTTTTCCAAACATTCTTCATACAAAAATTTATCAAAAGATTATTTTAGAAAAATAAGATTATTCAAAAATGCTAAAGAAAAAATATATGCCAGGTACCTACCGTTATTTTTGGTCCTAAAATGTCTAAAAAACGCTCAAGGTATTAAATTTCAAGAAAATCGACCTATTCATTTAGGCTGTAGTCGAACAGACAGAAATAAAAGGGACCTACAGTTTTCTGCCGAATTCGAACGCCTAAAGCTAAGTACAGATGACTGTCAGATCTTACAATATTGTCAGAATTAACAATTAGCTGACAATTGACATATTTCTTACAATGAAAAATTGTCCGTTCACACGGTTGGTAGATTTCTTCCCAATTTGATTATCAGCTATTTTTTTTATCTCTCTTTAACCAACTCATTGAAATTTCGAACAATGAAGAATTTTTCAGCAATTGTAAGATGTTTTCAATTAAAACATCTGACAATGACCAATGAGTCTGACAATGTCCTAATCGACTGAAAATGATAAAAATTGTGTGTTCAGACGATTGTAAGACATTTGGAACAGTTTTTTCACTGACAGATCTGACAATATTGTAAGATCTGATAATCGTCTGTACCTACTTAGCTTGAGGTGAGAAACACTTTTTCATACCAACAATTTTTCGAAAGTGGCATAGTAACCTGTGAAAAATATTTCAATTTTTTTTTTTTTTCTTTAATGGCTTAAAATGAAATTTTCAGGAACGTTATAAGTTGGTCGAAACCTTCAAAAAAAACTACCTACGTGCTATCTTCATTTTCCTGACAAAATCTCGGGATCTTTGGAATTTTTAATTCGATTGTACCATGTTTTGAATTGTGTCTTTCCTCAAGTTTCAGATCAATTAACAGCTTCAAAGCTTATTTTTTCCAATTTTTATCAATTTTATAAAGAATCCCGAGAAACTTTAAAAAACGTTCTAAGATTCGATAACTTAGGGCCATTTGCTGAAACGAGTCATAAATCTGGATTTTAACTGTTCTCAACTTAACTCTATGTGGAACTTAGTTCTTAACTTTAACTTTACTTATTTTACGTTGCTAACAAAAATAAAATTTTATCTTAGCTATATGTATGAATTAATTGAGTGTCAAACTTAATAATTATTTTCATCAAAACTGAAAAAAAAAAAAAAAATATTATTTACCTACATCCCTATACGTACATTAAATTTACATCATTTGAAATGGCCGAAAAAAGGAAGGAAAGTTCCAACTTCACGCACAAAGAGAATTCAATTTTGATACAATGCATTTTTTCCGAAAAAGATACTGTGGAAAATAAAAAACGGACGGGGCCACTTGGAAGGAGAAGGAATCAGCCTGGAGTATAGAATCACCGACAGCTTGAACTCCCAAACCAATAAGAGGAACTTAAGCCAGTATGTAGAACTTAAATATTTGAGTTTCGTTTGTGCAAATGGCCCTTAGATATTTAATTTTTAAAATTCTTTGTTTCAATATCTCAATTCGATCAAAGTGTTCAGTCATCTCATGTTGATGTTTTAGATGAAATATTCTTTTGAATGACTCCCTACACTTTGGCTGTCATTCTTCAATTGATTTATTTAGATTTCTTTATTCTTCGGAGTGAATGGAATAATTAACAATTTTTATCATTTAACCATTTACTTTTTCTATAAACTCAATAAAATGTAGAAAATGTACATATTTCTTGAATAATTGTGTCAAATTCAAATTAGTTGTTTTTTGCTCACATACAATCATACAACACATGCACTTATGATGAGCCTCTGATTGTAGTTTGCAGCTTGATCTAAGCTTATTACAACAAAGAATCTAAAGTGTAAAAAAAAAAAAAAAAAAAAAAAATGCAAATACAGGTATACACAATTTCATGAGAATCAACAAGAACGAACTTAAAATTTTCAATTAAATTGTATTTGGTTCACAAAGAAATTGTGTATCAAGTGATTTTTTCGCTTCTTTCATAAACAAAATTCCAAAATTCAAACAAAATTTATTTCTTAAAAATGACCTGAATTCGATTAGAGTATATAGCTACTACAATTTCCCAATAGGGTCTTCTATAAGCCAAAGTACCTGGGAGACCGAGCTACGCTCGGTATCTTTAAAATTTATTTTGAGAATTTTCTTATTATTTTTGGTTTGACTTTATTTCATAAGAAAAATTTATTTTAAGTAGTGAAATAATAAGCAATATTAATTGTTTAAAAGTTTTACAACAGATATTATTTTTACGCATGATCCAGTGTCCTAAAAATGTAAAAAATTCTAGTTTAAACATGGTCTAAGTTATTTACCTTTCACTTACGTACCTACTCTTATCATGGAAATATTAAGGCCATCGGATAATTATCCGAGATGTACTTATAGTTTGGTTCCAGACGTTTGAAAACTTGCTCCTCAAAGCCAAATTTATTGCGACTGCAGTGGTGTCAGTGGAGTGTTTGAGCATTATGTTTTTTTTTAAATAGGAATAACGATGTGAAATAAAATCCAATAAAAAAATATAGCCCTTGCGAGAAATAAGAAAACTAGGCGTGAAAGTGGACGATTTTTTATATTTATAATTTTAAATTTTTTTTCACATTCATAAGAAAAAATTCAGAAAATTTCTTGAAATTTTCGGAGACGAAGTACATAATAATAAAAATGGGCATGGCAGTGGGAGGATTTTAGTAAACCAATTTTCAAATTTTTTCATAAGAATAAACTAAAACATTTATTCAAATCGTTTGAATTAATCCCGTCAATCTAAGAAAAAATAATAAAAGTGGGCGTGGCAGTAGGCGGATTAAATCCAATTTGAAAATATCTGTTTTGTTTATAAGAATAAACTCTGAAAATTTCATCCAAGAGCCGTTTTCGAGAAACCAAATACTAATAAAAATGGGCGTGGTAGTGGGCGGATTTAAATTTTATTTTTTTAAATTTTATTCTTATTCCTTTAAATTAATTCTGAAAATTTGATTCATTAGTTTCAGTAGTTTCCAAAAAATAGAGGCATTTACGATCGTTTTCGATAAACTATGAAACAATAAAAGTTGGCGCGGCAGTGGACAGATGTTCCTAAAACCGTTTTCTGAATTTTTTGTTTTCTTAAACTCCCTGCAAATTTCATCCAAATCCTTATAGCCATTTCCGAAAATTAGCTATATTAGAAAAATGGGCGTGCCAGTGGGCGGATTTAACTTAAATTACTTTCAAATTTTTTGACTCGGTGATCTGAACGAACTGTGTAAATATCATCCAAATCGTTGGAGCCTTTTCCGAAAATCAAAAAACAATAAAAGTGGGCGTAACAGTGGGTGGATTTTCTCAAAATTATTTTAAAATTTTTTTTTGTCATTCATCTAAATTCATCCGAATCGTTACAGCCATTTCTGAGATCCCATTATATTAAAAAAAGTGGGCGTGGTAGAGGGCGGAATTATTTCAAACTAAGTAAAATTTTTTTTCTCGTTGATCTTAACAATCTCTGCAAATTTCATCAAAATCGTTAGAGCCGTTTCTGAAAAACGAAGAAACATTAAAAGTGAGCGTGGCAGTAGGTGGATTTTCAAGAATTATTTTTCTTAATTTTAACCTCACTCATCAAAACAAACTCTGAAAATTTCATTCAAAAAAGAGATATTTCCGACCAATTCCGAGAAATTAAGAAATAGGAAAAGAGGGCGTGGTAGTAGGCGGATTTTACAAAATCAAAATTTTAAAATTTTTTCTCATTCATTGAAATAAACTGTGAAAATTTCATCCAAATCGTTAGAGCCGTTTTCGAGAAACCAATAATATATATATATATATATATACAAGAATTGCTCGTTTAAAGTAATAAGATATAATGCGTCTACTACTGCATAGAATTCTCTTAACATATTGCTTTCATTCTTCAAGACCATCTTTTATTAGTGAATGAAAATTCTTACTCGTACCGAACGACTCCACCAAGCCCTTCCTTGATGTTCCCAATGGTCTTCACGTGTAACATATTAATTAAAACAAAATCCCGTTTAGTAACTTTCATTTCTTCAAAAAAAAAAAAAAAAAAAAAAATACAAAAAGGCCTACAGCAACCATAAAAAAAAATATTTCAAAGCCTTACGAAGAAGAAGATTTTACGATAATAAAAATAAGATGACCTATCTTCCCTTCAAATTAGTTCATGGTCATTAAGTGTTGAATAACGACTATATTAATAAATTTAAGATTTGTTTTTTTGTTGTTGTTTTGTTACCCATCAGCTGTTTTATATTTGTGGTTTGTGATGTTTGAAAATGACAAATTGGACTTGAAAAACTGAAAGCGGGTGCATTTATAATGAGATATATGTAGGTAAGTTTATGTGCATTTTTAAAGATAAAAATGCATCTTCATAGGTCATAAATTCTAACCACTTTTTATGGGCTATGACGACGAAAGTGTATATCTTAAAGTTCTTTATACATATAGAAGAGTTATACTATTTATTATGCGGGGATTTCAATTAAGTTATTTAAATCCCTCGCTTCTTATATTTTTATGAGTGAAAAATAATTTAGAGCACTGGGGTTTTAAAATTTTGTAGGCAGAAGGTTCAGAAGTTTTTTTTATTTATTTAATTTAAATCCAGACTAATTTCAAAGTTGTGTTAATAGGAGTCTAGATGATTTATATTTAATTTGCTTTTGTTGGCCAAACGAAAATACTCAAAAGCTACATGTAATTCAGTGCCTAAGTAACTGTAACTCAAGGAGTCTAGATGAAATGGACATTTAATTTGCTTTTGTTGGCCAAACGAAAATATTAAAAAGCTACATTTAATTCAGTGCCATACGTAACTGTAACTCCCACATCGACAAAATTTAGTCGAGAAAGGATGAAAATTGAAACAAATCATATGAGTTTTGTTCCATTTTTCAACATTTTTCGACCAATTTTATCGATGCGGGAGTTATAAAACTTAGGCACAGGTTTTTGTAAAATAATAGCGAAAAGCGGTCAAATGACATTTAACTTGATCAATTCAATATTAAAATTTTTAAAATATTCACTCTAAATTGACGATTTATCTTCTCAGTACATTTTTCACACAAATTTCTAGCACAACGAATTTCCTCACAAAAAAAATGAAAAAAAAAAAAAAAAAAATCATCGACCTCAATCAAATGACATAGAGTGTGTAGATAAATTAATCTTATAAGAAAAATCACCACAAACTGAAGTCAAACGCGTTTATTTTGTTTTTAAATTTATGAAAATCAGTTAAGACAGACTATACATAGATAGAAGAAAGTCTCTGAGCGATCGCGGTTATCTCTTCAAGTTCATGCTCAAACCAAATTGATACACAAATTTCAACAGATAAATTAGAAATCAATTAGTCAATTTACTTACTTTTGGATTTAAAGTCATTTTGCAGGATGTTTTTTTTTTTTCTATATAAAAAAGACTTGTTTGTATCCGTACTCAAACGAATCATGTCATGTACCGTTCGATGAAAACAGGAGTAATATGCTTATAAAATAAAAATGTCATATACATTGGAAATTGGTTAAAAAATAAAATATGATGAAAAAAAAGAAGAAAATCTTGATTCTCTTTTTTTAATAGATTCGTCTAGATGACATTTTATTTGACATAAATTCGTTCTATATTGGGAACTGGGTTTAATTTTAATTTATTCCTTAAGTTAATTGAGATACATTTTTTTATTTTTATGTTTTGCTGCCAAATTTTTGAAATCAATTAAGATAGGTATATCAAGTTTATCAATTAGAGATTCAACAAATTAGTAAAGATGAATGTTGTTTTATTTATATTTCAAGTTCAAAGTTTGACTGAAAAAGTCTTGATATGTGAAGACTGAGAGAATCGACATTGAGCACGTTCCTAAAAAAGGTTTTTTAAGTCAAGTTTATCGGCAATTGATGAAGAATATTATGTTGTCGCTATAATTAGTTTTGAAAAAAAAAACAACTTTTCCATATTCGGGAAATGTTATTCGTTTGTAAATTGAATAAGCTGCGTTTGTGTTTATACCTTAAGAGTCAACAAAAGTTTAATTAGTTTCATTAAATTTGTAGCCATGATAGGAGATTATTTATAGATTTTTCAATTGATATTTGCAGAATTTAAACTTTAACAATTGATTTAAAACTGGACTGTTAATAATGACGTCGCTGATGTTTTCGTCTCTTATTTCGATGGACACTTTTTTTGACGAAATAAAATAACTTTGAAATCTGAATTCTGAATTTGTAGTTGATGTAATTCTAATTATAGTTAGAGGTACACAGAAATCTGAATTATAAGTCGTTGAATTTGTAGCAGCTTTTTAAATGTAAATTTAAGAGTTTTTTTTGTATATCCTCGCTCGAGACTTCATATTATTTTGTTTTATTTTCAGTTCAAATGTCAAATTTTGAATTGAAAGCATCGAAATAAAATTGGATGCATTTGCTGCAGCAACTCAATTAATGCGCATTCTTCACGTTTTGGGATGCATTTGAATCGGTGATTGTTAAAACAACATAAGTGACATTTTTGTTTTTTTACAGGAGAGACACAAAACCTTATATTTTTACCACGCGACCGCATTGACAATGCCGATTTCGCGCTCGAATTTCTGTGTGTTTCAGGTATAAATTTATGTTAGTTTTGCTCTCAACCTATAGCTCTACCCCTAAGCAGTGCAAAACCATAATAAAAGTGATTTCGAAAAATGTGTTACTTATGTTGTTTTAACAATCACCGATTCATTTAGAAACTCATGACTTTTTCATAATTTTCTCTATTGACTTTCGGAACTCATAAGTTTTCGTAAATTCGTCGCTACAATGCCGAACTAGTCTAAGTCCAAAATTTCAAAATCAGTTTTACTTCACAAGGAAATTTGTTGTGTTCCGCTCACTTTCTACATATTTCGAATATTCCAGCGTATCAGTAGTTCCTTAAGAATTTAAATAATAGAATATAATCATGATGTCGAAAGTCAGCATCTAACAGACTGAGGTTCTTTTTTTAAAATTTTGTAAATGTGACTTAGACTAGTTCTGCATTGAAGTGACGAATTTACCTTATTCGTTTACTTCCCAAACACATACTCATTTCTACCATTTTTAGCCCAAAAGAGTGTCAAAGTTCGTATAAAAAAAAAAGATAAAACTGGTAGAGTCTGGCAGTTTCGGGGAAGTTAGCGAACAGACCTTTCAATTTTTGGTGTTTCGTCTCCAGTTCGTCTTGCGGTTTTTACCAAAGAAATTTAATAAAAATAAAATAAGTTAAATAAAATAAATATATTTGAAGTTACTTTTATCTTTATTTTTTATTTAAAAAATTACACAACTTTAAATTTTATATTTTATAACAACGCGTTTCGGAAGAAATTTCATTCTCGGGTTTAAAATTAAATAACCTGGTTTTAAACTTCAAACTTGAGGATGGAATTTATTCCGAAACGCTTTGTGATAAAATATAATTTTTTTAAGTTGTGTAATTTAAAAAAATAAAATAAAAATAAAGATAAAAGTAACTTCCAATATATTTATTTAATTGAATTTATTTTATTTTTATTAAATTTCTTTGGTTAGATCTTTCAAGTTTATTATTCGTCCTATATGACATCTGTCTTTCATTTTAAGCTGCATAAAATGAGTTGCGAAATGTCAAACCGATGAAAAGGTAAAATATGTATATGCGAAGCATCCGTGATGCGTTCCGGATACTCATAAATAGTGTAATGCTACGGCACTAAAACTTTTTGTTTGACGTTTTGCCGAACTCAGCCGTACTGTCAGTTACAAAAATGCATGAAAATAGGCCTGCTCGCTTATACTTGCCCGAAACTGCCAGATTCTACCAGTTTTATTAACTTAGCATTTGTTAAGTTATTGTAATTGGTCCGATTTGTCGAATCGAAAATTTTGACATATCTCGACGTTTTGAGTTTCCAAGAATTCAAATCCATCTTTTTAGAGAGATGTCTGTATGTGTGTGTGTACGTACATACGTTCGTGATATACACTCTATTGTTCACCCTACCTCAAGAACTAATAGTGATATTTACTTCAAATAAATTTTATTTTACAGATAATATTTTCATGACTTGCAGAAAGGAGTTTAAAAGAAATTCAATTAGCCGTTTTATTACTATATAGCAATAAAAAAAATTGGAAAATGTCATGCATCTCGAATATCTCGAGAACAAGAAATGCCAATGACTTCGGCTTAATTTTATCTTAATGAAGAATTGGAAAGAATGAAAAAAAAAAATCACCGAGCAGATTTCTTTTAATAAAAAAACAAATAAAACTTTTAAGAAAATCGATTTCTTAAGAACAAACAATGATATTGACATCGGGCTAATTGTATTATATACACGATGTCATATTTGATTAGGTACAGGTATTGTTTAAAAAAAAATCCAATTGACATTTTTTTAAAAGCAGCAAAATTACAAAAATGGTATAGGTACTAAAAATTGTTGAAAAAGGTTTTTTGGCCCGAATATCTTGAAAAAAAAACACTGATTTCGAAGCCGGATAGTTTTAATTCTACTGCACGTAGTCAATAACTGATTAAATTTGTAGAAAGATTGAATTGACATTTTTTTTAAAGCAACAAAATTGCTGGGCAAAACTACTAAAAAATTGTTCAAAAATGTGTTTCGACTCAAATATCTCGAAAACAAAAAATGTTATCGACTTTGGGATAATTGTATTTTACACACAAGTCTGTAACTGAGTATTGATGGGGTTTATACAAAAATTGAAAAATAAAAAATAAAAAATGATAAAAATATATCAACAATATTTTACCGCTCGGAACAAATAGTGATGTTGACTTCAGGATAATTTTATTCTATAAACGTAGCCATACTTAATTACTGATATTATTGAAAAAAAAAAAAAAAATAAATTGACAATTTTTTTTAACAAACAAAATAAACTACAAGAACATACTTAAAATTCTTGAAAAATATTTTTCGTTTCGAATATCTCGACAATGAAAACCGATTTTAACTCCAAGCTAATTTTATACTAAACACAATGGGGCTTATTCATGGTCACTGTTGTTTCTAAAAAAAAATACTGGGCTTGTTCTATGTAATTTACATTGGATAAACTCCAGGCTAAGATAAACTGGGGTCTAAAAACGACTATGAATATGCGCCAATAACTTTGTTAACTACTGATAATATCTGTAAAATCATTCAATTGACAGTTTTGTTTCACACAAAAAAAAATGTCAAACAAAACTAATAAAACTTTATTGCATATTTAACATACCCCGATAAGGTCTTCGAAGATCTTGAGTTGTGAATTTTCTTATTACAAAATAACGTTGGGTCTCTAGTTTCCAAGGGAATCAATGGGAAGTTACCAGCCTCTCTTTTTTTTTTTAATATGAACTTTAGCCCAAAACGCTAAAAATGGTATAGAAATGGGTATGTTTGAGAAGTAACCGAACAGGCTATTATGAATCAGCTATACGTACTATCGCTGTCATCATTTTTTTATTCTGTCATTTTAATGTTGGTAGTATCTCATACGACAGACTCTGTATTCAAATATTTGCATACAACATCTATAAAAGAAAGTTTTATAATTAAGACATTTTCATAAATAATTCCCCATATATGTACATATCTACAGCAAACACATAAACAAAATATATAGGACTCATTTATAAGGCCACCAACAAACTTAATTAATTATTATTAGTTCCATATATTAACAAAATCCATTTATGCCAAATGTTATAATACTAAACACGCGACTTGGAAATTGTTGCTGTTGTTGTTGTGGTTAATGAACTCCAAATATTTGCAAAAATCATAAAACCCCTGCGGTGAATAGCGGCTTAATTGGATGTTTTTTTTTTTTTTTTTTATTGACATCGTTTGTTATGCATAATATTGCGAAGGTGTCTGCGTCATGTCGTATAAGTTTTATTTATTTAGTATAGAAGATATTATTATAGACTCATTAAGAATTCGCAAATATTTTTGTTAATTTCGAAAAAAACTTTATAATCCATATTTTAAAATTGCTCTAGTTGTATTAATTTCGGTATAAAATTTACATTTAAACGGGACTTTAGATCGTAAAGTTCGAAAATTACGACATTCTAAATTATTATGTAGATATAGCTTATAGCCTATCAAGTTATATTTGGCAGGTTAAGGACATAATATGTAAATGATCCAATTAATAATTTTAGAAAAAATATTAAAACTAAATAACTTAACAAAAAAAAAATTTGGATTGAATTCATTTTTAATACAATATAAAATTTTGTAAAAAAAATTACTTGAATTACTTCTGTCCCATTAAAAAAAATAATCGCCGGAAAATTGCATTTTGGTATATATAGCCTCCTCACAATAAGTTGAGTTTCTTTTCTCAAACAATAGTCGTATTTTTTTTGTTTTTATCAATAGACAGTTTAAACCATTTTTGACAAAAAAAAATGAGATCTCCAAAATTTGATATATGAAAACTTGTCATATTTTACGTATTTAACGAGAAATAATAAATTTCAATCAATGTGATTGTATTAAAAGAAAAACATATTTGACCAAAAACAAAGTAAACCCTTTTTAACTTGCGACGTATGTACATATGTAGGTACTACATGCCACGTTTTGGAGTCGTAAAAAAATTTGTTTTAATTTTTTTAAACTTAATGTTTCGAAAACGACTTGGTCGATTTTTATTAAATTTATTAAAAAGTATTCTTCTAACCAAAAATAACAGTACGTATCTACCGTGATTAAAATTGTCAAGGAATATCTTATTTTTTTTCGAAAACGACTCGTACGGTTTTTATTAAAAAAATTTGTGGACTAATATAAGAGGCCAATTATATAGCTTTCATTGGAACGCATCATTGAAAATTTAAATTTTAAGTTTTGAGGCACTTATAAAGCGAAATAAGTGATTATTTTGATGCCAATTGGCGTTTTTCTTTTTTGGCTCTGAGCAAAGCTCTGAGCAGAGGTTGAGCGATCAGAGCAAAGCTCTGAGGAGATTATGATCAGATCCCTCAGGATTTAATTATGAAACACACTTGAGCACTGAACATGTCATATGCATAGTAATCTGTCAAATTACATAAAAATTGTATGAAGTTGGCTTCGCTCAGCGTTTTGCTCCATTTGCTCGGTCATTTTATTCTGAGCATACAGTTCATGCTCCGAGCTAGCTCAGATGGAAAAAAGAAACACGACTTATGTGCTCTGATTTGTCTGAGGTAAAAAAGAAACATAGAATTAATTTTTGACAGCTCGGTGATCTGCTCTGAGGTAAAAAAGAAAAACGCCAAATATAAAACTATATTGACTTAATTATTAATTTTTGCCAAAGTTAACACGTAAAATGAATTTCTTTATTTCAATGAATGATCTACCTTACCATTGATTTTAAAGTCATTTTATGCGAAAGCTTGAGCAAAAATGAAATAGTTTTTTTGACAAAAAATAATAATTGAGTCATCAGTTATTTATTGGCATCAAAATATTCACTGATTTTGCTTTCAAAGTGTCTCAAAATAAGAAATTAATTTTCTCAATGACGAGTTTCAATGAAAGCTATAACTGGCCCTAAAGTCCGATCTACCATATAATTGAGAAAAAAAAATAAATAATTTTGAATTTTTAAAAAAATCTTAAAATTCTCTTTTAGAAAATCTGATATTTAAAAATTGGAAAGATGATTTTTTTTACAAAAAATATAATAAAACTCTGCACTCTTAAAATGTTTACAAATTTTTATATATACAAAATTAGTTTTTAAAAAATCCACTCCAACGGTTTTGAATTTTTTTTTCTCATAAATTGAGATTTCTCAATGAAATTCCGGGTGTACATCGCGTTGGTGTCTAAACAAATTTAGAATCTGTATTTGATTTTGAAGAATTTTTCAATTCAAACGGAAAAATAAGTCGACAATATTCAGATTTTAAAATCACAGTATGATCGTGCATATGAGCAAAATCATGTTCTTGCATTTTATTTTTTAAATTTTTGGTTCAAAATATTTTTTTTTTAATAAAATCTTTGTAATTGGGTGAAAATGCTTTGTTTTACAATACTTTAACTATAAATTGCAAATTAATTCGGAAAAGAATATTCTGTACAAATTCAATCTCAACCTCAAGAATTATTGTCCCATTTGCACCTCGCATAGATAATTTTAGAAACAATTTTGAATATTATGTAATATTTATGTATCTCTACGGTTTTAATATTTTTGTTTCTTTTTTTTTTACAAAAAATCATAGTTTAACTGTCATTTCAAATAAAATTACCATCTTATCATTATTATTTCAAATAATACAAAAATAACCATCTTAGTATATTTTATCTTTTATTAAATAGATCATAAAAATTTCATCGTCAAGTTATTTTGCATACCTAATCAATTTAATCTCTTATATGCATTGATCGCTTTTCGTTATGAATAACAAACAAAACTCTTTAAAGATGATAAATTTATTAGGCGAAAGTAGCAAAATGTTTTTCTAACTTATAAATCTTAATCAACACAAATTTAATCACATTATCAATTTGTTAAATTTAAAATTATTCAAATTTGTTTGTTATAATTTAAAAAAATAAAAAAAAAATATGAAACAAAAATTGTAAAAGCCGCTCATCAAGTTGATATTTATTGTTAAAATTTTCATTTTAATAATTTGAAACTTTTGATTTATGAATCTAATAATGTGCAAAAAAATTAAAAGGCATTAAAATATGGACAAAAAATTCCCTAGAAAAATTATTCAGTATAGCAATTTTACTGAAAGAAATATTAGCCGGGTTTTATTATTTACGGATCTGGATGAGGATCATCCCATGAAAATAAAACGATAAATATCCTAATGACAGCAGTGTTATGTGGTCAACTCTTTTTTCTTATAGACAAGAGCCCACAGCTATTTTTGGGTGTGAGCGATAGCAAAAATTCACTGATATTTGTAGATAGGTCTTTACTTTTCATATCCAAATATGAAAGTCTTGCATGTCGCAGTTGGGACTTTTTTCGGTAAAGTGCATTATTTTAGTGCATCTGGTAGATAAGCGGCTCTCTGGAAAAAGTGTTGGATTACCTTTTTATGTTATCAGAGGCTTCTATCAGTGATAACATATTTCTAAATGCTTTCACATTTTATTTAGAGACAGGTTTCATACTCATCTTTGTGTTCGTCTTGGATGCAGAAGATCCCATCCAAAACGTCTTGGATCTCCATATTCATGTCTAGGGCGCTCAGATCTTTTATAAAATATAATGATTTAGTTGCTAAACTTTTACCTGGGCTTTAAAAAAAACGCATTTTCGATGCACCATTATACAAAGGCCCCGTAATCACGAAATGCAAGACTTGACAAGATATGAGGCGCTCAGCGCCAAAACCGCCTAACCCACATTTCCAAAAAAAATTAACTAAATACGCAGATCGAACCACTTTTCCAAATTTCCCAATTTTGGAAACAAAAAATTCCGCGAAATTTTTTACGCCATAAGGTGCTGACTTATTCCAAATCGTCGGCTAAATGCGTACAACTGCTAAGTTCACTTTGACGAATTTTGAAGGCTCCATATAAAAACTGATTATCTTTTTAAAATTCTGCAAAATCTAAGTTACATTTGACAAAAGTGACTGAACCAATTTGTGCAAAATGTGTTTCTGAAGAAAATTGCACCAAAATTCCAATTTCGGTCTTATAGCAGCTTTACGAATTTAGCGGACGAAATGTCACTTTGACAATTAAAAATTTAAAATTGGTATGTTTGCTGTCACTGTTTTAGGCGTGTTTAAGCCTAGTACGCTGCTGATGCGAAACGAAATTTTTCTGTGATCTCCAAACAGACAACGAAACGCTTGCGAAAACACAACGAAAAATATCCTTGGAGAGTTTCACTAATTCCAAAAATAAAATCAAACATAAACGCAAAAAATCAGAGAAACCCATGATGTAAGAAAATGATAAAAAAAAAAACACAAATTAAACTCAAATGTCATTTTTCCGCACACAATAAATAGTCTGTATAATTAATTCAGTGCGAAAAAGGAGCGGAGACTTCTCCAAATAATCTGCTACAATTATAAATTTCGCTCTTCGAACAGGGTACTGCAAATCGAAAAGCTGAACGAAATTTTCCGTTTATGATTTCGTTGTGTCATTTTTGTATGGGATTTTTCGTTTCGCATCAGCAGCGTACTAGGCTTTAGGTGGAATTTATTCAGAAAATAGGTTTGACCAGTGGTGGATCCAGAATTTGGTCATGGGGGGCGGTCCAACTACAAATAAAAAACTTAAAGATAAATAAACTTGCTTGGCCTTTGTGCTACATTATCTATGTGCGTGAAGTTAGCACCGCTATTTTCGATAAAAAAAAAATTGTGCTGTATTGCGCTCAAATTGGGCATCGAAAATGTCGATCTTAATATTGGTCAATTCACGTTAAATATTGGTTGGCCGGAGAGGTTGCAATTACGCGATTTTTCTATTTTTCTCTCCATGGCAGCAGCTTCCAACAGCGCAATTATAACTTTTTGAAAAATCATAATTTGGAAAAAAAAAAATTATTGCGTTAAATTTGCAAATTAAAAAAAAAAATATTTACTGCACAAGTTGAGCGCAATACAGCACAACTTTTTTTTTGAAAATCGAAAATGGCGGGGCTAACTTCACACAATATTTGTGTTCGGTCGTAAAACTTAATTTTGGAAAAAAATTCACACCTACTCAAAATTTGCAAATTTGAAAATTTTCAAAATTATTTACGGAACATCGCAGCACAAGTTAGGCACAATTCATCACTTTTTTTTTTTTTTCAAAATCAAAAATTACGGTGCAACTTCACGCTAAAAAATGGCTAGCCTCTGAAAAATCATTTGCGTGCTTAGTACGATTTTTTGTATGGCACATGGCAGCATAAGTCGCTGCTAACACCACATATATAAATTAATATAAAAATTTGGTTTAAATGCTCATGGGGGGGTCCAGACCCGAAAACTCCCCCAGTGGATCCGCCACTGAGTATGACATTAGTTACAAAAAAGTTATTAACTAGGAACATTTTAGGAAATAGCTATCAAAAAAATTGTTAACTACCTAGTCTAATATAGTCATGCTAATACCGAAATTTCCGAAAAAACGATGCATTGTAAAAATAGTGACTCAAACAGTTTTAAACAGTCAGGACCCATGTTCTGTAACTCGGCGATAACTTTTCGTGGCGAGAAACGGCGAAAAATGGAACAAAAATGGAACAAAACTCATAGGAATCCTATGGGTGTTGTTTCATTTTTCGCCGTTTATCGCCTCGAAAAGTTATCGCCGAGTTACAGAACATGGGTCCTGACTGTTTAAAACTGTTTGAGTCACTATTTTTATTTTTTGCTATTTCTATTTTATTAATTGTCAATTTTGTCTTCGACAATGCATCGTTTTTTCGGAAAAATTAAATTTAAAATTAGGTCTGTTTCGTTACTTTCCAAAACTGCCACTTTCTACCAATTTTAGGGCCAGTTTGTTCACAGTGGGTTAAATCTGAAACAATAACTTTCACAGCTTCTAACTAAATGACGCTAATCAAAAAAAATCGGCTGATTAGCGATTTCCATGATTAACAACTTAAATTATGGATTCTTTAAAAAAAATTAATTATTATGCACAGTCGATGATTAAAACCAGTTGCAATAATCTTTGATTAAAGATGATCACCTGTGAACAAACTGGCCCTTTGTCCAAAGTTCTGTCAAATTACATATTATACAACAAAATAAAATTGGACTAGAAATGATGAAAAAATTTGCAGTTTTGGGAAGTAAAGAAACAGACCCTACTAGTACAATTTGCTAGTACGATGTTCATTCCTTTATTTATCTACTAAATTTGTCCACCTTAAAGAAAGCCTAGTACTCAGTTCGAGTGAAAATGGAATTTCCATACAAAAGTGACGCCTAGTTCATTGGTATGAAATTCACAACAAGAAGTGAGTACCAAAATATGAAAATGAAATATGAACCGGTTCTTCAATCAACTTCACGCAAAATTTTCATTTCCCAACGTACGACCACTAGGAAAAAAACTAAGGTGTTGTGGAAAATTGTGACATTAGTCAATCAATTTGTTTTTACTCAAAATATAAATACAAAAATTATTTCGAATTAAACAATTGTGTTTTATGGCGTTTATATTCTATCATAAGGAGGAAAAAAGAGCAAAACACGGATTAACACTTTTTTTTCGAAACTTTTCAAAATTATGAATTGTCATTCAAATTAATATTATTTTTTTCATTCAGAGTGAGTATTAAAAATTTCAAACTGAATATCAAAAATTCATGTGCAAAATTATTTGTGGGTTCATATTAAATGTCCACGCGTATTTTGTTAAATTTTTATTTTTCATTTCACGGGAGGTGAGTACTAGGCTTAAGATATAAATCCTGAAAAAACTCATGAACCGATTTGAAGAAGAAATATTGGTTGTTTAACAATTTCAAAATTTATTTCTTATCGCTCTCCTTTACTTTTTCAACTTTCCCTTTAACGTTGTTATTTTTTCAAAGGAAATTGAGTGACACGTTAACACCTCTATATCTTCGCCAACTCAACCAATTTATATAGAGAATTTTGTATTCTAAAATCCACCCTCGCAGAGTTCTTTTTTTTTTTATAAATATAATTAACTTAACTTTTCAACCATCAATTACTGTCATAAGTGCGCTGTCAGTTTTTCTTTTTCTTTTGCAAAATATTATTCAAGTCTTCCTGGATGAATAAAAAAGGCAAAAAAAAAGGATATTTCTTGAATGCAAAAACAACTTTGATCCATATTTTGTACCTATAAAACCAACAGGTAACAAACTTCTAGAGCACAGTTCAAGGCGAGTTTTCCTTTGTACAAGAACATACAAGTCGTATAATCTCGCAGCAACAAAACAAAAAAAAAATGTCACCTTGCTCAACACCATTATTCCTGTGTACATTTTTACTCTCGTTTTATATTCTAATTGTCCCAGGACAATCGACAAGTAGTGATAAATATATTGATAGCTCACAGAAGCTTGACAATCGTGGTGATGGTATCAGTGGAGCTGGAAATAATATCAGATCGTTGGGATCACACAGAAATCTACGATCAGTTTATGGTATTGGACCAAGGATGATGCAGATATCACGTTCGAAAATTCCCATTGAATTGGATCTCCTGATTGACAATGAAACGAATGATAACGAGCGAACGAAGCGTTTTGATGATTACGGACATATGCGGTTTGGAAAACGTGGCGGAGAAGATCAGTTTGATGATTATGGTCATATGAGATTTGGGCGTTAAAAAAAAATATTGAAATTGACACAATTATATCAACTATAGCGACGACGAGAGACTTAAGACGAAAATTATTTTTTTTTGTTGCAAATAATATAATTGATTGGGTAGATTTTAATTGAAAATATATTAAAGCATTCCAAAAATGAAAAAAAAAATGTATCGAAGTTTTCTTACTTGAGATTTATTTTAATATTTTTTTTTTGTTTCTATTAAGGTTTTTTTGGCTCAGTGAATTCTTGTAGAATTTTCAGAATTTCCTATTTTTACTTGCGAATTGTATAGGAAGGAATTATTTGGCAAAAAAAAATGAAATCGACTGAAACCTGCAGTTAAAAAGTGCTATGCAGTTAATTAAATTTGAGCCAATTTACTGCTTTTGTTTACAGCTCTCATGGAATACAAAATAAGTGCATCTCGAAATTTTGTTATTTGTGTGTCTTTTTGTTCAGCTGCATCCTAAGCGCGAATAAATTTATTCTACACCGACACTTTTTTTCATTTAATTTTTTTTTGGCCAGCAATAATAGTGCTACCAATCAATTTTTGACAGGTCCACCCACCTTCACACGGAATTTCTTCATCAATCAGTTTTAGAGCCTAGCTCCATCTGTTGGCAATACCTATTTAATGAGGGTCAACGATAGCTGATTTTTCAATTCTCCTTGCCTTAAAAAAAAGGTATTTTCAGATATCTCCACCATTCGACCCTGAAAGTGCAATTTTGGGTTTTCACGATTTTCCAATTCAATTAAAATCCAACAAAAAAATTCCCAATAAAATCAAAAAAAAAAATAAAATAAAAAATGTTGGTAAAACTAAATTTTTGAAAAATGTTTATTATTTTTAGACCTTAAAAAATATTTTTTGGAAAATTTTAGTATAAGACTTTTAAAAAACAGTTGAATACATTTCAAGAAAGGCCAAAGTAAAAAAAAATCGTTTTGGAAATATTATATTCAGCCTTATTGTGAGTTTCACCCGAAAATATTTCACCTTAAAATTTTTTGTTCGCCCGGAATTTTAGAAGCTATTCCGCTTTATTGTGAGTTTCACCCGAAAAATATTTCACCTTAAAATTTTTTGTTCGCCCGGAATTTTAGAAGCTATTCCGCTTTATTGTTAGTTTCACCCGAAAAATATTTCACCTTAAAATTTTTTGTTCCCCCGGAATTTTAAAAGCCATTGGAAGTTTCGCCCGAACGAAAAATAAGTGAACATTAATAGGCTGTCAATACAGCCTTATTGTGAGTTTCGCCCGAATAACATTCCACCCGGAAAATTTGATATTTCACTTTTCGCTTATTGTGAGTTTCACCCGAAATTTTGTGTTAAAAAAGTTCCCCTTACTGTGAACATTCTCTTCGGGTGGAATGTTATGTTATTAGCAGCCTAAATGTTCACTTATTTTTAGTAGGCGAACGAAATTTCGTTCGGGCGAAAATCACAATAGCTTCTAAAATTCCGGGGGAAACAAAATATTTAAGGTGAAATATTTTTCGGGTGAAAATCCCAATAAGGCAGCTTTTAAAATTCCGTGGGAACAAAATTTGTAAGGTGAAATATTTTTTCGGTGAAACTCACAATAAGGCTGACAATAAGGGAAATTTTTTTAACACAAAATTTCGGGTGAGGCTCACAATAGGCGAAAAGTGAAATACATATCAAAATTTCCGGGTGGAATGTTGTTTCGCCCGAACGGAATTTTGGTCGCCTACTAAAATTAAGTGAACATATTTAGACTTCAATGGCATTACATTCCGTTCAAAACGAATGTTCGAACACTAAATTATGGCTCAAACTCACAATAGGCGAAAAGTGAAAAATTTTCCGAATGAAATGTTGTTCGGGTGAAACTCACAATAATGCTGATTATGTAAGTTTTCAAAAAAAAAATTTTAAGTATTTTCGCCCGAACGAAATTTCGTTCGCCTCCTAAAAATAAGTGAACAAATAGGCTGTCCATAACATTGCATTCCGCCCGAAATGAATGTACACAATAAGGGAAATTTATTTAACACCAAATTTAATTTTAATTTATGTATGTAATATCAAATTTTCCGGTTGGAATGTTTTTCGGGCGAAACTCATATAGATGCTTCTAAAAAAACAAAATTTCAAAAAATCATATTTTTGATTTTTGTAAAATCATGTCTTGGAATGCATATTGAACGATAGAAATATCCTCGTCAAAATATGACGATCATTTGAGGATCAGATTGACGTAGATTTGACATTTACGAAAACTGCCTATTATTTTATTTCATTGAATTGAAGAAAAAAAAAAACTAAACAAAAAATTGACTATTTCACGTGAAAAATCTTCGTTTACCTTAAACTCGTGAAAATTCTTAAAAATAATTCACTGCTATAGCATAACAAATTCTTCAAACATTTTCTAAAAAGTATTTCAACTTTTCTCCAGAGATTGAACGAGTTCAACATCAATTAGCTATTTTAATTCACTAACAAGTTGGATAGATCCAGTTGACTTTCAATGTAAGCTAATTATTTTGTCAACTAGAATTTATTGACAGCTAATCACAGTCCATAAAGATAGGAAATAATATTCCATTTCAAGCTTTCTCCTAATCCGAATTATCTTAAAAAAAAATTGTTTCCTTTTTTTTAATAAATTTCATATCAACATAATTTTTTTTCACCTTAAGATCAACAACTGATTTAATTTGAAATTTATTTTGTCAAAGACTAACAAAGTTCATGTGAATTAGCATTGCAATTTCTAGGTATATATACTCACCTTGAATGAATTGACCTTAAATTAAATCTGGGAAAGACCTTTAATGCTCTTTTTCAAATGAAAAAATAAATTTATTTAAAATTCACTCTGTATGAAACTGTGCCACTGCCACTTCACTAGTTTTTCAAGAAATTCACGTTGCAACTTCGTGAAAAAAATAAATAAAATAAAATAAAACAACTTTTTCTCCGAATTTCAAGATCGACATCCAGAAAAACTTAGATACGACGATCGACCGACCGACCGACGCGACGGCGAACGATGACGACGAAGCGATGCCAAATGTAGCAAAGGAAAATAATAATAATAATATTTATAAAAATAAAAAAAAACTTTAAAGAAAAATCTGCGATGGAAAACTCAAGACGACGACGACGACAACGTTGTTACGTTCCAAGGAAAGATCAATAATGGTCCACGATTTGTACGTTACAGATTTCCACGGCAGACAAACGAGAGAAGCTGGGTGGCTTCTTTTCTGCTGATGCTGTTGCTGCTGCTCATGCTGGCTGGAAGCTGATGCTGCTGGTACCTGTTGGTAGTAATGGTGGTGGTGTGGTGGTGGTTTGGTTTCTGCAGATTCTTTGGTGGAGGAAAATCTTCATAATTCAATAAATAATATCTACTACATCATAGATCAATTGAAATAATATTGTGAATGAAGATATTTTCTTAAATATACAATACAGGTTTTTCGGGGTAATTCACCCATTCGAATATCCACTAATTACAGATATCATGTTACTCCCAAGTATGTATCTTAAAATGATATTTTATTTGTATGTAAAGATCCATGATCCAACTGGTCGTTGAGCGATGAGGAATTTGCAATAAGATTTCATGGAGGAATCTTAACAGCAGCGCACATTATTATTATTGCGACACCTTCAGAAGCTGGTCGTCTATATTATGATGGCGCAAATGATTGTTGGTAGCATTTTTAATGTTGGCCCAAATAGGTACAGAGAAAATAAATAATAATAGTTATTTTTTCAATTTAAGTTGTGGTGAATTTTTTTTTTTTTTTTTGATTGGCCAATTTGAGATTTTGTAATATTTTGTTCGTCACGTTTTGGGAAATAAAGATGAGGATTTATACGGAAGCTTAGGATGGGCGTTGTGGAAGCCAACAAACCACTTTAAAAAAAAAATTAAAAAATTACTTAGTTATGAAAACCTTTGAATTTTTACTTGACAATTAGATAGATATGCATTTTTCAATACACATAATCGTCTTGGAACTATATTGAGATAAATTATGAAAATAGCTTAAAAATTGTAAAATTGAACAAGATGGCCTCGCAATTCAGAGGATTTTGCACGTATGAATTATCCACCTCTTGATCTGGCATTATTTTCAAAAGTGTCAGTTATCTGTCTAACATTCTTTTACACTTTTGGCATCTTCAACTTAAATGTGGTGATGGTTCAGAGGATCATAATGTGAAAATTAAAGGCTCTCCTAAACCAACACGAATACTTTTGGAATGACAACGAAATTTTTGGCTGTCTTAATTAATTTAAATGATGATATTATTAATGGGGGTACCCACTACCCACACTTCTTACATTCTTCGGTCGTCGCATTTTAGCTCCGATTTGGGAAAGCCTTAAGGGTCATATACACACCATCAATGTTTCCTGACAATATTACTAGAACGAGTCTCGATTTAGGTAAAATTGATCGTTTGTAGGCACTTCAAAGTTCGTCACAAGTAATATTGATACATTGACGAAACACAAAATTATTTCGATTGAAGGCGTTTTTATTTTTTAGTTCAGAGCAGAGCCTTAACTGTCAAAAAAATATTTGTATTTCGTTTTTAGCTCTTCTGATCGTTCAGAGCTTCAAAATGGAAATGGAAGGAAGGAATTTGAATTTTTAACTGAATAGAATGAGGTCATGAGTTCAACAAGTTTGACATTTAATAATCAAGAGAAAAAAAAATTCAATGAGTCCGTTCAACAAAAACTCATAACTGAACAATGAAACAAAAAATGACCTTGATATTAAACGTCAATTTGATCGTCAAATAATCGTAATTTTTTGACGAATATATTGCTATCGGTTACAAAAGAAATTCCTTTAACTTTGTTCATTTACTTCCCAAACCTACCCATTTCTACCATTTTTAGCCCAAAAGACTTTCAAAGTTCAGATAAAAAAAAATAAATCTGGTAGAAGTTTCGGGCAAGTAAGCGAACAAACCTAATGTTGTAGCTTTGTTTTTCCTTTCTTTTTTGCTATGAAGACTTTTTTATTTACCTACTAATTGTTGACGTTTATAAAAAGTACTCGACATTTTTCGTTCATATTTCCAATTTTGGACTTTTTTCTCTGAGAGAATTTCATCCCCACTCTCCATAATTTGACAGATTAAAATTTTTAGTCCAGAAAATACAAACCTATTCAATCGCTCGACCTTAAAAGAAGTTTTTTTTTTTCAATTTCTTTCATCTTTGTTTGATTTTTCAAATGTTTTTCTTTTTTTTTTTCATTTTATAAAGATGGTAAAAGTGATTGCTGTGGTGAAGCTATAAGATCTATGCGGTCGAGAAATTTGCTTCCGCTGAAGTGCTATTCATAGTCAATAGGTCAAAATGAATCAGTACGACGCACGCTTCTAAATTTATGCTGCAACGAAAGTAAGTTGAAAGTGTTCGACTGTTCAAGGGAAATTCTGGAAAGCAATAGCATTGCGGTAAGTTCTTTATCTTCAATTTTATAATTTATTTGAGTTACACAAAGTACCAAAAATGTATTGTACAAGGTGGCCCAAAAGTCATCGCCCTATCGGAAGATGCTATAATTTTTGCAAATGGCGGCAAATGTCAATTTTACTTTGACATGTATCACATACTCCTAAAGAACGCGAAATTATTTGTTTTGATTGATTTTTTGCAAAATAGGATCTTCTGATAGGCTGATGACTTTTGTGGCAACTTGTCCATGTATAGCTCTTTCACAGACGTTTTGTAAATTAAGCTTAACAATTTTTCACCTAGACCAATGGCACCATGAAAGGAATTTGAATGGCCGTTTTCGAAAACGTCAAATCAATGTTAATTTGATTGTCAATTGGTACGTTCAGCAGACACTAGGGACTACATAATATGTAGTCAACTGCATTCATTGAACGCAAAATTGAGTAGGGAAACTAGTTATTTCTTACGATGTCAAAACTGGATCTTTACTTCAAATATATACATTCTTATAATATTTGTCTTGATTATGGAATACGCAATTCTACATCTGCAGTGATTCTCAGTACAGAATTCTCTTTTCTTTTCATGACAAATGTATAAAGAGAAAGGAGAGAAGTGCACTGCGAATTACAGCGAATAAAGTATTGCGGATCCATAATCGACATGAATATGTTTATCTGAAAAACACCTCATATAAGGCAAAAATTAATATTCTTACATTTTTAGTTAAATCCTTTCCATAATATAACTTTAACCAAAACTTATAACAAAGATGAAAAAAAGAAGTTGCAGAACAATGAAGTTCAGCTTGCTATTTAGCGATAAAATATAATCAGCTCATATTTTGACATAAATACACTTGACTTAAAATGTAGGGAGATATTTCTTGACTAGCTTTCCAGTCAACTTTCCAATAAAGTTGCCTTAATTGGAAGGCATTTTTTTGACAGCTGATCAATCAGAGACTAGAAACTTGTCTTAATTTCTAGTCCCTACGTTCTTCTGAACGTACCCAATGATTCGTCATTTTTTGACGCAGATATCTGTTTAATCAACGTCAGTCAATTTTCTTGCAAACGCATTTGACATTTACGATCAAGCCTTATAGACCAAGTTAAAATGCAAAAACAAATTACAAATTTCTGTCTTGTTATGCTTATTTTATCGATGTTATTAAAGGCGCAATTTTATAAGATATTGATGATTAATATTTACTTTCTCTCTTGCATATTTTATTCAGTTCATTGTAACCACGTGAAAAAAAAACACCTTTGGGAATACAATCAATAAGAAGCTCATTTTATCCCATGTTGAGGCTGTGGAATACTTTGATGTTGATGATTCTAATACGAAAGATTTTCAATATTATAACGGTAAGTTAATTTAAACCTGACATTTTTTTTTATTATTTTAAGAATCTCAATAATTCGATAAGTAGCACTCAATAGGTCTGTTTCTTTACTCGCCCGCGGGATCCCAAATCTACCCAAAATGTGTTTCTTTACTTTTTTCTGGCACGAAAATGCCAGAGCTTTTGACTTTTTTTTAATTTATTTAATTTCCCCTCCAGCAAGAATCTACCCTAACATTTTACTTACTGCCTTTTCTTGCTTGTCAAAAAAGAAATCAGCTGATCGAAAAATTTCAATTTTAGTTTTTCAAATAAGTGTGCATTAAGACGGTCATTGAAAATTAAAAGAATTAAAAACTAAAGAAAGAAACTAAACTAAAAGAGAAATAAATTAATTATACGAAGCATGGCAGCAAATATAACAATAAATATTTCTCCTGGTTCTTTTGACAGAGCTTCATAACATTGTAGTCCTCGTACTCGTACTTATCGTCATCACTGCTATCTATTATTAATCCCTTGATTTTCGTTTTCACGTCTTCCAAATGGGTCATTTTCAAAAAAATTGTTTTCTTCTGATAATTTCTGTTTTCAAATGTGACGTTTACCCAGAAGCAAATCAGAAACATCCCAAATGCGTTTCCTTACTTTTCATTTCTGGTCAAAAATTACAACAACATCATCAGAAGCTCGAGCACAAACTTTTTCCCGAACTTTTTCCCAAACTTTTCCCAAAAAGTAAAGAAACAGACCTAATATAACGAGGTTTCTTGACCAAACCAAACAAAGTCAATTTTTTTTTTCATACACTTATAAAAATACCCTTTTTATTTACGAGTTGTAGACGAATTGTTCAGGCAAAGATTATCGGGTAAAATTTTTTTTTGATTACCTTGATGAGGTGTGGAAAATTTTTGAATTTTTTTCTTTCTGTAAAAATTCGATTCGAAGTTGATATCAAATAATTTAATAAAACACAAAACGTAATTATTTTCTCTCGCATACTGTAACTGCTTACATTTTAAATTTATGTTGCCTATTTTGAGGCGGATTTTTTGGTGTTGCATTATATTTTATTTTTTTGTGTTATAAAAATCTACATATATTTTTCAAATTGCTACCTAAAAATATTGACAAAATTTAACTACGAATGAAATAAATAGCAAATTAAATAAATCGAAGGCGATCATTCCTCTGCCTCTTTCATTTTTGTTTCCTACGATATTAATCTTATATCGTTCGTTGTTTTTGCGGTTTGATAGATATTCAAAATGGTTTGGGTCTACACTCTTGCAATCGGAAACGGTTCTTTTTCTATTTTCCTTTATTGAAGAAACAAACCAATCAATTGTCTAGTGTTACCAGCTGCCATTAGGGTTCAGGGTTTTTTGGGTAATATTTGGATCAAAATATTTTATATGCCTATCGTCGAAGCTATAATAAGTCTTATTCCATTGCACGATTTCAGTGGATTAAAAAAATCTCTAAGAAATCATAAATTTATGATATTTAATTTTAGGCTTTTGAAAAATTTGTTTTTAGCGTTTCGGATGACATTTGAAACGCATTGATCCTAGAATTGTTAATGGAACGTTGACTATCAAATGTATTGACAATTTTGGGACGAAAATTGACGTAGACATTTTTGACGTCAGATTGTAAACGCGTTGACCAATGTTGATTCAGCTTCTCTCAGCTTTTTTCAGTGGAATGTGGGGAATATTAATAGTTATAGACGAGCCTTGTGTACTATATGTTTCTAAAAAAGTTTTCAAATTAGGTACATTTGTCTGACAAATTTTGAGAGAAAATGAGATTTCAGAGATTTTTCTCACCCTCAAAAAGTGAGCAAGCGAATTCAAGATTTTTTTCCTAAGAATTTTGACAATAAAGCTGAGAAATTTTGGGATCTCATCTACATGACTAATTAATTAATTAACTAATTATATATAATTCCTAAGATATTGACAAGTCTAAAAAAATTGTTTCATTAATTTTTGACAGGTAAAAATTTGAAAGATTTCAAAGATCACGAATTTACTCAAACAATTGGTCAATTTATATTTCAGGGGTTCCTCACTAATTTTTGTATTCATAAAAAATTTGGTGAAAAATGAGATCTCACAAATTTTCTTCTCTAAAATTTTTCATCCTCCCTATAGTTGATAGAAAAAGAAAGAATTTTTTCTGAGAAATTCTGCTTTCATAATAAAAGATATAGATAAAAGGGAGCAAATACTCAGAGCAGATACTCAATATAAAAAGCTGAGCAGGCGTTATTTTAAACGCTGCTTATAGTATCTACACATTTTTATTAATATTAAATGTAGAACCTCCTTCTAAAAGTGGAGTTTTGAGCAGATTCTCCGTCAAAAATTTGTCCAGTTTTGAAAAATGATATACCACTAGTTTTACTCTTCCGAATGTGAGCAAGTGAATCCTAAAGTTTTTTGCTTGCTATAAATGACAGAAAAACTAATTTTTTTTGAAAAAATGTGGTTTAGGTACATATTGAGTGATATAAATAAAATGGAGCAATTGCTCAGAGCAGGTACTCACTACTAAAAGCTCAGCAGGTTCTATGAAAACGCTAGTATATTCAAAAATTTAATTCATACAAAATGGAGAATCTGCTTCGAAAAAAGGATTCTTGAGAAGGTGCTCGTTAAAAATTTGGTCAGTTCTAAAAAATGAAAATGTTTGCTCTGTCAAGTGAGCAAAAGAATTAAAAATTGTTTTCTTCAGTATCTATAATTTATAGGAATACTGACTGAGCTCTTTTTTTGAGAAATATCTAGATACTGATTACTGATTACATAATGAGTGATATCAATAAAACGGAGTATTTGCTCAGAGCAGATACTCAATATTAAAAACTGTGGCATTATGAAAATGCTATTATTCATAATTTTTATTCATATAGAATGAAGAAATATGCTCCGAAAAGTGGCACTTTGAGCAGATGCTCCAATTTATTTATACCATCACTCAATAGTTTTGAGTGATGATATATGAGTTCTTAGAAATGTATAGTGACTGAATTATTATTCATACCAACCCATTTAAATTCTCAGAAAGTTTATTCCATTTTGACTTTTTAAAATTGTTAATTATACATATTTGGTTTGAAATAACAAAAAAAAAACTTTTTATTACCATAAAAGTTGAGGCGGATTTTGTGTTCTTCTTTTTGCGCATATCATTCTTTTTTTTCTCGAAACTTTTTGCGAGGGTTTAACTCTATATCGCCCGAATTGGATACTTGAATATTCTAGGCCTGGTTTGAATAATTTGAATCGGCACTCTGGCGCTTGCTGGTACCGATAGATGTCTTGAATCTAAATTGAATAAACAAAAAAAAAAAAACAACTTCCTTTGTATAAAGATGGATTTTTTTTTGCTTAGAGGAGTAGATATCTGACAGTACTCATAAGAATTTTGAATTGGTAAACTGCCTTCTATATAAAACTGAATGCATAATTGAAATATGCTAACGAACAAAATTTATGGGGCAAATGGAAAAAGTATGCCGAGTGCGTGAGTGCATGCAGAAATATCATAAGCAAAGCCGCAATATGTAGTTTAAAAAAAATTTAAAAAAAAATTTTTTGCATACAAATTTTCTTCTAACAAAGTAATTTAGAGAGAATTATTTCCAAAAATGTTTTTCTGAGTGATTCTCAAAATCGATACGTACTAATGTATACCTTTGTTGTCAAATAAAGGTTTGAAAGCCAAACAATTTAGCATTTTAATGTTCCTTGAAGATTCTCAAAAATTTGGGGTATTCCGTCCCGACCCCCTAGTGTTACGTTTACCATTTCTAAGGCCGTGTGTGAGTTGGATTAAAATCGCGTTAAATTTTATCCAAAGATTAATTTTTGAAAATAATCTGGTGAATTTTTGACATTGATGAGGTGAATCTATAAGTGGAAACATTAAACATTAATTTTTGACACTAATTTTTTGAGTTATTGACAGTAATGAGGTGAATATATAAGTGGAAACACCAGAGATTAATTTTTGACAATATGACGTGAATTTTCGATACTAATTAGATGAATCTATATAAGTTTCAATATCAAAGACTAATTTTTGACACTAATGAGGTGAATTTTTGAAAATAATGAGGTGAATTTTCCACACTCATGACATGAATCTTTACGTTGAAACGTCAAAATTAAATATGGAATAAAATTTAATCGAAATTTTAATCCATTTCACATTCGCTTTAAATCGAAAATTTTGATGGACACACATTTTCAACTGGCTGTACTTGGCATTTTAATGTTCCTTGAAGATTCTCAGAAATTTGGCGTATTCCATTCCCCCAACGCTTTTCTTACCAATGCTAAGGCTGTGGGCGAATTGGATTAAAATCGCGTTAAATTTTACCGAAAGATTAATATTTGACACTAATGAGTTGAATTTTTGACGCTAATGAGGTGAAACGTGTAAACATCAAAATTGAATCTCGTGTTTCACTTACCAGGAATAATGCCACGTCATGGGTGAATTTCAATACAATCGCGCTAAATTGTATCCAAATATTAATGTTTGACACTAATAAAGTGAATTTTGACATTTTGACACTAATGAGGTGAATCTATACGAAGAAACGTCAAAATTTACTCTTGCATAAAAAGTAATTGACATTTTAATTCAATCCACATTCAAAGATATTCAAAGATAAATATTTGACACTAATGAGGTGAATTTTCGACACAAATGAGGTGAATTTTTAACACCAATGAAGTGAATGTATACGAAGTATAGCGTTAAAATTTACTCTTGGATAAAATTTAATTGAAATTTTAATCCAATTCACATACAGTCTTAGGCACAAATTTTGATCAATATTCACTGGCAGCAAAAATGAAATTAAAACCCCCTTAAGCAATTGGCACAGTTTCTAAATCAGTCACCATTTTCCCTTACCTAAATATTTGTTGATGGTAAAACATTATTTAATGTGAAAGCAGCACTTCTTCGACAGGAAAGTTCAAACATAATTTCTCTTTCATTTCGGAGAATTAAAAAAAAAAATGAATTAAAAAAAAAAAAACCCTATACCACCTGTCTAGAGATCAATAGCGGTACAATCACTAAACTATATGTACTTCCAGCCAGCCAGCCGGTTGTTACCTCTGGTTAACAATGAGTCAATTACGTTTTGGTCACCTCGGTGGCGCAGCGGCGCCGATAACCTCTCTCGCGACCCATCATGTCTAAACCTAAAGGCAAAGTTTGCTAAAAGTGCAGTGCATCAGCCATAGTGCCAGTTCGTGCCACATAAATATTTGCCAATATTCGCAGTTATTCGCGAAAAAAAAACTTTCTCAAAAAAATAAAAAAAAAAACAAAAGAACTGCAAATTCCGAAAAAGTAAAGAAAAAAAAAGTTGAAAACGCATTTCCTCGTCCTCCATCGATGACCATCGTAGACTTTGGCTGCAACGACCGCATCACGAAGTAACCCCATTGATCGATTGGCAACTGCTGGCCAATTCTCTCCAAAAAAGGCTTTTATTTGTCTTTTTGGTTTTTGAGAAATTCCACCGGGTAGCATGATTGGCATTTGAGAAATGATTTTCGCTTAAGTCGACGTACGTACATAGGTACTGTGGTACTGCTCATGAGAGAAAGAGCTTAAGCCTGATTCTCGGGGCCTGTAATTATGCAAGACACGGTTAAGCCATTGCTATGGTTGGAAGTTTTGTGCGCACAAGCTCTCAGTGGAAATCATATGTGTACAGTACATGATTGTATTCTGCTATAAGACGGGCTTCCTAATGCTGTTTTTTTTTTTTATCGGATGATGATGATAACTTTGGAGGCACATCATCGATATTATTGTAAACCAGTTGGTTCGACGACGATGAGCCAAAGACCACGAAGAACAAAGAGAGGAAGACACGCGGCTTCACCGGTTCGCGCTGGCTGGCTATAGACATCGTGGAGTGGATGATGTGTATCTTCTTTTTGGGTGGAGTAGCGATTAACATGTTTATACCATTCGATGACGACGCTGACCAGTTGTTGGTATATATTATGGTCCATAACTTGAGAGAGTCACACCTGTTAGGTTGTTTCAGTCTCGAGTGCACAAAATGTGCAAAAAATATATGTTGGCTGAAGTTTGACTGGAGTTGTTTGTTTTTTTTTTCTTTGCTTTGCAATGACCCAATGGAATGCGGACGGTCTACTGATGTTAGGTATACCTACTAGCTTATTATGCCAATTTGTGGGTGCAGTTGGAAGGAAAAAGAACACAATGTGTTATAAAGAGATTTTTACATGTGTATATTTTTGTTTGCTAACTTTTTGTTAAAAAAATAATTTCTCAAAAAATCAAAATTATGGCTACCTATGTGGAACGCATTTTATTTTGTATTATATAATAAAACAAGTATCAATTTTTTAAGCTAATTTTTTAGTTTTCCATCTCAATTCAGTCTTTTTCTTTGAGCTCAAAAATATAAAAAAAAATCCAAATAAATGATAAATTCAAATTTGTGGAACGCATTCAAATTTTACCATTTTTTTTTCAAATTGTTGGAAGAAATTTTCCCTTGCGCTCAAAAATACCTGATCAGAAAATCAATATTATTGCCACTTACCACATATGTGTATAAATCTTTGTGGAACGCATTCCATTTTTTGTTTTTAGAAAATAAATTTTTTTTTGTAAAATTTAAAGTTTTCCACCCCAATTCAGGTTTTTCCTTTAACTCAAAAACCAAAATAATGGATATATAAACATTTGTGGAACGTATTTATAATTTACTATTTTATCATATATATCAAATTATTTGACATATTTAAAGGTCTTAAACTCTTAATTAGCCTTTTCCTATGTGCTCAATAAAACCTACTCGTAAAATCAAATTATTCGGTATGTAGAACTTTGTGGAACGCATTAATATTTACTATTATACAATAAAACACCGAATAGTTTGGCCAGTTTGAAAACCCTAATTAATTATTTTTGTTCAAAAATTCCTGTTCAAAAAATAAAAATAATGACTGTAAGAGTTTGTGGAACGCATTCAAATTTTACTATTTTTGAAAAAATTATCCAATTGTTTGGAAAATTTGAAAGCCGTCCCATCAAATTAAACATTTTCCTTGGTACTCAAAAATATATATTTACAAAATTTAAATACTTACATAATGTATATAAAAGTTTGTGGAACGCATTTCATTTTTTATTATTACAAAAAAATATCAGATTGTTTGCCAAAATTCATTATTTTCTTTTGATCTCAAAAATATCTAATCAAAAAGTTGAAAGATTTGATTTATGGAAGGTTGTGGAACGCATTCAAATTTTATTATTTTAAAACAAAATACCACATTGTTTGACAAATTTTAAAGTTTTTCACTCTAATTTAGCCTCTTCTCTTGTGTTTAAAAATACCGTAAAATCAAAATAATGAATATACTAAAGTTTGTGGAACGCGTTAATTTTTACTATTTTTCAGCAAAATATAAAAATGTTTGTCAAGCTGGTCGACCTTAATAAAGCATTTTGGCTTTTTACTACAAATACCTGTTCAGAAAACCAAAATAATGTATATATGAAAGTTTGAGGAACGTATTTAATTTTTTATTATTTACAAAAAAAAAAAAATTCTATTTTTTTGAAAATTTTCAAGTTTTACATTGTAATTAAGCCCTTTCTTTTGTACTGAAAAAATACTTAGATACTCATAAAATCAAAATAATGCCAACTTGAAAGTTTGTGGAACGCATTAACTTTTACTATTTTACAACAAAATATCAAATTTTGGGCAAATTTTTAAGTTTTCCAGCCCAATTCAATCTTTTTCTCAAATTATCTACTCCAAAAAACAAAATAATAGATGTGTGAAATTTTGTGGAACGTATCAATTTTTTATTTTTCACGAGTTTAATACTGAACTTAGTGAATTAATAGATTTAAGGATAAATTTAAATAAACGTTTAGTTAAAGTAGATATGAAGATATACCTAGGTACTCATATTCAACTCACAAAAAAATGAATACGTTCCACAATTTTATTTACTTCCTGTTTTGAATTTCCGACCAATTTTTGATTTTATTTTTTTCCCTGATATGTCAATGACACTTTTACGATGAATACAAAAATTATTCTCTGTCCTAAAAATAATGCAAGTGAAATCGAAAATGCCTATAATTTTATTAACTTGACATCCGAATTTCCATTCCTTACTTGTGTCATCGACGTGACCGGCATTCAAGGCCAAAATTGAATGACTCCCCCATGAAAGACAGATTAACGTATAGTATTTTCTACTTGGTAAACATGTTGCGGTACCTTCTTGTCTTCAACACGAAAAGAACGACAAAGGCCTATACTCTCTCGCCGGAAAGCCCTTTTTCAAATGACGCATGTTGTTGTTGGGCGGGCTCTTGATGGAGAATTATTAATGTTGTTGTCTTCTATTATACATACACGTATTATTTTATAAATTTTTTTACTGACAATCGAAAGTTTATCCTGTTTCTTTTTTCAGGTTGGAAAAGACAAAGACTCATGCCAATCGTCATCTTATACTCATGTTCAGAATTTTTAATTTTGTGGGATGAAGCGGGAGTGCCTCTGGAAGAAACAAAAAAAAAATGATTTTTGATAGCAGCTACTGGATTTTTAATCGTTGCGTTGCGCGTAATTCAACTGGAAGTATAAAACCTTGAAATAAAATGATTCGTAACCTCAGCATTAAGTCGTCACGGAATATATTTTGTTAAGTCCAATGTCTTTTGCAGTACCTCCTCATCCCTAATTTGTCTTTGATTCATTGATGTGCTTAATCTGGATAAAAGATTCTAAATTAATGCAAGGTGACGCAAAAGTTTTCACCGTTTGCAAATGGCGGCAAAATGTCAATTCCACTTTGACATTTGTAAAGTAAATGACGGTGTTCACATTGGACTGCCTCCGCCGACTTTTTTTTTGACGTCTCAGTACTTTTTCTCACTTCATGGGGAGAAAGAGATACCTTTCTTGGATAATTCTTTCTTGCGATGCAGTGGGAGTGGGTAAGTACACAGAGACGTCAAAAAAAGTCGGAGGAGAAAATCCAATGTGAACACTGTTAAAAAATACACATCAAAAGGCGTTTTTCATTTTTAGCCCCGAGCGGGCTCTGAGCGAATAGAGCTCTCTCCGAACAGAGCGTGACCTGAGCGCACTGATCTATTTAAGAAACTCAATTGAGCACTGAACTCTCATATCTGTCAAATTACATGAAAATTGTATGAAGTTAGCCGCGCTCAGCTTTGTGCTCGATGTGCTCGGTCATTTTTTTCCGAGCTCATCGAGCGAGCCCCGGTCGAGCTCTGAGCTAAAAAAGAAATGCAAGTTGAGAGCTCGGAGCGCTCCGAGTTAAAAAGTAACATAGTTTTCTTTTTGACAGCTCAGTGCCACGCTCGGGGCCAAAAAAGAAAAACGCCTAAAGAGAACGGTTGTGCCAAATCGTGGCAAATGTCAATTCTAATTTGACATTTTTGTGACAAAATATACGTCAACAAGACTGATAATAATAATTTTTTAATTTTTTTTGCGGAATAATTTGCAAAAATTAAAACATCTTCGAATAGGGTGACAACTTTTACGCCACCTTGTACCTTGAAAAGATGAATCAACCAAAAATCCAAAAAATTAGTTTCGTAACATAAAAGCCCTTAATTCTGCTTCCCAAAACTTATAATAAATTCAAATAGCTCTTTTCCAATGTTAATTATAATTATAAAAAAAGAAAAAAAAAATAACAAGTGTTTTAAATTCATGCCATTATTTTAACCAACTAACTGTAAATGTACATACTTTTGTTTTATCAACAAAAAAAAAAGGCAAATTATTATATTAAACGTTGGAGAGAGAATGCATAAATTTTCTCTGATGATGATTTTTATTATATAAAAAAAAAATGAAGAATTTCCTGTTGCCACTCTATAGACCAAGTTGCATGCTACTCCAAATACAGAATTAGCCTCTTATAGGTATAGCTTACCACCACCACCACCACCACTGACTGCTGCCATGTTAACTGCTGCACATGGAGTTACTATGTTGCACTAGTTCCCCTTTCCATCATCATCGGATCACGTACCACGCGGTTCCACAGCACTTGAACCATTGAACGAAAAAAAAAAAAAAAAATGTTGAAGTTGCATGGAATTTTTCTTTCTCCATTCACCAAAAAACACGTCCGGTCCGTTGGAGGTTTTTTTTTTTTTTTGCTGTAAACGAATAAGGAAAAATATTGTTTCCAAGTCACAAAAGAGCATAAATCAGGAAGCTTAAAGTAAAAAAAAAAAAAACCTTAAAGATCAACCAAAGGGACCTACCGGAATCTGATATGTTTTTGGTAACAAAACCAAAGCAAAAAAAAAATAATTTAAAAAGATTCATAAACGAGAAAATATATATCCACTCTGGTTTAAGGAAACTGACAGTAAGTCTGGTTTTCAAAAAATGTACAAAAATAAAAAAAAAATACAAAAATCACTTGAAAGTTTGAGCATAATCATTATAGCCGCACAATTCCTTTGACCTCTTTTTTACAAGCAGCATTGCATCAGGTATACATTTAATGCTGGTCTGGTCCAGCTGCTGGTTGTATGTAAACTTGTTAAGAGTGTCTTACAATATTTACGCAATTCGTTATGATTTATAAGCAGTCAGTCGGCATTTATGTTTAACTTGAAAATTAGGTTTGATTGAATTTAAACAAAATTTATTGTGGAAATTTATGGCATATACAATTATTATTATACAAAAATGTTTTGAAAAAATAGTGTGGTTGATTGGTTAATTTTGCAAATTCCTTTCATTTTTGAGAAATGTTGGCACGAGGATTTATTTTATTTTGTTTTATTTTATTTTATTTTATTTTATTTTATTTTATTTTATTTTATTTTATTTTATTTTATTTTATATTATTTTATTTTATTTTATTTTATTTTATTTTATTTCATTTTATTTTATTTTATTTTATTTTATTTTATTTTATTTTGTTTTATTTTATTATATTTTATTTTATTTTATTTTATTTTATTTTATTTTATTTTATTTTATTTTATTTTATTTAATTTAATTTTTCATTCTGAAAGATTTAAAATAAAACAAAAACATAATTCAGTAACTTGCGTTGAACTTTACACATGGTTGAACCAGGTTTTTCAGTTTTCAAAAAACACCCGAACATCCGTTTAAATTATTTTGTTGACTTTCAACGCAAGAAACAAGAAATTCTGTGCTCAATAATTTAAAAAGTAATTTTTGTTTAAATTAGTTTTTAATATGAATTAAAAAAACTTCAAGCGTTTCCCTTTTCTATTTCTCCGGGGCGGACACCCCTGAAATGGTGTTCTTATACCTTTTTTGACCGCCCCGCGGGTGGATATTTAAACTTTATATATAATATTATTATATCTAAATTTTTCTTTTTATTTCTATTTCAAAAATAAGAAATTACCTACAACAAACGAATTCACAATAATTGCCTCAGAACTCATGTAATTTTGGCAGTTTATTCGTCATATCTTAACTCCCCACAGCAAAATATCTACTATATGCTTACTTCAGGGCGAGTTCGGAGCGATTGTTCTGGTTTGAGTTTAGGTTTAAAAAAAAACGTTTTAGGGTGACCCCAGGCCCCAGTGTGACTTCAGGGCTCAACGAAGAAACCTTTTAAAATTTACGTCAAACATGTTGGTTCCAGTAGTGATTCAGGCCATTAGGCGGTAGGTCTACATATGCAATAAATCATTATAACAAATATTATAAGAAAAGAATGTCAACATATTCAACCAATCTGTCATATAATTTAGCCACAATAGATCTGTTTCTTTACTTCTCAAAATTGCCACTTTCTACCCATTTTAGTTCTGTCGAAAGTCCATATAAAAAAAAATTAAATTGGACTTATAATTGGTCAAAATTTTCAGTTTTGAGAAGTAAACAAATAGACCTAATAATTCCCCAAACAATCATTAGTCTGTGTCCCACAAAAAAATCTCACTGAGGAATTAATTCAAGAATAGTTGGGTTCAAAAATCTCCATACAAAAACACAGTGCTTTCAGTTGAAATAATTTGATATTTTGTTCACTGGTAAGTTACAAATATTGGCGAGTTTTTCTCTATTTAGATCGCAAAAAACCTCTTTTTTATATTATGTTGGATGGTTAATTTGGCTTAACTCGAAAATTATTATTTTTTTATAATTTTAAGATAAGCGCGTTCTATTGAACAGCTCCATGCTTTTTACAAATATTTTATTTACACTTTATCCTTAAATTCAGAGTCCATCGTTCAAAATAAGTTATTTGTTTTGTAAGAGTCTTTGCTTCTATATGAATTAAAGCCGCAAATAGCTTCAAATTAACATGTTTTGTAGTTTTTTTTAAATCAATTTATTTGTTTTACAAAATGTCTATCGAAAACTGAAAAAGATTCTATTCATGTGCAAAAAGCATAGATATTTTACTTTTACGCTCGCCCTGTAATTTATCTGACCTAACTCAACAAGACAATAAACAACGAAAAGCACCTGCCATAGAGAAATGTTCTCCAGCCACACGTTATTTTTCTCGTTTTCAACCAAAACGAAAACTGTATAAAAAATTCTACGACCAACCTTTAATTTCTCTCTTTGTCAATATACTCATAGTTCATACTCAATCAGAATAAATTATTTCTCTGAGAACAAATGAGAATTTACCTACCATAAACGATAGACCACTCATTCCAACTGTAACAACTCATGCTCTTTCACACATTACATTTTTTTTCTCACAGCACAGCTTCCAACCCGTTCATTATTTTTATTCTTCTATTTACTTTGTTCTTTGGTTCTGTTCTGTGATACCGAGGAGATGACAGAATTAAGAAGAGAGCGCAGTCGTAGGCGCACAGCAACAGGAATAATTTAGTTTCTGAATTTGGTCAAGATGTGAGTTTCAATTTCTCGTTTTCTCCGCAATCTTTTTGTAAAAAAAATATTAAATTTTATTGTAGAATTCCAATGTGTTGTGAATAAAATATTAAATAAATAATTAAAAGTGATCTCCATTGACTTCCTACAAAGGTTAAAATACCATTTGATTTGATGGGTAATTAATTTTAAAATTATTTTTTATTTGTTTCGCTCTGTGATCTGTCATGGCGGGCATCGCGCTTTGGTTTTTTTTTTGGTGATATATCAGTGCGTTGTGGTTTTGATCTCGGAATTATTTTCATTTACGAAAAATTGTGGTTTTTGTATCGGAAAATTATATTTATCATTTAATTAAAAACCTACATATTAAAAACTATCTATTTTATTTAACAATGAAACTAAAAATGTATAATGTCATGTCATATCTAAATTTATATTTTCCCTTTATTTTTAGAAAAAAAAAAATCGATTTTCGTTGCTCATAAAATAACGTGTTTATCAAATAATTTTGTTTTCGATTGTTATTCTTTTCAGGAATTTATAATTTTATACATAATTGCGCGTGCAATCGCAGTACCTACCAGGGAACCAGGGAGGGATATAATGAAAATCATTTTCTGCAAAATTTCCGAGATTGATTTTACACAGTAAGTGATGTTTTGTTTACATTTTTTCTCATCCTATTTACAAATAAAAATGCTTTCCTCATAACTAAAAAAATTGGTTTTCTTTTCAGAAATTCATAATTTTATACATACGTCACATGTATCTACTTCCGTGTGCAAACACAGTGCCAGGGAGAGAAATAAAGTAGGTCATTTGCAGGTTGGCCGAATTTTTTTTAATTTATTTTTCGAGGTAAGTTATTTTCATTTATATTTTTTTTAACCAATGTTATAAACAAATGAAAAATACCTCATAACTCTTTAATAAAAGAAAATTATATAAATGACTCAAGACTCACAAATAATGAACTCGTTTTCAAAATATTCGTACAGACCCGTAAAAATCATTCAAACTTTCGCGATAACCTAAACTGTCAGGGGATATAAAAAAATTTTAATTGAAGTCTTAATGAGTTTCGATTCGGTTGAATTTGTTAATAATTTCATAAAAAAAACTCGTTCAGAGTTTGTGAAGATATTTCGTGCAAAAAGATAAAACTCGTTCAGAGTTTCGCAGTGCCATATTCCAGAATGTCTGGGGGGAATATTAAAGAAATTTTAACTTATTTGTGAAGAGTTTAGTAAAATTCCTTAAGAAATTTATGTAAACTCGTTGAAATTTAAGATCAAATTAAATTCACTACTGGATTCAAAGATTTGCTCTTTTAAGTTCAAGTGAATTTGAATTTAAAGAAAATTATATTCTTCATTAATAAATAATATAATTAATAATTGGTATGCCTTTTTAAGGTATTTGTTAATATACATCTAAGATTTGCTTCAGTGCTTTAGGGCGTAGGTCGAGGTATACATAGATAGACAGACGGACAGTCAGAATTGCAAGACCCTGCACTTTTTTCATCTTTTCTTTCATCGTAGTCAGCTTAATTAAAATCCATAAGTGGATTTATTTTATGAATCCTGAACGTGCCTTTTAGTTCTTACATAAAAGAAAGAATAGTAAAAAAGATTGTGTTGAAGTCATTACCTTTGTTCAGAATTTCGTGATTGTACAAAGCTTCGGGGGAAAATAAAAAAAGTTTGATTCAATTCGTGAACAATTTCGTTTAATTTTCATAAAAACTTGTTCAGAGTTTAAACAAACGAGATTAAGTGCAAACAATAAAACTCGTTCAGAGTTTTGCGGTTATCTAAAACTTCAAAAGAATATACAAAAGTTTAATAAAATTAGAATTTTCATAAAAACTCTTTCAGAGTTTGAACAGACGAGATTCAGAGTTTTGCGGTTGTTGTCAAAAATGTCGAGAAAATATACCTTAAAGTTTTGAATAATTTCGTTAAAACTCGTTAGGATTTTCACAAAAACCCGTTCGGCGTTTCCAAAAAAAAAACAACAAAACTCGGTCAGAGTTTCGCGGTTGTTAAAAATGTCGGCGGAATATAAAAGAATTTATTTTAATGGGTGTTGTGAAGAGATTCGTTGAAATTTGTAAGATTTTCTTAAAAACTCGTTCAGAGTTCGATAAAACCAGATTTTGTGCAGAACAATAAAACTCTTTCAAAGTTTCGCAGTTGTCAAAAATGTCAGGAGAATATAAAAGAATTTATTTCAATGGAATTTGTGAAGAATTTCGCTAAAATTCGCTTATGATTTTCTAAAACTCGTTTAGAATTTTATAACAAAAGAGATTTCGTAAATTAGTTGTGAATTTCGCGGTTTTCTAAACTGGCGTGGGAATATAAGTTTTTTTGGAAGGCATGAAGAGTTTCATCATTATTCGTTGACAATTTCATAGAAAACTCGTGCAGAATATAAAAACGAAGAAAATCTCTTTATAAATAGAAAAATTCGTGCAAACCCTTCTCCTAGGTACATGAATCGAACACTTAAGCCAAAAAGTTTGCGAAGTTATTTGAGGGAATGTTAAAGAAAAATAAAGACTTTCGTTTGAAGCCGTATTGACGGTTTGGGCATGTCGTCGCAGCGCTTTCTTGGAAAGAGTAAAAGTAAGCATGCCACTTTTCTGATGACCTGAAGCCTATACCCAGTGACTTATGACTTGACGAAATTTGGCTGAAAAAACTTACGTTGATACCGTCCTTGCCGGCCCTTAAGTCGTGATCAGCGAGTGACCCTCCGAATATGAAATTTGAGCAAAAGTCTTCATTAAATTTTAACATTCTTCTAAATAATTGTAAGCCTGGCTTAAGTGTTTCGTTTCTTATTTGAATTCGTTCAGAATTTTTTTTCGGTGGAATGTAAAATAAATTTAAAACATTTCTTATGAAGTCGTTCAGAGTTTCAAAGAAGAAGAGGATTTCGTGCGAAAAACTAATAAACGTTTTGGGGTTACAAGATTGCCGCGTCGGAGATATACCTTAAAAATAATTTCTTTTTATTAAGAGTTTCCTTAATATACGTTAAGATTTCCATAAAAACTCGTTCTGAGTTAGAGAAAATATAAAAACTCATTCAGAGTTTTGCGGTTATCTAAAATGTCGGTGGAGAGAATTTAAATGGAACTCGTTAAGAATTTTGTTAAAATTCGTTAAGATTTTAATAAAGACGCGTTCAGAGTATGAACAAAGGACATTCGTGCAAAACAACAAAACTTGGTCAGAACTTTGCTGTTGAAAAATGTCGGGAAATGAAGGGTTTCGCAAAAATTCGTCCAGTTTCTTAAAAAATCGTTCAGAGTTTCGCGGCTGTTTAAAACTTGTGAAAAAATTTCGTTAAATTTCAATAAAATTTTCCTTAAAACTCGTTCAGAGTTTGAATAATGTTGGAAAAATATAAAAAAAAAAACATTTTATTGAGATTTGGGAAGAATTTTGTTAAGATTTTCATAAAGACTCGTTCAGATTTTGAACAAACGAGATTCGTGCAAAACAACAAAACTCGTTCAGAGTTTCGTGGTTGTCAAATAATGTCGGGAGATTATAAAAGAATTTATTTTAATGGAAGTTTTGAAGAATTAAGTTAAATTTCGTTCAGATTTTCGTAAAAACCCGTTCAGAGTTTGAAACGAGATTCGTGCAAGCCAAAAAAAAAAAAACCCGTTCTGAGTTTCGTTGTTGTCGAAAATGTCGGGAAATATAAAATATTCTATTTTAACGGAATTTGTGTTGAGTTTCGTTAAAATTCGTTAAGATTTTCCTAAAAACTCGTTCAGAGTTTAACAAACTCTTGCAGTATAATAAAACGCAGTATAATAAAACGCGTTCAGAGTTTCCCATCGGGCATATACATATGTAAACAAATTTGAATAGAATTTGAAGCTATTCGTTTAAAAAAGATAATAATTCCATAACAACTCGTTCAAAATTGGTATAAACAGAATTTTCTACAAAATGGTTAAACTAGTTTAAAATTTCGTCGCTCTCAAATTTTCAGAATATTTTTTTTTTAAATATGTACGTGAAAAGTTTTATTAAAATTTGTTCAGAATTTTATAAAATTTTGTGATTTTGTGTGAAATCGTGTTGAAATTCCGGAATTCTAAAAGATTTTGTAAAAATTTCGTTCAGAATTTCACAAAATTTCGTCGTTATAAAATAATATGTTTCCTCCGAGTTAATAAACTCAAATTTTTTCTTAAGCCGTAAGCATGTTATAGATTTGTAAAAAAAATAAAAATTCACATTTTGATCAAACTTGAAATTACTGATATGAGGGCAAATTTGTGGGCCTTGAAATTTTGACAAAACAGTTCTTTCAAATTGGAACATAGCTGTTTTTGAACATTTTCCTGGAACCCTTTTTTGCAATTTTTTTACACCAAGTATAAATAAATACAAAAATAATTTTTGAGCTTTTGAGGCTGCAAAATTAAAACGAAATCGAAATAACTTAAAAATTAGGCAATTTTCTCAAAAAATGTCAAAACCCTATTTCTGTTATGTGAATTTTTTTTAAAGAAATTCTAACAAAACTAAAATCTTCTTTGGGTGAAATATTAACACTCAAAGTTTTTTTTCCTGATCTTCTTTTCAGATCTTTGAAGGACTTGATAATACTTTAATTTTCTAAATGATCCAATAAAGAAAGACAAAAAAAATAGAAATATTTTGTCTATAGTTTTATTTATTTTCAGTAAATCTATAATCCATTTTTTTTTTTAATTTTTTTTTAACTACAAATATAACTACATGCATTAATAATATGGACTATTTTTTTTTTTCATAATTTTTCTTAAATGGGTTAAATATTAGATATTAACTACTATATTATGTAAAACAAAAAATTACAAATCATATATAAAATAATAATAATAATAATAACATCTTTTCAATTCGATTCAAATTTAAAAATAACTTCTTTTTTTTTGTTTTTAGTCAAATATACATACAATTTTAGTTTTATTTTTTTAAATATTTATAAAAAAAAAATAAAAATAGGTACCTATTTATATATTTTTCATATAAAGAATTAGGTATAAATAATAATTTTATTTTTTAATATATTTTCAACTTTAAAACCTAATAAGGCACATATAATAGTTTTTTTTTTTAAAGTTCTTTATTTTCTTTGTTTTTTTTTTTGTTTTTAATTTATTAAAATAATTTTTATATTTATTTATATAATATTATTTAATTTTTCTTTCATACTACTTAACTGATTTAATTTTTGTTTTGTTTTATTTTTTAAATTTGTGATGTTTGTTGTATGACCGATTGTATTTATTTGTTTGTGTTTGTTTGATTTTTTTTCTTTTTTTTTGGCATCTATATAATTTTATTATTGGGCTTGTAATAATAATTATTTTTGTTTTTTTATAAAGAAATAATTTGATATGTACTCATTGTGAGTCTATTTATTTTTACCTGGCTTTGGTCTGTCAGTTAATATTTTGTAAGTTTTATCGGATTAAACATTATAGGGGTAAGTGTAGACATAAAATACATATATAAATATATATTTTTTTTAACAAATGATTAAATATTTTTTCAGTAGGTAAGTTGTAAATTATGATTTTTATTGTTTTGTAAATGATTGACTAAAAGAAGTCCTTAACAAAAAAAACACAATTCGCCTTCTTTCTTTTAAGAAAGAAGTGAATGCTTCAAGTAAATAACACATAATTGTTCGACGAAATATATCCGACTCGATGGATTTATATTTATTTTATTTAAAAGAAAAACATATACAAATTTATATAAAAATCTATAAAAACATTTTTTCGGAATTTCTATGTTTTCTATGTTTTTTCTATGTTTCAAAATTAACATAGAAAAAACATAGAAAAAACATAGAAAATTAGCTAAAGATTTAAAAAAATTAGTTAATCAATTTTCTAACTTTCAATGAGTTTTGCAAACATTTGTCTAGAAAATTCATGATCAATCCTTCAAAAATGATAAAATTTGGTTGTTCGAGCCGGAATAAAAGTGCAGGTCATAGTTAAAATACATAACTTCTTTAGATGGTTAATTTTCAGCCCCTTGCTTCTCTCTTGAAAGTCAATTCCGGAGTCAATTATGTGTACATTTTTTTTTTTCTAATCAAACCTTTGACCGTCAGTACACTCTGGTTTTGATTTTTTTTTCTCAGAAGGTCGTTTCAAATCGAATCCATGAGCTTTTACAATTAACTCTAAAAATGTCTTTACTTAATTTAAATCAAATTTACATTTTTATATATTTATATGTAGGTATATTAACTTGAACAATATATTTATATTAAAAAAAAAAGAAAAATATAATAACAATCCTACAATTCTAACCTTCTCCTAAGTGTTTTCTTCTTTTTTTTTTTCTAAAAAAAAAACCACATCTTTCCCTAAAATAAAACCAACTTTTTATCTTCGTGGCTTTCCAAAACTTCCCGAAGGTCCACCACCATTTCCATAAATTACAGCTCCACCTCCATTGCCATATATCGCTTGTGCACTACTACCAGGCCCACCATTCATCATCGGAGGTCCTTGTGATGATTTTCTATGCAGTGTCGCTGCATCGGCTTCATTTAAATCCAAACCGGCGACCATTTGTGCAATTTCACGCTCCTTCTTCATGTCGGGCGGATTGAATTGTAGACTAGCAAGTGAACCATGACTTCGACTTCGATGCTCCTGCCGAATGGAATAGCTGAAAGCTCGTTCATTTAGATGACCTTTTCGCCGGTAGATACCAGTGCCGCCGGGTGATTCAGCGCCGGAATTGCCAGACTCGTCCAATCCATTGCCGACTGAAGCGGCCATCTTTCGACTACTCATCGCCAGCGGTCGTGGTTCGCCGATCATTGACTGAGCTACTGCTGGCGGAGGTGGACCGTGTGCGTGGTAGGCATAGAGTGATGGTACAATTGGCATTCCCACTGGTATGCCTCCATTCATTTTGTCCTTTTTCTTTTTCTTCGATGAAGTCGACGTCCGGGAAGGCTGCAGAGTTGCATATTGCTGGGGCATCATAACCTGCATTGGCATTCCAATCGGGCCCATATGATGTGCCGCAGCTGGATGACCCATCATCGGATGCGGCGGTGGATGGTGTGGATGATGGGGATGATGAGGTGGAGGTTGGGCGCCATTCATCGGAAAACCTCGATGACTTATTGTGTGATAGTGCCTCGATGGTGGTGGACCACTGACTGGACCATACATCACGCTAGCTGCACCACCATGATGCATTCCTGGACGCTGCAGGGTATTTGCATGAATTGGCTTCGGTCGAATTAGGGTACCCGAAAGGCTTTGACTTCCACCACCGCCATGGCGGTCGCCACCATTTGCTGTTTTTGATGATTTTTTGTCCTTTTTCTTTTTCTCCTCTTTCATTGGTGGTGGCGGAACATCGATGGGAGCACTTATTTGACGAGCCCTCACCGGTCTGCCCAGGGTTGATGTGTTGCCAGAAAATACCTCATACGGACTTTCCATTGCAATTCCATCCAATTGATCTTGCGAACCATTCCAGACTTTATGATTCTCATCGCCGTTATAGATTGAGCCATCACCATCGTCAACTACATGGATATCTGCACTGCTTCCGTAAACTATAAAAAGAAAAAAAAAAAGAAAAATTCCAGAATTAGAAATGAGGAAAAAAATCAATTACAATTTTTTGTTCTACAATAACTCTGATCACGTTTTTATGTATACAACCTCAAAACAGTGAAAGTCCACAGAAAGAAAAAAAAAAAAGTAGAAATATGGAGAAACTCGTGGGTTTATTTTTTTTAAATTGTTTTGTTGAAAAGATACAATAACGCATATTTTGTGAAGGCTTATTAGCTTTGCAGGGTTAATTGTTCACAACCAACCGACATCACAAGAGTTAACCACGTTATTATTATTTATTTTATTTTTTGTTGTGTTGTGTTTTGATTAAGATCACCATCACGTGCATGACTTTCAAATTTAAGATTTCAAGGCTATAAATTCTGTTTTGTGGATAAATAACATACCTATACCAACAAAATGTATGCCGCTCCGCTTTTTTCTGCGGATTCATAATTATAATCAAGTTGAGAAAGGTTTATAGAATGTGATTGATTGGTCAATTTAAATAATAATAATAATTAAATATAGGAGGGATTTTTTTTTTTTTAATTTTTGATTTACAAATGTCTCAATAAATTCTTTTGTTTTGATGGAACGCTTTAAAATCTTTCAAACCATTTCAGCCTTTAAGCTATCAAGGTCAACAAAGTCTTGAATTAATTTTTAAAACATAATATGTTAAATGGTTAAGAGTGCTTTTTAAGTTAATCATATCAAAATCATGATTATTTACCAACTCAGACGAAGTTTTGCTATTAAGACTTAAAAAAAGGTAGATTCTAGGCAATGGATTTAGCATATTTCAAATGAAATTTTCAAATTGCTAAAATCTTTTGTTGCCTTCAGCTTAATTGAAGACTTTGATTTTGACACTTGTTTTTATTTTTTTTTTTTTCACAGAAATGTTGTAAAATTTTTTTTGCTGAAGAAACTTGTTACTTGAGCCCAAAGGTTCACTGTTGCCCCAATTTATGTAAGTAGAGGACAGAACAAATTAAAATAGGATCTAATTTTTATGAGAATTTACAGAAAATGGTCACACCAGACATTAAGAAGTTTTGGCACACCACAGTCCTCTACAAAGAATCAAAGCTGTTAGCTGGTCTTTACCACCGATCAATCTTCGTTTATAAAAATGAAAAATTAACCATCCTAGAGGGAAATTCGAAAAAGTAAGAACGGATTGGTATCACAAAGAACTTGGGGTTAGTTTACAACAACGTAAGTGTAATTTTCAATAAATTATTTCCTATTTTCATTTTGTACCAACTACTGAAATACATCAGCCAAGTAGAAGTCTTAGCACTACTTTAATGGATTTTGTTGAATTATTGATTCAAAATAGCTTTTAACGGCATTTAAGTCCTACAAAAATTGGCGTTTCGTCCCGGCCACTTGGACTCATCGGTAACTCAGTTAATGTCAATCCGTACGACAAAAGTGTATATGTTTTGCAAACTTAACAAGAATGAGTCTCCTTTTATCCGGCACCACCTGTGGATATGAAGGTGCCAACCCTCACAGATTTTGGATTCATTAAAGGGCACTTATTCATTTATTTCTCTCTTTAACTCATTTAACCCTTGAATACATTGTCATTTACTGAGTAACAGATTTTTGAAGTATACATTTCTAAATGTGCTATAAATTGAGGTTCAGGTTTTGGCTTAAAATTTACATAATGTGAATAGTTTTTCTGATAACATTGGTTCATTTTTTCGTCTTTTAACTTGTTGAGCATAAAGAAACTGTCGGTGTCAAAAAAAATCTATTTAATTTAAAAACAAACACATTTTTTCATAAAAATCTTTTTAAAAAAAAGCCGAATTGTTCATCAATTTTAACATTTTAAAAATTAAATTTATAGGGGATTCAAACAGCCCTTCATAACTAATTTTTTGACACGCTCCAAATGTAGCAGTTTGAGAGTGTCTAGCGCCATCTGTTGGTGATACCATTTTCAATACCATTCCGAAGTGTTTGTCATTCCTTTGAATCAATATTCATGTCGATTAAGGAATACGCAATATTGGATCCGCAGTGATTCTCAGAACAGTGTTCTCTTTTCTTTTCACGACAAATAGGTAAAGAGAAAAGAGCACTGCACTGCGAATCACTACGGATCCAGAATTGCGGATTCCATAATCGACATGATGTTCACCTTCAAATACAAAATGGAATACTCAGATATCGCAACCTCTTACTCCTGAAAGTATGCAAATTCGGGTTTTCATGTTTTTCCTACTTTTCCGATAGAAATTTTAAATTTTCGGTTCCGTCGTGTTTTTAGATACCTGAGGCCCAACTATGTAACTCGATTCTACAATAAAAATGTTCGAATTCGCCAAATTTCAGCTCGCTAATTCTTTAGCATACGCATATAAACGGAAATAGAACAGCGCTAGTTGAAGATTCTGTGACAAAAAGTCGAAAGCACCAAAATTTGATCCCATTTTCATACATATTACCACTTAAAATAAGCATTGAAAACAACTTTCGCATGGATTCGAAAGTAGAAGCAAGTTACATAGTAGGGCCCCTGTCAATTCCGAAGTGTTTGTTATATTTAAGAATCAATATTTTCTCCTTTCCATTCAAAATGGAGTGATTATTCAGATATCATCACCATTTACCCCTGAAAGTATGCAATTTAGGATTTTCACGATTTTTCTACTTTTCCGGTAGAAATTTATAATTTCCGACTCCTTATTTTTACCTAGTTCAATTCAATATGAATCCAACAAAAACCCGAGTTATGCTCGTACAAAAAATCTTTTTTTCATAAAAAAAAAAAAACTTTTAAAAATGTCTACTTTTCGAATTGTATTATTTTTTTAAACACAATGACGCAAAATTTTAGACGACCGCGATGTTAAAACATTTTTAGTATGATACAAGGTTAATAACAGGATTTTCCAAATTTTAAACGAGTTCGCATCGAATTATATTTTTAACATTTTATTCAAGTTAAAATCTCCAAATGTCTATTTTAACTTTTTAGTATGAAACTCCAAATGTTACTTTGAAAATTAAAAATGTCAAAATTGTAGGTATGTTTGCTTACTTGTTTGAACGATCTGTCACTTTTTTAGGCGAGTTCAGTTGAAGTTTATTTACAGCCCTATTAATAATCACAAAATAGATATGAAACAACACTAACACATGTTTTAACTTATAATTCTTAATAATAAACGTGTTTTTAGCCTTAAATGACATCTGACAATGAGCGGATAACTTATCTCACCAATTTTGGTGTTCAACGAGCGGATAACTTTACCGTTCACAATTCAATTCAAAGCTGACTGGTATGAAGTTAGCTTTCAAAAATTAAAAAAGTACTTGAGTATTTAGTACAATTGAGGGAAGTGCTGCCTACTTTTCGGTGTTATTCAGTGAACAGATAAAATGAAGACCGAATAAGTTTATTAATATTTTATTTTATCAAACGGATATGTCCACTATCCATGTGTTAGGTAAAACCTGTATTTGTGAGCGAATGGTGTATTTTTATTAATAAGTAATTTTTCGCCAGTTACTTTACTTCTTTCTAAATATCTATATGTATATCTATGTAAAACTTTTATTGTGTGTTTCCACTCTCGTCTAACCATTTCCTAATAATGGTAGCAGGATGTCGCTGGCACTAAGCTCTTTTTTCGGCAAAGATCTAATAGTGTAAAACAAAAAAAAAAGCAACTTTACTTCTTTGACTATATTGTAAGACATTGATTTCATTCATCTTCCTGTTGTACTTGACATAAGAACTTTTTATTTGTTTTTTCTCATTTTTTTACTATGGAAATATCGATATCACTTCAAATTCCAGATTCTCTTTTCATTACAAAACAAAAAAAAACTTGCTTCCTATGCATCAGCTTATGCATATAGCAAAAGCAAAAAAAAAAAGAAGGCAGATCACCTCCGGTTGGGTGATCAAATTTATTTCTGTTTTCTCAGACCCCAGATTGAGGTATCAATTTTCAAATCAAAAATAATACAAACAAGTATAGAAGACGACCGCCCTTCAGGCAAGGGCGTTACTTATATACCTACATACATTCATGTAAAATGATAAGCTAATTATTGACGACTGTGACATCAGGTTTGTGAGGTTTTTTTTTTTTTTTGTTTGTCAGTCTTGAATTTGGAACTTGATTTACTTCTTTGATTTTTTAGTCAAAAGAAGTAAATTTTAGATGGAAATATTTATTTCTTAAGAAAAGAGCCAAAGAACTTACAAGACATTTCATGGGTAATTATATAAAGGCTTAATTTGATATAACCTTAAAATTTTGTGGTTAGCTTTGAAGGGGTTTTCTCTTCATTTTGAATAGAGGTACCAACATACTTTGCTGTCATTTATACAAATCCAACAGCTTTTAAGGTAGTAATACCGTCTTAAGCTCTAGATTAAGTCAACTGTATCTACACATTTTAAGTTTTTACTTTGTTAAAATGTCAAGGTATGTAATTGTGGGCGACTTAATGAATGTTAACCGGATTATTTAAAGTAGGTAGTTAAATAGGTATAATAAATTTGAATATCAAAGGTGGTCGTTTCTTAGATGTAAGAGGACTTTCGACTGTGAGTGTAATAAAAATAGATAATAGGTCTGTTTGTTTACTTGAAATTTTTACATATTGTTTACTTGAAATTTTTACATATTTTGTTATAATTTTCATGTTTTTTTTTAATGAACTTTGACGGATTTTTAAAATAAAATCGATACAAATTGTCAGTTTTAATAAACTGAAGATTTTTACGATTTTAAACATCTTTTAAAAGGGAAACAAAAAATTTGTGATTTTTTCCTTTTACAGTCTTTACAGTAGAAAAACTTATTTTAAACATTTTAAGATTATGAGAATACAAACTAGTTTTTGTTAAAATTAAAATAAAATTTGAAGACAATCATCTACCCGTTTAAAAATTTAGTAACAAAAAGGTTATAAAGGGTGTTTTTTTTAGACGTGTGGTTTTCAATCTGGAAATACTTTTTTCGGAGTTGGTCCTTTTGACAGCTGTCACTTGATTTATGCTCAGTTTGGTTTGCCATTTCATAATGAATACACTTACTTCTGAACAACGTTTGCAAATCGTGCAAATTTATTAACAAAATAATGGTTCGGTTGCGTCCAATATTCGGTCGACATAATCGCCCAGCAGAATAATTCGAGCAACCATGGATCGGTTTCGCACCACGTTTACTCTAGTGGATAATGCGCATCCTCAGAGACGCCGAACAGTGCGCACCGAAGACGCTATTGCTGCTGTGGAGCAGAGTATCGAAGAAGACCCGAATGAGTCCATCCGCCATCGCGCGCAACAATTGGAGCTGGGGCTCTTGAGTCTTGGGCCTCTCGGCTGGAATTTATTTGAGCCAGCCGCGTCGGCCAATTGCCCGAAATCATTTTAAAAACATAATGGCAACCCCTCATATCTTTATAATAAAGCTAAATTCTTGGCCATAACATTAAATTATATGCTTTTTACTTCTTCTTGAAAACCACCAATCTAATAAAAACACCCTATCTACTACAAACTTTAGGTCAAATCCAAAGTTTCAAAAATTTTAAAAGTTCATGAACACAATTTTTAAAAAATATTTTGAATAGTAGGAGACAAAATTGATTTTTACTGAAATGTAATTTAATCTTAAGAAAGCTGTTTCCGAAAAAAAAAATGACTTTTTCCTTAACGATTAATGGTATTGATATCAGTCTTTCCAATATTTGATTGTTGGAGGTATTTGGACTTAGAAATAAACATTCAAACATTTTATTTTTCTTACTTTTTTTAAAATGCCTAGATCAATTAGCTTCAGTAAAATTATTCTACCACTAAAGCTTAGTGAACATCCCAAACCCCAAGAACACAAAATCCAGAAAACCCGAAAACCCAAATTTCTGAAAGGCCAAAATCCTAAAACCCCAAAATTCTGAAAACACAAAATCCCAAAAGTCCATAATCCTGAAAACCGAAAATCCAAAAAAAAAAATAGAAATCGAAAATGTGACAAATACTAAAGCTTGTCAATAATCCAAATAAAAAAATTTAATTCAGAAAATCCAAAATCCCGAAAACCAAAAATCCTGTAAACACAAAATCTCGAAAAGCCAAAATCCATAAAAATCCCAAAGAAATTCAAATCGAAATCTCAAAAATACCCAAAATCCAAAATAAAAAATGAAATTCAGAAAATCCTAAAGTCACAAAATCCCAAAAACCCAAAATTCAGCAAAATTAAAAAAAAAAATTCAAATCGAAATCACCAACAATACCGAAAGCCCAAAATTCACAAAGTGCCAAAATTCTGAAAACAAAAAATTCCAAAATCCCGAAAACCCAAAATTCAAAAAAAAAAAAAAAATCGGAAATGTGACAAATACTAAAGCTTGTCAATAATCCAAATAAAATTCAGAAAATCCAAAATCCCGAAAACCAAAAATCCTGAAGACACAAAATCCCGAAAAGTCAAAATCCAGAAAAATCCCAAAGAAATTCAAATCAAAATCTCAAAAAATACCAAAATCCAAAAAAAAAAAAACGAAATTCAGAAAATCCTAAAGACAAATCCCGAAAATCCAAAATTTTGCAAAATTTAAAAAAATTTCAAAATCGAAATCGCGAAAATTACCGAAAGCCCAAAATTCACGAAAGGTCAAAATCCTAAAACCCCAAAATTCTGAAAACACAAAATCCTGAAAACCCAAAATACAAAAATTAAAAAAATAGAAATCGAAAATGTAACAAATACTAAAGCTTGTCAATAATTCAAATAAAAAAAAACTCAGAAAATCCAAAATCCCGAAAACCAAAAATCCTGAAGACACAAAATCCGAAAAGCCAAAATCCCAAAGAAATTCAAATCCAAATCTCAAAAATACCAAATGCCCAAAATTAAAAAAAAAAAACGAAATTCACAAAATTCTAAAGACACAAAATCCCAAAAATCCAAAATTCAGCAAAATTATAAAAAAATCAAAATCTTAATCGCGAAGAAATACCAGAAGCCCAAAATTCTAAAACCCCAAAATTCTGAAAACACAAAATCCCAAAAGTCCAAAATCCTGAAAACCCAAAAACCAAAAAAAAAAATTTGAAATCGAAAATGTGATAAATACTAAATAATCCAAAAAAAGAAAACAGAATCCAGAAAATCTAAAATCCCTAAAACCAAACATCCTGAAGTCACAATATCCCGAAAAGCCAAAATTCAGCAAAATTAAATAAAATTTCAAAATCGAAATCGCGAAAAATACCGATAGCCCAAAATTCACGCCCAAAATCCTGAAAACACAAGATCCCGAAATGCCAAAATCCTTCAAAATCCTAAAACCCAAAAATTATATAAAGTTAACAAACTACATTATGTACGTTAAATAAATAAGCAATTATTTTTCTTTTTATATAATTCTTGGAATTTTTTTAATATTTTAAATGTAATTTTCGGGATTCTAAGTTTTCCTGATTGTGGTTTTCGATATTCTTACCCCAACCCTTAATTTCTATTTAGCTGCTTAGTGTTCGTAGGCTTATAAAGCACAGACGGAGCTATAGAATTGTAGATGTAATTTTAAAAAATCTGCCAGTGCAAATGTCTAATTGGTCTCATTGGAACAATATTATACAGGGTGTCCCGAAATCACCGCCTCAGAAGAAAACCATGAGTTCCTGGGGTCATTTCAAGTCGAAAAACTTAAGAGGTAATTTTCTCGTTTTCGATTCGTTTTCGACTTATAACGGTTTTTATAATTTTTATTCTTTTTTCCTTTGACTGGCTCTAACTTTGCCAAATTACAACCGATTTAAAAAAATTTTTTTTATTATATTTTGTTTTATATGTAGGTTGAAAAACGAAGCGAAAACGAGAAAATTACCTCTTAAGTTTTTCGACTTGAAATGACCTCAGGAACTCATGGTTTTCTTCTGAGGCGGTGATTTCGGGACACTCTGTATTTCATCATCTATCTAAAATGTTTGTCTGTATATGAGCTTTATCGACTCGACAGATTACTCACAAATTTTACTACACAAATGGCGGCAAATTCAAATTTTGCGTTAATTTTTAGACACCCTTTTATATCAGACCCAGTTTTTAATTTCACAACATTTGACCACATATTTGTATGTACACTGTGCAGAACATATGTTTTTGTCAGTAAGTTGTTTATTTTTTTTTGTTAATTCATAAACTTAATACCGTTTTCTTCTATAAATTTTGTATTTATCAATCCAACTTTGAGACAAAAAAAATATAACAAAATTACCCACATACGATGGAATTAAAGATGTTTTCATTTCATTATAAATTTTATGTTAAAATCCTTCAAAAAATTCTCATATGTTTTGTATAAAAATGAAGGTCGGAAATGAATTCGCCTTCATGGATGGCATCAGCAAGAAAATGCATTTTTTAATAAAAAAAAAAAAACAAGAAAAAAGAAATAAAAAATTGCATTTAATTTAATTGCTTTTTCTTTCGAAAGTAACAAACCGAAACGAAAACAAAAAAAATTTATAAACAAAAATAAAACCAAAACAAACAAGCGACACGGTAGCGGAATGAAATTGTTAAAATAAATGAAAAAAAAAAAAAATAATAAAACACGAAATATAACGCTAAGTTCGGGAATTTTTGTGTAATATTAAATTAATTAAGTTGCGTGCGCAAGCAAAACCATGATTTCTTAGGTCAGGGAAAATGTTGTTTATATTTAAAAAAAAATTATTTTATTTTTCTTTATCTTTTCCTTGTCTAGTATATCATCGAAAGAAAAATGAATGTGCTTCCTATTTAAAATAATTTTATTATAAAACTATTTAACTACACATAGGTACCCACTATCTATACATAACTGTTGAAGAAAAATGAATTTTCACGCACGCATGCATTTTTGATAATTATATACATCTCACCATAATCATCAGCTCGATGCTTATCTGTCTCTGCCTCCGTCCGTCACGTTGAGTCAGTTTGAAAGTTAGATAATTTTTTTTTTTTATCATTTTCATGATTTTGAACTTGAAGACGAGACTTTATATCAAGAACGGCCTGGCAAAACAGCTTTTAATTGATACTTTTTATATCGTAGTAGGTAAATTATTAAATTGTTTTAATGCTTATGTAAGCATTGAAAGCGTTGAAAAAACAAGCGTTTTGGAACATAGATGAAGTTAATTAAGCGTAAGCTGAAGCTTGTTTGTATCTTAAATTGAATTTTTGCAAGTTCAGCTTATCTGTATAATAAAATATTGTGTAATTTGTGACTTTAGGCAATTGCATGTTTAAAGTTCATGAGAAACTATGATTAATATATCATTTTATAGGTATAGAAAGGTCAAGGGAAATTTTTTGCTCGATGACAATTTTACTGATTTTAATCAATCAATGTTTATATTTATTTTTAAACTAGCTGAACCCTACCACGCTTCGCAACATTTGTCAAACTATCAAATTTCAACTTTCAAATAAACCTTATATTATACAAGTAAAAATTTCAAATATGTATTAAAAAAATGGGTGTGGCAATAGGCGGACATTTAAAAAAAAAGTACACATGTCATGCTTTATGCTGAAAAGAGTTCAATTACAAAAGTTCAAAGAAAGGAGTAATCTCAAATATAGGAAAAGTGGGTGTGGTAGTAGGCGGACATGTCGCACCCTTAGAATGAAAGTGACTTAACTCAACATTTTTGTAACTTCTGATTTTTCAATAAACTGAACTTTAGAAGCAAAATGAACTCTTAAACCAGGTTGTAAAAAAGATGCCGAATTTTTTAGTTAGGTCACTTTCATTCTAAAGCCTCAACTACATAAGCCAAAAAAGTGAAAAAGTGCAAAAGTGAAAATTTTTAAATTGATTTTGTGATAGTTTTTCTGACTAGAAAACTTATAAAAATGATGCAGAAAGCTTAAATTTTGGTTTAAAAACAAATTTGTGTATTCTTTTTCACAAAACAACGGCGCTAGCGGTAAAAAAAATATTTTTACTTTTGTACTTCAGTACTTTTTGGCTTATGTAGTTAAGCCTTAAGGGTGCGATTTAAAAAAAGTAATGTCATGCTTTTTTTTTATGTAGATATTTTATTTTTTCCTCACACTACAGTTTGTACTCTCTACCGACTGAAAAGCCTTCTATCCGCCAGAGTAAGAACTTATTTCGAAAATTCAAAGTATCGTCGGAAAATTGATTTAACTTCGTCAAATGTGAAGAGAGAAATTGAAAGACACTGGATCCATTGATGGTGCTAAACTCATTTGTCGTCCAAAAACAAGTAGTTAAAATGTCATTATGGATATCGAAGAAGTGCTTGAGAGTATTGGTGAATTAAGTCCAGGAACACCAATTTCGCGTTGTGAACATAGGTCTTAAGCAATAACACCCAAGGAAATAACGCCCCAATCGATTTGGAAATATCGCAAAAAAAATTCTGAATAATTGTTGTTTTTTTTTTTGCTTCTTGATTTGGGCGTTATTTCCATTTTTTTAAATATTTTTGTAAAGCCTAGTACGCTACTGATGCGAAACGAAATTTTTCTGTGATCTCCAAACTGACAACGAAACGCTTGCGAAAACACAACGGAAAATATCCTTGGAGAGTTTCACTTATTCCAAAAACAAAATCAAACATAAACGCGAAAAATCAGAGAAACCAATGATGTAAGATAATGATAAACAAAATAAAACACAAATAAAACACAAATAAAACTCAAATGTCATTTTTCCGCATACTGTATAATTAAATCAGTGCGAAAAAGGAGCGGAGACTTCTCCAAATAATCTGCTACAATTATAAATTTCGCTCTTCGAACAGCGTACTGCAAAACGAAAAGCAGAACGAAATTTTCCATTTATGATTTCGTTGTGTCATTTTTGTATGGGATTTTTCGTTTCACATCAGCAGCGTACTAGGCTTAAAGGAAAAAAATAAAAAGGCGTTAAGTAATAACGCCCAAGGAAATAACGCTCGATTTGGAAATATGTATCACCCAAAAAATTCTGAACAATTGTTGTTTTTTTTTTTTGGTTTCTTGATTTGGAAGTTATTTCCAATTTTTTAATTTTTTTTTATAAAGGAAAGAACGCCCAAAATAAAAATTTTAAAGCTCAAATGGGAAATAACGCCCAAAATTGGAAATATCGCCCAAAAAAATCCAAAAAAAGGAAATAATGTCCCAAATCTTAGGAAATAACGGCCAAATAATAATAAAACTCAATACTAACATTTACAAACAAAAATTTGGGCGATATTTCCAAATCGATTTGGGCGTTATTGCCTAACACCTAGCCCAAATTTTGTTTATCGCCAAAAAAAAAAGGAAATATCGCCCAAATTCAGAAAGAAAAAAACAACAACAGGCGTGTTTTTTTGCAAGCCCGGGGAGAATTGGTTGAAAAAAACGACAACGGGGATTAGCGATGTCATTAAAGAAACAAAATGGAGTTTTCATACAAACTATCGATAACAAGTATGTAATTCACGCCGGTAATACAGTCTTTCGGTGCGCTTAATTTAAGCCCAGAGAATTCTCTGGGACTAGCTAAGCCCGCAGGCAATGAATTGTTGTTGCATTAAACAGGTAAATTGTTTAGCATCGACGTCGTTTTTTTTCATCCAATTCCCCTTGAAAAAAATACGCCTAACAATTATTCGGAATTTTTTCGGGCGATATTTCCAAATTGATTTTGGTGTTATTGCCTAACGCCTTTTCTAAATCGATTTGGGCGTTATTTCCTTGGACGTTATTGCCTGACGCCGTGGACATAAATTGCAAATTTCAAGAAGCTCTCTAACTCACTGAAGATCTGCGTCTTCAGGCTTTAACACCCTTTAACTTTCGCCCTACGTTGAATAATATGTACTAAATGCTTCTTCTTAAAAACAACATTTTCTTGTTAAAAATTATCAAAAATAAATATGTTGTAGAAATCCAGCCCAGTGTCACAGACAACCCATCAAGTCCGTTTCGTCAAAAATCCCCACCGGAAATGTTCATGCAACATGTTGGTTAAAAAAATACCCACGTTTAACTGTTCCCTTATAGTCATAACCAAAAAAGGTGTACTATAAAGAACTTTATTCTTCAAGAGATGACAAGAATCATTGTTGAATTATAAACAACAACAACAACAACAACAACAACAACAACAACAACAACAACAACAACAACAACAACAACAACAACAACAACAAAATTTAAGAAATTGTCAAATGAAGAATAACCACTTTTGGACATTTTTTTTTCTTCAACAGCCAACGTTGTCTCCTTCATGTTCTTAGCCTGCTAAGCTTCTACTTCTTCTTTTTTGTCATTTTCTTATTCCTGGACTTTGTGTCATCAATTTTGTATTATTTTTTGTGTGTTCACATATTCTGTCTCCACTTAAATGCAGTCCAATGGCCTTCTTCAGATTATATCTATCCAAGTTATGGAACTTGCTCTGCGATGAAACCTGTTAGATATGGTGATGATGATGATGATGGTAACAAGAACTAAATTTTTTTTAAGCCTCAAGCTATCGTGTTAATATTTCGCAAAAAAACCAAGAGAAGAGGTTAGATAACAGTGCAAGTCTTCTTCTTTTTTTTTCTCTTTTTTTTTAAGCTCACATTTTATTTAACTATTTTTTTTTCTAAGTTCTTGAAGTTAAATGATGATATTTATGAATATCAAACGGGTTCTATTATATGAGTTTCTGATGGACTTGAATTAATTTGATGCATATTCATTGCCATACAATATACAAATTTGGCAATGAATCACCAAATAAAAATCATATCATTCGATGGTTTTCTTTTGTTTGCTGAATTTTAGACGAAAAATTTATACATAATTGGTAGATATTAGCCGTTGCTAAATTTTTTTTTGAACCAAGGTTCAACAAACTCATAAAAAAATAAAAATGCTTTCTTTCAATAAATGCAACCGCTATTTTCGGAATAAAAAAAAAAAACAACATAACAAACATGAAAGCCTTCGGCAGCGATTGTGTGAGTGTATGTGTTTTTTTTAATTTTAAATATCAAGCCATTCAAACCGTTAGTGATATGCTTTGTTATAAGATCCCACGCTGTGTTATATTTATTTTTTTTGCTTTCAAAGTAAAGTCTATAACAGAGACGCCGTGCCGCAACTGCCGTGCCGTTATTATTACAAAGAAAATGAAAGAGGTGTATAATATTGTCTCGAGATAACCGCTATGTTAATGTCCATTGTAACAATTGTTCATTTCAATATGACTTAACGTCATTTATAATCGAGAGAAGTTTGTTTGTAAGTGTATGTGTGTATACTCTACAGTCTATACATCTTACGAGAATGATATTTTCAAGGTTGATTATATAAATGTACGTTCCTATGAAACAAAAGTGCAATAAAAATATGACTTTTGACAGTAAATTCAAAATGACAGATAAAATATTGTGGGTGATATTGATTAAAAACAACTTAAAGTGACATTTTAAATGCGCACATAAAGTTTTAGCTGCATATGAGTAGATATAGGTATAGAGGGTGTTATAAAAGCTTGTAAATTATGTAAGTGCACACAGATGTATAGGCTGTTCCGTTGGTTTAATTTTTGTAGGTTATCTAATATTTTGCCACGGACAGCAATATAAAAAATTGGTCATATTGATCTAAATGATTTGCCAGATGTTGTACCAAAGTTCCAGAATAATAAAACTCACACAGGGAATTTTTTCAGGAGATTGATATATGATACTAAGTTCTAAAGAAAAATTTTAATAATGAAACGTTAAAATAAAGGGTCATTCATTTTTCGGTTTTGAAAGTAAAGCTAAATAAAACGCACACGCAGGGATACATTTTTAATGAAAATTTTATTTCATTATAAAGTTTGAACTTTCCCATTAAATGTGAAAACAAAATATCATTCAAATGGCCGCCTTTGGAAGATTGGGAGCATGCGATTCTTTTGAGGTAATTTTTAACCACTTTTTCGGACATTTCTGGCGGTATCTCGGCCATAACTTGAGTAATATTGGTTTTTAATGCGTTTAAGAGTTTGGGGATTATTCGCGGAAAAACACGTTCTTTTGCGTAGACCCACAGAAAAATTCTAACGGTGTCAAATCGCATGATCTTGGTGGTCAATTGACGTCGCCAAAACGTGAAATTGCGCGACCAAGAAGCTTCTCACGCAATAAAGCCATAATTGGTCGTGTTGTGTGGCTTGTTGCCCCGTCTTGTTGGAACCACATATCGTCCAAGTCATGATCTTCAATCGCCGGCCAAAAAAAAATCGGTTATCATTCGATTATATCGCTCCGAATTGATTGTACCCATCGGCCCATTGGCATCTTCGAAGAAATACGTACCAATCAGTGTTGTCACTTTACCACAATTGTGGTAGATCTACCTCTTTTCTCCAGCATTTTCATAATCTACCACTTCTACCCCGGAAGTAAAAAATTCTACCCCTTTTTGCCCGTCCAGAAAAAAAATAAAACAATAAATAAAATATCTGCTTCGATTTTTGAAAAAAACAAATTTTTTTCTTGGCACTTTGTATGCTGTTTTACCTGAATACATTTATTGGGTTTATCTCACAATGCTTTTTTTACTCAATTTGAATGCTTTCATCTGTCATTTTGCATACGCGTATCTACCTATCGTTTTCTCTTTTTTCCGCATTAGGTACATACCTACGTTTATTTTGTAAAAAAACAAAGTTCTATAGTCTGCTTAAGAAAAATAAGTAGATCCTACTTCCTACTCACTTACTCCTAAGATAGTGTGCCTTATTTTAAAATAGTAATATTGTTTACTTGGATTTCGTATTAACGGTAAACAGTTAAACGTTTATTGTTTTCGAAATTTTCTAGAAGAGTGGTCAGTGGAAGTCAATTGTATTTCAAGTGAAAAAAAAAAATTTAAATGCGAAAATATTTAATTAAACCGTCTGAAAAGTAAGTAAAAAAAGATTTGATTTTTAAAGCGATCGATTGATATTAAAAACATTGATGTATTATTTTTGCAAAAGAAATGACAGATAAAGTTGAAATATTTATTCCATCTCCAGAAATGATTCGCTTTTATTTACAATTGAAATTTGTTGAGGGTAAATTTGAAAAACTATGAAATTTATTTTAAATCTGTATCTACCAAAAATTGGTACATAATATTCAATTAAAGAATTACATATTTTCTTTATATGAATGTACATATTTTATATTTACGGCTGTGCTTAAATAAACTGATTCCAAATAATTGTAATTTAATTTTTCTTCAAAAGAAAATGATAAAAGTTTAAGTTAACTTAATTTACTTAAGGTACCTCTACATTATTTCTTTTGTATCTATATTTAATAAAAATAAAAACTAAAAACTAAATTTGTTTCTCTCTTTATTTAAATTAATTCAACCACGGAAAATCTGAATCTACCAATTTTTTTTAGCTTTATCTACCACTTTTTTTAAATAGGAAGTGACAACACTGGTACCAATGCGACACCTTTCGACCATAGAGCACACCAAACAGTCATGCTTTGTCTGGATGCAACGGCACCTCTTGGATTACTTGTAGGTTTTATGAGCCCTATATGCGGCAATTTTGTTTGTTTACATACCCACCGAGTGAGATATGTGCCTCATAGCTGAAGAAAATGTTGTTCGAAATATGCACGAAAAGTGGCTACGTTTGCATCACCACTTTTGTAGAAAGTTTTAATAATTTTAACTCATTGTTTGATTGTTAAGCGATCCACTTTCGTAAATGGTAAACATTCAACTAATATTATGACACTTCAAATGACAGCTGAGTTTCACAGTTGTCAAATGCCAGCTCTACCAACTTGAAACCACGAAATGAATGACCCGGTACCATCTAAACGTTTTAAAGGTATACGATGCACATCATTAACCAAAGTTGCCACACTATTTTTCAAAATTAATTTCCCTGACTTACTCTGATCAATTTTAAAGTTTTCCCTGAACAGAATACAAATAAAATAAAAATAGTGACGACTTAGTACGAGTTAGCAACGATAGCTTCGTTGTATTTTTTAAAAGTTAAAATGCCAAATACCAAATGCCTATACTTTTTCATAATAACTCCAAATTTGACTTTAAAAATTAAAAATGTAAAAATGGTATGTTTGCTTGATTTTTTTTTTGCATGAAAAGGACCTTTTATTTATTCGTCCTTTAGAAAATTGTTTTTTTTTGGCAGTTTTGTTTGATAAAAATATATTTTTCGCATAAGTTTTTTAAACGTTTTGATCTCAAACTCAAAATTAGAATGGTATAATAACTTCTTAATTAGCTCGTTTCCACCATCTGATAGCTCTCTTTGATACGCAAATGTTGGTATATCACACTCTATATACTGAAAAAAAGTGACTTTAGCACCGATTACACATTGTTTTTGGAGTTAAAGTTTGGACAGATTTCAACCAAAAAATTTTAACTTATTTTATTGTGAAAAAAATCAGCGCTGTCAAAAATTTTCTCTCGCCTCATTCGAAATTCCGTGATTTTTCCTGACAATTGCCCTGGCCAAATTTTCGTTCCCTGACTTTCACTTCCAATCGGGTGGCAAATATGTAAAAGGACTGTCAAAATTTCTATAGGAATTTTTTGTTCAACAAATGGAGGTGACTGGACTCAATCCTTCGACTTTTTTTTGACATTTTTGTACTTTATCTCACTCCCATTTCATTGTGAGAAAGAGATGGCCAAATTAAGCAGGATTTTAAATTTTTTTTAAATTGACGTTTTATGACTGTCTGAACAATTAAAGTCGTCGGATTCACTTCAAAAATAAGTCGGTTATCTTAGTCCAATGTGACCAATGTCGATCGTAAATTTTCCCACGTGAATTTGTCTCATATTAATGAAGCTTTTTGTAATGATTTCAAATTAAACAAAAAAAGGTGATGTGACAGCTCGTGGAGAAACAGAAAATTTAATTTAAAATAAAATTTTTATTTTTCAGAACTTCGAACCAAATACACCATTTATCACATTAATGCCGATTCAGCATTTCACGAGCTCTGTTAGTTTTCTTCCCAAGACTAACAATTTCTACCAATTTTAGTCCAAAAGTTCATATAAAAAAATAATTGTCTGAGTGCCGGGACTCACAGTTAAGATGTGTAGACATTAATTACAACGTGACAGTGTGACACGCAATGTGTGACATGAAACGTATTAAACGTAAGACTCACATTTTTAGTTTACCTTACCATAGATATTTACACATGATAAAAAAAATACAATTGTACTAAAAAGGGAGAAATTTTTAGTTTTGGGAAATAATTGAAATGCCAGTAATTTTGTCATATAAAAACTGACAAAGCGTACCTACATATTGGTCTTTAAGGGCCAGTTTGTTCACATCTGATCATCTTTAATCAAGGATTATTGCAACTGGTAAATTATCGCGTGTGCAAAGTATAATCAAATTTTTTTTTTCAAGGAATCGATAATTTAAGTCGTTAAACATGGAAATCGCTTATCAGCCGATTTTGGCTGTTTAGCGCCATTTTGTTAGAAGATTCATTCAGATTTAACCCATTGTGAACAAACTGGCCCTTAATCTGAAACATTTTCTTTGGTACAGTGTGACATTTTTTAAATTTTACATTTGCTAGATTTTTGCTTAATTTCATTAAGATAATATTTTTGTTTTTTTTTTTGTTTGTTTTTTTTTTTTGTACAATTCCAAAATGTTGTTCTTTCCTAAAAAAACACAAGCAGTTGTTTTTATTAGGTAATAAAAATAAATATCATATTATTCACGGTTAAGACAATTTTCTATTGTGTCTATAAGTAAGGCAGCTATAAGACAACAATAAACAAGGTTTTTGAACACATTTTCCAAAGTTGGACTAATCGAGTCTAAAGTTAGACAACGTTTATAAATAAGACCAAAAATTTGCACTGTATAAATAGATATTTTTGTTTGGGCTGCTCTGTGGTCTATTTCACCACTTTACAATTTGCAACTACAAATTTGTAATAATACTGTATTAAATAAAAGTAATTGCATTTTTATTTTTTTATTCTGCACTCAAAAACTCTTCAAAAAAATTTAAAAGAATACAAAATTGTAGAAAACTTTACAGATCAACTTTCACCTGTAAAATTTTCTTACAAAATTGAACAAATTTGTAATATAACTAATTTATAATGCATGCAATTACTTATTTTTGAATGCAAGATATCAGTATACAAGTTTGTAATTGTAAATTGTAAAATGATGCAATAGACCACTGATTGTTGATTTTCATTTGATAAATGTTACATTTATGTCGAGTTTTATCAATGGACCATTTCTTTAAGGATTTGAGACCCAAAAATTTGTATCTTAATTTTAAAAACTCTCACTATACTCTGTTCAATTTATATTTGCAATACAGGGAAGATAGGCTATTTGCCTTTCAGTCTCACCATTATAGAATTCAATAAGCTATCTTCATTTTAAAGCTTTTACAGGGTTGCAGTAGTGAGCATTTAAAATTACCGCAAATCTCACAAAAATATCGATAGAGTTACCAACTATTTATTAATATACGCATATTTTATAATCAAAAACAAGGATATCCTTAATAAATTTAATCTATCTTTTTCCACACCTCTTTGAAAAACAATAGCTAACAATTTGTATAACTGCATTTTAATTTTTAACTGTTTTTCCACAAATAAAAAGAAATCCTAAAAATGAAAACAGAAAAACACCAAGCGTCAACACTTTTTTCTCTAAAGTAGAAATATTTGCTACCAAAAGCTGTAAGAAAGCTTAAATCCTGAAAGTTACATTGCAAAAACCAAAGAATATGCCATATAAATTTCCATCAACTGGGCAATGGTAACTCTGATTCAAAGTGTTTTTTTTTTTTTAGTAAAAACAATGTCAACAAGGGTTGGTTGCAAATTTGCGATCAGTTTCCTTTCACCCGGGGAGCAGATAGGTCATGGTGGGAAAGGTCTTTGTGAGCTCAAAGAAGATTACACAAACAATTAAAATGTAACTCACTGATTCTGTTTCTTATTTCAGTGGCAATTTCTTAAGTTAAGGTGCCGTGCAAGCAGCAGCAGGCACCAGTGTTTTTGAAAAAGCTCTCCCATAAGGCCTGTACTGCAAATATAAATTGAACAGAGTATAACCCTTTCTTCCCCTCTTTCATGTAAGACATTTTATTGGCTGTTTTGATAGTATTAAAGAACGTTTTCGCAAAATTTCCTGGGCGTAACGAATTTAATTTTTTGTATTCCCTAATTCATCAGTACCTACTTCATCCCAATTATTTTTAATCAATAAAGTTTCTGAGAAATTTTTTTTTTAACATGAAACAGAATTGCCTTATAGAACAATTAAAAACAGTGCACATTGTTATGATGTCACGTGATTCATATAATCTGACACTTTCAACTCTAGTATGATTATTAAGAGCAAAGAGTGCAAATAAAAAAAAAAAAAAACAAATTAAAACTTTTTAACGATAACTGGTTGACCTAAATTCCAAAATTTCATCAATCAAATTTGATTCCAGTTAAAAAAAAAATAAACCACGCCAACAACTTTGAACAGCAAAACCCAAAAAAACTAAATAAATTGTCAATTAAATAAAAAAATAAAAAAATATAAAAAATAAACAATAAAACCAAAAAGATTGTCTTAAAATAAAAGCATGATATTATATTATATGGCCTGAAGAAAATGTCAATATATAAAAACTCGTTTCAATCGACATTATTTTATTGAAAAAAAAAAAAAATAAACATTGTTACTATACCTACATATCTACTTCGCGAATGTGTGGGTTATAAAATTTAGATTTTACTGGGCCAACAAAATCACGTTTATGGCCCCCCAATAGTAGTTGCTCGCAACACAGCACCGACAACAACAACAACAACAGCAACACAAAAAGTTAACATAATTGTAAAATCCAACAAAAACAAAATATAAACAGCCCCATTGTTGTTTTGGGCTCGTTAGCAAATTTACCATGCAACATTATTTTTGTTTTTAGTTTTTTTTTTTGTTGAACACGTGCAGCCATTTATACTTAAAGCAATTTTATTTTAAATCTTCGGCTAGGTATAAGAAAAATCAATGAACATGAGTGGAATTGACTACAAACCAGGCAAATTGGAAGTTTCTCTTGGGCGCCATTTATTTATTTTTTGGAGTTTGAGTTTAATTTGAATATTTGGTTTTTTCTTATTTGTTGTGAAGGGAATAAAAACCAGTTCGGATTAATGAGAAGTTTTTTCAACCCGATGCTCAATCAAATCTTCGAAATCTCAGAAATATGAATTTATATAATTTAATGTTTGTCTGAATGAGAGTTACGTAGATGAAAACTATTGAAACGATTTCTTTTGATATTCAAAAATTTTGTTTCTATAAGAAGCGAGATGGTTTAGAATGTGGGGTTTGAGAAAAATCCGCCTACCGTCAAGCCCAATGTCACGCCCACTTAATTTTATTATGTTTTTTTTTTAGTACTTGTCGTTCTTAGAATGTTTAAATTTTGTAAATATGTTCTTTTCCACCTAAAACATGACAATTATCATTCGTTCCGCCCAGAACCACGCCCACTTTTCTTATTTTACAATTTTACTCTTATTTTATCTACTTAGAAGGCTGCTTAACATTTATAACATAACTCTTTTGAGCCAAAACCATGATATGTGTAGTTCTTTTTTGGAAATCAGCCTACTACCACGCCCACTTTTTTTATCGGAAATTCCTTCCTTCTTTAAATCCATATAGAAAGTTTAAATTTTGTAAATAAAATCTATTGAACCAAAAGCATGAGATATTTTTTTTCCTAAAGTCCGCCTACTGTCACACCCACTTTTATTATATTTTAGTTTCCTCCTTGTTAATCGTTCTTAAAACATTAAAATTTTTACTAATGATCTCTTTAGCCCAAAGCATAACATGTGTTACTTATCCCACCTACTACCACGCCCACTTTTATTATATTTTAGTTTTCTCCTTATTAATCGTTCTTAGAACTTAAAAATTTTGTAATTTTGCTCTCTTCAACCAAATAAATCACGTATTTTATTCGTCCCGCCCACTACCACGCCCACTTTTCTTTTATCTGAAATTCGTCCTTGCTTCACAACCCTAGAAAGTTAAAATTTTGTAATTAAAATCTATTGAACTAGAAGCATGAGATGTAATTTTTTTTAAAGTCCGCCCACTGCCACACCCACTTTTCTTATATTTGAGTTTTTTTTGTATACAGGCATATAATTTTTTCTTTGAAAGTTGAAATTTTTTAGGTTGACAAATGCTCAATAGGTGGCGCTCCTTGGATCTGCTATTATAAGCTATATAAATGTCAAAAATGTCTCATTGGCAATCTGCCTAAGATTTAAGAAGATAAATTTATTTAACATTCAAGTTGTTTGTTTGAGCTTAGACCAAAAAGTATGAATGAGTTGTAAGTTAATTAAATTTTCTGCTCGGGCCCTGATCATCAAATAGTCCAAGTTTTTCCGCTGCTTGCAGTCACTCCACTCCATTCCACTTTATGCCATGCCCTTAGCATCATAGAGCATATTCTCGAGTACGTTCAACTACAGTTTTATATGCTTAAATACAACTTTTGCAATTTTTCGTTGTTGTTTTCATTCAGTTGGCCAAAAAAATGTGGTAAAAGAACGAACTAATGAGGCAGTTAAACTTTACCTATACCTCTTGTGTTTGTCTATTCAAGCTGAAAACATTCAGACATTTTAGACAAAAAAATCAAACCTGCTTTATACAAACATCATCAGTGACCACTTGACCATGACAGCAAAAAAAAAAAAATAAAAAAATAAAATCTGCAACAAAAAATCACAAATTATTGCATCGATGGAACCTTTGTTATGCAAACAACAACAACAACAAAAACAAAAAACCTAGAAACACACAAAAAATATCTCTTGCAAGTTGCATTCAGATAAATTGAGAGCTATTACAACAACAACAAATAATAATAAGCCATACCACCATTGTTATATGCTCGATTATGGCACATTTTTATTGCAACAATGATGGCTGTAGTTGTTGCGGTTGATCGTTGATCGTTGATGTTGCAGCGGATGTAAGATGCTGTACTGAGAGTTTTGTGTTGTAGGTATGCTGCCTGCCAATATACAAAGTGAGGCAATCCATTTACATATTAAAATATGTGGCACGAAGATATTAGGCTGTGGCTGAGTTGGCTGTATGATGATGATGGCCTACTCTTGTTCCTATGGCCTATGTTGTGTCCTAGTTAGCGGGATATCTGCGTTCGCATATAAAAAAAAAATTGAAAATCTACAGCAAAAAAAAAAATTAATTGTTGAAGTTTTGGTATTTCAAGTATTTTTTGTTGTGCATGTGCCACTCCTTGTTTTATTTGATTTTGAGGTTAGTTTAATTTGTGGTGTGAATGGAATGTTGTGGTAACTATGAAACTGTCATTTGCTGTCAAATGCGAAATGTAGAAAAATAATTTAGAAAAAAATTCTCTAAATTAACCCCTGATTTCATCATGACTGAGACATGTGGGTGTGCTGATATAACAATTATTCTGTTAATTATCTACCTAAGTAGATAATAATAATACCTTTAATATTCACTCATTCGATTGATTTTATTGATATTTAATCTTTTCTTCTTCCTTCCTCTCTACCTCGGAGATGCTTTCAACCATCTCGCCAAACAAACAAAATTCATTAAATCACTCAACCAAAAATAGCAACTTCCTCATTGTTTTGAAATTTACTTATAAACTTGAAGACGACTGATGCTGCTGCTGTGATGACTGACAACAAAGAACGTGCTCGTCAGATTTTATTTAATAGGTGGTACTAACGCGGTTGTCTCCGGTTCATAAGTCAGGTGTGATGCATCGTTGAGAGAATACAAAATAAAAATAAAACAAAAAATAAAACAAGTAATCACTCAGATTTCAAACTCGAATTACGAGTACTTAAAGTATAAAAATGATGACTTTTAGTCTCACCTATCAGTCAGTCATGCCATATTGACATTCTGCGCATCTAGACTTTTTTATGGTTTGACTATATACAGCTTTATGCCATTGAAGAGGTTATCGTCTCAGTTTAAAGACAACAAACAAAAAAAAAACAGATCTTTTTTGGTACAAGATCATCTTCTTCATCTTTAGCTTTTTTTAAATGAAGATAAAGCTAATGATGATGATGATGATGATGTTGATATTGATGATGATGACGAATCATGACTATAAGAGATGATGTCGACGACATTCAAACCTCTTACACAATATATTTTATTATATTCCTGCTTTTTTTCTTGATCAACCAAGCGAGTCTTCTTCCAACCGTTGTCACCGTTCGTCGTCGTCATCTTCTTCGTTGTCGTCGCTTGCTAAAAAAAAAAAACTATTCTCTCTACCTCTCCTGATGACTTGACGGCGGTGGCTTAATGTGTTGTGCGCTCTAGAAAATCAAGCCAAACGTTACAAGACTCAACTTGAAAGACTTGACAAACAAAAAATTACAATACAATAAAAAATAACCCACCCGGTTACCGGCCGGCCCACAATCATCTGCAACACCACCGCTTCTGTTAGAGTCGTAGTAATAGCGTGAGAAAATCTACTTTTGGCACGGAATACAAGAATCCATTGAACTTTTGCTGCCGTAGTTCAGTTGAATTGGATTCTCAAGATTCGTCACAGAATATGAGAGTGTTGGCTTGCACCCAAGCACCTCATTTTTGTTTTTATTTTTTGTGTCGTTGTTTCTTTCTCCTTTTTTATACTTTCGAGGTAGTTTGAAAATCTGGACTGGCATGGCATTGTCTTTCATAAAAAGAATGACTCACTTAATAAGTTTTACTTCTCTCCATTCAGTGCAGTTCTTATTAAAATATAATTTGAAAGAAGTCTACTTATACAGTAAACAATAAGGTGACTTTCATAAGTAAGTGGCCTTCTATTTGGAGTGACAGGGCCCGGATTAGCTAAAAAAAAGTATGACTTTTTAATTCCAATATGGAAAGAGTGAATTTGACTCACGCTGCTAGATTCTTAAATCGGACTGAATAAATTTGGAAATTCTATTTAGAGTGACAGGGGCTAGATTAGCCAAAAATTCAAAGTGTTTATGGGACCCAATGTCGAAAGAGTGAATTTGACTCCTGCTACTAAATTCTAAAATCGGAGTGAATATATTTGAACCTTCTATTTAGCCCCAATATGGAAAGAGTGATTTTGACTCCCGCCTCTAGATTCTAAAATCAGCGTGAATAAATTTGCAAATTCTATTCGCAGTGACTGCGTCTAGATAAGCCAAAATCTCAAAGTGTTTATGGGACTCAATAAGGAAAGAGTGAATTTGATTCCCGCTGTTAGATTCTAAAATCGGAGTGAATAAATTTAGACATTCTATTTGGAGTGACAAGGGCTGGATTAACCAAAAAGACAATTTCTTTATGGGGTCTATGTAATATGGAAAGAGTTATTTTGACTCCCGCCTCTAGATTCTAAAATCAGGAAGAATAAATTTTGTAGAGTAATTGGTGTGAATTAATTCGGTAGCATGATAACTGATTGAGGACCAGAGCCTAATTTCATAAACATTAACAAGTGACAATTCTACAAATTTGTCGAACTTGTATCACAAATTTTCAGTTCATAAAATAATTGTCAAATACAACGCCGAATTTGTCGTGATAGTTTTGTCATTGTTATATTATGAAAAAATTGTCATTATAAGATTTTGACAATTTTGTCGTGACAATTTTGTGGTGATAATTTTGTCATTGTAAGATTTTCACAAACTTGTCATATGGCTCCGTGTGTTTTTCTGACTCCAATTTTTTCTTTGAATTCAAAATCTTGCAATGCTTTAAAATTATTTATTTATTCTCTGTTCTAAGTAGTGCGCTTTGCACGAAGCTCCATCGCCTGAGAACTATAACCACTTTCACTTAAAAAAATAAAAATAAATTCAAATTTTTTTTCTCAGAGGTTTGACAACAAAACTGAGAAATTTTGCTGAGGAATCCTGTTCAGGGGACTCAGATTGCTAAGAGCTCCCTAGATCTCATTTTCCTGAACATGTCATATTATAAAATATTTTAACTCGTAAATTTGTCAATTTACTGTCAACACTTCACCTCAACTAAATTGCCTGCCTTCAACTATAAATACTGATAAATGTTTAAATTGTATACATTTTTCTGGCTTAAAAAAAATTTCAGTACAAATTTGTTAAAGCAAATTCATGACACTTCTCGGAAAATTCTTGACAATATTTTTTATGATCCGAAAAACTAACAGTTATTTTCGCATTTTCACTGGCAATTTTACAAAATTTAGTGGGTCTGCAATTTGACAATTGGCAACTTGTAATTTTTGCAAATTGTCACCTGTCAATTTTTATGAAAGCGCAGGGCTTAAGGCTTTTAGTGACATATTTACAAAACAACAATTGTATTGTAAATTGTTTGTCGACATAGGAATGCCAAATCCGAACGGTTAAGATGAGAAGGCACTTTTTCACATAAGAGAGTTATACTGTTGAAAGAGTTGTCAAATTTTTCACATGGGAGAGGCTTGTCCCAGATCTCCTGTGTCGCATGTTCATCGCAGTAACAGTTAGACATATGAGCTCAGAATAAAATGATAAATCCGTCGAAGTTATGTCTAAGATCGAAAACCACACTACCAACGGACTTTTTGTGTCGAAACCGATTTTTCCTCTAGAGCTATATGACTGTTTTTAATAATCTTCCCAAGGCCTTGGAAATCCAAAAAGATATCTTACAACCGGAAGGAAAAAAACCCAAATTCATTTAACAATTTTCGAAAAAAAACTACACGAAAATTTCAAAAAATGCTTCCGAAGTTTATGTACTCTGTTGGGCGCCATTTAAACGAAAAGTTATTTGAAATCTTGTAAACAAAAATTCAAAAATTACAAATTTGTTATTCAGTTTATACTGAGTTTTATTCTCAAAACAAAAAGAAAGAATTCTGCCTTTCGTGTCCCAAAGGCCTACCTCTTCTCTTAATTTTTTTTTTAATCTTTCAAAGCAAAAAGTTTCGAACTATCTCGATCATCTATAGCGACTTTATTAAGAAATTATAAATAGATTAGAGATCTAGAGCATTTCAAGACAATGTTGTCTTAAAGGTCTCTTCACAGCTTAGTCCAGCCCTTTAAAAAAAACACTGCCTGCGTGATGGCTATTAGACTTACTTGATATTATAATGTCTGCAGTTCAGAGGTTCGGAGGCATAACCTAGAATTTGTTTTGCTGTATTGAGATTATTTGTTTCGTTGTTGATTAAATCTTTACGGAAATAATTCACACAAAGCATAAACAATATTGCTATTACGTTATTGCCAGACAAATATCACACAATTCACCGTTATTACTATATGACATTTGTTTTAGTAGGGTGAGATTTATTTGTTCAAAAAAAAAAAAATTATTGTTAAAAGAAGTACGTAAAATTTAGTTAAGACATTCAGAAGTAAGGTGTTGCAAAATTTCTTCAAATTATTTTTTTTAGTAAACTTCTCTAGGTACCTGTTGGCATTGTTTCTGGGACAGATTCCAGGTACATAGGTATAGAGAATGCCTTTTGACAGTTTTATTGTTATTAGAAATGGGAGGAAGTAATAAAAATGATTGATTAGACTTGTATTTTGCTTTGTAATACAAAGTCATTGTGTTTTTTTTTTTTGCTTTTCCTTTGCGAAGAATTTAGAGCTGGTCGTGAATAAGTGGATCTCAACTCAGGAAACAGAACATTGAGGAATTTTTTAAATAAGGTACACTCAGTGTACAACATTCGTATGGGTATCTACACTCTGAATGAATGAATAGCAATAATAATTTTACCTGCGTTTGCTTCTAAGATCTATGATATTTTTAAAAATGTAATTCCGATTCAAGGGAACTAGATAATTAAAAGGAATAGAAGAATATAGGAATGTACTTAGGTCTATTGTGTGCCCATTTAAAATTGAACTGAATGTGATTGCTCATAAAACAGATTCTGCCTTCAAATTAGTTCCCTTGAGAAACTTGAGTATTTTCCAAACTACCTGAAAAAATTTAAGTCAGGGATTAAGAGTGTTTCAGTAGACTGCCTGATGTTTCCGATTAGGTCTTTAAATATTAAATATGTATTTATATAACGCCGGGCGGCTAATCCAAATATTTAAAAATGTCTTAGGTCTTTAAGCTTCTTGCAAGGCATTACTCAGGGATATTGACTGTTAATGTCAACACACAAAAAGTAGTCCAATGCTATTTTAATAAGAACTTTTTAACTGGCTGTAGAGGGCAAGTATTGGTTTCATGTCAAAAAAATTTCTAGGTTGCAATGAAAAATAAAATTGACACTACGATGATGGAGAAGTCCGAAAAAGTGGGTTTCGTCATATCATCCGTCGATCAGTGCATTCGTGCGTCTACTGTAATTTGAGCTAGAACCTAAATGGGTGAGCCGATATTTTTCAATTTTGGTACAGAGCATTTTTATGTGATTCCAACTATAGAGGAATTTTTGTTTTAGTTCATCTAAAATAGGTATAGCTGTCATAGAACCATTTAAGATTTTTTTTTTTAATTTTCTCGAAAATCTAACGATTTTGATTAAACTTCGTACCTGTAATGACCAAAGTGATTGTTAGAAAAGTACATTTCAGGTTTTTTTTGCCAAAAAAATTCGTATTTGAAGTTTATTTGAGAAAATTGCCTTATTTTGATTTATTCACGTATAACTTTTTAATAGCTGGACCGATTTTGTAATAATTTCGCAATCTGATGCTTTTTAAAAATTCAAACACTTTTTGCATTTAAAAATTTTTAGGGCCAGTGCACACTTAAAGAAATATATGGCACTTAATTTTCCCATTTTGGCACTTTAGCCGCAGTTTTACTGCCTGAGTAAGTGGAACTTAAGTAGCCAACATGTGAGAGTTAAGTGCCACTTATTTCGATAAGTTAACACTGTGAAATTGGAAATTATTCAAACTAGATATTTTTTTTTTAGAACTTTTGGCTTTTTTAAGTTTCGTGTTTTTGTGCGTCTGCATGTCCAGACGAACATAGTTAGACGGATTTGCTTGTCATTTGTTAGAGAATGTAATTCCCTAGAAGAAAAGTTCAAATTGTTGGTTTTGGCTTTTTTTTCAAATATTCTGCAAAACGACTTCAATGATTTTGGTAAAATTTCGTACAACTGACGTCAAAAATAATTGAAATAAAATGTGTTCGCTGACTCAGCTGAACATTATACGGGTTGCATATGGATTTTTTTGTTGGATTCGTATTGAATCAGGTAAAGACGGAGCTGAAAATTGGAAATTACAACAGGAAAAGTAGGAAAAATCGTGACTATCCAAAATTGCATACTTTCAGGGGCTGATGGTGGCGATGGAGTATGGGGTTGGTTCAGGAACATTTTCCTAATCTCTAAATATCTCTAGATCTTTTCGGCTACCCAATTTTGCTAGTGTTTTTTCAAGCTGAATTACTAGCACTTAGGGATGCATGTAAGATAGAATATTTAAACAAGACACTAACCAATACAGAAATACCGCTATCCTGACAGACAGTCAGGCAGCTGTTAAAGCCATTATGAACCGTGATAAGGTAGCCAGCCTAAACGTGAATTTCAATGTAACAATTATCTGGGTTCCGGGGAACCAGGGCATTGAGGGAAACGAACGGGCTGACGATCTGGCCAGGCAAGGTTCAGCCCTTCATGACTCACTTGCGTAAAGATTCATCATCATCCCACTTGGAGTCTCTATTTTTTCTTACCGAATCCAATCGCAGGTGGGGCAATTTGTCAAATTGCATAATTTCTGGGAAGATTTGACCCACCTATATAGTAAATCCCGAACAAATGACTTAATTTGCAGACCCATAGGCGAAACATAGCCAGGATCTTTGCAACATGTACAGGACACTGGCCAATCGGAGAGCATGTAGCTAGGTATTCCCCCCAATAATCACTGTCGTAGTTGCGGGGACCAGCATGGAAAGGGAATCAGTCGTTCATTTCCTCTGTAAATGTCCCGCTTTGGCCAGAATAAGAGCTCAGTCACTTGGTAAAGCTTTTTTCAGTGACCTAAACGAACTTTCTGAGATGAAGATCAAAGATTTGATTTCCTTCCTCAACGAAACGTACTGGCTCTAGGATAAACCTCAGTAGCCACTGTACATCTTTCCTAGGACTAGATGATCATTCTAAGGGGACAAACCTCTTATATGTCTCTGAGCCAACCGAAAATCTGATCAGTGTGGCATGTTGCTGCGAGACTCAGATAATCCAAAGCATTTCCATCCACAGGTCCAACGGGTTATGGTATCAAAACGGCGCACTCTAGCGCTAATTGGGTCAATGAGCTATAAGTGGTTCGTGACCGCCATTTCTACCTACCTACCTAGATGGTGGCGATATCTGAAAATTCCATTTTGTATTGGAAGGAGAAACGACTATTGATTTTAAGAAATAACAAAAACTACGAATTGAGAATTGGTTTATTTTGTCAATCATAAAAATAAGATTTGTGTATACAAATTTATTGGAGCTTGACAGAAAGTTCATTGTAAAATGTAAGCGATTGTTTGAAGCCCCTATAAATTTTATTTTCATTTTTTTAAATTCTTAAATCGATTAAAAATTTTCGAGGAAACCGGACAGATCAGATAGTTAGCTATATAGATAAAAGATCCTAGAAAAATGGTTCAAGAGACAAAAGAAAAACGATTTAATAAAATAGTAATAAAATAAAGTGAAATTTTTAGAACTTAAAGGGAACTTAAAGCCATGGCACCCACTAGGCAACTTAGTTGCCAGAACCTTTTCACGGAGCAACTAAAGTTGCTTGCCTACACCCGCGAGCAACTTCCGAGCTATTTTTGTTACTTTTTATTTTTTTTGAAAACGTTCGTCTATTTTTAGTCATCATTTTTTTTTTATTTGTAAGTTTTGGGTAAAATGTACCTTTTTTAAAATTTTAGAAAATTTAATTCTATACAAAAAAGTCCTGAAATTTTAATTTAAAGATTTATGATTCTAAAGATATCGCAACAAAAACTTTTAAAATTTTTTTCGGCAACAAATCTGTCTAGTTGGCGCTCTCCCACCCTATATGGGTTAAATTGGGAACATATAAAAGATACCTGGGTAAGCATCTTAAAGTTGCTCCGTGTTGCCGGCAACTCTAAGCAACGAAAAGTTTCCGGCAACTGGATACATAAGTCGTCTAAAGTTGGCGCCAGGCTTATAAATTCTATAAGAATTTAATTTTCAGCAACTCTTAGCAACTTAAAGTTGTTTAGAGAACGATGTCCATATAACCCATTACCCAATGTAATTGAATTTCAAACAAATTGGACAAGCAACTTAAAGTTGCCTAATAAGGTTTTAAAACTGTTTGACAAAAAAAATTATAGTAACGAGGCAGTGATTTGGAAATACATTTAAATGCCGTTTTTGAACTTTCGAAGTTTTGACCGAAAGCCGACCGATACACAACATTAATTTGCATTTAAAACGTCTAATTTACCGTTTTTTTATATTCATATACCGTATAAATTCGCATTTAAAACATTTATGAATAAGTTAACGCCCATATAAACCATATTACGTTTTTGCTGTGAAAAAGCTGTTTATATCAAAGACCTCAGCACTTCTTCCAATATACTATAAGATCATCATAATCTCATCCATCATTATCTACTGAATGTATCTTATATAGTCACCCAACGTCGGTCGGTCGGTCGTCGTATTAAAAAGAAACCATAAAACAAGTTGTATGTACATATTTCCAAACAAAAAAACAAATTTTTAAACGTTTTGTATTCTTCCGCATTCTTTGCTTTGCTTACAGAAGCCTCTCAACCAGTATATACCAATTTGCATCATTGGGAAGACAAGTTTACACCTTTTGGGCACTCCTCTTTAATTTTTTTTATAAAAAAAAAAAAACACCGTCCATCATCGTGATCAACACCACTTCTACTATCACCATCACTGGATTTCTTCGTCATTTTGTTAATTTAAACTTCATCTTATAGTTTGAGATTGAATCTTGTTTTTTTCTTGATCTTACTAAAGCAAACTAAAAAGTTACCTCTGTAAGTTGTGGCTGTGATTATCATTAACACATCAGATAAAATGTTAATCGTGACCTAGCTCTCCTCTTCTTTTTTATAATAAAAAAAAAACAAAAAGCTTTCTTCCGTAGGCGCATATTGTAAAGTCTTGAAAACCTCTTATTGAACTGTTATCGAAAAAGAGCAGGTCCGAACATTTGAGGTTGTATAAAATTATTTATTGTTATTGATATTTCTAATTACTGTATATTTATTCGAAATTGTTAGACGTGTCTTCATTTATAGTCTTTTTAGTTTGAGATGTAAAAGTACTTATATATAGTCTTGACTGTTCTTTGTAGAAAAAGCACAAATATTTACCATACCTATAACCTACCTACCTACATACATATATCAACTTGTGATGTTGACTCTCATTTTAGGTTATAGTGACCATTTTCTATTGATTTTTGTGTTTTATTTTTTATTTGGATTCGTACCACTTTTCTATTTGCTCAGCTGAATCACTCAAGAAACAGTGGCGTATTAGGGTTTTTGGAGGGCCCAATCATACAAAATCAATGTCCTCCCCAAATATATAATAAAGCGGTGTCCTTACTTTGCCAGGATAAAGCCAACCAATCACGGTCTATTAAGTTAGGAACTTAATATGTCCAATGCTTAAAAAAATCTTATTAGTTTGCGCATATGGAAATAACTCAACATTCCTTAGACATAACTCCATAATGGAGTTATATCCCTACTAGGTAAGAATTAAAAAGTCCACAATTCGATTATGGACGTACATTATGTCCAACCCAAGTGGGTCGTATGTCCATAATTAATTTTTTAAAAGGTGGGACATAAATCCATAGTATCATATTATGGAATTAAATCCCACCTCGGTAAGAAATAAGTCCATAATTCGATTGTAGACGGGCGTATGTCCCGCCCAAGTGGGTCGTTCGTCCAGAATTAATTATTTAAAAGTTGGGGCATAAGTCCATAGTATCATATCATGGAATTAAATCCCACCTCGGTTAGAAATAAGTCCACAATTCGATTATAGAAGGACGTATTTCCCACTCAAGTGGGTCATACGTCCATTATTAATTTTTTTAAAGGATGGGACATAGGTCCATAGTATCATATCAACGAATTTATTCCCACCTCGAAAAGACATACATAAGTCCACAATTCGATTATGGATGGACGTACAGACCACCCAAGGAGTTCTAAGTTCAAAATTTATAATTAAAAAAGTCGGACTTGTCCATAGTATCATGACTTTTGTCATTATTTATAAAAAATTGTTTTTAAAAAATTCTACCGGCTCGTTTTATTTCACAACAGTACCTTACTGGATTCCTTTGAAGCGAGCCACCCAAAGTATTATTTATTAAGAAAACTATTGACATTGGCCCCTTCCTGATAAGATGACTAAGAGGTCAAAGTGAGTATTTTAAATAAGATCGTTAAATTTGTATTTAACATATTCGAAGGCAACTGTCAAAGTAAAGCACTCATTTGAACACAAATATGTCAGGTGGGACACAGGTCCATACATTTTTTGAATGGACTTATGACCCACTAGGGTCTTATGACCTACTAGGATCTTATGACCCACTAGGGTCTTATGACCCACTAGAGACTTTTGACCCACTTGGGATTTATGACCCACATGTACTTAAGACCCACTAGGGGCTTATGACCCACTAGGGACTTATGACCCACTTGGGACTTATGACCCACTTGGAACTTATTACCCTCTTGGGTCTTATGACCCACTAGAGACTTATGACCCACTTGGGATTTATGACCCACATGTACTTAAGACCCACTAGAGGCTTATGACCCACTAGGGACTTATAACCCACTTGGGACTTATGACCCACTTGGAACTTATTACCCTCTTCGGACTTATGATCCACTTAGACTTATGACCCTCTTGGATGCGTCCATAATCGAAGTATGAACTTATATCTTACCTCAGAGGGGCATAAGTTCATTATGTAAATGTGTCATGTGGAGTTATGTCCCTGCGCTTGATTAGATAACAAAAAACCATACACTTCGGTGCAGAGTCAACAGAAAAAAGTTTATAATTTGTAGATTTACAATCCACTTAGGTGGATCTCAAAAGAACTGTGAACTTTTATCTTGTGGACTTATGACTGTCCCAAAATGTATGCATTGGATCGCTAACTCTTAGAAATTCTAAAACAATCCCTAAATCGCCCACTTTTTTATCGGGGCCCTTATTCTTCACGCGTATGTCATTTCTATTAATCCACCACTGTCTATATGAACCAGAGATGTCTTCTCTCGGAGATGTAAAAATGTAAATTATTTTGTGTTCATCTCAGTTGAACATATATGCTAATTGATAAATGCAAATTAAAGTATCACAATCATATCACATGAACGAAAAATATTTCTTCACATATCTACCTACATATATTTTTTCTCATCAGTCGATATATCGTGATCAATTTATTTTCCATTAATTAAGATATATACAAAATTTGTCGTTCGACTGATCTAATTTCAAAACATTATTGAATTTTTGATGAGAAGTTCAGTTGAGTTCAGTTAAGTTTTGAAAGTAACATTTAAAAAAAAATTAAAAATCACCTTCTCCAATAATTACGATTGAAATGTGAATTTCATTAAGACAATAAATCGATTAAGTCATACAATGCTGCTGGCAACAATAGTTGGTATAGGTAATAATGACAAAAATGTTGTTGGCATTGTAGACCTTTTTTTTTTCTAGACATTATTTGTCAGAAAAATAACAATATTTTGTTGGTATATTCCATTGCAATTATTTATTTTGTTGTTGTTGTTTTTGTGTCGAGATATTTTTTTTTGTTTGCTGGGGGAATTTTATTTTAATTTCCACAAAACAAGTTATGTTTAATAAAAGTGATTTATTAAATATTTTTTTAAATACCTCTATCTATGGATGGTTAAACGGTGTGTATTATTGATTGTTATTAGATTTTATTAATTGATACTACACCACTAAACAAGGTTGTGGAATTTTGATTTATATATGTATATATTTTTGTTCAGCATACGAATTTCAGATTCCAACATTTTTTATTCATTTAGCATCAAGTTAGGATAACAACTTTAAAATGTTAAAATTCTAATAATTTTATGAATTGTCGTGAATATGTCGTGTAAGAATAAAAATTGTCAAGCATTTATTATTCAAATAAAAAAATGGTATATGTGATTAACTGTCGTGAATTTGTCGTACATTTGAATTTATTTATTTATATATTTTATTTTATTTTTTATTTTATTTTATTTTATTTTATTTTATTTTATTTTATTTTATTTTATTTTATTTTATTTTATTTTATTTTATTTTATTTTATTTTATTTTATTTTATTTTATTATATTTTATTTTATTTTATTTTATTTTATTTTATTTTATTTTATTTTATTTTTAAAAAATAACCCCTGGCAATGCAAACTTGACAGTCAAGTAAGCATTACCACCCCTCAATTAACTGTCGTGAATTTATCGTGAATTTGTCGTGAAATATAAAAAATTGTCACTCTTATATTTTTAAAATTAACCCATTTATTACCAAAGACATTTAAAACTAAAATTTAAAAATTTTGGTAACATAACCTTATTAAATAGTGACAAAGGAATACAAAAATATTTTTTTAATTTTTTTAAAAAAAGTAGGAAGTGTGTTTTTTAAGCTGTACCCAAGCAGGTACAATGGGAAAATGTGGTTGCTAATTTTGTGTATGAAATTTTTTAAAGCATTCCCATTCGACACACAGAACTATGTCGCAGAACTCACAAACCCATCTGATTCGCATGTGGAATACTCTGCATCTGAGAGGCTTTTCAATCCTCTTTGGAAAATGGTGAACTTCAGATAAAGCAACGCTTGTAGATATGGAGCGTTTTGATGTCGACGGTTGAAGAATTGTATATCTTCTAAGATAATATCGTGCAATATCTCTTTGAAAAGATAGTAAGTCATCTTCGGAATCATCTGCGACTTTATATAGTTTCCAAGCGTTCACCAATGTAGAGCTTAGCATTGACGTAAAAAGCGGCCACCACCACTTTTTGCCTCGAATTTTTATTTTATAGGCACACTGGTCGTGTAAGTCAACCCCACCCATACCATTATTATAATCTGCAATAAGGTTGGGCTGCTGAATGAAAACTTTTCTTTTTTCTACTGATGACCAACGTTTGACATAGTGCTTGGGCTGTATAGTATCAAAGTTTGTGCCCATAGTGACAACACTATTATCGCTCCATTTTACAAAAAGAATATTATTGTTTACGTCGTATACGTGCTCAAAATGCCCTCTTTTCTCCTTCTTGAATTCTTTTTTCAGCTTCAATGGGCATTTTTTTGTTCGGTTTTCTCTTACTGTCCCTGTAGCTCTGAAGCCCTTCTCTCGCAACAATCGCAAAAGCTCGTGAGAAATAAAATAGTTGTCAAAATATATTATGTGGTCAGAAGGAAATGGAACTTTTTCTAGAAGCTCAAGTACAACTCGAGATCCCAGTGGCATTTGTAACACATCAGAGTTCACATTTTTTGCGCCACAATAAGTATCAAAGTTATATAGGTATCCAGTTCTTGAAACCAAAACGAACAGGTTTTCCTCTTATGAACTGTTTCGAAGAATGGTGGCCAAAATACTTGATCATGGCTTCATCAATGGATAATTTTTCGTGCATGAAGCCCCATTGTTGATATTTTTGGCACAAAAGATTCATAAGCGGTCTGAGTTTTGCCATTTTTTCTCGAGCATCTAATTGGTTATTATCTGCGAAATGAATGTATTTTTTGATCTCATAAAAACGATTTCGCGATTTTGTTTGCTACCAATGCGGTTCTTGTATCCCCATCTAATTTCCAATACATAGACTCCCTGGGCATTGAGTGGTAACCACTGTAGAACATAATCCCTATGAAAATTTCCAAGTCTTCTTTTTGGAAATTGAGGAAATAAAGCACATTTCATATTCATCTTGTTTATCTCAAAATTATTAGAACGGTTCATCGTCATATCAGTACCTCTTTTAGACCATCGTGGTTGGGTTTGAGATTGCCCTGATATTGAGGATCTTATCACTGATAAAGGAACTTCGTCCTCGCTATCAAAATCCTCATCCCTAATGAAAAGTTCAATGTTACTTGGAACATCATTGGGTATTTGATCGTTATCCAAATTTTCTGTGCCTATTTCATCCTCGTCTGTATTGTAATCTACATCTGGTGGTATAAATGCAATGTCAAACACACCGTTGTGATCATTTTCCTCGATTGCATTTATTGCATTTGGAAGATTATCGAATCTCCTTCCATAAAATGATGATGTTGAGATTGCTTTGAAATCCATTCCATAAAAAAAAATTGTCAGTTTTTCCCATTGTACCCAAGCGGGTACACCTAACTTTACGCGTACTTACCTAGCGTAAAAATAAATGAACACTTGATTTTTCACTTTTATCTGATTTTGTTCTAAGTTTTTGAACTACTTCCAAAAAAATAAAAAGAAAATTGATAGAATGAATATTTGTTCTATTGCAAAATATAGGCCAACCTCCGAAAAACTGAGAAAATCGCAATCGCACCTGACGCGGAGTAATAAAAAAACTACCGTTTTATTTTGTTTACAATAAACTGCACGCCTACTTGTTGAAAACATGTCAACGAACAAAAAAAAAACAAATTTCATCAAAACAAATTTGAAGAAGGACAACGGTAAAACCATAAAGTTGTTCAATTTTCTGTACCCAAGCGGGTACAGTGGTAGTAAATGGGTTAACCCCTAGTCAAGTTAGCATTAGGTACAACCCCCCAAAAACGGTCAAATAAACTTAAAACAGAAAAAGGATTATAAAAATAATCGTCGTAAATTTGTCGTATTATCTTGAAAGAAAAATTATTTATTGCGATTTTTTTTAATTCCAAAAAATTTTATAACATTGCTATTTATTCAAAATGCTATTTTAGGGTATTTCGCCCTATTTAGGTTATTTTTTTTTTGACAAAAAGGCACAACTTATGGACGTCGATAGACAATGGTTTTAATAAATTCCCCAAAAAATCTCTTAGATTATAAAATACAGCCAATGAAAGCTGTGGTAATAATGGATTTCTTTATACAGTGCCATTTTAAAGACTTTTTGGAATACAAAAAAATTGTGATTTTTTTTTTTCTTTCACGATAATTTTACCAAAAATTTACGACGATTAATTACACATTCCTTTTTCTATTTTGAGTTAATTTATCTTATTCCCTTTTTGGGGGTGGTAATGCTAACTTGAGCGTCAAGCATTACTATGTTGATTAGAAAATATGTTTTCCTTCGGCTGTTTTGGTCACAATAATTTTAGCAATGAAACAAGATTTGTTACATTTACTTTTCCCGACGTTTCGACAGGGGTTGCTGTCTTCTTCAGGGTGAACTTTATTACATATAAAATAAAAATATAGTTAATCACAATGTTATGCAACAACAATATACAGTGAAAAGTAAAACTTACACTTTAAGAGTTATAAACGTAGTTTAAATTTTACATAGTAAACTTAAATAATTTATAAAATACAATTTATGAAAACAAAACAATGAGACTTCCGATGAAGAAGTTGAGTCAATAACTGAAGAGAGAGAGGTAGATTACGCATTATTTAATTTGAAACGAGGGAGCAGTATACCGCTGAAATATTCTGTGTGTCCTGTTTTCGATTCATGTTGTTCTTGTTATTTAGAATATGAAGTGTCTCTAAAGTGTACCGCGTGGAAGTGTGGGTTTCTCTTTGGAGAACTTGGACACCGTCAAAGTCGGGAGAGTGGCCACTTTCAATTACATGGCTGGCGAGTGCAGTTTTGGCTGGATTGTGATTAACTATATTTTTATTTTATATGTAATAAAGTTCACCCTGAAGAAGACAGCAACCCCTGTCGAAACGTCGGGAAAAGTAAATGTAACAAATCTTGTTTCATTGCTAAAATTATTGTGACCAAAACAGCCGAAGGAAAACATATTTTCCAATCAACATAATACAAATCAAATTGGTCAATAAATCTACATCTTAATGTCAAGCATTACTATTGAGTTTTAAAAAAAAAAACAGCGCGACATTTTTTTTTCACTACAAATTTACCACAAGTTCACTACAATAAATCATTTATATTTTTTTTTATTTGAGTTAATTTTAATTTTAAAAATAAATTCTTGAAAAATTGTTTTCTGTCACGACTAATTTACTACAAATTCACGACTCTTAATTAATTAATAGAATCTTAAAATTTTGAACTGGTAATGCTAACTTGATGGACTTTCAGTAACTTAGGCAATTATTTCATTTTTGCTGCCTTTCAGTACCTTTGGCAATTATTTCAGAATAATTTTTCGTATGATTATTCACTTGAATTTTTTAAAAAATCGTTGCTTTCTGGTTGGATGCGAGTACGGAACTCTTTTCAAATAAATAAAAAAAAAACAAATTGTTCTAAATCTTTTAAAATTTAAATGTCTTTGCTATCCATAGGCTTGTTTTAATTTCATAGCTTGCTATCCTTAAGGGAGAAAGCATTGTGAAGAGTTTTAGCATTCGGGTGGTATATGAATAAAACGGAGCAACTGCTCAAAACAATTACATGCCTTGAATTATATATCAACGGATAAATCGCAGAATCTCGTAAGTCGTTTTTGCATGTTTTTCAGAAATCAATAAAAACCTTGCAAATTTTGTATGGTGATCTGTAGTTTTTAAATCTGGCCTTTTCTTTAAAATGTTCAGAACAACATTGTTACACTGAAATTGCCAAAAAATCCAAATTGAAAAAGAAATCAGCCAGAATAAGAGCCATTCTGGCTGATTTTTTTTGCTTTAATAATATTTTTTGGAATTTTTCGACTAACGAGGTTCTACATTTAACTGTCGATATGTATCTCCTTTTTGACCCCACTATTGTTTATTCTCATTTCCCCATTTAAATTTAAAAGACAATTTCTGTAAAGTCCTGAAGTCAATCAAAGCACTTCAGTTACTTTAAATTTTTCTATAAACAATTTATTTAAAATTTCTTGAACACATTTTTCAATGAACACTATCTAAACACCTTTATTCAAAATTTAAAATAAAGGGTTTAGAAAAAATCTCTCCTTAAGACCACACTTTTATCTAATTATATCTATAGCCATTGCCTTGCATCAATTGTACTACTTCCAAATGTTTTGCCATATTGCAATTTTTCCCCTGGCACATGACCACCATAATTGGGAATAATTCCTGCAGCTCGATGATATATTTGAAATGATTCATATCCTGGTAAAGGATTTCCAATTCCAAGATATTCCCTTGGTTCAAGTTCTCTATAACGCTGATGATAACATTTGCAATCAGAAAATTCACATAAAATCATATCATTTGAGTTTCTTGTATGTGATTTATTGTGATTGAGTGCTTTTGGAATATGACCACCATATCCTTAAAGGAAAATTGAAAAATAAATAAAATAGATTTCGAGAATTAATTTATGTATGTAAATGGAGCTTACTTGTTGCATAGGACATGGTTGTATTTTGAAGAATGCAATAAAAACTGTTATTCGAATTTAAAAATTACTTCTAAAATATTTAAATCTAAATGCGTCACTGTAAATAGAATACTTTTTCGAAATAAGTGAAATGAAAAATGCTTTATAAATATTATAAAGTGAAATTGTTTTGTCGATTTCTATACCAAAAATGACTTGGCAACCAAAACGATTTGGTATAAACAAAATCGCGCATTGCCAACTTACAAAAAAGATATATTATTTATTAAACTTCCCTATTCTGTTATCCATCGAATGAAAGTTTTTAATCAAAATGTCAGAAAATTAAAAGAAAAACTCATTTAATTAGGACTTAAGTACCAATTCTTTAGAAATCATAGTGATGGTAATGTATAGTGCTGGCAATGAATCAGTAGATGTGTTTTTTTCCAATCCCGGAGATAATTGGTTGAAAAAAAAAACGACATCGGGGATAAGTGACGCCATCACAGAAAAAAAAAGGAGTTTCCATACAAACTATCGATAACATGTATGTTTTTCATGTCGGTAACTCAGTTTTTCTGCGCGCTTAAATTAAGCCCCGTCAATTATATGGGTTAAACTAAGCCCAAAGGGGATTAGTTGTTGTTGCATTTCACATGGAAATTTTTGTTGTCCCCCATCGATTTTTAAATCCAATTCCCTCTAGGCTCGGAAAAAAACAAGCTTGGTTGATATCAATCCATTTGGATGAAAACGATTATTTAACATCAAAATTTCGGAAATTTTCGATAACGAACAAATTGTAGAACATGGAATTTCAATTCCAATTTTTGGAATTTTTGGGAATTTTTGTCAGTAAATCGTCGCCCGAGAATTGTTTTGTCGTATAAACCATTTGAGAAATTTTGGGAAATCGCATTTTAAGTTTCTCGTTTAAATAAAAAAGAAACTGACCGATGAAGTTTTCTACAATTTTAATAAAATTTTGTGTGGAAAATCTTCTTTTGATTAAGGTATTCCAGATTGTTGAGTCGGTTTTAGTTTTTAATCTATAGAGGATTATCTCCAAGATCATTTTGTCGTATACGCCACGCTCATCCCCATACACATACGACAAAGTGAACACGAATGCGTTAATTGAATGCAATACCGAACCGAGCGAGATTTCTGATTTTTTTTAAAAAACTAGAAGACATTTTAACATCTGGTTTTTAGTGTTTGAATACAAATTGATACGAGAGTTGAATATTAAAAACAAAATTACTAGAAAATAAAGTAAAATTTTGAACAAACTGAGTTTGAAAAAAACTTTCTTCATTTTTTTTTTAAATTTGAGTTTGAAAATTAATTTTTCCAAAACTATTGCATAAAAAAAAATTTTAAAACGGAATTAATGGATGGATTTTTGGGTTTAAAAAAGGCATAACATGACATTGTAAGTGATGCGGTTGATTTTTAATAATTTTGTTTGTAATTTAAAAAAAAAAATGGAGTTAATCTTATATAAGTACGTCAAAAAAATATTAAAAAAAATATCGCGGAAATACATGGATATTTTGTCGTATATGCCAAAATTTGGCGTTTACGACAAAACAAAACTAAGGCATGAGTTATTTTGTGCGGATATACGACAAATGCATACTGATTTTCTCATTAACGGTAAATGATAGGTCAAATCAGATTTCAGAAATGGAAAGAGGACTTTTGAAAACATAGAACTGCATACCCACTTTAAAAAAGTGCATTTTGGCGTTTACGACAAAACAATTCTCGGGAGACGAAATGTGATTTTTTTTTCCGAAACGCTGGGAGGGGAAAAAATGTTAACATTTGTGACATATAGGAGCAATAAAATGCTAAGTGTAGCCGGTTGCTACTAAAAATCTGATTATCAGATCAGGTATTTTGTTTAGTTTTAATTCTCGGCCATATGCATTTTCACAAGCAATTGCTCAGTTTCTTATATTGAACAAGTGCTTTGAGTATAAAGTACATGCTCGGTTTTTATTCACATAACCAATTAAATTAAATAGAACGTACAACTGAAAGATGTATTTTCATGTATTCTACAGGGAAGGGTGTAAATGAAGCTAAAATATTAAAAATTTAAATTTGAAGAAATGTTAACTCTGGAAGAAAGCAATATTTTTCAATAACCTATTTGTTTTTTTTTTTTTTTATTTTATTGCAGATTTTCATTGTCGAATATGACAATTCAGCAATTCCATAATTATATAGGAATTATATAAACAAGAATTTTGCAGTCACTTAAATAAAAAAAAATTGTCCTGAGAGACGCCATCATGCGTTTTATATCCTGTTTTCGAAAAGAAGGATCATTACTGACAAACTGGGAGATTTAAGTTCATGTACTCTTTTTTCGAGGCATCTGTTGACGAAGAATTCTGGACATCGAGCAATTGACCAAGCTAAACATCTACTCGGCGATCTTGGTGAAAATTTTAAGTAAGTTTTTGCATTATTTTTCTTACAAAAAATCAATTCACCAAATACTTAATAAGTTGGTTATATTAATTATTGGCCCACACACTGTTTAAAAAAAAAAAAAAAAACATTTAAGATATTTTGTTAGTGATTATTTCAAGCAAAGGCTTTTTTTTAAATTTCAATCATAAAACGAAACATGCGTTTGTGGGGTATGAAAAACCCATAGATTATAATTTTACTTTTAATCACAATTCGAAAGATATCTCCGATAAAAAGATCATAGTGATTCTATATCATTTCTTTGAAGATGCGAATGGTGATTGAGGAACAGTTAATTTTGTAGAGTATAGAGCAATGCAGTGATTTAACGAGCGTGCCTATATCTAAGTCAATTATCTCATTTGAATATTATGGCACTAGCCACATATCAGCGCAAGATACGATTCAAAATCTTTGATACATGTTGTCAAGGCGAATAATTTCAATATATGCACGTTCTCAAATCTGAGATTTTAGCAGACGCTTCATTTGATAAAAATCAAATGTCTACTTGATCACTTTTATTTTCTCGACCACCTTACTCAACTTTTTATTATAATGAGCAACTGCTCATAGCACATGCTCCATTTGAGGCATACAACGCATGAACTGAAAAGCTTGTAATTCAGGTCTAACAGCTCCAGATTACTTATCCTATGAAGTTATGTATTTGAATGAAACGATTTAGGAACAGTATAATTTTTGGATTAAATGGCTAAGAAATATTCATTTTCAATTATTTCTCTTAAAACCCCAACGAGTGTGCTAATCTAAATACAAACAAAATGAATGGAATTTTTGTTTGTTCAAGCACGATTTGGTTGAACATCATTTAAATTGCATGGGGGTTTATTTGTTGGTTTCGTCTTAAAATTGGAAATTTAAACCGGTAAAGTTGGAAAATCGTGAAACTCGAAATTGCATAATTTCAGGGATGGATGGTGGTGATATCTGAAAATTCCATTTTTAGACTGCTGCATTTGTGTATACCTACAAATTATTGTAGCGTGCCAAAAATTTCATTGTAACGGACTTTTTAAGGTCCCTATAAATTAAAAATTTTATTTCCACATTTTAAATGCTAAAATGAATGACCAAAAATTCCGTGCGAAGCCGGTCGGGATGAGATAGTTTGATACAAAAAATAGGAAAGGAAAATTTCTCAAAGCCTTAAATCTCAAAATATAAACACGTGTACACATGAATGGTTGAGAGTTTTAAGTCACTAGGTCTTGGTTCTACATGATATATTGGGCCTCTAAATTAATTTATTCTTTTAATTGAATTTCCTATACAATCGATTCTGGAAACTTTTTTTTAAAGATCGCTCGTTTTCGAGATATTTGTAAAAATGCGTTTTCGAAAATGCCTAAAACACTTACAGTAGTACAATTTTTTTAATGACAACAATAGAAACATTGTTTTTGTTTTTTCTCTTGTGGACTTAGTAAGAGTGTTTATATATTGAATGAATTCAATTGAAAGTATTATTTTTTCATTTAGTCCAAAAATAATGCGTTTCGCCTAGGTACGACAATTAGGTTCATCAGTTAGATGTTGTCGCACCCTTCTAAGACGCAATATTTTAGTCGATGCTATCGCCACTAATACAATTTGCAGCATTAACACACTGCAATTTTTTTTAATACCTAGGGATGACTCATTTAACAGTTTCAATAATTGACATATTTTTGTATTAGAAAACAAAAATTATTTTTGTCTTTGTCGATTGTGGCCTGAGTTCGATACTATAATCAATAGAACCGAAAAAAAATCAAATCGAATCAAATTATTCGATTCACGAAATATTGAAGAATAAAGATCTGATTACTTGAGAATTTTTTCATAACAACAAAAGTTAAAGCTTCTATACCAGTAGCTCTTCCTAACAAATATCTAAAAATAAGTAATTGGGTAATGCAATAATCTTGTTGAAAAATTAAAAAAAGGCTAATTAAATTCGAATTAAGGAATTTAAAACAAGAAGAAATTTTACTCGATTCATTCGGATAGTAAGTATAGAAAAAGGTAATTTAGTTTGTTTGCTTTCGGCTATATACTTAAAACTCTCATTAAGTTCTCAAATGGGTCTAAAAATAAATCTACTTAAATGGGCGTAGAAATTAGTCTAATTTTCGAAGTGTTTTCTTCATTAGACGGACACAAAACAAACAAACTATAAATGCCATATTAGATTTCTCCAATTATATTAAAATTACACGAATCTCTGCCAGTATAACAATCCATATAGTTTTTAAGAAGAAAACATAATTATCTCAAAGTGGCTTATCTATTTAATTTTAAGTACATTTTAAGTCTTCATTAAATAAATCAAAATGAAAAAAAAAAAAAAAAAAATGACATCAGCATTAGATCAATTAAATGCAATAAAATCTGAAAGTACATATACATTTATAGTCACTTTCGAATTCCATCACGGAGTCTCGCGAGTCATTATATTTTTTGGAGTCGCTTTTATATATAGTCAGACAGGCAATTTTTATCCAGCACCAACAACACCAATTGGAAGTCTCTTAATAAATGATGGTGAGGAATTTAATTTTTATTTTTCAATTTTTCAATTTTTTTATTTATTATTTATTATTTTTTTTTTTTTATTTTGCCTTGTTGCAATATAATCAGCGGGTATAACTATATTATGCAATAATTGTTCATGTTGCCTGCCGACCAGTAACTATCAAGTACCTACCTCTCTACCTACATACCTAACCTACTGACTATATGGATATTGCTGTGCATTTTAAATGATTTTTTTTTAGTTATTTTTTTGTTTTTGTTGTTTGTCAATTTAATTGATGCAATCAGTTAAAATTTAAAATTGTCATCGTGTTTGGATTTTTAAAAAGGGAAAAAACAATTTACCTATAGATAGATTGAGGAATTGAGGTCTTGAGCTCCTCGACTGATGTGTTGTGTATAGTTAGTTATTAAATGTTTCAAAAATGCGTGTGATTTATGCAATGCAATTTTGTTATTTTTTTTTTATAGTAAAAAAAATTATGATTTTTTATGATTAAGTAAGATTTTATGAGAAACTATAAGGGGCGGTTATCACTTTGATAATTATTGCCAATTGAACTTGATGGGATTTTCCATTGTTAGAAGGTTGTGAATTGTAAAATTTATTATTTAATTTTGTTGAAGATTTGGAAAATAATCAGTAGTCAATTCATGTTTTTGACAGAATATTATAATAATCTGTGAAACTTGTTGATGTTTTCGGGAATCATGACAAGCCAGCCCAAATTACTCGAAAATGCATTGAAATTGGAGAAGTTTTAGGTCTGAAACTTAAGCTTCTTCAACAAATTCGTTGGAAAGAAAATTGAGAGTGTAATTAGTGAATGCAGTAGCCTGTGGCGTAGTGGTTAGTGCTTAGGATTGTCACGCCGAAGGTCTTGAAATCGATTCCCAGCCCGTGCAACCTAAATATATAAATGTTTTTCGCGGGTACTGCCTCTTGCAACAAGTTGACCAATCTTCCAAGAGTATCACTTGTAATGAAAAAGTACCTTTCACCTTAACTGTTCAGATTTGACAGAAAATTGTATGTTCCCTCCATTCCAGCCAGTAACACATACACAGGGATGTTAAAGAGTTTTATATAAGTCATTAGGCCCTGGGTCTACAGGATCTGTCGTGCCACCAAATTTATTTATTTTTATTTTGTTGAAGATTTGAAACTGGGAATCTTAATCAATACTCATATTTTTAATGAAATAGCTATTACTTTAGCCTATAAAAATTTGATGGTAGCTCACTCGAGTATTTGTTGTTTCATTCAAACCTTCCACACCTCATGATGTATTTTATTTAAATCTTAGAAACTTTTTGATAATCATGACAAACCTGCCCAAATTAGTCCAAAATGCATTGAAATCGGAGAACTTTAAGGTTTCACACTTAAACTTCTTTAAGAACTTTGTATAACTTGTAAATGATTGTGTTAGATAGTTGCTTTATAGGTTGATTACTTTTCAACACTATGACAGGTGGGAGTGTGCAGAAAAGTTCTGAGATGTGAAATTTCAGGAGGGGCCCCGTTTATGGTCTTAAGGTGGAAGTCCACAGATTTCCATGGAGCCGGGCATTTTGGTTGGAGCAGAGTGCAGCAGAAAGATTGGCTTTAAATTGAAATGAGCAATTCGGGCTTAAACCTCATGTCACACCTTTCTGTCACAAAAATGGAGTGATCAATTTAGTAGCGCACTTTTTGTATAGAAACCTTATTTTTGTTCCCTGGAAAAAGTATTAATTTTTTTCCGAAGAGGCACATTTTTACTTCAGTGGATGTTTTAACAAACAGAATATGGGATATGACAGGGAAACTAATCCCAGACAACTTCCCACTTAGAGATGGTGACAATATGGTGGCAGCCTCAATATAAGGAATTAAATCCCATACAGGAAAATGGTGGTAGTTTGAGGAAAATGGTGCAACAGTCACGGTGATTTCAGCATGTTATTTCTTGCCTCCGTTGGAATAAACCGAGAACGACATGTCGTTCTTAAATGGGGCTGTAATCTGAACAAGTCTATGAAAACCAAGAGTTTGATGTTTTACCAGAAAGGTAACTAACTGTCTGGGCAACATTTTCACATTTAAAAATTTTCTTTCCGACCACCAGATGTCGATTTTTTGAGGTCAAAAGTCAGAATAATTCAATTTCGCCTGGAGCCTGAACAAACGTCCATGAAACATGGAGTTTAAAGTGTTGCCAGAAAGGTAACGGTAAAAGCAATAATTTGATATTTTAAAATTTCCTTTTCATTACCAGTATTACACCAGTATTGTTTTTTGAGGTCGAAGGTTGTAACATTTATGTGTCAAAAAATGACAATCATTTGTGGGTCAAATTGACTTTGGTGTGATTCCCAAAAATGGCCTTAAATTCGGAAACAGATACCTCAATTGGATCGCTGATCCACCACCACACATACATTGTACCAAATAAGGGAACAGGTTGACTATTATTGGAATGACACTATCTCTGGGCGATCTTCAACCACTCACCAAGCGCTCTATTCACTAAATGTCATCTTTTTTGCTAACAATGATCAGATATTTGACGAAAACCACGATAGAAAGGTTACTGAAATTTGACTAATTGCCTTTTCTTCGCGTTGTGAAAAAAACACCAAATATCTTTGATTTTGAAAGTTCATCAAAAAATGAAGTTTCAAATACTTCTGTTCCTTTTCTTTAAAAAGGTCCTTGCTACTTCGATATATAAACTTATAGAAACTTTGAGCTTTTTCGTTTGCCCTCCTATTGCGGTAGTCCCCAAGGCAGGTTACAACAATCTTGCCTAATATCTTTTCTGGGTATGAATTATAGAGGTTTCTTATAGGTTTCTTATAATTGGGTCAAATTTCTCTAGAAACAAAAAGTTTGCCAGTGTTCAAACCTTCGATTAGATCGAGAATTTAATATTGTCCTTCATAACTCCAATAAGGGGAATGTTGATTATATGACTCGTGAATGACTGAACTATTCCTGGTCTGTTCGTCAATCCGCTTATTTAACTCAAACAATACATCTGCCCTGAAACCCCGAAAGCGAGTGACCTTGAAGTTAATATTCAGGTTTACGAGCTCATCTTGACATTGTCAGATTTTAAAACTCATAAATAAACAAAATTTTTAAAACTCAAGAAACGCGAAAATAATTTCTAATAATATTTAAAAGTTTTTGACAATTCAAATCAAAATCATAGATCAATAATTTTAAAGGCTTTTATGCAGCAAAAAAAAATCAAGAGTTTTTAATCAAGTTTATGAAAAAAGTTTGTAAAAAGATTTCGAATCTGTAAAAAACCAAGCCGAATTCAAAATTAAATTCATGGAAATAAGATTTAGAAGTTTAATATTTTTATATGTAAAAAGCCTTGGAATGAAGCTTAAATCGAGAAAAGTCTAAAAAGTCAAACATGAAAAGTGTGTGTTTTTTAGAATAAATGATATTTTAAGTGTTTCATGTTTTTCAACTTCAAATTTTTGTTTTTAGATTAAATTTGAACAGTTTTTAAAACTTTTAGGCTACAGACCTTGAAACAAAATTTTGTGTTTCGAAAGTCCTTAGTGACATGATTTTACCAGAAAGAAAAACACCAATACTTAGGTATAATGACAACAATTGACCTATAAATCGACTTAATTTATCAAGATCTTTCGTATCACAGAGGTTTTTGCAAAATTATTTACTGATAATTGATAAATTTTAAATGACTTACAATTCTTAACAGACGTATATCCTTCAGCTGCACTGCTATTACTGCCACCGCCATTCAGACTCAATCCACCGTTCATCATAATATTGTGGTTAGACTGTGCGTGTCCATTCGATTGTCGGCCAACACTATTCAATGTTGTCGTACTGCCAGCTCGCGATCGCCATCCACTACCACCCGGAACTGCTGTCAAATCGCCATTTGATTTACTCATTGCACCGTTACTCTTTAATGTTCCATAAACACTACTTCCACCCGCACTCGTACCATTTCCACCGCCTGTCTCCAGTTGTCGGGCATAAGAATTATCCGCATACGCATGAAAACAACATCTGACTAGAGCGTTGGCCGCAGCCTCACGCTTACATATGAACACATGACACTCGAGGACCTTGATGCCGGTCGTCCTGCGCAGAATCGCAGCAAATATTGGCGGATGTTGGGCACGTGGCATTCGAGCAAATGGTGAATCGAGTGGCAGAAATTTGGGTTCCGGATTTGAATTACCTCGTTCGGGGATGAGAACTTGTCGTACTGCAGCGCAATAGTGTAGCGATTCGATTGGGAAGAATCGAGTGATTTGTTTGAGATTCTCATCGACATTTTCCAGTAGAATGCCATTCGACCAGACACTCAACCAGGAATCAATTCCTTTTGCTCCAACTGCACCCTCAGATGGATATAGACTTCGTAAGGGCTCTTGAATGCCCTGTAGGCCATCTTTACTTTGTCGAGGTACTGCACTGCCTAGATAGAGAACCCGGCAGCGACAGATAGGTGTCGAATCGCCCATCATATTGTGTGAAGAAGGTTTTTTTTTTATAGAAGAAGGAGGAGGAAGAAACTTCGTCGTCGTCGTCGTTGTCACACGCGACCGCTAATTCGCATTAAAAATTTGATATTTCACGTTGTTTGATCATCAATAACACGCTCTGGAGGGCGTGATGTGATATTCAATACACCAACCCAAGGTGTGCACCAAGCCTTAAATAAAAACAACAAATAATCAAAGGCACAAAGAACACGACGACGAAAACACAAATTCAAAAAAAAAAAAAAAAAATGATAATAATTACTAAACGAAGAAGAACCGAACGAAGAACGAAAAAATGAAGGCAACCAGATGACGAAGAGAAGATGGTAAAATATCAGTGCGATTATAAAAGAATTTATTTCTACCACTTAAACAAACACACACACACATCTAAACACACAGGCACTAGTTTGTCAGGCTCTATAAGTATTGGTGTTAAATTCCTTTTACTTTGACACTTACACAGTGCAAATTACGTTGGACATTTTTTTTTTCTATTTCTTTTCAAGTTACACATTCAATTTTTTTTTTTTGAAATTCTAAAAATCACTTTTTTTTTATCAAAAACTCGTAGGAATCTTTTTTTTTAAAGAAATTTGTATCTTTTTCCAAATAAATATTCACTCTACATCCGGAGGGTTGGTGTATCCAAGGAAATAATGAAGAAAATATGGCGGAAGTTGCTTCCTTTTAAGGCAGATCACTTTTGAATTTATTCTTTTTGTTTAAGATCACTTGTAAAATTGATTTTTTGTTTTAGAAAACGAGTATCTTTTAATTGAAATTTGTATCTTTTTCGAAAAAAAAAATCACACCACAGCTGAAGGATTAGAAATATCCTTAAGAAGATCGCAGAAAATATGGCGGAAGTTGATTCCTTTTAGGGCAGATCACTTTTCAAATTGTGCATATCTGACATTTGTATCTTTCAATATTTTTTTTTTTTATAAAAAGATTGTATTAATGGAATGATCAAGGAAAATATGGCGGAGGTTTCTTCCTTTTTCAAAGGCCGATAGATCACTTTTTGTGTATTTTTTTTTGTTGCCACGATCGTTTCACATTATTTATGTAACTTTTTCGTTAATTTTAATGGGGAAATGGGTTGTTTTTTGTATTCAATTATATAACAGATTTAATAAAAAAAAAGAATTAAAAACTTATTCCGTGGCTCGTTTTATTCGAACGCGCGAACTCCTTAATCGGTCCTCGGTTCGTTTATATAATTCGTAATTTAAACAAAAAAAATATCGATTTTTTACTCGAGTTGTTACCACGGCGCAGGTATACTCAAGAATAGAGACCGTAGCGACGACGTGGTATTTTTTCCAGACCGAATATATCTTTTACTTCGTTATTTCCACATTCCGCAAGCCCGCAACAAGTCTTGGAAGTTGAATGTTGTGTAGATTCAGGTGTGAGTGGGGCTTGGCGGCTTTCAAGGTGTGTTATTTCTTTTTTTATGTTGTTGTAGTGTGTATATCTGAATATACATATATATGTATGTGTATAAGTTCAGGTGTTTTGCGAATGGCTGCGAAAAAAAATATTATATATGGTTAACAAACAGGTGAGAGCACATTTCAATTTGTATAGTGTGTGCTATTTTTATTGATTTGTTTTTACTGCACAAAAAATGTATAAAGAAATTATTTAAGTGATTATAAACAAATTGGTGGAGCGACAACTCAAAGAGAATCAGGGCATATTAAATTTTAACTTTGAACCATTCTTGTGTTCGTGTTGTTAGCTAACACGAGTGCAGGAGTGACCCTACAATTTTCAGCTGATTCCGAGCTGCTAAAATGGGAGTTTTTTTTTGTATAACAAGAGATTAGGATTGGCTACATGAGACGAGTAATTTCTCGGTGTCGTTTCGGGATTTTTATCACTTCCTCTCAAGAGGCATTTTAAAATTAGCTGGTTCGGCTTGTCATTGAATTTTTATCAATTTTAGCATTTTAAAAACTGAAACTAAACTATGTAGTAGCTGAAAAAATAACCCTTTATAATGAATTAAATTGCATACTCTAGATAGTCTTACGCAATCTGTTGGCGAACCCATTTTGTGTGAGGAACAAAATTAACCGATTTTTGATTCCTTAGTGTTTTTCATACCTGAAAACAAATATTCCTTCCAATATAAAATGGAATTTCCAGATATCGCCATATCTGAAAGTATGCACCCTCCTGAAAGTGTGCAATTTCACGATTTTCCTTATCATTCAAAATTTACATTTTTCGGATCCGCTGTGTTTTAACTTGGTTCGAATCTGGAGATATGTAGGTGTTTCACCAGGCTCTATTTTGAAATCTATCCTTTTAATATCGCCATTAACCACTTGAAAGTATGCAATGTCTGGTTTAACACTTTTGTGGTTGATATTTCCAATTTTCGTCTCCATAGTATGTTTGCCTAGTTCAATTCGAATTCAACCAAAAAATCAAATTGCAAATCGGATTAGCTGAGCCGTGTTATGCGCGTACGGAAACCAAAACAATTCATGTGTCTGAAAGTATGCAGTTTCGGGTTTTTGAGATTTTCGGCTCTTCCAGTCGAAATTTCAATTTTCTCTACGTAGTGCCTTTGCCTGGATCACCAACAAAAAATCCCCATTCAAATTGGATGATGTTCAGCCGAATTATGCGCGTACAAACAAAATCCAATTCTTGTCCTGAAAGTATGCAACTACGTGTTCTCACGATTTTCCAAATTTTCCGTTTAAAATTTGATTTTTCGGCTACGTAGTGTTTTTACTTGGTTCAATTCGAATTCAACAAAAAAATCTCCATGCAAATCAAATAATTTTCAGCCGAATTATGGGCGTACAAACAACAATACCATTCATGCCCCTTAAAATATGCAATTTAGGATTTTTACGATTTTTCGACATTTCCGCTCGAAATTTTAATTTTCGGATCCGTAATGTTGGTTCACTTCAAACCCAACCAAAAATCCCCATGTAAATCGGATGATGTTTAGTAGAGTTATGGAGCACAAACAAACAAAAGAATTAATTTTTATATATTTATTGTTTTTAATCGATGCCATGCTTTGCTCGCTAATTTGTGTCCCATTTCTTTTAAGCGACATTTAGGTTCATTATTTTGTTGGTTCCAATGGTGTAGTGGATATAGAGTTTGATTGCTTATTTAGTGAATTGGTATCGAGGCATACCCTTAGTAACATCATTTTCTATTTCCAAACGGACACGACCCGTAAAGTAATAATGAACTTCTTCGCAATTCAATGTGCCAGGTTGAATTAATTCCTATTATTCTTTCTAATTATAATTTTTAATCTCAACAAAAACACCTTTGGAATTCAATGGGTAATGTTAATAAAACGGAGCACTTACTCAGAGTAGATGCTCATTACAAAAATCTGAGCAAGTGCTTTGAACATGCAAGAAAATGAATATTCAAAATTATTATTTAAACCAAATATAGCACCTACTCCGAAATTTGGAGTGTTTTCTTTCTAACCATAATTTTTGACAAAAACAACTTTCAAAAGTGGAGCAAGTGCTCAGAGCAAATATTCGTTAAAAAAACTGAGCAGGTGCTTTGAAAATGCTACTAAATATTCAAAAAAAATTTTCGTACCAAATAGAGCACCTGCTCCGAAATGTGGAGTGTTTTCTTTCAAACTATAATTTTTAACAAAAACAGCTTTCGAATTCAATGGGTCGTATGAATAAAACGGAGCACGTGCTCAAAATCGTTATTCTTTCCAAATTGAGCACCTCCTCCGAAATGTGGAGTTTTGGGCAGTTGCTCTATTTTATTTAGACCACCGAATGCTTTCATTTTAAATTTAAAACAAAAAATAATTAATATTTACGTAGCCTAAATAATAGATAAATAGATAGATAAGGTCTTTTATTTTTTCAAACATTAAAATTACAATAGCCTAAATAATTTGTCAAAATAAAACCCCCTAGATCTGTACCCACCTTCATACCAAATTAAATAAAAAATATCTTCCAGGTAAGCACACTCTTTCTCACCATTTTAAGATCTCAAATACTAGCAAAAACCTAAACTAGTTGCTCTTTTCAATTTTCCTATAGAAAGAAGCACACACCGACCAAAGACAAACAAAGACAAGTATATCTGTAAATTTTTCGATCTGTTGCTTACGCTATCCCATAATTTTTATATAGTTGAAAATCACTCACTCACTATACTCACACATACACTCTTCACAAGACGTATATTTTTTTCATATGCCATTTGATTGTATTTCACTTAATCTACCGGTTTTTCCTCTTTTTCCTTATAATCCATTCTGCTAGAAATATAACTTCAAAATATGTTGTTGTTTTTTTTTTCTTTTATATTTTTTTCTATGACTTTTTCTATAATTTTTTTTTTTATTATTATTAAATTTAAATGCGCATGCCAATCGTAAGAAATAGACTTTTGAAGTAAAATTTATATTTTGTTTGTGTTTTGTGTGTTGTCTTGATGGCTTATCCATGGATAAGACGCAGTTATTTCTTGGGCGTACCTACAACTACTCTGTTGTTGGCAGTATTATTTGTCAAATAATAGAAAAAAAAATATATAAATACAACAAGTAGTCTTGTTTTTTTTTTTTTGATTTTTTTTATATATAATTTTTCTCGCATTCTCTTTTGTCTTTTTATTTCTTATTTTTGTTTTCATTTTTTTTTCAGCTATACATATTTGCGTTTTTGCTTGTAATTGAAGAATTTTCTTCTTTCTTTCTTTCGCTTTATCTGGTTTGCTTTCTTTCTTATAAAAAATTGTTCTCTATTACGTATTCAGATAAAATATAATATTGCCAATTTATATACACAGCAGAAACACACACACATACATACACATAGGCAAAAATAGATGAATTTATTTTTACATCATTTATATGGACATTAAATTCTGATATGGAATGGAATTTAATTGCGTTATAGTCATTTGGTATAGAAAAAGAACCAAAATATTGCGAAACAAAAGAGCTGAGCAGCGAACCTGATTTTAGATTTTGTATTTTTGTAGATAACTTAGGTAATTTAAATAATGGTTAGGGTGATATTTATATATGTATATTAACGCATTTTTATTAAACTATTTAGGTCGTTGCCATTAATGTTTTTAGAACACACACGTGCATTTGAAATATTTGTGATTTCTTAGATCGAACGAAGTTAAGTCTTTCTTAAAGAGATAAAGATCATCATATAATAAGATGTCTTGAACTGGATATACCAGACCACACCTTCTAATTTTTATAAAAATGCCAGCCACTGCACCCATAAAATCCTGCACGATAAAATAAGTAAACAAATTAATATTGTTAAAGAATCTGTATCAAAAATAATTTGTTTATTATTTCGCAAAAAAAAAATCACTTATGGAATGCTATTTACCTAATCAATTATTAACAACGACACCTATAGCATTGTGGTTGTGGATATTTGATAATAATAACAAAAAAGAATTTTTTCAAAGAATCATCATCGACTAAAAATATACTTGTAAAATATAAAACAAATAAAAACAGGTATATCTCTGCATGGTGGATAAAACTAAAACATCTCGAGTCATATAGTCTCTCTCATCAGGTGGTTAAAATTAAATATTAATCGACATAGCATCAGAAGCTTAAAATCAAGTTTTAAAAATTCCAAGAAATATTTAAATTCAAGTTAAAAAAAAAGGAAAACAAAAATAATTTTTTTATTTCTTTTTAAATAGGATGAGTGGCTGGCTGGTTGTGTTAGCTAACAACGTAAATTCTCTTTTTCTGAAGTCGACTGTCATCAATGAGATAATTCTCCTTTAGAGCAAATATGTGCCAGATTTTTGTGGTTGTTGTTATTTTTTTTTTTTTACCAAGTACACATGCACGAGTAAAAGCTATTATTGTGCTTAAATAGGATAAAGTAAAGTTGCATGGTAAGTTTGGCAAAATTTTTCGTGGAGAGAAACTATGTGGATGTTGTTGAAGTATTTGAATTTAAATTTAATTATTATAAAATGCCTTTGGAAATTAGTAAGCTTCAGATAGAGAGAGATGGTTTTTTTTTAGAATTTTAAAAAATTTTTATTAAGTTTAAAAGGAAAAAGCTAAAAAGCTGTAATTCCCCAAAAATCTGTATTGAAACAAAATTAATTGATTGACAAATGACAACATTTTCCAAAGTTTGTTCTTAGGAGGGCATCGGTTGACTACTTTGATGAGGACACATTTAGGACACATTAAGCGAATTAACAATAATGGAGCAGCCAAGAGAGTCTTAGAGTCGCAGAATAAAATAAGAAAGACCGAATCTCCTGTTTAAAAACCGGCTTGATGGCTGAATGCAGGGCGTTAGGGATCGTGAAGGATGGAAAGCAGTCGTTCTTAAGCTGATAACTTTCATGAAAATTGGGAACACCCGTAAAGTAAGTAAAAATCATTATTTAACTATTACAAGATTTCTATAATACTTAGCATAAATATATAAGCAATTTCTTGCCTTTTATTTTCCAATTTAACTATGAAGACTGACAGTCGTATACATTGGAGTTTTGTCTACTTAGACATTGTCTAAACATTTTCAAATTAGTGGAAATATGCTTTATTTAATGAAAATAATTATGACATTATTCACGGTTAAGACAATCTACTCTTGTGTCTAAGTTAGGCAGTTATAAGACAACAATAAACAAGGTTTTTGAACACATTTTCCAAAGTTGGACAGTTGTCTAAAGTTTGACAACGTTTATAAATAAGACCATGAATGTTTAACGATCTTAAGGTCAAGTGACAGCATTTTTCAAATTAGAACTTTTTTTTTTTTTTGCGTCGATTGACTACTTTGAGTCCACCACATCAAAGGAATGAACAACAATGGAGCAGACAGGAGTCATGGAAGACACCGAACCTCTGGGAAAGAGGACTTGAATGTCAGAGGAATCGTGGAGGACGGAAAGCTGCCATTCTTAAGCTGAGCACCTTTAATTAAGTAAGTAGGTTTTTTAAACTATTAACGATTTCTTCAGTGCTAAGCAAAAACATGTAAGCAAGTACGTGCATTTTCTTTTCCAATTCTATAGAAAGATTGGACGCGCCAGTTTTTTTCCAAACCTTTACAACTTCTACTTATGCCCATATTCTGCTCCTAAAGGGACATATAGGTTTGGTCACTGTTCCTACGTGACATTTCGTATCTTTTCTGGAGATGTAATCAAGTCTCTCCAATTCATTCCCAATTGTGCTGATTTCTTTCTCGACTGCTCTGGAATTTTTTTTTTTCCTTGGGTAGGTGTTAAAACCTTCAAAAGGCTCTATGAGGACCGAAACACGCGTGCTCAAAGGAGTGTGAGATTACCACCTCCACCTCTCGATTGCAACTAAGTTGAAACTTATCTAGCAATTTATTTTTAAAGAAGTTATACAACGTGTTACGGGTAACTATCCGGCGATAGCTCCTGCGTATTCCGCGATTTTAAAAGCGGTTTTCCGTTTACCGCACCAAGTCTGAAGGTTTAGTCCTTCGCAAGCGGATAATAGTTCTATTAGCGTGTTCTAAAAGTCGTTTTCTATGCTTTCGCGTAAAATTTCATATTTCATTTCTTACCGTGGCGATCCCAAGCTGTGTAGGTCGTCGTTTCTAATATACCACGGCGCATTAACAAATGATCTTAGCAATTTATTATTATTATTTAAACCCCAGAGCTGTATACCATAAGTCCAGAGGGGCTCTGGAAATTAGAAAAAAAAATCGACAGGAGAAATTGTAAAATCGTGAAAATTCTAAATTGCTTACTTTCAGGAGTGGCGGGCAGTGATAATCGGCTAACTTTGTCCTTCAGTAGAAAAGGATCGGTCTCATACTACTACATTTGTGTATACAAATTATTAGAGCGTTCCAAAAAATGCATTTTAAATTGTTGTTTAAAGCCTTGATATAATTTTATTGTCATTTCTGATGAAAAATTTCGTGCGATCAAAAATTTTTAGCTTTGGTGAGGAAATCGAGCGATATAGTTTTTCGCACTCTTGTCGGATAGTTCTCTTTGAGAGCTTCCATATTTGTTTATTTAAAAAAAAATCCCGAAGAATAAAGTCCAGAGCATTCTAATATTCAGCTGGAAATTCTGAAAATTTCTTGTCTTAAGTCAAACTCTCCATACTTAGTACCAAAAAATATAGAGGGATTTCACACTACTTAACAAATTGATATATGACTAACCAACTGCACTTAAAGTTACACGATGATTTTGTGCTGTATAAGGTCTTCTTAAGTTCTAGGAGCTTGGCTGTTGTTGTTGTTGATCTAAGTAGATAAAAATTAATTCGTTTTTTTGTTTGTGCGCGCTTAACTCGGCTGAATGTCATCCAAATTGGAAATTTCGACCGGAAAAGTTGGAAATTCGTGAAATTGCATACTTTTACGATAACAGATAACGTTAAACGCCACAGTGTGCCAAAAAATCATTCAGCCTTATTATAAGTTTCACCCGAAAAATATTTCACCTTACAATTTTTGTTCGCCCGGAATTCTAAAAGCTATTGTGAGTTTCGCCCGAACAAAATTTCGTTCGCCTACTAAATATAAGTGAAAATTTAAGCTGTCAATAACATTACATTCCGCCCGAAATGAATGTACACAATAAGGGGAATTTTTTATTACAAAATTTCGAGTGAAACTCACATTAGGCGAAAAGTGAAATGTCAAATGTTTCGGGTGGAATATTGTTCGGGTGAAACTCACAATGAGGCTGATTGTAAAAAGTTGGTTTTTTGGAAGATCCTATAAATTTTGTTTTTTTTTTTTAATGCTAAAATTAATGAAAAATTCCGTGCGAGTCTGGCCCGGTTCATTTTTCTACGAAGCACGATGTTGTAAGAGCTGCTCATATAAGAGCTCTGCATAAATTCCATAAAGACTTACCCACCTTATGGTTGTATTTCTTTATTTTGATCACAAAATGCAGCAAATTACTCCTTTCACCTCTTGAGCTGTCATTCTGGATAAATTAGAAGAGTCGTATGAGTTGTTTTTTGGAGCTATGGACACATTTTATCACACTTCAAACGGTTCACACCCATTTTTGGCTTGATCTTCTTATTTACCTAATCGAAAAAGAAGTTTAAATAATACGACAGTGGTAGTGACGCTACGACCGAGACCTCTCATCAAACGGTCAACTTACTTCGAACAAGATTCATATACCGCAATTATTTCAGTCAGAGTAAAATTTGATTGACAACTTTGATCTTGCGATTAAAATCCATTAGACTTCGTTTCATGTAATTTCAAAATCTGCTTTTTAAAAGCCAGATTTAATTTCCAATTTATCAGTCTTTTCTCTGTACTTTTTTCCTTGTTTATGGTTGCAGTTTGCCAATTCAAAAATAAGCATTAAGACAGTTTGTAGAAAAAATTCTTTTTGTTAGATTTTTACTCAAAGTGAATACTAGAATATAAAGAACTGGAAGTGAAAATTGTGTAAAAAGTCTTCTTCCCAAAAGTGAACAACCAAAACCGAAATTCTTCTTGAGAAATTAAAAAAAAATTAAACTAATAATCTATAAAAAAATGTATATGCAAAGCAACATTTACCTATACCTTTTTTACCGCAATTATAATTGTCACAGCAAAAAAAAAAATATTTTTTTTTTGTAAACAGGCGGAAACCTCAACTTAGGCTAAGACAGGTCGTGTATAGTGTATATGTGCATGCTCAACCACCTTACTGCCACATTACCACCGACGACACCAAAGCCAGCCCAACCTGCCACAGCAAATACCTTTCATGCTTCATGGTTTGTTTTTTTTTTCTTTCTTCGATTTCTTCTGTTTGTCTCTTTCCAATTTGTATGTTATTTGGTTTTTCATTTCATTTCTTTTACTTTTCTTTCACTTGAATTTTTGTTTTGCTGCTTTTCCTTCATTGGAATGGAATGCAGTAAATTTACCCACTTTTTCTATAATATTTCCATAGATCAATTGGAAAACACTCTTAAAGAAATTCGCAGACACATCGAAGCAATAAGACACATCACTCTTGAACAAAACAAAAAAAAAACGGGATTGAAACGAGAAGGAGGAAGTGCAAATAGTATACCGGCTATGTACAATGCCACATATACATAGGTAAGCGCGCCGTATAAACGTACAGTATACATTCTACTGTAGTTACCGATTAATTGAATCAATTGATTTAAATAGGAGCCATTTATTTTTCTAACAAAGATGACCCTCATTTTAGATTTTTTTTTAAACAACAGTGATTCTTTCGTATTTGGTTCCACCTTAACTTACAGAAGCCATATTATTTAAGATTAGCCATCCCGCCATTCAAATTCACAACTTCGTTTCATAAAATTAGCCAACCCGCGAATAAAATCCACAAATTTTTGTCTTAGAATTAACCAACCTGTGATTAAAATTCACAGATTCTTGTCTTAGAATTAGCCATCCCAAGATTCAAATTCTTAACTAAGAATAATATAACCCGCGGTTAAAATTCTAAAATTCTTCTCTTAGAATCAACCAACCCGCGATAAAAATCCACAAATACTTGTCTTAGGATTAGCCGACCCGCGATTTAAATCCACAAACTCTTGTTTTAGAATCAGCCAACCCACGATTAAAATTCACAAATTCTTGTCTTAGAATTGACCAACCCACCATTAAAATTCAAAAGTTCTTGTCTTAGAATTTGCCAACCCGCGATTAAAATTCACAAATTTTTATCTTAGAATTAACCAACCTGCGATTAAAATAAACAAATTCTTGTCTTAGAATTAACCAACCCGTGATTAAAATTCACAAATTCTTGTCTTAGAATTAACCAACCCAAGATCCAAATTCACAGATTCTTGTCTTAGAATTAGCCAACCCAAGATTCAAATACTAAACTAAGAATAAGACAACCCGCGGTTAAAATTCACAAATTCTTTTCTTAGAATTAACCAACCCGCGATTAAAATCCACAAACTCTTGTTCTAGAATCAGCCAATCCGCGATTAAAATTCACAAATTTTTGTCATAGAATCAGCCAACCCGCGATTAAAATTCACAGATTCTTGTCTTAAAATTAGCCAACCCAAGATTTAAATTCTTAACTAAGAATTAGACAACCCGTGGTTAAAATTCCCAAATTCTTCTCTTAAAATCAACCAACCCGCGATTAAAATCCACAAATACTTGTCTTAGAATCAGCCAACCCGCGATTAAAATTAACAAAATCTTTGCTTAAAATAAGCCAACCCGCGATTAAAATTCACAAATTCGTTTCTTAAAATTAGCCAACCCAAGATTCAAATTCTTAACTAAGAAGTAGATAACCCGCGGTTAAAATTCACAAATTCTGCTCTTAGAATCTACCTACCCGCGATTAAAATCCACAAATACTTATCTTAGAATTAGCCAACCCGCGATTAAAATCCACAAACTCTTGTTTTAGAATCAGCCAACCCACGATTAAAATCCACAGATTCTTGTAGAATTAACTAACCGGTATCTGGTTTTGAAGTAAAGAGAATGGTATACTTTTTTTGCGAATATCCCATAAATGAGGTGCCAAAAATCGCTAATGACCTTGAAAAAGTTCAAGCTTGGATTACAAGTTTTCCAAGTCTGGCCAATTTCTTAAAATAGCTGACCTTTTGTGACCAATTAGTGACCTTTTAGATGGCATACTTTTTTTGCGAATGTCCCATATATGAGGTGATAAGATCCCGGAGCCACAAATTTGTAATTTTACTTGTAATTTGGTGAAATAGAACAAAAGTCCCAGAAGACATAAAAGTATTTTGGGTTTTACTGACCTAAGTTTCAGCATCGAGAATTCAAAAATCAATCTCTTCTTGTTCGACTTCTTCCAATCAATTTAAAAAAAAGAGTTTACCAAGTAACCGGGGCTTACTGTATCTTTGGTATATTGATAAGAAAAGTCAAGTGGGTCTCTGTGTTAAGCCACCATCAGTACAATAAGTAGTGTACCTATATATCTCAAAATATATACAACAACAACAAAAAAAACTATTTGTTATGTTTTTTTGGTATGCATTTGGCTCCACATTTGCATTTGACTGCCTGCAGCAGCATTGTCGCCATATCGCCAACTATACAACGACTAATGATAAAAATGCGAATATGTGGGCAAACAAGGTCGCCAGGCATATACTCTGCACTCATATACATACATAGTGTGGAATAATTATATTCTTGTTAATAATATTCATTTTTTGTTTTTTATTATTTTTTTTAATGATTGTTGTTGATACAAGTATTATCAACATTGAACATATTTTACGGTGAAGCACCATCATGGCTAAGAAATGATTTAAAAAAAAATCGAGTTCCGATATTGATTAATGGAATTGAACGATAACATAAACACAAAAAATGGTAGACTCTTAATGGAAGTTTAATGGGATTTTAGTTGTGTGTGGTAATGGACATTTAATTGCTACGATAGGTTTCTGTTTTTATATTGTAAATATATAAGTGACATTTGTATTTCTAAATGCAAGTTCCATTTTCGTAAACAAAAATCGAAAATATAGAGCACAGAAAATGAAAATCCGAGCTCGAGTTATTTAAATTTTGATATTTTTTAGGAAATAATATTCAATGTTTAATTTTTCATCGACATGATTAATATTCAGTATGAGAAACTTATTAGAATATTCGGGATAAAAAACCAAAAGAAAGAATATTGCAAAATTTCAATTTGTTCAACTGAGTTCAAGAAGGGAATTTTTTTGACATTGGTAACAGACTTTCATACCGATTTCTGAAAATTATATTTTTAAAGCAATTATTGCCCATCATTAAAAAAATGTGAGTGTCGGGTCTTACGGTTAAGATGTGCAAACATACGTAACGTAGCGTGAGGCTACGAATCACAATCACAAGATACGTCACGTTTTTTTCACTCTACCGCCAGTATAGATGTTTACACATCAAAAATTAGACTTTCTCTTTCAAAAACTTTCCAATTAAACTGAATTTTAATGGAGAGCTGAATTTCAGTATTTTTTTTTTAAATTGCTAGAGAAAAGTAACATACGACAAAAAACTCTTATACAAGAAATTTATCATGCGGAAAAAATGTCATGGGAAATATACTTATATGATGCGGGAAACAAATAATGAAATAAAAATTGAAATGTGAGAAATTTATTATGGGAGAAATGTATCATGGGAAAAATAAATTGTGAGAGAAATAAATTATGCATTATATGTATATCGCATGCGAGAAAATCAAAAACAAATGAGAAATATACTGTATGGCATATTTCTCTTGCATGACACTTTTCAGGTACCATATATGTATATGGATATCTCGCATGATACTTTTCTCGCATAATATTATTCTGTCATAAGGTATATATTTCTCGCATGGTATTTTTCTCTCATATATTTCTCGTATGATACTTTTCTTACATGATTCTTGTCTTACATAATACTTTTCTCACATGATATTTTTTACTAATTAGATATATTTTTCTCGTATGATACATTTCTCGAAAGATATATTTCTACCATGATATTTTTCTCGCATGATATTTTTTCTCACAATATATTTATCGCATGATTCTATTCTAGGACGATATATTTTTTGCATGGTATTTTTATTTCAGTATAGCATGATGTATTTCTAGCATGATATATTTTTTGCATGATTATTAATTCTCGCACGATATTATTCTCTCATAATATAAATCTATCCCATGATACTTTTCTCGCATGATTATCTTCTCTTGTATTCAGCCAGTTAAGTTCTTTTTGTCCTAATCATAACTCAAATGCAGGGTTGCAAAAGATTAAGTCACTTCTTAGCTTAACAGCCCTATTCTGGCAAACCTCACTGATACATCACAAGTCAGAACAACCTCACAAGGAGAGGTGAACTCGTGAGTCTTTCGTATTCTGGCAGCACTCTCACAACTGTGAGCCTCACAAAAACTATCGAAATTGTGATCTTCTTCAGAGCAGGTCACAACTCACAAATTTGGCATTTGAAATGCAATTTTAAGACACTTAATTTGTTTTTTCTTATCTGAGAAAACATTTTATAAACAAATCAACATGTTAACTAGGGAAAAAAAATTGTGAGTGCCGGTGATCACGGTTAAGATGTGTAAACATACGTAACGTAACGTGAATCACAATCACAGAATAACAAAATACATTACGTTTTTTGTTCACCCTACCGCCAGTATAGATTTTAATAAATATGATTTAAAATCACGAAAATAAATATAAACTAGCATAAAAGTGTTCATATATGCGTTTCGCCCCGATGTAATGGTTGGGCTCATCAGAAGATGACCATTACATCTTGTCTTGACGCATATTTTCCCGAATAAATCGAGATTCCATATAATCCGAGCTACATAGAGCAACTGCGAATTATATAGTTGCTTCAAGTCTTCAAAGAAGATAAATTGTAGCTATTTTTATTGCCTTGCTATGGGACTTTTGAAGAATAAATATTTGACTGTTAACAGTCGAATTGTTTGTTCCTGAACACCGTTTGTTTTAATAAATATGATTTAAAATCACGAAAATAAATATAAACTAGCATAAAAGTATATATATATATATATTATATTTATTTTCGTGATTTTAAATCATATTTATTAAAACAAACGGTGTTCAGGAACAAACAATTCGACTGTTAACAGTCAAATATTTATTCTTCGCCAGTATAGATGTTTATACATCAAAAACTATCCTCTGTCGTAAAGCGAAAAAAATTTATTTCTCCATAAAAAAAAATTATTGTTCACAAAACAATTCTCGTCAAGTACGTCCGACATAGAACAGCAAGTGGTGTACATATATATGTATGTATGTGGCATCACAATCATCTTCGTTGTCGATGAGTTCAGTGGGTGCGTTCAACAAAAATTCAGACCTTAGCGATCACAATAAAAAATTCACCTTGCTGTGGTAAGTTTTTTTGTGAGGTTTCTTGTTAGGGTTATCGCAGAATACGGAAAATGTTATCGAATCACAGCAACCTCACAAGAAATCAACCTCACAAGGCCTTGTGACTTGTGATCCCTCACAACGCCAAAATAGCCCTGTAAGCTTGGCTTTAATTCAAAAGCTAATGAGCGACTTATGAATTAAAAAAATTAATTTCCAAACACAAGTTGGTGGTTTGTGAATTAAAAAAATTTAATTCATAAGCTGAAGGGTTAATTGTGAGCAGGAAAAAGTTAGCTTATGAATTTAAATTGCTTTTGGTACGTACTAAGTAAGTATTAGCTTTTGAATCTATTTTTAACTTTCAAACCAAGCTCTAGATTGCAAAATTAACATGCTAGCTTAAAAAAATTTTAATTCATAAACTAACTTATGAATTAAAAATTTTCCTGCTCACAATTCACACATTAGTTTATGAATTAAATTTTGTTTAATTCACAAATCATCAACTAGCTTGGGAATTAAATTTTTTTTAATTCATAAAACATTAACTATCTCGGGAATTATTTTTTTTTTTAATTCATCAACTAGCTATTGACTCAATAATTTTTTAATTCAAAAATTCGCAACCCTGCTCAAATGTAGTATATGTATATGACATGAGTTCCATATTCATGAAAAATTATATTAGACGCGTTCTTTGGTGAAAGTGTATAGCAATTCAGTAAAAATTTAATCCGTGAACAATAACAAAAAAAAAAGTGATTATAAATATTTCATTATTGTTTGTTTTGTACACAAAACAAAAATTATTTATTAAACACTTTCATAAAAATACTGGGTCACACTGGACTTTGAACGAAATTTTTCATCAATTTTAGCATTTTAAAAAGTGAAAAAAAAAATTATAGGGTCTTCAAATAACCTTGTACGATGAATTTTTTGGCACGCTCCAATAATTTTTATACACAAATGTATAAGTCTAAGAGCGTAACGCCATCTGTTGGCGATCCCATTTTCGTGTGGGACAAATTCAGCCGACTGTCAATTCCGTAGTGTCCATCATTGTTTAGAATCAATATTTTCTCCTTTCCATGAAAATAGGAAATATTCAGATATCGACAATTAAAGTGCAAGACTTCGTAAGTCGAAAAATTCATGAAAATTATTCATGTCGATTATGGAATCCGCAATACTGGATCAGCAGTGATTCTCAGTACATTGTTTCCCTTTCTTTCAACGACAAATGGGTAAAGAGAAAAGAGAGCTCACTGCAAATTACTGCGAATCCAGTATTGCGGATTCCATAATCGACATGATTTTTAATGTAAAGAAATCATACAAATCAGAGCCACCTTTTGGCAGTTTCAGCGCAACAATGTTGGTCTGAACATTTTATAGAAAAAAGGCAGAACTTAAAACCTCTTACTACAGATGATCATACAAAATTTTATTATTTCCTTTTTGTTTACTTACGAAGTTCTGCTCTTTAACAGTCGACATCACCCCTGAAATTATGGATTTACAAGTTTTCACAATTTTATAACTTTTCCATTTTAAATTTACAACTTTCGGCTTCGTAGTTATTATACTTGGGGCCGATTCTGTGCCTACGTTCTGTAACTATCGCATCGATAAAATCAGTCGAGAAACGATGAAAATTGAAACAAACCATATGGGTTTTGTTCCATTCCATTCCAGGCACTGGTTCTGTAAAAAAGTGAATCGAAAATATTTTCACCCTTTCACACTAAATCCAATTCTTGTTCTGCGAAACCAAACGTAAAAAAAACATTCATTTGAATAATTTGCTTTCACGTCGATATTTGGAAGTGAATCTGTGAAAAGAAAGGGTGAACACGAACAAACAAAGCTCTAATAAACCACATGTCCCTCTCTGTCTTATTCATGAGAAAAAATCTTTCTATCTCATGCGTTTTTCTTTTCTCTTCAAAAATTGAGCTGATTGCGCATGCGCTTCAGGGGAAATGATAAGGAGATTTGGGATCGGTTAGTTCGTTTTAGTTAGTTTTATTCACTGAACCAGAATCGCTTATTTGCACAAAGTGAATCGAAAAAGTGAAAGCAATGCATGAAAGCGAATGTGAAAACTGATTGACTTTTTCATCAGAACCAGAATCGGCTCCCTGGTTCACGAATTCAACAAAAAATCCCCCTGCACATCGTATGATGGTCAGCCGAACTATGCGAGTATGAACTAAAAACCAGTTAATCAGCTTTTTGTGAGTTTCAACTAAACAGCCTTCAACCCGGAAAATTTGATATTTCACTTTCCGCCTATTGTGAGTTTAACCCGAAATTTTGTGTTAAAACAATTCCTATTATTCAGCCTTATTGTGAGTTTAGCCCGAAAATGTTTCACCTTAAAATTTTTTTTCCCCGGAATTTTAAAAGCTATTTTGAGTTTCGCCCGAACGAAATTACGTTAGCCTTCTAAAAATAAGTGAAAATTTAGGCTGTTAATAACATTACATTTCGCCCGAAATTAATGTTCATAATAAGAGGAATTTTTTCAAACAAAATTTCGGGTGAAAATCACAATAGGCGAAAAATGAAATATGTATCAATTTTTCCGGGTGGAATGTTGTTCGGGCGAAACTCACAATAAGGCTGATTGTGAACATTGATTTCGGGCGGAATGTAATTTTATTGACAGCCTAAATTTTCACTTATTTTTAGCAGGCGAACGAAATTTCTTTGGGCGAAACTCACAATAGCTTTTAAAATTCTGAGGGAACAAAAAATTTTAAGGTAAAATATTTTTCGGGTGAAACTCACAATAAGGCTGAATATATTTAGAAAATTCTGGGGTGACATTCTGTATCTAAAAAGCGATCAAACGTTTTCGTTTGTGCGAAAGACTTGCATAAAGATTTTAAGCAAATCTTTCGCACAAACGAAAACGTTTAATCGCTTTCCCCATACAGAATGTCATCCTTGCTTTTTTGTTGACTCTTCAAAATCCTACTTAAAAGCCGATGACAGTTCTTACTAACTCTTCACTTCTTTCTATTTGAATAATTATACTTGTGAATGGAAACTCTTTTTATTTATTTGAATCTTACCTTCAAGAACTTTGTCATCATAAAGAAATCAATGCTTAAAAAAAATTGGTGAAACTCGTTTGATTTTGGAGTACCACAAGAGAGTTTATTAATACCGATACTTTTTTACATAATTTATTTATTAAAATAGTTATTCACGTCTTGTTGTTGTGATCAATTTCTGACCAATGTATATTTTCCATATTCATAACTATGTATGATACCCTTGATGACCTGGCACGCCGCGGTGCTTTCATGCCACACTAACTTTCCAGACACTATAACGATACGGCCCTGAATATTACTAACCAGACAAACAGTGACAGAGCATGTGTAGTGTGTATGAATTCCATATTCAATGAAAAACAAGAAATTCTTCTGCAACTCTCGTGTATACTGTAGGGTATGTAGGTATGTTCACACAGATTCAGCAAAATGTTCAGGAAATATGGGTCACTATATTATATTGGCCAAAAAGTGCCTTCGACTTTTAAGTTCGAGAATTATGCATGGTCATGCGATTTCTTGATTTTTTTTTATTTAATTTTATTTTTTGTTTTATTTTGTCTGTTCAATGGGCTTGGTGTTGGATAAATAAATTTTCTCTTTCATTCTGGGAGTTCCGTCAGAAATGTTGTGATTTTCTTATCAGAGAAAGTATGTATAGGAAAAGGTAGTCTATGGGTAGGTACTGTTTTAGCTAACAAAAAAAAAAAACAGTGAAACAGATTCGATTTTTATTTCCTGAGTTTTCAAATTTTTGTTATTTAAACGTTCGTTTTTTTTTTGTAATTTTTTTTATCAACAAAAAATAATGCTGGTATCGCACCAACTCAGAAAAATGCGGCTGCAACTTTCTAATTAGTGTGAGCCCCATAATGTTCAGTCGGGCTGGTGCCTAGAGCAGACTGTAATATGTGTACATACATATATGGTGCTCTGAGCTGCCATTATATATACAGAGGTGAACAAGTTCATTGATTGAGTTTCTTTCTTCGATTTTTGTATGTTTCTTATTTTTTTTATTTTTTTATTATTATTATTTTTTTTTCATAATGAATTCATTAAATAATGAAATTAAAAGTGAAGTGATGTATATCGACTCGGCAGAAAGAGAGACTGTGAGGATGATGTGTGTGGATGATAATATAGAGACATGTTGAGGATTTGAGCTCTAACTTGACAGTTGTGTAGTTGATATACCTACCTTGTATGGGTATGTATTCACTTTCATTGACGAAATTAGATTTTTGTTGATTGACTGGCCGAAAACACGCATTGGAATGTTGGCTTTCTGGTTTTTTGTATTAAAAAAAAAAATTTAATATTTAATCGGGAAATTGATTTTTTTTTTTGTCGTTAATTAATTTGATCTCTTGAGCACAGACATTGTGTCGTATAATAAAATTGATATCTGTGTGAACTTTTTTGTTCTTGTTTTACAAGAAAAACTTGTCTCAGATGATGGTCGATATATGTTGACCTGATTTGTTTTTTTGAATTTTTGATGCACTTTCCAAAATTTGATGTTTGAAGGTTTGAGATGTTTACGTATATTTGTTCTTTAAAATTAATATTATGGTAGTTTGGAAAAATTCCACTAGCAAAAGTGGGTTACGTGAAAATTTACTTTGAATTCGGGTGTCTAGAAGGGGTTTTAAGTAATAATTGGTGGTACACATATAAATATCTATTATTCAATTTGTAGTTGAAAAAGTAAATAGTTGCAACTTTTTGAAAAGGAACAGTCGCTCACTGACTCACTCATTCAGCCTTATTGTGAGTTTCGCCCGAAAAATATTTCACCTTAAATTGTTTGTTCCCCCGGAATTTTAAAAGCTTTATGAGTTTCAGCTGAAAAATATTTCACCTTAAAATTGTTTGTTCCCCCGGAATTTTAAAAGCTATTGTGAGTTTCGCCCGAACGAAATTTCGTTCGCCTACTAAAAATAAGTGAACATTAAGGCTATCAATAACATTACATTCCGCCCGAAATGAATGTTCACAATAAGGGGAATTTTTTTAACACAAAATTTCGGGTGAAACTCACTATAGGCGAAAAGTAAAATATCAAATTTTCCGGGTGGAATGTTGTTCGGGCGAAACTCACAATAAATTGATTAATTTGAGTAAAGTAAAAATGCACTGAATTGGAAATTTTATGTAGGTACTAGGATTTGATTTTTTTTTTAAATTTTTATGTTTAAATAAATAAATTAAATTGGGTGGCGCAACAGCTCATGTAGAACCAAGGACCAGGAACCTAACACTCTTAACCATTCCTGTGTGCGTGTTACTCAGCCTTATTTTGATTATCAACCGAAAAATATTTCACCTTAAATTTTTTTGTTTGTCCAGAATTTTAAAAGCTTGAGTTTCGGCTGAACGGAATTTTGCTCGCCTTCTAAAAATCAAATAAGTGAAAATAATAAAGGGTGTTTTTTTTAAACGTGTGGTTTTCAAGAAGAAATAAAACGCATATATAATTTAATGTTATATTTCCAAGAATTTAGCTTTATTATAAAGATAAGGGTTTGCCATTATGTTTTAAAAATTATTTCGAGCAAGTAGCCGCCGCAGCTGGCTCGAATAAATTCCAGCCGAGAGGCCCAATTTTCGACCACTTTTTGCTGCAATTGGGGCCGTATTTCTCTGTCAAGGCATCAATCGTCTCTGGCTTATCTGCGTAGACATTAGACAAGCGACTTCAAGCGACTTCCTACGCACTAATCATTCTGCCCCACAAAAAATAGTCCAGCCAGCGGTGTTAAATCGCACATTCTTGGAGGCCACGCCACAGTGCCACGAAGCGAGATAATGCACTTACCAAAAGTTTCCTTCAATAAATTGATTGTTTCGTTGGCTTTATGGCATATTGTAGCGCCGCGCCGTCTTGTTGGAACCAAAGGTCGTCCACATTAACATCCTCCAATTCAGGCACAAAAAAGTCATTAATCATGGCTCTATAGCGTTCCCCATTGACTGTAACATTATGGCCGGCTTAATTTTTGAAGAAATATGGACCAATGATTCCCTCTGCCCATAGAGCACACCAAACAGTTATTTTTTGAGGATGTAACGGCGTCTCAACAATGGCTTGTGGATTATGATCACTCCAAATTCGACAATTTTGCTTATTAACGTACCCATTCAACCAAAAGTGAGCTTCATCGCTGAACAAAATTTTCTTGTGAAAATCGGGATCGGTGGCCATCTCGTCGCACCAACCGAACCATTATTTTGGTAATAAATAAATTTGCACGATAAGGTTGTTCTATTCATTGAAATGGCAAACCAAACTGAGCATAAATCAAGTGACAGCTGTCAAAAAGACAAAGTCCGAAAAAAGTATTGCCAGATTGAAAACCACACGTCTAAAAAAAACACCAGTTAAAAAAATGTTACAAATAATGGGAATTTTCGAACATTAAATTTTGGATGAAACTCGAAATAGGCTCATAGTGAAATGTCAAATTTTCCGAGTGGAATGTTGTTCAATAATAATGCTGATGGAAGGAATATCAGTTTGGGGTCGAATACAAATAAATAAGGGTGAGAAGTACTTTTTCATGATAAGAGACACTCTTGGAGGATTTGTTAATTCCTCACAAGAGAAGTATAGGCCGTGAAAAATAGGCTGGGAATTGAAATCAACCCCTTCGGCGTAGGCGTAACAATCCTACGCACTAATCATTCTGCCCTAGCGAGGTATCCGTTCGGAGCGGAAAACTCTCCGAAACGCATACGACGTCGGAGGTTCAAAGTAAAAAATGTCACTTCAAAACACACTTGATCGCACTGCAACGCAAAACAACAATGCACGTTCCATAATGTCCGAAAAACGTTCCGAACGCTGTTCGGAAGAATACCTCGAAGCAAAAATCCTCCGATTCCGCTCCGACGGAAACCTGCTAGGGCAGATTATGTCCAGGCTGCTAAAAACTTTTATGTTAAGTACGGTGAAATGGGATTCAACTGAGGAATAATCTTTATAAAGGGTGTTCAAATTTGAGGTATCATTTAAAATTTATCGCCTTTTATTTTATAAGGTAAGTACCTACTAGATTATAGCAATATGTTTTTTCAGCTTTTAAATAAATACATTTCAGTTAGTTAAAATTGCTCAACACACGAATGAAAAATGTATGTTTTTATTATTAAAACTTATTTTAAATATGATCAAAAGGACGGACGGTCCAATATGTCACACAGCAAACGGAATCAATCGATTATTTGAAAGAGAAGTTTAATAATGGAAGCATTTCTCGAAAAACACACTTGAATTCAGCATCAGGATCATGCCGAGTTCGTCTTTATATTTATTTATTTATTTTTTTTTCATTTATTCTTATGGGGATTCTTGAGGAGTAAAATTTATGCGGATAATCATCAAAATGTTCAACACCTCACAGATGACTTCATTAAGCAAATATGTCACTAATTGAACCATGTGAAAAGGTTATTTAAAAATTTGGCAAAAGATTGACATCGTACCGAGCTGGGAAGGTAGGTAACTTGAATGACATCCTTTTTTATTATTAACAAATGTACTTTAATTTCCAATAAAAAATAAATGAATTTTTCATCCAATTTTATGTCTTTTATTTAAAATTTAAAATGATACCTCAAATTTGAACAACCTTTATATTTTTCAGCATTCGTTATATACCACCACTGCATTTGTGGTTAATTTATTATTCTTGTTTGGCTAGTTAGAAACATGGCTTATTTGGGGGGGCGGGACCAATTTGAGGGCCGAGCTTTTGAGGATGTGGCATATTTGGTGGTGTGATCAAAAATAAAGACTGAAATTGGCATAGCCAAAACAAAACTTGATCACAAAAATGGACTTTTGTTCTAAAAAAAGGAGTGACCTAAAGGGGACGAGGTGTAAAAGTTTGTCCGAACAGAATCTTGACCTAAAAGAAGCGTCTTTTTGGCGACGGTGCCAAAATGAACATGAACAAAATAAGGCGTGGTCTAAATTTTGTGCAACTGAATTGTTAATTTTCCATTCTATTACCTTAAAAATAATCAGCCTTATTGTGAGTTTTACCCAAAAAATTTTTCATTTTCAAAATTTTTGTTCGCCCGGAATTTTAAATGCTATTGTGAGTTGCACCCGAACGAAATTTCGTTCGCCTGCTAAAAATAAGTGAACATTTATGCTGTAAATGGCATTGATTACATTCCGTCCAAAAAGAATATTCACAATAAGGGGAATTTTTAACGCAAAATTTCGGGTTAAACTCACAATAGGTGAAAAGTGAAATGTCAAATTTTCCGGGTGGAATGTTGTTCGGGCGAATCTCACAATAGGGCTGAATATGAACTTAATTTTGTATGTAATTGATTGAATTGTATTTCTTTTTTCACTTAATAACTCATTTCTAATGGTGAAGAAAGATTTTCTGTAGTTTATGAGCCAATTCGGACACCATTTTCATATTTTTCGAATATAAAATTTCAACGACCAAAAATCTGAATTTTTGTTGAATTTCGAGTTTAAAATTATATTTAAATAGCTTTTTTGAAGCTTGTGGTTAACGTACAAAAATATTTTATATATTTTTTTTCTACCGGTGATTGGTCAAGAATATAATGAAGTACAAATTTCGAAGATCGGCTGGAAAATGGAAAATAAAATGCCCATTTTGTCAAAGACTTTACTTTTCTCCTTTCCAAGCCCCTAAACCATTTTTTTCGTATGATTTATACCTATACAAATTTGATATTCGAAAAATGCGCACGGGGTCAACCATAGACACCTCACCTTTGAAGATCAAAGCAATATTTTCCGACTTATAGCGGATTTTGTGCGGTTTAATCGTCAATTTTCCAATTTTTCATAAAACACCTCAAAATAATATGAACTTAATTTGGTATATGAAATTGATTGAATTGCATAATTTTTTCAATTTAGAAATCATTTCTTAAGGTCAAGAAAGAATTCCTGAAGTTAAAAGCCATTTCTGACAAATTTTTCATATTTTTCCGAACGTACAATTTAAACGACCAAAAGACTGGATTTTTTTAAAATTTCGAGTTGAAGAAAAGTTAAACAGCTTTTTTGAAGCTTGTGGTTAATGTACAAATATGTTCGATATACCAAAATGACCGTTGATTGGTCAAGATTATTAGGATATAAAAATTTTAAAAATTGGTCGGAGAATATTTAAAAAAAATTCAATTTTGTAAAAATCAAGGTTTTATTTCTATCAAAGCCTCTAAGTCAATAAAATTGTATGGTCACATGTCAATTTATTTAATGTGATAATTCCTGATAAATGTATCTTTCTAAAGACATATTAATCATAAAGATTGATACAGTATTTTCCGAGTTAAAGCGGATTTTGTGCAGCTGCATCGTTAATTTTCCATTATTTCCGTACATTTACCTAGAAAATATAATAAGAACTTTTTGATCATTTTTTAAAATAGTTTTTGAGCAACGTCCCGTTTTCGCAATGATATTTTTGGCCACGCCCCTTTTCGACAAACATGTTTTAGGCTACCCCCGTTGTTATCGAAAAAGTTTTAGGCCACGCCCCATTTTGACAAAAATTAAGTAGGCCACGCCCCTTTTTAATAAAAATAATTTAGGCCACACCCTTTTTTAATACAAATATTTTTGACCACGCCCCTTTATACAAAATATTTTTGACCACGCCCCTTTTCAACAAAATATTTTTTGGCCACGCCCCTTTACAACGAAAATATTTTTGACCACGCCCCTTTTCAAAAAAAATATTTTTGACCACGCCCCTTTTCAACAAAAATATTTTTGGCCACGCCCCTTTTTGAAAAAAAAATATCCTTGGCCACGCCCATTTTTTTGCTGAAAATTTTTAGGCCACGCCCCTTTTAGTTTATTAAAAATTAAAGAAAAAATGTATACCATGTTTAAAATAAATTTATTCTTATCATTCTTAAAATCTATTTTTTTTTATTTTTTAATAAAACACATTTTCATCTCTTTTATTTAGAATTCACGAGTACCACGACGACAGAATTTAAATCGGGATCGAAACGTCGATTTTTGGGTTTCTTCACCATGGCATGCACTGCTCCTTCTCAAACACTGATTCATCGAGTCGCTGATCTGCTGCTGAGCCACCAAGCCGCCTCCACTGCTGAAAAAAAAGAAGAACATGTTATTATAAATCATACATTATTCAAAAATAAAAAAACGATCAACTAAAATAAAGAAAAACTTTGTTTTACTAATAAAAATCTACCTGACCACGATGCCAGTATAATGGTAATGTTAAAAAGAGAATAGGGAAGGAGATAATTTATGCCTTTGGGGGAGTATCATTAGTAAAAAGGACAGTAGTCAAGTTATACAGGGTGTTTTACATAAAATGCACCAAAACTTTAGAATGTGTGGATTTCGTCAAAAAAACCTATGGGAAGGGGTCTATTTTCTAACTGTAATATTATATTTCAGTTAAAACGTCATTTTTAAACATCAAACACGATTTTCTGAAGTTATGGGACTTTTCGGATTTTTTTTTTATAATTTTCCAAACAAAAAATCTAAACGACCAATAGACTGGATTTTTGTTAAATTTTGAAATAAAGAAGATTTAAAACGCTTTTTTGAAGCTTATGGACAACGTACCCAAATGTTTTATATATCAAAATGACCGTTGATTGGTCAAGATTATAATGATGTGCAAATTTTGAAAATCAGTTGGAAAATGTAAATGAAAATGGCAGTTTTATCAAAAATGTACCTTTTTAGATTTCCACGTCCCAAAATCATTTTTTCCGTATGCGTACCTATACAAATTTGTATCAGGAAAATGCGCAAGGGTTCAACCATTCCATAGACACCTCAACTTTGCAAATCAAACCAGTATTTTCCGACTTAAAGCGGATTTTGTGCGGTCCAATCGCCAATTTTCCAAATTCTCATACTTTTACCTTACAAAAAATATGAACTTAATTTTGTACGAAATTGTATGAATTGCATAATTTTTCACTTTAGAACTCATTTCTAAATCTCAAAAAAGAATTCCTGAAGTTTTGAGACATTTTTGACATCTTTTTCACATTTTTCCGAAAATAAAATTTAAATGACCAAGAGACTGCATTTTTCTAATATTTCGGGTTGAAAAAAATTTGAAATGCTTTTTTGAAGCTTATGGTTAACGTACCCAAATGTTTTATATATCAAAATGACCGTGGATTAGTCAATATTGTATAGAAATATAAATTTTGAAAATCGGTTGGAAAATTTAAGTGAAAATGGCCATTTTGTCAAAAATTTACCTTTTTAGTTTTTCACGCCCCTAAACCATTTTTTCGTATGAGTTTCTATAAATATTTTGTATTGGGAAAATGCGCACGGGGTCAACCTTTCCACAGACACCTCAACTTTGAAAATCAAACCAGAGTTTTCCGACTAAAAGCGGATTTTGTGCGGTTCAATCGTCAATTTTCCAATTTTTGATACGTTTACCTTCAAAAAAAATATGAACTTAATTTCGTATGAAATTGATTGAATTGCATAATTTTTCACTTACGAACTTCACTTCTTAAGGTCAAAGAAGAATTCCTGAAGTTTGTGAGTCATTTCGAACACTTTTTTCATATTTTTCCGAACATAAAATTTAAACGACCAAGAGACTGTTTTTTAGTTAAATTTCGATTTGAAAAATATATGAAACGGTTTTTTGAAGCCTGTGGTTAACGTAACCACAATTTGTATATACCAAAATGACCATTGATTAGTCAAGATTATAATGAAGTACAAATTTTGAAAACCGCTTGGAAAATAGAAACGAAAATACCCCAATTCGTCAAATAAGTGCTTTTTCATATTTTCAAGCCCCTAAACCATCTTTTTCGTACAGGTTCCAACAATATTTAGTATTAAGAAAATCCGCACGGGGTCAATCATTCAATAGACACCTCAACTTTGAAAATCAAGCCAGTATTTTTCGACTTATAGCGGATTTTGTGCGGTTCAATCGTAATTTTTTCAAATTTTCACACTTCTACTTTGAAAATAATAGGAACGTAATTTTGTATTTAATTGGTTCAGACACCCAAAGTCATTGCCAGCATGGGTTCCTTAGGTCATTTTAAGTCGAAAAACTTTAGAAGTAATTTTCTCGTTTTCGCTTCCTTTCCGACTTATGATTTTTTTTCACGTTTTTTTTTTTTTAACTGGCTCTATCTCTGCTAAATTGCAACCGATTCTTGAACTTATTTTTTTATTTGCACAAGAGCAGTTAGCAGTTTTACCCGCTCTACAACTTTTCTCTATGCGAATAACGGTTTTTCCGCAATTTACTATCAAACCTACTTTTTGACATTATTATAGGTGTTTTTTTTACTTTGATATCATTTTTTTCACTAAAACACGTTATTAAGTGCCATTTTTCCTTTTTTATTATGAAAGTCCAATTTGTTCTCTTAAAAGCACTTAATTGTTTTTTAGAAAAAAAGTTCGCTTAAAATTATTAACCAAATAATAAAAAAAAAACACAAATCAAGAAAATTTGAATATTTGAATAAAAACGGTTTACTTAACGGTTTAGGGGCTTGGAAAGGTGTCTTTTATTTAAAACTTCATTTCTGATATTCAAGAAAGAATTATTGAAGTTTTAAGCCATTTTGGACACTTTTTTATTTCCAAACACAAAAAACGTTTGAAAGGGAAGATTTGGTCAAAAAGCGTATGGAAAATTGAAGGGGAGGGGATGTACTAATATATTTTTTTTTTGTGAATATTTATTTCGAAAAAAATATTTTTGAATGGAATGTCAAGGCATTTGGGGTACTTTTTTAAGAAAATAAAAAAAAATATAAAAAAAACCCTTCACCAAATTCAGGTTTGTCGGAATTTTTTCGAAGTGAAAGTTAATTTTTCATGGGCTAAGTCTTCTGAAATATTTTTTTTTCGTTGCATTTTTTCATTGGTAAATGAAAAAAACTTCTTTAATTTTCCCAGACAAAAAGTGTAATAATCGTAAATCTTCTTTTGCTTGTTTTTTTTTTTTCTGTTTTTCATGAGAACTTCCCACGAGCTGTGATTTAGACATAAAACTAAAGCCTTGCACCACTCAAATGCAATGACTGCGTCTCCATTTTTTTTCTTCTTTAACAAACTCACTAAATACACACAATGCACATAAGTTCATTAAAAAATTGAAATTAAAAATAATTATTTCCTGAAACAAAAAAAAAGAAATATTTCAAGTGCATTGTTATTAACAAAAAAAAAACAGTTGTTTAAACTAACTACATACATACAAATGTATATATTCTGAGTTCCTGAACTTGACTAGAAAGTGTATATTGTAAGTATTGCAGTTGTTGTTAAATTAAAGGCATTTTTTTTGTTTGGGACTTGGGTGATAAAAATGGTTATACTCGCTGTGCATCTTGGATTGGGTTACTAAGGTATTGGGTTGGAGGAAGGTTGAAGGTGGAAAGTTGACTGGAATTTTTATTTTATGATCGACAATGTTGCGATTAGTTTTATTATGAAAGCTGTACAGTAGAGATTTATACGTAAGAAACTTTTTCTTAAGACGAGGAGTGTCGGAACAGCTTTAATGTAACCTACATATACTATGGCACCTATGTTTGAAGGATTTTGTTTTATGATAAAGGTTTAGGTGTAGGATAGTAGAGGTTATAAAAATAATTTGTATCATTTTGCAACCAATCAGTTCTGTTTTTAAATATTTATCGTTTTCCAAGCCACATATAGCAGCTCTTATTTTTTGTCGCTGAACATAAAAAAAAGGACCTTTTTCATGTATATTTAAGTCTGATTCATAAGACTCGGAGAACTTGATAATATTTTCAGTTTGGTTACTCACACTGCAATTTAAATCGCTGCCATTCTTAAGAGGGGTGAAAATCTCTCAAAAATGTGTGAAACTTCGAAAAAGCAAACAAAAATATATAAGGAACCAAAACTAGATTAGAATCATAGGTCCACAGGCCAAAAGTCATTTAATTCATTTCATTGATTTTCATTTATTTATTTCTATGGAATCTTTTACAATGGGCTTAAAAACTTGTACCTATATAATAATTGATAATACAATTTCTTTAAATAATTTTTTAAGCCATATCGAGAAAGAAATTTTCCCCCGAGTTTTTTTTCACATTCTGGGAATCCCAAGAATCATCTTGGGAAAATATTCCTCTCAGAAAAATAAAAAATAGCTGCTGTGACTAATTTTTGCAAGTGAACTTTTTCCTTATTTCAATGCGAACATTTTGCGCAAGTAAGTTGTTTGGAAAATTATTTCGTGACAGATTCGCGATGGTGATTTCGAATAGAAATGAATCCATGTTTTGTTTTGTGTTAAGCAGAAATATTCGAGCACTAAACCACTCAAGAAATTAGACCCCACTGAAAGGGTCATAGGTGTTTTTTTGCAATCCCGGGGGCAATTGGTTGAAAAAAACCACAACGGGGATTAGCGACAAACTATCAATAGCATGTACCCAGGGCCGGCCTCAGCCAAACTTGCGCCCTGTGCAAGATTTATAGTAAGCGCCACTTTTTTATCGTCAAAAAAAAAAATGGAAATATCGCCGAAATTTATATTTTTCCAAATCTTAAGTTTGAAATATCGCCAAATCTTTTCAATGTAAATTGTTTTGTAAAATTTGGGTGTTATTTCTTCAATTTTGGGCGATATTTTCAAATATTTTTTTTAATTTGGGCGTTCTTCCTAAATTTTGGCGATATTTGCAAAGTGAAATTTCAATGATAAGATAATCTTAAAAAAAAATGGCGGCGCATAAATAGTGAGGTTTTTCTGGATTTTTTCTTTGAGATATTTCCAATTCTAGGCGTTATTTCCAATTTGACTTTTAAAATTTTTATTTTCAGTGTTCGAGCAATCGACCAAAAAAAAAATGACAACAATTGTTCCGAATTTTTTTGGGCGATATTTCCAAATTGATTTGGGCGTTATTGCCTATCGCCAATAAAATTTTCTTGCTCCTGGTAATGCGCCCCCAGAATTTTGCGTCCTGTGTATTTGCACATCTTGCACATATGGTTGGTTCGGGACTGCATGTACCTATGTAATTCATGCCGGTTACACAATTTTTCTGTGCGCTTTAAGTTAAGCCCCGAGAATTCTCTGGGATTAGCTAAGCCCGCAAGGGATTAGTTGTTGCATTTTACATGTAAATTTTTAAGCACCGACGTCGTTTTTTCATCCAATTCCCCTGGAACTTGGAAAATAAAACGCCTATAATAAAACTGTGGAGGGTAAATTATAACTTAACAATTGGTTATGGCACTTTTACTCCACCTAAATGTGTGAAAGGCCATTTCGAAATTCCATTGATCCTGAGTCACTATAGAATTATTGATGATTTCTGAGAAATTTTAATCAAAGTTCAAAGTTAACCAAAGTTAAAAATATTGGTAAGCCATATGTAATTTATTTTGTTAAGGAGCTTCTACAAACAGAATTGAAGTCGTTAGCAAGAAAAATTCATTTTCTTAATAATTGCCGCGTTTTATTATCTACGGATCTAGATCGGGATCATCTTTAAACACGTAATACAACAACAACTTTGGATCCTGCTCTGTACCTAGATCTATTTTAAAGATCCGATAATAAGTTTTTACTCTGGCGAGTAGACGGCTCTTTAGTCGGTAGGGAGTACAAACTGTAGTGTAAAGAAAGAAGACAGTATCTACATGAAAAATAAACAAACATAAAAAAAAAGAGATGAGCATACAACACTGTTGTCATTATGGATCCGTATCGTTTTATTTCCATGGGATGATCCTGATCCAGATCCGTAGATAATAAAACACGGCTAATATCATCTAGGAAAATAGGAAATAAAAAACGTTCCTAACTTTAAAAGGTAACTTTTGTTATTTTGAAGATTTAAATTTATTTTGACTTTGATTTATCAGACATCTAAAAAACCTTGCATTCAAATTTGTTAACTACAAACACTGTGCTCCAAGGTTATCAATACATTTTTCCTCTCTAGAAACTATTATTCTAATCGGATTCTAAATAATTAGATTACATATAAATAAAAAATAAAGGTTTTGAAAATTAAGAGAATGGACCTACATAAATATTTTATTACAAACACAAAATGCATTTCCAAAAAATTCATTCAATACGTATTGAAATTGTGAATAGGCCACATGTATGTATTTATCATGGTATAATTTTAGGAGCATTCAAACTTATATTTTTCATTATATCGTAAACGAGATTGTAAACGTGAGCCTAAAATTCTTTTTTTCTTCAACAAATCAACAAGGTATACTTGAAGACGGAATTACCAATGCTTCTTAGATATGATACACCCTAAAAGATATCTAGTTTCCAATACAATTTTTGAAGAACATACTCGTAATATATCGCACCCTTAGAAATTTCTGTAACTTCTTATTTTTCAATAAACTGACCTTTAAAAGCGAAATGAACTCAAAAACTAGGTTGTAAAAAAGATGCCGAATTTTTTAGTTAGGTCACTTTCTTTCATTCTAAGGTTGCGATATGTACATTATGCGTATCGTTAGATTATAGGTATTTAAATAGTAAAACTGATTTGCAGATCAAAAACTGGTACATTTCACTCAAAACCGCTATGAATTATAAAGCTTTTTGAAGCCAGAAGAAAAAATAATTTTGAGTGCCGGGATTCACAGTGTGTGTAAATACCAACAGTAGTGTTAAAAGAAAATCAAAGTAATCAGAGTAATCGATTATCAGAAATGATAATTTAAAACTCAGTAAAAGTTTTATGGGAGAACTTTTCTTAAACACTACTGCCTGTTGTTGCTAGCGCACGGCACTGAACAATTGTGATGTTTTCGCTGAAATAAAAACAGAACTATCAAATTGTTTTTGTAATCTTGTTAGAATCCACCTACATCCCATCACGACTCACAGTACACAAATCTAAGGAAATAATATAATTTTTTGTGGACATTCGAACATTCATTTTGAATTTCTGACGCTTTTATACTTTGACAACCTGGGCCTTGTATACACAAACCTACATTTATAAGTTAGCAGTCAAGCACTAAACATATCGATTGCACCATTTTCTTTTTTTAAGAGTGATATTTGTCGGAAGTGCTACGATATTCTGCCAATAAGAATATCGAATGACGAAATCTCACACTATTTTTCAAATCTCGAAAATTATTTACCCGAGTTTCGTAAAAGAAGGATTTTGAAACGTAAAATTATAGTAATCTCGCGATTTTAAAATCCCGCTTTTAAAAATCTCGCATTAACATCTCACACCCACAAATCTTGCAAATATCAACCGAAATTTAGGAAATTAAAATCTCTCATATCGGTTGTTCAAGAAAATCGTTGACACAAAATCGAGAACAAAGTAATTTTTCAAAGATCTTTCTGTGTTTTTGGTTTAAATTCTATTAAATTAACATTTAAAACCACCTTAAAATTGCAAATGATGCACCGGCCGTATATACATATACCTAAATACCCCAATTTTACAAGATTGTAAATTTTAAAAATGTCTGCACAATTGGGTTCTCCAAAAAAAAATGATATCTTCCTCATTTTTAGACAGAGTAAAATGAAAATTGCCTAAAGCCCGCATCACACGCGACGCTTGTTTTCCTGCTAGAAATGCAAAACCAGCATGAAAGCCAGCAAGCATTTCTAGCAGGAAAAAAAGCGTCGTGTGATGCGGGCTTGAGGGTGGTCCAAAAACATCTAGCAACGATGATTTTTCTTTCGATTAATTTAAATATTTCTGCTTGCAAAGCTATTCAAATTGCGTTTTTTTTTTTACCTCAGAGCAGATCACCGAGCTGTCAAAAATAAATTCAATGTTTCTTTTTTACCTCAGACAAATCAGAGCACATAAGTCGTGTTTCTTTTTTCCATCTTCTGTATGCTCGGAATAAAATGACCGAGCAAATCGAGCAAAACGCTGAGCGAAGCTAACTTTATACAATTTTTATGTAATTTGACAGATTAATAGGCAAATGACATATTCAGTGCTCAAGTGTGTTTCATAATTAAATCTGAGGGCTCTGATCATAATCTGCTCCGAGCTTTGCTCTGATCGGGCAACCTCTGCTCAGAGCGTTGCTCAGAGCCAAAAAAGAAAAACGCCAAAATAAATCTACATTTTTCTAACAATAAATTGATATTCAAATGACGTTTGACCTTTTTTTTTGCTTGGCATAGAATTTTAAAATATAATACCTAATCGAACAAGTTGTCCAAATGTCTTTTGAAATACTATTTCACTATTTCGTCGCACTGACGTCAAACCACGAGGATAGAGTGTCGAAATGCCTGTCCGAAGAAGCTTTGTTTTTCCCAATATTTTCAATGCAACAAATTTGATAGTTATAACAAAATCATAATGAAAAAAAATATGTAATTACAATAATTGTGGTTAAATTTGCGTGCAAGATCTTTTATGATTAAAAAAATTCCAATATAAATTTGTTGAGTAAATTCAAAATCTAATTTTATATAATATGCAATCATACATATTATACAATCCAAAAATAAATAAACAAAAATGTATCGAAAGTCTATTTATTGAAAACAAAAATAATTCCCACAACAACATACCAAAAAATATTTTTCCCACACATATAGATATGATGATGGGAAGAAAACCAAACAACTCTAACCAACAAAGCTTACTAACCAACCAACCAACCATACCAACCGCACACTCTTGGCAATGATGGTGAAGGCGATATATTGGAAAATCTGCAAATCCAATAACAATTACTTGCATTAGCTGAAATTGAAATCTCTTACGACACCGCCAACGCAGAAAGAGACGCGCTCTATTCCTAACACTGACCCCATGGCGCGGGCTGTCTGTCGTAAAAAAAAAAAAAAAACTTAAGCTCCAAACTCTACAAACATCGCAGTCTGTGTTCATTGTGGAGGAACCTGCCATAGAAGAAATTAAAAAAAAAAAAAAACATAAGCTCCAACAGCCTCTGGAAACATGTGTAGTACCACAACCATTTTTGTGCTAAACACACAACCGCAGCAACAATGTTTCCTGTCATGTTTCGCCTCTGCTAATGCAGTTATACAAGAACTACCAATTGTTCTTCAAGCCACTATACAGGCCATATATGCACTTTCCAAAGACAGATAACAGGAGCGAAATTACTTAGGGCTGGAGTTATAGGCAGAAAACTTTTCTATCGTGTGTTGAATGTGAACAAATGTTTGAACATTAAGTATTTTTTTAATTTTTTGTGATAAACTTTAGACCAGTTCATATACCAACTAAAAAAATATATTTCTATTCCTTGCATCAACTATTCACTTTCTAAAAATTGTTTTTGGTAATCTGAACGAAAAAAAAATGTGGAAAAAATTATTTTTACTTATAGATAAGTATCTATTTGAGTTAGACCTGTTTATACCAATTAGTTGATAAATTTAACAAATAAGACAAATGAATAGAAAATGGGATTTTTATTTGCGGTTTATACGAACAAAATATGCGGAAAAAATTTTATGTTCTCAGATATTTTTAGACCAGTTTATACCAATCAATGGATTAATTAAATAAAATATGACAAATGATGAAAAAAAGAGGATTTATGATTTTCGGTTTAAATTAAAAAAATGTGTGGAAATAATTATTTTTACTTATTAGTATATTAACTACTCGTATTTGAGCTAGACCAGTTTATACCATTCAATTGATAAATTAAACAAAATACAATAAAATAATAGAAAAGAGGAGTTTTTTGTGTTTTACACGATCAAATGTGTGGAAACAATTTTTTTTTTAACTTAAATATTATAGTTAGACCAGGTTATACCAATCAATTCAGAAATTTAAAAATAGAAGAAATTAATAGAAAAGACGATTTTGCATTTGCGGCTTAGACGAACAAAGTGTGGAAATAATTTTTTCAACTTTGATATTTTTTTTTTAACTTAAATATTATAGTTAGACCAGGTTATACCAATCAATTCAGAAATTTAAAAATAGAAGAAATTAATAGAAAAGACGATTTTGCATTTGCGGCTTAGACGAACAAAGTGTGGAAATAATTTTTTCAACTTTGATATTTGGTTAGACCAGTTTATACCAATCAATTGATAGATTAAACAAAAAAGAATCAATGCATAGAAAAGAAGAGGATTTTTACTTCCGGTCTAAACGAAAAATTCTGTGAAAACAATTAATTTCATTTATAAGGAAGTATCAACTATTTTGGTTAGTTTATACCAATCCGTTGTCATATTGAACAAAATAGGACAAGTGAATAGAAAAGAGGTTTTCTATTTGCGGTTTATACAAAAAAGTGTGGAAATAATTTTTTAAGCTTTGATATTTCAGTTTGACCAGTTTATACCAATCAATTCATAAAATGAATAAATTAATAGAAAAGAGGATTTTTTATTTTTTTTAACGAAAAAAATGTGTGGAAAGAATTATTTTCACTTACGTGTATATATTCACCACTTGAGTTTGATGAGACACTCGTGGCGTAATTTGGCTGTTTATTGTTTTATACCAGTAGTAAAGTGGACATAGGGAACACGAATTATTCTTTTTGTTATTTTTTTTGACTAACCCAATTTGTTTAAGCTCTTTTAACAAGTTTATTTTGCCTTACACAAAAATTAAATTTAGTTAAAAAGTCGGTCCTCAAGCCCTGACAAAAATCGAACCTTAGAACTTATATCTTCAAATCCTTCCCAGATAATACAACAATCATCTTCACACAAAGGTATCTCTCCTCCATTTAAATTCAAAGCCAGAGCATGTGAAAAAAACCTAAATCGAAAGCCTATATGTTTCCGAAGAAAGACATTGCCAAAATGGTCTATGAGGTACCTACTCTAATCGAAGTCTTGAACTGCGGACGACAAAAATGCATCGAATTTTGAAATAAAAATAAAAAAATGTCGCGACGAGAGTTATATTTGGGATAATTCAGTTAAACTATTTGTCAAATTGCAAAATCTTCTCCTACAGCCAGTTAAAGCAGCTAAGTAGATGGCGTCAGTGGTGAACCAGCAGAGAACTAGCAGCATTGACAGTTTACAGGTTTAAAGCTTTGTCTACATTGTTTGGATTCTGAATTCCCATTTAGTTGGAATAGAGTTATTGGTGGTGTATATACTCGTATCTGAAAGATACATCGATCCGATTTGTGTTTACGACCCACACACAACTTGTCTGTGGTGGCTTAGGCATCACTGTGAAGGTATATGTATATGCGGAGCTCAACTCAACGTGTGAAAATCGACGTCTTTACGACCAAATTGTCAGAGTTGGAGCATGAAATTGATCAAGCACTTCTGGGGCAGCAGTACTATGGATGATCGCGTCCCTCGTTTATCGTCAACATCGTCATCGTTGTTGTCGATCCTCCACCGATTGGGGATTCGGCTTTAAGCTGCCAATTTGTATCTTTTCCTCTCTTTCGTCTCAAAGTAATTTTTTTTTTTTGTTCGAGGGGGATTTAGGTTCAAACACAAGAAAATATAGTGAAGGAATGGAAATAATGATTTGTTGGACTTAATGATGGCGCTCCGTTCACTGGCAGATAGTGTTGTATCCAATGTGTACGCAATGATGTGATTGGGGATCGACCGACACACACGATCAAATCAATGATGGTGGTTTATGGAAGCCTCCAGATATAGAGACAGGCTAAAAGTGTTGTAACTTTGATGTTAACATGGTTTAATGGGGCAAACGCAATCGGCATGCCAAACAATTTTTGCGATGAAAAGGGGATTGGCATGCTGATTGATTGCGATTAATTTATCAATCAGAGGGTGGCAGTGTGTGTGTGTGTGTGTCTGCAAACTAATTTTGTTTTTCTGATTTGATGATATAGAGGTGGAATAGCGGTTTTATTGAAGAGGAATTGTGATTGGAATGTTTTAACATACAGCACTATGATTTTCGGGACGGGTCAATCACTTTTCATTTGGCTAGAAGTTTTTTTTGTAGTTCGATTGGGCAGTTTTACAAAAAAATTAAAAAAAAAAACGAATCACAAATTTATAAAAAAATGTTAAATACATTCGAGGTTTAGATATTACCTATATAGCTTTACAGTCCAAAAAGTCAAAACTCTTAAAATTACAAGTAGGATTCCAAAATTGTGTGGGTATACTAAAAACAATTCATAATGATAATTTTCTAGTGTTTTCTAAAAATTTTCAAATTTAAATTTTTGGAATTTTCCTTTATAAATTTGATTTTAATTTTTTCTTTTAAATTAAAATTTTTGTGAATTCTAGTGATTTCTTTAAATTTTGGAATTTTCTTTTTTTTTTTAATTTGGGTTTAAATTTTTATTTTTTTTAATTTAAATATTTATTTTAAATTTAAATTTTTAAATTTTTGTGGATGATTTTCTAGTGATTTCTTTAAGTTTTAGGATTTTCCTTTTTACAGAACTTTGGGTTTTTAATTTAATTTTTAATTTAGCTTTTTAAATTTTTCTAGATAATTTTCTAATGTTTTCTTTAAACGTTGGGATGTTAATTTTTAGGATTTTTATTTGTAGGGAAATTTGAGTTTTAATTGTATTGTAGGTATTGTATTGGTTCCCCTAAGGGTTACAACTCTCCCTCTCCTATCCCTCTCGCCTTACTCCTTCTCGCAACCTCCAGTGCCTTTATCCACTCTTGAGTTTTAATTTTTGTGGATAATTTTCCAGTGATTTCGGAAAGTTTTGGGATTTTTATTTTTACAGAAATGTGGGTTTTTAGTTTCATTTTAAATTTAACTTTTTAAATTTTTGTACATAATTTTTTAAGTGTGTTATAAATTTATGAATTTAAATTTGTGGGATTTTCGTTAAAAGGGAAATTTAGGTTTACGTTTAAGTGATTTAAGAAAAAAATTGGGTTTAGATTTTTGTAGATTAGATTTTTACTATTAAATGATAATTGTATTTTCTTTATATTTTGGAATTTTAATTTTTGGGATTTTCATTTTAAGTGAAATTTGAATTTAAATTTTTGGGATTTTTTTTTTTAGGAAAAATTTGGTTTTAATTTTTTTCGTTATTTTAGTTTAAAGGAAATTTGGGTTTAAATTTTTGTAGATCAGTCTTTAGTTTAATAATAATTTTCAAGTGTTTTCTTTAAATTTTGGGATTTAAATTTTTGAGATTTTCGTTTTTCAGTAAAAGTTGGGTTAATATATTTTTGATTTTCGTTTTTAGGGAAATTTGGATTTAAATTTTTTGAAGATTAAGCTTAGATTAGGATTTTGACATTTTGAGATTTTAAATTTGGATTTCAAAACCTATTGATTTTTTAAATGTTTAAAAACCTTCAAATATTTTCAATTATGGCCTTTCTTGAATTTAAGATTAACTTAATTTGGATTTTCAAAAACGTAACTTTTGAACAAGTACATAGTAGATTTTTGAACGAAAGAAAGTTGGGTTCACATTATTGTGATTTTCATTTTTAGAGAAATTTGGATTTAATTTTTTTAGAGATTAGGCTTAGATTCGGGTTTTGAAATTTTGGGTGTAAAGCTTTTGAAATCCGATTGATTTTTGTAAAATGTCCAAAACCTTCAAATATTTTCAATTATGGCCTTTCTTGACTTTAAGATTAACTAAATTTGGATTTTCAAAAACCCAACTTTTGAACAATGAGAAGACTTTTTGAAGGATTTAATGAAAAAGACTTAGATTTTCGTTTTTAGGGAAATTTGGATATAAATTTTTGTGTTTTTCGTTTTCAGGAAAATTTGGATTTAAATTTTTTGTGATTTTCATTCTAAGGAAATTTGGGTTTAAATTTTTGCAGATCAGGCTTTAATTTAATTATTATTTTCTAGTGGTTTTTTTTTCAAATTTAGGGATTTAAATTATGGCGTTTCTTGACTTCAAGATTAACTTAATTTGGATTTTTCAAAATCCCAACTTTTGAACAAGTAGTAGATTTTTGATGGATTTACTGATTTAAAAAGATAAATTAAAGATAATTAGTATCTTCTTCTAACAAATTAAGACTAAAGTTTTTTTTGGGATTTTTTAATTTCTTGTAATAATATTTTTCTTTTTCAAAATCTACAAAACATGAAATTATGATTTTTTTTATTTGGGTCTTAAATCTTTTAGGATTACATTTATAACGACTATATTAAGTATTTTCAAGCTTTAAAAAAAACTCGATTAGAATAGCTTTTTCAATTAAATTGAAAATTTAGATTTTAAACTTTTTGGCATTTTGAAAAAGCAGGAATTTTTCTCCTTTTTCAAAATTAAGATTTTATTTGGTAAGGATATTTAATTTTTAACTTTATTATTCGAAAAGTTAATTTCTGAATAAAGAAGAACAGCATTTTCGTTGTTGTTAAAGGAAAAAAACTTTAAACCACTATCCATTCACTTTATAGGAACAACAAATAAATAGTTTTAATCAAAATGTCAATGTAGATACCACTCGATTGGTTTGCATGATATTTTGATTAAAATCTTCCAAAGAAACACAAAAAAAACTATCTTAATCCGCCACTTCAAATCAGTGTAGCACACACACAGTTCATGAATATCGCTGCACAAAAATTCCCCAATGACTTTTTCGCATCTCTTAGGAACGAATATACAACAAAAAAAAAAAAAAAAATTCAACATTAAGAATCTTCACATCCTCATTCCACACGGGTAGAATTTTGTCCATACCAAAAGATATAAACCTTAGCTCAGTCTGGGTTAATAGATTCATCCCAATCTCTAAGATCGCTTGCCCGTGCTACGAGAAACCAACTATATTGCATGTTCATTTCAAGTTATTCTTATATTTTATCTCCGATTTACTATTTTCCGCGCAATAATCAAAATTTTAAACTCCACTACATTGTATGTTTTAAAACAACATTTTCTACTTCTCCTGTGCTGATTGAGCAAAGATTTCCAATCCCTATATCCATGAATCGACCATATGTTTCCTGACAAAATAAAATCGCAGCTACTTTTGTCCTGATATTTTCAAGGCGTAAGTGTAACTCAATCCTTAAACCAGGGTTGCTGCTGTCAAAATATCCACAAACATTTGTTTATTTAGATTTAAAGCCCAAAAGCTGTATTTAAATATTTTAAATACTATAATTGGTCAATTTTATTCTGAGCTCACAGAAATTCTTCTGTCAAATGAGAAATCGATTGGGAAAATTTCATGCTTAGCAAAACTGAAGAGAATCGTGTTTGCATTAGTTTGACTTGAATCATCATTCTTCATGGATCCCCTATTCTCAAAAATATGTGTACATGATGACGCAAATATTGTCACCGGAGGCGGTAAAAATTGACAGGGGTTGCAAATGGCGTCAAATGCCAATTGTCAAAGTAGAACTGACATATATGCCGCCATTTGCAACCACCGACAACTTTTGCGTTGTGAAGAAAACAGAAACAAAATACACGTCAAGACATCAATCACTTAACTCCAAAAGACGGTGTTCACATTATGACTTTCTCCTCCGAATTTTTTCGAAGTCTCTGTACTTTATCTCACTCCAACTTTATGGCGAGAAAGAGATGCTTTTCTTAGATACTTTCTTGGCAGTGAGATAAAGTACAGCGACTTCAAAAACAGTCGGTGAAGGCAGTCCAATGTAAACTTCGTCAAAGAAGGCGGAATAATTGTTTCGATTTTGACATTTCCAATCCGTGACAACTTTTGCAGCCATCTTGTATTTTTGAAAATAGGAAATATCCATATGAGAGAAATGATGATTTAAAGTCAAACTAATTCCAAATCAGAAAGTTAAGTTATCTTATAGGTACATTTGACCCAGTGTATGTTTAAATTTGATAAACCTTACAAATCTAAATTGGTCTTAAAATACAGTCACAGACACATCTGTAAAGCCAGTGTGATTTTTAACTTGATATCTTTCAAGTTTATTCAGAGAATTTTGTGAATTATTAGGTGTGTTCCTTAAAGGTTCCCCTACACCAACGCGAATCTTTCGTGGCGACGACGAAAACAATAATAACAACACGTGATTGTCAATGAAAACAAAACGTTGTTATTATTGTTTTCGTATTCACCACGACAGATTCGCGTTGGTGTGGGGGAACCTTTACTTTGAAACTCTGTGCATTTGTGTGAATTTCTACACACTTTATTTTTTTTGTATGATATTAATTGACAAACTTTTATGTAGAAATTTACAGAAATGCACACATTTTCAAAGTAAAAGAAAGTAAAAGTATTGTTTCTTCTTTCAACTGAATCAACAAATTCACATACAATATGGCAACCCTGAACCCTTGCCATCAAAAAATGGTCAAATAGGAAAATAACGTTAACAATTTTCTAAATGGCAAATGGGACGAACTATTACGAATAAATATATCGGCATTAGAAGTAATCACATGCCTGTGAGAGTTGAATAAGATTCTTCTCAAGTCCATAGGGATGGCATATCTTGAGCTTATGGATTCCTGCAGCAACAACAACAACAACAACTGTGAATAGCCATAACTATATAGGAATTTATTAGCTGCATGAAAGAATATATTATTTCAAATGCTTTGGCATGAAGAGAAATTATGTGAATAGAAGGTAAGCTGCGGAGCGCCCATTGGGTTGGTCTATAGATGTCGAAAAATTTCTGCCTCCATTCATCGAAGTTGTGGCTTTGCTTGAATGGCTAACTGACTGGCTATAGCTAAAGTGCTATAAACTTATTTCCTATATTGCAGATGAATTTTATGAGAGTTATCTTCTTTTTTTTTTTGGGATGTGCGATACAGTATAACCACGAAGGACTCTTCTTCTGGAGCACCTTCTTCTCTAAAAGACCAATACCTACATATATAGAATGCAGCGAAAGTTATTTGAAGTTTGTCTCTCTCTATAGATCTCTATAGAAACATATGTACTTACATATATATATTTTATGTGAGAGACCTTTTGGACCCTGTGTGCGCTGATGGGTGGAAGTAGCAGCAGCAGCAAGCAATTCGCCACTTGGTTTTGCAGAGCAAAAGAAGTTCATTGTATCAATGATGAGTTTCACGCGCAAACATGTGCTTGTGGATTGTGGCAAAAAATTTATTACAAAGTGTGAATCTTTCGCATGTTGCAACATTGCTTCACATCATACATCCGGGTTCAACGGTATATGTGCGTAGTAGACTAGTCCTAGATAATTCAACACTTAAAGAAATGTTTAGGCATTTCTTAGGAAATATCATTCAAATCATAAAGTATTTAAAATAATTCTGCATTATTGTTTAAGTCAGTTATTTAATTTTTGGTTATGTTTAGAGGATGGAGTTTTGTTAAAGCTAAGCTTGAAAAATGAGTTCAGTTAATCATCTTATTTAACTAGCAGCTACGAATGGGCCCGAGGAAAATCAAACAATCTAGCCTTCAGAATGTAGTCCTAAGAATCTAGCTCTCATAATCTAGCTGCTAGAATCAGGCCCGCTTAAAGAGAACCTAGATTAGAATGTCTAACTTTGGACAACTGTCCAACTTTGGAAAATGTGTTTAAAAACCTTGTTTATTGTTGTTTTATAGCTGCCTAACTAAGACACAAGAGTAGATTATCCTAACCGTGAAAATAGTTAGACAGTGTTTAAGTAGACAAAAGTTTTATAAATACGACTGTAAGTGTCTAAAATTTTAGACTAACGTAATGGTTAAATTCTACCATAGGCTTGATTCTAGCTTACCATAAATCGTAGCGCTTGGATTCTATATAGTGGTTTAATTCTAGCCTATAGGCTAAGTTCTAGCGCCAAGATTCTAGTGGCTAAATTCTATCGGCAATATTCTGAATGTCCGTACATTAAAATTCAAGTTGATTAGTGAGCCAGCCATACTGGTTGATTTTGGAGGTTTTTCCTAAGATGAAGGGATATTCATGAGGTATGAAAATATGTAATCAGCCTTATTGTGAATTTCGCCCAAACACCATTCCACCCGGATTTGATATTTCACTTTTCGCCTATTGTGAGTTTCACCCGAAATGTGGTGTTAAAAAAATTCCCTTATTGTGAACATTCATTTCGGGCGGAATGTAATGTTATTAACAGCCTAAATGTTCACTTACTTTTAATAGACGAAAAAAATTTCGTTCGGACGAAAATCACAATATAGCTTTTAAAATTCCGGGGGAACAAAACATTTTAAGGTGAAATATTTTTCGGGTGGACTCACAATAAGGCTGAATGTGTATTTTGTAAAAATTTAATGAATCAATAATTTTATTAGTTGATATCTACAAGCACTGTAAAACTGTTACAGTAAGTTGGACATTTAAAAATCAATGAAAGGTATCAACTCTCAAAATTTGAAGCTGTTAACTTCCACCCTTAAAAATATTAACAACAAAAACCAAAGATTTACCACAAATATCAAAAACCAAAAAAAAATTAAAAACGACAAAAAAATAAAAACCAAAAAAAATTAAAAACCACAAAAAATTAAAAACCACAAACAAATAAAAAAACCGCAAAAAATCAAAACTCCCAAAAAAAAAAAAAATAAAATAAAAAACCACAAAAAATCAAAAGCCACAAAAATTCAAAACCACAAAAATTCATAAACCAAAAAAATTCAAAAACCACAAAAATTCAAAAACCCTAAAAAAAAATCAAAAACACCAAAAATTAAAAACGTTAAAAAATCAAAAACCCCAAAAATCAAAAACCACAAAAAAATCAAAACCCTAAAAAATCAAAAACCACAAAAATTCATAAAGCACAAACAATCAAAAACCGCTAAAAATTAAAAACCATAAAAAAATCAAAAACCCTAAAAAATCAAAAACGCCAAAAATCAAAAACCACAAAAAATCAAAAACCCTAAAAAATCAAAAACGCTTAAAATCAAAAATCACAAAAAATCAAAAACTCTAAAAATCAAAAACTCCAAAAATCACAAAAAAAAAAACCCTAAAAATTTAAATGACAATCGTAAAATTCTGAAAATTCATTGTTGCTTCTCTAATCACGAAAATTTTTTTTTTGAAATCGTTTCATTAGCCCCAAGAATTGCTGCATTCCGATACCTATACATAACTAAGATGTTAACATAAAGAAAAAATTATATTTCGATTTAAATGCTAAATAGAAAATTATTATGCTGAGTGTAGATGGAGGCACAAAAGTTGTTGTGTTTTTGTTATTTTTGTTTTCTAGTTTCTACATAACTAAACCTAATCAACACGTGCGTGCTGCAGAAAAATATCTAATGCAAGGTTACGCGTAGTTGATATTCGGTTCTAACTTTTGCGTCGTCTTCGCGGTCGCTTCTTCGTTGTTATACTTGCGCACCCACCACCCTAGATGTCTTTTTCATGGAAAGAAGAGCTCTCCGTCGTCGTCGTCGAAAATAACGACTTTATGGGGTAGAATTTTAAGAAGCGCAATAATTTCGCTTATGGAAATTTTTTTTATTTAATGCTTCTCTAGAATACAAAAAAAAATTCAATGCATAGTTTTTGAAATAAATTCTCTCAAGACAAATTAATGTTTGCTATGTTACTAAAATAAAAAGCTTGTTAACCTAGATTCATGTGTTAAAAGAACAGACAGAGTAGACGGCGAATGATTGTGCGAGTTGAATAGATGATTAGCAGCAATTTTTATTTTGCAGGTATTCATACTTCCGTATATGTTGATTCTTGATGCACTAGAGGAGGAAGATCGATTTGATAAATTGCCAAGTTGTTGTCTAAGGTTTTGCTTTGTTAAAGTTTAAAATTCATTGGAAGAAAATAATATGAGGATTAAGTTTTTTATAGCCCCCCGGATGCTGAAGTGAATACGAGATTAGAATATTTTCAATACTGGCCTTCTTTTTAAAGCCAGGAATTTTGAAAAATAAAAATAATAAGTCGTAATCTCTTAATATGCTTATTAGCTGGTCATTTGAGATTTTTAAAAAGTGAAAATAAAAATTATAGGGACTTAAAATACCCCTCTATATTGAAATTTTTGACACACACCAATAATATTTTTGAAATTCCTCACTTTACAAATTATGGACAGCGTGAGCCTATTTCTCATTGCTTTATATTTTTTAACATGTATTATGATGATCTCGATCTTTTTGTCTCAAGATATATCTAAATTTAAAACATCATTTCATTTTAATTTTAGAAATATGGTTATATTATATTTATATAATTTTAAAATTTAGCAAACAATCTGTGGATTATAACTATCGTAGATTAAATAAATAAATAATTTCTATACACAAATGTAGCAGTCTGAGAGCATCTAACGTCATCTCTTCCATTTTCGGGAGGGAAAAAATTAACGGATTGTCAATTCCAAAGTGTTTTTCATGCCTTCAATATTAATACTCCTTCACATACAAAATGGAATAACAGATATCGCCACAATTTATCCCTAAAAGTATGCAATTTCCAGATTTCACGATTTTTCGACTTTTCCAGTCGAAATTTCCAATTAAAAAAATAAAAATCATAAGCCCTATAATCTCTCAATATGCTACTTATCTGGCCCGCCCCAGCTTCGTACTGTTAGAAATTTAAGATGTGTGTGGAATTTACAAACAAAATATAAAATTTAAAAAAAAAATATATACTCCCCTGAAAGTATGCAATTGATGTTCGACTTTTCCCGTCGAATTTTCCAATTTTCGGGTCCGTAGTGGTTCAATACAAATCCAACAAAAAAAAACTCGGTTGATGTTCAGCCGAGTTATGCAGGTACAATCAGTAGAATCTCGAAAAGATGAACAGTTATAAAAAACAAACATTGGGGGTCTGTTTCACAATGTCTGAGTAAAGTTATGATTAGTTACTAGACACATATATACTGGCACAAGGTCATAAGTCCACCAGAGAAAAACTTACAAATTGTCTTTTCACGACTTGAATAGGTTATAAATGCAAAAATATTATTATTCGGATTCGAGGACTTATGACCCTGTTCCAATATTTATGTGTCAAGTAACTAATCAGAACTTTACACAGACACTGTTGGCGTTTTTCTTTTTTACCTCAGAGCAGATCACCGAACTGTCAAAAATAAATTCTATGTTTCTTTTTTACCTCAGACAAATCAGAGCACATTAGTCGTGTTTCTTTTTTCCATCTGAGCTAGCTCGGAGCATGATCTGTATGCTCGGAATAAAATGACCGAGCAAATCGAGCAAAACGCTGAGCGAAGCCAACTTCATACAATTTTTATGTAATTTGACAGATTACTAGGCATATGACATATTCAGTGCTCAAGTGTGTTTCATAATTAAATCTGAGGGCTCTGATCATAATCTGCTCAGAGCTTTGCTCTGATTGGTCAACCTCTGCTCAGAGCGTTGCTCAGAGCCAAAAAAGAAAAACGCCATGTGAAACAAGCCCTAAATATTGTTTACTAACAAGTTAAAACAATCCCTAAAATAACGATGACAGAGCTGAATATTGTTACATAAATATAATACGAGGAATTGAAGGCAAAGAAAAAGTAAAAAATTAAGTGTGGAATAAAGCGTTCGTCTGTTCGAGTACAAAATTCCAACCCGTAAATTTTTTTTTTAGTACTAAAGTATAAAAATATTTCGTTCATTTTTCTTATAAAACCGTTCATCTTTTCGAAATTCTACTGTATTAAGGTTATTTTACTTAATAATTTTCCGAGTTTATTTTTGATGGAAAAACATAAACACCCTTCTTTTTAAAGAAAAATAGGCGAATATATGAGGAAATGATGGTAAATTCTGAAATAAACATCACAATCGTATGCGCATAACTCGGCTGAACATCATCCCATTTGCATGCGAACGTTTTTTTTTTAGATTTGTATTGAATCAGGTAAAAACACCAAGAAGCCGAAAATTAGAAATTTCTAGGGAAAAGTCAGAAAAATCGTAGAAAACCCGAAATTAATAAATTGCTAACTCTCGGGTGAAAAACAAAAATTCTGAAATTGCATACTTTTCAGGTCAGAAATCGAAATTAGGAAATTGCATACTTTCAGGGGTGGATTTTTTCTTTTTTGTAAATTTTGTACGCAACTTAGATTTCTACCCGTACGAGGACGGAGCAGGGCAGCTAGTAAGTCTATACAACATTTCCTATAATTATCTACCAAGTGATGGTACTGGAATAATTTTTTTTACCAACCTAGAAGAGACACTTTAGCTAATAAAATTATAATCTGGGTATTAAGCTTCAATATAATATAGAGATAGAATACATAAATAGCATGAGAAACTAAAAAAAAATAATGAGGTTAGCACGATGAAAAACTAACCAACTCCCTTAAAACTGAAGTTCCAGTGTCATTTTTGGGGCCTCTACAAAGTCAAGATCTCGCAAAATACTCTGGATTCGTATTTATAAAAAGTTGAAAGATCTCGATAAACAATTCAAAATAATTTTTAGTTCACAAAAATTGTAATTTTATCCCGGCGGGCGGCGATCTTACTTGGAATCAGAAGTTCGACTAGTGAGGGTCTTTTTAATAGGCAATTTTTCCTATGTTCAGTTCATATAGAATTTTTATTATAAAACAAATTTTAAAGATCTCAACGTATTGCAATTTGCACAAAAATTTTTATACCAACAAATTTAAAAACAACTGACTGTAAATCGAAACGAAATAAAAAAATAATAAAACCAAAATATAAGAAACTACAGTTTACAAGCTACCTCACAAATATTCCGACTTGATTTTTTGGACAGATGGTATGTTCTTAATAATTTGCTGCCAAAAATGAAGTTTAACCGGAGATTTATCGAAGTTTTATAGAAATTGGATTAAATAAATACTTGTAATATTTCAGGCGCTTTTGAAAAAAAACCATTTTTCACATTGCAAACTTTGTACAGGAAGCTGTTTCTTAATAATTTGTTGCGAAAGAGAAGTTTAACAGAAGATTTATCGAAGTTTTATAGAAATAAAATTTAAAAAAATACTTGTATTAATAATTTTAAAAATTCTGACTTGATTCTTTACACAAAAGGCGGGTTCTTAATAATAATTTGCTGCCAAAAAGAAGTTAAGCAGAAGATTTATCGATGTTTTATAGAAATAAAATTTAAAAAAAATACTTGTATTAATTATTTCAAAAATTCTGACTTGATCCTTTGGACAAAAGGCGGGTTCTTAATAATTTTCTGCCAAAAAGAAGTTTAACAGAAGATTTATCGAAGTTTTATAGAAATAAAATTTAAAAAAATACTTGTATTAATTATTTCAAAAATTCTGACTTGATCCTTTGGACAAAAGGCGGGTTCTTAATAATTTGCTGCCAAAAAGAAGTTTAACAGAAGATTTATCGAAGTTTTATAGAAATAAAATTTAAAAAAATACTTGTATTAATTATTTAAAAAATTCTGACTTGATCCTTTGGACAAAAGGCGGGTCCTTAATAATTTGCTGCCAAATAGAAGTTTTATAGAAGATTTATCGAAGTTTTTATAGAAATTAAATAAAAAAAATACTTCTTTTAATTATTTTAAAAATTCATCCGAAATTCTATCGAAGTTTTATAGAAATTGAATTAATCAAATATTTGTATAACTTGTTTAAGGAGCTCTTGAGAAAACAAAATATACTTTTCCATTGATGCTTTAACTTAAAAAGAAGTTATGAACCTTCTTCTACGCAGAGTTTCAAATTGCATGTATCATTTCCTATATCCATGCAACTTACCTCCATATTCAATCGAGATAAGGATACTCAACAACCACTAATCGAACTATGAACTGCGAATATTCAAAGTCGACTTCTTCCTTGTTCCAAGTGACATTCTATACTTTTGGAGAGAAAAAAAAAAAAAAAAAAAAAACGACTCACAACATATTCAAATGCGCACGGCGGCGATGGTGGCGGAAGAATTCTCAACTTTTTTTCTCTCCTTTGGTCAAAATGCCTACAATCAATCACTAAGCTTATCGCAGAGAGGAAATCTCTTTCTCTCCATATAACAGCACATATCACAGAGAATTGCTTGAAGAAAAGAATCTCCATCCTTTTTTTTCTGTTAATTCCTACCAGAAGCACAACCAGAAATGCAACAAACATCCTTGGCAGATCTGACAAATTTGTCCTCACCCCAAAATGGAACCTTTGCAATATTCTTCAGAAAAAAAAAAAAAAAATAAATCTGACCTCCAAAGCGAGCGGGATACACGGGTGGCATCCATCTCGACTTGACTTTATACGAATAAACGGTTTTGTATAAAGAAAATCTACAATTTTCTTCCTCAATCAGTCAGTCAGTGAGAGTTCCTTCCCCCTTTAACGGTCGTCGTCCAGTGTGACATTTTGTCACACATTCAAATTTGCTAACATGATGTGACGCAACAAGTCTGCATGATGCATTTCTCAGTGATGGTAAACTTGACAAATGTCAAACGTTCTTCACCCAGGTATCGATCAATCTTTATGGGCTTTTCGCCGCATCAGAAGATAGAAGATATCTGTCTGTCTGTCTGTCCTTCTGTTTGTCTGGAAATAGTTCTTCTTCCTGAATGTCTTGGTGGATATCTTGCGATGGAGGCTAAGAAGGTGATGCATCACATCACAGGTGTTTCACCACCACCACCACCACCAATGACCACATTACACATAGTCGATGGCCATCCACGTTTAGTCCAGTCAAGTGACGCGCGTTCCTCAGCTTTGGACAAAAATTTCTCTATGCCTCTTGTTTCTCCAAAGGTACCTACCTATCAACTTAGCTATATAGGTTCACAATGTAGCAGCGTCAGCATCTTGATAGTGAAATATTGAATCTCATTTGGAATGGGACAAAAATGAGAAGCTATATAGGCATGGCAAGTCGTGTTACTCATACACTTGACTTTGCTTCAAATGGCTTGGGCATACCAAAACACAATATCTGTGTACAATTTTGCAGCGCATCATCAGGGACGGGTTTTCTCAGATGAAGAAGAAGAATCTGCTTTTTTCCCTCCTATGCAACCATATTAACGGTCCGTGTAATGATAAGCGACTTGTGGATAGGAAAACTTTCTTTTTAACCATTTTCTCGATCAGCACATCTTCATATTGCCGCATGCTGCGACGCAACGCTGCGCTCGCACCACTACCACCACCACTACCGTAACAAGCCAAAGTGAGTGCGAAAAATTAATTTACAAATGAAAAATGTTGAAAATAGAAAAAAAAAAAAAAAAAAAAAAAACAAATATGTACTGGAAAATGAAAACAACAGCGGGAAAATGAAAAGTTATTATCAACTATCTGCCTCTGATAGATTTGCGGCTTTCCACTTCGCCATGAAATAGCATTTTTTAAGCCCCTTTTCTTACCTCTGTCCATCGACACTGTCGATGATTCGTTGTTGATTTTTAATTTTGATGTTTTTTACTGCACTCTTCCGCGATGTTAGTTATCTTTGCCTTATATGACGATCAACTGCAGGCCTGGTTTAAGGTGTGGGCCGTCCACAAAGGCCTTGAAGGGCCCATATTTTTGGCACAAAAAAAAAAAGAATTCATTCAAAATTTCGGCCTAAAATCTAACACGATACAAAAAATAACTCTACTTGCAATTTTTAGTGAAAATGTTCGTTCTTGTTGATTCTCATTATTTCATGGTAGCCAACATTTCTAATTCAATGCAAATTTCTTTATTTTTTTATTTTTTTTTAAAGCTCTTACCAAGGATTTATGATATGTTTAGCTAAATAAATTAATTAATAATTATAATAGGGCTTCAAAAGTTCGAATAAAATAAGTCGATAAGCCAAGAAATAGGCCTAAAATTAAGATCTCTTATTTTCGTATTAACTTTTTTTTACTGAAAACTTAAAAAAACTAAAAAAAAAAAACGACTTAAAATGTACGCATATTGTAGTTAATCCAGCACTGGTGATGATATTTTTTTTTTTACTTAAAATATGGACAGAAAATGAGCACGGAAAATCGAAATCAGAAAAGCATTTCATAACAAGTCTGTGTAATTATTTATTTTATGATCTGTAAGAAGGCTTCCCATATATTCCTATCCATATATTGAGTATATATACCCAATCCATATTGCCATAAGATTGGCATCTGGCAAGTTATAACGTCGAAAGAAAAGCTTACCGAATTGAAAAAAATGATTTATGGCTGAATAACTAACTAACTAACTAACTATATGAGAGATTTTAATTAGAATGCGAGAATTGAATTCTTAGAAATTTTTTAAAGCAAAACATTTTTTGATTGTAAAACCTCTTCTCTGTAATGGTTCTTAATTAATTTTATGTTAAACAATTTCCAATAAGGGCTGACAAAAAGAAATGAATGCAGTTTTTTTTTTTTTTTTTTTTTTTTGTATTCAAAATTTCTTACGACCAAGGAGTTTTTTTTTTTTGGTAATGAAATTTTTAAGTAAGAGCCTAACTGTAATTCTTTCAGTCAGAGAAGAAAGAGGTTTTAACAGTAAATAGTTGTAGAAGAAATAATGCTTCAAAAATAGGTTAAAAAAATGGTACTTAAGAAATGTTGCATTCGTATAAATATCTCACATAAAAGAATTCATTTAGGAATTCTGAGACCGTATTCGAGTTCAAGACATCGCAAACCTTCAGAAAAGTATAATTTGTGTGCTGTGCAGTAAAAATAAGATAATATTTTGTAGACCAGTGTTATAGATATATTGCAGAGCTGTAAATGACTGCAGTATACTTTGGTAATGCAGTCAATAATGCTGCAGTGATTTAACTTCACAATTGAATGCAATTTATTATACTGTGACTTTGTATAGTTTAACTACAAAATAAAAACGGTCAGTACTATATTAATATTCTGACTCTGACAAAAGAAGCTAATTGACTAAAAATTGATTAACTGCAGTACTTTTTTATTATGGTTTTAATCTTTTAGTCAGTTGAAAGTGTTCAGTACTCATGGCTTGGTTTTGGTTGGGCTTCAAGGGCGGACTAAAAGGCGTGCTTCAAAGTCAGACTCAAAGGCAGGCTTCAAGGTCGGGCTCAAAGTCGAACTCAAGGTCGGGCGTCTAAGTGGGGCGTCCAGGTCAGGCATCATGATCGAGCGTCTAGACCGGGCTTCGAGGTCGGGCGTCAAAGTCAGGCTTCAAGGTGGATCGTCAAGGTCGGGCGTCAAGATCGGGCTTCAAGTTAAAGCGTCAAAGTCGGGCGTCAAGTCAAATTGGCTATCTTTAACTCAGCCAATTTTGCCAAATCACTATGGATGGATACAATGTTTAACAAACACTTGCAGCTGATAAAATTGTTTTATCAAAATGGATGTTCAATTCGGACAACGTTCCGCTCGCTTCGCCCATTTTACGTTCACCATAATCGTCCTACCGATAGGACTATTCGCAGTGTGGTGGATAAATTTGAGTCCACTAATCGATCAACCAACACCCGTACGTCGATGAAACGTAAGATCTGCCGAAAACATTGGCTGTCCGTGAGAGAGTGCAGGAAAACCCGTAGCAGTCAAATTTCGCGTTCACAAGAACTCGGTCTTTCGCACGTCACAACTTGGCGAATTTCACGTGGAGAGTTAAGCGTTCACCCGTACAAAATTCAATCGACCCAGGAGCTGAAGGTAAACGACCACAGACTTAGACAACGACATGTGTTCGCTGAAAGGGCTCTGGAGCAGTTGGCAACTGACCCTAATTTTCATGGAAAAATCATATTCAGCGAAGAGGCCTATTTCTGGATGAATGGGTACGTCAACAAACAAAATTGTCAAATTTGGGACGATACCAATCTACATGAGATCCAAGAGCGTCCAATCCATCCGGAAAAAGACACTGTTTGGTGTGGATTTTGGGCTGGCAGTGTTATCGGTCCAGATTTCGTCAACCGTCACCGGTCGATCCACCGTCAACGGCGAGCGCTAGGTCGATGATTACCAACCCTGAATTGAAAAATATATGGACACCAAAGACATGTGGTTTCAACAGGACGGCGCAGCGCTACGTGCCACACAGTTCACGGCACATTGGAACTTCTGCACGATTGATTCGAAGGCATGGTCATCTCACGTGGAGGTGATGTGAACTGGCCACCAAGAACGTGTGATTTGACCCCCTTAGACTTGAAGGGTTATCTGAAGTCGCAGGTCTATGAGAATAAGCCACAAACCACAGCGACCTTAAAGACAAATCCATGCTATCGGTCAAATTTTGCTTGATTTATGCGCCAGAGTGATGGAAAATTGGACATTTCGAATGCGCGCCACCCAGGGAAGCCGAAGCGGACATTTGAACGATATTTCTACCGAATAAAAAATATCGATGATATCTCACACTCACTTATAGTTTTATTTAAATTTGAAGATAAGAAGCGCTTTATGAAAGACCCTGTATAACCGGTTTATTAAATACATTTTTAAAATTTGATTTAGGCCAAGGTGACCGACAAGGGACATAAACTATGAATTTTTTTTTTTTTTAATGATTTTTCGGAAGAGATTTGGAGCTTAAAGGATGGCGCTACGTGCCGAAATAGCCTACGATACAATCAACTTATTGAAGGTAACATTTGATGAATGCTTAATTTTTGTGATTTGACGTATCTCGGTTTTTTTTTTTTTTTTTTTGTTTGGGGCCCCACAGTGCTTTCAAACACTTAAAAAGTTTAAAAGATATTTATATTTGGGGCACCCACACTAAATATTGAGCTATTTAGGCTCCATTTTTAACCTAAGGAGGACCCTAAATTACTCTTAGTAAACTAAATATTGCTTAGGTTTTTGAAAATCTTTTCAGTTCATTTTAATTTCAGGTTCACAGAAATAAAATAGAAAAGTTCAACAACGAAGTTTTGTCAGAAGTAGGAAACATCAATTTTAAAACTCGCAAGGTACATTTTCTTTAACTAAAATTGGCTGGGCACTACCGTGCCCTTTGATACATGATAAATATTTCGGAGCAGACTGTTTATGACTTCGATTACACAAATTTACATTTCTTTTCAGAATGTTTTCTCCTGATTTTATAGTAAAACAGAAATAAATTAAAAAAAACACCCTGTAGGTACTTAAAATTTCAATATGAACCACATTATGATTATCAAAAGATGTTTAATTAATGTCATGGAACTTTCTATTGATTTTTTTTTTTTTTTAAATCAACGTCGCTGAAAGTTATTTATTGGTTTAAAAAATCAATTAAAATAAAATATCACGAAATTGCAATAAACTTTCCCTCACCTTATTCGTGAATTAATTATCACCCCTTTTACAGAATCCATCATGGGTATTCCTAATTAAAAACTTTGCTATACGAATCAAAAAAAAAACAAACAAAAACTATTAATTTTCTGCTAATCCAAACAATTTTTTTACACAAAATACAAATCCAGGAAATCCCAAAAAAGCATACACAACATCTATACATTCATGTTGCCGTTTCCACCGTCGATTTAAATGAATTTGTTATGCAACAATGATGCAAAAAAAGTCGACAAATCAGGAAAATCACTTGCAATTCATTCATATGGATAAGGTACCTATCATAAATTGCATTATACGATCCACAGCTTGGACATTAAAGCACAAGTCATGGTCATGTTGTGCTTATAAACACAACGCTACCAATCCACACAATTTCCTATTATATGTTTTCTTTTAGATTCGCTGTTGTAATCTTGGAATTTGAAGACTCTCTTCGAACAACTTTGTAACATTGTTAAGAAAAGTGGAATTTTTCCGGGGAAAACAAATTAACTTCTGGTTGTTTAGGCCAACAAAAAATGACTTGGCAACCACTTGCTCCAATTCAACACCAAATAACCCCCTTAATGAGATCAAGCTCCAAAAAATGGGGCAGAAAGAAGTTTGTAGAGCGAGCGAACAGGGGTGGGAATATGAATTCGTAACTTAACAAATTTTTTTCTTGGACTCATCAAAATCCTTGAAATCCAAAAAGAGTACCATAAAGACAGGATGCGAGATTATAAAAGGGGGAAAAAGGATTAAAAATTCCCTCTCTACACCTAAAGGAAAACGATCATAGTTAATGGTTGGGGATTTCGAAATCCAAATGATATGAGAACCACACCAGGAGGATAAAAAGCTGCAAATTACTTTAATCGTTTGTACTTAAAATATTTATAAATATGAGCTTGCATGATCATTTGTAACACTAAAGAGTCTCGAGCGAAGGGGCAATACAATTGGACCGCACAATATGTAATCCTCTGCTATATATCCGAAGAATTGACCGCTGGTGTGTCCTATCTCTGAGTTTTAACTTGAAGATTTGTGTGAAAGCAACAGCAAATTATCGGCACATGCAGCTCAGGATTTCACATAAGTCTCATGTCTCTCTCTCTTGTCTGATTGCGATGAGGAGAGGGGGGGGGAGGGGCGGTTGACTTGAGTATAAGATTGTCCTCCATTTCCGTTGATAGTCATAAATATCAGCGGCAAAAGGCGCGCTGCAACACAACACATCAGACTTGGATTTTTTATTTTTTTTTTTTATTTTTATGTTCGTCCTCAACCAAATGATATAACTGAGATAGTAATGTAAAGCATGAGCAGCAGCGGCAGCTAGGAAGATAATATTGTGCCATAGTGATGACTCGTATTAGAGGATTATAAGGCGCGCACACGCTTGTGATGTGGAACGAGACCGCGACGACTGACTGTTGTGATACAGAAAAAGACACAAAAGACGTTACGGGAAAAGAATTAACGTATAACGACATCATTTCGAGGCCATTTTCTGCGTTAAAGAGTTGAACATTCCCATGATGCGGAGTGATATGATTTTGTTTGCCCCTGGGGAGCGAGAGTATTGCTGATGCCGCCACCGCCAGCGGCGGTGATTCCATGCGATGCGACCGACAACGACGTGGTATAGAAGGATATCTACATTATGAAGACCTCACGCACTCAATTACTTAACGTATGCACGTCAATTCTTACACCGCCGCCGCTGTGATGATGCCACATAGTCACTACTGTCGTTGTTGCTGCTGCTGCCACTGATAGAATTAGGACGAGTCGGGAAGAAGAGGGGGGGCTATGGTTGAGGAAAAATACAAAAAAAAAACTTGCGTAATTTACGAGGCTATAATTGTGAATTGTTGCCCAGGAAATTACTGCCGAGATGAAGTAATTTTAAAGTTGTTGGCTCTGACCAAGCGATTTCATTTAGGATGCACTGGAATGTGATTTGTTGTTTAGCGAAACAAAAGAGCTGATGTACAAACCAACTTTAGTATGTTACTAATGTGTGCATTAGATTCTTGATGAGAGTATAGGGGGGAAAGGCAACAATGAAAATGAGAATGCCATCTAATTACACTTTACAAACTGCAGCTAAGTATAAAAGCTATGAGGAAGCTATTGGAATGTATCCAAGGGAATTGTTACATGAGAGGAACGAATAGACTAGAAATTCAAGGAAGAAAATTCTTTCATTTTCTTAAATTTGTTTCTCATAACGAAGAATATTAAATTGTTATTTATTTGAACATATTTCTGCCATAGAAACTCTAAGTGAGAGATCAATTATAGATTTTTTTCGAAGCAAGTGAAGAAATATTTTAAATGAGAGGGAAACAAGGTTTTCTAAAATTTTATATTCCCATACTTCTGGGAATTTAATAATAATAATAATAATTTTAACTATATGCCTGTAAGACCTAAGGTCTTTTAATTGCAAACTGAATTGCACGGAAGAAATAGAAGGATATAGGAAATAATTTTTGTTAGCACAAAAAAACGTAATAATTTGTAAATATAATTTTGTATGTTTTTCCATCTTCTATAAAAAAGCTAAAATTCCTTAAAACACTAAACAAATTGATATCAGAAAAAACTCCTTTGTAAAAAATGAAAATATGATGACAGTGTACGAAGTTCCAAACAAAATTTAAATAATCTTAGCCCAGTCGCTATGTACAAAAAAAAAGTCCTGACCTGGAAAAAATTTAATTGTACACTTTTCCTTTACAATTCGTTAGAGAGGGTTATTAGGAGCATTATCTATGTGTAGTTTTTCGGGAAAATCGGGCCGGAGCTTAAGAAGCCATCTTGGAATTTTCTTAAAAAATTTAATTGAAATAGAAAAAATATATTTAAAAATAACGGCAACATTTACAATGTCATGCTATATCTTTTTCAAAAGCCAGAAATCCATTCTTTAATTTAATTTTTAAATCAAATTATTTTAATGAATACTTTTTGAAAAAATATGTAATTTTCAAACCCAAAACTTATAAAAAAATTGTTTAAAAAAATTTTTAAATTATTTTTTTAAAAATTTTACGTTATTATACTACTCAATCTCAATAATAATAAAAATATAATATTTTCAATATTCAATGCCCTTATCAATTCTAAGTCAAAAGCTAAAAACTAGATGCTATAATGTCTTCTAGTTTTTGAGAAAATTGTGAATAACAAAATTTACTTGACTACTTTTTTAGTGAAAATAGGATTTTTAGAGCAATTTAAACCAAGTATTGAAGCCAAATTAATGAAAACTTATCTACAGCTTACTTTCATAATTCGTTAGAGGGGGTTATTAGAAGCATATTTGGGGTTTTTCGGGAAAATCTAGGTAGATCTTAAGCCGCCATTTTGGATTTTCTAAAATATTGATTTAAAATAGAAAAAAAATATTTAAAACAAACACGGCAACACTTAAAATGTCATATTATATTTTGTTTAAAGCCAGTAAACCATTCATTAATTCTGTTTTTAAATCAATGAATGAATACTTTTTGGAAAATTAATTTTCAAACTCAAAATTTTGAAAAAAAAAAAAAAAATATTTTGAAACTAATTTTTCAAAATTCATGGAATAATTTGTACCTTACATAAATTATAACAACAAAACAATATAATAATAGCCAATTCAATAAAAATAAAAAACTAGACACCAACTTGACAATAATATCCCATCACAACACAAAATAGAAACCTCAATGCTCAGGTGCAGCATGTTGACACTTTAACAATGCCACTGCACTTTTTGAGTTGAATAATCCCTTCGTATGTAATCTCAATGTGCATGCGCATAACAAAGCCCACCAGAGAGCACCCATTGTTAAATTTTTAAACAAAAATAATAAAAGAAATGCAAAAAAAAAAAGGTTCAAATTGAAATCACATCACACACAAAAGCCTGCCTGCCTACCTGCCAAGCCCCGTATAGTATTCAACAACAACATGATTCATAACTATGGAGGCAGTCAGCGGCAAAGTTTGCGAACTTGATCTTCAAGAAACAATCTCGCTCACTTGCTCAGATACATAATTATATATATAAAGTAGATATATGCTGCATTGTATATATGAAGATATACACCTAGACTTGTTGCAGCTTTCGACCTTAGAAATGTCGTGAGACTGCAATTCACAAATTTGTTTGTTGGCAGCAGCAGCAGCGGAGCTAATATTTGCCGGTGTGTAAAATGAAGACAATAGGCGCGTGTAAGCGCCAAAGCGGTATACTTCATCGTCGTCGTTGTAGTCATTTCTGTCGTCAGCATCGTCATCGTTGTCGGTCTTTTCCGCAAGTGGGTTAATTTCCTTGGCCAATGTTAGGGTCTTATGCACTTTGTGAAGTGACAATAGTTCCCATAAATGGTGGGTTGGGAATGAAAGAATTGCTGCCAGTCACATTCTTTATCAGCTGGAACTGAATATTTTTTTTCAAATTTTTTTATTCGTTTTTTATTCTTATCTTAGGGTGAATTAAGTTTGGTGAAAAATCATCAGACACATATTAGAAAGGTAAGAAGCCATTAATGGCAGCGTTTAACTGCGAACAACTTCAACAGAAAATAAAATTTTCGCGCCTCTAACTTATAGTTCAAGATTCATGATATAAAAATGAAGACGTATTTTGTCCATTTGAAAAAATTAAAAAAAGGGGGCGTGTCACATAATTCAGCTAAATTTGTTGAACAAGAAAAAAGTGAAAAACACAAGTACCTTGATTTTTTCTAGACGTAAGACAATGTACACTTCTATTGAACTTGCACTACAATACAACAAGTCTAGTTCAGCAAATCTAGTTAAACAAGGTTATTTCAACAAGTCTGGTTTATCAAGTCTAGTTCAACAAGTTTGGTTCAACAAGTCTAGTTCAACAAGTCTAGATTAACAAGTCTAGTTCAACAAGTTTAGTTTAATAAGGCTAGTTCAATAATTCTAATTCAACAAGTTTAATCCAACAACTTTAGTTCAAAAGGTCTAGTTAACAAGTCCAGTTCAACAAATATTGTTGAACAAGTCTAGTTCCACAAGTCGAGTTCGTCAAGTCTAGTTCAACAAATCTAATTCAAGAAGTCTAATTCAACAAGTAAATTTCAATAAATATAGTTCAAAAAGTCTAGTTCAAGAATAGAAGTTCAACAAGTTTAGTTCGAGAAGTCTACGGTGGTAGAATGGTAGTTCAACAAGTCTAGTTCCATAAGTCTAGTTCAACAAGTCTAGTTAAACAAGGTTATTTCAACAAGTCTGGTTTATCAAGTCTAGTTCAACAAGTTTGGTTCAACAAGTCTAGTTCAACAAGTCTAGATTAACAAGTCTAGTTCAACAAGTTTAGTTCAACAAGTCTAGTTCAACAAGTCTAGCTCATTCAGTCTAGTTTAATTAGTTAAACAAGTCTTGTTTTATAATATAAAACGCCTTTGGAAAGTCCAGAAACACAGTCAACGAACAATCTATTGTTCTATTCTAAAAACCTTCACTCAACTCCCAGAACTATAGGGTACTTTAAAATCCACCTCAAACTTTTAGCAACCTTTCTCGAATGTTTTGTGTGCGTTTTTGGAAGCACATTTGTAGAGAAAGAATTGTGGTGCAACAATGACAAATGTAGAAACAGACGCAGAATTAGGTGCAACATCATCTTGGTGGCGCGACGGATGCGAAAAAAAAAATGGGCACATAGGTCTGTCTGTCTATTGAATTGTCTGACTCGGTGTCGTATTTTTTTTTGTTAAATTCTCTTTTCTGTGTTCGCGGTATTTGGGTTACCAACACTGGAAGAGTTTTGCTAATTGCTAGAAATTTATTGCTGATTACTATCCTATGATAATGTTTTTTTTTTTTCTGTTGTGAAAAACAGTTTTGGGAGAGAGGTTTTCTATTAAGATTCTCGAAAGGAAGCTTTAAGGGAAAGTCAAAGTGAAATTCTATAAAGAGAGGAACACCTTTTTTTTTGTTGGATTTCACATGGAAAGCGGCTTAGTTACAATTGACACCCTTTAGAAGAATTAATATACATAGAATTAATACTCCTAGAAGTTAAAGCCACTGAAAGAAAATATATCGAATGTGTTAACACGCTTCTTTCAATGTCAACATTTTAAATATTTGATCAAAACAAAAAAAAAGAACAAACAACAAATTCCAATCACAATCTTTGAAGTTAATAATTGAATACTCAAAAATACACAAAATAATGTAAAACCATTAAGCAAGAGTATTGCTCATTTTAATCATCATTAAACTTTGAAAAAAAAATTTAAACAAAAAATTAATTTGCCAAAAACCATGAAAAAATCTTTCATCCGTTAAATTTTATGCCACACACGAAATAAAAAATTCCAATATTCAAACCTTAGCCTCCATAAAATTTTAAACAAAAAAAATAAAAAAAAACATATTGCTTTGCTAATTTGATGTTTTTTTTTTCATCAACTTCAAAAATGTACAAAGGTACAGGTACAGGTGTACATGTATAAATAGTGATCTCTTCTTGAACCTCCACAGCCACTTAACAAATGACTGTTAATTATAAAGGTAATTCTCACGCTCTTCCAGCAACAAAACTACATATCTTGAAGGTTTTGCTATAACATGAGATTAGGAGGCAGAACATCTATCTATCTGTAATATGAAGAAGAAGATGCTGGCAAACTTAATTAGAAAATACAATTTGAGTTTTTTGTTTGTTATCTTCTAAGAGCTTGGTATTGGAATTGGAAATAATTTAAGAAATACAAACAAACATTTTTAATAGGATGAGTGGCTTGGGATTTTATTGGTTCTCAATGTTGCTTACAGCACACATGCCTATGCTTCTGCTCTAGAACCCATCCACACTTTTCCCCTTTTATTAAAAAAAAAAAACAATTTCCTTGCTCGAGAAAAGATTTTTGAAATAGAAATTTCAACCTGGAAATTCTGAACTTTTCGTAACTTAGTTCAATTATCTGTGGTAAATGTCCAAAAACATAGAGTGCAGCAAAACTTCTTTTTTCATGTTTTGACTTAAAAGAAAAACAAAAAAACTTGGAGGGTTACGGTCAAAATTCTGTATGTGTCAAAATAAGTTTCCCGAAATTCTGTATTCCAAAATTTGGTAAATTCATATTTTTATTTTTTTCAAAATTCTGTAAATTTATAATTCTGTATTTCAAAATTCTGAAAGTTCAAAATTTTGAAAGCCAAAATTCTGAAAGCCAAAATGCTGTATTTCAAAATTTTGAAAATATAAAATTTTGTTTTCCAAAATTCTGTTTTTAAAAATTCTGTATTCCAAAATTCTGAAAATTCAAAATCCTACAAATCAATATGTTTTTCAAAATTCTGAAAATCCGAAATTTTGTTTTCCAAAATTCTGTTTTTAAAAATTCTGAAAATCTTAAATGCTGTATTCCAAAATTCTACAAATCAGTAATTTTGTTTTTCAAAATTCTGAAAATTCGAAATTTCATTTTCCAAAATTCTTTAGATTCATAATTCTGTATTTCGAAATCTGAAAATTTAAAATTCTGAAAATCCAATATTCTGTTAATCCATAATTCTGTATTTCAAAATTCTGTAAATCCATAATTCTGTTTTTAAAAATTCTTAAAATCCAAAATTTTTTTTTCAAAATTCTGTAAATTCATTATTTTGTATTTCAAAAATCTGCAAATTCAGAATTTTTTATTTCAAAATTTTTAAAATCAAAAATTCTGCAATTCCATAATTCTGTTTTTCAAAATTCTGTAAATTATGTTAATTCATAATTCTGTATTTCAAAAATTCAGTATTTCAAAAAATCTGTAAATTATAAAAGAAAATTTTTTTTTATAATAAAAAAATATTACAGAATTTTAATATAATACAGAATACTGGATTTTCAGAATTTTGGTCATACAAAAAACTACCCGTTTCCGACAGGTAGCTTAGCTGCCTTCAATACCGACAAATATTGGCTGCATCTCGGCATCATGGTATTTTTATATTTTAGTCTGTAATTTTACAGGTTTTTGATGTTTTCAAAAAAAATAATAATATTTTTTGTGTTTTGGGACTTAACTATAAATTTGGGACAATTTTTACAGAAAATTTTATTTTTTTTTGTAAAAAAAATCTTGTGGATGATTTGGAACTATTCATGTTGATTATAGAATCCTCAATACTAGAGCCGCAGTGATTCGCAGTGCAGTGCTCTCTTTTCTCTTTACCCATTTTTCAAAAAGAAAAGAGACAGCTGTACTGAGAATCACTGCGGATCCAGTATTGTGTATTCCATAATCGACACGATTATTTTTGAGGTTCTTAGTTTGACAGAATTACGATTTTTGATTCTTTTATTTTGCGGAGAATATTTTTTGGGATTTTTACTAACAGGCGTCTACAGTTAAGAGGATTTGATATTGATTTATTTAGTTAAGAGGACTTTGGATTTTTAAAGAATTTAATTATTCGTAGACAAAATTTTCGATCCAAGTATTTAATTGTTGAGGTTATTTCGATTTTTTAGAAAAAAAAATAAAAAACAATTTGGAAGTTTTATTTGAAGGGTCTGTAATTTTACAGGATTTCGATTTTTGAAAATGAAGATTTAGAATTGAATTTTTGGAACTTAAGATTTCATGAGAATTTTATTTTTGGGGTGTTAAATTTCACGAAATTTTGATTTTTTCGAAATTTGAATTTTTCGGAAAAAGAGATTTTTTTTTATTTTTTTGGGATTTTTATTTTTTAGAAAAAAAAAATTCATTGCATTTTCAATTTAACGCCATTTCGATTCTTTTTCAATTTTGAGCTTTTGGGAAACAAATTTTTTTGGGCACACTACTGAACTGGGATTTTTAGTTTAAGAAAAAAAAATTTCTTGGCATTTTTTATTATCGGATCTAAAATTTTACGGAATGTTTAATGTTTCTTTCAAATTTAAGTTTTTTTGGAAAATAAGATTTTGAGGGATATTTTTTTGGGTGCTTTTAGAATTTTTATTTTTAAAAAGACAGATTTCTTGGGATTTTTATTTTAGGTGTCTTTAATTTTAAGGAATATAGATTTTTTCCAAATTTAAATTATTTTGGATAACAAAATTTTGTCGCACACATTTTTGATTACTTTGGGGTTTTTTTTTTAATTTTTGAGTTCTGTAGGAAATTCTACGAGGTTTAGGGCCAGTTTCACACTGAAGTAAGTGTCACTTAAGTGCCGAATATGGAAAACTAATTCCCAATTTCACAGTGTAAACTTATCGGAATAAGTGACACTTAAGTCTCCGATGTTGGCCACTTAAGTTCAACTTACTCAGGTAGTAAAACTGCGGCTTAAGTGCCAGAATGCGAAAATTAAGTGCCACTTATTTTGTTAAGTGTGCACTGTGAAACTGGCCCTTAGATTTTTAATTTTTTACTTTTTGGGTTCTGTAGAAAATTTGGCGAGATTAAGATTTTTAATTATTTAATTTTCAGAGCATATCTCGTTTTTAAAATTGAATGTCTGCAAGGATTTTAACTTTAATAAAATAATATTATACATTTTTAAGAATAGTGATTTTTTTTTTACTTTTATCTAAGCAGAAATTTGTTTTTATTTTAAATACAATTTTTTAGGAATTTCCATTTTTTCAGTTTTTGGAATTTCAAATTTTTAAGTCCATATAATTTTAGTAAATAAAAATTTATAGACACATATTTTTATTTTTCTAAAGAAAGCTTGTTTTTAAACAATTTTTTTTTTTTGAGAACTCAATTTTTGTAAATTTTTGTAATTTGGAATTCGAAATTTAGAACTCTCAATTTGAAGGACTGCAATTTTTTATTTTTGTTTCCAGTATTTCTTAATAACCCTATTAATCCAGTCATAAAAGACATTTGACTTCTAAATAAGTCCAGGATGTAGCCTCCATATGATGTTCTTAATAAGTTGTAGAAATGCCCCTTCGATATGAGCATCGCTAACAACTTTACGGGGGTTCAAAGGCCCCCTAATCTGTTTTTTCAGGTATATCTCTTTTATGGTCAGTTGTACAGAAGAAATGTTAAGGACTAATTTGTAGCTTAAAAAATTTCCTACAAAAAACATATTTATACTTTTCTTCATAAAATTAACCGTTTTGGAATTATGCTGTTTTTATGTCTAATATGACTGGGTTATGTCAGTAAGTATAAATATTTATCTATCCAGATTCTTTTTTATGAGCAACTGCTTACAACCCACTCATTTGTTTTTTTTGTTTGTTTTTTTTATGATTTTCAATTCAAATTGTATGGTCATTTTAACTCTTCCAAGTTCAAATGTAAATCTGATTGGAATATAGAAAGAGAGGTGGCATTAGGTAAGTAGGTACAACATAATATTTGCTTTTGCAAATAAATCGATAAGACAAAGCCAAAGTTAAGTGGCAAAAATATTTGCTCCGCTGTTGCTTCCCAAACGATGTTAGATTGTATGGTGGTGCTGGATGCTGGTATAGCATCACATTGCCTCATGCATACGTAATTGGGTGCGAAGGTGCTATCCGTGGCATCGTCATCATCATCATCATCACCATCGCATTGGGATCTTTGTGTTTTTCTTGACGATGCTGATGATGATGATGATGATAATGATGATAGTATAGCGATCGTCTTGATCTCGAAAGCCATATGCAGTGCAAGATCTTCCGCATTGCTTTCAATTCCATACCAACATCCAGCTATAGAGCCAGTTCGGCGATGTTATGTAGTACAGGGATATGGCGGCTTGGTTGTAAAAAAACAAACGATATTAGCCAAAAATACAGAGGAGGCCCTGGCGGTAGCACGTCATGATTAGTAGGTGGTTCCAGCGCCCACTTCCACTTCGTTCAGTTGAGGGAAATTAATTTTAATTAGAACATAAAAGATGCATTATATTAGACTTAGACCAGGATATGTACGTTATATGGGATGGCGGCAAATTGGTGTTTTTTAACAAGCAAAATCAACAACTCTATATAAATATAAATATCCTTGAAGCAAATTAATTTCAATGCACATCAGAGGAGCTTAAACGGGGTAAAGTGCTTTCGTTTGATGAATGCTTTGGAATTTTTATTTACACTTATAGACCAACCGGTGGCAAACAATAAAAACTTTAACAATATTTTCTCGAGTTGCATAAGTCAAGTTGTAATAAGGTATAATAGGATTCATAATTTTCAGAGCATTAACGTTTGCATATATGTATTAACATGGACATGGACCATTTGTAATCATCTCTATATACAAATCAAATCAAAGATAATTAGAGAGTTCATAAAGTTCCCTAGATCTTAGGTTTTTTTTAAGGATCAATAGGAATGATCTCCTGTTTGTGATAGCCACCCCTTGACAGACAATAATATTTTTCAAAAAGAATGCCTATAACCAATTACCCCCTTTATAGGAAGCTATTTATTTTGATATTTTGTTGATCGGAGAGAAAACAACAACAAAGGTTCGAAGACTGAAGAGTGATAAAATATGACTCGTTCTTTCGTGAAAAATTCAAAAGGGAATTTTATTTTTGATTCGATCGCGAATCTTATTTTTTTAGCTCCTTCAAAAAAAATTCGTTTCTATTGAAGATTTATTCACGAACCGTTCAAATAAGAAAAAAAATGTCAATGTCACTTTTTTCAAAATTTTTCACTTTTAAAAATTCTTCACTTTTCTCAAAATGTTTCATATTTATAAAATGTTTGACTTTTTTCAAAATTTTTCACTTTCTTGGATTTTTTTTTTTTTCAATTTTTAAAAAATTTTTTCACCTTTTCCAAAGTTTTTGACTTTTTTAAAAATATTCAAATGTTTCAAGTTCAAATAAGAAAAAAAAAATTATCATTTGACATAAATTCTGCATTAAATTAAATAAACTGGATTTTATCTTTTTTTTCAAAATTTTTTACTTATTTCAATTTTTTTTTTTAAATATTCAAAATTTTTCACTTTTTTAAATTTTTTTATATTTTGGACTTTTATAAAATTTTTGACTTTTTTCTAAATTTTTCACTTCACAACCGCACTGAATGGATACTTGATGAAGAATGATTTGTTTTAAGGATGTTTTCGGATCCTTATCGCGAAAGAACCACCTGCGTTTTATTTTTCCGATCTCTGAGGCACGAGAGATACAGACAAAAATTAATTGAGTTTGTTCGTGAGAGAACTAAAAAAATTTGTAGATCGAACATTTTATCGTTCGCGAACAATATTTTATAGGTATGATAGAGATCCGTATTTTATGATTCGCGAGTGATATCTTACGAAACCTGGAAAAAGAGATACACAAGAAATTTTTCGTTTAAAGTTTTGAACAATCTTATCTCAGGTTAGTGCCCAAAAAATTAGACAACTGATAGAGGAAATAATTTACATATTTGGAGAATTAACTAATTCTGGTTTAACTCATAATTAACTCAGCACTGAAAAATTAGCCATAAACAAATTAAGCGGTAAGAAGGAATGTTCTTAAGGCCCAGTTTTACACTCGATTAAGTGTCACTTAAGTGCCAAATATAGAAAACAAAATGCACAATTTCACTGTGTAAACTTATCGGAATAAGTGACACTTAAGTCTCCCATGTTGACCATTTAAGTTCCACTTACTCAGGCAGTAAAACTGCGGCCAAAGTGCCAAAATGGGAAAATTAAGTGTCACTTATTTTGTTCAGTGTGCACCGTGAAACAGACCCTAAAGCCTAGTATGCTGCTGATGCGAAACGAAAAATCCCATACAAAAATGACACAACGAAATCATTAACGGAAAATTTCGTTCTGCTTTTCGTTTTGCAGTACGCTGTTCGAAGAGCGAAATTTAAAATTGTAGCAGATTATTTGGAGAAGTCTCCGCTCCTTTTTCGCACTGAATTAATTATACCGACTATTTATGGGTGCGGAAAGATGACATTTGTGTTTAATTTGTGTTTTTTTTTTGTTTATCATTTTCTTACATCATGGGTTTCTCTGATTTTTTGCGTTTATGTTTGTTTTTGTTTTTGAAATTAGTGAAACTCTCCAAGGATATTTTCCGTTGTGTTTTCGCAAGCGTTTCGTTGTCTGTTTGGAGATCACAGAAAAATTTCGTTTCGCATCAGCAGCGTACTAGGCTTAAAGGTGTACCATTCCGAAAAAACATGTTTTGAGGTACCATGTCTAACATGGCAAGTCTCTTAGATAAAAGTTTTGAAAATTTTTCTTTATTTATAATTTTCTTGGCGTTCCGATTTTGCACAAAATGAAGTTATGTTAATAAAGTGACTCGTGTCATTAAAATGATGCCTTTACTCTTAGCCCTTCTAATTCGGCAGAAAATTGTTGGTCCCCTCCATTCCTGGTCGATTAACAACACTCACACAGGAATGGTTGAGAGTTGAAATTTACTAGGCTACTTGGTTCTCAACAAGTTTTAGCGCCATCATTTTTTACCGCCATCATTTTTTACTTGCGATATAAAAGTAGGTAGGTACTATATGGCAATTTATGGATTCGTTAAAAAATCGGAAGCGAAATTTTTATCAAACTTGAAATTTTACGATGATAGCGAAGTCAAAAAAGTGCATTTCGGAATTCTGTCTGTCCTGTCCTTTCGGTTGCAGTATAAACTGATGGGTCAATTTTTTTTAAACTTTGTACTTAGGGTTTTTTGGACATCCTTCCATTTTTTGAGGACCAAACATTTTTTTTGACAAAGGCCTACAATAAATTTTATAAATTTTTTTTTACTTTCGATTTTATCAAAAACTGTTCAACTGATTTTGACCAATTTTTTCAAATGAAGAATGTTTCAAAAAGTTTTAAAAGAATTGATACTGAAGTTTTCAAAAATTTTGTTTTGATTTTTAAAAAAGTTTCAATTTTTTTTAGAACTTAATATGTAATTCAAGAACGACTTGATCAATTTTTATCAAACTTGGCACCTAGCAGTTTTTTAACATTGTTTAGGAGATTTTAAATAAAAATTTTCTTTTGACCAAAAATAACGGTACCTTTAATAGTTTAAAAATCGGTAAGGATAATCCCCGGAAGACCTGATAATAGCTGTCATTTGCGTTAAAATTGCATAAAATTCCGTCTCTAATTTTATTTTTGACACTTCAGTAGTGGAAACGTCAAAAATTATCCTACGGATCAAATTGAACCAAAACTTTAGGGCAATTAACACACGTCGACACTCATCTCCAATTACCATCACTCTGCAGTGTAAGTTTAAAAAACGACTTTATAACCAAAGGAAAGAGATAAATTTTGACCATTATCATACCATTTGTCAAAAACCAACAAAACAAGCCTATAAGGAAATGTTACACTTTGCCAAGTTTATCACTCCCGCATCAGGATTCTTTGTTCTTTCCGCCATGCCTGTCGCCACCAATTGAAATAAGACAACTATTCAGCTGCAACAAACAAAGATATACATATCAAGAATAAATTTCCCAAATTGCGCATACAATTCACCTCACTTTTTTAAACTCCTTCTGGAGCCTTGACAAATAATATGACACGTGGTACGCAAATATAGGTGTCATAATTTCTATGATTCCTACACAATCGTTGTAGCCGTTTGATGTCGTCGTGCGTCGTCTGTGTCTGTATGGGGAAAATTCTTTTGTGGCGTCTTCTCACACCAACAGAACCAAGCCATCTCCAAGCCAGCACGCCTCAAATCAAAACTCGTCGTAACATAAAACTTGAACTTAATCTCTTTCTCACCACAACACAAACACACAGACCCATCACTAAAGTTGAGCCACGTGCTCGTTGTATCTCTTAGCACCTCACATCATAAAACCATATGTGTCCTTTTCGTTCCCGCGCGCAGCAACGAGAGGGCGCTTCGTTTGAATCTGCCGCGCTGCTGGCTGCGGCCAAAGTAAAAGGCTCCTCCGCGGTCGTCGCTATCTGGACGCATAATTATGGCGAGCGCGCGTGTGAGAAAAGGGCGCAATAATTTCCACCACACATCAGAGGTGATAAGATGCGGGCGAATATAAGTCGTGCAGTACATACAAACATATATTTTTGCTGCATCCGCATTCGAGTCAGGAAACATGAAACAAGATTGCTCAAAATGACAGGAGGGCGAGGGACACATGTAAACGTACTCTTTGAAAGGAGCAGCATTTATGAGCCAGTCTGTTGGCTGCCTCGTTACCTTTCACGGTGATGCGACGATGGTGGTGTTAATAAGGCAAGCGACAACGACTCGTTTAAGATGTGATTTGCATGGCTGCTTGTATATCCTCTGTCGTGGCCGGTCGGCCCGGTGCGGCTGGCTTCACCCTCGGCGTCGTCATCATCGTCATCGTCGTCAACTATCTCTGTCAGCCGCCATCATTGATGGATTGATGCCACAGCCAAGCCGAGCCGAGCCGCACAGAGTGAAAAGAAGAACGCCTCCACCAGCTACAAGTTGGTATAGAGAGCCAACACACTGGCGGCAGCGGAGTGCTGATAAATGATCGATGATGGAAATTAATGTGATGCCACAATGCCGATGCAAATCTTTAGCTCTGTCAATGTTTGTGGCTGCGTGCGGCTTGTGGGAATCTTCCAACAACAACAACAACAACACTGCTGCAGTAGGTATTGAATTTTTTGTCTTTGTGCGCCAAATTTACCGCAACTTGGTGGCCTTATCGACCGTGAAAGTTGCATTTAATTACTTTCAGTTTTTTTTTGGTTTTGCTCAGTTTTATGAGGAATTGAACATAAAGATATTGCTAGGGAGCTGATGGCAGACATTTTTGTTGGTAAATGCCAATGAAATTGCTACTGATTTCATTTTCATCCCATTTGATAATTTTTCACAGACATTTTGTAATTTTTTTCTAATATTTATGAAGCCTTGGGGCTTGGTCTCTTGTTCTCACCTACAGCTAAAGGAAAATGAATATATTATGTACTTTCCACAATCAGCCCTATGGTGAAATTAATTTCCCTGGAGTTTTTTTCCCATTTTGGGTCATTAAAATCATCTTAAAAATTAAGGAATATATTCCTTTCATCAAAAAAACTATCGTGAATATTTTTTTTCCAGGGAACTTTTTCATTATTTCTATAGAAAAAGTTCCCTGGGAAAAAATGTTTCCCATTTCCCCGGAGTTCTCCCCATTTTAGGAAATTTGCTATCAAGAATCATCTTCGAAACTAGAAAAAAAATTCCTTTCAGCAAAATAGCTATCGTGAATAATTTTTTCACGGGAACTTGTTCCTTATTTCAATGCGAAAATTTCCCCAAGTAAGTTGTCGGGGAAAAATTGATTCATGGGAAATTCGCGATGGGAAAAATGTGTTTTCGGGCTTTTCCCATTAAATTAAAGATAGGGTAAATAAAAATTCAATTCTGGAAAAGTGAATTTCACAATTTTTCGTTCGGTTCAAAATATTGGAAAATATTCCTTTCAGCTAAAAAGGTATCATGAATAATTTTGTAATGGAACTTTTTTCTTATTTTAATGCGAAAATTTACGGAAGTTTGTTCTCCGGGAAATATTATTCTATGGGCGATTCGCAAAGGGAAACATTTTTTCCTCGGAAACTTTTTTTCCCAGAGGAAAAAGTTCCCATTAAATTGACGGTAAGAATTCAATTTTCGAAAAGTGAAAAATTCATAAGTTCCATAATTTGTTTGTTTGATTCAAAAATTAGGGAAAATATTACATATCGCACCATTAGAATGAAAGTGAACTAACTCAAAAGTTCAGCATCTTTTTTACGACCTGGTTTTAGAGTTTATTTTGCATTTTAAGGGCAGTTTATTAAAAAATCAAAAACAAAAAAAAAAATTGAGTTAGGCCACTTTCATTCTAAGGGTGCGATATTTTCAGCAAAAAAAGCTAACGTGAATATTGTTTACCAGGGAACTTTCTCCTTATTTCAATGCGAACATATGCAAAAGTGAATTTTTTGGGAAGAAATATTCCATGGGAGATTAACGATTTTTTCCCCGCGAATTTTTTTCCGGGGAAAAAAGTTCCTATTAAAATAATGGCTGAATAAGAATTCAAATCTCGAAAAGTGAAAAATGAATAGGTTTCTCAGTTTTTTCGTTCAAAATCTCTTTCCACAGCTTGTAAACAGAAAATAAAAATCTAATAAAGGGTGGAAATAATTAAAAATTTTATGAAAACAAATTCATTTTGTTTCAAACTGTAATATAGTTGGTGAATAAAATACCATTTGGAATGTATTGCATTCCAACGCAATATCTTAAATTGATTCCAATTTTCTTGGACGCAAAATTTTTAATTTCACAACTTTTTAATTAAAAAATATAAAAAAGCTAAAGGCATATTTGCAGGCTATATTTTCTAATTTTAACAATGTGGCCTAAAAAGGACAAAGTTTAGATATCTTCTTTTTTTTTGGAAATTTCATGACAAATAATTTTTATAAAAATTTCAATTCCACTGCAAGGGGTGTTCTATTTATTATAAGATTAAGATTTAATTTCGAAATTTTTGTCATGTCTAGATTATTTTTTTTATTATTAAGAATATATTCCTAACAGCTCCCTAACTATACTACAGGATGATTTATTTATCTTTTTTTCACTTTTAAATACATTTTAGCTACTCAAGCTGTCTCTCTTTTTCATACTTTTATTTTTGGGATAACCAAATAGATTTTTTAATATTATTTCTTGGAGCAGGTATATTCAAAGAGCCGAAGAGGGGCTTTTTTTTCTTTTTGCACGCACAGATGAAAGTGAAATGAAAGAATTCTTTTGATGAGAAAATTTAACTTTCTTTTGGTTACGTGTATTTTTTTTTTTCTTAAAGTTGTTCATTCGCATAACGGGCTTAATAAGATTGGGGTACCTACTTGTTTTTTTTTTGTTACTTGGAGGATCATATCCTGTTAATTATAATAATGTTCATATGAAGATGTTTAACAATAAAAATAATTCGCGGAATTGTATCTTCTATTCCATAAATGGTAGGTATCTACAATGAGCGAACAAAAAAAAATCGGGGATTTTACAAATTTAAAAATAATTTTTCATCAAGAGTATAATATGTTTGTGTACAAACAACACTTCGAAATAAAAAATAATTAAATTCAAATTGTTTAATAAAATAAAATTTTAAATAAAAAATAATTAAATTCGAATTGTTTAAAATTTGACATAAGAAAATAATTCATCGAAATATACGTACATATATAAAAATAAAGTGTTTTTTTTTGTTTGTATACGCGCATAATTCGTCTGAACAACATCGGATTTGCATGCGGATTTTTTTTTATTGGATTCGTAACAGACAATTTGGAAATTTCGACTAGAAAAATTGGAAAAATTCCGAAATTGCATACTTTCAGATGAAAAACTGAAATAACCAAATTGCATACTTTCAGGGTTTGATGGTGATATTTTCTGAAGAACACTTTATTTTGATCCGACGGAATCGACAATCGGTTAATTTTGTCCCTGACGAAAATAGAATCGCCAACAGATCGCGCTGTTTGACACTCTAAGACTGCTACATTTGTGAAGCGTGCCAAAAAATTAATTGTTAAGCCTAGTACATACTTGTGAATCATGCCGTGAATCCATACAAATTTGCATTTTTGTTCACCCGTGAGCCTGCTCGTGAAGCCATGACAAAAAGTGGAGAGTTTGCGTTCACGAGCGGTGAGACATATTCACGCGCAAAATGTACGGGAACTATTTGATTTTTGGTGTAGCTTTGACAATTTGACCATAAAAGCTGCAAAAGTCAAGCAAATCGTGTCAAAAATTCACTTTCTCCATTGATGGTTGTTCACTTCACGAGGAAGTATGTACTAGGCTTTAAAGTTTGTTTCAAGACCCTATAAATTTTTTGTTCTCTTTTTAAAATGCTAAAATTGATGAAAAATTCATTGCGAAGCCGGGTGAGGCAGCTATAGTTTTCAATAAACTTCAACTGGAATACAATTAAAAAAAAATTTATAAAAAAAAAACTGTATAGTGTTACCTCTGTGGAACAATTTTTGAACTTCCAGTGTATTGAAACATCTAGAAAATTATCTAGGAAAAACTATTTATAAGCGTGGCCCTAGCTAGATTGGCCATTATATAGGAAATCCTATGATGGGCCTAGACAGGCGCAAGTCTGGGCGATCTTGACTGATGCTTTTTCTGGCTTTATTTTGGCCCTGGCTAGAACTGCCTATTTATTGGCTTTGGCAGATGTAACTTAGACTGGGCCTATAAGATAGTTTTAACTTGACATAGCTTAGATATGAAAACTTTTCTTGGTGTCGTTTTGGCCTTAACTAGTGTCGCCACCTTATTGGCGTTGTCTCATAAGAACAGGAAGGGACCCAAATAGTTTTCGCTTGGTGTATCCTGGATAAGGAATTGTATCTTGGCGTTAGACGGTGTCGCCTCTTTATTGGCGTTATCTGGTGTTACTAGGACTAGGCCTAGATAGTTTTAACTTGACATAGCCTATAAGATATGAAAACTTTTCTTGGTGTCGTTTTGGCCTTAGCTAGTGTCGCCACCTTATTGGAGTTGTCTCATAAAAACACGAAGGGACCCAAATAGTTTTCGCTTGGTGTACCCTGGGTAAGGAATTGTATCTGGGCGTTTCCTTGGCGTTAGACAATGTCGCCTCTTTATTGGCATTATCAGATGTAATTAAGACTGGGCCTAGATAGTTTAGACTTAGTGTAGCCTAGATATGGAACTTTTTCTTGTCGTTATATTGGTCGTAGATAGTGTCGCATCTTTATTGGCATTCCCAATGAACAATTCATCTTGTTTAAGGTCCATATAGCAAATACGTGAAGTATCAACTCATAAGCATTTTTACATGCCTATTCTGTATCGCAAATTAGCCTGGTGGGTAGCCTGCTGGATCTTTGATTGGAAGAACGCGAGTTCTAATCTCGGAGAAACAAACTAGCTGGGGCCTAGGCAATATCGAGTCGGAAATTCTACCCGGGAACCTACACATTTATACCAACTATACAATTAGCATCTTAATATAGAAAACATGTATGTGAGTCTTTAAACTTGTTTTTACTCTAAATTTCATTCAGTTTGATAATTTGTTTATATATTTTGATTACTTTCCATTTTATGTCTAATCAAAAAATATCTCATCAATCAATGAAAAAAAATCACATTTATCAATTATTAGTTATCTAATTAATATTCCAAGCTATTTTTTTATACTTAAAGCTCACATCTGAAGCATTTGTTTTCAATGATGTTTCCATCATAACATGAACATGTACTGGTACAGCTCTTAATAGCTCAAGGGTTCAACATCATGGAGGGAGACAATAATGATGATGAGGATGATAATGCACTTTCAATTTCAATTTCACTTTCTTTTTTTATTTTTTATTTTTCGTTTGTTGTTGTTGTTTTTGGTTGATCTCACGAAATTATATACCACCAATCCATAGACTTGCAAGTTGAGGTATATAATTGAAGTAATTTCATTTACAAATTACTTCCCAATAAAAATTTGAGAAAAAAAAATCAAACAAAAAGAAATTCACATAAATCTCTGCCATATACCTACTGCCACATGTTTCGGCATCAAACCAACTGAAAGCCTCCTCCAGTGAGAATGAGGAAGTGTATGATATCTGTGATGCACTTTCCGCATGCCAGCATCATGGCGCACAGCCACACTGCATACAAATGCATAGGTATACAAAAAAACACAATCGTGGCATTGTGGTCGAATCGAATCGGATCGGATCGGAACTCTCTCAGGTGACAAAATTCCGCGATAAGATACACATACATAGACTGTGAGATGCCAATATATAGGAAGTTTGCATCTGGCAGATTAAGTAGGTATATATACGCACTGGCAGTTGCTGCTTTGGCGGTATAAATCAGTACTTTAACAGTAAGTTGCAAAACAACAGTCGTAGTCGTTTTACTTAGGCGGAGATCTCATCACCCCGGTTGCACAATGGGGCAACCTCTTTCAACCTCTATAAGACGACGCGACGCAACGTAAAAGTATCGGTGTTTTTTTCATTGTCAATTGTGTCGACTTTCAGGTGTCAATATTCGCACAGTATATTTGCATAGGAAGCGTTTTTTTTTAAAGTGTCGATGTCGGTCGTGGGCTTCAATTTATAATAGTTAACAAATAAGACAGCAAGTACGCATTTAAATGTCACACTGCAGCCTCACACTATAGAGGAACTTGCTAGGTATAGAGAAATGGACCTTTCAAAAATCTGAATGACGGAAATGAACTTTTGCAAGTAGGTAAAGCTTGAACCTGTAGGTTTGGCAGAATTGACATTAAAATTGATTTAAAATTAAAAAAAAAAAAGTTGACGAAAAAATAAATACAAAAAGGCTTAGGGCTTTGGTCAAAACAAATATAAATAAAATGAAATGAAATGAAATCTTGAAATCTATATGTCAACTGAACTTAACAAAAATTGAGTATATTGACAAAGCCGTCATATCACTAGCAAACTGATGGTTCCAAGTAAAATCGCCGCACGGAAACACCAATTTTTATAATTTAAATCTCTTCAACCTAAAGCATGACATGTATAGTTTTTTTATTTTAAGTCGGCCAACTGCCACACCCACTATTTTTATATTCAAGATGTTTTCCATATACATATGTACATATTAGTTTTACAGTTTTCTTTGAAAGTTGAATTTTTGTAGTTTGAAAAAGATTCAATAGTGGCGCTGCCTACCATGTAAATAATAATTTTAAGATAAAAACAAGACTTCAAGACTTTCGATTAGGAAGAAACTTTCTTTTTTTATATGAATTTTTCGAGAATTTGTTAAGTTAGTCTTTAGATTTTAAGTATTACCCTGAAATTATTTAATTATAACAAATAAGCAATACACTGCGCGAACTCGCCAAGCTCCCTTCCACCTCAGATACGGAAAGACAACTTAACTCAATACGTCTGACTCACTTGACGAGCTGCATTGTGCAGCCTGCTTAAAACTATATATCTATGAGCAAGAGGGGTTTCCTTGCTCAATATGTTATTCTTATGGTAGAGTTACACTTGGGTTAACATAAGTGAATAATTTAGATAATGATTGCAATCTTAAAAATAGCAACGGATGGCAGCGCCACCTACTGAATATTTTTTAAACTACAAAAATTCAACTTTCAAGGAAAACAGAATATGTAGGTACTTTATATGGAAAACATCTTGAATATAAAAAAGTGGGTGTGGCAGTAGGCGGACTTAAGAAAAACTCTACGTCATGCTTTAGTTTGAAGAGATTTTAATTACAAAATTTCATCTTTCAAGGGCTTTGTAGTAAAGAGATACCTCTCTTATAAGAAAATTGGGCGTGGTAGTAGGCGGATTTACAACAAAAAAAAACCCACACATTTCATGATTTTGGCTCAAGACAGACTAAGTGAAAATTATTAAATTATCTAAGGACGTCAAATAAGGATAAAATAAGAAAAAAAGGCGTGGTAGTAGGCGGGAAAAATAACATATGGTCAAATGCTTTAGGTTGAATAGAACTAAGCTAAAAAATTTTAACGTTCTAAATAATGTTCAATGTCCAATTATGATAAATCATAAAAAATATTAAAAGTCGGGGCGTTAACAGGAATAAAAATTTTACAAAATTAAAATTTTAGCAAAATTGGTTCAGTAGTTTTCGAGTTCTTAAGCCTCATACAGACAAATATATTCATTTTTATTAAAGATTAATATATTTGCAGCTTGAGAGTCTTTGGCTTTCTGATAATAATTATTATTGATAATTCTAAGAAAAAGGCAATTCATTGAAAAAATATTTTGAGATTACAAACGAAAAGATTAAATCGGATGTCATTGAAGAGACGTAGTTTCATTTCATTTTATTAGTTTATTTTTGTTTATAAGAAATTCAAAATGTTCTATTCCAAAAATAACAATTTTTCTTATGAATAACTCGTATCAATTGTTGATAATAATACATATAACCATCTTCTCAATTTGCTATCAATTGGAAAAACCAAGGTGAAGCAGTTTGACCTACATACATACATATGTAGGTACATCTAACAGTAACAAAGATAATCAAATATGACTTACGCCAGGAGCGCACAAGCAACTAAACAGTTTGGTTTCGATTTTGATTTCTATAGGATCATATATGAGAGTCGGTGCAAATGCATGTGCGCGCACTCCCATGTAAGTCCATTGTGCTAAAAATCGAAATCAAACTGTTTAGTTACATGTGCGCGCCTGGCCTTATAGTGATAGAAAATACTAAGCTGCATTTCAAATCTTCTCTTTTTTTCTTAAAAATGTGAGAGGAATTTAGAGTTATAACTGGTATAACTGTTATGACTGCTATAATTGTTATAACTGGTATAACGGTTATAACTGGTATAACTGTTATAACTGGTATAACTGTTATAATTGGTATAACTGTTATAACTGGTATAACTGTTATAACTGACATAACTGTTATAACTGCCATAACTGTTATAATCTGTAAAACTGTTATAAACTGTAAAAACTCGTCATTCAAATAATAACATATATTGGGATAGACCACTAATCTCTATATACACTGGATAGTGTATCCATACAAAATTTTTGAGGCAAAAATATAGTAGTGTCTGGTACCCTCATATAACAGCATAACAGCGGCGCCAGCGGTATGGACGCTACTGGACCTGGATTTTTTTTCATTTTTTTCAATATTTACAGCCACAATGCTTGTTGACAAATTCTCAATTACGGCAAATATCTTCAATATCTTTTTTTGGAGGTCGGGGCCGGTACCCTTTCAAAAATTGCCTCACAAAACCTGTTATACACTATAGGCTATTCACTATCCAGTGTATTATAGAGATCAGTGGGGTAGACTATCAAAATGCCAATTCATAACAGTTTATCGCCTTGAAAAGTGAATGTGCATTGACTCACTTCTGGGATTCCTAAGTATACCCACTAGCGCGCGGCGGCGTAAGGCTCTGGATCTGCAGGGCCACATAAACAGTAGGTACCTTTGTAAACAAAACTGTTATTAATAACTAAAAAAAATTTCCTTAGACATTTCATTACATATTATTACTTTCGTTGATAAAAATAGAATTACGAAAAAAGTCCTACTAGTACTTAACATTTTCGTAAAAATATATTTATATGTAAAAATTAGCTGCAGATATAAAGTTGCCGATTTGACCTTGAGACTTCATTTTAAATGGAATTTATAATTGCGCACTCTGAAATGCTCATTGTATATAAAGTATAACACATTATAAAATTACAGTAATATACTGCGAGTTGATGTGTGAAGAAATGTTTACAAGAATTATCTCGCCATATTTTGTTTTACTGGGGAATCAATACCAAATTCGTAATCCGCGAACCCAAAGACTTGAGTTATACATTTTGTTAGAAAGACATTTAATTTCATCCGATTTTTTGGTATCCGCCATTTTGTATCCACCATTATCTTTCAGTTTTTTTTTTTTTTTTTTTTTTTGGAAAATCAACGTTGTATTTGTATAATCCCTCAAAATTCACAGAATTTTAATTATGATATGACACAAAGGCGGCGAAGATTAGACAGAAATATTTAATTTTTATTTGAATTTTATACTAGGGAAGGCGGTGAAAAAAGTCTGGAAATTTTTTTTTAATTTTATTTAAAAAAAAAAATAAAATTATTAATTACTCTTAAAGACAACTTAAAAAAAAAAGTTCCCCACACTGATTTCCATAGGCTTTTAGCTTAAAATTGATTAAAATATAATAATAATAAATAATTAAAATACATATGAAAATAATAAGTTCCTACGTAATTCCGTGAAAGATTATACAATGAATTAAATATATTTGTATTCATAGCGCATCATGATAAGAATCGCATTTCATTGTGACTGGCGAGTGCAGATGATGATAAAGGTACATAATATACATATATACCTATTCGAATAAATTTTGCGGTTTCATATACTGAAATCCCTATAAAATTCTTTGCAATAATTTGAATTATTATCAATCGTGGTATTCAGTTTGAGTTTAAGTTTCGTTGTGAAAAGTTCTTTTTTAAATTAAATTTTTTAATATTTTCACTTACAAAAAAAAAATAATAAATCAAAAATGCGCTTAGTTTTGGTTTTGTTGGTGGTTGTTGGCTTTGTTGCTTTTGCAGCTTCTCTGCCCGTCATTACAGACGATTCCAAATCAGAAGAAATTGAAACACCGGTAGTTTTTGACGATGCCCAAGAAGATTTACCAGAGATACGTCACAAACGAAAGGCTGATTCATCCGATTCTACATCGGAAGAGTCTGATGAAGTGAAAAAAACAAAACCTTTGGTAGCTGCTATAGCACAACCTGCTGCACAAGAAGTTGGTGTTGTTGTTGCTGCAACAAATGTTGAAGGTGGCAAAGCCGGTCCAGTTGCTGTGCGTCGTAAGAGATCTGTTGAAACACCCGCATTTTTTGACAATGCCCAAGAAGATTTAACAGAGATACGTCACAAACGAAATGCTGATTCATCCGATTCTACATCGGAAGAGTCTGATGAAGAGAAAAAAACAAAACCTTTGGTAGCTGCTGTAGCACAACCTGCTGCACAAGAAGTTGGTGTTGTTGTTGCTGCAACAAATGTTGAAGGTGGCAAAGCCGGTCCAGTTGCTGTGCGTCGTAAAAGATCTACTGTCCAACTTTCTGAAAACATTTTAGAAGCCAACAAAAAAGATGCTGAATGCAAGAATAATGATTCCAATTCTAACTCCGAAGAACAGCAACCGGAATATCTCTCATTCAAGACTAACTCAGAAGAGAACCAAGCGGCAGATTCCACATCTAATTCTAAATCAGAAGAAGTAGACGAATAACCGACAGATATCACATCTAATTCAGATTAACAAGAAATCAGAATATCTTTATATATTTTTAGTAAAATAAAAAAATAGAGTTTGTAAAAAATTGTTATAAAAAAAAATATACGTATGTATATTGTGATGTTTCATAGCGAAATTGAGTTGATAGAGGCTTTTATTTTCCTCCAAAACATTAATATATCGCTTATTTTTTCGAAATAATAATAAAAAAAAAATAAAAAAAAAAACAGTAAAATTGTAATATGATGTTTTTTTTTATATAAATTTTCATTTGGCAGGTTTTGAATTTCCCAAAGTTTTAATATTTAAAAGTCTAGTACACAATTCGAGTGAAAATAAAAAGTTACAGCGTGAAATTTTTAGCTAATTTATTGAGGTAATGACCTCAGTTTCTATTCTAAACCAACATAATTAATTGTCAAATTAAAAAATTTTCACATTGTGTTAAGTTTTTCCCTTAATTATTGCACGTTTTTTAAATATAGCTACATTAGAAGATTTTGAAATGGAATTTTTTTTCATTTCACGAGAGTTTAAAAAAAACTAGACTTTGAAAAAAGAAATTGTTAAAACAAAACTTTAAAAGGAGATTTTGAATTTTTGATTCTACAATTTGCTTGTCTAGTGTTAAATTTTCCACGCACTGTTTCAGATATTTCCCCTGTTGGCCTAAAGTTAAAAAAAAAATGAGAGTACTATGATCACTAAAATATTGTGGAATGGATTTATCACCATTAGATCGACTTTAAGTATAAAAACTTCATATGAAAATGAGAAGTCAAGTGAAATTCAATAGTTGTTCATTCCACAGCTGGTAATTTGAAACAAAATAATAAAATAAATTGGTTGACAAATGTCATGTAAGAGATTGTAGAACGTATTGATTTTTTAATTTCTCAAGTGAAATAAAAAATTTAAAGTATTTCACAATCTTTAATATTCTACCAAGGAAGTTGTTTGAAATTTGACAATCAATTCATTTCATATCAAAATACATAGCTTCGAAATGAACAACTTTTGATTTCACTTAGCCTCTCATTTTAATTTCACAACACTTCACCTTAGGATTTATAATGAAAATTTTAATTTCTGCACCAATTTCCAAAGGGAAACAGCTGTTGTAGATAGCCAATAGGGTAATGTTCTGTCTCTAATAAAAGACTTCCTGAAAAATAGGTGAACTCCTTAAAAAAATTAAATAAAAAAAAAATTCAGATGAAATTAACAGCGCTAAGGCTCTCCCAATAGCACACACACAGGAATAGTTGAGAGTTGTAAGTTATTAGACCCTGGTTCTACATGAGCTGTTGCGCTACCCAAGTTCCTTTTTTTTTAGGCTCTTCCAAACCAAATGCGAAACATTCGGAACGATGCACGACGAAACTTTCACCTGTCAGAATTAATTTACACCAGGGCTATAGATGAGAGTACCCAGTACTCCCACTAAAATGATGATGCAAATCAGCGAATCTCATGTAAAATAATTTTGTCAATCGAAAGTTTCGTCGCCATCGTTCTCAATGTTATGCGTTGGTTCATTTGGAAGAGTCTTATAACTTTAAACAGCTTGTATTTTTATAATTAAAGAAATACTAAACCATCAAATTTTGTCAAAATGTCGCCTTTGTGTTTGAAAATATAGCAAACAAAAAATTTAATCCTAAAACGCAACAGTATAACGTCATTCATCAGAAAAAAATCGTAACAATTTTATTTGCTATTAAATTTTATTTATTTTTATAACAAAAATCATACTATCAGGGTTCAGCTGTAATCAGTTAAGGTTGAAAACCCCTTAAAACCACTTTCGAATATAATAATTTATTTAATTATGAACGTGATTTCTCATAAATTTTCTTATCTCGTTTATGTATGTATATATAAGTCAGTCAGGGTTAAGTGCAATATTTATTATTTTTCTTCAATTTATATAAAATACGTTTTAAAAAAAATTGATTGCATGATGTTAACATGACTAATTCAGTAAATACTAGATAGGTGTTGTTTTTTCTACATTTATATTTTTTTTCAGGTAAGATTCTATCCTATAATTAAATACTCTCAACAACTCATTGGCTCTGACAATGAATTTTTGCAGAGGTTAAGGTATCAGAAGTGTCACTATAGGTCTCTGTTCTCCACAATCTGCTGTTGCTCCACTAAATTGTTGAATGGTACAATCCGTCTGATAAACAAAAATCGATTTTTCTCTGTTTGCAGAAATTAACCCCGTTTCACAATGCAACGAGGAAACGAGACGTCAGCATGATGAGATCTCTTCGAAGTTGTGCCGTCTTAAAAACGAATTTTAAAAAATGAAAACAATTTATAATGAAGCATGACACGTCTTCACGTTGCGTATTTTTTTTTTATTTTTTGAACTTATGATGTGACGATAAGATATGTTTATTTAGTGTTAATTCATTGTTAACTATTTTTTTAATAGCAGACAACTACTACGAAGAGATCTCATCTCGCTTTAATTCACAAACGGGGTTCATTTGGGGACACCCTAAGTCAGGAGGAAAAAATGTGACCTACAATTTTCCGGCGAATCCAAACAGCTAAGAAAATATCAATATCACGACACTCTTGAAAGATTTGTCACTTTCTCACAAGAAGCAGAACCCTTGAAAAAAAAAAATATTGTTGGTTTTTAGGTGAAATTGAAAAAAATTCGTTCCCCAGATTTTTTGCAAAAAAAATAAGATCACCTTTATCTCATATTTACAATGTCACAGTTTCAAATCTCAAGGTTTCAAATTACGTCAGATAGAACACGACTTATTCATATGCCAAATATTGACAGTGATTTCTTACACTTTGTTGTGATCCAGACGATTGTAATTAAACAATGAATCAATTGTAATCAAAAAATACTTCTTTACTTTTCAACAATTCATCATCGAGCCATCTTTAGCTTAGTAATCACTTATATTAGGAATAAAAAAAAACAACTACGTCACAGTCTCTTTTAAATACCTATATACTAAATTTTATTAAATTGTACAACATTTTGATAACAAGTAAGAAAATAATGATTTATTTTTCAAAGTCTACTAGTGATATTAGCATTTTGTTGCTATACACTACAAAAATGTACAGGAGCGGTTTAAACTAAGCGCAAACCTTATGATCACGCAGGGCCCTTGATATGATCCATGGTTGACTTTTGAATATTTATATCATTTGTTCAAAAGAAAAAACATTTCTGTTAACACAATTGTCGCTCGAAAGCCGTTAATTCACACTCACTTTTAATGGCGATAAACTGTTATAAATTGACATTTCTCTTGTCTGGTTCTTTAAATTAAGACGTCACAACAGGGGAATTGGAATTTATCTAGTCTTTCCTTAAGGACGAGAAAATAATATATAGACACGCAAATTTGAGTTATAAATTTTTTTGCAATTAAAAAGTGTGAAACAAAATGACTGTTTGTCGGGACTCACGGTTAAGATGTGTTAACATCAATTACAACGTAAAGTGTGACACGGAACGTATTACACGTATTACTGTCGCCGGCATAGATATTTACACATCAAAAACTAAGTTTGCACAAAGAAGCAGGTGTGCGGAGGGCCCCCTTAAACAATATCATGAATGTATTACAGAACTGTTATAAATTGTCATATCTTCAGTCAGTTTCGTTATATGCAGAACATTTCACTACCCATATATAGCTTTTATCAAAAAGTAAACTCGCCTTAAATAAACAAATTTTACCAATCCACCCCTGAATATATATTGACAACAGTTTTGTTGCGACGACGACAATATATAGCAGCGCGGCGCCCATCTATTGACATTTACACTGACCCTATTCCACAGTAGCGCGTGTGTGTGTCAATTACTGATGTAATATGCACTTAAGCCATTTGCAATATATGAATGATGTTCACATATTTATTCAAGAGCGCGCTATTGTCAATATTGACAGACAGAACAAACGATGATAGACTAAAGCGAACCTACATATTTTCCAGACATCAAACAATTTTCTGTTGATCTTCATCAAATATTTAAAAAAAAAAATGATTTCAAAAGATTTCTCTTATACTGCACAACACGGTATAGATATGATGAGTTGCAACAGCAGCTATCACTTCAGTATGTTATGTGGTTTTGTGTTATGTTTTGTATTATGTAAGCTATACTAACTCAGGACAGGAGTGTCCTTTATTTGTTTTTCTTTTTTAACAATAATGCAGAAAGTAAATAATCTTCATGTATAAGTACCTATAACCATATTGCATAATTCAATTTTTGTTTTACAAGTATTTTTAAAATAAATTGAAATAATAAATGAAATATTGATTTAATGTTGAAGGCAGTCCAACATTATTAGAGTGGGCTTTTCATATGGGTAAATGATTTATTACGCTCTAATTCCTCGAATCGATAGGTATCTGGAAATGTAAACAAAATCTTCACAACATTTTATTCTTCGTAGGTGATAGGTCATTATCTGAGGGATTGGATTTGATATCCCGCTTTTTATAATCCTGTTTTGTAATATCCCATTTTTTAAATCCCGCTTTCAAAAACCCTGTTTTTTATGCAGTGAAAGTTAAAAACATCCCCTTTCATTTCATTTATTTTTTTAAAATTTACAAACAACATTATGTATAAAAAAAACGGTTTGGGCGGGATTTTAAAAGGTGGGATTATAATACTTCGGGATTTTGAATAAGCAGGATTTTAAAAGACAGAATTTGAAAAAAAAACAGCATTTTAGTAGACGATAATTTAAATCTTTTTTCGGGATTTATTATAAACCCTTATCTGTTTTTTTTGTATATCCTGGGGCCTTATTCCGCAAAACGAAAACGATCGAACGATAACGTTTTGGCAATAGCTGTCCTTATTATTCTCTTTAGATGTGATAGAGATGTTTATAGTAGAAACGATATCGTTTGATCGTTTTCGTTTCACGGAATAAGGCCCCTGCTTTTTATTATCTTGTCTCTTATAATTCTGTTTTTATCTTACATATATCAAAAGCGTGATTTTAAAGTAAAAAAACGTATTTTAGTATACGGGATTTATAAATTTTTTTTTTTGGGATTTTTGAAAAATAGGATTTCAATACGCTCCTTATCTAAAAATCTTAAAACCATCCAATATCTTAAACTGAGAGTGCAGGGTTCAATAAATCCCCATTTGTATAATCTCGATTTTTTTAAATCCCACTTTGTATAATCCCGTTTTTGATGTGTAAACATCTATACTGGCGGTAGGGTGAAAAAAAACGTAACGTATGTTGTGATCGTGATTCTGTGAATGTGATTCACGTTACGTTACGTATGTTAACACATCTTAACCGTGAGTCCCGGCACTCACACTTTTTTTTTATTAAATACATGTTTTTATAATCTCGACTCTTATAATCCCATTTTTTACTATCCCACTTTTGCAATTAAAAAAAATTATTTTATTTTTAAAAAATCGCACGAATTATAATTCATTGGGATTTTGAATAAACGTGATTTTAAAAGACAGGATTAAATAAGAAAAACAGCAGGTACATATTTTAATAGACGGGATTTTAACTTTTTTTTTCGAGATTTTTTGAAAAATGGGATTTTAAAAACCGGGATTTCGATACGCTCTTTTATCTGAGTATTAAAAAATCTTCCAAAACTTTTAACTGGAATTAGGTTCAATAGATCCTGATTTTTTTTTTTTTGGTCCCGTTTTTTAAAATCCCACTTTTTTTTAATCCCGTTTTTTTTTATAATGTCGTCTCTTGTATTCCCATCTCTTATTATCCCGCTTTTGGAATCAATACCAGTGGCTTTATTTAAAAAAATCGAGCCGATTATAATACATCGTAATTTAGAGTAAGTGGGATATAAGAAGAGAGGATTAAAAAAGGGATTTTAAATCTTTTAATTTTTTTTTAATTTTGAAAAACGTGATTCCAATGTGTCCCCTTTAAGTGCATGTATGCAGTATTTTTCTTAACTTTTAAATAGGGCTGATGATACCCGACTACCCGATTACACGGGTACAGCAAACAATAAAAAAAGGAAGCAAAAAAAGGAATTGGGTGCGAACCACAGCCATTTGTAAAATAAGTAAGATGGAACTAATTAATTTTATGTCTCATCAAGATGTTGGAGACATTCAATTAGGGCTGATGATTCCACTCGGGTAATCATCTACCCGGGTACCCTGGTAATTTACTACCCGGGTACAAGCAACCAGGGTAACAAGGTACCCGGGTAGATGATTACCTGCATGGAATCATCGGCCCTACTTTTAAACATAACAAACGTCAACTTAAATTACTCAGAATTTGTCTATCCATGAGCAGGAATTTGTCTATCAAACATGAATTTTTTTTCCCGCCACCCCTTTTAAGATTGTCAAATATCAATTGATAAATATTGAAAATTGATATTTAACAATGAAAATTGATATTTAACAATGAAAATTGATATTTAACAATGAAAATTTATATTTAACAATGAAAATTGATATTTAACAATGAAAACTGATAAATGTTTTGATCATTGAGAATGGCCTGTTGTGATTGTGAATTACAAAAATCTTCATATAATTATCACCAAATAGTTGATAATTTTTTAATTTTATTAAATTGAGTTTTAATGTACAAAATTTCAATATTAATCAACTATCAATTGATATCTGAAAATCGAAAAAAGGATGTTAAGACTTTTTTAGATCTTCAAAGGAAATATGAAAATCTTGAACTTTACTTGACACATTCAGAATTGATTACTAAAATCTAGTACTCTCAAATCGTTCGTAAATTTTAGGACACCCTTTATTTTTCATGAAGTTAAATTACAACTTCCCGAAATTACAAAAACAAAATCATCAAGCAGTATATCTTCTTTCAACAGAAAAGATAAAATTGCTTCACATGTATGAATCAAACAAAAAAATCAAAGCCTTTACTTTTATTCACCGCTTGTACACTCATTCCGTCAAAAGAAATCAAATGTTTACAATGTAGTAGATTTTTTTTTTTAATTTACAAAATGTCCTTTTTCAAGCCAAAGAAAACACCTGCATTCAATTAAGTTCAATTGCATTAAATGATTCATTCTTTCTACAACTATACAAAACTGCACCACTTTTGTTTCTCTATACTATGATCTTAAAAGACATAAATATATCAAGACCACTAATTGCGCACAAAAACTGTTCTATTCAAACATTATCAAAACAAAAGACTATAAGCTGAATGTTCTAATCTCGCCGCAATACAGCTCTTATGTTTCAATTATTAGAATAGGTTTATTCAAAAAAAATTTGACTTTAATAGTGTTTAATCCTATCGTATAAAGAAGCTCAAGATAGAGGATAGAAAGAGCAGCAGCGCAGCGGCGGGAAATAGTACCATTAACAGTGAATGGATGACACCACAGAGGCATATAGGTGCAGCGAGCGATTATTACTTGCATCTTTTTTAATTCGCCCAGCTGGAGATGACGCAGGATAGCGAATTAAACGAAGACTTAGAGAAACTCAAAGTGTGCTTCCTTAGAGGCAATTATTGAAAGTTAAGCTAAGCTGCTTGGCAAACACCATCCGAGAACGTTTGTGGAAACACTTATACGATCCTTGTGTCGCAATTGTTGCAACTCTTAACTTCTTCAATCTTATAACCACCAGAGTTGAATTGGGGATATTATATGTGTGTGATTTTGCTGCACTCTAATTAGTCACGCTTTAGAGCTGCACAGAGAGAGAGAACGAAGAAGCCATTATAGCTTCATGAAGAGGCTCTGTTGCTGTGTTATGTGCATATACGAAAAATTATAGCCTGCGGTGATGATTCTATTCCCGCAGCGGGATATTATATATGCCTGCAGAATACTGATGCAGTGTAGCTATATGTGGTGTTAAGAGTGGATGTTTGACAAACGCATCGATTTTGATTCTCGAATTCAGGGAGATTGTGGACTTTATGTTCCGATAGACATTTATGGAGTTCTTATTTGATTACGCAATAGAAACGAACGAGTTGTTAATTAAATTTTATAAGTCAACAGACAATTTTATAAAGAAAAAAAAACAAAGGATTTGGGATTGGGGGCCCCCTTCACACGAGATAATCGCAATGATTTTTGTTTAATTAGATTTTTATCTAAGCCCTGAGAAGGTAAAAAGTGAACACTTGGTGTGAATTTTCCAATTGTACTTTCCATATCATTAATTGATTGTCAAATAACTTTTAACTTTTTTAACTTTAACTTTTTTCATTGGAATGACTTAAGCAACGATTAGACGGGTCAACGCAAATGGTCAACGCGTTGACTCTCTAAAGTCAAAATGACGACAAATTCTGTAATAAAATTGCTTTGACAATGAAACTCGCGTTGACATTAGCGTTGACAGTGGCATTGACTAGCGCGTTGTCACTATCTTTGACAATCGCTTTGACATTTCCATTGACATTACTTGACACTAACGTTGATCACAATATTGACACTTGCATTGACCACCGCATTGACAATTTCGTTTACACTCGCGTTGACACTTGCGTTGACCGCCGTTTTGGCACTATCGTTGACAATCGTTTTGACATTGCCATTGATACTTGCCTTGACACTTACGTTGACCACCGCGTTGACACTTGCGTTGACCACCGCTCTGACAATTGCGTTTACACTTGCGTTTACACTCGCGTTGACACTCTTGCCTTGACCACCGTTTTGGCACTATCGTTGACAAACGCGTTGACACCTACGTTGAAACTTGCGTTAAAAATTGCGTTGACAATCGCACTGACACGAATCTTAGAGGCAACGCGTAGATTAGTTTGTGTAACCGTGGTAATCACTCTGTGAACGCAGTAAGGACACCACATTAGGCGTTTTTCTTTTTTAGCCCCGAGCGTGGCACTGAGCTGTCAAAAAGAAAACTATGTTACTTTTTAACTCGGAACGCTCCGAGCTCTCAACTTGCATTTCTTTTTTAGCTAAGAGCTCGACCGGGGCTCACTCGATGAGCTCGGAACAAAGCTGAGCGCGGCTAACTTCATACAATTTTCATGTAATTTGACAGATTACTAAGCATATGAGAGTTCAGTGCTCAATTGAGTTTCTTAAATAGACCGGTGTGCTCAGGTCAGGCTCTGTTCGGAGTGAGCTCTATTCGCTCAGAGCCCGCTCTGTGCCCCGCTCGGGACTAAAAAAGAAAAACGCCTATTGTCACACTGCTCGTCAACGCTTTGTAAAGACATTTCTCAACGTCTGCGTTGACACGAATTTACACGGATTTAAGGATCGACGGGTTGATTATTGTGTACGACCGTGTAATCACCTTGTCAACGCAGTTATGGCACCACATTGACACACTGGCTCGTCAGCCCGTTAATTGTCCATCTCTCAATGTTGACACAGCAGAATTTCTTATCGCGCCAACACAACCTGCGTTGACCTTCATATCAATTTCAGAAATTTCTGATTTTGTCGGGATTTTTAATACAAACCCATTGTAACCATCCTTAAATAAAATTTTAAAAAGTTTTCCAGAGAGACAACAAACTAAAGCCAAAATGACAGCAAATTCAACGGAGAATACTGGTGTTATTGTGTTGACGGCTGTAGCATTGACATGTATTTTGGGATTAACGCCGTTGATTATTTTGTGTGACTGGTGTAATCACCCTGTCAACGCAGTTAGAACAAAATTGATACACTGCTCGTTAGCACGTTGACTTCATCTCTATGCTGACAGTGCAGAATTTTTTACCGCGTCAACGTAGGCTTCATTGACTTTCATATCAATTCAAAAATTTCTGATTTTGTAAAGGTTTTTTAATCTATTGACATCCCAGAAATCCTTCAATGAAATTGAATAGTTTATAGCTTGACAGATAAGCAACAAGCTATATTTTCTGGTTTATAGAACATTTCGTTCCATATGTCACCAGAATAACCTACAATCGCATTTTTCAGAAGTTTTTTTTAATCTATCGACATTGTAGCCATCCTTCAATGAAATTTGACAATTAATAGCTTGACAGAAAGGCAATAAACCATATTTTGACGTATATTGAATATTTCGATCCATTTAAAGCCCATAAAACGCATTTCTCCGGAGTAAACAAATTTTATCTATAAATTTCGGATTTTTTTAATCCATAAAAATTGTAGATATTCTTCAACGTAATTTTACAGTTTGTATATTTGTAAATTTTACAGTTTCTATTAGCCGCGAAAAATGTCACAATGATTTAAAAATTTTACGTCGATGAAACGTCAACGCGAAAAATAATTAATTTTTGATCTTGTTCAACTTGGCATCCAGGCTCAAAGTGTTCGAATGTGGTTAAGTGGTGTGATTGTCATAGTTTAACATGTCAACGCGTTTAAATGTACCAAAGTAAGGCTGATGATACCCGGGTACCCGACTAATTCGGGTAATCCCCGGGTACCCGACTACCCGATTACCCGACTACCCCATTACCCTGGTACAAAAAAAAAGCAAAAATAGGAACTGGGTGCGAACCAGAGCAATTTGTAAAATAAGTAAGATGGAACTAATTTTATGTCTCATCAAGATGTTGGAGACATTGAATTAGGGCCGATGATTCCACTCGGGTAATCATCTACCCGGATACCCGGGTAATTTTAACTACCCGGGTACCCGGCTAGCCGGATAATACCAATTATACCCGAATACCCGGGTAGATGATTACTCGGGTGGAATCATCGGCCTTATACCAAAGCATAAAAAACGCTTTGACACAGATAACACATAAACGGTATACCGACTGGTGTGTCAATCGTGTGAAACGCAGTGACAACATGAATTTTGCGTAAATGTCAATTGAAATTTTTACATTAGAATTCAATTCATTTAAAAATCTTATCAATAATTATCCTGTATTAATTATCAATTTTCCAGTAATTCACAATGTCCTGCAAAATTCTCAAAACTACCAAAACTTTTACCAATTGGGTTGTTCAAATATCGGATTTTAATATTTATCAACTATCAATTGATAGTGGATGATCTTTCTAGGGGCGATACAATTGGATTCGAGTATGTGGTCGCCCAAATACACAGGCTTAGACTCAGGCACCCTCAATTGGGACCTAGTTTGCCTGATCAGCAAAAATTAAGATCTTTGGTATTCGAAAGGCCCTTCTCTCCTTTACCGAAATTTTAGCACTGAGATTGATTTATAATTTGTTGAATATCAATTCCTTATAAATTAAAATCACCGTTTATTAAAAAAAAAAAAAACAATATCAAGATCACTGATCTGTCGATCTGCCATCAATCGAAAAAAAACCAGATCTGCTAGATATCTATTGTGACACTGCATGCTATTCAACTTATTTTTTTTTTGCACGAAAAATATATACAACTTCTTATAAGGCATCCTGATGGAATGAGCTTCCTCGATCTAAATCGCATCATAAGCGACCGCACATTACATCACCATTCACTTACAACTCACCACTCACGATCTGTACAATTGATCACGTCAAAGCCATTGACACATTCATTGCACATTGCACAATCATAATCACAGAAGAGTTTGCCGCCACATTTCTGCCTGCGCTGCAATATGAAGTTCCTTCCGCGATTTCAACAAAACACACTGCACAAAACCTGACTCGCGCGCCTTTAAAACTGATGCGGCGACCATATGTATACACCGCCTGGCCATTCCTTCCTGAATCTTAAATAGAAACTATAACTGCCGCATCAACTATCCTGATGCCGAATAAAAAAAACAAAGACATGCGCTCTGCTGCTCTGGACAAAATCAAGTTGTACGTATAAATGTTCGGGGCAAATGGAGCAACAAAGTTGGCATTTTGTCTCAAGACATAATATAACAAATAAAATTTTGAATTTAGATGGACAGATTTCGAAAGAGAAAGAGAGAGAGAGAGATTAAGAGATATTATCAAGATTAGCTTCTTTATTACTGCGCTATAAGCTCAAAGAATCGCATATTCAATCAGATCAACTTTCAAATCGATCAAAAAATTTGCGTTCTCGTCTACAACAACTGGACTATTGGACTGCGGACAAACTTAAGATTGAGAAGTGATGATGATGATGATGATAGTTCGCATATTTAGTCAGCCTGGGAATCTATACAACTTGCCTATATCTACATGAGATGAAGATTATACCAAAGAAGATGATTCTACTTGTGATTGATGTGCCACACCGGACCACCACAAATGATCATAAAACTGGGCAAGAGCATTGTGCCGGCATAATTGTGGTAATATAAAATGCCAAAGAGCCGCAATCAAGGTTCACAAAGGAAGAATACGAACTGCACCGCCATACAGTGGAACTTTTTGTCAAACTTCATGGGAAAATTCAAATTTTTAAACAAGGAAAATGTATCTATATTATTGGGCTGCATCGATCTTGTTGTTTAGGGCGATTCTATGAAGTGCCTACGCAAGCAACAACAACATAATTAAGAAAAAAAAAAAAAAAAAAAACGAAGCTTAAAAAGTACTAAAATTAATTTCATTGTTATTTATTTGTTTTTTAAGAAAACAATGTCGCTTTTTCTTTCAAAAACTTTAACGTCCTCAGGTAAATGAATTTTGAACACAAAATCTGAAGCCTAGTTTAACTACAGTAAAATTAAACATTAGCAGCCTTATTAATAAACTCAAATTAAACATCAATTATTTTTAATTGAAAAAGTTAGTGCAAAACCTTATCTATGAAGAAACAAAAAGTTAATTCATGTGAATAAAAGAACAATTAAATACAAAATACTCAACATATTTTTGCCAAAGGACTATAGATAAAGTTCACACTATGTGGGAAGAAACTGGTAATTGTAATAAAACTTTTTGGCGACATCAGAGTATATTGATTGTAGAAGATTTTCATTAAGATTTACTGCTTAACGAGAATTAGCAGGTTAGTGTTTATAAAAAAATTTGAACAAAATGTGTCAAAAGTGAAAAAAAGGGAACAAAGTGAAAAAATTGAAAAAAGTTCAGTGAAAAAAATGGAAAAATTTTAATAAAAAATAAAAAAAAGTTCAGTAAAAAAATGGAAAAATTTTAATAAAAAATGAAAAAAACTGAAAAAAAAATAAAAAAAGTGAAAAATGAAAATATTGAAACAAATTAAAAAAACATGGAAAAGTGGAAAATGAAAAAAAAATTCAAAAAATGAGAACGAAATGGAAAAAGTTAAATAAATAAAAAACTGAAAAAATGAGAAAAAAGCGAAAAAATGAAAATATTTAAATACAGTCAAACTTCTTTATAACGAACTTCTTTATAACGTAATTCTCTCTATAGTGAATTTCATTTTGTTCCCCTTCCCCTTAAAAAATATCTCATATGAATTAGGTTCTTTATAACGAAATTCTCTATAGCGAAATTCTCTTTATAAGGAAATTATTTTTTTGGTCCGAAAGCAAAGTTGTTTCTTTATAACGAAATCTCAATTTTCAGATTTGAAATAAAAACCGACTACGATTTTTGTTTCTTATTTTAAAAGGGAATTCCCCATTTAAGCAAGAATTTTCGAAATTTCAATTATTTTCAAATTTTAAATCAAAGCCTACTACGATTTTTGTTCTTAATTTTAAAAGGGAACTCCCCGTTTTGGGAAGAATTTTCTTAAAGGTTCCCCCACACCAGCGCGAATTTTCGGTGGCGACGACGAAAACAATAATAACAACGAGTTGTTTTCATTGACAACCACGTGTTTTTATTGTTGTTTTCGTCACCGCCACCGAAAATTCGTGTTGGTGTGGGGGAACCTTAAATTGAAATTATTATGTATGTGCGGATGTATAAAAAGTGTGCATATGTAGTAGAACTTTTACGTCGAGTTTGAGAGAATAGGAAGATTTTTATAATAAAACAATAAATAAAACTCAATTGCAATCGAAAATTGATATGTTTTTAATTAAAAAAAAAAAAACAAACATATCTTTAAAATGAGTTTTTTTTACCATTTTTTTTAAAATATACCTCTTGCAGTGTTAAAAAAAATTACATTTTCTATATAACGAATTTTGTATATAACTTCTTTATAACGAAGCAATTTTTTGTTCCCTTGAAGGTTCGTTATAGAGAAGTTTGACTGTAAATAAAAATTGAAAAAAAAATGACAAAAGTAGGAAATGAAAAAAATTGAAAACAAAAATATGGAAAAAGTGAAAAACTGAAAAAAATTTACAAAACTGACAATAAGTGGAAAAATAAAGAAAGTGAAAACTTTAAAAATTAAAAAAAAGTGAAAAAGTTGAGAAGGGTAAAAAAAATGGAACAAAAGCGACAAAAGTAAAAAATGAAAAAGTGAAAAAAATGGAAAGGGTGAAATATTATTAAAAAACTGTGAAAACTGAAAAAATGAGAAAAAAAAACAAAAAACAATGGAAATATTGAAATAAATATAAAGTGAAAAGAATGAAAAAAGTGAAAAATTAGAAAAGTGATAAAATAAAAATTAAAAATTTGAAAAACTGACAAGTGAAAAAATTGACAACATTAAAAAAATTTGAAAATAGTGAAAAAGTTGAAAAAAAATGGAAAAATGAGGGGTGAAATAAATTTTAAAAAAATTAAGAAAACCGAACAAATTAGAAAAAAACAACAAAAACAATGGAAATATTGCAATAAATATAAAGTGAAAAGAATGAAAAAAGTGAAAAAATTAGAAAAGTGATAAAATAAAAATTAAAAAAAAATTGAAAAACTGACAAGTGAAAAAATTGACAACATTAAAAAAATTTGAAAATAGTGAAAAAGTTGAAAAAAAAATGGAAAAAAATGAGGGGTGAAATAAATTTAAAAAAAAAATTAAGAAAACTGAACAAATTAGAAAAAAACAACAAAAAACAATGGAAATATTGCAATAAATATAAATTAAAACAAATTAGAAAAATTGATAAAATGAGATAAAATTTGAAAGTGAAAAAATTAGAAATTAGTGAAAAAAAAAAATAAAAATAACTGCAAAAAGTGAAAAACTGAAAAAATAAAAAAAATTGAAAAACTGACAAAAAGTGAAACAATGAAGAAAGTGCAAGAATTAAAAAATAAATGAAAAAAATATTTTAAAGGTAAAAAAAAATGATAAAAGTGTTTACACTTTTGTCAATTATTAAACAAATAAAAAAAAAAAGTGAAAATAGTTGCGCAGACTGATGTGAATAACAAGAAAGTTGACAACTATCTCGGAATATACAAAAATATCCTTAATTCCAATTTTTATCATCTATAGATTGATATAATTGAAAATCGTTATAAGGATAGCAGTTGTTAAGTTGTAGTTTTCGCGATATCTTTATCTTTTTGAGTATGTATTTGATTTTTTTTTTTCAGTTAAAAATTTTCAAATGGTCTACTGTCTGTCGATCAAAAACTTTCTTTGAATTTATTTCGGAAAAGGGACGACGATGATGTTTGCCCGTTTTCGGTGTTAAGTGAGGGACTATAAATTTTGATTGAAATTGGTTAAAATGTTTGCAATTCAAAATCATGCGTGTGTTGCAAAGTTGCATTATGAAAATGCAGCATAAATGCAAGCAGCGATCTTATTTGATAGTTATATAAATTCAACAAATTGACCTTCTTCATCATATAACAGAAATAAATTTCAATAGCAGGTTAAAGGTTATGGGAAAATGGTTCGGTTGATTAAAGTGAAGAATTGACCTCCCACGGAAATATTGGATGTACCTAAGGGTGGAGCTGATGGAAGTTGGTGGCGCACCCTTCTTCCAATTTCGAATTCTATTGCCATCAGTTTTGACTTTTGAAGAAGAATGCAATTAGACACGAGAATTATTTCGATATTAACTTAGTTACGTCAAATTTTCTCACACAGTATCTGCTCGAACGAAAAACAATAGTATCCTTTTAAGCTTGGAACCAAATTAATAAAATTATAGACCTCCATTACGATTGTTAAATTATTATCAATTGATAAGTTGATAAAAATATTGAAAATCATTATTTAAGAACCCAAGTGACAGAAGTTTTGATCATTGAGATTTTTACCGAAAATTGACAATTTTTACAAAAAAAATGATAATTGTTAAAGTAGAATTGACAAATGTCAAAATAGAATTGGAAAATGTCAAAGGAGAATTGACAAATGTCCAAGTAGAATCAAGAAATGTCAAAGTAGAATTAACAAATGTCCAAGTAGAATCAAGAAATGTCAAAGTAGAATTAACAAATGTCCAAGTAGAATCAAGAAATGTCAAAGTAGAATCAAGAAATGTCAAAGTAGAATCAAGAAATGTCAAAGTAGAATTGAAAAATGTCAAAGTAGAATTGACAAATGTCAAAGTAGAATCAAGAAATATCAAAGTAAAATTGACAAATGTCAAAGTAGAATTGACAAATGTCAAAGTAGAACTGATAAATGTCAAAGTAGAATTGACAAATGTCCAAGTAGAATCAAGAAATGTCAAAGTAGAATTAACAAATGTCCAAGTAGAATCAAGAAATGTCAAAGTAGAATTAACAAATGTCCAAGTAGAATCAAGAAATGTCAAAGTAGAATCAAGAAATGTCAAAGTAGAATCAAGAAATGTCAAAGTAGAATTGAAAAATGTCAAAGTAGAATTGACAAATGTCCAAGTAGAACTGTCCAAGTAGAACTGTCCAAGTGACAAACGTCAAGTTAGAATTGATATTTGCCGCCATTTGCAAAAATTTTAGCATCTTCTGACAGGCTGATGACTTTTGAGTCATCTCTTGTACAAAAAGGACTTGCGACTGATATCGAAAGTTTTATATATTTAAGCTGAACTGATTTTCAAATTTCACTTCAATATCTGAGAAAAGTCTTCATGTTTCGGGCTAAAAATGCTGCGCCTTACAATCCTCAAAAGACATTCTATGCACCTAGAAAACCCACATATATTTACAATTTCGTATCTCCACTTCTCCCCCCATTTCGGGTGGATACAAAAAAGATTAGGGTCTCAGCTGCCTAACCTTTCCACAAAGGTCTAGTCAAAACCACCCACATCTCCATCACTTTTGGATGACCTATAAAACTCCCCAATTACCACTCGAGTTAACACTTTTATACCGTTTTAAACATATGCATTGTATTTATATTTATATATACAACTCCTAATGACAATCCCGGGTGGTTAAGTTGGAATTGACCATCTTGTGGTCTGAATCCATCACTTCTGATGCCACCAACTGATCCTTTTCATATATATTTACAATCACTGTACTTTCTCTAAATAGATAGAAAAATTACCAAAGTCGCTGATAGCCCATCATTATTTGCTCACTTTAAGAATGTTCTCGGGGTGTGTGTCCCACCTTCGAACCTCACAGTTAAACGGGGCATATCTGCACTGCCAAACAAAATACCGCCGACCCCGAAAAAAGCAGCTATATAGCCCACAACTCGAATGAGTATATGTTTATACGAGATAGATACCTTTACGAGGAAGTGAAGCAAGAAGTGCAGTGCCATTTCGCTGATGCATGATGATGCCACATCGGAGGAACGTTAATATCGTGCTGCTAAATGATGTAAGCGTAGCAGTACATCCATCTCATTGCAGAACCGCCAAACTACCATGATGTTTGCAGCAGCAGCAACTTCCTTCTAAATCTAAAAGGCGGAAACCTGTATGTACCTACATATCTCTCTCTCTCTCTTTCTCTCTATACATATCTGGTTGTGCAGGCTTCGTTTTCTATTAGATACGTCTATGGATGAAAGTAACATATAATTGTTAGATAAATATAAGTTATGTGCCACAAACGAAAAGGAAAAGAACAACCACCAACCATCTTACCATCTAACCTAACCACACACACGACGACGACAGATGCATGCGGGCATATAGAAAATATAAGTTAGTTGCCCCCAACAACAACAAAAACACCAACTGCCGAACTGATATCCCCTTCAAGCTAAGTCCCACCAAGAACTAAAGAACTCCAAAGCGAAACAATTGGCATTGCAGCTTCCTAGAACGTTAATTGTGCAGCTAAAATGCAATGCAATCTCTCTGTCTCTCTGTGCAGTGTGCAACACTTTTGTGTGTGATGAGCTTTGTTGATATTCTTTGTCTTGTTCGTGGATTTGTGTTGTTTTTTTTTTTTTTTTTTTTGGTGAATCGCTGGTATTTTTGTTGATGAATGGAAACATCAAAGTGATGAAGAACTCCTTTTGATTGAGATGATAAAGTGTTTTAGATTGTATCAGAAGCTTCTATGATGGGTACCCTAACCATACCTACGGTTGTTATTATTTTCAAAAGAAAATTATGTTGTTTCTGAATCTTTGTCAGATGCATTTTTAATTATTTCAAATGCATTGTGGATTTGTTGAGTTTTTTTTTTTTTTAAGTCGATTAGATATGTCGTATATTCTTTAAAAGAATTCGCCCGAGGACCTACGTATTAAGGGGGGTGATGAAGTAGTTCTAATTACGAGGAGGAGCATCTTCTACTACATTTAAAGCCATCTAATAGTTTAGATGATGTTTTGTTGCTTTCAAATTGGTTTAATGATTACAGAGAGATTGAAATGAAATTTCTGTATCAGGACAAAGAAGTTCTATAAGGCTGATGCCTGAAAATAATATCAAGTCACCTTGAACAAGAAACACATGTTTAAGTAAAAAAATCTTTTCTTAACATTATGGTCATGTAATTCCAAAAAAAAAAAAAAAACCTTTAATAATAAATTTCTGGGGTACCTCAGGGCAGGCATTTAGGACCTATTATCTTCATTTTGAATACTAATGAAGTTTAAGTCTTTAAATAAATTTGAAAATTAAATTTTTTTTGAAGCAAAACGTTACGGCTTGTTGCAAAAGGGATGAATTTTCGAACAGAAGCAGTTCTGTAAGTTTTGTAAGATCAGAAACCATAATAATAAAAATTAAAGGATCCCCCACACCAACGCGAATTTTCGGTGGCGATGACGAAAACAACAATAACAACACGTGGTTGTCAATGAAAACAACACGTTATTATTGTTTTCGTCGTCGCCACTAAAAATTCGCGTTGGTGTGGGGGAACCTTAACACTACAATAATCGAGAAGTCCGACAAAAGCGTTGTGTATTTCTATACGTTGTTTCTGTGTCCACTGTAATTTGAGCTAGAGCTAAACGGGTGAACCGATTTGCTTAAAATTTGGTACAGAGCATTTCCATGTGATTCTCTGGAAGAAAAATGCGAATTTGTAGTTTATTCTCATCTAAAACAGGCAGCTTTCGTACAAGGATTTTATTTTTTTTTTTTTTTCAAATTTTCACGAAAGCGACTGTAACAATTTTTATTAAAACTCTTACCGGAAATTGCAAATTTGTACGAAAACTGCGTCTCAGGATTTTGTCAACAAATTCACAATACGTAAATAGGATGATGTCTGTTTTTTTGAGAAAATTGACATATTTTTGAAAAATTTAACAATACTTTTTTAATAGCTTGACCGATTTTGTTATATTTTTTTTATTTGGTGCTTTTAAATTAATCAATAATATTACATATAAAAATTATGAAAATAATTCGTTTTTAGACAAAACAAAAATAAAACAAAAAATCCATTTGTTTTAGTCATTTTAACAATTTTTTGACTTTTTTTGACATTTTTCACCAAGATGTAGCTCTATTAAATTTGTTTGTTCATTTGTTGTTGTTTAGATTTATTCGCGCGAAATTTTAAAACATTTAAATTATTGGAAACTAAAAAATTGCAAAACAATTGAATGCAAAAAAAAAAAAAAAAAAAAACGAAACAACAAAATTCAGATTACCGAATATAAAAAATGAATAAACCTTAAACTATAATTAAATGCCAATTTGTTGTTAAAAATTGATATTCTTGGGGTAAATTGTGAAAATACAATGAATGAAAGCAAATTAATATGAAAAATACTCAAAAAAAATACTTTTCAAAAATATATAATTCTTAATTATTAAAACAAGTAAACGGCGAAATGATATATCAACGAAATAACAACACGGCTTGGGCACATTTTTTTTCGAAATAATGAAACGGCGAAATATTATTTCGCGAAAAAAAAACACTTGGCAAAATATATAACAACGCAAAAAAAAAAAAAAAAAAAAAAAAAAATAAGCAACTAAAAAACAACTAAACAACAAAAAAAAAATGAAAAAAAGCGAAATATAAAAACGCCGAATATTAATTGCGTATAATGATAGAAAAACGTAATGAATAAAAAAGAAAACGTTAATTGCCATTTGAACGAAATATTTAACGACTAAAGCGAAACAAAGAAATACCAAATGAATTTTGGTTAACAATGATGACCCGATAAATAAGGATAAACCCGATAAATGAGAAAAGTGGGCGTGGAAGTAGGCGGAACAAAAAATAATGCAAATTTGATGTCTAAGGTTCGATGCAGCATACGACTAAATTTTCAATTTTCAAATGAAGTTTTAAAAAGATAAATCTCAATTATCAGAAAAGTGGGCGTGGAAGTAGGCGGAATTTCGAAGAAAGCTTTGGTTCAAGAGAGAAAAATTACAAAATTTTTCAGGGACGTTAAAATAAGGAGAAAAATGTTACTTAAATGATGTTTAAATGATTTTAGATAAGAAATAGTAGGCGTGGTAATAGGCGGATTTCTTACAAAAATTAGAAATTTCATAATCTTACTTCAAGATAGCTCAGTGACAAACTTCCAACGTTGAGTAAGGGAAAAAAGCATCCCTATTACGATTGTCAATTGGCAATTGACAGTTTATAAATAATAATATTTGTCACATAAGAACCCAAAAATTACAAAACTGATCAACTATTCTATTTTCTTGTAAATATCGATTTTCAATATTTTATCAATTTTAAATGATAATTGACAACCAAAGTAGAGAAGGCTGTTGGTGGTGTGGTGATTTAAATAATAACACTTTCTAAACCTTTGCGGTTCTGAATAAGAATAAACTCTTAAAATTTCTCAGAGAGACGGGTCTATTTCTCCCAGTTTAAACGAATTGAACAGTTTCTAAAAAAAAATGGCTTGAAAAAGAAAAAAATCATTAACAATCAACGGCAATACTTAAAATCTAATGTTGTTCCTTTTTTTAAAGCCAGATATCATTTTTTAACTCTGTTTTAATCAAATTGTTTTAGTGGAATGATGAAAGAAAATGAAAAAAATTTCGAAGAAATAAAAGAAAAAATAAAGAAAATAAAAAAAAAGAAAAAAAGAAAAAATATAAAAAAAAAATTATATGAGAAAAAATTAAAAAAATATTAAAAAAACATTTTTTTTCAAATTTTAAAAAATAGAAACAAAATAAAAAAAATTAAAAAAAATTAAAAAAATAAAAAATAAAAAAAAAATAAAAAAAAAATTAAAAATTAAAAAAAAATTAAAAATTAAAAAAAAATTAAAAATTAAAAAAAAATTAAAAATTAAAAAAAAATTGGAAAGAAATGTAAATTTTTTTTTTGAAATGTAAAAATGAAAAAAAAATGAGAAACAAAAAATAACAAAAGGAAAAATGAAAAAAATTAATTTGTTTTAATAAATTTGTATTGGTATTAATTTTTTTAAATGCAAACAAAATTGTACAAAATTTTACGTTATTGAGTTGACATTTTTTTTAATTTTCACGCGCTCTTATGAATTTTTAGTCAAACACTAAAAACCAGATGCTTATAAATGTCTTCTAGTTTTTGAAAAAATTGTTGATTTAAATAATTTTTTTTTCTATTTCAAGTCGAGTTTTTTTTAGAAATTTGACCCTAAGCCTTAAATAGGAGGAAATAGACATCCCTCTCCTATACGATTTTCTTCTTGTCTTAACCCAAACTACTCAAACTAACCTTTTGTCACATCTTAAGCAAAACACACCGATGTTAAGATTATAAGTACATTCTTGACATTTTAACTTATGTTTAAATATGTATGTGCTTTATGTCCAACCTCCAAACTTTTACTCACTCTCAATCTATAAAAAAAAATAGTGAATTGGTCAAATATGAATATGCATACCTAAACCAAGGTCAAAACTAATTTACAATAAAAAAAAAAAACAACTACAACAACCTCATGACATTAGTTTCATTAATTCGAAGAGATAAAACCTTGAAATCTTCATTTTTCATCTAAATTTGCATAAAAATATATCTACTCATCTCCACACTTGCACCGCCTCCTATATAGCTCATAAATATACGGTATAACCCATAAAGTATTCTCTTCACTTGCTTAAAATATTTCGTAACGCCAATTAAATTGTTTCGAGTAACTATACAAGTATGTAGTATTTTTTTTTTTTTTTTTTTTTTTTATTTCCTGTAAATCCTCCTTTCAATTTTCCCCCGCTATTAAAAAATATTCCACATAAATAGGTATAATGTAAGTATGTAAGTAGTTTTTTACCTTCCTCGTTCTGCAAAACAAAAAAAAAACTTACAGAAAACAAGATTAATAAATCAGCAGTTCACTTTGGTGCCATAACCATCTGAAAGCGCGGTATCTTTATTTTTTATTTTTTTGTTTCTCTTTTATTTTCTTAAATAAAACTACAGTGCATTTTTCCAGTTGGATTCACACAAGAAGCGCAAATGAGGAACTCTCAAATTCACCCAGAAAAAGTAGCCATTCCGATCCATAAAACCCCAATCGTCCAACCAACAACAGTGTTCGGGCTTAAAAGAAGATCATAAATCTCAAGATTATCTTTCTCTCTTACTCTTCCAGCTCTAAAAAAACAAAACATCCTAAATGGATGTTATGTAAGAGATATTTTGTACACACATGCCGGCTGAAGCACACCGAACCGGACGACACGGAATGGACCGTTCTGGCTTGCTCCGCCAGTAATGTGTTCTAATCAGCTTATAACGGTGATTCTAGTAGGTGTTAGGAGCGTTTAATGGCCGTCACATCACATCACAGCAAAACAAACTTCTAGCTTTATTTACTTTTTTTTTTTTGTAAATAAAATATGAAGAAATGAAGACGTCTTTTACTGATGGAAGTTTGATTATTCACAGGTGTGCTTTGAGCTACTGATTTAATTAAATCTTCCAGCGGTAAGTTTAAACGTTGATTTTTTTTTTATTGAAGTTTGTGATGGATGTGGATCTATAAAGACGCTGAAAGGCAGCTAAGATCTTAAAGGTACATGTCTCTCTTTCTCTCTCTCTCTCCGTTAGAAGGTGACTTGTAATCAATTACTAAACGAAATCTAAACGTTCAACAAAGACGACAACGACGAAAGACCTCAAAGACACACAACATCACCATAATACCACCGAACCACCACCACCGCGACCGGTGAGAGATGAGAATTCGCAGATCAACATCAACAGGTGCGTTGTGTTGTCGTCGTCGTCGTCGTCGTATCTTCGTCTTCGTCTTGTGATCGAGCTGAGTGAATAGATCCACACTCAGCCATACTCACCTGTTCATTGATGAAAATCATGATCATGTGGCGCTCAAAAGAGAGCATGACAAATTCATTGAGAGATCAATGGAGAAAGATACTCGTAAAACTCGGTGAAAAGAAATGAGGAAAAAAAGTTTCGAATGAGAGAGATTTTAAGTGCAAATTAAAAAGACTCAAATTTAATCGTTGGATTTGAGTAGAAATAAGAATGAAACAGTTGTGACCTTTTAAATTGAACAGAATTTTTTGCAAATTTTCTAAAGCGAATTTTTACAGGAAATTTATTTGGCACATTTTATACAGGGTGGCGCACCAATTGTGCTACAATAAGAAATTCAAATAACTTTTTTTTTAATCGATGTATTTCATTTATTTTTTTTTTATTGGTTATAAAATTAAATTTTATTTTAAATAGTTAGTTGTTTTTAAAGATTATAGACCGCAAATGACCTCCACGCTGTCCCACGCATATGCGGCACCTGGTCAAAAAATTATTCATTGCGGCCTGAAGAGTTGAAGTTGGGATCGCCTCAATTATTGTCGTTATGGACTGCTTTAATTCAGTTAAATTCCTGGGCTTCGTTTTATACACCTCTTGCTTGACATAACCCCATAAAAAGAAGTCTGGTGCAGTCAGGTCAGGTGACCTTGGGGGCCAGCGAAGAGTGGAGTTCCTAGAAATTAATTTGTTTGCGAATTTTTTGTTTAGCTCCGCCATAACTGGTCTGGCTATATGTGCAGTTGCTCCATCTTGCTGAAACCAAACGCTGTTGAATGGTATACGTCTTCGGCGCAGTTCTGGGTAAAAAAACTCCTTCAACATCTTTAAATAACGGTCCCCTTTGACAGTAACGGTTACACCGTTTTCTTCAAAGAAGTACGGCCCACAATACACCTTGATGAAACTGCGCACCACACAGTGACTCGTTCTGGGTGCAGTTCCTTCTCATGGAGCATTTCTGGATTAGACTCATTCCATATACGGCAATTTTGCTTGTTTACATTGCCGTTAAGATCAAAATGGGCCTCATCAGACATGAACAAACAATTGATCAATGTGTTGTCTTCTTCGGCCATTGATATCATTTTTTGGCAAAATTCCAGGCGAACAGGCAAATCCTGAGGGTTTAACTTGCTAGTAATTTGGACTTTGTACGGAAACAAGTTTAAATCGTCATGAAGTATCCGTTGTAATGACCGTCTACTAATTCCAATTTGCCCCGATAAGTTTCGGGTCGAAACGTTCGGATTGGATATTTTTAAATATTTTAAATGCAATTATGTGAAAAATATTTAGAAGCACCCGATCTCAAAATTTTAACAAAATCAGTCAAGTCATTAAAAAGGTTGAAATAACTAAAAAAAAAATAAATAAGACAATTTTCTACAAAATTCTATTTCTAATGCGATTTTTTTTGCAAAAACTTGAAACGCAAATTTTCTACAATCTTTTTGGTCATGACAGGTACAAAGTTCAATCAAAATCGTTCAAGGTGTTTTCGAGAAAAATAAACAAAATCGTTATTTTGCATAAGGTGCAACTAAAGTCATATTGCGTGTAGGTTGGGTAAAGAAAGAAAAGAAATTCTATGGGATAGGGGGGTCTATTTACCCCTGTTTAGGTGACACGGGCATTATTCTAAGAAATCAACTTGAAAAAAATCATTAAAAATAAACGGCAACATTTACAATATCTGTTAACCATATTTTAAAGCCAGAAATTCAGTTTTTTAATTCTATTTTTAAATACAATTTTTTTACTAAGGGCCAGTTGTACAAATATTTAAACCGTGGTTCAGCAATTTTTATCCACCGATTCCGGCGGATTAATTGAGTTTCAACAGTGTTTTACTCTTCAAGTGTGTGATAATAACCAATTACATACTTGAACCAGCGTTGAACCTAAGTTAATCCGCCGAAATCGGTGAGTTAAAATCTTGAACCGAGGCTGAACCACTATTGTACAACTGGCCCTAAATAGTTGAAAAATTAAAAAAATAAAAAAAATTAAATAAAAGAAAAATTAAAACAAATAAAAAATAAAATAGAAAACAAATTATTTTATTTAAGTGAAAAGTTTTGGAAAAAACAAATTAAAACAAACAAAAAACTGCAAAAATATTTTTTAATTTTGTTTTTAAATCAAATTTTTTTAGTGAAAAGTTTTGGAAAAATTTTTAAATACAAAAAATTACAACCTACAAAATTGTTTTTAGATGAAACAAAATTTAAAAAAAATTTAAACAAATAAAAAATAAAATTTAAACAAATAAAAATAAAATTTAAACAAATAAAAAATAAAATTTAAAAAAATTAAAAATAAAATAGAAAAAAAAAATTAAAATATAAACATAAATCCACTTCTTAGTTCTATTTTTAAATCAAATTGTTTAAGAATAGTTTTGGAAAATTAAAACAAAAAACTTAATTTAAAAAAGGAAAACAAATCTTTTAATAAAAAAAAATTAAAACAAATAAAAAATAAAATAGAAAAAAATTGAACAAGTCAGAAATCCATTTCTAAATTCTGTTTTTTAATCAAATTGTTGGAAAAATTAAAACAAAAAAACATAAAAAACTTGCTCAAACTGATTTTGTTTAAAATTTAACGCTGTTAAGTAATATTTTTGTTCTAAAAATTTAAACCAAAAAATTAATTTAAAAAAAATTATAAAAAATAAAAGAAAGAAAAAAAAAAAAAAATTAAGTTCAAACTAATTTTGTTAAAAATTGTACGTTAAGTAAAAATTTAAATTTAAAATAAAATAGAATGTAAAAAAAATTATAAAAAAAGTAAAAATAAAGAAATTTTTGTTTCAAACTAATTTTGTTAAAAAATTTACTACTTAATTAGTACACATTGGGAAACTTATAGAATTGCTCTGTAACTAAATTTGAACCGAATCGGTCTACCCGTTTAGGCTCCAGCTCACATTACAGTGGATGCACAGAAGCACAGAAATCAATTTTTTTTTACAAAATTTGCAATGATTGTCACTGCTTCTGAAATATATTTTTTATGTTTTTTTTTATGGGAATAATTTAAACACTTATAATGTCATGAACCCATAATTAACAAACCAATACACAATAAAATAATAATAAAATCACAAATAAAAACATTAATTAAACAAATAATATTATTTATCAAACGTTTTTCTTCAAAAAACAGGTTGGTAAACAGAAATTAAAAATCTAACTCGTGTTTCTTGGTAAAAACAAATATTAAAAAAAAAATATATGAATAAATACAAAAGACGGATTAACAGAATTTTTTACTTAAAATCAATCCTGTTCAACATGAAAAAATATTAAATGCAGCTTAAGTATGAATGTATGCATGTATAGCTTCATGTATTTAATGACACTTTTAATCAAACTCAACGTAAATTCCTTATCAGTTCTGTTCAAAAAAAAAATCACTCTTCTTCTTCTCTGAGTAACTCATATAAACGAGAAATGCAAATCAACAAATTGAGTTAAAATACCATGAAACACTCAGGTGCTTCCCTATCCTCACTATAAACAAACTAAACTCGTGCGCGATGCGAGAGTAAAAATGCACCACCATCATCATCATCAACCTGACTCGACCACCACCAGCAGTTACTTTCAACAACTTTACTCAGACTTTTTAACTCTTTTTTGTTTTTGTATTTTTTTTTTTTGATATTTCTTCATCGCTATCTTCGTAGTGGTTATTTGTGGTTCAACCTTATAGGTGAAGCAGATGATATTCATTCCTCGGATCGGTTAGTATGAATCAGTTAGTCGCACCGAACAGACTAAAAGATACAAAAATATCTATAATCCATTGATTTTCTCTCGAGAGTAAAACAAAAATTAAATCAAAAAAAAAAATAAGAGATACTTTTTTTTTCAATTGATCGCGTGAATTCGTTGATTTATTTTTTTCGGGTTTAATCTCCCGTGTGATTTTTCTGTTTATCTTATGCGAAAAGATACAGTATCTACATATAAAGTGTATTTTGGATAAGGGTGAATTTTGTTTGCATTTTTAAAATGCTTTTTAGGGATTTCAAATGAAAACCTATTAATTAATTAATTAATTTAAAAAAATATCAAGTAAGATCAATAAATTTATCTCTATCCCCTGAAATATTCTCAAGCCCCCTGATTCTAGAAACGAACAAACAAAAAAAAAATATCAAACTCTTGTCAGTTTTTGTTTGACAACAACAAAAAACAGAAAATGGATCAAAAACACACAGAACACCATTCAAAGCCAATTCTCAGTCCAACTCGATCCCTCGACGAAGGTTTCGAAAGCGATCCGGATCGCATATCCACTGACTCTGAACAAATTTTACCACCCCATCAACATCACCATCAACAGCAGCAACAGCAGCAACAACAGCATCATTCTTCATCCCCTTCATCTTCGCCCAAAAATGACAACCGCATCGGATCAATGTCCTTGGCACAACTGTCATCTGCCTCAAATGCTTTATCATATGAGCCATCAAATCGAGTTGACAAACTCCAACTTCAACTCCAACATCATCATCAACATTCTTCAGCAGCAGCAAACCATCTTCTGCATCATAATCATCATCAGCAGCAGCATCATGATGGCCCACAACTGCGTGCTCAGATTTCACGCCGCAGCCGCCAAGGTGATATGGAATCGGAGAAATATTTCAAAGACAACATCAGGCCAACTTCATTGACGTCGTTGGACAGCAAATTTGCAGCATTACAACGCGCCACCACCAGCTCCAGCACCAACAGCAGCAACAGCAGCAGCAGCAACAACATCAGCAATTTCAATCCTGTCCCAATGACAGCAGCCTCTCCCTCGGCAGCATCATCATCATCATCGTCATTGCCACCCACCATCTCCACCACCATCACCAATGCCAGTGCCACTCCTGGCAATCGCCTCCAGTACCAATATCAGAAGAATCGCCAAGGAACGCACAGCACGAATAATCGATTTAACGCCAGTAACGTCGGCTATCGACGTTCGCGGACACGCGCCCTAGCACCGGCCATCATTAAGACATCTTCATTTCCATCATCAGCGCCAGCTCCGTCATTATCGTCGGCATCTGCGACTGCAATTGCTATTGCGAATGGGGCTGGGGGTGCGGCGTCATCGGCATCGCCATCGTCATCGTCGGCGGTTGGTAATATTGCCCCCTCGGGCAGTAATGGCCCAACAAGTCTGCCTACGTCGATTAACGCGGTTACTCCTGCGAGCGCCAGCGCTGTGGGTGGTAGCGGTGGCGGTCCATCGATGATGATGATTCCGGTCGGTTCAAGTTCTAGATCACATTCCATGGACGCAATTAGGCAGCGAGAACGCGAAGGCTTGTTGCTCAAGCACGAGCCGGTTGTGGCACTCTACAAGGGCACCACTGACCGGCTATTGAGCTACAACAAATTCACAAAATTCACCCCTGCCTTAGGGGCTGGTGGAGTCGGAGTCAGCCAAAGTCAAAATATGCCATTGCCCCAAACCATCTTGCTGCAACCCTTATCCAGTTCTTCACTCCTGGCATCGCCCTCCTCATCATCATCGACTTCGAATCTCATCGAGCTTCGATCGAATCACTTGATGGCTTCGACAAACAGCCTTTACACATTCTATCCGGCCGAAGGGAATCTACAGGTTTGGAAATCCGAATACGGAGACCTCACATACAAATCCAGTCGCAATCAACAGTCACACAAAGCTCCGGTCTGTTGGACACAATCCATACCAAGGCAGGCAAGACGGTGAGTTACTCTTTCATTTATTATTTATCAAATGGTAGAATAGGTAGGTATGTATATAATGCGGCCGCGGCCGGTCAGTGGTGGTGATATGATGGTGGGATTCGTCAGGTGTGAAAAATTGGTCAGTCTTCAGGTTTGGCTGCTTTTTCACTCCAAAGCCACAGAAGCTATAGGGCTTGATGATTAATTAGCAAATATGTTTGTAGTGAAGGTAGGTTTTTCTTTCTGACTCGCGACAGGTGGTATGATATGTTGGGGTGTTGATGTCCGTTTCATAGAATTTCGAGTGGTGGTGATTTCATAAATCCGGTGTGCGTTATGCGTGTGATTTTATGGAATGTCGTTGGGTTTAATATTCGACTGTTTGGATATTTTTTTTTATTGAGAAAGAGTGAAATGTGATATTTTTATATTTTTTTTGCGAAATAACGCTCTAGGCGAGTTTGTTTTAAGAAATAAGCAATATTTCTGGATGGAAAAAATCTTGAGATCGAATTTGGTAATTTGAGAAAAATTTTGTGAAATTTTGTAAGTTTAATCACAATAGGTTTGTAGGAAAAAAATTATTTACAGCGGTCAATTAGACCCATTTGCTACAAACCTGAAATATGTAGGTATTTAAGTTCAACATAAGAGTTGAGGAAAAAGTAGAACATATACGCTCTTAAATGGAACTTAAATATTTAAGTTTCGTTTTAGCAAATGGGTCTAAGTGACATGCAAAAAGGAGAGATTTATAGCTCGTCGTTAACTTAAAATTACCAGTAAAAGATTTGAAATTTGAATAAACCAACAAAAACTTAAGCGGGGTATCACGAATTTTAGGCTGGAGACAGCTTTGTACATTGTATGTATATGCTTCATGGGGACCAAGCCACTCACCGCGGAGACTCTTTTTTAGTGGTGCTTAGTCTAGTAAGTCTATTTTTAACTGACCCAAAGAAAATTTGGCTGTCAAAATTTCACATTAAGTTTTTAGAGAGATTTCTCAGGTTCATCAGTGGTCTGTTTGAAAAAGTGTAGACATTTTTTTTAAATTCCATTTTTAATTTTAAAAAACATTTTGCCATCAAAATTTTACCTGAATTTTTTTGGAAATTTGTAAAGTCTATCAGTAGTCTGTTAGAAAAAAGTGTAGACTTTTTTTGTAGTCCTTTTTTAATCAAAAAAATACTTTTGGCTGTCATAACTTGAGCTTTATGTCTATTTTCAATTAAAAAAAAAATGTTTGCCATTAAAATATGACCTTAAGTTTTTGGAGAGATTTCTTAGGTTCATTAGTGGTCTTATAGCAAAAGTGTTAACATTTTTTTTCTATTAAAAAAAAACTTTAGGCTTTATAAATGTTACCTTAAGTTTTTGGAGAGATTTTTCAGGTACATCGGTGGTCTGGTTAGCAAAACTGAAGACTTTTTTATTCTATTTTTAATTAAAAAAAAAACTTTCGGTTGTCAAAATTTGGTTTTGGTTTTCAAAATTTGACCCTAAGTTTTTGGAGAGATTTTTCAGGTACACCGGTGTCTTGTTAGCAAAACTGTAGACTTTTTTGTATTCCATTTTTAATAAAAAAAAACCTTTTGGCTATCAATATTTGACCTGAAAAGAGGAGACATTTTTTAATCTATTTTTAATAAAACAAAAACTTCTGGTTCTCAAAATAATTGTAATAATGCATTTTTAATAAAAAAAACTTTTTGCTTTCAAAATTTGATAAGAAGTTTTTAAAAAAGAACTTTTGGTTACCAAAATATTTGTTTTAATCCATTTTTTATAAAAAAAAAACTTTTTTCTTTCGAAATTTGATATGAAGTTTTTGGAGAGATTTATCAGGTTCATCAGTGGTCTGTTCGCAAAAGTTTTGACATATTTATTTTTGTAATCTACCAACATACCTATACTATGTTTAATATAAGAAAGACTTTTTCCCGTCAAAACAAGACAAGGAGAGATTTTACAAAAGTGTAGACATTTTTTTTAAACGTTTTCTTTTTGCATAAAAATAACCACAGTAAAATTTAACAATAATTTATTGTATATGATGATTTAAAGTTGCTGTCGAAATTCAATATGACTGAATTCTGTATACTTCAAGATTTATTGAATGGAATTTTATTTTGGATTAATAGTATTTTCAATTTTGGTCACAAGCAGAATTTTGCATACAAAAATTTTGTTTACACAATATACAAAAATTTGATCATACAGAATTTTGGTCATGGAGAATTTTGAGAATATAGAAATTACGAATAAATTAAAAGACTTCTTATTTTCGCGTAGTAATTCCACTGCTTAATTTTTTACGTATAAACAATATAGAAATTCTTAAAATTGCTGAATTCTGTTCATATGTACATAAATTGATTTTAAAACACTTCAAAATTCTGTGTAGATTTTTACTAATAATCTTGTTGAAAAATTAATTCCACAGAACCCATCGAACTACAAATCTATATCAGGCAGGTTTTGCTCCGTTTTCATTAAAATATCATAAGTTCAAGTTGAGAAAAAGTAAAATCCATAATCAAATCGTCTTTGATATCTATTATGACGATATCAGAAATGTTCATCAAATAAAACTGCATATTTTTTTAGAATTAAATAAATACATTTTTTAAACCAAATGCATCAAATAAAAGTATAAAGAAATATTATGTTAATAATATGCACCTTTCCTATATCATCAGTCCTCTGATTAGAGCAAAATGTTAAAAGCTTCAAGGTCGCATAGCTTTGATTTGTTTGCTACCGCTCACTCACTTACCATAATAAATGTATTTCACAGTTTTGTTTTTGTTTTTTTTTTTTGTCTTTTTTTTCTATGATCTTCCGCAATTTTTTCGAAACCTATTAGGAAACGCTTTTGTGATCGACACTTCGACAATGTTGGCTAATTTTTTTTTTTTTTTAATTTTGCTTTTGATGATGAATTTATTAAGATGATGGCTGATGAGCAATTAAGTGGTAGGTATTATGCGTGGGATGTTAATTTTTGTATTTTATGACAAACAATTTTGAAATTGCTACTGTAATCTTTTTTTTTTAGTTTAAAACTCTTTGGATAAGATTTATTTATTTATTGTTTTTTTGTCAAGCCTTAGGCGGATGACCTAGGTTTTTGGAAAGTTTTAAGTCGAAACGTTTTGACAGTTTTAGAGGTAAAATATTTACGCTTAGGCTTTTAATAAACGAATTTAATTAATCAAAATTAAAGAAATGTATCTGGGTAAATTGAAAGTTTTGTAGAAATTGCAAGTGATATGTGCAAATTAGATAAGTGAAATCATTTTAAGTGAGATTTAAATGTGATTTCAAGGTTGGTCTTTGATTGATTTTCAAATTTTGATTTTCTCTCTTACCGTCGAATGTCATTTTCTTACTTAACAAATTTTGGGTTGATCCTATTGAATTTACGTTATGAATAATTTGAAGGCATAGAGAAACAAAAGTGCTAGAAATTATAAGCTTTCTCCTTGCTTATGTCTAGATAACAAATTAAAGCTGTATTTGGCATTTATGAAAATACATATGTATAGTGTTTTCTATTGTAGTGGGAGCCTGAGAGGCGGTTTTAATTAAATAAAATCTGAATCACTCAAACGATTTTGATGAAATATTCAAATTAAAACTTAAAAAATCATCACTAAACATTTAAGGGCCATTCACATGAAGCGACCAATGAACGACGAATTAAAGAAAAATGCAATTTAAAACATTTAATAAGCCTAAATTCTTCACAAAAACTAGACAAATTGGTAGAAAACTTGTTTAAATTAAAGTAAAGATATTAAAATTTGCGTTTTAATTTCTAAAATAAGAGAAATTTGAGAAAAAAAATTGGTCGTCGAGAATTGCAATCTGTTCGTGCAAATTTAAAAAAATTACAAAAAGACAGAAACAACAAATAAAAATACAAACACAAATAAATTCAAATGTCATTTTTTCGCACTCAATATAATTAATGGTTCGCACTTTTTTTTTCAATAAAATTGTTAACCTAAAATTTTTAGTTCAAAAGTGTGAAATAATGAATTTTGGTAAAATACTGAAGATTTTTTTTAATTGTGTAAATTTATGTCGGGTACAAATTTTCAATTTTCCTTTTTTTTTTATTTCAAAAATTGTAAACTTAGAATCTTAAGTCCAAAGTGTAAAATAAGGAATTTTTGGAAACTATGTAAATCTATGATTTTTGGTACAAAATTTTGCTTCTCATTTTTTTTCTAAAATTTTGTAAACCTATATAAATTTTAAGTTCAAAAGTCTAAAAAATTAATTTTGAAAAAATTCGGTTTTTCTCCTTTTTTCGGAAATTGTAAACAAAGAATTTAAAATTCAAAAGTGTGAAATAAAGAATTTTGACAAAATTCGGTATTCTTGTGATTTTTTTTTTTTTTTTTTTTAATCTATGATTTTTGGTACCTAAAAAATTTTGATTTTTTAAACTTATAATTTCTAAGTTCAAAAATCTAAAAAATTAATGTTGGCAAAATTTGGTATTCTTCTTTTTTTTTGAAACTGTAAACTAAGAATTTAAAATTCAAAAGTGTGAAATAAAGAATTTTGGAAAAAATTTGGAAATTTTGAAAATCTATGATTTTTGGTACAAAATTCGACTTCAATTAATTCACTTTTCATTTTAAAGCTTCAGATTAAAATATTCAAGGGCTTGTTATTTATAGAGCAACAATAAAAAGTAATACAGGGTATCCATATTATTTTAGTTCCTTTAAGACTTAAGTTATAGGTATGCAGTTTTTTTTTAAGCCATAATTTACCCAGAAATATTAAAGAAGATGAATTTCAAAATAGACTGTTTCGTAAAATTACCAGCTAACAAAAGAACCTATAATTACATTGTTTTTTGATTCTTCTTTTTTTTGATTTTTCTTAATTCTTAAATTGCAGGGATGTTTAAGAGGATTTAGGTTATTTTTTTTGTAATTCACACAAAAAAATATACGAACTCACTTAACTTAGTTAATTGGTAGGTAATTAACACGACAACACCTTAAGTGTCACACTTTTATGCCACATGTCATTTTTAAGTGGATGTGGCAATTTTTTTAAAACATTTGTTACAAGCAAAAAACTAAGGCATGTGCTACAAAAGATAAAATCTACATCTGCATAGTTAAGTAACAAAAAAAATACAACACAAGCCATCTCCATTTTCTTCAACCTTCTGTACGACAAAATCGTTTTCTTAATTGAAATTAATTTTTTCAAGTGAATTATTTTTTTTTCAAAAAATTCTCCAAATTGCAACCCCAAAAAAAATGCAGGTATACATAGCTTCTTCTCCAAATGAATGGCCAAAGAAGAACATTATATATTCCCACCGTATGTGGTTCTAAAAATAACAATGAACCTGTATGAAGTTGATTAAATGACTCACTCACTCCCTCGTTTCCTTTCAAACATGAAATAAAGTGAATTGAAAAAAAAAATCATATCATGTTGTTGACAAGGTGAAAAAACAATGCACTTCCTTTGCAGCATAACGAAATTATTCCAGAAAATACTTAGCCCGTAATAAAAAAAAATGTAGACATGTATGTTTGTATTTTAACCACAAATTTAAAGAGTGTCATGCTTTGTTTTAGCATATGGTGTCTATGTAGGAATATCTGTAGTTTTCATACACTGAAAGAAAAAACTATACTATGTGCAAAATTTCAATCTAAAAAATTCTCTACAAAAATATAAAATTGAAGAAATGAGCATTTTGTTCAAACATAAAAACTTAAATTTACACTCACTCTGGAAAAGAATTTAGTATCAACGATTTATACAAGTCTTATGGAAACTCTGACCTCAATAATGAATTTAATTAACTGTTTGAAAATGATTTGAATGTTTTGTAGGAAGTTTTTGACATTTATTGTAAATAAACCTCCAAAAACAAATTTAGCACTGCTAAGAGCTCTATAAAGTTTCCGTATAAATTGAAATTTATACAAGCCTTATGAAAATTCTGACCTCAATAACGAATTGAACTAACTGTTTAAAAATTATATGAATTTTGTGTGCCAAATTTCTAACATTTATAATAAAAAAAATCTCTAAAAACGAGTTAAGCGAATCTAAGAACTCTATAAAGTTTCCGTACAAATTAAAAATTATACAAACCTTATGGAAGTTCTTACCTTAAAAATGAATTTAATAAACTGTTTGAAAATGATGTAAATGTTTTGTAGCAATCTTCTGTTATTTACTATAGATAAACCTGCAACAACAAATTTAGCGAAGCTAAGACTTCTGTATTGTTTCGGTATAATTTGAAATTTATACAAGCCTTATGGAAATTCCGACTTTAATAACGAATTTAATTAACCATTTAAAAATGATTTAAATCTTTTGTAGCAATTTTCTAAGATAATTAAATCTCTAAAAATGGTTTTAAAGAAGATCTATAAAGTTTTCGTATTAGTCGAAATAAAAGAAAGAATCAAATTCTGTACAATATTAACTCTCGACTCTTTAATACATTTTTAACAATTTTCAGGAGACCAAAAAAAAATTCTTAAAAGAAGTTCCCCAAAAAACATTTTATACACAGATTCTTCCGATAAGTTTTATTTATTTTAGTTTATTGTTTATAAAAGAAGTCTATAATGAACAAAAGTTTTTTTTGGGAAGCTTCTTCAACTTTATAACGATTTTTTTTACAAAATGTTCATAAAATGTTTTGATCAAAATGTTTGATAATAAGAATCAGGTTCAGAATTTTGGGGAAAGAAATTCAATTTTTTAATTCGTTTTTATCAAAATTTTAATCAATCAATATTGATCCAAAATTTTGAAAATTCTGAACCTGATTCTTATTATCAAAAATTTTGATCAAAAAATTTTATGAAAATTTTGTATCAAAAATTTTTGGAAAAAACACTATTTTTAAACTCATTTTATTAAAATTTTGGATCCCTATTCAGAAGTTGGGAAAGTTGAGTAGAGAAGTTGATCCAAAATTTTGATTAAAATTAATTCAAATTGTATATTTCTCTTAAGATTCTGTACCTGATTATTTTTATAAAATTTTTGGAACAAAAAATTTTGATAATAAGAATCAGGTACAGAATTTTAGATTAAAAAAAAATTTTAATAAAAAGAAACAGGTAACTAAATAATTTTGGGTAAATACAATTTTTGAATTTATCAAAAATGTTGTGATCCATCAAAATTTTGGATACAAACATTTTGACAATCAGGTAAAGAATATTGGATCAAAAAAATTTTATAAAAAGAACCAGGTACAAAATTTTGAAAAAAAAATAACAAATTTTTAAATTCACCGAACTCTGTACCTAATTTTTTTGTAAGAAAAATTTAGATCAAAAAATTTTAATAAAAAGAGTCAGGTACTGAACTAAGGGAATTCAATAATTTTTAAAACAAATAATTTTGGTACCTTTTTAAATATTTTGAATACTGCATTTACATATTTAGCGCAGACAGAATTTTTTACACCAACAATTGTAAAAATTTAACCAAAAGTTTAAAGTTGTTTAACTAAAAACCATGCATTTAAAATTCCTATGTAAGATAGGCCAAAATTCGAAATTTATATTTTTATAAAATTGGCCCTTAGGTAGGGTAGGTACTCCAGTGGCAGTACCAAATTTTTTGAATTCATAAACGCCAACTGAATGTCATTTCAAAAATTCTAAAGGTACATTTTCGATTTTTTTTGTTCAAAAATGTCATCATATCTACATAATTGAACTAAATTTTGTTAATTTAATATTTTAAATTTATAAAATTCTTGAAATCCAAAATTCTCTATTTTAATATTCGTAATTCATAAATTCTTTTTTTTTTTTTATTTGATTACTAAAAATATAATTTGAGCCACTCAAAGTTTAAGGACTGTTGTGACATAAACAAATTTGTTTCTTAAAGTGTAATTTCACATTTGCCTAAATAAGCAACAACACCACCTGTTGTACAGGTATGTCTCGAATGCCTGATATTGGTTATGGACATTGAACTTGGATTCGAGTGACAAAATATCCCTCAAATTTGTACACCTATATATGCATGAACATTTTGTCTGTCATAAGGAAACCCGTATAGCGTGAAGCCTTTCATTAAAAAAAAAAAAAAAAAAAAAAAACATTAAAAAAAATTCGAACTCCGTCAATGTTAGGTGATCTATTAAACCCTTGTGATCAGGTTGCATTGTGGGAAATGAAATAATTATGTATTTTACCACAAAAGTCACAGTCATCCTGCTGTTGTTATATAGGTACGGTGAATAAATTACGCGAAATATCACTGCAATATCTGAATTCGAAGAAAAAAAAAGATAAAAACAGAAAAAAAAACCATAATTATTACTCACACGCACTTTCTCTTCTTGTTCGAGTAAAAAAAGAAGAGGTTAATGAATTTTTTTGTTCAATCTGTGTGTCTGTGTCTCTGCTGCTGCATAATTATTTACATTTGTATCTTTATATCTTTTACCATAATTATCATCATCACCATCATCTTATCCATGAGATATTCAAGATGCAAAAAAAATGGGAACTGCCATCAGCAAACCGTGGTAATCACAGATCAATACACTCTCGACGAACTTAACATGCAAACCTATCTTTCCTCTTAGTAGAGAAGTAAAAGTGAAAAAGTATCTTATGGATGCAAAACAACAAATGTGTAAAATAAAAAATAACAAATCAATGAACGCGGAGAAAAAAGGTCGCGTGTACCTTCGGCAAGCAGCAGCGTAATATAGTAGAAGCAATATAATACCCCGTTACACAATATTAAGTTTATCGATAGAGTACCTATATCTTTAAAGCTATACAATTGACACCTTTTTGTTTTTGTTGGTCGGTGCCTATAAAAGATACATTTTTCTTTAAACGTCGCTCGTCGCACCTTTCGGATTTCGGATTGGAACCTGTGCCAGTGTTTTCGCTTCAAAAAAAAAAAAAAAAATTTATTAATCATGGACAGTGAGCATTAAGACAGTTAACCGTCGCCATGTCTAGATGATATAGGTAAAGGGGTAAAACAATAAGCAGTCATTCAGATAAATTAATGATAACACTCAAAAAAAAAAAAAAAAACAGTATGTAAAAAATTAGCACGTAATGTAATTTTTTACGACCGTAGATAGATTTTTTAGATAAATGTACATAGATAGAATTGTAATTGATTTAAAACTTAATGAACTACTTTGATGCGAAATTTGCTGTCAGAAATAAGAAAATTTGTATTTTTAAGGGAAAAATTGCTTTAAAATCCAGTGAATAAAAAGTAACAATTTTAATTTATAAATTAAAGAGGTAGTTTTTTAACACAGCCCCTGGCAGCTTATAAGCTAAGTCCCAATGTAGCTTTGGTGGAAGTCTGATTGAACTGAATTTAAATACAATTGATGTTCCCTTCATTATGTCAAGTTTTTTGTGCCTTTGTAGAAGAAATATCTTAAACCTTTCAATCTAGAAGTTGCTAAATATTAAAAATGAAAAATTCAATCTAAAGTGGGTCCCAAAATTCACTCATTGGGATTGAATTCCCAAGCGGTAAGGTTTTGAAAAAAAATAAAAAAAAATACAGCTTGGTAGATGATAGTTCAGGGTCATTAAAAATAGTGAGCTACAGAAAAGAAAAACCAGTTTTTATTGTTTGAAAAAAGTTTGACAAAATAATCAAGGTTTGGTGGTGTTTTTTCGAACAAAATCATTTTCAGCTATGAGGCTCATTTTCATCTTAATTGAACTATAATGAAGCAATAGCACTGAAATCATAAAATTTTGTTTCTATTATTGCAGCAAAATAATTTAAAAAGAGGATTTGAGTAAAATCCACCCACTAACACGCCCATTTTTATTATAATAATTTAGGTCTCTCTTTATTCAATAGAACTTTAGTCTCTTCATCCTTAAACATAACCAAATATGTTATTTTTCCCGCCCACTTCCACGCCCCTTTTTTATATTAGAATTGTAGCCTCATATTATTTACTTAGAAGGCTGAAAATTTTTAATGAATACCTCTTTAGCCAAAATCATGCAATATGTGGTTCTTTTTGGAAATCCGCCTACTACTACGCCCATTTGTCTTTTCTAAGAATTTTATTGAAGTAAAACTTCTTTTGCGGCATGGGGGTAAAAAATTTTTCTATGGAGCTGTCAGTGACATGTCAAACCGACATACAAAATTCCCGTCACGAATTACAAAATTCAGCGTCACGATTTTGCAACGGTTCTGACTTTCAAATCGGGTGCTCTGAGTGGTAGGACTTGAAAAATACTTGCCCTGTTGTCGTGAAAGAAGTTTTACTTCTAGCGCGTGTACATAAGTACGCACACTCTTTTTTTTTATACACATATGTATAACGCCCGTAGAAAGATGAAATATTAATTTAAACCTCTCTTGAGCCAAAAACATGATATGTTTGGAAATCCGCCTACTACCACGCCCATTTTACTTATATCTCAGATTCCTCCCTTATTTAAATATCTACAAAAGCTGAAATTTTATTATTAGAATCTATAGGATCCAAAGCATGAAAGGTGTAATTTTTTTTGTAAATTCCGCCTTCTAACACACCCACTTTTATTTTATTTGAGTTTTTGTTGTCCTTATAAATACTACATTTGTATTGTCGAGCTTTCTTTAAAAGTTAAAATTTTTATAAGAAGGTTTAGGTATAGTTAACACTAGGTATTCGTAACGAAATCTATGTAAGATGAACTGAATTTAGCAAAAATTGCGTATTGACAAAGGCCCTCACTATAGTCAACTGATGAGTCCAAGTGAGATCGCCGGGACGAAACGCCAATTTTTGTAGGACTTAAAGGCCGTTAAAAGCTTTTTTTGAATCTAAAATTTTTAGTTTGACAAATGTTCAATAGGTGGCGCTGCTAAGCGTGACAGGATTCAGCTTGTTTTATACCTATCTAATTTAAAAATATTCTACATATTTCTCAAAAAGAGAAAAATTTAGCCAGTATTTTTTCCCAATTAACACCTTTTAAATGCTACATACAATAGTTATAGATAGACATAATTTACATAACTTTTACTACAGAAACTCATACCATAAAGTATTGATTTTGCCAATATTTAACATGAGCTTTTCTATAAGTGTATAAGAGTACAAAAACCTATAAAAACATATTTTTTTTTTTTCATAAAATCTTATTTTATTTGTTTTTAAATTTCTCTACGCTTTAATGAGGAGTTCCATATACCTACTTATAATAAATAATTTGATTTTTTTTTGTTAGATTTGTTGGGAGTAGGTATTTATGTAATATTAAACAGAAAAGTTAATTGGACGATAATTTTGTATTAATTAATGGTGCAACAGGGGTTCCCCGGCAATTAATAAAAACCAGACATATTTGTCATGTTGCAAGTTATGAATGAGCTTGTTGAGTAAGTTTAGAGTTTGAAAAGGAATTTATAGTGAAAGGAATTTATTTATTTGGAATTGCAAATATTTTAGTGAATTATGGGTTCGATTTTGTTTGAATTAAATTCTTTGACAAATTAACTAAGTTTGTATGAAATTAACTTACAATGTGATCAGTAATTTTATTTCTTTCTTATTTTTTTCTTTTTCTTTATTTTATTTTTTTTATTATTTTTTTTTCTTTTTTTTTTGTGTTTGTATTTTTTTATTTGTTATAAATGTAATGAGTATAAATCCATGTTCGAACAAAAAAAAAACTTTCTGTCTGCCAATTTGAAGCCTTTATAAGGCATTAATGTAATTTTTGTTTAGCTAAGAGTATGTCTCCAAGACCAACAGCTTTTTTGACAGGTTTAAAACAAAATTGTCAACCGATGCTCATCTTTAAAGTATGCATAGGTACCTACTTTCTCGTTTTCAGGAAAAAAATGAATAATTGAATGAGGAAACTTGAAAAAAAAAATCAACTTTTTGTATCTAATACATAAAATTCTTTTTTAAATAAAATAAAATCAGATTCATATATTAACATTTGATACAATTATTCAATTTCATTGAGATCTATGATCTTTTTTACCTTCTATTTATGCCATGAGTTACAATCTAATAATCATACATTTCCATTAATTTAAACTTGTTTGTTGTGTGATATTATTAGTTCGTTTTTTTTTTTTGTCAAACACAAATTATTCAAAAAAAAAAAACCTCAGGTTAATGTTACTCAAATCAGTGTTTTACCGGTTTTGATATTTTTTTTAATAGGCTGTTTAACATGTGACATTTCTAAAAATACTGATTGAATTTTTAATAAAATTAGCATTAGATATAATTTTCAAAAAAAAAAATAATTAAATTAACAAATCGATGAAATAATATTAGTTTACTTTGTTTTTAAAATTGGTGATCATTTATTTTAATTATATTTAAATTAATATTCATACATATGTATGTATGTAGGACAGGCTTAAAGATCAGAATTTTCCGAAAACAAATCGAACTATTTCATTATTTTCTGACATTTGGTAATGATAATGTCATAATGTTATCCAAGTAGATAAGAAATAGAGGAAAAATAATACAAGGTAAACTTAAGAATACAAGAAAGACTGACGAAAGAAATAAATAAATACAAAAGAAGACCAATGACAAACTTTAGTGTGGCACTGGAGAAAATTGTGGTCTCTTATCATTTAAGTTTTTTGTTTATTTATTCATTTTTGTAAGTAAAAATAAACTCAAATTACTCATTCATTTAAAGAAGATCGACAAGGTCACGAATATTTGGCAGTCGGTCAATTGGTGCTGTTGAACTTAAAAAAAAATAAGTCAAGATGGCTCGACAACTCGTGAAGAAGCAGAGCCTTGTGACTTGCAGCTCTCAACCATTCGTGAGTGCGTTTTTATTAACAGGAATGAAGGGGACCTACATGCAATTTTATGCCGAATTCAAACGGCTAAAGCGAGCAGAACATGAAAAGAGAAACTCGTGGAGGATTTTTCAATCCAACCTTAAATTAAAAAAAAAAAAACAAAGCCTTTTTTTAAAATAAATTCGGATTCAAAGGCTCAATTGAAAAAATAATGGCTTGTTAAAAAAAAACTAAACGAAAATTTAAAAAATAGTGGAAAATAAATAAAAACAAAATATTTTTTGATTGTCAGCAAAAAAAAGTAGGTTTTTAAAAAAATCAATGTCTAGACCAGCCATTTAAGAAGAAGAGTACAATTGAGTACAGGAGAGTACAAAAGAGTAAAATAGAGAACAATTGAGTACAATAAAATGTAATAGAGTACAATAAAATGTAATAGAGTACAATAAAATGTAAAAGAGTACAATAAAATGTAAAAGAGTACAATAAAATGTAATAGAGTACAAAATAGAGTACAATAGAGTACAATAGAGTACAAAAGAGTACAACAGACTACAATAGAGTAAAATAGAGTACAATAGAGGACAACAGGGAACAAGTGTGTACAATAGAGTACAATAGAGAACAATAGAGTACAGTAGAGTACAAAAATGTAAAAAATAGAGTACAGTAAAATACAAAAGAGTACAATAGAGTACAATAGAGTTCAATAGAGTACAATAGAGTTCAATAGAGTACAATAGAGTAGACTAAAGGAGACTTAAGTAGGATAGTAGACTAGAGTTAAATAGTGTAGAATAGAGAAGAAGAGGGGTACAACTGTAGATAAAATCAAAGTTTCATTTGAATAATTTTTAAGATTATCAAATAGACCTATAGAAGTATGGAACCAAGTACGAAACATCACCTATTTGAAAAAGAAACAAAGTAAAAAAAGAAAGACCTGAAGCCCACATAAGTAGAATAAAATTAGTTATATCAAAGATTTCGTTTAAAAATTTTCTTCCCAAAAATAAAAATATTCATTTATCTACCTTTCAGGTTTTGACTTAAGAAAAAAAAAACTATCCGTCCAGCTAATTATCAAAATTCCATCTCAAACCAACAGAAAATTTGCGTTCTAAAGACAAATAAAACATTTATTTATTTGTCTATATACGAAAACTTCTCCCCATTATTACCGATCGATCTCAAGAATAAACTATTCCAATACATCAATACTATCAAATTCTTATACAATACATACATATGTAAATTAACCATAAACGGTATTAATTGTCAAGAGAATCAAAAGTTGTCCCACCTACTCGAGACAAAATCTAACCATCATCATCATCCCCGCTCTCACAAAACAACTTGACAAATTAAATACTTTTCGAACTGAAAGTAAAATCTAAAGAAATTCCGCCTCAAGCTTCAATTTTTTTTAATTCTTTTCTTTAGTTCTTTTCTTCATTTTGCGCAGTAAACAAAAAAATAATAAAAACAAATGAACGCGTGTATCTACCTAGAAGAATAAAAAAAAAACAGACAAACAGAAAAAAAAAACAAGTTCGCACCTCAGCTCTTTTGTTTACACTTCATGTTATTCATAGTTTTTTTTTTTTCTAGAATATAGAAAAAAAATCTATTTTTAACAATTGATTTTGAGAAATATAAACAATAATCATATATTATATCAATGTAGTATAAGGTAAGACCTTCAATTAGTTTGATTTCGTTGAGAATATTCTTGTGTACAGGGGACAGCCAGACGGATAGACAGACAAATTATAAATATGATCGAATTCAAGCCAATGGCAAAAATTGCAACAATGTTTTAAATTTGCATGCACGCGACTCTATTTTTCTCTTTGTTCAAAGGAGTAGATTTGTATCTTCAAATATGTATAAGTATTGCTTGCTAAGGAATGAATATACGCCTTTTTTTGTGCGGTCATATACCAAAGCCTTTATTATAGTTTATTGTTGATGAATCAAAAATAAAAATAAAAATCAGTCTGATGTTTCGATTTGTGATTAAAACCAATTTCAAAGGTTGGTTGAGGGGGAGATGGTAGGGGGAGCATTATTTATAGTTGTTAAGACACCTTAACAAAATTTGCACTGAACTGCAACTCTGAAATAACTCCCAAGCCATGACATGGTACACATAAATGCTGATTACAGTAATATGCGAAAAATGGTAATAATATATTACTGATTGGAGAATAATCAATGAAAACCAAACTAAAAATTCTAGATATATGAAATTCTCTTGTTCTTTAAATTGCTTGTTAAGAAATTATTAGTCGGCTATAAAAGAAAATGACTTCAGGCGCCTCTCGACCACAAAAGTAAAAAAAGTAAATTTGCAATAAAAAGTCACAAAATCTTGATCTTTTTTTTTAAAGAAGAACTTCTTGCACAAGTTTGTAGTGTATGTCGTGGTGAAGGCCTCCCCAAGTAAGACAAAGTCAATCCAGTTCTGATAATATTCAATTCCCAAGGGCAAATTGTGTTTAACTTTTCACTTTTTCTCAAGATCCTCTACCACCGCCACCGGAAAATTTCACTCTCATGATAATGATGATGGTGATGCATATGAACTTCCGCGAAGTAAATTCCCCAAATCAACTTGTTGGTCTTGATGGTGGTCATAAAAGTCATCCTTAACGACGACCAAAAAATCCATTTCAAATAAAAAAAAAATAAAACATGCTTTTTGGTTAAATAAATATAAGAAAAAAAAAAGTAAACAGCACCGTGTGTGTCCGGCACTTTCTCGCCAAAAAGAATAATAATATTCGATAATATCTTCTTCTTCTTCTTCGACCAGATCTGAGAATCACAATTATGTATAGGTACCAAGTAGGCCACAGAGATATTAAATTGAATGTACAAAAAAAAATAAATAATAAAATTAAAAAACAAATAAAAAAGCTCAACACGACATTTTTAAGAGAAGAAAAATGACAAACGCGACATTCAAGTTTTTTTTTTAACCGACAAGACCATACTCAGACCAAAGAGGTAATCATCATCATTATCATCATCATCATCATCATGCATCGTCGTCCAGCAAAGATCAGAAAGATGCAACATCAATAGTATCATCATCTTCATTACCATCATCTTCACATTGGCGTGTAATCAGTTTCTTTTTTTTTAGTGATTTTGTCGAAGAAGTGATTTTTTTTTTGTATTTGTTTTTGTAATGTTTAATCTCACCAAGGAAATACCACGTTACAAGCTGATGCTGCTGCAATGATGAAGATGAAATATGGCGATGAAGAGAAAAAAAAATATACATACACCAGCCCCCTCTGCTAGGTGCGCGCGTTAAAATCTCGTCGATCTTGATAGAAATTGAAAGAGAAATTTTTCGCCCGCTTCAACCATAACCGCACTTATTGAAAAGAAAAAAAAATAATCGACAAGAAGTTTATTTAAGCCACGTAACCAGGGGTGGTTCGGTAAAATGGGCAAAGTAGGTGGTAGCCAAGGGCGCTTTAATTAAAAGGGCGACATTTATTCACTTGATTTAGAGTTAAACCAAAGTAGATTTAATTAACCGCATTTATTGAAAAGAAAAAAAAATCGACAAGAAGTTTATTTAAGCCATGTAACCAGGGGTGGTTCCGTAAAATGGGCAAAGTAGGTGGTAGCCAAGGGCGCTTCCACTTGAGAAAGAGATAAATCGAAGTAGATTTAACTAACCGCACTTATTGATAAGAACAAAAAATCGACAAGAAGTTTATTTAAGCCATGTAACCAGGGTTGGTTCGGTAAAGTGGGCAAAGTAGGTGATAGCCAAGGGCGCTTTAACAAAAAGGGCAACATTTATTTACTTGATTTAAAGTTAAGCCAAAGTAGATTTAATTATTGAAAGAAAAAAATAAATCTACAATAAGTTTATTTAAAGCTATGTATGTAACCAGGGGTGGTTAGGTAAAATGGGTAAGCAAGGTGGTAACCAAGGGCGCTTTAACTATAAGAGGGAAAAATTTATCCACCTGAGTTAAAGCCAAACCGGAGTAGATTTAATTATAACTAAGTTCCATTCTATTAAGAAAACTTGACAAAATCAAAATACGATATTAGGAACTGTGGCTGGAAACGTGCCTGGGCCCCCTTACATACAAACTCATAAAATTTTGTGTTGTTGTTGTTGAAGAATGTTTTAGTAGATGTAAAGATTTATTGTGACTTCGAGATGTGGATACGAACCACACTTCAGGCGATATTCTTTCATGAAATAATATAGTTTGGTGTGCCAATACAAATTCTCTGTCCTAACCAGGGCCTTTCAATGAATGAAAGTTTCATTTAAAAGACCTAAAGTCTTACAGCTATAAAAGTTCAAATAAAAGAATGTCAATATAATTCAAATAAGAAATTTACCAAAACAATTTTCAAGTCTTTCTTTCTTTCTTACAGAAAAAGTGAGAAATTTTGCTGTGATTTCAGAGATTTGCTGAGAGCGCTGAGGCTACCGAATTCTAAACTGGCTAAGTCAACAAATTTAAGATGAAATTTTCTGACAGTTTTCTAAATTACATTTTAGAGAATTTTCATACAATTTGGTTTTTATTGAATCTTCAGAGAAAGGCGCCTATTTTTCTCAATCCGTTGACTCTTCTTCATGCAACAAACATTAGATAAAAAAAAGTAGTGGCCTAAGCAACGAACCTTGTGGTAATTCATTTCAAAAAGAAAAAAAAAATTACTTCTGTATGATATTGCGTGCCGGTCTTTTGCTTTTTAGATTTATTCCTCTTCATCTACTTCTTTGGCATAGAGCCGGTGTAATTTTGTTTTTTTTTTTTTAGAAAATCCTAATGAATTTGATTAATGGTGAGATATATTTGCAACTAAAGCACAATACAAGAGCAACCCAATAGAAACAACAAAAAAAAATAAGAAAGAAAACAAAACAATAAGCAAACCTTAATGATTAGCCCTTTTTTTCTATGATTTTCTTTCTTAGCTAAAACGTTATCTTATTTATAATTATATGATATTAGACTTCATAAAATTAACGGACATTGAACTTCTTTTTATGATGAGGAGATACATTATTGTTTTATTTTCTATCTGCAACTTACAATTTGCGGAAGAAAAAAAAAAGAAGAAAAACCATAAGACTGTCACAGTTGAATGAATTGTCTTCATAACTTCGTTCATATTCATTCATTTTCATTTCCCAGTTTTTTTTTTTTTTTTTTATTTTTTTTTGTAAAAGTCTTAAGTTGGAAAAGTAATTCAAGTGGAAAGTTATTTTACACTGAATTGTTAATTTATATTGCGGGGTAACATTTAATTAGGAAAGTATCTATGTATTTTTTTATTTTTATAATTTTCATTTTATTAATTTTTTTTGAAATTGCATGAATTATCATTCAAGTGTGAGCATTCCATGAGCATGTTTTTTTTTTTTTGCTTTCGCAGAGAAACGAAGATGAATGATTTTATTATTAATCTTTTTTTTTTTTGTATAATTATGACTTTTAGTGTGTGAATTTTGATTGTTTAAAAATTTGTCATGGATTGAGGTTGAAGGAAAAAAAAAAGATGGAGTTTTGTCTTGGTAAAAATGAGGATGAGGCGTATTTTTAAATTTACATATTTTTACTATCAAAACAGAATAAAAAATTAATAATAAATAAAAACCACGATTATTAAAATGTAACTTTTTATGATTTTCACTTTCAATTTCACATCGTTTTGTTTTTAGTTTTTTTTTAAGAAACGTACATCTTACTTAATGGATGAAAATTATCTTGTGATTTTTTTGTTTGTTTTAAAATTTGAGTAATTTTTAGAGCACAAAAAAACACCTTTAATGGGATTATCACGGTATACATAAGTGTGCTTTATAAAAATTGGGATTAATTGACTTTGGAACCGTCGTCCATAAGAAATTAGGGTAACTTTAATCATGTCTTCTAATTTAAATAAAAATTGAAGCAAGCTTTAATTTATTGGTACGCAGTATTTATTTGGAATAAATTCGTGAATTCGGGAAATGCCAAATGCCTTCTTTGTGAAAATTGTGAAATTTGAAAAATTATACAGAAATGATTTGAATTTTTGTAGATTTTCATTTTTATCTTTCTAAGGGGGTGACCTGAGAAGCTTCGAACTTTGAAGATTGATGGCTAGCCATTGGTTTGGATTTATTTAAAATATATTGCTTGTTTTAATTTTGGGAATAGATTGGTGCCCTCATTTTTGTACAGTTTGATTTTACCTTCAAACTATATCTTTTATCTTTAGAATATTAACAACTTCTATAAAGACTCTTTAAATGATTTTAGGGAAGCACTTTCGAAGTTTTTATTGAATCATTTTCGATAAAGTTTCTTTAACGAAGTTGTATTTGTTTTGTCGTTTAAGTAAAATATTTAGAAACATAAAATTTTAGTTTATTTGGACTCAATTTGTGAGATAGAGGGAAATGAACACACTTGCCTATTTATTATTAGAAAATTGTTGAATTTGAAAAAAAATTATAATCATTTTATTTTGTGGAGCTTCGAAATTTGAAAGAAAATGCTAGCCATCATTGGTTTAGATTTATTTAAAAATATTGCTTGGTTTGATATTGGGAAAATTTTGGTGCCCTTAATTTTTTTTACAATTTGACTTAACATTCATATTTTGTCTTTAAAGAATGTTAACAACTTCTATAAAGATTATTTAATGATTTAAAGGAAGCACTTTCGAAATTATTAGTAAATAATTCTCGTTTAACTTTCTTAAACGAAGTTCTATTTATTTTGTCGTTTAGATAGAAAGTTATATATATTTATTGTGTCCATTAAGAATTAACATTTTTAACAATATGAAAAGTCATTGCATAGTACAGAGATATGATAAGTTGAAAAATAATTTTTTTTGATTTTAAATTGCTTGGTTGATTTTATCATGAAATTTGGAAGGACAAATATGGAAATTAAGAAAAACAATTCATATAAATGTTAATGTTTTACAGAATATTTTTTCGTTTAAATAAAATATTTTACAAAATTTGTTTTGAATTTTCAGCAAAAATTTAAAATTTCGAAAAAAATGTCTGTCTTTACTACCAATACCACTATTAATGACATTTTCTTCAACTTTTTTGTATAGAAAATGAAACTTCGTTATACTGAAACTTCGTTAAGATTTATACAAGTTAAATTATCTTTACTTTATTGCCTATAACACCATTTATGACATTTTCATCAACACTTTCGTATAGAAAGTTGAACTTCTTTATGCTGAAACTTTGTTAAGCTAAAACTGTGTTAAGATGAAACTTCGTTAAGCTTTATACAAATTAAAATTTAATTAGAGAGATCTTATTAAGCTTCCCTAAGATTTTTCGACTCCGAGATTTAACATTTTCTTTTTTTGGCTCAGTAATCTCTTTTTGGATAACTAACTTATTTTAATTTTTGTTTGACAGTTTTGTACCAAACTCGCGGTACTTTTTCTTGTTTCATTTTACGTAGAAACCTTTTAAAAAGAATTAAAGGCTGTTTTCTAATTGTAGTTATGTATTTTCAATTTGATTCTATATATTAGACTCGTAGGCCTTCCTTTATTTTTCTTGAGCTTGCGTAAAGCTTCTTCATACAAACTATTTGAATCAAATACAATTGGAAAACAAATTACTTGGTAGTAACGAAAGAAAAAGTTGTCAGTGTTACCTTCCAAACTTTTTAGATATTAAAAAAAAATATGTAGGTATGTACATATTTTTCAACAGGTGCTGATTTTTTTGTGTAAAGATTGATATTGAAAATGAAAATTTTTTGAATAATAAAGGGTGACCCAAAATTTACGAAAAATTTTAATTAAAAATAAAAACAGTTTTATTTACTTTTTTATTTAAATAAGATTAAATCATAAAGTACACAGGATATGGTTATGTATATATAGAATAGCACATCGGACAAAATGCCTCCATGGCTTTTCTGGCACATAAGCAACCTTTTTTGAAATTTGCAGCCATGAATTACCTCTTCATTGCACGAGTGGTTGTAAATTGGTGGCATCATAGACGTTCGACTTCAAATATCGAAGTTGACGATGTAAATTAATATTGCGGGGATACTTTGTACGAAATTTTCGAACAGCCCTATTCTGCTAAACGTTCGTTTGAATTTTCGTATTCTGTTTTCGTGCATCGGAGAGAAACGAAACTTCCAAAAAGCATATAAATTTCGATAAACATAAAATTTTAACAATAAGATTCTCTCAAGAACTTCAAAAATAATTAATTATTGATACAGCTTTGAACTCGAAATATTGAAGAATTAACAGAATAATTTGTGACAAATTAAGTGAACAATTCACCTGAATCGAAAAAGTCTATCAGATCGGATAATTGCAGAATATAGGGCTGTAACTCTGTCGGCTATCAAATAAATTTTTTGTTTAGGGTTGCCAACAATTTTTTATACAAATGGAGTCAAATTGAAATATTTCGTTAAATTTGGGACACCTTTAACATTATTATAAGATAATTATTACAAAATTCAGCTCAAGATGCGTTTAAAAAAAAAATATTTAATTTAATTGAAAGTTTGAAAATAAAAAATAAAAAAACAACAACAAGACAGTGGTTGGATTTTCTTTAATTACCAAACTATGTATTTTTCAAAATTAATTTTCTTTCGATTTTATGGTAATGAATAAAATTTAACAAAAAGTCCTCAACTCGCCATATAACTTTGAGAATTAAATTCTGATGGAATACTTTTTCCCATAAAGCTTGTGAGTACTTTAAATCATTTATTATATATGAGCATCATTACATGGTTTTTATTTTATGTGAAATTACATATATACATTGAAACACGAGCCATAAGATTCACAAAACGGAAGTCCAACAAGATGTTATACTCGTCCTAAGTCCTATAACCCAAAAGCCACCAATTCGGTTGTATATATAAAAGAATCCATTAAATTTTTTTAAAAACTTAACTCATGAAAGAATTGCTTTGCGCTCGTTATAGTAGAGTTTAGTATCTTCGATTCTAATAAGACTCAGAGCAGCATTAGAAGCTCCGTCTGAGTTTAATGATTTTTTTTCAAACTGAGACGAAAGCAGTAACAAACGACGACGATGAATGTATTGCCATCGCACAGACCGACCCCAACATATAACCTAACATCAAATTGCTGTGATTTGGAGAGCAACTCTAGACAAACCTTAACTCGCTGCTTTTCTTGTAAGCAATGAAATGTTTTTTTTTTTTTTTTTTTTTTTTTGTTGCTCTCTTGTTTTGTTTTATAATTATTATTATGAGGTTAGACTGATGAGAATGTTGTTGTTGTTAACATTCCAACATGCACATAAGTACTTAATTCCAAATGGTCCTACTGGAGTTTCTTTTCGAAAAAGACAAGAACATATACATATAGATTTTCGTCGATGGCGATGGGAAAAAATTAATTACACTCCGAATACATACATCTGGAGCAAATTGGAACATTAAAACTAAAAAAAAAAAATTAACTTTCGCCAGAGAATGGTCATGGTTTGTGATGGGGTCTAATTTTTATATATTTCCATTTTCAGGTGGATTTGATTTGAAATGGATTCTTCATTTGAGGCAAAGATTTATTGAACAGGAAATAGCTATTTGGGGTTAGCTAGGGTTTAGACTATGAACATTTGATGAAAGGAATTAATTATTTTAAAGAAATCAATTTGAATTTTTATTTTATTGATGACGGGTTAAGTATGACGAGTTAAGTTTGACGAGTTAAGTTTGACGAGTTAAGTTTAACGAGTTAAGTTCCGATGTGTCGATAATTTTTATTTTCATCATTTTAATAGTTTTTCACTGAATTTTTAATTGATCCTAATACATGAAGCTTTTTAGGATTTAACAGTCTAAGCCCCTATTAAATGTTTTATCTAAGCTAAGGATCAATAACAGGAAAAATGCGATTTAAGAAAATCAGCCTTATTGTGAATTTCACCCGAACAACATTCCACACGGAAAATTTGACATTTCAATTTTCGCCTATTGTGAGTTTCACCCGAAATTTTATGTTCGAAAAATTCTCCTTATTGTGAACATTCATTTCGGGTGGAATGTAATTCCATTGACAGCCTAAATTTTCATTTATTTTTAGTAGGCGAACGAAATTTCGTTCGGGTGACACTCACAATAGTTTTTTTTAAACTCCGGGCGAACAAAAAAAATTGAGGTAAAATATTTTTCCGGTGAAACTCACAATAAAGCTGATAATATAGATCAAAGAGTTCTGGTACTTTCTTCGATACCTCTACTTAAAGTCTTATTATGTAATTCTGTTTTTTATAAATTTAATTTATTTTCGATTTGAGGTCATATTTTGTATTAATTAGTTAATGCCCCTTTATATGTATGATATGACCTTTAGGGCCAGTTTCACAGTGCACACTTAACAAAATAAGTGGCACTTAATTTTTACATTTTAGCACTTTAGCCGCAGTTTTACTACCTGAGTAAGTGGAACTTAAGTGGCCAACATGGGAGACTTAAGTGTCACTTATTCCGATAAGTTTACACTGTGATATTGGGAATTCGTTTTCCATTTTTGGCACTTAAGTGTCACTTACTTCATTGTGAAACTGGCCCTTAATCCTTAAAGAAAACTAATTTCTGTTATTTTCGGTTTATTTCGAAAATGGTTATTTTTAAGAAGAAAAGTATTAATATATTTTTTGTAGGAAATTTTTTGAGCTACAAATTTGTCTTTCACATTTTGTCTGTACAACTGACCATTAGGGAGATATTCCTGAAAAAAAAAACCGATTGGGGGGACTTAAACCCCTTCCGTAAAATTAATAGCGGCTCTCATATCGATGGGGACTTTTTACAGGTTTTTTTTAAGAATACCATGAGAAAGCCATTTTGAAACCAAAATCCAGTTTTCTAGCGATTTTTTCGGAGTCAAAAGTCTTCAATGACTGAACTACCAATTAATTTTGTTTTTAACCTTAAACGTACTTTTTTTTTAAATAAAAATGAATTCTTTGCACAATTTTCCCCCGATCTATTATATTTTAATTTTCACATTTTTGTGGCCACAACTTCAGACGCATTCTAACGACCAATAGATACCTTCTTTAGTTCCTTTGGATAAGAAAATAGAATTCGCAAAATCTTTAAGAAAACAAAAATCGCAAAACTTTTTAATTTTCCGGAGGCGGGTTAGATTTAAATCTTAAATAGTCATAAGAACAAAACCCAACGTTCGCATAATAGCTCCAATAAAAAAGAATTAAAGAAATAATTAAATTTCAAGTGTCATTAAATTTCACTTTCGCAAAAAAAAAAAAAAAAACAATTAAATTTTTAATTAAGAATTTTCGTCACGAAATTTGTCGAAATTTCACACTTTTATCGATTTCACTTGAAAAAAAAGCTTCAAAGCTTAAGGATACAAATATTTAGCGCAATCATTAATCTCTCATGGTCGTCTATCAAAAAAAAAATAATGATGGAACCTCGTTTTCTTTATTTATTTTTTTGTTTTTTTTTTTTCTTGGAGGCTTTAATATTATTTTATGAATGATAAAACCCTGATCACTTGATCAAATGTCTTCTGAAAAGGTTACATAAGATGAAGCTTCTTTTTTTGCCAATGAAAATAAAAAAAATACAAAAATAGCCAAAGGCAGTACCTTTTGTTAATAAATATTTTACGATCTTTGCGAATCATCTTTTTTGAATGAAAATACAAAAAAAAAAAAAAAACTATATGATCGATCATATGACCATCAAAGTTATTAATAATTATTATTTCTAATAGCACCTGATTTCTGTCAGATGGCAATTTATATTTTTAATTAAAAATTAAAAAAAAAAATATTGAGACGTCGAAGATTTGATCTAAGTTATTCGATTATGATTGAAGCTCATAGTTTTACTATTTACGTGACTTGTAATAGGTATGTTATTGTTTTTTTTTTTTTTTTTTTGAAGAAAGTTATCAATCAATCAAATGACGTTTATATGATGTTTTTTGGCAGATTTTAATTGTTAATATTTTTAATATTTTACGACAGGGTCAGGGTCGATTGAAGATTTAAAAATACGTAAATATTTATAAAAAAAACTCACTTTTGTTATAAAATAAAAAGAATGTACATACCTGAAAAGAAAGAAATGAAAAGAATTAGATTTTTTTAAATAAACAAAATTTAATAAAAAAAAATATATTAAGAATTTAGTTTTTAATTGAAAGTGAAGAAATACACATTTGTAAAAAGAAATATTCAATTTAACGATTAAGTTTAAAAATATTCTTATTTAATTTATTATTCGTACTATTATTCGTATTCAAATTTGTACTTGTATTTCATTCGTATTCGTATTCGTATACGTATTCGTATTCGTATTCGTATTCGTATTCGTATTCGTATTCGTATTCGTATTCGTATTCGTATTCGTATTCGTATTCGTATTCGTATTCGTATTCGTATTCGTATTCGTATTCGTATTCGTATTCGTACTCGTATTCGTATTCGTATTCGTATTCGTATACGTATTCGTATTCGTATTCGTATTCGTATTCGTATTCGTATTCGTATTCGTATTCGTATTCGTATTCGTATTCGTATTCGTATTCGTATTCGTATTCGTATTCGTATTCGTATTCGTATTCGTATTCGTATTCGTATTCGTACTCGTACTCGTATTCGTATTCGTATTCGTATTCGTATTCGTATTCGTATTCGTATTCGTATTCATATTCGTACTCGTATTCGTATTCGTATTCGTATTCGTATTCATATTCGTACTCGTATTCGTATTCGTATTCGTATTCGTATTCGTATTCGTATTCGTATTCGTATTCGTATTCGTATTCGTATTCGTATTCGTATTCGTATTCGTATTCGTACTCGTACTCGTATTCGTATTCGTATTCGCATTCGTATTCGTATGCGTATTCGTATTCGTATTCGTATTCGCATACGTATTCGTATTCGTATTCTTCGTATTCGTATTCGTGTTCGTATTCGTGTTCGTATTCATATTCATATTTATATTCATATTCATACTCATGTTGATATTCATAGTCATAGTCATATTCATATTCATATTCATATTCATATTCGTATCGTTTGCTTCTCTGAAAAAACAAAATCCAATAATAGTTTTAGACTTGTCAGAAAAGCATCAAAAATTATTTAAGTAAGATTTTTGAAATTATTCAAATTACAGTTTTAGTTGAGTAGAAAATAAAGTTCATTATAAAAATAGTTGTTTTTTCAAATTCCCAGATAAAAAGTAAGGATTTTCGAACTTTTTTTTAAGAACAGACAAAAATGTGCAAGATCCTTTGTTGATATTCATAGAATTCACGATTTTTTTTTCGTAAGTTAAATAAGTCTAGAGAACAGGCTTAATATATTCAAAAGCATAAAGGTTAATAGCTTATTCATCTTCGTTAATAGCTTCATAACTTCATAGAAATATTTAAATTTTATTCAACAACAATTTTTTTGTCTAATTTAACTTGAAATTCTTGTTAAAGATGAGAGAATTGATTTTTAATATATATACATATTATTCTCTAAGCAAAAAAAAAAAAACGATTTAACAAAATTCATAAAATTGATTTAAGTTTAATTTCATACTCGCTGTGTATATGATGACCTATATATAATATAACTAAAAAGCTATCTAGATACGCTGCATGTGGTCGCTATGTAAATTTCTTCTCCATCTCTATATATTGATTAATGGTTACACAAAGCTACCGTTTAACTCTGGAATTTGTTATTAATTCAAAATCAACTCAGCATGCCAATTTTTTTTTATTTTGCAAGAATACAAAACAAAACATAAAAAACTAACAATCTCCTAACGCGATTGCCCTCAAAGTTCGCACGTTAAACGAAAACGCGATATAACCCATTAAGAGTGAAATAAAAACAACAACACAAAATAAATGTAAAAAAAAAAAAAAAACAAATTGTATCTATTAATTTTATAACTGTAAAACAAACTCAATACCTATTTGGCTATTTGCCCAGATGCCACAATAAACCATAAGGCCCATTTAACACTTCCATCATCATAGCCACAGCCAATAGCAATTGCAACACCAGCACAAGAGAGCGCCAAAAGGAAACTGAACTAAAAAAAATAAAATAAAAAAAAAAAGAATATTTCTCACATTCTAAATGGCGATTTCGTGTGGTTATAGCCTTTAGAGAAAAAAAAAAACCCAAAGCCTTGAGCAAGCCTCACATTTAGAATCAAGTTCATGTATAAAACAAAATATGTATAGCGAGCCAACTATCAATTGAAATTCATCAATCGTTACACTAATTCTTTTTAAAAATTAACAAAATTGCTTGGCACGGAACACTATGGATCAAACCAACAACCACCTCATGCATGTAACATGCAACATAATTTTTTTTTTTTTTAAGAAAGAACCTAAAGGCAGGAATGTTGGGCAAAAAATATATTTTTTACGGCAAAAGATGAGCTACAATATGATGAAGAAGCTGGAGAAGGAATGTTACAGTTTCTATATAGGAAAGGGTTGCCATTTAAACTTTTTTTTTTTAGAATTTTTTTTAGAAAATGAGGATTGGAAAATATTGACTTAGATTGCTTTCATTGAGCCTCAAGTTACAGGGTGTAAAATTCTGCCGAAATAAGAATTTTTTTAAACTTTCTTACCTCAGGAAATGAGCATACTTATACATTTGAAATGGCTGAAAATCTATAACTGAGAAAATAAGTGGCTTATAAAGCTCGTAAGAGCTTATTTGAGTGAAACACAGTGGTGAATTGAAGTAAACGTACATACATTTTATATAAATTTGTACGTACATTGGTGTATCATTGGAGTTGTGTTTTTTTTTTTTTTTTAATTTGTGGTCCATCAGGTAAACTAAATTTCAAATCAATAAATTTCAAATCAACAGTGGAGAATAAAAGTGATCAAATTGAAGAAAAATGTTCTACGGGATATTTCAGAATCTTCTGCTTAAATGAACTTTGTTTTAATAGCTGAAGGGCTAGAAATAATACTTTAATTATAAAAAACTCAAAATTTAGTGTCTAAAGAAACAGCAAGATATCTTCGAATTTATTCGAGTGAAACAGTGGGAAAAAAAGTAAACGAACCATTTTTAAGATGTTTTTGTTTGGTGGTTTCAAACGTTTTTTTTTTGTTTGTATCACAACAGAATAGACTATAAAAAAACTATTTTAGTACATACCAAATACATAGATTCCCAGTCAAACAGTGGTGACCAAAATAAATGGACCATTTTTAAGATATATTTTATTCGGTGTATCAAACGATATTTGTTTTTTTGTACAACAGAGTACTACATATGATTAACTGTTTGACTATCTAATATGACTTTAAATCAAACAGTGGTGTAAAAAAGTAAACATACCAAATATTTAAATGAAAACTGGATTTCTTCGAAAATTTCTACTTATTTTGGGATAGTCTCTAATGAACTTACTATTTCTGCTATTTCTGGAGAGTATTGTCGGTTGCAGCTGGATGCTGGTGTCAACCTTTCCGGTTTATCTTATAGACTCAAAAAAAATAACGAAAATTGAAATATAGCTTTGAATGGAACCGTCAGTTCAGTAGTTGTGATTAAAAAATCACGAGCGATTCGTTTTCAGCCCCCGATTTTTTTTATCACAAATAAAGACAACTTACAATTTTTAAACGCACTTGCGATTTTCAGTCGTTACCGATAACAAAATCGCGATCGATTCGTTTTCAGTCGGCGATTTTTTACTTACATATAATTAAAGAGCTGAGTTTAAAAAAAATATTTGCTGACGAATTTTTGTGTCTAATAAAGCGAAAATGTGTGATTTCGACTGATAAAGTCAGTCGTGAAAAATTATTTGCTGACAATTTTTTTTGCCGAATTATAAGGCCAAAATGCACTTGCGATTTTAATCGCGTGACTAATCAGTCGCAAAAATCTATTTGCTTACGATTTTTTTCGTCAAATAATAAGGCGAAAATGTATTTGCAATTTTGATCGCGCGATTATTTAGTTGCACAAAATTGAAGGTAATATGATAAGACTTTTATTATAATCGCAAGTGTGTGGAGTCTCATTTAGTCTATTTAATTTGTGAAATAATAAGGCTTGCGATTTTAATCTTAATCTGACTTACTAAAACTTTTTTGACGATTTGACGATTTTTTGTCGAATAATGAAGTTAAAATGCAATTGCGATTTACACCGCGTGAGTCGCAAAAAATCGAACATAATTTTTTTTTATTTTATTAATAAAATCAATTCGTCGGCTAAATACGTAAAACTGCTAAGTCCACTTTTGCAAATTTTACAGGAGAGCGAAAAATCAAAAAAAAATTACATACGGCTCCATATAAAAACTGGTTTTCTCTTTAGGATTCTAAAACAACTAAGATACATTGGACAGAAGTGATTAAGCCATTTTGTGCAGAATGTGTTTCTTAAGAAAATGGCATCAAAACTTCAATTTCGGCCAAAAGTGGACATAGCAGCTTTACGTATTTAGCCGACGAATTGATTCCATTTGATCTATTTATATGTATTGCGACTTAAAAAAAATCTGGCTCTTTTTTTTATCGCTGCGAATTTTCAGTCGCATATATATGTCTGCATTCCCATTTATAATTATGTGCCTCATTTCTTGCAGCTAAAAATTCATGCGATTAAAAAACAAAAGTGAGTGCATGTTACTGATGCGACTACGATTTTTATTCGTCGAAATTAAAATCGCAAGTGTGTGTGTGCATAAAGGTATAATTGTATTTGATTTATTTTAACTTGCGACAGTATCGCAAGAAAAATGAAAATAAAAATACAGTTTTTTTAATCGTCGCGATTTCTTGGTTTCTTGCAGTGCGTTCGTTCATTCACATCGAAACTCATATGTTCAATTTTGTTCTTCGGAATAGTCGCGCGATTAAAATGGCGAAAATTTGAATACTTATAGTTTTTAAAGTTCCAGTTCCCAGCCTGTGCCACCTAAAACAGAAATATTTTCACGGGTTACTGCATCTTGCGAGGAATTGACAAATCCTCCAACAGTATCTCTTGTCATTAAAAAGTGCTTCTCACCTTAGCCGTTGCGTTGGGATTCGGCAGAAAATTATAGGTCTCCTCAATTCCTGCTAATTACACGCACACAGGAATGGTTGAGAGTTGTAAGTCACTAAGGCCCGTTTGCTGATACTACACATAACGATTTAAGTTGAACTTAAATTCTTAAGGGGTACTTTTTCCATGTCATAAAGTGATACTTAAGAAATTAAGTTCAACTTAAAGCGTTATGTGTAGTATCAGCAAACCTCCCTAAGTCACTAGGCTTCTACGCGAGCTGTCACTAATTTTTAATGTTAAGATTTATTTTTTTTTTTATTACTATTATTTTTGAATTCTGGGATCAAGTCAATTTTTTAAGCCCAGTTTTTTTCTTTCAGTGCGAGATAATCTAAATAAAAATAAATGGGAATGAATTCGAGTTAAATCCTTAAACATGGTTTATGATCAATTTAAATCTCGAGTTAACTCAAAATTGATCCACAATATTTTATGATTTATTTATGCACCAAAAATTAAGATATATAGGTTAGGGCATTGGACTATTACCCTGGAGATCTGGTATCGAAAAAGTTACAAACCTTGCAACAGTATGTATCTTGTCATGATAAGTGGGGAGACGCACTTATCATGACAAGATAGATACATATCTAAGCAGTTCGGATTTTGTAAAAATTTGTGGGTCCCTTTCCGTCATTTCTGCCGACTAAAGCAACACTCACATAGGAAGGGTTGAGAGTGTAAGTCACTAGGCCGGCCTGGTTCTTTACGAGCTCTCGATGGATAAATATTTATTTTGACGACAATTTTTGGCTTTTTAATAAAAACAATGGCAACTTGTTAGAAGGAATCTTAACCTACCCACCATCATCATGATGAGGCACTTTTGTGGGGTATCCTCTTTTTTTTTCTCTCCCTCTCTCTTTCGATAAGCAGCAATTATAAAGTAATTCCTCCTTTAGAGTTCTTTCTAAATCTTTTACTTGGTGCAAGTTGTTCTAATTCCGTCATCATTACACATGCCTGATGCGGCTTGAGGTAGGCCTGCTTGCTATAACCTACCTCCAGCTGTTGTAGCTTCTGCTTAGCTTAGGTATGCTGCCACAACAAGTAAGTAGCGAGTTATAGCCTGGGTTAGCACATTACCTCATCAAACACATATAGAGTATAGCTATATCTTTCTATCTATACAGTGTATCTAGAGTAGATTGTCTTTTTTAAAAAGTCGGCGGCTGGTCGGTTGGTCTATAATGCAATTATTAGCGTGTTACATAATTTTTTAACTTCTTTGCCGTAAGTCGTAGCCATAGTGGTCGTCGTCTTCGTCGTCGTCGTTTTTGGTAGAGAAAGAATGGAGACGTATATTTATATGGTGGTTGTTGGGGATTGCGCCCGAAAGCGTTCAAGCTTGCCCCAAGTGCATCACACTGCTGCTGGCCAGCCGCATATCATCAACTTGCAACTAAACCATATAGGTGGCTTTTCTACAAATGTATGTGCGAGATTCAATTGTGTGATATTATATGTATATTTTTGTTTTTTTTTATGGAAAATTCAACACAGATATACAAAAACGCTCATACACATGTAGATGAAAAGAGCCATCCAACTTAGAGTTTTGGATGTGAATTGTGGAGACTTATCGAACCGTAAACACTATAATATAGAGTTCGTCTCTTTTTGAATGTTGTTATAACAATTTTTTGTTGTTTGTTTGTTGTGTTTATTTCGTCGTAAGCTATGTGATCTTTTTTTTATTTCTTTTCAATTAAAAATTAAAATTGCAAAAAAAAACGTACGTAAGGAAAACTCAAAACTCACCTCTATGGTGAGCTAATTTTGTTGATGTAATTTAGTGATGAGTTCGATTGGACAACATTTTTGCACGTTCATCAATGAAATACCTATATCTACTGTAGCAGGTCGGTAGCACGGTATATTGGTTCAGTTCAGTTAACGTTAGGTATTTCGTAAAATTATATTCCGTACTAGGTTTTTTTTTTTTTTTTAATTTTCAGGAAGATTTTGTTGATGAGAATGCGTTAGGTGTGAACAATTGAGGAAATTACAGATAATCGTAACTACCTAGTTATGCGTTATGTAAAGGGTTTAAGGAAATAGCATACTTTTGGCTGAGTTATTAAAATGTATTGTATATTAAATTGTTGAATCAAATGAATATATTTGCTATCCAGGAAAACCGCTCTATGATTTTTCGTAAATAAATAAATAAATTAAGTGATGCCACAGCTCGTATATAGAACCAGGGCCTTATAGTGACTTACAATTCTCAACCGTGTTATTGGCAAGAAGGTAAGGGCCCTACAATTTTCTAGAAATCCGAACGGCTAGGGATTTAATGAGATAATCAAAACCTAATTTCTTATTCCATTTTGCCAACAAAAATCTATCCTATCCTTCTATTCCTTCTAACATTGCCTAATTTATAAGACCCTAGGTCTTACTGGCATATATATGTTTGTGTTGCTTTTTTTTTTTTTTTTTCATGACAAGAGATACTGAGGGATTTGTCAATTCTTCAAAAGAGGAAGAACCTGTGAAAAACATTACTGTTTTTTTTTTTTTTTTCTAGACGGCTAGGAAGGCTAGGAAGACCTTTGGCGTGGAAGTCCTATTACTATTACGCTACGGGCTACTAATCTGATTTGTTTTGTCGATATAGAAAAAACAGATTTTAGGGTCAATTGTTCAGTGAACAGTCAATATTCGGAGACCAAAGAAATATCGCTATACTGTTGATTTTTGAAGAACTAAAATAGCTACTTATGTTGAATTGATAGATCGAAAAGTTGTTAAAAATGTCTAGGCTATTGAATATTATGTGTGTAAATTTTAGTACAAACAATTTTCGTTCAAGGGACTTTTATTAGGTATCTAAATATTTAAAAATGAATTGTTTTTTTTATTCATGCGCTCATAACTCGGCTGAACATTATCCGAAATATTTTGGATTCCCATTGTACCTATCAGATAAATAATTTACGGTGCCGAAAATTGAAAATTTTACCAGAAAAGTTGGAAAAATCGTTAAAACCCGAAATTCCGAAATTGCATGCTTTCAGGTGAAAATCAGGGGCCTGATTCCGTGAAACGAAAACGATCGAACGATATCGTTTCCGCAATAGCTGTCCCTTTCTTTTCCTTTAGATGTGAAAATGATGAGTAAAACAATATCGTTCGATGGTTTTCGCTTTACGGAATTAGGCCCCAGAATTGCATACTTTCCGGTCAAAAACCCGAAATTAAATAAAACGAATGACTCGGCTGAACATCGTTCGATTTGCATGGGAATATTATTTTTATTGGATTCGTATTGAACCAGGTAAAAACACAAAGTGGACATTTAAGGTTCCCCACACCAATGCGAATTTTCGGTGGCGACGACGAAAACAACAATAACAACACGTGGTTGTCAATGAAAACAAAACGCTGGGAACCTTTATATCGGAACAGTGGGAAAAATTGTAAAAACAAGTTCCCAAATTGAAAACAAAAAATTCAAAAATTGAATACTTTCAGAGCTGGATGGTAGTGATGTCTATCTGAAAATGCCATTTCGGATGGAAGTAGAAAATATTGTTCTTACGAAATGACAAACACTATACGGAATGGCAAATGCGGGTGGCAATGGCGCAGTGGATGTAGTGCTTGACTGCTAACTTAGTGGTGTGGGTTCGAGCCCCAACCTAGGCAGCATTCTTTTATATTTTATTCCCTCAGTTGGAACTGAAGGCCACCCGTGGGATTTCAGGAGATAAAACACCTTATTTCTCAGTCCACACTGCCAAAAAAAATTCTTTCCTATTCTTCTACTCCTTCTAAATAGTGGCGTGCAATTCAGGTTGAAATTAAAAAGACCTTAGGTCTTACAGGCTTACAGTTAAAATTATTATTATTATTATTATTATATATTATTATAATTAACAATCCGCTAATTTTATATTTTAAACAATTTTATCCCGAAAAACTAGGAAAATCGTAAAAAAAATAAAAAATCAGAAATTGCATACTTTCAGGAGTGGATGGTTGTTATTTCTGAAAATTCCATTTTGGATGGAAAGGAGAAAATACAAATGATTTTAGGCAATGAAAAACACTACGGAATTGACAATCGTTAAATTTTGTTCTCTCACGAAAATGGGATCGCTAACAGATGGCGTTAGAAACTCTCAGACTGCTACATTTGTGTATACAAATTATTGGAGCCACAAAACTCACTGCAAAGAGTTGTTCGAAGCCTTTTTTTTATCACTTTTTAAAATTCTAAAATTGATTCCATTAACGAAGCCGGGCAGACCAGCTATAGTTAGACATGTTAGCGGGGGATCTACGCGAGCTAAAACCACAAAGTGCTAATTTCTTTCTTTTTTTTTCAATATTTTAAATTTTTCAGTATAACTTTTTGTAAGTAACGGAAATGAAATATGTAAATAAAAATAAATTGGGTGGCGCTACAGCTCGTGTAGAACCCAGGGCCCAGTGACTTACAACTCTCAACCATTCCTGTCTGCGTATTATTTGGCAGAAATGAAATATGTAAGCTTATTAAAATATCATACTATTGCTAAACTTAGAGCCCTCGAGCCCTCTTCAATCAAAAAGGCACGATAGCTTCTTAATTCACAGTTTAAAAACCTAGGCGCATATTCATAGTCGTTTTTAGACCCCAGTTTTTCTTAGCCTGGAGTTTATCCAAGGTAAAATAGATAGGATAAACCCAGTATTTTTTTTAGAAACAACTTAAACAGTGACTATGAATATGCCCCATACATAGTTGTTAATCAGTTGTAATGATCTAACTAAAGTTCTGACTTAAAATTAACAAAAAACAAAACAAAAATATGATATATTTGCAGCTTCTGCTTCTTTGGTTCTAAGAATTTAAGTTCAAGCCTTATGCAGACTTACAATTAAATGCCTAATTCTTGTTTTGATTGTTTTATTTTTACAACGCAATTACTAGAACCCAACTGCGGAGGTAACAAACAAAAATATTCCAACTTCCCATCTATAAATTTATTCATCAACACAAAATCAACCCAATTAAAAATAAATAACCATATATACACATTTATTGATGAGTAAGCCATAAATCCTTGAAAGTAAAATCAAAATCAAAACAATTGTGAGAAATTTCCATTGTTTTTATCGGAGGTATGGTGAATAATTTCAGTATTGTAGATGTAAGATGTCTGGGGAGATTCTCTGAGATAAATTAATACCTACATATCAGTTAACATGTCTTCAATAATCTTCATTTTGATATATGTATAAATAATAATAAGCTCCTCACGTATTTTTGTCATGTTTTTGTTATATTTTTTTTTTTGTTGGTTGGGGTGTTAATTGTAGTATAAATATAACGTAGTTTAAAAAAAGAACTGGGCTTAAACGTGACTTGGAAAAAAAATTCGAATTTTTTTAAATTTTGTACCAGAACATGGTAAATATTGCTTTCTATAAGGTAACGACATCATACAGCGGCGGGCGGCGGCAATACCTTATTTATATAGGTATATATGTACATATAAAAAATTAGTCAACTTTATTTAGAAGTTTTAAGGTAAAGCTTCATAGATTAAGTTTATACTCATTTTTGGAAATCTTGGTCTTAACTAGATTATGAAATAAAAATTGTCTTATGCCAAAAACATGTGAGAGTTGTTCTGATATTTTTTCTCCTGCAAACTCATATAATTTGGGCGATAGACAGAGATAAAGAGTCATAGTTTTAATAAATTGACTGCTCTCTGTTTGCTTGATTTTTTAAATGCGTTTAACAAATTAAAACATCACATACTGGTTTGTGAAAGCTTCTTCGGTTTTCGTGATAAAGCAGTGAGTTTCATAAAAGACTAGTTGTCTATATAACCGAAGCCAGAGGGTCAAGGCTGAACAAATGATCTCTTAATTTATGAATACTAGGATGGGGTTCCACATGGCTCTATTTTGGGACCTATCCTATTTTTTGTATTTTTATTAATAATCTACCAAATTTTACAGGAGGCTGAAGCTTCTTAAATTGTTAAATTGTTCTACTGAAAAATTTCAACATAATAGGTCTTCTTTTTTTTTGAAAATTTTTAGTACCTTAAATTTTTGCATAATAAACAACAATCAATTTTTATTTGTTTATTGTTATTGTTTAAGTGTACACAAATTTACTGAGCCAACTCTCACCAAAACACTTAAAGAAGATCAGGGCACAAATAAACAAAATTTTGTGTAAAATGTCATTGAGATAGGTTATCATTAACAAAAAAAAAATAACAACTAAACTAGGATGGGGTTCCACAAGGCTCTTTTTTGGGGTCCTATCCTTTTTTTGTATTTTTATTAATAATCTACCAAATTTTACAGGAGGATGAAACTTCTTAAATTATTGTTCTACTGAAAAATTTTAACATAATAGGTCTTCTTTTTTTTGTGAAAATGTTAAGCAACTCAAATTTTTGTATACGCAAACAACAACAAATCAATTTTTGTTTGTTATTGTTTAAGTTTACAAAAATTTGATGAGCCAACTCTCACCAAAACACTTAAAGAAGATCAGGGCACAAATAAACAAAATTTTGTGTAAAATGTCATTGAGATAGGTTATCATTAACAAAAAAAAAATAACAACAAAAAAAGTGACATAAAATTTTGTTCTAAATTTCGGTTTATGAGGATTTCCTTAACAAATTAGTCAATTAGTCTAACAAACCTTAAACCAACGTCTTGCGATAAATATTTATAAACCCGTGAAAAATATACAAAAAGTCTCATGTAGGTATATATTAAAGTCGTTTTTTGTACTTTTTAAAACTAACGGTGAAGGGTAAAAAAAAAAAAAACCGTTATAAAACTTTAGAATGGCTTTGTAGAAAATTTATTCACGTTTTCAAAACTGCCCTTAAATTTTTAATGACATCTTTTGATGCTGATATATTGGTGACCAAAGTCAAAAGTCTCATTTTTTCATTCCAAAGTCAGATAGGTATACAGTAGAATTTGGAAAAGATGAACAAATATAAAACAGAGCCCGTTCATCTTTTCAAATTGTTCATCTTTTTGAGCATCAACATTTTGTTGAGGAAAAACTAAAGTTATAAGTTATAAATATTATTTACATAGGAATTTTAAACAAGCCTCAGAGTACTGAATAATGTTACATTTATGTTCATAATGCGAGGATCTAAAGGCAAAGAAAACGTAAAAAAAATTATGTTGGGAATAAAGCATTCATCTTTTCGAGCACAAGATTTCAATCCGTTAATCTTTTTGAGCACTGAAGCATGAAAATATTTCGTTCATCTTTTCGAGCTGTTCATTTTATAGAACCGTTCATCTTTCCAAGATTCTACTGTACAGGTAAAAAAAATTTTATAACTACGAAAAAAAATAAAATTTAAGCTTAATAAGCTATCTGAACAATAAACTTCTAATTACAAACAAAATTAATGAAAAAAATAATCTGCAAAAAAAAAAAGTTTTTGTCTCGTGCTAAAGTACCACAACATGAAGAGCTTTAGATTTTTTTGTTTCATCTTAATACGACCACAAATGAGCGACGTTTCATTTGTTTTTTTTTAATTTTTTTAAAGTTTTGGTTTTATTCCGCTGTAAACAAAAATTAAAGTCAAAAATATTTTATATGTAGTATAAAAAACGTTTGGTTGTCAAAATAGACTTGTTAGCGCTCGGACTCAGAAATCGAACCTATGTATATCTTTGAGCATATGACCCCACATGTCTAGAGGCTCCCTAAAACTTCCCCGTTTTCGATAAAATTGACAAACTTCAAAAAATCTGATAAATCGATTTGTCTCTTACTTTACAGTCATTTAATGTAATTGCTTAAGTTCTAATACTCTTATTAAAAAAAGAATGACAACATTTTCTTGACCACCTATATTAGTTGGGTACAGCAATAAATAAAAAAAAAATAATGTAAACAACAAAACACCGGTTTTTAAGTATTCATATTTTTTTTTTTACTGAATACAACTATAAAATATTAAATTAATTTTTTTTTATTGAAAAATTCTTAATAAAACACCAACAACATCTCAAATGTGCTAAAACGAAATGTATGGCTGAATTTTATAATTATTAAAACTTTAAGCCACAATGAATTTTATTTAAACTATCTTTTTTGTCGCATCCTAAAATGATGACAAAAAAAAAATCATATAAGCAAACAGGAAAGACTTAAATAAATATTAACTAATAAAAAACAATAACAACAACTAACCTAACAACACCTGAAACAAGTTTAACATGCTGCCTTTTTGTTGGAACAACTTTTTTTTTTATGAATTGTAAAATATTTAATGCAAATTTGGCCAAACAAAAAAATTTAATAAACGCTTAAAATTTATTTAAATTTCTTCAAAAAAAATTAAAAATGAAAAAAAAAAAATTAAAAAAGATCAAATAAAAAAAAATCAAGTAAAAAAAAATAAATAAAAAGAATCAAATAAAAAATAAAAGAAATATTCTATCTACAACCAGTTTAAGCATCTTCATTGACATTTTGGTTATAGTGGGTGAATCATTTAATATTTCATCGACGAATTTATCAACTTGAATCTTCAAATGAAAATTATCCTAACTCCTACATATCGTATAAAATGTACGTAGCGAATTGGGAAGAATACAATTCAGAGGCAGAAAACAAATACAGTCGACTCTCCCTAAGTCGTACTCTCTCTAAGTCGAATTTCTCTCTAACTCGAACTTTTTCACCATATTTTATCAATCCCTTCAATTTTTCATACAAAAACCATTCTCTAGGTCGAACTCCCTCTTAGTCGAACTCTCTCTAACTCGAACACATTTTCTCGATATTTGGCATTTTCTCGATATTTGGCCCTTCAGTCGAATTTTGTGTAGAAAAAAACAAAATAAAAAAACATTACCCCTTCCGAATTCGTATTTGGGTATAGGATAACTACGAACCATCAAAACCTTAATACATATGTACATATAACCTTTCCCATTTCTCGCTCGAGATTCGCAACTTTTTTTCTTCAATTAAATGAGGCCACTTAAGGAATCAATATTATCATTAGAATGATAAAGATAGTATTGGGCTATATGAGGTTTATACATATGTCTGATTCGAAATCTACAGAACTAATTTCACGGAAATTTTAAAAGATTGTTCCTATTATAGCAGTGAAATGGTTTAGAAAGAGGTTTGAGTAAAATCCACCCACTGTCACGCCCACTTTTATTATATTTTAGGTTTCTAATTTTGAAAGTCCTTAAAATGTTAAAATTTTGTAGTTAAGGTGTCTTCAGCCTAAAGATACAGGGTCATTCATTTCGTGGTTTCAAGTAATACTTTATGATTCGACACCTGTCAAACTCAGCTGTCATTTGAAATGTCATAAAATTAGTTGAATTGTTGCCTTTTACGATAATTTACTTTTCCCGAACAACATTTTCTTCGATGAGGCACATTTCTCACACGGTGGGTATGTAAACAAGCATATGGGACTCAGAAGACCCACAAGTGATCGAAGAGTTGCCGTTGCATCCAGACAAAGTGACTGTTTGGTGTGCTCTATGGTCGAAAGGTGTCATTGGTCCGTATTTCTTCGAAGTTGTCAATGGTCAGACGGTTACAGTCAATTCGGAGCGATATATGGTCGAATGATAACCGATTTTTTTTGGCCGGCGACTGAAGATCATGACTTGAACGATATGTGGTTCCAACGAGACGGGGAAACATGACATTTATGTTATTTGTCACGCCCACTGACACACCTACTTATCTTATATTAGAATTTTATCCTCATATATAGTCCTTAAAAGACTGGAAATATATAAAAAAATCATTCTTTAATCAAAATCATGACAAGAATATTTTTTTTTTTTTGGAAATCCGCCAACTACCACGCCCATTTTTCTTTGTATGTGAGATACCTCCATACTTTAAATCCCTAGAAATTTGAAATTTTATAATAAATTAAAATTTTTTGAACCTAAAGATTGACATTTAATCGAAAAAATGTTGTTTGAAAATTAAATAGTTAGATGGCGCTAAGAGAGTGGTAGAGTTCAGCTAGTTTAGAATAATTATTGTTGGAATTTTTTTAAGAAAGAAACACAGCTTTTAATTGTTTCTTTAAAAAAATTTTTTTTATATTTATAGTTTTTCGGTATATTAAATTCCTATTTTCTCAAACTGCCCCAGAATTACTGACAAAACTCAAATTAAAGATGATAAAATACTCAAGCTAAACTTAAAAATGGACCAAAAAAACAGAAGTTGGTTTATTTTTATGGTTTTAAGTAATTTTTTCTAGATTTAAAGCATTTTTTTTTTTTTCCATTTACAGTTTAGTATAGTAATTTATAAAGGGTGTCCCAAAATTAACACAAAATTTGAATTTGATCCTATTTGTGTAGTATAGTGTTGGCAACCCTAAAAAAAATTGACAGCTGACAGTTTAGGGTTAGTAAAAAAAAGAGCAAAACGCAAGAGAAAAACGTGTTTTCATTGTTGAACAATAAAAAAATCTAAGTTTGGCAGCGACATTTCGAAAATGTGTCATTAAAGCATAATTCTATCAACACTATCAACAATAGGTACTCAAAACACTGACAATTTGACTAAACTATTATAGGCTCAAATCAATTTCTCTGACAAAAAAAAAATAATAATTTTATGAGCTTTACTTGATATTTGAAGATCTTTATTCAATCATTATTAAAACAAATGTTTTCTTAAGCATTTCTGGATGCCTCTTTCTTCAAAGACAAATGATGCATCTTGTCAAAACGACTTCTTTGTTTGTTTTTTTTTTTTTTTTTTTTTTTTTGTTAACTACCAAACAATTGCGTTGGCGTCTTTAAAATATTTTACCATTCACTTAAATTGCAGATGAACTTAAAAAAAAAAAAAAAAACAACAACAATCAAAAGAGATAGATAGGTTATATATAGAAAACAAAAACAACAAACCATCATCATCATCATATCAAACAGAAACCGATTCACAGTCGGGTAACTCCACAGCTAACTATTATTATAGCATCATCATCAACATCTTATCTTCCGTTGATTGATTTCCATTTTGTTTTCGTTTATACTTTCAAAGTACCTACAACATAATATAGTAGAGAGATAGCCGTTACCATCCGTCCACCGCCCCCCGCCCCATTATTATACCATCGCTCGCATCGACTCTATTATTTGTTTAAAGTAAAAGTAAAAGTTTTTAACTCTTGTACTTGATAAATAGCTGATAGATGCCATATTTTTGTTACACAAAAAAGCATATACATACAACAACAAACTAAAAAAAAAAAAAATTAAGTCCAATAAAAGAAGGAAGAGGAGGAGTTGAAGCACGTTTAAGAAAGTCTAGATAAATTGTACATACTCTATACTCTACTATCCCTCATTCATTGTAACAACGAATTGAGTTAAAAAAAAAAAAAAAATAGAAACAAAAATTATCTTCCCCGGACCACAATTGAAATAAACAAAATTATAGAGCCCCCCTGGGGGCATATTATAGAGTCCCCTCAAAGAATGTAGCGACGACCGAAACCGACGAACGACAGCGCGCGGCGGCGTAACAGATTCGAAATTCATGCATGAACAGACAGCAATAAGTATTAATTACTTGGGCTTCCCTTGTAATACAATTAGCTACAGCAAATAAAAAAAAATAATAAAATTAAATTTCAAAGAGAAATGCTGCCAAAGAAGTTAGCAATTTTAAATTTGGTTGCATGAATTGTGTCACAAAAAAAAAAAAAAAAAAAAAACAATTCCGTCACTGATTTTGAAAACAAATATAAGCTATCTCCTATCTAGATCTGTCATCAAGACTAGAAACTAAAAAGGCGGTTTAGAGTATATGGAAGTTTTTTTTTCTACATGAAAATTTGATAACAATTATGTAAGTTGATCGAAAAAGGAGTATTATTTTATTAGATCAAGAAATTATAAGATTAATATTAGGGCTTAGGCTAAATCTGGTGCCGCTAAGGTGAAAATTATTTGAACTAATGAAGACAGACACACAAAGAAATTTTAAAATGTCAGTGCACTACATGAAAGAAAAATTGATTATATTTAAAGGAAAGAACTGAAATATATGAAAAGTGGGTGTGACAGTAGGCGGATTTCCAAAAAAAAACTGCACTCTTCATAGTTTTTGCTCAATTGAGATTTATTATAAATTTTCAGTTTTCTAAGAACTTTATATGAGGATAAAATTCTATAAGAAAAGAAAAGTGGGCGTAATAGTGGGCGGGAGAAATAACACATTATCATGCTTTAAGCTGAAGAGAGCTTAATTAAAAAAATGTTAACAATCTAAGAATATTCGATAAGGAGAAAATTAAAATATGATAAAAGTGGGCGTAATAGTGGGTGGATTTTACTCAAACCTTTTTTAAAACCATCTTATTATTAACATCATAAAGGGTGTTTTTTTAGACGTGTGGTTTTCAATCTGGCAATATTTTTTTCGGAGTTTGTCTTTTTGACAGCTGTCACTTGATTTATGCTCAATTTGGTTTGCCATTTCATAATGAATAGACTTACTCCTGAACAACGTTTGCAAATCGTGCAAATTTATTACCAAAATAATGGTTCCAGATGGCCACCGATCCCGATTTTCACATGAGAATTTTGTTCAGCGATGAATCTCACTTTTGATTGAATGGGTACGTTAATAAGCAAAATTGTCGTATTTGCAGTGATCATAATCCACAAGCCATTGTTGAGACGCGCGCCGTTACATCCTCAAAAAGTCACTGTTAGGTGTGCTTTATGGGCAGAGGGAATCATTGGTCCATATTTCTTCAAAAATTAAGCCGGCCACAATGTAACAGTCAATGGGAAACGCTATGAGCCATGATTAATGACTTTTTCGTGCCTGAATTGGAGGATGTTGATGTGGACGACCTTTGGTTCCAACAAGACGGCCGGCGCGGCGCTACATACCATACAGCCAACGAAACAATCAATTTATCGAAGGAAACTTTTGGTGAGCGCATTATCTCGCTTCGTGGCACTGTGGCGTGGCCTCCAAGATCGTGCGATTTAACACCGCTGGACTATTTTTTGTGGGGTTATGTGAAGTCGCTTGTCTACGCAGATAAGCCCGAGACGATTGACGCCTTGGAAGAGAATATTCGGTGCGTTATTGCTGACATACGGCCCCAATTGCTACAAAAAGTGGTCGAAAATTGGGCCTCTCGGCTGGAATTTATTCGAGCCAACCGCGGCGGCCACTTGCCCGAAATCATTTTTAAAACATAATGGCAAACCCTTATCTTTATAATAAAGCTAAATTCTTGACCATAACATTAAATTATATGCGTTTTATTTCTTCTTGAAAACCACACGTCTAAAAAAAAACACCCTTTATATACTAATATTCATTTGTATATAAAAAATATAGAAGATAAAAAGTGAACTAGTGTACACGTGCTCTCGTTGCTTCGCATAGTTTAAAAAGTTTTTAATGCAAATCTCGACAACTAGATACCAAATTTTGTGAAAAAGTGTGAAGAAAAAAATTGTAACTTATAAAATTCAATTCTTTTTTTCGTAAGAACAAAAGATTTCGAGGAAAACAATCGTCAAAATACAACTTTTTGTGGATATCTTGAAAACTTTCTATGGAAATATGTCAAAATGTACGTACGCTTACATATAATTCGTTTTTTCTTGAGAATAATAATTGAGAAAATATATCACCCATTGCCCTAGCCTTAATACATATATCAAGAAACTAAACAAAAACCCATGACCTATCACTACCACCAACCATCACCAGTATAACATAAGGTCATCTCTTATAAATATTCTTTCATCAAAACATAACATGACACAATAAAAATGAATAAAATATTCACAAAAGAGCTTACATAACGCTGAATTATTACTATTATTATCTAATCGTTTTACCTATCTTGTTTGATCTGGGATACAAGATTTAACATATTCCCCATAGGTATATACATACATATATACCTATATAAAGTCGATTGCCATCATGCATCTCTAACCACATCATGTTCAGCCTAAGCTACTGTCACTTCTTGTTAAAACATCTCTCTCTTATTGCCAACTGACATGTCATACAAAACTGCTTAGATTATGGAAAAATAAAAATGAAAAACAAAAGAGTTGATCAACGAACTTGATCGAATCGGATGGAAAACAAAAAAATAAAAAAAAACTAATGGCACACGATAAAAATGAAGAAAAAAAAAATATAATTTATTATTTCTTTTTTTTTTTTTTTTGCCCTGAACTTCCTCATATCGAGAGGGATTGATTTCCGTTTGAAATAAAAGAAATAACTATTACTTCTTGTTGGTGCATTAGCTTCTCGTTTTTTTTTTGTTGTTGTTGGTAATTTTAACACAGCCAACATCAACATTCAACAAATGATCGATTTTCATGTTAATGAACTTTGAATTGATCTTATATAGGTATGGTAGTGTTTCGTATCTTGCTCTCACTCTCATGATGGTCTCTGATGACCATCCAACCAGCTAATCTCAGTATTTTCTTTATACATATGTACATACATACATTTTTTTTTTGCACAAAAAATAAAAAAACAAGCAAAGATTGAAAAGAAATAAAAACAAAAAAAAAATTGTGCATTCCATCCAGCATTCAGAGAGTATTCACGCTTCCGATATGGCAATTGAAGTGAAAGAAGTTGCTGCTGAATGTTGATGCTGCTGCTGTTGATGTTGCTGCAAAACATAAGAGAAGAAGAAAGGCTATAATGTACATAAAATCTACAGTTAAGAGCTGTATCATTATGACCACCACCAGCATCAAAACATAAATGCAGCTCAATGCAATCAGCTTTTTTTTTTTTTCATCGTCATTGCTGGATTTTGACTCTATGTGGGCCTTGAAGCAACATTTTTTGGGGCGCCTTTTAAAAAGTCCTGAATTTTTACTCATTAACATAAATCAAAGGTTGGCTTTGTTTGAAAATAGAAATTGTTCAAGTTTGGAAATTTTATTGAAAAACTCAAGGTTAAAAAATTCTAAACACATGGTTCTAACCTATAAGTTCTTATGGCATATACATATTACATATTCTGAGCTGACATTGGAGGTACGGTACAGGAATAATGCCAAACTTGAAAGCTATAAGAAAAAAGATTTTAAAATTTGGGGCCCTAATCACCTGTCCTCACCCATTTTTTTGCAAAATTGTTTATATCGACAGATTTATTTTTCAAGAGAATTTCAGCTTAGATAATATACAAGGTCCCTTAGAACTGTCTTCAATAATTTTTATCAAAGAAAGTTAAAAAGTTAGATTTTTAATAGGGAAAGGGGCCTTAATTTTAGAGTGTTCTCTTTATTTTTTACTCCTTATTTTTTATGTTAGGAAATAGAAGTAAATTTGTTTTTCCCTCTATAGAGGTCATGATATAAAAACCAAAGGTTGTTTCCACCAAAAACTCTTGAAAAGCGAAGTTTTTTTTTTTTTTTACTGCGATACAGCCCTGTAAATTTGACCAAATACAACAAAAACAACATCAGAAATGGCCATCTTCAAAACCGGCCACCGGCAAAACGTGATCAATTTGATCTTTTACGCGGCGACGAGTGGATACACACTACACTACTCTTACTTTCTCCTTCATCCTATAGTTATACGAGTAGATATAGTTTGTGTAGGTATATCGTGGCGGTCGGTGGTGAGACTGAGTCGTTGTCGATTATGGCGCGTTTTGATGGCAAATCAATGGTCTGTTGTTATCTGGTTGGATTGGTATTTTTTTTTTGCCGCTGTATCTTATAATGCAGTCTTCAAGAAGAGCAACAAAAAAAAACACCTCTTTAAGGAGTCATGATTTTGAATGAAACATTCTAAGCCATTCGTATGGACCCGGACCCTTTAAATAATAAAAAAAAATTCCTCCGGCCAAAAGGATCAAAGATGTTGGAAAAAGAAAGTGAAATCGATACTTGAAGTAGGTACCTTTTCTTATACAGAAAATGAAAAAAAAATATTAATAATAATAAGTACCTATCTATCTTGAAGCAAAAGGTACATTATCCATTTCAAACAAATTAGATTTGTATCGGTTTTGAGGTCGAAATGACCTCAGGGTTTACTAAACTAAACTACGTACCTCGTATCGTTAGTTGTCTAAGATGTCTATAATAGGGCTCTCTATCTATCAAATTCTTTATTTGATTGTTTTTGTTTAAATTTTTTGTCTTGATTGTTGTTGGTGATGCGAATCGGAGTGTGGCGTGTTGTTTTGGATGGCAGATGACTGGCAAGACGTACCTTCATATGTAGGTAGATAGGTGTATAATAAACAAAATATGACCATTTTATTTTGAACTTATGAGATAGATAGGTACCTACTACTAATGCGATATATTGATAGATGCATCTTTCTTACAAAATTTGTTTCCAATAAGGTTTCGATGTTAATGTCAAATGTACCTAGGTACATATTTAAATATTCTTAAATTTCTTTAACTTTGACGTTATCTTCCTTTGGCTATGAGACAAATGTTACAATATTAATTAAAAGTATAGCATTAAATCAGCTTGGGCTGGCTAATAGGTACAAAATTTCAACTAAGCTTCAAAGCTGCCCGTAGTTGGATGGGAAGTCGAAAATATTTGGACAACTTTAATTTTATAATTAGTCAGTTTATATTCAGAATCCTTAATTATTTTTCTCCGACAAAAATTGAGCAGAGGAATACCTACAGCATTTCTTTTTCCTCAGTAGGTAGGCCGTACCTATTTGACACAAAAACTGAGGAATCCTGTTTATATTTGTGAGAATGATCTCTGAGACCTCAGAAATAGGTATAAACTGATCAAATAATATAGAAGGTGGCGCAAAAGTTGTCACCCTATCGGATGGAGTAGGTACTATAACATGGGTCAATATATGTATAAGAAAACAAAATTTATGGGAGGGAGTATATTTCCCCCATTCAGGCGGGAGGGGCAGTTTAAAAAAAAAACTTTAACTATAAAATAAATTTTTTTAATAACAACGGCAACACTTCCAATGTCATGCTATAGTTTTTTGTAGATACAGCTAAAATTCTATTCTTTTATAGGTACCTATGTAGGTACAGTACCTAAAACCCGCTTAAGAGAAACTGCAAAATCTCACGGTCTTTCTTTCACTTAAGCGGGTTTTTCATTTAAACGAACCCCGCTTAAGTGAAAAAAAATTTCACTTAAGCGGAGTCCGGATAATTGGAGAAAAATTGCACTTAAGCAGATTTAAAAATTCCAAAGAGGGTTCTAACATATCAGAAATGTCAATTTCGTGATGAAAATTTGTTGGAGGTGAACAATAAAAAAGAAGTAAAATCGTTCAGTAAATTTTTTGTTCTGTTCTATTAATTTTTTTTTCACTTAAGAGTTTTTTTCAATGAAAAATATTAAATTTAACTGAAAATATGTTTTAGGTATCCGCGGGTTTTTCACTTAAGCGGCGTGTTATAAAGGTAATTGGTCGACAAATACTCGGGTATGAAAAAAGTGTTTCAGAGAAGAGGTTTTTTCTCTTAAGCGGATTTTACTGTACCTGTTATTTTTAATTTAATTTGTTTTATTCAAGAGGTATATAGTTTTTTTTTAATTAATTTTCAAACAGATTGTTTTCAAAATTCTACGTTATTAAGTACCTAGGTAGGTATGTATAGGGTTTTGTAGATAAAGCCGAGTACATATTACAGTTCCTCGATAAAAAATAACTACATGCATTTCTTATGGGAGAGATTTTTGCGCAAAAAAAAAATTGACGTTTAATTTTTTTTATCGAGATGTGAACCAACCCTGAGAAAAAATTTTACACTCACCACGAATTATTTTTAGCGCAAAACAATGTCAGTGCCATTTTTTGTGGAAAAAAAGGAGGACGACGAATACTTAAAAAATTTTTATTCAACTCAGATTTTTTTTTTTTTCAAAACAAAAAATTCTTACCATTTAGGGGAGAGGGGGGCACCTTTAAACGCGGGGTACCTTTGATCATGGCTAATAAAAGCAAAACAACAAAAATGGAACAGGGCAGGTCACATAGCTAGGATGAGTGATAGTCGTTGGACCATCAGAAGCACGAACTGGATACCAAGGGACGGCTCACGAAGAATATTAAGGCAGATAAAGCGTTGGAGAGACGAAATCGCCAGACAAAATAGTAGATGGGAGAGAATTGCTAGAGATAAAGCAGTATGGAAATCTTTGGGGGAGGCTTATATCCACTTAGGTATAACTCAATTGTTTAAAAAAAAAAAATTGAACTCACATCAAATTAATTTTAATTTTAAATTGAATTTACTTATTTTTCGACAAATTGAATTTTTGCATAAAATAGGATGAATAAAGCTTATAATAATAAAATCTTAACAAAAAAAATATTTTAGAACCTAAAATTAATTTTAAGCATGGCAATAGCGATATGTTTACACGTCAACGACTTTGCGGTGCATCTCTTAAGTTCACCCGCAGTTTTATTGCGTAAATTGTATTTTTGTATTATTTTTTTTGTAAGAGTTTAAAATTTTTTTGTTAAGGTTTTTCATTTTTGAAAAATTATTATTAAATTCAAACCTTCATTTTGATTAACATAAAGTTAAAGTTCTTGGTAAATATGCTTGGTATAATATATAATGGCCGAATTTTATGTTGCTTTACATGATGGGGCAGCTTTGAACGAAACGAACGATTTATTTCCAAAAGTCTACTTTCTAAATAGTGAGTTAAACCTTTCAAAAGATTTTATATCCTATTAAAGTTTTTTGTATACTGAGCTCTTCAGTTAGTTTAGTTAGTTTTAATGACTCTTTATTATTTCATATAATTTTTATTTTTTAGAAAAGACATGATGCAATTTTTATTTTAACTTAAGTCTTATTGGTATGGCTTATATCGCCGTCTACCAGACTGACATATTGAATATAAATACATAAAATAATAGTAAAAGAAAAATATAAGATATAAGAAATGTTTTCTTGTATATTGATATAAAATTGTGTTTAAAAATCTTCCTCTATTATACATTTTCTGTACCGTAATGCCGCAACAACGTACTTATAAAGCGCATCCCATCCTTCTTCCCCGTTGAGTATATTTAGTAACTCAGTTTCATCTAAGAATGATTTACTGAAGCAACTCGTTCTTATTTCTCTCAAAACTGGACATACAGCAAGAAAGTGGTAGGTATCTTCACGTGTCTTCATATTGCAGAGACTGCATAACAAAGGTAGATCAGGACGGTGAGGCATAAAATTCAGGTTTAGTAACTCTCCCCTTGTTTTAAAAATAATGTTTATTTTATCCACAGAGTTGGTGTTTAGCAAATAGGGTTTTTCCTGCATCTGTAGTCCAAACGACTATAGTAGCACCTAAATAGCGATGAACTGGCTTCAGATGCATATCTTTCATACATTATGTTTCCAAACTTCTCCATTAACGCATTAAACTTATTCCTTAATTGAATTGATTGTCCGTTTGGTACTATCTCCAGATCGATACCAAATTCTGAGGCAAGACTCTCCCACTCTGTTAACATAGTTCCTTTGCCTTGGAGAACCTCATGTAGAATAATTTTTGGAATCCTTTTATCGTCCATGTCCATGATTTTAACAACGTAGTTAAAGTGAGTAGTAAGAGTGGAGAGGAGAGAGAGAGGAAGGATCCCTGTTTCCAGATACAGCATATAGTTTGGTGTATTTTTTGGCAAGCGGAAAATTCTTTTAATAAAATATCGAAGGAATTTTTCAACTGCTTCGAAGGGGTGATAGCCCCAAACTTGGGCTCCATAGAGAAGAATTGACGCTGCTGTTGCTCGGAATAACTTATGCTTTGCATTGTGCTCAATATATTTGCTCTATATGCACTGCTCCCATAACGAAGAGATTGCCCGCTTGGCCTCCGCTAACTTCCCTTCTAGGTGCCTAGACATATTTAAATTTGGTGTTATTAAAATTCCTAAATACTTGTATTGCCGCACAATTTCAACTGCCTTGCCGTTATAGGACCACTTAACTCCACCTCTGAATACCATAATTTTAGATTTTTGCATGTTCACTTCCAGATTCCACCGATTGCAGTACGCACTGAGTCTGTTTATCATCATCTGCATTTTATCCACCGTATCAGCGAAAAATACGATATCATCTGCATACATTAAAGCAGGTATTGTTTCTCCTGCCACCATAATTCCACCTCTTACTTCCTCCGTAATGTCATTTATAAACATAGTAAAAAGTAAAGCACTCAAGATACAACCTTGTCTAAGACCCATTGTTGTTTCAAACTCCTCCGATATAGTATCACCGTCCCAGAGGTAGGCTATATTGTGCTCGTACATCGCTTTCAGAATGCATATAATTTTACTCGACACACCCAACCCATACATTTTGAAGAAAAGCGCTTCGCAGTAAGAATCCGCAATGTTGAAAAGTGAAAATATATGATCAATTGTTGAGTATTTTTTTCTGAAGCCGGCTTGAAACTCCGATAAGATGCTTCTTTCCTCTACCCATTGTGACAGTCTGTTATGAATTAGCCTGGCAAACAGTTTAGCACAGGTATTAAGAAAAGAAATTCCTCTATAGTTTGTTGGGTCTTCATAGTTTCCTTTTTTATGGAGTGGGAAAATTATAGATTTTCTGAATTTTTCGGGTACTAATGCATTTTCAAAGATTCGATTGAACTCGTTAGCAAGTAAAGATACGAAATCATCTGAGCTCTTCATAAATAACTTATTCATACAGTTTATTGTTTTCTTCAATAGATATGCGTTTATACTTTCATAATTTATTGTTAAAATTAATTATAAATACTTCCGTTCAAAAGTGCCCCAGGTATGTTAAAACCTGCCCCACATGTGGGGTACCTTTGAACACAAGGGCCTAGTTCGTATTTTAATAAAAATAAAATATCAATTTTTATTAAATGTAATCAAAAATGGGTTTAAATTAAACTTTAAATGCCTACATTTCTTGAAGTGACGAGAGGCCACACTGGTTTTGGAGTCTATAAACCAAAAAGTGTTCAAAGTTTCCCCCCTCTCCCCTACCTATGTTTTTTTTTTGTTTAAAAGAACTGTATACTCGGCTTAATATAAAAAATTACAATAAAAAGTATTTAATTTTTTTTTCATAAAAAGTAGCAGTAACGGAGAAATACGGCAAAAAATAAAAAATCATATTTTCAAGATAACACTGATAACAGGACCCCCACAATTCACAAATCCGCATTTCCCACAAATTCAGATTCATTTCAACTCAAAATCAACCCCCCTACAATACTGATTAAAACTCAGCCCAGGCCACTTCAAAACTTTTCTCAGATAATTCCATTGCACTAAATCATATTCATAAGAAACTTTTTTATTGGATGATTGCGCATGTTTGCGAATCAACACGAAATTCTTCCTCTTAAAAATAAAACACACACAAGAAAAAATACCTGACAACGCCAACCAGGCATGAACTTCACATGGAATCTGAGAATTCGAAAATATCTTTCCTCTTCTCCTTCTTCCAATCTCCATAAATCCTAATTTTATTTCTTTTTTTATTTGGCCCTCGAGGAAATTTAATTCTCTTTTGATGAGCCAGTCCAAATATTTTGTGTCAACCAACCTCCCAAAAAATGGGTGTGGTAGACACTCTTCGTACGCTAAAAGCGACGTGAGTAATTTTATCCAACAATTCAACATATATTTGTAAAATAGTTTGCAAATACTGAATGTGAATTGAGCGGTGATGAAGATAAAAAAAAGTACTGCTATAATAAAACAACAACAAAGTATTGGATTTTTGTATGAGTCATGCGACAAGAAATAAAATAAGGGTGGTTGCCGGTTGGTTATGAATGGAAAAATGGAATTTCTTTTTTTTTGTTGCTGTATCTTGTGTCGAATAAAGGATTTACCTACATCTCTTTTATTTTTTATTTTAATTAACATGAAATAAATGTAGGTACATAGGTACATAGGTAGGATCGAAGGAACATAATATTTTTTTTATTATTATGAGCGTTGCGCGGTTGAATCTGAAAAACTGGATGTACCTAGGTCCTAGGTAGGTATATGACATATGTAGATATTATGTAGGTACGAAACTGATAAGATTGTTTTTCTTTTTGTCTGATAAATAAAACCAATTTGTTACTTTTACTTTGCATTTCACGTTTAACGAGATGACAAACAGGGTTTTGGCTGAAGTTCAATGTACCTATCCTACCTCTAATAATGAAAATAAATTTTAAAGGTGCAAAATGTTAAGCTACAGGCCTATGCAAATTTATTCCTGCGTATCTATAAGGTAGCTATGATACCTATTCTATAGGATATAGGTAGGTAGTACCTACGTAAAGAAATAAACCTTATGTAGAAAAATATAACCCAACTCGGGACTTTAAACTGTTAAACGGGGGTAGAGTCATCATCATACGATTAACGTGGAGCAAAATTAATCATCCATTTTGTTCTTGAATTACTTTTTTACTAAATACAAAAAATGATTTTGAGTGATAGAAATCTTTATTTGGTACATTTTGTTTGTACATTTTGTTTGTGGTTTGTCTCCAAGTTGTGTTTTTTTTTTTTTTTTCTTTATTTGGACCTACTGGAGCATTTCTTTTCTTCACTAGCACTGGATCCAATTTCGTAAAGCGGTACCTACCTAATTATTAGCAACTTAACACATCATAAACTGGGTCTAATTCTGATTTAAACTCTATTTGGGCATTTCAAATATTTTTTGATATTTTATTTAATACTAGCTGGGCCCTATTTCATAAACATTGACAATTGCGACAGGTGACAGGTGACAATTTGATAATTTACAACTTGACAATTGTCAAAATCTTTTATGAAATGGAAAAAAAATTACAATTTACATATTTGTCAGTATTTAATTAAGAATTGCGACAGGAAACTCAGTTACGGTCAAGTGTGGACAGTGAAAAAGACAGTAGTTGATCTAAAATAATAATCGATATATTTTCAAGTGAAAGTGAAAGTGATGACATTTCTCAGTTGGAATTCTCAGCCCTCGGAATTTTAAACAGAGAATAAATAATGATTTCGAATCGTAATTTACACACGAAATTTTTCGTGTCGGAAAAACAGCCGCGGAATACCTATATTTTTATCGAGAATTTGTTCACATTTACAGCATCCCATCAAAGAGGAATTACTCTCTAGATGCTAAAACCCAACTTCTATGTGCATTACATTCGCTTTGGAAGTGGAACTCAGTACATACTATGTAGTCATTGTCACGAAAAATTTGTCAGTAAGTATAGGTAGGTATGACAATGACAAAATTGTCACGACAAATGTGTCAATATATGACAATGACAAAATTGTCATGACAAATTTGCCATTTTATCTTTTCTGACAAATTTGTTACCTGTCAATATTTTATGAAATACAGATTTGTCAGCCAAGTGCGGCAAATTTGTAGAATTGTCACCTGTCAATTTTTATGAAATAGGGCCCTTATCTCTGTCAGACTTCACAGTGCCACCTGTTGAGCTTTTATAAAACTATACTAAAATTGGAAATAAAAAAAAATTCAAATACTTACAAGAAAAGTAGGTAAATGCGGCAGTAAGCGGACTTAAAAAAAAAATACACAATCCATAGTTCAATAGATTTTAATTACACTAGGTATAGGTACTTTCACTTACTTCTTAGGGATTTTTAGTAAGTAGAAATCATAGATATAAGAAAAGCAGGCGTGGTAGTGGGCGGGACATGTTATGCTTTAATTTGGAGAGAGCTTTATTTAAAAAAATTTTAAATTTCTAAGGACATTTAATAAGTAGAAAACTAAAATATGATAAAAGAGGGCGTTGCTAGTGGGCGTATTTTACTCAAAAATTTTTTTTTTTTAAATCATCCCGACAACAAATCAGTTTTTTATGAACCTTAAATAGTTGAATAGGTGTTTTTTTTTTAAAGAGGAAGGGAAAATGTGAGACTTTGAATTGAAACAGTGTAAGAATTTTATCTTATGAAGGAGTATTTGTTTATCTGCATTAACAATTGGAAGAAGTTAATTGGTTGAGGTAGTGCTCCACTCTGGACTGTAGCGCCACCTTAAGTAAGTAGGTAAAATTTAAAATAAACAATGTACATTTTAATACTCTAAGTAGGTATGGTACCTATATAACTGTTTTTTTGGTTGGCGGCCACTATTAATTTATTTATTTTTTTACTTAAATCCCTCATTTTAAAAGGAAATAAATTGCAATAAATTTCAAGGCATGTCATCAATAATAAATATATATTTGATGAACTATTGTTAGTTAAATTTTATCGAAAATCAATGACATATTGCGAAATTTTCTATCAAAATTATTCATAAAAATTTATTAATTTTTATAACCTTCAACTACTAATATTTCCTGACATACTTCCCAGCTTATATTTATTATTAATTTAAAATTCATAATCATCCATCAATATTTGTCACTCTTATAATATACCAATGTCGCATTATTATCGTCTTAACATTAATCCATTCAATACCTATACCTATTTCCCAAATATTATACATATTTCCTAACTCAAAAGAAGACAAAATAAATTGTCTATAGTAAAAGTTTCAATTATTTTATATATATTCGACCTGCAAGCAAAAACACTAAGAAATATAAAATATTTTTGCACATACTATGATTAACGCCAATAAATGTCCTATAAATTCCCCAACTAGGTAGGTAGGTACCGAGTGTCCAATAAATATTATGACTTTACCCTTTTTAATTTTTTCTTTCAAAAAATATTTCACCTCCTAAAATGATATACCTAGTCAGTTAAAGTGGTGGTTTGTCTGGTCCTCTTGAGGGCATTTTAACAAAGCTAAAGCCAAGTCAAAATAAATAAAAAAAAAAAACAAAACTTACTCAATTTCCACCTTGCAGAGATTTATTCATTAAAACAAAAATAAAATATACCTAAAAACCTCGTCACATTTCCAAATTTGTATGCGAATGCATATTGCATATGCTGCTGTCTGCCCGTGGGCCATAATTCTGGAATATACGTTATTAATAATAATTACATCTACTGTCCACCACACTTTATTATTATTTAACATTCAACACTAAAAAAAAAAATAAGAAAGATACAAACAAAACTAAAACAAAAATTACCCAATTTCTATAACGAAAGCAAAAGTGATGCTGATAATCAAGTTTGTAGCTCAGCTCTTTTGTTTAATAACAACGCATGTGGTTTACATTGTTTCATTAACATTTATGCTAATATAAAAGGGGAATCGCCTATTAATTTTGGTATTATCGTATACCTACCGGCCATGGTCAAAATATATGACAACAATACATAAATAATATGTATGCTGTCTATCTAGGCAGACATACTGGCTTCTGGCCTAAATTGTTGTTAAGTATGAGGTTTTTTTTTGCTTTTCGTTTGTGATTTGCAAAAAGGAAATGGTTTATTTTTTTTTCATTTAAAGTTTCATTTCATTTCAAGTTTGATAAATTTTTTTAAATTTTTATTTATATTGTTTTTGACTCCATGATGCTTCATATGTCCCGATTTAAGAATAAGAGAAGATTGAATTTTTTTTGTGTTGTTTTTTACATGTTTTCAATTTTTTTAAAGTTCATTGTCGGCACCAAATATAGATTTTGACTGCACAATGATCATAAACGTGTATACTGTACATCTCTTTATATCAATCTGCAGTTGATTTTATATTCTTATTTTTATTTATTTATTTTAATGTCGACATATAGAGAATTTTTTGTTTTTTTTTTTTGAGTTCTTGAATACCTTGAGAAGCCTTGAAAGTAAAAAGCAAGTTATTCTGATAAAGCACGTTGTTGCATATGGTGTCATTATACTGAGTGGAGGTTAACATATTGAAGTTATACCTATAGCAGCAGTGACTAGACATAACATGGTGCCGGTGGAGTTGTGATACATAAAAAAAGATACCTACCTACATAAAATGCGTAACAAATTAGAAGAACCACACGAAAAAAAAAGAAGGGGATTCCTTGGATCATATACGAGTATAAGCTCAAGAACTAGGCTAGTTCATGATGTTGTTGTTTGGTTTTTGAATTTATTAACAAATTCAATTTCAATGGTTTTGTTACTTTTTTTTTTGTTTTAATTTTTTTTTAAAGAAGTAATGAGGTTGAAATTTGCAATCAAGCTGCTTTTGAGTGCATATGATGCAGGTTTATGATGGTTTGAGGTCTTGAACGAGGTTCAATGCTGAACGTGCTTTATATACACTACAATATTATTTGATTTTTTTAACTGTGAGATTTTTAAAGTTTATTTAAATAATCAAGGTTGAAATATCTTGTTCTAGATGAAGACTTAGTAGTTGCGAATTGAGTTTCTAAATTAAGCAATAATGTGTGAAATATCATTGTAGATTCGTATAAAGAATTTATATAGAAAAAAAATACAATTTATTTAAATTATTGCAAAACGAAAACAAAGTTTAATTTGTTTTAAAGTAACATGGCCTAAAAGATGGTTACGTAAATTTTTATTGCGGAGTGGACTAAATTAGACGTTTTCACTCGACTATATGATACATCAAAAGGCTGTATGTAACCTCTTATCGTCGGCTAAATACGTAAAACTGCTAAGTCCATTTTAGCAAATTTTACAGGAGCGAAAAAACAAAAATAATTCACATAAGGCTCCATATATAGACTAATTTTCTCTTTAGGATTCTGCAACAACTTCGATTATACATTAGACAAATGTGATAAGGCCAATTTGTGGAGAATGTGTTTGTGAAGAAAATGGCATCAAAATCACATTTTCGACCAAACGTAGAAACCTTTAAGTATTTAGTCGACGATATACAAAATTAATTATTGTCATATGAAATCCCTGGCAAGAATTTAGGTCCATCTATTGAGGACCTCCAAATTTTCAAACATGTCACAAATGTTATCTCAAACATATTCTAATCAGCTTGGTTCCTCCACTCAATGCTTTGTCATGTCTTAAGAACTTTAAAAAAATTAAAATAACCGTTGGAGCGGTTTAAAAAAAAAAATAATATTTTTTATAGATACATACATACATAAAATTTTTAAAACATTTTTAAGAAAAAAATTGATAGGTAAGCCATTTTTTTATTATTTACTAATGCGGAATCAAAAAAATTACTTTGAAAAAGAAATCATCAACCCATTTACGAAATATGAATTTTCAAAAAAATAACTTTGATTTTTTTTTTATCCAAAATTTGTTTTTTTGATAATTTTGATATGCAATATTACTTAGAACTTTTAAAAATCTCTTGTGTAAAAACGAAATGAAAATTCATTGAAATCGGTTGAACAAGAAATGAGATAGTGGAAAACAAAAAAAAATTTTACCATTTTCGAAATTTGTTTATAAAAAGTTACTCTATATTTAAAAAAAAATATTTAAGTTGTGGCACGTTTTTCAGGAAAATAAGGTTTTTCATTAATTTGCTTAAAAAAATTCTGCGGCAGGTACCGTTATCTTTGGCCCTAGAAAAAAAAAATGAAAAAAAATGTGTCGGGCAAATGGGCAAAAAACGCTTAATACCAAGTTTCAAAAAAATCGACCTACCCGTTTAGGCCCCAGTCGAACAGACAGACAGATGGACAGAATTGTGGAATGTCAATTGCTGTGTAAACATCTATTCCGGCGGTAGGGTAAACAAGAAACGTGAGCCTTACGTGTACATTCAATAACAAAACTATACCTAAAGCACTTGGACGACCATTGATGTTTACACATTTTAACCGTGAGCCCCGGCACTCACAAATTTTTATCGACGCTATCATCGTAATGTCAAGCTTGATCAAAATCTCGAGATTGATTTTTAAGACCTATGTTTCATGCGATTTTTTTTTAACCTTTTGATTATATCAACAAATCTTAGGTGGAATAACATAGCCACATGTCAGGCCACAAAACAAATCTGGCCTATGCTGGATCTGAAGCGCTCTAGGAACTTAATATCTCTAAGCAGACTGCACATTAGCTCCGTCATAGGTGTCATTACTGGACACTGTCTAATAAGCAAGCACGCAACAAGGCTTGGAATATTTTCTAACGACTTCTGCAGGATTTGTATGGACGAAGAAGAGGAAGAATCGATTCCTCACCTTCTCTGTACATGTCCTGCTCTATCTCAAAGATTTAGGCTCCACTTAGAAGAATTCTAGCCTTAGGCTTCACTTAGAAAAATTCTACTACAATGATCCTATAGTGATCTGGCAAGTCAAGACTACAATCTCGCGCGCTTCGTAAGAAGCTCTAAATGGTTCATCGAGTAGGAAGAAAGCTTCCTAGATTCCTGTGGTATCACCATGGGCCAACCCCCTGGTGTAAGTGTGTCCAACGTTCTGCTGACAACCACATAAACCTTACCTAACCTTTGATTATATCGAGTTGGGTTTTGTCTTGCATTTAAAATTTAAAATGAGGAGCTTGTAACAAAATTGAGAAAAAGAATTTGTGTTGATAGTGACGACCTTTTATTGATGAAAAAGAATTTGGTCAATATTAAAAGTTCTTAGGTTGCCTATACCTAAGTCAGAGTAAGTTCAAATCCAGCCAGGTATTCCACTTAAAAATAATATTTTCAGGGCAACTGCCTTTTGCAAAGAAGTGGCGAAATCTTCAAAAGTATCTCTTGTTAAGCGCAAAGTGCATTTTATTTGAAATTGTAGGTCCCCTCCATTCCTCCCGACTATAACAACACTCATCACACATATGTATGGTTGTAAGTCATTAGGATAGCCCTTGGTTGTCCATCAGGAGCTGTAACACTAATTTGTTTATTTATTTAATATTAAAAACACTTTTAACAAAATATGTACCGATACAGAAATTCAAAATTATAAGAATGATGACCTGCTTCCTCTTCAAAATGATTTCTCTTGTCCGCAAAGCTTCTATATAAAACACCACACCGCCTTGACTCATAAATTGCATCTTTTATTTGTAAAAATGCCTTTATAGCTAAGTCACTTCCTCATCTTTTATTAATATAATATCTATTCACCTTCACTAGCCATTAAGCATCGTGCACATTGCTGTTGTCTTGGAATAGAAAACTGCAACAAAAAAAAAAAAGAAAACAATACAAACCTATAAGAACTACAATACTTATGTACATACAAAGTGGAAGGTCACGTCTATTGTATGTGCACCTCACTTGACGTACTTTTAACGATCATTATAAGTGGATCACCTGGTCAGTGGGCCAATTTGGACACACACCATCTGACAAAAGTGAGCCACATTCAGCATGCAAATTGGCGCACTCTTGGTAGGTATGTAAGTAAGTATACACTTGCTTAAGAGAGAAAGAGCCTTAACGCAAGAAGCTCTCTATATCCATAGTGTCGTTGCGCCGTATTACTTTTATTTTCCCTTTATACTATCAAGCTGAAAAAACTGACGTGAGCGGAATTAATTTCAAAGATATCCATCAACTGTGCCATCGTCCGGTCGGTCGTCCAACAGCCAACATCGTAATGATGATGAAACCTCCTCTCTCTCTATTCTCTATGATATGGGCTTACTTAAGCTCCATTTCTAATCTCATCCGAAACCTAAATGACCTATTTAAGAGGGCTATTGAGTAATTGCCTGTTTGAGATAATATTATAGTAAAGACCACATTTTGATTCTCGCCTACTTGAACTTGAGATAAGAACGTCAGAGTCGTATTCAGCGAGACTTGAGAGATCTGCATCATTCTTTAAGATTGTGTCTGATGTGCAGCAATTGCATATTGCATTATAGTTGGACTGTTCTTAAAGACAACAAAAATATTCTTTTCTATATTTATAAATAGGTATAGGTAGGTATAGGTATAGGTAGGTCTACCGAGGCATCTGTGTGGGCTTATGGAAGGCGAAAAGGAAAAATAAGGAGGAGGATGCGATGTGACTACCTTCGGCCTTTTGGGTGAGGTAATTCCATTTCCTATTTTTTTTTTTTTGTAGTTGATAGTTTTCAAAGGAAGAAACAGTTAGATGAGATAAATGTGAGGAATTCATTGCTAAGCATCATCGTAACCATTTGAAGACTTTTGGTGGTAGGGTAGGTATAGGTACTGGTTGCATCGCTTATGTATATTTACTAAGTATAAGCAGATATTTCAATGCACAATGGTTATGACTAGGTAGGTAGGTATGAGAGTTAGAAACAAGCCCTCCTTTCTTCGAGTGCAATTCATTTATATTGAATAAATTTTACAGTGTGTCTTGCAAACTCACCAGGTTAAATTATACTAGTCAACTCGATTAAACAAACTTATTTAAATCTACACACTGATTCGGTTAAAGTGTACTAAATTTTATTAAACTACTTCTGGGTTTAGTTTATTCGGTTCCAATAACCAATTAAGTTAGTTAATAAAACATATTTAATCACTCATAATACCTTACCAATCTACTCAGAGATGTGTGAAATTAACTACCTAAATATATACAGTAAAACCCGCTTAAGATAAACTCGCTTAAGCGAAAAACCCGCTTATCTGAAACACTTTTTTCATCACCGAGTATTTTTCGACCAATTGCCTTTATAACAAACCGCTAAAGCGAAACTCGATTAAGTGAAAAACCCGGATACCTGAAACATATTTTCAGTTAAATTTAATATTTTTCGTTGAAAAAAACTCTCTTAAGTGAAATAAAAAATTAATATAACAGAACAAAAAATTAGTTGAACGCTTTCAGGTACTTCTTTTTTATTTTCCACCTCCACCAAATTTTCATCACGAAAATGAAATTTGAATTTCTGATATGTCAGAACCCTTTTTGGAATTTTTAAATCCACTTAAGTGCAACTTTAATAACTTATCCGGACTCCGCTTAAGTGAAATTAAGTGAAAAACCCGCTTAAGTGAAAGAAAGACTATGACATTTTGCAGTTTCTCTTAAGCGGGTTTTAGTAAACCTTATCATTTGATTTAAGGAAGCTACTCGTTTAACATAAACGATCTTCAAAATTGTAAATCCTAACAAAGTTTCTCCATTAATAATAACCTTTTCAGGTTTTTATTTTAATCAAGTATGTACGTTAGAATTAACATAGTAAACTATGTAATTTTTACCCTTGACTACGTAATATTTAATACTTTTTTTTTAACCCGCTGAAAAACGCTCTCCGTAAGAAAATATTTTTCTGCCAGAAACCACAGCTGACAGCTCAGGTTTTAAAACAGTTTTGCAAAAGTAACATTTCTGTTTCATCCAATCGTCTGTCCAATCTGAGCACATACTTAGTTTACTATGTACCTACTACTTGAGTTGAGTCAGTACAGTACTCAGTAGGTAGGCATGAATGCATTGGATTCACCAACCTTACCGAAAACCAATACCGAATTCCGAATCTTGTTTCCTTTAATTTCTTTTGCGCATGACAGGAATTCATTTTCATTATTCCTACCTGCTACTACCACGGTTGCCACTTTGGTCATTTGTGACCAAATTTGGTCCTTATTTTTTCACTTGGTCACATGATCAATTTTTTACGAAATGAAATGGAAAAGAAACTCCACTTTTTTCCATTTTAAAATGCTGTGAGAAGTTAGTATTTTTATTCTTCGTTATTTAGTTATGATTCGTTATTTTTATTTATTTATGTTAATCTAATTTAATTAAGTTTGTTAGGTAGGTAGGTACATACAATAGGGTAGAGTCGCCAGTGGCCGGCCCCTTAAGACAATTTTTCTAGAAAATCTATCATAAAATTTACAATTTTTAACATTTTCAATTAATTTTTAAAACAGAATGTTCCTTGTGGTTTTCTTTATTCATTTACATACACGAAATTTAAAAATTTTAATGAGAAACTAACGTTTTAATTAGTTTTAGTAAAAAAGTCAATTTTTCCAGTGGCCGGCCCCTAGTTGCCTAAGACCGGCCACCGATGCTCCTGAGCTCGGCCACCCCAATTGCAACAAGAATTTTGATTTTTATGTGTGGTGGCCGGAGTTAGGACACACATTTCCAGTCTTCGGCCCCCTAGTTTCCTTTTGAAAATAGGGGGCCGGAGACTGGATTTAATGGATTTTTAACGTCAGTTTTTGCTCTGGTGTTGCTGTTTTAGCTCAGTTATTCATATTATGCATTTTTTTCAAAAAAAGTATTTTTTCCTAACTTCGGCCGGGGGGCCGACAATAGGAAACACCCAAAAAATCAGTTCCCTATCTCCGGCCCCCTTAAACACAGTCATAATTATAACTTTTTTTTACATTTAAAAGCATATTTAGTTAAAATATAATGTTTTTCAATATAAAAACCGCATTTAAAACTATTAACCCAAGGACTGTCCTCAAAAATCACTAATCCTGAAACCGTTTTCACTGTTGAAATCAACAGTTATAGTACGCGAAAAAATTAAAACACTTGCTTGTGAACATTATTGACTCATAACTCGGAAAGTATTAGGCAAATCTGAGTAAAATTTTGACAGATCATTAAGCATTTATGACAGATTTTTTTGAGATTATAGACGGAGAAATACGACTACAGTTTCACTATTCCCAAAGGTTTTCTTGTAAGGTGGCCGGCCACTGGAGGGGGCCGCCATTGGGCGACTCTACCCTATATGTACTTTGTACTTGTTTCTTTTTTTGGTTTATTAATTAAAAGTTCTACATCATAGCTATTATAATACTAATGCCTTTTGGCCTAAAAACAATTAATCCTAAAATTCCTTATCGGTTTTATTTTTCACCAAGAAAGATTTGAAAAAACTTGGTATCTTTATCATTTTTTATTTTTGTCATTTTTAGCTGAAGTTTTCATTTTCAATTTTGGACACGAACTTTATTAAAAAAAAAAAGTGGCAACCGTGGCTACTACGATTACAAAAATACGATGGACGCATGTCTCAAATGAGATAAAGAAAATAGTAAGGTAGTTAACCATAATGCAAATCGCAAAAAAGAATTTCGTCCTTAAAGTGTTTTAGGGATGATTTTGAAATGTGGTAGTACTTAAATGTATGAACATCAAAGAAATAAAAATAATATAATAAAATAATTAAATTAATTAAATTAATTAAATAATAATTACATAATTACATTGGTTAAATAATAATTAAATAATAAAAATATAAATAAAAGTTTATAATTTTCAAAAATTTAATTCGGCCCTCGAGGAAATTTAATTCTCTTTTGATGAGCCAAGTCCAAATATTTTGTGTCAACCTCCCAATAAAATTGGGTGTTGTGGCGGACACTGAACGCTAGTAGCGCCTTCAATGAAAATCTACACAAATCCACCAAATAAATCTTAAATATTTTGCAAATAATGAATGTGAATTGTTTGGTGAGTAAACGAAAAAATACTATTATAGTTTTTTACAACAACAAGAAAAGTATTCGATTCGATTCATGTAAAGAGGGTGGTTTTGGGTTGGTCCCTATATGAAAAGAATTCCAAATGCTATAGATGTAGCACGTAGAAGCAATGTGAATGTTAAAAGGTACGAATATAGTACTAGGTGCGCAGGCTACAATGTGAAGACGAAGCTGTTGCAAGAAAATGTATGGTGTAGTAAAAGTTCAACAAAATTCAACTTTCTCCTACATTCATTGTTTTTCAAGGGGTGGTAGGACCGTACCTACGTATACTATTCTTTTACCTTCCATACTTTCACAGCTTTACGAGATACAGCTACACCATTGTGTTCAAACAGTAAAAGTTTAAAATTTAAAAAAGCTGTACAGCCACCTATACCTTCAAGTTAAACTTATTCGACTTGATGGGTAGGCACTGTGCCGGACTACCTATGTATTTCTATTATAAAATTTATCAAACTATAGGTAGGTACCTACCTAAAAACTATATAAATATACGAATTTATTTTAATTATTATAAAATATTATTATCGATTTAGGAATTGTAGGTAACCCTAACAGAATCGCCCATTATGCGAAATGATGATTTTGCGAAACGATAACGAACATAGAAAAAAAAAATTGTCAAACACTTAAATGTGAAATTATTAAAACCCAGGACAGAAAATTGCGAAATTATCATTGCGAACTGGTCATTGCGAATTAGTCATTGCGAAATGATCCTTGTGAACTGGTTATTGCGAAATGGTCATTGCGAAATGGAAAAGAGCAAACAAATCCACCAGATGAAACCTACCCAAAAAACATAGCCAGATAAAAAATATGCCAAATAATTAAAAGCGAAATGATTAAACTCGAAGCCAGGAAATTGCAAAATGATCTTTGCGAAACTCAAACAGATCAAACAAATCCGCCAGATGACCCTTTCTCAAAAACATAGTCAAATTTTTATTTGATGCGAAATGATTAAACAGGATGACAAGGAATTGCGATATGGTCTTTGGAAATGAAAAGAAAAAAATAATCCCCCAGACGTGCGATACCCAAAAACATAACCAAATAAAAACATGAGTAACAATTAAAGGCGAAATGAATAAACTGCAGGAAAAGAATTTGCGAAACGGCATTTGCGAAATGAAATAGAGCAAACAAATCCCCTACCCAAAAATATGCCGAAAAATTAAATGCGAAATGAATTAACTGCAGGGCAGGAAATTGCGAAATGATTTGTGCAAAATATACCGCAATATGGCTCCTACCCAAAAATAGAGTCAAATAAAACTTGCCAAAAATTAAATTTAAAATGATTAAACTGCAGGACTTGAAGTTGCGAAACGGTATTGCGAAATGAAAAAGTGCAAAAAAAATCTGCCACATGGCCGCTACTCAAAAAACTGTAAATGCCAATGGCTTTATGAGGTTTTCCTAATAACAGCCAAGAGGGGTATTCAATAAATAAAAAAAAAAATAACAAGAATATTATTTTTTCATAAAACTTAGGCAAAATTTTTACAAAAGTCATTATAACCAAGAATCAAAAGTCTATAAAAATTTCTATGATGAAAGGATTTTTTTTTATAAAACACTTTAAAACAACAAATTGACTTAAAACAGAAAAAAAAATATTTAAAAACAACGGTTAAACTTACAATGTCATGCTATACTTTTTTGAAAAGCCAGAAATCTCTTCTTTAATTTTCATTTTAAATTAAGTTGTATTAATGAACAGTTTTTGAAAAATTATTTTTTTTTTATTTTTTTTTTTTTTCAAAATTTCGAGTTTGAAAATTAATTTTTTAAAAAATATTCACCAACACAACTAAATTTAAAATGAAAATTAAAAAAGAGATTTCTGGCTTTTCAAAAAAGTATACCTAGTATGACATTGTAAGTTTAACCGTTGTTTTTAAAAATTTTTTTTCTGTTTTAAGTCAATTTTTTAGAAAATTTCCCCTCCCGCCTAAACGGAGGGAAATAGACACCCCCCCTCCAATACGATTTTTTTCCTGTATTAACCCAACCTACTTGCTCTAGCTTTTTGGTGCACCTTATACCGATCACCCTGTATAAAAAAAAACAATAACAAAATTGTTACTTCTTAGTGTGAACCTATTATAGAATAATGGAATTTAAAAACTGGATATACCAAATTGTTCGCAATAAAATGATCTACAAAAAACCTATGAAGTGTTTTTTCAATAAAACTGCCAGAAAAAAGTTATAACCCTTTAGAGTAAAATTTTTTGAAAATGTTCGTCGATTATTGGCTATATCTTTTTTATTTTCAATTTAACGGTAAAAAGTCTCGTAATCCAAATTGTGGAGAATTAAATTCTCTACAAAAAAGGTTCATATTTTTTTTTTATCAGACCTATATTTCCCAAGATATTATGAAAAGGGGTTTTTTTTCCCCTCTTCACTATGGCGGCCAAATGGGGAAGTGTTACAGCTCCGAAAATCATTTCGTATACTCACACTGATGCACCCTACACATTAAAAAAAAAAACCTTGTCGTATACTAAATGCGAGGTTCGGGCAAATTTTTGTAACATTTCAATGGATTTAAAAGTTTTCTAAAGATTTGAATATGGATTTCAGTGAAGTGTGTTCGTTAGATTTCCTAATGTTCAATTTAATTTCATTCAAACTTGGGTTCAAATAATCTCATTTTAAAAGTTAAAATTCTATATGGGCATGGAAATTATTTTAAATTGAAGTTGAACATTTTTAATGAAATAAACCCATTTACCCTAGTGAAAAGGTATTGTTGTTCTGCCATCATTTGAAAAACAAAAAGCAAGCAATTTGTATGAAAATCAAATAAATTGCAGATAAATTACGGTCAAAAACAAGAATTTACCACAAATTCTATTTCACTTTTACACCTTTTAACAAGACTTAATAAATTCTTTAGAAAGTCTTATAAATTTTTCAAAAAAAAAAAGATGAACTAATTAATTTTATTTTACATAACCTCTCTAATAATATCTAAGTTTTTCTTTTGTTTTTACCCTTTTTTCAACAAACTGCACTAAAAAGAAGATTGATTGAGTTTAAGGTTACTTAATTCTAACAAAAATGCTTTGCCATTAATCCAGAGCGAAGCTGTGAGATGATATGGGAGCCAACATTTTAATTGAACTTTTGTTGAAAGACTTTAGATAATATATTTAATCACTTCGCTGCAAGAAATGTTTTGCAATATTTTAATTCAAAACGCATCCAAAATGATTTAAGATTAAAATAAAGCAAAATGTTGTAAGTGTATTTATGGGGCTGTCTCTATGTTTTGTATTATGACCAGGCCTGGGTCAATTTTTTTTACTGTCTTTGGTTGAAAATAAACAGGAATTGGAAGGCTTTTAATGATGATTAATAATAAATAATAATATCACACCTTTATTAAAGGGGCAGAGGCGTATTTATCTTTATTTTATTAATTAATTTGGCTATCCAAATTACGAGGAAAAAATTTCTTATACATATAGCTTCTCATCTTTGTTATTGAGGGTGAGGCAAAAAACAAAAAAAAAACAATTAAAACTATCTCATCGTTATACCTAATATGATTATGAAAATATTAATTTCTCAGGAAGTGAAAGTAAGTAGGTAAGTAGATTAGTTTTTTTTAATAATTTTTTGTGAAAAATGAACAATGAATCAAAACAAATTGTTAGACGATTATGCGAATAGATTTGTTTTTCGATAGAATATTTCTTAATTATATGTTTAGGTATACAATTTAAATCTATGTTTCATTTTGTCAGAGGTGTAGCCGTTTATAAGAAAATGTGGCAAATTTATTTGCAATTTAGTCTACCTATATCTACTTTTTTTAACATTGATTTCGAATGCATTTATCTAAAGTTCAAAACCTTATAGCAAATTGATATATTATTCACGAATAATGTATTTAATTTTGAGGACGAAACAATGAAAAAAGTGATGAAGTGTGAAAAAGTATAAAATTACAACAAAATAATAATTATTATTATTTATAAACATTAAATTAAAAATTAAATGGTATAATTGTAAGGAGAATTAGCTGCAAAAGCTTTCCACTCAAAATAAAACAATTAAGTAACTAAAAGACTAACTGAAATTTTTTATAGGATCATATAGGTAGGCTAAGAAAAAGAACTGAAAAAAATTATGGAAGTCTTTTTTTCCTTTCAGGATCATTGAGTAGATTACCTGCTACCATAATGCTTAAATTGCAAAAGCTTAAGGGGGCAAAACATTTTAAGTATATACCTACATAATGTACATAACTCTAAAGATTATAACCTTCAGATAAAACTGATTCATCTTTATACAAAACGGAAATGTTTTTACTACAAATTCTAATTACCTAGGTGGGCCAACGTCATAACAAAAAAAAAACAATCTATAAAACTAAGTTTCAGTTGCAGAACAACATGTTGGTTGGTTTTCAACTTCCAAATCCCACATGTTACATGTACTTTTTTTTTGTTGTTTCTGATATCCACACTCTATTCAAATCCATTACATATCCAATTCGATAGCCCCACCTATTTAAGGAAATAGATTTCCAAATGCACGTCCCCCCTATCCTTCATATATTTTTTTATCTTCCCATACGCTATAGATGGGCTCTCTAAACTCAACCTCAACTCAATTAACTGATATAAACATAAATATATACAGTGAGTTCTAAGAGAGATTTTATCTCAAGATCATCCAGCTCCAGATCAACGCCGCACCGCTGGTCGTCGCGCCGCTGCCGTTGGCAGCAAAAACTGCAACCAACCTCCTCAATATTATATTGTGCAATCTATACCAGTTCTGACGGTTCTTACAACAACAAAAACATTAACAACATAAAAAAAAATTTAAACAGGAAGACTTAAGCCACGAGTAGAAATTATCACACATATAGCACCCATTAACCTTCTCTCGAGTTCTATAGCATCTATAGCCTCATCTGAGAACCGGAAATAGTTTTTCTTATAGCCAAGCTAATAAATAATATGCAGCACGAGATCCGTATAGTTAGAATGGAATAGAACAAAACCAGAGCTTGTATTTACGATTATTCCATTAGCTCTCGTTAAAGTCTCGAAGCATGAAATACCAACTCTCCTATATGTGATGTTGGTCTAGCTCTAGAGCATGGTTATGTTTGGGTCCTCTATGGTTTTGTTCATGGTCGTACCATCTTCATCATCATCATGACCGTCATTATTATTATTATTATTATTGAATCTTGGGTTTGGTCAATAAATGAATTTAAGTTATTAGGTGCCCGTTTTGGGTAGGTAACCTGTACTTAGCTTCTTTAGCATCTTTATATTTTATTCTTGAGAGCTCAGTTATTGTTATTCTTGTTGCTGCTGTTATATAAGTTGTGAATTTTCATTCAAATTGAATGTAACAATAAGCGCCACGCCACTGTGGTTGGTCTTATCTGATCAGGAATTGAATCTTTATCCCTGGATATTATATATAGAGGTCTTGAAAGAAATGAAAGTCAATAGGTAGGTACAAGCAATTTGTGTGCAAATTTAAATAAAAATTATATTATTGTGAATAAAAATAGAAACAAAAACAACAAAACTAGGAAAGTTTCCTACGGATAAAATTCTTTAAAATGTGGGCTGGCATGGCACGCGAAAACATAAATTGGAAACACAGTATGTGTTACAAGATCAAGACAAAACAAAGAAAATTACGAGAAATATTGGTAGAATTTTTTTCGAAGAACATTAAATGTCTATTTGCGATTTAAAAATGTATACGAAGTATAAAATATGATTCGAACAGGATTGTGGAACTTATAAATCCATTCTTAGCTTAGAAGGTACACAAGTTTTATTTTAAAGGAAAAGTGTTGAGAAGTTTGACAAACTGTGCCTACGTTCTGCAACTCTCGCATCAATAAAATTAGTCGAGAAACGATGAAAAATGGAACAAAACTCATTACGATTTGTTTTAATTTTCATCATTTCTCGACTAATTTTATCGATGCGAGAATTACAAAACGTAGGAATGTAATCTTGAATGTAAAAATGAAAAAGAAGAAATTTTTGTTCCTAAATTTTATACCTACTGGCCTCATAAACATTTTTTCAATAAACCTTCTTTGTTAAGAAAAATAAATTGTTTGCAGTGGAACTTCATCACTTCACGAAACTTCATCGATTTTAGTAAAACAATCATAGATTTACGTACCTAGGCATTTAACAATTTTCTTGAATGCCTTTCTAATTTTAAAATCATCAACAACCTTATATTGGAACTCATTGTATTTGATTCTTTGTTTAAAGATTCAAGCTATTCTAAATAAGGTCCCTCATATACATGTGTACCTATACCTACTTACACAAGCAATTTTATTCTTATCAATTTAACCTTTTAAATACCTTCATAGACTCACGATCTAATTTATTTATTTACTTTTATCTTTTCAGGTAAGTTGGAGTTAAAGAAAACATCTTATCAATTGAAATAAATCTTAAGCAATTCTACTTTAGAGCAGTAAGTAAATTTTTCTCACATCCCACTTTTACATTTTAACTTACATCCACCATGCGAAGTTAAGATACCCTTCCCACATGTAATTCGCTTAGTCACATAGATACCGTTTTATTTTCAATAAATTGGATACCCTCCCGAAACCGAAACAAACAAACAAAAAAATACAAAATTAAAACTAAATAAAAATAAATTCCTAACCCCCTCACCCATCATCTACCTGATCACAACAACCTTCTCTCAAAAAAAAAAAAAAAAGAAAAAGATTTGTTCGAAGATGTCGATAATTGAATGTTCTCCGTTACGCCTTCCAATTGAATTCGACTTGTTGTAGGTATAGCTAAGTTGATTCAGATTCCATGAACTCTTTTTTGCATGGCACTTTAATACTTCTATTGCCCGCTGGCCAAAATAAACCTTAAACAACCGGCAAATAATAATAAAAAAAAATACAACCCAAAGCAACAGCAATAAACCAAAAGATATCCATTAAGGTTCGGCCACTGCTCCAGATTTCATTCAACGATGTTCTCTGCCTCGATCGTAATGTGAGGAAACTATGAGAAGACCCACCCTGTTGCTATATAGAGCCTAGTGCCTATAGTGCTTGTTATATGCTGCTTCTGCTCACCTCCTGCTGCTTTAGATGACCCAATATAGTATATAGAAGGTATACATACAATGGAGGAGCCAAGTCGAACGAAGAACGAAATGAATCGGAATCCGTATTCGATTTAGCAAAACAAAAAAAAAGAGACCATCTCAAGTGCAATAGCTTTTGTCGAGCGATCTCGTGCCGATTCGACATGATAATCACACACAGGAGGGAGTTCTACTTATGTTCTTGGCTGAATTTATCATCCTTTAGTTTTTTTTTTCATGGAGATCGGATGGCTTTACACCCAAAAAAAAAAAGTTTTCTATTAGAAGTTGGTATGTAAATTGAGAAGAGAGGCAGAGGACCCTACATTTATGAATTCACCAATTAAATCTAGCACTTACCCCATAATTCAAAAATAAATGCATTTAACAACTGCTTTCTAACATCTTAAATTTTGAGTTTCCAGTATAGGTATCGTTATGAAGCCAAAAGTGAAACATCTGAAAGTGAGAAAAATTGTCAATTTTTGTCATTTGATCAATTTTAGTATAAAACTCACTCATATTTATGTAAAATCCATAGAAAAATAAACGCCTTCCACATTTTTTTTATTTCTTCCACCAAGTATCAACAGAAGAGACAAATTTGAATGAATAAAATTTTCAATGTCAATTAATTTTGATTTTGAAAAACACCTGTGGAATGTAATTTATATATTTATGAGTGTTTTTTTCCCTGTGTTTGATAAGTTTTTTATTGGAAAATATTCAACAACGGATAAACATCACGGTTTTTCAGTAGCGATATATAATTGCTGCGATTTCTTTAAATTTCATGTTTGTCGCATCGCCTAAAAAGATAAAAATGAAAAAAAAAAACTATTAAAAAATACTCTCACAAAATATGTTAAAACAAAAATTTCACAAACATTACTTGAATATTTGTTTAGGTATTCATTTATTTTTACCTTCCTAAAAAATTCAAAATTCATCTTAAACATGTTTTTTTATGTTTCCGACCTTGACTAGGCCACGTATTGGGCGACAAGCGACAAAATTCTCAGTGACAGAAAAAATTAAGAACATGACTGTACGGTTTGCGATCATAGATTAAAAACTATAAGGATAGGGCACCTCGGCTGTCATTCAGGTTTGCGCACAAGCTGAATAAAATGGCGGACGGTGGTGAATTCATATTTTTGCACTAGTGTGCGTGTATTCGCGAATACATGCCATTCAGGTTTTTGCCAACAAATTTGAACAAAATGACGAACGGTGGTGAATATATACATTTTGGTGAATTTTTATTTTTGTATTAGTGTGCGTGTTTTAAAGCAGAATACATAGTGCAAAAATATGTGGGCTGTTTGGGAACGTGAAATTTCTAGCGAATTTGCACAAATTTTCGCAAAATTTTACAAATTGCTGTCAAAACGCATAGAAAAAAAACTCGGTTTTGGGAAATTTGTTGAAAAAAATGTTACCAAACAGGCATATGAATTCATCTTTTTTCATGAACAACTTGTCACTTGTCAGTTATTTTTTTTAATTCTCATGAGTTTCGATGGGAATGTTTAAAATGTATAGAAAAAGGAAATTTAATTCACTTGAAAATAATATGAAAGATTTTGAGAAAATATAAATAAAAAAAGAGAAAACAATAATGAGAACAACTGCTAAATCATAATTGCCGGTATGTGCAGAATCCGATTTCAGAATTGCTCTGATTGACTCAAGAAAGGAATCGGCTAAAGTGATATGTAATTAGCACATTTTCAATTATCAGATGTGATAAATTTTACCGTCTCTTGAAAATGATCACAAAAAAGAAAGATTGAAAATACAAAACGTTCTGCACATAGAACCACGATTTTTCGCACTCGTTGAATTTACCTTTTTGTCGCCATCTTGGATTTTAGTTTTTATTGAATATCTCGGTTCTTGTAAGTGCTGCAACAAAGTTTGTCAGGCGCAAAATGTTGAGAATCAAATTTCCTATTTTTTGTGTCATGGACATTTTTTTGATATTGTAAATATTGAAAAAGTTACAGGCGAAAGTACAAAATGTTTAATATTTCAAGTACGTTTTTTTTTTTTAATTCATGTAACATACAAATTTGTTGGGCTTCAAATTCTGTAAAATTCTATTAAACATCTATTTTCTTTCTTGTCTAAAATTTTGTTGTAGGAATAACATGATCATAACACTGATTTTTTTTTTTCACTCGTTAAATTCACCTTTTTGGCCGCAATCTTGGATTTTAGTTTTCATTAAATATTTCGGTTCATGTAAATCCTAAAAAATTAAATTTCCTATCCTTTGTGCCTTGAACATTTTGTGTATTAACGCGCTTCGTGTGACTTAAAAATAAAATCATGGGTGTGTGTATTATGCTTACCGGGGTGGGCTTGGAACTTCGATCTTTTATAAAAAAAACTTTTATAAATTTGCATGTCTAAAATCACTTCCTTTATGGAAACTAAAATTCAAGATGGCGGTCAAAAGGTGAATTTCATGAGTTCGAAAATCTATTAAGGCATACTAATCTTAAATGTCAGAAATCTAATAAATACGTCTGTATATCTTTCGTTACATTAAACGTCCAGTGTGTTTATAGAATTATATATCTCCGATGAAATGAAACAGTTCTACAATCTTTTCTAACACCTCCTATAGCAATTCGATTCTAACAAAACATTTCTCTCAGTGTAATCAAGGAAATGCTTCCACAATTATTGGCCATTGGTCTATCTGCACCAGAAATCTTCACCTTGACTTTGGTCTTTGCCCATAGTGCGGATGCTCTTCTGATACTTTGATGCTAAAGCGGCTGCTGCTGAATGTGCGCGATTCAAGCGCGGTGATTTTCGGTCGGCTCCTCTCAATGGATCTCTAATTATTCACTGGGCACACTAATGTGCCCAGTTTTGTGCGGCTTAGAATTATAACATTCTTGCTGTTTTTCTATCTCTCTGTCTCTCTCTCTCCCTTCATGGCTAAAAGAAGCTTTTTGTTAAGAATATCCTATACAAAGTCTAAAGTATCAATAGCTCTATAGCTATAGCTCTATAGGTATGTTCTGTTCATTCTATGCGGCCGGTCATGAATTTGATTTGGACGTGTCGATGCGATGGGATTGGTTTACAACAAGGTGTATCTTTAGGGGGCTGGGTGGTGTACCTAGTACATACAACAGTTAACAGGAAATCTAATTTAAAAAGATTAGTAAGCGGTTGTGTGTGCTGCACCATCCGCCGCGCCGCGTTGTGCCGGGCGCTCGATGTTATAATGTTGGAAGAAAGTTCTTTCCACGCTCCATTGGTTATATAGGGCATCGATTAGGGTGAAGCGATTCCGTTTTTATTTTGTAATTTTTTTTTTTGCAATTGGAAAATTAATCATTTTCTTTTATTACCTACGTGTTATTATTTGTAAGCCCAGATTAAGTAAGTAAGTAAGTTTCATCAGAATAACGAACGATTAATTGGTTAATAGAGGAAACGTAAATTATTCCAACTAACTCAACCTTCAATCATGAAAAATTTCGATAAAACAAAAAAAAAATCAATAATAATGTATGTATGTAGGTTAACAACTATTATTATTATGTATATCATTTCGTTGCTTTGGCATCACTTTGATTGATGAATTATTATTGACAGTAAATTGATATGTGTGTAATTGTGAATGGTTCACACTCTTGATGATTAAATGATGATGATCATCATGACAGGTAAATTGGTTATGGATTATCACCTTGGAATACAAGTAGTTATATTTACACCTTAACTATACAATATACCATACATCAATGTGTCACGCTCGATTGCATGCGATGACATAAGTGACAGAAACTTTATTTGCATATACAAGTGGTGATTATCGGAAATTTATGATTATTTTTTTTATTTTATTTTTTTAGTGATTGTGAATGTGAGATATAGTTTGTCACAATAATGAAAGTAGGTCAAATTGTGTAGATGTCATATTATACCCTATGGTGAATATGGTATTTCATAAAATGAAAATTGTTGACGAATTTTTAAAACATAAGTACGAGATCTATTTAGTTTCTTTAATTTTTTTTTTTTTTTTCATCATAATTTGGAATTTGTGGGTCAGGCATAATTGGACATATGTTTGGAGGATGAAATGACACACCCATTGTGATTTAATTCAGTGGACATGGTAAAGCATTCACAATAAGGAAATTAAATTGCAGTATGACAGGAAATGGAAGGCCTTTGAGGGAATAAAACTTAAAGGTTATACATCAGTTTCAAATTGCCAAAAGTATATACATATAGGTAGGTTTGTCATAAAAAGAGCAATTAAAAAAGATTTATTAATTATTCAGAATAACGAATTATGTGTGTTCCATTTGCTGCCGGTGCGGCGAGCTGTGGAATTAGACTTTGTTGTACAGACTTTCAGCACATATTTTAATTTGATGGGATGTGTGCCTACTGCAGACTAACATTATTGTAGGTCAGTTAACAAACACAGGAAAGGTTTTTCAACATAATGCATAAAATACAACAAAAAAATTGTATGCTATTGCAATTGATAGTTGTGGGCCGGTCCTTATATTTAATTTGACTGACAAATCGCCATATTTTCTGCCATTTTGTTAATTTTTCTCATGTGACAAAAGTAGGCACTTAAAAAAAGGAGCTGCGGCACCTAAAACCCTGTTTAGGTTGTGACTTTTCACTACGCCATGACGATGGTTTTGTGGATGAGATCGCCGAAGGGAACAGAACTCTTCACCGCTCTTACCCACAAACTCATCGTCATGACTTACACCCATATTATTCACTCGATACATCCAGATTAAAATTTAAATCTGGATGTATTTACCTACACTGAATTTGTATGATTTACATCTGGATTTAAGTTTTAATCTGGGTGTATCGAGTGAATAATATGGCGGTTAGTGAAAAGTCACAATCTAAACTGGATCTAAGTGTTTGCTTCAGCCACCATTTTGAAAACCTTGTTTTAAGCAATGTCTCGATAACCGCTAAGTAAAAAATAATAAAAAGGGCCAATAGCCATGAAACGTCGTAATTACATTCGCAAGTTTCGTGTAAATTGACAGTTTCTATTGTGAATAAGCCTCTTGCGACCAGTGATCCTTTGAAAATCCGCGGGTTCAACGCACATCTAAAAATTCAGATTTCTGAATTTTTCTGGCTTCTGATTGGGCTGCTGTCACAAAAAGTTAGATGACTTTTAAAGTCATCTGACAGCTGACCTATCAGAAGCTTGAAAAAATCAGAAATCGGAATTTTCAGATGTGCGTTGAAACCGCGGATTTTCAAAGGATCACTGGCGTCACGTCTGCGTCAACGTGAATAGCTGCCTTTAGTTTAAGACGACCTAAATCAATCAATTGAAAGAAGAAGTATAAAATAAATCCCCTATATACTTTGTTGTGACCTACAAAATGAAATGAAAGTGAATCTTCATCTCAAACATTTTAACTATTTTCACAATTTCCGAAACATGTATAGTGAAATGATAAATCAGTCAAGATCCAAAATAAATACATCACAAAAAAAATGAATCAGAAGAAGACAATTCATTTCCTGAACTATCTCTATTTCCATGTTCATTTACTAAAAATTCCACCGGAAACTTATTCATGTACATAAAACGACAAAGGAAACTTAAATAAATTATCAAAACAAAAATCTACAAACATTCTTAATTACCTTTAATTTTTTTATTAAAAAAAAAACAAACAAAATGAAAAGTAAACATGAAAGCAAGAAAGGCACCCTACAGCCTAAACAAGCAATTACGAATAACAATTATGTTTGGTCTACATTTTTTTGCATCTTTATGTATATTAGACGTCAGATCAAGATCAAGACCAACAGAATGACATTTTCCCAGTGATCAAAACTTAAATTCCAAAAATTCATCAAAGTGACTTTCTCTGATCTTGCGCATGAAGACGCACCACAATAGCTAATTGTCTTTTATTTTTGTTCCTTCTGTTTTTGTTTGAAGTACAAAAACACAACAAACATTAAGAAATGTCATTGGCATTTTTTTTGTTTTGTCTTTGATGTCTAATTGGCTTTTCCTTTCTTTTTATGCTCGTTGAGGTTCTATTTACCTACTTGATTTTAATTATCAAAACAAAGATGACTTTTATAAGCAAAAAAACAAAAATGACGAGATTTTCAAAAAGAAAAGGCTTAATTAGGTTCAAGAAAGAATGAAAAATTTAATTGATTTAGTGGTTATGTGTTGACCCAGTTTTTTTTTGGCTGATTATTTTTTACTGCGCAAAATGTTTGCAATCAAAACCAAAACTGAAAACATCAGAAAATGAAGCATGAATAATAAGTAATTCATTTCTCATATGACGTAGGTATAGGCCAAGTAAAATCAAATCAGTAATAAAGTTATATATGTAGATTTTTGCAATGAAGCCATATTTATCAGAAATACCTTTATACTACGTTTTCATCGAATTTGACATTTTCAATGGTATCCACTTTGGATGGATTCCACATGGGTGTGTTCATAACGTTTGTTTGTAATTTCCTAACGAATTTCAAAATTTTCAAATTCGATTCCAAATCATCTCATTTCCCATAAAAATTCACATTTCGAACATTTCAACAAAATGCGCAATTACATACAAACTTTATGAACACATCCATGTGGAATCCATTTGAAAGTGGAAACGATTGTAAATGTCAAAAATCTTTATGAATAGTTTGATTTTGAGTGTATTTTTTTTATCATTACATTTTCATCATATAGGTATCAAATAAGTTACTCAAAGAGACAAATTGGGCCTTCTGACGTTAATTATAAATAAGCCTATCAGCTTTGAAGTTTCAAATTATAATACTAATTCAATACAAGTATGCATGTACCTATACATAAGTGAAGGTGTTATAATAATCTGAAAATAATGAAAGAATAATTTGCTCTAATAGCTCAACATTCCGGATATAAATCAATTTATTTAATTAATAGCAGTAGCTATGAATACTCTCAATCTAATTTAACCATCAATTGTGGTTAGTTTTCTATAATTTACCATCATCTAATTCACATATGGAATGCATTTAATTGAACAAATCTATAAAAAAAATGTTTGATACACAATGACCTTACCATGAGTAATTTCAAACCAGACTGGTTTATTAAGTAATAAAATAATAATTTGTCTTTTGTCCCATCCAAATAAAAAAAAAATATATTTTTTGAATAACACATAAGACAAGGTTATTTATATGCACACACGTCTTACCTATTCGATAATAATAATTATAATTATTTCTCACCTCAACTACATACTGATTGTCTGGCTGCTTTTTGAGCATCTTATCTTTTTTTTTTTAATGCATACGAATACTTAAGACTTGACGCAAAAAAGTTACTATAAGGTTAAGTTGTGGACTCGTTAAAAAAAATGTTCCGACAAAGCTGGATTTTGGTGTATAGATCTTTGTTTTGACTTTTTAAATATTTTCTAAAAAGTAGGTAAGTACATACCCCAAATACAGTAGCGCAAAATTAAAAAAAAATAAATGATTAAGTACGATGTTAAAGCATTTTTAGTATGACTATCTTCGAAACATTTTATTAAAGTTAAAATCACCAAATGCTTCTTTTATATTTTTTAATATAAATATTACACACGGCAAATGTCACTTTAACAATCACAAATTCGAAAATGATAAATTTGCTTATTTGTTTGCATGAACTGTCAATGTTGCAGGTGTGTTCAGCTAGATTATGTTAAAATAAGTTGAAAATGATACTAGTTTAAAAATGTTTAAAACTAAAAATTAATGCAAGATTGAATTTTCCTCCATTTGTGTAATAAAGTGTATAAAATACAATTTGACAGCTGACAGTTTATGATTGATTAAAACAGAGCATTATACAAGAGAACAACGAGTTTTCATTTTTTAATGATATTTCAAAAATAATAAAAAAAATTTGTGGAAACGGTTCGAAAATTTAAATCATGGTAGGAATATTCAAATATTCATGTTACGTCAACTGGAAAGCTAAATTGAAAAATTCCAAAATCAAGCCGTTCAAATGTCAATATCGAATTGGTGCGTAAGACATCTCTTTCTCGTCATGAAAAAATATAAAGCCGTGAGAAAAAGTACAGAGAATGTAAACACCGAATAAGATTGTTAGTGAAAGCGGAGGCAAATCGAAATTTTCGAAGTCCCCTTTCACACGAGGAAACAAGTTGCCTGAGATTTTTTTTGACGTTTTCTTTTAATTTCCTTAAAACCACCTTTCACACGAAGAAACAAAATCGTGCAAACTTTCTGTTGTTTCTTTTTAAAGTAGCTTGGTTGAACACACACTACTGTATATGTGAAGAGGAATGTCAAAAAAATTTTCTCAAATCGTTGACCGGGGAGATTTCATTTTCCCCTCTTTTTTCTTGCCCTTCTCACCTATAAACTAAAAGTTGCTGGAAACTCAGTTTCCTCGTGTGAAAGGGGACAAACTTTCAAACAATGAAAACCATTATAGGTTTGTTCGCAAACTTGCCCAAAATTGCCAGATTCTACCAGTTTTATTTTTTTTATATGAACTTTCACAGCCTTTTTGGCTAAAAATGGTAGAAATGGGTGGGTTTTGGAAATAAACGGACAAAGTTATTGTTTTCTCGTATAATGGGACATTTTTATTAACCCTAAACTGTCAGCTGTCAAATTGTTTTTTTTTTTTTTGTTTTTTTTTTTTTTTTGTTAAATTGAGGGTTATCAATACAATTGTTTTGTAAATATAATTGAATCCTATCCTACTTTTGCGGGCTTCAGGTCTTTTTTTTATGAATTTATTTTTAAACAGACGACTTTTCGTACGTTTGTTTACTAACCCTAAACTGTCAGCTGTCAAATTGTTAAATTTAAGTTTACCAACACATTTGTGTAGATTTGTACGTTTTTTTAAAAATAAATTCATATGAAAAAGACCTGAAGCCCACAAAAGTAGGATTCAATTATATTTAAATTTAAAAGGTCACGAAAAAGGAATTATTTTTTTGTGTAGTAAACACATATGGTAGAAAATTCAAATCTTAAGCTAAGTACAGACGATTGTCAGATCTGTCAGTAAAAAAACTGTTCCAAATGTCTTACAATCGTTTGAACACACAATTTTGTCTGACAATATTGTCAGAAACGTCATTGTCAGACGACAATGTGACAAAAAATTGTCTGGTATCTTACAATCGTCTCAACACACAATTTTCATCATTGTCGGTCGATTAGGACATTGTCAGACTCATTGGTCATTGTCAGATGTTTTCATTGAAAACATCTTACAATTGTTGACAATTTCTTCATTGTCCGAAATGTCAATGAGTTGGTTAAAGGGAAATAAAAAAAGAGCTGACAATCAAATTGTCAGACTTTAGGAAGAAATCTACCAACCGTGTGAACGGATAATTTTTCATTGTAAGAAATATGTAAATTGTCAGCTAATTGTTAGCTATTGTCAGACCATTGACAGTTCTGACAATATTGTAAGATCTGACAATCGTCTGTACTTAGCTTTATATACTAATTTTGAGGTATCAGGCGGTAAACCAGGCACAAGCGACGTATTCGTGTGCTTTATTTTTTATTACTCATTAGTCATTACGATATGTTTTATAATCCAGTTAAAAAAAAAAAAAAAAAAAAAACGAAACAAGATTCACTTTTTAAATTAATATATTTACACACTTACCTTGTTTTTTCAAAGACAGACATTAAAAACAGGTATGAAAAACAGCATTAACGAATTAACGTTTGAAATTATACTATCGAAAGGAAATTATAATATTACAGAAAGTTGTCTTTGCTATATGGCTGATGATGGTAGATATATTTATGTTGAAACAAATATATAGCTTGAGTTTATAATTAAATTTTTTTAGTTATAAAACAAAAATTAATATGCGAGTGTAAAATTAAGTACCAACTGAAGAAGATTAAACTTGTTACAAGTAGTTTTGTTTTTATTAATTGAAAAAAAAAATTATCATAATAATTACAAAATTACACAACACACAATTATTATAATTCTTCTTTCTTGAAAAGGTTGAAATTGTATAATTTTTCTTGTGTAACTTTTTTCATGACCTTGAAGTTTATTTGTTTACAATAATTTATCGATAAAATTTACCATAAGAAGAAACATAAAGTTTTATAATTACTACTCGTATTAAATTTGCTTTGAATAGGAATTTGCTACAGAATGGCAAAAAAAAGTAGTAGATTTCAGATCTTTTTTTTTATAGAAAATGTATATTTGTCAAACCCATATTCAACGTATATGCTAGTGGTTTTTAAGAAGCTTTTTATCTTTGATTTCAGTATTGCTGGCCGAACTTCTTTATTAAATACAGTTATTTGTCTTATATAGTCTAGTGTAATTAGACACAAAAGCAGCAAATTTCCTAAAAAAACATCACCGGAAAACTGGATTTTGGTATAAGGCCTCTTCATGGAGTTCTTAAGAAATTTTTAAAAGTCCCTCTCGATATGAGCACCACCGCTAACAACTTAACAACTTTCCTCACAAGCTGGTTTCAGAGAAATGTCTCTCCAATGGTCATTTGTACAGACAAAATGTTAATGGCTAATTTGTAGCTTAAAAATTTTCCTACAAGAAATATGTTCACATTTTTCTTCATAAAAATAACCATTTTTGAAATAATTCATTAAATAGTTACGGGCGGCGTAAATTGCTTTTAAACGAAATGTATAGATACACATGAATTTTGGTGTATAGTCTCTTTTTGATATTAAAAAAAAAAAACTGTAAAAGTTCCTCATCGATATGAGGTCCAATAAATATTTTAGGGGGGTAAAAGCCCCCAAAAATTACTTTTTCTTTTTTGGATGGCTTGAGATTATAATCGCTTCAGATGAGGCAATTTTGTTTCTTGAAAGTGTCCTTCATCATTGAATAATTTTTTTGAATGCAATGTAATATCCGATGAGTTTCTCGAATGTTTTTTCAAAATAAATTTGAACAATTTGCAAAAGAGTTCATGATGAATTGCCAAACCAAACCAACCTCAAAACAAGAACTGTCAAACAGGCTGTCACAGAAAACAGTGTTGCCAATTTAAAGTTCTCCATCTTTAAAGGGAAAAAGCTGAGGAATTTGTGTGAAGATTTTTCTAACCTCAACATTTTTCTGATGTACAAAAAAATGTGTGATTTGTGTGAAGAATTTTCTGAACATAAAAAATTATGTATAATTTTTAAGTTAAAAAATTATGTATAATTTTTTACAAAGTATCTTTGGAGAGATGTAATTTGCCCTCCTTAAGTTTAGGTGCAAATATAGGGTTCTTCGAAATTTTTGAAGTTATGGTACCTACATTAAAATCAAATCAATTTATTTAAGAAAAGCATTTTAAACAATTAAATAAAGCTATACATGATTTTTATTATTTTTTTTTTTTTTTTAAATACAACATTTAAATGACGTACATAAAAATGCATGCATTGCAATATACAAAAGAACTGCAGATTACTCATATTTTTTCGTAATCTTAATATTAATAAAATGTTAAGCTTCAAAGTCCGAAAAGCGTAAATAAAACAAAAAATGACTATAGGCCTCCTACACCATACACATTTTAGAAATGAGGAATCACTCAATTTAAGTATTTTAATAGTTTCCTGCTTAATTGTTAAACGAATATTTTAACTCTGCAATTTTTTTTTACTTTTTATTTTTTTTTTTAAATAGGCTCAGCTTTGTGTTTATTTCTTTTCAAATTTTGTCTTCAAAAGCCAACCACCTCATGCACAATTGTTTGCAAAAACAAATTATTTTCGCCAACAATTTGTCTGCACCTTAATTTCTGTCCGCGTGTGTAAAAACAAAATGAACAATCACCTTTCCCTATGTACCTACCTACATAAAAATGAAATGACGAATAATTGAAAAAAAAATGTGTGAACAAAAATATATTTAACGACAAACAAAATTGATATGTTTGCCATTTTGGTGAGAAAACATTGTCGTCACAACAAGTCGTTAGGTTTAATATTAATGATGGATGTTAAATTTTTTTTTTATTTTAATTTTTTTTTTTTTAATTTTAAAGTTTTTGCACCTACTTTTTGTCTTCAGAAAAATTCGCATCGTGTTAAAATAATTGTTTACATGCGGGAAACTTTAAATTATACACGATTAATTTTGAATGAAAATTTAGCCGGCTTTTTAATATATGTAAGGCACTTTGTTTAAAATTGAATTAACAAGAGTAAGTTAACAGACGACTTAAATAATTACGCGTCGTCGTCGAAAGAAGAACAGTTGGATTGGACCAAATGTCAACAAAAAAATTGTCAAAATCAAGCTGATTATTTTCTTCTTGTCTACACGGTGGTGACAAAAGTCATCACTCTATCGGAAGTTGCTATAATTTCTGCAAATTAAACGGTTAATTCTACTTTGACATTTGTGAATCAAACCATATCACTAACATTTTATGGCAATAAAAGATGCATTTCTTGGCCACCTCTGGAAGTTGAAGTGAGATAAAGGGCGCTGAGATGTCAAAAAAATTCCGAGGAGTTAGTCCGATGTGAACAGCATCAACTGACAGAAAAAACACGTTAATAAGACATGAATCAATTATAAGTCCCCTTTCACACGAGGAAACTGAGTTTCCAGCAACTTTCAGTTTTTGGGTGAGAAGGGCACCAAGTAAGAGGATTGAACGGTCTACGATTGGTGGGAATTGAAAATTAAAAGAAAACGTCAAAAAATCTCCAGCAACTTGTTTCTTCGTGTGAAAGGGGAATAAGATATCGAATAAAAGATCTCCCACACCAACGCGAAACTGTCGCGGCGACGACGACAGTTTTCTTCGTCGCCACAACGAATTCGCGTTGGTGTACTAAGTTTTCATTGGGCTAAATGACGTAATTTCGTTGAAAATTTCCAAATTCGATTCCAAATTATCTCAAAATTACGTAAAAACTTTATGAACACACCCAAGTGGAATGCATCCGTAGTGGAAACCCATTGGAAACCATTGAAAATGTCAAAATTTGATGTACAGAACACAGAAACAGAATGAGAACACAACGAAAAGAAGCTATTTTAACTGCCAAATCAAATTCAAAATGAAATTATCTGTCAAACGAAATTAACAAATTTGTAATGAAAACACTTTTTCTGTAACTTACGAAATTACCTCATTTCGGCACCAATAAAAACGTAGTATTAAACATAATTCAAAAGCAGAACCAAATTACAGTCAAAGAAGAACATCGGGTGACAACTTTTGCGCCACCTTGTATTTATTTTTAGAAGATTATTTTAAAAGAAACTTCAAATAATTTATTACATACGTCAAATTTTCTGTCAGTTCATGATTTTCACTGAACGAAGACGGATTAATGTATAAAGTTTTAAAAATCTTGTTCACAATTTCTTTTCTTTTTTTTTAATCCGCATTAAGCAGAACTTCAGCGGACAAATTCAAAGAATGTTTTCTGCAAAAAAAAAAAAAAAAGTCACAAGTGATGCGGTTTTAATAGAATGCAAAAAATAAATAGGTGGAAGTGGAACCAGTGAATATATAAAAATGTTTTCCCACTTGGAACATTGCAAATTTACTAGACCGGAAAATCAGACATTTTCAAAATGAAGTAAAAAAAATAAGCATCACCACCATGCCAATTGTTATTTTTGCCATATATTTTTATTGGTGCACCGCAAGGTGAAAGTACACTATAACTTTGTCGACAGACTGAACGCATTCAGAGATAAAAATCTTACAAAAAAAAAATAATAATACAAAACTAAAAGAATAAAATAAAAATCTCATCATGGCGCGATGACACAGCTGATGAAACTCTGCTTGCTTCGAAGAGACAATCTGATTTCCGTCAACAACATTGTGTCAATCATGTGGAAAATGTTCGTAGAGAACAAAAAAAAAAGCGAAATTCCTTTCTTATTGCCATCACTCTTATAATGAATGACTTGAACTTACTTAAAGAAAGTGTGTGTGTGTGTGTGTGTTCAGAGACAATTTCTTGATGACAACTTTGGTGGCCCGATTTTTGATGAAATGTTGGTATTTATAGACTTATTGCACTATATGGAATGGATTGGAACATCCGTGATACTTTTTTTTTGCTTCATTTAAGGCTACGTCTTGAAAAAAAAGTGTGGAAAAAAAAGTTACTCTCATTGACTTCTTGAAGAGTGTTATGAGAGTTAAACAAACATTTAAGGAATGATGATTGTTTTAAATTTGTTCAAAGCTTCAAATATTTTTGAAAACGAATCACTAGACTTGCAAGCCATGTGAAAGGCTCCTATTCAAATTTCCTTCGTTTGAACGAAAAATGTTTTCCTTCAAAAAAAAAAACAAAAAAGAAGTTTAAAGACCTCACACGATAAATTAATAACGACAATCGATATATAAAGAGGTTAAATAGGTTTAATTAACTTAAGACCTCGTCGAAGTATTTAATGTGTGGCATTATAATCAACACCCATTTGACTATAACCTTCATGTTCACGTGCTGCTACTCATTAACGATCACGCATTGCCAATTACCCACGTTCATTGCGTTTAAAAGAATTATTGTATAATATCTTAACCCCACATAGTACTTCGCTGCTAAATGGACTTTAACACCTTCAATAAAGAAGCGGCTACATCGCTTCTCTCCCCCCTGCTGTCCCCCTCCCCACATCATGTCACTGTTCGTCCATCTAAATGTCTTTGGAATCAATGAACCACAAAGACCCACCAAACATCACAGAGGAACTCACACTAAATGCCCATTTAGTTCCCCCATCATAAACGTCGACGACTTTATGCCAATTTAATGCTTCTCCAATGGCTATGGCACTCGCACTCATGTGGTGTAGCTGTATACCCTTATAGCACGCTGCCATATAATGCCATGCCATACGATGGGCCTCCTTGCATCTTCTCTTCTCATTGTCGGAAATCGTTTTCGGTTATTGGTGTCGCATTTTACAGCGATTTCCTTAAAATCCCCACAAAACATGAAAACTCTATCTGCGCGCCTCCATGCAAACAGCGAGAGTCGGGTGCTGCATGCGTAATCATGGGAACCTATCTAACTTCAGAGAGCTTCACCACACTACCTAATACCTATTTAGTAGTGAAGTCACCATTATATATTGCATTTGGCTGATATGGCCGACCTTAGCATTGTATTAGCGAACTTGGAGTGTCTTGGCATGAGAGACTTTACGTTTCTATTAAGCGAATAAGTTTTTACGATAATTAGATGCGGATAGACATTTTCGCGATCTCATTGTAGAAAAAAAAAGAATCAGCGACGACAACGAAGACTATAAGACGACTTTCTTTTTCGCTTAAACGTTTTTACGACACAAGGAAGTCGGTGAGGGTTTTTAAGCCGATGAAAATGATATTCTGCCCATCAGTCCTATAGAAACAAAGAGAGAGATAGAAGAAAAGTGTGTGTGAGAGAGATAGAGAGAGACCATCAGCATTAATTGTGATTTTATCTATTCAAATTGATATTCTTCTTGTCTCTCTGTTTTTGATGTTGGAATGGAAAACAATGGCCATATCATGCATGCGATGATGAGAATGATGATGATCACCATCATCGTGGGATATAATAGGAGTTTGACCATTAAACCCATATAGAATCTTGCTTGCACTTGACTTCTATTTTGGCTTGATGATAATAATAATATTATGATGATGATTCTTTTGAGCACATAACATTGAGGAAAAGGGTTTTTTTTTGAGAATTTGTTCTGGTTGTAAAAACCAATTGCTTTGCGGAAGTCTTTATAGGAGGAGATTTTTGTGGTTGGAAGCTATGCGAGAAAGAGTTTATGGGTGGTCTTTTCGTTGAATAATAATCGTAAAATGAGAGATACATTTTTAGGATCCTTCTCCTTCTTGTGTACCGAATTGAGACACTCAAAAGTGTTTGTTTGTTAAATTCGGTGCAAATCATATCATCAATTCAATTTTATAAGATTCATATGGATAGGCATGGATGTGAGCTAAGATGACGTTTTCGAAAACGTCAAATTAACGCCAATTTTATAGTTAATTAGACGCTGACTACACGAGTCTTTGTTTTGCTTCTTTCGTATTTTTGACAGCTTGTAGAAATGTATGCTTTCATTACGTCAATCCCCCTACATTTCTTCACCCCTTACCCAAGCTGTCAAAAAGACGAAATACGAAACGACCGAAAAAATGAGTCGTGTAATCACTGCTAAGTAATGATATACGTCATTTTATTACGCAGGCATTGTCAGATATGCAGTCATCCTGCAGCCTGCTTGCACAAAACCTGTTTGTTTAACGTTATTTAGACATCTAAACACGACCTAGCCTAACCTAACGTCAGTCAGTTTTCTTGTAGAAGCATTTGACGTTTACTCTCTGGCTTTCAATATTTTTGTCGCCAGACGCCAACTCGATTTTTTACTGCGCTGTACCTGAATAAAAATTTGGTTTTGGTTTTTCGAATTGTTGACTTTTGCAGTTTTCGTTTAAGAATTGGTGTGTTCAGAAAAATGAGATCTCAGAGGTTTTTCTCACTAAAAAAGTGAGCAAGCGAATCCAAGATTTTTTTTCCTCAGAGTTTTGACAGCAAAGCTGAGAAATTTTGCTGAGGAATCCTTTTCAGGTAACTGAAATTGCTGAGATCGCTGAGATCACATTTTCCTGAACATGCCTAATATCTTGCAATGGTATTTTTGACGCAAATGAAGGAAAACGGCCGAACGGCTTTCTAAAGTAGCCATATCGAATGGGGCTCTCTCCATTTAAGCTCTTCGTTGGCAAATGATCAGGCAACTATTATTTTCCACTTTTTGGAGTTAGTCCCTTACTTTCATTTCTTAGGTGAGAATATAGCATCAAGTAAAAGTCAAAGATTGGCGGAAATTATAAATTAAATGAAAACTTAAAAAAAAAAAATCTCGTACAACTTATTTCCTCGTGTGAAAGAGGACTTAGTTTTGTATTTCTTGGTGTAAAATGTAACCAATTTGTATAGTTTTGTTCTGTTTAGTATTTTTATAATTTTTATTTTAGTTAAAATCATATATAAGAACAGATGAATATGAGAATACACAATTTATCAGGACAATTAAATATTTAGGTGAACAAGCTTTGTCAGGCAAATCTAATATTAAGATTTTTCTCGCCAAATTGATCTACATAGTTTTTTCTTTACTTCGCTTTTTCTCCAAAGGTCAACAATATTTGAATATAAATATTTTTGCCCGCATTGTAATTTGACTTCTCAAAATAGGTAATTTTAAAATAGATGAACCTTCAAATTTGACAGTTCGAAGTAATTTCGAAATTTTCGAAAATCAATGAATTGTAGAACATAGAATTTCATTTCGAGTGAAATTGAAAATAGATTTTGGTCGAAATGCAGAACATGGGAGCTTATATAGATTTTGTGTACTAGAAAAGCGATTTTATCAAACTTGAAGAAGATTAAACATCAAAAGGTAGTTTTTTTTTTAATTTTGTGTCTTGTTAAAATTTGTAAAAAAATAACAATGGCCAGCATATAAATATTTTCGTCCGCATTCCAATTTCATTTGTAAAATCAATTGAAAATAAATGGACTTTCATATTGTCAGTTCGAAGTAATTTCGAAATTTTCGAAACGGAAAAAATTAAACAAAGAATGTCATTTCGAATGAAAAATCGATTTCGTTCAGGTGCTTATATGTATAGATTCTTTGAAATCAGGGCTTCAAAATCCTACCTAAAAGTAAAAGTGGCAACCCTGAAAGAAGTTGATGATCGAAAATTTAGATTTAAGCTCTCTACATACCTAATACACATATACTTAACAAAAAATGTGCTTGATGTTTTAGGGTCATAAGTCTACAATGGACTTTTTGTCCACTTTGGTGGGTTAGAAAGTTAGAAAGGAAAGGTCATACTACATAATTCCACAATTATTTTAGGACAAATGGCAGAGAAATGGCAATCTATAAAAATTATAACCAGTTTATCGACATTAAATGTATGCGCCTATTCAACGTTCAATTTCTCAAATAATATCCTTTCAGAACTATACATCGTTCACTAGGTTTTATAACAAAGTCTCATGTTTTTTTTTTTTTGCAAAAAAAATCTCATTTACCACTCAATATTAATTAATTATTTTATAAAAAATTTGCATGTAATTACCCGCATAGATTGCATGTGCATTGTGTTTTTAAATATATGTACATTTGCATTCAAAAGAAACCTTCTAAAGAGTTGACCTAAAAAATCTCTCTCAATACCGCATCTATTTTTTTTTAAAGTCATTAATTAAGTGCTAATTTTAACATTGATATGTGAATGTCATGCGTGTGCAATCGCATCGACCCTATACATACCCATGATACTTTTTAACATACAAACTTATAGGCAGCAATATAAAATTTTACTATATTTCTATAATTTTATTTTTTATTTTATATTTCAATAAAACAATCAATCCCTTTCACCAATTAGCGCAGACTTACATGCGAAGTAAGATAAATTTGCAATAACAAATGTGCCCATTTAAAATCATTGATTAACAGGAGGTTGGTTGGATTGGTAATGTGTGTTACGGCCTAAGGCTTACATCATTCAAATTCCTTAGGAATGGAGCAGTGATCCCATTGGAATCTTATACAACCCAAGAAGTGTAAACAAACAAACCTCTCCTCCGATGTGGTTAAAAAAGAATATCAATAACTGGTTTTATAGAATGTAAGTGAGTTTTTTTTTGTGTGCCCACCTCTCTCGCGGCAGCCAGCAGCAGCAGCAGGATAATGCTAATTATTTTTTATTTCAAAATAAATAATAAAATGAAAAAAAAAAGATATCCCCATCTATGCGACAATTCCTTTCCAATTGATTCTACATTTCTACTGTGCACATGTGACAAAAAAAAACTCGCCTTATGGAACGAAGCTGTATATAGACCTAAACTAACCATCTTCTAGGAAGAAACTAAGATGCTCCTCGGAGCCTTTTTCATTCTGATTACATTTTGCGCGCAATCGTTTTAAAGATAAATTATCTGCCATGACAATTCTATGCTTTTTGTAATTTAATACAAGGATATAACTGCTTTGGTGATTTGCATATACACCCAATGTCACATTTTATAGTGGGACAAAATTATCATACAATTTGGATAAAAATCTAAATGAAATTTAAATTTTTTAAAATTTTGAACTTTCAAAAATGTTGAATAAAAAATCTTGAAAAAAAAATAATTCAAAGAAAGCTCCAACAATCATTTAACACTACTGAAACCTTTACGCCGACACGCCCATTTTTTTAAATAATTAAAGTTTTCTAAAAAACTTTTTTCAAGGGAACCTTCCTTGAATTTTTTTATTGTTTTCTATGCATAAAATTTTTAAAATTTTGAAAAGTTAAAAGAAATTAAATTTTATTAAATCTTTTGAATTTTTTATAAAATCTTTTGAAATTTTGATAAAATCTTTTGAATTTTTTATAAAATCTTTTGAAATTTTTATAAAATCTTTTGAAATTTTTATAAAATCTTTTGAAATTTTTATAAAATCTTGAAATTTTTAAAATCTTTTGAAATTTTTATAAAATATTTTGAATTTTTTATAAAATATTTTGAATTTTTTACAAAATCTTTGAAATTTTATAAAATCTTTTGAAATTTTAATAAAATCTTTTGAAATTTTGATAAAATCTTTTGAAATTTTTAGAAAATCTTTTGAAATTTTGATAAAATCTTTTGAAATTTTTATAAAATTTTTTGAAATTTTTATAAATTTTTATAAAATCTATTGAAATTTTTATAAAATCTTTTGAAATTTTTATAAAATCTTTTGAAATTTTAAAAAAATCTTTTTTCTTTAAAAAAAAGAAAAAAGATCATTATTACCAAATGGTCAATTTTTTTTCAACACATTTCACAAAACTGAGTTTTGTACCTATGGATTTCGTCAGAAAAATGTGAAAATTTGTGCAAATTCATACAAAAAATTCACGTTACAAAACACACCTATTTTGATGGCATTTCGCATTTCATCCCAAGGTTGTATACGTCTCAAAAAATCAAATCCATCAACAAGAGAATTTTTTTTTTTAATTTCTTCCAACTTTACCATCATGTCTTACCACTGTTAATTCATAATCGTACACCGTCGATCGAGTATAGAAGTATATTTTGCTATATTTATATAAGCGAATGTAACGCCATCCATTGCCATGTGCTCGCATCATCACGATGACGATGATATTGATGATGATGATGCGGAGAGTATAAAATAACTTAATTTGATATTTTAATTTAAATTTAATCACGCAACTTTGTGGTTGCCGATGCAATGTGGTGGGATTTGATATATAAATTAAAATAAAAACGATCATCGTTGGTTTGATTGCTTTTATATAGGGAAATAAGTGCCATGTTATAGGTACATACTCTTGTCTATATTATACTACAACTATGTACCTATATAAAAAAAAAACACAATGTTGCTTAATTGAACTTAAATGGATGGAAAAATTATATGTATCTTCTACTATGTATGATGATGATAATATAATATATCGAAAGGATTCTTAAAGGTGCTGAGATTATACTGGGATACTTTGAAAACCGGCTTAATGTGGTTTTTGAATAATTACAGTGCGTAGGTTCACACTAGAAGACCGCAAGGAACATTCAGAATGGTTGCCTATGGGGAATGAAAATCGGTTTTGTTTTGTTTTGTTTTTTTTTAGTTTTAGGTGAATTAAAGTTATTAATAAACAAACTTGGCTATAAATTTAGGCCAAAAACTAAAAACAGATTTAGAGGCTTAAGATATGATCAATATCACCAAAAGAATGACTAATCTATAAACGAAAACATTAAAAAATATATTTTTTTTAAAATTTAATACCTACTCACATTTCTTTTCACGAAATTATGTAATCTGAAAAGAAATAAATGAAAATTTATAAAAATCGTTGGAACAAAATTTTAGACGATTTAGTACGATGCCTATTTTATCTTTTTATTAACATACTAACTCTAAATGTCACTTTGAGAATTAAAAATGTTAAAAAGATCCGTTTGCTTAATTTTTTGCATGAACTGTCAAAAAAATCATGGCGCAAAATTTCAGACATTTTTAGTATGATTCAAGGTTAAAAACAGGAATTAACTAATTTTAAACGAGTAAGCATCGTACTATATTTTAAAATTGTATTAAAGTTAAAATCACCAAATGCTTATTTGAACTTTTTAATATCTTACTAACTGTAAGGGCCAGTTTGTTCACAGCTGATCATCTTAAATCAAGGATTATTGCAACTAGTAAATCATCGAATGTGCAAGGTAATCAAATTTTTGTTCAAGGAATCGATAATTTAAGTTGTTAATCATGGAAATCGCTAATCAACCGATTTTGGTTGATTAGCGCCATTTAGTTAGAAGCTGTGAAAGTCATCGGTCAGATTTTGTGAACAAACTGGCCCTAAATGTCACATTGACAGTTAAAAATATAAAATGGTATTTTTGCTTATTTCTTTGTACAAACTGTCACTTTTTCAGACGTGGTTCAGCTGGAGTTTATTTAGAAAATATGATACTATTTTAAAAAAAAATGTTTAAAGAACATTTTAGTAAAGAGCTTTTAAATTAGAAAATTATTAAGTAGTATCATAGTAATATTTTATAAAATCAGGCTGTTTAAGATTTTGCGCCATTATTTCTTTTAGTTCGGAAGAAAACTAATCTGATCATAAATAAATAAATTCCCTTTTTTAGTCTTCAGAATCAAGACTACTCTTCAAGGAAAATGAAAAACATATCCTTAGAAAAAGTTCATCACTAAATTTAATTATTAAAAAATAGAAAGTGAAAATTATTGTATGTTCTGCCGTTGTAAGAGCACACAAGTCACATGTTTTTGTGAGGTTGATTGTGAGAATTCTTGTGATTCGATAATATTTTTGGTATTTTCAGGCAATCCTCACAAAAAACTTAACACAATAGGGTGACTTTCTTTATTTTATTGTTAAGTTCTGAAGCTATTGTTGAACTGACCCATTAAATACATTTTTTTCGTTGTGATTGTGAAATGTCAAACTGGTGAGTTGTGACTTACTCGAAAGGAGATCACAATTTCGATAGTTCTTGTATTCTGGTGCTACCACAATATGAAGATCTCACAAAATCAAATTTACCTAACCTTGTGAAATTGTTGTGACGTGTATCATTGAGGTTTGCCAGAATAAGGATATAAAGGGGCATTAATATCGCAGCTAAATAACTTCACACGACAGGAGTGAGACATAAGTCGCAGTAAAAATAATGTGAATAAGAACATATGGGGTGTAACCTGAAGGCCAAAAGTTAAATTTATTCAAATTTTTGTTACAAATCCGGCTCGAATGACCAAATTTTCAGTGAAAATAACCTGTATGTGTGTCTGTTAACGGCAACAACGATTTAAACTACTCCGTCTTCCCTAAAATGATTAAGTACGGTTTCAATTTCAATCTGTATAACCTTCACTCGATACATCCAGATTTAAACTTAAACCCGGATGTAAATCATACAAATTCAATGTAAATACATCTGGATTTAACTTTTAATCTACATGTATCGACTGAATAATATGGGCGTAATTAAGTGTTTATTTTTAACCAGTACTAACTTCAGATAGTTTTATGTATGTCAAACCAATTATCAGAATTGCAAACTGTCAGTGTCATTTTTAAAGTTTCTCCAAACAGAAGGTACTAATAAAATAGAAACACAATACGTATAGGTTCATAAGAAACAATATATTTATAACTAAAATAACTATTTATATAAACCCTATGGGAACTAGAAAATCACATACAAAAATTTCAATACCAAAGTGTTCTAAATTAAATTATGAAATTAAAAATGAAGAAAAAAATAACAGGAATCTAATATCTGCCTGACGTACCCTGTGATTTGCAAGCAAACAAAGTAGCGTTTTCGATTATTTTTCTAAAATAAAAACCCCTTAAAAGCCTTCCAAATACCTCAATGCCTTGTAGCTCTTAAATATTCTTATGTATATGAAATTAAAATTCCATTATAACCTAATTGCGTCATTAATCTTTTCTTCAAGTTCAAAAACTTCGATTTTATACAAAAATATGTGTTGTAAAATTATATCTATCATCACTCAATTGGAATATATACATAGTATGCCCTGAGTATATTTTTTTTATTGAAGACTCCCTAAAATAATAAAAGTAATACAAAAATGAATAACTTTAGGTATACCGTGAGTGCCCTTAATCCCACATTCCGCCTACTAAATACCTACTTTCAAGTTTTAATGGAACTTTGAGATTTTTTTTTTTAATGTTTCTTGTGAGAAATTCCACAACAAACATCAAACAAAATATTTTATCCGACTTTATAGAAGATTATAGAAGATCCTAAATTGCCTTAACGCAAAGAAAAAACCATAGAGGGGGTTATTATTAAATCATAAACAGCCATCAACAACCAACAACGTGAATAGATTGATAGCTTTTTTGCTGGAAGGTTCATTAAATAGGTTTTAGGCTCTCGCAATTAGCAGGGACGGAAGAATATTTTTTCGAACATCACAGAAACGACCGGCAGCGGCGTCGATGTCGACATGTAAAGAATATTTTTATGTTTGATCCATTAGGACTAGGAGTGCAATTAAGATATGACATTGTTTCAGTATGCTCCCTCTCTCTCTCTCTTTCTGACGTAAAAACCCGACTCATTCATCTGGCAATGTTAAAGATCTTGTTTATGACCATCTTTATTTCTTGACGTAAATTAGATATCAAATAAACACTTTTAGCGTCATACATTTAAAATACAAGAAACAAAAAAAACAAAACGACCTCCACCCACATCTCCACATACACAACTTGATGGTGGAATTCATTGCATGACCATCCGTTCGTTCATTCATTCATTCTCCATTCCAAACTTCTACAGGAAAATGTGTAATTAAATCCCATCATCACTTATGATGGTATGTACTTCTCCATATTGTAACCGATCATATTATTATTTCTGCGGTCATAATGCACACGTATTCGGAATCACAGCTCGTGCAGATCAGATTCTAGCAAGCTGCTGTCACCTCACTATACCTACTTATAGGAGTTTAAATTTCCTATTGCAAAAGAGGTCCAAACTACGCAACCAACCATCACAATACTGACCGACCAAGTCACATTAATACAACTAAATCGAACAAAAAAACATAGAAAGTTTATGTTTCTTTTTGGTAATAGATACTTTACTCAGCGGCTTAAGGTAGCTACTGCACTTTTTTTTTCTTTGTTAGTTCATACACAAAATGATCATCAGTCAACGCCACATGAGCATTTAAACTCTCAAATCTATAGTTTGTTAACAACAACACAATAGGGTTTCTTATAAGTATATGTTGCTTGTTTTAGTTTTTGTTAACAACCCTTCAACCATTAAATACCATAAAACATAGGATTGAGTGCGCAGAAAGTGACCGACGAAATAGTACATAAATCTGTGGTTTACTTGATGGTTAGTGACGGGCAATGGTTATAAACACTTTGGAAAGTTATAGCAATAGTATTAAGTAGGTTTGAGTAGAAGCTGTTTCAATAGAAGAGATGGCTTAAAACCTTGAACCTCTTAGATCCGTCCATTCAAACAAATCATAAAAAAGGTTACATCTGAAAATTCAGATTTATGAATTTTTCTGGATTGGGCAGCTGTCATAAAAGTTAGATGACTTTAGGATTCATCTGACAGCTGACCAATCAGAAGCTTCAGAAATTTAAACTTCTGAATTTTTAGATGTTAAACTTCATGTGATGAACCCGGTCAATATCTGTGAGCTTTTTTAGGTGGTGCCAAGTGGAACTTTTAGTTCATTACTTGAAAAATAAATATTTAGAATTCCTTTGAATAAACGAGAATCATTAACGCCCATATTATTAACTCGATACATCCAGATTGAAACTTAAATCTGAATGTATTGAATTTGTATACTTTACATCTGGATTAAAGTTTTAACCTGGATATATCGAGTGAATAATATGGGTGTAAGTGCTGTTATTTTATTATTATTTTTGAGGCAGTTCCATAAACGAAAGAACAATTTTTAGATTTTGTTTAAGTTTATAAACATTTTTTTATTTAAGTCCATGCAAGCTATTAAATGGGAGTTTTGAAAATATTGTTCCAGTAAAAATAACATGCATAAGAACATAGGTTATAACCTGAAGGGCAAAAATTAAATATATTAAAATTTTTGTCACAAGTCCGGCTCGAAGGACCAAATTTGTATTTAAAAAAAATAACCTCATCATGTGATCGTCAGTTAAAAGCTACGATGAATTAAATAACTTCATCCATCCTAAAAGGCTTAGTGTAAATACTTGGAATATGATCTCAACTAACTTATGAACAGTTTTTTTATGCAAGATCATTCTAGTTTCGTGGTTTTAACCAAGTCCAAATTAACAGTCTTATTCTAGCAAACTGCACTGATACCTCACAAGTCACAACAACCTCTCAAAGTGAGGTAAAATTCATTTCGTAAGGTTTTCGTATTCTGGTAGCACCGTCACAACTTGTGGGCCTCACAAGAACTATCCATTTGAGTATCTCACAACACACAAGTTTGACATTTCATATTCACGAGAAAAAATTATTCAAAGGGTCTGTTCAACAAAAAATCAGAACTTAACAATTTAATACAAATTTCACCTTGCTGTGGTGAGTTTTTTGTGAGGATCTGTCTGAGAATACCAAAAATGTTGTCGATCACAACGAACCTCACAAGGAATCAACCTCACAAGAGCTTGTGACTTGTGAGCCCTCAACGGCAGAATAGAGCTGTTAGTGTAGATACTTGAAAAATGATCTCAACTAATTTATGATCAGTTTTCCTGTATAAGATCATTATAGTTTAGTGGTTTTAATCAAATTAACTCTTGAAAAATAAATTTTCAGTCAATTAAGATTCCAAGTTAACTCAACAAATTTGGTGAGTTAACTCTAAATTAGCTGAACTTATTTAACATTTCTGACAGATGTCAAAAAATATATAGAAATCGAATTAAGGCATATGGAAAAGTTGCCGAACTTCCATTTTAATATTTTTTTGACAACTATTAGTTACAGTTAACCCTCCTCTGAAAAAATACTTAACTTGGCTTTAATTTATTTGGAGGATTAATATACTCTAATTAAGCTCAGACTTAAATCAGCACTGAAAAACTGGCCCTTAGTGTGGGAAACTTCAGGCAGATGGCTTAAAACCGATTTGGCTGAGGTCTGTTATATAATAAGATCGGCAGTTATAAAATGATAGATACGATTTAAGTTTTTCTGGATAACTTGTATCCAAGCAGAGACAAAAAGACCAAATTAACATCATCCATTTTCAAATTTTTTAACCATCATCTCAATAATCTAAAAATTTCTGAAAAAAATCTGAACTCAAAATTACCAAAATTAAAATGATTTTTTTCAACAATTCAATCAATTTTTTGTTCGAAAAAAAAAACAAAATTAATCCAGGTAACCTTAAAGTTTCTAAAGTTCCACACCTTGACCGACAGGAAACCAGAAAATTAATATCTCTCTGACCACCTTGAACCTTGAACCAATGCCAATTCATCTTTATGACTAAATTATATGCAATCAATCAATTAAATTTAAATAAAATTTAAAACAAAAACAAAACTATCTATTACTTTCATATATGTAAATCTATCTATATAATGATAATTAACATGAGTTTCCCATTTCTCTTTGCAGTTACATTACCCCATCTAACCAGCATCACATCCAAACAACTGGTGGCAATAGCCTAGTCTATCCAACAGCGACAGGCCAAGTGTTTCGCCTTCATCCTGCGTCAGCAACGATTTCCGGTACCGGAATAACACCACACCAATCGAATTTCAGTTCCAATGGATCGTCGTCAGCATTATCGTCGTCTGCTGCAACAAACGGCAATGGCAATGGAATCAGCAGCAATAGCAACAGCAGCAGTGGTAATACCAACAACAACAACAGCAATAATGGAAGCAGCAGCAGTGGTGGTAGCGGTAGTGGCGGCGGCGGTGGAGGATTTTCACAGAAGCTGCGTGTCTTAGCCGCTTCGGCTGGCTTAATGTCTCTCAAGCCACGACAGCCATTGAAACCGGTGATTAAGACACGAGGATCACCGGGACCAGAGTTTCCCAAGAAAGTTACATTCAGTGCGTTTGCAACTGTGCAAGTTGTTTAGAAATAAAACAACAACAACAACGACTATTTAGTTGGTCTTGGTTGTTTTTTTCTTCTTTTTTTTGGAAAATTCAAACAAAAAGGCCTTTCGTGGTTTTGTTTTTTTTTTTTTGCAAAAATGCCACGCATTGACTTTTAGGATAGTTTTCTCTTTAAGAAATAACTTCACGTCGTCGTGTGTTATTATTTTGACCTGCGGGTTAGCAGCATTCCCCAAATAAAAAATAATAACATAACATAATGCCAATTGCCCGGAAGCAATAAAATGCCATTGCTGAAGGAGTTTCACCCAGCTCCCTCAACCCAACCCAAAACTTTAGACTAGAAACATAATTTTTGTTTTGCTTTAAAACACAAACAAAAAGTAAAGCAACAAGAAAGTCCTACATATGTATAACTCGAAGACTTGCTTTCTATATTCAAAGCTAAATATAAAAAGTAATTTGTCATCATGTGGCCACATTCATCCAGGAAACAAAATCATATGGTATCCGTATAAACGAAACGGAAGAGAAGATAAATATCATAAACGAATGTGAGAATATTTGGATGCTTAGAAGAAAAATATTAAAATTTTCGCGAAAAAAACTAAAACTTTTTAGTAAAAAAAAAAGTGACAACATCTGAACTTGACAGTTTTTCACAAATCAGTTCTAATTTTTTTTTGACAAATGTCAAATTCTGTTCAACACTAGAATAAATAAGTATTAATCAAAACAAAAGAAAAATGTTCTCAATAATAAACAAAAAGATCAGTTTTTATGTTACGAACAGTTCAGCGCAGCTTTACTAAACGAAGCTTATACTTTGGGTGTGCGTTCCGAAATAAATTTGGACTGTGAAATTTGACAAATTTTATTGTTTCTGCCGATCAATAAAAAACGGCACAAAACTGTTAGAAATTGGCATTTGTTTTAAGCCACTTCCAAAAAAACAAACAAAATTTCTTGCGAATTTGAACAAATTTTCACAATAAGCTGTCAAAACAAAAAATCAGTTTTGGAAAAAAAAAAGTTACGAAACAGGCATAATGACAGAAAGTTGCGTTCCGAAATGTCAAAATGAAGAAGTCACCCGCCGTAATGGACTGAAATAATTATTTTGTATCCCTATACTACAAAAATTGCAGTCAGCTGTCATTTGTTAAATTAATTCGCATTAAATTTACAAAAAAACTATTTTTTGACAATAGTATAGTGAGTATGTCAAAATATCAACAGTTAAATCCAATTAACATACGGCTTAAGTACATAAATGAAAGCTTGAAATTTGATCGTGACAGGAAAGAACTGAGTGGAAGATTGTAACACAAATGGTGTAGTGCCAGGAAACTGAAATATGAACACAACGAAAAGTAAATACCAATGAGGAGATAGGTGGTGCCAGCCTTAGTCAAGTTCATTTTTGGTCAAGACCACTCTTTCTTTTCACGAGAAAGTTATAGAACAAAAAATAGAACTCCGAATGATGCCCGCGTTCTAATTGGTATAACAGAATACGGCGGACAACTACGAGTTCTGCCCGCAACGCCAGCCCGGGTTCTATTTGGCCGAACCACTTAAGTGGATTCTTACATTAATAAAAATTATAGTTCTATATTTCAGCTGAATTTGTAGAATTTGGAAAAGCAGGTTTTGACGTTTGACATTCATCCAATGATATATTTTTACGTGATTTACGTGATAGGTTTGTGCTCTTCTTATCCCTTGTGGAAACTTTGTAGTACTCTTCCACTTCATAAGAAAAAAATTAAAACAGCATTTAAATTTTTGAAAGGTACTGTCAAATTTAATCTGAAATGAAATGAAAAAAAAAATACGTTCCAAAATCTTTCTTAAGTCACATTTTAATTTGAAAATACGTTCCACAAATATGAAATGTCAGAATGGATAAACGTCAAACGTCCATTTTTGTATGATTTTTTTTACGTATTCATGTAATTCGCAGCGAGTGATCAGCAAAGAATATAAATTTCAAAAATCTATCATAAGTTTTATAAATGTACTCGTATAAATCAAATGATTTTCTTTCAAAATAAATTGCAAATGTTTCGCAAACACTTTTCAATGTACGTATATATGAACATAAATATATTTTTTACACGAAATACGGCCTAGATTTAGTACGAAAGAAAAAATTTATAAAATCAACAAAAAAAACTTAAATCGGATGAAAAAAATTATTGTTTGCTTGTATAGTCATTAGGTTAGTTTATATTTTTTCCTTAAAATATAAATATCTATTATTTTTTTGTTTTAATATATAAAAAAATAAAGTTTTGTGTTGATTTTTTCCAAAATTTTCTATAAAATGTACCTAGTAAAAGTCTGCCTTAATTTAGTCGCTAAATATAATTAATTATATACAAAGTTATCTTTTAATTCTTTATTTTTTTTTTTTTATTTTTTGTTTTGTTAATATATTTTTTTTTTTACTTTAATCTTCTTTTTTTTTTGTAAATAGCCAAACTATTATAAAATAAGAAAACAAGCAACAAAAGCAAATATGAATAAAAATGAAAAATAAAAATAAAAATAAAAAAATAATAAATGACAAAAATATTTTATGTGTATTAAATTGTATATTAAATAAATAAATAAATGAAATATTAAATTTTACAGATATGCCACTGTGCAATAAATATATATTTTAAACAATTTAATAAATGTTTGTTTATTTCTTTTTGATAAACTGCAAGTTTCCAATCAATCACATGAGTTGAAGGTAAACAGTGTTTAAAGACAGATGTCGTTCACTTTCGAGGGGTGTTGTAACCAGGAGAAAACTATAGCCCGGGAACTCAATTAGGCCTGAACTGTCCCGCATTGATAAATATCTTAAGGGCCAGTTTCACAGTGCACATAATAAGTGGCACTTAATTTTCCCATGTTGGCACTTTAGACGCAGATTTTCTTGCCTGAGTGAGTGACATTTACGTGGCCAATATGGGAGACTTAAGTGTCACTTATTTAGTTGAGTTTGCAATGTGAAATTGGGCATTTGTTGTCAATTGTGAAACTGGGCCTAATAATATTAAATTGGTTTTAAGTGAGGGATCCGTGAACTGTGAACACACCCACATGCGGATAATTCCCACCATGAATGAAAGATCAGAAGTGCGTCTGACGTTCATGACCAGATGTCAGATGTCGAAAGGGCGAAATTGATACCGTGTGTATACTGTTGAGTCCATTGACAGGAATATTACTGACACATGGCATAGAATTAACAGATTTATAAAAAAAAATTCTCGTTTTTTCAATCAAATATTGATGCGTTATTAATAAACGCAAATAAAGCTCAATATTAATTAAAGAAATCATTATATGAGGAAATCATTAGGTATATTCGTTAAGAAGTCATGATTCGTCATTAAACAAAACAAGGTACATAAAAGAAAATCCATAAAGACACAACCCCGCCCATACATCATTCCATCTTATATAAAAAATATCTTACAATGTATTTAAAAGAGCACCCACTAGGCTAAAGGCAAACCTAAGCGACACCCCACTTATAGCTCATAGCTCCAAGCCCAGAAGTTAAAATAACAAATGGTTTGTTTGGATCTCCCATTTAACCTTCTTCGGACTCAAATTTCAACACAATGAGTTACCCAATACCCCTTTTCATCTCTTCTTTTCCAATTTTCTTTTCATTAAGTATTTTCAGTTTATTTTGATTTTGTCAATAATTGGCCGGTCGTTGGTGGTTGGTGAAGGCCTACGAAATCGGCCACTGCGACGACTACGACGACGACGTATCGACTACTTGACTCTGGCAGACGGGAGACGACGTCCATGCCAAAACCTCATTTATTTAATGAATCCCAAGATAAGACTCTTGCACCAAATGCTCAAGGCATGTGCGGTGCTCTTGCTGCTGCTGCGGTGGTGGTGTTGGTGGTGGCGGTGCAGTGCAGACTCTGTGCGGCGGCGGCATGCACCCCGTCCAAACCCCAAACCGAATATGTGTGGTGCGGACTGTGGAGGCGATTTTCTTAAATGGAAAATCCATTTCACTTTTTATATTAATCTTCACCTGCCAGAAGGATGACTTTTCGTTTTCTATACTGCGCGTCAGCGTTACCACCACCGCCTGCACCAGCCCAGCCACACCATCACCATCACTGGCTATGGCTGGTCTCCGGTCCAGGTCTGGTCTTTGCCGGTTCTTCATTTTTTTTTTTCACTTTTTTGTCTAAGGAGGGGAAGGCTGGGCTGTCTGTCGCTGGCATAAAACATATATTATCGAGGAGTCGATGTCGTCTCTCATATGTTAACTCTACTCATATATATTGAAACCGGTATAAGCGCGCAGAATATTATAGATGGGACATGTGCGTGAGGAATTTACACCGCCGTAAGCGAAAATCGCGCGATGATGGCCCGAGCCCCGAGAGATGACGAGAGAAAAGTGCACTTTCGGTTTTTATGGTGAAAATTTTGCAGCATAGCATCGCGATAATAATTTTTGGATTTGCCGCAACAGCTTTTGGTTTTTTTTTTTTTTGCATTTTAGGCCAAGTAGTGCTGAAGCTGACTGCATCGAGATATAGAAATGAAAAGTGGTGACATTTTTGCGAAGAAAACCCAATCGAATAAAAACAAAATGATCATCAAACGAGATGGAAGTGCGGTGCGGTTATTGGATGTTGTGTTTAGTTTCTATGTACATTACCTATGTTTATGGAAGAGGATGTTTGGACTTAAACGAACGCAAACGGAAGTTGATCTTTGAAGTTTGTGTTTTGATGAGTTCAAGGTTTTCAAGCTGCGGGAGTCAAAATGACCGAAGAAATGTCGTTGTGGAAAATATACAAAATTTTGTAAACGATGGATAAAATAAATTCATAAAAACATTAATTTACCCGTATTTACATAATGACACATTCGTGATCTTTCACTATACTGTCAATGTGTCAAAAAAGAATGAAGTTTTTTGTTGCGTTATGTCAAAATTTGGAAAATGTTGTCAATTAAATGCCACAGTAGGCCACAGTACACATATTAAAGGTAATATCATTAGAGTTTTCATTTTTGTTCAGTTCTGCGCATCTGTCAAAATCGAGGTACTATGGTGGTAAAATGGATCCAATGCCCCTTTACTTAACTAATTTCAATATTTTGTTGTTCTTTCGAATGATGATGGCTCGAACAGCCATTTTTAATTTTTTGACTCTTTCAACTTTGACAACCTACCCAATATATTACCTTAGATGTATGTACGTACTTTGACAGTAGGCTATAATGATAACAATAATTAACGTCATTTGCACTTATAATTTTGTTGTGAGAAAATTCTGTCACATTTTAGACATTTCTAAGAGAGAAATTAAAAACTGTAAGAAAATTAGAGAAATTATGGTAATAACTGAGTGTACAAAATATCCTACATTTTTGTAAAGTCAGCGCAAAATATCCACATCATCTGTCAATTAAAATAAATTTCCCTTTCAATTTTGGTCATTATTGTGCGAAATCCTTTCTGTCAGATTGACTTTTTTTTTATATATTATAATGCACTAGATATTTGGCGCGTTCAGAAAAATGAGATCTCAGAGATTTTTCTCACTCAAAAAGTGAGCAATCTGGGAAATTTTGCTAAGGAATCCTGTTCATGTAACTAAGATTCCTGAGATCTCATTTTCCTGAACATTCCTATTATGACTGTTTCGAAATTTAAAATTTCAACAAATTTGGTTTTTCCAATGAATTTTGACAGCTATATTTTGCCAAAAATTTCAAGTTACCAACCAAACATATTTTAATACTAGATCTATTTGGTAACTTGAAGTTTCTTATACTTTTTCACAAATTCTCACAAAATCCTGTTTGTTAACGCCAAACAGTTGCAACGGAAAGTATAAAGGAGACAAAAATGTTTTCCATGTTTTCAAAATGTGATTCAAAAAATTTCGGATTTGTGCTATACAGAATGTTTTTGTGTTTCCTCAGTTTCATCGTGTGAAAAATGACAAACAGCTATCAAAATACCTAGTTGTAAGTTGTTTTTGGGTAGGAATATCAATTAAACCGAATGATAGTTAAATAAAATAAAAATGACATTTCGCATTATGAATTGTTTTTCGTCATTTTCTTTCATTTCTCTTTGTGAGATTTTCATTCCCATCGCTTCAAAATATGACAATTTGTGAGTATCTATTAGAACTGTTTGGTAAAGTGAAATTTCTTGCGAATTTTCACAAAATTTAACAAATTGCTGTCAATAACAATGGAAAAAAAACTCAGTTCTGCGAAATATGTTGAAAAACTATTACCAAACAAGATGTACACGAATTGGCATATAATTTTGTGGTCTAAAAAGTGTAAACAAAGCATAAAGCTTTGGGACTGTTCTTTCATGTTTCCTGGTAGCAACTTCCTAGAGATTTTTTATTAAATAAAATCTTACTCACCAGAGACTTGATAAGAGGATTAGAATTGTCGGTCCTTCAGTCAGAAATGTTATTTATTTTCAAATACCAGACAAAAGTTATATTGAATTGCCAAACCATCGTATTCCACTCCTCATTTACAAGTAGCAATTCATCCTGTTGCTGTGTATCGCTGAGTTCCCATGCTAAAATACAAAATGTGTCGTAAAAATATTTGAAATTCCTTATAAACGTTATATATGCAGAAACTCCATCCTAGGATTAGCGTCTCGCACGAACTTAAAAGAGTTTTATCTTTAAGAAATGTTCAGACAAAAAAAAAAACTAGCCATAGGTATCCCCTTTGACTATCCTTTTCGGTAGGAGGTTAGTAGGTATTTTATAAACGTGTTCCTGCAATTTGTTTTTGCAATGACAAACGAGGACTTACAGACATCGGCACCAAAACAATTATGGTTGGTATACACATAACAGAAAATGCTTAGTGAAAAATCATAGCCTATATTCAACGAAAGGGAAATTAAATATCCTTTAAGCCGTTTGGTCATATACATATAAATACAAGCAATAGGTTCAAAGCATTCCTTCAGGTGCATTTCGGTGTTGGCACGAAGATATGCACCATAGCGGCGGCATTTTATTTTGGAGTCAAGTAATTAGCCGAACGTACCTCTAGCTAAAGCATATAGAGTGGTTAGTGGAGTAGGAGAAAATGTCTCTATAGGGATGGTAGGTATATAGTGACAGTTTTAACTCTTTTTAAATCGTTTGTTTGGCGAAGAATGATTTAAATGTAGGTAAAGTAACTTTGGAAATTGAGATAGGAATTTTTTACTCAAGAAAAAAATGTAAAGGATGCTTGATTTTTTCCTTTAGGTTAAGTTGAGGAAAATTGTTACTATCACAGTGAGTTCAGTGTGATTATAGATTTGAGTTATCTGTCAACATGACAATCGATCTAGTACTATTTCAGTTTGGAATATGGATATTCACTAAAATAGGACTAACATGCTAAATTTCCTACCACTGGAAAAGAAAACAATTCACCAAATTATCGTGGGCTAAAATACAAGGTGGTGCAAAGTTGTCACCGGTTGCAAATGGCGGCAAATGTCAAAATCGAAACAATTATTCCCCATTCTTTGACGGTTTTCACATTGGACTCCCTCCGCCGACTTTTTTTTAACGTCTCTGTATTTTTTCTCACTTTTTACTTTATGGCGAGAAAGAGATACCTTTCTTGGCTACCTCTTTCTCGCCTTGAAGTGGGAGTTAGATAAGTATACAGGACGTCAAATCAAGTCGGAGGAGAAAGTCCAGTGCAAACACCGTCTTTAGGATTACAGTTAATCATGTCTTGTTAACGTGTATTTTGTTTACTTTACAAATGTCAAAGAAGAATTGATATTTTCCGCCATTTGCAACCGGTGACAACTTTTGCCGCCGGTGACAACTTTTGAGCTACTTTGTAGCTCGGATGCTAATACTATTTATATACATGTGTAGCTTTCTAAAGGCTTAACTACATAAGCCAAAAAGTACTGAAGTACAAAAGTAAAAATATTTTTTTTACCGCTAGCGCCGTTGTTTCGTGAAAAAGAATACACAAATTTGTTTTTAAACCAAAATTTAAGCTTTCTGCATCATTTTTATAAGTTTTCCAGTCAGAAACACTATCCTAAAATGAGTTTGAAAATTTTCACTTTTTTACTTTTTCACTTTTTTGGCTTATGTAGTTAAGCCTTAAGTTTAAAAAAGTAAAATCTATATTAAAAAGTCACTCCTCAATTTATTAGATCTAACCAATCAATTAAATTGATGGTCACACTTCTGACACAGGCGTTTGTGTATATGACTACCAAGATGACAAGTGAAAGTACATGCATTTTAAGCAAAGCAAGTAGAAATTCAATATCATATGATTTATTTATTTTCCTATTCCCTACATAATGTACATAAAACCACAATACGAAAGACGAAGAAAATACATATAGTAAACAACAAAAATTGTAAAGAAATTGTCAAACAAACTAGAAAGTCACGATCAATTCTAGAAATGTCATTTATATCTTGCCTTACAATCTGACGTTTGTTCCTACCGAAGTCTGGAAATTCAGCATACCAATAAAAAAAAAAATAAATAAATAAGAACTAAAGCGTAATGGTCAATTATTGTTATGCTAGTTGGCCTGATTACCGCTATATAGCATCACTTTCCATTGGTACGTGTTGTTAAAAGACACACATTCAAGATACGCTTCATGTGAGATGATGCCATGGTGTCCACTGACGTTTGTATCAAATGTATATGTAAGTCTGCGTAGTGCGACGATGTTGATAGAAGAAAAAAAATGCAACCAGCTATAAAAGAGACACACGGTGACCAGTCTTAGTCACACGAGACTAATTAAAAAAAAAATAAAAAAAGACCAGGGTGATCAATAAAAGTGATATTTTCGCATAATGTGCATGAAGTAAGTCCGTTCAGGCGTTTACACATTCTAAAGAGAGGACAACCACGGACTGGGTGAAGTGGTATCAATTTCAACTGGTTCCATTGCTGGCGATACGAACTCTTTCCCTTGCACTACTTGAGCACATAATATTCATTTTTGTATACTGGGTGGCGCGGTATTGGCAGCTTCTCCTCTGGTGTAGTGGTAGACACCTAGTGCACTAATGGCGATTAATCACTTTTACTGAAGAGATTAGCTTCCTACATTAATTGGTTGTAAGCTGTAAGCATATGATTCTATATACTAGTTGAACGGGGTTAAATATTTAAGCTTTTAGAATACAGGTTCCAGTATAAGTACAAGAACCTCTAGATTGAAAAACAAATTTCGGAATTTAAGACACAAGATTTTGACACAAGGTGCATTTTTAGTTTTCTTTCTTTGACGTTTTGGGACCTTTAATATACTGAACGCGCCAAAACTCAATCTATTTAAAACTTTTGGAACAGACGCTTATTACACGAGTCTTTTTTCGGTAGTTTCGTTTTTCGTCTTTTTGACAGCTTGATTGTAGAAATGTTGGGGGAATGAAGTAGCGAAAGCACATAGTACACAAATCCAAGGTAATATATTGCGCAGGCTGTCAAAGTTGGAAGTGTCAAAAAATTAAAAATGGCTGTTCCAGGGCCCACAGGAACTAAGCACGCATCATTATAAACACCAACAAAATATTAAAATTAGACAAGTAAAGTGGCACTGGATCTACCATTTTACCACCATAATACCTCAAATTTGACAGATGCGCAGAACTGAACAAAAATGAAAACGCTAATGATATTACCTTTAATATGTGTACTGTGACGAAAGCATACATTTCTTCAAGCTGCCAAAAAGACAAAAGATGAAACGACCGAAAAAAAGAGTTGTGTAATTGAGACGAAATGTCAAAATTCGATGCATAAACAAAAAGAGAAGCTAGTGCCTAAAAACCTTTTCTGATCAAATTGTACTGAAGCAGACCAGAAAAGTTGCATGTACCTAATCAAACCTTTCTATATATTTCCTGTCTTAACACCAATATTCTTCTCTGGTCTCGTGTATATGTTTATCAATTTCTAGTTCTCTGATATTGAATGAAATTAAATCAAGCTCAAGTTTACTATCGTCTTCATTGAGAATCTAGGTTCAACAAGCAAATACCATTTCATTCATTCCATTGCACCACACACTTTCAATCCTAATTGTGCAGCACAAAGTTATTCCCCAGACTCACGTTCTTTGAAGTTGTTTATTTTTTTGTTGTTTGTCTTCTCTTTATCTCAAGCTGTATATCGCTGGGAAAATGATTATGGGAAAACTCAGAAGAAAAACAAGAAAGAGGCGCACAATTGCCTCTTTAAAATGATGCGGGAGTTGAATGAAACAGAAAAAAAAATTATAATAATAAAAACGCAAACAAACAATTTGAAGCATTCATCAAAATCGGAGTGCAAATTCTACTTTGTCACGAAAGATAACAATTCACTGGAGTAACACTCGAAATACTACATACCTCTACTTCCAGTACTGGGTCACTTGTAAGATTAATGCAAGTACCTGCTATAAATAGACGCGGGGCCGTATTTGTTGAGTATTTTATGAAAGGATGTTATGTACTTTGAGTTTATGCAATAAATATTTGGGGCCCGTTTGGCAATTTGTTGGTGGAACTTTCTATTGTTGCTAATTTGAGATTATGACGATGAATAACTTAAAAATAATAGAGATTGTGACAATTAGACATTTGACATAAGTCTTAACCTGTGTTCACACTAGACAACAGACAGAACAGTGTCTTTTTAAAAGTTGACATTCCCGTTAATGAGGCAGCTGTCAGATGACTCTAAATTATCTAACTTCGTATGACAGCTGCCCAGAAGCTAGAAACATCCAGAAATCTGAATTTTCAGTTGTAAATTACCATGCGTTGAACCCGGCCATTTTGATAATCGTGTAGATTTGGGGCCTATTTCACCAAACACTTTTCACTTTTCACTTTGCAACTTTGCACTTTTACTTTGCAAATTTTGTTCCACCAAACGCAAATTTGCAAAGAGGAAATTATTGAATTGAAAAGTTTGCCTCTTTGCAAAGGCTTTGCACTTTGCAAATTTTCTGAAACACATTGCACTTTTACTTTGCAGGAAATTTTTTTTTGCAAAGTTGCAAAGTGAAAAGTGAAAAGTGTTTGGTGAAATAGGCCCTTGGTCTTAAGCTGTGTTCAATGATAAGTAACTTTTCTGTTTAAAACAGAAGACGTAATTACAATTTGACATTTTTTCAACTTTTTAGCCCTAAAGCTATGTTAACACAGCTCAATAAACAAAAAAGAAATGTTTTGGTTGTTCTCTAATCATTCTTTGAGAATTTCATTATTATATATTTTTGAATATTTTTATTTTCCCTCACCAAGTCAGTGTTGAACATCTATCATGTTGAGTTAACTCAAATGAAATTCTGATTTTGATTCCTCCAAGTTCTAATAATCTATTAAATTTGCGCCCTTTTAATTTTTAAATGTTACAAATTGCCCAATGCGGCCTTTTATGAAAATTAAATCCACAACTTCATCGACGGAAGGTGATTGGTGAATAACATCTAGTTCTCTTCTAACACCTTTCTCTTCTTCTCGTGCCAAACGAATATATCTTTTCTGATGGTTCGTGTGTCGGTTGTGGCATGAATTGTATTCTTTTTATTAATCACTTCATAATGGTGATGGCGAAAAGAAAGCATGAGAAATTATTGTCATGTTTATTAACAAATAATAAATTTTCCTCCTTTACCCGGGCTCCCCTACGTCTATGTGTACCTATATATGTAACTCATAACACCTCGAGGCAGAATTATATGCAGATACTTTATTGACATTCGAGAGCAATTGGCTTGCAACTTGCAACTCTAGTAATCTAGGTAGAGTGTATATTGAGATTGGAGCAGCACCTGAAAAAAAATATCGGCGGCGGCGGCAGCGGCAGCGGCGCGACGCGCGGCTTGGCATGGCGACCGATTTAAGCTTGGTGCAACCATTGTATGTGATTTATGTGATTGCGCGCGGAACATCGATCGAAGGAAACGTGCCGCACAGACATATTGAATTGATGATTTATTATGTTTGCGCGTTTGATCTTCATCTTTTATCGTGTCGTCGCGTCGGTCGTCGGTCGTTGGTCGTCGTCGTCGATCGTTCGATCTGTTCATACAGTCTTAGTATTTTTTCTGGTTGTCGTCGTTGTTGTTGATCGTGAGGTTTCTATTATCGTCATCGTTCTCGTCGCATAGTGTGGATAGATTTGATTATGAACATTTGTTCTCCTTGGTGGGATACAGATCGTTTTATAAGAATGCCGAACGAATTAGTTGGTTGGGAGCTCTTAATTGATCGTTTAATTCGAATTGAGACTCTTTTATAATTTCACTGGTGATGAATCAATATACGAATGACATTACAATTCGAGCTGGACTCTGATTGTGGAATGTAATACTTTTTTTTTTTAACTAGTACAAGCATGACAGTCAGAGTTAGTTGTTGGAATTTACAGTAGAGTTAAAGAATTCCCACTACTATTAGAACACAGGTAAAGTGAAATTGAAAATATATACAAGAATGTCATTGTTAAAATATCAATTTAGATTGACATATTATGTCAAACGTTTCCCAAGAAGGATGGGAATTTTTATATCTATCAAACGATACAGTTTAGAAATAGAAATTTTGGAACGTTACCAACATTTTCCCTAAATGTTGCTTCAAATCAAAAACATCATGGGGAATAAGGCGTGGCGTGATTATTAAAACCAAATATTGTATAAGATTTGTTAACGATTTTTTTCAAGATATCCTATGAATACAAGCAGGCGCAAAAGTTGTCACCGGCGGCAAAAGTTATCACCGGTTGGAAATGGCGGCACATGTCTATTCAACTTTGATTATTAAGGTGAATAATTTTTCTGTTTGGTAACTTGAAACGTTGTACTTTGTCCTACGTGCGTCGGCGTGGTGGCCAAGAAAGGCATTTTGTTCTCGCAATAGAGAGGGATTGAGACAAAATTATAGAGGAATCAACAAAAGTTGGCGGAGGCAGCCCAATGGTAAAACACCGTTAACATGTATTTTGTACCTACTATCTTCACAAATGTCAATGTAGAATTGACATTTGCCGCCATTTAAAAAGCGATGACAACTCTTGCGCCACCTGGTGAAATCGAAAAAAATATTGTGAAATTAAATGTGAACCCTATTCACTGATTTCACCTCTAATTGTTTAACAAATTTGACAAAATTTTCATAGCGGCAAAAATAAACACAAACTACAAGAAAAAAGGAAAAAATTATTTAAGCAAAAAAATATATTTCACTTTAACTTTAAGTTTAGATTAGGCTTTAAGTTTTTAAGACCACTTTAAGCTTCACAAAAATATCTCGACAACATCCCTCTTAATTCAACGATAAAATCTGGATTCAAATACATTTTTATTTGAGCTTCCTTCGAGGATATAAAATCTTCTGTTTGGACATTTCCTTGTGACATGATACCACAAATAAGTGGTACAAGAGTTGCGGCTAACCAAAGTTCTTTAAGGAAAAAAAAAATAAATTATCATATATATTAACCATTAAAAAAAAATAACTTTGCAACTTTACCGAATTCCTTATACTTGGTCATATCAGAATATAAATCCTCTAAAGTTGGTAACTTCCCTGTATATTTGACATTTTTTAAAGTCTCAATGAATATCGAAAAATAGTATTGAATCATTTCGTCACGGTGATTTTGTCGCAAATCCACATCGAACAACATTTGTATGCTGCAGAATATGTCAATCACTATTGGTCCATAACAAGATATTTGCATGTCAACCTATTAAAATTGACAAACATCATTTAAAAAAAACTGTCAAAAATATTAACTCTGTTTGTTTAATTCTCAAAACTGACAATTTCTTACAATTTAAAGTAAACTCTACTACGTTTTCATAACAGCTGTATGTTTTCATTGCAAATTTGCTAATTTCGTTTGACAGCTAATTTCATTTAGAATTTGATTTGGCAGTTATTATCTTGTTTTTGTTGTTTTCTCTTTCTGTTTCTGTTTTTTATACATCAAATTTTGACATTTTCAATGGTTTCCACTATGCATACGTTCTACTTGGGTGTGTTCTTAAAGTTTTTACGTAATTTCCAACCAAATTTCGTGCAAATTTGGTTGAAATTACATCATTGATCCAATAAAAACGTAGTATTAGTCCAAAGTTCTGCCAAATTTAAAAAAAAAAAATATACTAGAATTAGTTAAAAATGTACAGTTCTGTGAAATAAACGAGCAGATCCAGTATTTTGTTAAGAAAACCCACCAACATAACATCTTCGACTTTGTTGTGATCATCAATTTTAAACATAACATTTCGATTGTGTAAATCTCCATGATTTAATACCATAATTGAATCATCTCCTTTAATACTGGCCTTAAAAATATCATTACACTTAGAAATTAGTGAAGGTTCAATTTCTCGCAGCCTATCGATATATTCTTCGAATTCCTTCATCTTCGAAATAGCTTCTATTAGCAATTTGAGACCTTCGGTAATGAATTCGGGTTGTTCATTTTTAGGCCTGCTCAATAGACCTTCTTGGTATTTTTTAGCCGCAATATCACCAATTTCTGTTGATGACAATTTATAACTCGCTGCATGCCATTTGGCAATTTTCAAAAGACAAAGTTTTACTTCATCAACATTGAGATAACGATCTCGAATGCAAGTATATCCTAGTGCAACAAGATCTTCGAAAACAATCACTTTTCGAGGCTTCAGAGAGTAGTATAGAATTCTGAAATTTTAATCTCGGTCAGTACCAATTAATTCTCATATCAATTTGATCTCACTTACTTCGAACAAAATTTTGTTTCATCTCCATGCAGTCGAAGAATATTTTCCAGTTTTGGAATTTCTTCAGAATACATGCCAATTTCAGTTTCGAAATATAACATTTGATCCAAGACTTCTTTTTTGAAACCTTCTTCTTCCGGAATTGTTTTAACTATCATTGATATTGATGTGGAGGTTTTTGACACTGCTGAATTATTGTAAGTTGCAAAAACTCGAAACATAATACTCGCAAAGTGATCGCCTTTTTCTGTTCCAGGTGAAATTTTAAAGTTCTCTAACTAAAACGGGTTAAGTATTTTAGTATATATTAACCCAGCATAGTGAAGTTTATTTTGATTGTTCTTACTATGATTGTTTCATTATTCTCATAATTGCTCAAAACCATAACTATGAAATCTTCATTAAGCCAACATGGAGGTACAAGTTCGTCTTCATTATATTGTTCCATATTTTTGTAATAACAGAAGTTGAAATCTTAAATGCTACCAACTTTACAAAAACCATTATAAATTTAACAGTCATGTTTTATTGGAAAATGTTATCAGCTTAACAAAATTTTACAAATTATTGAAACCAAAAGTGAGAATAAATAAGACAAAACATAACAGCTGTGTTTTATTTTCCCCCCAGATCCAATCCAGATCAGATCATAAAAATAAAACAGCCCAGGATGGATCTCAGTGACAACTTGTTATATACCCAACTCTTTGTTCCTTTTGTTTTTTTATTTGTTTACACCCGTTGTCTTTTTTCACTACACTACTGACGAAATTTACAAATTAAGGGTGTGTGTTCAAAACGGATTTGGAAATCCAAATCCAAAACAAAGTTGGATCTTGTGTTGTTTTTGTAATACATGTATTTTCGTAAGCAAATCCAATCTGGTTCAGATCTCGAAGAAAATAAAACACAGCTAATATTTTCCTTTGGAAATAGCAATTATTGTGCATTCCAGTGACAGTTTGAACTTAATATACTATAAACGTCAAAATAATGTTTGCCCTCTATAGGTCTGTTTAATAATGTTAAATTTCTTGTGAATTTGCACAAATTTTCACAATTTGTTGTCAAAACCCATAGGAAAAAAAAAACATTTTTTGAGAATTTGTTTGCATTATGTGTCAAGCCTAAAAACGTCAAATTTCAATTAATTTGTTTTGCGCTCTAGAAAAACTATTGCTGGTGTAGAGATTTAATTGCCAGTGAATCCATGAATGTCTTATCTCAGCATTATTTAATATATAAAAATAAATTGAACAAAAAAGTTAAGTATACGCCCGAGTGTACACAAATTTTAGATTTGTAATATCTTTTTGCAACATATATTATTTCAACATGGCAACACTATCATTAGCTGATTAACCCCACGAAAGTGATGTTTGGTTATTTATTTTTGAATACATGAGAATTGACATTCACATACCAACAAAAATTTCGCAAAACACTCACTCGTACACTTAATGCAAGGTAGATAATTCGATGGTTGATAATAACACAATATTTAATGATCAAAATAAATAAACTGCAATAAAATAAAATTCAGTTGGGGAACAATTAAATTATATGTGTTTGTAATAAAAAATAAATTTAAATAAAATGAGGAATCAAATTAAAAAGAATTGTGTTTAAGGTTGACGTAGGTGTCTTCCTCTTTGTTGTTATACGCAAAAAATGTCAACGAACACTGAGAACCTGATTTTGTATAAACTGCACAGATAAAATTCAACAAACAATGCAACCAGTGTTGCCACAAGACTCTATTTAAGTTATTACAATTTGCTTTAATCTCCTTATTGGAAAGCTAATAAACAGTTTATTTTTTTTTTATTTTTCTGGAAGATGAATATACCATGTAAACGAACCTTAAATGGTTGATAGTCATTTAAATTGTCGCAGCACTTATTGCGCACATAGTGAAATAGAGAGAAATTTTCAATTTCATTCTTCAACAGATGACAAATAAATATGTAGTAAAAAAAACTGTCAAAGTAGCATCCATTTTAAAATCACTGACTTACTTTCATCAGAGTGCAGTGCCACACATGTGGTCTTCCTTATTTTAGTCATTTTATTAACAACATGTCAGCCAATCAGTTTTTGCGATTCAGTTTGGATTGAATCCATTCCAATGCGGGCGGGCGGTGCAGTGGTGGTGGTGGTGGTTGTGGTGTATGATGGTGCGATTAAGCAAGTTATAGTTGATGAAGTATTCAACTGCGGATCGGAAACTTAAATATCTTTAATCGAGGAGTACCTATACGCGGGACCGCACCAAATGCTTTTTATGGATTAAAATATGCCATTGCATTGCGTATATGATCAATTTGTGGTGCTTGCTGTTGTTTTCCTTTCAATTCCATTCGTAGAATTTGGTGACAGCAATGCTTATGGTTGTAAATGATGTACATGATTGAGAGGAACAACAAATACAAAAATTGAGAAACAACACTGTGAAAATGTCAATATACATACGATCTTATATTTATTTATACTTTCAGTTGATAAATATTTATTTGGAATTATGAAAGTCAAGAAATCGTATGTATATATTGGATTTGTTGTAAGATTATAAATGTACATATAGGTACAACAACATTATTGACGTTTTGATAAATGAAAGTTAAAATTTGATCTTCAGATTTGTTGTTGACGTTTCCTTTAAAGGGATGTTATCAATTAAAAACAAATTTACGTCTTCATTGTTTGGATTTGACAGAAATTATAAATTTAAAATAAAAAATGACAACTAATTGTAACAATTAGCCAGTTCAGGTTCTTGAGATATCTGAGATCTCAGAGATCTCAGCAATCTCAGCAATCTCAGAAATCTGAACGTAATTCCTCAGTGAGATTCCTCACTTTTCCTGTCAAAAAGCTGAGACTGAAATTTTTTGGATTCGTTTGCTCAATTATTTTTTGTCGCAGTTGATCAATTTATAAAAACGAGATGGAGAGTGCTTTTGACTTCTAAGGAGAAATTTTGTTCAGGTTTCTCCTTCTCCTCAGTGGAGCTGACAGATGTTTGCTCAGTGAGATCTCAGAAACGTGAACTGGCTAAATTTTATCACGATTTTGTTTGTCACACGAGAAACGTCAACCTGAAAAATCTCCAAACCTTTTTTCGTAAAATCTTACACCACATCTGTCAATGAATCTGTCAAAACATACGAATGACGAAACGTAAACCAAAAAAGTCATTTAATCTACATTATTATGTTGGCCAATACTTTTCTACATAGAACTTTGATTTGCACAACAAAATACCTTCCGGCATAATGGCACAGGTTACATTGCTCGCTTTCTCACTCTTATAAATTATTCCCAATGTCGTCAATTTTATTGCACTGCATTCGTTGCGAACCAAACAATATAATCCTCTTGGGACACATAACATGGATCTTTTAAATGAGTATCGAGTATCAACTGTAGATATATGCTATACAACATCATGCCAAACGTATTTGAACATTTCAAAATTCACTCTGATCCATGCACTCATCTTGTTTGGTGACATTACCACCATTTTTTACCACATTTGGTCAAATTCCACGCTAACTAATTGAAATCGATTTTGGAAATTGAGATCAAGCAATCTGTCGCCAAGCCAATGGTCGTTGTATCGCCTTGTCTTTTGCAACAAAACGACGACAACAACGATGTTACACAAAACTTTTTGACGAAGAAGAAACATCAGATTTTAGCTAATTAAAAGAGTTTGGTGTGACAACAACATGACAGCAGTTGTTGTTGTAAGTAGTATTTGTATATAGTAAGTATCTAGTGGATATAACACGCAACTGGCGTTTTGTTGAATGTTGATATGCTTGATGCGGTGATATGTACACCATTAGATCGCGTGGCTCAGTAGTTATTTTGTACAAAATGGCTATTTAATTTGGCATCTTGTTGAGTTTCTGTTAATGGTTTATTCTTCTCTATATAAGTAATGTTTTATTCATTTTTTTTTTCTTTCTATTTTTATTTTTTGGTTAAGGTAGTTAACGCAGTGAGGTGATTGACATGACATAATGTCAGTTTAATTAGTCAAATTGACAAAAGATATGGTGTTCAACGGCAAAATCCATATAAGTTTTAAATCTTAGTTCTAAAATAAAACGAACAGAAATATAATCCCTCCCATTCACTCGATTTAAAACTTTTCAACAGTTCTTAAAAAAGATGAGATCAGAAATTTTGTTGATAGCTATTGAATTAGTCTGCACTTGCCCGACATGACATTTAAGTACTTCCTTAAGTTTGGTTAAGTCATATAATTTGAATTTTCAGCTTAAAGCCTAGTACGCTGCTGATGCGAAACGAAAAATCCCATACAAAAATGACACAACGAAATCATAAACAGAAAATTTCGTTCTGATTTTCGTTTTGCAGTACGCTGTTCGAAGAGCGAAATTCATAATTGTGGCAGATTATTTGGAGAAGTCTCCGCTCCTTTTTCGCACTGAATTAATTATACAGACTATTTATTGTGTGCGGAGGAATGACATTTGAGTTTTATTTGTGTTTTTTTTTTTGTTTATCATTTTCTTACTTCATGGGTTTCTCTGATTTTTTGCGTTTATGTTTGATTTTGTTTTTCAAATTAATGAAACTCTCCAAGGATATTTTTGTTGTGTCTTCGCAAGCGTTTCGTTGTCTGTTTGGAGATCACAGGAAATTTTCGTTTCGCATCAGCAGCGTACTAGGCTTAAGGCCTTTAAACGAGAAGCATTCATTGAAAAATTGAAAAAAACTGATTTTTCAATCAGACTACACAAATACTTTAATTTGTAATAAATAATTTGTAAAATATTAAAAAAACGACTTCATTGCACTGAACATTGATTTCATCAAGTACGATTTGAAGTCTTCTTTTTCTTTTACTTCTCTAACAAGAATAAGGGAAGGGCAAAGATAGTTTCTACCCAATTATTGAGATTTTATATGTAGGTATGTATGTATAGTAGAACAATTTCTTAGAGAAGGAACAAAAAAAAATTTTCGAAAAAATAGCTTCTGTTTTCTATCGAGTCTGTGAGTGTGTTTCAACCCGGGGGTAATTGGTTGAAAAAAACGAGAACGGGCATTAGCGACGCCATCACAGAAAAAAAACATGGAGTTTTCATACAAACTATCGAAAACATGTATGAAATAACACAGTTTTTCTGTGCACTTAAGTTAGGTGCCAGTTATAGCTTTCATTGAAACTCATCATTGAAAATTTTAATTTCTTATTTTGAGGCAAAATCAGTAATTATTTTTATGCCAATAAAAAGCTCTTGACTCAATTATTATTTCCAGTCAAAAAATATTTCATTTTGGCCCAATCTTTCACATAAAACGATTTCTAAGATTTCAATTATCAATGATAAGGTGTTCAATCATTGAAATAAAGAAATTCATTTCCTGCGATAGGCTGGGCCGAAATTAAATATTTTTTGACTAGAAATAATAATTGAGTTATCAGCTTTTTATTTGCATTAAAATAATCACTGATTTCACTTTCTAAGTGCCTCAAAATTAACAATTAAAATTTTCAATGATGAGTTTCAATGAAAGCTATAACTAGCTCCTTAAGCCCCGAGAATTCTCTGGGATTAGCTAAGCCCGCAGGGGATTTGTTGTTGTTGCAATTTGCATGCACATTTTTTAGCACCGGACGTCGTTTTTTTTCATCCAATGTTATCAAATTTCGTTCATTTTCAGTTTTTTTTTAAATTGGGCGGGTTCAATAAAAATAGCTTAACATCTGAATTTTCAGATTTCTGAATTTATGTCGTTGAACGCAAAAAAAATCTGAAATTTCAGTCGAAAGTCATTGTGTCAAATTCCTGCATTTACCTAAAAGATTTACATTGAAGCGAAATAAAATAGAACTTTAATTACATTTGTAAATTAAACATTGAGAGTGAGTAGTTGTGAGGATGAAAATATATGTAACTAAATCCTTTTATTGAAATGTATGACTTACAAAAACATAGAAAAACTTTCCAAACATCAATTAAAAAAATTGTTGATTTAAAAATTCACTAAACAATAAATAAAAAATTCGTTCATTTAAATAAGCATTAAATTTTCATGACAAAAACTAAAAAAATCAAACACCAACAAGACGAAAATTATAAAGTTCAGCTTTTATGTGTGCTTTTGGCACTTCCCCCACCACAAACAACTTTCATCTGAATTTTCAGATGAGAATTTCTTGCCTGAAAATTCAGATGAAACGTAACTAAACGTAACTAAAAGTCACTAAAAGTCATCTAACTTTTTATGACAGCTGGCCAATCAGAAGCTCCAAAAATTCAGAAATCTGAAAATTCAGATGTAAAACGTAATCGATTGAACGCACCCATTATAATATTAGGTCTGTTTTTTTTCCAATCACGGAGGGAACTGGTTGAAAAAAACGATTTCGGGGATTAGCGACGCCATTACAGAAAAAAATGGAGTTTCCATACAAACTATCGATAGCAAGTATTTATTTAACTCCTGCCGGTAATACAGTTTTTCTCCGTTCTTAAGTTAAGCCCCGAAAATCATCTGGGTTTAGCTAAGCCCATTGGGGATTAGTTGTTGTTGCATTTAATATGTAAATTATTTGCCTCGAATCGTTTTTTTTTTCATTCAATTTCCTTTGGGCTTGGAAAAAAAACACGCCTATTAGTACCTCAAATTTCGGTGATTTTCGATGAGTTAATGCATCATCACATCGTTGCACATCATTTAATTTTTTGCAAGGGCAATGTAAACTAAACTTTACGAGAGAATAAAAATGAAAGATCTAAATAATCTTAATCTTAACTAATAAATAAAACAAAAGTTGAAACACGTTTCAAATTTAGATGCTTTGATTTTGAGTAGTGTTTACACAGCCTAAGGTTTTATAATTTTGTTTCGTACTGTACCCTGACATCTACACTCTTGATCAAAATTTTAAATAATCCACGAGCTGACATCCAATTTATTTTTGACAACCGTCATTTTTTTCAGAAAGGCAAGTCGTGTATTAAAAAAGAAAATTAATTTTAATTAAAAACCGAAAAAAAACGAAAGAAAAAAGATGACTGAACTCCTAATCGATCCAAATATTCGAGTTTGGGTATTTTTACCCATAATTGTGATAACATTCCTCGTCGGAATCATCCGCCACTACATATCCATTTTAATATCGAGTCAAAAACAAGTTGAATTGAGTCAAATCCAGGACAGTCAAGCGATGATTCGAGCTCGTTTGCTTCGGGAAAATGGCAAATACCTGACTGAATATTCCTATGCCATGCGTAAGAGTTTCTTCAATCACGAGGAATATGGTTATTTCAAAGCACCTAAGCCAGTGGCAGCTAATCCAACAAATCCCACAGCAATGCTCTCGGAAATGGTTAAAGGTAACTTTACAAACGTCTTGCCAATGGTCATCATCGGAGGTTGGATTAATTGGATGTTCTCTGGCTTTGTCACGACTAAAGTTCCATTCCCCTTAACACTACGATTCAAACCGATGTTGCAACGTGGTGTTGAGTTGGCTTCTTTGGATGCAGCTTGGGTATCGTCGGCTTCATGGTATTTCTTGAATGTCTTTGGTTTGAGAAGCATCTACTCGTTGGTATTGGGTGAGAATAATCAAGCCGATCAGACGCAATTCACCCAGAATCAAATGTCTGGAGCTGCCATGGCTATGCCACCAGATCCAAAGAACGCCTTCAAGGCTGAATGGGAGGCCCTAGAGATTTGTGAATACAAAAATGCACTGAAAGACGTTGAAGCAGATCTGATGACACGCATCGCAATAGCAAACGCCCGGTCGACGGAGTAGAATAATTGAAGATGCAAGGATAGAAATTTATTTATTTAAATTACCTACTGTAGAATTTATTTGTGTGTGGGCGTTTTGTCTTAATGTTCTTTTTTTTGTTTAAATGAAATAAATGAAGAAACCACAAAAAATTGTTTAAATTATTCTATTAGTGATATTCAGAAAAAACCTATATTGTTTTTAAACTCCAGAGTTTCCCAAAGAAATGACTTCCCTAGAAGAATTCCACCTATTTCGAGAGATCTACATTCATTTCGATTGGTTTTATAACATACACCAGAACAATTGCAAAGAAATCTAAAATATTGAGGAGAAGTTAGATAAAACTGGAGGAAGTTGTAGAAATCCTTAACCACACAAGAGAAATAAACGAAGGTAACTGCCCCAGGATGTGTCTGATTGGTTATCCAGAAGAATTCCGTCTGCCATTCTGAAATAATTCCAGAAGTTGGTATTTTTTTTTTGAGAAGTAGAACTGTAATTCGGAAGATGATCAGAACTCTTTTGGGATAAGCAACCGAAAGTATGGTCAATAATATCGCGTCATCTTAGATTCCTTGTATAATAGCTGTTCTATTGTAGGTATACCTAGTCCATAAAAACCATACAAATAATAGAGAACAACTTAAATTTAATTGTATTTCATCCGAGAGTTAATAATAATTCATTGTAAAATGGAGAACTAGATCACATTAAAAATTGTTGTTTTTATAAAAGGAGTGATGAAGCAGTCAGAAAATGTAATCAAATTGATTTTTTTTTTCAATTTATAATTTGAAATGTGTAGGTATTTGAATTGCAATCAAATTGAAAAGCAGAATAAAACCCTACAAATGTTTTTTATATTATTTTCTTATAATTCACAGAATTTTTTTCCCAATTTACAAACTTATTATTAAATGCTTTGCCATTACTTGGCGTGTAGTTTGAAAGGAGAGCAAGTTAGCACTCCCCTAGACAAGGATGGACACATAAATGGCCGAGCAGGCACAGAGAATGCTCGGTCGACAATTTTTTTTTGGATTATGGTTGGTAGAAAGAAAACCCTTTCGTAAAGCTGTTTTGAGCAAGTCTTATAAGAAATCTAATAAAAAACCAAACCCAGGATACAAACACTTCATCAGCATGGCAACCAAGGGCTTTTTTGGGAGAGTCTAGGAACTAGTTATTCAACAAAAAAACAATCAGATATGTACCTAATCAAAGAAACTTGCAATACTTATAAATCGAGGTTATTCGATTGTAGGTAATTCTATTGTGAAGTGAATAGTCTTTCGCAATAAGCTCTTAACAAAGTTTTACCTTTCTTCCCCATTTGAACTCGAAATCTATTTATATTGTTTTAATCACAAACAAATATTTTTCTCGATTTCCTAAAATAGTATAAAAAAATAAAACAACCAAATTAGAAAAACGTTTCATAAATATGTATATGTATATTTCTTTTCAAATGAAATCAAAACAAATTATTTTTTAATGCAAAAACGACAACGAATTTAAATAAGAATACAAAAATAAAACCACAAACAAAACTTTGATTGATATACTGAATACAGAAAAATAAAAAAAGAACTCTCTTTATTCCTCTTCAAGCTCTTCCAGTGCTTTAGCTTGTGCAAAAACATCTGGAATCTCTACATCATCGGATTTTTCAATAATTTTATACTTCTCAGCAGCTATCAGACACTGGGCAGCTATTTCACGCGCTTTAGCTCGTGTGTCATCGGGCAGCTGTGATAAACCATTCAACAATTCCATGATATCTGTTTCGAATAGTTTAGATGCAATATCTTCGCCAGCATTGATCATATTTAAAATAACAACGACACCTCTATGTTGGACTTCGGGACTGGGATTGGCAATCAATGTGTGCATATTGTCCAGCCATTTGGGATTCTGCAAGATTTTCTCACAACATTTTTTGCTAACCGATGTGAGCATTGCTAAGGCACCTGAGGTTGCTTTGGCTGTGTCTTCATCCTCTTCTTCGCAAAGCAGACACAAAAATTTAACCCGATCATTTTCTTTTTCATGCATTTCAACTACTTCTGGCGACATAATCAGATTGCAGACACATTGAGCAGCAGCACGAACCAAATAGACATGATCTTCCATCAGATAGAATTCGATCTTCGACAAGCCCTGTTCCTTAATGATCCTCTTACGGACACTCTCATTCATCGCAGCTAGGTTCGTCAATGCCATTAGAGACTCAAAGTTCTCAAGAGCTGTGAAATCTTGGTGAAGCAGATTCAATAGAGGACGAATGACATCGTGAGCACGTTGCCCAGCAAATGCCACTTCTGGATTGATGGTTATCCCGATACGAGCAAGTGCTTGACATGCTTGCCTCTTTCCTTTTTCAGTACCTTCTAAGGCAAGCTTGAGAAGAGTTTTCACTCCGCCATCCTGAACAACCTTACCACGGACATCTTGCAAACTGCAAAGGGAATTCAGCACCCTCGCAATGAGTTCCTGTGAATTGTGACTTTCGGTCTTTGCCAAAGCACACAAAGCTGTCGTAATTCCCAGATTTGCCAGTGTCATTATACGTTTGTTGATAAAATCCGGATCATCGAGTTCGTGTTCCTCGGGGATGTGATGTTTGGCAAACTTAGCCAACTCCACCATCTCCGGGAGTAGTTCTTGCTTGTCATAGGCGTTGCATAGATTCACAAATGTCGTAACCACTCCATAAAGACACGACTGGTCTCCCGCTTTAGCGATTTCAATCAGAGCCTGAATTGCAGGATGATCTTCTATCAGCTTCTCTTTCACTTCGGCGTCGAGTGTTAGATAGGCTAAACCATCAGCAGCCCATTTACGAATATCCTTATCTTTTCCCGGTTTGACCAGAAAACGACGACATGCCTCGGCCAGTTTTTTCGTTGCTCCATCGGCAAATGGACGAATACTTGCATCCTGACCACCGTAGCTGCCAAGTTTGCACAGACCCACCAACGCACGGACTCTTATTCCATCGTCTTTGGAGTGATAGAGCTTTTTGAGGATATCCACACCTTGACTACAGAGTGCCTTGGCTTTGTCCTTTTTCGATGAGGCCGCGACAATGCATTCACATGCCACTTTCTGTTGCAGGATGTCTTCAGTTGTTGCCATCACGAGAATCATCTGCAATATACCTGAAAACGCAAAAAATTAAGCAATAAACTTAAGTGAGTGAAAAATACCCCAACTGACCTTCTCGTCCAATAATAGTGTTTCCCACATCTAGTGTTCCAGAAAGTAACGAAGTCAAAGCCACAGTGACTCTTACTTTCGACTCCAAATCTGGAGCCAGTAACTTATCCTTAACATATTCATCAATCTGATTGGCAAACTTCAATTTAAGGTCATCGTAGTACATGTTTTCGTAGATCCTCGCCAAGCACACCGATGCCACCGTCCTGGAAGATGGTGTTATAGCCATGGCACTCTCGTATTTATACTCTTCCAGCTCTGAACAAACGTCCAAAAGTCTATGCAATCCTCGAATCTCAACCAATCGTTCTGCCCACGACAGGGCGGTGTAATGAACGTTTCTGGTCAGAAGTTCAACGACAGCATCTCTAGCTTGACCCGAAATTGTTCGATCTGTGATGGTGTATACCAAACACGTCAGCAATGTATCAATTTCCTTCTGATATTTTTTGCAGAGTTCAGCATCCGGTTTGCTATCAACTTTGTTCTCCATTCCAGACAGCGAATTCAGAAGCGTCTGCAAACAGTACTGGGCGGCCGAAACTCGCTCCTCATTTGTGCTATCGAGAACTTGCAAAAACCATGGAACACCAAGTTCGTTGAGAACTATTTTTGTTCGGTCCACATTCTTGTTGCAGAGCTCTGCAATGACTCGGATGATATTCACGTAAATTTGTTGGTCCTTCTCGGTCTTGGCCAGACTGGCAATCTTCTTTATTACTCCTTCCTTTGTTATCAAATCAGCGCCAACTTCTTCTTTGGCCAGCACTAGCAGATTATTCACCGCGTTGCGACGTTTGTCCAATGGAGTTCCAATATCGAAGGACAACTCACACATCTGTTTGACTTTTGTGGAGGTTTTAGCATTTTTCTGTGCCCGTTCCTGCACTATGACGTGCAACCTGGCCAAAGCGGGTTGAACTGCCTTATTTCCAGGATCAGCTTTGAATAACTCTGTGGCATCCCTATAAGCCTCTTCGAATTTTTCCAAACCTTCATAAGCCTGAAAACGACGAAACAGTGCCTTGGGGTCATTTGGCGCCAGTCGTAGTGACTCAGTGCAATCGTCGACGGCTTTGGAGAACTCGTTCTTTTTCAAATAAGCAGCAGCTCGATTCTTATAAAAAATTGGCAGATCCTTATGCTTCTCACCCGACTTTATTGCTTCCGAATAGTATTTAATGGCATCTTCCCACAGTTCACTTTTGAATGCATCGTTGCCTTTATCTTTATAGGTTAATGCAAGATCTGCGTCGGAATTTGTCATTTTCTTTTTTCTATTTTCAGTGGAACAAAAATTCTTATTGGATAAATTAAAGACGAAATAGTTTCTCTTACTTTAAATAAAACTCGCGTTTTTTTAACAACACTTCTTTTTGTAAAAATTCTAATAAATAAATGAATCACCGCTAGTGAAATCGTATTTAATTTATAAAATATTTTGGTCGTTTCGTCAGACAAAAGTGCAAGAATCTTCTGGATTCAGGTAGAAAAGAACTTTCTAACGATCTTCACGTGGATTAAAATATTTTTCTTTTTTCAAAAGAGGAAAATTCTATTTTAGGCAAATTGAAAAGAAAAGGCGCAACATGTAAATAAAAAAAAATATGTTGTTTTTTTTTTTGAGAGAGAAGTGCAAAGGAAAATCAAGAAAATTTGGGGGTTTGTTATTGTGCGCTAGATGTAGTCATTGGAAGGAAATGTCAAAAAAATCAAATGAAGTTTGATGTGGTTATATGGAAATAGGGGAATAATAGGTAAATATAAAATAAGCACCCAAATTACAGAATGAGCTCCGGAGGGAATCGACGCAATTCTAACATTTCGTTAAAAGTAAAAAATTTTAAAATTCAGTCTGACCCCTCTGCAGTTCATGCATCGGATTCAAAATTCAGTCTGACCCCTCTGCAGTTCATGCATCGGATTCTGGTATTGCCTATTGGGTTGGATTTTTATTCAAATTATAAGACCTACAAGAGGCAGAGTTCTAGCGTTAGAAATTAGAATAGGTACTAGGTCTAAAATTCCAGGGCTAGAACTCCTAACCTTGAATACCTTTTATGGCCAGAAGAGAAATGAGTTACAAGAAATATTACTTGCGACACAGGCAACAATGGTGATATCAGGCGTATTCCTTTGGGGTGCAGCTAGAGAATACAATCCCGGGATCCCGAATCCCGGGATCCCGGCCCATTTTTCGATCCCGAAAATCCCGGGATTTTATTGCTTCAATCCCGGGATTTCCCTGGATCAGCGGTTTTAATATTCGCACACCTTAATTTATTTTTCTGCTTGCTAATTTATTACAGCAAAAGCTTAAAGTTTTACAATATTAATAAATAAATTATTTTTAAAAAAACGTAGGGAAAAGTGAAAATTTAATATGCGAAAAAGGTATTTGTGTGAGAAAAGTTTAAAAAAACAGTTCTTGATATGTCTTTTCAGTTCAGATTAATTTGACAGATAAAAATGCTTTCCCCAAGCAGGTACTATAGCTTGTGTTTTGATTTTCTCTTTTATTTTTTGTGTCTGTTAAAGATGCATTTAAATTTTAATATTTTTATTCAACTTTAATTTAAATATAGGTATTATTTAAAGGTTGTTTGGTTAGTTAGGTTGCCACGACGAAAATATCCCATAATACAGTAGATTTTCCTTCGGTGAAGGGTTTCTCACATGAATGAAATAATACAAGATTGAGCCATTTCATTTTGTGTCTTCTTTTTCTGACGTCATTTGAGAAGAATAAATTTATAGCCGAAAATATTTCGTGTGCGAATAATAATAATTTTTTAGACAAATTCTAATTTTATTTTTGAAAAACGTAAAGTGTAAATTTTTTTTTAATAAATTATTATTATTCGCGCACAAAAGATCCTCGGCTGTAAAATTTATTTTTCTAAAATGAAGTCAAAAAAAAGGACAAATTATTCTTTCATTCATGGGTTGCTCATGTTTTTTTGTTGTTGCTCCTATTGCTCGTCGGTCAGTCCGAAATATAAATGGTGGTTGTTGGAACATAAGCTATCTGCTTAGGTAATATGTATAAGAAGAGCGTTTTAAACTTGATAAATAATGTAATTTAAACTGAAATAATCTTTTATAAAATGAAATCCCGGGATTATCCCGGGATCCCGGGATTCAATTTTTAAAATCCCGAAATCCCGGGATTGGAAAAACATACCGGGATTGCATTCTCTAGCTGCAGCATCTACTGCCAAGTAGTCCTACCTAGTACCTGAGGTCAACTACTTCTACTCTGTGGTCAAAGTAGTTCAAGCACTCCAATAATGTAGTAGCGAAACGAACCCACGCAAGAAAGTGACACTTTTGTGCCCCTCAACAACACCATCAGTAAAAAGAAATTGCATAGTAAATAACATATTATGTTAATGTTTCTCTAATATAAAATAAAATACAGATACAAACAACAAAAATTCAATCTACATTGAGGTTTGATTTTTTTGTTTGTCAAAATTGACGCTTTCCATTCATCATCTACTGGGAAGGACTAAAAAATACTTTGGAGGGCCCAAAGGAACACACCTATCGTCTGTCGCTCCAAAAGTAAAACTCACGAAATTCTATAATTTCCACATTTCTGATTTTTACAGTAACATTATTTATAGGTAGGTACATAAATTAACAATTGAGGAGACCGGATGTGATGTTAAAAAAAAATCATTTTATTTGATAAATATAGATACCTATAGCCGTAGGGCAAAAAGTTGTGTCAGACAATTTTAGTCTACGATTCTCTTTCTCATATTCAATAACGATATTTTATCTGAAACTTCTAGTCCATTACATTGTTTCACAGACGGCAATACAAATTTCATATAATTCATTTCATTCTTTGGATGGCGATTTTGGAACTGCAACGTTTCATTGAAATGTAGTCTTATATGCATTGTCCAAAGCCCAAAGGGGAATAAAAAACAGCGCAGAATTTAATTATTTTGTCGATAAATCCGGACCCACCCGTTTTTCCGCTCTCTCTCTCTCTATGTTGTACGAAACCAAACCAATAAAAGGGCATCGTATTATGATTTTCCTTTTTAAGTGAACGAGTTAATCTGGCTTGATTTTCCTAACGATTTCATTTCAAGGGTAGCCAAACAAATCCTTTCCTAGTATCCGCACATTGTAAAGGTTTTCAAATCACAACCCCGTCAGAAAAATAAAGCAGAACATTTTTCAAAATTAAGTGTAGAAGAAAAACAAATTTATTAAAAAAACCAAAACTCGTTTGATTTATTTCAATTATTTTTTTTTTTAATTTTCTTATTTGGTTATTATCATTTTTTTTAAATATTATTAAAAACAAAATACAAAAAAAAAATAAAATAAAATAAAAAAACAAGCAAAAAGCCAATATGTAATTTTTAAAAAGAAACATTTCTAAAATATTTCATAACGTGTTGCCGGTTCTTTAACCTTTTTGAAATTTAAAAAGAACAAAACAAGTTTAACAAATTAAAAAATAGAATTGCAACTGCTGCATTAAGGCGATAGAATAGATAAATAATTTTTCAAATTTGTATATCATAATCAATTTTGATTTTTTTTTTACTTTAAGTTTTTAAAACAATTTTTTTTTTAATGTTTTGTCTTTGTCAATTTTAAAATTACTGCGTATTTGATTTTTTGTTTATCGATTTAACGAATACTTTTTTGTTAATGTTTTTATAACTTAACGATTTGTTTTTGTAGCAAAAATATTTCATTTTCACTTGCTTTGTTCAATTTATTGATTTTTTTTTAAATTGAACAAAGGAAGCTAATCAATAAATAGAGAGTGTGTTTGTATATTTATTTTTTTCTTTTGTTTGATGTGAGTGTTAAGAGATATAACTCTTAAGTGGATTTATGAAATCGCTCGGGGGCCATCGATAGGCATTGCATGCAAAACTTCATCGAGCAGCTGTAGAGCGCGATGTAAATGCACTTCCACCCAGCAAGGAGTCTCTTTGATCGATTGTCGTGGATAGTCAGGTCCCCAGCCTTTGACAAAACTTAAACGTAGAATACATAAACGACGCAGGTCATCGACACCAATGCCTGCAGCCGCTGTTATACCTGCCAACAGCAGGGAATGGCATTAGTAAAGTGAATACAATACAATAAAAAAAAAAGCATACACAAAAATTAGTTCGTTTATCAACGAAACTTACCTCTTGGTGCTCCACCAAGCTGTGTGCTAGGTAACCCAGCTACGGCTGCTGCTTGTGCTGCAGCAGCTGCTTGAGCATTTGTTGCAAGTGAATGCATTTGTTGATGGCACTGCCGCAGGTCGAATACCTTTTTCAACAGAAAACAATAAACAAAACAAATTTGACCCAGTTATCTCAAAACCCTACTTTTATATAAGCTGCAGGATAAATTTTATGGACTGCGTCGCCCGGAGTTCGTCCGGCTTCTCTGTCCAGATAGTAGCTTTGAACAAATACCGAATTATCACTAAGACATCTTAGCCAAACGTCGCCTTCGCCACGTAAATCAAGCTGCACGCCTTTGCCGATGTGTAATCTTAAGTGGAACAAGATAAAATAATATTCGTATGTTTCATGGGAACAATGTTTTCTAGCTTACCGAGCTCGTTCACTCTGCTCCGTTCTATGAACATTACTTAAAGCCCCTAAGCAGAACCTATTCCCACCCGAAGGATCGACATAGCCATCGATAATAACATTTGGCTTCGATGAGGGCACTTTGAAGGTTTCTCCCACCTGAGTGTCCAGTTCAAAGTAAGCTATGGAACACCAGTATTCAGGAGCAGGCTGACGGGACAACAGTCTTGGTTGCCCAGTCATATCACCCGAAATGGGTGCATTCCCTATAAAAAAAAAAACAATCAACAAATTTCACTAAACTATCAAAACCTTACAAATCCCTACTCACAATAGCCTCCATGGTGTGATCGAACATCTGGAGGTTGCATTGACTGTGTATATGTGAGTGTACTAGATCCCGTCCAAGTTCCCTGCGCAGCAGCAGCTGCAACCACCCCACCCACGCCCTGCGGTGGTGGTTGCGTATATGTCTGCGTCTGCAGTGTGTTCGGCTGTTGACTAGCCATTGTCACATAACCGTTTTGTTGCATATGAGGCGAGCCCGAAGGGGCACCAACATTATTTAACGACGCGCCAAACTTGCCCTCGGTATTTGGCATTTGTGATGAGCTCGTTTGTCCATAGTAAGATCCCTGTCCGGAACCAACAGAGGAACTGCTGCCTCCACCGCCACCACTGCCACCACCACTTTGAGATTGCTGACTCGATTCTGTGGGTGATGTTTGCCCCAGATGGCTGGAGCCGTCAGAGGTGACACCACCACCGCTGCCTCCGCCCCCGGACAAACTCACCTGCAGAGACGACTGTGTGGATTGCGTTGATTGTGCTTGAGGCGGCGGTGGAGGCATCACAGAGGCAGGGTTCATTGACCCTTGACCTTGCAAAGGCATAACGTGTGCAACCGCTGAAAAGAATAACCGTTAAAACAACTCTGACAGAAAAATAAATCTCACTGTCGCCATGAACACAACAACACCAATGCACAACCCAAAAAAAAAAAACAAGAAGTAGAGCAAAATGCAAAAGAAAAAAAAATAAATAAAATAAAATCATAAATCTTACAGAGCGGATGCGGTGCCAACCGAGGTGGAGGAGCCATCCACGGACTCCGCGGAGCCTCGGTCGGTTCAATTTTTGGTATAGTTCGTCCCGAGAACATTGCACTCATTTGACTTGGATCAGGCACTAAATAACGGCAGCAAAAAAGTGTCAACGGATATAAAGAAAAAAGAAAACGAAAAACCAAAATGAAATAAAATTAAAAAAGAGAATAGAATACGAAGAAAAAACGTCTACTACACAGTTAGCAACTCAAAGTAGAATTAAATCACAAAAAAATCCATTTAGAATAATAAAAAATGCTTTTGAGAACAAAAAAAAAAGAGTCATTTCTTTCTTACCAGATCCCTGAGGATAGCCATAGCCTTGGGGGCCAAGTGGTGACGGGTGATGTTGTATTGTACCGATGTCGTTGCCATCAATGTCCATTCCACCACCACCGCCTACCACTGGACCAGCCGAGTATTCATCTTTAACAATTCGACTTGGACCCGATTGCAGACTCAAGCCGGACAAATCTATTCCTGGCGATACAACACGCTCGTAGTGATATGGATTCACACAAACTGAATCGCATTTGAGATCGAACGCATATGAACAGTATTTGACGTGTTTCAATTCGTTTTTATGCAAATCGGGCCAACGCCAGATGCGTGCATAGATGACATGTGGAAAACCTTTCCGACCTGCAACCTATAAACGATTTCAATAAATTAAATTTAAAAGAATTATGTACCCTTCAATTTAAATTTCGCATTTAAATTTTTAAAAATTTAAGATTAACAGCTTTTGTTTGGAAAATTAGTTTTTATCAAAAAATAGAACAAACGCAGCAATAAAAGTGGAGTGTTTTGGAAGAAATTATGTACGGGCCGTGGGCACGTCGATATTCGCTGTTGGCCATTGATGCGCGAGAATTCTGCGTCGCACAAATATATTTATATTTTCCTGATTTTACAGTCCAGCCCTGCAAAAGTGTATTGAACTTTTGGCAGGCGTAAAATCTAACAGCCACAGCTAAGTGAAATTTTTCTTTGGTAAATAATCATTGAGTTCTTTTCGCAAGCAATTCATGTCTCGGAGAATAAATTCTGTACAAAAAAGAGTGATCTGCTACAATTTTAACTGCGTACCGCTGAATGGAAAGAAGAATCAAATTCTCCTATTTTGATTTCGTTGTTTAATTGGTCTATGAACTAAGTTTCACGCTTCTATTGATTACCTAATGAACAATGCTGTAGAGATCATAACTTAAAAGTTTTTTTATACATAGACGTTGCAGTTCCATATCTGAAGAGTGGGATGTGTGTCTGAGAACGAATATGTCGAACTAAGTGTAAAGTAGCCAAAAAAACAATGAAGATATTAAAGGAATAGATCACTCCCAAAATCTAACCGAAAAGGACATCATTTCAATCGGGCAGACTATTGTCGTTTTCGGTTGGATTACGGGAGTGTTTTATATAATATTGATTCTTTAAAGTAGGAATGAGAGAATATTCCATGTTCTCCCAAAATCCAACCTTAACCGAATATGTCAAGCTTTCTATTTTGTTCAAAGAAATTAATACCTATGTCCACATTATGGGGTCAATTATAGTAAATATAGATGTAGATTCATCGGTATTTTTTTTACTAATGTCAATTGAAACAATAAAGAATTAAAACACACCTAATTTATTACTAAGGACTCTGAAATATAAATTGAACAATTGTATCGTTTTATCTATTCAAAAGAAAATCAGTCAGGATACAGAAAACGAACTCATAAGTAAAATAAATAAATCTTTTTTAAGAACAAATATTTGCATCGAAGTAAATTTAGTTTGTGAAAAAATTTAGGTATTTCAGTTGATTTCGATTCTGATCCTTTTTATATATGTATTTAAATTGTATCAAAACACATAAAATTATTAATTTTCAACTTCTTCAGGGGTATATTGCTGTGCCTTTTCAATGAATGAATCTAAGGTACCTATACCTATGTACTTAGCATGTTCAGGATTGTTAAAATACCTACTAAGTTCGTGTATAAAATTAGAGACAAGATTTATTTAGAAATCAAGCTGACTGGCTAATGCTATTTTCAATCAAATCACTCAAGGTCAAGGCGTAAAACTCTAATGGGGAATTTTCATTTTATATATTGATTTGTAAAAATAATTACATATTTTCAAAAAAAAAAATTCATCAAAAAATAAAACAAAGGAAAACATACCTGTAACCTGCCATCAAGTGTCCTTTGAATGGTAACACATTTACTTGGGTGAGCTCCATTTGTTGTTATCGCCGTTATCAACGAATCCAACTCGTCACGTTTTTCTTTGAGTTTCTTGACCAACGATTCTATTGCGCGTTTGGCGAATCCTTCGCTCTCACCACCTTGCCGATGACACATTAACGAATGCACAATGCTCAAGCATGCGTCAGCGGATGTTGGCGCCGAGGTCGGGGGCGGAGGCATTGAATTCATTTCACGAACAATTATCGCTGCAAATGGCAAGAGGTTTTAATTTGAATTGGTTAAATTTTAATTAAAACAACAACAAAAATAACATTTATAACTTACTATCCTGCGGCGATACATTGGCATACAAATGCCCACCACCAGCGAGGCCGACCATTCCTGAATAATCCTGGGGAACACCCAGGCTACTCCGGGCATCCACTTTGAACTGTGATGTGACTACCGCCTCAAGCCGCTAAATTTGTTATATATTTTTGTCTTTTCTTTATAAATAAATTTTTATAACTTCTTACAACTTTTACACTTAATTATTTTACAACATTCTTTTTTCTTCTAATTTTTTTTTATTGGAATTTGTTTTGTTGAATCACACCACACGCACTTATCGGTAATTCTATTATTTTTTGTTTTGCTTTTCTATGCACCTTTCAAATTGAGTGAAATTCTTTTTCAATTAGATTTTTTGATAAAACTATGGGAACTGTCTGTTTATTAACATAATACGCAGTATAATTACAAAGTTTTATATTTATTTAGGTGTTTTGATGGTAAATATTCAATAATTAAAACCACAATCTGCTTGAAATTATTTTTGCGGCGATGGAAAGTTCTTCCGAGAATGAAAAATGAAATAAATATGGCGACAGTGCATTTTGATTTTTGTATTTTTTTTGTTCAGTTCATGCCAATGTGGGGCGTGTTCGTATGGTAGGTATGGAAAATGGTTGTAGGTGTGTTTAGTATCTTGAGTTACAAGTAGCAATTGGGGTGTTTGGTAACGTGAAATTTCTTGTGAATTTCCACAAATTTTCACAAAATTTCACAATTTGCTGTCAAAACCCATAGGAAAAAACTCAGTTTTTGGGAAATTTGTTGAAAAAAAAGGCATAACTTCACAAGTTCTTTGGTCAAAATAGCAGCTGATGTTAATTTTCATTTCTGCAATAAACGGGTATTAAAACAAGAAGATATCATACATTTTCAAGGAAAGCCTAAATAAAATTGAAGCAAGTACACATTATACGATTTCCCAATTTCCTTGCAAACGATGAAAACTTACAAAATATTTGATTTTTTTTCCGTTTTTCAATGTCTCTCAACCAGTTTTATCAATGCGAGAGTTATAAGCCAGGCGCGCAAATGCAACTTTAGCCCATAGTGCTACAAATCGAAACCAAACTGTTTTACATACAATTTATCAAACGTCAAATTTTAAGTTGTGAGGTTCTCAAAAGGAGATCACAAAGTGAGGCTCACAGTTGTGAGGCGCGATTCACACAGAATTGGCTTATGGTGCTGGTGTGGTTAAGGTCTGCAACGGGCGTGGAGTGGGTGTGATGAACTCAATTCACACAGAAGTGACAGTGAATGGACATGACAGTTCTCTTTTTGACAGATCTCTTTTTGATGAATTAATTTAAATTGTTGTAAGCAAAAGTGCATACTTAGGGCCAGTTGTACAATAGTGGTTCAGCCTCGGTTCAAGATTTTAACTCACCGATTTCGGCGGATTAACTAAGGTTCAACGCTGGTTCAAGTTACATACCCTAAGGCCAGTTGTACAAATATTTAAACCGTGGTTCAGCAATTTTTATCAACCAATTCTGGCGGATTAATTGAGTTTCAACAGTGTTTTACTCTTCAAGTGTGTGATAATAACCAATTACATACTTGAACCAGCGTTGAACCTTAGTTAATCCGCCGAAATCGGAGAGTTAAAATCTTGAACCGAGGCTGAACCACTATTGTACAACTGGCCCTAAGGGACAGTTGTACAAATATTTAAACCGTGGTTCAGCAATTTTTATCCATCGATTCCGGCGGATTAATTGAGTTTCAACAGTGGTTTACTGTTCAAGTGTGTGATAATAACCAATTACATACTTGAACCAGCGTTGGACCTTAGTTAATCCGCTGAAATCGGTGAATTAAAATCTTGAACCGATGCTGAACCACTATTGTACAACTGGCCCTTATAAAAACTTGTTGTTTTGTTTTCCTCCTGATTTTTTTTGAAAAATTATTACCAATAAAAAAAAAACATAGAAATGCTTTGGGACGATGATCTTTTTGACCTCATGTATCATAATCAGATACAAAAACAAAGAAGGTACTGGGTACACAGGGAAAAGCAGTGGTGCAGTCAACGTAATGCGAGAGCTGAACATGTATCCTGAGCGTTTCCAAAGTAATCAATGAACCAATAATTAATGCTCAGCGGTTTGTGGTTGGGGGCAAGTTTACAAAGAATAAAAATAAATGAAATTAAAAAAATACCTACAACTTGCATTGAATTTTTGGGCTATTTTCTGCCATGTTTGTTCTTGCACGCTTCTATTGCAGTAATCTGCCCTACTGTAATTATATAAATTTTCATAAATCTGTGCCTACGTTCTGTAACTCTCGCATCGATGAAATTGGTCGAGAAACGTTGGAAAATGGAACAAAACTCATATGATTTGTTTCAATTTTCATCGTTTCTCAACTGCTTTTGGCGATGCGAGAGTTACGGAACGTAGGCACTGGATCTCATCGCAGAATTCAATGTTGAATTCATAGACAAAATCGAGTTCACCTCACCTTGTGAGGTTGTTGTGACTTGTGAGGTTTACCAGAATAGGGCTGTTAAAGTTGCATTTGCGCGTCTGACCTTAGAAAACGTATCAACGTATTTTACAATTTAAAATTTTTCACGTATTAATAGGGGTATTCCCGATCCGATGCAACTGGTCTTGTATCATTGCAAAAATGCAAAAGTGTAAAATTGCTATACCCCATTGTAAAAAAAAAAACTGCACTTTTGCAATGATGCAAGACCGGTTTGCATCGGATCGGGAATACCCCTAATATTTATGTCAAATCTTGTGAAATGGTATATTAAAGTCAAATGAGATGAAATAACATATTTGTTTCCCCACTGTTATACATACATTTTTTTGTTATTTTTCTGAAATTTTTGACATGTGTACATGCAGTATACAAATTTACTTCAGTATTTTACACTTCTAAAATCAAACCAGAGTGTGAAAAAGCGGTGCATTTTTATACGATGTAGATAGTGCAATACTTGCGTTCGAGGAACTATTCAAAAATATATTTATGGTATTGTATGGTTGTAATCCCTTGTGAAAAAAGAACTCCTCAACGTATATGTATGAGCAACTTTATACTACGTTTTCATTGGAGCCGAAATGAGCTAATTTCGTAAATTACAGAAAAGTGTTTTCATTGTAAATTTGCTAATTTCGTTTGACAGATAACTTCATTTTGAATTTGATTTGGCAGTTAATAGCTTCTTTTTCTTGTGTTCTCTTCTGGAATCGAATTTGGAAATTTTCAACGAAATTACCTCATTTGGCCCAATGAAAACGTAGTATTACGTACAAAAATCTAATCAATCAAACAATTGGTCTGTTTGGTAACGTGAAATTTCTTACGAATTTGCACAAATTTTCACAATTTGTTTTTAAAACCCATAGGAAAAAAAACTCAGTTTTTGGGAAATTTGTTGAAAAAAAATATAAAAGCATAATTAGAAAAAAAAACGAAAATAAAGCCCATATCGCGCTTTATTTAAATCTGTTTCTACTCCCTTACGTCAAAATTTGTGACAGGACAGCAACATCAAAAAAACGTCATGATGTGTCAAAATTTATCAAAAATAAAGAAAGAAAAACTTCGATATTAGAAATACGAAAACAAAATTTCAAAGAAAATGATAATTTTCACTTATTAATTTTCCCTAAAATAATAAACCTATAGTTTAATATTAAACGACAATAAAATCAAAAATAATAAATTCAAAATGAAACATTCAACATCCCCCACACCATCATTGGCTCCCTCTTATGCCAGTGGCACAGGGAGCTACTATTCCCGTGGAACATCTCCTCTGCCACCGCCTGTTAATCATAATCGTGACTGTCTTTCGGCCACAACAAAGAGCTACAAATATCTGCGGAGATTATTGAAATTCAATCAAATGGACTTCGAATTTGCTCTCTGGCAAATGATCTACTTACTCATTGCACCACAAAAAGTCTATAGGAATTTTAATTATAGAAAACGTGAGAATCTCAATCCTAATCTAAGTCTTAATCGAAGAATGAATCTTGTATTATTTTCAGAGACAAAATCCCAATTTGCAAGAGATGACCCAGCTTTTCTGGTTCTTCTTCTAATTAGTGTGTGTGGTAAGTTTGCAAGGATCATTTAAAACATCCTCCAGAAACACGATTAAAAATCATTCCAGTGACTTCTCTTGGATTTGCCTATGTCCTTGGATTAAGCTTCTGGCAAAGCATCTCATTTATATTCTATGTCGTTTTCGTTGATTGTATTTTTGCCGGATGCTTGGTTGCAACATTCTACTGGATTGTGACCAATAGATACATGCGTTCCAGCAATCTCGAGCCAGACATCGAGTGGGGCTATGCATTTGATGTCCATTTAAATGCCTTCTTTCCGCCGCTAATGTTATTGCACTTTATCCAGTTGTTCTTCTACAATTGGCTCATCAGCCAGACATGGTTCATTTCGAGATTCATCGGAAACACCTTCTGGTTATTGGCTTTTTGTTATTATGTCTACATAACCTTCTTGGGTTATAATTGTAAGGAGGAATAACTATAATTAAACTTTTTATAATCAATTTATTTCATTTTAGGTATCCCTCATCTGAAGAACACTCGATTGTTCTTGATTCCCCTTCCTATTGTATTTTTGTTCTATTTAATGACGATGATTATTGGATGGAATGTAACGGTATCGTTTATAATGTTCTATAAGTATAGGTTGTACTGATCGGAAAGGAGTTTAATATGTTGTAAATAGAAAACAAAGTTTTCTCACGAAATAATTTAAAAATAAAATAATAAAGTAACAAAAGAATAACATTGTTTGATTTGAAGAAAATTGGTCAAATTATAGTATTGAGTACCCACAAAAACTTGCCATAATTCAGGATTTTTTTAGAGCCCAATCTTGACGTTAAAATTGGTACTCTTGGCCTGGTCCAGGATGGTATGTAGAAACTCTATATACATATATGTAAGCCGCAAACAAGAAACAAATATTATAGTCTTCCTTTTTGCATTCTTTTAGACATTACCTTTCATTTACATCTATTTCCGCAAATCATTATGCTATCAAATAACAAGCTCAGTAACTATCCCGTTAATTCAATTTATTTGTTAGTTACGGGAGCATAACATTAAACAAAAAAACTTGTAACCTTAAGCTAAATTAGTTGGTCTAATAAAAGTTCGCTTGCGCTTCATCTTCTTCCTAGCCAATTCCAATTGATGTAATTGCGAGTGAACTTCTGCAAATATTTCCTTTTGTTCCTCTTCCGTAATAGTGCTACGGTATTGTTTCATTATATCGTAGTGCTCCCAAGGTTTCTTAACCTTTTCGGCGCTCAGAATGTGTTTCTCCTTAATATATTCGTTTATATTCGAAACACCAAGCAGATCTTGGCGTTCCCAGCGTTCCAGCCAAGGACGTGGTTTCAATTTGACTTGTGTCTCATTGATTGGAACTGGAGTGCCTTCGGGGAGAATATCGGCTTCCATGTTCAAATCAAAAGTACTATATTGTGGGAGAGCATCTCTCAGATAGTAGAGCTTGTCATCGAGACGCTTCTCAAGACGAAGTACTTCAATTTTGTGAATTGTTGGATCGTACATCTCGTAGAGTACCTCAACACCTTGGTGATCGACTACATTGCGAAGAATGAAACGAGCTCGAAGGCCACAACGATCACGATCAATGCAAATGCCTGAGAATTATCATTTTTTCGAATAAGTTCTTAAAAATCTTAAAAAAAACTGAATAAACTTAGATTTTAACTTACCAACAAATCGGCTGACTTTTCCGGCCGCATGAGGATCGGAACTTGTCACTGCAAGGATGGATCCAACATAGAACTCTGGAATGTCGATTAGCTTTCGGCGTTCGATCATGTCCATGCGTTCGAGTTTCTCACGAACGGAATTACGCCATTCCACTTTCGGATCGGGAAGAAATTCTGGGTAGATAAATCTGTAATTGGTGAGAGTGATGGGTTTTCTTGGTTCTTGAGGATTCGAAGGTGGAGGAGGAGAAGGTGGTGTTGTTGTTGTTGACGATGATGATGATGATTGGGTAACAGGCGGCGATTCCTTTAATTGCGATTTTGTTGAGAACGTGACTAGAGGGAAAAATAGCTTTACTTTGAGTGACATTAATAAATTGAAATGTATTTATACCGATTCGTTTCAAGCTATGAAATTGGAGGTATTTTTTATTGAATATTTGACCGGGAACATTCATCTTTAAACCATAAAAATCTATTTTATAATTTTTTTTCAGGGAAACGAAAAGTTATTTGGGAAAAAAATCAAATGACAGATCCGGAGTGACAGAATAATACTACTCTACCGATAATAAAAATCTATTACAAAGTAAGAATCTAATTAGGAAGTCATTTTTTTTTAACGCAAATACCTACAATTTTGTGTTTATTTTTTAAATATTTATCTTCTAAAACAACCTCTGTCGTATTTTTAAACGTTAAAGTCTGAACGCCATATTATCCACTCGATTAATCCAGATTAAAATATTAAAAAAATCAATATAAAATATCAACGATTTGGGGATTTTTTTTTAAGGAAACTACAGAAAATATCTTATACTACGTTTTCATTAGAGCAAATGAGGTAGTTTGGTTAAAAATTTCCAAATTGGATTCGAAATAACCTCATTTTCTATACAAATTTATATTTCGAAATGAGGTAATTTCAAACCAAATTTGCATGAAATATAAATAAAATTCTCAGTCAAACGAAATTAGTAAATTTGCAATGAAAAAACTTTCTGTAATTTATGAAATTACATACCTCATTTCAGCTCCAGTGAAAACGTAGTATAAGGCCAGGCGCGTACATGAAACTTTTATTTTCGATTTTGAGTATTCATGTCGATTATGGAACACGCAATACTGGATCCGTAGTGATTGTCAGTACAACTTTCTTTTCTTTTCACCGCAAATGGGTAGAGGAAAGAGAGCACTGCACTGCGAATCACTGCGGATCCAGTATTGCGGATTCCATAATCGACGTGATTATTTTATAGGGGAGCCCGCAATGTTGTTTTCTCGTGTGAAAGGTACAAGAAAAAATCATATAATCATAATTGGAATTATATTAAGAATCCTAAGAAAACAATCGTTGGTAAATTCAATTTTCCTGTAGTCCGTGATGATTTTCTGAACTCAAACTCATTCGGAGGTGAAAAACTTCTCAGAAGTAGGTATGTATTTACAATTGTTGCATGGTGCGATCTCCCTATAAAGTTTTTATACTTTTTTGTATGACATCCCTGCTAAATGAAACGTTCAGAGCATAATGCAATACAAAGTAATAGAACTTGTATTAGATAAATAAATAAATCTACTACATTACATCCTTTCCCGGCATATATTTACGTTCCACAAAATTTAAAAATTCTTTAATTTCATGAAAATACTGACCAGAAACAAATTTTCTTCTCCAAATTTAATTATTTTTAATCATGTTCACTTTCTACATAAATACTTCTTTTCAATTTAGTATATAGTAGAACAAAATTGGATATGCTACCACAGCTTGACTAACTACCACCAGCTACATAAAATACCCACGAATGTATAAAAAGCCTTCATTTCGCTTGTGGCTTCGGCTTCGTTGTCAGCTCGAAGTCCATATCGCCAATATTGTATGTGAGTGCGACAAAGAAGACAACATCTTCTACCAGCCCCCTACGAATGTAGTTGTCTCTGAAGTTGTTCGTATTTTGTTTTTGTAAAATCGTCGTCGTTGTCTGTCGTTCGTCTGCTTGTTCTTTCTGTCGTTGCCTACAGTCCCAGTAGTCGTCGTTTCGTCGCATTCGCCATTCTTGAAATTTTGCTCTACCTGTAAGGACGTACTAGATTAATAGTGTGTAAATTTTGTCGTTTCTCTCTCGCTTATTGTCAAACCAAAATCTGATGACATTTGATTTTTATTTTCCAAAAAAAGATTAAATTTTTTAACTAAAGGTATATTTTGAGAATTTGCTTTTAAAATAAAGTTCAAATATATCGAAGACACGGAATGTTTTGATTACCCACTTGTGCTATTTTATTTTTCGTACTTTTCTAAAAGGCTGCCTCAATTGCGTTACCGGTGGTGGGAGATAAAAAGAAATAACTTCTAAGTTCACCTGTGGCCCGGAGATAAACCAAAAAAGGCTTCAAGATTGCGGAAAAAAAGGTCCCCATGGCCTTGTGCCAAACTTCAGTGGTAAGTTTATGGTATAATTTTTTTTTTTTTTTTTGTCTCAACAAATATCTTTGACATCGATGAAAGACTAACAAAAAATCTAATACCAAACCTAAAACCATATGGAAAATAAACTCCCATTTAGATGATAAAAATAAATTAACACAAGTTTCGTGAAGAAAAACTTACTAATTTGGAACTGATCTGGTAAAACCTTTTTCAGGGCTATCACGTATCGCACATCATGAAAATAAAAAGGTATGCAAATCTGGGAACGGGGAGTGCACTCGTCTCATCAATGCAATATGCAGAACCACGAATCAAGTTTCTCTCTCAGTTGGCTCTGGTCATTTTGCCGACTATCCAAGTTCCAGCAGCAATAATTGCGTAATAAATCGCTGTCTAGAGACGCGAAAGACTAGGTATGTAGGTAGGAAGTTTCCCAATTGAATGACTAACTTGGGTGTTCCTTCCCTCATCGTGTCGGGAGAGAAAGTTAAGCTTAATATTGATGATTCTTTCGAAAAAGCATAATCAGTAGGTGCTAAACTGAAACCTCACCTTATGAGTGTTTTTCCTTTGTTTTTATTTTATTTTAACGACAAATTGATTTTCACAATATTTGCGGCGGCTGCTGCTGCAATGAACCAAATAATGTTTACCTCTTATTTCCTTGTCTGGTTTTGAGTTGAGCTCTGTAGGTACTATAGAAACTGGAATTTTTTCGTAATGCTTATTTTTTTTAACTCGATGATTTGAATTTAGAACGGATATGTTTTTTTTTTTTTATGTTGCTCGTGTCAGGTTTGGTGTGTATGTGATGCTGGTAGTGATGATGCATTGGGAATTTCATGCTTTAAACTTTGTTTATTGTAACTTAACTCGTAATAATGAGTTATGACATAGTTTATGGGGGTAGCAGTTTGTTTAATGATTTTGTTAGATTTCTTTGGTACATCCCCGATAAATAGGAGAATTTAATTTTTAATTAATTGCCTGTAAATACAGACAAGGTATAATAGACATTACATAATCGATGCCCACTGGACCTATGTGGTTCTAAAAGATTGGCCGCCGAGGAGATCATGCAATTTGACGCTGTTGAAATTTTATATGAAGCTTCACAAAACAACGTTTTTAAACAGACAATCTTCAAATTCTTAAGCATTGAAAACCAACATGCATCAAGTCATGGCCGAGATAAAAACCGAAATGAACGGAAAAGTAATCAAAAATTAATTAAAAAAGATTGAGTAAGCGTTCCCGTGGTGCAGATTTTAATCATGCTACTTTATATATATAGTGGCAGTCCGAAAAAAGCATCTTTTTACTTTTGAGATTATATTATTTAATTTCGTACAAAAACGATTCTTACAATTTTTTTGTACGATAAGCTTGTCTCGTGGCATTTTTCAAAAATCGTTTTTAAAATAACAGCTGCGTGGTGAATTGGGCTATTTTCATTAGTTTATCGGTATTATATTCCAAGAAATAAGTCTCCACCCGATGAGCTATATGTTTTTTTAAGTAGGAAGTGGTTGATTTTGTTCTTGGCAAATTTCCTCCCACTTTTCGAAATTTGACAAGCTGCTTATTTAATTTCAGAATTAAATATTAATAGTTAAACTCAAAAAATTTTCGTACCTTACTGCTGTTTTACACAAAACAAAAATCATTTGTGTTTGTAGGCGTTATGACTGGCCGTGTTACATTCAATAAAGCAGAGTATGATAAATACATAATATGTTGATCAAAACAAATAAACAAATTCATGCCTCGTTAAATGAGTAACAACTTTGAATATCAATGGGCATTCAAAAAATAAAGTTGCTTACATACATTTCATTTGTATATGCTTATTAAATACAAAATACATTGATTCACTCGAGTCAAGGGACAATCATTTTATTCAATCAACTTAATCGAGTTTAAACAACTCAAGAAGAGAAACCAGAAGAGCTATAAGAATGCAATTAACAACAACTTTCACTTGTTGCATCAAACCAAACCCACACATAAACAACAAGAACAAGCCCGGTTGATGACACTACTGTGTTTTTGTTTTCAGAGAAGTTCGTCGCCCCGTTTATTGCAAATTTTTTAACTTGCTAACGCTGAGTATTTTTCTTCTTAAAAAAGAATAAATATTTGATTTTAAAAAGATTTAGGACTTGTTTCACATTGCCTGAGTAAAGTTCTGATTATTTACTTTACACATAAATATTGGAACAGGGTGATAAGTCCACAAGAGAAAAACTTACAACTGTCTTTTCACGACTTGGATAGGTTATAAATGCAAAAATATTATTGTTTTAGAGAAAGATTTTGAACTTATTTTGTACCTACATATTATATGAATCTCTAGAGAATATATCCATGTGACTGAAAAATGTTGCTCAATACGAATCGGTGCAAATATTTTCATTTTTGCAAAAAAAACGTAAACTTTATAATTATCGTTATGCGAAATATTTACATATACCTAAAGAGCAATTTTCCTGAAGTGCAGTTCCACCGAATGCGGTTTTGCCTTCAATGTAAACTTATTAATACTTTTACTACAAAAAAAAATGAAGTAACATACAAAAAATGGTTTTTTTCATTGACACTTTGAACAAAATGATAAGAAGAGATAATGCAAAAAATATAGAACATGATTCGTAAACAATTTTGACCTTAATGTTGGCAAAAAAAAAGAAGATAGAACAAAAAGATTATGTGGGGTATTTAAATAAAAACGATTTTTTTTTTAATTTTAACTTTCAATGCTAACACTCTTCATTGGAAACCAAAATAAAATACATACGAATAAAATCTGAATTGCGTTACTTAACCCGAGGCTTTCCAAGAAATATTTAAGAGCTTCATAAAAAAGAAAAAAAAGAAAAACGTTCTCAAGTAACAAGAGTCTAAATTGATAAGAAATACACAATTCAATTTATAGTAGGTATATACAAAAAATGAATTAATGTGTTGCTGGCATTCATTTAGCGATTATATGAAATGTTTGTTCGTGGCTCAAAAATAAATAAGAACCACAAAGTTAGGAAGAATTTCTCGTTCGGAAACTTATTGTATCATTAAAATAGATAACAATTTATTATTATCAATTTCAAATAGAAGATATTTTTATTGAGAAACATTTCTATTAAAAGCACTTTAATGTTATGTCATAAAACCTGGGTTTAGATAAAAAAAAACTTTCCCATTCGCATAAGAGCCTGGGAGTTCGAAGGGTAATATAATTGCTACCGCAAAAAAGGAAGGTACTCTTATGATATTAGAGATATATAACTCTTGAAGGGGAATTGCATACAACCATAATATGAATTATAAAAAAAAAGTAATGAAAGAACCAAATGAGGTCTTTAAACTTTGAAATATAATAAACGATTCAAAGACCGACAAATCAATTGTATCCTTGTAATATTTGCAGAATGATATTTAAGGTAAAAAAGGCGAAAGATTTTTTCGACATTAAAGAGAAACTAGTGTATGTATATGTATATTAGACTGTCTTCTAAATAATGAGCTCAAGGTCCACTCCTATTAGTCTATTGTCCAGTGCCTAAGTTCTGAAACTCTCTCATCGATAAAATCAGTCGAGAAACGATAAAATTTTAAACAAATCATATGAGTTTTGTTCTATTTTCCAACCTTTCTCGACCAATTTTATCGATGCGAGAGTTACAGAACGTAGGCACAGGTTCCTTCCGCCCACCACCGGAGATCTATTCTTTGTTTCCATAGGCAAAAAGTTTTGAAATATAATATTCTATTCAATCATGTAAGAGATGAGCCATTTTATCAAGTCAAAATATGTATTTTTTCACTCCCTGGCAAGACGCATAAACCCTAAAAAAAACATTTTCGGTGAAATTAGCTAGATTCGAACTGAGACTTCCGTCGCGGGGTGATATTCTAAAACACGAACCATTATGCTAAAGGGTACTACTTCCTTTTCTAATGTGTCACCTAAATCAGTTCTATACCTATTTATTAAAAAAATGTACTGTCAAACCGGATAAATCACTTGATTTGAAGTATCTCTTCAAAGTAGTTTAAAATTAACTACTTACAACTTTCAGGGCATTAAACCAGTAGGTATGTTTTATTTAAATTCAACTGCACGTGTGAACAAGAGAAGAAGGGTCGCTATTTTAATGTGAATGTATTAGGATTTTAATTTTTGCCAATTATTCAATTCAACACCAGATAACAGAATAATGTAACTCGGTGGCGGCAAGAAGTTTTTCAAATTTAATTGAATAAATAGACCAAGCACCACTAAAAGGAATCTGATGATAGGCTTGTCAACCAAACAAAACATATTTATGCAATTCATCATAATCAATCGAAATCAAAAATTTTATCAAAATTTGAAACCTTATCCTCTAATCAATCCAACCATCTTAATATTTAGATTGGTTTTATCCCATCTGTACATGATCGCTTCACTGATATCTCTGAAGTTTATGCGTTTTAAAATAAATTATTTAATTAAATTATCTTTTAATACTTATAATAAATTCATAGGCAACTTTTTGTTATCACCGTTCATTGATAAACCAACCATAAATAGACAAAAAATATATATGTACAAATATACATATATAAAATTGTATTGTTTGTACAGCCCATGTCAAATAAATTAAGGCAAATATTTTTTAAAGTTTAACAGCTTACCTCAAATATCGAATAAAATACTAAGTAATTATGTGGCCCTCAAATGGTTTAGTTAAAAAAGTTTCCAAAACTCAAATTGTGCTTTTTCTGGTCGTGAAATCCAACTTCTCTTCTTTTTTATTTGAATGTTTACATTAAATCAATAAAATAAGTAAAAAAACATTTTTCCTTATTTGTTTAACCCGGACTGTAAGTATTTAAGTACACACAATTTTTTTCAATATTGATAACTTGATTACATGAATACATATAGGTATCACTAAACAAGAGAATTATTAAATGAAATAAATAGCATGTTAGACTTTTATTTATTTGTCAATTGCTGAAGGGTTGGATAACAACACAACGCAACACGGTATCTTTTTTTTTGTTACGTACAATTAATAATAGAATACTCAGAACATGTGAATGATAAGTGTTTTTTTTTTTTGCCAGGGCATTGTAAAACAAATGAATGCAAAGATTACGAGATTTACGCTAGAGTTGGCTTTTCTAATTTTATAAATTTCACTACCCACAGAATAAATTTATGTAGGGACCTCAAAAAAAAAACATACACTTTGGTGTGCAAAGGTGTTATATACAAACAAAAGTTAAAGTATTAATGTTTGTGAATATATTGTTTGTTTCTAAAATGTCTCGTGCGACGCCATTGTTTTGTTTTAGTGGCAAAGTTCAGTGGCATGAGAATCAAAAATACAGCTTATCAAAATGAAATTCAATTTTCGTTATAAATATGAATTGGATTGAGATCCAAGCAACGAAGTCAGAAAAAGAGATAAAAATAGCAGCTATATTCTCATATTTCGCAAAAACCATAATCATCAAATAAGATATGACAGACTACGAACATTTCTGTTTCTGACCAACTCTTGTTGCAGAGTACATAGTCGGTTGTCCTTACATAACCTCGGCAATTTTGGTCCGAAAATTGAACATACGTTAAGTTTTGGTAGTGGAAACAAGAAGACAACTCACACTCTACAGAGTACAGATTAGCATACTCAAAGGCTAGCGGTGTTAATTAATTTATCTATGTTTTGGGAGACTACTAAGTGATATTCATTTAATTTAGAATATTCTAGTGTATTTTTAATGTAAAGATGTGGATGTTAGTCTTTCAATCACGATCGAACAGCTGGAAGGGTTTAATGAAATTATTTTTCATACTCCCAGGAGGGCTTAAACCGATAATTGACCTAATAATTTAGTTGATTCAAAGTAAAATGTTTGGAAATTCATTGAGATATTGGATGTATTGGCCCCACTTTCATATACTTTTACCTTGAATTCCCAATAAATTTTCTTTGTAAACCATTTTATTTTTTAAAGTAGAAATTATGTACAAGTCGTTCAAAAAATAATTGATGGTGCCTTCTGTTGAAAACCCATCATTATTGGAGTCATAAGAAATTAACATATCGATTTGAATCCAATTATGTATATTCAATTCGTAAGAAGTACATTCTCAACTAGGTATGTAATTTTCGTTTAAAATATGTATTTGAATAATTTAAATCTTTTATAAGTGGTACCTCCAGAAATGTTCATTATTAATGGACACTTGGAGTTTCCCAAGGAGTGCAATATAAGGGCATTTTTATAAGATATATGAAGGTATACATAATACTGTATATTTTATGTATTTAATATTTACAGGCATAGTTTTAAGATTTTTAATTAGACAATATCGTTCGAAATAGGAACTTTGATACAATCGAAGATAGGCAGTTCCTAATTCAACTCTGTCGACTGTTTTCGATTTGTTCAATCAGGAACTGCCTATGCTCGATAGCATCGTTTAAACTCGATTGTATCAAGTTACATGCTGGCACCCTAGGGACAACAATTAAGAATTTAATTTATAACTTGGGCAGCAGTCTAAAGTTTTACAACCAAGTTTTTTTCTGAAAAGGTTTTCTGAGAAACTTGTAGTTTACAAGGAAATTGGAACAATTTTTCATAATAAAAGTAGTGAAAATCATGAGTTTTGTGCTCGACAACAGTTTTTTAAAAGAAAATGATCTTCATGGAAATCAGTTGATATTTCTCTAGATAATTGAAATAAATGAATTGAAGATGAAGAATGTTTTAACAACCTATTATAAGTCGACCTATTATAAGTAACTTCAAATTATCTACAACTCTCGTCTCATGAAAGAAAATTGAACGCATTTCATAATCATTTCATAATGATATATTTAAAATGTTTGATTCAGTTTAGTAAGGGTTAAGACAGAAGCTATTAAGCTACAAATTGAACGCTGAAGATTTAATATGAGCATTTAATTTTCATTTGAACCGTGGAACTGCTTAATTTCAATCATTTAACTTATGTAAATTCAAACGCCTTACTGTATGCGTAGTTAATTGTCCTTTTTCACTTTTCTTTTATGTTCATTTTTTTCCAGTTAAAATTATATCACACTGTAATTGAAGATGTCATCTCAAGTGTACGAGACGCATTCCTTGACGAAGGCGTCGATGAACAAGTTCTGCAAGAGATGAAACAAATATGGCGTACAAAATTGTTGGCAAGCAAAGCGGTCGAATTAACCCCCGAACCACCAGAGCCCCAACCACCACCGATTATTTCAAATAATCCAAAGGTAAGCAAGGTTTGTGTTCACTTTCAATCATTTGCCTTGTTGAACCCATAATAGCGTGTTATTCCCTTTCATATGTACAATGTTTGCTGTCTTAATACTACTGCGTGTTTTTTTTTGTTTTGTTAATTTGATAAACTAAATAATCTTCAAACTATCGCTTGCTTAAAAATTGAAAATGAAAACAAAACAAACAAAAATAAAAATAACCATTGCAACCACACAACAAAACGAATCATCATATCAACTGATCTACTTCTACTAAACGCCATGGCTCCGAACTCGCTCAATATAATATATTTCTTCGGTTTTTTCCATTTGAATATGTACTTCGTTGCAGCCATCAAAGGTATGAAATATTCGTTTTTTTTTTCTTCAAATTTTAATTTTGGTTTTTATTTTATTAAAATTGTGTGATAAATTATTTGTTATACAAATTGTATACTAATGTGTGGTTTTTTTTTTATCTAGGCCGCTGCTAATAAATCAAAGAAAGCCGCAGCAGCTGCAGCGGCCGCCGCTGCCGCAGCCGCTGCTGCTGCGGCTGCAGTATCATCTCAAAACAATACAGCTGCTACTCAAAGTAACGATGTAAAACCAAATCAAATAAACAATTCCATATCGACTGTGAATGGAACAATAATCAAAACAGAACCAAACCAACCTCAGCATCAGCAAATACAACAACATCAATTGATGCAACCACAACCTATGGCCCAGCAGCAACAACAGCATCAAATGCAACAGCAACAGCAAATAGTACAACAAAAACAACAGCCAAATCAAAACAACCAACAACCTGTTCAGCAACAACAGCAGACAACATCGGCGTCAGCTATACCAGCAGTTGCTGCATTAGATCCAAACAAGATCATGCCAGTCAATGTAAGTTTGTGGATTCAAATTTTGTCCCAAATGTGTTTGTATATTATTTTCTTTTAATTTTCCATAGATTACTCTACCTGCTCAACCCGGTACTATAAATACAGAATCACGAGTTCTGACAATTCATGTGCCAGCATCGGCGCTACAAGAGAATCAATTGACACAAATCCTCACGGCCAATTTGATATCATCGATTATGTCGTTGCCAACGACCTTGGCTTCGTCAGTGTTGCAACAGCATGTTAACGCTGCTCTACGGAATGCTGATATGCAAAGTAAGTTTATTCATATTTTAAATAAATATCATCCCACTTTACTGAATCGTTTATGATGCACCTAAAAAGAGCTTTCTGTTCTGAACTCGGAAATCGTCGAGAAGACTACGGGATTATGCATATCGGAAAATTAATTTCTGCCCATTTTTTTTACATGGATTTTTATAGAGCTAGGAAACGGGACTATAAACTTACAAATCTTGAATTTTTTTTCTTACAGAAAATTTCTCAACAGCCAAACAATTAGATGGTGCTCTCGATACATCCGATGAGGATGAATCTGAGGAAAGTGACGACAACATGGACAATGAAGATGACGATGATTTGGACAAAGAAGAAGACGAGGATGGTGAAAACGACGGTGGCCCAGAAGAAGAGCCTCTTAACAGTGAAGACGATGTTACAGACGAAGATGCCAGTGACTTATTTGACACGGACAATGTTATTGTATGTCAGTACGATAAGGTAAGATTAGATTTTTGTTCTTATTTTTTACAAAACAAAAATTCAATAGCTTTATATTTTTGTAGATTACAAGATCGAGAAACAAATGGAAATTTTATCTCAAAGATGGTATCATGAATATTGGCGGAAAGGATTATGTATTCCAAAAGTCAAATGGTGATGCTGAATGGTAGACATATAATTTTGTTGTTCTTTTAGATAAATCATTCGTTACTTTTTTTTGTTTTTCTCACAAAAAAAATATAATTGTTATTTTATTTTCAAATTTAACAAAAAAAAAACAATGGTTCTTAAATTTCACTTAAAAAAAAAAAACTAGACACAGTTCGTGGAAAATGAAATTTTCACACAAAAGCAATCACCTGAAATTCACAACTTCACATAACACAGACTCTATTTTGTAACACACAAAAATCAACTGTCAAATATGTATTTGACTTTTTTCCTTGTACGGGTGTATTTGAAAACATGATGTGAATGAGGAAAGTTCGTACTGCATTTCATTCCACATGAACTGAGTACTAGTCTAAAAAAAAAAATAAAACTTGGACTGTGAAAACTAAGGAATAAGACGTGTTGAAAATTAAAAAAAAAGCCTACTAAACTGGTAAAAAAAACAAGACAATTATAAAATAATATATTTGGATATTTATATAATACATCGTTAAGAAAAAGAGAACCTAATCGTCATTATGTGCTAATATGTATGTATGTATGTATGTAGGAAAATTATAAGCAAAAACAAACAGACACAAGCAAACGTACTATGATATTAAAATATAAAAGAAAAATATTAATACTAAAAAAATGTTTTTTTTTTTCTTATGGACATTTTTCAAGAGCAAACATTTTTTTATTTTGCATCGAAACAGGAGTGCATTTTTATAAAATATCCTATAAAACCATAGAGGTATGTATGCAATTTTAACTCTAGCATCCAATAATTTTTCTCTCCGATAAGAAACCTTGAAACTTTTGAGTTTGTGCGATCAACAAAAAAAATTGAGTATCAAGCCTGATTCACAATGAAATTCTCAAGAGATTGAGACGAGGACTCGTCGTAGTTGTTAAACTAATTTCAAACAGTGAAAGTATACTTAGCGTGCGAAACTGGAGACAACTAAATAAGGAGCGAACTGGCTGGAAGAAGACCGGTTTTAATTTAATTTGCAAATATATAATCAATATCTGTCTTTTAATGCTTTATTATTTGTTTCCAAATTGAGCTATTTAGAGGATATATATAATTAAGGTAAAAACAATGAATTGATTTAACAGATATTTATAAGGTGTGGCGTAAACCTTCACAAAGAAGTGGTAACCGATTTTTTTGATTTACAAGGTCTCAGAAATTGTTTTGTATCTTCAAGATTAAATTAAGAAATAAAAGATACGATCGGTAGAGATCGGTAGCTCAAGTATAGTTCATCAAAAAACGCATGTTTGCAGAAATGATCCAATCTCTTTCGTCCAACATAATGCATTAATGCATCAAACCAGCATAATTTTTTTTGTAACAAGCAAACTAATTTTAATCATTTGCCTGTAAGATCTTAGGCCTTTAAAATTCGAATTGCATGGCTCTAGTTAGAAGCATAGGAAAATATATTTTGTTGGAATAGTGGAATGAGAAATAAGTTGTTTATAAATCTCATGAATCCCTCGGGTGGCGTCCAGTTGAAACTGGGGTTATATAGAAAAGAATGTTGCCTAGAGTAAGGGTCGAACCCACACTCGAACCGGAACCCAGTGAGCATTAAAGCATTACATCTATAGCACCATTGGCACCCTATTTTTTGACGTTTGTGGATTAATCAAATTTAAATATTATACAAAGAGGAGTCTAGCGCTTTATTTTCTGGTTTGTGATTCAATCATTTTAAAACTTAATTGAATAAAGTTAAAGGCCGTTTGTGTCGAAAATGCATTTGCACAATATTTTATTGTTCGAAAAGGTAACGACAAAGCGAATGAAGTTTAAAATTCATAATTTTAACTTCATTCGCTTTGTCGTCTAGATTGCAGATTGTAGTCATTTGTTCGAAAACATAATCTTCGATGCAGTAAGAACATTTAAAATGTCCAAGCGAATTTGACATTGAGTAAAAAGAAGAACGATTGGATACTGAACTTACATCGCCGGATTTTGTCAGTGTCGATTTTTCATTTTTGTTGTAATTTTGTTAGATTTCAAGGTAAAATCAATTTCACACGATTTCCATTTTAGAACTAGAAAAATCGGTCAATGTAAGTCCCGTCTAACATCTGCGTTGTAAATCGAGGATCCTTTCCCGGTCGAATTGTCTTTGATTTGGAGTTTTCGAAAAGGCCCATACATTTATTAAAAGGCCCACTGAGTTTCGTTGATGAAATTAAATATTACCAGAGATTTGTATGTAATTAGCTCTGAATGTAGGAAATATATATACAAAGTCAGAAATGGAACTGAATCGATAAAAAGAAAAAAATTGTTAGAATTGTCACAATATTCTTTATTGAAACAACAATTATTTTATTATAGTTTTATAAATCTTATTCAATTAAAAAGAAAAAAGAAAACAAGTACATACAAATTTAATATATTCTTCTAAATTTATTTTTGTTTTTGCTTGTTTTATATTTAAAGTTGTGTTTTTTTTATATTTATTTATATATATTTATTATACTTTCATTAAGTTTAGTTGTGTTAAGCCACACAAACAATTATATTCTCGCTCCAAGTGTCTGTGTGTATTTTAACTGATTTATTTGTTTAATTTACAAAATCAAATTTTCTTTATTTTTTTTTTATTTGTTGGGTAATTTATTAGTTAAAAAAGACCAAGAAAATATATGTGAACTTTTTGCACTTCTTCTCTTTATTAAAAAAAAAATTCATTGTTAAATATTTAAAAACAACAAAAAGAAAAAGAATAGAAATATTTATTTGTGCCACGCACCTTATTTTTAAGAAAAAGTTTTAGAAAATATCAACAACATTTAAAATATTAATTTAAAGTTGTTTTTGTTTTTTTTTCTCTTTCATTATTTTTGTTTAAATTTTTATTCACATAATTTAAGACAAGAAAATAAATTGTGTTTTTTTTTAACTATATTCTATTTTTACTTGTTTTAAGTTTTAAACACCCGCAGAGTGAGGAAGAATTTTTTTAATGCATGATTTACAGTCTAGCTCACAGTTCACATGGCCTTAATTTTGACCTCTTGTCTTCTACATAATATGTTTATATTTATGTTTTTTTTTATTCACTTAGACATAGAAATTAACTAGTCAATAACGCGATGTTTATTTCCTTTACCATCTTTACTCGGTGTAACATTTTCTGCAGGTTATCCTCACTTAGAGCCTGCGTTGAATACCAAACGGGTGAATCTGGTACACATGATCGTTCAGGTTGCAGATAAAAGACGTCATTGCGAGTCTTCACACTCTCCGGACTGGAACAAAAAAATTATAAAATGGTATCGATAAGAATTGTAAAGGGAAAAACATTAGATTCAGGAATCCTGTTTAAGAAAATATAGCCCTACTCTTGGTAGTATTCTTATCAAAAAGATGCCGCCTGGGAAATTTAAAAAGCAACTTAATTCAGTCCATTGTGCCATCAAAATGTCTAACTGGCTCCATGTTCTATTCCAGTAAGCGCGGTGTATCTCTTTCTTTCAATGGGGGATTAGCATTTTTCCTTAAAATGAGTTTGAAACAACCTAATCTCAGTCCACTGTGCCAACAAAATTCCTTCCTTTCTTCCTATTTCTTTTAACTATTCCAGTAACCGAATGACTCGCTTTTAATGGCGGATTCTTTCTTTTCTTTCTATTTCTTCTAAAAATCCAGTGATCGGATGACTTGCTTTTAATGGCGGATTTATGTATATTTCAATTTTCCTCTATTAGGACTTTTTTCCAAATGTCATTTTATGTTTTTAAGTTGAAGGTATTTAAGATTGTTGAGGTAGCGTTAAAATTATTTTTAAAACTATGATACGGGTAAATTTATTGGAATGGACAGACTTGTTGAAAGAAGCCGGTACTAGAATTTTACTTTATTCGCGATGATGAAGATGTTAAGAGATTTGAAATTTTGAAAGGCCTCTACTATTACGTTTGTTAAAAAAATGTGTACTAACTACAATTAATTTCATCTATTTTTTTTTTGTGCACAGATTTTTGAAAAACTTTCTTTTAAGTAGGTTTTTAAATTGTATGGATCACAAGTTGAGGTTAACAATTAATTATGTGTGTAGATTTCTAGTTCTAGCTGTCAGTGTTTTTATTTTTAATTCAAAACAAAAACAAATCCAACTATTCGTGTTGTGTTGCGTATAAAAATAAATTAGTTTCTTATAAAAAACACGACACATTGTACTCAATATTCATTTTTGGTAAATAATACAAAATGGAAGAAAAATATTTTTCGTAACAAGATTGATATCGGCCTCTCCTTGAGAAGGTCCGGTTACTTTGTTCAAATCGAATGTGAGTTTCACAATTTTTTCTTCGGGGTTCATTTCGTTCGGCCTACTTGCATCGTGCTGTTAAATTTATTTCATTGGATTTTGCATTCCAATGTCATCGTTACGGGTTTTGGGGATTCGAAGGGAATATTTAAAAAAAATAAAGATAAAATACGACCACGGAGCCGTACTTACTACAGTAACTTATTGAATTGATTCAACGAGAAATTCTACAGACATATTAATAAATAAATTGAACTTACCATTTAGACAAGTAGAATTCATATAACCTTACAGGACACCGAAGAGGATTTTCTTCATTTTCTTGCTGTTCATAAACTTTCTTTTTTCGAGGATTTGCATCTACATATAAACAAAAAAAGAATAAAATTCTTAATTATAATTTCAATCTTGATTGATTTAAATAAATTAAATTACCAAGCCCAGCTTGTGGTGGATAAAATCGTAAAAGCACATTTCTTGTACCGGGTGATTTGGTATTTTGTGCTGAACGTTTCCAATGTTTCATTATATGTGAGAATGATAATTGCATGTGTTCTTCAACGTTCTAAAATAATTAAACAAAAAATATTATATTAAATTCCACACTTAACGAGATTTTCATATATCAAGAAATTATATTGAAAAAAGTAGAAAAGTTCTAAAAAGTTGGAGAGTCATGATTTAACTTACCGTCAAATTGAAATGTTTCGTATTGAAAAACATCAAAGTACTTAGCAGCACATGGGGTGAATGAGCTCCTAATTGTTTACATTCCCATAGGTGTTCTTCTTCCACGCGTGTTACAATATATTCTATAAAGATACAAAAAAAAAAAAACATTATTGAATCTTATTTAATTTCAATCAACAGATGGCAGATAAAACCATGTTTTCGAAGACGTTATTTATAAAAATAGAATAAAAAAAGAAAAATTTCATCAAAAACTTACGAGAATCATTGTATAGCACCGAGAATTTACGTGCCACTTCGTCCAAACAATCAGTGAAACGTTCATAATAGGGATCAGTAAATATGTTATCTATTCTACCATTTTCATAAAGATATTGCTGGATACCTAAATCAAAAATATAATTTATAAATTTAAAAATACATAATATGTATATTTTTAATATTTTTGTCTTACCTAAGACTAAGTAATATATTGTATCGGGTGCATATTCCGTGCCATTTGGCTTTCGGACTTCTTTGACAAACAAGCACAATGAATAGTTCAACTCGTCGGCTGTCATTTGAAGTAGTTCAGTTTTAAAGAGACGCCGCCTTATTGAACTCTTTTCAATATCTGCGTTTTTCGTCATCACCCATTGCTTCCAGGCATTCACACCGAATGTGAATTTGAGACACATATTTGCGTCGGGCTTCTCAACTGGCATCACCGGTTGTTGTGGAGGTGTGCTATCGGCAGATAGACGTTGTCGTTTGATTGGTGATCGATTGTTGCGTGGTGTGATTGGAGAAGCTATTGCGCCACGTTTGCGACCACGCCCACCTCTGAAATTATAACAAAAATTATCGTTCAAATTAGTTTACTTAATTTCAAAGTTCATGAATATAAAAATTGAACTCACCTCTGTGAATGATCCATCATCATATGATGGCTCATTTGCATTCCAGAATCCTCTTGCACATGTGATGGATGAATCATTCCCGGTGGTGGGTTAGTTATTGTATTCGCCGTCATTGCTGATTCCAGATCAACACCGGGCTCTTCATACTCCCCGCTGGCCATTTTCAGTGCCATTTGTAGAACATCTTCGCCAAATGATGAATTGTTTTGTGCTTCCATATTTACTACAACGTTGTTTGTCTGTGCAACCGTTGGTGTCGGTGTCTGGTATTGAACTTCAATCATTCGTGGTTCGGGCTTCATGTCCTCCTCTGAATCGGAATCTGATTCGTTCTTTTCATCGGCTACCATCTCTGCCATCATAAGCAGCTCGGCCTCGAACGGATCGGCCGGCATTTTGTCTTGAATTTTTTTGATTTCTTTCAAAATGCCACTGGCCGAATTTCGTGTAGTTGGGATGAAAATCGGCACTGGAATCGGCAGAGGAATTGGAATAGGCATTGGAAATGGTGCCGAATACATGTACATTGGTTGTGGAACAAATATCGGTACCGGAACAGGGATGAGAACTCTCGTACTATAGTCCTCATCGGTTTGAATTCCGATCTCTGCTGTTTCGGGTCGACAGTCAATTGAAGCATCCTCGGTTTTCGGTTGACAACTTGTCTGAACATTGCGCACAAGTGGAGGGTATGGTGGCACGGTGACAATTTTAGTTTCCACTTCTTTTTGAATTATCGGAGATGGCGGACGGGGATCAGTAAGATTTGGCGTACCAGTCGATCGGGTGGACGTCCTTCCTCCACGCCCACTTTTGGTTGTACTTACTGCTGAAGCTGGCGCTGGTACTGGAGATGTTGTTGTACGAGCTCTTGTTGTTGGCGTCGGAGCAGGGTTCGGTGGAGGGCTTGGTGTGGGTGGAGGGGGAGGGCGTTCATTTGCCACTTTTCTGCCACGTCCGCGACCACGTGAAGAACCTCTTCTCACAGTCGATGTTACAGTCGATACCCGTTCACTCTGGCCTGAGGCCAATGAGGCAACGTTTGATATTACCGGCATTACAGTTTGTTGACTCTTGGGTGGCGATGTGGTGGTCGTTGTTGCTTTTGCTTGAGCTGCATTGAGCTTCACCCTTTTTGGGAGGCCAGTCGGAAATGGTGCCGCCGTAGTTGTTTTAAGTTTCGGGGTTACATGTTGAGTTGCTGAAGCAACTGCTTCTGAATCAAGAGTCAGCGGAACTCGGGCAAATTGACTTTGGAACTGCATTACACACTGATAAGTACAGAAGTTCCTCATTGACCCGTCAGACATGGTTAAATGATACTGTGGTGTTGTGCAACTGTTGCAGTTATCACACTTGACCGCCGCACGACTAAAGGCATTTACGGACACCCCATACAGCGTCAAACAGTTGAGGGAACACATCATTAACGGATTCTGTGGATCGGCACACTTCATGATCATGTCGAAGTCATATTTCTTCACCTTGCACCACTGGCACGAGGTTATCTGGCGGTTTACGATGATGTACACATTGAAGCAGATACGCGAACAGAACACCTTCGGTCGCTGTTTATCGCCATAGATAGTGTAGCATTCGGATGACTTGCGTTCAAAGTACTTACTGCACATGCCGCATTGATCAGGCACAATGTTGCTGACAAACTTAAAAGCCGAAAAGCAAGGATTCGAACAGAAGTTGTGTTCATTGTCATCGATGGTCATTTCGACACGCATTAACTTCTCAAAGTTACATACCCCGCATCGATCGGTGCGTTGTTTTTTCTTTGCATTTACCATCGAATCGTAGCGACGCATACAGGCCTGGCTACAGAAGTCTTTAAATTGCTCCTTGTCGCCAACCGGAGCCAGGAAACCTTCACCACTACCAGATATGTCTTTCTGACAACACGAACAAGTCTTGAGACCTTTCTTGAAATTGTTCAAGCATGCGGCACAACAAAACTGTCGCACTTCGAAACCGAAACGCACGCAATATTTACCCAAGCTCTGGTGTGGAACTTCGCCGCTACATGTCTGGCAGTGCGATCCAATACGACGTTGATATTTTCCCAAACACTTCTCATCACAAAAGTCCATTGTTTGCCAAATCAAGTTTTTGCCATTCGGACGAACTTGTATCTCATTTTTACAATCAGTGCAAATACGCAGGAAACTCTTTGTCCGCTCGACTTTAGCTGCCTCTGCTTCCTGAGCAGATCGTGACACTATTCGCGAATCAGAGGTACTGGATCCTTTCGGCAAAATTGTTGTGTGACCAATGTTACGCACTCGAATCGAATCCCGTTTGAGATTGAACTTTTCCGGTTCCTCAGAGCTAAGTGTCTTATAGCAATCTTCAGAACATATATAAAATGTTTCATCTTCTTGTTTGAAGAAATACTTGCTCTTTGATATGTTCTTCTTGCATTGAAGGCATTCGTGTTCGACTGTGTTTTCCGTTTCGGGAGCTTCTTCCACAAGGAATTTCTTGCGACGAATAAAATATCTGCCTGGATTTGCTAACAAAAGGGCATCGATACAGCCTGTTTTGCAGAGATATAGAGTTGTGCCGCTTTCGGCATCTTTGTAGCGATAACCACAAATTTTATTTTCCTTGCAATGGGCACAAGTTTTTTCCAACGAAACCGCCAAGAATATTATGATTTTTTGTATAGTTCCACCTTCGACCGGACCCGGTGGCTGCATCTCCTCCAACAATGGCTCTTGTTCCTGTTCTTGTGGAGTATCTTCACGAAGAAAAGAATAAAGCATTTAAGAAAAAAGCAAATAAAGAAAAAAAGCATTTAATTCCTCACCTTCTTGTGAAGATTCTGGTTGTTGTTTTTCTGCAGAAGTTGCCTCGGCTTCTGCCTCAGCCGCTGCTTCAGCAGCTTCATTTTCTTTGTCGGCAGTTTCACGAGCTTGTATGGCTTGCTCCTTTTCAGCATCGGTTACTTCTGTTTCAGTGTCGGGAATGAGACAAACGTCAGATTCTTCGGGTTCCTGGACATTTTCCACATGTGAAGCTTCGGCTGGAATATTAAGAATTTTGATAAAAAAAAACAAAGCAATTTAAAGTTAGTCAGACGAGGATCTCTTCGGAAAAAAAATAAATACAGAAACAATGAAAAAAAAAATAAGCAGGTAAGAAAAGATCTGAGGTCGGAGTGGCGTAGGAAATCAGTGAATTCTATCTATTCTATTTCTATATCGAGAAAAAGGAAATCAAAATAACAAACCCAAATTTAATTTGCTTGAGGTTTAAAATTTTCTAAATTACCGTTAACTGGTTTCGCTTTTAAAACGGATACCAAATTCAGAAGCTTTTTATTTTGATATTAATTTCTTTTTAAGTAAAACTGTTCTTACCTAATCGAATTTCGGTGGGAACTACACTTTTGTAACTACTTCTTGTCTTATAAATCATCTTAAGAGTTTTTTATTTTTAAATTTAAAAGAATTACAAAATTAACAATCCCGTTTAGCGTTTACACTGCTTAAAAATGCAGTCCACAATCCACATAGCTTCGTTGTCGAACTTTGTACGTTTCTTTTTTTTTTAAGGTAGTAGAAGATGTACTTGGTATGTAGTAGAAATAAGAAAAAATGTACAAACAGGATCCAAATAAATAATTATGCACGTAGGTACATACTTATATGCATTTTTCTTTTAATTCATATGTTATTCCGTCCAAAAAGGAGATAAGTAGGTATTGAATAGAATAAAAAAAAAGAAATAGGGAAAAGTTGTTATTTAAGGCTCCCCCAAATCAACGCGAAATATTCGGAACAACGACGAATCTTTCGGCTGTCAAAGTTTATTTATAGGGCGATATATGAGAGTACCCACACCAACGCGACGATGCGATTAAGCGAATCTTCTATAAAATACCTATATTGACAGCCGAAAATTTCGCTATGGTTTGGGGGAGCCTTAAAATGTGATAATGAACATTAGGTCTACTTGGTAACGTGAAATTTCTTGCGAATTTGTACAAACTTTCACAGTTTGATGATCAAAAACCCTAGGAAAAAAAATTCAGTACTTGGAAATTTGTTGAAAAAAAGTTAGCATGTAATTTATCTAAACAAAAAAAAAGCATGATAATCTAAACGATTTGGATTCTTTTCATTCTAATTATGCAATTTAAATTTAAACAATCCAATTTAAAATGAGAATTTCAATATTGATACCATTTATTTGGAATCTTACCATCTCATGTCGACACACCCGGACAATGTGAATGTGAACCCCCTATAAGTCTATGTACTACTTGAAAAAAAACACAACGGCAAAACCAAAAATGAAATGTCAGCATTAGCAGGGTTGCCAAGTGCACAAATATTAATTTCCTTTCAAATTTTTATAAAATAAGTATTTTTGAATTTGATTTCAAATTTTCAATTTATCTAGTCTTTTCTTGTAATAAAAAAAAAATTATCTACTTTAGCTACAATTATTGTATTTTTCAAAATGTAAACTTTCAAATTTTTAAACGTGATTGAGGCGAGCGTTTCATTTAAAACTTATTGCAATTGAATTATTTATTTTTCAACAATTTCAACCTTAGGTTTATGTGGTTGTCAGCAGAACGCTGGACACACTTAGACCATTGGTTGGCCCATTGTGAAATTTCAACCTTGATTATATCTTAAATTACAATGATGTTATTACTTTGAGGAGTAAATCTGCCGAAATATCGAGATCTTCCTAACTGAATTAATAAATGAATGTGTTCCTTTACTTTAAAACTCTGTGCCTTTCTGTAAATTTCTACACAAAAATCTGTCAAAATTCATAATAACAAATAAAATAAAGCTAAGGTGTTCAATGAAAGTTTTAGTTCAAGTAGAAACTGATTTTTTTTAATGGAAAACAACATGATATAACAAATTATGACTAACGTATTGCAATTGAAATTATATTTATAAAAATGATAGAAGATACTAAAACAAACATTAAAATACTCACGATCTACATCGTCATCTCTTGCTGATGATGTGCTAGCTTCTGCAGGCAAATTATTTGACACGGGTTCATCTTCTGCCATTTCTGTATCATTTTCTGGTGAATCATCATCGTCATTATCTTTTTCTTCGACTTCTTTATCCGCTTCTTCATCTTCTTCCCCTTCTTCATGCACTTCTTTATCAGCTGACTTTTCTTCGATTTCGTCTGGTGTTTCTTCGTCATTTGTCTGGTCAGCAATATCAATTGGTTCATCAGTTTCTTTATCATCTTTGCCATCATCAACGACATCCTTTCCTTCCGGAGTAGTGCTAGCTGTTTCTGTATTTTCTTCGGGTTCCTCTTCCATTTTGTCATCTTCAACATCTTTTGTTGGAGATTCCTTTGATTCTCCTGGTGTTTCTTTTTCACCCTCATGCTCTTCGTCATCATCGTCGGCTCCTTTTTCCTTATCACCTGGCGTTTGCGCATTCTCAGTTGATACCATTTCAACATCATCATTACTCATGCTATCTACTTCCATTGGTGTCGGATCATCTAGCCCGTCTTTCTCAGCTTCTTTTTCGGGAAATGTCATATCAGATTCTCCCAGCATATCAGATTCGTCTGCGTGTGTGGCCCTTTCTGATGAAACGTTTGCGTCCACTTCCTCGAAAACAGTTTCATCAGGATCAGCTCCATCCCCAGACTTATCTTCGTCGGCTTTTTCTGATGCATCCAAATCATTTTCTTCTACTGCTGCTGATTCTGCTGGTGCTTCAGATGTTTGCTCTTCTTCTTCTTGACTCACGTTAGTCTCCTCAGGTGTTGATGATTCTTGTTCAACTGCTTCCTCACTTGGAGATTTTTCTTCTTGTTCCTTTTCCTTTGGCTCTTCCTGACTTACTGCATCATCATTAACATCATCTAGAAGTTCTTTTTCATCACTATCTTGTTTTTCCTCATCGTCTTCTTTGCGCTCAGGGGGATCTTTTATAGATTCATCTTTTTCACTCGCATCATCTTTAAGGTCGTCTATTAAAGCTTTGACTTCTTCGGCAGTATTTTGTATACTTCTTTCGGCAGCAGACTCTTCCTCCACTGGTTGCTTTTCTTCTTCAAACGAATCACTTAAATTAGTTTCAGATTGTGATACTTCTTCCATTTTCCGTTGTTGATGATTAATTTTTTTTCTTCAAGCATTAACTATAAGTAAAGAAGTAGACCATTTTAAGACAGTAATTTAGTTGTAATTTAAAATAGTAATTTCGCTAAATTTTTTAATTAAAAACAAAATAAAGATGACGAAAGATCTCATACAAACCTTATTATTTTAACTTATTATCTAAGTAAAAGTAATTGTTGTTACTTGAAAATATTATTATTATTGTTACTAAAACAAAGTCTGCAATGCGAAATATTCGGAACGACGACGAATCTTTCAGCAGAAAGTTTCGCCGTCGTTCCGAATTTGGGAGCCTTTAACGTATTTTGGAACATATCTTTAGAGTATCAAAAATAAAACAAAAATTGATGGAAATCTGAATAACAAATTAAGTTGTTTATGAGACTTAAAATGACTGCTGCAGACATTCACAGCGAATTTCAATAAAACAAAATGAGCACATGTTTTTTTTAATTGAAAACATACTCCCATAATCAACAACTTAATTCTATCAGCAAAATTTAATTAAAAAAGATTTAATCACAATTTCCATTAAATCTGTATTAAAATTAATTAATAACCTAGTCAAACAAAAAAAATTAAAAAAAATTTTCCATCAAGAAAGAGCATGGCAACTCTTTAAACTAATCGAGTAACATTCCCGCCGAAGCGACGCGCAATTTGCTGCTCTCTTCTTAACCACACATCGAATGTCACTTTGAATAGAACAATCTTTCACTCACTCCCATGTATTTAATTCAAAAAAGACACCACAATCAGGGGCAAAAATTAAATGAAACTACATTTACATATAAATCCATTTATATTTACCTTATTTTATATGTGATTTGTATTTTTCACAATTTTGCAATAAAATTGCCATACAATTTATAAGTTGATTAATGAGTAATGATTTTTAGCGCAAACACACTTTTGACTTGACTAGGAAAATAAAATAAAAGAACTACAGTCACAGTCGTTGCAACAAAACCTCTATAACTCAAAAAAAGAGCACGCAACACACTCGAATTTGTCAAAATAATTTTTCAAAATCACTTTTCACTTATAAATTTATAAAATATTCTTGCAAAATTTATTTATATTCTTCCAACACTCACTCAATTAAATATTTTTAATAATTTTATTAATTTTTTACGATTTTTTATGACGGAAAAATTGTTAAAAGCTATCGGCATCGATGGAAACGCCAAAAACAAATGCGAGACATATTTAAAAACTAGTACAGTCGATGTGGGGTGTAATCTAGTACATAGACTTGAAGTGTCATCCCTGTGTGTGGATTGAAACCATTCAGGGACGTAAATTGTTGGTTTTATTTGAACATATATTTTTGAAAAATCAATTAAAATAGAAAAAGAAGAATAAAAATGAGTATTTAGGAATTATAATCAAAGATTATTGAAATATTTGTTATTTATCGGCCAATAAATAAGGATTGTTTTAATAAAATTGTGATAATCTACTAAAAAACGTAGTAGAATAAATGGAGTACTAGAACAGAGATGACGTAGATGCTTTTTTCTATGTATTTGCTTTTATCTATATTTCGTAGGAATTATTTTAGGGGAGGAGAACATAAACGCCTAAATATCGCTCTATTGTATTTAATGAAATCATAATTATTCCTTTTTTAAATTTATTTTAAGTTTCAGAAAAAAGATTACGTATAATTTTACATACATTAGAATAGGGTACGCTAACCTAACTAAACGTAGGTATATATACCACTTACACTCATTAAAAAGAGAGCAAGATAGCCATACAATTTATATAGATACATGAATAAAATAAAGAAAAGAAAACCAAATGGTTTTTGACATAATACGTATGCCAAAATTCGATAATATATTTTAGTTCTTTTTATAAATCTGAAAATATTTTATATGATATCTACCTAGGATAAAATTAATTAAATAGAGAATATAATTTCTTACCACTTAATAATTTTCTGATAAGGTAGAAAATGTATTTTCACCAAAATTTTAAGGTTAGAAATGCTTTGACGTCTTCGTGTGAACACCACATCTCACATATATAATTTTATTTATGTATATAAATACAAACATGTTGAATTCTATAACAAAAAATGCTACAAATAAAAAATAGCAACCCTGAAATTGAACTCTGTAGTAGAAGAGATAAATATGTAATCGTATTTTTTGTTGTTTTTAAAATAGAGGAAAGGAAATTGTTTTTTTTTTTCAATTTAACACGGCGAAATGAATTCGCCCAATTAATAAAATAAAAAAGAAAATGTATTTTGTGAATACAACCATTTTGGCAAATATCAGTTTATATTCGAATTCTCAATATTTTTAAATTATAAATAAAAAAGAGTGGAAAAACAGAGCAACTTTTCGAGTAAATAAGATTAATGTACATACCTAAATAACACTTACCTTAAACGCTCAGAGCCGTTTGAGAAAGTCTACAATTCAGAACAAGCAATCATGATCTGGTATCTAAATTGGCCAACTGATGGTCTAAGTACATTGCCTGCATTCTAAGTAGTTAGCAGCCACTTCAACCTAACTTAATAACTACGTTCTTAACCTTTTGTAGTAGGCCATGGCGTAGAACTCACGCCGAAGGTCTGGAAATCTCAGACTCTGCCACCTGAAAATTAGTTTTTGTTTGACGGGTACTGCATCTTGCAAGGAATTGACAAATATCCTGCAAAAGTATCTCATGTCATGAAAATTGTAGGTGTCGTATTCCTAGATAGTTGAATGCCGAATAAAACAACCTCTCGATCGTTCTTTTTTACCTAGGTATAATCGAGTTGTGTTGAACCTATGTATATATATGTATGCTTCTTCCAGTCAGCTCTATCCCTACTAGGTTAAGGTCCTTCTCCACTTGTCTGTGTCACCTGAGTCACTGTCTTCTTTTAAAGTAGATGCCTTTTACTAAAAAGTGAGATTTAAGCAGCTGCGGGGTATCATCAACTCAGTATTGAATAATATTCAATCGCAAGTGTCGTGGTCTATAGGTAACTCTTGCTTTTACTTTTCCAAACTTCAATTTTTCTTTCAAAAACTATAATTTTTCTTATAACAAAGCTTGTTTATTTTATTTTTTTTATTTTATAGGTATTATAAACGCAAACAAATGCAATAAATCCATAGATTTAATTTATATTAGAGGCTTTGCTAAACTGACAGTAAGGCGGGTACACAAATATCAGTTTTATATTTAAAACAAAAAAATAATATTAAATTGTAAATAACATTTAGGTATGTATGTATATGGAAATATTCATAGAAAAGCTATGAAAAAAGGGATTAGCTAAAAAATGATTGTGTAAATATAAAAAAAAAAACATAAAAAAAACTCTTAAATGAAGTGCTCTACTTAAATTATTAATAAAATGAATTTTGTGAAGAAATTCGAGGGCGATACAAATCTCAAAAACCACGAACAGCCGATAAAGATCGATTTTTACTTCTTTTTAGCGCTAGGCGATGTCGATTGAAATACAGACGAGGCTGACATCAAATTCTCAATGTACTGACCGAGAACTTGATTTTCCGAACGGAGTTTCAGGTTTTCCTCCTTCACCGAATCGACTCGTTGTGACAAATCGTCCAAGGTATTTTGCAATTCCAGAACTTGTGTAATGAGACGGGCTTTTTCTTCTTTCTCATCTGGACTAACATCTTGTTCGAGGGAATTTGATGAGTCCGGTGTGGAACTACGATTTGTGTAGGACGAACGAAGTGAATCCATTGAACGGCCATTTGGAATGTGTGGCACGTCGTCGTCATTGATGATTACTACAATATATATTAAAGTGTTTCATGTGTGTGGGAAAAAATGAATCTCCCCAATCAACCAATCCTCTTTAAAGTGTTGGGATTGACTTACCCTGTGGGTCATCATCGGCCAGGGGAATGTTGTCATCGGGTTCTTGTAGTTTATCGATTAGGGACATTTTTTTGTCGGTAAACTGAAAAATAATTGTAAAATTGTTTTATTTTTAATGAATTGATCATTTGCTAATGTTTATAATGTCAAATTTACAATTAATTAAATCAAATTTAAGATTTATTTGCAGAAAAAACTATTTTCTTTTCTGTAATAACTTGGGCTGTCAAATGTTTGCTTTCGGTGGTGGTTGTTGAAGAAAACTTTCTTCGTTTTGTGTTTTCCTTCTTCATTTTGACCAACTTTTGAGTTTTGACTTCTGAGGTTCTCACTCAGGGGCAACAACCCTTGAAAGTGAAAACTAGTAGCTAATATAAAGGTAATAACACATGTGTGTTCCCTTTCACACGAGGAGACAAGTTGGTGAAGATTTTTTAACATTTTCAATTTCCAATCTCCGCGAATCGTAGACCGTTCATTCCTCTTATGTCGAATTCCTTTCAAAAAAAGAATCGATTTTTTTTCCAAAAGAATCGAATTTTTTCTGTCAAAACGAATTTTGCTGCACTAGAAAAATTCGTTTTGACAGAAAAAATTCGATTCTTTTGGAAAAAAATTCGATTCTTTTTTTGAAAGGAATTTGACATTAGTCCCCTTTCACACGAGGAAACTGAGTTTCCAGCAAATTTCAGTTTTTGGGTGAGAAGGGCACCAAGTAAGAGGATTGAACGTCCTACGATTGGTGGGAATTGAAAATTAAAAGAAAACGTCAAGAAATGTCCAGCAACTTGTTTCCTCGTGTGAAAGAGGACTTAGGGCCAGTTTGTTCACAGTGGGTTAAATCTAAACGATGAATTTCTAACTAAATGGCGCTAATTAACCAAAATCGGCTGATTATCGATTTCCATGATTAACAACTTGAACTATTTATTCCTTGAAAAAAAAAAATTGATAATTATGCACATTTGATGATTTACAAGTTGCAATAATTCTTGATTAAAGATGATCAGCTGTGAACAAACTGGCCCTTAATGCCCTTATCACATAAAAACTGAAAGTTGCTGGAAACTCAGTTTCCTCGTGTGAAAGGGGAATTAGGTACGTGCAATAAGTCTCGTTTGACACTATCGCTCATATTATTCACTCGATACCATCCCGATTAAAACTTAAATCCAGATGTACAGTATACAAATTCCTGAGCAAAATTTCTCAGTTTTGATGTCAAAACTCTGAGGAAAAAAATCATGGAATCACTTGCTTACTTTTTGAGTGAGAAAAATCTCTGAAATCTCATTTTCTGAACGCGCCAATTGCATCTCTTTGGTATCGCAAAATTACTTACGAATTAGCACAATTTGCCGTCAAAACTCAGTTTCGAGAAATTTGATAAAAATTTAAGTTTTCAAATAGACATCTTTACTCACTGTACAATTTCTACCCACATAAGCCAACATTCAGAAACAAAAAAACGAACAATCTCCTTTGTCAAAATAAAATAGAACAAAAAAAAATTATCGTAGCCTAGTTTTCTTTTCAAGTGTTTTTCTCGTCTGTTGCAATTTATTTCCCAACAAAAAAACTTTTACTTCTCAACAAACAAAAATAATAATCAAAAAAATTTTCAAAAATCCAATCATGCCTTTCTAATTAATCAAATCACAATTAATTAAAAACAAAACTCGAAACAATTTCAAATAAAAAAAAAAAAATATGGAAAACTCATCGGATTATTATAAAATCTTTCTTCGCTGAAAAAAAAGTAAAGAGAAAAAAATAATATAAAATAAAAAGAAGTGAAGTAGAGGAAAGCGCAAGGAAAAAAACAATTTTCTTTTTGACGTTTTCTCTTATTTTCATTTTATTTTTAAGAAGAAGAAGAAGGAAAATTTATTTCCAAAACATCGAAATTTTGTTTTCATTTTTTTGTATTGTATGCCGTAGTGTGTTGATTGAAACTGGTGGGTTGAGTTGACTCCCCCACGACACCGCGACCGCATCGACTTTCAGCACACCGTGTTGCTGCTGCATTTATGTTCCTAGTCTTGTGGCCCGTTGCTCATCAGGGACTAACTAATCAACAGAAAAAAAACCTAGAAAAACACTCGCCTCTTTATTTGTGATGAAAAATAATATAAATTTGTTATAAATTTCATAATTTTATTTATGTTCGTATATTTGACTTCCTTCTCGTGATACGTGATTTATCCAAGTTTCTCTTTTTGCCACTGAAGCCTCAAAGCGGACCGCAACACTATCGTCGTCGTGGTCGTCCCTTCGTCATCGTATCGTCGTTTTGTGGTTACTTATTGCTTTGTGGTGCAAAATGCAAACGTGAAAGCTCTCCACATTCTCCCTCCCATACTCCTCGTCGGTTGTGTGGTGTAACAAACGAAAAAAGTGGAAATTTGAGTTTTTATTGTTTTAAATAAAGATCAAATAAATTTTAACAACAAACAAACTTGTTGCCAACAAGATCAAGTTGTTGGAAAAGAAAATCGAAGAAAATTTAAATTTATTATTTGAATGAAATGGCAGATTTTGATGCCATCTATGAGGATGAACAGCTGGAAGAGTATTATGAGGATCAAACAGTTGCACCTGTGCCGGATCCCATTATCATTCGCGGTGCAGGAAATATGACGGTGTAAGTACATTGTAATTGACAACGGTGCTACGGTGTTTCTATATTTAAATTCGGGGTACCTACTTTCATTTCTTTCAAAAATTCTTAAGATCTTGTCTTCCTGTACCCTATTTCAAGTGTCAGGCTGATGAATTTGTTCCAAATTCAAACTTTGACTCACTCGACTACGAAGAACGTTTGTTTTCTTTTTTTTTAAGCGTTATTATTAGCAATTATTTTTTCGAAGGTTAAAACTGCACCGCTTCTCCAACTAACAATGCTTTTTTTTGTATTACTAATACCTATTCTTGTTAAAATTGCAACACTTCACACAATTAAAGGAACTAGGTACAAACAAAGAGTTTAAATCGATATTGAGTTACCTTCCTCTTGCTTTTAAGTAAAAATTACATCCAATTGACACGTTATGTTCGACGACAAGATGGGGATTTGAAAAAATGTTTTGCAAGGCTATTTGGCTGCACGAAACACACTTTGTAGTTTGTTTTGTGAGTGTTATATAGAGACCTTGGGAACTATGTTTTTATCAGGTTGTTAGTATTCAAAGAAACTTAACCTAATTTTTTTATTTTTATTTAGAAAGCAAGAACAAGCCAGACAAATTTATCTTTGTAGGAATGCCATATCCACTTGTGATAAGATGCTACCTTTAACCATCGGGTCTTTGATAAAAATAATAGGTACCCTTTCAGGTTTTATATTTATAATTGAAAACTGGTGCCTATGCAGATTTGTATTTATTTCTTTATTTTTAATGAATTTTTACAGAAGCGTCTGCCTTTTTTTATATCTTTATCACGATACTAAAAGTACGTTCCTACTTTGCTTTCCCACATCCACAAAACACAAATAAAACATAAAACAGTAGATTAAATTAATTAGGTAAATTTGCTAACGCATAATCTTTTGTTAAATTAGGCAAATTGGCAGCCAGGATTTCGAGTTTCGAATTCTCCATAGGACACCCCTACGTTTTTTTAAACTTTATTCAAATAACTTATAACATATGTGATTTAAAATTTAATTTATTATGAAATAGAATAGTTGTTTTGAGTTCTAGGTGGAAAATCCTGTTTGTGTTTATTCTTTTATTATATGATTGACCTTAAAATAACCTCTGGTAACTTAACAGCTAATCTGTTGCATTTTTTTTTTTATAATTCTTCAATATTCAATTATTTTTCTAATTTCAGATTTGGTCTCAGTAATCGTTTTAACGCAGAATTTCCAACGGGGCTGGTTTCTCGTGTGGCACCCGAAGAATTTAAAGCGACCATTAGTCGTATAAATGGCATTTTAAAGAAAACCCTTCCCGTCAACGTTAAATGGCTTTTTTGCGGTTGCGTTTGTTGTTGTTGTACATTGGGTTGCTCTCTTTGGCCCGTTATATGCCTAAGTAAAAGGGTATGTTATTTTCTCATGTTTTTATGGTTCATAAATTAGAAAATATGTTTTTTTTTTAATTAAACAAAATTCTTCTAGACGCAAATAATGTTGGATAAATTACTCGAATGGGAAAACAGTCATTTATATCATAAACTTGGTCTACACTGGCGACTGAATAAGCAACAATGTGATTCCAATTCGATGATGGAATATGTTATTCAAATCGAATTTATACCGAAAACACCCATATATCGTCCTGATTAAAGTCTACAGTTTAAAAATATATACCTAAATTGTATTTGGTTTTGTGAAAAAATATCAAAACAACAAAGAACAAAAAAACTGTAGAACTTTGAGGCTTGTTATATAGAGGTATATACAAAACAAAACAAAAACAATACGGAGTTTATTTTTTGTCTTTTTTTTGTAAAAAAAAAAATAACAAAAAATACTTATTACTAAGCTTAGAGAAAAGTTTTTGTTTCATATTTTTTTGTTATGATTACTACATGTAGCTAATTTTCCTCACCAGCCAAGTTCAATGCACGGAGGCTGTTTATTGCTACTAATTTTTATTTTTTTTAAATTATTAAATTACTATTTAAACAGAGAATATAAATTTATAATTTAGCATTTGTTATGTTCAAATAGAAAAAAAATAGAACAAATTATTAAACTCAATCTCAGTCAAGCGTAAAATCCTATTTGTTGTTAACTCCAATACATATTAAACACATTAATTTTTTTTACTAAAATAATAATACACACTTAAACAGAAAACCAAACAACAATCAAATTTATTTTGTTATCCATGTGAATCGAATTACTATTGGATTCGTCTCTTAGATACATTCGTTACGTTTCAAAAATATAATTTCGTACTGTGGTAGCTATTTGTGTGGAAGTTGATCGAATCATTACAATTATCTTTTCGATATTAAAAAAAAAAAACAATTCGATCCACATGCATGATATTTTAAAATGAATCAAATGAGTGAAAAAAAAACGATTCGATTCACATAAATAGCACAATAAGAATGATTTATATTTATCAAAAAAAAAAAATAAACATAAAATAAAAAATAAGAAAGTGTTGCGTTTTTAGCAATCTCGTATTTAACAATTTATTATATATTTTTGCCATTAGTAGGTTGAGTTAAAAACTTTAATATAATGTTTATAAAAATGCACTAATTTTTTTGTAAATAAAATAAAGATAAAAGAAAATTGTAAATAATATAAATAAGAAAAAAATTGAATTACAAAAATTTATTGGAATTATAAGCAAAAAAACAATAAAATACAAATTATTATTATTATTGCCTATTATTGCGTGAATTAAATTTTGTTTGTATTTTTGAAAACAATTGATGAAGTTATGTATATGTCTATAAGGACAGTGATAAAAACTATAATTTGATATAGAAATAGGATATTGTGTGCAAATTTTAGCTTCTTTAAAAAAAAAAAAAACAAAAAAAAACAAAAAAAAACCTAAAAAAACGCATAAAATTAAAAATAAAAATAAAATAAAAGAAAAGAAACAAAGATAAATAAGTCCTCCAAAAAGAAAAGCCTTCAAGCAATAAGGAAAAAATTAAGAAAAAAAGCTTTTAAACGGGCTTTCCATTCACACTGTCACTGTTATTTGCACTTAAGAAGGCAGCCACAAATTATTAACAAAAATAAAATAAATTCTAAAAATACATACATACATACATACAGTGTTGAGCCAACAACATTAAGCAACTTTTACGCAAATACATAACTCTGAGTTCAAACTGATAAATCTGTGCCCAAAAACCAAATACGCTAAAGTCGGGTTTAGACGAAATTGAAATTTGTATGTCATTAGATTCATCGTTCCCGAATCTATTTTGTAATTTTTTTTTATCTTTGTAGAGCCACAGTTTTCCTTTAATTCCGCACTAGTTTCAAGGCGATCAGTTTTTCCAAAATGATTCTAGAGCATTTTGTAATTTGGAATATTTTATAAAAACTTCCAACTTCTCTCCTGAAAAATGTTAAAAATCAACCACAGAAATTGCGAACTGTCGAAAACCGTGAATTTCTACGAATTTTCAAGTTCATTTTAAAAAGATAGTTAAGTTCGTAGAAATGTATCGATTTGGACAGTACGCAAACAGGCATTATATTTGGCTGTATTTCATTCAATGTTAAAGTAGGTATTTAAAAAAATTTCGGATAGTAATCCTAATGATATATAAATTTTAAAAACAATTCCTCCCCGTAGAAGTACAAATTCTATCTGATTTGTACAAAATCTGTATGATGGAGCCGTTCGGATTGATAAATCGTACAAACCTCTGAACAAAAAAAAAAATACAATTCAAATATCCAAATCACTGTAACTACATTCATCCAGCTTTAAACTTAAATCCGGATGTAAACTGTACAAATTCAATGTAAATATATCCGGATTTAATTTTGAATCGAGTGAATAATAAGGCGGTAAGACTATGGTTATATTAAATGCGTTAAACCATTAAAGGGAATAACTTGATTAGCCACAAAGATGTTTTATTCGCACTTATCATGGCAAGGGTCTTATTTGCATTTATCATGAAAAAAAATCCACAAAATGTATTAAATACACGTCAGAACTTACAAAACTTTGGGTTTTATAAAACGGGTTGCGATGCACGCCATTTATTTGCCGTCATCATCAGAAACGGTGGAAATTTGGTCAGAACTGAGCAATCGTTCAAATCATTTTTTTTTTATTCAAGCGTTCGTTATAACTGATGATGGAAAATGACAAATGAAATTAACCTTATGTCAAACACATGTGTACATACCTACACCATATACTGAAATTCGAATGCATTTACAGTAAAAACCCCGTCGGATTACGCAGTCACTGTAATCTTAGCCATAATGTGTTTCGAATTCATTAATGGCGACTGTTTCGTTATGTGCCTCTCCGGTGGTTTCCGTCACGCAAATTGTGGTGAAACATTCAACTTATGGCTAAACAAAAAAATAACAAACAAACAAAGATTACCATGAACAAAATAAAAGTTACGATAGTGAATTTCCTCCCATAGTGGGTCGAGTGTTTTCTAGACTCCCTTTAGTAGTGTTTTGTATAGTATGTTTAGTTTTATTGAAAAACAAATTCTTGCATAATCTTTTTATTATGAAAAGAACAGAATGAATTTGAATTAAAAGATTTAAATCAGTTTTAACCTAGAATTTTTTATTTTTTGAAAAAGTTGCCCATTGTTGGACGCTGTACATTATTTACAAAAAAAAAATAAAACAAACAAAAATTGAGACTGGATTGTAAGTAAACACAAAAACTTTCGTCGTTATAGTGCTTGTTGGCTTAATTTTTTATTAAAAAACAGCAATGAGCTTTTGTTATTTGTTTTTTTACAAAGCGAAGAAAAATAAAAAATAATAAAATATAAATTGGCAGTATTAAAATAAAAAAAAAAGGTGAAAACAAAAATACGAACCGGATATTGGTTTTGTAAATCTTAATTTATGTTTTTTTTTGTAAGTTTAACCTTAAATAAAAAAAAAAAATAAAAACTTAACAATTTTCGGGAATAATATTAATTTTTATATTTTAAAAATACAAATTAATTAATTTAATTTTTATATTTTAAAAATACAAATTAATTAATTTATTTTATTGTTTTATTTTGTAATAACTGCATGCCTATTTATTGAGTTTTTTTTGTTTCATTTTTAATTAAATTCAAAGAATGGAAGAATTTATAAGTATTTATAAAAATTATATTATAAATACTATTGTAGAAACATTAACGGAATATAGATTGTAAATAAAAAAAGAATGAAAGAAAATACACAACAACAATTGATAATAGATAATAGAGGATTTTTATTAGTTTTTAAGTAAAATATTAAAGAAAAAATATATTAAATTTGATTTCATATTAATTTGAATATAAACGATGAATTTAGTTAACTAACGAAAATAAATATTAAAATTTAAAAAAAAAATAATAACTATAAACATGTATTTTGATTAATTTTTGTATATTCAAGGAATGCAATTTTTTGTGAACTTTTATTTCTGATGACATAGAGAGCTCATGGTTTGCAATGGATTCTTGAGAAGTGGTTTGGTACCGATATCCGGAGTGAAATTCATCATCTTCCTGCTCTCAAAATTTCTCTACGGTTTTTTTTTTAATTCTTCTTCTTTTAAATTCCCAAAAATGTTTCCCTCCAAGGGATATCAGATCTGGTGAACGTTTAGCACAATAGGACTTAATATGCGTGAAAGACATTACGGTCTTTTAAATACGAACTGGATTGTTCAGTTTCAAAAATCTCCGGCTCGTTTCGATTTGTTTTTTTAGTTTTATTTTCGAATTTGAAGTGAATAATCAAAAGTTCGAAATATAAAACGCATTCGACTTGAAGCGAAAACGAAATTTATAAAATCAAACTCACTACCAAGTTTGACTCGCTTCCACTTTTACCTCAGCAGAATGATTGATATTGGGGAGAGTGATGTTTAAATATAAAAACAAAAAAATACCAGAACAGTTTGTTTACAAAAAAGTAGTTTATTTATAATATATTTTTAAAAAATATTTAATTCCTTTTCTTTTATTTAAAAAAAAATAAATGTTTCTCTTCACGTTCTTCTTAACTTAACAAAAAAAAAGTAAAATAAAATAAATATTTCAATGGAATGATAATTATTTTCTACATAAAATGTATAATGTAGCTTCTAAATTAAAGTTTAATTAGTCTTTTCTGGTAACAAATGGAATGATCATCAGTTCACAATTGTGGCTCCTCCAGCCCACGCGTTAGCTTTACTATTCTTACTCGTTTGTATTTATTCTAATTTAATTTTAGTTCTATTCATTATTAACAAAAACATCTGATGCCTTTGAAACTCCTTGATTACTATTAAACAATCGCCGCGCACCATCTAACAGCATCTTGGTCTGATCCTCGAAACAACGCAACAACATGGCATCCTGTTGCTTCTGGAATTCATGTTCGGATTTTGCCAAATCCATTTGTTGCTTGAAAAAATCATCTATCATCTCGCGTTGAATGTCTCGCAATGAAGAGCTCATCTCACGCATGGCTTTGCCATAAGTCACAAAGGGTATACGCGTTGTTTCTGGTGGAGATTCCCCTGGGTCGTCTTCTTCGGAGATTTTCGAATGCTTCGAGCTTGGTGCTGGCGATTGGGTTCCCTCGGAAAGGTCTGGAATGTTGAGGCGCTTCTTGCGTTTACGCAGTGTAAGCACTGGAATCTTCTTGGAGTTGGACTCGATTGGAAGGGGAGGTGAATCGACTTGTTGATGATGATGATTTACTTGAGTCATCTGGGATATTTGTGGTTTGGGAGGAAGTTGGATTTTCATGAATGGAATTTGTTTAAGCGGTGGTGGGTGTAGTTGATCTGATTGAGCTGATAATGGCAGGAACGGCGGCGGTGTGTACCTATGGAGACGAGGCATGTGTGGATCAATGAGAGGGGCATCTCCCACATCCAATGAATCACCATTTGTTAAGTGATGCGAATGAGCCATGTTTTGAATTTCAGGTACTGATGTAAAATGGCCATCTTCTTGAAGTGTTGATGGGGACTGCGACCGCGACAGAGGTGGAGAAGTTGGTTCTGGCTTAACATCTGCGAATTGTTGAGAATCGGAATTTTCATCGATATGCGTATGTGAGAAGGATTCTTCTTCAACTGCAGAGGTGCTATTGTTGTTTTCATATTCTGAAATAAAAGAAAAAATGTTTTAGGATTCAACTTGCAATTGTTTTCGTAAAATTTTGTGGTTCTTCGTCTTGAAATAAAATTACTTAAGTTAATTTGAATAAGAGAATTTAAAGGATGAATATTGGAACTATGGAAGACTATGTTTTTTAAATCAAATCCAGAAAATTCAATTGATTTTGTTTTAGATAGTGACATTTTTTAAAAATAACAAACAAAAAGAACAAAATAAAAATTCCTACATATGTACTAGAGCAATTAACTATTTTCCAGTTTCCATCCACTTTTATTTCCTGTTTCGGAATTGGAAATTTTCGTATGTAGAAGTGACGCCACTTTTTTTGTTTTGTTATATTCTAAGTTGAAGCAAGGTAAGTAAATTTGAATATTTTTAATTCTACATAGGTAGTCTAAATATTAAACTTCTGCCAATCTCAAAAATTTACCACAAAAATTTATTTCGTAAATGTGGTAGTTTTGAAATAAACCTTGTTCAATCTTTAAAGGATCAATCTTTTTACAAATCGAATTTACGTATACCCATATTGCACTGAACTCATTCATTTGAAAATCATTTTTTTTGACACTTCCTTTTGAAATGTGCTGATTGCTGAACAAAGCTCAAGCTGTCTGCTGATCTAGTTGTAAATCTTTTTGTGCGGTAGAAAGACTATGCAGTGAAATTATTTAATAAATTTAAGAATTTGGAGCCCGAAACTTGAATGACCTTGTACAATTGGACCTAAGATGTAAATATGTAAGTTTTTTCTTAATTTGTAGAAAAAAGATGATGAGTCTGATGTTTAGTGTACGCAGTGTATTTAAAGACATTTTTTTAAGAGAAATCGGACTATGAAAAAAAATTATACACCCTGTTCTTAATTTCGGTCAAATGTGGAATTTCAATTTGTTGTTTTTCTTGTTCAAAACCGTTTCTTGGACGATTATTTCGTTTCCAATATAACCTAGATACATTTGCGGGCTGTGATTGAAAGCTGTATATCTTTTCCAAAGTTTTTGGGTTCTGAATTTGGTTTTTCTATGGAAACGATGATTCCGTAAGTATGTAAATAATAACCAAATAATTTATAATAATAAACTAAATTTCAAGAAGAAAAACAAAAAAAACAAAATTGATCTCGTATTTTATTAAAGTTTAGTGTTGAACTCGGGTGAGGACAAAGGAAAGTCACTCAAAAATAGTCACAAGATTGTCCCTGAGTTGTTCGTCTGCGAGGATGGTTTAACTAGGTTTTAATTGAAATGTTGAAAATGTTTTCAATGAAATATCACTTTGAGATGTTCGCAAGGTGGTTGCAAGATTCAGATTTTCATCGGAACTCCGGTCGCACAAGGCCTATTCACAATAGAACCTGCATGTAAGTATGTAAACGTATAAATATATGCAAGGCAAGGTTTCAATTTGTAAAAAATCTATTTTTGAATTTTAAACAGATCTGAAATTTATCTACGATGATTTAGAACACGAACAAAGGTGTCCTCAATTCAGTCTGTAGACTGTACCTCGAGCTACAGCCTATAAATCCCTTAAAATGTTGACCTTAAAGTTTGTTTGTGATTGCCTAGAGGCGAGATTGGAATTTTTTTAAGATCCCAAAATAATGGTAAGTACCTGCCATACTTACAACCGTTATGACATATTTTATTTATTTAGCAAACTGTTGATAAACATTTGTGTGTGCACTATTGTAGGGTAGGTATGGTCTGCTTTTTGGTAGACAAAATTTACCTGACATTGAACAGTCTTTTTAAAAGAACAGGTGGAATTATGGGAAGGGCAGAATGGGCTTTTGCTCATTACACTCATTAAAACCATTTCACTCTAATATATGTAGGTAGGTACCTACATGTTTGTTATTGCCTGTCTTCAGTAGTGTAGCTAAAACATTTATCGTAAAAAATAATCTTTCACAAAACTTACTCAATTTAATGAAGACGAAGTTAGTGATACCGTAGACGTGAATTGGGAAGCCACTACCTACTATGAAAAAAACCCTGATTTTTCATTGATGATGGAAAACAAGATAGATCTATGACATCTTAAGCTACAGTACTGGGCGCAGACGCATACCAAGCTCATTTGTCAAAAGTCTTCACAAAATTCGGGGGATATTTAGGTAAAAGCTAAATAGATTTATATTAAACAAACCGGAGAATGCTGCGTTGCGTATGAAAGATGGGGTCATTAAACTATAACTCACGTGGAGTTGTTGAAATTGAAGAGACGGTATCCACATAAGGTACTGTGCTAGCTTTGTGAAAGTATGCAACTTTTAGTTTCGAAACAGTTTGATTTCAGTTTTCAATTCTATAGGCTTATATGAGAGTCCGCGCAGATGCATGTGCAAGGTCTTACTGAGAGGCCTGCGCACTCTTACCCCAAGCAAGATGTTCGCCAATTGACTTTCTTTGGTTTTCGAATACAAAAAATCATATCATACAATTTTTGTTTTTTAAAAATGTTTTTGTAGGTACCCAAAATTTAGAGCTAGGTATCAAAAAAATGTATATAGGTATATGTACATATGTAGTTTGTTTATATTTTTTCATATATTTATTTACTTCTTCCAGTAGGTTGAGCTTAGAGTCAAAAAGGCACACCCTTACCCCGAAAAAACTAGCTCTGATTATAGTGAGCATTTACATAAATGGTTCACTGATTTTAGTGAAAATAGCGGTTCATCAGTTATTCAAAAACCGGAACCGGAATCAACCTTGGAACTACCTATACACCAAAGAAAATTCCGGAGCTCATAAAAACCTATTTACCTACATGTCTAACAAAGGAATAAAATGAAGTAATTTTATTTTGAGTTTAACCCAAATAATGTTCCACGACCTACAATTTGGCCCTAAAACCAACGATCAAGGTAAGTTTGATGAATATTTTCTTCCGAATAGATACTACTTAACAATTTATAATTTATAATAATCATAGGATCATTTCATAAAAAGAAGATTTTATTTTTATTTTATCAAAATTAACACTAAATTTCATTTTCAAAAATGTACCCCTCCTCCCGTGCCATCAACACATCAAAAAACACAAATCCGGAACAAAAAACATCGTACCTATATCTAATTATTTATTTAAAATAAGACATAATGGCTTTCATTTCCTTCCATCTACAAACAATCATCAGTAATTTATATTCATTAATGAGAATTAGAAATGTAAACAAAAGACTGAAAAAAAAAATAAAAATGTTATTTCATATTCATACAACATGATGAATCAATCCTACAAGCACACACTATATTTTCATCTTAACCCACATTCCAAACAATATGATTTCGCGTAAAACAAAAAAGTGACTCAATATTTATAAGATAAGCGTCACCAGATACTATATCCATTACCAATACATGTACCTTCATCTACAAAACAAATTTGCAATCAAAACACACGCCTCTCAATTTTAACAAAAAACCACCTGTTACCATTAAAAGCTCCTGTCTATACCTACCTACTTTTTTTTAGAATATCTCTTCTGTGTCAACTTTCCTACACTATAAGTTCTATTTAATTTATGTGTGGCCAGACAGTTTCTCTATACCTATAATTTCTTTGTAAATAGACTAACGTGTATAGCTATTAAAATCCACTTACCGAATTCTCATTTCTAATTCTAGGTATGAAATCAACCCTCAAAATTCATTTTCATATAACAAATTCCCATGCTCGTCATACTAAGAAATCCAAGAAAAAATAAACCGGTTATCTAATAAAAATATAAATAACGTCTACCTGTCTGTATCTAAACTCTAAAATTATTCCTATACAAGATACAGTACGAAAAACAAACACAAGAGATTACCTTTTCTCATAAGGTAGGTATATTCAAACCAAAAATATAACCACATTCCAAATGTACCTACCTACTCTCTCCCTTTATCATGACAAACAAGGTTATTATTCAAAATATCCACACAAAAACGAAAAAACTCGAAAACAGAATTCACTATAGGTATACATATTACAAGACTTCCTACAAACCTACCTGTAGGTGTAACTTTCGAAATATGAGAAACCCGATTCACCCTATACCAGCGTTATAATTAATTTCAAATGAAAAAAAAATTAATTCCCATAAAGAGAAATCCATATTATAAATTACATGTAATTCTATTTGAAGGCACATACATAAAATGTATTCAAAAATATTTATATTCAAAAACCACCACCTTTTGCAAACCCATCATTTACATACATATATCTATTGCATAAAAAAAATTAACTATATGCATAACTCACCATCATCAACGGGCTCATCCTTTACCACCCCCAATCGATATCCAAAAATAGGGTGTTGCATACCAAACCCATTTGTGTCCTCTTCGTTTTTAAACGACGAACGAAATCCATTTTTAAATTTATTCCTTCGCATTACACCGAATCCATTTAAATCGGCTGCATAATTTCTCCCGCCATTGAATAAAGAATTCGTCGTTGATGTCGTTGACGATGACGGCAAAGGCATACTACCCTGTACATTCGATATAACCGGCAAGTATCCATCGTTACTTCCTGTTGTCGAAGCGGACGCATTCATCATCTCATAACCACCACAGCCACTACTTATCATCATTCCATTGCCGCCACCCCCTTCTTCATAATCACCACCATCGTATGATGACATTGAACCATCATTTTGAAACTCGGCGGTTAAAAGCTCATCGAGCGATTCATACACTTCTAACGGTATAATCTTCGGTATCTGGTGCACACGCCGTGACGTCATGTAAGTTGATTTCAAAAATTTCCATTTAGTCCAAATTTGTTGAAAGTTCTTCTTACTAAATCCACGATCGAACATTTCCTTTTCGACTTTGCGAAAAACAGCTTCACTACGAACGTTTTTGTCATTGAGTAGCGGTAATAGTTTTTTCTCTCTTATTATTTGCAAAACGGTTAACATTTCCTGTTCACGCCAAAGGTTGCGTTCTGGTTTTTCAGTACGAACAACTGTCGTTGATGTTGTTGTTGTTGGTGTTGTTATTGATGTTATTATTGTTGTTGTTATTGGTGTGGATGATGTTGTGCTCATTTCAGCTGTAGTTGGTATTGTTGATGGTAGTATTGGTCTCATCATCATTGTGTTGTTGCTTATATCATTTATCATCGTTTCTTACTTTTTCCTACTTTAAAAATATTCGAATTAGAAAACTCAAAAACCCTCATGAACAAAAATCACTTGTTAAAAAAAAAAATTCAGAGAGCAAGCAAAAAAAGAGAGAAAGCAACTGCGACGATGACGACAAATACGACGACGACGTTCAAACAAAACGAACCTACACCGTCAGCGATTATTTCAATACTGTCAGTTTCAACACACACCAAAATTGTTCCAGCAACCAGCTCTACCAGCCAAGCCAGAAAACAGAGCACAGCAAGCAAAGTACTCGTACATACCCAGCCATCCAGTATAGTTGTTGTTTTTTTTTTTGTTATATTTTACTGCCTCACTCAAAATCTCCATCGAATTGGAAATGAATGGCGAGGCGATTATGAGCGAGCTTGTTGTACGAACGAAAGAGGAGATAAACGCGCAAACACCAAGTTATTCACATTCACGCTGCCGTTTAATGTCAAAAACCCTCATTCAAGTCGACTCGATTCTACTATAAAAATACTCGTAGCTCGTATAGCTTGTTGTAGGTAGACGTAGAGGTACAACAAACTTAACATCGTCGTCGCGTCGTCATCGACATCGACATTCATATTAAAACAAAAAAACTTACTTATATTCTTGGAAGGTATATGATTTAAAAAAATTGTCTAGGAAAAGTTCGACGACAAGGTAGTTAGCGGCTGTGGTGCGGTAAACGGACGAATTGTGCTGGTTTTTCGTTTTCGTTATTTCACGAAAACGTGTCTTAGGAATCTCTGAAAAACCAGCAACACAATCTGAGAAACAGAAAAACCTCTTAATTCAATTCAATTCAACTGGCCCCAACCATCATCAGCTTCCAGTATCAATATCAAAATCCATGGTCGTAGTTGGATAAATTAATTTATTGCATTCGAAGGGGGAAATAAATGATAATATTTGAAAATGTCATTTCGTTAATATTTTTGTGATGTGGTTTTTTTCGATTTTAAGTTCGATTAAAAATTTAATAATCATTAAAAATCTTCGAGGTGAAATTATTTACTATTCTTTTTTTTAATTGAAAATATTTAATGCGTTAAATTACAGAGAATTGGAATGATATGAATAGCATTAACAATAAAGTCATCAGCCTTATTTTGAAATTAATATGATTGAAACAACAAAACTATTTTTTTTCTCACTTTTAGCATTTGCTCCAATTGAAGACTATCAGCAATTTAGCGATACTCTATTTGATGATATTTCATGACTTCTAATTGTATACAACATCGATTAATCGACAATTTATTGGCAAGTATTTTTTGTATTAAAAACAATAATAATAAATAGACAATTTCAAATTTTACCACAATAATAAAGTTTTTTCTCGAGGACTTAAAATAAATAGGTTCCACACCCTTTTTGACGCTACAAATTAAGTTTTTTTTAGTAATGCACTTCAAAGCTTCGTCTACCAGTTCGAGTAAAAGTGAATTTTTTTCTGGAGGACAAACTTTTCATGCTACAATTTTAATTTTTATCGTTATTCCTCCTTAAACCTTTACTACACAGTTTGAGTTAAAATGAATGAAAAAATAAAGTTGTAAGATTTTATTTTGAAACAAATTCAATTATAATTGACATGTGTCAAACTTTTTCAATATTCATTAGTTTCCCTATGTGGTATATAACATAGTCAAGGAATGGAATAAAATATGTTCTGTAAAAGAATTTGGAATGCATTCCAGCAGAAAAAATGGACAATGAATACGTTCCACACGTTGTGGAACCTATTCATTTCACTAGGCGATTATCCCAAAGTTGATATATAAGTATGTATTTTATTTACACAGAATTAACTTTCTGCTTTTTCTTTTGTGGATCTTATTTAAATAAAGATTAACTTAAAAATGCTTGTGGAACGTATTCATTTAGCATTTCAAAAAATTCGAGTATAAGTTGTAGACCTTTTGAAATGGAAAATGAATACGTTCCACAAACATTTTCCAGTTATAATATTTATTTAAATAAGATCCACAAAAGAAAACATAAAATACTGACGATTGAAATTGAAACCAAAGCGCGAAAAAAACATGTGGAACGTATTTATTTTTATTTCACAAGGTTTATATCCCAAAATCGATATAAATATTAGCAAACATTGTTTTTGCACAGAATCAGTTGTCGGGTGAAATTAAGATTTACTTTTGGACTCACAACATGTCATTGAGGAGTAGGTAGATACCTACGCATTATTTAATTTCATCTCAGCGAGGTAAAAAGAGGCTTCTAAAGTTCTGTATGATAAATATAATTAGGTACTTCAAGAATTCAACCTGCCTTACTTTATTAAATTTTCAGTTTTACATATTTCTACACAAAAGTTTCAATGCGCATATCAAAACCCAGATGCTATATTACCCTACCCCTCATAAGCTACGGCCTTGTACACAATAACCAACTTAAAAGTCTTTTTTTTACTTTTACAACGTTTTGGTAGTTAGTTTTAGTTTTTGGTAGGTATCGAGAATTTGATATTGTTTCCCTTTTTTTGAATGCTTTTTTATATACATTTTTCTATCCATCCATATGGTTTAAAGAGGTCTGGTACTTGTTTTCGTACCAGCAGCAGCAAAGTACAGCAACAGCCGCAGCCTGAAACCTTTTTCTGGCTTACTTTAAACGCGTCTTGAATTCTTCCTCCTTTATACCTCACATGTTCTTTAAGTCTTCGTGTGCCGTCCGACGACCGTCTTCCAATCCTCTGTGTATTGGAAGTTTCTTCGTTTTGTTTTCCCTCAATTAAGAAAAAAAAAAAGAGTCTTACTTTGTCTTCTATGGAGAAGAAAAAGAAGCAGAAGAAGAAGAAAATGAAAAAGAAGCAAAGAAGTCGAGGTGATGGCAAACATGTAAGCAAGGTAAAGAAGGTTAGTATACCTAGTTTGGTTTGGTTTTACCTTTACATCTGCAGCCAACACACAAAAAATTCGAAACTTAGAATCTCGCTCTGAAAGTTAAGTGCCGGAAAAATACCAGTAAAAACCAAGACCAAGAATCGAGGAGGCAAACTTCGGTTTAGGTATCATTTTTATAATCTGGTGTCTTCTGGAGTACAATAATATAAAAACGATGAAGACGACTACGACGACGACCACGATGAAAACAGACGGTGACGGGCACAAGAAGAAGATAAATCTATGCTCTGGAGCTATTGGAGGGTTCGAGCGCGGGGCATATTCGGAGCAGAGGACGGACGTATACAAAAACGAGAATCAAGCCCACAGAGAGACGCAAAGCAGCAAAGTATAGAAAGAATAATTTTTTGAACTCTCTTTCAATACTGAGACGACTTACAACAACGACAACGACGATGATGAAAAATTATAAAATGAAATGCTTTGGAGATACGAATACCCGGATAACGAAATTAAAGACGATGACGACAACGACGACGGACGAACGGACGATGCCATACGCCGCCGGATGGTGCAGGCGATGGGAACGGGGAATTTTTTCAATTCACTTGTTTTTGTCCCTCATTTCGAGAGAGGTCATTTTAGGTCATTTACGTTGTCGAAATGAAAGAAAAAATATCCATTTTTTGAAAATTTAATTCTTTTAATATAAAAAAAAAAACAGAAACTACATCTACATAGGTACATATCTCTGGCTAAAAAAATCTGATTTTATATCTCATTATCTAAGCTTTTGATTCTTTTTTTTGTCAGCATTTTCGTATTTGGTATACCTAGTATTCTCAGGTATGACGAAAAACAGGTCACCACTTAAAAAACTTTTTTTTTTTTTAATGAATGTAGATATACCAGCAAAGCCAACAGAGCTAGAGCCAGTTTTTATACATATTTTTGTATGAAGGCAGAATAATGGCGTCGTGTCGTGACGGTCGTCGTTGTGTCGTGTCAGTCGTTATGTAGGTTTTTGGCGTAAAGCTCGAAAAAAAGTTGTAAAGCTATAGGTATCTATAGATTTTTTTGGGATGGTATGTACATAATATGAATTTTTTTAATATGATTTTTTTAATGTCGTTGTAAATTAAAATAAAAAAAATGAAAAAAAACTTTTCCATGTATTAGTGAATGAGAGTTGGAAAAAGTAGAATAATTTTTCATCTTTTGCATGGGGTTTTAGAGATATGTATTATAATGTATGTATATAGAGAGAGTATAGATTAATTTTTCTGTCGTTGTTGTTTTACATGTTTTTGAATTGAGCTCTTTAAATATAAGGCGTGTCGGGTTGTTTTTTTGCTGAGGGAAATTTAATTAAATGAATGTGTTTTATTGATGGAATATTTATGAACAAGGTTTTTTTTTAACGCTTTTAAATTATAGATTTTTGAATATACTTATGTACCTACATACATAGTTACTTTTTTCTTCATTTCTTTTCAAACTGGAAAATTAAGCTCAGGGACAGGTATTGTTTTTATTGGAATGTTTTATAGTAAAAATTCTGTTTAAAATCCTTATACCTAGGAATCTAATTTATCTTTGTATATGTAGGTACCTACATAAGTAGGGTGACGAGGTATATCCTCGATAAAAAGAGGACATCCGAAAAAATCTCAAACGAAAAAAAAAAATATTTTTTTTATTTATTGGATCAAAAAAGACTTCATAACGTAGTGTGTGATTTAACAAAAGAAAACAATAACAATAAACAAAAAAAACTATATAAAATCTTTATATTATTTAAAATGAAAAGTTACCCATTTTTTTCATACTACAAAAATTGTTTATTCTTCAAGAACTATTCAACCATTTTACATTTTAGCTTTGATTGTTAATTCACGCAAGGTTTTGCCAATAAAAAAAGACAGCTTGACAGCTGACAGCTCAGGGTTTTTAAAAATGGAGGGCTACACGAAAGAGCAACGCGTTTTCATCATTCTAATAATATTAAGGTTTTTTTCGGACAAAATCATTTTCAGTGATGAAGCTCATTTTCGTCTTGATGAAAATATGCGATTGTTGAGAAATAAAATTGCATCCACAACTTTTCACTATTGGGTGTGGATTTTTTAAATTGAGCGCTGTATCAACTACATATATTCATGAAAAATGTTAACAATAATCAATAAAATAGATAGATGCCCATGTTTTCTATCAAAATTACTTCTTGCGTGAATTTTTGGGGTACCGTTTATTCATCATTGGACCTTATTTTCATTAAAATATCGGAGCTTTTTAAAATATACTTGTAAAACTTAATACAAGACATATTTTTTAATTTTTATTTAGGAATGAGTGAATTCAAAGTTCAATTTTTAGTTTTGAAAATACTTTTAAAATTGTGTTCCCACCAGAATAAATTTTCTTCTGTTGTTTTATTTCACCAACAAAATTGAAAATTGAAAAATCTAAAAGGACAAAAGTTTATTAGGTCAAAAAGAGGACTTGTCCTCTTGAAAGAGGACGTCTGGTCAGCCTATATACCTATGTATGTACTTACAGTGCGCTTCACTTGGTTAGACGCATTAATTTTTGTTTGATAATTTTTCTTTCTTATTGGTATTAATTATCAAACCATTGCATTTATGAAAAAGGATATTTAATTCTCAATGAAAACAACATAAATAGGTACCTACATGCTTGACTAAAGACAGTTAAAGGTTTTTTTCTTCATTTCTTCTCGATCATGTAAAAATAACAGAATTTTGTTGGTTCACATGATTAGACGCACCTGCAAAATGTTCGAAAAAATAGAGCATAGTCTTTTTTTATTTGTATTTATTTTATTTTTACGTTTGCTTTAATTTCTTATATTTTCAGTACTTAATGCAACCTACACGATTTGATATTTCATCAAAAATTCTTCTTTTTAAAGAAAAAAAATAAAAATTCTTCTTATTGCCGCAATCAGCTCCTCACAGGTTTCATACTGCTTGCCTCCCTCGTATATTTGACAGGTAAGCCATCCCCAAACATTCTCAATTATATTGAGATCGGGTGTATATGGTGGCGACGGCAACAACTCAACATTTTCACCTTCAAGAAAAGCATTTACAAGCTCTTGGTTTTAACGAATTAAATGTATTTTCTTAGACGTTTCGTCAAATTTTATAATTTTTAAAAAATAACAATTAAAGCCAATTCCACTCATATATTAGAACGATACCAGTCTCGGTACAGTAAAATATTTTCATATAAGAAACAATGAGTGCTATATGAATATAGAATACAGTTTGTTATTACTGAGCATTTGCTCTGAGCATGTACTCCATTTTGTATTCATATCACCTGATCAGAGGACAAAGCTTGTCTAAAATCAATAGTGTGAATATACTCATTGTTTCTCGTGTAAGAATAGCATTGCTCAGTTTTTCATACTGAGCATTTGCTCTGAGCATGTACTCTGTTTTAAATTCATATCACCTAATCAGAGGAATGAGGGCATATCTAGAATCAATAGTGTGAATTTACTCATTGTTTCTTGTATAAGAATATTTTGTCGTTTTGAGATTGGTACCTATCGGTATCGGGACTTTTAGTGTGAATCTGCCCTAAAATTCTTCATATTTCAAAGCCGTTTTTTTCTGAGCTCCTGCTCAAAACTCGAGTTTCTCAAGTTTGTATAGATAAAATTCTTGAACATTAGCATTTTCATAGCATCTGCTTAGTTTTGTATACTGAGTATCTGCTCTGAGCATTATTATTCTTATAACTGCATATAGAATCTATAGTTTGAATATACTCATTGTTTCTTGTACAAGAATATTTTTTCGTATTGAGATTCGTATCGGCATCGGCCTCTAAGTGTAAATTTGCCCTAAAAGTTTTTATATTTCAAATAATTGGTACCAGTATCGGTACATTGAGTGTAAAATATGAGAGAACTACGAGTTTTATTGTATATTATTATAAGCACGAATTTTCAATTGACAGAATTGAATAAGTTTTCATTTTTACTCGCCACAGATAAAAAATAAAAAAAAAAAAACAACAAAAACAACCAACAACAGAAGATAAATTGAGTGAAAAACTATATTTTTTAACTTATCTTTTTTTTGTAGTCAATTTTCAATCTTTAAGTGGGAGCAAAGCAAACAAAAAGATTTAAAGACCTTTTGGACTCCCTTGGATACAAAAAAATAATAATAATTTAGTTCATTTTTCAAACTTGTACGTATGTATATTAAAATACATACATAATGTTTGTATGTACATATGCATGTTTGTATGTGGCAAGTATTTATTATTATAGATAGCCGTCTGTCTATCTGATGACAAAAAAAAAAAAATGTTTCCAAATATCCATAAAATGCGCGAGAAAACCAACTTCAAGTTCTATGGAGACCGACCGGTTTTTATAGGTTGTAAAGTAGTTTTTGCTGTTTTTGCTATTTTTGTTATTTTTTGAATTTTTTTTCTGTATGTTGTTTTTTTTTTGTATTGAATAAAATTGAATTTAGTTTTATTTTTCTATACACAAAGAATTCTTTGTTCGAAATTCGAAAGGCTTGAAAGTTGCATTGTTGTTGTTTAGTTAATGTGGGATTTGAAAAAAAGTAGATTTATTCCAATCAGAGTCTATGTGAGTCTGAGAAATGAACAAATGATTTCTTTTTTTTTTTGTGTATATCCCAATTATTGTAGGTTAAAAAGAGAATGATAAAAGAATGAATGAATTAAGATAATAATGATTACTTTAACGAACAGCTTACAAAAAAAAAAGAAGGAAACTGCATGTGTTTTTGATTCATTTAAGGCCTTGTCAGAATAGTTGAAGTCGGTTTAAGTAGAAAATTGAAAGCTAAGCTGCTTGATGATTTTTTTTTCTAAATTAAATTTATTTTTTTTTTCCTTAAATGCACTTGAATGAATGTGTAGATATGCACTTTGGATATCTCAATTTAAAATGATTTTTTGACACACAAATTGAAGAAAAAAAAACAAGAACTTAGGCAATTTAGGACTTGTTTCACAATGTGGATATTTTGAGCAAAGAAAAAAAGTAAAAGAGATTTTAATCAAAATTGACATTACGATGAGACCAGTGGACCTCCTCTAAGCTGTGTTTAATTCACTTAAAAGTAATCAGAAAGGCACTGCACATATTTTCTTTTAAAAATCGCCTATACTTGTAGGTATATAGCTTTAAACGTTACTATTTAACTAATTAAATAAATATAAAAATATAAATATAAATATAAATATAAGAAAATATAAATACAATATTAAATAAATACTAGCAGCAGAACCGGTGCACATGAAAGACACGGTCACACGGAGCTCCATCATGACAAACCTTACGAAAGAAATTATGAGAAGTTGCAGCAATTTTGTTTAATATTTGAGAGTTATGTCATCAATTTAGGGCGTTGTATCACAAAACAATCATAGGTGTTTTTTTTTCAATTCCGGACGGAAATAAATGACAAAAAAAAAACGAAGTCGGAGGTAAATAATTTACATGCTAAATTCATCAATGACTAAACCTTTGCTGTTTTAGGGAAACCCACGGAGAATTCTCGTGGCTTAGGCGCCAGTTGTATAGCTATCATTGGATTTTAAGTATTGAGACACTTAAAAAGCAAAATCAGTAATTATTTTAATGGCAACTTAAAGCTAATTATTAATTCTTGCCAAAAAAAAAAACATTTTGGCCAAAAAACTTCCACACCAAATGATTTTTAAAATTTTAATGATCATTGCTAAGGTTAGTTTAATCACATAAATAATAAAATTCTTTTTATTTGAAATTTTGGTCCAAAATAAAAGTTGTGTTTAGCAAGAATTTTTATCAATTAAGGGCCATTTGCTGAAACGAAACTTAAATATTTAAGTTCTACATACTGGCTTTAGTTCCTCTTATTGGTTTGCACCAAAAAAAATCTTAAACTTAAAAGTTGCTATGTAGAACATAACTTTGGGGGAAGAAAAAGTAGAACCTAAATTTCCTTAATTTTTATTTGAATTTGTCAGAACAAGAAACAAATTTATAAACTGAAAATGAATTTCGAAAAGCTGCTGGACGTAATTGAGGATGATGTTGAAGTCCTCGGGTTAATAGAAGTTGGCGTGCCCCGGCAATTATACGAAAGAAAAGAATATTTTTATTCTTTTGATGAACTGGCATTTTATAAAAGATTGCGCTTAACAAAAGAAATTACCCTGATTGTACTAGAAAAAATCGAAAGATCAATAGAATGCCCATTGAATCGGTAAGATTTATTAACATAAATGCATTATCAACTTCATTAAAAAATGTATACATACTTGTTTTCCCAGAAATAATGCTATTGCTCCGATCAACCAACTTTTGGTTGCCACTTGAGACTTCCAGAAACCCTGACTGATATTTCAAAAGCTAAGCGAGATTTGAAATAGCATCGTTCCCAAATGTAATTGGTGCCATTGACGGTACTCATGTTAGAGAGATGAAATGTTAGTAAGATGAAATTTTATTTTTGTTAGCAACGAAAAATAAGCAAAGTTAATCTTAAGAACTAAGTTCCACATAGAGCTAAGTTGAGAATATTTAAAATCCAGATTTATGACTCGTTTCAGCAAATGGCCCTAAGTCATATAAGCTTCATATTGACATCAAAATAATCACTGATTTTGATTTTTATATATTCCTCAAGAATTAAAATTTCCTATGATAGTTTTCAATGATAGCTATAACATACCCCCTAAGCTCTTAGTCCCCTTTCACACGAGGAAACTGAGTTTCCAGCAACTTTCAGTTTATTGGTGAGAAGGGCAAGAAGTAAGAGGGGAAAATTAAATCTCCCCGATCAACGATTTGAGGAGATTTTTTTGACATTCCTCTTCACATACACAGTAGTGTGTGTTCAACCAAGCTACTTTAAAACGAAACAAAAGAAAATTTCCACGATTTTGTTTCTTCGTGTGAAAGGTACAAGAGATTTTTAAGGAAATTAAAAGAAAACGTTAAAAGAAACTGTATTACCGACACCAACCGATGCGAATTACATCTTTCACATTTTTTTCTTTTTTGATGGCGTCGCTAATCCCCGCGAGATTTTAAAAAACACACCTAAAATATTTAAATAAAATTCAAATGTTTTTAGTCTTTATGTCTTTCTGTCTTTCTGTCTTTCTGTCTTTCTGTCTTTCTGTCTTTCTGTCTTTCTGTCTTTCTGTCTTTCTGTCTTTCTGTCTTTCTGTCTTTCTGTCTTTCTGTCTTTCTGTCTTTCTGTCTTTCTTTCTTTCTATCTTTCTGTCTTTCTATCTTTCTATCTTACTGTCTTTCTGGAGGATTACTCAGAAAAATTTAAAATTGTGAACACAAATTTTGAATTCACTTGCTAATACTTTAAATATTTATAGGTTGAAATACCGTTAAAAAAATTAAATGGTTTTTACAAATGCATTTTATGTTTGAAATGTTGAACTTAAGTGATGGATTTGTGAAAATTGATGTTTCCAACATTTATAGTTATTTATTGGGGTGAAGAAAAAACAACAAAATACTCTTTTAAAGGAATCACTTCAGGCACTATATGGGCTTTATGGCTTAATATTTTCATCATTTAGCCATTTATAGGGTGAAATGGGGGTAAAGGCAAAATTATACTTCAGATTTTAAAATATCTTTTCGTATTTGGAAAGTAATACATATTTTAGGGTTCAAAGATTTTTTGATATTTAACAATTTAGGTCAAAGGTGCATTAAAACAGTTTTTCAAGAATACCTTCCTACCGGTTACTTTTATGAAAGAAATGTTTAATGTTCAAATATAGGTTAGAAAAAATTTTTCTTCAAAAAGATTCGGGACCCTCTGTAATTTGAACTAAAATATTTAATTTTCATATCAGAAAACTGATTGAGGTCAGCAAAATGTTTAAAAATTTTGTAAAATTAGTAAATCAATTGCAGTTTTAGATTTCCTTTTCTTTGGAACCTACTATGGAAATTAACTACTCTTATAAACAGTTGCATATGAAAACTTTGAAATAGATTTTTTAAATTACTTACATAGGTATCCTTAAAATATTTCGAAGGTAAGGTAGTATGTGTAATTTATATGAAAAATGTGAACCCTGTAGAATTAAAATTAAAATAAGAAACTACCTTTCTAAACTCTAAAAAAAAAATCAACATTCTTATACAAATAATGATGGTTACCTAAGTTCTATAACAAGAAAAAAAAAATGAATAATATCATTTAACTATATGTATACCTAAACGTCGTATCTACAAAAAAACCATAGATATAAAAATAACTCATTTGAAACGAACATTATAGTAAATTTCAACACACTGGAATAAAGCTGACAATAAATTTCAGAAGACTGTATAGTTAGTTGGTGCTATGACTGAATATACAACCAGTTTTCAGAGTCTGCGCTGGAAAAAAAACCTTTAAAAAAATATCTCAATTTTTTCAATACCCACGATAATGAAACTACGGACACAAAAAAAAAAAAAGACAAAATAAAAAAAAAAACAACCCAAAAAAGAGAGAAAAATGAGGAAACGAAAATGAAAAAAAAAAAAACTCAAAACGATTATTTTTTGCTTTAGCTTATTATTATCTACTTTGTTGGATTTTGTATATATATGTAATAATGATACTGGCATAATATACGCTGATGTTGTTTATAAGGTAGTATGTGTCTTAATACGGCCTTTAAAAGTAAAGATTATAAAATGTTTTCGAATGACGAAGAAACTGGATTTCAAATAATTTAGGTTAAAATGACGATGACTAATTGGAAACTATTTAAGAAAACTATAAACTCGACTCAATTTTGTTTCTATCCAAAAGATACATATATACAAAAAAGTATCTTTATCAGAGCGTTCATGCATGATGACTATAATAAAATTGTTTTTATTTTTTTTTGTTTCATTTGAAAGCAAGCTAGGTATATTACAATACATTTTTTATATATTTTTGAAAACAAAGTGAAAGCTATGATATATTTTATAAGACTTGTTGTCTTCAGATTGTTGGTAGGTATATATAATATGCATGTAGGTACATATATAGTGACTTTGAGGTTTGGGATTAAGTAAGTTAAACTACATTATTATTATATCAAATGATTATGAAAATGCCTGGTTAAGTGATGTTTTTTTTTTTTTTAATGAATGAAAACTTATAGCAATGCTGGCTTAATCAACTACATATTTGAATGTGGAGATAAAATAATATCTATTGTTGTTTTTTTTTCATTTTTAATGTGAAATTCTACTTAAAAGAAAGAAAGAAAAAAGAAAAACTTAGAAAGAGGTCAAATCGTGTGATTGAATAAGATTGTGGTTGAAATCGGAATAGTGTTTCATATTAGACAATTTCAATGATACTTATAAGAAGATTTCAATACTATTTTTTTTAAGTTATATAACATTTGCAATTATCTACACATATATAGGGTGTTTTGTATAAGATGCAACAAAAGGCTGGGCGTGTATAGATTGAGTCAAGACAAGAAATAAATAAAAATTAATGTTTCCACAACTATTCACTTTGTTTTAGGGGCCAGTTATATAGCTTTCATTGAAAGGCATCATTGAAAATTTTAATTGTTAATTTTGAGGCACTTAAAAAGTGAAATCAGTGATTATTTTAATGCAAATAAAAAGCTGATAACTCAATTATTATTTCTAGTCAAAAAAATATTTCATTATATATCGCAGGAAATGAATTTCTTTATTTCAATGATTGAACTACCTTACCATTGATCATTAAAATCTTAGAATTCATTTTATGTGAAAGGTTGGACCAAAATAAAATATTTTGTTTGACTGGAAATAATATTTACTGATTTTGCTTTCAAAGTGTCTCAAAATAAGAAATTAAAATTTTCAATGATGAGTTTCAATGAATTCATAACTGGCCCCTTAAGTTAAATTAATTAAATTCTAACAGAATTAAAAAATTGATTTCTGGTTTTAAAAAAAGGTACCTACCTATAGCATGACGTTTAGAAACTTTTTTAGAAAATCGCCCCTCCTGCACTTAGATATATAGATATATGTATGTATACAAAAAACTATAGTTACTACCTTTTTTCTATTTTTAAACAGGAGGAAATGAAGGGCCCCTGAAATACGATTTTTTTTCTTATCTTGACCCAACCCGCATGCCCTAGACTTTTGTCGGATCTTATGCAAAAACTTTTTCTCTATTTTTAAACAGGAGGAACGCCCCTGGAATACGATTTTTTTCTTATCTTGACCCAACCTGCATGCCCTAGACTTTTGTCGGATCTTATGCAAAAATCTTTTTTCTATTTTTAAACAGGAATAAATGAATGCTCCTGGATTACGATTTTTTTCTTGTCTTGACCCAACCTGCATGCCCTAGACTTTTGTCGCATCTTATGCTAAACGTCACCTTTTTAACTGAACGCAAATAACATATAATTAATTATTTTAACCATTTTTGATTTATTTTTTATGGAAACTGTTTAAGGACCATTTCCCTTTATTTTGTATGATTTAAGTCAACAGATAAGAGTTATTTTCAAAATTAAATGATAAATCTCAACAAAATACATAGTTTTAAAAAATAAATTTTTTAAACGAAATTGGCGAATTAAATATCTATCAGTGAGAACACCGACTGAAAAGAAAAAGTCAACAATTATTTTGGAGCTCTAGTTGCCGTTTATTTTAATGATTTAAAATTTACTCTTCCGCCTCAACAAGGGGAAATATACCCCTCCCCCACAATACCATTTTTTTTTTCTTGTCTTGACCCACCCTCCATGCCCTAGACTTTTGTCGGATCTTATGAAAAACACCCTGTATTTATTAGATTGACGAACTCGAAAATTTAAATACAGTATTTCATAAACAGAAAAAAAGTTGTTGTTCCTGTTTTCGTAATTTTGTTGTTGTTAAAGAAATGTTGACAACCCACATGCTTTCAAAATTTATTTATAAAAGTTGCATTTAAAATAAAATATTTAGGTAGATACATACCTACAAAGTATAGAGTTAACAACGGTCATTTTAACTTTGCTTAATTTCTTTGGTAAATTGACAAAATTAATAGCAAATATTATATGTATCTGTCTCATGTCATAAATGTTGCTTTTATGGTGGATTTACATTCATCTTTATCTGCAAATATCAAGAAGTCTAGAGCGGGACAGATTTATGCCAAAAATACGAATGTGTGAAAGAGTAGGTACCTATATATGAAATATATGAAGATGAACATGTTCATCTTTATGTCTGCTTTATAGCATCTTCCTATAATCTGCATTCATGAAGATCTCTTCATTTTGGTCTTTCCTCTCTATTCAACAAATGTAAATTTTATATCTTACATTCCTTTTTTTTTGCAGAGCTCGCATGAAGATGAATGTAAATCCACCATAAAAGCTTTCATCTCTGATTACTTGCTCAATATACGATATGTGTTGGTTGGTTAAAAAAAAGTAGCTCATCAAGACCGAGCAGCTGCCAAACACCTATTTACGATTTTTATTTCCAAATTTTCTGGACACAAACGATTTTGATTAAAAGTGGCCCTATATTCTGGCAAACCTCACTGATATCTCACAACTCACAACAACCTCACTAGTAGAAGTAAAATTCATTTTGTAAGATTTTTGTATTCTGGTAGCCCCGTTACATCTATAGAAATTGTGATCTTTCTTGTAAATATTTTGGCAAAAATCTGAATCAAAATCGCGCTAGAAAATATGAAAAAAAAAAAAAAAAACAAATACGTTGACAGCTCCTCTTCTAGATGAGCTAAAATAAAAATTCAAATGGACCTTCCAAGGAATCACATAAAAAAGCTCTATAAAGCTCTAGCTCAAATTATAATTGACACATGAACGCACAGATGCAAACATGTATAGATACACAGCTGCACAGAAGCACAGATGCACAAATAGTACGAGGAAACTTACTTTTAGGGACTTCCATCACCGTAGTGTTAATTTTGATAAATTCCTCCAATTTCGTTTTTACACGATTAAAAATATAAAATCTAAAATTAAATTAAAAACATTTTAAATTAAATTAAAAAATTTAAAGTTATATTTAAAAAAATTAAAGTTAAATTAAAAAAAGTTTAAAGTTAAATTAAAAAAAAATTAAAGTTCCATTAAAATAAAGTCAAAAAATCTAATTTTTGGAAGATCAAATTTATCTAATAAGTTGAATTTTATTTTTATTTTTTATTTAGAACCGAAATAGAACAAAGTGAGGAAAAATGTATTAGGAATGGACTTGCTATGAAACTTCGTAGAAATTCAACAAATTATACAAAAATGTATTGGAAATGGGCGTACCATTAACCTCCATAAAAAAAGGAAATTGGCTTTAAAAAGAGCCCGCGGAAATGTTTTGTCAAATTCAATCATGATCATCATTTTACAATGTAAGTTTCATATCTATTCATCTCAAATTTTAAAAGTTTAATTTTGTTTTTTTAATTTTTAGAACTGAAATACAACAAAGGAAGCAAAAATGTATTGGAAATGGGCCTTCCATTAACCTCCATGACAAAAAAAAAGTAAATGAGCTTTAAAATGTTGCTCGGGATTTGTTTTATCAATTATAACCATCATCATCATATCACAAAGTAAGTTTTACAATCTATTCAATTACATCATTTAAAATTTTATTTCATTAATCATTGAAATTATTTACATCAATTGTTTTATACCTATAAATACTTCTTTAAATAGTTTATACCATTTAGGTTAGTATATTACATCTATGTCATAGCAGTTAAAAAAAAAAACAGTAGAACAAAGATAAATATTTCCTCTCATGATAAGAAAATGATTTTCAATTCATTGACAAAGTTTATAATTTATTTTAAAATCCTATGTAGCTGGATACAAAAAGAAACCAACCAAAGCTTTTATCGTTCAGGAGCTTTTTCTTTAGCAAATGTTCAAACCTTTAAAGCTTTACTAATTTAAGTTTGACATAAACAATACGTTACGTTACGTACAAATAATTTGTTTTAAGAAAAGCTGTTTTATTTTGTGTCTGTCAAATATGGCAACCGGAAGTTAATTCAAATTAATATTTCGTTAAAAATGAAAGAGTAAAATAATATAACATTTCTAGGAGGAGGTATTTAACAAAAAAAAAACTTAAGCTGTGACGAGAATAATGCTAGTAGATAAGTTTAGGGTTCTTGTTTTGATAGGGCACAATATATTTATGGTATTTTTTTGTAGGTATGTGCTTATTATTTTGTGGTTAAGTAAATTCATGAAAGGTGCTAGCATTTAGTTTATAAATATTTAAACTAAAATTAACTATTATATTAACAATTTATTGCTGAATTGTGATTTTACAAAAAAAAAAGGAGAACATTATCACAAAGTGAGTAGAATTATCTTTTGATGCGAAATTTATAATGTTGATTTCCAACTGTGTTGTCTCTTCCACAATAAGCAAAAAAAAAACATTTTGAATTAAGCTAAAAAAATTAAGTTCGATTCAGAATAAGTGTATAAAATTTGCTGCTGAAATTGTTCAAAGGATAAAGTGACTTGTGTCTTCTTTAGTTTTTTCCTCGTGGCACCCTTTTCAAAAGTTAAATATGTTTATGCAAATTTTGCCCATTTAATATCAATACCCAAGATTTTGTGATTTATTAGGATTCTAATCAAGAAGGACAGTTCAGTTTTTGTTTTTTTTTAGAAATATCCGAACATACATATTGTCGGCTAAATACGTAAAACTGCTAAGTCCACTTTCGTAAATTTTACAGAAGAAAAAAAAATGCATAAGGCTTCATACAAAAACTGATTTTTTCTTCAAGATTCTCCAATAACAGATACATTGGACAAAAGTGATTAAAGCAATTTAGGGAGAATGTGTTTCTTAATAAAATGGCATCAGAATCTTAATTTCGATCAAAAGTGGACTTAGCAGCTTTACGCATTTAGCCGACGATATGTAGAATCCTAGCAAACGAATGTTTTCATCACATAAAAATTTGCTCCTTTCTTTGTCCATTCAGTCAATATCAGTTGTAAGTATTGTAAGGTTTGTAAGGGTCAAAGTTCTGACTCATTTAAGGCCAGTTCATCTACCATTTTCATTTTCGTATGGTGTGTCTTAACAAGATATATAACTCAGTTTTTGCTCTCAGTAGTCTCAACGCTTAAGACACATCCTTAACGTGTTTAAAAAAGTATTGACAGAATGTCGAAAAAGAACAGAATTTTTTCACTAAAATTAAAAAAAAACAATAAAAGGCAAAATATAATGATTTAAAGCTCTCCGTTAAAAATACATCTAATTACGTCTTACTGAGTTTTAGTTGCATTTGTTGCATAAAGAGCATCAAATTTGAAATATACAAAGAGTGTCTCAAAATTTACAAATTATTTCAAAACATTTGTACTAAAATGTTGGCAACCCTAAAAAAAAAACACAATTTGACAGCTGACAGTATAAGCTTATTAAAAAACAAATAAACAATAATTCAAAAATAATGAAAGTTCGATTATTTCGATTTTGCTGGATTTTCGCGAAAACTATCACACCTTGCATCTATATTGACAATTGAACGGCTTGTTTTTGGACGACCAAGTGTGTTTGGCATCACCAATTTATTCAATCGTCTTGAGTTTTTCAATTACTTTCTTCATTATTGCCGAAGTTAAATCAATAATTCGACAATTATTTTGAATTTTAGAACTCTGGTCGCCAAACTTTCATTGTTTTTGAAAACTGTCATCTTTCAAATGTTTTTTTTAGGGTTGCCAACACTTTTCTTAACAAATGGCGGTAAATTGAAATCCTATTAAATTTTGTTTTTTTTAGGGTTGCCAACACTTTTTTACATACCCTTTTAAACCAGACTGCAATTATTGGATTTTATTTTTAGTATTTTTATTCCTGCACAGTAGGTTGCCCAAAAAATGCCGGGATATTGTTGATAGCTCCTTTTTTAATGTCAAAAAATGATTATAGTGTGAAATTCTTGAATAAGGTGTTTAAGTATAAGAAATCATTAAAACACTTCGAATAGAAATAATTCGTCAGTAAAGCCTTAAAAGAGTATTTTGTTCTAAGCATCATTGACAAGAGCTGGAACTTTACTTAGGGCTAAAGCCAAACTTAAAGCTTCCCCCACACATATATCATATTTATTTTTAATATTTAATTGTTATATTTAATTGTTATTATTTAATTCCTTTTTGATTACAAATTAAAAAAAAAACAAATTGGTGGTCACAACAACTCTTGATGGAGAATCAGGGAGCCTAGTGACCTACAAATTTTGCAGTCATACCTGTGTGCGTGTTGTTAGCCGGTAAGAATGCAGAAGACCTACAATTTTCTGCCTTTTAGGCTTGGATGAGAGACATCATTTCGTCACCTGATTGCAAGGACCAGCTAACTCGATTTGTTTAATTTTTGAGGTGCTTGGGTTTTTGCTACCTTGAATCGATTCGTATCATAATTTTTACCTCTTACTACAACCAGTAGCGCAGAAAATATATGGTGTTATTATTTTACCAGTTTATCATGCAAAAAATAGACCCTGAAAAAAGAGGCCAAGACATTTTTTGCGACTTTCTCAAAAATTCCTCCTGCCATAAAGTGTCAAAGCCTTTTAGAGTCATAGTAAACATATTAAAGGTTTAACGTTTTCATTTTTGTTAAGTTCTGTGCATCTGTTAAAATCGAGGTAATGGTGGATCCAGTGCAGCTCTACTTATCTAATTTAAAAATTTACAATATTTTGTTGTTGTTTCTAATGATACGTGTTGAGTTCCAGTGGGAACTTGAACAGCCATTTTTAATTTTTTTGATACATCATTTCCATCATCTACTCGGAAAAACAAAAATGAATTTTTGAAAGGTACCTACTGCCTCATGCAAAGAAGTGTCAAAGCCTCTAAGAGTACCTAGATAGGGATTCAATCCCAAAACATATGGCGTGACAGTCTTACACAGTAACCATTACACCACTGGGTACATATAAATGATAAAGATACAATTTATATTTCACATAAAATTGAATCGAATTGATTTCTTTTACAATCGTGTTTTATTTTATCACTGAATTGATTTAATAGCTAATTTCCTGAAGTATTTGTTCATAACTCATTATTCAACTTATAGCTTGTCTTGTTCTCTTCCTTCGCGTGTGTCTGCAATAAAAGTACCTACTTACATTGTACTTTTGTAATCATTTAAGAAAGGTCTTTAACCAACAACCATATGGCTGGCGATGTATGTAAGTAATGTATATAATTCCATTGCGATTGTCCATATTAAGAAGCTATATAACAATTAATTAATCATATCGTACAAATCAGTTTAAAATGAACACAATCAATCTCACACTTCTGGCATGGCATACCATAGTCCATTGACATTTTTTTTTTGTTCTCATCAAATAAAATTATAATCACTTCAAATGTGATTCAAAACCTCCGCAGTCATGCGCCATTGGCTTAGAGTTATATATTATCTTGGATTTCCATTCCAATCTCTGAGTGTTTGAATAACCAATTCAATCTCGAAAACCCCCACATCTAATATAAAATCAAATCAATAAAATAAAATAAAAAAAAAAATATTTCAGACAAAAAAAAAAACAAAAAAAAAAAAACAAAACAAAAACAAAATAAAAATAAAAATAAAAAATAAAATAAAATCAACTAACACCCGCAATCTGTCACCGGACCATCGATCGTATAAATGAATCGATTATCCTTTATTGGGCGTAATTTAGATATCTGCACCTGGTACCTATTAAAAATATTTAATTCCAATAATGGATTAGATAGGTATGAGTAAACCACCTACTTGACGAAAAACCAAGAAGTTATACGAGTGCTTATTAATAGCGATTTGCAGTGATTTGTTGCGTTGCGTTTTGTTTGTTTTTTTTTTTTTTAAGAATTACCTACCTACTTATGTACATACATCACGTGGATTTTGAGTTTTAAGGGAAACATTGTTATCTTGTTATCTTTGATTACTTTGGCGCGGGCATTCCCATTTTTAGCTTATCAGTCAACTTCTTCAATCTTTTTTTGTTTGTTTTTTGTTTTTTTTTTTTTTTTTTTTTTTTATAAGCCAAAGTTTTTTAAGTACTAAGTAATATTTTAAATTTAATGACAGACAATATTATATTGTGAGATAAGATTCCGGGGAAGCATGAAATTTTTATTGATTAATGACTCGCTTTTTGGCAGAAGTAGAAGGTTAAAAAAAAGAATCTTTAAATAGTTACGATGAAATTTTTTCTGCAATCTACCTACACATATGGCTAAAAGTATAGTAATTACAGTTAATTCTAACAACGCTACAGCTAAACGTGTTCAGAATACAGTTTTTTTCTTTTTCTTGACACTTCTACTGTCAATTATCAATTGATATACATGGGAAATTAATTTTTAAGAATCCAATTGATAAAAGTTGTGATCATTGTGAATGCTGCAGACGATTGTCAATTATAAACAGATAGTTGATAAACATTGACAATTGATATTTCGTACGAATAATGAACTGTATTAATAACTCAAATCCCTATTACGATTGTCAATTAAATTATCAATTGGCAGTTGATTAATATTTGATATATTTAAACCCAATTTATAGAAAAAATTGTTCAACTTTTCCGTGATAATCAATTTTCTAGTAATTCACAATGGTTTGAAAAATTTAGAATAATCACAACTTATATCAATTGAGTGGTTAAATATAAATTGACACAATGGCCCTTATTGCGAAGATCAACTATCAATAAATAATTGACATTTATCAATCAATTTTATTAAATGGTATTGTGACTGTCAACTGTCAATATTATTGCTCCATTGTGATTTTTTTTTTTTAATAATCTATTGTGAATGAAAAAAATCGGTATAGTGAACAATTTTCATCGATTTTCTTGTTAGTTGTCAATTTTGCTTTCAATCAATTTGCAGTTGATGAGTTCGTGCTGTTTAGAAAAATAACTACACAAATTAAATAAGTGATAAAATTTTTAATTTTTGTATTTTCAAATGTAAGTAACAAAAAAAAATATTGCAGATTGGTCCAGTTGATGGAAGAGAACGTGGAACTCGCCAAGGGATTTTGTTCCAAATCTGCAGCAAATAGAAAGTGGGAAATAATTCCTGTAGAGCTAAATAGCCTAGGGCCTCCAGAACGAACTTCAGAAAAGTGACAGAGAGTATGGATCGATCTAAAATGCAAAATAAAAAAGAAGAAAACAGAAAAAAAAATAGAAGTCACAGCCACTCGCATTCTTGCGAAGCAGGATCCTCATCCTTATTAAAAAATTCAGTTGAAGTCATTTTGTTTTTAATTTATTTCCTTTTACGTGACCTTTTTTTGTCAACATAATTTTGTTTTGAATTTTATTGATTTTCTGATAAACGATTTTCTTTGTACGTTCCTCAAAAAAAAAAAAAACATCTGTCAGACGCACATTCACAATAATAGAAATATTTTGAAGGCATTCACAAAACACAATATTTTATCAATTTATTTTCACAATACCGATTTTTAATTCTATCAACCGTTAATCGGTTGATCGTTGATCTTCGCAATAAGGGTAAATATGTGTCAACTATCCGTTGGTGATTGATAATCGTCTGCAAAATTCACAATAATCACAACTTTTATCAATTTATAATTAACAATCGTCTGTAGACTGTAGCATTCACAATTATCATAATTTTTATCAACAAGTTTATCAAGATTATCGAGATGTGCACTGCCATGTAAATCAGCGAAGCTAGCATTGTCAAATTGTTGCAACTGGCTATAAAATAACTACATCATAATGTATTAATACATCACTGTTATATTTTCTTATACATAATTTCTATTTTTTGTTTTATCACAAATCCTGGAATTAACTAAAACGTACATATATTTAGTGGTTTCAAATAGTTTTTCTATTTTTAGTTTGATTACCTATTTCCTTCTTAAAAATACATGACTTGTAGCTCTTTGTCTAATTCTAGGAATAAGATTTAGAGAATTTTTCTTAGAAATTATCAATAATTAAAAAAAAACATCAAATAATGAAAAAGATAATAAAATTAAAAATTTGTGACATAAAATAAATTTATTCGATTTTCTTGAGCATTGTTTTTCCTTTCAAACTGCTGCACCTCTATTTAAAAGATGGATTTTAGCCAAGTTCATTATTACAAAAATAATAAAAGATAATTATCTACATATCAACAATAGTACTGTTTACAAAATATTGTTTGTTCTTTTATGAATTGAAATTAAAATCGTGATGCTATAATATAATGCACCCACCCACAAACCCATCACATCTAATCATAATTATTCTAACACGTTGTATGTATATATTTCCTCATTTATAAATTTAAAATAATCAAATAAAATGATAAATAATTCAAGATGAATTTCAAAAGATACGTATAAAATTTATTATAATATGAGTATATTCGTGATTTTAAAATTTTATAAGGAATACAAATTTAATATTTTAAGGAAAGTGTGAGAAAAAAGTTGTTGACAATAAAGTTTTTTTTATCAATTCACATGATAATGCACAACAGCAACGTGTTGGCCTAGCCTCATTAAAAAAATGTGGGGAAATCAGTCAATCAGAGATGCTAATCAATTTTAACTGGTTCAATCTGATTCATCGTGTTGGATAAAATCAATCAGATATATTATGTAGGGCGCTATAAAGCATTTTTATATATTTTTTTATTCTTTTTGCACTGAAGATAGTCTATGGTTAAAGTTTAAAAAAAATTGCCCTAGAATTTTTATGTCTCTGAAAATTTGAAATTCTAAACCTAACCAATGAAGCATTTGTGTTCAAACTAAATGAATTTTTAATTGCGATTTACTATAGCATATGACAAATTATGGGTTCTTTAAAAAAAATTGAACTTGAGATTTTGATCAAACTAAACCTTATCGTAGTCTTGAAATTCTGTCGGTAACATCAGTCTGTCAGTCTGTTCACCAATAGCCTCTCCGGAGATGTCCATTGTTTTATTTAATTTCCTACCTAGCGTTTTTTTGGACATTCATTCCCCCGACATGTTTTTATAATTTTTTTGTGGGACCAAAAATAATAGTACGTGCAATATAAACATTTTTGTAGCCCAAAAAATAAATAGATAAAAGCTACGTTTTGTCGAAAAGAAAATTTCAGAAAAATTTGTTATAAATGTTAGGTACCTTCCATTGAGCCATTTTTTTTATTTTCGATTTTGATCAGTTTTTTTATAGAGAATGTTTTTGAAAAATTTAAAAGTAATTTTTGGTATACAACAAAATGTTTAAAAAATAAATATTTCTTAAATTTTTAAAAAAAGCTTCAATTTTTGTTATGAAAATTCAATTTGTAATACAAAAATGACTCGATCCATTTTTGATAAACTTGACAAGCAGTTTTTACTTGTGATATACATATCGTCGCTGTAGATCGAATACCTCGTAACCCAGAAAAGTTCACTTTTTAGGTAATGATGGACTTTTATTGTAAACAACTTTCCAGATCTACTGAAAAATACCTTGTTGGCCTAAGAACGATAGTTTCAAAGCTAAACGCATAATAGCAATACATCGTTATTGGTCCTCAATGCTTTTATATCAAGTTTTTTGTTTCTCCTGAAAAATGTACTTTTCTGGGTTACAAGGTATTCGATCTACAGTGACGATATGTACATATGTAGGTACTACATAAATGGCAAGTTTTGGATTCATAACAAAAATCAAACTCGAAATTTTGATCAAACCTGACTTTACGATGAAAGGGAAAAAAGCTGGTCTCGCAATTCTTTCTGTCTGTCTGTTCGACTACAACCTAAACGGATAAGTTGATTTTCTTGAAACTTGTTATAGCTAGCGTTTATGGATGCGTTTTTTTTTTCAATTTTTTTAAGGACTAAAAATAACGGCACCTGTCATACCAAAATTTTTTTTTTAGCTTTTCTCATCTCATTTTACTAAAAAATTGGTCCACACATTTTTGTAAACCAAATTCAGTAATTTTGATTAGGCAAGGGCTACGTTTTGTTTCAAAAAATGGATTTAAAAACCATACAAATTGACAAATTAAATGACCATTTTTGACCACCCTTTGAGTTTTTGAGACCAACCCTAAAATAATATTTGTATTATTTTGATTATTGAAAAAAAAACGAATATTTTTTAAATGTTTTCTCTTTTTTATTTGCAAAATTTTAAAAATGACCATTGTGAAAAACACAATTATCTAAAATGAACACCCTTAAGAATTATTTTAACTAAAAAGTATTTTTTGAGGGGGTATACATACTACATATATTTTAAGACTGGTGAATAGTTAAAGGTTGGTCAATAATGTTCAAAAAGAAACCCTCCACTTTACACAATCGATAAATTCAGTAACTGTGGGTAGTAAAAAAGTTAATGGGTGGTTAAAAATGGTCATTTAATAGATCATCTTTTACACAATTAAAATTTTTTGGGCCAAGTTAACACAGCTAACGTTTAGATAAGTTTTTTTTCTGAAAATATTTTGATCCAAAAAAAAAAAAGGTTTAAGAATATTATTTGATATTTAAAAAACTGGATTATTTGGCCCCTTTGACGCCTTAAAACTTGTTCTTTGTTGCAAATTTAGGGTACCTTTAGAAAATACTAAAGACATACAAATAAATTTCTCCTCTTAAATTCACCATTGTTGGATTTGTTTTTTAAGTTTGACATTTTTGTCTAATATTTCTAGAATTAATAATAAAGATTTTTTTTTGTATTTTAGTAAAAACTCATACATAAAGGGTGTTTTTTTTAGACGTGTGGTTTTCAATCTGGCAATACTTTTTTGGGAGTTGGTCTTTTTGACAGCTGTCACTTTATTTATGCTCAGTTTTGTTTGCCATTTCATAATGTATAGACTTACTCCTGAACAATGTTTGCAAATCGTGCAAATTTATTACCAAAATAATGGTTCGGTTCCGCTGCGTCCAATATTCTGTCGACATAATCGCCCAGCAGAGTCGGTAATTCGCCCAACAGAGTCGGTAATTCGAGCAACCATGGATCGGTTTCACACCACGTTTACGGAGTGCATCCTTAGAGACGCCGTACAGTGTGCACCGAAGATGCTATTGCTACTGTGGAGCAGAGTATCGAAGAAGACCCGAATGAGTCCATCCGCCATCGAGCGCAACAATTGGAGCTGTCCCTATCCATTTTATGGAAGATTTTACCAGCCGCGGCAGTCACTTGCCCGAAATTATTTCTAAAACATAATGGCAAACCCTTATCTTTATAATATAGCTAAATTCTTGACCATAACATTAAATTATATGCGTTTTATTTCTTCTTGAAAACCACACGTCTAAAAAAAATACCCTTTATATACTTTATTTTATGATCTGTGAATGTGTCAAAACGTCAGTCATTGTTTAACATTTTTATCATGGTGAACTTCATGAACGAGTCAAATTTGGAAATTATTAAAAATAACCAAAGAAATTCGAAATTATAAGAACTAAAATTGGAATACCCGCTCTGATAGTTGCGACCATAAACTTACAATTTCGTTGGTAATATTTAATAATTTCCAAACGTGGCTCATTCACCATGACAAATATGTAAACCTTGATTGACGTTTTGACAATGACAGATCATAAAAAAAGTTAAAATATAATAAATAAAAATAAATTTATTAAAATACAAAATTGTTATGTCCTTATATGTATTACAAAAAACCTTAATTATTAATTTCAGGAAAGTGAGACAAAAAAAGTTTAAATAAAAAAAAAAAAACAACAACAAAACTCATACAAAATTGTTATGTTCATGTCATGTATTATTAGCACTTCAATTTCAAGGGCTGGGGTTTGCTAGTTAAATTTATAGAATAAATCAAATCTGTGATAGTGCAGGTGCTCTGAAATTCAATTGATAGTTTTTTTTAACACTTTCGATTTATTGATTAGAATTTACTTAAATAATAAAACATTACACAAGACCATGCCGATCTTGCCATATATTATATGGTTAACAAAAAGAAACACTTAAAAATTAATTCACATTTATAAAAAAAAAAAAACCCAATTGGGTTTAATCAACTTTACACTTCAAGGTGTAGTTTGATTTAAAAAGCATTTCAGTCGCTTTTAACTAACAAGGAGTTAATAAACTGATTTTCTCAAAATTTTTAACCGCACAATTTATTAAAATTTGTATGTTTCATTTTTTTTTTTAAATAACAAAGAATTTTGTGGTTTTGTTGTGATTTTTTTTCATTTTGGACCAAAAGTTCAAGTTCAAGTCATTTTAAAGCAATCTGACGCATATTATAATATTAATAAATCATAAGATAAAAAATTAAATGCACCCACCGACGAAGCACGGACAAAATGATAGAAACCACTTTTTTTAACTAATTTTTTTACTTTTGGCGAAAACTCTTTTGTACACAAAATCAGTTCTTGACCCAAGAAAAAATAAATAAAATATAATACAATTTTACCTTAACGAATTTTCATCATTAACCATTATTTTTAAAATTGTTGAATTACATTTAACGATTTTTAGCTTCGCAACATAGTTACAAGATATTACAGTTTAAGCCCTTTAAATAAATAGGAAAGTCTTTTGGCAAAATTTTTCCTGGGCCTATTAGCCTCCCAAAATCTTCAAGAAAGTATGTGTAAAATGTCATGATTGTGTAATTTTGTATCCTTGTGTGAAACTGTTAGCACTAAAATTTAAAACAGGTGGTGCACTGTGACGTATACGTACTATTTTTTTTTTTTTTTAATAATTTTGTATTGTTATAGTTGATCATCATTTAAAAATAAAAAACTAGTGATATTTACCAACTAAAGACATCTTCACCTTCAGATTTCATATATTAATAAGAAATAAACAGCATCCTTAAATCAAGTTCTGCCTTACTAAATAAACAATGAATTTCCATTATTTCTTATTTTGTATCAAATCACAGCAAAGTAGATACACATTAAATCCTCTTTCAACCAAAAATGAATCTTCCTGTTGAATGTGCTTAAAATATACAACAAGAAGAAGTAGGAGAATGGTAACAACAACAAAAAAAAATACCTGTCAAATGTGCTCTATACTTTGGGACTTGTTTCGTTTTACTCCAAACAAAATCCACAACAAATGCATTTGCATATATACAGTATACACTTCAAACGTAAACACAACACGTTGCAAGTTGATTTATACAATCCACAAAATTTATTACCAAACAAAAGAGAGTTCATATATGAGGAAGTAAGGTGGTACATACGAAACGAATCCAACAACCAACGACGACGAGCGACGTGAAAAATGGCTCGAGCAATGACCCATGGTGTGTCAGTCAGTAAGTCAGTTCATCCACCAAATCTGAATCTTAATCTAAATTCAAATTGAATCCAATTCAAACCAATCCACCATCACCAACAAAAAAGAAAACCCCCACAGAGAGTCTAAGCATAAAACTCTAAATCAGGCAGAGTTGTGTTTGGTTTGGTTTGGTTGCGCCTTTCAATTGTTGAATTTATTAGATACAAAGATACAAACAAAATATCTCTAGTTCATCAGACTTGTGTGTAAAAAATTATTTTCATTCACATTCGCACCACATCGGCCGATGCGACTTGTGTGCCACAACTGTTGTCGTCGCTATCGTCGTCGTTGTTGTTGTCATTGTCGTTTATGTCGCTGTGTCGAACGCTCAAATGGAGTTAAAAAAAAAAGTATCTAAAACATTTGTATCTTAAATAATATCATTTTGTCTACAAAAAAACCAAATCAAAACATTTTAAATTCGAATTCAGTGAGATTTAATTATGTGACAACCGTCGTTTGAATCGCATGTAAATTTTTTTTACGGTAACATATTTTTGTTGTTATTTTCGTTTATGCTGCTGCATATAAACAGCCATAGTATCTACAAGTTTGAAAGTTGTCAACCGGTGATATCGAATTACTGTATCTTTTTTTTTGTTTTATTAAATTTTTTTTTTTTGAGATTTATGATATTTTCCTGAATGATATTTTTTTTTACAAAAAAATGTATATTTTAGTGAAAGATACAAAAAGTGAAAACATCTTAAAAAAAATTGTTGTTATACAAAAAAAGTTGTCAGTTTGAAAATTTGAATCCAAACAATGATGTCCGTCGAATATCCGGTGGTGGATTTGAATGAAAATTATTGCGAAAAAGTCGCCAAAATGATGTTATTACCTTTTTGTGGAGCCGTTTATTATGAGAATTGTATGCTATAGGCAATTGAAAGTATCTTTTATTTTTTTTTTTTCTGTCTGTCTATCTGCACAACTATACGTTAGAAATCCCATCAGTGATTATTCAATGTGGGGAAGTGGTATACACCTCTGGAATACCAATTTGTATCTGAAATCTGAGTATCTGTTGTGTGTGTTTTTTTTTTGTTTGTCATCACTGTCGTTGTCATTGTCGTCGTTGTCATCATCGTCATCGTGGTGGATACAATAAAAAAAATAGCAAACGAAGAAATCAAATTCAAATTACTATTTATCTCTTCTTAAATTGCATCTAATATAAGATACGAGAACGCATCCCGCCGAAGTGTATATCTATCTATCATTGTGTGTTTCTTCATCCAGAGGCAAGTTTGGATCGATGGTGGTGGTTTGTTCGGTTGTTCTTCTTGCTATCGTGTCGTCCGGCGGCGTACTCTCGATCGTACTACATATGTGAGGTGAAAGATAGTGCAGTTTTTTTTCCGGTGGTATAAAATAATATTTATTTTGGATCGCATCCAGTATATGATCGCAAAGTGATTTTGTATGCAAAAAAAAAAATTAAATTAAATAAAGTATCTTAAACGGTGGCGCGGTGTGGAAATTAAAGAGAGAGTATCTATATCTATCTATTTATCTAGATATTTGCTTTGTTTTAATTGTTATACTTACTTTTTTTTTGTTGGTAAAATTCAAAAATAGTATTATTTTGTTTATTTTCAACGGCATTTCGGGATATTCAAAACACTTTGATAAAAAAAAATAAAGAGAAGGAAAGAGAGAGATCGAGATCGAGCGAATTATTGGATTTATTTGCGCACATTTTTCTTCTTTTTTTTCATTTTTTAAAAAACGTCTAACACCGGAAAAGCAGTGGAACGTAACGAATTTTAATTTTTTATACCACAAGGTAGGTTTTATTATTTTTTTTAAATTTTGTTATTTTTTTATGTTGAACTCAAATTTATATTTGCATAGTTGACTTTTTTTTTTTTGTTAATTTCAATTATTTCTTATGAAGGTACCTCTATTACTATGTACCTGCCCTTGGTTATAGCTTTTGTTTCAACAGGTGAAACATTTTTAATAGATATTGTATCTTTTTTTTGTTGTTGTTTTGTTTTAACTCCTTGTTGTGGAACGCTGCGGCCGTTGTAATTATTTGTTATGTAGCTGGATATAATTCAATCTGAATGCAATAATGTGTGATAATTTATTTAATTATTATCAGACAAACAGCAATATATTTAGTAAGATAGATGGATAGATAGATAGTGAGAAAGAGTTAAATTTAATGATTGTATCTAAAAGATACTTTATTTTTGTTTTTTTTGTTTTTTTTTTTTGCAATTTCCTGGTCTGGCTTTTTGAAAGTCTGAATTTTTGCCACTTTTATTTCTGTTAAAAAAGTGACAGTTAATTTAAAATGTTATTCTTGCAATGACAAAAATTTTACACTTGGATTTTTCGTAGAAGATTTTGCGATGCTTTTATAGGAATTTGATAGTTGATTGTGCAAAATGATACAAATTACGATATTTCACAAAATAGTGTATGGTTCTGATTAAATTTAAAATTCTTTGACCCTTTTGTTGAAACGAAACTTAAATATTTATGTATGTTCAATAAAACAACTTATGTGACAGTTTACCCTGAGGAAAATTAGCGTTCAAGTTGGCAGGAAGGGCTTGTTGGTTGAGGCCGTATGTCCATCCTGGACTGTAAGTGCCATATAAATAAAGGAAGTAAGTAAGTTGAACATAAATATTTAAGTTTCGTAGCAGCAAATAGGCCTTAGATATTTTAGCATTCAGATTTACATAATTTTTTTAAGAAGTTTAATGGATATGCACAAATGCATAGGCGCACAGTTCGACGGAAGATATGATGAAATCTACTTTTTCGAACTTCTCCATCATCTTAGTGTTGATTTTTGATTAAATGCTTGACTTATGTAGATTAGGTTAAGTTAGGTTTATGTGGTTGTCAGCAGAAACGCTAGACACACTTAGACCAGGGGGTTGGCCCATTGTGATACCACAGAATCTAGGAAGCTTTCTTCCTACTCCGTTCAACCATTTAGACCTTATTACGAAGCGTTCGAGACTATTAATGTTATGATTTGCCAGATCACTAGGATCATTGTAGTAAAATTCTCCTAGATGAAACCTACGTCTTTGAGATAGAGCAGGATATGTACAGAGAAGGTGAGGAATCGATTCTTCCTCTTCTTCGTCCATACAATTTCTGTAGAAGTCGTTACTTAGGGAGCAAGTAGAAAAGTCTTTAAAAACACCTTCAAAATGGTTAGATAAAAAAAACGTCTGTCACTTTTACTGAGCAATATAATAAGGCTTGTTTAAGACTTTTTTTGTAAAAAAAAAACATTACATTTGAGACTAATTCATTAAGTAAACGGACAAGCAATCTATGAAAACTTTTTCTCTTAAATTACAGTCTTCCAGTAAATTACAATCTGAGATAGTAGACACCACTAAATTACAGTCCTAGTTAGCAGTCACCACTAAATTACAGTTTGAGATATCAGACGCCACTAAATTACAGTTTGAGATAGCAGACGACACTAAATTACAGTAAGAGATTTTCAGACGCCACTCAATTACAGTTTAAGATACAGACGCCACTAAATTAGAGTTTGAGATATCAGACGCCACTGAACTACAGTTTGAGATATCAGACGCCACTAAATTATATTCTGAGTGAGTTAGCAGAAGCAGACGCCACTAAATTACAGTCTGAGATAGCAGACGCCACTAAATTGCAGTTAGAGATTTTAAGACGCCACTAAATTACAGTCTGAGATAGCATACGTCACTAAATTACAGCCTGAGATAGCAGAGTCAGTAATTTATAGTCCGACATAACAGACGTGGCTAAATTACAGTTTGAAATAGCAGATGCCACTAAATTACAGTCTGAGTAAGCAGAAGCAGACGCCACTAAATTACAGTCTAAGATAGCATACGTCACTAAATTACAGCCTGAGATAGCATACGTCAGTAATTTATAGTCTGAGAACACACGTGGCTAACTTACAGTTTGAGATAGGAGACGGCACTCAATTACAGTCTGATATAGCAGTAGTCATTAAATTATAGCCTGAGATAGCAGATGCCACTAACTATGTACTTTAGCCCAGGCTTCCACCGTCGCTTCTGGAACTAAAGTCTTTCAAAGGGGAGACTCACCAAGTACTCTTGATTGTAGCTCGATTTTCTTCTGTTCTTTCATGGTCTCTTATAAATAATTCGGTTCAAACCGAGTGTGAACTATAATTACACAAAAAACTAATATTAGTCTTGTTTTGGTAAAAGTCTATAGGAACTCAGCAAAATTTTTACACACAAAGAATAAAAAATCATTTTTTGTTTTGTGTAAAAACAATAAAAAAATATTTACATATAATCACATTTTTTTTGTTATAAACAATAAACAATAAAAGTGTAAACAAAATTACAGAGTTGATGCGGTATGATCAGGGATATCGGGAGGGTATTTGTTTTGGAGGGTTTATACCAAACGATTGGCCCTTTTCTAAAGAGCTACCGGTGTGAGTCATTTAGGGATTGTTCTAAATGCAATTTCATAAACTCTCGTTCAAACTAAGGTACAGAACAAAGTTTTGCATACAAATTTAATTTGGAATTCTTTTTAAAGTTTTGTATATTTATTTTTCTGAGCTTAAAATCTTTCCCCTGCTCTGTTGTATTTTAAAAATCTTGGTTTTTCGTTTTAAATCCCCTTGATCGATGTCCATAATATTTCCCTTAACTTTTTGAACTATACCCTCATTTCCTCTTTGATTAAGTTTTTTGTTTTTCGCTTAAATAAATTTTAAAAATTGTGAATTCAATCAAGCGCTTCGGAGTGTATACTAAAATACTAGTGTGAACTAATAAAAAACAAACAAAAAACTTTGCGAATGTTAAGGTCTGTTTGTTTTCTTTCGAAAAAAAGGGGCCCCTATTATGAACTTGAAACTCTATGAACCATGCTTTTCAGGGCTTTTTGTTTATTTTCGTTTTGTTTCTTTTACAATCATTAGAAGTGGGTCAACAATGTGTGATAATTTCTATTCAACAAACTAACGGTATATAAATCGTCCAACTATGAAGACATTATATATGAGATACATTTATTTGTACTTTGAATTTTTAATTTTTTTTTAACTGAAAAAAAAAAAATATGAAGAACTTAGGCATGTTCAGGAAAATGAGATGAACAGGATTCCTCAGCAATATTTCTCAGCTGTGCTGTCAAAATTCTGAGGACAAAAAATCTTGGATTCGCTTTCTCAGTTTTTGAGGGAGCAAAATCTCTGAAATCTCATTTTTCTGAACTTGCGAATTAAAAAAAAAATAAATAAAAAATTGAGCTGGAAATAGGGCTGGGTTCCAAAACACTTGTATAGTTTGTTGGCATATTTGACAGATATGTGACTTAAATGGTCTAGAACGCATTATCATAAGGGGTGCGATCCAAAGCACTTAGATGTGCATATATGATGCAAAGTCATGAGTTCCAGAAGTCAAAAGATAAAACAGTGGTAAAAAAGTCATGAATTTCTAAACGCATCCCAAACGTCAGCAGCGATGTGCATTAACTGAGCAGCAAACGCTGCTTTTCTTCGGATGCTTTCATTTGACAATTTGACATTTGAACTAAAAGTGAAGCAAAAATATAAAGGGAAATAAATGTACATATTTTACCTCTTTTTCATTTTAAGCTGCATAAAATCGGTCTGTTCGTTTACTTATACCGTAAACTTCCAGTTTCTATCAGTTTTATTTTTTATATGAACTTTGACAGTTTTTGAACTTAAAATGGTAGAAATTGAAAATTTTAGGAAGTAAACGAACAAGGTTTATGTTTTTCGAAATGCCAAACTGATCTAAAGTAAAATATATGCCAAGCATCCGGGATGCGTTCCAAATGCGCGTGAACAGTAGGTATGCTATTTGATAATTTTTTTTTTCAATAAATTTCACAAAACTGAGGATTTTTTCCTATGGGTTGCAAATTCGCAAGAAGTTTCACGTTACCAAACTACCGTTTGACGTTTCGGAACTCCATTAAGCTTACATTCAGAGGCTCAGATCAGCCTAAAATCGTTAAAACTTTGAATAAAATAAAGAGATATAGATATATGATTCATTCTTTTGAAGCTTATTCATTTTGTTTTTTATTTTTAAATTTAAAAAATATCATGTTTTTTTTTTTTTTTGTGTGTTTAACTTGCTTTGCGCGTTTTTAATATGTTTAGACTTAGATACATTTGTGTTAACAATTATTCATTTAAAATAAACTTTAAAAACAAATCAACAAAGTCTTATATTTTTTTTTAAATTTTAAATTTTAGAAAATATTGATTCAAATGTTATATATGTATGTAGCAAAAGTGATTCATTAAATGTTATTCTTTTATTATTGATTCTGTTGAATCATTTATTTTTCTGAGGTTGATCAGAGTTTCACACCTTATCACTCAAGGTTATTAATATAGGCCTAATCAAGTGCATTATTAAATTCATCATCATCACTATTTTACTGTCATCGAACAAAAAAAAACACATCAATGTCATTATAACAATGACATTACGAATATTAAGTGTTATACACAATTTGCAAATTGGTGTACCTACGTTTAACAGAAAAAAAAGTCACACCATTTATTCCATTTGCATTCACTCATTTAAATCGTAAAACTTCAAATCTATATTTTAATGACTTAGTTTTTGGTTATTATCTGTCATCCACAACAAAACTGTCAAGACAAAAACAAAAAAGACTTATGAATATGACAGATGATGAGCTTATTAACGAAAAAAAAATTTTAACTTATAACTAATAACCAAGTCTAAGGGGGGCATAAGCAAAAAAAAGTCAATGGACTTTACTTTTGTTTAACACAATTTCGATGGAATTGGATGACAAAGAAGGAAATAACCAACTGAAAGTTTTTTCTTTGTTAAAATTGCAAAAAAAAAAAGTAAATATTAAAAACCTCTTTGGCTAGAAAAAAAAGACCTCATTAAATATGCCTTTTGTTAATTCTATAGGTTAACACATAATATCTCACACTCACAGTCAACACGTGCTGAACAAAGTTTATAATTTTTTGTTTTTTTTTTTTCTTTTTGTATGATGGATGGAGCAATAGCTCATTTTGTATGACTTGATTCACGCCTGGCAAATAATACAAAAAAAATATAAAAAAAAAGCAAAAAGTTTACGAATAAAAAGAATGTAAAATAGAGATCAATATCAATTTTAACAACAAATATTGATACAAGACGGTCTTATTAACAGAAGAGTCATCATTCATTAAGAGAATTAAGATACCTGACTCACTGATTATTGTCAAATTTGCATCTTTATTGAGAAATTTTTACTAAATTCTGAAAAACAAACTGACATCATCATAATATCCTGTCAATTTCAAAATAGGTAAATATGTATGTATGTACATATATTGTGTGTCATAAACCTGCCATTACAAAAATATTATATTCTTCTTTGTTGAAGACTCACTTTTAGACTTGAATTTAGGGACTTCTTAAATGATGGCTTGGAAACAACAAAATTGTTAGACAATAAATTCTGAAAAGTTCAAGTAACTGACCACAAAAATATTTTTAAAAAATTCAAAAAAAATCAATGAGTGGCCTTATATTTTTTTTTTTTGGGTTACAGAGAGTTTGTTCATAATAATATAAGAAATGTAAGAATTTCAAGATGAATATTTCTGCCTTAACACTTTCTCTTTGATTTTATCAATTTATATATCTGAGGGCTCAGCAAAATTTCACCAGGCGGCCGGGTCTAATTCCTTAAAACGAAAACGATCGAACGATATCGTTTTGGCAATAGCTGTCCCTATTTTGCTATTTATATATGATAGAGATGGGTATTGTTAAACGATATCGTTCGATCGTTTTCGTTTTACGGAATTAGGCCGCTGTTTACTTGGGAGACAACATTTTTAAATGAACAAAATTTACTGACAATTTCGTACACTCTAATTTCTCTCACTATTGAAATTTTAGGATGTATGCATTATTCTCCTCAAAGTACACATCCTCCACTCACCTTTTCTAATTTAAAAAAAAATTAGCTATTTTTATAAGAATGTTTAAGGCCATTTTTTGTTGTTTTATACTTTCGTAACATCATTTTTTTTTTTTTTTTACTTTTTTGTCCACTTTTTCATATTTTTATATTTTGATGTTTTACAAAGATAAAGACTGTTTTTTATAAATTTAATATTTTAAACCCTAACAGCCATATTAATAAAGAATGGTTATTCCATCTTTATTCCACGAGTTAACTAAACCTGGGAATAAGAGTTAGGCCAGGCGCGCACCTGCAACTAAACAGTTTGGTTCCAATTTGAGCACAACGGGCTTATATGGAAGTGCACATAAACTTCCGCGGGGTCTCATATAATCCTATAGTACTCAAAATCGAAACCAAATAGTTTGGTTGCAAGTGCGCGCCTGGCCTTAAGCTACGGGTTAAAATTTTACATGAATAAAAATAAAAATAAAATATTCGTGGAATAGTAAAGTGACATTTACCAAAAATCCCTTATGAAAATCTACTAAAATAAGTACGATGCCTGTTTGGTACCTTGAAATTTTCACCAAGTTTCGCAAACTTATGTTTTTTTTTCGTTTAGATTTTGACAGGAAATTGTTATTAATTGTAAAAGTAAAGGTCACGTTACCAAACATTAAATCCGCCCATTGCCACGCCCATTTTTATCATATTTTAGTTTAATCCTTATTAAACGTCATTAGAATGTTAAAATTTTGTACCTAATTATGCTCTCTTTTACCTATGTTATTTGTTCCACCCACTACAACGCCCACTTTTCCTTAGGTATATCTAAGCATTCTTAAAAGGCTGAAAATTTATAAAATTTTATATTATAGATCTCTAAGCTCTCTACAATAAAGAATCTGAAGTGTTAAAAAAAAACACAAACCAACAAGCTTCTTCTCGCCAGTTCGGTCACTATAGCTAGCTGCCTTCAGTTTCACACACTAATTTGGTTGAGTTTCCTTCCACTTGCGTGTGATACCTGAGCGGCGGTCTTCATCTACTCCTCTGTCCTTAGGGGTCGCTCTATCTACCAATTTTATAAGATTGTAAAAATGTAACATTTAGCTTTTATAATCTACATATGACATTGCCATGTCTATAGTTGATTCAGTTTCATTAAAATTGTGTTCAGCTAGAGATTTATAAAAAAATACAAAATAAGTTTAAGGCTAACACACGCCTATTTCATAATAACTAACAAAAATTACTGACTTCTTGTCAGTCCGGTTTCTGTAAAAACCATAGCTGCAATTGTAAAAATTCTTGAAGAATTAAGATGTGAATTCCATATTAATAACATTTCGATTTTGTGCCGATTTTTCAAAGGCTTTTGATAGTGTTGACCACCAAATTCTTATAAAAAAGCTGAAACATAATTTTATCTTCTGCAAAAACTCATTATGTACTTCTGGTTGTTAGCTACTTAAATGATAGATTTCAACAGGTGTGTACCGACTCTGGTGTCCTCATTTTTGAAGGTTCAGTGTGGTGTACCTCACGGGTCTATATTAGGTCTGTTACTTTTCTCCCTGTTTATTAATGACCTTCATGTCGTTTGTCATAATGCCACAATGGATCTCTATGCTGACGATGCTCAGATTAAGTTCTCTAGACCCATTGGTTTGATCGAAGACTGTGTTGCGAGATTAAATGAAGACTTGGATCGAATTCACTACCTTTGTCAATTCGATCAGTTATTTCAAGTAAGAATTTCAAAAAATTGTTGTTCACATACATATGTTAAAAATAATCAAATGAATAACTTATTTAATTGAAATGTGCATAATGTACTCTCTTACAAATAGTTTAAAAATTTTTGTAAATATGTAACCATTTTGTTTCAAGATAAGTTAATTTTTAATATTTTATAATATGTAGGTACAAATTAAAAGAATTTAATTCTTAATGTACTCCCCATGTTTATATTTTTGAATAAAATGAATTTTTCAGTGAAGGAAAAATAATCCAACCGAAATCTATCGTAGAAAAAAAGATTAACAAAAAAAAACAAGCTCAATCAAGTGATGCGTAGTGTATGTATGTATGTATTTTGCCTTAACGTTAAATTCCTGTAAATCTGCATGTTTTTCAAACAAAACAATCAAACCTCATTATTGTAAAAAAAATTTTTGCACAGAACAAAGAACACTCAATCAAGTTATATGTGTAACTAAATATGTATTTTATCTTGACGTAAAATTCCTGTAAATCTGCATGTTTATCAGAACAAAAAATCCACCGAAAGTTATCGCAAAAAAAGTAAAAAAAAAAAAAAAAAAAACAAACAAGCAAATGATGCGTAGTGTATGTATGTTTGTATTTTGCTTTTACGTAAAATTCCTAGTAAACCTGCACGTTTTTTCAACAACAAACAAATCCATTTTGTTTTCTATTGACATTGCACGTTTTTTTATGTACAAACGTATAGCTAAACGAATAGATATATAGACCTATAGCTAATGCTGCAGGCAAAATTTTGTCATTTTAAAATTAACATTATTTTTATTTTTGCGTGTGATGCGCGATACATCAGTTACAGACAACGTGATGGTTTTGCCATCACGTTAATCTTGAGGGTTTATGTTAGGTGTATACCTATCTACATTACATATAAACTTGATCGTTGAGTTTAACAACGCATGTTATTCTTCCATTCACTTACAAAAATATCGTGATTTAGTGCTGTGGTTGCATTTTTTTTTTAACTACACTTTTACTTTTTGACTAATTCAAAAATTTTGTACATCAATTTATCATTTTTGTTGATTTTATTTGATTTGATTTTTAATAAAAACAAAAAAAATACTCAAATTAGCTTATGTACGACTTTGAAATTAAAAAGGGGATTTTTTTTCACCTAGAAATATATGTTTAAGACGTGTCAACTCACCCTCAACAAGTTCAATAGTTTAAGGTGTAAGGTTTCATAATTGCAATTTCATATAATTGAATTAAAAAAAAAAAAAACACAGATACATTTCAATTGATGATTTCCAATCAACATCAACAAGACAAGAGACAATTAGCGTCATTTTCTAGAATATGCTGCAGCTGTGTGCACATAGCGCCCTCTACCTTTTCTTTGTATGTAAATGAATTGACTTAATCAAAGTGCGACCAAAACATTATGCGAGATATCATTTTATATTGATTTCTATGTGCTTCAACGAAGGCGATCATTTAAATTGAATTGCTATACTCGTATACATATGTATGCTAATTGAATAATTTGTCAAAATGATAGGTCAATGTTACAACTGATCTATCTATCTCTTTTTAAAGTAGATATAGATATCAATTATGTTACTACAAAGTATCTTTTTTTTTATTATCTCGATTAAGTGACGGAAAAGCTTAATCAAATAATTAAATCATTTTAAAGCGATGACATTATATTATACCAACTGGAATAAACTATTTTCGGAATGCCAACTTTTTTTTGTCTCTCTTTCTTTTTATTTCGCATCATATGTCACATCAATCAAGACAGGTTCATTGTTGGGGATTTAAATTTTCATTTCACATCTCTCTCTAGTAGTAAGGAGCATTTATATGCTTTTGAATCTAACTTAACAAAACTACACTTAAGTGTAACGATCACCATCATCTTTTTAAAAATATATGTAGTATAAATTATATAATAAATTAACTAAATTGAACGAGTTGCTATAATTTATAGCAAAGAGAGACAGAAAAAAAAAAAAACTGCCAATCTATAAAGTGTGAATTTGATTAAGTTATTTATGAACTGTGATTAAGCTTACGTACGTAACTTATAGTGTTATAAATTTATTTAAACCACTTTTATTTATTTATTGCTGGAAAAGCACGGCGACGACGAAGTTCTATTGTTAATTGATATATAGAATAAAAAAAAAAAAAAAAAAAAAAAACCAAGCAAGCAAGCGAATATGATCATCATAATTTAGATCTTTTAGAAAGTCATTTTGATTGTGTTATACGTTACGTTGGGGTTATAATGTGGATATTTGATGATCGAATCTAATGAGTAGAACTATTATATTTCATTATACCTGACGTGTGGGTGATGCATTTACTTTGATTTTTTCAAGCTTATAGTTTATATAAGGTGAGGGAACTGATTTTTATTATTAGTCATTGAGGCAGTGCGGGACTTTGGTTTATTTAGAAGACATTTTTGAAGACTTCTCTAAATTTGCCATGGAGTGAGTAAGACGATGTCATTGAACCTTGTGAACGAACAGCAAATTTTGGGAGTGAAAATACTTGTGTGAAAATGTTTTAAGGTTGCTGTATGTATGTATTCGGATGCAATAGTCTAGGAAGGTTTTTCCTCCGCTTGAAGGGGTTGAAGACAAGCATTTTTGTGTATATAGGATATATATTCAATTTTTATATCTCTCTCTCTCATACTACACCGATTTTGACAAATGAGGTGTCAAACGAAGCGAATTCACCTGCTGATTTATTATTTTATTTTAAAAATTTTAATAATTTTTTTAAAAACTGCATTTCTTGGATATCGTGCGTCTTAATTATTTTTATGTAATTGCGAGAATTCTCGCACGGGTAGGCTAGTTAATAATTATTACTTTTCAAATTAATAATAATTGAATCCTGAAGATTATTTAGTATTCAATTAGGTACTAAAAAGAAATACTAAGATTCCCCGGCGAATACCCTTTACAACCTTCAAGAAAATCAGACTCAGTAGGTCTCTGAAAAAAAAAAACTAACAAAATAAAAAAAAAAAAAATACTACACACAACAAAATGTCATATAAGAAGGTTTTTTTTAAAATAATACAAATTCTATATACAGTAGAATCTCGAAAAGATGAACAGATAGAAAACAGGGCCCGTTTATCTTTTCAAATTGTTCGTCTTTTCGAGCATCAACGTATGTTTGAGGAATTGAAGATATAGTAAACATTAAAAATTATTTACATAACAAATTAAAACAAGCTCAAAAATATTGTTTAGGAGGAACTAAAGGCAAAGAGAAGTAAAAATTATGTTGGAAATAAAGTATTCATCTTTTCGAGTACAAAATTTTAACCCGTTCATCTTTTTGAACACTGAAAAGTGAACATTTTCCGTTCACCTTTCCGAGCTGTTCATGTTTTAGAACCGTTCATCTTTCTGAGATTCTACTGTACTATACTACTGAAATACATCAGCCAAGTAGAAGACTTAGCACTATTTTAATGGACTTTGTGAGATCGCCGGGACGAAACACCAATTTTTGTAGGACTTAAACGCGCGCCGTTAAAAGCTATTTTGAATCAATAATGTCATGTGTTTGTCAAAAACAATGACTTAATGTAAGCAATAAAAACAACTTTATTTAGTTAACTTTGTTCATTAAACGAATTAAAAAAAACATGTGTGTGGGTTTTCTAGCAATTCAGCTGAGTTTGCTAAGGTTAACAAACATAAAAAGGTATAAGTTTGGATAGTGAAGAGCGCGTGTGTGACCTTAGATTTTAAATTTGGTTTCTTCTTAAGTTCAACAAACTTAAAAAAAAAAGAAGTTTTTTTGCCTTCTTATAATATTTTTTTTTTTTACAAAATGTTTGCACTGCTTCAAAAAAAAAAACTCGCTTAAAATACGACAGATATCGGAAAATTGGACTAACAAATTGTTCATATAAATCTCGGTGTTTGTTGGTGTTTGCAGCAAGTAAAAAAATTTAATAGGGGTTAGAATCCCGGAAACCCAAAATCTCGAAAACCCAAAATCCCGAAAACCCAAAATCCCGAAAACCCAAAATCCCGAAAACACAAAATCCCGAAAACCCAAGATTCCGAAAACCCAAAATCCAGAAGAGCCAAAACCCCGAAAACCCAAAATCCCGAAAATCTAAAAATCCCAAGAAATTAAAATCCTGAAAATCTAAAATCCCGAAAACCACAAATTCAGACAATCAAAAATCCCGAAAACCCCACTATACAGAAAATTAAAAAAAAATATCTAAAACCTAAAATCAAGAAAATCGAAAATTCCGAAACCCACTATCAATAAAACCTCAAATCTCAAAATCCTAAAATTCAGAAAAAAAAAAACAAAATCCAAAAAAAAGACTAAAATCTCGAAAATCCCTAAAGACTTTATTTTATCAATTCGTAGAATTTTTTCAGTTTTAACTAAGGGATTTTGGAAAAAAACATACCTAATCCCCAAAAACAAAAATCTCAATTGGGCGAATAAAATACCCAAAAGAAAGCAATCCAACAAGACAAAATCTCCATGATTTTTTCCATATTCCATATGGAATATGGACAAAATCCTCAATAAATATTTTCTTTTGCTAAAATCTCCAAAAATCCCCAAAAGTCCCCAATAATCCTAAACATATTAAGTGAAATTTAACAAAATATATTTTTTTAGAAATAATACCGCTCCAGCCCAGATCTGTCAATAATAAAGCGGGGCTATTGAAATATTTTGCATTGCTGCTTGATTTTATCGATTGAGTTTGTTAATTTGTCTTATTTTATTTGCATAAATGTATACAAATACAAATTATTATGAAGTTAAAAGGACATTGCAGAATAGTTTGTTTTAATTTAATTCGAAATTTAGAATGTTCAACAATGTATAAAAAAGGACAAACATATTTATATTTGTCCAAAAAGATAATGGGATTTTGGGATTTTATGTTGGAGATTTTGTCTTCAAAAAATTCTTTTTTGATAATTTTACTAGACTTTAGTTTGGGAATTTTGGCTTTGAGATTTTTCTTTTTGGACTTATGGCTTTTTGGTAATCATTCCCTAACCTCGGGATTTTGGGTTTTTCGGAATTTTGGGTTTTTGTGATAATGGTTTTCGGGATTTTCAGATTTTTGGATTTGGTTTATTTTGGGATAATGGGCTTTCGGGATTTTGTTTTTTTTTGGATTTTGGGTTTTCTGGATTTCGGTTATCGGTTATCGGTCCGTCTCCCGAATAAAAGTCTGAAATTTCTGAACAAATTTCATAAACTTGCAATTTTTTGTTCAAATCTTTTTTTATAATTTTTTTCAATTCCAAAATTTGAACAATAAATTCGTAAGACAGAATCCCGAAATCCATAATCTAGAAAACCCAAATTCAGAAAACAAAAAATTCTGAAAACACAAAATCCCGAAAACCCAAGAATCACTTCCCAAATTGAAATCATTTTCATATAAAAGTTTACATATTAAAGCCCATATTTTAAGACTTTTCAGACATAAATTTCACTAAGTTCCTTACCATGGAAATTTTTTTTTTGAATTTTTAAATGTCGTACCATATTCTGACCTAAATTTTCTAGAGCCCCGAAAATCACCTGCATACCACGTTTAGCTATTTTTTCGTCAATTTAATGGTGATACACGTGGAATTTTATCAATAGTAAACATGGCTCAAGACTTTGTGTTTAAAAAAGGTTTGCAGATCATCGCACAATCGATATTTCTCTTATTTAATCTTTTCTTAACAAATTGTTTCACCTTAAATCCTTTCATTTAAAAAAAATGTAGCTTCTGATTTAAATCACGGAGAAATTTCAAGGCAATATTAATTGTCACCCTTATATATTCTTTGCAATGTCACCACAACATTTTGCTTAAAACCTTGACAATGTGATTGAAAAACTATATGAATATGGGTGTGTAATGTATTGTCATTTACTGTGAGTTCTAAATTTCCCACAGTCAATATGACGCTCAGCTCACTGTTGCTATAGACTAGACATCCTTGTCCTTGAAGTCTGGTGCACATCATTGAACAGCATGAGGTTAGTTTTTATTAGAAACATTATACAAAACATAGGTATATAACAAAACTGCATCGTTGGGTTGTGATGATGAACTATATATTGCTCCCACTCTATATTGAGTTCTGAATATAAACAGGAAGGTAAAAGATTATTATTTTATCAGTTTTCTTTTTTTTTTTTTTTTTTTGAGTGTGCAGGCAAACGTGATATTTACCTCTATCAAATATTTTGTATTAAATTAAGGTCAAAGTGATTGTAGTATAGAGGAAACAAGCAGCTGTTAAAACAGTGCCAATATGTAGTAATAATAATGTTACGAGGGTTTTGCATTAAATTTCCATATAAGTAACATGGAAATGGTGTTCCTCATGAATTTTATTTTTGTTTTTGTTTATGCAATATTGTATTTGTTTGCTTGATGCAACAATTGGTTATAGGTATAATTTTATGTGAAACAACAAATTTCAACCAACAAATAGGAAATATCTTAGGAAATAATTAATTAAGTCAAGTCAAAGTTCACATCACAACATCCTCTGTTCGTTTACTTCATAAAACTGACGATTTCCTTTAAAATTTGTGTTCAAAGTTCATATAGAAAAATTAAATTTGACTAAAAATAAAATAAAAGTAGGCGTGTTTTTTTGCAAGCCCGGGGGGATTGGATGAAAAAAACGACGTCGCATGTAAAATGCAACAACAACTAATCCCCTTCGGGCTTAGCTAATCCCAGAGAATTCTCGGGGCTAAACTTAAGCACACAGAAAAACTGTGTTACCGGCATGAATTAAATACATGTTATCGATAGTTTGTATGAAAACTCCATGTTTTTTTCTGTAATGGCGTCGCTAGTCCCCGTTGTCGTTTTTTTTTTAACCAATAACACCCGGGCTTGCAAAAAACACGCCTAATAATGTTTACAATATTCTTATAAAATAAAAATAAATAAAAATTGAGAGTTTTAGAAAGTAAACGAAAAAACCTAACAATTAATACTTAAGCCTAGTACGCTGCTGATGCGAAACGAAAAATCCCATACAAAAATGACACAACGAAATCATAAACGGAAAATTTCGATCGCTTTTCGTTTTGCAGTACGCTGTTCGTAGAGCGAAATTTATAATTGTAGCAGATTATTTGGAGAAGTCTCCGCTCCTTTTTCGCACAGAATTAATTATACAGACTATTTATTGTGTGCGGAAAAATGACATTTGAGTTTTATTTGTGTTTTTTTGTTTGTCATTTTCTTACATCATTGGTTTCTCTGATTTTTAGCGTTTATGTTTTATTTTGTTTTTGGAATTACTGAAACTCTCCAAGGATATTTTCCGTTGTGTTTTCGCAAGCGTTTCGTTGTCTGTTTGGAGATCACAGGAAATTTTCGTTTCGCATCAGTAGCGTACTAGGCTTTAGAAGGGAAATTATTAAATGTCAAATAAAAAATAAAAACGAACAAGGTACATAATTGATAATGTAATGAGAAGTTGCTGGAAAATTAGGGTGAAGTTCCATAGGCAGTATGTTTTCATGCAATAATAAGCCATTTTATTTTGTAAATTTACTACAAATACTTACACTCACAAGGCACGATTGACATTTCTATATAGAGATGAAATTCCCATAAATATCCCAAAACAAAATGGTTGGTGCTATGAAAAATAAAATTACTTCCAAAATTCGTATATATTGTTATTTTTACGATATTTTCGAACTGTGCCCGCAAAACTTTCATTATTTTTGAAATAGTGTTCAACAGTAGGTCTGTTTGGTATCTTTTTTAAGAAAAAAGTGTAAAGCAGCTGTCAAACTTTGAAAGAAGGAGAAAATACTCTCAGAGAGGGAGAACTTGTCCAAAAGTTAACAAACGCACTGAACCACTTTTTGTGTAGGTACAAGACGTTAAACATTGACAAATCATTTTGAACCCTGTAATTTTTAAATTATAAAATAATTTTTATACTGAAAAATATCGAACGAAAATGTAACACAGGTTTTGATGGACTTATCAGAATCTTCATCAAGTGAATGAAGACAATTTGAATCAATATTTTGTAAATTCCTAGCCGACGTGAAGTCAAGTAACAGACACTGGACAGCTATGTATTTGACAGTTTTTACACTCCTTGCACACAGACATTTGTGTAGCAGAAATTTGCAAGTTATCCAATGGAGGGGAAATAGTTTGCTCTCTCATTGTGCTCTCTCGTTGCAACTTTTTTGAGTTAACAAACAGGAATTTCTGACAATTTGGGAAAAATTGTGAAAATTTATGCAATTTTGCAAAAAATTTCACGTTACCAAACACAGCTAGTGTAAACACTTTGTTATCTCTTGTAATGGTCCATTTTTTCTAACCCTAAACTGACAGCTGTCAAATTGTTATTTTTAAGGGTTGCCAACATTTTACTATGCATTCGGTGGCAAATTCAAACCTTGAGTTCATTTTGGGACACCCTTTAAAATTTTGTGTATATTTCTTATATAGGAATCAATACTTTGTAGTAAATTTTCCCAAAACTTCAAAGTTCTTCGAAGAACCCCATTCAATAAAAACTTATTATTATTGCGGTTTGCAGATAATGAATAAGCTTGGACAGACAACCTATCTGATGGTATTTTTATTATATTATTGAAAAATTGTAGTTTCTAAGAAACAGGTATTTATACTCCTACGTACATATGTACGAGTGGGTTATGTTGATGTAGGTATAAGAAAATCAAATATAGGAAGAGATTTTTTTTTTTTTGTAATAAATTAATATTTGCACGCGTCTTGTATGTATTATAAATTTCCATATAACTTTATTATGCTGATCGATTTATGTTTTCTTTCTTAGAATTTCAACTAACATTTTATTTACAGAAGAAGAAATTCTCTTGTACGTTCTTAGAAGGTCGTTTTGAATTAATGAAAAAATATGTGTAGTATATAGTCACTTCATTTATTAGTAATTATTTTTTATATCAATGAAGTATTTTTATGTCGAAAATTTATTTGCATGAAGAATAAATTAATAATCAATTTTGCAAAGAAATGTCTTTGAATTTATGAAGAAGAATGAAAAACAAACATTTTTTTTTTCTTTTAGTGGAAGTTCTTGAATAGCTTTTGTATCTGAAACAACATTTCAGGAGATAATTATTGAAATAAAAATGATTTGGTAAAAAAAAAGGATTTTAGAGAGGATTTTAAGACTCAAGACTTTAAGGGGAAGATCTAAATGGTTCAACGAGTAGGAAGAATGCTTCTTAGATTCTTGTGGTATCACTCTTAAAATTATTAATATTTTTTTTGTTAACACGTTTATTTCAAGGTTGAAATATTCCCTGTATATACGTTCGACTCACTATGAGTTCAAATTCCTCTATAAATCAATTTTCGAAAATATTATAAAATGTCTCGTATATCAATCAGTTTTTTTTTTTTTTTTACTTTTTTTTGTTTGATATCACTAATTAAAAAATATACCTATAACACAGAAGATTATGCCTAATCATGATCATTCATTGATATTGTGATACTTTAAAATCCATAGTCTGATCCCAATAATGTGCATTTTTTTTTGAATTGTTTAACAAAGAATGATATTTTTTGCAATTCATGAGTTTTTGATCAGTTTGAATGAAAAAAAAGTGGAGTATATTTTGCTATATTATTCTGTATAATCTTCTAGAATAACAAGCTATTATTCCATGTTTTTTATTTAATTACACTTAAGATTAGGTTAGGTTGAAGTGGCTGCAAACAGCTTAACTTATACATTTTTAGACCACAAGTCATAGTCGGATTGTGATTACACATACACATATGAATTTAGAAGTTAATTATGTATTTATTTAATAATATTTTAATGTACATAATTTTAAATTATTATAAATAAGAAAATATGAAAGCATTAACAATAAAGCCATCGCCTGAAATCTAGAGATTTTCTCTTACTCTTTAAAAAAAAAGTTTTCCTGAAGAATGTATTTTATTTTTTTTCAACTGCGTGTACAATGTACAACTGCAAATGGAAAAAATTCAAATATAAAAAGTAAGGGTGTGGCAGAAGGCGGGTTTTTAAAAAAATTGTACATTGCTTAAACAAAAAAAAAAAGAATCGAAATAATGTGTCATTTTTCATTTTTTATTAAGAAATTCCAATTTGTTTTCTTAAAAATATTAAAAATATAAAAACAATTAAAAAGGAAATTCTAAAAAAATTGAATATTTGAATAAAAATGAATACAAAACTACGTCTAAGCTATTGAGTGTTATGTCGTTTTCCATTGATCGTCCAGAAGCCCTCTGAAAACCCTCTCACTGACTGTTCTTCTTGTGGATTTTATTTCAGAATCGAAACCAGAAGGCTCCTGGACGACCAATGAAAAACGACATTAGAAAGATCTAAAAGTTGAAAACATTAAAACAACCTTTAAGAAAACGTTATACAAAGAAGTTGATTCAAATATTCAAATTTTCAGGAATTTCCTTTTTTATTTTTATTTTGTTAATAATTTTAAATGTATTTTTTGGTTAAGAAAATGTTAAGTATTTTTTAAGAGAAGAAATTGAGCTTTCATAACAAAAAAGAAAAAAAACAACTAATAAGGTATTTTTGTCAAAAAAAAAAAACTGACAACAAAGTCAAAGTCTCAACCTAAAAATGACAAAAACTCGGTTTGATAATACATAAATTGAGGGAAAACCGTTATCCGCATAGAAAAAATTGTAGGGCTGATAAGAACTGCTAAATGCTCTTGTGCCAATAAAAAAATGTATAAATACAATTCTAGAATCAATTACAGTTTGGGGAAATTAGAGTCAGTTAAAAGAAACGAGATTAAAAATCATAAATACTACAAAATTTATTAAAAAAAAGGGAAGATTCCTTTATTGACCACAACAAATTAAAATTTTTTAACAATAAAAACACGAAATTTAACTTTTTTAAAAAATCAACGTATTTTTATTTAAAAATTTAAAATCGGATGAAAAAACTGTTTTAAGTCGAAAAAGAAGCCAGAATGATAAAATTTTATTTTTTTTAGTTCTTTGGCTTAAAATTTACTCACATGGATTTCATCTGCGGCAGTGACTGTGGGACACTCTGTATAAGCCAAAAAAAAGCAGTGGGAAATATGAGTAAACGTCGAAACGACATTAATTTAAATACATTTATGAAATTCCTTTTAATTTAAATCAACTTGAGCAAGTGCGTAAAGATAAATCGTTTATTTTATTTTTTTTTCACTTTTAAGGGCCAGTTTCACAGTGCACACTTAACAAAATAAGTGGCACTTTATTTTCCCATTTTGGCACTTAAGCCGCAGTTTTACTACCTGAGTAAGTGGAACTTAAGTGGCTAACATGGGAGACTTAAGTGTCACTTATTCCGATATGTTTACACTGTGAAATTTGGAATTAGTTTTCCATATTTGGCACTTAAGTGACACTTACTTCACTGTGAAACTGGCCCTAAGTTGACCAATTCAAAATAAAAAAAAAAAATAAGTTCGAAGCTCTTCAAGTTCCCTTAAAATTTAAAAAAAAGTACCTACTATATTTTAATGATAAAAAATGAATGAAAATACAATAGCCCCCACCTATATGACATACTGTCACTGTCAAGAACAGACAAATTCCATAAAATAAAATTAAAAAAAAAATAAAATGTAAAAAGAAAAAAATAAATTCAAACAAAAAGTGAATCTGCTGTTGGTTGATAATGAGTTGTTGAAATTTAAAAGGTCAAAAAATAACACACGTACACACATACATATGTATATATGTACATAATTCATTTATTGGTAACATTTTAATTAAAAACAGATTTTTTTTTATCTCGTCCGCCCGACACATCACAGCGGTCGAATGCCGCAAGTCAAACTATATATGTAATTATTGTTTTAATCTATGTCATATGGTGCTATGGGGCGTATGAGTGTTTTTTTTCGTTCTATTCTTCTTCTTCTAATTAGTTTCGCCATTTAAATTCGAACCGAGCTCACATCACGCATGTTTTAACAATAATTTTAAATTTGAATTTTAATTTCATCTTTTAGATTAACAAAAAAAAAAACAAAAATATTATATATCACAGCTGTCGAATTTTTTCTTGTTGAAAATAAAAATATCGATTATCACAAAGCAACGCCGACACCGCCACTGATGTGGGGATGTCCTTTATATCTTCCGTCATAGTCTGATGAGTTTTTATATTTATGTCTGACACCACAACATCATCGTTACAAAAATAAAATATTTAATCTCAACGAGTCTTGATGATGTTATGTTGTGTTCTGTTGATGATGAAGGAGCATCACCGCTTCTTCAGAATAAAACACAAAAAAAAATGATAGGCAAATTGATTTAAAGGATAAACGGAAGTGAAATGGAAACAAGAGTCACCCTCATGCAATGAAAACATGACGAACTGTTAGTCCTTCCTATGTAAATCAAACAAAAGCTTGAGTCCTTTTTTTGTGGAGAGGAAGGTATGGGGACATAAAAGGCGACGATAAAACCATTTCATATATGATTACTTGTTTTTGGCTAAATCGAGAAAATGGTTTGAGAATCCACTTGTAGCTTATGAATAAATGTTGATGATGGAAGTTGTGTTTTATTTTTGTTTATTTAATTTTTGTTCCTAAGGTGATGATAACCATGACGATGAAGAAGGCAAACAAACTGCTAAAAATAATAGAAAAATCAACATTGAATGTTATGGGAATTTCACTGCTATCGACAGCCAAAAATTTGAAATATTTTATATTCAACTCACACTCTGTTGATGACAAGTTCATGATGTTAAGTTTGTGGTTTTCTATTGTTTTATTTTTGATTTTGTAAACATTTTATCTTGATTTTAGAGGTTATAAATAGTTTTTTTGTTTTTATGATTTTTTTCGGTTCTTTTTAACAATTGAATATATTTTTAAAACAATCATGAATGTTTTAGGTACATAATTTAAATGAAACAATAAAGATGGGTAACTTACCGCATGCGGGAATTCTTGCATGCATTTTAATAAAACATCATCATGAAAGGTATTTGGCGTTTAATTAATTTTGAGCTGTTTCGTTTGAAGTATTTGACTTTTGGAAATGGAGCTACATTTAAACAAATACATTTTATAAAAGTCGGAATTATTAAACAAAATTGATTTTTGGTTAAAAAAAATATTTTAACTTCTTTAAATGGATAATTGTTTAAAGAATAAAGAAGAACCATATTGTGAAATTATCAAACAAAATAAATCCAGCCATTAAAAGACTGTACGTGAATAACTCGAAAGTAAGATAATTTTCTCAAAAAAAAAAAAAACAACTTCAAAACGCTATTTCCGTTATGTTAATTTTTTGGCAATAACCTGTAACGCATTTTTTTTAAATTGATTTGTTTATTACAGATACGAAGTTTAATAAAAATCGTTAGAGCTGATTTTGAGAATAATAAAAAAAAAAACCGAAATCATTGTATGACAGCTATACCCGTTCTAAATTAGCTAAAATAAAAACTCGAATTTCTCCTTTATGAAATCACATAAAAATGATCTGTTCAAAATTGGAAACAAATCGGTCAATCTTTTTAGACAGTGGATGGATAGGCTAACGAACGGTATGAAGAAACCCACTTTTTTGTAACTTCTGCATCGTCGTAATGTTGATTTTGACGTTCTATATTTAAGTATTTTCAAGATATTCAAGTAAAAATATCCGAAATTTTAAATAAAAAAATGCATTATGATTTATTAAAAATAAACATGTGGGTATATGCTAATTGCATTTAATAATTAATATTTAAAAAAAAAAACAAATAAAAAAAATTAAACCTGTTTTTGAGATATGAATTTTTTTTAAATTTGTATGCTATATTAGGCGTGATTTTTTCCAAACCCGAAGGAAATTGGATGAAAAAAAAAAACGATTCGGGGCTAAATAATTTTTCATGTTAAATACAACAACAAATAATCCCCAATGGACTTAGCTAAACCCAGATAAATTTCGGTGCTTATAACTTAAACTTCAGCACGGAGAATTACATAGATAGTTTGTATGGAAACTCCATTTTTTTTCTGTAATGGCGTCCTTAATCCCCAATATCGTTTTTTTGTCAACCAGTTCCTCTGGAATTGGAAAATACAACCCAATTGTTTGATTTTTGAATGACCTCCGGTACAAACATTTCAATCGAAATTGGTGCTGAGAAATCGAAAAATAAAAAAAAACATTGAAGGTACTTTTCTTAAGAACCACCTTAAAAATTTGTTTCAAGGTTCAAACAGATCGACAGCCAAAAGGACAGAATTGTGGTATACCGTGCTTCCCTCAAATTCCCTTTCTTTTGCCAATTGCGTAACCACATATTGAATACTTTGTGTATCTTAAACGGTGGCGCCGTGAATTGAATTATAAATCTTTTGTGAAAAAAAAATTTATTTATTTTATTGTATTTCATTTCATTTCATTTTATTTTTTTTTATTTTATTTGTATTTTATTTTTTATTTAATTTTTGTTTTATTTTATTTTATTTTATTTTATTTTATTTTATTTTATTTTATTTAATTTTAATTTTTGTAGGACTAAAGGCCGTTAAAAGCTATTTTGAATCAATAATTCAACAAAGTCCATTAAAATAGTGCTAAGTCTTCTACTTGGCTGATGTATTTCAGTAGTATAGTATATAGAATTCGTATTATTAAAAAAACCTTAATTTATTTTAGTTTATTTTAATTTATTTTAATTTGTTTTGTTTTGTTTTATTTTATTTTATTTTATTTTATTTTATTTTATTTTATTTTATTTTATTTTATTTTATTTTATTTTATTTTATTTTATTTTATTTTATTTTATTTTATTTTACTTTACTTTATTTTATTTTACTTTATTTTATTTTATTTTATTTTATTTTATTTTATTTTTTCTTTATTTTTGCCATTAAGTAGTGACTAAACACAACATTTTTATTTAAAATTAGTTTCAAAGAGTAAGAACGAGAACATAGATACTTCTAAAAATATTGTACAGTTAAAATTCTGTTTTGTAAACAATATCCACGCTAACAATGGGGAAAGAAATTATACAAAAAAAATATCTTCTTCAGATCTTTATAATAAGGTGAAAACAATTCTTTACCCATTTAATGTATTTTCTTAAGATATACATACTTGCAGTAAATTTTTATTACATGTGAAATATAAATACAATACACAATTGATTTTAATTGAACAGTATTTTATCCAACCTGAGAGATACCTAGAGAGAGAGAGATGTGGCCTCAAGTCTAAACGGTTATCGTGGGTATAGTCTGGCTTAAATTGTTACATTACGGAAAATTCGATTGAAAAAAAAAATTAAATTAAATTAAATTAAATTGACAAATTATTTTTAATTCCAAGAAAAAAGGAGAAAGTTTAAAATTTCAATGCTTTCACATACCGTTGGCTAAATACGTAAAACTGCTTAGTTAACTTTTGAAATTTTAAAAGGAGAGCAAAAAAAAAATGTTGCATTAGGTTCCATATAAAAAGAGATATTTTCTTTAATATTAAGATTGGACAAAAGTGATTAAAAGAATTTGTGCAGAATGTGATTCTTAAGAAAATGGCATTAAAATCTCAATTTTGACCAAAAAAGGACTAAGCAACTTCACGCATGCCGGAGATATGTATGTTTAGCTTTTAGAAAAGGTACATAATTGAAAGGTAAAATACTTTGTGCAGGTTGCCAAGATTGAAAGTGCCATAAATTAAAAATGATTGTTTGATACCCCTTAAAACTACATACCTACCGCATTATTTGAAATAACAACAACAATAATTTTGAAATTTGAAAACTGAATAGATATCGAATCCGCCATTTTCTTTCGATTTTAATAGATGCGAAGAACAAAACAAAACTGAAAACTTTTAATATATCATGAACAGCTTATGAGGCTTGTTTTGCGTCCGAACATTTACAGTTTACATGCATCCCTACAAAACTCGTGACTGTGAAAAAATCTCACTGTTTTGTACAAATCGGCAAAAACAAGCACCACAGAAGCCTTTGTTGTTGAGAAAAATATAAGAAAATGTGACAACTTAATATGAAACCTTTTAATCATTGACAATTGGATCTTAGATTGAGGTGAAATCTTTCATATTATATGAGATGGTATATTAATTAGCAAAGAAAAATGACATTGACATATCGTTTGCCTCATAAGCAGACCTCGTAACTCTACCTTTTAGCGAAAATTAGTTTTGAATGCTATTTTATAGAAAATTCGTCAGCGCAGCAACCTAGAAAATTTCGTATCCCCCTTAAAACTCTAAATAAATTTAAATTTAAATTTTCCATTGCTCGTAACTCCACTACTACTCTGTTGACTGGCAGACATTTTCGTCTCCTGAAAAATTTCAAATTTGTGAGTTACGAGGTCTGCTTATGAGGCCGACGATATGTAACTTTACTTCCTTGACTGTCATTGTTTTAAACTGTTACAAACCACACGAATATCCCGCCAAAAAAAAGTATTGCAACTTCTTATTTTTGCAATCTAACGTTTCTTTGTGTACTGATGCCCTCAGCACTTTCACTTAACCTATACTTCTTTTCTTAATTTTTTTGCATCAACAAAAGATCTTGAATCTTTGTTTTATATACGTTAATGCATTTTATACTTATATACTTACATATTTTCTGTAAGGCTTGACCATAAACTTGTTTCCAAGAATTCATTACGCATGCTTGACTGACTTGAAAGCATTTTTTGTTGTTGTCTTCTTTTTAGATTATCATAAAATGCAGTTTCTGTCAGCCAACCAACATTTTTCCCTTTGTTGTTGAACCAGTATATAAAATGTAGTTGTTTTGCTGTTTTTCTTTCTTTTTTTTTGCACCTGAACGCGTGTCATTAATTTTGTTGGTTATGTAATTTTTGTAACTAGCTGCTATAATAACTTGTATACAATTTATAGTACCAACCTTTACATATCTTGGCTTGGTTTTTAAGCCAAAACAGAGTGTGGAGTCCTTGGTGCCTTACTTCTACAATGATTTGATTTATTTTCATGATTTTTTTCTTATTTTCCCAAAGTTAAGTGGAAAACAAAAACGTTGCTATTCTACTGCAGAAACACGTGCTTGAATGAAAACAAGATCTTAAGACCTTTTTTTTGAAATTTAATTTGACATATACGTAGATAAACTTGCCCATGGAATTTAATGATAAATGTAAATTAAGATAATAAAGTTAGTGACAGTTGACAGATGGTGACAGAAGTTGAAAGAATTGATAGTGACAGTGAGTGAATGACAAAGACACATTTATTCATAAATATCCCGCTTTTTTTTTCTTGGTATTAAAAAACTGAACTAAGCAGGTTTCGATTCCTTTTACTATTTTCTCTGGCAGGTATAGGGTGTTTTATAATTGAGATTAAAATGAGCAATAATTTCTTCTTTATAAAAAGTTATAATCAAATGTTTGTAAACGTTGCTTTAGGGTTGCCTAACGAAGACTTACTCAGAAATAGGGTTTACAGCGTTCATTAAATTAATTCAAAATGGTTTTTTGGTTTTGAGATAAAAATGAGGAACGATTTCTTTATTATAAAAAGGTGTACTCAAATATTTGTACACGTTCCTTTAGGGTTGCCTATCGAAGACTTAATCCAAAATATAGGGTTTCCAGCGTTCATTAAATGAATTCAAAATGTTTTTTTTTTTGGTAGCGAACTCTTCTATCCTTCAATTTTTCTGGTGACAGAGAAATTTATTCACAAAAATTTAAAACTATGGAAATTCATAAACGCAAGCATGCGCCGCGCCGGTAGGAAGGAAGCAAAAAAAAAACTATTTTACAAAGTCATATTTTTTGGACCAAATGACGTGCACTATCACTTCTTGTCGAGTACAGTTTACCTCCGAAATGTCATAGTCTTGTCATCAAAGACATCATAAGACGCCATTTGCAATAATGACAGCATCTTTTGACAACGGAACTGCACGACTGACTGTCAACTTTGTCGTATTTTGTACAGTTTCGTTCAATTTTGTTTTGGTAATTAAAAGGACTGCCAACTTCAACTCATTTGACAGCTGACTGCAATTGATGTAGTCAGAAAGAAAACAAATTACAGATGCTACCTTTCGTTTAAAAGCAATATTTTCCATTTGACAAATCTATTACAAAACTATTTTTCGTTCATCTACTACATTTACTCCATTTAGATCTAGTTTAAACTGCTTAATCGTCCATATTGAATTTTGTATAAATTTGGAACTTTGAAAAGTTAAAACTGCTCAATGTTGTTAACATATTCTCTCCTATTTTAAAAGTAAAAAGTTCAGTTAAACTTCTGAAATGAGTTTTCGCAATTCCTCTGGGTTGTTCCATGTCTACAAATGTCATTCATTTTCTAAAAATTCATGAGAGCTAAAAAGAGAAATGACAGCTACAAAGAGAAATGACAGCTCCATTCAAAATAGAACACCCTACTATTAAAATTTATATATAAATATAAATTTCATAAATAGAAAGGAAATGCAATTCAACTTAAGGCCTGCCTGAAGTGTTTCAAAAGAAAATAAATAAAAAGAGAAAAAAATATTTTTATAATTGCATGCAACTTGTTTTGTAGATTAAACGTCAAAATTTACCAAGAAAAAAAAAATATTCACGAGTTTGACGCACCACACTAAATGACGCCTCCACAATTTAGTTTCGAACAAGTAGATTGTAGGTTGTGAGTTTTTGCACGATTTTGCAATAAAATAGAAATTAAAAAAAAAAATCATACCTCTACCTATGATTATTGTTATTATCAAAGAAAAAAAAAAAAAAACCACTTAAACACATATGGCAATAAAGAAACGTTTAACTCGAAGCCCTATAATAATCGCTATCTTTTCTAGCACCTCTATCCATTAATTTAATATATCGAAGTAATCTTCCATTGAACATTGACGTCGCCGTCGCGGTCGTCCCTTATTATTTCCATCACGCGTCTGTCATTGTTTTGTTTTGCAGTCAGTTGTTGTTTTTTTTTTTATATAGGAACTCCCTCCAGCTAGTCATTTAGAGGCGCTGCATATTGCGTCACTTTACCATTGGCAAATTATATTTATAAAAAGAATTCAGCCTGTTTGCTGTTGCTTGGCGCGATCATTTTTTTTTTTTTTTTATAATGAAACTCTGCGAACGTTTCAAATTGTCCCGGTTGACTCATTGTAATTATATCTTTCTTTTATATTTACATTTTAATTGATGATAATGAATTTGCTCATTCATAATTATTTACGTTTTGAATGCAGTTGTATTTTAAAAATAAAACAACAGAAAAAAAAAATCAATTTTAGTTCGTTTAAATGACGTCACTTGACAACAGCGATCAGAGAGTTTTAAAATAGATGAACTTAAGTGACATTAAATTTAATTATTTATTGCAATTTGACAGTTGATGATGGTATGTGGTCTGGCGTTTAAGTGGTAAGACTGCTTTCACATGAGGGAAATTAGTTTCCAGCTATATGCTTTTAGTTTTTAGGAGAGAAGGCCACAAATTAAGGGGGGAGGGGGTGAATAAAATCACCACTTCTTTTTGACATTTTACGTAGTGTGAGTTTAAGCAAGTAACCTTAAAAGGAAACTGCAGAAAATCTATAACGTTTTTTGTCTCTTGTGAAAGGTAAAAAATATTTTTGAAGAAATTAAAAGAAAACGTCAAAAAATCATGAATCATATTATTTCTTCGTGTGAAAGGGGACTAGAACTTGAATCACATTTTGACAAAACGATAGTAGAACTGTATAACAGTAATTGTCAGACCTGTGGAGAAGTCATCCACAATGCATTTAATGACAATGTTTACATGGGACTGCCTCCTCCGACTTTTTCTTAGACGTGAATACCACTTCTATTGGTCGGACACAATCTAATGTGAACACCAGCGACTCACTTTGACGTTCAGCAATCGAGAAAACAAAACACAAATTTGAGCTTGTTGAATGATTAAATAGAAATCTTAGTCGCAAAATTAATATTTTGTTAAAAAGTATTTGTCCAATTGAAAAAAAAATAGTTCCTGCAGTTTTAAGTGCCAAATTAAAATTACAGACAGAGGAAACAGATGTGACGAAAAGAAAACGTCAAAAAAAATCCAAATTTACAAAAAAATCCTGCCTTTCTTGGCCATCTCTTTCTCGCTATGAAGTGGGAGTGAGAAAAAGTACAGAGAAGTCAAAAAAAAGTCGGAAGGAGGTAGTCCAATGTGAACAGCGTCAATGGGTCGAATCTTTTTTATTTCAATTTCACCAAATGTCATTGCTCGCTTTACGAAAGCAAAAGTGAACGAAAAGTCCAATGTGAACAGCGTCAATGGGTCGAATCTTTTTTATTTCAATTTCACCAAATGTCATTTCTCGCTTTACGAAAGCAAAAGTGAACGAAACTTGACGAAGAATTAACAATTCGCAAGTGTAAATGCATCATAGGTTTTTCTTGTATTCCTACGACTACCTAAGTGCCATTCCATCAATTATAGTTTATGTTTCAAGGTTTCCTAATTTTCTTTCACCGTCCTGATACTTCAAAACCTTGTGTACAAACATTTTCATTAAAGTCAACTCTGTCCAACATAGACACCAATATTGATTCTCTAAATCTTGAAACTTGTTGCTTTCAAATGAAATGTTCATTGAATTTGACATAAGTTCACTCAAATAAAATGTTCATTGAACAAATTCAGCAACATGAAAAAAGTTCACTCAAATGCATGACATAATTTATTTGAGATTAACTGATTTTTCAGTGAATTTTAAAGAACATATTTAGACATCATCCACAATATCCCTTAATAGTTACGACAACTGATATAAAAATTTAATAATCAAAACAGTTAAAGTTTCAAATATTTATGACAGAAATCCCCATGGGAACTTATACGATCCTCATGAATCATGATATGTGTCAAAAACAACCTTAATACAAAATGCCTTAAAAAAAATCAAAAAAAAAAATCTGTCCCCAAAACCAAATTAAAATGAATCTTCATCTGAAAAATATAATAAAAATGCATATAATCCAACACCAAAGTGTATTATGACCCTCACAGAATTATGTCTTTTTATTTATTTTCATCTTTGCACTGAATTCCCAGTGACCGTCTACCACCTTTTTGTGGATGAACACAGTCTTGTTAATTTTATATTTTTGTATATTAAAACCACCGACCATATATCCTCGTCATCGTTCAGATTTCTTATCCTTTATTTTATTTATTCCAAAAAAGTTCCAATGACCCAGAGTAGCATAATATACTCGTATATGTGTATGTATGTATATACGTTATCATAAATTCTTAAGTAAGTCAGTGATGCTTAAGTTGGGACCAGTACCAGTACCAACAACATCATGATGGGTGATTGCAATGAAAAACAAACAACAGTGGAGCAGTGTCCTTTTGAAACTGAAACTAAATTTTTTGCAGAATTTTTTTTTTGGCACGTTACTCCGTGTCGGATTAGCTAGCGGGGATGAAACACTTACATTAATGAGCTTATAAGCCGATATATAAACAGAATTATTATAATTAAAAAACTATTATAACTGTTATAAATGCCAATTTATATCAATTTATACATAGTTTATACATGTGGTTTGACAAAAAACTGGGTGCCGGAAACATGTCCACCGTAGAAGGAGCTGTTATAAATTGGCACCTCACTGATAACCTAAGAGATATGTGTAAAACAAAAATCTACATTATTATGAATTTTGCATAGGGTAAACAAGGGTAAATGTGTAGTAAGTTCGGCTGGCAGGTAAGTGATTTTTTTTAGAATCGATAGAAAAATATGCATTAAGTTCAAATATACATTTTCTAAACGGAATCTGGTAGATAATTGAGTTTTTTGGAATCGATAGACTTTAAAATGAACGAAACTAAGGAAATGCCGTTTATAACAGTGAAAACAAAATCTAAGTCGGTATGAATTTTGAGTAGGGTAATCGAGGGAAAAAATGCAGTAAGTTCAAAAATATATTTTGTTAAATAGGAGCTGATAGATAATTGATTTTTTATTTGGAATCGATAGATTTTTAAATGAACGAGACTAGAGAAATAACAATTTATAACATTTATAACAGTTTTTTTCACGACTTGAAAACATAAATTAGGATGACCGAAGGCCCTAGCTTTTATATTATAAACGAAACTGTTATAAAGGGTGATTTTTTAAGAGGTTTAGAACTTTTTAAAAAAAAAAAACACAAAAAATTCGAAAAAATGAATGAAATAATTATTTGAATCGGTAGTTTGAACCTTGCAATTTAATGTTTAAAGATAATTTCATGCAAATGTTGACCGCGGCTGCGTCTCAGGTAGCCCATCCGCTGAGTCCAATTTTGGCATACTCTTTCACACATATCGGCCGGTATCTCACGAATGAATGCATGGATGTTGGCTTCCAGTGCGTCAATCGAAGTGGGCTTGTCCCTATAGACATTAGCCTTGACATACCCCCACAAAAAATAGTCTAATGGTGTCAAATCGCACGATCTAGGCGGCCAATTGACCGGCCCGAAACGTGAAATTAACTGTTCACCAAACTCGCCTCGCAATTGCGCCATTGTTTCGCGTGCTGTGTGGCATGTGGCACCGTCTTGTTGAAACCACATATCATGCAAGTCAAGAACTTCCATTTCGGGCAAAAAAAAGTTTGTTATCATCGCTCGGTAGCTGGGAACGGCGCCGAATCGACATTTCGCGGTCTTCTGTCACACTAGCTGATACGGCCGCAATATTTTCTTCACTACGCACAGTACGTAAACGTGTTGGTGGTTTAATGTCCAGCAAAGTAAATTTGGTGCGAAATTTGGTCACAATCTTCCGAATAGACTGCTCAGAAGGTCGAGAATGCCGACCATAAAATGGAAGCAGCGCGTGATGAACATTTCGAACCGAGCACGAATTTTGATAGTAAAATTCAATAATTTGCAAGCGTTGTTCATTTGTAAGACGATCCATGGTTAAATTGCAAACCAAACTGAAGCTGTTTGACAGTGACACAAGGTACTAAACACACGTCAGCTGTCAAAACCAGTGTTGCCAAAACCAAACCAGCTAAAAAATCACCCGTTATAATATAAACTGTTTTAAAATAAAATAATGCTAAGTCTTCTACTTGGCTGATGTATTTCAGTAGTTTTGTATATAGAATTTGTATTATTAAAAAAACCTTCTTATAAACTGTTTTATGTTTTAAACAAAATTGTTATAAAATGGCTACACATTTTTAAAAATTTATATTATTTATATAACAGTCACCTTCTTTTTAAACACATAAAATAAAGTCGTACATGTATTGAACAATTTTGTGAATTGGCCAAAATGAGATAGGTTTGAAGATATTGAAAGTCGAAATTAAGAATTTTTTTTGAAAATAGTGTTTCTTGAGCCATACAAAAATGTCCCACTGTGCAGCACGTATCAAATAACATAATTCCCTCCGCAATGAAATGAAATTCAATACAAAAACAAAATATAAATATTCAGAAAAGTCTGTGTGCATATATAGGACTTGATTTTTCCATACAATATACTCTCCGACCAAAAGATACTAACAAAACACAATGGTCCAACCTGACTGTTTTTTTTTTTTATTAATTTATTTTTGCGAAATTGCCCAAACGAAATATTACCTTCTCTCTTTGTTATTGATGATGATGATAATGATGATATTCAAGCAGCAACCAGATGGCAATTAAACCATCATGGACAATTAATTGCATATATGTCACAATATATATTCATACATAGATAGTATTCCTAAATATAAAATGACAATCAAATAAGTGTCCCAGAGCTTATCTTGCAATTTATTGTAATTGGAATTTGAAAAGCTTGTGCGATGCTGCTTATACATACTGGCATGCTTGAGTTTATATTTATCGCATTGTTATTACTGTCAACTTAAATTGTTATTAATATCATTAAAACGTCATTGGTTCAATGGTGCCAAATCTGAAGATATAATTATAATCAATATAAATTCATACCACTTGACCCCTTAATTCTGGTTTGTTTTTATACAAGTCAAGCAATAAGAAGATAAATTTTGTAATTAAAATTAATTTGAATTTTTTTTTACATTTTTATGATGTGAATGGAATTTTTTTAATGCAGATTTTATAATGACTTATTATTACCATGATTTAACAAATGAATTTACACGAGACCAACGATAAATTGACATAATATTTGGGGACAATAATGACAAATTAATGACTATATCTCTCGAAGACAAAATCGATGGAGGATTGTTTTGGATCTTCTTGTAATATGATGACATAAATAATTATCTTACAGATTATCATTGAGAAGGTCCTTGAATATCGATTTCCACTTAATGCAGCATCGATTTCGGAAAGGTCTTCAACATGCTTTGCGCATGATTGGCATTCCAAATATGTAATTTCATTTAATTTTTTCGAAACGATAACCTGCGGTGGAATGGGAATTGGCTAAGTGAAAAGTCTCGCCTGAAAAAGTAAATCATCTTAAGTCCATTAACATTTTTTCAGCAGAGCAAAAAAAAAATCTTAGGTAAAAGAAGTTAACCATGCCATTTTCGGAACTAATATGAATTTTGTTAACTTAATATATAAAGGAATGGAATGGCATAGAAGAATGTGGATAAGACAGAACTGTGCGCCTGGTAACAGGGTATATTTTATCGCTGAGTAAAAAGAATATTAGAACCCTGATGGGTGTACTAACGGGACACTGTCCCATTGGCATAATGGCCACTAGATTGAGTTTATACAGGGCCGTAGCGTTCATTGGGGCAACCGGGTTAATGCCCCGCGGCTCCTGACCAGTGGGGGCCCCCAACGGAGATCTCATTATGTATCTTTCGAATCAGTTTTAACTTTGTAAGCAATTTATCATTGCAATTTATCATTGATATCTATTGAAAATCGAAGTCCTTGGCATATATATTTAAGTAAAGTAACTGAGGAGTTCGCTTCTGTCAAGGCGAGAAAAAAAAAGTAATAAGCTTTTATTTTTGTAAGTAGAAATAATTTTATCAATTTAAAAAATACAAAAATAATAAGAAAAAAGTTGAAATTCATTTAACCAATATTTAGGAAGTAATTAAGACATAGGGCCCCATATTTGGTCTTGCTCCGGGGCCCCAACAGCTCAAGCTACGGCCCTGGATGTATACGCATAGGCAACAAAAAAGTTAACTTTTTTTTAAAGACAAATAAAAAAAAACTAAAAAATATCGGCACTAGATTTTGCCGAGACGAAGCGATTGCCCTTTAGTTTTTTAAAATCGAACAAGTATTACGGCTTTGGTGGTTGTTCAAACTTCAGCGGACGTTTTGTCTGCAAAGTTCAGGATCATGAAAATATGCTTTATTTAATAAAAATAAATACATATCACATTATTCACGGTTAAGACATTCTACTCTTGTGTCTAAGTTAGGCAGCTATAAGACAACAATAAACGAGGTTTTTGAACACATTTTCCAAAGTTGGACAGTTGTCTAAAGCTAGAGAACGTTTATAAATAAGACCAATGCTGTCTTTTAGCAAACCTGGGCACAGAGGAAGGTTAAATTAAAAGAAGCATTTTTTATAAATAATCTAACTCAAATATTTGCTTGAATTTCACATTAAATTAAATATTTTCAATAAATAAATAAGCAAAAAGTGGGCGTTTATGTGGGCGGACTTTAAAAAGTATTTTCGAAATTCTGAATTCTCACATATTTTCTTTGACAATTTATGATAATATTTATCAATATTTTTTTTTTTTGCAAAGCGAAATATCATAATCGAAGCCAGAAAACACCCTTTGCTCATAAAAACTAAAGTTAGTCAATAAAAATTAACAAATTAATAAATTAGTTATAGTTTTATGAAGTTTTTACAATATAAATGCAATTGGACTGAGTTTTATCAAGTGATCTCAGACTAAGGAAATTCTTGAGATACATTATTGTAGCAATACAACAATGTATCTCAAGAATTTTCTTAATTTGAGATCACTTCATAAAACTCAGTCCAATTGCATTTATATTGTAAAAAACTGTCAGAAAAACAAAAGCTTTACAAAAACAAACCACTCAATTAAGAGCTCATAAATTATATTATGATTATTTATTTAATTTTTCTTTTCTCTCAACAATTAACAAAAAAAAAATCACAAAATCAACAACAAATTTTTAATTCAAACCAACAACACGTCCAATTATCTGATTCTGATTATTTATACTAAAAATAAAATAAAACAATCACAGAGTACCTACATTTCTATAAGGAACAGACAACTTTTTGGTATTCCCCTTTGCTAGGTGTAGGCGCTGATCTGATACAAAAACAAACAGATCCATGCCACTTCCTCATGTATATTATACTCGTATCACTAAGGCACAAATTTAAAGCTGCACCACGCGCATAATGACTAATTTTTTTTAATCAAAAATGATTGTTTTAGAGTGTGTGCAATATTATTCTTTGTAATAATGTACTAAGTTCAGATGATACGAGTATTCAAATTGTTGTCACATACTTGTTAAAGTGATGTGATGATGCTTGGCCCCCTTTTTTTTTGTCTAGATGTATTAAATTCCCCGGAGTGTAAAAAAAAAATGCATAAGTAATATGTTATTTTTTGCAGAAAAAAGAAAGGGTGAATGTGCTTGGATAATAAATTTGTCGGAAAACTATATCAACTATGAAGGTAAATTGCGATGTTAATTTTCATATATGAAGATGAGAAAGCAAATTTGTCAGACAGTCGTGTAATTGATGTCTGTCATGGTTTCGGGGGCTTAACTACAGTTAATTGATATTGATGAAAAAGGTGTTAAGTTATTTTTAAAACACAAATAAAAAATGGAATAAAAAAAATTTTAATATAATTTTAACTTCGATATAAAATTTTTATTGAAAAAAAAATATTATAAAATTTACACTGCTGATGAAAGCTACCCTTACTAACATATAGGGTCTTTTTTCGAGATATACAACTTTAAAATGAAATTTAACATTCACAAAAAATGTTAATGGTCATGATATTGTCTTAATTGAAAGATAATTTCCTGCCAGAAGTGTTTAAAAAGGATTTCAGTGCATAATGGGCATTGGGCATAAAGGTTTTGCTGGAAATCCAAACTTCGATAACTTTAACTTGCAGCTGAGTCGGTATGTCAGCAATATCAAATTGCTAGATTGTCCTGGCGTAAGTCCAGTCATGGTGAAATGTAAACAAAGTATACTGAACAATTATCAACTGTCAGCTGTCAAATTAAGTGTCACTAGAAACAGTGTTGCCAATTTAATAAAAAGAAAGTTCTTTACAAAAAAAAACCAAAATGAAAAACTTTCCTATTTGCTTAGTGCGAGTGGATTTTATTTGTACATCAACAGCTCATTTTTTCGAAAAATCGAATTTTCAGAAAATAATTTTGAAATTTTTTTTAAAAATACTTTTTTTTTAAATACATTTTTTTTAAAATACATTTTTTTTAAAATACATTTTTTTTAAAATATATTTTTTTTAAAATACATTTTTTTTTTAAAATATGTACATTTAAAAAAAAAAATTTATACGTAACGTTATTTAAACTTTGTATAACAAAAAATAATTGAAATCGACTACATAATACGTTTGTACATATTGCCTGTTATGTACAAGTTGTTTTTAATATTTATTCCATCTAACATACTAATGCAGGCTATAATTTAAAGTAATTTACTGGCTTTGAGCCAGCATTGTTATAACTATTGTGCCCATGAATGACAATATAATATTGAATGACACTTGTTGATTTATGCCGGCTTATAGGTGAATAACTATTGTTTTAACCCACACCTTTGTTGTTGTTAGTTTTATTAAAAAAAATGTATACTTGAGGTTCTCTTCCAATGCTAAAACAAAAAAAACAACAATTGTTTAAATAACTTGCTTTTTTGACACATTTAAGTGTGACATGGTATGTGCATAGCGCACTAATCAATTTGACAAACATTGCAAACTGATAATTCTATTAACACCACATAAATGTACATTGATTGTTGTTGTTGTTTTTTTTTTGTACATTTTTCTTTTGCACTTAAAATTTCCATACGGGAAAAAAAAAGTAAATAGTTATTCATAACTGGATATGATCAGAAAAACCTACTTATCTCTTGAATACAAATTAATGTATTTCTATTATTATTGTTGACTTTGCCTCAATGTTTGAACTTCAGGAAAGCCCCCATCATTCTTCTCCTTCTAAAAGGTGTTTGAATTTGAACAGACAAAAAAAATTATAAATGGATTTAATATGCTTTGTTTGGAGGGCGTTTTGTCACAAAAAAAAAAAACTAAATTCGATAGAAAATTATTGTCACTAGGTCAAGTTAAGATACCCTAACCCTTTTGACCCATCAATCCTTAATGAGGCCATCACTCACAAAATCGGTACTGGTTTCGTTAAAGCTGTAAGTTTCAGTTAAGTAAAAAAAAAATACAATTAGCTTCTTAACTTATCCAAGAAAGCTAGACCTTTTGGAATTTTTATTTTGGTCGGTCTATTTTCTTGTTAGGGGTCATCCACTAAAAATTAAATATCTAATTTTTGTTTGTGAAATTTTAAGGGAGTCTTAATTATACGCTTCGAAATTCTAGCCCAATTGCCATTTGACGCCATTTTGTGTAACAATTTGCAATAACAAAAATTAAATAGGTAATTTCTGTTTGTCATCATTAGGGGGATCATAAAGAGTCTAAATAATACGTTTCAATATTCAAATGATGTTGGGCGCCATTTTAAAAAACAATTGGAAATAACAAAAACTAAATAAATAATTTTTATTGTGCAATCTTTAGTGAAATAATAAGAAGTCTGAATTACGTTTCGAAATTTTAGTCCAACTTAGTTAGACGTTATTTTGAATATGATGATAGCTTCGAAATGCTATCCCATTTGCGTTGGGCGCCAGAATATGAATTTTTGTGAAAATTGTTTTTTATTAAAGAACTCGAAGATTTTCCAACTTGAGACTAAAAATAAACCTGACAAAAGATTTTTGGAAATTTTAGGGCCAGTTTCACAGTGAAGTAAGTGTCACTTAAGTGCCAAATATTGAAAACTAATTCCCAATTTCACAGTGTAAACCTATCGGAATAAGTGACACTGAAGTCCTCCATGTTGGCCACTTAAGTTCCACTTACTCAGGTAGCAAAACTGCCAAAATGGGAAAATTAAGTGCCACTTATTTTGTTAAGTGTGTACCTTGAAACTGGCCCTTATTTTCATCAGTATTGATCATTTTGTCTTAAGTTTTATATTTTTCTAAAAAAAAGAGATAACATTATAATAATTATCTCTTTTTATTAAGTATTTTTCAAAGACTACCGAACTGACTTTGCTAAATTTTTCAATCTATTCCTATTTGTTTTGGGCGCCATCTCGAATTTTATGAAAATCGATTTTTATTAAACAACACGTTTATTTTCAACTTAAGACAAAAAATGCTTTTGAAAAAATTTTATTTTATTGCTACAATTTTCATCTTGACAGGATTTGAGATTTTGGCATAAGTTTGCTTTTTTTCGACTTAATTAAAAAATAAGAAGATTGTCATAATATTATCTCCTTTATTTTGAAGTTTATCTTGTTCAAAAATTTCGTAAAAATTTTGACGGTCTGTTTATATTCGAATTGGGCGCCATTTTAAATTTTAGGAAAATTGATTTCTATTAAATATCCCGCTCATTTTCAACTTCAGAATAAAAATGCATCTGACAAAAGATATTTGGAGTTTAAATTTTCAACAATTTTGATCATTACCGAATTAGGCATAGGTTTAATATTGTTTGGTTAAATAGAAAAATAAGTTTACTTTCGCAAGTATTTCTTTTATTTTGGAGTTTAGCTTGTTCAAAAATTACACAACCGACTCCGCTAAAAATTCCACAGTTTGTCATTTTTTAATTACTGCCTACTGCCATGGCCAAAAAAATATTAATATGTAAAAAAAACGTCAAAAGGTCAAAACTGTAGAAAAAACTTTTTTTTAACATTTTTAGTTGCAATTTAAAAATGAATGATCTTATTTAATAAAAACTAATTTGCCTAAAAGTCAAAATGGCGCCCAACACTTCTTATGCTGAAACGCTTTTACTATTTTTTGTTGGTCAAATATATAGCGAAATTTAAAATGAAATTGAAAGGTAACCCTTCATTATATAAGTATTAAAAAGAGTTGGTTGGAGACCACAAAAAGTCAAAAATACAGTTTTAAAACTTGTACCTACTAAAAATTCGGTTATTCATATTGTAGGCTCTTTCAAAGTTTCACCAAGAAGTTATTCAATTTTGTTTACAATATTTTTTTATTCTCAAACTACGACGGACTTAAATTTATCTACATACATACGTAACTAAACTTTGATGAAAGATCAACAAAAATAGATACTCAATCAAATGTTTTAAGTTTTTTCTTTCACGTTAACAAATGAGCTCATGTCAATTATTCCTATAAATCATGGAAATCTACTATAAGTCTTAAAGTAAAATCAAAACAAAGAACTGATTGTCTAGAAAAAAAGATTTAATTTATTTAGCACATAAAATGATTTATGAAAACAAATTAAATACAATAGACTTTGTTTAGATAGATGTACGTATATTTACTGTACATTTATGTAGATAGGTACTTCTAGAATTTACTACTTTCTTTTATTTTAATGTTTATGATTATTGTTTGAGCAATGAAAATTTTTTACTGTCTATATAAACGACAACAATTTTATTTTTATTCTTAAACTTTTTTTCTTCTATTTATTCTTAAGTGATTTTGAAATGATACTTTGACCAAAGTTTTAATATTAATATTTAAGTGAATTACTTTTTAAGATGGCTTATTTCTGAAGAAGTTAAATATTTTAGGTATTATATCGATTCAAACTTATGAAGTGTCAATATATTGATTTGTCTCGGTGAAAAATATCACTGACAACATAAATACATACGTATAAACAAAAATTAGTAGGTAAACACGATAAAGTAAATAATTATTAAAACAAAAAAAAAAAAAAAACAAACTAAAAAAAAAAATAATAGGATATGTGTACAATCAATGGAAAATTTTAAAAGCTTAACATAAAAACACATAGTAACATTGAAAAAAAAAAAAAAAAAAACAAAAAAAAAAAAAAAACCCATTGACAATGAGTTGGTGTGTCATGAAAGGTGTTGTTCTTTATTAGATGAACATATGTTCTTTGAATCATTTTTTGTTTATAAGCAAAACAAAGAAAAGTGACTACGAGAAGTTTTGTTTAATATTAATCAGGGATGTCAACTATTTTTTTGTCCACAGTTTTTTGTTTAATTTCTCAGAAGATACAAATTCATATAAACAAAACACCTTGAGAGATTTAATTTATTTTAAGAAATTCCAAAAATATGTTGACTGTATATTACTTACGTGTTAAAAATTATTTCGCATTAGTTACCTTGCGTCATGATGCATAATTATACCGTGAAATATTATAATAAGAAATCGTCAGATTTAATATACATTAAAAAAAAAATTAATTTCCTAGAAATTGAATTTGGAAGCAACAACAACCCACGGTTTATTCAGAAACCTTTATTTTGTCGAACGTATATGTATATACTTACTCGTGATTTATTGAAGAGAAATTTCAAAATGATTGTACGTTATCCTGACGCATTTATGTATTTCCCAAAGGTGTGTACCTCCCTCTGAGATCGTTGTTTTACAAAGTATTTATATACTTAAATGTGTCTTTATAGAAATCTATACAAATTATTTTTTTCAGCATAAACACATAAGTTAGACTCTTTAAAATTTTAGTTTGTATTAAAAAATAAGTAATATAGATATTTAAGACAATATATTCACTTGATCTATATTAAAGAGAAATGTTTTCGTACGTAGAAAAAAGTGGTAATTTTTATCAAATTTAACATAACAAAAATAGAGAAGTCCAATAAGTGATTTATGTTATAACGTCTTAGGGACACTGGGGTCGATTGTCTGGAGAGCAAGTTACAAATATGGAAGTTGAAATTATACACTCGGCGTTTTGCACAGCTCATACCTCACTTCTTCAATCTTTATTCCTCATTCTTCATTCCTCAATCTTCAGTCCTTATCACTCATTCTTCTTTTTTCATAATTTTCAATTTGAAATTTTTATTTTTCATTCTTTATCCTCCATTTTTAATTCTTCATTCCTCATTTTTCATTCTTAATATTTAATTTTCAGTCTTCATTCTTCATTTATCATTCATTATTTCTCATTTTTCATTCTTAATTTCCCATTTTTCATTTTTCTTTCTTAATTTCTCATTTTTCATTCTTCGTTTCTCACTTTTCATTTATCATTTTTCATTTGTCATTTTTCATTTTTCATTTGTCATTTTTCATTTGTCATTTTTCATTTGTCATTTTTCATTTGTCATTTTTCATTTTTCATTTGTCATTTGTCATTTGTCATTTGTCATTTGTCATTTTTCATTTGTCATTCTTCATACTTCATTTCTCATTTTTCATTCTTAATTTTTCATTTTTCATTATTCATTTCTCATTTTTCATTTTTCATTTTTCATTTTTCATTTTTCATTCTTCGTTCTTCGTTCTTCATTTTTCATTTTTCATTTTTCATTTTTCATTTTTCATTCTTCGTTCTTCATTTTTCATTCTTCCTTCTTCATTTCTCATTTTTCATTTTTAATTTTTAATTTTTAATTTTTTATTTTTTATTTTTCATTTTTCATTTTTAATTTTTAATTTTTAATTTTTAATTTTTAATTTTTAATTTTTAATTTTTTATTTTTATTTTTCATTCTTCATTCTTTGGTATTCATTCTTCGTTCTCCGTTCTTCGTTCTTCGTTCTTTATTCCCCATTTTTCATTCCTCATTTTTCATTCCTCATTTTTCATTCTTAATTTTTCATTTTTCATTCTTCCTTCTTCATTTTTCATTTTTCATTTTTCATTTTTTATTTTTTATTTTTTATTTTTTATTTTTTATTTTTTATTTTTATTTTTCATTTTTCATTCTTCATTCTTCGTTCTTCGTTCTTCTTTCTTCGTTCTTCGTTCTTCTTTCTTCGTTCTTTGGTTCTTCGTTCTTCGTTCTTCGTTCATCGTTTATCATTCATCATTCATCATTCATCATTCATCATTCATCATTCATCATTCATCATTCATCATTCATCATTCATCATTCATCATTCATCATTCATCATTCATCATTCATCATTCATCATTCATCATTCATCATTCATCATTCATCATTCATCATTCATCATTCATCATTCATCATTCATCATTCATCATTCATCATTCATCATTCATCATTCATCATTCATCATTCATCATTCATCATTCATCATTCACCATTCCTCACTCCTCTCCTCACTCCTCGCCTCACTCCTCGCCTCACTCCTCGCCTCACTCGTCACTTAACTCTTCGCCTCACTCTTCGCCTCACCCTTCGCCTTACTCTTTGCCTCACTCTTTGCCTCACTCTTTGCCTCACTCCTCGCCCCACTCCTCCACCTTATACAAAATCGTTCATTCATTCTTTTCTTTGTAAAACTGATCAATAATTAATTAATTATTATTTAACTGTGTGAATTTGAAGAAACTGAATATTGTTTGACTTGTTGCTCAATTTGAGATTTCTTCAAAATTTCCAATTGGAACGTTATTTATATTGAAGCAACTTAAACTTTACGATTTTTGTTTTCTCTGAAAAAAATTTTTTTTTAAGGATTCACTTAAAAAGTTTCCCAAATCACATCTTTAGTTAGTTAAGAGTGATGTTTTGATTAATCAAAAATTTATCAAAGCAAAATGTGGGAGTTTGTTATTATTAAATCCTCAAGGCTTAAGCTTCGTGTATTCCTTCATGTCCTGTTCGTTTCGTATATATCCCACGCTGATTTTATTTTTTCCATGTTCAAAAATTAATAACAAGAACGCACACTGTGTTTGAATCCATGTTATGATAAGGAAAAAGATACATAATATACTCTTAGAGGCTTTATTGGAAAATTGAATGAATTTGTATCTAAAAAAAAAAAAAATAAAAATAAAAATAAGAAATCAATATAAATGCGTCATAATATCGGAGGAATGGTAAAAGGCGGCTACGAGTATAATAATAATCCAGAAGATATAAAATTTCTTAAAATAGAGTTTCCAAATAGATACTCTTAGCTAATAATGATTTCATCTTGAAGGAAATTAAATAATATCGTTGTTAAGATTTGAACAAAGTAATAAGCGAACAAATGACATGGCAAGCGTTTTTTTTTATTAAGTCATTTATTACACACTTAAAATCTACTGATACATATATTACTTTAGTAGTAAAAGTCTCTTTTATTAGCTTTTATAAAAATAAGGGACTCCTTAGGCCAATTAGTTGCTTCGTTGGAGTGGTTTTGGTTAGATTAGGTTAGGTTAGGAAAGAGGACTCACCATGCATGCAGTAATGCAGCTTGAATGTATTTTAGTTCTTTTAGACATTTTATGATAGGGTTGTTTTATTGAATAAATTCCAGAGTCCTCAAGCTTGGTTAAGGGATTGTCATTTAAAATCGAATACAAAATATGTTTTTACAGGTTCTTGAATTAAAAATTTGAAAATATTTAAACTAGGTACTCAACCTTTGAGTACATAAGTCAATTAGAATATAATTAACCTCTCATATTAATAAAAAAATAGTCACTTATCTTCTAATTCACAAATCAACTAAAACGTTGACTAAAAATTAATTCACAAATTAAAATTTTTATTAATAAACAATGCATTAGCAATTCACGATAAGTAGGAAATTTTAACGAAATTCTACTACATTCAACAAGAACTCTGCTTTCGACAAAGAGTCTGTATACATACACTTTCTCAAAAAGTTTGAATTTACTCACGCACACTTCTCATTTCAGCTTGTAAATTACATATATGTCACTAGCGTTCGTTTTCTTTTTAATTTATTTTCAGTCGTTGATGAAAATATCTTAGTTATTTTTAACTTAATCACTCGTTAATCCGCCTAACTGGGTGAATTTAGTTAATTAAATTAAATTTTTGTTCATTTTATTGATAAGATATCGTACTTTCTTACAATAAAATATTAAAAATAATTGATTTTTAATTTGAGTTTATTAATAAGGATGTTAGATTGTAAGATAACTGTGAACAAAACTGCCACAATTTGTTGTTTTAAGAACTTCGAGTTAAAAAAAAATCATTATTTTCGCAAAGCACTTCAATTCAATGATCAACATTCTAGAGAGTTTTAAATTCCCTAGAAAGACCTTAATAAAAAATTCTATTTCAAAAATGACGTACTTTAAATGTATAGAAACTCGCATTATTCAAAACAATTTAAATCTTTGAATTCTACCAAATGATGATGAATTTGTTTATCAATTTTTCTTTCCGCATCTTGAACGATGGATGGATACTAATGTTGATATCTTCAAGATTCACTTTGAAGTATTTTGTTTTTTTTTTCTTCTTTTTTTCTTCAATCTGTCTGCATATTATAATATCTTTCTATAGAAATACTAAAGAATGTCTTAATTGATGAGCAGAATGCTATTTATAACAAGAAAACATAAATTGTTTAATTCTTTTGGCAAAAATATTTATCATTTTGTTTTGTCTTTGTTAGATTAGGTAGCAATTTATATTTTGCTTCTGCGATTTATTTTAGTGCGTTTGCTTAAATTATTATTCAAGTTCAACAAAAAGAACGAAGGACTTATAATTATAGTGGAATTTTGTTCAACTTTTAATTCATTTGGTGGATATGAACGAGAGTTCCTACTCAAAACTGCACTTTCCGAGCGTTTGATAAACATACATAAAATACTTTATCACTTTCGTGTTGTGAGCATATGCTCAGCTTATTACCTACAATTTAGAGCACCTGCTCATGCTCAAATTTCCACTTTTCCGAGAGAATTCTTTATTTACAAATAAAATCCACTTGCATTTTCATGAGAATATTACACAATTGAGAGTACCTGCTCATTCTTAAAACTCGACTTTTCGAAGTAAGTTCTTCATTTGTTATAAATAAAATACTTGACTGCTTACGTTTTTATAAGCATATGCTCTTTACAATTTAGAGCACCTGCGTTAATGCTCAAAACTTCAGGTATTCCCATTAGCTACAAAGAAAATACTTGAGCATTTGCATTTTCATGAGCATATGCTCTTTAAATAAAATTTTTATTTGAAAACTCCACTTTTGCGAGCAGATATCCCATTTTCTATTAACAAAATATTCGATCACTCGTATGTTCATGAACATATCGTCAGCTTTCACAATTTAGTGTACCTACCAAAGCTCAAATCTCTACTTTTCCCATCCATCCATTTAGTATGAATAAAATTCCTAAATATGTATGTATGTACTACCATTTTTTTAAGCACCTTTGATCACTTGCTCTGTGCACATGCTCCGTTTTAATTTAATTTAATGGGATATAGAATGGGAACTCCTACAACTAAACTTTACATAAAATACTTAATCACTTGCGTTTCCAAGAGCATATGTTCAAATTATAAATATTTACAGCACATGCTTATAATTGTTTGTTCTTGACCTTTTAAAAAATTCAATATAATTGAATCTAGTAAACAAAGAAAGACATAAAGCCCACATAAGTAAGATTCAATTATCTTGCAAATGCTAATGCTCAAAACTCAAATTTTCGGAACAAATTCTCCATTTAATGTGAATAAAATTCTTAAATATGTACTAGCATTTCATAGCATTTCATAGCATTTGCTCAGCTTTTATTTTGAGCATCTGCTCTGAGCACATGCTCCGTTTTAATTTAATTCATTTGTTTATAGAAGGAGAGCTCCAGGTCAACTACCCTTTCCTAGAATTTTTTTTATAAATAAAATACATATATATGCCAGTAAGACCAAGGGTCTTATAAATTAGGCAAATGTTAGAAGGAATAGAAGGATAGGATAGATTTTTGTTGGTACAGTGGATTGAGAAATTAGGTTTTGATTATCTCATTAAATCCCAGGGGTGGCGTTCGGAGCATGGTGTCCATTTGTTATGAACAAAATTGTTTAATTTGTACTAGCATTTTCATAGTAGCTTTTTATATTAAGCAATTGCTCTGAGCATGTGCTCCATTTGTATTCATACCATCCATTGCCTTATATTATTCGATATATATTTAAAATAATTTTAAATTCATAAAAGAAGGTACTAGCCAAATTGGTTTCCAAAAAAATTAAAACTAGGGTTTAATTCAGTCCCATTGTTTCATTGTTTAAATAATCAATTTCAATAAAAAAAAACTAAGGACTTAATTACATTCGACTTTTGTTAACCTAATAAATTAAATTAGGTGAAGTGTACTAGAGTTCCTGCTCAAAACTCCGTATTCCGAGCATTTGCTGTACTATACCACTTGCGTTTTTTGTGAGCATATGCTAGGTTATTACTATAGAGAGCATCTGCTCATGCTCAAAACTCCACTTTTCCGAGCAGGTTTAGTATAAATAAAATTATTGAATATGAACTTCCATTTTCATAGCACTTGCTCAGCTTTTTATATTGAGCATCTGCTCTGAGCACATGGTCCATTTTAATTGAATTCATTTGTTTACTGAGCGAGAGCTCCAGGTCAACTTCGCTTTCCTAGCATTTTTTATAAATAAAACATTTGACTATTTGGGCTTTCATGAGCATATACTCAGCTTATTTCAATTAAGAGCACCTGCTCAAGCTCAAAAACTCCAATTTACGGAACAGGTTCTTCATTTGGAATAAATAAAATTCTTCAATACCTACAACACAAAAATTTGAGCAAAAGCTATGAATTCTGCTCAGCTTTTTGTATTGAGCACATGCTCCATTTTTATTCATAATAGCCATTGTCTCTATATTGTTCGAAAAATGTGAAAAAAAAATGTTTAATACATAAAAGAAGTTGATCTACAGAAAAAATACCACTTTCATATACATAAATATTTGTTTTTTGTTTGTTTGGATTTTAAGTTTATTTTCTAAAATTACAAATTATACGTGTTTTGATAATCAAACAAAATAACAAAAACCACTTATTACAATTGACATTATAAAGTGTATTTATTGTTATTTATTAACTCCAAACAAGTTGGCATTTGAAGTTCAAGATATGATTTAAAACTGATTGATTGATTGAAAAGACTCCCTCTTTAAAATTTATGTATTCAAAAAAATTAATCAAATAGAAAGAAAGATCAAAGAATTAGATATCTACCTATACCAGTTTTAAATTATTATGTATTTTTTAAAAATATAATTATAGTGTCTAGTGTTTATACACAGAGCTCTTGAGACAAAACCCACAGATTTCCTAGAGAGAGTATAATTTATTGAAAAATATAAAAAAAAAACAAATAAACCGCCACTAGTCACACTTGTGGGACAAGTTTTATGACTAATTTTGATGTTTTTTTTTTTTAATAAAAAACCATAAAAAAATGAGACCGTTTAAATTCATTCATAAATTTATAAAAATTTGAATTTGGTGCTGATGCTACATCAAATCAATTTAATTCATTGTATGTTTAGAATGAAGCGAGTGTTTTTTTTATCAACAAATTATTAGGTATAAAAAAAAGAAAAAAAAATAACGTTACTCATTTTATAAGATTAATATTTCATGGTCATTTTTATGGTTTTTTTTGGTTTTTTTTTTGTTGTAGTCGTAATTTATTAATTGATTTGTAGAACATAACTAATTTGATTTAACCACAAAATAATGGGGAACTAAATCAAATAAAGTATTTAAATTTATCTGTATTTTAATTCCCATTATAGGTAGAAAAGCAGTGTTGTTATAGAAAATATCTCATTGCGTTTTTAATATAAAAAAAAAATCTATAGGTATTTAACAACCCAATAAAAGTTTTGATCATTGAAAATCCAATGCAGAATTACAAAAAAAAAAAGTTTTAGTAAAATCCGCCCATTGTCACGCCTTCTTTTATAATATTTTAGTTTTATACTTATTGAATGTTCTTAAAACGTTAAACTTAACGTTTGTAATTTAAGCTGTCTTCAACCTAAACCATAACAAGTTTTATCTGTCCCGTCCAATACCACGCCCAGTTTAAATTAAAACTGTATCTTTAGAAAGCTGAGAATCAAAACCATGGCACAATGCACATGTCGTCGGTGAAACCTGAAAAGTGTGTAATTCCTTACTTACGTCCTATAGTCCAGTCAATAAAGCATTTGACTCGGAAAAAATCGCCGGAAAGCTGGATTTTGGTATATAGCTTCCTCATGGTGTTCTTAAGAAACTGTCAAAAGCGACATCGATAAGAGTGCCGCTAACAATTTTACGGGGGGTTGAAGGCCCCCCAAAATAGTTTTTCAGGAATAACTCCCAAATGGTAAGTTGTACAAAAAAAGTATCAGATAACTAATCTGTAGCTTGAAATATTTCCTACAAAAAAGATTAACATACTTTTTTTCATACAAATAACGGTTTTTGAAATAAATCCATCAGAAGAGTTAGGGGTTTTACTTTTCTATGTAGTTGGGCGATTTAATTCCAAAATTGTGCATTTTGTGATAAAAGCATCAATTTTTTATTTATTGTTTAACATTATATTGACATGATTTTAAGATATCGGTCTACTTTTTTTGTCCACCCCTTTAGGTGGGAGGGGCAAATTAAAAAAAATAAAATAAAGAATGAATATCTAGCTTTTTTGGGGGGCCCTCAACCCCCCGTAAAATTTTTAGCGGCTCTCATATCGATGGGGACTTTTGACAGTTTCTTAAGAACACCACGAGGAAGCTATATACCAAAATCCAGCTTTGCGGCGATTATTTCCGAATTTGGCTGTTTTTTTGGCTTCATTGACTTGACTACTATTTTCTGATTGAGTTGTATTGTTGTTTGTTGATTTCCCTGTTCGAAAACTTATAAAGGGTGATTTTTTAGCTGGTTTGGTTTTGGCAACACTGGTTTTGACAGCTGACGTGTGTTTAGTACCTTGTGTCACTGTCAAACAGCTTCAGTTTGGTTTGCAATTTAACCATGGATCGTCTTACAAATGAACAACGCTTGCAAATTATTGAATTTTACTATCAAAATTCGTGCTCGGTTCGAAATGTTCATCGCGCGCTGCTTCCATTTTATGGTCGGCATTCTCGACCTTCTGAGCAGTCTATTCGGAAGATTGTGACCAAATTTCGCACCAAATTTACTTTGTTGGACATTAAACCACCAACACGTTTACGTACTGTGCGTAGTGAAGAAAATATTGCGGCCGTATCAGCTAGTGTGACAGAAGACCGCGAAATGTCGATTCGGCGCCGTTCCCAGCAGTTAGGCCTTTGTTACAGCACTACGTGGAAAATTTTGCGGAAGGATTTAGGCGTAAAGCCTTTTAAGATACAGCTGGTGCAAGAACTAAAGCCAGCCGACCTACCACAACGCCGAATTTTTGGTGAATGGGCTCTTGGAAAGCTGGCCGAGGATCCGCTTTTTTATCGAAAAGTGTTCAGCGATGAGGCTCATTTTTGGTTGAATGGGTACGTAAATAAGCACAATTGCCGCATTTGGAGTGAAGATCAGCCAGAAGCATTGCAACAGCTACCAATGCATCCCGAAAAAGCCACTGTTTGGTGCGGTTTATGGGCCGGCGGCATTATTGGGCCATATTTCTTCAAAGATGATGCGAATCGCAGCGTTACTGTCAATGGTGAACGCTACCGAGCGATGATAACAAACTTTTTTTTGCCCGAAATGGAAGTTCTTGACTTGCATGATATGTGGTTTCAACAAGACGGTGCCACATGCCACACAGCACGCGAAACAATGGCGCAATTGCGAGGCGAGTTTGGTGAACAGTTAATTTCACGTTTCGGGCCGGTCAATTGGCCGCCTAGATCGTACGATTTGACACCATTAGACTATTTTTTGTGGGGGTATGTCAAGGCTAATGTCTATAGAGACAAGCCCGCTTCGATTGACGCACTGGAAGCCAACATCCATGCATTCATTCGTGAGATACCGGCCGATATGTGTGAAAGAGTATGCCAAAATTGGACTCAGCGGATGGGCTACCTGAGACGCAGCCGCGGTCAACATTTGCATGAAATTATCTTTAAACATTAAATTGCAAGGTTCAAACTATCGATTCAAATAAATATTTCATTCATTTTTTCGAATTTTTTGTGTTTTTTTTTAAAAAAAAGTTCTAAACCTCTTAAAAAATCACCCGTTAGATATGCGTCTTAAATAACAGATGGCATTAAAATCTCATTTTCATAAAATTTGAAGTTACACACTTTTCAGGTTTCACCGACGATGTAGTTTTTTTTTCTTGGAAATCCGCCTACTACCACCCTCATTTTCCTTATATAATATATTTAATAGCTGACATTTTTTAGTTTGACAAATGTTCAATAGATGGCGCTGTGTAGCGTGGAAGTGTTCAGCTAGTAGTTCATAAAGCATTGAATCTATATTTGTTTAGTTTGTTAAAGAAATAATATTTCGAATGCCTTTTATTATTTATATATTTTGTTTATAAATTTTTTAGTTAAATTTAATTTAAAAAAAAAATTAATGTTCTTTTTTATTTATTTATTTTCAGTGCAAGAAACGACAGTTTTGCCAGGTCCTAGCCTAAATGGTAAGCAAACACACAAATATTTCAACTTTAGGCGTGTTTTTTTTTTGCAAACCCGGGGGGAATTGGTTGAAAAAAACGACAGCGGGGATTAGCGACGCCATGACAGTTAAAAACATGGAGTTTTCATACAAACTATCGATAACATGTATGTAATTCATGCCGGTAACACAGTTTTTCTGTGCGCTTAAGTTAAGCCCCGAGAATTCTCTGGCATTAGTTGTTGTTGCATTTAACATGTTAATTGTTTAGCACCGACGTCGTTTTTTTCATCCAATTCCCCCCGGGCTTGAAAAAAAAACACGGCTTTTATAATTTTTGAGACCAAAGGTTCTCTTAGATCTGTCAAATATCCTCATTGCCCTGTTTGAAACTTTAATCTAGAAATTTTTTATAAAGTATACCTACGTAGGTACATATTATGCCGTCTCTACACCCGTTTTAAAAATTCCATTTTCCTAATTTAAAGTTCAATATTAGTAAATACAAGGTGCATTAAAGATATGTAAAATTTACAATGTATCTCTACGCTACAGTCAGAATTTCCTGTGATGAATACCAAAAACATTGATTTTCTAAATTCAACTAGGTATCTCTATATTCCATATGAAATTAAATTCATGTATTTAATAAGAAGACACACTCTGGAGTATTAAAAAAAAAAATATGATTGAATCACGTTTTTGCTGACGAACGATTTCAATTTAGAATATGTTTTGGTTTTCTAAAAATATCATCCCCCATTTTATTTACATACATAGTTATAAAGTATAAGAAAATCGTATAAAAGTTTTGAATATCCAGGGAATGAGGTTAGTAGAAAAATTTACATAAATTTATTATGATGGTAAACACGTGTGCAATGACAGTATATTATGTAGATATACTAGTAGATGGATATGGGACGACACATTGAGTATTTAAATTTTGGTTTTTTGAATGAATTTGAGGATATTTTGTTTTTAAATATGTCCTCTATTTTTGTTAACTTTGTTTGATTGTGTGCTGAATAAGTTATTTTCATTCTTAGAATTACTGTTTATTTTGTGAAGGGATTTAATTTATTAAAAGGACCTACAGTGGCGAGCAAAAATGATGTTTTATAAAAATGGGTAAAAAAGCTATAACTCAAAAATTTTAATTAAAAAAACTTAAATAAATGGGAGCATATTCATGAAATAATCATTTTTAAATAGTTTCTCAATAAACAGCAAAACACTGAAAAAAAGTCTCCAAAAGCATTAGGTAAAAAAACCATAAAGGATGGATGTGGAATTTTAAAGCAATGTAGAAGCGCTTATCTGGTGGAATGTGTCGGTCCACTAATTAATACATACCTATATGTAGTTCCTATACGCTGCTGATGCGAAAAAAAAAGAATCCCATACAAAAACAGCTTGCATTCACAATACTCTCCAAAAAAGTAACCAAGCGTTTTACGACCAGCTTAAAAAATCAAATTTTTCTTACTTACTGTACGTAATTTATTTGTCAAAATTTAGGTATTTTTGGGCAGTTTATATACCTGTCTCCGTACTGTCCAAAATTGCGTATTTCTACAAATTTTTATCAAAATTAAAAAAAAATAAAATAAAATGTGTAGAAATTCGTGATTTTGCAAAGTAAGCGAAAAGGCATTATATTTCAGAGTTCTCACAAATTATTCTCCGTCGAAAATTGAGCAGGTGAATCCAAATTTTGTTTCACCTCAAAATTCGACACCAAAACTGAGAAATTTTGCTGAGGAATTCTGTTTATATTTTGTTTAGATCTCAGAAATATAAAACTACCCAATTAATGCTAAAGCTAAATTTGTAATTTTGTAAATACCTATGTATTGGAATTTTTTGTGAACTTTGCTTTGTGAAAAAAATAAATCGAAATGGAAAAAAATATTTGAGAAGAAGCGATTTATCTGACTGAAAGAAAAGAATTCGTGTTCGTTTGTCAAATTTTTGCTTTGGAATTTATTCAATTGAACTTTATTTCATATGGGACCTTAAATTCATTTGAAATAATGACAAAAAATTGAAAAAAATCTTAGAAAACAGCTTGTTTTTTTGTATTATATTTTCCACAAGGCTGTCAAAATGTAGTAGGGAGTAGTTGATGTTTGGAGAGAAAAGTGGGAACTTTTTGTTTTTTGGAGGTCAAAGGTCAAAATAATTCATATGAGTCAGCGTACAAATAATTAATTATTAGCTTCTACTTTTCTCTCCAGATATTAGCTAAAACCCTAGATAAATTTTAAATTTGTGGAGAATATGTCACAAAAAAACAGCTGTTCTCTAGGAAATAAAATTATTTAACCATTTCAATGAATTTCATTTCATTATTTCAAGTAAATTTAATCAAATTTATTGTTCACAAAAAAATATTCCCCCATTTCGATTTTTATTTTCACAAAGCAAATAGTTTTTCACAGAATTAAAGAATTACAATATCTGCTCGAGGAGATTTCTGCCGCACAACTATTTCATCCTCTTAATTTTGACAGCTAAGTGATTTACTGTAAGGAACAATTATTTGATTTCTTTTTTGGAGAGAATTTTGTATGGAAGCTAAAATTTAAGGCGGTTTGCGTATTAGACTTAAGGTTCCCCCACACCAGCGCGAATTTTCGGTGGCGACGGCGAAAACAACAATAACAACACGTGGTCGTCAATGAAAACAACACGTTGTTATTATTGTTTTCGTCGTCGCCACCGAAAATTCGCGTTGGTGTGGGGGAACCTTTAAACAAAAAAATTCGTTCAGGTTTTTATTTTGTATTGTTCTGGGTAGTTCGATGTACGAAATTGGTATAATTGTAGCAGATTTTATTTGTATTTAGAAAAGTCTTCACTCTATTTTCGCAAAAAATTTATTGCTCGAACCAGAAATGCTAGTATATGCAGAAAAATGACATTTGAATTTTATTCGGTTTTGTTTTTTGTGCGTTTTGTTCATTCATTGTGTGTGATTTGTTTGCGAATATACTGTTTTTTTTTTTTGCGATTAGTTAAAATCCACATGAATATTTCCACAAGAATTTCAATGTCTTCTTGGAGAAAAAATTCGTTTCGCATCAGCAGCTTCAGAAACAGGAAAATTACATTTATATTCTATGATTGATAACTTCCCAGATTTTTTTTTAACAAATGCACTTATTCTAATGAGGAAATAATTATACAAAAATACAAAAAAGCGATCCTTATGTATGTATGTAACTAGGGATAGAAATTTGGTAACTTTGATTTTTTTTATTCAGTAAGAAAGTTTTGATTTTAAGCTTATATACATTTCATATCCTATTGATTCCCTTATTGAATTCTTCTTATTTTTTTTCAATAATTGCCTTGTTTTCCTTTTTGAAAATTATTTAGTATTTTGTTCAGGTATATTTCCTGAAACTTCGTTTATACAAAAAAAATTGTCTTTTTTTCTGTAAATGTCTAAATATTCAAGATTATGGGGCAATTGCCTCAAAGAACAGGCAAGTTCAGGAAAAAGATATCTTGGAGAATTTAGTAATCTCATTTACATGAACAGGATTTTTCAGCGAAATTTCTTAGTTTTGCTGTCAAAAAAATTGGATCCACTTTCCCACTTTTTTTGTGAGCGACATTTTTTGAGATCTCAATTTTCTGAACATGCCTAATGTGTTGATCGAAAGTTTAATGTTTGACAGCAATATTGAAGTAGATGTTTGACGTAGAAATGCCAAAAATTAACTTATGGATCAAATTTAACCTAAAATTTCAACCAAGTTGACACTCGTCCCAAAAAAAAAAAATTATCTTAAAATATTAAGCCAAAAGTCTTTAAACTGCAAATACTTATACAATGAACGCCTAGTATAACAAAATTGCGATATAACGAACGTCTTTCAGAATAAAATCAAAATTACATTAATATCTCTATAAATAGTGACCGGATTCAACCGACATAACGAACAGATATTGATCGATACAACGAATGCTCTCGATATAATGAATGACTTCAAATATTATATCATTCGTTAAGTCTAGATTCAAGACTTTAGACTGAAAACGAAATATGGCTTCGCCAAAATGCGCTTATTCAAACTCCTTTAAAATATCTGTGGCAATAAGACAGAGTAGCTTATGTCGGAATAAGCGTTTTTTCAGTTTTTCGATTGTTAGTAGTCTGCAGTTTGAGAGCTACTCTTCTGTCCAAACCCCATCTTGAAATCATTACCCGTTGAAAAGTTATCTTGTAATTCCTAAAACAAATTTACATTAATTCTTATTACAGATTGAAGACAAAAGTGCGTTTTTCTCGAAACCTGTTTTTTTTTTAACATAAGCTACTCTGTCGTATTGCCACAGATATAAAAGTCTTAAATTTGGTTCCACATTGTTTTTGGTCATATAGAGAGGTGTCTTGCTCCCTAAATGCATTTTTATGAATAATTTTATAGGCGATTATATTGTCCGAAAATTTAAAATCACATCGTTATTCAATTTTATTTTAATAGATAACCTTTTAGTGTCAAATTTTGACATTTTTTGTATAGTTCAGCAAAATCCCTTTTAACTACAGGGTATCCCAAAAATTCCGCAAGATTTAAATTTGCCGCTATTTATGTCGTAAAATGTAATCTCAGAAACACTCTCACGTACTGCTTTGATATTAACATTTGAACAGTTTGTTTTTAGGCCACCAGTATCCCTGAATTTTTCCACTACTCTCTCCAAAGTTGTTGAAGTTAAATCAATATTTTGACCATATATAGAATTTTCGAAGTGTTGCCATCAAACTTTCTTTTTTTTTTTTTAAATATTGTTAAACAACGAAAACTCTTTGTTCTCTTGTGTAATGCTCCATTTTCATTAACCCTAAACTGTCAGCTGTCAAATTGTTTTTTTTAAGGGTTACCAACACCTTACTACGCAAATGTGGGCAAATTCAAATATGGTGTTAATTTTGGGACATCATTTATTTAGTGACATCATAAATTTCTGATTCAAATCCGCGCATCGAAAATTTATGGGCAATATATTCAAAACGACGCACGTCTTCTACCGTATCCTTTTCCATGGAGATAAATTACTCTCACAGCAGTAGCTTTTAGGTTATGGTAAGGTTACTGAATTTATAGAGCCTTGACAGACCTAAGTAGAGTTTGTTACACCATCGTGTATTTTTTCTTTCTGTTGTTATCAGCTGTTACTATTGATTAAATGTAGTTGAACGATTGCACTAAGTGACAACAAATGTATGCTCTACCATCCTGTGCCTACGTTCTGTAACTCACGCATCGGCAAAAGCAGTCGAGATACGATAAAATTTGAAACAAATCATATGAGTTTTGTTCCATTTTCCCACGTTTATCGACCAATTTTTTCGATGCGAGAGGTACAGAACGTAGGCACTGATATAGTTTGACAATGTAAACGATTCCACCATGTCTTTCTTTGTCTGTTTTTCATTGATTAACTCAGTATATGCAGCGAAATAGTTCATCTGGAACCGATTCTGGGATGATACAAATAGATTTCCCAAATAAACTGCAAATCAATTTGAAGTCTTGTATGCAAGGCTTTCCAATATTAGTCTATCTGGGTTTGATTTTTTTCTTCCGCTTCATGAAACAGAAACTTTTTTTTGACAAACTGGGGTTTTAAAATTATTAAATGACACTTAACACTATTTCCCATCAGACCTCTTAAAATCTCTTTTAGCCTCGACCTTTTTAAAAATCTAATATATAATTCTGAATTTGTATTTCAAAAATTGTCCAACCCCAAAAATGTGAAAAATCTTTTCGTTTTGTCAGAAAAACATCAAGAAACATCATTGCGTGTTATTTTTTTGGCTTGGTTTAGTTTGGTTTATTCGCGCACATCAATCATTTTTTAAGTCTTAAAAAAACAAACTCACAATTTTTGTATTGTTTGTTCATATTTTTTTGTTTATGTCTGCAGACAACAGACGACACTGTCTGTCATATATATTCAGATAGCTGAAGGATTTCAAAAGAACTTGACAGAATCACGTATTTTTTTTTTGCAAAAAAAAAAAAAAAAAAAAAAACCAGAAGATAAAAAAATAAATAAAAACTATTTGCGTAGAACAGAAATGTGAGATTACAGGCTTATGACAGGATGATGATGAGATAATGATAAAAGCACCTTCCCCCATGTTGGTTTTTGTATCTATAAATCAATCTGATGTGTCTTGCCAACTCAACAAGAATTAATATATGTAAGGTACATCATGTACTACCTCCACTCTCTAGCTGTGTTTGTCTACACCTTTGAGTTTGGTTGGTTAAAAGGTTTTTTAACGTTTTAATCCAATGGAATTTTACTATCAGTCTTGTGGCTACAATTTTTGTAATGGAAATGCAATTAAGTATTTTTCATGAATTTTTTTTTTTTTTTAATTTATTTACCTTGAATGGTACGACTGTGATGAGAGTATGTCAGAGAGTGAGAATGAGAGAGAGAAAGGTTAAATGAAGATTTTTTTTTGTTCTTATCCATTGTGAAATTGTATCATTTTGAGTTTTTAATTTGAGATCAGAATTGATAGTAAAAGCTTTATCGTTGTAACTTTGGTCTTGATTATACATGTTTCGCATTGTTCGGGCAAAAATAATTCCAATTTTAATGTATTTTGTTAAAATTAAAAAGTGTAATTTTGCAATTAAATGAAAATAAATTAAAAAAATGCTTTGAATTTGAGGAAAAATCTTAAAGCAGCGATAATAGTTTGAGAGGACTATAATTGTAGGAAGGCTATTTATAGTCGGCTAACTGGTTAGTATTTAAATGAGAATTGTTTAAAAATAACCGAGTTTAATTTTTCATTTTATATTTTAACGAATTTAGATTTAAGAATCAAGAAGAAGAGTCATTTTATTTTTAATGAATTTTAATTTAAGAATCAAATTTTAATTAACTCAGTGGAAATTTCATTATTTTATTTGAATTTTGTTCTAAAATTTAGATTTTTAAGTGGAATATAGATTCAAAATCTAGGAGTTTATCTAATGTTGAAAGTGGTTTTTTGTTTCTCTTTTTTTAAGTTTTTTTTAAGTTTTTTTAAGTCTCAATTCCAGAATAACTCCTAACTCACAATTATGTAATTTTACACAAAAGACTGATTGCGAGTTTATTTAATTTTTTTTTTTAATTTTGGAGTTGCTAGTTTGACCAATATTCCCTTCTTCGAAGGACCTATCGATCTCGATACCAGAAAACCGCCATTAATTTTATAGAAAAGACTGATTGTGAGTTTATTTAATTTTTTTTTTAATTTTACAGAAAAGACTGATTGTGAGTTTATTTAATTTTTTTTTTAATTTTGGAGTTGCTAGTTTGACCAATATTCCCTTCGTCGAAGGACCTATCGATATCGATACCAGAAAACCGCCATCAAACTGCCAGACATTCTTTGACTGTTTTGTAGATATTACTCATTTGATTCTCAAATCACCTTCAAAGCCATGATTCAAAGAAGCCAAAAATGAAAAGAAAAAAAAAAAACAAAACAAAAAATCAGTGGTTTGGAATTTTTGTATCAAATATCAATCTTACGGTAAAGAAATTAATTTTTAAAATTAGTGAGCGGTGCTCAGCGCCACTATAGTCCTGCGCCCGCCATCCATCCATCCAGACTTATCATCATCACAATTAAAGTCAGACTTTTTTGCCTTTGGCGCTGAATGAAGAACAAAATTCTTAAAAAACAAGCTAATGCAAAAAATTTAAACATAAGACTCACGCAGTTTTTTTTTTTTTCTTTTTCATTTAGTTTTCTGGTCAATGAGTATTTATTTTTTGTTAAATTTTTTTTTTTGGGTTTAAACCGCACAAACATCACCGGATTGTTTAAACCTTTTTAGGTGATGAGTTCAATGGAAACTGTTTTTTTTTTTTTAATCAGGTCAATCTGGTTTTTCTGTTTTTCATCATCGTATAACCGTATAGTCATCAGTCATCACCGTCGCGTCAGTTGTCGGCGTCGTTTGTCTGTTTTGTAGGCGTATTGGGTGATGTTTTTTTTTGTATTTTAATTAACTTAAACATTTTAATTTTTTGTTTTTGCATTTTAAGATAGACAGGGTATTTCATTAAAATAATTATAGATCTATTATATTTTCTGATGTATAAAGTCTGATTTTTTTAAATTTTTTCTCACAGAAATTCACAAAGAGTCGAATGAAATTCTTTAAAAAAACATCGAAACTGCAAAAAAACAAAGGATCGCAAATTCACACATAATCCTTACCTATATTATCTGATTGACATGCAAGACACACTGTTTGATTTTCATTCTTTTACTCTTATAATATTAAAATTTTGTTAAATGGTGAATTTCTGTCGACAGAAAATTTCTTGTACAGAAATTCACAGATAAAGGGATGAAATATTTGTTACTTTCTCTTTAGGGGCCCTCTTCTGTGCAAAAAAAATAGAATTTTTAATATTTTTTTTTAAGTACGGGAATGACATTGGACTGAAGTTCACACAAATGCGCAGAAATGTACTCATGTACTAAAACGGAAATGAAATAAAAAAAAAAACATGGTTGTCAATTATTGCGATTTTTTAAATCTTACGATTATAACCTAATTAGCTTCTATTACTTCGGTTAAACGGGCTCTGTATATATATTTGTACCACAATTAAGGAACGCGGCCAACCTTGTTAGTGTGAGAAATATGACCACGATTTTCAAATCAAAATATTTATAACATATAAACAGTCTATTCTGCTAAACAATTCCATCGAAACTTTCGATTCACCTGAATGTTTCATTAAATTATTTTCTTAAATCTTCTGGCTTTCGAATTGAAAAATTATTAAATTGTGTAATAACATATTCTTATGAGATATTGTAGAGGTATAAGGGTCGAAAAATTATAAGGAGATTGGGTTAAATTCCTGGGCTAGAAATTTAAAATATAAAAAAAAGAAAAAAATATTAGACGAAATTTTTACCATCTACTTATTATTTATCACGAATTATTTGTCACGAAAAAATAAAAAATGTATTCCTTTATAATTATTATTATTGCAACTTTATTGATATATGTATAAATAAAATAAATAAAATAAATAAAATAAATAAAATAAATAAAATAAATAAAATAAATAAAATAAATAAAATAAATAAAATAAATAAATAAATAAATAAATTAAAATATAAATAAACAAAATTTAAGCCCAATAGAATTATATATTTTGTCTTCTTATTTTTTTTTCTCATCATATATTCCTTTGAAATATGAGAATCAACAAGAACGAACATTTCTGTTTATTATTCTATTTTCTGTATTCTGTTTATTATTATTTGTTTAGTTTGGTTCATGATTGTTTGGCTTTTCTTGACGCATGAAAAATTTATTTTTTGATTGAAAATATATGGTAACACTTTTCGAAATTAGAGTTTAAGTAAGAATTTCTCTAAAAAATTTATTAATATCAAATCAGAATCCTTTCGAAAGCAGTAACTTTGATTTTTGCTATTGAAAACAGAGCTCAATTTTACTTGAACAAAGATCTCAAATCCAAATTTATAAAATTTATAAAATATATAAAAATGTCTTTTTGGATTCCTGATACATTTTTGTATCAAAAAATTAAATAAAGTCAGTTTTCGTAACAAAACCTTTTAGTGCAAGAACCAAATAACTCCATTTTTTTTCGAATGTTGAGAAAATGACAAAAAATTCAAGCCTTAAAATAATGACATTTTTCTTAGAAAAATAAAATAAAAACATTAAATATTTTATGATCCTGAACTTTGCAGACAATGCGTCCGCTGAAGTTTGAACAACCACCAAAGTCGTAATACTTGCTCGATTTTAAAAATATAAAGGACAATCGCTTCGTCCCGGCAAAATCTAGTGCCGATATTTTTAAATTTTTTTTTATTTGCCTTAAAAAAAAAGTTATGGCCAAAATATGCAAATAAAAAATCACTAAAAAATAATGGCACTAGATTTTGTCGAGACGAAGCGATAGCCGTAATTTTTATGAAAATGCGGCGAAAAGGAATCTTTTCGCCATAATTTGTTTTTTAAGGCAAATAAAAAAACTAAAAAATATCGGCATTAGATTTTGCCGAGACGAAGCGATTGCTGTAATTTTCAGTAAAATGCGTCCAATATTACAGTGGTGACAGAAGTCCAAAGTTTTTTTTAGTTAATTTTTTTGGTGGTTTTTTTTATATCTTTTGGCCATACCTTTTTTTTAAGGCAAATAAAAAGAAATTAAAAAATATCGGCACTAGATTTTGCCGGGACGAAGCGATTTCGTCCCGCTTTTGAATTTGAACTTTGTAAAACTGTCGAAGGGCAAAAAATAGTATTTAATACTTCATTCACTTATGGATTATTTTTTTCAGATTGTTCGTATTGAAATAATTTTTTTTTTGGTAAATCTTGGAAAATATTTTTGAAGATGGGGTACCTACTTAACTCGAGCTAGACGAGCTTTTAAATAATCAAAAAAATTTGGGCCGATAAAAGTTAAATTGTTTAAGAATCGAATTTAAGTTATAGTACGAGAGCTAACAACGTCGACAGAAAAAAGCATTTAAACAGTCATGAATTTTTTTTTTCACTATCTGGAGTTAAATTTAGAAAGTCTGGCTGGTGGCGTTTTTCTGTACGCGTCACTTTTGCAACCGTAAAAATTGATTTTTAAAGTCATTTCAACAGTTTTGGCTTCTTTTTCATTCCGTTCTATAAACTATTTGCCATATGAATTGTAGGTCATGTAGGTGTCAGACGTTGCAAAATACGTCTGGCAAGCTTTTTTTTTAATACAAAAATAGAATATGAAGATTTTAATTCGGAAAAAAATTATTAAAACAATAACGGTAACATAATATTACTATAGCTTTTTGAAATCTATTCTTTAATTTCACATTTAAATTACTATATTTGAATGAATAGTTTTTTAACATTAATTTTCAAATTTGAAATTAAAAAAAAAAAAACAAAAACATGTTACACGTATCTACTATTTTTTTTTTCCTTAAAAAAATTAACACATGTTATTAAGTTCCTGTTTATCTTTTAGTATATAATACTATTATCCATTTTTATTCGATCACTAAAAACTATAGCTGGTTACATGTCTTCTATTTTTTAAGAATTTTTTTTTTGAAATTTTTATTCGGATTCCTAGAGCTCTTAAATAGCTCCAAAATACTAGACTAAAACTTTTTTCCTTACGTTTTAAACTTTTACGGGTAATTGATCTGCTAACTGCATTAATTTACAAGAATTTTGTTGTTGGGTACTTAATTAGCACTTGATAAGCGCATAATGATGACGTCACAAAAATTAAGTTATGTTTCTAAAAGAGTTACTATTTTAATTTTTATTTTAAATTTGGTCAGGGAGAACTTTAAAATTGGTTAAGGAGAGTCAGGGAAAGTCAGGGAAATTTATTTTGAAAAATAGTGGCAACCATGCCATAACTTTTTTTTAAGGCAAATAAAAAAAAAATATCGGCACTAGATTTTGTTGAGACGAAGCGATTTCCCTTTAGTTTTTTAAAATCGAACAAGTATTACGACTTTGGTGGTTGTTCAAACTTCAGCGGACGCTGAAAAAAACTATAGTTTTTTTAACCTTGAATTTATATTCAAATTATAAATGTGATGATATGTTACTTTAAAACCTCGAAATGTGAATATTCTAGAATTTAACCGTAAACCTAAGAATTTTTAAGAAAAATTGATAAAAGTTCGAAATGTTCTTTTTTCATAATTTATTCCAGACAGTACCAGCTTACATGGGCATTTTTTCAGTTATCACCTGTTATATATTTTTACTCTATTTAAGGCTAGTATTAGTTTCGCGTCAGAAAAAAGTTTCGAGGTTTTAAGCAAATCAAACAATACACAATGACAATGAAGTCCAAAAGAGTGGGTCTCGTCATACAGTCCTTCGGTCTATCTGTGCTTTCAGATGTAAACCATGCTCCAGTTTAAACGGATGACCGGATTTGCTTTAAGTTTAGGGAACAGAATTTTGATTTTAGCTTATAAAACGATTTCGATTTTTTCAATTTTTTTAAATTTTTTCAATTTTTTTAATTTTTCCAATTTTTTCAATTTTTTCAATTTTTTTCGAAATCCTTTTTGAATAACTCTGTATCGGAAATTGCGTGTCAACTTTTTTTTTTTTTTGAGAAAATTGCTTTATTTTTTGGTTATACCCGAAAATTCGTTGTCAAGTTCATTAATTTATCCATTTAATTACAATTTTGTAGTATGGTACTTTTTTGTAATTTGTAAATCTTTGCATTAAATTAAATTTAAAAATATCTACATATTTTTTTTATACCAAAAAATTCAAGAAAAAATTCTTCTGACTTTTTTGTTTGCATTTTCTCGTAAGTAGTCTCTAAGTTCGTAAAAGAGAACATGCTGTCTTACTGCTGAACACAATATTAAAAAAATTGGTAGTTTTATGTAGATTTTGGCAGAATTTAATTTCATTGCAAAAAGTGATAAAATTAAAAATATTAACAATTCAATTCAAAGATTCATTTATTACAAATCTTTAGATTTAAGCTTTGGCTTAGCCGTCAGATCAAAATATTAACATTTTGAAATATCACACACTTTTTTCTTATTTTTTTTTTTAAAGCAATTTTATTTCTTTTTCTCATTTTTTTCTTTCTGAAGAACTTTTGTAAAATATGTTGATTTTTGTCGACGATCGGCGCTGATTTATACATTTACAGATTTCTGCTAGTTCTCATGACATAAGACACATAAATGGCACTATGTATACCTACTTTTCCATACAGGGTTGCCCTATATATATATAGCTCTATGACTTTAAAAAAAAAGCTCCTGCGGTTTAGGAGGTGTCAGAAGTTGGACATTCGGTATTATACTAATTAAGTGTCCCTTCTTCACTAGAAAAAGAAAACGTCAATTATAAATAAAATCTAGGACGTGTTAAACTCCCCGGTTAAATGTTTGTTCTTGTTGATTGTCACTATATTTGTTGGGATATTATGTTAAGTGCAACAAATAGAAAAAAACACCCTGTAAAACAGAACAGAATATTCGATATGCTAAGTAATTCCACATGTGATTCATTTACAGTTAATTAAAATTGCATATTTAAAAAAAATAGGCAAAATAACTAACATGAGTTTTTTTTTATTTTCTTTCCTTTTTGTAGGCTACTTTAGGATGAGGTTCGATAAAATCACAAAGTGGGATATTTAAAACCTACTTCATACCATTCACCTACATATACTATTTTTGAACAGTACTTTGTGTAGCTTTTTACAAGTTGTGTTTATAGTTAAAAAAAAAATGTAATCGCTTGACCATAATTTTCAAGGGTTGAATTGCCTAGACTTTAATTCATAAAGCCTACTCATTCTATAGTCATTACAACAACTACGAAAGAAAAAAAAAAAATCAAACCTAATATCCGGTATGAGTTGAGGTAGGTCTAGGTGTACTTTTGAAGTAGTCCAAGTGAATGTCCGAAAGAGTTTTCTATTCAAAGAAGTAGGAGGCATTTTCCTTACTTAGTCACGCATCCCATTCTCCTTAAGTATTATACAATAAATGTAGGAAACCTCCTTTTTTTTTCATTATGACCATCCGCTATAGAGGGACCCCAAAGCAAGTTGCCAGTCAGCAGTGTCTGGAAAATCTAAATAATCACGTAGGAACAACTTATATACCTTTGCAATTTTGTTTTTTTTTTTTTGTATCATGCAGAGGTGGAAATTTGTCGCCTGGATGTCTGGATATAGTGACTAATGATTACTGAATTTTTTGTTTTATATTTATATATTTGCGTGGTTAGGGTTTTTTTTGTTATATATGAGTATAGTAGAGGCTGCTGGTTTAATGTAGGTACCTCCTTACGAATCTCATGGAGATATCTTAAACTTCGCCCGATATTTATACATTTTGGTACCTAAAATAACTTGACATAAAGAAAAGACAAATTTGTTTGGCGAATTATTGTCACTTAAAGAGAAAAGAATCAAAATGACGAAAGTTAAATGTTGACAAAAAAATTTTGATTTGATATTGGAGTTTTTTAACGTGTTTTTTCATGAAATAAATAAAAGATATTATTTTAAATAACTTAAAAACACTTAAATAAATAAATAAATAAAATAAGTCTTTTTAAGTTATTTAAAATAATGTCTTTTATTTATTTATACAAATTTTAAAAAACTTTTCAAACTAATTAAATAAAATGGTTAAAAATAATTGATTCATATGTATGTGGGTTTTAGGTCTTTCTTTGTGTTCATTATTATTTAAATCTGTGGAAATTTTGCAATGACAATTTCTAAATGAAACCAATGAATTTCTTTTATGTGTGCGATACAAATTCAATATGACTTTAATAAAATTCTAAACTAAAGCTTATTGAGACGATTAAATCAAATGCTTAGAACACGCAATGGCATTGCATGTTGTTTGTGTAGTTAATAATTTTTAAAATAAAACGACCATGGACTAAATATATTTATATAAATCAATGTATAAAGTGTTTATTTTTGTAGTAAAATGTGATAAAATTTTTCAATTTTATTTCATTATAGAAATTTGGATCATACCCATTTATCAATTTATTTAATGCCTTTTTTAAGAGAAATGTTCTTAAAATGTTGATTTTGGTATTTTAGCTAAAAGTGCTTTAAATGCCTCACAGTGAACAGAATAGATTTTCATTTCATTTCATTTGCTTAGCCTCCTCATGGCGTTATTAAGAAACTGTCAAAAGTCCCCATCGATATGAGCGCCGCTAACAATTTTACGGTGGGTTGTAGGCCCCCAAAATGTTTTTTTTTAGGAATAACTCCCAAATGATAAGTTGTGCAAAGAAAATGTTAAAGACTAATTTGTATCTCGAAAAATTTCCTACAAAACAGATTAACACAGTTGGGCTGTTTTTTTGGCTTTATTGACTGGACTAATAGCCCTTAATGAATTTTGGAATGAAGGTCAAACGTTAAGCTATATTTTCTTATAATTATACCTATTATTTTTGGGATATGTCCAAAAAATTTCTAGGTACCATGAACTGATGTTCTAGGTGGTCTAAATGGACAAGGTGGTCTAGATGATCCATATGATCCAGATCACCTAGATGGTCCTGATAGTCCAGATCATCCAGATCACCTAGATGGTCCAGATGGCAAAGTTGGTTCAGTTGGTCCAGATAGTCCAAATGGTCCAGGTGGTACAGATTATTCAGATCATCTAGATGGTCCAGAAGGTCTAGATGGTCCAGAAAGTCCAGATGGTGCAGATAGTGCAGTTAATACAGATGGTCCAGATAGTTCAGTTAATACAGATGGTCCAGATAGTGCAGTTAATACAGATGGTCCAGATGGTCTAAATGGTCCAGATGGTCCACACGGTCCAATTGATCCACATGATCAAAATGGTTTAGATAGTACAGGTCCAGATGGTCCAGATAGTCAAGTTAATACAAATGGTTCAAATGATCCAAATGATACAGACATTTCAAATGGTCCAGATGATCCAGATAGTCCAGATGGTCCAAATGGTTGAGATGGTCCAGGTGGTGCAGATCATTCAGATCATCTAGATTCTAGATTGTCCAGAAGGTCTAGATGGTCAGAAAGTTCAAATGTCCCATATGGTCCAAATGGTCTAGATGGTCCAAATGATCCAGACAATCCAAATGGTGAAGTTGGTCCAGATGTTCCACATGGTCCAGTTGATCCACACGGTCAAAATGGTTCAGATAGTCCAGTTGGTCCAGATAGTCCAGTTAATTCAGATGGTCTAGATGGTCCAAATGGTCCAATTGATCCACGTGGTCAAAATGGTTTAGATAGCCCACTTGGTCCAGATAGTCAAGTTAATCCAAATGGTTCAAATGATCCAAATGATCCAGACATTTCATATGGTCCAGATGATCCAGATAGTCCAGATGGTCCAAATGGTTCAGATGATCCAAATGGTTCAGATGATCCAAGTGGTGCAGATCATTCAGATCATCAAGATTCTAGATGGTCCAGAAGGTCTAGATAGTCCAGAAAGTCCAAATGGTCCAGATAGTCTAGTTAATCCAGATGGTCTAGATGGTCCACATGGTCCAGTTGATACACATGGTGAAAATGGTTCAGATATTCCAGTTCGTCCAGATAGTCTAGTTAATCCAGATGGTCCAGATGGTCTAGATGGTCCAGATGGTCTAGATGGGTTTAGATGATCTAAATAGTCTGGCAGAATTTCGATCAAAGTTTTAGGGGGGGTCAAATCATTAAAAAACTAGTTCAGCTAAATTAAGCAGAAAATTAAATTATTTTGTAAACATTAATTTCGGTCGATTTGTAGCCTAGAGCTAAATCACCCATGAAATGGCTACAAATTACAAAATCTCATTCAGTACGAACCTTCAAAAGTAAAAAATGAAAATAAAGCAGCAATTTATCAGCCGATTTGAAATAATCTTGGCAAGTTCAAAAGCTTACCTTGATTATTTGGAGTCTTACAAACTGAATTTAGGAGTATAATCGAGCGGTTTTCATTAGTTCTTATTTTTTAAATTAATTTGAATCCATTTTCAAAAAAAAAGTTTTGAAAAACGCCAATTTCAAACAAATTTAAAAGATCCTTTATTTTCAAAAAAAAAAATCACATCAAATATATTTTAAAAAGAGTAGTCAACTGCCCCTCTTCCCCCTTGAAATTTTTCAAGGGACAAACGCTAATGTCTATAAAATATCCTCACCAATGAGTCCCCAATTCTGGCAATTTTTTTAAATAAATATTTCCTTACATATACATACATATTTCTTCTCATATTTAATTTTTCAACAACTCGATACCATACCAACATGCAACACCCTTGTTTAAATAAACAAAAAATCTTATCTAAAAATATTTGTTCCATTTTAAGGTTAAAGACCCATTGCCCATGGAGTAACAAATTATTTAACACCCATCAGAATCACACGCAATGTATATACTCGCAGACCTGATTCATTCCGGTTTAGATTCACCCTCACTTCACTTGTCAATAAAAAAAAAAAATAGTTTAAGCACCTTAGGAATTCACTCAAAGCTTGAAGCATGTATAACATAGAGGAGTGACCAATGCGTCGACCTACACAATATCTATAAAAAAAATATGAAAATCTGCACAAACAAGTCTCATGTTCTTGCTTTGGTTGCAAGTTGGTCACTTAAACTGGCCACCACAATATACCTATATTTACTTGAAGTAGTTGCCATGTGGGTACCTTCTTATGTTCCCCTCACCCCAGTGTATAAAACTTTCCACACCACAGATATTTTTAGATATCAAATGATTTGTGTTATTTTTAAAAGAGGGTTGGAAGCGAGGAGTTGCGGAATAAATCCTTTTTGATACAAAATATATGATACTAGTTGGCCTCAGGGTATAGTGCGTTCGTTGCACACGCACAAATCATAAACTATCATGACTTTAACCTGGTTTTAGTTAGTTAGATTGACGTTAAACCTTCCCACGATGTAGTTGATATATACGTATACATGTACCTACCTCTTACCGACCCCAATGTACGTTCAATGCATTTTAACACAAACTCATTATGTCTCGTATCTGAAATAAAATTTTATTTTAAATCCTTTTCCTTTTTGAATAATGTAGAAATAGGTTCTTTTGTGGGAGTTTGTTATTTTTGTTGCGAGGAAATTCGTATATGTATTCATGAATCACTCACCTTTAGTTGTAATTAATTTAACTAGAGTGCCTTAAAGTTTTATCACGCATGCACCTATAGTAGATATTATATCTAGAACATGCGGTGTTTTCAGTTAAAAAAAACACTCCAAGTCACGTGATTGAAATAGCATGTTTTTTTTTAAAGAACTCCTTTTTGTATTTTCCTATGATTTTTCAGTTTTTGCTCAGAAAAAAAGAGTTTCAGAAACTTCAGTCACAGCATCTTTCAAAGAAATTTGGCGTTTTCGACCCAATGCTTCACCATAACATTTTTAACAATTATTTACAAAATCTTATTTATTTCGATTCCTCTTGGTCGAAAAGAATGCTCAGTTTAAAATTTTGACGGTCTCGCGAGAGTCCCTAACAATTACGAACAATTCTTATGGTTAAATATAAAATTTACTTTTAAACTTACAAAAAATACCGAAGTCGATTTTTGTTCATTCTCCTTGGAGAGTCAAATTCCACAAAGTTCGAAAAAGTGTTTTATTTCCCGCCATTTTGAAAAGGATGTGATTTTAGTCAAATGTGATTTTCTCTATATTTGTCGAAAATGTTTTTTCTTTGTTATTTGGTATTAAAGTATCATCATATTATTTTTCTGACAAATATTTATGACAATTTTAAAAGCTATCTCGCCTCATATTTGAGACGTTGTTTTGAAGAACGCTAAATTTTTGACATTCTGTACCTATTATAACTATTCATTTTTCGTCAATCAAAATATATTTTTATACTTAAAAAAATTTTTTACAAAAAAATGTTTTTGTACAAAAATAAATGTTTCTACTAAAACATGTTTTTTTTTTACTAAAAAATATTTTTTTTTTACTAAAAAATATTTTTTTATTAAATTCATTTTGACTAATTTATAAATTTTCTAAAATATTTGCAAAATTTGTCAATGAAATCATATTTTTGTAAATTTTTTTACTGACAAATGTTTGTGTACTAAAATGTTGCTGTACTAAAAAATGTGGGTGTACTAAAAAATGTGACTGTACTAAACAGTGTGTGCGTACTAAACAAATGTGTCTGTACTAAAAAAGTATTTGTTCTAAAAATATGTTTTGTTCTAAAAAATGCTTTTGTTTTAAAAAATGTTTTTATTGTAAAAGATTTTTTTATTCCCCATTCCCCACCCCCTCCACCCCCTTTCAATGCTACCCAGAACTTCTTTTAACAACTTTATAAAATGTTATTTATTTCAATTCCTGTTGGTCGAAAAAAATTGAAATTTTGAATATTTAATGTCCTAGGAAAAACTCTCCGAAATTAGTGCTAAAAAAAAATAAAGACTCAAAAATCGAAAATTTAATTTTTTCACCTAAAAAAGAAACCACCTTGGAATTTTTTTAATTTCTATTCCTATTTCTTTTTGGACACTAACTACAAATATTTTTAATTGGGACGACAATAAATACTCAGAAAGCTCAAAGTGACATTTGGAAACACCTTGATAAAAATTTCTTCAAAACACATTTTGGAATAGATTTTTTTAAAGCAAATGTCTTACATATAATAGGTGTGGTTCCTTTACTTTGAAACTCTGTGCATTTGTGTAGATTTCTACACAATTTATTTTTTTTTATATGAACTTTGACAGACTTTTGTGAAGAAATTCACACAAATGCACAGAGTTTCAAAGTACAGAAAGTTGGTTTATATTTCACTGACTCTATTTTAGATTCATTCAAACTATTTCACTTAGTAAATTTCCAGTGAAAAGTAAAAACTAAAAAAAAAAAAAATCAAAAAAACTCTTTGACCTCATTCAAGTGACGCGGAATGTATATTTCAATGCATCAATCGTTGTCTAGTGGGAAAAGGTACTGCTGTTTTGCTAGTGTTTTTTTTTTTCTTTGATACGAATAGGACATCATATAAAATTCTCAGGAAGTTTTCGCTCGTGTTTCAGGTCAATGACTAGCGACAGCCTAGTTCTGTAAACTCTATAAAACAAAAAAAAAATAGCACACTGCAGTGGTTGGGCTTTATAATAATTATTCTGTCAAATGAACTAAAAATAGAAAACTCTGTTTTCATAATTTAAACAGGGTAAAACAAAATTGAGAGCTGAAGAAAAATGAAACGCTTGCACTTGAAGGATATTTTTATGTAGGGATAACTTACAAATGGTTGTTTGTGAATTAAAAAAAAAATAAAATAAAATCTAGAATAATTATGGGTGATATAGGTTTAAGTGTTTTAAACAATGGAAAAACACACTTTACCCACTCGCATTGCAAATTGGTTTGACAAAAGGTAAAATTCCTAATGACGCGGAAGGACTTAATAGAGAAATTGCAAAGGAATATGGACCATGTGGGACTATTCTGATGAAGAGTTCTATTAATAGCTTTGGATTTTAATGAACCGAATGTGGGTTTTAGGAACAAAAAGGTTAAAAGATGGAAAATAATAGTCCAGGCAGGTAGGATTAATCTCCTATTCATCACATATTACTATTCTATCAGTGAAATACTAATAAAGAGAAGAATAGATTTATCTCTGTCAGTACGTTTGTAAAATAACATAAAATATAATCATTTAATATCTATGCTTATCAACTGGATTAAGAAGGTTCTATTTCTATTTAAATTTTCCGCTATTTGTGTAAGTAATAAGTAAAGTGTGCCTTTGGCGCTTAATCTTAATATTTTGTTAAAGGATTACAAGCAGTGATTTCACAACCATTTAGAAAAACTTGTTTTTCTTGAAGAACCATTTTTAGTAATTGCTATTTTTTTCAAAATCTTACAAAAACAACTAATTCAATAATTATTATAAAAAAGTATTCAAGATTAGAAGAAATGGTTTTAAAAAGGCATTATCAGCAAAGCAATATGGGAAATCATTTACAAACAAAAATAAATAAAAAGAATCGGATCCAAGTGGCTACCCTGTGGAATTCCATAACTAACTATTTAACTTTATGAGTAGAGGACAATAAAATCACGCCAGGATTTTTTTTTTGAAAAAAAAAAAACGCTGGAAAAATTTTATTAAAATTCTGGTGGTTTTTTTAAATAAAAATTCTTGTAATCATCCCAGAATTTCTGTCTTTTTTCCAAAATTGTTTCTAGCGTTTTTTTTTATTTTCAGAAATAAAGCCAGAAAAAGTTGTTTGATAAAAAAGCCAGAACAATATTTTTTAACGTTTTTTTTTTTTGTTTCTTATTTTGAAAAAAAAAAAAATTATGTTATGTATTTTCTGTTATAGACATTCTTTTTGGTGTTAAATAAAATAAAACATTTTCTAGCGTAATATTTTGTTTAAAAAATGACGCCAGAATATTTTTTGGATTTTTTTCCAAAATTAATACATATATTCTGGTGTATAATTTTCATTTCAATTCCCGGCTTTTATTTTCATGGCGCCATTTTCCAATATTTCTGCCTTTTATTGTCATGGCGCCATTTTCCAATATTTCTGGCTTTTATTTTCATGGCGCCATGTTCCAATATTTCTGGCTTTTATTTTCATGGCGCCATTTTCCAATATTTCTGGCTTTTATTTTCACGGCGCTATTTTCCAATATTTCTGGCTTTTATTTTCCTGGCGCCATTTTCTAATATTTCTGGCTTTTATTTTCATGGCGCCATCTCAAATATTTCTGGCTTTTATTTTCATGGCGCCATTTTCCAATATTTCTGGCTTTTATTTTCATGGCGCCATTTCAAATATTTCTGGCTTTTATTTTCGTGGCGCCATTTTCCAATATTTCTGGCTTTTATTTTCATGGTGCCATTTTCCAATATTTCTGGCTTTTATTTTCATGGCGCCATTTTCCAATATTGCTGGCTTTTATTTTCATGGCGCCATTTTCCAATATTTTTGGCTTTTATTTTCATGGCGCCATTTTCTAATATTGCTGGCTTTTATTTTCATGGCGCCATTTTCCAATATTTCTGACTTTTGTTTTCATGGCGCCATTTTCCAATATTTCTGGCTTTTATTTTCATGGCGCCATTTTCCAATATTTCTGGCTTTTATTTTCATGGCGCCATTTTCCAATATTTCTGGCTTTTATTTTCATGGCGCCATTTTCCAATATTTCTGGCTTTTATTTTCATGGCGCCATTTTCCAATATTTCTGGCTTTTATTTTCCTGGCGCCATTTTCCAATATTTCTGGCTTTTATTTTCATGGCGCCATTTCAAATATTTCTGGGTTTTATTTTCATGGTGCCATTTCCCAATATTTCTGGCTTGTATTTTCATGGCGCCATTTTCCAATATTGCTGGCTTTTATTTTCATGGCGCCATTTGCCAATATTTCTGACTTTTATTTTCATGGCGGCATTTTGCAATATTTCTGGCTTTTATTTTCATGGCGCCATTTTCCAATATTTCTGACTTTTATTTTCATGGCGCCATTTTCCAATATTTCTGGCTTTTATTTTCATGGCGCCATTTTTCAATATTTCTGGCTTCTATTTTCATGACACCATTTTCCAATATTTCTGGCTTTTATTTTCATGGCGCCATTTCAAATATTTCTGGCTTTTATTTTCATGGTGCCATTTTCCAATATTTCTGGCTTTTATTTTCATGGCACCATTTGCCAATATTTCTGGCTTTTATTTTCATGGCGCCATTTGCCAATATTTCTGGCTTTTATTTTCATGGCGCCATTTCCCAATATTTCTGGCTTTTATTTTCATGGCGCCATTTCAAATATTTCTGGCTCTTATTTTCATGGCGCCATTTCAAATATTTCTGGCTTTTATTTTCATGGCGCCATTTTCCAATATTGCTGGTTTATTTTCCAAAGAAATATTTCTGAATTTCATTTAAACTTTTTGCCAAACAAAATTTTGTGGTTTTTTCAAAAATATCAGCTTTATTCTCCTAAACGATTCGATCGAACCAATCGGTTCACGTGAATCTTTCATTCAATTTAATTTACATTTTCTTTTAAATCTTCTGGCTTTCGAGTCAAAATTTTAACCGATATTTATTTTCGAAATTCTCAAGAAAATCTTATTTTATTAAATTTAATTTTTTTTATTGAAATTTGGAACAATTCATTATTTTCTTATTATCCGAAAACTTAACAACACTGTTCATATTTTTCGACAATTCCAACAAAATTTTAATTTTATTTGTAGGTCAGAAATTTGACAAAATGTCAACCTGTCACTTTACAAATTGTTACCATTCATCTGGCACATTTGTCAATTTTTATAAAACATGGCTCTGGTAGTAAGACTTAAATTTGTATTTGTCATTTATTGTTCTTAGAATTTCAATAAAATATTTTGGCACCATTTCTATTGAAAACCTCCATAAATCAATAGCTCGTTAACAAAAAAAATTCCTAAAATAAAACAAAACTAATGTAACCAAATTAATGGGAAACAAAATAAATTATTTTACAAGTCTTCATTACTAATCAAATGCTAATAAAATAAATTTCTAAATTATATATACTTATATTTTTAAAAATTCAATCCAGGTACACTATGCGTTGGCAAAGTTGTTAAACACTGTCTAAAGTATAAATTACAACACTTAATACCACTGTCTCGCCTTTGATTTGATCTATCATATCGACGTTTTATGTTTTTTCCCCTAACAAGTTCATAGAAGGAAAACCCGCTGTCCCGCTTTTAGATAAAATAATACATCATATAGGTTTATTTCATTCAACCTCACCCCCATAAAAAAAATAAAAAATCTAAAAATAAATTATGAAGCTTAAACTATTAACTGGTTCTGATTTTTTTTTTTGTTATGAAAAATATCTACCTTATAGATAGGTACGACCAATAAACGTTACAAATATAAGATGAATCACAAAATCGAAAGCAGAAATCAGAAATGAGACACGAAATAAAACGAAGCAACCACAACACAATACAATTATGTCTTGACAATTTTTTTTAGTGACGTAAATGAGCTTTATCGGTGAGACCCAATAAAAACATTTGCAAAAATTAGTTGATTTTAAGTTAATTTCTAAACGCTATACTGCTCGGTAGGTTCTCGGTAGATTTTTGAACACTTTCAACTTTAATTCCAATAAAATGCATTTAATTAATTTTTCAATCTCTTTCTCTTTCAGAATAACCAAAATCAAGGATACTCATTATTTTAAAAATATTTGGACCAAAAAAACAACAAACAAAAATCTCATATCATATCAACGAAAAAACAAAAAAAAACAGAATTTTAAAATAATTTGTTTAAGGAATGATTGTGGACAAAACTGAAAATGTCAGCGAACAAGCTTGGACAAAGCTGCTATTAGATGATAAGGATACAAACGGTGCTGTGATTGTTAAAAATACAAACGATACGGATAGTAGTAATCCCAAAGAGAGTCCATTGTCAATGGACCCACCACATCAACAACAAACAAAAAGCAAAGAGTCAATATTAGGAACATTCCATAGGCATTTAAGGATGTCACTTAAAGCAGTAAGTGAATCTCCAGGACCAATTACAAGGTGAGTCTTTTTTTTAATTAGATTTTACACTATATTCAATTCTTTTATATAAAATTGCGGTTGAAAAACCCCGGTTTTAAATTTAAGACTTCAAGGTTTAAATTTAACAAAAAAATCTGTTGGTATGGGCAAGTAGGTCTTGATATTTCAACAGAAAAAGAATGACTAGATGAAGAAGATTTAAATTGAAGCTTTTATAGAAGTTGAATTGGGTGACTTGACTCTTATAATTTATATGCATAAATAAATCGGCTGTTGACTTTTAACTTTAACTTTCGGTTTTAAAAATCTGCCGAAAAAGCTTTTGACTGTTTTAATTTTTTGTTTTTGCGTAAAAAAATAACAAAAGACTCAATCGTAGTGTTAGTGTGAAAAATCCAATCCAAACTTGTTAGTTGCTCGAAATGACTAATGAATAGATTATCCATGTGCGCGGACAATCTCATATTTAAGCCCATTGTAGTCCCTTTAGCAATCAAACTATGGCTTGACTATAAAGTTCCAAGTGTAGGCTTAGCCTTAAAGTTTGACAATTTTCTTAATAAATTGTTCCTCCTTTGTTTTAACTTAAAACAGAAGCTGGAAATTTTGACTACAATTCGTGTAAGAAGATTCAATTTTTTGGACCGAATTTGAGCTTTATTGAGTCCAGATCAGTGTTGTTCAAATCCGTGTAAAAAACTATTTTTTACCTTTTCTACGTTAAAGTAGGTAAAAAACGCGTAAATTAGTGTAAAAAACGTAAAAATCCCGTTTAAAAACTCGTAAAAAGGGTAAAGAGAAAAGAAGAGGTAAAAAAAGTAAATAACTGAGAAAAAAGAGTGAAAATGAGAGTCATCTGTCAAAATTTAAATAAATAATTGAAGCATTTTTTAATGAAAAACTTGGACTGAAATAGATTAGAGAATCAGTTTTTTTAATCATTTTGTCGAAAATAAAACTGTCATCTTCAATCTTGGAAGTTGAAAGTAACCAATTTTGATTATTTTTCGTGTTTTTTTTTTACTTTTTATCTTTTTTACGCTTTTTACATAAGCATAATTAAAATACAGCAAGTAAAAAATTAATATAAAAAACGTAAAGTAAAAATATCGAACGACACTGGTCCAGATTCGTCCCAACAATGTTATTTGTTTAAAATGTTCACTTTTCGCCTATACATGAGCTGAATATATTATCAGAGTTGCCGAATTCTCTCAATCGTCCTTTTTGACACTAAAATTTCATCGTCGCACATTGGCACGAAAAAATTCAATATGGCTTATTGGCTTCTTATTTCCAATTTTTACTTAAAAAAAAAAAGAATTTTTGAAGAAATTTTATGAAACTAGCTCCTCTATTTCCTAAGGAAATAAAACTGGCAGAAACTCTTAATTTTTGACAAATGCTTTCTTCTAATTTTGTTGTTGTATTTCACCCCATTTGAATGCTTTCAAAATAGCAGATGTTCTTGACTAATGTCAAAAGGTATTTCAATTCTTAAAAATGTTCATGAGCCAAGTCGTCTCAATTTGATTGCAATCGAATGAGTAACTCTTCGAAAAAATTCCGAAAAGGTTAAATTTCGATGTTGATCTTTATTTTTATGTCTTAAGTATTTCTTATAAAAAGTACCCTAGATTTAGACAAGGTATAAAGTTTTTCAGTAAATAAAATTAAAGGTCACGAAAAAGGAATTATTATTTTTGATAAAGTTTTTCTGAATATTTCAAAAATTACCAAATAATTTTTGTTCTAAAAAATGAGAAGATACAAATTTTATCTTTGAAATTCTAAACGAGAAAAAACGTGCAAGAAAATTATCAGTTTTTGTTTTAATGTACTTTTTTCATCACAGTGTTCCTAGATTGGTGGTTTTTCCAACCAACAAAGAATTAAAAAGATAATGTGGCAAGACTTTTATTGAAATTGTAAGTGAGTGTAGTCTCATTTGTTTCCATTTTAATTATTCAACTTTGCGACTTAAAAAAAAGGGTCAACAAATTGAACTTCTTTCATTTTTTTACAATCGCTGCGATTTTTCAGTCACATATGTGTGCATTCACATTTAAAACCATTTGTCTCATTTCTTGCGACTAAAAAATTGTTATTGAAAAACACAAGAACATTGCAGGTTTATTTCTTCCTGTGACTACGATTTTTTAATCGTCAAAATTTAAATCGTAAGTCTGTGAATTTTTTTAATTTTAACTTGCGAAAGTAGCATCGCCAGAAAAAATCTAATAATTTTCAGTATTTAAAGCATCCCGTTTTTTTGTTATCATTGAAACTCTTGTGTACCAGTTTTTAAGACTGAATAGTCGTGCGATTGAATTCGAAAGTGTGTTCTTAGCCTAAATATCTATTCATCTACATTTCTCACTTTTCACAAAAGCGTATTGTTTTTTTTTTTTTTATTTAGGTAATAGTAGTAGTAGTAGTGACTTTATTAAACAATAATTATAAAATTGACAAACATTATGATGAAAAATATCACTAAGTATAGCATTGGCTTTTGCCGTCAGCCAGGTAATATAATTATGGCACAAAAAAAGTGTTTTTTGTTTTCCTTTTAGTACAAAAATTGTGGGTTTTTTTTCAAATCCGGTGGGATTTTAAAAATCTCATCTGCCAACACTGTTTCAACATCATGTTTGCGTTTAAGTTATTGGATAAGTTTTTCCTAAAATCTATAACTCTTATAAAAAATAGGGTCATAATCTTTTTTGTGTTGAATTTTGTTAACTATAATTTTTATCAGAAGGTTTTTAAAATTTCTTCAAAAAAAAGTGGGATAAGGTTTTTTTTTGTCGTTAAGACAATTGGTCTTATCTTCAGGTACAGTGATGGTCTTGGTTCTCTCTGACTCTCTATAAGAAATTTTTATTACTAATCAGTTAAAGTAAATTGGTGACTTTTTCTAATCAATGGCAACTAGCATCTTTACCCTGAAACAGAGACAATGACACTACACACTCTGAACATAGATCCATTAAAATGAAATATCTACTGAAAAATATTGTTACCAATTTAACAATACCTTACCTACTTTTCATATAATACTTCTTTTTAAAAATATTGTTTGATTGACAAAAATGTAAATCCTGTATTTTCATCTGGTGGAGTAATGATTTCTTAGATTTATTTTTTTTTTGGAAGAAGCTTCAATAGAGCAATAAGCCTCTGAACATAAATATACATACATGTTTATTTGCAAGGTTTTTATTTACAATTTTAAATAAACACTCCAGCAGCAGACTGATTTTTTAAAATTCATCAATATTTATATTTAGAAACAATTAATAGCATAATATAATTACAAAAAAAAAAGAGAAAAAAAGAAATCCTAAAACATTAATTCTACCAATTGAACTTATTTGTTTCTACCCGTATTAGGGTGGTTCTTATTTGTATAATTCGATTTTATTTAAATTTTTAAAATTTTTAAAAAAATTACCCAAATGTTTTATTTAACACAATTTTTAAATTTCTTTCCAAAAAAAATGTTAGTGGTATGCAATATTACCTAAATTTTGACATTTCGCTAGTAGTAAAACGATAAATTGGCGGTTAGGAGGGCTCGATCTGCATTTTGACAAAATTTCAATTTAAATTAGTTAAGCCGTTTTTGAAAATATTTGAAAAAAAATTGTTCAGTACGTGATAAAGCTATAATTATATTTTTGAACAATTTTATATAAAATTTAGAAGTAAAGAATTCCTCATCAAATTTAAAAAAAAAAAATTAGGTATGAGAATGAATATTGAATATCTCAATTACGGAAGGAGACTCAATTTTGAACGTTTTGTTTGAACGTTAGTTTTGAACTATAAGCGAAATGTCAAAATTAAGTCTAATTCCCTCCATAAATCATTCATTGGATTCTGTAATTGGTGTAATTTTTTTTATTGATACAAGCCAAATTTTGTTGTTTTTTTTTTTTTTTTAAGAACCACCCTAATCTTACATACAAAAGTCTCTAATTTCTCTTGCCTATTAACGATGATCTCAGATACTATTAGTAAAGGTATACACAAATTAAATCGTCACGATTATGTTAAAAAATAATAAAAACAAACAAATCTCCAGCAACAAATCTTAAACACAACAATAAAAAAAAATATCTTATAATTATTTTACAATAAATCTTTAATTGACGAGAGTTCATAATAACGCGATGTTAGACAAAAAATATAAAATGTTTTATGATCACATAAATAAACAAAAGAATAAGTGAAAATTGTTTTTCTGTTGTAAGTCATGACATACAAATAAAAAATACTTAAATCAAGATTAAGAAAAAAAAAACGACGAATTTAACAATAAGCAACAACAAAATTAACACAAATAATTTTTATTTTTTGTTCGTTTCTTTAAAAAAAAAACAATAAAAATCAAAGCAGATTTTTTTTTATTAACGGCTATTTTTTGTTTAATTTGTGCTGACATATGAAATAAGTATGGCATTTGCCACACGCCATTTCAACAAATGCTATAATTTATATACAAAAAAAAAAACCTAATTATAAACAGGCGGTTGTTTCACATTATATGGTTTAGTTCAAAATTATCAATGAAAAGACCTGAAGAAATCGAGAATTAGTGTTGGGTATACATCGATATTCTATCGAAAGCATTGATAGTTTTTAATATTATCGATATTTCTGATTCCGGGCGAACAAAACATTTTAAGGTGAAATATTTTTCGGGTGAAACTTGCAATAAGGCCGATTGTAGTCTTGGCAATTCAAAAAACATTTAAATATTTTCAAAGAAATAAATTCTTTCATTTTTACAAATCAGACCGAATTTCATAGGATAGGACTTTTTGAAAAATTACTTAAAATTTGTTAAATCGATCGGATGTTCATTTCTCATATTTTTCTCTCAGTAAAATATTTCAAAACTAATTTTTGAATCGTTTCTCACTCGACTCAAAGTAACAAATCTTAAAATATTGTCATTTTTTTTCAGAAATAGAGTAAAAACCATCAAACAAAATTCTAAACAAATCGTAAAAAAATACAAACAATTTATCATCAAATTGAAGCGTAAACAAAACAAACTTTTTTTTTCTTTTTTACGAGTGTAAATATAATTTTTGATCTTCTCTCTTTTTTAAAGGAATTGAAAATGGCAGTGTATTTTTTTTTTATTATAAAAATTTTACAAGAATCAATTATTTTTTTTTTTTATTTTTTTTGATATTTTTTTTCTTCGAGTACCTAATTGTTGTGCATCGAGGTAAAAATAAATTTGATTAAATTCAAATGACGTAAGAACATTCTAGGAAAATCAAAATATTTTTTTAAATTCAAAATTAGGTATATATTTTAGGAAAATTGAAAAATTATTATAAATTTACATTTAGTAATACTAGGTCAGGAAATTAGGTCAGATTTGTTGATTGATTTTAGTTTTGTGTTGTTTTTGAAGGTAAATCCTAGAAAAAATATTTAGTTTTATGCCCGGTATCACAAGGTTTGATTTAAGAAATCAGATTTTCAGAAATGGTTAAAACTAATTGGGGAAGAAGAATGAAGTGGAGTTTTTGTACAAACTTGAAGTATCGAATCTAAAAATTAAAGATTATAACAAAATTAAAATAAAACACCGATTTGTTAATATTTTCTACAATCTTTAATTTTTGGATTCGAAACTTAAATTTTTACAAAAATTTCACAGATTTTCAGAACTTCTCAAAATTTTTTGAAATAAAAGCGGGAATGTGTTGATCCCCTTTTTTTTTTTTTTTTGATATTTTCAATAAGTTGGTGTATTTTAAAATTAAAACAGGATCTAATTACATATTATTAAAATGGTTAGAAAAAAGACTTTAAGGATAATTAACTTTTGTGTTGCATTTCTTAAAAAAAAATATATTTTGAATTTGTAAATATAAAAATATTATCTAAAAAAATTTTGCATTCTCCGAAATTTTCACAAGAAAGAGGTGAAAATTTTGAACTTGTCAGAATTTGGCTTCATAAGTGTTGTATTCCCATATTCTGTATTTAAACTTAAAAATTAAAATTAAAATTTGGTTTCGCAATGATTGTAATCCAAAATGTTCTATTTTAAAAATTGTGTTAGTTCGAAATTTTTGTACAAAATTTTTATGTTGGCTTTGAAAATGTTGTATTCCAAAATTTTGTATTAAAATTGAAAATTTGGGTTCGTAATTTTTGTAGTTCAAAATTTTCTATTTAGAAATTCTCTTGATCCAAAATTGTTGGAAATATAATTAATTGTTTACAAAATTCTTAATTTCAAGAATCATGTACATATTATATGTAAACCGAAAATGTAATTTTTCTTAATCAGAAATATGTCAAGTCCATGAAAATATATTTTTAAATATAAACTTAAAAAAAAAGTACAAAATTATCATTTAGCTTCCAGAATTTTGCTCATAGGTATTAAATTTTGGAATACACAATAATAATCCCGTTTACAAAATTAAGAACCATGTATATAAATCGCAAGAAACAGTCTTCTTTTTTAAAGAGAAATTAATTAGTATGCATTTTTGGACATTATTTTTTTTTTTTTAAGAAATTAATTTGTACACATTTTTTTGGATCACCCTGTAATACATAATGAAATTCCTTTTCTCATGTTCGGACTTCGACCTAACAAATTGAAATGCAATTGAACAAGAATTTATCATTGGCAATTGGCCAAAAAGTCTATTCCTTTTAAATAATGCCAAATTTTTTGTTTGGTTGTTGTCATCTATTTGAACTTATACATCCAAACAAAATTTTGCTTAACATTTGTGTAGGTAAAAGAAAAAAAAAAAAATAAAGAAAAAATTGTGTAAATTTTTCTCACGCTCTGAAAGCTTTTTTTCTCCAAGATTTGGAACCGCGCAAATGGCATCCCTTTAACGCACCCAATTTTTTGGTTGCTCTCTTTTTTTTGAATAAATAAAATGGCAAGCTTTTTTTAAAAAATTAAAAATAGAAAAATGCAAAAAATATTAACAATGCATATATGTAAGCAAAAATGTACGCAAAAGTGAGGTGGATATCTTCACATACATATGTATGTACCAACATTTAAATAGACTCTTGATTTGCTTTTAAGATAATTTTCATCGTGGATGGAAAATTAATGTTATGACAGATGCGGAATGTACAATACAGAATCGTATAGTAGGAGGTCAATATGTACGTCAAAAATTGTGGTAATTCATGAATGATTTTTTATTTTTTAAAGCTAGAAAAATATGTTAAGAAAATAAAGATCGGTTATTGGTTTTGAGGAAAAATTATCCGTCGTGTCGGTTTTGACTGCATTTAAAGACTACGGGTCGAAATTGTGTGAAGGTGTTCCAAATTTCAGTTGCACATTTCTGAATTTCTGGAAAAAAAAAACTCTTGACAAGTAAACATTTCTGTATTTAGGAATTTAGAAATAACTTTTTTGTTGTATTCCAAATTCTTTGTATGAAAATATGCATATATTTCTGTATTTTAATGTAAGGAATTATCTCAAAAATTTACTATTTTAAAATTCATTTATTTCTGCCTTTCCAAATTCTTTGTATCTTAATTGCCATATTTTAATTTGTTCCAAATTCTGTATTTTAAATTTACGTATTCTCTACAAAATTTTGTATTTATAAATTTATATTTTTTTGTTCAAAATTCTGTTTATCAAAACTCAAAATTCTCTCTAAAATTTAGTACCTACCTATATATTTTTTTTATTTTCATGTATTTCAGTGTACCCAATTATGTATTACAAAATTAAATTTTTTTTTTCCAAATTTCATTATTATTTGAAAAATTAATATTTTTCTGTGTTCAAAATTATGTGCTTTCAAATTTAGGACATGTCACTATTGAGAAATCGATTTTAGAATTAACAAGATTTTTAGAATGTTTTTTATTCTCCATCACAAATTCTATGGTTTTATATGTCGTTGTTCCAAATTTTCGTAGATAACATTAAAGAAAGAAATCTTGTGGTCCAAATTCTGTTTATCAAAATTTAAATGTCTGTGTTCTAAATTCTGAATTTAAAGTTCAAAATTCTCTTCAAAATTTAGTATTTGTGAATTCATACATACCATGTACCGAATTCTGTTTTTCATAAATAGAAATTCTTTCGAAAATTTATTCTGTTTTGTAAATTCATTTATTTTTCTCTGCTTAAAATTTTTGGACGTTCCATTTTACAATTAATAAGTTTCTTAGTAGTGTTTTTCTTCTCCATCACAAATTCTGTGTTTCCAAATTTCGAAGTTCCAAATTTTTTGCCAAGAACATAAAAGAAAGAAATCCCGTGTTCCAAATTCTGTTTATCAAAATTTGCATTTCTATGTTCCAAATTTTGATTTTAAGGTTCGAAATTCTCTCCCAAATTTAGTACATATTTGTGAATTCATACATACTTGCATAGATTTCTGTGTACCGAATTCTGTATTTCAAAATTCGAAAATTTAATATTTTTTTTTAATTCATTTATTTATCTGCTCCAAATTGTTTTGCTTAAAAAAATTAGGACATATCAATTTTAAGAAATCCATTTTACAATTCACAATTTTTTTTTTATTTTCCATCACAAATTGTGTGGTTCCAAATTTCGAAGTTCAAATTTTTGTAAAGCTTGAGTAAAGCTGGTTATTTTTATACCGAGTTCGATGTTAAGTTCTTTTAAATTTCGTACGATCAATTCTGCTGTTCAAAACCTTATTTTCAATAATTTTGTATCAAAGTCATCTTCTTTTTTATCGAACAAAATTCAATTTAAAAAATATCAAATTTAATAAAAACTGGTAGATTTGTGTTAAAATATTTAATAAATTTTGACTAAAAGTTGTATGATTAATTTTATTTACCAATTTTTCAAAAAAAACATCCAAACAGTCTTAAATTCTAAGGCAACATTTTGGAACATAGTTTGAAATTCAGATTTATCTAGTTGCTTCACAAAAAAATACTTTTGAAATATCAAGAATTTACTAGAAGAATTAAAGAATTCAAATTTCTGAACAGCGGAATTTAAAAAAAAATGGTTAGAATGTAAAAATTTGTGTATGATAACTTGTAACAATTTTACAAGAAAATAATATTTTTTTAAACATCATCTCTTAATTTTTATCAAACAAATATTTTCATTTGTATTTCTGAACTCTCTCAAAATTTAACAAAATATGACGTTAATGAATGAACATCTATGTATGTTCATATATTAGCTATTAGGTACAACAAAATGTGAAACATATTTAGAAACAAAAAAAAAAAAAATAAAATTTAAAATTTGGTACAGTCAACATAAAGCTTTCAAAAATTCAATTCATATTAAATGGGCTATGCCAAAAGCTTAAATTAAACAAAACTGAATTAAACAGCTGTTTAGCTGGCGCAAATAATATAATATAATATAGTGATGTGGCGTTAATGAAATATTTAAAACAAATTTCTTTTCACTTGTGACGTCTCAAAAACATTTGTTATAAATTTTCTTGGCTCACCTCTAAGGAAAAAAAATAATGCCCCGTGGCCCGTGTGGCTGACAAAAAAAAATTTCAACATATTTTTGCGCATTGTTGATGGGTATGGGTTTTTTGCTGTTTAAGATTTTATTTTTAGAAATTAAATTTAAATTAAAAAAGATTTAATTTGGTCTAAGAAATTGTTCGAAAATATTTAGGAAGATTTCATAGACTTTAAAAGGATTGAAGAAAATCAATTATAACTTTTTTTTAGTCAACCATTATTTTGACTTGAATCTCAAAAATATGTAGATAGAATTTCGAACATGGTGGAACATAAATCATTTTCGAAAGTGAATGAAATTTAAATTTTTGTCAGGGGTACTGCCTTTTGCGACAACTCCCCAAAAAGCATCACTTATGATACTAAGGTTCCTCTCGTCTTAACCGATTGAATTCGATACAAAATTGTAGGTCACCTCTTTTCCTGCCTACTAACAATAGATACGCACAAAGGAACATTTCTCCACGAGTTGTCATGTCATTCCTTTATTTTAACCTATATTTCTAAATAAACAATAATCATGATCATTTCCATCGCGTTCATAAAAACTACATAAGTGTACATGGATGATCAACTTAATTAGTTTTCACCGACCTATTTTAAGTTCTTAAGAAAATATCAGTTATAGCCGGTCCATATGTAGATATATATAAATATTATTTTTATCAAAACAAACCACTTGCTGCTCTACTTTTTCATATATTTACTATATGCTATGTGTCACACAAAACGACCTCTAACCAGTTCGTTTAAACACACACAAACCAGGTTATCAGCAGCAAGTAGTCATTATTTCATTATAAAAATTAAATCTTTGTAACCGCTTCCACCCCAATTTCCACTATAAAAAAAAAAATAAATAAAAATAAAAAAGAAGGCAGAAGCCTCACTCCCGGAGTCCCCTTCACCCCCCCTCACCCGTATCATTCATTTCATAAATGGCAACCATTTAAAAGAATTGCGGAAATCACAACTACCTACGACAACCAGATATTTACTCCCCCGACAACAATGGAGTACAGTGGGGCAGATTACCCTAAACATTTGGAAAACAATATTAATAATAAACATAGTAAAGATTATTATAAAGGAGCAAAATTTTAAGCAACTTTATGCAGGATACGATTTAATAATTTTTCTAATTCAGAAGCATTTTACTAAAATTTTCTTAGTTTTAAACACTTTCAATCGTATTTATTAGATTTTTGTCTACTTAGACACTGTCTTAATATTTTCAAATTGGTGGAAATATGCTTTATTGAATAAAGATAAATATCACAAAATTCACGGTTGAAGACAATCTACACTTGTGTATAAGTTAGGCAGCTATAAAACAATAATAAACAAGGTTTTTGAACACACTTTTTCCAAAGTTGGACAGTTGTATAAAGGTAGACAACGTTTATAAATAAGCCATAAATCTTTAGCTAACTTAGGACTGTCGATTGAATATTAAATAAACATGTATAATTAATGTCTTAGAGTTGATTTAACTTAGACAACGGAATCGGTTATCTTAACCTTGGCTAATTTGATATTTTATTAATATAAATTAAATCATATTTCCAACTATTTTGAACGTTTAAAGGCTCTCCCAAACCAACGCGAAACATTCGCAGACGACAGATTTTTATTGTTGTTTAGCGTTGTTTATTTGTCATATTTTGTGTTATTGTGAATGATTCGCTACGATTTCGCGTTGGTTTGGGAGAGCCTTAAGACAATGTCTAAACATTGGCTAACTTTAGACAGTCATCCAAGTATTAAATAAACATGTATAATTGGTATCTTAGAGTTATCTTACTTAGACAACGAAATTGTTTCTCTAAAACTTGATTAATTTCACATTTTACTTATTTAAATAAATTATATTTTAAACTACTTTGAACATTTAAGACATTAGCCATTTTGGGATTTTATATGCTTTTATTGGCAGTAATTGTACTGTGGATATTGTATTTGTAATTTGTTTAAAATCCTACTGTACTGTGAATAGCTTTCCCAAAAAAACACGACTATTATATCTAAACGTTGGGCTTCCCTTAGATAGCCACCCAGGTAGAATTGGTTGTCTAAACCTTGACTAATTTGACATTTTAATTAAGTAAACAAAGCATATTTCACAATATTTTGAATATTTAGATAATGTTTAAACGTTGGTTAACTTTAGACAGTCGTCTAAGTAATAATTAAACATGTATAATTGTTGTCTAAGAGTTATCTTGTTTAGACAATAGAATCGTTTGTCTAATCCTTGATTTATTTGAATAAGTGGAGCATATTTCAAACTATTTTGAACATTTAAGACACTTTCTCAACATTGGCTAACTTTAGTCAGCCTTCCAATTGTTGTCTAAAAGTTATTTTACTTAGACATCAGAATCGGTTGTCTAAACCTTGACTAATTTGACATTTAATTTAATTTAAAAAAGGAAATCTTAAATTTATTTGAATAAATTTGTATAACTAGTATCGTACTAAAACTATTTTATGTAATATACTTCCGCTAAGCACGCCTAAAACAGTGACATTTGCTACAAAGAAAAAAACAAATTTTAATTTAACTTTTTGAAATGATAGAAAGCCACAAATGCTCGAATCTAGTTTTAAGATTTTTTTGTAGCTTTAAAGTTCCCCCACACCAACGCGTATCTGTCGTGGTGACGTCGAAAACAATAATAAGAACGTGTTGTTTTCATTGACAACCACGTGTTGTTATTATTGTTTTCGTCGTCGCCACGAAATATTCGCGTTGGTGTGGGCAAACCTTTATATGGTTAAATAACACTGAAACAGTTCTTTTACAGATGATTCAATCCCACACTTCTAGTTCCTTCTTTTTTTGCCTTTATCAAAATGACAATGTTTTAAATAAAGACTACATTTTCAGAATCCTTAAATTTATTTTCAATTATGTTTCCAATTAAATCACCCATCCAGTCCCACTGTGCGGCATTCGGGCTTTGTGAGATTTTGTATATTACCCCGTCACACCAGTCTTTCTTTATTCACTCGTATAAGGTCTCGTAAGATTCAAAATTCCAGACACTAATTTAATGGGTTTTAATGGCTGGCGTGCTTTTGTAGTAGAAAAACTATATTAAGAGCAAAATATGTATTACGAGTATATTGTATGTATGTAGATTAGATACGTCTCTATAAACGGCTGACTGATTTGAAGCAGAGGCGGTGCTGATGCTTATATATATATTCCGATGGCGTTGTCGATGCCGGTGTGTCGGCAACAAAGATCTTCGTCAGAGGTACTGGGTAATTATTATAAATAATTTTCATATAATGAAGTATGCATATATAGTAAGTGTGACATTTTATTGTGTTTCCATTTATAACAAAAAAAATCTGTTTTTATTTTTTTTTATTACAACATTATATTTTGTACTTTTCGCTCTGGTAAATTGCCAATTATACATTTTTTATTATATGATCTTGAATTAACGAACAATACCGACGTGTTTTTGTCGTGCTTATACTGGAAGTAGTGGAAAATATTGTAGGTATATAAATTGAAATTTAAACAGGGAGGTATTTATAGGGTAATGGGGCCTCGAATATAAAATCGAAAAGATGTTGTTTAAATGAATATTTTCACTGTTAAGTCTTTATAAACGTAAATTTACTAAAAATCCCTAAGTTCATCCATTACTAGATTTTTGAAAATAAGGAATTTAGGGTAAATATTATCTGCAAACATTTTGAAAATTTTGAGTTTTGATTTTGAGGATTTTGAATTTTGGACCTTTAAATTTCTCCGGAATTTTGCACACATAGGGATTTTCGAATTTTGGGATTTTCAATCTTTGGGTTATTGATATTTTCTCAAGATTTGAACATAATAATATGTTGGATTTGTGTTTCTGATTTTGGGAGTTTGGTATTTTTTAATTTGAAACATCCGGGGCTTTCTCGAAATTTTAGAATTACAATTTAGTTTTAAATTTTTGACTCTTGTGATTCAGATTTTTGGAATTTTGATTTTTTGGCATGTTAAATATTTCAGATGTTGACACATGCCAAGTTTCAAAATAAGTCAATTATTCACCTATTGATTTTCGTATTTCATCATTTTTGGAATTTTAAACATGCAGAATTTAGATTTTTGAAGTTTGAATTTTTTTTTGATTATTTGACAGCTAGAATTTTGAATTTTAGGACTGCAAATCTTCGGAATGTTAATTCTTTTGATTATTCCTCTTTCGGTATTATGGGTTTTCGGGTATCTAATTTTTTGATTTTTATTTTTGGAATTTTGACATTTAGATTTTTGGATTTTGTATCTATTTAATGTCTATGTTTTTTTTTTAATTCTTAGGATTTCATCTGGCGTTCGTTTTATTCTTAAAGGTATTAAGATATTTTGACACTTTTAAAATTTTGAACAGTTACGATTGTGAATTTTGGGGTTGAAATTTTTGGTATTTCGATTTTTTTTTTAACTTTTGTAAGTTCAGATTCGGAAGTTATGAATTTTGGAACTTGTATTTAAAATAATTTAAATTAATTTAAAATATGAAATTGTGTAATTCTGATTATGAATTTTGGGTTTGCATTTTTTGTATTTCGATTTTTTGAACTCTTCTATGTTGGGATTCAGAAGTTATGAATTTTGAAATATTTTTAATTTTTAATATTCAAAATATTTTGTATTTTTTTTTTAATTTATTTCATTTTAATGGTTTTTTTAATTTTTGAACTTTTAGAGCTTTAAATTTTTGCCATCTTAAGGGTTTTTTTTTATGGAATTCTATTTGTTGATTATTTTAAATTTTAAATTATAGGCCTGTGTTCGATCTTGTATTTAATTAAATTTTGAACTTTTGTTTTTTTTTGTAATTTTGAATAAGACAATTTACTCTTGGGTTCTTCAACTTTTAGAAATGTTATTTTTTGTTTATCTCAAACGTTTGGGATTAATTTTGAAATTAAGGATTTAGGATATTTTAGGATAGATATTTGTATAATTGAGATTTTAAAATTTTGTACTTTTTTGATTTCCAATTTAAGGGTTTTACAGTTGACTATTTTTTGTAACAATTTTTTATATCGGTCGGTTTAAATATTTGAGGTTGTTTTTGGTTTTTTGGGCTCAAATATTTTTGGATTTTTTTAAATTTAATTTTTGGGCTTGTGATGGTTTTTTGAAAAATCTATAATCTTTAAACTGTTTGGATTCTGATTTTTTCGTTTTTAAATTTTTGGGATTATAATTTTTTTGACTTTTTTTTTTTTGGGATATCCATTTTTTTGGGGATATTAATTTTTTTTTTGGGATATTAATTTTTTTTTTGGGATATTAATTTTTTTTTGGGATATTAATTTTTTTTGGGGGGTATACATGTTTTTTTTTGGGGGATGTTAATTTTTTTTCTTTTTGTGATACAGGTATTTGGTTATTTTTTTTAACTTGAAATTGTGATTTTTTTTTGGGATTAAGGTATTAGGTAATTTTTTTTTACTTGAAATTTTGAATTTTTTGGGATTTGGGTTTTTCAAATTCCGATTATAATTCTATTGTTAGAGTTCTTCAGGCATTTTTTGAAAGCAGAAAATTTTTAAATACATGACCGATTTGCTTTGGAAAAAAGGCCCAAATTTCTCTCCTTCCTTATTACCAAATCCATCCCTGAATCCCAGCACTCATATTGCAAAACCTAGTTATCATTGCAACAGTAGTATAATGCATTGATCTTAATTTCATTTAATACGCACGACAAACAACAAACGACATACGATCACAGTATAAATGGCAAATAATGACATGATGACTAAGAAAAGCAACTACTTGTTGCAGTATATATACCACCCTATCTCAATGGGGGTTGACAAATTAGAAATGATTTCCTTCAATCACATTTAAATGTTTTCAATGGGACTAAACTTATAAATATCCGTCCAGTTTATTCGTATATGAGTATGTGTTTTTTTGTTTTGTTATATTGTTGGCACTGCAAGAGGAATTCATCATCAAAGATGTGTCCAATTGGTTGACAGATTATTTATTTGTGTAATGTGCATTCCTGTCTGTTTTGTCCCCACCCCCCACCCATCCGTCTATATGGTTGATAGTAGTTTATTTTGTTTTGTTCATGTATGATAAATAAATATTTCAACTAATTCGATATCTTCATAGAAAACATACATCTGTCGTTTGTTTCTTTTTTTTTTTATTTTTTTCTTATGATGAATTTATGCAAAACGTTGAACAATTTGTTTGAATAGGTTTATGAGTGAAATGACGGAAACATGGAGAAAAAAAAATAAAATAAATAAAAACGTAATATTATTGTAAACAAAAACAAACATACAAACTCTATGCTCTAACCATATATTGAATTGAAAATTTTTCACTATACACACATATATTATTGTGAAGCACGTTCAAGGATTTTATGTTTTTTTCCACTATACCTATACAAATCGAAAAAGGGGTTCATATATAGCATTTATGCGTATAAACAACCGGTGTGTGTTTGTCTAGCTTGTTCAATTTTACAACGAGTTTTACGAGAAATCATAAAATAGGGTAACGAATGGGGTCCTTATTCATTGTGAATTTATCTTACGACGCATTTGTTATGCGTTTTTTTTTGCGAAGGACATTTGCATATGTCATGACTCTTTGAAGTGTATATGCTCGTAGTGCGGGACCACCAACAGACCAAGACACCACACCGATGCAAAGTTGGAAAGTCACGATGGAAATTTTTTTACTACGTCGCGACGGTCGATGTGGAAGAATATTGGCTTCAATAAAGAAGGTTCATACTACGAAACATATATTTTATGAAATCAATAGGAATGGTTAATCCAAGGAAGATCAGAAGTATGATTTTTTTAAGGGGTTAAGGTGCCGTTTATTTTATTGAATCATATATTACACAAATAGATAATAATTTCAATTCAAACCCACCCTAGCAAGAGAGTTTGTAGACTAATTTAACAGCTGAAAGGAGAGTTCTTCAAATGAAACTCGTAAAACGATACGCACGCTTCAGGCTTTAAATGACAGGAATTTACTATACAAATTCTTCATGCAACTTTGATATAAGTATAGTAGCTTGTAGTGTAATTATTAGGTGCTTAGGACTTTAAGGCAGAAGCTCTTGGGTGCGATTCCCAGTCTATGCCATCTAAAAAAAAAAATAAAAAAAAAAAGGTTTTTCACGGTTTACTGCCTCTCTTGCGAGGAAATGACAAATCCTCCGAAAATATTTCATGTCATGAAAAAGTACTTCTCATCTTCGACGTTTCGTCAAAAAATTGTAGGTCCCCTCCATTTCTGCAAATAATACGCACGTATAGGAATAATTGAGAGTTTGCAAGTCACAAGGCCCTGGTTCTCCACAAGCTGTCGCGCCACCCAATTTATTTTATAACTTTGATATAAATTAACTTTGTAGAAATTTTTTTGTTTCAAACAGGTTAATGGTCCTGAAGAGCATAAAAATGCTTTTTTCGTTCTTCAAAAATAAAAAGAAATTTTTGGGTATAAGTTTAATTCAATTTAACTCCGATCATGATAACGATCGGAAAATATAAGATACCTACACCTTTATTAATAAAAAAAATACTTATAGTTATCGTCTAATTCACATTTCAACTAGAACTTCAATGAAAATTGAATTCACGAATTAAAATTTTTATTAAAAAACAATTAATTGCTAATTCACGTTAAGAAGCTAATCTTAAGAAGAATCTGAAGAAGTAAGGAATTCTTACGAAACGTTGGATGAAAGAATGGAATAAAAGTTTTTTATTCGCATTCATATTTCAAACAGACCAAAAGAGCCTGCTAAAACATAATCATAGCTAATCTTATGAAAGCTTTGCTTTTGCCAAAGAATATTATTTAATCTGCACATATAAACTTTTTCACAAAGTGTGAACTTATGCACACAAAAATTCTCATTTTTAAACTAATAAATTACTTATTGCTAGCTTTTGCTTTCTTTTTTTATTTATAGTCTTTGCCAAAAAATATATAAGATATTTTTAAATTATTTAATCGTTAATCAACCTATATTTGGATGAATTAGCTAATTAACATGAAATTAATTTTAAATGAACCTATTTGGATGAATAAGCTAATAAACATGAGTTAACTTTTTTTTTGGTTGGCATTTGCCTCACTGGTTAAAAATAATTCATGTTTAATTTGAGTTTATTAATAGGGGTGGTAATGTTTAAATTCTATGAGGATTTAATTTTTCTGGAATTAAATATTTTTTTAAAATAAAAATAAATAAATAAATACATAATTTTAAGTAAACTCCTCAACTTCTTACCACAAACATTTTCATCCATTAATGTTTATGAATTCCTGGAATATTAGGGCATTTGATTAAACAATTTCAGCCAATATTTTAAAATTATCTATTATTTTTTTTATTTCCTTGAGCCTATAGTACGCTGCTGATGCTAAAGAAAATTTGTAAATGGTCTCCAACCGTAGAAAATAATTCTTACCAAAGCACAGCTGAAAAAATACTTGGGAGAGTTTCACAGATTGCACAAAAATAAATTCAGAAAAATAACAGAAAATGCTCCTTTTACGCACAAAAATATTGGGTAATGAAAAAGAGCGAAGACTTTTATAAAATCAACTATAAACTCAAAGTGCCTAAGTTGTTCGTTTACAAAAAAAAAATAGAATTATTTTGGCAACCATTATTAGCATAATCGTTTAGTTTCGAATTATGTTTGATGAATAGAGTTAAAGTATGTTTTTGGAGATAATTTTGTTTTTTATCTTGCAGCTAGGATAAAAATGAAACATTTTGGCTTTTTAAAATTTTCTCAAAAACGTCGTTAACGATTTTGATTAAAACTTCGTACCTGTAAAGGCCAAACTTATTCAAGCTTATCGCAAACACAATTTCCCCTTAGTTTTTTCCTCTTTTGGAAAACTTTTCACCAAGAATCTTTTTCGAAATTTTCGAAATTAGGTAAATTATTCCTTTCAGTAAAATAGCTACATATTTCCAAGGAAATTTTTCCATATTTAAATCCGAACATTTCCCAGGAACTTTTTGATTATTTCAAAGCGAACATTTCTGCAAATAAGTTTTTGGAGAAAAATAATTTCGTGGGAGATTTGCGATGGGAAACATTTTTTTTTGCCAGTAAATCTTTGTCTAGCGGAAAAAAGTTACCATAAAATTGGACGATAGAGATGATTGTAAGAAAACTATGTTTCTGGTTTTTGTAAAAAAAAAAAAATTCGCATTGCAGAAATAGGATTTTGACGGTTTTGACAAATTGACTTATTTGAGCTTTTCAGATAAATCATCGAAAAGAAATTCGCATTGCGGAAATAGGATTTTGACGATTTTTGAGAGAGAAATTGACTTATTTTTGAGCTTTTCAGATAAATCATTACTTTGATTTTTAAAATACCTGAAGAAACACAGTTTTCTTACAATCAGCTCTATTGTCCAATGTTATGATAACTTTTTTCCGCTAAATCATAAAAAAATTTTATCTGAAAAGCTCAAAAATAAGGCAAATTCTCAAAATCGTCAAAATCCTATTTCCGCAATGGGAATATTTTTTTGCAAAAACCTTGTCCGACGTTGTTATAATTTTGCTATCTGATGCTTATTAAAAGATCAAATAATATTGCATTTACAAAATTTTTAAAATATTTTTTAAACAAAAAAAAACATTTATTTAGCAAGTTCGTGTGATCTAGTCGTATGCATATATTTTTTTTAATTTGAATTTTTTTTTTCTCAAAAAGCATATTTTTTCTTTTAAAGTTTCGTTAAAAAATGAATAAGAGGTAACAACTCATAAAAAAATGAAAAAAAACACCCTCTAATTTCCTCGTATCTATATTATATTCCATATAGAGGATTATAACAACCCTCGTGCTACATATATTTGTGTGTATAGTATTAGTTAGGTAGATAAACAAATTATAAGTGAAGGTTCAATTTAAGTAGTTCTTGTCAAGAAAATAGTAAACATAAATTAAATATGAATATGAACAGAATAAGAATTAAAAGTAAGGCACCTGACTGCTAAAAAAAAAACAACAAAAACAAGTCCAAAGAAACAACATGCAGAAAAGAAGTGATTTGTATGGTTTTTCATATATACACGAAGAAGGAAATATTTTCTTTAAAGCAAAAGTCATTCATTTACCCATTGATGTTATAGAAAGAAACAGTTCAGAAAGTGACAAGAAAAATCTCTCCAAATAATGTTTAATTAAATATAAGTGATAACAATACAAATTTATAAAGAGGAATGAATTAAAAAAAATAATAAAATAAAGTACAAATTTATAAAGAGGAATACAAAAATTAATAAACTACAAATTTATAAACAGGAAAAAATAAATAAATAAAATACAAATAGATCAAGAAACAGAAATATTTACTTAAAGTGCAAAAAAAGATATAAGTTCAATAAACCTACGTTAGTTTAGTGAAATTTGTTTTTAAATAACTTTGAGGATAAGAAATAAAAATAAATAAAAACAAGGAAATAAATTTAAAAAAAATAGTGGCCCAACTCTAAAATATAATCTTAATATAAAAAAAACTAATGCGTCTTCATATTTTATAATTTAAAATAAAAACAAATACAAATATTACAAAACAATTTATGAAACCAACTGGATTCTTCGTATATTTTAGATTCGCAAAGAAGCAAATTAATAGCAAGCCTTTATTCCGAGAAATCGTTCCATTGTAAGTTTTTATTTTATTATTATTTGTATTGGTGGGTGGTATGGTTTTTTTTTAAATTTATTATCAGCATAACTTTCCATTTTGGTTGATTTGGTATCATACAATTTACATAGAGTTAGTGAAAAAATATCATTCTATGTTTAAAAAAAAAAAAAATAATAAGACTAAGAAAAATTCTAATAAATTGAAAGAAAAAGTCATAAAACATAAATTCATTAATTAAACATTTTATTTCTAAATTAATATTACATTAAATTGAAATACATTCTTTTCTTTATTTCTACGAATTTCGTTCATAAAATAATGAAAGATTTTATTAAATTAAATAATTTGCTTTGATATTTAAGGAAAGAAGTGCATATAGAAACTTTCATTTAAGGAAAGGAAAGTCAAGGAAGTTAGTATATTTCGGCACTTTCATTGAGACAATGTGTAATAATGAATAAAATGGAGCAAGTGCTCAATAAAAAATGCTGAGAAAGTGCTATTTAAAATGCTTGTATTCAAAAATTTCATTCATAACAAATGCAGAATTTGTTCCGAAAAGTTGACTTTTCATTGAAAATTTGTGTGATATGAATAAAACGGAACACATACTCAGAGCAAATGCTTAATTCAAAAAGCTAAGCAAATGCTATAAAAAATGATAGCAGTCAAACATTTTATTCCTAACAAATCGTCGGCTAAATACGTAAAACTGCTAAGTCCACTTTCACAAATTTTACAGGAGAGCGAAAAAACGAAAAAAAAAATGCATATAAGGCTTCATACTTAAACTGATTTTCTCTTCAAGATTCTGCAACAACTACGACACATTGGAGAAAAGTGATTAAAGCAATTTGTGCAGAATTTGTTTCTTTATGAAATGGCATCAAAATCTCAATTTCGGCCAAAATTGGAGTAAGCAGCTTTACGCATTTAGCCGACGAAATGGAGAACCTGCTCCAAAAAGTTTGGTTTAAGTTTTATTCATACCACCCAATGAAACCTTCATAGAACAACGAATGTTTTTGATTAAATTGTTCGTTTGGCTAACGAATTTTTTTTGTTGATTCAACGAAAAGTCTATTTGTTTTAGGAATTTCATAGTATGAACATATAACGTTAGCTCTTATGTTGAACTAAAATATTTAAGTTTCATTTTAAAAAATCTGTAAATTTGTATACATGCTAAGCAATAACAAAAAAAGTGATTAAAAAAATATTTTGTTATTATTTGTACACAAATCAAAAAATGATTTGTTATTGTTGCTATAATGTTAAAATTTTGCTGAGTTTCCATAAATACACTTTCACAAAAAAACACGACTATTATACATTCTTTACTATATTTCTACGAATTTTGTTCATAAAATTAATGAAAGATTTTGTTAAAATAAATAATTTGCTTTGATATTTAAGGAAAGAAGTGCATTTATAGAAAGTTTTATTAAAACAATGAAATCTTCATTTTTTTTTCTTGATTCAATGAAAAGACTGTTAATGTATGAAATGAAACGTTGAGAATGAGAAGGGGTCAAGTGACATTTTTGAAGTTTTGAGTTACAAGCGTTTAAAGTTTTACGTTTATAACTTTTTTTCTGAAATCGATAGAAACTTATAAAAAAGCCATAAGAAAAGAAAATATACAATTTTTAGTATATGAACCAATTTTATTTAAATTAATTAGAAGTGCATTCTTTTGTGAATGCAGTCTTTCAAAATCATTTACTGAATTCAATGAAAAGATTGCATTTATTGACTTCACTGAAGACAAATTACACAAATTATGCAATCAGCATTCATTTCGATCAAAAAGATTGCAATAATTTTTTTTCCATTCATTTGACTGCAATCAATTGAATGCAATCTTTTGTGAATTCATACATTCTTTGCATTCATTTGCATTCTTTGCATTCATTTGCATTCTTTGCATTCATTTGCATTCTTTGCATTCTTTTGCATTCTTTTGCATTCTTTGCATTCTTTTGCATTCTTTTGCATTCTTTTACGTATTTTTAGTATATCAACCAATTTTATTTAAATTCATTAGAAGTTGATATTTTGGAAAATAAATTCAGTACTTGACCCCTTTAAGCGAAAATTAGTTTAATTTATTTTTTATGTAAAAGGGGTCAAGTGAAAGTTGGATTTCTTAAAATTTGGTTTTAGGCTTCTTTTTGCTATCAGGAAATTCAGATAATGCTTGGGGTACAAATTTCATCTGGTCATCGAGATTTTTAATTTTTTCAATAGAAAGTTTTTTGGTTTTCTTCTCTCTTGGGAAGAAATTTTGGTCTATAGCACTTACCACTTTTATGCAAAAAAAACAATATATTGCTTGGTATTCTATCTTTCGGCTTTTATTGCATATAAGGGTTAAGTGTGTACTTAGAACATTCAAAGAGGTGTTAAGTAACCTTTAAGTAATCTTAACCCCTTCTTGCCTAAAAAAAACTTCAAAACAAACTTGTAGTTAACCCCTTTATCTGAAGCTAACTTTGTAAGTAATAACAATAGAAACACAAGAATTAGTCCAAAATTAAAGTTTTCGCTTAACACCATTATTGGCAAAAAAAAAAATCAAAAAATCGAAAAATGTCACTTTAGACGCTTCAAATATTTCTAAGCCTTAAATTAGAATATTTTTTTTTTCAGTGTACAGAAAATTTCAAATAAGGTATAAATCATATGAATATGATAATTAATATTTTTCAGTGTTTTTTTTTTCTTCTATTTTATTTATTCAGAATGTACCTCTTTGGAGAGGGTAAAAAAAGCAAAAAAAAAATCGAACTTGCTTTGAGGCAGGTTTTTCCATAAATATGTCAGCCTAACTTTTTTTTTAATATCTAATTATTTCAAACATATTGAAACAAGTGTCCACACAACCGCACAACCAAATATAATATAAAATTAATTCACTGAAACATACATACATATTCATACATACATTCATATGTACATATGCAGTATATCTACTTGTATTAAATTATTTAGCAAACTAAATACTAGATCTACTAGGTATATAATAATCACTTGTTTAAATATTTCATATTATCTTCATATAAATATTAGATTTTAAATAAGAGAACTTAATGAAGATTTGCTATAAGACGTTTTAATGTTAATTAGTGATATTATTGTCACATTCATTTTTAACCTTGAAGCAAAGCTTTTTATTTCAAATATTTTTTTTATCTTTTTTAATTGTTTTAAAATGTGTATTTAATTTAAAAAAATTCTCATAGAACTTTTTGAAAGCATATATTTTCATAGAAAATTTATGTAAAATTAAAATATTCAAGAAGAGTTTTTCCGATGTCTATATGAATGCTCAATGCATTTTTAAACAATTTCCTTATAAATAAATTAACTAAATTGGTTGATGGGTTTTTTTATTGTTAATGCTTTCATATTTTTTCCTATTTGTTTTAATTTCATATTTCATTAAATATTATATCGTCGCTGTAGATCGAATGTAGACCTTGTAACCCTGAAAAGTTAATTTTTCAGGAGAAACAAAAATCTCGATATAAAAGTATTGAGGACCAATAACATTGACCTGCTATTTATGGGTTTAGCTTTGAAACTATCGTTCTTAGGCTAACAAGGTATTTGTCATTAGATCGGGAAAGTTGTTTACAATAAAAGTGCATCATTACCTAATGAGTGAACTTTTCTGGGTTACGAGGTATTCGACCTACAGCGACGATATGACAGCTTGTATAGAACCAAGGCCTAGTGACTTATATATCTCAAGCATTAGCAGGTATTGAGAGGACCGACAATTTTCTGCCGAATCCGAACGGCTAAGACTAGAGGAATTTTTTCATCAATGACAAGAGATATATATCTACTTTAGGAGAATATGTCAATATTCCTCGCAAGAGGGCACTACCTGTGATAAACTTAAATCCGGATTTAAAGCAATTGATTTTATATAAATTTACATCCGGATTTAAGTTTTAAACTGGGGCCTAATTCCATAAAACGAAAACGATCGAATGATATCGTTTTGGCAATAGCTGTCCCTATCTTTCTCTTAAGATGTAATAGAGAGTCAAAACGATATCGTTTGATTGTTTTCGTTTTACGGAATAGGCCCCCTGTATTAATCGAGTGAATAATATGGCGATACAAAACTTGGTGAAGGAATAAAGTTCTAAAATTCTGATAAACAGAGTTTGAAGAGTTAAGACTGAAGTATATAAAGAAACCGGTCATTATTAATACGAAGAAATTCTTTTTTCGATTTTTGCACTTCCCGTTTTTTTTTTTTAATTCGTAAGCAAAGGTATCGCATATATTAGATAAACATATGATATGACTAATGACGACAAATTTAATTTTTCAAAGAAAACAATACCATAAAACACCATACTTACGTCAATTCAGAAATTAATTATACGTAAAACAAACCCAAAAAAAAAAAAAAAAAACAGATAAGATTTCACAATAATAATAATATCAATAAGTCTATAGGTATACTATTCGTAATATTTGTTAGTATATGATTAGGTAAGTAATTGCACCAATTTGCAGTAATATAATAAAAATAAATTAATGACTAAATAGAATTAAGCGTAAAAATGGGGACAATTTTCTTTGGAATACACAGAGGTGGATTAAATGTGAAATAAAGACTTTAACTTCTATAAGATCGTTATCGAAAGTTCAGAAACTCATAAGTCGTTTTTGCATGTTTTTCAAAAACTAAAAAAAAACTGCCAAATTTTGTATGTGATTTATAATAATAATATGAGGTTTTGAATTCTGTTAAATGTTCAGGACAACATTACATTAAAATTTAAAAAAAAGGTGGCTCTGATTTTTCAAATTTGTTTGCATTCGGCTATATCATGAATTCTATCGTAATCGGAAAATTTTCCAAATCCCGCAAAAAACTATCACCGAATTCGTTCGTAATGACTATTTGTATGAGATTTTCCACTACGATGGAATCTGTGATAGTTTTTTTGGGATTCGTATAAGTTTCCGATTACGGTGGAATTCGTGATAGGGCTGATAAATAATATTTTTGTTGAAATTTTCGACTAACGAGATTCAGTAGGCACTTCAAACGGGCGTTTTTATGTCTCTGTGTGTCATTTAAATCGAGAAATTTGTTTATGTTTTATTTAAAATATTTAAGTTCAATCTCTCAATCTGTGGCTCCATTAGAAATATTTGAACCAATGTCAATTTCAATGGCAATTTATTGCCTGGGTGGGCATTTCATTACCAGGTAATTTCAGTTATTAAATGTCAGTATACAAAATTGCGACCAACGTGCTCTTCAAATTCACTATAGTTTTAAATAATTAAAAATTTTAATTTACTAATGGTCGTATTTATAAACGTTGTCTAACTTTGGATAGCCGTCCAAGTTAAGGATAAACATTTTTATTTGATGTTTAAGAGCTTTCTAACTTAGAAAACTCTCTCTTCTCGTGAGCGTAACCACTGGACACAACCAATTGGGTTGGTTGAAACTCAGTATGGACGACTTATGCAGAGGTTGTGGTGACGAGGACATACATTAGGATACTACTCATTACCTATGCCACTATCCTGCGCTATGTCATCTGAGAAACAGGTTCCTTGGAAGATATTTCTTCAACGACATAGATGAACTCTCTGCTATTCCAAGCAAACGCTTGTTATACTTCACCAAAGCCACAAAATGGCTTGAAAATGATTAATCCCTATTAATCCAGCCCACCAACAGGCAGGAAATCGCTCCCTTAACCAAACGCCAAAGAACGCTAAGTGATATAGGACGACAATGAAAGTACGAATAAGAATGACTGAAAATGCAGGTGCGCACTGTGGTGGCGACAACCAGCGGAGAATGGGCACCTCGCCCATACACCAGCTGTTGCTGCCTCTGCGTTGTACACCGGCGTTAATAAGCCAACTCGACTAAACTTAACTGGTGCATACACCAACCACCGTCCTATCAAGCCCATCCACCAGACGTTGCATAGAGCCACTGCTCCTACGGGTCTGGAGGAGGGATGATCCTACCCTGTGGGGGTAAAGAAGGGGAACACGCCCAAGAACAGAAATTGGCGCGTTAACCTCTCTTTACCCAGGTGATTATGCCGATTGACACTCCTTTGGCAACTTCGGGCTACAGCTCGCTGAAAGTACACCCACGCCCTTAACGGACTCTGTTATAGGATTTTTATCATAGGTTTTTTCTAAAGGGTATCACAATGGATCTACATTGATCTTAGTGTGACGGTAACAAGACCAACCGTCAGCCCATCTAACCTAACCTAACTTAGACAATGGCCGACTCGGTTGTCTAAACCTTGGCTAATGTAACATTTTATTTAATAAAATAAAGCATTTTTCTAACTACATATTTCGAACTATTTTGATCTATTTAGACACTAAAACTAATAAATACGCCTATAAATATCTAATATTTTCAATTTTAATTTCAAATGGACGCAAAAGTCATTCAAAATCATAGAGAAACCATTTTTAAATAGATAAAAAGTCTAAATTTATTGCCTATGGCGAAAGAAAGCAATAATTTCATCAACCGAACAATTTTGCCATTGCCGTTATGTCAAAGCGTCTCCATTTGCAATATTTAAGGCAATGACAATGAGCCAAGCAATATATTTCCTCAAGGCTAAAATATTGCTTATGGAGCCGTGCGTTGGGTTAACCACACAATCCTAATGATTAATTATTACCGAAGAATATCTCTCTCACTCATTTGAGTCATATATTTTTATTATTATGAATTTGTTTAAAATTCTATTTTTAGTGAATTGAATATCATTTCTAAGCTATTTATGGGTGGCAATAGGATAATAGGTGTAGTGGTTGAACTGCTAACTAAAAAGTTCGGGTTCAAGCCCCTCTCTAGGCAGAATTTGTACTTGCTCTATAGCTACAATTTTGATCGTAGCACTTTTTTAACAAAAAAAAAAAAAAAAAAGGATAGTTTTCAAAATACTTACAATTTCAATTTCACTCTCTTACACGCCCCCCTTATATAACCCTATACTTTTACTAGACAAGTCCTGATATGGTAAATGGTTTAATGAATAAACTTTAAACCAGAATCTATCGTTAAAATAACGAATTTTAAAGAAGTAAAAACATTGATGTCACAATTATTTTTAAACCAGAATTATCTATAATAATCAAGAAGAAGAAGAAAAAAGTAAAATAAAAAGAATCATTGAAAATAATTGCTTCATTCCAAATTTTGTAATAGCTCACCCAAGTGGTTATTGTTTTATTCAAAACTTCAATACAATGTTATTATAAATTTATAAAAATCTACTTTATATTTATGGTTCTTCTTAATAATATAATTATGACCCATGGCCCTTCTTTTAATTCAAATTTTTCTTAATACTAATTTAATAATGAAAACAAACAAATCAAATCGTGATGGCTGGTTATGTTATACGGCCCATTGATATGCCCACACAAAGTCCGTAAATAAAAGACGTACTACTTTGGAGGTGACAAAATTCTCACTATCCATTTCCAATGAAACTTACTTTGCTAGTAGAACTCATACATTCGAACATTAGAGCATCTTTAGGCGGCAGTATAGGTACAAGCTATATAGATTATGGTCTTCATGACTTTACCACTTCCGTAAGAACTTGGAAAAAAAAATAATAAAATAATAACACACTAACAGAATAAAAGGAATGTGTCCTTTCCAAAATCATATTTATATTAAAATATTTTAAGATGACTCAGAATTCTATATGATATCATAATCAATGACATGTTCTTCATATAGTAATAAAGTTTCAAGGGCTAATGTAAACCATCTTAATATTAAAAAAAAAAACATACATTTATCAGAAGTGGGATAACATAAGAAAATTATATTCTTTCATTTTCATTTTCATGAAGTGTCTCAGTTAGTTTCCTTCTGTAACCAGGCACAAATCGTCGTCGGTTCGGAAGAAAAACAATACAACTCAACACAACAACCACACAAGAGCTTTTATAAGTGCCAAATATTGAGCTAGAAAGCAGAGTTTTTCCAACGAATAGTTAGTTTTTTTTTTGCAAACAATTGAAAAACGGTATAATTCAACAAATAAAATTTTTAAATAAATAGTTGTTAACCCAAAAATTTTATTTGTTGAGTTGTGAAAAATTACACAACTCAACAAATGAAATTTTTGACTCAAAACTTATTTTTTTGAGTTATGTCGTTTTTCAATTTTGTGAAAAAAAAACTATTCTTTGGGAAAACACTTAATTTTCAGCTCAAGATTTGACACTTGAAGAGCTTTTGTGTGGTTAAGATATTTTGATACAAATTCAAAACTTTATTTAAATTACTTTGACTCCTGTTAAAAAAAAATTGATTTGTTGAGTTGTGTCATTTTTCTTCCAAACCGATACGAACGATAATATACAAAATAAAATTATCATTAATTTCCTATTAATTCAAACGAAAAAAAAATCGGGTCAGTGACTTCATCCAAACTGTCCGGATTCTCAAAATCCAATCAATTGGTATCTGACACATTTTCAATTTCTCTATATACAATAACTCAGATAAAAAACTTGACAAAAAATAAAAAAAAAAAAACAAACAAAAAAATAATGACAAAAGTATGACACACAAAACAAAAAAAACTTAACAATAAAATAACACTTTTACATTTAGCAACTCGTGTTAATGAATTCTATTCACAGTTGTTAGCTAACTTTTGTGTTTAATTCAAATTTTTTTTTTTTTTTTTTTTTAGTTTTTTTTTGATTTTTTTTTTCGTCGTTTATATCATCATCGGATACATCGAATATAGTGAGTGAGTCAATCCGATCAAACGAGCCATTCCCTGTCAGTTAGCATTTAGCGCCGTACGTCGTCGTCGTCCGTCGCTATCACGAGCTTTAGATATGAATTTTCGTGATAATAGAATTCAGCAAGCGTAGAAATGAAATTTCATTGGCTTTTTAAATTTCGAAACGATAAATTTCATATCAGTCAGAAATTTGCAGCCATTTGGGCACCTTGTTTTCATCGCAACATACGAACAAAAATAATAAGTTGATCTTACTCGTGTGGTTACAAGCTTTAACTTGCGATTAGAAAAAAAAAGGAATAAAAAAAAAGCTCCTTTGGATTTTGATTTATAATTGAGCATAGTGTTAAATAGTTTTAAAAATAAATTGTGACGATAATTTTCTTATGCGCAAAACCAACCCAAAAAAAAAACAAACAACTCGACAACCAAACCCCTAAGCAATGTCGCCGCGCTAATTCTGTGTCTCGTTTATGCTTTTTTTTCCCGTAAAAAGTTTATAAATACAAAAAAAATAACACAAAATTCTCATCATCAAATTGAATCTCTTTCACCCCAACAACAACAAAAAACACAATATGCAGTATTCGAACTTAATTAAAAGTCATATTCGTTGTTCTCGTGGTCGACGGACGTTTTCTTAGTTCCGCAAAATAAATTTTTAAAAATAAAGAAAGTTTGAAAGGAATTTTCAAACTTAATTGTTTTCTACTAAGTTTTTTCTAAGTGATTGTTAAACCTCCGGCCGGTGAAAGTTGGACGGTGGTGTTAGTGGTAGTGGTGATTTTTTTTTCTCTTGTTTTTTCAATTCAACGTGCGATAAGATAAATCATATATATTTTTCCTCCAAAAGAAGATAAATATTTATTCTCTAAAAGAAAAAAAAAACGAAGAAAATAGCAAAATATGAATCGTTGGAACGCACTAAGAAATTGCCATTTGGTATCGAAAGTGTTGCATAAGACGGTGGTTATTCTTAGAATGTATTCATGTTAAAAAAAAGAAACGAGTGCATCAACAAAAAAAAAATAAACAACTGTGTGTTGTGTCCTTTATTTTATTTAATTATTTTTTTTTTTAAATACAAAACTGTGATTGTTTAAGTATACTTATATTTAATTATTAATTTTATTTTCAAATAAGAAAAAAATTTACAAAAATTGTGATAAAAATGCCGGAAATTAAAAGAGCTCTCAGTCAGTTGTCTATGATTGTTTTTCGTGCAACACATTCAAGTGAACAAACGTGGCGTGAAGAGTGTTTGAAGTAAGTTGTTTTGTTTTGTTTGGTTTTTTTTCAATGTCGAAAACGCCATTTTTTAAAAAACTTTGTTATCTCAAAAAATCTCCTTTTTAAATTTTTTGTTTCTTGTGTTTACAACTCTCAGAATTAATAGATTATCTTATGGATTTTTAACTGATCCAAAAATAAATCAAAACTTTCGGGTTATATTTGGATCCTATTAATCTTATTTTTGAAAAAAAAACATGCCTTCATAAAAAACAAAATCCTCTTGATGTTTTGTCAACAAAAGTGAGAAATTTGATGTTTGTTTTTTTTTTTTTGAGAATGCAAGTGGAAGAAAGAGAGAGATCTCTGGAATTTCGAAAATATATATATAAGCTGACGTAAAGAGAATCCAAAAAATTATCTTCATATTAAGTCGACAATTGGTTATTTGAAAAGCAGTTCTTGTAAAAAAATGTTTTGCTGATGTTTCGTTAATAAAATTGAGAAATTTGGTGTTTTTAAGGTCGACAGTAAAAAAGAGATATTTTTGGAATTTAAAAAATATTTACCTTCCCACAAAAAAAAAATAAACAAAAACCAACCTCTCACTGTTAACTTCGAAAATTTCGATATTTGAAAAAAAGTTCCTTCAAAAAAATGTTTTGTTGATGCGTTTCGTTAATAAAATTGAGGAATTTGGTCTCTTTAAGGTTAACAATAGAGAAGAGATATTTTTGAAATTTAGATAGTATTTACTGCCCCCCGCAAAAAAGTCAAAAAGCAACCTGAAAAACACAAATTTTTGAAAAATCATTCCTTTTAAATATTTCGTTTGATGTTTCGGCAGTGAAATTAGTAAACAATGGTGTTTTTCTTTTGAAAGAGACACAGAGAAATTTCGAATTTCTAAAAAAAACAACTGACGGAAGAGAATCCAAAAATGTACCTTCATATTAATTCGAAAATTGGATATTCGAAAAACAGTTCCTTCAAAAAAAAAATGTTTGTTGATGTTTTGTTAGTAAAATAGAGAAATTTGGTGTATTTAAGGTTGACAAAACAAAACTATATTTTTGAAATTTAAATAATATTTACTGTTCTCCTTAAAAAACTCTAAAACCAATGTTAACTTCGAAAATGTCGATTTTTAAAAAAAATTTCCTAAATAAAAAAGTGTGAGTGCCGGGACTCACGGTTAAGATGTGTAAACATAGGTTACGTAACGTGAATCACAATCACAGAATCACAATCACGATCACAAGATACGTTACGTTGTTTTTCACCCTACCGGCAGTATAGATGTTTACACATCAAAAACAAAAATGTTTTGTGTTGATGTTTCGTTAGTAAAAATAAAAAGAAGAAATTCGCTGCGTTTAGGGATATCAATACGAAAGAGATATTTTTGGAATTTAAATAATATTTACAGTCCCCCGCAAAAAAATTCAAAAACCAACCTCTCAATGTTAACTTCGAAAATGTCGATACTTAAAAAACATTTCCTTAAAAAACAAAAATGTTGTGATTTGTTTTGTTTAGTGTTGATGTTTCGAAAGAGAAAATTGTCTTATATTTAGGGCTGACAATACGATAAATTTATTTAAAATTTACTGTCCCCAAAAAAATGTAAAAAACCAACCTAAATGTTAACTTCGAAAACTTAAATTTGAAAAATCGTTCCTTTAAAATATTTTCTCTTGGTGTTTCGACAAAAAAAAAATGAAAAACTTGTTGTTTTTTGTTTTTAAAGAGAAACACAGAGATATTTTTGGAATTAAGAAAATATTTAATGTCCCACAAAAAGTCAAAAACCAACCCTTCAACGTTAACTTCGAAAGCCCTATTTTTAAAAAATCGTTTCTTTAAAATATTTTCGCTTGATATTTCGACAAAAAATTGAAAAACTTGTTGCTTTTTTATTTTAAAGAGACACACAGAGATATTTTTGTAATTAAGAAAATATTTACTGCCCCACAAAAAAGGTGAAAAACCAACCTCTTAACTTCGAAAACACCATATTTGAAAAATCGTTCCTTTGAAATATTTTCTCTTGAATTTTATACAAAAAAATTGATATTTTTTTAAAGAGACACACAGAGATATGAATTATAGAATTATGAAAATATTTACTGTCCCACAAAAAAGTTACAAACCAACCTCAGTTTTATCTTCGAAATCATCTTAAATCATTCCTTCAAATATTTTGACAGTAAAATTGAGAAACTTGATGGTTTTTTTTGAAAAAACAAAAGAGAGATATACAGAGATATATTGGAATTTCGAAAATATTTAATGATCCACAGAGAGAATCAAAAAATTTGTCTAAATGTCACTCGAAAACACTATTTTTTCATAAAAAAAAAAAAAAAAAAAAAAAACGTTTTGATTGTTTTGACAGTTGAAGTGAGGATTTTTGAGTTCTTACTTCAATTGAAAATAATCCTTTAACCTTTTGATGTTAAAGGATTAGAAAGTCAAAAATTCACATACCCTTAAAACTATTTCTTCTTTAAAACATTTAAACAAAAACATTCAAATAGCCTTAAAAATGCAATTTTTTTATTTTTCACTGCTTCTCACAATTTCAATTAAAAGTAAACAGTTTTTTTTTTTTTTTATTTTGAAGCCTTTTTTAAAAAGTCAGAAACCCTATTTTCGAAAATCCTTCATTATTGAATTATTTTTTTTTTGTGTGTTTTGTGTATGTAGATCATTCACCACATAATTGAAAAGTCAAGGTCTACAAAATGTGCGATGGCGGAACGCTTTTTTTTTCTGAATTTCTCTATACATTCGCAAGAGAGAGCGATTTATTTTATTTTTTTTCAAAATCTTTTTATTTATGTTTACGTTTTTTTTTTTCCTTCTTTTAATGTTTTTCTTAAAAAGAGGAATAACAAAAAAAACGTGCTCTTGTCGCCTTGATTGGGTTGGTTGGTTCAAAGATTAAACATAAAATAATAATTGTTTTTAAGTTTAATAATCAACTACAACATATTGTTAAATTTTTTTTGATTGATTTTCTTGTTTTGTGATTAATTATTGATTTTGTCTGGCGGTCTTGATGTGGAAAAAAAATCATGATTGATTTTATCTTTTAAGTGGTTGAGAATTAATCATTTACTTATTATACTTGTGTTTTTTTGTTTGCTTTTATCTTCTATTGATGAGTAATTGGTTAAAATAGATAAGTTTTTTTTTGTTTCTTTATTTTTCGGGGATGTTTAAGGTGTTGCTCTTTTTTTTTGTCTCTATCAAGGTTAATGGCGATCATCATCAAAGGTGTTTTAGTGGGTTAGTCATTTTTATTTTGTTTCGTTTCTTTTTCTTCTTTTGATTTTCCTTTATTTTTTTATTCTGAGAAGTGTTGTAAGCTTTTTCTAAGAAAAGATTTTATGCTTAAGTGTCTTTCTCATAGCAATTTTTTGTTCGTCCTTTTTTTTGTTGGGAACGTAGAGAAGATTTATGTCAATAGTTTTAAATCACCAATTCACATGTAGGTTATAAAATGCCGGATATGTCATATTGTCATATAGAATTTAAACTCATTCTGGTGTATTTATGATAAATTGCAATTTGGTGTTGTTTAAATACCTTTGATTGTCCTCAAACACTAATTAATTTTAGAAATAACTTAATGATTTAATAATTTTAAAATTATTTGTTAGAAATAACTTAATGATTTAATAATTTAAAAATTATTTGTTATTTTATTTCTTATAAAAAAAATTGTAAAAATAACAACAACAACAAAAAAATTATGATTTGTAGATGGAAGAAAGCCAAATTCGAATTAATAAATAAATATTAATGGCACCATCTGCTTGCTATAATCTCCGATTTCAAAGAAAATTTGTAAAGGCAAGGTGTGAACTTGCATGATCTTGACATATAAATTTATAATAATCTAATTAAAATTAATTGAAGTCAGGTTTTAAAATAACAATTTTTTTTTGTCAACAATGTTAAGCCCTACGATATAATTTTACGATATTTATAATTATAAAGGAAATTTAGTATTTAATGTCGAAAACACTATAATTTGTATTATACTGATGCTTATATAACTATTACATCGCACAACAGTTGCGATTTATCAAAATGCAAAACTTCGTAGTTAAATTCAATTTGTAATTGCGATTAAAATATTTAACACCATTGTGCTTCTTAAAACAAGATAGAAATTTATCTTCTGGCTATTTCTGTCCGATTGTCAAATGCCAGAATTTGTCAGTGGAATTCAAAAATCAATGTCGACCAAGGGGGTTACCCAATAAATAAGTTTATTTTTTATTATTTTATATTATTCTTTTAACAAATCGAATAATTAAAAAAAATGTGTATCAATTAGCAAAACTATTTCTTAACCCTTTACCGCATACGAAACCAAATATGGTTTTCTACAGTTATGTCCTCTTTTCTCCTGACTTCAATAAAAAAATGATTAAAACGCAACAAGATCCTCTTCTGTGCATTTCTGAGAACAAATAGCTGTGTTTTTGCACACGTGCACCAAACAAAAAGGAAGATATTCATGTTTGCAGGTCAGTGTGTTACTTGTTGTCAATGAAAAATTTTCGTATTTCAAATAATAATAACTTTTCTGTTAGGTGAGTTAAGTGATCATAAAAATATTTTTCGGATTGTGTGTCTAATTCTCTTTGAAATGAATACATTTTTATTAAAACATAATTATTAACTTGCTCGTTTGAGAGGTAAAAGTGTACAAGCCATATTTGGCTTCGTATGCAGTAAGGGGTTGAAAATATACATATTTGGTTGAGTTTTTTATTTAAACGAAAATTTTTTTTTTTTGGTTTTTAATAAAAACGTCTTAAAACAACCTAAAGAAGTTATTTTAAGCGTATTTTATTTTTTTCCTCTTTAAACAATAATTCATGCGGTAAAGGGTTAAGAAGAAAATTTTGAATTTACAGTATTTGAGTATTTTTTAAATAATATAATTTAATTCAAAGATTTTTTTGTTTGTTTGTAAATAATCTTAACAGAAGAACGTTCGTTTATTTTTTTATTAAAATTTTATTTTCTTAGGTTGTGATTTAAAAAAAATGTTGATCATTAATCTAAGACAACTCTAGTCGAGTTTAATTCTTGACGTTTCAAAAATGTTCCGAGTAGTGCAAATTAATGCCAAAACTATTCCCGACATTTTGACAGTTTTCTTTATCGTTATCCCTTTTCCTCAAAATTTGACAATAAGCTAGATTTAGTGCTACAAATGTTAGGAACAAACCTAATGAATGATGCCATTCTCATCTGAGATATACTCAAAAAAAAATTACATATTTGAAATTAAACTTTAACGAAGTTTACATCTCAAATAAAATTCTTGTACTTGACACTTTATTCCATCTTTAAATCATCTGTAGTATTAAGTCAAAAAAATAAAATTGATCTCTATATAATTGCTGTAAAAATTTTAAATGCGAAATATTCTTGATCTCTTAGTTTTGATCGTAAATTCGTTAACAATTCATGTAGAGGAAGATCTAATTAAGATTTGTAGAAACTCTTCAGCTCTTTAACTCTTTAGAAAATTACCTGTACGTTCTATCAAGAAGAGAAATTTCGTAAAATATTAAAGAGAACACCCACCCATTTCAATCTTTTTTCTTTTGTTTTGTTGTAACTTAAAATAAATGTTTATTTCTCATTGAACTCAAATTAAGAATAATTTAATCATCTAAAATAAACTACAAATAAAAATAAACTTATTCAATTAGTAAATTCAATAATTCTTCATATATCTTTCAGTCAGCCTTTTTAAAAAGTGGAAAAAAAACTCCAATTTCATTCTAAAAAGAAAAAAAACTTAAAATTATTTTCAACTTGTCAACAATTTAATAATATACTGCAGACTTTTATCTAAATTAGCATTTGAACAAAATATAATGTATGTAGGTTAGGTATACAAAAATTATTTTAATCATTGGTTGAGAGATTTTTCCGGTTGGCCTCTTATTTGCGATGAAGATATAATAATTAAATAAATATAAAGGCAAATTATGGTATTGTTAAAAAAAATTATAACAATTTTTAAATAGTGTCATACTAAAACTATTTTCTTAATAAAATCCAGTTGAAGGAAAATCCTTTTTTAACCTAGCATCATACTAAAAATGCAAAATGCATCATACTAAATTGTCTGAAATTTTGCGCCATTGTTTCTTTTTATGTGCATGGATTTACATTCGATCTCTTGATTCTTCATTGGCGTAATAGTCCAACCCATTGATTATTATCCCACGCGGTACTGCGTATTCTTCTGTAACAACAAAAAGTGTTATCATTTAAAAATCTCCATTCATTAGCTCTGTCATTTATTGTAGATATCAAAACTTTTTGTTTTAATTTTGTTGTGGAAAATTTTACCCATCACATATTATTTTTTCGATAAAACGCTTAGGATTATTAACGTCATTCAAACTTTTTTTTTTCTTTATCTACTAAACTGATTATTAGTAAAAAAAAATAACACAAACAAAAACGTGCCAAATAAAAAAACACTTGTGTTAGAAGAATACAAAAACTTTTAATTAACCTTCACAGAAATATTAATTTTTATTTAAGTTCCTTTCGGGGAATCCATCAAAGTTTTATAGTGAAATATCACTAAAACGTATTTATTTATTTAAACAAAAATAAATAAAATATAAATTAACAATAAAACTCAATCAATCATTCATAAAGAATAAATCTCGTATACTCGTATTTTTGTACAATGTCTTTAGAACGTATATACAAATGTCCCCTTATTAAATAATCAAAACATGGAATCAATCATTATTTAAACATTACGAAGCCTTTCATATTTTTGAAGGAGTTATTTATTACCTGCAAAATATAATAAGAAATATTTTTTTTGAAATTCTACGTATTATACTCACCCATGATGGCACTTTTTATGTTAAAAGAAGAAAGAAAAAAAACAGTTGAATACTAAATAATAAAAAACTTCTTCCACTGATGATTTAAATATCAACTTACAACAGGCTTACAGTCAACATGAACATGTAGATAATTAGCTGTTATCTCCCTACTTCACTAGGTACCTACTGTCATCACCATAAACGACTTATTTATCGAATTTCATTAGAATCCGTCCGAGTTTGATTGAAGAACAAATACCCAACCAAATTTCTCATAAATAATATTGATACCATAACAATTTAAATTTATATAACTTTTTTAGGCTTTCGCGGTTGTTTATAGACATTATTAGGTAATTGTTTTTATCCGAAAACAATTACCTAATAATTTAAATTTAATTACGAATTTATCCAATTTTATTGAGTTGCCTTTAGTAAAAACTATTTTCTCGTAGAACTCAAAAGTTACTAAAAGTTCTGAAAAGAATTAATACATATTTACTTTTTATTATTTTTTAAAATTAAATTATTGTTTTGTTTTATTTTTCCAATTTTTAAACAGCATACCATCTCTGAACACATCCCCTATCAAAATCAATTTATTCATTTTCTCAATCAATGAGAATCAATAAGAACTAACATTTCATATTTCATTTTTTTTTAAATAAAGTTAAATATATAAATTTCAAAGGTCATTCAATCTCTGAACACATCCTCTGTCAAATAAAATTAAAACTGCATGGAAAATCGTTTTATTCATTTTTATTTTCTTTAAAGAGTGAGATTCAACAAGAACTAACATTTCCTTTATAATTTATTTATAAATCAAGAGGAATGTTTAAATTTTAAAACGTAATTCAATCTCTGAACACATCTCACCTGTCAAATTCAGCTAACACACAGAAAATCAGTTTATTCATTTTATCTCAAGAGTGAGAATTAACAAAAACTAACATTTCCTTTTTTATAATTTTTTATTTAACTAAGACAATTGTTTGGAACAAAAAAGTCATTTGGTCTCTGAACTCATCCTCTGTCAAATGAAATTATCAAATAGAAAATCAATTTATTCATTTTCATTTTATCTATAAAGAGTGAGAACCAACAAGAGCTAACATTTCCTTTTTCATTATTTTTTTTAACTTAAGATAAACGTTAAAATTTTAATAGTCATTCGATCTTTGAACACATCCCCTGTCAAATAAAATGAACACATAGAAAATCGATGTATTCATTTTCATTGCACAGATATTGTTGATAAAATAGCTTCATTTAATAAAATTTGATTAACTTAAATGTTAAATGATAAAAATCTTCTTTAATGTGACAACGATCAAATCAAAGCTTCCATTTCAATCAATTGTCACCTACTTAATTAAAATAACAACAACAAAAAATCAAACAAAAACAATGATGATGGTGATGATAATGACCAATAAAACGATCAAAGAACTTTCTCTTATGACATCACTAAATTAAGAATCTTAAACACAAATTCTTAATATACCTGACCTAACGCGTGTGAATTAAAAAAAGCCGGTTTTTTCAGTTTCCTTTTTTTTTAAATAAATCTTCTCCCTAGAGACAGCAAGAGTTGACATTTTTATATGTTTAGAGTACAAATCTACCTAATTTTCTTTCTTTTTTTTTACAAAAGTTATTTTTATCTTGAAAATAATTCGAATTATAGAGAAAAGTTTAGTTTGTTCTCACAGAAACAGCACGGAAATAGTTTATATAGTTTTTCAAGAAAGATCATCAGCTGTTCATGAGTTTTGTAAAGATGAGATGGGTATAGGATTCCATCGTCGCCGATCGATGGGGTTTTCGTTCTTTCTTTTGTCTATTTGTCAGTTTGTTTTATAGAACGTCTCAATTTAGTTCATTTTGTCATTTATATCGTCTTTTATTTTTATAATGGACTTTGTGATTATTTTTGAAAAAAGTCTACAATTTGTAGTACAGACAAAAACTAAAATACAGTATTTTTAAGGAATAAAAAAAAAAACACACACACACACTTCGTACTCCATCTTCTACTTCTAGTGAATGTGTGTAGAGTTATTTATTGAGCGATATGAATGAAGTAGAAGAAGGCTCGTTAAAACCATGGACATCGAGGGAAAGTGAATATAATTTGTATGTGAAAAATTTCTTTCGAAAATTCTTAACAAAGATTCACCAGTGAGTTTGTAATACCAATGATTTTGTAGTTGTTGTTAATTTTTTTTCATGTACCTTATTCTTTATACCCTTAGTTTTAAAGGTGTAGAAATACTTACCTAACAAAGGTGAAATTCTATCGAACAAAATGTGATATTTATCGGATGCCATCTTGTGAAGCAAAAGAAATTAATTGACAGTAATACCCGATTAGACACTGAGACACGAAAACATTCAATTTTGACATAAATGTGTATTTTCACTTCTTGAAAATAAATTCACTTCTTGGTATAAATTCTAGAAAGTAACTCTTCTTAAGGAGTTTAGAATTTTAAGTTTTTTGTATAATGAACTTATTTTTTGGTATAATTTGTTGAAAATTTAAAGTTTGGTCATTACAACTTAAATGGACAAATTCGAAAAATAAATGTCAGATTGTTGAGTCCAATTTTAGACAAAATTGGTACGGAGATAGTCTCCAGTAGCTGTCATTGTTTTAGGCATGTGCAGCTAGAATTTATTAAGAAAATACAGGTTTAGTATGAATCTATGTAGTTAAAAAATATTTAAAATTAAAATCAATTTAGTAAAGAGCTTTAAAGTTAGAAAATTGTTGAAAGTAGTATCATACTTATATCTTGATACTGATTTTGCACTTAATTCCTTAGTAGCGTGGAGAGTTGTTGTCTCCGAAAAATGAAACAAAACCACTGTTATTATCGAATACACAATCCTTATAATGTGCATCTAAAAATATGCAATGGATTTCTTATTGTTTTATTCGTTTTAAAAGTAGCCATTTGTCAATACGAATGTTTACACATCTTTGTCGAATTCAGGCTTCTATTTAATTGAGCGTCATTTTTTATAGACAAAAAAAAAAATCAATCAATTTTGCTGCTTAGTTTGAAGTCTTGATTTAACCAACAAATATTCAAACGAAAAACCCAAATGAAATCAAAATGATTAATTGGGATCTACTGTCCCTATGTTCAAATACTTTCATTATTTCGCGTATTTCGTTCATGTGGCATGTGGTCATTTTATTACCTATACGAATTTTCGTGTGTTTTTATAGCTTGCCAATTTATTACCCATTTTCATCTATTTCACAAATGTTGTTGTTTTGTTTTTTTTTTAATTCGAAATAAATTTGTCTTTTTCTTTCACGTTCTCTCATTTTTAATTTAAATTTTAATCAAGTGTAAATAAGTAAAACAATAGAGACGGGGAGACGACAGTTGGATAAAAAAAAGCGCGTTTTCTCTCACGAAATAAAAGTAATAATATTTTGAAAAGCTTGATAAATCAGCCATTGATGTAAAGTTAAAAAAAAAATAAACTCTCAAAATTTGCATTTCATAAATTTTTGTTTATCTGCGCAAAAAAAAAAAGAAGACAAATCTTAAGTATCATTACACGTGTTGGGATGAAAAATTAATTGGCTAACTAATTTAGCACCTGGCATTTCTCAGTACCTATTTGTATAGTTCATTGAAAGTTATTTATAACCTTCCAAGTTCTGTATTATTTAAAATATGTAGATTACAATTCTACAAAAACCTTTTAGAGATGCATACGTTTTTTTTTGCTACCCTTCAAAAACTATTAGCACAAAAAAAAAATATGTATGAACGACTGAAAACATTTAATCAAAATTTCGAAACTGTATGAGTTAGAAAAATCTCATCTGGGCATTTTTCACAGAATTTGATCACATATTGTGATATGTGATGTATTTTTCGTGAAATAGGGCCCTGGATGCAAAAGATTTTTAAATGTTCCATATATTTTGATGATTATTAATTTTAGTCTCTTGACTGAAAAATGAAATGTTTTATGAAAATCTGCCTCATTTAGCAAGATCTTTCTGCAATTATTTCAATGCTATTCAAATCGAACAGCCGAAGTCCTTTTAAGGCGAAACGTTCCTATGTTACTTTGTACTGTTTCTAAAATACATAAAATAAAAAGAAGTGTCCCTCAGTTCCTACCCTGTGGAACATTATTTTTTGTCAATCTGTTTTTAGACAAAAGTAGTTCATTGCTATTCGGAAAGAATTGAAGCGAGACTCTGAAATAAAAAAAAAAATTTAAATCATTTTTTAAAAAAACTATTTCTTGTATAAAATTTTGAAAACATTTTGAAGAAAAAAAGACGTAGGCCTTTTTTTAGTATTTATCAATACGGAGTTAAAAAATTAATCGAATATTAAAAATAATAATAATAAATATGGAATCTTTTTAAACTAAAGTTAGTTTTTTTTTTGAAAATTTTGATATATTTTATTATTTAAACTTATTAGAAGCTCCTGTGTAAAAAATGCAATTAAAATCGGTTCCAGGGCCTATGAGATAGTCTAAAACCAAAAATGTCGTTCTATGAGAGATACAAGTTCATAATAAATTATAAAAAAAATTGTTCGAATAATATGGTCGATCGAACAAGCTCACATACAAAATTTAAATAAAATTGTAGAAGTCGTTTTTGAGAATTACTAGAGTTTCCTTAATGGTTTTTAAACACTTATATGGTAGGCACAGTTATTTTTAGTTGAAAGAATTATTTTTTGTTTAAAATCTGCTTACAAATCTGATAATATTAAAAAAACCAAATTTAAATAAAAACGACAAATCGTTTTAGAATTATTAAATTTTTAAATTAAAAAAATGAAACCTTTTTTAATAAAAATTAAACCTTTTGTAAAAAATTAAACCTTTTTTAAAAAAAAATAAACCTTTTTTTAAAAAAAATTAAACCTTTTTTAAAAAAATTAAACCTTTTTGAAAAAAATTAAACCTTTTTTTAAAAAATTACACCTTTTTTTCAAAAATTAAATTTTTTTTTAATTAAACCTTTTTAAAAAAATTAAACCTTTTTATACAAAATTTAAATCTTTTTAAAAAATTTAAATCTTTTTTTAAAAAAATTAAAACTTTTTTAAAAAATTTAAACCATTTTTAAAAAAATTCAAAAATTCGTTTTGAAAATTTTGGCATACAAAACTGAAAACTTTTTAAAACATTCTCCATAAAAAATCTGATCAAAATCAGTTGGATAGTTTATGAGAAAATAGAAAATCAAAAAAAAAAAATGGTTCTTTAGGAGATGCTGCATTTATAACCATGATTTTCGTATATTTTTTTTTACAAAAAGGTACCTAGCCTAAATGACCAAAACAGTAACTTTTTACTGAAAAAGTTTTGGGCACGTTTTTTGAGGTACCGTTATATTTAGTCCTAAAAAATGAAAAATAAAAAAAAACGTATCGGGGAAGTGCCAAAAATGCTATCTACCAAGTTTTAAGAAACTCGTTCCACCCTTTTTCCTAACCTCTATACGAAGAAAGCCCAATAAAGAGGAGGAAAATTTTCTTGACTAAAACTTTAAACTTAATTTTTTTTCGTCAATTCAAAAAAGACTCATTATACAATATGCATGTCACATTTACTCTTACATCACTTAAACAATAGTTGAGCTTATAACTTTTATCACCAATGCGCTTGCAAATCTTTAAAACAATCAACTTTCACTATACATATAGTAGTCTCTTATCTCAACAGAGAGGTCAAGTGATCTACCTTACAGTCATTTATCAATCAGCCTTGATCCAAAGACCAAACTTTGTATTTTGCAATAAAAAAAAGGAATATAATGCTAAATGGCAAATTAAATTTAATTATATTTTTTTTTTAGGGATCTTTCATAACATCTCATTTCTATTTGGCTACTTTGAGAGATTCTTATTATTTTTTTCTTAAAATTCTTATCAAGAGCTGAGAAACTCTAGAGTAATTTTAAACCAAGCCAGACAAAAAAAAAAAAAAAAACAACAACAACAATGATTGATAAGAACTTATTGTTTTGCAGCAAAATAAGAAGCTTTAAAAAATGAGATCAGTTTGAAATTTATTTAAATACGCGATCGAGTCCGCTTGAGAAAGTGTCTTTATTCTTCACATAATAATCCTTAAAAAGGAATCTTGTAAAATCTCTGAAAAAAGGGTCTTAATTGAGTGACATTGTTCAACTTCTACATAGCACTTTATATCAACTGAAAAAATTATAAGCATTTTCAATTCAGCACAAGTTGGGTGATATATTCAGCGCTTGAGCTTTGTTGTTGTGTTTTTATCCAGCCAACTCTAAACTGTCAAAAAAAAAAAAAACAAAAAATATGGAATGGATGACTTTGTTAGTGTGGTCTTTGATTTTTTTGTTGATATTGCAGGCTTTAATATTTTGGTAATGGTTGTTTTTTTTTTTTTTTTGTATGTATTATTATTTTATTTTACCTAACTGTGAGCGTGTTATCAAACAAAAAACCCCTTTCTATTTAATATACTTTTGACAGTTGTCAGAAAAAGTCTAACTTTCATTGTTTTCGTGCAGAAGATTTTTCTTCTATTTTAGACAAAATGTTTAGCATTTTTATTTTAAACTTCATAATGAATAAAAAATTATTAAGTAATTAAGATAAAAAGTTGAAAGTTTTTGTTGATAAATTTTATTTATCACAAAACAAATATTGAAATATTACAGTTTGTTATATTTTCTTAAGAAAAAGTGTATCTAATGTGAAAATTTTTTGTTAAATGTTGTTAAATGTTGTTAAAAAAGTTAAAGTATATTGGAGCTGGAAGTTTTAATGGTTTTCAATTATACTTTAAAAAGTAAGTGTAGTGTTGGAAAATAAACCAAGAACTGTCGCATATCATAATCTTTATAAATAATTTTGAAGGTTTGAATGAACAACAACACTTGAGTGAGGGAAAGCTTATAGCAGCCTAGCTGGCAAGTGTGTTATCACATAAAAATCCCTAATAAATTAAATAATTTTTTAATTATTAAAAATTTATATGGTTCCTAAGTGAATTCTTATAATTTTTCATAGTTCAATCAATTAAGGTTTTATTCATTTGAATTTTTCATCAAATTTACTTTAAATTTTTTTTTATTTTCTGTTTTGCGAGTGCAAATATTAACCGATGTGTATTTTTGAATTTATCAAGAAAATTTAAATTTTATTTTTATGCAAATTTGGATCCTCCGACAGATAACAGAATACAAACTTTCATGGGAATGTTTAGCAGAATAGGACTGTATTTCTTATCCAGTTGAATTTTTTCGAGCTTGGGTTCAATCTTCTTCCCGTTTGAAAACAAGGATTATTTTTTTTGTTCAAGATGTTTATCGTTTATATGGGTTAGAAAAAAGAAAGACTTGACGGAGCTTCCATGATATAAATGCTCACAGCCACTTCAGATGATTTTTTCGTCTATTAAACTAAACAAATCGATTTTGGAAATCTTTTCAAAATTTCGTTTGACCGCACCGGCAGAAACCGTCGTTTGAAGACAAATACAGTCATTGCGTTGTGACACAATCTACAAACGGTTCAAAAACAATTTTTTTTAATAAATTCCCAGGAATCCACACTTCCCAAACCCAGTATCGACCTACCACTGGTGGTCTTTCCGATAAAATAGGGTATTTTTAAATCATCACCGATAATACGTCAACCTTTAAGTACAATCCAACTCGTGTCATTTTAAACCCACAACATTTTTGTGGTTAGATTGAATGATTTTATAAAGTTCATTCGCTTCTTGCAGGCGGTTTAAAAGGCTATAATCCTGGTAGTGGAGGCTTATCTCCAGCTCGGCACATATTTCGGGAACCACAGCTTTTATGAAAAATGTTTGACTGTTGGAGTAATGAAGCAAGCTCAAATGGACTCATCAGTTGACTAGTGACGGCTTTAATGAATTGAAATTAAAATCTTGTTGGATATAGTTCACACTAGATATATTAATCATGAAAACTATGTAAGATGAACTGAGCTTAACAAAAATTGCGTATTGACAAGGCCCTCACTATTCAACTGACGATTCCAAGTGAGATCGGCGATCGATAAAAACTATATTTTGAATCAAAATGAAGTAAGTTTAAGGCAACATTTTGTAAAATTCAAAATTGTCATAATTTTTTTTTTTTAAGTTTTCAACGAAGCTTTGGCAATCATAAGGTGTGTTTTATTCACTGCTGCATAGCCAGCGTAGCACAAGTCTGAATAAAACGATTACTCACTCTATACGTTCATTTCAATAATTCAAAGTTCTATATCGCCAGCACAGCCATTTTTTTTACTGACTTTTTCGCAGAAATCAAATTATTTATGTTTGCCCAGGGAAATTTTGCTGCGCTGGCTATGCAGCAATGAATAAAACACACTTATAGTTCCAATTAAGGGTTATTAAAAGTTTCAGAATGTAAGTTTTCCGAAGGTATATGTAGGTATATTGAACGCTAAACAAATTTTGATGAAGTCAATCTTTGTGGGGAAATAAATAAAATGATTTACCAAATACAGTCAAACCGGCTTAAGTGAAACGATAACAAATTTTGATTATTCGAGGTTCACTTTAAAGAAAACCACAATTATTCCCCCCTATTACGGTTGGCGAATCGAACGTTCGAAGTGAGATGTTTGCATTAGCGAACTAACGAATGACGTTCAAATCAATGAACTTTCGATAACCACAGTCCACAATAGAGAGAGATCAAATTAAAAATTTTTTTTTGACATTTAAGGCGAATCAAAGGTTTTCAATTCGGCAATTTTAATACTGATTTCTTACACTCACACGTTTATTCGTTCGACTCGCCAGCGGTAATAAGGGGTATTCTTCTAAGTGAAACTCGAATAACTAACACGAGTCGACTTTGAATTCTATTTCTATGAAAATTTTTATAAATTTAAAAGAAATTGTTTTGCAATTATTATTTTCAAGTTTTTCATTTTAAAAGGTTTTGAATTTTGTTGAGTAATTTGTGTGAAATTTATAGACAATCAGAATCAAGTGGATAAATTAAGTAATTTAAATATAAGCATTTTTTTCAATTAAATGTGTTTTAAAATACTTAATCGAGCTTGACTGTAGGTGATGCAAGTTTTTTTTTCCTCTTATCACCCAGGAAACGGGACAAATAAATTTACAAACTTATCAAACTATTCGCAGTTTCGAAACAGATGCGGATTTAACCAATTTATAAATTTACCCTTCTCACTGCCATGCTGATAAGGCATACGATATAAACTATTTTTGGGGGAAGAAAATTCCTTTTATTTTTAAATTCAAAAATTATTTGGATTGAAAGCAATTGTCACTTTTTTTTTAAGTTGTTGAAACACATAGGTGTTGTTTAAGAGATCTTTCGTTTTTAAGCTAACTTAACCGGCCTTATCACAGGCCCCGTCGTAATAGATTCGTACTACGAATCACGAAAAAAAAAGTATTATAGCTGCCGTCCTAACAGAAATATTTCTAAAGGGATTTCGAGTTCTTGAAAAGTGATATCGATAGCCCACAAATTCATGTCCATATTTTTTTTTGCATCGATGGTGCTGTGGTAATTTTTTGTGATTCGTAGTACGAATTCATTACGACGGGCCCTGTGATAAGGCCGAACAAGAAAATATTCCATGTCGATTATGGAATTCGCATTACTGCTTCCGCAGTGATTCTCAGTGCAGTGCTCTCTTTACCAATTTGTCGTGAAAAAAAAAGAAGAAAATACTGTACTGAGCATATCCCTGTGGACCCAGTATTGCGTATTCCATAATCGACATGATTGTTTTATTGCCACATTTCGAACACGTTTAATTTCGATCGCAGGTCAATGTAATGCTAAAAAACACTTTCCAGGATTTTTCTCTTTGCTAATACGAGTTAGGGATCCAGTCACAGAAGATTTTGAAGGTCTTCTTTGAGGTAGATTGCTTTCTCACATATAGGACCCAAAAATTATATCTGTAAGACTTTATTTTTTTGAAACATATACTACAATTCTTCGGTGATCTGACCATGTAGCAATTCCTTAATTGTACTTCCGCATCACTTCAGATTGCCTTCAGAATAGGAGTGATCAGATTTTATTTCCTTACAGCATATGATAGGTGTCTTTAACCCAGCAGCTCCATTAGCAATACTTGAGAAAATAAATTGCTTGGTTCATTGCCATTGCCTTGAATACTGCTAATGGAGACACTTTGGCAATGGCAATGACAATATTGCTCCGCTGATGGAAGGCAATTATCGATTTCCATCGCTGAGGCAATTAATTTTGACTTTTCACCTTTTTCAAAACGGTTTCTCCGCGATTTTGAATGAATTGTGCTTCGTTTTGAAATAAACACTTTTCTGTGGTTGTAATTTCTACACTGACTTTTGACAACTGAAATTAGCTGGCAACAGAAGGCCCATCCAGGCAATAAATTGTCATTGCCATTGAAATTGACATTCCCTCAAATATTGCTAATAGAGCCACAGCGTAAACCAGTCGCTTCGATTTCTGCAACAATTGTTGCCTAATATGATGTCAGCAGTATACATACTAATAGTAGTATTTTTAAGTGATACCCATGATAATCTTATCTTCAACAAAAAATGGACCATGACCATGAATAATATTTTTATTTTCTCTATATGGCGTTGTTATGACCTTCTGCCATTCCCTTCTTTCTTATAATAATGAAACTTCCAAATTCCAATTCTTATTTTTTTTTTTAATATAAATTGATTTACTTCAAAAATTAATTTCTCGATTATTCCTCACCCTCAGAGTGTGATACCCTCGAGATGATTTATTTCTGCAAATCTATTTTCTTCTTCATTTTTTTTGTGTCTTATCACTTTGTCAAGCTTGAATGTTCATAATTTAAAATTTATCTCTTCAAGTTCAATTGGTTCAAAATAATTCAAAATAATTAATTTAATTTGGTAACAAAATATAATTTAATTAAATTTGATTTTTTTCAAAAGCACAATTTATTATTTTGATAATTGAAATAAACTTTGTTTGATAAGCGATATGTGGGCCTGATTCAATTTAGAGATCATTGAATTGATATGAGTTTATTTTTGGCAATGTTTGTACTCTCGACATGTGTAGACTGTTGAAAGATTCTTTTTAATACTAAAACACATGTTAACAGAATCAAATTGTTGCTTAGTATCTATTGAGTCCCAGTTGGTAACAAGTAACCAAGTTCCATTTAATCTTGTTGGTTATAAATTACTAAGTGGGCGCCTAAGTCTTATAAAATTGTATTAAAATTACTTTAAAAGGATAGCAAAAGGCTGTGAAGAGAAGTTTTTTTTTACAAATAAATAATTTTACACACAGCCTTATTGTGAGTTTCACCCGAAAAATATTTCACCTTAAAATTTTTTGTTCGCCCGGAATTTTAAAATCTATTGTGAGTTTCGCCCAAACGAAATACTGTTCGATTACTAAAAAAAAAGGTTTTCAATGGTATTACATGTACATAAATGTTCACAATAAGGGAATTTTTTCGAACATGAAATTTCGGTTGAAACTCAAAATAGGTGAAAAGTGAAATGTCAAATTGTCCAGGTGGAGTGTTTTTTCGGGTGAAAATCACAATTAGGCTGACAAAAAACTTTAAATTTCAACTTTCCAAGATCTTCCCCCTATAAAACTTTATTTGCAAACATCTAGAAAAAAAATGTCCACCTCTTGCATTTTTTTTATTTTAATTCCTTTTTCTCGTTTAATTACAAACTTCAAAACATACAAGAATTTTTTAAGTCTAGGTCATTTAATGAAACTAAGGGAGGTTTGCTGATACTACACATAACGATTTAAGTTGAATTTAATTTCTTAAGTATCACTTTATGACATGGAAAAAGTACCCCTTAAGAATTTAAATTCAACCTTAATCGTTATGTGTAGTATCAGCAAACGGGCCTAAGTAAATTTTACGAAAAGTCATTTAAGTCAATTCTTAAGAGTAATTCTATAATTATTATCAAACTTTTCACCAACGAAATATAAACACCTTTAAATATATTTAGGTACTTCTTGACTTTAACAGTAATGAACTACCTAGCTATGAGTTTTGTAAAAACATCGGAAACATCACAAATTTGTAGGTAAAACAATTATATTAACCTGAAGCCCTCTTGAGGAAAACAAGCTTCTCAACTATTCAACCCCTTGAGCTATATTATAACAACTTCAAAGTGCAGACTTTTTCTTTAAAGTGCTATCTTCTCTCAAGCACGTTCCACTTAAAAGCATTTAAATGAGAAATTCTAGGTATATACAACAATTAAACAAAAAAAATAGAAATAAATCTTTATTTAACTTTCACGTTTTGTTTCCCATTTATAGAAATAAATTCATTTTGTTTTTTTTTGTATTATTTCCAGGTACCGTCAAACACGTTTCTCCTCACGGCGTGTTAGAAAACGTGTAATATTCAAACATGGAGACTGTAATGTTGTTCAAGGCAATGTTGCCAAACGAAGACGAAGGTATTTACAGGTGAGTTTACTTTATAAACAATTATTTTGTTCTAACCTTTCCAATATAATATCAAAAACATCTTCCCACACCCAGAGTCCGCGCATAAAATCCTCCAATCTATAATAAATAGCTATAATAATAATACACATTAACTAACATCTTTTATGTATAATTGTGTAAAATTTTGTATTTTATGTTAACTTGTTTAAAAATGTGCATATGATTTGAATCGAATTTTGTAGAAGTTAATTTTTAGAAAATTACAAAAAAATATGATATGTGTGTATTTTCACAGTTTACAGTTTATTTTACGTTTGAAATATAGAATTTCCCCGTGAAATATGAATACGTTCCAAAACTTATCCCAAGCGATGTTTACTTATTTCTCATTTTGTTTTCGATAAGATAAAAATACTAAACATTGTGTGAAAAATATTGACATTATTTTGCTTTATAAGATAATTTTCTACCCACATAAAAAATGTGGAATGTAAATTGCATACTGACAGTTTTCTGTGGATATTTCATCAAAATTGAATTTCTTTTCTGCTGCTTATTTAAATTTTTAATTAGTTCTTTTTGTCACTATTAAAACGACATCTCACTTCCCGTGAAATGAAATATAAATACGTTCCACAAATTGATTGAAACTGCATTTTGAGTTAATTTTCCAGTGCCCATATAGAAATAAGTTCAAATTGCATGGAATAGCTTGACATTGTTTTCATATAAATTATTTGTTTACCAAATAGAAGCTGTGGAATGTAAATCCTTGAATGTCAATCTGACGTTTTTTTTTTGTGGATTTTTTTTTCATTTTTATTCTTAATCCTATGATACTTCGATTTATATGGATTTTTTTAAATTTTTTTTTCCACAACCAAGGTATAATTTATCACGTCTAGTGAAAAGAAATGCAAATACGTTCCACAGTCAGACTAAAACTACATTCTTAGCTAATTAGCATTTGGATATTAGAAAAGAATCTGAAAAAGCATGAAAAAGAATAATTTTTACAAAAAAAATTGTTTTCAGCCAAAATTGAAGCTGTGGAACGTAAATATGTATGTGAATCTCACTCAAAAAGACATTTTTCTGATATTATATTTTTAATCCACTGTCTTTGAAAGTTATTAATTTCTACCACATATATTTTTATTTTATACATTTTTCTTAGCAATTAAGATTAAGAATTCTCACTTCTAGTGATATTGAAAATAGATACGTTCCACAATCTAAATTAAACTGTAGCTTTATTTATTCTAATCTCGTGACCACAATGAAAGAAGCTGAAATAGCATAGAACAGTTTGACGATTGTCATTTAATCATTTAATTAATTATATTCCCAAATAGAAAGTGTGGAATGTAAGTTTGTGAATTTTACACTGACGTTTTTCTGTGGATATTCCATCCTAAATCTTTGTAGTACTTTTTGCTGATTATTTTAATTTGTAAATAATTAATTTTTTAACTAAGTCGAATTATATTTTCCCATTAAATGAAAAACAAATACGTTCCACAGTCTGATTCAAGCTATATGCTTGAGTTATTTTTGTGTGTTCACGAAGGAAACTGTTAAAATATATTGAAAAAGTATTATTTTCGTCAATACCAACATTTTGATTAAAAATAGAAGCTGTGGAACCTAAATTACTAAATGATGAATTTCAATAGAAATTTTAAATTTTCATTTTTTAGCAGTTTTAATTTCGTAGAAAGTAGTTTAATTTTTTTTTTCTAAATTTGAAAATTTTTTCTTGAGAATCACATCATGTTTTCACTTGCAATCTCATATATTTACATTTGTTGCATTTATTTATATGTCATGTTAAATTCATGAACAACCAATTGTTATGTCAAATTTCAACTTTTTTTCTTAAGTCAACGTAAGAATTTCACATGAAATGAAAAATTTTTCACGACATATTTTCGCTTCGTACAAAAAAAAAATAATTAGTTGGACTGTTGAAAATAAACTCTTTCTTAAACATGGATTGTGGAACGTATATTGCTTTTTAATTTCCACACAAGATAAAAAAGTATTCTAAACGGCTTTAAATACAACAAGATTCAAATCATACACATAAGTGCTTGTCTTGCCCCCAAAAAAAAAAAAATATTGTTGGTGTCTATGTTCTTTTTTATATTATGTGTCAAAGAATTATGACAATCCTATGTAAATATCTCTATGGAGTTTCACTGGATGTGGGCAGTTACTGGAAGAATTCTAAGTTATCATTCAGAATCTCTCTCTTCTTTGTAAGGATATATTCACAACGTTAGTGGACGCACAGTGGCGCTGGACCCTACTTGTATTCGCTCTCAGTTTTCTATTATCCTGGACGGCGTTCGGTTTTGTTTGGTGGACGATAGCATACGCACACGGTGATTTCGAGTACATTCATGTGCGCGAAACAAATGCAACAGCTGCCGAGCTTATGAATTTCACAATGTGCGTCACCGAAATCAGAAGTCTCACATCGGCATTCTTGTATTCAATCGAAACGCAACACACCATCGGTTATGGTAATCGATTTGTAACCGAAGAATGTCCCGAGGCCATTTTTACAATGTGCTTCCAATGCATTATGGGAGTCTTCATTCAAGCATTTATGGTCGGTATTGTTTTTGCGAAGCTTTCGAGGCCAAAGAAACGCGCACAGACATTGTTATTCTCAAGGAATGCGGTCATTTGTCATAGGGATGGTGTGCCATGTCTGATGTTCCGAGTGGGTGACATGCGGAAAAGTCATATCATTGAGGCACATGTCCGAGCGCAAATTATTCGCAAGAAGGTAAGATATTAATTTTATTAATATAATATGAAGAATGACAAATTAATCATATGAACTTATTCTTACAGGTGACAAAAGAGGGAGAAATTATGCCCTTCTATCAGCAGGAACTGACAGTGGGGGCTGACGGTGGTGAAGATAGACTTATGTTCATCTGGCCAACGACAATTGTACATAAAATCGATAGGAAGAGTCCTTTGTATACATTGTCCGCATCGGATATGCTAAAGGAACGATTCGAAGTTGTCGTTATGTTGGGTAAATTTTATTGTTAATCAATCCTCTTAAAATCTTATGGCTCATTTTATTTTTATCTTTTGCAGAAGGTGTAATTGAGTCTACTGGTATGACAACGCAGGCACGTTCGAGTTACCTACCAGCGGAGATTCTATGGGGACATCGTTTTGTAAATGTTGTCTCCTTCCGGAAAGAAACCGGAGAGTATGAGGTTGATTATACTCTATTTAATAACACATACGATGTTGATACACCGTTATGTAGCTCAAGGCAGCTGGATGAAGTCAAGGCTGAATTTAGTAAAAACAGCAAAACGGGATTGGGTAAGTTTTTTTTTTTAAGAATTTTTTTGGGGATTTTTTAAATTTTAACTTTTCATTTCAACTCATCAAAATTCATGGGTTTCTAGAATCTAGATAGACTTAAGATTAAAAGGGAATTAGACTCTATATAACAAAAAAAAACAGTCGAACGATTAACGAAAAATACGGAACACCATACTTCTTTAGGATGGTGTCATCCACAATCGCTGACTGGCTCGCGTACACCTAATCCGTCATCGGCCGAAGTATGCTCGGACGTCGTTGGCGGGACTCGACCGATCAATCTAAACGTATGTTAAAGAAAGAGAGTGCGTACATCACTCCAACTGACATCGTTCGATACCGTCCGGGTATTACCGATCAACCGACGTACTGCAGTATATGCAGACGAACGTCAGATACAGTCGTCCCAATAGCTCTGATCTGAAATCGGCCGAAGATTTGGTTTCAGTGTACGCGAACCGTAACTTTGTTGTGAATCTGAAGAACGTAGCCTTGCGATTCTATTGCAAAAATCAGACTAGATTTTTCCAAAGGATTTTTATTAAAATCTCAATTTTAAATAAGTGGAATGAGTAATGCTACCGAGGAGGCTTAATGTGTTTGAATCCACCTTATTCTATCCAAAAATTTTGTGCCGGGGACAGGGGTGCCTAACACATATTCCGAGGAAGTGCCAAATCCTCCAAGAGTATCTTCCTTGTCGTGGAAAAAGTGCCTCTCGAATTGGTTGTTCGGAATCGGCAAAGACATTATAGGTCTCCTTCAATCTTGCCTATGAACAACTACGCATATGCAGAGGAATAGTTGAGAATGTAGATCACTAGACCATCATCCTGGTTCTCCATGAGAATTCCAGCGATTAGAATTAAACAAATATAACAGATGGCGCAAAAGTAGGAATATGTTATATTTTTTCAAATCGCGGCAAATTTGAATTCTCATTTGAAATTTGTGAAGTAAACAAATACAAAATACACGTCAAATAAGACAAACAAATTAACATAATCCAAAAGCAGAACCAACATTTTCCATTCATTAAATATAATTACATCCATAGAACATCGTGTGTGCCATGGTCCACTAAAAAGGATGATTTAAAACAAATTTCAAGAACGGCTCATAGTAGATACCTCTTAAAAAATTTTAGAACCGATTGTTGTTGGTAGAACCGGAAGAATAAGTTGGTATTTAATGTATTGAAAATTTGGCCTTTAGATAAATAATAATCAATCAAAAAACCTGAAAAAACTTGAGTATGCTATGAGAGTTTTTCTCTAACTAAGTTAATGAACAGAAGAATTTTTTTTTAATTTGTCCATTCTTCACTAAGACGTCATAGATGATGCGATTTATCTTTAACTGTCTATAGGTTTCGAAGAGTCCAATGAGAACCATAAACAGGTCCAATTGAACTCCTCTGGTATAATCTGACTTTCTTCATTATCCTCTATTGGTTGTGGCTCTGATTTTGACGGCTTAGACATTTTATTTCTTTTCTTTGAAAAAAAGTCTCTTCAAACTTTAATTAAAGACGACGATCTTCTTTTGTAGAGTTAAAAAAAAAATCTTATTTTTATTTATTTAACTAATTGCTCCCCCTGGCTTCATCAATTTTAGCATTTAAAAGACTGAAAATAAAATGTATAGGAGCTTAAAACAACTCTTTACAAAATTGGAATGCTCCAATAATTTGTCCGGCCATGCCATTTTAGTGAGAGCCAAAATTAACAGATTGTCAATTCTATAGTGTTTGTCATTCCTTAGAATCAATAGTTTCTACTTCCCATACAAAATGATATCGCCACCATCTACCCCTGAAAGTATGCTATTTATTGTTTTCACGATTTTCAACATTTCGGGTAGAAATTTCCAATTTTCGGCTCAGTAGTGTTTTGAATTTAGTTAAATTATTTCAAATACATTCGCATACAACTTTGTAACTTAATTCCACCCTCTGTATATCTAACATTTAATTTTTAAGGATCATGAACAAATGAAACGAAAAAACTTCATCTCATCTAATCTCATAAAATCATGGTTAACAAATTGCTGAAAATCTAAGAAAAGCTTGAAATTTTAAAAAGGATAGATAGAATATTAAGTTTTATTATTTATTTAATTCTAGAACGTGCTCTCTCAGCCGGTATTCTGCCCCGTATTTCATCGGCCGCTTCCCTAGATCCTGCCAGTGATGAGTCCTTAGACTCTGGCCGCCTGCATATGCGTGCAGGTTCAATACCAAATGGCATCTTACCCAATGAAGATGCCGACGGCCATTCCATAAACAACAATAACATCACCTGTAATACAGCATTACTATCGCCAAATGGAATAACGATAAATAGTATTAATGAAAAATCCAGATCCAAATCGGTACCCAGAAGATTGTCGATAAAACAAAATCAATTATCAGTCGATTCAATTTGCTGATATATGTTTTCCAGTTAAATAATATTTAGTCAAATATAATATAAACAAAATACAAACAAACAAACAGCTATAATTAAAATTAAAAAAAAAGTCCTAGACAACACTTCATTAATTATAATTTTAAATTAAACTAAAAAAAAAAATCTAAAATCAATCGCGCTCTATACATTGTAGGTATATTGTGTGTATTTTATGATTTTTTTCCTTCCTCCTCTCAAAAAATAAAATTAGAAAACCATTATATTATTATTTAATATTTAATAACTAAATTTAAGGAAACAAAATTTGTTATTTTAATTTTATTCCAACAAAAAACAAAAAAATACACTTTTCCACTTGACTTAATTTATTTTTTATTTCATGATTTAGTTGAAGAAAAATCAACAAAAAAAAAACAACAACCATTCGAGAGAATTAAAATTAATTTTTACAAAAAAGCCGCTAAAGATATGAATTTATTTAATAAGAAAAATACAAAAAATTGTCAAACAAAAATTTATTTATTTAAATAAAAAAAAAACAATTAAATAAAATCCAAGCGGTAAAAATTTTAGTTTTTTTTTAATTTCAAAATGAATGAAAAATGCAAATATTTTATTATTTAAAAAGTAAATGTTAAAAATGCTTAATGCAAATTTTTGTATTGTATCAAGTGTTTTGTTTAACGAATTTATGAATATATTAAATATATAATAATTATGTAAATTTTTTTTTAAACTTCATTTAATGCATTGAAAGTGTAGAACACAATTAGTATGTAAAATAGTATGCAAGGGTAGAGCTAATGATATTGCACAAATCTAATTTGTTGCAAAATTATGTGAAATGAGAAGGTAGCCTAAATTAGGAACAAACAAAAAAGAAAAATTATCTCAAAGTTATTATCTAAAACAAAATAAAAAAACAAAAAATTAAAACAGACATAAAATAAAAAAAATAAAGCAAAAAACCAAAATAATATTCTGAAAGTTTTGTGAACTTCAATTATAAATAAAAATTACAAATTTGATGGTGCGACAGCAGATTTTGAACCAGAGCCTAGTGACTTACAACTCTCAACCATTCCTGTGTGAATGTTATTGGCAGGAATGGAGGGGACCTACAAGTTTCTGCCAAGAGATACCTACTGTTGGAGGGTTTGTCATTTTTTCGAAAGAGGCAGTACCCGTGGAAAACATTTCCTTTTTATTTTATAGGTGGCATAGGTTGGGAATTGAACCGAAGACCTTCGGTTTGACGATTTCAAGTGAAATTACAAAATGCATACGAATGTAGAGGTTGTATGGGGTTGCGATCATTGTTTTGTGGATGTCAAAATAAAGTCTCCAATAAAAAAAAAAAAAACAAAATCTAAAATACTATAGGTGTGTTTTATTGGTATTAAGCTGCCCTTTCATGAGTTCCACCGTAATCAGAAACTTGTTCCGAATACCGATAAAAACTATCACAGATTCCATCGTAGTGGAAAATCTCATACAAATAGTCATTAGGAACGGATTCGGTGATAGTTTTTGTCGGGATTCGGAAAATTTTCCGATTACGATGGAATTCATTCATTCAAATGGATAGCTCAACAACAACACATCACTATTTAGAAAGATTACTATAATATACTAAATCTTTTTGGTAGATTTTTTTTTTCATTTTCAGTTTAAATTCCAATTTAAAACCATATCGACTATCCAGATTTAAAAAAAAAAACACATATACTTTAAGGTGTGGGCCCTTCTAAATTTAATGCATACTTTTTGGAGTTTCATATTCTATTCATCAAAAAAATTACATACCGCCAAGATTATGATAAAGTTTAAGATTTTTTGATGAAATTTTAGGCGATCGCGACATGTAATTTGAATCTGTTTAAAAATTTATTTTATTTAAGATAACCCAGGCACTTAACACGGCCTAAATTTAACTTAAATAAATAAGTAAATAAACAAATTTGCTGCGTCGCCACTCGCGGTTGTCTACAATGACTTCAAATCCCTTTACTTGTTTTTTTCTTATAAAAATTAAACTAAAACAATTATTAAGAAAATTATCGTTTTCGGAGGTGACTAGTGTTGGTCAGTCTTTCTAATGAAAATTTAAATTAATTTTCAAAATGAGCGCCTAGTAGTTCGTTTGGAATTTTGTATGAAAATTGATTTATTTTCTCGTGTAAAGAAATAATACTTTGTGAACAAATTTAGGTGATAATTCCATCTTTCATAGTCGTCAGTCAAAACTACAATTCTTGATTGATACAGTGACCATTTAAAAAAGCTTTCTTTCCTCTAAGAAATTTCAAGTATTCACCAGGCGAGCATGAAAAAGCAGTAAGGTAATTTGTTTGCCTTTTTATTTTCGAAGTTCACTCAACTACAACAACATGAATATAAGTATGAATGAGAAGTAAGAAAAAACCAATGAAAGCATAAACAAAAACACATGAAGTATGTATGTACCTAAGTGTTTTCTTTTTATTAATCTGCATTGATCTTGTTTGTTGGGACCCTGGAGAAATTTGAGAAAGAGAAAGAGTAAATTTCTTTTCTATGTGTTTGCCTACTGCCTAGTAAATGGATGAGAGTTATGAAATTGTATATAGGTAGAGATTAGAGAATACACAAAGAAAGAAAATGTAGATGAAAGTGGGATTTGAATGTTGAAAGAAAAGGATGAAGAAGGAAGGTGAGAAGGTAAGAACTATTTTTTTTTCTTCTTTGATCGTTTTAAGGTAGAACTAGAATAGGCGGAAGCCAACGTACGTGGTCGTACGAAACCGAGCGAAAACAAGAAATTCGTATGACGCGCACATAATTGCGATTTGGAACTTTTCGTTTAGTTTTCGTTAACTTTCGCCGTCGGACGTGAGAGCGCTCACCGACCGCTCTTTCGTACGTGGACTGACAGCTAGCTTCAAAAATCAAAAAAATCACTTCCAACCACTCAAGTGCATTATGGGTGACTTATGAATTTGACGTTTTGGAAAGCAACTTTTCGTTCGCTTTTGACACTAGCTTCCGACAGCTACCGCCTATTCTAGTTCTACCTTTAGGATGGGTAAGTTATGTAAAATAAGGATACAGTTGATACATTTTCTGAAAAAATATAAATAAATCACCAGGCGCTCATGCGAAGGAGGAAGGCATTACCTAACTTGTAAATTTTGCTTTGTGTACTCATGCATTCTTATTTGTATTGGTGAATGACAAAACAACAAACCAAAAATAAAAGATGAAAGAAAGAAAAGAAAATAAAGAAAAAGAAGAAAGAAAAGGAAAGAATTATCGTGTTAGCATAAGTAAGTTAAGTAAAGCAAAGAGCCAAAACTTGCATCCTTGCTGCTTCGGCTGCTAGCCTGGTGCTTCATATTCAATTTTGTTAATTTGGCTGATTTACAATTTTCTCATTTCAAACACTAGATGTCCTTAGTTACATCATTTTTAAGAATTTTCGTTAAAATTAATTTTTTGTTTTCTCATGCGCCGGAATTTGTTCTGAATTTTCTCAAAAATCGAAAAGAATCACCAGGCGCTCATGCTTAAGCATAATCTAATTTTAGATTTTTTTCTTGATTCATTTTTAATGTATTGGTAAAACTCAAAACAAACAACAGAAAGAAAGAAAGAAAGAAAGAATGAAAAGAAGAAAGAAAGAAAGAAAGAAAAGAAGAAAAAAACTGTACGTGGGGAATTCGAAAGAGAATTAAAGTATGAAGAATAAAGATGAAAGAAAGGAAGAAAGAAAGAAAATAAATAAAGAAAATAAAAAAAAAACAAAACGCAAAACTTAAATCCTTGCTGCTTCGGGTGTTCGCCTGGTGCTTTATTTTATATTTTTGGTTGAAATTAGTGCAATATTTATAGTTCAACATTATGTTCTTCGTACAACAACAACAATTATAGGAAAAGAACCATGGTTACCATTTTGGTGGAAATTGATGGACCTGGGGAAATCTTAAAACAAATGGATCTAAGGACTTGTATGTTGGCTAGTCATTATTGTTGGCAAGGTTTTTATAAAAAAAGGAGAATTCTTAGCTTCTGTTTATATGTATGTACCTACATAATTATTATTATTTCAAATGAAATTTTAGGGTATTTTTAAGGCTATAAAACAGTGACAGTTTTAGAAAACCTATACCTTTTTGACATTTATAGATCATTGTTCTTAACAACCTAGTATTAAAGGTACTTAAGGGCCTTCACTCATTAGGCATGTTCAGGAAAATGAGATCACGGAGATCTCAGCAATTTCAGTTACCTGAACAGGATTCCTCAGCAAAATTTCTCAGCTTTGCTGTCAATACTCGGAGGAAAAAAAATCTTTGATTCGCTTGCTCACTTTTTGAGTGAGAAAATTCTCTGAGATCTCATTTTTCTGAACACACCAATTTATTTCATACATAAATATTTTACTATTTCAATTTTAAAACAAATTTTGTTTTTTTTACTTTAATGAATCACCTGCAACTTTAATTTAATCTTACAAAAATATCTATGTACCTATACATTTCTTCAATCAACAAGTCGATAAACTGTCACTTAGACATAATTGATCATTACATAAAAATCCTACCCGATACTCGTTAATGTCAAAAATAAACTCATCTTTTACCTTCGTTGTCGGCCGCTGCTAAACGATGACACACAGCTTTACTTATGGGGTTGGAGCTCGTTATTCAATTATTATATCCAACACGTTTACGATTACGACTGGACGTTACCGGTCGAGTGGCGGCCGCGGCGGCTAATATAATATGAGCAATAGCATTTGACACTCAGTGTGTGACATTGGCAGCTCGACAAAAGTCGATCTTATCACAGAAAAATAAAAAATTAAACCAAAGTTCACACCAATAATGAACGGGGGTCATTTTAAAGTGCAAAGCAACCCTGATAATGGGGCATTAATACGTAATCTCAACTCAACTGACGGAAGAGACATTGGAAATACTCATTATGTATATTTATTGGGGGGTTATTTTTTAATATACAGCGTTTTTAAACTACAAACATACAGTGCATTTTATAAATTGCTCTGACCGCCTGATAGAATTAATGTTAGTACAAGTGTGAACTATGAACTGCTGATTGGATTGGATTCGTGGCAGGCATTAATACTAATTTACATTCTAAGTGTCTGATATGATCTTCTGTTGATAGTTGTAAGTAGATAATTATGCTGATTCTTTAAATATGAATTAGTTTTAATTTAATTTTAAAAATTCTTAAAATCGGAAGAAACTTGAAAGAAATTTCCCCGAGGTTTTTCCACATTTCTTCGAAACAAGGTAAAATATTCCTTTCGGCAAAATAGCTGTCGTGAATAATTTTTTACAAGTATCTGTTTTCTTATTTCATGGCAGATTCGCGATGGGAAATATTTTTTTCCCAGTAAACTTTTTTTCCCGACGAAAAAAAAATCCCAATTGAAGATATAGGGCTGATTGTGGATCGCATTCGTTTTTTATTTCACTAATCTTATTGGAGTGCCTGCTGTATTAAAATTCAATTGAAAATTACTGAATAATTTGAATACATTGGAGTTATATTATTGCTTTTTCGTTGAATCGTGAAATTTAAAAACAAAAACAAAAAAAAAATAGTGTATTTATTTGATTATTATTTGATTTAGCTTTAGATTAAAGCTAGGACCGCACTCGGCGGAACTGCACTTCAGCGGAACTGAACTTCACGATTTATTTGTAGGAAATTGTATGAGCTATATCGCACTAAGCGACAACTGCACTTCACGGCGCGACACTATGCGACAAAGTTGGTAATCTGACCAACAGTGTCGCGACGTAAAGTTTCGTTCAGTTTCGTGCGAAAGTGCGCACGGTGTCACTGAAGTGCAGTTCCGCCTAGTGCGGTTCTACCTTAAGACATGAAAAGTGTGATAACCTCTTATGTGTCGTGTTTTGTTGACATTCTGTTTAGAATTTATTTCACAATTCATGTTTCTATAGCTCAAATGAAGAGGGCTTGTATTTATGATTCGCTATATTAGGCCAGTTTCTTTACTTTCCCAAACTGACACTTTCTACCCATTTTCACATAAAAAAATTAAATTGGAATATGATTGGTCAAAATTGGCAGTTGGGAGTAAAGAAAAAGACTTATTATTTTGTGAATCTTAAAAAAAACATATCCTTTATTATTTATCTTATCTAATTTAAATCTAAATCTAATTTTTAAATTCTTTTATTAACCTTTACAGCCTGTCAAACGTATGCATTCTAAGCTTGGCTTAAGCTCACGACCGCCTTAGAGCTATTTATACCCCTTGAATAGATGTAGACTATTGCTGCAGCGAAACAATGGCTTATGTCACAATCACATCACTTCAGCGAATCTCTTCGTCAGTCATAAATTCTGTACTCAACAAACTGTGTATATTTGACAATTAAATGTCATATACGAAACAATAATAATTATTTCAGGTGAGTTTACATACTTTTTGTGTTGTGGATCATAAGTTTTTATCATTTGAGTGTTGTTTTATAAAAACAAATTCATTTTATTTTTGTTTGTCTTTCAAATATTACTTTGTTCACTGAAAGTGTCAAGTTCTATTACAATTATGCCCTAAATTGAAAATTATGACCATCCGTAAAATACAGAGGTCGTTGTATGTATGTACATATCTAGGTACATAATATAGACAATTACCGTAATCCGTTACATAGCCACAATCGCCAATGATCAAAGTCAAGTTCAAAAATCATAAAACTCTGAGATGGACCGTGAAAATTGTGTGTTGTCCGGGTTGTTTGTTTTTTCTTTGATGATTTTTTTTTTTTTTTCATCACAACCGAGTGTGGGTGTAATGGGTTGATGGATCTAGACAACAGGCATAGACGATATATAGACGATGACAGTGTGTTGTCTTAATTAGGGTCATAATTTTTGAGGCGTTTTTTTTGTTTTGTTTATTTTTTTTTTTGTCTGATGAGGACATGATAGATGTGAATAATGAAAAGAGTTGAAATATAATACAAACGGAAGCCAGTTGAATATAATATGTACATGTATACCTACAAATGTCAATTTAAACAAGATGGGAATTTTTGTGTTTAATTTTATTATTATATTAGGCATGTGCAGGGAAATGAGATTTCGGAGATCTCAGCGATCGCAGTTATGATGCACAGGATTCCGAAGCAAAATTTATCAGCTTTGCTGTCAAAATTGTAATGAAACAATTTTGGATTCGCTTGCTCACTTTTTGACGGATCTCATTTTTTTTAATGCGCATATTGACGTTACAGAAAATTTGAAAATGCGAAATGTTCAAACAAAACCGACATCAGTCTGAAATTTTTTGCGTTTCATTCCATAGCTTTCAACCCTAAGCTGATTGATTGTCAAATGTTAAACTTTCTTTAACTGCTTCCCTTGTCATTTTTTACCGTAACCATCGTATATTCAAAAAGGAAAATAATGAAATTAAGAAGATTGTGGAATTCGATTTGATTACATGAGAGGTAAGTCTATATAATAAGCTTTAAACTTAAATATTGTCAAGTGAAAAGGTAATTTTAATAGAAAATGGCGGTGAATTCACAACGACAGACATACGGCAACACCTTTCATTTTGAAAAAAGATTAATTTATTGGTTTATGTTAAATTCATCTATAAGCTTTTTCCTTGGTGACCGTAAGGAACTAATTGGATGTGAGATTATGGAGACCTATTTATATGCCCATGTTCTGCATTCCACTTATTGTGAAATGTGAATTCACATCAAAAAATTGAATTTGAGAGTTCCACAATTCGTTCGAAATGCTAATTGTGAATTGGAGTTTCGAAAATGAAAAATGATGTTCTGCATTTCGGTTCTTTCCGTTTTTTTTTTTACGTATTTAATCCACTAGTTTTGTATTGCTTGGTACAAAATGTAAGAAAACTTTATATTTTTGTTCCTTTTAGCGCCATTCTATTGAGTCTCAGTTAAATTATTCCAGATTTTTTCCGGATTTGATTTTCTTCACTTTCAGTTAAATTTAAAAGCCTTGTTAGAGAAACGTCAATTAACGATAACTGCGGTATTAGTTAATTCAACTCGGGAGATCCATTAACGCTTCAAAACGATATGCATTTAACTGGAAATACCTTTTCTTGACAAAATATTAGCGCGCGCTTTGACATATTTTGTTCGTCATAAGAAATTTATTTTCATTTTCAATAAACTTTGTCATTTGAAATTATTAAAAAAAAATATTATTTTTATAAAAATGGACCATATCTGGGAGAATTGGTCTGATTCAGAAGAACTCGTCATCGTTGAACACATATAAAATGTTCCAAAGAATAAAAATGAGCAACTTTTTTTTTTGCCCAACGTTGATACTTACGTGAGTTATATCAACGACATGTTCAAAATTTGTATGATGAAGATTTCGTCTACCGATTCCGTCTGTTTTTGTTGGGAAGGGAGCTATGAGAAGTTTTTTTTGCCTTTCGTAGTACGAATCTTCTCCGACGGAGTCTTTCATTATTTTTTCTCGCAATATTATTCGGCTAATTTTTTCTTTAGAATTCCGTTTCCTTTTTGCCCTTATAAATGTCAATAAAAATGATTCCATTTTCATATGCAGTGTAATTTCACTTGAAAAAAAATGGATGCACCTTGACTTTTGACAGTTCGGAGTAATTGCGAAATTTTCGAAAACGAAGGAATTGTAAAACATGGAATTTTATTTCAAGTTAAAATGAAATTTGAAATGCAGAACATGGGCGTTATTTTTCAGTTGGTATTGCGCCTTAATAGTCTAAACAAAGAAAATTAGTTACCGCCTAATGCCCATCTCTCCCAGCGAACAACATCGCGACCGGAGTAACTTTTAAGAATTTGACGTTTGTTTTTGTATTTTATGAAATTTACTGCCTTTTTTTTGTTTTTGTTCGTTTAACAATCAACCCACGCCCACTTTGTTTCCCGATACGTTCTGGAGACAAGATCTGAACTCTCTACAAGCCTATATTCGCCTAATTCCAAACTGCTTAGTACAAAGAAATCTACAGACCAAGTTCTGCCAAAGCTTCTATACTTGGCTCATCAAAGACAAACAGATTGCGTTGTCTGACGAACTAAGTTCATCTTCTGGGATTGGATAATGTTTTAAGGCGGCAATTAAGAAATACATTTTGCCTATGGATGAATGGAATAAGCTCTACAAAATAGCATGCGTAAACGTCAAATTTCTGCTCTTAGTTAGCTTAAAGGTAAGACCACAAGAAGGATGGGTTAATGCCCCCATTCCTACTACCGCACTCTGCGGAACTGTACTTCAGCAATTCCGCGCTTAGTTTCTCACGAAACTGAATGAAACTTCATGTCGCAACAAAGTTGGTCAGATTATCAACTTTGTCGCATAGTGTCGCATAGTGTCGCGGCGTGAAGTGCAGTTGTCGCTTAGTGCGTAATAGCTCATACAATTTTCTACAAATAAGTCGTGAAGTTCAGATCCCCTGAAGTGCAGTTCCGCCAAATGCGGTCTAACCTTAAGTGTAATAGATTTTAAGAAAAACATGCGCAAGTGTACAGTATTTCTCGCATTAAGTAAGAAGCATGTTGGCGATATTTTTGGGATTTTTCTAGTGGCCTAATCCACATTGAAAACAATGAAAAAGATCAAAATTCGGTTACTCTCATTCATTCTCTTCTGGATGCAAAACCCAGTAAAATTAGATTTTGGTGTATAACTTTGTTTTGACGTCCTAAGCATTTTAATACCCTTAATTATACCCTTAATTCGTACTACTGCTTTTGATTTTGTGGGGTGGAGTTTTTTTTTATAAATTTCAAAAAAACTATTATGTAGTTTTTTTTTGGAGAAATTGTTATAAGGTACATGTTTTTTAAAGTTCAATTTAACTCTATAAGACGTCCATAGATTCTCCTTCGTTCCTCAGTTTATATATTCACACGAAATTACATAATATTAACTGTGGAGGGAGTCAGACACTCAGACCTATAGTTTGCTCATAGTCAAAATGAATCTGAATAACTCCACAGCTCAATCATCGGTCTCTGTGATCGGGGTGATTAGATGATTAAGGGCCAGTTGGTTAAATATGCACCATCACCTTAACAGGCTCTAATTTAATGCTGCTAAGCAACAAATAAAAAAACGCCCAAGGAAATAACGCCCAAATCGATTTGGAAATAAAAAAATTCTGAACAATTGTTTTTTTTTTTTCTCGATTTAGGCGTTACATATATCCAATTATAAAATTTTTTTGTAAAGGAAAGAACGCCCAAAATAAAAATTTTAAAAGCCAAATGGGAAATAATGCCCAAAATTGGTAATATCGCCCAAAAAAAAAACTAGAAAAAGGAAATAACGCCTAAAATTTAGGAAATACGAATGCCCAAATAAAAAAAATGTTTGGAAATATCGCCCAAAATAGGAAATAACGTATAAATTTTACAAAAACAATTTACATTGAAAATATTTGGGCGATATTTCCAATTTAAGATTATGGGAAAATATAAATTTGGGCGATATTTCCAAATCGATTTGGGCCTTATTGCCTAACGCCATAAAAATCGGCTGATTAGTGTTTTCCAGGATTAAAAACTCAAATTTTGGATCCCTTAATAAAACATTAATTAGTAAAAATTCACTTAGATGATTTGCCAGTTGCATGTAATCCTTGATTATAGATGATCAGCTGTGAACAAACTAGCCCTTAGACTTCTTTCTTATAAAAGATCTTCTTCTAACTTTTAAAAGATCAAGAAAATGAAAAAAAAAAATATTTCATTACAGTTTTTATTCATTTTAAAACACCCTTTAATTCAGTAGAAACAAATTAAGTTTCGGTGAAATTCCCCTTTCCACTTTCTATAGAGGCACCCTGTTTACAATCGCTTCAACCATATCACCACCGCAAAACTGCAAAGTACGGATCTACTTACTTTGGTGGTTATGCTTACGCGAGGGTTTCAAATATCACTAGTAGTATAAATACCCCTGCTGCTGTTGCTACTACACTGCTGCTGCTATGGCACAGTTATTATAATAATATGAAACTTAGTATCTCAGATGTCTCCAAATCTTTTGTTCGTCGATTTAGTCGGTGTTTGACTTGGCTTCCGATCAGAAGAGTCTTCTAAACCAATCTCAACCCCCCCAATTTGATTCCACTTAAGTGTGCGGATGAAAAATTCTGAACTTAAGGAAAGTGTGCGGAAAAGTGTTTTTGATTCATCAACGCACCGTTGCGTTGACAAGATATATCGCCGCCGCCGTCATCATAGTCAAACGACACTGCACTCGAACACGAATTCAAAACAACACAATCGAATGTTCTGACTTGAGAAATTACGTTCGCCGGCGGATTTTGTATAGTTAGTATTATTAGTACATAGTAACTGAAGGGTGCTTGTTTAAAAGAGAGGTGCTAACGCGTCTAGCAAATAATATTTTTTTTTTTTTTGTTATATGTAAAATATCGTAATATGTAGCTTGTCGATGCGACGAATGGTGGGATTTTTGTGATTCTACTTAGTGCAGTTAAGTGATTGTGAAAAGATCTCTTTAAAAATCGATTAAATTACAACATCAAACTTATATTTATAGAAATATTAATAGTTTAACGACCGACGACGCACGGGGAAATAAACGAGAAATGTGCTAACTAAAAGTTAATTTATTAAGAAACAAATTATTGTGATTTTTAACCTACCTGTGCTACTGGATTTTCATTGAGTTATATTTCAGAGGCCTTTGGGTGAGTAAAGTGATTAGGTATAATATAATTAGATTTATTTGAGAATAATTTAAAGATTTGATTTATGTACAAGTAAATTTTGTTTTACATATTCTATAAAGTTTTTTATGTTTTCTTAACAACATATTTACGAAAAAACTAGAATAATCAGTAATGTAAAGAAAGAATGACAGCTGTAGAAAAAATAACTTCCGACTGTAATGTCATGAAATCAAAAAAATTTGTGTATCTTAATTTTTCCCGAAAAATTTATTTTAAGTACAAAAATAACTTTTGAATAGTTCAACAATTTTCGAGCAATTGTTGTTAATATGTCATTAAAAGAAAAGAATTACCACATTTTAGCCTAGTTCCTTTACTTTGAAACTCTGTACATTTCTGTGAATTTCTACACCAAAGTCTGTCAGAGTTCATAAAAAAAATAAAATGACGTAGAACACACCTTTTAATTATAATAATTATAATAATAATGGCGAAATATGACACTACTTAACAATTTTCTCTCTTTACTAAAGTGTTCATCGTTTTAAATATATTGTAACTATAGTATCAGTAATAAACCTTTTTTCTTAATAAAATCCAGCTGAACACGCCTAAAACAGTGACAGTTCATCCAAAGAAGTAAGCGAACATACCATTTTCACATTTTTAAATGTCTTAAGTGACATTTGATGTTAGTTGGATACTAAACAGATAAAATAGACATTTAGCTTCAATAAAATAAAAACAAAAATTATACGTTTTAAGTTTTGAAAATCCTGCATTTAATCTAGCATCATACTAAAAATGCTTTAACATCGTACTAAATCGTCTAAAATTTTGCGCCAATAATTTTTGTGAAGCTTTATGACCTTTCTACTGTGGGTCTCGGTGGCGTATGTGGAACATTTTTATGATTTAAATGGTGAAATAGTTTAAATTTTTTTAGTTATTAAAATTTTTTATATTTTCGCTTCTTACAGCTTTATCTTAATTTTTCGAAGTATTCACTTTTTTTATCTTTATAACAGGTGTTTTTTTTAGACGTGTGGTTTTCAATCTGGCAATACTTTTTTTTTGGATTTGGTCTTTTTGACAGCTGTCACTTGATTTATGCTCAGTATTGTTTGCCATTTCATAATGAATAGACTTACTCCTGAACAACGTTTATAAATCAAATTTATTACCAAAATAATGTTTCGGTTCGCGCGACGAGATGGTCACCGATCCCGATTTTCACAAGAAAATTTTGTTCAGCGATGAAGGTCACTTCTGGTTGAATGGGTACTTTAATAAGCAAAATTGTCGTATTTGGAGTGATCATAATCTACAAGCCATTGTTGGGATACCGTCCCTGTTTGTGTGCTCTATGGGCAGAGGGAATCATTGGTCCATATTTCTTCAAAAATGAAGCCGGTTATAATGTTACAGTCAATGGGGAAGGCTATAGAGCCATGAATAATGACTTTTTCGTGACTGAATTGGAGGAGAGTTGATTTGGGCGCCTTTGGTTCCAACAAGACGGCGCTACATGCCATACAGCCAACGAAACAATCAATTTATTGAAAGAAACTTTTAGTGAGCGCATTATCTCGCGGCGTGGCATCCAAGATCGTGCGATTTAACACCGCTGGACTATTTTTTGTGGGGTTGTGTGAAGTCGCTTGTCTACGCAGATAAGCCCGAGACGATTGACGTCTTGGAAAAGAATATTCGGCGCGTTATTGCTGACATACGGCCCCAATTGCTGCAAAAAGTGGTCGAAAATTGGGCCTTTTGGCTGGAATTTATTCGCGCCAGCCGTGGCGGTCACTTTACCGAAATCATTTTTAAAACATAATGGCAAACCCTTAATCATTTTTAAAACATAATGGCAAACCCTTATCTTTATAATAAAGCTAAATTCTTGGCCATATCATTAAATTATATGCGTTTTATTTCTTCTTGAAAACCACGCGTCTAAAAAACACCCTTTATTAAAAGCTGATTTTTTTCAAGACGCTTATTTCCAATGTGCTTGTATGATAACTTTATAAGTATGAACACCTGCATTGTGCACTATCTGCTCCAGAACGAAATTGAAGTATGACATAACTTCCTGAAATTAAAGGATCGCTTTTTATTTGTACCTAAATGCGTGTCATGTAAGGAGCTGATAGTCCAGTTCGGACGTTTTTCCTTCTATACATACTTGGGTTAATCCTCTGCGAATTTCCTGATAAGCCATCAGAACTGGTTGCGGCATTGTTGTTCTTAAGCATTTTAATAGCTATACCTTTTTCGTCTCCTCTGGATGTTGGAACTTGGTCTTCATTGTGTGAAAGTGGGTCCTTTTCTTTCCCTTTTATACTTGCTCTAAATGATGCTCATTTGGCAGCTGCGGTAGCATAGATAGATTTGTTCCATATAACTATGCCACCGCATACCGTCGGTAAGCTTCACAAAAATTGTTTTTATTTTTGAGAAAGCTTAAAATACGGTAGAAAAAAAAGAGAATAAATGAATTTAGACCTCATTCAAGTGCCATGGAGTGTTATAATTTGTTTTAAGCTAAAGAGTTACTTTTTTTTAAGTGAAAAAGGTTTGCTTATTTATAAAAAAAAAAACTCTGTGAAAAAGTAAAAAAATGATTTATTGCTGTTTGTCCAGACCTGATATTTAACGTAAACAATTTTTATAAAAAAAAAATGAAAACAAGTGCTAAACTGTCAGCAATATATATACACATAAATTGTGAAATACAATATCAGAAGATGAAAAAGTATTTGTTATTGATAAAATGTACTCAATGAATTTTACTTATAAGTACCTACGTATTGCTAATTTGTTCTTTATTATTCAAAATATTCCAACATATTTGAAACGAAATGATTCAAGTGTTAGTTGGAACTTGGAAATTCAAATATAAGTCCATTTTATTAACGAGCTTGAAGGGTTGATGAGTACATATAGTTGTTCATGGCAAATGGAAAATTAAATCTTTTGTAGTAAAAAGAAAGAAACAATATATGAGGAAAAATCGACAAAAAATAAGCTTGGTTTAGAAATTTTGAAGCAAAAATTTACAAGCAGTACCATCGCGGAACAGAATCGACCAAAATGGGGATCGTGTGTAAAGTCTTGGGGATGGGCTGTTGTTTTCGTCTTTTGTCTTGGCCATTTTGAAGTTCCAAAGTCAGTAGTTACTCAATACTTTAAAAAGGGAAATACTAGGTGGTCCGTAGGAGAACGGAGTAGGGGTAGGTTGAAAAGCGTAAACATCTTCGAAATTTTTCATCATTAAATTTACAATTTTTTCTAGTGAAAATGAAATTTTCATACAAAAGTGATGCCTAGTTCATTGGTATGAAATTCACAACAAGAAATGACTACTAAAATATGAAATATGAACCTGTTCTTCAATCAATTTCACGCAAAATTTAAACTTCCCAACGTGGGACCACTTGGAAAAAAACTAGGGTGGCGTGGAAAATTGTGATAAAAATTATAAAAATAATTCAATAGTTAAATTTTTGACACGAATTGTTATTAAATATTTTCGAAAATAATTAAAAAAAACTTCTTCAAGTATCTGCGAGGAGTAATGATTATTTGGGTTCGATTGGGTTATTGCTACCTAAAACGAAATATATTTTTTAGGAGTAGGTATCTACCAATGTACTTCCTTTTCCGAAGAAGTGACAAATCTTCCAAGTGTACCTCTCATCCACCATTCCTACCAATTAACAAAATGGAGTTTGAAAGTAATTTTTTCGAAAACAATTTGTTACAAATAAGTTGATTTAAAAATAAAATGAAAGAACTGACTTCAGGCTTTCGGAAAAGGTGAAACACTTTTTAGTAAGTGTTGCCATTTTTTTAAAAACATTTTTTTTTTGCATTTTAAATACTTTTTTTTATAAAATGTGCCAAAACACAACTTTTGCGCTCGATTTCAATTTAGCTGCCATATAATGAAATAAAATGCTCACCATACGCTTTCATATGACATTAGTTTCATCACTGTTGAGCAATGTTGAATGGTTGGCCCAAAATGCCCATGGTCCTTTATTTTTTTTTAAATAAATGCCTAAAATACACATTTATACAATATTCAAGGGAATTCTGGGTAAATTCCCAGTAGAAGGAATAAAATATTATAATAAAAATTAATTTTGCTACAAATTTTTTAAATAACTCATTCTTTTAAGATGATAGGTAGGTACCTAATAAGCGAATATTAAGCAGAATAGACATTATTATTCCAATTTAATGATAAGCTAAAGGATCATAAAATCCAGACTTAAATGTTATTCAATTTTTATTATTTTATAAATTTATTTATATATAAAGTGATAAATTTATTTAAAAATTTCTATAGACACCTTTAAATATATTTACACTGATTTCGTAGAATATTTCCAATTCATTATCTTTTAGAGGATACCTTCTCTCTTAGTGATAAACTGATAATGATAAGCAATCATCTTGAGAATATTTTATCATTGAAACGTCTTTACTAATTGGTTAAATAATTGATATGGATGGATGACTGGTTTGTTATGAATTATGATAAAAATGCCAATAGTAAAGATTTATAGAATATAATATTTTAAAAAATTGACATTTATCATATATATGTATTAAAATAAACAAGATATTTTACAAACGTCATAAAACATCAACAATTTCCTCTGTAAATATGTATACAATGGCGGATTTACTGCTTTGCCGTTACTTGGATTTTTTTCAAAATGCTGCTACCTAGAAGTTTAAAAAAAAAAACAAATAATTAAAACAAAATAAAAATCACATGTGATGGATCACTTTGGATTGAAAAAGCTTATTTTCAGTCTCCGAAATTCATTTGTTTACATTAGCCGCGTTTTATTATCGTCAATAGCCCATATAGTTCACCCCGATATAATAAAACGATACGGATCCTACTGCTCATCTCTTTTTATCTTATGTTTGTTTATTTTTCATGTAGGATACTGTCTTTTTTCCTCCTCGCACTGCAGTTTGTCCTCTCTACCGACTGAGGAGCCGTCTACCCGCCAGAGTAAGAACTTATTTCTGGTTCCATAAAGCAAACCCCGATAGAATCCTAGATCAAAATTTCTTTTTTTATTACGTGATAACCCCTACCCAGACCCGTAGATAATAAAACGCGGCTTTTGTTGTTTTATTATATACGGATCTGGATCAGGATCATCCCATAAAAATAAAACGATACGGATCCATAATGACAACAGTGTTGTATGCTCATCTCTTTTTTTCTTATGTTTGTTTCTTTACACTACAGTTTGTACTCCCTAATTACTAAAGAGTCGTCATCTCGTCACAGCAAAAACTTATTTTCGGATCTTTAAAATAGATCCCGATACAAAGTTGTTGTTTTATTACGTGTTAAAAGATGATCCCGATCTAGATCCGTAAATAATAAAACGCGTGTATTGAGTAAAATTCGGGTATGTATTTGGGTATATATTTTTGATTTTATTTCGTTTCCCATGTTTATGTGATAGGGAATAATAAATGTAGAATAAAAAAAAAAAACACACACACACTTAAGCGATCTCCTCAGTCTTCAAAGAGAAGTCAAAAACAAAACAAAAACAAAACAAAAACAAAACAAAAACAAAACAAAAACAAAACAAAAACAAAACAAAAACAAAACAAAAACAAAACAAAACAAAAACAAAACAAAAACAAAACAAAAACAAAACTAAAACATATAAGGTTTTTTGTTTTGTTTTCGAGTTCTTCTATTTTTCTATTCTATTTCTTTGTTTATGTGCCGAGAAGAAGTTTGAAGAAAAATAGAGCCAGGGATATACACAACACGGTCACCTATTTTTAACATGATCGCCTAGTAGATCACTGAAAATTTTTATACACATTTCATTTTTCTCCATCAAGCCAACGCAACCATTTTTTCTTTTGAGTGAAGGGGGAATTGAAAAAGAACAGAAGGATAAATGCCTAAAATATGTATGTATCGTTGTTTGTTTGTAAACAGCACACAAAAAAAATACATATGTGACAATGAATAACCAGGCGAGCATGCAAAAACAGTAGGAATATAATATTTTTGTGTTTCTTTTTGAATTTCGCTAAAAGAATAGAAAATTAATTAAGAATGAAAAAAAAAGAATAAAATGGTGCCGTGTCGTAAGGCCATGCGTCATAAGGCCATATTTTGAAATATGGCCGTATGACGCTTTCACAAAGGCCATATTCAAACTTATGGCCCTTTGACTCTTTAATAAAGTGACATATGGCCTTATGTCACTTTCAACCGTCTTTCCTTGTTTGATTAATTAACCTGTAAGCCCCTGCACATAGTATAACAAAGTGGTGACGTGCCAAATGTTTTTGTCAAACACTTTAACTGCAATTCAGTTACGGCGTATAAACAGTGAGGCATGTGAGTGCCCCCTGCAACCCCCCTCCTTGAGCAGACTATAGGATTTGGGGTAGGTGCGAGGTTGGGTGTATATGCAAAGTTTCTTTTGCATTAAAAGAAACTGGATTTAAAAAAAAAACATCAAAACAAAAATATTGTTTTCCAACAGTGAAAATCAAATCTTTTCACTTAACGAAAGTATTATGAGGCCATAGTAAGATATGGCCTAAGTCGCAAAAAAATATAGCACTATGACACTTCGTCAAAGTGACAAAAGGCCATTTTTTCGAATATGGCCATATGTCACTTTGCTAAAGCGTCATTAGACCATATTTTATAATATGGCGTTTGACCCTGTTTAGATTGTGACTTATCAGTTATCACTACGACATGACGATGGTCTAATGGATGAGATCGGCGAAAAGAACAGATCTCCTCACCGCTCTCACCCACAAACTCATCGTCATGGCGAAGTGAAAAGTCACAATCTAAACAGGGTCCTATGTCATGGCACCGAGCAAAATATCAAAGAGCCACGTTTACCAGATTGGTGTTAATTTAAAAAACGTTTTTAACAACGTTCAACATTCAATGTTGACAAAGTTTTTATTTTTGAGTCAGTCGTCGGCACATTTTTACTCCGAATGTTTCGTGGCGGTTTGGGAGAACTTTTAAAATGTATCGATTATTTTTTTGAATGTTAATATCTTATCTACATTGCTACATACATACCTACTTACAAAAGATTAAGTAGTTTTAGAAATTTTTTAGAAAATTTGAATTCTAAAATTCTCAAATTCTCTATTAAAGTTGAAGATGTACCTACATATCAAGTACACAAATCAAAGGTATTATATTGCGCAGGTTGTCAAAGTTGGAAGTGTCAAAAAATTAAAAATGGCTGTTCCAGTGCCCACAGGAACTCAGCACACATCATTAGAAACAACAACAAAATATTGAAATTAGAAAAGTAAAGGGACACTGGATCCACCATTTTACCACCATAATACCTCAAGTTTGACAGATGCGCAGAACTGAACAAAAATGAAAACGCTAATGATACCTTTAATATGTGTACTGTGCCTACATATATACCTAAATACCTACCTATTGTTTTCAGTTTTGTTTTCTTAATCCGAAGAATTTAAACAAATTCTGGCGCCCCACAAAAAAACCAATATATATCACCAAGGAAGATGGAAAATCCTCTACTGTTGTCACAATAAACAATTTATGTTACTTAAGATTCTGATTAGCACAATGAAATTGTAACGAACGTGTTTAGCTTTTAAAAGTCGATAGCACAAACATTGTCGAAATGTAATCAAATATTTAACTGAATAAATGACTGTCATATTATTCAAATGAATTATGACATTAATATGTTAAATAATAAAAATAATAAAACTGCATGTGCAAAAATTCAAATCGTATTATCAGTTTGAATTACATTAAAATAATATTATTTTTTGTTGATGTTGTTATGGTGTTGTTGGGAAGGTGCAGTGGCCAGTGGGTCTTGAAGGTTTGAAGGCGGTGATGTTTTTTTCGATTGGATTTAAATCATAATATACTTAATAGTAAATATTTTCAAGTTTTTAATTAGGTTAGGTACCTACATATGTATGTATATCTACATATTCATGTAGCTAAAATAAATAAAGCATGAAAGTTTAAAGTGAAACTAGTTTGATAGATTATTTTACAAACAGTTTGTCATAAATTACTTCAACTATATACTTCCGGATTTTATTACCTACTTAACTTTGTGTATATATTTTTGTTTGAATATAATCCATATTTCTAGTAGAACTTCTAAGGAAATGTTTTTTTTTTGAAGTTTATACCAGATTTAATCAGTAATGTTTTTTTACACTTAATCATATACTTGTAGTACACTTTTTTGATCTAAATCCAGAGACTGAGAGAGACACTGGATTTTCATGAGTAGTGACAATATTTTTTTTATTAATGGAATGTAATTCTTGAATGACACTTCTATATAGTCATTTTAAGTGATAAAAATACACGTGCTGTGAGACTGATAGTGATGTTTTCTGAATGTGTAAATAGGTACACAATGTATATTCTAAAGCTATCGTTACAACAATAAAAGATTGCATTTTCGTTAAAAATTGCTTTTAAGTTTTTTTTGAGATTACTTTTGATTGAAAAAGTTAAATTTGATCAAAAGAAATTTTAAGTCAAAACAATTATTTTCGAAAGCAAAGAAGAAGTTTTTTTTTTTTAATTTTTTTTAAAGTATTTTTTTAATATACACCGAGTTCTTAAAAGTAAAAATGCTTAAGCACTGCTTAAAACAATTGTACAAAAATGGTATTATTTTCGTAAATTTTGGGTGAAATTTGATTTCATTTCAACAATTCGAAAATAGTAAAAACATTGCGATGACCTATTTTCCTATTTAGCTTAGACGCAGTGCATAAATACATAGATAATATAGGTAACAAATGAAAACTGATGTTGGCCTCGATGTATCTGCCGAATATTTCCAAGATCGGTGTTAGAGATTTCGAGATTTCAGCTTGAAGTTGGCAGTTAAAAGTTAAAGAAATCAGCTTTCTCTGCAAATAATAGCTCGCAGAAATGGGTATTAAATGTGGCAGTGTTGCCAAACTTTCACTTTTACGATCTCGTCTACACTGTAAATTTCTCAAGTAAAGCCCATTTTAGACGAAAGATTAATGACCAGGAAATAACTAACCGAATCGGGTTAGGAGGTCCTGCTGCTCCTTCGGTACTCGCCCAATGCTTTTCCCAATTGTTTAGCCCTTTCAAAATGCATTAGATATATGAAGGCAAGAATTTCTCTGACGCTTAATTTACACACAAATTAAGTTCACAGTGAAATTCCAAATTTTTGTTTGTTTGAATAAAACAGTCTTTCTTCATATTTCACTAAGTTTCGGTAAAGACTCTATAAACTTTCTCTTTGGAAAATTACAAGAAATTTAAATCTCTGGTTGAAAAAGTTCTTAAGATGGTTGCTTAGGTACTGACTGATGTGTGATGTTGTTTTATCTTTCTATTCTAAATATTTCTTAGAGCTTGTATTAAAGCTCTATAAATTCTCTGTAAGGATTTAAAAGCTTCGATCCTAGCCTTTTTTTATTACAAAACCATTTATTTCTTTGCAGCACTTATATCTTTTTTTCTTTAAATTTCAGTCTCTTCACACGAACATTATGAAATTCAACATTTTTGCAAAATCCATAAAAACCGATAATGATCCCGCTAATGAGAAATCCATTTCGGATAATCCAAATGCGGAAAAAAAACCACTTCGTCGACAAATTACAATCGAAGAAGAACCCGATTCATTGGATAGTGTTATAAGTAATCCCGATTCATTTCCAATTACAATTGTACCCAGTCGACCAGCTAGTATTTATAGATATTCCCAGATGAGCAATGGCAAAAACTTTAATCGTCAAGGTAGCTGCAGGTGAGTGTCATTTCTAATTAACTATTTTATCTATTTATATCTCAAAATAAACAAGAGATATAGATATGCTGATACTTTATTTTAAATAAGATTAGAATTTAGTTATTTTACATCATGGCGCCAGAAGTTTATCATTATTATTAAATTGTTTGTGCAAAAATTATTATAAATACATTTGAAGTTTATTTTCATTTGAAATATCCATATGCAGCTTATAAATATTTACATTTTAATTTCATTTATCTGCTTCAAATCTATTTTAAATGTTATTTAGTATGTCGGACTTTTAAATTATCACTTACAGGAAAATTAAACAATTCATATCAATAATATGATTTTCCTAAGAGCCACTCTAAACATATTTGAGTGAAGGGTGTTTTTCTTTAACGTAGGTCATTTTTGTCACAAAAGTGACAATGTAATAATTTTTCTTTTCATTTGAAAGACTTCATTATGACGATCAAGTTTTGAAAATTGCTAGATCCGATCCATTACTTCGTTCCCATCAGAAACACTTGAACTATCAAATTTAAAAGAGCAAATAAAAAATTATCTCAAAATTAAAAAAAAAAAATTGCAAAAGTTCGGGAACTCAAATTTATTTAAATTCCCAGTATTCCGTACTACCTTATGTGAATGATACGCACGACATAATGTTTCGATTTCATTTTTTTACTCTCATATTGAAATTTTGAAATTTTTCTGCACATGTGAATTTATGTGCAAAAAATATTTCTTGGGCAGAAGATCACAATTAGGAAACATATTTTACTCTCAAGTGAGCTTTCTCTTTTGTGAAAAATTGGTTTTGGAAGTAAACGAACAAGGTTAGTGATTCATGTCTTGTTGACGTGTATTTTGTATCTGTTTACTTCACAAATGTCAAAGTAGAATTGATTGACATCTGCCGCCATTTGCAATCCATTACACGATAGGTTTGTTTCTTTACTTACCAAAACTGGCACTTTCTACCCATTTTAGCCCAAAGTTCTGTCAAAGTCCATATCAAAAAAAATAAAATTGGTCTAGAATCGGTCAAACTTGTCAGTTTTCGGAAGTAAAGAAACAAAACTATTATGTGCCATCTTGTATAAGACGCTGATTACACGAGTCTTTTTTTTCGGTCGTTTCGTCTTTCGTCTTTTTGACAGCTTGTAGAAATTTATGGATTTATCGCTTCATTCCCCCTACATTTCTACACCCCTCACCCGAGCTGTCAAAAAGACGAAAGGAAAAACAACTGAAAAAACGAGTCGTGTAATCAGCGTCTAAACCTTCAAATGGAACACTCTGTGTAACTTATTTTTATTAGATGAATATCACACTGAATATTTTATTCAATTATCACTTTGAACCAGTGCATCAATATACATTATTTTGGGGCATCGTTTTGCATCAGGCTTTTATTTTAAATCTTTAAGATTAGTTTCGTTCGGTCTTTAATCGACTTCAGATATTTTTTCTTTAAACATAATAAAAATTAAAGTAAATTTATAATTTTGTGTTAACTTTTTGGCAAAAAATGCAAACATTAACTGACGTTCAATCAAATGCTGACCATACTGCACTTTTAACTGCTCAATGGCGAAGACAATATATGCTGGGAACTTCTTCAACACCATCACAAGTTGGAGATATTTATTATGAACCACTTAAAGGATCAAAATCACCAATTGTTAGAAGGTTGTTAAACATTTTTTTTTTTCTTTTGTAACTTTAAATATCCATTCATTGAAGTTCATATGTTTTACAGTGCACACTTAATTGAATAAAAGTCACTTCAATCTCAATGAGCCCGGTTTAACTTTGAGCAATGAACATTGGTTTTGAAAATATTTCAAACTTGGGAATTCCTTCATTTCGAACGATTAGTTTCCTAAAGTTGGGTTAGAAATTGTTATTTAATTTTGTGTTTTTTAGAAAGAGGAGATGAACCTTTTTTTTCTGTAGTTTCATGAAATTAAATTCTCGCTTTATCTTCAAAACATCAAAAAACAAGATGTTGATAGTTTTTTGAAAACGTTTTGGCACAAAACTTTAAACTTACCTAACTATTGTTTTAACTTAAAAGTACTTTACTAAAATGTTCTAATGTTTTAAACTATAGTATGTGTCATACTTAACCTATTTTCTTTATAAACTCCTGCTAAGCACGCCTAAGACACTGACAGTTCATGTAAAAAAAACATTGTTCGTTTACTTCACAAAACTACCCATTTCTAACATTTTTAGCCCAAAAGACTGTCAAAATTCATACAAAAAATAAAACGGTAGAATCTGGCAGTTTCGGGCAATTAAGGGAACAAACCTAAAGTAAGCAAACATACCTTTTTCATATTTGTAATTGTCAAAGTGACATTTGGAAAAAAAAGATAAAATAGGCAGTGGATGATTTTAACTATAATAAAATGTTAAAAAAATAGTACAATGCTAACTCATTTAAAATTTGGAAAATCCTGTTTTTAATCTATGTATATCATCATTCTAAAAAATGCTTTAAAGATATAATAAATTGTCTAAAATTTTGCGCCATTATTTTCTTATTTTTAGCAATGAGTTTTAATATTATAAAAAAAATGTGTTTCAAGACTTGAGAGTTGAGAATACAAATAAATTAATTTCTTTATAAAATAAAAGAACCTACTCACGTTCCAATTATAAATTCAACATTTCATATAATTACATCTATGTAAGTCAACTAGCCCATGTTCTATAGCAAATTTCTATCTCCTATTTAGTCAAACAAAATGTGCGACTTATTTTGAATTTGAATTGCACTTGTGGTTTAGGTATAAATATTCATAAAACTTAGATATTGATTATGTAAGAATTGTCTATGTTCAGAATGAAAAAAAAATTTAAAACAAAACAATCCTCATATAACCGGAGAACTTATCTACTTATAAAACAGAAATTAAATTTTCTTAAATGTTAAATTACACTTATATATCAGCACAGTCTCTATGACTTACGCCTACTTACACTTTTTTCTCATAAATAAAAAAATACCTCATATCTATATACGTACACCAGACCTATAAGCTAATTCAACAAATTACAATACCAATAAACCGTTTATGGTCGATTTGTAGTTGTGATTTTGTAATTTATTATCAAAAACAGGACAACAATGCGCGCTTATTAGCATAATTTTATTTTGCATTTTTTTTTTAATTCAACAATATGTATAAGTAGATATATAATATCGGATCTAAAGAGTCTCTGTAACTGATCTGATCAAAGCATTCAAGGGGCAATGATCTGAACAAAAAAAATATCACACAAGCCCGTAGAAATGGGACTTTTATAATTATTAATTACCTATACCTACAGTTTGTATTGTTCGATAAGTTGCGCTTCGAGTTGAAGCAAAGCTTCTAGGAATTGATTTTTTTTTATTTGAATTTTAACAAAACTTTGAACATACAAAATGGTAGAAGTTTGCAATTTTGAGAAGTAAACGAACAGAGCTCAAATTATCAGCTGTCAACTACTTGAGAAAAAGTCTTAGAGCATATATTATATGGAGTGCTTGTTCCTATATACCGTATGTATTGTAGTGCTTGCGGCCGTGATAGGGGGTGCTGTTACCACTTTCAGTGAATATAACTGTCAGTCATAATTTTCTTATGTTTTATCTTGAAATTTGTTATTATTTATTTTTATTGTTTCTTAAGATATTTGTGACGAAAGTTATGGTCTTCTGCTCGCGGACAAAGTGCCATTGAATATTACATCTTGATAATCGATCGGCTGCCGGCTGTCAAAAAACTTTCAATTGTTCACTGAAAGTGTGTTGAGCGCCCCCTATGAAAGCTTCAACTTGAAATGGAAACGAGCACTCCATGTAATAAACCTGTTTGGTAACTTTTTTTTTCAACAAATTTCCCAAAAACTAAGTTTTTTTTCTATGGGAATTAAAGAAACAGACCTAATTTCTACTTTTCCCGTTTAGTTGACAGCTGAAAAAGCTAGCTCTGTTCGTTTTCTTTTAATACTGAAAATTTCCACCAATTTAAGATGTAAGTTCTGTCAAAAATCAAACAAAAACAAAACAAAATTGGACTAAATTGTCAAATTTGAGAATTAAATGAACAGGCGTATATCGTTATTTCACCAGCTATTTTGGCTTTACCCTTCTTTGGACAGGTTTATACGAAATATAGGCAATTTGTTGTAGAAAATAAAACAAATATGGGATTAGTATAAGAAAGAGGATTATATCTTAATACCATGAAAAAGGATTATAAATCTAGAAAATAATGTACATTTAAGCAGATACCATAAAAATGTCTGTTTATGCTGAAAAAAAACTTCTAAAGGGTCGCATACACTACACAGTCCTTCTCACTAATTTTTTTTGACTACGTGCCTGATAATGGTGACCAGCTTTTGATTATGGAAAATTGTTCAATTTCCTTCAATAAATTCAAGTGCAATATCACACACGCCACTATAGATATGATAAAGACTCAAATTCAATTTTCTAAATTCAAGAAATGCGATTATTTATTTATTACTATTCCATTTTTATGGCATGAATTGAATTAAGTTCCGGAAGCAGAGAGTTTAAGAGTAGAATTAAAAAAGTGTGTTTAGTTTATAGAAATAAATTGTGTGTAATGAAAATCAGATGCCTGATGTTGTTTTGCGGATTTTCGTTCGCTGAGAAAATCTGAATTGTAAGACAAAATATGACATTTGTAGCTCAACATAATACCTACCTGGTGAAATATCAATTTGTTTTGATTTATGGTGCAATGTCAAATGTAAAGTAGAATTTTTGTAACTTTGATAAAATGTCAAATACATACATATATAAGATAGAATTTTTCAAAGCTTACTGAATGAATATAGAAAACCTTTGATTCAGAGATTCATAACCTCATGTTCCCTTTTAAACTTCTTCAGTTTTTCCTTAACTAATCTGAGGAGCGAATCCATATAATAAAGGTCCGGAATGGAATATGAAAACAAAGACGTTTTCGAAAACGTCGTTTGCGTCAAAAATGCAAAGGAAAGATGATCTTAAACGCAAACTGCTAAAGTAAACTCTTCGAAACCCAAATTTCTTATGTAAAAGCATTATTTTTGATAACGCAGTTCGCTAAGATCACATGTGCCACAAATCTGCAGTAAAAAAATTGAATTGTAGACAAAAATATTGAAAACCCAGAAATTATAGTAAAGATTATGCCAGTTTGGTAACTTTTTTTTCAACAAATTTCCCAAGAACTGAGTTTTTTTTCTTTGGGTTTTGGCAGCAAACAGACCAATTATCTTTTTGTTTATGTGTGGGTGAAGTTGAAAGAGCGTGTTCGTAAACGTCAAATGCATTTGCAAGAAAATTGACTGACGATGATCACAGACATTTTGTGCAAGCAGGACGATTGTATTTTTTTGCCGAAAGCCATATCTCCGTCAAAAATGACGTTAATTTGACGATCAAATTGATGTTGATTTGACATTTGATTGAGATTGATGTTTCAACATTTGCCATTTACTCAGGAAATTACTGGTTTCTACCGGTAAATTCTATAGTTAAGGGAGAATACTTCCTGAAAGACCGTTGTGACATAACAAATATAATATAAGGTCCATTACTTACTTTTTCGACAAGTAATTCACAAACTGTCATATTTTAAAGTTTGTGATCAACTTGTTTCGGACAGTGGATTCGAGCAATTCAATACTAAAAAAAGGTGTGGACAACAAATGTTCCAGAATTGAAAAATCTCCAAATTTAAGATATTTGAATCTTATCTATTTCAGTTGTCATTGAAAAAAGGAGAATGAAGTGCTCGTAAAAAATGCACTGAAAGTTGAGATAATTTTTCGAAAGCATCAAAACATCGATATACATAAGTGTGATGTGATGATGTCATTAAAATATGTCAAAGATCATTATTTTAAAATCGTCACCCGGATTTCACATTTTTCCATTCTGTTATCTGCATCTAAATTTTGATAGTAAATTGGTCAAAAAGTCAAATCCAAACAAACGTGTATAGGCCTTGTTGTAGGTAATAATAAAGATAAAACTCATATTATTCATAACCTTGTTATCTTATTTACGAGATGAGTTTCCTTCAATAATAAAAAAAAAAAAAAATATACTACTTAATCTAAGATGACTTTCTTAACTCCCATTTATTTAACAAAAATAAATTCAAAATAATCACACTTCAACTTATCTGCACTTTTTTTTGTTTTAAATTTATCTCAGCATCATAAATCAACACCAAAGTATCTTGAAGATAGAGCCAAAAAAAAAACGCTACAAGATTCCGTTGGTTTTAATCAAATTAATTACGCCACGTCATATATGTGTGATAAACGAGATCACAAGACGATCGCGACTTTTAAGACAATAAAAAAAACACATCACCCGTCCATCACTCATTCACCCACTCAACCACCAATCTATCCATCTATCCATCCCCATTCATATAGGTATGTATAAGCGCGTTCCCATCATCAACAAAACAAATGTAGCTAGATATAATTTATAATTTACAAGCAAAATATTAGCACTTTTCACCCTCGCACTTATAGAAGATTATTTATTTGACCTTTGCATTGGAAAAGTTCAAGATTGTTTTCAACGATGAAGATACAAATTATAATGCCTTATAATTTAAAAAAATTCAAATTCAACCGCCTGAAAGTTTGCTATAAATCTTAACCTATCAATAGGTAGGTATCTTGAAAGTAGACTTAAGAATGCCACTAATGATAGTGCATAGAAATGTTTTGTATATTTATAGGAGTTTGACAAAACAAACAACTTACGATATTAGAGATGAAATGTTTCGAATTGAAAAAATTAAAATTAACTTATTCTTTCAGAAGTCGCAATTTCCGTCCGGGAAGTATGCGAAAAATTCGCCGCAGAGCTGTTCTTAAGAATGGCGAATGTAATGTCCTGCAGAAAAATCTAGCCAAACGAAGAATTCGCTTTCTGCAAGATATCTTTACCACCCTCGTTGACAGTCAATGGAGATGGACACTTTTGGCATTTGCTTTGAGTTTTATGTTATCTTGGGGTATGTTTGCTGTCATTTGGTGGCTTATCATGTTTACACATGGCGATTTTGAGGAACTTCATTTGCCTGACAATCAAGGTGCTATACCGAATTTATTAAATTTAGTAAAACAAAAAATAACAAAACAATTTATTTTTTTTCAGAGGAAAGCGGTTGGCAACCTTGCGTCTCAGCAATTTACTCCTTCACATCGTGCTTCTTGTTTTCAATTGAGACTCAACATACAATTGGCTATGGCGGTCGATCAACGAATGAAGAATGTCCCGAAGCGGTTTTCATGATGTGCTTCCAGTCCATGTATGGAGTTATGAGTCAGGCCTTTATGGCAGGAATTGTCTTCGCCAAGATGACGCGTCCCCGACAAAGAACCCAAACTTTGCTATTTTCAAAGAACGCTGTGATCTGCCAACGAGATGGAACACTCGCTCTAATGTTCCGAGTTGGTGATATGCGCAAGAGTCACATCATTGGTGCAAATGTACGTGCTCAATTGATTCGTACGAAAACTTCCAAAGAAGGAGAAGTGATGACTCAGCATTTTACCGAACTCGAAATAGGCACTGATGAATGTGGTTCGGATATTTTCTTTATTTGGCCAATGGTGATAACGCACAGGATCACCGAGAACTCACCGCTATACAATATGTCTGCCACAGATTTGATTCAAGAGAAATTCGAAATTGTTGTGATTCTCGAGGGGACAGTCGAATCCACCGGTCAGACAACTCAGGCTCGATCGAGTTATGTGAATACCGAGATCCTGTGGGGACATCGATTTGATCCTGTTGTTGTTTATAATAAAGATCGTCAAGCTTACGAAATTGACTATCAACGTTTCAATGAAACCACCCAAGTGGATACTCCTCTGTGTAGTTCTCGAGAGCTGGGTGAATACTATAAAATTCAAGATGGCCTAAGGACTCCTGGTAAAAATTAACTAACACACTTCTTTACTATATGACCACCTGACCCTTATTTTTATGTTTTTTCTTTATTTATATGTCAGAAAAAACAACCTTTACCATGCGTCAGCTATCATTGAATCCATCTGAACATTCTGCATCGGCTTGATGCTTGATTTTGTGTGTGTTTTAAGGTCTTGCTTATTGTGTCTTCCATATGGGATGGATGTGATTTGTTTTGTATTGCTTTGAGTCTTGTTAATTATATTGAATAAATTGTTGTTATGTCCTTGTTGCTGTCCCATCAGTTAATATGTATTTTTTTTTTTGTAAGTTTTGCTTTTAATTTTTTGAGAATCACATGCACATTGGGCTTAGTTTGTGGGTTCTAGCATGACATTCATGCATCCTATAATCCGTAATGACACACCTACAATTTTACAACAAAAAATTAACATATAATCCTAAAAAGAATGTAGCAAAATTACTAACCGAACTAAGAATTCAATGTGCATGGGGTTTAAAAAAAAAATTAAGTCCTTACTAAACTTGAATTTAAAAACAAAACTTTCTTATATATTTTTAGATAGCTGGAAAGAATTTATGAAAGAATATCCACTTATAATTTCAAAACCTCGTTCAGCTGAAATTAAAAGGAAATCATTTATTTGGAAAACAAATGTTACGAGTCAATATCGATGTGATATGTATTTGAATGGATTAAGACCTAAATTGTAAAGTTCTATAGAAATTTAAGTTAAATATTTAAGAATTAGACAATTATTTTTAAATGTTTAAAATTGAAATAATTCGCGTGTTAACGAATGTTTTTTATATTTTAGAATTCACCTCATTCAAAAATAAATATTTACATGAGTAAATTCACTTATTGTACAATTAAAAATGTTAAGAAAAACTAAAATTTGAAAATAAATTTTATTTTTTGACATTTGTTTGAAAAATATTAAATACAAATTTGAGGATGGTAGCCCCAAAATCTCACTCAACATGTTGCCAAATCCATACCCAAGGTTCCGAGTTTTCTTTTCCTCCAAGTCATTGTACTAGCTACTTCGATCTATCAGGCGATCATGCTGGCAAAGCAGGTATTATGGGTAAATTTCAACAATTCGAGTCTCCCCTTCCTTTGAATCACAAAGAAACCAACGGCTTTATGAATTTTCAAACAAAATTCACTTCGATGTATCAGGCGATCATGCTGCAAAGCAAGTACATATTGCTTGACCTTTTTTTTTCTCAAGTTTGAACTCTTCATCTTTTATCGTTCCATTTATTTGTTTTGTTTTGTTCATGCATTTTATTAGTTCAACTTGTTTTCTATTTCCTTATCTCTTTTACTGAATGAGCTATCTTGTACCAAATTTACTTCTTCTTTTTTCGGGGCTCATTTCACATTTGTTTTGTTTTGCTTGTGTTCTATTTGCACTTTATGTTTTCTACTTCCTACTCTCTTTTACTAAATGAGAACAAAATAAATTAATGGTACATGCAAAATAGAAGGAAGAGGAGACAAAATTGCTAAAGGAAAAGAATAAACTTGCTTTGCCACATGATCGCCTGGTAGATCAAATTTTTGTATGAGCAAGTAAAAGTGCCGAAAATAGAAAAAAGGAGCAATGATTTTCATACAAAATTCACTTCGACGTATCAGGCGATCATGTTGACAGAGCAGGTGTATTGGAATTTTTTTTCGTTTCACAATTTGTTCTGTCCTTACATTCTATTTTTTCTTCTTCTTTTCTATTCACTATTTCTTTTTACTGAATAAAAGAACAAAACAAATTAATTGATAGAGAAAAGGACGAGGAAAAAAAGAAAGAAATACACTTGCTTTGCCACATGATCGCCTAGTAGATCAAATTTTATTCTGTATAAATTTACCTACCGCAAGCTACTTAAGAAAAATGGGATGAAATTTCGTCAAAATTCACTTCGATGTATCAGGCGATCATGCTGACAGAGAGAGGTATATTGCTTAAGTTAATTTGTCTCAAATTTCAACTTATCCTTTTTTTCTCGTTCCACAAATTTATTTTGTTTTGTTCTTGCATTCTATCAGTTCTTCTATTTTTAGTCAAAACTCATTCTTCTCCTTTTCACAAAATAGCTATATAATGTAACTTTTCAGTGGAAGAAAAACAAAATAGAAAACAAAAGCTTCAAATACAAATACACAGTGCCTGGGCACGTATACATTATTTCGTCCCGTGTAGTGGTAAATAGTTGGAAGGTCCATAGAGAGAGATTAAGAAATAGAAAACAACAAAAATACGAAATGTTTTATTTTAGGTAGGGGAGAATAAGGAATTGGGTAATAAAGAAAAAAATTTCAACAGAAATTTAAAGAAACAAAAATAACTGCTTTGTTATTCATGATCGCCTAGTACATTCTTTAATATTTTGTATGGAAATTTATGATTAATTCATTTGGATGATGACTTGTGCATTATTTGTACTTTGGAACTCTTGTTTCTAATTTCTCCTCTAACTCCTTCTCTTACTCCTTCTACGAGAGGAATGACGTGTTGTTGAAATTTGAGTGGCCAGTGGTAGCTTCCGTACTTTCATAGTACATTATAGTACGCCTAACAAACGGAGCAATATCAAAGTAGGTACTGAACATTTTGTCTTTATGCATCATTTTATTTTTAAAAAAATTTAGAATTATTGATAAGAAGTATTGCTATAATATTTATCAAGTTTTTCTGAATATGGATTTTTTGATCTAGTCCAGCATTTCTCGATAAAATGTCTGAAAAAATATAGGTTTAAAAAACAAAGTAAAACTTAACAATTCGTGGGAATTATGTAGGTAGGTATACCTTCTATAAGAATGAATTCGTCATCTTCTAGGTTATTTCGTTTGAGTTCATCTGAATTCATCCTCGATTTATCTAGAATAAAAAAATAAATTACTTTATTTCGTTTGATCAATAGGTGTGTTTTCGTGAGAAAATTAATAAATGTTTGGTAACGAGGAATTTTTATGTAGCTCACGGGAATAATTAGGTACATTTAATTCGGTATCAAGTATAAATAAAATTTTTCACCTAAACACAAATTTAATAAAAAAAAAGTGTGAGTACCGGGACTCACGGTTAAGTGTGTAAACATACGTATAGGTTACTTTTTTTCACTCTACCGCCAGTACAGATGTTTACACATCAAAAAAGAAAAACTTACGATATAAATATGTAGTCTTTTCGCTTTCGCCAAGTAGATTTTTCGAAACACATGTGTATTCGCCAAATTCTTTAACTTTAGCTGGTCTTATTGTTAGGCGCATTACAATTTTATGCACATTATCCGAAGTATCCAAATCATAAGTTCCATCCTGGATGTATTCCTTATCTTTAAGCCAATAATTAACCGATGAAGGATGTGATTCAGAAATACACTCCAAAATAACACGTTGACCGATTGCAGCGTAAATTTTTTCATAACGAGACCAAAGTTTTGGTGCAACTGGAAGAAAATATCTCTAAGAATCCACATTCAAATTTATACCCAGAACTCAAAATTAACTTACAATTGACAATTAGTAAAACCCTTTTACTAACCGTTGGTGGAACTCCATTTGATGCAATACAAAGATATGCTCCCATATGATGATGATTTACATGAAAAAGTGTAAGGTTAGGTCCTTCAAGACTGAAAATTTTTCTATTCCCATTTGTAATGAGGGGAGCTTCTTTTTCACGTCGCCATGTTATCACCGGTGTTGGAAGACCTGAGGCAGTACACACAAAAGTTACATTATGACCCTCTTGAACAGCAATGTCATGGCTTGTTTGATAATCAATGATATCTGGAGAAACTACTACATCCAAGTATCCGACTTGACTTTTCATTGGATCAGTATTAATTTGGCACATATACCATCCGCGATCAGATTCACTAACTTCACGTATGCGCAATTGCCATATACGATGTTCGGTATGGCTAATGCCGATTCTATGATTTTTAGTTATAACGTGGTTTTGAATTGTTAGGATCGTTTGAGTGTCTACACGTAACCATGCAACCTGCAAAAAATATTATCAAGACAAAAGAAAATGATCAAATTTGTTCAAAAAGTTTTATGCAGTCCATGAAGTTTAGATGGGCTAATTTTGCCTAACAGGTGTAAATAGACCCCATCTAACAGCCCGGGCCCCTTAGAAGGCTCCATATATGATTTTTTTGCTGCCCTGGGGCCCGGGTGGAAAATGCCACCCTGACACCCTGACTATATGGCCAGTCCGACGCTGTTACAGTGTAATATAATATCAATTAAAAATATCTTAAAATTGCTCCACATCGGCCAGTTACAAAAACAGTTAATTACACTTGTATTTTATAGGCTCTAAATATACGTGTTGAATTTTTGTTTAACTACACCTATACACGTGACACGAATACACGTGTAATTAAATACACGCGTTAAATCGAGAGCTCTAAGATAATTGTACTTCTATGCTTAAGCAAAGTGTCATCTCATCTTTCTAGCAAATTCAGTATTTCCGTTATACCAATTTATACCACTGAACAATAACAAAGCAAGTATAAAAAACAAAAATTAATTAATATTTTAGGTGTTAAAATACTCAATAGGTTAATAAGTTCTTAAATCTTTATTTAAAAGTCAAATTTAAGGTAATGTAGGCGAAGATATAGGTAAAGGGTGTTTTTTAGACGTGTGGTTTTCAAGAAAAATAAAACGTATAAAATTTAATGTTATGGCCAAGAATTTAGCTTTATTATAAAGATAAGGGTTTTAAAAATAATTTCGGGCAAGTGGCCGACGCGGCTGGCAAAATCTTCCATAAAGTGGATGGGCACAGCTCCAATTGTTGCGCGCGATGGCGGATGGATTCATTCGGGTCTTCTTCGATACTCTGCTCCACAGCAGCAATAGCGTCTTCGGTGCGCACTGTACGGCGTCTCCGAGGATGCGCATTATCCACTAGAGTAAACGTGGTGCGAAACCGATCCATGGTTGCTCGAATTATCGACATTTCTGGGCGAATTACCGACTTTGCTGGGCGACTTTGTCGACCGAATATTGGACGCATTTTTTGGTGATAAATTTGCACGATTTGCAAACGTTGTTTCATTAGGAAATTGTAAACCAAACTGAGCTTAAATCAAGTGACAGCTGTCAAAAAGACCAACCACGAAAAAAGTATTGAAGATTGAAAACCACACGTCTAAAAAAAACACCTTTTATATTTTAACAACTTGATTATAGGATATAGTATATAATTTAATAAGTATAGCAGAAAAAGTTCTAATATTATGATTTTAATTTTTTTCAACATAAAAATCTTTACCTTATAGGACACTAGCTCATGAACCAGACAAGTAAGAATTGCATCTCTTCCAACTGGTACTGTAACATTGGTAATAGGAGCACTAAATTTCGGATCAGCTGAAAATATAGACAAAAAGACACTTTTAATTTTAAGTATCTAGAATTATCACTGTTATTAGTACTATATGCCGCAAAAGTTGTCACCGGCAGCAAAAGTATTTGTCATCCGGTTGCAAATAGTGGAAAATGACAATGCGAAACAATTATTCCGCGTTATTTAAGACTAGGTATATTGATTCATGTCTTGTTGACGTGTATTTTGTTTCTGTTCTTCCTTCACAAAATATGTCAAAGTAGAATTGACATTTGCCGCCATTTGTAAATCTTATATAAACGGGATCGTATACGATCTGATTCAATTTTGTAAAAATATTTGCTAGAAAAATCATAAAATTCCGTTAAAGTATACCGCAGAAATTTTGCACATAAAAGCATTTTTTTATAAAGCTATTGAAAGCTCACATTATTGAAGGTTTGAATGAAACAACAATACTTGGGTGAGCTAACACCAAGTGCTTATTGGATGGAGTTAAAGCTATTTCACGACTGCCACGCGGAATATACCAGACTCCCTTTTGTGGAGCTTGGTCTATTTGTTCACATTTTTTTCGAAAAACTTTTGCCGTCACTGCGAGTCGAACTAGACCAAGCTTCCTTCAGAACCAAACTATTTTTTTCTAAAAAAACAGAGATAAATTGACTTTTTCAAATGAAAAAAAAAGAAGAAAAACCGTAAACTGACAGTCCAGTCGATGTGATGTTAAAAAAAACCCACCATGTTTGTTCTTCAAGTCCTATCTTTGGCTACTTGATGATATTCTGTGTTTAGGTAATTTTCGGTTGATTTTTTTCGCATGATGACAGTTATTATTTTTCGACTTCTTATCTTGATCATCTCTACCCATTAACATTTTCCACTTTTTCAGGGTTACACTGTCTGGTTAATCTTGTTTTATTGCATTGAACCGCAATGTCACACACCCTTAAAATAACCTTCACCAGATGTTAAAATTTAATTCCAAAATATTGAAATTATATCTATACACAAAGTGATAATTAAATGCGAATATCTCTGCTAAGCAAAAAAAAAATAAAACATTTCTTCAGGATTATAGGCTTTGCCATCTTCTTCTTCTGTCGAATTAACGAAAATAATGTTGTCCTGCAAATAATTAGGATAAGATGTTTTTTTTTGTTTAGGAACATAAAGTGTTCCGGCTGCATGATTGCAACTTTATTATTCGTTATATTTCATTAAATAGACTAAAAATGTTTTTAATTTTAATTAAATGAAAGTGTAAATGGTTTTGGGCTTTTATTAAACTCTCTGAAATATGGATGTCGAAGGTTCATAGTTTGCAGATATAAATAGATATACCTAAATTGTTTTCTTCATATTTGAAGAAGGTTATGGGCTAGTATATAGGTATAACATTAGGGTGGGACAAAAAAACTAACTACGTTATAAAATATTTGAGCTTACTGGCTGAACAAAATGATATAGCTGTATAACTGAAGTTATGAGGGGCAAATAGGTCTAACTGAGTTATCAACTGATGACAATGTTAAACACTTAAGAGGGATTCTTTTGCCAAATCAAAATGTAGTTATATGAAGTACAAATACAATTTATTCACAAGAGAAGAAAAAACCCAAAATAACTTCCTACCTTTGTATAAGGAAGCTTCGAACTCTTCCCAAATATCTATAATAAATATAATTTCCGGAAAATTTGATTTGTTGCGGCAGTTTATTTCAAAGTCTGACATTTTAGCCTGGTAGATAGGGCTATTAACTCCTGTCGATTTTTTTAACTTTGTGTGGTGTTTGGAATTTCTTCCAAACACGCAATGTCTGCAAAAATATATTTTATTACTTATTCTTCCCTTTTGTGCATGTGGCGCTCGCAATAAGCGACTGGAGTCTTGTCTGGCATAAAATTGCATTTAAATAAAAATAACACCTTCGTATACGTATTTACCTATATATTGTAGAAGTATGTTCAATCCGCCACTTAAATGCTGGACATTTTCCAGGAAGCTATGTTCTTTTTTTTTTAGTAAAACCTACCAAATCGCACATTCTGAGGTGTTGTACCTACATACATATTATATCGTTTAAAGAATGAATTCCACTTTTTTTTGTCGAAAAAAAGGTGTAGGAAGTGTTTTAATCATTTGGTAATTGGATGTTAACAAGGCATAGACATAATAGAAACCATAAAAAAATTCATGGCTCATAAATATTTAGATTCGTTATAAATGTCATGTTGAATTTTTGTGGTTGGTTTTGAAGACTTTTAAAATATTTTCGAAGAAGAAAAACATCAATACAAATAATGTTTGATTACACAATTTGTAAAACCTAATCTGCTCTATCATGAATTCCATCGTAGTCTTGTAATACTTGTTACGAATCTCGAAAAAATCTATCACAGATTCCATCTTAGTGAAAAATCTCATACAAATTCATGGCAAGGCTGATTGCTGAATATCTATGATGGTAAGCTGGTAATTTTGGGGGTTATGTAAGAATAAGCCAGGCACCTAAAAACCTGAAACGTGATAATTTCCCCAGACGGTTTTTTTTTAGCTCAGCAATGTCTGAAGAGGGACAGAATCAGCCTTATTCAGCCCTATCGCGAAAGAAATTTCCCCGGAGTTTTTTTCCCATTTTGGGAAATTTGCTATCACGAATCATCTCGGGAAAATATTCCTTTCAGCAAAAAAGCTATCGTGAATAATTTTTCCAGGGAACTTTTTCCTTATGTCAATTTGCAAACATTTCCTCAATTAAGTTCTTGGGGAAAAATTATTTCGTGGGAGATTCGCGATTGGAAATATTCTTTCCCCGGTATTTTTTGTTTTTCCGGGGAAAAAAGTTCCCATTTAGTTGGTCATAAGGCTAATTGTGTTTCATCCGAAAAATATTTCACCTTGAAATTTTTTGTTCGCCCGGAATTTTAAAAGCTATAGTGTGAGTTTCGCCCGAACGAAATTTCATTCACTTACTACAAATAAGTGAAGTTAGGCTGTTAATTGCATTACATTCCGCTCGAAATGAATTTTCACAATAAGATAAATTTTTCAAACACGAAATTTCGGGTGAAATTTACGATAGGTGAAAAGTGAAATGTCAAATGCTTCGGGTGGAATGTTGTTCGCGGGTGGAACTAACAATAAGGCTGAATGCTTTATTCAAGGGATACCGATGTTTGCCCACAACTCATAATCCTAAAAGCCAATAACCCAAAAATTAAAACCTATAGTAAAGACAAAAAATTTGTTCGTTGAACCCTAAAGTCACCTTGGTGTCGCCCTGAAGCGTGTTTTGAAGAACCTCAATCTGAAAATCAAATTCTGTGTTTTTTGAGACCCTGAACTCGCCTTGGCCTTTGTTATACTGGTTGCTTATTTTTGAGATATACATAGATAGAAAAATAAAATAAATAGAAATAGAAAAGCGAAACCCTTGAAATTTTTTTAATAAATTTTTAAAACTAACAAAAAATTTTATTTTTTAATTATTGAGCATCGAAGTTCTTGTTTCTTCCATTGGATGTCAACAACATAATTTAAAGTCCTGTGGTGTTTTTTGAAAACCGAAAAAACAGTTTTTTTTTGACAATTCTTGGAGTTGTCAAGAAAACATGGGTCAACCCTGGGTAAAGTTCAATGAACAAACTAAAATCTCTTGAAGACAAAATCCCAAAAAAAAAATGCAAACAAAAATCAAGCTATAAAATGGCGGTATTTTTAATGAAATAAAAACAAACTGTTCTGCAATATCCATTTAACTTCAAATTAATTTGTATTTGTGCCTATACATAATAAGACAAATCAAAATAAACAATAATGCAAAATATTTCATCAGGGTAGGTAATTATTTAAAAAAAATGTTTTAAGTTTTACAACAAGAGCTTAATTTTTTTCATCGTTTTATAACTCATCATCGGTGTTTTTTCAAAAGAAAGAAATTATTTTCTTATATTTTATTTAATATATTGGAGTTTTTTGGAGATTTGAAGACTTTAGCAAAAGAAAATATTTATTGGGGATTTTGTCCACAGGGCGCCTTTTCCCATGGAGCTTTCGTTTGGTTGCAGTTTGATTTTTTTTGGAATTACTTCCGGTTAGTCAGATGTTTTTGGGATTAACGTATATTTATTTCCCTTTATCCAATTTAATAAAATTAGTAGTTAAAAGATTGTGTCACACACGTAACAAGATTTGCATTCAAAAACTCTACGGAAACCTCTTCCATAATGAGAAAGATGTAATCCCGTTTTGAGGATTAAATAAAAATTGTTGAAATTGAAAAAAATTATTCACTTTCCAAAATAACAATAATCATTTTCCGTTTGAGTTTCGTAATTTCTTATAGCCGTAGTTTTAAATTTCAAGCTGAAATGTTGGCCATTTTTTCACAGATTTGTTTTTAATTTCTATTTTCGATATAAGCACATGAGCACCAGTGTCACATTTTGTACAATAATTGTAAACGGCTTTTATAAGGTTTTTTCCAATCCAATTGGTAAAAAACAATGAATTAAAATTCACACTAAAAGTGGGTTTAATAAAGCAAAAGAAAAGAAAAAAAATAGCTGCTCCAGTTTCTATAAGAACACTCTTAAGGGTTTTGAGTGAAGAAATTGAAATTTAGTTTTAAAAATAGAAAAACTTGAAAAATAAAACCTATAACTTTCGCCTGAACCGGCCGGCCGCGTCTATCTAGTTGGGTATTTGTTTTTCAACTTAAACATTTTTTGCTTAAAAATTATAATTAAAGAAAACTAAATTATATTTTATTTTTATTTATTTTTGATTTCTTATTTTAAAATAATTAAATTTCACAACTTTAAAATTTCATAACTGTTATTTGCGACGCATTTCGGAGTGTTAATATATCTTCGGTCGAATTAATTCTTTTAAGTACTTTTTACAATTAAAAACAAAATAAAATTTAGTTTCCTTAATTTTTATTTATTAAAATTATTTCACTGAACCATTTTTGTTCGAAACTTTTTTTTTTACTTATAAGTTATAACAGTTTTAAAATCAAGTCATTTAAAAATATTAAATATCAAAAACACTCACAATAATTATTTAATTCTGATGTGCTGGAAAGTGAATGCTGAATTAGCATAAAAATACTCATAAAAAAACATATCCAAATATCCATTTTGTTGTTATTTTATATATTTTTCTTTTTAACTTAACCTTTAATTTGTTATCTTAAAAAACTTTATATATAGCTTGTTGATAGTTAATCCGAATATTTTTTTAGGCTGAACTTTCCAACCGTAGTTCTGTGTAAGGACTGACTGTTTAAAAATTACACTTTCATCGGCTAACCGACAAAAAAAAAAACATTATTTTTCAAATTCAATCATTTTTTCGCGGCATATTTTCGTGTCTTGCGCATGATAGTATCTAAGTTATAATATTTACCATCTTTCAATTTGATATTAAAAATATAAGAAATACCTATTAATTCTTTTCGCAGAAGAAGAAAGTAACAATCCTCCTTGGTTCATTCATATTGCAATGGTTGTGACTTCGAAGGAATGGGGGTGGTAGGTACAATATTTATATGCGTTTTAGATCCCTAATGAACCAATCCAAATAAAATGCTGAAACGTTTGTTTTTTTTTTTTTAACTTTTATACTTCTAAGCAAATGTGGTTAGTAATTATGTGTGATTATGAATATTTTGGGGGAACAAAAATATGGAAGCAAAGTAAAGAGCTTACCTTTCAAAATATTTAGATGTGCTGATTTATAACATTCTGAGAAAATAGTTGATGGGGAATAATAGGTAGGAAGTTGGTTAGGGTTGGTTGGCTTCAAAAAAATCCATTCGCCTCTCATTGGTTCTGGTGTAACAAAAATTAATTTCCCCATGTTATATACATAGGTATATTTATAACTTGTTTTCAATTCATACGGCAAAGTTTCTCACAATAACAATAATATAGATAGGTAACTATTTTAAACCGTTTTGTACTCAACATTCCAAATTAGGTAAATAAAATAAAATGTTTTACACTTTTGGCTTGCAAAATTTTATCTACGTTCCACTATGAAGAATAAAAATAAAGCGGATCGAGTAAGTTGTTGGCTTTTGTTCTCAAGCTCGATTTTGTCGACTCCTCCTTCTAGTAACGTTGCTTTTGCAAAACATATTTGGCTGTTGAATTATTATGGAGTTACGCTTTGTGTAAGGAGAAATTGAAAGAAAAGAGAAAGAAAGACAAATTATGATACCTTCCTCAATCCTCACTATCATGATCTCCTAGTAGATCGTTTAAAATTTTGTATGAAATTATTACTTATTTCTTGTTTTCATGTGTTTGTTTGGTGAAGAAATGGACAAAGAAGAGTAAGAAGAAATATGCGCGTCTAGTAGGTAGAACAAAATTTTGTATGAAAATTTAGATTTGCTTCTGCGCTGTAAAAAAAAATCCACCAAGTAGGTTCCTTATCTGCTTCCACATTAACATTTTTGTTTATTACATTTTGTTTGTTCCACTTTCTCGAACAAAAACAAGGCAGATCGATTGCGTTGGCTCTCGTTCTTGAACTCGATTTTCTCATTTGACTTCCTCCTTCTTCCAACGTTGGTTTTTGCAAAGAACGTGGCTGCAGTGCTTGTGTATTTCAAACGTCCATGTTTGTTTCGTGGTGGAAACAAAAAGAAAGCAAAAATCTGTAGGCCTGCTCATAAACATGAGCGCCTAGTAGGTAGAAAAGAAATTTAATTTTTTCTGCCTCGTTGATAACAAATTTTTCGTTGAGATGTTGAAAGAAAGAATTGGTTAAGCAGATGATAGAAATAGAGTACATAATTATGTTCTTTTGACCCCTTTAGAATAAGGAAACAAATCGCTTGAATTTGTTGCACATTTCTTTTTCTTGATCGATATTTCTATTGATTTTTATGCCATAATCAATTTTTTAATTTTGTTTTTTAATTAAATTTGCTAACTAATTTTTTATTAAATAAAATAATTGTAGATGTAGATTAAAAATAACTCACTTTTTATTGAATGTAATTGTTTGTTGTATGCAATTTCAATACGAATTTATATTTAAAATAAATAAAAAATACTCTATACAATTGGTTCACATTCCCGCAACACAATTAAATTAATATTAATTGTGTCTAAAATATAGTTGTCATTTTGATTGGTTTAAAATTGATTTATGATAAGATTTACTAATAAAATTTATTTGGTTTTTATAGCCCAAGAGGTGTGTCGAAGAAAGCTTTTTATTATTAGATTTAGCTTTAAAGTTGAACGAAAGGTTTTTTTTTTTTCTTTTGTTAAAATTTAATCACAACATACACAAGGTAATGAGACAAAAAAAAATAGGTAGGTATGTCTAGATAATTGCTTCGGAAACAAGGATACATCGAATAAAATACGCATAGGTTAGTGCGTAAAATAACAATCCCGTGCTTTTTTGTTAGCGTTTTTTGATTGAATGCAAGTGTTTTATAAAATAAGAAATTTAATGTGAAACAACGCGGATATTTGATATTTCCGTTTCCGATTCGATTGGTTATTTTTAACATAAGTACAACTTCTGTTAGTAGGTATGTGTCATTTATGTGAATATTTAAATTTTGTCCCCTCTTAATAAACAGGTGGGTGCTGGGGCATGTATATATGCACATGAGGAAGATGAATTTAAGGTCCCACAAAAGTTAGATTGATCTTCTCATCAGCTTCTTTCATTTTTATGTTCCATTTTGTGTTCTAAGCACGGCGGACAATTGGGTGTGACAGTCTTTAGATTTAGTTCGCCTTTAGCAATTATATTCGCCTCGACAAGTGATTTTCTTTGATCACAAATTTCCTTCACCAATTTCTGAATGAACGGATGTTGAAATTTTCCCTCTGTTGAGTCGAAAAATTCCTGATGTTTCATTAGACAATTGTCGCGTTTTTCATATTCGAAAGCTTGCATAACCATATCAAGTCGATCAAGATCTTTGACGAATTTTGATTCGGCGCTTTGGCCTTCTTCGTATTCCTTGTTTTTAAATAAATAAAGAAATGATTTTGATTAATATATGTATGTTTGTATGTGTGTGTGCAGACTGCTGCAACTTACCTCAAACAATTCCATTATACGTTTGCCTCGAGGTTCGACTAGTTTACATATGTCCGCCATTGCTTTTAGTTCCATGGCTTTTTTATCTTCTTTAGCAACTCCACAAAAAGGAGTCAAATCACCTACTAGACTCTCAGCTAAATCATGAACCAAGGCCAATTCCATGCAGCGAATTCGATTTAACCCTTCGGTTTCTTCGAGGAGGAATGTCATCATGCTCATGCGATACATGTGGCCAGATATTGATTCACAGTCGTTGACATCTCGTAGCACCCAGCCTGTACGTTTTGTGTGCTTAAAATTTAAAATATATTTGATTATTATTTTTGATATTATTTATTGGAATTTAAAGAGTAAATAAGCACAAAGGTAGATCAGAACAAAGGTAAATTAACTAAACGTGCTCTCATGTGCAAGTAGATGAGCAAGTTCCATTAGCTCAGAATAAAATGATGTGGTTTTTTGGTAGATTTTTTAGGATTTTCAGTGTTTATATTTTTGAAGGGATTGTTCGAAAAGCCTGGAAATTTAAGGCATAATTGGGACTGTGGATTTAGATACAAAATCTGGAATTTCACCAAAGAAGTTGTGGGGGGCGTAGAACACTTTAAAGCTGACACTTGGACATTTTGTATCATTTGTATCAAATGACTTAAACCAAATTGGTGTAGATAGTTGGAGTTGGAGAATCGGGCTAGCTGGAGCAGCTTGTTGGTCGAGTTCGTGCTTCAGCCTAGACTGTAAGCTCCATATAAAGTAAAGTAAGTAATATATGAAGGATTGAGGAAAAAAGCTTAAGTCTATCCATTTTTTTTTTTTTTTTCAAAATTAAGTACCTACACGTTTTTGGAGTATTTTTGATGATGATAATTATAAAGTTCTTTCGAAAAAATAAATAAAACAATATGCCTCACTGCGGATAAACTGTCTTGCAGATTCCATATACTATACGGACCCATGTGGTATTGTGTTTCTAAAGTTGGAGTGAATTTTAAGCGCCCCTTTATTTTATTTTTGGCTTTTACTGATTAAGATTGAGAATGGGAACATGGTTCTCTACAAACTCACAAAAAATAAAACATATTAAGGTAAACTTTCTGAGGGGGAATAGGTATGCTAAATTTGTTTGAGTGCTTAATACATTGAGGAATAATAAAATCCTAAATCCAAGCTGTTACAAATCTTTTATAATCTGAAGAAAAGATGTTGAAAAGGTTCTACAAAATCCGAATGCCCACAAATGTCTTTATTTCAGAGACAGAGAAAGCTTTTATATTGCAATAAACAAAATTTAAAAAAAAGCGACAGTAAATTCTTTACAGACTTATCGATGGACGCTTGACTCAAGTTCAAAGACTTTGAATTGTAAAAATCATAAATCACACAAACGATTAACTTAAAATTTAAATCATTTGCTTAAGAATTAATATAATTAATGAAATTATTATTTTTACGTCTAACCATATTTTGCCTTTTTTTTCATTCATTTCGCTTTAACTTTAACATTTTATTTGTATTTAAAATTTACATTTACGTTTTTCTCAGAATTAAGGCGCCAGTTATAGTTTTCATTGAAACTCATCATTGAAAATTTTAATTGTTAATTTTGAGGCACTTAAAAAGTGAAATCAGTAATTATTTTAATGCAAATAAAAAGCTGATAACTCAATTATTATTTATAGTCAAAAAAATATTTTATTTTGGCCCAGCCTATCGCAGGAAATGAATTTCTCTATTTCAATGATTTAACTACCTTATCATTGATCATTGAAATCTTAGAAATCGTTTTATGTGAAAGGTAGGGCCAAAATGAAATATTTTTTTGACTAGACATAATAATCGAGTCATCAGCTTTTTATTGGCATCAAAATAATCACCTCAAAACTGAAAATTAAAATTTTCAATGATGAATTTCAATAAAAGCTATAACTGGTCCCTAATCTGAGTAGACTTAACCACTTTTTGAGTGGACCCTTCATTCAATAAAGAATTATATTTATTAACTAATAAAGCTCAGTTTGATTAATTTGGAAGGTGTTCGCTTAGCAATTTATTATTATGAAATGTTAAACCTAATTGAAGTAAATTTTTTATTTAATTAAAACAAAAACCACAATGTGGTATCACATTAGTGTTATTGCCGACAAAACTAAATAAAATACGTTGCAATAAATTAAGTTTCGAGTATCACTTTTGACACAAACTACGCGACGTTCAATGAATGGAAAATATTTTAGCAAATAAATAAAAAAAAAGACCACACACACTTTGTCTCTGCATCAAATTTTTTTTTTTTTAGATATTTGTTTAGTTTGTTTAGCATCTGATACATTTTTTTTGGTTTCATAACAATTTTTTTTTTCAGTAAATAGGTAAACATTATATACACAAATTGTATGCTTGTGTCTTTGGCATTGTGTATTTTGACCTTGGTTTAATTTTGCAAATAATAAACTCTTGAATTTTTTTCTTTTTCTTGTTGGTTTTGTTGGAATTAAGAAGGTATACAACATAATGTATACGAGTATTAGATTTAGATGAGTCATTTTACTTTATGTAAAAGTTCTTTGACTGACTGCCTTTACTCTTTATATACAGAGATACAAATAACTAAAATGTGATAAGGGAACACCACCACCAACCGTGCTGGAAATCAAAATAGAAAAAGAACGATACGCATATTGAAATGAAGTTTAACCAAAGCAATTTGCTTACGTAAGCCTTATTAGAACTTGATATTTATGCAAAACCTCAGCGTTGCGACCATAACGACGACGAGTACAAAATTTACAACACAATTTGGTTTTTTATTAAAATAATAAAAAGAGTAAAATCACTACCGGGATGGAAATGGAAAATCAATAAAAATAACAAATGAATGAAAAACGAGAGAAAATGTGCTAGGTACCTTTGTTTAAGAAAAAAAAAAAAAGAAACTCTGCTAGTTCTAGTTTATGGTTAGGAGAAAAAAAAGAAAAGAAACTGACCTTCAAATTGCCAACAAGTTCCATAAAATGCAGTATGTCCGCTAGGCTGCTTTGGAAGCAAGATTTTTCTTTTCCACCACTGTTTTCGCCACAAGAAGCGCCATTACAAGAAACCTTCGTCGTTGTTGTCTCCTCATCCAGCTGTTTTGTGGCAGCGTCACCCTGATGTTGGTTTTGTTGTTGTTGTTGTTGTGTCACAACAACCACCTCCTCCTTCACCTTTGCCTCTGACATGTTATGACTTGATTGATTTTGCTTCTGATGGGCCTTTGCCGTTTGACTTTGTTCAATATTTTTTTGTTGATTCAAGGCGCCCTGTTCGCGTAAATCTATACAATTCGTTTGCGATTCTAATTTCACAGCGCCACCACCGTTGCTTGCTGCCCTCGAAAATAGACTGGCATTAAATAATACAGCTCTGATTGTTTTCGGCTGATTTTTCTCGTGCTCTGTGTTGTTGTTGCTATTGTACATCATCAGTTTGATTTCGTTTGTTCCTGGTGGTGCTTTGGGGCCGTACCCGTAACCGATGCCACTGACTCTTGTGAGTGTATTTAATGGAGAAGCAAGAGAGCTCGATTGTGATGTCACGCTCACGGTTTGATTTGATGACGTTCCAAGGGGGGGTTTATTGGAGGAAGACTGGGCCTCGTGCTCTTTATTGATGATAGTGCTACCGCTACCACAACCACTGCCATCGCCATCGATAACAATGCTTGCTCTCTTGATGAGGCTTCTGGCAAGATCGCTTGTTGTCTCGAGCTTCTTAAGGACGTCTCGTAAACGAGGAATATACAACATTTTTCAATTTTTCGTTTTTTTTTATTTCTTAAAAATAGTGTCGGGGTTGTTCCGGTGATGGTGAAATAAACAGCGCACGGGGAAGGGGGTTGACAGAAGCGAGGCAATAAACCAATAAAAGCCCACGAAAGCTTTTATCCAATTATTATTATTATGTTGTTGTTGTTGGGCTGCTGTTGAATTTTATTTGGTTTTAAACTAAATTTTACTCCTTGAAAATAATTATCTACGAAATTGGCTAATTCACTTTGGTTGTACATATTATCACATGCAATGTAGCAAATACAAAACTAAATATTAATAAAATTGCACTAAACTATTGATGACTAGATTTTGGTTCTCTATAACACGGAGATGGAAGCGTCTTCGTCGTCGTCGTCCGTAGTATATTTCCTGCTGGGCACTGCACCAAGTTCACCAAGAAATGTTGCGACTTGAAAAGTCATGTCAATCGAAAACTTTAGGGGATGAGAACTGTTGGACATAAAAGTCGGAAAGCACGAATTTCTGTTTTAATTTAATTTATGGATTTAAAATCACCCAATTGTTGGGGGCTTATTACTTAACGAACGGAGGAAATTTTCTGTGTTTCGTCTTGTCCCCCCGAAATCGTTTTGTTCAAAGAACTGAAATGTCAAGTGTTTTGAAGTCGCATTTGTCAATATTTTTTTTTTTTACGGTTTGACGTTTTCAAATGTCATTTAGCAGATGTGATTCGATTGATACAGGGATGTGATATGAGTGGTTACTACTGGAAATAATAACCTAACTGACAGAAAGGTGGCACTGTAGATGCATTTTTGAGCCAGTTCCTCGAGAATCTTTTACACAAGGAGAGTATGTTGATTCTTTTTGAAATCAGAAGAAAATGTTTTTTTTAGGAATGGTTTAATATTTAGTAGAGTACGAAATACACCAGACCATACACCATACACTGACTGAAGCCCTAATGAAAGAAAGAACATTAAAAACTTATTAAAATAAAAACATTTTTGACAAAATGGATTCGGATCATACCTTTTTTGTGTTTCCGTAAAATGAAATAGCAATTAAAAGATTTTTAAATAATTTTGACAGTTAAGGATTAACGACATTCAACTTACTTTTGTACAAAAGTGAATAAAATATTTTGTCTCTGTCAACGTCAACGCAATCCTATCTTCTTTCTCAAATTTTACAAAAGTAAAACACCAACACATTAATAAATCAGTTTAAAAATCGACTGCCAGATGTAGTAGCTCATGGGGATATTTTAAGGGAACAAACCTTATCATTCAGATGGTGCTAGGATAGGGTTTTTTCAACGAAATGGCAGATCCTAAAAGAGTTTTGGTAAAAAATTCTCCAAGGAGATGTAGCTAGAGAATGTGTGTATTTTTCACTTTTGTACTTTTTGCAAAAAGTTTTGAATGTAATTAAGCCTTTAATACGAAATGTTATAATTTTCATACGAAACGAACAGTTGTAGGTACTTAAGAACTCTTACCATATTATTCACTCAATACGTCTAGATTAAAACTTAAAGCCGTCTAGAATAAATACAAAATCAATGTAAGTACATCCCGATTTAAGTTTTAATATTCCGATTATTTACTATTTTCATGGATACTGTAGAAATAAACGACTTGAAATGTTAAGCTTTCAATTTGGAAATCCAAAGGCGTTATTATAATTTTTTCTACCACAAAATTACAAACATTTTATTAATTTTTTGCTGAAAAAAAGCCTTGTCAAACGTTCTTAAACTTTTTTTCGTATCAAATGATCGTATAAAATAACATGACCATATTTTGGCGAAAAGACCATGGTTCTAGTTGAATTAGCTTGGCCAGACTCTTTAGTTTGATTCACAAAAATTTTTTTTCGATCACCTTTGTGCATAAAAACCAAACCACGATCATGATCATTGATAATCGCATAATTATCAGATTCATTATAAAATGTCGTATTCGTAAGCGAATCATGAAAACTTAAATCAGTGGGCTTTGGGCGCAAAAGCGATCGCATCATAAAAACCGCCTTCCAATCTGTAGAGTCATCGGTTTTAAGATTTGATTTTCTTAAACTATTTTCAAAGTCAATATAGCCGGATATCTCGAATCCAGATTTATATCGATGACGCAAGAAAATAATTGTCTGTTAAAGTGAAAATAAAAAACAAATCTAACAAAAAGGCTTTCTATTTTCAACTTACCGAAAGAATTTTTTGATAATTAGATTTTTCTCTCTCAGCAAATTCATGCAAAACTGGATCGGTTATTTGAATTCCATCATGAAATAAAATCAACGATTTCTTAATTGGATACATAGCTTCATATGCTGCGGCCTTTCGAAGATTGAATTGTTCGGGCGTGTAGGTTTCTGTTGCTGAGCGATATCCAAGCTCAACCAACATTCGGCTGAAGCCAATGTTTCGAAGAAATCTCAAGTCATCTCGTGTGATATAAATGTCTAAATAGTCTTCATAAGTTTCACAGTCGAGGAGAAAACCATCTTGAATTGGGTTCATTACATCAAAAAACTTTTCTTTTTTTTTGTTGATTATTTTCTGTTACAAAATTAATAAAGCTTGATTTGACATAAAAATGTATTTTTTTTAAATATTTATTTTGGAAATACGTAAAATTGTTTTAGTCATAGTAGGTCTGTTTGTTATATCGTGTAATTTCTTGCCAATTTGCACAAATTTTCAGAAAAAACCGATAGGAAAAAAACTCGGCTTTGGGAAACTTGCTGAGAAAAAGTTACAAAAAAGGCATTATATAAAACACACATACTGGCATACTGAGTCAAATTTTATGGAAAAACCTAAACTAAAAAAATTTCCGCTCCCTCATATTCAAAATTGGTGAATTCTGCAATTGTTAAAAAATCAATATAATGTATGAAATTAGGAATAAAGGATTAAACAACCTCTGACCTCTGATATTGTTTAAGACAGTAACGCGATGTACACCATCTCATTTCTTAAACAAATCTCAATTTACGGGAACATAATTAAGAAAATCGTTGCAGCGGTTTTTTTTTTTAATATTTTTTTATATATAAAATTTTCAAAACATTTTTTAAGAAAAAAAATGGTACTCAATTTTTAGCCTTTATTAATGCGGAGTTAAAAATTGAATTTTGAAAAAAAAATCATCTAACTATTTTCGAAATATGTATCGAATTTAAAAAAAATAATTTCAAATTTTTGTTTTAATCCAAAATTTGTGTTTTTAAAAATTTTGATATGTAATTTATTTAGATTTATTAAAAGCTCTTGTTTAAAAAATTTCATTAGTTTCTTTAAAATCGGTTTAATAGATAATGAGATAATCTGAAGCCAAATCCTATCGAGATAATCGAAAAAAAATTGGTTCTATGAGAGATACCGTTTTTAATCGAAAGATATTTTTTTTTTCCCAATAATATGGATTGTGCTGATATAAGCTCACACAAAAAATTGAATCAAAATAGGCCTCGTTTTCGAGGAATAGGAATAATTGCACAAAATAATAAGGAGACTGATGATAGGGCTTGGCACCCCTTGAAATAGCTATATCTCCAGCCAAATAATTAATTAAAACGAATTATAATTAATTCGTATACCATTGGTGGTAGCACCTTTAAGTTGTTGTTGTTGTTCAGAAATTCAATGGAATAATTTTCATTTGAAATTTTCTAGATAATTTCAAAAAACAGCGGGGTGCCGAAGTTTAATAAAAATCGATCAAGTGGTTTTCGAATTATTGAGTTCTCAAAAAATATTTTTAATTTTTTGGAAATTTTGGTATACAATACTTTTAAAACTTTTTGATACATTCTGCATAAACAAATTGATCAAAATCAGTAGAAACGTTTTTGAGAAAATCGAAAATAAAAAAACAAATGATTCTATGGGAGGTACTATTTGTAGTCATTTTTCAGAATTCTTGTTTTTTTAAATGGTAAAAAATAGTAATTTTTTTTTTAAGTACATAGTAGGCGTTTTTTATTATCAGAATTGATCTATATGGATCATCATACAACATACATAACAACAACAACACATGAACCTGCTCTTTATCGGGTTCACGTTTCATGATCCGAAAACAGTCTGCTGATTCTCGCCACTGTGGGGTTGTTTTATTTTCGCAGGATGATCCATATGGATCATGGGTCATAATAAAAAACGGCTAATGTATATAGGTATTTGAGAAAAGTAATATTTTCATTATTTGTTAAAAAATTGTATGGCAGGTACCGTTATTTTTGTTCCATAATTGGGTTAGAAAATGCAATAAATTAGTTCCATTTTGGCAAACTTGAAAATTCGAAAAAAAAATATTCTTATGGATTTCGACAGTAAAGTGAAAATTCTGAAAATTTTTACAAATTTTCAAGTTATCAAACAGATCCATTATGACACAAATTCTAAGTCGTTTAAATTCATTATAGACTCAATCAAAGCAAAGAAAATAGAACCAGAAAATAGAGTAGAGCACAAACCAAAGACAACAGAGAATACGATAATCAGATAGAATTTTGTCTTTGTCTTCTCAAATCTCACACATTTCACATTATATTTCTACTTGGGGTCGAATTTGGAATTTTTCGATTTAGCTTATCTAGAATGGGTATATAGCTTCCATACATAAGTTCCGTTTTTGGTGTGAATTTCTGCACAAAAGTCTGTCAAAGTTCATATAGAAAATGTAATGTTAAGAAATTCACACAAATACACAGAGTTTGAAGTAAAGGAACATACCTATATTTTTTCTCGTAGTTGATAAATTTATAAAAAAGAGATGGAGAGTGCTTTTGACTTCTAGCAAAAAAATCTTGTTTCTCCTTCTGCTCAGTGAAGCTGACAGAAGTTTGCTCAGTGAGATCTCAGAAACGTGAAGTGTTTTTTTTTTTCTTCAATTTTGAAGGAATGTACTTCTTTTAAGTTCAAAAAATAGGTAAATTTTCTTAACTTTGTGTAAATTTGATTCAAAATCCATCTGCTTACACAAAAAAATTTCAGTTTTTTTTTTTTTACAAAAGAATACCTTCTTCCTGGAGTAAAATACATTTGTCCCGTGTAAGTTATTTTCTATTCAAGAAATTTATTTGGACATAAATTCATAAATCACATTACAGAAAACTCTCAGAATGAGAACAACTCATCATCAGGTCTAATCGTTTACTTCCAGCACAGAAACTCAAAAACACTGTCAAATTTTGAAGAACAAGTTTGAAATTCTCTTAAAAATTTTTCAACTCCGTAAATGTACGGGATCACAAATTCACTATATTCTGAACAGAATTCCGAAATCTAAATATATTAAGAAAAACAAAGATTTCGAAAACACTGAATACTGACAGTTTTTAAAGCCCTAATTTGTCAATTAGGAACAAAATTGAACACAAACAGTTTTTATCTTTTGCTTTCTCGTACTTTTCACAGGAAATTTCTTATTAAAGTTTTCAAATCTTGTTTATAACCTAATTTCTAACTTCAAACAATTTTATCACAATATGTATTATCTGCCTGTACTTTATATAAGAATTTATTCTCACTGTACAACGATATTTAAAATAAATAAATACTAAAATACTTATAATAAAAACGCTTATTCCACCTTTATTCCACGAGTTTACTAAACCATGGACTAACCGCCATATTATTCACTCGATACATCCAGTTTAAAATAAAATCCGGATGTAAATTATACAAATTCAATGTGAATACATCCGGATTTAAGTTTCAATCTGGATGTTTCGAGTGAATAATATGGACGTAACAGTTAAGGGTTAAAATTTAAAATTAATAATACTAAATGTTTGTGGAATACTGAAGTGACGTTTACCAAAAATCCCTTAAGAAAATCTACTACGATAGGTACGATGTCTGTTTGCTTACTTGAAATTTTAACCAAGTTTTTTTTCGTATGGGTTGACAGCAAATTTTGTGTGTTTTCGAAAAAGAAAAGAGGAGTGAGAACTGGAGTACCAGCGACAAAGTAAGTTCTATAAAATAAAGTAGACCATTTCTATTAATGGAAATTATTATGAAGGTTTCTATGACATGAAAATACTTTTGAAAATTTCATTCTATCATAACTTACTACTGTTTCCTTTTTAAATTTTGAATTATAACGGTTTTTGAAAAATTAAATAAGTCGATTTCAAAAATATAGAATATTGAACGTTATTACATTTTCGAATTCGATTTGTTTTCACTAGTTCACAACTTGCCCTGCAGTGTACAATGTTAGGTACTTATATGCAATGCCCATGCCACCAAAAAAAAAAAAAAAAACAAAAGTTGTCAAAACAAAATTTATTAAAGTGTTTTCACTAATGCCAAATGTTATTTTAAGAATCTAGTGCATCATCAGATTAAGAGATGCAAAGTAGTGCACTAGAATTTCCCCAAAAATTACAAAATTACTTTGAAGATGATTTCTTCAATAATTAGAATTTTGTGTTTTATAAGCTTAATCCTTACTATCCAAAGTAGGCCACAATTTAATATAGGTAAGTTTCAAGACCTTGTGAATTTCAATGTCATGCGATAAATCTATCAATCACGAATTTCTCATTCTTCTTCTATTATATAGGAGTAATCTTTGAAGATAAGAATAGTGAAGGTGAAATAGCATTTCATTCGGCTGTTGATAGAGTCAACATTCACGAAAGAAGTTTCGAGTTGATAACAGTTATTAAGTATGTCAAAACTGAAGATAGTTTTTTTGTTGAAAAAGCAGGTATTTGCGATTTTGTTATTTAAAATTATAAAATAATTTATTGAAGAGTCGTAATATATTTTATTAGTGTGCGATCTATTTTCACAAAATGTAATTGCTATTTTTGGTCCAAATAATGCTGGCGGTTCTGGTTGGTAAAATGTATCTAATATATCAACGCATTTAAAAAAAAGAAAATTCATTTACAATTTATAGGAATTGTAAGTTCGATATGCAACACATTGGATATACCACATATTCTGTTCGATTGGTCACCAACAGAAGCTTTAGTTGATAAACAATTTGCTTCAATGACATTGAATGTGCATCCTGACAATTTAGTGCTTTCAAGGGCAATTGCAGATGTTGTGGCTGGTTTACAATGGAGAAGTTATACTATCATTTATGAAACGGAAAAAGGTAAGTGATTTTTTTTAATTTATAGAAAACAAAAATACCTTAAAAAACTTACATATGCCTTGAGTTCTATTAATGGGATTGTCAAGGTTAAGGCTTTTAGACTTTGAGAAGATTCTATAAATCACACAAAAATTGGAAACAAAATATTAGTCTCTTCATCACCAAAGGCTGAATTTAAACTCTGCAAATATTTGAATTCAATATCAACGCCCATATTCTGCATTCCATTTATTGTGAATTCATAATGACACAAGTGAATTTGGGTGTATTCTAAAATTCGCTCGAAATGTTAATTGTGGATTGAACCCATTAGTCATGTTCAGGAAAATGAGATCTCGGAGAAAGGAGCAATCTCAGTTACCTGAACAGGATTCCTCAGCAAAATTTCTCAGCTTCGCTGTCAAAACTCTGAGAAAAAAAAATCTTGGATTCGCTTGCTTACTTTTTGAGTGAGAAAATTCTCTGAGATCTCATTTTTCTGAACACACCAATTACTTCCATTTTTATCCGCAGTGTAATATCACTTTTCAAAACAATTAAAAATGGATAAACCTTCAATTTTGACAGTTCGAAGTAAGTGCGAAATTTTCGAACGAATTGTAGGTATATGGAACATGGAATTTCATTTGGAGAGAAATTGGTTTCGGTTTTTTCAAAAATGAAAATTGATGTTCTGCATTTCCATCTACTTTGTTAAAGCTTTGTGAATTATTTGTGAAATTGGTGCAATTACAGTTAGTTCTACTCTATATTCTATTTCTTCGCCCAAAATGAAGGCCATTTCGTTCTTTAAGTATTTATTTATCATTATTTTAGTTGAAATCATTAGAACATTAGAATACACAATTCGTATTTAGGTCAGAACGTATTATATTAGATTTATTTTCGTAAAATTGTTCGTCTAATTTTTTCCCTAAAGTTTCGCTTCCTTTTTTCATTTAAAATTGCCAATAATTTTGCATCAATTTTCATCCGCAATGTAAAATCACTTTTGAAAACAAATTAAAATGAATGCACCTCCAATTTTGACAGTTTGAATTATAATTGCGAAATTTTCGAAAACGTAAAAACTTAACGAACAGATCTCAATCCATTCACAGAGGAAACCATTACAAAATCTCAAAATTCGATGGTGTTAAAAAGAGAAAGCAACAAAAACAATCGTCAAATCAAATTCAAAAGTAAATGAGTTGTCAAAAAAAATTAACTTATTTGAGTTTAAATTGAAAATCCATTTCAATTTGATTTCTGTTGAAATGCAGAACATGCGCGCATGACTCACAATACAAACGTTTAAGTGAATTTTGAACCAGTGAAGCCGTTAACGAGAAATTTAAAAATCAAACAAATGGTTATATGAAGGTCACAAGACGAAGAGTATCGGACACGTCTCGACATTTAGGGTCAATTTGTTCCCGGCTTATCTATTTAATTAAGGATTATTGCAACTCGTAAATCGAATGTGCATGGTAGCCAAATATTGCATAAAGGAATCCATAATTTGAGTTGTTAATCATGCAAATAGGTAATAATCAGTCGATTTTGGTTGATTAACCCCAATTAATGCCTTTGAAAGTCATGTTAGAGATTTAACCCACTGTGAAAAAACTAGCCTTATTGCTAATTTAAAATAATAAAAATGAATAAAGGACTGTTTAAATTAAAAAACACAAGAAAGATAAAATTATTTGTCAGATTAAAAATGTATTAACAAAGAATACGTATACGCCCCGTAGTACCAAGCAGCAAAACTTTTTAAATTAAAACGTACCAAGAATCTTTATAGAGTTTTTTTTTTCAGAATAAAGCGGATGGTTTAAAAAAATTTAAACATGCGTAATGTAAAGACTGCAAAGATAACTGATTAAAGTTCAAGAAAAACAGCTTAAAATAGAAGCTACCTCAATTGGCATTATATCATCCCTCTGCAATGTCTAAAACACAAAATTTGTCTCAAGTTTATAAATTTGATTGTTTTCTTTGTTTCTACCAGAACTTATGCAGCTTCAAGATGTTATACAAATTCATGATCCAAAAAGTTATCCAACAACTATTCGACAATTGGGTCCTGGTCCTGATTATAGACCATTTTTAAAAGGCATCAAATTAGAAGGTGATTCTTGCATAATTTTGCATAGTTCGCCGGAGAATATAATTCACATCTTGAAGCAAGCTGATGAACTAAAGATGCTTGGAGAATATCAGGTATGACAAATCCACAATACATATATCACAGGTAGGTAATCAGGCTTATTGTGAGTTTTACCCGAACAAATATTTCACCCTACATTTTTTGTTCGCCTAGAATTTTGAAAGCTATTTTGAATTTTTGCTAAACTAAATTTCGTTCAACTGCTAAAAAATAATTGGCAAACATTTGGGCTGTGACAATGGCATTTTACATTCCGCCCAAAATGAATAATCACAATATAAAAGTAATTTTTCGAACATGAAATTTCGGGTGAAGCTCACAAGAGGCGAATTAAGTGAAATGTCAATTTTCCGGGTGCAATGTTGTTATGGTGAAATTCGTAATAAGGCTGATTATATTAAAATTTTTTTTTCCTTTTTCCTAGAGCGTATTTATACCATCTTTGGATACACACACATTTGATTTTGGGGAACTACAAAATGTTGCAGCAAATATAACAACAGTTCGTATTATGGATCCAACTGATTTTAATCTTAAAAATGCAGTTCATGACTGGGAGGAGCGTGAAAAACGTGAAGGACGTTATTATAGAACACTTACTACACAAGTTAAGGTAATTCCCCCCCCCCCCCATTTTCGCCATTTTCACCTTTTCATGTGAAACCCGGAGTGGTGTATTCGATTATCTCTTCACGTTTTAGTTTCACTTTTAAGTTCAGGTATCACCACTTCCGGTGGAATGAAAAATCAACCCATTTTCAACAATAGATCTGTTTGGTAAAGTGAAATTTCCTGGAAATTTGCATAAAATTTCACAAATTTTCACAATTTGCTGTCAAACTTTTTTGTTTTTAATTTCACGGACTGCAACTCCAGAAGTGAAAAAGGTAAATTTGTATGAATAAGTTTCAAAGTGCGCACTTAACAAAATAAGTGACACTTTATTTTCCTGTTTCGTCACTTTAGACGCAGTTTAATTGTCTTAGTAAGTGGCACTTAAGTGTCCAATTTGGGAGTGTCACTTGTTCCCATAAGTTTACACTGTGAAATTGGGAATTAGTTTTCCATATTTAGCACTTACGTGACACTAATTTCGATTGTGAAACTGGGCTTAAGTGAGTTTAACATTTTTTCTCATTAAATTAAGAATTTAACATAACATTTCTGAAATGATTATTTCATTTTCACTAGAAATGTATACTGAAACTCTCATCTCACGGCAAATGAAAAATCGCAAGCATGTGAAAATTTCATTTTCACTCACGGAAAATGCAATTTTTCATCAAGTAAAAATGGCAAATTATCGTGCAGCGTGTTGTTTAACATTTTTCGACAATTATTTAATTTAAAGCAGGCACATAAGGCCCAGGGACATAAAGCCCAAATTTTATTTTTGGAGCTTACGTCTCACTTGAGTGGGACATATGTATATTGTGAGTTTCATCCGTAAAATTATTTCACGGAATTGTGAATTTCGCCCAAACGAAATTTCGTTCGTCTATTAATAATAAGTGAAAACTTAGGCTGTTATAGACATTACATTCCACCAGAAATGAAAGTTCACAATAAGGGGAAATTGGAAATCCAAAGTGAAATTTCGAGTAAAACTCACAATAGCCAAAAAGTGAAATGCCAAATTTTCTGGTGGAATGTTGTTCGGGTGAATCTCACAATAAGGCTGATAGTAAAAAACGAATTGAAACAGAAAATAAAAAGTTTCACTTTTTTTCAAATATTGGTTTTGAATTTCACGACGTGAAACCACCCACAAGTGTAAAACTGTTTCTTATATTTTCAATAGAATCTATAGAATGTTAATAATTGAAGGCCTCGCTAACACCACAACTCTTAAAATGAGCATGAAACACTTTCTAGGTTTTGTCAGATTATATCACAGCATAATTTAAGGATCGAGTGTTTTCACTCGAATAATCTACAGGTACACAAATCTTAATAAATTATTTGTTTTTTAAGACCAATATGCTACTGATTAGTGATGCTGTTTGGGTTTTTGCCAAAGGCTTAGCAGAACTTGGTATTGCAGAAGAAATAATTCCTCCCAAAGTCGATTGTCGCAGAAATAGACCATGGCCTTTTGGAAGACGAATTATCGAATTTATTAAAGGAGTAAAATAAAAATTAATTTAAATAAACAAAAATAAATAAAATTATTTTAATGGCTTACAGCGTACTGAAGAAGCCACAACGGGAAAAATAAATTTCAACGATTATGGACAGAGGAATTTTTTTACTGTTAGAGTTCTCGAATATACAAATAATGGCTTTTTGGAACTTGCTTTATGGGACACTGTAAATGGTTTGGATGTTGGCGTTGCTGAGGATGTGAATGCACAACGAGTTGGTGAAAAGCTAGCGAATAAAACATTTATTATAACATCTAGAATTGGAGCTCCATTTTTATTGAAAAGGTAAGTTTTTTAGTGAGTGAGTGAGTGAGTGAGTGAGTGAGTGAGTGAGTGAGTGAGTGAGTGAGTGAGTGAGTGAGTGAGTGAGTGAGTGAGTGAGTGAGTGAGTGAGTGAGTGAGTGAGTGAGTGAGTGAGTGAGTGAGTGAGTGAGTGAGTGAGTGAGTGAGTGAGTGAGTGAGTGAGTGAGTGAGTGAGTGAGTGAGTGAGTGAGTGAGTGAGTGAGTGAGTGAGTGAGTGAGTGAGTGAGTGAGTGAGTGAGTGAGTGAGTGAGTGAGTGAGTGAGTGAGTGAGTGAGTGAGTGAGTGAGTGAGTGAGTGAGTGAGTGAGTGAGTGAGTGAGTGAGTGAGTGAGTGAGTGAGTGAGTGAGTGAGTGAGTGAGTGAGTGAGTGAGTGAGTGAGTGAGTGAGTGAGTGAGTGAGTGAGTGAGTGAGTGAGTGAGTGAGTGAGTGAGTGAGTGAGTGAGTGAGTGAGTGAGTGAGTGAGTGAGTGAGTGAGTGAGTGAGTGAGTGAGTGAGTGAGTGAGTGAGTGAGTGAGTGAGTGAGTGAGTGAGTGAGTGAGTGAGTGAGTGAGTGAGTGAGTGAGTGAGTGAGTGAGTGAGTGAGTGAGTGAGTGAGTGAGTGAGTGAGTGAGTGAGTGAGTGAGTGAGTGAGTGAGTGAGTGAGTGAGTGAGTGAGTGAGTGAGTGAGTGAGTGAGTGAGTGAGTGAGTGAGTGAGTGAGTGAGTGAGTGAGTGAGTGAGTGATTGAGTGGAATGATTGAGCGTGTGGAGTGATTGAGCGAGTGGAGCAAGTGAGTGTGAAAATAAGATAATACATAAATATTTTCTAGAGAACCTAAGGAGGGCGAAACATTAGAAGGCAATGCAAGATACGAAGGATATTCAATGGATCTCATTGATCGAATAGCTCAACTTCTTGGTTTCAAATATGTGTTTGAATTAGCACCAGATGGAAAATATGGATCTTACAACAAAGCCACCAAACAATGGGATGGTCTGGTTAAGCAGCTTCTAGATGGAGTATTAGAAAAAAAGTCTAATGAATTAATTATGAATTTAATAAAAACATCTATTAATTTCAGAATGCAGATTTAGGAATATGTGATCTAACGATGACGTCTTCTCGTCGTACAGTTGTTGATTTCACACCACCATTTATGACCTTGGGTATCAGTATTTTATATTCGAAGCCAGAAAGTCCACCGCCCGATTTGTTTTCATTTTTGTCACCTTTTTCATTGGATGTTTGGATATATATGGCAACAGCCTACTCTGGCGTATCTTTGCTGCTATTTGCTCTATCTAGAATGGCACCAGCCGATTGGGAAAATCCACATCCTTGCAAGGAAGCCGAAGAAGTGGAGAATATATGGAGTATAATGAATACAACATGGCTGACAATGGGTTCTATAATGGGTCAAGGATGTGATATTCTTCCAAAGTCAGTTATTTAAAAAAAAAAACAGAATGCTCGTATATTATTCAACTCAAGATCTATTTTTTTTTTTTTGCTCTAACAGATCAGCGTCAGCACGACTTGCAACTGGAATGTGGTGGTTTTTTGCACTTATGATGTTGAATTCCTATACAGCAAATTTAGCTGCGTTTTTGACTATGTCCCGCATGGATAGCTCGATTGAAAGTGCTGAAGATCTAGCTAGTCAGAGTAAAATTAAATACGGAGCTGTTACTGGTGGAAGTACTATGGCGTTTTTTAGGGTATTGAGATTTTTTCTAAGATAAATGGGCGGATCCAACGCAAGTTAGACGAAGAATAAAAGAATATCAAGTCTTGAATCTGAGACTGGCATATAAATTGACACTGACATTGTAATTGACATTGACATCGATATTAATATTGATATTGATATTGATATTGATATTCATATTGATATTGATATTGATATTGATATTAATATTGATATTGATATTGATATTAATATTGATATTGATATTGATATTGATATTGATATTGATATTGATATTGATATTGATATTGATATTGATATTGATATTGATATTAATATTGATATTGATATTGATATTGATATTAATATTGATATTGATATTGATATTGATATTGATATTGATATTGATATTGATATTGATATTGATATTGATATTGATATTGATATTGATATTGATATTGATATTGATATTGATATTGATATTGATATTGATATTGATATTGATATTGATATTGATATTGCTATTGATATTGATATTGATATTAATATTGATACTGATATTGATATTGATAGACATTGATATTGATAGACATTGATATTGATATTGATAGTGATATTGATATTGCTAGTGATATTGATAGTGATAAAGCCATAGGAAAAAAAAACTCAGTTTTAGAAAATTTGTTGAAAGAAAAATTTACCAGAAAGGCATACTGATATTGACATTGACATTGAATGTCTATTTTAATAGAACTACATTTATTAGCTGAAAATTTAACTTGTTGACATAACCACACAAACATTGTGATTTCATAAAAATTATACTTTAAGGATTCAAACATGAGTACTTATCAAAAAATGTGGGCTGCAATGGAATCAGCTCGTCCTTCCGTTTTTACTAAAAGCAACGATGAAGGTGTTGAGAGAGTACAAAAGGGAAAACGACTTTATGCCTATTTAATGGAATCAACTACATTAGAATATATTGTTGAAAGGAAGTGTGAATTGATGCAGGTTGGTGCCTGGCTTGATTACAAAACTTATGGAATAGCTATGCCTTTCAGTGAGTTAAAAAATGACAAACAAAACTTCAAACCTTTTTTTATTGCTAAAGCTCCTTATTTTTTAAAGATTCACCATATCGCAAACAGATAAGTAAAGCTGTATTGAAACTAGGTGAATCTGGAACTTTAGCAGAGCTTAAACGTAAATGGTGGAAAGAGAAACATGGTGGTGGTCGTTGCTCACAAATTTCAGCAGCAAGTGCTGATACCCCGGAATTGGGTGTAGAAAATGTCGGTGGTGTATTTCTTGTATTGGGTCTTGGATTACTCTCAGCTATTGGAATTGGTATGGTGGAATTTTTGTGGAATGTTAAAGAAGTAGCTATTAACGAAAAGGTAAGAAATTTTAATCGTTGTCATGACTTTAGGTTTATTTATTTTTTTGAACTTTGCAGATATCTCTTATGGAAGCATTGAGATTAGAGACAATGTTTGCTATACAATTTTGGATAACAACAAAACCTGTCCGCCAGAGTAGTGGTAGTTCATCATCTTCATCGAAAAGTTCAAAAAGCTCAGCTAAATCTGGTAGTTCTCAAGAAAGTGTTAATAGCGAGGGCAAAACTGTAAGCGATAAAATAAGAAAAATAAGTTCAATGTTTTCGTTGAAGTCTTTAAGAAGCAACAACAATGCAAAAGGAGAAAATGAGGAAATTCATCATCAAATGAATGAAAGTGGAAAACAAGGAGATAGTAAATGTAGCAAAAATGGGAAACTTGCTAACCATGATGTTTAAATTAAAAGAAAAAAAATAGCAAACAAGTTATCTAACTAAATACCTAACCCATATGAGTGATGACCTAACCTAGATATTTTTTTAATAACATTTTATGCTGGGATTCTACTTGTCAATTAAATGACGCAAATAATTTTAAATTTCTTCTTTTTTTTTGAGAAATAATATACCTACCTACATATCGATGGTTAAAGGGAGGACCTCGTGAGTACCGAAAAATTCAACAAAAATACTAATAATGTAAAAAAATCAGAGCCACCTATTGGCAATTTTAAAGTAACAATGTTGCTTGAAAATTTTACACCAAAAGAGAAAATTCAAAACCTCTTAATAAAGATCGCCATACAAAATTTAGTAGTTGTGTTTTTTTTTATTTCTGAAAAACATGCAAACACGACTTACGAGATTCTGCACTTTAGCCATCGATATGTGTGTGTTTGAAGCGTTGAAGGAATTAATTTTAATGAATTGCATCCATTTCATTAAATTTCTTTACAAAATTTGCGTCAGTGCGTCAGTTAGGACAAGTTTAGATTCCCATCTTTAGTCTTGTTCGAATACTTCCCAAAACTGCCCATTTATACCTTTTTAGTTCAAAAACTGTCAAAGTTCATAGTTATAAACAAAATTAAAAATGGTAGAAAGTAGAAGTTTTGAACAAGTAAACGAACAGACATAGGTACATATTATTTTTGTTGCGAGTATTTTTTGTTTAGAAATAAATTTATTTATGCTAAAAATTTTGAATGCATTTTAATCAAATTCAAGTACCAATCCCGCACAACCGTTCTGGGGATCTCAGTCTCAATATTTTCTGAGATAACTGACTGCAACCCCGATATATATAAAATTTAAGATGGAGCATTCCTTTGACAACGATTTATCACAACAAAAACCTGTATATACTCTTTAACTGGATTCTACTCACGGTTAATTGAAATTTATATCTTCACGTGGTTATTAATCGAAATTCTAAAGAAAAAATATTTTCACCTTCTCCAAAGCCACATATATTCATCAGATTTTTCATAAAAAAGTATTTCGTATGACTTTAGGCAGCATTCTGGATTAAATAATCATAATCAGGGTTTAATCAGCGTTCATGTTCGAAGAATATAAGGAGGTCAACCTGAAAAAAAACACGCCTATTATACATAGTTTTTGTAGTTTTTGAATTTAGGAAAAAAAGTCTACAAAAACTGCGGCTAATAGTCCTCATTATACATTATATATTAAAATCTTAAAACTTCAATTTCCTGCTGATAAGAGATGTACATTATGCTATATTATGTAATCTAAGTAAATAGTATTAATTTATATGAAATATTTTTTACTTGCGATTTAATATGTTTATAAATAAGTAGGAAAGGTCATGTTTTGGATTCGTAATAAAATCCAATTCTAGAATTCCAACAATAATAAGGCGTTTTATCTTTTTTGAAGTTCCGAGTGGGGCACATATCGGGGCCTGAACGAATAGAGCTAATTCCGAACAGAGCGTGACCTGAGCGCACCGATCTATTTAAGAAACATAATTCAGCAATGAACTGTCATATGCTTATAGTAATCTGTCAAATTACATGAAAATTGTTTGCTCGATGTGCTCGGTCATTTTTTTTTTGAGCTCATTGAGTGAGCCCCGGTCGAGCTCTGAGCTAAAAAAAAAAAATAGCAATTTGAGGGCTCAGAGCGCTCCGAGTTAAAAAGTAACATAGTTCTTTTTTTGCCCCGCTCGGAGATAAAAAAGAAAATCGCCCATAGTATTACAATGATTCAGAACGCGAAAAAATTGGGTCCAGACTCACGCAATTCTGCCTGTCTGCCTTTTAACCTTAAGCCTTAAAATCAAAGTTGGAACTTAGAATTTATGGTGATTCCGTAAAGGCGAAATTGAAAACTTGTTGCTCCAAAAATAACGGTAGTTTTTTAATTTCTCGTTAAAGGCTTAACCTATTTCGTTAAAAATTGTACACAAGAGTTCGTTCTCCTAAAAAATATTTAGAAAAATCAATAAAGGTATTCATGCATGCAAAGTTGTAAAACACTGGATAAGTTTACCAATTGGTTAAGTTTACGATTTGGTAAATGAACTGTCAAACTTTGTATGCGAAATGATTTACACAAGGGCTATTTCTTTGCATCCCAAAACTGCCACTTTCTACCCATTTCAGCACAAAGTTCTGTCAAAGTCCATATAAAAAAATAAAATTGTACTAGAATTGGTAAAAATTGACAGTTTTGGGAAGTAAACAAACACATGCTACAATTTGGTTAAAATTCCCTAAGGAATTTTTTTAATAAACTTAACCAAGCGTTAAAAAAAAAAATTTGCCCGTGTAGATTTGCATAAAAAATGTAGATTATTCAAAACAAAATAATTAGGACGTCTACATTTTCTGATTTTTTTTCATCAGCATTGTTAATTTACAAAAATCAAATAAAAAAGGAAATGCTTCTACTTGTATTTGTGATGCTTTTCGAATTGTCATCGAAGTGAAAGAAACCATTTCTTTTTGTTGATTCTTCGTTCACCAAATATCAGTTGAGTTGAACTCGGTACCACACCACTTGTACTACCGAAAACGAAAGTGGGATAAATTGAAGGGAAAGTAGATATCCACCATTATGCGGGCGTGCTCATTTTCGTTCGATCACTGCCGTGAGTTTGAGACTACTACCTTTTCTACCTTTAGCCTCGAAATTGTTTTCTCATCTAATTCCCTTGGGGCTTAAAAAAAACCGTGACTTTTGTCGTATATTTTACATTTTTTTTAAGGGAGCGTATCGGAATCCCGGTTTTTAAAATCTCATTTTTCGAAAATCCCGAAAAAATAGTTTTAAAATCTTGTTCATTAAAATACCGTTTTTTTTTAAATCCCGTCAACTTTGCATACACCCAACATCGCACCTACCCCAAATCATATAGTGTGCCTAAGCAGGGGGGTTGCAGGGGGCAGCATGCCCCCATACATACATACCTCACTGTATATTAAAATCGTTGGGACTTATTTCATAATGAACTAAGTCCCAAATGAACTAACTCCCAAATTTATGAACTAAGTCCCAACGAAATTTTGGTGGGGATAGTTAAAACAAGTAGTTTTAATTGCAAAAGCGGGATAATATGAAACGGGATTATAAGAGACGGGATTATAGAAAGCGGGATTTTGAAAAAGCGGGATTTTAAAACCGGGATTATAAAAAGCGGGATATCGAACCCAACCCCAAAATTGTATATATAAAAAATGTTTTTTTTATGAATATCGCTCCAATAATATTTTTGAAATATTTCTTAGCTTTCTTATTTTAATTCTCCTCTCCACCCAAAAAGAATAAAACATCCTTTTAATTTCGTTTCCAATAAAAATTCAAAATTCAATTTTATACGACAGGTATATGTGGATTTATCAATATTTTGTTATCGCAAGGGATTTTCAAGAGACATAAGAATTCTATGAGATTTAAAAATTTTAAAATAAGTTTGGTGAAAATTTCACCCAAAATGATAAGGCATCTTGTGGGGCTCGGTCAAGCAGTGATTAATAAGCGACACACAGTACGATTATTTCACGTGGGTATGGTATGTTTTGCAAGAATTGTCTGATAAACTAACGTTTCCGGGGGTTCATTTCGCCGTTTTCCGTTCCGCATTTTGTTTGTTTAGTATTTTGTTATTTTGCATTTTACGTTTTGCAAATCACGTTTTGTTTTTTAAATGATTTGACAAATTATATACTTTCGCATTTTTCATTTCGCAATTTTCATTTAGTTTTTAGTTCGATTGGATTTTTAAATTTCCGTAATTTTTTATTTGGCATTTCAATTCAATTGTTTTGCAATTTTTTGGCTTTCATTAAATATACATGTCTTAAAATTTCGCACGAATACAAAAAATGAATAAACCTACAAAACATAATTAAATGCCAATTTGTTGTTAGAAATTGACTTAATATGAGGAAAATGTAAAAAATACCATGAGCGATAGAAAAGTAATATGAAAAAATACTCAAAAAAGAACAATTTTCCATATAAAACATTTACTTCTCAAAGAAACGTTATTATTAATTATCAAAACAACTAAACGGCGAAATGATTTATCAACAACGTAACAAAAAAAAAACTAAACAATAAATTGCTAAATGATATTTGCGAAATTCTTGAAAATATTTTTGAAAAAAAAAACGAAATATAAAAATGCCGAATGTGAATTGCGTAATGATTGGAATAAAAAACCAAACGTAAATTGCCAACTAAGGATTGCGAATTAAACAAAATTTTTAACGAATTAAGCGAAACAAAGAAATACCAAATGAGTTTTGCTAAAAAGTTCAAGTGGCCTTAGCTACTTAAAAGTTCATGAAGTTTTGTAAGTGTTTCGCAATCTACTATCGTAGTGGGTAAATTTAAAATTGGCCCGATGGATTTAGGTTATCTTACAGTGCCTCAACTTTAAACTTTAATGTCTATTGTTAAAAAAATATTGATTTAAAATTTCTCCGGAAATCACTTATATAGCCTTGAATTGTTTGTGGGCCTTATCTTTTAATAATCATGTAAATATGTTCTGTCCTCCAGAACATATTTGCAGACAACATTAACCTGGCAATGAGTGAAAGATATTATATATCTCCCATCAGCATACTGAACGTGGACTCAGTTTTCGATTTCCAGATTCAGGACAGGGATGGTTTTTTCCTTGCTCCCTTTTATACAAAACGGTCACCCACTAATTACAGAGGCTGAGCAACCTTTGTCCAAACGTATCTTATAGTAAACAATAAAAAACTTTGTACCTATGTAAAACTTAAATTATTCTAGATTAAGATCGAACTTACTTAAGAAAAATAACGTTGTGATAAAACACCGATTCTGTGATTAATGAAACTTAAAGTGCCATCATTAAATTTAATAATAAACCACAAATGTAAACTTAGATATTCTTGAATTCATATGTCATAACAATTAAAAAAAAAAAAAAAAAATTTCCTACTTCCTAAATTCCTATGTTTATAAACATTGCTTTTGAAGTGGACAACATTAAATTGTCATAAACCCTATATGCATACTTATATATACTGAATACTAAAACATGTAATTGAAAGATATACCCAGGCGGGTTGCCTTGCTCTTGTACACACTTTTACGTGGTTTGACAGAATTGACACATAAGTCATCTCTGTCTCAAGTTTTCATATATCTCACATTGTTACTCTTTCCTTCTACCTCTATCCATTTCACATTAGGTTAAGTCAATCACTGTAATCATTGGTCTTTTTGAGTGGACACATTTATAAATCTCAATTTAGTGAAATATAATCTTTTAATTTTCTGTGATTTGTTAAAAAAAAACAAATAATTTTATTTTATACTGTATAGCCAGGCCAATCCTAAGTCGGCAAATTTACTTTAGATTAATAACAACTGTGTATTAAATTCCATGTAATTTGAAAAGAAAAAAAAAACTCAATAAAGCTTACTACTACTACTACATACGACGCACGCCATTTGCAAGAATTATAACATCTTTCGATAGGGTGATTAATTTTGCGCCACACTGTACATATGTATTAAATATTTAACCGAAATCGAGATGAGACCTTTGAGTCACTAAAAATGATAACAAACTCAGAGTATATAAAAGAAGCATAGAAACTAATTCTAACATCAGTTGCTTTTTTTAAACCTCAAGTTGAAATAAGAATTCAATCAATTCAAAATGGCATTATCAAACATTATTACTATTCTCTGCGCAATTATTTTTATTATTTCCATGGTTATGTGTTGTGAAGATCAAACCCTAGTAAGTTCAAGATTTTTTTGTAAGTATTTTCCTTCGAAACTCTAATATTTATATTTTCAGGAAAGTAAAGTGATAAAGAGAGTCATTCGTTCAATGGACAAGGGTTTAAATGATGTACAAGGCGATCCAGACTTTTCCTAATTCTGGTCATGCTGACCCTGATTAATATTTCCCCACTTTCGAGATAATAGAGAAAAACCGTAAATTGGTTTTCACAACCTAAATATTAAACTTGAGAAGTACAAATAAATATTCGTTTTTTTAAGCTACGAGTAAATGTGTGTTTTATATATATATAGTAAGTATTTTGGAAATATGGCATAGAAAGGAAAAGAACTTTTAAGATTTTGAAAAAAAAACTATCATCCTTGTTCTGCTATCCGATCCGAAAAAAATTTCGATTCACGTGAATTGTTCAATTAATTTATTACAAATTATTCTTTAATCTCTTCAATCTTTCGTTTTAAAAGCTCTGTCAATAATTATTTTTTAAATTCTTGAGGGAATCTTATTGTTAAAATTTTATTTCTATCGCAATTTATATCCTTTTTTGAACATTTGTTTTCCAGAATATGAAAATTCACTCGAACGTTTTAGGTTGTATGTTTAAAAGCCCTATGTAAAATAATGTACATAGTCACTCAAGTATTCACAAACTTATAGTGCATAGAAAATTCCAACCAATCAACTAAACGTCAATAACAATTTTTATTAAAATAAAATCTAAAATTCGTAGACTGCATATAGCACTTTACTGAAAATAGATATTTTAGGGAGACATTTTATTAAAAAAACATATTTCTACTCTGTGTGATAAATGTAGGCTGAAAATTTCAGTTCATACGATTTGTACTTTAGGCTTCTAGAAATAGGAATTATCTTCCTTATTTGATGATCTTGCGTTTAGAAATAAATAGAAACAAATCGGAGACAATGCCCTAACCAAATATGCTATAAAAACTCAAAATCGAGTTTTATTGATAGAGCCTTTACAAAAAAAAAGGGATGCATTACGACAGGATACAAAGGAAACACGTCAGCAACAAGAGAAGAGGCCAAAATCCTACTACTCGACAGATACCTCAAGAAGATGCCTACAGGTTCTTGTTAACCACCCGAACCCTCTGATAGAAAGAGTTGTAAACCAGCCAAGACATCCTGACCAGCGGTGCCTTGAAGCAATGGAACTACTGGTTGATGATCAAATAGCAATAAACGACGAAGAGAACATCCCCTTCTACACTGATCCAAGTTCAGTCCACTACTATGGCTGAAAGCCTCACTTCCCCTTTACCCAACCACCATTGATAACCGGAACTGCACAGTCCAAGACGTAAAGCCGACTAAGATAAAATAAACATAATCAGCCCTATTCTGCTATTCACGTGGATCGTATATTCGATTCACCCATTCGATTCCCTTTCACACTGCCTTTGCATTCTGCTATCCATCGGGTGAACTACATTATCCCAAACCAATTTGACATTCACGTAAACAGCTGTTCATGTCAAAATCTTGGATAAATTGTTTTGATTTTAATTTTTAATTTGATTCATCTTCGTAATTAAATTTGGAAATGGACAGTATTGGACTTTTTTTTCCGATTGTAAACAGAGGAATAAGAGAATCATCGAACAGAGCGCTACGGAGAAATGTTAGAAAATCGAAAAAAATATTATGGAACTGCCGGACGAAACGTAAGTTCATTTATTTTCATTTTGACATAATAATAACCCAATTATTGCAAAATCATAGGTTTACCAAAAACTTTCGGTTAAATAAAAGAGCATTCCTGAATGTATTGGAGATTGTTGAGTCGAATCTTCCACCTCCGCAGCGAAATGATTCAATTTCAAGAAAAGAAAAGTTCATTGCAGAAATTATTGCCGTAAATTGGTCTTTGTTTGTCGTTCTACCCCTAAAAATATTAATAATCTATTATTTACAAACAAATATTCTAAATTAATCATAATAAATTAGTTTTTACTTACATTTTACTAACAACCAACCAGACAGACGACCCATTAAATGAAAAATCCGCTACATTTCATATGCGGATTTGAATTGTATAGAATGAATGCGTTCACGTGAATAGCAGAATACCGCGCAGTATTACCGACGTTACCGACTTAAATACAGATTCACTTCGAATGAATAGCAGAGTAGTGATGAGTGGAAATTATAGAAAAATTCCCCCCGATGAAAAGCGGAATAGGGCTGAATGACAAATAAAAATTTACATCTAAAAATTCCCAATGTAAAAAGTTAGCCCCCATATGTGCCAACATATAATTATAATATAATAATATAATCATTGTATACTTTAGGATAACAAGCGTTAAGCAAATTGTAAATAATGTTCAATATCCCGCCTATGCCACCTAAAAAACTGTCCTTTTCAGGGGCACTGCCTCATGCGAGGAAGTAACAAATTTTTCAATAATATTTTTACCTAGCTATTATCCGATATTTTTAAACAATTACATAGTTGCCACTATTTTTCAAAATAAATTTCCCTGACTTTCCCTGACTCTCCCTGACCAATTTTAAAGTTTTCCCTGACCAAATAAAAAAAAAGTTAAAATAATAACTCTTTGAGAAACATAACTTAATTTTTGTGACGTCATCATTATGCGCTTATCAAGTGCTAATTAAGTAACCAACAACAAAATTAAGTGTTCCAGTACTTTTCTTTTAAATTAATGCAGTTAGCAGAGCAATTACCGGAAAAAGTTTAAAAAGTAAGGAAAAAAGTTTTGGTCTAGTATTTTGGAGCTATTTAAGAGCTCTAGGAATCCGAACAAAAATTAAAAAAAAAAATCTTAAAAAATAGAAGACATTTAACCAGCTATAGTTTTTAATGATCGAATAAAAATGGATAATAGTATTAAATACTAAAAGATAAACAGGAACTTTATAACATATGTATGCACATTTTTTTAAGAAAAGAAATGGTAGATACGTGTAACATTTTTTTTTTTTTTTTTTTTTAATTTCAAGTTTAAAAATTAATGTTAAAAAACTATTCATTCAAATATAGTAATTTAAATGTGAAATAAAACAACAGATTTCAAAAAGCTATAGTAATATTGTGTTACCGTTATTTTTTAATAATTTTTTTCCGAATTAAAATCTTCATATTCTATTTTTTTTTTTCAACGTCTGACACCTACATGACCTGTAATTCATATGGCAAATAGTTTATAGAACGGAATGAAAAAGAAGCCAAAATTGTTGAAATGACTTTAAAAATCAATTTTGTACGGTTTCAAAAGTGACGCGTACAGGAAAACGCATCCCACCAGCCAGACTTTCTAAATTTCACTCGAGATAGTGAGGGTTACAATATATTAAACAATCATCACTGTTGAAATGCTTTTTTCTATCGACGTTGTTAGCTCTCGTACTATAACTTAAATTCGGTTCTTAAACAATTTAACTTTTTTCTCGTCTAGCTCGAGTGAAGTACCCCATTTTCAAAAACATTTTCCAAGATTTACAAAAAAAAAATTATTTCAATTCGAGCTAGGCGAGCTTTTAATTAATCAAAAAGATTCGCAATCTGAAAAAAAATAATCCATAAGTGAATAAAGTATTAAATACTATTTGTTGCCCTTCGAAATTTTTACAAAGTTCCAATTCAAAAGCGGGACGAAAAATCACTTTCGAATGCAACTGACTTTCGGAAAAAAATACAGTTGGGTCCCTGAGTTCAACGAAATATTTTATTTTTTTCATTGTACAAAAAAATTCAGTGCTCAACAAATTTTCCCTGACCACTTTCGAAATTCCCTGACTATCCCTGACTTTTTCGGACCAAATTCACGTTCCCTGATTTTCCCTGACTTTCCAGTCGGGTGGCAACTATGAATTAGTTATGGGAGCTTACCTATACATATATTTTATGCCACCTACCAAAACCTAACTCTTTCTTCCCCACTTTAATAAAGATTTGAAGATAAAACACTTTCTAACTCTCTTCCTTCTTAAATAATTACTACAAGCATCGTCATGTTTCGCTTGAATTAAAAACCCATGCAGACATTGCCGAAATATAATTATTGTTATGGTGTTATGATTCGAAGGGTGTTTAGTCGTCTTGATGTAGTAGATTTCGTCGTCCATCTGATTGTACATAGTAAAATTTTCCTTAATTGACTCTACATCAGGAGATGCAGGTAGGAGATGTACCTAGAGAAGGTGAGGGAATCGTTTCTTCCTCCTCAGCGTCAATATAACTTCATCCAAAATCTTTTGATTTTGTGATTGATTCATACAAAAAAATAAATAAAACAAAAAAAAATCAGATAGAAACAAATGTTATATTCAATACTTTTTCGTAACTTTTTGTTTATTTATTTAGAAATCGTTCGTTACTAATTCATAGTTTATCTTGTATATGTTATATTTCTAAGAGTTAATATTTTTTCCTACACTAGGCAAACAAATAAATAGTTTTTTTTTTTTTTTTAATTTTTTTGTTTCGAAAATAAAAAAAAAATCACTTTAATTTATTTATTAAATCTCTAAAGCGGATATTTTATATATAGTTTTTTTTTTTTAATTCTTATGATTTATTTATATATATATATATATGTTTATACATATACATGTTTTTAAATGTATATTTTATTTTATTTAAGAAGCACTTGAATATATCATGTAATAAAAAGAAGTATGTATTTCTAAATATAATTATTTATATTTAACTTTATTTTTAATATTATGAATCTTTTTTTTTTATTTATTTTATTTTTTTTTAAAGATAGTTAAAAACTTGAAGGAATATTTCTTTTTTGTAAACAAAACTCGCTTAAACAGTTTTCTTTTTTTTTTTCTTTTGATTATTTATAAATTAAATGTTAAAATAAGGAATGTTACGTTCACGGAGACTATAAACAATAATTAATCATTTTATTAAGATTCGTTTGCATGATAACACTTGGAAGAATAAAATTAGAAGTACAATCATTTAGTTCTATATTGTGATGTACATATGAACATCCATATTGGGACATATCTGTATCTATCGGTTTCTATCTAAAGATTAAGATCAAATGGATTAAGGAAAATAACTAATATTCGGAACCAAAATAACTTCTGTATGAACTAAAATAGTAGTTTATTGGTTTATGATTTATTTAACTATTAGATTTATCCCGAGTAAAATTTCCATCCTTCGAAAATTGGAAACGAGAATGATACTCCAGTTTTCCTCGGAATTCATTGGTATTCCGACACTCGGACCTTCAATTTTTTAACAAACAAGTAAGGGAAGAAGGATTTTTTCATGACAAGATATACTCTTGGAGAATTTCTCAATTCTTAGCAAGAGGAAGAAACCGTGAAAAAAACATTTCTGTTTTCTTATGTCATCAGGTAACATTGACTGGGATTCGATCCCCAGGACCTTCGGTGTGACAGTCATTTATTTTGTTAATCATTTCGTACGAAACCGAATGATAATTTGGAGCAGCGCCTTCAAAAATAACTTTCTCAAATTTCTTTTTGATGTCGAATCATTTACCTTAGCTCCGATATAAAAACATTTTTCTCCTTTTTTTAAATAAATGAGACTCATTCGTTTCATTCGTACCAAATTCCACTTGATAAGATTTCACATTTTATATTCCATCATATGTCTTTACCAAAAAATTATTCATGGTTGAATCCGTAGTTCGCTTCAATTGGGATTCAATTAATTTTAATTTGAAAAGGTCACGAAAAAGGAGTAATCGATAAATTATCTTCCAGTACTTCCAGTTTCAACTGAACGACACCCGTGGAACTTCACGCGATAATAAAAACCTCATTTCTTCTCAGTCCACTGTGCCAACAAAAATTCTTTCCCATCTTTCTATCCCTTCTAACTAGAGACATGCAATTGCATTTGCATTTAAAAAGACCTTAGGTCTTCAAGGCATACCTAAAAATAATTTAAAATATTATTAAACATTTTCTTACAGATTTGCCTTCGTCACTTTGACGGAGCAGAATGAGACAACTTAGTATTGGTTCACGAATAATGTTATTTCTATGTCTTCTCTCTCCCAAAATATGCTATAAAAAACATCACGAATCTATCTTTCTGTTACGTGCCTATTATATTTAGTTTCCTCGAGGAGATATCTGTGTTTTCGAAAACCAGAATTGGTAAATTGATTCCAAATAATAAAATAAATAAATAATTAATTATTCGAAATGTTTCAAGCAAAGTTTTTTCTACAGAATATAAATTTCGGACGAATAAAATATTTTGAAATGGAATTATGTTCCCAATAAAAATATAAAAATACAAATTTATCTTTCTGGGTTCGCGATTAAATAAAAGTTGAACGAAAATAAGGAATCTGATACTCCGTTTTTACACAAATGTTTCAATTTTCAAATAAAACAAAAAAGAAAAAATTGATTATAAAAATATTAACACAAGAACAATAACAAGATTTACAATATATCGAATAAAAATTTAGTTTCAAAAATAAATTATTAACAAATCAAAATAAAATAAAATAAAAATTTTATTTTTTTTAAAGAAATTTCATAATATTTAAAATTAAAAAAAAAAATATATTCTTATGAACTAAAATAAACAATTGAAACAATAATTTAGGTTAAAAGGCAACAAATACATATTAATTTTACAGTTGTATTATTTTAGTAAAGTAAGTTATCTTAATGGAAGAAATGCAAATAAAATTCTTAGTGCTTTTGATTAATTTTTGCTTTTATTTGATCGGCTCCCTTTTTCTTTTACATTTTCAAAATCAAATCATTTTGTTCTTTAAAAAAAAGATCAGGGGCGAATTAGGCGAATCGAATGAATTCGTTTTGTCTATTTTTATTTTTTCAATTCTGTAGAGAAAAATTACGTTCGTTCGATTTCATGTACATATGTTAATTCAGGCCCATATCTATTTTTAAAACATTTGAGTTAAACATAAAAAGGTTTTTTGTATCAATTAAGGTAATTTTAAAGAAATCTTGAGAACTATATTTCATTGAGAAAGTAGTTTTTTAAAAAAATGAAAACAAAAAACGAGCTTTGAATATTTCTGTTTTTATAAAATTTGATATTTTTTTTTGTTTAAATCTTATTAATTGTACAAATGTGTTCCTTTTGGTTTTATTTTATATTTTTTTTTCTTTAATATATTTTGTGTATTTTTCTCCAAGTTTTTTTTTTTTGTTTTAATTAAGATTAAACCTCAGAATGAATAATTTCATAAAGAATAACCTCCGTAAGTTTCCTCTGATGATTCTTTTGTTATTTTTTTTTTATTTTCTTTGTATTTTACATTATGTTTAAAAGTGTAGGTATTGCTTTAATATTTATTTCTCTAAACATAGGTACGTGATTAAAAGATTCATTATACAAAATCGTATTTTTCGGTTTTCATGTGTTTTCAATTTTTGTTATTTTTTTTTTTTTCATTTTATTCATAAAAACAATAAACTTATATAAAGTCATAATATATAATAGCAAATTGAAACGAAGAAAATATTTGTTTTTTTTTTTTAATTCTATAATCACTTATGTATTTAACATGAAAAAGAAATAACTTCTTACGTAGATTTAATAGGAAACTTAGGTTGTATATCATTTAACATTTTATGAGTATTTTTTTTTTTGTTTTTATTTTGTGTACAAGTTATACTTTCTAGATGCATATAATAATTTTTTTTTAATTTCTTTTTTTAAAAATCTAAGGTTTGCTCTTGTTTAAAATTTAATAATAATTTCTAATTTACAATTTGCGACTAATGCTATTTATGTATTTTTTTATTTTGTTTTAAATGTAAAAAAGATTTTTGTTTATTACTTCGTATGTTTTTTTCTGCTATGTACGTATATATATATATATATTATAATATATTATTTTGTTTTTAAATAATTGATGACAATAAAAAAAAACCCTTAAGAAGGAAGATAAAAAATAAAACACCATTTTATGGATTAAAATTAAATAAATTGTTTTTATTTTCAAGATAAAAATTCATTACAACAAAAAAAAATACAAATATAAAAATTAGTAAAACATTCTTTAAAAAAAAAAATTAACTAACTATAACTTAAGTGTAAAAATATAAAAAAAAATCATACGTATGAAACTTCAGTCTGTTTTAGATGCACATAATTATAACAAAAAATAAAACTTTGTTCTCTCTTTTTTTTTAAATTTAAATAACTGTCGTTTAAACTAATATGCTTTCGTCTTTGGCTGATTTTTATTTTATAAATGTTAAGAAAAATGTATATATTTTTTTTTTCTTTTGTTTGTTTGCTGTTGTTAAATATATGCAGAGATTTTTGTGTGAATAAGTAAACTCTCACAATTTCGACAAAAATAAATTTTGAGAGACGCGCTGTGCTAAAGCTCAAAATTGATCTTTTTGTTGTTGTGTCGGGAAATTTCGAAATCGGGATTTAGATTTACCTACGCTTTATGTTTATCAATATTTTTATTTATTTTTTTTTTTGTGTTTCTTTTTTTATTTTATTTCTCTTTAGAAGAAAAATGAAAATCAGTTTTATTATTTATATAGGATGAAAAATTAAAATTCACTATGAAAAAACGTGCAGCTTTGTACATAATAAATACAAAAAAAAAGAAGAGTTTGTCTTAAGATACTTAATGTACTATGTATTTTTTGTAGGTATGTATTCGCGTTAAATTTGTTTTATTTTTGTAAAATGTTTACAGTATGTATACTTTAAGTATATACAGTTATAATTTGATTTTTGTATTTTTTTTTAGACCAATTTCAAAGAAATTAACAAAAGAGTAAGAGTTAATGTGAAAATGTATACAGCCTTCAAGAACATGCTTTTCATTGTTGGCCTTGTGGATGATTATTAATTATATGAAACGAAACTTACGAAAGTTTAAAAGTCCAGTTTTTTTTTTAATTTAGTTCGAACACGTGATGTTAGGTGGTGGTGTTCGTCTTGTAAAAAAAAAAATCAATTAAAGTACTTAAATATTATTATTTATATAATTTGAATAAAGTTTTACTTTGAATAAGGTTTTTTATTAAATATTCGTCTTTTTCTTTAGAAGAAAATAAAATGGCAGTTCTTGTACTTTTTGTGTGAAAACTCAGGAAAGAAAGACTCACTGACAGGTTGTTTATGTATAACAACTTGAGAAATTTTAATTATTTAAACTAAAATCTAAAAAGAAAATCAATTGAAAATTGGGACCGCTTCAGACCTCTGAACTGTCAAAATAAATCTGTCTTGCGATTATTATTTTAACTTAGAGCTAGCTCTTAAAATCATTTCACACCCACAGGTCAAAAGAATTATGGTATGAAAACGGCGTACTCTAACGCTAAGTGGGTCACTGAGCTAGGTTGCTTGTGGTCACAATTTCTGCCTACCCCAGAACTAGCTCTATCTGTAAATTCAGAAACAAATTGTTGAAAAAATGATTTAAATCATTTTCGTCAAACATTCATAAAATATAAAAAACAGCATCATTTTTTGTGTTTAGCGTTTTCACTTGATTGCAAATTAGCATCAATTAATGATGTGCAAATTTCATGCAAACCAGAATCAAAAAAATTCAATGATTGCTAATACATTGCATCAGAATCACCATCGCCTGTACAGCTCAGAATAAGATGAACGAGAATCATACCACTTTTCATATTACTTGACAAATTTTGTGAATTGATACTCCAGTTTAATTGTTTCATAATTAAATGGGAGAGCTGGTCAGAGCTCAATTTGCCTCAGGCCTCTGTTCAGAGCTAAAAAAAAGAAAAACACATTTGAGCTTGTGTGATGTGTTGTTAATATACATAAGTACCATAGCCCAAATATATTGTTCAACATTTCATTCAAACAATCCAAAAACTTGAAATCAATACCCACAATTGCGTGTAAAAGTATTTTGTTCCTGTGCGGTTAGTTAGGGCACTTGGATAAATGAAAGAGACTTAAACCAAATGAAGACAGCCGGCTAACCACCGACCTTTGTAACTAGAGATGTTTGTTAGATGAGGCTAAGAAGGCTTGGACTAAAGCCTTACATTAAGTAAGAATGTCGCTTATCACAAGTAACAAACCAGAGGGTTTTTTTTTTAATTTACATAAATATGTGTTGCTGACTATGATACGAATCTTGGCAAAGAAGAACAGAAAATAATTTAGGCTCATGACATGATCTCGATGGAATCTGTATTAACAATTAAAACGAAAAAAACCATAACATTTTAAAAAGTCTCAAAATATTCTGCCATAGTGAGTCTTAAAATTTTATAAAATGGACGATAGAAATTGTGGGATGAAGTACATTTAAAGATAAAAAATAATTCGAAGTTATATTTTTGGTTATCACTTCAAAAACTCTGGACCTTAAAATAACACTAATTATTACATTAATATGTAGGTTATAACTGACTGTTAATTCCTGAGGCTTTAATAAAAATAAATAATATACAAATGTACATCTCATATACATAATTGAAAAACAAATAATAAAATAAAAATATAAACCTTATAATTTTAAAACGAACATTAATTTGAAATTTAAAGTGATCATCAAGTAAAATATTTATTTTTTTTTTTATTTATAAATGAAGAAATTACAATATTTTATTATGTAATATCACAAAACAAAGAACTTTAAAAAAAAATTAGAATGATTGAATGGATAAGTTGTTTTCAATTTAAGAGTTAGGGAATTTAAACATTTACTATCTTAAGTGTCTCACTGAAAAAGAAAGACAACTTAAACTGGGATTCGATTACAGAGCTCAATCATGACAGTTAAAAAGCACTAAAGGACTGTTCACATGAGAGCGACCAATGACCGACGAATAAAAGAACAAATTGGTTTTTAAACATAAATTGGTCGTCACGAATTGTAATCTGTTCGTGACGACCAACTTATTTTGTCAAATTTATCTTATTTTATTAGTGATTAAAACGCAAATTAATTTTTGTATTTTAACATTAATTTAAATAAGTTTTCTTCCATTCTGTCTAGTTTTCGTGAAGAATTTAGGCTTATTAGATGTTTTAAATACAATTTGTTCTTTTAATCGTCGGTCGTTGGTTGCTCTTATGTGAACAGTTCTTAACCTTAGTACTCGTATACCTTAAGACCAATAATTAATACCAGGTAGGTACCTGTAGGTAGAAATTTCGGTCACGAGCAACCTAGCTCATTGACCCAATTAGCGCTAGAGTGCGCCGATTTGATACCATAACTCGTTAGACCAGCGCGTGAAAATGGTTTGGAGACTAAATCTCTCAGCAACATGCCACGCTCGACAGTTTGTCAGTTAGCTCAGAGATGTGACAGGTTTAACCTTTAAGTATGGTCGTCTGGTCCTACTGAAAGATGTACAGTAGCTACTGAAGCTTATCCTAGAGCCAGTGCGTTTGCGGAAGGAGATCAAATCTATGATCTTCACCTCAGAAAGTTCGTTTAGGTCATTGAAAAAAGCTCTACCAAATGATTGAGCTCTTATTCTGGCCAATGCGGGGCATTTACAGAGGAAATGGACGACTGTTTCCCTCTCCTGCTGTTCCCCGCAAAAATAATTAAGACCAATAATTTAAATAATTTATGAGAAGTTGTGAAAATCGTACGAAACGAAGGGAAAATTATGAAATAGTTTTTTATTTGCATACAGAAAAAGAAGTGTGGCCAAAAAAGCCTGATAAAACTCATAAATCACAATTCAAAAGGTTTTATGAATAATAGTAGATTTTCGCCAGCAAATCATAATAGTTTACATATTTGATGGTTGATTTGTGAGCTTCAGGTCAGAATAAAGAATAAAAATATAGATACAAAAATTGAGAGTGAGCCAGGACGAACCTGGAATTATAAGCAGAGTAGGAGCCCGAAAATGGCCACGTCTACAGAAAAATGTCATTGACATGTAAAAATTCGGTGTGAGCGTTTAACGAGTTTTTGAAACTTAAAAAAAAAAAAAAAAACAAAAACAAACGCAAATGACTGGATTCCAACGTTTTTGTGTTTCATCCTAATTTTAGATTTCTAGATGGATAAGTGATTTTAAGATTAAATGTTTAATTTTCCTTAGCTTTTAAATCGAAAACAGTTTTAACGCAAACCAATCAAACAAACGCGAAACATTCGCAACGACAACGCAAATTTCCCTTATCAAATTTTGATTTATAAATAAATAAATTTTGTGGCGCGATAGCTCATTTAAAACCAGGGCCTTTATTTATTCGGGCAGTTCAATAGGAATGGAGCCAATCGGCTTAGGTGAGAAAGACTTTTTCAGGACTTTTTCTTTGAGAATGAGACAATTCCTCGCAAGATGCAATACTTCAAAATTAATTTATATGGCGATAAATGAGAGGAACTAAACTTACACAAGGCGTGTTTTGGTGAGAAACTGGAACCCAGTCAGTTAAAATCAAAAATCTACTGGCATTTACATTAACTTTTTTTTCCAGTCGAATCTTACTTGATAAAAGTAGATTGTCATACTCAAAATCAGAGGGAACTGTGGATCGTTTTCTTGATTTTTTTTTAACTTCACTGAGCTATATTCTCACCAAAACACGGCTACAATAAAGTCGAAGTGACGTTCTTAACAGCAGCGAATCTTTGACGCTTTTTCTGTTGTCGGTTGTGGTGCTCAACAATGTGAAAAATGTCACTTTGATGTGGGTAAACCTGGAATTTTCATTGTCAATTTGACAACGAAGTTGTCGTCGTTGCTTTCGCTCCGAATGTTTCGCCCCCAATTTGAGGGACTCGTTACTTTTCACTATAGGACTCTATTGTTTAAATTCCTTATAGGGATTTAATATTATAATTTCTTCTTTTACAAATAAAATACAAAATTCCTATTTAATGGTCTAACCATAATCGAAATGTCACAAAAATAAAATTATAACCCACAAAAATCAAACATAAGTATATTAACTGATTTAAATGAATAACTTTAAACAAAGAACAAAAAAATAGGATAACTTAAGAGTTTACTGTGATCATTGTATATAGATAAATTATGCGCTACTTAAGATGACTGTTATTTATGTTTTTTTTTTTTTTTTTTAATTTTCAATTTTTAATTTTATTGTTATGATGTATCTAAAAAATGTCTTTAAATTTTATTTATATAATAAATAATTATTTTTGTTTTTTTTTCTGATTTGTTTTGTATTTAAAATTTTAAATCACTAGAATGTTTCTTTTGTGTTCTTAAATTTATAGCACTATAGACTATGTAATGTATGTGTAAAAATATTTATGTATACAAGGTTTCGTATACATATATTAATAGATACAAGTTTAAATATTAATATACGTACAGAATATACATAATATATTCCCTAACAACGTTGTCGCTCACCCTTATTACATTTTAGTTTAATAATATAAACTATAAAATATCTATTTTACAAGTTTTGATAAAGATTTTTTGTTTTATTTTTAATAATTAAATTTTTGTTTGTATATAATTTTTCCCTATGTTATGTATTTTTTTTATTTTAATATTAATTATGAAATTTATCGTGTTCGTGTGTGTTTGTGTTTTGTGTTGTGTGTTTGATTTTTAAGCTTAAGTTATTTTGTTTATTTTATCTAAAATGTAGTTCATGTAAAACTTGTTTTTTATTTTTATTTTTTTGTTAAATCTTTTATACTAATTTAGTATGTAAATGAGTTTTAAAGGAAGTTTGATAGGCTTTTTCCCCATATATATATATATGTATCTTATGATTGTTTAGTATTTTACATTTTTATTTTTTATTTTTTGGTAAGTATAATGATTTTTAAATTTCGTATAATTAAATTTAATATCGTTAATCTATTTTTCATTAATTTATTTATTTTTTGTTTATTTTTTTTGAAAGTGGAGGAATTTTCCTTGTGATGCGCATGCTGTCAATTCATGTAAAATACAATATATGTAAAATTAATAATTATTTTTTTTTTTAATAAATATCATTATCGTCCCATTCCATTGATTTAAGGACTAGTTTGTCGAGCTCTTTGGAATCCCCAGAGCTACTATTGCGACGACGATGGCTACGACGATTGAATTTCGTCCATTTGCGATTAAGTGTTGCGAGATTCTCATTGAATTGTGGCGAAAATATAGCAGTTGGCAGTTTGATACTATTTATTGGGGTATAGGCCAGGCCTAACGTGGGTGTTGTGCTGCAGCTTTTGTGGGTTTTATCTTCACCATTGCCGATGCTGAATGATTCCTTGTCAGTTAGTATCAAACTTTTATTAGACGGAGTTAATTTGAAGCATTGATTAATTTTGTTGGCTGAAGATATGCTAGGAAATCGCATCATTGATGTTGATGTTGGCTTGCCACTGTTATTGTGTGCGCCACTGTCATCATCATCTACATCATTATCATCATCATCATCTTCGTCACAGAAAGTCTTTTTGGCGGCGGCGGCGGCGGTGATGCTGTTGGTTTTGGTTGTAGTAGCGGCAGCGCCGTTGGTGTTGACCTCGTTCATAGTTTTAATGATGAAATGTGTCTCATTTGAGTTTTTTGCTAATGGCGACATTGTTACCACAACTGGCTGAGTAGACTGTGTTGGAGATGATGAAGTTGTTGCAGCGATGATGGTGGAGGTGGCTGATTTTATGAGTGGCATGGATTTAGTGTTGCATATCAATCAATCACGGTATATATAGCTACAATTCTTTGGGCTCTCTTGTGGACTTGGACTACTGGATGGTGGTGCTGGACTAGAACTACTATTTGACATAACAGGCGATGATCCCGAACTTGAATTTTGGGGACTATTTGAACGGTGTTGAGTTACTAGAACGAATGAGAGTGCATTTTTTTGTTGTTTTTTTTTTTTTTTTTTTATTGAACATTTTATTTAAAAATTTTTGTAATAACAAACTTGCTTAAAGAAAAAAAAATTATTTAAAAGTACTATGCAAAAAAAAAAAAAATTCATAAAAGCGGAGAAATTGTTTCTAGGAAATGAGACAGATCAAGCAAAAGAAAAACTTAAAAGAACACAAATAAATTATAACAACAATTTGTTTGCAAGAATGAATAATGTATGTAAGTATATATATATTTGCCAGTACTAAAATGTTCTGAAAATGTTTAAAAACGGTTCGAAAAAATAAAAAAACATGTGTTGTTCGTTTCTGTATGTCTGTATTTGATTGAAGTTGCACAAAATGTTTGCTATTCTTGAATAACATAAGTGGTGCTATTAGACTGAACGCATTCGCATACGGAAATGGAAGGTCTCGCCAGTCACGGATCCAAAATAGTGTGTCAGATAAGCGGGTTTTTCTCTCAAGCGGGTTTCTCTTAAGTGGGTTTTACTGTAGTAACAAATTTTTATCTATGTTAGTACAGGTACCTACATTATATGCCTGTACGACATATGGTCTTTTAAATGAATGAAATGAAGGATAGAAGCGAAATTTTGTTGGCACAGTGGAATTAGAAAAAAATAGATTATTATCAATACTTCAAAGGTCAGAAATATGGACCTTGTCAAAAATTGATGAAAATTTGGTTTGAGAGGAGGATTTTTGGGTTATGATCGTTCGTATCGATGAAGTGAGTGAGTAGGGGGAGAAAATCCAACATCTAATACCATATAACCATAGAATGACCTAGCTTTAGAAATCTTGTCAGAAAAATCATTTTTAACCATTTAAGTTAATTTGGCAAATATTTCATAATTAAATAAGAATTTCAATTAAAATTTTTAGAGGGTTTGAAAATTTTTAAAGATCTCAACTTAGATGATAATATGTAGTCAAAGCACAAGAAGTCGAGTTCGAATAAAGTAGATTTTGATAAAATTTATGGATGAAGCTTAGGTTTTGATTTAAAGAAGCTCAGAGGAGCTACTAGAGTATTAAGCATTCCCGATCCCGGTTGAAATGAAAAGTTTTTTTTAATTAAAAACAACATACCACACCACTTAAAGCATTGAATTGATCGGGTTGGCTTCCCTTGAAATAGCTACATAAAAGGTGGTAGCTTTTTCAAGTTAATGTTGTTTCATTCAAGCCTAAAATAAATTAAAATTTTGTAATCGCACTCTGGCATATTTTCTTATGTTATGATATTGTTGTGATATGAAAACCTTGTTCACACTGGATTGTAGCGCCACGCTAAGTAAATAAGAAGTATGAAAATTTTGTAAAACCTCCAGCTCTAACCTTTGGTCTGTAGTTGATAACTCTAGGGACCGGACTGGGTATAAGGTCTTCTTGGTTGAGACCTTGGTTTGGTAGGTACCCTAAGGACTGGACTGGCTGGTCTTCTTGGTTGAGACCATGGTTTTGTACCTCTAGGGACCGGATTTGCTGTTAGGTCTTCTTACTTGAGACCTTGGTTTGGTTAGCTTAGAGACCGGACTAGCTGTAAGGTCTTCTTGATTTAGACCTTGGTTTGGTAACTCTAGTGACCGGATTGGCTGTTGGGTCTTCTTGGTTGAGACCTTGGGTTGGTACCTTTAGCCACCGGATGGCTGTTAGGTCTTCTTGACTGAGACCTTGGTTTATCAAGGACTGTTCAGCGTCATCTAAAGTAAAAGCAAAGTAAGGCAGTTATCTCATGATATCCCCTAGCGGCATACATAGAAAATAATGCCGCTTCCTAGAGTGTAGCTAGTTAGCAACAAAGCATTACAAATGTATCTACAATAACACTGGTTGAAAAAAATAATTTCTTCATTCATTTTCATTTTTTTCATATTTTAAAAGAGAGAATGGCTAGAAAAAATTTTTCAGAAATCACACTCATTAAATTTATTTTATTGTTTTCTCAGAAGCTTCCATTCACTATTTCGTTTTTTTTTTCATAATTTTTGTTTCTTCTTTAGGCGTTTTTTTTAGAAAATGGTCGAATAGTGTACCACCCTTCCATATGATTATTTTCTTGTCTCGACCCAAGATCAAAACTTTTTGACGTATCTTACGCAAATCATCCTAAAAACCAAAACCTAAAGATGCACCCAAGGAAACCCCTTTCAATATTAGCTTCCTAAGAATCGCAATGTGTCCTGAATGTTTTGTCTGGCTTAAAAAGCATTCAAAACAGAAACAAAACAAAACAAAAAAAACTTGATTTATGTTTAATGTTAAAGCTTTTTTGATTATAAAAAAAACTTTAAACTCTAAATAACATAATCAAACAAATACTGTATACTATACTATGTATGTATATAATATATATGTTAATGTTTAGGTTTCAAAGAAAAGAGATTCAACAAAAACACACGCCCAGAACACATAGTATATATGTATATGTATATGTTTTTTATTAACTTACCAATACCATGACGGGGCGGCTGTCTTCTCAATCGGCCAAGGCTTCTGTTTCGTGTGTTTGTGTTAACAGCCTGAGTAAAATTTGATGGAAAAATATTTGTTTTGTGATTTAACAAAAAAAGTTATGCTCAATAAAAAAAAATTATAAAAAAAAATTGAAAGAATGTTAACAATAAATAATTAATGTTTGTTTGATGAAAAAAAAATAATTTTTTAAATTATTAATTTAAATAATATTTTGTTTAAAATATTAAAACGAGTATATATTTTTTTTTTCACTTTCCAACCATCCTTTTAGAATTTTTAAAATATTTTAATTTTAATTTTGATTTAAATAGATACAAACACAAATTATTAAAAAACATTTACCACTACTTTCAAAACTAGTTTTTTTTTTTTATTTTCCAAACTTTAACTTACTATAAAAGCTTTTCAAAAACATCACATCAATTTTTATTAAAAATAATATTAAACTATTGACAATTATTAATCATTTTAGTTACTGAATGTGCGTTGTTTTAAAGGCTCAATAAAAAAAAACTATAAAGCACTTTGAGATTGATAATTTCACAAATCAAAAATAATCACGAAAATTACCCTCATTTTTTTTCAATGAAACATGAACATTCTCTTGTGGTTCAAAACTATAATGTCGCCAGTTGATATTGCAAACGTCAGAATGGTTAAATAACGTAATGATATCGTAAGAGAAAAATTGTGAACAAACTTCAAAAATTAATAACTTCAATATTATTTTGACTGCATACTTCTATGCATACTGGATTGCAAATATTCTAACAAAACAAGTCTAGTCGTTAACGAGATAAACGAGAATAACCCAAAAATAAAACCATTTTATGGCTACACTGATGCCTTAAAAAAATAACTTATAAATTGACTTTGTAAATTATTTCAATAAATAAATAAATAAATAAAAACATTTTATTAAAAAATGTCTGTTCTGTGAATTTTGTTGCGAAAAACCAGAAACGCAGTTTTCTTTCAAATCACTCTCGGACATTACAAGATGTTTAATCAAAATCGCTAGAGCCGTTATCGAAAAGAAAATTGAAAAGGATAAATCGGTGTAGTTAGTTCTAGATGAGCTAAAAAAAAATTCGAATAATTTCGGTGTAAAGGAGATTCAGTTCAAGATGAGCTAAAACAAAAATTCGAATAATTTCTGTTCCATAGCAAATTTGAAGGTAATCAGTCCACCTGTTAAAGCTTTAGCTCGAATAATAGCGAATTATAGAATGGACCCACAGGAGCATAGCACAGATCGACGGACCGTATGACAAATTGAAATTTTTACCCCAAACCAATACTTGCCCTATAGAGCAAGTACAAAATGTAATATTTGACTTGGTCTTCTTTGGGAGTAAAGTGTGACATTATAATTATTGACAAGTTCAATAATACAACACTAGTTACCTAAGTTTCCTCCTCTCCCTACCCCTCCTTGCCTAAATTTTTTTGGGGAGCACAATGGATCCATTGAGAACCGAGTGAGATAATTTATCACCCCGTCTAACCTAACCTATAACCTAATCTAACTATACTAGTTAAGAACTCTAAAGCCATCAAGATGTTTCAACAAGGATCTACTACATCTGGAGGATATCTAGAACACTAATTTAGTTGGAGCTGTCAAATACTGCGTTTACGTATATGCAGGACCGAAAGATTAAGTTTGATTAGGTTTCGTCATTTGAATTAAATTTCACGAAGCCATTTTTCAATTTGTTACTTTGCTCCATTTGAATTTTCGTTTTTATAATAATATGTGAAATTACCCTTCTCAATGTCCCTAGTATTTTTGTTTGTAATATTATATGACCGATTTTATAAAATTTAAATGCAATTTTTAAAACAAATAAAAGGAAAAATTATGATTATAGATTTATCTGATCTTTTTTTTTTAGAGTTGGGCGGCGGGATGGCTGGGCTTGAGCAAAAACCCAATTTTGTGTTTTTTTATGTTTTGCTGTAGTGTTGATAAAAGGTGTTTAAATAATAATATTTTTAGCAAATAAAAAAATGATCTGAATTAAAAATAGGTATATAAGAAATAAAGATGATTGGTTAAATAAAAATAAAATAAAAGATTTAAGAAAAAATTTTTAACAAAACAAAGCGAAACTTAGTATATGTACATATTTTTTTTGCTTTCTTTCTTTTTTTTTTTTTAGTGATTTATTTTTTTAGTATTTCGTTGTGAATTGATCAAAATTGTTGTGGTATTTACCATATTTTGGGTAATAAGTCCCTGACTGGTCTCAGCCGCCCCACTCCCGTCTCAAAGGTATACCTAGTAGGGGAAAGAGAAAGAAGATAGAGAGCATAGTAGTAATAGCTGCAGACTATGAAAGAAATGCAATTTAAAAAAAAAATATAAAATATAAACAGATACATCACTTTTAATTTAGTTATGGCACATACAACATAATTGAACACATTAAATAATAAACATTCGAAAATAAATAACATATATTGATAGACATTCAACAAGGTAAATATGTACCTTCAATAAAAAAAAAATATAATATTAACAAAAACAAAACTTCGGAATGGTTAAGGACGAGAGCTATTTAAAAGCATTTTACATTATTGAACCTTTGTTTTAGGGCTCAACCACGTATTTAGCCACAAGCGGCAGAATAACTGAGCGACAATTCAAAGCGACAACAGACCATTTATTTAGCAACAATACTCTTGACAAGCAGCATTTATTCTTGAGAAACGATTTTTTTTTTACTGGAACATTTTTAGCAACTATCAAAATTTGAATTTTTATAATATGTTAGATTAAATATCTTATTACTCAATACATACGTATTTTGCTAACCCCGAAGGGAATTGTATGAAAAGAACAACATCGGGGCTAAGCAATTTACACTTCAATGCAATTCAAACAATAATCCCATATAGGGCAACGATACCCCAAAAGATGACTAATTGGTAAAAAGTCAATAGGCAAAACAACTAAGTGATCACAAGAAGTGAAAAAATAGAATTTTAATAAAGCAGATGAATAGTTAGAAATCTGCTGTTTTAGTTGAGTCCGGAACACTTCTAAATGCAAATCTTAGTGAGTGAAATAAGATTTTGCTTCCAAGAGAGCTGAAGCCGCATTTGCCTTGAACACTGACTTCAAGCTAGAAAGTTGTGGTCACTTCAATATTATAACATCCTTGGAACAATGTTAGCATTTTATTGTTCTATACAATCACATCAAAAATACAAGCAATAAAATACTTATTCCAAAAATTGTCCGTGATTTTAAAAGAAATTTCTAAACCAGCGCTTAGACAGCTGTTTTGAAAAAAAAAAAAAAACTGGATTAATGGATAAAGTTAAAAAGGAAATTATTCAAAAATGCAACACCAAACAAATAATAAATACAAATACTCATCAACACACAAAACCATAAATTAACACATTTTTTTAAATACATACACACTACACAAGTCATTCTAGAGGTTATTTGTTTGTTGTTGATTGAATTATAACTTTTTATTTTTTAAGTTGAACTTACCTTTTTTACGCTTCGTGTCGTCGAAAAACCATCGCCCCGTCGGTAGTTGTCACCCTAAAAGTGTCATACAAAAACCCATATTAATATTAGTGGAACAATTGAATATATAATATAATAACAAAGCACTAAGAATTACTCACTTGATGCGATCTTAGAGTACCAAAATTATCACGGCCACGATATGTTTCTCTATTATTAAAATTATCGGGTTGAAATTGGAAGAGCGTTTCGGAATTAGCTCCGTGGTGATGCATTGGTTTTCGAAGTGTGTTCTTCGGCGAGTGTTGAATTTTATTCTGACTAGGCGCCTGAGGTAGAAGAACTGGTTCTGCATATGTAACTTCTTCAACTTGCGGTAGAAGCTTCGGTTCAGCTTGAATTCTACAATGAATCCTCGTAGTGTTATGATGATTAAATAAATTAAGATAACAAATATATATTTTGTCAATTTCAATAAAATATCCTTACCTATTCACATTTTGACGTTGTTCGAAATATTCATATTCTGTATCAGGATATGGAAGATTATCATCTTCATCCTTATGACAACGACGACCGCAAAAATATCCTGTAAAGAATCCCACTAATAGGGAGAATATTGACCCGGCTAGTACGGCCATAACCAGCGTTTCAACGGTGTATTGGGCATTGATTATATCTGCAGAAATTTGTGGACCTTTAGTTTTGATTTGTTGTTGGCGCACAATGTACAACCAAAAACGACAAATTTTTTTTTTTTTTGTTTTTTTTTTGTTTGATAAAAAAGAAAAAAAGAAAACAAAATATACACATCAATTTTACAACACACCAACACATTTATAAATTAAATAAATATACATAAAATCGAATATTGAAAATCAAAAGTTAAAGATGTTCTTTTTTTTTTGCTTTGATTATTTTTTTTTTTTTGTTATTGATTTACTGGTGCTGACACTTTGGGATTTGAGGTAAGATGCACATGCAGGTGTTTGTTTTTTTGTTTGTTTATGATTTTTTAAAACACGATTTCAAAAATAAAAAATAAAAAACTTAATAAAAACAAATTAAATATCCTAGCTTCGTGGTGCATTAGCGAACGAAAGGGGAAAGCTAACATTGTAGATACATTTCTCTTCTGTCTTTTTTTTTCTCTAATCGAAATAAGACGATTATATGAAAAAATAAATATAAATCGACATCATTTTTGTTTTAGGAATAACAAAGGCATAATTTTAAAGAATAAACCATTTAATTGAGAAATCCTTAACACGATATTCTCGTGGTCGTTATTAAATCCAGTCATTAATATTCGAACGAAACTTCAACGTTGGCAGAACCTGATAAATTATAATATGGATTCTTCCCTAGTGTGATATTCTCTTACGATGATAAACGATGATAACAACAGCACGCATTTCTTATTAAAAAAGTATGTGGTGGGTTAGACTAAGTTCATGGTACTTGCTTCAGGGAAAAGGGAAAAAATCAAGCAACCACAGATTATTTTCAAGATGTTCATAGTAAATACAAAAACAAGAGTACTTTCGTGTGATATCAGATTTATATAGATTGTGTCGATTAGAAAATAGAACCGACTATCCATAATTTAAGGAATTAAATATTGGTATTTGGCAAAACAGTGCATTGAACGAAGCCTTTTTTGTTATGTAGTCACTGTAGAAGATGATATGAGAATTTTCTCTCATAATCTTTGATATCACCTACACCGATTTTCCAACAACATGCTCAAAATAAGCTTTATTAGAACATCCTTAGGCGGCGCGTGTCTTGAAAGAACGAGATCGTTCGATTTAGCGAAATAAGTGAGAATCTACTTGCAAATGAGTTACCTTACCTAAATTAGCAAAATACAATTTGGTAACCTATACATAAAAAGTACGAGAAAGTCGTTAATAAAATATATATATTCTCATGTAAGGCACCGTTTGTAGCCAAAATCGAAGCAACCGTTTCACGGAAACCAGTATTTTTGCACCAAAAAAAAAATCCATTTAACACTTCTACTTCTTGAGAATATCCAAAAGAAACTATTTTATGGCTCCTTCGATTTTTGATACTGACAGAAAGTTTAAACTTAATTTATATTTTGCTTTAATCACTACAAAATAACTTTTCTTTCATTATGGCAACTAATCCAACTGAAATATCATCTCAGCTAGTCACATAGGTACATAATTCAAATTGAATTGAAATATCAATAGATATAAAGTTTTTAATACGTCCAAATACATAAATCAAATGAAATGTTACAAAAAGTATTTTTGTGTGTGTTAAACTATAGATATTCGAAATAATTTAAACCTTCAATATTCTAAAGAAAAGTCAAAGTCAATAAAGAAAGAAAGGAAAAAGTTAAAAAAAAATAACAACAAAACGTTGAAATGTGCTTCATCAATCATCGAGTGTGTGAGTATACAGACAAAAAGACTGTGCTTTACGTTACGAATTCCAACTATCTACCAGGTGCATAATCCATCAAAGACAAAATTAAAAAAATAAAAGCTGGTTGAGAAGGTAAAATGAGAATGGCAGAGAGAACGAGAGAGAGAGAGAGAGAGAGATAGAGAAAGAATCACGATGTTACCTTCAAAGTCTTTGTCCTGCATTATATTGATGATTTCTTGATCCTTTCCAGCACGTCGGGAATCCAATAAATCCATATCGTCCCTGTAGCCTTTCTGTTCTCCGACATTTGCGTCCTTCGATGAGATTTTACCTGTGAAAAATGTTAAAGAAAAGTTTTTTTTGTTAGTTTTTTTTTTTTTTTTTTTTTTAACCATGTTCACATGTGTATGCTTTATTTGCTTCTTTTTTTTTGTGTAGCCAAATGGACCCACACAAGTTATTGATAGGTATATCTATGTCTACATGGTATATAAGCCGAGCAGACTTTTAAAGGATATTAGCTTCACACAAAAACACATACCTGATGGACACGCCGCATGTTGTCCAGTTGCAACGTTTTGATAGAAATAATTTTCCTCCAGCCATCTGGGAGCGCCATGAGAACGACATTTGCCAGCAATTTTGTCCCATGCACAGTATGGATCCTGAAGTGCTACACATTCACTATAAAGTATCACAAAAAACACATTCGATATTTTCTGTTAGATTGCATTCTAAGGTAAATGTGTTGTTGTTTTTTTTTTTTTGAAACTTATGTATAAACAAAGGAAAAGAGGGGAGCTTGATGGCTTCTGTTTTAATCATTAGCGTTTGACTTTTACCTGCAACTGGTTATTTTATCATTGTTGCAACGGTGCAATTTAATTGCCAGTACTTGACTATCGGTGATAATTACAAGCTTTCCATCATCGTAGCTACCTTCCTTTGGTTGATCTGGAAAATAAAAAAATAAATACATTTGAGTTTAAGTTTATGAGAAAAAGAGCATACAATAAAATTTAATTTAATTACATTTATACCTAACTTTTGCTGGTCAATCATAAGATTCTTGGTTTTACTTACGAATTTAACAAAACTTTTGCATACGCATGGTGGATATTTTGATACAAATTACTTTGACATGATTGAAAATATTTAAGAACAGATAATTACAAGGGGAATGGAATTTTATTGATTAAGTGGCCATTCCATTGCTGGTAAATCCAATTGTCAAATTTCAGTTAACCACAACATCTTTTTAGTTCAATTTCGTTTTTCGACGTTTTGAAAAAAGGGAAATTTAAGAAAAAAATTGAGATCCGTTCCTTTACTTTCTGCAATAAATTTGTAATGTCTGTCAAATTTTGATGAGTTGGGATGAAATTCTCTCAGAGAAACTGAGAGAAACTGATTTGGAAAATTGATTTGTAATCAAATAGATTTCAATCTTTTTGTTCAATGGCAGATTTCGATACAAAAATGAAAAACTCCATTAGACTGAGTGAGGTTCAAAGCTAATTATGTTAAATTAGGGGCGAATACTCTGTTAGTCTATGAACTGACAATCAAAAATGATACAAATTACAACTTTGTCAGTAATGGGTCTGTTTGTTTACTTCCCAAAACTGCTAATTTTGACCACTTCTAGTCCAAATTTGTTTTTTTTATATTTACTTTGACATAATTTTGGGATAAAATGGGTAGATAGTGGCAGTTTTGGGAAGTAAAGAAACAGATCACCTATGTTGTTTGTTTAATTTTTTTTTTTAACTTTGATTATAATACTTTTTGGTTGGTTTGTAGGCTTCGGGTCATAAACGAAACAAGTTTGTTCGTTCATAAACTGGCTACAAATAAAATTCAAGCCAATTAAAATACATCAGTTAAAAGCAAAAGCTTTCACGAATTACAAATCATATTATAAATTTAAAATTTAACAAATTATTTACACTTACCATATTGCATAGTACGAACAATTTCCAAGTTTCGAATTGGTTCACTCTTCGTTAACACATCAATTTCCTCAATCACCACCGATGACACTTTTTTATTCGAATCAGCTGACTCTGCATTAACTGACTTAATTATTTTTCCATGGTCTACGGATCAAAAAGAAATAAAAATTAAAAAACGAACAAGTATTCAGTTAAAATAGGAGAATTCACTCATATACACAGAGAGGGCAATTAAATTTAAATGCAAATCGTTAACAACTCAAAAGCAAGATTTAAACAAAATTATCCGTCTTACCCGTTCCAACAAATATCACATCGTATGTTTTGCCTCCAGGAGTTTTAATCTGGGCATCCACAGCTATTTGTGTAAAACGATAGCTATAATGGGTTCAAAAAAAAAAAAAAATTAAATAACGTCAAAAGAAGTAGAGGAAAAAATAAAAGAATTAATGGTAAAATGTAAATTGAATAATTCACTACCCAACCTGCAACTCTGGTTGAGCTTGATATATAAAGGAACATTTGCAAAAAAAATAAATGACTTAATAGTAGAAGAGTCAGCGACTGATTCGACTGACTACTGACATTTCAGATTTTTTGGGGGTGCAAGAGAAATTATGCACAATTTATTTCCGAAAATAGGAAATCAACCATCGCTATACTTGCATTGCTCGGAAACAGAATTGAAAGTTTTCATTTACCTGAATATAAATTCGACAATATACGACTCTTTAAATTTAAAAGGTATTTTAACCCCTTCAAAAATATAAAAAAAAGTTTTAAGCTTTAAAATATTGAATGAAAAAACAGAAACTTAGGTATTCTTGTCGGAAAGTTTACGATTTGTTGGAAAAGATTTCCCATACAAATTTTGATAGTTCGTTTATGACGCGACATCGTAAATTTTCCTACGTTTACAATGTTTATGGTTTTATATTTTTGCAGCAATTACTTTTGAAAAAATTTCTTTAAATCAACAAAATATTCTAGATTTCTTATATACTTACATAGTACTCGTCCTGACCAAAATCGGTTGCCCGAAGAATGCTGGAACATTCTCGTCCATTAGCGAATGGGTTTTTATGAAATTTAATGTTAAGTCTGGAAGGGTGCGAGAGTCGTTATGGCATGAGCCTGGTCGAGGATCAGGGACCTTTGGAAAATTGAAAAAAAAAAAATACAAAAACATGTTTCAAGAACATTTAAAAAAACATTTCCCTTGCTTAAGGACAGATATTTTGTTTTATTTCAAGTGTTGACTTTTAGCAGAAGTTAAAATACTTGAATTTATCTTAAAAGTTTTCACCAAAAAATATTTGTTTTTATTTTAAACATACCTTTGCACTGTTAACAGGAAGCCAATTGGAGTTGATGCCGCTTTGTTCTTTAAAGTTTCCTTCAAATGTATCTGCAATGTCCTGAAAGTTGTTGAAAAAAAAGAACAAAATTAATATGTATTTACAATGCTTATATTTTTAAATTTGTAGTTTTAAAATTAATAATGGTTTATTTTTTAATTGAACTTGAATTTAGTTCTTTTCATATATCATTAGTTTTGAGAGATGGTTTCCTGAGAGTAATGAAATTTTCGTTTAAGTTTACTTTTAAAGCTCAAGAATGGCGTTATCAATACATTTTTCAATATTTTCACAAAAAATTTTCGCATAGCTGAATTATCGATCAGTTGTATTCCACAAAATTTTAATATAGTTTCATATTTTAGGTCAACAAAACCGGGATCATTTAAATCCATTCACTTTAGCCAGGTTTTAAGGTAACATTTATTATAAAACCACGACCATTTCTCTATTGATTGATTTGCTTCCTCTGAAGACCACAATTTCACAGTGTAAACTCTCGCCGGCTTCTCGCAAAATACAAACAGTGTTGGAATTCTGCGAGCTAATCTCCGATAGTGATCAAAACATGTGTCTACTTCCGAGTAACTATCAAAAAGTTCGAAGTTGAGAGCAAAAAGTCAACTCTCCGCGAGCTACTCTCACAGACCACAGCCTGTGTCCACTTGTGAGTTTCCTCTCGAGAGTGACGTGAGAGCTACTCTCAATGTTTTTACTCTCAAATGGACACACAACTTAACCGTCTATATGTACCATTAATAATATTATTTGAAATAAATTTGTAATTACCTGCAAATTAAATGCACACACAGCTGATCCTGGTATAGAGTTGATTGGTGTATTAAAAACTCCATATATGAGTTTCGAGTTAGAATGTCCGTAACTTCCTTCCACAAGATTACTTGCTGACTCTGTCAAATAATTTAAACAAATATAATTAGTTCTTTTATTTATATAAAAATGATTTTAGAAGAAAAATGCAATAACATAAAGATTTTGTCTTGGTTTTAAAAAATAAAATTGAGTTTGAAGGTTTGAATGAACAACAACACTTTAGTGAGCTACCACCAAGTTTTTATAGGCTGGAGTTATAGCTATTTCACGACTGCCACGCCGATCATCAACTTGAGTAATAATATAATTATTACTTTTGAATTATTCAAAGGTACATATTGAAACGCCAGACAAATTTCCATACAAATTCTTATGTATTTGCCAAGGAAAACAATCGAAAATGTATCCCGAAATTTAATGGATTCTTTAGTGCATATTTTTAATTTTATTAACATTTTTAAAAAAGAAAAAAGTCGGGTAGTATTTTTTGGATTTGTTTTGATAATAAAAAAATCCGACAAAAGATTTAGTGAAAAGTGTTAAATACATAGTCCCTTTTCAGTGTTAATTATAATTTTTTTTTGTAAAAATGTTACAAAAATCGTGAAATCTTTTGAAAAAAGTGTTGTGAAAGATTTTTATATTTGTTAACGTGAATAATTTTTTTGGAAGAGGTTAGAGAGATTAGAGGAAGCGATTCGTTATTATGTACCTTTTTTAAAATTGTTGTTAAGTTATTTTCGCATTTTTTTAAATTTATCAAATTTCTACTAAAGAAACATTTATTGTTTTTATCGGTACATATTATGTACAAACATCAATGCGGTTAGACGCAAAAAAAATTGGTACAATATCTCAATTCTAACGAAAATACTGGTCTGGATCTCAACAATTACCCGGCTACCCACTTAATGGGGCTAATCCATGTGTAATGTGTATGTACGTTCGTGGGCTCCCGACAATATCGGATAAAGAGTAATGGTTACCCCAGCAGTTTTTACTTTCAATCAAAGATGGAAATGTACATTTATATTGTTGAGTATATGTATACTAGAACATTCTATGGCTCTAAAATTCAAATTCTAAAAATTTACGACCCTCATACTAATTATCATCAGACAAAAAAGCCCGCAGTATTTCCAACTAACTACAGTAGAAATAAAAGTGGCAACCCTATGACTTTCTGGCATAAGCTTTGAGTGTGAAGCCACAAGTTACAGAATAAAAATAGCGATCCTTATTTCTAATCCCCTCTTCGTAAAATAAAAATTTTCTAGGTGTACATTTTTGAATTGATATTTAAATAGAGTGTGAAGCCACAAGTTACAGAATAAGAATAGCGATCCTTATTTCTAATCGCCTCGTCGTTAAATAAAAATTTTCTAGGTGTACATTTTTAAATTGATATTTAAATATTTAATAAGATTATATTTACGAATTTCATTGAAATAGAAAGGATAATCCCCTGGAATTGAACAATTCAGTCTAGATTTTAGAAAAGATGTCCATCGATTACGAAAACGATGAGGACCACCTTTATCCCATTTACATACTCTTGCAACACGAGAATAAACAGCCTGAAAAAATGAAAACAAAAATTGTAATATTAATAACACACATTTAGATACAACAACAAAAAAATCTTAGTTTCTACTAGGAAAAATTTGAATGTTTTATTTTTTGTTACCTTCCCGCAGTTAATATATTCTACAGCTGTTTCTCGAAAGAAGAAATACACAAAATCTCCCTGTGTAAATGAACTCACAAAGTTTGGTGCTAGAATAAAAATAAATTTGAGAATTAAAAAAAAAAAACACCAAAAATTAAAATAAATATTGAAAATGTATGTATTGTACATCCTCTTACCATTTAAACTTAAGCTATCATACTGTTCAGTCTGGAGTGGTTCACGGTAGATAATAGGATCACTACCACTGAAATCGGCCACAGTGCCCGTGTATAGTTCGTTATCTAGAAAATAAAAAAAAATAACCAGAATTTAATTAATTAATTAATTAAAATGAAAAAAAAGGAGGATTTGTATAAAAAAAAAATAACAATAGCAGACATTATGCTGACTGAAACATAATTGTTGTTTACTTTTTTGTTAAATATTTCTTTTTTAACTAAATTTACACAAAATATTATTTTTTTTTTATCCCAATTTCAAAAAAAATATATATACATACCTGCAAAAACTGATGTTGAATTATGTTTTGGGTCGTATGGACAAACTGCTTGACCACTTTTCGTCGCCTCAAGGGAGTAATTGTTTGCATTTATGACATATGAGGTGCATTCAGGTCGAAATGAATTTGTGCCGCAAACAAGTAATCTTCCGGGCGATGTCACTACCAATATTCGAATATAGTTTTGGCAGGCCTCCTATAATGCAGATTTTAAAACATATATATTAAATGTTGTATTCATGTATAGCATATATAAGTGATAACGAGATAAACATTATTTAATATAAATATATATTCGAATTGTTTGTATATTGATGCTGTTTAAATGTCGAGTGAAAGTAACAAAACCGTTTAAACAAGCTTAATATTTTTTTTAAAGAATCAAGTAGGCTGAAGGGCTACCGAAGTTGATTTCGGAAATATTTTCAAGATTTTAAGGAAGAATAACGAAAATGAAGAAAATTAGAAAACTACTTCTGTTTTAGGTGGAGCGATTGAATATAATTTAATTTATAAATTCAAATGGCCTCAACTCCAAAAATGCATCTAACTGATGAGCCCAAATGTCGTACCTGGGCGAAACGCATTTTTGGAGTTGAGGTCATTTGAACTTATAAATTGAAATAAGGAAGGCTAATTTTTTCAAAGAAGAAAACTTTGTCAAAAATTGTACAAAAAGGATTCTAAATGTATGTATAAAAGGTTTTTGTGTGATAACACACTTGAAGTAAGGCTGACAAACTTTCTCTTTCTAACTGATTTTTAACAATAATTGATGTCTAGTGAAAGATAATAACGGAGATATTGTTGCAACTTCATAGAATTGAGTAGGTCTCTAATGAGTGAGACAAAAATCGGATTTGATTTGATGGAAGGAAAAATAGATTCATGTCGATTATATAATACGGAATACTGTATCCCCATTGATTCGCAGTACAGTGCTCTCTTTTCCCATTTTTTGTGAAAAGAAGAGAAAACACTGCACTGAGAATCACGCCGGAACCAGTATGACGTATGTCGCACAATCAAAATGATTAGAAATTAAATTTTACATTTTTTTTTAAATTCAAACATAAATCGTTTCGGATTATTTGACAAGATTAAAGGCTCTCCCAAGCCAACGCTATACACTCGGAACGACGCACGACTAAACTTTCGGCTGTCAATATACATATTTTATATGAGATTCGCTTAATCGCATCGCCCCGTGCGTTGGTGTGGGTACTTTTATATATCGCCCTGTAAATAAATTTTGACAGGCGAAAGTTTCGTTGTCGTTCTGAGTGTATCGCGTTGGCTTAGGAGAGCCTTTAATCTTGTCAAATAATCCGAAACGATTTATGCTTAGATAAAAAATAAAATTGTAAAATTTAATTTCTAATCATTTTTCATTAATTTATCGCGTTTGTTTGCGAGAGGTTAGGTTAGGTTTTCGTGGCTGTCAAGCAGTGACGCTTAACACACTTAGACCATAGGTTGGCACATTGTGATACCACAAGAATCTAGGAAACTTTCTTCCTACTTGTTGAACCGCTTAGATCTTCTTATGAAGCTTGCGCACTAAGACTATTGCAGTAGGTTTGGGAGAGCCTTAATTGAGAAAAAAAAGAAAACGATTTGAATGATAAAATTCAAAATATTTAAAGAATGTAAACTTTTCATAAGAAAATTTACTTTAATTACCTCATCTTTTCCTTTCATGACGCACATCTTAACGTCGGTTTCTGGAGAAGACCACAGGAGCCTTTGTTGTTCTGTTAAATCGTGTATACTCAAATTATACACAACATTCCTAAAAACAATTAAATAGAAAACAATAAGTTAAAACTTTGATTCCCTAATTGAAACTTTAATAAAATTAATTCGTGGGATTTAAAAAACAGCTTCTTACCTCGCACCCACAAGTAAACTGTTTCCATCTTTTGTTACAAGTTTGAAGTGATCCAAAATGGTGTCATTTCCGAGAAACTTAAGCACATCTTCTGGACCTGTAAATAAAATGAAATAAAATCAATAAAATACAATATAATTGAATTACAATTTATTTAATGATGAAATATTTTTTTATATTTTCGTAATTTAATCAAAGGCTAGCTTACAAAATAGATTTTTCAAAACTTTTTGTCAAATATGAGATTGAAAGATGCAATAATTGCAATAATGAAAATCTAATGGCTGATGTCGTTTTCCATTGGTCGTCTAGAAGCCTTCTGAAACTCCCAAAATGACATTTTCTACTTTTGGATTTCATTTCGAAAACAGAAGGCTTCTGAACGACCAATGGGAAACGACATAAGATTGGGAGGATAATTAAAAATATTTTAGACAAGGCGAACTGAGGTTTACGGCAAAAAAGTTGATGGAATTAAACAGAGAATAGGTTCGGTGGGCCCGTAAAATGTACGGTGGGTGGACAAAAAGAAGAAATGGGGATTTCTAAGATAGCGAGGGTAAGTGCTAGAAAAGATAGAAGTGCAGTCAGCGGAACTTGAAAAAGAGTTAATTGAATGAAAAGTGCTTGTTCTTGCTCATTCAAAACTCTTCCATTTTCTTCACTTATCAGTTATCACACTTCCCTGTGAGTATTCAGTATGCTAAATGATATTTTTGTGAAGTGAATCACCAAAACATTGCATGCTTTTATTTTAATTTGATGAGTTAACACAATTCCCATTATATCCTACCCAAAGTTATTAAATAACAGTTAAATACAAAAAAAAATCTATATAATCGACAATCATAAGTTCAATAATTGATATCCACTTTGTGATGCTTTTTACATTGAGTTTGAAAAATTATTGTTTTCAATTAAGGACTAAAGATAAAAAACAACTTCACACTATATATGTACATATACTCCTAGTGTGTATAGGGAAATCAATGAGAGCAAGAGCATTCAAAAGTCCAGAATCAAAAAAAAAAAAAAAAAAAAAACGGTTCCGGTGTTTGGTTTATCACCTGCTGTTAATGCCCAAAGCCAAACGGGCTGGATGGTGGATATGCTCGAAAACAAATCAAGGAGTATTCGAATTTTCACTTGCTTTTAGTTGCTTGCTTGCTTGCGCTTGGCTAGGATTGCAATCTCATCCTCTTTCTCTGTTATTTGACAGTGCGCGCATCCATTGTTGCCAATTCAAAAATCAATTTTACTCTCCTCTTCTCTCTTCCGTTACTAGGTATTGTCTGTTTTTTTTTTGTGTCTTTCTTTTTCTGTTTCCGCTTCCTGAATTCCGACTCTGTTTGATCAATTCTGGCCCCAATGATTCATAATGGTCGAATTCACACATGCAATTGCACAGGAATAATGTCACCATTTCATACCTAAAGATACCTATACTTTATAGATTGACTATAGGATAGATTTTGAACAAAACAAAACAAAAAAACTAAACTAAAGGCGGAAGTGAAAAGCTCTTAGAAAATGGAATGTGAAAAACTAGAGATAAGCTAGAAAGGAAAATCATCTATACCAAACTAACTTTTTCATACCTTCACACTGACATTATATAGACTTGAAATCCTTGCACAGTTGTTAGGAATTTATTTTAAATTTTATATATTTGCATTTCTAGAGTTTTTGGTTCTATACTATCGTGGCGTGGGTGAGGACAGTGGTTTATTTTGATAAAAGTTTATGATCAATTCTCTCTCATATTGTTATTTTGCAGCTTAGAGTGTCCAAATAAAAATTGAAAGTTTTTTTTTCAAAATTTAATAAACACTACCAACCACTAAAATAGATTCAATTTTTAAAATAGATAATTATTAGATATTCTTATATGTACATATTTTATAATAAATGTAATTGTCAAATATTTTTGCAACCAAAAAACTCAAACAAAGTCACTGTAGGACTTTAAACGGGAGTAGTCTACTGATGGAATGAAAAATATTGATATTGACTATAGGTACCCATCCGAGGAATTTATTCTTGTCGCATTACTTTACGAGCATGTAATCAAAAAAAAAAAGAAGAAAAGAACGTTTTACCCATCTTTGTTGACAGATATTCTTCCACCAAATATCTCACTCTCTTATAAAGGAATGCCTGGTTCAGAGTTACCGCATCGACTGAATTTAAGTTGTTGCTTCTGATGGGTGGAATTCAATCAAATATTATATTATCTGCTAGAACAGAATGCTTCGTTAAAAAATCGAGATCTCTTAACTCATTTGTTTACAAAACTTTGTAAAAAAATTTCGTTAAAAGTTAAATGGCTTGAAAATTAAGACCTCTTTATACTTCTGTTTAATTTTTTTTTAAACTACACAAAAAAAAAAGACCTCATTTAATTTTCGTTAGAAAACGGAGACCTTTCATAGTTCAATTGTTTGCTTTTAAAGATTCGTTAAAAGTTTTTATTTCTGAAAAACAAAAGACTTCTTGATAATTTTACTTGATATTTGTTTTCAAAACTAAAAATTTAAGACCTTGTGTAACGCTTCGTTAAAAAATAGAGAACTCTCCTAGAATTTGTTTTCAAAGCTAAAAATTTAAGACCTTGTGTAGAGCTTCGTTAAAAAATATAGAACTCTTCTAGAATTTGCTTAAAATTTTGTTTACAAAACTTTCTAAAAACCAGGGTCAGGCTTCTTTAAAAGGTACTATGACTGAAAAATTAAGAACTTTTAACTATTTTATTTGATGAAAAATAAGACTTCGTTTAAGCTTTATTAAAAAAAAAAACTAAGACCTCTTAGTTCATTTGCTTGCTTTTCACGATTTGTTAAAAAAATTTGTATGTCTGAAAAACAAAAGACCTAATTTTTACTTGGTATTTATTTTCAATACTACAAATTTAAGACCCCATGTAATTTTTCGTTAAAAAAAATGAGACCTCTTCTAGCTCAATCAACTGTTAGCAAAAATGTCTAAAAACCAGGGTCACGCGTCGTTAAAAAATACTATGACCAAAAATTAAAACCTTTTAACTCTTATTTTTGAAAAAAAAGGATAAGACTTCGTTAAAAAAAAATGAGACCTCTTAGCTCTTTGTTTGCTTTTAACGCTTCGTTAAAAATTTTATGTCTGAAAAACAAGAGGCCTCTTATTTTTTACTTGATATTTGTTTGAAAACAAACTACTACAAACAACTAAAAATTTAAGACCTCGTGTAACGCTTCGTTAACAACTTAAAATTTAAGACCTCCTATAACGCTTCGTTAAAAAAAAAACAAACTGAGACCTCTCCTAGCTCATTTTTTCGAAATTTGTTTGCAAAAATTTCTAAAAAATTGAGTAAGTAAAAGATTTTATAGCTGAGAAATTAAGACCTCTTTACTCTTTTGGATGAATTTTGTTTTCAAAAACAACCAAAATTAAGACCTCGTTTAAGCTTCGTTCATTTTGTTTGCACAAATTTCTACAAAAAAAATCGATAACACATCGTAAAAACGTTTTATGGTTGAAAAAATTTAGACCTCCGACTGCTCTATCTTATGTTTATATTAGAACTACAAACTCAAGACTTTTGTGGAAGGTTTTGTTGATTAACTTGATTGTAAATTTTTTTGCAAAGCTTGGTAAAAATTCTTCGTTAAAAGGTATTATGAATGAAAAATTTGAAGTTTTATTAAAACAAAAATTAAAACCTCATGCAATTCTTCGTTTTAAGGTGGTATACTGAAAATTTAAGGACTTTTAATTCTATTGTTTGTAATTTGTTTACAAAATGTTCTACCGATTTAGGTAAAGCTTGGTTAAAAGCTTTTTATGGTTGAAAAATTAAGACATCTTTTATTTAAGTTTTTTTTTCCGAAACCAAAAAATTAGGACCTGTGTAAGGCTTTCTTAAAAGGATTTAGGACTGAACATTATAACCCTTACTAATTTTTTTTTTCAAATTTCCCATCTTGAGGTTATATTTTTCATAAGGAAATATGAAATATTAAATGTAAAAAAAAATATCCAAAAAAGTTAAACTTTATTTAATTTATCAAGTCCCTTTGGGTAGGCTTACAAATTTACAAGACGGCAACACTATACCTATTTACCATATTGATAAATATCCGTTTTCTTTATTATGTCCCTCTGCTTGTGAAGGTTACCGCATAAAATATATCCGAGAGTTGAAATTGGCATGAGTGTGCTTAATCGAGTTTTTTTTATATTTTTTTTTCTTCTTCAGATATTTATGCCCCACCAAGCAAGCTCCAAGGACTAAAAATAAGCAAACTGTGTAAAATGTAGGTAATGCTTTAAAGCAAGCATATCATCACAGAGGTATTTAGTAGCTTTAAGCTTTGTGTCTGAAGGCTATTGATTTTGTTTCAACAAACTGGGCTGAATTCTTGTGCTCCCAAAGTTACCTACGGGAGTATACATTTTTGGCACCCCCGCACATTTTTAACCAACCCTGAATTTCCATTGGCTGGGCTAGTATTTTTTTTTTTTTTGTGTTTTGTTCTGCTCAGTTCATATGGATATATGAATAACATGAATGAGGGATGAAAAACTTTTCGATTTAAATGATGAAAAATCTCTCTTCCTCCAAAAAACAAAAAAAAATTGCTATTTTGGAAAAATCTCTGTGTTTTCATTTTGCAGAATAGCAATTTTAGTAGAAACATAAAACATGCAAGAAAAGGTACCTATGTGTACCGAGTAGGTATTTGTGTGTGAGTACGTATGTATTGTGTATGGGTTTTTTGGATGATTTGTATGTAAAGGGCTCTGGGTGGATGTACTTGAATAAAAGCAAAAAAAAAAAAACTCTCTATTATTCGGTTTTGGTTTTTCCATCGTTTTACTCTTCTGAAACGAAGTGGAATACAATTGCGATTTTTTGTTCCTCTTGTTGGATGTATTTACGGTTTGTTGTAGAAGGAGGTTTTGGTAGCGTAGTTTTATCTTCTTTTTTATGTTTCATGAAACCTTAATTGTTAAATTCTTTGTTGTTGTACTGCATATAACCTTTACAACAGCAGTAGAAGGAGGTTGTGAATATTTCAGAATAGGGTTTTAGTTAGTTATCAAAAAAAAAATCGTTTATTTTTAATTTTTTTTTTCGTTCACAGCATGATCATGAACTCAGAATAAATTGACTCAGTTAAATGTTGAGTTATAACTAATGTCACATTGACAGGAAATCAAACAAAGAGAAAGCATGTTGTACGATTTATACATAAGTATTGGTAGGTATAATGATGTACGACTCAAGGCTATGGATTTGCTTAGCTTTTTTGTAAATTGAGAGGGTATTTGTATTGAAAAAAAAAATAATAATGACATAGCTAGTTAAAAAGAAATAGGAAAGAAGATCCATTTTCTTAATGGAGGGCGGGTAGAGAGTTGATTTTTTTTGTTTTGCAGTTGATAGCTTTTTTAAATATGTATACAAGATAGTCATTGATATGTTGGGAAAATTTCACAAATAGGGGTAATGAATTTTTGAAAATTTGATAAAAAGAAGTTTGAGAAATAATTCACCATAAATCAGAGTTATCGTTTTATTGTCAAAAACTTTACACTGTAAAAGAGGAGATAACAAACAAAAATCAAACACAGTTAACTATTTTGTAAACATTGACAGGTGACAATTCTACAAATTTATCACACTTGTCTGACAAATTTTCAATTCATAAAATTTTGACAGGACGTGACGTAATTGTCAGTTATATACAGTAGAATCTCGAAAAGATGAACAGATATAAAACAGGGCCCGTTCATCTTTTCAAATTGTTCATATTTTCGAGCATCAACGTATGTTTGAGGAAGAAGATATAGTAAACAGGAAAAATTATTTTACATAACAAATTAAAACAAGCTCAAAAGTATTGTTCAGGAGAAACTAAAAGCAAAGGAGAAGTAAAAATTATGTTGGGAATAAAGTATTCATCTTTTCGAGTACAAAATTTTAACCCGTTCATCATTTTGAACACTGACAAGTGAACATTTTCCGTTCATCTTTCCGAGCTGTTCATCTTTAAGAACCGTTCATCTTTCTGAGATTCTATTGTACAACGAAAAATTTTTTGTGACAATTTTGGCGTTGTAAAAGACAATTAGCTAGTTCACGTTTCAAATACGTTTCTCCATCTCTTTTTTATAAATTGCGGCAAAAAATAATTGAGCAAGCGAATCCCATAAATATATAAGTCTCAGCTTTTTGACAGCAAAAGTGAGGAATTTCACTGAGGAATATCGTTCAGGTTTCTGAGATCTCAGAGATCCTGAGAAAAACCTAAACTGGCTAAATTCACTGATCTCTATAATACACTAGATAGTGAATAGCCTATAGTGTATAACAGTTTTTGTGAGCCAATTTTTGACGGGGTACCGGCCACGACCTCGTATCTCGCTCTATACAAACGAAAAAAGAGATTGAAGATATTTGTCGTAATTGAGCATTTATTTGATGTCAATAAGCACTGCGGCGTAAATATTGAAAAAAAAAAAAGAAAACCCAGGTCCAGTAGCGTCCATACCGCTCACGCCGCTATTATACTGTTATATGAGGGTACCACGACTATTATTATTACCTAAGTTAAATTGCCTGTTACAATTCATTGTCAATTAAATACTGACAGATATGTACATATGTAAAATTAAAAAAAAATTGTCATAAAAAAAAATTGTCAGTTCAATCAAATTCATGACGATTCTCGAAAAAAATTTGACAATTTACTGTCATGACATGTTTTTTATGATCCGAAAACTCTTGACAATTTTCTGACGTAGTATTTTCAAATTATTAATCATGTTCAGGAAAATGAGATCTCAAAGATCTCAAGCAATCTCAGTTACTTGAACAGGATTCCTCAGCAATTTCTCAGTTTTGCTGTCAAAATTCTGAGGAAATAAAATATTAGATTCGCTTGCTCACTTTTTGAGCTAACAAAATCTCTGAGATCTCATTTTTCTGAACGTGGCAATTTATTTTCAATTTGTCCACTTGAAAAAAGTGACACACTGTATATTTTTGAATAATATTTTTGGAGCGCTGAATTTTGAAGTTCGAATTTTTATAACAATACAAAAGAAACCAAAGTCGAAAAACAATTTGATTTTTGCTATATCCTTAATGGAACAACTTTGGAGTATACAAAAAGTGTGAAGACGCACTGTGGTCCAAAAAGCCAAAATTTGCGGCAAACATTCAAAATCCGGTGATTTTTTTTTGTTTTTTTTTTTTGTCTAATAGAAATAAAGACAGAGCTTCAAAAACAGCAAACAAAATATTCTTTTTTTTTTTATTTTTTTATTTGTAAAGATTTTCATAGTTCTAGAGTAAAAAAACTGAGAAAAAAAGAATTTCTTTATTTTCTTTATTTCCATTATGGTATATTCAATGAAAATATTACTCAATTCTTCAATGTTACTATGATTGTTTTATTTGTTTTTAAATTAAAATTTCAAATAAAAAAAAAAAAGTGTTAATATTTTTAATAAATAAAACAAAAATAAACACTTTTTATGAGTTTTTGTGGTTTGAAAAGAGCTACAAAAATATAACCTGAAAATAACCTGAATATTTTAGCCTACCTAATTGTTAAACCATATATACAAAATTGCAGCTGCAATTTTTTGCAATGTTTTGAGATGGTTTATTTTTTTTTTAAAGCATGAATGCTTACATTTTGGTCTTAAAAGCAAATTTATTTTTGGAAAGTTTGAGTAATTTATTATCAAACAAATTTTGTAAGCATTTTTAGGTTGTTTTTCTGACTTCGATATCATTTTTTTCACAAAAACACGTTATTAAGTGTAATTTTTTTTTATTATGAAAGCCCAATATGTGTTGTTAAAATAATTGACATTTTTTTAACCGAAAAAACATTTAAAATTATTAAAAAAAATTAAACAAAAAATAAAAGCATATCGAACCGTGACACCTGATATGATAAAAAGGGGTACCTCAAGTATTTTGAGACAAGCCCAGTTGTCTATCGATCGGCAGGGTGGGATATTTGAATGCCTTTTGTAAGAAACTCGCCGCAAACAAAGAATTCGTTTTATGTAATTTTGTATTATTTCTTGATTTTCATTTATTTATTATTTTTTTTAAATAATTTTAGATGTATTTTTAGTTAAAAAAAAAGTTATGTGTATTTTTAAGAACATATATTGGGCTTTCATAATAAAAAAAAATTATACTTAATAACGTGTTTGTGTGAAAAAAATCATATCGAAGTACAAAAAAAAAAACAACCTAAAAATGCTTAAAAAATGTGTTTGATAACAAATTGCGGGAAAACCGTTATCCACACAGAAAAAATTGTTGTATGGTAGAACAAATTTTTAACTGTTCTTGTCCAAATAAAATTTCAAAAATCGGTTGTAGTTTGGCAAAGTTAGATCCAGTCAAAGGAAAAAAAGAATAAAAATCATAAAAACCGTTTTAAGTCGAAAACAAAGCGAAAGAGAGAATAAATTACCTCTTAAGTTTTTCAACTTGAAATGACCTCAGGAACTAATGGTTTTCTTCTGAGGCGGTCATTTTGGGACACCCTGTATTGAACGTAAAAAATCGGCCCACTTCTAAGCCCCTTTTTATTTAAATGGCAATTGGCAATTACAATATTGTAAACAAACTACTGATTGTTATATTGAACATGCAGTTTTAGTAATTCATCCACTTTCACGTCCCTTTTTAAATAAATTCCTCCTAAGCTACAAAAAAAAAAAATAACGTTGACAAGAAAGAAAATTATAATCCCTAATCCTTTAGGTTATTTGAAACCTGCCAAAACCTATTAAATGTTGAAAATGATATTTTATTTTATTAAAAAAAAAAACTTGAAAAAAAAATCATTTATTAAAATTTTGATTCGTTTACTTTTTTCCTACACTGTCTGGCTCACATAAAATCGGTCACTATAAGACATGTCGATGAGCTACAAAAATGAAAAAAAATACAGTTTAAATATCAAAAAAAAAATTAAAAATTGGTTGGATATAATTTTATGCATCCACTGTAGTGATTTTAGAACACCCTGTGAATAGTTAAATAGCCGCAGACTATTTTTTTTTCTTTTTACAAAAATTGTAAAAATTTAAGTGTTGTTATAGCTTTAATGCTTTCCCTTGTTAAGATTCATTTTTTTTAAGAAAATCTTACTTCAGCCCTTAGATTAAAAAACACCCTGTGAAGAATTTTGGGAGTGGGGGGGGGAGAGAGAGCGGTTATAAAATTTGTCAATCTGGCAGACAGCAATGTCATGCTATATTTGATTTTGTAATTAATAGTTGTTATATGTATATTTAAATGTTAAATAAAAGTCCCTTAAACTTAAAATTATAACCTTGGAAATTTCCTTTAAGAAGAAAAATAAATTGCAGCGATATCATAATCCGTTAAAAAATTATGATTTTTGCAATTACAAAAGTGATTTTGGACCACATTGCATAGACGATAACAAATCAGATCTTTACTTAGACACTGTGAAACAGGTCCTAAATATCTAAATTTTTAACATCTAGAGTAGCCGCTGCGGACGCATCAGCTTTAATTTATTCACATTAAGGAGAATTTGCGTTGCGGCGCGCGTTTGAAGCCTATAGTGTTCAACAAGTTATATGGAATGAAATGATGCGCTTTATTAAAATCTGGTGATGAAGTCATGTGCATAAGATACGGTTATTTGTTTATAAAAATAAATTTGGTGAAGGGAGAGCTCTTAAAGGGTCTAGTGACTTGCAAATCTCAACCATTCATGTCTGCGTGCTGGTTAGTCAGCTAAAATGAACAATTTTCTGCCGAAGTCTAAGATGAGAGGCACTTTAAAATGACAAAAGATATTTTTGGAGGATATTTGTCACTTTCTCGCAAGGCTTCAGTAGTCGTGAAAAAATTTTTTTTTTTGTTGGAAGAGGATGAAATTCGTTCCCCAGACCTCCGGAGTGGTAGTCTTATATACGCACTAACCATTACGCCACGGTTTCAGAACATAATGTGATTAATTTTTACTCATTCATCTGCAAATACTCAAATTAGGTCGACAAAACTGGTATGTACTACAAATTGGCGACAGTATAAAAAGGAAGAAACCTCGCGTCTTATTAGAAAATAATTCGAATAACAAAAAAAAAAGAATAACAAAAAAATTAACAAAACTCCGGATCAAAGAGCAGCAAATCAAATCACATCTTGTCCTTCTCTAATTCTACTGGTTTTGGTTTCCTGTTTCTTTATAGTTTTTTGTCCACTTTTTTTCTGATTCATGAAATGCACTCGATTTACACCATGTCCTTTTAAGGCAAAGTTTGATAACGTGATAATTTGAAGTCCATTGACATTTCACAAACATTTGTGACACCAACCAAGTTGTAGACAGATAAATTTCGAGAACAAAGAAATGGTATTCCTGGAGATTTGTGAATCATCATCATTTGTGCGTTTAAGTTGACTCATATTATGTGTGATATCCAAGACGACAGGGAATTTATTCTTCTTACTGAAGATTAATCCAGAACTACATATATTCAATGAGAAAATGTTGGTGTTGAGAAAAAAAAATTTTGTGTCAAAGAAAAAAAAGTTTGTGGTGTAAAAATGAAAGAGTGATGTTTTTGTAAATTAATGTTTTTTTTCGGGCTTTTTTAATCAATTTATTGAATTTTACAATAATTAAAAACAAATACCTAATAATTAAAAACAAATACCTAAATCATTTTTTTCCCGACGCACGTTTCGCTGGATTTTCTCAGCATCTTAAGGGGCGTTTATTTACATATATTAGCTTTGTTATTGCATTTTTAAAATTAAAAAATTGTAAATTCCCAACATTTAACACTTAAAAATAAAGACAGTTTTAATAAAAAAAAAATTGAATTCAAAATCAAAATCAGTTCAAATTGGGTTTGCATATATGGTTTTCGTTTTGTTCAAAAAGCCTTTTACTATGCATTTTATTTAATTTTCACGAAAAATAATCCAATGTATCTTGCTTTACCATTTGAATATTAAATTAACGATTGTGCTCAAAATAATTCCAATATTCATTGGAGTGTTGCAACACAAAATTTTATTAGTTTTCGTGGTTAATAGGTATACGGGTTATAGTTCAAACTATCCTCATTGTCGAAAATTGGACTATATTTATAAATCAATGTTAATAATTGTTTTCAATCGATTTATTAAGTATGTAGGTACATATTATGTGTGGTTAAGTTTAAATTGAAATAAATTTTATTCAATTTGAATTTGTTTTTTGAGCGAAACCAATTTAGCAGCAAACTTTGTGTGTGTTTGTAATTTTGTAATCGTCAAGTTTTTTTTTTTTAATTTTAAAAATAAAATCCAGAACTAGATCGCATTTTTGTGGTAAGTTGTTCAAGATTATTGCCTAAGTATTGTTTTTTTTAATACAATGATATGACATTAATGAGATAGAGTGAAAAAAAGTCAAAACAATTTTTGTTGGAATTGAAAAATTGTGTTATGCAATATTGATTGAACTTCTAGAAGTAGGAACTACAAACAAGTAAAAGCCTTCAAGCAAATTGAATATAATCGATCAAGCTAATAATAAATAAATACGAAAATAAGGAAGAATTACTGTCTGTTTTGGAGAAAAAAAACTCATTTTTTGAGAAAGAAAAAAAACTCATTTTGGAGAAAGAAATAAAAAAAACTCATTTTTGGGGACAAAGGAAAAAAAACTTATTTTTGGAGAAAGAAAAATAAACTTATTTTTGAGAAAAAAACCTCATTAAAAAAAAAATTACAACGCAATCACTTGTTGGGAAAAAAACTCATTTTTTGAAAAAAAAAAAAAAAATCAACTTGTTTTCGGAGAAAAAAAACTCATTTTTGGAGAAAGAAAAAAAGAAGTCATTTTTGGAGAAAGAAAAAAAACAGATTTTTGGTGAAAGAAAAAAAAAAGAATTAAAAAAACTCATTTTTGTAGAAAGAAAAAAGAACTCATTTTTGGAGAAAAAAACTCATTTTTGGAGAAAAAAAAACTCATTTTTGGAGAAAGAATAAAAAAATTCATTTTTGGAAAAAGAAAAAAGAAAGCAAAAATAATTTTAGAAGAAAAAAATTGCAGAAAAAAAAACTCATTTTTGGACAAAGAAGAAAACTCATTTTTGGAGAAAAAAACCTCATAAAAATTGCAACGCAATTACTCTTGTTTTTGGAAAAAAAAAACTCATTTTTGGAGAGAAAAAAAAACTCATTTTTGGAGAGAAAAAAAACTCATTTTTGGAGAAAAAACTCCTTTTTTTGAAAAAAAAACTCGTTTTCGGGGAAAAAAATTCTTTTTCGTAAAAATGGCGCAGGGACATAAAGCCCAAATTTTATTTTTGGAAAACAATTTTTTTTGGAGAATTAAAAAAAAACTCATTTTTGGAGAAAGAAAAAAATGAATTTTTGGAGAAAAAAAAACTACAATGCAATCATCACTCCCATTTTTTGGAAAAAAGAGGAAGAAAACTCATATTTGGAGAAAGATAAAAAAAACTAATTTTTGGTGAAAGAAAAAAAATTTTTTTGGAGAAAGTACAAAAAAAAATCATTTTTGGAGAAAAAACTACAACGCAATTACTCCCATTTTTTGGAAAAGAACTCATATTTAGAGAAAGAAAAAATTTTTTTTGGAGAAAGAATACAAAAAAAACTAATTTTTGGAGAAAGTAAAAAAACTCATTTTTGGAGAAACTAGAACGCAATCGCTCCCATTTTTGTGTGAAAAAACTCATTTTTAGAAAGAAAAAAGTCGTTTTCGGTGAAATCTTAAACTAGGACGTAAATTGATTGAAGTTTTAACCTGAATTACACGAATAAATAATATGGCGGTAAATAGGCATCACTTTATTAAATTATTTCAAGCTTAGAAGGGAAATCTGCTTGTTAAAATTAGACAAATACATAAATCGAATTTTCCTTTATGACTGGTATGTAAAATTGTGTTTATATAAAGATTAAAAATTTAGAATGGTCTTTTTGAAACTCATATCAGCTGTAATTCATCTAAGGAATTCTAGAGAATGAATTAAAGCTTTCTGTGTCAGAGCCTCTTTTCTTCGTTTGCCAAGATTACGCTATTCTTGTCACACATCCAAAATCGTAAGCATGAATTTTTTTAAATAGAAGATTAAACAAATAGCTTTAAAAAAGTTACAATTTTCTTCGTTTGTCTAGATGACGCTATTTTTGTCACACATCCAAAATCGTAAGCACGAATTTTTTAAATGGAGGATTAAACAAATAGCTTTAAAATAATCTACAATTTTTTTATGACTAAAAACCTACACCCATTTGGAAGCTATAAAGTAGGCAAACGCTATTTAAAAAAATTTATCCCACTCCCAAGGTCGACAAAAAAACATGATGTATTTTTCGTGTCAACACTTCCACAACATACATAATCAAAAAAAAAAAAAAGAAGAAATATCCAAAAAATTCAACCCCCATTCCCGAGGACAAGGGCCTTTTTATATTCCCTATACCTATTCTATATACTGATGATGGGCGGAATATTAAATACGTGCTTGATGGAAAGTTCCCAAGTTTATCCATCCCTTGGTATATTGTTTATGTGAGAATATGCACCAACATTATGTACTCATCTCTAGATTGAATTCAATGCCTTCTTGTGAGTTGTGAGGGGCACACTTCATCAACCGACTTTTAATGTTTTATAAAATAAAATATCTCCACCAATCTTATGTAATCAAAAAGTTTATGAAGTAGGTAGGTGGTATGTGAATAAGGTATGACCCCTATATATATAACACTGCATGGATGATGGTGGTTATCTGTTTTTAAACTTTGCCAAAATTACCAACATTTCGGTCACAAACCAAACACCAATCTAATCCAGAACTATATCTATACCTATACAAACATATACATACCTATACGGAACGGAAACGAGATACCATTGAAACAAAAAGGTAGAACCAAACAAAAATGAATAAAAACAACAAAAAAAAGAAGCAACCTCATCTACTCTTTTAACAGACCGAGCCAGATTGAAATCTGCGGAATCAGCAAATTACATTTTTTCCCTCCAACATTGCTGTTGCCTTTTCATATGTATACATACATACATGTACACAAAGGAGTTTCGTCCACTACTATACTACTGCTGCTGCTGTTGCTGGTGCTCCTGCTATTGCTATCAAAATGATAAAACCACACAAATACTATGCGGTATTAGGGCCGCACACAGAAAAACCCCATCAAGAAGCGAAACACGGAAAAGGGAGAATATGAGAACGAGAACAAAAAATTAAAGCAGATAACACAGCAACGAATAATATTGCTCTGCAAACGATTCCAACGTTACGTTAATCACCATTTTTTTGTGTGTGTCCTTCTTTCTTTTCTTATATAGTCACCCTCATCCTGTTCCTGTTGTGAACTATTTTTTTTTTTTGTTTCTATCTTTATCTTGACTCATTCTTCCCGACATACCATCACCCCCACCCCAACTCAACCCAACCACATCAGCCACTATAGCTTTCTTTTTCGAATCACATCCTGCCATTTTTGTTGTATATTTGTGAATAAAAACATAAGAAACTAAAATAATTTCATCAAAAATAGATAAACAATGTTTATAGTCTGGGATATTGTGTTGCATTTTGGATAGTCATATTATATTTATTATAATGACTCTTTAAAAAAATAAATGATCATGAAATGTAGATCATGCGATTCTCAACAAGAAAGATAGTGAACATTTTTTCCTACGACTGATTGCTTTGAAGATATAGCCATTTAAAAAAAAAAAGCAGTAGAGTTACGAATATTGAAATATACTTAGTGGTAGGTATAACTCCCAAACGATGAATGTTATTGGAAAACAACTTATGGCAAAGTTGTAAGTTATGTAAAAAAATCATTACCTTCACAAATTGGTCAAAATTCGAAAATAAAGGGGTTTGTTTTTTTTACCCTTAAATTGCAAAGTTTTTGCAAAGATATTTTATAATAAATTTTAAGATTTTAATTTTCTCTAGAAAAAGGATAATGACACTTTTTCCATACGAGATACCAGTTGCAATATATTAAGACTTCGTAAAAATTCATTATCTTTACAAATTGGTCAAAAGTCGAAAATATCGGGGTATTTTGTTCTTTACCCTTTAATGGCGGAGTTTTTGAAAAAAATTTAACACTTAATTTGTAGATTATAATATTCTCTAGAAAAAAGATTATAATACCTTTTTCCATTCTAGATACCAGTTGCAAGATGTTACGACTTCGAAAATATGTAGTAGAATTTCGAAAATATAGGGTTTTCCTTCGAATACAAATTTTAAACGATGGGTATTATGAATAATAAATATGACAACTGTCCTTTAAAAGGTTAACAATAGGACCATTAGTTCTTCTTAATATATGGATAGGAAAAGTAAATCGTTAGGGTGCATTTGCTTTCACACCACGTTTAAGGTAAAATGCTAGACGCGTTTTTTGTACAGTGTCACATTAAGGATTTATGTATATACTGCACCACTTGAGTTCAAATATCTTACTACAGCCCGGAGTAGGCCAGGACCAGGACCAGGACCAGGACCAGGACCAGGACCAGGACCAGGACCAGGACCAGGACCAGGACCAGGACCAGGACCAGGACCAGGACCAGGACCAGGACCAGGACCAGGACCAGGACCAGGACCAGGACCAGGACCAGGACCAGTGCCTACGTTCTGTAATTCTCGCATCGATGAAATTGGTCGAGAAACGTGAGAAAATGGAACAAAACTCACAAGATTTGTTTCAATTTTCATCGTTTCTCGACTGCTTTTGCCGATGCGAGAGTTACAGAACGTAGGCACTGGTCCTGGTCCAGGACCAAGAACAGCACCAGGACCATGCACAGGACCAGGGTCCAACTATCACTCATTAAAAAAAAAATAAAAAAATAATATGTATTGCAACGCTACTTCCCAAACTATAAAGAAATATGTAAATACATAGCTACTAGATACATGAAATAATCTTTATTTCACAATTCTTATCCCACTGGAGCAGTTTTTGTTTTTTTTTTCGATTTCGGAAGGGAATTTGTTTATTATATGATATAGTAACGGTAACAGTGGGAAGTTCCCTTAAGACGGGGGTTAAAATTTCGACTCCTCGTTAATTTCGACCTCGTTTGTTTAACTTTCACACCAAAAAATGTGATTTGTACTCTTAGGGCCAGTTTCACAGTACACACTTAACAAATTAAGAGCCACCTAATTTCCTATATTGGCACTTTATGCACAGTTTTACTGTCTGAGTAAGTGGCACATAAGTGGCCAATATGGGAGACTTAAGTGTCACTTATTCCGATAAGTTTACACTGTGAAATTGGCCATTAGTTTTCCATATTTGGCACTTAATTGACACTTACTTCAATTGTGAAACTGGACCTTAGACTATTCATATGGGTGATATGAATAAAATGGAGCACATACTCAGAGCAGATGCTCAATATAGGTACTTAGCCGAGCAGTATTCAAAAATTTTATTCATAATATGTAAATGGAGAACCTTTTGAGCTGTTGTATTCATACCACCGTGTACGTGGTTTTTATTGTTTGACTAAAAATTGATAAAAGCATTGAATATTATTCAAAACAAAAACACTAATTAAACACGTAAAATTTGGAATAAAATTACTTTGCACAGATTTTAAAAAATTTGGAATTTGAACACTAATTTTTCCAAAACAAATCACTAAAATAACTTAATTAAAAGACCGATTTAAAAGACTGATTTCTGGCTTTAAAAATGATATAACATGATATTGTAAGTACTACCGTTGGTTTTTAATAATTTTGTTGTCCATTTCAAGTCGAAATTTTTTTTTTTTAAAATGCCCCTCCCGCCTAAGCTGCAGGAAAATAGGCCTTACTCTCCCATACGATTTTTGTCTTATCTTGACCCAAGCTACACCCCCATGCCTTTGATAGCACCCTGTATATACAGCACACCATTTCAATTGTCTTAATTTAGTTCCTTTTTTTTTTCTTTGTTCCTCCCGTCAGAGTGAGGTTTACAATTTTCGGCTTTATTCATAACATTCAAGGATCGTAGACCTTCCTTTGTACGTAAAGAAACTTTCGAGAATCTGAGCTAAAGCTAAAGCTGAACAATATATAAACCTCAAAAGAAAAACGTCTTTTGTCACGTTAAAATCAAACCAAATCCATATACCAATGTTTAAGTCAAAATGGGGATTCGTTAGACTTTCTTTGTATGATGATGTGTTGTTTGAATTTTAAAATTGAAGCCGGTGTTATTTCGGATTTCCAATTGAAAACGACATAAACCTTTTTCGTTAAAACACTGTAAATCCCCTGCATTACGCACTCTACTTTTGAGTTTTCTCCATTACTTTTTTTCTTTTCTTTGACCAACAACGTCAAGGTTCATGTTTTTCGTCCAACTTCAATCCTCTACATGAGGTTATTTCGGAAATCAATGAGGCCAAAATAATGTCTTCCCTTGCCATACCACAGCCAGGGAAGTTAAAAAAAAAAAAATAAACTTTACCAAAAGAATCCCTTCACATCCATGCCGATCATAGTTGCGAGTCTCAGATTCCAGGACCAAAAATCATCAGAAATATATATGTACGTACATAACTGCGGTATATCTATAACTTCATTCAGGTTTTCAGCAAGCCCATCTGCTGCCGCCCAAAATTTTGTTTGGCTTTTATCCATGCTTTTTTGTTTCCGCGAAGCAACTTGGTTGCATTGCGAATGATGGCAATATGACGATGGAGATGCAGATGGGTATAAGGGATATAACCAAAAAAACAATCTACCCTCGTTTCCTGAATTCTTCTCAATAGGAGAGCTCCCTGCTGATTTCTCAATAGATTGCACATTCATCATCATTGCAGCAGTCGAATATCGTATCGTATATATGTGGGCCTGATGTGCATGTGAATATATACTCTGTGGGTACAAACGTGGTATAAATATATTAACATCGATTCTATTATATTCGCCCAACCCAGTTCAAAAGGGGTCATTCATTTCGACATCGTCGACGTCGTCGTTGGAGTTTTTTTTTTTACTTTTTTTCTTCTCCTTTTTTGAGTTTTTTTTTTTTTTTATTTTTCCTTCCAGTGCTCTTGCTTTAACCCCACTCACTTAAATAACTCCATCATACCCTCATAACCAATCCATCTGAGAAATTGGAATCAGGAGCAATATAGAAAGCCAGATATACAAAAGAAGAACGACATACACTATACACACATGCTTAGTATCCTTGTTGAGCAAAAAATAACTAAACGATTGCCCGTTGCCAGGACTAAAATCAGGGATGGCAATTTTAATATCATATTAGAAGTAAAGATAAGTTGGTAAACAATGTTGAAGCTGTAGCTCGTAGGAGTGTAAAATAGTATACAGCTCAATTGGCTGATGATATTGCCGACACCAATTCTTTCTGGGTTAAGAAGACTGAATTCTAAAAAAACCTTCGGCACTGAGCCAAACAATCTCAAGAACATTACCCCAAACAGGTACTTTGTACATTAGAACCAATTGTCACATAACCAGAAAAGTCTTCACCGTTGCTCAAAGGCAAGTGCAAGATCAGACAGATCTGCAAAATTTGACATCTCCTGTCGAGATACAAAAGGATATTTTTCACAAAATCCCCAAAAAACAATTAATACGTCATTTAAACTAGTACAGCCAAAAAGGTCCTAACTGCATGAATACAATAAAATAGTGCACCTAGATCTGGAGCTGGAACAACAGGGTTATCATCCATTTTTTTTATTCCCGATTATTTTTCTTTTAATTCATATTTTTTTTCGCGAATTATATGAGCACAAAAAGCTTCAATATTTTTTTTTTCTTCATACAAATAGAAACGTCAAAAGTTTAATGTTGGTGATCTCTTGCAGCACCGTCTGCAACTCCGATTGCAGATGCGTTGGGTTCGTAACATTGAATTTGTGTGTATTGAATATTTTGACAGCTATTCATCTCCATTGTGTTCAGGCAGTAAGAAGTTCCACCATTGCGGGTTTCATGACATCCTTCGACCCCTAAAGAGAAATCAGGGGCCTAATTCCGTAAAACGAAAACGATTAAACGATATCGTTTTGAATATACACATCTCTATCATATCTAAAGAGAAAGATAGGGACAGCTATTGCCAAAACGATATCGTTCGATCGTTTTCGTTTTACGGAATTAGGCCCCTGATAACATTTATACCCTTAATCTTCTTCAAATCTCAAAAATTTACCATACAAATTTATTTCGTTAATTTTGTTAAATATTCATAGGGCCAATAGTTTTACAAATCGAAGTAAAACCGACACATATAGCGCTGAATGCATTCATTAGATAACAATTTTTTTTCTATCGGTTGACACTTGCATGAATGAAACTTGCTATCTCACTAACACTTTATGAGCAAAAAAGAGACTTCATTTGCATTTTGAATAGTCCTGTCAAAATGTGCGGTGGAAGCACAGCATACATTTATTTTATCAAAAATCGAAAAAATTTACAAATTTGGATGGAATCGTAGCATTAATGATGAATCTACATGTACCCTCATCTGTAAATATCAAGAAAAGTAGAGCGGAACAGGTTCACAGCTGCCTTCAACACTTCAAATTCATACTCAAGTAACCACTGTAACTGTAGCCTTAATCACATTTTTGAAGTAATCTACGCGTATAAGATGTCATTTCGATGTCACTTTTAAAATTCTAAAATGTCTCATTTGAAAACTAAACTGAAAATATGAATTTTTACCACTTTTTCTTGATATTAGTTAAAAGAAATTTTCGTACCATTTAATGCATTTTCATCCCTGGTCAAAACTAATAAAATAAACTTTGCATGTACATATCTACATACATATATGCGGGCAACATGAAAATAGGGTGGCTTAAAGGAATCCAACGGACATCAAGCTGAAAACTGAAACTGCACAATAGTGGTTAAAACAAAAACAACAAGACGACCAACCACTAACAAAGTGCCAGGTTCAGTAGCACGAAGTAAAACCACACGACCAACGGGTCAGAATGCTGGTACATATAAGCATATATACATAAAACATAACACATGTACCTATATTCCATTTTCAAACTGTAAAGGGCGATTTTTAATAAATATTTCCTATAGATATACTACTATACATATATATTTGTTTTAAGAGGAAACATTTTCATTATAATGGAATATAACCAACCATATTGACCGAGCACATGTAAGCAAAGTGACCCAACACACTATCATCATTAATTACTTAGTCAAATGATAAGAAAGAATCTCATATAGAGATCCTGTTGATGGAAGTTTTTTTTTTTTTTTTTTCTATCGTAAAGTGATAAATAGGCTAAAATAATATTTTGTAGTCTTAAAGTGTTATTTTTATCTTCTGTAATATATTCGAAGTGGATACCCACTTATGTATACATACAAGCAAATATCCTGTGGGAAAAAATAGTTTTTCATCACACTACCATTTTCTCCCGAGATAAGATTTAATATTATCTTGATACCTGTACATATATCTTCAAAATATTTATTTCTTTGACGATGTTAACTTTTGGACTGTGAAATTCTATAATCCTCTCTTTAAGTGCATATCCGCGTGTTGTGTTCTCGCATTTAAGTTGACCTCATAAAACATTAACAATTAGTTCCCCAGTGTTCTTAATGGTTTCGTGTTTAAGGTAAATCAAATGTGCTGGTAAATGAGCACCTTTTTGTAGCAAGAATTTTTTGCGCTATCCAATTTTAAGAAAAAATAAATTAATGCATTGTAAATGTAATGGAATTGCGTGCGATATGCGAACTTAAATACAACATAGTGTCAAATTTGTAGGTACTTTTTTTTATTGTAAAATGACCACACTTATAACCGTCATATATTTATTTTTTTTTAACTCAGTGGAGGATTGCTTCTAACAACGAAAAAAAACATTTTTTTTATATTATTGTCCATCATTGGAATATTTGTGTAATTATTTTTTATAGATACACAATATACCTACCTAATAATTATTGTGTTTTTGTATGATTAATTTTATATTATTTGCCTATTATTATTATTGTGCCTTAAACAGTGACAGTTCATGCAAACAAGTAAACAAACATACCAAATCTGTTCCTAACATTTCTCGCACTAAATGTCAAATTTGAGGAGTGAGGATGAAATGCTCTTAAAGAGAAAGAAAACTAAAAAATGTCTGGAGAGGTCTTCGAACTAATTATAACCACTTTTTAAACGTCAACAAAAATATATTCGACTGGAGTTGCCGTAGATCAGGGATAAATCTGAAAAAAAAATTTCAGAAATCCCAAGAAAATAAAATGTTAATAGAGAATAAACGTACCAGCTAACTTCAAGTGTATTAATATATAAAAACAAACAAATCTTTAATTATACATTCAATTATGGAGCTTAAGCGTGTTTTTCTTCAAGTATAGCACTAAATTATGTAAGAAATACTCAATTTTAAATTTTCTTTTTAAGAAATAGTTTTGTAATTAGTTGATTAGTTAAAAGATTAATAAAATAATTAAAAAAAATATGCTTATCATTCAAAACTAAAATCAAAATAAAATTAACACCGTTGTTAGACATTGATATTTGTACTCAATTGACAAATTCCGTCATCTGATATAAGTCAACCAGGTATTTGACAGCCAGCCCAGAAATAGCCAGAAGAAATTCCTCAGACTAAAACTGGCAAGAAGGGGATATGTTTTATTCTCTGGCGCAAGGAAACAGGTGGTGAGCATTGATTTTTTTATTTATATTGCCCTAGTCTATAGCCTTGACTCATGCTGGGTTCACATAAAATCGGCCCTACGCTTGTTGAGACCAGCTTCAAGTCCTTGGTAGATGATTTATACGAGCGTTTTTAATGTCAAGAAACCTAACTAACTAACTTAAAAATCATAAATAAGCTAAAAACAGAACGCTCCCAGAAATTACACCAGATTTAGTTTGAAAAAAAAACCCAAACAAAATGTTTTGGCACAGTTTTCAATATTTCTGACTCTTTTTTTTAATTTTTAGCCACAAAATATTTTCCGGGAGCTGAACACAACATTGAACAAAAGTTCTACTTTTTAAAACAAACATTATGGTGAATGAAACACTTTTTTTAAGATGCTCACAAAAAATGGTAACACCAAGATTTTAAATCACTTTTGGCATACGATCTTGCGTCACCTCATCAATGTTTTTTTCACATAGGATTGATAGATTCATTTAAGTTTTAAATCAAATCGAAAGATGGCGTTGGTCAATATTTGGTTAGCTTAACTAACCACCCACACAACCTGAAAGAGTTACAGAATAACTAAAAATCACATATGTATGTGCCCTTATCTTTGAACAATTAAAATGAACATTAAGTCCTAAATATCAAGCCTGAATCGAAAAACTTTAAAAATAGTATTTAAAAAATTAATCAAAAGACCCCATTACTGCGAAAACCAAAGTTTCGAAATACAAGTGTTTATAAAATTTTATTTGCATTACTCAAAAAAAATGTTTTTGAATTCCGAATACTTTTTTGAAAGCGAAGTTGAATCTCCAACTGAACTTCTTCAGTTTTAGCGATTAACAAGAAGAATTATTAGAGATTCATCGATCCACGTAAGTAAAGTTTAGTCCTTCCAACATTGTATTCAAGGAAAACCCTTAAAATATTTTCAAGCTTCAAGCAACTTTTCCGCCTTAAGCCTAGTACGCTGCTGATGCGAAACGAAAAATCCCATACAAAAACGACACAACGAAATCAGAAAAGGAAAATTTCGTTCTGCTTTTCGTTTTGCAGTACGCTGTTCGAAGAGCGAAATTTATATTGTAGCAGATTATTTGGAGAAGTCTCCGCTCCTTTTTCGCACTGAATTAAGTATACAGACTATTTATTGTGTGCGAAAAAATGACATTTGAGTTTTATTTGTGTTTTTTTTTGTTTATCATTTTCTTACATCATGGGTTTCTCTGATTTTTTGCGTTTATGTTTGATTTTGTGTTTGGAATTAGTGAAACTCTCCAAGGATATTTTCCGTTGTGTTTTCGCAAGCGTTTCGTTGTCTGTTTGGAGATCACAGGAAATTTTCGTTTCGCATCAGCAGCGTACTAGGCTTTAGCGAGGAAGCGTTTGAATATGTATTGGAAGATATCGATCGGTTAAAGCGTTCCAAAGCATTTTTGACTTCGCCTTGGTTTGGCTAGTCGGCAAATAGTTTTTGGCGATGCTTGGATTGGTTTCCATAGAAGACACATGCAAATCCAATTGTTTGGCATTAGTTGGAGGCCTAGAAATATAAACAGGTCTTATTTTTTTGTTTTTCACACACTTTTATTCACTACTTTTGACTCACATTTTTTAATTTCAATCAAAGCAATCGAGGACCAAACAAAAACACAATTTTAACAAATGACAACAAATCCAAAGCGAAAGCAAATGTCACTCGTTAATTTAAAACGAGTTTAGTTTTTATTAACGAGTCTCGTTACTCGTAATCGCAAATAAAATACGAGTTTCGTTTTTTCTACTACCATTATCGTTTCTCGTAATCGCAATTTAACGAATACGCGGTGACGTTAACGGTACGCTTACGATTATCGTTTTACATAATAAGCCCCCCAGAATTCATTAATTAAGAGTAACTCATGTGTGTAAACCCACTTATTATTTTTTGCCATCTTGTTAAAGTAGTTTCATTATTAACTACAAAAACATTTGTATGTATTCTAATTGTTTCTTTATTTCCTCATTTATTATTTGTTAAAGATGCTGAGGTCGATCGCGTCGGTTTATGGGAAGAAGAAACATTCATTCCATTTATTTATCTTACAAATAGTTAAAGTTTCTTAACTAAATTCACGATTCTCCATTAACTATTTGACTTTCTCAAACAAGAAAAAAAATCCTTCCATAGAAAAAAAAAGAAAAAAAACATTTACAACAAAAAAAAATCCTTCTCCAAAAAAAAAACAAGGCCACGAAGAACGCAATTTGTATTGCCTCTTTCCAAAATATTTTCACAAATTCCTTCCTACACCAAACGAGATTCCTTTTTTTATGCACACACTTCCACACAAGAAAATCTAATTTTTTAAGCTATCCGGTTTGCCGCAGATAAGAACATGTGTCAGAGTTCTCAAAGAAACAACTAAAATGTATACAATCCTGTTCATTTGAATAGAGCCACTGAAATTTTAAATAATAATTCTTTTAATATTTACAAAAAAAAATGTCACTTCTGCAGATTTTACTTCCAAGGTGGTGTGGAATCTGCAATGAAGTGGTTGAACATTAGTGGGAAATACATGGACAAGTAAGAAAAATTGAAAAATTATTGTAAACAAATAATGTCAATGTTTCGTATGGTTAGAATTTCTGAACGACAATGAGAGAAACTTTATGGAACTTATGACACACTACGTAGTAACACGATAACAATATATGAACCTATGTGAATTATAGAGAATTTCACTGGCTATAGATTGTATTGGTATTTTTTTTGGACTTCGATAGACTTGTAATATCCAACAAGTGTTCAAAATTTGAGGAAAAAGTTTCAAAACAAATTTGTAAGAAATTTGTGTTCTTTCTCATTTCTTACGAACAAAAAACAACTGCTGATTATAAGCTTTAAGACAAATTGTGTCCCTTTTCACGTGAAGCGTAGTGTATATTGATATTGGATTTTTTGTTCCTGTCATTCCACTTATATGTTTTTATTTTCGTCGATGGTTGTTTTGCTTTATCTTTCTGTTATTTGCTAAAAGATTCGTTTTTTTTTTTCTTCTTCTTCTTATATAAGATAGAATATATGTATGTATGTACATATTATTATGTCCAATAAAACGGATATGTCTTTCTTATGCTTGTGTACTTAATCTTCATAGTTAAGGAATGGTCTTTCCAGCAAATTCTTCTTTGCCAAAACGTTCTTCTACACAATATGTTTGGATATTTGATTTCAAATCCAGATACCGCAGGAGAATTAGAATGTTCATTTGTTTTACCAACAGATGTCAATGTTATCTCTGTGGTTTTTTTTTTGTGTGTGTCCATTTAAGGAAAACATTTATCAATATACATATAAATATAGATCAATAATTTGATTTAATTCAATTTATGGAACCAACTAGAATTGAATTATAATCAAACAAATAAATATTAATGATAAGATATCTGTTCGCGTATATTGTCCAAATTTGCGATTTTTTACAAATTTAACAAATTTTTGTTTGATATGAACTCTATGAGTATGCGAACGATACAAATTGTCAGCTATCCTAAAAAGACTGCACTTATCAATTTGTTTATAAATATGGACAAGTTTATGTTACATTAGGCGCGTTTTTTGGAAATCTATACATAGTAGAGTAAGAAATTTCCAAAAAACCCATCGGTAGTACCATGGTTTTTATGTTTCACATATGGTATCTGTCAGAATATTTTGGAATATTAAAAAATCCATCCACAGTAGGATTTTACTTCAGGTTTTATCAGTCGTAAGCCTACTGGCGATGTTATTTTTGTGTGTCATGTGAAATCGTACTATACAACGGATAGCTTTTCCAATAAAATATGTCTATTAACAGTAAGTTTACTTAAAATATTTAGTATGAAAGCCATCGACATCGAACAGACTAAAACCGGGACATCACTTTTATCACGTCTGTTGTGTTGTGGAGTGTCGTGTCGTCAACTGTACACACCAATGAAGCGTGCTGTGTTTTTCTGGCAATTTATTTAACAAAATTGTTTCTCTTTTCGTGAAAACTCTTATATCTTTCCCTCACATAGACAAAAATGTCTGCAACTTACTGTGGAATGGTACAATTGGAACAAGATCGATTCTAATACAACACCCATTCCTAAACACAACACATGAGGCAAATATGGTTCTACCCATATAAAATAAATAAATAATAGCGAGGCAACTCTCCACCACACAACACAACACGAGAGAAGTGTGTGTCGACTTAAGCAAGTCAATCTGAATAATACAAAAGATTTCTTACCAACCTAATACAATGAGACCGTTATGCGGTATAATATAACCACTTTGCCAGGTTGAAACATCGAAGTCCCTGTTTTTCAGTATTTAATTATCTCAGAAGCTAATCCTGCATATAATTTAATTATTAATTGTTAGGTATTGCAGCCTTATATCAAAAATATCTCTTCAGTTAATATATTGTCAATTTAGAAAAATTTTTGGATTTAATCTGTGCTTCACATTAAAATTAACTGAAATCATGTTTAATGAGTTAACTCCATTTAAAACTCGAAATTTGGATGATCTCGCCTGGGCAAAATCATTAGTTATAGCTGTTTTAAACTTCATAAATTATAAACTGTGAGAGAGAATGCCTTATATAGGATTGAAACCTATAGAACCATCTGCCCCATCGACAAAAAAATAAATTACCCTATCTGCACCAACGCCGCCGCTCTTTAACATCGTTTATAAGAATCTATCAAAAGGGTATAAAATGAAAGCCTAAAGTCCTTTGCTGACTAAAGGATTGCCAATTTGTGTGCAGACCTTGAAAGATTTACCATCAGACAAATTTTTTTGGGGAAGGCCGAAGAATTTAATATCCATCCCTAACCAGAACATGTTTATCGATTTCAAAGCTGCTTATGACTGAGTTACGAGGGACAAAAAAAGTATACCATGGTGGTATGCCTGCTTAACTGATATGACTTATCAAGATGAAGTTACAGAAATACAAAATACCATTCATTTAAAAAGTTTTCTTTAGAATAATGTGGCTGGAGAAACCTCGTAGGCAGGCGCGCACAAGTGAAAGGAGGACCACAACCAACTTGAGAGTAGATACCCAACTAAAGGGAGTTAAGCCCAAACTCACCCACCGAAATTTACCATCATCAAAGTAAATAAGTATTTAATTTATAAAAACCACCCGACAGTAGACGTTTAAGTTAAATGACTTGGATTAAAGATAAATAAATATGTATTGAGCTATCTGTAGCCATAGAAATATTTTATATCCTTTTTTAACCTAAATTCCCAGACTCTCAATCCGATAAATTCGATCTCATGAATTATGCTTAAGCCAAACATTTAAGATTAAATTATATTGAAAATGATATTATTTATTTAATTTTTTTTTGTTTTAACTTACCCAATTCTACATAAAGCTTCGGTCGAACATTTTCCTGCCAGGCACTTAAATTTCCAATCACGTACAATGTTAAAAGAAGGAAGATGTGTGTTTTGCTTATGCATAGTTCTCGCAATAGTTTCGGCGTCATATCATGCCAATATGATGTGGTCATCGTAAAATTTTATTTTGTTTTGTAGACAAAATTTATTATGATCAGATATACTGCACGTTACCACGTTTAGCCCGGGGCGTATTCCCTAAAATAGACAAAGAAAACCAAGGTTATTTTTGAGATTAAAAATATTATGTTAATTTTATCAGCTTTTTGTCTACATACTTTTATTTTGAATAGGTAGGTATACATTATTCATGAAGTAATTTATTTGATATGGGAAACTTTATTAATGATATTGGAATTGGAGAATTTTTTTTCTTTTTCAAATACGAATTAGAAATGAGACATGGATATCAATAATTTCGCATTCAAGAAACCATACAAATGCCTCAAAATCAAAAGAAATTCTAAGAACTAGTTGAAAAAAAATCATTGAGCCATGGTTCAAAATTTTAATCTAACGATTTCCACGTATTAACTGAGGTTTAACCAGAGATCAAGTTTAGTATTGGCTATTATCACATACTTAAAGTCTGAACCGTCCATTAGCACGATTTCGAAGGCATAAAGACTTAAAAAGAAAGAATTATAGGCTTATTGGCCTGGAGTCTTTCAGTTCAGTGTATGAAACAAGGATAGGCTTATTGGTCTGAAGTTTTTGGTTCATTGTATGTATGTAGGCTTGCCAGCTTTCGGAGTGAAAATGATATTGACTTCTCTCCAACCAGAGAGAATTAGCCAGTTCACGTTTCTGAGATCTCACTGAGCAAACTTCTGTCAGCTCCACTGAAGAGAAGGAGAAACCTTCTTCTTTAGAAGTCAAAAGCACTCTCCATCTCGTTATTATAAATTGATCAACTGCGACAAAAAATAATTGAGCAGACGAATCCAAAAAATTTCAGTCTCAGCTTTTTGACAGCAAAAGTGAGGAATCTCACTGAGGAATTACGTCAGATTTCTGAGATTGCTGACATCTCAAGAAACCATAACTGGCTAAATATATATGTAAGTTTGTTTCTTTACTTCACAAAACTGCCACTTTCTACTAATTTTAGCCCAAAGTCCATATAAAAAAAAAAAAATTGGACTAGAATTGGTCAAAATAGATAGTTTTGGAAAGTAGAGAAACAGACCTATATATTCTCTGTGGTTGGAGAGAAATCAATGTCATTTTCATTTCTAAAAATGTCCACTTGATTTGTAGGTACAGTCATACCTTTAAACATTTTGAGCATAATTAGCCCTGCAGTCTTATTGTTGGCCAAAGTTTACCTACTATCTATTATTTGAAATTCCACTTATGTTAATGCATCTAGCCATAGACCTGAGACATCCTGAAAAGTGAGTGCAAGTTACTCATGACTCTCAGAATACGATTCTGTGTGCCTACATATTCAAGGATTTATCTTATTTATGAGTCATAATATGTAGGTATAAAAAAACCTGTTCTGTCCAATGTTTGGGTGCTATTCAGTTTATTTCTTTTTCGAAGAATAAAAAACAATAAAAAGACGATAGGTAGGTATAATGTTTGTAAAAAAAAACCATTTCAACTTTTTTTTATTAGAAAACCAATGGCTTGAAAAACAACTTGAATAAAGTAATCGATAAAAAATCTTCAAAATAAACTGTTTATTAATGTAAATTCTACTTGTGTAGCATTCTACTGATACCGACCCCGACTCCCAAGGGATATAATATATTATGTATGTATATTGGTTTAATCTTCTTAAAAAAAAAAAAGATGAAAATACACACCCATTGCCTGACTTAATTTTTAGCTTCCACAACGCGGAAAACAGCTTATCCACATATAAACATACATATATATTTATCAGACTTTTGAATACGAAAGAAAAATAGATGAATGAATGCACCAACAAACAAACTTAAACGACGATCACACGATTCAAGCAATAAAACCAATAAAAGAACTTGTCTCACTTCGGTTTATATTTTTTTATATATAACAGTCTTCCCCCCTTAATCTTTGCAATGTGATGAGATGACGATGAGGCAATAGCTTAAGTATGTAAGTACACTCCCTTGTCCTATGGCCCTATGGTTGATTTAATCCCAATTTAAGACCGCGTTTATACATCTAGAGAAAAAAAAAAAGAAGCAGCGTGCTTAAATTGATTTTAATTTGGGGTGTTGGCATTGGGTTAGCTATAAATCGGGAATATTTATCGATACAGAAGTTTTGCAATCACTTATGGTTATGCATTATTATCTTTATGAAGGGAATATGATTTATGAGTTTAGGGTAGGCATTTGTTAAGCCGATACTTGTGCCTCGCATACATTTAAAACACATTATTTTGAATTGTAAAGAAGAGAATCAAATGCGTTATAGCATTTATCGACCAAATATTTACACTACGGAAGATCTTGAGGAAAAACCCAGAAACACTTCAACTCGATACTAGCACCCTTTTGAGTATTTTCGATGTCAAAATCTATCAAAGGCAATAATCTTACTTTGTAAATATTGGTTCCACTGCTCTTTGAGATATGTATGTGTGATATCAGATCACCAGTGGGCTTATTGCTGCGAATACAAGCGTTCGTTCTTTAAAATAATTCTTAATCTTATCATTAATCAATTAATCAGTTTCAGAGTCCTCACAAAATTTTGCAGGCGAATTGAGCAGGCGAATCCAAAATTAATTTTCCTCAACATTTGACATAAAAGCTGAGAAATTTTTCTGAGGAACCCTGTGCCTACTCGCACATCGTTAAAATTGGTCGAGAATCGTTGAACAAAACTCATACGATTTGTCTCAATTTTCAGCGTTCGACTGACTTTGTCGATGCGAGAGTTACAGAACGTAGGCACAGGGATTTCTCAGCTTTATGTCAAATGTTGAGGAAAACAAACTGATTTAGCAAGTTCAGGTTTCTTGAGATCTTTCTCAGCAATCTCAGATTGCAATTTTTCTGTCAAGAAGGTGAGGGTGACATTTTTTGGATTCGTTTGCTCAATTATTTTTTATCGCAGTTGATCAATTTATAAAAACGAGATGGAGTGTTTTGACTTCTAAAGAAGAAGGTTTCTCCTTCTCTTCAGTGGAGCTGACAGAAGTTTGCTCAATGAGATCTCAGAAACGTGAACTGGCTAATTATATTTGTGAGATTGCTGAGATCTCGAAAATATAATAAAATGCTTCTATGACATCGAAAGGAAACGATGTAACTGTAATTAGATGATAGTAAAGGGAATACTTGTTTTTTTTTTTTTTTTAAGGAAAGGCTGGGAAAATTCTGTTTCCTATCCACCCAAAAAGTAGATTTGGACAGATGGGAAAGTTTACGCATGTACTGATTTTTAAAACAATAGGTAGTTGGGATACTATCCATGATAAACAACTTGTGTATGTAGGTAGGTAGGTATATCAAAAATTTTCAGTACCTACCTACTTTTGCAAGAGTTTCATAAGATCGTTTGAGCTCTTAACTACAGAAACAGTCATAACAGAGCGTTGGAACCGAAGGAAAAAGTAGGTATGTAGGAATGTTTTTTTTAACAAATGACTATTATTTGGGACATTTTAGTATTTTTATCTTAAGTTTTGATCATGTTAAAATTGGGTTCTTCGAATATGACCAATACAGATGCTTTTAGCTTGTTTGAATTTGTAACTGTTTTCCGCATTGAGGTTGCATTTGTAACATAAGAAACTCGCTTCTTTAACCCGAAAAGCTTCTTCAAAGATCAAGTCAAGTCATACCTACCTACCTAGTTTTCTTGCGGTTTAAGCCTGTTGTCCAATTCTGAACATTTCTCATTCTGTAAGGAATAAGTAAATAGATCCTGAAGAAATTGATAACACCGGCTTAGTTGTGATTCGGTCATGACATTGTAGGTAGGAATTTTGTAATGCACAAGCCATTGGTACTCAACTCTTCTTCTTATTCATTAAAACTTAGCAAAATTATGACATACCTACCTAAATGTAGTAATATTTTATGTGTGTTTTCAAACTTAGTTTCTTGTCTATAACTCCTGAGGTACAAAGGTAAGCAGGTAGGTACCTACTTATTCCTTCAACTTTTTCAAAATAGTTTTTTTTTGATAAAAGCGTCTTATTACACAATAAGTATTTACATAGATCCAGGTTATTAATTTTGAAATAAATTTCTATTTTTAAAATCACGGTTAACTGATTAAATCCTCGAAAACAAAAATTAAACTAATTTAGGGATGTGCAACACAGTTTACATTATGTAGAAATATGTTTGTATGTGAAAAAACTGAAGTCTAGCTTTTTTTATAGGCACACAAAATTAAGAAAATATGCATACAAAAATAAAAATATATAATAATCCCCCCAAATACTTACGTTCTTCGAATCTGATTCACATACAATGAACTTCTCTCCACGAACAGAAAAAAAAACTTGCTTATTCCACGTTTGTCGTCCTGTTTCTTCGTTGGGTCATTATTTCTTTGAGTACCGCACACGGAAAGTGTGTCAAGTGAGTAGGGAAATCCTGTGTTTTTTTTTTTTTTTTATTATTTTTTTTTTCAATTCATTAGGTTGTTGTTTGTGAAATGTTTTCTAACAAATAAATTATTGCATACAGATATTAAGAATTTCCTTAATTTTCATGCAAACAAATTTTATTTATTTTATTTTGTTTTAATTTAATTTAATTTTAAGTCCATCATCATGTGAGAAGAAGAAAACAAAACAATCGGACACCGACACACCGAAATGTACACAAAAACATAAAATTTTCCTCTCTCTCTCTTTTCGTTTCTCTAATTCGATTTTTTTTTTTTTTTTTTTGATTTTTCTAATTTGACAAACACAGTTGAAATCGCATATGGATTTTCTTTCAGACAACACCAACACTTAAACAATAAACTAGAACAGAAAATTTCCCACAGTATACGGATACGTACTATAGGGTAACGGTAAACGGGCAAAAGAGCAACCAAATAAAATCTACACAACAAATCACACACATTCAAAGTGGGGGAGAATATAAAACACAACACCAATTTGTACGAAAGGGAAGACAACACTCAATGCAACGCGATAACGATGCGATCAAATGGGATGGATATATAAGCGAGGCCTTCTACATGGATACGCAGTTACGGTGAATTGGTGACATGGAAAATACAACACACACCGTCAAACAGAGATAAGGATAACAACACACAACAATACACTGACACTGAGGCGAATAACTTTTTTCCCAACTTTCTCTTCTCTTTTCTTTTTTTTATCGTCCGTCGGTCGACGGTTTTGATAAAATAATGCACATACAAAGACAAGGCAAATAACACACGCTAACCACACTCCACACCATCAAGGATGGAGAGAAACCGAAAATCAATGAATTTTCCTGCCGCTGATGCTGCTAATGCTAGAGCTGGAAAAGCAAGTCGCCGATGAAATGGAACTGGTGCTACTGCTACTGCTGCCGCTGATGATGATGATGTTTTTGGTGTTGGTGATGTTCTGGTTATGCTTCTGAGTTCCCCTGCAACTACTGTCTCTTATGGGAATATCGAATGGGTTTTCCGTAGGTGGCATTATTATTTAAATAATTTTTTTAATTTTTTTTTATTTGTTTCCCATGCAAATACAAAACCGAGACGGAATTTTCCAACAATAATCACTTTACTCTGAGAAGGTAGTGGGAAGGTACACACAAAACACACGCACTAATGTAAATTATGTATCCTGTATCTATTGGGGGTGAAAGAAAAAAAAATTGTCGTCGACCCGTTATATTTAATGAGCGAACAGCACTAGTTTTTCCGTTTTCAATGCAATTTTCTTGAATTAGAATCGATTATTTTCGATTAACTCATTGTAAATTATGTTAATTCAAACAACTATGTAGGTATTCGAGATGTTTTTGAGATCTTATGTTTCAATTTAGCAATGAAAAATTAAAAAAATCGACGAACGAACGTTTCACCAACTATGTTACACGGCAGACATTTTAAAAACTTATGGGAAAATTTTTTTGGTGCTACACTCTGGACTCCGGAGTCGAATTTGAATCGATATTTTGTTTTCATGTGTCAAAATGCATGCCGATTGTGGCGACATCTGGTTGGGAATAGTATTTGAACTGGAACATGTTAACGTAACGTGAGGGAATATATGGGAATGAATCTAGGGTGAGCTTACACCAAATAAATATGGGTACTTATTTATGGTTTGTTTGGATTTTCGTAATTTTTTTTAGAAGTCGATAGTACGCATTTCACACAAAATACAATAATTTATCTGTATTTTGTTGGATACCATAAATAAATCATTTCTTTTCATAAATGTATCACTCACTGTATGTGCTGATTTTGCATTGTAGGTGCTTTTATTTGACTGTTAAGTGTTTATTATTTTAATCCTATCTTTTAATTTTATTTGAAATTAGTAAGTGCAACTGACTTTTAACTTTAAAAGTACATAGAGATAGAATGGGTTTGCTTACTCTAGCAGAATTCGAGTATACCTAAACATACCGACAGTTGACAGATCATAATCTTCTTAACCTGAACATTTCTGGCATTAAAATTATGAATTTTCAGAATTTCGAAATACAATTTCGAAATCAAGTTTTCGAAATTAAAATTACGATCTCATCCAATATTTGTAATTTTTTGTCTGCTTTTACACCACATTTGCATCCTATCTCTTCTTCGAATTCTTCTTTGAAAATATTTTTTTGAAATGTGTTCTTACTCTTTTTGACTCTTGGCGCAAATTTTTCTCTTTTAATATTTTGTTTGGGTATTGGAATTCTTAATGCTCTATATTTAAGCTATAATCCAGATATAATTATGTTCTCTACAAACATTAATAAATGAAGCGATTTGCTGAAAATATCAAAAAACAAGGAAAAAAATAAAGTAAAAAATGAGTTTCCGAAATTTGGGAATATGTTTTCCTTTTCATCTTTCTTCTCTTTTGAACGCATTATTATGTTCGCAAAAGTTTTCGTGTAATATAGCAAACTTACAAAAGAAAAGCATTAAAATATTTGTTTGAAATAAAAGAAAAAATTATCTTATAATAAGTTTTTAATTCATGTACAAAATTCATTTTGGGAATAAAAATACATTGTATAATATTATTAAATAATATTTAAACAAAAAATTGAATATTTTTTACATTTTAAAAATTATATTTTACAATATCGTTGTTAACCGTAGTTAAACTCATAAAAAAATACTTTTTGAAAAAAACATTAGGTGTGTGCCGCCAGGGTTGCAGGTGATGAAACATTTTTAATCCAACTGTTTGGTTTCATCCCTTTTACGGAGTGATGGTATTGGTATCGATAAAGGCGGAAGTGCCTCCCGCAAAGCCTTCAAACGTTTGCTCTTTTCCTTCTCCAATTTACGAGGAGTTATAATATCATCACTGGAAGAGCTTGTCGAAGGAATTGTAAAATTATCCGAGCTCTGAGTCAACAGAGCCGAACATCTAAAATACCTGGGCATAGAGTAATCTTCTAGGTCAGCTTTTGCCTGATTTGCTGTCTGAATTGAATACAAACTCTGCGAAACTTTATACTTTTCGATTGTGGGTGTGTCTTCGTAGTTCTTTGGCAAGTTGCTAAAAGAAATGGACGGCACTTCAGGTGTCATGCTAATTCGACTTATCGAGCCGGAAATAGCAAATATATCGATATCACTGACTGCTGGACGAACATTAAAGTGTGGAACACTCTTCGCACTGCGCAAAGGTCTGTTAAAACTCGATTTCAAATGTGGATGTCGATCTATTAATCTTGGACGGAGAATAACTTCATCTTGTTCATCCTCATCAATCACTGAATCCAATTTATCGGTGGTAGATTTGGGTGAATTTTGTGGTGAAGTAAAGGATTCTGAAGCGAGTGAATCGGATTTTTTCGATTTCATAGAAGAATTATCTTCTGTCGAGGAATCCGATGTGATTGTAAACGTAATACGTTTATCTGCTGTTGATTCACTGACTGGCGGATTATTGATAATCTTAACAGCTTCATCGAGATTGTCTGCAAGGAAATGTGAAATAAAGTTATCATTTTGCTGTATGTATGTTTTTGGAAAAATGAAACATAGCATAAATAGAAACCCAGTTAAATAATACTCTTGCTGAATTCAGATGATGAAATAACAAATGTCAAATGTTTGCAGATGTCAAATATAAAAAATGAATTTTTCTGTCAATTTATCGATTGGTGTCAGAATAACAGTTCTTGTTTTAAAAAGTAGAGTAGAATTGTTGTTTCGAATTAACAATCGAAAAGACCATAAGTAAAATGTACATATGGGTATGATTTTGGACATTTTGGAATCGTGAAATTCACAGTACAACGTTTGGCATTTATTTTTTATTCTATTGTCAAACTAACACTTGACAGAACCACCAAATATTTGTATGTATATACCCATTTATATAAAAGTAAATTGAAGCTATGTATTTTATTTTTTCGTAGGACGAGATTAAAGATTTGACAATTTATAGGTTATTTAATTGGCATTTGACATCTGCGAAGTGACACAATTCCTATCATGTTGACTTTTGATTTATGAAGTTGATAATGCTTTTATGGTGACCTATGAATGTAAAGCAATTTGAATTTGATTTTTTCTGCAAATTAACAATTTGTTTTTCTTATACTGGGCTCCTAAATATAATTTAAAAAAATGTAATAAAGATTTAGTTAGTTAGAATATGGGCAAAATTAGAGAAGCATTTTGTTAATTTATTACATTTGTCACACAGGCAAAATAATCTTTCCATATATATTTGATATTTATACAAAAGGAGAAAAAAGAAGCTTAATATTATTTGAACATTATATGGGCATTATTCAATTCGTTAAGAAAAAGCACACAATTAAAACAATAAATAATATCAATGAATGTAGTTAAGTTATAACTCACCAAATAATTAGCAGGCTTGGGGTGAAGAATTAAATTGATACTTTATTTAAAAAGCTTTAAGAAGTCCCAAAACGAAAGTTCATTAAATATAAAAGGTAAAAACTTATTTATTAATTTCTGAACTAAGTGACTATTTTTTTGTATAAATAATTTATATTTTGTGGCTCGGTAAAAATATGCGAATTTTAGATCAGAATTTTGATATTCGATCAAATTTCGTTTCTTTGTACCGAGCCTAAAATGGAAAAGAACTTATTATAGACTGTGGTTTATTTTTTTTTTTACTTCATTTAATACGAGTAAGTTTTTACAATAATGTAAACTTTTCTAAGTCCCCTATTACACGATAATTCTTTGCGTCTGACTCTTTTCGAACATAACGAGTGCGAAAGAGAAAAAAGATGAGACGGAAGACCAGTTGCCCTGTGAGTCGTGGGCCAAGTTTTTCGAGACTCTTTTTGACGTTTCTTTTTATATAACTTTATTTTTATGATTTTCAAAGGGAAATTCGATAAAGAGTCAGGCGCAAAGAATTATCGTGTAATAGCGTGCGATTCACAGGATGATTTTCAAAGAGAAATTCGAAAAAAGAGTCAGACGCAAAGAATCTTCGTGTAATAGGGGACTAAGTTAAATTTATCTTTATTTTCCTAAGTGGGTGCTCTCACTGTCGTTTACTACAAAAAATCGGTTGTACTGAAATTTTAAAGTGACATATGTATATGTACCGTTTGAATGACTAGGCCATTTATTACCCTGAATGGTTCTTCTTATTACCTTTATTACCTATTGTGAATTCACGATCTTGGGCTTGGTGAAAAATTTTCTGAGCAAAAATAGTTTTTGTTGAGTTGAAAAAGTTTTTTTTTGTTTAAATGACAGGTATAACAATTGGTTTTTTGAAAATGAATCCTATCAAAGGTTATTGATTTTCGGAACTTTTTTGTTTTGTTTTTATCAATGTTAAAAATAGTACTTTCATTGTATACTCGTACCTTTATATGAATAAGTTAGTTATTCCATTTGAATACTTTGCCCTATGTCGTGATGTTACTTTTATTTTGTTGTCAACATTCTGATTGATGCGTAAGGAAAAATGATTGTAGGTTTCAGTTAATTACAATCAAATTCTGTCCGCGTGACAAAATTAATCATGCAAAACTCGATAAGCTTTTATACCAATTTGTTATTTTATATTTATGGCATATAACGTAAGGGTAAGTAACTGATTCCTTAAAAAAAAAACAACATATAAGCACATACTTGCACCTTAAATGACAAGTAGGAACTCAAAAACCATGCCATTTGTATTATTTACACAATCTGTCACATGGAAAAATCTGTGGATGGGAAAATCATGACAGATTGTTTTTTTTTTGACAAGTAATTCAACGATTAGGAATTCGTTAAGTGCTTTTATTTGAGTCCGAAGTTATTTGGATATACATAGTTTAATGTTATAAACCTTTTTGTTGTTAACCTTTGGTTCGAATTCCCGAATGCCAAAATTCCGAACTGTATAAAGTCCTACATGTCATTCGTTCATTGGCATTGTCATTCGAGATTAAACGCTAATGTCAGCTGATGGAACAATAGACGGTGTTCAAATTGGACTGACTCTGTCAATTTTTTTTGACGTCTCTTTACACTTATCTAACTCCCATTTCATGGAAAAGGTATCTCTTTCTCGCCATAAAGTGGGTGTAGCAGGAAGCAGTCCAATGTGAACGAATTCAAAAAATGCACTTAATTCTTCATCTCAAATTCACACTGACACTATAACGATCGTCACAAATATAAATACAAAGTGATTTCCTCAAGCATTTTGACAAGTTAGTAAAAATTACATTTAAGTGAAATATAAATAATATAATAAAAAGAGAAAGATGATTCCTTTCACATGCACTTTGGGCGACTTCTCCTTTTGACATTTTACAAAGCTACTTTGCATTGGTTTATGACATTAGCTTCCAACTATCTTTATGATTAATATTTTATAACCTCACTTTCAGTTAGCTAATGAAATTGAAATTAACCGTTTAAATATAATGAAACTTATTTATTTTGAATGTTTTTTTTATATGAATGCCACTTTAAATCAGTGTCACATAATATTTGCCCTGTCATTATCAAAAGCCATAAAAACAAATACGTGCGATGGAGTATAACACTTAATTTTTTTTTTTTTTTTTTTTTTTCAAAACTGTATATAGTAGTGGTATGTTTTCTAAACCTAATAGAATTTCGATGTAAATTTTCATAACAAAGCAATTAAAATTAATTGCTTATTTGAAGAAGGAATGAATCTTTTTCTATCTTTTTGTGAGTGCAATTAATGAATATAAAGAATCTGTGAAAATTTCATGTAAATAATGATAGTAACAATAGTAACAATAACAATAATAATAATTATTATTAAAAGTGGAAAAAAAGGTATGCATTTTCTCAACCCTATTGCTGAAGCTAGAGTAGATAACCGTAGTTATAATACATATGAATTTTTAGTTAATAAAACAATAAAATCTTTTGTTTATCAAAAGCACTTTGATTAAGTTAATTAGAGATAAAAAACTAGCTACAATTTTTTTGTTTCATGAATTCATTTCCGAATAGTTCAGTTAATGTGCTGAGTTTCTGGCTTCTGTTTGGTTTTATTAACCTGGGAACTAAATAGATTTAGATTATTATTTTTGTAAAGAGCAAAATTTGTTTTTTTTTTTATTAAAATGGAAAAATAAACTTCACTGTTTTTTTTCTGTAAAAGCTGTTGTTTTTAATTTTCCAAAAAAAAACAAACAATTCAAGAATAATTTGACTTCTTTTAGATTAATAAACAAATTCTTTGCGGAAAAAATGTAACAAATCTAAGATGGAATATCGGAAAATATAATTTGTGATAAGTGATAGGCCTTCGAAAAGGGTCACATCGATCGAATGGGTCGTCGTTTCAGTTGATGTTGATGCATGTGAATGCTAGACTCTGAGGCCATGACGATGATTTTGTGGGTGAGAAAGGTGGAGAGCTCTGTTCCCTTCACCGAACTCACTCACAAAACCATCGTTATGGCGCAGTGAAAAGTCACAATCTAAACAGGGTCATAGTCCCCTTTCACACAAAGAAATAAGTTGCTGGAGATTTTTTGACGTTTTCTTTTAATTTCCAATTCCCACCAATCGTAGACCGTTCATTCCTCTTACTTGGTGCCCTTCTCTTCTAAAAACTGAAAGTGGCTAGAAACTGAGTTTCCTTGTGTGAAAGGGGACTTAGTTACATACTTTTGCAGTATCAATGGTCGCGTTCGAGTAAAATTTAAAAGCAATCCGGATTGGTTGGTGTTGTTGTAATCCTATAGGAAAAAACAGCTTATGAACAAACCAGCTGTTTTCAAAAATAAACCTGAAAGGTATTCTAAAATTTTTCGGATTTTTGTGAAAAAAAAACAGCTGACATCTGAAATACGTGTCAGCTGATTTTCAGTCTCTCACTTTCTGTGGCAAAGGATTAGAGAACACGCGGGATTTCTAGTTTATGATTTTTTTTTACATAGATTTTGATTTTTATGGAACAAAATAAAATATAAAATAAATATAAAATACCAGACAAACATGCGGTTTTGGTCGTTCGAAAATATATCCGATGAAAAACGATCTTAGATACTCTTAACGGCCTATCACTCTAACGCGGCCAATTCTGACTTATAACAGCCGGTAGCTAATAGTCATATTCAGGAAAATAAGATCACGGGGATCTCAGTTAACTTGAGCAGCTGTGCTGTCGAAATGCTGAGGAAACAAATCTTGGATTCCCTTGCTCACTTTCCGAATGAGAAAAATCTCAGAGATCTCATTTTTTCTGGACGCACAGAATTTCATAAACGATTAAAAATTAGCTTTCATATTATTACATGTCAAATTTACATGTCAGCCATAAGGCTTTTTAACGAAAGGAAATATTAATTGTTTCTTTTTTTAACCTGTCACCTCCATTGGGCATGCATGACAATGCTCGGGTTATGAATGTGTCTAGACAGAAATCAAAGGAGGCACATGTCCGTACAGCCAACATGTCTCAGAAAACTACTAGGAATCCCCAATTAAGGTTCCATCATTTAAATAGAGGTATAATTAGTGTAATAGTCGGAAGCTTTCAAAATTTTCAAAATGGCGTTTGGTTGATTTGTCCATTTGACATTTCCGAAAGCTACTTTTTATTTATTTAGGTATATGACATAAGTTTCAGTTAACTCGCAACTATTTTATAGTATTTTACTTAACATGTGATTAGGCAAGTATAAAAAGTGATTCTTATATCTTTTTGCGTAAAAAATCAAATTCAGCTAGTACCAGTTAACTAAGTGGTCAAAAATCAATATAATCGGATTAAATTCTATTTAACTTACTGATTAGGCTAATAAATCCAAAAAAGAATGATAAAAATCCAGAAAATGTACCAGATAACACAATATATGTACATCGAAATTTAATCAGTATGGCACAATGTGCGCATTACTCAGAACCTTAAATGCATCGATAAATTTTAACATAAACTAATACATACTTGCAAAATAATTTACTCATTTAATCAATTCAACTAAAGTTGATTATGTGCTACAAAAAGGTATATGTAGGTTTAAAAAATTACAGCCCAGACAATAATTAACAACCATATATACACAGAGTCACGAGAGATGTCGTGGAAAATAATTTTAAAATACTCTAAGTAAAACGTGTAAACCGATTACCCTTATTTTTCTTAAAATTCAATTGAAAGATTCTATTTCAGAGAATTATGTAGCTTGAAATAGTATTTCATTCAACTAATTAATCGATTTGTTTTCTTTATAAACATTGCAACTCTATACAACAAATTCAAGCTATATCAAAAAATTCACCAGGAAGTCCCATGAAAAATAAATGCCAAATACAATCTGAGAAAATTAAACACTAATTACAGTCGAAAGGTTGAGTCTCTGTATAAATAATCTTTTGAATATAATGTGCAGGGTCAGACTTGAACATGAGGGTAACTAATTCATTGTATATAATAGTTTTAGAATCATCTTGTGATGATAAATTATTGTTCTTAACATGCCGCCTCCACTGGAGATGAGCGTTGTCTGGAATATGAACATGTCTAAAAAAAAACAATGGAGGCCCAACAATCCAATTCCATATGTATGCAGTAACATTTCAAAAAAAATATTTCTTTTTTGATGTTTACACATGTGTTTAAGGTTTAGATGAAGGAAATTGATAAAAGCGTAGAAGTAGTGGTGAAAGGTTAGGTTTGAAATGAGAAATGACATTAATTTCCCCAGAGATTGCGATGTTGAGAATCTGTATGGTCTCTGGTGAGTAGAATAAAGCTATGTTTCCACTAAATAACCTAGTTCAGTTTCGAGAGAAAAATATTAAATAAATCTGCGTGGTGCTTTAACTGCCCAGAATTATTTTGTTTTGACAGCTGTTGTCAAAATAAAGATTTAACTGTGATTTATTTAATTCTTTATTCAAAGAGCCCTGGACCTACAAAAAGGTGAAGTTAAATTCTTGGGGTGATTCTTGAGCTTTAAAAGGTTTTTATGGAAAATGTATTTAATAAAAAAACAAAGTCTCATTATTTAGCCTGCAATCACAAAGGAATTCCTTGATCTTCCATACCTATACGATTACCCGCATCTTAAAAAAAAACTGGGTCCCATAAGCAGTTATTTCCTAACCTGCCTTATGTTTAAAACGTCCTTGTAACAGTGCTGCATTTAATCCAACGAACTTTTTAAAATTAAAATCAATCAAATTCTGCCTATCAACATATATAGTCATACATATATGTTTGTGTATATTTTCAACAAAATACTACAACATTGTACACTGGTTTTTTTTTTTGTTTTCCTTAACTTAAGCTAACAATTAAATTAAGATTAATTTTCTTTGAGAAAAAATAAATTTTTGTGATCATGATTTAAACAACAACAAAAAAAAAGTTAATATTATTCTTAAAAAATAATAATAATAAAAAAAAACAAATGAATTAATGGGATACGACTTCATTGTAAGTAAAATTTGACTTTAGAACTATGATTTTGATGATCATTATCATTACCTTCCAGTCTTTTGATCAATTTATCTTGATCGACATCTCGAGGTGATGTGAGATCTTTAGCTGCGTGTACACCTGGTAAGTAGGATTTTGTACCTATCCTTGTCAGTTTAGTTGGCTGGTGATCTTGGAAGATTTGTGAATTTGCAAAAACTGCTAGAATTTCCGGACCTAACATTGGCACATTCATTTGTGTCTCTCGTCGATAGTCTTCTTCATGAATTTTTGCACTGTAAATTAAAAAATAAAATATAGATTGTTTAAATCTTTTTTGTTTGATTAAAATAAATAAAGTCTAACCTCAGCATAGAGTTACCCCTTCCAAGTGGTTGATTGCAGACAGGTAGATTATTATTGTCGATGGTATGTATTCGCCCAAGTGCACCATTTTTTTCAACAATGTATTCTTCATCTTCATCTGGATTATAATTTGCTGAAAAAAAAATATTATACAAATAAATTAAGCTCAATATAGCCAGAGTTAGTGATATTTTTTTTGTATGACATTTGACGAAAACTATGGCTAGCGGAAATGAACACAAAAACACATCTGGTAACACGGCATTGTGTCTATGGGTTAAAATTTGGTGCGTTCCTTTCGGTTTAAGGTAAAACTATTATGGTAAGTCTTCACTTAATTTGCGCCATCAAAATTAACCAATATATTTTTTTTATATTTTTGATATTTCGAAAATCTCTCAATGAATTATCATGACCTTTTCAATATAATTGTACTGTCAAAAATAAATAAATCAATTTTTGTTTCATGTTTGAAATCTGAGATCAAAACTTGAAGTGAAAAATTATGGTGGATTTACATTCATCTTCATGCGGTGTTCCGCAAATAAAAGGATGTAAGATATAAAATTGACATTTGTTGAATAGAGAGAGAAGACCAAAATGCAGAGATCTTCATGAATGCAGATTATAGGAAGATGCCATAATTGAGATATACATGAACATGTTCATCTTTATATAGGTACTCTTTCACACATTCGTATTTTCGGCATGAATCTGTCCCGCTCTAGTTTTCTTGATATTTGCAGATGAAGGTGAATATAAATCCACCATTAGCCTAGTTCCTTTACTTTGAAACTCGCTGTATTTGTGTGTAATTCTATACAAAAGTCTGTCAAAGTTCATATAAAAAAATAAAATGTAAAGAGTTCCATAGTAAAGGAACACACCTATTGATGAAATGAAATGACATAATCGAATCAATTGACTTTAAATTGATAATTTTGACGTTTTCGTGAAGAAAACAATTTGCTACCTAAGCATCATTTCGGTGAAAATACAATTTACACATACAAACTGTCAATTAAATGAACAAATTTATTTCCAATTTGACATGAAAGCCTGTTTACCTGCGCCGGTGATTGCATATCAAAACTCATCTTTCGTTTTAAGACCTAATCTATAGAATGGATCTTTCTTGAAGAATACATTCAAAATGGAAAACGACCAAAAACTCTTCCACAATTAGATAAAATCTTTTATTCAATGAAAAACGCCATAATCGTATAGAAAAGATTTATTAAAAAAAAAAATCAAATTTAATACGACGCAAAATAAAAAATTTGTTGAAGACAAAATTGGATCAATTTTTTTTAAACCTGCAATAACAACAACAAAAAACTACCAAAACCCAGATGAGAGCGGTTCTTTACTGGTTTCCGGCCATTTCCGGTAGTCATAATTTTAATAGGATTTCGCCGGTTATGCAAAACATTCAATTATAGAGAAAAACTATCTCCGAAAAACTGGTCACTGGCTTCACACCTTCAAAGACATATACATATCTACGAATACCTATTTTTTTTTAACGACAAAGTACTTACCTATCGATTCGTCATAGCAAAATTTCTCTTCGAAGCAATTCCAGTATATATCTTCATAACAGCTAAAAACATTCAATGATGAAATTTGTTATGACAAAAAAAAATTTAAATTATAAAACTATATACATATACAATATTAATAGTTTAGAAAAATATTTACCTCTGACAACATCGACACATTTTATTTATATAAAACAAAATAAAATGATTGTCTTTCACAAAGTGACAAATATTTTGTTTGATTCCTTCTTCTGCTTCTTTCTCTTATTGTTATATTTAAAAACAGAAACCGGCTCCGGGGTTTAAAAGATCGTTTATTTATTTTGTACTTCAAAAATAAGTATCTAAAATTTCAAGAGAGCAGAAGCAACGACCGTCGACGAGACGAGACGACACGATATTACGTTTATAACAAAAACGCAGTCTTTAAACATTCAGGTGGCTACCTGTATTGAGAGTCGATGTTCGCATGCCTCTTACCGAATCACCTGTGCAAATTGAAATTTTAGTTTGCTATATATTGTGTGTATTATAAGATACTGATAAGCAAAAATAAGGTGTATTGGTGTATTGTGTTTTGTTAGCTTTGTAAATAGTACCTTCTGAAGGTGGTATAGGGAAATATTTATCTCGATGGCCTTTTGGGGGTTGAGTATAAGCTTCCAACCCCCAGTAAGGTTGTGCATATTGCTCATATAATCTAAGAAATCGGAAATGAAAAGTAGTTTACCATTTTAGTGTAGGAATAAAATTCACAGAATATTGTTTGAATATTTGGCCATTAGGGGTCTTTTAATAAACCTATTAGTCTTAAGGAAGATTTGGTGAGTGCAACCGTCGACCATGCCATTAATAGTGGTTTTTCATTAGTCAATTTTTCCATGGCCAGGGTGATTATTGTTAGGGAAATTGATGTTGATGGGATGCGAGTTAAGTCAACGAGTGTAAATTCTAGGGCTGTGGGTCGAGTCGGAGTCAGCAAAAGCTGATTCGTGAATATGGCGGTATAACTGTGCGAATATACCATAATTCCTCACATAACTCAGTTTCGTTAAGTTTTTTGTCAAAAAGAAAATTGTCAATTGCGATAAATTTGATCCTTAGTTTAATTTTTGACACTTGAGAGGTAAATATATTCATATACAGTTGTATACTTCAAACAATAACCTACTTATTAAATTTGATTGTATAATTATTGACATATGTCCTAATATAGACTCTAATGTCATAAATGAACGAAAAGTCGTTTTCAAAAATGTGACAAGCGGAAGTTAGCCATAGATATTTCAAACTCAAATTGGAGAGAAGGAACTCATTTATTAAATACGTAATGTCTGTTTGGTAACTCGAAACGTTGTACGATGTACATAGCCTAATTTGTTGTCAAATTCCATTGAAAAAAATAACAAGTAGCAACTTGTAGCAAAAAGTTGGAGTAACCAAACAGACATATAAATTCACCCATTGTTAAGATCTTAGTCTCAAATGAGGTGTACGCAGAAAAACTAAATCAATTTTAAAGTTTTCTTCTTCTAAGTGTTTATATTATTTTAATTCTTAGTATATTATCGATGGGTAGGTACTTATAATCAATTTTATTTTCCTCAAAAACTATCAGAGATAACAAAAACAAAGTCTAAATTATTGTACATATGTACGTTGTTAAGTTATGTTAGCATTTGTTTATTTTATTTTTTTATTAAATCATCGTTTTATATTTTCTTTATTATACTTACACATGGTTTGCTTCACTCATTCATTAACCTTTTATTTAAATTAGTCTAAGTCTGTCAAGTCAAAAGCGAGATAAACACGACCTAGCGCAATACAGAAAAAATAAGTAAAAAAAAACAGAAAACAGCAAAAAACTACAACCCAAAAAGAGAATGGAAATTTGCGAACCTTTCCTGCTTGTTGAATTTCAATTTAAAATTATTTTAAGACACGTACGACGATATAACCTTAAAACATTGCGATTAGAAGTAAGAAATGTTTTCGTATCGAGTATCTTATCAAAACTATATTAAACCAAACGTAACTACCTACTAGGTATGTCAAGAAAACATATAACATACATTATGTAAGGTACATACATGATATGTAGCTAATTATTGTATAAAATTTTTGGCGTGAAATTAATCATTAAAAATGTTAAAAAGAGTGTTAAGCTGATAACAAATTATGTTTGCCTGACATGACAGCACCTATTGTTAGTATAACCTTCTCATTAAACATTCTTGACTCTCTGATTATGAGTATGAATTGTGACAAGCTTCAATGAAATCGCCAAAACTGTTGCTTTTAAAATGTGTAGCTTTAAGGAAGTGCCCTTAGATTTAAACTTTAGAAACCGATGAACCGATTGTGTTTCTTTTCTGAAAAGTTTACTAAAAGCTTTTTTACTGAATATTTAAATCTGTCAAATTGAAAGTGTGAAGGAATGTCATGTAACTGTCAGATTTGTGTGATGAAAAATGATTTTTATGTTTGTTCAAAGACGATGTTTACATTAGGCATGTTCTCGGAGATCTCAGCAATCTCAGTTACCTGAACAGGATTCCTCAGCAAAATTTCTCAGCTTTGCTGTCAAAACTCTGAGGAAAAAAAATCTTGGATTCGCTTGCTCACTTTTTGAGTGAAAAAATTCTCTGAGATCTCATTTTTCTGAACACACCAATTGGACTGTCTCCTCCGACTTTTTTGACGTCTCTGAATACTTATCTCACTCTTACTTTATGGCGAGAAAGAGATGGCCAAGAAAGGCATCTACATTTTAATACACGTCAAAAATGTCTTTGGGATTTAACAGTAAATTGTGCGATGTCGTACGACTTTGTTCGACGATTCAAATTGACAAAATCGTCAACACAATGGGGGACGATATCTCAAAGGTCCATTGAATTATACTTGCGTATCCAGATGATTGGCATAATAGAAATAACAAAGCGATATGTTAGTGCGTGCTTTTGTGAGTATTAAAACGGAAGCGGTTATTTTGAATTCGGATTCAAAGATCAAGAAATAATATTTGTTTACTTACAGTTCAATTTAAAATAATGAGGGGATGCCATAGTATCTATAAAAAAAATTACATAAAGCTAAAAGGTATTCTTAGGGCCAGTTTCACAGTGAAGTAAGTGTCACTTAAGTGCCAAATATGGAAAACTAATTTCCAATTTCAAACTTATCGAAACTTATCGAAATAAGTGACACTTAAGTCTCCCATGTTGGCTACTTAAGTTCCCCTTACTCAGGTAGTAAAACTGCGGCTAAAGTGCCAAAATGGGAAAATTAAGTGCCACTTATTTTGTTAAGTGCGCACTGTGAAACTGGCCCTTAATAGAAGACAATATGCACCTATGTATATCATAGAACCCTGGCCTTTAAGATTCCTCAAAAATGTTACATTTTGAGTCATCCCTACTCTTAAAGTTTTTCTTTATACTTATAAGATTTTACAATAAAAACAATACTCCCTATAAATTACTGAATCATTCCTTCAAAAATGTTAATGTTAAAATAACAAAGAACAATTATCACGACATGAAAAACAATGTGCATTAACATTTAACTACAGGTCTATAGGTCCATATACAACTTCCATAAATATTTCCGTAGAAAATTTCCCTAGAACAGCACGTGACTGACGATGACTACACACTGTATGTAGCCCCACAATGACAGTGCAGTGACACATAAGTTCAGTCAGTGTTTTGAAAGCTAAACAAAAAAAAGATATTGAATAAGTGACCATAATTAAAAAAAAAACAATTTCAACCAATATTTTAATCTAACATCACAATGAAATGAAATTATGTTTCTCAATTTTAATACGAGAAAATTAAACACCATTTGTTATCAGCTTCAACACAATAAAGGAAGAAATTTTATTAAAGAACAAAAATTAAAAAAAACAAAAATAAACAAATAAATCCCATCTAAAGGTAATTAAGTAAGTACACAAAACGAAAAGAAAAGAAACAAAAAAAGACCTTTTCGCCAGTCAGCACCAAGAATCAAGCGAACGAACGAACAACAAAACAATTTAATATATCTACACCCCTACCCCAGCTTTTTCCAAACCTCGTACTGGTTGTAGGAGTTTAACGAAAAAAAAAAAAAAGAGAGTCACATGCTTATCGAAACGTCGTCGATTTCATGATTCTTCATAAAAACTCTTATTCACTTTTTCAACATCAAAATCGGGTTCTTCAAAAACTCACATAAAATACAAATTAAGAACTTCGTAAGATCGTAAGTATTAATGTCGGAATGTCCAAAAAAAAATCTCGCATTTGCTAATTAGAATATAGTCACGATAATAAACCATATCTACTATAATACAGCTAAGCTATAGGTACACTACAAAACACCTCACCTTTCAAGCTAAACGGCGGCGTCGGCGCGGCATGTATTACCCGTAATGTAGCTTTTCGTCGATTAAAACTTGTCGATTTACCTGTTTGTTTTCGTTTTGTATCTGAAGCAGCTCTTGTCAAACACTCAAAAATAAAAATTAAATATAAAACCTACAACGAAAAAAAACTGCGCACTGATATCGGGGTTTTGATACGAGAAGTACGTATAAAATAAAATACCACTTCTTTTATCATTTTTATAAATTGAATGCACGATTAGGTCGCACTTAGTTGCTAATAAAATTAAATTACTGCATACCTGTAAACAGGTTTTTTTGAAATTGGTTTTAATTGAAAAGCTTTTAAGACATCTTTTATAGAAAATATAATATAATAGCTGTTCACAATAAGTTGATGGAAAATGGTTAAGACGTGTAAATTATATAAAAATCGCGTTAAAATATTATCCAAAGTTTATTTTTTGACACTAATGAGGTGAATCTATACGTGGAAACGTCAAAGTTTTATCGAAATTTTAATCTATAGGTACGTGGAAATGTCAAAATTTATTGTCGGATAAAATTTTAATCATATTTTATTTTAAAGTTTAAGGCTATAACGGTTAAACTATTATTGTCAGAGGGCCACTTAAGTGTTCCTACAAAGTCAAAAGAATAGAGAATCGTATTCTGCGCCCATAATTGCACATTCTTTATTTTTCGTTCAGTTTTTTCTCACTATTTTTTTCGTTAAAATACAACCCACTTGAGTTAATACCTTTTCGAATATTCGAAAGTAGAAATTACACATGACGCACTTTTTTTGTATTCCTATTTCCTTTTAGCCCAGTTTCACAATCGAAGTAAGTGTCACTTAAGTGCCAAATATGGAAAACTTATGCTCAATTTCACAGTGTAAACTTATCGAAATAAGGGACACTTAAGTCTCCCATATTGCCCAATGGGAAAGTGGAAAAATTAAGTGCCACTTATTTTGTTAAGTGTGCACTGTGAAACCGGTCCTAAATGTCAGTTTCACTAACATAAATATCTATCTACCTAAAATCTGAAAAGCTGTTCTATTGTATACTCTAGAGAACTTAAAAGAGAAATGGCTCATTACGTATGGAAATTTAAAGTTTGACAGCTGTCCGCCCATGTAGGGTTTTTTTTTGTATTTTATTTTGAAGTAAATAAATAATAATAAGTATATTAACGGTTACTTACGTAACAATAATATGAATTGATGGGAGATCGTCAAGGGTTTGATGATCTACTCTTTCGCAATAAAAATAAGACTAATAGCCAAGTATGATGATGAACAAACTTCTGGGGTAGAAACAGAAACACGCAACATGTCAAATCTTAAGAGTATAGATTTATGAAAATATCACAAAAAGAAAAGAACACAAGAACAAGGGAACTTAGAACTAAGGCCCTGAGTGAATTGGATTAAAATATTGTTAAATATTATCCAAAGTTTAATTTTTGACACTGATGGGGTTAATCTATACAAACGTCAGAATGTAATCTCCGATAAAATTTAAGGCAAATTTTAATCTAAAATTGGTGAGAAATTCAGGATTTAGCTTTTATATCACTGCCGCTCAAAAAATTCACTTCCTCTGTGAATCATTATAAAGTAGGTAGGTATAAATCGTTTGTTATGAAATTCAGATTTGGAGACAGACCTTTTGTGTATCGGGCCAAATCGACTGATTATCGATTTATCAATCAAAACAACAAAACTACAAACACATTCGATCATTACAGATACCAGCTGCTATATACCAATTGATTAGATTACCACAATTAAAAAAGACTCGCAAATAATATTTTATCAAAATTATAAGGTTACGTTTACGTGATAATTATTATTTTTTTTTTATTGTTAGATGACGCGGACAAATTGTATGTATTTACATGAATTTATTTTCATTTACAAATTTTGAAACATTTTATCGAAGTTCACATGTGGACACAAGAATCGACTTTCGACACAGATTTTATTTATTTCATTGAAATTTCAATTTTCAATTCACGACACCAATACTTGCCCTCTACAGCAAGCATACAAACCAACAACAACAAAAAAAAAAAACAAAAAAAAGAAGAAGCGATAAAACGAAAACTCGTTTCACAATCATCGACGACGAGGGTTCTTTATTTGTAATTTTTATTTTCGTACTCTCATTTGTGGCCTTGCTACAACCAAATTCATGCAAAATCAAGAACCATTTTATTAATTTTCAAGGGGTTTCATTTATTTATTTTATTATTCGCACAACACATGTGAAAGAAAAAAAAAAAATAACACTCCATTTAATCCCGAATTTATGATTATTTATTTATTATTATTAAAATTGATAAAGCTGTGTTTAGTAGGTTTACCTATTTTGTTTTGAGTAAAAAAAAAAAAACAACAAATTTGCAAACTGATTGTTGGAATCTCGTATAAGGCATTAATACCATCCGCACTTAAATGTACTTTCCCGCAAAACGCGACTGATCATCGACACGACATAAAGCAAAATAATAATAAAATGATCATTTGATCAGTGAGGATTATTATATCACATGCGACATGCGAGACGGTGGTGTTGAAACTGCACAGGTAAGTTAAGTTGCAGATGTGATACCGCTAGAGTAGTAGTTTTTAACATAAGCCAGTCAAGTCAGCCCCAGCCAGCCAGCCAGACTCTTCCAGTCATGCCATACCAGCATTCAGCAAAAGAAACCTGTTGTGAAGCCGGTTGTGTGTATTGTTGCCACTGTTGGAAATAAATTTGCACATTTACATAATTGCTGGAAATTTTGTTTTAAAATTTCGAAGCCCATATTTTCATCCAAGCAAGTAATTCTTTATTTCTAGATTTTTCAATTCAATGGAATGGAGTTTTCGTTTAATAATCACTGACGCGAAATTTTGAACGATATAGTAAGATGTTAAAGCATTGTAATGAAACTAAAAATGCTTTAACATCGTACTAAATCGTTTAAAATTTTGCGCCATTGTGTTTTTGTTGCCTTACGAAATTCCACTTACGATATAAGCTGGTCTTAAATGGTAAACTTTTCAACTCAATTCATGTACATATGTATAAATTAAATAAATTTCACTTCAAAAAGAAAAAAAAAATATAACAATGTTCGAAAGATCTAGCAAATTTAGTTAAAATTTAACATAGTGGTAACCGTGGTTGTGCCTGCTGATCGTACACAACCACCGATCGATGTTACTTGGGTTTTTTGTGTTTTTTTTTTTCTGACAAGACAATAACCCAGTGATTTAATGGTAGATTTCTAGGTTTTCAGCATATATAAGTACTTGTGTCATTATTTTAATGTTGGTTTGTTTGTACACCCCGCGTCACTTGATTGAAGTTGTATTTATTATTATAAGGTTTTTTTAAAGACGCTCTATTTAAAGCTAGGGGAATTATTGTTTTTAGAGAATTTTGGAAGTTTGTTTATTTCATCAAAATCAGTTAAGAACAAAGTAAAATCTAAAGTAAAGTTCCCAATCCACTCACACTTATGTGAAGTTAAAAGGACAAATTTTACAGCTTTTCTCAAGTTAGTCGTGTGAAAATTCCCATTACATGTTTTTTTTTGTTAATACAGCAAAACATTAGAAATCTGTCAGGAAATAATCAAGTGACTAAGAGTGTTATGTTCAAAGACTACATATGTGGTTTTTTAATGTTTTTTGTGTTGATTTATTTGATCAGGAGAATTCGTTAGTCAGCTTGTTGCAATTGTCACGATCACATCAACAAATCAAATTGAATTATTTTTTATGTAAACAGAGACATTCGGGAGAGAACCATGCACTTCTTAATTATTATTTGTTGTTCTTCTAACCACGATTTTAAACAGTAAATATTAATAAATCAAAATAAACCTACATCTTAGTTGGGAATTTGGAATTATAATTTCTATCCAAAATGTCCCGGATCATCCATATGGGCAATTTCAAAAGGGATATTAAAATGTTGGTGGGTATAAGGTTTAAGAGCTACCTACTTAACAAAATACTTATTGGTCTTTTACAAAAAACTATCATTTGTTGAACTCCTTTCAACAAAAGAATCTTTTCTGTCAAAACAAATCTTGCTGATTTGGCAAGATTCTGGGAAGATTTAACAAAGCTTTGCACACACACTAGCAAGATTTGAAATTCCTTAAATGTCAAATTGAATGTTTTAAGAAAACAAATTTTGTTTCTGGTTGCAATGAATTTTCTTTGAATTTTATATTTAATATTTGTGCGTTTGATTTACAATTAATAATAATAATAATTTCCAAACAGATAATTTTTGTTGATATTTTACTTCAAAATTGCTGCTGTCAAGTAAAATACACACAATCACAAAACAAAATCAATTTTTTTCGTAAATCGTATTCCTTTCAACGACAGAAAAAAATCGATTCTTTTTAGAAAAAAATTCGATTCTTTGGTTGAGAGGAATTCGACTTTAACCTTGTTCCTTTACTCCCCAAACCTACCCATTTCTACCATTTTTAGCTCGAAAGACAGTCAAAGTTCATATAAAAAAAATTAATCTGGTAGAATCTGACAGTTTCGGGCAAGTACGCGAACAGACCTATTAATTGTTTTTTCTCTTTCTTATTTGGCAGTTCTAGTTGGAAGAATAACAATGCAATACAAGCAAATATAACTTACATTGTGTATACCAATGACAAACCACAGTTTTCACTAGACGCGCTTTTGAAACAGTATTCGTTTTTCCTCCAACTATAGGGCTTTTATTTTGTTGCTCGCTTCACACCGACGTATGATGGAACTTCATAATCCTATATAACTAAGGTGAGTAGCTATGAGTGAGTAGGGGATCAGAAAATAACATTGGCAAAGAGTCCTTACCTTACTTAATCCGGCCCTGTTCCTATCCTTAGGGAAAAAGTTTGAGTTGCATTGCAAGTTGTGAGGCTGCAAAAAATCTCAAAATTAAGAATGATATTCTGATCAGTGGTTGTGGCCTTGTGGGACTCATTTTGCTATGGTATTCAACAATATAACAGATGATTATATAAATCTATGACTCAAACTTAGCACAAACCACTGATCTCTATATACACTGGATAGTGAATAGCCTATAGTGTATAACAGTTTTTGTGTGGCAAGTTTTTTAAAGGGTACCGGCCACGACCTCATATCTCGCTCTATACAAACGAAGAAAGAGATTGAAGATATTTGCCGAAATTGAGCATTTATTTGATATCAGTTGATGTCAACAAGCATTGCGGCTGTAAATATTGAAAAAAATATAAGAAAATGCAGGTCCAGTAGCGTCCATTCCGCTGGCGCCGCTGTTATACTGTTATATGAGGGTACCGGCCACGACTATATTTTTGCCTCAAAAATTTTGTACGAATACACTTTCAAGTGTATATAGAGATCAGTGGCACAAACATCATTTTTTTTTTCGGAGAATCGTACAGTTTAACTGAAATTAATAATTAAAATAATCCAACCGTCTAGGTCTGTCATATCAGTTTGATTCGCTTCTAATTTAAAATTGCGATGTGTCTGCTGTTTATATTTATTTTGTGGTACCTACCTATATGTATACAAAAAAAAAAATCAAAGAAAATTTTAGATCCGTTTCCTTATTCTGAATTTCTTTGATTTTCTGTTTGTTTTTCTTCTAAATTTGATAGTCTGTGATTTTGTGTTCACAAAGTACATATACCTAAAGGATTTGACACATTCATATACTTTCACCAGACAATTTGTTTCTCCTGATACGATTTAATCTTAGGATATATTACAATGGAGTGCAGTTGTTTCCATTCCAAATTGAAGCTTTCATAGGGGACGCTCAACCCACTTTCAGTGAACACTTAAAAATTTTTTGACAGCCGATCATAATTATCAATATGTAATGTTCAATGTCAATTTGTCCGTGGACAGAAATTCATAACACAATAAACAAAAGAATTAACAAGTTTCAAGACAAAATATAGGAAATTATGTCTGACAGTTGAGCTTTAAGTATTCACTAAATGCACTACAATGCGTTAGGTATAGGAACAAGCACTCCAAATAATATAATATGCTCTAAGGATTCAATAGGGAAAAAAGAAAGCATTCCTCTAGTAAAAGTTAAAACTAAAAAGTCTTTGTGTAAATACACGTTTAATATTTTTAATAATAACTATATAAAGATACAATTTATCTAACCAGCTTTTTTTACGAAAATGCGTTTTCTTCGTTTTTTTTTTATATTGCCAATATTTTTTTAAATTAGGAACATAAACTGTAAAATACTTAAAAAAATACATATGAACACACATTGATTCGTAAGTTGTGTAATTAAGAACAATTTTAGTCCTATTTTAAATAAACATAATATTTACCATAATTTTTACACATTTCTATTCATGGTTTACAAATATTTCTTTCTCTTAATTTACTAATAAAGTTCTGAGCTGTTTTATCAAAAATCTTCCTATATTCTAATTCGGAAATAATAATTGAATTTAAATCTACACTTTCTGGTCGAAAAAGGTTCAATAGTATTTGCTTGTCATTGGATTTTCTTATCTCGTCAAAGGATAAATAACATTCGGATAAATATTTATTTGACGTTCGAAATAGATCTTTGGTTTTAACAACAAAAACTAAAATATTATCATCCATTTGTTGTTGAGGTGTAGATAGGTAGATTTTAAATTCTTCATCGTATAACGGAAATATAGTTTTCGATTTGACAGCTGTTTTTTGAGTTGGTACTTTGGCAAATCTGTCAGGTGGTACAAAATGCATTTTAACATATGTGTTGGCATTTTTTTTCGAACTCTCTGGTAGAATATTTTTACCATTTAAAATTATTACCTGCAGCATATTTGAATTCGAAATATTAGCTTTGATGGTTAGTTGACCATATGATGATGACGATGGCGAAGATGATGCTGAATTATCATGTTTTTGTTTTTGCAGTATTTCTTGATAATAATTATGAATTAATGTTTCTGTTTTGGAGGCATGTAATTGCAGAAATTCAGACAGAGTCTCTATTACAGCTGATGTTTTTTCCGAAAATGGCTTGTTTTCGTTTTTCAAACACACCGTCATTGTATCAATGACTTCTCGAAGATTGACAAAGAACGATGGCGGTCGATAAGTGTCCAAACTGTTTTGGGCTATTTTATATAACATAACCAGCAATGTTTGATGGAGAGTTTCAATCATTGCATCAAATATGGTTTCAACTAATTCGCCATTCAATACATAAAGATTTCTGTCTAAAAATATGAAAATATCTTCGAATGAATTTGCACCTTTCGTTAAGTTGTCAATATTTATAAGCAGGAAATTCTGAGTCATACAAACAATTTCACCAACCATCCGTTCTATGAGAATTTTAATTTCATTTTCCAAATTATCTTGACAATTGGTAATTAAATTTTTGATTGTTCTTCCACATCGTTCTGCTTCGGGTGGATTTAAGTTTATTCTGATTTTTTCAATAATACTCTCAGCACCCAAATCAATATTTATGAAGCTTGAAAGTTTATTCGTTATTTCGTTTATATTGCACGTGACAACACACCATTCTTTGGTTATCTCAAAATCAGCCAATTTTTGTTCGGTGTTATTATATTTAGAAAGCTTCGCAGATATATTAGTAGCATAGTAGATGCAACACCTGCAAATACCATCGACAATTCTGCCGAAAAATAAGAACATATCTTCAACATTTGGCCAGTCAATTTGATCCCAGAAAGCTTTTATTTGATAGAAAATTGACAATGTATCTAAGGCTGATGAACTATGGCGAAGATTTTCGTCAATTGTCTTAAATTCGTCTAAATCAATGGATTTTTTAATTGCAATCAAGGCATTCTGAATAGCTGTTTCCACCCAAAAAGGCACTACCGGTGTAAACCACTCATGATATTCCAGGCTTTCAAATTCGTTCTCCAATTTATTTAAACAGTTTCCAAGTGAAACTAGCCTTTTCACACCCAAAAATATTTCAAATAGTTGCTTATGAACTGTTGTTGTTGTTGAATCCCCATCATTTGAAAACTCTGCAAAATTATTCACATCGACTACACGTAAAGTAGGAAGATTCTTACAAACTTCAAGTATTGTTGGCTTACATGATTCTACTAAAATTTTAACATAGCATTCATAGAGAATATTGGCGTACTTTACGTGCATTATCTCAGTGAAGTGTTTGTGATGAAAGGTAATGGCACGATGCATGTCAAAAGACATCTTAAGGATTATTTCATTTGTCTCTTGAACTTTGTTTTCATTTTTAAAGCTTTTTTCAGCTAAACTCAGCCATTCTGCAGTAGATTTTCGAATGGAATCATTCAGCACACTTGTGAGACTTTCTATTGAACTTTTTTCTTCTGATTTATAAAGCCAACCCAAATCCAATTTGGCTAAAAGTTCAAAATCTTCGGGAATCTCCAACGATTCGATTTCTTGAAAGATACCTAAGACATCTATAAGCATAGAAATTCCTTGATTTTCTTTAAAGATGTCATCGCGAATTTTCCAAATTACTTCGAAACACGATGGCAGCAGTCTTTGAACGGAGCCCCAAAAATTCTGTATACATTCAGCGTCCAATAAAGAAAGTATTTTAATAACATCATGCAAAACTGTTCTTAATAGACCAAATGAAAGATGTTTTTCTTCGTGAATTGTTGTGTATGCAATCCATTTCATAAAAAAGTCATCAATATCTGATAAACCGCTCCGAATGTAATGCTGTTTTATGATAGCTTCTGTTTCTTTGCTTAGCTTTCCATTCCACAATGACGAGCTTTGGGAATTCTCTTGCTCATATCTTAATAAACGCATAAGCAAAACTTCATGTTCACGAGCTACAATTCGTTTATCCTTCTCGACACTTATGGCCAAATGCATCAAAATGGATCCACGTTTTTGTGGATTTCGTAATCCTTTCTTGAAAGTATACCAAACTTTAATGGCTGCCGAGCCGGTGATTGAAGTCAGTGGCACTTCGGTTTTTCCAATTATTTTGAATGCTTTCGGTTTGGTAGAAGATTTTATTTTTTTTAAAACATTTTTGAAATCTCCCAAGACATTAGTTTTTTGGGTTTCCTGGTCAGGGTCAATTAATTTACAGACTTCAACAATCAATGTTTCTTGTTTGGGATCCCCACGCAATGGGAAAAAGAAAAATTCATCCCAATTGGGGTCCGAAGTAACATACTCGACCAAGGTATGATATTGATGAGCTACATTTGATTCCATATAGAGATTTATAAAATATCCTAAAACACCTTTCAAATCTTTAGGCAAAAGATTTCTTACTTTGATAATGCCAACGTTTAAATGAAATGTTGGACCTTTTCTAGATTTAGCAATATTTAGTAGTTGGTTATGTTTTTCTTGTGAAACTTTGAATGCATTCATTAAAAATTCCATGAGATCTCCTGAAGCTATTGGCTGTGATTGTAAGTCTTCGATATTGTTATTGAGTATTTGAATTAAAATTTCCGTATAAATATTATCACAATTATTGTAAAGGGCATTTTTAATTAGAAATTCGTCAGCACTTTCTTGTCGTTTGTGGGATTTATCTTCAGTCGTATGGGATATATTTTCTCCAGACGATATTTCACTTTCTTGTTCATTGTTGGATTTTGACATTTCCGGTGTTATAGATGTCATCGTTGAAAGATCAATTGTCTCTGAAATATCTGAAATTAAAAGCGAAATATAACAGTTAGTATCATCTTACCTGCGTTTATCATAAAATGTCATGAATATTGCAGATTTCATGAAAGTGTACTCCTGCATGCAATTAAACATGCAACTTGCTTGGAATTTATTTTATTTCTTTCTATTTCTAAAAGAATTTTTCAAACTCACCGCTACTTTCCTAAAATGGTAGATATCCAACGCTGCGAAATGCCTAATTTAAATATTTGGGATAAGCTTTTGATCAAACCAAGAAATGGATTTTGTGGTTGAAAGGAAAGTGAAAACAGGTCATAGATCAATTTTGTTTATATTCAAAGGAAAACGACAAAACAGATTTGGTCTTAACCCCCTCTGAACTATGTATTTTTATCTGAACGCAACCATTGAAAGATTCTGAACAAAGATAATCTTTGGTTTGAAATTTAAATATTTGTTTTAGGTCATTTTGGAATAAGTATATATTTTATTTAAAACATTTATATAAATCCTTTTCTTTACTTTCAATTGTCAGATGCCAATATACAACAAAAAAGGTATCCGCCATTTTGAAAATTGGGAAATTTCAGGTCAGTGCGGCAATGGAACACAATATTTCCCTCCATCTATACCCGGCAATATTGTTGATTCAGATATCAACTGGTGTTTAAACTAAATTTATCGCAAAATAAAAATTAAGAGGTGGTTTTTTAGTCAACTTCTGAATCATTCGTTTCGTAAGTATGCTTGAGATATTTTTAATTGTGATATAAATAGAAAGGGACGAGAAGTTCAGCAATGGGTTGTTCTTAAATACAAAAATGTTTATAATAAAATATAAACAAACAAGATAAGCATATAACTAAGAAACTTTACAGAAAATTATAATAAAGTTGTAAAAATAAAAATTTTGTTTTTAAATTTGCATTATTTTTTGTTTTCAGACGTAAGCATTTGGTGAAAAAAAACAATAAATGAGTAATAATTAAAAAAAAATTTTTTAAGTTATATATTTGCTTTGAGTTTATTTATATATTATTTTTATATTACATCGTTTTGCTACAAGAAGTATGTCAATTTTAAAGTTCTTTTTCAATGGATTAATGAAGGTGTGCAAAAAGTTGCAAGAACTGTCAAAACACCCAGTTGACAGTATCCTTCACATTTAATTGGAAATAACTTTTCTTGCCAATTTTCTCTTTTTCATAAAAAAAAATGTCTGTTACTTAAATGTTTTGACAGGTTTTTTCCATTTTCATACAAAAAGAAAACAATAGGCATGTTCAGGAAAATGAGATATTGGAGATCTCAGCTATCTCAGTTACCTGAACAGGATTCCTCACCAAAATTTCTCAGTTTTGTTTTCAAAACTCTGAGAACAAAAAATCTTGGATTCGCTTTCTCACTTTTTGAGTGAGAAAAAGCTCCGAGATCCCATTTTTTTTGTTAAAATTAAGCTATCGCAGGACGGGTTTGTAAAAACAAAGCTGATGTAACTACAACCCAAGGTATCTGGACAGTTTTGGTATAACCAGACAGCCTTACCGATATCCACCAGAACGCTACCATTCTGTGCGCAAAAAAATTCCATTATTTTTTATTTATTTTTATTTTGTGAAAGAGGCTCCTGAACGTACCCCATTTGACATTTCGGAAAGCTACTTTTCGTCAAGTTGTGTATGTATATTAAGGTAGAACTAGAATAACCGGTAGCTGTCGGAAGCTAGTGTCAAAACCGAACGAAAAGTTTAATAAGTCACCCATAGGCCATAATACACTTGATTGGTTGGAAGTGATTTTTTTGATTTTTGAAGCTAGCTGTCAGTCCACTTACGAAAGAGCGGTCGGTGAGCGCTCTTACGTCCAACGGCAAAAGTTAACGAAAACTGAACGAAAAGTTCCACTTTGCAATTATGTGTGGATCACATGAATTTCTTGTTTTCGCTCGGATTTGTACGACCACGTACGTTGGCTTCCGCCTATTCTAGTTCTACCTTTAGGGGTATTCATGTAACGTCGGAAACTTTACGATGTCGTAAAATCGTAATGTTTCCGAGACACGTTTCATAAACGCACCTAAAAACATTTTGCGTAAATGTGGTAAACGATATGGCAAACAAATCAGCTATTCATTAAACGTCAAACAGCTTTAAATATTTAATTTAATTTTACGATGCGCTTTTCCGACGTTGCATGAATACCCTTAATATATTTACACAGAACTGAAGTCAATTTCGCTTACGATGTCGTTATTTAATTTTGAAATCAAATTTGTCATCGCAAATTAACTGCGTCCACAAAAAAGCACACACTTCGTGATGTCTAAAAGAATGCAGAATTTTTCGTGATATATTAACTTTTCTAAACCGGCACTTCAACGTCTGGTAGACTAAATGTTGTTCATATACATTATAATGCATTGCATTGCAGTGCAGTTCAATCGACTCTGATCACATCTGACCACATAACATTTCCCATTTCTGAATTCGCCCATATTGCAAGTGTTTGACGTTTTGAATTAAATTTGGTTAGAATGATTTTTTGTTAAAAACAAATAAACCCCTTTTTGCAACAAAAAATAAAAACCTTGAAATTTAATAGATAACATTGAAAATCAAAAACAAACATGCAACACATGCATCCATCTTTAGAAAGAAAATTTCTAGCTACACACAATTCGAAAACGATAAGAATTTTAGAGATATCAATTTGAAACACCAAAAATATTTAACATGTTTCGAGACATAAATATTTAGCATATTTCCATAAACACAAACAAATACATAAAGAATCAAATACACTATATTGGCTATGATTGCAAACACTCACCTATTTATTTTCGGAATAGGATATTTTTATTTTCTTAAAAACTTGGACCCGTTTAAACAATGGTTTGATTTTAACTGACTAAAAAAATTTTAAGGAAACAACAATAATTATTACATTGCTCATTTGAATTGTTATCTTTACATATTTGATAATTACTATTACTGTTGTGCGTCAACAAATTAAAGTTAGATTTTTTTTTTTCAAACACCACAATCTGAATTCGAAAACTTGCGTTTTTGTACTAAGCTTTTTCGAATCGAAAGAAATACATATAAATGGAATTTGCAAAACACTGACAGCCTCAAATCTCAAACTTGCATCTGTGGAAGTATAATTGTCATCATTTGGATAACAAGATCCAAATAATCAAACACAAGATAATTTTACGGAATGAATTTCATATTTTTTTTACTTGTTAAACACAACGATTTTAAAAACAATTCAGAAAAGTACTGAATTATACCAAATAAAATAAAAAATGTTTTTTGATTTCTTGACCTTTTCATTTAAATATAAAGTTGTTTCCTCTTCTGACCTAAAGCTCACACAAGAGGAAACAGTTTTATAACCTGAAGCAGTTATAGCAGACATCGAAAAGAGAAACGAAAGCGAAACGATTCTATTTTCACGTCAGAGAAATCTGAAGTGAAATATTAACCGCAGTGCTCTTCATAAAATAATAATAACAAATAAATAAATAATAAATAATAACATTCAATATCACGATTTGCCCCCGAATGTATAAATATAATTGTGCGAACGGAAAAGTCAGAGTTTACTGTGGCGTATGCGTACTATAATTATTTTTTTCGCGTTTCTTTAATGTTTCGTCTGGCACTGTTTTCAAGTGTTTGTTTTTTTTTTTTGTACATTACTCAATTTGGAAGCTAAAAATAAAAAAAATGCTTTTTTTCTTGTACTTACGTACATATATCGATCGATAGAATAAACTAATGTTTTAATGTATTTACTTTTCTTTTTTTTTTTTTCTCAAGTTGATTTGAATTGGAAAACGTTTTTTTTTTTGTTATTTAAAATAACATTCTCAGTTTTTAATTTAAGTAGATTTAGAAGTAAATTAAAAAGTTTTTTTTTATGGTTAATTGGTCAGTTTATTTTTGTGGGATCTTATTTTCTTAAAAAAAATATTAACATGGTTTCTGACCGAAATTTCTCATTTTTAAGGTCCATTGTTTTTTTATGTTTATTTTATTCAATGTAGATTTGATTAATTTTACAAAGACGTTATGGAGAAACACTATTTTGACATGTTTAAATTTTGACAGGTGGAAATAATCTATTGCAAAAATCAACAACAACCGTTGGGTAATAATGTCAAACATTTATAAAATGCTTATCGGAAAAATTTTTTCAGGTTGATATGTTCAGAAAATGATAACTTCCGGTCGTATTTTTCAACAAAGGTAATTAACTTGGGCCTGCGCTATAAATTGAACTAAACAATTAGAAGTGGAGCTCCAAAATTGAAATTAATCAGATCTTAAAAAACAACTAGTCAAATTTGCTTTCAATAAGCGTTTTACTTTTTTCGACCAGTGCATGAGCTTTGAACAGAGCTCCAAACTTCCTATGAACCTATAGCGTGTTCTGATCTCTTTAAATTATTTTTGACACTTGAGCATTTATTTAGAGCTGTCATCCACCATTTATATTTTGTGTGTAAAATTGTTCTTCTTTTTCTCACCAAATGTGTTCAAATCGTACTGACAATTTGTTACAAAAAAACACAAACTTTAGCACAATTTCCGTCCGTCATTTCAATATTTAGTTTCTATCTGTTTCTCCTTCTTCCAGTGTGATATTCTCGTGCTCGGCTTTCGCTAAGGTTGTTCAGTAATTTTTTTCTGAGTTCGTATAGAGCACGCTCTGGGCAGGATCTGATCATGCTATCAATGAAAAAAAAAAACACATTCATTTATATTTTTTGTTCCAGACTACCAACGGAAAAGTCCATTCCTATATATTTAAGATCGACTGATCGAGTTGAATTAGGTTTGGATTCTCGACCAAGGTTTTTCATTTAGTTCAAATTGTGTTGCAATTTCAGAAGAATGCCTTAAAAAAGATTGTGTATCTGCCTACTACGCATAGGGATAAAAACAAAATATTATATTTTTATTTTTAAGCACAGACGCATAAAGGTTGTAAGCATGATCTTCACTGTCTGAACACAATCGAAGTGCATTATTATCTGTTAAAGTTAAAATTGGGCTTTTCCAGAAACTATCTTTGCCTTTTCTCTTTCTAATTTGACAGTTCTAATTGGAAGGAAAACAGTGTAATACTAAAAAAATTATAATAGCGCTGAATCTTCTACTTGGCTGATGTATTTCAGTACTATATAGAATTTGTATTATTAAAAAAAAACCTTCTTATATAAACTATGCCAGGCCAGGGGCAAAATACAAAAACAAAAACTTCCAAATTAATGATTAAGAATTCTAGTCTTGTTGGATATACATAGTTCACACTAGAAATCTATGTAAGATGAACTGAACTTAGCAAAAATTGCGTATTGACAAGACCGTCACTAGTTAACTGATGAGTCCTAGTGACATCTCTGGGACCAAACACCAATTTTTGTAAGACTAAGCCCGTCAAAAGCTATTAAAAAAAAATTTTAATAACATATACAACCACAAATTACAACGTTTGCTAATCGCGCCTTAAAAAATGTGTATGTTTTTCTCTCCATTTAGGTCAGTCAAAATATTGTTTTAATTTTGCTGGTTTCACACTGACGTATGCTGGAACTTCTAAATACATACAAACCTTGTTCGTTTACTTCCCAAAACCGTCCAATTCTACCATTTTTAGACCAAAAACTGTAAAAGTTCATATACAAACAAAATACAAGTTGTAGAAACTGGGTATTTTCTGCAAGTAAACGAACAGACCTACAATTTCGTTAAAGTGAATATGGTGGTGCTGCAGCCACAGACTTTACCGTATTAGTTAAATAAGTTTTAATAATAACGCGTCTGCGAACGCGCTATTGTGTTCAGCAAGTCAGGTATAAAGATAGTAAAACATACCCTATAATAAAATGAACATGATCGAACAGGGTGACGAAACAAAAGTCTTAAAACGGTATTTAGACAATATAGAATCGTCCTTCAGTGTATAAACATTAAACATGATTGTTATTAATTTAGTGTATTTCAGAGTGAAAAAGTGTTAAGTGTCGTATTTAGGAAATAGTATCTTCCGCGTCGTTTAAAATATTTATTTATATATTTTAATTTGTTTTTGGTTAATGGTTTTCAATATGATTGTTATTAATTTGATTTAAAGCTTCTTTATATGAAGGTATGTACCATGAATATCTTTCTTTTTGTTAATATTGTATTTAACTATCAATGTAGCTACTTTGTTTACTTTTTTCTACACTGTTCGTTAACGATAATTGCTAAAACTCCTATTCAAAGATTTCTCTCAGTGATGATGTCTAATCTTATCGCAAATTCTGTCCCAAGATTCAACATTTTGTAAAACTAAAAATTTTTGTTTGAATGAATTAAATGCCCAACAAATCAAAAAGGATAAATGATAGGTACTATTGCTTGCTTAAAAATCCCATATCTTGATTTCTATAAACCGTATCGTCTGTCTAAAGACCCGACAGCGCGTACCTGCGCTAAATTAAGTGCTTCTCACTTCTGTGTTTTTTGCTTGCTTACATGACCTAGGTCTTACTGGCATATATAATGTTTGTGTTGTTTTTGTTTTTTTTTTTCATAAATACAGTGGTAGCACCCAGCAGTACGGCGTATAAACAGTGAGGTATGTATGGGAGGACATGCTGCCCCCCTGCAACCCCCCTGCTTGGGCACACTAGGATTTGGGGTAGGTGCGAGGTTGGGTGTATGCAGTTTCTTTTACATTTAAAGAATCGGGATTTAAAGCCAGCATCGCACCTACCCCAAATCTTAGATTCGCGTACGCGAGATCATTTTCGCCTACGCGCTGTCGCGTCTTTAGACAGATTCTTAAAGTTAAGGTCTGTAAATTTCTCATTACAATATGAAAGATGTCTCAAAATCACTAGACTCGGTCATAATAATTGCATCAGTGCTACCACAACGATATCTAGCCTACCGGCAAATGCATTAGTTTCAATTTCATTTAATTATGTATACCTATTCGTCTTTCCCACTTTTCTCAGTTTTGGAAAAACTATGGCCATTTGAAAAAAGGTGGTACGTTTATGACCACGTCAACCTACCTATATGAATTAAGTAGGAAAAATTTAGCCCTAGTGATGATCCTACATTTGATACAGAGTCAACTTACAATTTCAAAGTGCCAAAAGAAATCTTAATTTTTCAACTAGTGAAAGATTTAAAATTAAAAAGTATTCCATGTTCGCTTTCAGCTTTTCGTTAATCTAGTGGCAGGTAGGTAGAAATGACGTTCACGAGCACCTAGCTCCGTTACCCAATTAGCGCTAGATTACGCCGTTTTGATAGCATAACTCCAGTGCCAATTATGTTGTTGTTTTCGAGGATTTCTTCTCTGTCCACGCATAAACATAGAGTATACATACATATCTTATTTATTAATAATCAAAATTAAAAAAAAAAAATAAATATTTCAACTTTAAAGCTTAACGCAGAACATAATTTGAGCATAAAATATTTGTAAAGAGATTTCTGTAAGGCACAACCAATTGTAAGCTCAAAACAAGCCATCGTTAAAAAAAATTCTAAAATAAATAAAAATATTTTGAACAAATTATTGTTAAATTATCAAAACAATGTTATATAAATAGGTATGCATAATAATAATTACAATGTCTACAAAAGAGCATTAATTGTATTAAATAATTAATTTTAAAATTATTAATTCTTATTTTACTATTAATATGCTCTTTGTTTGAGTTTCTTAATAAAATCACGTGCTGGTTTATCGAAGATCTGTCTACATTCTAAGGCTTTAATACAATCCGAATCGGGTGTATATTCTGGACGGGATAGATTCAATCTTATTTGTTCACCATTAGATTCCATTATATCGCCAAACGATAAATAACACTCAGCCAAATATTGACTTGACATGCCAAACAAATCTCGATCCTTAATACTGAAAACCAACATATTATCTTCTTGTTCGCGATGTTCGGTGCTAAGGTGCACTTTGAATTCCTCATCGTAGAGTGGAAACAGGGTCTTTGATTGGACACCAGTTTTATGAGTTGGTATACCACCAAATCTATCTAATGGTATATAATACATTTTGACAAAAGAATCGCATAGATTATTTGAATCCATGGGTAGAAGATTTTTTGCATTTAACACATGCACATGGAGTATGTTATTGGGGGCAAAATTAGCTTTAACCGTCAATTGGCCATACACAGATTCAGCTTTGGTTTTTTGCCGTTCAAATCGCTCCTTGTAGTATTGATGGATAAGCACATCAGTTTGAGATGCGTGTAAGTGTAGGAGCTTCTCAACATTCGCCAGTGTATCAGTTGTTATCTCTGAAAATGGTTTATCTTCGTATTTGAAACTTGATGCCATTATTTTCAGCACTTCGCGCAAATTCACAAAGAAAGATGGCGGTCGTCGCTTATCCAAATTGCCCTGCACTAACTCATAAAACACAGCTGAGAATCCCTGCCATATGCTATCGATCATTCTCTCAAATGTTGCCTCATCCAATTCGGCATGCAGGATGGCCAGTGATTTTTCCAAGTACATAAAAAGACCCTCCACGGAGCTGAGCTCCTCGTTTAAACTTTCAATGCCATTAAAAAGATATCCTCGCATTACTGGAATCATGTTGCCAGCTACCTCGGATATTAGAGCTGCAATTCGATTTTGGACCGTATCCTGAGCGTTCTCGATGACATTCTGAATTGTTTGTTTGCAACGATCTGCCTCAACAGAACTTAGAGATTCTCCCAAATTCTTAAGTACTCCATCGACACCGAGGTCTTTGACAAAAGCCGGAATGCTATTCTGAATGTGAATTATATTGCAAATGGCAACACACCATTCTTTAGTGACTTCGAATTCTTCGGGTGCAACTGGCCCCAATCCACTAAATTCCACTATTCTCTTGGTAATTCGAGTAGCATAGAAGGAACAACACTTGCAAACATCATCGACTATCTTTCCAACAAAAGCATACGAACCCTGAATATCGGGCCAGGCTAGTTGTTCCCAGAATATTTTTATAGTGTAGAAAATCGAAAGTGTGTCGAGTGCGGATGAACTGTGACGAATATTTCCATCAACAGACTGAAACTCGTCCAAGTCAATTGCTTTTTTAATTCGAGAAAGTGCTTTCAGCAAAGAAATATCTAACCAGTGTGACACTGCTGGTGCAAACCATTCGTAGTAGACTAAAAGTTCCCCTTGCTCTTCGGCTGTACATAACGCAGTTCCCAGGGCAATGTATCTCTTCAAACTCAAATACAATTCAAACAGATTCGTTCCCATTGTGTAATCATCGATATTTTCAAACTGTTCGACATTGTCCACATCGGCTTCTGGCAGCCGGACAAGATTTTCACAAGCATCGATAACCACGTCCTTGCAGAATTCAACAATATTGTCTTGATAAAATACATAAAGAATTTTTGCATATTTCAATTTCATTGTTTGGAAAAAGTGCTTATGATGGAACTCAATGGAACGCTGTACATCAAAACGCATCAGCTGGACCAATTTGTTGATCTGCTGGACCGGATTTTCGTCTTCGAATTCACAACTCTCTTTGATCGTGTTCACCCAGTCTCTGGCACCGATTCGAATGGCCTCATTGAGGACCAGTTTTACGTCCAATCTAGCATCATCAGCTTCTTCTCTTTTGCCCAGCCATACGTAAGCCGATCGTGGGAATAGATCTACATCAATAGGAATAGTTAGGAGGTCGAATATTTGTAAAATCTCCAACACGTCACAGAGCATATTCACACCAAGCTTTTGCGTGAAAGTCTCTTGACGAATTTTTCGAATTATATAAAAGCACGAGGGGAGAATTCTCTTCGCAGCTTCCCAGAAGGTCTTCACAAAATCACTGTCTGCCGAATATGTAGGCAATGTTTCGATAACTTTATGCAGAATCGTATTGAAAAGACTAAACGAAAGCGGATGATGTTCGTGGACATTGGTGTAGGCATCCCATTGGCATAGTGCCAAATCGATTTCGGACAAACCGCTTTGAATGTAATGCTGGGTTATGAGTGCTTCGGCTTGTGTCTCATACTTTCCATTCCAGAGATATGGTTCCAGGGTGCTGCTCTCTAATTCGTGCATGAGCAGAATTCTCAGTAAATTTCGATGTTCTTGAGCTGCCACTCGACTATCCTTCTCAGCACTGAAACACAAATGCATTAGAACTGAACCTCTGGGGCGTGTTGTACGCGATCCCTTCTCTAAGTGATACCACACTCTCATGCCAGATGCGGGAATTGAGTTCAATGGAATCACCGACCTGCCGATCAACTCATTGTCGTCTTTAACAGTTGTTGCGGCTGAATATGCAATTTCCTTCATCAACTTGCGTAGGCCCTTTACACCCTTGACTTCGAAGAATTTATTCATTTTCTCACCTACAGTTTCGGCTGCATCAAAGTCCCACACTTCGACTATCAGAGTTTCATTGCTGGGATCATCGGGAATCGGCAGGGAAAAATATTCATTCCAAGCTGGATTCAATGTCATTGGCTTCACCGACGTGTTGTATCTATGAACAGCATTCGATTCAATGTACAATGTCACAAAAGGATCAGACAAACCATTATAATCTTTTGGCATAAGATTTTCAGCTTTGATTATCTCAACGTTCAAACGAACTTTGGGTGGTTCTTTGCCATTGGCAATTTCATATAATTCATTGTGTTTCTTTTGTGATATTTTAAATGCATCTCGAGCAAAATCCAACAGAGATTCTGGGCATGTTTCTTGTGAGTTCGAACAACCAATGTTGTTTAAAATTTCAAATAAAATTTCACCATAAAGTTCTTCGATATTTCGACCAGTCGAATTTTCAATCATATTATCGGGTACATCTGTGTTTATAATATCTAAAGGTTTCTCCTCCACCGATGAGAGTAGAGATGCTACTTTAGATGTTTTGATTTGTTCTTCTACAACACCATCATTGTTGTTGCGAATGGTGAGAACAGACATTTCTTCAACATTTTCATCTAAGATGCTTGCAGTTCTATTTAAAGATGCCATGTTTATGATATGAGTTTTTTTTTATTGATTATTTTTATTTTATTGCTTTTGTTTTATTTGTATTTGTTAAAGAGAATATTAATTAAATGATGATAATACTCTTGTGTTTTTTTTAATTGATTTTAATTTCCGCACACAGTTTTGGAACTTTATCACAGAATTAATCTGAAAAAGACACAATTTTTAGATTAAAGAATATTGAACTAAGGAAACGGGGTTACCTTTTTTAATATAAAAAATATCAGTTACCTAATTAATTTTTTAGAAACTTTGTTTTCAGTAGAACTTCTATGTGCAAACCTGTAAAAAAATAAATATGTTTTTGATAAAGTTTTAGTATTTTAAAAAATAATTAATGGATTATTTGTAAAATTATTTGTATTATTTTGAATTAAAGTCGGATCGTGACATGACGGTCAGAATATTAAGCTGGATCTGATATCACAACGCTTATATTTACACAAAAACCCATGTACTCATAATTTGGTTATACATTCACTCTCAACATTTTGCTGTCGGCTCTAAGATTAAATGAAAGTACAATAATTCGGTAAATTCATGAACCTCATTTTTATCTACTAAATTTTTTTTTCAAGTTATGACAAACAAAAAAATCACAAAAAAAAAATGATAAAGAACAAAACAAGAATCTGAAATGGTTTTTACTTCGCCAAAAAAAAAAATAATAAAAAATCGGGATTTACCAATGGAATACACCATTAATTTGCAATACAAGAATTCTTGGAAATGCAATCAATTTATTTTTTTTTACTTTTGCTTTCTAAAAGCCTATAAATATCACTCTAGCTAACAGTTCAGTCATTTATCAAATTTCAGCTGTATATGCGTACATTACATCCATTTATTTATGTGAGATAATAATTTTTTTTATTGTAATTTACCCAAGCTGAGTATTCAAGGCAAACAAATTCTTTATAAAATTTTCAATTTGAATTTTTTTATAATTTGAGAAACGCCACAGTGACAATAAGGTATAAATAAAATACAAAATACCCGTATAAGACCGGAAATAGGTTAAAAATAAATGGTACTCAAAAAATTAAATATAATACATAATCACGTCTGTGAAACCAAAAAAGTTTTTTTTACTACAGATTTAACAGTCGAGTATCATTTTCTTAGTCACCATAATAATATGAAACTGAACTTAAAGTAATAATTTACTAATAAAGATCATGAAGTTTTTTTTGTTCAAAAGTCTATGAATAGTGATACTGATTGTTTGTTGCCTCTACACTACATCCATACATACCTCATTTCAATGACAGTTTTTAACGAATAAATTATTATTAGATATATGATATTAAAATTGGAATAGAACAGTTAAGAACTTGGAAGGCAGGAGATACGTCCCCTTAGGCTCTGACTAACTTGGATTGCAATTTCAATGTACAGAAATGGAAAATCTTATCTAATTTGTTCGCTTTGAGTGACAAAAATATGATAAGGATTCCTAGAACTTTTGTTTGATAAAAAAAAAGCAAACAATTTTATTAGAAACTGCAGTACTTACTAATGTTAATTCAAGATGAATATAGCGTGCAACAATAACTGCTGGGAGATTATGAATAAAAGTTGAAACATTAGACAAACGAAAAAAATGTTACTCAAGTATTAATTTTAATGTGAAAAACAATGTAAGAGTCAATTTCTGTAATTTTCTTAATTTATCACGGTAGAATCATTCTTATGTCTAGCTTCTTACGCAAATGAAAAAAAAAAAAAACAAAATGCGTAAAACAACAAAAATTGCTAATAACAATTAAACAATGAATATGTATGAATGCCTTTAAAACTTATTGTAATTCTTAAATGCAATCTTGATTGTATGGCACTAATAAGCAAAGTAGGAGAAAGAATAGGAAAGAAGTTTCGCTAGCATAATGAATTGAGAAAATGAGGTGGTTATTATCACTAGTCAACAAAATTTTAACTTCATCGTGCCACACGGACTTTTTTGATATTGTTTACTTTAATTGGTGGTTGTAATTAAAAACAAATACATAGTTAAAAAAAAATTGTTGGCAAGCATTTTATTCTATTGAGTTATTTAAAATATGAAGGAAAAACAATGACCTCATAAATAAAAGGGTATTTTTTTTATTATGAAGTACGATTTTTTTTTTTGAAAATTTAACTTTAAATTGTCCAACAGTAATCTGCTAACATATTTGGGCTCCATTTGGCCTGGTTTCGCTTGTCCATCTTAGAAATGTCCTGATGGAACCTCTCACCGTGCTAATCGCTGACAAACCTTAAATTATCAGGGAAAAAATTGAGATATGTCTAAAAAATGGGACCCGAGTGAAATGTTGCTTGATAAGCCACCATTAGCTCGCTAATCAACTCTCTGCAGCTGCAACTCTTATAGTTAACCAACAAATTTGCTACAATATTCTTCGATCTTTCTAAATCTCTCGATTTTTTTTTTCAAATCTTGGATCTTTTTTTATTAACTCCCTAATTTGAGGGCCTACAAAAATACCATTTTTTATCTTTGCATCACTTATTTTATTTTTATTGCCGTAGTACTAGTTATAAGTATAACGCGTGACACCGCAACCTGCATCTCCTCGGTCGAAACTCAATGGATCCCCAGGATGCATGTGAGATAGATAGTAAAGAGAGAAAACAGAGCTGTATTATAAAGTATTGGGTACCATATTTTTTTGAATGAAACAACTTATAATCAATAAATCATCCTTATTACGATTATTTGGTTTAGATATGATTTATAAGAAATACAAATACATATGCATGTATTTTATTTAAATACAAATATGTTTTACAATTTTTTTTTCTAAATCAATTAAAGCATGACTTACTTGTCTGCTTAAACTAAGAGGATTATAATATAAAGACAAGAATTCAACTTATTAAGTAGGTATTCAAACTCTATTATGATCGTAAGTTATCGTGTATAAACACAAACAAAACTACACCCTTAGCACTTCAGTACGAAAATACAATTAACATCAATAGCTTTATTGTCATCATTCCATGGATGTTCCCAAAAAACAAAATTCAATGCATTGTTGTCATGACTCAGTTCACGTTTCGCATGTTTCTGATACACAGTTAAAATCATCTTGAAGTTTTCTGTGAGAATACGATATAAAATCAGATTTTTTATTCATTTAAGTTTTATAGTCTTATTAAGAAGGGAAACTAAGAGATATTAATGTTACAAGAAGTACAATAACAATAAAAATTAAATATTTTTGTATATGTATGTAGGTTCGGATTTTTCTGTATTTTAAGATAATTTAATGCACTTTAATTTTTTTATTTGCGAAATATGTAAATAATATAAAGTGAACAAAATAAAATATAAAAGACAAAAATTCATCATTCTGCTTTGAATGTTTGTTACGGGTTGATCTTGTAAACCCTAATCATCTTTGAATGCTTTCAAAGGCTTGTGAAAAAAAACTCACATATAATGTCTCGATTCTTGAAATTGACCTAATTTATTGAACGGGTTGATTGTTGTCAACTACATATTTAGATATTCATGTAAAAAACCAATTCGTTGGAGTTTAGTGTGTTGCATTGTGTTAAATACGCTTAATTAAGTAAGAAATTAACATGATTCAAAATCGTGTGTTTTTTGTGAACACAAGGCTGAATACGGCTCTTTTTTTACCAACAACTTTTACTCGTTAATGACTTAGGGCCAGTTTCACAGTGCACACTTAACAAAATAAGTGACACTTAGTTTTCCCATTTTGGCACTTTAGCCGCAGTTTTACTGTCTGTGTTTGTGGAACTTAAGTGGCCAACAAGTGAGACTTAAGTGTAACTTACTCCTATAAGTTGACACTGTGAAATTGTGCAGTAGTTTTTCGTATTTGGCACTTAAGTGACACTTAATCGAATGTGAAACTGGCTTTAATCAATTTAAATCAATTTATTTATTTTTAAACAAAATTTTAAATTAATGATTTTTTTTAAATGTATAACATATTTTGAATACCTACATACTGCTGAATATTTTTTTTTTAAGAGTTAATATGTGATTGTCAATCCAGCACATAAATGAGGGGATTTTTTTTTTAATCCGGGGTTAACTGAGAAGCTGATGATGCATGAATTTTATCAAAGGCGAATGGGGATATATATGAAATAATTTTTTCTTCCGCAAAATACATATGTGTATCCCTGTTGGTTTGACGGGTTCTGTACGAGTTGTACCGCGTTATCACACTAGTGAGTAGTCAATTCGAATTCATCGGGTATTTTCCTAAATGCCTGACTAACTGATTTCTGCAATCACAAACATGAATGAAAAACACCTTTTAAAAATATAAATATGTAATTTGGTTTGGCTGGCTTTTGATTTTTATCTACAGTATGTTTGTAATTATATTTTGAAAATATTTGTTCAATTCAAAATCAACAAAGGTTTAAGAAAAAAGTAATAATTACATTATTTTTGTCAATAAATCCTTAACGGTTATACAAAAATGGTAGGAAATTTAAATGTTTTAATAAATGATTAAATTTTCTAATAAAGGCCTGATGATGACTATAATCATGCTCGAAACGTCGCTTAATAATTAACATCTTTCATTTGACCTAAAGCCCACTAAACTAAATCATATTTTTAAATGTTTTATGCAAATTAATTTATATTTCTCCTTCATTAACGACAGACTTGACTGAGTTTGAAAAATATTATGGATGAATGTACCCATTATCAAAGTTTTATTGGTTTTCTTATTATCTCAGTTAAGTATGTATACTGAAATACAATTTCGTATCTGTTTCCTCTTTTTATATTCATTACTCTTATTTTTAGAATTTGTACTTATGTACATTATCTGTATTCTCAACTGTCATCAATTTCTCTACGTATATCAGTATTAATGACAATAATAGACATATTAACCTTGCGATTGAGTATAAAGTAAACGCATTTCTAGGAACTGCCTTTTAATTTAAGCATTGTGATAGATTGTGGGTTCAACAAGATAATTCCATGAAACAATGAACTTTACATTCGCGACAAAAAAAGTTAACAAAATAATTGATTAACAATGTAACTCTCTGTCTCCGAGCATCATGATCTCAATTATTTCTATTTGCTTAATCAAAATTCAAACAAAGTCTTTACCAAACATGGCAGCACTACAAAATTATGTATGTAGCAATACAATAGGACAACTTATCAAGTACGTACCTACGATATATGTATTATAATTGTATCACAACTAAGTGAGCTGTTCGTCAAGATGAATTTCTTCAACGGAAACCTCCAACTCCAAATGTGATTCTGATTTGCACCTATGATATCACTGTGTATTTACATATGTACATATGTAGGTTCCTCTTAGCTCAGTAAGATTCAAAAGACTATCTGTGTCAACCAATGATTCATCTTAAAAAAAGATCGAACCTTTTTTTATGGAATTCTTTCTAATGGAACTTCACTCTTTTAAGACCTTAATCAAACCAGTTTAATATTTCGCCGGTGTATTTGTTGTGAAAAAAAATATTTTATGCACCATGAAAGTTACAACTTAAAAATCATAAAAAAATATTAAATATTTTATATCTCACCTCTCGTTCATGCCAATTTGAAGCTTTTAAGATACGATACAAACATATTCATTCGAGCATTAATATACTAGAGACAACAAACGAAACAAATAATTATGTACATTTTTATTAAGCAATTATAAAAATATTTCTTTATATTCTCACCAATAAATTATTAAAAAATGAAATGCGTCATTAAATCTAGCTGCTCTTTGTGATCCAAGTTAAAATTACATACTACTTATTATGAAGAGGGTAACAAAAATTAAGGCACTTGTTAGTTATTATTTTTCACTTATTTAATGAATAAAATACAAATAATGAATGAATTAAGGAAAAAAATAAATTTGTGTTATGCATGGCGAATGGCCCATGTCGAGTCGTCAAACCATATACATACCCACCTCAATATTGACATTTGGGTTGGTGAATAAAAACATATGTTGTGGTAGGTTTGTGTGTATCTGCGAATAGTTCGTTTCAGGTGTGAACAATTTTTATTAGGGAAATTTCACATTTTTGTTATACAAAAAACAACAATTATACAGGATGGGTCATAAAGTAAAATCGATTTCAAATAAAATTACACATATTTTAAATAGAGATGATTACTAATAGAAAGGTGTGCAAACCACAACAATTTTTTTATTTTGTATTTGCATTTCTAAGGGACTTTTCACTGACCATGCTTATATTTATGGGCCAGTTATAGCTTTCATTGAAACTCATCATTGAAAATATAAATTTTAAGTTTTGAGGCATTTAATAAGCGAAATCGGTGATTATTTTGATGCCAATATAAAGCTATTGACTTAATTATTAATCTTTGCCAAACAAATTTTTCATTTTGGCCAAAGTTAACACGTGAAATGAATTCATTTATTTCAATGATTGAACTACCTTACCATTGATCATTGAAATCTTAGAAGTAATTTTATGTGGAAGGTTGGGGCAAAATAAAATATTTTTTTTACAACGAATAATAATTGAATCATCAGCTTTTTATTGGCATCAAAATATCCACAGATTTTGCTTTCAAAGTGTCTCAAAATAAGAAATTAATTAATTTTTCAATGACGAGTTTCAATGAAAGCTATAACTGGCCCCTTACGACGAGATAAATGCATATTTATAACAGTTGAACCAGTTTATCGTTATTAAAAGTGGGCGTGTTTCTTTAGGGAGTTTTTATTTTGGAAAAAGAGAAATATAAGAAATAAAGCAAAAGTCCAAAATTTTATCAAAACCAACAAGTTTTCAATTTTCATCAATCTACATTTAGGACAAAATTTTCTTAAAATCTTCTTGAAAGAGTACCTACAATTGTGAGAACCTTAGGCCCAGTTTCACACTCGATTAAGTATCACTTAAGCGCCAAATATGGAAAAATAATACACAATTTCAAAGTGTAAACTTATCGGAATAAGTGACACTTAAGTCTCCCATGTTGGCCACTTAAGTTCCACTTACTCAGACAGTAATACTGCGGCTAAAGTGCCAAAATGGGAAAATTAAGTGCCACTTATTTTGTTAAGTGTGAACTGTGAAACTGGCCCTTAAAAACTTTATTACTCTTTTGCCATTTCGCTAGGTGTGTTTTTTAGCCAGCGCAGCAAAATTTCCCTTGGCAAACAAAAACTATTTGATTGCTGGCGAAAAAGAAGTCAGTAAAAAAAAAAGATGGCTGTGTTGGCGATAAAACTTCAAATTATTAAAATGAACGTATAGAGTAAGTAATAGTGACTTGTGCTGCAATGGCTATGCAGCAATGAATAAAACACCTTCTATGACAATTCTTAATAAAAAAAAAAACCCTGCGTTCGAGAAACTATAAAATACGCTATCCATTTATCCCAAAAATGTTCAGATACGTTGGGTTGTTGTTGCATCAACTTTTTTAACACAAGGGATTACAACAACACAAACCAATCCAGCTAGCTTTGGGTAATTCCTCGAACGCTAACAAGTTCGAACTTTTTTTTTTCAAACATCATTTCGCATAACTTTTTTATTCCTTTTTGTTGGCACTTTTATTTTACAGATAAAGAGATAAAGTCACAGTACACATATGTGTACTGTGAGATAAAGTGAAATATGTGGAATCATGGGTTGAATTCAAGCTGATGCAATGCAATAAGCCAGTTCACGTTTCTGAGATCTCACTGAGCAAACTTCTGTCAGGTCCACTGAGGATAAAGGAGAAATCTGAACAAAATTTCTCCTAGACGTCAAAAACACTTTCAATCTCTTTTTTATGAATTGATGAACTGTGACAAAAAATAATTGAGCAAACGAATCCAAAAAATTTCAGTCTCAGCTTTTTGACAGCAAAAGTGTGGAATCTCACTAAGGAATTACGTTCAGATTTTTGAGATCTCAAGAAAGTTTAACTGGCTAAATGGTTCTTTTTTGAGAGCTTCTATGACTATTGAAATTCTTTTTAAATGTCAAATAAAATCTAATTATGATGATAATTGGTAAAACCAAAATGACAAAAATATTGAATTGGAATCAAGTATCCATTAATCATCCAGATTTGACACCTACATTTTTCTTTTTGACAATTTCTTTCTTCATTCAACTTGGTCAAAGAATTTCTTCAATCTTCAGTCTGTTCTGAATTTTTAGTTTATGGTGTTTTGATAATTTTTTATTTCACGTTTATGGGTGATTAGCAACACTTTTAATAATGCTTTGATTTTTAAAACAAACAAATATTTATAATTGTTAACTTCTAAAATGATTATTAAGGGTTATATGTACATAAGTATATCCCATTGACCTAACAACTACATAAAACCCTTCTGGGACATACCACTTTAGCTAAATCTACATAAATATTCCCCAGAGCAATTGATATCTCTTCGGTCAAACCCCCGTTTTGTGATAATAATTGATATAATAAGAGAGTGGACTTCTTAGAAGTCGACCGTATTCCAAACAACAGGTCACGGGCAAGTGCATTAAAAGTTAATTAATTATGTAGACATTATAATATTGTTTGCTCTTCGCTCTTCGACACAGCAGCTTCTGATATGGTTAAGTGAATTTTCATGTTGAATAAGGATGTTGAGGGTGTTGCAAGCTGCAAGCAGATATAAGATAATATGTAAGTACATCTATAAATAATAATATAAATCTTCTCTACTGTAACCTAAATCTTTTATAGTTAGTGGTTAGGAGTTAATAAAATGATGTTCAAAGATAGAGGAAGAAACAAAAAAAAAAAAAAACTTTAGGGAAAATGAAAATCTTTTGTTAATGCGGTTGTTGAGTTGATGGAAAGTTCTATCCTATCCTGACGGACTGGGATAAAATTAGTTATTTATCATTATAGTACTTACTAACTTTGAAGTGTTAGTTCAAAATAAGTTCAAGTCAAGTATTTGCTTAAACAAGAAATAAAACAACTCATTCATTTTTTTTAACTAAAAATTATAAATTCTTTAAGAGCTTGATAAAGTTGTTTTTATTTTGGTTGAATTGAGAATTAAATAATGAACAGGGTTGTATGATAATCGATGTGGATACTTAACACTACATTTAAATCGATCACTTAAACGAGATTTAATTTAATCTTCCTATAATCATCAGATCTCGAAAATTATACATTATACAGATTTATTTCGTTAATTTATTTATTTATCAAAATAAGCGTGTTTTTTCTCTAATCTATATAGTATTGCAAAGCATTTCATTAGAGCAGCAAAGGCTCTTGTAAAATAAGATATGGTTATACAGTAATACCTAGTTGGGTTGTTAAATATTTCTTTGAGTTTGTATATACTAGTTTGGTTTGGTTCTGTTAGGAGTTCCAGTAGGTTCTCGCTTGGGTTTAAAAATATTTTGAAGTGAAGGGTTTGCCGATAAAAAGCAGTGGCTTAGCAAATGCGCTACATTTACGATGTCGATGCAGATAAGACAGGTTGGTGGAGATTTTCTTTTTAGTAGCTGCTGATGGGTGTATAACCAAGGCGGAGTCGGAAAACATTTTAATGTCATTTTATTTGGTTCTAAATCGATATAAGACAAAAAATTTTTAATATTAAAGTAATTATTTTATTTTAAAAATCATTACTAAATTTGTATTTGTAAATCAGGCAGACGGCTTTATGCCATGTCTTATATGTGTATGTATATATATTTGAATAATTTCGGTTTTGGGGATGTTTGTTGAGAATATTTGCTGGGTTTTCCTCGAGTTGATTATTGTTTAGTGGTGAATGTTGGTTTTGAGACTCTTTTTGTGTGTAATTTAAATTATTAATCGAGACGAGAGAAGAGGTTGAAAGTGAAAGTTGGAGCCTTAAATGTGAATCTAGAAGATTAAAAATAAATCTTATGTTGATGTTTGTGTATAATTTTTCCAAACCGAACTTATCTATTGGACTGGACGCATTCATTTAAATCGGGTTGGGGTCATTGTTCTGTAAGTGCCAAAATTCAGTTTCCAAAATTCTGTATTTCAAAATTCTGTAGAACTAAAATTCTGTATTTCAAAATTCTGAAAATCTAAAATTCTGTTATTCAAAATTCTGTATTTCTGTATTTTGGAGTTCAGAATATACAGTATTTATAATTTTCCAGAATTTTGTATTTACAGAATTTTGATCTATCTAGAATCTAGAATTCTAGATTTACAGAATTTTGATATACAGAATTCTGGATTTACAGAATTTTTGAATACAGAATAAAATATTTACAGAATAATGAAATATAGAATTATGATCATACAGAATTTTCAATTCATTTACAGAATTTTGGTCATACAGAATTTTGTAATACAGAATAACCACCAGTTCCCATTTAAATCCCCATCTACCTACTTCGTTAGACAAAAATAGAAAAAAAAAAATAAATAGACTTCTTTAAAGCGATACAATAAACAATTTGTTCTTGTGATTTGTCCGATGGCGAGGGGAGTATGTGCAGTGGCGGATTTAGATTTGCTGTTGCCCTAGGCCCGGTTGAGTACGCCACCCCCCCTGTTTTTTTTAACTAAATTCTACTAATTACCTTAATTCTTAATTTGTATCACGACCGTCATCAGGGGAGGGGTTGTAGGGAGTCTGATACCCCCGTACATTATGTGGCAGCATCTTTATTTTAACTCTTAAAAATAAATTATAGTTTAAAAAAACTAAAAGCTCTCCGCACTCCCCACTCCGCACTCCTCCCTCCTCACGCCTCAGTTGAATCCAATATCATAACTATGGACAAAAAGTATAACTTTCCAAAATTTATGTTTATTTTAAGATTGTGGATGTAAATCGCAACAAATTTGACCCTTTTATTAATTTTTTCAAACTAATGGTTTGGATCGATACATGTAAATGCCAAAAATAAGTTTCAAATTTCATCAAAATTTTAATCTTTTGTGATTTTCGCTTTGACGTTCGGAGTTCTCCTTTTGTTTGCACACTTAAACCCTACTACTCCCAAAGACTTCGATTGACTGTTCCGAGTAATGTTTTGTGAGAGTTTTTCCTTACAAAAATTCATAATCGTCAGATTATCTGTCGAAAGTGATTAAAGCTTGAAAAAGCCATTTTGTTAAATGGCAAAATTTCAAAGTGTGGGTGCGTAAATTTGAAAAATCTATATTTTCATATTCGATTAGAACCAAAAAGGAGAAGAACAATTCAATCGAAAACAACAATATTTACACATGGACTGAGTGAAAATAAGTACATGACCTTTTATTTCCAACTAGGTACAAACTGAATATGCTGTTTGTGTCGGGACCATTTTACACTAACGAAAGCAAAAATGAACGCAGTAATCCTCAATTATTTGCTCATTTTACAAATTTGTTACTAATTTGGTTAGCTCTCAACTATTCTTACCTTCCCTTCTTTCCGCGTTCCAATGCTGTTGTTAACAAGTCGAGGGTCTTTGAAGTGACCAAACGGTGGTTAAATAGATATTGCGCATTTTTTGTCAAACTATTCAACCGGAGATTTTTTTATTTATAAATTTTGCAAATTTCCTAGGACCTTCTATATAGGCTACATTCAGCTTTGATAGTAAAGCAAGTTTGTACCAGAATGCAGCTCAACCGTGCAGCGCTTTATTTACAAAAAAAAAATATCTGTCACAAAACACCAAAAACCACAAACCTACTTCTATACCAAGTGTACATTTTTATATGAATGTTCTTTTAAAGCTATACAATATCACAATATGAAAATGCCATATATTATATCTACCTCCTGCGTGTGTATTGTAGGTATAGGTATGGAAATATCGCAGGATGTTCATTTATTTTGAAAACAGTGTTTCTATTATTTGAGTTTAACTTCAATTCCCTGCATGGTTAACCAGCGCTTTCAACATAATGTGAATACTTGAAACAACAACAACATAACGTTCCTCGAACGTTCTAAAAACCCCCACCACGAAATGTGCAAATATTTGCTTGAACCAGTACAGCATATGATATACGAAATTGGTGCGGATAAAGGCAAACCGCGGAAAAAAAACGAGGATGTACTCGCTTTTAGTACTGCATACGTACATTTATCGGGGACGGAACAACTTTTGAATCACAACAACTTTTGAATCACTGAAACGCAAAGTTACCTTTATTAAGGTCTTATAATTGTTTTTGTTTAAAAACAGACACACAGACAGAGAGAGAGATATGAGTAAATATTACAATCTGACGCAGAAAAAGTTTGAAGTGATGCGGTCGTTTTTCCCTATATCCCTTTTTATATATGAATATGAAATAACTATACTGATGCTGAGAGAGGACAAAGGATAAATTATTTGATATACAAAAGTGTGCATTTTTGGAGTTTTTTTTACGGGAGTAACGTATGCCATACACAATACCAATTGTAAATTATTAACTCAAACATGCTATTCCTAGATTGATGCGGAATACTAGAGTTGCCAACAATTTTTTTTTTTTTGAAAATGTCAACATGAGATATAATAGGTCTGTCTGTTTGGTAAATTGAAGAAAATAAAATAAAATAAAATAAAATAAAATAAAATAAAATAAAATAAAATAAAATAAAATAAAATATAATAAAATAAAATAAAATAAAATAAAATAAAATATAATAAAATAAAATAAAATAAAATAAAATAAAATAAAATAAAATAAAATAAAATAAAATAAAATATAATAAAATAAAATAAAGTAGAATAGAATAGAATAGAATAACTTAAAATAAAACAAAATAAGAAAATTTAAGATAAAAAAATAAAATAAAATAAAATAAAATAAAATAAAATAAAAGAAAAAATAAAATAATATAAAATTAGATAAAATAAATAAAAAAAAATAAAATGCAAAGAACACTGTTTCCAAATAGAGCTCCTCATTTGTGTTTAATTTTGCGCATCTGTCAAAATGAAAAAAAAAATGGCGGATCCAGTGCTCCTTCAATTGTCTAATATGAATATTTTGTTGTTTTTTCTAATAATAAGGTGTACATTCAGTTTTTGTATGAACTCGAACAACCATTTTTAATTTCTGACACTCTCAACTTTGACAACTTTGGCACATTAACGTTTTCATTTTTGATCAGTTTTGCGCATTTATCAAAATCGAAGAAAATGATGGATCCAGTGCCCATTTACTTGTCCAATTTCAATATTTTATGTGTTGTTAATAATTAAGCGTTTTGTGTTTCTGTGGGCACTCGAACAGAGATTTTTAATTTTTTTTTGTAACTTTGACAACCTGCGCAATATATAAGCATAGTTACTTTTCGTTGAAACTCTGCGCATTTGTGTGAATTTCTACACAAAAGTCGGTCAAAGTTCATATACAAAAAAAATTTAATGTGTAAAAATTCACGCATTTATATGTGAATTCAAAGTAAAGGAACACATCTATTACCTTAGATTTGTCTACTGTGTTTTGTCTATACTATTTGTGTAAATCCAACATAAGTGGTCTATTTTTGCGAATTTGCACAAATTTTCACAATTTACTTTATGGACAAAAAAAAACTCAATTTTTGGAAATTTTTGAAAAAAAAGTTGCAAAGCAGGAATAATTATGGAGAGCATTAAAAATGTTAAACTGTTCTTATTTGCCAACCGATATAGTCTCCAGTGAAACAGTCTACATGAAACCACCTGGTTAAAGTAATTAAAGTTCAAAAAAATTATCCTCCCTTTTCAAACTTTCTTCTAATTTGGAAATGTATATCGGGTAAAGGAGCATATAAATTCTTACATAAGCTTTGAAAAAGGATCTATTTATCTAATATCAAAGCAAAAAAAAAAACACCCTCTTGAAACTTGTCAAATTTTTTTCAAGCCAGCAGCATTTTTTGTGGTTTAAATAAAAAAAAATATTTCTGAATATATTTAGATTGCAATCTCATATTTAAACTGCGGACAAATGTTGCTCCTTTTGAATATCAAAAGAAAAAGAATGAGAAAGTTCCATACACAAAGGTAATAAAATAATTTTTCTTTCAAAAAAAAAAAAAAACAGAACAAATAAACAAACTATCAACAGAGCAATATTCCAAAAAGTTGACTTTGAAGTTTTAAGTTCTACAAATTTGATGACAACAAAAAAATACTTAAAATTGTACTGAAGTTAGCCAAAAAGTTGGACTTTCGACTATATGACTGTCAATCGTAAATTGAAATTTAATTGGGGGTTAGGTATACGAGTATATGTGCGTGCATTCGTTTTTAGGAAAAAATAACTGCTCTTGTGTGGCATACCCAACTCATGCAAGATGACAAAAGTCATAAAATCCTTCCCTTACAATGCTGTCTTTTGTGACTTGGAAATACTATATACAACAGTTTTAGGGTTCAACTTGTCGCCAAATATATTGCCGCGTTGGCAGTGTTCCCGATTTAAAATTAATTTTAAAATGAAAAGACGCCAATTCATAAACGCATATGTAAACTTGAAGCCATTATACCTAGTACAAAAAAAAAAGAAAAATTAAATTATGCATCAAGAAGTCACATGCAAAAAAAGGTTGAAAGCAAAAATCTTTAAGGGGACTTTTTTATTTATTTATTTTCCTCTAAATCGAACTTTTAGTTTCAAAAGGGATTAATTTGCTGCATCAGATTGCATAATTATGTATATTCAAACTCAGCAAGTATCTACCTGTTATTCAATTCACGAAATCATGGGATCCCTTTTAAACTTTGAATTCAGTTGAAATCTGTTTTTAGTAAGACGACCAATTTCTATTGAACTTTTTCTTAATTTTTTTTTCTTTTCTTTCCTTTCCTTTCCTTTTCTTTCATTTCATTTTTTTTTTGTAGAATTTTATTTTCATTAAAAATTTTCATTTTTTCGATACCATATACTTGAACAAACAAAAATTCCTTAAAAACTTATTAATATATGAAGATAATGCGTTGCTATGCCTTTTTAAAACTTTTCTTTTTAAAATTCTGTTCTTAGGTTTATAAGAAAAACTTTATTAAGTTATTTCTGGAAGAAAAAAAAATTAAACAAATCAAAATAAAAAAAAACATAAACCGAAAATTTAAAAAATTAAACGAATATAAATATAAAATAACTAAGTGTCATTACTGAGTCGTATAAACTTGCTTAATGGCTCGTACATCGTACTGACTGAAAATCTTATAGATCGATCAAGTTATTTAAACAGATCTATACTATTATTATATTTTTCTCTCTTAAAACTGTTAAATTGATGGATAAAATTTCATTAATGTTAAATTTACAAGATTGACAAAATTACATTATTTACGCAATATTTTAGCCATTTACAGCCATAATCGTGTTTTATGTACCAAAATTGCTATAATATGGCAGAAAAAATGGCAATATGTCATTCGTTTAACTCCACCATGACGCCACATTTTTACGATTGACAAATTCATCGATGGAAAATTAAAAAAGACTGACAAGATGACATTATTTCTGCCTTATCTTATTCATTTATTGTCATAATGACATAAAGTTATTTAATAACATACAATTTGTATTAAATGACAGTCATATGGTCTGTTTGGTAACGTGAAATTTCTTCCGAATTTGCACAAATTTTCACAAAATTTAAAAATTTCCTGTCATATTGGAATTTTGTTGAAAAAAAGTTACCAAACAGGCATATAATGACGATTTGTCATTCATGCAATTCTAATATGATGTCACATTTACATGAGTAACAAATTCATTGATATAGAAATAACAATACTGACAAAATGACTTAATTTCTGTCATTTATTGCCATAAAGTTATTTAATGACATACAATTGGTATAAAATGACATGAAATAAAGACGATTTGTTATTCGTTTAGTTCCACTATGAAGTGACATTTTTCACAAATTATCATTGCAGAGTTTACAAGACTGACAAAGTGACTTTATTTCTGCCACTTATTGTCATAAACTTGTTGTATGACACAAACTTGGTATAAATAGCAGAAATAATGACGATTTATCATTCCTTCAATTCCACTATGATGTCACATTTATCACGAGTAACAAATTCATTGATGTAGAAACAACAAGACTAACCGAATGACATTATTTCTGTCATTTAATGCCATTAAGTTATTTAATGACATACAATTGGAATAAAATGAAGACGATTTGTCATTCGTTTAGTTCCACTATAAAGTCACATTTATCACCAATTCTTATTGCAGAATTTACAAGACTGACAAAGTGACTTTATTTCTGCCACTTATTCTCATACACTTGTTGTATGATACAAACTTGGTATAAAATGACAGAAAAAATAACGATTGATCATTAGTGTATTTCCAACATGATGTCAGATTTACCACGAGTTATTAATGCAGAATTTACAAGACTGAAAAAATGAAATTATTTCGGCTATTTATTACCATTAACTTGTCATTCTATTTTGTCCATTTATTGCCATGATAATCGTGTTTTATGACACGCAATTGGTAAAAAATGCCAGACAAAGTATCAAATTGCCATTCCAGTATTTCATCGTGATACCAAATTTACACGGCTGACAAATTGCAATAATTTCTGACAGAAATCTGTCAAAATAAAATATAAAATTTTCCCCAACACGAATTCAAATAATGGCGCCTTGATACTCATACCTATGTATGCTGTCAGAAATAAGTAGGTTCAGTCATTATTGTTTTTTTCGTCATTATTTTCAAAAGTCAATATTTACAGGATACCAGTACTTACATTGGAAAAAATAAATGCCACTTGAACTTGCCACTGTTTCGATGACAAAAAAATAGCAGATTTTCGACCATTTTGACGGTTCACTTTTTTTGTCATTATTTGCAAAATTTACTCAGTATAATATTTACAGGATAACAGCACCTTCATTGACAAAAATAAATGACTCTTGAAATTTTCACAATTTTTATGACAAAAATAATGCCAGATTTTGGACCATTTACACGGAAGGTCATTAGTAACGAGGAAATGGGAGAAATTGTGGTAAATTGTCACTTTTGTAAATGCGGCATTTTTATTTACACCATTATGTCATTAGCAAGAAAATTAAAAAAAAATGTCATGTGTAAATGCGGAGTTATGGTCGAATTCCACGAAAGACAATTTGACATTAACAATCGCTGTTACCAATTTCAATCATCAAATTTGATGATGTTGTTATAAAAGTACCTCCACACTTTCTCACAGAGTATTATTTAAACATGTCAAAAAACAAGTGGAATAGAATAACATACGACTGTCAAATTTGTGTGCTTAAAATGATTTTCATATTTTACTTTCACACTTTCATCCAAATAAATTAAAGTTTCACCATAACCTCAAACTGTCGAATAGGAACGAATACGTGATAGTTTTAGCACAAATCCTAAAAATTTGCATGTAAATATTCACCCTTATTGCGTAAAACGACAGGGGTTCAAAATCGTTAATCGGCGTTATAGTAAAACTAAACCTTAACCGTTCTCTTCTTTCTTCATCCCTCTAACCATTAAAACAATAGTCGTTTTACTAAAACTCAAACTGTCGCTTCTAGAGCCTTGTCGTTTTACTTAAACGCCTAACGCAATAAGGGTGATTAACACAATGTAGAATTTTGTTGCGATGAACTGTCAAATCGTGTGGGATGAAATTTAAAATTTTGTCCTCACAAATATTATACAATGATTTGTTTTGCGCGAAATTATTAGATAATGTGCATTTTTAAAAACCAATCCATCGTTAAAGACACCATCTTAGAATACTTTGGTCTGGATGACTAGAAAGAGCGTCTTTGGGAAGATACCACAGGGGGATTTACATGGATCCACATGTTTGACACTATTAGGTGTGTTCCTTTACTTTAAAACTCAGTGCATTAGTGTGAATTTCTACAAAATTAATTTTTTATATGAATTTTGACAGACTTGATAATTCGTATATTAATTCACAGTTTTTGGCAGTACGTGAACAGACATATAGATTGATGGAATCGGAACAAGCTTTCAAAATATTTGGAAAACCATACAACATGATCAAGCGGTTGTTTCTTGAGTTTAAAAATAATCAAACAGCGAAGGTTGTCAAAAGAAGCTGTCAAACCAAGCTGTCAAACCAAACTGTCAAACCGAACTGTCAAACCATGCTGATCCATGTAAACCCCCCTGTGGGAAGATACCGTGTCTCAGGCAGAGAATTTTCACGTGTAGAGAGTCCTTTAAGTAATTTAGAAAAAAAATCATTCTTTAAATTATAAATACTGAAATTTATAAAGCTGTCAGACATCCTACTTATTTCGCTTCTTTAAAATTAATAAGATTTTTCTATGAAACAAAAACTTGCCCCATAGAACCTTTATCGTAAGTAGGTAGGTACTATAAGTAAAAACTTAAGAAGTAACTAAGACTATTATTTTGCAATAGCCTTTAGGAGCGAAAAAGCAAAGGAATCCCGAATATTTTCCACTGTCCTGCTACAAAAAAGAAAAGAAAAAAAAGTGAATCCCTTTATACCTTCGGTTTTTCTTCTAAAAAGATATTCTCTGTTTTGAGTTTTGTATATTTAACTAAAGAGCGGAAAAACTATATACAAGAGTTGAAAGTTGTTATGGAAAGAAGAAAGTTTTTTATTTTTTCTTAATTTTTTTTATTATTATTAAATGTAAACATTTTAAAAACTTATTCACATTCATACTCACGCGCGTGTTACACACAAAAGTACACCACACCAGGACCAGGAATTCCTCCACCATCATCCAAGGCCGAGTATTCAAAAAAAAAAAACCTACCAAACAAACACACACACAAAAACACAAGATCCAACACCATTGAAGGTGTCCAATTCATATTATTTGAAAATTTAAGTTTTGTGTGCTTTAGTGCCATTGCAGTAGGGACACACAGTGAGTTGTGAAAAATGTCTGCTGGTCTTTTTGCATCCGGTTACTTTACAGTGCGGTGCGCTCTTTCCGTTCTTTTTTTTCGCAGTGAATTTTTTGTTTCTTTTTGTTTTTTTTTTTGTTCTTTTTTGTGTTGAGAAATATAATTTTACACGATGGTAACAAAGCGTACCATTCCTGGATGTACACAGGGCATAGAGTACCTACACTATAGCGAATCCTTAATTATCATCTTCCCCATTTCTGCCAAAAGGGCTTGAATTAAACGTTTAGACGAATGCTTGTCTTTTGCTATATTATTTTTTTTTTATTTGTGTTTTAACATGGCCGCGTATATACTGTTGTAGAAGCGGACGGATGTGGTACTAGTGCTGAGGGAGAGATGAATGTGTGCTCTATAGAGTTGACGTGGTTGGAAGATTTTGCGCTGCGAAAACTTAATTCACAGCTAATTAAGTTTCCAAACGATGACTATGACGATGATGATGACTACGACAACGAGAGTCCACATTGCACACGAAATGGTAAAAGAACTAATTCCAGGAACAGAATTCAGTAGAGACAAAAAGTATATATAACCAGCTTATTTTCTGCTGACGGTTTCTGGCTTATGACGTTTCATGAAACACAGTTTTCGCTTCTACTATAGTCTTTACCTATATCTATATGTAACATAAAATTTGCTGTATCAGGTAGATATAGGTAGATTGCACGAGTCGTCGTCCCTTGGTATTTGTCTGCATAGACAATACGACGATGACATAATTTCCATAGTAATCAGGCATAGCTGAAACTGGAAGGATATTTCTTTTAAAACATTTTTTTTCGTTCGCACTTTAAATTAAAAAAAAAAGTGAGAAAAAAAAAAACAATAAAACCGGTAGGTACATATATTGCATTCGTAAAAAAATGTGATTCGAGAGAAAGAGATTATAAGTTGGAAAAAGTCAAGATTCTACTTCTCTTTGAAAGACACATTTTTACAAGACAAAGGTGAAATTCTAGTTAAAGGCAAACTCTAGTAATAATCGTTTTGTACTTGCCTTTCAAAATCCAGTTTGACAAGACATCCTTGAGTTGATACAAAAAAAAAAAAAAAAAAAAAAAAAACAGAATAAAGTCTGAGTTTAAAGAAATTTGCCGGAATTGTTGGAACGATTTTCTAAAAAAATAATTTTTGTATACAAATTTTTTTCAACTTTTTGAAAAAAGGAAGTATTTAATAATATAACCTAATTTAAAAAAAAAAAAATAATCAACTTGTTTTCACAATGCTGATTTTTCGAAAAAAATTTTAAATCTAAAAATAATTTTCTTGGAAAATTTGTAATATTATTTCGAAAAAAAATTTGACCGACATTAGTTAAGCCGTTAATGCGAAAGTCAAAAATAATAATTTTTCACTTAAACTTGTGTATATAAGATAACTCTCCAAATATGTAGAGTTTTGTGTAGAACAGTTCTTGATCAAATTTTTATCACAAAAATGCAGAAAATACCTCCAAAAATATACACATAAATTTTAAACAAAATCGTTGGAGCCATTACCGAGATAAATAACCTCTTTTATAACGGTTATTTGCCATGTACCGTTATTTTTCGAGTTAAACAAATTAAAAAAAAGGATGGAAATGAGTTAAGCTGTTAATGGGAAAGTCGAAAATAATAATATGCCACTTCAACTTGTGTTTATAAGAGAACTCTACAAATTTGTAGAGTTTAGTGTAAAACAGTTCTTGATCAATTTTTTTTTACACCAAAATGCAGAAAATACCTCCAAAAATATACACACAACATTTAAACAAAACTGATGGAACCGTTTCCGAAATAAATAACCTCTTTCATAACGGTTGTTTAGAATGTACCGTTATTTTTCGAGCTAAACTTAAAATTGTAATCCCAATTTCCTCTTGAATTTGATTTGAAATTGAAAAAATTAAAACAAATATTTTTAACAAACCTCCTGGGTTTGTTAAAAATATTTGTTTTAATTTTTTCAATTTTAAGGTTAAGACCAAGTGTATGTTTTTTTTTGTTGGTAAATTTCAATTTCAACTTTAAATTTTTCATTTTCACCAGCTCACCCTAAGTCACTCAAATATAAGCCGATTAAAGTTCCTTCCTAATGTAAAAATATTTTCCAAAAAATAAAAACAAAATTTTGGGGATTAAGTAGGTACGTACGTTAAAGATTGGTAGCCACTGATTAGACGTATATTCAATTGCCTCGGTTAGGAAAGAGAATCCTGAATCATATTATAAACATGATGCCTGTGTTCCTTCTTTTCGTTGTTGTCTGATGTGGTGGTGGCAGAACAACTTTTCCTATTTTGGGCTAGTTATCTACTTACTCTCGCACTTCCTCGACTTGCACTTTACACCAGAGTATTAGGACCGACATGAATTGGAAAGTCCTGTACACCAAAAGAACCCTCGTTCTAAATAATTCAGATTTAAAGCAATTTATGTATTTAATTCTTAAGCTCTTATATAAGTCTTTTTTAGATACGAATCTTTACGAGACCTACGTGGTCAGTGAATTTTTATAACAACAATTCAGGGAGGCCAATACCTGCGACAATGTTTAGAGGACATGATATTTCGTATTACTCCCCTGTTTCATTTTTTTTTGAATTTTTTTTTTTTTTAAAGAACAAGTTTTATTTCTACTATGTTGTGTGTGACCAAGAGCCTTGTTAATTTAAACTAATTTGCTTAAAAGATCATACCATTAATATGGTAATTCTTTTTTTTTTTTTTTGCTCATTTTCGGTTGTCTTCGAGTCTCTCAGAGCTTACACAAGAGAGTGAAAGGAAATGAAAATTTAAATTATTCAGAGATGGAAACGGATGCGATTTAGCATTTGTGCTTTGCTATATTGAGCGATGGGGATGGTTTTAGTGAGACTATACTATAAAATGTATAAGGAAGAAATGCTCAATGCTGACGTTCGTTGTTATGGGAGGAAGGGGGGGGGGGGAGAAAGGAACTGTGTGAAGGAAAATATGAAAATGTAATTTTCCCAGGGATTAATGTAGAGTCCGTTTGAATTCTTTTGACATAAGCTCTAGTGCGAGTATAGGGTGGGGGATTTTATTATACATTTTTTTTTTTTTTGAAAAGAGATTTACTTTGTGATCAAAAATTTACCTTCATTCATATTGGCTTGGCTGTACATACATAGTTTGAAAATAATAACTAAAAAACTTTCGTGACAGCAGCAGCAAATTAAGAATAAATTGTATTCAAAGCAAAATCCAAAAATGATTGTTATTCAGTGGAGATTAAGGAACGCTGCAGTGAGATGACAATGCTCCATTGGAAAAGACATGATTTTTAAATGAGTTATTATGAGTTGGTACAAAAGCAACACCTCAAATGAATTACTGAAAAAAGTAATTCAAAGGTATTCGATTTTACTGGATTAAAAAATACATATTAATGACTTTAGTTTTAAAGGTTGTTTCCGTATCAAAAATTTTATTGGCATCCAAAAACTCAAGTCTAAGGGTAATACAACCTGGCTATGAAAGTTATTGGGTATCCAGTTACGATGAGTTATATGTACCCAAAGGGTCGCAAATACACCAATTCAGTATTAAAGTTGGTAATGCCCCTTGCGAGGAATTGGCAAATCCTCTAAGAGTATTTCTTGTCATGGAAAAGTAGCCGTTCGGATCCAGCATAAAATTGAAGGTCCCCTCCATTCCTGCCAATAACACGCACACAGAAATCGTTGGGAATTGTTAGTCACTATAGGCCCTGGTTCTAAAATGAGCTGTACCGTCATGAAATTTATTTTATAGTAATTATTAAAGAAACGCCAATTTATAACAGTTTCTTAAGTCACTGTTAATGTGGCCCCACAGGGCCATAGACCTCCTCCGGTGGGAATACTTCGGTCAGCCAGAAGTTTTTTTTTCAATTCAGGCGAAGCTCCTTAATGCACACCCACTTTGTATGGCCAGAAACTGTTATAACTGTTATAAATGTTTGTCATTTCTTTAGTCTCGTCCTTATTTTACAGGTAAGAATTCCTCCTTAGCATAAAAATGTATGTTCCTCACTCTTCCAAATTATAAATTCAAATCAGAAATAGATGAAATTTAAATTCGAAATTTTTAATATTCAAAAAATGAGGGTGTTAAATCCTCCCCCAGCTTATAAGCTCAATAATTTTGAAATTCTAAATAGATTACTTACCCCTACCTACCTAATTTTTTTTGTTAACAAATTCTATTTCACTTTAGCTGGTGTGTATAAGACAACTCTCCAAATGTGTAGAGTTTATGAGTTTTAATGTTTAAAACCCTCACAATACTGTACAATTATGCACAGCAGTTTTTGTTTCCTTACCATAAATATGTTCATTGTATATATATTCAAATCAAGCTATTTACCAACGGGTATACAGTCCTGTAGGCCTAAAAGCAAACATCTTTTTACGATTCATTTAAGTATTTTATTCTTTAATCTCTTAATATTATGCACCTTTAAGACTGCTTACTCCTGCGTAACAACAAAAAATATAAATTATGGAACCTACAGCTTTATACTATTGTATACGTAATAACGATTATTTTTCGCTTGCAAACTCACTCATTCCCCTTTTAATTATCATATCTTCTCCCACCACAACACCAAAAAGGACCTCCCCTCAGCAGCATACAAAGTAGACATGCCATCCATAGGACCATCAGTTTTGAAAGTGAAGGCTCTTTTCTCTTCACACTCTCTGTGGCACAGTCGTCGTCGTTCTTCTAATTTATAATGTGACAGTAATTTGCAATGTAAAATTTATTTTATTTGAATCACTTAATATTCTAGACCACGATTACCAAAAAAAAAAACAACTCACAAATGAAAAGGGAAGAAAAACGTTTTATCACCTTTCGTGGCAAAATACTCACCAGTTAAAGGTAAATCAAACGTCAATTTCACAAACACAGTTTAGATGCAAAAAAAAAAAAATCGTCAGTGTTCTTCTACCCCAACCAAAGTGAAAGCCTAAAACCACAAGGTGTGAACGGAATGGTATCCTGAATAAATGTCTATGCTGATACAGTGGTTCAGGTGGGGAAAAAAAAACAAAAAAAAAAAAACAAATTTGAAAATTTAATAATGAAAAAATGATCTGGTAATAATTTTGCAATCCGGTGCTACTAAATATTTTAAACAATAGATAACGCTTTTAAAAAATGTTACTAAGTGTTCTTTTATATACAAAAAGATCAATCATTCAAAAAACGACGCTTTGTACAAATTTTAGTGACAAAATTTGAAGCGTTATGTATTTTTAAGTTTTAAATAATTTTCGTAATGTAATATTTTTGTCAAAAAATAAAAAAATATTCAAAAAGTGGGCGTGGCTTGGACTTGACTTTTTTAAAATTAAATTTAAAACATTTAAACTCCTTGAGAACACGTTCGTTCATTCTTTCCAAAACAAATACCCAATATCAGATTTTTTTGAAAAAAAATACAAATTCTCATAAGGTGGGCGTGGTCAATTATTTGAATGAAAATTATTCAAAAAAAATGACGTTGTGTATAAGTTCAGTGATAAAATCTAATGCATTAGGTATTTTTAGGTTTTTAAGCACAAACAAAAATAATTCCAAAAGTGGGCGTGGTTTGGAAATATTCAGGCATTGAATTTTTTTTAATAAATTTCCTTTTTTTAAAGTAATGAGAAAAAAATAACATTTTCACAAAAACTGCACATAAATAATCCTGTTAGACAGAAATATGTACTTAATGTCGAATAATTTGGAAATCACAATTTTACAACAATACAAAATATTTTTTTGGTAAGATCAACAACTTGATATAAATATTTTATTCGACAAAACCTTTTCATTTCCTATAAACTTGTTTCAATTTTTTGTTTTCAAATGGGTGTGTCAATGGGCGTACTAATGAGCCGATAAGAGAAAACATACTGCTATAATTTCTAAAGTTATTCCCAGTCATATTCGAATATTACATTGTTTTTGTATTTTTACGTCTTTCCTAAAAAACTTGCGAACCACTGTAGCTCTCACCAACTGCCTTCGTTTTAATTTTGAGTCTCATCTGTCCTTTCGTTTATAGAATTTATTCCAATGTGTGGACAGGTTCCATCTATCTTTGGTTTTAGTTTTTTTTTTTTTTTTGTTCTTTGATAGAAAATGAATGTCCTTCGTCTTTTACATCAGGCAAGCTACATCATAGAGATAGAACGTTATATTCTCATTCGTCATTTGGTCTCTCTGAACAAAAAATATTCATCTTCAAGGAATAAATTTCAACTACGACTTTACTCCCTTTACCTAACAATCTACCTACTCCCATTGCCTGATTATATGTTTGCAAAACCTTAAAAAAAAAGATGGAGATTCTTTTTAGAGAAAAGTAAAGAAAACGGAAGAGCCTTAACGATATGGAAGTTTAGAATATTGTGAATTGTAAGCGGGAAGAGCGGCAGGGTTGAATTTTTTTTTTTTTGCAGAAATTTATATTCAGATCACGTTGTTTGAATATGGCAAAAAAAAAATTATCCACATTGAATTACATTTTTTTTTTGGGTGATATAAAGGAGTAAATGCCACAAAAGTGTGATTTATTAGTCCACCTATTTGATGTATGTAAGTGGTGGCGTGTGTAATGTGTGTGTGTGTGTAGATATCGGCATCGGATGGCATTGAAAAGTTTGAATTTCGATCTACATGGTATACAAAAAAAAAAAAAAAACATGAAAGAATTTTATTTGGCATACAATTTTAAAAGTTTTGACAAAAAAAAAGACAAAAGTCTATAGAAAGTGGAAATTACTATCTACCTCCATATTTTTTATGACCCAGAGTTCTTAATTTGAACATGGTAAACAGTTGCACGCTCGTAAACATTGTTTTCAATACGAAAACTTTTTGTAAAACAAAGTTTAGATTTTACTGAATACACTTCCATGAGGAAATCATTTTTTTTATACTAACCCAAAAAAACATAGAAAAAATTGCAAGACAAAATTTAAATTTTTATAACTAATTTATGACTGATTGACCCTTTTTCAAAGTAAACCATCATACAAGCCATCATTGCTAACAAAGCAACAAAAAACATTGCACGAAATTTTTTAAAATTATCACAACTATTCAACGGTAAATTATTAAGCTATAAACAATTAAATCTAAAATGAGTTTTTAACCCCTTTTCGAGGGGGTGCATCGCTAACTTAATATTAAATAAGCAAAGTAGAAAAAAACATAGAAAACATTGCAAGACAAAATTTAAATAATCATTACTAATTTAAGACTAATTGACGGGAATTTATTGAGTCGTAAACAATTTAATATTAAATGAATTTGTAGTGCCTTTTCGAAGTAAGCAATCACATCAAGTTAGCAAAGCAGCAACAACATAGAAAACATTGCAAGGCAAATTTTAAATAATCACAACTAGTTTACGACTAATTGACGGGAAATTATTAAGCATTAACAATAATAGTAATCAACTTAGAAAAAAACATAGAAAACATTGCAAGACACAATTTAAATCATCACAACTAATTCAATACTAATTAACAAAAATTATCAAATATTTGAAAATATAATATATGTTTAACCCCTTTTCAAAGTTTACAATCATAGCAAGTTAGCAAAGTAGCAAAAAACATAGAAAACATTGAACCAAAAAATTTAAATTATTACAACTAATTTATACGACTAATTATTTTTTTCTTAAGAAATAAACAATTCAATATGATATTAATTTAAAAACGCTTTTTGAAGTTAGCAATTATATCAAGTTAGCAAAGCAGCAAAAAACATAGAAAACATTGCACGACAAAATTTAAATTATCACAACTAATCAACAGTAAATTATTTAGCTATAAATAATTAAATCTTAAATGAATTATGAATTTACCCTTTTTGTGGAATTGCTTTTCTAACTTTATATCAAGTAAGCAAAGCAGCAAAAAACATAGAAAACATCGCTCGAAAAACGGAAATTATCACAACTAATTAATGCCAAGTTATTCGCCTAACCTCTTTTCCATGGCGAAATTGGCAGATAAGGCCGTGTGTTAATTGGATTAAAATCGAAGTTTAATTTTTGACACTTATGAGTTGAAAATATGTATTTGTACGACACGTATGCAAAGAAACGGCAAAATTTATAGTTAGGGATCAAATTTTAACCCAATTCACACACATCTAATTTAATCTAATAACCACACTTCAAAATACACCTTTGCTGTGGTGAGTTTTGTTTTAGGAACTATCGGAGAATTCGAAAAATTTTATCGAATCACACAATCCTCACAAGAAACCCATAAATTTCTCTTTTTTAAGAATCCCTTTGCGTAATGGTTAATTCATTGGACTGTCATGCCAGAGGTCTGGGTTCGGTTCCCAGCCACTTTCACTGGCAAAAAAAAAAAACTAACAGGGCTATTCTGGGATTGTGAGGGATCACAAGTCACAAGCTCTTGTGATTTCTTGTCTTCAATAACATTTTCGGTAATCTCAGACAATCCTCTCAAGAAACCTCATAAAAAACTTACCACCGTAAGGTGAATTTTTTTTTATTGATTGTTAAGTTCTGAATTTTTGTTGAAATGTCAAACTTGTGAGTTGTAAGGTAATCCAAACGAGACCACAATTTCGATAGTTTTTGAAAGACTCACAAATTGTGACTGTGATACCAAAATAGGAAAACTTCACAAATTAAATGTTACCTCACCTAGTGAGGTTTTTGTGATTTGTGAGGTTTGCCAGAATATGGATGTTAAATATTTTTTTTCAGGTTTACTGTCTCTTGGGAGAAAGTGAAAAACTCTCCAAGAGTATTTCTTGTTGAGATTTGTAAATCACTAGGACCACGATTAATCAAGCCACCAAATTTATTTAACTTCTTTAACTTGCCCTTTATGCAAACATAATCATGAATAAGAAATCGAATATAGTACCTATATAGTTCCCTTAGGGAAACCTAAATATTTTATTTTCATTAAATTATTATTTATACATATATCTTTTCATGCAAATATTTCACAAAATCTCTTTCTCTCAAAATTGAACTACTAAGAACTGTTTGTTAATATGGTTTTATTGTTTACCACAAGGGAAAAATAAAAAAGAAATGCTTCGAACAGCACTTTAGGCATTTTAAAGGCAAAGAAAAAAAAAAAAAAAAAAAAACAATAGGTAATAAAAAGAACATAATAAAATAGGCCTTAAATTTATACCAGATGCTATATAAGTATAAAGCCATACAGCATTAAATCCCCTTAATCTCTCTAACAACTCCTTTAAAATTATGAAGCTCAAAAAATCTTCAACGGCATAATTATTGTGTCTTCTCTTCTCCTACTCTTTTGATTCCTTTTTCGCGGTTCGGTTCAAAATTGAATTTTAATTTTGTAATTTTCTTTTATCGTAGAAAATACGTTCATTAATTCTGCCACAAAGCTTCTTGGCTTTGCCCACGGGTACTTGATTTGGAAGTTTTATCCCGCGTTGGTTGTTGGAAACTGATTACGAGCAGATTTTTAGTGCCGATTACATCCTTAGCGCGCCGCGCTTTTTATTTTATTTTTTTTTTTTAGATTTTTAGAACACATGAATGAGTCGTATGGAATTGCTCAAAATGATATTTTTATATGTACATATATCTCGAGAATTATTTCAATGATTTCCATGTAGTTTCAAAATTTTAACTTAACTCATAAGCGCCAAAAATTAATCTTACCTCATTAGTGTCAAAAATAATAAAGAATAATGGTTGAACTCAAGGCCGTATGTGAATTGATTTAAACTTCATTCACCAAGGCCGTGTGTGAACTGGATAAAAATTTCATTTAAATTTTTTTCCGAGATTAAATTTTGACATTTCTACGTTTGTTAAAAAATAATCTTACCTCATTAGTATCAAACATTAAACTTACCTCATTAGTGTCAAACATAATTAAGAATAATGCTTGAACTCAAGGCCGTATGTGAATTGATTTAATCTTCACTTAAATTTTATCCGACGTTTTTAAGTCTAGATTCACCACATGAGTGTCAAAAATTAATCTTACCTCATTAGTGTCAAAAATTAAACTTATTAAACTTTGGATAAAATTTAACACGATTTTAATCAAATTCATACACGGCCTAATTTTCCATTAACAAAAACAAAAAAAAATCCTTAAATCCAAATTGTCACCTTAACCCTTTCTTCTATTTTAACTTCTCTATCACGTTTGTTAAACATCGATACACTTTTTTTTTATTATTGCAAAACTTAACCCTTATAGCTGTGTTGTAGAATCAGAGCATACCAACGAAAAAAAAAAATGATACAAAGATACGAAACAAGTGGTCTTTGTGAAAAGGATTCATTTCCATTTATACCATTATTGAATTGAATAATTATAAAGGCGAGTATAAAGTGTTCTCTTGGTGAAAGGAGTGCTTGCTATATAGTGCTTGGTGGTTTGGGTCTTTCGTGGTTATGCAGAAAAGAGAACTTAATCGCTTTAGGTTGCCAGACCAGAGACCATCAGAAAGCAAAAATTATTAGTACCTATAGGTGCACTTAGCATTTGATGTTGAGTTTGCTTTATACCTACATATATCTAGCAAGTACTTAAAATTGAATCGCTAATGATGGTGGATTATCATCTTGGAGCTTATGACATAGAAGATAGGCATATTTTAGGTTGTCTATTGTGACATAAAAAAAATCACAGATAATTCAACTTGGGAATAATAATTATTATTAAATATTGTTTGTGACTTTATCGGTGATTGGAAATAAAATGTCATCTTAACTCAAACTAAAGTCATTGACCTTTTTCGAAAACGTCATTTGCGTCAAAAACGATGTTCAAATTGGACTTTCTCCTCCAACTTTTGTTGACGTTTCTGCACTTTATCTCACTCCCACTTTATGGCGAAAAGGAGATGCCTTTCTTGGCCACCTCTTTCTCGGCATAAAGTGGGAGTGATATAAAGTACAGAGACGTCAAAAAAAGTCGGAGGAAGCAGTCCAATGTGAATAGTGTCTCAAACGCGAGCTGCAAAATTCAACTGTAACCCAAAACGAAATATGTATATACAAAAGCATTATTTTCGATAAAGCAGCTAAAGTCATAAATGTTCGATGTCATCATTTAAGGCGAAACTCTGCATTAAAAAAATCCAGTTGATCACCAAAATATTGAAAAGCGTTTAGACGCTTTTCGCAGTGGACATGTCTGCACTTTATCTCACTTCCACATCATGGCGCAAAAGAGTTGACCAAAAAAAGCATCTCTTTTTTGCCTTAAAGTGGGAGTGAGATAAAGTACAGAGACGTCTAAAAAAGTCGGAGGAGGAAGTCCAATCCGTCCGTCTTACTGTTCGCATAAACTTCAAATGCCTTTTGCATGAAAATTGACTGAAGTTAATCAAATAGATTATGTGCAACGTTAGCATATTTGAAGATAACAATATCTGCGTTAAAAAATGACGATTATTTGACGATCAAATGGACGTTAATTTGACGTTTTCAAAAACGGTAATTTAATGACATTTCCCTTAAGGTTACAGTTACATTGAATGTGGAAAATTGCTTTCACAAACACATTACAAGAGTGCACACGATTTGTTTGACAGAAGCGGCAAGAGATAATAAAAACAGATTTATCGTTCAAATCAAATTGATTTTGTTTGAAAATATTCACATTGGACTTTCTTCTCCGACTTTTTTTTGACGTTTCTGTACATTATTTCACTCTCACTTCTTGACCAACTCTTCCTCCCCATGGATTGCGAGTGAGATAAAGTACAGAAAAGTCAACAAAATTCGAAGGAGGCAGTCCAATGTGAACAGCGTCTCTAAGAAATCGTCCAAACTGTCAACTGATTGTGAAAAGTGACAGATGAGTTGATCGGATATTTATCAAAAAAAATGTGTTAATTGAAACTGTTATACAATCACTCGCTTCTGACTTAAAACTCTGAAAAACACGTCAGAACATTTTATTTAACAGATTAAGTATCCACTGTAACCGTAGCCTTAAAAGCTTTCAATAAAGTTGTCAGATTAAAGGAATGTAAAGTTGTATCATTCTCATTTTTTTTCAGAAACAGTCTTTCGTCTTAAATTTGTATATACATTTTATAAAAAAAGGTAGCAGAAGTGGTATACACTTCGGAAAAACTTTTGAAAAATAAGCCTTTGATAATGCGTAGGGCAAAAATTGTCAGTTTAAAAATTCAGTGTAATCTAAAAAATAAGAAACCAAGTAAATGGTCAACTATTAAATATTTAAATAAATAAATTCGTGGGACTACAGCTAGTGGAGAAACAGGGCCTACAGGGACTCATCATAATTATGTATCGGGGTGGTCGGTTGTTACTCGGTAGGAATGGAGGGAACCAATATATTTCACAGCACTTCTATGTTAACTCAATACTGCTGGTAGCCCTCTGTTATTGTCCCTTAATTATTAGCCCACTGAATCCCTCGCTATATAGGTATTAGAGGTTCTTTTAGATAAAAAAAAAATAATTTCTCCAACAAAAAAAAAAACTGTTTATGGCATCTGAAAAAAATAATCTTCCCTTTCCAAATTTATTTAAAATATTTTAGATAAGTTATTTGTTAGTCTATGGTTTCTCTTACAAAAAGGTCAAAACTTTGCCTATGTTATCTAATAGGGTATTCTTTTGTATAAATATGAATTCTTTAATTTTTGAAAAAAAAAAACTTTACAAGGGGTTGGTTTTTTTTTTTTTTTATTTATTTATTTATTATTATATGGCCAACAGTTCTACCCTATCCATAATCTAAACGTTATATTTGTTTCCTTTTTGTTCAAAGATAAGGTTCTAAAGCTATTTATAAGAGTTTTCCTTTTATTGTGTATAAATATGTAGAGAGTTCAACTTCCTATGCAACCTCACAAATAGGATACGACACACAATATCTAATCGAAATAAAACTCTCTTTAGGTTAACATTAAAACCTCATTCTCTATATATACAGGCTTCGAAATAATAAAGATACATCTTAAGTACTTACTAATCTATCTTAAAGGATTATTCCATTAGAAAACGTATCTAGCTATTTACAAAAATAGGTATATATGTATCTGTATGGAATTATAATATATATCTAGAAATAATTTTAGTGTGTGTTATAGCTTCTCTTTTAACTGCGGTTGTGGTTTATCCTATAATAGTACTTACATATCTATCTCATCAACGGAAGGCAAAGGAATTGAATAGATAAACAAGTTATTCTTCCATTAGAAGATATATACCTAACATCCGTTTTTAGTTCTTTTTACTTTTTTTTCATGATATAATGTTGATGGTAAATATATAGGTTGGTATAGAAAAAAAAATGTATGGGGTTATGTTCTGATGTAGTGGTTTTATTTTAAGTGAATCCTTCATAGAGGTTTCCTTTGCTATGTTATGTTTAGATGTTTAAAAGTGAATAACTATAGATAGACGAAAGAGTATAAGTTGAGATGTAACTAAATACTACAATTTTGATTTGATTTGTAAACTCAACATAAACTTTAGATTTTATATTTTAAAGGCAGTTGAATACTTGAGTTTATCCAATACAAAGTTATTATATCGAAATTGAGTAAATTAATTACTGTATAACTTAATTCTGATGAACTTATTAATAAATGAGAATTAAAATTGGAGCAATAAACTTTATAAGAGCCCGCAGGTTATTTTATCTGAAGTCAAAGAGAATCAAACAAATTTATCACATTTTAGTTTAAAAGTGGAATTAGTCTTTCAGAAAAAAACAATAAAAAAATTAAATATATCTTACATTAAATTCTCCCTTTGAAACCAAAGTCATATGAGTACCAACATAGGAAATAATTTTAGCTCATTATTTTATATCGGCCGCGTCCACTTTGACAAATTGTATAGGAGATCAAATAAAACAAAAATTGTTACATAAGATGCCAATGACTTTCCCTTTAAGTTTTGAAACACTTTAAAAGAAAAATCAGTAATTATTTTGATACCAATATAAAGTTGATGACTTAATTCTTGCCAAAAAAAAAATTTCATTTTGGCCTAATCTTACACATGAAATGAATTTCTTTATTTTAATGATTGATCTTTACCTTACCATTGAGCATTGAAATCTTAGAAATCGTTTTAAGTGAAAAATTGGGCCAAAAAATGAAATATTTGTTTGACTAGAAATAATCAGCCTTAAGCCTATGTACTCAGTTCGACTGAAAATGAAAATTTCATACAAAAGTGACGCCTAGTTCATTAGTAAGAAATTCACACCAAGAAGTAAGTACCAAAACATGAAAGTGAAATATGAACCGGTTATTTAATCAATTTCACGCAAAATTTTTATTTCCCAACATACGGCCACTAGGAAAAAATCTAGGATGTAGTTGAAAATTGTGACGTTTGTCAATTAATTTATTTTGCTGAAAATATAAATTTTGAAATAAAAAAAAAAATATTTCGTATTAAAGGATTGTCTTTTAAAAAAGAGTTTTTATTCTCACCAAGGTGGAAAAAAGAACAGACAAAAGAATTTGTGAACTTTTTTTCAAGATTTTGATGACAGGATTTCAAATTAATAACTTTTTTATCATTCAAATTGAGTATTAGAATTTCCATAATTGAGTATCAAAAATTCATGCGAAGAATTATTTACGGGTTCATATTGAATTTCCACGTGTTATTTTCATTTCACAGGAGGTGAGTAACTAGGCTTTATTGCCACCTAAAGCCTATAGTACTAAGTTCAAGTGAAAATGAAAGTTTCATACAAAAGTGACCTAGATCACTGGTATGAAATTCACAACAGGAAGTGGGTACCAAAATATGAAAGTGAAATATGAACCGGTAAAGCAATCAATTTCACGCAAAATGTTTATTTCATTTTCATCACTAGGAAATAAACTAAGGAAGTGCAGAAAATTTTGACATTTGTCAATTAAATTGTTTTGCTCAAAATATAAATTCTGAAATAAAAAAGAATTATTTCGAATTAAACGATTGTCTTTGCTAGCTTTTGTATTCTCATCAAGGATGAAAAAAAAAGAAAACACGCTAATTTTAACAATCTTCCATTTTTTTTTTGTTTAAATTATTGAGCACATAGCTTTTTGTGTCTTGCGTTTAATGTCAACAACACAATTTAAAGCCCTCTGGCGTTTTTTGGCAATTCTTGGAGTTGTCAAGAAAACCTGTGTGAACCCTGCGTAAAGTTCAACGAACGAAACTATTATTTTTCATTCAAAGTGAATATTAGAAATTCCAAACTGAGTACCAAAAATTTATTTGAAGAATTTATTATGGATTAATAATTAAATTTTCATGTGAATTTTGTAAAGTTTTTATTTATCATGCCGCGGAAGGTGAGTACTAGGCTTTAATGCGAACTTTTTTTCCCGAAAAAAACAAACAATTATCGAGGAAAGAATATTTCCACTCGCGAATCTCCCACGAAATAATTTTTCCCCAAGAACTTACTTGGGGAAATTTTTGCATTGACATAAGGAAAAACGTCCGTGGAAAATATTGTTCATATTTCTGTGCCCACAAACCAAAACTGCTAAAGTCGACTTTAGACGAAATTGAGATTTTTATGTCTAGATTCAACACGTCCGAATTTATTTTATAAATTTTTTTTTAACTTCATGTCATACAAAATGGAGTCACGACTTTTCTTTAATTCCACATTAGTTTTAAGGCAATTCAATTTTCCAATTTTATAAGATATTCTAGAGCATTTTGTAATTTTAATTTTTGTTTCAAACGTCTCTCCTGAAAAATGTTAAAAATCGAATAAAGCCGTTTTTTCCTTGTGGCCACAAATTTCAGAAGAAGATTAGTGGATAGCAAATTTCTCAAAATGGAAAAAAAACTCCAGGGAAATTTCTTTCGCTGAATAATTTTATTGGCATCAAAATAAGCACTGATTTTGCTTTTAAAGTGTTTCAAAATAAGGAATTAAAATTTCCACAGATGCGAGTTTCAATGAAAGCTCTAACTGGCACCTTACATTTAACAAAAGTCATTTAAGCCGATTGTTCAAAATGTGTTTCTTAAGAAAATAGCATCTAAATCTCAATTTCAAAAAGTGGACTTAAAAAAGAGTTGTATGGATATGGATCTTATGAAAATTTGACACTTAAGTTTTTAGAAATCTCTCACCTTATCGGCGTTTTTTAGCCTTTATTTGTCGTCACACGTTTCACGTTTCACACGTATCAATCTTTATGGTTCGTTGCTAAATAATACGTTTTTTACTTGCAAGCATTTGGGGCCTCTTCACAAAAAACAAAAACGATCAAATGATATAGTTTTGAAGATAGCTGTCTTTTTTTCTCAATAGATAATAGCTATGATGAAAACGATATTGTTCGAGCGTTTTCGATTTACGTGATAAGGCCCCTACAGTAGGGTAGAGCGTCGATGTATGGATAAAAATAAAAGTTGTTGTATCAATTTCGAATACCTAAATTTTTTTGCGTTTCGATGAGTAGAATAATTTGACATTAAAAAAAAAGTTTGAATTAAGTCTTTAGCCCTCTACCTTAGCTCAAAGTTTCGACTTTTTGGAACAAAAAAATTTTTTTTTCGGAAACGTTAAAATTATTTCACAATTTAGAAATAAATTATATGATAATTCATGAAAAAAGAAAACACAAATTATAATATATTAACTTTATTTAGACAAATAAACTAAAACAAACTTGAAAATAAAAACTTAAAAATTCAAAATACGCCATTCAGAAACTAACCCAATTAAACTATTTATTTTTCAAGTTGTAATTTTTTTTGTGTGTGGAAAAATGGCAATATATTTCGAGAATATATCTTATTTTTTATTAGCCCGTCTCTGGCCTTTTCACCAGCTACTGTTATTGAAGCTTCGGTCACCATCTTCACACAGCGCTCAACAACTTGAGTGTGACAAAGGAAGTCCGAAAATGACATGCCAATCAATAAGAGATTTTTTTTTTAGAAATTCTTCCAATTCCTGATCGCTAGTTCTATCCAACAAAGGGGTTGATGTAACTTGTGACTCGCTGCAGCTAAAAAAGATTTCCATAGCGCAAATATATGAAAAATTATAATTTATGTAGCGCCTTTTAACATATATCTCGAGAACAGCTAATCATACAATATAAGTTGTTGTAAATTTTTTATAGGAAATTTAATTATCTTTCTTTTTAGGTACTACAAATATTATTTTGTAGGATTTATACTTTCGGAAATACAGAATAAAGCAAAAAAATTACGACTTTTTCCCAATTTTGCAAAACTTTGACCTGTGGTAGAAAGCTAAGAAAAACAATTTTTATTTTTTTTTTATTTTTTACGGGTAGCTTACGTAACTACGCAACTTTTTAGTGCTATTGAACAAAAATTTGACGCTCCACACTACCCTACAGTGCTTGTTAATTTTTAAATATTGATATCTCAATAGAAAATTGGGTAAAATGCTTTAAAAATCGAGCAACCAGGTAAGTGTTGTATATTTAAAAACCGCTGTACCTACTTACATCGCATTTCTGTCAAAATAACTATTCCATAAAACTTTACTAAGCTACATCTGCAATAAACCTACTTAAATATGATAAAAAAACATACCTACATATAAGAAGAAGAAATATCCTACCGAAATCTAACCAATGCATGGCCGCGTTCATGTTTGTATCCAAAGCGATCTGGATAGCTTTGTGTTGTTGTAATCCCTTGTAAAATCACGGCTGATGTCGAAGCAACTGTTTCCAAAAAATTAATCTCAAGCTATCCTAAAAATTCTGGGATACTTATCTATCCTATGAAAAATGTCAACAACAGCTGATTTGCGTTCAGAAACATACTGGATACAGGAGTATCTTAGATAGGCTATCCTAGTGAAACCTGAACGCGGCCAATGCCAACCCTTAGGTACCTACTTATCATATAGTTTTTGCTACAATAAATCTCCAATTCAACCAATCAAGCACATTTTGTATCTCATTCTATTTTTTTTCCAGATGGCAAACAAACAAAACAACCACTCAAACAAATTATGTATATTCTAAACAACCACCCACAACCAACAAAAGAAAGTTGTCATATTTCTCCATACTAATCCATATCCGTGTCCCGAATTCGCCGTGTCGTAGATAATTGTTAGTGTGTGTAATAAAAATTCAATACTCTTTCATCATTCATCATTTACCATCAACCATACTTTTTTTTTTTTTTTTTGCTGCAAGTTCAGTTACCAGTGTAGTTCAGTTGACATATTGTGTAAAGTACATTTCTTGGTTGATTAGTTCCGCGATCGTGAAATAGAAAATATTTATTTTCAATCATAAATGATTAATATTCGGGTGTAAAATTGGGAAAGAATTGTTTTTTAGTTCGAAAAGATCATTTTTCTAGGAAAAAAAATTCGGTTTTCGTTGTTCAAGTGAATTTTTTTTAGAAATTAAAATTGCATTTCATTTGCAATAATGGCGTCGTAGTTCATGTCGTGCATCTCGAGTCGTCGTCGTCGTCGGTTATGTTTCTGTAGTAGTAATGTTTATTTCGTTTTGGCCATTTGAAAAATATCATTAAATTCAAATTCGAATTCAAGTGTTAAAATAAAGTTGTCATCATAAAATTCAATTAAAAAGTGTTTTCATGTTGAATAATGGTGAATACCTTAAATATCCCTTTTGTAAAAAAAATCATGAAATCTGTTGTGAAATATAAGTGTTGTATTGTTTTTTTTACAAATTTTAATTAGATGTAATTTTTTCTTTTCATTTTCAATAATGGTGTCGTAGTTCGTCGTGCGTCCCGTGTCGTCGGTGGTTATGCAGTGGTTTTATTCTTCTTTTTGGCGGTTTGAAAATTCGAATACGAGATCAAGTTTTAAAATTAGTTTTTTTTATCACAAAAAATCGATTTAAAAGTGTTTTCATTTTCAATGCAATTGTGAAAATATTAAATATCCCCTCTTTTAGTGTTTCTCACCCCTTTTTAAAAGAAAATTATGAAATCTGTTGTGTGTGAAAAAATAAGTGTTTCAAAAGATTTATAAAATTTGTTCAGTGTGTTAATATTAAAATCTATTTTAAGTGATGATAATAAGATTAAGTGAATAAATACGGCAAACGATTCATTTTAACTTTTTTTTGAGACTTTGGTAAGTTATTTTTAAATTTTTTTTAAAATTGTTTAAATTTTTTTTGTTTTCATTGGTAGAGTTATGCTGAAATTAGTAAAAAATCTGGTAAATTTATGATTTTTTAGAGGTTTTGTTAATCCATCGACATCGTAGCCATAAATCAATGGAAACACTTTATACACTCGGAACAATAATTTTTAACCGAGAGCGTTTTTTGGTTGGTTTAAAAAAAAATGTGTTAATTATTACGTACTCAAGGGTAAAAATTACATAGTTCACTATGTTAATTCTAACGTAGTCGACTTGATTAAAATAAATACTTAGTTTAAAATAAAAACCTAAAAGGTTAAATATTACATAGTCAAGGGTAAACATTACATAGTTAACTGTGTTAATTCTAACCTAGTCGACTCGATAAAAATAAATTATTTAAAATAATAACCTAAAAAGGTTATATTAATGAAGAAACTTGGTTAGTATTCTATATATTGAAGTTCGTTTATGTTAAATGAGTAGGTAGCTTAAGTGAATTAAATAATTATATTAAGTAAATTTCACACATCCTTGAGTAGTTTGATTATACTATGAGCGATTTAATATGTTTCTTTACCTAACTTAAATTGGTTATTGAAATCGAACAAAAACTAACCCAGAAGTAGTTTAATAAAATTAACTACACTTTAACCAAATCAGTGTGTAGATTCAAATAATTTTTTTTTTAATAGAGTTGACTCGTTTAATTTACTGGTGAGTTAGCACGTTGTATTTTAACCATTTTTGAAGGTTTGAACAGAAGAACTATACTTGTTTGAGCTACCACCAAGTTTTTATAGGATGGAGTTATAGCTATTTCACGACTGCCACGCCAATCTTCACTCTTTTTTTGTGGCGCTTGGTCTTAACTATTTTTGTTATTTAACTTAAACGAGTTTTTCGTTGTTTTTAACCGATCATTTTTCTGCGTGTAGCTTGATATATAGGCAACAAACTATATATGCTAAATTAAGCTGCTAATGTACACTAACTTGTTCTTAGTAATCTTCTCTGAACTTACAATATTGTTTTGCAGTCAGTTAAAAAAGTAAATTTTTTTAAAACTAAAATTCTTCCTTTTACTGTCAATTTGTTACAATACTAGGTGTGTTTTATTCATTGCTGCACAGCCAGCGCGAGCGCAGCAAAATTTCCCTTGGCAAACAAAAACAATTTGATTGCTGGCGAAAAAGAAGTCAGTAAAAAAAAAAGATGGCTGTGCTGGCGATAGAGCTTTCAATTATTGAAATGAACTTATAGAGTGAGTGATCGTTTTATTCAGACTTGTGCTGCGCTGGCTATGCAGCAATGAATAAAACACACCTACTGTCACTAATTCTATAAGGATAAGGTCCGACTTTCTGTAAAAGAAAAATGAATACGTTTCATCATTATTTTTGGATTTTATAAGGGCTTTCAAATATAGACAGTAAGCATATACTGCATCCTATTAAAGGTAGCCTTCCCATACTTTTCGTAAATGAATTTGTAATTCATAACCAATTATATAGAAGATGTCGATTTAAAGGTCTCTGGTTTTTTTTCATCCAAAACCTACACCTATACCATCTAAAAGTCTCATGGACCCACCACAGTCTCATGGACCCACCACAGTCTATTTTCGCAAGATTAAATCTTATTGACCTCATAAGTGATACTTAATCTTTTCATTCAACTAAAAATTGAGCCATCCAAAACCACTACAGAAAATTTAAGGCCATCCCAACTAATCTTAATGGTTATCTTAATATCAAAGAACGATTAATTTGAAAAGTAAATATATGTATGTATAAAGAGTCCTTATTTTATCGAATCTAAATTATAGCAAACTAAACGAAAGGAGTGTCTTCTAAAATGTCCATAATAGTAACTTTAGTATAAGTAAATGAAAATTATAGATAGGGGAGGGTAGGTTCTTGGACCCAAAAAAAAAAAAAAAACACTTTATATCAAGACTGACAACAACAACAAAAAAAAAGTTCCAACCGATATGGCTGTAGGTTCCAATTTTCCCACACTTACAAATATCCATATGAACACCTATATACATACTCGTACATATTTGATAAACATCTTGGGATTAGATATTTTTTCCGAATGCATAACTTGCCCTTATACATACATACATATATAGTATCTTCTATGAAGCAAGTAGAAACAATGAATTACTCTTTATGGGCCTATACCTATGTACTGGCTGTCCTTAGAAATGGCTATAAATGGACAGTAGAACATGGTACCTATATACACAGAATACGCCAAGTAAACGTTTAGTTTTCTAAGCAAAAACGAATAAAAAAAAAAGAAGAAAATATCAACGAATCAAAGAAAAGTGACCCTCTTTAACTAGACAAGAAAAGTCCTATAAATGTGAAGTCTTCGTCAGGATATGAAGGTGGCAGGTGGGGGTATAGGGGGAGAGCTAAAAAATGGTCATAAAATCAAACTACCGTATCTTTGGATACACTAAAGTTAATTGAACTGGAATAAATAACATTTTCCATAAGGGCTTGAAATTCCACTTACTCAAAGGCACACGGTTGTTAAAGGAGCTCTATTTTGTGTTTTGTTAGTTCTTTTTTTTTTTGCGCAAAAGAAGAAAAGTTCGTAGCAAAAAATAAAAAAAAGAAGGTCCAGTAAATTAGGAGTGAAAGTCAAAGGTCCTTTTTATGACATTTATACTTACAAAGCTGGTACGTGCTTCAATTGCCGTTGGACAATGATTAAAGCCTGACTACATATACATATAAATATCTATACCTAGTTGAGTGTTAGGAAATATTTTAAGGGTGTACGAGGGCAGAATTTTAGTGTTTAGTAGTGTTAGGTATTTTAGATGTATCTATGTTTTTTTGATTTATTTTGTAATGTTCCCTTGGGCATACATGTACATATATCTAAATCTACCTTTGAGTTTATTTTTTTTTGTTATTCTTCGTTGTTCTATATGGTGGGAAGAGTTAACATTGAAAAGCTTTTTCCATGATAGATTGCCGAAGGGTAGTTTCGTGTAGGTTTACCTATTATTTAATTATGTGATATAATATAGAACAATAGGGGAGAGGGCTTTATTATGTACTCCCTGATAAAGGAAAACCACCTCTAAATTAATCTTTCAAACATTTTTCCTATTGTGGTCTTAATTTCACTTAACATGAACAAGTTGATTTCACATTAATCAAAAGAAAAAGAAAATTTTCTAATGTTGCTTTCGCTTGACCGTTTGAAATACCAACTTCTTTTGTACACCTTTTGTACACCTTTTGTACGCCTTTTGTACACCTTTTGTACGCCTTTTGTACACCTTTTGTACACCTTTTGTACACCTTTTGTACACCTTTTGTACACCTTTTGTACACCTTTTGTACACCTTTTGTACACCATTTGTACACCTTTTGTACACCTTTTGTACACCTTTTGTACACCTTTTGTAAACCTTTTGTACACCTTTTGTTCACCTTTTGTACACCTTTTGTACACCTTTTTTACACCTATTGTACACCTTTTGTACACCTTTTGTACACCTTTTGTACACCTTTTGTACACCTTTTGTACACCTTTTGTATACATTTTGTACACATTTTGTACACAATTTGTACACCTTTTGTAAACGTTTTGTACACTTTTTGTACACCTTTTGTACATCTTTTGTCCACCTTTTGTCCACCTTTTGTCCACCTTTTGTCCACCTTTTGTACCTTGTACACGTTTTATATTTTTGATGCAAAGTCAGCAGTTCCGAATGTCAAAAAAGAAAAATGTTGACAAAGTCATGTGTTGCTGAACGAATCCCAAACGTCAGCGATGCACATTAGGACTGTTCGTTTACTTTCTCAAAACTGCCAAATTCTACCAGTTTTATTTTTTTATATGAACTTTTACAGTTATTAACTGAGCATCAAATGCATTCAATTTTGTTTCGATGCTGTCATTTGACAATTCGACCTTTGAACCGAAAGTGAAATAAAAATATGGAGTCTCAAGCGGAGTAAGTTTATTTTTCTATAGTTAATGTTCCCTTTTTTCTTTCCCAAATTATGGTTTGTTATTCACCCATATTATGGTTGTCATTTTATTAAAACGACATCATTCTAAGCTGATTTTATGCAGCGTTCCGAAATGTCAAACTGATGCAAAGCATCAAGGATGCGTTCACAAAGTATGTACAACCCAGTCGAAGTGTATTTTTCTTATAAATAGAAATAATATGGATTTCTTCTTATATGCATAAGTATCCTTTAATAAGATATTCTTGGAAAAAATAAGGAAAAAATTCAATAAGTTTTCTTATTCAGATCAATCCGATTTCTTTATATAGAAAAATAAAATATTATTTGTTTCTTTAAAAATGAATATAATATAAAGTATAGCTCTGTAAGGCAATTTTATTGACTTTTTTGTGTCTGTGTGTGTTTTAATTTAAAGTCAAGTTTTTTTCCAGGTAAATAAATCTCTTAAATATATTTTGGAAAAATAAAACAAAAATAGTACAAATTTACTGGAGATAATTTTTTTTGCAAAAAAACACTTCTTTTATAAAGTTAATTAATTAACTATAATATTTTTAAAGTGTTTGAATTTCGAACTGCTTTATAATATGAGAGCATCACGTGCGTGTGTCGTTGTCCTTTAGTTTCTTTGTTTTACTATAATGAACTTTACAACAATGTCCTATGAATTTCAATACAGATATAGCCTTCCTCTGTTTATCCAATTCAAGATCCCCAGCTCTATTAAATTATACCCATGTCACACTATAACTTGAAGCTGACTTTTAATAGAAATTATAATATGTATAGTCTAATCGGTGGAGTTGCCTTTTTTAATACAGAAAAATACTTTAGATATTGATTTTTAACTACCCATTTATTTATGTATGTTAAAATATCATATTTTAAATTTTATGCCTTATAAGATATAAAGTAGAATTTAAATGCTGTAGTTGCCATCTTTGCTTGTTATGTGGACATCTCATTAAAAGAAACAGGGGCATTAAGTAATTTTGTTGACTAAATTTGTGGCTCATTTTTAGATTTTTCAAATAACTCATCCAGACATTTTTCAAATTAAAAAAAGCAAATTTTTAAGCTTCAAAAAAAAAATGTATAAAAAGGAAAAAACAAAGTAAAGGTGTTGTTAAAAAAGCGGGGGTAAGTTGTAATACAAATTACCAAGAAATATGCATAATATTTTTTTTTTACGAAAAGTGTACACGATTTATTAAGAAATTAAGGAACAAAACTGAAGACTTAATAGAGCATTGTGTACTGCTGCCAAATAAGCATATTTCGGTAAAATGTTCAACAGTGAACCAGTTAGTTTTTCACTTGATGTAGTTTTCAAAACTTCTAGGGATGAAAAGCCACTTTATACCAATCTATCTGTCAATTTTGCAACTTAACCACTTCAAAATTTTAAAATTCTAATAATTGGATACACTGTCGTAAATTTGTCTTGAATCGTAAATTTGTCGTAAATGAAAAAAAATTCTCTTTTTTTTTAATAACCCTTGGTAATGCTAGATTGACAGCCAAGTAAGCATTACCAACCCCCTAAAACAAAAAAAATAATGTGTAAATAACTGTCGTAAAATGATCATAAAAAAAAAATATTTTTCGCGAATTTATTTTTATTCCAAAAAATCTTTTTACCATTCCACTTTTCAATGAATCCAGAATTTCCTTAGTTCACCAAGGGTTATTAAAAAAAAAGTGTGAGTGACGGGACTCACGGTTAAGATGTGTAAAAATACGTAACGTAACGTGAATCACAATCACGATCACAAGATACGTTACGTTTTTTTTCACCTTACCGCCAGTATATATGTTTACACATCAAAAAGGGTGACAACTTTTTTTTAAAGACAAATTTACTACATATTTACGACAGTCCAATGATTAGAATCTTAAAAACTTGGAATGTTAATGCTAACAGACATAAATCTGACTGTTGAACTATTTACCCTTAAACTTTAAAATCAATTATATGACTTAACTAATTAATTTATTTATTATATTCAAAAAGTTAAAAAAAAAACAATCAAACATATTTACAACTTAGCATCCTTAACTATATTATTAGCTCATCTCATCTAAAATTCATAAAACTTTAAAACCCTTGGACCATGGGGTGAGACAAACTGAAAGAAAGCGTGGTGTTAAATGGGCCAATAAATGGTGTACCAATTAGGATGGCAATGACTTTTAAAGTTGGTAATTCATTTCAGAATAATCTACCACGTAACAATGCACGGGTATATCTTCTACGTTGCTAGGATGATGATGATGCTTTCTTCCCAGCATCACAAACCAAGGAAGTAGATTCTTGTGGGTTTGTCGTGCGTTGGCAAAACGAAAGAAAATATACATCCAAGTCGCAGCGTGGGAATAGCTAGCTAGAGCTGCTACCTATACGTGTAGTACCGTATACAGTTAATTTTGTTGTTCTTTTCTTTTATATTTTTTTTTTTTGTAAGTAATTTTATTCTTCAAAGCCTTCATAAGGAGAGTGCACTTTAAAAATGATTTATGATTATAAGGGTATATCGTAGAGTACATCCATCTACAACCAGCCATGAGCGCAGTAGGTACCTATATCTAGTATAAGGCTAAGGACCAAAGCTATTCACTAATGCCCTTTAAATTAACGATATACTCCAGACATGAATTATGTTCATAGCACACAAACGTTGATATATACGTGATGTGCAAAGATTTTTCTCTGTGGCTTAACATGGATTTTGAGAAGAATTTATAAGAAAAAAAAAGTTTTAAATCCTTATTATGATAAAGAGATATGCAAACACCGATTTTGGCCACAGTGTGTGGAGTGGTTGGAGAGGTTTTGTTTGTTATCAAGGTGAATTTTACTAAAAAGAAAAAATAAAAAAAAACTTTCCATATCTCCTCAGCTTGCATGGAATGTTGTCTGAGAAAAAATTTTGTTTTATCGTTGTTTTGATTTTAGATTTAGGGAGAAACTTTTGTCAATATTGATACACGACTAATATACGGGTCTAAGCTAAATAAAAAGTCCCAAGTAATTTTTTTTAAATTTTTGATAGCTTTTGGCCAGAGGAATTGTTTGTTTTTTTTTTGTACCTGCGTATGATATTTACCTACCTGTATGTAGGTACATATTTATGAACAAAAATTTAATAAAAAAAAAAGTTAGATCCCATAATTGACAGACCGATTTTAATCCATAAGAATAAAGTTTATCCTAAAGTTAAAGTCCTTCAAAGCTAAATTTCCTCAAAAAAAAAAAAAAAAAAAACAAAAACAAGCAAATTCCCAAAATAATTATTACTTTATTGATTTTCTATTTGCACGCTTTGTTTTAGATACTTACATTAAAAAACCTTAATTTTTTAAATACTTGTTGACGTGACAAAGTTGCCTGATAGATTTTCTCAACGTCAGATTAAAGATGAGGAAGAGGAGCGTCTGGTACCCGAGAGTCGATGTCCATTAAAAAAGTTAATTGGTCTGAATATTAAGCTATTTTTACTTGGCTTATTAACTTGGTCAATAGTAAACCTGCATAGTCCCTGTCTATTTTTTTAGGATTCCAATTTTTTCAAGGCTTTATAAAGTTCTACTTTGCATATAAACTGCTGTATAGCCATTCTAAAAAGTCTAGAAATAGGTGAGGTGATTAAATTCTAGGCAGATTGTTTCCATGTTAAATTCCACGTAGGGTGTTTTCAAAATGTCCGTCAAGTCAGCAATACCATTTTAAAATTTAAAGATTCTAATAATTGGATTAATTGTCGTGAATTTGCCGTGAGTTTGTCGTGAGTTTGTCGTGAGTTTGTCGTGAGTTTGTCGTGAGTTTGTCGTGAGTTTGTCGTGAATTTGTCATGAATTTTTCATAAAATTTGTTGTAAATATGACGTGAATTTGTAAAAAATTTGTAAAAAATTTGTAAAAAATTTGTCATGAATTTTACGTGAATTAGTCATGAATTTATCGTGAATTTGTCGTAAATTTGTCGAAAAAGAAAAAAAAATTTTTGCGCTTGTATTTTATATAACCCTTGGTAATGCTTACTTGACGATCAAGTTAGCATTACTACCCCTCAAAAAAAAATTATAAAAACGTGTCATAAAATGTCGTGAATTTTTCGTAAATTTGTCGTGAAAGAAAAAAATTGTCGGGCTTGTTTTTTTAGAATCTTAAAATTTTTAAATGGTAATGCTAACTTGACGGAAATGTTTCCAAAAAAATTTACGAAATTTTTTCAAATGACTCTTCTAAAGAATTAAATGTGTACAAATGTTCTGAGCCAAATTCTAAGCAAATCGGCTTACCCGTTCAGGCTCTAGCTTAAATTTCAATGGGTGCACGAATGCAATGACGCTATGAAGCAATTATACGATGACGTAATGTCGTTATGAGCAAATAATTAAGAATAACCATCATGATTTTCCTAGTTAAGACCGGTAAAAAAAGAAACTATAACCATTTCCTTTACCTACATAAAATAAAAAACAAAAATTACAAGGTATACAGAATTATGCTAGTCCTTCATTTTGTATTTTCACCATCTCATCATTTATATATAAATTTTATTAGGAACACGTCATTCTCATGAAACCGGAAAGATTTTAGTGTCAAAAAACTTCCGGTATATACTCAGTCTTATACCATAACTTCAAATGCCCTCGGGTGGTTGCACTAAGCAGATATACTTCTAATAATTTCATACTACTCGTATGTATGTGTATGTTTATGTATATGCGAAAGTGCAGATGCATTCACCCAAGAAACATGCTTGGTCTATCAATATCAACATCAACATCCAAACTCCTGTAACTTTTGCGGTTGCAACAAAATAATTTATTATTAATTTGCAATTTGCTTGCTTTCACTTGGTTCCGGTGTCCTTAGAATTGTACATGTTGTATGTGTGTGTGTGTGTGTATGTTGTTATTGCCAACATTATTGTGTGGTGTATATAAAGAAATCAACACCTCAACTCCTTTTTGGAAATGGAATTCAAGATTCATGGAAGACATAGTTGTTGGTTTCTGTGGGCTTAGTAAGTCAAATGGAAAAGTAGTTCTTATCTTACGAGTACGTATATAATGTACGTGGGTATGTATGAAGTATGTACATATGTTGTTGAGGTTTTGCATGCAGTGTGGCAGTTTTTTGCTCAGTAGTCTTTCGGTGTTTTATACATGTACATTATAGAACTCAGTGTCATTGAGTTTTTTATGAGACTGATTCTGTAATGACTTCTCAACAAAAATTCTAGCATTGAGGATTCATTCACGATTTTGTGTTCTATGTTTGTACCTACAACAATAATCAAAGGTTGATCTGCAATGCAATCTAGGTTTGATTAGCTTAAAAACAAAAAAAAAAAAACAAAAAAAAAAAATAGAAAAGACACAAAAACACCAAAAACACTAAAACACAAAAACATAAAAAATACAAAAAGACAAAAACTCAAAAACACTAAAATACAAAAAAAACACTAAAATACTAAAACACAAAAACACAAAAATACAAAAACACAAAAACACTAAAACACAAAAAATACTAAAATACTAAAACACAAAATCTCAAAAACACTTAAACACTAAAATAAAAAAAAAACACTAAAATACTAAAACACAAAAATACAAAAATTCAAAAACACAAAAACAATAAAAATAAAAAAAAAAATAAAATAAAAAAAAAAATAAAACACAAAAATAAAAAATAAAACACAAAAATAAAAAAATAAAAAACACAAGCACAAGTGACAGTGTAAACATCTGAAACCCGAAGCTTTGAAATGGAAACGGGTTGGGATCAGTATTCTGTAAGTGCCAAAATTCAGTTTCTAAAATTCTGTAATTTAAAATTCTGTAAATCTAAAATTCTGTATTTCAAAATTCTGAAAATCTGAAATTCTGTTTTTCAAAATTCTGTAAAATCATTATTCTGTATTTCAAAATTCTGTATTCCAAAATTCTGTATTTCAAAAATACTGTAAATTATAAAAGAAAAATAGTTTTGATAGTGAACAAAACTGCGCACTTTTGGAATTTTGGAAATTCAGCATTTTGGAGTTCAGAATATACAGTATTAATAATTTTCGAGAATTTTGTATTTACAGAATTTTGTTATACAGAATTCTAGATTTACAGAATTTTGATATACAGAATTCTGGATTTACAGAATTTTCGAATACAGAATAAAAGATTTACAGATTAATGAAATACAGAATTATGATCGTACAGAATTTTCAATCCATTTACAGAATTTTGGTCTTACAGAATTTTGTAATACAAAATAACGACCCGTTCCCAATGGAAACATATCGAATCAATAATTTTTCAAAGAATATAACCGACTCAATCTACTGAAGTTTATCGTTGAAAAATTAATAATTTTAATGGTCTAACTGCACATCAAACTTTGACTATAACTGATGCACTATGCATTCAAAATTTCCTTGCTCTTGCATCTACGATTCAACTTCTGTATATTTTGTACGAAAAATTGTGGTGAAAATTTAATGTTTTTTTTATATAATTTAAATATTTTATGGATTAATTAATTTTATAATTAATTGACATTTATGAATCTGAATAGGAGTCTTGTAAAGAGTGTCCTCAAAATTTAGTTAAAATTTGTAGACGCCAAACTTTCAATATTTTTGAAATATTGTTTAAAGATGAAAACACGTTGCTCTCTCGTGTTATGCTCCATTTTTACTAACCCTAAACTGTCAGCTGTCAAATTAATTTTTTTGATAGGATTGGTAACACTTAACCACACAAATGCCTGCAAATTAAAATTTTGCCCAAATTTCGGGAAACCCTTTATATGAATTTATCTTTTTTTTTGTTATAATGTGATGCTGGATACCTACAGAGAGACTTCTGGCCACTTTTACTAAACTTGAAGATATTTAAAAAAATGCTATATATCCCACCCTTAGAATGAAAGTGACCTAAACAAAAAATTCGGCATCTTTTTACCGCCTGGTTAAAGGGTTCATTTCACTTTTTAAAGTCAGTTTATTGAAAAATCAGAAGTTAAAAAAATTTTGAATTAGGTCACTTTCATTCTAAGGGTGCGATATGTATTCAAATCTAAATTTTATTTTTTTCTTTACAACAGCAAAACTTGTCGTTCTAAGATGTGATTTAAGTAATTAGAATCTAATTACTTAAATCACATCTTAGAACTTGAAATAGAAATCCATAGCTACTGTTTTTCCCCCCTTTACTTATTTTACTCAATTCTCAGCTTGAATTAATTTTATCTAAACCTTAAGGTACATAAAGTATATAAACATAAACTTAAACATACAAAAACTAACGAACGAAAAAAAAGAGAAAAAATTCCTAGGTCCTTTTACTTAACAGATCACATAGAAAATAAAAATGATAGAACAAAACCATAAAAAAAAAATGACAACAAGTTTCTTTTCTATCCTGTAAGTGGGTTGTCTTCTTTTGAACGTCATCTCTAATCATCTGGAACAAAGTGAACCAATAGTGCGGAAGTTGCTTCTACATCAGGAATGTCGGAATATAATATTTCAAAAGAAAGGAGCAATTTTTTTTGTGTTGTGTTGTTGTAGTGTTTCATATAATGCTCAAGTGCTTTGTCAAGAACATCTGAATAGAATTCTTACTACATACAACAAACCCGTAGCCATTGGGGGGGGGGGGGGGGGGTTAGATAATCTATCAAAAATGAATATGAATATCTATTGAATTTCTAAAAAATCAATGGATTCAGATTTAATCAGAATCTCTTAAACACAGGAAATCCGCAGCTGTAAAGATTTTTCTTAAATTCACTATTTATTGTCTAAATAAATTTAAGCAAGAAATGAGCTTTGGGACTGGTTCTTGGTCATTGAAATGCGTTTTTGGTAAAACTAGACGTTATTTGAAGTCAACAGCCTTGGGGCTGGTTCTTGGTCATTGAAATGCGTTTTTGGTGAAAGATCCCTTGCGGTTTTTTTTCCTAGACGCTTACTTTTTTTCTTAAAAAAAAGTACTTAAAAAATTGTATTTCAAAAAAAAAATGTTAAGATTTTAAAACAATTTTATTGAAAAAACGCTGGTAGCGCCCTCTACGATTTTTTTGTTTGTTGGTCTTATTCATGTGGTTGGGTATTTTTTGAATCAGTCTAATGTCCAGTAAATAGTTTAGGCTTTTAGTAGAGGTCTCGATTTTAAGAGTGTCTTCTTACACGTGTATTCGTGACACGTGGGCTCGTGTAGTAAAAAAATTCAACACATGTACACGTGTTTATTCTTAATACACCTGTAAATACAAATACACGTGTAATTATAAAAGCGTTATTTTTCTTTTGTAAATTACTGTGGTGAAGAGATTTTAAGATATTTTTGCAATGTTTAAGAACTGTTCTTGGGTACAACTTGATAAAAAAAATATTTTTCAAAAAATTAGTTTCCGCATTGTATCTTTTTTTTAACGATTTTTTAACCATAAAACAGCATAATTATGATTAAGATGTAATTACATGTGTATTGCTTAAATACATGTGTAACATTCATAAATACACGTGTACACGTTAATTAGAGACCTCTAGCTTTTATTACTAAAGAGCTGTTGCTCTTCCTTTAAAAATCATTCTAGTTATTCTTACCCCCTCCGAAAAATATCTCGACTACAACCTTGTTCTATTGATGTATTTATATCTGTGTGTGTGTTGTATCTTATGCCTATAAAAAACTCTACACTTCAAACTCTTTTTCTGAACTTTTTGTTGCAGAGTTCAAATTTATTTTATTTTATTCTGAGAAAATTTAATATCCTCTGACCCGTTTTGTTGCCTTTTAATTCTGTTTACGTCATTTTAAACCAAAAAAAAAATAAACATAAACAAAAAAAAAAACCATAAACCACATAACCTCAAAATTTCTTTCAATTTATTTGCCACACAATTTGAATAAAGAAACAAAAAATATATATTTTAAATTATGAACGGAAAACGCTGAACGGGCAGAGAGAGAGACAGGGACAGTTAAAAAGAAAAAAAAAAACATGAATTGAATTGAAGTAAATAAAGATTTTATTTATCGGATCGAATGGAAACGTTTTATTGTATTTAATTCAACGTTTTATATCTGTAAAATATACATTCATACATCTATAACGAATGATTTTCCTTTATGGATATTTTTACATATCCACATGTGGGTTTCCTCAGCTAACCAGTTATATTATCCTAGAGGTTGGCAATACATATTTTTATATGAAAAGGGAAAAAGGTTCAGTGCCATTTTCATGAGTTAAAACGCATTATTAAATTTAATAGCCTGGCACTTTGGGACCATCCCTCATACCCCAAAAATATAATAACCCTTTCCTATATTTATATAAAAAGGCAAAAAAAAAACAAAACAAGAACCGAATAAACAAAAACCCAATTTTTCTCTGACGATGAAAGTGTGTCGTCATTTTACAGGGTGCTATGACTTAATTTTAAGCAGGAGGTTGAGTTCAAAAATGGAAAAGTCCATTTTATTTTGGCTTAGTTTTGTACAGCGATGATGCGATAGGATCTTATCATACTCGTCACGAGTATGACATTAAGCTTCTTAATGTTCCACTAAGGGCCAGACAATTTAAATTTGAAAATCGTAGGAGATTTTGTTTGGGGAATTTGGTAAGTGGTGTAAGTAAGGGATAAAAAAGTCCCTTCAATGTCACTTGTGTGGGTTGTTTCAAAAATTAAAAAAAAAAAAAAAATTATAATAGCCTTTTTCTGTCCTAAATTTTGTTCGACGTAAGTTAAATAGAATTCTTTTCAAGGTTTAGCTACTTAGGCCCAATTTTGCAGTGGGAGAATGAGTAGATCCAGAATTAGTAAATTGAATCAGTAAATTCAGAATTAACTCTCTAATTTTGGTGAATTTAATGGGATTTAGTTTAATCTCAAACTAGAAAACTCGGCCTTAATGGGTTAATGACTAATTCAAATTTGTTTATAATTTCGAATATGATGGGGGGAATTTTGACGAAACACCCTGTATACAAATATTATAAAATATTATTATTATTTTCTTTTGTTTGTTTTTTTTTTTTTTTTTGAACAAAGTAGCTGTCAATATTTCAACGAAGGCTAAAGCTGTGAATATTAAATAAGCATAATTTTTGCTTTGGGTATTTTTTGATATAAGGAATTTAAATCGGGGTGAGCATAAATGTTGTGTTATGGGTGTTGGGTAGTAGAGTAATTGATGTCAGTGTTCATTTGTTAAATCGAATAATGAAATGTCAACTGCTATATATGTATGTAGATATTTACATAGCAAATATTATAGGAGTTACTATGTGTACTGTACATGAATGGTGGCTATATCAGATTAAAAGTAAATTTTTGAATATTAACTGTTGTCATTGTGATTGATATTTTTCCGGGAGCTATTTTTGGAATGACCGAATATAAAATAAATTTTGCGTTAAATGGATAAGAGTTTATTTTTATTTATTTGAGTAAAATATTATTTTTTGTTTGTATGAAAAAGAAAAATGAGGTTTGTGTAAAAAAATGCAGAAGGGTCATATAATAATTAAATGTAAACCATTAAATAAAGGAAAATAAACTAAAATATGTAAATGAACTAAAGAATAATTAAAATAAAATAAGAGAAAAATAGTTAAAATAAAATAAATAAAATAAAATAAAATAAAATAAAATAAAATAAAATAAAATAAAATAAAGTACAATACAATAAAATAAAATAGAATAAAATAAAATAAAATAATATAAAATACAATACAATAAAATAAAATAAAATAAAATAAAATAAAATAAAATAAAATAAAATAAAATAAAACAAAATAAAATAAAATAAATTAAAATACATTAAAATAAAATTAAATTAAACTTACTAAAATTCAATAAGACAAAATTAATATAATTTAAAAAAAAGGAAAAGAAATAAAATTTACACTGACCAAATAGCCAAATATGAACGAAACACCTTGGTTTAACTTTTTTAAACAACATAAGAAAAAACTCAAAAAAAAAAAAATAAAATAAAAATTGGACCAAAAAATTTGTTGCATTCAAAGTAATTAAGTGAAATCAATATAAACAAAAAATACGTATACGCCCCAGTGACAACCTAACTCTTACTTTTTAATTTCTTTACAATTTTATTGAATTTTTTTTTTATAGAATTCGTGGTGTATTGCCTTCTTTTCAAATTCAATAACTAACTTACTAAAATACCCAAATATGAACCAATCAACATGGTATTTAATTTTGAGAATAAAGGGTGAGGGTAAACTCAATCAAAATTTTTAAAAATAAATTAAATAATTTTGTATTTAAAAGATTAAGCAAAATAAATTTAAACACAAATATTACTTATACGCCCCGTGACACTCTTACTCTAACTATTCAATCTTCTTCTTTAATTTATTGAATTCTTTGTATACAATTATTAGCATAAAATAGACCATTACGGAGACTTATGGCAGCTATTACCTTTCATACGAAAAGATAGTTTCGGTAAATTGTTAGTAGCAAATTTATGGAATCTATTGCCTTCTTTAATGAGTCATTGCTTCGTTTTGAACATAAGGTATGAAATTAAATAAAAAAATACATTTGGTGCTGCGACAGCTCGTGGAGAACCAGTGCCTAATGATTTACAACTCTCAACTATTCCTATGTGTGTGTGTTGTATGTGATGTATGTGTTGTATGTGTTGTGTGTGTTGTGTGTGTTGTGTGTGTTGTGTGTGTTGTGTGTGTTGTATGTGTTGTGTGTGTTGTGTGTGTTGTGTGTGTTGTGTGTGTTGTGTGTGTTGTGTGTGTTGTGTGTGTTGTGTGTGTTGTGTGTGTTGTGTGTGTTGTGTGTGTTGTGTGTGTTGTGTGTGTTGTGTGTGTTGTGTGTTTTATCACTCAACAGGAATGGAGTGGACTTATAGTTTATTACTGAATCGAAACATTAAAGATGCGCACTTTGTCATGACAAGATATACTCATGGAGGATTTGTTAGTTCCTCACAAGAAGCAGTAACCTTGAAAAAAAAAATATTTAAGTGGAATAGCATGGGATTCGATCTTGAATCCAATCCAATACACAAATTATTGATTTAAAAACTAGTGATTTAGATTTGTGCCAGGTTATAGATATTCGCACCCTTAGAATGAAAGTGACCTAACTCAAAATTTCTGTAACTTCTGATTTTTCAATAAACTGACATTTGAAAGGGAAATGAACTCTAAAACCAGGTTGTTAAAAAGATGCCGAATTTTTTAGTTAGGTCACTTTCATTCTAAGGGTGCGAATGTACATACCATAATATTATAACCTAGAAAACTGGAAATAATTTAAATATTTATAATAACTCCCAAAAATCCTGAATCCTTAGAATTTATTAAATACCAAAACTAATACTCTTATACACAAAGTTATTTAAAATACCAAAAATATGTTTCTGTTTCTAAAATATCAATGTCAGTTATTTCAATAAACTTTGACAAGAAGTTTCTTTGTTTTTTCATTATACAGAAAAACTTTTGAAGCTCTCTAACTCGTATATCATTTAATGTTCGGTATGTTATGTACATTATTCACATATGTACATACGTATAATTAGATACATGATAGAAAACTTTATCTACTGTTATAAAGGAAAAATTTCTGATGATTGAACGAAATTGTATTATTATTATTTTTGTTTTTTGTTTTTTGTTTCTTTTCAAACAATCAGTTTTTCCTCCTTCTTCTAAAATATAATATTCCATGCAGTGAATATAAAATATGAAAAAAAGAAGAAATTATACTCTTCGCTATCATTCAAACTCATTCGGAATTTGAAATGTGTGTTTTCTTTTTGGAATATTAATGATGTTATTGGTGAATTATTGTAATCGGAGACTTTCACTTCAATTGTCAAAGTCTCTGTCGAAAATTATCGGAAAATTATGGAAAATGAATAAATAAACTTATTCCGGAAAAGGATATAGAAAAATAGCTTTGGGTAGAGATATATGTATGTAGATTTTATATGTAGGTTTATTTATAGATACTATAATGTCGTACTGTCATAGGATATAAACTAATATGTAATTTAATTGGGGAAGTATTTCAAGGTTTGTTTTGCTAGAATTTTCAAAAACAAAAAAGAATTCCCTGCACGTATTCACCTGGTATAAGAGATAAATTGTACATCGACAGAACCCAACATATCGTAAAAAGAACAAATACTAATCTTATGAGTTTGTCTCTTTAATACAAATTCTTTCTGATTTTAAATTCATTAAATATAAAACTCCAAAACATAGACAATTGTTTCCTGAGAAATAAAATAAATTTGTTAACATTATTTTGTACCATTTCATGGTTTTTACATTTAATAATGTTACTTAAATTTTCTAAATTAAGAAAAGTTAGCAACTTTTCTTTAATTTTCAACAAAATCGTGCTAAACCGACCATGTCTAAAATAGTGGAATAAAACAAAGTAAAATAAAATGAATTAAAGTAAAATAAAATAAAATAAAATAAAATAATATAAAATAAAATAAAATAAAATAAAATAAAATAAAATAAAATAAAATAAAATAAAATAAAATAAAATAAAATAAAATAAAAAGAAAAGAAAACAAAAGAAAAGAAAATAATACAAAATAAATTAAAATAAAACAAAGGAAGCAAAGAAAATCAAACAAAAATAAATACAAAATAAAATTAAATCATTAAGTAATATATTGTTTAAATTCTCGTCACAATTTTTTTTTCTGTAGTCCTTTAATTTAAGGAATATAAATTGAGCGTAAATTCAATCAAAATAAAAACCGCATCAAATAAATTGCTCGTTTAAATTTTTTTAGCGAAATCAATAAAAAAAAATACGTATACGCCCCAGTGAACCCTAACTCTAATTATTTAATTTATTTTAAATTTTACTAAATTCAATTGAAATTGTTGATATAAAATTAAACATTACGGAGACTTATTGTCTTTTTTAAAATTCCACAACCTACTTATAGATATGTTAATGAACCCTTTTCGAATTTTTTCTTAAATTTTGGGAATAATTTTTAGAGAAAACTCGGTCAATATAAAAACTGCATCAAATAATTTGTTCCATTCAAAATATTTAAGTAAAATCAATAAAAAAAAAATTACGTATACGCCCCAGTGACTCCTTACTAATTAAATTTTATTCAATTCTTGGAATAACATTCTCATTCTTGGTATAAAATAGAACAATATGGAGACTTAGAGCCAGTTTGTTCACAGTGGGTTAAATCTGAACGATGACTTTCACAGCTTCTAACTAAATGACGCTAATTAACCAAAATCGGCTGATTAGCGATTTCCATGATTAACAACTTAAATTATTTATTCCTTGAAAAAAAATTTGATAACTATGCACATTCGATGAATTACCAGTTGCAATAATCCTTGATTAAAGATAATCAGCTGTGAACAAACTGGCCCTTACTGTCTTCGTTTTAGATTCCACAACCTACTAATAGAAATAGAATTATATTATTAATTTTGGAAATATAACGTGAGGAAAATCTCAATCAAAATGAAAACTGTATTCCATAAATTGTTTCATTCAAAATATTCTAACCAACTCAATTTAAAACAAAATTACGTATACGCCCCATAAACCCACAATTAAATTAATTTCTTTTAAATTTTATTGAATTTTTTGTTTATCGTAAAAAGTAGGTAGTATATTTCGGGACTTATTATCTTCTTATAAGATTCCATAAGCTACTTAAAGAAATGTTATCGAAGCCTTTTGGAATTTCTTCAGAAGAGCTTCAATTTTATAAATTTTAATGGTATAATTCAAGTGTCTTTCTATTTTTAAACATTAACTTTTATTCATTTAGCATCTTTTTTGCACTTTCCTCAATTTGTTTAAGCTGTAATTGCTAAATGCCTCAACTTAATGATTGTATATTTTATTTAGATACATAAATATAATTTGATATCCGTTTTGGTTGAAAAGGTGCCCAGCTATGCGAGAAATCATTTTGAGTACACTTTATACTCGAGTAGCCCAGTGACACTTTAATCAACGAATTCTAAAAACAACCCGTTTTCATTTCTATATACAGCTAGTTCTTTACCAAAATTACCATTGTTGTTCTTTACCATAAGACTGGAAAAGTGTTGAAGAAAATAAACCACCGAATCACTCCATCCATCTATCGTCTTTTGGGAGTGCTGCTTTTCTAACATTTAACACTTCCTTTGGTCGTATACAGTGCCATTCTATTTCCTAAGCTTTCTGCAATTTTTGAAAAGAGGCAAACAAAAAAAAATGAAAATATCGCAAATCTTCTAAGCTAGCTACACAGAACCATTCAGCTCCCCCAAAATGGTACTTCAGCTTCGACGTCTATAATACCTACATAACACACAACAGCAGCTGATGGAGATTGGAAGAACTCTCTAAATATGTTCAAAAATTTATTTTCACCCCTTCCACACACTTAGAATGATAGCATTTTTATTGGGTTGCCGCGCAGTTTATATAAATGATTTTATGGTATGCAACGCACTCTAGCGTATCCTATTTGCTATTTTGATGATGGAAAAAGGGGATAAGATGGAACGTGGAACAGCACAGTACAACACACATTGGGTATGTGGGGTAAAGTTTTTGAGGTTTACAATCCATTAAGCAATTAAGTAAAGCTCAACATGCCGATACACACACACACACATGCAGGCTCACATATAAGCCCTTAACATTTCTCACATTCTTTTCGTTCGTATTATCCGGGTGATAAATAGCCCTCATACCTACCTACCTACCTACCTACCTACTCCTTGAGGACTTGCAATGCCAAAGCATCAAAGTCAAACCGTGGGTAATTAAACGCTCCTTCAATAACAATAAGCTTCCTTAGTGTATATTCGTATATAAAACCTACAACCGCACACGCATTGTAGTGGCTACGTGTCTCTTAACCATCTCCATTCGAGCATCAATGGCTATCGATTGCTATACTGCGTAGGTATGTATATTTTACACTGTCTATAGGTATATCTACTGACCAACACATGTTCAAAGTGAAGGAAGGCTGCTAACTGAAAGGCGATTTTAATGGCCAATACGAGGATTATTGAGGTTTTGGAGTGCGAGAATAATAGCAAATTAATTACATTGCCACACTCTCTATCGGCTTAAAATTTTATTCATTTCTCCACCTACTCTATAGACTGATTTATGGCCATTCACATCAAAGCGAGAACGCACTCATTAATTTAATGAAGTAAAAAAGATGCCTCATCTCCCATTTTCTTTGACGTTATCGGTTAAATACATATGTATAGGCCTTTTTTTCATGCAATTACGCAATATTAGTAGTTAAGGGCTTGAAAAGGACTCTTCAAGTGACGGAAGTCTGACAGAGAGTGTGAGAAGTGGATCTAATCTCCCAGAGTCGGATTTAAGGAAGGCTTATGACGTCGATGGTTGTAAAGCTCTAAAATTAACAAAAGGTACTAACAACATTACAAAAGGTTTTATTACAAAAACAATATATGGTGGAGAAACGGATAAGAGAATCTCCTCCACGATGTTCAGTTAACTTTCGTTTTTCGTTCAGAGCATTCGCAAAGAAGCATATGCTTCAACACTTGAGCATTTGGCTGCCTAGCCTCATCTTCCACACTGCTCCGTTAAATTGCTCCAATTTATTTGGCAGCTGAGGTTTTTTCGTTCCGAGAATATGAGCATACGCTTCGAATAGAGCGCGAGTATATCGAGCATATGCTTCGACACTTAAGCACTTGGCAGCCAAGGGCCATTTGTCAAACTCCAGCGTTAAATTGGACATATCTTTGTGGGAGTTGACGTTTTTCCGTTCAAATCATCAGAGCATTCGCATAGAATAGAGCTCGAATACATGAGCAAATGCTTCGAAAATTGAGCACTTGCCTGCCAAGCCTCATCTGCTATACTGCTTATGCTTTAAATTGTTCAGGTAGTTGACGTTATTGGCATATACTAGATTTTTTTTGTTAAATTGACTGAGCGAGAGGATAAATTTAAATAAAATTTCTTCGAATATCCGAAATTTCTGAAACCTGAAGTTGATAGTATACCTAGCGGTTATGAAGTGATGGAGAAGTGAGGCAGAAATTTTTAGATTTTGAAACACATTTATTTATGTTACCTACATCAATTGATTTTGAATACATTTTTTAGTGACAAATTTGCCATTAACTGTCTTCAAATTTGAATCATTCGGCCACTTTGCCATTAGCTGTCTTCAAATTTGAATCACTCGGCCGACTTATTTTGGAATCTCAGTATTAATTATATGGCTTAAAAAAAAAATACAATGCACAGATATTATTCGTTTAATTTATCAGAGGAAAAATGTTAGGCATTCACTACAACGTCTTCTTCAGTTTTATTTTTTCCCTTCCGTCCTATTCAGACTCAGCCCTAGAGAAGCATATTCACTCTGGTCTGTGAGATCTTTTTTTTAAAGGAACCCAAAACTTACCCTAAAGTATAAATAATAATAATAATAACGGCATCAAAATTGACAAAATCCTATAATGGGCTTATATTTATGTATACACATATTTTCTAATTTTATTTGACTATTAGCCAGGGCAGGTTTATGCTGCCTACATAATAGTTGTTACTTTTTTTTTGAAATTAAATGAGATTTTAAACGGAATTGCAATATAAATTTACTCATTATCTACCAACAAGTTTTTTTTTCTATTTTTTTTTGTAAGCTAATGAAGTGTTTTACCAGTCGTTGTTGTTACCATCTTCAAAACAAGTTGTCATATGAATATGAGCCAATTCATGCAAAAGCCACCTACAACGTTTCACTCAAAAAAAAAAAAAAAAAAAAAAACAAGTTACCTTCAAGAGCGGTTTAGATATCGCAAAAACCAGAAATGTCCACAAGAGATAGATAGAGAAAGAGAGTAAAACTGAGTATATCTTTTAACCAAAGGTAACTTAGCAATATTATAATGTGGGTAAATTCGTGGTTACCACTCTGTTAGTATTTTTTTTTTGTTAACACTTTTTGGTCGACTTGCACGAATGAGTTTTTTTTTTTTTTGACAGCAGTAAATATTCATGATTGTACATTTTTTAATACATAACCAGTACAGTAATACAAACCAGTGATTATAGTTAAAAATTTCAATTTCCTACAAGTTGCTAAGAAATTGCATTTAAATCAAAGTTAGTTTATGATTTATAACATGTTAGTCATGCTGTCAATTTTTTTACCTTTTTATAAAACTTAAATATTATGTCAAATTTTTTTTATATTGCAACGTCTGCTATTTTGAGTTATGAGTTCTTACACTCTATAGCGCCATCTTGTGGATTGTGGAGCAACCTGAAGTGAGCTTGACTTCTTAAAGTCTATAGCGCCATCTTGTGGATTGTGGATGTGGTAGACTAACATGAGGTGAGCTTTGGGAGAGCTTTCGAATTCGAAATCAAAATCAAATACCAAAGCTCAAAAACATTGAGAAGCTTCTTCTATGGAATGTTCGAGAAACAGATACCAGAACCTTCAAGCAATTTTGAGAACCTATGTAATAAGTATAGAAGCAACTGTTTGGCCGACAGATGATTCAGTTTGTTTTTAATGGTGCAAGTGTAAAATTGGTTGCAATAAGAGATAAGTAAATTGTTTTCGGAAATTAGTTTCGGTTTATTTGACTCTTGAATAATAAATTGTTTGGAAGTAAGAAAGTAAAGTGTTTTTATTTACGAAATAAATAAGTGGAGTTCTAAACAAAGTAGATAAGTTTTATCTATCGAACTCGAGAAAATATTACAATATTAATTAAATTTTGGTATTAAAAAAATAAATTAAAAAAAATTGGTAAAATAAATACATTTTATTTTGGTGGCAGACAGCTCGCGGAGATTCATGGGCCTATAGATTGACTTACAACTCTCAACTTTTTTAATAGGCCAAGGGTCCAACAATTTTCTGTTGAATCTAGACGAAAATGATGGCACTTTTTCATGGCAAGAGATACTTTTTGAGAATTCGTCAATTCATCGCAAGACAGTAACAGTGAACAAAATTTTTTATTTTAAAGTAGAAGGCTAGGATTCAGTGTCAGACCTTCAACATAGAAGTCTAACTATTAATTACGCTGAGTAAAACTTTAAAATTAAATTAAAAAAAAAAAAGATTTTTAATTTATTGACAATTGGCAACCTTGTACAAATAACATATTTCTCTCTAGAGGTACTCCATACTCTTCATTAAAGTCCAAGAGCAAGAGAATTGTAGTTATATGCAGCTTGGGAATTGGGATTGGTTATTGATTGAAAAAAAAACAGGAAAATATCAATTCAAGCTTTATAGTCTGTAACATAGAGTTAGTTACAAAGTGGATAAATCTTATCGAAATTTGTTTTGCCAAATTGAATAATTAATGAACACCAATTTGTTAGAAATTTTTTTTCTGTTTTTTTTTTTTTATCTAGGAATTAAAAAAATTATCGAGATATTAAAAAAAAAATTAACAAAATTTTGAAAAATTTATCGAGACAATATTAAAGAATTATTAACAATGCCAGCGACATTAACAAAATAAGTAGGTAAATCTTGAGTGCATACCAATTTTCGATAAAATGTTTTTCTGACCAGAAATTGTTCTTTGACTTGAAAGTCACTAAATAATGTAAATTGTAATGCTTTAGTAACGAAAATAAATAAGTGCCTATCTTAAATAAAAATTATTATTATTTAAGTTCCACCTAATAATTTTCATAACTTTCAATTGAAAAAATATGATTGCCATTTCACTGCCAATATTTGACAAAAACTATGTGAATTGTAATTTTTTTTATTTGAAAAAAATTTCAATACAAATTTGTCAGAGAATTCATTTTCAAATTTTTGGAAAATTCTTGATAATTTATTGTCTTGACCCATTTTTTTAATGATCCGAAAACTTGACAATTTTCGAAAATTAAAAAAAAAATTGTCGATTTATTTATGGGTCAGAAATTTGACAATTATTGTCACTTTACAAAATGTCACATTTGTCTATTTTTATGATATGTCAATGCACCGATTTTGACAATTTTAGATTTCATATGGGCAAAAAATTCAATTCAATTTTGAAGATTTCTATAAAAATTTGCAGATTTAGCTCTCGGAGTATTAAGAAAAATATACATAGGTAGCAATACAAAAGTTTTAGCGTTTCATGAATATCACGGTTTTTATCAACCAAAAAAATATTTTCGTTTTAGCATTTCCAATATTGAAAAGTATGACCAAAAATAAAAAAATAAAATAAAACATGAAAGTTACGGGATTAGATTATATGAAGCAGATGTTTTCACTCAGTCAGTGACGTAGCTAATAGGAAAGGGTTCCAGAGGTCCAAATACTAGTGCGGCAACTTTTCTAATGCATGAGAATATACTAAATTTTCATAGAAATGATTTTGAATGACAAAATAAGCTCGCGCTGTAAAGGCTGCAAACCCTTTTTTGTACAGATTTTTTTTTAAATTTTAATATTGAATTTTAGATTTACAAAATCCAAACAAATATTTCAACCTACGTTACTGTCCTCATTTGATTTTTATTTTTATCTCTACACCTTTAAAATTTGTCTTTGTAGAGATAAAATTTAGTTTGGGTCGATCTGCGTACTAGGCTTTAAGTAAAAATGATGAATACAAATGTAATTTTAAGACTTAGAAACTTTGACTTAAAATTTCAGTTGAATTAGCTACCTCCCGTCGCGTCCTGATATGCAAAAATGTCTTAAAATGATTTCGTAAAATCTTATTTCCTTTCGCCAAAAATTAAAAATATCAGGCAAAGTAAAAAAATTATCTTAAAAACAGGTAACATCACCTGCCGTACTATTACAAACATGACTTTAAGCATAAACCATTGGAGTTTACTTTTGCTATGTAGTTAAATGAAGCTTAAAGAAAAGTCTCTCAAAAGTTTTTTTTTTTTAATATACCACTGCGGCTCTCTCACAGAAACAAAAACAAAAGAAAAAAAGATATTTAACAACGAAACAATCTTCTAGATCTCCTAGTCGATTAATCGTTACTGCACAGTTAGCACAAGGCACAATAAGAGACAACAACCAAATCCGCGAAAAGACGGAAGTGCAGTCGAAAGTAAATTGCTTTCAGTTTAAAAACAAAGTCTTATAGAGAAAGAGAGTGAAAAAGATAAGACAACAATATGGCCATTCTAAGGATTAGTATTGTTCTATTTCTAGTAATAGGTGAGTTTTTTTTTAAATTAAAATTTTAATTTTTCTTCGAAAAGCGGCGCTTATCAACCAGAAATTAAAATAAAAAAAAATGGCCAATGGATTTATTATATTTGAAATGTCAACAGGTTATGCGCCAACCAACATTTTAAACAAGTTTTTATGGAGTTTTTTTTTTTGGATTTAAAGCGGCATCACGGTGGCGATGGTGGTACAGTGGGGTGTATGTGAAGTCGTTTTTTTTTAAATGTGGCATAATGAAATGACCTTAAAAGTGAAAGTGTTCAAAATCGTTTATAAGGTATATGCTATGCATTGCTAATTTGTTATTTTTTTTTAAATGACTCGTGATAGTTTGTTTTTACATCTAAAATTGAATGCAAATTAACAATAAAAAACAGATCATTAAATGGTTAAGTTTACGCGAGGCTCTATAGCAACCCAGTGTCTGCGCTACACAATCCAATCGATCACCATAAATATATCACACCTCAAAACTTAAAAGACATTCAAGTCGAGTGAGAGTATCATACCTACCTATTATACCTACCTGAAGCTGTTTTTCCAAACCAAAAGATACAAATAATGCAGAATTTCTGTTATTCAATCGGGTTTTACAATGTCAATGCAATAACTGTTTTCGAATATGAAGTTTTAATTGAGTTTATGTGTGTGTGTTGATGTGTTGAAGAAGTTTTTATATAACAAGAAACCAGTTATGGACATTGCGGACACATCACAATCACAGTGAGGTGTAGTTTATAGTGTGTTTGTTGTTTATAGAGAAATTTTTAGCAAATTTATGTACATTTATAGTATATGATCGTTTCTTTATAAATTATATTTTTTGCTTTGTGTTTTGATAAGATATTTAGATCAAGGTCAATCACTTGTATGTGGGTACTAGGTACACCTATGTAGTTTATGCGAATACTTTGCTGACAATATGAGTTTTGTTAAGTTTCATGGAATTATCTCGAGGTACAAGAAAACTGGAATTGATAAAAGATCGTAAAAATCTTGAAATATGATAAAAAAACAAGACTTATTTTTTTGGATTGTTTTTGATGTCCTGAATTTAAATCCAACCTCAAAATTAATTCATTACCAAGTGATAAATCTCTTAAAAGATTTTCGAAAAAAAAACAATATTTTTGGGAGTCAATTAATTAAATGTTGTAGATTTGACTGAAAATTGACAACTTGAGCATGAGACTGAAAATTGACAATTGAGCATGCATGAGCAGAACCCACCGAAAAATTCTATCGGTTAGTAATTATTTTTCTGCGTGCAACCTTCAATATTCTGAAATAAAATATTTCTTCGCAACAAGTTTTGAAATTGTCATTTCGATCACAAGCTCCTGAAATGCCAGCTCTAAGTTGGAAACGTTGGAGCGTGATTTGCTTATATTCGAAAATGTTATAGATTTAAATGAAAATTTGCAACTTAAGCATGCTATACTATTGCAAATCTTATAGGCTGAAGTTATAGCTATTTTACGGGGACCAAACCGATCTTCAAACTCCTTCAGTGTTGACTTACTGTACACATGCATATAAAAAGAAATAATTTTGTATTAACATTTGTATTTTTAATCACTCCAACGAATAATGCTGTCGAAGCCTTAACATTTATAAAAGCCAGAATTTCAAGACCTTCGTGTTTCTTTTATTTTCATCTTCCAAATACTCTTTATTTCTTATATAGTAAAACTTTTGACTAACTACCTCATCACAAAACAATTTTAACATCCTTTTAAAATTTCACATTTATTAAGACATTAAAACTCATCACATTTCAATTTTCTACAAAGAAACTTTTGAGAACGGAAAAACTATATAAGTACATAATTTCGTTTTTATCTATAACACCGCACTGACTCTCTATAAAGATACCTACTGTCTGCCTCTCTCTCCATCTGTCTCTCTGTACTTAAAAACATTTAACGAGTTAACCCAAAAATACATACATACTTGGATAAAATTGATATTTAACTGCAAATTACTTCCATGCCACTTGCTTATCTTTAATCAAATTTAACAAACTTAGTTTTATATATGCATGAGATACATACATAAATATAAAACCATTTCTTCATCTAGCTCCCATCTTACATACATCAACATATCCCAAAAGCATATGCTTTTTGTTTCAAATTCAAAAACTCATACCATATTCGAGGTTGTCCTTAAAAAAATGTGACAAAAAAAGGAGTTTAATTTGTTCTCAGATATAAATTACAGTCAAATCGGTTTAACTGAACAGTCGCATTTTATCAAAAATCTTCAATTTTGTGTTTCATTTTTCTCCTTAAAAGAGTTTTCTCTCTCTTAACTCTGATTATTAGATTTAATGGGAAATAAAATTTGCGTTTCATTAAACATTACTCCAGAATAACGGTAAAAAAAAACAACGAAACAAATGAAGATTAAATAAGACAGTTATCAAAGTGAATATGAAATTTTGAAATTTTTGAGATGATGAAAAATATTTATGGCTTGTAAGCTAAGTGACAATTTACATGAACCGATTTTTCCTTTGCAATTTTTGTTCATATAGCAACGTAATTTGTTAACTTGTAACATGCATAACTTCCGACTAACATTGTTCCTTTTGCTCATAGCCTTTTTGTACTGTCCTAATGCTTTTGAATATTAATTCCTTGAGAGGCCAAGGAGCTCTAAAAAAGCAAAAAAAAAAAAAAAAACAGTGAAGATACGTCATTTGATAATGAAGAATTTAAGACTTTTTGTAATCTTTTAATGCTCTTGAGTCTTGAGTATTAATTCACGATTCCGCCAAGCGTCATGTCAGCTGGTGAATGTGGGGCACAAAATAAGGGAAGTTACGTCATTTGACAGCTCATTTTGTACTATCTCAGTGCTTGTGAGTATTAATCTTCAAGTCAGCCAAGCATTAGCCGATGGGTTTGAGGGCAAAAAGTCAAAAAAGTTACCTTATTTAATAATCTGGAAGTTTGCCAAGTGTAAGCGGATTGGTGTGGGGAAAAAGGACTCCAAAGATGCAAACAAAAATCAGTACAGTTAAGTCATTTGATGACGAAGAATTTCAGCTTTTTTTTCCTAAACATAAATTGATTTATTTCCCTAAAAACAAATTGATTTATTTCCCTTTTCACAAAATACAACTGGGAGTTCTCGTGATTATTAAGATTCAGTTGTAGATATGGGGCAGGGTTAGATACCTACTCAGTAGTAAAATTTCGGAGCAGAATTTTAAAAAGAGTGGACTAAATCGATAATTTCCAGAGTTGATTTGAAAACGAAAGAAAAACTCAAGTGAATTTTTAACGCAAAAATTATTTTAATAAAAATAAATATTTACATTGCATTACTTTCAGAACAATAGAATTTTCGATTAAAACATTCAGAATAAAAGTTAGTTAGAACAGCTGTCATTTGCTTTCATGTGGTTTGATTAAAGAATTTTTCAGGAGATGATGTAAAAAAAGCGAAGTGGCGGAGTAGATATATTTATTTCTTAAAATTGAAGTTAATTTGTCTACAATGTGAAAAAAGAAGAAAACATTGAAAATTTGCATAAAGTTTGGAAAGAAGTTTTTTTTTTTTTTGACTTTTTGCAATTTTTTTAAATTTTCTCAAAATATTTCACTTTTATCATATTTTTCTAAATTGTGTTTTTTTCAATTTTTCTCAATTTTTTTTACTTTTTGTCTACAACAGGAAAAAACAAGAAAACTGTGAAAATTTGCATAAAGTTTGTAAAGAAAAATGTTTTTTGAGTTTTTGCAAATTTTTTTAATTTTCTCATATTTTTCAATTTTTTCAAGATTTTTCAATTTTTTCAAGATTTTTCAATTTTTTCAAGATTTTTCAATTTTTTTCAATTTTTTCAAAATGTTTGCAAAATTTGTTCAATTTTTTCGCAAAATTTGTTCAACTTTTTCAAAATTTGTTCAATTTTTTCAAAATTTTTCAATTTTTTCAAAATTTTTCAATTTTTTCAAAATTTTTCAATTTTTTCAAAATTTTTCAATTTTTTCAAAATTTTTCAATTTTTTCAAATTTTTTCAATTTTTTCAAATTTTGTCAATTTTTTCAAAATTTGTCAATTTTTTCAATTTTTTTTAAATTTTTTCAAAATCTTTCATTTATTCAAAATCTTTCAATTTTTTCAAAATTTTTCAATTTTTTTCAATTTTTTAAAAATTTTTCAATTTTTCAAAATTTTTCAATTTTTCAAAATTTTTCAAAATTTTTCATTTTTTTCAAAATTTTTCATTTTTTTCAAAATTTTTCATTTTTTTCAAAATTTTTCATTTTTTTCAAAATTTTTCATTTTTTTCAAAATTTTTAACTTTTCCTCATATTAAATTAAATTTTTTGAATTTTATCGAAATTATTGAATTTTATCTAGACCCTAGCCGACTTTTGCGGTGCGGCCGGAAATTGTCTTCTATGTGTTGTTGGAAAAATTGATAGCTTTTCAGCTTAATCAGATACGATTTTAGGTCATTTGAAAACTCCCGATCAATTCCAGTTTGATCGTCAAAAATGATCGTAATTTTTTGACGCAGATATTGCTATCAAATCAATTTTCTTAGAAACGCATATTATGACATACGAACATGCTCCCATGGAATTTCCATATTTTTGACGTCAACTCGATTTGTTTCTACTTTAGAATTGCCCCGCAAATAATGTTAACAAAAATATTTCTGAAGCAAACTGCGTTGTTGAAAATAATGCTTTTGTATATAAACTACAAAAGTTTTCTTACAGTTGAGTTGACTTTTGCATATTTTGCTTTTCATAAAATCTTGCAATTGCATTTTTGACGCAATTGGCGTTTTAAAAAAGGGCCTTATTCACTTATTTCTAAATGATTTTCAAAAATTCGACATCACAGACCTATGCGTTGAGAAATTCGGTATCACTAATTTGGGTAAATAAAATTCTCTTAGTTGGAACCATAGCCTAAGTGAAAAAAAAAATAAATATTTATGATGGTAAATCACTTAAACGGAATCGACTGTATTTTATACAACATATAAATTCAAGAAGCTCCCCTTAATACATGTTATATATATTGTTGTATATATTCCACAACTTCTATGTATGTGATATGTATGTAAGAATATGTATATAAATCTATATATATATACAATTATAAAATTTACTCCTTCACCTCATTTAACGGGACTTAGAGATTGAGGGTGACTCTATAGAAAAAGTGGATATATGTTTTTGTATATTTAAGTATCATAATTAATTCCAGCGCTGTAATTTTCCTTTCACATTCTATAAAATTCATTCTCACACACATCGTATCATCGTTCAGGAAAATGTTATTAATTTTAACAGAGTTAGCCCCTTCGAGGTCTTAATTTAGAGAGACTACATACATATATGACACACTCTGTGAAAGGATCAGTGGCAGCTTTACAGCTGCTTAATACAATCCGTCAGCGAAATATTTCTCAAACTCGAAGTATTCATTTCCCATCCTAAGTATATCTTTTGGAGTATGTTGAATTTTGTGTCGCAACGGTATTTAATATACTCGTATGTAACCACCCGAGGGACTAATTATTTTAAGTGTCATCAAAGTGAAAACTTATATTTTCCACACATGCTAACTATTTAACTACATATTTACCCCACACCAAACACCCATACCTTCCCTAAAGGCTGACACTCCACCAAAAATTAATGATTAACAATGTTGGGAATAATTTTTTTTGTTTTTATGTTAAAAATTGAAAACACCCATTAAAATTGAAAAAAAAAACCGCCTGAAAGCCGTCAGTAGTTTTTTGAAAATGAAAAAAAAGATTTCAAAGATATACTGACAAAAATATTATATCAACACCTTGATTGGGTTGTGTGGCCAAATGGAGTGTGGTAGGAAGTTGGAAAATACCACAAGGTTGACGTTTTTATTTTTAAACTTGGTATTTATTTAAAAAATGAAAATATGCACGTCCGACCAGAAGCCACATACATTCATTCATACCCATGCACACAAACAAAAACAACATCCACCTGTCCATATACAATATACATATAGTAGGGACTCGATATGTGTTTTTTCAAAGGGCCAGCTTCTGGGCAGAGAAGTGTTGATGACGAGAGTAATTAACAACTTGGACACGTGTATAACTCTGTACGTGTATACTCGTGTATCGAAATGACAGGAATAAACCATTCCATTTCCGTCTAGTATACAGTGCCAACATTCAAGAGTTGCATTTTGATAAGGAAGTGAATTCACATCATGGATTGTTGTTAACTGTGGTTGTGATGCTAGTTGACTATTCTGTCTGGCTGGATTCTGGTTGGACTTTTTGGTTCACGGATGCGGTTATTCATGATGATGTTCTGATGATTGACTGTGTAGCATAACCTACTTTATGAGCAATTAGACAAATGTGGTCTGTGGAAATGGTTTGTAGGTACATAGGATATGTGAATTAATAACAAGTTGTTTGATCATCGAATACTGTTTATAGAAATCTATACCAACCTACCTAAATATATGTATAGATGTGTGTAGAACGTTTTAGTAAATGCTAAACCAAACTTAAGTATCGTTGGCAGGACGACGATAGAATTCAAGACACACACTGGAATAAATAAGAGATGTGGGGAATAAAGTTTAATTAACTATTTTTATTATTCCCAGGAGGGGATTTGCTGAGGTTTGTTATAGAGAAGAATAAAGTAAGTCTTGAGCTGAATCTGGACTTATACATTTCAAGTGTACCTATAGAAAGTTATGAAACGGGCATAAAAGTTCTGTTCATGAGTAGAACATAAGAACTGTCAAATAAAATTTTTTAAATCTCTCTTGTAATCATGTAAAAAAATGACTGAAATTAGAAACAAAATTAAACAACAACATCAACACTTACAATGCTATTCTATGTTTTTTTTTTTTTTTGAAGTAGAAATCATTTTTTCATTTTTTTCATTTTCCTTTGAAATCTAAAATTTTCAAAATCAAAATTAAAAAAACTAAATCTTAACATTTTTATTTCAATATTTTGAGAATTATACCTTTTCGCTCACTTAAAACAATTTATGTCTGATATTCATAAAATAAATACTGGCATATGCCTCAGGATTCTGATTTGTTTCCAACTATCTTATATTCATCAATGATTTCTTGTCTGAAACACTTAATGCAGTTCAATTGTTAAAGACCGTTGGGAGTAAATGGTACCCCAACCCCATTTACCAACAATTCATACAAATAAATAGTGGAATACCTCAGGGTATTGATTCCGACTCTCTTATATCCGTTAAATTGTAAAAAACCGTTGGGAGTAAATGGTACCCAACCCCATTTATTCCCAATTCGTAAAATAAATACTGGAATGTCTAAGAGTTTTGCCTCCGACTCTCTCATATCCGTAAAATTGTAAAAACCGTTGGGAGTTAATGGTACCCCCAACCACGCATTATACTGGCGTGCCACAGGATTCTATTTTGTTTCTGATTCTCTTTTTTATATTCATCATCTATCTCTTGTCCGAAAATTCTAAGCTGTTCATTTGTTAAAAACCATTGGGAGTAGATGGTATCCCAACCCAAACATGCAATATTCATTAAAAAAATACTAATGTTCCTTAGGGCTCTGTTTTGTTTCGAATCTCTGTCCCATATTTATCAACGGTATCTTCTCCGAAGCTTCTAATTAAGTAGATTTTTGAAAACTGATGAGAGTAAATGGGACACCCAACCCCGAGTAATTCATAATTCTTGCAAAGAGCTTTGTTTTGTATCCGATTCTTTCTCATATTCACTAAAGACTTCTTGTCTGAAACTTCTAATACCTTTAATTCTTAAAAACCGTTGGGAGTAAATGGGATTAGTGTGTCTCAAGGCACTAATTTCTTCCCAGCAATGTTTCTTCTATATACGTTTTCTTGTCTGCAACTTACTAAAATCCGTTTGGAGTAAATAGAGCCCCCAACCACGCATCATTCATAAAATAAATACTGTCGTGCCCCAGGGCTCTTTTTTGTCCCCGACTTTCTTTCCAATGTTTATCAACAATTTTTTGTCTGAAACAAGGCGTTAAATTGTTAAAAACCGTTGAGAGTAAGTGGGACCCTCAACCGCGCATTTTGGTAATAATTTCGATTTTAGTATCCGATTGCTTTGGATAGAACCCTTAATCCTGATAAACTAATCAAAGTGATGATTCGAACACCGGAAAACTCATAATTCGAGTAGGCCACAAAAGTGAAAAGGTTATGATTTTAGTCGAGATTTCAACATCCATCTTCTCAGAAAATAAAAGACGAAACAAATTTTTTCTTCAAACTGAATCTTAGGTATAATTATATATGACAACCCATCCTTAATGTATATGTATATAAAGGTATAAATGTCAAATTCCCCCTTAAATATTCCATCAAGCGATAAGCTTTTAAATCTCTCAAGAAACCAGATATGCAAAACAGACAAACGACATAAATATTGTCAACAATGACAATTTCATATTATTTTACTCCTTATATACGAGTATATTTGTATTCTGTATAATAATGCCTAATGCCGATGCGAATGATAATGAACGTATAACAGTAGATGTGATACTTTTTAAGTAGGTATAGAGCCTTAATCTCTATATTGTGCCTGTGTAGCGTGAATATTATGGTGATTTACGATAAGCAAGCCTAAAAGGCATTTGTCATTCACAAGGATATCCTGAGAAATCTGTTTCCCTTTTTTTTTTTTTTTTGAAATTTGTCTGCTTTAACAATTCACCTCCCTCTCTCCATTTCTATAAGGGTACCTATATACATAATATAATAATAACTTTTTCTTCTAATGCTATTATATATCCTTCTATTTGAGTATGTCACAGCAACTGAACCACCATCATACTGAAGTGGTGACTCACATTGTGAATGTCAGTATACCACTTTGCCGTCCAAACACTCAAACCCTTCCTTATAACTGTACTGTGAACCCAATTCACCAAGTTTCTCTAAAGATAATTATTAAATATTTGTTTTTTATTCATCGTCCTCAGGAATGACAGTAGCACAACATCCGAAACGGCAACGAGTATTCCCATCTAGAGCGGGACCAGCACCCATCAAGGCACCCGAAGAGACCGAGGACGAAGAACATCCAAGGCCACCCACAGATGAAAAATGCCCCGAGCCGAATGGTTTCTTCCCAGACTCGGAGCAATGTGATAGATATTATGCGTGCACGTAAGCATGACATGAGGGTTATTTTTGTTTGACGAACAAAGTTTGAAATGATTCTTTTTTTTTTTTTTTCTTTTTTCCATTTTTTTTTGTGATTTTAGTGATGGTAAATTTGAAGCGAGATTGTGCCCAGATGGTATGGTTTTCAACGATTACAGTCCAGATCAAGAGAAGTGTGATTTGCCCTACAATATTGACTGTACAAAGAGGCCAGAACTACGTGAGTACATAGACCCTATCTATATATATATTTTAACCCATTTATATGTACTGTACCCTATTATACGTACATCTAGGGGTGTTTTGCTTGATGAAACTGTACTATATAGGTACCTATGTAGCATAACCTATATTATATTGAAGCCGTTTGAACCCATTAACTGTAATAGTTTTTTAATTAAATTTTGTTTGGATAAAATAAAACTAGAACAACTTACTTGATTAGGGTCAAACAGACCCCTGTCATTAAAACGTCCTGAAATTATGTTGGTAAAATTGAGAGACTTTAAAAGTATTAAATCAAATGGCTTTGCATAAGCGAAAGTTGATATATGTATGGATATAAAGGGGAACCGGAACCAGATAATGTTGAAAAAAGTAGGAGTTGTGTAAAAGTAATTATAAAGGGTGTTAATGTTATGGAGTATAGGACAATCATAAATTACTTTGACTATGATTATTTATTTTTTATTTTGTTTTTAGTAGGAGATTTTAGGGTAAATGGAATGATTATTTTTGTTTAAATAACTATCTGGCATTTTGACGTTTACAAATTATTTCAATTTATTAAGCAAGTGTCACTATTTTTTGTTGATTGTTTACACGTGCGAGGAATTAACAAATTCTTCGGATCGGATTCGGCAGAAAATTGTAGGTCAACTTCATTCCTGCCAATAACAAGCACACATGAATGGTTGAGGATTGTTCTACACAAGCTATCGCGCCACCCAATGTATTTATTTTTTTATTTTCAATTTCCCAACATTATTTCGCAGGAAAATGGTGACATTGACATTGAACAAAAAAAAAAAAAGTTGAAAATTTCCTGTGGAAGATTTTGTGTAAACATTTCACTTCAAGTGAAATTGTAGGTATATTCACTTAAAAGTGAAATTTAAAGCGAAATCTGAAGTAAAATTTGATGTAAAATCTGAAGTGAAATCTGAAGGGAAATCTGTAATGAAATCATTACTCATTTGAAATGTCATTATGATCACATTCCATTCACGAAAACATTTGAAAGATAAACAAATCCTTGTGGAATGTATTTTAAGTTCACAAAACTTATGAATATTATCTTGCAGGGTGATACATAATGTGTGTTTGTATTTAAATTTTGAAGAATGAAAAATGCCTACGTAAAAACATTTTTAATTTTTTTTTCTTAACCAATTCATACCCTCTCAAAATAGAAGTTGTTGAAGGTACAATGAAATGTTCACGCCTCTGACTAAAATTTACATGAGTGAAATTCTCATGCGTAAAATTAACATTCATATAAATGCAAAGATGTTATTTTGAAATGAAATAAAAATCGTCGCTAAAATTCAAACCTTCTTAGAATTTGAGTTGAAAAACATTCCATCTTAAATCAATTAAGCCATATTCTCAAGTGAAATTTGTTTTTTTTTTCCTCATGCAATAAATTTAAAAAGAATAATAATAATTATTCCAGTCATCATTCTTCTCGAATGACCATCTTTATTATAAACAAATACCGTAAATTTGTTTATCTTTATATTTTTCAATCCAATTATATTTATTTTGTTCCGATATATAAAGATTCTTATAAATCTTAAACCAATCTCAATTCTCAAAACAAAAATACCATAAAATATTCAAAGCACATACAAATCAAATTGATTTTAAATTAAATCAAGACAACAACAAAAAAAAGTCGTTTGTTTTCGAAATACAAAATTTTTGTTAAGTATGAGAAGGTATGTAAAATACAGCTTTGAATAAAGACATTCCAATGGGAACATTTTCTGAATAAGTTAAATCAAATGAGAGTATAAATTAAATTCTTAATGTTTAAACTCAGGTGATATAAGTACGTGGAGGAGATTGTATTGGGAAAACGAACACAGTGTGATTTTGGAAAGGAAAGGATGAGAGTGAAGCTTAGAATATCAAACAGGGTAGGTCAAATGGAGTTCTATACCAATAATTGAGATTGAAGTAGTTTTAATTAAAAAAAAATCTACAGATATGTATATCTATTAAGTTAATTTTATAATGAAAACCAAGCAATAAAAAAAATTGTAGTTTAAAGTACGTATACGCCCCATAGCACTTGAACTTTTTCAAATAAGATATAGTATTTATTTGATTTTTTGTCTTTTATGACTGCTGCCTGCTGGTGTCATTATTAGAATATAACACTATATGGAGCAGATAAAAGGGAGTCGAATTGAATCTCGAAATCTAAAACCCAAAACACAAAATACCAAAAACCTTAAAATTCTGAAATCTCTGAAAATCTAAAATTTGCGCAAATTTTTTATTTTATCTAATTTTTCGGAATTTCAGACGTTAGTCGGTCAGAATCTCAAAGTCTTAAAGAGACACAACACCCAAAATACCAAAAACCCTTAAATTTTCTGAAATTCTAAAATCCAAAGAAATCTAAAATTTGCCCAAATTTTTTATTTTATCTAATTTTTTCTGAATTTTAGAAATTATTCGGCCAGAATTTCAAAATTCAAAAGAGACACAACACCCAAAATACCAAAAACCCTAAAATTCAGAAATCCCAAAACCCCAAAAATCTAAAATTTGCTTGTTTATTTTTTTTCTAATTTTTCAAAATTTTACAAGTTATTCGGCCAGAATCTCAAAATCCAAAAGAGAAACAATACCCAAAATACCAAAAAATCTAAAATTCTGAAATCCTAAAATCCCAAAAAATCTAAAATTTTCTAAAAGTTTTTATTTTTTTTTCTAATTTTTCGGAATTTTAGAAGTTATTCGGCAAGAATCTCAAAATCCAAAAGAGACACAACACCCAAAATACCAAAAACCCTAAAATTTTTAAATCCTAAAACCCCAAAACATCTAAAATTTTCGCAAATTTTTCGGGATTTCAGAAGTTAATCGGGCATAATCTTGAAAACCGAAAGACACAAGACATAAAATCACAAAAAATTTAAATTCCTGAAAAATTTAAAATCTAAAATAAATAAAATCCGAAATTTGGCAAATTTTACATTTTATAGTTAATCGGCAAGAAATCTTGGAGTCCGAAAGACACAACACACCAAATCCCAAAAACTTAACATTCTGAAAACCCATGAATTGTCAAAACATAAAATCAAAAAAAAAAAAAAAAAATCAGAAATTTGGGCAAAATTTTTTAAATAATTTTTCCGAATTTCAAAACCTCGAAGTCCAAAAAAACAACTTACCTTTCTCCGAAAATCCAAAACCGGAAAAATTTCAAATTTGTGTAAATTTTATAAAATTTTTTGATAGTCGGACAGAATCTCGAATGCCTAAAGACATAACACCCAAAATCCCAAAAAATTAAAAATTTGCGAAAATATTTTATTTTATATAATTTTTCGAAATTTTAACAACCGGCCAGAATTTCGAAATTCAAAAGACACAATTTCCATCCAAAATCTCCAAAAATCTTAAATGTTTACAATTTTTCTGAATTTTGTAAAATTTTATAAAATTTCTCGAAATTCGGGCAGAATCTCGAAGGCCTAAAGACATAACACCCAAATTCCCAAAAACCCTAAGTCTAAAGTTTCGAAAACTCAATATCCCCAGAAAAATTTTGCCGGTATTTTGAGTGTTCTAGATTTTGGGTTTTCGGGCATCTTCGGCACTTGTGGCATAGATGCCTTAGATATACGTCGTTTATGTACCTTTCAGGCGCATGTATAGCAAATAAACTATTTGAACTAATTTCATAAGTTAAAATGAAAAATTTAATAAAGGTATCGCCTAATCTTGTAGACGTTTCCCTTTTGCTATCCACGTATACTTTATATGGAAAACATATTGATCCAGTCCAATCTCTCTACAAATTATGTAGGTACATATTATAGTTCCCAATAAACGCCTAAGATAATTGAAATTGCCCTTCTAATAGGTCTAACAAGATATAGCCTTCCTTCGTTCTCAAACCTTAGTAGAAGGCAGACGTGTCACGTCAGATTATTTTATTAACTATTTGTATATCTTCGGATATCTTCTTCATCTAAATGATATCACGAAGTCAGATTTTCAGCCCACTTTTATTGTTTTAGAGACAAAGAAAAAAAAAAAAAAACAAAAAAAAACAAAAATTAAAACCATTTTCGCTCGCGTTGCATGCATATATATGATTGTGATTTGTTCTGCTTTCTTTATTATCAAACTATCATCAGTATTCAATGTTTGTAGGCGAGGTGCGCGTCGGTCGATGGCGCGGCGGCAGAAAAACACATGGATGTATGTATATGCATTAGGAAAAGTCACGTTCTGATTAAATTTGCATAAGAATCCCATTCACGGTGAGTTTTATCTATTTTGATATCACCCAAATCCAATACGCGCGGTGCTAGCGGCGGCGGCAGCAGCGGCGCGGGCGTCTCTACAAAGTTCAATCTGGCAGAATTATTTTCCATTTGTGGATTGTGGGTCATCGTAAACGAGTATAAATGGTTATACTTAAAGCCCTTGTTTCCCATTATTGTTTTTTTTTTTTTTTATTTATTTATATTTTCAGGATGAAAAAATAAGCAAAGCAAATTAAATGATATTTATGGATTAAGGAAATCCAATTTAAATAATCAGCATAAGACTATAATCATATGTTGGAGAGAGGAGTGGGCAAAGCGGGGAGGCAGGGAAAGCGAGTGCGTATAGCAATCATGATGAAAGGATTAATAAAGGATTCTAGATTTTTACCTCAGATTTTTTTTTATTTCTTTTCTTTTCTCGTTCCTTTGAATATTACCTTGCCATATAATGCCTCTGAGGGAATTGATATCAGACGAAACCATTAAAACTGGTGTTCTTTGTCTTTTTTTCTATCTCTATCTCTCTCTCGTTCTCTTTTATCCTTCTAATAAATCCATTGTAGTATGGATATGAATACCGGAAATCGAAATGAAGAAATTGAATTCTAGCCGACCAACGATGATGATGGGCGGATGTGTATCTATGAACCCGTTTTTGTGTAACTACATCATTTTGGGGTGGTTGTGGTTTGCGGAGCTTGTATGTGTGCATTTTGCCAGGTTTTCAATTGACTTTTCTAAGAACATTATCGAAGGACTTTAACGATTTAAATTGCCTTTTTGACCATCGGGTCTTGTCTAACAAATCCACTTACCTTTTACGTATGTAGGAGATGTAGGTACTCCATTCTCTATACGCTCTTCAGCAAGTCAATTTTGTATATATACAAACATTGAACTTGTGTACCTAGAATTTGTATTCAATTCTTAGTACACATTAAATTCCTCCGGGTCATTGATGGATTTGTTTTACTAAAGAAATTACGTAACTCAAATGAGAAAAAGCTTAGGTAGGTACAAGTAAACGTAAGGTATTTTTGTGGGCATGAGATGTTGAGTTGAAAATAAAAAAAAAAATAAAAACACAAACAACAAAAAGAAGCAAACTCAAATCGAACATCGAATGCGTCACGTTTCTTTCACAAAAGTTTTGTATTTAGTTTCGCAGCCTTAGGGCGGCAAAGTGTTTTTCGATTAAAAGAAAAATGTGTTTTTTTTTTATCTGCGTAAATCCCAACAAGTGGCTGCCAAATACCAAAAGATGTAGAAAGAAGAAGTTTTAAAAACATCAGCAAAGCAATTAATTTGGGAAATGTCGATTAAATCACCAAAAGATTTCAAGCTTTAAATTGAAATTTTTTTTTTAAGGATAGTTACATTTTAAACTTAATTAATTTTTAATTTAGATTCTTTAAAGAAAATTCTTAATTTTTTGTTAGCGGAAACCCTTTCAGTGCACGTACACAAGGAAGCAGTACGTGTACTCATGTTCTGTACAATATTTTTAAATTTTTTTATGTAGAATTTCAAAAGCTTAAACTTTTGCCTATTTCAAATAAAACTGGTGGTTTGCAAGATATTTATTTTTTGAATTTTTTTAAATAAATATAAAAAGATTTAGGTACTACCTGTATCAACTTTTTTTTATGTAATAAATTTAGAGTGCCTCCCGTTGCGAATAACAAGCACATTTCTCATAATTTACTATTTAATTTCTTTCCATTTCTCTTTTTACATGCGACTTCCATTTTAATTTCGCTTCGGAAAAATTTTGCCTCATTTGCAAAATTCATGTGTAAACTTAAGGAACAGAATTGGACCTAGAACACTTCCTTGTGGTACACCAGTTATTATTTATTTTATTTATTCTGAATACTTAAGTGATATTCTCTTAAAAATTGTTGATATCAGATAAGCAAGCAAGTAGCGAAATGGAGTAATATGTAAGATTTTTTTTGACAAGTTGAAGAATCATTATAACTTCCGCGACTTTGCAATATTGCCGTGGAACATACCTATATACTCTAACCATAGATTGCCATTTTCTTTAAAAAAAGGAGATTATTTCATCCTTTTCGAGAAATCATTGTCAGAATTTCTGCTCTAAAAAAAATAGATTTAAACATTTTAATTTAAAACTAAATTTAAACTTTTTTTTATTTCTCTGCGTAATTCTACACCAAATTGACAAATATTATTTGAAACATATTTTCCAATATATTAATTTTTCATTTCACATATATTAGGTTCAAGAGAAGGTACTTTAAGTAATTTAATTATCTTGGTGTACAAAAGTTAAATAATAAAATAAAAGTAATAAAAATCTTAATATAAAAGTATGTACTTATTATACGAGTATGTTGTACATTCATGCAAAAAGTACTTTACAAAAAATATAATATCTACTTATATTTCTCCCATTCCCTTAACATTAATTATATTTCAAATAATTCCTTTAACTTCGGTTCTTTTATTTTTCCACTCCAACAATTTACTTTTAATACTTCTGAATTGTTCTTTTAATAATTGAATTCTGAAAATCTTTATATTATTTTCACCAATTATTATCGAATTTAACAACATTCATCTTGAAGAGACAATTTAATATAAAAAAGAAAAAAACATTCAAGTTGAATACAAGTGAATATGTCGCATGAATTCGATTATGTTTCTCTTTTAACTGAAAAAACTAAATTCTTTTTTGTAAATGGATTACTTTTTATAGAATTTCTTACTTTCTTCTTCTTCTTCTTCTTCTTACTTTCTAACTCAATTTAAAAAAAAAATCTTTACATAAAAACAAAGCCTATTTTAGTTTCCATTTTAATTTCCAGTGAAATGAAAACCCAAATGAAATGTCTATGTGAAATTTAGAAGTTAATATTCCACAGTTTTTGTTTTAAAACAAATTAGAATAAATTGGAAAATATCAAAACATTTTTTTTTTGCTATTTCAACTTTGTTCGTTGTGTCATTTTTCGTTTAGTGAAATATAAAGTTTGTTCTGAGAAAAATAGTGGAACGTATTCTTTTTTCATTTCGCATAAAATGTTGGGAAGTGTCGAAATCTTTTTTTCGCTTCTTCAACTTTCTTGATTTTTTCATTTTTAAATTGGTGAAATTTAAAGTTTGAAGTGAGACAAATAGTGGAACGTATTAATTTTTCATTCTAAATGAAATGAGAAACTTTTTTCTCTACTAACTTTGTTCGTTTTGTAATTTTCCATTTAGTGCAATTTAAAAATTGGTAGAATAGTAAAACGTATAATAATTTTTCATTTTACATGAAATTTTTGGAGAAATGTCGAAAAACTTTTTTCGCTACTTCAATTTTCTTCGTTTTGTCATTTTTATTTATTGAAATTTAAAAATTGATGTGAGAAAAATAGTGGAACGTATGTATATTTATTATTCATTCCAAATGAAATGTTGAGAAATTTCGAAAACCCTAATTCGCTACTTCAACTTTATTTGTTTTGTCATTTTTCATTTAGTGAAATTTTTAAATTGATGTAAAAAATCCACTATTTTTCGCACATCAATCTTAAAAATTCACAGTATGTATTCCTTTATTAGTCCAAATGAAATGTTGGGAAATGTCAAAAAACTTTTTTTGCTAGTTAGCATTTGTTTGCTATTTTCCATTGAGTGAAATTTAAAAAATTGATATGAAAAAAATATTATAACGTATATTCATTTTTCATTCCACATGTAATTTTGGGAAATGTCGAAAACATTTTTTCGTTTCTTCAACTTTGTTCGTTTTGTCATTTTTCATTTATTGAAATCTAAAAATTGATGTGAGAAAAATTGTGAAGCGTATAATTTTTTCATTCCACATGAATTTTTCTATTTGAAGTTTGAAGCCAAGTATTTCGTTCAAATTCGAATTATTTAGGGCCAGTTTCACAGTGCACACTTAACAAAATAAGTGGCACTTAATTTTCCCATTTTGGCACTTAAGCCGCAGTTTTACTACCTGAGTAAGTGGAACTTAAGTGGCCAACATGGGAGACTTTACACTGTGAAATTGGGAATTAGTTTTCCATATTTGGCACTTAAGTGACACTTACATCACTTGGAGTGTAAAATTTGTGAATTAAACATCCGACGATATTTCACTTTCAATTCAACTTTTTTCTAGAGACTCTATTTGTGTCGAAATTTGTGTGAAAACATTCGTTTTTAGCCTTACGAATTTGGAAAAAATTTTGTTTGAGTTCTCTTCATAAAAATACGCACAACTGAAAAAAAATGAGTGCACAACATTTCCTTCACTATACCTGCATTTATGCAAAAATCCAGTCCGGTCTCCTATCGTTAAAAGATAACATAACCCCTCTGAATTTGCATCGAGGAAACAAAAAGACTTTCTATAATCGCATCTGAGCTGTGAATTTAGCACATTTTTGATGTGGTGAAAAATGACGCGAATACTTAGTTTACAAAGGCGATGCTAGAAGTTTGTCTCCTTCTGATTTGGTTATGATCTATAAGACTTACATTGGTCCAAAGCTGGATTACAATTCTCATATTTGAGTACGATTGCCCATTAGTTTTGAGCCTAACTTCGAATGTACCGTTAAATACAGAGGAGATTCTTTCTTAAGCCGCACTACACGAATGTGTAATGCTTTACTTAGATCAATTTATCCTTCCTTTTGCGATATTTAGACTTTTAAAACTAATGTGGATCGGTATCTCGTTTTAAACAGAGGTTTCTTCTTTATCCGCACTGCACGAATGTGCTGATTTGGCTCTGATCTCTAAGGCTTACATCGGCCCAAAGCTGGATTACAATTCTCATATTTGAGTACGATTGCCCAATAGCTTTATTTTGAGCCTAACTTCGAATGTGCCGTTAAATACGGAGGAGATTCCTTCTTTAGCCGCACTACACGTATGTGGAATGCTTTACTAAGATCAATTTATCCTTGTTATTGCGATATTTAGATTTTCTAAACTAATGTGGATCTGTATCTCGTTTTAAACAGAGATTTCTTCTTTAGCCGCACTACACGAATGTGGTGTGCTTTACCTAGATCAATTTTTCAATAGCAGGTATTGCTATATTCAGACGTTCAAAACCGATGTGCATCGGTATCTCGTTTTAACACTTATCTCGCACTAAGCTCGCACTGTGTTAAAACAAGTTAAGGATAGTGACAACCTTTTTAGTGATATACTAACAAAATTTTTAAAATTCGTATTAGGTATTCAATTTTTCACTGTTTGTAAGGAATGTGATCAATACGTTCCACATACATTTTCACACTAAATTTTCGATTCCACCCAATGCATAAAATGAGGAAAAATATTTGTTTAATTTAACCACATTCATGCCTTAGAAAAAAACGTGAAGTAAGTGTGTGAAAAAGTTTGAATTTTTTTAATAAGTAAAATTTTGAAGAAAAAAATCCCAGTTCACAAATTCAATGAAATAGAAATTCCTATTCATGAAAAAAATTTCCTTTTTGAAAGAAAATTATTTTCGAATAAATTAGCATTTTTCACACAAGGTGAAATTTCTCCCTGAGGTAGAAAATACTTAGAAATTAAAAAAAAGGAAAATTGTGGAATGCATTCAATTTTCATTTCAGTAGAGTTTATTATATTCACTTACTCACCACATGTGAATGTAAATATGGATGCGTTCCACACTTTTAAATAAAGTTCAAAATCTCACAGAAGATGTTATACGAGTATTTGACTTGTGAAGTTGTAATTTTCATTCAAATTTCGTGCTAGGCTTGGTCTGATTAAAAGTTAGAAAGTTTAGAAAAGCGTAGATCTATTACCCCCTTTTAGTTTGAAATCCCATCAGAAAGTATTTTTTATTTTATTAAAAAAAATTTTTTTTTTTTTTAGAAAAGTACGACAAGACCCTTCAGGCTGTTGGTACCTGGCAGGGTGGTAGACACCAATAACTGTCAATTATATACAACTGTCTACCCAATACACATGATTCCTTACATTTTCTCTTTTATTATATTGACAGAAACTCCCATACCTAGCAAGAATTGTCCACGCAAAAACGGCTACTTCGGACACAAAGACGAAAACATATGCGATACATTTTATTATTGTGTCGATGGTAAATTCAATATGATAACCTGTCCATCGGGTTTGGTATTTAATCCAAAAACTGGCATCTGCACCTGGGCAGATGAGGCTGGTAGAAAGGGTTGCTCTTCGAAAGACGTATTCCAATTTACTTGCCCTAAAGTTAATGAAACCGAGGCATTAACACATCCACGTTATGCCGATCCCGAAGACTGTCAATACTTTTATGTGTGCATTAATGGTGATATACCACGTCGCAATGGTTGCAAATTGGGTCAGGCATTTGACGAAAGCAATAAACTTTGCGATTGGGCACGGAAAATACCCGATTGGTAAGAATGAACGAACTTTAACTATTGTTATGAAATTAGCTTTAAATTATTTTTTTTCTGGTGGTGGTGGTGGTGGGGTTGTGAAATATTGGTGGTGGATGGTTTGTGTTAGAGATGGGAGTGGTAAACATAAAATCCCTCATGGTGAAAGCTTATTAATTCAACTGTGAAGTAATTTATATCCACAATTTGTGTTTATTTTTTTTCTTCTCTTATTCACATTTTTTTTTTTTTGATTTTGTTTATTTCCTTGCATTGTTCAGTGCTGATTGGTACAAGGATCGTTTGACTGATGCCCAACTCGACCAACTGGAAAATCCAACACCAAAACCAAGAGATCCCAGCCGTCCAAAGGGACCACAAAGGAAACGACTACCAAGGCCAACAAAGCCTCCTGTAAATGAGGATATCGAGTAGTATAGTATAGTAGAAGAAGAAACATACCGACAATACTACCATAAATAAAGTGTTTGTGTGCGTGTGCGTGCGGGCGTTGTTGTAGGTAATGCAGTTTTTATGTTCACTTTGGCAGGAATTGAAGGAAATGTATGTTTTGTATATTTTATGCCTGATTTTTTTTTTTTATTTTAATAAAAAAAAAAGAAAGAAAGAAAACACAATCAAATTGATTTATTTTATTTATGATGAGTGCTCGATGGAGAAAGTTTTTTTTGTTCCCTTACCCTTTAAACAAAAAAAAAAAAAAAGGCGAAGGAAAAATAAACTATATAAAGATATACACCACTCCTCCCTTTGGAATTCAATTTATTTTGTGCCTAAAAAAAGTTTTTTTTTTTTATTTTTTTTTCTTCCGCACACTCACAAAAATGGGTAATGGAATTTATTGATTTTTTATAGACAGTTCGAAGTGGAAACAATTTTTTTTTTTTTTTTTTGTGAAGGGTTGGGTTTTTGTATAGGCGGAAGTGGAAGTTCAACGTCCTTCAGGAGTTATTTATTGTGATTGTTTGGGGTAATCTTATTTATTTTTAGATAAAGAATTTGTCTTCATTCAGCTGGGTTTTTGTTTTGGGTTTTTTTGTTTTTTTTTTGTGCCCACAATTTTGGCTAAAAACTATGAGTACCTACATCATGTTTCAAATACTTGTCATGGTAGGAGAATTTTTCGTTATAAGGATTGAAGTTTTCCATTTCATTCGATTTGTCGTTTTGACATCAAAAAAATATCAAAAATTACATTTATTTCGTTTAGGTATTATAGTTTTAAAATTTTTGTTTTTTCAAATAATTTAGCAAGATGCAGCATACATAGAAGAACGACCTACGAGAAATTAGTTCAGAGGTTGGTTGCAGACAAATTTCCATCAAAAGTTTCTTTTTTTTTTTATTATGTGTTACGTCAAAGAGCCGATAGCAATTTTTGGATTGGATGTCCATATATGAGTACGTGGGTTTATATCGGTATCAGACTCATAAGCTTATTGATATCAAATATACAAAAGTCTAGCAATTTTTTTTCAGCTTGTGGTGGATGTGAAGGTTTAAAAGAGACGTTTTTTGTGTCAATAATGTGACATAACCACTTCAATTCATACAATATCGAGTATCATAAAAGTAACTGGATTGCTGCTGTAGAATTCCCTGGAGATAAAATATTTTTGAGAAAAAGGTCAATTTCATGATTAAGGTCAGTGCGTATTGTTGAAAATAACAACTCGTATTTAATACTAAAGGATTTCACCCCTTGTTTAAGTTTAACTGTCCTTAGAGTCACGTTCAAGGTAAAAATGTACCTATGGCTTAAAGAGATATATATGAACAACAAAAATTGAACCAAAAAAAGGGGATTTTTAAAAAAGTCGATATTAAAATAACCTTGAAGTTTATCGTTGAATAAACCAAATATTGTAAATAGAACTAAGAGTTTTTGAAAAAAAAAAACAAATAAATAACAATTTATTACAACTTCTCGTCTGAACGGCTACAAAAAAGCCGTTCAGACTTTTTTGGCAATATTTGAGGAAATAGTCAGCTGTCTATTTTTTTTTTTAACAACCTGTTTATACTCAAGCATAGTACGAAGCTGAAACGAAAGGAAAATTTCCATCAAAAAAAAAAAAACTACGTACTAGACTTTAGAAATAAATTTAAATAAAATTAATGGCGTGCAGCAAATTCTAGTGGCTTAAGTTACGATTAGACGGTCAAATAAATGGTCAACGCGTTGGTATTCATGTCATAATAAAATCAAATTATTGTCCAAAGCTGTCAAAATATTTGATCGTTGACTTGTTGACACTTGCGCGTTGCAAGAAAATTTTCGTTCAATTGACTTAAGCAACTATTAAAGGATCAACACAATGTCAAAATGACTTCAAATTAAGTTCCAAAGCTTTGAAGTTATGTGATCGTGAAGGTAGAAAGCTGGCGCATTTACGGCTGCGTTGATATTCTTGTTAACATGAATTTAGAGTCAAGTTACTTAAGCTACGAGCTACGATTAGATGGTTAACGCTTATTGACTCTCAGATGTCAAAACGACGTCAAATTATGTTCCAAAGCTATTTGACAGCTTGTTAATCTGATTGTCAACGTGTTGACGGCTGTAGTGATAATCTCGTTGACATGAATTTAAAGTGACTTTTAAGCTACGATCAGATGGTTAACGCTTATTGACTCTCAGATGTCAAAACGACGCGACGTCAAATTATGTTCCAAGGCTGTCAAATTATGTGATGGGCAATCTGATTGTCAATGTATTGACGGCTGTATTGATAATTTCGTTGACATGAAATTAATGTGACTTAAGCTACGATCAGATGGTCAACGCTTTTACTTTCAAATGTGAAAACCACGTCAAATTTTATTCCAAAGCTGACAAATTATGTGATCGTCAGTGACTTAAGTTATGATAAGACGGTCAGGGCGAAAACTTCATATGTCAAAACGACATCAAATTGTTTTCCATAGTTCTCAAGTTATATGATCGTTAACGCAGAACGTTGTCAACGTATTGACGGCTGCGTTGATACTCTCGTTGACATAAATTTAAAGTGACTTAAGCTACGATCAGATGGTCAACGCTTTGACTTTCAAATGTCAAAACCACGGCAAATTTTACTCTAAAGCTGTCAAATTATGTGATTGTCAAATTATGTGATTGTCAAATTATGTGATTGTCAAATTATGTGATTGTCAAATTATGTGATCGTCAAATTATGTGATCGTCAAATTATGTGATCATTGCCAATGTGTTGGCGGCTGCTTTGAGATACATTTTTGGGTTAAGTGACTTAAGCTACCATCAGTCGGTTAACGCAAGTAGTCAACGCGTTGACGCTCAAGTTTTGTCAAGTGATGTCAGCATGCAGAACGTTGTCAACACGTTGACGCTGCTTTGACATGAATTTAAGGGTAATTGTTTTCATTGATGGTCTATAATCATTAATCTGTCAATGCAGTCAAGTCACTCTGCGTTTCTGTCACGTCAACTTAGCCGACGTTGAACTTCTTGTTGGTGGACATATTATCGAAAAATATTATTTGGTGTCTTTGACATTCTTCACATTCCACTCATTTTAAAATTAAGTAGATTTATTTTTGGCATTTTTGGCAATTTTGACATTTGTTCTTCTGTCACATTCTTCATGTACTTTGACGTAAATAGGATTTTATAATGCTTTCGATTGGTCGTCCAGAAGCTTTTTATGAGCTTTTCAGAATGAAAATTCTACTTAAAAAAAAAAAAACAACATTTAAATCAGGTTGTACGACCAACCGAAAACGCCAGAAGTATTAGGTGTGTTGCATTACTTTGAAACTCTGTGCATTTTTGTGAATTTCTACACATTTTTTATTTTTTTTTATATGAACTTTGACAGACTTTTGTGTAGAAATTTACACAAATGCAATGAGTTATTTTTAGAAGATTTTCAATCCCTTCACGTCTTAGGGCCAGTTTCACAGTGCACACTTAACAAAATAAGTGGAACTTAATTTTCCCATTTTTGCAGTTTTGCTACCTGAGTAAGTGGAACGTGGCCAACATAAGAGACTTAAGTGTCACTTATTCCGATAGGTTTACACTGTAAAATTGGGAATTAGTTTTCCATATTTGGCACTTAAGTGACACTTAATTCACTGTGAAACTGGCCCTTACCCAGCGGCTCCATTAGCAATTCTTGAGGAAATAAATTGCTTGGTTCATTGCCATTGTCTTGAATATTCCTAATGGAGACGCTTTAGCCCTGGCAATGACAATATTGCTCGTTTAATAGAAGGCAGTTATTGATTTCCATCGCTGAGGCAATACATTTTGACGTTTCACCTTTTTCAAAATGGTTTCTACGTGATTTAGAATAAATTTTGTGCTTGGTTTTGAAATTAAATGTGAAAATATGAGAAATTGTGATTTAAAGTTTTTTATTATCAAAAATTGTGATTTTAAAGAGCAAAAAATACTTGACTTCGGTCGTAATTTCTATACTGACATTTGACAGTTGAAATTAGCTGGCAATAGAAGGCCCACCCAGGCAATAAATTGTCATTGCCATTGAAATTGACATTACCTTAAATATTTCTAATGGAGCCACAGCGTTAGTCAACCTTCCATGACATTTGATAGTTTATGATTTGACAGATAGAGGGCGAAGCATAATTTGACGTATATAGAGTATTTATTACCAAATATCACTGCAAAGAAACATCCAAGGATGTTTGGTCCTATATGGTGTTCGAGGAGGGCAAGATACAACCGCAATTTCTATGATGTGTAATAGGAAGGTGGATGTACCTACAATGACAAAGTATCAACCTGAAAAAATTTTGCACCTCCAATTTTTATTCAAATATTTGAAATATTTATGTATAGCAATAATATTGTCGTTATCATTTTATTAACAAGATATACCTACTATGAGTATATCCCACCAATAAAATTTTTTACGTTCGATTTAGAAGAGGTACATATTATAGGCGCATAAAAAGACAATTTTCAAAAATCATAAAGTAACCAATTTAATTTGTTTTATGGGGAAAATATTGGTTTCCGATATAAATAAGGAATTCAATTTTTTTTTTTTTTTTAATCAAACATATAAATATTGTGATTATGAAAAACTCATAAAAGAAGGTTTTGCCTTATATTTCTTTTTTTAAATAATAACGTTCGTAATTCTGTGGATTGAGTGTGACAAAATATATACAAAGGGTGTCACTTGGGACATACTTGTAGTGGCGTGACAGTTTTTCGGGTATTTTTCGCATCAAGTATGACAGTGTAAAGATTGTAGGATATACTTTTGAAGAATAGTTTACACTGCAGTCACCGAGAGATTACCGAACGAAATACATAATTCTATTATTTCAACTTCGACTCTTTTTTAACGACTACAAAATTACCCACATCACCTATTTATCTCTAAAAATTAAGGTACCCAAGTATTTCAGTAAATTAAATCCCTTTAAATTGTAATTCTGTTATACTCCAAGGGCTTCAACCAATTGCAATATCTTAGGTACGTGGGACCCATTCGAGTGTTTTATTTTTAATTTATGAAGATGCATTTTACTCTCAAAACGCCTTAAGATTGGTGCTAATGTGGACCCTGAATGTAATAAAAATTCTTTAATGATGATTCTTTTTTTAAGATCTGCCAAAAAATATACCCTTTTTCTTTTATATATATGGATGGTGAAGCCTATTTAAAAGCTTCTCAATTGCCCTCCCCTCCCCTCCCCTCCCCTCCCCTCCCATTCCCTGCTATACACACATTTTTGGTTTATTCAAGTGTATAAGAAGTATTTCATTTTCTCAGCTTATATTTAGTAGGTATATAGTTCTTCAGAGTTCTATATAACATTAAAGTTCAAAGTTTTGAACAATAAAACAAAAACAACTAAAGAAAAATAAATTTCCTATCAAAATGTGTTTCACTGTGTTTCTTTGGGGTTTTTGTCTTTTAACCAAAAAAAAAAAAAAAAAAAAAAAAAAAAAAGAGCCAACGAACGACAACATCACACTGGGAGATATTTTAACAATAAAACTGGGCAGTTTTCGAGTAGAACAAATGAACACACTTGCTTCTGCTGCTGCAGAACATAAACTTTTGTGGAATGATGCTAAAATTTGACTCGATTAAATTTATTTCTCAGTCCCCCATTGTTAGGCCATTGTATTTGTGTGTTGTTGGTGCTCACAAGTCACAACTATGCGGGGAATGTGGTGAAAGTGGTCTTACGACCGGGACGGGACGAGACGAGACGGGTACCCCTCCCCGTAGTAACATACCATCATTCCAATCGTATAACACAAAGCCAAAATTCAAGAAGGGTTCTTGGTCTTATATAGGCATTGTTTTTGTGTTGTGGCATTCAGTATAGGATATAGTGGATTTGAAGCCCCAAAATAAACCACCGACTGGAGTCCATTTTTATATTCCTTATACTTTTCCAGTCCCCTGAGTTTACTGAAAGAAAATATCTATCTATCTATGTGTATTCAACTTATAACTCGTATATGGAGTGAACAACGTGCTTGTGTGTTGTGACTTTTGTGAGTTAAAAGTTTCTTGTTCTTGTTCACAGAATGTAATAGCTATGGCCGACATAACCACTATCCTTAGTCTACTTACACAATGCGGCGAATCATTTTCATGAAAACGCGTTATACCCTCTGATCCCCTGGCCTAATAAATCGAGCCTGAAAATTATCCCTATCCCTCTGTAGTCCCGCTGGTGCTGCTGCTACTGCTGCAGCAAAAGGCAAATTCCAATGAAAAACTAATATGATGGCCTGGCCCTGGAAACCACAGTCCTATAAAACGTGAACAAGACAAAAGGGGGATTTGTGATTTATGCCATCATCATAATAAATTGAAGTGATTTATCTGATAGGATGCAAAAATAAACTTTTTTTTGTTTGTTCTTTTTCTTGTTGTTGTTGGCTTTGTCATCATGTGTGTGTGTGTGTGTTTGTGTGTTTGTTTATTTTTTTTTTTTTTTTCATTTTTACCAAAGTGGTGATAGCAATATTGTTCCAAGGACAACAACAGTGTGAAAGTGGACGTCGGTCGTTTGTCTGTGTGTATATTATATATAAGAGAGTATGATGATGATGATGGTATGTAGATGGCGCTGGCTGTGATTTCTTTCTGCCCTTAAAAGGTCTGTTAAATAATGAATATTACAGGATTAAAGTTTATTATGCCATTATACCAGATTGTTGTGTGTGTGTGTGTGTGTGTATATATCGATATTAGCCTAGTTATGGTTTTGCGTAGATATGCTGTGCTTCATCTTTTCGAGAGGGGTTTATTTATTTATTAATTTTTTTTTTTCTTGTTGATTCAAAACGGATGATAAGTTTCCCTTAACATGGATTTAAGGGACTCATTGCTCTTCAAAAAAAAAGAAAGAAGCAATTTAAGCTATATTATATATTTTGTGAAATGATGCAGCTCTATGTTATTCAGCGCAATTTTGAAGAGGTTGTATAATATGAAGGTACCTACCTACCTACTTTAGCAATAAGTTAATAAGAAAATAAAAAAGGAAATATATTATTTTTAAGTTCGGAAATTAGGTTATGATTACATAACTTTTTTTTTAAATTGTTGGAATATGCATAAGTGCACATAAGTCCATATATTTAGTGCCTTTGATAATCTGTTAGTTTAAGCTTAAGTTTCATCAGAATTTAATATTTTGGTCATTAAACTGAAGAGTGATTACATTTAAGGGGTTTCAAATACACATATACATACATATTCATACAAAATAATTAACACAGTATGAAGGTTACATAATGGGGGAGAATTTTATAGAGATATATTTGTTTGGGTAAAAAAAAAAATTGGAATATAGAAGTAAAAAATAGGTGTGTAGAACATTCCACATTCGTGTATTGCAGCCAGATTCGTAAAGATCTGTAGGGACATTATAGGGAAGAATTAAAACGTTTTGGAAATACATATACATTAATGTAAAAAAATGCAGACAGTACGAAAATTCAACATTCGTGTAGTGCTGTACTTTGTTCAATAGTAGGAAAAGTAAAGGAAAGGATAAAAAGAGAGACATATGTTTCGAATTTTTTTTTAATATTACATTACAGTACATTAAAATGATGATATGCAGAAAATTCAACATTCGTGTAGTGCAGCCAAAGAAACATTCTCTATACTCTGTACATCAATATAGGTAAAATGAAGGAAAGGATTTAAACGGGGTCATATAAGTTTTGAATTTCTATTATATATTACATACAATAGGCAGGTAAATTGGAGTTGTTTAAAAAAAAAATGTCAACATTCGTGTAGTGCTGCAAAAAAAGAATCTCTGCTATCTGTACATCAGTAGTTACAGCCAAGAAAAGAATCCAAACGGAGGCACATATATTTTGAATTTCTAAATATTACACAATAGGAAATTTAAATGGAGATATAAAGAAAATTTTACATTCGTGTAGTGCTGTCAAAAAAAACATCTTCTGTACTTTGTAAAACATAAGGTACAGTAGAGAGAAGGATTTAAACGGATACACATAAGTCTTGAATTTTTAATATAAAAATAAAATGGAGATAGAAAATTCAACATTCGTGTAGTGTGGCCAAAGAAACATTCTCTGTACTCTTGTCAAAAGTTGTTATCGTAAAGAAAATGATTTAAAAGATACAGAATTTCTAAATATTACAAAACGATATTAAAATAGAATTAGGTATAATATTCAACATTCGTGTAGTGTGACTAAAGAAAGAATCACTCTACTCTGTACAACAGTGAACATAGTAAAGGAAAAGATTCAAAAGGAGACAATAAATTCTTGGATTTCTACATATTATAATAGGAAAGTTTAGAAAATATGTAGCAAATTTAACATTCGTGTAGTGCAGCCCAAGAAACATTCTCTAAACTTTGTACCTCAGTATAGGTAAAATAAAGGGTACGATTTAAACGGGGCCACTTATGTTTTGAATTTCTAAATATTACAATAGGAAGGTAAACTGGAGTTATTTAAAAAAAAAAAAAATCAACATTCGTGTAGTGCGGCAAATAAAGAATCTATGCTATCTGTACATCAGTAGGTATAGTCAGCAGAAGAATTCAAACGGATGCATTTAAGGAATTTATAAATATTACAATAGGAAAGTTAAATGGAGATAGGTAGAAAATTTAACATTCGTGTAGTCCAGTCAAAAAAAACCATCCTCTGTACTTTGTAAAACATTAGGTACAGTAGAGGGAAAGATTTAAACGGAAGAAAATTCAACATTCGTTTAGTGCGGCCAAAGAAACATTCTCTGTTCTCTTGACAAAAGTAATTACCGTAAAGAAAATGATTTAAAGGATACAGAATTTGTTAATATTACAAATCGAAAGTAAAATGGAATTAAGTAGAACATTCAACATTCGTGTAGTGCGGCTAAAGAAAGAATCTCTCTACTCTGTACAACGCTAGAGAAAGTAAAAGAAAAGATTAAAATGGAGTCACATAAGTTTGAATTTTTCAATTGGTACTACAATAGGAAAATAAAATGGGGTAAGGTAAAAAAATAAAGAATCTCTCCAATCTGTTCATAAGTAGGTGCCTATATTATGGAGAAAGGTGTAAACGAAGACTCATAACTTTTGAATTTTTAATACAAAAATAAAATAGATATATGTAATTAGAAAAATCAACATTTGTGTAGTGTGGCCAAAGAAACATTCTCTGTACTCTTGACTTTTGTCAAGCTCAAGCTACCGTTAAGAAAAGGATTTAAAGAATATAGAATTTCTAAATTTTACAATACGAAAGTAAAATAAAATTAGGTACATTATTCAACATTCGTGTAGTGCGGCTAAAGAAAGAATCTCTCTACTCTGTACAACAGTAAACATAGTAAAGGAAAAGATTCAAATGGAGACACATAAGTCTTGGATTTCTAAATATTATAATATGACAGTGTAGAAAATATGTAGAAAATTTAACATTCGTGTAGTGCGAATAAAGAAAAAAGAAAGTCATGTGCTATTTTAGATATGTGAATTTAGGAATTAAAAATGACATGGAAATGAAATATTTCCTCCAAAAAAAAGTGAATGTAAACGAAAAGTATCTTCCAGGTCTTCAAGGACAAACTCCAGATCCAGAACAAAAAAAATAAACATCTTTCGAATCGGATATAAAACAAAAGTTTTTTTCTACTCACATTTCAAAGTGTTTTATTTATTTGTATCTAGAAGGTTCCGATTTCTATAAAATTGTCATAAATAAAACTTAAAAAGAGGCCTCTCCATGAATTAGCATATCCTTTGTTTTTAAATTCATACTCTCGTATCAAGAAAATTTGTTATCTTATTTTCCTTTTTTTTTTGATCGCAGGGAAAACCAATGAATTATTAAAACCCAGTTTGGAATGGTTGATAATCTCTACAACCATCTTGTCATATAAAAAGGATTACAAGGACATAAGAGTATATATACATTTTGAAAAGGAACACATTATGCAATTTCCGAAAGCAGATCAAAGAATCTTAAACCGCATATGGCATCAAAGGCATTGGCCTCGCGAGAGTGAAAAAAAAAGAAACATAAGTCCCTTCTCACATTAGCATAAATTCGTCACAAAAAAGTAAAAAATGTCAGGAACTAAGATATCTTCAGATCTCTTTTTTTATTTTTTTTCTGTGTTTTTTCTTCAAAATATAGTTCAATGATTTGTTCATTTCGATTCTCACGAAGGCTGAGTAAAAAAAAAAATATAAAAAGCAGTCAGTGTGGCAGCATCTCAAACGAAAGCGAAAATAAAAGTGCTTGAAAATTCGCTGAAAGTTAAAATAAAAATGGATATGTAACGCACATCCATAATTCATGTTTCCATCATTCACTCTGGCAGACTTAGAGTATCTTCTTTTGATAATGCTCGAAAAAAGAAGAAAAAGAAGTGATGATAGGTCTTACAAAATCACCCTATAAGCCCCCCCCCCCACCACTAAAGAACAACGCGAGGAATAATGATGGTTCTCGGAAAAGTGCATTTGTTAGTTGCCCCATTGACAGCCCCGGATGTTCAGATGAAATCCTCGGCTATGCGATGAGGATGAAGAGAACAACTATCATGGCTGGCTGGCTATACCTACCTAGTGAGTACCTAGAGAGTAGACGTACTCTAAAGTATAAGCAAACACTAAAGTGAACTTCCTGAGACAAAAGGGGCAATCATCGTTATACATCGAAAAGGAATCAATTTTAATGTCAACCGTGAGCTGCTACTGCTGCTGCACACACATATGCCGTTAAGCACCCAGGTCTGATGGTGATTTGCATATAAATTATCCTTCTTGCACCTACAAACCCTACATATACCCAGGGAAATAAAAATAAAAACTATAAACCATAAAGGGATACGATTTACTTTAAAGGGACAAAAGAGTGTGCCGGGAATGAGTGCATACACAATCAGTCCGGATTCTGTGATGGTGGGTGCGGGTTCTAAAACATAAAAGTTTCTTTTTTTTATAACGCATTCCCAAGAGGATTCAATTTGTCACGTATTTGATAACGTATATAGGGATATATAATCGATAAACACCATGCAAACCGGGGGCTATATACGTGATGAGCTAATAAGTACCGCACCCACTTGAATTGGTCATTTCAAAAACAGTTAAATAAAGTTTACATCAAGGAAGTAATAAAAACTTTATACAACTTGAATCCTGCGAGTGGAAATTGTACAAAGTGGGTATGTGTACAGTTAGTATTTTTGAGGTGTTGGTTCGGGACCAATTTAAGACTTTTCAAACACACCTCCTTCCCTCCCCTTTTGGCCCTTTGAAATTTACGAACACCAATATTTCCGGTTTTTCTTTGAAGTACTTTCGTTGACAAGAAACTGATGTCAAACGAATTCATTTTCATTAAAAGTTTATGGGTGCGGCAAGCTTACACTCCCTTGCTTAAATGCAACTAAGAGAATATTTCGTTTACAACCACTTTTTCCAAAAAAAAAAAATTTATTAAATTCAATTCAATACAAAAGTCAGTATCAGTAGTAGTAATAGCCACTTTCGGTGTCTTTGTGAAGAAATATCAAGCTAAAGTTACAACTCAGAAAAATTTGACTTTAACTTCGAAAACAATTCTACAAAGGTGAATTTTGGTAGAAAGTTTTGTTTTGGCGTGTTAATCCTTTAATATTATATTTGATAAACAAACCAAGGTTCGATAGCGATAAAATATGATTTGTTCTCTCGTGAAAAATTCATAATTTTTGATTCGATCTTGAATTTTATTTTTTGGTTCCTTTTAAATAAAACTCGCTTTCGAATCAAATCTGTTAGGATATGTAAAATATGGTTCGTTCCCGAATTTATCACGTGAGAACTATTGAAGATCCATTCACTAACCCTTCAAACAATACAACAAAATTTCAATGTGACTTTTTTTTAAAAAAAATTTCAATGTGACTTTTTTTTTTTTTAATTTCAAATTTTTTTATCTTTTTGCAAATTTTTTGAATTTTTTCAAAATTTTTATGTTTTTAAAAATTTTTCTCTTTTTTTTTAATTTTTAACTTTTTTCAATTTTTTTTAAAGTTTTTCAAATGTGTTCACTTTTTTCAAATTGTTTGACTTTTTTCAAATTTTTTTTCAAAATTATTGACTTTTTTCAAATTTCATTTCAATTTTTTCAAAATTTTAAATATATTTTTAAAATTTTTGACTTCCTTAAAAATTTAACTTTTTTCAAAATTTTGGGCTTTCCTCAAAATGTTTCCCTTTTTTCAAAATTTGTCTTTATTTCATATTTTTGGTTTTTTCAATTTATTTATTTTTGTATATTCTTTAAAATATTAATTTTTTCATTTTTTTCGACTTTTACCAAAATTTTGGATTTTTCGCAAATTTTTTCCTTTTTTTAGAAATTATTCTCTTTTTAAAAAATTTTTCATTTTTTTAAATTCGCTTTTTTCTATAATATTCACTTTTGCGATTTTTTTTACCTTTTCCAAAAATTTGGATTTTTTCCAAATTTTGGATTTTTTCAAAATTTTGGATTTTTTTCAAAAATTTTCCTTTTTTTTCAAAATGAGTGGGTACTTGATGAAAAATGATTTGTTTTAAGGATCTTTTCGGATCCGATCGCGAGCGAACCATATTCTGCCTGAATTTTATTTTTCCAATCTCTCACGAACGAGAGATATAGACAAAAATGGATTTAGTTTGTACTCGAGAGAACTATACTGTATTTATGATCGAAAATTTTATCGTTCGCGAACGATATTTTTTGTTATTCTTGAGAAGATCGCTAAAGAATGACAAAGATCCATATTTTATGATTCACGAGCGATATTTAACCATCCTTGAAACAAAATGTTGATAAAGTCATACGTTTCTAATCGCATCCCAAACATAAGCAATGCACTCTAACTGAGCAGTGCAACGCATCGAATTTTTTGTTTGGATACTTTCATTTGACAATTTGACGTTTGAACTAAACAAATTGACGTTTGAATTGAACAATTTGACGCTTCAACTGAACAATTTGACGTTTGGACAGAACAATTTGACGTTTAAACTAAAAATGAAACAAAACGATGGAGTCTCCAGCGAAGGAAGATTATTTTTCTATTGTTATTGTTTTTTATCGTAAATTATAGTTATTACGGTTGTGGTTTTGCTAACGATATTTAACTGATTTTTCATTTTAAGCTGCATAAAATACGTTCCGAAAAGTCAAAAAGTATGCAAAGCATCCGGGATGTGTTCCAAATGCACACGAATAGTTTGACGTTTTGGAACTCAGCCATTCTTTCGAATAATTACTGATTGTTGAGAAGGATTTCGAAATTAAGTGTGTACCCCTGTCTTTGCGGCCTAAACTATCGCTTTTCATTGAAGTAAGAGTAAATGAAAGATCAATAAACTCCCGAGGGAAAACTAAGCACCACGCGATTACAATTCTCTGGTGCCATGTAGAACGGGGTTAAGTAAGTAGTTTTAAAAAAATAAAATCGAAGTTGGAAATTTGTTTGTAAATCCAGTTGACTTTTTTCCGAAAAATTAATGATGCAAAAAAAAAAAATCATCAAAACAGTCATCTGTAATTACATAAGGCTGCTGACCAAAAAATGAAATTGCTCACCTATTTTCTTCTCTCCTTAAAGCTATTTTTTGACTTAACCCTATTCTACCGCTTCCGCGAGAATTTTGAAGCCAATTTCTATGAGGCAACACTCCTTCCTGTAGATCTTAGGTCTATACTATACCTCTGCATTCTAAAAACACTCAGGATTTTTCATCAGAAATCGACTTAAGTTAACATCTTGATTACCACCGTTTACCCTTACTTCTGAGAAAGTATTGATTTCTTTACCCTTGTTATGAAAGTCTCTTTTCAAAATATGGAATAAAACTTGCATGGGAGGTGTCTTACGACTATCCCTATAGCTAAACTCATTGAATTATGGTGAAGTGTCCCCGTTAAACAGATTCCTGAAAGGGGTATGGTTAACTATTCGGCTCTTTTTCTGGGTGTAAAATATTTGTTACGCCTTCATTCATCAAATAGATAGGGACAGGCTAATGAAGACCTTTATTATCAACATTTTATGAAAGATCCTTTTCAAACGTGTGATGCCTCTACGTCACCTATTTTGCAGGCTATAACTGACAAATTATAGGCATTAATTACCCAGACACTATGGGATTGGATAGATGATGAAGTTCAGAGTTCAGACTCACACATGTAAGGAATGTTTGGCGCTGATGGTGTCTTATTATTGCCTTTCAGCTGTAAACGAGAAAATTAGAATTCCAGAAGAAAGGATTACAAAATTGTTTATAACTGTTATTTTTTGTAAGGGATATTGATTTTTACCAAAGGATACACCTATATAAATATTTTATTTAAATTTGAAACCTTCAAGTCATTTTGAAATATTTCAAGAAAATTTAAATATTTGTTGTCCTTCCCCTCTCCATCTATGACCTGGCTTTTAAACTAGATGCTACGAGTTTTTTAATTAAAAAAAATTAAGTAAATTGCTGGAAGAATGCGGAAGTTCATTAGCACCAAGGATTAAGTTGAAACATTTTAATTCGGTCTTAAAATGTGAAGTTAAAATAATTACGACACAAAAAAGATGTTCACTATCAAATCCAATGATTGATTGAAATAGTCACACACATAGTCTCATGTGACATGTGAGACAACAAAAAACTTCATTTCGAAATCCTTGGAAAATATACTTTTATTGGCAATTATGTTAAGCAGGCGTTCTCTTGTTAAAGGAACAAAGTAATCAACATACGACGACGACGACGACGAGATGACGATGACGACGACTTACACAATGAAGACTGAAAACTGAGGACTAAACTTCAGGAGTTGAAAATAAGAATGAACATGATGTGGTTTGCAATTCAATTACACGTACATATAAATACATATATATATATGTACGTATGTATCTCTGTGGAAAATTGTATCTCATTAAGTTCTTGAGGAAATAAAAATTTGCTGATTTTGTTTTCTTGTAAAATTTTGTAATGTTACTTATACATCCGACACCACAGCGCCATATATATATTCCCTAAAGCATTTTAAGGAAGAAACACGTGTGTGTTAAATCAGAAGAAGAAGGAAACCATCAAATGTTAAGCAATCAATGTACACTCCATCACATTTTTTGTGTTTTATTTTCATTTTTTTTTTTTTGAGACACAATTTTTTTTTATGTTGAATAAGTATTCGCATTGAAATTGAACAAAAGAAATAATTCAGAAGTAGGATAATTCAATTTTGAGGAATTTTTATCTTTCCCATATGTATACAAAAAATGTATGTGTATAATAATATGGCAGTTATGTTTTTAAAATTACAATTTGTTTATTATTTTTTTTTGGTTAATAAAAATAGAAAATTGGAGAAGAAAGGAATATGGGGGAGGAAATTAACAGACATTTCGTCTAATATGGTCTATTTCCGTCTCAGGAAAAAAATAACTAGGGGAAAAAATCAGTATGTGGCCCGAGATGTCAAACTCAATTTGTGATATTTTATTTTTGAAAAAGTGTGGCTATAGTCAGTTGGAGCAGGTTCCGCATCTAGAAAAGACAAGAGGAATAAAACTAGGTCAAATGTAAATGAGGTAGATTTGTCTTATTTTTGACTGCAAAATTATTTTAGTGATTTTTGGTTCCGTATCGACTTTGCTAAAGATTAAAAGCACCAACAATAGCCGTGTTTAATATTTGAGTGGGAACAAATTTAATTGTACACTTTTTTCACTATTAGTTAGAAGGGGGTTATAAGAAGCATATGTGTAATTTTCCGGGAAAATCCGGCTGAAGCTAAACCGCCATCTTAAATTTTTCAAAAAAATTTAATTAATATAGAAAAAAAAAAAATATTAAAAACAACAGAAACACTTGAGACTGGTTTCACAATGTCTGATTAAAGTTCTGATTACTCTCATATTAGGTGTGTTCCTTTACTTACTCTGTGCATTTGTGTGAATTTCTACGTCATTTTATTTTTTTATATGAACTTTGACAGACTGGTGTAGAAATTCACAGAAATGCACTGCAGAGTTTCAAAGTAAAGGAACTATTCTTTTAAAACCAGAAATGTATTCTTCAATTCTGTTTTTAAATCAAATTATTTAAATTGATAGTTTTTGGAAAATTAATTTTCAAACTCAAAATTTTGAAAATTTCCCGATCATTTCTTTTTTGGTATACAGCGGCTGAGTTAGAAGTCCAACGACTGAAGTGATGTAGACCAAGCAAATTGACGCTAAATCTTTTAATCCACCCCGATGAACGACGCGGGGCAGTAGAGTAAGACTCGAAAAACCTTTTAATGATCTTTATTCCGCAGAAGTTTTCATTTTATCCCGGATATCTCACTTGATATCGTTTGTTGACTTAAACGGAAGACCGCAACTCAAGTGGCAAAAAACAATTGGATAGTCACTTTAACCACTTTAGCTTGCAAAACCGAGTTCAAGGTTTAACTCTGCATGAATGTAGCCAATACAATACATAAGGTAATTTAAAATATCAAATAGACTTAATGGTCTTTCAAAAATTCATCAGTTGATTTGCCACATTCTTTCCCTGATTTTGCAGATTTGTCGATATGCCACATTATTTCCCTGATTTTGCAAATTTTTCCACTGATTTTCCAGATTCATTGGTAAATTTGTTTGATTTGACAGCTCATTTGATGATTTCAACTCAAAATTTGTATGATTGGTCAATTAACTTGCAAGATATGATCATTAATTTGCCATATTTGTAAGCTGAGTTGGGCTCGTCAACCGGATTTGACTTTTCTTTTGCCATTTTTGTCAGTTGATTTGGATTCATCAGTTGATTTAAATAATTCGTGCCAGATTCATTTGAAGATTTATGTGATTTGACAGCTGATTTGACGAATTCATCTCTTAATTTGTGTGATTCGTCAGTTGATTTGACGGATTTGATCATTCATTTGCCATATTTATATTAGCTGATTTGGATTGTTCATTTGAATTTCATAATTCGTGTCAGATTCATTGGTAGATTTATGTCATTTGACAGCTGATTTGACGAAATCAACTCTTAATTTGTGTGATTTATCAATTCATTTGCCATATTTATTAGCTGATTTGGATTATTCAGTTGATTTCCATAATTTGTGCCAGATCCATTGGTAGATTTGTGTGATTTGACAACTGATTTGACGAAATAATTTCTTAATTTGTGTGATTCGTCAATTGATTTGTCAGATTCGATCATTCATTTGCCTATTTATTAGCTGATTTTACATAATTCTTCAGTTGATTTCTATAATTCGTGCCACATCAATTGTTGGATTTGTGTGATTTGATGAATTTATCTCTCAAATTGTGTGATTCCTTAATTGATTTGCTGGATTTGACAATTCATTTACTATTTTTGTTTTGCTTCGACTGTGGATTTCCATAATTCGTGCCAGTTCCATTGTTAAATTTGTGTGATTTGACGTATTCATCTCTTAAGTTTTATGATTGTCTATTGATTTGCCTGATTTGACCATTCATTTGCCACATTTGTTAGCTGATTTAGGTTTGTCAGTTGATTTTCATAATTCGTGCCAGATAAATTGTCAGATTTGTGTGATTCGACAACTCTCAATTTGTGTGATTCGTCAATTGATCTGACGGATTTGACCATTAATTTGACATATTTATTATCTGATTTGGATTCGTTAGTGCATTTCCATAATTCGTGCCAGATACATTGTCAGATTTGGGTGATTTGACGAATTTATCTCTCAATTTGTGTGATTCTTCGATTGATTTGCTGGATTTGACAATTCATTTACTATTTTTGTTAGCTGATTTGTCTTCGTCAGTGGACTTCCATAATTCGTGCCAGTTTCATTGTTAGATTTGTGTGATTTGACGTATTCATCTCTTAATTTTTACGATTGTCTATTGATTTGCCGGATTTGACAATTAAATTGCAATATTTGTTAGCTGATTTAGGTTCGTCAGTTGATTTTCATAATTCGTGCCAGATACATTGTCAGATCTATGTGATTTGACGAATGTATCTCTCAATTTGACCATTAATTTGACATATTTATTAGCTGATTTGGATTCGTCAGTAGATTTCCATAATTCGTGCCAGATCTATTGTTAGATTTGTGTGATTTGACAGCCTATATGACGAATTTATCTCTTTATTTGTATGATTCGTCAATTGATTTGCCGAATTTGTATATTAATTTGTCATATTTGTCACCTGATTTGGATTCGTCAGTTGATTTTCATAATTCGTGCCAGATTCATTTGTAAATCTGTCTGATTTGACGAATTTATCTCTTAATTTCTGTGATTTGTCAATTGATTTGATGGATTTGACCATTCATTTGCCAAATTCTTTAACTAATTGCTGCTGAATTGCCCGATTGATCCATTGATTTGACATATTGTTATCTGATTTGAATACGTCAGTTAATATGCCAGATTCTTCGGTGCTTTTGCCTGAATCACCAATTATTGTTAACCAAAAACTTGATTTTAAAGTGACTCACAATTAAAGATAGAAGTTGATTTTTCGCCCAAAATTTGACATGTTATCGATTCAATAAGTCATTTTAGTCCATTAATATAGAGTACCTACGACTTTTTGTTGCATACTTTAAGAAGTTGAATAGATGGAAATAGTTGGAAGACAGTAACCTTGTTCGTTTATTTCTTGCGATATTGTCCATTTCTATCATTTTTAGTCCGAAGACTGTCAATTTCATACAGTGGTAGAAACTAGCAGTTTTGGCCTAGCAAACGAACAGACCTGATATTACATGTTTTAAATAAACCTGGGTTCCAATTTCATCCCCTATTCGACGATCTTCTCCTGCGAATATTTTTTGAGCAAATCGATTACATATTGACTTACACCACTTGACATATGCCATCTGACAAAATATGGAAAACTTTACTCTTATAGTTTGCTTCCAAAACACTTCATCAAACTAATTAATGTTTCTAGTACAAAAATCAAACTTTTTCAAAGAAAAACAAAAATTGAACCTTCAGTTTCGTTCCAAATAAAAGCAAAAAGGATGAAATAAATAAATAATTTCATCACCAAATCAAACATTTTATCAATAAAGGTTAGAAAAAACCATATAAACTTTCCAACTTACATACGTATACATCTCTGTGCAAAAGACTTGGTTGATTTACAAAATAAAACAAAACAAAAAAGATGTTCCACATACGTTCTAACTTATATCACATCGCCCTTATACACGATATATAACTTAACTTGTATAAAACATCTGAAAAGCCTAGTTAAATCAATTAACTTTTGTTATTCTTTCAACAAATCCCCAACTGAAACATCTCAACAACTCGCACAATTAGATAGTGTGAGAGAAAGACAGATGGAGTATGAGAGAGAGAGAGATAAAGCTGGCGAAAAAAAGAATAAAAATAAATATTAGAAATGTCCAAGTTGGCGTGTCCCGGAAAATACTTTCACTCACTTTGCTTGTTTTTTTTTTTGACGACAGCTTTGGCACCATATTGGCTGGATGTTTTGGGTTTTAGCAACTAACCGAACCCAACTCGCAGCTGATGATGGTTGGGTATGAGTATATATGAGAGCTAACAAGAAGAAAAAGTAACTTTTCGCAATTTTTCTTTCACTATATGAACCTACCTACCTTTCATAGCCTTTTGTTTTATTTAGCCTAAGGGCCTGTTTCACCAGCAATTTGTGATAAGTTTTCTTTTCTTTTTTTTATCGAATCTGTTGATGTGGTTGAGTGGGAGGGAGGGAATATCCGCCCTTGTTTGTAGGTCTTTTAATTGAGCCGACTAACTTTATGAATTACCATCCGTCCCTCCTTTCATCAGGGGGTGTGTTATTATAGTAAAGAAAAATATTATTATTCGTTCTGATTTTTCTTTCGTAGTTTTTTTTTTTTTTGACCCCCCTTCATCCAATTATGATAATATCGATTAGAGTTAAGAACTGTATATTCTCTGCTTCTGCTGTTAATTTAAAATTCATGGTTAACTAATTGAGAAAAGTTTTCTCGCTGATGCTGAAACTATGGAACTAGATCTAGTTCACTCTGACCGAGAGTGCAGTAAAAACTTTCTGGCAACAAATAGCCTAAGAGCTGGCACTTGTAATATAAGACTGCTCTTGACAGAACTACACAATACTCCAAGGTTTTTTTTTCGTTTTTAACCCCCACCCATACGAATGAGTAGGTTTTTTCGAAGTTAACGAAGTCATAGAAAACTTAACGAAACTAAGTTTAAGCATTTCTGATACTCACGTAGAATTGATGAAAACGTCCCTTAATAGGATAACACTTAGGTATTGTTATTTTTATCGTCGCAATACCAAATTGGCGACTATGGCTCGTGTAACACACAGTTAAATGTCACGTTGATTAATAGGCTTCCTTAGAAGTTTTAATCTCGACAAGAATTAGACGAATGAATGCGACACTTGTTCAAATCCTACAACACAAAAAGCTAAATATATGTATGTACCTATGTATGTATGTATGTTTGTACGATGGCCATTCGGAGCCGGAAGAACATAGCCTGAAGTGTAGTCATATACTTATACACATCTGTACTCGTATAAAGAATGTTGTACTTCATTTATCTGCTTTTAGACTTGGGGTTGTTTTTTTTTTTTTTTTTTTTGATAATACGCCCGTTCATTTATTTGGTCAAGCTGAAGGATTTTTTTCTTTATCTTGGATAATTTTTCTTTTGTGCCTTCTGACTTAGAGTTTATATGAGTAAGTGAGTGATTTTTTATCGTGTTTTGTCGAGTATGGGTGACAGGGAGAGGGATAACCACAGCCATAGCAGCGTGTTAAGCTCTCGAAATATGAGAATTTTTTTATTTCTCTTTTGGGTCACGTGTTCATGGTAAAATAATCAAATTAAGCATCATGTAGAGACGATGTGATTATTTCATTTGATTTGGTTAGGTTTTCCTTTTCCTGTTCTGGTATGTATATCCTTAAGCTTGTTATATTGTTCAGAAAAGGATAGGGTAGACAAATTGACAAAATATTTCGAAAAAAAAAGTATATTTTATATAACAACAACTGATTTCCCTAGTGGGTGCAGCATTATGAAGATAGCTGTAACAGTTCGGGCTGTTTGTTTAGGTTTTTTTTTAAGGAAATGAGATCATGAGACGAAAGGGAAGTGGTGAAGTCGTTAAACGTTTTCCAAAATGTGTCCATGTTCTTCAATTTTTGTTCATGTTGTTTTTTGATAAGTGGTAGATTGGTGTAGCAACAGCTTTAACAATTCCAAATTGACTCTACTTTAAAAAAGTAGATTTTATATTGGAAATCTTGGGGACTCAACAGTAAATAAATTTATCCTCTAAAAGCATTGAATGGTTCGTTCTTTTACATGAGTTTCCAACCTTACAAACGAACAGCTCGGTTTACATACTCTAAAACTGATTGTTATGTCATTCCAGCTTTAGACGAATAATAATGATGATGCCATAAATCTTCGGCAGCATAAAATAAGGGACCAAGCTAACTACGCTTTTAAGGCTACTCAAATCCTTCTTACCACTACTATGTCAAGAATGTTCTGATAGACAAAGTAAAATACAATTTCATTTCGTTAGACACCCTGGAGATACTTCCTAAGTTAAAAAAAAACCCTGTGTAACGATGAATTGAATTCTTAAAACTAAAATCGAAAAATAATCATCAAGTTTCAGAATCAATTTATGTAGATCAATTTAAAAAATAAATAATTAAGGAGAATAAATAAAATTTTTGGAATCCAAAAAGTGAAATTTTTCTATCGCTAAATGTGTCTACAGAACTCGATTTTTTAAATTCAAAAGGAATTTTTCAATTTCATTTAAACTTTGAATCGGTAATTTTAGAAAAAAAATATAAAAAATTATTTTTAGCACTAATTTCCTGTCGTACTTTGTTTCTGTAAGTCTAGGTATTCGAATATTTGTAGGTAAAACTTGAGGAAACGGCCCAAAATCTCCAATATCCAAAATCCCAAATCTGACAAGACAAAATTTAATCTAGAATATTGAAATCCTGATTTCCAAAAATTCCACACAGACACACACAGTTGAATGCCGAAATTCCAGAGCCAAAATCCTAAATCCCACATTGACACACAGTTGAATGGCAAATTCCCCGATTCCAAAATCCTGAATCTCATAATTTGGAAGAGTTTAATTATTAAACCTCTTTGCGAGGTGAAATAATAAAATTATTGGCGCAAAATTTTAAACAACCTATTGTTAAGGGCTTAACATATTACTAGTTAGCAAATTGCCAAATTATTTAGTAATTTACTAGCTCTTTCAAAATGTTAATCCTTTTTTTCGTTTTACTAACTAGTAAATTATTAATTCCCTTTTATTAAAATAGGTGCATCTAAACACGTCCAAACAATGACAGTTTATAAAGAAAAACAAAGCAAACAAACCTAAACTTAGGGAACGGACCTAATATTTGGAATGTCAGCAGTCAAAGTGACAACCTACAATTTATTTTGTTATTTTTTTATTTGTGAAAACAATTTTCTTATTTTATTTTGTTTATGTGCTTTTCCCATCGTTGGGAAGATTTAATAATTTTTTTTTAGTTTAAACTCACGGGAAGAACGATTGATTGAGGATTTATTAAAACGACTTTTGAGTTTTGGCCACAGCAATCGATTCTGCAAGTGATAATGATAAAGTAAGATACTGTAAATTTGTCATAGTCAAACCAAAGAAATCATTTAATATAACTTAAAAATTTAATAGGTTCACTATAGCCATGCAGCCATTTAAAGCTGCCAACATGGAGATCTTTAGTTCAAAACAGTGTGGAAAAGATGGTTAAATAAGTGAATAAAGATGGAAATTTACTTTTAAAAGAATTAGCACACGAAAAAACACACAATTTAAATCTTTCAATTAAAATTGCCAAGAAATTATTTTCGAGGACAATGACAGATTTCATATGGATTTAGCAAATTACTAAAATTTAAAGTAGCCATTTTCTGATTTTAACTTTAGTAAAATGTTAAGAGTTAGTAAATTGCTAAAATCGTTTAAAATTATCAAAATCTTCTTTTTAACTTAGTAAATTACTAAAATGGCTTTAACATTTTACTAAATCGTTTAAAATTTTGCGCCATTTTTTTTAGTCTGACAAGAAATAATGTAATCTGTATGGCCAAAATCCCGAATTCAAAAATCCCACACACTTGAATACCAATATCCCAGATGTGGAAATTCTAAAATTCCAAAATCCCGAAAGAGTTGAAGACATTCGGGATTAATCCCAAATTTTAGTAATTTTTTTAAAAGTCTGACAAAACATAATAGGTGTGCTTTATTCATTGCTGCATACTGCATAGCCAGCGCAGCACAAGTCTGAATAAAACGATTACCCACTCTATACGTTCATTTCAATAATTCAAAGTTCTATCGCCAGCACAGCCATCTTTTTTTTTTTACTGACTTCTTTTTCGCCAGCAACCAAATTGTTTTTGTTTTCCAAGGGAAATTTTGCTGCGCTGGCTATGCAGCAATGAATAAAACACACTTAATGTAATCAGGAATGACAAAATCCCGAATTCTAAAATCCCACATATACATAAGGTTGAATGCCAAAATCCCGGATTCCGAAATTCGAAATCCTAGAATCACTCGGGATCAATTTCGAAGTAAAATTTTTGTTTCTTCGAAAGTGATAACAAAATTTCCTTAAAAAAAATATTAGGGATGAAATGATCAAGCGGTCATGGCACGCGAGTTATGTCAAGTTCAGCAACCCAAACGGAAATTCCCACGACTAATAATAATCAAGTTATAAATAATACGATGACAAAGAATGGTCGAGTTCATTTGCCCGTCGTCTGGTCTCGTTAGAGATTCCAGGAAAGTATATTATGCTGACATTGGCAAATGAACACGATAACTTGAACTTGCATAGCTTCATTCACTTCAATAACCATTTTATAAGTTCAGTTGGATTTTGATATAGAAGAAATAAAGTTGGTTATACCTTTTTTAAAAAGAGTTTTAATAAAAGAACTTTAGTCGCGTTACCCAACCTTGATCCAGGATTTTTTGCCTGCTTCATTACTTGCCTCCATTGGATGTAATCAAGCTTCAGCATACTTAATTACAACAATATACACACAGTGAAGGTTTGCATGGATTTTGTGGCCCAAAGATTTAACGGTCGTCTCACCTCGCTAAGAGGCGATCTTCATTGCCCGCACTCTTTTCTGGTTTGCACCCATGTTATTTTTTTTTCTCTAGATATAGATTAAAATAATCACCCCAGGACCAAAGAAAGTCCTTAACAAAATTACTGACCAAAATCGTTGAAATTTCGATCACAATCCTTAAAATAGTGCAAGAAAACTTTGAAAAAAGCTAGAGTGAAGATGGCGCCATTTTACCGACATTTTTTGTTTAAACCATGGAAACTAAAATTCCCATAATGTTATACAAGAAGGACAAAATTTTCTCATTCAATCGTACTGAATTTTATACAATTCAAAACTAATGTGCTTGCCACGACCCACGCTGTAGATCCATATTTGCACGTGAGTTTGAAAAATGTATGTACTCGTTGTTAAGGCGGGGATGAGTATGCTATCAAATTATAATTAATTTTTGTTTGACTGTTTAATTTTGATTCAAGTATATGTTAGGTACCCCAGTGTACAAAAAAAAAAAATAGTGTATTTATAATTATGTAAACCAAAAACATAAAGATGACCTCTTCCTTTGAAGAAAAAATGCATGTCTGTGAGGCATATATAAGGACTTATAAGCCTTTTTGAATATTATAAAGTTGTTTACTTATCCACTTCATCTGAATAGCTTTTTCTGTTTCTTCGCATGACGTACCGATGTACCTATATTCAAACTCATAAATATCATGTTTATCTTCCTATGAGATGTTAATAAACATAATATCATTGTGAAGGGTGCTCATTATCTCTAATAGCTTTAATTAATTATCTGAATGATTCAACAACAAAAAAAAAAAATATCTCATATAGAATGGATAAATCAAAACTTTTACATTAATAATTTTAAGTACCTATACCAACAACATAAAAGTAGGTTATATATTTTTTCACAAAACATGCGTATGGTTTTTTTTTTTTACTAAGAGATTTATTTGAATTTTAAAATAAACATTTTATAATTAAAGAGGAAAGTTTTTTTTTTATTTTGTCTGACTAAAAAAATTGAAGGGCGGATAAATAAAAAAACTGAAAAATATTTTCTCATCATATCCTTTGTTGGTTTTTGATTATCTTTTTTTTTAATAAGTTTTCCATTTCTATATGTTTATGCAAAAAATTAATATTTTAATCAAAATTTATAACTAGATTCTATAGTGATAAGGAATGCGAAAAAAAAAGTGTAAATTAATTAATCACTCGTTCAGCAGTTACATAATAATAGACTTGTAGTACCATAAATTAAATAAACATCTGAAGGTCTATTTAATTTATGGTGGATTTTTGGATGGTACAAGTGTTTTATTTTTTTTCTCATCTATTATAGGTTTTCGATAGCTGACTGAAATTTTATTTAAAAAACGTTTCAAAATGGGTTTTCATTGCTATAATCAAATTTAAAATCGTGGATTCGGGCAGAATCTCATAATCGAGAAAATACAATATCCTAAAAGCCCTTAATCCCAAAAACCCAAAATCACGTAAAAGTTATTTAAAATTTGTTAAAGTTTATTTATAATAGATATTTAAAAAAAAGTTTTATAATTGAAAATAGAAATTCGGACAAAATTAAGAAAACACAATATCACCAAAAACCCTTAATCCCAAAAACCCAAAATCTTGTAAAAGTTTTTTTTTTTCAATTTTTTAAGTTTTATTTATAACGCTTTAAATTGGAATTCCTTACTATACTCATATTTGAAAATCGGAAGTCTGACAGAATCCCAAAATCCAGAAAACACAATATCTCCAAAAGCCCTTAAAACCAGAAACCCAAAATTTCGTAAAAGTTTTTTTTTTAATTTGTAAAATTTTATTTATAATGCTTCAAAATAGTACTCCGTGATGAAAACATATTTGGAAATTGGAAGACGGACAGAATCCCAAAATCCAGAAAACACAATATCCCCAAAAGGCCTTAAACCCAAAAACCCAAAATCTCGTTAAATTTTTTTTTTTTTTTAATTTGTGAAATTTTATTTATAGCGCTTCAAAATAGTATTCCGTGCTGTACTCATATTTGGAAATTGGAAGTCGGACAGAATCTGAAAATCTAGAAAAAAAATCTAGAAAAAAAATTTACGTAAAAATTTGTGAAATTTTTATAATATTTAAAAATGAGTTTCATAATTTAAAATCGGAAGTCGGATAAAATCTAGAAAACATAATATCCCCAAAAGCCCCTTATACCAAAAAACCCAAAATCTCGTAAAAGTTTTTTTTTATTATTTGTGAAATTTTTTATAAAGCTTAAAATAGGATTCCGTGCTGTACTCATATTTGAAAATCGATAGGCAGACAGAAACCAAAAATCTAAAAAAAAATGTAATATCCCGAAAGCCCTTAATCCCAAAAACCCAAAATGTCGTAAAAGTGTTTTAAATTTTTTGAATCACCGCAAATTTTCATACGGAAATCAGCAAATTTTATTCAAAATACTTGAATTTAAGAAACATTTTTATTTTCTATAATTGTTTGAGATTTATCTGAATTAAGAGTTTTCGGGGTTTTGGAGATTTAGAGTTTTTGGGATGTTGGGACTTTTGGCTTTCGTCATTTCGGGATATGGGGTTTTCGATATTTGGTTTTCGGGATTCTGATCCCAACCGCAGAAACTTCAACCTTATGCAATGTTTTATAAACAAAATTCTCTCATTTTGAGAAGTAAAGGCAGAGATAGAAATCGAGACCAAAAAACTACTAAAACTATAGCGCTCGAGAGTCTTAATTTTTGTCTGCATTTTTCCAACTTTATTTGAAAACCTAGAATTTTCAAATTTGTCTTAAAAGATGTATTAACTATATAACCAAAAGCGACAAATATTTGTATGGTGTTTATTTTAATTTCTATAATTAAAAAAAAATTACAAAAAAAAAAAATACTCATACGCCCCGTAGCCCTTAATGCAGTATTCTTTTTTATATTCCCTGGCGTTTTCCAAAAAAATCAAATATAAACCAAGCTATCAATATTTATTTAGAAATCTTTAAACTGATGATTGTAGTTTCAGAAATATATTTTGAAAAATTAAAGAGAATCTCCAACATAAATCAATATGATCAAGATTCTAAGGATTTATTCTTTTTCAATCTTTTTCTTTTATTTTTATTTTAACAAATTTCATCTACTTAAATAAAATAATGCTCAAACTAAAATGAGTTCATTTGTTATCGTTTTTTTTATTATTTATTTCCTCTAACATCAGACAAAGCAAAAAAGCAACAAAAAAAAAAGCACTAAATTAACGACCATAATCAAATAAACTGCAACATGCTTCAAATGATAGTGACAGCATCAGCAGCTAGGCGCTTTAGTTAAAAGAAAATTCCTGGGTCAACGAGTGAGGGCCAACTATATCAACATAAAGTGTTTGGGCTAAGCACATCATCATATATATACACACACACAAAAACTTATACTTTACACATCCATCCAACCACCCACCAACCAATCCTCTCATTGCGGGTCTCCTTCATATATACACTCTCCGCGCACCACCGCCGCGCCGTCATCGTCACCATCAATGTTCTGTGTGCGCGCTGCATAGAGCAAGCATTTCGAACGCCAAGCACAAAATTGAATAAGTTTCCCACAAACTATACTAAATCACCCGGGGATGATGTATGGCAGGATATACAGGACAGTTAGCTAGGACTACCATAGTACCGAGTACTAGCCAAGATAGACAAGACAAAGAGCATCACAAGGGAGAGGGAGAGAGTGGAGATGGGGGTACATATATTATATATCTACGAATACGAGGAATGAGTATATATTACTCTTTTTTTTTGGCTCTGCCAAGTAAAATTAGTGAAATTTTCATTCGGTAAAAACCACCATGTTTCCGGGAGGAGGAAACTCATGAGGTTAAAGGAAATGGTTGTTAGAGTAGTGTAGTAGTGGTTTGGTTATATTCCTATATTATATAAGTAGACAAAACTTATCTTAATAAGCCTATTATTTTTTTGAAAACATCGTCATATCAGTGTGAAACAATAGTGAATGTTTTTTTTGTTGCAAATCCTTTGCTCTTGTGATGTATAGATATACCCCTACATAAATAAAATTATGGGGAAAGGAAATGACGAGGGGGTATTACTATTTGCTTTCTCGAAACTCGGATTCGCGGTCGGTCAGTCTTCTGAGACACTCGTAATAATTTCTGTTATAATTGAGTGTGAACTTTAAGGCAAACTATAATTTTTTTTTATGACAAACTAAGTGATTCTGATGGTGAAGCCCAGCGCCGTCGAGTGGATAAAAAAAGTAAACAGTGCTGTCGCCGTCGCTTTTAAATTTTTTTTTGTAAAAATTTCACTTTAGTGGAGTTAAAAAAAAATTTCACTTGAGGTGGATTTAAAAAAATCCTAAAAACGGTTGTGAAATATTAGAAATTCAAATGTCATTTTCGTGATGAAAATTTAATTGAGGGGAAAAATAAAAAGGAAATGAAAGCGTTCAGCTAATTTTTTGTTCGGTTCATTTTTTTTTTCACTTAAGAGAGTTTTTTTAATGAAAACTATAAAATTTAACTAAAAATATGTTTCTCTAAAACGGAGTGTTTTAAAGGTAATTGGTCGACAAATACTCAGGGATGAAAAAAATGTTTCAGATAAGCGGGTTTTTCTCTTAAGCAGGTTTCTCTTAAGCTGGTTTTACTGTAATAAATATTTAACAATACAAAATTCCATTTATTTTCTTTCCAACGTGTTATTAATACATCAATTACATAATATTACATCAATTACATAATATTACAGTTTCTATTGTCTCTTGTCATGGCATGACGTTCTAAAATAAAAAAAAATTAAATTTCGATGAAAATCAATTTTTCGCTGACTTTTTTTGATTTAGATTTTTTTTTTAGAAAAATTTTGCTTACTTTGTTGAAAATACAAAATCATAGTGAAAATATTTTGCAAACGATGTGACCTGCAAAACTTTCTTTGATAATACTAAACAAGTAGGATGAAAGGACAAACTATAAATATTTCTTCTTTTTTCTTAGTTTTCTTTCTTTTTTTTAGCTCAATGATAAAAATTCTTTTCTCAGCTAAAATTAAATAAATCATATTTTAATGCTCTTCCGGGAGTAAATGATAAAAAAAGAGAAAACTATCCCATCTATAATGTACCTAATCTTACTTCTAACGGGTGATTTTTTAGCTGGTTTGGTTTTGGCAACACTGGTTTTGACAGCTGACGTGTGTTTAGTACCTTGTGTCACTGTCAAACAGCTTCAGTTTGGTTTGCAATTTAACCATGGATCGTCTTACAAATGAACAACGCTTGCAAATTATTGAATTTTACTATCAAAATTCGTGCTCGGTTCGAAATGCTTTTTTATCGAAAAATTGTGTTCAGCGATGAGGCTCATTTTTGGTTGAATGGGTACGTAAATAAGCACAATTGCCGCATTTGGAGTGAAGATCAGCCAGAAGCATTGCAACAGCTACCAATGCATCCCGAAAAAGCCACTGTTTGGTGCGGTTTATGGGCCGGCGGCATTATTGGGCCATATTTCTTCAAAGATGATGCGAAATAAGTCCAGAATGACTTTTTTTTCAGGGAAGGTAAATTGAATACAAAATTTAAAAAAACGCTAACTTTCTTCACAACAAACCTGAACCTTTTAGACTTATGATAGTCAATGATATGTACATATTTGTTTTTTTTTGCCCGAAGTTTAATGCAATAAGTCTTTTGCGTTGTGACAGAAAAATTTGAATTGAAATAGGTTATGAAAAATTAATAAATTAATAAATAATTTTAACCAATAAAAACAAAATTATTTTAAACATAAATTTACAAATCAACTGATTTCGCTAAGATTTTCAATTTGTTCCTTAAAGTCGAGTATACAGTTCTTTTGAAGAAAAAAAAAAAAAAACATAAGTGATAAGAATTTTTTTTTGGGAAGAAAAAAAATCTGAGTTGAAATAAAAAATTTGTATTCGTTGTCCTCTTTTTTTCCACAAAACAATGGCACTGACATTGTTTTGCCCGAAAAAATATTCGTGGTGAGTATAAAATTTTTTCTCAGGGTTGGTTCACATCTCGATAAAAAAAATTAAACGTCTATTTTTTTTTTGCGCAAAAATCTCTCCCATAAGAAATGCATGTAGTTTTTTTTTTGTCGAGGAACTGTATACTCGGCTTAAGGTACCAAAAAGGAAAGGTGCAAAAAGTGGTTAAATTATAATTTTTATTCTATAACGTCCTTAAAGTAAAAATGTTGTGCTATCTTAAATCTTATGTTTTTCCGCCCACTGCCACACCCACTTTTCTTATATTTATTTTAATTTTCTAGTTATCAAATGACCTGCAAAAGCTGGAAAATTGTCGTCGAGCTGCATTGAACTGAAAAAGTGCAATATTATTGGAAATACGCCCACTACCACGCCCTTTTTTCATATACATATACATACATACATATGTATCTGATTTGTCTTCTTACTTAACATCCATAATGGGACAGAAATTTGTTAGTAAAGATCTTTCAAATGTTTTTTTTTAAATCCACCCACTGCTTCACCCACGATTCTTATATAGGAGTGTTCTTCGTATTAAACATTCAAAATAAAGTTGAAATTTAATAGTTAAGCTCTCTTGAACCTTATAAGCATGACATGAGGATTTTTTTAAGAAACCGCCCACTACCACACCTACTTTTATATTGTTTGAGTTGTCACCTTATTTTATAATGATGTTGAAATTTGGTAATGCAAAGCTTTTGAACTTAAAGCATGTCATGTGTTGTGTGTAATATTTTTGGAAATACGCCCACTATCACACCCACTTTTCATATACATTTCTGAGATTTTTTCTCATTAAACATCCATTGGAGTTTGGTAATACAGCTCTCTGGGACCTAAGGCAAAGCATATGTAGTTTTTGTAATACTCCGCCCACTGACACGCCCACTTTTCTTATGCTTCAGTTGTTAACTTATGTATAAAAAGTCCCTAGAAAACTTGCAATTTAGCTATTTTTAAGTTAAAGTGTAATATTTTTGAAACTCCGCCTACCACCACGCCCACTTTTCTTATACATACCTGAGTTTTCTCTTTATTTAACATTTAAAATAAAGTTGAAATTTTGCTAATTAAGATCTCTTGAACCTAAAGCATGACATGTGTAATTTTTTTAATACTCCGCCTATTACCACGCCCACTTTTCATTTATTTAAGACTTCTCCCTGTTTAACATCCATAATTAAGTTTAAATTTGGTTATAGAAGTCTCTTGGCGTTAAGCATGACATGGGTAATTTTTTTTTAAAACTCCACCCACTACCACACCCACTTTTTATATGTATGACTGTTCCATTTATTTCGTAATAAAATTGAAATTTGGTAATTCAGCTTTATTGAACTTAAAGTATAATAATTGAATTTCTGAACAACAATATAATAATATGTGTAAATTTTTTTAAATATACCTACAGCCACGCCCATTTTTTCATATATGATTTCTTGATTTTTTTTTATACTTTCGCTTGAAATATCAATTAATCGAATGATTTCAAATTTATCCGCTGGGCTTACACATTTCGGGAAAGGTTTAGAATGTGTTTTGAGCAATTTAAAAATAGCTGGTAATGTACTACGAAGCGTGGCAGGGTTTATCTTTTTGTACTAAATAAAAAAAAATTAAATAATGTGAAAGAAAATATTCGATGGTTAAAGTGCAGAACCTCGTAAGTCTTTCTTACTGTTTTTCAAAAATCAAAAAAAAAAACTGCCAAATTTTGCATGGCGGTCTATAGTAACAAGCTTTCAATTCTGTCTTTTTCTGCATAAATTGTTCAGGACAACATTATCCCAGTCGAAATAAACATTTAAATTGGAAAAAATTTTACTGTACAATTTTCTTTCACTATATGGCTTCAATCCTTGGTTTAAATTGCTCTAAAAGTCCTATTTCCCCTAAATAAAAAGTAAAGAACATTTTGTTATTTTCAATTTGCTCCAAAACTAAGAGCAATTTTGGCATCTGGTTTTAAGCATTTGACTTAAAAATAATAATAGCATTGAATACTAAAAGCAAAAATAAATTATTAAGTTAAAATTTTGAAAAAATTAATTCCAATTTTTTTTTTTATTTTTTTTTTCAAAATTTTGAGTTTGAAAATTAATTTTTTCAAAAACTCAAAAATAATTTTATTTAAGAACAGAATTGAAGAATGGATTTCTGGCTTTAAAAACAGATATAATATGGCATTGTAAGTTTTTCCATTGTTTTCAAATATTTTTGTTATTTTAAGTACATTTTTTTTTTGTACATAGCTACTGGGCTACATTGCTCTTCTAAAATTACCAAAAAGAGGCTCTGATGCTGCTGATTTTTTGCATAAATCATATTTTTTTTTGAATTTTTGACTTATGAGGTTCTACCCTTTAACCTTTCGTAGATATGTGTTGCAAGTTCCATGCAAAACTTTCACTGTGCGGAAGTCGAAGAAATGTTTTAAGACTGGATTGGGACGTCTCGAAAACCTGAGCCATTTAAGCTTTTTTGAGATTTACTTTGACTTCATGACATTAAACCCTTCCAAAAAGTATAATTGCTTTTACAGAAATAGTGTCGACTTATTAATATTCGTAATTTAGGTGACACTACAGTCCGGTATGAACCTGGGGTGCCAGCACGTAACTTGATACAATCGAGGATTGTCGATCGTCGGTCACCTCGAAACAAATATATTTTGACAGCACGTAACTTGAAACGAATTACATTATGAATTGTACTTATAAAAGTCATTGTGAACTATAAAATTAAATGTCAAATGGGTTTTCTTTAAAATAATTTCATTCAAGTATCAATTTATAATTCTTGCAAAATGATTTTTTGGTCATAATCTCCATCTGTTTTTTTATTTATTGACATATTATTTTGTTTACCCATGTTTTTTGTAAAAAAATCACTCCCGACGATAAGTATTTTCTATCGAGTGAAAACTTTTGTTTCAAACGTTAATTTGAATTTTGTATGCTACCAAATCTGACGATACAATCGAGGACACTTAATTGAACCAAAATATGTGCTGCCAATGCTCGATTGTATCAATTTACGTGCTGGCACCCCTGGACCTTAACCAACAAATTTCTCCAGCCATCTCAGTCCCTATCAAGCTTGTCTCCAGTTTCGTACGTCAAGCTTGTTAAGGTTCTCTTCCACTGAGTCACGGTCTTCCTCTACTGGAACCAATAATCCCTCAGGGATGGACTCAAACATCTACATTATACATATCTAAAAAATGGCACAAAATAGAAAATTACTATCATCTACAAAAAAATCACTTTTCACTAAAATTTTAAAACTACATATTGACAAACAGCCTTAAGAAATCTTTTGATGGAACTAATATGGGTTTCCCTCTCCCCCAACTATAGGTATATTTCAAATGTCAAATTGATGTCTGCCTGTGGCAGTATAATATTGACAGTTATTATTATCGCGATAAAGCTTTCAAAAAATATTGACTAGGTGAAATTATATGTCATTACACCATAAATTATAACATGTTGTGTTAGCACACAATATACGTCAATTAATGTCTTAAATTTACTAAGGGAATTCTCTCCAAATATAAATACATAATTTAATCGAAGCTTTATTTTACCACACATCATAACTAACCATTGAATCCAGTTAAAATAAATAAAAAAAAAAAAAAATCGAAACACTTTTTTTTATGTACATTCCCAGTGGAAATATTTCAAGTTCTGCTTTTTTTTTCAAGATTTTCCCAAATGACAAAAGAGTGATTTTCTAATAAAAACTTTCGAAATGAAGTTACTCAGATTAATGTATATTCACCACAACTTAGATACTTATTTCAACACAGTCCACAATTCATCAAGAGAGAGAGAGAGAGAGTCGGAACATGCGCAAGGCCAGGTCTTGAGAATTGAGAGTGCAGGTTGTATGGGAATTCGCAGTACCTACTACCAAAACTGCTGATTGCCGAAATTTATTTTGAACTTACTATACGAGTTTTACCGAGATGATGTGACTCGTTGTGATTCTTCTTGCAGTAGGTTAGGAGCATCACACACTTCGCTTCGATTCGATGGATGGCGGCACCGTGTCGATGGATAAAATTTATTTTATTGTCTGTCGCATGTTGTTTATTAAGTTGTATCCTTTGAGTTCACATCATCAAGGATGACATACCAGGCAGAAAGAGAGAGAGAGAGAGAGAGAGAGTTGAAGATTGGATAGCGCGTTTGTCGTCTTATGGGTGAGATGGTGAAAATTTAGGGTTGATAATAATATTTGAAAAAAGGAATTTACATATTTTCACCCAAAACATGTATCCAATATAATCAAGGAAACCGAAGTTTCTGAATGGTAACATATTGAATATACCCCCAGATTTAACTTGGGAATAAGGACAAAAGAGAGAGAATCAAATTCAAATGGCCTGTTGCATTCAAATGTGAGTAGAGTAGGTTAGGTATATGAACATACATATACTCGAATGGATATTTATATGTTCAATTTGAAGTGAAGTTGCTTGATTTGACACACTTGTACTGATGTGCATATAGGAATACAGGTATATCGTCAATCTTGAACCTTGTATTTTAATGCATAAATAAACAACGAAGCTTTATACCTATACATAACCCTCTCATAACCTAAAGACGTCTCACGAAGATTATTATATTCCTGGAGAAATATATTTTGTTAAGACAATTTTCAACAAAGTTTTTAATGCCCTTAAGCAATGTCGTATGAGTAGGTCGTACGGTATATCGTACCTATGTATATATATCGTATGCAGGGTACACCTAGCTTTATATATATTTTGCTTGTTTGTTTGTTTATCATTAACTAGTTTTAAGTCCGACAGACTAAACGTTGAGCATTTTTTTTTTATTTTTTTTACAAAATGAAGATGGGCGAGATTGTGAATGTGGAAGAAGGACGTGAGTTAAGTAAACACATATAACAAGGTCAAAAAACCTTATAATACAAATAAATATATGAACTTTGCTTGTTCAACTGGTTTCATATAAGAGTAAACATAATAATCAAAATGAAAACAGAAAGTACATTTTTGTATGAATGTTTTAAAATTGCCAGTTAAAAGGTTGTGTGTGTGTGTGTTTTTTTTTTTTTTTTTTTTGAGGTTATAAGTTCAGTCAAGAAATATGATTTCCAAATGGAATTTTTTTGGTGGTGTACCTACTTGTATTGACTTTTGGATTCTGTTTTAGAAGGTAACCTTTGATGTATTTAGCAAACAAAAAATCATACAGACAGAAGGACTTCTTACCCTCTCCTTTGATACAACAAATCTTCCTTTGGATTTACATAAATATTTAATAAGCATAAGTCTAAAACGAAATTCTTAAGCTTATAGCCTACATAAAGGTGTAAAGGGGATGGGATGAAAAGTGACATATTTTTGAAGAAGTCTAGCAAAGGTGTGATGGTTTGTGAAGGGAGACTTTTTTCAAGGCTTTTTTATGTTTGTTTGTGTGAAAGTCAAAGGGCTTTTGAATTCTACATTAGCTCAATACATCATACGGATCACAGGTCATTACAATGACAGTTGAGGAATATTATATTTATATGGCAACATTGTCGAAATCCGCCGCCGCGCCGCCTGAAATAAGAATTTAATGAAGTTAAAGTAAGAGTAATTTTTACCATATGGCAAATTTAATTTTTTATATTCATTTTAGACAAATTTTCAAAACTTCTTTTTTTTCTCTTATTTTTCATTTAATTTTGTCTTTTCATTAAGTTTTTGTTTGATTAATTTTATATGAATATGATTATGATTATGATTATGATTATGATTATGATTATGATTATGATTATGATTATGATTATGATTATGATTATGATTATGATTATGATTATGATTATGATTATGATTATGATTATGATTATGATTATGATTATGATTATGATTATGATTATGATTATGATTATGATTATGATTATGATTATGATTATGATTATGATTATGATTATGATTATGATTATGATTATGATTATGATTATGATTATGATTATGATTATGATTATGATTATGATTATGATTATGATTATGATTATGATTATGATTATGATTATGATTATGATTATGATTATGATTATGATTATGATTATGATTATGATTATGATTATGATTATGATTATGATTATGATTATGATTATGATTATGATTATGATTATGATTATGATTATGATTATGATTATGATTATGATTATGATTATGATTATGATTATGATTATGATTATGATTATGATTATGATTATGATTATGATTATGATTATGATTATGATTATGATTATGATTATGATTATGATTATGATTATGATTATGATTATGATTATGATTATGATTATGATTATGATTATGATTATGATTATGATTATGATTATGATTATGATTATGATTATGATTATGATTATGATTATGATTATGATTATGATTATGATTATGATTATGATTATGATTATGATTATGATTATGATTATGATTATGATTATGATTATGATTATGATTATGATTATGATTATGATTATGATTATGATTATGATTATGATTATGATTATGATTATGATTATGATTATGATTATGATTATGATTATGATTATGATTATGATTATGATTAAGATTATGATTATGATTATGATTATGATTATGATTATGATTATGATTATGATTATGATTATGATTATGAATATGAATATGAATATGAATATGAATATGAATATGAATATGAATATGAATATGAATATGAATATAATTATGATTAGAAACATGAATATGAATTTCACAAGTTTTGAAAAATTAATTTATTTTCGGGTTTTGTTTTAAATAATAAAAAAAAACATTTATGTAATACTACCTTAACCCTAGCCACAATTCACAGCACCACTACGACTATATTGAAATTTGTCAAATTACCAAGCGACTCAGACGAGATTATACGATTGTCTCGTTAAATATCAAAATTTCAAAAATTCCCCCTCCTCCCTGTCTTCTAAAATGTTTCTGAATTTATGTAATATTATAATAGTAATTAACTAGCTAGCTTCACAGCACCAACTATCTGACATTTTGTCAAATTTCAACTTTCAAAGAAAACTTTAGAAATAATATAAAATAAAAATAAAAAACAAACAAAAAAAAAACAAATATAAAAAAGTAGGTGTGCCAGTAGGCGGACTTTAAAAAATAACACAAATCAGGCTTAAGTTTCAAGAGATTATTAATTCAAACATTCAAACTTTCTAGAGATTTTAAGTAAGGAGAAATGTAAGATATCAGAGAAGTGGGGGTGGTAGTGGGTGGATCCGAAATGAATACCTACAAATTTATTATAAATTTTAAGTCGGACGTTATAAGAAGTATGAAATTTCAATTAAGTGAAAGTGGGTGTGGTAATATGGGCGGGATAAATAACACTATTCATATTCTTTAGGTTGAAGAGAACTTAATTACTATAAATTTTAGCGTTCTTAGAATTTTCAATAATTAGAAAACTAAAATATGATAAAAATGGGTGTGACAGGGGGTGTATTTTACGCAAACCACTTTATAAACCATTTCGCTGTTATTTAGGAATAAAATTTTAAAATTTCAGTGACTTCGGTTCAGTAGTTCTCGAGTCCATAAACCGGGTTGGGGCATTATTCTGTAAGTGCCTAAATTCAGTTTTCAAAATTCTGTATTTAAAAATTCTAAAATTCTGTTTTTCAAAATTCTGTAAAACCATTATTCTGTATATTAAATTTCAGTATTCCAAAATTCTGTATTTCAAAAATTCTGTAAATTATAAAAGAAAAATTGTTTTGATAATGAAAAAAAGTGCGCAACTTCACTATCAAAACTATTTTTCCTTAATAATTTACAGAATTTTTGAAATTCAGCATTTTGGAGTTCAGAATATACAGTTTTAATAATTTTTCAAAATTTTGTATTTACAAAATTTTGGAATACAGAATAAAAGATTTACAGAATTATGATCATACGGAATTTTCAATCCATTTACAGAATTTTGGTCATACAGAATTTTGTAATACAGAATAACGACCCGTTCCCCCATAAACCTTATACGGGCAAAAATTCATTGTTATAAATGAATATAGAAGACTAGCTGACCCGACAAACTTCGTTCCGGCTAAATTTCTATTAAAATTTGTTCTCCGTAACACGTACGAATAATTTAAATAATAAAATCGCAGAAAAACAGTAGATGAAAAAATGGAATTTGTGTTGATGTAACAACTCCAGTCTCGTTATGCCGATAACCTCACTTTTGAAAATTAAAATTAAAAAATAAACACCAATTCATTGAATTTTACTTTCGTCTTTTTGAAAGTAAAAAAAAAAAAATTGCTATAGATGTGTTCCTTCACTTTAAAACTCTATGCTTTTGTGTGAATTTCTACGTGATTTTATTTTTTTTATATGAACTTTGACAGAATTTGGTGTAGAAATTCCCAGAAATGCACAGAGTTTCAAAGTAAAGGAACTAGGCTAATAATTTCCTAATTATATTGAAATCAGCTATCGAACGTGAATCTGAAAGCGTAAAGCCATCTGTTTTTTTCATACTAAGTTTACATTTTTAGATATCGCCAGCATCTACCCCTAAAAGTATGTAATATACTTACACTCCTGAAAGTATGTTAATTTCTTTTCCGGTCGAAATGTCCAATTTTCGGCAACTTAATGTGTGAATTTAATCAATTTTTTATCTTTCTCGTACCCTTAAAATAGAATTTTCTGCTATCTCTACCATCAACACCTGAAAGTATGCAATTTCGGGTTTTCATGATTTTCAGAATTTGCGTTAGAAATTTCCAATTTTCGGCTTCGTAAATGTGTTTACCTGCTTCAATACGAATTCAATCGATATTTTCTCCTACCCATACCAAAAAAATGGAATTTTCAAATAACGCCACCGTCAACACCTGAAAGTGTGCAATTTCGGGTTTTTACGATTTTCCCACTTTTTCGGTCGAAATTTCCAATTTTATGCTACATAAGTTTTATTATCTACGGATCTGGATCAGGGTCATCGCTTGAAAATAAAAGGATACGGATCCATGATGACAACAGTGTTGTATGCTTATCTCTTTTTTTTTCTTATGTTTGTTTATTTTTCATATAGATATTCATCTTTCTTTACACTACAGTTTGTACTCCCTACTGACTAAAGAGCCGTCTACTCGCCAGAGTAAAAACTTATTTTCGGATCTTTAAAATAGATCCAGATACAGAGCAGGAGCGAAAGTTGTATTACGTGTTAAAAGATGATCCCGATCTAGATCCGTAGCTAATAAAACGCGGTTATAGAGTGTTTACCTGGTGCAATCTACCTACCGAGTTGAATAATAAAACCAATTCATTTGATTGGTAGTTGACACAATTCTTGGAAAATTTGATACAAAAACTTGACAACTGCAACAGTTTCAAATTTGTCATTCGAGGCACCAATTAATGACTGAGTTTGAATTATCGAAGAAGCGATACTTTACCCATTGTTTGGAAAAAATGCTCTTTTAACCAATATCATCGCATTCTCTTTAACTAAAGAGATAAATGTATGTTTTATTGAATGAATATAGAAGCTGTCAAATAAAATACGTTAATTAGTCACGATGATGTCATACTCATTATATTCGAAACAAAAGCTAAACGTAACATACATAAGTATAAGATTGACCTGACAAATTAAGAAAAACCTTTTGTCTAACTAAGCAATATTTCGGACAAAATAAGTTCTTCCAAAACTATAGCATCAGCTATCAGGCAACAGTTTTACTGACTTTGATGTCAATCACAATTCAATTTATTAACTTCTCTAGATATACAAACTCAAGTTCCCTATACATTTATTCTATATTTATGCCTGTGGAAGTCCATTATTAAATAAAGCATGAACTATCACTCAAATAAGTTTATGGACTCAAGTCTTCCGTTGCAAAGCCCCTTAGCGCGCTCTGTTTCACCTTAAGGCCAATACAGGGTAATTTGCACGAATCTCCTAAGGGCGTATATAGACATTTCGTGTCAACAAAGTTGAGTTGTGTTCCTACTCTGTGTGTGTGTTTGTGTGTGCGTGTGTATAGGTGACACTCAAATTGATTACGTATTTATATGCTACTGTATATTTATTATCAAGAGAGGAGAGCTAGGAGGAGGTTGGGAAAATCATAATGTTTAACGTCACTCATTCAATGTCATAAAAGTGAACTCTTAACATTACTAATTTCATGGGAATACATCTCTTTTGATTAAATCATTGGTTCTTAACACTCTTCTTATACAAGCTCTATATATAGCTTAATATACATTTATTTCAGTTAGACCCTTTATGATTCTCATGACGATATTCTATATAGAATATTTTGTATCTCATAGACATAGAAATTAGGTTTGAAATTGAGTAAAATCCATCGCTTGAGGAAAACTATACATTCAATAGCTACATCTATGTAGATACTACTCGTAGTTTATTGCTGCTGAATGGGTGAATTAGGATTTTACTAATGCTTTGGAGATATAATTATGATTGACGCTATATACTCGTACGATAAATGATGTGTCCCAATGCTACACACTACACAGGCTATAAACGTGTTAGGATATGCTGATTATGTAGTTTGTATTTTATTTGCCGGAATCTTTTGATACTACACTAACACTATATCTACACAGAAATGAAAGTCGTGAAAATCAAATCAATCAATTTGTGAATGATTTTTATTGGCTAAACTACATAAAGCCTGTAGCTGATGTTATTGCTTTGAGAAATTATATGTTATGTAAATTAAAAAAAAAAAAGAGGACAAATATTATGGGACAAAATAATGCATATTAATTACATGTTATAAGTCCTTTGGGTTTTAAGAACAAATTTTAGACAAAAAGTTCATTTAATTGCCTAGCGGCAGAGGAATTTATTTTTTTCCAAAATTCTACCCTAGGTTTTCGAGACTTTGACATTTTAAATTCTGCATCACCGTCACCATTTCCTTCTTAATTTCTCACTACTCAATCTTTTTTGTGACTTGATTTTGATTTTATCAGAATTCATATATCAACATATTTTAATTTTTTATTTTACGCGACAGTAGGTATCTATAAAAAGCAGAACCGAATTTGGGTAAGTGTAATTAGAGTAGCTCCACACAGTTTTTTTTTTTGTTGCTTTATACTTTTAGTATTTTTACCGGCTTATTGAATCCGGTATATCACTTATCGAAGGTCATATCGCGGTATCTCTTATTCTGATTAATTATTTTATGTCTTTACAAACTGCTATTTGTTTACAGGGTGATTATAGCATAATATGTAGGAAGTGACCGGCTGACTATTGACTTATAGTGAAGAACTCCGAAAGTACAGCTCCAGTGTTGATGATTGTTTTTATTGAATTCATATTAACCAATGGCCTCCAGGAGCTTTAACTTAATTCTATATAATAATTTCATTACGCGGAAAATCTGAAAAAAAAAAAAAAAATAAAAAAACATTAATTAACTCTATTTTCCGGAAAACTGTCTTAACTCATTTTTAGGAAATGTAGAGCTTAGCACTTTTAGGTTTCCTTAATAAAAAAAAATAAATGATTTCAAAACAAACTAAAATTTATTCATAAAATATTTATAAATATTTTTATTAGGCGCGTTTTTTTGTAAGCCCAGGGGGAATTGGATGTTTTCATCCAATCGTTTTTTTAAACGGCGTCGGTTCTAAAAAATGTACATGTAAAATGCGACAACAACTAATCCCCTGCGGGCTTAGCTAAACCCAGAGAATTCTCGGGGCTTAACTTAAGCGCATAAAAAAACTGTTGTACTGACATGACTTACATACATGTTATCGATAGCTTGTATGAAAACTCCATGTTTTTTTGTGTGATGGCGTCGCTAATCCCCGTTGTCGTTTTTTTTCCACCAATTGCCCCCGGGGTTGCAAAAAAACACAGCGGGGATTAGCGACGCCATGACAGTAAAAAACATGGAGTTTTCATACAAACTATCGATAACATGTGTGCAATTCATGCCGGTAACACAGTTTTTCGGTGCGCTTAAGTTAAGCCCTCGAGAATTCTCCGGGATTAATTGCTGTTGCATCTAACATGTCAATTGTTTAGCGCCGACGCGTCGTTTTTTTCATCCAATTCCCCCCGGGCTTGCAAAAAACACGGATATTGATTATCTGATCAATAGAACCCAAGATATAAGCTTTTCTAACGAACTTCTTTGGATATTTTTTTCACAAAGCAAACAATTGAAACAAAATTTCCAAAAAAAAAACCCTTTTGATTCCTTTTATTCCTCATATTTTGGTTTCTATTGTTCGGAACATCAAGACTGAGGTTTTTAAGACTAAAAATTTTTTATATATTATTTTAAGTGGTTATATTCCTGACACAATAATCACAATTTTTAACCTTTCCACATCTACCACAAGCTGAAAATAAATTTACAGACTTTTGTATTGGGAAATATTATGATTTAGGTATTCACATTTCGTTTATACTTTCAATCCCCAAATTTGCTATCACCTCACTGAGGCTATTAGAGTTGTTTTCTTTAACTCACTTAAAAATATCGATAGTTAAAAGTTCCACAACTCTGAGTGTTGATATTATTTTTCACTTTTTTCACTTTTTTTTTTCAATTGTTATCATTTTGTTCAATCGTTTTTGCTTTTTTAAATTTTTTCTTTCACTTTTCTTTCTTTTTTTCATTTTTATTCACTTTTGTCGCCTTTTTCAATTTTTTTTTTTCAATTTTTTTTTTCATTTTTGTCACTTTTTTACTTATTTTCTTTTTTTTTATTAAATTTTTTTTCATTTTTGTCTTTTTTTCAATGTTTTCCTTTTTTCACTTTTTCAGTTTGTTCACTTATTTATTCAATTTGTTCACTTTTTTCAATTTGTTAATTCAAATTGTTCACTTTTTTCTCAATTTGTTCACTTTTTTCAATTTGTTAATTTTTTTTCAATTTGTTCAAGTTTTTTTTTTAATTTTTTCACTTTTTTTTTTCATAAATAAGGGTAAAAAAGAATAAAATCAATAACGAAGAAAAATTGATACAAATTTTATATTTGCAAATTAAAATTCAGCCGAAAACAAAAATTTTAATAAACGTTTCTTTAAATTTTTTATTTTTATCTTGAGTTTAAGATTTTAAAGAATTTTTGTTAAGTTCCATGACATGATCTAAGATTTATCGATGGACAAAAAATCAACTCTTTATCATTACTGGTTTAGAAAACAGATTTTCGCGTTTAATATTTGTTTATTTTAATGTTCCTTAATGAAACTCTGGATTTCAAATAATCTCGCATCATTAAATTTTTGAATAAAATTTCCTTTCACATGGTGTTTTTTTGTATTCATTTAAAACCTACCATATTAGCTGGGTCAGAAAATTGAATTAAATTGACAGTGCTAAGTCTTCTACAAGGCAGATGTATTTCAGTTGTATAAGGAATTTGTATTATTAAAAAAAAAACATCATATACAAAATTGACATTTAAAGAGTGGCAACCCTATGCTTTGAACACATTTTATTAGGCAACCCATGTGTAAATTGTTTGTTTAAATACAACTTACAAAATGCATACCTCTCATCTGGTAACTCGATGAGATTATTTCGTCCGATGAGATTATTTCTTCTACTTTAAGAATACCTTAACTAACAACAAATAAGTCATTTCAATATATCCAAATAAATTTTTCTTTATGCTCACTTATTAATATGTTTTAGCGCCTTTTCACATCTTATACGAAACGCCCTGTATTTATTTTTTGTTTTAACTTACTGATATTTTGCAATCCTTCTCAGCCAAATTCTTTCTTTAAACCTAAACCGCAGATACATTTTTCTTATTTTTGCTACCAGGTACAAATATAGAGTAATCTTAGGTGTGTAAAGCTTAAAATTAAGATTAAAAAAATTTTGATGGATTGGGTATTTGTTGGCCTTGGTTCCAAGGAGGTGAATGAGTTTGTTTAGAGGTGTTCAACTCCTTGGATATTTGTCCAAAGAAAGAGAAAGTATTTGGTAATGATGTCCATTTTACACCATGAGAATTAATTAATGAGCAAAAACTAAACTCTATCAAATAATCTCCCCTCGAAAAAGTTTTACAATTTATAAATGTTACATAAGTATCTAACTCAAAAGTATGCTACCCTTTAGTATTAACTTTCAACGATAACAAGTTCCTACAATTTGTCTAAGGTTTCTTTTTTTCAATGACCATATAAATACTTTTTGTCATCATTCTTTACTAGGTCACTTAGGCTCTATTGAATAACAATACCTATACCTAATTAAGTAATTTAAAGGCATTCAATTCCTTCCCTGGAAATGCTAAAAAAAATCAGTTTAATTGAATCAATTTTAAGCCCATTGAGCATCAGTCACCAAAAATTAGCTTCCTATTTATTAATGTTTTTTTCTTTTCTTTCCTATTGTCGGTTGTCGTTACTTCTTTTAAATGATTTGTTTTTTTTTTTTATATTTTTTACAAACCGCACAAAATGAACTTGAACCAGTTTAAAAAAAAAATCACGATTGAATATGTGTTTTTAATGCGTGCACGCCGATATTACACAATTGTCAATAATAAGCGATATGCGATTAGGTACCTATACTTTAAAAAATACCTATTTCATTTAAAATTCAAAACTTATTCTAACTCTGTGTACCTACAATGTTCATGGTTCCATGTGTAAGTCACCACCAACAAAAACTCATCCGCATAGCATACGATATTACTTTAAGTTAAATCTGGTTGTGAGTATATACCTCCTTCTTGTGTATTAGACAGGGCCGGATTCTGCAAATCAGGGAATCATGTCTCAAGCAGATCCAAAATTCGGTTTACGTTCAAAAAAGTGGGTATCTCTACCTTTTCACTTTATAATTAAATTTACAGCGAAATGTCACAGCTATTTTGAATTTTTTATACAAATGCACCGATCGCTTATGTGCGTTCCTTTACTTTGATTTTTGAAACTCTGTCATTTTCTGTGCAAAACGTGCGAATTTCTACACATTTTATTTTTTTATATGAACTTTCACAGAATTTTGATTAACATTCATAGAAAAACACTGGGTTTTTCTTGGGCAGTACGGGAACACAAAGAATGACAATTTCCCCAAAAAACTGTTTTTTCTATGACAACCTATCAACATATCAAAATACTTTTGCCATTTAAACAGACAACATTTCCACCCATTTAAGTTCCTCAATGGGGGCTGAGGCCTTAGTGGTTTTAAATCTTATATGTGGACAATTGAAACAATTTTGTTGTAAAAGAATGTTAAATCATTTTGGCCTTTAACAAAAACTCATTTAAATCCAGCACTGTTCATTCCCATCGCAGCACCACACAAAAAAAGTCCAAATCTAATGACTCGAAGATTTTATGGCCAAACCTTGTTGTTCGCATTTTTTACCATAGAATATTGGATTAAGTTGGTGACAACTACTGGCAACCGTTGAACTTCACGGAACAAAAGAATATAGCGACCACAATGTGGCAGTTACTGACAAAGTTGTTTAGGAGGAAACAATAGATGACAAAAAAAAATAAAAATAAAAAAAAAAAACTTATCGTCCCAACTCGCCCTGACTTTAATGATCATAAGAATGTGGGTGGGAGGAAATGTCTGACTGGTGGCGTTTTAAAAACAGTTTTGGGGTATAAAATCCAACACCGCACATTGTTGAAACATCACTTGACAACGGTTTCCCAACTATCGTGAACTCATTCAGCAACACACCAGCCATGACAATTAAGGTGAGGGGGCGCACACGTCACACACAACTAAACTAGACCACTTAAGGCTAAAGGATAAATATAAATATAACCTCTCTCTCTATGTTTTTTTTTTTGAACTCTTCCAGGGACTAAGCATTTTTTGCTTGATAACGTGGACCACAGCGTCACCATTCAGCTACATTAATAATTACAGTCCGTTGTATCGTCAACATCTTGTTGAATATGTCCAACCATCTCCGCCCACTGTCACCTCCTATCGTTATGCAGCACCACAAATAGCACCAATTGTTGCATCCATTCCGGAAGAGCGTCAAGCTGAACACAATTCAGATTCAGTTGCTATTCCAGACAAATATGATTTCTCATATGGGGTGCATGATTCTTTGACAGGCGATATCAAGAGCCAGATTGAGACCCGTGAGGGAGGCCTTGTGCAAGGATCCTATAGTCTAATTGATGCCGATGGATATAAACGCACTGTAACGTACACATCGGACGATGTGAATGGTTTCAATGCTGTTGTGCAACGGGAACCCGTGGCAAAAGTTTCTCCTTTTGTTGTTTCAGTTCAGTATCCTCAAGCGCATCAGCAATACCTGCCAGTATTCCAAACTCCTTTCTCTTACCCAGTGACGACGACACCCCAATATCAACCTTCATCACCGCCCAGTCATGTGGAACCAAATTTTGATGATGCTGAATTTATACCAGCACAACAACAACCATCAGGAGAATCCTCTGAACCCGACACTGAAGATTTTGAAGACGTACCTCAGTCAGATGATGATAGTGATGTTGTTGAGGCATATGGTGCTGCTGCGGCTGCAAGAAGTACTTTGGACAATAAAAAAAATAACTTGAACCCAACACAGCCCGCCACTACTCCACAAAAGATTACTCAGCAGCAGAAGTGAGAAAAAATTGGTGTTGAATTCAAATTGGCCGAATTTAACGAAAGTTAGATAGTTCATTTAACTAACAATTGGATAGCTTTTGATTAGCCAGCTATCTACTAAACCAAAATTTTGTTTTCATTTAAAGTGAGCTATTCTAAAAGTATTTTAAATGTAAGTTGTTTAAAATGTCTAAATATAATGCGATTACGTCCTTTCATAAATGATTTTAAATAAAAACAAGCTTAGCAATTGAACTTAGAACTTTAATTCGTAAATGCTAATGACTAATGACCTTTTTGATCGTCATAATCAGAGTTCTTGTTGTGAAAAGAATAGAGAATGCTTCTGAATTTGATTTGAGAATCGAAGTAAAGTGTTCACACGTTTATCGAATTGTTATCCCGGATTGCCAATCGAAAAAGTCATAACCATACGCAATATTTTACTTATAATTTCTCTTATAAAACCCAAAAGTAAAGTTTCGGATTCTCAAAGCGTATTTTTTCCTAAAAATTTGCTGATTCTCATTTCTCATCATTTTCCACATTTACGCAATCATTTTCACCCTTATTATATTTTCAGTTTTAAAAAGCTCATCGACATAAAACGATCCAGATGTTTTTCTTCAGATTTCATACAATTTCGTGAAGTTATTTGTTTTTGCGTTTTGAATTTTTAACGACTATAATTTACTGCCATCTACATTTCAAACTACTACATCATTTAAGATCATTTGAAACTACATTACCGACTTCGATTACTCAGCGAAAAATAGAAAGAGATAAATGTATATTATTTTGCAAAAAACAAGTAAGAGAGACAAAAAACAACTCGAATTTTATTGCAACGGGAATTTTAAATTTTAATTTTCACAAACGGCAAATAATTTCCGCCATTCGCGAAAACTCTTCACCGCGCTTGAGATTTTATTTTTTGTATTTTAGTTTAATCTTATTATATTTGTCTTTAAATTTATTCAAATTGATTTATTTAAATCATATTTTATTTATATTTAAATTTTAATTGAATTGATCTTCAAATTTACAAAAAGAAGGTAAGTTCGTCTTCGTCCTCCATTCATTGTTCAATCTTATAAGCAAGTCCTTTGTGTAAATTGTAATCTAGGATTTTACAGAACAACCAAAAGACAAAATGGAACCTAGTAGTCGTCAAAATGCCTATAAAAATAATTCCATCAACAGTCAGGTGGGTTAAATCACATTTTTTTTTTATCCCCGAAATATGATCCTTGAGTCTCATTTGAATAGGAAATGCGAATGCGGAGACACGAGGTCACCATCGAACTGCGCAAATCCAAGAAAGAAGATCAACTCTTCAAGAGGCGCAACATCAATGAGGACGATGTTGTGTCGCCGCTGAAGGAAGTCAATGGCCAATCGCCAGTTCAAATGTCTGTCGATGAGATTGTGTCGGCAATGAACAGCACTGATCCAGATCGTCAGTTTGCCGGCACACAGGCTGCCCGCAAGATGCTTAGCCGAGAACGTAATCCTCCAATTGATATGATGATAGGCCATGGAATTGTACCGATTTGTGTGCGATTCTTGCAGAGATCCGATAAGTAAGTTCACGTGGAGTTTGTTTTGTGGAAAATTTGCTTTCATGTCACCCCACCCTCGTAGCTCCCTTTTACAATTCGAAGCCGCATGGGCATTGACAAACATTGCTTCAGGCTCATCGGAGCAAACTCGTTGTGTCATCGATGCGGATGCTGTTCCCCATTTCATTGCCTTGCTTCAGTCCAAAATGATATCGGTTGCAGAGCAATCTGTTTGGGCGCTGGGCAATATTGCTGGTGATGGCGCCAAGGCCCGCGACATTGTTCTTAGTCACGGAGTCGTCGATGGTATTCTTCAATTAATCAACGAAAACACTCCGTTGTCGTTCCTGCGGAACATCGTATGGTTAATGTCAAATTTATGTCGGAATAAGAATCCCTCGCCACCCTTCCCAGAAATTAAAAGATTGTTGCCAATTTTGTCTCAATTGCTGTGCGGCAATGATGTTCAAGTGCTTGCTGATGCATGTTGGGCTCTATCTTACGTCACAGACGATGACAATATTAAAATCCAAGCTGTCGTGGATACGGGAGTTGTGCCACGGCTGGTAAATCTATTGTCAACCGATGAACCGAGCATCATTGTCCCAGCACTGCGCAGTGTGGGCAACATTGTCACAGGCACAGATCAACAGGTGAGTTTATTTATTATTAAAAATATATACATACATATGTATAGATATGTAGATATATTTGAGATACAAATCCATTGGTAGAAAAATATTAAATATATATCCGTAAATTGGTAACAAAAATTAAAAGTTCGGTGCCGAAGAATTAAATGATTGTAATGCTGTGATTTTTATTGAGCTAGATACTTGGAAGGTCGAGTAGGGGTAAATAACCCCATACAATTGTAGCAGCTGTCGTGATAACAACTTTAAATAGATTTTTTAAACAGAAACATTTGATACTTCTAGCAATATTTTCAAAATTACATAGGTATTAAGACTTGCACGACTTAACTTATTAAGCCTTTTTTTTTTGTACTTCCCAAAACTGCCAATTTTGACCAATTGTCCAATTTTATTTTTTTTATATGGATTTTAATATAACTGGGCTAATGGATAGAAAGTGGCAGTTTTGGGAAGTAAAAACACAAACCAATTGTGATTTTTTGCCTGCATTGTTCTTAGGTCATATAAAGACACTTTATTGTGTACCTATTCGTTTCCATGCTTCGACCAGTGTATTTTAAAATTTTTCTATGTTTTTAAATATTTATATTTTAAATGGGACATAAAGACTTAGTTACTTGGCTCTCGCACATGTTCAGGGAGGCAAGTTGACCCCATATACATAGATAGGATGGTCAATTCAATCTCTCGAAAAAATAGTCTTCGAAAACCCATTTGAAATGTGTAGACAAATGTTCGTCTTCCATTAAAACAAAATTGTCACCTAACACTTTGAGCAAACGTCATAGCACATCAATTTCATCGTAAATGTCCATCACGTAGTCTTGTTAGTCTTGTGCTATTAAGGATATATTTTCTATCCAGTTTAACATCTTGCATGTGCTTGTGAAAACATAAGACACTCATTTACAATTTCAAACCAGAAAAAGGTTTTTTTTTCTTCTTTCTATTTACAAACCTTTAAATTTTATTCAAAAATTCACTCACAAGAAGTAAGTTGTTGGTCAAAATAAAAGAAAAATATGTACATAGGTAAGAAATTTATTTTCTAAAATGTTGGTTGTTTTTTTTTTTTTTTTTTAAATAAACTACGATACAATAAATTTTGACCCGATTTGAAAAAGATTTTTGTTAAATTCTATCATTGATGTGTTTGGGAAATTTATTCATGAAACTAAGAATTTTAAAACCAGAATTTATTAATAAAATCTTCCGCGTTTGATTCAATATTTCATTAATTTTTCTTATTTTAATGTTAAAGAGATATTTATTGCAAACTATTGTAGTTTATTGTTTGCTCATAGAGTCGTTATTTGTTTTCATATCATTTGTTTCTTCATTACATCATAAAAAATGAAAATACTTAAAAAAAATTATAGATAGAATTTTAATTTGCGGCTTTGCATTATTTTGCATTCACCCTTCACTTCGAACTAGTAGACTTTCAAAGGTGTAAAAGTCTCCTTTGTTTGGCCTAGAAAGACAACAAAAAAAAGAAAACATCCTCGAAAATGAATTTGATCAATAAAAGTTGAAGAAAAAAAAATAGTAGGGTCGGTCGCTTCCGATGTAAATAACCTCCTTCATAACGGTTCTAACCCAGGTACCCATATTTTTGGAACTTACAAAATTTATACTTCGCTTTTATACCGAATCACCTTAAAATCTTAAGATCTAAATTTGAAGAAAAACGCTTCAGTGGTTTAGGTTGTAGGTACATACAGACAGACGGATTTGGGGGACCCACTTTTTTCGTGTTGATTAAATTCTCGAATTCAAAACATTCCCTATGGAAGACATTTTTAAAAATTCGGATTAGCCGCGTTATAAATAGCAAGTTCAATACAGAACCCACATCAAACGCTTCGCTTCAAATTGAATTGATCGTTGTCACCGTGAAACTGCCATAGAGATGTTATGGACGATAATGGTTACGCAGGATGTAGCCGTGTGTAGAGGGTTCTGTCTCTTGCTGCTATTGTTGTTGGTGAAACGCAAGTTGGGAGCAAAACTGCATCCCTGTTGCTAGTTCGCGACAGATTGAAACTGTCATCTCGATTGAAATTTTGGTGAAGTTTAATTTCAATCGCTTCGCGTACCAGACGACGGTTGGAATGCGGCTCGTTTTCTAGAACCCTTATCTTGTTCGAAGTGAATCCAGTGGTGTTCGTCTTGGTGGTCTAGTATATGTTTGCATAAGGCGGACTTTTCTGTTTGTTTTTTTCTTACAGCGCTGATGTATTCTTTTAAGCGTGTAGCAATGCTCCTCTGTGTCTGACCTATATTATGATGACCCAGGTTACCTCAGATAATATCTTTTTAATAAATAAATATGTAAATAGATTTGTTAATTATTTAAATTCAAATTCTGAAATTAATTATTTAAAGACCCAACAATTTATAAGAGTTTCCTAAATTCTGAAATTAATTTAAAGATTTTTCTACTGTGTAAGCGATTTTGAAATAAATCTATATATAAATAGCCTTAAATAAATTTTGTGGTACCACTTTCTCAAAAAGTATTTGACCGATTCGATAAATTTTATATGGTTGGAAAGCCACAACTGCGGAGATGTGCAGAATATATTTAAGACACGCATTTACACACTGTGGGTCATTTTTGTTTTTGCACTGTCGAGCACTGTGCATATTGAAAAAAAAATTTAAATTAAAAAAGAAAAATGTCGAATTTCGACACAGGGCGATACTAGTAAATAATAAATACCGCATATACTCCAGGTTTTTGTGAAGGGAATTGGTCTTAGTGATTGGAGGTAATTTTATACCATATCGTCTTAAAATTTCCCCTACACTGTCAGTTAAACCTCTTACATACAGCGGGAAGGGTTTTTTTTCTAGTTGGCTATCTTCGTTTTTCTTTGACTAAATTGGCTTCCACGATCTTTGTTTTTTTTCGAGGCCATTCGCTTTGAGAACGTTGTCTTACAGTGAAAGTTCAGTGGCAAGATGGTCACATATCATGTGGGCTCGCTTAACTAGTGTAGAAATAACAGATCTCAAATTCCCTGAATGGTGATAGGACGAAGCGTGAAGGTATCTGTTTGTGTGTCTGCACTATCGGTAAACAGTGTATTCCAATGTGCATCATCATCAACATCACTTTAACAATTAAAAATACAATGGACTCATCATTTTCTTTTTCCATATTAAGCTTCCCTTCCTTATAGAACCTACACACGTATACACAATATAAATACATAGATATTATATCGACAACTAGTGCAACTAGTTTGATCAACCGATTGGATTTTTGATGAATAAGAAATAAGGGATGTATAAAAAAGTAATTATTTTTTTTCGCTTTGGATGCAATATCTATTTATGAGCCTCTATTTTCTACGAATAACACATCCATGTGAAAGAAAATTCTCGAAGGAAACCCAATTCCCTTCAAATTCCTGCTTCTTGTGCTGAAAAGTCGGTAGTCCTCCCTTTCTTTTTTATCCATTTAGCTAACGAGCTGCTCTTTCTGCTATTTTATACGATTAATCGCAATATTTAACTTCCCCCAGTAGGTGTTTTTATTTCGTTTCAAGTACCACACTATATTCTATTTATCTTCGAAGACCGTACAAAGATATTTTTCCTTAAAAAAAAAAAAATATTTTGTATTTGGCCAAAATTAAAATTCAAATGTTTGAGTTTTCTAAACTATGTGATTATTTCAGTTAAAAGACGATTAAAGAGAATTTAAAATGACAAATGTTTTAGAATAATTAAAATAATCGGACTTTGTTTTTTGCAAACAAAATTGAACCGTCACCGTCACCATCACCATCACCATCCCCTCAATATTCTCTCAAAGAAGAAGCTTATTTAACTTAAACTTAAAAGCTTAACCCAAATTATTAAATAGAAACAAAATAGACACAAACAAAAAATAACTAAAACTTGTCTAAAATAAAGAAATTGCAAATAAAGGCTTATAATAACACAAATATTAACTAAAAATAACTTTCCATGAAGGGAAATTATGAAACAAAAGTTCATTGCTTGCATAATATTATGTTGAGGCTTACCGTACCGTGCGTCGTCATCGTCAGGTCGTGTCGGGGTGGTCGTTTTCATTTTCGTCTTGGTCTGCTTCGTCGTTTAACGTCGTTGGTCCTTTACTGTTGCTAGCAAGTATTTCTCTTTACATCTTCTGAACTTTGTAGGAAAAGTTCAACCACACTATAATCTATATGTATCTATATACCTATAGGTACTTGTAATAGTATATTTGCTTAGGATTCCTCATCAAAACCATAGAATTTATATCAAAAAATAAGTCTGAACAAATTCGTTTGCATAAATTTGTAAGCGGATCCAAAATAAACGACATGGTTCGAATCATGTATTGTGGGCATTATTTTTTTTGTTTTGTTTTTCATCGTCATTGTTGTTGTTGTTATTAGTAAAAGGGATTATGGTAAATATTTGTAGAGGTGCGGGAAATGTTGATTTATAAAAAAAAAGAAGAAATTTCTACTTGTAATCCTTATTTGCCATGAAGATAAAGAACCGAACGAAAAAGGTTGCCTTCAATTTGTTAATTAAAAAGCAACAGTAGTTATAATAGCCCTTTGAAGCAAGCTACTATAAGATAAAAGGAATGGAATTAGTTGAATGAAAGTTTATATGTATGTATAAGGTTTAATGGATTGTGATTCAGCATTTACACACAGCACATTTTTAATTCTTTAAAAAGTGTTTTTTTGTTACAAAGATAGAAAGACAAACAAAAAGGCCGTTAATCAATAAAGTTTCAGGAAGAATTTCGTCACTTTTTCAAGAAACCCACAGACTATCACTGTATGTAATTTTGTAAAGGGTGTTTAACAACTGTATTTTTAAAAGTTATATTTAAAATTATAAAATAGCAATCCACATAAGTGCGGCTAAAGGAAGAATGTCTGTACTTGATCGTGAGCTCAAAACACACAAATATGCACTATAAATTTGCTTATTTAATTTTTTAATAGACCGATGCTGTAATCGCTGCAGGTGGCTTACCAAAATTAGGAATACTTCTTCAGCACTCAAAACATAATATTGTTAAAGAAGCAGCTTGGACTGTTAGTAACATTACTGCTGGAAATCAAAAACAAATTCAAGCTGTTATTGATGCAGGTAAGTTTTATATAAACTAGGATATAAACGGGTAAATGTATACACGTGTTACATGTGTAATTAAATAATTATTCGTGTATGAACACATGTATTTATGTTTAAACGTGTATTTATGTTTAAACGTGTATTTATGTTTAAACGTGTATTCATGTTTAAACGTGTATTTATTATTACACGTGTAATTAGCAATACATGTATTTAGCAATACACGTGTAATTACTTCCAAATCGTGGTTAAGATGTTTTGTGGACGTTGAAAAATTGCTGTAACTACTTTTTGAAAATATTGTTTTCTTGGTCTAACAAAATTTCATAATATCATAATATTATAACCTAAAATCAATTCTTTAACACTGTTAAAATATACTGTTATATATATATATACTGTTAAAAGTCGCTTCACCCCGGTCATTTACAAAAAAGCGTCTCTTTTATAATTACACGTGTATTTTTATTTACACGTTTATTTAGAACCTACATGTTCATGTGTTGAAATTGAAAATCGAGAGCTCTAATACAAATTTTAAATTTTAAATCTTCGAAAACTGAGAGTCAATTTTTTAGCATTTTTAAAATTATCTTTAAATTCTTGAAATTAAAAATTTCGCGGAAATTTGTGAATGTATTTTTTATTAAATAACCAAACACTATCCTTACCAAACTTACATAAATGAACAAACTGTTTTCATTAAAAAAATAAAAGGAATACAAATATTCCGCCCTGGTCGTGTCCTATTTTTATCGATGGTGCATCATTCAATTCACGTATTCGATTTGCTTAAATCAGCTTTATTTTCTATCCATCGGGTGCAATACATTTACAACTGCTGAATTCCTGAGTTTCGTAAAAGATTCTTTTCTGGTTGTTGAAATACTATTTTGCTTCGAATTTTTTTTTTTTTTTTTTAGTCGATGTCAGTGGCTCGGCGATCATTCTTCTTTCCGTTTATTTAAGAGATTTTTTGTATACTATATTATTCTTAGGATTTAATTAAATTTTTTCCCTAAATATCTTTATTTTATAGAAATCTTCGTCCACATTCGTAAGGTCATGGAAAAAGGTGATTTTAAATCACAAAAAGAAGCCGCCTGGGCTATTACAAATACCACAACAAGTGGCACTCCCGAACAAATTATCGATCTAATTGAAAAATATCAAGTTTTAAAGCCATACTGTGATCTATTAGAAGCTAAAGATGCCCGAACAATTAAGGTTGTTCTTGCTGGTTTAACGAATCTATTTGCTTTGGCTGAGAAACTAGGTGGCACTGAGAGTCTTTGTTTGACGATAGAACAAATGGGTGGATTGGATAAGCTGGAGCATCTGCAAACGCATGAAAATGAAGAGGTCTATAAGAAGGCCTATGCCATTGTGGATTCGTACTTTAGCAATGGAAATGACAACGAATCGGAGTTGGCTCCAATAGAAAAAAACGGTGCACTTAATTTTAATCCATCATCCCAAGCAAATGCACCCGAGGGAGGATATCAGTTTTAGTTTATTCTCATTTGTTATTTATACAATATACATATTCACCGCTCTATTTTGATAATTTTTTTTTTGTTTCGATTGTGTACAATTTTTTTCTTCTTTTAATACCATTTTATTACCATTTCATTTATTTAAAAAAAAACAATATAACTACATGGCATACATTAATAAATCATGTTATCATATTCCAGTATATTTTTTTTTATATTTTATTTCTTTAAATTGATTTTGTCAACAAAAAAATACTTTTAAATTATTTATAAGTGGAATTCTCTAATGGAACCAGCAAACACTCCTGTCTTCAAACGTTTATCGCTGTCGAAAGTGCAGAGACTGTTGAATGCTTTTTTCATCGATGGCACCCATTCACCATTTCCATCGGCAAGAATTTGTTTAATACGATTGGTTAAATCGGTTTGTGCTTGTCGAGCTTCTTGCATTTGTCCGTTTTTCATAGAGTTCATTATATTCAATGAAAATTCGGGACAGATGTTAAGTGAGGTCATAATTGCTGAATCGAAACCGAGCAGAACGCCTGCCGATAGCAGTGTATCGGCTCCGAGAAAAACATTTCTCCCAGGTTTTAGACAAGCAGATCCCATATCTAAATCATTGGATGTGTATTTTATGCCAACAAAATTAGGTATTTCAGCTTCAGCAAGATCACAGAAAGTTGGCATATGGACTGAAAAAAAAAACAAACAAATGTGGATTGATAATAAAAATAAAAATTTAAAGTAAGTTTCAATTTATGATTTCTAACTTCCGGGATTTGTTCAAAATCGGCATTTTCATGTTTCGAGATTGGTAAATAGAAATATACCTAGAATATTTTCCCATCGATGTGAATGCAGGTAAGTGAAACTTAAATTTTGTTTTGAATATTATTCTTTTATTTTATCATCGAGGTTTAAATTTACGCGGCTATATTTCACTTATTTCACTTAGCATTTGATTTCTTCCTTGAGGGTATTTTTCTCTTATTAAATTCATGAGTACTTTATTAAGTAAACTTTCATAAAAATAAAAGAAACCATTTTAACAGTCGTTAGTAATCATTTTTACCTTCCCCTTCTTTGTTTACACCATTTATCAAACTGATACCAGATAGGTAAGAGGTAGATTTATGTGTACAAAAAATACTTACAATTCAGTCCAACGAACATTGGAATGTGATAGTACAGCAAAGGTGTATTCGGACAATATTTTCCTATTAACTTAAAATATTCCACCAAACCTTCTACATTCTTTGGCTTAAAGTATAATTCTGGTAAACATAAAATAGCATGTACACCAAGTGAATCAGCATGACTAGCCAGTTCCATAACATCGGGAAGCGGAGCACCACCTATTTGTACCATTAAAGTCAAATCATGCTTCTTAGCTGCCTCCCACCATTTTTCGGTAACTAGTTTTCTTTCGGCACAGTTTAGGACAGTACCTTCTCCTGTTGTTCCATTCACTATACAAAGAAGATAGAAACATTAAAAACAAGAAAGTTATTACAAAATTTGTAAACGGGGCACCCATCGTCGCTATGTTATGCTTACCGAGAACTCCATGGACGCCTTTATTTTTTAGGAAACTCGCGTATACATCGATATTGTTCACTTGAATGCTTCGTTTTCTATTTCAAATTGAGAATATAAAAACAAAAAATGGATAAAAACTTCTTATCGCCATTCCACTCACTTGTCACAGTTAAACGATGTAAATACCGGTGCCATAAGGCCTTTGAATTCTAAGGAAATTTTTTTTGTCGACGACATTTTAGGTTATAGGGGCGGTGATATGTCTCTAGGTAGGTTGTAGCTGCAGCAGATTTGTTCTGGTTCTGATTGAAACAATATCAATTTAGCTGTTTAAAAAAAATCTACATTCTACTTGTTAAACTTATCACAATTTCTTTTTATTTTTTTGTTACCTACTGCAAAATTATCAACAAAAATTAAATAAACAAAAATACATACACGATTAGCGTTGATACAAGCTAAGGTGATAAGAGTGTTGCGATTCTGCTAAAGAAATTATGCGTACTGTAGATCCAATTCACATTGCATTGACGTGTATAAAATAATAGCAGGTGAGATCGGGATCTGCCTACCACCACATGTTTCCCTCGTCTATGGAATCAGCTAACCGGCTTGTGTTGTTTATAAATAAAGTTTAGATTAATATGTACATACCTATACATATTTGTATCAATTAAAAATACACCAACCTGTTAATTCGATAAGTTTTATTTTATTTAACCAGATGGTTCGAAATATTGGGTTGGCTACGTTTTCCCGCGTGCATTTTCCCGCAAAACGTTTTCCCGCAGAACGATATCCCGAATCACAGTTTTCCGTGTAACGTTTGCCCGCCGATTCCTACTTTTTTTAATACAAATCGACATCGCATGAACAAAATTCATTTCAATAGTAGTTTTCTTGTACAAAAGTCTTCTTGTGTTAAGGTGAGCTGCAACCCCCCTTCTTTGGCACACTATAGGATTTGGGGTAGGTGCGAGGTTGAGTGTATGAAAAGTCTTTTTTTATCATTTGGTAGTTTTTTTTTATGAAAATAAAAAAACGTTTAAATGAAAAAAAAAAAAATATTAGATATTTTAACAAACATAAAATATTTATTGCATAAATGCAAAATATTGTCAAAAAGTACTAGTTAGTGTTGCCTATCTCGCCGCCAATCCCGTGGAAAATTTCATAGGGAATCGTTCCGCGGGATATCGAGCTGCGGGATTGTAGCAAAAAAACTACCTTTCAAATCGGCCGGCAAACGTTACACGGGAAAACGATCTCGGGAAAACGTAGTGATCCCGTTTTTGATCTAGAGCTTTTTTAAATTAGCTGAATTGTCAATAAGATTGGAACGAACCTTGAGCAGCGATGCTAGATCCCGCTTTTTTATATTGTAATCGTAGGTAGCCATTGTTGCATTTCGACGGTTAAAGTGCAGAACCTCGTAAGTTGTTTTTGCATGTTTTCATAAATCAAAAAAACAATAAACTACCAAATTTGAACAACATTTTGTTACACTGAAATTGTCATTTGTATTTTTTTGGGAACTCTTAGACTAACGAAGTCCTATACTTTAATCGGCGATATGTAGGTATCTATAGCCGTGTTTTATTATCTACGGATCTGGATCGGGATCATCTTTTAACACGTAATACAACAACAAATTTGGATCCTGCTCTGTATCTGGATCTATTTTAAAGATCCGTAAATAAGTTTTAACTCTGGCGAATAGACGGCGCTTTAGTCGCTAGGGAGTACAAACTGTAGTGTAAAGAAAGAAGACAGTATCTACATGAAAAATAAACAAACATAAGAAAAAAAGAGGTGAGCATACACAGTACACATATTAAAGGTAATATATTGCGCAGGTTGTCAAAGTCGGAAATGTCAAAAAATTAAAAATGGCTGTTCGAGTGACCACAGGAACTCAACGCGCATCATTAGAAACAACAACAAAATATTGAAATTAGACAAGGAAAGGGGCACTGAATCCACCATTTTACCACCATAATACCTCGATTTTGACAGATGCGCAGAACTGAACAAAAATGAAAACGCTAATGATATTACCTTTAATATGTGTACTGTGGTGAGCATACAATACTGTTGTCATTATGGATCCGTATCGTTTTATTTTAATGGGATGATCCTGATCCAGATCCGTAGATAATAAAACACGGCTTATGTTGCATGTTCATTCAATTAGATTTGATATTTTATCGGTACCTATCTATGAAAATTTAAAAATGAATTGATCGAACCAAACAAATGTTTATAGAAACAGAAAAGACCTAATGAAGATTATGGGTTAACCTAGGTAGGAATCTAAGAATCAATGTTAAATCATGAACTATTCTGCATTATGATGTCTCTATAAACAACATTTTTTATAATTAATCTATAATAAATAAAAAAATCCTACATCATTAATCAGCTTTTTAATTTTATCTATTAGCACAACGTTTTATTGTAAATCATTGATAACTTTTCATAATCATAAGAAATAAAAAAACAAAAAATTCCAATGTCCCAACTTCCAAGTTCATTCAATTGATATAATAGTAAGTGTGCGTAATAGTTTGCCCCATGGGGTTCCAGTGGAGTTACTGGCATTGTACTAGGTACTAGGTAGTGCGACATACGAGTCTCGACTTGCGAATGTAAATTGACGATGGGGAGCGAAATAAATTTTCGTTTTTTTTAATTTGAGTGGATAATTAAAATGCTGAATTAATGCAAATAAATATTTTTTAGTGCATTTTGTGTATTTTTTAAATTAATTTTTTAAACGAAATAAAAGTTTTTTTTCCAATAAAGTAATTTTTTTTAAAGTAATGGTGAATTTTTGTTTCACGCTCTCGGTGCGTCGGTATCGGTTTCACACTAGAACAAAAAATCAGTCGGTGTCAGTGTGTCTGTGTAGTTTTTCATTTTTCGTTGATCAACACAACTAGTTGTCTTCGGCTCAATTTTTTTAAAGTACCTATGAAACCCATGTAAATTTACAAAAGAAAGTGGTAGTAGTAGTAGGTACGTAGGTCGTAGTCCGTAGACCAAAAATGTAATATTAAATTGTTCTCTTTTTTGTTTCTTAATTTTGCTCTGAAATTCTTCGATGAATATGAATGTGTGTGTGTGTGTCTGGACAGTTGGTTTGGTTGGATCCTTTCGGAGTAATCGACCAGATCTGATCTGATCTCGCTGCTCGCATTCAAAGTTCCTTCGACGCAGCAACATCGTGTGAGACCTTAGAAAAATAAATTTAAGTTTTTTTTTCAAAGTTTAAAGTTTAATTTAAATTAAAAGTGTCGGAGTTCATTTAATTATTCAAACAGTGTTCGCTTGAAGTGTTTTTTCTTTTTGCTTTTTTTGTTTATATTTGTGTGAAGTGTGAGTTTAATTTTTTATCATCTCGAAGTAAATTATGCGAAACGATTCCTAGCTCAAGCAGTGTTTTATGGTGAGTTAATTTTTTATAAAACAAATTCAATTCAATATTGGTCGCATTTTATAATTAATCCGATTTCATTTATGTATTTGTTATAATTATTTGCGTAAAAGATTGCCCAGCAAGAGGTTTACATGAAACAACATGTTTGATGACGTGGCTTGACAATCATCGGTGTTTCAATATTCAAACCCCAGAACAACCTGATTGATTCTATGAAGCGATTTTGTCAAACATGTTGTTTCATGTAAACCCCACTAATGAAATAACGTATGGTATGGTAATGGTAGGTAGTGCGACGTGCGAGTCACAATGGTAAATTTACGATGGCAAACAAAATAATTTTCGTTTTCTTAATTTGAAGTGAATAATAAAAATGTTGGATTATTGTAAATAGTTTATTTTGGTTAATTTTAAAGAAATCAAAGTTATTTTGCAAGAAAGTTAACTTTTTTAAAAGTAACGGTGAATTTTTGGTTCTTGCTTTCAACAGAAGGAGAGGGACAATACTACAAATCGGTCGGTACCAGTCTATGTTCATATGTATGTGTAATTTCTTTTTCATTTTTCATAGCTGATCAGTGTTAGTTGTCTCTTTCTTTCAAAAATTTGTTCATTCATGTTCGTTCAAGTTTCTTCGACGCATCAAAAACCTCCTGAGATAGGTATTCGAAAATATAAAAAAGTTTTTTTTTTTTTAGAATCAAAAATGTATTGTTCTAATTTATTTAATCAAAGTGTTGATTTAAAGTGCATTTTTTCTCTTTTTGTTATTTTTTTGTGTGAAGTGTGAGTTCAGCGTGATTATTATCACATCAATACATAAATGCGAAAAATAGTTCCCAACTTTGCAGTGTTGCGTGGTGAGTTGTTTTTTAATCAAATAAATTTAATACAAAGTTAGTCGATATTACATAATTATGATCATTTAAATTGTTCACGTAAACGCGAAAACATTGGATCCTGCCTTTTGTCATTTCTGTAATTCATTAATCTAGAAAATAATTTTTACTTTGTCGGATAGATAGGTGAGGTGAATATTTTGTCTTACAAATGCTATCAGTTGTAATTTTACACAAAAAACCTGAAAATAATCCGGATATAGGTACCTACCTACATAATTTCTGTTCGGTTACTTCCTAAAACTGCTATGACTACCAATTTTTTTTTCCAAAGTTCCCATAAAAAATAAAATTGTACTTATATTATTAGAAATTGTCGGTTTTGTGAAGTTAATGAACAGAGCTAAAATTTGTCGATTTTCTGCCGAATCCGAACGGGTTAGACTGAACACAGAAGACTCGTATCATGGCGTGCGCCCTAAGACGTTGTTTATATTTGGAAGATTGAGGCCGGTATCACGGCAGTTCGTAGACAAAAGAATGTGGTGAGGGCTCTCGTGAGACACAAAGACAAAATAAAAACCGGACTCATGAGTCTACTTTGTTGTTGTTTCAATGGTCGCGTTCGGGGATCAATCCAAAGCTATCCGGATAGGTTTGTGTTGTTGTAGTAATCCCTTGTGACAAAACAGGTGATGCAACAACAACCAAACGTATCCGAAAATTTTTGAGATAGGTTGACACCCATCGGATAGATCCCCGAACGCGAGGAATGTGTTGAATTTTGAAATTGTTGTTGTTTCAATGTATTTTGAGGCGCATCAAAGTTTTAAATGTAAACACGATGACACTCACCAGTCCGGACTCAATCTTCCCAATCTAAACAGGGTCTCAGATATTTAGCCAGGGGTGCCAGCATGGAACTTTATGAAATCGAGTTTAATCGATACAATCGAGCATAGAGAGTTCCTAAATTTGTTCAATCCAATCGAAAACAGTCGATCCGATCGAGTTAAATTAGGAACCGCCTATCATCGATTGTCCTAATGAACTGATTTTTTCAAAGTTGCGTGCTAGACCCCCAGTTCAGGTTTCTTTAGATCTCTGAGATCTCAGCAACCTCAGAAATAGATTTAATTCTTCAGTAACATTCCTCACTTTTGCTTGCAAAAAGCTGCGACTTATTATTTTGGATTCGTTTGCTAATTTTTTTTGTCGCAATCGATCAATTTCTAAGAAATTCAGTGCTGTTGACTTCTAAAGGAGAATTCTTGTTCAGGTTTCTCGTTCTACTCAGTGAAGCTGACAGAAATTTGCTCAGTGAGATCTCAGAAACGTGAACTGGCTTATTAAAATTAAAATACAAGGCTAGTTGTCAAACGTGCTTTAGCCTCGTTGTTAACTCAACATTTTCGATGGATTAACTGGATGAAATCGTGCTGAACGCACTCATTTGATGTTATACTTCGTCTTCTGCCGAATAAGAAGAAGGAAAGACAGTTTTCACACTGTCGAAGTTGATCATAAACCTACCTACCTCTTTTTGTGCTGTGGAAACACTTTGTAGATTTATTAAATCTAAACAAGCTAAATTTTGGGAAGGAACATGCACATTGGTATTAAACAAAACCTTTATTCTGGTCACCTTGCTCTACCTAGTTGGGGTCATCAAAAATTAGCATTTAATCACTTTCAGGTACCATTCCTGGAACCGACTACCTACGAAAAGTGTCAAAAAACTGTTATTACATTCTAGAGATAGTAGGTAGGTATATTTCTCTTTTAAATTCTAACTAACGTCTTTATTTGAATTGTTTTATTCTTAAAAAATGACTTTTTTTTTCAATTTTTTAATAATAATTATCCTACAATTATGAAAATTGGCTAAAGCATTTTTTTTGGATTTCAATCACGCATTTTATTCATCATATCTATCTACCTACAGATTTTTTCCGCTTATTGTGCTTCATAAATCTCTGATACCTTATACACAATATTATTTACAAACTGTTGAAAGCCTTCCTACAGGTATCGAATAAAATATTTTGAAGTATACAAAATTGTAAGCAGTTAAGGACTATACATACCTACATATACCTACCTGCCTACCATTTGTATACAGTATACACAGATTCATATTAAAGTGGGCCACACACAGTATAATGAAAATGAAAGAAACATTTATACCAATTTGTAATACATAAGCACCAAGCGGATATTGATATTCATTTCCATTTAATTTACATGAATGAAAAATAATTTGATTGCTCCACGGAGAATATTCTTATAGGTATGTATGTATATTGTATAGGTACTTCAAATTGATTTTTGTCGAGGATTGGTAATCGAGAGATTATTAAAAAAAAAAAAATTATTCAAGAGAAGAGGAAAATTCAAATAAATTTATATTGACTTCATTCTTTTCTCATGAGTCATGCCCTTGGCAAAAATTTCAATAGACATTGCAGCAACACATTAAAAATGTCACTTAAAATAATCTAATGGAAATAAGCTTGCTATGTGCCTGCATTGAATTCAAAGACTCGTTGAGATACCTAATACGTATCTACTTGTTGGATTTCAGGTTCTAAATAAAGAAGAAACCTTCACATTATAGGTAGCTATTTAGCTTGAAAATCTTTCATTATCGAATTCCAACTAAAAATCTTTCTATATTTTATTATTAATACCTACCTATACCTTACTTAAAAATGAGGCTCACTCAAGCTTTTGTTGAATAAATCAATTTTTAAGAAAAAATTCTTAAACAATGCCAACAGATTTCGAATGATTATTAGTTTAAAAAGTTAATAAGTTGATAAATAAATAAAATCATTTCAGTGTTTTGTTCTTAACTGTCCATTTTCACTACATCCACAATTTATCATATAATATCGAATCGGGCGCCCAGCTGCAGTCAGCCTCACTTTCTTCATTCACGATTAAAGAATCTATGAATCCGTAGCCCCTCACCTGCAAACTAATTATTTTTTTGTCTTTCATATATGTAATACTAAGGATCAAAACTGTTGTAGATCGACAAAAATACATTTGTTTGGTTGACCAGTATTTTTAAACAAATATTATTCCCGGGAGTAAATTGTTTCAGATCCCATAGTCAGCATAAAAAACGTGTCGGATAAATTCTGAGCAATTACCACCTTCCAATCGATCGAAATTGACATTGATTCTGATTTGATTCTTTTTTGTATACCAATTTACCTATCCTATATTGTATTCTCTATATATAGAGGTAAGATATAAATTAATATCTGCTGCGAACATAATATAAAAACATTTTCACTTATCTACAACGCTTTAAATTTTGATGACCCCATAAAAAGTCGAAAGCACAACAACGCACAGCAAGTGCCAGACAAATTTTTGCCACTTCCGCTTGCCATTTTATTTTGTTTTTTGCCAGAGAGAAGTCTAGAGTAAAAGAATTAATGTGAAAACTCAATGGTTAGGGGTTGGGGGCGGAGGAGGACAGTATTACCTTACCATTGCTACATTTTGGATACGTAGTTGTTTTTGATGCTGCTATAATTGTCACTTGCAACACCTTTTGTTGTTTTCCATCGTTAGCGTTTGAGCAGTTAAACAGGATTGCCAAATAAACTTTTTTATTACAAAATTTTAAATTGAGAATTGTTAAAGTATAGGTAGTTGAGTTTGGAATTAATTTGTAATGACACATTGAAGCTAACGCTTTTGTGGGAGCATTGAAGATCTACAATGTTTATAGAAACAAATTTTATCTGCCTAGCATTTACATACATAGGTATTCAACGACAATTTTGTTCTGTGGGGTGGTATCATATTGTCAAACCATAAAAGTTTTAATACTAGCTACGATATAAGGACATTTTACCACAAATTCTCAATTTATGACTATGTTGTTTTTAAATATTCATTTCGACAAGACAAAATTTGTAGATTTTTTAATAGTTAAAAAAGTAGGTACATACTTGTCAAAATCATATTCTTTAATCCTTCCATTTTCATAGATTATAGTTGTATTTATATGGAAGAACATGGTCATCAACATGCATGACAACCATCGATGTTTGATCATCATTTAAATGCCATAAAAAACCTTTTGACATCCCATATTTTATGGTTTTCATTTCGCGGAATGTACAACGTTTGGTGAAATTTGACATTTATAATCGAAATTCATCGAATTAATCGAATAACTTTAAATTTAAATATTTAATTCGAAAAAAAATAACATATGTACATAGGTACCTACTTTGAGGCAATTCAAGTTAACGACCGCCAAAGAAATTAATTTCCTCAGTTGAGGTATTTTCTTTTTTAAAGAGATCAAGTTCTTTCTTCTAACTTTCGACTAGGAATTTAATGGTGACTTTGATTTCGACCTTGACGATGGACTTCGAAGCTAACTTTTGTATGAAAGGCTTTTTTGATATTGGCAATCGATAGAGCGTGATATTTTACATTTTCAAATATGGCTTCAAAGCCAAATTGTACCTATGTACATATGTCCTTAAGTACCTATGACTAAGGACAAATTGTACCTATGTACATATGTCCTTAAGTACCTATGACTAAGGACATAGGTACAATTTGGTTTTGAAGGTACCTATTATTTAAGAGAGTTACATTTTGGCTTTGAAGCTGTACTCTAAGGTCAATGAAAACCCAAGCAATGTGTTGATGCCTCTGGAAATAGGAGTTTTTTGAAAGTTAATCAGCCTTATTGTGAGTTTCGCCCGAACAACATTCCAGCCGGAAAATTTGATATTTCACTTTTCGACTATTGTGAAATATTTTTCGGGTGAAACTCACAATAAGGCTAAATAATTTTAACGCCTCTATGTTAGAAGTAGAAATAATGACACTTAATGATCAAAATATGTATAAAGGTATGTCCCTTTTAAATAAAACTATTGTTCTTGAACGACTTAAAATCGAATTAATAATAAATAATATAAATAATAATTAGTAAAATATAAAATAATAATTAATAAATAATAAAATAATAATTAATAAATAATAAAATAATAATTAATAAATAATAATTAGTAAATAATAATAATAAGGTGTTCGACTTAATTCATTATTTATATCCTTTTTTTTGTTAAAATTCACTATTTTATCATTTTACACCCTTTTTTTTTTTGAATGAATTCAATAGAAACTTGTTGGTTGCTTTTAGGAAGATTTTGAAATAAAGGCAACCCTACCGTTAAGTGGTATTATAAACTGTTGACTTAACGTTAGACCTACTCTCGAATCCAAAGTGTTGATGACCAGAACGGTTACAGCAATATTGACATTAAAATGTAGGCATGCTGAGCAGTGTACATTTTAATTTGTCAGTAATTTTTCGTATATATGTATGTAAGTTAGTATGTACAGCACCTGAATTAAACAATAATCATAATTATAAATAAACGCGGAATGTTGTACAAATGGTCTGTGGGAGATTTTCGTGCAAAAGATTTTGTTCACATTTAAAAGGGTTTTTTTTTTGGTAACTTGTAGTAGAAGTAGGTATACATATGTAACTAGGTGGATACTTATGCTTACGTTGATTTTTTTTTTTTTTAATACAAACAGGAGAGCCAGATGCGGAAAGAGTAAAAATCAAAAACAGATGCACACTTAGAAAGTTTTGCTAACGTTTTTCGAATAGCAATGAGTGTGAGGACGAAAATGGCATGTCATAGATTTGTGAAAGATCTTCAAAAGGATAATAAGGAGTCAAATGTGTTTTGAATAGTTTTAAAATAATCTTAGGTCGACAGGACTGGTCTTAACAATTTTAATTATCACTTGAACGGTAGGCACTTTATTTTAAGTGAATTTCGAATTACTATACAGAAAAAAATTTATTTTTTCTAAAAATAAATCTAAGAAATCAGGAACCATGTAATCAAGATTTGCTTTGCCCCACCTGTCAAATAGAAATAGGTATACGATTTTATTAAATATAGAAAATAAGGAATTTCGTAACATTCTCAGCCCTAACAAGATAAAAAGAAGAATAGAAAGGTATCATAACTTTGTTGTTTGACAAGAAAAAATTAATTTCATTTAATTGTTTTCTTTATTTTCCATGTGATTTTAAATATTTCAAGAAGACAAATTGCCTCATTATTTTTCAAAAACAATTAACCTAAAGGTTCCAATTAAGAATAAATGATGAATAATGTGACAAGCTAAAGTTACGGATGTGACCAAGTATGATTTTGAACAAAATATACAGCCCTATTCTGCTATACGATTCGATGGAGACACTCGATTCACTTGATTGTTTAGGAATTATTTTTTAAAATCTTTTGCTTTTTTAATTAAAAATCTTACTTATGTTTATTTTTGAAATTCTCAAAAGAATCTAATTTTGTTTAAATTTTATTTGTATATCCTGATTTATGAGCATTTTGGAGAAATCGTTTCCCGCCGACCGCGACGGATTGAATACAAACTTTCGCGCGAACGTTTAGCAGAATGGGGCTGATAATTAAGAGACATGTCCAGAAAAATGAAATCTCGGAGATTTGAACAATCTCAGTTACATGAATAGGATTCCTCAGCAAAATTTCTCAGCTTTGCTATCAAAACTCAGGAAAAAAAAATCTTGGACTCGCTTGCTCACTCTCTGAGATTCATTTTTCTGAACGTGCCAATTGAAATTCAAATGGAAAATTATTGTAATCGTAAATTTACTGATTTTACACACGACAAGGAAGTACCTTCTCTTGGAAAGTAAAGTCTTTCTTATTCAAAAACGAATTTATTTTAAGTGCTAAAAATGCCCACCCATTCAAAGTGGATTAAATTCCCATATGGATAATATTATGTATTTTATACTCAGGAAAAACAAAACAAAAATACGTACTTGTTACGAATGTGACACAGCTTTTAAACTTTAAATTCGACCACAGTATAATTTTTTTTAACTCAGTGAAATTTGGTCTGACGATAGATTTCAATATTCGTCCCACTTTCTCAAATAAGCATTTTGATACAAATAAATGTTTGCAAGAATAAAGTATGCTGTTTTTGTTACGAGTGTGACACTTAGCACCCCTTTATGAATTCATTCTTTTTTTACTATTAAGTCTCAACACCCAAACGAAAAAAAACTCAGTTTTGAGAAGCTTGGTGAACATTTCAAGTAATTAAACAGCCATAATACATTGCTAACTGCTTCTGACTCGGACATGTGATTAGATTAGGTTAGGTTAGAAGGGGTGATGATGCGGAAGGACGTGTCACCTCCTTAGATATAGGTAAAGGTATGTTGAGGAGGAAGGGTGAGAAGTGGAGACTGCAAGTTTAGGTGTGAAGGGCTCTGAACCATCCCTACTTCTGATTTAAGTGCTGCCAAATTTATTTTAATTTATCCGGAAAGTTGAAATTATAATTTTCAAAATATTTCAGTACAAACACACCTACTTCAGTTCATAAAATTGCAAATAATACACTCATTAATGTGCAAACGAGTACCATAACTTGTTTTCAAAATTATATATTGACCATTATATGCTATCTTTTGCCAAACTTTTTGTTCCCCAAGTGTTCATCCACTCAATTAAAAAGCATTTCGTTTTGAATTTTTAACGAGAAGATGATGTTTTTTTTTTTTTTATTTAGAAAAAAAAGGATGATTTAGCTGGATTATGAATTATTAAATTACTACCCAACTTCCCTCATGAGAGATGAGACTGAGCTGTTTAAGTTGAGTATTCTCAAAACTGAGGAATAAGGAAGTAGGTATTATTTTATATTATAATATACCCAACAACTTCCGATTATACATCCTGCGACAAAAAAAAAAAAAAAAAAAAAATCGGTAGTGGAATTTTTCTTTAAATTCCCATGGCCATCATAGAATTAGTATGCAATGCCAGTACTTATAAAAAAAAAAATAACAACTATAACCCTCTATGGAATTTTTCTGGTTTGTTTTTAGATTGCTTGAAATACACATAACCTATACTTTCTGGATTTATAAAAAAAAAAAAAAAAAACCACAGGTTTTGGCGTTTATCTGAGAAGAAGTATAAGTTCTTCAACATATGTGTACATTTTCGTATTATAGAAATGTGGATCTCAAAGAACCACACCACGAAACAAGACCAACTTTGCGCGCACAGCACGTGACTTTGATCGGTTTTTCCAACAGACAAAGCATCGAAGTAAATGCAATTTTCTATTCTGCTTTTGTTCATATTGCATCGGAATTCGAATCCTTTTGAGCATGAAATAATCCTTGCAGAAAATCTTTTACCTTTGTAGGTACCTATATAACTTCTTCTTTTTTTCATCGTCTACAGAAAAAGAATTCAAAAATAGGGATTTTTTTAAATGGCGACATGGAACGATCTCACAAAGAAATCCTTTCTATGCGGTAAGAGTGTCAAAAAGAACTATATACAGGGTGTATGTGAAATAGATTCTTTTCCTAAGCTAACGTTCATATGTATGAAGGAGTTGTATACCCTCGGGCCACACAAGCAATTACTAATGGAGAGCAAGTTGGGTATCTACAATTGGGTATTGTCAAGTTTCTAATTGTGTACTTGCCTTATTAGTTGAAAAAAGAAAAAAGAAAAGTTATTTAATTTTTTCATTAATAGAAAATTTGCTGCTTGCATTTTTACTTATAAATCAAATACATCTACTTTAAAATCAAATAAATTATAACACAATTTTGAATAAAAAAAAAAGTAGGTAACGTCAAATATAAATTATTTCACTTTTAAGTGCTGTGGAAAATTACTCTGGCATTGCTTAATGGATAATGATTTATCACAAAGCGATATAGATGTTGAAAACAACCCCCCCAAACAAGGTTATTAATGTATTAAGTATAACCCATATATTATATTTGGTTGTGTATGAAAATAGAAATTAATTCCCAACTTACCGCCGCCCACACATATAAGTAGGTAGGTTTAAAATTATATTTTTAGCCAGGTCATAACTCTTAATCTCTAAATCTAAAATACCCTGTATTTTTGGATATTTGAATTTTTTTTGGTTATGATAGTAGATACGTTTGAAAAATTCAAACAAGCAGAACACTCGAGAACAAAAGATAGGTGGTGTCTCTCCGGTGTTAGGTTGAGGTTGTATGGTATTATAATATTCAGAGCTTTTGCACCCATGTCGTGCAATGTCATTTTTTTCTTTTTTTGCTGGCTAAACATTATTATGAATATGAAAATATACATAAGCGGGGATAATATTTTTACATAATTCACTTTTGTACTTAAGGGCCAAACAATTTACCGCATTCCCTGGAGGTGATGTTTAAAAAAAAACACTAACACTAACACCAAAGACTTGACTTTAAATTTTTTGGTGAAAGCCATCAGGATAACAAAAAAAAAGGACGAACATTTATTATATTGGGAATTAATGCCACTTTAAGAGTGCGAGTTATGTAAAGATTTTTTTAGTTTCATGAACGAAGTAATTTTTTGCTCGATAAAATTTTAAAATTAATAGTCTGTGGATATATTATTTTCTATAGGCAGATGAGATACACCTTCACTCATTTTGTTGAGAATTGATTAATTTTCATTGTGAAATAAAATGATCACAATCAAGGGGACAACGTTCACTTTGAAAATACTCTCTGAATTCTATTCTTGGGCTAAATTTGATAATACAAAAATGTAGGGCTTTAATATAAATACTCGGTCAGGGTTAATGGAGGACTTTTTTTTGTTGTTGTCAAAATTGAGGTATATGCGGTGAATTTCACTTGTATGGCTAATTTCGCATTCGAACAAAAATGAACCCGAGATTAATGTTGGCCTCGCTATTTTGTCTTTGTGTCTACAACTCTCGACCTTGAGTCTGAAACGATTTTCTTCAGGCTTGAGTTTTTGATTAAATATATATTTTGTTTTGTTCAATGTAGGTTTTAAGGTTGAAACATTTATTTTGGTACAATTACTTAAGGTAAATGGGACAATTATGATTTTTTTTGTTGTTGCTGATGGATCTCATGTAGACAATCGTTTTTGGCGAAATCGTCTCATTCGCCCTGTGTCCTTTTTGGCTTGTTGTGCATGAAATTACTTTGTGTGCTACCTACAATTCTTGTTAAAAGGACATCAACAAAACAGGACCAATAAGAAGATTAGGTATACCTACGCCAAAATGATTGAGATCAAAAGAAGATTTTACCTTTGATTGATTTAGTTTGTTTTGCTCAACGAACTAAAATAAGTAGCTATCTTAGTATGGCTGTTGGAGTACAAAAATAAAAACACCAAACACGGGTCGCACGTACATGTTCCTTAGAGCGTTTATTATATGGATTGAAGTGCCTGAAGCCGCGATAGGGGGCGCAGTTACCATTTTCAGTGAATACTTAAGTTTCAACTGTCAGTCATAATTTATTTTTTTATATTTTCTCTTAAAATTTGTTATTTTTTTAAATTGTTTTTAAAGATATTTGTGACAAAAGTTATGTCCCCCTGCCCACGGACAATGGCCATTGAAGTGAAAGTGCGTTGAAGGCCTCCTATGAAAGCTTCAATTTGGAATGGAAACGAGCACTTCATATCTTCGTTGTTCTATTAAAACTAGGGCCGATGATTCCACCCTGGTAATCATCTACCTGGATACCCAGTTACCCGGGCTGCTTGTACCTGGGTAGTAAATCACCCGAGTACCCGGGTATTCCGGTATAATGGGTATTACCCGGGTAACCGGGTACCCGGGTAGTTAAAATTACCCGGGTACCCGGGCAGATGATTACCCGAGTGGAATCATCCGTCCTAATTCAATGTCTCCAAAATCTTGATGAGACATAAAATTAATTAGTTCCATACTTATTTTACAAATGGCTGTGGTTCGGGCCAGTTCCTATTTTTGCTTTCTTTTTTTTTTTTGCTGTACCCGAGTAATCGGGTAGTCGGGTACCTGGGTAATACCCGGGTACCCGGGGATTATCCGATTTACTCGGGTACCCAGGTATTAACCGGGTACTCGGGTACTCGGGTACCCGGGTATCATCAGCCCTAATGAAAACTCCTTAAGTTCATTTTTCCGAAACTCCAATACCTCTCCTTAAATAAGCCACAGTTAATGAAATATCAAGAGTGTCTCAACTTTAATGTTGTTTTAATTCTTAAAAATTAAAATTAAAAATTCTAAATTACTCAAAACACAAAATTGTTCGATTTGTTGTCAATAAATTATCCATAACTAATGCAAGTGTTTCAAAAATAAAAAAGGACTTAGGGAGTATTCATAGAACGAATGACGATATAATATATCCTCTAAGATTTGTCTATTAACTTTAATTAGAAAAAGATAAATTGGCAACATTATTTTAAGTGGCATTAAATTTGACATTTAACTGATAATCACTAATGGCAGAAAAATATCATTTCACTTTCAACTCTTAATTCACCTTTAACATTTGTGAAATTTTTTTTCCCAAGATAAGTTCGAGAAAAATATCATGGGAGAAATATATTATGGGAGAAAAATATCATGCAAGAAAATTATAATGGGAGAAATGTTGCATGCGAGAAATATATTATGGAAGAAAAATATAATTCGAGAAAATTATAATGAGTGATATGTTGCATGCGAGAAAAATATAATGAAGGAAATGTTTTATGCGTAAAAAATATCATGCGAGAAAATTATCGTAGGAGAAATGTTGCATGTGAGAAAAATATTAGAAAATCTTGCATGCGAGAAAAATATCTCGATAAATATTTTCTCCCACGACATTTTTCATTTAGGTCAATTTTTATCATAGCTTAGATTCGCCTTAGGACTGCTAAACGTGCCTTTGGACGTAAGGTATATTTTACGGGTATGTGGGGAGGGTACATTAAATCCGAACGGCTTAGGTGAAAAGCAAATTTCATGGGCAAATAATAATTACCATCCCTTTTTTTGAATATAACAAAAAAGTATTGAGTAATTGGTTACAAGTGTTTAGAAAGCTGAAAAATGTTTTTGTCAGTGTATTCCACTTTAACCCCCTGAAGCTTTCATAAAATGAAAGAAAAACTGAAAAAAGAAAACTATTTGAGATTTTTCAGAACAGTTACGTCAGCTGTCAGTAGATGCATTTCAACAGAATTCTGAAGTCGTGGAATAGAAATAAGTTAAAAAAGAAAAAAGAATTAAGTTTATTTTGATTTGCTGAAAATCAGGATTATAGCAATGACCTCTTTTCGGGGCGACAAACAACATGGTCATAAATGCTCTCAGAAAGAAGAAGAATATCACATCCTTAACATAACCCTCCCCCCTTTTGTATACCTAGTAGCTTGAATTTATGATCAACATAATAAAATATTTTATAATGCATCTATAAAAGGTTCCCTCTGCCAAGGCTTGCTTTTCAAAATAAGAAAATTCAGTTTGATTATACAATCCGCACAAAACTTGAAGTTCACTTCAGTTTATACGCCTGAAGTTGTATATAAATATATGAATGTACCTATGTGTAGGTACGTTCCTAGAACGAACGTTGATGGTTGCTTTTCAAAAATCCCCAAGCATCCACATCAGGGGAAGGAAATACTCGCTCTATAAAAGCTACACACCATACTGAAAGGAATACCCAAGAATAAAATAATAATAAAAAAAAAAAATATATATCGCACATTCAATTAGAATTTCCATATCATTTAACTTACTGTAAATATTTGCTACAACACCATTTTATATGCCTGCCATTTTGGCTTTGCCTGTGTGTCAAAAGACTCCTTATACGAAAAAGTGTGTCCTGGTCTGGCCTGGCACTGGGATATGGGCTTCAATTCGTTTACTATTTTTTTTTTTTTTTTGTTCATTCAAGCTATTGCTATAGTGGTGGTGCTATTCAGTTTGGAGGCTGAATGTTTTTTTTTTTTACACTTCTAAGTTGCCTCAGCCTGCGTTTACATCTTTAGAATTCAAAGCGAATACCAAAACGAACCTGCTTAGCCCAAGCTAAAGCCAACACCACTCACTCCAATGAGGCAAGCAATATAATAATATGGAGTATATGTAACACCAGCCAAGCAGTAAGCAGCAGCCAGCAAGCAGCAAAAGCAGCTATCGTGCAGAAATCTCAGAGTGCTTAATATCCTTGCATACAAATTTTAAGGATTTTGCCTTTTTTTTCTCTCTTCTCGTATATTTATTTATGTTTATTTGCTTCTCGTTGTATTTTGTATACAAATGCGATTGAAGGATGGGAATTGCGATTTGGGATTCTATACGATATATACTATACTGTAGTACTGTACTGAATCCCGAAGCATGAACCGAATGGAGGTTATATTTTCTACGGTATAATTTTTATGTTATGCTCCTTGTACTTGTATTATTTTATTTTTTTTTTTACTTTATATTTTAAAAAATATATTTTATATATGGAAAGAATTCCCTATGTTGTTTGTTGCAAAGTGACAAGAGAAAGATACGAGTATCTACGTATTTAGATAAAAAGTGTGAATGCATTTGAAACTTTCAAGTTTTCATGTTTAATATACAAAATGTATTCCCAAAGCTAATTAATTGTTTTTTTTTTAAACGTTAAACAATAAAATTTGTTAATTAGTTTTTATAGTTTTTTTTTAAGGACGTTGGTCATATTTTCATCGAGGTTTGTTATTTCCAAAAACATAGTGAAATGAGGGTGTGATTGTAGAAGAGGGAATTTATAGTTTTTGAAATATATTTTTTCCCCTTACTATCGTATGGTTAATAAAATAATTAATCTAGAACACAAAGGGGTATACCTACATGTACCCCTTAAATAAACAAACTTTATATGTTTTAGAATCTGTAAAAGAGGGAAAAACATGAATTGTGTTTTAATGGTTTAGTCATCAAAATATGAATACCTAACTCATTTGATGTCACAGTCTTATGTTTAAAAAATTTAGGCAGTCAAAATGGTCGTAAATTATAAATGTTTCATACATGGATAAAGCGGGGCATAAGTTTTTAATTGAAGTGAAAAAGGATGAGATGAATTTGTCATTTTTCCTGTGAAATTCATTGCGTTTATAAAAATCATTCCAACACCCTGGAACTCATAAAATATATCATTCAGACAGAATTTGCCAAAACTACGATCACAAAGCTTGAAAACTGGATTGGACTCGGGCGCCATTTGACCGACAATTTTTTTTTCCCATTTTGAGAATCATCTTGGAAGTTAGGGAAAATATTCCTTTCAAAAAATAGCTATCGTGAATAATTTTTCCCAAAAAACTTATTTCAATGTGAACATTAATTGCGCTTTTTAAGTAGTTTTTTCCGAGGAAAAAAGTTCCCATTAAATTGACGATAAGGCTGAATGTTGCACAATGCAGAATTTATTTAAAATCGAAAATTTCAGTATTGTCTCGGCAATGGTCTCATATAGCGTAAGGGCGTTGTGAATTAAGCAAGTTCTTCATTTGGTATGACTACAATTTTTGAACACTAGTATTATCATAGCACCTTTGTATTGAGCATCTTCTCTGGGTATATGCTCCATTTAATTGATATTATTTTGAATACTTCCATTTTATAATGGCACCTGCTCAGGTTTTTGTATTGAGCATCTGCTCTGAGCATGTTCTCTATTTTATTTGTATTATTTTGAAAACAATAAGCATTTTTGAACAGCACCTGCTCAGCTTTTTGAATTGAGCATCGGTTCTCAACATTTTCGCCGTTTTATTCATATTATTGTGAATATTAACTATTTCATAGCACTTGCTCAGTTTTTTGTATAGAGCATTTGCTCTGAGCATGTTCTCTATTTTATTTATATTATTTTGAATACTATGAGCATTTTTTAATAGCACCTGCTCAGCTTTTTGAATTGAGCATCTTCTCTGAGCATGTGCTCCGTTTAATTCATATTATTTTGAATATAAGCAAACATAGCACCTGCTCAGCTTTTTGTATTGAGCAACTGTTTCGTTTTTATTCATATTATTTTGAATAAAAGTATTTTAATAGAATCTGCTCTGAGCATGTGCTCTGTTTTTTTTTTCATATTACCTCATTTCGGTTTATAGCACATTATATACAAAAAAAATTTCCACAGTAAAATCTCAGGAAGTTAACCCCTAGTTTTAACTTATTAATTTAATTTTTTTAATGTTTTTTTCATTGTCTCGTTTATTTACATTTTTTTTCCTATCTTTTTAGGTAAGTCAAGATCCAAAATTAATGAACACAGATATAAACTTAACAAGTTTAGATATAGTAAGTACATACCTACATATTTTTAAAATTAGAACAGTAGGTGTTATTTTTTAAGCCCAATTTATATTTTGAATAAAACACATAAAATTTCATTAAATAGCTATTTATTTAGGTACCTATATTTATTCTGGAATTAATTTTTTAATTAGAAATTCGGGCATATGGAATAGGCTAGGTCTTATGAATGTCATCTGAGAAACCCAAAGCTTTCGGCATTTTTTTTTAGGCGTTTGCTAGATGTCCTCAATAACACGAATAACGTTGACTTACAATGAATCGATTGTTGTTGGTTTGTCTGTCAGCATATAGACTAACAATTTTACTTTCAAAGAAATAATCAAATATCCGTTAGCATTAACACTTCAAAATGTTAAGATTTTAAAGATTGGATTAATTGTCGTGAATTTGTCGTAAATTTGTTGTGAAAGAAAAAAAATTGTTGCGTTTGTTTTGGCAATTGGCAATCAAGTATTTGCACCCATCAAAATTATGTAAAATTAAATCAAAAACAGAAAACAGGAATGTGTAAATAATTTGACGACAAATTTACGACAGTTATTTAAATATTCCTTTATTGTTTTGTGTTCATTTAGACTTTTTCTGAGGGATGACTGTCAAGTTAGCATTACAAGGGGTTATTTAAAGAAAATCAAGCGCGATAAATAAACGATAAATTTACCACAGATTTACGACAAATTTACCACAAATTTACCACAAATTTACGTCAAATTTACCACAAATATACGTCAAATTTACGACAAATTTACGACAAATTTACAACAAATTTATGACAAATTTACCACAAATTTACTATAAATTTACGACAAATTTACTACAAATTTAACATAAATTTACTACAATTTTACTATCTACCAATTCACCACAAATTTACAAACAATTCAAGCAACATTCAGTCACCCTTTATTTCCATATAAATCAGTTTGTTAAATTTAAATTCCATATGTGATGACTTGCAAATTTCGTAATTCGTCTATGCTCTGCCAAAAATAAACCAAAAAATTCAAAACACAGATATGTACGATGATCGGAAGAAGTTGTCCAATGTCCACAAAAAAAAATGCAATGTTCAGTTTAGAACTCACTCACTCGTAATGACTCTATCAAATTCACAAAAAAAAAACAAACTTCCGAACTGTCAATAAACTTTTAATGAGAAATGTTGGTCCATTTTCAAAAAGTCGACAGTTTTTGGAACTGAAAAAAAAAAATGTACATACTTAATCCATATAGACGAATATGTTTTATGTATCTAAAGGCTCATGACTTCACTTCTTCAATGATTTTTAAGTATTTTAATAAATTATATTTGAAGTTCGTTTGAAGAGTGATACAAAATTCATATGTATGCCAAATGTAAAAAAAAATAAAAAATAGAAAACAAAAAACCAAAGGAAAAGACTTTTTTAAAAAAACCAAAGATACGAGTTACATCTTCGTCGGTCATATCACATACATACATACATATGTACATTTTTGCTTTCGCATAAACAAACATTGCAAAAGACACAAAATCTCTTACATCAAGAGAGATGTTCTATCTTTTTTTTATTTCTTTTTTTTTTAAGCCATAATGAGATAGAAAGAAGTTTGCCAAAAAGTTCTTTACGCTTCACTCATCTTGGTAAAATGTTTTAAGCCATCAGATTTTCAGTATTGCCTGCCTTTTTAGCCTTTATATTTTGTGCTGCGGCAACGAATATCCATAGAAAAAATAAAGTTTAAAAGTTCAATTTTGTGTCGAACACAAAATTCACTCACTGAGAGAGAGTCGGATATATATTTTATCTGAATCATCACAAGGACAAACTTGAGGATTGTGTTTTTTTTTTTTTTGCAAAATGACAAATTGCGAAAAGGAAATATATAAGGCACTTAGTTAGGAACAGAAGGGCATACAATTTGCGAAAGATATACTTGGAGTATAAAACAGCAACTTTTTGGGATGAAGTGAATTTCTTCTTGAGTTTTTCGCAATCTGATGGAAGATACATTTTACCATTTTACTCGAAATCCGCATTTAAGATGAATTTGTGATGAGTGATGCAATTCGCGGCGCTGTGTGTGCATTTTATGACCTTTATTTATTCTAACGAAATCAGAGAAACTCAAATTTTAAGGACTTCAAATGTCGACTATCTGAGTGGGTGGTAGGATGGGGGTGTGTTTTGAAGTTTATCATGAGGCGACGAAGTCATTATTTTCAGCAATGTTTGTAGATTTTAATGTCGGAACAATATGTTCAATATGAAAACTTAAAAACAGTTTGATTAATTTTTTTTTTGTCAGAACTTAATCTCAACAGTTCTGAGCAGCAAACTGCCATAGTAGACTGTATATATGTACATAGGTAAGAAAGGCATTTTTCTGTTATCTACTGCAAAAGACTGAAGTTTTGTCGCCTTTTCATCCACTGTTAATGTTTATGCGATGAATTATAGATGTCGTTATCGTTAGTTTTTTTTTTTTTTTTTTTGTTAATGTGTTGTTGGTCGTTGTTGATAGTTTTTGAACTTTGTTGTTTTATCCAAGTTAATTTTCAGAATTTCTTCTCCAAAATTTCATCCTCCTGTTAAGTCGTTGTTTCATGAATGATGTATTATCGCTAAGTTCCATTGACGACGCTGCTGGCTCTATAACTTTTGAAATATAAACTAAGAAAAAAAACGTATCTGATAAAATGAAGGATAAACTTAAGTAGTTGGGTCGAAATTCTATAAAAAATAAACTTTACAAATATTTTCCCAACGAAGCGGTAGATTAACACCCTTATAAAGATTGTCAATTATCAATCGATAGTTGATAAATATTGAAATTTAGGACATTTAAACTTAATTTATTACAAAATCTGATCAACTATTCCGTAATAATTGAAAATATTCTTTTAAAACAGAACGGTCTGTGACATTCTCAGAACATTTTCAAATGATAGTTGATAAATATTGATATTTATGATATTTCAACTTAATTTATAAAAAAAAACTGAACAATTATTCTATGAAAATTTTCAATTTTCTTAATTTACAAGGGTCTGTGACATTGTCAATGATCAAAACATTTACCAATTATTAATCAATAGTTGATAAATATTGGAATTTAGGAGACAAATATTGAAATTCACTACAATTATCAATTTTCTTGTGCCAACATTCTGCGCCATTCTCAAAGATCAAAACATTTATCAAGTTGGTTTTTAAATATCAAATTTCAATATTTATCAGCTATCAATTGATTGAATGGAAAATCGTCGTATTTCGATTTTTTCTTCCAGATTAAAGGAAGAGGAAAATGGGAGATGTATTTGACCATTCCACAAGAAGTAATCGAGCTGTAATCACCATAAAAAAGTTGTTATCTGACAAATAACTTTTTTTTTACATTTAAAAATCGAACGTCCTTATATTTAAAGACCCTCTAAATTCGTTTCCTTATCTATCTTCTTAATATTTTCGTTTTTATTTGGTACAAGCGCCACCTATTGAATATTTGTAGCAATTAAAAAATTTAAATTTTCAAAGAAAACTTAATGAAATATTTCTTCCAAAAACGAACAGATTTACAAATCAAAAGCACTGGTGCAAATTTTGAGTACTTTTTTTTAGAAATGTGTAGAGTGTAGAGTAAAGTAAGAATTTTGACCTGATTTTTCTTGCAAAAAATGATTGTTTTTGATTTATTTACAAATCAAAAGCTCTGATCCAAATTTAAGGTACTTTTTAGAAAATTTCCAGAGTGTAGAGTTTCAAAAGTAACAATTTTGACCTGATTTTTTTCGAAAAAAAATTATGGTTTTCGAGTTATTTACAAATCAAAATCCCTTGTTAAAATGTAGGTAAATGTTTAATAAATTTGTAGAGTGTAGAGTGTAGAGTTTCAAAATCCTAAATTTTTGATTTCATTTTTCTTCTAAAAAAACTTAGCTTTTGAGTTATTTACAAAACAAAAGCCCTAGTCCATATTTAAGGTCATTTTAAGGAAATCTGTAGAGTGTAGAGTTTAAAAAACTACAATTTTTGACCTGATTTTTCTTTCAAATAAACTGACAGTTTTAGAGTTATTTACAAATCAAAAGCATCCAAATTTAAGATACTTTTTGCGGAAATGTGGAGAGTGTAGAGTTCCAAAAATAAGATGTGTGACCTAATTTTTCTTTAAATAGACTGATAATGAATTACAAAATTTCATCTTTAAAGTGATGTCAAGTAAGGAGAAATCTCAGATATAAGAAAAATGGGCGTGGTAGTGGGCGGTAGAAATAAAACATATCATATTTTAAGTTGAAGAGAGCTCTTAATTATAAATTTTTAACATTCTACATAGATTAAAACGTTAAAACAAAAAATATATTTAAATTGGGTGTGGCAGTGGGCGGAATTAACTCGAACCACTTTCTAAACCATCTAATAGGAACAAATTTTTCAAATTTACTCATTCCTCATACAGATATATATTGCTCTCCATTCAAATTAAAATCATTCCCAGAAAATTGACATTATACATGTTCAGTTCACAAATCAGAAACTATGTAAATCTATTTTGCTTAGAGACTTAAGGACTTACCTCTTGATTTTGATTATTATACAACTAAAAGTTTGTAAGTCCACCATTCTTTATGTTTATACGCCTTAGCTTCATTTCATATAACTCATCATAAATAATAATTTAAAAGCTTTTACACAAAAAAAAAACAACATAAATTTCTTATTTTCTTGAAATTCTTTCTCTTTTTTTCCCTTTTTTTCTATAGTCTTTCGCGCTAGCATTTGCAATTTTCCAAAACCCAAGCCTTAAACAATGTTCTAAATTCAACAAGCAAACTGTGCACTTTCAGTTAACTGCAATTTCTTCCAACAAATATCATTTTCCATTCTTTAGAAATCGATGAAATGGTAACATAATAGGTCTTTTATTAGAGATAGATAAGGATGCACACACACACCATTGTGCCCACAATTCCGCCCACAATAACCAAAAAAAAAAAAACAAAAATGAAAAAAGAAATAAATTTTTCTCATATTTTTCCATGAGGACACTTCAGGTGAATGAAATATGAAGTGAATGTTGTTCACAGTCAGGTCATCTTCCACAAGAAGTAAGAGTAAAGACTTACCATCAACTGTGCTATTGTCCTCGTCCTAGTCGTCGTCATCGTCGTTCATTGAACATCATCATTATGAGCTGCATCTGGCCCAGTAGTAGTAGAGGTCTCTATCAGGTCCAATGGGCTTGTTGCTTCGTCAAGCAAAAATCAGACAAAAGCTTGAAAAACTAAATGCCTGTGAAAAGTTAAGGGAGAATGGGGTAATTTTTGAAACGAAATTTTCTTTGTAAAGGTCCTTGGTAGATGGGTAGGATAAAAAAAACTAATTTGTAGCTTAGATAATTTCCTATAAAAATGGTGATAGTAAATAAGCTTTTAACATTTTTTCTGTACTATGACCATTAGGGAGATATTTCGGAAAAACAGCTTTGGGGTGCCTTTAACCCCCTCCCCCCCCTAAAATTGTTAGTGGTGCTCATATAGATGGTTACTTTTTACAGTTTAGAACACCATGAGTAGACTATATGCCAAAATCGGGCCCCTCGATTTTTTCGGAGTCAATTAATGTAAAATGACTGCAAATTTTCCAAAAGCTATCGATATGGTTGCTTTACGAAATCTAAAACTTGAATTCTAGCAGTAGGACTTTTAGATCTAAGGTCAAGGGAATGAGAGTCACAAATGTTAGTCTCCATTTTTGGGTACAAAATTTGACTTTATTTTGATTTAACAAAGAAAAAGAAATGCCCAATTTAGCCCACTCTCCTCTATGTCTTATGCTTTTCCATGAAGTGTATTTTACTGCTGCCTCTATCAGTTTCCTATTTTAAAATCCTACAGTAAAAGAAAAAACATAAATTCAAATAAAAAATGTATACGAATTTTGCAATGGTTTTAAAAAACTTTATTTCTAGAATAATCAAATCATATAAATAGTATAAAATCACTATTCCCTAGCCAACTTGTGTTCTTCTGTATGTGCGCCCTAATATCAAAAACTAACCTAGCAGAAGTATTTTTTTTTTTGTGAATGTTCACTGAGAACATTTAAGTTAAACCAAAACAAGGGAGAATTCTCTGTAAAACATTCATATTAACATGAATCAAAGAAATGAATGCTGAAAATGTCCTTAGGTACCTACCCTACATATAAAAAGTTGTAACCTATAGGGAATTTAGGTTCAATTTATTTGAAATGCAAGAAAGAAACTGTTATATGTAGAATTCGATTCAATGGAAAAATACCTTTGATTTAATTACTGGATGTTCTACCAAGAGAATTTACTACTTTTTGTTTGACTCGTGAAATTTTAGAATTTTCAAAGTTCATATTTGACAATTCAGCTAAAACGCCTTTAAGTTAATATTTTTCAGTGGGCTTTAATATTAATTTGTGATTTAAATATTTTACTAAAACTAAACACATTGTGTAAAAATTTCCGCAATTATTTGTTAAAAAAGTGATGAACAACTTGTTTTACCCTCAATCTGTACAAATTCGAGGATACATCCCTAAAATTTGTAAAAGGCTGAACAAAAAATTGGTGTATCGTTAAGAATCCAAAGCCTGTACTTCCTCGAATTTAATTGTAGACGAAAAATTTTCAGAATTCTAAGAAGCTTAACATTAAAAAAAAGGCCAAATTTAGAATAATTCAGATAAAACTAAATTTCGGTGGAGAGTTTTAGTTTGACGTCTTAAGAACTAAAGAGAATCTTTAATTTGAGCAACTGATTTTTATTTTGTGATCTGGGGCCTAATTCCGTAAAACGAAAACGATCGAACGATATCGTTTTGGCAATAGCTGTCCCTATCATTCTCTTTAGATGTGATAGAGATGTGTATAGTCAAAACGATATCGTTTGATCGTTTTCGTTTTACGGAATTAGGCCCCTGAATGAGGGTTTTCTTCAAATGCCTCAAAAACTTGTTTTTTTTTTGGAGAAGTCAAGAAAAAGTTATAAAAATTCATAAAAATTTTACAAATTTTTAGAATTCTACAAATTTTTAGAACTCTCCAAATTTTTAGAATTCTCCAAATTTTTAGAATTCTAAAATTTTTCAGAATTCTACAAATTTTCAGAATTCTAAGCTTGAAATTTAGTTACCCAATTTGGACAAAATTCAGGCATAGTTTAAATTTGGTAGAGAGTTTTGTATTAAAGTCCTTCTTAAGAACATTGTAAAAAGTACATTTAATTTGAGCCACTGCTTTTTTGTTTTGTGCGGTGGGTTTTTGTTTTGTAAATATCTCTAAAACATACAATTTTTCGGTAGGAATTTCAATGAAAAAATTTATTATTATTAAAAAAATCTACACACAAAATTATTTTAATACTTTTTTTTGTAAGAGCAATACATTTTGAAATAAATTTGTACAAGTTTTTATATCAATCTTTTGTTTGTTTTAATGTAGATATTTCTTCCACATCACATCCGTGTAAGATCACTTTTTAATAAAAAAAAAATACTGATCTTACAAAAAATAGTGTTACATACTGTTTGTTTGGTAGAGTTTCAAAAGTTCAAATTGTTGACTTGATATTTCTTCTAAAAGGTAAGTTTTACTAATCAAACGCACCGGTCATTTTGAGTACCTACTTTTTTTCTGTAAATGCGTAAAGTGTAGAGTTTCAAATGTAACAATTTAGACCTTTTTTTTTCTTACAAAAAACTGATAGTTTCAGAGTTTTTTTGTAAATAAAAAGTTCTGGTCCAAATTTCAGATACTTTCAAGAACATGTGTTGAGTGTAGAGTTTCAAAAGTTACAATTTTGACCTGATTTTTCTTCGAAAAAAATGTTATTTATAAATCAAAAGCCCTTGTTAAAATTTAAGTAGTTTTTTAGTAATCGAAAGTAGGGCTGATGATACCCGCGTACTCGACTACTCGATTACCCGGATACACCAAAAAAAAAAGAAGCAAAAATAGGAACTTTGTGATCACAGCCATTTGTAAAATAAGTAAGTTTGAACTTATTATTAATTTTATATCTAATCAAGATGTTGAAGACATTGAATTAGGGCTGAAGATTCCACTCGGGTAATTTTACCTACCCGGGTAATACCCATTATATCCGAATACCCGGGGACCCGGTAATTTACTTCCCGGGTACAAGCAACCTGGGTAACCGGGTGGAATCATCGGCCCTGATCGACACATGGGTCCAGATTTACGGTACTTTTTAGGAAAATGAGTAGAGTGTAGAGTTTCAAATGCCATGCAATTTTTTACCTTATTTTTCTTCCAGAAAATTTAAGTTAATTTAATTTATTTATTTAGATTAATACAAGCGAGAACTAATAGTTTTTGAATTATTTAAATATCCAAATTTAATGTAGTTTTTAGGAAATGTGTAGAGTTTCAAAATCTATATAGTTTTTGATAAAAAAAACTTCTTAGTCTTCAAAAAAAAAAAAAAATAGTTTTCGAGTTATTTAGAAATCAAAGGCCTTTTGATTCAAATTCAAGGTACTTTTTATATTTATTCACCTAAAATGTAACTTTTTGAAGAATCAGGGCCTTTAAAAGGCCAAGAGATACTCTTTGAAAATTTGTCAGTTCCTCGAATGAGAAAAAAAAAAACAAACCTAAAATTCAGAGTTAACTTGAATTTTTAGACAAATTCTTCAATCATAACAGCCTTCTTTAAATTTGAATATTTTTTAGAGATATGCAAATAAAACACTTTGATCGAAGAAAATAGTAAAATCCCTCGTGAGAATTCATAGTCTTATAATTTTATTACATAAAAGCTTATACTTACCCTTAGAGTTCTACTATCTACATACCTTGGTTTCAAATTAAAAATCATTCAATTCAATTTACATTCAAATATTTTGATAGGACCATTTTGTTATTTTTCCTTGATTTTATAAGTATTGATTTAAGTTTAGATATATCTTCCAAAACGAAGATGAGTTGAAGATGATATGTATTTATTCGGTCTTTAAATTCAATTTGGTACGATGAGTAAAAGCAAATATTTTAAGAGAAAACAAACAATGTATGTACGTGTACCTGTGGATAAAATATAAAATCTATAAAAAAAAATCAAACAAGAGTAAAAGGACATAGATTCTTCAGCAAAAAAAACTGACAAAGTTGGCATTTTTAAAGTTTATAATATGACAATGGGCAAAACACTTCCTGTTAGCAAATGGGAAATTTTTTCCCCGGAAAAAACAAAAAAATATCGACGAAAGAATATTTTTTTTAATTTTCTCACATCTATATCTGACTAGATGGCTCGTCTGGCGTTACACGAAAATTTTTATCAATTTTAGACTTTTAAAAAGTGAAAATACAATTCACTTGACAATAAATTTTTTGGCACGCCCCAATAATTTGTAGAAACAAATGTAGTAGTCTGAGAAAGTTTAACGTCACCTGTTGGCGATCCCATAATTATTGGATTGTCAATTCCGTAGTGATTGTCATTTCTAAGAATCAATATTTTCCTTCCTTCCTATACAAAATGGAATTTTTACATATCGCCAGCATCAACCCTTAAAAGTATACAATTCCGCGTTTTTCACAATTTTTTAACTTTACCCGTCGAAATTTCCATTTTTCGCCTCCGGTTGTCAATTCCTTAGAGTTTTTTTTTATTCCTAAAAAAGAATATTTTCACCTCCACATACAAAATGAAATTTTCAGATGTCGCCACCAGATTGGTGATTGGTGCATACCCCTGAAAGTATGCAATTTCGGGTTTTCGTGATTTTCCAACTTTTTCAGTTGAAATTTCCAATTTTCGGCTCCGTAGTGTGTTTAATTATGGTTTAATACGAATTCAACCAATATTGCTACTTCTCATATAAAATGGAATTTGCAAATATCGCTACCATCCACCCCTGAAAGTATGCTATGTCGAGTTTTTACAATTTTCCAACTTTGCGGTCAAAATTTCCAATTTTCTGTCCAGATTGTCAATTCTACCGTACTGTTTGTCATTCCTTACCTTGTCATACAATGGAATTTTCAGATATCACTATTTAACCCTGAAAGTATGCAATTTGAGTTTTTTTTTTTTTTACGATTTTGGTACTTTTGCGGTCGAAATTTCCAATTTTCAGCACCGTAGTATGTTTACCTGGTTCCATACGATTTCAATCTCACACAAAATGGAATTTGCAAATATCGCCACATTCCACATTTGAAAGTATGCAATTTCAGGTTTTTACGATGTTCCTACTTTACCGGTCGAAACTTCCAATTTTCAGCTCTGTTGTGTGTTTACCTGATTCTATAAGAATCCGAAAAAAAATCCCCATGCCAACGGATGATGTTCAGCCGAGACATGCACATTGCACAAAAAAGCACTTTATTTTTATATGAATTAATATTAAGATTATTTAATTTTTTTATTATTTTTATTATTTTGTATTATATTATTTCCAATTTTCTCACATATTTATCTTCCATAAATATTTACGAAATTTTAATTTTTCAGAAAAAAAGCAAAGTGCTCCATCTATAATTTTCATCATCGTCATAGCATTGTCATATCATCGTTATATCATCGTCAAGTGAAAGAAAAGAAAATAATGGCAAGAGTGAAATTCTGCTTTTTTATACATTTGGTGAGTTTGAAATATTCTAAATATATTTTGTATTTAAAAAAAAATTTTAAATATATTTTGTACTTTTAATTTTTTTTTTTTGAAATCGCGTCCTTAAATATCTGAATAATCTGGGTGGTTTTTGAAATGCTCTTCAATTATTTAAAATCATATTTTAAACCTTAATTGTCAAATTACTTTTTCATATCGCAATTTTTGTATCCACAAACAACGATGATTGGCTGTCACAAAGGTTTGATAGAATCTCCTTAAACTGAACAATTTTTTCCATTCACGTTATTTTGACTCGCGTAGTTAGGTGTAATTAACCATTTTAAAGCCCAAATCGACCTTTATTCTGCCTTAAATTAACAATGTACCTCCATAATTCAAATAATGGTTGATCCGAACCAATTTCTGACAGGAGGTGGAAGATGAATTCAAAAATGATTGAGTTTTAAAATTTGTTATTACTTCATTATTGAGAAATTTGTAAATATGGATTATTTCTTCCTCGAAGCCATCAATATTGTTCCAATTCCAATGCAAAGACCCTCTCATTTTTCGAGATTTCAATGAGATAATATCTTCTGTCTGTCAGTCGGTCGGTCTGTTTAATGTTTACAACGATGTCATGTCATGTCACATTTTACAAGTAAATATAATTCCTTACTACTTCGAACTTGGCCACCAGCACTTTCCTATATGTATGTATGTGAAGGTTCATTATAGTACACAGGATATCATTGGTTTTAAACAAACACTGTACCTGAGACAATCAAAGGCAGAATGTTGTGATAGTTTCAAAGTTATACGTGACGTGAGTTAAAACTCTTTCTCATCGCCCACCGCCGCCGAATCCCGTGTGCGGTGCTTCGTCGTAGTCGTCGTCGTCGTCGTCTCTGTGTCGACATTGAGTTGTTGACATAATTTGTGTTTTCTACAACTGTATACCACCTGTGTTATAAACATTTCGGGGGACTGGTTGGTTTGTTGTCTGTTTCGGAATACAGAATACCCGCAAATTGAAATCCACACCACAATTAAACAGAGAATTATACAACTTTGGTTGGGTACGTACGAAGTACGAGAGGGATAAGTTTTTGGCGCAAATTACTTTTAAGTGTTTTCTGTTTCTAATTACTCTGAAACATAAACTTTAGAAGATGTAAAGTTGTATTGAGTAAATTAAAACTGACTGATTTATTTATTTGTTTATTTTTTTTTTATAAAAATCGACCAAGAACCGGGAGTAAATTTTGGGTGTGGATGTATAAAACCACCGAAAATGTTAGAAGTTACGTGATTTTATGGGTGTAAGCATCGTGATATCGAATGCAAAAGTCTGGAAGGGTTTTTTTTCCTCAGCTTAATGTTGGGTGCTCCATCTATAGTCAATTAGTGATTTTTATCATTTTTCTGTCCGGTGTGGAGATAAGATGAAATGATAGGGAGAATTTATTCTATTATATAAAACCAGCTGATCCGCCTGGCTTGACACGGAATTTTTCATCAATTTTAGAATTTTAAAAAGTGAAAATAAAATTAACAAGGGCTTCAAACAACCCTTTACAAATTTTTTGACACGCTCCAATAATTTGTATACACAAATGTATGTAGCAGTCTGGGAGCTTAACGCCATCGGTTTCTCCTCTCCATACAAAATTTTCAGATAAAGCCTATTTTCAGATAAAGCCTCCTTAAAAGTATGCAATTTGTGATTTTCACGATTCACGATTCACGATTCACAATTTTTTATCAATTCTGTAGTGTTTTTCACACCTTGGAATCAATAACTTCTCCTTCCCATACAAAAAGGGAATTTTCAGGTATCGCCACCATCCACCCCTATAAGTATGCAATTTCGTGGTTTTACTAATTTTCCTTTTTTTTTTTGATCGAACTTTTCAATTCCGTAGTGTTTGTCTTTCCTCAGAATCGATATTTTCTAATTCCCATGCAAAATAGAAATTTCAAATATCATCACCATGAAGTACCTATGCAATTTCGGGTTTTAACTATTTTCCAACTTTTCGGTCGTAATTTCCCATTTCAGTCAATTCCGTAGTATTTGTCATTCTTTTGAATCAATATTTTCTAATTCCCACGCAAAATGGAATTTTCAGTACCTACCATCCACCCCTAAAAGTATTCAATCTCGGGTTTTCACTATTTTCGAACTTTTCGTTTTTTGGAATTAATATCTTCTTCTTTCCATACAATCGACACCTGAAAGTATGCAATTTCGTTTTTTTTCACGAATTTTCTAGTTTTCCAGTCGAAATTTTTGTCAATTTTGTATTGTTTGTCATTTCTTATACAGCAATTTAAAGTTTTACGATTTTACGACTATTTCGGGCAAAGTTCCCATTTTTTATGTGCGTACAAAAAAAACCAATTCATTTTTTATATATTCAGATTTACTTGTAGATGTCTGCAAGCAGTCTAACCTAGTGAATTTATAAGTTCTCGAGATTTAAATTCCTGGGTGACATATTTCGGGGACTTAAATTGAGAGTCACCCTGACTCTCGGGTGATACCACCCAAAGTGTCCATCCAATTTCGAGTAACATTACACAGAAGTTTGTTATGTCGAATTTACGAACTATCACAATGCCTTCCATTAATAAATCACTCCTTTTCTTAAAAATAATATGTTAAAAAAATGACAGAAATTTTATCAATTTGTCAATCGTGTGAATTCAACACACAAGCTGTACAAAAATGTGTGACATGTTAAAAGAATAAAAAAAAAATAGTTTGATTGGGTCTTTACTCATAGCTCTTTTTATACACACATGGATAGACAGGACTACCCTACTATAACCAACTTTTTTTTTGGTTTTTCCCAATATATGATTAAAATCTCGAGTTCTCGAGTTTTCCCTTTCAATGGTGCCATTATCGCAAGTTGAAATCGCAAATAATCGAATGCCAATTTATCGACCCAAAAAAGAATACAAAAAAAAAGGGAACTTCCGTCCTGACACTACCCTAAATAAACTATACATCACGAAGGACTTTTAGTGCTCCGGGTCCTGGTGAATTATGTAGTACCATGACACACACACACACACACAATCGAAGTTTTAACACTTCAAACCACGAAGCGACAGCAAGAACGATGACTATGACGATGACGCACATTCAGTGTACTGGCATTTATCAGAATTTCTACAACAGAAGAAAGAAAAAAAAGGACTAAAAAATCTATATCAATGTGAATTGTATCAGTTGCTGACAAGTTGCTTAAATAGTAAATAAGCGAACAAAAAAAGTACTTAAATTACCAAACACTCAACTCTCTGCAATCTATGTATAGTAGTGTAGTAAATATATAGACAGACACAGCCACCATATGAAAAGAAAAAGGGATATGGGATTGATTTAGCTAATCCCAAAGGATAGCCCCAGTGCTTTAGGGTGATTTATCACTGTCCAAACACACTCATCGAATACAACACACCTTGTTGATTATTATCGTTATAATGTCATTACTGGGGAACGATTTCTAGGTTCTTCCCATAGGAGTGATTTGGCAAGAAACGTTTTTTCACGGTCCAGAGTGATTGCAAAATTTTTTTTTTTGTTATTTTTGTCTAACCCACAGGAAGAAGAGCTTTATCAATGTATGTAACTCGTATAGTAATAAGTATATGGGAGGGAGTATTGGAAACGAGATGCATATTTAAGAAGCTATTATACGTTTCCTCATTTGAATTAGTACGTGACTGCATGTTTATTTATGAGGGTTGAGTTTTTGTTTTATCTTTTTTTGCTAATACTTGCTTGTTTCTTTGGAAGGAAATTTCGGTCTTGTATATGTTAAGCACATGCCGGAGAAGTGATGGCAACATATAAGGTTATTTTAAGGATCAACAAGTTTGAATTAATTTACCCTCAGTGCTGTTGCTTGAAATTGAAAAGACCTAGGTGACTACCTTTAGGACAGAAGTTGCAGGGCACAAAAAAAGAAGAAATGTTCTCAACTTAAAACACAAAAGGAAGAGAATTTTCGTTTAATCTGTTTATGAAACATTTAATAAAACATCTTTCCAGAAAGACTGGAATTAAGTCCTAAACAAAATACAAAAAGGTTTAAAAAATAAATAAATTGGTGACCCCACACCTATTGCTCAACTCTCAACCATTCCTGTGAGAATGTTGTAATTATGAAGGATTAGAGGGAATCTACAATTTTCTGCCAATTCTAAACAGTATTCGAATGAAATAGTATAATAGAATAATTTTACGGTAAAAATCGCTCTTCCATGAATGTCCACCAGTTTACCATTGAGCCAAATTTCGAACAGAGATTTGTTCTTTAACCGTACTACACGAATGTAGAATGCTTTTTCTTCCTCCTACTTTTCCTCTCATTGTGATATTTAGAAATTCCAAACTAATGTTCATCGGTAACTCCTTTCTAATCTTATCCTATTTTTAAAACACAAACAAAACGATTTAAATGAGCGGCACTTTATCATGAAGATAGATGTGTTTTTGACTCAAATTTTCTCAGCGAAAAGGCCGATTTCTGGCAACGTCAATTAGAGAAATTGCAGTATTTGGGATGAAGGAAAATTCGAAGAGGTTCAAGAGCAACCATCTCATCCAGACAAAGTAACTCTTTTGGTGTGTTTTATGGTGGAATTATCTTGAAATTCTTAAATTTGTCTATAAATCAATAATTATTTTTATATTTATTGTTAAAATTCAAAGTGTTTTCACACATTCCACCAGACATTTATCTATTTTTCAAAATTTGAATTTTAAAAACATCCTTAAGATTTATTTCACATGTATTAATATTTAGTATTTATTTATTTCAAAATCGCTTACAAAGTAGGACAAGAGTCTTATAAATTGTCGAAAGCCTTTAAATTAATTTCAGAATTTAAATTTAAATAACTAGCAAGTCTATTTGCATATTTATTTATTAAAAAATTAAAAGAAACAAAAAGAAAAAAACAGATGTAGCTTATTTTCAAAATTTTGATTAAAAATACTCTACATCAGCAAAACTAAGCTTAATGGAAGTCTTATGCAAGTTGAAGTTTCTTAAATTAATACTAAAACAAAATTAAAATTGTTGGTTGGGATCTTTATAGCCTTCTTTCACACCGCAAATAAGAAAACAAACAAATTGAAAACTTAAAACTGAACTGAAGTCTTAAGAACTTAGAACTTAAAAGTTTTATGGAAGTCCTACGGAAGTTGAAGCTTCTTAAGTTAAGAAAACAAAATTATAAACTGTTGCTTGGGATCTTAATTGGTCTCTTTCATATCTTTATTTAAAAAAAAACACACAAAATAGCTTCTAAAACTTGAGAGCTTTCCAAAGCTCTTTTCCCTTTATATGTATCTATGTATGTATGCAGCAGAAATTATTTTGGTTAAAATTTCTAAATTTTTAAGTTAAATATGTTTTTAATATTCAAGTGCTTTAAAGAAGTTATTTTTCAAAATTTTGATAAAAAGCTTTATGAAAGCTTTACGAAATCTGTAGCTTTTTAATTAAAAAAATGTAACATTTTTGTTGGGATCTTTACCGATCTCCTTCAACTTTATTAAAAAAAAAATACTCAAAAAAGGTTTTAGAACTTGAGAGCTTTGCAAAGCTTCCTTGCCCTTAAAAAAATGTAACATATTTGTTGGGATCTTTACCGATCTCTTTCAACTTTATTAAAAAAAAAAAATACAAAAAAGGGTTTAGTACTTGAGAGCTTTGCAAAGCTTCCTTGCCCTTTAGATATATGCTTGCATGAATCACTATGATACAAATTTAAAAAGAAAATTATCGGTCTATATCTAAAGATGCGACATTTACCATGGTAAACTTTTTTAATTGATAATACTTAGAACTCATTAAAAGAGATTCATTGAAATCCATTGAGATTGGAAACATCAGAACAGAATAGGTGTTTGGTTCCAAGGTAATAAATAGCCAATTTCACTGGACTCCCCTGCCTGTGTTAATTTGATTTGTTCGTCGTTTGAAATTCAATATTGAATTTGAAAATAAAAAAAAAATTCTTTGATTTTTGATTCCCGGAAGTTGAGAAAATTCTTTGAAAACTTTTGCGAATGGAAACTTCAAGGATGAGAAATTCTTTTCAATGTGGTGATGATGATGATTTGGTTTGGTTTCATCTAATTACAGAGAAAAATCTCTTGAATTTATGTGATATTTAAAAAGTTTCAAAACACACAACGACAACGCAGAGAGAAAAGGTCACAAAAAAAAAAGACATCCTTCTTCCTTGATTTCTCATTTTGCGTTCATTATCAATACTCGTACCCAAGACCAAGACCCACACACAAATAATATCTAAGCTTCATTTACTGGCAATTGTTTTTTGTTGTTATTTTTTTTTTTTTTTCTAACCACAAAAACCCAAAAAGGTAGAAGCAGACGAAATATGCCAGGCTATAATAATTCTTAAAGCTAATTCCTTTATTCTGTGTCCGCATTGTGCAAAAAAAAAAAACCTGGTTGGTAATAATTTTTACTTCATCCTTGGAGCCAAACAAATGCCATCGGGCTTGTCTCTCCAAAATTCGGCTTTCCAAACAGCAATCAAGGCTGATAAAAATGGCTAAATTAAATATTGTCTCCGCAGTTTCATTCTGGTAATGGCAATTACGATAATCACATAAAAATAATGGCCAAGGATTTTCCAAACACAAAAATGTCACCACCCTTATATTTCTGTGTAATCTTCCTTTTTTTTCATGTCTTCAAATCCATGCCTCCAAGAGTCCTCCGGCACGGCACCACCGGTCCTCCTAGCCCTACCCAACACGCGACTCCGTTGCCGCCGCCGCCGCCGGTCGCCCACCCACCATCACAATGGTTGTTTTATATCTTAAAAACAGATGAAATGGATTCTGCGATTCTGGTTCTCGTCGTCGTCGTCGTTCGGTGTTCTTTGTCATCGTTGTCGTCGTCGTGGTTTTTCATTTAAATCTTTGAGGTTGGTTTTTCGATTTTAATCATAAATTGAACTTTAACCATTCTATTCAGTGGGTCAATGCAGGAAATCGATTCTTAGAAAAGTCGTCGATAAGGTGAGTTACTTTGGTTCTTTTTTTTTTGAAAGTTAAATTGAATCTTTTCAACCTTGAATATAGTAGAAATGGGGGATCGAAAGTCAATGAGAAATTAAAACAAAACGGACATTATTTTCAAATTGATTTTTCAATTATTTTTAAATAGGTAGGTACCTTCTGTGTGTCCTTTGATTGTAATGAAATAAATGCAATTAAAAAGGCTTAGTAGTAATGAATGACAATCAATTCCTGGAAGACGCTTTTAAAACAGGTCCCTTTAAGTTAAGCAATTGAAATGTCTATCTATCGAAATTTTTAGACTCTGAGTATGAACATAAAGGACGTTTTAAGTGGCTCCAAGCCACTGACATACGCGATTTAAACCAATAACGCCTTAAACCAGAATTTTTTTTCACGAGTACTGTCTCTTGCGAGGAACTGACAAATCCTCCAAGATAAACAGTGTTTATTAAACACCCTTGTCATGAAAAAGTGCTTTTCTCACCTCAGCCGTCCGAAATCGGCAGACATTTTAGGTCCAATCCAATAACACAAACACAATACAAACACACTAAAGTTTTTACTCGCTATAGGCTCTGATTTTCCACGAGATGTTGCGCCACCAAATTTATTTTAATTTTACGAAACAAGTTTTGTTAAAACAGAAAATAAATGCCTCTTTTAAGCTTCCATTAAGCTTTCGAAAACCTCAATATTATGATAATAATAAGAATGTAAAACAGAATGTATTAAATAAGAAGCTTTTTATATGAAGATTTGAATTTCTTAAGATGATTCTCGTCTGCAGTATTGGTCAACTTTAGAAATTCTCAAATATTCGCTTTGGTTGAACTCAACTTGGTCAAAAAACGTCATTGAAAAGGTTTACGATCTAAGAGACATTTTAACGAAGCCTATTAGAAAAGTTAAACAAACAACGTCTGTTACACCGAAAAGCTTTGAAAGTGCTTAAAACACACAAAATATTTATAAAGTTAACTTAAAAAAAAAAAAAAAAAGAACTTCTATTTTTTAAGTTACAGCTTCTGTAAAATCACCTTTTATCGCAAACACTTTAAAAAAAAAGCTTTTCCAAAGCATTCATTGTTTGTATTTATAAATGAATAAATATCGATTAGGATCAATTAAAAAAAAAAAAGGGTTAACATACAATGCAAGTCTTATCGAAGTTTTAACTTTTAAATTGTTTCGATAAAGCCGTTTTAAAATTTAATAAACAGTCTGAAGTTAAATTTTAGTTTGAAGGTATACAATTTTTGTTTTACTTCTGTAGAAATAATTAACCACGGTTAACGTGTAGGCCTAGAAAGTCGAAAAATTACAAAAAATATTAATGCAAAAAATCAGCAGAATTTCAGGTAACAATGTTAAAATTTTACGAAAAAGACAGAATTCAAAACCTCTTACCATAGATCATACCATACAAATTTGGCAGGTTTATTTGATTTCTGAAAAAACCATACTAAAACGGCTTACGAGATTCTACACTTTAATCGTCGATTACAAGCTCTGGTTTTCATACATTGACGGAAGTTCTTATTTTTCCGGTTGATCATGGATTGAATAGGTTGTCTGAAAATGATGAAAAATTGCCGTAATGGTGATCGCGACAAGCATAACCGTGATCATGTAAAACCCGTGAGATGTACAAATTGTGTGCGCTGTGTTCCTAAAGATAAAGCGATGAAGAAATTTATCATTCGAAACATTGCTGAGGCTGCAGCATCCATGTGGGAGATGTTATGTTCTACCTAAACCAGTGATTCCCAAAGTGGTCGATATCGACCCCTTGGGGTCAAGCTTTATGAAAGTTTTACCGAAGCTTTAGTTTCTTTTTAAAAAAAAGTATTCTGTTTGTTGGGATCTATCCCGACCTCTTTTAAATGTTTAATGCAAAATACACAAAAAAAAAGCTTTTAAAACTTGAGAGCTACGCTTCCCTTAAGATATGGACTTTAATTTCAAAAAACTTAAATAAAATCTAAAAACAAAAAATATGGTCAAGCTCAATCAACTAACACGGAGTGTTTGCTGCTCACAATGCTTTCCAAAACAATTTACAGGTAATAACTTCCTTGGACTTCTTCAATAAATATGACGTGTGAAAGCACGAATCCAATGGGCATTATTATTATTATTATTATTATTATTATTATTATTTGTATATTAGCAGTGAGTCACAAGAATGAAAATGGGAAATGGGCAGCAATAATAATTGGAATGCTTTACAGTAGTTATATAGTCGAAGGTATAAACCATTATTGAATAGGTCTCTAGTCAGGCATGTTTATGCTAGGTGACACGCATTGTGCTCATTTCATTTCATTAAATTGACATCAAACTGTGTAGGTCTTTGGCAATACGAACCATTTAATCCTCATTAAGAAAATATTATTGTCATCGAAGAATAAGAAGAAGTTGATAGGTAATGAAGAAGTTGTAGCTATGGTATTTGAAAGACTCACTCAACTCTATGCATCTGTCTTATTTTATCTTCTTCATTAATCTAAGTTCTTCCGAGAGAGATAAAATGTCTGTTTTATATGAAAACTCTTGGTTTATAATCAATAAGTTGACACACAATATCTACAATTGTTTGCTTATTTAGGACAGGTTTTTATACCTAGAAAGTTGCTACCTTTTGTTCTGTATGAATAGCTTAGATATATACCTACAAATTTCGCAGAGTTATTATTTTTTTTTGTGAATGTGAAGCATTTTTTTTTTCTTTTTTCTTTGTCAAAAGAAGATGCCAAAAGGATTTTTTTTTATCTGGGGAGATGATAATGATGATGACGATGATTATTTAGGCGTCCCAAGGTGTGTGTCTCAATACTTCAATAAAATCAATAGAATATTGAAAAAAAAAATAATGAACTAAGTTTTACGAAATATTGAACATTTATTGAAGTGTAGTGTAGGTATGCCAGTTTTTTTTTTTTGATTTAATAGCCCTTTTACAATAATCCTGTGTGCTTTAATGATTTTTGAACTTTTCAATTGACGTAGTAGAGATTGTAGCGGGTACACATACAATACCTATATCGTCGGCTAAATACGTGAACCTGCTAAATCCAATTTGGAAAATTTAACAGGAGAGCAGAAAAAAAAAATGTTACATAAGTAAAAGCCTTTTCACATCAAAACCAAAACGCGGTTTTTGCGAAATTATCGGTTTTGGCGGATAACCTACGCCAAAATCTTTGACTGATTTTCTCTTTAAGATTCTGCAACAATTACGATACATTGGACAAAAGTGATTAAAGAAATTTTGTACAGAATGTGTTTCTTAAGAAAATTGAATCAAAATCTCAATCTCCACCAAAAGTGGAGTTAGCAGCTACGTATTTAGCCGACGGTAATTTTGGATAATTTCCAAACGTGGCTTTGTTCATGAAATTCATCATGATAAAAATGACCTTGACTTCATTGGCACATCATAAAAGAAGTTTTTATTTGTACTTTTCTATTAAAATAAAAAATTTTCCCTATTGAAGAAACTTTTACAAGGAAAAATTCAAATGTAAAAAAAGTGGGTGTGGCAGTAGGCGGATTTAAAACAAAAGAAATAGAACACATTTCAATACTTTAGCTTAAAGACAGTTAAATTACAATATTTCAACTGTAAATGAAGGAGAAATGTCGGATTTTGGAAAAGTGGGAGTGGCAGTAAGCTGATTTCCAAATAAATAGAAGTACATATCGACGACGGTTAAAGTGCAGAACCTCGTAAGTCGCTTTTGCATGTTTTTCAGAAATCAAAAAAACCCTGCAAAATTTTGTATGGCGATAAATATATGGTAAGAAATTTTGAATTCTGGTTTTTTCTGTAAAATGTGCAGAACAGCATTGTTACGCTGAAATTTCCCAACAGTAGCTTTGATTCTGCTGATTTTGTTCAAGAAAATTAAATTACAGCATTTCAATTTTTAAAAGGGATGTAAATTGAGGATGAATCTCGAATATAAGAAAAAGTGGGCGTGGCAGTAGGCTGATTTCCAAAAAAAAATTCTGTGTCATGGTTTTAGCTCAAGAGAGATTTATTATTATATTTCCAGCCAGTCATCTTCATAGGATGTTATATTTGGATAATGTTCGAATTTAAAAAAGTGGGCGTGGCAGTGGGTGGGGAAAATAACTTATGTCCTGCTTTTGACATTTTAGAGGGCTTAATTGCCAAATGTTATCGATGTTAATGACTGGACCGATTTTATAATAATTTTGCAATCCGATGCAATAATATTACATTTAAACATTTTCAAAAATAAAATTTTTATATTTTTTTTCACTCAGCCTTTTTAAGAGTTTCACTCGAAAAATATTTCGCCTTAAAATTTATTGTTCGCCCGGAATTTCAAAAGCCTGCTAAAAATAAGTGAAAATTAAGTCTCCAGAGGCATTACCTACATTTCGCCCGAAATAAATGTTCACAATAATGGGAATTTTTCAAACATGAAATTTTGGGTGAAACTTACAATAGGCCAAAAGTGAAATGTCAAATTTTCCGGGTGTAACACACAATAAGGCTGATTAATTATTGAACCATTAATAAATCTTCAATGTGAAGCTGTGTATACTTTTGAGTTTAACCAGAGAAGTGAGTTTGTGCATCCAGTCGAGCATTTTATTTAATTTCAGCTATAGAATTAATGACCCTTCCTGTATTTCGTTCCACAACCAAAGCCTATCTTTCCTGTACTGTATAGAGTCACAAAATAAACCTTATCATTGAGGCTTATTTGATGGTAAAAGTGCCCCACAGAACTTGCATTTTGTAAATAAATTTCAATTTTGTTCAAGTCTCTAGGCTTCCTCTTGTTCTTCAAAACTGACAATAACTAAATTTAACAAGATGACGTGCCCGGCACCACAAAAAAGACCAAAGAAGAAATGAGTAGCTTTTTTTTTTTTGGTATCAGGCCATCCTGTCTAGTCAAAGGTTAGTCCTTCTTCATTTTTGAAAGACAAGTGGAAAATAGCATATATAAGCCCTTACATGGTAATTTGCTAAAAGTATATACTGGACATAAATCATAACGTAAAATCCCCAGTCTGACAGCTGATAGCTGATTTGACAGTTATCCATAACCTAAGTTCTATATAACCTCCAACAAAAAAATCCTAAATTTTATTTAAAAAAAAAAAACATCCTTAATGTTTTTAAAGTTGAGTTTCTCTCTACGCTATAACTAAGTTCAAGAGAATTTTTCTAAGAACTACATCAATGAAGTCCCACAGGGACAATATACAAGCCTTTCGAAGAATTGTGATGTTAATTTGTGTACAAATCTGCAAAACCTGCAAATCGTCCTTTTTCTCCTAACCAAACAGAATCCACATTCACTTCTTTTTCGGTGGTTTTGCACCCACCACGATTTAATGTTGAAACTTAACCAACACAGCCTCCCCCCACACCTCTTATCGAAAAGGATGCTGCGCATCAGAATTTCTCATGAAAAGCTAGTACCGAAGTTTTTCAGTTTAATCGTGACTTTTGAAACGGGTGGTTTGGCTGTCGCATTGTTGATGATTGTTGATTAACCAAATTTCACACATCACACTGTGTATCCTTAATTCGATTGTTTGAAAAAAAAAATACTTGTCGTTCCTTTTTATCTTTTTTTTGTTGCTATCCCCATCATCGGTGGAGGTATTCACGAATCGCACTCTGAAAAAAAAAAAAAAAAAATCCTGACGTTAAAATAGTGTGAGCCTGTGATAAATGTCGTGAGCCAAAAACCACATAACGAGGCCGCACTTCGGGGTTGAAAATTTATCAAAATCAAAAAATAAAAAATAAGAAAAAAGAGATAGTCGGTTTTTTTCAAGGAGTACAGAAAAAAAAAGTGTGGATTCAAACACTTTCCTCCTTTGGGGGTCCTTCACAAAAAAAGGAAAAAATAAAAAAAAAAAACTTGACTCACACAATGGATTAAAATTCGTTCGTTTTTCCTTGTTTCGGTGAGTCTCTTGGCTTTGATCCATCATTTTGATATCAAGGAGCGAGGTTGAAGCTTTTTTTTTTTTTTGTATTTGATGTGTTTGATGTGAGTCTTTTTGCAATTTTCTTCTTGACCTTTTTGAAAGTGTGGTGCAAAAGTTATAATAATTCCTCTATCCGTCGCAGTCGTAGTCATATTATTCGTCCCGAGGATTTCAAAGCTTCGAAATGTAAACATCCGTTTTAAAAAGAATAATTAAAATATCCTTTTGGTTGTGGTGGCTTCGTTTGTTAGTTGTGCTTTTGTTGTTTTTGTTGGTGATGATTAATATTTTTTTTAGAGGCATTTTTTTTATGTCAATTAAAAAATAAATAAAATAATAATTGCAAAGTCTGAGTGCGAATAAATTGCCCATTTAGAATGAGATAATTCTGTCATGCCATTTAAACACAAAGAAAAAGTGAAAAGTGATGAGATGAGAGATGAGTCTTTTTGAGTGATTCTTAAAACGTAAAGAGGTCCTTCGAACCGGGAAAGCAGCCTACCAGCCTATATTACCCGCCTGCCTCAACCGTTTAGCAGCAATGTAGGTTTTGTTTCTTTTTTTTTTTGTTCATTTTAGTATTTAAATACAAAATTAGTGTCAATGGTGGTTGAGTGGAAATTTTAAATGAAAGTGAAAACGATCCTTTTCAGAAGCAGAAGCAGCAGCAGTAGCAGAAGAAGAGCTTGAAGCACTTTACCTGTTAATGTAGTTGGTTCTATTTTATCACATAACCACCACCATATCCTCAAGTGAGTGCTGAGTAAAATATGAGTATCAGAGAAAGTTTTTCTGTAAATTAAAAATTTTACCTATAAATTAAAAAAAGAAAAAAAAAATTGTGAACAAGTATTGTTCTAAAGTGTACCTTTCTAAAACTACCTCTACCTATAAAACAGAGCAAGGAGTACTTACTACCAAGCATAAGCTAGCTAGTTAGCTATAGGGAGAAAGAAGAAAGAGAGGTGAATTTTATTCTGTTTTTTTTTTTTTTTTGCTTCAATGTGTTTTTGTGTGCTCTTCAGTAACTGTTGAAGTTATTTTTAATGAAAGAAAATTTTTGTTTGAGTTTTCTCCTGTGATGAAGTACGAATAAAAAAAAGTGTACCCCCATGTTAACCGACCTACCATTCTATTTTTCACATAGAAAAGTCTATGAGTTTTACAAGGTTCAGAAAAACAAACAAATTCGTACCACCTACCTACCTACTACAACTACTACTATTTCAGGCTTCAATGTAAAATTCTGAAACGTAAGTAGGTTTTTACTTTTTTATTTTTTTTATTTGTTAATTCCATTAAGACTAAAGTTAAGTTAAGTTTTTTTTTTTCTTTTTATTTTTCTTTAGTAGTATAATTGAAAAATAAAAGCCGTAAACACTTTATTGGAATTTTTAGCTTTCTGAACAAAAACCTTGAAATTAAATATTCTGAGAAATAAAAATAAAAAAAAAAAATAAAAGAAAAAACTAGTTTTCCCCATTTATAACCTTGGCCTTATATTATTGTATATCTGAGTGTACGAGTATGTGCAGGTGTCCTTGCTCGAAAGGAGAGAAGAAGAAAAAAAATTTAAAAAAAAAAACCAACATACAAAGAATTGTTTCTATTGAATTTATGGGGGTTTTCGATTTGAGGTTTTTTTTTAATGTAGAAAAATCTTAAAAATTGAATGAGGTAGGTACATCATTTGTATGTGGATTTGAAAAAAAAAAATTATAATTTAGCAAATTCAAGGAGGGTTCAGGTTAAAGGTTAAGGTTAAGGATTTCGATATCAATCATTTTGATAGGATATTGTGGTTTTAGAAATTCTTAACCATTTCCCACAAAGCTCACTTCAATTCTTCCAAACTCATAATTTTTTATTTATACCTTCAAGATTAAAATCTGGCAATCGATGCAAAAAAATAAAATGAATAAGAGAAGCCTGTATATAAATTTGTCCTTTTGGAATGACTATGCGTTGGCACCGAATTTTCTGTGCCGGTCCGGTGTTAAATTTTGTACTTTTTGTATCTTGTATGAGTTTCACTTTTAATTAATTTTTCAGTGTGTGTCTAAAACCGCATTAAGTAGTTATGAATATAGGTGACGAGTAACTACCCTTAATAATTGTTAAAACTTCATAAACATATGGTTCTGCTACCATCTTTTATGTTGGTTAGATTTTTATAGGACTGCGAATTTTTTTTAGTGGATAGTTGTAATATCAACTTTTGTAGAATATAACTTTTGAAAAACCTTTTTTTTTTGTTTAAAAAGGCGAAAATACAAATAATTTTTCATACCTCTAGTATTAAATTTTTGTATAATCGCAAACAAATTATGTACTAAAATTGTACAAAATGTTGTACTAAAATTTAACAAAATTATGTTCCTACATATTAGAATTTAACATAATTAAGAATTATGTACTAAAATTGTATGTTATTAAGTTCTAAAATTTTACATTATTAAGTACTAAAATTTTACAAAATTACGTACCAAAACTTTCTAAAATTATGTACTTAAATTTAACACAATTATGTACTAAAATTTTTCAAAATTGTGTAGGTACTACAATTTTTCAAAGTTGTGTACATGTTAACATTTTACAAAACTATGTGTGTATTATGTATGTACAGATTGAATTAAATTTAAAAAAAAATTTAAACTAAAATTTTACAATTTTTTTTACTAAAATTTTACATTTTTTTTTACAAAAGCTTTACAAATTTTTTTTAATAAATATTTACAAATTTTTTTACTAAAATTTTCCAATTTCTTTAAAAAACTTAAAATTTTAAAATAAAAAAAAAAAATTCAAATTAAAAAAAAAAAATTAAAATTAAAAAAAAAAATTTCGAAAAATTTTAGAAAGTTTTAATAAAATTTTACAAAATTTTGTACTAAAATTTACAAAGTTTTGTAGTAACATTTTTTCAAAATTATGTCCTAATACAAAATTATATACTAAAAATTTACAAAATTCACATCCTTAAAAATCAGACAATGGATTAATGTTCCTTTTTTTTCTTGTTGTTTTATATTTGAATTTTTTTCAACAGAATTACAAATTAATTTGTGAGGCTTTTCATAGTTGCATACAAATTAAGCTGTGCCTCTATTGGCTGCAATATTCAAGGCAATCGCAAAATGAGCCAAACAATTTATTTGCTAAAAATATTGCCAATGGAGCCGCTGGTGTTATAGATATTCCACCGGAATAATAGGCGTGTTTTTTTGCAACCCCGAGGGAATTAGATGAAAAAAAAAAACGAATTGGGTGCTAAAAAATTTACATGTTAAATGCAACAACAACTAATCCCCTTGCGGGCTATGCTAATCCCAGAAAATTCTCGAGCCTTAACTTAAGCGCACAGAGAAACTGTGTTCAAGGCATGAATTACATACATGTTATCGATAGTTTGTATGAAAACTCCATGTTTTTTCTGTGATGGCGTCGCTAATCCCCGTTGTCGTTTTTTTCAACCAATTGCCCCCGGGATTGCAAAATAACACACCTAATATGTTGTTTTATTTTTTTTTTATTTGTGCATTAAATACAAAATTGATATAAATGAAATAACTAAATAAAAAACTAGCTGATCCGCCTGGCTTTGCACGGAATTTTTAATTAATTTTAACATTTTACAAAAGTGAAATTAAAATTTACAATGAATTTTTTGACACTTTCCAATAATTTTTATACAGAAATGTAGCAGCCTGATAGGAAAATTAGTGAAACTGTGTTTGCTTTTGTACCCCCTTAAAATTATTATTGAACAATTTTTGCAGTTTTATCAAGAAAATATCAAAAAGAGGATAATACACTAAAATTCAGTGCATATTTCATTTAAAATCAATTTACATCTTAACTATTTGATGAAATATTTCGAAAACAGTTATTTCTATGAAGAAAAGTAATAATCTATTTTTTGTAATAATCTATTTTACTAAGCCACAAATTAGTCCTTAACATTTTTCCTGTACGAGTGACCATTAGGGAAATATTCTTTAAAAACTATATTGGGGGCTTTAACCCCCCGTAAAATTATAAGCGGCGATGGAAACTTGAGACGGAGTTTTACTATCGTTTTAACGTTTTAAACGCCTTACGGAATAAGGGTGATTTCGAAAGGATGCTATGTATGCACAATGTACATATACCAAAATCCATGTCTTAATATAACTGGGGGTCTAGCACGTAACTTTGATACAATCGAGTTCATTGGTACAATCGAGGATAGGCAAGTGCTAATTTAACTCGGTTGGCTGTTTTCAATTCGATTGAACAAAATTAGGAACTGCCTATGCTCGATTGTATCAAGTTACATGCTGGCACCACTGAACTAGTATTTATTGCTGTGCTGAAATGGCTTAATAAATAGAACCTGTGTGTGGTGCAGTTTTATTTCATCTGCTTCAGTAAATTAATGATGAACATTACCCTAATTTATACAGAATATAAATTTTTCTCAGAAGTCTATTTTTTGATTGCCGACATCTAAATTTCGAAGAATTACGCCCATATTATTCACTCGATACATCCAGATTAAAATTTAAATCTGGATGTATTTACATTGAACTTTTATGATTTACATCTGGATTTAAGTTTTAATCTGGATGTATCGAGTGAATAATATGGCGGTTAATGTTGATTCTTATATTTTTCCAAATTTGCCAATAGAGGTATCGATCCAAAAAGCGAACAAGATAGATTTAAAATAGAATTTCTCATAGAAAATTGTTAAATGTTTTGTTAATTAATAAAAGGATATTACAGACAGTCTTACTTAGAAACTGTGGACCATTGTGTTTGTTAAAATAAAAGGTGGTGATGAATGGGCTTATTTTCATTCAATGGAATTCTTGTATTTGTCTGTGACTTTTCACCTCTATAGAATTCTATCACGTTTAATTTAAAACTATATAATATATTTACCCTGCAGATACCCCTTTATAGGTATGTATGTAGATACTTTTTAGAGGGTATCTACATTTTTTCATGTGTAAGAAAATTATACTAGAGATCTTAATCAAACTTGACATAACGATGATGGAGAAGAGAAGACAAAACAAATTGAACAACTGTACATATGTACATACATATATAATATATATTTATATACTTATGAATAAACAGCCATATAACCTTAATCGCTGAAGCTATCTTTGAAAAAGGGTTTTTTGAAATTCTAAGAATAATTTTATTCAGTTCCAAAAATATATAGGTACTCCTACTACAAACCAACCCCCTCCCCCCTCACATTCTAATTTAATTTTATCTCTTTTGTATAAATGGTTGAATTTTGTCTATATATTGTTTTAAAGGTTACTTTTTAATCAAAATCAATTTCATCAAATATTTTTTTTTTATGTCTTCGAAAGACTCAGGCTCCGGATTTTAATTGTATTTATTGCTTTGATGAGGTTTTTATAGAGAAATGAAGAATATCTACATCATTATATGAATTTATTTGTGACCTCTTCAGTTGTATACAAATTAAAAATTTTGTAGCAGGCTCCAGGTCAAAACGTTGCATATCATATAAAACTGTGTTTTATTGACCTGGATTTCAATTTGAATATCTACATACATAGGTTTTAAAATTTAAAAAAATAAAATAAAACTGAAAGTTTAAAAATAAAACAATTCAGGTTTACCGGAATTATACTAAGTATTTTGCCTTCCAATTTTTATAAATTGATAGTCATGTTTAGAGCATTTGTGGCTAGGCTCTTAAATTACCTTGAAATATAGTAGGTATGTTAGTCTATAAGAGATTGTACTCGACAGATAGAGCAAATAAAAAAAAAATTGCCATAAAACTGTTATGATCCGTTATAAATAAGGCAAACAGTCCTATTAAATGGGAACTTTTTTTTCCACAAAAAGTACCGGGGAAAAAATATTTCTCATCACACATCTACCACGAAATAATTTTTCCTACGAGAACGTATACTTGCGGAAATGTTCGCATTAAAATTAAAAAAAATTAATTGGACAAAATTAGTCACTTTTGCTAAAAACAATATTTTCATAATTTTGATTCGATGATAGAAAATTTCTCAAAATGGGAAGAAACTCTGGGGAAATTTTTATTTCGCGATAGGGCTAAAAGAGTTTAGACACCGATTGAAAAATATTTCATAGATATTCCCCATTTTCTTGAGAAGGTTTTAGACTATGTATTTATTTTTTATTGAACAAATTTTTTTCATCAGAAATTAATTACTTTTAAGTTCAATGTTTCGTAAATTTTTTGACTTAGAAATAACAAAATGGTAGAGTATTGGCATTCTGGAACGCTTTTTCATTTAAATGTCACTGAGGACAAACTGTATTTATCTACTTATTTAAGGTGCCAGTTATAACTTTCATTGAAACTCATCATTGAAGAATTTAATTCTTTGTTTTGAAACACTTTAAAAGCAAATTAAGTGATTATTTTTATGCCAATATAAATCTTAGAACTCAATTATTATTTTTATAAAAAAAGGCTTTTCGGCCCTACCTTTCACATACAAAACTTTTAAGATTTCGGTAAATACCTTTTCAATTCCTTTCAATCATTAAAATAATACAAATTATTTTATCCGGTATCTTGGCCAAAAAGAACATTTTTGTCTAAATAAAATAGTAAAATAATTGACTCGTAACCTTCATTTTGGCATATAAACACATTGATTTTGCTTTCAAAAACATCTCAAAATTAACAATTACAATTTTAAATGATAATTTTCAATGAAAGCTATAACTGGCCCCTAAGACAAATGATTAAAAAAAAACTCTTTATTAAAAAGGTAAAGTGGCTTAAGTCGATTTAAGCCAATTTTTTTTTTATTTGAAAATAAAAATTAAATATTAGCTACATTTTTGTGTAATTGGTTTGTTTCCATGTCACCTAGAAGACACTTTTTAGTTCTGTTAAAACCTAAAATCAATGGCAATCAAAAAAATTAATTTTTAAATAGTTTTCCTGAAGTTTGTTTAAAATCAAAATAAGCCCCACTTCCTTTTTGAGACAAAGAAGAGTCAATTGATAGTTTTGCATTCTGAAATTTTTCGAATCCAAAAATGAAGTTGAAGAATTTATTTTTTGGCTCATCTTTAATTTTTGATTATTTTTTTTTTCATTTGAATTCATCCAATCTGCAAACTGATTATTTTAACTGTGAAGATTTTAAGTGTTATTAAATAACCCAACATTATTTAGATGATAAAATAAAACATTTATTTGCCTAAAAGTGGTTATGTTTTTTCAATCAATCAATCAATTACAAGATGCCTAAAGGTTTACATATCCTTTCAATAAATCAACCGATTAATTAATCTCAAGTGTTGGTGTTCCCTTTCCTCTTGGTAAACTTAAACATACCTATACCAACCTAGCTACTTGTAATTTCGGCATTAGTAATATTATCGAGCTTAAATTTCATAACAATTAATCACCTAACCTAGCTACCTTTGTTTTATTAATTTCGGGCGAAAATTAAGCAAAACAACATTAGCCGGAGGTGCTGATAGTGTTATAAATAATTTTTGTACTAAGTCTTGTTGATGATACCTATGCTTGTACATAATTTATGCCAACATGAAATTTTTCTCGTATTTCTTTATTTTAACGCCTTATTTTGCAAAAGTTAGTAAAGTAAATTAACTGAAATTTCACTTGGAATTCAAGTAAGATGTTCATGAAAAATCGTCGGAGGAAAGTTTTTACTTTTAGATTTCACTGTGAAAATTTTAAAATCAAAATAAATTGCTTGTCAAGTTTTTACATCCTCATATCCTTTTTCCTTTTGGTAACATGTTGATAAAATGAAAATATGGTCAACACATTCGTTTCATCAAAAATGTTTTCCACTTCTGATTATATAGGTATGGGTAAAAAAATTCTTAAAAAACGTACACAAATTTGATGTGATCAAATCATTAAGTTAACCAAATTTAATGTATTTCCGTTAAGAAATTGGAAATGTTTTTTGTCCCAAAAATTAATGAAAAAATCCAGTGTGTGACGATTTGTAAGTTTGTCTGATTTTCCACTTAAAAATTTTACGAATTATTTTTTTTTTCAAATAAAATTAAAATTTTCACTCTCAATTTTCCCTCCATACCAGAAGTTTGAAAAAAAAATGTTCGTCTGATTTCCGACTGAAAAATTTTACGATTTTTTTTTTTTTTTTTTTGTCAAAAAACGTAATTTATGATCTGATGTGAACAAATCATTTAGCTTAGGTACCAAATTTTTTTATTTCCGTCAAGAAATTGGAAATTATTTTTGACACAAAAATTAAAGAAAAAATCCACTGTGTGACTATTTGTCAATTGGTCTGGTTTTCCACTAAAAATTTTTAAAACTTAATTTTTCCAAATAAAATTTAATTTTTCACTATCAATTTTCCTTCCATACCAGAAATTTGAAAATAATTTTTGGCCTGATTTTCGACTGAAAAATTTTACGAATTATTTTTTTTGTTTTCAATAAAATTTCACTTTCAATTTTCACTTCATATTAGAATTTCGAAAATAATTTTTGCTGAAATTTTAAGGTAAATGAATCAATTTTCATTTAGTTATGAAGGAATATAGGCACCTACCACCTTCTATAAAGCTTGTGTTGTGTTTTAAACGAAATTATTTTATGAGAACAAAGTCTTTTATTTTTATTTCAAATATGTAGCTTTGGTGGTTAGTCAGGCTTTACTTAATATAAAATTGATCAATTGACAATGAAACAACATGGCTAGGCTAGGAATATTGCTATTTTAACGTGGCCAACTCAATCATTAGAATTCTTTTAGTGGTTCTTAGAATTTTGAAAATGGTGCTTAGTATAGAATTTTCATTTTAATTGCAAAACTTTTGCTATTACTGTGGATTGAACCTAGACGAAGTCAATTCTAAATCTGATCAACTATGCATCGCCCCACCGAACCCCTAAATGATTTTCTCCATCCAAATGTATTTAATACATAGATCTTCTAATTTTCCTATCGCATTGAACAGACTGCAATTGGATTGCCTCCAAAGAGTGTGCTGTTGGTTTTTTTTGGCAGTTCCGAACCTCAATGTTTATACATAAAATAGTGTAGTCTAAGCTATGCTATTTTTACTATTTAAAAAATTCTTTCCAACTATCGTATTCTTTAAAAGAAAAAAGCTTGACTTGTATAAAACTTGTTTTAGTTTTTAAACTAAGTTCTTTGAAAATCGTTTTTTGTTTTTTATTACTAATTTTGGTTAATATTTCTCGAGTTCCTTTATATTTGTCACATTTATTCAAAGTAAAAGCTGTTTGTAACTATAAAGTTTATTTAGTTTTTTAAACGAAGTTTTTTCGAAATTTCCATATTTTCTTAAATAAAAATGCCAAATTCTCTTAAGCTTGTGACTTTTTTAAAGAAAACTCTATCGAAAGGTTTTTTACGAAACTTTAATTAAGTAATAATAATTTTAAGCTGTATAAACCTACTTCTATAAAACCTTGTGAATTTCTTAAGGGAAACTATATCGAAAAGTTTTTTACGAAACTTTAATTAAGTAATAATAATTTTAAGCTGTATAAACTTACTTTTATAAAACCTTTTCCGAGGATTAAATGAACATTCAAATCTGAGTAAAGTTGTGGTTTTTTTTTTAAGAAGAAACTTTTCGAAACTGTTTTGTCTTAACTTAATGGTTGTTATTTCATTAAAAATTTCAAACTATTGATAAATTTGTTGTAAAGAAAAATGTCAAATTCTTTAATGCTTCTTGTGGATTTCATTAAGGAAGCTTTATCGGAACTATTTTTGAACAACATTTTTTTTCAAATTCCATGGTGATTGTAAGAATTTTTTGAAACTAAAATCAAGCCATTGTAATAGGTGCTTATTCTAAGCTATACAGACTTACTTCTTCTTTAAAACGTGTTTCGTATCTTGAATAAAAATTTAAGTAAAGTTTAGGGTTATTTTTTAGAACAAACTATCGAAACTGTTTTTTTTTTAACTTAAAGGTTATACAATTAAGTTATTATTTCATTCAAAATATCAAACTATTGCTAAATTTGTCATAAAGAAAAATGTCAAATTCTTTAATGCTTCTTTTGTTTTTCGTTAAAGAAGCTTTATCGAAACCATTTTTTGAACAATATTTTTATTTTAAAATGTCCATAGAACTTGTAAATTTTTTTTTGAAATTTTAATTTAGTCATTGCACTACTAATTCTAAGATATACCGACTAACTTCTATAAAACCTGTTTAGTGTCTTACATACAAATTCGAATTATGTAAATTACAGCTTAGGGTTTACTTTTAGAAGAATCTCTATCGAAACTGGTTTTTCCCTGGTGGTTTAAAGAATTTTTTGAAATAAAACAATTAAGATATTATTTAAACTTCTTTAAGGTTTATTTCGTGTCTTTTAAACGAAGCTTTTTTTTAACATTTAGTCAAAATGAATTTTTTGCTATGATTTCCTGTACCCAACACAACATTTTGAATTTTATTAAATATTAAACCAATCATGTGCCAAAAATCCAATTTCATAAGTCATAATCGAGTTATGTAAATGTAATTTGTTTACCAAGGGAGGTCTAACCCAGGAAGTACCATTCAATGAACCACAAACACAAAATTCAACAAAATTTGATTGAAGTGAATTTATTATTCAAAATCAAACAAAATTATTTCATTAAAAAAAGGGAAAGAGAGAGTAAGAGAAATGTAAAAATATTCAATTGAGCATATAACATCTAAAAACTTTTGCTTGCACATCAAATATTTAACTCTCATGCTGTTGTGTTAAATATACATGCCCCATTAATGGAAAGTACAAAACCATTTATAAGCCAACTTCAAATATAATTTCTTAATGTCTGTGAAATTGCGTAGGAGAAGCGCCTGAAGGAGAAGGGAACTGCTGCTGTACTGCTGTGTATTGCTTCTGTTGGTTTATTTTGCTTATAATGCAAAATATTGTTGATTTTTATCAAAACATTTCTGCACTCTCTTGCTCTCGCTCTCACCAGCCTTCTCCACAGGGATACCCTCCCCGGAGGTTATTTATTGCTTAAACTCTACTCCAATGAGCAAAAAGTGTGCTGTAAATCATTTCAAAATCCATTATTTATGCTGATGACGTGCTGTTGTTTCAAAACTGTGGTTTCGCCAAAGAGACCCTGATATTTTTGGATGAGCAATATATGCGAAAACACAACACACAACAATACGATGAGTATTCTATATACACCTACCTGCCTACTCTACCATACCATGCATAATGATGTAAGTGTGCAGGAAATATATTTTGGATAATAATAATTTTTGCTTGCGAACAATTGAAGTGGAAAAAAATAAACCAACAGAGTACCAATTGAATTATCAAAAATATTATTTGTAAGGAAAAATTGTATAACATTGCGCAAAATTATTTTTTATTTTAAACAGAAGAATAATAAAGCAGTTTATGATACGATTACCCTTAATGCCTTTCATGTTATTTGCATTGTAATTACATAATACTTCTTTTGGGGGAGAAATTTGTGTGTGTGTTAAGCTGAGTGCTGATAGCAGATGAAATATTTATGTTAATTAAATTTAAATTTATTGGTGCAGATGACTAGTGGAGTCAATGAAAATCAATCTCAAAACAATAATTCGAAAAGAATTCAAAAACAGATTCGAAATTGGTAGAATTCAATTAATATTTTCAAAATTTTGACCCTAACCGCTTGTTCAAAAAAATAAAAATAATTCATGTTTCACAAATTTCCCACGAAAACGGATGCAATAGATTTGAAAAGTTGAATATTTTGTAAATTGTAATTGGTAGCACGACTGTGTGTGTGGAGAAACAGTGCCTAGTGACTTACAACTCTCAAAGTCTCAACCCTTTCTCCGTGCATATCGTTTTGTTAGACGAAAGGAATGAAGAGACCTATAATTTATTACATTGATAACTTGTTATGAAATTATAGAGAGTCCCCGTAACTCTCGCTCCCTAGAGAGGGATCTAGTGCGGTAGAGATAGTTACGGGGACTCACGTTCTCGCCTACTAGAGAGAGTTACTAGTACTCACGGTTAATGGTAAGCTAAACATTAATATTCGTCTCTAATTAAATATTAAGGTTACGAATTTGTCATTTTAATAATTAGACCCTGTTTCCTTAGATACTGACAGCATTTTTGACAGAAATTTGCTCGCTTAGAGAGTCCTCTTAACTCTTGCTCGTTAGAAAGGGTCCCGTAAATCTTGTTCGCTAGAGAGACTTCCCGTAACCATCGTCCGCAAGAGAGGGTCCCTTAAATGTCGTTCGCTAGCGGGAGTCTCCGTAACTCGCGTTCGCTAGAAAGAATAATTAAGCGCACGCTATCGCTCTTTAGAGATAGTTACGGGGAGTCAAGGTAAACGGTAGAGATGTGTAAGCTAAACATTAGAATTCGTCTCACATAACACACTTATTTCAACATTTTCGGAGGTCCTCAGAACGCACAACCAGACGAAATTTCACTTTCACTTTAAAGCCAACAAAATGTTCCTTTTGCTTCGTTCTCGTTTCGTATCCTACCGGTCTGAAGAAATTTCATCTCTCCTCCACTTTTATTTTATTTTGATTTCTGCAATTATTACTCTCGAAAAAAAATGTTCGTAACGGAACTTGAGTAATACCTGTTGCTACAAATATTTCCAATTTTCTAGGTTTTTTTTTGTCGCATACCGAGCGCTTTAATGTTTCTCATAAAAAATTTCCCTTATCTATTTCTATTTTAAGAAATTTGTTGACTTCAGGAAATTCAACAAAATTGTCTATATAAAAGTAGGAGAATGAAAGTCAATCATCGTGTAGTACGTGTCATTCACATCAGCTAGGTACGTACACCGGAGCAATGTGAATTTGTGTAAATTTGAATTTCTGTATTTTTTTTTTTACATTGTCAACATTTTTTACAGAATTTCATCGTACTCTTCAAAATTTGACAGATTGTTAACTTCCGTGCAAAAAAAGGAATACAGGAACATAATATCTCGAAAATGTCTGTTTTGATTGAAGCATTCAAAAATAGAAAACATAATAAGTTTTTCAGGTTTTTATTAAAATGTCATGTTCTGTTCTTATATAATTTATGTATCAAAATAATATGCAACTTGACTTGTTATTACCTCCTATGACACAACTGAAATTGGAAATTCCCCTATTCTTATTTTTTATCCACAAATTCCAACACAAAATAATGTTCTTCCGAAGAATCTTCTTTTTTTTCGATTCACAATTCCACCAGCAACAAGTTGAAGGAATTTTTAAAATTTCTTTCAACAATATAAATGTAGGTATGTACAATAATTGTACACACGTGACAATAATATCGTTATTCATCATCACTCTTGACTACCTAGGTATCTATTTTATACAAGACGCCCGGGCGGCCCCTTTATATGAGCTTTGCAATATTTATCAAAAATATCCAAATGGATCCAATATATACATTTTGAGGAGCAGAGCAGAGTAGAGCTCTCTTCATTCAGTCAAAAGCAGAAAATAGGAAATACCATGTTATCGCTTATTGAATTTTCAATTATTCAAATCTTTCTCGTCTCTAGTTATCATCTGCCAGTTCCGATTGTATTTTAAACCAAAAAAATAGTTTTCTCCGAATGAATTTTGAGTTGGGTTTTATCAGGAAATGAACATATGCATAGGATTGGGATTGAGATCAAAGACAGAATCGAATCGAGTGAGTTCTTGCCATCATCATCGTCATCATGGGAACTCTAACAAATTGACAAATGCAAACTTAATTGAATTGTGTTTGTCTTATTCATATATTTCATAATACGAAAAGGTATTTTTAGAAATTGGCAGCATTTCACGTTGATGTGCTGTTGATGTGATATCGTCTTCTACATCATTCTCATATTACTATAGTCAAATATTGGTATAATATGATATATGTATGTATGTAGATGATGGAGGTGGAGGTAAGCTTTATTCAAGTATGATAAGCCTCATTGTTTGTTTAACATTTTAGTGGAGAAATATGCCAAAAACGAGTTTGGTTTTGATTTAATGGTAAAATGTTGAAACAGATCATTTAATGATGGAATTCATTTGTGTTGTCAATACAAAGTTCCTGATGGAGATTAGGATTTATTGAAATATTGGTGTTGCTTATCTGAAATTAAGTGCACATAGGTTAGGTAATAATGGTTATGGGAAGCCGCATTCCCTTAGTTATAAATCTCAATGAATTCATTATGCTTCCCAGGATGTAGGCAAGGAAGATATAAGAAGGAATAAGGAAAGGAGTTAGTGGAAACTAAGGTATGGAATTCCTTCCTGAAGCCATCCTGCTTTGATTCTAAGCTTGTAACACCAATTGGTTGAATTATGATATTTTTCATCAAAATCAACGATGTTTCACTATAATGTTACAGTTTGCTAATTATCACAAAAAAAAAACAAAATTAGTGATGTGTACCTCATGTACCTCATTGTTTCCATTTTACTAAAACAAAATATGTACTTGGTTCTTCTTCAAAAGACAAATTTCAAGTAATATTTTGAAAATCACTTTTTCCATTAATTATTAAAAATGGCAGGAACCGATTGACCCTTAATGTTTCTGAGGATAAACTTGAAGTTAAGGTAACTTTGACTGACGAACGTTTATCATGATTGATAACTTTTTTCACACCAGAATTTTATGCTTTGCTTTGAGGTTTTGCTAAATTATGGTTCCATAAGAAGACGACACAATGTCGATGTTAAAATGTGTTTCAGGAAGAAAACATAAAGATGTCTGGAGAAAATTTGATGTATGGTGGTTGGTTTCCACTCAACAGTCGAGGGTTTCAACATCTTTGAAATTTTTTGTTTTTGAAGAGATATTAATAACTATAAGAATGGGGACAAGGATTAGCAAAATTCATAAAAATCAATTTACGTCTTAACTTCTTTTTAAAAAATTATTTTGAAAACAACCTTTTTTATGAAGAAAAGTATAAACATATTTTTTGTAGAAAATTTTCTAAGCTACAAGTTAATACTTCTTTTTTTTCGGTACAAGAGACCATTAGAGAGATATTCCTGAAAAAACAGTTTGGGGGGCCTATAACCACCCTAAAATTATTAGGGAACTCATAATGAGGACTTTATACAGTATCTTAAGAACGCCATAAGTTAATTTAGCAGTTCCGAGATCTTGTTCTAGTTTAGGACATCAAAAACCTTCATAAAGCTTGTATCTGATGTTTTAAATTAAAAAGTTTAATTTTGGAAAATTTTTAATTTAACATTTAACAGCTTCAATTTTGCACCTAAATCAATTGTGACAATACACAGTGGTACCAGTTGTATGGATATAAGAGGTAATAGGTTGATAAAATCTGAATTTCTGTCTCGAATTTGATGAATTTCTGAAATACGGTAAATAATGGTATAAGAAATCATCAGAAGGAATTTCCGCCCACTGATACGCCCATTATTTTAAAAGCTGTCATCTTAATCCCAATATTTGAGTATAGACTTATGGTAATTTTCCTTAAGAGATATGTAAACGATTTTTTTCCCTAGAGGAGAAATTCGATAATTTGATTAAGTTCATGTAGCATATAACGAGTAAGTTTTTTTTTTTTAATTTTCTCAAGAACGGCTTCAACGATTTTGATTAGACTTTCCACCTTAAATAAATAAATCAATTACACCAATACCACTTTTAAGGGTTTGAGAAACAAAAACAAGATATTGGCATAACGGTAATAGGAATTTTTAAGCTTTTTTTTTTTTCTTAAATGCCTTTTTTCCGGGTTATGTTCATGTTTAAAAAAAAGAAAAAAATCACATAAATAAAAATAAAGCCTTTAAGAAAATTGCCTTATTTTTTTGGTTACTCCCAAATGTCAATGACTACTTTGCCGGCTAGTCCTTCTAAGTAACTCAAATAAAATTGAATTTTAAAGATTTAACAAATTTTTTTTTATTATTAAAAAAAATCGAAGGTAAAATCAATTTTTTTGAGTAATTACGACATTTGCTCACATTTTCTCTGTTATAATTTCTTTATGTTATGCAACCCATTAGCAAAAATTTTAATTTTCTAATTGCATTATAGTTTTGAACCGCACAAAGTTGATCCAAAAAGTTGAGTGCTAAAAAATGCTTAAAAAACTGTCATTTAGGTAGTGTAAATTGCTTTCCATATGAATTAAATTACTTACATACATAAATACATTCATGTATTTAATTCACATTTTTAATTGAGTCTAACAAAAAATTTTCCCCTTCCGGTGGATAACTCTATTTATTGACTTCAATTGTAACTTTTAAATCGATATTTAAATATATTTTTGACGATTCTTTTATTATGTATCCGTGTTTAGTTATTTCAATATTCATTATTCTGTCAAACCAACAAATTGGTTCTAACTCAACATGCATATATGTACCTAACATAATATAATCAATAAAATTCTATCAATTTCCGGTCAAAATGTTGATATGTAGGTGGCAAGAGTTTCCTCCATAAAAGTGTCGTCTATTAATCGTTTTAATATTTCCAAATAAGAACCTTAAAATGATTTTTGTTAGCTTGTCAATCATTTTATCAATTAAAAATAAAATGTTTTTTTTTTATTAAAACAAAGCATTATAATGACAACAGAAGATAGAATTGTCATGTACACTATGGCGTATACTTACTTTTTTGCCAACAAAAAAAATTAAATTTACTTGTATGTAGGTATGTATTTTTTTTGGTTTATATTTCTATCAATATGAAATTAATTGTTTTAATAAAAAGAGTTACTGTCAGCAGAATATTAACATTTTGCAACCAAAAAAAATAATCATGAAAAGCAGCTCAGTAAATTACTATTCATTTTTGAATTAAATGGATTTAAATTTTCCGGCAAAATTCACAGAGATAATTTATTTGAAAAAAAATATGTATGTTCAAAACTCTATTTATTATTTATTTTGTTAAACCATTTGAGGAAAACAAAATTTTTATTCATAATTTTGTAGGAATCCATTCCTGAAACATATGTAATATAATATTATAAAGTTGTTACCATAGTACCGGGGTAGTTTCATACCACAATTTAAAATAATGATGTAATAATCATTATTTTCACTAAAGTATTGAAGAGTATATTTTCTTTTTCATTGCTTGGTTACATTCATAGCTAGTATACATCGACTTCAAAGAATAATACCAATTTTTAATCCAATCAAAAATACTTCAAATCAATATTTCATTTATTTTTTTACTGAAGTATTTCTCTTACGAAAAATAGTCAAAACAGACAGACTCAGTGACGTGGGTGGTGGATACCAAACAAAAGCTAGCTATATTGACTGTCTGTAAATTAAATGAACATTCTTACGCTTATTGTTCTGCTATTGGCTTTGATTTTTAAAGATTCTATATATTTATATCTACAAAAACAACTGCAAAATGCATAAAATAACAACATCTACACATGAATGACTGAGTGTTGTAAACAGAGTTTGGAATCCCATTAGTAGAATTTCAGAGCAGATTTAGAAAAAACAAATTTGCTGTAAAATCAAAATGATTGCAAAGATTTGAAAATTTTGATTTGCAAATTAAAAAATTTGGACTTCTTCCAAAATTTTGACTTTTTTCAAAATTTTGACTTTTCAAAAAATTCGACTATTTTCAAAAAATTTCTCCTTTTTTCAAAAAAAGATTAAATTTAGCATGGGACGGATTTAAAAATAAGCTCAGATTATCGTGTTTTTATTTATTCTCTCGAAGTACAACCAAAATAAAAGAAATTTGCTTATACCTATTAATCGCATTTCGCACTCTGTGTACTTCGCACTTTGTTTTCTGTGCTTCGCAATCTAAACTTCGCTCTTTCCACTACACTTTCCAACTCCTTAATGCGCATTTCGCACTCCTTATATCGCACACAGTATCTGCACTTCGCACAATGTATTTGTACTGCGCAGTCTGGATCTGCACTTCACACTCTACATTAGCATCCGGCAGTTTGAATTCTGCAATTTGCATTGCAAATTCGCACTCTGCACTTCGTACTCTGCATTTGAACTTCGCACTCAGCATTTGCACTTCACACTCTACATTAGCATTCGGAAATTTGCATTCCAAACTTCGCACTCTGCACTTCCCACGTTTCTTATTGTACTATGCAATCTGCACTTCGCACTCCACACTTTACATTTCATCTTCACTCTCCTTACCCTTCACACCCGGCATTTTCACATCGGACCCCGTATTTGCACTCCGCACTCTGCATTTGCACTTCGTACTCTGTATTTTATTTATTTATTGATTTAACTCAGCTATTTACTTTATAATTCACTTTCTGCATTGCACTTCGCACTCTGCATTTGCACATCGGACCCTATATTTGAACTTCGCATTCTGCATTTGCACATCGGACCCTATATTTGAACTTCGCATTCTGCATTTGCACATCACATTCTGCATTTCCGCTTAGCACTCTGCATTTGCGCTTTGCAATCTACATTTGCACTTCATATTCTGTATTTGCACTTCACACACCTCAATTTGTACTCCGCTCTTCGCAATCTGCACTTTTTACTTTTTAACTCCGCACATTTGATTCTGCATTTCGAAATCCGTACTCCGCTCTTTACAATCTATATTTCGATCGTCGTACTCCACTCTTCGCAATCTGCATTTCACACTTGTTATTTTGAAATCCGCACTTTGCATTCTGCGCTTCGCAATCCGCTCTCTGCACTTCCGACATCTTACTTGGAACTCCTCATTTTGCATTCTGTACTTCGCACTCAGCTCCTCGAAATCCGCACTTCGCACATCTTACTTTGAACTCCACACTTTGCATTTTGCACTTAGCACTCCACACTTCTAAATATGTGAAGCATTTTTGCGAAATTTTACTAATGCAAAATTTTCGTTGTTTTTTTTTTTTTTTTGTATAACGATTTTTCAATTTTTTTTAGCAAATCCAATTACTAAACATCCCTTTTCAAAAGTTGAACCTAATTTCCAAAATCATTTGAAAATTATACAAAAACTGAATCGAGCATTTCTGTTAAATGAAAATTCGAAATTAAAAACATCTGTTTTGTCATTTTTTTGAGTTATGGAGTGACTTGAATAAAAACTAAAACCAATTCGACTACCATTAGAAGAATTTTATACATGACGTATAAGTATATCAACATTTAACACCATTTCATTCACTTGTATATTGTTTTTTTTTTCTTATTTTTTTTAACGTCGGAAATATCATTTAACGTTACTTTGCTCAATCTCAACTCAATCGTGTGATTTTTTGTGTAACCTGAATCCGATGCTACTCTAGCGGAATAAAACACTGTCACTTCTCATTTAACAGAGAAAAAAGGTTGATGTAAACGTGCGCATGGAATGCTGAAGCAGGAGAGGTTGTTAAGGTAGGACGTGATGAAATGAATTTAACGAAAATTAATATAATTATCTCGGGGTTTTATTCATTAAAATAAAATGACAAAAAAAAAAAAAACAAATACAAAAAAAAATAAATAAAATATAATTAAGACAAACACTTGGTTTATTTCCCACACAAACCCAAATAATGACTTTACTGTCAAAAAAATACTTTGCACAATATCGTGGCGTGCGTGCGTTAGTCGGTTGCCTGGATGCCTGTTACAGATATTTCAATAATAAATAATATTATAATTTCATAAAATTATATTTTTGTTCGATTAATTGGAATAAATGTTCCCTTCAAATCAGGATTTATTATTTTCATTTGTCTAGAATTCTTTATATATTCACCGCAGGTGCATTGCACGTTTGAAACACACAGAACTCTTCAATTTATTCAACAACTTTGCAGGAATCGATTCGATTCCTGGAGAGATCCATACATCTACATCTAGCTCAGTGCCAGTATTTGTACTTTTTTCCTTACATTTGTGTTTGTAATCCATCCTCTGCCTAGGTTTGAATTTAACATTTACATACTAATAAATTCCTTTTTTCATTGCAAAAGAAAAAGCTAAAAAAAGAAAAACAGGATAGAATTCTATGTCCTTTTGCTTCACAAACAATTCCTGAATACCTATCTACCTTTGCCAGAGAGACACAAAACATGTGAATTCCACTTCTTGTCATTTGCATAATCCTTTCCATTTCACATATTATTATGTGTAGAGTCCTATTGTCTGTCTCCTAAAATTATTTAGGGTACCTTCTATGTATTAATCATCAGAGTGTGTGTGTTTGAATGTGTGTATACAAAGTTTTCCTTTAACTCTCCATATTATTCATGATTCATTCTTTCCATCTCATCGGCCTGTTTTCTGAGAATTGTTGTCAGTTTTCTATAAGATTTGAAGTTCTTTGGGGAAAAGTTTATAAATTGCATTCTCATGAACAACTACAACTACAACAATTTGTTTTTGTAATTCTGAGAACTTGAAAGATTTGGACTTTGAATATTGAAAATTGGAGGAAAACTTTTTGAGAAAAACAGCAAGTTATTCAATTTGATTCAAAAGTTCTTGAAACTGCGATACCAAAAGCAAATTGTATGACGACCGGGGCATTACAGGATAGGTTTGATATTTTGATTGTGATCTTTTCAGCCGAAAATGTTTAGAAACACTGAATTAATTTTATTAGTTTTCCTGAAAACAAAGGGATGTTCATTTTAGTCCAATCGGTGTGGTTAGTTGATTTCGCCTTATGGAGTTTTTATGTCCAAATTTTTGAAATTTGATGATATACTTTTGGAACTGAAGGGGAGTGGGACAGAGAAACTAAGAGAAATTTTGGGTAGAATATTAAATCATTATTTTTTGTTAGTTGGGATACATTAAGCAGATGGCTTTATTTATTATTAATGCTTTTCATATCTTTCCTATTTTCTGCAGTTTAACGTTGCATTAAATATTGTTTTCAATACATAAATAAAATTCTTGAACACTAGCGATTTCACATAGTACATGCCATGATTTTCATATGAGGACGTGCTCTGAACACATACTCTGATCATTTACTTCGAGAACATTTTGGGTAAAATAAATGAAAACACAATTTTTTACTCGAAATAGATAAGCAATGTATGTTATATACAAAAGACCAAGATTATGCTTAAATAGTGAGTGATATGAATAAAAAGAAGCATATGCTCAAAACTTCACTTTTCAGAGCAGATTCTCTAATTTTGATTGAAAAAAAATTCTTTAGTACTAGAATTTTCATGCATGCTCTGAGCATTTCCTTTGAGGACATACTCTGATCATTTGCTTTGAAAACATTTTTTGTTAAAATATAAAAAAATGACAAGTTTATGGTCAAATAGTGAGTGTTACGAATAAAAAGAAGTACATGCTCAAAACTCAACTTTTTTTGAAGCAAACTTGTTTCAAAAAAAAATTGAGTTTTTTGGTATAAATAAAATTTTTAAATACATGCATTTTCACAGCACATGCTCAGCTTTTCATATTGAGCACATGCTCTAAGCATTTACTTTGAACACATATTCTGATCATTTGCTTTGAAAACATTTTGATTAAAATATAAAAACATTCATTTTTTAACTTGGAATACATAAAGCATGTATAAATACAAAATAACAAGGTTATGCTGAAATAGTGAGTGGTATGAATGACCATAAGCACATGCTCAAAACTCTATTTTTTTTTTAGCGCAGGTCCATTTTGGTATGAATGATATTCTTAAATACAAGTATTTCATAGCACAGCTCAGCTTTTCATACTGAGAACATGATCAGAGCACAAAGTCTGAGAATTTGCTTTGAGCACATGCTCTGAGCAAAAGTATTCTATTTTATTCATATCACCCATTTAATATTAAAAAACTTAAACTAAAGTTTTGTTGTACATCTTTGTATAAAACGCGCACCAAAAATGGTAACATGAAAATTTAAAATTTGAGAAACTCCACTTTTCGGAGCATGTTTTCCAATTTCTATACCTAAACAAAATGTTTGTATACTAGCATTTCCAGAGCAGATGCTTAGCTTTTCATATTGAGCACATGGTCTGAGTATTTGTCTAAGTACATAATTTAAGCATTTGCTTTGATCACATAATTTAAGCATTTGCTCTGAGCAGGTATTCAGTTCTGTTCATTTATCATCCAGTATTAAAAAACTTTAACTTACAATTTTTTTACATCTTTGTATAGAATGCTAGCAAATAATGGTAACACCGAATTTTAAAACTTGAAAAACTCCACTTTTTAGAGCAGCCTTTCCATTTAGTATGAATACAATTCTTAAATAGTAGCATTTTTATAGCACATGCTCAGATTTCCATATTGAACTTATACTTTGAGCATTTGCTTTAAGTACATGCTCGTATTCTGTTTTATTCATATCACCCAGTGTTGAAAAGCAATTTTTTTACAACTTTATCTAGAACGGTCACAAAAAATGGTAAATGAATATTTAAATTTTGAAAAGCTCAATTATAAGAATCATGTTCTCCATTTGGTATGAACAAAATGGAGAACATGCTTCTTATAGTTTAGTTTTTCAAATTTTAAATCTTAATTCATACATATAAGCATTTTCATAGCACATGCTCATCTTTTCATATTGAGGTCATGCTCCGAGCATTTGCTCTGAGTGCATACTTTGAGCACATTATCTGAAAACGTTTTCTGTTTTATTCATATCACTTCGTAATAGAAAATTTCAACTTACAATTTTGTACAACTTAGTATAGAATTCTCACAAAAATACAATAAAACATGATTTAAAATTTGAAATTTCTTGGCATTTCGCTAAGCTGTTGCCCTAAGATTGGGGCCTGTATATTTTTTTTTCTTACAAGATTCACATATTCCTCTAAGTTTTAAATCAAATCAATAGATGGCGCTGGTACTCATACAAAAAACAATAATCAAATGGTGGTTAGCTTATCGAACCACCTAACCATTTCTTCAAACACAAGTTGAGTAAGGGCTATGGGGCATATTCATTGCCACTGTTTAAGTTGTTTCTAAAAAAATACTGGGTTTTTCCTATCTAATTTACATTGGATAAACTCCAGGCTAAGATAAACTGGGGTCTAAAAACGATTATGAATATGCGCCTATATGTTTTTATAAAATAAATGTTCACCTTCAATAGATTTTCTTGGAACTATTTCTCTGCACAGCAAGCAAAATAAATCCACCCTTGAAAACATCCAATCAAATCATTCCAAAACCAACTATTATATGATTTGATTTCGAAGCCTTTATTTTCGTAATCTTTCATATCTCTAGATTAACTTCTTTTGACTAATCGATTTCAAATCAATCGATTTATAAGAAATCACCCTTCACAGCATTGATGTTGATTGATATCTTTATGTTATTTTATATTTCAACACAAAATTACGCCTCCCCCAAAAAATAACGACAGAGAAGAAAAAAACGACGCCCATTTGAATAGCTAGCTAGCTATGTAAGCTCTTAAAGGCTTATTGTAAATGATGGAACTTTTCTTCATTCTTCAAAAAAAAAAAAAAATTCCTTATTCCTTTTAAATCATTTGCAAAGAAATCAAAGCCTTCTTAAAGTCGTTAAATAACGATTTATCAAAATACATCATCAACTTGTTCTTATTTAGGTACCTACTTTTCTTCTATATTGACAAAGCTGAAAATCTGATTTGACAATTCAATACTTTCTTATACAATATTATTTCATTCACCACCATAAAATGCAGAAAAACAAAAACACAGCATAATAAAGAAGAAAGAAAAAAATAAACAAAAAAAAAAAAAGAAATAGGCTTCGATCCATTAAGGACATTAGGAAGTTGTACTATATAATAAAACAGTAGTAAATGTGCAAATGGACCATTATTGTGGTTTGTTTGTTTTGTTTGTTTTTTTTTCTGTTTGTTTGGCTGACATGGCAAACCCCTAAACTAGATTCTTAACACCGAACGAATAAAACAGGTTGATGAAGATGATAAAAAGGGATTTTCCACAGAGCTCCTGCAAAAATACACTATACAATATTTAGCTAATCAATAACATCAAGAAAATAAACGATATAGTACATAGTATATAAGAAAACTCCTCTGAGATATTAAATCTGATATCTTTCATTCTCAATGTCGGCTTACACTGTTAGAAATAAATTGCACAATTTCTTGAAGTTGAAGTCGCTTTTTCCCTTAATTCCCACTAAATTAATTTTGTAAGTAAGCGCCATCTAGTTTCTTAAAAAATGATTATGAGTAAGTCGTTTTCGATAAAAATCAAGACTTTCCCTAAGGCCAGATATTGTAAGGATTGGTTCTAAAAAGATTCTCAATGTCTGTGTTTTATTTCAGAACTTTTTCGAAGTATCCTTCAGGACGTACAAATTCTAAAATCAATAAAAAAAAACTTCTTGACAAGAAATCGTGTTTTTCTGTCAGTGTACCTGCTGTTAACTGACATCATTTTTTTTTCAATCCCCAAAGAATGTGCCAAATTTAGATAATAGCTATTCCGGAGAAAAAAAAGAAAAAAAACTTTTTTTTTACTTAAACAATGTTCGAAATTGGAAAAAAAATTAAATATTAAAAAATGCTTAGCATCATAAATCATTACATTGCAGACAAGAACAAAAAAAAATTACTGAAAGAGCAGCACAAAGAGAAGAATTAAAATAAGGGCCATGACTTGACTTGGTGTAAGTTTTGTATAACTTTCACTTTCAGTATTTTCTTTTTTTTTCTTTTTTTCTATTTTTATTTTTTTTTATTATTATTATTATTATGTTTTCATTAGCAGTATAAGTTTGGTAATTTCTTTTGTGGAAATCATTTATATAAGTTGATTTAATATGTACCTACGTAGTAGTAGCTGAAATGGCTGGATCATTAATCTTTATTTGATTTCAAGGCTTGTTTTTTATTGGCCCATCTGAATTGTAATTGAAAACTCCTTAGAATCCCAATTGTTCGAAAAAGAAGAAAAGGAGTTTGGGTATGAGTTTTTGCTATTATTTTTTTTATTAATGTTGGTTATTTGAGGACTGAAGGTTTTCGAGTGTGCAGGGTGTTTCAAATTGTTTTTTTTTTTTTTTCTATTTTTGTTGATATTTTTTTTAATGAATTTCAGTTTCAGAAGAAGGTCGGCAAAAAATAACGAATTTTAAAAAATTTCAGACCAATCCGTTTTTTTTCGGTGTTAAGCTTTGGTTTGACGTCTTGAATTTCCTAAAGAGCACTACATCATTTAAGGTTTTAAGGTTTTTTCTTGCAAATATTTACAAAACTCTGTTTATTTTTGTTGTTAATTTACAGTCAAACTTATTTAATTCTACACAAAATATTAATGGGATCATAATCCCGAACGAAAACATATTCCGAATTGTGAGGTTTTTAATACCAACAAAGTGCTTAGGTTCGGGATTTTGATTTTCGGGATTCTCTCTAATTTGGGATTTCGATATTGAGGATTCTCTAATTCGGGATTTTGATTTTCGGGATTTTTATATTCGAGATTTTCATATTTGGAATCTTTATATTCGGGATTTGGTATTTGGGATTTTGATACTTGGGATTTTGATATTTGGGATTCTGCAATTTAAAAATTTGTCGTTCGGGAGTTTGATTTTCAGATTAAAATTTTTGGGTTTATGATATTTTGTGATTTAGGATTTTGATATTTTGTGATTTGGGATTTTGATATTTGGGATTTTGATATTTGGGATTTTGATATTTGGAATTTTAAAATTCTGGATTTTTATATGTATTTGGAGTTCTATAATTTGGTATTTTGGTTTTAAGGGTTTTGTCGTTCGGGAATTTTTGTAATTAGAGATTTTAAAATTCTTTTTCAACAAAATGCAAGGTACATTATATTATGTACATACCCAGGGATGAACTGGGAGTCAAAGGGCCTCCAGGGACTTTAATAAAAAGTGCCACAAAATAGTAAAATGAGTAGAAGGAGTGAAAAGGAATTAGCTCCAAAAACGACTATACAAAATTTGACCGTTGTATAATTGAAGCCATAAACAGTCTGTAGTATCCAATGGCGTAATGGTTAGTGCGTAGGACTGTTACGCCGAAGGTCTTGGGTTCGATTTCCAGTTAGGCCCCCTTGGGCCTACAAGTTGTAATTAGTGTGGGGGCCCCATCAGCTAAACCATAGTTTTCGTTAAAATAATTTTGTAGGAACCCTCATTGTTGACCCTAACAGAGCTGTGCGGGGTTTTCTGAGATTCCTTTGGGTCCACAAATGCTGTGTATTTACTGTACGGCCTTTAGAAACTAAATTTTATTAGAAAGTTTTGTTTCAAAAGAGCAGAAAGTACTGCAGGATCTTTTATTCACTTTTTGATCTGCCAAGGGCCCATCGGGCGAAACCCCGGTTGGCCGGTGGCCCAGTGCGCCCCTGTAAATACTTGCAATAGTGCACACACATTTTGTATTAAAATCATTACGAGTCATTGCCAAGATACATGAATAAATTCTGAATAAATTAAAAACATTTACAATTAAATAAAAGTTTTACGCTAAAATAAGTAGATTTTTAATTCATTCATAATTTAAAATCTCGCGTATTGATTCCAGCTCGTAAGTTTTTACGTCATATAAAGGGTGTCCCGAAAACACCGCCTCAGAAGAAAACCATGAGTTCCTGAGATCATTTCAAGTCGAAAAACTTAAGAGGCAATTTTCTCGTTTTCGCTTCGTTTTCGACTTATAACGGTTTTTATGAATTTTATTCTTTTTTCTTTTGACTGGCTCTAACTTTTCCAAACTACAACCGATTTTTGAAATTTTTTATTTAAACAAGAACAGTTAGAAATTTGTATCTACCAAACAACTTTTTTCTGTGTGGATAACGGTTTTCCCGCAAATTATTTTCAAGCTTTTTAGGTTGTTTTTTTGACTTCTATATAATTTTTTTCACAAAAACACGTTATTAAGTATAATTTTTTTTTATTATGAAAGCCCATTATGTTTTCTTAAAAATACTTAACATTTTTACCTAAAAATAGATATAAAATTATTAAAAAAATAAAAAACAAAAAATAAACGAAAGTTAGTAGTTTGGCAAAGTTAGAGCCAGTCAAAGGAATAAATAATAAGTATCATAAAAACCGTTATAAGTCGAAAACGAAGCGAAAACGAGAAAATTACATCTTAAGTTTTTCGACTTGAAATGACCTCAGGAACTCATGGTTTTCTTCTGAGACGGTGATTTCGGGACACCCTGTATACAATTTATAAATACATACAAGTATCGTTATTTTTGGAGCCAGCAAAATATTTAAATTTCGCCTTTAAGGAATCACCTAAAAATTGAGTGAATTAGGCTGTAGATATAGAAACAGAACGAAACATTGTATTATCCACAAAAACCAAAAAAACTCAATCCAACAAAATTCTCAAAAAAATGTAATCTAACAGTACAAAATTCTCATATGGGGAATGGGACCCTACGGACAAAATCCCTAAATGAATATTTTCTCTCGCCAAAATTCCCGACAATCCCCAACATAATCACCCTTGTTATGAGCTTTACCCGAAAAATATTTCACCATAAAATCTTTTTGTCGCCCGGAATTATAAAACCTATTGTGAGTTTCGCCCGGAATTTTTAAATCTATTGTGAGTTTCACCCGAACGGATTTTTTTTTCGCCTACTAAAAATAAATGAAAATTTAAGCTGACAATGGCATTAAATTCCGCCTGAAATGATTAAAAGTTTTCGAACATGAAATTTTGGGTGAAACTCACAATAGGAGAAAAATGAATGTCAAATTTTCCGGGTGGACTGTTTTTCGGTTGAAATTCAGAATAAGGCTGAATAAATAAAATAAAACAAAATCAGCCCTATATCGCTTGTTTTTTGTCCTTTTTGGGAAATTTGCTATCAGGAATAATCTTCGAAATTATTTGGGAAAATAAAACAGCTATCGTGAATAATTTTTCCAAGCAACTGTTAAACTTTGTTTTTGAAGTTCTAAATATAAGAGGGAAAACGGCTTACAAAAATATTTTCTATCAGTTAATTCAAAATTGGTCCCAAATTGAATCTTATGTGCATTTCTAGAAGTATACCGGGTATTCCAATGGACTTGTAGTCTAAGGGGAACAATTCTAGAATAGCGATTTCACTAAAAAACTGTTTATAAAAAAAAACAGCAATAAAATAATGAGATTCATAAAATACTGCACAGCATCAAAACTCAAAGAATTGTGCGGTTTGAACTTCTTCCAGAAATCCTTTGTTTCAACTATTCAATTGCATGTTTTTTTCAGTTCTCATCATTAATGATACAGCAATCCTTCTTGCTGTATTTTGCTGTAATTTTTCATACAAAAAACAGTTCATTCCTAAAAAAACAGTTAAAACATTTTATTTCTTCCCTTCTATTTCAAAGATTGATACTGTTATAATACATTTTGTGGGATGGTATCCTACTGTTACTTTGTATTGCATTTATCTCCATTGTTTTTGTTTTTTTTTTTGTGAATGCCAAAAGTCTTTCGATTCATTTATCGTCTCTTAAGGGAAAAACAGTTTACTTAACTAAAGCATATAATCCTTTTACCCATTCTGTTGATTTTCCTACGAGACGACCAAAACAAAAACATCAATATCAATAAAAAAAAAAATACGGAGACATTTTAAAATATACTTGAGTTTATATATTCTTAGAGCTTCTTGTGTGTGTCTGACTGACTAATTCCATTGAATCGGTGTCCTAGAAAAACAAAGGAAGTACTTAAGCAGAAATAAAAACTTGAAGACTCACACACAAAAAAAAAACCAACAACAACAAATCAATCAATTTATTTCCGTCTGTTTTTCGTTAAGCTAAATATTTCGATCCATTTCGAAAAAAAAAGTATCTTTTTCTTTTTTTTGTAGCTTTGTTTTGTTTGTGCTTCTGTTTGTTATTCTTATACAAAAACCTAATCTTCTTAATCCTGGTATTCATAGCTTCCCATGATTTTTCTTACGTGTGCAAAAAAGAAATAAAAAGAAAGAAGAGAATATAAAAATAATACCACACACGGTCGTCTCACATTTTCTTTCTTCCTTTGTGGCAATGAAATTATTTAGCAGATAATTTTGAAAATTGTTTTTTTTTTTTTTTTTTTTGTATTTTATTTTATTTTTATAGGTATTAGCTTTATCAAGAAGTCTTACATTATATTCTTTTTTTTGGACATTGAAGATTGTTTGTGTCTACTTTTCCATATCCCTAACAAAATATATACTCATATTAAAGTGAAATGTTTATGATAACAACATGACATTTTGACACTTTAATATTAGTATATAGAAAAAGAAACGAAGAAAAATATTTTTGTTCTTATTAAAATACAGACGTTAAGACGAAGGTTTTGTTGGTAAAATATTGTTTAGTTTCTTTTATTGGCTGGATTGGACCATCAAACTTAAATAAAGTGGAAAGTTTGGTGCCAAAAGAGATATTTTATAATATTTGCCACAAGTTTCTTGTTTTTTCCAATTATTTCCATCACTTTATTTTATCAAATACCTACCTATATATTTTTTAAGGAATTATTAATAAAGGAATTACAGAATTCGAAACTCATACACCGAGACAAAAAAAACTTTAAATTCCTGAACAAACCACTTTACAATTAAAAGTTAACATGTATGAAAGACAACCGTATATTGAAAAGTTTTCGATTTGAAAGTTACTATTTGATTTTTTTAACGTCAACGCGAATCATTTTGAATTTAAAAGTGATATTGTTTAAATTTAAAATTTCCCAGCAGCTTAGCTGCAAAAACAAGTTTTTCTTTTAAATTCAAAGTAAACACTTTAAATTTAATGAGTCACGCTTCAAAAAACATCAAAATTATTCGTGTTATTACTAAAATGAAACACTTTTAGTTTGAAACTAACATTTTTAAAAGTTAATTTAATGAATTTTAAGTGTATTTAAAGCTAATATATTCAAATTTTTCATTTTTCAAAAATTTGCTTAAACATACAAAAATCTTACACTTGCTACATGTCTTTATATCTTCATAAGCTGAACGGAAAAATTTCACTTTATGTCCACCAAATTTGGCGTTTCAATACGCAATTTTTGTTTAGTTCTTCTTACATAAATTTCATGACGAATATTGTAATGTGAACATATCCAAAAAAATGCTCAGAGATTCAAAATGTTTCTCCTCTAAATCAAAGCTTTAGCTTTCAAATCATAGCGTTAATTTTTCTTTTCGAAGTTTATGTATCAAAAGACATTTAAATTGAAACTAAACTCATAAATAAAATTAAAAACAAAGACTTTAAAATTAACTGTTGAAATTTTCAATTCAATGACTTTTATATTCGAAATGCCAAATTTAAATGAACGCTTTCAAATTAAATGTATTTTTTTTTTTTGAAGTCAAATGATTCAAATAATTAATTTTAAATCTTCAAACTATAAAATTAAATATTTTCATTTGAAATTGTTGTGTTTTTATACATATTAAAAGCAATTTCTATTAATTTCAAAGCTGAACGTTTTAAAACGAAAATATTTCCTTTTAACTTTATCAATTTTTTTTATTTTTTCTCATGAAACACTTTAGATTTGATTAATAAGTTCAAGTGACCTCAACTCCAAAGATTGCGTTTCCCCCAGGTAAGACAGTTGGGCTCATCAGTTAGATGCTGTCGTACCCTTCTAAGACGCAAATTATGGTCCATACTGTCGTACCTTGGCGAAACGCAATCTTTGGGGTTGAGGTCACTTGAACTTATTTGCGTCTTAGAAGGGTACGACAGCATCTAACTTATGAGTCCAACTGTCGTACTTGGGCGAAATGCAATCTTTGGAGTTGAGGTCACATGAACTTATTAATTGAATTATATTCAATCGCTCCACTAAAACAGAAGCACCTTCGTTATCACTAGATTTGCACAATTTAAATTTAAAAAATGCGAATGGATGTGTAATGGATTTTATTTTTGGTGCCATAAGAGGTATTTTATAATATTTTCCACTAAGTTTCTTGTCTTTTCCAATTATACAATACATATAATACAATTTCCAATGATACAATATTTGGCATCACTTTTTTCAATACATATATATTTTTTGAGGAACTATGTACCGTAAGCCGGGGTTAGTTTGCGCCAGCGGGTGTAACTTTGCGCCATTGTTATAAAGAGTTTTATATTTGTTTCATGCTCAGACGCGCTGAGTTTTGCTCAACGGTCTAACTGTAACATAACACACGCGCGCAAAACGATGTGCAGCTGCATGTCTACGCTTAATTTTCAGTCAACCACGGTACTCTGAAAAGGGAAGACTTAATTGTGTTTTTTTATGTGGTGGAAAATTTGAAGTGCCAAGGTGTGTGTATCCATATATACAAAGTAAGTATTAATGTACCTGTTTAAATGTCCGTTTTACTTTTAATTTTTTATAAAATTAACCTTCTTGATCTAGAAATATAATTTTGTTTTTTTTGTTTTGTGAATTCATGCAATTTTTCGTCATTTTGGGGCAACTTTGCACTGGAGCAAAGTAACCCCGAAAGTTAATTTGGGGCTACTTTGTTCCGGAGCAATGTTTCTCCAAAATATGTTTTTGTATCTAGGTTCTTTTGTAAATATTTTTAAAGTTGTAACTTGTAACTAACTTAGTGATCATACTAATCTACTTGTAACAGAAATGCCCAGGAAATATACTAGGACCTTGGGGACAAGACGTTACGCCGATTATACAGCCGAGACCCTAGCAAATTGCTTGGATGAGATCAAAAGAGGCAAAATTTCACAAAGAAAAGCCGAAGAAAAGTACAAAATACCAAGAAGGACAATCATTTATAAATTAAAGGGATTACATTTGAAAAAAATAGGACGGCCCAATGTATTTACTCCAGAAGAAGAACAAACTTTTGTTGATTGCTTAGTTTCTTTAGGAGAGTTCGGGTTTCCAATAAATTCCTGGGAACTGCGCCAGATAATCAAAAACTATTTAAATCGCTGTGGAAGACAAGTAAATGTATTTAAAAATAATCTACCGGGTAACGATTGGACGAATGCTTTTATAGCTAGACACCCAGACATTTCGGTTCGTTTTGCAGAAAATGTAAAACGCACAAGAGCGGCAGTAGATGAGCCTATGCTAAGAAGTTTTTTTGAAAACTTAGCAAATAAGCTTAAAGACGTCCCCCCTACAAATATTTGGAATTTTTACGAAACGAACTTAACAGATGACCCTGGTAAAAAAAAAGTTCTTGTTAAGAAAGGAAGCAAGTATCCAGAGATTATCAGAAATGCTTCTAAGACTTCGATATCTGTCATGTTTTGTGGTAACGCTGCTGGAGAGCTGATGCCGCCTTATGTTGTGTATCGGGCTACCAAAATGTGGACAACGTGGATGGAAAATGGTCCCACAGGCTGTCGATACAACGTAAGTTTGTCTGGATGGTTTGATGCGAATATATTCACAGACTGGTTGCAGTTTCAAATGATTCCTAGAATAAAAAAGCTTGAAGGAAGAAAAGTGATTATTTGTGACAACCTTTCTTCACATATAACAGGGCACGCTCTTCAACTGTGTCGCGAAAACGAAGTGAACCTTATTTGTCTGCCGCCCAACAGCACCCATATGACGCAGCCCCTTGATGTGGCATTTTTCCGGCCCCTAAAAATTGCTTGGCGAAAGGTGTTGTCTGACTGGAAGGAGACCCCAAAAGGTATAAGATATACCAATATCCAAAAAGAAGATTTCCCACAACTTTTGAGAAAGATGATGGAACTGATTGGCGAAAATGCTCCAGCCAATTTGATGTCTGGATTCCGGAAATGCGGTATTTTTCCGTTGAATGCAGAAGAAGTGCTGAGTCGGTTGCCAAGAAAGTCCCATGAAAATACCGTGCAGTCGGAGTTTCTCAAAGCTTTGGAAGGAAAGAGGGTAGAGGCTACAAATGTGATTGTAAAAAGACGCAAAAAAATGAACATTCCAGCTGGGAAAAGCGTCTCTGTCGAGGAAGCAGTGGCTGATGGTGTAGAGAATTCAGCGAACGACCCCATCGGATACAGAGATGAAGATAATGATCAACCAAGTACTTCTGACCAAAGGGTCACAACTTCTCGCTTTAGTCAAGATATTATTTTTGACGACAACTCTTCTGATGATATAAGTTTTACAGAAATAGAAAACGAAGAAATCATAGAAAACCAATTCGTGAAATTTTTGGAAGGCGAGTCACAACGTAATATCTGTTTCCAAGAAGTTGTCCGACAAGTGGGAAAGTTTGTCGTGTTTTTGTATGAAGGACAAATATACCCAGGACAAATTGTCTCGTTTGATGAAAATGCTGTAAGAATTAACTCCATGCAGAAATCACTGAAGCTTTGGAAATGGCCAGTAGTAAGAGATGAGCTAATCTATTCATGGTCAGACATTTTAGGTTGTATTATGCCACCAAAACCAATTTCTAAAAGAGGGACATTCTCTGTTCCAGAACTAAAGTCTATATTTGACTAAACGTTATACCTAATTTTTATTAAGTTTTGTTTTTTTTTAATGAATTTAAATACGTTTTATGTTTTGTTATTTATTGCTACTGAATTACCTGATAAAAATCCTTTTTTTCTTTATTTATAACGCTAAAAAAAATTGTATTTTACTAAGAAAAATAAACACTATTCTGTTTTTTTTTGTAAAAAAAAAGTATGGGTTGCATTTAGTTAATTTTTTCACAGAAAGGATCTTTGGAGCAATGTTCATAAAGTGTATGAATATCTTTGCTCCAGCATTTCAAATACAAGCACAATCATAGAAAGTTTCAGGCGGAGCAAAGTAACCCCTTTCCTTGGACAACTTTGCACCACTTTTCAACAAAGTAAAAATTGATTTAAAATGGGTTTTTAAATAAGTATTCGCAAATAGATACATTCCTTTATGCCCTAAGTACAAGAGTTCTAAGAGAGAATAATCATTTGACACTATTTTTTATGATATTTTTGCGATTGTTCGAAAAAACTCAAAAAATCGGTGCAAAGTAACCCCGGTTTACGGTATATAAAGTTTTTGAAAAATTCGAGACTAAGAATTCATAATGGATTTTATTTGTTTGTGACTAAATATATATTTTATAATATTTACCTTTTCCAATTACTTATACAAATTTGGCATCACTTTTTTTTAAATATATATTTTTAAGGAATTATGGAGGAAGCTTTTACAGAATTCGAGACTAAAAACTCAAAATAGATTTATACAATTTTGGAGGTCAAATAGTCAAAATGAAAAAAAAGCGCTTTCAGTATCGAAACAGAGAGGGCGACACTATGCATAAGTATGAAAAAGCCGTTTTGGATAGTATCGCCCTCTCTGTTTTGATAGTGTTTTTGCAAACATCTGTCAAAAATATCTATTCAGTTAATCCGGATTTAAACTGTAGATCCAAATTGACCGACAAATATTTTAACTTTAATGTTAACTCGGATTTAATTCTCCCAAACTGGGATGATTTTCCACTAAAAAAGTGTTCCTCTTAATGAATCATCAATTAGTCAAAAAAAAAAACAGTCTGTTCCTTCCATTCTTTGACTGGGATATAATAAAGAATTTATGAACCTGAATTTTGATACCCACTCGTATATACCTTCTTAATTTGTAAACTTTGTTGTTGGTAGATTTTAGAACAGGACGAATTTTATGACCCAAAAATTTTAAATTCGTTTAATCAAATTATTCGTTGTATTTTTTTTTTTTTTATTTTATTTTCTTGTGCAAAGTCGACGAGTGACGGTGACGGTGCTTGATTTATTATTGTGAACCATTACCCGCGTTCCGCAGATTTGTGTCCTTTCATAATAATAAAATAAAATAGATTCCTTCTAATAAAAAGCCAAATTTGTGTGGACGACTTCCATCAAGGAAAATCATATTAAAAAAAAATATATATATTTAGTGTACACAAACTTAATAGGATGTCCTTTCCATCCTGCCAATGAATGAGTTTTTCTCATTAGACAATCATTATCATTAGTATTTAAATTAAGAAGAAAAAAAAATAAATTTTGTATTGTGCAGTTTATAGAAGGAAAATTGAAACCACCTTCTAAAATGGAGGAGGTAGACCTTTTTTTTGTTTTTTTTTTTTTGGAGAAACCTCTCTGTGTGTTGATTAGAGGTAGATGCGAGGAGAATACCTATAAAATTTGTTTGATGTTTTATGAAGCTGAATTCTCGTAGCTAATTAGTGTGTTTTTTTTTTATTATTATTAATTAGTGAGAGGTATTAAAATTTAATTTTTTCTGTCTTTTAGCTTCAAGGTATATCCAGTTAGATGGATTTATATTATGATGACTGAGCACTGAGCAAGCAGAGATATCTAGCTCTTTGAACAACATTGCATAAAATAGTAGGTTTATGTTTTATGTATGTATCTGGCATTTACACGCTACGAGGGTCGAATTTAGTTTTTTTTTTTTACATTCGTTTTTTTTTGATACATATTTACCTCTGGAAATATTCTGTTTGTTTTCGAATATAATTTACGACGTGCTTTAAAAAACAGATTAGAACAACTTTTAAAGGAAATTTTTTTTTTTATTCGAGGGAATATATTTGAAAAATTAGGTGAAATTGGTCGAAATTTATTTAAGCTTAGTTGTTTTATGTAAATTTGGAAATAGATGTATTTTTTGCGAGAGTTTTTGGGTTTTTAAATTCACTTGAAGCCTGACAAAAAATTAAAATTTTAAATAATAATTATTCAGAAAGGTCAGTGGAGGTTTAGTTCAAAGGCATGTACATTGGCTTTGTTTTTTGAAAATCGGGGATTAAATTGAACATTTTTTACCTGATAAGTTTTTTTAGATTTTCAATCAGTCCATTTACATAAAATTGAAGTGATGAATAAATGGAAGCAAATAGTCTTTTTGATCAGATGACAACAAAAATTACCGATTTCTTAAGTTATATGGTGAAAATGTTTTTTTTGCAATCGACTAAATGAAATTCTTTGAAAGCATCAAGTCTCGAAATATCATGAAACATTAAAGTGCAAAATAAATGGGTTGAAGATGCTTTACCTCGTGTAATGTGAGAGCCAAAAGATCGAAACAGAAATCATGATACAAACGGAAAAATATTAATCTGTTCTGTGTCTCATTATCATGCGACAATTTTTGTTTGAATGTCCTTATTCTACTGAGGAGTTCATTTTTCAACAAACACATGTCAAAAAGTTGTTCCGCACTGGCAATAATTACTTCAAACTTGGAAGTGTTAGCTGAATCAACTTCAAGCTTTCAGCGCCAGACCGTTTGAAAAACTCAAAATTCTGTATTTCAAAATTCCGAAAATCTAAAATTCTGTTTTTCAAAATTCTGTTTACAGAATTTTGATATACAGAATTCTGGATTTACAGAATTTTTGAATACAGAATAATGAAATACAGAATTATGATCATACAGAATTTTCAATTCATTTACAGAATTTTCAATTTATTTACAGAATTTTGGTCATACAGAATTTTTTAATACAGAATAACGACCCGTTCCCACCAGTTATTTTCAATTTAAAAAAAAAAACTAAATCGAGATGTTTCGAGGTGGTTTATAAAATGTTTGAATAAATTCCGCACCCAACCACGCCCACTTTTATCACATTTTAGTTTTCTACTTATTAAACGTCAGATCGGTACCATTTTTAAGCTATCTTCAAACTAAAGCATGACATATTTTTTTTGTCTCGCCTACTGCCACCCCACTTCTTATATGTATTAGAATTTTATTCTCATGCAACGTCTAGAAGAATTAAAATTTATAATAAATATCTCTTGATGCAAAACTATGACATGTACAGTTTTTTATTTTTTAAATCCGCCAGCTACCACGCCCACTTTTTTTATATTTGAGTTTTACCTTAAGTAGTTAAAAATTTTCTTAAAAAAAAAATGTTGTAGTTTGATAAATGTTTAATAGGTGACCTTGCGAAGCGTGATAGAGCTCAGCTAGTTAAAACTAAAAATAGTAATTAATGAAAAAAATTAATCTAAAAAAAAATTTCAAAACTGAGTTTGAGAATTAATTTTATTGATTAAAACAATTTTATTTTGAAAGAAATTTCATAAATGGATTTTTTTCCGTTGTTTATTTTTTGTAATTCAAGTCAATCTTTAGAGAATGGGGTATAAAAGGTAGACCCTTGCTATTATACGACTTTTTTCTTGTCTTGATCCAACCGTATACACTCTAGCCTTTTCCGCATATTATGGATTATCCTATCCCAATACTTGAGTTTTTCAAGCGGTCTAGCAGATAGCACCAGTAGCTTTCAAATTGTCTTGGACCTACTGACTTTATGATCAGGAAACAATCATCTAGGGAAGTATGAAAGCGAATTTTGGTTTTTAAAATTATCTCTAAAGTTGATTTTTACTTGTTAGGCACCAGTTATAGCTTTCATTGAAATTCATCATTGGAAATTTTAATTGTTAATTTTAGGGCACTTAAAAAGTGAAATCAGTGATTATTTTAATGCAAATAAAAAGCTGTTAACTCGATTATTATTTCTTGTCAAAAAATATTTCATTTTGGCCCAGCCTATAGCAGGAAATGAATTTCTTTATTTCAATGATTGAACTACCTTATCATTGATCATTGAAATCTTAGAAATCGTTTTATGTGAAAGGTAGGGCCAAAATGAAATATTTTTTTGTCTAGAAATAATAATCGAGTCATCAGCTTTTTATTGGCATCAAAATAATCACTGATATCGCTTTTTTAGAGCCTCAAAAATGAAAATTAAAATTTTGAATGATGAGTTTCAATGAAAGCTATAACTGGCCCCTTAGTTAAGTTATGCTTTCGTAAAAATTATCGAGTTCGAAATTTTGATCATTTTGACATTACGATGATAGCGAAGTCGAAAAAGTGGGTCTCGCAATTCTGTCTGTCTGTCCTTTCGGCTGCACCCTAAACGGGTGGGTCGATTTTCCTTATGCTTTGTATATAGAGTTTTTTGACCTGACCCGTTTTTTCATTTTTGTATGACCAAAAATAACAGTAGCTTTCGTACAATTTATTTTAGCAAAAAATGAAAATCTTATTTTTCTTAAAAACGTGCCCAGAACTTAAAAAAAAAATTTGTAATTTTGTAAAATTTGTAAAAAATTCTGAAAAATGGTTATAAATGATACCTCCCATCCATTTTTTTTTTGATTTTCGATTTTCTCTAAAACAGTTCAACCGATTATAATCAATTTTTTTTATGAAGAATGTTTTTTTGAAATTTTTTTGAAATTTTTTGGATTTTTAAAAATAAGTTTAAAATTTTTTTTTTTGAGAACTTAATAATTCGACTTGATCGATTTTTATCAAGCCAAGATTTATCAAATATTTTTAAATACAAATTTCTTATTTTCTCATTTGGGAATATTAACTTTTGTGTTTCGTTTAGGTAAGGGAAAATATCTAACTCTATACACTTTCCTGGTGCCCTCACTTCAGCATTAATACGCCCCTTTATTAGAGTAAATTCGTTTTACCTCATGGTCTACTTTGAAAATTGATTCGATTCGAATTGTTTACTCTTAATATGCACAAACTTATTTTTAATCATAATTAATTCGTTTCTTTATTTAATTAGATTCATATAATCCTAGTTCGTAGTTTTCTAATCGGAATATTGATGTTGTTCATCCTATGCTTCTCTTGAATTCGCAGTAAAAATATTGCAACACCATCTCTCTTCAAGCATATTTTACCTCATTAAAATTTAAATTACAGTTGAATTATTCTCAACTGGGTAGAATTTAAAAACAAACAGTAATAATAACAATTCGCAGCAAGTTAACCTTTTTTTTAGAGCAAAAATATTTTCAGAACTATAGAAATAACATAAAATTATATTCTTTAAAAAATGTCTGTAGGTTGAACAAAGTTTCAAATTGACGTCATATAGTTTTTTTTATTAATTCGCTTGAATTAAAATATAACCTAATTCATTTTTAATTTTTGTCATGTACCTACCTTCACAAAATTTAAGGATTAAAAACCTCAAAATAGTTTTCAAAGAAAAGGTAAAACTAAAATTTCACAAAAACTTAAAGCGAACAATTATAAGCTTTCGAGTGTAAATAATCTCTTTTCCATAAAAGTTGGGTGTTGTTTTTAGAGTTTTCGTCTTTTCTTAAATTAACTTTGTATACTTGTACTTGTTAAGATTAAATTTTAATATTTATTCAAATAGCTATAAGGGACTTTGGTTGTTTTTTTTTATTAGTCCATTGAGTAACGCTTCTTGAAATAATAACAAATAATGTGCTAGAACAGCAGATTGTCGGCATTATTTAATTCACGTGAAATTTATTTCAATTCCACACGGAATATCAAACGAATATTTTAGTTTAGAATAAAATTTTCAGAAACATCTGTGTTTTTACGAATTTATTCATCGGATTTCGTTCGTTTTCTATAGAAAAAGAACAACAAGAAAAGAACGACACAAACTTGATGATATTAATTTATGTTAAAATATCTAAGGTAGGTCTAGAGGTAGGTATATAGTTTGGTATCTGTACAAACAAGAAACAACACCTGGAAATTCTTAGAAATGGCACTTTATAAATTAAAATTAATTTTGAATTCACAGAAAATTGTTGGAATATTGATGCTCTTTTGGTGTCTTTTTATTTTTATTTTGTTGTCTATATACAACAATAATTCAGCTGTGATAGCATTTTAAGGAGGTGGCAGCTGATGGGCAACCATTTTTGATTAAGTATTGTTTTATTTACGTCAAAGGCACATTTTTAGTTGCAACACAAAGGTTTTTAAGTTGTTTGAGAACAAAATTTGTTTTGCAAATTAAATTTTGTATGTTTCTTCTTAACTAGCTGATCCGGCCTGCTTTGCTCGGAATTTCTCATCAATTTTAGAATTTTTAAAAGTGAAAATAGAATTTATAGGGGCTTTAACAACCCTTTACAATGAATTTTTTGGCACACTCCAAAATTGTATACAAAAATCTTGCGCAACGCCATCTGTTATCGATCCCATTATCATAAGGGACCAAATATGCCGATTTTGGATTCCGTTATATTTGTGTTTCCTTAAAATCAATATTTTCAAAAATAGAATTTTCAGATATTACCTCCAACCACGCCTGAAAGTATGCAATTTTTGGTTTACACGATTTTCCATCTTTTCCGGTCGAAATGTCCAATTTTCAATTTTTCCGTCGTGAAATATTGAAATTTGTTGCATTAAAATTCAATTTATTTAAATAAAAACTGATAATCTATTCCGAGGTGGTTATCAATTTACTTACAAAGAATAGTTAAAGCCATGTAACCAACTGTTTCATTTTACACAATTTACCATACTTACCTTTACCAGTGGTCTATTTCACCACTTTACAATTTACAATTACAAATTTGTAACAGTCCTGTATTGTAATTGCATTTTTATTTTTTTATTCTGACGCTCAAAAACGCTTCAGACAAATTTAAAAGAATACAAAATTGTAGAAAACTTTACAGATCAACTATCGCCTGTAAAATTTTCTTACAAAAATCAACAAATTTGTAAAAAAATTATTTATAATGTATGCAATAACTTATATTTGAATGCAAGATCAGTATTAGTTTGTAATTGTAAATTGTAAAATGGTACTTCCAACAAATCGTTAAATGTTTATTGTTTAATCATACAACTGGAATGTCGGTCGTATGTCCGTCAATTTTAGCATTTTCACTTCAAAATTTGAATATTCTATAAATTGGATTAATTATGGGGATTTTTTAGTAAATTTGTCGTAAACGGAAACAAATTTGTTTTGCTTGTTTCTTAAAAAAAAAAAAACAAGACAATCAGTTTTTGATTAAATTTCGTAAATTTTTTACATTTTTTTTTTCACGAAAATTTTACGTCAAATTTACGAAAATTACTTACTATTCATTTTTTTATTTGAAAATTAGAAGACAAGCAGTACATATTTAATTAAATGTCGAAAACTTGTCGTAAATTTTTGACAATTTTATTTTGTCTAACAATTTTACGTAAAATTTATGACAGTAACTTCTACATTTCTTTTTCGGTTTTGAACTAAAAAAAGTAGAATTTGATAAAATGTCGAAAATCTTTGACAATTTTATTTTTCCAACAAATTACGACAGTTACTTCACATTCCTTTTTTCTGTTTTGAACTTTAAAAAGGTAGTATTTGATTAAATGTCGTGAAATTGTACATTTTTGACAGTTATTTCTTCCAAGAATTGTACGCCAAATTTACGACAATTACTTTACATTCCTTTTTCTGTTTTGAACTTAAAAAAAATAGAATTTGTTAAATGTCGTAAAATTGTCGTATACTTTTGACAATTATTTGTTCCAACAATTTTATGTCAAATTTACGACAATTACATTGAAAATTCCTTTTTGTATTTTGAATTAAAAAAAAATAGTATTTGATTAAATGTCGTAAACTTGTCGTACATTTTTTAGAATTTTTTTTGTCATGCCAAATTTACGTCAAATTTACCACAGTTTTACCATAGTTATATATCTATTTTGAACTTCAGCAAAAAGTAGATTTGATTGAATGTCATAAATTTTTGAAAATTTTATTTTTTCACAACAATTTTAAGTCAAATTTACGATAATTATTTAGTCAATCTTTTTTTCTGTTTTGAGTTAATATGACCTCTTGTGTGGTTTCGCAAAGCTTACATGACTCAAAACATTACCAGAAGATATTAAAAAAAAAACAATATCGACAATTTTTTTTCTTTAACGACAAATTCACGACAATTGGCTCAATTATTTGAAGGTTAAAATTTTAAAGTGGTAATTCTAACCTGTTGGACATGTCAGAAAGACAAATATTGACGCAAATAACTTAAATCTCAGTGTGTTTTCTTTCACAAAGCTTCAAACTTAAAGATTTTGCGCCTTTGTAGCTTTTATAAAATTAAAAACTCAAGAAATGTGTAAATGTAAAAATATCGGTGAATTTAATTCTCTATAAATGTCTGTCTATATAAACTTTCTTTCTACCTCTTACATCAAGAATTGAGATACATATATGCACAAAAACTGTAATTCAAGATGGCCGATATCTTGTTCTTCTTTTTTTTTTTGTCGTAGGCCATATTTTGTCGCATTAAATATACAAATCGTTGGGTAAAAAAAAATCACTTCTTCTAAACGCGCATCGAACTTAAATAGCTTTTTTTTTCAAAAATCGACATCCCAACCACTATTTTCATCAGGTGGCTCATCATTTTCTGCACTGCATGGTTCAAAATACTGCAAATCCATATTACTGCTAATTGGCCGTTGTATAGGAGATGGTAGTGTTTTAGCTTTAAGTCTCTTCCAATCAAATCCATCAAACCAACTTTGTTTTTTTTTTAACGATAAGAGAAATAAATTAATTAAATTCACTCAACCACAATGAAAAAAAAAAATAGTTAACAACCACCCTCTCTCACCTACCTATGACGTTTTATATCAAGGATACCTTTACGTTGATAGCCCAAACGTTCAGCAGGCATTTGTTTGCATAACTGTTTGATAAGACCTTGTGCGGTTTTTGGTATTCTCGATGGCATCTGGATGACATCGATTCCACCCAATATCTGCTGATAGATTTTGATTTGATTCTGACCACGAAATGGTGATTTCCCAACTAGCAACTCGAATATAAGAATTCCCAATGCCCAATAGTCAACTGATTTGTCATGTCCTCGATCTAAAATGATTTCAGGTGCCACGTATTCGGGTGTGCCAGCGAATGTATTTGTTTTGTGACATTCGAGAACTCGTTTGGCAAAACCAAAATCAACCTAAAAAAAAAGGATGTATCTATATAATTGCAAAAAGGATAAGAAAAAAAAAACTAGAATTTATTTGTGGTAACCTACGAGCTTGCAATATCCATCGGTGGTGAGCATTAGATTCTCAGGTTTTAAATCACGATATATGATATTTCTACTGTGGAGATATTCGAAGGCTTCCACAACACATCCGGCAATGAATCGTGCAGTCTTTTCATCGAAATATTTTCGCTTAGACATTATTGTCCAAACATCACCGCCAAGACATGCTTCAATGAGGAAGTAGACAAATTTTTCATTTCGAAATGTTCGGTATAATCTAAAGCAAGGAAGTAAAGTAAAATATTTATTTATTTTTTAGTTTAAATCTTCAATCAATTTATTTTAAAAGTACATTAGAAAGCATAAATCTACGGAAAATTATTTTTTTTGAAGGCTGGTCACACCGAGCAATTAGTTGCTGGCAATTTAAAATTACTCCTGAGTCCTGATTCGATTACAAGTTGTTTTATCGAAGCGCCACCGTTTACACTTGTGTTTTTTGGTTACCGACAGTGCAACGCTTCAGCAATAAATTCATGTCAATATGGACAACTTATTGTTATGAGTTGCTTGCAACTATCGACAGTAAAAGGTTGGTGGTGTTGTGGTTACCGCAAGTTTTGAGCAGCTTTTCATCAAAAAATGCACCTTAATGGGGGATACAAAAATTTCCATCAGCTAATTGTTATTGTCTGCTCGCAGCTATTGACAGTAAAAGGTTGCTAGCAATTAATCGCATATGATTTTTAGGTTTATCTCAAAAATCGTGAGTTTCTCGCAACTATTGATAGTAAAAATTCGCTAGGCCCAATAGTTTTGAGCAATAAATACACCTTAATGGGGACAAACAATTTGCTATTAAATTATTGGTTTGAGTTTCTTGCAACTTTTGGTTACCGAAAGTTTTGAGCAACTTTTCAGTTACAAAAGTACCTTAATGGGGGACAAAAAATTTGACAGTTATTTCTTTGAGTTTCTCGCAACTATCAACAGTAAATGGTGATTTTCAGCAACAAATACACCTTAATAGGTGGGACAAACAATTTATCGTCAAGATATTGTTATTAGTTGCTCGTAACTATCATTAACAGTAAGGTTGCTAGCAACTAATCGCATAGAATTTCCAGATTTATCTAAAAAATTATAATTAAAAAGATGGTCCACAAGAAGAAAGGTTTTCCAAAGTCTGAATTCAGAAGTTTCCGCTAAGCTTCGCTGCCAAAACATTTCTACTCAAGGTCTGTATACATTTTTGACCTAACCTTCAAATAAAAAGAAAAATGTCGATGACAATATTTCCGCAACGAATCCTCGAAAAAGCGTTAGGTTTTCAGTTGTGGAAAGGGAATCAAGAAACCCTTCTTCTGATCCCCTCCGCTAACTCCTTCTTCTGATCCTTTCTTCTGACCCCTTCTTCTGATCCTTTCTTCTGACCCCTTTTTATAATCCCTTCTTCTGACCCCTTCTTCTGACCTCTTCCTCTGACCTCTTCCTCTGACCCCTTGGTCTGACCTTTAAGAAATATGACCAAACTCACTCAACAATAAACGGACTCCCTCTGCACATCATCATGACTTGTTTCTCACTATAAACATGCTCGATTTGGTCCTGTTTTATAACATCGACCTTCCGCAGAATTTTCAAAGCAAATGTCCTCCCATCGCTTCTATGCTGAACTAAATCCACTCGTCCAAATGCTCCAGCTCCTAATGTTGCAATTTTCTTTAAATCACTCAATTCTATTCCAGCATATTCTCTCTCGAATTCCGAATGTCTGGCAATTGAGAAACGCTCCGGTGATTGCTTATCAAGTTTTTCTCTCAGCTGTGGTATGGTGCCCAAGTAACTTATCACTGCTCTAAAATTTAAATAAATTTTAAACTGAAAGAAATATTTGACACAGTACAATTCTCAAAAAATGCAAACCAACTCTCGATCAAGTTTTAGACATTCAGTCACTGGTGGATCAGCATAGACACTGGCTTGACGAACATCGGCATTTAGAATTGCATGCTCTCCAAAATAATCGCCTCGTTTTCTACGAGCTACGATTGTTTCAGTTCCATCAGGTTGGATTTTCTTAATTGTAACAGTTCCTCCTCTGATGATGAAGAATTCATTGCCAACTTCACCTTCTCGTACTATGCAGGTACTCCCGGGATAAAATCTCTACAAAATAAAAAAATCCTGATAAAAGAAGAAATTCTATGGAAATGTCTGTCGCCCATATACCCTTTTAAGAAGATCAACAAGTTTAACAAGAACATCTTGGGAGAGATCTTTAAGTATTGGTGAGGATTTGAGAAACTGCAGGTATTCTTCCTTCTCCTTATACCCAGAGACTAGCATTATATTTCGAAACTTTAATCTATCGATTTTCCACACCTTTGCTCTAGTAACAGCTGAAATTGATGAAGTTCACAATATTCTAGAGTTAAAAAAACATTTCTTGGGAAAACAAAAACATTTACACCTTACTCTTGATGGAGGCAAATCGTTTCGCACTATAGAGCATAGCCAATTCTCCAAAAACTGTCCCAGGCCCAATGGTGCCGATGATATTGCCAGATTTTAAAACATCATAATATCCTTCTTCGGAAACAAAAATCTCAGAGCCCTCTTCGTTCTCTCGAATTATATAGCTTCCTTCGTCGTAGGTTGCTGCCTGCATAGCATCGATTACCATCTCCTTTCGGTCTTTGTCCATGTAATTGTTGAGAAAGTCGTTCCTTTCAATAGCAGTTCGAATCAGGTTGCGGGTCCTGTCTCACATCGTAAATAAATTTGAATACTTCAAAAGGTGATGAGCTTGTTTTGTGGTCGTAGTGGTGCTGCATTGCTGCACATCATTACTACCCAACCGACCGACGATGAGATTGATGGTATACTTACGATTCGTCCTTTCGAAATACTTCGATGCTTATGGGTTTCTTGTTTGATAACTTTGGTCTGGCGAACATAACTCCACCTGCAGCACGACTTGAAGCATCAACTGCTGCAGCAGCATCGTTTGCTTCGAATGTATCCTGTGTTCAAAAAAAAGAAGATAGAGATAGGAAATATTAGTTTTTGAAAAGTTTTAATTAAATATTATCGTTTTAATTTATTAAAGAAACTAAGTAAAGGTAATACATGGAAGGTTCGGAGTTCAGGTTACACCACAAATGCTCTGCTAGAAGGCATTTCTTACGTGGAAATTTTAAATTCCTGTGCAGAAAACAAGAAGGTTTATAATGAGAGACAGTTTTGCGTGCCTGGTAGTATGAGTATTACTTAGAACGTGCTGTGCAAACAGTTTTAACTTTTGATATCATATTTTGTAACCACCAATGCTGGTTTAACAGAAAGTGAAAATGTTCAAAAAGATATTTAACATTTCGAAGGCACTTTGTAGTTTTGGTGAAAATTCTTGAAATTTGATATGAAATGAGAGTTTGAAATTTCTGGTGAACAGGTATTATATGTACTTATTTTCAAAGTTATAGAATGGGAATACACAAATGGGTGTAATTGGTTCCAGAAACATTTTAGTTATAAACACGCAGTTTTCAGTGGCACTATTTGATCACTGGAAAAATCAACCATCAAATTGGTTACCCAAAATCGCTTTATAACTCGAAAAGTCCCAACATTTAGACAGGCATATTGCCATCACCAGAATGGCTTCATATAATATGATTCTCAAAGTTCGAACTTTCGGGAAGGAAAATATTGATTCCTATTATTCAGCCCTATCCCAAAAATAAAATTTCCCCTGGGGTTTTTTTCCATTTTTGGGGAAATTTGCAATCAAGAATTATCTGCGAAATAAGGGAATATTATTCCTTTCGGCAAAATAGCTATCGTGAGTGATTTTTTCGAGGAAACTTTTTCGTTATTAAAATGCAAAAATTTCCGCAAGTAACTTGTCGGGGAAAAAATATTTCCTGGGAGATTTACATTGTGAAAATTTTTTTTTCGTGGAAAAAAGTCCCATAAAATTAACGATAGGGATGGTTATATTTCTCCAGCCAAGAAAGATGAAGATATCAAAATCTTCAGTTTAATGTGAAAATTCCTGTTGGGATCTCAATATCCAGAAGTTGCTTGAGGATGCTAAGGACTTTGCCTTCTATAATCAAGACCTCGAAATGAGCAGAAAAAAAATTAAAACTTAAAATGGATATTCTATAAATTGAGTTAAGAATTTCACTCCGGATTTCCCGATTTCATGTAGAGATATTGCTTGGTTTAACCAAGCTCCCTTAACCCTTGAAACCTTTAAACTTCTGTGAAATCAATAAATAAATCAAGGACCATATTTTTTTACATGACAACAAATTTCGAACGTCAGTCATTTTAATTTAAAAATTCAAGTAAAGTGAAATTTTTGTGGAGCTTATTTGCAGGAAATATTGTTTTTTTTATTATTGTTGTTTTTTTTAGTGTTAAAGCCTAGTATACAGTTCCTCCTCGAAAAAAATATATGTACTTTATTTATCGCAAAAAAAAATGTTTGACGTTTAAAATTTTATTTTCGAACTGTGAACCAAACCTGTTGAAAAAAATTTATATTCACCGCGGAAACTTTTTCGCCCAAAACAATGTTTGTGGAAAAAAAGAGAACAACGAATACAATTTTTTTATTTCAACTCAGATTTTTTCTCCCGAAAAAAAAAATTCTTACCACTTATGTTTTTTTTTTGTACAAAAGAAACTGTATACTCGGCTTAAGAGCAAACATTTAAGTCTCCCAGTTATGATAATTATAAAATCCACAAAAAATGTCAATTCACTTGATCTATAAGACAAAAGAAAAAGCTAATGTTGAATTAAGTAAAATTGAATTTCACAGTTTTCTGTGTAAAAAAACAAAATTATTTTATTGACAAATTTTAAACTTTTTCGGGCAAAAAAAATTGTCCATTGGTATAGAGAACTTTCTGAAAGATATAATTTTTTTTTAATTCAAATATTTTATGTTGTAGTACACGTTTTTAAAAAATAAATATATTTTCCTGTAAAGACTACTGAACAGTTTTTTTTTTTTAGTGAAATTTTATAATTACATTTCACAGCTTCTACAAGAAAATTATTTCACGCTGAAATAAAAGGAAAAATATGAATAATTTCCATTCTATTTTTTTCTAGTAAATTATCATTTTCACTGAGAATTATTTATTTTAGTGGAATGAAATATTTGTGGAACGTATTTTCATGACTGGGGAAATAATTTCTTTTTTAAACTATTCATTAAGGAAAAAAAAAATTTCATATATAGAATAATTCGATGTGAAATTAAATTTCCACTGTTTGTTTTAGATAAAAGTACAAATGTGAAAGTTCCACTATTTTTTTTTTTAGGAATTCCTAATTTAAATGAAGTGAGATTTTTGTGAAACTTATATTCATGGTTGAAGAAAATCTGTTTCTTTTTTTAACCAATCCCTAAGATGAAAACGAATTAATTTTTCACACTGAAATGTCGTAGTGAAGTTTGTGGAACGTATTTTACTATTTAATTTTTGCTGTTAAGCCGGGAGCAAAGTTGAAGAGAAGGAAATAATCACAGAAATATTTTTAGATCAAATTCATAATTTTAAGTTCCACAGGTTCTATTTAACAGAATTATTTCTGTTTGTCTACTATAAAAGCAAAAATTTTGAAAGTCAAACTTATTTTTTCTAGGAGATAAAATTCACTTAGAATTATTAATTTAAAGCGAAGTGAAATTTTTGTGGAACATAACTTCATGGCTGGGAAAATAATTTTTTTTTCTTGAGATAAAATCGAATTAATTTTTAACGCTGTAATGTCGAAGTGAAATTAGTGGAACGCATTTCACTATTCAATTTTTTGTCGTAAATAAGAGTTTGTTTGAGTTTGAGTAGATAAGAGTTTGGATTAGAATGAAAGTAATTCTTTAAGTTCCATAGCTTCTATTTAACGACAGAATTATTTTACTGCGAAATTGTTGTGTCTTATGGAAGCAAAAATTTGAATTTATCATTTACACGGAGTTAAATTTTTGTGGAACTTATTTTGTTCATAGCTGGCGAAAATTAATTTCTTTTTTTTAACTTATCCTATCGAATGGCGAATTTTTTTATAGAAGAATTCGACTATCTTTTTCTAGGAAATAATTTTCACTTAGAATTATTAATTAAAGCGAAGTGAAATTTTAGTGGAACAACATTCCACTTGGAAAATTTGATATTTCACTTTTCGCCTATTGTGAATTTCACCCTAAATTTGGTGTTAAAAAAATTCCCCTTATTGTGGACATTCATTTCGGGCGGAATTTGATGTTATTGACAACCTAAATATTCACTTATTTTTAGGAGGCGAACGAAATGTCGTTGGGGCGAAAATCACAACAGCTTTTAAATTCTGGGGGTAAAAAAAATTTCAGGTGAAATATTTTTCGGGTGAAACTTACAATAAGGCTAATTATTTTCTTGACTGAGGAAAATTTATTTCTTCTTGATAATTTATCCTTGAAATACGCGAATTTTTCCTATGTAGAAGAATTCGTTTTGAAATTAAGTTTATAATATACATAGGTACATTAAATACATTCCACTGATCACAAAATTAATTTATTTGAAAATTTTTAAAATAATTTTTTTTATCATCCGAAAATTTAATGTGAAATAAAAAAAAAAATCCACAACAAAATTAATGGAATGAGAAAAATGTGAAATACTTTTTTCACGCTGAAATTTGTGGAACGTATTTCACTATTCAAGTTTTGTTCTTAAGCCGTGAACACAGTTTGGATGAAAATTAAATATCTATCTATCTAACTATTCACATAAAAAGTTCACAGTGAAAAGTAAAATTTCACATCTCACGGCTTATATAAAAAAAACTGGGAAAATTAAAAAAAACTCACCTCTTTTTCTGTGAAATTGAAATAGATGACAAAAAATTTTAAAACATAGACAAGATGAAACTAGTTGAACTAGTCGGCTCAAGAATTAAAAATTTTTAATATAAATCTTTAAGCCTAATATTCTCATAATCTCGTCTATAGTGAAATGAAAAGTGGATGAATTCCAGATTTTTCATTGGTCATGTTGTTAATTTCTAAAAATAGTGGAACAAGCAAACAGAATGAAGCAGGTGTAAAAAATTAAACGTTTTACAATTAATTAGCGTTGGGTCAAAAAAAAAAGAGGCTGTAGAGGGTGAATTAAAATTTTTCCGGCTGGTGATATTTGTATGTTCCCCTTAACATTTCCATTCTTTCTTTCACATGAACTTGGCTTCATAAGGTACAAAATCAAGATCCTTGGGATTTTTTAAGAACGAATATAATTAACCAAAATGTTTCAAAAATTTCAACTACATTTTTAAGCTTGTTAAAATTTTTTTATGGAGCAGTTGTAACTTTTTCTAAATCCACTTTTAAAAGCCAGGGGCTATTACACTAAGTACCTCTCTTACTCTTTTAATTTGTGCTTCCCTTGTTTTGGTAGTAAATTTGAACTCTTTTGAATGACCTTTTTAGGAAAATTAGTTGCTCACATTCATAGATGACATAAATATAAGTCCCAACAAAAATTTACTTTAAAAACTCCTCAAAATAAACAATGTAAAATGTTCAATAAAAGTTTTTAATGATTGTCAAAAACTGGCACCCAAATCCCTTTCCCTTTCAAATTGAAATTATTTCTAAAAAAAATAAAAATAAAATAGCACGTGTCTACTTTTGTGTTTGCCAGCTTCTCTCAAATAAATATAATTTTTTGTGATCCAACTTTTTAAGTCCCAATCCACAATTAAAATCTAAATTTGTATAACTTACTTATAGATTCGTAAGAAAAAGCTGCTTTGTTAAGTCATAACTTTTTAGAAAAGTTTTTTTTTTTTGTTCATTGCCTATGGAATAAATATAAAAATAAAAATGTGTCTCGACGTGCCTTGAATTTTTCTTAAGGGAATTTTATTCTTTTTTTTTAAAGACTTTTCCTTTTGAAGCTTTGAATAGGTATGAATATATGAACTTTTTCTATTGCAAAGCACACACAATTTTTTGGTATGCCTACCTACCAACATTTTTTATCACAAATCTTATAGCATCTATTATTATATCGTTAACATACCTTTAAAAGTTTTATGTACACAAGTAGTAGAGCATAGGGACCTATTTTAATAAAATATTTAACACTCAAAAAACTTCTTACCTCAATTTGAACGCCTGAATCTCGTATCAACGCAGTATTAGTAGTACGAGTAGTTGCTGCAAGTTTATTATTATCCATAAAGCGAGTCTCCTTCTGGCAATTAAATTAAATTAATAAAATGAAGTAAAAATGTAAGTAAGATTTATATCTTTATTTTTTTATTTATAAACAAGATTAACGTGTTTTCTCTGAAAAGATTTATATTTTGAAATAAAAAAAACACGAGTCGGTAGGTATATAAAAACAGTGTAAATTTACATTAAAAAGTCTGAAAAAAACTTGAAGTAATTCGCCCTTCGCACATGTTAAAGCAACAAGTGGAGAACTTATCAGAAAAGTGATGTATGAATGTGCTGCATAAAAAGATACATTAAAATTCTGCTGTGGTTATTCTCTATTTACGTTGGCTAGGGTGACCATATTTAAAAAAAGAAGTGAAATAGAATAAAAAATAAAATTGATGTTTGATTTTTTGTCAAATGCAACCAAGACATTAAATAGTTGTAGACATTTTTCCACCTTTTGGACAAATTTGTTTAGTATTTTTTGTGTTCTGGCCTTAAAATTCAAATAAAAAAATTTTAACTTCTTTTGCGACGCACGGTTCGGGTTCACACCCTTCATAAAAAAAACGTCAATCCCATTCTATATCTATACCTTTTAACTTTCTAAATAAAAAAAAAAAAAACAATTATTTTGATCATTAGTATTTTTTTGGAGAGATCATAAACCAAAACGTACCAAGCTACATGCGTAAGGTTTGATTTTAATAGGTCCGAGTTTATATAGCACTAGTACGGTTATAAACTGCCCCGGTACCTTGGAATGTTTGATTGTTATGGAACTCTACAAAATATGTAAAAATTTAATTCTTTTGACGAAAAGGAAATTTAGAATTATTTATTATTAAATTAAATTAAAAAACTTCCATAAGTAGGTACAAACAAAATTTTATTTTGATCAGTAATATTTTTTGGAGGTTCCAAGACCTCTCCATGTTACAGGTAAGGTTTTAATGAGGCTCAAGACAGTTTTTAAAAGAGTTTGAACGAATATGAGTTTATAGAGCACCTCTACGGTTCTAAACAGTCCCGGCACTTTGGGAGATTGGATTGTTTTGGAACTCTCCAAATATATAGAATTTAACTGTTTTGATGTAAAAAATTTGTTTCTGTTTGAAAATAATTATTTTGGATAGTTGAATTTTTTGGAAACACCAAAACCTCCAAACCTAACAAACAACCGGTAAGAATTTAAATAGACTCTCAGAACAGCTTTGAACAAAGCTGGAATGGGTACGAGTTTATGTAACCCAAATACGGTTACAAACAGCTCTGGTACCTTGGGATATTGCTTGGTTCTGAAACTCTCCAAAATAAGCGGGAAGTAAATTTTACAACGGTTGGACCAACAGTTTGCAAGAAATGCAGTTGAGTGTTACGATTGTATAATGTGTACAGAAACAAACAACTGACTACACAGCCCCGGTGCCTTGAAATATTGTGTGGTTCTGAAACTCTCCAAAGAAAGAGGTAAATACATTTTCCAACAGTTGAACCAACAGTTTTACAGAAATGCTATTGAATGCAGCAGATACGAGTTTTAAACAGCCGCGGTGCCTTGGGAAAGTATGTGTTTCTCTCCAAAACTCTAAAATGGTTGATACAACAGTTGAATAAATCGGGTACGAGTTTATATAGCCCAAATACGGTTCTTAATAGCCCTAGTGCCTTGGGATATAGTGTGGTTCTGAAACTCTCCAAAATAAGTGTGAAATACACTTTCCAACAATTGAGCCAATACTTTAACAGAAATGCTGTTGAAACTAAAGAGTATATGGTGTGTATCAAATCAACACTGACTGCACTGTTGCACCTTCCACCGGAACAACCGCTGTTTAGTTTATTTCCGGCTTATTTTGGAGAGTTCCAGAACCAACAAAATTCCCTAAAGATTGGGGTTGTTTAGACGCGACTAAAAATATACAGCGGTACAAACAATGTCAGTACGGTAATTTTTATCGTGTTTTTCCCGCTGTAGACTTTTTCTTCGTACAAAACAAACATTTAAAAAAAAAAACAATTCTGCTATTTAAATAAAGAACTTCTGGTCACCATAGTTTAAGTGTATAGTAAGAATAAAAATCTCATTATCATATCGAATGATTGCTTTTTTTTTTTGTTTAACTTCGTGTTAATGTTGGAACAATGTTATTTGTACACCGTTGCGGTTGCGTTCCTCCTATTTTAGTATCTTCAACGCAACGACGACAGCAACAACAACAACGACGCTGACGACTTTGTCCTTGGATTCATAAAAACACTATCCCGCAATATTGTGGGTGCAGTGGCATTGTCGCTTCTCTCCGACACATGGCTCAAGCAGCAGCAGCAGTAGGTATACCTATTGTAAAGGATTCGTGTGAACTTCTGTTTGAGCTTCAGCTGGTGTTTTTCTCCCGTTAGCTTTACCGCAAAGCCACTAGATTTCCGCTCACCATCACCACTACCATTGCCGCCGCCTCCGTGGTTACCAAGAGTTGATGATTGCTTTTCGCCAGGAAAATTTTTACCACCTTTTTGCAACCTGGAATCCTTGTACCTTGGCAAAGAAAATTCATAGTATTGTTTGTGTTTGAGAGTTAGACTCTAAGTTGATGGGTGTTTGTAGTGGTTTTAAAATAAGCTGCTCTGTTCTTATATTATCCATCTCTATATACAAAATACCCTACCTATCTGCTGCTTGGTATTTTCTTTTGTTCATGTGGTGGTTTAAGTTGCTTATAAAAAGGTTTGTCGTCGTTGTTACTTGCTGCAACTTGCATGTTTTCTCTATGTTCATGAATGAAAATCTGACAGTGAGTTTTTTTTTTTTTTTATTTGGGTTTTTTTTAGCTTTCGATGCTTCATCATCCATCCTGAGAATTTCTGCAGGTATTCCCTTCTTTTGTTGGTTTTATATTTGCTATAGTTAGATTTTACATCCTCGGAGGTGAATATTATTATGGTGATGAAAAGTTTATTAAACTGGTGGAGAGGATATCACTGTGGTGGAGAGTTATGGGTGTTTTTTTTTTTTTTTTTTTTTAATTCTTTGTTTATGAAGTTTACAAGGACATATTTTGTGTTGGTTGTTTTGTTTTTATTTTTATGATATGCCATCACCTTGTTTTTGTTTTTGTTATAAAATAACTGATGAGCGGGTTTAAAATATACAGAAAAAAGGTGTTGACTTTATGGACAAATTTTAATACTCACTTTTGTCGTTCCATTTCGATTTTCGTAAACAAGAGAAGGCTCTTCCCGACGTGTGTATTTCTAAAATTAAAACAAAACAAAAAAAATATTTAAATTAATGGAAATTTAACAGAAAGCTTTCGGAGCAATCGATATTTTAATTAAAATGAAGAAAGTTTACATAATTATGTTTAAATTTAAAGCTCAGGGATAGGGACGAAGAGACCACTTCAATATTGAATGCATATCAGATAAATTTCTGGAGTTTTCTACTTATTCCGCCTTAATACGATTGTTAATTTTATCAGTTGATAGTTGATTAATATTGAAATTTGGTCTTTTAAAACTCAATTTAATAAAAGAACTGATCAAATTAAATTTTGTAAAACTCAATTTAATATAATTCTGATCAAATTGAATTTTTTACTTATTCCCTACGATTACTACGACTGTCAATTATATCAATTGATAGTTGATCAATATTGAGATTTGGTACATTCAAACTCAATTTGTACAAAAAACTATTACCTTTCAGTTATAACTATCAATTTTATCGTAATTCACAACGATCTGCTCCATTGGGTTGTTAAATATCAATTGTGAATATTTATCAACTATCAATTTAATAATTGACAATTGACATAGGGGTCTCTGTTATATCTTCTGTATTTTAAGACTTCTACCTATAGAAGTTATACTTTTCATTGGAACTATCTCGACCTTTTTTTCGTATCGAATGGCGCCCAACAGAGTCCACAAAGTGCCAAGTAAAATATATGGTTCCATGGGCTGAAAGAGTTGTCTATCTGATTTATCATGTCTTAAGGCGCGTGGTCTATCATTTGAATGTCTTATCCAACCCTGAAACTTTTCGATTCCTCTATGCCTATAGCCTTTTCTACAATCTACAAACGAAGCGTCATATAGACAAAAACTTAAAAATTTTCAATTCATTCCACTTTCATTGAAATATTTAAAACTATTTTGTCTGTAAATTAATTCCACCCTGTACATAGTTTTTAACATTCAAAAGCATTTGAAAAATTTGTTTTCATTTAAAATTAAGTTATATATAAAAATAAAATTAGGAAACCCAAACCTTTACCTTTTTTACAATGAATCTCTTATCTATTTCAATCCTTCTAAAGGTCTTCAAAAAAAAAAAAATATATATATATCATCTACAAAAATGTGTCTGTCTTTTGTAGTTATACCCTAAGTCAACATTTTCTTCTTTTTTTTTTGAATTCAAATTAGCCTCCCTGTGTAAAAAACGTTGCTATCTTTTTTAGTTACTTGGATATTTAAAACGTTTTTTTTATTTGTTTGTATTTATTTTATTTTTTTTTTACTCCCAAAACCCACCTAACCATGCGTCAGAGTTATGAACTTTAAAAAAAAAAAACTTTTGCAATCTTGAATGAACCTAGAACGTACCTACAGCTTCTCTTTTCATTATTCAAGATAAATAAATTTCCTTTGTTCCCTTTTTTGTTTTTTTTATTATTTTTTTTTTTAACCTTTATCAAAATACGGGTGAACGAAAACGAAGATTATATTGTAGACGACTTTGTGTTCTTTGAAAATTCAAAGAATCCTTTTGAGAGTAATTCAGAATGTGTATAAATTCTGGTTTCCCACTAAGTTCTTGGAACTTTGCCATAACAATTTTCGAAAAAAAAAAAAAAATAACTAAAGGTCGAAACTATTTTAAGAATAAGAATTAGTTTATACATATAATATTGCAATCCAATAAGATAAAATATTATTTAAATCCTTTATAATTAATTTAATGCATTTCTATAAGTCTTCTCCTTATCTAGACAAACAAAAGTGGTTTGCAATTTTTATTTGATTGTGATGATAATGTAATTAAAAAAAAATTAATAATAACCACACACAAATTGATCATCTGGCGGAACGAAATATTTTTGGACATTAGTGCTTATTTTTTTCATATTTTATAAATATGGGCTATAAGTGAAACTTTGAGTACCCCTTTGGATTAAAGGTTTGTGCTCTGAAGACTATCACGCCGGAGCCGAGGTTTGGGTTCGAATCCATTCTATCATACATAAAATATTTTTTTTTATTATTACTGTCTTTTACGAAAAAATGACACTTTTAATTGATAATAAACAATCGATTAAAGATTGTCAATTATTAATTAATATAATTGATAAATATGGGAACAAAAAACTTATCCATTCTACGTATTCCAAAAAAAATATTTTTTTTTTTAGGGATATGTACTGGCTTTTGTGAGGAGGTAATACAAAACCCCTTTTTGACTGTCAATTATCAATTGATAAATATTGAAAATTGATATTTAACAAACCAATTGATACAAATTTTGATCATTAAGTGTGGTGCTTATCATTTTACCGATTTTAAAGAAAATTGATAATTTTTACGAAGCAGTTGATAAACCTCTATTCCAATTGTGAATTATCATCTGGAGGGCTCACCGCTGTACCGAACCAAGTCATGCAAAAAAAATAATCCAATATGCTAACTTAAGCGAAAATTTAAAATCTATTCAGGTCTGTAATGAACTAAGTCAGAAAGTGTTTGGTTACTAAGTCAACGTTACAACAAATCAAGTTAATGGCGACACGCAAATTAATAGCAGTTCATACACTTAAACCCTTATTATATCTTTAAATTCCCTTTTTATGACTTGGTTCGATACAGCTAAGAGCCCTTCAATTGATAAATATTTTAAAATGATATTTAACAAACCTATTGATAAAAATTTTGATTTTTAAGACCGTTTTGAATTAAAAAAAAATTTGTAATTTTCACAAAGCAGTTGATCAACCCCTATTGCTATTGTAAATTATCAAATGATAGTTGATAAATTTTCAAAATTGATATTCAATTTGATTTGATCATACATTTTAATAAGCTTATTTTGATATATACCAAGCAACCATGGGTTCTCAATTTTATAGTTAAATTCTAGTATACAGTTCCTCCTCGAAAAAAAATACATGTACTTCTTATGGGAGTGATTTTATCGCAAAGAAACATTTTTGACGTTTTAAATTTTATTATCGAACTGTGAACCAAACCTGTTGAAAAAAATTCATATTCACCACGGAAACTTTTTGTTTTGTGGAAAAAAAAGAGGACAACGAATACAAATTTTTTATTTCAACTCAGATTTTTTTTTCTTCCGAAAAAAAAAAAAAATTCTTACCACTTACGTTTTTTTTTTTTTGTTCAAAAGAACTGTATACTCGGCTTAAAGAATGGTTAGCCAGTTGTTTTTTTTTTTACCAACCCAAGGGACCAACGCACGCAACGTAGTACACAGCACAAGTATTAAGAATAGGTTAGTCCCTCTATATGCCTATCCTAGCTTAATATGTACTTGAATTTAATCCGAGTCCAAAGGGAATCTCATCTGGCTATAACAGGGTTAATCTGAGTATAATTTTATGTTTGATTATACCAGTCGTATAAACACATACAAACATATAAACGAAGATACATTATTGTGAATTTTTCTTGCAATTAGAGTTAATTCAGACCAACAAAAAAATATCCTCCTTTTCTTTTGAATAATATGCTATTAATCTTCATTATTTAGGGTATAATTATAATTAGATTGTATCTTTCTCTCTAGAAAATGGTTATGGATGGTTATTTTTATCTATCAATTGCAAGACTTAACAATCATCAACGATTTAATGAGTTTTTTTTTTTTTGTTTTTTTTTTTGTAGATATTGTTATTATTCTTTCTTCTCTGGAAATTTCTTTTATTTGTTTGAAAATTTATTATTATCCCATTTAATATAAAACGGATATACCGGAAATTAACATTGAATAACCGTTCCGTTGATATAGAACCTTTATAGCCTTTATTTTTGATAGAATCTGTTTGTTATTTATATGCAGGGCACGTTATCTTTTTTTTTTCTACATTGGAAGTTATTCAAAATCATATTAATTTTGATTAAAAGGATTTTGTGTAGTCGAAGAATAATTTATATATGAAAAATATATTGTTGATATTTAAAGCCTAATATACATTTTGAGTGAGGATAAAATTCATTAAAATAAAAAATTACAAATTACTGTAATGAAATTTTCATTTTAACAATCATTCAATTATAATGAAACATAAGACTAGTTCCTTTATATTTGAAACTCTGTGCATGTTTGTGAATTTCTGGGGTTGGGGTCATTATTCTGTAAGTGCTAAAATACAGTTTCCAAAATTTTGTATTTCAAAATTCAGTAAATCTAAAATCCTGTATTCCAAAATTCTGAAAATCTAAAATTCTGTTTTTCAAAATTCTGTAAAACCATTATTCTGTTTTCCAAAATTTTGTATTCCAAAATTCTGTATTTCAAAATTCTGTAAATTATAAAAGAAAAATGGTTTTGATAATGAAAACAAGTGGGCACTTTTTTTCATTATCAAAATAATTTTTATTTTATAATTTACAGTGCCACTTGTTTTCATTATCAAAACCATTTTTCTTTTATAATTTACAGATTTTTTGAAATTCAGCATTTTGGAGTTGAGAATATACAGAATTTATAATTTTCCACAATTTTGTATTTACAGAATTTTGATATACAGAATTCTATATTTACAGAATTTTGATGTACAGAATTCTGGATTTACAGAATATTGGAATACAGAATAAAAGATTTACGGAATAATGAAATACAGAATTATGATTGTATAGAATTTTCAATCCACTTACAGAATTTTGGTCATGCAGAATTTTGTAATACAGAATAACGACCCGTTCCCGAATTTCTGCACAAAAGTCTGTCAAAGTTCATATAAAAAAAATAAAATGTGTAGAAATTCACACAAATGCACAGAGTTTCAAAGTAAATGAACACACTTTTAATTTATACATTTAAAAACCGATGACCCCTGACGTAATGGTTCATTCGTTCGACTGTTGCAACGTGTCAGATGTCTAGTGATTAAATCCCAATCTATTCCACTTGAAAAAAAATAGTTAAAAAACCTTTTTCAAGGGTAGGTACTGGCTCTTTCAATAAAGCGACAAACCCTCCATCAGTATCTCTGTTCATGAAAAAATGCCTCTTATCTTAGTTTTTCGGATTCGACAGAAAATTGTAGGCCCCTTCCATTCCTGCAGACTTACAACATGCACACAGAAATGGTTAAAAGTTTAGTTCAGGCCTTGGTTCTCTTCGAGCTATTGCACCACCATTAAGCTATGCGCAAACCGACACGATGGCGTTGGCGATTGCGATAACTTTTATCGCGCGATAAAGACGCTTTCAAAAACCTGCTTACATCAACGCGATATATTGTGTAGCGGGCTAAGTTGTCAGCGACAATACAAACGTTTAATTTTTGAAGTTTAATAAAAAAAAACATATAAAATGGAATTCCCCCTAATTTTTCCTATTAATTTTTCAGTTTTTCAAATTTTCTTTTTTAGACTGTCATTTTTCTTCAGGCGATATAGTGATCAAATGGTGCTTGCTGCGTTCAAGAAAAGTCGCGTAACTGAACGCAGCAGCGGAATGTGAACGCAATCCACATATCACGTCGATGTGTGCCCCTCCATTGATTTACGTGTGCGGCATCCACATTGTTTGCGTAGCTTTAATGTAGGAACTGTATTAAGATCGTCAATCATCAATTTGATAGTTGATTAAATAGTGAAAAAATCGATAAATTGACAAAATTTTGATCATTCTAAATGGTGCAAAGGAACAAAGGAAAAGATTGGAAAGATTCAGAATTTATTTCGAAGGAGAAATTTATCACTTTTAGATCCCATAACCATGTTTTCGTTAGGGTCTTTCGGGGTTTGATCACAAAATCCCTAACCCTTTTGGATTCAGCATTGTAACCATAGATAACATTACAAAAAATCAAGGACTTTTTTGCATCTTGAGACCTCTGATTTTAAACCCTCTATAAAAATACTCCAATTACTGAAGTACCTCAAAAAAAATGTGGAAGAAAAGCTGCAAATGAGTGTTATCATCGAGCTTTGAATAAGGAAACAATAAATTTTAAGGTCACAGTTCAATTAATGACCCAAAATATTAATTAGTTATTTCAAAACCATTTGAATGCTGCTATTTTAATTTTTTTAGTACAAAAAATTAATGGTGTACAACTTTTTTAACTTTTCATATTTGTTTTTTTTTTTTCCTTTGTTTGTCTAATTTTCTCAGTAGTCTTCTGGTAATGTCTAAGGTTAGATTTACATTTATTTACTTACAACGAACACCACTCTAAATGATGTCGGTGAAAATAAAAGAAGCGAAAACAGTCAACAAATAATGTTAGAAATGTTGGCGTACTGATAACGTTACACAAAACCACTTGAGTTTTTTTTTTTTTTTTTTGTACTGTAGCTTCTGACGTTATTATTCTATCTTAATTGGTTGCTGATTTAAAAGTACATATTGTCGGCTGAATACGTAAAGCTGCTAAGTCCACTTTGAATAATTTTACAAGAGAAAGAAAAAACAATCAAAATTTACATAAGGCTTCATATAAAAACTGATTTTCTCTTTAAGGTTCTGCAATAACTACGATGACAAAAGTGATTAGGTCAATTTGTGCAGAATGTGTTTCTTAAGAAAATGGCATCAGAATCTCAATTCCGGCCAAAAGTGGACTTAGAAATTTTACGTATCTAGCCGAGGATATGTATGTATGTATACTGTGTATAATGCGAGTATGATGATGACCACGGCAGACCTTTAAAGCTTTAAAGAAAAAATAGTTAAGTACTTCAATCAAGTTTGATAGACTTTTTCCAACTTTAGTAAACTGATAAAAATATTATCTACCAAACTTGACAGAACTTGACAGATTTTGTTCAGGTTTGGGAATACATATTGTAGATTTTTCAAATCGATAGATATCTAAGTATATGTACATATAAACATAAATGGTTAATGGAAAATTATGGATTTGTGAAAAAAAAAACAAGATCAAGGTTCAGATAGACTTGGCCTAACGATGATAGAGCAAACAAGAAATGCTTAAATCTGTGTATTTCCATTCTCCATAAATGGTTAACCTAAATTACTTTTTTTGGTATTCTCCAGATGAAGTCGAGTCATATAAAACATAAAATAAGAAAGCTAGATTTTCGTAGGTATATAATCTGTTCATTGGTATTTTCAAGAAATTGTAAAAAGTCCCCATTGAAGCGCCGCGCCAACAATCTTAGAGAGCGAGATTAAAGGGTAAGCAATATAATGGTCACAACTTATTATGCATTTTTTGGATGTTTTTTAATTTAAAAAATAATATTAAAAATAAAAACTAAAAATTTATATTTTTTTATTTTATTTAAAAAACTTAATTTCACAAATTTTGAAAAAAGTGTAACGCCCGGGAATGGAGTATACACTCCGAAACGCGTCGCACAGCTTACAATATTTAAAATAAAAAAAATTATGAAATTAAGTTTCTTAAAAATTAAAATAAGGAAAATAAATTTTAAGTTTTAATTTTTACTGTAATATTTTTTTTTTAACTTAAATATTCTACCTAAACTAAAATAATTTTAAAACACACACATTTTGTGATGCAGCTTAACTTCCTTAAAATTTTTAAATTGTGAACTGTCAGAATCTTAAATTTGACATCAGACTTAAATACAATAAAATAATCACTCCAATCTGATGAATGAGCTGCGGAGGGAATCAGACTCAATTTTGACATTTTGCTTATATGTAGTTAAAGTGTCAAAAGTTAGTTTAACTCCCTCTGCAGCTCATTCATTGGATTCTGTAATCAGTGTTAATATGATTTTTAAAACTATTATTTTAGATTATTTCAAGTTTTTTGTGAACAAAGTAGACCTAAAATTTGGTTGTCAACTTTAAACAATTTTACTTACTAAACACTTAAAAAAAATTACATTTCTATCAGATTTGGTCTTTATTAACCATATTCGATTCAGAAATTTTTTAAACAAAATGAAAAAAAAAACAATTCTTATTCTTTGGGAATAATTTTGCGCAGCAATTTGAACTTACACGTAGTTCTATATTGCATAAATTTTCATGTAAAAATGCAAATTCAAATTCATTTTTTAAGACACTTCATATTTTTCATTTAAATCTGAATTTTGGACTTGCTTTTCTAAATTAAGTACAAATTTGCGTAACTGAAAAATTTTAGTAGAAAGTGCCCATTCAAACACATGATTTAAGACATTTCAAATAAATTTGGCTAAATTCCTGACTTTGACAATTTTCAAATCTGAATTTTGGACTTGCTTTTCTAAATTAAGTACAAATTTGCGTAACTGAAAAATTTTAGTAGAAGGTGCCCATTCAAACACATGTTTTAAGACATTTCAAATAAATTTGGCTAAATTCCTGACTTTGACAATTTTTTTTTTAAATTTTGAAATTAGGTACCAAATTTTGACGTAAATTGTGAATGATCTAAAACCCTTGTTCTATACAGAAATTTCAAAGCAATTTCACAAAAAATTAATTATTATTCCTTAGAATATTGTGTAGAATTTTAGACTTGCTTTTTTTGGATTTGGTACAAATCTGCGTATCGGAATAATTTTCAGATAAAATTGTAAATTCAAGCAAATATTTTCATACACTTCATATTTTTCACATAATCTACATTTTTAATTTTTATATAAATGTAGGACCAAATTCTGACTTAAAATTGTGAAGTTCCCATGTTCTATACAGAAATTCCAAAGCAACATCACAAAAATTATTTTTACTCCCTTGGACTATTGTGCATAATTTTGGAATTTAGGCTGATAGAAATCTGCTTATCGTATTAAATTTCATATAAAAATGCCCATGCAAACACATATTTTAGGAATTCAAATTTTTCACATTAATTTAGCTCAATTCCTGACTTAAAGTATTTTTTTTTTTAATTTTGACCTCTAGTACCAAATTTTGACTTGAATATTCTTTAAAAAAATTAAAGCAACATATCGAAAACTTTAAATTACTTGAATTTTAAATTCCTTGAAATTAAAACACATGTTTTTATATTTCAAAAATAAATTTGGCTCAATTCTTGATTTCGACAAAGCTTTTTTTTTTAATTTTGAATATAAGGTGGTACCAAATTTTTAACTAAAGTGTATGGCTTCCATTTTGAATACAACAAAAATGGCCAGTTAAGTTACCACTGAATTGGGCTTCCTTAAATCATCAAATGTACCAAATTTTTCAGATTTGGCTTGGGAAATGATTTTTTTTTACCAAAATTCAACAAATATACTTCTGTGTGGAGGTTTCATATTTTTCACATAAATTTGGCTGAGTACTTTGAATAATTTTTGAAAATAAGTACCAAATTCTGACCTAAATTGTATGGCTACCATTTTGAATAGAACAAAAATGGCCAGCTAAGGTACCACTGAATTGGGTTTCCTTAAATCATCAAGTGTACCAAATTTTCCAGATTTGGCTTGGGAAATGATTTTTTTTTGCCAAAATTCAACAATACTTAGTACTTCAGTATGGCGGTTTCTATTTTAAATGATCTATAAACCATGTTCTATATAGAAATTCCAAAGCAACATCACAAATATTAATTCTAATCCCTTTGAATTTTGCATTTGTTTTTTTTTTTTCTGAATTTGGTACAAATCTGCGTTAGGAATAATTTTCATATAATCACATATTTTAAGACATTTCATATTTTTCACTTAAATTTGGCTCAATTCCTTGAGTACCTACCTACTTAGAATATTTAAAATTTTTGAAAATATGTAGGTACCAAATTTTGACCTAAATTGTATGGCTACCAATTTGAATACAACAAAAATGTATAGTTTAGGTACCACTGAATTGGGCTTCCTTAAATCATCAAATGTACCAAATTTCAATTATTTTCGTCCTGAATTGACTTGGGAAATGATTTTTGCTGTCAAAATTTAACAAATGTACTTCTGTGTGGCGGTTTATCAAAAAAAAAAAAACAATAGCTTATATCTTTTTCTTGACATTTAATATATCAATTATCGGTGTTAATGAAGTTTGTTTATAATTTTCTATTAAAATTGCACAATACACATCAAATAATCGGGAAACCTTACCTAGGAATGAAGGGAGATCCTTCTCCCCCCCCTCGGAATATATACCAAATAGTCTTACAAAAGTTGATTCGATTTTTAAAATCTCTATAAGTGAGATTTTTTTATATCAAAGAGGTGAATAATGAAATTAGCGTGAATTCCTATATTTGTCATAATCTTAAACGAGCCGATGATTGATTGTATACAAATAAAAATGTAGATACATGAATAATAAATATACTGACATCTCTTGATAACAAATCAGAAAATATGTATCGGCTCATCATCAACAAATCAGTAAATCACTTAAGTAGGCACTTAAACCCTCAATTTTATTGACCTTACCTAAAGTCATGTCCTTGAAGCACTTATCTCTATCTCTTTTCACTTAAAAAAAAAAATAAAACAACAACTTGTTGTCACAATAAAACCCCACGGGAAGTTTTATTGACACACAACATACTTCATATATCTTTGTTGTTTTAGCTTTTGTAGCTGTTGCATTTAATCCGACACAAAACTTAATTTAAGATAAATTTCTTTGTTAAACTTAAATTTAAATAAAACTAAATAAGACAAAAAACATATACACACATATTTGATTATTTATGTGATTAAATTAAGTACACATATATTATAAACCTACATCACTTGATGAAGTTTCATTTAAGAAGTTCATCTGCTGGGTCCTTGGATAAAATCCATCTTTCTTTTTCAGTATTCTCGGGAAGCATGCCATTTTGTTGCCAGTGAATTAAGTTTTCAATTTTGCAAAAGTTTCGTCTCTTATCTTCGCACATATAAAATTGAATAAACTTGTGTGTCTTGCATAAGCTTTGTGCCCTCCTCATATCATCATCCCTCCCCACCGAAAATTCAGTATTAAATTAATAACACTGTACTTAATCAAAGTTATAAAGAAGGGGTTTTGGTTCTCGGTTGAATGGAAATTTCGGATACACATGCAAATGCATTTAATTAATATTGAGCTTCTACAGATTGTCGAATGAATGTGTCAGATCAACAAACACATATACACACACACACACTCTACTACACACACTCTCGCCTCACACACATTCAATATCGAAAATTGAAATTGAAAAAAAGCCTTTAAGAAGCTTAATTTAACTTGAGGTTGTCTTTCATTAAAAAATTACGAGTATACAGAACCAAACCGACGAGGCGTAGATATACATTCCAACTAACAGAACCTCTATACGTTACGTACCAATTAAAAAATTGTCTTCAACTAACTATGTAGATACATTATCGCAGGTTTCAATTCCAGATAAATTGATAATGAAGGTTTGTTGGGTGGGTATATATGATATGCTTCATTACATACTCCAATTCAACCCTAGAAAATCCTCTTAGGCCTACTAACAATCAAAACTGTTTTCTATGTAAAGAACAACTTCTTATCGCAAAAGAATTTTAGTTGGATTTTATTTTGCAACATGAATTCTTGGATGTCGTGTGTATATAGGTTCTCAGAGCTTATAACTTATAATATCTTGGAAGTGTAAGGTAGGTAGGTAAATTGATAAGAGTTTTACTCGAGAATTCCATTATGAGTGTACATATAGATCGTTGTTGATTGCTTATCATTTAACTAAGTATAGCTAGCCGGCTAGAAAGTATCTCTATACCGCGATAAAAGTGAATGGTTTATTTTTATTATTTTTTTTTTTTTATGGTTGTAGATTTTGATGTACGTACTTAATTGAACATAGGTTCAGCCAATTAAAAGCTCTTTTGAATGTCTCGCTTTCGTGTTTTTTTTTTTTTATTTTTTAACTGAAAAATAATAAAACAGGGTGATCTTAAATTCATCAATATTTCTTAGTAAAATGATGATTTAGTCATTGAAATGTTGGGGCTTTTTTAGGGAAACTCGCCTTAAGAATGTTCGAATATCTGTTCAAGCTTTATATCCATACCCGCCAACTAAAACCTTCTGTGAGGTCTGGTTTTCAAAATGTTTTCATACGAAATGATATGACTGATTTTTAACCGAAATTCTTGTAAAAGTGTTTTATTGGCAGCAATTGCTTAACAAAGTCAAGAGTTTACGGTTTTTGGTCCTGAAAAGAGGATGAACAGAATAGTTTAAAAATTCTGATCAAAATTTCGATCGAAAAAAAAAAAGAAAATCGTGAAAACCCGAAGTTGCATACTTTCAGGTGGTGATGTGGCGATATCCGAATATTTGTGTTTTTCTTTGGAAAATAAGGAAAATATTGATTTTAAAGAATGTTTGTCATTCATTGTCATTAATTTCGATCGGAAAAGTTTGAAAAATTGTGAAAATTCGAAATTGTGTACTTTCGGGGATTGATGTTGGCGATGTCTGAAAATTTCATTTTGTATGGGAAGGAAAGGAAATATTGATTCCATATCAATTGATAGTTGATAAATATTAAAAGCCAATATTATACAACTCAATTGATTAAAGTTTTGATAATTAAGAATGGTGCAGGCCATTGTTAATCAGAGGATTGATAATTGATAAATATCGATGAATATTAAAAACCAATATTTAACAACCCAATTGATAAATGTTTTGATTACTGAGAAGAAAATTGATATTTATCACTCAAAAGTTTTCAGTTTTTTTTTTTTTTAATAATGGAGTTTTAATGGACCAAATTTCAATTTATTTATCAACTAACAATAATTGATAATTGACGATCGTAAAAGGGATATTTTGATTTCCACATCTCATGGAGAATTTTAGTCTAAAGTTACTTACAATCTCAATCAAAAATTCAATGAAATGACAGCTTATTTCCCCTGGAAAATTTATTTCCGATGCCAGTCATTTTCATGGGAAATATTTCTAGGGAAATTTTAACAGCGAAAATTCTCTATAAATATGTTGTAAAAGGCCTTGATCGCTACTTGATTGCCACTTCACAGCGTTAAGCGATAGACTTTATCGAAGACGGACGAAGTGTCTTTACTCGCTTATTTCTGTGTTGACGGGCTTTGAAGGGGAAGATTCATTGACGGAGCATGTAGAAGTGAATTAACACCAATGCTACGAATCATGAATGTTTCTGGAACCCTAACGGGTAGCTCGAAGGAAATTTTGTATCCCTTGAAATTTTTATTTCCTCGAAAATGAAATTTTGTTTCCCTCAGAATATTTTTATTTCTACGAACAAAATTTTCTAACCCTCTTATTGTTTTATTTTTTCGAAAAAGAAATTTTATTTGCCTCGGAGTGTTTTATTCCCTCGAAGAAAATATTGCTTCCCTCGGCATTGTTTATTCCATGGAAGAAAATTGTGCTTCGCTCGGAATTTTTTATTCCATCGGAAATTTTGCTTTCCTTGAAATTTTGTATTCCATCGATGAAAATTTTGCTTTCCTCGGAATTTTTTATTCCATCGAAGAAAATTTTGTTTCCATTGGAATATTTTTTTCCCTCGAAAAGGAAATTTTGCTTCCCTTGGCAGCACAAGTCTGAATAAAACGAAAGCTCACTCTATACGTTCATTTCAATAACTGAAAGCTCTTTCGCCAGCACAGCCATCTTTATTTTTACTGACTTCTTTTTCGCCAGCAATCAAATTATTTTTGTTTGCCAAGGGAAATTTTGCTGCGCTGGCTATGCAGCAATGAATAAAACACACCTATTGTATTCCCTCGAAGGAATTTTTTTCCCTCGGAATATGTTATTCCCTCGAAGAAAATTTTGCTTTGCTCGGAATATTTTTGTCCATCTGAGGAAATTTGTTTCTCGCAATAATGTATTCGTTGAAAAATGTTGGTGTTATCGTGAATCTTCTCTGAAATAAATTTCCCTCGAACAAAAATCCTGTAACGAAAGCCAAATTCCCTTGGAAAATTTATTCCCGATACCAATAAACTCCAAAAAACTTTCGAGCATCATTTACGTTCCGAATGTTTTAAGGAACATTCCTAGGTAAATTTTTGTTCGCGATGGCTTCGCAATATTTAATTGTCTTGAAGGAAATTTTGTTTCCTTCGGGATATTTTATTAACTCGAAGGAAATTCTGCTTCCCTCGGAATATTTTATTTCCTTGAAAGAAATTCTGTTTCCCTCAGAATATTTTATTCCATCGAAGAAAATTTTGCTTCCCTCGGAAAATTAATCCCTTCGACGGAAATTTTGTTTCCTCGAAATTGAAATTTCGTTTCCCTCAAAATATTTTATTCCCTCAAAGGAAATTTTGTTTTCGACGGAATATTTTATTCCCTCGAATAAAATTTTATATATTTTATTCCCTTGAAGGAAATTTGTTTCTCGCAATATTTTATTCCCTTGAACATTTTTTTTGTTTCTCTAAATTTCCCTAGAACAAAAAAATTTAATGTTATGACAGCCAAATTACCCTGGAAAATTCGGAGAATAAACTTTCAAGCATCATTCACGTTCCCATTGTTCTAAGAAGGGAAACATTCCTAGGGAATGTAGGTAGTATTGCAAGGGGTTATAATACAGTGAACTCCCTTATAACCAGACACTGATGGTACCCAGAAATTTGTCCGATTATTAGAGATTATTATGAGAAAACAAAAAAAAATTAATTGAAAACCTTTTAAAAAAGACAAGCATATTCATTTTCTAGAATTTTCCTATTCTAATCCCAGTGCTTTCCCGTATTGTAAAAATTGGAATTTTCTTTAAAAACAAAACTTCACCTATGAATGAATTTCTGTCCAAGAAAAATGTTTGTGATTTTTTTCTTGCAAAGATTTCACCCCTATAATCTTCATATTTCTACAAGTTATGTAATTTACTATCCAAGGTCGCTAACCTTATAAAAATTGAAAAATAGTACTCCACATGCACTTTGTCCGCTTATATGAGAGAGCCAAACTATATTGTATTGTATTTGGTGTCCGCGTCCGGTTATTAGAGAGTCCGCTTATAGGAGGTGTCCGTTTGCAGAGAGTATACTGTATCACAATAGGGGAAGACTATTTACTGTTTGCAGTAAGCTTAGAATTGGGCTAAATCGCATATAGGCTTCTTGATTGAAGTCATGAGGTCCAGGATCACCCTTTACTGCAGCCTTATCTAAATATACAAAATTATCCCAGCATAAGTCGATGGAAAATAGCTTATCCTAGTATCACTTTGCATTCTTTTTCCAAAGCCTCAGAGCACTGGTCACCAAATGAAGGTCTTCAGGGTTTCATTTCCACCATTGTAAGTAGCTGCTTGTGTTCGTTGATAAACACACTGTTGTAAGTACTGCCTATTGCGAGGAATTGACAAATCTTCCAAGAGGATCTCTTGTCATGAAAAAGTGCCTTTCACCTTAACTATGGAAAATTGTAGGTCCCCTCCATTCCTTCCAATAACACGCACAAAGGAATGGTTGAGATTTGTAAGTCAGTGGGCCCTGATTTTTCAAGGCTGTATGACCTACAAATCCTACAAAAGGTGTTCAACAAGTTGGTTTCTGACGCTAGGGTCGTAGACCTTCATGGCAAATTTCTCACGACACTACACCATCACCAGTGAAAAATTATACTCTAAACCATTTCGATGGATAAAACCAATTATTTTGTTGAACTCTAATCCCCACCTGACCTATTGATTTATGTAAAATTCATTCAGTATTTTATCAAAAGCTTTAGCTATATCCTATTAAAATATGTTTGGTATTTTTTTTAATAACCAACAAAGTTAAAATTGCAGCTTAGTTGAATTTATTGAAACTATTCAAATAGGTAAGTTATCTAATTAAGTTTTGGTCATTATTTGCATAACATACCGTGTCATTAGTATAAATGATATGTAATTTATGCATTATGTACCTATATGTCGTATGTGTGACATTAAACGATATTTTCAGTAAAAAAAATTTAAAAACAATATTATTTGCTATTTTAATTGAAGTCATTAAGAATTTTCCGCATTAGATAGATTTTCAATCAATATTTTGGTTTAATTTTTTGCAAATTGCCATCAACTATAACTATGGGAGTTTTAAAATGGGGGAAATAACATTAATGATGTTTTGAACTTTAGTTTCTCTATCTCTCTCTCTATTAAATAGTTTCCTATAGCAACTGCCCGAGGTATGATTGAGTTCAAAAATACACTGAATTTAACTTTCCTCCTCTAGAAAATGTTTCCTATATATATTCTACATGAAATACTCGAAGTTTGCTTTCGAACTTGCTCAAGCATTTGAGATTCTTTGTTTATGTAAAGTAAGTTAACTTCTTCCAAACAAAATCAAGAAACGTTTCAGTGTTATATTTCCATTCATAGATATTCTGGTAGAGTAGGTAGGTATAGCTATACCACAAACAAGAGAGAGATATTACCATTTTCATAATTTATCGACGGCAGGGAAACCAATGCCCTTATCTCATAGTCGTCGTGGGTGCGATATATGAGGTTCTAACTTATTTGCTGAGATTTTGCTTTTGGCAAAATTGTTTTGCTTAGCAAGAAATGAATGTAACATTTTCAAACTTTAGTGAAACAGACGGACTGAGTAACTCGAAAGGCGTTGCATTTTTTCTTTTGATTAATTTTAAATAATCATTTTGTTGATGGATATTGAAGCCAATTAATTGATAAAATCGTAAAATGGTTGTAAATAATGCAAATTTAGCATTTTTCATAGTTAAGTTTTTTTTAAAGAATTAAAGCTCTCAATGCTGTACACAAATATGTCCTTAAATTATTTGCACAAATTCTTCCTTAAATTATTTGCACAAATTCTTCCTTAAGATTCCCCTAGGTCGAAGTTTAACTAAACCTCTCTAAGGACTGTCAGAAATTGTTTGTTAAAATATGTGGAAAATATGTAATTAGCTAAAAGTCAATTCAAACATCTTCTTCAGAAAGTATAATCCAATTTTTACGCTCGTTTTATTTAAAAGCCACAAACATATAGAAAAGCTCTAAACTTCAACCATTTTTGTCAAATTTGAAAAAAAAAAACTCAAATGACAAAAAAAAAAAAATATAAAAACAGCGACAACGACAAAAATAAGGTTAGAGACACAGAGACACCTACCCTCTCCACCCCCAACACCATATATAAAAAGTGTTGGAAATAAACCAGCTTATATTTTATAAGAAGTAATTAATATTAATTAATTTGGTACTTAAAGAATTGTGTTCATAAAAGTACACTATATCAAATAGAAAAAGTGAAAGAGAGATAGAGAGGGCAAAAGAGAGAAATAGAAAAAAGCAAAGGCAAAGGCACCAAGAGTGTGTGATGTAGTGAATTAGTGAGGCTATAATTAATAGAATGTGAAAAAGAGTAGAAGGCGGCAAAAGAGGTTACGGGGAAATAAGTTCATTAGTATACAATATAACCAACATTATAAACGTTAATGGGGTAAGGAAAAAGTTCATATATACCTAACCTAACCTATCTAACTACCTACCTACCTACCCACCCACCTACCTTAAAACATATATAGGAATCAATTCAGAAAGTTTTTGTCGAGAGGATCCGCTTCGCATCTGTACTTTATACTCAGTGTACAGTGGTGTACACGCGTGTAGTTGTGGTATGTCGGTTGTATACCAACCTATTTATTATACAAAAACAAAAACAAAAATTGAAAATAATTATATGTACCCTCAATTGTACTTATAAGGCAAAATTAAAGTAGAACCAAAAGAGCCCTTGAACAAGAAAAAGTTTGTCAAATGATTAATAGAAAAGTAAGTCGATGAATAATGAGGTTAATTTAAATTTGAATATACGTAGGATATAATATAAAGTATGTACATATATGAATTAAGGAAAATATGGTATGCTTGGCATTATAAAGCGTATAGGTATGTGAGTATTTTATTGGGGTGGTTTGGGATGTGGTTGGGGACAAAAGTTCATTATTATTCAATTTTTAACCACACGATGCGATGATGGGGGGCGTTGAATGCGTTGGATTTTTGAAGAACCGAAAATTCCAATTGGTTATTGATACCCCATCATTTAATGAGGCTGTCAAAGTTGCTATCATAATATCTCAAATTTGCTGTCAAAGTTTAAATTTAATGAACCTATAATCATGTCCAAAGGAGGAGTTAGTAGGGGGGTGTGAATTTATAAATGCTATAGTTAAAACATCCCGGATACCCAAATTAACCCCACTATAGGATAGACATTTTTGCTTTGCCAAATGCATTTTGACGAAAAGATGAAACCGAAGGTGGTGTCGCATGTCCTTAAAAAAAATTTACAAGATTAAGAAATTATAGACAGTTAAATTTATAGTTGAAGTACATACATGGATATCTCATCTTTCGTTTCCCTCTTAACCATTACGAAAACTGCTATGAATGGTTAAGTATTCAGCACTTACACGAAAAAAAGTTCCCTGGTTTTTATACCCATTTGGGGAAATTTGTTATCAAAAATCATCTTGGGGAAATTATTCCTCGAACAAAAATCCTGTAACGAAAGCCAAATTCCCTTGGAAAATTTATTCCCGATACCAACAAACTCCAAAAAACTTTCGAGTATCATTTACGTTCCGAATGTTCTAAGAAGGAAAACATTCCAAGGTAAATTTTTGTTCGCCATGGATTCGCAATATTTAATTGTCTTGAAGGAAATTTTGTTTCCTTCGGGATATTTTATTAATCCGAAGGAAATTCTGCTTCCCTCGGAATATTTTATTTCCTTCAAAGAAATTTTGTTTCCCTCAGAATATTTTATTCCATCGAAGAAAATTTTGCTTCCCTCGGAAAATTAATCCCTTCGACGGAAATTTTGTTTCCTCGAAATTGAAATTTCGTTTCCCTTAAAATATTTTATTCCCTCAAATGAAATTTTATTTTCGACGGAATATTTTATTCCCTCGAATAAAATTTTATATATTTTATTCCCTTGAAGGAAATTTGTTTCTCGCAATATTTTATTCCCTTGAACATTTTTTTTGTTATCGAGGTATCTCTAAATTTCCCTCGAACAAAAAAATTTAATGTTATGACAGCCAAATTACCCTGGAAAATTCCGAGAATAAACTTTCAAGCATCATTCACGTTCCCATTCCTAGGGAATGTAGGTAGTATTGCAAGGGGTTATAATACAGTGAACTCCCTCATAACCGGACACTGATGGTACCCATAAATTTGTCCGATTATTTTGTAGCAAAACAGTTGTCAACTGAAAAGTTAAATCATCTTAAGTCCATTTTTAACATTTTTTATTCAAGAAAAAAAAAAAACCAAATCATCTCAAGTCGGCTTAAGATGTTATACCTACCTTAACAGTCGAGAGTTATCGTGAATAGTTTTTTCAAGGGATCATTTTCCTTATTTCAATCAGCCTTATTGTTAGTTTCGCCCGAACAACATTCTACCCGGGAAATTTGATATTTCACTTTTCGCCTATCGTGAGTTTCACCCGAAATTTTGTGTTAAAAAAATTCCCTTTATTGTGAACATTAATTTCGGGCGGAATGTAATGTTTTTGATAGCCTAAATGTTCACTTATTTTTAGTAGGCGAACGAAATTTCGTTTGGGCGAAACTCACAATAGCTTTTAAAATCCGGGGGAACAACAACAAACTCCCAATAAGGCTGAATGTGAACATTTCCTCAAGTAAGTTGCATCTAAGTCACTACAACAAAGAATGTGAAGTGTTAAAAAAAAGTTTAGATGAGAAAATTATTTCTTGAGGGATTCCCAATGGGAAATAATTTGTCCTCGTTAGTTTTTTTTTCCGGGCGAAATCTTCCTTTAAATTGACGATAGGGCTGATTCTCTTGACCCAGACTGTATGTCCTAAACAAAATATCTAAGTGGATGAGACGGTTTTTATATACAAAAGAGTTCCACAAAATAATATAGTTTGGAAAAAAAAAAACAATTCAGTCATTATAAGGTACCCCTAAATCTATTTTCTATGGATCACAATTTAAAATCATCCATGTTGACTGTAATTTAAATTGAAATTTCAAAATTCAAAGGTATTGTAGCTTTTTGATCTAATTAAGATGAGCCCACCCTTTAGATGGCAAATTATTTGAAAATGTTCTTTAAAAAGTATAAGCTTGATTAATAAAAACTCTTTTTTGGGATTATATCTAAATGCCAATTGGAATTAAGTATGAATTTTAAAAGGTTGTATAGTTACAAAGATTAAATGGATTTTTTAAGTGAAAAAAGGACATCAAAGGATTTCAGTTAAATGATGATGACTTAATATACTTAAAATTATACAAAGTGATAAGAATGAGCTGCGAGGAAAAGTCAGGTATTGTAGGGTTGAGTCAAGACAAGAAAATCGTTAAATAAATATTGGGAATCGTTAAATACCCCTTTTATATTTTATTTTCTAAAAAAATTGTCTTTGAACTGAAAAACTTAATTTATGAACGAAAATGGCAAAAACCAACAGTATTTTGCTTAAGGCTTTTTTAATTTCTAGAAATACGTTTTTACTTGCGATATAGGTACCTACATTTATTTTTCTGAACCAATTTAAAGCCAGCTCGGTCCCTAGTTAGCTTATGTTACACACACTTAGTTGGTTGAACTCTTTCGTTCCATTGGTTCGTCTTCTTCTGCTGCACAGACCATAATTCATTAGTTCTAAATTCGAAGACTCGTCCGGCTGATGCGTCGCTTTCCTTACACTCCATATGTCCCAACCATTTCAGCAGAATGCATTTGCAGCTTACCTGCCACATAAACGTTAAGAAATAGTTAATTTATCTCAAAAAACAGCTTTTACAATTTTGATAAAAAAAATATTCCTGTGTACCTTCTATTGATTTTCGGTATAAAATTTGTTTGTCTGTATAAAACAAATTTTAGAAGATATCTGCCCAAAAACCAAAATTATGACTAAAACTCAAAATTAATGAATAAATAAATAAATAAAAATATCAATACTCATACCTACCAGGGCTTTGTGCTAGAACCAAAAAATAACAGGAGGTTCTTAAAAGATAAAATAATATTTTTGCAAGTAAAATGTTCAAACAATTTTTTTATTAATTTTCAGGGGAATATTATTTTCCCCGGAATATTTCTGTTAAAAAAAGAGTTTTCGATAAAATTGCATTTTTACCTTAAAACTGTAATAGTAATTTATGTTATTTTTTTTAAGGAATTATAAGATAGCTTTTCAAAGGGTAATGATTTCAAAATGGGGATGAGACAGAAAAGTAGCTCCCAAAAGTAGCTTACCGAAAAATCGCTTATATCCACATAAGCTACAGATTCTATTTCCTACAAAAATGTGTACCGCTATCATGAATCTCACCGGAAAAAAATTCCTTAAAAAAAATCCAAAGATGTTCATTAGGAATAAAAAATTCCCCGCGGAATGTTTCTCTCCTTTAATAAAAACTATAGTGAAGCTCGAAAGTTTCCCTAAGAATTTATTGGTACATTTTTCTGGGTAATTAAGCTCTCACTACATTGGTTTTTTGTTTGAGGGAAATTTATTCCGGGGGAGATTCACGGTAGCAGAAGAAAATTCGAGGAAATAAAAAATTTTGTGGGAAAAAATTCTCCTCGAGATTCCCAACACCGATAAGTCCCAGTGACAGCCAAATTACCCTGGAAAATTTATTGCTGATAACAATAAATTTCTTGGGAAATTTTCAAGCATTTTTGACGTTCCTTATATTTCGAAGGAGGGAAACATTCTTAGGGAAATTTTTGTTCGCGATAGCCCCCATTGAACAAAAAATCAAATTTTTTTTGGAACGTTCGAATATAGAGAATTTTTTAAACATTTTTTTGTTAAGTGTATATTTTTTTAATTTTATGTATATTTAAGCTTAAAATATTTTTGCTCTTCCTTTTCTTAAATTAGGAAAAATTGAATCAATTCGTTGTAGAATATAGATTACTTATCCAAGAGAATGGGTTTTAAGTCCTAAGATGGTCAAAAGACGTCCACAGTAAATTCGGTAAATTTTATCCATTTTTATAGAGGAAGTTGGTCTTTTTGCGCAAAAAACTGGTTTATTGCGACAACAAAAAGCGGTTTACTGGCTCAATAAACGTTTATTGTTACAAGCCAAAGTCATTCATTAGCCCAATGAACGTTTGTCGATACAAGCAAAAGCGGTTTATTGGCTCAATAAACGTTTGTTGATACAAACAAACAATTTGATTTGTTGATACTATTTACATTTATTTTATTTTGTTTTGACAATTTTGTTTATCATCTTAACAAACTTTGTATTGGCCCAATAAACTATTTATTGTCCCAATTAACTATTTATTGTCCCAATAAATTGTTTATATGGGTAAATGTCTTTTTTTTAATTATAGTTGACAGTTTGTTCAGGGTATGATTCTTGTAAGAGTCAGTAAGCATCGACCATAATTTGCGTCTAAGAAGAGTGCGACAGCATCACATTTTGAACTTTTAAATTCAATTTAAGTGACCTCAACCCCAAAATGCGTTTGTCTGCATCATATTCAGGAAGAGTAGGTAGTTTACCCTTAGTACATATTAGTTTCCTTGTTTCTTCGATGAAAATTGCTTCACTGAAATTATTATGTTTTCTCAAAAAACGATTGGTGAACCTGATGAAATATAAAGCTAATTAAATTATTATAAAGAATATTAATTTTTTTAAAAAATATATAATCACCTAAACCTCATTTGACCAAAGATTTTTTTTTCAACAGTTAACTTTGATTTATATATTTTCGAGCTAAAAAGTTGGCAATGACTTCATTATTTACCAAATAAAACTGTTGGGTGAATAGGCCTCCAGCGTTCTTCAGAATGCATTAATTTAAACGATTTCAATTCAATTTAATGTGATTATTTATTTTTTTTATTTTAAAATGAATTCAAATTTAGGTTTTAATAAAATCGTAATATTATATTTTTATATTATATTAAAAAAATGGTTAAAAACATATTCATATGTATGTACATACATATTATATGCAAATAAATTAATATAAATAACCATTTCATAAATTGATTAAATAAAAAATTATTTTTTTTGAATATGCAAATCAATAAATAAATTGCCTGTTTTGTATTGACAATACATCATTGTGCAATATGAAATGAAAAAAAAAAAAAACTGCAAATTTTTAAAGCTTTTGTCTGAGTCGCATGCATTTTTTTCTTTATAAAGTGTGTCCCAAAATTCACGAAAGAAGTAGTTTGGGTTTTTAAATTAAAAATTATTTTTTGTATTGTTTGGAACACACTTTATATGGCTTACTCCTGAATACAGTTAATTATTTGCTTTTGGACTTTCAAAAACAATATGCTTAAATTAATTTGTTTCTGTTGATACAAAAATTTTGTTTTTTAAAAGCAAATAAAAAAACATTAGGTATTTATTTTAAACATATGAATTTAAATGTGCATTAAATTAGTTTTGAATATAAAACTTGTATGACATAATAATGTACCTATAATCTACGTATGTGAAAACCCAGAAGAGAAAATACAAACAATATATTATATTTTTTTTCTTGGGGACGAAAAATAGGCTTTGGTAGATAGATAGTCATAAGTAGCTTCCTCCATAAATTGGAATCAATACCATACATACACTATAACCATGTTTTACATTTTAAAGGGGAGCGTCGAAATTTTGCCTTCTAAAATTTCGTCTACTTATACAAAAATTATGCTTTTAAAAATACTGGCAATATACCTACATAATATTTACATTTTTAAAACTCTATTTTCTATCGCCAGAATTTTGGGGTAGAGGTCATTCTTCACGTACCAAAATCCGGTTTCCAAATCTTAAATTTGGTACTCAAAAATTCTCTAAATCCATAATTCTATATTTCTAAATTGCGCAATTTTCTTCATATCAAAACAATTTTTCTTTTACAATTTATAGAATTTTAAAATAAGGAATTCTGGATTTGCAGAATTTTGGATTTACAGATGTTTGGATTTTTGAATTTATAGACTTTTGGATTTACAGAGTTTTGGATTTTCAGATTTTTGGATTCATAGAATAATGGATTTTTGGATTAACAGAATTTTTGGTTTTCACATTTTTGTATTTACAGAATTTTGGATTTTTAGATTTACAGAATTTTGAATTTTCAGATTTTTTGGATTACAGAATTTTGGATTTTCAGATTTTTGGATTTACAGAATTTTGGATATTCAGATTCTTGGATTTACAGAATTTGGGATTTTCAGATTTTTTGATTTACAGAATTTTGGATATTCAGATTCTTAGATTTACAGAACTTTGGATTTTTGGATTTACAGAATTTAAGTTTTACGGAATTTTTAAAATTTAAAATACAAAATTCTTGAATATACAGAATTTGGCACATACGGAATTAATATATGCATGTAAATACCAAAACTGTGCCAAAAATAAAAAATAAATTCAAAAATGTAAACAAATTTAAATATACCTACAGGTAAGTGGAATACAGAATTTTTAAATTCTGTTACAGAATTTTTGACCTAAGCAGATATTTGGCCCAAAATGAATTTTGATCCAATCTGTTTTGGGGATTTCTTCGGATATGCTAGCTGATGAAAGTTCCTTCATCTGTCTTAGAAGCTTAAATGATCAACTTCCATCAAGAATGATGAAAATACAATAAGTCGTGTTTAGAGAGTCTTTTTTGTGGGTCTTTAGATATGTACATATGTGTGTACTTTTTTTGCTTCAAATTGGTGAAAAAAATAATTGGAGCTTCGCTTCCAAATAGAGGCCCAAAGGGTTCTCTCAAAATGCTTATATCTTAAGTTTAGTGGTTCTTTGGTTCGTCAAGATTTAAGGAAAATAACAGAGCATCATCGGAAGGAGCCTTCTCCCACTAAAGGCTGGAAAAAAACTACCAGAATTTCATATTTGGGTTATATATTGTACACATGTACATCCATTCCCAAACAGTCGGCTATTTGACTATTGGCTAGCTATATTTTTTGGGAACTTCAATACCGTGGTGATAATAGGTGGTATGAATAAAACGTAGCACTTGCTCAAAATCACACTTTTCGGAGTAGGATCTCCATTTTATATGAATAAAATTTTCGAATACTATAGAACATTTTCAAAGCAACTGCTCAGCTTTTTGTATTGAGTACCTGCTCTGAGCATATGCTCCACTTTATTCATATCACTCATTGTCACCTTACTCGTGTATGTAAAACACTTTCTTAATTGTATACATTTATGTCGAATATATAACCCTTCGTCGATGGATATCATTTCAAGTGGGCGAGGTTTTTGTTTAACTCGGGCTCACCAGTGTGGGAATCTTTACAGGGAAATTCGAAATAAAACAAATAAATACATATATTGTTTATAATATGTATATATTCCCAATTTCTATTTATACTAAAATTCTTCAACGATCTAACTGCGTGGCCACAGATAGGTATTTAATTCATTTTGATGTTTCTAATTTTTTGGACAAAATGCAATAAATTAAAAACATCGCTATATTATTACCCTTTCAATTTAAATCAGAATATAAATGAGCAACTGATTTTCCGAATAATTTTTCTTTCTAAGAAAATCAGTTTAATTTGTAGAGAAAAACGTTCCACATACGCCACAGTGAACGCCTGAATATTAATCTTTTTATTAGGAAAGCAAAATTACTATGAAATCCATGCACAAATAAATTTTCAATATAAATAAATAAATATAAATAAATAAAAATTCTTCAATTTAACAATATACGTTTACGTTTCTTTTCATTTCAGACATCTTGGCCAAGACGAAAACAAAATCATTTGGAATGGCTAAAACCCAAACTCTCGATTTCATAAAAATTAATTCCTTTAACCATCAGCACTAATTAATTCCCTCATCATGATGCAACAAATTTCTACTCAACTAAATAATGTTTCCTTCATCATCAAGCTAAGTCCAATCAAATAAAACTCAGACTATGACAAAATGTATTAAAATAAATGAAAGGCGATCAACTGACTCCAGCATCAGGTGCTGTTTCTCACATCTGTGTTGGTTTAATTTGAATTGCAGATAACAAATAACCAATAACGAATTGCACAAATAAAAAAAAATAAATAAAAACACTAAATACACACCCCAGAAAGATAGAAACGCAAAAGAACAGTCGATGACGACATCATTATTTCTCATCATCCTGTTCATGGTGGCTCTATTACCAGCCAACATAATCAAAGAAACCAACGCAACAGCTGCTGCAGGCAGTGCCTGGCAGTCTGTGGTTGTTCCCGACGGTGACGACGGTGGTTCCAGGCTCCGCAGCTCGTCGCTCCATCATTCCCCAACAACGGACATTGGCCATAGACTTAGTACAGGCAGCCTCCGCACACGTTCAAATGAGAGAAATCAGCAGAACCGACGAATCGCCAGAGCACCACCAACTATCAATCAGGAATATTTGCCGGTTGAGTTGTTGCCACAATTGCCACCACCACCACCACTCCTGGCAGCAACGATTCCATTATTGGCAAAGCCATTTGCTGAAAAGCAAAATATCCAGCATAATGGCACAACACCTCCTCTGTGTGGGGGCTACTATCGTGCCGCAGCTGGTACAATTCAAACGCCCAACTTCCCGCACAGATTTAAGACACCCATCGAGTGTGTATGGATTGTTGATGCGTCCGAGATCCACTCGCATGCCGAACCGGGTGCTAATGTTTCGATAGTTGTCTACCTGACGCAACTGTACGTTCTGGGTGGCCTCAAATTCACTGAGTACATGTATTACAGCGATGACTACAAAGTACCCAGTCATCGGCTTTTCCAACTCACCGAAGACGATGCCACGAAAGTGGCGTGGATTCAATTTACCAGTCAATACCTTGAGATACGTTTCGAGATGCAAACTCTGGATGGAACACACCTGAGGACACTGGATCGATTGTTGGATGTTTATGGATTCAACATAACCTATGAAATTGACACCGTTGTGAAACCTTATCAATGCAATGCTTTGCAGTGCCGATTTCTGGGACATTGTTGGGCCAATGCAGATTACACGTGAGTTACATTTTTCATTACGCAGTATTAATTTTTTATTGATGTAGTGTAGTGCTCTTTGAAAAAAATATATTTCCCTATTAATAATTCAAAATATCATTTTTAAAATCTCACATTGAAACCTCTCATTGTCAGTATCTCGAATTGACAAAATATCAAATTTTTTAAATTAAAATCTCGTTGAATGAAAAATTCTAATCACGCTTTGAAATTTACAAATTATTTAAACAAGCCTCGTACAACCGTTTCCACGACACAAAATCTCCGATATAGAATATTTTCGAAAAAAAAACAATCAACTCTAAGGCAAATTTAATGAGAACTTTTTTTCCCCGGAAAAACAAAAATTACAGGGGGACAAAAATATTTCACTTCACGAATCTCCCGCGAAATAATTTTTCGCAAACAACTTACTTGTGGAAATGTTTGCATTGAAATAAGGAAAAATTTCACTGGAAAAATTATTTACGGTAGCTATTTTGCTAAAAGGAATATTTTCCCTAATAATTTCATCCTGATAGAAAATTTCCCAAAATGGGGAAAAAAACTCCGGGGAAATTTCTTTGAATATATTCATGCCAGAAAATATGAAAATATCTTCACAAAAATGTTTTCTCATCCAAAAAATATCCCTTTCGCCAACTTCATGGGCATTTTTCCCCCGGAAAAAAAATAAATACCAGAGAAAGAATATTTCCAATCGTAAATCTCCCCCGAAATAATTTTTCTCCAAGAACTATCTTGGGGAAATTTTGTCAGAGACATACGGCAAAATATCCCTGAAAAAATTATTCACGATAGCATATTTTGTGATAAAAGGAATATTTTCCCCCAAGAAGATTCGTGATAGCAAATTTCCCAAAATAGAAAAAAAAAAACTGGGGAATTTTCTTTCGCGATAGGGCTGAGCTGATTGTGTTTATCTTATCTCGGGAGCTATATCCTCACAAAAATTTTATCTCTTAACAAATATCTCAATTATCATAATTTTATGATGGAGATACTTCTAGTGGGAATATTGTTCAAAAACTTTCTGTCGCGTCATCGCTAGGAATTTTAATTCTAGGTATTTTGTTTAAGGTATTAGTTACCTACTCCTTTTGAAAAAATTTAAATTTCACAAAAAAATATCGGAATGGCAAAATATAGTCCCGGCGAAATTTGTATCTGATCCATTATCTCGGGGAAATATCCCTTTACAACAATAATTAATTATCTTTTTCCCAATTTTTTTTTTTTTTTTGAACTTCTATGCTTTCATTTGGTTTGAATTTACTTTCCTAATCGTACTTCCGTTTCGGTTTAATTCTCTGTGTATAAACTCTCGTCATCTCAGAGTCTGCATGTGTTAGCTCCTCACTTTGTAAAAAATAATGGCACGTAAAATAATTCCACTTTAGTAAATTAGATTTATTTTTTCCACTAAATGAGATCTGGTTTATTGTACATATATATTCCTGTTTCTGTTGATGATGTTAAAATTTTATTATTCTAAGTAGGTACACATGTTTAATTTTGAATGCCTCTCGTAATTCTATGCTTGACATGGCATTTAAAATTCACTCTCATTAATTTTAACTTTTCATTTTGTGAAAGTAAATATATAAAATCGTGCCCGTTAATAAAAATGACATTTGGCTTTTATCAAATTTCAATTCATATATCATTTTTTTTGTTTTTTTTTTTTTTTTTTTTGTAGATACCTTCAAAAAAATTAGTAATCAAGAATTAAATATAAAAACATAAAAAGAAACACCAAATGCTCACCTTCTTTTTTTTTAGTTGAAAGAATATAATTAATTAAAATCCTGTTTTATATCAAAAAAAAAACAACAACAAAAAATTTATATAAATTTTATCCACCTACATAATATTTATGTATGTATTTATATTTACGGTATACAAAACAGGGAGTAAATAGACAAAATGCCCTTCGCATAAAGGTGATAAATTACAAAGAAAAGGCCCATAAATTTAATAGAACGAAACGACGAGCGCACAAGGGAGCTATATTGCTATGAAAATATTCAAGTTAAAATTAATAGCTAGCTTTTAGCATGGAGCTTAATTGCGGCCCAGTTATACACCCAAACACCAATAAAACAAAATAATTCATCTTCAGCAGCAAATAATTATCATTAAGTAAAGATGGTTTTCTCTTTTTTTCTTTTTTTTCTTTTTTGATACATCAAAAGCCTGAAAAGATTGTTTGATATTCGTTTATTTTTTGTATATAAAAGTCGACGATTCACTTCCAAAGAAGGAAATTAAAGGATATTTTGTTTTGGTTGAGATATATGAAGAAGGTAGAGAAAGAAAAATTCTGTGTTCATAAAAAGGCAAAACCAAACCAGTTATAATTATGTTAGAGATAAGACAAGGAAATGATATCCCGCTAAGTTGAGGTAGGACAAAGAAATGTTCATGAAATTTTCTCTGTCTTTCTGTCTAAATGAAACGTTTTTATGGATATTTTCCTAATTTCAAAATAGATCCTACTATTGCTTACATAAAATCTAATTTGTCGAAGTATTTCATTAGAAAATCAAGAGTCCCACAGGGAAGTCCCCTAGATCCCATACTTTTTCTGTCTTTCTGTCTAAATTAAACGTTTTTATGGATATTTTCTTAATTTCAAAATAGATGCCACTATTGCTTAACTAAAATCTAATTTTTCGAAGTATTTCATTAGAAAATCAAGAGTCCCACAGGGAAGTCACCTAGGTCTTATACTTTTTCTTCATATTATTATGTGTTAATTCATGTGTTAAGCAAAATTCTTACTTTTATCCATGATTTATACAGATTTTTATTAGCATAATATTTACCTACTATTGATCATTAAATTTTCCACAATTATGTCAATTTGATCATATGTCGCTTAGTAAAGGTTGTTTGAATTCTTAAGGGGTTTTCTACGTTTGAACAAAAAATTTCAAATATGTTTTTTTCTAATTTTTTGCGATCGAACTAAACATGATAAATAAAAATGAAGTAATCTGATATGCGTAGGTTCGATCCCTAGGTGTGCATGTAGAAAGTTTTTCAAATAAAATTGAATTAAAGCTCAGGACCACTAATAAGGAGACTGATGATAGGGCTTGGCACCCCTTGAAATAGCTATTTCCCCAACCAAATAATTAATTAAAACAAATTATAAATTAATTCGTATACAATTGGTGGTAGCACCTTTAATTTGTTGTTGTCGTTCAGAAATTAAATGAAAAATGGTTTTTTGTTTTCTACTAAACTTTTTCAAAATATCAATTTGAAAACCCACGACCCTGTATTTTTTGATCACGTTATGTTTTTCGAACTTTGTTGCCAAGACATGGCGGTGCGGTTTGCAAAGCTTGCTCTATCAAAGCCGGTAATTACTGTAATTTGATGTCAGAAAAAATCATTAAGACATGGTGACGACGAACTTTTATCGAATTGTTCATCGGTCGTTTTTAAATGAATGCTTATACGGAAAAAAAGATGACAAATGATGGAAAGAGTCACTCAATCTTACTTCCTGAACCTACCCATTTCTAACATTTTTAGCCCGAAAAATTCAAAGTTCTTTTAAAAAAAAATTAAACTGGTAATATTCGGCAGTTTCGGGCAAGTATGCGAACAGACCTAATATGTTTGCTCAAAATTGTTAAGTTAAAGCGGCCATTTTGTTAAAGCAACATCTGTCAAATTTGTTGTCAATTGTTCAGTACTCACAATATAGTGGTAATTCACAATGGAATGTCAAACAACGTGAGCAAATCATCAAATTTTATTTTCAAAATCAAATTCACATTCGGAAAAATTACGTGCATGACTTTTAACCACGTCACGACCGTTCTTTCGAGTCGAATATTCGCCGTTTGGTGACCAAATTCGGGAGATCAGGTTCTGTCAATAATAATCAGACAAGGACAGTACGTCATCGAAACAGAATGTGCACCTTTATGCGACTTAAAATTGTCAGGACTTAGGTTAAACGACCACAAACAACGCCATGCGTTCCCTAAGTGGGCTCTAGTATATTCCAAAAAAATACATTTTAATGACGAGGTCCTTTTTGAATGAAGTAAAATTTTGTTTAAAGAAAATTTGATGAATTGGTGAAGGGAAATTTGATGAAAGGAAATTCGATAAAGAGAAATATGATAAAGAGACATTTGATAAAGAGAAATGTGTTCCCTGATTGGGCTCTGGTCAAGTTGGAAGCTGATCCAAATTTTTTCGAACAAAAAAATTCCTTTTTTGGATGAAGGGAAATTTAATAAAAGAACATTTGATTGAGGGAAAGTTAATGACGTGACATTTTTTAAAGGGAAATTTAATGAAAGGAATTTTGATGAAGAGAAATTTGTTGAAGGAAAATTTTATTAAGATAAATTTGGTGAAGCGAAATTTGATGAAGGGACTTTTGATGAAGTCAAATGTATTCCCTAATTGGGATCAGGAGAAGTTGGAAGTTTACACAAATTTTGTCAAATAAATTCAAAGCAATATTTTTAGCGACGAGACTTTTTTTAGGATGTAGGGAAATTCTATGAAGGAAATTTAATAAAGTGGAATTTTAAAGGGAAAATTGTCTGATACCAATCCACCAGGACTAAATGAATCTCGCAGTAAAGTTTTTCTTTTGTGTAGATTTTGGTCGGTGGAATCATCGCTTTGTACTGCTTCCCAAGAGAAATTATAGTACAGATTGATAATGAGCAACTCCTTGTGGCCTTCACTGTATGATATGGATACTGATGACATGTGGTTCAATCAGAACGTCGGTCGGGACTTCGTTCCTACCAGCACATGCCACGATGAATATTTATTACGTGCCAAAAAAAAAACACTAATTCGGTGACTCGTTCCTTTTTCACGATATGGACTTGTTAATTTTCCACCACCTTCCTGCTATTAAAAAAGACTTTTTTCTTTGGGGTTAAGTGAAACAATTTACGACTTTGCTAAAAACAACCCAGAAACTGAGCCCAGCATAGTAGTTTCCGCGTAGGAATCTGCCATAATTGATTTTTTTTTTTATTAAAAAAAAAAAGAAAAAATTCTAGGTATGCATCTTTTTTTTACAAAAAAATCAGCGAAGAAATGTTACTGCTGTATATAGCCTGTAGCCTTGCGGATACAACAGGAGTTAATGCAGTTGTCAAAATTGCTTTTTTATTATTTATTAGAATTCAACAAAAAGTGTTTAATATTTCATTCCACGGCACATACAGCAAAGTACACAGGCATTTATTTTTGGGGTATTAACATTTTCTAACAAAACAAAAACAAATAACGCAAAAATATTTCATTATTATTTTCCATTTTGTCCTCGAAATGAGTTATTTTGTTGATTTAAAATGTTTTCTATTTTGGCAATAAAAACTATATTTTGTCATTTATACTACGAAATGAATTTTATTGAAAACTCCACATATGATTGTGCAGCTGAACGTGAACGTGAACAACCCTTAGTCTGAGACAATCTCTACCAAAAACACACAAATATTTTTTTTTCTATAATAACTTGAGGGGTGAAAAGTAATTTTGGCAGCATATCACATGCAATTCATTTTGTCAATAAAAAAAAAAAAGAACACAAAAAAAAACTTTGCTTTTGCTGAAACTACATTTTTATAACCCACAAAAATTATTACACACAAAGCATGATACATATGTATGTAGGTATGTATGGATGGTGTGTATCTACGAGTATACGAGTGTTTATAGTGGCATACAATTTGTCGTCGTCCATTCGTACGTTTATACGTTTGAGTTAATGAAACTGCGTTTCCTTTCAAAATTCTCTCCCAGTTAACTGCCCATTTTGCCATTAAACTTAATTTATTCCTATTTCTTTTATATTTTATTTTGCGCTTGAATTGTCCTGCATTCGAATGATATCGGACAATTTTTGCAAAGAACCAAAGTTCGTGTGTGCATTGGAATTGAAACACAAAATATAATAAACTATATTTTTATAGACTCTGGCTCTGCCTACGTTTACATAAAAATATAATTTATAATGTTCGACTGGTTTGCAAAGGCACAAGCACAAGTACGTAGGTACACTTCCTTTTATAGCTGATGCTGATACATGGTGCTGACAGACTAAGCATCGACCTACCTACACACACAACAAAAAAAAATGAAAAATAACATCATCTAGTCACAAAAATGATATTTCAAAAGGGATTTGCTTTCAGCAGATATGACCAAGGGTAATGTAATAGTAAAAGTGCTACAAAGTATAGATACCCATATCAGACATCAAAGTCCGCCTTTTTAAAGTACTTTTTACGCCCCTATACACTGAGAAAAAAAATATGTATAAAAATGTAAATTTGAAAAAAAAAGTATATCAGTGATCTAACAGAGCCATTGCCTCTTTTCCAGTGCTTAGATAAAAATATTCAAATTTATGTACAAACAAAATGATTAGTAAAATTCCGTGTTTATTGAAGTGAAAATTCTAAACGCAGGCTTTTGAGGCGAGGACTTAACACAGAAAAACCGACTGAGTCAGAACTCAGAAGTACGAAATGAAATTCACGATTTAATATAGCATAGAAGTTAGTTAAGTCACTGATCACTAAAAAACAAATAAGAACTTTGCGTAGTTTGTTAGGTCTCATAACTTCTCACGGCTGTAAGTTACACGCAGGTTTTTGTATACATTTTTGTCTGATTTATTTTACTTCCTTTATACGGAAAAAAAACAAAAAATCTTCAGTTGCTTCACACTGATTTTTTACTTCCGATATAAACATACATTGGTACTACTATATGGCAAGTTATGGCTTTGTAAAAAAATCGAACTCGAAATTTTGATCAAACTTGACATAATGATAGCAGCGAAGTCGAAAAAAGTTGGTGTTACAATTGTGTCTGTCTACCCGTTCTTCTGCAGCTTAAATGGTTTGGTCGATTTTTTCTTTAACTTAGTATCTAGCGTTTTTTGAGCATTCCCCTGACAGGCTTTTTTTCATTTTTCTTTAAGACCAAAAATGACGGTAATTAATTAATTCTTTTAATGTTTCGAATTTTATTTTCAAAATTTTGAGTTTAAAAATCATTTATTCAAAAACTAAACACTAAAATAACTACGTTTAAAAACATAATTAAATAATGGACTACTGGCTTTAAAAAAAAGCATGATGGTAAGTGTTGCCGTTGTGTTTTTATATTCATTTTCTATTAATTTCAATATTTTTTTTTATTTTCCCCTCTCACCTAGAGGGGTTGACAAATACAGTGGGCAGATATCTTAAAACCATGTTCATATTATAATGTCCCGACAACAAAAAAAAAATTTGCATTTATCACAAAATGCACAATTTTTTAACTAAGAGCCGCCCAACTATAGAGAAAAGTAAAACACTTAACTCTTCCGATTGGTTTATCTCGAAAAGGGTTATTTTTATGAATAAAGTATATTAAGTTTTTTTGTATGAAATTTTCTGAGCTACAAATTGGTCCTTGACATTTTTTCTGCACAACTTACCATTTGGGAATTATTCCAGAAAAACGATTTTGGGAGGCCTACAACCCCACATTGTATTTCTTTATAAATTAAAATTATAAGGTTATATTAAAGCCTAAATGTCAGTACCGTGGTATATTTCTTTATAATGAACTTAAATGATTTCAAGCAATTTTTGCTAAAAATCTTGTTACTTTTCTATTAGGAATGGAACCAATACTTCGGACAAAACAAATCTGTGCAATAAATGTTGAGTTATAACCTAGCATAGAAATAAAAACTGATTTCAAAAACTAAAAAAACATAAAATTTTGATTAAAACATTGCCTTTCAAAGTTGAAAATGTCAAAACGTAAGAGGGAATTTAGAAACTCACCAAAAATATTGTCAAAAAGAGTTAAAACGTATAAAAATTCAAAAATAAAAAATCAGTGTCAGCACCATGTCTTCGAGATTTAGTACTTTTTACGATAATTTTTGTTCCCTAAAAGTTGTAGTAAAATGCTCTTACAGATTTAATACCCTGTCTTTTTAAAGGCAAATAAAATAAAAAAATTAATTTTCAATGACTTTTAATTTTAGCAAAATTTTTGATTTAAAAAATCACAATTGGCAGAGAATCCACCCATATATCAAAATTTAGCTTTCTGGCGATTATTTCCTAATTGGGCTGTTTTTATGGTTGTGTTGATTGGACTTTGAGAAAAATCTCATTTTTCTCAAAAACGAATCCTATACGATTTTGATTAAAATTTGTATGTCATCTAATATCAATGCAATCTACCATATGGGTGATTCTCCACTAAAAGCTCCTTTTTGTGGCCCCGACCAAAAATGGTAAAAAACTTCAACAAATTAAAAATATTTTAAAGGCAATAGCAGCGTAAGCAACGTTCCCAACTAGCCCACTTCTCAATTTGAGATATTTCCAAATGTTTGATAAAAAAAAAACATTAAACGGCCAAACGTCATTTCCGTAACGTGTCTCCTCCTCGTTTTAGCACAGAAAAGGTGTTTTATGTAACTTTTAAATACAAAAATATTATGATTTTACAAATGTGAATAATTTCAATTGTCCTTAAAATAAATTTTATTCATTTATAACAATTAACTTACAAACTTTCAAACATGTGTCTCCAGGTATTTGCATCATTTCCGTAAAAAAAAATCAAATGCTTTTAAATTCAAATAAAATACCGGCAGTTAATAAAATTCAAACTAAATGTAGAAAATCAATCATGTTTTCTTTGAAACATATTCAAGAAAAGGGATAATACAACAGTTTCGTGTGTTATTTTCAAGTGAGTGTTTGTATGCATCTCGTGTTCCATTAATTACGTCATTTCCGTAAGTGAGTATAATTTTGTTAATTGATAATAAACAAAAAATATTTTCTAATAGTTTTGTGGCGCTATGTTGCACAATTCTTTATACCAAATATGAAAAAAAATATATATTATTTTTCGTGATTAAAAAGTTAAAAAACATCGATTTTCGTCATTTCCGTACCCTCGTTGAGTTACGGGAATGACGTGATGGTTACGGAAATGACATGTTTTTCCCTTAAAATGTCATTGATAACTTCCAAATAGTTTATTTTTTGTTTAATTCAATGAAATCGTTTAAGGAACTATGGCTGGTCGCAAACATAAAACTGCTGTTGAAGCAAAAACCAAACCGTAACGAAGTCGTCATTTCCGTAGCAAAACAAAATTCGTAAAAACGCTTAAAAACATGTGGCCGCACTTTTTATTCATAGATTATTGCGTTTTTTACGTCAACAACTTGGCATAATTTTTTTCTCAAATTTAGGTAGGGGCCACTTTCGATGCCAAAAAGGAGCTTTTAACATTTCATACTTTTGCTTAAAGGCTTTCACTTTTACCCCACAATTGAGGAATGTGGTCAACCTATTGACCATATATTGGAACGAATTGTTTATTAATCTTTTAATTAAGGGTATCTTGCATAGAACCATTTTTTTTTTTTGATTTTCGATTCGAATAATGTTGCATATACAAATTTTCAAAAAAAAAAACAAATTAAACAAATTTTTAAAAAATATTTTTTTTTTAAATTCGATATTTTGTGATGTGGTGATTTTTTTATACATTTTTTTAACTCCTATAAAACACTAAGAAATGGTGTAGCAATTTTTTTTTTCATAAAAATGATGTACCTACCTACTAATTTTTTTTCTTAAACATTTTAACAAAATTTTGTATATACAAAATTTATTCTTTAAAAAACCGCTCCAACGATCTTTAAATTTTGTTTTTTTTTTATAAATAAATATGTATTGAAGAAATCGAATACTTTACATCGCGGTGGGTGTCAAAACGATTTCAGAAGCTTCTTAATCGATTAATTTCTAATTCTTTTTATTTTAAACAATATTTTTCAGTTCAAAGCCTCGTACGCAGATCGCACTAAATTTTAGCTTCCATACAAAATTCTCTGCAAAATTTAGCTCATTCAAAAATTAAGGAAAGCATTTTAGCCGAGAGGTACACGCAGTTCCAGCTAAAAAATCAAACGTTTGTTTCTTACTGTACATCACTTATTGGTCAAAATTTAGAGCATGAAATAATTTTTCGGCACATTAATTCTCAAGCTAAATTTTAACAGATTCTGTTATTTTTGATTTTTGTATGAATTGTATTTTGTGAAAATAAAAATTTAAATGGAGGAATATTTCGGAAAAAAACAATTTATCTCAGCAAAAGAAAAGAATCCAATTTATTTAATAATATTTAGTTGCAATAATAATAAAAAAAAGTGTGAGTGCTGGGACTCACGGTTAAGATGTGTAAAAATACCTTACGTAACGTGAGGCTCAGAATCACAATCACATCACAAGATACGTTACGTTTTTTTTTCACCCTACCGCCATCCAGTATAGATGTTTACACATCAAAAATCATTGCAATGGTTGGAACACAATTTCGAAGAACAGTTGTTTTCTTGGGCATATTCTCCACAACGCACGCTCTACGTCAAAATTTAGCAAGGGTTTTAAATGATTTTTGGAGAGAAATGTGGGAGCTAAATTTTTTTCAGATATGCGTACTAGGCTTAAGTTGTTAAAAAAAATCTTTTCGTAGTGTTTCATTTTTTTTCTTCAAACATCAGCTTAAACCCCAGCTTAATATTGACATAAGATCTTTTTAGCGAATATGTCATAAAAAAACATCTGTTTTCTGAGAAGAAAATATCAAATAATTTGGGTTTTTATTATTTCAAATGAATTTAACTGAAAAAAAAAATATATTTTTCTCTGGCTGCGATAAATCGCTGTTCTCGCTGTTCTCATTTCTTTCGTCTTCTAATGCAAAGTTTACACAAATTTCAATAATTACCATAATTTACCAAGATTTAGTTCGAAAATAAATTTTGACCGATTGGTGATGTACAGTAGAAAGCACGGGCTGGTTCGTAAAGGAACCATGTCTATGTAAACAACTAACTAAGAAGTTTTGCTGTTATAGGGGATCACAATGGACCAACAGGCTCCCGTCTACGCAACAGCCTCAGAGCTGGACACGCCCCTCCCAACCTAACCTACAGTAAGCAATGAAAATTTGATTTTTTTGAAGGTTTGAATGAAACAAAAACCACATCGGTGAGCCAACACGTTTTTATTGAATTGAGTTATAGCAAGGCCGATTATCAGTCCTTTTATTTGTGCTTAGTCTATTTAAGTTCATTTAATTTAAAAGGCTGTTTTCCTCCACCGGGAGTTTTAGTTGAAGTTGCGTATACCACCCGGCTAAAATGATTGGCTAAATTTAAGTGATTTTTTGTGTATGCTTAACCGACTTTGTGCCCTGTTGTAAGGGAGATTTCAGTAAAATCTCCCTTAGAGCAGGGCATAAAATATAAAATCTTTAAGGCTCTAAAAGCACTTAAATTGAAGGAACAAGTAGGTAAGTGTGATGTCATATTTCTGAATTTAATTTATTTCAAAAACACTTCCTTATATGATATACTTACACTCACTGAATCCAATTACATACATATTTGCCACTTCGTATCAATGTCGTTGCGATGCGACGCACGTAGAACTTTCCATTCGGATATTAATATATTTATTTTTGGAAGATGAATCTTTGAATTATATCAAGCTATCTAGGCGTGTATATAGTTCAAGTTTTTTTATGCCAATTCAAAATCACTTACTCAATAATTTAAATTTGACGCTCTTTATAACCTCAAATTCAATTTTTCTTTGAAATTTTTAAAATTCAACACTTTCCATAAAATAATTTATAAGTTCAAGTGACCTCAACTCCAAAAATTGCATTTCGCCCAGGTACGACAGATGGGCTGATGAGCCCTAAGTTATTCTTTCCAAAAAACCATAAATTCAATCTCTCTTTTTAAAAATGGTTTCGTAAAATCTGTTATATCAGAACCTTCACACCCAATTAAATCTTATTATTAAGTAAATATTTATACAGAGGAGGTACATAATTCTTCAAAAGAAAACAAAGCTGTCATTTATCTGTTTGATTTTCATTTATTCCTTTGTGTTTTGTTCAAGCTTATTATATTCCATAGATAAATCCTTGTTCAACTATCGCACAGAGTATAAGTACAACCCTATTTTTGCAAGTCAAACCACGTTCTTATATACGAATATAGACTTAAAAGCGGATGATTTAATCTACCAGCTAATTGGTTTTTCTTATGTAATTTTCTATTATAGGAAGGTAAGGTAGGTAAGGTAGGTACGTTCCTCCTACTTTATCTAATATTTATATTCCTTTGTATCATACAAAAGATAATCAGATAGATAGTCTAATTTTAATTTAAATTCAAAGAGCAATCAATTTAAGTTTTTTTTTCTTTCTGTCTTCTAACTAAATAAAGCTTCAAGGAATATATGTATTAAAATTATGTATATTAAAAGCTGCATAAAGTGCTATTTTATACTAAAAAGAGAAAAACCCCATAATGTCAAGTAGGTATATTTTTTTTTCTCCTGTTTCAATATCTTTAAAAGTACATACCTACTTTGACTCATTCATTATATCCCATATCCTATTCTATATTGTATAGGTGGTAGGTACAAAAATTGCAAGGACAAAGAAAAAAAGGTGTCACTTTCCATAGCTTGAAGCTACCTATCCAATTAAGCTCTTAAAATGTTACACAAGACTATGGCTATGCACATTCAAAGACACAAGATAATTTTTACCCAAAGTTACGATAACTTTTTGAATTTTTATATAAGATGTTGCCGATAGCAACAAAACCAGCTAGAAAAATAATATATATATGTACATAGGTATAACAAGAGAATCACATAGAAACAAAAAAAAAAAACCAGAAGCCTTCAGTATTTTACACAAAATATGCATTAAAGTGAATAGCTGCTTGGGTGAGGAGTGAGGAGCAAAAATAATTTACCTACTCGTATAAACAATAAAGGTTCTAAGGTTTACCATGATGGAATAGATAAAGTAATCTTCATCTTCAAGACGAACAAAAAAAAATACAAACAGCTAAACGCGTATAGGTGGTAGGTGGTAGGTCGTAGGTCTGGGTGCAGATTGATCAATATGATTACACTGAGTTAGAATAAAATTTGCTTAAAATAAAGAAACTTATATATTAGAATTTTGATAAAAAATTGTTGGTATGATAAAAGGAATTTTTTTTAATTCAACTAAATTTTAATTAAATTTGTAAATTTTGTTTTAAAAAATTGTGAGAAGGTTTCTCAGGAAAAATGCCAAAATTTATATCAATTTCATAGAATCGAGTTACCATAATGAAATCTTTGTTCTAAAAAAAAACAGTGGTTTTTTTTAGACATTTTTGGACACGAAACCATTTAATACATAATTCTTAGCTTACGAAAAAATATTTCCAAAACAAAAGAAAAACGTATGTCAGTAACATTTTGATCAAACAGTTTCTGTTTTTGAAGTCACAGGTATTTACACAAGCTCAGAAGTGAGAACGAACGAATTAAAACTCGATGCAAATCTTTGTCGTCAACACTCATTCAGATACATACTTATCTACACAGTCTCAGAAGTGGAAAGAACCAATTAAAACTGGATGTGAGTCTTTTAAATATCACTTTAACCACAGAAACCGTTACCAAGACCATCAAGAGATACTTTACCGTGAGGGCTAGTTCTCAAGAGCCATCACAACAAATTCGACTGACATTTACCGAAGCCGTTCGACCTATTTATACCCCAGTCGCTATGTACAAGGCCTGACGAAAAATTTTACTGTACAATTTTCTTTCAGAATTCGTTTAAGGTGGTTGTTATTAGGAGCATATGTGTGAAAAATAGGCTGGAGCTTAAGAAGCCATCTTGAATTTTCTGAAAAAATGACCTTAAATAGAAAAAAAAACAACGGCAACACTAAGGGCCAGTTTGTTCACAGCTGATCATCTTTAATCAAGGATTATTGCAACTGGTAAATCATCGAATGAGCATGCTAATCAAATTTTTTGTGAAGGTATCCATAATTTAAGTTGTTAATCAGCCGATTTTGGTTGATTAGCGCCATTTAGTTAGAAGCTGTAAAAGTTATCGTTCAGATTTAACCCACTGTGAACAATTTGGCCCTAACAGTGTGTGTCATGTTATATCTTTTTTAAAAGCCAGAAATCCATTCTTTCTACTTTTAAATCAAATTATTTTAGTGAATACTTTTTGAAAAATTAATTTTCAAACTCAAACTTTTGAAGAAAAAAATTTTAAATAAGTTTTTTTTTCAAAATTTTACATAAGTGAGTGCTATTTTTTTTTCTAATTTTCAATGTCCTTATGAATTGTAAGTCAAACGTTAAAAACCAGATCATAAAATGTCTTCTAGTTTTAGAGAAAATTGAAAATAGCAAAATATACTTTGTTACTTTTTTAGTGGAATTATGATTTTTAGAGCAATTAAACCAAGTATTGGAGCCAAATTAATGGAAACATATGTACAGTTTTCTTTCACAATTTGTTAGAGGGGATTATAAGAAGCATATTTGTGTTTTTGTTTTGGAAAGTCGAGATAGGTGGAGCTTAAGCCGACATCTTGTATTTTCTAATTAAAATAGAAAAAAAAATGAATTAAAATAGAAAAAAAAATATTTGATGACAACGGTAGCATTAACAGTGTGTTTCATGTTATATCTTTTTTTTAAAGCCAGAAACCCATTCTGTAATTATATTTTTAAATCAAATTGTTTAAGTGAATACTTATTGGAAAATCCCTTTTTTTTGCAAAATTTTTAGTTTGAAATTACTCAAAATTTTGCAAAAAAAAAAAAAAAAAGGAAAAAATTTCTAAACTAATTTTTTTTTTTAATTTTTAATAGTTAAGTATTTTTTTTTCATTATTCAATCTAATCAATTTGCTAAAATGTCTTATACTTTTTGAGAATTATCAGAAATAATTTTTTTTTTTTCAATCCTTGGTTTTTTAATTGTTCTAAAAATCATATTAGAAAAGTATATTTTGTTATTTTCAATTTTCTCAAAAACTAGGAGACATTTTATCATCTGGTTTTTAGCGTTTGACTTAGAATTCATAAGGACATTGAATATTACAAAAAAAAATACTACTCATAACGTAAAATTTTGAAAATAAATTCTTTAAAATTTTTTTATAATTTTTTTTCTTCAAAATTTTGATTTTAAAAATGAATTTTTCAAAAAGTATTCACTAAAAAAATTTGATTTAAAAGCAGAATTAAATAATTTATTTCTAGCTTTTAAAAAAGATATAATATGACACACACTGTAAGTGTTGCCTTTGTATTTAAATATTTTTTTTTTCTATTTCAAGTCATTAAGAAAATTCCAAGATGGTGGTTTAAGCGCTCGATTTTCTCGAAAAACCACAAATAGCTATACTTTTAAAAAAACCCCTTGTAACGAATTGTGAAAGAAAATTGTAGGTACAGTAAAATTTTTCCCAGGTGAAATGTTTATTCCGACTGTGCTATCACAACACACATTCGCAGTCGTGGACTTCAAAATTTGTCATCTTTTCTTTTATCCGGCCTTCGATGGTAGTAACATCTTTGGAATAGTCTTGAATCTAGGGTCTTCATTAAGAGTAAAAGATCTTTAATTCCACATACGTACTAATGTAGAACCCGTGCCGTTAGACTCTGTTAAGTTTGGAAATATTAAGGACTGGCGAGTCTTATCGTTTTAAATTACAAACTTTAAGATGCTTCAAAATTGAAGAAAACATTGAAAAAACAGCGATTCCACTGAAAAAACAACAAAGTAGACTTATGAGACCGGTTTTTTATTATTCGTGCCTCACTTCGAAGCCCACTTTTTTTGTCTACGAACTGGCGTGATTCCAGCCTCAATCTTCTCAATCTAAACAACCGCGTCTAATGGATGACTAATAATTGAATCCCAGCTTATTTCACTTTACAACAATTTTTCGGGCACCTACTACATTTTGCGAAGAAATCCTTCAAGAATATCTATTTTCGTGAAATAGATTTTTTTCGGGGTACCTAGTGCATCAAATCCTTCAAAAATACGTATCTCTTCATGAAAAAAAGACCTTCAATTCCACATAATGGAAGTCTGAGGATCGAATTCCATCCCATTACACTTTAAAAACAAATTATTTCCCTTAGCGGTACCTACTACATCTCGCGAGGAGGGGTAAAAAATCCTTCAAGAATAGGTATCTGTTTTTTTTTTTTTTAAGTGGCCCTCAACTAAGCCATTTGGATTCGAAAGAAAATTGTAGGTACCCTCCATTCCAACAACCAACTAACTAGGTCACTAGGCCCTGAATCTCCACGAGCTGTTGCACCACCAAATTAATTATTATCAATTTATTTTCATTCAAATTTATGTTTCTAATTCTTTTCATAACAAAAAAAAATATAACTCACTTGAATGGCAGTTTCTTAAACTATATCCATTAACTACATTCTCGCAGTAAATGGCAATTTAAAATAAATTTTTTTCTTAAAACTCAGGCATCAATTCAAACATCAAATTGCATTTTGATAATCCCTCGTAAATTATATTGGTTTAGGTTACAAGCAATTTTATAAGAATAAAAGTCGAACAAAAAAAAAAATAAAAATTTCTTTTGCCGGAAAACTAAAAGTATATAGGCATATTGATTTTCATACTTACACAAGGACCAAGCTGAATTTTAAATGCAAGTCAATAAAAAGTTCTCTTTCCAAAGTCCTTAATTTATTTATTTTTTTTCTGTTGAAATAATCACCCATTGGCTCTTGAGAGAAAGAAAGAGAACAAAAAAAAATTTGAGAAAATTTATGTTTGTCCATGGACACTGGAAAGGGAAGGATGATGATAATATAGAAGTTGGTATTAGTATAGGTATAGCTTGGCATAGCAATGGACTCTATAGTATGAAAACTTTTTGCAAGAAATACCTATACCTACCCTGTACCCTCTCGTTGAAGACAATTAAAATTGAAAATTTTGAAATTCCCATTTTAGTTTCTCTGACAAAAGTTAGTCATTAAAAATTCTTTTTATATAAACTTGCTGCAGTAGGTGAAGGGTTTTACTCGTTAGATCGATGAAGTATGAGTATCTGATGTTAGTACAAACTTTATTTGAAAAAAAAAGAAATTAAAAAAAATACTTAACAATCTATAAGGAATCACTTTGTTTTGAAGGACTTTAATTTACATACATTTGTTTGTTCAACATTACAGTGTTGCTAGGAAAATAGGTTTTGAAATACAAAAAAAACTTGGAACAGGCTGGACTGCATTTCATTGTCCTTCGAAATCTAAAAGACCCATTTTGTCCCGCTAATAATTTTTCAGGGGGTTTAAGGCCCCCCATTCTGGTTTTTCAGGAGTATCTCCTTAATGGTCACTTGTACAGAAAAAATGTTTAGGGCTAATTTGTAGCTTAGAAAATTTCCTACAAAACATATGTTGATACTTTTCTTCATAAAAAGAACCGTTTTGGAAATAATTCAATCGGTAGAGTTGAGGGTTTTATTTTTCTTTAGAAAATTTTCTCTTTTCACATCAAGTTGAGTTCAAGGTGCGTTTTATTTAATGTGTTATCCCCATAAGGACTATTTCATGATTGTTTTTATTTTTAACGATGATGAATTCATGTAATTTCAAGTGCAATGTTGTAGATCGTAAAAAAGTTCTTACAGTAGAATCTCGAAAAGATGAACAGATATAAAACAAGGTCCGTTCATGTCTTCAAATTGATTATCTTTTAGAGCATCAACATTTGGTTTGGGGAAGCAGATATAGATACTTATAAATAAAAACCCCACTTAAGGGGGTTCGTTCATATTTCCGAGCTGTTCATCTTATAGAACCGTTCATCTTTCCGAGATTCTACTGTATATTTCAATATTTTTGAGAAGACTTCATTAATAAATATTTGCCAGCCAAATTGCACCTTAGGTTGGTTGAAGAAGTCTTCTTCCACATTGCATGCGCCATCGATTCGTGGGTCTTCTTCTACTTCACCGTTCCTTGTTTTTTTTCCCGTGGGTATGTGTTAAAACCTTCAAAAGGCTCGATAAGGACCGAAAAACGCGTGCTTATAGGAGTGTGAGATTCTTTCTTCACCAGAACCACCTCCCGATTGCAACTAAGTTGAAAATTATCTAGCAATTTATTTTTAACGAAGTTATAAAACGTTCTGTTCCTTGTGAACTCAAAAATTGTTCGGGCAGAAGCATTGGTGTCCATATTCAAACCACAAAAACCAGCCATCTCAGTTCGTTAGACTTTTACACATTACATGATAGGTCGCTGTACATTCCGTACAACTTCTTGTTGCATCTTCGCTCTTTCATCATCTACAGAGACCAAATTTTCCTCAAAACAGTCTACAACGTTCTCAAGCACCTCATAGCAAAATCACAGTGCAACAAGCCCATCAGAAAAAAAAAGACCCGTCCTTTTTTTACCCAAAATAAACGAATTTTACTTGAAGCCCAATTCAATAGTATTTTCCAAATGAGCAGCCAAAAATTTTGTATCCACAAATGTATATAAAGCAGGCTGTTAAGGAATTCAGGGTCCTCTCAAATGTATCACTTGGTTGGGTTAATTATTTTTTAAATCATTTAAATACCCATATCTACCACATGTTGCTGTGCTCCCACAAGCACATTCTCTCGTCTTTTTTTTCTGCCCATTTGCCATATAATCGATATTTAATTCACTTGCTTGTCGTTTTGATTTTTTTTTTTTTAATTTAAACCCTTCAGAACTTTGCTTTTTGGCTTTCACTTTCGTAGACTACCAAAAGTTTTACTCATTTCAACTTCCCCAAGATTAATTTTTTTTTTTAATTTCAAGTCGACTTTCTTAAACCAAGAGACCGTCATCAAGTTCATGATAATTATTTTTTTTTTCTTAGCTGTCAAATCTCATGCTGTTGAAAAATATTGCTTCAATAGCTGCAGAAAACATGAATTTTAAATAAAAACACACAAGAGCATCTCCACAGTGGTCACTATACTGAATTTTGACGACAAAATTCATTTCCGAAGAGAAACCTTGTTGAAAATAAATACAGTTAGCTAGGATTAATGAAGTGAAGACGTTAAAAATTCACTGACTTTTTTCTGGATGTTCAAAAGGATTGCTTCAAAATTTAGATCAGAATATTGTACGAAATTTCAGAACTATTAATTTGACGTCAGAATCAAATACAGCTATCTTAAAAATTAAAAAAAACATCGGTTTTAAACCTGTTATTTTAGATTATTCAAAATTTTGTTGATCAAAAATTTGTTTGGAAAATTTAGACAGTCAATTTTGTCAGATTTCTTTCAAATTTGATCTAAACTATCGTTCTAAATTTAAAAAATATAAAATCAATAGCACGAAAAATACTTCTAATCATTTGGGAATATTGGACTTAGTTTCATAAATTTGGTACATGTCCAAATTCGAATCAGTTTTATATGAAATATTGAACAAGATTTCAGATTTATTATCCTCATTCAAATATAGTGACTTGAAATAATAACAGTTTTTAAAAAATTTTTACCGGATTATTTAAAGTTTTTGATCAAAATTGTCAGATTTTTTTAAATTTGATCTAAAATAGATTGCAATCAAAAAAATATTGAAGCGATAGCACACAAAATTCTTTTTATCATTTGGGAACATTGCGAAAAATACTTTCATAAATTTGGTACATGTCCAAATTGGAATCATTTTCCTATGAAATATTTTACAAAATTTCCAATTAAGGTATTATATCAATATCAACATTCTTGTAACTTTTATTTTAGATTATTTTATGTATTTAGGCTTTGATCAAATTTGTCAGATTTTTTTCAAATTTGATCTTAAAATCGTTTCTTAAAAAATATCAAAGCAAGAGCACAAAAAAATATTTCTAATCATTTGGGATTGCGAAAAATTTTGACTTGCTGACTGACTTGAAATTTAGACATGTACCAAATTTAGAGGTACATGTCTAAATTTAATATAAAATACTGTACGAAATTTCAGATTTATTATCTTGATTCAAATATAAATATGTAGTGACTTAAAATAATAACATTCTTAAAACAATTTTTTCCAGATTATTTCAAATTTTTGAGTCTTTGATTAAAATTGTAAGATTTTTTTGAATTTGATCAAAAATCCACTGTAATAAAAAAATATCAAAGCAATAGCACAAAAAATACTTCTAATATTTTGGGATTGCAAAAAAATTGGACTTGCTTTTCTAAATTTGGTACGTGTCTAAATTTCATATGAAATATTGTACGAAATTTAAAAATTGTTAACTTTATTCAAATAAAGTAGGTAACCTTAAATAATATCACCTTCCTTTACCTTTTATTTTACATAATTTCAAGTTTTTGATCAAAAATTGTCAGATTTTTATCAGATTTCGTCTGATAAAAAAAAATATCGAACAAAAAAACACTAAAACTATTTCTTATCATTTATTATTATTAAATATTGGACTTGCTTTTTCCAAATTTGGTACACTTTCTTATGAAAATATACATTCAAGCAAACATGTTTTTCGAAACATTTCAAATGATTATTCGACGAAACTCTTGGCCTTAACAATGCTTTTGTTTTAATTTTTTTAAATTTCGTACAATATTCTGACGCAACATTTTGAAAACCCTATTTTGAACAGTATCCTCAAATTGTAGCAAATTTCATTAATTTTCCACAAAAAATGGCGAAATGATTATTGTCGCCAAAATTCAACAAAATGGACCACTGTGCACTAGCATTCAATTCACAATTTTTTTGCATTTTATGTTTTTAAACAAGTTTTTCTCAACAAAATGTCAACATTTTTCATTCTGTTGATGATGTTACCTTTGAGGTCGTTAGGATAAATAATGCCATCCAACTTCTGAAAATTGTCAAAGCTTTCTCATCATAGAGTCAACGAAAGTATAGACTTTCAAAACTTCCTACTACATATTTATTTATTTATTCATTAATAAACATCAAATTAAAATATTTAGTTTCTGTAAAATTGTTGTGAAGATTGAAGACCTTATGAAATAATAATTATCCTCATTATTTTCCAGCACCAACACCTTTAACATCACTCTAATGACAAAAGATAACATTTGCACAAAATTAAAATTCAAACCTTCTTACTTCAAGATAGTCCATAAAAAAAAAACAAAAAAACATTGAAAATATACCTCGCCGCGCAACCACTATCAAAATTTTACTTTAAACTTTTTTATAAACTTCTAGATGTAGGTACCAAATTCCACATTTAACATTCAAAGTAAAATGCAATAATTAATTAGAACTTTCCGTTTGCTGTGGAAAAAAAGTCTTCTCTTTGCCATCTCAAATTCAAAGGTTTTTTTTCTTTAAGTTCTATTTAAGTTGAGGTACCAGCTACTACATAGTTAGTACCTTATACATTCTACACCATCAGAAGTCGAAAATAGTAGTGTGGTGCTCTTTTTCTGTGTTTTTTATGTTTTGTTTCTGAGGAAGATGTTTAAATATAAGTGAAAAAGGAATAAAATTTGCAATTAACTTGAAGTTGAATTACAATTGGCCGTCCTTTACACTACGTCGACGACGACGACGAGTTGAATAAAACAAAAACAAAAAAAAAAAAAAATAGGAAAAAACTAATTTTTATTTTTTGTCGAGGACCTCTTAACAGAGTTAGCGAATTTTTGTTTGGCCATTAAAGTAAGTCTGTATAGAATGAGTTTTTGTTGCCTTTTAATTCCAGTGAACTGTTTATAATAATATGTATATATACAAACATGGATATGCCCATGATGTTTGATAATTGCCGAAAAGCATGAAACAAAAGACTAACACTGATGAAAAAATAATAGTTATATTCTGTATAGGTACATTGTGTTAGGGAATTCGGGATAAGTTTTAACAAAATTTAATTCCTGTTTTTACATCGTAGTTTTTCAGAAAAACAGTCAGTTGTTCACAAGTCATTTGGTGATGATATGTGATAAATAAGCTTTAAACTTAAACCAGTTTCAGCATTAATTTTTTTGTCTTTTTACTTCAGATACTTCTAGCAATAGTTTTTCACTCTTTTTGCACTCACAACACTTCAAAAAATCCTTCCATTTGCTTTTCGGAGTGATGTTTTAGGAGCGTTCTTTTTTTAACTCAGAATTTCATTTTGGAGCGCATTCTTTTTTGTCGAATTAGTAATGAAAGTAATAATTGTTCTTCGGAGTGATGTTATTAGAGTGTTTTTTTAAGTCCGAATTTGCTTTCGGAGTGCACTCTTTTTTGTCGAATTGCTAATCAATGTGATAAATGTTATTCGGAGTGATGTTTTAAGAATTTGCTTTCAAACTCCGAATTCCATTTCGGAGTAAAGTTTTTTTGTCGAATAATCTAAGCACTATATTATGTTTTTTGGAGTGATATTTTACGAGTTTTTTTTTTTTTTTTTTTTGATTCCGAATATGTTTTATTTCGGAGTGCACTTTTATTGTGGTGATTACTAATTTAATGATAACCATTTTGCTAAAGTGTCGACGTTCAGTAATGTAAGTGAAAATTTTGAAAGACGAAATTCCATATTCTATTGGAATTAAAAATGCATTAATTCTTCCAAAAACCAATGAAAATATTCACTTAAAAACATTTAAATGGTTTGGTAATTACTCTTCAGCCCTTACCAACATTAGGCCCTTCTAATTCTTAGTTCAGAAAAATTAGACCCAAAAAGCCAAACTTCAAAAAAATTCTAAAATTCTATAGTTTTAGTGAAGAACTTTATTTTGATATCGTAAACTTTTCTTAAAAAAACACTCTTAAAACATCACTTCAAACAACAATTATAACTTTGATTACTAATTCAAAAATGAAATTCTGAATTTAAAAAAGAAAACTCATAAAGCATCAGTACGTAAAGAAAATGGAAGGATATTTTGAAGTGTTGTGAGTGCAAAAAGAGTGAAAAACTATTGCTAGAAGTGTCTGAAGTAATTTTGAAGTGTTGTGAGTGCAAAAAGAGTGACAGGCTATTGCTAGAAGTGCCTGAAGTAAAAAGACAAAAAATTAATGCTGAAACTGGTTTAAGTTTAAAGTAATAAAGTTTTGGTGAGAATTGGACTAAATTAAAGTTTTTTTTTCGTAAGAACAATACATTTCTAGAAAAACGTACTCAAAAATGTAAAGATGGAGTAACACTCCGAAACGTGTCGCCAATAACATTTACATACATTTAAGTTGTGAAATTAAGTTTTTCAAAATAAAAAATCAAAATCAAAATCAAAATAAAAAAAAAATAAAATTAATTTTTTAAATTTATTTATTAAGATTAATCACTTTCTGTTAAATTATAGTTTCAGTAAAACCTTCACAGTATTTCTAACTTCTATTGTGTTTATTTTTGTAGTGAGGCCTAATGACTTCCATTAAAATTTAAAACACTGCGAACATTAAAAAAACAGATAAGAGTAAGTGTTTGAAAGAACTTCTGAATTTTATTTTAAACAAACTTGAGCTTCGATAAAACTGTTTTAAATTTTATTAATTTTTTTTTTTCAATTTAATTTATGCTATTTCAGCTTGTCTCAGTCTCTCCTTCTTTATAAGAAAACTATTGATTGGGTTTTTGTTAAATTTTTCTTCGTATTAGCACTTATAAAAGTTTTGTTCAATGATTCGGTAAAACTTGCATAGTATTACCAACTTTTAATATATTTAGTTTTGGGGCGAATTAAAGGGGCTTTGGAGTACTATTAAAATGTTTAACACAGTACATGCGAGCATTAAAAAAAATTAGATAAGAGTAATTATTTTAAAAGAAGAACTTCTAATTTTTTTCAAGAAAAACTCAGCTTCCATAAAACTGTTATAACTTTTGTTATTTTTTTTTTTTTTTTTTTAATTAAATTTATACTTTTCAGCTTGCCGTAATCTCTCCTAATTACTTAGAAAACCATTCAAAAGGTTTATCGAAATCGATACCATAAGCAACTTTCAGAAGTTTTGTAAAATGGTTTGGTAAAACTTGCAGAGTAATACCAACTTCAATTATGTTTATTTTTAGGGTGGATTTAAGAGGTTTCATTAAAATGTTCAAATGTTCAATGCGAGCATTAAAAAAAATACATAAGTTAGGGTCTGTTTCACAATGTCTAAGTAAAGTTCGGATTAGTTACTCGACACATAAATAACGGGACAGGGTCATAAGTCCACAGTAGAAAAACTTATACAATTGTGTTTTGATTACTTAAATAGGTCATAAATGCAAAAAAATTATTTTTTAGTTTTTGGACATATGACCCTATTCCAATATTTATGTGTCGAGTAACTAATTAGAACTCACTCAGACGTTGTGAAACAAGCCCTTAGTGTTTTAAATGAAGAACTTTTTATTTTTTTATAACAAAACTGAGCTTGGATAAAGTTGCTGTAACTTATATTAAATTTTTTGAATACAGTTTATGCTATTTCAACTTGCCTCAATCTCTTCTACTTGATTATAAAGCTATTGAAGGGTTTATTGTTAAAATTGTTGCCGTTTTTTTTTCGTAAAACTTGCAATGGTCTTACCAACTTGGTTTGAACTTCTTATTATTGATTTAAACGAAATTCTTCGGGAGCATTTAAAAAAAAATCGAGCTCTTCTGTACCTACTCTTTAAAATTCTTTGAATATTATTTAATTTGTGTTTAACTTGCATCAGTCTCCCCTACTTCGAAAAAGAAACCTTATATAAAATTGTAGGTAATAAATATTTAATTAAGGAACTAAGCAACTAAATTCACTGTTGAATATTTTAGTTTAAAAATTTCAATAATAAATGAATTGTTAGTTGTGTCAAACTGAACTTTGATAATAATCAAATATTAAAAAGACACAATCGAATTTTATGGGCAAAAAAGTTGAGAGTATTCTAAACGTGCTGTATAAGTTCAATATAATGGGTAAGTGCCTTAAGTAGCAACCATTCGCTTTAAGTTTTTTTTTTTTTCTTTCACTTCGAGATCAAAAACGTTTCTAAATGCGATTTTGGATTATGTTACTAATGGGTTTTTATGTTTATTTATTTATTGCCAACACTTCAAAAGAACGTGTGGCAGCAAGTGAGAGGAGTTCTTTTATGAATATATTGTGCGAGGTTATATACATAGAAGGAGGTAGGTACCTATAACCTGTTCAAATTTTACTTTTTTTATTTTTTAACTTTTGAAAAGTGAGACGCCCAACTCCTTTTTGGGTTATATACATATTATGTACATAGGAAGAGGTACTTAAGTACATTTATTTTTTTTTCAACTTTTTCCAAGTTTGACACACGTGAATGGAGAAATCAACCATAGGTTGTATTTTTAATCTCGAAGAAGAAACAAAAAACCTCTATAATACCTAATTTTGCATTTAATTTCTGAGCGAACTGAATTTTCACAAAATTTCTTATTTTCTCTTCACATCAACGTAAAAAATAATTTTCACGCAAAACCGAACAATGGTTAAAAATATTAAAATAGCAATAAAAAAAAATATATATCAATTTGATTATTTGTTATTATTCTTCCTATTTCCACGAAATTTAATATGTAGGTTTCCGTAGTAATTAAAAAAAAAAAAACAGCAGAAACCTTTTTCATAGAATACTATTTTCGTAGAAAAGCAAATACAAATTGTTTCTTTTTCATCCGTTAATGCTTGAATTGAGATGGAATTGACTTTTGAACTTTTTAATTTTTTTTTTTAACATTTTTGTTCAATCTGTTCCTGTGTTTGTGTAAAAATTTTCTTTTCAGTTGTTGTTTAATTAAAACATCAAATTTAAACGAAATACAATACATACCAACTGACTGTTCTTGGAAAAAAGTAATATTTGTTTTATATTTTCGATAACGCCTCAACAATTTTGCTGAACATTTTTTAAATTGGTAGTCAAGCACAGTTATTCAGTATTGAGTTAACTATTAATAAAAAGGGGATGACATTTTATTAAATTAAATTTTTGTAGGACTAAAGGCCGTTAAAAGCTATTTTGAATCAATAATTCAACTAAATTCCAAATAAAATAGTGCTATAAGTCTTCTACTTGGCTGAGGTATTTCAGTAGATATGTATATAGAATTTGTATTTAATAAAAAAACCTTCTCATGATGACATTTTATATTTTGTAAATATCTCGAAATTTTTTTAAGTTTTTTTTGTCACAAGAGCAATAGATTTAATAGAATAGATAGAAAAAAATGTTCCAAAAATTATAATTACAGTTTCTGTAAAACTTTCACAGTGTTTCCAACTTAGGTTAGGTTAGGTGGAAGTGGCTGTCAATACTTAGTACTGACACACTTAGACCAGATTTGGTCCGTTGTGATACCACATGAATCTTAAAAACTCCTTTCTTAATCGTTAAACCATTTAGAGCTCCTGACGAAGCGTGCGAGACTATAAATGTCTGTATTTGCCAGATCACTTGGATCGTTAAAGAAGTAGACTCCTAAGTGTAGCCTACGTCTGTGGGAAAGAGCAGGACATGTACAGAGAAGGTGAGGAATCGTTTTTCTTCCTCCTCCTCGTCCATACAGCTTCTGCAAAAAAATTGTTTGAAAGTACGCCAAGCCGCGCTGCGTGCCTGCCTATTAAACAGTGTCCTGTTATGACACCTACAATAGAGCTGATGTGCAGTCTACTTAGAGATATTAAATGTTTAGGTCAAGGTTTGGCCAAACTTGTTGGGCTTCCAACTTCTATTCTATTCTATTCTATTCTATTCTATTCTATTCTATTCTATTCTATTCTATTCTATTCTATTCTATTCTATTCTATTCTATTCTATTCTATTCTATTCTATTCTATTCTATTCTATTCTATTCTATTCTATTCTATTCTATTCTATTCTATTCTATTCTATTCTATTCTATTCTATTCTATTCTATTCTATTCTATTCTATTCTATTCTATTCTATTCTATTCTATTCTATTCTATTCTATTCTATTCTATTCTATTCTATTCTATTCTATTCTATTCTATTCTATTCTATTCTATTCTATTCTATTCTATTCTATTCTATTCTATTCTATTCTATTCTATTCTATTCTATTCTATTCTATTCTATGCTATTCTATTCTATTCTATTCTATTATATTCTATTCTGTTCTGTTCTGTTCTGTTCTTTTCTATATTTATTTTGGGTCCTAATTAAAGAGGCCTAATGACCCTCAAAATGTTTAACGCAATGCGAACATTTACAAACAATTAAATCAGAGTTTGTATTTTAAACGAAGAACTTCTGACTTTTTTTCGAACATAAACTTATAGTAAACTGGAAATAATGGTTTTGAAGAAAAATTTTGTTTTGGGTTGACTTCTGCCGTTTGCGTTTAAGAATATCTTGAAATTGATTTTTTGATGCAAATGACGTTTTCAAAAACGACCGGCTTTACTAATTCAATGCCTTCTTAGCTCGAAGAACAAAGCGATTGGCTAGAGTGATTCTTCATTTGATCTCTGCACAGATAACATTTTGCGAGGTAATAATAGAGCCTTGGTAGACAAAGTCCTTGAACACTCTAAAGGTATACCTATGTATCTATCGTGACTCTATGGTGTTGTAATTCCTATATCGATAGGAGTGCATATAATTCGTTTTGTCGTCATAACAGTCAATCCCCTTTTCTCCTACGCTTTAATATTTGCAATTGCGTTAGTGACAGGTCGCTGTTACGATTGGCAATTGTTAATCGATAGTTGATTTAATATTAAAACTAAATACATTTAGGGTCTGTTTCACAATGCCTGAGTAAAGTTATGATTATTTACTTGACACATAAATACTGGCACAGGGTCATCAATCCACAGGAGAAAAACTTACAATTATTTTAATTTATTAAAAAAAAAAATATCAACTATTCCGTGATAATTATTTCAAATTTCTCAATAATCAAAACTTTTGTCAATTGTTGTTATAAAGGGTGATTTTTTAAGAGGTTTAGAACTTTTAAAAAAAAAAAAACAAAAAATTCGAAAAAATGAATGAAATATTTATTTGAATCGATAGTTTGAACCTTGCAATTTAATGTTTAAAGATAATTTCATGCAAATGTTGACCGCGGCTGCGTCTCAGGTAGCCCATCCGCTGAGTCCAATTTTGGCATACTCTTTCACACATATCGGCCGGTATCTCACGAATGAATGCATGGATGTTGGCTTCCAGTGCGTCAATCGAAGCGGGCTTGTCCCTATAGACATTAGCCTTGACATACCCCCACAAAAAATAGTCTAATGGTGTCAAATCGCACGATCTAGGCGGCCAATTGACCGGCCCGAAACGTGAAATTAACTGTTCACCAAACTCGCCTCGCAATTGCGCCATTGTTTCGCGTGCTGTGTGGCATGTGGCACCGTCTTGTTGAAACCACATATCATGCAAGTCAAGAACTTCCATTTCGGGCAAAAAAAAGTTTGTTATCATCGCTCGGTAGCGTTCACCATTGACAGTAACGCTGCGATTCGCATCATCTTTGAAGAAATATGGCCCAATAATGCCGCCGGCCCATAAGCCGCACCAAACAGTGGCTTTTTCGGGATGCATTGGTAGCTGTTGCAATGCTTCTGGCTGATATTCACTCCAAATGCGGCAATTGTGCTTATTTACGTACCCATTCAACCAAAAATGAGCCGACCATAAAATGGAAGCAGCGCGCGATGAACATTTCGAACCGAGCACGAATTTTGATAGTAAAATTCAATAATTTGCAAGCGTTGTTCATTTGTAAGACGATCCATGGTTAAATTGCAAACCAAACTGAAGCTGTTTGACAGTGACACAAGGTACTAAACACACGTCAGCTGTCAAAACCAGTGTTGCCAAAACCAAACCAGCTAAAAAATCACCCGTTATATCAATATTTATCAAATATCAATTGAAAATGGTAATAGAGTTTTTATCTTTTAGAAATTATACTTTGTATTTATTTTTGTTTATTGTTTTTTTTTTTTCAGGGCTTACAATTGCTCTTGTTTTCCTGGCTTTAGTGGATCAGATTGCGGCCATGGACCATTATGTGATGATCCTCATACCAATTTCTGTCAAAATGGGGGAACTTGCAAGTAAGTTTAGTGTGAATATTTAAAAAGTTGTTTTTTTTTTTGTACGTACTACATAAGCTTGGAAAATATTTATTTTTGTAAGGAAATTTTTTGTTTTTATAAATTTAAATTTTTTTGTCAATACTCGCCATTTTGTAGTAAATTTTTAATTTGCAATAAACTTTGTACAAGGTGGCGCAAAAGTCTTGTCAAGTTGCAAATGGCGGCAAATGTCAAGTTTACTATTGCACATTTTTAAAGTTAACAGATCCAAAATACATGTCAAGAAGACATGAATCACTATGCTCTTAAAAAACGCGGTATATTTTTTTCGAACTAACGTTTGCCGCCATTTGCAATCGGTGACAGCTTTTGACGCCAGGCCGGTGACAAGTTTCGCTACCAGTGACAACTTTTACGCCATCTTGTAGATTGTTCGAAGCTTACACTCAATTTCAAATGCAAAACTTTGTTAAGGTGTCCAAAGTTTACAGACAATTTATTGCTGGCAACATTTTTTTTTTTGAGAATTGTTGGATATTGCTGGTTAAGCACCAAACAATAAATTACTACGAAATGGCCATGATCCTTAAATCAATTTGAATTAAAAATTATCGATTATTTTTCTTAAGAAATAAATTCCCAAATGAATAAATTCTTCTATACACAGATACGCATAGCCCTTCCAAAGGGCAATAATATAATCACATTTAATTAGGAACAACTTCTTCTGATAAATCCGCATTAATTTATTTTCCCAATTAGTTTAAATTTAAAATAAATACAAACACAAAATAATACATACAAACAAACAAAATATATTCAACTAGGTATTGTAATGAAAGAGATAAAGAAATTATAATTAATTCGATTAATTATTCAAAAACACATTTTATACTGAAAACACAAATGTTAATTAATAGCTATCTTCTGTTTTTTTTGTTACTAGACACATTGGTGATGCTGCTATAACGTGCCATTGTCCCTCTGGATTTAAAGGAAACAAATGCGAATTATCCGAAATTAATGAGATAACAAAGGGTAAGTCACACATTCACATATATAAATGTATATATTTATAAAATAATAATATTAAAATGGGAGGGGACATTAAGATATTTTTGGTTCTAAATAAACCGCATCAGGACGAACGACGACGATGGGTCCGTGATGAGGGTTTTTTGTATAACAATCCAACTTATATACACATATTTTGTTCTTTACCAAAAAATCGAGCATTATTATTCATCTTCTTCATTCTGAGGAGAGAGATCAAAGAATTGACTGATGCTGATAGCAGTGGAGAAAGGGTTTTAGTTTTTTGTTTAATTTACGAAGTTAGGTTGTTTTTGTGGGAAGTTTTAGTTTTGTGTTGAATATTTCGAGAAATTGACGACGAAAACCTGAGGTCTGTGGTTTAAAAGATTTATTGATTAAAGAGAGAAGTTGATATCACAAATTGGATGAAGGTAGAAATAATAGTGGTTAAGAAAGAACATCTGTTTTTCCAAATTTCCCCAAAAGGGATGATAATGTTGGTTTGTTTACTGGTTGTTTATCAAGATATCTCGGTTTAGAATAGATTTTCTAAATTTGTTTCAAATGCTTTGGTATGTGCAGGTAGATTTCTGATTCTTTGAGAAGAGGATTCCTGTCAAAACATCAAATAAATGAGGTGTTTAGACAAAATTCTCCAAAAATTTCAAATGTGGTCACATTTAATGCTAGAGGCAAATATTTGGGTTAAATTTTTAATCTTGAAAAATTTTGTATCATTAGTTTAGAAAAACCGTCCTTTAGAAGATACAATTCAATATTAAGAGTTGTAATTTCTTTCTTTTTTTATATTAAATTCAATTAATATAAAAAAAGTTCAAACAGAAAAATTATAGAATTACCGGACCGGACCATACGTAAAATTATATCAAATGATATTCATGAATAAACCTAAAAATAAGGCAGTTTTCTAAAAAAAAAAAAAAGTAGAAACCTTATTTTCGTTATAAGTCGAGTCAATAAGGGCCCAGTTTTTTTTAGTGAGAGAGCCTCCCAGTTTCGAGGAGTTAAACTCGAGTTAACTCGTGAAATTTTTTTCGAATTATCAGTCGATATGTACATACATGTAACTAGACTAGCTGGGTCTGTCCGGCTTCGCACGGAATTTCAACAAGTGAAAATAAAATTTAAGAGGCTTCAAACACAAACCTTTACAGTTAATTTTTAGCGCTACAAAAATGGAATTTTCAAATATCGCCACTATCCAGCCCTGGAAGTATGCAATTTCGGGTTCTTTTTTTTACGATTTTCCACCTTTTACGTTCGAAATTCCCAATTTTTGTCAATTCTGTAGTGTTTTTCACTCCTTGGAATCAATATTTTCTCCTTTTCATACAAAACAGAATTTTCTAAAACCGCCACCATCCATCCCTGAAAGTATGGAATTTCGGGTTTTCACAATTTTCAACTTTTCGGTTCGAAATTTCCTATTTTCGGCTTCGTATTTTGTGTACCTAGTTCAATACGAATCCAACAAAAAACCAATTCATTTTTATTTAATTATTTAAAAAAAACTAAGGAAGCCAGTTTAAGAAAAATTTGGATAGTTTTATGCAGAATATTGAACTAAAAACTCTCAAAGTCTTGAAAATTTATTAAAGTTTTGAAAACTATCTAAAATTTTCAGAGCAATCATAAGTTGAGATATTGGTGATCAAAGACAAATATACCTTTTTTTCTTTAAGTCGGATATTAGCTCATAGAGAAAATAATATTTCCACTTCGAAAATTTCTAAAGAAGCTTAATTTCGAAAGACAGTTTTATTTTGGTGTGTTTTTATAAAAAGTACCATACATTTGAAGCAGGGGTTTTTTACTATCTCATTATTTGTTTAACCGATTTAAATTATTTTTTTTATACAACGGCTTCTAAGAAATTTAAATATAAATATATAATATCAAAATTATCCAAGAAAAAAAAAATTTTGGATTAAAAAAAATTTAAAAAATATTTTTTGGAAATTCGCTAATTCAAAAATGTTGGTTGATGATTTTTTCATTTTTTAACTTGAGATAGATAGTGTCAGATTTTTGTTTTTGAAAAATTTTCAAAAGTGTAATTTTTGCTTTGATTTTTCAAAAAAAAAAAGAAGAAAACTGATAGTTTTTGAAATATTTCCAAAAAAATTAATTTTGTCTTTTAACCTATAAAATTACAAGCAGTATATAGTTCAAACTTAGGCTTATTACGGCAAAACAAAGCTCACAACATAAATCTAGCTTTATCGGAATATTTTGGAAGTCAAAGTGCAATTATACCTACTGGTTTCCTGCGCGGGGACATAAAGCCCAAATTTTGTTTTTGGGGCTTACGTTCCACCTGGGTCGGACATGGCTTTATGTGCCACCCAAGTGGAACGTAGTCCCCCCCCCCTCTTTCTCTTCAAGACAGTAAAACAAAATCAGTTATTTAAAGCAAATCGGTCCATCCGTTTAGGCTCAATTTAAAATTACAGTGGATGCACAGACGCAAATACCGACGAAAGGTATAACGAGACCCACTTTCGCATATAACTTCGCATTTTTTTTTTTTTACATGAAACCAAAACCTGTCTTATTGAGCAAATAAAAATGATATTGCACCATTTGCGTAGGTATTAATTGGAAAATATTGTTTCTAAGATAAAATGTTGTAAGTACCTACAATCTTTTTTGTGTAAAATTATAGAAGCTAAAATTTGTAACTTTGCATTTTTCAAAAAAAAATCTACAGTTTTCGAGATACATATTAACAAAAACCTGAATTTCACACCCTTTCACCCTCCTCGAAATACTTTAAGCCTGATCCAAATTTGTGGTTTTTTTTTTGGAAATGCTGCATCACAATAAAACTCTCAACCAAAATTCAGCTTTGTCAACTTTTTCCTTTTTTTGTCTTATTTTCTCATATGCTCATATCTCAGCGTAAAAAAAATCCGTAAAGAAACCATCAGAAATCAAACTAAAGCTGAATAAACCAGTAATCATGCTAGCAATTGCCACGGCTTTAGGCAGTAACGCCCAAATAGATTTGGAAATGTCTCCCAAAATATTCTGAACAATTGTTGTTGTTTTTTTTTCTTGATTTGGGCGTCATTTGCAATTTAAATTTTTTTTTTGTAAAGGAAAGAACGCCCAAAATAAAAATTTCAAAAGTCAAATTTGAAATAACGGCCAAAATTGGAAATATCGACCAAAGGAATTCCAGAAAAAGGAAATAAGGCCCAAATCTTATGAAATAACGCCCAAATATAATAAAACTCAATACTAACATTTACAATATGGATTTTTGAAAAATAAACCGGCCGCGGCGTATGAACACTGAGGTATTTATGGGGGGCAAATAAAATACATACCTCACTGTTTATCCGCCATGATTTTTTTAAGATTATCTTATCATTTAAATTTCACTTTGGAAATATCGCCGAAAATTGAAGAAATAACGCCCAAATTTTACAAAAACAATTTACATTGAAAATATTTGGGCGATATTTCCATTTTTTTTTTTCTGGGAGATAAAACAAAATTTGGGCGATATTTCCAAATCGATTTGCCACAGTAGGTAAGTACCAAAACTACAAATTATCACCCAGTGTCTCCAAATATAGTTTTAGTGTGTGCAGCTAAATAAGATTACACCTGAGCACTTTTCTCGCACCGCAAACGCTTCTCACACTTCTGTGAACACAGCCTTATGGTTCACAAGGTTTTCAAAAATTTATATTATTTGTCAAACTTGTTTTTACATTACCTTAACTCTTTTTGAATTTATCAAAATGGATTTACCTTGTCCCAACTTCAGACAATCTTTTTTTACTTACGATGGTAAGTCTCCCCAGTGCCTGTCTCAACACCTAATTAACTTTTATGTATAATCAAAATTCAAAAATACATGTCTCATCAAATTTAAATCCCGATCCTCGTATTAAAAACAAAAATAATAATTTACACTACAGACATGGATTTTGTCAGTAGGTAGGTACCAACCAACCTACCTACTCGTATACAAACAAAAGCGAGAAACACACCTGTCAACCCCCCAAATACAATATTGTGTAGATTTCCTTCGAGGATATTTAAAAATTACTATCACCGTATTTTTCCAGGCTTTTGCCAATGGGAATCCTTAAAAACAAAGTTTTTTTCTAAGTTTCCTTTTTCTACTTTTCAACACAAATAATAAAAAAAGAGAAAAACATAGAAAACCCTTTTAAAATAATAAAAAAAAAAAACACACACACTTCTGTCGTAGGCACTGAAAGTAAAGGGACAAGTTTGACAACTTTCATTTAGAGAGCTCTAGCTATAATGTAGGTTTGTATGTATCTAGAGAAAAGGCCACCAATTTATTATTATCACAATCATCACAACACAAAACAACATTTACTTTCCATTTCCTCAGCAGTATAGTTGTAGATATATAGTTTGCTCTCCAAAACAGAAAGTTTCTTCTTCTTTATGATTTCGCCTCCAGGGGCTATAATATACAGTACCAACGAATAACGAACACATCCCAGAGAGAGATCTAGATTCAGAGATACCACTCAAACCTAGATTGCATCAGAGGATTTTTGCCTCTTCCTTTCCAATAAACACAGACTGAAAGAGTGCAATATCTAAGCGCAAGTCTTTGCACCATAAGGACAAAGTACCTACCAAGTAGAAAACATGTGCCCTTTAGTGCACAGCTTCAATTTTTTTATATTTTTTTTCTTAACAGAGGATATCATCGTTTTATCACAAGGGGAAAATAAATTGGAAAAGCTTCTTGCAGCAGGTTGACAGCACAATTCTTTCATTGCACACACAGCGCAAAGGGGATTGATATAGAGGTAGTAAGGTACTCAAACTCGACAGCCAAAGTTGTTGAAAGGAAAGTATATACCTTGATGCCTTTACAAATAGTATAAACGTTTTTAATTGTCGATTTAATTGAAAACGTAGTACAAAGTATACGGCGAGGGAGCCTTATAGACCCTAGAGTCATGATGTTAAAATTAAGGGGATTCCCGTGTAGTAAGCTTCAATGAACTTATAAGCTATTTTCTAAATATGAATTTAATAATTACAGTTACAAATTGTTAAAGTATCAACAAAAAAAACAGTATATGAAGTATCAGAGAATAAGTTCATATCTGAAGCTTCTGTGAACAGCTTCTGATGTTACTTAGGTCTTAAGACCTTTAAGGATTGTACCATTTTTGAAGAAAATGAAAACGATTAAATTATACTGGTGCTTCAAATTTAACGGCAGTGTGAGAATGACTTTAAAATTTAAGGACTAATATTAAGCTCAAGTGCCTAGGGGGAACTGACGAATAACTATAAATTCTAAAAAAAAAAATACAGACGATGACAACCTTACATTGTGCGTTAGCTTTTCATAAAATAATGTAAACATATAGAAATGAATTGGTTTTTTGTTCGTAAGATTATAACTCAGTTGAATATCATTCGACTTGCATGGTGATTTTTAAATTTTTTAAATTAAGGTATTGAACACCAGGTTATCACACAACCCGAAATTGCATACTTTAAGGGATCTTATGGTGACAATATCTGAAAATTCCATTTTGAATGGGAAGAAGAAAAAATATTGATTACAAGGTGTGACAAGAATTGACAAATTTGAAATTTCGACTGGAAAAGCCCCAAAATAGTGAAAACACGAAATTGCATACTTTCAGGGGTGGATGGTGATGATATCTGCAGATTCAATTTTGAGTGGTAAGGAGGAATTGTTGATTCTAAGGTGTGACAAAAACTACAGAAGTGACAAAAAATGGAAATTACAACCGGAAAATGTCCGAAAATCGTGAAAACGCGAAATTGCATACTTTCCAGGAGTATGTACATGGTTGTGATACCTGAAAATTCTATTTTGCATGAGTTGGAAAATGTTGCTTCCTAGGAAAGACAAACACTACGGAATTGAAATAAAAAATTGAAAATTTCGATCGGAAGAGACCGAAAATAGTGAAAACACGAAATTGCATACTTTCAGGGTGATGATATCTGAAAATTCAATTTTGAGTGGTAAGGAGAAAATGTTGATTTTAAGGTGTGACAAAAACTACAGAATTGACAAAAAATGGAAATTACAACTGCAAAATGTCCGAAAATCGTGAAAACCCGAAATTGTGTACTTTTTAGGAATAGCGATACCTACCTGAAAATTCTATTTTGCATGAGTTAGAAATATTCAGTCGTATTTATTAGAATTTTGTCTACTTAGACACTGTCTAACTTTTTACAAATTGTTGGAAATATGGTTTATTTAATAAAAATAAATACCACATTATTCATGGTTAAGACAATCTACTCTTGTGTCTTAGTTAGGCAGCTATAAGACAACAATAAACAAGGTTTTTGAACACATTTTCCAAAGTTGGACAGTTGTCTAAAGTTAGAATACGTTTATAAATAAGATTAATTGATTCTAAGGAAAGACAAACGCTATGGAATTAAAAAAAAAAAATTGAAAATTTCGATAGGAAGAGACCGAAAATAGTGAAAACACGAAATTGCATAGTTTCAGGGGTGGATGCTGGCGATAACTGAAAATTCCCTTTTTCGTATGGGAAGGTGAAGATATTTATTCCAAGTTGTGACAAACACTATAGAATTGACATGGATTGTGAATTTCGACCGGAAAAGTTGGAAAATCGTGAAAAGCCGAAATTGCATACTTTCAGAAGTGCACCATGACAATATCTAAAAATTCCATTTAGCATGAGGATAAGAAAATATTGAGTCGAAAGAATGACAAACACTATGGAATTGACAAAGATTCAAAAGTTCGACGGGAAAAGTCCGAAAATATTGAAAACCCGAAATTGCATACTTTCAGGGGTGAATGGCAGCGATATTTGAAAATTTCCTTTTTGTATGGGAAGGAGAACGAATATTGATTCCATGGTGTGACAAACACTACAGAATTGACAAAAAATAAATATTTCGACCGGAAAAGTTGGAAAATCGTGAAAAGCCGAAATTGCATACTTTCAGAAGTGCACCATGACAATATCTAAAAATTCCATTTAGCATGAGGATAAAAAAATATTGATTCGAAAGAATGACAAACACTACGGAATTGACAAAGATTCAAAAGTTCGACGGGAAAAGTCCGAAAATATTGAAAACCCGAAATTGCATACTTTCAGGGGTGAATGGCAGCGATATTTGAAAATTTCCTTTTTGTATGGGAAGGAGAACGAATATTGATTCCATGGCGTGATAAATACTACAGAATTGACAAAAAATAAATATTTCGACCGAAAAAGTTGAAAAATCGTGAAAACTATTGCATACTTTCAGGGGTGTACCATCGATTCCTATACATGAAAATTCTATTTTGTATGGGAAGAAGGAAATATTGATTCTAAGGAATGGCAAACACTAGGAAATTGCCCATCGGTTACTTTTGCCCCTCACGAAAATAGGATTACCAACAGATGGCGTTACGATCTTTTACTTTTACATTTGTATTTGTTTATAAACATTTTTGGCGCGTTCCAAAAAATTTATTGGATTCTTTGAAGCCCCTATAAATTTTATTTTTACTTTGAAAATTTCTAACTGAATTTCTATTTGATGATAAATTTCATGCAAAGCCGGGTCGACCAGGTAGTAAGACATAAAACTCTCTGATCTGAAGTCTATTTCAAGTATTCTCTCCTATTTTTTAATTCTAAATTGTTTTTTTTTTTTGTTGAGAAATAACACGCAATTAAAAGTTATTCGGCAAAAAATAACCGTTACTCATCCCATAAATTCAAAATGTCACTTCTGTATCCTCCAGCGAAACAAAATATGTCTGTGAAAAATGTGGTTGTCAATTCTCCCCCCCCCCCCCCCTCCCCTACAAAGAACGAAATATGATTACCGGGAAAATATTATTATTACAATTAACTTATTCAAAAAGAAATTAATTAAAATTTGAGGCTATGGTGGGAAAATGACTTTCTAATTTCCAACGCTTCTCTTTCTATACCTTCCGGACTTTTTTTTGTCGGTGGCCAACATCATATTTGCCAAAAACAAATGCTCTCCAATTAACATCGGCGCAGCAGGTTTTTCTTCTCCTCGCCTATTAAAAAGTTTTTAATTTAATTTTCCAAAATGTATCTATTAGTTTGTATTTTAATAGGAAATATTCCTCTCTTGTCTGTTTCAATATAATATGTATTACTCGGATTTGTTTTCATAGGGTAAAACATATTTTCCGATGTCATTCATTGTGTGTTTCCCCAGTGTGTTTGTTTTCATTAGTTTTATGTTTGGGTTATTCAAGTCAGTTCCAGTGTCCTAGGCACAGATATTATTTGCTCGTCATATTTTCTGGCTTTTTTGGAAGTTTGTGTAAGTGTGTGTGTGTTGTGTGTGTATTGTGTGTGTATTGTGTGTGTATTGTGTGTGTGTGTGTTTGATTTTGTGTAGGCAGATACGTTTATTTTGTATCGTTGCTTTGGTTTGCCTATGGAATTTTAATGAGAAAAATTGTTCAAAAACAATTTTGTTCATGTCATAGGGAAGAATTGAAGGTCTTATGATGGTAAAATGTTTGTATTTTAAAATTCAACAACCACAAACATGAACATTCAAAAAATCTGGCATAGTTTTTAATTTTACATCAATTTCAAATGAGCCTTGTAATGTTTCTTTGTTGTTTACCTACATATACCTATACCTACATTTATATATTTATCGAATCGATGAAACTTGAAAGGAATAGACAATTTTCTAAAAAGGTTATACATCCAAAGGGATATTTGTATAATCTAAAGGAATTCCTGAATATAAAATTATATCAAAGCAAAGTAAATCGATTGAAAGGTCTTTAACGATATCTATATAAGCATAGCAAGAATATTTACATAAATAAGTTTTACTCAAGGATGACGACGATGGACGGATGGCACAAAATGTATCAAAAAGGATCTCACACTACTTAGTTAATCCTTAACTGTTAAACACTCGTTAACTTACAAAACCGAAAAAGTAAAAATATTTACCATTAAATCGCGAAAAGGGATCAAATTTAGAATTAAAACTTTGATAGGTTGATCCACTGTAAATGTAGTATAGATTAGAGTGTCGTCTGGTGGCACTTCTGTCTCTAAACATTGCCCAATGCCTGTATCCTTTCTTACGTCTTTCTTATAAAACTTTATCTATTTATCAAAATTATTTCCACACAGTGAAGACAATGGTTATGATGGGTTAACATATTTTTGTATCTATATGTATCTCTATGCATAAACTTTTGTATATCTAATTTTGTTTTAAAGAAATTTAAACATTTTTATCCTTTGATATAAGAAAAACAAGATAAGTTCCTGTCATTGTACGGAACCAATAATCTAAATTAAATTAAATTATACATTTATCTCACAAAATACCTTGTTCTTGGTATCAAAGTGGTATAAATGGTTAATGCCAATCTGTTGGTTCGAAGGATTTGTATTCTTCCTCTTTCTTTTTTTCCTTTTGGACACTTCTTAGGATTTCTGAACAATTTAACACAAACATACAATATAATGCTCGTATAGTCGTTGGATACGTACTCGTATTCTACTTTTAAAGTTGAGTTGAGGAGAGTTCTAGAGGAAAAGGCAACACAAAGTCAAGTCTCGTTTCATTGAAATCGAACGATGTTTTTCAAGTGCTGTATAAATATACCTAGCCATATATGTGTGTATATTCGTTATACAGGGTGTTTTTTTTTTTATTATTTAAAACTGAGAAAAGTTTTTTTTTTATGACATGTAATGGAATTGTAAAAGAAATTGAACTTGAGACTTTAATCGAATTATCAATTTCCCCCTGCCAAAAAACTCCAAAAAAACATCTTTTCCAACAGATATTTTTATGGTGTCTTTTCATTCTTTATTTTCATAATAATTGAAACAATTTAACTAAGTTTCAGGACCCGACATATTTATTTTTGACTATACCATTTTACCAGTAGATACTGTATCAGCGAAAACCCCCTTTGATCCCCCTGAAAATCAATGAAGTGACACTCGGATCGATGGGGAACTCTCACTAATTGTTTAAAACACTTCAAATGAGCTGATTCAAAAACAAAAACACTGTATACATTTTTTTTTGAACTTTTTTTCTAATTTTCCTGGACTATTATGATTGTCAATAATTATCAATCGATAGTTGTTAAATATATGTACCTACTGAAATTTATGACATTTAAACTTAATTTATCAAAAAACTGTTCGACTATTCCGTGATAATTATCAATTTTCTTGTATAACTGACAACGGTCTGTGCCATTCTCAATAATCTAAAGATTTACCAATTTTAGTAAAACCAGCTTAAGATAAACGGCAAAATGTCACAGTATTTCTTTCACTTAATCGGGTATTTCACTTAAACGAACCCCGCTCAAGTGAAAAAAAATTTCACTTAAGCGGAGTCCGGATAAGTGAAAAAGAAATTTCACCTAAGCGGATCTAAAAATTACAAAATCGGTTGTGATATATCAGAAATTCAAATGTCATTTTGGTGGAGCTGAAAAATAAAAAAAAAAAACATAAAAGCTTTCAGCAGATTTTTTGTTCTGTTCGATTCAATTTTTTTTTTCACCTAAGAGAGTTTTTTTTAATGAAAAATATAAAATTTGATTGAAAATATGTTTCAGGTATACGGGTTCTTCACTTAAGCACATTTCGCTTGAGTGGAGTGTTTTCTAGGTATTTGATCGACAAATACTCGGGGATGAAAAAAATGTTTCAGATAAGCGGGTTTCTCTTAAACGGTTTTTACTGTATCAATCGAAAGTTGATAAATCGCACTCTTAGAATAAAAGTGACCTAACTAAAAAATTCGGCATCTTTTTTACCCACCAGATTTTAGAGTACATTTCGCTTTTTAAGGTCAGTTTATTGAAAACTAAGAAGCTGCGAAAATTTTGAGTTAGGTCACTTTCATTCTAAGGGTGCGAAATATTTAAATTTAAGACATTTCAACTTAATTAAAGAAAAAAACTGATAAACTATTTCGTGATAAATTTAAGTTTTCTTGGAATTCACAATGGTCAATAAATAAAATATTTATTAATTATCAATCGATAATAATTGATAAGTTTTCTTGATAACTGGTAAAATTTTAGTTTATCTAATATTCCGTGATAATTATCAGTTTTTTTTTTTTGTAATTCACAAAATTCTACGATATTCTTCATAATCAAAACTTTTTATCTTTTTTAGTTTTATTTATTTTAGTTGATAAATATAAACATTTATGACATTTAAACTAAATTTAATTATTAAACTGAACAACTATTCCGTGATAATAGCCGCGTTTTATTATCTTCGGATCTAGATCGGGATCATCTTTTAACACGTTATACAACAACAACTTTGGATCCTGCTCTGTACCTGGATCTATTTTAAAGATCTGAAAATAAGTTTTAACTCTGGCGAGTAGACGGCTCTTTAGTCGGTAGGGAGTACAAACTGTAGTGTAAAGAAAGAAGACAGCATCTACATGAAAAAAACAAACATAAGAAAAAAAGAGATGAGCATACAACACTGTTGTCATTATGGATCCGTGTCGTTTTATTTTCATAGGATGATCCTGATCCAGATCCGTAGATAATAAAACACGGCTAATATCATTTTTTTTGTAATTCACAACGTTCTCCGCCATTATCATTTTTATCAATTAAGTTGTTAAATATCAATTTTTAATATTTATCACCAATTAATTGATAATTGACAAACGTAATAAGGATGGTTATTTCGATGACAGGGAATACGAAAAAAGTGTGTCGAGCAATTCTGTCCTTCTGTATGTCTCTATGGAATTGGACTTTTTTTCTTAAAACTTGATACTCAGCATTTTTTGAACATTCCCCTAAAAGTTTTTTTTTTATATATTAGGATATAACGGTATATCAGCCTGGGAAATAAAATATCAATAGTCCTTAAAGAAAGTCTTATTTTTTTTTCAAAAATCAGCTCTGCAGATTTTTATTAAAATAAAATTCAGTTTATTTGAATATTTTAGTTTGGGGGACTTTGACCCCCCCCCCCAAAATTTGTATTTGCCCTCATATCGATTGGGAATTTTTTCAATTTTTTTTTTTAAATATCAAAGGGAGGTCTTACACCAAAATTCATTGTTTATTTGATTTAAAAGCAGTAATACACGCCGCACCTTCTTATTTTATGATTTATTTCAAAAACTGTTATTTTTGTGATGAAAAGTATGAGCATGTTTTTTGTAGGAAATTTGTTAAGCTACAAATTAGTATTTGACATTTTTTTCTGTACAAATGACCATTAGGGAGATATTCTTGAAAAACCAGTTTGGGGGGCTTAAACCCCCGTTAAGTTGTGAGCGGTGGTCATATCGTTGGGGACTTTTTACAATTTGGGGGCCTTCAAAAGCCCCTAAAATTGATGGCGATTTTTTAAATTTTCTGAATAACACCATCAGGATGTTAGGTACAGTGCTGCCAAAAACATTCCGGATTTTTTCCCATAGTAATGATTTTCTTGATACCAAGTAGAAAACTAACAACTTTCCATAAGTTTTTTAATAATTCGTAAAGAGTATAAGGCAAGTTAATAATAACCTTCAAAATTTAATGCTACGATAACAAGAACAATAAAAAAAATTATTTTATAAAGTTACTCAGTTACATGCCTGTGCAAAACTAAACGGATTTCAAGAAGATTGCGAGTCTCGATGTTAAAGTAACGGTTTTTTCAAATCTTTTGACTCAAGCCGTAGATTAAAACGTTGCTGTGTAAGTTGAAATTATATAGTGCATAAAATGGCTAAAACACGTTATAGCAACGCGATTCGATACGAAATAATAGAAAAGTTCCAAGCCGGTATAAAACAAAAAGTAATCGCTGAAATCTTAAAAATTCCAACGTCAACGTTTGCGACATCATTTAAAAATTTAAAAGTGGAAAATCAGTAGAAGCAGATCATTTTGGTGGACGCCCTCGCAAAACAACAATTAAAACTGATAGGCGCATAAAGAATTTCGTGCTTAAAGACCTTTTGCGACTTCAAAGACAATTTGTGATGAACTTAATCTACCCATAGGGCCATGTCCGGTCAGGAAGCGTTTAAGAGATTTCGGTCTTTTTGCATTTCGACCAGCTAAAAATCCTCTTCTTACTGCTAAACATCGTAAAAAAAGTTAATCCGTAAAAGGTATTTGGGAAAGACTTAAAATTCCTAATCAAAACATTTAACCTAGGGTTGAATTTGCAAAAAATCATCTTAACCGGTCTTTAAGCAAATAGAGGAGTGTGCTTTTAACGCGATTAAAGTCTGCAAATGTACTCCCTACAGTTAAGCACGGTGGAGCCTCGGTGATGGTTTGGGGCTGTTTCTCAGAAACAGGCTGCGGTCCTATACACCAAATCACAGGAATTATGGACCGTTTCCCATATAGGGACATTTTGGAGTCAGTAATGCTTCCACACGAAGATGAAGAAATGCCTCTGGGTCGGGTTTTTCAGCAGGACAATGACCCCAAACATTCTTCAAAGCTGCTTAAAGAGTGGTTTGCAACTAAAAATATTCGTGTCTTAGAAAAGCCATCTCAATCACCCGATTTAAACCCGTCAGTATACGACTGCGTCAATTTTTGTTAAACTTGGCACCAATTGTTTTTTTTTGGTAACATTATATTGTTAATTTGAAAAAAAAAACGTCCTTTTGATTATAAAATTGATTTTTTCAAGAAAAAAATTTTAAGGAACTTCTATTTATTCAAACTCAAGGTTGATATTTCTTTTACCAAAAAAAAAAATGTGACGAAACTGAGGCGATACCAAGACGAGACTTACAGCCCTATTCTGCTCTCCAATCCGATCGAATTTTTCGATTCACATGAATTGTTCACTTAGTTTGTCACAAATTCTACTTTATACTCTAAAATCTTTCAAGTTTAAAGCTCTATAAGTAATTATTTTTTAAGTTCTTGAGAAAATCTATTTTTAAAAATTTAATTTTTATCGCAATTTATATGATTTTTAGAACATTCGTTTTCCTCCACGCAAACGTTTAGCAGAAAAGTGCTGTCAGTTAAACGAGACTTAAACCAAGACGATAGTAAATTTTCTCGATTTTAACGAGACCACCAAGGAGGATAACAAAAGTCTATAAGCTCTTAAATTTAGCAAACAAAGAAATTCAATTTTTGCCAAATCATTGATGAATTTCCTTTTTCCCAAAAACCAAAAAATATTTTGAGTCAAAAAATATGTTTCAAAAATAACACCCTGTCTGTATCAACACAATTCTATAACTTTATATAGCAAGGACATGCAGATACATATGTACGAAATGTATGTACATTACCTACTTGAGTAGGTATAGATATCCGACTTAGAAAGTAGAGGGAATTTTTTTTTTATTCCAACATCTCATCGTCGTCGTCGTCGTCGTACCAACTTCGTCATTTTCAATTTTCCAAGGGTATTCGACCATCATATCCATATGGTTTTATTTGTTAAGCTCTTGCAATAGTTTGCAGATAAGCGATAGAAGGATTCTATAAGTAGGTAAATTTATGACAATATGAATCGAACAAAATATCTAGGCTAGATTTTTCGTTCGTTTTGTTTTTTTTTTTTTTTTTTTTTTACTGAAGGACTTTAAGACACAAAACGAAAAAAAAATCGATTTAACCGACAACAACGATGCGATGATGATGGCAATGACGATGGTCTAAAGGTCAAGTGGTTGGTTGGTGGAAAATAATGTGCACTTTTTATATTTGAATAGGATTTTAAACATCATAGGATTTCTATTTCTTTCTATTTGAAATTTGTTGAGATTGAAAAGTAAATGTATAGTTACAATTTGTGTATATTTAATCTTTGGTGTATTTTTTTGTTGTTTTCTTATTTTTAATATTTGTTCCAGTTGTGATTTTCCTTCGAGGTTGAGGTTGTTAGCTTCAAAACAAATAAACAACAAAATAAAGGTTTGAAAGATTCAATCTCCGAATGGTATAGATAGCTTTGGGTTGAATTCGAAAAGAACGGGTCTGTATTCTTAATTCAAAAATTCTGTACATGTTTCGAAATTCTGTAAATATTAATATTTATTTTCAAAATCCAAATATCTCAGAAAAGTTAGAATTTCACTTCGAATAAATCCACTTAAAACCTGAATTCTGGTTGAGTTAGATTGAGCATATTCCAAAAAGTACATTAAATTTAACCCAGTAGGTACTTTTAATTTTGTGGGATGAAATGGGAATTTTTTTATTTTTAAATTGCTCGAAAAATATCAGTTTTTTTTTGTTGTTAAAGAAATTTCAAGGCAAAGATTTATAGCTTATAAAATTTTACACAAAAACATTTTTTTTTGTATGACAAGAATTTTCCTAAACGCGATCAATATACCTACCTAACTTTTTTGTGAAGCATTTTAGTACCCACATTTTTTGCTTTGATTTTCTTCCCCAAAAGAAACTTAAATTTTTCCTTTTCACAAAATCAAAAGTAGTAGTTGAAACTTAGGGCCAGTTTCACAGTGCACTTTCCCATTTTGGAACTTTAGCCGCAGTATTACTGTCTGAGTAAGTTTATTTATTTCGTCAAATTTATTTTTTTATTTGGGTTAAATTTTTGAGAGACCGAGTTTGTGTTACACAAAAGTTGAACATGCCTGATTTTTTACAACAGCCATGTGCTGTTAACAATTGTTCATTTGCTGTTACATTTGTTTGAGTTTTTCTCGAAATCTATTACAACCTACGAAATAAGTTACATATCATCTTTTTTTTTGTAGATTTGGTAATAGTTACAATTTTTCCATCACACTTTTTCAAAAAGCCCATTGTTTCCGAAATTTTTATTTTGTCATGGTCTAAATTTAGAGTACTTTTTTAGGACATCGAAATAAAGCGATACACCAAAACCCAAATCAGAAGAAAATATTCCATTAAAAATTCAGCCTTGCTGGAAATTTGGGTTTTTTCGAGTTTAATTTTCTTGGACTAAAAATTCAGCCTTGCTGGAAAATTGGACTTCTTACGAATTTAATTTTCTTGGGATCTAAAAAAAAATGTTTAAAGTGGACAAAAGTTTGGATTTCAGGGTTGTGATTCACAGAAGAATGAATTGTAGAATTTCGAATATGTTTTCATAATTTTGGATTTTCAGAATTCTAGAATACAGAAATTTGTCTAGAATACAGAAATTTGAATTGCTGAATTTTGGATTACTGTTTTTTTAAAACCAAATTATAGTCCATACAGAATTTTAACACAATTTTTTTTTGTTAGTTACAATTTTTCTCAAAAAAAATTCCTTATTTTTTTGCTGGTCCAAATTTTGGGTAGGTACTTTTTAAGAAATGCTGAAGACATGCAAAATAAAGCACTTCACTAAAATTCTTCGTGTCTAATTCTATTTTGGTAAGAAAAATTATTTTAAAAAGGACAGGAATTATGAATTCACAGAATAACGAAGTACAAAATTTCGAATATTCCTAATTTTAGATTCTCAGTATTTTGTATTTCAGGATTTTAGAAACCGAATTTCTGTACATACAGAATTTTAATACAATTTTTTTTTGTAGAACACAATTTTTCACTTCACACTTTTTGAAAAAAGTTCCAAAAATTTGTTTTCCTAGTCCAAATTTGGGGTACTTTTTAAGGAAATTCTGGGGACACCAAAATAACACACACCACCAAACTTCAGGATTTTTGGAAATTTTGACTTTTTCGAGTCTAATTTTATTGTGCTACAAAAATTGTTTTAAAGTGTACAGAATTTTAAGGAAATTCTGGGGACACCAAAATAATACACACCACCAAAATTCAGGCTTTTTGGAAATTTTGACTTTTTCGAAATTGATTTGATTGGGCTACAAAAATTGTTTCAAAGTGTACAGAATTTTGGAAGAATTGCAGAATAAGGAAATACAGAATTTCGAACACTTAGAATTTTTGTATTCTCAGAAATTTGAATTTTGAGTTTCTGAATTTTGGGTTACAGGATCTTAAAAAACGAATTTTGGTACATACAGAATTTTGACACAATCTGTTTTTGAAGACGACAATTTTTTCTCTTCACAAAAAAGGTCCTTAAATTTTTTTCCTGGTCCAAATTTAGAATATACATTTTAAGAAATGATTAGGACATAAAAATAAAGCACTCCTTCAAAATTCAGGCTTTTTGGAAATTTGGAATTTTTCTAGTCCAATTTTGTTGGGCTAAAAAAAATTTGTTTTTAGACGATAGAATTTTAGAATTCAAAATTATGACTTACTTACTTATGAATACAGAATTTCGTTTTTTCATAATTTGGGAATATAGAAACAGAATTTTAAAAACCGAATTTTGGTACATACAAAATTTCAAAACAATTTTTTGTTTTGCAGACTAAAAATTTTTCTTCAAATTTTTTTTTTTCAAATAAGTTTCTGAAAATTTTTGTTCTGGTCCAAATTTAGGGTACTTTTAGGAAATGCTGAGGACAATAAAATACGGCACACCACAAAAATTCAGCGTTGTTGGAAATTTGGACTTTTTCAATTCAAATTTTTTTTGGACTTAAAGACTTTTTTTTAAAGAGGACTGAATTTTGGAATTCAGAATAACGAATTACAGAATTCCGAATCTTCATAATTTTAGAATTTCAGATTTTATGATTACAGTATTTAAAAAATCGAATTTTGGTACACATAGAATTTTGAACCAGCTATTTTTTTTTCGACTACAATTTTGCTTTTTAAACTTTTTTTAAAAAAAAGTTTCTTAACATTTTTTTTTGTCCTGATCCAAATTTACAGTAAGTTTTAGGAAATGCTATGAACATACAAATAAAGTGCTATATCAAAATTCAACGTTTTTGGAATTTATTTGAACTTGGATTTTTTGTTTGTCTAGTTTCCTGGACTGAAAAAAAATTCTAGAATGAGGACAAAATTATATATTCACAGAATAATGAAAGACGAAATAAGTTATATTAAGAATTTTTGATTTTCAGAACTCTGAAATATAGAATTTTGGATTACAGAATTTGAGAAACCGAATTTTGGTACACACAGAATTTTAATCCTAACCCGAATCTGAATTTTTGGAATTCTAGAATACAGGATTTTGAATTAAATAAATTTTTGAATCGCTGAATTTCGGACTAATTTAGAAATCTCATTTTAAGTACATACAAAATTTTGACACTAACCTGAATTTGAATTCTCAGAATTCTGGAATACATAATTTTGAATGGAGGGAATTTTGAATTTCGACCCCAACCCGAATTTGAATTTTGTTGTGTTTTTTACTTAATAAATAATACAAACTATTTAATTTAAATAAATATATTATTGTAAAGAATATTTTTATTTTTACAGGTTGCACAGGAAACAGTTCTATTGATTGCCATAAAGAATGTGACTTTCAAACTGGCAGCTCAACAATCAAATTCAGGAAGAACATAAGCAGTGAAAGAATTGCAGGTAAGTGATTCATATATGCTCCTCCTGAGTGCGATGCATAACAAAAAAAAATAAAAGCCTCATAAAAAATATATTCATAGGTATAAATTTTCATTCCCCATACCCTACCCTAGTATCATTTATTGTTCAAAAATAAATCCTGCTTAAATTAAGGGTTATGATGTATATTCAATTCTCACCCTTCAACTGTCTGTCGTAGGAAGAATGAATCTTAAAAAAAAGAACTGTCAAATTTGAAATTAATAAAAATAATTTCTTATACATAAATAACAGAATATATCCTCGTAAATACATACCTTACTTTCGAAATTGTTTTGCCTGAGCTGAAATTTTGCGCAGCTTTGAAAAATCTTTTGCAATTTGGGAAGAAATATCTTCAGGTTTTTTGTTTTGAAATATTTTCCTCAAATCTTCAAAACACACAAAGTTATCTTGTGTTTTTTTGTTTTGTTTATTTTAAGTAAAATAAAAAAAAATAAATTTGATAACTCGAAAGTCATCTTCGCTCTTTTGAAAAGTTTTAATTTGAAGAAGATTAAACTTTCGTTGCGGGGGAGATAAATGATTCTTATCTGTTTTGTTGTTTTTTTTTTGTTGTATCCATTAAGGGAGAACAAAAGTTTTCTCATCAGCCAGCAGCGTGAATATAGCAAAACCTTTTTCATGATGTTTGGGTTCCGACCAAATCATTCTTTTTTAATTTTATAAATATAAGAATAATGAAAGAGGCTTTATTGATTAATTTAAAGAATTTTATTTATATAAACATACATACATATATTTGATTTTCTTTTTTAAAATTATTTTTATAGCTCGAACAGGAAAAACTCGATTCGAAGTGACAATAAGACTTGGAACAAATTTAACATCATTTTATCGATCAGTTGATGCAGAAAAAAAGGCAACTGAACATCTTCCCAGTATTCTGGAGAGACATGTAAGCATTATTATATTTATTTATACTTTCCTACTATTTATAATTTAAGTAGAATATTATGTGGTTGAAGGAGGGTTTGATAGGTGCCCAAAAAGAGAAGGATATTTATATTTATTGAGGCGCATAATATAGTCCAGGGCGTATAATCTGACCCAGAAATTTGAACCACCCCCCCAATTTTTCATACGAAGGAGTTCTACAACAATTCGAAAAATCTAAAACAAAAAGTGTGAAAAAATTAATTTGCTCTTATTTTGTTTTAAACAATTTTTCGGTGTTGTTTATTAAATAAAAATTACGGATGATGAAAGAAATGAATTAAAACAAGCTTAATAAATTGAAAAAAATTTCTTCGTGAATCGATAAAATTTATTTGTTAAAAGTTTTGTTGGCGAAAAACCCATATTTTCAACACCTTGCTTATTTTTTGGCGGAGCAATATCTTATAAAATATCGCTAGGTACTATTAAAAAAAGTGTCACAACATTTTTTTTCTTAAATTTGTATAATCTATAAAATAAGCAACCATTATTTTTCTATAAATTCAACGTTTAAAAAATAAAGGACGAAAACCCAGTACCTATTTAAATTTTTTTTTTTTAAATAATGATATCTCTTAAATTATCGCTATTAGGAAAAAATTTCAACGATCGTCGTTTGAAAAATGTTTAGGTACCAGTATTTTTGACTTTTGGTAAATTTTTTTTAAAACATTTATAGAAAATATAATAGTCTATACAATGGACACGCATTATTTTCGTTTATTTCGAAGCTTAAAAAGGAAGATAGAAAAACCAGTATTTTTGACTTCATCATTTTTTTTTTTAATTTTGATGTCTCTTAAATGATCACTGTTTGGAAAAAATGCTAATGTTTATCAATATCTTCGACGTCAAACGTCGAATAAAGATCGAAAAAACCAGTACATATTTTTGATTTGAACCATTTTTTTTAAATAATGATATCTCTTAATTGGTCATTGTTAGGAAGAAATGTTTAGGTTTTCTTTAAAAGAAAGCCTCATAATGTACAAAATTAGCATGAATTTGTTTTGGAAAACACACACCAGTCACCAAGCACTGTGGAACTGGCCCTTTACCCTAAATTATTTTATATAGATACAAATCAGATTTGGCAATGGACAACCGTATTCCTTAAGCCAAAATAGAGATAAATTGCGTTTAAAATTCTTCACTTGGGTTTTTTCTGCAGAAAAAGTAGTACATTTTGCCTGATCTTAAGGGGCCTGTTTCGCAATGTCTGAGAATAAATTTCTGATTTTATTATTTTATTTTTATCTCAGTTCGAAAATTTTGGGGTAAGACCGTTTTGGCGCTGAGCTCCTCAAATATGTGTTGGTTATAATTCCACAATTCAACAAAAACAATAATTTGTGAATGTAAAACCTATTCAGGTGGGTCAGCACTCAATTCTGAGTTTGTCTACCTAGGACTTGTTACCATGTCCCAATATTTTTTTTGCCAGATAACTAATCAGAACTTGACTTAGACATTGTGAAACAGGCTCATATCAATTAACAAAATTGACAAAATTAACAAAATTGTAATTATTTACAACTTCCATTAACACAAAACCGTTAAAATTTTTTCTAATATGTTTGAAAGAAATATCCCTTATTCTTTAAAAAAAAAATTACTTAACAAAATTGGGACATATGTATGTACAAAAAAAACAATCGTTTACAAGCGTTTATCTATCGAAATGCATTTACAGATTTTTCTAGCAATAAATTGAATGAGCCAAATTCCGTTTTTTGTCCCAACATTCTTTGAATAATTTATAATAAAAAAAAACAGATTTTCAAGAAAAATCATTATAAAAATGTACATACAAAAAATCAATTTTTTTTTTATTTTTTATAAATAAAAAAATTGGGACGAAAACGAAAGAAAGACAACGTGTTCAAACGATTAGCTTCAGAACTTAATTTACAGATATTTCGATAATTTAAGTAGGTGGGACAAACTCAAAACGATTATCTTCACAAACTTGTTTTATAGATCTTTCGAATTTCTTAAAATAATTAATTAAAAATAGAAAAAAATGAAAATTTTAAAAAAACTGTCTACAAAATTATTAGAACTAATGTACAAATGATTGCATTTTTTTTTTTTTTTTAATGTATAAAATTTTTTTGAAAAAATTTTTATGAAAACAAAATTGGGACATTCAAAAACGAAAAAAAAAAACAAACCTGAAGAAACGATTGCCTATCGAACTAAATTACAAATTTTTCGAGCGATAAAGTACATACATAGGTGGACCAAACTCCGTTTTTTGTCCCAATTTTTTTTTTATAATTTATTAAAAATAGAATTCAAAGAGAATTAAAAAAAAAAAATCCACGAAAAATTATTATAAAATATTAACAAATAATTTCATATTTTTTTCATAAATTAAAAAAAAATTGTATGTAAAAAAAAAATTGTGACATGTAAAAACAAAAAAAGACAACGTGAATAAACGATTCCCTATCGAACTACATTTACAAATTTTGCGAGCTATAAAATTAGGTGTACCAAACTCCGCATTTACTGTCCCAAATTTTTAAAAAGCTTATTAAAAAAAAATAAATAAAAGAACATTGAAAAAATTAACACCATGAAAAATTATTAGAACTAATGAATAAATAGTTGAATATTTTTGAAAAATTATATAAAATTGTTTAAAAAAAAAATAGATAAGTATACAAAAAAATTGGGACATGCCAAAACGAAAAAAAAAATGAAAAACATTTGCAAACGATTATTATCTATCGAATTGTATTTTTTTTTCGAGCGATAAAGTAGGTGGGTCAAATTCGTGTTTTTTTTTTCCAAAATATTTTTGAATATTCAATTTTAAAAATTTGATTTATGGGTAACGAGTTATAAGCTGTGTTTTATTTTCCACCCCAGATCCGAACTAGATAGGAATTGCTTACGAATATACATGTATTGCAAAAACAACACAAGATCTAACTTTGTTTAGAATTTGCATTTCAAAATCCATTTGAACACACACCCTTAATTTGTAAAGGTCGTCAGTGGTGTACAGAAAATAAGAACGGGTGTATAGAAATAATAAAAAAAAAACAAAGGAAAAAAAAGATTCGGGTATATAACAAGTTGTCACTGAGATCCTGAGTTGTTTTATTTTCATGATCTGATCTGGATTGGATCTGGGGGAAAATAAAACACAGCTATTATCTTCCAAGAAAATAAATTGTTTTTTGCTGTCGGCAATATTCAGCTGCATTAACTTAAATGATTTCTTTTCTAAAAAAAATAAATAAAAGAGTTTCAGAAAAAGGTCTTTAATTTTAGCGATTCTTTCTTAATGTTCAATCATGTCAAATGAAAGATTATATACCTACAAACAAATATTAATAAAAACTCCTACATAGTACCGTCAGAAGCTTCATTTTGTAGTGTGTTCTCTTGCTGACACACGCGATTTTTTTTTTATTTTTCGTTATTTTATTAACCTTTTATGAAAATCCTGTTGGATTAACAATCTTTCATCATAGACTTTTGATACCTTCTGAAATTCATCAGAATCCTAGGCATTGCAAGCCCTAATCATCATGCCATTAAATTTGACTTCGTGTAAATTGTACCCCATTAAGTAAAGTTAATTCATTTAGCTTACACCAAAGCTTCCTAGAAAATCTGATATAGGTACCTACTATATTTTTTTTCTCAAAAAATATATGTCTAAATCCATTGCTATTAATTTTGACAATTTTCGTGTTAGAAATTATAGCAATTTTTCAGTCGTGTAAATCTGGAATAGCCTTATACGGTTGTTGGTTAACATACCTCCCTGACTCCGATGAAGCAAATACATATACAAATAACGCATCTATATAACCATATTCTATTTGGTATAGAAAGTTCATTTTTTGTATTCAAAATTTAATTCAATAAATCTGCTTGTATTTGTCACACCACACTGAACATTTTTTAGACATAAACTTCCACCTATATATGACGTATAGAGTAATGTGAAACGTGATACCTATTACACTCTACTTACTTGCTGGCTGTTATTCATTAAAAAATAAAAATAGAAAAAATTGTCAAGCGCATTCTCAGGACCGATGCTGTAGTTAACGTTTGGTTGGTTTGGTATATTGCTGTAATCGTACCTCTAATAACATGCCCTGGGTAGCATCAGGAAGAGTGAATTGCTCTTGTTGTAGGTATTCCTCCGTAGCATGGGTGAGTGGATGTATAGATCCTGATGTACATTCTCTATGTGGATTCTCATAGATTTCCTCGTTGTGTGCTCATAGTGAAAGACCGCCGTACCACTCACTACAAGTTATTTTTCCTTCTGTATATTTGCTCACACAAAATAAGTGGAAATATCCTAAACCTATATACCACCTATCTTCTTTTCACCTATATGTATGTATATGTACATTTTAGATGGTGTCTTGTGGAGACTTATTGAATTCGTCAAGTACTTGCACACATGTGACGTTGTATTTTATAAAAGCAAGCATCCTTTTGAACAAGACTACTATAATACTTGATAAGGTGTTTAGGGGCATCATACCTATACATACTGGAGGTATAACAAAAAAAACACACTCTGGATGTTGTGTAGTATGGTAGGTTAGGTAATAACAGTATTCAGAAGGTGTGGGGTAACACCTACACCTGCCAAAACGAGGTTACTGTCTGTTGCAGTGAATGAGTAAAAACTTGACATCACATATAAACTCTTTGGAAGAATGGATAAAGTGTAGAATTTCTATATTTCCTGAAAATGAAAATATCTATATATATAGAGAGAGAGAGAGAATTAATATGATAGGATTTACAGAGGGCTATACGATGTAATCCTTTACAAAACCACAATTCTTTCTTTCTATATAAGTACCAACCGAAACCTTATTCTTTTCTTATATAAATTACCACTCCATTTAATTCCTTTTTTTTTTTGAGGAATTTTATATACAAAGTAGATTCTAGATCGTGGTATTAAAAAAAGTGGTATGTAATACGAGAAATTCCATGAACATATAAGAAAATCCAAATCTAGTCCTTTTTTTTTTTGAAGAGCGTACATAAGTCTCAAAAATTCTTATAACTAGAACCTTACATTGGTATATTCAAGTATTTTATATTAGATAAGAAGTTAAGCTTTATATACATACCTATGAGCTCATTTCCACAGCTTAAGTTCATATGTGTTTCAGGATATTCAGTTTGGTTTTTCATTAAAACAAAATAAATGCGTTACGACGAATTTTGTGTGGCTTTGTGGGTGGGTTTATTTTAAAATGTTAATTAAGATGTTTAAATTAAAGGCTTCTTTAATTCGAATTTCTTCTTTAATTCGAATTTCATTAAATCCTTAAATTCTGTCAAGTAGCTTACCTACGTGTGGAGGTTGCAGGTTGATTGTTTAGTTTTGAAACAGTTCTTAAACAGACAAACAAAACTAAAAACTTGTTGCATAAGTTTAAACAAGTAATTTTTAAAGCACCTTTTCCAATCCGATTGAGGTAAATAATAAATTATTATTATTATTATTTAAAAATCCCAAATTAGGAAATTTTAAATATTTAAATCCCCAACGACAAAATTCCGAATGGCGCGACTTCATAACAACAAGGAAAATTCTAATCATATTTAGGATTTTCTGCTGGGAATTTATTCAAAATGTTCGTTCTTTGTGATTCTCATTTTTTTAAATGACATTAATTTCTTACAGAATCTTATCATTTTGTTTGGTTTTCTTTTGTTTTTATTTTTGTGGTTGCTCATTTTAAAGCTGGTATTTAATAAATAATAAATGTAAAAAAAAAACTATGTTTTTTACAATTTGTATATTTTAGGCATTTATTATTATGATTTTCTATTTGTTTGTGCGTCCGTGCTTCCACTGTTATATTACCTAAAGCCTGATCGGATAAATTGATTTTCTTCTTATTTGGAACACAGCATTTTTGTGTGATTTCCTAAAGTAAAATTCGAATTTTTGTTTTAGCTCATCTAGAACGGGTATACCCATAGCCATAAAAAGATTTGTTTTTTTTTTTATCAAAAACGGCTGTAACAATTTAAATTTAACTTTGTACTTTTTATGACCAACAAAATTTTGAGAATACTGTATTTCAGATTTTTTTTTTCAAAAAGTATATTTTACAAAATATATATATTTTACAAAATAAAGTTTTGAAATTTTTTTTAATAAAATTGACTTATTTTTAAGTTATACACGTACAGTGGACGCTCGTCAACTTGAACAAGTATGAAATCAGGGTTGTTCAAATTACAAGATCGAGATAAAAAAATTTTGGTTTTTTTATTAATAGTAATTCATTTTGAATCTAAAACGTAAATAATAATAATTTAAATGAGACGTTTTTAAGACGACTAATGTTTCAGAATTTCTTGAAGTAAAATTCACTTCCAATATATAAAGATTAAAGCCTTGAAAAGCAATGCTAAAGATATTTCCTGGGATTCCCATTTACAAAAACCATTTTGTATCAACATCCTAGCTGTACCTTGCATAAGTTCAAAGAGTAAACTTTGTTCAAGTTGGAGTTTTATTTTTTCAACTTTTTAAGAGTCATTCCTTTTTCGATTTCGAAAGTAAAGCTAAATAAATCACACACATAGCGATACATTTTTTATGGAAATTTTATTTCATTATAAAGTTTGCACTTTGCCTTTAAGTGTGAAAAACAATATCATTTAAAAATGTGATTCTTTTGAGGTAATTTTTAACCACTTTTTCGCACATTTCGGGCGGTATCTCGGCCATATCCTGAGTAATGTTGTGAATATAACGGGTGATTTTTTAAGAGGTTTAGAACTTTTTTTAAAAAAAAAACACAAAAAATTCGAAAAAATGAATGAAATATTTATTTGAATCGATAGTTTGAACCTTGCAATTTAATGTTTAAAGATAATTTCATGCAAATGTTGACCGCGGCTGCGTCTCAGGTAGCCCATCCGCTGAGTCCAATTTTGGCATACTCTTTCACACATATCGGCCGGTATCTCACGAATGAATGCATGGATGTTGGCTTCCAGTGCGTCAATCGAAGCGGGCTTGTCCCTATAGACATTAGCCTTGACATACCCCCACAAAAAATGTCTAATGGTGTCAAATCGCACGATCTAGGCGGCCAATTGACCGGCCCGAAACGTGAAATTAACTGTTCACCAAACTCGCCTCGCAATTGCGCCATTGTTTCGCGTGCTGTGTGGCATGTGGCACTGCACCGTCTTGTTGAAACCACATATCATGCAAGTCAAGAACTTCAATTTCGGGCAAAAAAAAGTTTGTTATCATCGCTCGGTAGCGTTCACCATTGACAGTAACGCTGCGATTCGCATCATCTTTGAAGAAATATGGCCCAATAATGCCGCCGGCCCATAAACCGCACCAAACAGTGGCTTTTTCGGGATGCATTGGTAGCTGTTGCAATGCTTCTGGCTGATCTTCACTCCAAATGCGGCAATTGTGCTTATTTACGTCCCCATTCAACCAAAAATGAGCCTCATCGCTGAACACAATTTCACATTTTCACACATTTCGAACCGAGCACGAATTTTGATAGTAAAATTCAATAATTTGCAAGCGTTGTTCATTTTTTTTTTAAGGAAAATTAATGAAAATATAAATAATTTAAAGAATTAAAAATTAAAATTTTTAAGAAAACTTTGTTTTTTATTTTTATTTTTATATTTAATGGTTTCACAACATTTAATTTTATATTTTAAAAATAGCGACGCGTTTCGGATTTAATAATCCATCATCGGGCTTATGCTTACGGACTGCCTTAAATTATTATTAAATTGGATTATTAAATCCGAAACGCGTCGCTATTTTTAAAATATAAAATTAAATGTTGTGAAACCATTAAATATAAAAATAAAAATAAAAAACAAAGTTTTCTTAAAAATTTTAATTTTTAATTCTTTAAATTATTTATATTTTCATTAATTTTCCTTAAATATATATCACACAACATGGAGACTACACCACATACAAGTTGTTCATTTGTAAGACGATCCATGGTTAAATTGCAAACCAAACTGAAGCTGTTTGACAGTGACACAAGGTACTAAACACACGTCAGCTGTCAAAACCAGTGTTGCCAAAACCAAACCAGCTAAAAAATCACCCTTTACATAGATATAACTAAACTTGAACATATTAAATACAGTAGACGCTCGATATAGTGAAGTAATTAAAACCAGGCCTGTTCACTATTTCGAGAGAGAAACTAAATAGGCTTTTCAATGTGATTTTGATACAAAATGAATATATTAAATCGTAAAATAATTTCAATTGGGTAAAAACGAGATAAATATTTCAAAATCAGCCCTATCGCGAAAGAAATTTCCCCGGAGTTTTTTCCCATTTTGGGAAATTTGCTATCACGAATCATCTTGGGAAAATATTCCTTTCAGCAAAAAAGCTATCGTAAATAATTTTTTCAGGGAACTTTTTCCTTATGTCAATGCAAACATTTCCCCAATTAAGTTCTTGGGGAAAAATTATTTCGTGGGAGATTCGCGATTGGAAATATTCTTTCATCGGTATTTTTTGCTTTTCCGGGGAAAAAAAGTTCCCATTTAGTTGGCGATAAGGCTGAATATTATAAAATACAATAAACCTTATTTTTCATAAAAACGAAAAACTTCATAGCTCCCGGTACAAATTTGTTTTTTTTACTTTTAGCAAAAAAGTTAACTTGAATAATTTTCCCAGAGAACCTTTTCCTTAATATGTCAATGCAAAAATTTCCCCAAGAAATCGATATAATTACTAAATTTAAACAAAAAAAAAGAAAATCGATTATTTCTGGTTGAAAAGAAAGAAAATCAAGATTCAAAAATAAGCCAAATTTTTTTTTTACTGCCAAGTGAAATGAAAAGTGACATTAACGCCTATATTCTGCATTCCACTTTTTTTTATATTCCCATGACGAAAATGAAATATGGTGGTCTACAATTCGTTCGAAATGCTAATTGTGAAATTGGAATTTCGAAAAATGAAAATTGATGTTCTGCAGTTTTATTCCATTTTCTGCACAAATTCCATCCACTTTATTTATGCTTTGTGAAATTGGTGCAGTTGCGGTTTGTTTTGTTTTTCTCGGTGTAAAATGTAAGTAAATTTTATATTTTTGTTTTTTTTTTTTCTTGAAAAGAATTTTGAATAATTCAGCCTTATATCGCCAACTAAATGGGAACTTTTTTTCACCGGAAAAACAAAAAATTCAGGGGAAAGAATATTTGCAATCACAAATCTCCCACGAAATAATTTTTCCCCAAGAACTTACCTGGGGGAATTTTTGCCTTGACATAAGGAAAAAGTTCCCTGGAAAGATGATTCGTGATATCAAATTTTCCAAAATGGGAAAAAAAATCCGGGGAAATTTCTTTCGCGATATAAGGCTGATTATATTTTAGAAGAAAATATCATACGAATGTAAACAATTCCGCAGTGTTATTTCACTTTTTAAAACAATTAAAAATGGTTGGACTTTTAATTTAATTTCGAAGTAATTGCAAAATTTTCGAAAACGAACGAATTGTAAAACATGGAATTTCATTTCCAGTGAAATTGAAAATCGATTTCAATTCTCGATTTCGTTCGAACATGCAGAACATGGGCGTAAATATATTATGCACAAATTATTGGTACTTAAGAATGTAAAATCGTCTTTATGATAGCTAGTGAAGTTTTATTGCGATAGTACAGGAACAAATTTAACTTATAAAAATTATTCATGTTTTTGTTTTATCTATCAAATACAAGTCATTTCAATGTCCTGATAGTTATTCTATAAGTGAAATCTGTACATTTCTGAACTATGTAGCTTTGCTGCTTCCTTTTCAAATGATGAAATCATGATCTGTGTGTTAATATTATTATTTCATAAAGTGAAAAAGTTCTATCAACGTGTTTTTCTATAAAAACCAAACAAAAAGCAAAAATATTTGTGTATCCATTTTTTTTTTTTCTGCAATAAAATAAAAGAACCTTTACCCGTTTAACATTTACCTTTTGTACGATGTGGGTATAAGTATGTATGTGTTTTGTAGGTGATGTAGCTAGCTATAGGTATGTATGTGTGTCACACCACTCTATTGAGAAATGTGAATTTCGCACTGCGAATCACGCATTCCTTGTTTTTTTTTTTTTTGTTTTTTTTTTTTTAATTCAACAAAATTTCAACGGAAAATACCACGAAGGCACGAATTTTTCCAGAGTCACGAATGTTAAACAATACAATATAAATGTGTATGCTTAGCCTTTTGTTGTTCCCTTTTAAATCGTCGTATACCCACAAGCCAAGCCAACCAATCTCTCCCCCACATTATATAATACCAACATACATATATGAATTATATAGAATGCAAAGAAACTTTTTCACTATTTGAACCAAAAAACAAAAGGATCCATCTCGTTTATAAAGATTAAAAAAAAATTATTTAAGAAAAGAATTTTCCAAAAAATTAATTTTGAATCAAAGAGGCATTTTATGTAAAGATATACATATTTTTATTTCCTCATGAACTAAGGTGGTTTTCTCATGACTATATGTGAAAAAGTGCTCCAAAAATTCACAATCTTAACTTTGTGCTTTAAAAAATTTTTGTTTCAAAAGACGTATCCGTATTTTAATTTCCAAATGAAGTAAGACATGAGCCAAAAAAGTGCTCCATTTGTATGTAAAATATTTAAGAATCTTGAACCTTGCGCTTTAAGGAATTTTTTTATTTCAAAATAAAATAATATTCTGTCAAACACGTATCCATATTTTGATTTACAAATGAGGGAAGACATTATTTTCAAAGAAATGTGCCAAAAAAGTGCTCCATTTGTATGTAAAATATTTAAGAATCATGAACCTTGCGCTTTAAGGAATTTTTTTATTTCAAAATAAAATAATATTCTGTCAAACACGTATCCATATTTTGATTTACAAATGAGGGAAGACATTATTTTCAAAGAAATGTGCCAAAAAAGTGCTCCATTTGTATGTAAAATATTTAAGAATCTTGAACCTTGCGCTTTAAGGAATTTTTTTATTTCAAAATAAAATAATATTCTGTCAAACACGTATCCATATTTTGATTTACAAATGAGGGAAGACATTATTTTCAAAGAAATGTGCCAAAAAAGTGCTCCATTTGTATGTAAAATATTTAAGAATCTTGAACCTTGCGCTTTAAGGAATTTTTTTATTTCAAAATAAAATAATATTCTGTCAAACACGTATCCATATTTTGATTTACAAATGAGGGAAGACATAAAGAAATGTGCCAAAAAAGTGCTCCATTTGTATGTAAAATATTTAAGAATCTTGAACCTTGCGCTTTAAGGAATTTTTTTATTTCAAAATAAAATAATATTCTGTCAAACACGTATCCATATTTTGATTTACAAATGAGGGAAGACATAAAGAAATGTGCCAAAAAAGTGCTCCATTTGTATGTAAAATATTTAAGAATCTTGAACCTTGCGCTTTAAGGAATTTTTTTATTTCAAAATAAAATAATATTCTGTCAAATACGTATCCATATTTTGATTTACAAATGAGGGAAGACATTACATATTTTCAAAGAAATGTGCCAATAAAGTGCTCCATTTGTATGTAAAATATTTAAGAACCTTGCGCTTTAAGGAATTTTTTTATTTCAAAATAAAATAATATTCTGTCAAACACGTATCCATATTTTGATTTACAAATGAGGGAAGACATTACATATTTTCAAAGAAATGTGCCAAAAAAGTGCTCCATTTGTATGTAAAATATTTAAGAACCTTGCGCTTTAAGGAATTTTTTTATTTCAAAATTAAATAATATTCTGTCAAACACGTATCCATATTTTGATTTACAAATGAGGGAAGACATTATTTTCAAAGAAATGTGCCAAAAAAGTGCTCCATTTGTATGTAAAATATTTAAGAATCATGAACCTTGCGCTTTAAGGAATTTTTTTATTTCAAAATAAAATAATATTCTGTCAAACACGTATCCATATTTTGATTTACAAATGAGGGAAGACATTATTTTCAAAGAAATGTGCCAAAAAAGTGCTCCATTTGTATGTAAAATATTTAAGAATCTTGAACCTTGCGCTTTAAGGAATTTTTTTATTTCAAAATAAAATAATATTCTGTCAAACACGTATCCATATTTTGATTTACAAATGAGGGAAGACATTATTTTCAAAGAAATGTGCCAAAAAAGTGCTCCATTTGTATGTAAAATATTTAAGAATCTTGAACCTTGCGCTTTAAGGAATTTTTTTATTTCAAAATAAAATAATATTCTGTCAAACACGTATCCATATTTTGATTTACAAATGAGGGAAGACATTATTTTCAAAGAAATGTGCCAAAAAAGTGCTCCATTTGTATGTAAAATATTTAAGAATCATGAACCTTGCGCTTTAAGGAATTTTTTTATTTCAAAATAAAATAATATTCTGTCAAACACGTATCCATATTTTGATTTACAAATGAGGGAAGACATTATTTTCAAAGAAATGTGCCAAAAAAGTGCTCCATTTGTATGTAAAATATTTAAGAATCTTGAACCTTGCGCTTTAAGGAATTTTTTTATTTCAAAATAAAATAATATTCTGTCAAACACGTATCCATATTTTGATTTACAAATGAGGGAAGACATTATTTTCAAAGAAATGTGCCAAAAAAGTGCTCCATTTGTATGTAAAATATTTAAGAATCTTGAACCTTGCGCTTTAAGGAATTTTTTTATTTCAAAATAAAATAATATTCTGTCAAACACGTATCCATATTTTGATTTACAAATGAGGGAAGACATAAAGAAATGTGCCAAAAAAGTGCTCCATTTGTATGTAAAATATTTAAGAATCTTGAACCTTGCGCTTTAAGGAATTTTTTTATTTCAAAATAAAATAATATTCTGTCAAACACGTATCCATATTTTGATTTACAAATGAGGGAAGACATTATTTTCAAAGAAATGTGCCAAAAAAGTGCTCCATTTGTATGTAAAATATTTAAGAATCTTGAACCTTGCGCTTTAAGGAATTTTTTTATTTCAAAATAAAATAATATTCTGTCAAACACGTATCCATATTTTGATTTACAAATGAGGGAAGACATAAAGAAATGTGCCAAAAAAGTGCTCCATTTGTATGTAAAATATTTAAGAATCTTGAACCTTGCGCTTTAAGGAATTTTTTTATTTCAAAATAAAATAATATTCTGTCAAATACGTATCCATATTTTGATTTACAAATGAGGGAAGACATTACATATTTTCAAAGAAATGTGCCAATAAAGTGCTCCATTTGTATGTAAAATATTTAAGAACCTTGCGCTTTAAGGAATTTTTTTATTTCAAAATAAAATAATATTCTGTCAAACACGTATCCATATTTTGATTTACAAATGAGGGAAGACATTACATATTTTCAAAGAAATGTGCCAAAAAAGTGCTCCATTTGTATGTAAAATATTTAAGAACCTTGCGCTTTAAGGAATTTTTTTATTTCAAAATTAAATAATATTCTGTCAAACACGTATCCATATTTTGATTTACAAATGAGGGAAGACATTATTTTCAAAGAAATGTGCCAAAAAAGTGCTCCATTTGTATGTAAAATATTTAAGAACCTTGCGCTTTAAGGAATTTTTTTATTTCAAAATTAAATAATATTCTGTCAAACACGTATCCATATTTTGATTTACAAATGAGGGAAGACATTATTTTCAAAGAAATGTGCCAAAAAAGTGCTCCATTTGTATGTAAAATATTTAAGAACCTTGCGCTTTAAGGAATTTTTTTATTTCAAAATTAACGCCCATGTTCTGCATTTCGAATGAAATCGAATTGAAATCGCATTTCAATTTCACGTGAATTGAAATTCCATGTTCTACAATTCGTTCGTTTTCGAAAATTTCGCAATTAGTTCGAACTGTCAAAATGCAAGGTGGCTCCATTTTTAATTGTGTGAAATTACACTGAAGATGAAAATTAATTCTTTATTATTGGCATTTATAAGGGAAAAAAGAAAGCGGAATTCGAAAGAAAAAATTAGCCGAACAATTTTGCAATTAGACCTGCCCGAGGCGACGACGGCGTGAGTATACCTAAATATGAATGATTCTGATGATTTTGGTATTTTTTTATTCGTATTTTCTTATATTGTTACCTACGAAAATTATAATAAATAAATAAACCAAAACATAAAGTTTGCTTACATTTTGTACCAAGAAATACAAAACTATCAGCAAATTCACCAATTTCACAACGCATAAAAATGTGGATTGAAAACGTTTAGAAAACGGAAAGAACCGAAATGCAGAACATCAATTTTCATGTTCGAAATTAGAATTCACTATAAGCATTTCGAACGAATTGTGGAACACGTAAATTCAATTTCGCCATGTGAACTCACAATAAGTGGAATGCAGAACATGGGCGTAAATAATATTCTGTCCAACACGTATCCATATTTTGATTTACAAATGAGGGAAGACATTATTTTCAAAGAAAAGTGCCAAAAAAGTTTTTGTTTTTATTAAAAAATAATATTTTTTCAAAGACGCATCCTTATTTCCATTTCCTAAGAAATGTGCCAAAAAGTGCCCGAATTGTGAAATATTTCTGAATCTTCAATTAATTGTAATTTAAATGATTTTTGTTTTCAACAAAACAATAATATTCTTTCTAAGAAGAAGCCATATTTCCATTTCTTAAGAAATGTGCCAAAAAAAGTGCTCCATTTGTTAAATATTTCAGACTCAAGATATTTTTTTGAATCTTGAACTTTATCCTTTAAAAGACTTTTTTTTTCAAAGAAATAATATACATACTTTCAAAATTTTGTCCCCAATAAAAAAATGTGCTAAAAAAGTGCTCTACTTGAAAAATACATATTTCGGCTACAACCGAACTATTCCCGAATCATTAATGTTGTATTTAAAAGAAAGCATCTTCCAAGAAAAAAAGTATTCTTTTATAGATGTGTACATTTTTTTCATATTTTCTTTTTCAAATTACAAAGTCTTCTTCTTGAAATGTGCAAAGAATGTCCTTCATTCTGAAAATACATTTTTTGTACTTAAAAGGGAGATTTATTCTTTTAAGTTTTAAAGAATTTGAGAATTTAAGTTTTAAAGTATTTTCAAGTTTTCAAAAACAAAGATATTTATTTTATTTTGTCATAAAATGAGCAATTTTATTCTCAGAAATATAAAAATTATCATGTCTAAATAAATAAATATCAAGTTCAACGAAAAGAAGTAGGAAAAAAAAATAAAAAAAAAACCTTAAGATTTCTATTGAATTTAAAGCAAAATAAGACGAACATTATATGCCTTTGATAAAATCCTTATATATTAATAAATTTCTATTGAAATTGTTCTTCTTTCAGTTATAAAAGTGCTTGAAAAAGTATGCAAAAGTTTTTATAATTTCTTCTTGAATTTTGTTTTTGAGTTTTTTTCTTGTTTCTTTTTTTTTTTTTTTGGGTTAAATATTGATAGATTTATATGGAATTTTAATTTTATTCTTTCAGATGGGCAGAATCTTAAGGAATTTTAATATCACAAGAATCAACGACTTGGAATTAATAAGCAATTCGTAAGTATTTATAAAATAAAATAATGCAGCAGACATTTTCTTATGATTTTTTGTTTGTTTTTCTTTTACAAAAATTTCAGTTCAGATCGATTGGATATAACATTTCATTTCTTTGGTGTTAAAAGTGATTCAACGAGAATTCGTGAAGCAATCACAAGAATGGTTGAACGTGGAAGAATTGGAAATATAACACTTGTGTCGAATTTTCATCTTTTTGATGAAAATCCACCACTTAAGCTTTTGGTAAGTTCAATTTATTTTACTTAATAATTAAGAATAAACATCAAAATAAATAGAAATCATGAGACATAAGGTCAAGAATTTTAAAGTTTATGAATTATGTAATTTCGAAACTATTAACATTAACACCTCTATTAATAAACTCAAATCAAATATAAATTAATCAGTTAGTACGAAATCTTTTTAGTTAGTGCGAAATTTTATTAAAATTTTGTAAAATTCTATATATGAATCTATTTTAAACAATAGATGTGTTTTATTAGAAAATATGGACGTTGTATAGTAAGATTTTATATGCATTACAAATACAACATCGTCAGTAGTATTATGACCGACATAAAAGCAAAGTAGAATCCTATAGTTAGTGGATAGTTTGACGTTTAATGGATTGTGTTAGATTTGTTCTTAGATGTTCGTACGATTAATTATAATTGAGTTGTATCTCGATAGATGTGTTCATGGAGTAGTTTTAATTGTTTAATAGCACTTTAAATGTGAATATAAAATCTAGGCTACTGCCGATGTATTTTTTTTTAAATTTCTTACTCTACTATGTAATGTGTATAGATTCCCAAAAAAACACGCCTAATATTAGTTGTGTTTTGGTAAAAGTGTATAGCAACTTGGCAAATTTTTTACACACAAACAATAACAAATAATTTTTTATTTTGTGTACAAATAATAACAAAATATTTATTATCACTTTTTTTGTTATTGTTTAGCGTGTAAAAAAATATACAGAGTTGGTATAGACTTTCACAAAAACAAGGCAATTAAAGAAACCAATAAAAAGTTAATTCATGTAAATTAGCTAATCCATCAAAGTATAGGTGGATTAACGAGTAATTTAGTTAGAAATATGTACTTAAGACGACTAGACAAAAAGAAAACAAACACATTTGTAATTTACAAGCACAAATGAGAAAGTATGTGTAAAAGTTCTCCCTCTGTGAAAAAGATTTCCTACTTAACGTCAATTAGCAGTCAATTGTTTATTAAAAAGATATTTTAACTCGTAAATTAATATTTAATTAACGTTTTAGTCGATTTTTTAATTTGAAGATAATTAATCTTTTTTTTATTAATAGGGCTGTTAATCCTCATTTATTTTGGACGTTCGGACTAGGTTGTTCTTTTACAATCATTTTTTAGTTCTTCTGCAAAAGTATTCGATTTTGTTATTGGCTGTTCCATTTTTTATTTGATTTAATTTTTTGTTTTCGATTTCATAATCAATAAAATCACTTTAAGTTATATTTATCAAAAGTTGTAAATGTTTGAAGGAGCGAATTTTGTTAAATTATGGCATGTGATAGTATGTTTTCATTTAAAAGGACATTTTCTCCATTAATTGGAATCAAAAAGGGTTAAACCATTGAAGTAAAAGCGGCAAAAAACACTCCATTTCCCTTGAATACGGAATTGCAATTTTTGTTCTAAATTTTACAAGATGTGCAAAAGTTTTATGATTTTATTTGCGAAAAGGTTCATAAATAGGTAGTTCTAAATAAGACACCAAATTTTATTAAAAACAAGCAAGCTTTTGTTAAATTAGTACCTAATTACCAGGCATAGGATTTAGCTAATTTTGAATTTTTTTGTGGTAACACGATTCATTTCCTACTGATTTCAAAAAATAAAATACATGAATGTATTTTATTTTGAATTTTTTTTTTGCTTTTAGCCCTTTTTATCCTTTTTTTTACCATAAGTGTCTTTTTTACCATAAATGCCTTTTTTTGTCTTTTTTCAAAATAGTTAGCATTTTGTTTGTATTTTTCGAATTTTGTTTAATAAATTGTTTTGTTAGTTCATAAAAAAATTAATTATTTAAGTCCTTGTTAAGGCTTCCATTTTCGGCGACCAAAATAGTGCGGTGCAAATGAGTTCATTCAGAACCCTAGATATGTAGTTTAAAGTTTTCTTTTTTCAAACCAAAATCTCCAATTGCAAAACTGTCTTCAAAAATTTTGTATCAGCTCATTCCAACGTCTTGGTAACATTTTAATCTAATTTAAGTTATAAAGTCTTTAAATTCCACTCGTTTTTTCTCATAAATGATGAGTCCTTTAGCTCTTTTTTGAGGCGACAATCCGTGGCAGTTTTTTTGCTTTTTTAATGGACGCTTTTTTTGGCTTTTTTTTTCATTTTGTATTCGGTATTTTCATATTTTTTTTAGATCAAAAAACTCCTAACCCCGGTAATACACATTTACAATATTTGCCTTAGGTACACAAACACCCTTTTTATCCCTCAAAAATATTACAATGGGTGTGTTTTATTCATTGCTGCATAGCCAGCGCAGCACAAGTCTGAATAAAACGATCACTCACACTCTATACGTTCATTTCAATAATTGAAAGCTCTATCGTCAACACAGCCATCTTTTTTTTTACTGACTTCTTTATCGCCAGCAATCAAATTGTTTTTGTTTGCCAAGGGAAATTTTGCTACGCTGGCTATGCAGCATTGAAAAAAACACACCTAATACCAGGCCTTGCCTTACCTTACAACTTTAAGTTAACTTTAAATAATTTCATTTTTTATTTTTATTCAAAATAATTATCAATTAGCCAGCCAGTTTATGTTTTTCAGGATCTTTGAGATCTTAGTAATCTGAAGTCTGAACGCAATTGAACTAAATGACAGTCTTAACTTTGGATTCACTTGATCAATTATTTTTTGTCGCACTTGTTCAATTAAAAAAGAAAAAAAATGGAGAGTGCTTTTACTTCTAGCGGAGAAATCTTGTTCAGTTTTCTCCTTCTGCCCAGTGAAACTGACACTGATGAGATCTCAGGAATCCAAACTTACTTAATGTATTTATATGTTTTTCAATCTATTTAAACAAAATTTTTCTTTAAACTTTAGTTTGAAATTTCATATATTTTATTTTATTGTTTCAGGATGTTACTATCAACAAAAAATCACCAATACGCGAAAAAAGTGAATTTGTATTATCATGTATTGCCCAAGGATCATCACGAATTAATTTTCAGTGGTATAAAGATGGAGCAATTGTGAATACATCAAAAGCAACCAGGTGAGTTTTTTTTTAAGTATACATTTAAAAAGTCTTAATTTGTAGTTAAATGGTATTTTATTGCAAATTTACTAATTTCGTTTGACAGCTAATTTTATTTTGAATTTGATTTGGCAGTTAATAGCTTCTTTTTGTTGTGTTCTCTTTCTGTTTCTGTTCTTTATCATCAAATTTTGACATTTTCAATGGTTTCCAATGAGTTTCCACTATGAATGCATTCCACTGGGGTGTGTTCATAAAGTTTTTACACGTAATTTCCAACCAAATTTCGTGCCAATTTGGTTGAAATTACATCATTTCGAATTGTGAGTTTGAATTCGAAATGAGATTCCAGTCCTTAAGTCACTTAAAAACATCTTTAAATTTGAATCCTTCTTGGAAATCTACAAGTAATTTGACTGCAGTCTTTTAACGATTCAGTCAAATCGACTTATTTTTCTTCAATTAAAGAATCACACATGGCTTCGGTTTTTCTGATTCGATTTTCAATATTTAATTTAGAGGAAATTTCTACCAACATGAGAATTGTTGAAAAACTAGTCGAGGATGTTTTTCTATTTTTTTATTCACACTTTTGCCAACTGTAACAACTACATATTTTATGTGGGGCTTTAAATCTTCAATATTTTTTTCTTTTCTTTAACCCACTGTGAACAAACTGGCCCTTAGAACCATAAGTTGGTTCATTGTGATACCACATGAATCTAAGAAACTTTCTTCCTACTTGTTGAACCACTTGAGCTTCTTACGAAGTGTGCGAGGCTACTAATGTGAAATGTCATGATTTACCAGATCACTAGGATCATTAACTTCATTTTTTGAAGTCCTAATTTAACTTTCATTTTTAATTAAAATATTTGGACAATCCATTTTTTTATTTTGTCTAAGTGAGTATTGTAATTGTTTAATTATTCTACTGATCCACGAACTAATGTTATTTGTATTTTTTGTGTTAATAAAGTACCCCTGAAGAAGGCAACAACCCCTACCGAAACGTTGGGAAAGTTAATGTAACTTAATTGTTTCATTGCAAAAATTACAGCGACCAAAAAAGCCGAAGGAAAACTGTATTTCCACTCACAACATTAATTCCACAAATTGGTCAAAAAATCAACTTTATCATTGTAGTAAAATTCTCTCAGGTGGAGCCTACGTTTTTGAGATAGAACAAAACATGTACATAGCAGGCTTGTAAAAGAATGCATTCTTTTGTGAATGCATTCTTTAAAAATCAATTATTGAATTCATCTAAAAGATTGCATTCATTGACTTCACTTTGAGACTTCATATTATGTAATAACCATTCACTTGAGTCAAAAAGATTGCATTCATTTTTATTCCCATTCGTTTTACTGCAGCAATCAATTGAATGGAATCTTTGGAAATTCAAGCATTCTTTTGCAATATTTGCATTCTTTTGCACTATTTGCATTCTTTTCACTTCCATTTGCATGTGGTAACTGTGTAAAAGGTTTAATGGAGCCATGAGCACGTAGTGTTTATGGGTTTAAAGAATGAAAAGTTTGCAAAAGAATACAAAGAATGCTTAAATTCCCACAAGATTGCATTCAAATGATTGCTGTAAAATGAATGGGAATAAAATGGTTGCAATTTTTTGGATTCAAATGAATGGGAATAAAAATGATTGCAATTTTTTGGATTCAAGGTGATTGCATAGTTTGAAGTCTGAAGTCTAAAAGTAAAATCAATCATATTATAAAAGTCATTTAAGATTGCATTGAAAAAAGATTGCATTCTTTTACAAACCTGTTACATAGAAGGTGATGAATTGATTCATCTTCTTCTTCATCCACACAACTTCTGCAGAAATTGTTAGAAAATAATTTGAGCCTAGTTGTGAGCTTATGTCTACTACTTAATACTTTCTGATGGCAATGGGAGATAGATTCTAATGCTTAAATAATTATTGCACCCGCAGAAAAACGTTAAGAACTTCACTCTCATCTTGCTTCCACTTGCTGACACATATAATTATTTGTCTGTAAAATATTACTTAATGTCGCATATCGAGATCGAGAGTCACTTAATTCCAATCTTTGTCAAAGACGAGTCTTAGAATTATTTCCTCCGTAGTGCGGTTTAGCTACTTTTGGGACGCACCATTAAGATTGTAAGAAATTTTCCATCCGTAACCCCACTTCTTTTTCCCTCACTCAAACGAATAAAATTAGATTTCAGAATAAAGTAATTATATTTTAGGAATCTCATTCGAGACATCTTTCCGCTCAAACCTATTTTTTTGTTTTTTCCTTAAGTTGAATTAAAATTCAAAATAAATCAAATGAATCCAATTTAAGACAGCACTACCTCTCCGTACCTACTTCTTCCATTTGCAGAGCCTTAAGCTGACTTATACTAAAGACAATAATTTAAAACAAGTTATTTAAAATATTTCCTCTTGTAAGAGCTCATTTCCTATTAAATTATTCTTGACTTCCTTAAACGTCATATACCTCCCTCTGTATATAAAGGCAAATATATAGAAATAGGCACAAAGCACTCTTGGCACGGACATGCAAATTGCTGTAGGTAGGTAGGTACATATATACATGTAATAATAAAACTATAAAGTAAAAGAATCTGACATTCGAGGATAAAGCTAAAACTGAAAAATACATTAGTAATCTGCTGACAGAAGTTGATACCTGGTTATAAAGCTGAAAAAGGTCCATGCTCTGGGGGACGATTCGAATCCCTGATTTCCATTAAAACTTATTTGGAATTATTTTTATTTTATTTATTTTTTTTTTAAAGAGACATTCCGACACTGTTTCTTTCTGTCTCTCTCTTGACCTTGTTTTGTCATTTTTGCCGAAAAGAGGAAATGTCGTCTAATAACACACACATACTACAACACTATATATGTACATTCCATCCCAGGACCAGTTATATATGTTTATATATCAGTCTATTAATTCGGGTGAATATCGTTTCCTTTTTTCTCAAAAAATAAAAAAAAAAATGATATCTACTTGTACGACTATGGGCTTTGGTAAAGTTTATATGTACATATATTTGCCTTTAGGCACACTGATGATGATAGCCTTTTTCAACCCTGTATAAACACGTTCTCATAGACAACAATTTAGCATTATGTCTTTGTACTCGTACTAATGATAACATGAATTTACGCAACTGGTTTCTTTTTTTTTGGCCAATAATACAAATACATATTATACTTTATATGAACCCTTATAATCGTTGTATCTATTAAAACTTGCGTGTATATGTAAGTCGATGTGTGATTCTGAGAGAATTCTGAAAATATTCAATTTTTCAATTTAAATTAAAAAAAAAAGGTTGAATCGAAAACCAAAAAAAAAAAAAAATTTGGATAGAAATATTTCATCACCCAAGTCCTCCAGAAACTTTTGGTCTTGAAAATAAAAGTAGAGCATGAAAAAACCTTTCTTTTGATATGTGTATGTACACATGCACTACATACATAGGTTTATCTCCATGTATTTCCAAAATTTGTTGAAAACTTTTATATTTTAAAAATCGTGAAATTTTTTTGTAAGGTTTTTTTTTAAGATTTTGTTCTTCAGATGAATGAACTATTTTCATAGTACCTACCGAAAACCACAACCTTTTATAGAGCTTTGTTGTGAAAATATTTCCACACAAGCTCTTTTATTAGATAGGTTAGGAATTCGGGTGGAAAACAAAAAAATACCAATGGTCTTATAACTTATTTATAAACGTTGTCTAACTACAACATGGCTTGGCTTGGCTTGGCTTGGCTTGGCTTGGCTTGGCTTGGCTTGGCTTGGCTTGGCTTGGCTTGGCTTGGCTTGGCTTGGCTTGGCTTGGCTTGGCTTGGCTTGGCTTGGCTTGGCTTGGCTTGGCTTGGCTTGGCTTGGCTTGGCTTGGCTTGGCTTGGCTTGGCTTGGCTTGGCTTGGCTTGGCTTGGCTTGGCTTGGCTTGGCTTAGCTTGGCTTGGCTTGGCTTGGCTTGGCACCCATTGAAACAGCTATACCTCCAGCCAAATAATTAATTAAAACGAATTATAAATTAATTCGTATACAATTGGTGGTAGAACCTTTAGTTGTTGTTGTTGTTCAGAAATTCAATGAAATTGACGGAATAAAGAATGGTCAAGTGTAATAAACTGACATTCTAGTATATGAATAATACAATAAATAATAAAAGTTGTCTAACTATAGACAACTGTCCAACTCTGGAAAATGTGTTCAAAAACCCTGTTTATTGTTGTCTTATAACTGCCTAACTTAGACACAAGTGTAAATTGTCTTAACCGTGAATAATGTGATATTTATTTTTATTGAATAAAGCATATTTCCACCAATTTGAAAATAGTTAGTCAGTGCCTAAGTAGACAAAAATCTAATAATTACGACTGCAAGTGGTTAAGGTTATCACCTTTCAGCACTTTGATAGTCGGACTCTAAGGGCTGTAATTATTGGGAGCTCTTGAGTTTATAAGGTTCACAACTCAAATATGGATTTTGTATGAGTTTTCTATGTTATAAAAAGAGCGAATGTCCAGAAAAGTCCCAAGCAAATGTGCCTTTTGCTTTTTTCAATCCGGGAAATACCATAGCAGTCCCGAAATCATTACTATTGGGTGAAAAGTTTTATGAGCCTCTTTAAACCATCGCCAGAGCTTTTCTGGAGTGAAAAAAGCAAAAGGAAAAATTTTGTAAATTTCTCGAAAACTTTATTTTTTACCTGCGATGTATGTATATGTTTTATGTACGTATGTATGTACATTAGGAGGGAGCGTCGATGTATGGAGAAAAAAAAAAATTGTTGTATCAATTTCGAATACCTCCATTTTTTTGCGTTTCGATGAGTAGAATAATTTGACATTAAAAATAAAAAGTTTGGATAAAGTCTTTAGCCCTATACCTTAGCTCAAAGTTTCGACTTTTTGGAAAAAAACATTTTTTTTCGGAAACGTTAAAATTATTTCACAAGTTCGAAATAAATTATATATTAACTTTATTTAGACAAATAAATTAACACAAACTTAAAAACAAAAACTTAAAAATTCATAATACGCCATCCATTCAGAAACTAACCCAATTAAACTTTTTATTTTTCAAGTTGTACTTTTTGTTTTGTGTGGAAAAATGGCAATATATTTCGAGAATATATCTTATTTTTCTCATTTTTTACGAGCCCGTCTCTGGCCTTTTCACCCGCTACTGTTGTTGAAACTTCGGTCACCATATTCACACAGCGCTCAACAGCTTGAGTGTGACAAAGGATGTCCGAAAATGACATGCCAATAAGACATTTTTTTTTAAGAAATTCTTCCAAATCCTGATCGCTAGTTCTATCCAACAAAAGGGTTGATATAACTTGTGACTCGCTCCAGATAAAAAAGATTTCCATAGCGCAAATATATGAAAAATTTGAATTTATGTAGCGCCTTTTAACATATATCTCGAGAACGGCTAATCATACAATATAAGTTGTTGTACATTTTTTATAGGAAATTTAATTATCTTTCTTTTTACTACAAATATTATATTGTAGGATTTATACTTTCGGAAATACAGAATAAAGCAAACAAATTTACGACTTTTTTTTCCAATTTTGCAAAACAATTTTTATTTTTTTTATTTTTTACGGGTAGCTTACGTAACTACGAAACTTTTTAGTGCTATTCGAATAGCTAAATCGGAAAAAAAATTTGACGCTCCACCCTAATGTACATAGGTACTATATGGCAAGTAATGCATTTGTAAAAAAAATCGAATTCGAGATTTTAATCAAACTTGACATTACGATGATAGTGAAGTCAAATTAAGTGGCTCTCGATATTCTGTCTGTTTGTCTGTCCTTTTTTGGGCATTCCCCCGACACGTTTTTTTTCCTTGGTTGGGACCAAAAATAACAGTATTTGCCTTGCAATTTTTTTATGAAAAAAATCAAAATCTTTTTTATCTCAAACTTAAACTTAAAAAAAAAAACAAAAATCACCAATTTTTACAGGCAAGCATTAAAAAAAAATTACGAAAAATGGTTATAAATGGTACCTCTCATGGAACAATTTTTTAATTTTCGATTTTCTAAAAATTTTGATTAATTTTTTTACGACGAATTTTTTAAAAGTTTGTATACAATATTTTCAAACAAAATTTTTTTTTGGTTTTTTAAAAAAACATTAAAAATTTTTTTTTGAGAACTTAATAATTCGAAAATCTCATTTTTCTCAAAAACGGCTCTTTTAGTTCTGATTAAAACTTTTGTGTCAGCTTATATACCTAAGTACCATGTACCTACCTTTTTTTTGGAAAAATAAAATGTATACATATTATATCATGCTGAAAATGGTATCTACAATAGAAGCATTTTTTCTGTTGAACCGATTTTAATGAAATTTTTTACACGAGAGCTTCTAATAAGTTTAAACAATATTTCATATAAAAATTTTCAAAAAAAAAATAATTTTGGATTTTTAAAAAAAATTTCTAAATTATTTTTTAAAAATGGGTACCTAGATGATTTTTTTTCGAAATTATTTTTTTAACTCTGGATTAATAAATTCTAAAAAATTGAGTATAAATTTTGTTTCTTAAAAAAATGTTTGCATAATTTTATATAATATACAAAATGTGGCGTTAGACAATAACGCCCAAATCGATTTGGAAATATTGCCCAAATTTTTGTTACAATTGCAATTATCGCCCAAATCTATATTTTTCCAAATCTTAAGTTGGAAATATCTTTTCAATGTCAATTGTTTTTGTAAAACTTGGGCGTTATTTCCTCAATTTTGGGCGATATTTCCAAACATTTTTTTTTTATTTGGGCCTTCTTTCCTAAATTTTAGGCGATATTTCCAAAGTGAAATTTCAATGATAAGATAATCTTAAAAAAAATCGCGGCGCATAAAAAGTGAGGTATATGTATGGGGAAGCATGTCTCCCTGCAACCCCCCTGCTTGGGCACATTATAGGATTTGGGGTAGGTGCGAGGCTGGGTGTATGCAAAGTTCCTTTAAATCTAACTATTTTGAATACCTTGATTTTTAGTTTCATCCAAGAAATTCAAGCCTTTAATCCCATAAATAAGAAACATAGGTACATATAAAAATAAAAGTTATGCGAGAAACAGATTGACACAGCAGCTTTGACAACCTTTTAGAGCAAATGCTTTTAAATGGCTTTGAATACATTAAAACAGCAACAGCGACATCGAATTTAGGGCAATTCCTAACGTTGATGTCGATGTCGATGTTTTGATGTGGCAATCTGTTTCTCGCTTTAGTTGTTCTTTAGTTCTTTATTAATTGGACTAGCCTTACACAGTAAGATACAATAGTTGCTGATAGAAATACAACAGAAATATTTGCATCTTTAGAACAGAGATATTTTGGTTTGCCGTACCACACGAATGTTTAACGTATTCAAGAACACATATCGTCGGCTAAATACGTAAATCTGCTGAGTTCACTTTTGCAAATTTTACAGGAGAGCAAAGAAACAAAAGAAAATTACATAAGGATCCATATAAAAACTGATTTTCTCTATAGGATTCTACAACAACTAAGATACATTGAACAGAAGTGATTAAGCCATTTTGCGTAGAATGTGTTTCTTAAGAAAATGGCATCAAAATCTAAATTTCGGCTAAAAGTGGACTTAGCAGCTTTACGTATTTAGGCGACGATATATGAAATGCTGATGGTAGCTACTAACGCCTGCAAAAAAATTTAAAGATTAGAAGTTTCAGACAAAAGAACAATTATGAACATAAGAGATAGAGTCGTGTACAAAACGGAACCCTGCGGCACACCGGCATTTATTTTGTGAATTTGAAGTTGAAGCTATCGCGAAAGATATTTCCCGGGAGTTTTTTTTCACATTTTGTGAAATTTGCTGTCAAGAAATAATCTTCGAAATTATTAGGGAAAAAATTTCTCAGCAAAATAGTTATCGTGCGAATAATTTGTACAGGGAACTTTTTCCTTATTTCAATGCGAACATTTCCGCAAGTATATAAGTGGTTGGGGAAAAATTACTTCGTAGAAGATTCGCCATGGGAAACATTTTTCCCATTAAATTGACGATAGGGCTGAATACAAAACACATAAGAATGAAAGAAATCTTCACTGTAAATTCTAAAAAACTATAATTCGTATATTACACGAAGTTTTAGGAAATGATCATCAGTTTTTATCTGACATCAAAGTTGAATGAGAAATTATTATTTGAGCCACACTCTAAGAATGTGTAATGCTTTCCAATGACTTTATTTTTCCCTTAAATAATATTCAGAAATTTAAAACCATTATATTCATCTTACAAGTCATTTTAAATCATACCCTGTTTTCTTAACTTTAATACACTTTGATAATTATTCTAAGTGTAATCAAAACCCCATTGAGGTCGAGTTATCTTATTATGTTGACATAAGATGAAATCACCTTTGGTTTTCAAAAAATAAATAGCTTAGCTCTGAGTCTGAAGATTTATTTATGTCATTTTTGTCTTATATGATGACAAACAAAAAAGAGATGTCTTATAGAAAAGATCTATTTCTAAAAGATTTTGTTTACCTTTTGTCTTGCTTTTAATCGAATTAAATATATTTAAGACCAAAAACATTGTTCTCTTAGGATTCTATTGTCATCATCATCATCATAATCATCAACATATATTGATGAATAGATACCTATGTGGATAGACCTTTAACACCTAATGTTTGTTTTATGTGTCATCTCTATTCTTTAATTGAAATTCTAATTTAAATAACTTCAACAATAGAAAGCTCTGTATATATTTACAATTCGTATTGTAGTAATTTTGTATATACCAGTATATACCTACCTATATTATAACCTACACCTAACTCTCTTTCACAAAAGAACAAGACATTTTGCATTAAAATGCAGAAAAGACACAATTTCTATGTCTTCTATTTTCAACTAGCTATTAAGGTATACTCCTGTTGGATGTATATAAAACAAAACAAATAAAATGAATGAAATTCGAAAAAGTAATTACAGTACGAAAAAGGCTTTTCATTTTCCCCCTAAACCACCCACCCCCTCCCCCCACCACTACGTCCACATCGTTAGTTCAATTGAAATTCAAATAAATCAAATGAATCAAAATTTAATTAGATTCTTATTCTTCCCCGCTGTTATCATCACTTTAGGCCAATAAAATTTGTATATATACTAGTCTATATACCTACTATACCATATGTATATAGAAAAAGGATAAAATAAGTTGAAAAGTAATTTAAAATATTTTCTCTCTCTCTCTCTTTTCCTTAAGGGCTTTGCACCATTTTCTATTAAATATATACATACATATAGGCTTGTACCATTTATATTGAATATTGAGCTGTGCTAATGGACGTTACATCAACGGAAATATATAGGCACAGCACTTAGTAGATTCTTGTAGCAAATAAAACTATGTTTTTTGGGTAATTTATCTAAAGAAAATGGATGGAGCGGGGTTGGGGGGGACCATTTTACATCAAAATTTAATGATTTTTTATTCGATGAATAAAATTGATGGGCTTCCGAAATTTGTATGATGGTGTGAAAGAAAGAATTGAATTGGTTTGGGTGATGGGTAACCATTATTATTTAGGACTATAAAGGGACCTTTGTAAAGTCCTAAAGTACTTAATACTTAAATTCTCTTTTTAATTGCTTGAACAATTTTTCGAATAATTTTCTACACAATAAATGAAAATTAAGAAGATTTTTTTGAATATTTTTTTAAATCGATAGACCTTTGAAAATATTGATTTTTAAAGAATTTTCTATAAATCTTTAAGAAATTTTGTACTGTTTAACACCTAGAGCCAAGATAAAAATTTACTCATTAGTTACTTAAGGGTTTTTAAAATAAAGTTAGGTGTAGAAAAAAAAATATATCTAGACAAAATTTGAAAACTAACAATTTAAAAAAAAAATTATAATTCTACAAAAATTTCACTTTGGAGAGTTTTAAATAAAAACAATGTGCACGTTTTTCTCAAAATCTATTGGTCTTATGAAGAAAAGTGTTAAAATATTTTATGTGTAGAATTTTATAAGGTACAATTTTTTATAAAACATTTTTCCAATAGAAGTAATGGTTTTTGAGTAATTTACAAAAAAACTAAATTCCCTTGATAAAAGGATCAAAATGTAGTTTTCTGTAAATTTTTCAAAAACCTTTAGTTTTGTTGAAAAAATATTTGGTACAAAATTGTGGCTTATGAAATTCTATATACACAAAACAATACATCCCTTTTTTCGTAATAAATTTTGAGATAAAATTTGTACTTTGTATTTGTAATTTGAAAAAAGAAAAATTCAGTTTTTTTGTAAATTGCTCAAAAATTATTAGTTTTTTGCAAAAAAAAATGTTGTGAAAAAAATTGTAGCTTATAAAATTTTACACTTCAATTTTCTTCCTCGCATTTTTCTGTAAAAAGTAATTGTTTTTAAGTAATTTATAAAAAAAACTTAATTTTTCTGGAAAGGTCCAAATTTAGGTTTCTTGTAAATTGTTCAAAAACCAATTTTTTTTTGAAAAATTTATAAATACAAAATTGTAGCTTATAAAAATCTTTATTTCAATTTCGTAACATTTTCTGAAAAAAAAACTGAATTTTTCTGTGGAAAGAGTCAATTTTATGTTTTTTTTTAGTAAATTGCTCAAATACCATTTTTTTTTTAATTGTTATGGAAAAAAATTGCAGCTTATAAAATTTTACTACAGTTTTTTCCTTGATATCCGAAAAAAACTAATTGTTTTTGAGTAATCTTCAAAAAGTAAAAAAAAATCCTAATGAAGGGCGTAAAATTTAGTTTTTTGTGATTTGCTCAAAAAATAAAAAAAAATGTAAGAAAAAAATTGTAGCTTATGAAATTTTACACACAAAATTTAACAACACTTTTTTTCAAATCAAAAAACCTTGTCTAAATTTAGGATAGTTTTAAAAAAATATCTTGCACATCAAAAAAATCTCCACCAAAATTCAGTAGCATTTTTTTCGAAGTGAAAATCTAATTTTTCTAGGCTGTTGCTCATTAAATGCGGTTCCTAACAATTTCGACCAATTTTGTTTTAATCTAAGTTTAAATTTTTTTGATTTTTTCTTTCTAAAAAAATTAAGGGCCAGTTTCACAGTGAAGTAAGTGTCACTTAAGTGCCAAATATGGAAAACTAATTCCCAATTTCTCAGTGTAAACTTATCGGAATAAGTGACACTTAAGTCTCCCATGTTGGCCACTTAAGTTCCACTTACTCAGGTAGTAAAACTGCGGCTTAAGTGCCAAAATGGGAAAATTAAGTGCCACTTATTTTGTTAAGTGTGCACTGTGAAACTGGCCCTAAGTCAATTTTTTAGAAACTCCACTTAAAGGTTTTTAGAAATTTAATATTTTACTAATTCAAAAAAAAAAGTTTTAATTCAAAACTTATCATTTCCAACTGAATGAAACATTTGTAGATTTTTGTTTGATATTTTTGACCAATTTGTTCGTGTAAATTTTCCATTGTTGTTTGTAGATTTCTCAACGAAATGTTTGAACTTTTTTTTTAATCTAAATTTAACTTTTCTGATTTTTTTGTTTTCTTTCAGAAATAAATTTAACTTTTCTGATTTTTTTGTTTTCTTTCAGAGAAATTTGGACAACAGTTCTTCCACCAGAAAATGAACATTTTTATACAGCAATCTTGGGAATAACAAAAGCAAATCTAATGGACGAAGGTGTTTACACTTGCAAGGTAAATTCTACTAAAAATCGCATGAACAGTTAGTTTGATAAATTAAGTTAGAATAAGGGAGTGAAGAACGATCGTGCTTTTTTGAATTTCATTGTGGCTCGGCGGCACGAAAAATTCAATATGGCAGGCTCTTCCTATTTTCATTTTTTACTTCAAATAAAACAAATTTTGACTAAATATTAGGAAAATTGCTCCAAATGGAGTAAAAACTGGCAGCAGAAACTCTTAATATTTGACAATACACGAATAGAGCAAATGATTTATTTTAATTTTTTTTTGTATTTCACCCCAAAATTTAATTTTTTTTAATATAATTTCCGTTTTTTTTATATGGCACGAAAAAGGCAGCGTTTTTAAGAAAATGTGGCATTGAAATTTTGTTTAGACGGCAACGCTGTTGCATGGTGTTTCTCATATATTATTATTATTACTATAACTTTATTTATATGTAATAAATTACAATATAATCTTAAACTAACAGAGTCTGCGGCTGCTTCTCATATAAATATTCGTAGTCTTGCAGTATGGCGTCCCGCCAAAAATGAATCTTAAAAAAAAATCTTCTAACGGTGAGAGGTCAGATAGTAAAATAGACTCCCCTTCTGCTGGATTTTGCATCCAGAGTTACATCGAAGACTCGTCATTTGGTGCGTTGTTGTTTATATAGGCTCCACGTGTCCCAGACATCTCAGCCGGCTTTATATGCTTAGCATTGTAAGACCGTTGAATCTTTTCCTCCAAACTCCATCGATATAATTAGGCAGTTCATGTTTCTCAGGATATCTGAGAACTCAGCAATTTCAGAAATATGTATTCAAATCTTCAGTGAGATTCCAAAGTTTCTGTCAAAAAGCTGAGACTGATAATTTTTTAGATTCACTTGCTCAATTATTTTTGTCTTAGTTGTTCAATTTATAAAAAATGAGATAGAAACTGCTTTTAGCTTCTACCGAAGAAATCTTATACAGTTGCGAACAATATTGATCTCAAAACAATCCAGCAAGAATTCATCGAAACTTGGCAAAGTCCATGATTTTCCATTGACAGACCGTCTTGTACAAAATTTCCTTCGCATAAGAGAAGGCCTTTCTTATTATTATTATTTAATCCTATCCGTATAGTTCTGCACAGCGTTAGAGCCTTACTCCAATTGGAGTAAATTTACTCTAATTTTTAAGAAAATAAATCAACTTTGTCAATCCGCTTTTTTTTGGGGATTTACTCCTTTTTTTACACTAAAAAATTCAAAAATTCATTAGCTAATCCACCTGAAAGGAACTGACAGCACTGTGTTATAAAATTTTCTAACCAGTTCTGACTCCGAATGTTCGAATCTTAAATTTTTTTCTGATTTGAAACGAATTTAATTTATGTGATTTATATTTTTATTTTTATGTTAAAAATACAGTTTTTGAAAACTTAAATTTTTCGTTTGTTTTCAAACATACCCCGGAAATTTCCGAATTACTCAACTTTTTTTTACAAATCTGCTCCGAAATTTTACTACTCAGCTTCTTACTCTGTCTGCACGAAAAAAATCTTCTCATCTTATTTATATTATATAAATATCTTGAATTATTTTAACAAAACTTTGAAAATAAAGTAGTAACTCACTTCGTATCTGTCCGAACATCACCGTGCAAAAATTATTGGCTATTTTGAAATCGTTTTTTTTTTTGTATTTAAAGAAGGTATTTAAATTTTTATAAAAATTCCATCAAGGGCACTCAAATAAGAATATCTTCAATTTAATCGGAAAACTTTTTCCAAAAATACGAATGAAAAAATATTTCCCATCACGAATCTCCCACGAAATAATATTTCCGCTGCCAACTTACTTCCGGATATGTTCGCATTGAAATAAGCAAACATTACGGCATCAGTGACTGAACGACACGTGAGGGAAATTTCATACGAAATATCGAATATCATCGATATATGAAATTTCCCTCACGTGTCGTTCAGTCACTGATGCCGTTATTCGGCCCCAGTTCTTTGGAAAACAACTATTCATTTTGCTGAAAGAAATATTTTCGAAGATGATTCTTGATACCAAATTTCCCAAAATGGGAAAAAACTACAAAACTAAAGGGAAATTTCTTTCGCGATACCTACTGCAGAATATTGAGGACTTGTAAGAAATACTTTCTGCCTCATTAGAAGGTACATACATAAATCCAGATTTAAATGTCTGGATTTATTAACTTTGAAAATTAATCGAAGCAACACAAGCATGAATTTCTGGTTAAATATAAAATTACTTTTAATGTTATCAAATGCTTTAAATTCAAAACTAAGCAAATTATTGATAAATGTAGGTAACCAAATTGCCATTGAGAAATATAATACAATTACATAAAATTGTGTATATGAATAATTAGTTTGTAAATGATGTGGTGTTAATTATTGTTCTGACAGGAAATCTAAAATTATAGATCCATTTTCGTAACAGTTGACTGTACTCGTTTTGAAGTTTCTAGAAACTAGGAAATCAAATACGACATCAACAAATAAATCAATACATATATAGGACATATTACAAAACTTGAATCCTTGGTTACGTACTAGGAATTAAATAGGCATTATTTTCTGAATTTTGTGGAAAAGATAACAAAAGAAAATCAATAAAATTTGAGTTTCATGTTGATGTAATATTATTTGGAATTTCTAAATTATCCAATTTATGTGGATTTTATGTTTGCCTTCGATTGAATCATTGGAAATATATATATTCTTTTAACTCTCACAAGAAAATTAATGAAGGAATAAAACAAAAACCAAATAAATAATTGAATATAAGGATAACAAATAATTTCAGTTCAAAGGAAGAAAAATTTTATAGAAATTCAAAGAAAAATCTCTTTCAACTCCATGAGAGTAAAATATAATAATTATGAATGCCAAACATGTTGCTTGTGCCTTGGGTATCAACATTCGGTAATATAAAGTATTCGCTTTTAAGTACTTTTTTGAAGTTTCGAAGATTTTACGAGAATCTCATCTTCCCTTTTGTAAATTTGAAACTGTGAATTTCTTTGTAAAATGTATTTTGCCCTATGACCAATTTAATTGGAACTTGTGGAAAATATTTTCCCATCGCGAAATTTTAATTAAAATCTTATCACAGGAAGTCTCAAATGAAAATATCGTCAATTTAATCGCAACACTTTTTTCCAAAAAAAAAAAAATACTACTGAAAAAATAATTCCTATTGCGATTCTCTCACGAAATAATTTTTCCCCGACAAAACTTACTTCCAGAAATATTCGAAGTGAAATATGGAAAAAGTTCCCTGGAAAACAATAGGTCCTGCTTCTTTACTTCTGCTCAAAATGGCCACTTTTAATCAATTCTAGCCCAATTTTATTTTATTTTATATCGACTTTGACAAAACTTTGGGCTAAAATGGGTAGAAAATAGCAGTTTTGGGAAGTAAAGACAAAGACCTAATTATTCATTCCAGAAATATTCGAATTGAAATATGGAAAAATTTCCCTGGAAAAAATTAGTCTGTTTCTTTACTTCCCAAAACGGCCAATTTTGATCATTTCTAGTCCAATTTTATTTTTTTTATATGGACTTTGACAAATCTTTGGGCTAAAATGGTTAGAAAGTGGCAGTTTTGGGGAGTAAATACAAAGACTTAATTATTCATTTTACTGAAAGAAATATTTTCCCTAATTTCGAAGATGATTTTTGGTCAGTCCTATCGCGAAAGAAATTTCCCCGGAGTTTTTTCCCATTTTGGAAAATTTTCTATTGCGAATCATCTTGGGAAAATATTCTTTTCAGCAAAAGAGCTATCGTGAATAATTTTTCCAGGGAACTTTTTCCTTATGTCAATGCAAAAATTTCCCCAAGTAAGTTCTTAAGGAAAATTTATTTCGTGGGAGATATTCTTTCCCCGGTATTTTTTATTTTGCCGGGGAAAAAAATTCCCATTTAGTTGGCGATAAGGCTGGATAGTAAATTTCCCAAAATGGAAAAAAAAAAACTCCAAGGAAATTTGGTGAAATGTGAATATTTAGTCTATAAAGGACTTTCCTGGCCTGAATTGGACCTATCTAACTATTGGAAACCGCTTCAGGCGTAAATAATAATAATATGGCAGCAAAGATCTTGTAGGCAATGTTTAAGAGGCGCAGCTCAGAAGGTCTCCCTTCTTGAGGAACGGGCAAACAATGCTGAGATTCTTCTGACCATGTTCGTATTTTGCAAATTAGTTGGTGCGTACAGTTAACGAAGTCACTGCCTGTCATTTTGAACAGATTAACAGCAAAGCTACATACTCCAGCAGCTTTGTTGAGCTTAAGTTTAGATATAACTGTCTTCAATTCAGTGACGGAATTATTGGTCTACGTCATTTAGGTTTTATGATGGTACAATCTGCGTGACCGGAATTCGCATTCCATTAGTTCGCAGAAATGGTTTAACGATATCCTTAGAATCGACTGTTATTCCACTTCTATATTCTCTTTATCTTCTTCCTTGCAGCCTTCGATTCGAGCCTTGTAACTTTGAAAGGTTCTTATATTACCTTTTTGGTAATGTTTCCAAATCTCATTCCTGCTTTGACATCTGTCAATTTCTTCCATCTTTTTTCTGCTCCTTCTTTTTGCTCCTGATAACATGGTGCTCCTATCTATTCTTCTGCTTGTAGAGTTTCGTTAGATTCGAGCCTTGTAACTTTGAGAGGTTCTTATTTTACGTTTTGGTAAAATTTCCAATTCTCATTCCTGCTTTGACATCTGTCAATTTTTTCCATCGTTCTTCTGCTCCTTCTTTTTCCTCCTGATAACATGGTGCTCCTTTCTTTTCTTCTGCTTGTAGTGTTTACAAGGAGCTCATATAGCTTTCTACACACAGCCGCTTCGTTTGCATTTTGTTTAGCTTCATGTGCTTGCCAGCACTTATCAAATCAGAGGTTCCGTTATGGTGGTTATGTAAAACATAGCTTCTAAGCAAAGTTGAAACTATGCTGACGACATCAGACTTCTCAATCTCTTATATGTATAAGAAACGATCTTCCTCTCTTCTTGAAAGTATTTCTTTGTGTTCGCTTTGGACGGAATATCCTTTAAAGCTTGGAAGACTTTGGAGACAAATATCATCCTCCTGTACAAATTTACTTTATCGCTTTACAAATATGAAATAATAATGGAGCTTTGTATAGGTTTAACTCCCAAAATGCTTTACATTATATCATCTTAGCTTGGCCATGTTTATTACCAACTTATTCTCATTTGCACGCACACCGAGGTGACATTTTTTTATTATTTCAATAATTTTTGAATTATATTATTTCTTATTTTATTTTAAATTGAATTTGCATCTCATTTATTTTGCTGACTGACGAACTGGCGGCACCAATGCCCTTTCATCCTCGAGTGCACAATAAACTGTGCAAAGAAAATTAACCCAATTTGTTGAATCAACAGAAGCTATACAGCATCTCGATTCCCATTGGTGTCACACGTTTGCTGAGTGCTTTTTTAGTCAAATGTTCTATCGTAACACCTTTTGTATCTAGATAGACCTAACCTCACACAACCAACTCCACCCAACCCAACCCAACCATCCGCAGCCAACCCTTATATGAGTTATGAATTTCCATCCTATACATTTGCTACATTCTTTTTTTTCTCTTTTTTTCCAATCCTCTTTTTATATATGTAGGTGGTAGATTGGAGCGTAGAACAGTGCCGTTCGATTCATGTGCACATTCAAACACCACCCCGACTGAGGGTCGATCCGGCTAGCGTGACTTTGCATCGTGGGGATTCGTTGCGTGTCCGGTGTCTGTCGCCCGGTAACGATATCAAACGTTATGGACTATTAGGATACAGCTGGACGCGTAATGGTGTACTCTTTCAGTCGGATCCGCAAACGGTGATGTGGGAAGATTTATATCCGGACGGAAGCATTTTGAAAATCAATAACATCCAGGTAAGTCTGTATAGTAGCACTAGCTAGCACTAGTATAGTGACATAGTAGAAAATTTATCTCGGTGGCGATTAATTAAGTGCTTGGTGTTTGACTTTTGAATGTTGTTGGTTCGTTTGTTCGTTAGTTCGTTCATTTGTGTGTTGTGTTGTGTTGTGTTTTTTGGAGATGAGAGATGCTTTAGAGTTTCAATAAGGATAAACGTCTGGCATAGTCCATGTTTTTCTGGTCAAGCCCGCACTAATGGAAACAGTCAACGTGGTGTGATTCATTGTTTGCAAATTGCGAACAGCTAGCACACGTTTCATTTGAAAGCTAGATTAGAGTTTAGATACACTGAAAAATCTAAATTTATCAAATAATTTTTCTTCTCATAAGGTGGAAAAATCCAAATTTATCAAATAATTTTTCTTCTCATAAGGTGGTAATTATTAGAATATAATTTTGGAGTGCTAAACTAAATAGGGAGTAAGAGTGATTATAACTTTATTACCTACCTTTAATATTTCTTTAAACAATAAATAAATAAATTGATCGTTTGACAGATCATAGAGAACCAGGACTTTAAAACTTGGACAACTCTCAACAATTTCTATGTATCTCTTAGTAAAAATATGAGTGTTTTTGTGTTTGTCTTCTATGTTTTCAGACATCGTTATTCCAATTGAGTTGAAAATTTCATAGTATGTTCTTATTACAGACGGGAAGGTCTGGAAAATACTTTTAGTAACATCCGCCCACTGCCACGCCCACTTTTTCGTATATTTTTTTTTAAGTCATAATGAATTTGAATTAAAGCTCTTTTAAACCCAAAACATATTAAAAGTAATCTTAATTTTAAAAGTGTCAGTGGGTACATGCCCACTTTTCTAGGGTACAGCCCTTTTATTCTATATTTGACTTTTATCAAACATTAACATTATTTTTTCTATATTTTGAAGTAAAATAAAAAAAAACTCTATTTACTTCTTTTGGACAGAATTATACGAGTATTTTAATTTATTTTTGCCCAAACTGGAAAATTTCTAAATCAATTTTAAAAAGCTCTCCAATTCAACATTTTGACGTTTTTCTATCAGTGTACAATTTTTGCATAATCTCAGCATACACATTGGTTTTATGAAAATTTTGCATCGACTTTAATTAAAACCACTGAGTCGTTGTCCCTCCCCTCCCCACCATTTTAAGTATAAATTAATGGGAAAATCACATGTCCGAGTCGACTATGCTGCATTTATCCATGTTGTGTTTTGTAAATAATCCCATAGGTACATATGTACCTACCGCACCCAGTTTAATAATCTCAATTGATTTTTACTTTAAAATTTTACAGAAATCAGCTGAATACTCGTGTGTGGTGTCCAATAGTGTTTCGCCAGTATTGAAGAGTGTCTATGTAACGGTAATCGATAGAAATATGGTTGAATTATGCCATGCTGAGATGAACAATGGCGTGCAATGGCCAACGACAGCACCAGGAGCAGCTATTGTCGCTGACTGCCCCAAAAAATATCAAGGATATTCGAGGCGAGTGTGTGAGAAACGAGATGTAGGTAATACAACATGGCTGCAACCCGACTTTTCACAATGTGTTGCTGATCAACTACTAAAAACTTACAATCAGGTAAATATACTCGTACCTACCTATAGTAGATTTATGTATTTTACTTGGTGTTTGGGACAGGAAGCTTTTTGCAGATTAGATTAATTATCCTGCTATTAACAGTGAATTCATGTGGTGAGGTTTGAAATTTTAACACATATTTTTGAAGTTATATGGTTGGGTTGGGTTATTTTTTTATCAATCACATTTTCAATTTTGTTGTATCTTTGATGAGGTATTTTGTGCGTAACCACATTGAAAATTTATTTAATGAGACAATTTATGGGGAAACAGGAAATTTAAGAAACTGTTGGAAATATAGCATTAAATTTGCTGTTGACAGAAATTTAAATAGAAATACTGCCCCCCTTGGAGCTTAGACTTGGATTTAAAAAAAAAAGAAGTATTACATTTTATAGGTCAATATAATTGGTCATAAAGGGTTAATTTCACGCAGGAGGTGCTTAACATTCTCTAAGAGTAACTTTGAAAAAAAAACTTTAAAATTAATGAAAAAAACCTACTATAACAATTATTAAAACAAACTAACTGTGACCTTTGAGTACGAGTGCAATAGTTCTCTTTAAACTTTCCACAAACTAAAAACTTCAAAAATTCCTTAATGAAACTGACTGGCTTTAAAAATATTTTTCGAATATCCCACATCTGAGTTGTCGTAAGCCTAGATCCTGAATGATATCTTGACTCCAACCCAGTGTCAAAAATTGATCAATTGCCTCTGATTCGAGATATTTTAATGTAACAGTATAAAAATCTTTTTTCCAGGAATTCGTTATGATATATAAAATTAATTATTTTTTCCTTAAAATCCATTTAAATTTAAATCCTGTTTTTTTCTAAGCCCGCTTTTTATAGTCTCACATCTTATAATCCCGTTTTTTAATCCCTTTTGAAACCAATTTAATGAATGATTTTTAAACAAATATAACAATATAAAAAAATAATGTATCTAATTCGGTAAAAAACAAAAAATAAAGAAACTTAAAATTAATAAAAATATCATAAATAATTAGTTCAACTGCATACTGACAGGTTTTGATGGGATTTGGCGAGATTTTAGAAAAAATGATTAAAAAAAAACTATTTTACTAGGCGGGATTTGAAAACTTTTGTTTTGGGTTTTTTGAAAAAAAAACGGGATTTTAAAAACCGGGATTTTCCGATGCGCTCCCTGACAAATTCTCTTAATTTGAGTCAAGATCAATAAAAATTTACGTTGTGTCCCTTGAATTTCGAATTCCCTGCAAATATTTCGCCGAAAATTTATTTTTATTCCTAAATAAATTTTTGCGTACGTTAATGCCCGTAAATGCGGTTCTTAGACAAATGAAGGTGTAGAGTCAGGCATCTTTTCAGATAACCCGCCCATTAAAATATCAATAAAACTTCCAAATTTTTGCAGTGTCTTCCAAGCGGAAGTGCTAGCAGTATCCGAGGCTGCAAAACATCTTGTAGCATTTGAAGTGGTCGATAAATACATTGATATCTTCATAGACTGCCAGGCGGCAATCAAAGCCATTTCCTCAATCATCACAAAGTCTAAACTGGTGTACCGTTGCCGCAACGACTTAAGACTACTCTATGCAACGAACACAGTTACCCTTAGATGGGTCCCAGGACACAGTGATATATACGGGAACGAAATGGCAGATGAACTGGCCAAAAGCGAGTCATCTTCAGACCCGAGCCAAACCGTATTCTCGGTTATGCCACTGGAACAAGAAAAAAAGAGAATTCACCAATACTTCCTACAAACCGCCAACGCTATATGGTCAACAATTGACTCTTGTCGGGTTTCAAGGAGCCTATGGGCGAATATTTCTAAGGAAAAAACAGACTACTTACTTAAGATAGGTAGGCCTCAACCATCACTCCTAATTGGAATACTAACAACTGGACACAACTCCATGGGTATCCACATGAGCAGAATGGGCCTTAGCACATCTGACTTATGCAGAGGGTGTCAGGATGAAGAGGTGGAGGAGGGCTCATCTCATTTCCTTTGTGAATGCCCCATCATATCTAGAACCAGAAAAGACACCCTCGGAGAATACTTTTTCGACAATCTGGGCGACATCTCAACCTTGCAACTCAAGAACATCCTAAACTTCATTCAGAAGTCAGGATGGTTCAAGGTCCACAATACCTAACTTTCCCTCCCCTCCCCTCCTCACACATACATACCTATACCTACATATATCCCGGGGAGCGCAATGGATCCATCGAGATCCGAGTGAGGTGATACGGTCGCCGTATCATCACCCCTTCTAACCTAACCTAACCTAAATGCCCAGTTCCTGCGCGAAAGATTATTTGTATTTAATTTGTTAATGAGAATTTACGACTGATTTGGACGGGAAGGAATTTTCCTTTTTTTTGCGTCTACACAAATATTTTCACCGAACTTGGCACACAAAGCAATTTTGTAGAGTTTGTATTGACATTAAAAAAATACCCCATCCCGTTCAAAACTATGAGGTCACCTCCAATTCTACCGACTAACAACAAAATTTCTTCGAAAAAAGTTACTCAATAACAGTCACAAGGCTCTAGGCCCCGATTCTCCACGAGCTGTGGCCCCAGAAATGTATTTATTTTATTTTACCAATTTAAATTACATTCCTTATTGCATTTTGATGATTAATATTGTTTATTTTTTACAGTTTCAGGCTCTCACATCAGGTTACCAAAAAACAAATGTTTCAGCAATTTTAAAAGCATGCCTTCAATACACAACAAATAGACATGAGAATTTTTTACTTGGTGAAGCTGGTTTCCTTTTGGATATGTTGCAAAACGTAAGTACTACACATTTAAATAGCGTCAATTTTCGGTTCGAAATTAGTATGGTACCAAAAAGATTAAAAAAAAAAAAAAACAAGGCTTCAGGTGATTTTAACTTAAATAAAATGTCAAAGAGCATTTTAATCTAGTATCAAACTTAAAATTCTTTAAAAACGTACTAAATCGACCGAAATTTGTTCGCCAATGTAATTTTTCATAGTTTTTCGTTGAATATTAATTTAATTTTTTTTTTTTTTATTTTTCAGGTTGGTTCGTATTTGGAAATAAAATGTACCCAATTAGAACGGGAAATGGCAGCTGAAATAGTTTTGCATATTTTGGATAAAGTAATGCTTAATGTCAGATCATTAAATAGTCAAAAGGTAAGCTTATATATATGAATATAATATGAAATTAAAACTTAAAATGTAAATATATGGAATAAATTATAAACTTTATTTCCGTTTGCATTTAAAAGAGAAGTGTAGTTGTTTCTGTCTTTTGATATAACTTAAGATAAGATAATAATGTTTAACAAAAACTTATCATTTATACATTATACATACATAATTTAATAATAAGTAAACAAAATAATAATAATAATATAGATGATTTTGATTATTATCCTCTGGCTTGTCGGTATTCGCCTTCGTGCGTGCGTCGCACCGATAAATTTCTCTCTAAAGGGAATATCCTTAATAGGAATATGATATTGTATATTTGTCTGTATGCTTGTTTCTATAATGAATTATGCAAATTAAGTTCATAATCACATTATAATAAAATGACATAATCTTGTATATTATGTAGGTGTTGTAGATGTACATAGATGTAGGGTACCTACTTTTATGTAGATTCATAAAGAACCCATAGAGAGAATGTTTAACTAAATATAATTAATGACACTTGCTCTGAGTCTCTCGTTCTTGTTCTTTTGATGCATATTTATACTTTTAGATATTAACAGCCAACAGGAGTTGAAATTTCTTTGATATTATTATGAAAAAAAATAGAACTTAAGTCAAAAGTTATATAATTAAATACAGAAAATGCGATTTATGTTTAAGAAATATGATCGCATCATTAATTTTCTCTTTTAGTTAGTTTGACTAGACTTGACTATCAGAAAAATATTGTTTTCAACTAAATTAGATGGTTACCAACCTTTACGGTATAAATACTTAAAAAATTATATCAATCACCCTTATTACAATAGGCGTTTTTCTTGAACCATTGTCACTTTTTGTTCTTGAACCATTGTCACTTTTTGTGTCGAGTCACTTTTAAGGTGTTTAAAGGTAGAACTATAATAGTCGGAAGATGTAGGAATAAAATTCTCTCAGTCCACTTACGAACGGAGCGGGTCGGTGAGCGCTCTTCACTTCCGAAAGCAAAAGTTAACGAAAATTGGTCGAAACAAAGCAAACCTCAATTATGGGCACGTCATATGAATTCTTTGTATTCGTTTCGTTTCGTACGACCACTTACGTCGGCATCCGACTATTATAGTTCTACCTTAAGAATCGCTATTGCGAACCTTGAACGCCAGTCTTCCGCCGAAACAGCTGATATTGACAATTTGATATTTCCGAAGCAGTTGTACATATTTTTTATTTTAAATTCAATCTTCCGATTTAAGTTCATAGAGTAAATATATTAACTAGAGAACCGAGTGCATGTGCAGGGCTATTTCTCTTTCACCCTACAAGCTGCACTGAGAGATTTCCTCCATAAGGGTGAGCACGGGTTAGTTGTCTAATGCATTCTAAATGAAACCGCACCAACACAATGACACTGGTATGGATTTTGCATTTTTAGTATTAAATTTTTTTTTATTTTTTGTAGCTGGTACAAACCTGTCATTCTGGCTTTAATTTGAATTTTTAAAATCCGAAATTTGGATCTTAAGATATAAGCATTTATGTAAAAGAACACAAATCGGGTGTTTTTTCAATTTTTCATCTTTTTGAGCTACATGTGGCATTAATTTGTTATTGTATCAACAATTCACACATATTCCTGGACAGGGAATTTAAGAGAGTTTTCTCTTACTGATGTTCAAAGAAAATTTGCGGGTATTTTAGGCAAGGGGGGTACGAGTCGGTTCTCTCGATAATATAGGTACTCTATGTTTAAGTTCATGAATAAAGTGCAAAATGAATGTTGTTGTTTATTAAAAAACTTGTTGTTTATTAAAAAACGAAAGAATTGAGGAAAAAAGAAAAGATAAGACAAACAAAATTAATAAATTAAATGCGGGATTGACTCTTAGTTAGTCGCAAATCAAATCCATTCAATTTTTGCATCGAACCAAACCTGTGAAATTTTAAAAATGTTCCATTTATTATTTTTGTCATTTTTTTTCTACTATAACAGGACTTGATCCTAAGAAGTTCAATGCAAAACAATGTAAATTCTCATTTGTTTTTTTTCCTCGACTTGCGAGAGCCCTCTCTAGAAACTCGTTGCTAGTGATGAATTTTCTTCCATCAACTCTACAAGACGTTTATTTGGTCGTGATTATTTAAAATTAAAGTATTTAAAGTTCTATTTTATTTCGCTTGAATGTAAATCCTACAGGCAAATGCAGGAATTTGACACAATTTTTTTCGGCTGAAATTTCAGATTTTTTTTTTGTTCAACGACATAAATTCAGAAATCTGAAAATTCAGATGTTAATCGATTTTTATTGAACCCTGCCCAATGTCTAAAATGATTCTGAACTATCTAACTACACTCCATTCTTGCAATGAACAACACACATTGGAATGGTTGAGAGTTGTAAATCACTAGGCCTGGTTCTACACCACGGATTGTCATGCAACCTAATTTATTTTATTTATTTATTTTTATCTATTTACACTTTTCATTCAAACAAGTTTAAGTATTTTACTAAAATTTAAATCACATTAATTTAAATAACATATTTTTTGAGAAACCTATTACCAAGTAATTATTAACTTTTTTTCCTAAAAAAATTAAATTTATTAACACTTCAGTTGAGTTTTTGAATTGTTTCTTCGTTGTTGGTTGGGAGGAAAACTAATTCAATTGTATCAATTTAACTTTTCCAAAAACTCAGATTTAGCATTGGACTTCCTCAAACTTTTCTCTCCCTCTCTCATTCACTTTACAATAATTTCGGCTATGCGGTACAACTTTTCGTTTTGCTGATTTGTGTGTGCCTATCTTGAGTCTTGATTCCTGTGCCTGTATATAGAGTCTATACTGACTTAACAGACTTATTTTACTTCCTAAATCATTTAATGACTGGCGACAATTGGTCATTGGAAGTATAAAATATGGTTATATAGGAATTTAGTTTTTTCCTAAACTGATTTTGTGGTCTAAATTGAAATTAATGTAGGGGTAGGTATTTCGTTTTTATTATGATTTACATCCGCAATTATATTTTCTTTTCTTTTCAAATGCCAACAAAAAGACATCTTGGATACATTTGTATGAGTATATTATATACATGTTCTTGTCGATTTGTTTTATATTTCGCTCTCACTCTTCACACAAAAGTGTTTTCAACGTCGAATAGAGTTGGAGTTTTAAAAAAAAAAAAAAAAAAAAAAAGTTTAAAATTAAAGTCTAGTTGAAAGCTTATGGGTTGGTGTTGTCACTTTTCCACAATTGTGATCCACCACTTCTACCCCGGGAATACAAAATTCAATTACTATTTTCCCATATCGTCGGCCTCATAAGCAAACCTCGTAACTCACATATTTAAAAATTTTCAGGAGAAACTAAAATGTCTCACAGAGTAGTAGTAGTAGTGAAGTTATTTGTTATGTAAAATTTAAATTTAAGTTTATTTAGAGTTTTAAGAGGGATACGAAATTTTCTAGGTTGTTGCGCTGACGAATTTTCTTTAAAATAGCATTCAAAACTCATTTTTTCTAAAAGGTGGAGTTATGATGCTTATATGCTTATGAGGCCGACGATATACGAAATAATATAATTTTTATTATAAATATTGAAGAAAAGCTTCTCAACTTTCATTAAAATATTTAATAAATAAGGCAAAATATTTATTTTTCCAACGAAAATCTAAATTAAATTCAATTTTTGAAAATGCAGACAGCAAGATATTTGGCCGCTTAGTAGTTTTAAAATTGAAAGTGACAACACTGGGTTATGGCATTGAAAGGGAAACATGATAGTACATATTTTAGACCCTACCTACCTACCCAACCGGAATAAAATACTATAAAAGTGCTTTTATCGCTTTCAAAAGGTTCTCCTTTCTGTAGGGTTTTGGTTGTATAGGTATATAGGTATTGTATGTATGAGTATGAAGGAAAGGTAAACGAGTGTACCAAGTACTTCACTCCAACGTTAGTTTTAAATGAATTTAATTTATAGCTTTGTGTTGCTTTGTGTTTTGATGGCTCCGTTGCGTTGTGCAGGAAATACAAACAAACCAAAACACTTGCACAACTCTCTTCCTCTAAACGGAAATGGACGGGAAATAAAATTATGGAAATAATGTTATCGTATTGTTGGTAATGAATTTTTAAAAGTATTCGCGGACTGGGTCATCGGCATTTGTTCCTTTGATTTGATTGGTGCTGAAAATATTGATTATTATTATTATAATTGAATTTTTTTTATTTTTATTTTGTAAAGCTATTTGTGTCGATATTTTTTCCTTTCAAGCTATGAATTTTTGCATTTTGAATATGAGTATTTACTTGAATTAATAAAGCTTGCAACAAGTCTGACACCGTAGTATCGCCAGGGTTGGCCAAATTAACTACCAGCCCTATTCTGCTATTCACGTGGATCGTATATTCGATTCACCCATTCGATTCCCTTTCACACTGCCTTTGCATTCTGCTATCCATCGGGTGAACTACATTATCCCAAACCAATTTGACATTCACGTAAACAGCTGTTCATGTCAAAATCTTGGATAAATTGTTTGGATTTTAATTTTTAATTTGATTCATCTTCGTAATTAAATTTGGAAATGGACAGTATTGGACTTTTTTTTCCAATTGTAAACAGAGGAATAAGAGAATCATCGAACAGAGAGCTACGGAGAAATGTTAGAAAATCGAAAAAAATATTATGGAACTGCCGGACGAAACGTAAGTTCATTTATTTTCATTTTGAAATAATAATAAACCAATTATTTCAAAATCATAGGTTTACCAAAAACTTTCGGTTAAATAAAAGAGCATTTCTGTATGTATTGGAGATTGTTGAATCGAATCTTCCACCTCCGCAGCGAAATGATTCAATTTCAAGAAAAGAAAAATTCATTGCAGAAATTATTGCCGTAAATTGGTCTTTGTTTGTCGTTCTACCCCTAAAAATGTTAATAATCTATTATTTACAAACAAATATTCTAAATTAATCATAATAAATTAGTTTTTACTTACATTTTACTAACAACCAACCAGACAGACGACCCATTAAATGAAAAATCCGCTACATTTCATATGCGGATTTGAATTGTATAGAATGAATGCATTCGCGTGAATAGAAGAATACCGCGCAGTGTTACCGACGTTACCGACTTTAATACAGATTCACTTCGAATGAATAGCAGAATAGTGATGAGTGAAAATTATAGAAAAATTCCCCCCGATGAATAGCAGAATAGGGCTGTACATTACGTTTTCTTTATCATTAACTACACTTATGTAGTTAATTGAATAAACTACATGTCTTATTTACTACAAATTATTACGTTTGCTACATACATAGTAAATCTAGAGAAATAATAAAATTTCAATAATGTTATGTTACAATTTGTTTCATTAACTACATTTAACTACATTTTAACTACATTTAACTACAAACTACGTTGAAAATGTAAAAAAATTCGTTTATTCCAAAAAAGTGACAGTTTGGCCATCCCTGATTACCGCTGCACTCTGATGACAATCAATTTAGTAGTTATGGCTGTTGTGTCAAAGTAACTCGTCACAATAATCTTGTTCGTTTACTTCCCAAACCTACCCATTTCTACCATTTTTAGCCCGAAAGACTGTCAAAGTTCATATTAAAAAAATAAATCTGGTAGAATCTGTCAGTTTCGGGCAAGTATACGCGAACACACCTAATGTCATATTCTAAATTTATTCTAGAATATGAAAATAAAAGTTGTGATTTGGTGAGAATATATAGCTCAGTGAAGTAAAAAAAAAAAGAAATAATCCACAGCTCCCACTGATTTTGAGTAGGACAAACTACTTTCATCAAGTAAGATTTGACTGGAGAAAAAAAGTTAAAGTAATTGCCAGTAGATTTTTGTTGTTGTATCTCTTGTTAAATATTGACTGACTGGGTTGCAGTTTCTCACCAAAACACGCCTTATCTCATACATAATTGATTTCCAATTAACATATTTCACAATTTTTGAAACAAACAAATATTTTTTTTTTAATTCTCAATTCTATTGTTAGAAACACCAAACCTCCTTTGTTGAGTGAACTATAAATAGAAATATTTTTTTTTTATTAAAAGTCATGATAAATGAGGAAACTGGAGGATGTACATAATTCCATCAATTTGTTAAATTATTATGAAATATAATATTACAAATGTGTAGGTACATATACCTACATTTCAGAACAAATGATTTCAATTAATTTTAGTAGTTATCAAATTAACACTTAATTGCATACCCTTTTGCACGCATTATATTACATATACATATTTAAAATGAAAAACAATTATAAAAATGTATAATTAAACAATAACATGAGCTCTTGAATATTCGATTTGTATGTGTTTTTTTTTTTTTTTTTTTTTTTTAATTGTACACAAAAATATTGAACTGGAATTCATTGCACGTATTATTATTATTATTGTATATGTAGGTACTCGTATGTGAATGCTGATGACATTTTTTGTACGCCTCTTAATTATTGTTTGGAAAACAATTAATATTTATTTTTAAATATTATTCAGAGCATCGATATAGGTACCTACACAAAATAAAATAATAAACGTTGTGAAATTAGATATAGTTTTAAAGTTAAAATTTAATTTTAAATGTTAGAGAAATTTAAAAATTAAATTTATCCTTGTGGTATGCATTTATTTTGGTATTAGTGTATGTACTATAGCAAGTTAAGGACTGTTCACATTAGAGCGACCAACGACCGACGAATAAAAGAAAAAATGGGATTTAAAATATTTAATAAGCCTAAATTCCTTATAAAAACTATAGACAAAATGTAAGGATACTAAAATTTGCATTTTAATTACTAAAATACGAGAAATTTGAGAAAATAAATTGGTCGTCACGAATTGCAATCTGTTCGCGACGACCAACTTATTTTCTCAAATTTCTCTCAAGTTATTAAAACACAAATTTTAGTATCTTGACAAAGTCGGGCTCAAAGTTCTTTTTGTTTGTCTGTCTGTCTATCTGCTTAATTATTATAACTTAAATGGATTTTCATGAAACAAAATACAAAGTGGTTTTCGATAATCAGCCGATGCGACGTGTTTTTTTAAATGTTTTAAGACCAAAAATAGTTTTCTAATTTTGAAGATTTGAATGAAATAACAAACACTTGTGTGAGCTACCATCAACATTTTTTAAGGTTAGAGTTATAGCTAATTCACGACTACCACGCCGATCGTCACACTCCTTTTAATGCAGGGCTTGGTCTATTTGATCAATTTAATTTGAAAAACTTTGTCGTCGGTCGCTGAGAATTAAATCAGACTAATACTACGTTTTCATTGGAGCCGAAATGAGCTAATTTCGTAAATTACAGAAAAGGTGTTTTTATTGCAAATTTGCTAATTTCCTTTGACAGATAACTTCATTTTGAATTTGATTTGGCAGTTAATAGCTTCTTTTTCTTGTGTTCTCTTTCTGTTTCTGTTTCTTATACATCAAATTTTGACATTTTCAATGTTTCCACTGGGTTTCCATTGCGGATGCATTTCACTTGGGTGTGTTCATAAGGTTTTTACATAATTTCCAACCTAATTTCGTGCAAATTTGGTTGAAATTACCTCATTTCGAAATGTGAATTTGTATGGGAAATGAGATAATTTGGAAATTTTCAACGAAATTTCCTCATTTGGCCCAATGAAAATGTAGTATAAGCTTTCTTCCGACACATATGTATGCACTTCGCTACCGAAGTCACGTTTTTTTGTAATTTTCAAGGAATATTTTATTATTTTCGAAAACGGTTCCTACGATTTTGATAAAATTTTATTTTATTTTAGACATGGTCTGCTTTTTGATCAAAAAATAGTTTTCCAAGAAAACGTTTCTAACGCCGCGACCTATGTGTATACCTTTATTTAATCTTTGATTTTCTCGAGAACGGTTTAATCGAAGTCGATCAACTTTTTTTTATACAGATTTACTATGTTTTGAGACTTGTATTTTGAATTCAACTTTTTTTTTTAATTTTCTGAAAACTCCAAGAATGGTTGAGAGTTGTTAGTTACTAAGCCCTGGTTACACACAAGCTGTAGTGCCACCAAATTTATTTTTTAATACATATTTGAAAAAAACGACTAAGTTGTTCTTTTTTATTAAATTTGTCAAATATAATTTGGGAACACTTTGAGGCTATTTTAATAATTTTTTTTATTTAACAAAAAGCATCTTATTTGTAGGATATTCAAAAACAATAAATGGTCATAAAAAGTCATTTAGTTTTAGTAATTGATCAGCCATAGGTGATCTTTTATGAATTTTTAAATTTTGTAATCTTGGTCACATAAGAAAATGTTGGGACCTCATTTATTAGATTTTGAACAAAAAGAAGGTATGTATTTTAATCATTGGAAGGTTTGGCCTTTCAATAACTGGTCTGGTATTCAATTTTAAAGTTTTTGTCAAGGTTACCATTAGAGGATATTATGACCTTTTTTGTGAGATTTTGAAAAACTAAAGATATTTCAAATGAAAGTTCAACTGGTTATAATATTTGGTCAGTTAATAAACAATTTAAAAACTTTTATCGAGGTCATTATTAGAGAATAAGTCAAATTTTAACGTGAGTACCTGCAAATTAAAGCCTATAACCCCACGGCGGCCTACCGACATCGGAGTCAATTTAAGCCCCGGTATAGGTAACACCAGTGGAGGAGGAGCAAGAGCTATCAACCTCTGTAGCATCCAGGTCCCTCATAGGAGACCTGCATACCATATGTTGTCCGCATTTGACGCAACCACAGCCACCTCGTACTCCCACTAGGGGGCCGACCTCAATCGAACAAATTTTTGCAGGGCTGTATTTTTTCCCATGGTACCCTTATACTTGGGTAAGTTTTTTGTATATCATTCACGGAACGGCACGTGAACGTAGATATACGTAGCTTCTCTCCCACAAGAAAAAGGAACGCATATCCTTGTGTAATTGGGCGGATTTATGGTTACATCTGACAGTTACACAAGGTTGATGTGCTAGCCAGATCAGTAGTCCGTTTGGTAACGGGTATTGTGTTTACTCGAAACCAACCACCACTGAACTGTTACCAGGAGCGACCACGAGGAGGTACAACTAAGCACGTCCGTATCATTACTGATCAAACCCCCAAAGAAAGCGCCCAGCAACTTTCAAGGAAGTAGGAACAGATATTGAGATACAGTCCGGCTCCCATTATTAGACGATGTTGGGATCTCATGAAAATATATGAAAGTGCGCACACTTCAACGATTCAAAATTGCACTAGCAGCCCAACCCGACCAAACTATCGTCCGGTAAAAAGTCTGTAGTGTGCGGGGGGGCTCTTAGAGGATGTTGGGACCTAATTTGTGGGTTTTTGAAAAAATTTATTTGATTTTAAATTTTTTGTCAAGTTCACCATTAAAGGATTTTGAGATCCACTTGTGGGATTTTTGAGAAAGAAAAGTATTTCATTTGAAAACCCAACTGTTTTCAATAACTGGTCAGCTCTTAAACAATTTTAAAGTTTTTGCCAGGGTACCTTAAGAGTTTCATTTCATTTTAAATGTCAACTGGTTTCAATAACTGATCAGATATTTAACAATTCTTACGATTTTTTTTTATTTGAATTAAAAAAAAAAACTTTAAAGAATCATTAAAACAATCTATATGGCTCACCAATTACTGAAGCTAACTGATCTCTTATACCCACTTGACCTGACCTTGCAGATTGTTTATTCTTTTGTTGAAAATTCTAAATTATGAGGTGCTAAGTGGATCCATACAAATGTTACTTCCATTTCTGTCTTTAACCTAACAAGACGCACATATAAATGATATTTAAAATATATTTGTCACTATAGACCCTGCTTCTCCACGAGCTGTTACTACGCCACCAATTTGTTTATTATTAAAAATTGGTCACAACTCACAATCGTTTTAAGAGAAATTTTGGAAATTTCTCAGTCAAACAAATCCAACATGGGTTCTTCGAAAAATTCTGAATTTTTTCAGAAGAATCGAAACTTTTGTCCCACTGAAGCAATATATGTAGCTGGGAATAAATTTATTTCACACAATTTTATTCGCTTGGAAATTTTCTGCTAAATAATACAAAAGTTTAGATATTCAGGTGCCTAACCTACATCATATAAACCCCAAGTTAAACAATATTTGAAGTTTCCTGTGAAATCTGTCAACCCTTATCTTTATTTACCAGTCTGCAGTGAATGAAATATAAATTAAAACATAAAATATTTCGAACTTAAAATAAAACTGAAAATAATGGAGAAAAAGTATCCAGTGTTCTAATTATTTTTGTCATGCTATTTTATTAATTCAACTATAAATGTCAACTTTTAATTTAAATTCTTTTCTATTTATCTTCCCGTTATATCAAGACAAAATATAAAAACCTTAACCAAAAAATAAAAAAAAAATAAAGATGTCTTTCTGTGAAAATTTTAAAGAAAATTATACTTAAACCTTCATCATTCTGAATTCATAAAAGAAGAACCATACAAACACTCTCTTCCTGCTGCAAAAATAACGCAATATTGTTTTTCCACTTTTTATTTTTTTTTTTTCATTTTATTTATTTATTTTTTTTTCTTCAAACAGCACATTAAAAAGTTGCAGTTCTTGACACAGTGGGCAGCATTAAGTCGTGAAACAATTGCAGCATCACAATTAGCTACATCAACGTCATCTTCATCGTATTCCTCGTTGTCTTCCGTTGCAACTCTACACTCAGTATCATCATCATCATCATCATCATCATCGTCGTCAACACCAGCATTGTCTGCTCCAAATAACAATAGAACCAGAGGATTGAGCACAGCAGGTAGTAGTAGCAGTAGCAGTAGTAGGTCTTCGTCATATACATCAGCGTCTGGGGGAGAGAATATGTTGTCAGCAGCCTTGGCGGAGACTGAAGGTGCATCTGTAATCCTTGATGAGGAAACATTGTCCTTGGATCGATTAAGTTCACTTAGAACTTACATGACAGCTGTTAAGACGCTTCCATTTAATTTACGAATTTACGGGTGAGTGAATTTATTGTTTTTTTTTTTTTTCTTCTATTATTGATTTTTATTTGTTGTTGTTGTCTGTATAAATGTTAAAAATCTTGAGGGCTACCTACTTTGTATTTTCCTAAATGCCAAGTATAATGGTTCAATATAATTTATTCTAAAAATTTCTCGGGGCTACTAATTTACATTTTACTGATTTTCTTAAAATTTCCAATTTCTCTTAAATCGCCTATATGATTATAGTTAAAGCCTAAATTATTCTTTTTGGATACAGGAACATCACTTAATCACATAATAATTGCAGATTTGCACAAAATTAAGATATGTGTGTCCTTGTCGTCGCCTCATTTCGCCTTACATAAGTGTACATAATTCCCATATGAAAAAAGTTAAAGCCCTGTGCACAGCCTACAAATTTTATCATGATGTTGTGTAAAACACAAATGTGATCAAAGTACTATTTATGGGCAAAATGGTGTCATGGCAATTTATCCTAATCCAATTATTATTGTCCTATATCGTACTTTATATTCTGTTCTATCTATAGTTTCATGTTGCAAAGCAATATTACATAGGTCTTGAGTTTAGTGTATAGGAGGGTAGGGTACTCGGTATACGTGCAAAGGTTTCATGGTATGCTGATGTCATAAGTAAAAAGGATTTACTTTTTTGATTAAGTTATTACGCTGCCGCTCAAAAGAAAAAGTTTAAAACGAGATTTTTTGTTATACATGGGAGCATAAGGTAATTGGACTTGAAGCGAATATTTTGACGAATGGAATTTTGAAATATATTCTTTCTGGAGGGTTTTTTAGCTCAAATGCGAATCAAATTTATTGAGGATTTAGATAAAATTCCATACTGTTATATATAAATTCTTTTTTAGCTCCGGGATTTTCTTTATTATATTTTCACGTCCAGTATAAGTGCACAGTTGAAATGAAATATTCATGTCGATTATGGAATTCGTATAAAATTTTACTCCCTTGGAGTCGGGAATTGGTTTTAGGCGCTTGCCCGTACCAAATTAATGAATTTTTTGTTTGATCCAAAATTCTTTTGGTGCGAAATTGAATGGAAAATAATTTAATGAAGACCGAATGTTCCTTCTATTCACAGATTTTGTATGTCCTGAATATGTGACAAAGGTGAATTTAACTCCAGTCACTGGATTAGGAGTGATTTTCGAAATTTTAAATTGAACATCTTTTTAGTAAATTAAAAATCAACTGAAATATCGACGTTTAAGTTGAAAAATTCAAAAAAAAAAATATTTTGTATGCAAAAAAAAAACATCAGCAAAATCAGAGCCAACTTTTGACAATTTCAGCGTAACAATGTTGTTCTGTAGATTTTTAAAGTTCATACTATAACCGAATACAAAAATTGTTTGTTTGATTTCTGAAAAAAAAAACATACAAGAACGACTTACGAGAGGCTCTACACTTTAACCGTCGATATGTCAAATGGGTTCTTTACTTACCCCAATATTCGAACCTATCGAGGTATTCGTTCGAAGAATTTCCGATACGAAAGTGAACTCCGATCTGAACTCAGTTTACTTTCGAGGTATCCGTTGTGGAACGAAATAAAATGAAGCAAACAATCGCGTTCGTTTGCCTATTTTACTATCAATTTTGTAGTTGCCATTTCCGAACAGATTCCGCAATGATTTTTCAACGGACAACTTCTGAAGAAATTCAAGGCATAGCTGTCAAAAATTGTTGACAAATCGCATTGCGCCGCTGCGCGATGGAATGCCATGTATTTCGTCGGAATATCTGTTCGAAATGCTTATCCTAACGGATACCTCGATAGAAAATTCTCCGATTTCGAACAAATCGGAGAAAAAATTTTTTCCGAACGGATACCTCGATAGGGCTGATTGTTCACTCGATACATCCAGATTAAAATTTAAGTCCGGATGTAAATTATACAAATTCAATGTATGTAAATTTATGGATTTAAGTTTTAGTCTGGATATATCGAGTGAATAATATGGCGTTAATGTCAATATATAAGAAGTGAAATCTATTTATTTTTCATTTCACATGAAGTGAGTGCTTATAGCTAGAGCTGTTACCAGGGAGCTGATTTTTGACTAAGATTTAAGAATATTAGGCCAGTTCAAAAAAAATATTCAGATAAACGTCGCGGTCGGAGGGAATATTTGTTCGAAACTCATCAATTTGTATTCTACTATACTTTCGAAGGGAAACATTCCCCGTGCATCGGTAACAAATAGTGTGCCATTTTCATAAACGAGCAAATCGATTAGCTCTATACATAATTGTCAGTTTTACATCCGCAATTGATTGGTTGCGTTTGTCATTTTGAAAAGCTGGGGCCCAACTATGTAACTCGATTCTACAATAAAAATGTTCGAATTCGCAAAATCTCAGCTCCAAAATTCTTAAGCAAACGCATATAAACGGAAATAGAACAGCGCAAGTTGAAGATTCTGTTCCAAAAAGTCGAAAGCACCAAAATTTGATCCCATTTTCATACATATTACCACTTAAAATAAGCATTGAAAACAACTTTCGAATGGAAAGTAGAAGCAAGTTACATAGTAGGGCCCCTGAATATTGAAAAAAAAATGCAAAAATGTGAGTAAAAATGGGTATATTTTAAATTTTTATATTTTTTTTAATAAATAAACTTTTTTTTTAGGAAGAAAATAGCCAATCGTGACCAATTTTCAAAAAAGCATTCTTTGGCTTCATGTTGCTACTCCTCCTCCTTCATTTTTTTTTTTTTTTTTTTTTTTTTTTTATAATTCACGCGCACTCAAGGGGTTATTACTACCCTTAACATGTAAAACATGGACTCTGAAGTTTTTATCAACACCGTGCTGCTAATTGTCTTTTAAATCGCAGAGGCTGCTCTGGAAACAGGAGGTAGATCGGATTCCAAAAGGGATAAAACGTACTGAAAAGCTTGTTTATTAAGCCGAAAGTTTTTAAAGAACCTAAAATTTCAAACGTGTTAAATTAATGGTACCTAACTGGGAACATTTCTTAAATACAAATGTTTCATCGGGCATATTCATAACGTCCTGTGTTCTTTTGCGTATGTCACTTCGTACCTTTTGATAACCACTCTCCCGAATTTGATTGGAAATCTCAAAAAATAGCAATACTATCCATTGTCTTAAATTTGGCTTGTTTGCAAAAAGTTTTCTTTTTTGAAATATTATGAATGTGACATTTCATTTAAATCGGAAAATTCGAAAGATTCGAAATAAGCGTTGGTAAAGTAGTTCCCACGAAGTTTAGCAGAATTGAGACGTCGAGCGAACGTGAATCGATAAAGTGAATCGAACGTTCGATTCCCCGTTTAGCAAAATTGGGCTGATTATTTCTCAGTATAATATCAAAAACATGAACAGATTTTTAATACAAATTTCTCAGTTATCAAATTTTGTCAAACATTGACAAATATATTGAACTATTGGATTTACTTGTTCAATTTTGTGACAGAACCAAAAATGTGGGATATCATTTCTTAATATTTTTTTTTTTTTTTTGTTCTATTCTCACTTAATATGCATCTTCTAATGTGTACATGAGTAAACATTAAACAATTTTCAATGTTGCTCAAATTTAAAACAAGTCCTTAGTTATGAGATGCTCGACACATACCTATGTATGTAAATATTGAAACAGGGTCATAAGTCCACAAACCAAAAAATAATATTTTTCCATTTATAACCTATTCAAGTCGTCAAAAAACAATTGTAAGTTTTTCTCCTTTGGGCTTGTATGACCCTGTGCAAGTACTTACGTGTCAAGTAACTAGTCAGAACTTTACTCAGACATTGTGAAACAGACCTTAAGTCTACAGAAAATGTTTAACAAATTGCTACAAATCCTAAATGTTGATAGTGAAATATTACTTTAGTTGCTTGTCAAATTGTCAAAAATCGTAAAAATTATTTGGGTAAAGTTCAGGAAACTTTTAAAGGGTGTCCCAAAATTCAGGCAAGAAGTAATTTGTTCTATAAAAACTAGTTTTTTTTAATTAAAAATTATTTTTGTTTGTATTGATTATGATGGAATAGAATACCGAGTAATTAGACTCCTCGGCTTTGCTGGCACATATGTACATATGTACTCTTTTGTGGACATTTTCAATAATCGTTCCGCATAAAAGTTTGCTGAATATCATTGATACAGAGCTCAAATTTCTCCTTCCGCACCAATCAGTGACACGTTGTGGATGCATTTGATTCCCAATAATCACTGTGAACCTCAAATGCGACAAATTTGAAGATAAACCAAGCCATCATATGAAAATGAGCCTCATCGCTGAAAATCACCCCTGTTCGTCTGAATTACGATTCGTTATAAAATTCTTTAGTTTTCAAACTCTAGCAGTCGTATTTATAAAATTTCCTTAGAACACTCTTGGACAGTTATCTAGCTGGACAGTGTCTAAATAGTTGGACATCTCCTTATTTATAAATGCATTCCAGCAGTTGTCTAAATATGTTCTCATACACTGACTGACATCTCTGGAATCTGTCAATTTCGTGAATATTTGGCTTCGTTCAATGAACTTTTCATCTAATTTCCAATTTTTTGTTCATTGAACATTCTCATTTTAGAATAGGTTTGGACAACCAATTGCAGTCCCTAAGTTAGACACTCGATGGAACATGATTATAAATAAGGTTTTGGAGTTGGACAGCTGTTAGTTTGACATACTTTGGAATGGGTTTATAAACACGTCTGTAGGTGTTTTGAAATACTTTTCGCTTTCAATACATGCGGATTGATTATCCTTTCATTTTCGATCGGTTTGATCCTGAATCCGTGCGGAAATCAATTTCGTTTACGGATTTGATGCGGAACGGAAATCTGAACAGGGGTGAATGATTTTGTTCGAAAAATCAAAAAATTTTCTTGAAAACGCGTTGTTATTTCTTGTGCGTAGCGCTCAATTTTTAATAATCCTAAATTGCTAGCTGTCATTGGCAACATCTTACGACGCAAATGGCGTGCAATTCAAATTTTGCGTAAGTTTTGGCACAGTTTCATGGACGGCTCTCATTAGGAAGGGTTTTATTTTACCTGTTGCCAGTTTAATGCCAATTAATTGTTCGAAACTCTCAGCAGTTTCTTGCAACATTTACCGATTTTAGTCTTTACAAAGTTGCCACCAACAAATGGTTTGTAATAGAAATTCCCCCATAACATCATATACTTAAACCGGAAGCTAAAAACCTACAATATTGATAGTTAGTTCGTGAAAAAAACCAAGCACACATCACATCGCTCCCTTAGAATGAAAATTACCTAACTAAAATTGTGGAAATGATCAAGAAAGTCTATAAAAAGTGCTTTTGAGGTCAATTTATTAAAAAATCAGAAGTTACAGGAATTTTGAGTTAGGTCACTTTTATTCTAAGGGTGCGACATATTCTTCTAGAAATTTGTAAAATGTCAATGTGGCATATTATGGAATTAGTATGCTGTATGATTGAACTCAAGCCATACATTTTTATTAACTTCTGGGACTTTAACTTTTTGCAAGTTCAACTATAGTTTTTTTTTAACTTAATTCTTCTTAAATCAAATCTAGTCTTCCCTATATCATGTCCCAAGTGAAAAGATCAATATAAATGTGGGTTCTCCATTTATTCTTGACAATCATTCCCAATTTTAATATCAATTGTTTCAAATCAAATATGTATATTCGTATATGCGGTGGAATGGCATATACGAAAGGATATTAAGTCCTTGATGTGCTATACTCAATCAAGGAAGAGATGAAAATTACAAGAAGGTAATATATTGAACAAGATATTGTTTATTGCTGAAACTCTATATTATACATTATACATTTGGAGAATAGAAATGTTGACTAAAGGAAATCCGTCACAGGAAACAATTTCAAAATACAACTGAAGGTTGAACAATTTCCTGGTATTCTGATAAACAATTTTGGATAGATTTATCTATCCTTTATCATCAACCAAATCTTAATTCATATAAAATATTCACCAAGATAATATTTAGGTACAGGTAGCCCCACTGAGTTTTGATGGTTTGTTTGTAAGGAATGACAACAAAATTTTAAACAATCTGATGTTAAAGTATTAGCATGATAAATATTATAATTAATCAGTCATATTGTGAATTTCATTCGAAAAATATTTCACCTTAAAATTTTTTGTTCGTCTGGAATTTTAAAAGCTATTCAGCCTCATTGTGAGAAGACAACATTCCACCCGGAAAATTTGATATTTCACTTTTAGTCTATTGTGAGTTTCACCCGAAATTTTGTGTTAAAAAAATTCCCCTTATTGTGAACATTAATTTCGGGCGGAATGTAATGTTATTGACAGCCTAAATGTTTACTTATTTTTAGTAAGCGAACGAAATTTCATTCACGCGAAACTCACAATAGCTTTTAAAATTCCGGGGGAACAAAAAATTTTAAGGTGAAATATTTTTCGTGTGAAACTCACAATGAGGCTGATTGTGAGTTTTGCCCGAACGAAATTTTGTTCGCCTACTAAAAAAAATGAAAATTCAGGTTTTCAATGGCATTAAATCCTTCCCGAAATGAACTATCATATCAGCCTTATTGTGAGTTTCCCCGAAAAATATTTCACCTTAAAATTTTTTGTTCCCCCGAAATTTAAAAAGTTATTGTGAGTTTCGCCCGAAGGAAATTTCGTTCGCATACTAAAAATAAGTGTACATTTAAGTTGTCAATAACATTACATTCCGCCCGAAATGAATGTTCGCAATAAGGGGAATTTTTTTGACACAAAATTGCGGAATATGCGAAAAGTAAAATATCAAATTTTCGGGGTGGAATGTTGTTCGGGCGAAACTCACAATAAGGCTGAATACTAAGTATGATGCTAATAACTGACTGAATAAGGGGAATTTTTCGAACACGATATTTCGGATGAAACTCACAATAGGCGAAAAGTGAAATGTCAAGTTTTCCGGGGGGAATTGTATTCGGGTGAAACTCACAATAAGGCTGATTAATTTTCTAACTTTGAAGCTTTTTTATTTAAATGTTGTTAGTTTTAAACATTTTTGTCACTAATATCATAATAAACCTATTTTCTTGCTCCAGTTGAACACGCCTAAAATTGTGACAGTCCATGCGAAAAATTAAGAAAACATTCCAATTTCACATTTTGTAATTGTCATTTGCAGTTAGTACGGTACCGAAAATATTTGGTGATTTTAAAGTATAAATAACCCAAAAATTACCGATTTTCAAGACCCACTCGTTTTTTCGTTCTCCGCTTCACGTGAAATGTCCCTTTAGCAAAATGTTAAAAAGATATTGCGATGGCAACTAGTTTAAAATTTGGAAAACCGTGGTTTTAATTTAATATAATATATGTACCAAATCTAAATGCTTTAACGTCCTACGCCTAAAAGTATGCAATTTATGGTTTTCACGATTTTCCAACTTTTCAGGTCGAAAATTTCCAATATTCGGTTCCGAAATGTTTTTACCCAGTTCAATAGGAATCCAAAAATCGATTCTCATACAAAAAACTGATATTCAGCTGAGCTATGTGCTTAAGAACGAAAACTCCTAACTCGGGTTACTCGTAACATCATCTGATTTGCGTGGGGAATTTTTTTTTTGTTAAATTCGTGTTAGACAAGGTTAACACACAAGAGACCCGAAAATTAGAAATTTCGCTCGGAATAGTCATAAAATCTTTAAAGAAAAAAAAATCGAAATTGCATACTTTCTGGCGCTGACAGGACCAATTTTTTTTTTATATATTTAAATGATTAAAAAAAAGTATTTTTAAATAAATAATTAAAAAATGTAAAACTAAAATTCTTACTTCTAGCGATGACCTGTTTTCCGATCAACTCTACATGGACATCACACTCTCGAAACTCCTGCTCAGCATAATGGCTAATTCAACAATATTTGCCTCAGTGATATCGTACAAAAATTTGAAAAGTTTTCTACCTAAAACTTATTTCTCACGTGGCAGGTAAGTTCGTTCTATAAGTTAAGATCACATTTAGCCAGAGGCATTGTTGTCATATAAAATATCTTGCTGTAGGTAACTTTTGGAATTATTATTATTTCAAAGAGAAAATATAGTTTTTGATGCGACAAACTCAGAAACAATTCTCCTACATAAAAAAGTTCAACTTAATCAATTTCATATTTAACTGAAAATGCTGACTTGATACTTTTAGTCCATATCTACCTCTTCTTGGTTTTTCTATTGTTTGGTTATACCTTCGTATAAATGTCATAAAACAATAAGTAGACTTCATTAAAATTACAAGAAACAAACTTTACGTTGAAACAAAAATAGTGTGTCTGTTTCTACTCGGCAGTGTACACACTACGCATTGTGTATTTCTTTGAATCCAAATCCAATTAAGAAGTCTTTGTTTCGCAGAGAGACAAAATATTTTAAATGCAACTCATAATAATAATAATTATTGTAGCTGACTGAATACACCATGTTCTATACTCCTCCTCATAGCAAGGACAATGAGGATGAGGACCGACCAGACCAACGACGACGACGGAGACACGACGACCGAGACGGCCTCAGGGCTTATTCAAATTAAAGTAACACACACAGCAGGACTTAGTTCCCATCGCATGATGAGAGAGACATTTTTGGTTCAATTTTTTTTTTTAACCAGACAATTTGGATCCTTGATAAAGAAGGATACTTGAGTGCAATTAATTTTTATATAATGTTTAATTATTTTTTTATTTTATTTTTTATTTCAATTTTCGTTTTAAATCTATTTTGTTTAATTCAATTTCAGTGATTCTAAGGATACTGATTATATTTTGGCATCCCGGGTTGTTCAGACTTGGCTATTTCAATCAAATCGTTCAAATGATAATATGAGAGAGCCATTAGATTTACCATTGGATGTTGGACATGTTGAGATTATTTTTCAACATGAACCACGAGATATTAACAGTGATTGGATACCAGTTTGTGGGTAAGTGTACCTTAAACGATATTATAGTATTATTAATTAGGTATTAGAAAAGGATGGATGGATATTTTTTTGTGACAAAGAAGGAAAGAAAATTAATTAGTTTATAAATATTCAGCCTCATTGTGAGTTTCACCCGAAAATAATTTCACCTCACATTTTTTGTTCCCCCGGAATTTTAAAAGCTATTGTGAGTTTCGCCCGAACGAAATTTCGTTCACCTACTATAAAAATAAGTGAACATTTAGGCTGTCAATAACATAACATTCCGCCTGAAATTAATGTTCACATTAAGGGGAACCTTTTTAACACAAAATTTCGGGTGAAAATCACAATAGGCGAAAAGTGAAATGTCAAATTGTCCGGGTGGAATGTTGTTCGGACGAAACTCACAATAAGGCTGAATAAATTCAGGTCTATTGCGAAAAAAATTTCTCCGTGTTTTTCCCATTTTGGGAAATTTGCTATGAAAAATCGTCTTCGAAATTGGACAAAATCAGCCATATCGTCTTTTTAATGGGAATTTTTTTCCTCCGGAATACAATTTTATGGGGAAAAAATGTTTCCAATCGGGAATCTCCCACGAAATAAATTCTCCCCGACAACTTAACTTGGGGAAAATGTTCGCATTGAAATAAGGAAAAAGTTCCCTGGAAAAAATTTATCACAATCAACCTTATTTCGATTTTCACCCGAAAAATATTCCACCCTAATATTTTTTGTTCGTCCGGAATTTTAAAAGCTATTGTGAGTTTCGCCCGAACGAAATTTCGTTTCGAAATTTAGACTTCCACAATGGCTTTACAATCAGCCAGAAATGAATGTTCACAATAAAGGGAATTTTTAGAACGTGAAATTTCGGATGAAACTCATAATAGGTGAAAAGTGAAATTTTTCGTGTGGAATGATGTTCGTGTGAAACTCACAATAAGGCTGAATATTTATTTTGCTGAAAGGAATATTTTCCTTAATAGGTAATTTCAAAGAAAATTCCTTTCAGCAAAATCGCTGTCTTGAATAATTGTTTCCAGGAAACTTCATCCTTATTTCATTGCGAACATTTTCGCAAGTAAGTTTTTGGGGAAAAATTATTTTATAAGAGATTTGCGATGTGAAACATTTTTGGAAAAAAAATTCCCATTAAATTCACGATAGGGTTATTGATCTGAGATTAGCAGTTTTGTCTAGAAATGGTAGAAAGGCTTTACTACATCGTATTTTCTTGGAACAGGCTTTTGACAGATGTTCAGCATGTTGCTATCTGAGAAGTTGAATATGATTTCCCTTTTTCGTATTTATAAATGCATTCCATATGTTAAGGTTAAATCGGGCTTTTTTGGTCTTTTATATGCAAATAAAACTTTATTTCTTACTTTTACCCTACGTTTCGTCGTAATTTCTCGACTTCATCAGGGGCATTCCAACTAAACCTGCCAATCCGGAATGAATTGTTGAATTTGAGTGAATTATTGAGCACGTTCAATGAACATTTCGCACCCTTAGAATGAAAGTGATCTAACTCAAAATTTCTGTAACTTCAGATTTTTCAATAAACTGACCTTTAAAAGCGAAATGAACTCTAAAACTAGGTTGTAAAAAAGATGCTAAATTTTTAAGTTAGGTCACTTTCATTCTAAGGGTGCGATTTCAAGATTTGGACAACCAATGTCTGTGACTAAAGTTGAGCAACTAATGAAAAATGTTATTTATAAACACGAGACGAGAAAAGTTTTGGTTTCGTCTGGGCGGTTTAGGATGTCTCGAAAGAAAGGACAACAAAATAAAAAAGTTGCAATTTAAAATTATTAAGTAAAATTCGCCAATGTCAATATATTTAGTAGTTTCTTGATTAAAACTTTATAGTTCGATATTTTTTCCAGACAACGAAAAAATGTGACGAGATCCAGATGATACTGAACTTTTTCGATTTTAACGTGACAAAATTGTCTTCTTCTCATGGTCAACCCTAGCTACCAAAGGAACTAAAAAATCAGTCAAGTTACGTCATTTGATATCAAGAATTTTAAGCGTTTTAAAAATCTCTTAAAAGTTGTTTAAAACGGAAGTCTTCAATATTCCCAGTGATGAGTGTGGGGTTGAGACCCACAAAAATGGTTAAAATCCAATGAAGTTAAGTTATTTGAAAACGGTTGACTTTGCTTTAAGTTGTGGCCAATAATGGGCCATTAGAAGGTACCTCTAGGCACTCGGCCTAATCACACTCCCCGTCGTAATATATTCGTACTACAAATCTCAAAGAAAAGTATCATAGCATCGTAAAAAAATATGGACACGAATTTGAGGGCTATCGATATCACTTTTATCACAAACTAGGAACTAGGTTTTGAAATAGGTCGGCAGCTATCATACTTTTTTTGGGATCTACGAAATCTATTAAGAAAGGGCCTGTGATAGGCCGACTATCCAGGACGAAAAAAATTAAGCCCATTTTATACCGCTTCTGACTTAATTGATTTTTTCCCCTTAAGGTTTCCGTGGCCTCCATATTACCTACCAACTAGCACTTGGCAGACTTTCGGATCAATGAATTCAGGCCCACTTACGTTATTTGATACCGATTCGAACTTTATTGATGTTTTTCCAACTAGCACTTGAAAGACTTCCGGATTAATAGATATAGCCACAGTCATTTAAAGATTTCAAAAGGTTAAAAATGTTTTTATCAAATGACGTGACTTCGCTGATTTGTTAGCTTTTTTCCTTTACAAACAACGTACATAACTTAATTAATTTTCCTTTATCAAACAACGTAACTTAATTAATTTTGTTTGCCCTTTTATGAGGCTACCTCTCCAGTCTCCATATTATGTTACACAAATTCAAAAATCGACGGTTAAAATTCAGGAGTTCTCGTAAGTTGAAAAATTCAACAAAAATATTATTTAATGCAAAAAAATTCAGAAAAATCAGAGCCACATTTGGGCAATTTTGTTTTGAAAATTTTACAGAAAAAACCAGAAATCAAAACCTCGTACTAAAGATCACAAAATATTTTGCTCTTAATTATGGAAAATATGCAAAAACGACTTACATACGAGGTTCTGCACTTTAACCGTCGAAATATCTGTTATATTTTAGACATGAGATGACAAGAGTGTTTCTAAGCATACTTTTGGGCGATTTAGAGCGCTTAACTAGAAAATCGGTTTTCCGCCACCAGTTCAATTTTCATGATATTCCCGTTAGAAAATGAAAAAAAAACTTTCTTCGCTATTTTTGATGTTATCTAAAAGAAATTTGAAAGATTGAACATGAATTTTGAAGAAGAAGAAGAAGAAGATAAGTAATGTACATACTTTCAGGGTTCGTAGCCCATTTTTCTTAAATAAAAATCTAGAGTTGTTACATTTCCTCTAAAATATAAATTTTACAAAGTTATGTTGACTTTTTCAAACTTGGAAATTACTGGAAGGCAATAGATTGGTCTAAAAGATTTCTGTATCGTCGGAAGATTTTTCGGTATTTGTAACCTTTTATTACTTCTACGTCATTTTATTGGTCTAGACGGGTGGAATATTAGTAGTTTTTCTAGCTAGATTCGCTTAGTTGTTAAATAGTGTTCAAGAACCATTTTCCACTTCTGAAAAACTCTAAAATTTTCAGTTTTCCTTTGTACCTCCAATCGTAGCTTCGGTTCCCAACCATCAAAATGCTTAAAGATTTCCTCAAGATATTCGTTTTTAACTTTAAAAACAATTAAACATAAATTCTTACCTACAGCCAACTCTGGAATGGAATCTGACTTTTAAATAGAATCAAAGGTCATTTAAATAGGAACAATAAATTAAAAGACTTAAACTTTTTATGTTCAAATTCTTGAGTGTCAAATTGTGTTTAGGAACTTTATCTCTGAACAAAAATTTTAAAGATGAAGAGATGAAAACACATTCCAACAAATATGGCTATCAAAATTAACTTCGAGGCCAGAAAATTGCCCAGCGGACTTTTATGCTATAAACATTGTTGCCTCGACTGACAACAACAACTGCCCCCAAGTCTAATAACATTCTTCCGTAATATTATACCATTAATATATAAGTTTGCTGAGGGAAAAGCAATTGTTTTTATAGCTTTTGTATACAAAGTCATCAGGCACAATATGAAATACGATAACATTTTTTATATGATCCTGGTAATAAATTTAAGTTTAAGTGATGAGAATCGATTTGTCAGGGAAGAGTTCGATTACTTTTTTTGTGAGGAAAATAGAAATATAGGTACGCACATTTTAACAATAAAATTTGAAAGCTGTTTGAATTTCCAACTATACACAATTAACTACACACAGGGTGGTCCCCCAAAAATAAAGTAGATAGAAATATACAACCATTTAAATTGCAAACTTAGGACAAACTTCATTAATTCCACTAACTTTTTATGTATATTCTAGGAATATATACGAACAATATTAAAACAACACTCTTGTCTGAGTGAAAACAAATAAAATAATTTTAACATGTAATCTTTTTTTGGTTCTTGCTTTTTTTTTTAGGCACGATTATAAGGCAACCTTCGAGTCGACTTGGCGTACAGAACCTTGCATTACGAAAAATCTCATGGCGAATATAACGCGATGTATCTGCCCGTTATCTGGAACATTTGTGGTGCTGCTTGCGAAAAAGACCGAAAACGTGAGTATTAAACTTAAACTGCAATAAAACTCCCATCCTGTTTATGGTCCTTTTGTAACTTTTCCTTTGGGGAAATTAATGTTTGTTTTGTAATTGTTGCCATACTAAAGTTTTTCCTTGTTGTTGATGTTGATGTTGGTGCGGGTTCTTTTGGTTGGTTTTGGTTTGGGGTTTGGATTTGGGTTCTGGTTGGGTTTTTTTTTTTTTTTTTTTTGGCGGTTTGGGTGATAATAAAACGAAGTAGCCTCTCATGCTCTTTATAGATCCAGATCCACATCCAGATTCAGACTATATATACGCGCGTTGTCTAACATTGTAACTTAAGGGAACGATATTCTCCTTAACATGTTTTTATTTTTGGCAAATGTGGTGAAACGAAACAACACAAAAAAAATAAAAATTAAAATAAAAATAAAAACTCCAATGAGAATTAAGAACAACAGTTAAATTGCTTGCATTTGGGAAATTCATAATAAATCCCTTGCCGCTTCTTTGGTGCTAAATATGAATATGATATTTTAATGCTTGCAATTATTGCAAGCTCAAAATGTGTCTGAGTGGGTTTTTTTTAATGGATTGTTTGTTTTATTGCAAATGCTTTATTTATTTTGGAATGGACTTTACGTATGAGTTAAAAAAAAAAAATGTCGAAATTATGAATTGTTGTTTATATTAAATATAATTTTATGGGGTTTAAGTCTTTACATTTATTTCGAAACAGGCTTGGTATAGAGGCTGTTTTTATTGCCGGAACAAGTTTATAATCACACAAAATGTTTTCCTTTGCAGACGGTGACATAGAAATAATATAAACAGCATCAGATATTCTTGCATTCTAATCTTTGAATTCAAGTTTGAATTGTTTTGGTATAAGCGGGAAGTTATAAGTAGATAAACATCAGTTGTGTTTTATTCATTGCTGCATAGCCAGCGCAGCACAAGTCTGAATAAAACGATCACTCACTATATACGTTCATTTCAATAATTGAAAGCTCTATCGCCAGCACAGCCATCTTTTTTTTTACTGACTTCTTTTTCGCCAGCAATCAAATTGTTTTTGTTTGCCAAGGGAAATTTTGCTGCGCTGTGTATGCAGCAATGAATAAAATACACCTATCATTGACAAAAATATCCTCTTGTTACAATTTTCATTTTTTTTTTTGTATGTGTTAACATCTTAACTAAAGGGAAATTAGAAATACAACGGCAATTTCATAGCAACGAAAGCGGTTATTATTTAATCATAATTTTTTCTTTCAATAGGGTTGTTGTCTTTGAAAAATCGAATGCACGATCCGGAAATTGTACATCTACAAAATATGCAATGGTTTTTTTTTACCATTTTTTTCAGGATAAATTAGAAATATTTGTTGGCAAGTTTTCGGTTGAAATTTGTATATAATTTATTAGTTTGAACCTTTTCTAAAGTTAAAAGAAGTACAAACCATGAAGTTAGCCGTCTGTCAATACGAATGTCTACACATCTTCACACAGAGTTCCGGTACTGGCACTCACACACTTTTTTTTAGTTTAGTTTTTTTTTATTTTATTTTCAATTTTCCTAGAAATATCGTTTTCTACCAAACTTTTCCAACAGATAAAAAGAATTCGCATGTATTAACTGCAGTTATTAGTAATGTTGCAGTCAATTGACTTAAACCTTTGAATAAAAGTTTAAATTTTAACTTTAAAACTAGGGTCTGCAGTCAATTTCATTGTTCCGATTTTGCATTTAATTGACTGCATTACTTTTTGACTGTTTCCAGTCTTTCTTTTAGATTAAATTTTAAATTGATTTTAAATATTAGTCAATCTTGACAGTCAGAATGTCATTTGACTGCAATCTTTTAACTGTAAATTCAATTAAATTTATAAATTAAATGAAATCCATAAATGGGAATGTGGGTCTTTTTTTATTTAAAATAGTTAATAGTTAATTCCACTGTGTAATTTTTTACGTAATATACAATTTAAAACTTTTACTTATAAACTATGGTTGGTTTGCAGTCAAATTTATTGTGCTGTTATTTGACTGCATTACTTTTATGATCCTGAACTTTGCAGACAATGCTACCGCTGAAGTTTGAACAACCACCAAAGCCGTAATACTTGTTCGATTTTAAAAAAACTAAAGGGCAATCGCTTCGTCTCGGCAAAATCTAGTGCCGATGTTTTTTAGTTTTTTTTTTATTTGCCTTACAAAAAAAGTTATGGCCGAAAGATTAAAAAAACACCAAAAAATTAACTAAAAAAACTTTGGCCTTCAGTCACCACTGTAATTTTCACCACATTTTGATACAAATTACGGCAATCGCTTCGTCTCGGCAAAATCTAGTGCCGATATTTTTTAGTTTTTTTTTATTTGCCTTAAAAAAAAAGTTAGTAAGTTTGTTAAAATCGAACAAGTATTACGGCTTTGGTGGTTGTTCAAACTTCACCGAACGCATTGTCTGCAAAGTTCAGGATCATTTACTTTTTCACTGTTTCCAGTCTTTTTTAGTCAATTTAATAGGGACTTTAAATATTAGTCAATTTTGACAGTCAGTATTAAGTCATTTGACAGCAGTTAAATACTTTCAGGTACATAATTAAATTTATAGATAAAATTAAATTAAATGAAATGAAATGAAATCAATAAAAAAAATTAAAACTATTTTACTGTGTGCTCTCCTTTTGGTACGAATCTCGGTTTCAAAAAATTGACTCATAGTTTAAATACTGCAATTAAATGACTTACTGACTGCATTTAAGACTGAGTATTAACCATGACTTTTAAATTAATAAAATACTGAAAATAGTTAATAAGTACTGCAGTTAATTGACTGCTAGTCAAGTGACTGCTTTAGTTAACTTCCAAGTTAAAATAATAAAAGTTACTGTTAAATATAATTTTAAAGTTAAAGTGATTCAGAACCGTTTGCTAATACGAAACTTAAATGTTTATGTTCAACTTAAACGCTTATGTTCTATTTTTCATCAGCGTTCATTGTCACATAAGCTTAACTTAAATATTTAATTTTTGTTTCAGCAAATGTGCCTTAGTTAGTCAAAAGACTTATAAAATAAGTACATATTTAACTTTTACTTTGAAAATAAAAAAAAAATTGAGTTAAATAAAATAAAATAAAATAAAATAAAATAAGTCTTTATAGTCAATTGACTGCCGTCACCAGCTGACTGGAGTTTTGACTTACATATCTGTTTACAAATCTTACGAGCATAAAATGTAAATACTTTATAACATTTTTCATTCAAAAGTATTGCAAGTAAGTCATAAATATGATGGAAGTAATACAAATAAATAAGAAATTAATATGAATTCAATAATAAAATTTATATAAAAATGAATAATTTTTTTTTTTACTTTTAGGTCAACATCATTCGACCATCAGAATGTCCCATCTTTGTCATCATCGGATGTGGTTGTTGTTTCCTGCAATCGTGCACTGCCTTCATTGTTCTGCTGCCAATTTGGTACCATAAAAAATGTTGTGTTACTTTCCTGAAAATGCAATTTTGTACATCGACATCAAGCATCATGGTTATATTTCTACTTGGTTTTCTGAAAATGCTTCCACAGGTAAGTCGAAAAAAATATATATTAAAAATATTTATCCCTAGCCTATATAGGGGCTGTTTATTTCTCCAGTGGGTTTACTTTTTTTGAGTTAAAAACAAAATTATTTCTTCATTGAAACTCGAAATTTAATTTAAAAAAACAAAAAATCTGTCATGTTTATTATTTTGTCTTGTTAAGTTGGCTAAGGGCTTTCCTACGCATCAGACGACTGCGGGTTACGACGACCGACGACGCCATCCAGTCTGAAACCAATCGACGATATTGGCCATTTAAAAATCATTCATGTGCAATTAAGTAAAGAACCTCGCACATGAATTCACTGAATATTACAAACAATTTTAATTCGTCGGCATTTGTGGAATTTAACAAAAAAAATAAAAAAAAAAAAAAAAGTTTGGTATCTATAGAAAGTCAGAAAATTATCATGAAAGTTCAACTAGTTTCATAAATTGTTCAGTCGTGTATTATTTTTTTTTTATTCTTATTATTATTATTTTTTTTTTCAAATTTTTGTCATCGTTGTAATTATACAGATATCCGCTCGTTTGTAGAATTTAATAAATCCCAGTAGTAGGTACCTACTCGTGTCATCAAATTTTCATAGAAAATAAACAACTGGTTTGATTATTTAGTTATGTACATTTAGTCAGCATTTTCTTTTTTTCATAAATTGTTAAAGTTGAATTCTGAAAATCAGTTGCCAAACATTCTCTAATGACTTCGAAAAAACAACTCTGAAAATTCACAAAAAATCCCAAATGGGGAAATTTAATTCATAGAATCTATCGATGTCAAAACTGACAGTCATAATTTTGTAAAAACTGAGAGAGTATGAAAAATTGCGAACAGAAATAAAAGATGGTTTTTTATCCTTTAAGAAATAAAAAATCAATAACTAACAATCAATAACAGTTTCAACAGCAATTTTTTTCTTTTAAGTTAAATTCCGCCAATCAGTTTCCAACATTCTCTAATGATTTTCATAAAAAAAATACTTTAAAAATTCATAGAAAAAATCCCAATTAGGAAATTTAATTTAATAGACGATGTTCACATTGGACTGCCTCAACCGGCTTTTTCCCTTCCTCTTACTGTGAACATTCATTTCGGGCGGAATGTAATGCCTTATTGTGAGTTTCGCCCGAAAAATATTTCACCTTAAAATTTTTTGTTCCCCCGGAATTTTAAAAGCTATTGTGAGTTTCGCCCGAACGAAATTTCGTTCACCTACCAAAAATATGTGAACAATAAGGCTGATTGAAAGCCAAAATTTTCACTTATTTTTAGTATGCGAATGAAGTGTCATTCAGGCGAAACTTACAATAATCGCAAAAGAAACATTTAAATTGTTCTTCAGAAAACTTCCACAGAATTGCTTGTAAAATTCCAAACATTAAATTTTAAGGTGAAACATTTTTCGGGTGAAAATGACAATAAGAGTGAATAACTAGTATGCTTGGTAGTAGTTCATCTGCAATTTTTGAAGTCGGATTCACGTCAAGAAAGTCCAACGTGAACACCGTCTATTATAGATTTCCAAAGAGACTCATACAATCTCACGACGTCAAAAGTGACAGCCATTAATTTGTAGAAACTGACAGATGCAAAATTGAAAACAAAAGACGTTTTTTTATCTTTAAATTAAATTTAAATTTGTGCTGAATTTTTGAGATTTACAGGGCTATTCTGGCGTTGTGAGGGCTCACAACTCACAAGTCACAAGCCTTTGTGAGGTTGATTTCTTGTGAGGTTCTCAAAAGGAGATCACAATTTCGATAGTTTTTGTGAGGCTCTCAATTGTGAGGGTACGAAAACCTCACAAAATCGATTTCACCTTTCCTTGTGAGGTTTTTGTGACTTGTGAGGTATCAGTGAGGTTTGCCGAATAGGGCTATTAAAGAGGATTTTAAATTTCCATAATTTTGATATTTGTATTAATTGACGCGTTCAACAAAATGAGATTTCAGACTATTTGCTCCGTCAAAAGGTGAGCAAACTAATCCAAGATTTGATTTCCTCAGCATTTTGACAGCAAAGCTGAGAAATTTTGCTGAGGAATCCTGAGGAAAGCCGTTTTGATACCATAACTCGCTTGACCTATGGGTGAGAAATGAATTGTTTGGGCTATGGTCGCGGTGATTAGCAACAGGTATTCGTCCTAGACCCACCTCGTCGCGTTGAGGAAAGAGAACAAATCTTTGATCTTTACCCCAGAAAGTTCATCGAGGTCGTGGAAAAATGCCATACCGAATGATTCCGCTCTGAATCTGGCCCGAGCGGGGCATTTACAGAGGAAATGAACGAATGTTTCCGTTTCCTGCTTGTCCCCACAGCTACGAGAGTGGGTATTGTGGGGGATGCTTAGCTTTGCGGCATGGTCACCGACTTGCCAGTGACCAGAACAGACCGGCACCATCCTGGAAATGTCTTTTCATGGATCTGCCAATTAAATCATTTGTTCGGGTTTTACTATATATTTGGGCCAAATCTTCCTAGAAATGATGCAGAGTTTGCTAAGCTGACCCACCTGCGATTGGATTCATTTAGAAAAATTGAGAATATATTGCCCTTCATAACTCCAAGAGGAATGGTAACTCTTTCCGCAAGTGAGCTATGAAGAGCTGAGCCTTGCCTGGCCAGTTCTTCAGCTCTCTCGTTTCCCTCAATGCCACAGTGACCAGGAACCCAGATAAGAGTGAATTTAAGGTTCTCATTCAGATTTGCGAGCTCAAACCGACATTGCTGAACCAGTTTAGAACCAGAACTGAGATTGCTGAGATCTCCGAGATCTCATTTCTGAACAAGCCTAACATATTTCACATAATGTCAGTATTTGCTTTAAAAAAAATATTTTAACAAAATGTCAGTGATGGATTTTGAGAATGGGATATTCTGGCTTATCGCCAACTAAATGGGAACTTTTTTCCCCGGAAAAACAAAAAATACCGGGGAAAGAATATTTGCAATCGCAAATCTCCCACGAAATAATTTTTTCCCAAGAATTTAATTAGGGAAATTTTTGCATTGACATAAGGAAAAAGTTCCCTGGAAAAATTATTCACGATAGCTTTTTTGCTGAAAAGAATATTTACCCAAGATGATTCGTTATAGCAAATTTCCCAAAATTGGAAAAAACTCCGGGGAAATTTCTTTCGCGATAGGGCTGATTATGCCCCTCATTATGAATAGCGAATCGAACTAAAAACTGCGAATTCGCTTATTTCATATTATAAAGAGCGATTCACAAAAATAAAATCGCTTCGTTACTTCAAAAGTTAGTTTAGTTACAACTTGATTACGAATAGCAAACCTTCGCAAAGCGATACCGGGAAAAGCGGAATTCGCTAAACCATTCGACTTTATCGAACGTTCGATTCGCTATTCATAATGAAAGCCTATGTATTGCTATTTGGTGAAGAGCTCTCTTCATGGAGCTGAATTTATGAAAAATATTTTAACTTTCAGATGGTTTACCAATTTGTTTTGTTTTGTTTTGTTTTTAAATTTCACAAATGAGGTATGAAGATCTCGGAAAGCTTAAATCGTGCTTGTCGCGGTGCTAAAGTATTTCCACTTTCTTTCGTATAGCGTATTGAATTCCATGACTAAAATGTTTTCTACCAAGCGTAAAGGTTTCACTTTAAAGACATGGATTTATCATTACATATATATATATTTTCTGCAAAAAAAAAATGGCGTTGGCTTTTGACGTATAAAGTGTCTTTATCCTCCAGTTATTTTATTTTTCAACAGATTGACACCTTTATTATTTTTTATTTGAAAATGTCAAATCTTATTATATGTAGGTACTTAGATGAGTGAGGTATAATCTGACAAAGAAATACATTTTATTAAAAAAAAAAAATCCAAAAAACGACAAAGTAAATATTGTGAAAGGACAAAAAATAATATTACCTATAAAAGCTTCAACTAATCCGTCCTTTTCACATATTGCCAGGTATCCCCAAATGAAGAAAATGAAAATGGAATGAAAAGATGACCTTTTGTACATATAATTTTCAAAAAAAAAAAACACACATACCGACATGACAAGAATTAGTAAACACAAAGAAATTATTGTTATGTGCTTATAAGGAGGAGCCTTAAGCGCATAGGAATGAGGAAGCTAGGCTTTGAGACAAAATTAGGACCCGTTGAATTTTTCATTTGGGTTTACCCACATGAAAAATATAGTTCAAGAATTATACGAATAAGTAAGTATAGGGTATTAGAAAAACGTGGTCAGGTTTTGAATTAATTTTTCATCTTGGAAATTTTCTTAAGGTGTATGTATATACCTATACCAATAGAAACTCATATAATACACATATTGTATATCCTTTGCTCTTTATTACTTTTATGGCTGCCAAAAAAAACAGCAAAGGCAATTTATTTTCTTGCTCCTGAGTCCCCCAATAATTGGTCCCACAGAGGCATTTGCCTTATTTTATATTCTCAGCTTCTTTTTTTTTTGTTGTGTTGTCGGATTTTCCGTTTATATTCTCGACAAAGGTAGAAAAGTATAGTTTTCTGGGAAATTTGAATGATTTCATTGCCAAAAAAAACACAAAAAATATAAGAAAGGCCGGTCCTTAAGTATTATAGAGATACATTTTATACGCCAGGTAAGGTATTTTTATTTTGTTAAAGCTTTTTTATGCATATTTAACAGAAATGGTTGTTATTTTTTTTTTTTTTTTCTTTGTGTAAAAGTACCTACAAATATTTTTTTTTTTTTTTTAAGAAAACATCCTTTTTGTGTACCTACGTTAAAAGGGAAGTTGCTGTTGGTAGTAAAAATTGTTTTGAGACTTAATTTCACTTGGGTGATAAGAAAATATTACCTTCACAACCGCAATTGTAATCAAATCAAGTTAGGGGAAATGTGTTCAATGAATTATACATCCGACAATTTGTTCTTTTAAGGCTTAATTTTGTATTCATTTTTGAAGAAGCAGCAGCAGCAGCCGCAGCAGCAGCTTTGATATAAAAATTTAAATTCTAATATTGATCTCTTATTGAAGTATCCATTAATTTTATCTGTCTTTTGGGTGTGATCTAAAGGAATTTGATAATGATATAGGCATAGAGCTCTAACCCTGAATATTGCTGTGTGATGTTTTTTTTTTGTTGGTTTTTTTTCGTCAAGGCTGAAGTAGACCCGTGCGTGCTTTGTCGACCGTCTATGTCGAGGGTTCCTTTCTAACAAGTAGGTATAGGTATAGTTAAATGAAGCATTACGACAATATTTCGATTAGGGTAGAAAAATTATTTGCGTGAAGTTCAATTTTCTATAAAGAAGAAGATTGTGTTGCAATGTGGCGTATTAAAAAAAAAAAGAATCTTATAATAAGGAATAAGGTAGGTATATGATTTTGAGAGGGTAGGGCTTTTTTTGATGTTAGCACCACCACCGATTTTTTCATAAATGCAAGCTGTGCTTTCTGGTGTTCAAAATTGTGCTGTCATTTGCGAAAGAGATACAAAGAATATCACAATTGTACGCCTGAAAATTTGCAAAAATTTATGCGAATTTTAGTTACAAATTTTAGTCATTTTAGTCTACAAGCATGTAGATCAAGATATTTGTCTATCTAATAATTTTTTTCTTGCTCTATAGGGAAAGTATTGGTTACGTGTTGAAAAAAAATTCGAGGTTGTAAAGAAACATTTCAGCGTTATTGCGAGTTTCACCTGAAAAATATTTTACCTTAATTTTTTTTGTCTGCCCGATAATTTAAAAGTTATATTCAGCCTTATTGTGAGTTTCGCCCGAACAACATTCCACCCGGAAAATTTGATATTTCACTTTTCGCCTATTTTGAGTTTCGCCCGAAATTTTGTGTTAAAAAAATTCCCCTTATTGGGAATATTTATTTCGGGTGGAATGCAATGTTATTGACAGCCTAAATGTTCACTTATTTTTAGTAGGCGAAAGAAATTTCGTTCGGGCGAAACTCACAATATCTTTTAAAATTCCGAGAGAACAAAAAATTTTAAGGTTAAATATTTTTCGGGTGAAACTCACAATAAGGCTGAATGTTAGTTTCACCCGAACGAAATTTCGTTCGCCTACTAAAAATATGCGAAAATTTAGGCTATTACATTCTGTCCGAAATTAATGTTCACGAACTTGAAATCTCTGGTGAAACTCACAAAAGCCGAAAAGTGAAATTTCAAATTTTCCGGGTGGAATGTTGTTCGATTGAAACTCACAATAAGTGTGATTATTTTGCGTTTCACGCAGTCAACATTCCATTCGGAAAATTTGACAATTCACTTTTCGTCAATTGTCAGTTTCACCCGAAATTTTATCAAAAAATTCGACTTATTGTGAGCTTTCATTTCGGCCGGAATTTGACGCCATTGACAGTAGACATGTTCAGAAAAATAAGATCTCGGAGATCTCAGCAATCTCAGTTACCTGAACAGGATCCCTCTGAGATCTAATTTTTCTGAACGCGTCAAGTCTAAATTTCACATCAGCCCGGAATTGTTTCCCATTTTGGGAAATTTGCTGTCACGAATCATCTTGGGAAAATATTCCTTTCAGCAAAAAAGCTATCGTGAATAATTTTTCCAGGGAACTTTTTCCTTATGTCAATGCAAAAATTTCCCCAAGTAAGTTCTTAGGGAAAAACTATTTTGTGGGAGATTTACGATTGGAAAAATTCTTCTCCGGGTATTTTTTGTTTTTCCGGAGAAAAAAACTTCCCATTTAGTTGGCGAACAAAAAATTTTAAGGTGGAATATTTTTCAGGTGAAACTCACAATAAAGCTGAACAGCCCTTTCGTGAAAGAAATTTCCCCGGAGTTTTTTTCCATTTTGGGCAATTTCTTATCAAGAATCATCTTAAGGAAAATATTCCTTTCAGCAAAATAGCTATCGTGAATAATTTTGTTCAGACAACTTTGCCCTTATTGCAATGCGAACATTTCAGCAAGGAAATTGTCGGGGAAAAACAATTTCGTGGGAGATTTGCGATGGGAAATATTTGTTTCCCTCGTAATTTTATTTTTCCCGGGGAAAAATGTTTCTTATTCAATTATTATTATCCCTATAGGGCTGAATTCAATTTTTGTTAACTCTCTTCAATTGATTAACACCCCGTCATTCACTCTTTTATTGCTTTCTTTTTTTTTCCAGGGAACTTTTTCTTTATTAAAATGCAAACATTCCCGCAAAAGTAACTTGGCGGAGGAAAAATTATATTTCATGGGAGATTCGAGATCGTAAACATTGTATCCCCGGGGATTTTTTTTTCGGGAAAAAGTACCCATTTAAGTTGACTAAAGGGCTGAATATTACGATTATGGAGAAGTCCAAAAAAATGTGGGTTGTCGTCGGTAAGTGCGGCTGTGCGTCCACTGTAGCTTCAAATTTGGTACAGTCCATTTTTTTCCCTAGAGTGGAAATTCGAATTTTTGTTTTAGCTCATCAAAAACGGGTTGCCATAGAACGATTTTTTTATCTCAAAAACGACTTAACGATTTTGATTAAACTTCGTACCTGTAATGACCAAAGTGATTGTAAGAAAACTGTATTTCATTTTTTGCCAAAAAATTGCTTTACAGAATTAAGATTTTTCACGTTATTAGAGTAAATTGACCGATTTTGTGATAATTTTGCAATCTGGTGCTTCTTAATAGTTCAAACAATATTGCACTTAAAAATTTTGAAAATAATTTTTGTTTCAAACAGAAAAAAAAATTCAACACAAATTCATGGAGTCTTCACTAATCTTACGCGCTATCTCAATCGATTTCTAGAGAGCCCCCTCCATTTCTTCGCAAATTAATCTGATTCTTCTTCTTCGACCGGTCGGTATAAACGAAATTAAAGGGTCTGTAATTTTTTTTTTACATATTTGATGAAATGGGGCTTATTAAGAGGAATAAGAAGTATATTGTTCAAAATTCCTCTGCGTGTTTGCTTGTCAGCACGAATTCGAGAAGTCCAATTTCCAAAGACTAAGCTAAAATATATATTCTTATATCTATACTGAATTAACTTCCGTCTCTTCAATTCAATAAAAACACTTGCACAAGATTCCCTGGAAGCCACTTATAGTCTAGATCCCTTAAAAATGCATTTATTATACTTTGTATATTTTTCAACTATGAATAAATAATATTTTTACTTATTTCATATTTTGTTATCCATTTTAATAATAATTCACAACACAATACATATTTCTCATGCAATTTATGTTTTCTCTTATTAATTTCCTTTTATACTTTTTTTTACGACAGGACTTACAGGGTATTATAAGTTCAACATTAGCCTCATTGATGCTTCTGGGTATTTCAACAATAATTGCCATTGCTCTAGTGGTTCATTCACAATTGATACCACGAAAGCTTCAAGTAACAAATAATCTATCGTCTGGGCTTCGTGGAGCAATTGGCATTAGTTGGCTTCTGCCATTTTTATTTGCCATTTGTTCACCATTGATAAGCAATATAATTGGCAAATGGCCAAAACATTGGTGGCTAGATGTTGACAGTTCAGGCTTTGTATTGTTTGTTGTCGTCGAGATGCTGTTGATTGTACCCTTTGGATTGTTGCTATTCATATTAATCAGGAAACTTTTGTGGCTTTTGCGAAAGCATGGACAAAAAGGAACAATGTTGTGGGAGCGGTAAGGATGTTATAATATGTTAATTTTCTCTTGGTATTATATGAAGTTAATTAAATATAAACTTTTTTTGTTGTTGTTGTTATTTTCAGAATAGGACTATTGTATCGCAGTGGGATGATATTATTTTTAAAACTTTCAACAGATTCTTTATTTATTGCCTATCTTAATACAAAGGAAAACACAATATTAAGTTATATCCTTGGAATTTCCTGTACGTTATTGGTAAGTTTTGAGAAGAATATTGATATTTTTTGTTTAGTGGATTTAAGAAAAAACGAGGATTAAGAAGAAACGAATGGCGCAAAATTTTAAACAGCCTGATGTTAAAGTATTAGCATGATACTACTTCAAAATTTTCTAACTTTAAAGCTCTTTATTTAATTGTTTTTAGTTTTAAACATTTTTGACTATTCTCACACTAGACATATTTTCTACATAAACTCCAGCTGAACACATGTAAAACAGTGATAATTCGAGCCAAAAATTAAGCTAAAATACCGTTTTAACTTTTTCAACTGTCAAAGTGACATTCTGGTCTAGAATGATACTGCAAAATAGTGGCACACAATTTTAGAGAATTAAGTACGATATTAAATCATTTTTAGAAAAATTCTGGGTTAAAACAGGATTTTGTTAATTTTAAAGAAGTTAGCATCGTACTACCTTATAGACATTCTACATATTAAAGTTACAATCACCAAATGCCTATTTTAACTTTAAAGTATCATTCTAACTTCAAATGTCACTTTGACAATTAAAAATGTACAAATGGTAAGTTTGCTTTCGTGTTTTCATGAACTGTCACTTTTTTAGGCGTGTTCAGCAAAAGTTTATTAATAAAATAGATTTATGGTATGATACTAGTTGAAAACGTTTAAAACTAAGAACATTTAAGTAAAAAGCTTTAGAGTACGTAATTTGTTAAGTAGTTTCATGCTAATTGCTTAACATAAAAGTTTTTAAAATTTTGCGCCAGTGATGTTAACTTTCTCTTTTAAAATAAAGAAAATTCTGATTCTAACCTAGCATCATACCAAAAATGAGTCAGTATTTTTTAAACTGCAACTTTGATTTTTTTGTTTAGCAAGAGAGTTTAATCTTAATTGATAGCTTCAGCTGAAGGAATTTAATTTGATATTGGATGAAAAAAAGGCAGTTTTTAGGTACTGATAGGTACTTTTGGGTGAACAAGTCACCTGCGACAAAAAAAACTTCAATTTTGTCGCAACAGCCTTATCGTCAATTTAATGGGAACTTTTTTTTACCGAAAAAAAAAATACCGGAGAAATAATATTTCCAATCGCGAATTTCCCACGAAATAATTTTTCCCCAAGAACTTACTTGGAGAAATTTTTGCAGACATAAGAAAAAAGTTCCCTGGAAAAATTATTCACGATAGCTTTTTTGCTGAAAAGAATATTTTCCCAAGATGATTCGCGATAGAAAAATTCCCAAAATGGGAAAAAACTCCGGGGAAATTTCTTTCGCGATACGGCTGCATATTTTCCGAAGAAGATTCGTGACAGAAAATTTCCGAAAATGGTGAAAAACTCCGGAGAAATTTCTTTCGCGACAGGACTGAGTGTCATTATTCCACCATAAATATTTGCTACTGTTTATTCCAAACTTTCTTTGGCCCTAGATTTTGTTAATAACTTCTCTTGCTCCAGTAAAAACATTTAACTTCTCAGAGATTTTAATTTACTTCTCTTTGAAGACGAATGGTTTCAAGAAGCTACTTAATTTTCTTCAAAAACTGATAAAATGCATTACAACTAACTTTTAGCAAGTTATATAGATATTAAAAATTCTAAAAAAATCTTAATTCTCGATTTAATTCTGCATACTATTATTATAGAAAATAGGAAGCTTTATCGAAGCTTATTACCTTCTTTTAAGATTCGATACAATTTGTATATAAAATTAAGATGTTTCGAGGAAGCTTACAAAATTCATTAAATTGCGTATATCTACTTAAAAATTTTGAAAAAAAACATGCCATAAGCTTTATAGAAGTTTCTCTTTTAGCTTTACTAAATCAACTTATTGCATTCTTTTATATAATTTGTTTGTAAATTCTCTTCGGTTACATTTATTCAGTTTCCATTTAATTTAAAGTCGCAGTTGAAAAAAAATTAATTTACAAATTTTAATTTAATAAAATTTTAAAGAAATTAATTGAAAATTTCATCAGAAATGTAGCGTTCACAGTAGCCTAGTTCCCTTACTTTGAAACTCTGTGCATTTATGTGAATTTCTACCCAAAAGTGTGTCAAAGTTCATATAAAAAAATAAAATGTGTAAAAATTTACGCACAGAGTTTCAAAGTAAAGGAACACGCCTAATTATAACTTCGAAAGTTCTGCGTATGTCTTCACTGTTCATACAACAAGCTTTATAGAGAATACCCTTTTCTTGAAAACAAAATTGAATCAGCAATGTAGCTTATGTCGAATTCCTTTAAACAAAAGAATCGAATTTTTTTCTACAAGTATCGATTTTTTTTTTTCTGAACAATTCGAATTTTTTCTGTCAAAACAAATCTTTCTAATTTTGCAATATTCAAGAAAGATGTTACACCATTTGCACACACACTTGCAAGATTTGAAATTTCTAAAATGTCAAATTGAATGTCGCGGTATTTTAAGAAAACAAATTTTTTATGAATACAAATTGTGGTTGCAACGAATTTTCGGTAAATTTTATATTAAATATTTGTGAGTTGTTTTTCAATTAATAATACATAATAATAATTTCCAAATTGAATATTTTCTGGACATTTTACTTCAAAATTGCTGCTGTCAAGTGCCACACACACAATCACAAAAAAATCGATTCGTCTTTTCGTATTCCTTTCAACGACAGAAAATATTCGATTCTTTTTAGAAAACAAATCGATTTTTTGTTGAAAGGAATTCGACAATAGTCTTTTATTTTTAAAATATGTATGCTCTTTTAATTTGATACGCTTGGCATTTGTGTGAATTTCTACACATTTTTTTTATTTTTATATGAACTTTGACAGACTTTTGTGTAGAAATTCATACAAATGCACAGAGTTTTAAAGTAAAGGAACACACCTTTTATTTAAAAATTGTAAATTATCAAAAAAAAAAAATACTTACTCGTAACTAGACAAGATTCGATCTTATGGTCTTTTGTATACAATTTAAAAATGCAAACAACTATAAAATTTTAAAGATTATTTATTTATTTTATTAATTTCTGTTTTTTTTTTTTTTAGGGATTCTCAGTACTTTTCTGCTTTGTTATAAAAGCCGAACAAAGTCTTCGATCGGCGGCGATGCCTAGCCCTTCCAGCAAGACCAGCGCTAATCTTCAAGGCAACTACTGTTCTGGCTCAATAAATAGTCCACTTAGTTGTAAGTAGTTAATCTTTGCCATTCCTTCACTTCCGTTCATAGAATTTAAGATGTTTTTTTTCTTATTTTTTCTAGTTTATACAAATTACGAGAAAGAAAAAGACAATGAAAGTGGTGCATCACTACAACATTCAACGCCAGATGCATCAGTGACACAGCTGCCACTAACAACTATTTCGACTGCGCCATCAAGATGCCAAATGGTAGCCGGATTGCGGCCAGCTAAAACCGTCGAAACATTCCTTGGCATGGTGGTGGTGAGGCCTGGCGAGGATGGTAATGGTAATAATGGTGGTGGTGGTGGTTGTCTCTCCCTGGGAGGCTACAGTGATAAAAAGACTAAGCTACACGAAGTAGAACAATACCATCATACGATGACAAATGTCGCCAAACGAGATCCCAGTGATATAAAAGGCGGTGATGATGTCAGCAACAAAAGCCTCAGTAGCACTGACAGTAATATAAAATCACGTTGCTGTAATATACTTTTGGGAGTGAGTGGAGGAGGTGGTAGTAGTGGTGGCAGTGGTGGTGGTGGCAATGGTTGTAAAACAGAAAACTCTGAAAACGAAACATTTTCCTGGCAACGAAGGCCACATCATGAAGTCACAACCTGGGATTTGTATAATGCATATACACCGACTGCTGCTGCAACAGCAGCCAAGAATAAGGGACATTCCCATCAATACCATCACCAACATCAGCATGGAATGAGCAGTTTGCACGCAGATCAAATTAAAGACTGTACCCGACCAGAAAGTCCTGACTTCGTTGCTGTGAAGACTTTAGACATCCTGCAAGGTGTTTCACCAGGTATGTACTGTTCATTTGTATATTTGTCTCTTATTCTATTTTTTTTTTTTTATTTTACTTATAATAACAACACTGGCAATATATAGCTATATAATATATAGAATCATAAGTAGGTCATTGTCAGTAGTGAGTACACGTCGTTGATTATGACATTTTTATTCAGTAATTTTTTTGTTGCTTTTCTTTTTGGCTTTGCTCCCATTTTATTGACCGAATTATGATATTTTTTTAACTTCCGTGCTTTATTTTAAGGCACTGAAGAAACTCATTTACTGTCGAATTAAAGCAGCTAGAAAATTTAAGGGAAAATAATTGTTATTCCAAAGCAGGAAATATAAAAAATATGTGTTTTAATAAAACATGACATTACAATTATCAGAGAGATTGGTTTCTCTGAGCTCAAAAATGCGTTGAAAACGTGTTGCTTTAATCCAAAAATTACACATGCTTTTAATGAAAATTAAAAAAATCTTTTCCATAATAATCGACTTATACCTACATACCTACAGGATAGGTAGAATATTTCATTAACCAAAGATAAAAGTTTTAAATCAGTAATTAATTTTCATTCGTCCATGTTCTCTCACTCAACCTTTCAATTTATATTTATAAAATGTATATATCATCCCTAAAAGCCGTGAATAGCTCTGGTTTAAAAACTATTTAGCTGTGCAGGAGCAGAGTTGAACAAAGCAGATTAACCCCATTTACTCATTAAATGAAGGAGAAAATCATCCGCAGCTCTCCTTTCTTCACAGATTAATTTTATAAATTACAGAAACCCCTATATATATATATTAAATGAATGCAGTATGGTGTTGTGAACAAAGATCCAATCCAACCATAATAACAGTCTGCGTTGTGGCGTTGTAGATTTTTAGTTTTTTTTTTTTTTTCTGTTTTGTAAAATTAATTATTATTCACTTTCAGTTAGAGAATATGATTTGTAAGCCACAAAGGGTGGAAGTTTCAAAGTGGCTTCATCACATTTTAGTGGGACAAAAGTTCCAAATCCACTTAGGTCCCTTTTATATTTTGAGTGATTTGAGTTGTTTTATTGCCGATCGGTCTCTTTTCTGGCCACACCTCTGCAATTCTATCAAAGAAATGTCCAAGGTACTTTAACAAATTTGTTTAGTTAATCCCAGCAACGTGGTAATTTTTCCCATTTATATGGCTTTTACTGAAAACATCAACAAATTGGTATGTACTTAGGTACCTAATTAAATTTTTTACTATGGTATGTGATAATTTCAACCAAATTTAGTTTCCAACAATCCTTTCCCATACTATTTTTGACACCCTTAAGCTCAATAGAATCATGGTATCTCTATATATACAAAAAAAAATATAGAAACGTTGAATTTAACCAAGAAAAATATAAAGAACCAAATCGAATTACAGGTTGGTGGCGTACGAATTCACTCGATAATCGGCAATTGATATTTTATATAATATGTATGTAGGTAGCACAAGATTCACACGAATGCTAGCACCTGGAAAATTGGAACCTGATTGAAAAAAATCGATTATATTGCCTCTTACCAATTGAAGCAGTTGATAAATGCCTTTCATGGTTTAAATTTCAACCCCAAAGGTATTTTTGTTTTTTTTGTTGAATGAAATGTAAAAGAATGAGTTTAAATTTTCAAAGAATTCAAACCTACATTTTTGGAAAATGTCTTCGGTTATGAAAATAACTTCAAGAAAAGAAATAAACAAAAAAAAAACAATAATAACTTCAACCTGTCTTATAATATAAAACCCTTTCTTTTATTGCTTATGCTAAAGTTTAGAAAAATAAATAAAAAAAAAACGCCAAAAGTATAAAACAACATATTATGTATATAGGTAGTACATTCGTCTGAAAAAAGTCATGTGAAACATCCTTCTTTAACTCCTTTTGTTGCCTATATACAAAGTTTGAAAAGAGATAAGATTTAGGTATAGATATAGTTACCTGACTAGAGATATATGTATATCTGATGTTGTTGAGCTATCGCTTCATTACTTTCGACTTTTGAGATTTATAATGAGGAGGAGGACTACTGCTGTTTTCAATTTAACTTTTTTCAGATCAGAGCTGCCACTTTATTGCAAATGAGTTTGTTTTGTTCTTTTTTTAGCCTAGTACGCTGCTGATGCGAAACGAAAAATCCCATACAAAAATGACACAACGAAATCATAAACGGAAAATTTCGTTCTGCTTTTCGTTTTGCAGTACGCTGTTCGAAGAGCGAAATTCATAATTGACTATTTATTTAGCCAGTTCACGTTTCTGAGATCTCACTGAGCAAACGTCTGTCAGCTCCACTGAGGAGAAGGAGAAACCTGAACAAAATTTCTCCTTTAGAAGTCAAAAGCACTCTTCATCTCGTTTTTATAAATTGATCAACGTGCGACAAAAAATAATTGAGCAAACGAATCCAAAAAATTTCAGTCTCAGCTTTTTGACAGCAAAAGTGAGGAATCTCGCTGAGGAATTACGTCAAATTACTGAGATTGCTGAGATCTCAGAGATCTCAAGAAACCTGAACTGGCTAATTGTTTGCGGAAAAATGACATTTGAGTTTTATTTGTGTTTTTTTTTTATTTATCATTTTCTTACTTCATGGGTTTCTCTGATTTTTTGCGTTTATGTTTGATTTTGTTTTTGGAATTAATGAAACTCTCCAAGGATATTTTCCGTTGTGTCTTCGCAAGCGTTTCGTTGTCTGTTTGGAGATCACAGGAAATTTTCGTTTCGCATCAGCAGCGTACTAGGCTTTAAAGTGAAACTTCTTTTAGCTCAGTCCATAGGTATTGGTTGTTGTTAATAAATTGTTTAGCTCTTAATTCGTTTTTTTTTTTCGTCAAATTCTTTTTGGACTTAGAACACACCTAATTTTGTCGGATTAAACTTCCCTAGATGTATGGAAGGTTTTTGTCTCCGAACATGGAAACATATTTTCCAAAACAAACATCTAGAAATATGCAATGATTTTTGTACTTTTTTTCTTTGCAGTAAATTTGAATTATTCTTTTTAAAAGTAGCCGTTTATCAATGCGTATGTTAACACATCTTCACCGCTAGTCCCGGCCACTAGCTGTGTTTTCATCAAGAACTACAACAACACAAAAGTTATCAAAGTATACATATGTATGTATGTACATATTATGTATGTTCTTTAACGAATTCAACTTGTTAATGTGATCAACTGTTATCTTATCACATTGAACATTAAACGTTGAACGACACGCGAGGGTGACAGTTTTAGCAGCTTAAAATAAATACAAATAAATTTTGTATAGTAAATCGTGCTAGAGGCCTACAGTCGTATTTATTAGATTTCCTTAGAACTCACTTGGACAGCTAGCCACTGGCTAAAAATTTGAACTTTTCATTATTTATAAACGCATTCCAACAGTTGTCTAAATATGTTCTCATACACTCACTGACATCCCTGTAATCTGTCAATTTTGTGAACATTTGGATACGTTCAATGAATATTTCATTTAATTTTCAACTTTTTGTGCATTGAACCTACCCACTTTAAAATAGGTTTGGACATCTAATTTCAGTGTCTAAGTTAGACACTCGATGGAACATGATTATAAATAAGGTTTTGGAGTTGGACAGCTTTCCAAAGTTAGACATGGTTTGAAATGGGTTTATAAATACGACTGCTAGAGTCTTAAAGAGTGAACCGATTTGATGCAAATTTGGTACAGACAATTTGTATGTCATTTCTTAGGAGGGCATTTCGTATTTTTGCTTTAGCTCATCTATGTGATTGAAATAAAACAAATAATTTTCAGGTTTTAAAATGTAGGGTTTAAAATTGTTTTGAGGAAATTGCCTTATCTTTTGGGTTATTGTCGTATATCTTCAATGGCTAGACTAATTTTGTTAAAAATTTTCAATACCTACGTTACTTTTGAGTAGGAAACAAAATATTTGGCAGGTATCTACATTTAAAAATTAACAGCCGAATTTATAAACTAAAAAAAAAATATAAAAAATATAAAAATTATTATAAATTATAGCGAGTGCATAAAGTTATACAGTACTTATAATGCCTCTAAACGCGAAAAACGTATTTATAAAAATTTCCAACGTTGAATAGAGGCATTATAAGCTAAATGCGTTTGAGGGTTGAATAGTGTCTGTAAATATATGAATATTGTAGTATGGGAATGTCACTTCGACTCACACAAAACAACATAATATGGGAGGATATTAGGGTAGCGTTATTTTGGCAATGTTTGAATTTCTTTTTTGTCCTCCCTTAAAAACGATTTTTATGTACCTGTACAATGTACATGCAAAAACGTTGTGCATATTTTTTTTAAAGCGGCTAACGTAGTAACGCCAAAACATAATTATAGGGATTGAATCCCAGCCTCTTTGCACCTTAAAAGTAAAAATAGAAATGTGTTTTTATTGGATACTACCTCTTCCAAAGAATTAATTTTTTGTACTCTTAATAGAACTACAAATATGTGGCAAATTTGGAGATTTTTGTGGACTTAAAAGAGGAACAAAAGAGCCACCCTAATCGATATATTTTCTTTTCAATAAAAACACCACCATTTAGAGTGAATGAAATACACAATTATTTTAATGAATCAATAAACGTGAATTTTTTGTTCCACAATATTTTACTTTATTAACAAACAACACCAAAACCACACAAATAACAGTAATCTGAATAATATTAAGATAAAATAAAAAAGAATCCAATGGGCGCGGCGGCGCAACATAAATGTTTGTTTTTTATTAAAAGCTGAGATTGGTTTGTCAGTTTTGGAATTAAAACGTAATAAATTTCCACTTTTTGGTACTTTTTTATAACTATACTGAGTAGGGAAATGTTTTATAAATGTGAATTTGTGCAACGTATAACATAGAGACAACATAAAACCTTATGCATTGCATTATTAGTCATCTGTTTAGCGAAATCTAATAAATGAGACTGTAAATTTTTATATAAACAAAAAAAATCACAAAAAAAAAAATTGCATTTTTTAGTACTTTTGACTTTCGTCACACTTTCTCTCTAACGATTTATCATAAAGTTCCTGAACCATTGTCATACATTTGCAAATCTAGCCATATTATAGTTTCGAACCACAAGAGGAAGTTCTAGCGGTCCAATCATGCATATTTTTTAAATTAATTTCAAACGATTTCAGTTAAAAATATTTCCTTTTTTATTATTAGAGTGTTTTTAACTTTTAGTAAATGTCCATAGTCTTCCTCAGCTTTGTTCTGGCAAAAGTATTTTAAAAAATACTCAAAATGCAGTTTTATTCAAAAATATTTAAATCTTGTAGTGTGGCAACACTGAATACAGATACTTTTTTTTCATATACATATATACCTACCTACATATTTCCGTTTAAGTCTGTCATAATATGTGACGAGGAATTTACCACCATTGAATTCTGTTTTAGAAGCCTCAATAAAAATCAACATCAAATGCAGAAAATTTAATGAGAACCCCGTACAGGTAGACACGAGTACCTGTAATGCCTTTAGGCCAAAAGCATGCATGTATGTAGGTTATGCGCATTGAAATAAAAAGATATAAAGGATCTTTTGAAATATTTAGACTAGGAGTCAAATCTCATATGTTTTATTGTTGTATTTCATCCAAGCGGCATCATGAGCCAAAGCACTCTAAAAATTGCGTTGTTACATTTTCCACCCCATACATACCCTACCGCCCCTACCCTATAACTCACCTGCCAGAATGAAAATACAAAACAACTTCAACATTTGTAATTTATGTATGTATGTAGTTAGTTATCTATTGCTTAAGGTGTACGTGTATATAACACTGCATCGGTTTATGGTGGATTGCATTTATTTTTATTCAATCTAGAAAGTTAATTTAGCTCGAAGCTCTATGAACCTTCAAGAACAGTAATCATTTCTGTTGTAGGTATGTACAAATGTACCTATGCACAAAAAAAAAAAAAAAAAATAGGAACACACGTTTTGTAATATTAACTGTTGCATATAGCATACTCGTAGGAGTATGTATGTACGAACAAGGACAATAGAATGAATTTCATAAACCTGCTGCGTGTTGGGATTTAATGCACAAAATGAGAACAATGCGAACTGTTGCATATGAACAAAGATAATAAGAAGGATTTTCATAATACACGACCTCGTGTTAGGAATTATTTATTCATATTATCTTAAAGTAGACATGGAATAGACATTTACATGTATTTAGGAAGTTGAGGTATGTGCTGTTGGAGGTTGTTCAATTTAAAATTCATATCTTTAATTTTTCTGTTTGTATTTGAATATATTTAATTTTTATATAAATATTTTATTTTTATTTATTTAACAAATTTTAATAATTCCCCGGAGTTTTTTCCCATTTTGAAAAATTTGCTATCATGAATCTTGGGAAAATATTCCTTTCAGCAAAAAAGCTATCGTGAATGATTTTTCTAGGGAACTTTTTCCTTGTGTCAATGCAAGCAAACATTTCACCAATTAAGTTCTTGGGGAAAAATTATTTCGTGGGAGATTCGCGATTGAAAATATTCTTTCGCTGGTATTTTTTTGTTTTTCCGGGGAAAAAAAGTTCATTAAGCTGACGATAAGGTTGAATATCACAGCCTATTCTAGCTAAAAACAAAAAAAAATAAAAGAGGGACTACCTCTTGCGAGGAAGTGAAGTGACAAATCCTCAAAGAGTATCAGCCCTATTCTGCTATCCGATCCTATCGAATTTTTCAATTCATGTGAATTGTTCAATTAATTTATCACAAATTATTCAGGCCTCTCACAGAATCCATCGTGGAAAATCCCCGAATGGATTATTCCACTACGAACCCCGAAAAAAAGGATTCACAAAATCCGAATGGAATCGAATAAAGCAATGCCTCATTAAAAGAATTAATTCTGATTTTCGAAATCAGCTGTCCTATGCCACAGCAATACTTGGAGCTTTTAAAAGAAAAATTCCCTTAAACTTTTTAAAAAGTCCCATCTTTTTTCCCTTTTTATTTTACACAAAAAAGCTGAATATTTGTGTTAAGTACGGTTAGACTCTTTGTTTTAATAAATATCGCAAAAACAAAATCCCAAAATCCCTGAGCACTATTACAGCTGTCAAAGGATTGAGATCGTGAAAAAAGTTGTGTCGTTGATATTAATTGTTTATTTATTCAATGTTTAGCATTTTTTTCCCAAGAAAATAGATTCAACACAAAAACGAATGGAAGTTATAAAAAAAAAGTGGTTTCAAATGTACTGAGGAACTAATTTCAGCCCGACTTGTTTCAAAAGTGATGTGCTCTTTTAATTCCATTCCTCTTTTTTTGTAGTTTTGTTTATACTTCTTTTTAAATTGTTTCTTAATGACATGGTATTTAATTATTTTAAGAGTTTAAGAATTTTTAATAAAATAAAAATTGATTAATTTGCGTTTGCAACCATTGCAAATTTTAGAATTTGTAAAAAAAAGCATTTTTTAATGTAACACAATCGTTTACCACTTGGCTACGACAAGAATCAGTTGTCGTAGAAAAGGACGTCATATTTCCGTCTCATTCGGAATTTGTGATATCAAATTTCCCGAATTTCGAAATTCTTAGTAGATTTTCCACTACGAATAGATTCTGCAATACATTCTTCGTGATTCGTAGCAAATTTTCGATTACGATACTATAAGCTCTTGCCTCAGCACTATAGAGGGTACAATCTTTCAAAGGTCAGTCCATCTATTATGTCGTATAAGTATTGATATTGATATCATCGGATGAACACAGCGTTATGTCCAAAGGTGCTTATAGACAAAGGTAAAGTACCATAGACAGCTTTAACTTTGAGGTAGTTAGGGACTTTGTTTATCATAGATTCCCCTTACAACGATACCATTGCTTAAGCTGAGATCTCGTATGTACCTTAGGGTTTAAGAGATCAATAGAATTTGTAGTCTAGCCTCCTATATGCAAAATTTTTGTATGGTGTCTAATCCCAAGTTGACTGTACAAATTATTAATAACAAAATTTCTTCGACCCTATCAATCTTTTTTATTTCATTGCTTTTTAACCATGCAGACATAGTGGAATGTGACCCGAGCGTCCATATTTGTCGTCGTCGCCACTAAAAATCGGTTTTATTTTTCCATTTTTTTGACAATAAATTGCTAAATTGAATTATTGATTGCTTTCTTTGTAACTGATTCTGAATTGATACGTCTGCCTGGATTTTATTTGAATTCGATTTACGACAATATCTGTACCTAAGTGAAATACATATCTGTCCTTTGCCTGATACCTACTCATTCATCCATCCATACCTACATATGTCCTTATCCCTGGACAGATGTGGGTGAATGACAGGAGGATAAACTTTAGCTTTGATTTAATAATAAAAAAGAAATTTAGCGTTTTGTGTTTTTGTATTTTTGCATCGTTACATTTCTATACACCAATTCATCTGCCATGTTATTATTATTACTATACATACTCGTTTGACATAAAAGACAAAATAAAATGTTAACTGCAATGGCACGACATTAAATATTTATACTAAGTGTTAATATCATCAAGCTATTTTTGACATTATAAATTGTTTTGTTTTACTTTACAGACAGCATTATTGGCATACGTACAAGTATGCCGGCGACGATGACGGCAATGACGACGACGATGCCATCAGCAAAACCCAACGAAATTCAACATTTTAAACCATTTGTGGAAAATCTGCCAACAATGACTACTTCATTAACGAAAACACAAGCAGCACCGCAATCCCAAAAGCATGTCACCATTGCTGAGATACAAAAATTCACTCCTCACCATCCCTTCGATCATATGGCCACTGTTGGCACATCGATTTCACCACCCTGCTCCTCCTCCTCCTCCTCCTCTGTGGCGTTAGCGTCATCAACAACAGACGCTAGTTATATGAGTCGGCAAACATCAACGCTACACCCACCCATTATCATGATAACATCCTCGTCCATGGACCACGGTGAAAGGACCCGAGACACAGGTGTCCTACTAGCTGATAGACTGCAACAAAACAGGACCGACAATATGAAAGAAAGTTTCACATCGGCTGAAACTGTGGACGTGTCAGCCGAAAACAAAGCACTCGGAGTGGTGGACCTGGATGCCTCCTCGAATGGGATGCTCGATAGAATATCTCATGACCTGGATTATTTATTAAATCGAACGAACGATGTTCCTCCTCCTCCATCGACACTGATTCACGTAGGTAGACCTTCCACAACGTTGCCTTCCTCATCTACAACGACAACGACATCGACACCACCAGCGCCAGTGCCACCATCGCCACCACCACCACCAAATCTGACGTCAACATCAAATGAATGCGACAGTTGCGCTGTATCCGTGGAATCATCTGACTTGGGAGCCCATGAAGTTATTAGCATACCACCGCCACCTCTTCCCCCGAGTGGCTCCATTCCAATAACAATATCCTGTTCAACTCTCAGAACACGCATCAGCGTTCTCCACGAGGTAATAATGGAAGATGATGCCGAGCAGGAACAGGAGCAGGAGTAGGAGCTAGACTGAATTTTGTTTGCATTCGAGTGGAATAGGAAAATGTAAAATCACCCAAGCCAGGGCCAGCGCCAGCAGCACAAGACACAAAGAAAAACTTATTGCATGTAAATTCGTTTCCAAGAAAATTCAGTTGAACTGAGATGAGCTGAGCTGTTGCCCTGCGCCACTCAACGAACAAACTATATAGATACTATATAAAAATTATATCATTTTATAATAGAAATACACATCTACACAAAAATACATCAACTGCATTTAACAAAAAAAAAAAAAAAATGCTATAAATGCAAAACCTTTTTTATTCGATTTAATTTTTTTTCTAACAAAAATAAATAAAATAGTTTTTTTAAGATTATGAAAATGAATTTATTCCATAAATTTCTGTACATAGTATAGATAAATAAAATCTTATATTTATTATTAACTTGTATGTGGATTGAAGCGAAGTTTTTCCAGCTTCATGACTAAAAAAAATAATACACTTTGATTAAAAAAAAAAAACAAAATTATATAAAAAATTAATTATAAAATAAATTAATATTTAATATATATTTATTTTTATGGTAAGGTAGATAGTTACGATTTGTATATAAAATATGCTATAATATGAATGAATATTGTAAATGTAATTTTAATGAATAATATTTTGTGAAAAGGAGAGTGAGGTTTAATTAAAAAAAAATCATTTGTTTTTAATAAATTAATTCGTGTTTTATTTATGCCCGCTTTGATTCTCTGCTTGAAACTACCCACAACTGATGCGGCAAAAAATAAAGGGCGTGGTCAAAATGGGACCACTCCTTTTCACCACAACCCTTATTTACGACGTCTCTTTTTTTTGAGCACGTTTTATTGGCTAAATTATATTTTTTTACATGTCCCTTGTTTGGACACTCCCATTTTTGACGAAAATTTTTGCTAGCCACGCCCCTCTTAATTTTTTTGACCACGCCCCTTTTTTGGTCACACCCATTTTGAGCGAAAATTTTTGTTAACCACGCCCCTTTTTGATCGATTTTTTTTGGCCACACCTTTTTGGTCACGTATTTGTAACCACGCCTTTTTTGTTGACCACGCCCCCTTTTGATGGAAATTTTGCATTTTTGATACCATTTTTTGGGCAAGTATTTGCAACCACGCCTCTTTTTGGACACGCCCTTTTTTGGGTCACGCCCCTTTTTTGACCACGCCTTTTTTTGGTCATGTTCCTATTTGCCCACTCCCCTTTTAAACCACGCCATTTTTTAGCACGCTCCTTTTCATTTGTGCACTTTTTTTCATAATTTTCCAAACAACGAATTTGAACGACCAAATATCTGGATTTTCATTAAATTTCGAGTTTTCAAATATTTGAAACGCGTTTCTAAAGCTTCTGGTTGTCGTAGGAAAATTTTGTATATGTCAAAATGACCGCTGATTGGTCAAGATTATATTGATATAGAAATTTTGAAAATCGGTTGGAAAATGGAAAAGAAAATGCTCATTTTCTCAAAAACTTACCTTTTTTTCTTTCCAAGCCTCTAAACCATATTTTTCGTAGGAGTAGCTAAAATATTTAGTATCAGGAAAATGCGTACGGGGTCGACCTATCCATAGACACCTCAACTTGGAAAATCAGACTTATATTTTCCGACTTATCACGGTTTTTGTGAAGCTAGATTTATTAATTTCCAAATTTTCCACACTTTTATCTTCCCACATATAAGAGGGAAGAGCCGACGTCAAAGAAATTTATTTTTTTTTTTTTCAAATTTTTTTGTGGGAAGAGCCGACGTCAAAATAAAATAAAAAAAGATCGAAATTTCCTTGATGTCGGCTCTTCCACCTTTTATTTATATTTGGTGGAAGAGCCGACGTAAATCTTTATTTTATTTTGACGTCGGCTCTTCCTGTAAAAAGTGAGAAAAATTGGAAACTAACGAATCTAACTTCACAAAAACCGTGATAAGTCGGAAAATACAGGTCTGATTTTCCAAGTTGAGGTGTCTATGGGAAGGTTGACCCCGTACGCATTTTCCTGATACAAAATATTTTAGTTACTCATACGAAAAATATGGTTTAGAGGCTTGGAAAGAAAAAAGGTAAGTTTTTGAGAAAATGAGCATTTTCTTTTCCATTTTCCAACCGGTTTTCAAAATTTATGTGTCAATATAATCTTAACCAATCGCCCGTCATTTTGACATATAAAACATTTTGCTACGACAACCACAAGCTTTACGAAAGCGTTTTAAATATTTGAAAACTCGAAATTTAATGAAAATCCAGACATTTGGTCGTTAAAATTCGTTGTTTGGAAAATTATGAAAAAAGGTGCGCAAATGAATAGGAACATACCAGGTTTGATAGGGGAGTGGCAAAATAGGAATATTACCAAAAAAAAGTCGTGGTTTAAAAGAAGCGTGATCAGAAAATGGGCGTGGCCGAAAAGGATGAGGTTAAAAATACGTGATCAAAAAATGGTGTTCAAAAAAGGGTTTGACAAAAAGGGGCGTGGTCAACTAAATTTCGATCACAAAGGGGCGTTGCAAAAAAAAATAAAAATGGGCGTGGTCCATAAAGGGGTATGTCCAAGAAGGGGCCTGGCCAAAAAGAACGTGGTCACAGAAAATGGCGTGATATTAAAGGGGAGTGGCCAAATATAAACTTGACAAAAAAAGGCGTGGTTTAAATGTGGGTGTAGTCAAAATGTGGGTATGGTCAAAAGGGAAATGTTTTCACAAAAAAGGACGCCACGAAAAAGGGGGCACAAATACTTGTGGCCAAAAAAAGCCATGACCAAAAAGAGGTGTGGTCGAAAAGGGGCCCCATAAAGCTGTGACAAAAAAGAGGTGTTGTCAAAAAAGAGTTGTGTTCGAAATGAGGCGTGATCAAAAATGGGCATGGTTAAAAAGGAGCTAGGCATACAAAAAAGTGGTCTAAAAGGGCGTGGTTTAAAAAGTGCTGTGGCCAAAAAAGAGGTGTACTCCCATTTTGAACTACCCGTTCCTTTTTGACTAAATTTTTCATTGCATTTTCCTCCTCACGAAAAATCCGCATCGCTGTAACCATTTCTGTATAGATATACCTACCATGAAGCACATGTTTTGGGACACATTTTATTCGCACCACAGGTTTTGAATCGTAATAAGCTTGCTTTGCATTCGCTCCCAATTCATTCAAAGGTGCAGCGAAATTAGGTCGACAAATATAATAAATATAAATATACCCACCTTCGTTAAAACTAATGCAGTTGCAGTGTTCAATTAAAATGTGGAACACGATTTGCTCAACCACAATGTAACACTTGACCCGTGGCCAAATTCCAAGTGAAAACAAGATTCGTGCTGCGGTGCGCGACCATTTATTTAACTCTATATTAAACACACACAAATAAACTCAATTGATTATGTTTAAATGTTGAAAACATTATTAAGGTTTTCTAATCAAGGATGTTTTTGGTCAAGCTGACGTTGTCCTCGTCGTGATTAGAACCGAGGCTTTGGCTAAGTCGATGCGGTGCATTCGCAATGCTGTTAAGGACATTCCGGACACCAGCTGTCGCAGCAGATCGATCCAATGACCACGAATTGCCTACAGGATTTCGATTTTGTTCCAAAATAGTTGGCATCAGTGCAGTGTGTTGAATGGCACTCGAATTCCTGTTACTGCCACCCCCGCCGGCACCAGGGGTATTGTTGTTAATTGCTGCGAGGCTTAAATTATTTCCACCGCCAAACTCATTGGTTGCCATTGTTGAAGGGCTGTACATAAAATGGTTGGCCGAACGTGACAATGGACGTCGACGATTCAATTTCATTGATGCTCCTGTGGATAAGGCTCCTCCGGGTTGCTGTTGTTGTTGGTGATGCTCCAACAAAGAGGACACCAATTTATCCAAAGCCTGAAGGTCAACGTTTAATTTTGAATTGCGCACGGAATCCATGGCATCGGCTGTTGTCGGATTGATGATGTTGGATTGATTGCTGGTGCTGTTCAAGCCAGCTGCTTGGGCTAATCGTTGTGTCAACTGCAAAATATTGAGAAAATATACATTATACATACGTCAGCAGATGAATTTAATTTAGATGGTAAATAAAATAACATTCAAGTTTGTTGTCAACAAAATCAACAAAATTGCAGTTAAGAGCAAAAGCATGTTAAATTTGCACTAAGTGTCTATAGATACTCGTATATATACCCATATGAGTGCGTGCATCAAACATTATCTGAATGCGACAGGAATATAGGCTGCATTTTCAGAATAAAGATACAAATATTGCGCTTTTCTAATTCATTAAAGGTGATAAGGGGGAGATTTTAGTCAAACATCAGTTAGAACTGGGAGGTTAAAAGTAGATCAACATGCTGAAAATTTGTAGATTTGTTGAAGCAAAATGAGAATAATTTAAAGTATAATTTTAGGCTGGCAATTAATTTATTCCGAAAATGGTTTTCCAAATTATCTCTTTAAGCAAATCTTTAAATTTTAAAATATGAATGGAATTTTTGAGGTTAATTTATTAGTTTTGATGTCGAAAAGTTAAGACTTAAGGTGATATGAATAAAACGGATCACGTGCTCAGAGCAGATGCTCAATATAAAAAGCTTAGCAAGTGCTATAAAAATGCTACTTTATGATATTTTAACAAATTATTCCTCCCAACTGGAGAACCTGCTCCGAAAAGTTGTTTTTTTAGTAGATGCCCCGTTTTATTCATAGCATACCCATTTTCGTTCTTATATTTGCTTGCACTCAATTCTTTTTGTCGTAATTGATAAATTTTGTAAAAAAGAGTTTATCTTCTTGTGGACAAATCCTGCTTTGATTTCTCCTTCTCGTTCAAATTAACGGACAAAAAATTTGTGAGATCTCATGAAAAGTGAACTGGCAAGTTTTGTATTAGTGAAATAGTTATCAATGAAATTCTGTTAGTCACTTTTTTGTTCCCCAAAAATCTGTCAATGTTTAAATTACATGTGTCTTTTTACTTTATAAAACAGAGTCTTATTCAATAAGCCTATTGTGAGTTTCACCCGAACAATATTCCATCACGAAAAATTGACATAATCAGCCTTATTGTGAGTTTCACCCGAAAAATATTTCACCTTAAAATTGTTTGTGCCCCCGGAATTTTAAAAGCTATTGTGAGTTTCGCCCGAACTAGATCTAGTTCGCCTACTAAAAATAAGTGAAAATTTAGGCCGTCAACATTACATTCCGCCTGAAATGAATGTTCACAATAAGGGGAATTTTTTAACAAAAAATTTCTGATGAAACTCACAATAGGCGAAAAGTGAAATATAAAATAATTTTCCGGGTGGAATGTTGTTCGGGCGAAACTCACAATAAGGCTGAGTTTCACATGAAATTTCATGTTGGAAAAATTCCCCTTATTGTGAACATTCAATTAAGGTGCAATCTAATGCCATTGACAGTTTAAATTTTCACTTATTTTTAGTAGGCAAACGAAATTTCACGTGAAACTTACAACAGCTTTTAAAATTCAAGGCGAACAAAAAATTTCAAGGTGAAATATTTTTCGGGTGTAACTTATAATAAGGCTGAATGAATGTCTGGCAGCTAATTATAATTTTTCAAACAAAAATCTGTGCTATGAGTTTTTTTCGGATTTTTCTTGTGACATTTTTATTTTTTTCAAGAATTTAACAAACTCAAATATCATGCTTACCTCACCAACAGCATTATTTGAATAGCTCATACGTTTGACCTTCTTAAATGTAACATCATCTGTGGCTTCTTTAATTGCTTGTTCAAGCACTGTATCCAATTTTTTACTTCTTGGTTCTTGCAAGCTATCGGGCCTAGACAAACAAATATTTCATTGAAATCCATTAACTTGAGGAAAATTATTAAAATAAAATAAATGACGGATATAAAAAAGTCCAAATATGCAAAAATTTTCTTTCTTATATCAGTGTTTCACTTATATATATAATGAGCATGGCCTTTTTTAACAACTAAAGTTCTGTGTGGTTTTCGAATGTGTCTTATAGCAATTTTGTTCTTCTAATTAGATTTTCTTTTGTTATCTAATGTAGTTGTACGTTCATAATATGAAGACTGTAGATATATACAAATTATTGCCTTGAAAACATCGAAATTGCCTTTTTTAAAAGAAAAACGTCATAATTCGAAAATTGTTTACTTTGAGTCAGTTGCAATTGGTCATTTTAAATTCCAAATATTTAAGAAATATTTTATTACATACCTAAATATTATGCATAAAACTAGAATCTGAAGGGTGAGATGAATAAAAATGAAGCATGTGCTCAAAGTATTTGCTCAAAGCATTTGCTCAAAGTATTTGCTCATAGCATTTGCTCAGAAAATTTGCTCAATTCAAAAATCTGAGCAGGTTTGAAAATATATTATAAGATATTTAAAAATTTGATTTATTTTAAATGAGAAGTAGAATGGAGTTTTTAACACATGCTCCTTTTTAATCATTTATGTACCACACATTGGCTAAATATTGGAAAAGGTTTATAAAAATATTTATGTATGTACTTACTGCAATAATCTTTCCCGGAATGTGTTTTTCCTATTCCTTATTGTTGAGCGGTTAGTCTTTCGTACGGTACGAAGATCGGTTTCCCAGAATCTGAAAAATAAAAAATGTTTGTATGAAAAAAAAAAAAAAATAGAAAAATTAGTTCAATTATAGTGGATTTCAAAATTAAAAAATTCCAATACTATGAGTTAAGAATACAAAAATTCTCAATGACTTCTGACATCTTATACCATACTCAACTCTCGTGAAATGAAAAATGAATACATTCCATCACAATTTCTTCCAATGCCATATATTCAATTTTTCATAAGAAGAAATCTTCTTTTTATAGAGATTTTTTTCATGAGTGTCCTTAAGACACTCTAGCGGGATACACCAGCAGTAATCAGTCATCATAACATCTTCGGTCTTGATACCTATCTTTTATGACATCTAAGTCCTGGTGGAACCGTTCTTTTTGTTCCTCGCTAATGAGTCAAGATTTTTTAAAAATATGATAGATACTCCTTCTTTATTTTAGTGGAATGAACTAGTGGAACGGCACCATATTTACTTCCATTTTGTAATAGGTTTTTGACTTTTTTCACTGTGAATTCACCACAAATATAACAAAATAAGTTTGGATCATTTAAAGATCTGCTCTTCTAAGAAGACACACCAAAAACTTTAATATAAATCGATTTGATATTGGAGATTTTTAACGTGTTTTTTCATGAAATAAATAAAAGATATTATTTTAAATAACTTAAAAACACTTATTTTATTTATTTATTTACTTAAATGCATTTCGGAAGCTATAAAACTTACTGACGATGGAAGCATAGCTTCCGAAATGCATTTAAGTAAATAAATAAATAAAATAAGTGTTTTTAAGTTATTTAAAATAATATCTTTTATTTATTTTAATATAAATCGCTTGAAAATAGACAAATTTTTCTAAATGACAAGAAAACTCGGTCAAATATGCGAAAAAAATGTACGTGAGGGTTAAAAAAAACTGTACGTAGCTTTAACTTGAAAATAGTGTTGTTCGTATTCAGTGACAGTGGACAAACAAAAATGATATCATTTATGGCGGCACCAAACAATTTTCTTTATTTTGTAGGCCTGTGTTATCAATTGAAAGCTGATAAATTTTGAAATTTGGTACATTAGATCTCAATTTAAATATCAAAATAAATTATCAACTATTCAGTGAGAAGTAACAATTTTCTAATTATTCACAATGGTCTGCACCATTCTCAATGATCACAACTTATATCAATTGGACTGTTAAATTTTTCAATATTAATCAACCATCAATTGATAATTGACAATCTTGGTGGTTCAATATTCAATATTTCGTCGGGTATATACGTAAAACTGCTAAGTCCATTTTTGAAAATTTTATAGGAGAGCGAAAAAATAAACAAAAATTACTAAAAATTAATAAAAACTGAATTTCTCTTTAGGATTCTGCAACAACTAAGATACATCTGACAGAAGTGATTAAGCCATTTTGTGTTTCTTAAGAAAATGGCACCAAAATCTCAATTTCGGCCAAAAGTAGACTTAGCATAGCTTTAATTTAGCCCACGATTTATTAACTATCAATTGATAAATTTGTCAATCTTAATATGAGTTGAATATAAGGTTATTATGACTTACCGCTTAAGATCTGGACTTGCTGTATATGGTGCAGAAACTTCCTTAATTTTGAGTATAATAATAGCAGTTATAAAAATACATATAACATTCACAACTGTCAATAATCCCGATACAATGCCATTAACAAGAAATTCTGTTGGTAAATAATTGGTGTAGATAAATGGATATGATGAATTTCCCGTGTATGCTTCTCCTTTTAAATGTGGAAGTTTAATATCTGGATATATTAACCAAATACATGCCAAAGCCCAAAAGAGTCCCTAGAATTAAGAAAAGATTTTAGGATTTTTTTACAAAAAAAAACAATAAAAGGCGTGTTTTTTTTTCAAAAGTTTATAGCCAGCTCAGTAAATTTAAGAAATAAATTTAAAAAATGTTTATAAATACGTAACTACTTTTGTAATGTTTTTATATAAAAAAAGTGAATATAAAAATATTTTCGTTTTTTTTTGTTGGGTAAAAATTTACTGAGCCGGCTATGCACTTTCGAAAAAAAACACACTTGAAGAAATTAAAATGAAATTTATAGAAATTTATTAAAAATAGACATACATTACATACATAGGTAAAGGAACTTCACCGATTTAAGTTATTCTTAAGCAATTCTCAATTTAAAAGGTTGGAAAGTAACAAACAACAGTTTTTAAAGTACAGTGGGCGCTCGTTAACGTGAACACGTACGAAACCACGAAATTTCAAGTTACTTATTCAATATACAAAATTGTTTTTTTTTTTAATAATTTTTGATATTAATTGGCGTGTTCAGAAAAATGAGATCTCAACATTTTTGTCACTAAAAAAGTGAGCAAGTGAATCCGAGATTTTTTTTTCTCAGAGTTTTGACAGCAAAGCTGAGAAATTTTGCCGAGTAATTCTGTTCATGTAACTGAGATTGCTGAGATCTCCGAGATCTCATTTTCCTGAACACGCCTAATGATTTTAAAACGAAAATAATAATAATTTGAAATGATAACTTTTTAGGCTTTCGCGGTTGTTTACACACATTATGGTAATTATGCACTCTTAAAATAATTTTATTACGCGGCTAATCCGAAAATAATTACCATAATTTGAAATGAGGCGTTTTTATAAGACAACTTGAAAAAAAACTATTTTTTTTAATTCCGCTTGATATTACGTATTTTCCCTTTTGAAAAACAAAATTCGTTTGCAGAAGACGTATAAAGCTGACTCCGTTTTTTATTTTTTTTCAGTTATTGGAGCTTTCGGCTTAAAGCCTAGTACATACTTGTGAATCATGCCGTGAATCCTTACAAATTTGCATTTTTGTTCACCCGTGAGCGTGCTCGTGAAGCCATAATAAAAAGTGGAGAGTTTGCGTTCACGAGCGGTGAACCATATTCACGCGCAAAATGTACGGGAACTCTTTGATTTTTGGTGTTGCTTTGACAATTTGACCATAAAACCTGCAAAAGTCAAGCAAATTGTGTCAAACATTCACTTTCTCCACTAATGGTTGTTCACTTCATGAGGAAATATGTACTAAACTTAAGCGTTAACATTCATAATGTTTGGTCTTTTGTAAACCCATTTTTCACTTCTTAAAAATGTCTGTACCTAAATACGCACTTGTTCGAATAAAATTCACTTCGATTAAACATTAAATTTTGTTCAGGTTACAGAATTTGCAAAAATGTTATTTGTTCAACTTATAGAGTACTTAAGGAAAAAATTCAAGTAATTGAGTCGTAAAAATGGTCTATTAGTTATAGAATGCGTAACTGGAAAAATTATTTGTTCAAATTATTGGAATATTCAAGTTATCGTATATGTTCAAGTTAACGAGAGCGCATTGTACATAAATTTTTAACTTGACATTCAGTTAAGCTTATTATTCGTTCGTATAAAATCTAACTGCTAGTAAATTGTTTGACTGAAATATTTTTTCATAAACATATGTACAATGAAATTTGCAATTTCACATTCCACAAATTTTTGATAATTTTCCTAAATGAAAAATAAATGCCTTCCACCATCAAATATTTAATGTTTGATCTCTGTGACAGGATTCAGTTTTTTTTTCGAAGTAAGGTACTTAAGTTAGGTACCATGACAATGATGAACTAGGCTCTCGTGAATTATAAAGGGTGATTTTTTAGCTGGTTTGGTTTTGGCAACACTGGTTTTGACAGCTGACGTGTGTTTAGTACCTTGTGTCACTGTCAAACAGCTTCAGTTTGGTTTGCAATTTAACCATGGATCGTCTTACAAATGAACAACGCTTGCAAATTATTGAATTTTACTATCAAAATTCGTGCTCGGTTCGAAATGTTCATCGCGCGCTGCGATGTTCAGCGATGAGGCTCATTTTTGGTTGAATGGGTACGTAAATAAGCACAATTGCCGCATTTGGAGTGAAGATCAGCCAGAAGCATTGCAACAGCTACCAATGCATCCCGAAAAAGCCAATGTTTGGTGCGGTTTATGGGCCGGCGGCATTATTGGGCCATATTTCTTCAAAGATGATGCGAATCGCAGCGTTACTGTCAATGGTGAACGCTACCGAGCGATGATAACAAACTTTTTTTTGCCCGAAATGGAAGTTCTTGACTTGCATGATATGTGGTTTCAACAAGACGGTGCCACATGCCACACAGCACGCGAAACAATGGCGCAATTGCGAGGCGAGTTTGGTGAACAGTTAATTTCACGTTTCGGGCCGGTCAATTGGCCGCCTAGATCGTGCGATTTGACACCATTAGACTATTTTTTGTGGGGGTATGTCAAGGCTAATGTCTATAGGGACAAGCCCGCTTCGATTGACGCACTGGAAGCCAACATCCATGCATTCATTCGTGAGATACCGGCCGATATGTGTGAAAGAGTATGCCAAAATTGGACTCAGCGGATGGGCTACCTGAGACGCAGCCGCGGTCAACATTTGCATGAAATTATCTTTAAACATTAAATTGCAAGGTTCAAACTATCGATTCAAATAAATATTTCATTCATTTTTTCGAATTTTGTGTGTTTTTTTTTTAAAAAAAGTTCTAAACCTCTTAAAAAATCACCCGTTATTTGTTCCAAATTCTATGCAGGTCAGTATGTAACGAAAGAAAAGGCTAATCCATTTCGTATATGAAAAAGTTTGACAGTTGTTAATAAATTCATTTTATTTCAAAATGTAAAATATGTAAGTTCAAGTTGAATATTACACTCCACAATATTTTCACGTCTTTATTTAAAATTCCACAAAGTTGAAGAATTAAAAAAAAAAAGTTCTGCAAATTCAATTAATTAAATTAAATTTTTTTTCGAATAGTAAGTTAAGCTGTAGAATTTAAATTTGTGATTTTTCACGACCAAATTTGTGTGTGAATAAATTAATTTCCACTAGAACTGGGACTGGTACAAGTCTTTATTGACAAAATGTCGTCGTTATATGGGGTTTGAGAGACTTTGGAATTTATTTCTCGAGACCCTTATTCTGATATTACAGCTTAGTACACAGTTCATGTGAAAATAAAATATTCATGCAAAATTGTCAGTGATTTTTTTTTCTTAATTTAAGTTCCACAGCTTCTATTTGTATAACCAAAGAATTAGTTGATTGTTAGATATATTGTTGTACGTTTCATCAGTTTTTTTCTTTGATATCTATATTAGAAAATATCCAGTCCTATCGCGAGTTTTTTTTTCTAATTTTGAGAAATTTGCTATCAAGAATCATATTGGAAGTAAGGGAATTTATTCCTTTCAGCAAAATAGCTATATCGTGGATAATTTTTCTCCAGAGAACTTTTTTCCCTATTGCAATGCGAATATTTCCGCAAGTAAGTTGTCGGGAAAAAATTATTTCATGGGAGATTTGCGATGGGAAACATTTTTTTCCGGAGAACCATTAAATTCACGATTTATTGGGGTTTATTGGGGAATACGTTAATTTTACATTTCACGTGCATTGATTTTAAAACTTTAAGTTGTGAAATAAAATAATATATTCATAAAAAAACCTCGGCATGAAATTCAGGATTTTATCTTTTTCACTACTCTTTATTTTGAAACAAGTTAAATTGACTTTTTCACTTTTTGAATGTGTGAAATAAAAATTAAGGCGTGAAAAAAATGTGGAATGTATTGATCTCTTCTATTCCACCACATGTAAGCATTAATCATGTAGGCTGACGTAACATTTATTTTAATGAAATTCACTTGAATTATGAATATTTGATCATTTAGGCTCACCTCTTGTAATATGAAAATTGTGAAAAAGTTCCACAAACTTCTACAAGCGATTTCTTAAATTCCTAAGATTTTATAACGTACGAGGCAGTAAGAGTTAAGAAAATTTACAAAAACTATACATTTGCATTTAATCAAATTAAATTCAAAACTAGCTGACCCAGCGAAATTCTTTCCGCCTAAAATTGAACTCCTGAAAGTATGCAATTTCGGGTTAACACAATTTTCGTCTTTTTCGGTCGAAATTTCCATGATGTTAAGCCAAGTTATGCGCATATGAACAAAAACCCAATTAATTTGTATAAATATTTAGATAGAAGTCGGTAGAATGTTGAATTGAAAATTCCACAGCATTGATTTTCTATAAATATTTCATTTCGTACCAGGACTTATTTTAAGAATTTCATCAAAATTTTGAACGATATCTAGTAAATAAAAAGTCGTTCTATATAAATTTACTTGAAACTTCTAAATGAATTTTGAACAAAAACTAATGTTTAATTATTTTGCAAATTTATATTGAAATCCCTAAAACAATTCCCGAGATACTCGATATACCTACAGGTACATATATTTGTAAATAAATGAGTACACCATTTAATTTATTATATTTTGTGTAATGGCCAAAAAAAATCAAAAAGTTAAAGTTAATTAATCTCCGCTAACCTCAAAAAAATCAAAAAAAAAATCGCCAGACCTTAGGTCATTTCAATTTTAAATCTTAAACAACCATCATGTATATACATATAGCAACCCTAATATTCATTGACAGAGCTTAAAATTACGTTCTTCCTCTTTGTTTTTTGTGTGGTTTTTCTTTTTCTCCTCGAACAAATTTTAATTAGAAAAAGGATATTTTACGAAAAACCAAAAAAAAAAACACGAGACAAATAAAAGAAGTTTTTTTTTTCTTTTTTGTTTTCTAAGGCTATAGATTTACTTACACAATTAACCACCGGCGGTAGCAAGGATGCTGATATAGCAACACCAATTAACGGTCCAGTTGATCCTTGTAATAAGGCAACAGCAACACCTGTACCCGATGTAAGCGCCCACGGTAAGGCCATCCAAAGTGAACGAACATTGCCTCTGTATATTAAAATAAATATAATAAAAATAAAAACAAAAATGCCGTGCATCGTCGCGTCGTCGTCATTAGAAGATTAATTTTCCTCTTTTTTTTTTTCTTGTTGTTTGTTCAAGGAAAATGAAATACAAATTCATGGAAATACAATATTCTTACATGTATATTCTACCTATATTTGGATTCTGGTAAATTGAAACGTCACCCCAATATACCCATCCTATCCACCAACCACCCACCTTTTTGCCAGCACATTTCGGCAAACCACATTAAAGAAGATTCTGTCAATAAGGGATAAGTTTTGTTTGTTTCACTTATGTATATAGAACATTTAAGGAAAACAAAGCATGTCCTGGCTGGGGCTGGGGCTAAAGGTTCGAAGTGTCATTATAACAAATAAGGGAAGGTATAACTTTGAACCTCGGAAAAACTAAGAATTCAAAAGATTTCGATGATATATTTTATTCATATATATGGTTTACCTTTTAACCCTTAGGTGAAAACTTGATTTACCAAACAAAAAATTTGTAAACAAATCTTCTTTTTAGTCCCTTTTTTTTTTATTTCGGACTTTCTGGTTAAGAACTCCACTGATTTAATTAAATTCTCAAATGAAGGAGAGATGGGAATATCGAGGGAAATTTTTTTTCCTTCGAAAATTTGTTTGCTATCGTGAATCTCCCGAAATAAATTCCCTCGAACTTTAATCAGCCCTATCTTGAATTTAATGGGCACTTTTTTCTCCGGAAAAAAAACAAATTTATTGTTGAAAAAACGAAATAATTTTTCTCCGACAACTGACTTGTGGAAATGTTCACATTGAAATAAGAAAAAGTTCCATGGAAAAAATTATTCACGATAGCTATTTTGCTGAAAGGAATTTTGAAGATAATTCTTGATAGCAAATTTCCAAAAATGGGAAAAAAAAACTCCGAGGAAATTTCTTTCTCGTTAGGGTTGAATGCAATGACAGCCAAATTTCCAGGGAAAATTTCTTCACGATACCAATAAATTCCGACGGAAATTTTCGAGTATCATTCATGTTCCCAAGGTTTGAAGTATTGAAACATTCCCAGGAAATAGCCTCCAACAGCGTTCGCAACTTACTCAAATCAGAGTTAATTTAGTCCAATTTTAAGATAGAAAATAAATCTTCTCCGCTTTTTTTGAGATCTATACTCCTTTTTTTCACAGTGAAAAATTTGAAAATTCTTAAGCAACCCTAAGAAGGGAAATGACAGCACTGTAGGTGTGTTTTATTCATTGCTGCATAGCCAGCGCAGCACAAGTCTGAATAAAACGATCACTCACTCTATACGTTCATTTCAATAATTGAAAGCTCTATCGCCAGCACAGCCATCTTTTTTTTTACTGACTTCTTTTTCGCCAGCAATCAAATTGTTTTTGTTTGCCAAGGGAAACTTTGCTGCGCTGGCTATGCAGCAATGAATAAAACACACCTTGTGTTATTCAATATTCTTATACCAACTCTGACTCTGAATGTTTGAATCAAAAATTCTTTTCTCTTCTGAAACGAATGGAATTTATATGATTTTTTTTTGTTAAAATATTAAATTTTTTTTTGTTAAAAATACAGTTGAGTTTTTCTTTTGTTTTCAAATCTACTTCGGAAATATTCGATTTAATCCACTTTTTTACAAATCTGAACCGAAAATTTACTACTGATTTTCTAACTCTAACCTCCAGCACCCTTTGGAACCTGTTAACTTGATTGTCCTTTGTACAGTAAGATGACGCCCTGTTGGTTATTAAAGACACAACAGGTCGTCCTCGCATTGCTCCATCTGACACTAAAAAACAAACCAGACAGCAAAAGGCATAAAGATCCTGGCGGCAGGCAGTAAAACCATCACCAGTTTTTGCACAAAAAAAAAATATATCAGCAGGGCCTCATTTGGTATAATTCTCCTAAAATAATTACTCCATTTCAAGACAACTTCTTAAAGAGAATCCTCTTAACATAGAAAATAAGAGAGCCTTGGATCGTCTCTGTCGGGCGTTTTTTTTTTTTTTTTTTTTTGTAATTAAATCTTGACCTTCCCTTAAATGACTAAACTTCTATTTCTATGTTTAAGGTTTCAACAAAAAAATAAGTAAATAAAATACTTTCACAGGAAAAACGACTTTCAAAGTCCTTAGCACAGACAAAAATTGTATTCAACTATCTTGTGGATACAAAGAATTTCACGGAAAACATGTACCTCTCATGTTGTGTCCCTAAATCTTGCCCACCTCTATAAACATCAAACTTTTGTGAATCACCTTTGTTTTTATTTTTTCAGCAACCAAAAAAAGGTCAATATGTGAAGCATTAAGCAGTCTTATGGAAGGTGTCCGAAGGATAGTGAACAACAAAATTAACCATTTTTTTGTGAAGATAAATTACTAAAAAAAAAAACAAACTCCCTTGAAGCAAATTAGAAAATAGCTTACTGATGAATTTTTTGTCATGAAGCCATACCTATTATAGTTGACGAAAACAACAAATTTGCATTCTTAAATTGTGTATTAGTTGGGGAAAAAAACTAAATTTGAAAATTTAACAAGGTGCCTCTGGATGTAATGATGAAAAATCATAGTTTCACACAAGGGTAGCGGGAAGAAGGGGGATTGCCTCCTCATGGCAAAATGTTCGAATTTTATTAATTTCTCAACGAATTTTGTATGTAAAGATATACGGTATACGCTCCAGCCCCACGAATAGTCGAATCCACCCTTATGGGTAAGGTATATGTATATACCTACAGAAGTAAAAGACCTCAACTTAGATGGTGCGTCCAAGTGAATAGCGAACTCAACCGCAACTTGGTATATACATACATACACATTGTATATTTGGCCAAAGCCTTGCATTTTGGACAAGACAAGATTATTTTTGGATGTGTAGTACCTACAAAGTTAAAAAAAAAATTTACTATGTAACTTTTGAATTTTGTAAGAAAACAAGAATGTTCTATTTCATCTCATTTAAGTAACTTAAACTTATAATAAGGGTATTCACACAATAATGTAAAACTCAGGATAAGTTTACCATTTGGTTAAGTTTACCATTTGGTTAATGAACTGTCAAATTTTGTATGAGAAATGATTTGCACAATTTGGTTAAAATTCTCCAAGGATTTTGTAGCATAAAATAACCCAAATTTTTTTTAGTAAACTTAACCAAACGTCATTGTGACTTTTAGAAAAAGGCGTGTTCAGAAATATGGTAATAATATGCACTAAAAAAAACTCTGCCCGTGTTCTGTAACTATCGCATTGAGATTAGTTGGCGATGAAAGTTGTGAATAAAAACGTTGTTTTGTACAAAAAAAAATAATTAGGACATCCACATTTTCTGACTATTGAACAGCATTGTTTATTTACACAAATCCATATAATGGGCCATATGTACTTTTTATTCTTTTTATTCTTCTTTCATCAAATTTCAATTGAGTTGAGCTCAGGACAACTTTTAATGCCGAAAACGAAAGTGAACTAAACTGAAGGAAAAGTAGATATCCTGCACCATTATGGGCGTGCCATATGATTTTTTTTGTATTCGCTCATTTTCGTTCGATCAGTGCCACGAGTTTGCGACTATTACAGTTCTACATTTAACCCCGAAATCGTTTTCTCATATAATTCCCGTCAGGCTTAAAAAAAAACATGTTTTTTCGTGTACCTTACATTTTTTTCCCTTCCGAGACATTCTGCTCCGATTTCAAGTTAGGTAGTTTGGGAGAGGTTCTACATTTAAAAATAATTTCGAAATCTGAACAAGCTTATTTGTATACATATTTTGGAGTTTTATATTTGACGTTTAACGAACAGGTGTTTCAACTACACCGCATTTAACCAAATGAATTAAAAGGGCGTTCACGCAAACTTTTGTGTAAACTTATCATTTTACACAATTGGTAAACTTACGATTTTGCGTGAATACCCTTAATATATTGTATTAACAGATTGAATAAAATTACCCTGAAGAAATAGGGAAATCTTACGAAAAATTGGTAAAAATAATGGAATAAATTTTGTTTTTATTCGCCTTTCCATCATAAAGACCAAAACAGCCTAATCTACAGTCGAAAATTTACACGAAAAAATTGGTCAAAAATATCAAACAACTTAAAAGTCCCCATTTTGCCGAAGGGGGATGTAGAAAGGATTTCGCCATATTTTAAGAACCTTAAGGGCTTGTTTCACAATGTCTGAGTAAAGTTCTGATTAGTTACTCGACATATTGGAACAGGGTCATAAGTCCACAAACCAAAAAATAATATTTTTGGATTTATAACCTTCAAGTCTTCAAAAAAACAATTGTAAGTTTTTTCCTATAGACTTGACTCTATGCCAATATTTATGTGTCGAGTAACTATAAATCAGAACTTTACTCAGACAGTGTGAAACAGACCCTAAGGGCCAGTTTGTTAACATTCACAAAAGTCCTGTGTTTGGAAAATTATCGATCAAAGCTTTTTTCTTGGCTAGGTGAATTTTTGAGCAATATATATTTTTTTCATCAATTTTTGTTGGATTTTGATATTTTCCTTTTTACTCTTATTGGTATTTTCATTTAAAACAACATCAATATAAAGAGAGAAGAGCTGTACTCATATGTATATATTTTTAAAGGCATTCATTAGAAAATGATGTACCTAATTTAGGCAAAATCAAATAATTTAACAATTTGAATTTGATTTTGAATTTGTAGCTACTAAAATTATAATTTTTTGCACAAACGAAACATTTTTAGCTCGAATCGAATTTTGTCTGTAGTAAAAGTGTTTAATTACCGAACAAAATTGAAAATAATAGAAACTAAATATAATATAAATATAAACTAAAATTTGTAGGCTGTGTTAACTTGCCCCCAAAAAATGTGGATTTTTTTATTTTTGTAAAAGATGACCAGTTAAATTGCCATTTTAACTGAAACTTTACAATAAAAAGAGTGTGCGTACTTATGTACACGCGCTAGAAGTAAAACTTCTTTCACGACAACAGGGCAAGTATTTTTCAAGTCCTACCACTCAGAGCACCCGATTTGAAACTCAGAATCTTGCAAAATCGTGACGGTGAATTTTGTAATTCGTGACGGGAATTTGTATGTCGGTTTGACATGTCACTGACAGCTCCATAGAAAAATTTTTTACCCCCATGCCGCAAAAGAAGCTTTACTTCAAAAATCGATTTTAAAAATGTGAGGCCCGAAAGAACACTTCCTTCAAAAAATCGATTTTTACAAATTTTTGAACATAACTGAAAACCCCCAAAAATATTTCTTTTTTTTTTTATTTTTTTTTGTCCAACTTAAATAATTTTTTTTTAGTTCTGAAGATGTCTTTTGTCTGACGAGTTAGAAAAATTCTAAAGGGTGGACATTTTTAGCTTATTGAGTTTTACAAGTTTTGCAAAATGCACAACTTTAAAATCTTGAAATAAAAAAAAAAGGAACAACAACTTTAAAAACATGCTCAATTTTTTTTCAGAATTTTTAGGGTTGGTAAAAACAAAATTTTAAAAATCGATTTTTTGAGGGCCACGTTGTTTTGCTTTCATTTTTTCAAAATCAATTTTTTTGTGGAAGCTGTGGATGGAAAAAAGTGTAAATGGTCGAAATTTTCATTTATTTTGTCATCTTTCACAAAATAATTAAATTTATCAATTTAACAAATCTTTTCTTTGTTGTACAAACCAAGATTTTGTAGCCGAATTTTTATGTTCCAAATTTTGTAAATTAAGTCTGACATTTTTGGTGTCAAAAATTGTAGCTTTTTAAATGCTAATTGGTTGCTAAAAATGATTTTTCTAACTTTCATATTTTTTTGTATTCAAAATTTAATTTTGAAACACGTGTTTGTTTGAAAACAGCTCAAATTGCAATTTGGAAGCATTTTTAATGGGGGCAACAACACCAAATTTGTTCTGTAGAATTTATAGGCATTTTTTTTTTTTATTTGACCAAGTTGGACAAAATCTAAAAAATTGACATTCTGTGTGGCCTATTTTGGGCAAATACCGATTTTGTTTCGTTTTTTGTTCATATTCAAGTTTTCGCTAAAATATAAGCTCATTGCCAAAATGATCTAAAAAAATCTAAAAATCTAAAAATTCAAAATTTTGTTTTCCAGAATTAGAAACGTCCTCTAATTAGATTTACTGCACAAACTCCGATTTTGTAAGTCGCATATTTTTTTTTTATATTCGAGTTCCAGTTTAAATAAGACGTTAAAATTAAATTCAATTTATTTTATCGGAATTTGCAGCTTTTCAAACATAAATTTTCTTTTAAAATTCATGCAGAAAAATATTGACATTATAATTATATTGATGTTGTCTGCTAACTTTATTTACAAAAAAAAAATGTTCGAGGTACAAATGTTGGATTTACGCAACAAATAAGAATTTAATTATTTATCTGTTACAAATTTATATATCAAAATTCTTCGAGATTCCACCAAAGTAAGGAACATAATTTTTCAATAAATAATTTCTTTTTTCCAAGCTCATGCATACCTAGATATCTGCTTTTTGAATTCTCATAATTGCACTAAAATGTTCCATCTTGTTTTTTTTTATAATAACCTTTATATATATTTATACAACCCCTCTAGCTTTTAGTTTAATAAACCTACATACCAAGTATTAAATTTATGAAACATGAAATTGATGTAAAATAAAATTTCATACCTGCCACGCATTTCCTCCGTAGGCCAATCGCCTGATCCCCAAGGCATTTCAGTTGTTCCAACTATGAGACCAAAAATAAATCCAAAAACACACGAAATGAACATACCCAAGCCTAGAGAGATGAATCCGACTTTCTGCAAAAAAAAGATGCAAAATATTAAAACAAACAAAAAAAAAAGAATAAAAAAGGTTAAAATTAATTAATTTTGTATTTCAACAGTTTTCATTTTTTTTTTTTTTTTGTTAATTTTTTTTTTTCAACTAAAGTTAAAATTATTTTTTTGTTTGAGAATTTATTTTTATTTTTAAAAGAACATCATCATGGATGTTGTGTTGTTCGTCGTCGACATATGATATGCAATTCGATCTCGATTGCAAAAATGACCAAGAGTGATGCCGGAGGAAAAACACTTTCCATTAGTTGATTGGATAAAAATTAATAAAAAAAAAATAAAAATATAAAGCAAAAAAAATTTTTCTATCAATCCCATGTTGTTGGGAAATATTTCTAATTTTTTTTTGTATTCTATTAACTTATTTTAATTTCATTCATCAATAGGAAAGTGACTTGATATTACCAAAAAAAAAATATTCTTTGAATACTTTTTTGATTTGATAAAAGAGAATACCTTTGTTCAGTGAGAATAAAGTCCGAAAAAAATAATAACAGAACATAGTAGGTTCAGGAAAAATGGGAAAGCATAGATTTATGAAAAACCTCATAAAACCTATACCAAAAATTGCAATACAAAAATAAAAAATGTATCCCTGATATTACGTATGTTGATAATATCCAAGTAAAAAAAATCCAACCCCGAACTCAATTATTGTCACCATCATTCATACAAAAAATTCGTTACCTTAATGTTTAGTATTTGTAAAACTGTACCGAAAAAAAATCACCACAAGAATCGAAATCCGTAAAATTCTCACTGACTTAATTCTCCTTAATGCATTCCCCTCTTGCATTTACAAACGCATGTTAAGTTTACTATCAGTGTGGCATTATAACATGACGTCATCTCGTAGATAACTTAATTCTGTCTAATTTTATTGAAATTTTTTTTCAACCTCAATGGCGTAAAAGTGTTTATAACAATTCCTTATTCATGACCACGTACAATACATCGTTGTCAAATCTACAAAAGTGTCTACATTATTTATCAAAAAGAAAAAAAATATTAATATAACTTAAAAAACTGAATATATGTCTTTGTGTTTTTTGTTCGAGGTCAGATTGCAAAGTCTAATACGTCAGACATATTGGACTTTATCTTCTTCAAGGTTATGTATGTATGTAAGTACGTATATGTATACACAATGTCTAGCATATCAAGTTTTGACTCCTTTCCAATTGAACTTTTAAGATTTGTTTTTGTGGTGGTTTATTTACATTTTTTTATATTTTCTTTTATTTTTTTTTTTTACTTTTTACAAGACAAATTGCATTTCGCTTGGTTGGTCCCTGTGAAACTTTCAGAAAGAATTTATTTTAGATTAATATGTCTATGAAAGTTGTAGCTGTGTTTCACGGTTTTTATTGTTTTTAAGATGCAGACAGATCACAGACGCGTATATTTAGGTTTCAATGCCACTCTGGGCTAATTAAATTCAGCACTTTTGTTTTCAAATTTTTTTTTATATAAATAAAGTTTATTTATTTAAGAAATTTTCTACAGAACTACTGCGAAGACAAATGAATCAATCAAATTTAAATTATATTAATTAATTCAATCGTGTTTGGTTCATAAAATTGCAAAGTTAGTTTATCATTCTACGAAATACTGAAGTATTCTCAGCCAACAGCCGCACAATGGAGCAAAACCTCCAATTTTAGAAAAAAAAAAAAAAACCTTTAAGTTTTGGAATTGTAAAATGTCTACTGTGTTCGTACTCGCATACGAGTTACTCGGATGAATAGAATTAGATTTGCATGGGCATTTTTTTTTTGTTCCAAACCTATTGAACCAGGTAAACACACTACGGAGCCGAAATTTCAACCGTAAAAGTATGAAAATCGAGAAAACCCGAAATTGCATACCTTCAGGGGTGGATGGTGGCGATAATTCCATTTTGTATGGAAGGAGAAAATATTGATTCTAGGGAATGACAATCGGCTTATTTTGTCCCTCGGAATCACCAACAGATGAAGTTTCGCTAAAAGATTGCTACATTTGTTCATACAAATTATTGGAGCGTACCAAAAAATTCACTGTACAGGTTTTTTTTTTCTCGAACTTTGACCGCCAACGCACGTGTCATTTTTGAAATATTGTTCAACAATAAAAACACGTTAATCTCTCGTATAATGATCCATTTTAATTAAACCTAAACTGTCATCTGTCAAATTGTTTAGGGTTGCCATCATTTTACTCTATACACAAATGGCGGTAAATTCATTTTGCGTTAATTTTGGGACACCCGCATTATGTCTAAAATTTATTTTTTGAAAAACCGTTCGAGTGATTTTTTTTTTAAATTTTGTTTCCCATAAATTTAGATTTGTCGCGTTGGTGTCAAAACAATGTCAGAAGTTGTTTAAATTAACTTTTTGAAAATTAAATACTGACATATTCGTAATGCATTCAACATTTAGGGCCAGTTTCACAGTGCATACTTAACAAAATAAGTGGCACTTAATTTTTCCATTTTGGCACTTAAGACGTAGTTTTATTGTCTGAGTAAGTGGCATTTAAGTCGCCAATATCGGAGACTTAAGTGTTACTTATTCCGATAAGTTTACACAGTGAAATTGGGAATTAGTTTTTCATATTTGGTACTTAAGTGACACTTACTATGGTTGTGAAACTGGGCCTTAACTTATTATTTCAAAATGAAGCTTTATTTATTTATTTGTACATAAGTATAAAAAACACACCGAAATTAAGCTTAAGTTAATTTGTTTTTGCACGCAAGACCCCAACAACCATCAAGCAACATCTCTTACTTTAAATTGCGGTCACTCAAAGTCACAGCAATTCGTGACGGAGTCGTCCACGTATCTACTTATAGCAATGTTTTTAACAAAAAAAAATTAATAAATAAATAAATAATGTACAGTCAATTCCGCTTATTTGAACTATTTTTTACTTCAAAAAAAAATTTGATACTTGAATGGAAATAGTATGATCAGCTCACAACAGAACTACTTTCCTCAACTTTTCTAAGTCCATACATTTCAAAGCATTTTTTAATCAAAAACAAGATATTAACAATTGTGGGCAATACTGGCAATACCACAGTGTACCAATATGCATATCAAAATGAAGATCTCAAATATGACCAACCAATGCTTATAGAAAAGTACAATATCTCCAAGTCCATGCACTTCAGTTTACTTAAAAAAAAAAAACGAGATATTAGCAATTGTGGACAATGCTGGCTAGAATGCCAATGTGCATATTAATTGGAAAGTCTCAAAGATGACTAATTACTAAGACATAAAGAAAAAGTACAATATCTCCAAACTCATGCAATTCAGAGCGTTTTTAAAGAATAAAGAGATATTGGCAATTGTAGATAATGCTGGCATTCTAGCGTAGCAATATGCATACCAAAATGAAGGTTTTAAAGATTACCAACCAATGCATATAGAAAAATTGCAATATCTCCGAAAAATATCTCCAAATCCATGCAATGAAAACTACGTCTATAGTTAACTTGAAATTTCACTCCCACACATTTAGCTGTTCTTTTTTATTTGACAGCAAAATATCAAGTAATTTACTTAATTGTTCAATCAATTGAAAGCATTTTATCTGACGATGGTCTATTGTGTTGAATATATGCAGTTTACACCATATATAAGACTATCTTTATTGAAACTAAGGTGAGCTTAACACAAAGGTTGTACGAGTCTATGACGAGACACTTCACCTTTAAAATGCCTAATGCTAGGTTTACAACACTGACAAATCCTTATTTTGCACCTATTTGTTGTGTCATAAAACACTAACATGCCAAATATTGGCATTCTGTCAAATTTAAAAATTGTGAAAAAATGTCATTTCAGTTAAGTGTAATCGACTGTAAAAATATAATATTAGTATTTTTAATGCTCGTTTATGAAAGTTACTCAACTTTCCACCTTCCGTTTCCACTATGAGAATCTTTTGAAATAGACACTCAGTACAACATAGTGGTTTGGCCATTATAACTTACACCATATTTTTAACAGCTACATCCGTTAAGTGGCTCAAGACAGGACAGTGTCATTTATCACTTTCTCTCTCTTTCTCTATCTCTCTGTTTCTTCTATATGGTAAATATCTTCCATACTAAAAAACAAAAACAAAGCTTTAATCCCACCATAAACATGATGACACCCTATACTACGAGAACATCAACATGATACTCATAGTCAAGTCATAGTGTGCAGAGTTCTGCAAATGAAATTCTAAAGGATAAGCGCTAAAGTAATGACTTCTTGAACTACCCTGACAACTCAAACTATACTGCACCCGATTTTAAGCTACTACCCCATCATCATAGTTATCTTATGGCATATTACCTCAATTAATTCCATGTTGTGTGAATTGTGTGGGAAAATGCATCTTCTGTGTGGCATACCTGTGGTCTAAAACTTAGAGAATATATACATAGCTATACGAGTATCTACTACATTCATTCACCTGACGATGTTATGATGCCATAAGGTGGAAGAGATGTACGGTCTATAGGAGTATGTATATATAAGGAGCGGGAATTCTCTATTTTAATTCCCTGGTATTATCATCACAATGATGCTGAAATTGAATACGAAGGCCTATGAAGATATTCAAAACCATTCATAACCTGAAACTAGCACAAATATTATGTATAAAATGGTGGTTTTCAGTAATTTGGTTTTGGGAGAAAGACATTATATATTATATGAAAGCTAAGAATGCCACACCACAGAGCTTAACGGTTGGTAGAGAAAGATTGAGTGTTACGTGTGTTACAACAACTTTCTTCTTTTAAGTCCTCAATGTGTTATATGACAACAACAACGACAAAGAGAAAAAAAAACTGAGAGATTTAATTACTTTTTCCACAAAAATAAGATACTTTACCGTCAAGCCCAGTTATGCCGCCATAGAAATATGATTTAGGTTTGAAAAAAAACAGAAAAGTAAAAGAATTTAAGTACTTTGCATAGTTGCATTTGAAGAATCGTTTCAAATTAATTTTTATATAATACTAGCTGCCCCGCCCGGTGTCCCATGGAATTTTTCATCAATTTTAGAATTTTAAAAAGTAAGAATAACAATGAATTTTTCTGACACGCTCCAAAAATTTGTATACGCAAATGAGAGCATTGCGCCATCTGTTGGAAATCCAATTTTCAAGAGGGCCAAATGCGTACGTACGTCAATTATGTAGTGTTTGTCATTCCGTAAAATCCACCCATCAACACCTAAAAATATGTAATTTCGGGTTTTTACTACTTTCCGACTTTCCCGGTCGAAGTTTCGATATTTTTGTCAATTCCATGGTGTTTGAAATTTCCTAGAATAAACAATTTCTCGTTCCCATACAAAATAGAATTCTTATATATCAACACCTGAAAGTATGCAATTTCGGATTTTCACGATTTGTTTACTTTTTCGGTAGAAAAATTAACCCGAAAAAATATCGAAAAGGTTCCTTAGTAGTCAATTCACGTGGAATGACCGGTGAGAAATGATAAATTATTTTTCGACAAAAAATGCTTTTTTTGTACCATTAGTTTCATTTTTTCACATTTGTTCTTACTTTTTTTTTTGTTTTTTTCACTTTATCAATTTTTTTTCTCTTTTGACTGTTTTTAATTTTTTTTTTGTGCTTTTTCACAGTCTTTCACTTTTTTTTAAATTTTTGTTTTCCCTTTTTTGATTCATTTTTTCACATTTCACATTTTCTTTCACTGTTTTTTATTTTGTTCACTTTTACTTTTTTTCACTTTTTTAATTTTTGTCACTTTTTCAGTTTTGAATTTTGTTCACTTTTTCACAGTTTCTCACTTTTTTCATAGAATATTGGTAGAAAAAATAGGCATTTACAACATATAGCTTTAGTCTTATATCAGCTCTCACCTCATCATGAACGAAGATGTTTTCTCTTCCTAACTTAGCGTTAAAGTCACCCGAAATATTTTTAATGGCTAGGGCACTATTCAAGTGTCGTGATTAAGAACTCGTAGAACGTGTCTTTGGGAATTACGCCACATTTTCACAATTCTTCATTTTTGTTTTTTTTTTTAATAGTTTTTCATTGTTTTTTTTTTTCATTTTTTACCATTTTTCCATTTTTGTATACCTTTTTTCAAATTTATTCACTTTCTGACGTTTTTTTTCACTTTTTCATATCTGTTTCACTTTTTCAAAGTTTTTTCTTGTTTTTTTTTTTATTTTTCACTTTTTCACTGTTTTTCTTTTTTTTCACGGTATTAATTTTTTTTTTTCCAATTTTTCACCCAATTTTTTTTAATTTTTTCACTTTTTCACAAATTTTCATTTTTATTACTTTTTCCATATATTTTTTAATTTCATTTTTTTTTCTCACAATTTTTTGTTTTCTCTTTATTTCCCTTTTTTCTGTTTTTCATTTTTAACCATTTCACAATTTGGCACTTTTTTCATTTTGTTCACCTTTTTCACATTTGTTTTACTTTTTCCCCCAGATTTTCACTTTTCTAAATATGTTTTTTTACTTTTTTGAATCACTTTTCCAATTTTTTTTTACCTTTTCACATTTTGTTCACTTTTTCACAATTTTTCACTTATTTAACTTCTCCCATTATCAATATTTTTCACCTTTTAATTTTTTTTTTTCATTTTTTTCACTTTTCCACAGATTTTAACTTTTTGTCCTTTTTTCACTATTTATTCATATTTTTTACTTTTTCACTGTTTTTCCCTTTTTTTCTTTTTTTTCTTTTTTATTCACTTTTTCACAATATTTTATTTTTTTTTCTCACAAGATTTGAGAGTAGGGTTCGATAGACAGGGGTGGGGTTTGAGAAAAATTTGTAGACACCGCGCTGGTATGCTCTTGAATGCACCTGAATCTATCCTTTGAGGAAAGGAGGTTCAATTACATACTGTAAAAAAAGTAGTGGTCCAAAGCAGGGTTGCAAAAGCTTAAGTCACTTTCTAGCTTAAGTTTGGCTTTAATTCACAAGCTAGTGGGTGACTTATGAATTAAAAAAAATGTAATTCAGCAGCTAGTTACTGACTTATGAATTAAAAAAATTTAATTCATAAGTCAGTTGGTGACTTGTGAATTAAAAAAATTTAAGTCATAAGCTAGTAGGTGACTTATGAATTAAAAAAAAATTAAATTCACTACCTACTATGTGAATTATGAATTAAAAAAATTTAATTCACTTCCTACTAAGTGACTTATGAATTAAAAAAAATTTAAGTCATGAGCAAGTTAGTGACTTATGAATTAAAAAATTGTAATTCATGATCAAGTAAATGACTTGTGAATTAAAAAAATTTAATTCACAACCTAATAAGTGACTTATGAATTAAAAAAAATTAAGTCATGAGCAAGTTAGTGACTTATGAATTAAAAAAAATTTAATTCACTATTTACTAAGTGACTTATGAATTAAAAAAAAATTAATTCACTACCTACTAAGTGACTTATGAATTAAAAAAATTTAATTCATAAGCTAATGGATTAATTCTGATTAAAAAAATTATGTTTTTAAATACTAAAGGTAAAAAGATTATAAAAAACGTACTAATAAACGTATGTGTATATTTTTTAAACTTTTTAATATTGAATATTCACTTTTTTCACTTTTTCACTTCACAATTATGTATAAATTTAATGCGCACTAAACACTAGTCACTGAACAATTGATGGGTGAATGATTTATGTTTGTAAGTTAAAATAGTTTTTTCTATTATTTTCATAAAATCTTCCAAGAGAGAGAATGATAACCCATCATTTGCTCAACACAAATATTTTATCGATATTGCTTTTTTATTCTATTGGGTTATAGGGACTGCATAGACGTAAACTCACACAAAATTCTTAAATAGCTTGAAAACTACTTTCGTTAATAATGAAAAAATTATGTAGTCAAAACAAGCTTAAGAATTTCCAATATACCAACTAGCTTATGAATTAAATTTTTTTTAATTCATAAGTCACTTATTAGGTTGTGAATTAAATTTTTTTTAATTCATAAGTCATTTACTTGCTCATGAATTACAATTTTTTAATTCATAAGTCACTAACTTGCTCATGACTTAAATTTTTTTTAATTCATAAGTCACTTAGTAGGTAGTGAATTAAATTTTTTTTAATTCATAAGTCACTTAGTAGGTAGTGAATTAAATTTTTTTTAATTCATAAGTCACTTAGTAGGAAGTGAATTAAATTTTTTTTAATTCACAAGTCACTTAGTAGGTAGTGAATTAAATTTTTTTTAATTCATAAGTCACCAACTAGCTTATGACTTAAATTGTTTTAATTCACAAGTCACCAACTGACTTATGAATTAAACTTTTCTTAAATCATAAGTCACTAACTAGCTATAGAATTATTTTTTTTAATTCATAAGTAACTAACTAACTTATGAATTAAATTTTTTTAATTCACAAGTCATCTACTAACTTATGACTTAATGATTTTTTTAATTCACAAACTCGCAACCCTGGTCCAAAGATGGAAGCCAGCTGTGTTCCAAAAGGAGAATATCTCACTCTCATCTGTCATTCATCATAGCTGACGATTAGTCAATGTAGAATGCAAAAGTTTAACTAATGTGTAAAGTTTTAAAACTCTAATCGTCTTTAGCTTTTTACATAATATGAAAAATTCATTTAATGAATAAAAAAACTCAGAGCAAGAGGAGGTCATATCTCATTATTTAAATTACTCAGAACCAGCCATCCCTTCCCTTAAGGTCATTTCTATTAAAAAAAAATCATTATAATCCTGCCTTGACGGAGACCTGAGGACTCAATAAACAAAAAAAAAAGTTTTACTTGAAACAAAAAAAAAATCTTCTCATATCAATAAAGTTAATCAATCTCAAAGAAACTTCAATGTCAGACATAAAAACAAAAACAAAATTAATTATTAATCTACGTCCAAAAAATTTACGAATTTCAATAATTATTATTATATGTACATATATAATCTAAAAGTAAGTTCAATGACGTCTTTACTCTCTTTCTCTATCTCTATTTTTGACATCCTTTTTGTTCAAGTTTAATCTAAAGTTTTTGAAGCCAATTTATATTACTTTGAAAATTCTATATGTAGGTATGTACTTACTATCAGTTCTCTATCTGAAATAATAGTTCCAAAAGTTATCGACATAACTGGCCCCATTAGTGGTGAAACTAACATAGCAGCAACAATATTTGAAGCATTATTTTCTATAAGACCAAGAGCTGCCAATGAGCTGAAAATAAGAAAAAGTTTTTTGTTTTTGTTTTATTTTTGTTTTTTTTTTTTTTGTAAATGTAATTAGTCTGAGTCAGGATAATTTTGTTTCATAGAAAGTTATGATAAATAGACTTACTCGGCTGTAACAATTAGTAGAAGGTAATCAAATGTTAAACAACCTCCAGAACGTACACCATCAACAACTTGCTTAACGGTTAATTTAGATTTTATTGAATCAACAAAATCATTCCACTTTGAGAAGTCTTCGTTGTCTGCGTTATTGTTCGCACTGTAATATTAAGATAGGCAAAATTTAAATTATAGATAAAGAAAATTTAAGTTTAAAAGATATTTGAAGTATGTGTAACCATTTAAACATTTTAAAATAAAGGGAAATAAATTAACCTTAGAGTCAAAATTATTATTAATAAAAATTAATGAAAACACAAATTACAGCAATTTATTTTTAATTTTTATAAAATGGTGGGAGCTATATACAGGCTTTTTTTACAAAAGTTTACAAATTTTTATTTTTATCGAGTTTACCTCAAAAAAGAAGTATTTTCTAGAATAATTGATCACTAATGATGGACACTCATTTATATTTTACAAAAAAAAACCAATTTTTCAGAACTGACATAGGTTGATCTAATTATGAAATACAAATTTTATATCATTCGAAAGCCTTTTTCTTACAGTTTCTGACGGCATGCACCTTTGTACTGATTATTTGGGTTAAGTGCTATTAAAGTCGAACCTTCTTCGTTCTTTCTTAAAACAATTTTTTTGATTTTCGAAAAATCCTATTCAAATCAGAATTCAAGATATTTAATTTTTTTTAATTATTTGTATGCAATGAATGAAAATCAGAAATTGATCGAAATTTTCCACTTTTCTTTTTTGAAGCGTGTTTCGGGAGAAATTGCGATTTTAGAAGAAAATTGTGAAGCGTGCGTTCATCAAAGTTATAAAGTTGTGTTTGAAAAGTAGGAAACTTAAAAAAAAAAAATTGTTGCATTAAAATTTAATAATTTAGAAATAAGGCTTTATAAACCATAAAAGCTTTTTTTTTTTCTAAAATCTTCAGAAGAACATAAAATTCATTTAAAATTCATACATATTTTTCAAAATTCTTTCATTTATAAGAAAAAATAATAAAACAGAATTTTTAAATACAGAATTATTTAGTTACAAAATTTTGAATCTTCAGAATTTTGAAATATAAAATTTGAGATTTACAGAATTTTGAAAAACAAAATTTTAGAATACAGAATTTCTGAAACTGAATTTTGGAGAACAGAGAATTATTACTCAAACGCGTTTTTATCACAATCTAATATCGATTGTTAAATTTCGCACATACAATCTTAAAAAAAAGAAAATAAAATAAAATAAAATAAAATAAAATAAAATAAAATAAAATAAAATACAATAAAATAAAATAAAATAAAATAAAATAAAATAAAATAAAATAAAATAAAATAAAATAAAATAAAATAAAATAAAATACAATAAAATAAAATAAAATAAAATAAAATAAAATAAAATAAAATAAAATAAAATAAAATAAAATAAAATAAAATAAAATAACACAAAATAAAATAAAAAACAGAAAAGAAAAGAAAAGAAAAGAAAAGCAAACAAAAATTAATACAAAAGTTAGTACAAAATAAAATCATGTTATATATCTGTGGCAATAAGACAGAGTAGCTTATGTAAAAAAAACAGGATTCGAGAAAAAAACATTTTTATCTGCTCTGTACTAGCAATTAATGTAATTTTTTTTAGGATTTATAAAATAGCTTTTGAATGGGTAATTATTTCGAAATGGGGATTGGAAAGAATAGTAGCTCTCAAACTGTGGAATACTAACAATCACTTATGTCGACATAAGCGACTCTGTCTTATTGCCACATATATTTTCTTAATTCCGTCTGCACCTTGGTCACAGATTTTTTTTAAGTTCTTTAATTTTTTTGATAATATAAAGTGAGTGTAAACTCAATCAAAATAAAACTGTGTCAACTGTGTCTCATTCATAATATTTTAGCAAAATCTATTAAACAAAATAACGTATACGCCCCAGTGACACCATATTTCTAACTATTTAATTTCTTATAGATTTTTATTGAATTCTTTGTAAAAAAAATTCTTTTTACTAAGCAGAACATTACGCAGACTTATTTGGCGTTTTTCTTTTTTGGCTCTTAGCAAAGCTCTGAGCAGAGGCTGAGCGATCAGAGCAAAGCTCTGAGGAGATTATGATCAGAGCCCTCAGTTTCAATTATGAAATACACTTGAGCACTGAACTGTCATATGCTTAGCAATTACATAAAAATTGTATGAAGTTGGCTTCGCTCAGCGTTTTGCTCCATTTTCTCGGTCATTTTATTCTGAGCATACAAAGCATGCTCCGAGCTATCTCCGATGGAAAAAAGAAACACGACTTATGTGCTCTGATATGTCTGAGGTAAAAAAGAAACATAGAATTTATTTTTGACAGCTCAGTCATCTGCTCTGAGGTAAAAAAGAAAAACACCAATTGCCTTCGTTTTTAGTTCCACAACCTACTTATAGAAATGTTATCGAAGACTTTTGGAATTTGATCTAAAATTTTGGGATACAAATTTTGTGATAAAAACTCAATGAATATAAAAAATGCATGAAATAATTTGTTTCATTCAAAATATTTCATCAAAATCAATTAAAAACAAAATTACGTATACGCCCCATAACACCATAACCAAATTCTTTAATTTCTCGTTGTTTATGAAAAAAATTTCGAAAAAAATCCATATTATATGTATCTCTTTTTGAATCTATAACTTCAGTTCTAATGATCAGATCTTCAATAAAAAGGTGTTAAAATCTACGAAAAAATAATAGAATATGTACATTTTGGTATACAAATTTTTTTTGAGATGTAATCAATAAAATTAGAATTTTGTTTTAATTAGATTTTTTGTTTTAATTTTTTGTTTCATTAAAGAGTATTTCCAATTTTTAAATATTGAGAAGCACCAGATTGAAAAATTATAACAAAACCGACCAAGCCACAAAAAAGCTTTACGTGAAAATAGGGGATTTTTCTCAAAAAAACGACAAAACCTTATTTCCCTAATGCAAATTTTATGGCAAAATTTGGAACGTCAGTTTTCCTACAAACAGTTTTGTCCACTGCAGGTATCAAAACTTTATCAAAATCGTTAAAGCCGTTTTGGAGAAAAATTATTATAAACCGAAATCGTTGTATGGCAGCGACCCATTTTAAATAAAATAAATTTTTTAATTTCCTCTGTACAGAATCACATAGAATTGCTTTGTACCAAATTTGAAAGAAATCAGTCCACCCATTTTGGCTTTGCACAAATTTAAGTGGACGCACAGACTCGGCGCGACAAACTGTATGAGGAAACCCACCTTTTTGGAATTCTTTGTCATCATGATCTTAACTTTGATCAGAACCTCAAAATTTAGTTTTTACACACCAACCAATAATATTGCCCTATAAAGCAAGTAATATATAATTTTAAAAAAAGTTAAAACATTCCTCGTACTCATGACGTATTTAGTTGGAATAGTTAATTTTTTCCCAATTTGATCTTTAAAAAAAGAATCAAAATTATCAAAATTTAAATATGCAATTATTGGTACGGGAAATTAAAAAGAATTGGTATTTAAATATGTTCAAATTCTGTTTAATTGACTGCTCAAAAAATTTCAATGCCATTCTATCCTATATCATAGTAATGTTAAAAAAAATATATAATAATTTTATAATGAAAACCAGTATCAAAAAAAACCCTTTGGAATGTATCGATTCATCAAAGAGTTTGCCTTTTTGAAATTTAACACCTTTTATTTTTTTAATCAGGAAGTATTCAGGTATGAATCAATTAAAACTCAAAAGGAATGATATATAATTAACTTAGTTACCACAAAAAAAGAATTAATTTCTTGGCAAAATAAAGGCTTACCTTAAAACAACAAACCTATCCTGTAATTCATCAATGGTTCATGTAATTCATCATAGGATGAAAAATGACAACAAATAAAATTTATAGGAATATTTTAATAAATTTCCACAAAGGATTATTTTAGAAAAAAAAAATTACAATAAATAATTAATAGGGATGCCTATAGGTATTTTTATAAATTCCCGCGAATTTTAAACAAGAAGAACTAGAATTTTTATATCGAATTTAAAGATTAATGGTGGGTGTCTTGCATGCAAAGTTGGAATTAAAACCCCTTTCAAATATAAATTAGTCATAAATTCATTTAAATATGGCTCCCGGGATTTATGCCAGAATTTTTGTTTTCTTTGGAAAAAACGCCAGACGTCAGACGGACAAAAAGCTTAACTTTTCTGGGAGACTTTCCAGACTTTCCAATTTTTTTTTTTTGGCTTTTTTTCCATTTCTTAAAATGGAAAAATGTCCTGAAAAAGGCATGCGATTCTTCTCTTTAGGTTATAGTTGTGAAGTTTGAAATTAAGTTTGGAAATTAGGCCAGAATTTATTTTTTTTTCTGGCTTTATTGCCATTTTTCACTTTATGGCTCTTTTTCCATAGGTATCTGGTCTAATTTCCAAATTTCTGGCTTATTTTCCAAAACAAAATCTGGTTTTTTCCAATTTTAAGACAGACAAAAATTCTGACGTTTTTTCCAAAAAAAATTCTGGTGTAATTTCTTTTGGCGTAATTTCCGGGAGCCTTAAAATACGAACATCAAAATTCCACAAATATATGGAGGGAGCTCGTTGCATTTACCTTTATGACCAACAACTTCCTATTTTTATTGATTATATTCAACAAGTAAAGGAAATTTCTATACAAAAAAAAATTTCCTTTTTTTTATATTTTTTCCCTTAAATTTGTATGGTCTTGTGATCAACGAAATATAAAACACAAATAAGCTCTTTAAAATTAAAAAAAAAAAAGGAGTTAATTATTTCTTTAAGTAAATATATTTTTGTTTGACAATTATACAAAACAATTAGCATTATAAGGTTGAAGAGTGCCTTTCTATTTATATATTAAGGATCGGGAAAAAAGAGAAAAAAAAAAATAAACCCGCTATAACAATAGCTTGACTCCTCGAGTCAGTCCCCTCTTATACTCAAACACTCTTCAGTTAACTCTTTTTTTTTTGTGTGTGTGCTCTCAACAGAAAAATTAACTATTTATTTGCCAAAATAAATTTTCTTTTGTTAGCATTCTCAAGAGCTTTTGACTAACCCTATACCTTAAATGAAAGAAAGAAAGGAAGAAAACAATAAAAGAGTGATTGACAGGGTGTTAAAGAATTGAAAATGAAGATAACAAAAAATGAATTTAGCGTTAACGTCAATATTTTAATGACAACTTTTTTCCCCCGAAAAAAATTTACGAGGGATAAATAGTTTCCCATTGCGAATCTCCCTCGAAACAATTAAAAATGAAAAATTTCTTAAAATTGTAAACAAAATTCTTTCAAAATAAGGCTGATTATAATTATTAGTTAAAATTTTTCTTGTTTCTTTCGAATGGTGGATGCAAAGGCGCAAGCGTCTACATGGCACAAGTTTTCAAAACCTTTCCCTTAATTGTCAACCCTATCGTCAATTTAATTTCTTTTCCCCCGAAGAAAAAAATACCGTGGAAAAATGTTTCCCACTTCGGATTCCGACAACAGTTACTTCCGGCCATATTCACATTTGAATAAGGAAAAAGTTCCAGGGAAAAATGATTCACAATAGCTATTTTGCTAAAAGAAATATTTTTCCTAAGATGAATGATTATTGATAGCAACTCACGGGGAATTTCTTTCGCGATAGGGTTGATTGTAGTTGAATATTTTTTTAAAACCTCTTGCGTTCAAATGGAGGACAAGAAGGTACCAGAGTGCACAAGCACAAGTTTTCTAAACCTATTAAAGTCACTTCATGTTGGGCCCAATCCAGAGTTAAAAAGCCATAGAATAGATGGAATCAATTGAGGCTTCTAGGATTATATTCAGAACGAATAACCCTTAATATGGACTAGTTCGAATTATTCGAATCTTAGGTCTATAAGAAGCAGTTTACCTGGCTTTTCATTCTTGGAGTTATAGCCCAATCATATCAAATATAAAAACAGCAGAATTCTTGAAAAATCGCCGTAAAGCCGAATCTAATTATTCTCATTCTAAAAAATTCAGGTGTTCTTAGTAAACTGTAAAAAGTCTTCATCGATATGAATACCACTAACAATTTTACGTTAAAGAACCCTAATTATGGTTTTTCCGGCGTATCTTTCCAACGGTCACTTGTGCAGAAAAATATTAAGCAATAATTTGTAGCTTAGAAAATTTTCTATTAAAAATAAGTTGAATTTATAAGTTCAAGTGACCTCAACTCCAAAAATTGTGGGGCTCATCAGTTAGATGCTGTGGTACCATTCTAAGACGCTCCATTTAAACAGAAGTAGTTTTCTAATTATCTTCATCTACATTATTAAAAATAAGTTGATACTTTTCTTCATAAAAATAACCGTTTTCGAAATAATTCATAAAATTGTGTAGTGTGAGAAAGAAAACATTTTGTACAGAAAAATAAAATTTCAAAAATGGTTAATTTTTTCATTGCAAATCTACGTGTTTCAGTGAAAAAAAAGTTCTATTGCGCAAAAGTATCCTTAAAAACTGCAGATTCAAAGATTTTAACTTATGAAAGCTAAAAAAATGTCAGACTAATTTTTTGTATAAAAACTATTGGGAAGGGGCAAACAAAATTCATACAAAAGGGGTGATTGAGTGTATCGTCAATTTTATTTTCATTTTCAAAATGCAGAAGTTGATGAAAAAATTCAACAATATTTTAGAAAGTTATTGCCTCAACCCTTCTCTACAAATGATGTAGGTAATTGGTTAAATACAACAAAGGCGATAGCGGCACTCAATTTTCTTAACAAAAAATTTGTTTAATCAATAAAAAAAAAAAACAATATCTTGTTGAAACGTCGCTTTGATTAGCTTCAAATATTTTAACTTAGCTATTAGAAGCCAGAATCTTAAAGATTGAAGCATTTAAATAAAGCTTAAGTAACAAGCTAAATTTTTGTATAAAAATTATTTTGGAGTACCGAAAAATACTAAAAGGGTGATTTTTTTTTGTATTTTCGACACTGTATACGTCCAAGCATGCTGCACATCTGTCTTATTAGCCATAACTCTCTGTTATAAAGAAAAGTATCAACACATTATTTAAAGGAAATTTTCTAAGCTATAAATTAGTCCCTAGCATTTTTTCTATAAGAGTGACCATTAGGGAGATATTCATGAAAACCAATATGGGGGGGGGGGGTTTAACCCCGTGTTAAGTTTTTAGCTGCGTTTATACTTTAAGGAAAGTTCCTATAAAAAAATCAGCTTTCCGACTGTCAAAATGCTTTAATGAATGACCTAATACAGTAAAACCAGAGAAAAGGCAAAATGTCACAGTATTTATTTCACTTAATCGGGTTTTTCACTTAAACGAACCCCGCTTAAGCGAGAAAAATTTTCAATTAAGCGGAGTCCGGATAAGTGAAAAAGAAGTTTCACTTACGCGAATCTAAAAATTCCAAAAACGGTTGTGACGTATCAGAAATTCAAATGTCATTTTCGTGGTGAAAATTTGGTGGAGGTGAAAAATTAAAAAAAAAAAACGTGAAACGTTCAGCAAATTTTTTGTTCTGTTGGATTCAATTTTTTTTACTTAAGAGAGTTTTTTTCTAATGAAACATTTAAAATTTGACTGAACATATGTTTCAGGTATCCGGGTTTTTCACTTAAGCAAGTTTCGCTTAAGCGGAATGTTTTGAAGATAATTGGTCGACAAATACTCGGGGATGAAAAAAATGTTTCAGATAAGCGGGTTTTTCTCTTAAGTGGGTTTCAGATAAGCGGGTTTTTCTCTTATGTGGGTTTTACTGTATTTTCAACTTTATCCTCCGTTTGGAATATAAGGTATCTCTACAGGCCACGTGTAGCCGAAAATTAAAGCGGAATAGGAGAAATCGAATGGTTCAAAAACTTTTTTACGGCGATCCTATTAGGTTAAACGTTATAAATTTCACCAAGACAATTTTACATGAATAACTATCATTTACACTCAAACTTTAACTCAAACAAAAAAATAAAAATAAATGGTTAGGGCAACAGCGGGTAATATCGGACATTTTACGTAAAATTAAAATAAATAGAACTAAATTTATGCAAATTTTACCATAAATAATTTAACTTTAACTTAGCATTATTGCAATTTAAGTTGAATTTTTATAAAAATATAAATTTGATTAATAAATAAAATTGTCACAAATAAAATGAAAATTTTATTGAAAAAAGAAATTTTGAACAATAAATGAAAAATATTAGTCATTCTTTTATTTAAGACACCCTGTTATGTTAGAGAAAACATTATGTACGTACGGTGCATGCGAAAATATATAAAGTATTATACTCTCACCTGTATTCTTCATTGCTGGATGCAGGATTCGATATAGCATCATAGCTAACACTGCAAGGCAAAACGCTACCATTGGGATGCAAAATCCCCACAAGTGTGTTAGAATCAAAAAAAAAATCCAAATAAAAAAAATGTTAAAAGAAGGAAAATGTAATAAGACTTTTATATGATATCCTGTATAGTTAAACGGTTTTTATGTGTGTTTTCATATTTTTTTTCATGTTTTTTTTTGCGTTTTGGCGTTATGCAAAGTGAAAGGATTAGATGTGTTAAATTGAGGTAGTTTTTGATACTGATACGATGTTTTTGAAAAGGAAGGAGTGTGTTACAAAAGTCTTCACGCTATGGTATATCATAAGCTTATCTCAATTTTTGTACAGCTTCCTTTGAAATACCTTGTACATAAACATGTTTGTGACTGTAACTGTATATATCTAATCATCTAGTAGACAAACTACACAAAGTACTTTAAAGGAACTCGTTCAAATGTAGGTACATGTGTATGAATGTATATCGTCGTCTCTTTGTATGCAAATTTTCTAGGCCGACTGGCGGATAAAATCAATAGATCATGAATGGCATGAGAGAGCGAAAAGGAACAATGACGATGAATGCTGCTATGTAGTGGAAGTACACACAAAACAAAGATAAAAGGGCCAGAAAAATTACCTTACGCTGGAATTCAATTTCGTGCCAATGCCTAGTTCCGTCAGACAATGTAATGTCGTTTCACACGGTTCACCAGATTGAAGCGGAAATACAACATGGTAGTAGTATCCTTTTTTGCCAGTTGACCATGTTACATGTTCGATTTCAAGTTTTGTCAGTAGTTCTTCGAGAACCTGTAATTAAAAAAAAAAAAAAAGAGAGAGATACAACAAAAAAAGTGGTAAGCTATATGAACAGAAAAGAGAGAACAATTTAATGGTAAAATGGATGATGATGATGAATGTTGCCATTTTTGGTTACTTTGTCACTTAATCTAGTGTGGAATTTTTACTGACAAGTTGTTTTTTGCATGATGTCACGAAATCAGTTTTAGTGAGTTTTTTGACAAGAATTTTTTGGCAAACAAGAACATTTTTTTTTTAAATATGACGTTTTCTAAAATTGATTTCACAATGGCATAGAAATTTGTGAAGTTAGTTTTATTGGTATTTATGTCACATACGTCGCTGTTTGGATTGAGAATAATTTCCCTACGCCTCCGCTGACTGCCATGACAACGATGCAGTTTTGTTGCAAGGGCGAAAACTCAATTTACAGCTGAACTGGGAGCTCTTTATGTACCCTTAAAAATAACATATTCGTGATCTAGGATTTGCTACCTTTTCATCTACGAATTTTAAAAATATTTTTTTTTTCCATTCAAAGTGATTTTATTCAATTTCGGTAGAATCCTAAAGAAGTGGTATTTTCGCAATTGAGCGTCTCAAGTGGTTGGGATTTAAAAAAATAATTTTAAGATCTTAAAACCAAAAGGTCTTAGGTGGTCTGGTTCTCATAAAAAATGTGTTAAGTTATTACTTTATTTCGATTCAACCGTATTAAAAGTGTTGGAGTGGCGAAATTTCTGCCACAAAGCCTCGTAAAAGGTTGAATAGAAAATGAATAGATCTTTCAGTCAGCCAGCTTGCCAAAGTCCGCAGTAACAAACCTCATTGACATCCCAAGAGATAGCATGATTCAAACTAGAGATGCCACGAATATTCGGCCACTATTCGGCATTCGGCCTATTCGGCCTATATTTTTGATATTCGGTATTCGGCCGACGAGTGTGGTCGAATATTCGGTATTCGTTATTCGGCCGAGTCACTATTCGCGACATCTCTAATTAAAACGTATAACTTCGAGAAAAATTTCCAAACGAAGCTAAGCAACAAAAAAAGGGTGGGTAGGTGAAACAACAAACTACACACTCAAAGCAAATACCATCAAATGGTACACTGATGGATCGAGAACGACTGAAGGGACTGGAGCAGGAATTTTTCGGGCCAAGAAACAAACTTTCTATTCCGATGGGACAGACAACTAGTATTTTCCAGGCGGAAGTGAATGCCATAGGTAGATGTGCAGATGGTAACCTCGAAAGGAATTACCGAAACCAAGACATGGCCATCATGTCAGATAGCCAAGCAGCGCTCAAGGCTCTCAGCTCCTATTCCATCAACTCCAAAATTGTATGGGAATGCATAGGCAGACTAAATTAACTTGGGAAAAACAACAATGTCACACTTCATTGGTACCTAGACACGTTGGTGTTCAGGGCAATGAAGAAGCAGACTCCCTAGCAAAAATAGGAACAAAGACTACCTTAATGGGACCTGAACCCTATTGTGGCTTAGGAGAAAATGTTATCAAAAATTCAAAATCAAAAAAGAAATGGAGGCCAATAGATCAACAAAATTGGAAGGAACTCCCCAAGCTGAGGCAAGCCAAACTCCTACTTGGGAACTATAACCAAGAACGTTTTAATGACTGCATCAGCTTAAGCAGGAACAATCTCAGGATCATAACGGGCCTCCTCACCGGCCATTGCAAATTAAAAAGGCACCTAAACATTTTAGGCCTAGTAAATAGTGCCATATATAGAGGAAACACCAAACCACATATTAGGCAGTTGTGATGAACTCGTGCACCAAAGAAAAAAACACCTGGGACGATACCAGGTGGAGAAATGCAATCTATCCTCCCTGAGAATACCCCAAATTCCTTAGAGAAATAGGTTTGGAAAAAGAGCTATAATATTGAGAATCCTCATCCAGCTCCTAATGTGGGCACAATAGATCTATAGGTCGCAGTGCTATAAACCCCACAAATATTCATTCATTCATTCATTTAGTCAATATTACAAATTTCGACACATGTGGATAAACAGGAGACAAACACCTTCAACAACAATGGACAATACGGAAAACGAACTTTAAAATCCCCTTTTTTATGTCTTTTAGATGAATGAAGAATCAAAGTGACCTAAAATGACCAAGATGCTGATCTAAAAACTGCCACCTTTCCATCAACGTATCACAAAACCAATAAAAACACGACCTTAAAAAAATCAATTTTGGTTCGAAAAAGTATTTTTGTTTCGTTGGTGAAATCCACAGTACACTGCATATTAAAGGTAATATCATTAGCGTTTTCATTTTTGTTCAGTTCTGCGCATCTGTCAAAATCGAGGTATTATGGTGGTAAAATGGTGGATTCAGTGCCCCTTTCCTTGTCTAATTTCAATATTTTGTTGTTGTTTCTAATGATGCGCGTTGAGTTCCTGTGGTCACTCGAACAGCCATTTTTAATTTTTTGACATTTCCAACTTTGACAACCTGCGCAATATATTACCTTTAATATGTGTACTGTGGGTGAAATCGGGTAAAGAGAATTCTATGACACGTAGTAACGTATTTTTTACTGTCAAACTCTAGTAAAGCACTGATATTTTTGTTCCTCAATAATAAATCAAAATTAGGCATAAAGAACAATAATTTTTCACAAACAATTCCGACTTCTCCACCATGGAAAAGGTTAAGATATCCCATTTAAAGACAAATAGAACAACTGGAACAGCGACAGCCCTCGAAATTTCAGTAGGTAGATAGAAAATCATGTGTTTTTTAATTACTTTGTAGAAAAAATATCGACGTTGTAATCAAAATTAACACTACGATATAATGGAGAAGTTCGAAAAAGTGTGTTTCGTCATATCGGCCGTCGGTCCGTCCGTCTGTGGTTCCTTGCGTCCACTTTAATTTGACCCTAAACGGATGGAACGATTTGCTTCAGATTTGATACAGAGCATTTTAATGTGATTCTTTCGAAGAAAAATTCGAATTTTTATTTTAGCTCACCTGAAACAATTTCGATTTTTTCAAATTTGCTCGTACTTATAACACCAAGTGACAGCAGAAAAACTGCGTTCCAATTTTTTGCAAACAAAATTGGCATTATAGGGAAAAAAATTGTACGTTACCTATTTGTGAAAATTGCTTTAATTTTTAGTCATCAAAGTATAGCTTTTTAGCCCTCTACTGCATACGAAGCCAAATATGGCTTTCTACAGTTATGTGCCTTTTTCTCTTGACTTCAATAAAAAAATTATCAGAATACAACACGATCCTCTTCTGTGCATTTCTGAGAATAATAGATGTGCCTTTGCACACGTTCAGCAAACAAGAAGGAAGATATTCATGTTTTCAGAAAGGTCGGTTACAATTGTTGTCATTGAAAACGGAAGTGTGGAAAATTTTCTTATTTCAAATAATAATAACTTTTGTGTTAGGTGAGTTAAGTGGTCATAAAAATATATTTCAGATTGTGTGTCTAATTCTCTTTGAAATGAATACATTTTTGTAAGAAAAAACTTATTATCTTGCTTGTTTGAGAGGTGAAAGAGTACAAGCCATATTTGGCTTCTTATGCAGGAAGGGTTTGAAAATATACATATTTGGTTGAGTTTTTTATTTAAAAAAAAATTTATTTTGGTTTTTAATAAAAGATGTCTTAAAACATCCAAAGACGTCATTTTAAGCAAATTTTTTTCTTTCCTCTTTAATCAATAATTCATGCGGTGAGGGTTAATGGCTGGACGGATTTTGTTTTAATTTTGCAATCGTAGTTTGAACAATATTTATTTATTTATTTAAAACAATTTCTTTTTAAACAAAAAACAATCAGACAGACATCCTATTTTATAAGTACCTACATATAGAATTTAGACTTTTTTTTTTCCTTAAAGTTTAGCTATGTTAAAGTTGGTAACAACATGAGCAAGTTCGTGCAATCCAGTCGTGCATATTTTTTTAAAGTTGGAATAAAGTGATATTTTATTTTACATTACGGCAACACTGGTGATGCAACGGTTGTATATAGTGAATGACATAAAATGTAATTAATGCGTGGAATACCTTCTATTTATCTAGATTACATTACAATTGCAAGACTTTGTGACTGTCTATGATGTGGTTCGGGTTTTTTCCTTATGGGTTGATATATTCATTACATATAGATGCAGTGAATCGGTGTTTTTTTTTTTTTTTTGCAAGATTTACGTAGACAATAACATTTTGTATACCTACCTATACCTAACCTATCTAGTTGTGTTTTCTGCATTTAAGAGAAACGCTTTTCGATGTAAAATACTGTCTGAATATTCATGATGAACTGATACATATACTGAAACACATAGATTTTAGGACTTGAATAAAATACAAAAAAATACCCCCATTTATAAAGCATCTGTTGGATTTTATTTTGCTTGAACAAAAAAAAAATTGGCCGAGGAATTTTTTGTTTTGTAATGTGATATGAATGAATATGTACATAACTCAAGGTACTATGTGTATAAATATGTAGATAAGTGGCAGGGGTCAAAGGATAAGGAGTTCCAAAAAAAACTTTGGAGTTAAATATTTCATTAAAGGTTATTTTTACAGAAAAAAAAGAGAACATCATTAAATTTTAGTAGTTAATCAAATTTTATACCAAAATATTTTCTAACTTTTTTTTTATGAATAATTATTTCATTGGATGTAATTCTAGATTAAATTGTTTAACCTCTTAAGTCGTTCTTGTATGTTTTTTTCAGAAATCAACAAAAGTCTGTCAAATTTTGTATGGAAATCTATGGTAAGAGGTTTTGAATTCTGTCTGTTTCTGTTCAGAACAACATTTTTAAGCTGAAACTGCCAAAAGGTGGGTCTGATTCTGCTGATTTTTGTGCAGTAATAATATTTTTTTGGAATTTTTCGACTTACGACTTACGAGGTCCTTCACTTTAACTGTCGATATGTATTTTCTATTGTATCTCGCTTTGTATTGATTTCTTAGTAGTTAGAGTGAAAAAAAAGAATTTTTGACTTTACATACAAAATCTTCTTATTAGTTTATTATTGGTAAGGAAATTTCGTTCAAAAAGGATATAAGATAACTTTTCTAACTTTTCTTGTGAAAGCTGTAGCGACCATTTGAAAAAATTGACTTTTGAGCAAAAATGCAAATGCTTTTGAAATAAAATGCACGACTGCTTCCCACGAACTTGCTCTTATGTAAGACCACACTGTGATTTATGGTCTGAAAATTTTAAACATATTTTATCTGATTTTAAAAGAAATAATTTAGTTATGTATAGGAGCCGTTACTTTAGGCGTGTTTTTTTCAAAGGCTGAAGGAAATTGGATGAAAAAAACGATTTGGAGTTAAATAATTTACATGTTAAATGCAACAACAACTAATCTCCAATGGGGCTTAACTTAAGCACGGAGAAAAATTGTATTACCGGCAGCTTGTTACCTATATCGATAGTTTGTGTGGAAACTCTATTTTTTTCTGTAATGGCGTCGCTTATCCCTACACCTTTTATGTAACTTGCTAAAAGCGTAGTTTGATGTAAGATAATCTCATTTGAGTACCTGTGTGTGTACCTACATACATACAAATTAAAATCATATAAAACCGAGATTGACATTATGGATGCATTGAACTTACTGAAAAATTGTAAAAAAAATTATTATAATCTAAACTTAGAAAAATAAATTTGTTTTTTGTTCGTATGTCTATAAATCGGTTGAAAAACATCCGATTTGCATTGAAATTTTTTTATTGTATTCCTATTGAACCAAGTAAACGCTGAAAATAGAAAATTTATACCGTACAAGTTGGAAAATCGTGAAGATCCAAAATTGCATACTTTCAGGGTTGATTTAGTCACAAAATTTGAAAACTCCATTTTATATGGAAATTGTAAATATTGATTCTAAGAAATGACCAACACCACAGAATTGAAAATCGGCAAATTTTGGAAAATGTTGACCAAAATTGTCGTAAAATCGTTTAAACCAAAAATTGCATACTTTCAGGGGAGAATGATGACGATATCTGAAAATTACATTTTGAAAATAGTGAAAATAATGATTCTAAGTAATATAACTTTTAAGGTTTTGCGCGTTGTTTACATAAGACATTTTTAAATATTCGGATAACCCGAATATTTAAAAATGTCATTTTAAGTTACGGCTAGTTTTTCCTCACAAAAATGGGATCGCCAGCAAAATTTTATTTTCACTTTTTAAAGTGAAGGCCTGCGAGGCATGACAGATCAGCTAGTTAGAAATAAAATGATTACTTAGGGAACTTCTGGAATTGTTTTACACGTTCTGATTTATTTAATAAATCCTAATTTATGAGAAAAAACATTTGAAATCGTTGGAGAGGGTTTTGAAAAAAAAAATATTTTTTTTATATACAAATATTTACAATTTCTTAAACATTTAAAAATTAAAAAAATCGGTACGCCATTTTTTAGTATTTATTATTGCGGAGATAAAAATTTATTTTTGAAAGAAAAAATCATCTGCTCGTTTTTCGAATTTTGATTTTTTTTAATCCAAAATCAGATGTTTTTTTTTAAATTTTGATGCAACTTCTTACTACAAATTGCTACTTGTCATTTTTGTTTCTATGCGATTTGAGAGAAAATTGTGCAACGTCGTACGACGTCGTACAACGCTTCGAGTACTACGAAAGAAATGTTTGTCTAAAACCAATCTTTTCGCTAGAAACTACTTTTCTAGAAAAAATATTTTTTAACACCCATATTAAGCTACACTGGTCATTTAAGTTCACCCTTTTTTTCTTAAAGTAACATTTCATTATATTATTTCATTATAGCATTTCAAATATTTTTTTTATTTATTTATACTTTTGCAGTGCTTGGTCGCTAATTGGCTAAGAATGGTATAATTTATTGCAGTTATATGATAAATCACATTTATATTAACACACGAAAAATTTTAATAAAAATCGAACGAGTGGTTTTCGAGAAAAATAATATTTTCTTTAACGGTTATTAAACATTTGTATTAAAATTATCGTTAATTTGGGCTATAAGAATAATTTTTGTTGAATTCTTTTAGATAGAAACTAACTGGGGCCAAATTTAATAAAAATCCATTGAGTCGTTTTCGAATTATTAAGTTTAAAAAAAATAATTTTGAAACTTTTTATAAAAATTAAACAAAACAATATTGATAATTTGGTTCCAATAATACTTTTAAAAAATTCTTCATAAAAAAATTACCAAAATGAAAAGTTAAACCGTGTTGGAGAGAAGCAAAAATAAAAAAAATAATGTCCTTCAAATTAGCATTGCCATTTTAAAATTCTAATAATTGGATAAATTGTAATATTTTTTTTTATAGATTTTTCGGAAACTTACCGCGTCAGAAATATTTATTTATTTATTTATTTCTTGGTGACGGGATTAGACCACGAAGAGTGCAATTTCTTCGAAACGTCGGGAAGAAGAAAGAAATAATTAATAATTTAAAAAAATTTTAAATTTTTTAAATAATTAATAATTAAACAAAAAAGTTTAAAATTTCAAATTGGATTAATTGTCGTCAATTTGTCGTAAAAGAAAAAAAAATATTCCAAAAAATCTCTAACATTGCATGAATGAATGAAATTTGCTCAAACAATTTTCGCTAAATATCCTTAAATAACTTGTGTCAAAAAATAATTTGTCGCGCTCTTTTTTGTCATAAAAAATCACCCAAAATATGACAAAATACCAATTCCAAAATTCCAAATTTTTTAATTTATCTTTAACTTCTTAAAACATTTCCAAAAAAATTGATCAAAATCTATTAAACCGTTTTCGGAAAAAACAAAAATTAAAGAAATGGTTTTCAAAAATAAATTTTTAAAACTTTTTCAAAAATCCAATAAATAAATACTATTTTTAACTTCTTAAGACATTTTTCATAAAAAAAAATTGACTAAAATCAATTGAACCATTTCCAAGAAGAGCAAAATTAAATTGAAAAAAAAAAAAATGGTCAAAAACCCAACAAATTTTTTTTTCAAAATTTTAATACACAATAAAATTTTAACTTCTCAATCATTCTCCATACACAAATTGCTTCGATTAAAATCCGTCGAAAGTGGAAATAAAGTATGAAAGGTACCATTAGTAACCATTTTTCAGGAATTTGTTTTCACTAAAAGGTAAACTACCTAAATTGCTGATTTTTTTAATTAAATCAGTGGAGTTTTTGGTGAAAAATAAGATTTTCCAAAAATGTTACAAAAAATTATATGGGTGTATCCTTATTTTTGGTCGCTAACGCTAGTTACCAAGTTTAAAAAAAATCGACCACCTGTTTGGGCTGCAGAGAAACAGACAGGCAGACAGACAGACGGATAGATTTGGGTTATCCACTTTTTACGTTTCCCAAATCTTAGTAATGTCAAGTTTGGTCAAAATCTCGAGTTCAATATTTTTTACGAATCTTAAACTTGCCATGAAATAACTCTTCCTACAATCGCAAGTAAAAATTAAGGACTGGGAGTTCAAGGACTATAATTTCTTCCTTCTTTTATTATAAACTCATTTAAGACTCCTAAATGAAGACCCCACCAATGCAGAAAACGATAACCATTTATTTTGCTTATCAATGATACCTGCTCTAAATCCCCATTCTTTAATAAAAACTGATTGCTCTAAATTCACTCTCCAAAAAATGCAACACTCCATTTGCCTCACTTAAAATACTTTTACCTATACATAATATATAGGCAGGTTTCAACATTCTCAAGAGTATAAATAAGTACGTGCAACCCAATCGTGCATTCCATGCGCTCAATCATTGTCAAGACCCTCGACTTTGAAAGTTTTTTTTTTTCTCTCCACAGGACACACAATAAACCAACCTGATGGGTATTAAAAAAAATAAAATAATATAAAAAAAAAACCTATAAAAGGATTGCCATATACTAACTTTTAATGCATAACTACACATTATCGCACTTGAATTCAAAATCGTGCAGGAAATGATAAAAAGCTTTATTCATACCTTCTCCATTGGCACCATAAGGTTATTCTTATCGTCATTTGAATTTAGTTTGCCTTTCGTCTGACCACCACCAAAACCACCACGCCCTCCTCCACGTCCACCTCGACGATTCTTTGGTGCATTCTTATCACGTAGTTCGACCTCAAGACGAAGCACAGCATTACTGTCGGGAAGATTGATGTTTAAATTGTTGCCGGATGTATCTGCATTCGGTGGGAGTCTGGTTCCATTTCCGACAGCAGCAGCAGCGGTCAATGTTGATGGTATGTTGGATGGGAGGATAACCTCTTGATTAGTATTTAATTGCTTGCCTTTGTGGTTGAGGTTTTGGGTTTGTATTTGTATATAGTATTGCAGCCATAATAAAACATGAAACAAAAAGAGAAGAAGAAGAAAAATAAAATAAAAAAAAAAATCATCATAACCAAAATATTATACGATATGAGGCTATTTTTCTTCATATAACGACGAATGTGATTGATTTTGCATTTGGATTGATCGATTGCTAAATTAATTAAATGCAACACAGTGACTTTGTTACACGTATGTATTCAACGGGGATACTTGGTGGATTGGTACTTAAATAGGTTTAACCGGAGGAGCCTTTTATTTTTAACAATAAAAATTGAATTTTAAATATTGTTAAGTTCTTCAATTTCGCTTTTCAAAATTTAATGCAAAAAAACAGTCAACAATCAGTACTCTCATATCTGCCTAAAGATATTCCTTTACTGAAATTTATAGGAATGGGTGGTGGGTTTCTAAAATTAGCTCAACAAAATTTATAAAGGGTGTTCCAAATTAACGCAACATTTAAAATTGCCCCCATTTGTGTATAGTAAAGTGTTGGCAACCTTTTTGGACACCCTTTATATATTACCATTAGAAAAATCTCATATTTAAAGCCTTGAAAATTTAAATATAAAAGGATAATCAGTTGGGTCAATATAAACGATATAATATAATATATAAACCATTTAACTGATACTATAAAAGGAAACAAGCTAGCTCAAGACGTATTAAACAAGTCCTACAGATAGGTAGGTATATTACTTGTCCAAGGGTTAAAATGAAAAAGGATATGTTTTAAAAATAAACCTAAATCGATTACTTATTTTAGAGAAACAAAACAAAAACCCAAACCTTAATGTGGTCATAAATTCATAGACAAGAGAAATTATAAACTATACATTGGAAGAAAATCCTCAAGAAACTAACAATCATTGTATGTAAATAGAATGGTATGGGGCCATATACAATAAAAGGCATAGGCCATATACATACGATAGAATGTTATACGATATTTTAAAAGAGTCACAAAAAATGAGAAAAATGAGAAAGCCAAATAAAATAAAATGTTTCTTTGTCGAAAAAATCCAATAAACCCTTTTTTTCTATTTTAAAAATTTGCATAATAGCTTTTTTTTTTTACAATACTATCGTCATAGTTCTATAGACTTATACAACTTGTACAGTGAATCAAGAAAATTTTCCTAAAAATAAAATTCAGGCCTTGTGGTTAATTTCAATTCAATTCAAATCAAATTATCAATTGATAGTTGATAAATATCAAAAATCGATATTTGACAATTTAACTGTCAAAAGTTTTGAACATTGAGAATGGTGCTGACCATTGTGAATTATCTACAAGAAAGTTGATAATTATTATACAAAATAGTTTATCAGTTAGAGTTAACCCCATTACAATTGTCACTTTATCAATTAATAGTTGATAAAATATATTGAAATTTGGTACATTAAAATTCATTTATAAAAAATAACGGTTAACTTTTCCATATCACAATTATCAATTTTCTCGTAATTCACAACAATTATGCACCATTCTCAATGATCGAAATTTTTGTCAATTGTCAATATCGATTTTCATTATTTATCAACTATCAATTCACAATTGACAATCAAAATATGTGAGAATTTTTTTTTATAAATTGACTTAATGTACCAAATTTTGATATTTTTCACTTATCAATCGATAATTGACAATCGGGATGGAAATTGAGTGAATCTTACAATTGGTTGAACACAATAGAGTGTAGCTGTAAGTAACTTTTCAACTTCTACAGACTACAGCTACAAATTCAAACTGTAATAATTGTGGCATACTATTTTTGTATACCTTAAAATTTTGACAGTGCTACAGCTATACCATTGTGTTCAACCCAGTTGTTCGATTCACTCATCTCTTTTACGATAGTCATATTATCGATTGATAGTTTATAAATATTGAAACCATTTAGACTTTCAATTTTTCGATTTACTCAGTACAAAAAAGTGATTTTCTGTAAGATGAACTAAAGGATGATAATTTATCAAGGTTTTACTCAAGTATTTTCGTGTAAATCAAGCATTAACTTAAATCTAAGATAAAAAAGCTTTGTTTGTTAACAAAACAAGTCGATAGTTAATAAATTTTAAAGATAATTTAAGCTCGAGCATAAGCACTATATCGAGCATTTACTCATTTTGTATAGATTTGAAGGTTAAGTAAGATAGTTAATAATCTTTATAGAAACTACATACACTCGAGCATAAGCACTATATACTCGAGCATAAGCACTATATCGAGAATTTACTCATTTTGTATAGATTTGAAGGTTAAGTTAGATAGTTAATAATCTTTATGAACTACATATACTCGATCGTAAGCACTATATACTCGAGCATAAGCACTATATCGAGCATTTACTCATTTTTTATAGATTTAAAGGTTAAGTTAGATAGTTAATGATCTTTATAGAAACTACATATACTCGAGCATATGCACTATATACTCGAGCATAAGCACTATATCCAGCATTTACTCATTTTGTATAAATTTGAAGGTTAAGGTAGATAGTTTGTAATCTTTATAGAAACTGTACTCGAGCATAAGCACTATATCGAGCATTTACTCATTTTGTATAGATTTAAAGGTTAAATTAGATAGTTAATAATCTTTATAGAAACTACATATACTCGAGCATATGCAATATATACTCTAGCATAAGCACTATATATCGAGCAATTCTCATTTTGTATAGATTTGAAAGTTAAGGTAGATAGTTTGTAATATTTATAGAAACTATACTCGAGCATAAGCACTATATACTCGAGCATAAACACTTTATACTCGAGTATAAGCACTATATCGAGCATTTACTCATTTTGTATAGATTTGAAGGGAAATATAAATAGTTTGTAATCCTTATAGAAACTATACTCGAGCAAAGGCACTATATACTCGAGCATAAGCACTATATACTCTAGCATAAGCACTAAATCGAGCATTTACTCATTTTGTATAGATTTGAAGGTTAAGGTAGATAGTTTGTAATTTTTATAGAAACTATACTCGAGCATAAGCACTATATACTCGAGAATAAGCACTATATCGAGCATTTGCTCATTTTGTATAGATTTGAAGGTAAATGTAGATACATACTTAACTCATTTTGTATGGATTCGAAAGAAATCGAAGCGTTTCTTTTGCATTAAGAAAAACAAAATTGATTTCAAAAATTATTATTTATTCGCAAATTAATTAAGTACGAGTGTAAATCCGACTTCAGTTTCAACTTTTCTATACGAACAATTTGTTCTTCCACTGTACAGAACGATATCTTTCCTGATTTCATTAAATTCTTTGAAAACCAATATGTCCATCATGATGGCTAAAAAAGGTAGGGGTATAGGAACACCTTTTCATACCCAACGAACAAAAAACTGTCTTTTAAATTTAAATTTTAAAACCCACATAAATTGAATTTGCCTGCAACTAACACCAACAAAGCGAGATTTCATAATAAAAGGTACCAAAAAAGAGGAAAAACAGAGAAGCAAATAAAAAAAAAAACAACATGAATTAATAGTATGACCCTTTCCAACCACAAGCTTACCAAATTACTATATCCGTCCAGCCAGAAGTACACATTATATCTCCAATGGTCAATAGATATTTTTGGAACTTTATATAAATTTATAAAAAAAGGTAAATAGTACATGTATATAGTTAAACCAACGTTGTATAAGTTTATCTTTAATAAATCAGAACCTTGAGGGTTAAAAAACATAAGACAAAATTCTTAATGAATTAATTTAACAGAAGCCATGACCAGAACACACACAATTTGACAAAAAGTAAATCGATAACACCTTTGTGTATATAAAAGAAAGAGAGGATGACTTTTGTGAAATATAAAGGACATGCTGGGATTTTGCGAAAGACAAATAATAATTCCTATCTGACGGCGACGCACCGTGATGACGACGACAACAACGACAACGACGAATATACGTTCAGAGCTGCCACATGAACTTGGGATTAACGAAAATTAAGAGAAACCACAAAAGTCGACAAGAAAAAAACTGATTACAATTCGTGGCATCGCAGAAGTGATGGAAAATAAAAAAAATATAAAAAATAAAGAAAAAAAAAAAAACAGAAGCTTTCAGTGGAATCCCCAGGGAAATTGAAAACCCCTTCGAGACATAAAACGAAATCCTTGAAATTGTTTATGAGATTTCGTGACCCGTTAAGGAATCAACAACACAAAAAATCACATTCCTGGATGGTAAAAAAAGGGACTGCAAAATCAAAAGAATAGAAAAAATAATAATAAAAAAAATATAATCCCAGAAAAAGGATGTACATTGTTCATACATATAGATATGTATGCACAAATACACTTGTATTTATTAAATTTGTGAATGTCTATACAAATAAATAATAATTCTTGAAATCATTTTATTTATCTCCATGTAAAATAATCGTTTAGATTACTTTCAAATCTTTGGCTCAGATAGTTAATACAAAATGAGTAAATGCTGGATATGTAGAGCTCATGCTCGAATAAAGTTTCTATATAAAAATTATTAATTTTAACTTATTTTGTTTACAAAAAAACGTTGCTAATTTTAGATTTAAATTTAATTTAAATGAGTAAATGCTCGATATAAAGCGTATGCTCGATATTAAGCTTATGCTTCAGTATTTAGTGCTTATGTTGTTAGTTAGTTTCTTAAAAGTTTCTTAACTTTCGACATGTTTTTTTTACAAACAAAGTTTTTAATTTTAGATTTAAGTTTAAAAAAAATAGTAAATGCTCTATATAAATTTTGTGCTGAAGTATATACTGCTTATGCTTGAGTATAGTTTCTTTGAAAGTTTATTAATTTTCGACTTGCTTTGTTTACAAAAAAAAAAAAACGTATTTAATTTTATATTTAATTAAAAAAAGAAATGAGTAAATGCTCGATATAAAGCTTATGCTCAAGTACATATAGTGCTTATGTTCGAGTATATTTTCTTAAAAGTTTATTAACTTTCGATTTGTTTTCTTTATAAAACAACGTTGTTAATTTTAGATTTAAGCTCAATTAAAATGAGTAAATACTCGATATAAAGCTAAATCTCAAGTATAAAGTGCTTATGCTCGGGTATAGTTCCTTTGAAAGTTTATTAATTTTCGTCTCGTTTTGTTTACAAAAAAAAATGTTTTTAATTTTAGATTTAAGTTAAACAAATGAGTAAATGCTCGATATAAAGCATATGCTCAAGTATATATAGTGCTTATGCTCTAGTAAATTTTTTTAAAAGTTTATTAACTTTCGATTTGTTTATTTTATTTATAAAACAATGTTGTTAATTTTAGATTTAAGCTCAGTTAAAATGAGTAAATGCTCGCTATAAAGCTCAATTATATAGTGCTTATGCTCTATAGTTTCTTTAAAGTTTATTCATTTTCAACTTGTTTTGTTAAAAAACATAGTTTTTAATTTTAGATTTGAGTTCAATTAAAACAAGTAAATGCTCGATAGAAAGCTTATGCTCGAGTATATAGTGCTTATGCTCGAGTATATAGTTCTTATGCTCTATATAGTACAGTTTCTTTAAACAAATTTTAACTATTAATTTGTTTTGTTTATAAAAACAAAAGTTTTTAATTTTAGATTTAATTTTATGCTTGACTTTCACTTAAGTTTAATCTTCATTAAAATAAGTTAGTGGTTCTGTTTTAGTTAAACGAAATTAACTTCTATAGATTTTATACGCAAAGGAACGAATTATGAGAGACCTGCATTGTTAGGAAAAACATAATTAGTTCTTAAGAAACAATATTCCATTCGAATGATCATTGAAAATAGAGCAAACCGCTATGAATTAAAAGAAAATTGATAATTATCACGGAATAGTTTATCAGTTTTTTTTGTTTACTAAATTTAATGTTTATTTGACAAAATTCCAAAATTTATCAACTATCAATTGATAAACAACAATCGTAATAGGGTTGTTAGTTCCGTTTTCTGATTCATGTGAAACTTGTTAATATTTAAATTGATCTTATACCAGCTTCTTTTCCTCATAAACAGTCACATAACAGTTTGTGTTGAACTACAATATTAAAGTCAAATATTCAAGCAAACGTAAACCTAGTGACTTCTGAGATTTCCTTCTGTTTCTATTGTTTAGAAAAATTCTTCATAATTCCACATGTTTTGTGCTTAAATTTCATAAAAAAATCTCATCTCATTTTTTTCCAACCAAAACACACTCAAGTTCCATTACAACAACAAAAAAAAAAAAACAATTCACGCAAAATTCAGGCAAATAAAAATGAATAGCATTTTGAACAGTAAATTGTTGTTACACCATCATAAGAGGACTTTTGTTGACTCATTTATTCTTTTCTCACACACAATCAATCATAAAAACACATTCATATATAGAGCCTCTTAGTTCCTTTTTTATCTCTAACTCGAGAGAAGTTTCAATCAAAAAGCAATTCAACAGACTTTGTCACAGGAAATCCGGTTGAACTTTTCTTTTTTTTTTGTTGCCAGCACAATATAATATCAACATCAATATATGACAGATTGTGTATTTAGTGTAGGTGTGTATGTATGTGTGTGGTTATTTTTGCCTCCTTTTCATTTTCCTGAAGTTCATAAATCTGCATAACAAGGACCCGTATATAGTTGAAATTCTGTCATCATGTCAATCTGTCAACACTCTCTCTTATATCTCGTTCATTGTTTATGGATTGTTTTCTGTATTGGCTTCGGCATTTACTTTATTGATTTTTAATGTCAGTTACAGTTTAACTTTGATTTTTCATATTTGTTTTTGTTTTTTTTTTTTATTTGATTTTTGTTGTTCTTGTTCTTTCGGACACATCAAGAAGTGTGTTTTCGAAGTTAAGAAATGATGATGATGGATATTTTAACCAAATAATCGAAGCCAGACGATTATGAAGCGACCCAAAGGAAGTTTATATTTACGTTGGGTTGTTGGCACAGTGGGAAGGTAGAGTGTAAAAAGTTGGACAAAAATAAAGTATATCGAAATTTATGCACGAAATGCATTTTTTTTTTGGTATTCTAAAACCAAAGAAAAAGTCCATTTTTAACATTTATTTTGAAGATTCGATCGATATTTAAGCTGCTATACTTTAAAGTTTATACAAAGTTAAAAGCTATTTTGAATTTATACAAAGGCATTCTTTCATTTCTAACGTCGAATTTTTTCTTCTGCGTGGTTCACAAATTCTTTTCGTTTAACAGACAAATTCTGTATTGCCCAGTAAGAACAAAAAGGCCAAAGTTTTCTTTTGCCTCACGAAATGTATTTTTTTGATTTTTATAAATATTTAACCACCAAAAAATAAATACAAAAAATACTCTTTTACCCAAGACAGTTTTATGTACATAGGTACTTTTAACATTAGAAATGTTTAAGCGGAGGCATACCTACTAACAATGTGAAAAAATCAACAGAATTTCAATAAAGTGTAACGCCGAGTAGAGAAAGAGGACGAAACATCAGGGGAATAGACAAAATAATTGCCTTCATGCTATGTCTTAGGGCCAGTTGTACAAATATTTAAACCGTGGTTCAGCTATTTTTATCCATCAATTCCGGCGGATTAATTGAGTTTCAACAGTGGTTTACTGTTCAAGTGTGTGATAATAACCAATTACATACTTGAACCAGCGTTGATCCTTAGTTAATCCGCCGAAATCGGTGAGCTAAAATCTTGAACCGAGGCTGAACCACTATTGTACAACTGGCCCTTAGGAAACAGAATACGAAGAAGATGATAAAACGGACACCAAAAAAAAATAGAAGTGTTTGTAGGCAGGGATGGCCACTACATTTTTCACATTTGCTACGTAGTTTATGTAGTTAAACATAGTTAAATGTTATAGCTAATGAAACAAATTGTAGCAAACTTAGTTTCAAATATCAAATTATCTGTCAGTTGTAACTTTGAAGCTTGAATTTTGAGTTAAAATGTTCAATTTGTAGAAAATAAGACGTGTAGTTTATTAAATTAACTACGCGTAGTTATAATGATGTAGAAAATGTAGTGTAGTTAATTCGGCCAACCCTGTTCGTAGGCTTTCCAGATTTGTATATGTGAAGAAGAGCGAACTTAAAAAAGAATTTATTCAAAGTTTTAAAATATACATAAATGCTTTTTTCATTTCTAATATGTACCTCAACTATGCTAGAATGGCAAATCGGGTAAATTTTTTGAATATTTTTCTTGAAGTAAATGAAACGACTTTTCCAAGTTTCATAAAGGTATCTATACATACCTATACTTAAGGCCACTTTACATGATATGATAAGTCATATGCTTTGTCAAATTTTATGTCAAAAAAATCATATCAAAGCGTCTGAACGCATTCATTGAAATCATATGACTTGCCAAACAGAAAGTCATATGACTTTTTTAAAATTAGAACCGTGGCTATTTTCATTTGACAAATCAAATAAAAATGACGGAGCAAAGAAAACAAAAATCAAACCTTAACTCATTCATTACAAGCCCTGCGTGATCTGCGCCAGCGTTTCTCTTTAAGAGCCATTTCCTGCTCCAAAGGGATCTTCTCCTCATCGTCCTTATTTTTCTCTTTTTAATTATATGTGCTAAAACAATTGAAATCACGAAAATTGCAGCTATTTTCTTTGAATTCATGATTCTTCCTTGTTTTGAATTTTGAAGTGAGTCTATCTGACAATTAAATCAAAGCAAAAGTAAAATATCTAATCATAACATGTAAACATGAAAAAAATGCAAGTGCTATGATTTTACCAGAAATGACAGGTCATATGAGAAATTAGACAGAAAATGAATTGACAGGTCATATGACTTATCATATCATGTAAAGTGGCCTTTACTTCTCAGTTGTTTTTACTTGCGATATAATGTTGTTACTAAATGACAAGATTTGGATTCAAACACGATAGGTTAAACGAATGGAAAACAAGAATAAAGTGGGTCTCGCAATTTTATCTGTCAGTACAGCCTTAACCACTGAAGCGATTTTCTCCAAACTTAGAATTTAAATTTTAATAAAATTATAAGTTTTTGTGTATATATGTATTAATGTAAAATCTGCATTCTGGTTTACAAATTTTTTACCAAAAATCGTTATTACCCGCGGTACCTGCCATAGAATCGTTTTTTTTTTTCAAATTTCTCTTAAAGGTTTAGACGATTCATTTACTTAAAAGAATTCTATTTTTTGTAACCTATTTAAAAAAAATTCTGTATTTAAGAAAGCATAAAATTAAACATTAAAAAAATCTATATGGAAAAAAAATTATTTCAAAAAAATAGATTTTTAAAAAAATTCTGTTTAAATTTTATATTTTTAACAAAAGTTATACTATTTTTAGAAAAAAATTATTAATAAAAAAATACGTATTCTTAAAAGAATTAAATTAATTTTTTTTATTCAATTTTTTGTGTGTAAATTTTCAAACACTCAGAATTTGCAAAACAATTTTAAGAAATTCTATAATTTTTTATAATTTTAATAAAAAACATTTTTCAACATGTTTTTAACCCGCTCTTACGATTTTAATTTTTTGTTGGCTTATATTTATTTATTTTTTTTCAAGACTTAAAACAATATTTGTGTCTTACAATTCACTTACTTAACACTGACAGCCTTTAAAAAACGTTGTCTAACCTTAAATAGCTGCCAAGTTATAAATAAACATTTTTTTATTATTTTTTTTTTAGTAATCTAACTCACAGACAATAGAATCGGTTGTCTAAACCTTGACTAATGTGACATTTTATTTAATTAAAAAAAAAAAAAACAAGTGAGATCGCCGGGACGAAACGCCAAATTTTTGTAGGAGTAAAGGCCGTTAAAAGCCCCCATGAACCTTTAAAGCAAATATTTTTATATTAATTTATTTATTTATTAAATATTTATTTCTCTTCGACCTAAATTTGGTCCACGTTTAACCTACTTAATTCCAGAAAGCCCATCTTTTTATAAAATTTCTATACCTATTTACCTCCAAACCTATACACTATATACCTATACCTCCAAAACTTCAAATGTATCTTATTGGAAATAGGGATATACATGCTTACATTAGATTGTGACTGCATAATAGTTTTATGAAGGAAACTTAGTTTAAGGGCTTAAGGTATGTTATTGTGCTGCGATGGCCCGTAAATATTTTTAAAAACTTCACAAATTTGAAAATTTTTAAGATTAAATTTTTCCAAAGTAAAGTTTTTTTTAAATGGTACAACCGACGAGATAAAAAAAATCGCTTACTATTTGTAACTTTGCGAAGGAACTTAGCGTGAAATTAGCACCATCATTTTCGATTTTCAAACAAAAAAGTTGTGCTGTAGGTATTGTAATCAACTTGTGTTATCATGTGCCGTATATATTTTTTTTAAATTCGCAAATTCGCAAATTTTAGGGATGAGTTTTTTTTTTGCAAAATAACGATTTTAAAAAAATCAAAGTTGTGCTGTATTTTGCTCAAAAAATGATTTGCATATTTACAGCTTTTATGGCCAAAAAAAAATATTGCGAGAGTGAGGTTAGCACCGCCATTTTCGATTTTCAAAAATAAAGTTGCGCTGTATTGTGCTCAACTTGTGCTGCTATTGTGCCGTAAATATTGTTTTAAATTCGAAAATTTGCAATTTTTTTTTTCAAACTTACGATTTTTTAAAAAGTTATACATTATGCGCTGTTTTAAGCTTAGTTTGTGCTTGCTTGTGTTTTTTTTTTCTGAAAATAGAAATTGGCGGTGCTAACTTCACGCACATAAATAATGTAGCACAAATCGCACACAAGTTTTACTTGCCTTTAAGTTTTCTATTTGTAGTTGGACACCCCCATGACCAAATCCTGGATCCGCCACTGGGCTGTATAAATATATAAACTTAAAATATTCGCAGGTATTATACTCTTCGTTCTCCATAACGAGCTCTTTTATAAAATCGTTGATTAAAAAAACAGTTTTGAAATTGCTGTATAGAAAAAATCGGTTTTTGATCCTTGGTAATAAAATATAAAAATATTTGAAATATAAAAATATTTAAAATATAAAAATATTTAAAATATAAAAATATAAAAATATTTAAAATATAAAAATTTTTAAAATGTAAAAATATTTAAAATATGAAAATATTTAAAATATGTATAAAGAGACTTTTTTTAAAAAAAAAATATTTAAAAAATTTTCATGATCTGTATATTGTCGGCCTCAAAACAATTCCTGACAAACAAAATTTAAAATTTTACAGCAAGGATGAAAATGACTAAATGGAGCTAGTTTCTTTTGATTTCAGTTTCGGGGTTCACTCGCAGTAATGTCTTTGTGGAACTATAAAAAAAAGTTTGTCAGAAAATTGAAAAGTAATAAAATTACCCAGCTATACAAAAATTATTAATATATGAGTATTTTGGGTCATAAGGTTTTTAGAACTAATGCGCTGAGAAATTTGTTTTAAAATTGCAATCAAAAAGTCATTGCGAAGTCTGGCTGACAAAAATCTGAAAACACTTATTTTTAAAGGTGAACTTTTTGTTAGTTTTGATTTTAATAAATATTAAGTAATTTTATAAGAAGGTTTTTTTTTTTTTATAATACAAATTCTGTATACTATTCTACTGAAATACATCAGCCAAGTAGAAGACTTAGCACTGTTTTATTAAGTATGTATTTTTAAAATACTTAAAAATGAAAAATCAAACAAAATAATTTGAACTTTAAAAAGGTGTTATTCATCAATTTTGTGGTTTCAGGTCTTTGTTACCAATTTTTGCTTAAAAGTGGAGTAGAAAAGTATTCTTTTGACGAAATTATGTTTTTTAATCGAGTGTCCATTGAAAAAAGGCAAACATTTCATTCATATATAGTTTCAGTTTTAGTTTAATTGCATATACTGCTTATACATATAGACACTGTGAATTGCGGCTCACATTTTTTCTACATCAAAATTATTTAAATTAAATTCCAACAATATTGGGAACTCTTTTTTATTATTCGATTCAAACACTTACCATAAACAAGCTCCCGTTCAAAATTTGAAGTTGGAACAACTATTAAAAATACCACTCCTGATGGCATACTGTTTTTAAGTTATTTAATTTAACAGCTTATAAAAAATTTTTTTTTCTAATTATTGTTCATTTGATGGAAACGAATTTTATTTAAGTGTTTTTATTAATACTGCTTGGGTTAAAAAGAATCATATCAATTCTCACTACTTTCTTAGTTATTTGTTACTAATTAATTCATTTTCACAATCTCTTGGTGCCCACAACTTGTCCCTAATTTAAAACAAAAAATCTCTAAACAATTAATACCGAATCCGCACTAAAAGTGTCACTTCAAGCTGACAGAAATTGATTTTTGAAGTCATTTATTAAGACACACGTTTTATTTCAATAAAAATTAAAACTAAAAAAAGGCAGAATTGTCAGAATTTTTTAAGCAGACTGATGTTTTTGCTAGCGGCAACAGAATACTAATGCGACTGGGCTTAACGTTTCGGGTATAAAAGCGCATATAACCATTTTTCAACGACTTGTAGATAAAAAAGGAATGCTAATTGATGTGATGTTCTAGATCGCCTACAACCAATGTTTGCATCAGTATAGCAGAATGATATTTTTTTATATATTATATATGAGGAAGGTTTATAAAATTAAAATTTGCTGAAACGAAGCTTAAATATTTAAGTTTATGTGACAGTTTACTTTGAGGAATAAGAAAATAAACGTTAGGTAGAAAAAGCGCCATGACCACCTAGCTCCGTGACCCGAAGCGTTTAAATTGAACATAAATATTCAAGATTTTAAATGAAACAACAACACTTGGTTGAGCTACCACCAAGTTTTTATACGCTGGAGTAATAGCTACATTTCACGACTGCCACGTCGATCATCACACTCCTTTTCAAGGTAAATATCGGCAAATGGCGCTTAATTTTTTTTTTTGAAGCCTCCAACTTTTTTTTGAAATTATTTTAAGAATTGAAAAATAATCTGAATCATAATGTGTAAACTTTATATTTCCTATTCATTTAGCAAAATAATTATTAAAGACATCTTCAAGTGCCTACCTATCTTTATATTTAACGTTGTTTTTTGTTTAGCTCAAATTCCAACATATCAGTGCAAATTATATTTAAAATGCAAACAAGGTTTTGAAAGACGTCAGAACATTTAAGACACATATAGGTAATAATTATTTATCTCAAAAGGTGATTCCTAATTTAGAAAGATTTTACCTACACAGGGTGTTCCAAAAATGTACACTAGATTTGAATTTCTCAACATTTATGCAGTAAAGTGTTGGCAAACCCTGAAAAAAAACAAAACAATTTGACAGCTGTCAGTTTGCTGACAATTTTTCATAATTTGTGGAATATTACGCATGTTCAGAAAAATGAGATCTCGGAGATCTTAGCAATCTTATAGTTATATTAACTGGATTTCTCAGCAAATGATCATGGGCAACTTTGTATGGGATTTGGGCCCACTTTCAACATTGCTCAACAGTGATGAAACTTATGTCATATGAAAGCGTATGGAGAGCGCTTTATTTCATTATATGGCAGCTTAATTGAAATCGAGCGCAAAACTTGTGTTTTGGCATTAAAGTATTTAAAATGCCAAAATAAAAATATTAAAAAACAATGGCAACACTTACTTTAAAGTGTTTCACCTTTTCTTTTTGTGCCAAAATACAACTTTTGCCCTCGTTTTCAATTTAGCTGCTGTATAATGAAATAAAGTGCTCTCCATACGCTTTCATACGACATAAGTTTCATCACTGTTGAGCAATGTTGAAATTGGGCCCAAAATGCCCATGGTCCTTTCTCAGCTTTTCTGTCAAAATTCTGAGGAACAAAAATATTGGATACGCTTGCTTTTTGAGTGAGCAAAATTTTTGAGATCTCTGTTCAACAAAGTTCCTTTACTGTAAAACTCTTTGCATTTTTGTGAATTTCTACACAAACTACACAAAAGTTTGTCAAACTTCATATAAAAAAAATGTGTAGAAATTCACACAAACTTCATACAAAAAAAATGTGTAGAAATTCACACAAATGCGAAGAATTTCAAAGTAAAGGAACAAACCTTCTTTGTTCTCTCGTGTAATGTTTTTTTAAACTAAACTGACAGTTGTTAAATTGTTTTTTTTTTTTTTTTTTGTAGGGTTGCCAACTCTTTACTATACTAATGGCTGAAATTTCAAATGATGCGTAAGTTTTCGAAAACCCTTTATAAAGGTGCTATAAAACTTGACTTTGAAATCAATGAAAAAGTTGACGAGTGCATCAAGATATGCTTAAAATGTGAATATTTGATCGAATGTAGATTTTTATGGCTCTATTAGGTTCTTGGCAAATATAAAAGAGAAGAATTTCAAAAGGGATGTTAAGAAGCGACTGATTTTACTCATTGTAAGGGCAGTTCAAAATAGATTCATATGGAAATTATTTACATGGACAATTTGAAGGAAAAAATTTCGAGACCCACTTTTTCGATTGTTAAAACAAACTTTTTTGTCTTTTTGCATTTTTTTTTACTGAATATTAATCTCGTATTTGTTCAAAATTCGATGAATTTTTTTAGGAATCCATTAAATGATTTTCCAGTAGAATTATAACATCAGAAGCTTTAAATAAAATAAAATAAAATAAAATAAAATAAAATAAAACAAAACAACATATACGCATCACTTAAACGCCAAACAATCCTAGGTATATACCAACCAAACTTACTAATTGATAACAATATTATAAACCAGATCGCTTAACACAACCACAACAAACTGTTAATTAGTTTTGTGAATAAGCCGCCATAAATATATGTACATATATAAAACAAATAAATCAATGTTAGCAATAAGCATGGTACAAATTGAATTGTAGGCAGATTGCAGTAAACAGGCTTTCCTTTTCGCCACAACGTTTAAAATGAATGTCTACACGAAACTCACCTCATCTATAGGTATAGATAGAATTTTCATATGGCTATATATCCATTCCTATATTTATACTCATATAAGGTTAGATATATAGTGCAGTTTGAATATTTCAAAAACACTTTCATGGCACTCGTCCAGATGCTTTAATTACCACCCCTTCGCCCCCGCCACATATTATATTAAAGCTTCTATATATCCATGATATAGACATCCAGAGAGACAAATACAACACAGGATTTCTATTCAAGCTGGGGATAAAATAAATTCGCCAGCATATACAGGGTGTCCCGAAATCACAGCCACAGAAGAAAATCATGATATCCCGATGTCATTTCAAGTCGAATAACCTAAGAGGAATTGTCTCGTTTTCGCTTCGTTTTCGACTTATAACGGTTTTTATGATTTTTATTCTTTTTTCTTTGGCTCTAACTTTCCCAAATTACAACCGAAAATTTGTTTTTATTTAAACAAGAACTGTTAGAAATTTGTATCTACTATAGGGTAATTAAGGGAGAGATGCCGCGTCGGGAGAGATGCCGCATAGCCCAAAAGTCAGATTTGTAGTTGACCCTGCCAAAAAAATTTTTTAGTTTTTTGTTAATTTAGTATCAAAACATTAACTAGAGAAATAAAAAAGGTTGCTTATTAAAGTTAAGGGGAGTTATTGCGATCTGTTTTGGTTTTCATTCTCGTTCGTAGCCTGGAAATTTTTCAGTTCGACGCCAGCAGTCATTGCATAATATGGAAGTTAAAACCCGTTTTTGTTGTAAGTAAGTATTTTAGGTGATTGAGTGATTTTGAATGAAGATGCTCAAGTGACTTTTTTTACTTTTTCTTTTTTTTTTTAATTTGTCTGCTACTGTGCGGCATCTCTCCCTCACTTCGGGGAGAGATGCCGCACTTTTTGCGAGGTAAGATGCCGCATATTGAAATTTCACGTTAACCAAAATTCCGATGCCCTTTAACACTAGAAAAAAACAGATCGCAGAGACGCAGAAAAAAACTTAAAAAAAAAGTTGATAAGAGGAAGATTGAGTCGGTTGTTGATCCAAATTTCAGTGCAGAATTCTAGAAACACTATTTTTCAATAAAATAAAAAGAAGATTGGGTAAAATGCACCAATTTCTAGAAATGGTTGCATGAAAATTGTTTACAATTTAAAAAAATGACAAATTTGTCTTTTGTACTGTTGACTGTTGATCAAGAACAACGTAAAAACATACATTTTAGATGAAATACATTTTTTTTTTGTTATTGATCTTACACTGCGGCATCTCTCCCTCACTTGTTGGGAGAGACCAGAATTCAATATAATTTATTTTTAATTATTTATTATTTAAACAATAAGTTTTTTTTCTGTTAAGTGTTTTTTTTTTTATGGTAGAATACAAATCCATTTTTAAGTTTTGTCATAAAAATAAATTGTTTTCTGTTAATAACACAACAAAAAATTGAGTTTTATAAAAGCACGGCATCTCTCCCGCAATTACCCTACAAATTTTTTCTGTGTGGATAACGGTTTTCCCGCAATTTATTAAAACACATTTTTAAGGCATTTTTAAGTTGGTTTTTTGACTTCGAATGATTTTTTTTCACATAAACACATTAATAAGTATAATCTATTTTTTTTTTATTATGACTGCTTAATATGTGTTCTCAAAAATACTTAACATTTTTTACCTCAAAATACATTTGAAATTTGTAAGATAAAAAAAAAAATTCAAAAATCGGTTGGGAAAGTTAAAGCCAGTCAAAGGAAAAAAGAATAAAAATCATAAAACCCATTATAAGTCGAAAACGAAGCGAAAACGAGAAAATTATACCTTTTAAGTTTTTCGACTTGACATGACCTCAGGAACTCATGGTTTCCTTTTGTGGCGGTGATTTCGTGACACCCTTTATATACGAGTTAAGAGTATATCTCTGATCAAATCAAATATATATAGGTATATATCCACATGTGGGAACAACTACTCATCATCATGGGCTGTCATTAAGGCTTTTTTGAAATTCTCACATTCTATATACCTACATTATCTAGTCGATATTTGGTCTCAATTCAACTATAATATAGGATTGCCAATAAAATTGGATTTAAACCTAACCAAACAACTTAGTTGAATTTTCGAAAACAGTTGATGGCATTTGATGGCTTTTCGCCGCATCACTCCGCACTGCGCCGAACTGTCTAACGAACGTCAAAGGAAAGACTAATTTATAGAATCACAAATCGGAATCAGATGCTACCACCAGTAACATTTTATGTAATTGTTTCAATTCTGATTTTGTCACAATGATTGTCATCATTTTGTGTATGTGTGTGTGTGTGTGTTTGCTGCTTTACGAAAATTTAGAGGTAATAAAGGAGAATTAAAACATTTTGGCTTATTAAGTTAGACACAAATTTTTATTGCTTTCCAGCACCGAGTGGTCGTTTAAGGGCTACTGAATTATTAAGGAATTTATTGTTTTTATCTTAAATATTTAAGTTGTCCATGCATTCAACAAATCAACTAATCCGTCTGACTTCATATGGCATAGGTATGCGGACGATATCGCATAAGTATCATCGGTCACTCCCAAAGTCCCGTTATAAAGCCCTTCACAGCAGAAGAAGAATGCATTAAAAAATTATTGGTGTTGAAGAAAGTATACGAGAAAAAGGCCAAGAACTTGCTTACGAACACGATGCATCATTCCAAGTTCTAGAAAAAAACTTAAATATTGATAATAGCATAGCTTTGAGGAGGTAAGGGTAAATTTTTGTAAGGAGTTTTACCTACCTAATAGAGCATACAAATTTATTACACCAATGACACCTTATGCTCATATTTTTCAGTGCGAAATTATCCCAGTTTCGGAGATAAACCCGAATCAACACCAGAAAAATGTTTTTCAGCCCTTTCGATAGTGTCGCTCTCTCTGTTTCGTAAATAAAATGACATTTCCACCCTTTGATTTCGATAAAATTTTTGACAACTGAAAGGTAAATATTATTCCTATAAATTGAAAACAATTGCTTTTATGAATTAACTCGGGTTCAATTTATTTGCAGAATTAACTAACTCTGGTTTAACCCAGAGTTAACTCATTAGACAATAAAAAAATTATAGCCTTAGTGAATTTCTGGCTTAGAATTACTCTAGAAAGCCTCTGGTTTTTCGGTTGAGCGAATCAAATGGATTCAGAGCTCCTATAACGCGTATGATGAAGTGCAATCAGCAAACACACGCAGACTGTCAATCTTACCGAGTGTTGGGCGATAATCTTGAAAAGAGAGTTGTGGATTCTTTGGAATGAAAGAATATTTGGTAATGTATTCGAAAAGGGCAAGGGGAGCTGTACGAAGATGTGGGTGGAGTCCAAAAGCAAAAGGTCAAAATACATATACGTCAACAAATCAAGTCAATATTTTTTTGATACATTTTGGGTTATATCGAACGAATGGAAAACAATGCTCCAGCTAAAAGAGACTTCGAATCAAAACCCCCTGCTTCGAGGCGACAAGGGAAACCGAACCTCCCCGACTAGGACACCAAGCCATTGCAGATGCCAGGGCACTATTCTGAATAACTGGAAGCAATGTGATCCAGATCGTGAAAGATGGAAATCTGCCGTGTCGCAGCCTGATACAGTTTAAGGGTAAAGAGCCCGTCTAATAAGTTAACTAATAAGTAAGGTTATAGACGAAAAGGAAAATGCATCTAAAAATTGTAATTGTAAGTTATAAACACAGAGAAAAAGTTGAGTGAAAATTAAACTTGAAAAATAGGTTCAAGTTCTATTAAAACCGCAATAGTTTATTTGAAAAGAAAAAAAAATTTTTAGCGAAGATGATCTAAAACAAAAATTCGAATTATTCATTTAGGTATACGGTATTTTTTTTTAAATGGACACTTAAGCCCCCATAGACGAAGAAACCGAAAGTCGAAATAGGCGGGGATTTTTTAAACTTTTCTATCATCGAACTGGTTTGAATCTACGAATCTTCAATTTCAATTATATTGATGAATATTGGACATTTTTAAATATTTTATGGGAAATTATTGATCCTTAATTGTTTTAACAGAAAAATTTGTATACATGTCAATCCGCATTATGTCGCAGTGCAGTACTCTGTTTTCTCCTTAGCCATTTGTCGTGAAAAGAAAAAAGAACCCTGTACTGAGAATCATTGCGGATCGAATATTGCGGATTCCATAATCGGCATGATAGTTTCTTGTCTTGCTGAACTTATGAGCTGTATAAAATTAGCATCAAAACTTTCGAAAAATTAATTTTTGTCTAGCTCAGAAATTTCCTTAATTTTTTCCGTGAAAACAAAAAACTTGCAAACGCTATTGTGGTTTTCCCAAAAATAGGCGTGTTAAATCTCTATATACAGTTAACAATTAACATGACACTTTTTTTCAAAAATTGTTTTTTAATATTCCAAAATGTGCAAATTAATTGGCATAAAAACCAAAAAATTGACGGATTAATTGCTGTCCCAAAAATGAATAAAAAGGGTTGCCATTATGGTACTTAATATTGAAAATCGTTGGAGAGATAAACTAATTTTTTATAAGTAAAAAAATTTGTTTAAAAAATGGAAGAAACAAAAATGGTACGCAATTTTTTAGCATTTATTAATGCGAAGTTTAGAAATTGATTTTGAAAAAACCCATTTTTTTAAAAGTCCAAAATATAGTTGTTGGTGTTTTTTTTTTTTTTTTAATTGTGTTATGCAATATTAGATTGGCTTTATTTTCCCCCAGATCCAATTCAGAAAAAAAAATATCATGAAAATATAACAACCCCTCAGTGACAACTTGTTAAATACCCAACTCTTTTCCCTCTTTACTTATGATATACATACATATATGTATGTATGTAAGTATATGGCAAGTTGTGGATTCGTAAAAAAAAATCGAACTCGGGATTTTGATCAAAGTTGACATTGATGATTTTTCTCAAAAACGTGCCCACACGTCTTTTTTTAAGTTCGGTAATTTTTGTTTCTAAAAGGCAACCATTTTATAAAAAAAAAAATCCGAAAAATGGTTAAAAATTGTTCCTTTCATAGGACCATTTTTTTTTTAATTCGATTTTTTCAAAAACAGTTCAACTGGTATTGATCTATTTTTTTTATGGAGAATATTGAAAAAGTTTTAAAAGTTTTGTATACCTATCAAAATTTTCAAACAAAAAATTTTTGGAGTTTTAAAAAAGTTTTACAATTTTTTTTTTTTGAAAACTTAATAATTCGAAAACGACTCAGTGATTTTTTATTAATTTTGGCACCCAGCAGTTTTATAACCAAAAATAACGGTGCCTTTCATACAAATGTTTAAAAACCCGTATTGAAAATCTTATTTTTCTCAAAAACTACTCCTACGATTTTAATTAAATTTTTTGTGTGAACTTTTATCTGTACGATCTACCATATTATTGAAAAAAAAATCTTTGGGGTAAACAATGGTATCTCTCACAGAACCATTTTTTTGATTTTGGACTATCTCATTATCAGTTCAACTGATTTTAATGAATTTTTTTACACAAAAGCTTGAAATAAGTTCTAATAATATTGCATACCAAAATTTTCAAAAAAATAAATTATTGATTTAAAAAAAATTTTTCAAATTTTTTTTTGAAAATTCCTTAATTCGAAAATGGATAGATGATATTTTTTTTTAATTAATTTTTTAACTCCGCAATAATAAAGACTAAAAAATCTGTTTTTATTATTTTTTCAAAATTTTGAATATAAAAAATTTTTTTTTAAAACCGCTCCAAATATTTTCAATTTCTGTGGCCAAAAGGAATAACAGCATAAGTCGACTTATGTCAAAATTGAGTTTATTACAGTATTTGATGCGCAATATGCGAATCTATACTGTCATATTTTGTTCGTACTTTTATCTCTTATACGGTTTATGAACTGTAACACTTCGTCCGTAAGTTGTAAGAGTAATTGATTTTACGAACTATTTACAATACATAGGTACTCGTTTAGGTACTTCAAAAGTACCTATGGCTTTTAGCCCTAAAATTTGTATTTATTTTTCATCCTCTTTTCTCATATTCAAAACAAAAAAATACTGCATTTTACACAAAAATTACCTAGTTTAACCTTCAAAAATGTATATACATATATTATGTATTAATCGTTTACAAACAAATCTATTTTAATCGAGGAATTATACAAACATTCATCTTTATATTTAAAAAATATTGAACTTTCTTATAACCTACATTATTTCGGAAAGTTCTCCAGGCGGACAACTTGCTTATAACACATTTTTTTTTTTTTTCTTCTAAAAATAGATTTTCAAAGTCGCGCGCATTGTATATAGCCACAGAGTAATTAGACAGAAAATAAAAAAAAGAAATGAAGAGATACAATATTTTTTTCTAATATCTAAATTCTTTAATATTTTACAGGGTGTACCTACTTGATTAATAAAAATAAAAAAAAAACATCAAATTTTGTGAGATTCGAATTTGGGTGATTATTTGGGTATTGACATTTTAAGGAACAAATTTAAGCTTTACATGGAATTAATTTGTTGTGTAGTCTCCCTGTGTGTTTGTAATTTTGAAAAAAAGAGAAAAATAAGGAATTTTAAAAAATTTAAATTTAAAAAATAATTTTAATTTATTTAATTATTAGGTAATTTTAATTAAGATACTGCGACGACGAAAAGATGATCGTTTAGATCGAAACGCTGCGGTCGATTTAGCTGAAATAAAAATTAATGTTGTAAATTTATTTTAATTATTAAATAAATTTTAATTATTTTTTTAAATTAAAATTTTTTTTAATTCTTTATTTTTCTCTTTTTCTTTCAAAAATTTATGTGAAAATTTAGACTTTTGAAAATATATAAATATATATATATTATTTATAATAAACCTAAAGGCAAAAAAGGTGACTTGATTAAATTAAAAATGTCAAAGTTTTAACAAATGCTTATAAAAATTAATTTGAGATATCTAAAGCTTTTGTCATGTTCGAAAAATTGCAACATGGATCGAATTCAAAAATTATGTAGATATTCATATCAATTTAAGCAATTGCTTAGAAAATTCATGTCATGCTCGTTTTGTTGGCTCTACAATGCTTTTAATTTTTATTTTCAACTGGAGAAAATCCCTTTTAAAAAAAATGACATATCACCATTAATCTTAATCTGATTTGTCAAAATTCAAGTAAATACAAAGTAAGTAGGTATTTTCGAACTAACTGGAGCAATTTTTATTTTAAGCAATTGCTCAATTTCTTTGCTATTAGATTAGATAAGATTTTTATTGGTTCATATTTTAAAGAGATTCAATACAATATTTATGATACATTAAATCATTCTAATCAGACAGCCTTTAAAGGCAATTATAAAACATTCCATGAAACCAGGACACTTGGGTTCAGCTATTTCTAGCTTGAGCATCCAGACGATTCGAGTTAAGACGCAAAGAAGTTCATTATGAATGCTATTATAATTTACTTTGAATAATTTCTAATTTTGTTTATAAATTAAAAGTTAATAAAAATGTATAAATAGATCAGTTAAACTTAAAAATTGTGTGCAGTATCCTGCAAGCATAAGTGGAAGGTTGTGAGGCTGAAAAACATCTTTCCGCATGTGAATTAGTTAATAGAAATATTAATTTCTTCATAGACAGCTTTAAATTTCACCTGATTCAAAGCCATTTTGCTAGCTTAATTGTAACAAAGTCGAAAGTAATGGATATTTCCCTCAGTGAATTCAGATAACTCAGCGCAAAAAACTCAGCTACCTTACAGTGGTACCTCCAGGACACCGTGAAAATATATGCGGAAACATAATGGCAGGTAAACTTGCCAAAGTCGATCATAACTTGAAACGAATGAAACCAACTCCTGCCCAAGAAAAGAAAAGAAAAAAAAAAGAAAAGAAAAGAAAAGAAAAGAACAGAAAAGAAAAGAAAAGAAAAGAAAAGAAAAGAAAAGAAAAGAAAAGAAAAGAAAAGAAAAGAAAAGAAAAGAAAAGAAAAGAAAAGAAAAGAAAAGAAAAGAAAAGAAAAGAAAAGAAAAGAAAAGAAAAGAAAAGAAAAGAAAAGAAAAGAAAAGAATTCAACAAAGCTACTTGAATTTGGTAACAAATGTTCAACAATTAGGAATTTTCGAGTTTCGTATTTCTCCTCCCCCTCCCCCTCCCCAATTTGACGTTTTTATTTTTTAATAAATTTAATTCTATTTCTATTTCTGGAAAAAATGTGAAGGCAAAAACTATTCAGCTTTAAAATTCGAAGATTTCATATCTTTGTTGCGAGTCTTTGTAGCTTATGTTTGTAATTTCATGAATTGAAAAATCACCATCCCATTTTCCCATTTTTTTTGCAGATACTGGTCTGACTTTTTTCCCTAAAGCCTAATTAATTACATTCACCCTGTTATTGTATAGAATTTTCTTTTATAAATTTTTAATAAAAGTAAACAAAAACAAAAATGATCTCAACTCAATTTCTAAACTATTAAAGCTACATAATATTCTCTCTTTTCAAAAATAATATGTACATAGCTTCCAGAGATCAGTGAGAATTGATGGTCTGATGAAAAAAAAAAACAACCACACTGGTAGGTACCAGATGGAATATGTATGTATGTTTCTATAGAACGATAAATAGGTGCATAATTTTTGAAACTTAAAAACACATCTACCCGTACATACATTTTTGTTTCGCGGTATTTTTTCAAAAGTGCGATGTGTCCAAATTGAAATTTTTTGTTTATTTTTACAAAATTGTGCGATTGAATTTTGTTCTTGTTCGCACTTCGATGGGGGTTTTCTGTTGCTACTCTCTCTTTCGAAAAAAAAAAAACAGTATAAAAACATTTTCGAAAATATTGATTGTGTTCGTGTGTCGCAAGCTCGTTAGAACAAATTTTTAATTAAAAATCACTTGCGATCGAAAGTGCGCTGTTCGGTGTTTTTTTTTCGGATGTTCAATAATAATTTTCATTTATTTTTCTTAATTATTTGCTGTGATTTAAATACTCGATACTAAATTATATTGATTTAAATAAAAAATGTAAAAAAATATTGATTTGAATTTGGGTCAATTTTTGTCGATTGTTAATATTTTGAAGATGATATTCATATCGTGTAGTGATGCGAATATCCTTGAGGCATTTCCATTACTGGAAACGGATATTTGTATAACAAATCAAGTGCAGTTGATATCAACATGTTGTGTGGGTGGAGTGTTATTATTAATGGCCGCTGCAGCAGTCGTTAAATTTCGACAGAGGTATATAAGTTTTGTGTGCAGTGAAACATGAAAATGAAATGTTTGTTGTTTAGATATAAATTGGATATTTTAGATTTGTCTAGCCCGAATCTGAATCTAAGGCGTGGCAAGTCCACTCGTGTAGAACTTTGGGTTCATGTAATGGTTTATGTTTAATAGTTGTCTTTATAAGTAAAATAAGTAGAAAACGTTGGGTCTACAGAAAACAAAATCGTTGGGAGTGGTTTTCTATACACCTATCTCCTGGCATTTTCCTTAAAAAAAAAACTACCTTCTTTTATCAAACTTTAAACGAATTTTAACGAAGTCCTCACGAAGTTCATAAAACTTACTTTAAATTTCCCGAACTTCTTTTCAATCTCTGAACGAGTTCTTATGAAATTCTTTACAACCGTGAAACTCTGAACGAGTCTTTTATGAAATTTTTTACATTTGCGAAATTTTGAACTAGTTAAACGATTCAACACGAATTCCTTTCTTTTGTCAAACAAATTGTAACGAAGCTCATTACGAATTTCGTTAAAACTCCATGATATTTTTGACAAACGCAAGAAAATCTGAACGAGTTTTTATAGGCACGAAACTCTGAACGGTGTATGAGATTCTTAACAATTGCGAAACTCTTAATGAGCTTGTATGACATTCTTAACAATTGCAAAACTCTGAACGAGTTTTTATGAGATTGTTTACATTTGCGAAATTCTGAACGATTTGAACGATTTAACATGAATTCCCTTATCTTGTCAAACTCTTAACGAAGCACTCACGAAGTTTATAAAAATTCTTTTATATTTCCCGAAATCACGAAATTCTTAACGAGTTGTTTACATTTTTGACAATCTGGACGAGTCTAAAAATTCAACACCTATTCCTTTCTTTTGTTGAACGAATTGTAATAGGCTTTTCACACCGAACTTTTGGGTTCGGTTTTTCGGCAAAAAGTTTTCAAAAACCCGAAAAGCGTTCACACTGAACATTTACAAGTTTTCGTTTGACATTTCACAAACACCAACTCATCTCCTACAAAAAAAATCAATAACAAAACATCTCATTTACATAACACACTCACAATTTATTTTGTCAGCAGAATTCAGCAGTTTTTGTTTACATTTGATTGAGCGCTGGATGTTTCGTAAGGTTTGTTTGTTTAGTTCAACTTTGAATTTCAACTAGTTTTCGTGAGGTTTTATATAAAACTTGTGGTTTACCAAAAATGTATGGTAAAACTTGAGTTTTCGATTAGATTTTCCGCCAAAACCGATAATTTCGCGAAAACCGCGTTTTGGGCTTGGTGTGAAAAGGCTATAACGATGTTGATACAAAAGGTATTGTAATATAGAATAAAGTTAAATTAAAAAAAAAAAACAAATTTTTCTATTAAATTCCAAAACCATTTTTTGAAAATTTTAATGACCCAATGTCCTTATTGATAAAGTCAAAATTTTAAAAAAGTGTGTGACATGCCGGGATATAAAAATTCATTCGAATGGCGAATTTTTTGATATTGAACTACCTACCTAATATTAGGGCCGATGATTCCACCTGGGTAATCATCTACCCGGTTACCCGATTACCCGGGGATTACCCGAATTACTCGGGTACCCGGGTATCATCAGTCCTACCTTATATATAAATGTAGATCAAAAATGACTTACCAAATGAATATTTATTTGTTATATTGAATTAGGTAGGTTAGGTACTATCCAAGTTGTAGTCATCTTCTTCACCAAATAGTCACACATTTTTAAACACTTACTTGAATTTTCACTTGGAAATTTAAGAGAAGAAAAGGACTAATTTTCTATGAACGGAATTTAACTTAAAAAGTAATAGAGAAAAAAAATTATTTCAGTAAAATGAAACACATGGATTTCTGGAAACACTTTTCTTTAAGATACAAAATTTAAAACACTTGTTTTAGGAGCAAAACATTTTCTGTAACCGTGATTTCGAATTAGAAATAACCTTGTTCTTTTACTTCCCAAACCAAACACATTTCTGCCATTTTTAGCCCGAAAGACTGTCAAAGTTCATATAAAATAAAAATAAAACTGATAGAATCTGGCAGTTTGGAGCAAATAAGCGAACAGACCTAATATTTAACGATTTTGCTAACAGCCACACCGACATAAGATAACCACCAGCAACACTGACGCCCACGAATCACGATGCACGGCAACGAAACAAAAACAAACAACCACGGACCGTATTATTAAAAAAAAATGAGAAGAGAAATCAAATCGATTTTAATTTTTTTTTATGAAAATACACTTTTAAGCAAAGGAAAATTAAATATTTTTCTAAAAAAAACATTCTTCACAAATTAAAAAACAATTACAATTTACAACCGATTATTAAAAATTTACACTAAAAATAATTAATTTTTATGACACGATCGCGGAGCAAATCTAAGAAAAAATAAACTCAGAGAGATAACTGAACTTACAGAGACAAAAAGAGCGCAGTGATGATGATTTTTGTGTTTGTGTTGTAATATGTATAGACAGGTAGACACTGACATGAGCGAATTCAGGTGGAATGAATTGTAATGTGTACGATGGACTTCTTTTTTTTTGTGTTTGGGTGGTGTTTTAAAAAAAAATGTGCTTAAAACGTCATGGGTTGGTTTGGTTGGTAGTTGTCTAAGGACCTGTTTAGATTGTAGGTATGCTCACTACGTAGTGAATAGTCATGTCGTGTCTACACTCGAAACTTCTCAGCCATGAGTATCGCCGAACTCTGATGGAATATCTCTGAATTGAAACATTTGATTCTGAGCACCATGAACCGAGTTTAATATTAAATAAATAAGCAGTCGCAAAATATAGCAGAAATTTCAATTTTAATAATTAAATCTTCTTCAACATCTTTGCTGTTATCAATCCACCAATTCAATAAGCATTTTTTGCGTCTAATACTACGTTTTCATTGGAGCCGAAATGAGCTAATTTCGTTAATTACAGAAAAGGTGTTTTCATTGCAAATTTGTTAATTTCGTTTGACAGATAACTTCATTTTGAATTTGATTTGGCAGTAAATAGCTTCTTTTTCTTGTGTTCTGTTTCTGTTTCATACATCAAATTTTCACATTTTCAATGTTTCTACTGGATTTCCACTGCGGATGCATTCCAATTGGGTGTGTTCATAAGGTTTTTACGTTATTTCCAACCTAATTTCGTGCAAATTTGGTTGAAATTACTTCATTTCGAAATGCAAATTTGTATGGGAAATGAGATAATTTGGAATCGAATTTGGAAATTTTCAACGAAATTACCTCATTTGGCCCAATGAAAACGTAGTATAAGCTTGACTAATTACACATTTATAATTTTTATTTTCATCTACCTTACCCTTCAACGAACATGCCAAAAATGAGAAAAATGGCATTAAATGGAACATGTTGGAAATGAAACATGACTGCTCACCACAATCTTTATGTTTTCTTCCTGACTGTCGCCTCCCTTTCTACCTCACCGATTTCACCAACAAAATGCCGTCACTACGTAGTGAGAAGTCACAATCTAAACAGGGTCTAAGGTTTATCCTGTTTCGACTTAAACCTAATCTATAGTTTAGGGACCAGTGCTGCCAGTTATAGCTTTCATTGAAACTCATCATTGAAAATTTTAATTTCTTATTTTGAGACACTTAAAAAGCAAAATCAGTAATTATTTTGATGCCAATAAAAAGCTCTTGACTCAATTATTATTTCCAGTCAAAAAAATATTTAATTTTGGCCCAATCTTTTACATAAAACGATTTCTAAGATTTCAATGATCAATGATAAGGTAGTTCAATCACTGAAATAAAGAAATTCATTTGATTTGTAAGGTTTGGTCAAAATGAACATTTTTTTACTGAAATTAATAATTGAGTCATCACCTTTTTATTGGCATGAAAATATTCTCTGATTTTGCTTTCAAAGTGTCTCAAAATAAGAAATTAAATTTTTCAATGATGAGTTTCAATGAAAGCTGGCCCCTATAGCTATCATTGAAAACCATCATTGGAATTTTTATTGTTAAGTTTTGCGGCACTTAAAAAGCGAAATTATTGATTATTTTGATGCCAATATAAAGCTTATGACTTAATTATTAATCCTTGCCAAACAAAATTTTCATTTTGGCCCAACCTTCCACATGAAATGAATTTCTTTATTTCAGTGATTGAACTACCTTACCATTGATCATTAAGATCTTAGAAATCATTTTATGTGAAAGGTTGGCCCAAAATGAAATGTACCTATAAATAATAATTTAGTGCTCAGCTTTTTAATGGCATCAAAATATTCACCAATTTCGCTTTTTAATTGTGCCTCGAAACTTTAAATTAAAATTTTCAATGATGGTTTTCAATGAAAGCTATAATTGCCACCTTATAGATGAAATAAATCTGTGTACTGTTTTGACGGCACCATTGAAAATGCAAATGGTTTTTCATTTTTAAAATATTTTAATAAACTCTTTTGTGTCTTCCGAACTAATTTTAAACTGACTTCCCGTTGAGCTAGAGAGTTGAAATTTTAAACACAGGCCTGCAGAAATGGATAGACAGCAGATTTGTTTAAAGTTTGAAGTCTCTAGCTTGCACTTTCTGTTTGTTTATTTGTTTGTTTCTTCGCTAAAAATTTTGAAACCGATTTACAAAAACAAAAATTTTGCCCCACGTTTTGCGAGGGTATAAGAGAAATTATTTTAATTATTTTATTACTATACTTTCTATTAATATGTCTGTTTCTTAACTTCCCAAAACTGCCACTTTCTACCCATTTTCGCCCAAAGTTCGATCAAAGCCCATATAAAAAGAATAAAATTAGACTATAGAATTGGTCAAAATTGGTAGTTTTGTGAAGTAAAGAAACAGACCTAATATTTCATGTGAAAAGATTTCATTTGAAAATGTATTCTTATTCAATTATTCAACTTAATAGTCTGGTCTGTTACCGATCTTCCAACTTCTCCCCAATTGATACGTACTACGAATTGTAGGCTATCGAAATAAGGTATGGAGAAAAATGGAGGCGGAACAAGAGAGCATACTTGAAGGCGCTTAGAAAAATGCTGATGCTCCAAATGCATTTGATAAACAAACAAACAACACATCTCGACCTGTGACGTCAGTGGTCTTAAGCGGTGGAATGCGTAGTGCACACGACTTCTAAGACTGAGCTAATCTGATGTGCGTGGGTTCGATCCCTATGGTGTGCATGTAGAAAGTTTTGTCATAATAAAATTAGATTAAAGCTCAGCACCACTAATAAAGAGACTGATGATAAGGCTTGGCACCCCTTGAAATAGCTATGTCTCCAGCCAAATAATTAATTAAAACGAATTATAAATTAATTCGTATACAATTGGTGGTAACACCTTTAAGTTGTTGTTGTTATTCATAAATTCATTAAAGGAATATTTTTTAGATTTGTTTTAGATAAAAAAAACATGAAAAATAGAAACTTTTTTCTATAAAAACCTTATTTTGTTTTTCATGTTTAACTTTGCATATTTTTGAAGGAAAAAAAAAATAAATGACCTAAATTTTGTACACCACTTAAATAACATACCTGGTTGATTTTGATGTACATATTTATAATTGCGCTATCCTTAAAATAAACATCCTTACCACTGAAAATTACTTTGTGATGATCCTTGAGCAGAACAAGTTGAAACAAATACATACTCCTTTTGTGTTCTGGTGACTTTTTGTTCATATATAGTTACATCCTGAAACGAAATAAAAATATGACTGGTTAAGGTCAATTTGACAGAATAATTTTTTTCGAATTTATATGAAGTTTTAAAAAAATTAGGCAAGTTCAAGAAAATTAGACCTCTGAGACCTCAGTAGTTTCATGTACAATTTACATGAACAGAATTCCTCAGTAAAATTTTTCAGATTTGCTTTCAAAATACTAACTAAAAAATTTTGGATTCACTTAATCACTTTTTGACAGAACCAAATTTCTGATATCTCATTTTTCTGAACATGTCTATTATTTAAATATTAAGGGCCAGTTTCACAGTGAAATAAGTGTCACTTAAGTGCCAAATATGGAAAACTAGTTCCCAATTTCACAGTGCAAACTTATCGGAATAAGTGACACTTAAGTCTTCCATGTTGGCCACTTAAGATCCACTTACTCGGGCAGTTAAACTGCGGCCAAAGTGCCAAAATGGGAAAATTGAGTTCCACATATTTTGTTAAGTGTGCACTGTGTCAGTTCAGCCCTAAGTCAGTTCCGCCAGTTTCTGAAATCTCATGGACTAAATTATTTCAGCTTCAATGATCAAGAGGAAAAGAGCTAGAAGTCAGAAGCACTATTTCCATCTTTTTCTTATAAATTGATGAACTGCAATAAAAAAAATTATTGAGCAAGCGAATCCAAAATATATCAGTCCTTTTTTACAGCGACACTAAAAATATCACTGAGGAATTGCGTTTAAACTTTAAATTGCTGACATCTCAGAAATCTTGAACTGGCTAATTCAGAATTATTTGTCATTTAAATAAGAAAATGATTTATTTAAATTAATTAAAAATTGTAAGGTAAGAGGTAAGGGCTGCTGATCATTTTATTTTGTTCGAAAGATATAAAGGATGCTTGTGGGTGACGTGAAATAAGGCCCAACGAAATAAAACCCAATTTCAAAAATTTGGCCTTATTTCGTTTTTAAAATGGAAATAACGCCAAATTTTCTATTTGGCTTTATTTCGCTTTTGAAAACGAAATATGGCCAGTTTGGCTTTATTTCGTTTTTATATTTTTTTTTCTTTCCAAAAGTGTGAGAACTATGATTCATCACCCAATATTACGGCGTATAAACAGTGAGATATTTATGGGGGACAGGCTGACCCCTGCAACCCCCCTGACGGGGACACACTATAGGATTTGGGGTAGGTGCGAGGTTGGGTGTAGTTAAAGTGTTGGGTAAAAACATTTGGCTTTATTTCCAAGTCAAATTTGGCCTTATTTCGTTTTCGAAATGGAAATAAAGCCAATTTGGCCTTATTTACATTTTCAAAACGAAATAAGGCCAAATTTGAGATTTGGTCTTATTTCGTTGGGCCTTATTTCACGTCACCGTGCGTGTGTAAGTGTACGGTGTACCTAAGGTATAAATGTATCTACTAATTTTAAACAATTTTCACGACTGGATAATACGAGTTTGCTTTTGTGGTAAACAATTACAAGAGTATAAGGGAGCTTCATTTTAACGAAAAATATTAAAAAGTTCAGAAAACAATTGGAAAAAAGGCTATAATATTTGAATTTTTAAGAATTATAACAAAAGCGGTCAAGTCATTTTAACAAAATACGAGAATAACTAAAAAAATCAAAAATAATAAAACGTCCAAACTTTATTTCCGTTATGCGTAACGTTGTTTTCTAACAATCACTTTGGTACTTTACAGGTACAAAGTTTAGTCAAAATCGAAGTCGTTTTCGAGAAAATATTAACCAAACCAAAATCGTTGTATGGCTACACCTTTTCGATAAACTAAAAGAAAAAATCGAGTTTCCCCTTAAGGAAATCACATAGAAATGCTCTATACCAAATTTGAAGAAAATCGGTTCACCCGTTAAGGTTCTAGCTCAAAGACGGAGAAAACCACAGACGCACAAACCATCGACGGTATGACGAACGTCACTTTTTCGGATTCAATATTAGAACAGGGAATTAAAGTTTTGAAGTGGTCTAAGATTGAATGCAGTATTGTAGGAGGGTTGATTTTGAGTATAAATCTGAGTTTGCGGGAAATTCGGGTTTGTGGGGGTCCTGTTATCTTGAAAATAAGATTTTTTTGCAGTTTTTCTCAGTCTGTGCAACTTTTTATGAAAAAAAGATTAAATACTTTTTTGTTACAATTTATATTCTCTACAAATACATATATGCAACATTTACCTATGCATAGAGCAAATAACTTAGAAGTTATTAACGAAAAACGACTAAAAAATTGGTCTTGATCACCCTTATTTTCGAATTGCTCGCAAACCGTTACATTTTCAAAAAAAAATATTAAAGAAAATAAAAAGAAAATATTTTAACAAATAAAAATTACTCCCCATTGCCTGTACCACATTTTTTTATACGAAACCAATACTTGCCCTATAGAGAGGGAGTGTAAAAAAGTGACATGTGATATTGCAAAATGACACCTGGATCACTTAATAACAAAACTTATTAATTCTTTACCCGCATATATGTACCTATACACGTATACTAAAGTGATTGTTGAAAATATTTGAATAAAAACTTCGTTTAAAATTCATTTATTCCATTTTACATAAATAAAAATTAATAATTTTCCAGTTATATTCAAAGTCTTTTACATCATCACGTCATTCATAATGGTCCTCGAAAAAAAAGTGATAACAGCTTCTTTTTTTTTACGTTGTTGATATTTTACCATTTTCTAAAACATCAGTTATTTCCCACAGAATGTTGTTTTTTTTTTGTATTTTTTTTAGACAAAAATTTATAACCCATAAATATTTTAACCATCATGATGTGTGTAACTCTGAATATTTTTTTTTTCAACATTTCATTGAATACCTATAGGTACGATATATACATAGATTATATACCTACTCGTATTTGTCGGTAAACAAAACGAAATAAAAAAATATACAATCAAGACTTATACACAGCCTCTATATATTTGGAATATATTGAATAAAATAGCTTGTGGCTTTCAATATTTTTATTTCCAATACCAATAAATTTGTAAATATAAAAAAATAAAACTGCTATAGGTAATCGTTTTTCTAGTTTGCTGTTTTTTCAAATCGAGTTATGTGAAGATTCAGGGAGGGATTAAGCGACTTTTTAAAGAATCGAAACGCAAAGCTTTTTTAGTTCCACTTTAACCCGCTCGATATAGAGCCCACTAGCACGAACTTATTGACTTTTGATCCAGCATTATTAAAAATGCTATTGGCGGCTGGCGAGTAGAAAAAAGGTTGAAATAAATTGGAATATTCATTCGTGAAAGAAACAGAACCAACCATCAACAGAGAAGCAGCAATCTGCTTGTTTTTTTTTTTTATTTTAATTGATTTTATAAAAAATATTGTACAGAAATTACTAAATATTCCAAGAAGGGCAAGTATTGGTGATGTGTAAAAAACAAATTTCGAGATTTCAATCAGGTTTCGAAAATCATAAGTACACATAATATTAATGGTAATAATAACCTAGAATTTCTGCGTCTGCTACAAACCTACATTGGCTTTTAATTTTAAGTAAATAAAGCGTAGCTAGTTGTAGTTGTTTTTTCAATTAAATTGATATTAAATTGTCACCTTATCTGAAGATGCTATAATTTTTGAAAATGGCGGAAAATAATCAAACAAAGCAATTATTTCGGCTTCTATAGAAGTACATTAGTGGATTCATGTATTGTTGACGTGTATTTTGTATCTGTTTACAAATTTCAAAGAAGAATTGACAATTGCCGCCATTTGCAAAAATTATAGCATCTTCCGGTAGGGTGATGATGACTTTTGGGTCAAATTGTAATTCCCTTGATGTGTGTTTTGACGTCTCGGTACTGTTCCTTATCTCACTCCCACTTCATGACGATAAAGAGGTGGCCGAGAAAAGCTTATCTTTCTAGTCATAAAGTGGAAGTGATATAAAGTCACAGTACACATATTAAAGGTAATATATTGCGCAGGTTGTCAAAGTTGGAAATGTCAAAAAATTAAAAATGGCTGTTCGAGTGACCACAGGAACTCAACACGCATCATTAGAAACAACAACAAAATATTGAAATTAGACAAGGAAAGGGGCACTGAATCCACCATTTTACCACCATAATACCTCGATTTTGACAGATGCGCAGAACTGAACAAAAATGAAAACGCTAATGAAATTACCTTTAATATGTGTACTGTGATATAAAGTACCTAACAACAGAGACGTCAAAAAAGTTGCAGGAGAAAGTCCAATGTAAACATGGGTAGTCTTGGGAAAAAATTTGAATTTTTTGTTTAAATTATTTTGAACGGTTCTCGAAAATAGCTCTAACGATTTTGATTAAACTAAATAAATAATAACTAAAACTGCTTGTCAGGTTTTTGCTAAACAATTCACATAACGGAAATAGGGTATTTTTAAGATTTTTTAGGAAAATTGCCCAAATTTTTGTTTAAAGCCATAAATCTCTGTTTAAAATGAATTAACTTGAACATTCCATGTTTGCAAACGACTCTTGAATATACGATTTTTTACCAAATTACATTATCTACAGTAAAAATCGTTAATTACTATCACTAGAACTCAAAAATCGCTAAAAAAAATAAAAGAATGCAATAATTTGTGGATCTTTTACATATATGTATTTGAAGTTTGGAAACCGAACATTTGTCGCTCATCTACACTTCGGAAGGTAATATCCCGAGGCGTAGTGGTTAGTGTGTATGAACTTGGGTTCTATTCCCAGCCTATGCCAGCTAAAAAATAAACAGAATTGTCTTTTGCGGGTTATTGCGTCTTGTGAGGAATTGACAAATCCTCCAAGAGTATCCCTTGCAGGGTTACCTTTGGGGACACTTTATGGTCATTTTGACACCTTTTCAGCGTTCAGACACCAGGACACCCTTTTCAAAAATTAGTCGATTTGGACACTTTTTATAAATCTAGCAACTCTTTGGACACTATTTTAAGCAAAACAAACAATTTGTTCGTGAAATAGAACGCAACCCGTCGGAAACAACCAAAATATAAAATGCCTACACCAAACTATCTATTTCTATCTCTATCTTTCATATAAAAATCTCTGTGCAATTCACCACACACTTACACTATACAGAAAATAAAAGTTTGCAAGTTGTTTGGCATATGGATAACAACATTATTGACGCACGTATGTGTGTTATCTGTTATGTTTATTCTTTGGTTTTCATTCCTTCACATCTATCTGCTACTCTCTGTGGTCGGTTCGTCTGCGTTGTTTTGAATCCGGTGTCTGGGTTTGAATGTTCGTTCGGATTTTATTTGTTCGTTCGGATTTCATTATAAGAACTCCCAAAAATGCACCATCAACTTCCACAAATGTACAAAATTTGGAGAGCGAGTCGGAATCTGAATCTGAATCTAGCACTGGCTCCGAAACTACATACTTCAATTTTTCTAGTTGTTAATCGCTTATGTTACCTGAATTTATGCAATATTTTTCTGTTCTTAATTGTTATAGTAAAAACTTTATTTTACCCTGCGTTTTAATTGACATTTCTATGGGACACCTTTTTTCCTCTGGGACACCATTTTTGACACTTTATGAAAATTTTCAGAGGTAACACTGATCCCTTGTCATGAAAAAAGGCCTCTCATTTTAACCGTTCGGATTCGACAGAAAATTGTTGGTCTCCACACCATTCCTGTCAATAACACGCACCCAGAGATGGTTGAGAGTTGGTAAGTCACACATAGGCCCAGGTTCTACCCGAGCAGTTGCGCCACCCAATTAATTTATTTTTTTTTTATTTATTAACACTTCGGAAGTCGCAAACTTATGGCCTGAGTGTTGCCCATATGACAAAACCTTACCCAAAAAATTCAATGGCCCTTCACTTTTGTAAACACATTTTTCTTACACCAAATTGTTAATTTTCGCAAGCTTAAATATTAATTGAATAAATAATAACTTTAATCTTTAATAAATGAATTTAAAAGTCTATGAATTACTTTAAAAACCTAACAGCTATTTTTTAACATTGAAAATGTTTATAGGGTCGTTTTGAGAAAAATATGGTGTTACCAAAATGATTAAATGAACAAATGAATATATAACAAATGAACGAAATGAACTCTAGCGTATAGGGGGCTCAGGATCGAATTTTTGGTTGGTGTTACCAAAGAAAATGCCAAAATGAACCTAAAGACACAATCGATGAATCGTACCTACACGTTGATCGTCGCCAACCGACGAGCTTCAGTGGAGGATAGTTGAATTTGTATGAAATCTTAAAATCACTCGATTTGAGCGCACTTAGAAGTCTTTTACTCAGGTTATAATTATTGGATGCTAAATATTAAGATAGATAATTAAAGATAAAATGACAGGCTACAAATCAGCATAAAAATATTTGCAAAAGCTTACAAAATTTCATACTAAAAACGTGAAAGATTGGCTTTTGAGAACTAATTTCATCACGGCAAATGACGTGAGGAACAAGAAAACAAAAAGAAAAAGAAAAAAACGTACCCACAAAGAATATACATTGCTGTAAGGGTGTTGGCAAGACGTTGGTTGGAGTGGAATGTGTGCAATAAAAAACCACCACTGCACTGTGGCTGGTGGCAAACACAATTGGCTTCGCATCGGGAACAAAAATGATATACATACATAGCTACATTATTAAGTAGGTTAGGTATGTCTGTAAAATGTTATGTTGATTAAATTGTTGTAGGTAGGTATTTTGCAAATATTATTCGTAATGGTACGATTAGGTTGGTTTGGTTGGCTTATAACTTCTGTTCTAACATTCGGATATTTAAAATAAAGGTCTTAAAATGAAGGTAAAATATCAAACTAATTTATTCAGTTAAAAAATAATTGAAATAACATAAAAGTGTAGGTGAAAAACGTTTAGGTTTAATTCATCAAAATAAATAATTGCAAAAATTGAAAAATTGAATAACAAAATTGGCTTCGCCAACAAAATTCATATACCTACCTACGTATCTTAGGTACATACATTATGTATGTAGGTAGGTAGGTAGGTAGAAATGGCGATCACGAGCAACCTATCTCGTTGACCCAATTAGCGCTAGAGTGCGCCGTTTTGTTACCATAACTCGTTGGACATGTGGATGTAAATGGTTTGGAATGTCTCAGAATGGCTCAGAGACGTAAGAGGTTTGACCCCTTAGTATGACATTATGTATGTACATTTATATAAAAGGATTGATTTAGTTGTTCTGCGGTTGCCTTTTTACTTCTGTACTAATAATCGGATCTTAAAGATTAAGGTTTTGAAATAAGTTAAATAATAGGCTTCAAAATTTTGTGGGACAAAACTTGACTTCATTCTTAATCAATTCGATTGTTGAACCTAGAATATGCACAGAGACCTATACTTGAACCTCTTTGACTATAACTTATAACTTTAGTTCTATAAGGGCCAGATGTTGAAGGTTAAGGTATTTAAATTAAGGTTAACCAGGCTAGAGGTAGGATTAACCTAGCGAAGCAACTTAAATATAATACCTAATCGAAAAGGGTTGATTTGGTATCATCTGTTCTAATTATCGGATCCTTGAGGTTAATGTCTTAGAACTAAGGTAAAATCTCAGGCTACAAATTTATGTGACAAAACAACATCTAAACCAATGCGTTTTTTGAACTTGACCAACGTCTAAACCAATGCGACTTTTGAACTTGACCTACGTCTAAGCCAATGTGATTTTTTAACTTGAACTATACGTCCAAACCAATGCGATTTTTGAACCTAAAATATGCAAAGATACCTACTTGTGAATCTCTTTAATAAACTTACAACATTAGTTCTAAGGGCCAATGCGATTTTTGAACTTGACATACGTCTAAGCCAATGTGATTTTGTAACTTGAACTATACGTCTAAACCAATTCGATTTTTGAGCTTGACCAAAGTCTAAGCCAATGCGATTTTGGGACTTGACCTACGTCTAAGCCAATGAGATTTTTAACTTGACCTACGTCTACACCAATGCGATTTTTGAACTTGACCAACGTCTTAACCAATGCGATTTTTGAACTTGACCTACGTCCAAACCAATGTTATTTTTGAGCCTGAAATATGCTCACAAATAAACTCTTTAATAAACTTACAACATTAGTTCTAAGTTGTTGAAGGTTAAGGTATTTAAGTTAACGTTAATCAGTCTAGAGGTAGGATTAACTTACCTAAGCAACTTAAATATAAATATCGAAAAGGGTTTATTTGGTAAGCTTGGTAAGCTTTTATTTTCTGTTCTAATTATCGGATCTTTGAGGTTAAGGTCTTAGAATTTAAGTAAAATCTCAGGCTATAAATTTATGTTACAAAACTTTACCTACGTCTAAGCCAATGCGATTAGAATATTCATAGGTACCTACTGCAATATAATTGAACTTCTTTAATAAACTTATATAGATTTAGTTCTAATGTTCAGATGTTCAAGGTTAAAGGTAGAACTATAATAGTCGGATGCCGACCTAAGTGGTCGTACGAAACGAAACGAATACAAAGAATTCATATGACGTGCCCATAATTGAGTTTTGCTTGTTTCGACCAATTTTTTACTTTTCTTTCGGAAGTGAAGAGCGCTCACCGACCGCTCCATGCGTAAGTATGAACTGAGAGAATTTTCCTCCAACATCTTCCGACTATTACAGCTCTACCTTAAGGTCCTCAAATGAAAAAAACTATTCAATTTGGTTGTCAACTCAGCTGTCAACTTAATTGGTGCTTTGCTTTTCATATACACAGATAAAAGAATACTGCTTAACTGTCAAAACCATTATTATTGTCTTAAGAAATTAAACGACTCGAGTTTATTAAATTTTTAAAAGATGAGTTCAAAATGCAAAATATTATAGAATACCTAAAAACAATTAGGTAAATCAGGTTTGCATTGAGTTTGAGCTACACATCAAATTATTTATAAATTTGGTCTCGCGTTAAAAAGGGTTCACTTTGACAGTAAATCAAATAACTTGCCTATATATAAATAGTTCAATAAGTTGAGAGACTTGTAAATCCATTTGAGCAAAATTGAGCAAATATTTGAATTTCTTCAACATCAACGCCGTGATTAAATAAACTGAACTGAACAACATTAATTTAACCGCCAACTGGGATTCAACATTAAAAATATCTACATATTGTAGTTTCAGACTGAAGAATGGTTTCTTAGACATCTTTTGAAGTTTTGGTGCAACTATAGGATACAAATTAGAAATCACCAAGATTATTCATGTTTTTATCTTATCGAGCTAACACAAGTCATTTTCAATGTCCCCATAGTTACTCTATGAGTGAAATCTGTAAATTTTTGTAACTTAACAACATTTTGACATTCATCCCGCAAAAGCATCTAATTTTTCATCAATCAAAAAAAAAGGTCAAGGGAAAATGAAAAGATTCACCCATCACAACATGTTTTTAAGTCAGCTGAAGACCATCATGGGTTACCCTTATATTATTTCAACCCCATCGAAGCTGCAAAACTAATTTAAATGTAGCTTAAGGCCCCAAAGGTATAAAGGTTTCGCCAAACATTTGACGGTTTTTATATACATATATTTTGCACATTGTGTGTACTGCGAACACCCTTCATCGTCAAGGTTGTACATGTGTGTGTAAGTTTTGTTTTTGGATTATCTATATGTAGCTTGAAAAATTCATGAATGAAAAAGATGGTGAGGAAAAAATTGTGGTTGTATGATGAAATTATACTCCAACCTCCATTCTGCCGTGCATCCCTTGTAATTTTTTGCTCGTCATAACCTCGGGAATCACGCCTTAGGGCATTGGCCACTGCTTCTTATATGTGAAACAAAATAAAACAATTATAAAAAAGAAACAAAAAAAAACAAAAAAAGGCTAACAATATGGCTGTTCTCTTAAGCCCTATAGGGACTTGCTGTCCAAAATTCTGCTATGCTCCTTAATTTAACTGCCTGACATTTGTTACCTAATATTATACTCAAACATAAATGTTTTATTTAAGTTTTTTTTTTTTTGCAGGTGCTACAGAACATTACTTAAATTTCATAGTTTACGCTCGGCTATTGTTGTATGCCTTCTGGTCATAAACACTTTGGAATTGGGAAGAGCATGTCTACCGTTAAGTCAACAGTTTTTAACAACACTTAAAGGTGCCAGTAATGAAAGTGCGCCTTTGTCTTCTGTAAATGACAGTTATAGCAGTATGAAAAATAATTACACTGATTTAAGGGGGACTTATATTGTGCCTTTACGCCGAAGTTCGCCACACACTTTGGTTTTATTGCCAGGACTTTTGGAAATATGGAATGCTGTCATGGCAATTTGTTTTACTCTTATTTTGCTGACCTTTCACCGAATCATCGAATTAAAATGTGCTGTTGGTAAGTGACGTTAAGTAGGTATAGGTGTGTATGTATATAGGCAGGTTCAATATTATATGTATGTTTATATAAACACTCCATGGCATTTGATTGATGATGTCGTATTTTATATTCTTAACAATCTTTCAGAACTTTTCACACCCCAGGAAGTACTTAATACCTGTGGCTTTTTATATTTTTTTAATTGTGCTTGCGTGAAAAATGAATGAATGAGGTTTGCAGTGAGGTTAAGCTATACATCGACCCCATTGTAAATCTAGCATCGAGTTAAAAAAACAGTTTGTTTTGACAGTAAATCAAATGACTTGACTTCACACAGTTCAATTAGATGAAAGCTGAACAAATTCAAAATCTTTTGATTTTCTTCATCTCAATCTTCAACTGTCAAATTGATCAAATAACAAGTCAACACATGGGTTAATTGACCAACAAGTGACTGAGCGTGTGTGCTTGCTTGTGTCAACGCGTGCGTGCGTGCGTGCGTGCGTGCGTGCGTGCGTGCGTGCGTGCGTGCGTGCGTGCGTGCGTGCGTGCGTGCGTGCGTGCGTGCGTCAGTCGTTACATCATTGAAACCACATTTTTTTCTCTTTCAGGAACACATACCCGATTCAATTTGGTTGTCAACTCAGCTGTCAACTAATGTCAGTGTTATCCCAAATGCATTGACGTGTTATCTGTGTCAAAGCTATTTTTATTCATTGGTTTCAACGCGTTGACATGTTATACTATGACGATCACACGACTTGACCACGTTCGAATAATTTAAAAGTAGTCTCTGAATTGACAAGAGCAAAAATCAATCATTTTCTGCGTTAAAGATCACACGACCAACGCCGTTTAAACGTTAAAGCAGTCAAGCTGTTGACAGATTAAAAACCAATACAAAATTCGAAATTTTTAGATTGAATGTTTTGCTCCGGAAAAAGGCGTTTTAAGGGAGTCAAAATATGGTAACCTTGTTCGTTTACTTCGCAAACCTACCCATTTCTACCATTTTTAGCCCCCAAAAGACTGTCAAAGTTCATATACAAAAAATAAATCTGGTAAAATCTGGCAGTTACGGCAAGTAAGCGAACAAACCTTTGTTGTCTATCTGTCAAGCTATAAACTGTCAAATTTTATTAAAGGATTTCGATGAATTAAAAAAAACATCTAAAAAATCATAAATTTTTGAGATTATATTTTTTTACTCCTGAAAAATGCGTTTCTAAGTCGTTCGGGTGACATTTCCATCGACATTCTCTATAAACGTCAAAATATAGTGCGTTTCTTATCAGTCAAGCTATAAGATGTCGAACTCTTTTGAAGGATGGCTATATGATGAATTAAAAATACCTCTAAGAAATATTAATTTTATAAGAATTTATTTTGTACTCCTGAAAAATGCGTTTTTCGATGTTTCGCGTGACATTTGAATAGACATTTGCAATAAACGTCAAAATATAGTTCGTTTCCTATCTATCAAGCTAACATTATAGCTATCAAACTCCATTGAAGGATGGCTATACGATGGATTAAAAATACATCTAAAAAACAATAAATTTATAAGAATTTATTTTATACTCCTGAAAAAGACGTTTTTAGGTCTTTCGCATGACATTTGGATGGAAACATTGAATAAACGTCAAAATATAGTTTGTTGCTTGTTGTCACGCTATAAACTGTAAAATTCGATTTCGGTGGATTTAAAAAAAACTTCTACAGAATCAGAAAATTTTTGAAATTTAAAACTAGACCAACGCAGAATACGTTGATCCGATAACAAAATTCTGCTGTGTCAATGTTGAGATACAGTCAACTAGCTGATCAGCATTCTGTCAACGACTCTTCACTGCGTTGACACGGTGATTTCACAGCCACACAATCAACGCGTTGACCCTAAATTTCATGCGTCAACGTGAGTGTTAACGCAGCCGTCAACGCATTGATAGTATTCTGGGTTCACACAGAAAAATAATTACTAACCGAGAGCGTTTTTCGGTAGGTTAAAAAAAATGTGTTAAATATTACGTAGTCAAGGGTAAAAATTACATAGTTCACTATGTTAATTCTAACGTATGCGACTGAACTAAAATAAAATGTTTAAAATAAAAACCAAAAAAGCTAAATGTAGAATCTTGGTTAGGACTCGCAAATTTTGAAGATTGTTTATGTTAAACGAGTATAACTTGCTTAAATCAAATAATTGTATTTAGTTAAATTCACACACTTCTGAGTAGATTGATTACTCTGACCGATTAAATGGGGAAACACAACTAACTTTATTGGCTATTAAAACCGGTCAATCTAACCTAGAAGTAGTTTAATTAAATTTAGTACACTTTAACCGAATTAGTGTGTAGACTTAAATAATTTTGTTTAATCGAGTTGACTCGTATAATTTAACCTGGTGAGTTTCCAGATTGCATATTAACAATGTTTGCTATTTAACTTAAACGAGTTTTTTTCGTTGTTTTTAACCAATCGCTTTTCTGTATGTTGAAGATCACACGCCTTGACAAATGACAACTTTGGGACAGAATTTGACGTCATTTTAACGCGTTTACCATCATATTGTAGCTATAGTTTTTCTATGAGTGAATTGTGCTAAAAAAAAAACTTTTCTAAAATTCACTTTCACTTGTAACTTAGAAACTGAAACCCTTGAAAATAGCCATCTTCAAGGGAATAATTATTCTATGAGTCACAGGGATATTTTTAAAATGCGTTATTTTGTCCTCACCACTTTTAATTTTCCAATCTTTCCAACAAAAAAACTATATAGCAAAAATTGTCCCTTTAAAACCATACGACTTAAATCAAAAGTCACAGAGTGTATTTTATAACAATTTATCAACTCACAGATAATGCCTATATTATGAATGATTATAGCTTAACATCAATTTATTATCATATAGATAAACCATTGAATCCTATATTTTCGTTTATTTCTATTTTTTTATTTTTGTCTATTTTTACAGGATTTTTGTATGCAAGTGTGCCAGCAGTGGTTTACATTTCGTTTGTGCGATTTTATAAATTATCCGAAATCACTTTTACCAACAACAGCATTTACGAAATGGAAGCATTTGTACAGGGTTCAAGTGGATTGTGTTTGTTTTTATTGAGCATAACTGACGCGTATACAATATACAAACAGGTGAGATGGAAATATTATGGAATGAAAAACGTTCTGATGTATAGAGTGTGTGTGTGTGTGTACTGTGTATGTATGATGTATGATGATATGATGGGATGGGTGTATCTATCTATGTTAAAGGGTAAACAAATTCAATAGGATAGGTATAGGAGGTGTATTGGCACTTGGCATTATTCAGAGTGCAAAAACTTGAATGAAAAAGCGTTTACCTACTTGCCTACATTTTATGTACATATATCATCGATAGGTATAATGTGAATATGCAGAAGAGGGTTGTTGACTTTTTATGAGGAATGCAAACAAATCTGATTGATCAGTCTGTGAAGTATAGGTTATTATTTGAGTGATATAAGAGTGTTGGTTGTTTTTCAGATTTTTAATTGAGAGGGATGTCATTTTTCTTTTGTGAAAATAAATTTACCAATAATTGCTTGCTCTCTATTTATTGGATTTACCAACCCATAAATAATTTTGAGCATAACAATCCTAGGTATAACTTTAAAAAATAAAGTACGAATTATCACATATTTGTTAATTTTTTTGGTTAAGTATAATTTCAATGCCATTGATATTAAATAGTTTTCCATTGGTTTTTTTTTTAATTCGACAACACAAAGAGTTTAAGATATAAAATACATACATACATTTCTATGTATGTTACAACCATTTAATGTTAAACTACTGACTGAATGTTAATTCTGCAGAAAATCTTGATTTTACTTTTGTGAAGAAATGAATCGGAATTTCTTTTAAAATCAAAATTTTAAGCAATAACAAAGACGTGCTACCCATTCGTGCATTTTATTTTGTATCAAAATAGTTTAAGCTGTTTTCGAGAACAATGAAATCGCGAGACAGTGTTGTTAGATTGGTAGTTTTTCCCACCAAAATGTTGGGAAGAAATCAATTTAATGGGAATAATGGTAGGAAAAAATTCATGGTGGGATTTATAGTGAGAAAAATACCTATTCCAAACGTATTTTTATGAGAGGAAAATTTTATATTTACCTATTTACCTGTTTTCTGCTAATTTTTACTTGCGATATACAGGATGTTCTTCATAAAGGTGCGTGTCCACTTGAGAGTAAAAACATTGAGAATAGTTCTCAGGCCACTCTCGGCAGGACACTCGCAAGTGGCCACAGTCTTGAGAGTAGCTCGCGGAGAGGTTAATCTTTGCTTTCGACATTCTAACTTTTTGATAGTAACTCGCAAGTCGACACATGTTTTGATAACTATCGGAGATAATTTCGCAGAATTCCAACACTATTCGTATTTTGCGAGTAGCTGTCGAGAGTTTACATTGTGAAACATGTGGTCTTCAGGAGGAAGCTGTGGATCTAAATACACATTTTTTGTTAAAATGTTAAAAAAATTTATTGATGACGCCATTCTTGAGCTCTAAAAGTAAACTTAAACGAACATTTTATAACTTGAGAAAACACGTTAGATAAGAATTCCAAGGCAAATCATGTGCCGAATTTCGATTATCTATTACCTATGGTTTAATTTAACCCGTCTTTTCTAAATGTCTTTATTTTTTTTAAGACCAGAGCCAAAAAAAAATTCAACAAACTTTGAATACATGTCACTTTAACTACTTTCAACTTCCAACTAGCAGGAAAAATATATCAAATGGACAAGGTTGTGAAAGTACTCTCAGGAAATCATATCTCAAAACTAAACAATTGAACTCGCGATATTAAAATCTCAAAAAATTAACTCTCAAATGGACCCGAGAGTAACTCTCACCCACTGTTTATAGGCGGGAATACATTAAATCACATAAAGTGAGACTGCAATGTTTTGGAAAGTTTTTCTCGTAATCAATTGTTCATACGAAAAATTTTGTATATTATGTATTCACACTTTTCTGTGAAACTGATGGTTTTTGAGATATTTACAAGAAAACAGAATTTCAACTCCTTCCCCCTAAAAACTCAAGTCCTGGTCAAAATTAAGGGTTGATATTTTAGGAAATTATTTAGATCTCCACCAAAAATCAGTTTTGTCGGAATTTTTTCGGAAATTTTCAATATTGTATAGGTGAAAATTGAAATATGTCTTATCGTGTTTTTTTGTGATTAATTTTTGATAAAGAAATATCGAATATGAACCAGATGTTGCGAAATTATTGTCATTTAAAATGTGAATATACAAATTTTTGTATCTATACCTATGTTTTTATTTATATCTTACAGCGAAATAAACCTCTTCTTGGAAATAAAAAATCAGATGAACATATCGGATATAAACACACATGCTCGACATTTTATTCAAAAATGATATTTTGGTGGTTGACTCCTTTATTATGGCAAGGCTATCAAGAACCTTTAGAACAAGAACATCTCGGACATATGCGCGAAGAAGATAGTGCTAGAGCTTTTTATGATCAATTTTTATTGATTTATAAAACTGCAAGTGCGGTAAGTTTAAAAAAAATATGCGCGTTAGGTACATTTTAAACGGTTTAGTACGATATAAAATCATTTTTTGTAGTATAATGCTAAGTTAAAAACAGAATTTTCCAAATTTGAAACGAGTAAGAATCGAAAAATAATTTTAGCATTTTCTAAGGTTAAAATCATCAAATGATTATTTTTTCTTTTTAGATTCATATTAACTTCAAATGTCACTTTTTGCAATTACATGGTATGTTTGCTTACTGTTTAGTTTGAACTGTCAATATTTTGGGCGTGTTCAGCTGGAGAGTGCGGGGTTTCAGGAAATAGGCTTAGTATGATACTTGTTCAAAAATAATTAAAAATAAGAACTGTTAAAAAAGATAAATTTAGAAAATTCTTAAGTTATATCATGCTACACCTTAAAATAAGACTGTTTAAAATTTTCCGAAATGCTATAATTTTTGCAAATGGCGGCAAATGTGAATTCTACTTTGACTTGACGTTTATGAATTAAACAGATAGAAAATATACGTCAACAAGATACGAATCCACTATACTTCTAAAAAATTCTGAATAATTGTTTCGATTGACTTTTTGCCCCCATTTATGAACAATAGAATCCTCTGATGGGGTGACTACTTTTGCGCCACCTTGTAGGTATACATAGGTCTGTTCGCGTACTTGCCCAAAACTGCCAGATTCTACCAGATTTGTTTTTTTTTTTTATATGAACTTTGACGGTCTTTCGGACTAAAAATTGTAGAAATGAGTAGGTTTGGCAAGTAAACAACAAGGTTATTTGTGTACTGTGGAACCAAAGATACTGAATTATAAAGATTGGAATCTTTCATACGTTCTATCACATTGTTGTTTTTGTAATTTCATCTCGTGTCGATGAATAGATGTGAATTGCAACAACAATTTATGCAGTTGTGAATTCATATTTTTGCACTAGTGTGCGTTAAAACATGGAACACTAGTGCAAAAATATGAATTCACCACTGTCCGCCATTTTGTTTAGCTTGTAGGCAAACCAGAATGACAGCCGAGGACTCCAATCTTTATAATTCAGTATCTTTGTGTGGAACATACATTTCTCATATAACGCAGGTTGTGAAAGTTGAAAGTGTCAGAAATTAAAAATGGCCGTTCAGTGTTCGGGTGTCCACTAAAACTGACATAGTGTGTTCCTTTACTTTGAAACTCTGTGCATTTGTGTGAATTTTTACACATTTATTTTTTTTATATGAATTTTGACAGAATTTTGTATAGAAATTCACATAAAATGCCAAAAGTTTCGAAATAAATGAACTAGACTTTTATTAGAAACAACAGCAAAATAGTGATTTAGATTTGTAAATGGGCACTTTTCCTCGATTTTGACAGATGCGCAGAAATGAACAAAAACTGAAAACGCCTATAAGTAGGCTTCTAAATAAAGGTAGAATTAGAATAGGCGGAAGCCAACGTATACGTGGTCGTACGAAATCGAGCGAAAACAAGAAATTCATATGATGCGCACAAAATTGCGAAGTGGAACTTTTCGTTAAGTTTTCGTTAACTTTTGCCGTCGGACGTGAGAGCGCTCACCGACCGCTCTTTCGTAAGTGGACTGACAGCTAGCTTCAAAAATGAAAAAAATCACTTCCAACCACTCAAGTGACTTATGAATTTGACGTTTTTTTAAAGCAAATTTTCGTTTGGTTTTGACACTAGCTTCCGACAGCTACCGCTCATTCTAGTTCTACTAAGTTGGGCGACAAGTCTAACTACCCTTAAACGATATTGAACTCCATTTATTTTTTTTTTTTTGGATAAAAAATGACCTGCCAGGACCTAAGGATTTAGAAATGGCTTCTTAATCCTCTACCGATTTTCCCTAACTCAACTATCATTTTTGGCTAAACTATTCCTAATCCAAACAGCAAATGACTGTATATCCTTCTTCCACTTAGGATGTTTTCGTTATATAAATAAGTAATTGGCAATGCAATGTTTTTTCTTTGTTTTTTGAAAGAGGATTTCAAACTTGTTTCCTTAATCCTACTTCTGCTATACCCGCAGTCTTACACAAATCTCACTTGAAATTCGATGGAAAAAAAAAAAAAACTAAGCACATCTGCTTGAAAAAGCAAAAGAAAATATGAAATGAAATGAAATAAATTCCAACACGCGCTCTCTGCATGTATTGTATACCCAAAACAAGTTCATGAGAATAAAATCTAACTCGCTATGGAGCATTCTCATGTGTTGTAAATTTTCAAAACAATGTAGTTCACAGTTCTACGGAATAAGGATATAATGTACTTGTGTGAAAAATACATACATACATATCTGCATTTCAAAAAACACAATATTTTGTATATAGATATACAATCTAAGATATTTTCTGAGAAATACTTTAATTCCACTTTATATATCAACAATCTCCACAACAGGGCAACAAACATCCATCACTATGGTTATGTTATTTGAAGAGCAGTTGGCCCATGTTCACTCTTGGTGGATTGTTAAAATTCTTTGGAGATCTATCGGCTCTTGTCGGACCGATTTCAATTGATTTAATTGTTTCGTATGTTGAGCAATTTTACAAATACCAATCGAGAGCATCAATGATGGAATTAGATGGAAAAAAACAAAATACTATGTCGGAGCAACAATTGGACAAAAATTTTCTTCTACAAATTGGTAATAAAACTGAATTCATCAATTATCCCCATTCATCCAAGACAGAGAAAGGGGAATTGTCCAAATGGAATCGTTTTACATATATACACATATCAATGTGGTTTATTATATTTTCAGCCAATCGAAGGAGTTCTCACATTGCTGCTGGTGCTGGTGCTTACAATCCATTTGACCAGAACTATCAGAAATACCAATACCAGGATTTGCCTATTTCTCTTATGTCTAAAGTGGACATAGTAATTTACCATCCCTGTTGGGCGGATTTGCTGTCAAATGGATGGGCAATAGCTTGGTGTGTTTTTGTGGCATCATTGGCACAAGGCACTCTTTCGCAAGCCTCAACACACATTTTGAATATGACTGGAATACGAATAAAGACATCCTTGCAAGGTTTGATTTATCGAAAAACACTACTCCTAAGCTCGAATTGCTCTCCAACAAATACATCTAGTACCACAAAGAGTCCAGCTGATAACGAGGGGGCTGATGTTGGTGGTAATTTTGGAAAAGTCAACAAATATGGTGAGATGAAGTTGAAACTGAAGGAAAAGGAAAAGAGCAAGAGAGAGAGGGAGAGTTTTACAAAACCGATTAGTTGTGAAAACGATGTTGGAGCAGTAACAAATCTTATGTCAGAGGATACCCTAAATATTATGTCATTCTTCTGGATAGCTCACTATGTTTGGGCGATACCATTAAAGGTAAGTCAACCAATCACTTTGTTGTTATGTTCAGACGTCGAGTTTTAGAGACTTGATTTTAATGATGTGTGTTATGTATCTCGTTATCGTTGAATGTAATAATACAAATCTTGATAAGTTCTTAACAAAAACAAAGTAAAATGACTTTAAAAGTAAATTTTCTCTTCAACATTAATTATTCAATTTTCATCATTAATTCTTTGCTGAAGTGGTTATGACTAGCTAAAACCTCCCACATTTCCCAGTGCCACCTATTGAATATTTGTTTAATTACAAAACTTCAACTTTTAAAGAAAACTTTATGTTAACATATAAGGAAAAAACTCAAATATAATAAAAGTGGGTGTGGCAGCAGGTGGAGTTTAAAAAAAAATTAAAAATGTCATGCCTCAAACTAAAGAGATTAATTACAAAATTTCAACTTTCAAGGGATTTAAATTAAGCAGAAATCGAAAATATAAAAAAAATGGGCGTGATTGTGGGCGGATTTCCAAAAAAAATCTTCAAATGTTATAGTTTTGCCTTAAGACAGATTCATTACAAATTTGTACCCTTCTAAGAAAGATATAAAAATAAAATAAAATAAAATAAAATAGACAAATAGGCGTGGTAGTGGGCGGAACAAATAAAATATGGTCATGATTGATAGTAGGCGGATTTCCAAAAAAAAAATTTCAAATGTTATAGTTTTGTCTTAAGACAGATTCATTAAAATTTTTAGCCTTCTAAGAAAGGTATAAAAATAAAATAAAATAAAATAAAATAGACAAATAGGCGTGGTAGTGGGCGGAACAAATAAAATATGGTCATGATAGATAGTAGGCGGATTACCGCAAAAAAAAACTATTGCTATAGTTTTGGCTTAAGACTGATTTATTAAAAATTTGTTGCCTTCTAAGGACGTTATATAAGGAAAATATAAAAAAATAGGCGTGGTAGTGGGCGGGACAAAAGCAATTTGGTCATGCTTTATGTTGATGAGAGGTTGGTTACAAAATTTTAAACGATCTTCAATTATTATCAAACTAACATATGAAAAAGTAGGTGTGGCCGTAGGCGGACTTAAAAAAGAACTAGAAATTAAGGGATTTTAATAATAGAATTTAAACTTCAAGACTTAAAGTTGGGGGAATTTACAATTACAAAAAAAGGGGGCGTGATAGTAGGCGGATTTCCAAAAAAAAAAAACTTCACTTGTCATGGTTTTGGCTCAAGACAGATATATCACAAATTTTTAGCCCTAAAAACGTTTTAAAAGGATAAGTTTTTAATACAAGAAAATGGGCGTGTAAGTGGGCGGCACAATTAAAATTATGGTAATGCTTAAGGTTTAAAAGAGCTTAATTGCAAAATTTCAAATGTTCTACAGACGTTCAACTATGTCAAAACCAAAATATGAAAAAAGTGGGTGTGGCAGTAGGCGGATTTAAAAAAAATGACCCATGTCATATTTTATATTGAAGAAATTTTAATTACTAAATTTCAACTTTCAAGGAATTTAAAATAAGGAAAAATCGCAATTATAAAAAATGGGCGTGGTAGTAGGCGAATTTCATAAAAACTACACTTCTCATGGTTTTGGCTTAAGACAGATTTATTACAAATTTTTAGCACTAAAAACGTTATATAAGGATAACATTTTAATATAAGAAAATGGGCATGGCAGTGGGCGGGACAGATAAAATATGGTCCTGTTAAAGGTTGAAGAGAGCTTAATTTTAAAATTTTAACGTTCTAAAAACGTTCAATTATGATAAAACTAAAATATGAAAAAAGTGGGTGTGGCAGTTGGTAGACTTTGAAAAAAATCACCATACTTTAAGTTGAAGAAATTTTAATTACAAAATTTCAAAGAATTTAAACTAAGGAATAATCTCGAATATAAAAAAAGTGGGAGTGATAGCAGGCGGCTTTTAATTCCGAAACACGCTTTTACTATAAGAATTTCCTTTTATGTAATTTTTTTTAATTTTCCCAATTCATATATTTTCGACAGATTGGCGTGGTAATTTATTTGCTTTACATTCAATTGGGAGAAAGTGCAATTATTGGCTCGTTTGTGTGTATCCTTACATTGACCCCTTTACAATTTCTAATTGGAAAAGCAATGTCAAATAATTCTGAAACTGTTGCGGTAAGTTATGTGTGTGTGTGTGTTTTCGTCTCTAATCTCTATTGAATATTGTAAAGGTTGTGTGTTGTGTTTATGTAGATATTATAGTCCATGCCTCCAACCTATTTATAATCACAATTAATGCTGTTTGCAGAGAGAGAAAGGGTCATTATTGTAAACATTGAATATGGATTATCAACACTGATATATACACGACATAACTTCATATATTTCCTTTGAGAATTAGCTCTTAATTGATAAACTATTATATGGCTTGGTCCTCCTTATAGAATCTACATATATAGAGGCTTCATCATACTTGAATCTTTGAATAACAAAAATATGCTAATTATTTCATAATTTTACAGAAATGTACAGATGAACGTTTAAAGAAGACACATGATGTTTTATGTGGAATAAAAATTATCAAATTAAATGCTTGGGAAAATGTTTTTGGTGATAAAATACGAGCTGCAAGGAATATGGAATTGAAATTTCTTAATAAAGATTCTTTTTATTGGACATTGATGAGTGAGTATTTATAATCGCGAACATGATTGCGTTTAAAATATTAATTTTTTAGAAAGGGTGTCCCATCTGTCTAAGTGTTGGCAACCCTAAAAAAAAATTAATTTGACAGCTGTGAGATTTTATTTGCCACCACGTGTGAAGTAAAATGTTGGCAATCCTAAAAAAACAAACAGTTTGACAGCTGACAGGAAAAAAAAAACAATTTGACGGCTGACAGTTAAGAGTTAGTTAAAATTTAACATTACACGAAAGAAAAATTTTCTTGTTCACTATTGAACAATATTTCAATAATTTATAATAATATTTCGTAATTTTAAAATATGCTCCATTTTTACCTACCCTAAACTGTCAGCTGTCAAATTCTTTTTTTTTTAGAGTTGCCAACACTTTACTACACGAATGGTGATAAAATCAAAGTATATTTTAGGACACCCTTCGTAACAATCCTACGCTAATCCAAGTTATTTATTTAAGATTAAAAAAACTCTCGTTCGTTTTTCTCATTTCCTTTTTTTTTTTTACACTATTTTAGCATTTATTACTCATGCATCAACAGTTCTAATAACATTTGTTACGCTAGCTGTTTACGTCAACATGGGAACCCTTGACGATGGCATCAGCATAAATAATACATTTGTGGCTTCTAATGGAAACAGCAATACGTCAGCAAATATAAGACAAAACATCATTCCAACAATGATAATGATGGACAAAAGTAAGCAAAAGGTGGTTGAGTTCACAGCAAGTCGACTATTCTCCGCCCTTGCGTTGTTCAACCAACTTACCGTTCCCTTGCTGATTTTTCCCATTACGGTGCCAATAATCATTTCCGCCATTGTCAGTACACGACGATTGGAGAGATTCTTTCGTGAAGGCGAAGTTAAAAAGCAGTTCGAAGGAATACGCCACATGGCTCGAATACTCAGTAAGAGTGACGCATCTTTGGATATGTATGAAGGAAATGAAATGGGGATTGTAACTCTGCCTCCTCCTACTCCACCACCACCGTACACACCCATTTCTCCATCATCACCGTCATCCTTATCCACGACTGTCACGTTCAATTCTACAATTCAACTTCCAAACAATCAGCCATCATCGATAAGTTCAAGCAGTCCAGAACCATCATCATCATCATCATCTCAACCCTCGCCAGTTTCAGTTCCGGCACTTGCGTTGTCCACATCCGAGAACTTGATTAAGCACGACAATGCCAGTAACAATACCCGTGACGTAAAACAACTTGAAAAGGAGGACCATTCAAAAAGACAAGAAGATTCCACGGAAGGTGGACACCGCCGCCATCACCGAGTTTTCCAAGACAAACCAAATGGTACAAACGATTGTCAAACATCAACCAAAAAACACAAGGACCTGATTCGGAGTTCCCGAATCGAACGGTCCAGATCGAAACACCCAAAACTGTCATCGACCAGTTCGTTGCAATTTCAGGCTGCTGATAACTTGGCTGTGTTCATAAAGAAAGGACTTTTTTCCTGGGCAAATTGCAATACGTTGTTACGGATCGATAGTTTGGAAATACCTAAAGGTACAAAGAGATAGCTCCCCGTAGCTATGTAGCTTGATTTGATGGAATAATGTTTTTTTTTTTTCTTTTTTCGTTGTTTTGTTTATTTTCTCTTGTTGTCTTACAGGCCGGCTCACCTTAGTTGTTGGCAAAAGTGGGAGTGGAAAGTCTTCCCTGTTGGGTGCTCTACTAATGGAAATGCAACAAATATCCGGTGAAATTGTGTGGAATAAGTGAGTTTCTGCGAAATAATAAATCGAGATTGTGTTTTTTTTTTTGGGTTTAATATTTTGAAGTAAAGGTAAATGCTGTTGTATATGAAGTATGAGATTATGTATTTGTGGGGGATTCAGAGGGTTTCAAAAATACATACATGTATTGAACCAGATATGCATTGGTAAATGATTTTATCTTTCGAGTATACCTCGATTAAACTGAGAACTGAGTGATTTAAGCTTTATTTCAAAGAAAAAAAAAAATTGAAACTAAAAGGGGTTGAAAAGCCAGACCAATATAAAAGTTGAATGCGAAGAGGAATTCAATCGATCTATCGTTTATTTTTTTTTAATAATAAATCTTTGTTGTTTCAATCATCTGGCAGATTTACCAGTTTATGGACGACAAAAGCGGCACAAAACACCATGAATGCATTATTTAAACGATTACGTTGGGCGCCACTTTAATTTTCGACACTTTTTATTTATTTAATAAGTATCTTATGGTTTACTTTCCACTGCAAATTACAGTATAAAAGTTATATGGAGGAGTTCAATCGATCATCTGTCACTTTTGTCTCTTAATAATAAAGCTTTGTTCATTCTGGGAGATTTTCAGTTTACTGACAAAGCCCCCTCAGAACACCATTGTGCTTTCTTTAGACGACCGAGGAACCGCCATTCCTTCTGTAGTTTTCTAACCTTTTTTGCATTAAAACACATTAGCGTTGGGCGCCACTTTATTTTTCCAGGAATTTGTTTTTTTTTTTTTTAAATATTCCCCCATTTTTTACTTTTTACTGCAAATAGCAGATTTCCAGTTTACGAGCCGCCATACCTTTGGTAATTTTGTAACCTTTTATTTACAATAAAACACGATTGCATTAGATAACACTATTAGAAATTAATTTTTTTTTTTGTAAAATAACCTGCCTATTTTTAGTTTTGACCTAAAATGATAGATTTCCAGTTTACGGGCAAAGTGCTACTTTTTAGGTCATTTTGTACCTCTTTTTTGGGATAAAACCCGATTGCGTTGGGCGCCACTTAAATTTTCGTAAATTTTGTTTTATTAAATAACTTGTCCATTTTTACTTTTGACTTCACAGGGCAGATTTGCAGTTTACGGACAAAACCACGATACTGTAGGTCATTTTGTACCTTTTTTTGCAATAAAGGAGGATTGCGTTGGGCGCCACCTAAATTTTTGCAAATATTTTTATTAAATAATTCGCTCATTTTCTACTTTTGACCAAAAATGGAAGATTTCCAGTTAACGATAAAGCCTCTATACTTTAGGTAATTTTGTTCTCTTTTTTGCCATAAAACACGATTGCATCGGGCACAACATACATTTTTGGGAAATACATTTTTTTTTTATGAAATAACTCGACTATTTTTTACTTTTGACTAAAAGTGACCCAGCTTACAGAAAAAACCTGCCATACTTAAGGTCATTTTATTCCTCTTTGTTGACATAAAACACGATTGCGTTGGGCGCCACTTAAATGTTCGTAATTTTTTTTTATTATATAACTCGCTCATTTTTGACTAAAAACGGCAGATTTGCAGCTTACGTACAAAGCCGCCATACTTTAGGTCATTTTATACCCCTTTTTGCCATAAAGAATTTTTGTGTTGGGCGCCACTTAAATGTTCGTATATTTTTATTACTAAAAAAGTCGCCCATTTTGTACTTTTAACAACAAATGCACACAACAATAATTAAAGGAAATTTGATTTTCCTAAATTCACACAGTTTTTTTTTTTGATACTTTCCAAGTTAAGTTGGAAAATTTAAGAAACAATACTTTGCATTGAGAATGCAAAATTTAGTTATCTTCTATTTTTTTTTTCTAAGGAAACAATGATAAAAAAAGCTCTTGTAACGGTACTTAATACCTCTTAAAAAATCGACTTTGTTTACATGATTTGAGAGTGATTTGTTCAGATTTTAGGTTCATATTAGTTTTTGTAAGAATTTATCAAAAAAAAACAAAAAGATGCCCCTTAAAAATGCTCCGAGAATTCAAATACAAATGAAGATTGTTTAAAAGAAATATAAAAATGGATTCAATATACTACCAATGAGGTAGAAAAAATTTAATACTTCATACAAAAATTTGGAAATTTATCGGAATCTCGGATTTTAAAATCCCGTTTTCAAAAACCCCGAAAATGAAAGTTTTAAAATCCCACCTACTAAAATACTGTTTTTTTCTAAAATCCTGCTTATTCAAATTCCCGTTGTATTAAAATCGCGTGACTTTTTAGAATAAGACAACTAGTTTTGATTGCAAAACTGGGATAATAAGAAACGGGGTAATAAGAGAAGAGATTATAAAAATTGGGATTTAAAAGAAAGGGGGATTTAAAAAAGAGGGATTTTATAAAAGCAGGATTATAAAAAGTGGGATTCAAAAAACGGGATTTTAAAGCATATCAAAAGAGGGAAATCGAACCCAACCCATTTTTTTATTTTTACTTACAAACGTATTAACAGGAAAAGAATTTCAAAATATTTTCTACAGACCACCACAATTTCATCTTTTCTCTTTTAGTGCTTCCAAACTTGACACAAGAAAAACTGGGTATACTTAACAAAGGCATTTTCACACCTTTTCGCCCAAGAGCTATCGCTCAATAAATGGTCGTTTGTCGATTGAACTTGTATAACTCAGTCGCTTACCACTGACTGCGTCACCAAGCCCATATCATGAAACACCAAATGAATTTCCTCATGTCGAGAATTCCTTATTCATAAAGAATTTCAATTTGAAATATATTAATTTCATTTTGTTTTCCAATTTAAATAATTTACAAAAAAAAACAACAAAAATTTATATTAACAGCACTTAAACGGTTTCTAACATAAATGTTTGTTTTCAGTTATTAAAAAAAAGTTATTATCTTTATTAAGAAATAATTTTTAAATTAAGTTGCCTCAATTTCCTCATATCTGTCCTAGGGCTTTTTTACATTTAAATTCGTATCTGGCAATTTTACATACATATAACGAGGGGAGCAAAGAGAAAAAAAATAATTCCAAAAAAAACCATTTGTCAAGCAAATACCCATTTCTCGGTAAAAACACACACATTGTGGTATAATGTATCTTCCTGTTCCTTCTTTATAAGGTTAATGTTCGAAATATGTACATTGTACATCCATTTATAAAGAAAAAATTCAGAAGCCAAAAAATTTCAACACTGACAAAATATAAATTTGCCATTTCTCTCAATCACCATGCTGGTTTAATATTGTAACTCAACCAATAGAAATAGATATACAAATAACATTTCTTTTGTATTTGCTTTTTTTTTTTTTTTTTTTTTTTGGCAACATGACACCAATTTATAAAACAATTTTACACTCTTTGCAGATTCGCAACAATTGCATATGTCCCCCAAGTACCATGGCTTCAGCATGCCAGTATACGTGAGAATATCCTCTTCGGCGAATCGTTTCGTCCGAAACGTTATAACATGGTCCTGGAATCGTGTGCCCTTAAGCCAGATATAGAACTGATGCCCAAAGGCGATATGACAATAATCGGTGAACGTGGCATAAATTTGTCTGGCGGACAAAGGCAGCGTATTGCTATAGCAAGATCTTTGTATTCCTCTGCGAATGTTGTCATCATGGTGAGTTGGGATACATATTTAGAAAAAAAAATCAATTTCTATTTCTTATCTATGTACTTTGCGGGTTTAAAGAATTTAGAAAACAGTCTCTTTAAGTCAAAACAAAAATATTTTAAAACAGAAATTATTGATTTTTAACAAAAAATTGCATTTTTTCATAAAAATCGGTTCTATACAAAGTGTGAAACCTCCCAATCGGACAGACACTGTGGTCGCTACTCCCTAGGTCAGTTACAGTAGTACAGATCATTCAACTCTCAGAAAGAAAAAAAAACACTTTCAAAATTAGAACATTATTTCAATTTTTTATTTGTTTTTCTAAATTTGACCACACATAGGGTTTTTGACCACACTTAAAATGATTGTACGTGTTAGGACAACATTTAAGGATTTAGATTTGTAACATCAAGAGGAAATGGGAGGAAACAATTTAGCTACATTCTACATTCGTGAAGTGCGACTAAAGAAAGTATCTCTGTTCTTCAAATACTTCCGAAATAATTGGGTTCAAGAAAATCTGAGATATGTATTCCTAAGAGTGCGAATATTGGGCTGGAATTTTTTGAGGGAAGAAATGCTAAGTGAAAAAATGAAAAAATTGTGAAAAAAGGAAAAATGCTATAAAATGAAAAAAATTAAAAAAATTAAAAAAGTAGAAAAATGAAAAAGTAGTGAAAAATTTGAAAAAATTAAAACAAAAATTGAACAAATGAAAAAAATTGAAAAAATGAAAAAGAAGTGAAAAAATGAAGAACAAAATTTAACTGCAAAAAAAAATAAGTGACAAAAAGTCAAGATAAGATAAATTAAAAAAAATTAAAAAAAAGGGAAAAAAATGGAAAAAAGTGGAAAAATAAAAAAAAATGAAAAAAGTGACAAATTTAAGAAAAATTATTGAAAAAATGAAAAATAAGTGAAAAAAATAAATATAATAATAATAATAAAATAAATTTAAAGAATAAAAAAGTGCAAGAAAATTGCAAAAAATAGAAATTCAAAAAAAAGAAACAATAAAGAAAAAAAATTTAACAAATGAAATAAGTGAAAAAGTGTCCAAATAAAATATAAATAAAATTAAAAATTAAAAAAGTAAGTAAAATTGAAAAATCGTGCAAAACACAAAAAAAATTAAAAATAGTTCAAAAATTAAATAAGTAATAATTTAGAAATAAGTGAAAATATAATGAAAAAAGGTGAAAAAATAATATAGATTTTAAAAAGTTAAAAAAGGTGAAACAAAGGAAAAAAATTCAACAAAATGGAAAATAGTGAAAAACATGAAAACATAAAATGAAAAAATGTGATTTTTATTTTTTTTTACATTTTTTATTTATTTTCCATTTTTTTTTTTTTTTTTCATTTTTTCACATTTCTTTAATATCCTCACTTTTTTTATTATTCCACACTTTGTTTTTTTTTGCATTGCCTCACTTGTTTTAAATACATACTTCACTCCACTAGTAAAAGTAAAAAGTAAAGTAAAAAAATGAAAAATGAAAAACGAAAAACGAAAAACGAAAACAAAATTAAATGAGTTAAAAAATAAAAAAAAAATCCAAAATAGTGAAAATATGAAAAAAAAGAAAAACATAAAGAAAGTCAAAAACATGAAAAAAGTGAAAAACATGAAACAAACGTGTAAAAATGAAAAAAAAAATTGGAAAATAAAAAAAGTGAAAAAACTAAAAATAAATGAAACAAAAAATTTTTAAATGTGGAAAAAGTGAAAAAAAATGGAAATTAAAAATAAGTGAAATATGAATTATAAGTGAAAAAAAAATAAAAATTAAAAACGAGTGAGAGAAAGAAATGTGAAAAAAAGAAAAAAAAAGTGACAAAATAAACAAAAAAAAAACCTAGATTTAAAAACGAAAATTTTAAATAAAAAAAATGATGACAAATATGAAAAAAAAATTAGAAGAAATTGAAAATCTTAAAATTTTTCTTTTTTAAACTGAGACACTTAGACAAATGATAATGTCTTGAAAAAATGGCATTTTCCATGTAATTGAAATACAACGTCCTGTTATTTTTTTTACATTCTAAGACCTCGAGATCATACTTGTCAACTAAAATTCAAGTTTAAGAACTCCAAGAGAAACTGATTTTTATCGTCCAGCCGTCCACTGTAATTTGCTAGCTAGAACCTAAACAGGTAGCCCCATTTGCTTGAAATTTGGTACAGAACATTTTTATATAAAATTCGAATTTTTGTTTCAACTCATCTAAAAGGGGTATCTAGTCCTCATATCCAAACGATTTCGTTTTTTTTTTTTTTCAAAATTGACTCGAAAACGGCTGTAACGATTTTGACTAAGTTTCGAACCTGTATAATGACCAAAGTGATTGGAAGAAAACTGTGTTTCAGGTTTTTGTTTTTGAAAACAAAATTTCCATTACAGAAATAGAATTTTGACGTTTTTTTTTTTATAAAATTGCGTTCTCTCTATTCTTTTTAATGGCTTAAAGGATTTTATTATAATTTTGCAATCTGATGATTTTTAAGAGTTCGAACAATATTTTGATTTTGAAAATAATTTAAAAAAAACATGATTTTTCACTAAGCACTATTATAGTTGTTAAAAAAATGTGCACTCGTTTTTTTCGTATATACATACCTACATGTTTTATAAGAGTTAGAGACCTGAAAAATTAATTTTAAAGGTATTTAAGTCCACAAAAATGAGTTTTTCTTCCCATTTTTGTCACTCAACTCCCTAAGGGCTTTTATAAGAAGAGTTGTAAAAACTAATAAAAGAAAACTTTTCAGCTCTCTAACTCTTAAAGCATACATACAAAAAGTGTTAAAAGCAAAAAAGAAAGATGATTCAATTTCCTAAAGAAATAACTCTCGTGAAACTTCTAAAAAAATGTTCTTTTCCAAGTGAAATGTAATTTCAATTCTTCCACTTTTCAGTCTGCCTACCCGTATATAAAATATTGACCGCCAATATGAATGCCCTTGAGCCTCGAGTTCATTGGATCTATGGGTAACTTTAACGTAGATATTAAAAACTAGGTATACCGCATAACATCATGGAAAAAATGTATAGCTTGTAACAATGTACCCCACGTCAACCAGTATAGGTATCTCTACTCCTGCCTTCGGCAGGACTAAGCAAAAGTTTCCTTAGTCACAACAATGTTGGTCTGTTATTTTTTTTTCACTCATTCAACGATAATTAACTTACACTGTCACGTGAACAAAAACCGTTGTGCCATCAGAGAGAGAAAAGTTTAGTTTGAATTGTACTATGCAATTGAATTACATTCAATGAATACCAACCAAACTATGTAATATTCCACACTGAATGGAGCTGGAACCGTTTTCTAGGTCTTTATAAATGTGGCTTTGTGATCCTCATTCTATCCTTCCTTCCTTGCATTATTACATGAATGCTTTTCTATCTCTTCTCTCTTATGTTCCAAAACGACACTGCAGGACGATTCACTTTCATCGCTGGACAATGAAGTTTCCGGACACGTTTTTGAAAGGAGCATTAGAAAAATGTTATTAAATGCCAATCGGACTGTTATCCTGGTGACTCAACGTTTGCAATTGATACACAGTGCGGAATATGTAAGTATAAAAATTCAGATTATGGAAATGAGGCTACTTCAATTGTGCAGGGGAAAAGAATATACGGACGTCGGTCCTCGGTCGTCGTCGGACATATAAATACATATATTTTAAGAAGTGCCTTAGGGTGTGGTAAGATATTTTTATGAATAAGTGATTTCTATGTAGATTGTTGTCATGAAAGATGGTTGTATGCAAGCAGCTGGTAGTTACAAGGATATCGAAGCAAATCATCCTAAAATTGTCGAAAGATGGAAGTCGATTATCACAATGAATGAAAATAATAAATTGTGGTAAGTTTATATGAATATGTGACTGCATTAAAGGAATGAAGACGGATAAACCTATTCATGTAAATTGAGGATATCAAATATTATGTGGTTTTTTTTTTGAAAATGATATAAACTTTCAAAATATCTTAAAATCTCTAATTTCCTAATATGCAGCCGAGGAAGAACTGCAAGTGAGAGATGGAAGCTTTTCAAGAACATAACGAAACTTGGCCTTCAGCGCTTCAATAATTCTGTTGAAAATGAACACATTTTTCCAGTAAGTTTTATACGTATAGTCCTTTAAATAAAATCTAATCAATTTTAAATTCTTTAATCTCCATATCCAGTCCCTTCCGTCGGTTTTTTATTGCAAACCAAAAAAACGTTCAAGTTTCTATGGATCAAGACATCTTATCTACGATACGCCTATTCCAATCGATGAATGTCAAAATGACGATGTTATCATACGACGACGCAATATTGGATTCGGAAACAATTCAACTTATGGTCATCGACAACCGAAACGTGCAGCACATTCCTTTGAATTAAAACGCTATAGTTCTGTACAAAAAAAAGAAATCCTCCGGGTACATTCTTTGCAGCCAGAATTGCAAGAAAGAGGAGAACAAACTACCCCACCATCACCGACGGCCTCGTCGTCGTTAATGAGAAATATCGCCTTTCCAAAGCAGAATAGTATTGAAGAGTCGTCGTCTACTACACGCCTTCGAGGTGATGATTTGGACTTGAAGTCATCGAAAATAGGTTTTCAGCAATTTTTGCATCGAATGTCATCTCGCAAATCGAATCAACCGAAAACACCGGCGGCGGTTAAAAACCATCATCAACATCGTCCTGTCAGTGCAACCAATTCTATTGTGTGAGTGATAGCTATGAACTTTTGTTAATTTGATATTGAAATTGTCATACGATAGTCGGGATTTTTAGTAGCATAAGTGAAGAGCGCATACCATCAACAGATGTATCGACCCGGACAAGTTGGGTGGAGGACGATGATGTGGAGTTGGTTGAAGGTTAGTTCAGTTTTCAATTTTGCTTTTAAAATACAGAATACAGAGTTATAAAGCAGTTATATGTACTGCAATTATGCTTTAAAAGTTTGTTTTTGCAACAAAGTTGCAGGAAATTAAATTCCACCAAAAATGTAAATCAGACCAGTTTATACCATTCAGTTTATTTCAGTTTTGATCGGTGTTAATTGGCAAATGAAATTATTTAATCAAGTCTTTAATCAATTTTAAAAGCGCCAAGCTTAAAGGAATTCGACAAAAAATACAAATGAGACCGTTTTATACCAATCAGTTTATTTCAATTTTTATACCAATTGACAAGTGAAATTATTTAATCAAGTATTTAAGTCTTTAATGAGTTGTTAAAGCGCCAAGTTTAAGGAAATTTGACCAAAAAAATGAAATGGTAAAGTTTTATACCATTCAGTTTATTTGAATTTATATCACGAATTTGTTAGTTAAATTATTTAATCAAGTCTTTAATCAATTTTAAAGGCGCCAAGCTTACAGAAATTTGGCGAAAGATTGAAATGAGACCGTTTAATACCAATCAGTTTATTTCAACTTTTATCCCAATTGGCAAGGAAAATTATTTAATCAAGTATTTGAGTCTTTAATGAGTTGTAAAAGCGCCAAGTTTAAAGAAATTCTACCAAGAATTGAAATGGTAAAGTTTTATACCATTCAGTTTATTTGAATTTATATCACCAATTGGTAAGTAAAATTATTTTATCAAGTCTTTAATCAGTTGTTAAAAAGTACAAAGAAATTTGACCAAAAATTCAAATGATAAATTTTATACCATTCAGTTTATATCAATTTACATCGCCAATTAGAAAGTTAATTTAGTATATCAAGTCTTTAATCAATTTTAAAGGCGTTAAGTTAAATAAAATTACCGAAAAAGGAATTAACTTGTTTTATACCATTTAGTTAATTTAAATTTTTACTACCAATCGGTAAGCGAATTTATGTAATCAAGTCTTATCAAGGCACTACATTTAAGCAAAATTGACCAAAAATTGAAAAAAGACTGTTTTATACCATTCGGTTTATTTCAATTTTTATAGCCATTAATTAGCAAGTGAAATTATTCAATCAAGTTTTGTATACATGTGCAAAAGTACTCATTTTCATCACAGTTGGAGTAAGTGCAGTCAGTCAGTTTTAGTTATATCAGTCAGCTTTACATAACGAATTTATTATGTAGCGTTAGACTAGTTTAAACAAGTTGATCTGTGTGATTAGTTTTTTGAAAATATTTTAAAAGCGAATATAATCTTCATTTATATTCTAGAACTTTATTTAAATTATTCGTACTGTTATACCAGTTTATACCAATCAGTGGATAAATTAACAAAATCATACAAAATGTATATGTTTTATGTTTTTTTTACAATATAAATTCAATAGTTGGTGACTATTGATATAAGTAAAAATGAGAAATCTAACAAATTCCCACATAATTTGTGTAGCAAATTCAGTCGATTTTTTTTTCTCTTTATACCAGTCAGGAGCAAAAAATAACGTCTCCATATTTATTTTGCTTCGTAAATCTTTTGAATGATTAATTACCTTACCGCTTTTTAGGCGTTGGAAGAGTTTATACCAATAAGCGTATAAATTATTATCGGTAGGACTGAAGCTGACTTACAAATTACGGCCAAATCGGAACGGCTAATGTAAAAGGCTCTTTTTCAAGCCGAGATATATTCTTGTTGATGGATAAGTTATCTGATTTTTTGAACACCAGTTTATACCAATCAATGGATAAATTAATACAAACCTAAATATATATTCAATATTTTTTTAACGATATTAATTATACGTGAAAATAAATGAATGAGACTTCTAAAAAATAGCGACAGTAGTATCAGTTAGAACAATTGTTTTTTTTTTATACCATTCGGGCGCGCCAAAATTTGTTTGTATTCATTTATTTTCGTAAATCTTTTAAATAGAAAACCATTTTCATTACAAACCTTAATTTCATTATTAAACAATCATTTACTGTTTAAGTTAGAACAGTTTATACCAATTATTGTATAAATTATTATCAGGAGGAATGAAGGTGACCTACAATTTTCAGCCGAATTCTAACTGCTAAGGTTATCTTGACAAGAGATACTCTTGTTGGATTTGTAAATTCCTCGTAAGAGATCTGAAAAAATAACATTTTTAATTTAGGGGCCATAGGCTGCTATTTGGTGTCCAGACCTTTGGTTATGGGCCTTAACCATTACACCACGGGCTATTTAACTTACACATTATATTTATGTTTTAGTTTTAAAGACAGTGTGACTTGACATGTGATATTACTAATAAAATAATACGTTTATACATTTTCTTTACTATGTAACATTCCCAATCAGTTTTATTTCCGGTTTATACCATTCGATTTGGCCAATTAAACAGATTTCAAGAAAAAAAAGGAACAAAAATAGAAGATGTCTTAAATGTTATTTAAGATTTATTATTTGTTAAATTAATTTTAATTAATTGTTTAATTATTCGATTTGAGCAAAAGCTCATAATGACTTTTTTTATACCAGTCAGCTGCACAAAACATTATTCTTCTTACATTTTTTTTTCCAAAAACTCTTAAATGAAACAATAGTTTTCATAACAATATACCTACCCGAATTTCATCAATGAAAATTATTCGGTTTGTGTGGTAAACCAGTTTATACCAATTAGCAAATTCATAGATAAACAAATAGATAGCGCCACTTGACATATACGTACTTTATGTGAAAGTAATTAATTAATACTAAATTTATTTTCGACACCTGGGGCGTAGAGATACCTACAAATAAACCCGAATTCTGGGTTTAATTTATTTTTTTCTCTCTTACAGATATAAATCCTGAATCATTGACAGATGCCAATGATAACAACATTCAGGTACCTGATGACGATGAACGTAAATACGGTGAAATCCCTGCAGAAATTTACATGCTCTATTTGAAATCGGCTGGATTGCCAATTGTGGTGTTATTTTTCACAACTGCCTTGATATGGCAAGGCTTACGAGTCTATACTGATATATGGCTACAACGATGGACAGATACGACAACAACAACTGGAACATCAACAAAAAATAGCAATTCTACCTTGTCAAGTTTAAGTGAAGTCGAAGTCATGTACTATTTCCAAACATATGCCATTATCTCAAGCATATGCATTCTAATGGCGTTAATAACAACTCCTGTGGGACAAATTGCTGGTTGTAATGCCAGGAGACTGCTACACGACAAGCTATTGCAATCGATCTTGACCAAGTCCTTGCATTTTTTCCAAATCACTCCCATGGGAAGGATAATGAATCGTTTTAGTAATGATATGGCGATAATCGATAAGGTTTGTATTTCTTGTGGTTAGATATAGGTATACGGGTGTCCTTGGGCATGGATAAATCAGCCACCTTTTTGCTCTCTCTCTCCTACTCACATATCCACCCCCACCCCATCCCAAGACTGTCTCCTTTTATATAGCTCTGAGTCCATGCCACACATATCCTTTTTCGTGTGTGTACGTGATGTGAAATTAAGTTAGTTTCTTTTATTTCTAGAAAATTGCAGCAACAAGCCAGAGACTTCTACAATTCATGCTCTTATGCCTGTGTGCGGTTCTGATTAATGTTAGCATAACGCCATGGTTTGTGCTTCTAACGCTTCCAATATGTACCATATACTACATCATTCAAAAGTTCTACAGATGCTCGTCTAGGTAAGTGTCAATTCTGGGAATGATGGTGGTGTGTGCATCATTCCGTGAGTGTCGGTATTATTGGTAGATAGGTAGGTTATACATGAAAAGCCACAAAGAACCCTTTTTGGAAAATAAAGTTGAAGTTTTCTTCCTCTACATTTAATTTTGGTGAGTTATTTAGCTCTGGCTTATTAGAGGGATATTTAAGGCAAAACTTAAATATTAACAAAAGCTGATACGAGACTAAAATCGATACTGATGGTTGGGTTCTACATGAAGGTACTTATATAACTTGCTGAAAACGAACATTAAATTTTAGGATAAAGCGACATAAACTTAATTGGAAATTAGTTATTAAACAAAATTCCAAAGTGACGTTCTAAAGCAAATTTATTAGAAAGGACTATACTACGCCTTTAAATGTATGTATATGAAACTATCACAACATAAAGTTGAATACTCGGCAAAATGTTGCCAGTATTACTTTTTAAGTGGAAAAGATGCTAGAAAAGGACCAGCTTTTTTGCCGAGCATTGTTTCGAGCTGCTTGCTCTTCCAGGCTTAAAGAACGAAGGCGCTATAATCTGTATCAAGAAACATGGATATGTAAGAAATTTGTTGCTGAGAAAAGCTAACTGTTGCCAGAAACATTTTTCTGCATACAAAATCAAGCTAACAAATCAGCTTGTAGCCGTGATTTCGATTTGGAAATCTACCCCTAAGAGCTTAATGAAAGAAAAAGAATATTTCAATAAAATTGTAAAGAAAGTTGCCACAGACTTTTTTCTGCATCAAACACAAGTAAACGAAATCAACTTGTTGCTGGAATTAATTGGAGTAACGTGTCGCGTAAAACTTAATGAAAGATAATAGAATATTTCTAGAAAGTTAAGCCAATTTATTGATCAGAATTAATTTGCGTATGTTGCTAGACACTTTTCTAGTAGCAAAACCAGGTGAACGGGCAGGGATCACAATGTTGCTGATAACAAACTTTCATGTGAGCGCTTGACTTAATCCTGGGTCTGTACTCTGTAAAGAAAGGGAATATTGCAAGAAAATTCACTGTGGTCAATTTGTTGCTCAGAATTAATTGCTTTATGTTGCCAGGCACATTTCTAGTAACAAAACCAAATAAACGGAAAGCAAAATGGATCACAATGTTGCTAGAAACAAACTCTCATGTGTACGCTTGGAGATAATCCTAGGTCTATACTTTGTAAAGAAATGGAATACTTCAAGAAAATTCAAAAGAAAATTCACTTTAATCAATTTGATGCTCAGAACTATAGGCTAATGAGATTTCTAGTATCAAAACCATGTGAACGGAGAGGTAAATGGAACGCAATGTTGCTGTCAACAAACTGTCATGTGAGGGTGCATGCCTTAATCCTAGGTCTGTACTCTGTAAAGAAATGGCATATTTCAAGAAAATTCACTGTGGTTAATTTGTTGCTCTGAATTAATTGGCCTATGTTGCTAGACACATTTATAGTAACAAAACCACGTGAAAAGACAGCAAAATGGAACACAATGTTGCTGGGATAAAACTTTTATATTGGGGCGTTTGATTTAATCCTAAGTCTGTTTTAGGTTCTTGATGTTTCGGAGTCCAACACATTGTTGTTTGTGATTATCGAAGTGTGTAGCAACTTTCCAACACTTTGTTGTTTTTGATTATCGAAGTATGGACACAAAAAAAACCTTTTTAAATTTTAAATTGCTTTTATCAAATTTTAGAATTTTTATAAAAATAAAATTTTCGTTTCAACTTGTTTTTTTTTTCAGAGAACTTCAACGAATTGAGAACATGACAAATTCGCCTGTCATTTCACATTTATCTGAGACAATTGAAGGTGCTGTAACTATTCGAGCATACAGTCAAGAAGCAAGATTTACAGAAAAGTTATTTAAGCATCTTGAGGCTAATAATATTGCATTTACACTTCTTAATACTAGCAATCGTTGGCTGGGTATTGCTTTGGTAAGTTCAATTATCTGACAGGAGTGACAGTATAGACATATGCCAATTTATTTTTATAAAAGTACTTAATGTTTAAGCGGACTTCCACAGGTGGCCATTTCGGACACTCTCAGTTTTTTTCATGTCTTGCAAAATCTCTTTGATGCACGCACGTTTTTAATCGTCATAAACTGTTATAACTGTTATACTTTGACATTGTTTAGTCTCTAGTCATTTTTCTATCACTAGGTTACTTTGTAGATTCGATAACATTTTCGGTATTCTCAGAAAATCCTTACAAGAAATTCACCACATTAAGGTGAATATTGTATTATGATTGTTAAGTTCTGAATTTTTGTTGAATAAATTTTTCTTGTGATTGGGAAATGTCAAAACTGTGAAATATCACTTATTTTTAATTGAGATACACATTTTCCCTTAAATTGTATTAACTCAGAGATAGCGTCTATAGAAAAAATGGATATAAAGTTTTAAAAGAGATAACGATTCACAATGGATTTATTTGAATATCTGCACAATTTTTTCAGTGGGACGTACAAATTAAGCCGGTTTAAGCATTTTACATTCGTGTAGTATGGCTAGAGAAAAATTCTCTATAATTGACAGTATACGTCGAAAATTATGCTCGAGGGTAATCTGATTAACTGATTTATAGAATTTTTAAGGGAGAAATGCAGCTGATGTAGCATTATTTTGATAATAATATTTTGGAACTTCAAACCTAATAAGGCAAACGATTGTAAAATTTTAATACGCCCAGCTGCATATCATTCGATTTGCATGCGAATTTTTTTGTTGGATTCATATTGAACTAGGTAAACATACTACGGGGATGAAAATTGGAAATTTCGACTGGAAAAGTCAGAAAATCTCTGAAACTCGAATTTGTACACTTTCAGGCGTGAACCGTGGCGATATTAGAAAATTTCATTTTGTATTGGAAAGGGGAAAAAATTGATTCTAAGGAATGACAAACACTACAAAATTGACAGTCGGTTTATTTTTAAAATTGCAAATTTCTACCGGAAAAGTGGTAAAATGATTAAAACCCGAAATTGCATACTTTCAGGAGTGGATGCGTGGGGATGTCTGAAAATTCCATTTTGTATAGAAAAGATTGATTTTAAGAATTGACAAACACTTTAGATTTGACAGTCAGAATTTGGAAAATTTCTACCGAAAAAGTGGGAAAATCATGAAGACCCGAAATTGCATACTTTCAGGTGTGGCGATTTTTGAAATATCCATTTTTTATGGGAAGGACAAAAAATATCTATTCTAAGGAATAACAAACACTACAGATTTGACAATCGGCAAAGTTAGGAATTTAGAAATTTCGACCGAAAAAGTAGGAAAATCATGAAAACCCGAAACTGTAGGTATACTTTCAGGAGGTGATGATGGGGATGTCTGAAAATTCCGTTTTGTATGGAAAGGAGTAAATATTGATTCCAAGGAATGAAAAACACCACGGAATTTAAATTTTTGACGAAAATTAGATCGCCAACAGTTGGGGTTACGCTCTCAGACTTACATTTGTGTATAAAAATTATTTCAGCGTGACAAAAAATTCGTTGTAAAGTAGTAGTAGAGTAGAGTATTTGAAGCTCCTATAAATTATAAATTTAATTTTCACATTTTAAAAAATTGTTGAAAAACTCCATGCCAAGCCGGGCGAACCAGCTAGTAGTTTTCTAAAAAACAAAAACTCAGAGAAAGAAAATAGTTTACCTTAGAGTACGCGGTGTACTCTTTGTTTCTAATTTTCTTTAATTTTTGTATAAATATAGACTATGCTCAAGATACATATAGAATATACTTAATTTCTTCTTTTACCTCGAGTACATTCTTTTTTTTGCCCCTAACCCAAGGATATAGAAAGCTTTTTAGATAACTTAGAAATTTAGTTTCAAGTCATCAACAGTTTTTAGATTTTGTTTTTTTTTTCGACTCAAAAGATAGGTACCTATATTTAATACCTAAACCTAAATTCAATTTTCAACAAGTCATTCTCACCCTAACACTAAAATCACTTTTTCAATTTTATATTTTTTCTCAATGCCACCTACTTTTCTTTCCTTGACTTATAAGTTTTACGAGTGCTTTATGAAGTTTTATGCTAAAACTATAACCTGTTCTTATATGTATACGTTCTTTTCTTAGGATTACTTGGGCGCTGTAATCGTTTTCGTGGCCATATTGACGGCATTGGTTGCAGCTACTATTAGCACCAACAACAGCAACAGCAACAACAGCAGTAGCACAAAAAGCAATAAAGCTTCTCATATGGAAACAGCGACACATGGACAACCAACACCATCACTTGTTGGTCTAGCTATAAACTATACTCTCTTGGTACCGATCTACCTTAACTGGGTGGTAAAACTTTATGCTGACATGGAAATGTATGTGGGTTCCGTGGAACGTGTTGCATATTATGCCGAGCAGCAGCAGCGGCAGCAGCCGCATAGAGACAATGAAGAGACTTCATCTTTTGCCAGTCATGAGGGAAGCAATGTGAATACTTCGCTCAGGCTCTGCCAGGATGAAGTCAAATGTAAGTTTTATGCACAAATTGGTATATGGTTCAGGCAATTTCTCTATATATAGAGGTTAAAAGAAGGATATACCTACATATGTTGGTTGGTGGTTGGTTTCTCACGTAAGAAGGTCAACCTCGAAACAGATGATGATGGCTGAGCTTGTGTCGACCCGAAAACAAAAAACTTAAAAAAAAAATCAATGGCATGTTTTATTTTTACCACACAAGCTGCTGCTGATGCAGTCAGTGAAGTGTATGGTTTCTTCGTTTTGTAGGTTTTTTTTTTTTTGTTTGCAGTCATCGATTTATAAATCAAAAATTCTCTTAAGCTACGAGTTTATATAAAAAAAACATCAAATTGCCAATAAGAAAAGCAATTTTTGAAGAAAATGCTATATTCTTCATCTGCTTGAAAAAAGTCTGCAATAAAATAGTTGATAATACCTTTTTGTGCTGTAGGGGTCGTTTTTTGTGGGGTTTTTTTTAACTTAAGTGCATCTTGTAGGGTGGTACCTACTTTAGCAAAATAAGACAAGAATTGCATACAATTTAAATATGTAATCGAGTTTTTATTTAAATATGACTGAAAAAGGGTCTTTTAATAAGGACACTCGGCTTTAAATGTAGATAAGAGATAGTTGTGGTGTGTTAGATACATTCACTTATTTTTACTTCTGATAAATGTACATCTGTAAATGCTACAAATATAGGCCAAGTTATGGACGAAAAAAGTGGGCTTTGCAATCCTGTTTGTCTGTCTGTCTGTACCTCGATCCTTATACAGCATAAACCACTTAAAGGATTTTCTTAAAATTTTGAACTAATAAGCAGTGGTATATTTATTAGATTTCCTTAGAAAATTCTTGGCCAGTTGTCCACACCAAGAATAAAACACTTTAAACTCCTAAACAAACCAATTGAAAATTAAAAATTAAGATGTATAAAAGACAACCGTATTAAAAAGTAGATATTCAATTTGAAAGTTACAATTTAAAATTGTTTAACTTCATCGCGAATCACTTTGAATTTAAAAGTGAAACTGTTTAAATTTGAAGTTTCTCACTTTTAAAATGGCAAACAAAAGAAAAAATAAGAATAAATGGACGTGTTTTTAAAGGAAAAACTTTTAAAACACGTTTTAAATTAACTTTAAAATTAAAAATGATACCATTCTAAAATCCATTTGAAAACGTTCACTATAAAATATAAAATGTCTTTTAAGCTAATATTTTCAAAATTTCTAATTTTTCATTTCTCCAAAAATTTGCTAAAACATATACTTATATAGTTTTCATCTAAACCGTTGTTGCATGTCTGGTGCAGTGCAATAAGAACCCCGGAATATTAAAGCCCATTTATCTTATTTCCAAAATAAAAGGAAATGACACCCGCGGGCTTTTTTTCCTTTTTGAAATGGAAACAAAAGCTGTGGGTTATAATTCCTTTTTCTTGAGGGTTTCAAATCAAAGAATAAAGGACAAGTTACTGTTGTCAGAGAAAACAAAAAACTGTTGACATAGGCGCCTGCTTGCCGACTGAACATACCCTAAGCGGATCAATGGAGTTGCATGAGCGGGGCGACAAAAAACGAGTTCAAATTTATTTTCATTTTACCATAGTCTCCATAAGGCATAAAGTTATGTAACTTGATTGAAGAAATAAATAAATAAATAAATATATTCTCGCATATACTCACTGACATCTTTGTAATCTGTCAATTTCGTGAACATTTGGATACGTTCAATAAACATTTCATTCATTTCAAGATAAATTTTCAATTCTTCGTTCATTTGAACTTAGCCATTTTGAACGTAGCCACTAAAAACCAGCTTTGCACTGTCTTAGTTAGACAATCCATGAAACTGCTGTCCAAAGTTAGACATTATAATTTGGAATGGGTTTATAAATAACATTGAAGGTCTTTAAGTTGACTCTCTAGAAACGAAATTGAAATTTAACATTGCTTCAAATTTACGGTACCTGGCCATACAACTAGTATCAAAGATATTATTTATCTCGGAAACGATTTTGATCAAAATTTCGTCGCCTGAAAAGCAAACTATATCACTCAAATTTTGACTTTGTAGCTAAAAATTAAAAAAAAATACTTTGATTGTTCTCAGAATTAATAACTTAAATAATGAATAAATAAGTATTTATATGTATAAGATTTTTTCATTAAACAAACATTTAAAATATTTGTGCACATTCATTTATTCATTTTTAAAAACCTTACTAAAAAAAAAAAAAATATTTGGACTTTGGTTTTCAAGCTTTGACAATTTGTTTACAAGATTTAATTAAAAAAATTAAAAAAAAAATTATAATTTTTTTTCGAAATTCGATTTTTAATTCCACATTAATAATAAATAATAGGTGTGTTCTTTTAGTTTAAAACTCTGTGCATTTGTGTGAATTTCTACGTCATTTTATTTTTTTTATATGAACTTTGACAGACTTTGGTGTAGAAATTCACAGAAATACCCAGAGTTTCAAAGTAAAGGAACTAGGCTAATGTCTCAGTAATTCTGAGATTTGAATTTTTTGCCATTTGTGTAATATAGTATTGGCAACTCTAACAAGCATTTTGACAGTTGAAAGTTCAGGGTTAGTTTAGTGAAGCATTAAATGATTAAACAACGTGTTTTCAGAACAATATATTTCAAAAATAATGAAAGGTTGGCAGCCGCAGTCCGAAATTTAAAAGTAAGGTCGCAATAGTGATTCAACTTCGTGAATCTTCAATAGTGAAGAAAGCATAATAATTGAACAATTCAAGGAGACTGGATCAATTGTTGATGCTAAACAGAACCACTGGTCATCCAAAAAGAAGTCGTTCAAATGTCAATATCAAAGCAGGGCGTGAGAGAGTTGGTGAAAGTCCATTAGGAACATCCAAATTGTCGAACAGTGTCTGCCAAACTTTAATTTTTTTTTAAATATTGTTTAATTAACAATGAAAACACGTTGTTCTTTAGTGTAATGCACCATTTTTACTAACTCTTAACTGTCAGCTGTCAAATTGTTTTGTTTTTTAGGGTTGCCAAAACTTTACTAACTCTAAACTGTCAGTGATCAAATTGTTTCTTTTTTAAATGGTTTTTTTAACACTTCACTAGTGTTTATTTTTGACACCTTTTATGTCGATGCTATTTAGATTTATAAGGACCTATGCAGAACAAATTTTTATCAAAATCGTCAAAGCCGTTTCTGAGATAAATGACAGCAAATTGAAATCTTGCGTTTATTTTTGGGACATCTTTTACAACAAAAAAATAGTAAGGTATATATATTTTTGGAAAATTTAAAAACAGGTTAATTATGTACTTATTTTTGTCCATTCATCCAAAAATGGGCTTCGTCACTAAATATGATATTTTTTGTTTGGCGAAAATACATTTAACTTTTTTTCCTTAAAAATCTTTCTTAAAGCTTCACAAAAAAAATTGGCACTTATTGTGAATTTACATGACGAAGAAGGAGTTCGGGTGTTCCGTGTTCTATAATTCGTTCGAAATGCTAATTGTAAATTCACATTTCGAAAATGAAAATTGATATTCTTGACAGTTCGAATTTAAATTTTTTTTTTGAAACAAACGAATTGTAAAACATAAAATTTCATTTCGAGAGTAATTGAAAATCGATTTCCTTCGAAATGCAGAAGATGGGTGTGCGGGTATTTAAAATCACTAAATTTGAATGTAGGTTATGTGACGAAAATAGTGAAATTTATTTTGGCAGGTTTTTCAATTAAAAAGAGTATGTACAGGTATTTGAAACTCGTTATTATATTTGAAGTTAAAAAAATAATTTCTTTATCCCCAATTTTTAAAACTATACCAACTGCACGTTCTTCACTTACTAAGCTTAACCCTTTTTTTATTTTTTTTTTTTAATAAAATATTTCCTTTATACACGTTGCATTTTAAATATACAAACCTCAAATCGATGATGGGTAAAATTGAACAATTTAGTCACGTGCCATTTGTTTAATGTACATGTCCTTAATTCTTGCCGTCACCATCATGCAACCTTGATAAATTGATTCCAAAAATCTATGTGTATATGGCAGGCACATGTGTACTGTACGAGTCAAGTAGGTATATACATACATACCTACCTTTATTGAATTGTAAACAACATCCTAAAATTGAATACAAACACTATAGTTTTTTTTTTTGTTTTTTTTTTTTTCATCATTTATTTGCAGATAAATCGGTACCAATTTCATGGCCACAAAAGGGTGACATCACATTTGAAAATGTCAGCATACGATATGAGGGCCAAAAGGCAAATGTTATCACGGATTTGTCTTTGAAAATACCCGCTGGTCAAAGGGTTAGTATAAATATTTACCGAAGGTATCAACCCATAATGGTGTCGTTTCTAATACTGTTTGGTTGGTCGGTTGGTTGGTTGGTTGTATGGTTAGTCGGTAAGTTGAATCGGAAATCTATCTATTGGAAATTACATTTCAAACATTGGCCCTGAGTAAGCAAACGTTTTTTTTTTTTTTTTTTTTTTCTACTTCTATTATTTTGGTCATATTTATCTTGTGGATTATCTGTAATTTGATATTGGAAAATCATATGGCTTAATAGGTATAGTGAAGAGGAAAAGAGGGAAATTAGGGTTAAAATTTACTAAATTTTGACAGTGACATATGAGTGTTTATAATTGACCAAAAATAAAGGAACTTTTTAAAGCGAATGGAAATGTTATTTTCCTATGGTTGTTCAGACAGAACAACACATTTGTGGAGTCTGAATTTATAATAAATAAATCCTAGAGCTACTTTTTGTTGCGTCAATAGAAGCAGTCGATTAAAATATTAAAGACAAAATACGGAGGACTGTCTGTCTTTGGTGCTTTGTTGTCCCAAAATTAACAAAAGAAGTGTTGGCAACCCTTAAAAACGAGCAATTTGACAGCTGACAGTTTAGCATTAGTAAAACTGAACCATTATGTGTTTTAATTGGCCACGTACTGGTGTCTATCTAAGATTCTCGAGGCTCCATGTATATATGTTTCTGAACGCAAGTCAGCTATCGTTGACATTTCTTACCCTTAATTGTCAGCTGTCAATTTTTTTTTTTTGTTTATTTATGGTTGCTAACCAGGGGCGGACTGGGAGTCAAAAAGCCTCCCGGGACTTGAAGAAAAGGGACCACAAAATAGTTAAATGAGTAGAAGGAGTGAAAAAGAATAATAATTCAATATTAAGTGGGCTTTGTGTTGGGAGTCCAATTCCAAAAGACAGTTTTCCTCTAAATGAACTGAAACCAATCCTTTTTGATTATCTAACAGAACTGTGGGGGCCTCTATACGAAGACCTTGGAGCAACAACAGCTCAATAATAATACGTGTGGGGGGGCCCATCAGCTTAACTATAAAATAATTTTGTGGGGACCCAACAACTTCTTTATCCTCATTGTTGGGGCATCTATTAGAGCTGTGGGCTGTCTGAGATTCCTTTGGGACCACAAAAGCTGTATATATACTACAAGGCCCTAAAAAATCAAATTTTACGAGAATGTTTTCTTTTAAAAGAACAGAAAGTACTAAAGCTTTTATGCACTTTTTGCTCGCCCAGGGACCCAACGGGCAAAGTCCCCATTGTCCGGTGGCCTAGTCCGTCCATGTTGCTGACACGTTACTACATAAAATGAAAGCAAATTTTAATCTTGGGTTAATTTTTGAATACCTTTTATATTGGAACTCAAAAAGGATTCAATTTTCTACGAATGAAATTGTGTTTTTCTTTAAAATAAGATGAATTAGTTCATTGCCAAAAAAATCAAGGGGAGAGGAGGAGGGGGTTTCAACATCTTGCAATTTGTTTGTTTATATGTGTCTATTTATTTTTGTTTCTTTAAAAGGTTGGCCTATGCGGTAGAACAGGCAGTGGAAAATCATCTATGGTATTATCATTATTTGGTGTGCTGGAAACAATATCGGGACGAATATTAATTGACGATGTAGATATTGCAGAAATAAATCCAGAAGAAATAAGATCGAGATTATCGATAATTCCCCAAGATGTACATTTATTTCATGCTAGTATACGAGAAAATCTAGACCCCAGAGGACACTATGCCGATGTGGACTTATGGAAATGTTTAGAATTGGCTCAATTAAAGGATTTCATCGTTAAATCAATGCCACATGGCCTTGGTGAGTTTCAATCATTTTCAAACTCTCCACCAAAAATCATTTTTGTCAGATTTTTTTTTGATGATATGGCTTTATTTAAATAACTTTTTTGGTTCAAATTCAATTTGTATAGCCTTAATTTTTTTTTACCTGCTATACAGATACAGAAATCGATGATAGCAGCAAAGCGTTGTGCGCTGGTTATAAACAGCTATTTTGCCTTGCACGTGCAATCCTACGAGGTTCTGTTTGTCTATTACTTGATGAAGCAACAAGTTCAATGGATACAACAACTGAAGCCTCACTAATGGATGCAGCTCATAAGGTTTTTCAAGGACGAACAATTATAACAATAGCGGTAAGATTCTTGAAAATATTTTAAAGTTAATGGGGCGAAATTTGAAACGATTTATTACGATGTTAAAGTATTTTTAGTATGATAAAATGCTTTAACGTCGTACTAAATCATTTAAAAAAGTTCATAAAATTGAACGGCAAAATTCGAAATTCAAAGTTTGTTGTTCGAAATTCAAAGTTTGTTGTTCGAAATTCGAAGTTCAATGTTCGAAATTCGAAGTTCAATGTTCGAAACTATTAAATTGAATTGGATTTAACTTTGTGTCATAGAAAATTATTGAAAATAATTTTATAAACTGTTTTATTTTCATATAGCATCGACTTTCGATTTTAATGGAATACGATCGAATTATAGTATTGGAAAATGGACGAATCGTTGAAGATGGTACACCAGCTGAATTGAAATCAAACTTAAATGGACATTTCTGTACATTACTGAACTCCGAACACATACCATCATTATCAGATGTTGTGATAGTTAATTCACAAAATATAGTTTCGAAGGAGTAGAAAAGAAAAAAATTTAAATTGTGAATATATTTTTATTGTTTGTACTTAACATACCATAATTAATGTATACTTACATTATGTATATCTATTATACTAAAATTCAGATTTATTTAAGTTTACAAAAAATTATAAGTTAGCAAATAATAATTCAAAATTTGCTTAGATGTATTTTATTTTTTATAATTTATAAAAGCAATGTATTAAGTTTGGAAATACATAAATAAGATTACATGTTAAGAAAAAATGTTATGTTATTTTGATTTTTATGATGATGACCATTTTTAAACGGGCCTAAACTTCATGCCTACAGATTTCAGATTTATTTACTGCTAACAGGAGGTGAATATATTTTATTTCCAGTGTTCGAAAAAAACGAAAAAAAAATCCAGGCACGACAGTTCATGGAAAACCCAGGGTTTAGTGACTTACAATTCTCAACAATTCACGTGTGGGTGATGTTAGGCAGGATTGGAGGGGACCTTCAGTTTTCTGTACCTATAGATACTAAGCTAAAACGACGATTTTGTGATTTGTAATCCAGTTTAGCAACTTACTTTAGTTTCATTCGTTGACCTTTACCCAGGGTTGACCTAGGTTTTGTTGACAACCCCAGGAGTTGTCAAAAAAAACAGTTTTCAAAAAACAACCGAGGATTGTTAATTGTATTGTTGGCATTCAATGTAAGAAACTAAAAGTTCTGTGCTCAATAAATGTCAATCCAAGCGTTTTCCTTTTCTAATTCTATTTATCTTTCAATTTTTCTTTTAATTTTTTTTTTCAGAAAACGAATCCACAACAAAATAATTGCCTCACAGCTCATGTCATTTTGGTAGTTTATTAAGGTTCCCCCACACCAACACGAATTTTCGGAGGCGACGACGAAAAGAATAAAAACAACGTGTTGTTTGCATTGACAACCACATGTTGTTATTGTTGTTTTCGTCGTCGCCACCGAAAACTCGCGTCGGTATGGGAGAACCTTTATTCGTTATACAGGACGAGTTCAGAGTGACCCTAAGTCTCAAAAAACACAGAATTTGATTGTCAGGGTGAGTTCTGTTTTTATTTTTTCAAAAAAAAGCTTTAGGGCGACTTCAGGTCTCATCAAACAAACCTTTTCTCTGAAATTTCATTTAAGTTAAATTCATTTATTATACATTCCCACTTTATCTTTTTGTTAAACACTCTGACATTTATAAATGTCAAAAAAAAATGGAGTCTGCTAATACAGTAAACAAATCTAAGGTAATATATTGCGCCGGTTGTCAAAGTTGAAAGTGTCAACAAATAAAAATGTCTGTTCGAGTGCCCACAAGAACTCAACTTGCATCATTAAAAACAACAACAAAATATTGAAATTATGCAAATAAAGAGGCACTGGATCCACCATTTTACCACCATAACACCTAGATTTTGACAGATGGGGGAGAACTGAACAGAAATGAAAACACTAATGATATTAACTTTAATATGTGTTTTTTTTATACAAACTGTCACAGTTTTAGGCATGTTCATCTGAATTTGATTTTAAGAAAAAGGGTATCTAAAATTTTCTGTAGAATCGCTAAGGTGAGAGGCACTTTTTCATGGCAAAAACTAACTTTGGAGGATTTGTTAATTTAATTCCTTGCAAGAAGTGGTAGGTACCTATTTCTTTCTTCTGTTTTTAGATATAACGTAGGTTGAAATTCAATCACAATTTGTATGTGTAAAAAATTAAATAATTGGGCGTGAAAGCTGGAGTAGAACCAAGGCCTGGTGACTTACAACTCTAAACTATTCCTGTGTGCGTGTTACTGGCAGAAATGGACCTACAATTTTCTGCCGAATCCGAACGGCTAAGTTGACACTCTTGGAGGATCTGTCACTTCCTCGCAAGAGACAGTAAAGCTAAGTACAGACGATTGTCAGATCTTACAATATTGTCAGATCTGTCAGTGAAAAAACTGTTCCAAATGTCTTACAATCGTCTGAACACACAATTTTGTCTGACAATATTGTCAGAAACGTCATTGTCAGGTATCTCACAATCGTTTGAACGCACAATTTTTATCATTTTCAGTCGATTAGGACATTGTCAGACTCATTGGTCATTGTTAGATGTTTTAATTAAAAACATCTTACAATTGCTGACAATTTCTTCATTGTCCGAAATGTTAAAGAGAGATAAAAAAAAGAGCTGACAATCAAATTGTCAGATTTTGGGAGGAAATCTACCAACCGTGTGAATGGACAATTTTTCATTGTAAGAAATATGCAAATTGTCAGCTAATTGTGTGCTTTTGTCAGACCATTGACAATTCTGACAATATTGTAAGATCTGACAATCGCCTGTACTTAGCTTAACCCGTTAAAAACATTTATTGTTTGTTTCTTTTATGTAGTAGGCTGGGAAGCGTACTCAACACTTTTTGCGCAACAGCTTCCTAAGCACTAACCATTATACCACGGTTTGTACGTATAGCGTTTAAAAACATTAGAAAATTGCTAAGAATTATCATACTATATTAATTTTTTTCAGTTTTGAGAAATTCTTTTTTCATTTTACTATTTACATATATGTATAGTCATACACATTTTACTGAACAAAATAAAACAAACAAACCTTCTGTTCGCTCAAAAAATGAAAATGTCAAATCACCCAAATTTTAGAAAAAATTTAACCTGCATGCGGGGTAAGCTTTGTTTTTTTAATTTTAAACACCGGTAGTTTTGTTTATATTTACCTACGTACTTATCTTCTATGATAAAAAACATGACTTCCAAAACAGAATTCGTGTTGCTTGTGTAGACTGCTTATTTCTACACTTTTTTTCTTATCTCTCATCGAAATTTATCTTTTGAGATAAGTAAATTAAAAAATAGAATATCTAATCATATTATACATCTCTTTATTCACGACTTTCTTCTTTTAATTTAGATACAATTCTTTTCCAAAAATTATTTCAACCAAAAATAAACTTTATGTTCCACGATAAGTAGAATACCCATAGGGATTTAAAAGCAATGGCACATGATAGTGCTGTCCACGTTCACACTCGACAATTACTTCAATCAATGGATAAAAACTCTTGATGTTATTATTTTCAAAATACTTGCGAACATCAAAACTTAATTTATAAACACCACTTTGAAATTGATCCAGCGTTAGAAGCTTTGAAACTCGACCATCATTATCTGTTTCTGATTGATTTAGTCTAATCCATGAATCATTTTCATGTCGAAAAATTGTAATTGGTACATTTGTTGCTGGTGTTCCTTTCGATGTGTCTAAGATATGAGTTGAAAGTGTTCGATCGTCTCCCATTTCAATTTCAATAGTTTTTATTTCATCAAGATTCTTAAATATATAAATAAGAACTTTATGTAGCTTCAAATAAGTAAAAACAAAGAAATAGGAAATTAAAAATATTAACCTGTTTAGTTTCAATGCGAAGACGTACTCGCTCCCAATTGCTCATAATGAATACTGTCTCTTTTAATATCATCGTGAAGCTTCATTGAAATGCTTCTCATGCAAGTTGACTTGATATTATCTATTGTATTGTTTACAGTGTTTGTTTATTTTATTCATTTAATAAAAATATATTCACTGACAGTTATTTAAAGCTTTCATTGTGATCTTATCGGGGACTTTGTCCAGGGACAGATGGAAGCTTAAAACAAGGCGTAAGATTAAAACTAGTGTCATGTGCAGGGGGCCACAAATTTTTAAAAAGGTGCACAATTTTGAAAAAAATATGAAAAATTTTGAAAAAGTCAAAAATTTTGGAACAAGAAAAAAAGTCAACCATTTTGAAAAGGAAAAAAAAAATTTGAAAAAAGTAAAGAATTTTGAAAAAAGTGAAAAATTTTTAAAAATGTGAAAATTTGTTAAAAAAGTCAACAGTTTGAAAAAGGAAAAAAAATGGAATAAGTAAAAAAAATTGAAAAAAGTCAAACACTGAAAAATGATACAAAATGGAAAAAAGTGAAAAAATTTGAAATACATAACATGAAAAATTTTGAAAAAAGTCAAAAATTTTTAAAAAGGAAAATATTTAAAAAAAAGTAAAAAATTTTGAAAAAAAGTAAACAAAATTTTATAAAGAAGTGAAAAATTTTTAAAAAGTCCAAAACTTTGGGATAAGTGAAGAATTTTGAAAAAAGTGAAAAAATTCAAACATTCAAACAAACAAAAAAGGAAAATATTAAAAAAAAACGTCAAAAATTTTTTAAAAAAAGTCAAAATTTTTGAAAAAAAAAGAAAAAATTTTGAAAAAAGTGAAAAATAATTGAAAAAAAGTCAAACATTTTGAAAAAGGAAAAAATGTAAAAAAAAGTCAAACTATCAAAATGTTTGAAAGTCAAAAATTTGCAAAAAGTTCATTTTCGAAAAAGTCAAAACTTTTGAAAAAAGTTAAAAATTTTGAAAAAAGTTTAAAACTTAGAAAAAGGAAAAACATTGAAAAAAATCAAAAAATTTGAAAAATTGTGAAAAATTTTGAAAAAGTAAACATTTTTGGAAAAAGTGAAAAGTTTTGAAAAAGGTCCAACATTTTGAAAAAGGAAACTTTATTGATAAAAGTCAAACATTTTTAAGAAAGTGAAAAATTTTGAAGAATTTTGGAAAAAGTGAAATAATGAAAAAAAGAAAATAAATTTGAAAAAAGGCAAAGCATTAATGTTTTTTCTATATTAACATAGGTATATAAAATAAAACCAATTTATTTAATGTAATATATGATATTTATATAAAATGACATTTTTTGTTCTTATTTGAACGGTTCCTAAATGGATCCCCAATAGTTCACGCGTAATAAATTCGGGAACGTACCATATTTTACAAATCCCAACCGATTTTATATGATCGTGAAGACGAATTTTATTTTAAGGCACCAAAAAATAAGATTTGCGATCGAATCAAAAATAAAATCTCGACTTTTGAAGTTTTTACGAGAGAACGCGAATCCTATTTTATCGCTCTTCGAACCTTGTTCTGTAGTACATAACTAAGTTCCAAAAAAAAGTACATACAGAGGAAACAGATGTGACAAAATAAAACTACAAAAATCTACAATAAAAAAAAAAAATTTAAATCATGCCTTTATTGGCCGTCTCTTTTTTACCATGAAGTGGGAGCACAGAGACGTAAATAAAAGTCAGAGAAGATAATGCAATGGTCGCATCCGAGGAATTAAACCTAATTTTTGGATCTTTGAAATAAACCGGCATAAAAACCAGGATCCCATGTTGTTTTGTACCAAATTCACGTTAAAACTGACCCCGACCCAGACCAGTGCCTACATTCTGTAACTCTCGCATCGATAAAATTGGTCGAGAAACGGTGAAAATGGAACAAAACTCATGCGATTTATTTCAAATTTTATCGTTTCTCGACTAGTTTTGTCGATGCGAGATTTACGTACGAACGTAGGCACAATTGAAAATAAAACGCGGCTAAAAGGGTACGATACTAAAAAGATAAAATAGGCGTGTGGTGTTTTAAACTTCAATAAAATTCCAAAAACATAGTACTATGCTAAACACGTTATAATTTAACGAAATACTCTTTTTAACCTAGTAACATACTATAAATACTTTAAGCCTCCTCCACCCAAAATGTCGAACCCAGAATCGAAGATCAGTAATTTCAAATCTGAGAAAAAAAAAATATTTACTCAACATCCAAAGTATGAAAACAACTATTAAAACATTTTTTTCCCAAAACTTTCCAAAAGGTCAATTAAAATATAACACGAGCTATGGAATTAACACAAAAAAATTGATTTATAACTCAATTTATTGCTCAACGTTTAGTTGAAAAGCTATAAAATTCTATAAAATTAACCATCCCGACTAGAAATAAAATCAATGTTCGTTATTTTTTTTATCACCCTGGACCTGAATATTTGATAGAAACCTCACATGATTATTGATTATGCTTTGATGATAATATTTAAGTAAGCTATAACTTTGTTTTTAAACATCAAACGATGAAATCCAACTTTAAATCAATATAAAATTCATTCTCAATAAAACTCATTTACAACATTTACGTTAGATATTTGTTTAATCAATTCTCATTCTCTAACTACCAAACCTTGGTACGTTTAAAACAAAATCAAAAATCTTTACCTTCGAAAAGAAACTTTTTAGAGAAATACATACATATAGAGAGTTTTCGGTGCTTATTGAAGTCGATAACTTTGTTACTAAGCTAAAATCAAATTCTTATTTTTATTTCTCTGTGAAAATCGAAATATATACATACATATGTATGTACATATATTTTCTACATCAGGAAACGAACGTCATCGTCATGCAGCCCTGTTTATGTAACTTTAGGTATAGTCTGAGTCTTGGTTTTTTTTTTTCCTGAAGAGGTTGCAATCTTTTCGAACAAAAATAAATGAAATTATTATACCAACCGACAATTTTCACTATGGGCTTTACCAAACCTTCTATACCATACTCTTCGAAATAACTATGAACGAACTATGAAAATTCTTTTTAATTGGCTTCAATCTGAAAACATTTGAACTCAGTCGTACTTTTAGTTATTGGCGAGGCGATTTAAAAAGGAACAAGGATATATCCTAGTTCTGGTGATAAAAATGTAAATTGTGTCTCGTTTACTTGAATTTTTTGTAAATTTTAATTGGCAAAAATCTTATATGTAGGTAGCTGCACTCATTGTTTGATATACCTATATTTATTTATACCTATATTTATTATTAATTTATAAATAACAAAAAAATAAGTGAGGATGTATTGCCATTACTACTAAACGCTTAAATTGTCTTCAATAACTCTTTAAAATAAAAGTCATATGCAGAAAAATCTGTAAGATCGATCCTTTCTAATTTACGAGCAGTTGTATGAACGTATTTCATTCTCGAATCAAGATTTTGGCCCACCAATTTCAGCGAAAAACAAATTTATATGTAGACTCGTCACCCGAAAGATAGTGTTGAAATTTTAATTTTCGATTCAACTCCTCTGAGCGAACACAATCAGTTCGATTGGCTAAGTCCATTTCACCCATTTCAAGATGCTGATATTTACGAAGAGATCGTAGGGACAGAAAGATTTTCAATGAATAACAAGTTCCACTAGAAAGCCAGCAGTTTTTTTTTTTTAATTTTAGAAACCATATTTTGTATACAAATAAATATATTTTAAATTTAGAAAATAAACTTACCGTTTTGAAGTAAACTACTACGCCACTCTTCACAGTATAATCTGAACCATACTTTCTGAAAAAATAAAATATAGAAGGTGGTTAGTTGGTTCTCAAAAGGGAGTATTCAAAAGAATTGAGGAAAATCTATTATGTAGGAGGTTTGTTTCTTATGCAAGTTTATTCGCTAAAAACAAAAGTCAAAAAAAAAATCACATTGCCCCTTAAGAAAAAACATTTGAAAAAAAGACCTTGGCTGCACATAACGATAGTTTTCATTTTTTTTGGTTTATCCTAGGTAGATACCTATCCTTTTCTATACGATTTTGGGTCACTGAAAATGAAAACGACAATAAGAATCATTATGGTAACCTAGACCCATTATAATGTTGAATCCTATGTACATATATGAATTAAAATTCTTCTAGAAGTCAATGAAAGTCGTGATAATCATTTTGGAAGACATGCAGCACTAAAAATGACAATAAGAATATCATACATTTTCATGGTAACGGTTGTCATATCAACATACACAAAAGCGGCTACAATAGGACTAAATATAGCAGCAAAAAAGCATGTTCCAGTTCATGTCTATGTCACCACCCCATTATCATACAAGCAAGAAATTTTCTCGCAGGGCAAATGACAAACTGTGCCCGACCAGAAAAGCGTAAATAGCACTCCAGACAGTGTTGAAACTTAAAACAACCATCAAATTGTTTCACCAGATAGGTTTGTACATATGAATATAAGAAACAAATTCAACATAACTATATAATATTTTCAACTGAAGGAGTACAGATCATTTTGCATCATGTGTAAGCGATTTGGAGAACGTTGATAAATTCAATTTTAGTCATTCGAGTATATAGCCTGTGATATCTTATGGAACTATTTTGAATTCTCGTCTTCTAAAATTCTGTGAGCAATAATTTGTTTGGAAGTATGGAGGGTCATTTTTATGTATTGTTAACCTGGCGTGAAAAACTTTAATGAAAAACCAAGTACACGACTTTGTTAAAAAGACAAAAAGTTTAACTTGCTTACCTATTTATAAATTAAAATAGAGAACTGGAACTGATTTCAACAAGAGTTTTTATTTTCTTCAATGAACAAAAAAAATCACCCTTATAACAGAATCCGATGAATTAGCTGCGTAAGGCCAGGCGCGCACATGCAACTAAACAGTTTGATTTCGATTTTGAGTTCTATAGGATTATATGAGAGTCCGCGCATATGCATTTGCAAGCACTCCCATATAAGCCCATTGTATTCAAAAACCAAACCAAACTGTTTCGTTGCAGGTGCGCGCCTAGCCAAAGGGAACACAAAGCTATTTTCCAAGTTCAATTCTATCATTTGACATTTTTTAAATTATTTGTACGATTTTCCTTATGTCAATTTGGCGTTTCGCATTTTACTCACACAGAAATTTGGAGCGCTCGAGCACAAAACACTCTAAAACAAAAACCAATTATTTGTTTCACAACTCAGTCTCTGCTCTAAACTAAAAAAAAAATGTGTATTCACGACTAACTAAAGTGATTTAATTTGTGGTTGGAAAATTCAGGTGGTTTTTTTTTTACACAAATGAATAATAATATTCTTCAGCTAGAGAACTTATAGCTATTATAATAAAGGCTTAACTACATAAGCCAAAAAGTACTGAAGTACAAAAGTAAAAATATTTTTTTTACCGCTAGCGCCGTTGTTTTGTGAAAAAGAATACACAAATTTGTTTTTAAACCAAAATTTAAGCTTTCTGCATCATTTTTATAAGTTTTCCAGTCAGAAACACTATCCTAAAATGAGTTTGAAAATTTTCACTTTTGCACTTTTTCACTTTTTTGGCTTATGTAGTTAAGCCTTAAGACTCCCCAAAGGTTTCTACTTTCAACTCACCCTTATGAAACGCAATGTCAAAATACCAACGAACATACCCAATATCAACTTCCGGAACACAAATTGTAGTAGATTTTTTTTTATCGAACAGCTGACTGTCACTTTTTGCGCTTATTTTTGTTTGTTGTTTTTGAGATTTTAAATGTTAATGGTCTTTTGGGGAAAATAAATCAAAATCTAATAAAATTTAACTCACATCGCATGTAAGTTAATTTATTCTTTAAAAATGTCTTCTGTGCATTGTCCAACAAGTCCCGTCTACAACACCAGTGTCGAACAAAAGAAACATTCACGCCAAGCTGCTAAGGCCAGACAATTTCAATTCGGTTCACCACAACTACGTGAATTACTACGAGAGGTAATTGCCTTTAATTTTTTTTTTAAAGAATACAGATTCTAAATAAAGTTAACAGAAATGTCGAATCCGAGTCCGAGAAGCCCGTAAATCTAAATTCGATGGATGCCGTAGCGTAGGCAAACCTGGAGAGAACGTAAGAGACAACCTTCCATACAAAAAAAAAAAAATCCAACTTTTCAAAATGGATTCAATTTTCAGACTCTTGTGGGTAAAATTTTGCGCCAGGAACTAGCTGACCTGGAAACCAATTTGGACCTTCAACAACACATCTATACAGAACTCATTGATGAGATGAATATGTGGTTTGTCCAACAAATCGAAGAAGAGGAAGAATATCTGATAAATGTTGCCGACGCCGAAGATATTGTATTCTGCCCAGTGTGCCAGAAGGCCGAACTTAAGCAATCCCCAGACACTAATCTGGTCATCTGCCAATGTGGAGTTTCGTGAGTTATTTCCTTGAATTCACAGTCTGTTTATCATCAGAATATCTTTCCTCTGCGTAGGTTTAATTTCAATGGAAGTTCTGAACAACTTGCCGAGACTTTGAAGAAAACTTTTGTTCATCATGAATTGAGTTGCAACCAGATGTTGAATTTCTTCGTAGAACAAAATTCGGATGGAAGTAAGAGAATTCTCAACGCGATGTGCGAAAGCTGCGATTTCTTTATAAGCGTAACTTAACTGCATTCATTTTTGTTTTTCTTTGTTAGTTTTATTTTCGTTATTTTATGGTACAATAATTCATGTTTGAAAATTATAGTTTGTTAAATTTGTTTGTTTATTTTTTATAACTTTACAAAGTATTAAGGCTTAACTACATAAGCCAAAAAGTACTGAAGTACAAAAGTAAAAATATTTTTTTTTACCGCTAGCGCCGTTGTTTTGTGAAAAAGAATACACAAATTTGTTTTTAAACCAAAATTTAAGCTTTCTGCATCATTTTTATAAGTTTTCCAGTCAGAAACACTATCCTAAAATGAGTTTGAAAATTTTCACTTTTTTGGCTTATGTAGTTAAGCCTTTACAACTTAGTAGGGCCATAAAGTCTGTTTCTGCCATATTCAAGCCATTTATTTTTCTTATTGGGTTTTATTTCAAAGAAAAGAAGATTTTTTGATCTTGGCTCAATTTTAACAGGCTTAATCGGCTATGGTCAATTGTACTGGGCCCTTATCGGGTGAAACTAAAGCGAAGCGATCGCATCGCTCGATCAAATGATTATCGTTTTGACGATTAGTCTCTCCATCTATCCCTATTGCAAAACGATAATCAAAAAAATTATAGTAACTATCACAGACACAAATATACCTTCACCAATGCAGTGATAAAAAAATCAATTTGAAACCGTCACAAAAAAAAAACATTTTAAATCGAAATCTGGATTTACCAAAGGAAACTTCATAAACAAAATAAGAACGCTCCAAGTTAGCGGGTGTGAAAATAATTTTTTTCCAAACAACCATGTTCTACATTTCGAATGAAATCGAATTGAACACGATTTTCAATTTTTCTGGAAGTGTAGTTTTATTTTTTACAATTCGTTCGTTTTCGAGAATTTCGCAATTACTTCGAATTGTCAAAATTGAAGGTGCATCTAGGGTAAAGGCACTAGTATCCGGACACTTAACACATTTCTTCGCTTTGGTTTCAATTTATATTCATACTATGAAGATTTAAGAAACAAATTATGGTTTTTCTAAAAGTTTGGATATTTGTTGATAATGTTACATTTAAATAACTTACTAATTTTATAATTGAATAATTTATACAATTTTAAAAAAAAAAAGTTCGATTTGCGCTAGTTTCCGGACAACAAAATTTAGTGCCCGGACACATTTATTTTAGTATCCGGACGAACTAGTTTTGTATGAAGTTTAAGTAAAATATAAAATGTAAAAATTGAAAAAATCTCCTTTTTGTTAACTTAACATTATGTACTTACTATGTAAATACAGTGTATTTAGATGATTTCTGAACCCCAAACCGGCTCAGGGTAGTCAAATACCTACCAAGTATAGGTATACCAATTGATAAACTATGAAACTTATCAATTGATAGAAATATAGGTAGAATTGATAAATGTTATTTTTATTCTGAATATTAAACAATCCTTACGATTGTGAGTAAATGCTTATTTGATTTAAAATTTCTTATATTTCAGTTGAGTCTCTATAAAGTTTTTCGAGTTTTTTGGATAATGATTACTTCTATCTTCATAGAATCACAGAAGGTCTCCAGAATTGTTTTATAGAATTCCCCCATTTTTCATAAAAAAAACCATCAAAGTAAGCGTATTTAAGGAAAAACATTTTTAGAATTTAAATCCCAATTTTTTGGCTTTTGTCTAATTAATATTTTCTCAGGGACTTAAATTACGCAAGCCTCTTATCCTTAAATTATTTAAAGATTAAAGACACAAAAACCATAAATTGTATAAAAAATAGACTTGTCCGGATACTGAACTTCATGGATTTTTAGTATCCGGACAGAGTTTTCTGAGTGATAAAACGCTTGTTCTCACTGATAAAACCCTGTCCGAATACTGAAACTATATGAGAAAAATATATTTCTCTTCTTCTTAATCATGTAGAATATACGTAACTATCATTTAAGGGCATTAAAATAAGAATTTAAGATTTTTCTCTTATTTTCAGTATCCGGACGCTATGTCCGGAAACTGAAAATGATATAAATTTTAGTATTCAGTATCCGGACACCTAATATTTTGGTCAAAAACTAAGTTTATTTAACTTTTATGGTTTAATTATTAAAATTTATAATATTTTAAAGAATGAAAGTCGCTTTCTTTACCAATAAACTAATAAATACTGCGTAAAATAATTCAATCTTCAAAATGTTCACACTAATTTTTTTTTACTCAAATCGTCATTTTAATCGTTCTCTTAGATCTGATAAACTGAAAGGTCGCATAACTTTTACATTATATTCTTAATTTACTTGAAACTTTGCATATATGTTTGTGATACATAAAGGATTGTATTTTGATTGTTTTTTGAGACAATTTATGAATGATATCCTTATTTTTTCCAAATAAACGACGAAGTGTCCGGAGACTAGCACTGTCCGGATACTAGTGCCTTTACCCTATTTGTATTGTTTTGAAAAGTGAAATTACACTGCCAATGAAAGAATGCAGAATTATTGCCATTTCTAAGGGAAAAAGGGAAGCGAAAATCTGAAAAAATAACAATACCTATCTATTGTAAAATAACAATACCTACAAAAATATTAAAAAGAACAAAAATATAAAGTTTGCTTACATTTTGCACCAAGTAATACAAAACTAACCGCAACTGCACGAATATCACAAAGCCGAATAAATTGGATGGAATTCGTTCAGAAAATGGAATGAAACGAAATGCGGAACATTTATTTTCTTTTTCGAAATTTAAACTCACAGCACCCGAGGAATTCACAAATTTGAATGCAGAAAATGGGCGAAAGTGATATTTTTAAATTCGAAGTATAAACAAAAAGCAATGTTTTATGGATCCAGTGTCTACGTTCTATAACTCTCGCAACGACAAAATTAGTCGAGAAACAATGAAAATTAAAAAAAATCATATGAGTTTTGTTCCATTTTTCAACGTTTCTCGAACAATTTTGTCGAGGCAAGAATTACAGAACGTAGGAACTGTATCGCAGATTCCATAATCGACATGATTGTTTTTTTTAATTACCTGCTTTTTTAATATTTTGTTAACCGCCATAAGTCAAAACTGTCAGTTAAGTTCGATAATGTGTACCACGCTTAAAGACGGGCGACCGACGTGACGGTCGGCATAGACAAATTGCTGAGGTTGGTGAGATTATCGATCGTTCTTCTTTTTTTTTCTTAATATTAAAAACACAAGCGGAGTAGAGTGTGGAGATATAATTCCATTTCATTTGAAAAAAGTAAACATCTCTTAAAAATGGCAGTGTTTCAAAACCATCTTTGCAAACCGTAATAAAACCAAAACGAAGCTTAAAAATCTCTAACGTCTAAAAGCAGCCAGCAGCAGGGAACACGCCACACGGGTATTTTCCAACTTCATCAATCTACTACATTCATATCAATTTTTGGAACACTTCCTAAAATAAAATGGCGGTGTACTAAAAACCAGGGCCACCAACCTTAACATCAACTTCCTTCTGCCAATTCCTTTTCTCTTAAAACGTGCATACTGATACGTTTAGGTTAGTGATTTTATACAATATTTTGATAAATTTCATTGTTTATTCATATTTATTTGAATTCTAATAAATGCTCGAATTACAGAATGACTGCCGTAGACAAGAAGAAGTCCGCCGCATCAGCTAAAAAGCTGCCGGCCGTCCCGGAATCGAAATTGAAGTTTGCAAAGAAGCGCATCAGCAGACGTGCCATCCTCACCAAGAGGAAGGTAAAGCGTAGCGCTGTTATTGCCATTAGGAAACGTGAGAATCTTGTCCGTGCCGAGAAATACTCTCACGAATATGCCAAGGCCGACCGTAGAGAAATTAAGATGAAGCGCCTTGCTAAGTCCAAGGGACAATACTACGTTCCTGGAGAAAGCAAATTGGCATTTGTCATTCGTATTCGTGGGTAGGTGTTTTTTTTAGTTTTTCTTATTGGTTTCTGCGCTGCCACTAACAAGCAGTCGCTCTAGTTTGCCGATTTATTGTTGATATTTTATTAACGTAAATTTTCTGTCTGTAGTATCAACAAGGTTGCCCCCAAGGTACGCAAGGTCCTACAGCTGTTCCGTTTGCGCCAAATCAACAATGGAGTTTTCATTAAGTTGAACAAGGCAACCATCAACATGTTGCGCATCGCTGAGCCCTACATCACCTGGGGATACCCCAACCAGAAGTCGGTCAGCGAACTTATCTACAAACGTGGATTCGTGAAGCACAGCAAACAGCGCATTCCAATCACAGACAACTTCGTTATCGAACGTAAGATGAGGAAGAAGTACGACCTCCAGTGCGTTGAGGATCTAGTCCATGAGATCTTCACCGTTGGCAAGAACTTCAAATATGCATCAAACTTCTTGTGGCCCTTCAAACTGAACACACCCACCGGAGGCTGGCGCAAGAAGAACAACCATTACGTCGAGGGTGGTGACTTCGGTAACCGCGAGGACAAGATCAACAAACTTCTCAGGAAGATGGTCTAAGCGTTAGGATTTTAATGGATAACTTTTTATTAACAAAATAAAACCTGAAAAAAAGAACTACCTGAATTTTGATTTCTGTTTGGTAAAAGCGGTCTTATAAAGGTTGGTATAGTCGAACTGGTAGGGGATCTTCTTTCGATTGCTGGACATGTAACTTAAAATAACAACTCAAAGGTGACTATTTCAAGCGAGTACAAGATGAATAGCTATTGAAATATTTTTTCCGCTTTTACTTGGCCTAAATTTTTTTTCTCTAAAAAAAAACAAGCGGGGAACAAATTCTCTAGGAGTATTCTTGGCATTAAAAATTGCATCGCACCTTTCTTTGTGAGCACGACATGTGGGATGGCTTTTACGCCACAAGCGTTTAGCTAGAACTTAAATAGATATTAAAGTTTTGTATCAGTAAACGGTCAATTTTTGTTAGTTTTGGTATTTTTAGATATTCCTGTTGAAATACTCAATTTTTGTTAAAAAAAAAAATAGGAACGTAAAGTTGAGGAATAAAAACTTAATTTTTGAATAATTTCATGCCAAAGATTAACAGATTACCCATATGAAGTGGAAATTTCATGCCAAATTTCCTTGATTTATGGTGAATTATTTCTCTAGCATCTATTCTGCAGCTTTCAAACGGTTATGTTTTGATTTGTAGCTTAATTGAATTGAATAGAATACGATTTCAAATACATTTTATTGTAATTTGTATTCATGTAATTTCGTTTTTATGTGTGTCATTATTTGCAAAACAAATCTTCATGTCTTGAGCAACTTTTAGAGGAGCTGGGATGAAGCTAACCGACCGACGATACATTTGAAACTACTTCTATTATTACTTATTAGCCTAGTACAGTAGTAACCTACTCACCTCTTTGTGAAATGAAAAATAAAACAGCTTCAAAATACATGCGAATGTTTATTATTCAGCCTTAAGGATCCCCCACACCAACGCGAATTTGTCGTGGCGATGACGAAAACAATAATAACAACACATGGTTGTCAATGAAAACAACGCGTTGTTATTATTGTATTCGCCGTCGCCACCACAAATTCGCGTTTATGTGGGGGATCCTTTATTGTGAGTTACACCCAAAAATATTTCACCTTAAAATGTTTTGTTCATCTGGAATTTTAAAAGCTTTATTAAATGTTTTTTATTATGACCCATGATCGATATGGAACATCCTGCAGTCTGTTTTGGCTTTCGGATCATGAAACGTGAACCCGATAGAGAGCAGGGGCCGAATTACGGCATCAGTGACTGAACGACACGTGAGGTTCATGTGTTGTTGTTATTTGATGATCCATATACCTATATTATAGATCAAAAGAAATTTCGTTCACCTACTAAAAATACATGAAATTTTCTTTAAACTCACAATAGGCGGAAAGTGAAATGTCGAATTTTCCGGGTGGAACTATTAATAAGGCATTATAAATATAAATAAATTTTGTGGCGCAACAGCTCGAATAGAACCATGGCCTAGTGACTTACAACTCTCAACCATTCCTGTGTGCGGTGTTATTGGCAGAAATGGTGGGGACCTACAATTTTGATCCCTTACGAACACGTGTATTTTCAATGCCTACTTTGTTTGTTATTTTTAATAGGTTAGGTACTCACTTTGAAAATATTGATGGATAATGAATAATTATCTTGACAGAATCTTGTAAAAATGGTCACGAAAATTGTCTTGATAAAAATTCCGACACGGAATTTATTACGAACTAATTCACTTTCACACGGATTACTCACTTCTCGTTGCGATTTGTGTACACACCGCTTGAACTAACCGTAAATTTTATATGGAAATTTAATTTTCACTCGAACTGAATTAACTAGGCGATTATTTTCTTCATATCTTTGACATACAATTTTTACAACCGAAATAAATTAAACAAATCATTTATTTTTTAACATATTTTGAACACTAATTTACAATCGGAATAAATTGAAGAAATCGAAAAACACCTATGCAAAATGGCAGCTGAAAGTTGTGTGGGGTGGGGGTTAGTACAATTATAAGTAGAAGAAAGAAATTGAAAAAAAACGTCAACAAATAAGCGGCAACTTTTTTCTTCGTGTAAAAGGTGACTTATTTTAATTAAACCAACCAATGCTGCGATATGCTTAATTTACACTACGCACGTTTAGATAAATATCATTTTATTTTAGTGTGTGTACAGTTTGTATAAATCTATCTTGAACTCGAGATTTGAAAGATCAATCTGAAGTTGTTTTCCATTCAACCATTTCAGATTAGGTGATAAGACCTAGATCAATCGTTTGTTTTTTTTTTGTAATTTTGTTTTATTTTTTTAAACTCGTTACGACTATTTTATCAAACAGGGATCTCTGGACTTTCATTTTTAGATTACACTTTGCAATTTGAATTCAACCAAGAAATTTTGTACAGTTTGTATAAATCTAGCTTGAACTCGAGATTTGAAAGATCAATCTGAAGTTGTTTTCCATTCAACCATTTCAGATTAGGTGATAAGACCTAGATCAATCGTTTGTTTTTTTTTGTAATTTTGTTTTATTTTTTTAAACTCGTTACGACTATTTTATCAAACAGGGATCTCTGGACTTTCATTTTTAGATTACACTTTGCAATTTGAATTCAACCAAGAAATTTTGTACAGTTTGTATAAATCTAGCTTGAACTCGAGATTTGAAAGATCAATCTGAAGTTGTTTTCCATTCAACCATTTCAGATTAGGTGATAAGACCTAGATCAATCGTTTGTTTTTTTTTTTTGTAATTTTGTTTTATTTTTTTAAACTCGTTACGACTATTTTATCAAACAGGGATCTCTTTGGACTTTCATTTTTAGATTACACTTTGCAATTTGAATTCAACCAACAAATTTTAGGTACTTAGGTACATACTTATTTCGGGTTCTGCTTTATCTTTTGAAATTGATTCTTCAAATCTCGATTTAAAGCCAGATTTACATAGCCTCGCACGGATTTACACACACAGCAAAGTAAAATTTTATTTATTTAAACGTATTCAAAATAAATGTGGTTTTCCATTCAACTGAAAAAATTCTTTAGTTTTTTAGTGCCTTTTTACACAGGGCTTTTACTGAAATGCGCAAACAGTAAGACATGTTAATTTATGTGTGCTTAGAAATGAGAAGGGAAGATTCCATCCCAAAATCCTTCTCGTTTCTACGCACAAAAAAATCTACCTGTCTCACTGCATGCTTCTTTCAGTAAAAGGCTTGTGCAAACAGGCACTTGTTTGGTGAGTGTGCAGTTCGTAGGCAAGTGAAGGGTGGGGTGAGGAATCTCGTCAGGCACGCAGTAAACATAAATACCGCATTCATGAGTTAACTTTGTTGTTGTTTCAATGCGTGGAATGTTGAAATTGTTATTTCAATTTATTTTGAGGAGCCTCAAAGTCTGGACTCAATCTTCGCAAGAGCATCTGAAAGTCCGTGTAAATCCCTCTAGAAATCGATCAATCTAACGCCCATATTTTTCACTCGATACATCCAGATTGAAACTTAAATCCGGATGTATTAACATTGAATTTGTATACTTTTACATCTGGATTTAAGTTTTAATCTGGATGTATCGAGTGAATAATATGGGCGTAAAACAACCCCCGAAAAAACAATTTTTTTGGTTGAATGAGAAGTGACTACTTAGTAATTTTTTTGGTTGAATGGAAAACTAAATAAAACTTTAATTTGTGGAAATGCATATTAAAGACCGTGGAAATCTTGCTTGAAATCGATATTCGAAAAGAAACGGTAGCTAAATACCTATTAGTCGAAAGAAAGAACGATTCTCGTTATATTATGTAATAGCATTTAAAGTGACGAGATAATAGTTTTACATAAAAGGGCCGCAGACGATAAAAATGTACTTCCAAACCTTATTTGTAAGAAATTTCACGTTCAGTTTATACATAGTTAAGTATTATTATGAAGAATACATTGCCATTTGTGTTTTGTCGCCAGTAAAATGTCTTATTTCACTTGCAATAAGTAGCTACTAGCAGGCTACTATTTATTAGATCAACTCTTTTAAACATCAACTAAAAATGTTTATCTATAACTTGAACGGCAGTCCAAAGACGTTTATACATAAATACGACCGTAGATGTTTTTTTCGAGTGAATTTTTGCTGGTATTTTGAGATCCAAAGTTCCATTTTTGAATATACATACATACAGATTCAATTACTGTAAATGAAATATTCTGCATTTTAAAATTCTGCTCAGAAACTCGAGTTATATAGCCAAATAATTAATTTCCTGCTCTGGAAACCGGTTATAACAATACGTACTTTTGATAATTTTCCCAAAACAATATTTCTTCAATTAAATGAATAAAAAAATCAATAATCTTTTAATTTTATTTATTTTACTACGACAATGTAAGTGTATTTGTGTTTTAAGATCTATATGTACAAAGAATATCAGAGCAAACAGTAAAAATGTATATAAATTCTCCTGGCAATTATAATATTGGATATATATATTTTTTGTCTACTTAATTTGCAGAGCTCAGACAATTGCCTTCCATATTATTAAAATAATCGAAATGAGTTTCAATGTTGTTTCGGATTTTTGAAAAAATAAAAATAAAAAAAAAAAAAAAAACATAAGCACATTCTTTTGGTTAATGAACAGAAAAATGCAACATAAATAAAATCGAAACACAAAATTTAAAACCCTAATTTTTCTACATAATATAAAATACGCTAAAAAAATATTATAAATAAATACATAACTCATTGTTAAACATATTTAAGTTGTAGTGATTTTCAACTACACAGAATTTTTTAATCTACAATGAATTGCAGGTAGTTTTTTTTTTTTTTTTTTCTTCCATATTATTTCTGTGAATAAAAGTGTCTCAAAGTTTTGTTTTCTAAACTTTTTCATTATAACATTCTCGATTAATCTTAAGCCAATAATAATGTAGAGTTCCAATATTTTGAATGGATTGAAAGTGATTGATGATAAGATGACAACAATAATTGCCAACAAAAAAAAACAGTTCTTGATCGAAATAAATACTACTATTATTTCTTAGTTTTATTCAAAGTCTGAATCGTCGTTAGATTCGGAGACCAAAATTTTCTTCTTCTTTAAATTGGTCTGTAAATAAAAGATAAAAACATTAAATATAATCAATTAATTTGTTAAAAAAAAAATATAAATAATGTTCATAATGTTCATTGATTGGAAATATGTGTGTAATACGTTTTTATGATTTTTTGATTATGGGCTTTCATAGATAAATTACAGTAATGCAACAAACGTTATGTTTAGTCAAGATTTGTATACAAAATTGTCACTTGTACTGAAACATACACATTGTTTTACAAAATAGTTAGTTTTTTCATTTCCATCATGAAACATGTAAATATTTATCATTTAAACATAGAAAATAACAACTTACAAGTTTTGTGTCATCATCGCTATCACTTGAATTCTTTTTCCTTGATCTTTTGATAGATGCAGACACTTTAATTGGTGTGTCGTCCTCAGATGCGGAATTCATACTTTTGTCATCATCCGACAATACTCCCATTTTGTGGCTCTCTTCTAGAATTGCTTTGTTATCATAAAGAACTTCCTCAACATTATCATCAGAATCAGAATCAAGAATTCCGGAATAGTTTACTTTCTAAAAAAAAAAAAAAAATTATATATAATATATATGTATGTATGTTATGTAAAATTTCAAGTTTTCGATTACGATCTTTCTCTTACCTGTGCGGCTGCACGTCGACCAGGTCTACTGGCCTTTGAGACACTCTGTTTTAATTCAACATCACTGCTGTCATTGGAGTTGAATTCATCTTCTTCGTCGGAAGATTGTTTCTTCTTTCTCTAATCAAGAAAATAACAAAAAAAATTTTAATAAACTGACGTGTTTACAAAAATTAAACATCAACTTAATACTAGGCGTTTTCATGCGACATATACGTAGCCAATTCAAATAAAAAAAAAACTATTTACATGGTCACAAAAATACGACTATTGAATTAAGAGATTTGTATTATTTTACTTACACCTCTCTTTGGCTTGTCAAAGTTCAAAGTCGACTGCTTCAATCCATCAGCTTTTTTCTTAGGAGCAGCAGCTTTTTTAGGTTCTTTTGGTGCTGCAGGTTCTTTCTTAACGCGTTCTTTTTTAACTTTTACACCTTCAGTTTTAACAGTTTCAGATTTTACGCCTTCAGCAGGTTTTCCACCTTCAATCAATGCATCAAACTCATCCACTTCTTCTACTACTTCTGGAATGGAGGAATCGGCTGTTATCTTTTCCTTTTTGGGTCTTTTCGATACTGCAGCAGCTTTGGTGGCCGCTTCAAATTTCTTCAAAATCTCAGCCGTCATTGCGAATTCAACTTTAACTCCTTTTGGATCGGGGAACAAATCGCCTTTGTCGGACCCTTTTGAAGCAGCTCCACGTTTTTTCAAAGTTACAGCTGTCTTTGCTTTATTTGCCATAGCTTTTGCAGTTTTCTTATTAAGACCAAGTTCTTCCAGACGTTCTTTCTCTTCAACTTCTTCCATTTTTTTCTCCAAATCATCGAGATCATTCAACCACAGCATTTCAATTGTTTTTGCATTAAGGTTAGAAAGTTCGGCTAGCTTTTGGTCACGTTGCTTAAGCAATTCATTCTTTCGCTCCTCCGTCAACATCCACATTGACATTCCCAGAAGATAATCGAATTTCTTTACATCACTCAATTTTTGGAATGCTTTCTCTGGATCAACAGTTTTCTTTTCTTTCTTCACAGATTTCGAAGTTGTTTCTGCTTCTTCATCCTCATTTTCATCCTCATCTATTTCCTCATCCTGTTCTACTTTGATACGTTCCTGCCATTCTTTGACTGGATCGGGTCGATAGCCTTTTTTGATAAGTTCATCTATCATAGTCTTACGCTTCTTATTTTCAACCACAATCGTTCGGTCGCACTTCTCTACAATGAAACGAGCCTGATCGGAGAGTCGATCAGCCTGGGCAGTTAGTTGGCCGACAAGATATTCCTTGCGCTTTGCATAATACTCCAGACGAAGAGGGAAATATTCCTTTATAATGTCCACTGCCGAAGGGAATCTCCGTAGGCAACTGACATGATCAAATGCATGCATTTGATTGCAAGACAAACTGTTTGTCAGTTTGAAAACTCTATGGAATCCACCATCTTCTTGAGAGATGCGATCATACTCGCCCGGTGCAAATGTAACGATGAATTTTACTGTTGTGTCAGTGTGGTATTCTTTGTAATCAGAAATTACAGATTTAATCTTATCAGTACCATGAAGAAGTGGCTCCAGAGTGTTTTCTTTGTATGATTGGGTCCATGTTCCAACGGGCAATTCTGTAATTTCTATTTTATCACCCTGTACAATCTGTACATTTCCAGCTACTACATAACGATTGTCCGAGACATAATCAATGACACCTTTGAAATTTTTATAGAATGGGTGAATTGGCTTGGGTTCTTCTTTGTTAAGCATAAGCCTAATATTTGAAATTAAATCGCGCAAATTGTAATTTGGAATTTTGGTTGACCAACCGGTGCCAATGCCTTCAGCTCCATTAACCAAAACCATTGGTATAATTGGTATATACCAAACTGGCTCGATTTTTTGCGAATCATCCACTTCATATTGCAACAATGGATCATCGGCTGGATGGAATATTAGACGAGCCAATGGCGACAACATTGTGAAAATATAACGAGCACTAGCATGATCCTTTCCGCCAGACAATCTTGTACCGAACTGACCGCGTGGCTCTAGCAGATTCACATTATTAGAACCAACAAAGTTTTGGGCCAAATTAACAATGGTCATTTGCAAAGAAACTTCTCCGTGATGATAGGCTGACATTTCAGCAACCGAACCAGATAACTGAGCAACTTTAACTTCTCGCTTATCGTTACGTTTAAAACAAGTGAACATCACCTTTCGCTGACCTGGCTTGAAACCATCTACCATTGATGGAATCGATCGAACATTATCAGCATTAGAGAACAGAACCAACTCTAAATTAATGAACTCAGCATAAGTTACACTTTTGGTACCTTTTGTGTAAAGGTATTTATCTGGTAGTCCTAAAAGCTTCCTTCTCTTACATTCATCCATATGATTGCGCAGCCAATCTTTACGATTTTCAATACATTTTCTAGAGAAGGCCATCACGATGTTGTCGTCGTCGTTTTGTCCGTCATATTTGAACAAAATACGATGTTTTTCCATGTCTTGGAAGTATTCTTTTGCCTCTTTAGAGGTCGAAGTACCCAAACCTTTGTAGTACTTTATGTGGTATGTATTATTATTAGGTGTATCGGCCTTCCATTCTTCAAACTCTGGCAACGAATAAAAACTCAATTCTTCAGTTTTCTTTGTGGCCTTCACAATGGGCGTTATAAACTCTTCGAGAAATGGCAAACGTAGCAATTCCGGCCAATTGGTATGAATGAAATTAATTAACAGACCCTTGATATGTGAACCATCTTGATCCTGATCAGTCATGATCATTATTTTGCCATAACGCAACGATTTTAGATCTTCGACAGTGAGGTATTTCTTTTTATACTGCAGTCCGACAATTTTGATCAAATTGTTGATTTCGGCATTTTCCAGAATTTGCTTGTATGTGGCTTCTCGCACATTGAGCAGCTTACCACGCAGGGGGAACACTCCATATAAATCTCTACCAATTACACCAAGGCCAGAAACAGCCAACGACTTGGCTGAGTCTCCCTCAGTTAGAATCAATGTGCAGAGATGGGCATTTTTGGAGCCAGCTTCATTGGCATCTTCCAACTTTGGTATTCCCTTGATCTTGGTATTCTTCCTGCCACTGGTTTTGGCAAGATCAGTTTGGGCCTTGAACTTAGCCCATGACAGGACAGCTTCAACGATACCTGATTTACAAATATTATTTACAAACTTCTCGGACAAAATGCATTTGGACCCGAAGCTTTTCTGTTGCAATGTCATGTTCTCCTTCGTTTGGGAATCGAATGTTGGGTTCTCAATCAAACAATTCACAAACACCCAAATATGAGATCGCACTTGGAATGGCTTTATAGTAATTCCACCCTTGTTCTTCTTCTTAAGGGTATCGATCAATTGTTTGATGACATTGTCGACAACATGGTCAACGTGACGTCCACCTTTAGTTGTAGCAATTGAATTTACAAACGAAACTTGTTGAAAGCCTCTATCCGAAGGACAAACACCAACCTCCCAACGATCACCGCAGGTCTCATGAACAACCTTTACAGGTTGACCACACACTTCATCAGTACTGTTGATATACAAGTCAATGTAGTCCTTAAAGTTCTTAACTGGCAATTTATTTCCATTCAAAAAGACAGATACTCCCTTGGTGGCAGATGCGATATCGTAAGCTCGGCGAGACATCAAAGCCACAATATCATCGTCTAACTTTTCCATTTTAAATTTGGCCAAATCTGGGGAGAAAGTAACTTTTGTAAAATCGGTCCCTGAAAAATCTTTAATTTTTGGTTCCGAAGCTTTCGTCATGTTACAACCCCATGTTTGTTTAAAACTCCGTTTATATTGTTTGGTGGCAGTTTCAAGGGTAAACGAAGTACTAAATATGTTGCACAATTTAGCTCCGTAACCATTACGGCCACCAGTAACTTTTTTCTCGTCATCATTATAATTAGAAGATGTTAGCAAATGTCCAAAGATCATAGTGGGTACATACATTTTCTCGTCCTTGTGCATTGTGACGGGTATACCTTGGCCATTATTCCAGATCGATATGATATTTTTCTCCTGATCAATGTCGATTTTTATACACGTCATACTCTTGTCACGTTGTTTGTTGTCGGCAGCATTCACAAGAATTTCATCGAATATTTTATAGAGACCCGGAACAAATGATAATTCTCTTTGAACCATTTTATTTGTTTCCGTGTTGAATACCCACATAAGCTCCTTGGTTTCTTCAACGGAACCAATATAACTATCAGGTCGAAGAAGAATATGTTCCAGTTGGGACTTTTTCTGGTACATTTTTTCAATGGTGCCTTTAGATCCCCCAGAGGGGGTTTTTGCACTGCTACCGTTCTGCATTGTTGACTTTGACTAAAAATTTAAATAAAAGTATTTTTATATTTTTTTTTTACAATATTTTTATTAAATAAATTCAATTAGTAAGTTCAAGTGACCTCACCTCCAATGATTGCTTTTCGCCCAGGTACGATAGTTGGGCTCATCAGTTAGATCTAAGGGAATTTGATTAAATTCAGACATGAAAAATAGTAGCCCGTGGTCTTAGAAGGGAACGACAGCATCCAACTGATGAGCCCAACTGTCGTACCTGGGCGAAAAGCAATCATTGGAGTTGAGGTCACTTGAACTTATTAATTGAATTACATTATATTCAATCGCTCCACCTAAACAAAAGTAGTTTTCTAATTTTCATCACCTTCGTTATTTTGTACTAAATATTTCAAAAGAGAAATTTTTGGTGATTGAAACCGGGAAAGTAAAAAAAAAACACACTGTGTTCGGAGTTTTGATGGAATAAGATAGGTATATGTTTTAAATATGTACATCCATCCCTCTGTAGTTGACATGACCCTAAAAGTTGGCACTAAATGAAAATATGAAACGAAAAGTGCATCAACTTGAATTTCATGTGACAAAGCATCAGAAAAGCAATATAAAAACTGCGTATTTCTTCCATATATGGCTGTAAATGATATTTTTTTTTCACTGTGATCGCTTTGGAACTTATAGTAAAGGCATGTCATCTATGTTTGTACACTAAATTTGTATTTTCATAGGTACCTGTTTTTTATTTTTTTAGATATGGTGCAGAATCAAAAATGCAGTACTCTGAAAAACGTCATTCTCTCATCATTACGGTAATCTTGTGTAATTTGAAATCAACAATTTTAGTTGTTTTTATAGGTTCAAAGCATTTAACCAAAATGGAATTACTTACACTTACGAGGCAGTCTGGTTACAAACAATTGGCAGAACAATTTAATTTAAAAGAAAAAAAACACAGAAAACTGAGGAAAATGCACAACTGAAAGTAGTCATAATTAAATCGCCAAAGAAAATCAAACCGCAACAAACACCTGAAAATAGGTAATGTCCCTAATCTACTTTGTAATTGAACAAATCATCACCAACCCCTCTTCAATCTTTGCACACACACACCGGCACAAACACAATAGGGAATAGGTACGCATGTGCAAAAGATACTTTTCTACCTCTTTTTTAATGAAATCATATACCATTTTTTTATGTTGTCAAACAATAAGAAATTAAGAGATTTTAGGATTTCACTAAAATTCTGTTTTGTTGGTAGGTACCTACCTAAATTCTGATAAACAAAATTTATATTGGGCTTTTTAAATTTCTGACGGAAAAAAATTATGTGATCTCAGAAATGTGAATTGCAGAAGTGCGTTTATATTTCAGAGAATGCAGAGATTTAATATCTCAGAAGTATAAATTCACCAAATAACATCGACTTATAACAATACAGACAGTTACATTTTAAAAATTAAAAGAATAATTCCCAAGCCGCTTGCCATCTGGTACAGTTGAACCAATGTTTATTACCCATGGTAATCTGCGAGTAGGTACTGCGCGTCTTGAAAAAAAAAACTATATTAAAATTACCTATTCTCATTTACTGCTTTCCCTAACCTAGAATATTTGTGTGATAACAATTATTGATGTAGGTATGTAGCGAAGCTGTAGGTACCTACCTTACGATTTGTTATGAAATATACCTATTTATTTACTATTTTCTAGTCTACTAATTGATATGTTCATCTTAAGAAATAAATGGTCACCCCAATCATAATTGTTTGACCGAGGCAAACTTAACCTAAACCTATGTAAGTTTTATCTGAAAAGTTTGCACTACAACTTGGTCAGTTTTTTTTTCTTTATTCACATTCCATCAAATTTGTTATGAACGATTTTTTTAGATTAAAAAAAAGACATGCTACATGTGGGCAAAAACTATATATTTTATACAAAGAACACGCTTAAACGCCGGTATGTCCCGCGCAATCCTGTTTTTTCGAACATAATGTAGATAGGTTAAATTCACTTAGGGTAGATACCGAAAAATTTATTGTTGTATGGTACTTGTCGCAGCGTTCTGAAAGGGCCAATTATATGGAAGAGCTAGGTGTAGGGGGCTCATTTAACTTCCTAGATAGAAGTATGTATTATAGCAAGATCACTTTGAAGAGAAGATGTCTCCACCATTTGAAAATCACCTCATAAAAATTACCACTTAAAAATAACGAGCTCAAATCGGAATTAAATCAAACAGAAAAATTTAATAAAATAGCACATTTAAAGAAAAAAAAGAAAACTATTGCGCCATTTTGATTAAGTTTTTCATCTTTAGCACAACATAAACTATAATCGAATAAAACTATATGTAGGTTCTTCTACCTTAGGTGGTATGTACTTACATTTTTTCCTTGGGAGCAAAAATACTCAACTCCGAAGCACTTTTTTGCAAAATGCAAACGCAAAACAAAATAATTTATTAAGAAAAATATTTTTTGGTAACAGTTTTTTAGCCTCTGTGATTATTCAGAGGATATTTTGCTTTTACACCTGCTGTCTGTAATTTTATTTTTTGTTTGCTGCCTCACTTTGAAATCGAACAAAATTACAAACAAATTAATAGAGCTTCATCCGTTGCAAAGCCGACGACTAAACAAAAAATTCAAAGATGCCAAAATCTCAAAATGGAAGTACCATTCGTTGATTTTTTGTTTCTTCTCAACGAAGCCGAACGAAACGTTTTGTTTTTTTTTAACTAGCGACATCTGTGTTTTCGAATTGAAATGGAAACGGAGGTGAGTTCGATTTTATAATTTCTGATGAAATATGTTCTACACCACTTTCACACGTGGAAACAAAATCTTAAGGCGATTGTTTTTAGCAAAAAATATCTTATGAGATTAGCCGTGTTTTTTTGCAAGCCCGGGGGGAATTGGATGAAAAAAACGACGTCAGTGATAAACAATTAACATGTTAAATGCAACAACAACTAATCCCAGAGAATTCTCGGGGTTTAACTTAAGCGCACAGAAAAACTGTGTTACCAGCATGAATTACATACATGTTATCGATAGTTTGTATGAAAACTCCATGTTTTTTACTGTCATGGCGTCGCTAATCCCCGCTGTCGTTTTTTTCAACCAATTCCCCCCGGGCTTACAAAAAAACACGCCTATTGTACGCACTTGAAGAAACTATTCATTCGTCCATTTGGAGCAATTTTTTAGTTGTGTTTTGCCACGAACTTGTAGTATACAAAATATATTTCTTTTTTTTTCTTTTTCAATATATTACGTAGGATGGGACGTGCAGGCAAAAGAAGGAAAGAAAAACCAAATAAAAATGGAATATATTATCTGTGTGTTTGTTTATTCCGCTATTGCCTGTGAAGTCCTTCACGTGTGCGCTCAGTGGGAAACTAGTGATTTGTTTAACCATGGAGCCTATTTCACCGAACATACACCACGCATGCATTAAAATTCAGGCCCACTCATATGGGGCCTATTTTACGTCACATACATTTATGTGATGTATGTTTAGTGAAATAAGCCATTGGTTTCTTTACTTTGAAATTCTGCATTTGTGTGAATTTCTACACAAGTACAGCCGTATCTGTAAAGAAATTTTAAAACCATCTTAACTTCAAGATACCTCTAAATAGCTCTTAAGTGTGAAATCGGTATCTATAATTAATTTTCACATTTAAGGTAGAACCGCACTAGGCGGAACTGCACTTCAGCGACACCGTGCGCACTTTCGCACGAAACTGAACGAAACTTCACGTCGCGACACAGTTGGTCAGATTACCAACTTTGTCGCATAGTGTCGCGTCGTGAAGTGCAGTTGTCGCTTAGTGCGATATAGCTCATACAATTTCCTACAAATAAGTCGTGAAGTTCAGTTCCGCTGAAGTGCAGTTCCGCCAAGTGCGGTCTTACCTTTAATAGAACTTCAAATGTGTGCCAAATTTACTTAAAATGTGCCAAATTTGGAGATTTTTCATCACTTTCAAGAAAGGACTTAGAATAATTTTAGACATTGCGAACAAAAGAGCCACCCTAATAGATATATTTTCTTTTCAATAAAAACACCACCGTGTAGAGTGAATAACACAAATCTTCTAATGAATCAATTAAAATGATTTTTTATTCCAAGATATATTACTTTATTGAAAAACAACACAAAAACCACACAAATACCAATAATCTGAATAATAATATTAGGAGAAAATAAAAGAATCCAACAGAATTGTTTTTTGTTATGAACAGTTGAGATTGGTTTGTCAGTTTTGGAAGTAAATCTTTTCGAGGCGAGAAACGGCGAAAAATGGAATAAAAATGGAATAAAACTCATAGGAATCCTATGGGTTTTGTTCCATTTTTCGCTGTTTCTCCCCTCGAAAAGTTATCGCCGAGTTACAGAACATGGGTCCTGGGTAGAAAAATCTTTTATAAATAATAATTTATGTTGCGTTGAATAGTGGCTACATAAATGCTTATGCATTACATAACTATTCAGCAGTTTAGCGAGTTCTAATAAATAAGGCTGTAAATGTTTGTAACGAGCTATAGAAAATATAGAACGAAAATGATGTCTTTGGGATATAATTCTTTTGTTTTCTTCATATTCCGGAATGAAGTAAAAATTATTGGTCACAAGAATGTTTATTTTTGTCTATGACGGTAAAAAAAAGAACTCTGAAAATGTATACAATTTTTGTAGGCTCTCCTGGTAACTCTAGTCGTTCACAGGTAGATGTACCACAAATTTGTAGAAAATTACAATCACATTTTTGAGCTATCAAATATGATATCATCTTACACAGACTAAATTGGTTGATTATGTCTCTCACTTGCAAATCACCTTACACGATTCCACTTCTGGGTTGTTTTATTTTCCTGGGGGAAAATAATACACAGCAAATAATTATAAAGTATTTACTAAAAAGGTCTGCACACACCCTTAAAATAAATTTCGCATGGCAGCACTTGTAGCTTACCGCTCTTGGTAATTATCTCTATCCCCGCCGTTCGTAATTCCGAGAAGTAATAACAAAAATGGAAATTCACTGCAATTTTCATTTGTTTTGTTTTATATTCCTTTCCAAATATATCTCCTTTTCATTCTCCCCGCATGCACAATCCGATGTACTGAACGAGACAACACCTATGCAGTAATTTAAGTTTTAATGTCAAAATTAATATATAAAAAATACTTTTATTTTTTTTTTTGTGTCATTTCATTCGTTATCTTCTTCGCTGTTCTCGCTTTCACAAGCAGAAAAATCTTCTCCAAATCTACTGGCTAACTAGCAGTAGAGTGGCAGTAAAAGTAAATTTTTCAAAATTACGGGGAGAGGTCAATGTAATCTAAATCTGTAAATTTAAATTACACAGAAAAAAAACGAGATAATTGATTGAAAAGTTGCACAAACTTTCTATCTTCTATTGCCTGCTGAAGTGAAAAAATAATTAAGTTTGCTGTTGTTGTTTTCTTTATCGTGGAAGTTCTTTTTTTCACCAAGAAAAAATCAAAAGGGAAAAAGTGTCATTCTCAGCATAAAAAGGTTTGCAAATTGAAAAAAAACCCCGCGCCTTCTTTGTTCGTGCCAACAACAAAATACAAACCAACCGGAATACCTATATCAACAAAATCTTTGACCAACTCCAAAGAAAATTGCATTAAATCCTCGTAGTTGCATTACGAAAGAAATAACCATGGACCGAAACAATGGGTGAGTTGCATACAAAAAATATATTTTTTTCTTCAAATTTTCTTTGTTTTGATGTTGAAAGAAAACAATTTTGAAATAGGTCAAAAGTAGTTTTTGATAATATTATTATTTTAGTTTCACTTCGGAGCCAAATGAAGGCACTGCGCCTGCATTGGTCATAGCCCATTTGCAAATTATCGATTTGAACTTCTTGTTAATTTCAAACAATGCAAAAAATGCAATGTGAAACCTTGAGTAATTCGATTTTCGTGTACAAAATTAAAGGGTTTTCAAGGATAATTCCTTGGGCCTTTACTCTACCTTATCTATAATTCAATTTTTTTAATCTTTCGCTCAAAGAATTCATTATCACTATTGCTGATGATGCTGCTTCCGTGTCTTGAACATAATTTTATATTCAAATGGTCTTTGCACCAAATCCAAAGTTCCCAATGCCTTTCTCTTAAAAAAGTTTTAAGGATTATAGACATTAAAAATGTTGCTCTGGGTCTGTCACTTTTACATACTGAATAGAAACTATGGACTATTTTTAACTCCTATTATTCCTCAAGTTATCAAGTCGCTGTTCCGAGTAATTTTTGTTCCCTATTTCATGACGTTCTGCTTTTTTTAAATTACTTCTAGGAGTACTTATTGTTTCGTCTTATCTTAAGCGCAGCTTTGCAAACTGCTTTTACTCCAACGGGCTTTTTTACTTTGTCTTAAATTTATGGAGTTCCTGATAACTTAAGATAAAGTAAAAAAAATGACCGGTGGTGTAAAAAAGCTTTTATGATAAGATAAGCTATTCCGTAAGTTAATATAAAGCCATTGACACAATCATACAATTATATGCAATTATGTATGAAGTGTTTCCTAGTAAAAACTCGATTTCCTGTATTATAATTTAAATCTACCCGATAATTATTTCCTGACAAATTTGAAATCGGGTTTTTCCTTGGTACGACAAAAATTTTTCATAACTATTTAAAGATTATTTGATTTTATTTACAATTTATTTAATATTTCGCTTTTTTCTTCAAGATACACCTACATAAGACGTCAAGGGCAAACGATAAATGCACCTTCGAATAATGATGCCAGAACAACATCATCAATACCAACTAGAGAACCTCTCACCCAACATGATGAATTGATTCGTTATATCAAAGAAGCATGGCACAAAGTAAGTTGTAAAACAGTAATTAGCTACTGATAAAGTACATTAAAGCTATAGATTTTGCTAAATGCAATATCTTTTGTCGTACTTGACACTCAATGCTCCTACTTCTATGGTGAGACGTTCCTTTTGCTTGAGAGCATTCGCAGTCAAACCAAAAATTGGTCCAATTTGTGTCATTACAATAATGAAATCTTTATCATGACAATTTTGTATCTTATTTCAGGTGAATGAACAAGGACCACATGGAGCTCCTGTCATCTATAGAAATGAATCTGATCAGTTAAAAAATTTTAAACCTTTCGATTTAGAAGAATACTGGGGCCAACGTCTCGTTCAAAATATCCATGTTTCTCATGGACATCAATAATAATTTGAATTAATATTAAATAATTATTAAATGAGAAAAAAAAAACAAAAAACTTAGTAACAAAAATTTTAACAAACGAACGTTTAAAAAAAAATTAGGCAGTTTAAAAACTCCGAAACAAAAACTGAAAATAATGATTCAGCTCTCACGTAAATGTATTTCAATTATGCGAAAAGGGCTGCCAGTATATCTAATTAGAAAAAAGAAACTTAAGAAAAAAAATTGCTGCCAAGGAACTACACGAAGAAATTCCAATTTAACCACACTTTATATTTTATTTTGACATTATCTTTTATTAAGTATGTATATTCTATTCTAAATAATTTGTATCTTTGGTTTTTTTTTTGTTTTTTGTTTGTTTGTTGAGAAATTGACTGCTGTGTGTCCTCAACAAAATTCTACATATTATGTACTTGTTATTGCTATTTTTTATTTGGTTTTTATTTTAAATTGCCATCCCAAACGTTCTAATTCTTTGTTTAGTAAAAATATATGTAATAAATTGCCACCCTTAATTGGAGGAATGTTCAGAAACAAAAATTTTATACCCTATGAATAATAATCGATAAGTATTCGTGTTTATGCTAAAATAATAATATAAAATATATATTTTCAAATTAGTGATAAACAATAAAAATTAACAATAAAATTAAAGACACAAAAAGGTATTTTAATTGTATATCCATATTATGTAAAAACATTTTCAGAAGAAAAATACATACAAAAAAATGTTCAAGCCTGCACAAATAACTATGAATGAAACTAATTTTTACACAAGAATTGTACTGAACTTTCGATATTTACTGGAACAAGATTCCGAAATTGAGCGTGAAATTGAATAATTTTATTTAGAGAAATCAATTTTGAAAAATTCAATTTAAAAATCGCAATTTGGCACGACATATTTTGCTTTTGGAGATTGCTTTTGGCAAAGAAATTAAGCTTTATGTCTAGAAGTAAGAAAATAACTCAAAATTCACTTTTTTGACATCATATTTTAAGTGTTGAGGTTAAAATGAGTGTAATGAGCTAACAATTTCAAAGCAAATTTTTATACTATTTGGAAGAGTTTATTGTTATATTAGAAGGGGATCAATTAAAACTAAAAAAATGCCTTTATAAGGATCACTTAAAATATTCACGGTTATTGCGTAAGGCGTTTAATTAAAACGACATTAAAACGAAAGGGATACAGAAGCGGCAATTTGAGTTTTAGTAAAACGAATATCGTTTTAAGGTTCCCTCACACCAACGCGAATTTTCGGTGGCGACGACGAAAACAACAATAACAACACGTGGTTGACAATGGAAACAACACGTTGTTGTTATTGTTTTCGTCGTCGCCACCGAAATTCGCGTTGGTGTGGGGGAACCTTAAATTGTTAGAAGGGTGAAGAAAGAAGAGAACGGTAAAGGTTAAGTTTTACTTAAACGCCGATTAACGCTAAGCCTTATATCTTAAGCTTATTTAAAAGAATACCAAATGGCAATAATTTGAAATTTAGGTACATTAGATATGTATATTCTACCATGTCCTACCTTGAACGATCTATGTACATACATACCACATAATTACGTTGCTGTAGGAAGACATGAAATGTGTAAAATTTGCCGAAAAATCTTAACATTTTTCAGAAAATTGTAAAAATCCAAAATTTTTTGTTTTTATAATTCATTTTAGATTTCTATTAACAATGGAGGAGGAGCATGAAACTCTATTTTTTTTTAAATGCTAACGTCATATTTCAAAATAAAGAACGCCGTCTGAATTCTTGAAAAATTTTAATATACAGTGGGGAACAAAAATGAGTATATGTTCTAATAAAATGAAACAAAATTAGAGGATGTTATGCTTTTTATAAAAAACTGAACGCAGTGTTTTTGGAAAAAAAAGGAACAATGTGCAATGCAGAAGCAATCTCCCAGGCCGACCGAGAATGCTTACTGATGGTTATGCACGGTTAATGGAACGATTGATGCGTTTAAAAGACTGCAAGACGCCGAAATCAGCATGAATGATCAATAAGAAAGTCAGTTAGGTCGTACTTATGTACAATGTACATACATACATAATTCGTTGGAGTAGTTTTTGTATACATACATACATATATAGAATTTTTGCAATTTTTTTTTTTTCATATTGTTATACCATTTTTAAGAATATAGAAGAAAGAAAATAATTTAGAATACCAAAAACTTAATTTAAAAAAAAAAAAATCACTAACCCGTTTTTAAAACTTAGATTTTTCAAAAAAATGTAGGTTAATTTTTTAAAATCCAAACAAAATTTGTTTGAATTTGTTTGTGCAATATCATTTCGACATAAAAGGACCTCCAGTATGAAAATATTGATCGAAATCCGTTAAGTGGTTAACGAGAAAGTCGAAAATAAAACAACTGTTATATGGGAGGTGTTCTTGGTTACATGTTTGTTCGCCAAAATGCAAAACACCAAATTTGGGTAGGTATACAAATAATTTAAACCGAAAAAAATGTTTGGTGAATATTGTATTGCTATATATATAAATCATATATAAATAAATATAAATATATATATGTAATTCAATCAGACAGTGAAATGTCCCTTAAAAAATTGCCTACGCCAAACCGTTTCCTATTTAAATGCATAATAATAATTTAAGAAAAAACGTCATAATATGAATGGTCACTAAGAAATAAGTGGTAAAAATCTTTATTGACTTGACTAGCATTTGATTTTCTGTCCAATACTGCAGATTTTTTTGCTATATGAACTTTGACAGACTATTGATTAAAATTCGTAGAAATTCGCAGTTTTGGACATTATTATGTGGTTTGGATAATTCAAATTCCTGTGAAGATTTCTCTCGTTTCTTTTCTCTGTATCTTCATAATGTACATACATATTATATTCATAAATTTCATAGGTATAGATACTTTGAAAAAGAGACATTTTATGTTTGTGTTTTCAAAAATTGTTTATATACAAAAAACATGTTCTCCAAAATTGTTTTCAAAGCGAATCGTACAAAAAAAAAAAACAAAAAACAAAAACAAAAATGTTTGTAGTTATAAATACTTGTGTTGTGTATTCTCCAAGTATTTTTAAGCTCGTTATTCAGTGAATCAAATAATAGACGTATATTGCCATTAGTCTGTTCTAGATATTTAGTGGTGCTGGATCGTGTTAGGATAAATATATTTTTTTTTTTGTCAAATCAGATTTTATTCAATGAAAATAACCTATAAATTCGAAATAATTAGAAATTCTGGAAAATGAAGGCAATTTGGCTTTTATTTCTCATATCACATGTGGGAATATCAATTCAACAACAAATTAACATTGGTAAAGTTGAAAAAAAAATTAAAATAATTTAACTATTAGGAGCAAGACTATTTGATATTTGCATACATTTTTTTCAGGTGCAATATTCTTTGAAGATGAACACGAAATCATCGATGCATTCGATAAAGCAGTTGCATATATAAACCAACGCTCTACCGGTTATCAACTTTTTGCTATAAAACGTTATGGAAGTCAAGAAAAGGACAGCATTGATTTTCAGAATTTTGGTAAGTTAAACGAAATATTTTTCAATAAGCAAGAAAAAAGCTAACATATATATCTATACTCCATTCCATTTCAAATATACAGCTTGTGAACTGATAGACCAAGGTGTCTGGGCTATTTTTGGACCAAGTTCAAAGGCACCTAGCGGTAATTGTGACGTTTTGTTTGGGTTGCAAAAGCAAATAATAGTTAATAGGGGTATTCACGATCCGATGCAAACTGGTCTTGTATCATTGCAAAAGTGCAAAGTTTTTTTTTTTTACAATGGGGTTAGGGTATAGCAATTTTACGCTTTTGCATTTTTGCAATGATACAAGACCAGTTGTATCGGATCGTGAATACCCTTAATGTTTTTTATGTTTGTTATGTTTTTTTTTTAGATATTGTGCAACTTGTTTGTGACAGCACCGGTATTCCTAATATTCGATTCGATTGGAGTCCCGAGGAAAGCATGATAGAACGAATGAATCATAGGATGACAATTAACGTGGCACCTTCGACGACAATTCTTTCTAAGGCATATTCAGATATTGTTTATAATTATGCATGGAAAAGTTATACATTGCTATATGAAAGTGATGAAGGTAAATATTGAAATTTTTATCGAAAATCACTTTAGTTAACATTCATAACAGTCATAATTGATTATTTTTATAATTCCAAAAAATAACGGTAGCTACCGCATACAAGCTATGAAAGAGGAGTTATTTCACTCAAAAATGGCTCTAACGATTTGGATAAATATGTAATATTTTAGTGAACAATTTTATTTTTTGGTACCAAGAATTTTTATTAACGATACGACAACCATTTTTTAAATTTTCAACTGATATCGATCAAAATTTATACAAAAGGTCCTTTTAAGTAGAAATAATAATTTAAAAAACGTTCTAAATTTTTTCAGCCTTGGTGAGACTTCAAGATTTGCTTCAACTTAAACGCGTACACGAAGATGAAATTAAAGTTCAAAGATTTTCACGTGGCGATGATTATCGATCCATTTGGAAAAACGTTCATTATGAGGGTGAAAGAAGAGTGATATTGGATTGCTCACCCGAATTGCTCGCCGATGTTGTGAATAGTTCGGTTTTTTTTAATATGACAGGACAATTTAATGTATGTGAAAAAAAAACTTGAAACTTAGTTTTTTTACTGAACATTTAAAATTTTGTTTTTGTTTTTTTTACAGAATTTATTCTTAACTAATTTGGACACGCATAAATCACAATTACGAACATTAAACAATGAACAATTTAAAGTCAATATAACAGCTGTCAGAGTTGACATGAACCCTAATCCATTTATTGACGTGAGTTGAATAAAATAAGTTTAAATATGATTACTTATCTCAGCAGGAAGTCAATTTTCTATTAATTTGGGTTTCTATACTTGTGCATTGACAATTATGTCAGTCTTAGTTTTTGAAAAACAAAAATAAGTAATTTTACTTAAAAAAAATTAAATAATTCTTAGACCGCAGAAATCTATATGAGATCTCCGTCTGTCTTTCTGTCTGTCCCTTCGGCTACAGCCTAAATAACTAAACGGATAGATCGATCTTCTTTAATCTTTGTAACTTTCGTCTATTGGACATTCGCTTTTCATTCGTTTTAGAACCAAAAATAACGTTACCTTCCAAATACAATTTTTTAAAATTATTGTAAAATTTAATTTTTTTAAAAATAAGCTTCACAGATTTATTAAACAAATCTTCAGTTAATTTTCATAGGTATGTACTACCTTTTGGTGAACATTTTGTTTTCTAAAATGGTTATTAATGGTCCCATATACCAAGGTGGCGCAAGAGTCATCACCATAGAAGAAGAAATAGAGGAACGGGCATATCGAGGAAAAAGTGAAGCATTTTTCAAAATAGTGTGAGACGTGAGTAACACAAACACAGATGCATTCACACAGGGAAGGCATGCAGTTAGACAGCTAAATCATGGGGCGCCCACGCCCAAAAGAATTTTTAGCTGTTGCTTTGAGGAATGTTTTTTGAGATTTTAAATCGTTAAAATAGAAAAAAAGCTTAGTAAATTAAATAAACAAGTGAAAAAATGAAAAATGCTATGAAATATCAATTTTAAAGTATTCTAGGATAATGTATTTACATAAAAAACCACTTCACATTAATTTATGTGGAATTTGAGACACAATCAGCCAGTGAAATGGATAGGTGTTTTTACACAATTTAACACAGCACAGCTATAAAGTCCTTTTTTATTTAGTTTAATTATCTTTTTTCATTATTTTAACGATTGAAAATCTCGAATAACTGTCGACAAAATGACATATAGGCAACTTTTTTTTTTTAATTTGGTGCTTCACTCACATACACTGTAATATGTGATATATGACTCTTCCTTATCTTCTTATTCTAAGGTCATCACCCTTTCGGAAGATGGTATAATTTTTGCAAATGGCGGCAAATTTCAATTCTATTTTGACATTTGTGAAGTAAACGAATACAAAACGTAAATTAATTGTTTCGGTCGATTTTTTGGAGCCATTACCAAAAATTATAGGATCTTCCGATAAAGTGACAACTTTTGCGCCACCTGTTAAAACCATTTTTTTTTTCTCGAAAACGGTTTAACCGCTTTTGACTATAAATTTCGAAGTTTCACCTTTTACAAAATGGTTTCTCAGCAATTCTGAATAAATTTTGCTTCTCATTAAAATTTAAGATGAAAATATCAGAAATTAAGTCAATTATAAACTTTAATTATCAATAATAGTAAATACCAAAAAAACATTTGACAGTTAAGTCGCCATTTCTATACTAGACATTTGACTACAAATTACGTGGCAATGAATTGACTCAAATATTTTGCTTGTTCGATGTTCTCTGCCCCAAGGCGACCTGGGCAATGTAACTCAATTGTCAAAAAATTCAGGGCTGCTCGGGTTTCTATTTTACATCGAATGCTTCAGTGTTACAAGTTTCACCATCTGATTTTTTTTCGTTCATTCCACTGTTTCGTAGACTGTTGTATATTTTGGAATTTCGTCATTAACTACATAAAACAAACAGCTAATTTGAATTTTTACAGCTCTGCATTCTCGCCCCAAGATTCATTCAGTGCTCGCCACGAACACACATCGAACACAGTGCAAATAAGCTATGGCGAAAAAAATACTTTATAAAACGCTTCAGAGCGAGTTCAGGGCGACCCAGTGCGCCCCAGGGCAGACATCGAACAAACCTATTGACAATGGAGCCACAACTTTAAGTAATTCTTATTTTTCTCGAAAACGACTCCTGAGATTTTGAATAAAATTTGATTGTGTGCTATAGTAGTAAATTATTTATTAGCACGGTCTACCACTAAACAGGAACAAATTCAACAGTAAGCCATTATTAAAAATACCTCTCAAAAAAACATTTTTTTGATTTTCGTCTATCTCTTATAAAAATAAAATTGCATATCAAAATTTTCAAAAAAAAAGAACTAATCTAAAGTTGACACTAAAATTTTCAATTACATTTTTAATAAAATTTAAAATAAAGAGATCAGATTGACATATACCTATGTTCGTTTACTTAAAAAAACTGCCGATTTCTACCAATCCTAATCCAAAGTTCTGTCAACGTTCATATAAATAAAATAAAATTAAACTAAAACTGGTAGAAATTGGAAGTTTTGGAAAGTAAACAAACATCCCCATTGCCTGCATGACTGACTTAAGGTATAAGAACAAGTTTCTTTAAAAATGTTTTTCCCCCCAAATCACATTGTACACTGTGGCGTATGAGTGTTTAAAATTATTTGAAGCTTTCATTTCTCTATCGTTTCAGAACAATACTGTAATATCAACATTAGTATTCGATGCTGTTTTATTGTTTAACAATGCAATCAATAATATAATTAAAACACAGACAATATACCCACCACGTATATCATGTGGTCGTAATGTCAAATGGGAAGTTGGAGAATTAATTTTAAAACAAATGTTAGAGGTAATTTTTCTTTTAGATCAATGATTTTACTATAATTTATAAATACTTTTTTCTTTTGATTTTAAAAGACATCAGATGAAAATGGAACCTTCATTACAAAGAATATTCAATTTAATGAATGGGGTGAACGTGTTAATTTTAATCTTGAAATATATCGTCCTATGACTGATAGAGTTGTTGCTATTTGGAATCCAGATGGCCAAATAATTCCACAAACAGAATCAACATCACAATCCAAAGATATAGACGCACAGGATTTTTCACAAGGTCGAAGGCATTATAGAGTGGCATCTCGTATTGGAAAACCTTATCTTATGTACAAGTGAGTTGACTACATACCTATACTAAAAATGTGCTATTTGATGTTTGGCCAATTGCTTTTATTTAATATTCTCATATATGTCTACAAGGATGTTTTGAAAATATTTAATATTTGAATTATTTCTTTAGACCAGAGAGGGAAAATGAAATCTTAAGTGGAAATGCCAAATTTGAAGGCTATTCAATTGATCTTATTCAGAAGTTATCGAAATTAGTTGGATTCGATTATACATTTGATATTGTGAGTGATGATAGTTATGGAAAATATAATCCAGAAACAAAACAATGGGACGGAATCGTTGGATATTTAATTGATCATGTAAGTATATCAAAATAAAAACAACATTTTGTTGTCTCAAGTAAAAAACACACAACAGGAATAAAGCTTCTTATATTTCCCTGGAATATAGGTAAAAATTATTTAAATGATATACAAAATTCATTTGGACAGAAAATGGAATAAGTTATACAAGGTTGCGCAAATGTTGCCACCCTATCGAAAGATCCTATAGTTTTTGTAAATTATTCCGCAAAAAAATCGAAACAATTATTCCACGAAGTACAGTTATTCATGTCTTGTTGACGTGTATTTTGTATCTGCTTACTTTACAAATGTCAAAGTAGAATTGACATTGGCCGCCATTTGCAACCGATGACAACTTTTGCGTCACCTTGTGTAATTTAACCGTTTCCCGGGATTTTCGGATCGGACACATCTAATTATTACCTACCTAATAATTTGTATTTCCAGAAAGCCGACATTGGAATATGCGACCTAACAATAACGCAAGCTCGTCGTTCAGCTGTAGATTTTACTGTACCATTTATGCAATTAGGCATTAGTATTTTGTACTTCAAAACACCCCCAAAAGAGAAGGATTTGTTTGCCTTTTTGCAGCCATTCGATATTAACGTCTGGATGTACATGTTGACATCGTATTTAATTATCTCTTTGGTTTCGATTGTCATCGCCAGGTAGGTAGAATTGAAATGGAAAATATATTTTTTTAAATACACTACTTTTCTAAAAAAAAGGAGTATACATATTATATTTGCAGGGTATCACGTGATGAATGGGAAAATCCACATCCATGCAATCCAAATCCAGAAGAACTTGAAAACAAATGGAATATTGGAAATACATCATGGCTAACAATGGGATCACTTATGGCCCAGGGCTGTGATATATTACCAAGATCTGGACCTTTTCGACTTATGAGCGGAATGTGGTGGTTCTTTGCGTTGATGATGTATAATTCCTACACAGCCAATTTGGCTGCTTTTCTAACTGCATCTAAAATGGACAATGCCATTAATAGTATTGATGATTTGGCCGATCAGAACAAAATTCAATTTGGTACATTAAGCGGAGGCAGTACTTCAAATTTTTTTTCAGTAATTTTATTTTTGTATTTTAATAAATAATCGTCATCGTCGCTAAATTTATGTACAGGTTGGGGCAAAAGTTTCTACTCCATCGGAAGTTGCTTTAATTTTTGCAAATGGCGTCGAAAAATCAACCGAAACATTTTTTCCCGCTTTCTTTAGGAGAACAAAAATCTGTTCGTTTACTTGCTCAAAACTGCCAGATTCTACCAGTTTTATTTTTTGTGTATGAACTTTTCGACAGTCTTTGGACTAAAAATGGTAGAAATGGGAATTTTTGGGAAGTAAATGAACAAGGTTAGTGATTCATGTCTTATTGACGTCTATTTTGTATCTGTTTACAAATATCACAGCAGAATTGACATTTTGCCGCCATTTGCATAAAATTATGAGGTGTCAACTTTTGCCCCACCTTGTTTAAAATATATTGCTACATCAATCATCAATATAATAAAACGACAAACACGAATTTTGGGGTACCATTTACGCGGTCTACAAAAGCCGAAAGTATATAAATTATATATCGATGGAAAGCTTTTTTTGCACAGAAGTGCACAAAGCAAAAATTTATTAAATAATTTTACCACAAAGACTAAAAAACAATAAAGTAAAATTGCATTATAAGTGCGAGGAGAGCGAGAACCATAGCAAGAGCCAGAGCGAGACCGAGTATTTGTTCACAACACTTATTATATTTTCGTTAAATGCAATGGTTCGTGCATTTAATATATTCGTTAAGATGGTTAGTGAATTCGAGTGAGGGATTTTTGTGGGAAGAATCTTATTTCTGAGGATTTTTTTCTGTTGTGTTGGATTTTCGGCCATTGGTCGATTTAATGCGAGGAAGCATAAATTATGTATAGTTGTAGGTATATTGGTTTTGCATGGAAATATTCTGCAATCTATTGTGTCTCTCGCTCATTGGGTGTTGTTTTTTAAATTGAAATAAAATGTGAGCAAAAAGGAGGAATGCTTTCAATTTGTAGATGTAGTGTGAGGGATGTTTAAGCTGACGCGTGGAACAATAACTTTTTATTTATATTCCTCGCTCCATTTCACTAACCATCTTAACGAATAGTAGATATATTAAATACACGAATCAATGTATTCGACGAGTTTTATTTTCGATATAAATTTAATTGGTCTTTATGACTACTTCCGGGATGGTCTTGGGACCAGTGGTTATGGGATCGGCTAAACCCAACCCGGCAGCTTTCAGTGCTGCAGGAAATAATAATAAGTAGCTCATATAAAATAACTAGCTCAGTTTTTCTCCACGCTCAAGGCTGCTTTTAAACGATGGAATTATTCTTGCGATTTTTTACTTAATGTTGGAGTATCCACATCCAAAAATCGTATATATTTTCTAGAAGTTGTTTTTCAATTAGACGATAATGTTATTAGCACTCGAGTTTCGGGGGCTGGACGTACTAGTAATATTTAAATACACATTTATATTTTTCACAATTTTTTAGGAATCAAACGACACAGTTTACCGTTTGGCTTGGTCAAAAATGGTAACTGCCCAGCCTACTGTTTTCACGAAAAGTAATGCTGAGGGTGTGGAACGTGTGAGGAAAAATAAAAACACTTATGCTTTTCTCATTGAAACAACGAGCTTGGAATATGCAATTGAAAACGATGAAAAATGCGAACTCATGCAAATTGGATCGCAAATAGGTGAAAAGCATTATGGAATTGCTGTTCCATTAGGTGAGGAAACAATTAAATAATAATTATAGTTTATCAGTTAAACACCGTTTATTTCAGGTGCGGACTATCGTTCTAATTTAAGTGTTGCCATTTTAACACTTAGCGAAAGAGGTGAATTATTTTCGTTAAAGAAAAAATGGTGGTCAAATCCTAATAAGACCTGCTCCAAAGCTGATGATGCTGACGGTAATGAATTGTCAATGGATGAACTTGGTGGTGTTTTCCTTGTTTTAGGTTGTGGAATATTTGGAGCTTTTATTTTGGGAATCATTGAATTCTTATGGAATGTTCAACAAGTTGCTGTTGAGGAGAGGGTAAAAAACCAAAAGCTAAGCAAGAACATTATATAACTTCATTTTTTTTCTTTTTTCTTAAAGTTAACACCTATGGAAGCTTTAAAAGCTGAGGTTATGTTTGCGCTTAAGTTTTGGATAAAAAAGAAACCTGTAAAAACTTTAGAGAGCAGTTCAGGATCATCATCAGTCAGTAGTTCGAGGCATTCTTCTGAACAATCACAAGCATCGACAACCAAACAATCTGTCACAAAACTTAGTATAGAAGAATAAAAGAAAAAATCAAAACAAAACAAACTACATTCTCTTAAAAAATTGTATGAGCTGATGCAATCCAAAAGAATACTTTTTAAATCTATATGTCTATATAAATAAAAATGTAAATGTACGTTTGTTCCTTACCGCTAATCTCCGAAAGTTCTTCATCAATTGATTTGAAATTTTGACACAATGTTGCATTCGAATACGAGCGGGTTTGTACATACTCAAAACAAGAAAACAAACAGTGGGATATGTTGTGCACAGTGCATGAAAGCAACACCCGCTATTCTGATCTCAGCAATCTCAGTTTCAGACATATAATTACTCAGAATTTTTTTAAGTTTTGCTGTCAAAATTTGTAACTATACCTCAAGCGAAAAGAAAAACTCATGAGTGAACCCTTAACCACTCTGTGCTGAAGGAAGATGGTACCTTACATATAGCTAACCCCATTGCCATGGGCTGGATCGCGGTTGGAATTAATTGAAAAGAATAACCTCCGATTTTAAAGAAGGACTGTTCAAATCGATAAGTTGTATCATTCTCTTTCAATTTCAACTTGAAATTCTAATTGTGAAGTATGCCTGTGTGGAATTTTGTCATTCCGCATGTTCGAAAGTTTGAACTGATTATGTTATAAGATACTAGCCTCATTTTATTATCCTCGGGTCTGGGTCGGGTTTATATTTTAGCACGTAATACAAAAACAACATTGAATCTCGGTTTCCATCGGGGTTTCATTTATGTATCCAGCAATTAGTTTTTAATTTTATGGGTAGATGGCTTTTCTGTTTTGCAAATGGTAAGGTAGTCCGAAATATAAAGTAAAGAAAAAAGACCATATCTACATTAAACCCAAGCAAAAAAGAGATGGGCATACAACACTGTTTTCATTAGAATCCATTTGGCTTTATTTTCACGGGGTAAACCATATGTGTTGTTGGCAATAATAAAACGTAGCTACTAAGTTTTAACGCAGACATAGGTTACGGGCTCAAGAAGCTAAGCGAAGCGGATGGTTAACAGCTATTAGAATTATAATAACATTTTTCTGCTCAAGAATGCAAATGAATAATGTGTATTTTATGTGCTGTCTATATGTTTTGAGAATTGGCTTTTTTATTTTAAGGGCTCAATGGAGTTGGACATCCCACGTCCGGTCCGGACCGTTTTTTGGTGTGCAAATAAGATACAAATGTTAAAACTTGAGAAAGTAATCGATATAGTTGACTTAATCAATGTTGACACTTTGTATATTTTTGTATATACAGTAAATTAATTAAAATTAAGTTAGTAGTTAGGAGAGAAAAAGGTATTTGTTTCTTTGTTTTAAGGAAGAGTTCTAAAATGAATGGTGGCTATATATCTGAAAATTCCATTTTGTATTGAAATTAGAAAATGTTGGTTCTACTGAATAACAAATAATACTATGGTACCTCTCGAAAATGAAATCTCCAACAGATGGCGTTACGCTCGCAGACATTTAAATTTGAGTTTAAAGCTATGCGCAAACCGACATGATGGCGGTGGCGATTCCGATAACTTTTATCGCGCGATAAAGACGCGTTCAAAAACCTGCTCACATCAACGCGATATATTGTGTAGCGGGCTAAGTTGTCAGCGAAAATACAAACGTTTAATTTTTGAAGTTTAATAAAAAAATCATATAAAATGGAATTCTCCCGAATTTTTTAAATTAATTTTTCAGTATTTCAAGTCATTCTCAAGTTTTCTTTTTTAAACTGTAATTTTTCTTCAGGCGATATAGCGATCAAATGGTGCATGCTGCGTTCAAGAAAAGTCGCGTAACTGAACGCAGCAGTGGAATGTGAACGCAATCCACATATCGCGTCGATGTGTGCCCCTCCATTGATGTACGTGTGCGGCATCCACATTGTTATCGTGATCGCCACCGCCAACGCGTCGGTTTGCGCGTAGCTTAAAACTTATTGGAGCGAGCAAAAAAATTAATTTAAATTTTAGTTCCACCTTTTAAAATGCTAAAATTGATGAAAATTTCAAAGTGAAAACAGCCGGACTAGCCAGTATTATTTTTTTATAATTTACGCAAAAAGTTAAAAATTTTCAGGCTTGATAAAATTTAAATAAAAATAATTTCAAAAATGAATACACATACTTAAAATAAATTAAAATTAGATTCGAATTATTTCTTTTACTCAAACTATGGCAACCCTAATTCGTTGAATGTTTTTTTTTTAATATAAAAATTCCCGTTCGTGCTACAATAGGCATGTTCCTTTGGGCCTTGCAAAGTACTTTTTAGTAATTCGCAGTAGATGATGAATGGAAGGCTGTAATTTTTGCCAAAAGAAAAATCTAACCTCAATGTAGACGAAAGCTTTGTTGTTTGTATTTGAATTTTATTTTAAACTATAGAAAACATCAACAACAACAATTTACAATGTAATTTCTCCTACTGAAGGTGTCGCTTTCTTGCGTGGATTACTACTTTGAACTTCTTTGACCATAGAGTATAAGTAGTTGAAAGCAGCCAGAAGTACTTGGCAGTAGATGCTGCAGCCCAAAGGAACACGCCTAATATGTAATAGATTTTAATCTGAACACTCTATAGTCTGTGTCTTCTCCAGTGTTTGGTTGTTTCATCTTCAACTCTGTTCTGGCATTTTGTTCAAATTTTAAAATGTTTTAATTTAACTATGAAAATTGCGAGATATATGATTTTGATCAAACCAAACCGACCAAAACAAGGAGATTGTTTGCATGTTGATTTCCTTTTCAAATGTGAGATGTGCAGAAAGAGGGAGGTGGCCTGCTGCTGTTATAGAGAAGCCAATAGACAAAAATAAAAAGAAAAACAAAAAAGTTCGTGTGTAAATCGGGAAAATAACTATTCCACTTACAAAGCCGACAATACCACAACAGCAACAGAGACTTGTATATACATTCATAGTTGTGATGTTGTCTCAACACTGTCAATCTGTCTGTATCTCTTTTCTATTTTATATTCATATATGTATTACAATATTTTATAGATAGACACTTCGAAAAAGAGAGACTTTCTGTTTGTTTTCAAAAATTGTTGTTTATATACAGAAAACATGTTCTCCAAAATTGTTTTCGAAGCGAACCATACCAAAAAAAAAAAACAAAAATTAAAAATACATATATATAGTTAGATATAAATACTTGTGTTGTGTATTTTCCAAGCATTTTTAAGCTCGTTATTCAGTGAATCCAATAATAGACCTATATCGCTATTAGTCTGTTCTAGATATTTAGTGGTGCTGGATCGTGTTAGGATAAATATATTTTTTTTTTTGTCAAATCAGATTTTATTCAATGAAATTAACCTATAAATTCGAAATAATTAGAAATTCTGGAAAATGAAGGCAATTTGGCTTTTATTTCTCATATCACATGTGGGAATATCAATTCAACAACAAATTAACATTGGTAAAGTTGAAAAAAAAATTAAAATAATTTAACTATTAGGAGCAAGACTATTTGATATTTGCATACATTTTTTTCAGGTGCAATATTCTTTGAAGATGAACACGAAATCATCGATGCATTCGATAAAGCAGTTGCATATATAAACCAACGCTCTACCGGTTATCAACTTTTTGCTATAAAACGTTATGGAAGTCAAGAAAAGGACAGCATTGATTTTCAGAATTTTGGTAAGTTAAACGAAATATTTTTCAATAAGCAAGAAAAAAGCTAACATATATATCTATACTCCATTCCATTTCAAATATACAGCTTGTGAACTGATAGACCAAGGTGTCTGGGCTATTTTTGGACCAAGTTCAAAGGCACCTAGCGGTAATTGTGACGTTTTGTTTGGGTTGCAAAAATCTCATAATTAATGTTTTTTGCTATGTTTTTTTTTTCCCAAATAGATATTGTGGAACTTATTTGTAACAGAACCGGTATTCCTAATATTCGATTCGATTGGAGTCCCGAGGAAAGCATGACAGAACGAATGAATCATAGGATGACAATTAACGTGGCACCTTCGTTGACAATTCTTTCTAAGGCATATTCAGATATTGTTTATAATTATGCATGGAAAAGTTATACATTGCTATATGAAAGTGATGAAGGTAAATATTGAAATTTTTATCGAAAATCACTTTAGTTAACATTCATAACAGTCATAATTGATTATTTTTATAATTCCAAAAAATAACGGTAGCTACCGCATACAAGCTATGAAAGAGGAGTTATTTCACTCAAAAATGGCTCTAACGATTTGGATAAATATGTAATATTTTAGTGAACAATTTTATTTTTTGGTACCAAGAATTTTTTATTAACGATATCGATCAAAATTTACACAAAAGGTCCTTTTAAGTAGAAACAATAATTTAAAAAACGTTCTAAATTTTTTCAGCCTTGGTGAGACTTCAAGATTTGCTTCAACTTAAACGCGTACACGAAGACGAAATTAAAGTTCGCAGATTTTCACGTGGCGATGATTATCGATCTATTTGGAAAAATGTTAATCATCAGGGAGAAAGAAGAGTTATATTGGATTGTTCACCTGAATTACTCGCCGATTTTGTGAATAGTTCGGTTTCTTTTAATATGACAGGTCAATTTAATGTAAGTGACAAAAAAAAAACTTAACAATTAATTTTTCAATTGAATATTTACAATTTTTTTGTTTTTTTTACAGAATTTATTCTTAACAAATTTGGACACACATAAATCACAATTACAAACATTAAACAATGAACAATTTAAAGTCAATATAACAGCTGTCAGATTGGAAATGAATCCTAATGCTTTTATTGACGTGAGTGAGAATAAAATTAATTAGTTTAAAGGATCCCTCACATCAATGCGCATTTGTCGCGGCGACAACGAAAACAATAATAACAATGTGTTGTTTTCATTGATAACCACGTGTTGTTGTTATTGATTTCGTCGTTGCCACGATACATTCGCGTTGGTGTGGGGGATCCTTAGTGCCTGTTTAGTGTTTACATAGGCATTTTACTGAAAGGCGCAACCAGTGAGACAGATAGATTTATGTGTGCGTAGAAACGAGAAGTGTAAATTCCATCCCAAAATCCTTCTCGTTTCTACGCACATAAAATCTACCTGTCTCACTGGATGCGCCCTTCAGTAAAAATGTCTATGTAAACAGGCACTTAAATAATATACATACTTATCTCAGCAGGAAGTCAATTTTGTATTAATTTGGTTTTCTATACTTGTACATTAACAATAATGTCAGTCTTAGTTTTTGAAAAACAAAAATAAGGATTATTACTTAGAAAAAATTACACATTTCTAAGACCGCAGTAATCTACATATATGAGATCTCCGTCTGCTTGTCTGTCTGTCCGTCTGTTCGGCTACAGCCTAAATATCTGAACGCATATAGTCTTCTTTAAACGTTGCACCTTCAAAAGTCATCACAATTTCGGAAGATGCTATAATTTTTGCAAATGGCGGAAAATGTCAATTCACTATACTTTGAAATTTTTTTCGTAAACAGATACAAAATATACGTCAACTAGAATCACTGTACTCCCAAAAGAACGCAAAATAATTGTTTCGATCGATTTTTTGGAGCCATACCCAAAAAATTATAGGATCTTCCAATAAATTGACAACTTTTGCGCCAACAATTGTAGAACCATTTTTTTTTGTTTTTGCTTTCTTGAAAACGGTTTAACCGATTTTGATCAATTTAATGGATAATGGTTTCACAAAAACTAAAAAACGTGAACTAAAATGTTCAAAAACAATTTTTTTCAGATTTTTTTTAAAACAAAGTTTAAATTTTTTTGTTGAAAACCTAATTGATTTTTATTAATCTTGCACCACCAATCGATTTTTTAACATTAATTAGCAAGTTCAAATCAAAAATTATTTTTATAGCCAAAACTAACGGTATCCACATACAATTGTTGAAGAGATGTTAATCCATAGGCTCCATTAGCAATATTTCTGGAAATAAATTGTTTAGTTCATTGTTAGTGCCTTAAATATTCCAAAGAAGACGTTTTTGCAATGAGAATGACAATATTGCTCGGTGGATGAAAGGCAATTATTGATTTCTATCGGTGCGAGGCAATAATTAATTTTGACGTTTCGCCTTTTTCAAAAAACGTTCTCTCATCGATTTTTAATGAATTTCATTTTAAAATGAAAGAAAACATAAGAAATATGTTTTATTACCAAAAATAGTGTATTTAAATAGCAAAAAAACATTTGACAGTAGGCGCTATTTCTTTACTGACATTTGACAATTGAAATTACCTGGAAGTCCCATTGCCACCGAAATTGCCTCAAATATGATGATAAATTTAAAATAAAGAGATAAAAAGTGCTTTTGGCGTCTCGTGGAGAAATTTGTCTCCTCCTCGTCAAGTTGATGGAGTAAAATAAGTGAGATCATAAAACTACGATTTTCTTCCAATCTTAATCCAAAGTTCTGTCTAATTGGACTAAAACTGGTAAAAATTGAAAGTTTAAACAAACATACCTATATTGCCAGCATGTCTGTCTACCTTAAGGATTACACACAATTTTTTTAGATTGCATTGTACACTGTGGCGTATGAGTGTTTAAATTATTTTAAGCTTTCATTTCTCTATCATTTAAGAACAATACTGTAATATCCACATTAGTATTCGATGCTGTTTTGCTGTTCAACAGTGCAATCAATAATATAATTAAAACACAAACAATATATGAACCACGCATATCATGCGGTCGTAATGTCAAATGGGAAGTTGGAGAATTAATTTTGAAACAAATGTTAGAGGTGATTTTTCTTTCAGATCAATGATTTATTAAGATTTATAAATATTTTGTTATTTTGATTTTAAAAGACATCAGATGAAAATGGAACTTTCATTACAAAGAATATTCAATTTAATGAATGGGGTGAACGTGTTAATTTTAATCTAGAACTATATCGTCCTATGACTGATAGAGTTGTTGCTATTTGGAATCCAGATGGGCAAATAATGCCACAGACAGAATCAACATCACAATCGAAAGATACAGACGCACAGGATTTTTCACAAGGTCGAAGGCATTATAGAGTGGCATCTCGTATTGGAAAACCTTATCTTATGTACAAGTGAGTTCACTACATACCTATTAATTATTATTAACTAAAAATGTGCTATTTGATGTTTGGCCAATTGCTTTTATTTAATATTCTCATAAATGTCTACAAGGATGTTTTGAAATAATTTAGTATTTGAATTAATTCTTTAGACCAGAGAGGGAAAATGAAATCTTAAGTGGAAATGCCAAATTTGAAGGCTATTCAATTGATCTTATTCAGAAGTTATCGAAAATAGTTGGATTCGATTATACATTTGATATTGTGAGTGATGATAGTTATGGAAAATATAATCCAGAAACAAAACAATGGGACGGAATCGTTGGATATTTAATTGATCATGTAAGTATATCAAAATGAGGACAAGATTTTGTTGTCTCAGGTAAAAAATACACAGCAGAAATGAAGCTTCTTATATTTCCCTGGAATATAGGTAAAAATTATTTAAATGATATACAAAATTCATTTGGACTGAAAATGGAATAAGTTATACAAGGTTGCGCAAATGTTGCCACCCTAGTTTTTGTAAATTATTCCGCAAAAAAATCGAAACAATTATTCCACAATTATTGTATCTGCTTACTTTACAAATGTCAAAGTAGAATTGACATTCGCCGTCATTTGCAACCGATGACAACTTTTGCGTCACCTTGTGTAATTTTACCGTTTCCCGGGATTTTCGGATCGGACACATCTAATTATTACCTACCTAATAATTTGTATTTCCAGAAAGCCGACATTGGAATATGCGACCTAACAATAACGCAAGCTCGTCGTTCAGCTGTAGATTTTACTGTACCATTTATGCAATTAGGCATTAGTATTTTGTACTTCAAAACACCCCCAAAAGAGAAGGATTTGTTTGCCTTTTTGCAGCCATTCGATATTAACGTCTGGATGTACATGTTGACATCGTATTTAATTATCTCTTTGGTTTCGATTGTCATGGCCAGGTGTGTAGAATTGAAATGGAAAATAATATATTTTTTTTTAAATACACTACTTTCCTAAAAAAAGGAGTATACATATTATATTTGCAGGGTATCACGTGATGAATGGGAAAATCCACATCCATGCAATCCAAATCCAGAAGAACTTGAAAACAAATGGAATATTGGAAATACATCATGGCTAACAATGGGATCAATTATGGCCCAGGGTTGTGATATATTACCAAGATCTGGACCTTTTCGACTTATGAGCGGAATGTGGTGGTTCTTTTCGTTGATGATGTTAAGTACCTACACTGCCAATTTGGCTGCTTTTCTAACTGCATCTAAAATGGACAATGCCATTAATAGTATTGATGATTTGGCCGATCAGAACAAAATTCAATTTGGTACATTAAGTGGAGGCAGTACTTCGAATTTTTTTTCAGTAATTTTATTTTTGTATTTTAATAAATAATCGTCATCGTCGCTAAATTTATGTACAGGTTGGGGCAAAAGTTGCTACTCCATCGGAAGTTGCTTTAATTTTTGCAAATGGCGTCGAAAAATCAACCGAAACATTTTTTCCCGCTTTCTTTAGGAGAACAAAAATCTGTTCGTTTACTTGCTCAAAACTGCCAGATTCTACCAGTTTTATTTTTTGTGTATGAACTTTTCGACAGTCTTTGGACTAAAAATGGTAGAAATGGGAATTTTTGGGAAGTAAATGAACAAGGTTAGTGATTCATGTCTTATTGACGTCTATTTTGTATCTGTTTACAAATATCACGGCAGAATTGACATTTTGCCGCCATTTGCATAAAATTATAGGGTGTCAACTTTTGCCCCACCTTGTTTAAAATATATTGCTACATAATATTTAAATACACATTTATATTTTTCACAATTTTTTAGGAATCAAACGACACAGTTTACCGTTTGGCTTGGTCAAAAATGGTAACTGCCCAGCCTACTGTTTTCACGAAAAGTAATGCTGAGGGTGTGGAACGTGTGAGGAAAAATAAAAACACTTATGCTTTTCTCATTGAAACAACGAGCATGGAATATGCAATTGAAAACGATGAAAAATGCGAACTCACTCAAATTGGATCGCAAATAGGTGAAAAGCATTATGGAATTGCTGTTCCATTGGGTGCGAAAACAACAATATACAATGTATAACGATATGTTATCAATTTACCACTAATGTGTATTTTTCAGGAGCGGATTATCGTTCTAATTTAAGTGTTGCAATTTTAAAACTCAGCGAAACAGGTGAATTATTTTCGTTAAAGAAAAAATGGTGGACAAATCCTAATAAGACCTGCTCCGAAACTGATGTTGCTGATGGTAATGAACTGTCAATAGATGAACTTGGTGGTGTTTTTCTTGTTTTAGGTTGTGGAATATTTGGAGCTTATATTTTGGGAATCATTGAATTCTTATGGAATGTTCAACAAGTTGCTGTTGAGGAGAGGGTACAAAAAAACCAAAAGCTAAGCAAGAAGATTATATATAACTTCATTTTTGTTTCTTTTTCTTAAAGTTAACACCTATGGAAGCTTTAAAAGCTGAGGCTATGTTTGCACTTAAGTTTTGGATAAAAAAGAAGCCTGTTAAAACTTTAAAAAGCAGTTCAGGGTCAGGGTCAGGATCATCATCAGTTCGTAGTTCGCGGCATTCTTCTGAACGATCACAAGCATCGACAGCTAAAAAATCTGTCAAAAAAGTTAGTATAGAAGAATAAAATAAAAATCAAACAAACCACGTTATATCATCATCATCATCAATATAATAAAACGACAAACACGAATTTTGGGGTACCATTTACGCGGTCTACAAAAGCCGAAAGTATATAAATTATATGTCGATGGAAAGGTTTTTTTGCATAGAAGTGCACAAAGCAAACATTTATTAAATAATTTTACCACAAAGACTAAAAAACAATAAAGTAAAATTGCATTATAAGTGCGAGGAGATCGAGAACCATAGCAAGAGCCAGAGCGAGACCGAGTATTTGTTCACAAACTTATTATATTTTCGTTAAATGCAATGGTTCGTGCATTTAATATATTCGTTAAGATGGTTAGTGAATTCGAGTGAGGGATTTTTGTGGGAAGAATTTTATTTCTGAGGATATTTTTCTGTTGTGTTGGATTTTCGGCCATTGGTCGATTTAATGCAAGGAAGCATAAATTATGTATAGTTGTAGGTATATTGGTTTTGCATGGAAATATTCTGCAATCTTTTGTGTCTCTCGCTCATTGGGTGTTGTTTTTTAAATTGAAATAATATGTGAGCAAAAAAAGGAAGAATGCTTTCAATTTGTAGATGTTAGTGTGAGGGATGTTTAAGCTGAGGCGTGGAACAATAACTTTTTATTTACTAACCATCTTAACGAATATATTAAATACACGAATCAATACATTCGACGAGTATTATTTTCGATATAAATTTAATTGGTCTTTATTGACTACTTCCGGGATGGTCTTGGGACCAGTGGTTCTGGGATCGGCTAAACCCAACCCGGCAGCGCGGCGTTCAGTGCTGCAGGAAATAATAAAAAGTAGCTCATATAATAATAATTAGCTCAGTTTTTCTCCACGCTCAAGACTGCTTTTAAACGATGATATTATTCTTGCGATTTTTTACTTAATGTTGGAGTATCCACCTCCAAAAATCGTATGCATCGAAAAATAAAGTTTTCTAGAATTTCATATGAATTATAATATATTTTCTAGAAGTTGTTTTTCAATTAGACGATAACGTTATTAGCACTCGAGTTTCGGGGGCTGGACGTACTAGTTTATGTAATTGGATGAGCTGATGAAAACTCTGAAAGCATGCTTGGTAAATACAAAATAAAAAGATTGTAGAATTGAAGTTGATAAATAAATAATTTACAGTTACATGTTTTTAAAAATTGGATTTTCTTATATTAAGAATTTGACAACACTGGAAGTAGGTACATAACCTTCTGCCAGTGCTTTCAAATTCTTACCAAATACTCTTGAAGAAGCTAATAGATCTCCCTGTAAATCAACTTTTACATACGTAAGAGCTAATTTTATTCATGCGACTGAATTTAAAGAATTCCCCTGAGTAAGCAGAAAACATTACATCTATAATTGTGTCAATGCAAGCGGCTGAGATAAAATCTTAACTTCCTTAATTCAGTTCTTATTTAAAACACCACTTAAATGCTATCAGTACTGCTTAGTGGAAGCATTTGTAACATTGAAATCTTATGGTCAGTTGCACCAAACGCTTTTAAATATTTACTACTTCGTTAAATTTTAAAATGGCATTTATCAGTTGCACCAACCAATTTTAGTTTTAAAAGGCCGATAAACAAGCCAATAAACTAAAATGCCATTTTCCTCCAGTTAAATTTTAAAAGCGAGTTTTAACGAAAATATCTCATCAAATATTTCACTTTTGATAGGACATTTAAAAGTTACATTTAAAAAAAAATTCTACTTTAAAAAGATCGTTGGAGGTTAAAAATAAATGAAAACAAAAATGAACAGGTAAATCCATTATTTTTCTTTTCAATTATTTCCTATACAAGCCTAGTACATACATACCTACATCAATTCTTTTCAAAAAAAAAAAAAAAAAAAAAAATGGTGGTGAAAAAAATTATTTTTCCGCAAGAAAAATGTGTTTGGTGAAACAAAAAAGGATAGGACTCTTCTTCAGCTACAATACAAGTTTCAAAAGGGTAGTCACTCAGTTCCATTTTAAACCAGGTGTCATCTCTCATATCACTATCTTACTTACACTAATGAAACTTTTTCGTTCAGTTAAAAAATTACCTGACAAAATCCAGGGATGGTTCGCAAACAGCATTTTAGCTAAAAAATCAGAGAAATACATTCGTGCAACCCAAAAAATTTATCAAGCCGATAAAATTTATAAGAATTTTAGCAAAAACTGGTTTTAGTGGATTTTGGTGCAACTGGCCATTAGTCAAATATTTTTTGTCTGGATTTTAAGACCTTAACCTTAAATATCCGACCTGTATAACTCATCTAAAACTCATCCTCGCCCTATACTGATAAAACTACAAGCAAATCTCAATTTGACAACAAATTGGCCTTTTACTATTAAAATTATATGCATCCAACTGCACAAACATTACATTTATACAACTTTTAAGAGTGCACTGTGCGCACTTTCATCGTCGCGTCGCGTCGGTTGGTCGTCGTTCAACATTATTTATCTGCGGAGCTACACGAAATAGCGCCTTTGGACAAACAACCATAAAATGTTGACATAAATTCAATTTGATTTATGATTGCATTTAAAACGCAATCAATGAGATAAAAGTCCTCAAGAATGCAAATGAATAATGTGTGTTTTAAAAAGGCCCTGTCTCTCGTGCTGTCTATATGTTTTGAGAATTGGCTTTTATATGTATGTATGTATACATGGGAGCTCACTGGAGTTAGGCAACCCACGTCCGGTCCAGTCCGTTTTGCGGTGTGCAAAAGATAAAAATGTTACAACTTGAGAAAGTAATCGATATAGTTGACATAATCAGTGTTGACACTTTGTTTATTTTTGTATATACATAGTAAATTAATTAAAATGGAGTAAAAGTAGTAGAGAGAGGGAAAGGTATTTATTTTATTAAATTATGGAAAGAAATAAGTCATTTCTTAACTTTAGAATTTTTCACTGAAACAGTCGAAAATTGCAAACTTTCAGGTGTTGACATTAGCGATATATATCTGAAAATTCTATTTTGTATGGAAAAGAGAAAATATTGATTCTAAGGAACAACAAATACTACGGAATTGACAATGGAATTACCAACAGATGGCGTTACGCTCTCAGAATGCAAAATTTGTGTATACAAATTATAGGAGCAAGAAAAAAAAAAATCATTGTAATGTATTGTTTGAAGTTCCTATAAATTTTATTTTCAATTTTTAAAATGCTAAAATTGATGAAATTTCAGTGCAAAGCCAGGTGGACCAGATAGTATCATATAATTTTGTATTTTTGGCTACAAATTTAAAATTGTCAGTCTTGATAAATTTTAAATAAAAATAATTTCAAAAAAGGACTAATTAAAATAAATTAAAAAGATACAAATTATTTTTTCATACTCAAACTATGGCAACCCTGGCTTGTTGAAAGTTTTTTTTTTAAATACGAAAATTCCCGTTCATACTCTAATGGGTATATCTGACTTTATTGAATGATCTCCTGCTATATAATAATAGATTTGAATCTCTACACTCTACTCTGTGTCTCCTTAAGTGTTTGATTGTTTCATCTTGAACTGTCATTTTGTTCAAATTTTAAAATGTTTGAATTTAAGTATGAAGTTTTCCAAAGCGAGATAAATGAATTTTGATCAAACCCAACCGACCGAAACAAGGAGACTTATGTAGGTAAGTATGTTGATTCCCTTTTCGAATGTGAGATGTGCAAACGAAAGAGGTGGCCTGCTGCTGTTAGAGAAGTCAAGAGATTTAAATCTTACTATACCTAGATCTTTTTCTCGAAAAAAAGCAAAAAAAACATAAAAAAATCTAAAAGTCCGTGTGTAAATCGGGGAAATAACTATTTTACTTACATAGCCGACAATATCACAATAGCAACAGAGACTCGCATATACATACATAGTAGTGATGTTGTCTCAACGTCACCTTAATTCACCGCCGAGCCAATTTAATCCGAAGTTATTCCACCATTTATAATTATTTTTATTAAACGCCACAATTTATCGCCATTCGTTTTGCATTTGAGTGGGCTGCCGATCGGATAAGAAGCAACTAACTATATACACAAGCCTAGAACTGTGAGTAATTTGACGCGCAACTTATATATAAATTTAGATACAAGTCACTGATTCGCATACAATTTTAACACGAACCATGCTTAACCGCAGTAAAATGATAAAAAAAAAAACAAAAAATAATATCAATTGACAATAAATAATTGACATGTTGGTTAACGGAAGCACTAAGCGACACCTATTTGCGAGTTGTAATTATATATGTACTTATTGGTAATATGTATTGAATAATTGGTAGGACAACATTTTTAGTAGCATTGGATCGTTTTGGTGTTTGAGAAAAGTTTGAGAATAAGACGATGATATATAAAAACTGTGGCACATTTTGAAAAAATTTCTGGAATTTAAAATTTTTTAAAAGTTTTTGCTGTTTTTTTGAACTTTTTTTTACATAAAACAATTGATAAATGACCCATGGTAGTGACATTTTAATATTTGATTTCACTTTTCAGACAAAATAAAATGCGCGACTGGATCGCACAATCTTGCTCTTGAGGTTCATGTCAATGGGCGATATATAATTTATTAGAGGGTTTTCTGAAGCAATTAGGTGGTTTACATGGATTAATATGTTAGGCAACATGGTTTGACAACCATTCATTGATACATTGGTGGATCGCACCATCCTGCTTGGCTAAAAATTAAAGAAGTATATGGTTTGACCGAATAATTTTATGATATTGTATGTGAAGAAAATTAAAAAATTAAAAAAAAAGGAAATTTTTTGTTTAATTTTTTGTTTTTATTGATTTATTGATTTATAGAATTATTGAATGCAATATTAGGATCTATTTGTAGAAGTACGTAAACTTGAATTGTGTCCACCCCCTTTTTATCTTTTATCAAATTCCTTCCTTTCAAAACTGAATTTAGACGGTTAAGTACGATGTTAAAACACTTTTACATGGCGATTCTGTCGTTGTGAGGGCTCACAAGTCTTGTGAGAAATTAATTTTTTTCTATTTTCGACAGAGGATAGTGAGGGTGCTGCCAGAATACGAATAACGAAAACTACACAAAATCAAGTTCACCCCATTTTTTAAGGTTGTTGTGACTTGTGAGGAATCAGTGGTTTGCCAGAATCGCCCTGTTAGTATGATGCTAGGTTAAAAATAGGTTTTTCCAAATTTTAAACAAGTATGCATCGAACTATATCTTTTTAAGATTTTATTTAAGTTAAAATCACTAAATATCTATTCTAAATTTTGACAGTATCATGTTAACTCCAAATGTCACTTTGACAGTTAAAAATGTGAACATGGTACGTTTGTTTACTTGTTTGCACGAACTGTCACTTTTTTAGGCGTGTTCAGCTGAAATTTATTAAGAAAATAGGAATTAAAAAAATGTTTAAAACTAAGAAATTTTTAGTAAAAATCTTTAAAGTAATTAAATTATTAAGTAGTATAATGGTAATATCTTAACATCAAGTTATTTAAAATTTTGCGCCATTTTTTCGTGTAGGTTTGGTAGAACCTTTATACGAAAATAAACAAAAATTCTAAAACTTCAGTGATAGATAAGCAATTTGAATCTCTAATTTGACTTGAAGTATTAAAGCAGATCCCCATATGTTTCAATAAACTAAAATAAATGGACCTATAGCACGCCATCACTTTGAGTATAAGTAATTATGTATTGATCAAATTCTGCTGTTTCATTTAATAATTTTACCAGCCATTGAAATTACTCATGGTCATGATGATGATGATATTCATCTCAATGGTAGGTAATTATTTAAATTTCAAATCAGCAAAGGCATGCAGAACAATCAAGTAGGTATGTAGACTGTAGAGGTATAAAAAGAAGAAAACAATATTTGACATTTAATGAACAAAAGACCATGCATTTCCGTTTGTGCCGAAAAGGGTGTAACCATGAAACTTCCATAATATTATTATATGTATTCACCTGCCTAATTATGGTCATTAATTTCAATGAGGGTCTCCAGCTGAGCTCTTTCTTATATAAATGCAACAAAAATAAAATAACTTTCTGCAGTGCATTTTAATGTACATAAATGTTAAGCGATAAAAATTATGAAGCCATTAATTTTAATAAATTAAATGGTAGCGTATGTAGATGCGTGCATACAGAGTTCAAGTTGTCTGCAGTCAAATAGGCAAGTCCACCACGTTCACCATTTTCTTTACAGAAGAACAAAAAACAAACAAAAATGTTCAAGTCATTTTGAATAAGTAAAACGTACATACCTACATACATACACTTACCAAATTAATTAAATAAATATGTGAAGTAGCCCGCGAATTACAATCAAAGAACCGATTGCAATTAAACGAACATTTCGAATGGTGGTAATAAGTGTTGCCACACCTTATACACATATAATAATATTTTGCATTCATTTGCATGCAATACAAAGAATGCAAAAGAATATAAAAAGAATAGGGGACTTCCCAAAAGATTGCATTCAATTGATTGTTATATTAAATGAATGGAAAAAAATTATTACAGTCTTTCTGATTCAAGTGCATAGTGATTTGATGAATTTGAAGTCTCAAAGTGAAGTCAATGCATGCAATATTTAATTGAATTCAATAAAACCAAAACTAAACTAAAACTTAAAGACTGAATTCACAAAAGATTACCTTCTTTTACAAGCCTGGATGATATATCATGCATTTGTGTTTAGGTACCTAAATCCAAATTTGATCCGAATCGGATTTGAATTTATAATCGGTTTAGTTTTAGTATTTATGGTTTTTAAATCATCATATTATAAAAAAGAAAAACGTTTCTTTTATTTAATTATTTATTTATTTTTAAGTTCTTGTTTGGCAACCCTGATATTTATTGACTTTAAAATATTGCAGATGATCCACCATTGGATAATGGTGAATGGTTAAAAATTAGCTTTGTTCCTTGAGCCCTGAAGTCACCCTGGGGTGACGTTTTTTTGAAAAACCTGAACTCCCCCTGACAACTAATTTCCGTGTTTTTTGAGACCTATAGCACAGATAATCTATATCTATCTATAATCTATAATCTATAACATTATATAAAGACGAAACGATTATTTAGTTTGTCACGCGAAATCTCAGAAACTATTTACCTGATTAACTTGAAATTTTTTCTACAATATTCTTTATCTTTAGAAGATTGTAATAAGATAGTTTTTGTTTATCTAATTCGTTTGTTTAATACTAAAATTAATTTTTTTAAATTGATAGTCAACTTTTTTCTTCATTTTGACAAACATATTCACTTATAAATACGAAACTAATTGATAATTGAAAAAAACAAAAATTATTTCATAAAGTACATTTTTGTATGCAAATTTTAAGCCCTAAATCTTTTCTTAATTATGCATACAACCTGAGAAATAAATATAAACAAATCTCTAAGTCACTTACTTTTTCTATTTTTTTAAATCCAGGAATTTAAATCAATAGCATTCATGAGGTCGCTGCTTTGTTTCATTTCATATCATTTCCACCCTCTTACAGTTTTTCCTCCCTTACGTTTTTTTATTTATGTTGTGCAGGTTTCTCTTTGTTTACTCTTTTTCCACTCAATTTTTTTTCTCACATTCTTTTGTTTTGTTTCGCTTTGAGTATAACGCTGCAGGCAGGGATGGCCGAACTAACGCTTTTTGGAATAAACTACATTTTTTACATTTGCTACGTAGTTTAGATATATAGTAAACTTTGAAGATTGTATTTGAGTTGAACTGTTTTTATTGAAATTTTATTATTTACCTAGCTTTACTATGTATGTAGCAAACGTAACATTTTGTAGTATATAAGGCGTGTAGTTTATTTAATTAGCTATGCGTAGTTAATCATGTAGAAAATGAAGTGTAGTTAATTCGGCCAACCCTGGTTGCAGGTAGTCAGGCAAGAAGAAGATGTTTACTTGGGTGCGAAGTATTATATGTATATTTGTATATGCAATAAGAAAATCAACGGGAGATAAAGATTCTGTTTATGTGTCAAACATGAACCTACTTAACATACAAATAGGTAAACCATTTTTTAAGAACTCACATTTATCAAAACGTATAAGTGTATAATGTATAAACTTTTTGTTAATAAGATGAAATAGAAATTAGGTACGGGTAGCGGTAGCCCTATTTAGTACTATCGGTATATATGTAGGTATGTTAATATTAATTCTTATTTTTGCGAAGCAAGGCGAGCACGGGTCTACTAGTAAACTATACAGATGTAGCATCCCCATAGAAAAAATGTGTCAATTTATTTTTACAACAGGCAGACGGTCAACAGGCAAGAAAGCTCTTTGCCTGTTCATAGTAAAGCACCGAAAGAAAGCTATTTGTCTTTTGCAAAAAGTTCTCTCTTGCGTGCTCGCTCATATGTTTTCCCTCATGCTCTGTTACTCAGGATATAGGAATGAAATGAATGGGGAAAAAATTGAATGAAAACATATTTTTTTGTTTCTGCAATACTATGCAGTCAGCAACGATCGAGAGGAAGACGAAAGACATTGAGTGCGTTCAATCGATTACGTTTTACATCTGAATTTTTAGATTTCTGAATTTTTGGAGCTTCTGATTGGCCAGCTGTCATAAAAAGTTAGATGACTTTTAGTGACTTTTAGTAACGTTTAGTTACGTTTCATCTTAATTTTCAGACAAGAAATTCTCATCTGAAAATTCAGATGAAAGTTGTTTGTGGTGGGGGAAGTGCCAAAAGTACACATAAAAGCTGAACTTTATAATTTTCGACTTGTTGGTGGTTGATTTTTTTAGTTTTTGTCATGAAAATTTAATACTTATTTAAATGAACGAACTTTTTGTTTATTGTTTAGTGAATTTTTAAATGAAGAATTTTTTTAATTGATGTTTGGAAAGTTTTTCTATGTTTTTGTAAGTCATACATATCAATAAAAGGACTTTTAATGAAGGTAATGAAACCTGTTGCTGATTTACAGCCCTATTCTCGCAAACCTCACTGATACCTCACAATTCAAAACAACCTCACAAGGAAAGGTGAAATCGATTTTGTGAGGTTTTCGTACCCTCACAACTGTGAGCCTCACAAAAACTATCGAAATTGTGATCTCCTTTTGAGAACCTCACAACAACCTCACAAGAAAACAACCTCACAAAGGCTTATGACTTGTGAGTTGTAAGCCCTCACAACGCCAGAATAACCCTGTTAGTTACATATATTTTCATCCTCACAACTACTCACTCTCAATGTTTAATTTACAAATGTAATTAAAGTTCTATTTTATTTCGCTTCAATGTAAATCCTTTAAGTAAATACACAATGACTTTCGACAGAAATTTCAGATTTTTTTTGCGTTCAACGACATAAATTCAGAAATCTGAAAATTCAGATGCTAAGCTATTTTTATTGAACCCGCCCATTGCGATTATGTTTGTTTTTTTTACTGTGTTGTATGTACGATTTTTTTTAAGGTCGTCTGGGGCTCTTGACAAAGAATAAAAAGTATATGAACTCTTTTTCTTTGCTTTGATCCATGGATACAGTGTTGCCATGAATATATTTACGAAATCTGGAAATCCGATGAAAAAAGTCTGCCAGATTTTTAAAACTCAAAATTAAGGTACTTCATAAATATTTTTATTTATACAATAAATTCCTATCTTTTTAATTCATAATCTCTGGTATGTTCGTAAACTATTATTAGGTACCTATTTACTTACTGATGTAGTTAGCATTAACATCTTAAAATCACAATGTTCTTTTTTCTATTTAAATGCCACAAGTTTGTCAATTTGTTTTTTTTTAAGAGTGTAGACAATATCTGCAGTGCAGGTTAAGCAATTTTGAAAGTCCGAGAAAAGCAAGGGACATCGCCCCTGGAAAAACTTGCCCTCAACATTTTGGTGTTTAAATTTTTTCAATACCATTGCAGCTCATTGAGAGCTGCAAGTCTAAAGAGAAAAAAAACTTCGGATGCAGCGATCTTCAACTTCATACGTAAACTACCGAAAAATCAGGACCAATCTATGAAAGATCGACGATTATTTCTTAAATTCAAAATCGCATTGGGGGAAGTTTAAAGTTTTAATACTTTCCCATCGCTTTTAGACCATCAGCTCATGAGGCTTTGTTCTTCTTAGTCTTCGTACATTATCTCTTACATTTAATACAGAATCGATCTCGGAGTTAAAATGACTATGTTGTTGCTGATTATTTGATACAGCGTGTTTTCTAATCACTTCAGTAATCATTTTTATTTGTAGGTCACGATGTAAATCGCTATCTCTAATATACATACCAAGGGCATTTATTATTCCACGAAGGAATTTGTTTTGGAATTTTTGGATGATTTCAGCATTTATTTTCTTTGTACAACCCCACAGTTGGATGCCATAAGTCCAATTTTTGATTCAAAATAGCTTTTAACGGCCTTTAGTCCTACAAAAATTTGGCGTATGATGAACTGAACTTAACAAAAAATTGCGTATTGACAAAGGCCCTCACTAGTCAACTGATGAGTCCAAGTGAGATCGCCGGGACGAAACTTCAAATTTTTGTAGGACTTAAGGCCGTTAAAGGCTATTTTGAATCGAAAAATCTAACCTCAATGTAGACGAAAGCTTTGTTGTTTGTATATTTGAATTTTATTTTAAACTATAGAAAACATCAACAACAACAATTTACTATGTAATTTCTCCTACTGAAGGTGTCGCTTTCTTGCGTGGATTACTACTTTGAACTACTTTGACCATAGAGTATAAGTATTTGAGAGCAGCCAGAAGTACTTGGCAGTAGATGCTGCAGCCCAAAGGAACACGCCTAATATGTAATAGATTTCAATCTGAACACTCTAGTCTGTGTCTTCTCCAGTGTTTGGTTGTTTCATCTTCAACTGTCAAACTGTTCTGTCATTTTGTTCAAATTTTAAAATGTTTTAATTTAACTATGAAAAGTACGAAATAAATGATTTTGATCAAACCAAACCGACCAAAACAAGGAGATTTATGTATGCATGTTGATTTCCTTTTCAAATGTGAGATGTGCAGAAAGAGAGAGGTGGCCTGCTGCTGTTATAGAGAAGAATAAAAAATAAAAATAAAAAGAAAAACAAAAAAGTTCGTGTGTAAATCTGGAAAAGAACTATTCCACTTACAAAGACGACAATACCACAACAACAACAGAGACTTGCATATACATTCATAGTTGTGATGTTGTCTCAACACTGTTAATCTGTCTGTATCTCTTTTCTATGTTATATTCATATATTAAATGGACAAAATTTTATAGGTAGACACTTTCTGTTTGTGTTTTCAAAAATTGTTGTTTATATGTTCTCCAAAATTGTTTTCGAAGCGAACCATAAAAAAAAAACAAAAATAAAAAAATATATATAGTTAGATATAAATACTTGTGTTGTGTATTCTCCAAGTATTTTTAAGCTCATTATTCAGTGAATCCAATAATAGACCTATATCGCTATTAGTCTGTTCTAGATATTTAGTGGTGCTGGATCGTGTTAGGAAAATATTTTTTTTTATTTGTCACAAAACACATTTAATTTCATGAAAATTCTTATAAATTCGAAATAATTGAAAATACTGGAAAATGAAAGCAATCTTGCTTTTATTTCTCATATCACATGTGGGAATATCAATTCAACAACAAATTAACATTGGTAAATTTGCAAAATAAATTAAAATAATTTAACTATTAGGAGCAACACTATTTGATATTTGTATACATTTTTTTCAGGTGCAATATTCTTTGAAGATGAACACGAAATCATCGATGCATTCGATAAAGCAGTTGCATATATAAACCAACGCTCTACTGGTTATCAACTTTTTGCCATAAAACGTTATGGAAGTCAAGAAAAGGACATTATTGATTTTCAGACTTTTGGTAAATAAAAGAAATATTTTTCAAATAACAAGAAAAAGCTAAGATCCGTACATATACATACATATATCTACATTCCATTTCAAATAAACAGCTTGTGAACTGATAGACCAAGGTGTCTGGGCTATTTTTGGACCAAGTTCAAAGGCACCTAGCGGTAATTGTGACGTTTTGTTTGGGTTGCAAAAATCTCATAATAAATGTTTTTTGCTATGTTTTCTTCCCAAATAGATATTGTGGAACTTATTTGTAACAGCACCGGTATTCCTAATATTCGATTCGATTGGAGTCCCGAGGAAAGCATGACAGAACGAATGAATCATAGGATGACAATTAATGTGGCACCTTCGTTGACAATTCTTTCTAAGGCATATTCAGATATTGTTTATAATTATGCATGGAAGAGTTTTACATTGCTATATGAAGGTGATGAAGGTAAATATTGAATTTTGTATCGAAAATCAATTAAGTTAACATTGTGTATCTATTAAGTGCAATTGAAAAAGTCGGGCAAGTTTTTGATTCGTAAAAAAAATGAACTCGAGATTTCAATATAGAAATCTGCCATGTCTGCCAGTACATCGACCAGTCTTAAGCGATTTTTTTCAAATTTGGAAATAAGAGTTTTAAGGAGGAAAATTGAAAATTTGTTTAGTTCTAAAAATAACAGTAGCTTAGAAAAGGCTCTAAACTGTTGGACAAAAATCTGTGTTGTTGTTTATAGTATGTATATGGTCTGCATTTTAGTGACATTTCTTTTTACCAAGATCTGTTATTAACAATACCTACTTCTGTTATTAACAGTACCTCTTAGAGAACATTTTTTTTTAATTAAACTCTCGTAAACGGAGTAACTGATTCCGATCAAATTTTATACAGGTCCTTTTAAGTAGAAATAATAATTTAAAAAACGTTCTAAATTTTTGCAGCCTTGGTGAGACTTCAAGATTTGCTTCAACTAAAACGTGTACACGAAGACGAAATTAAAGTTCGTAGATTTTCACGTGGCGATGATTTTCGATCTATTTGGAAAAATGTTAACCATCAGGGAGAAAGAAGAGTTATATTGGATTGTTCACCTGAAATACTCGCCGATGTTGTGAATAGTTCGGTTTTTTTTAATATGACAGGTCAATTTAATGTAAGTGACAAAAAAAAAAATTAACAATTAATTTTTCAATTGAATATTTACAATTTTTTTTTTTTTTTACAGAATTTATTCCTAACAAATTTGGACACGCATAAATCACAATTACGAACATTAAACAATGAACGATTTAAAGTCAATATAACAGCTGTCAGATTGGAAATGAATCCTAATGCTTTTATTGACGTGAGTGAGAATAAAATTAATTAGTTTAGAGGATTCCCCACACCAAGGCGCATCTGTCGCGGCCGCGGCGACAACGAAAACAATATTAACAATGTGTTGTTTTCATTGACAACGACGTGTTGTTATTATTGTTTTCGTCGTTTGCCACGATAAATTCGCGTTGGTGTGGGGGATCCTTAAATAATATACATACTTATCTCAGCAGGAAGTCAATTTTGTATTAATTTGGTTTTCTATACTTGTACATTAACAATAATGTCAGTCTTAGTTTTTGAAAAACAAAAATAAGGATTATTACTTAGAAAAAAATTACACATTTCTAAGACCGCAGTAATCTACATAAATGAGATCTCCGTCTGCTTGTGTGTCTGTCCGTCTGTTCGGCTACAGCCTAAATATCTGAACGCATATAGTCTTCTTTAAACGTTGCACCTTCAAAAGTCATCACAATTTCGGAAAATGCTATAATTTTTGCAAATGGCGGAAAATGTCAATTCACTATACTTTGAAATTTTTTTCGTAAACAGATACAAAATATACGTCAACTAGAATCACTGTACTCCCAAAAGAACGCAAAATAATTGTTTCGATCGATTTTTTGAATCCATAACCAAAAAATTATAGGATCTTCCGATAAAGTGACAACTTTTGCGCCAACAATTGTAGAACCATTTTTTTTTGTTTTTGCTTTCTTGAAAACGGTTTAACCGATTTTGATCAATTTAATGGATAATGGTTTCACAAAAACTAAAAAACGTGAACTAAAATGTTCAAAAACAATTTTTTTCAGATTTTTTTTAAAACAAAGTTTAAATTTTTTTGTTGAAAACCTAATTGATTTTTATTAATCTTGCACCACCAATCGATTTTTTAACATTAATTAGCAAGTTCAAATCAAAAATTATTTTTATAGCCAAAACTAACGGTATCCACATACAATTGTTGAAGAGATGTTAATCCATAGGCTCCATTAGCAATATTTCTGGAAATAAATTGTTTAGTTCATTGTTAGTGCCTTAAATATTCCAAAGAAGACGTTTTTGCAATGAGAATGACAATATTGCTCGGTGGATGAAAGGCAATTATTGATTTCTATCGGTGCGAGGCAATAATTAATTTTGACGTTTCGCCTTTTTCAAAAAACGTTCTCTCATCGATTTTTAATGAATTTCATTTTAAAATGAAAGAAAACATAAGAAATATGTTTTATTACCAAAAATAGTGTATTTAAATAGCAAAAAAACATTTGACAGTAGGCGCTATTTCTTTACTGACATTTGACAATTGAAATTACCTGGAAGTCCCATTGCCACCGAAATTGCCTCAAATATGATGATAAATTTAAAATAAAGAGATAAAAAGTGCTTTTGGCGTCTCGTGGAGAAATTTGTCTCCTCCTCGTCAAGTTGATGGAGTAAAATAAGTGAGATCATAAAACTACGATTTTCTTCCAATCTTAATCCAAAGTTCTGTCTAAGTTCAAATAAAAAGATTAAATTGGACTAAACCTGGTAAAAATTGAAAGTTTAAACAAACATACCTATATTGCCTACCTTAAGGATTACACACAATTTTTTTAGATTGCATTATGCACTGTGGCGTATGAGTGTTTAAATTATTTTAAGCTTTCATTTCTCTATCATTTAAGAACAATACTGTAATATCCACATTAGTATTCGATGCTGTTTTACTGTTTAACAGTGCAATCAATAATATAATTAAAACACAAACAATATATGAACCACGCATATCATGCGGTCGTAATGTCAAATGGGAAGTTGGAGAATTAATTTTGAAACAAATGTTAGAGGTGATTTTTCTTTTAGATCAATGATTTATTAAGATTTATAAATATTTTTTTATTTTGATTTTAAAAGACATCAGATGAAAATGGAACTTTCATTACAAAGAATATTCAATTTAATGAATGGGGTGAACGTGTTAATTTTAATCTAGAACTATATCGTCCTATGACTGATAGAGTTGTTGCTATTTGGAATCCAGATGGGCAAATAATGCCACAGACAGAATCAACATCACAATCGAAAGATACAGACGCAGAGGATTTTTCACAAGGTCGAAGGCATTATAGGGTAGTATCTCGTATTGGAAAACCTTATCTTATGTATAGGTGAGTTGACTACAGACACATTATGTTTGGCCAATTGCTTTTATTTAATATTAGCCGTGTTTTTTTGCAAGCCCGGGGGGAATTGGATGAAAAAAACGACGTCGGTGCTAAACAATTAACATGTTAAATGCAACAACAACTAATCCCGGAGAATTCTCGGGGCTTAACTTAAGCGCACCAAAAAACTGTGTTACCCGCATGAATTGCATACATGTTATCGATAGTTTGTATGAAAACTCCATGGTTTTTACTGTCAGGGCGTCGCTTATCCCCGCTGTCGTTTTTTTTAACCAATTCCCCCCGGGCTTGCAAAAAAACACGCCTATTCTCATAAATGCCTATAAGGATGTTTTGAAAATATTTAATATTTGAATTATTTCTTTATTTTTCTTTAGACCAGAGAAGGAAAATGAAATCTTAAGTGGAAATGCCAAATTTGAAGGCTATTCAATTGATCTTATTCAGAAGTTATCGAAAATTGTTGGATTCGATTATACATTTGATATTGTGAGTGATGATAGTTATGGAAAATATAATCCAGAAACAAAACAATGGGACGGAATCGTTGGATATTTAATTGATCATGTAAGTATATCAAAATAAAGACAACATTTTGTTGTCTCAAGTAAAAAACACACAGCAGAAATGAAGCTTCTCATATTTCCCTGGAATATAGGTAAAATTTATTTAAATGATATTCAAAATTCATTTGGACTGAAAATGGAATAAGTTATAGTTACAAGGTTGCGCAAATGTTGCCACCCTATCGAAAGATCCTATAGTTTTTGTAAATTATTCCGCAAAAAAATCGAAACAATAATTCCACGAAGTACAGTTATTCATGTCTTGTTGACGTGTATTTTGTATCTGCTTACTTTACAAATGTCAAAGTAGAATTGACATTGGCCGCCATTTGCAACCGATGACAACTTTTGCGTCACCTTGTGTAATTTAACCGTTTCCCGGGATTTTCGGATCGGACACATCTAATTATTACCTACCTAATAATTTGTATTTCCAGAAAGCCGACATTGGAATATGCGACCTAACAATAACGCAAGCTCGTCGTTCAGCTGTAGATTTTACTGTACCATTTATGCAATTAGGCATTAGTATTTTGTACTTCAAAACACCCCCAAAAGAGAAGGATTTATTTGCCTTTTTGCAGCCATTCGATATTAACGTCTGGATGTACATGTTGACATCGTATTTAATTATCTCTTTGGTTTCGATTGTCATGGCCAGGTGTGTAGAATTGAAATGGAAAATAATATTTTTTTTTTTAAATACACTACTTTCCTAAAAAAAGGAGTATACATATTATATTTGCAGGGTATCACGTGATGAATGGGAAAATCCACATCCATGCAATCCAAATCCAGAAGAACTTGAAAACAAATGGAATATTGGAAATACATCATGGCTAACAATGGGATCAATTATGGCCCAGGGTTGTGATATATTACCAAGATCTGGACCTTTTCGACTTATGAGCGGAATGTGGTGGTTCTTTTCGTTGATGATGTTAAGTACCTACACTGCTAATTTGGCTGCTTTTCTAACTGCATCTAAAATGGACAATGCCATTAATAGTATTGATGATTTGGCCGATCAGAACAAAATTCAATTTGGTACATTAAGTGGAGGCAGTACTTCGAATTTTTTTTCAGTAATTTTATTTTTGTATTTTAATAAATAATCGTCATCGTCGCTAAATTTATGTACAGGTTGGGGCAAAAGTTGCTACTCCATCGGAAGTTGCTTTAATTTTTGCAAATGGCGTCGAAAAATCAACCGAAACATTTTTTCCCGCTTTCTTTAGGAGAACAAAAATCTGTTCGTTTACTTGCTCAAAACTGCCAGATTCTACCAGTTTTATTTTTTGTGTATGAACTTTTCGACAGTCTTTGGACTAAAAATGGTAGAAATGGGAATTTTTGGGAAGTAAATGAACAAGGTTAGTGATTCATGTCTTATTGACGTCTATTTTGTATCTGTTTACAAATATCACGGCAGAATTGACATTTTGCCGCCATTTGCATAAAATTATAGGGTGTCAACTTTTGCCCCACCTTGTTTAAAATATATTGCTACATAATATTTAAATACACATTTATATTTTTCACAATTTTTTAGGAATCAAACGACACAGTTTACCGTTTGGCTTGGTCAAAAATGGTAACTGCCCAGCCTACTGTTTTCACGAAAAGTAATGCTGAGGGTGTGGAACGTGTGAGGAAAAATAAAAACACTTATGCTTTTCTCATTGAAACAACGAGCATGGAATATGCAATTGAAAACGATGAAAAATGCGAACTCACTCAAATTGGATCGCAAATAGGTGAAAAGCATTATGGAATTGCTGTTCCATTGGGTGCGAAAACAACAATATACAATGTATAACGATAGTTTATCAATTTACCACTAATGTGTATTTTTCAGGAGCGGATTATCGTTCTAATTTAAGTGTTGCCATTTTAAAACTCAGCGAAAGAGGTGAATTATTTTCGTTAAAGAAAAAATGGTGGACAAATCCTAATAAGACCTGCTCCGAAACTGATGTTGCTGATGGTAATGAATTGTCAATAGATGAACTTGGTGGTGTTTTTCTTGTTTTAGGTTGTGGAATATTTGGAGCTTATATTTTGGGAATTATTGAATTCTTATGGAATGTTCAACAAGTTGCTGTTGAGGAGAGGGTAAAAAAATACCAAAAGCTAAGCAAGAAGATTATATATAACTTCATTTTTGTTTCTTTTTCTTAAAGTTAACACCTATGGAAGCTTTAAAAGCTGAGGCTATGTTTGCACTTAAGTTTTGGATAAAAAAGAAGCCTGTTAAAACTTTAAAAAGCAGTTCAGGGTCAGGATCATCATCAGTTCGTAGTTCGCGGCATTCTTCTGAACGATCACAAGCATCGACAGCTAAAAAATCTGTCAAAAAAGTTAGTATAGAAGAATAAAATAAAAATCAAACAAACCAAGTTCTGTCATTTATGTAATTGTATGAGCTGATGAAAACTCTGAAAGCATTCTTGGTAAATACAAAATAAAAAGATTGTAGAATTGAATTTGATAAATAAATAATTTACAGTTACATGTTTTTAAAAATTGGATTTTCTTATATTAAGAATTTGACAACACTGGAAGTAGGTACATAACCTTCTGCCAGTGCTGTCAAATTCTTACCAAATACTCTTGAAGAAGCTAATAGATCTCCCTGTAAATCAACTTTTACATACGTAAGAGCTAATTTTATTCATGCGACTCAATTTAAAGAATTCCCCTGAGTTAGGAGTAAGCATTACATCTATAATTGTGTCAATGCAAGCGGCTGAGATAAAATCTACACTTCCTTAATTCAGTTCTTATATAAAACAACACTTAAATTACTGAAAAAAGTTTCGTTCATTGATAGATTATTCTAATGAGCTAAAAATGAAGAAAAAAATGTAGTATCATACGGGCTGTACAATGACTACACAGTTGTTTTTTTATAAAACCATAATATACTTAATTCAGATTAAATAATAAAAAGAAATTGGTGACGCAATAGCACATGGAGAAACAAAGCCCTGTTAACTTACTTACGTATGTAAGTTCGAAAAATGTATTTTTTTTTCTTTAAAATTCATTCCGTACTTTTACTACCATACATTTGGTTTTTTTTTTGGATTGTCCAAGAAAACAATTATTGTTTACAAAGATCCGGAATGAATAATGAAAACAAAATATTTCGGACTTTAATAATAACGAAGATGTAGAAAATTAGAAAACTACTTCTGTTTAGGTGGAGCGAACTTATGTATAAATTGAATTATTTCAAACTTTTGCAGATGTGGCTAAAAAAATTTAAGAATTTCTAAATTTTGTAGCGTAAGGTTAAAACACGTCATACTTAATATATACAGAATAAGCAAATGATGGGAATAAAGAAAAAAAAAAAAATAAATAGACAAATTGTTGTTTTTTTAGAAATGTACATGTTTTTACAGTTGTTTTGCACTCAAAATTGTTAAATACATAATAAACTAGCACGCAATAACCTAATAAAATATTATTTGAACATTATAATGGCGGCACGGGTACGTACGGTATTAATTACATAACAACATTATCAGATTTCAGTAGACGGATATAAAAATACTTTTTTCTATCGCAGGGCGGAGTCAACTACTACCCGTTTTAGACGGAAAGGGCAATAAAAAAAAAAGACATGAAATTAAACAAAAAAAAGGCGCAACATTTTAAAGTATAAGTATAATATTATACTTGACAATTTTCTAACTTTAAAGCACTTGACTTAAATGTTCTTTATGTTTTAAAAAAATTTTAACCCATTTTCCTAATATAACTCCAGCTGAACACGTCTAAAATACTGATAGGAATCAAACATACTATTTTGACATTTTGTAAAGGTTTTTGATCTAGAATCATACTATGAAATTCCCATCGATACTAAATGCGTCTAAAATTTTTGTCGCACTATTTCCAAACTTCACCACGAGAAAAATGTAAACCAATTGACTGACGTTTTGACATTGACAGATCATATGAAAAAGTTGATGGGTGCGTTTCTATTAAAAAACAAAATAGTTAAGTTCCGAGAAATGTTGGAAAATCGCATAAAACTCGTAGGTTTTGCTTCAATTTGCATCGTAAATTTATCTTAAGAGAGAAAATGTAAATTTTACAGGAAACACATTTTGTTGTATGTTTTTTTTTTGCTGGGCTGCAAAATGAAACGGACTCATTTTCAGTTTTCAGTTATATTTTTGTATACTTAATTAAATAATTATAAAGCTGTTGACAAAATGACTTTGTTTTTGACGTTAATGGTGTTTAAGATATTTTTGATGTTGACTGTTTACCAAATCATAAAAAATAGTTGGATGGATATCAAAATGTTTTATTTTACTTGCTTGACAAACATATTTCAGAATATATCAACCTGTGCGCATCAAAAGAAAAAAAGAAAGAAAAATGGCTGTAACATTGAAAAATATGGAAGTTTACCAGAGACATGGCAAATTAAAAGTGAAGACTATAAAAACAAAACGAAGAAAAAAATTTGGACGCTTTTCCATTCCTTAGTACAAATTCGTTTCCTCTTATTTTGTTGACTTTTTTTTTCTTTTTGTAAAATTTGATCTATTACAAGAAAGAGCTGCAATCAAAACGTCCACCATGGTTAAAATTCTAAAGAGAAATTATGTTTGACAGCCTGTTTGACGCAAAATGGCAAAATGATTTGAGGAGATTTTTTTGAAATTCCTCTTCACATACAAAGTAGTGTGTGTTCAACCATGCTACTTTATAAAGAAACTACAGAAAATTTCCACGATTTTGTTTCTTCGTGTGAAAGGTACAAGAGATTTTTAAGGAAATTAAAAGAAAACGTCAAAAAAATCTCCGGCAACTTGTTTCCTCGTGTGAAAGGGGACTATGCGATTTACACATAAAAACAACAACAACTTAAATACATACGGACAAATAATTTTCGAGACTTAACTTTAGCCCCAATAAAAATTGAATTACTGTCACTATAATTATTATCATTTTGCTATCGTTTTTATGGAAACATAAAATTATCTAATGTCGAATTCTTTTCAACAAAAGAATCGAATTTTTTTCTAAAAGAATCGATTTTTTTTCTGAACAATTCGAATTTTTTCTGTCAAAACAAATCTTGCTAATTTTGCAAGATTCAAGAAAGATTTTACACCGATTTGCACACACACTTGCAAGATTTGAAATTTCTAAAAATGTCAAATTCAATGCCGCAGTGTTTTAAGAAAACAATTCTTTTTTATGAAAACAAGTTGTGTTTTTGGTTGCAACAAATTTTCGGTGAATTTTATAGTAAATATTTGTGGTTGTTTTTCAATTAATAATAATAATAATTTCCAAATTGAATATTTGCTGGATATTTTACTTCAAAATTTGCTGCTGTCAAGTGCCACACACACAATCACAAAAAAAAATCGATTCTTTTCGTCTTTTCGTATTCTTTTCAACGACAGAAAAAATTCGATTCTTTTTAGAAAAAAAATCGATTCTTTTGTTGAAAAGAATTTGACATAAGTGTTTGAATGGAACAATTTTTTGTGAAAACAAAATGGCGGTCAATGTCATGGAATTAAGTTTGTTTGCCTATAATTGAAGCAGAAACATTTTATATATGAGATTTATTTTTATTTTAATGTGGCATGCCTGATTAGCTCCCTTTCACCCGAGGAAACTGAGTTTCCAGCAACTTTCAGCTTTTAGGTAAAAAGGTGAAAAGAAAGAGGAGTGAAAGAAATCTCCGCGGTGTATGATTGGAAGAGATTGGCCGCGTTCAGGTTGCACTAGGATAGCCTATCTAAGATACTCGAGTATCCAGTATGTTTCTGAACGCAAATCAGCTGTTGTTGACATTTCCCATAGGATAGATGAGTATCCCAGAATTTTTAGGATAGCTTGAGATTATTTTTCGCCAACAGCTGCTTTGTCATCAGCTGTGATTTTACAAGGGATTACAACAACACAAAGCTATCCAGATCGCTTTGGATACAAACATGAACGCGGCCATTGGAAATTAAAAGAAAACACTAACCAAAATTTCCATCAACTTGTTTCCTCGTATGAAAGGGGACTTTCTTTGAAACTCATGATTGAACATTTTAATTACAAGTCTTGAGGCACTTAAAAATCGAAATCAGTTATTATTTTGATGCCGACATAAAGCTGATGACTTAATTATTAACCCTTGCCAAAAAAAAAAATTCATTTTGGCCTTAATTGGTCAAAATTCTGTGTCAGGAGAAGAAATATAATGAAAAAAAGAAACTAATTAATAATTATGATCCATCTTGTAAAAAAGCAAAATCCCATTTTTGTTATGCTAAAATAAATTATGTTGTTATGACTAAAAATAATTACTACAATGTCGTTTAAGTCCGTATGACACTACATTTTCTCTTCATTTTTACCTCATTAAATCATACTAAACTGTCAGCCAAGAGAAAAAGGGAAAGATATTGTTTTTAAAAAAGGAAAAGCACTTATCTTGCAAAAAAATAATGTGAATTGTCAACATTATTTAAGAATCCTTTTGTTGTTATCTCTTCTAATGCTGCAATATTTGATAAATTTATATTAACGACAGCATAAAATAATATCCGATTCCATTTAATCCGAAATGTTTTTTGAGAATTTTTTGTTTAATTCTTTTTGAAATATGTTTTAATTTTCAGTTCTGACATGTCAAAAAAAAAGCTGTTAGAATCTGAAAAATTTATGTAAATCGAACCACATTTTTAATACATTTTTTGTGACATTTTCTCATTTTCTCTATTTTTCTGACATTTTCACATTTTTAGGGTTTGATGTGTACACACTCACTCATATGGGAATTTTCAGTAATGAATTCTTCGTACTGCTTTAGTTTCATTTTTAATGAATTAAAAATAAGAAAAAAATGTAGTATCATACGGGCTTTAGGAAAGTTTTTTTGAAAAAACAAAACATATTTGCTCGAATATTTCTGTTTAGAAAAAAATAGTTGCTCGCTCTTTTGGAATGTAGATACAGTTGTTGCAATGTAAATATACCTCGACTGTATTTTTTACTATAAAAGACCCAAATTTAAAATTTAATAATCATAAGTTAACAAGATGTTTCGCTTAATTGCTATCGTGAGTGTTTTGTGTTTGGTATCGGGACAAAATGAGGACCGTGTTGTCAACGGCAATAACGCTATGATTAACGAGTTTCCATATCAAGTCTCTCTACAGGAAAAAGGAAACCATTTTTGTGGAGGCAGTATTTTAAATGAAAAATGGGTTCTTACCGCGGGTCATTGTATTCTAGATTATATTTTGGCTAATACTGTTGATTCTATTACGGTTCGTGCTGGAACTTCAACCTATAATTCCGGTGGTGTTCTCAAGTCTGTTGAATCGGGAAAGGTTCATGAAAGATATAATCCCAGAACCATGGAGTACGATATGGCACTTCTGAAAATAATAGGAATATTTGTTTATAGCGCTTCGATAAAACCCGTTAGTATTTTGACATCCCCAATTCAATCGGGCAGTCGTGTGACAGTTAGTGGATGGGGTCAATTAACCAATAGAAATACTCAGCTACCAATAACTTTGCAAAAGGTGGAAATGTCATATTTATCACTCCAAGATTGTGCTAGATGGCATGGACCGGCTGTTATGAAGTCAATGATTTGTGGAATAGGACCTGGCATAGATGCATGTAGAGGAGATTCTGGTGGCCCTCTTGTCATAACCGATTCTCATTCCCACACCCAGGTAGGAGTTGTGTCTTGGGGAATCGATTGTGCAGAAGCTGGACTTCCAGGAATTTACTCTGATCTTCTTGATAGAGACAATATAGCATTTTTGCAGCGTAATGTTGGAAAGTTGGTGTAAAAAACAACAAAAAGTAATACAAAATTATTAGATATTATATCGATTTGTGTGTTGTCTTTTGGTATTTTATTAAAAAAAAATGAAACAAAACAAATTTGAAACACTTAACTTGTTATAGAATTTTTTATAAACAAAATTATGTATCTAATTATTTTCGAATTTAAGACTCTCAATGGCCTAGTTCCATTACTTTGAAACTCTGTGCATTTATATAAATTTCTACACAACATTCTGTCAAAGTTCATATAGAAAAAAATAAAATGTAAGTAAAAAAGTAAAGGAACATACTACATAATATTTTAAAAGTAAACAACTAATGAGTAAAGGCTTAACTACATTCAAAACTTTTTGCAAAAAGTTCAAAATTTGAAAAAATACACACATACTCTAGCGACATATCATTGGAAATTTTTTTTACCAAAACACTGTTAGGATCTGTCATTTCTTTGAAAAAAACCTTAGAACCATCTGAATGGTAAGGTTTGTTTCCTTAAAATTCCCCCTCAGTGGCGACATCTGTATCTGTTAGTCGATTTTTAAACAGATTACTTATGTGTGTTGGTGTTTTACTTACTTTACTTTACTACTTTTGTAAAATTTGGGAAAGAAGATAGGATTGCGTAGTACGTTGAAAATGACAAAACATTATGTTCACTTCTATAAAAAAAAAAAAGTTGAATGCAGTTAAGCCTTAAGGGATATTTTAAAATGAATTATTTATCTCACATAAATAAATATGGCTTGTGTAAAAAAATAAGAAAAAAAGGGGTAGAGCAGGGGATTCTTGATAACGTTAAAAATTGCTCTTTGTCATAAGTGTTGTATGTTCATCTCTTTTTTCCTTCTGTTTGTTTATTTTTCTTTACACTACAGTTTGTACTATCTTATCATTTGTAAAACTGAGAAGCCCATCTACCCGCCAGAGTAAAAACTAATTTCTCGATTCATATAGAAACCCCGATGGAAACCTAGATCCAGGGCCAGTTTGTTCACAATGGGTTAAATCTGAACGATGACTTTCACAGCCCCCGATATTGTTTTTGTGTTACGTGTTAAGAGATAACCCCGACCCAGACCCGTAGCCGAGTTTCATTAGCCGCGTTTGATCATCTACCGAACTGGATCAGGATCATTTTTAAACACATAATACAACAAAAACTTGGGATACTGCTCTCTATCTGAATCTATTTTAAAGATCCAAAAAAGTACGTAATCTGGCAGGTAGGTGGCATTTCTGATTTTCAAATGGTAAGGTAGTGTAAATTGTAGTGTATAGAAAAAGAAAACAAATACATGAAAAATGAACAAACATGAGGAAGTTAAGAGATGAGTATACAAAACTGTTTTCGTTAGGAGCCGTATAGTTTTATTTTATGGGACTGAATCATATGGGTTATTGTTGATAAACAGAACGATGGCATTGTAACAAAATAAACTTGAACTATTTGCCATTCCTGCATTACAGTGCGTTCGGTTTTAATGAATTAAATAAGGTTTGTTGAATAAAAAAATTGACTAGTATGTAGCGGTCAAGGTAAGTATAGTCAACGTCACAGTACGTCATATAAAAATTGGAGCATATATTATATGGAGTGCTTGTTCCTATACCTAATGCATTGTAGTGCCTGAAGCCGTGATAGGGGGCGCTGTTACTGCTTTCAGTGAATACGAACACAAAGGCAGTGCTCGACACTATAAGAATCCAGAAAAAAAAGAAGAATGGATCCAGTTCAACTGTTAGTCATTATTTTCTTATATTTTCTCTTGAAATTAAAAAAAAAAACATTTTTTTGTGACGAAAGTTATGACCTTATGCCCACCGCCAAATTGCCATTGAATATTACATCTTGATAAAACTTTTAAGTGTTCATTAAAAGTGCGTTGAGTGCCCCCTATGAAAGCTTCAATTTGGAATGGAAACGAGCACTTCATGTAATATATCCTCTAAGACCCTGTTTAGATTGGGAAGATTGAGTCCGGACTGGTGAGTGCCATCGTGTTTACATTTGAAACTTTAAGGCGCCTCAAAATATATTGAAATAACAACAATTTCAACATTTCACACATTGAAACAACAACAAAGTAGACTCATGAGTCCGGTTTTTATGTTTTATTCGTGGCTCACGAGAGTCCTCACCCCACACTTCTCTTGCCTACGAACTGCCGTGATACCGGCCTCAATCTTCCCAATCTAAACATCGTCTAAGATATTAAAGGTATTATCACAAGAGTTTTCAATCGTGAAAAATGGTGGATCCAGTGCCCCTTCAATTGTCTGATTTCACCACTATATTGTTGTTTCTAATGATGCGTGTTGAGTTCCTGTGGGCACTCGAACAGCCATTTTTAATTTTTTGACACTTTCAACTTTGACAACCTGTTCAAAATATTTCCTTAGATTTGTATACAGTGAGACAACGCGTTAACGTTGATTATTTAACGTCAAAATCACACTATTGACAACTTTAGAATATATGTATGTTTGTATGTATGTATATGCTGACGTCATTTTGGTTGTCAGTTAGATAGTCAAGACGTTGACCATTTGCCCCTGACCATTTTACTGTCTAATCGAATATAATTTACTTATTTATCATGGTCATTGTTGCCAGCATTAATCTTTTCATATATGTACCTAGATATATCTTAAACGTTGTCGTCGTAGGTCGGGGCGATAAATCAATTTATTATCCCTTAACCGTTTTGCCAGCAATCTGTGTCGCTAATTCATAACTTATCGCTTTATACTTTGCTCATTAAAATTTACCACAGTCAGATTAACTTTATTCATATAAAATGTTGGTGTCATTTTAATTCTTAATTATATTGCTGTTTCGATTTTTCTTCTTTCACCACATTGACTGGTTTTCAATTTCAACTTCAACAGAAATATATAGAAACATAAATACAAAATACACCAGAGAAATATCTACATAGCTTAGCTATATCTTAAGAAAAATAGCTGTCGATTGAGTTCACACGAAGATTTATTACAAGCTCAAAGGCCAACTAATTGCTTACATTATTCTGCCTGTTGAAACTGTAGGGGCTAGATAATTTATTGTTAAATATTTTAGAATTATTTCTATGTTTTTTTTTTGTTGTTGTATTTTTCCAAATTATATCTTCTTTCAAATAAATAAAAAGATTATAGTTTAGTAATTTTCTTAATTTTTTATGCTAATTCTTGGGGTTTGTATGTGTGTGTGGTAATCAGGGGGTTTGGCGAGATGAGTTATAGCGTTGTTAAGTACAAAATCTGACAGCCGCAAGATAATTATTATCTTTCCGTTCCATTTGCCGCTTAATGTTGCTAATCATATGCGACTTATTAATAGTCGTTTGCTTAATAAATATTAACATTAAAGTGTTAGATCTTTTATGGGTGGGGAAATTATATTGCTGATGGAAAGCGTAGGTTGGAATTATAGTCAATAAATAGTTATATAGGATTAATAATTTGTAATCAATAAATACTTTGTGGTATTAGCTCATGCGGTGTATTTAAAAAAAAAAAAGATTTTTTATTGGGTCTGAGAATTTTTCTATAGTGTTTTGTTTTGTAAAGTTAAGTCAGACATGAGACAATGGGTATAACCTCAATTACAGAATCCGATGGGAATCAGACTCAAATTTGACATTTCGCTCATAGTAAAAATGTCAAAATTGTTTGTTTGATTCCCTCCGCAGCTGATTTATCGGATTCTGTAATCAGGTTGTACATATTATAACACGACAATTATTTTATAACATTAATTAAGAGAGTGCCATTCTAATCTCTGGATATCATGCTCCAACTTGCACTCCAAGATTTTTAAGGTCGTCTCCACTCGTGCAGAACTACAAGTAAGGTATAGCTATATAAGGTTTGGTCTTCCTGTGCTGTGTTGTCCCTATGGGGTAGGCTTAAGGTCTTGAGCTCTACCTCTGTAAAATTTTATAGACTGTTCAAAAAATTAAATTAAAATTCAATTTTTTATGAAATTTAGAAAAACAAAAAATATTGCTTGAAATTATAACATTTACATTATAACCATGTTCTTTTACTTCCCAAAACTAACCATCGTCCATAACCTCTATTACGGTTGTTAATTATCAAATTGATAGTTGATAAATATTGATATTTGATATATTAAAACTCAATTAATTAAAAATCTGATCAACTGATCAAGGGAATAATTATCAATTTTCCAGTAATTCACAACGTTCTGCACCATTCTCTATGATCAAAAGTTGTATCAATTGGGTTTTTAACTATCGATTTTCAAAATTTATCAACTATCAATTTGTAATTGACAACCGTAATATGGGTGCTATTTTAAGACTGTCAATGTCCATATAAAATAATAAATCTGGTAAACGAACAGACCTTGTTTCAGACCTTTATTTCAAAAAAGTGTCAAATTGGCACTAAAGTATCTCAAAGTTAACCAAATTATGGTTCTCATTGAGTGGACGCATATAAACTTTTATTTATTCAATTCTAAAAAAAAAAACAAGTAAGTGAAATCTGTAAAAATAATCAATAAAAACATTAACTGTGTAGCCGGGCCAATTCAAAGTCGGCAAATATATATTAAGTGGCCAATAGTTATAAAAAGATAAATGTAATATAAAATGAAATCTCAATAAAAATTACTACTACTACTATCTCAAAGTTAACCCTTACAAAAAACTGTCGGACAACGTTCAAAAATCGTGAGAAAATAAACACTTAACTTCATCATCGTTGGTCACAAAAGTTGTCATGTAATGTGGCTTACAAATCAAGAAGCAGGAATAGCATCTCGTTGTAACATTTTTCGTTCTTAAAATTTCCGAAAAAAGAAATTTGTTTGTGTTCTTTCGACAACTAGCACAACCTATACTGCACTAAAAAAGGATACAAATATCCTGCTCTTAAATGAACAAATTGCTTCGAATTCATATCGTTCAGAAAGTTTAACAAAAAGAAAAAACTGCGATATGTCTCAAGCCCGTAGTCTTTGAAAACCTCCCGATTTATTATTTTGTTTAAATGTGTGATATAAAATGTCTGTTTGGTAACTGCAACTTCTTCCTAAAAGTTGCTACAAGTCATTTTTTTTCTATTGGATTTGACAGCTAATTGTTTTACGTCGTACGACATTGTACAAGGTTTCAAGATACCAAAAATCCTCAAGAAAAATTATCCTCATACTCAATATCGACGGTTAAAGTGCAAAAGCTCGTAAGTCATTTTTGCATGTTTTTCAGAAATAAAACAAAAAAAAAAACTTCCAAATGTTGTATGACAATCTATGATTAAAGATTTTAAATACTATTTTTTTCTGTAAAATGTTCAGAACAACATTGTAACACTGAAGTTTCCAAATTTCGCTTAATTTTTAACATTAATAATAATTTGTTTTGTAATATTTCCCTCCAACTTCCGAGGTCCTACACTTTAACACGTAGGTCAGAAAAATAAAGAGATTATCATTAGATTATCTTTCGAAATAGTTATTGTTTTTGAAATAAATGGTTTGAACCGAACTTTGATTATTCGAAATTAAATTGGGGTACCTATTGAATTTTTTAGACCACGGCCGACAATGGAGTCGATACATATAAGGATAATACATTTCAACATTTATCAAGTTACCAAGCACACAGTTTTACCTTCAAGAAAGCAACTTTCTCGCCTGTCTATATGTGTACTATACATTTCTAAATTCAGTTTTCATTTTGCTCCATATTCATGTCAGAACCCCCAAGAATACCAACCCATTCCCTTGAGTAAGTAGTTATAAAGAAACATTGAAGTCATTTTTCACAGGAAATGGAAACAACCCATTGCCAGATGTATTGTTGTTAGCTCGCCATGTTATTGATATCCATCTTAGCCATTTTCATTACAATGTCGTTGTTGTGTGTTCCTTTCATTTTCTCTTTTATTTTTCAAAGATTTTTTTATTTTCGAACTGAATTGACTGCCAACGGGGATGAAGAAGGATTGGCATAGGACATTACTGGGTGGCGCGGTGCGCGATCACGGAACAAAGAGAGAGAGAGAGAGAGAGAGAGAGTATTCAGAACATCGGAAGAATAGAAGAATACCATGTAGATAAATCCCATAGGGGGAGGGGTGGAGGAAAACAAAACGGAAACATTTGACACGAAACAATCAATTCACGTCTCGTTGGTTTTTTTTACTTCGTGACGGAAGTGTTTAAAAAAACGGATGTACTTGTAATGTTATGTCATTAATCACAACACGTGTTTCTTTTTTTTTTTTTGTTAAATAAGAATATGAATTACTTTTAAGTTTTTTTGTGTTTTTCTTTTTTGTTTTCTTGATTTACTAGCTCAAGACAGGAAAAAATTATAGGACAAGGGATAACTATATGTAAGTAGGTATGTTATTTATATACATGTTATGTTTTTTTTAACCAAATTTTAAAGATAGTACCACAATAGAGAATCGTTGAAAACTTTCGAAAATTGAAATTTAACAATCATATTTATGTACTGCTAATGGTTTTCTTCCGGACAAACGATAGACGATACATATGTTTTTCCTTGGCGCAACCAAAGTAGATAATATATTAAAAGGCAAACTGTAAAACAATTTTGCCAAGTATTAGTTAATAAAATCAAAAGTTTTAATTTGGCATCACTGATTTAACTTTTTTTTTGGTTTTAACTGGTACTTAAAAATTGGCACAATTATTGATTTGTGATTTTTCGGAAGTGTGGAGATTTTGGATTGAGCAATATGTAACTAAATTTGATTATTAATAAGGTCCATTGTTTCTTAAAGGACGAAAGGCTATAGAGAAATTCCAAAGTTTATCGCCATTAGAAGATGACGTGTACTAACGTAATTCATGCCACTTACACGAAAATCTGTGCCTACGTTCTGTAACTCTCGAGTCGATAAAATTTTTCGAGAAACGTTGAAAAATGGAGCAAAACTCATATGATTTGTTTCAATTTTTATCGTTTCTCGACTAATTTTATCGATGCACTGGGCTACACTTTTTATTTTATTTCAATAAAATAACTTTCTAAACACATAAACATTTCATTCAGACAGTTAGAACCTACAAAAAAAAAAGTGGGCGTGGCAATGGGCGGATTTTACTAAAGATGCATTCTAATTTGTTTTTCTCATTCATCACAAACAACCTTGAAAATTTCATCCAAATCGCTAAAGCCATTTCCGAGAGACGTAAATAAATAAGAAATGTAAGATCAATTCTGAATTTTTTTTCACGTTCATCAAAACAAACTTTCTTAATTTCATCCAAATCGTTAAGGCCGTTTCCGAAAACCAAGAAACAATAAAAGTGGCAGTGGTAGTGGGTAAAGAAACTTTCTAATTTTTTTTTCGTTTATCATAAGCACTCTTGAAAATTTCATCGTAATCGCTTCGAATATGCGAATTCAATTAGAAAATCTTTTAAAATTTTATTCACCTTCATCAAAACAAACTTCGCAAAATTCATTCAAATCGTTAAAGCCGTTTCAAAAAAAAACCAAGAAACAATAAAAATGGACATACGGCAGTGGGAGGATTTTATTATAACTTCTTTCTTTATTTTTGTCTCATTCCCTCATAATAAACTCTGAAAATATGTATTATCCAAATCATTTGAGCTGTTTCAGGGAAATACAGCCGATTTCAAGCAACTAAGACAAGTGGCCGTGGCAGTGGCCGAATTTTACTAAATTTTATTTTTTATTTTTTTTTTCGTTCATTAGAAAAAAACAGGAAAATGTCATCAAAATCTTTAGAGCCGTTTCCGAAAAACCAAGAAATATTAAAAGTGAGTGGTGTTGGTAGCGGGCGGAATAAAATCAATTTCTTTTCAAATTCATAAAAACAATCTGGGCAAATTTCATTAAAATAGGTAAAGCCGTTATCAAAACAACGATAAAGGAACAATTAAAGTGGGCGTGGCAGTGGGTGAATTTTTCTAAAACTTGTTTATTAATTTCTGTCTCTGAAAATCCAAATCAATTGAGTCGTTTCCGAAAAATAGATCCATATCCGAATATTAAGAAAATTGGGCGTGGCAGTGAACGGATTTTACTAAATCCAATTTTTTAATTTTTGTTCATAAACATAAACACTGAATATTTCACCAAAAACGTTACAGCCATAATATACGTTGGTATACCTACAAGAATTGCTTAAAGTTAGGTATAAAATATTATTGGTGGAAAAGGGCTCCTGGAAAATAGAGTGCGGGCGGTGCCTTTTAATTTTCAATTTGTTATACAAAGTAATTTAACTCAAATTGTAGTGAATACTCTACAAAAACATGTTTTTTGTCTTTTTTTGTCAGACTTATGGTTCTCAAGATATCGCAAAAAATTCTTTCATCCCCGAAAACTCTATACTCATACTAAAACAGAGATTATGAATTATAAAGATTGGAATATTTCGTACGTTCCATCCCCCAAAACTCATTGGTTTACTTTGTTGTTTTTGTAATTTTATCTCTTGTCGATGAATAGATGTGAATTGCAACAACAATTTATGCAGTGGTGAATTCATATTTTTGCACTAGTGTTCGTTAAAACATGAACACTAGTGCAAAAATATGAATTCACCACCATCCGCCATTTTGTTTAGCTTGTAGGCAAACCAGAATGACAGCCGAGGATTCCAATCTTTATAATTCATAATCTCTGTACTAAACCGTCCTACATACATATCTACATAGTAGGCACATATAAAAAAAGTAACTTACCAATTTTCTGAATACTTTCTTCGAATTATTTTATATCCAAGTTATTCATTTTCTTCACAAAATATGCACACACTTTAAAACACAAAACGAATTTTCACTTAGAAATTAAAAAAAAAAAGATAAATTATTTTCTAAGACTCGGAATTTAACTTTAAAAATGGCAGAGAAAAGAAATGTAGCCGTTCGTGAGACCCCCGATAGTGATGTGAAAATAAATAATTACCGAATGTTCATGAAGCGAGGTGAGTTAATAATCTTGCACTAGTATGCATTAAAACACGCACACTAGTACACAAATATGAATTCACCACAGCCCGCCATTTTGTTTTGCTTGTAGGAATGAAATGAGAATGACAGCTGATGTTTCATATCTTTTTCATAATCTCTGGTAATGACCTCGTGATTTTTTAGTTAAGGAAGCCGCGATCGCCAGCGGCCGGCATGCATCAATGTTTATAGGTTTCTATTTAACTTTACTCATTAAAAAAATTGTATTTTATGACCTTAGATCAAATTCCGTACAGGTAGGTGGATAGTCAGTAAAATAAATATCGAACCAAACTATGTACAAATACTTAAAGTCCTTTCGTTCGAATTTTCAGGTGATAAACATATTTCTATTTATTTGCACCAATATCAAATAATCTGCAAGTTCATCTGAGCCCTGTTCCTACACTCAACAAAATAAAACAAATTCACAAAACGCATAACCTGTTCAAGTAGGAAAAGTAAGTTCATAAGTTCACAAAATATAAACCACACGCACGACACAGAGTTGCAGTAGAGAACCAATAAAGTCCGTTATGTTTAATATGGCATAAGGAAGGACAAATAATAAAATATTAACCCCAACCCTCAAATCCTGCACATATAATATATAAATAATAGCAACAAAATCGGAACACAGACCATTTCACTATTGTGGTAACTGGTAAGTTCTATGAGTATTTTGTTATTTTCAACCTCAAAATGTCCTCCCTTTGGTGTGTTTGTCTTCTTAATGTTCTTTCAATTGTTCTGTTGCCCACAAAATGGTATTCTAACCTACGACAAGTGAATGGGAGTGGTTGTGCACATTTACTCCTCTCATTTTCTTAGCTAAAATAGACATGATTCTGATTGCATTGAAATAGAATAAGCTGCTTCTGGTATAGAGAAGGACCCTATTTATATTAAGTACGTTTATGTGTGAAGATGCAAGGATGAGGTGTAGCATCTTTATCTGTCCATGCTCTACTGGTCAAACGTTTAACGTTACACCTTCCAGACTTCCTGTTCCATTAAAAAAAGAAAGCAAGCACACACTATTGTATGCTTCAGCAAAGATGTGTGGTTTTGTAAATGTGAGAATCTTAGGTTCCATAGGAGAGAAATTTCTTTTTATTACAGGACATCATACGTTAAATTAAACCGAACACGTATCTGAAAATATGTAAGTACCTATGTACTTAGATTTGGACATAAGATAGAATATGGGCTTTGATTATCTCCTTTAGGTATGTCAATGTGCTTCTTGGTTACTATTATTGGTTTTTTTATTAGTTACCTATATTTTTTTTGTGTCACAAGATTCTTACGGTTTTGGAAAACTTTGAAATTTAAAATTTCTAAAATGAAAATAAAATTAAATCCTTCGTAATCCTTCCTTCAAATATACAAATTTTCCAAAAAAATAGAATATTGTTTGTTATTTTTTGTTTTCTACTACCGTTTTTTCAAAAATTCCCTTCAACTTCGACGTGATTTTCCAACCTACCGACCATTACGTAAGGGGATACTTAAAAAATCTCTCAAATAAATAAAACCTTTCGGGAACTTATCACTTTTAAGTGTTAAACTTTCTTTTTTTATAGCCAAAAAGATTGTCAAACAACAGTATATGTATCTACATACATAGCTTCTAAACAGAAATATTTGAAAAAATAAAACTAGCTTTGCGGATGCTATTTTTTTCCGGTGCAGTGATATAACTCCAGACAACATAAGTCCAAGTCGCAAGCTTTTTTGAAATATACATATATGTAGGTATCTTATCTGATTTAAATATATCTTCCCTACTAATCAATAGCTTAAGTTGAAACATTTACGAAACCTCTTGCTGGTCGAAAAAATTAATTCATTAATTTTTGTCAGTGTCTATAGAAAATGTTAAGTTGCACAAATATAGTGCAAGTCAGAACCACTCTATAAATTACCGTCAGTCTATTACAACTTGTCCGATTGACCATTGGTACATTTAATTATGGTCTTTGAGAACATAAAACTGACACATGCTCTGTGATTGTTGTCATTATTTCCATTTTCATTTCGTGCGAGACAACTTTGGCTCTGCCATTAGCTGCCTAAATGGAGCGCTGTACGAACAGACAGGTTAACTGGATCCCCAGTTGTTGTCATTTTGTGATCACAACACTATGGCACTATCCACAATGTGCAATGTGCAATTCATTGCAATGCAACAACTCAAGTATGCAATTATAGCAACAAGATCAAAGCAAAAGCAACAACCCCATCTGTTGGTGTTGAGAGAGCAAATGAATTAATCATTTGACGCTTAGCGAATGTGTTGCTAGTTATTTAGACAGACAGATACCAAATGAACAAAAAAAAGTATTGATGTTCGAATTGGCACCAGTCTATAGCCGGCTAGAGCAATTTTGATTAGTCTACACGGAGAAAAATGTATTCTTTTTTTTTAAGATTTTGAATTTTTGTACATGAAAAACATTACAACTTGATTCTAATGAAACATCCAAAGCTTGATTTACTTCAATAAAATGAATTCATTGACAAACTTTAAACTTTTTAATGTATAGCCTTCGATTTTTCCATTATGCTTTCAATTGCTTCATTATAGATTTTATTTTCACTTGTGATATTTGTTAGACTTGATTGAAAATTCAGTTTCATGTTCGATGAATTCAAAACTATTTTGCGTTTATTATTTTTCCAAGTGTAAAAGTGAGATGTGTGGAAACGTGAAATGAAAAACTGATGATCCACATCAGATGAATGACAAAGTTAGATTTACTATATCGACAAAGCGGGAACATTCCTTGTCAATTTAAAGTCAACAACAACTCACTAACAATGATCTATTACGACAGGTAGACATGCATTTCTATTATTCTATGGTATGTTTAAGTTTTTGTTGTTGTTATTGTTAAGATGGACAGACTTTGTGTTGTTAATGATTGAAACACTGGATAATCAGTTGTTTTTTTTAATTTCAAATGAGGTGGTTGCATGGAAAATCTGTAAGAATATTAAAAAAAAAAGTATGAGAAACCCATCTCAACAGTAAAAGCTCTATATAGTACACACATCTTAAAAGAAAATTAAGCTTCTTCAATGTTTTTTTTTTTTCAAATATTTACTCACCTACATATGTAGCTAGCCATTTTCAAATTTTGGTCAAAACCCAATCTTGGAAATTTGCGTCTGTCCGATGATAAGGGGTTTTTATTGTGAGGCTGTATAGATTAGATTAGACTTATTTTAAATTTTCTTATTTATGTTACAAAATTATTTTACGTTTATTTTTCGATTAGCAGGGCCTGCACTTAGACAAGGTTCCATCTTTCAGTGGCATAAAATAAATACAATCGTCTCGACTTTTGTGAGGTTTTAACAACTATAGTGGATTGAAAATTGCATAGATTTAGCTCTTTATTGTGCCAATAGTTTGGTTTGTTAGAGCTTTACTATATTTTGTTTGCATAGAGATTGACCGGATTCAAAGCATTAAGTTTTACATCTGAATATTTAGATTTATGAATTTTAAGAGCTCCGGATTGGCCAGCTTTCATAATAACTTAGATGACTTTTAGTTGCGTTTAGTTACTTTTTTGGTCACCGTTAAAAAAATAGTATGCCGCCAAATAATGATTTTAATGACTACGTACATACGTAGATTTGTCAAGAAAAATAAAAAAAAATTAAGAAAAAAAAATCAGGGATTCCCAGCTTCGCCGCATGCAATCGATTGGCCAGTGTCTAGAACAGGTCACTACTGTCCTGGCTATGTCTTGCCTGGGTCAGATATGAAGAAATTAGATCTTTTCTGTCAATTTGTCCTCTAAAATAATTTTAGCAGACAGAGTTGTATTTGTTTTAATATCATTGCTGTATTGTAACATTGTATAGCATTTTTGAAAATTTTCGCTTTTCAAAATTTGCCCCTTCCAAAACTTGCCACTAAGGACTTAAGTCCCATCAGTCCCTATCGTAAAAATGGCCCCCCTTGGAGGTTAATTTCTATTCATAAGTTTTCATCATGAAAATTCAATACTTATTTAAATAAACGAAAATACTCGTGCTCAGTTTTGAATTTACGAATATAACTAAAGTATTATTTTATTTAGTTCCAATGTAAATCCAATAGGTAAATGCGTTCAACGGCATAAATTCTGATCTGAAACTCCTCGAAATTATTATTATATCTGTTTGTTAACTGCAACTTCTTGCTACAGTTTACTATTTGTGAAAAATTTAATTTAAATTAAGAAGTTAAGAAGTTTCACTTCCATTTTGCGTCGTCCACTTTATTTCCAATAAATAAATTTGCTATGATTTTATTTATTTAAAATAGTCATCTAAATAACCAGCTACACCTAATTTCGTGTCGTCACTTAGTAAACGATATCATTTATCAGAAAAACCACAAACTTAAACCCAATTCAGCATTGCAACATAAAAATTGAAATGGCTCCTTGGAAATAATCTTTCTATCCCACGCATACTTTAAACCAGTTCCAGGAATATAGGTACATATTTATTTTGCAGTGGACCTGGTTTGTGTAAAAAAAAAAAACAAAAAACTAACCAGATTCACGATCACCTTCGAATAAATGTTTGTAATTTAGGAGAAGCGTTTTTCTTGAAAATCCTCAATGTAGTTATAGAGAGATAGAGAGACCCTGTAGAATCAGCACCACAATGGTCAAGTTGTGTTTTTTTTGTTTGTTTGTTTTGTTTTATTTTATTTTATTATTGTGATTTCTTTTTTGGTTTCTGGAAGAGAATACTAAATTTATCGTTTATTGTATCCATTGTGACATTAAAACCAAGATATTATCTACAATCGAAACAAACACACACAAGCTCTCTGAATCTTCCGCGAATATGTAGTATTTTATTATATGGAAGTTTATTTTTTGGCTCTGATTCTAATCGCATTCGAAATTTTTATTTATTGTTTGAGTCAAAGCTCTAGATTTCATTTAGTATACATTTTTTTTTATTAAATTCAAACCTTGATGTTACTGAATAATGCTCAGCGATTTGAGCGATTCAAACTGAATAAAAAAAAAAAATTATAGGAACATAATAATGTTTACACAGAAGATAGCGCCAGCAGCGGTTTAAAATTATCAAATTATCCTTTAAAAACCAAATATTTATTTTCGTCAGTTGTTTGGATAAAGTTGTTTAAAATCGAAAATTATCAAATAATACCTTTAAAAGCAAATATTTATTTTCGCCAGTTGCATTGGATAAAGCAGTCTGCTTATAATTCAAAATTCTTCCTACTTGGCTGATTTATTTCAGTTGTCAGGTTTTTTTTTTAAACCACTCGTGCATACAAAAGCAAATAAACTGTTTCACTTTCATTAAATAGATGTTTTTATAAGTATTTATAATACTTTACAAAATATACAATATTAAGTTTACAAATGATTTTATCTTTGCCTTACAAATGTTACACATTCTCTTTAAAAAAAATTGAATCTTTTTTCTCTCTAAACAAGTGTTGGTAAGCTATTAAAAAACTGGCATCCTTTAAATAACAATGAATTTTGGGTTCCCGTTCTGTTGTACATAAATTGACAAACGGAAATTCACGTATATTGAAGGGTTGACTTTCAGCTACTGTGCATAGTAATTCACTTAAATAGTTAGGAAAATCAGATTCTCTGATTTAGAAGATGAAGAGGAGCACTTTCAATTTTATTTTCTGTCTGCAATTCGATTGAAGAATATCTAACATCATCTGAATTGGTGTAAATCTGTTGTATTTAAGGATTATCCTCATTGCCTTGTTCTAAGGCAATTGAAGCCTGTTTAAAGAATCATTAGTACACAACAAAAGCAGGGTAGAGCAATATTCAAAATGTGGTTTGATTATAGTATTATCAATTTTAACCGCACACAACATCGAAATTTTTTTTCTAATACGCTTGAAAAAAACTACTTTTTGAGCTATTTTTTTGCAGATGTAATCTGTATGCTTGTCAAATGTGAGACTATCATCTATTACAAAACCTAGATACTTAATTTCATTTATGCGTTAGATGATATGGTTATGGTTATTCATCTTCAGAAAGTTTTCGCAGATACCATTTATAACCATAAACTTTGTCTTTTCGACGTTCACTTTGAGTTTGTTAATAATCATCCACTCATCTAATCGCCCCAAATCATCTTCCAATAGTATCTTTATTACATCGATTTTACCTGGTATACTAATAACCGTGGCCCCGGCGCAGTGGAAGTAGAGCTTGACTGCTATCCTGGATGTGTGGGTTCGATCCCCAGTTTAAGCAGCATCAATTCTATATTCCCTCAAATGAACGCCACCCCTGGGATCTAATGAGATAATCAAAACCTTATTTCTCAATCCACTGTGCCAACAAAAATCTATCCTATCCTTCTATTCCTTCTAACATTGCCTAATTTATAAGACCCTAGGCTGCCATATATATGTTTGTGTTGTTTTTCATCGGCGAAGAGTTTCACTTTGCAATGCTTCAGCACTTTATTAATGTCATTGATATAGATCCCGATGAAAAGTGTTCCAAAAACTGCTCCCTGGGGTACTCCCAAATCTACACTCAAGTTTGACGAGACCACTTTCCCGATTCTTGTTCTTTACGTTCTGCTTTCGAGGCAACCTTTGAACCACTCTAATTCGATTCGATCTACTCCATAAGATTTTAATTTCGCCAATAACATTTCTCTGCTTATAGTTTCGAAAGCCCGTTTGATGAGCTTGTATGATCTGTCTGCAAATATGATCTAAATAAATAAGAATTGTTTTAAAAATTAACGAACCAATGACATTAAATTGTAATCTTACTAAGAAAATGTATAACAGATATGATGTTTTCGATAAAATCTAAAAAAAAATTGAAATTACTGAAAGTATGGGAGCTACCCGTTCCATCTATCCTCTAGGGAATTACATAAAAAAATTTTCTGTACCAAATTTGAAACAAATTCATTGTTCCATTTAGATTCAAGCTAAATTCATGTATTTTCCTTGCAACAAGCTAAAGACATTTTTAAAGAAAATGAAAGATATGTATTTTTTTTTTTTTTAAGACTGAGAATGACAGCAATGACAAAAGACAACCACATCTACATATGTTATGAAGATGACAATTCTGTTTACTAGGACAAGGCACACGCTAGTAGCCAGGGAAAACAAATCTGTCATAACTTAATTTGATGTCTGACATTTCTGCTTTTTCATTTCCTGTTTATGAAATCGCAGTGTCATAAATAACGAAGGAGAGAATGTTTACATTATTATCCTTGCTGCAATTTCTTAACACTGACAACGAATACTGTTTTAAACATTGATTTGAGTTTGTATAGTTTCGAGGTTGTTGGGCTTGAGTAATTGGAATTTTGTTCTTAAATATGTAGCTAGTGAACGCAAGGCTATTTTTGTATTCTATGAAGATCAAGATTAAAAGAATTGAACTCATTAATACTAAATATACATAAATAGACTTCTAGTAATATAATTTTTTAGTTAAATTACTTTCGAAGGAAATATTTCGAGAATCAGACCTCGGGGAAGCTTATGTGGATAGCTGTGGACATAACTCTTTAACAGACCAACAAAACCATACTTTATAATCCCAACAAAAAAATGTAAATGAATAAATAAATATATAATTGAAACGACAGCACGTAGAGAAAGAAGCAGGGCCTAGTAATTTACAATCTCAAAGTGTTAGTAGGCAAAATCGGCTTTCACTTCAAAAAAGTTCGCATAAAGTCGAATATTGGTGGAGAGCTTTATTTTTTTTTGTTCAGCATTTTCTAAAAATAAAGTACCCTCAATTTGGTTCCGGTGAAAGGTATAAAACTCAGCAGAATCCTTGATTATTTTAGATTTGTCAAAAAAAGTATATACCTCGATTATTATTAGCAAATGTTGCAAAATCTTATTAAACGACACTTAACTAAAAATAAAAATAAATTTTTTATCAATAAATCTTAAATGTGTGCTTCATTATACTTCTACTCGTAGGAATAAGATGAGCCACTTTCCATTTATAAGTCTTTTCTCTGTGGTCGTCTCGCCGCAAACAAACAAAATTTGCGGATGCAGAGGTTTTTTTTTTTTAATGCATTGGAACCGGATCGTATCAATAAGATACCAAGTAACAGATATGAGACCGTAAATGTCGTGCGCTTCGGTTCAAGTTCACGCTGATCGTGGCGAGGACAACTCATGTATTTTTCTTCTTTTGTGTCCCTTATCAGAATCATATTAATAAATAAAGTCCCGAAAGACAAAACAATGCCCATGTTTGGGTTAAGCTCTCATATGTAGGTACATAAACTTTTTTCATATACATACATGTGAATATATACTGCAAATCACTTGATTAGGTACGGTGTATGGGCTTTTTCGCAGCATATTTGATTTGTTTGTTTTTTTTTCTGAAGAATAAGTTCAGTCTTGGGATCAACAAACAAAATAAAGATCTTTCAGAGTAAGATTTAAATCTTCAATTTGAAATCTTGAAGTTTTTTTTTTAAATAATTTGTTTATTGGTACACATGTATGTATATAAATTTTTTTAACAATTTATAAAAAAAAAGAAATTAGTAAGCTATTTAATATATTTGAGTTTTTAAACAAATTTTTGTTTTTTTTTAATCCAAAAAATATTTTTTGAAAATTAAAATTTTTAAAAGGTAAAAAAAGGAACTCCAGTATAAACATTTTGATCCAAACCATTTAAGACGTTAAAGAAAAGGTGGAATATTTATGGGAGGTACCGTTAGTAACAGTTCTTGATAAAAAATTTTTTCAACAAAATTGAGAATATGCCTACATTAATACACAGAAGAATACAAAATAGTTAGAAAAATAACATCTTTCGTAACTATTGTATGGAAAGTACCGCTATTGAAAAAAATTTCAATTTCGCTTCATCTTAAATCTTAATTTCCAAGTTTTTAGAAAATCGTTTCAGTGGTTTGGAATAAAGGTCGAGTTACAGACATACATGTTGGTTGGCCAAAATTTAGGAGAATTAAAACAAAATTTATGAAATTCTTAAAGTTTCGTTAAAATTCGTCGAATAACTAGATAGGCGTCGGCGTCGTTTAAAATGTCAGAGGAATAGTAAAAAAAATTTATGATGAGTTTCGTTAGAATTCGATCGCATTTTTCTAAAGTTTCGCAGTTGTAGAGAATTTTCTAAAAACTCGTTCAGAGTTTCGAGGTTTTCAAGAATTTCAAGGAATATTAAATAATTTTATGAAGAGTTTCGGTAAAATTCGTTCAGAGTGTGACAAAAGAAAGAAATTCGTGTTGAATCGTATAACTCGTTCAGAGTTTTACAGTTGACAAAAATCACACCAAAACTCGTTCAGAGTTTCGTGATTGACGAGGATGTCGGGGAATATAAAAAAAAAATTTATGAATTTTGTGAGTGCTTCGTTAAAATTGGTTCAGAGTTTTACAAAATAAAGGATATAGAGTTGAATAGTATAACTCGTCCAGAGTTTCGCAGTTGTAAATAATTTAATAAAAACTCGTTCATATAAGCTCGTTCAGAGCTTCGCGGCTATAACAAATTTCATAAAAACTGTGTTCAGAGTTTCCCGGTTGTCAAGAATATCTCTAAAATAGTTTTGATTTGTGGACTCGGTTACAATTCCTTCAGAGTTTCAGAAAAGAAATGTATTCGTGTTGAATCGTATAAGTCGTTCAGAGTTTCGAAGTTTGTAAAAAATCTCATAAAAACTCGTTCAGAGTTTTGCAGTTATCAAGAATGTCATATACAAGCTCGTTCAGAGCTTAGCAGTTGTCGAGAATGTCATACAAGCTCGTTCAGAGCTTCGCGACTATACAAAATTCCATCCAAACTCGTTCAGAGTTTCTCGGTTGTCAAAAATATCGGGGTAAAATGAAATTCGTGATGAGTTCCGTTACAATTCGTTCAGATTTTGACAAAAGTAAGGAGTTCGTGTTAAATCCTTAAACTTGTGCAGAGTTTCCCAAATGCAAAAAATTTTATATAAAACTCGTTGAGAATTTCGCGGTTGTCAAGAATATCATAAGAACTCGTTCAGAGTTCTTGAGCACTGTTACATCTCGTTCAGAGTTTGAGAAAAGAAAGGAATTCGTAAAGAATTGTAAAAAATATCATAAAAACTCGTTCAGAGTTTCGTGGTTGGCTAAAGTTTCCGGGAATAAAAAAAGAAAATTTATGAAATTCTTAAAAATATTCGTTTATGCACTAGATAAGCGATTACGAAGAATTTCGTTAAAATTCGATCGTAGTTTGACTAAAGGAAATTATTTCGAGAGGGATTTTAAAATTCTTTCAAGAATTTCATAAATCTGGTAATAATCAAATGACACAGATTGTATTTCTTCACACGATAATATGCACACACGTATTAGGTAGAACGGATTCTGATCCTTATCTTAAAAGAAGCAATTTTCATTCATGTAGTCTTATTGAAGCCCATCTTTTAAACGAATGTTGGTTTAAGGTTATTTTTTTTATTTTTTTAAATTTTTTTCCTTGCAGGAATAGTTCTCTGTCTTGTCCCCTGAAGTCTCGAGACAAAATATGAGAATATTTAGTGTCCACGAAATAAGCGTTTATTACGAGTGATGGTTTTTATTTTCTGTTTTTGTTTCTGTGAGGTCGTGTTAAGTTTTTTTTTTCTTTTTTATACTTTTGTCTCGTGCTTTGTGGAATTGCATTTAAAAAAATAAAAATAATTATCATAATGTTATTTATTTACCAATTATTAACATAAATATTGTCATAGAATTCAGGGAGAATTTTTTTGTTATGTAAGTAGTTCTAAGAGAAATCACAAAAACGTTTCAGAGGTTTTCGAAAAAAAAATTAATAAAGAAAAAACTCGTTAAATGTGTGCAAAGGCAAAAAGGGTGCCAAGATATAATTGTTTTTTGGTTTTTTTTGTCCAAACTTTAATACAAATCGTTTTATTAGAGACAATCATTTGTTTTTGTTGGAGAAACCAATATTTTTGAACGAGTTGATGCATTTTTTCTGTCTATCTGTCTTGTTCTTCGGGCTGCAGCCTAATCGGTTGGGTCGATTTTCTTTAGACTTCGTACCTAGCGTTTATTAATAGATATTTTAATTTATTTGTTTATCAATAAATTAAACTACGTTTTGGCAGGTGGCATAAAATATATAGGCTCCCAAAACTAGTTTATTTCTTTTATCAGATGAATAGTTTTTAAAACCACAGTTTCGTCGTACCTAAGAGCAAGTTCGTGCGACCCAGTAGTGCATTTTATTTTTATTTATCTTTGTAAATTGTATTAATAGATTGATCGATTTTCTTTGAATTTTCTGATTCGTTACTTCAGGATATAAGTAAAAAAATATGTACTCCATTTAAGAATTTTAAAAATAAGTTTTTGTAAAGATAATTGAACCATTCCTGTATATCTTTAATGTTCAACAAAGTTTCAGTTTTGAACCACAAGAGCAAGTCCGTGCGATCTATTAATTTTATTTTGTTTTGTTTTGTTTAATTTTATTTTATTTAATTTTATTTAATTTTATTTAATTTTATTTAATTTTATTTAATTTTATTTAATTTAATTTAATTTAATTTTATTTTATTTTATTTTATTTTATTTTATTTTATTTTATTTTATTTTATTTTATTTTATTAAATCATTGATTTTACTAAAAAAAAAAAAAAAACAAAAAAACAACGACAACGACAACAACATGACGTTTATGCTATACGTAGTATGTTACCAGCCCATGCGACTTTTCAAAAACCAAAATCCCATTTAAGGCCATCTTTTTTTATTAAAGTTCCCTGTTTGTAAAGCGTTGCGGACATTCGCCCCCTGTGCTCATAGTCCCTGGACCTTCTTAAGAAGCACTCACATACTCCCTGTGCTCAAGGCCTTTGATTCCCATCGCTCCCTGTATTCAAAGCTATCTGTTTTCTCACTTAGTTTATACGTTTTTTGTTTTGTTATTAAAGACGTTTTTCCATTTTGTCTTGTCCTCTTTTTAAAGTACTTGTATTGAACGTATTGCTAAAAAATGACTTTATGATTGAACGTTTAATTGTCACATTTTTTGCTTGAAACTCAGTGAAATGTCGAATAATCTTTATCGTACTTCGATTTAATTAGGAAGATTAACACCAAAAATATAGAGAATAATCTCGTTAAGAGATTTTTAACTATTCGTTAAGAATTTAACAAGAAATGTGCATAGATATGAATATTGAAATAAATTCGTTAAGAATTTTTAAGGTCCGTGCGCGAAAGTAATTATTTTTTTTTAATAAAATCAACAAAAATAATAAGATAAACCAAAAATTAACAATAAATTGTTCAGTTTTTAAAAGAAATTCGTTAAGAATTTCGTAAAAAACTGTAAAATATTTCAAAGAAAATTCGTTAAGAATTTTAAAGGGAACGTGCTTGAAAGTGTCATGTTCTCAAAATAAAACTCGTAATGAGTTTTGATGATACTGGCTCTATATAAAATTACACCAAAAACAGATAAAACATCAAATATGTTGCCAAAAAAATACAAAGAATTAGTTAAGAATTCTTCAAGACAATTCGTTAAGAATTCTACAAGAAAAGTGAAGAACGCGTGGGGAAATAATTATTAAAAGGAAACGTTTTGCGCAGGGAGTTTGTTAAGAACTTCATTAAAAACCTAAAATTAAAATAAAACACAATTAAATAAAACTCGTTAAGAGTTTTGACTCCCTACTTGCTCAAACTTTACAAAGAATTCGTTAAGAATTCTGCAAGAAAAATCGTTAAGATTTTTTTAGGACCGTGTACGAAATAATAATTTTTTAAAATAAAATCAACGAAAATAATAAGAAACCAAAAATTAAGAACACCAAACAACTTATTCAGATTTTAAAAGGAATTCGTTAAGAACTGCAATACTTGGAAGAAAATTCGTTAAGAATTTTAAACGAGCGTGCTTGGAAATCATGTTTTTAAAATAAAACTCGTTGAGAGTTTTGATGATACTCGCTCTATAGTTTTATAAAATTACACCAAAAACAGAAGAACATCAAATAATGTCACCAAAAACTTATAAAGAATTCGTTAAGAATTTACAAGAAAATTCGTTAAGAATTGTACCAGAAAATTCGTCAAGAATTCTACAAGAAAATTAATTCGTTAAGAATTTCTAAGGAACGCACGCGGAAATAATAATTAAAAAAGAAACTTTTGGAAAGGAGGTTCGTTAATAACTTCATTACAATATAATAATAACGTGAAATAAAAATAAAAAAAAATTAAATAAAACTCGTTAGGATTTTTGACTCCAATTATTTTAGAAAAATACATACAAACTTAAGAACATCAAACTTTCTCAGAATTTACAAAGAATTCGTTAAGAATTCTACAAAGAAATATAGAGGCTGCTGGAATGCGTGAAGATTATGATGAAGAAAATTCGTTAAGAATTTTTGTGTTAAACGTCCGCGGAAATAATATTGAAATATTGAATTTCATTAAGAGCTTTGAAATAAAAATAAAAACGTGAAATAAAGCACGTAAAAAGTTTTGTTTTATCGATATTCGTTTAGATTCTAAAATCCCATAACTTATATGGGTTGTATCAACATTTTTGGAAAAGAAATTCGTTCAGAATGTATAGATGGGATTCGTTAAGAATTAAATTATCATTGCTGTCTTCGTGAATAATTACTGAAAGTATGTAGTTCAGAAAAAAACTCATTCAAAATAATACAAAAAAAAGTGCGTGAACGGGGAAATTATGAAGGAATCGGTACTAAAATTATAGCTAAAAGTTAGAAAGAATTCGTTCAGAATTCTGAAGATGTGTTGTGTATACTGCGCCGTAATGTTTGTTCAATTAAATGCAAAATACAATTCACTTTGTCTCAAGTACATATAGGTGTGATAATTTAGCATTCCAACCCGTTTCCCTTAAGGCCATAATAATTGTTAAGGTAAAGCTAAGATCTTTCGCCTTTTTTTTTTTCTGAAAAAAAAAAACACTCCATATTTTCAAGACTTAGCACCGTTTACCTGGTTTCTGCTATCGTAATTTGATACTACGAGTTTCTTTCAAAATAAAGACGCTTTCTATTTGTCTAAAATTTACTTTTTATAACAAAGACTTAAAGTTAAAGCAAAATTACTACTTTTTGACTTACCGACGGACGTCTTTTAAGACTGACTTTTTTGAACTTGTTTACAAACTTTTTAAATTAGATATTATAAAGTTAATAGATGGATTAAGTGCTAAATCAATGTTGTAAGTCTTTTATTAATAAAGGGGGAAGTATATAGAATAAAGTGCAAAACTGGGTCACACGTAATTGCTCAATTTTTTGTTCATTGAAAGGTAGCTAATACCAAGAAAAATTTTTCTGAAAAATGGCTATAAATGCTACCTCCCTCAGAACTATTTTTTTTTTATTTTCAATTTTCTCAACAAACGTACAACTGATTTTGATCAATTCGTTTATGGAGAATGTTTCAAAAAATTCTAAAAGAATTGTTTACCAAAATTTTCAATTTTTTTTTTTTTGGATTTTTAAAAAAATGTTTAAAATTTTATTTTTTGAGAACTTAATAAATTAAAAGTTTTTTTAACATAATCTAGCAGATTTTAAATAAAAATTATTCTTATTACGAAAAATAACGGTACCTTCCATACAAGTGTTTAAAAATTTTAAATAAAAATTATTCTTATAACCAAAAATAACGGTTCCTCCCATACAAACCGGTAGGAAAAATCTTATTTTTCTTAAAAATGGTAATCGGAGCCATTTTTGAGAAAAATAAAATTTTTCCTACTTGTACTTGAATTTGTATGTTAAAAACAAATTTTGTATCTATCGATTATTATTATTATTTTTGTTTTGTTTTCACCTTATCTGTTGAACTGATTCTAATGAAATTTTTTACACAAAAACTTGTAATAAATTTGAATAATATTGCACATACAAATTTTGAAAAATAAAAAAAAAAACATATTTTGGATTTTTAAAAAATATCTCAAAATTATTTTTTGAAAATTCGATATTTCGAAAATTGGTAGATGATTTTATTTCAAAATGAATTTTTTAACTCCGCATTAATAAAGGGGCTTCAGTCTCATTTGGGTCGGACTTAAGGCCCGATTTCAATTTTGGCTTTATGTCTCATTCAAGTGAGTATAGTATCTTGGGTGGCTAGCTTCGCGGATTCCAAAGATTTAAACTCCCTTTTTGGGTCTTCAGTCCCGCTCACGCAACTCCGTTGCTCCGCTCATGTTCAGTCGTCAGGCAGGCGCCTATGTCAACAGTTTTCGTAGACAATATTCTTTGAATTGAAACACACAAGAAAAAGGAATTAAAACCCAAAACTTTTGTTTTTCATTTCTAAAAGGAAAACTTTATTTAAATAAAAAAAATCAAGCGTCATTATTGAAAAATCTTTTAAGTATGTACCACGTTAGCTGAAATTTAATACTCATGATAAGTTTTGAGATACATTTTTTGACCATTGCCCTTCACCATATTTAAAAGTCCATGTTTCTTAAAATGGAATTTTTATTTGACTTTTTCACTCATACACAAGAATGTTATTCATTATAGCCTCTTACCACCTGTCATTTTGATATTTATATAATTTTTACGCATTTTTAAAAAGTTAATCAACCTAACATGACCAATTTTATTTTTATTAAATGATAGATATAAATTAAATTCTTCATTGCCATTTAAATTTTGTATGCAACACACACTATACACATAATAATATACCTTCACGAGTTAACTACTTAAAAACAACAACATAACACCCACATTTCGAATTTGATTTCTTTAGACAAAAGAAATAATAAAAAAAAAAAAACAAAACAAAAACCATTAATTAGTGACGCCAAATAATGTCAAATCACCACTCAACAAATATATTATCTCAACAATATATAAGTTGCTAATGCCATTTAAATCACACGCTGTGCTATTAAAATCCCACTTTAAGATGGAACATAAAATTAACCCAACAACATCATTAAATAATGTTGTGCATATTAAAAACAAAAAACAAAAACCACATGAAACCTGTCATTGGGACAACGATTGTTTACGGGGGAGAATTTATTGCCATCACATATTGTAGAAACCATAGTTTTGTTCATAACAATATGCTATAGGTATGAATGCCATATCTACCTGTCATGTCAAGATTTTCATAAAACATAAAATAGCAGCACATGACATAAAGTTTTCTATACAAATTCTATGGTGACCATATTTTAACAAAGTATTAGACAATATGGATTTTCAATAGATAATTGACATTTATACGAGCCTTGAACTAACATCTAAAATAAATTAAAATTAGCTCGTAGAGAACCAGGGACCCTAGTGACGGTCAACTCTCCACCATTACTGTGTGGGTGTTGTTAGGAATGGAGGGAACCTACAATTTTCTGTCGAATCCATCCAAGATATACTTTTTGAAGAATTTGTCACTTTCTCGCAAGGGAAATGTGTTTAAAAAAAAAAAATGTTTTTGTTTTAGGTAATATAGGCTCGAATTCGATCCCATATCTCCGGCCAGCGTTGCCAAAGTTGCTCGATCGTGCTTCGTTGTACGGTGGTACGAAAAACAGTAATATAGCACGTTCTTCATGATTCTATTAATTATTTAAAATAATCGAATTTTGAAGATATTTTAGGAAATTTTCTCTAAATGGAGACAAATTGACAGAAACTCTATTTTTTTTGACAATACATGTAATAGAGAAAACAATTTCTTCCAATTTTTTGTTGCATTTGACCACACAATTGAATTATATTTTCTTTAAATATGTATAAGAATTTTGTTTTTTTTTTCATATGGCACGAAAATAACAGAGTTTTTTAGAAAATATGGCTCGTAAATTAATTTTTGTTTGGGCGGCAACGCTGCAATTCAACAACAATTCAACGCCTCAATAAAGAGAAACTATTCACTCAGTTAATTTTAAATAGAAATTTCATTTCAAGTTGAACTATGACTTTTTACATTAAATTGAAAGGTAAATTTCTTGGTACAGTTTTTTTCAAAGCCAGCTGAACAAAAATTAAAAAAAAAAACAACATGTCCTTGTAACAAACAGGATGGATGGTAACCCTAATTATTTGTCGGAATTATTTTAAATCTGCATGTTTATAATATTTATAATGACAAAAAAAAAATTAATCGCCTGCCAATAAATAAGGCTTTTAGTATGCGATTACAGATTTTTCTGTTGACTCTATCTCAGGTGGAGGGCCGAGGGTCTGTGATGTCATGAGAGATTACTTGACAATTAGAAAACTTGCTTTGTTTATAATCTTCTAAGGGCCAAATATTTAAACCGTGGTTCAGCAATTTTTATCCACCGATATCGGCGGATTAATTGAGTTTCAACAGTGGTTTGCTATTCAAGTGTGTGATAATAACCAATTATGTACATACTTGAACCAGCGTTGAACGTTAGTTAATCCGCCGAAATCGGGGAGTTAAAATTTTGAACCGAGGCTGAAACAGTATTGTACAACTGGCCATAAATAAATATCTGTTCTATGAGGCACTCGAATGGATATGTGTTTTTGTCCCGCCCTCTACCACGCCCACTTTTCTTATATCAAAATCTTACCTACCCTTACACATCAAATTCGCTGAAATTTTAAAAGTTGTGCCTATTAACGGAAGATGGCTTAGAAAGTGGTTTGAGTAAAATCCGCCCACTGCCGCGCCCATTTTTACCATGTTTTAGTTTTTCTGCTTATAGAACGTTCTTAGAACGTTCTTAATTAAGCTCTCTTGAAACTAAACACTGATATGTGTCATTTGTCCCGCCCCCTAACACTCCCACTTTTCTCATATGTATTCAAATTTTATCCTTACATAACAAATTTTCCAAATTTTTTAGTTTGTTCTTATTACCAGGGAAGTGGCTTAGAAAAGGTTTTGAATAAATTCTGCTCACAGCCACGCCCACTTTTATGTATGTCTTAGTTTTCTCCTTATTGAACGTCCTTAGATCGTTAAATTTTTGTAATTAAGCTCTCTTCAACCTAAAGTATGAATTGTGTTATTTTTCCCCGCCCATTACCACACCCACTTTTAATATATTAGAATTTTATACTTGTATAACGTCCTTAAAAGCCTGAAAATTTATAACAAATCTATCTTTTAAATAAATTTTGTAACCAAGTTCTTTTTAACCTAAAGACTGAATATGTGTTATTTGTCCCACCCTCTAACCACGCCCAATTTTCTAATATTAAAATTTTATCCTTTCATATGAAATTCGATGAATTTTTTTAAAAGTTTGTTTTTATTAGGAGGGAGGTGCTATAAAAAGTGGTTTCAGTAAAATCTGCCTACTGCCACGCCTACTTTTATCTTATTTTAGTTTTCTCCTTATATTGAAGGTTAAATCGTTAAAATTTTGAAGATAAGCTCTCCCCAGCCTAAAGTATGAAATGTGTTATTTATCCCGCCCATTACCACAACCACTTTTAATATATGTTTCAGAATTTTATACTCGTATAACGTCCTTAGAAGGCTGAGAATTTATAATAAATCTCACTTGAGCCAAAACTATGACATGTTAAGTTTTTTTTTAGAAATCCGCCTACTACCGCGCCTTTTTTCTTTTATCTGAGATTTCTCCTTACTTAACATCCCTAGAAAGTTGACATTTGTAATTAAAATCTCTTGAACATTAACTGTGACAAGTTTTTTTTTTAAAGTCCTCCTAATGCCACATTCACTTCTCCTCCATTTGAGTTTTTTTTTCTTAAATCTATAAATCAAATTAAGAAATAAATAATCTTCAACCAGGGCCTTATTTTAATATCTAAACATTAAAAGGTGTCAATTTTACAAATTTGTGGACTTGTCAGACAAATTTTCAGTTCACAAAATATTGACAGGTGACATAATTGTCAGTTATATACAACGAAAAATTTGTCATGTCAATTTTGTTATTGTTAAATTATGATAAATTTGTCTTTTCAAATTTTAACGAATTTGTCGTGACAGTTTTGTCATTGTAAGATTTGAACAAATTTGTCGACGCAATACTGACTCATCGACTGAGTATAAGATCATCAATTCTTTTTTAAATAACTATTTACGATGCCACATGAGCAAAATAAGTAAATCGTAAGTGTCCACCAATTTTCGATAAAATTTATTCTATGACTGATTTTCTTACCCGAAATGTTTCTTTGACTTGAAAGTCACTTAATGTATTAAAAACTTTGCATACTCCGTACCTCCACCTGAGAATTTTCATAACTTTCACTTGACAAAATATTAAACATTTTAACTAGCAAACTTGTCAATTTATTACTAACACTTGACCGAAACTAAATTTTCTGTCATAATTTTTAACTAAATTCTGACACATATGCAAATTGTCAATTTCATTTGTTCCATACAAAATTGTCAGTACCTAAGAATTTGTCAGAGAATTAATAACAACTCTCGGAAGATTTTTGACAATTCTTTTTCATAAAAAATTTATTATCATCCGAAAACTTGACAATTGTCACATATTTTCCGACAATTCTTCAAAATTGTTTAATTTAGCGCGTTCAAAAGAATGAGATCTCTGTGATATTTCTCACTCAAAAAGTGAGCAAGCGAATCCAATATTTTTTTCCTCAGAATTTTGACAGCAAAGCTGAGAAATTTTCCTGAGGAATCCAGTGCTTACGTTCTGTAACTCTCGCATCGATAAAATCAGTCGAGAAAATTGAAACAAATCATATGGGTTTCGTTCCATTTTCCAACGTTTCTCACCCAATTTTGTCGATGCGAGAGTTACAGAACGTAGGCAGTGTTCATGTAACTAAGATTGCTGAGATCTCATTTTCCTGAACATGCCATTATTTATGGGTCAGAAATTTGAAAATTATTGTAAACTTGTCACTTTACAAATTGTCACCTGTCACAACTGTCAATTTTTATGAAACATGGCCCAAATCTACATGAGCATTTTATTAAAGCTAAAAAAACCTATCCAATGTCTTAACTTAGAAGCCTTTTATAAATATACGTATTATTGTCAATTTGAGAATGTTGTTGTCTACGTGATATTTCGAAACGATGCGTAATAATTCTTAAAAAAAAATCTCAAAACATACACACACATAAACAAACAAACAAACACAAAACAGGCCTTTGTGCAATAATTCACTTGGTCGAAAGATTTATTTCAAATAAATTCACAAGCTGTGTAGAAGCAGTGTTGTGAAGTGGGCGGGGGCGGCGGTATAATCATAAAAAAAGGCTATTTTCCTAAATTAATGGCAAGCTATTAGGCCTTGTTATATGAAGAACGAATTCAGATATAAATATATAAAGCTATAAAGAAAAAAGGTTATGTATATTTCGTTCAGGCTACTTTCGCTGTTCCTAATATCATAATAACAAATAATTATTATTAAGGCAAGGTTATTTAAATTGATGGTTGACGATGATAAAATAACTTAATGGGGTGATAAAGAATTAATTTCTACGAAAAAAAAGTAAAGTGTGTATAGGAGTAGTTTATTATATTTTATGACATATTTTGGGAGAATTCTTCAAAAGACAAAACAAACAAAAAAAGTTTCACAAGTTAAAAAACATTTTGTTTCGGAATTATTTATTGGCTATTATATTTAAAAAAAAAAAAAGATTCATTCCTTCCATCATCGAGAGTAGCTTTAAGATGTCAAAAGAAAATGATTTATATTTAACTAGGGTCTTTGTGTTGATTAACAACATTATCTTTTGCCTAATAATTAATTTAACTTGACAGATGGAGGAAGCTCTTTGTATATGATTTTAAGTTTTAACCAAAAGAATAACCATTCCTATTCATAATTCATGTAAATTTTAAAATAAATTCAAAGACAAAGAAATCATAAATAAAATTAGATATTATAATCGTTATACATCATTTTTTTTTTTTTTTTATTTAGTTTTCAATTTATAAATTAAAAAATAATCAGCGCTTGGCAGTATTCATTTCCTTTATTAGAATTAACATCTGTGGAAAGCGGAAAACCTATAAAGTTTATGGCAGTTAAATTGAAACTATTTTATCATAAATCAAGGTCGGATTTTGGTGCTAACATTTGGCAGAACTTTCATTTAATTTGAAATTTTATATTTTAAATTTGATATATATTTAGAAACTTTAACCAAAAATAAGAATAAGACCAAATCGGCTTGAAAAAACAATAATTGGGCAAAGGTAAATTCAATTTAGCAATTCAGGGCATCCTCAAGTAATAGAACTCTCCAATGTGCACAATTTTTTAGCAAAGTCTCCAATTTTGTAGATATCAAATTGAGAAAGATCTCCCTCTCTCCCTCTCTCCCTCACTTCACTTATTGAACATGAAGTTTGCATTTTCTAATTTGAAAATGTAATTGACTATAAGGGGCACGTAGCAGTAGACAGCACATAGTCATTTAGATTCTAATTTTGGACTCAAATTTAAAAATAAAATGAAACAAAAGTAGACAAGTCTTTGTAGACTTAACTTTAAAACAATAAATTCGGCAAAACTTAATTTTTGATAAAGAGCTTTATTTTTATTTGCTTAAGCCTAGTACGCATTTCGGGAAAAATTTTATTTCTCATACAAATTTTTTCCCAGGACAAATTTTGTCTCGGATTTTTCTTAAGCAGTATCTACGCAGTTCAAACGCAAAATCCAAACTTTTTTTTCAAACTGTACATACCAAAGTCTCCACATAATTTTCCCAGACAAATAATGTTCGAAGGATTATTTTGCTAGACAAATGTTGACGTTTCATGAATATCACGCTTTTTATCAACGAAAAACATATTTTCGTTTTAACATTTCCAATTTTGAAAGATATTATGTGAAAGATGACCAAAAAAACATGAAAGAAAGTTACGGGAATAAATTATATAAAACAGCTGTTTTCACACAGTCAGTGGCGTAGCTAATAGGAAAGGGTTCAAGAGGGCCAAATTACTAGTGCGGCAACTTTTTGAATCCAAGAAAATATACTAAATTTTCATAGAAATGACTTTTGAATGACAACATAAACTCGCTGTAAAGGCTGCAAACCCTTTTTTGTACTGATTTTTTTTGTTATATTAATATTGCAGGGTAGATTTACAAAATACAAACAAATATTTTTACCTACGTTACTGTCCTCATTTGAATTTTATTTTTATCTCTACAACTTCAAAATTTGTCTTGAGAAAAAGAATGTAAAGATAAAATTTAGTTTGTCTCGATCTGCGTACTATGCTTTAAGATTTAAATACTTTCTCCGTTTTGAACCACCAATTCAGAGATAAATTGATTCACATTAGAAATGATAGCACACATTTTTCCCCCAATCTTAATCTTTATAACCAAAAATCTCTTTTAATCGCTTCTGTAGGATAAAACGTTATAGTCAACATCCTTGTCTCTATTAAGATTACTAAATTGTGCAAAGCTAACTACATATGTACTTAGAGACACTTTTAAAGATAGACAGTGATTTTTTCCCATTTTTTTTTTTGTTTTTTTTTTATGTCATCCCCTTGTATTACTCCTATTCTCGTAACACTTAGCTTGAATGAGAAGAGGACAAAGGCTAAAGCCGAAAATCATGTTCCTGTGCGAAAAAGCCAATGATTTTGACACTTTTGCTCTTTTCCATTCACTTAAAATTACTTTTTTTTATATATGTACGTATAAGTATTTGTAGGAAAATACACATGAGAGAGAGAAAAAAAAGTAGCCGGATCCATTTAATACTGCCTCACTCACCTCAACCAACCATAAGATCCAACATATACTACCCCATGATGGCGAGAAGAACACTGCAATGTCAGCACTATTAATGCCGTGTGTCGTAAGGGGCTTCTTATCGTTTGTCGCAATTTCCTAAGACCACCGAACGACGTTTATACCACAAAGTAGTGGCTTTTCATGTAACAGGCAAGTCTCTCTAACATGATATATATTGTATGTTTATTTTTTTTTTAAACTTTCACATAGGTTTTGGCTGCTTTTAACAATTTTAATCAAGTCGAAGAGAATAAAAAAAAAGTATATCGCAATGGGAGAATAACATCCATTTAAGGAAGTTTTCGTGTAAATACAAAAAATCTCCAAAATTGGAGACATATAATGCCTCTCTATTAATAGTAACTTCAGAAATAGTTAGATAATAAAATGGAAAATAATGTTTTCCATTTTAAACGTGCACATGCAAATTAAATTAAATCTCCAAAATCAAAAAATCGGAGACATAACTGTGCCCACACTTAATCTAGAAAGAAGACTAAAAATAAAAACAAAATCTCTCCAAAATTGGGTAAATCACCTACGTACCTCTACTGGATGCTAACTTAAGTAAAATAAAAATTTCGATTTTTTGTATGTATTTAAATTTAACAAAATCTCTCCAAAATTGGGAAAATCACAACACTTCTATTGGATGCTAACTCAAGTAAAATTAAAATAATTAAAAAGATTATTCGTTCTGAATGATCTTCCTTCTGGGTCCGTGTGATTAAAAAAAAAAATTGAATTTTGTTCGTTGTAAATTTAACTAAATCTCTCCAAAATTGGGCAAATCACAAATATGTACCTCTACTGGATGCTATCTTCAGTAAAATAAAATATAAATTTTTCGATTTCTTTTTCGTTCATGGAATAACTTTCATTTTAAGAAATATGTGTCTTAATTTAACAAAAACTCTCCAAAATTGGGGAAATCACAACACCTCTATTAGAAGCTAACTTAAGTAAAATTTAAAAAAATAAATAAAAAAGATTATTTGTTCTGAATGACCTTCTTTCTGGGTCCGTGTGATTAAAGATGTTGATTTTTTCGTTGTAAATTTAACAAAATCTCTCCAATATTGGGAAATGCGACTGGATGCTTACTTTAATAAAATAAAAAAAAAATTAAAAAGATTATTAGTTCTGATTGAACTTCCTTTAAGGTCAGAGTGAATAAAGATGTTGATTTTTTTTCGTTCTAAATACAACAAAATCTCTCCAAAATTGAGGAAATCACACAATCTCTACTAGATGCTAACTTAAGTAAAATAAAAAAAAATTAAAAAGATTATTCGTTCCAAATGAACTTCCTTTTGAGTCGGAGTGAATAAAAATGCTGATTTTTTCTTTCTAGATTCAACAAAATCTCTCCAAAACTGAGGAAATCACAACACCTCTACTGGATGCTAATTTAAGTAAAATAAAAAAATTTTTAAAGATTATTTGTTCTGAATGACCGTGGGTCATTCCGTGTTAAATAAAAATGTCTCCAAAATTGGAGATATATTGAACTCTCTTCATCTGAGCATACCCAAATGATATAAACTTTGTTTCTTAAGCCAAATGCGAAACGATAATTTTCTGTAGTCTTCAATTAAACAACAAAATGTTTACGAAATTACAATGGACAAATTTTCGTGGAGAATTTCACCAATTCCAAGAAAAAACAAAAACAAATGCAAAAAAAATCTCATGTAAATTGTAATGAAAGAAACAAAAACCAAATCAAATTTAATTTTTTTCTGAAACCCGGGAAATAAATTTTATGCAATAAAACAATGGAGACTTCTCCAAATAATTTGCTAAAATTGTCAATTTCCTTCATCAGATAGCGTCATTTTTTGCATCGGATTTTTTATTTAGCATTAGTGGTCATAGTCTTAAAAAGTGTCCATGTTAAAAAAAAATAAATTCCCTCCACAATTGGAGACATCACTGTAATAATATACTGATACTCACTTTAGAAATACTAAAAAGGAAAAGGACATCAACGTAGAGATTGTAAGAGCTTGTATATGGTGTGGCTGTGGTAATGGGCGCTTAAAAGCAATTTTATGACATCCTGCATGGAGGTGGTTGGGAAACCAAAAAAAACGAAAAAAATTTTACATGATTTTCCGAGCAAAATAATAATAATAAAAAAAAAAAAAATAAAGAACTTAAACGAAACGAAGAAAGAAAGAAATCAGGGAATGAGAAAAGAGAACTATAAGTAGAAGAACAAGGATAATAGCATATAAGAACGATGTGATACTTTGTCGGAATGGTTCCTAACGGTGACGTGATGATAGTACTATATATATGTGGTATGATGGTAGTGGTTGCACTCAATTTCTAGTTTGCACTTTTCTTTGCCATTTATATATAGTAGAGGGTTGTTTTGGAGTCAGGGAATTCTTCTTAACAAGGAAAATGATACCCTGATGGGTGGTTGTTAAATTTGAGCTGATGATGTGGCGAGGAACAGGCGAACAGCTCGTGTAAGTGAAAAAGCTATAAAATTTACTTTTGCTGTTTGAACTTGCATTTTTTCGGATGTTGTTTATGGGTTTTTTGTTGGTTTGTATATGTGCGGTGTGATTCAATAATGACCCTCGCCGGAATGTGAAACCATTTTGAAATTTTCTTTTTTCACCAAGAATGTCGTAAAAAAAAATATTGATGTGGACTTTTAGGCTGAGTTTACACTTTTTTTTTTCTCAAGGAAAAAATCTTCTTCACGAATATAAGGAGGCGCACTTATCATTTCACAATTAACCCCAATGAATTTATGACATTTAAGAATATTTTCTTAAACTCCCAAAATAAGCTTGAGTTTTCTGTCCTTAAACCTCGGATCCTTACAACACCGGAAGTGCTCATTTGTGTAATAAATTTCATTTGAATTACTCCAAACTATGAAATTTAACAATAAAGGATAAATAATTTTTATTGTGGAACCCTACCCGTAACCCGTAGTGTTGGAATTTAGCACTCTCCACTCGAGAAGTCAGAACAGAACCTGACTCGATATAGAAACATCAGACATTCCATTACACTCCACCATGATGGATTCGTGAGTTCGTCGATTCACGCACCAGTTCACTGCCATTTGAGTTTTCAACACGATATGTGATGCTTGATTTATAATACCCAACCAAACAATATCGTCCCATAATCGTTGGACGATAAACCAAAAAAAAAAAAATAAACAGCCCCATATTTTTTTCGCTGCGCCTAAAAGCGAATCGCACAGTAGCGGCACGGCCAGCGGGGGGTGTAGCGCGAGGTGGGGGTGTGGTATAATTAGGATCTTTGCGTGGGTTATTGTGTGACGGGAGAAATCGGGAGGCATAATGTAAGTTTTATTTTGTTTTATTTTTTTCTGTAGTAAAAGTCGCGTTTTATCGTGGTGTATATTTGTTTTTTAGTTTATTGGATAATAACATTTTTTTTTGTGTGTGTGAAATTCTTAATTTCACTATACGTTTGAGTTTATTTGGCTTTCCGTTGGAATTTATGACATTTTTCAAGGGAATATTTTCAGTTAATTTTATTTGCAATAAATCTGTCGACACGCAAGGCAATTTATATGTAGAAAATATATAAATATGTCGAAATTAATTATTTAATCAAAACATTATCATTCTCATTCGGTTGTCGTTTTTGTTGTTGTTGTGCTGTTGTTGTTGGAGGGGTGTCAAGAGGTGTTGTTTTATTTTTCTTTTAGGCAAATTAATATTTTTTTTCTTTTATCGACTTCATTAAATTTTGCTTGAATAAATAACATGTGTGGTGTGTATATATCTTAGGTGATGTCAAAACTGTGAGTAATCACGCTCCTTATGGCCTGGTAGCGTTGTTTTTTTTTACTTTGATCTTTTGATCGTCAATTAAAGGGGCAAACATGCCTTTGTATTATGTTAATGAAGGAAATTGTGTTTTTTTTTGTTGTGTTGATGTGATACTATAAATCTTTCAGAAGTAAGATATTTATACAGGAAGTGAAAATCTTTGATTTATATTTTTTTATTGGAATAGAATTGTATGCAAAAGTAATGATAAAAGTTCACATGTCTGACAAATTTAGCATCAAGATTTTAAGTTTAGAAAAAAGTATATTACAATGTGAGAATAACATACGTTCAAAGAAGTGTTCGTATAGATAAAAATAAAATCTCTCCAAAATTGGAGACTGTATAATTTCCTCTTTCACTTAAGAAATTATAAAATATTGAAATGGAAAAGAATGTTTTCAATTTAAGAATTGTCCATCTAAGTTAAATAATTTCTCTCCAAAATTATAAAATTGGAGACATCAGTATATCTCTACTTAATCGTTCTAGAAAAAAGGCTAAAAAGAGAATGATAAATGATATTCATTAAAACAAGTATGTGTTTCTCTAAGTTTAACAAAATTTCTCCAAAAGAGGAAAAGGGAAATGTGTCAAACAGGACTTTGTATTATGTTAATGGAGGAATTTTTTTTTTATGTGATACTATACATTTTTTAAGTAAAATTGCAGATTGCACAAGTTGTTGGCCTGCGTGATAAAATTAATGTATTTATTTTTTTTGAGAAATTGATTGCTTGTTGCAGTTTGTGTCAATCACCTTAATTTCAATAAAAATCCCCACTTAAAGCTCCAGGCTGCACGTATTCTTCACAACAAACGAGCTGAAAATAGCCAGGCGTAAGACAAGTTTTTATTAAAAACTAGCTGATCCATCCCTAAAAGTATGCAATTTGGGGTTTTCACAATTTTCCACTTTTTCGAAATTTTGAATCTCCACAATTTGCCACTTTTTTGAAATTTCGAATTTTCAGCTTCGTGGTGTGTTTACTTGGTTCAATACGAATCCAACAAAAAATCCCTAACAAAAATATACCATTTTTATTTTTCTATTTATATCTCTCTTTAGAGAGACAAAAATTGATGTTCATTTTGTAGAAAAGTGACAGAAGTCTACGACCCGTAATGTATTTTAAAAATTTTAAATTATAAAAAATTGTAAAACTACATTTTTTTTTTAAATTATACGGCAGAACAAGTTTCTTTTGTTACTAAAAAATTTTCAAACCAGAAAAACATTTTTTTCCTTTTTCTGAAGGTTTGAATGAAACATCAACACTTGGGTGAGCCACTACCAAGTTTTTATAGGCTGGAGTTATAGCTATTTCACGACTGCCACGCCAATCATCAGATTCCTTTTAGTGGCACTTGTTCTATTTGTTCAATTTTATTTCAAAAAACTTTTGCCGTCACTGAGATTTGAACCAGCCCTCTTTTTTAAAAGTTCAAAAATTCAAAAAATTGAAGAAAATTTTTGGAGAGATAATAGAAATCTACAATTTGTATATATTAAAAGACAGAATTTGTAACAAATCAGCTAAAGGCATGAAAATATTGTTAAATTAAAAAAAATAAAATTAGAACAAGAACTAAAATCAGAACTAGGTTTACCAAAATATGGGGTCTCTACACTTCTTCAATAATTTCCTTTCTTCAAAACTTAAATGTAATTAAAACGAAAAATCAAGAAATCTACCTAAAAATCGTTTTTTGTAAAACTTATATTATTTTTTTGTATAATTAAAATTTTGGAGAGATATTGTTTTGTTTAGAAAATTCATAAAATTTTTTATTTTATCGAAAAATCTACCTAAATCAGCACAACCTTTGCATCACACAGACCTAAGACAATTTTTTTTATTGTAAAAATTTTGGAGAGATGTTGATTTGTTTGGAAAATCCATAAAATTGATTATTTTATCTAGCAAACTTATCCGAATCCACTCAATCTTTGTATCACACAGAGTATAGTATTTTGTAGTATACATTTTGGAGAAATATTGTTTCTTTTGGGAAATCCATAAATTTGATTATTTTATCAAACAAACAAACGAATCAGCACAATCTTTGACCCACACAAAGCTAAGACAATTTTTTTTATAGCTCAAATTTTGGAGAGATATTGATTTGTTTGGAAAATCCATAAAATTAAACATTTTATCAAAAAAATTTCCCCAAACCATCAGAATCTTTACACCACCTAAAAATTCTGTTTGGAAAATTCATAAAATTGAATACTTTATCCAAAAAATATTCACAAATCAGCACAATCTTTTCAGCACCTTACTCATTTTTCCTTACTCGCAATTCTCAAAAATTGAGGCTTTATAAATTTTTGTTCGAAATAAGCCGATTAATGCGAACAAAAAACTAATTCATACTGTGTCCGAATATTTTCGTGTGTGGCTATGTGATAAGAGGCTTCGTGTAAAAGAGGTCTCACGGGTTGTTTGACAAAAAAAAAAAAAAAAAAAAAAAAAAAACAAATTGAAAATGGCGCCCAACGCAAACCGCCTAGAGGGTAGAATTTTTTTTAAGACTCCCTACGATTCCCCTATCAATTAACAATAGACCCTTCGACTGGACTATGAATATTTTCCTACAAAAACAAATTGTTTTGAAACATTTAACTTGATGGCAGAAAATACAGCTCTGAATTTTCGTTTACGTTACATTACCAACAAGAATCGTTTTGAAAGACAGAATTATGTTTGTTGACTTTCCATACAGTAAATCTACAGCCACTGTGTGGTCGTATAGAATTTTTAAAATACAAATTAATGACCAGTTGCCTAGTTTGCCACCTCTATAACCTATCATTAGATGCCTGAGCACATCTTGAACAGTACGATTAATCAGACAAAACTAAAAAAAAACTCGGGTGGGCCTCTTGACATAATTATTGTTTGATCATTTCTTCGTGCCTCTTTCCATGCAACTGTTGCATTTAAATTGCCTACTATACACAAAACCGCCACAGCCCCTGCTTAATGCTACACTTTTGCTGCTGTTCAAACCAGTTCCAGGTATATAACGACTCTAATCTCTCTCCCTGTTGAAAATTGCTTTTTGGCCTGCATTATAGTGTGACACCTTCCGGAGAGATAATTTATGATTTTAATTGCAACATAAGTTGGATCTTGCAGCGTCGGTCGTCGTCCGTCGCCGTAGTCGTGCATTCATCCACAAACCTATAAGAAATGGCAGCGGTGTGGAAAAGCCATTGTTCCGGTTTCGAACGTTAAAGTTGACTATGGGCTAGTTGAGGCTAGGCTAGCTACTGCTCACACTCTGCTGATGTACATACATAGATATTTTGCTGTTTCCACAAATCTCTCCATAAAATGCTTCTAGAAATTATTATTAATTTATTATAATTTTTTTTTGTTTTATTTCTTCAAGTATATTTTCCCTGTCAGGTTAGTGAAACAAATTACTTCATTGTTATCACCATCAGCCTGATTTATGGAGAGACACAATCCCTATGCTTGCCGCTTGCTCGGCTGATGATGGTTGCATGCCATGCCGCTGGTTTTTTTTTTTGTTTTTGTTGTGTAGAGATGGTTTTCATGCGATGTTTCAGAATGGAGCGCTGGAAAATTAGCAGTGATTTATAATTTTAAATTGTCTGTCTATTAAAACATTTCCGGTTATTAATTATGGTAATAAATCTTTTTTTTTTTAAGTTTAAAGGGAAACCTTGTTTGGATTATTGCGTTTAGTTTAGCTGTTGTGATGCATGCCCCATGATGAATAGAAATTTATACATTTATAGATAAATACGGGGACATAACTTTGTTTAGATCGTTTTGTGAGAAACTTTTAATCGTTGGTTTCATGGAACTTGACAACTTATTAGCGACACAAACGATTTTAGAATAATTAAATAACTATTTAATGTGGTGTGTGTTTGTGGAAAGTTGTTACTCTTTACCTTATAGATATTATTATGGTTACCTATTGACTGGCTTAGGCTAATGAGAATTTAATTATAAAATTAATGCGAATTTTAAAAAAAAGAAGAAATCCTTTCAGCAATTTGGTATTTGATTGATTTATTTATTTTTTAAACTTAAACCATTGACATGGGAATTTTGATATTCAAACTGGTATAGATAAGCTGCAATAGATGGAGACATAAGATACGGCGCTTAACTTCCGTCTTACAGATATGCTAATCTCTATTCCCATGCTGGTCAAAATTATAATACCTAAAACCTGACTTATGATGAAGAATTCAACTTGAATGATTATAAATGCTAGAGCAGACGACAGAAATAGGAGGAAGAGGGGAGGGTAGAAGTACTGGTGGCTTAAGGCACTTTTCCACGAAAAAAAACATTCAACGAGGTCGTCTCATTAATTCCAGCATGGTTGAGATAATCACCTCAATCTATAGTTGGAGAACAGTTTAGGGTTTAAAAATTATGCCAGGTTTTTGAAATCAAGATGATCAGTGATCACCCTTAATGGGTCAACGGGTGGTTCTCATGTCCCTGATAAGGGTAGCTGACTTCTGAATAGTTTAGCTTCTTTTGTAAATGGATGTCCTGTCCCTCTAGTTTGATATGACTGTGCTTCAGCAAAACTTTCCTCCCTTGGAAAAAAGCTTAAATTAAATAACTTAAGTGACAGCCAAGACCAAGAACCAAGACCTAGTGATTTACAACACCATTCCTGTGTGCGTGTTTTTGGCAGGAATGGAGGGGACCTACAATTTTCTTCGTAACCAATCGAGTTCAACAGAATAATGTATAGGTACATTCCCGCTGATTATCAAACAAACCCACAGGAAAGGTGGGGTCAAATCGGCTAAGCTGATAGTTGATTGTCATTTTTTTATTATCGTTTTGACGATAGCTGTCTCTATTACCTCTATAAGCTAAAATAGAGAGAGAGAGAGAGAGCAAGCATCAAAATGACAATCGGTAAATCCAGTGATAAATTTCGTCTATAGCGATTGCTTTCGTCTAAAGCGATACGAGCTCTTGGTTCTCCATGAGCAATTGCGCTATTAACTTCTTTTTAAACTTTATTTCCTTAAAACGTTCTCCAATTATCAGCCAGAAACTAAATAACTCCTGGGCTATCCCCAACGTTCGATATCTATGAAATTAAAAAATCTTTGGTTGTTCGTCATTTTAAAACTCTTATACCAGGTACAAAAGTCTTATACCAGGTACAAAAGTCTTATACCAGGTACAAAAGTCTTATACCAGGTACAAAAGTCTTATATCAGGTACAAAAGTCTTATACCAGGTACAAAAGTCTTATACCAGCTACAAAAGTCTTATACCAGGTACAAAAGTCTTATACCAGGTACAAAAGTCTTATACCAGGTACAAAAGACTTATACAAGGTAGTACCTACGTACCTCTTCTTTCAGGACTTACAAATTCCTTTCGGAAAGTAATCCCATTGACAGTAGTTGTCAAGTTTGATGAAAATATCCCCTGTTAAAGCTTCTGCAGCCAGACATCATCATATTTATTACAATCATGGAAGATTGCTTACTTCAACCAAATATAAAAAGTTTATCAAACTGTACGTTCATAATATGTTGCTTTAGTGTTTTCTCTTTTTTTTGTTTGGTACAATTCAATGGGGTCATTTCAAGTCACTCTTCAGACCATATCATCATCAGAGACAGAGAAAGAGAGGGAGTGAGAATAAAACTTTTACGTGGCACACAGATAAAACATGAATGTGAGGGCGGTAGTAGTAGCTAGGTGGCAAAGGTAATAAAAAATGAAATATTACAGCTATTCGGCATGCCATGAAAATCGGATAACATATTTTATGCAAAAAAAAAAAAATATATCACAATAAATAATATTTATTATCCAAAGAGTGCGGTGGTGTCGTGAAACGTCCGCTGTCATATCTATGTGTAGGTATGCATGTGTGTGTGTGTTTGTATGTTCTTATATTTCCAAAACCGACTTTATTTTTTTTTTTGTCTGTGTGTTTGAGCATACAGGAGTAAAAACCGTATGCTGAACAGGAAGCAATTTATTACAACCTTTACATATCTTGAATGTTTTTTTTTTTTTTTTTTTTTGTAATCGAAAGTTATTTTGTTTTGTTCTGATGTATAGTAAGGTTTATCTTGTGTCTAGGGGAATGACTGGTTTGTATAGAAAATTCAAAAATCCTTTTTTTTAATATACATAAAGTTTGTTTCTGTGTTTCTAGAATGATTTTATATGAAAAGAGTAATCATCCAACAGGACTAAAAAAAATTTCTTATTTCTTATAAATGTTTCTTTAAACTTATAATACAGTGAATATAAAGGGTGTCCCATAATTCACGCAAAATGATACAAAATACAGGGGGGCCATTCCGTAACTCGATTATCGTCAGACGATATCGTTTGAGCGATAGTGATGACAGCCAATTTGACTTTTCAACTACAGTTTGTGTTTCTGAAATACACCAAATGCTCTCAAACTGCGAACGATAGACGATACGATAGTGGCCGAGTTACGTGAAGCGAATAATGGACGGTCTCGTCGTAGATTATCGTTCAGTTAATTACGGAATGACCCCCAGATTTTTAATTAGAAAGTCTAAATTTTTGTATTGATTCATAGAGTATATACAGATTGGGTTATGTATAGAATAGCACATCGGATAAATAGCTGCCACGGCTTTGCTGGAAAGTATGTACTCTTATTGAAATTTTCTATGACCGTTTCGCATAAATGTGGCTGAATTTTATTAATACACCTCTCAATTTCCTCTTTCAAGTCGTTGGTGTTGGTGGGCTTGTTTCCATAGACCTTTGATTTCAAAAACCCCAAAGAAAAAAGTCCAATGGCGATAAATCGCAAGATCTGGATGGTCAATTCTGATAGCAAAAACAGCCGATTACGCACGATTAGGAAATGACTCATGCAGTAATTGAATAGTTTCTCTAGCTGTATGGCACGTGGAACCGTCTTGTTGAAAGCACAAGTTGGTCACTTCCATATCTTGTAATTAAGGCGCTAAAAACTGGGTTATTCACCTTTATTGCATTAGGTGTTTTAGGTTAACGACAGGGCTTCAAAAGCGTCAATCAACCGTCAACCTTAAACGTTCTCTACTTTCTTCACCCCTCTAACCATAAAAACAATAGTCGTTTTACTAAAACTCAAACTGTCGCTTCTAGAGCCTTGTCGCTTTAGTGGCGTTTTACTAAAACTTCTAACGCAATAAGGGTTATTATATCACGATAACGAACACCATTCATTAATTGTTACTGCCTGACCAGCCGCATTTTCGAAGAAAAAAGGTCCGATAATGCCTCCAGCGCAAAATCCGCACCAAACAGTTGTGGAAGCATTTGTTTCTTCTCAGCAATTACTCGGGTTTTCTGAACTCCAAATAAGACAATTTTGACGATTAACGAAGCCATCAAGATGAAAATGAGCTTCATCACTGAAAATGATTTTACGGCGACTCTAGCTGACAAACCTTCATTATTTTTAAAATATTGCTCAACAATAAAAATACGTTGTTCCTTCGTATAGCGCTACATTTTGACTAACTCCGAACTGTCATCTTTCACTTTTTTTCCGTAAGCAACACTGTATTATTAAATGGTGCCAAATTCAAATTTTGCGTGAATTTTGGGACACCATTTATATCTAATTTATGAGAAACATTGAATTCCTTAAAAATCAAATTAAATTTTGTATGATACTATAGCTGAACCCTGTCCCACTTCGCAACGCCACTTATCTATAATATAATATATGTATATTATGTATATGTATGTCAAACTACAAAATTTATATTTTCCAAACAAACTTTATGCCTATACATATAAAAAGAAGAAAAAAACTCAAATATAAGAAAAAGTAGGTGTGGAAGTGGGCAGACTTTAAAAAAAAATTCCATATGTCAAACAGAAATAAATAAATAAATACAGATCATACACAATGCCATGGTTTTGGCTGAAGATAGTTTTATTATAAATTTTCAAATTCGCAGTTTGAACCACTTGGTGGCAGTTTATTGCTCCGGGAGCCATTTTTTGTAAGTTAGTTAGGGTGTCCCGAAATCACCGCCTCACAAGAAAACCATGAGTTCCTGAAGTCATTCCAAGTCGTTTTCGACTTATAACGGTTTTTATGATTTTTATTCTTTTTTCCTTTGACTGGCTCTAACTTTTCCAAACTACAACCGATTTTTGAAATTTTGTTTTTATTTAAACAAAAACAGTTTTAGGCATTTTAAGATTGTTTTTTGACTTCGACATGATTTTTTTCAAAAAACACGTTATTAAGTATAATTTTTTTCTTTTTATTATGAAAGTCCAATATGTGTTCTTAAAAATACTTAACATTTTTTACATAAAAATACATTTAAAATTATTTAAAAAATGAAAAACAAAAAATAAAGGAAAATCAAGACAGTATGAATATTTTATGAAAACGAATAAAAACTACGGTGAGCGTTGAGTGTTGAATGTTAGATAGGATAAAGTAAGTATAAGACCTTTAGAAGTTTTTTATTCATTTTAATTCGCTTCTATTCAAATATGTATTCATATTTTCTTGATTTTCCTTTTTTTTTTTTTTTTTTTAATAATTTGTATTTTTAGGTAAAAATTGTTAAATATTTTTAGGAATACATTAGGCTTTCATAACAAAAAGAAAAAAAATCATACTTAATAACGTGTTTTTATAAAAAAAAATCGTACCGAAGTCAAAAAACAACCTTAAAATGTTTAACAAAAAAAGTGTTTGATAATAAATTGCGGGAAAACCGTTATTCACACAGAAGAAAGTTGCATGGCATATAAAAATTTCTAACTGTTTTTGTTTAAATAAAAAAAAATTCAAAAATCGGTTGTAGTTTGGCAAAGTTAGAGCCAGTCAAAGGAAAAAAGAATAAAAATCATAAAAACCGTTATAAGTCGAAAACGACAAAATTACCTCTTAAGTTTTTCGACTTGAAATGACCTCAGAAACTCATGGTTTTCTTCTGAGGTGGTAATTTCGGGACACCGTGTATATAAGTTAGAAACCTTGTATGTAGTTATTTGCAATTTTATTTTTTGTCTACTTGACAAACTCAGTTCTCATTATCTAAACTCAGTTTTTGTTTAATTTGGTTAGTTAGTCATAAATATGTGCAGTTGATTTATATAAAGTGTTGAGTGTCACACCAGTAGCAAAAAAAAGTTTTATTTTATTACTTAATGAACAAAATTATTTTTTATAAAGTTTTTAATTTTAAGAAGTAAGAAGATTATTGTGATCTACAATCAGAAAATTATAACTTGACCGACTTAAGAGTTTGTTGTTTATACACGTAACAGGTTTAAATATTAAAACTTGTAGTTTTGTCCGAGCGTAAAATAAAAAAATAGGGAAGTTGATTTAACTTCAACGTAGGAATCGACAGCGAGAAACCGTTGATAGATCGTCCATTATTAAAAAAAAAAAAAAAAAATGTATACAAAATTATTATTCAAATAATTTTTCCATTTGCGATAAATCTTTCAAGCTTAATTACTACTTGTAATTAAATGTTCAGATATGCATTATTTATTTTATCATACAAAATAAAAAAAAAAAAAACCATTCTCACTTCAAATGAAATGAAATCGTAAATGTATCTATAAAAGCTCAACATCACCTTTATTCATTTGACAGATCATTATAATTGTGATCATGATGTTGAATGAGACATTCATGAATCAACACCATCAATAATTTCAAAATAAAAATAATTAATATCTGTGCAAAGGTACATTCATATCTATCTACATATGTATGTATAATTAAACACTGCAAGACCACCCACTCGTGATGATGATGGTTTAAAAAAAAAAAAAAAACCATTGCCTCAAACTATTTTCGCTCTCTGACATAACGAAGACATTTTGTTTTTTTTTTTTATTTTCTGTCAAAGCTATAAAGAATTAATTAACAATACGCCATCATGACAGATCAATCTCACAATACCGTGAAATAAGCTGTCACACTCTTTCGTGTCTCTGAGTGATGAGTGATGACATTTGTACAATTGCGTGTGGTGTATGTTAATTAATATTAATTTAGATTTGAATTGCTTTATTTTCAAAAGAATTCCCCTGAGGCAGAAACATAATTGTCATTAAAAAAAAAATAAAAAAAAAAAAAACACAAATGAAAGCTTATGTCATAATAATAATAAAATAAAAAAAAACACAAATGAAAGCTTATGTCATAATAATAATTTCCTTTATAGTGGTGGTGGCATGGTCAGTTGGTTGAATGGTCTTTAAATTGTATTTATAATGGGATTTTCGATTGGTCATCGAATGACGGTTCTTATTCTATGTGTTCCTTTATTTTATTTTATTTTTTTATGTTGAATTTACACAAATGCTCAAAGTTTCAAAGGAACATACATACCTATCGAATAAACAAGAGTTTTGGGAAGTTTAAAAAAAAAATTACATTTTAAACTAGTAGACATTTTCTTGCCCCGTAAATTTGTCTGATATGATGAATTGCCCTCTGAATAAATTTCCCCCGAACAAAAAATTAATTGACAGCTGAAAAAGTTATTCCCAATAGCAAGAATTTCCCAAGGAAATTTTCGAGGATAATTTAAGTTCTCTATTTTCGAAATAGGGAATTTTCACAGGGACATTTTTTTCGCGCCGAAGTGTCAAACAAAAAACTGAAATCAAGAAAGTGAAAATAGATCAAATACGAATTTTTGCTTCTTAGTTCGATAGGATTTTAAAATATAGCGGCGTTGCGTGGTCACTTCACTTCAGCTCCCTTTCTATATTATAAATTAATGATCTTAGTGAAAGGGCACTGAGTTGAAGAAAAATCGAAAACAAACCTAACCAAAATTCAAATTCTAGATCTATACCACAGATAGATGTAGAAGAGAAGTAGAATATATTCTAAACCATGCTGTATATATGAATGTATCTTACTCACGACCGTCTCAAAAAACATGCATCCGCTGCAGTCCACCACGACCACCAAGGAATTTGCTTAAAAAATGCAACAAAAAACCCTTCGTTTGGTCCGAATTTGCATACAAATCTATTCCAGTGAACATAACTGCACCTAGCGGGTGAAGTAACATGCTACCTTAAGTCCATCAGCTTGACTACATCGCTGATCAGCTAAGCTCAGCTCAACTCAGCACAAGTTAGATGTTCCCTGTGTGCTGGTGGGATGGCTATACGAAACGGATACGGATGCAGTTTGCAGGTACGAACGAACTGCAACTCTGGCACTTTTGCCTCGAACCTCTCTCTCTCTACTTTAAGTATATGCTCGTTATGTTGTCACATTTTCTACACAACCACAAGGAGTGCAAATTTATGGGATACATTTCGTGTCTTCCTCAGCGTATTACTAGCAAAGTGCTGCCGCAGAGTGAGAGATGCAGATAGCGATCGGTATAACAAGATCATTTGTCTGTCTCTTGACTCTGGAACAGAAATATTCCGCCTTCGGAGTGTCTCCGAAACTAAGCTACCTGGCTTACATGTTCCTCAAAATAACAAAAAAAAAATAAGAGAGAATATAATAAAAAGAAGCTTGAAGCTGCTGCTATGACGGGGAACTGTTTTGCATTGCGCATTGTATAAGGAATATACATATAGTGAGAAAAGGTATTGTAGTAGAATGCCGAATGTGCGGGAAATAAATTTAGCGTGAAGTGACATATGTGTTTGTAAGTTTTGGAGTGTGTCGTGACAAGAATTAATACACTTCTTTTTTTTTTACTAAACAGCAAGGCAATTGATCATCGTCTTGACGAATCTTATGCTCTGGATCGGATCCTGGAGGTGGTTGAAAGTTGCAGAAGTAGATACAGTTACATACATATATGTACCTATAAAATATCCTACTTTGTTGTAAAGACTTCTTTAATTTAAGGAAATTGTTAACAAAAAATTTAAAACCTACATCATAATTATAGTTCGACAGAATTCTACCTACGTTTGCAAATTTAGGTAGAGACACAAAACAGATGAATTGATTTGGTGAATGTTAAAACAACATAAGTGAAATTTTTTACAGGAGAGACAAAAAACCTTATATTTTTGACGACGCGGCCGACACCAATCTCGATTTCGCGCTCGAATTTCTGTGTGTTTCAGGTATAAATTTATGTTAGTTTTGCTCTCAACCTATAGCTCTACCCCTAAGCAGTGCAAAACCATAATAAAAGTGATTTCGAAAAATGTGTTACTTATGTTGTTTTAACAATCACCGATTCAATTGGCATTCAACCAGAGGGTTGTGATAGTATGATGAGATTATTACAATACATATCTTTGGGAAAACCGATGAAATTACGCATTAAAAGTGGGATCAATAAAAAAACAGCAAATGCTCAACTTAAACAAAGGACATGCTCTTAAAAATGCAAGCATATACTTCGAAAATCAATATTTTGAGCATGTGGTTCGTTTGCTCGAACGAACAAAATTGAAAACTCTTTTATAGATAATTTAACAATCCAAGCAAATGCTCCACAAAAGCAAAGGACATGCTCTTAAAAATGCAAGCATTTACTCCGACAATCCATATTTTGATTAGGTGATACTTTGCTCGCAAAAACAAAATTGAAAACTCTTATAAAGACTTTTAGAAACAGAGCAAATGCTCTACATAAGCAAAGGGCATGCTCTTAAAATTGCAAGCATTTACTCTGAAATTCCATATTTTGTGTATGTGGTTCGTTTGCTCGCACGAACGAAATTGAAAACGCTTATAGAGAATTTTAGAAACAGATCGAATTTCTCAACAAAAGCAAAGGACATGTTATTAAAAATACAACCATCTACTCCGAAAATACATATTTTCAGCAGGTGATTCGTTTGCTCGCAAAAGCAAAATTGAAAACTCTTTTATAGAGAATTTTAGAAGCCAAGCAAATGCTCCACATAAGCAAAGGACATGCTCTTAAAAATGCAAGCATTTACTCCGAAAATCCATATTTTGAGCAGGTTGTTCGTTTGTTATTATTTTTAAATAAAATCTATTTTATAATGAATTTTAGAATCAGAGCAAATTCCTCCACACAAGCAAAGAACATGCTCTTAAAAATGCAAGCATATACTCTGAAAATCCATATTTTTAGCAGGTATGTAGTTCGTTTGCTCGCACGAACTCTTTTATAGAGAACTTTAGAAGCCGAGCAAATGCTCCACATAAGCAAAGGACATGCTCTTAAAATTGCAAGCATTTACCCCTAAAATCCTTATTTTGAGCAGGTGGTTCGCCTGCTCGCACGAAAAAAATTGTAAACTCTTGTAGAGAATTTCATAATCTACAATTTGAGCATAAATAAATTTTCGTCAAGATATGAATAAAAACTAATATTGGCCTAGTTTTCAATAAACTCAGTCGGTTGTTAAACAGTTAATTAACAGTTGTGTTGGCTTTTTATTTGATTTTACAGTTGAAAATTGAGTTGAATTGTTCAATTGCATTTACAAGTCTTCGAACTAATTGAACTGTATAGCCAGGTCAATTGATTTACTGTCAAAGTAAGCCTTTTTTAACTTACTCGACCCGACGCACGTCAGATATACATTGGGCTGGATGTGTAGCTGAAAACCTGATTTAGTTATGTAATCGTTTGATTCTTTAATCCAAACTTTTTTATTTGTATCTCTTCATATCTCACCTAAATACTGCTATAAACATTAATGATCATATTTTGTATTCTGTGTACTCATCTATTAACAAACTCGCGTCGTGTAACTTTTTTCGACAAATAATGTTTTTTACGGTTTAAGAAGTAGTTTAGGAAGTGTGCTCGCACGTACGCTCCGACGCGACGCACGAATGCTGTAACTCACACAAGCTCTAACGCACGCTCTAACGCTGTAACGCAAGCACTCTGACGCACGAACGCTGTAACGCAAGCATGCTTAGACACGCCCTGACGCAGTTGTGTCGTGTCAGTTGTTTCTCTTACTTAATTCTATCTTTAGCTTGATAATTTACCTTCATTTAACTTTTTACCACACGTATGGTGTGATTCTGGTGCCTCGTTCGCTTATTAATAACTTTAGTTTAACAATTTAATAAATTGTTCTGTTGTAATTCTGTCAAGACATATAGCGTAATTTGTTTAAAACGAATCTGTCACTATTTTATAAAAATTAACACTTTCCTTTTACGTTAATAATGTCTTTCAAGCGTAATCCGTCTTTTTTTACGAAGGGAGGATCTGGGGTATACTTTACTTATATCCATGTTGTGCTGGTTAGTTTTGGTTGCATTCGCTTTATTAAAGAGATTGAATGAACACGTAAACATTTTGACTGAGGGTGATTCTTCCTGCGTCACTACTCGCTATACATACACCAACTCAACAGCCATTAAGGTCTTTGCATCGCGCGGCACAAGAACAACATTTTTCAAAAACTGCAGATTAGGCACGAATAGATATATGAATGCAAACGAGTGACGGTTGAATGGATGCTTATACGCCTCATTCAGAGGCAGAAGCGGCAGATTCTTTTCTTCAAACGTATAAAAAAAATAAATAAAAAAACACATAGCCAAGGACCATGAACGAGTGAAGTGAAGTGATACTCAAGAGCTGAGATGCATGTTTACTTTGAGTGGAAGCTAATTCATGCCGACACTCAGTCACTCGCCAAACTGACATGATTTATTTGAGACTAACATCGTCTCTATGAGCAAAGTGTAAAGAGAAGAAAAGATTGCAATGGTTGATCCTCGAGTTCTTCACTATACGAAGATGAACTGATGATAACAATCACGAAATGAACTCATTTCGCTCGCTTAAAGCGGTATATACATATATAATATACGAGCAAAGATGAACTTTCTTTGTGGCAATAACATTACATGACAGCAGGAAGCTAATGACGTACATATTTACACTTACTTTGTGTGTTTGTATGCCTCTCTCAAGTTTGTGCTAAAAAGCATGTGAGAGCAGGTGATGTATTTTAGCTGCAAACGCGCAATTAAAGTGCAATTTAAACGTCAAAATTAAACGTGATTTACACTCTCTACTTTTAGTTAACATAAAATTGATAAATTAAAATTGTTTATAACTTTGCTTAATGGCAATGAATTTTTTTGCACATTCAGGTTTGTGTATTTTCCCTCTTTAAATTGACGATTAAATAAATTAAATTAAGAAAAAAATACAAATTATTGCTGTTGTCAGGTAGGTATTTGACGTTTCTCACCGTTTTGATAATGTTATGAGTTATGACTTATAAATCAAATATGACTTCAGACATTTTAAATGAGATTATAAAATGGCCGCATTCAGGCATGTACATAGGTATATGTGCATCCAAAGCGATCTGGGGTTGTATCGGCTAAGGGGATAAGTAATTGTCACATCAACCATAATTACATGTGATTGTCATTGAGTTTTCCGTCTAGGTAAGGTGATTCAACTTAATTCAATACTTTCCAATGGCCGCGTTCAGGTTGCACTAGGATAGCCTATCTAAGATACTCAAGTATCCAGTATGTTTCTTAACGCAAATCAGTTGTTGTTGACATTTCCCATAGGATAGATGAGTATCCCAGAATTTTTAGGATAGCTTGAGATTTATTTTACGCCAACAGCTGCTTTGTCATCAGCTGTGATTTTACAAGGCATTACAACAACACGAAGCTATCCAGGACCCATGTTCTGTAACTCGGCGATAACTTTTCGCGTCGAGAAACGGCGAAAAATGGAACAAAAATGGAACAAAACTCATAGGAATTCGCCGTTTATCGCCTCGAAAAGTTATCGCCGAGTTACAGAACATGGGTCCAGATCGCTTTGGATACAAACCTGAACGCGGCCAATGACATTTATTAAAAACATGGTTGCCATTGTGAATTTTTTGTAATGAATGAGCTATCGAAATTATAGAACGAAAATAACCACTTTGCGATATAATTCTTATATTTTCTTAATTTTCTTGAATGTGGTGAACTTTTTTGGTCACTGGAATGTTTGTTTGGTTGAATGGTTAAAAAAAACAACTTAGAAAAAATGTACAATTTTTGTAGGATGGTGGTAACTCTAGTCGTACTGCGGCAGAAACGTCAATCTTGTTTGAGTTATGTCAACAACCGCTGATTTGCGTTCAGGAACATATGACATGGATACTCGAGTATCTTATGGGGTTTTCCATTGGTAAATTCAGATTTCAGTAAAAAAATTGATTTTTTTCTTCGCGAATGGAACACAATTCAAATTTTTTTTTTTTTTGCCACTGTATTGGTGTATTTTCTTGTCTGTGAAACTAGTGTGGAATAGCTGTCAAATTTTCATTCAAACTTGTTGTCTTTTGAAAAGTGTATGCAGTAAAATTCATATTAAACTGCTTCCATTTTTCTATAGGATTTTAATTATTTAAGCAATTTCAGCAAACTTTTCGCAAAACGAATAAATTTCAAATCAAAAACCACATTTGTCGAGCTGACAGCTTAAATTTGTATTGGTGTTGGTAAAATGAGGGGTAAGTTTGCCGAAAAATTTAGATTTACAAATTTGATTTAAAATCAAAAATAAATCAATTTATTTTGCCCAATGGAAAGCAAAAAGAGGGGAAATTGTGTTTATGACAGATCCAAATCAAAAATAAATAGATTTATTTTACCAATAGAAAACCCCATTAGATAGGCTAGTGTGACTAGAGTAACCTGAACGCGGCCAATTGCATAGGTAGTTTTTTTCACAATAAAATAAGTAAGCACTATTCTTTTGTTGACATTTGAGAGGCTAGAGACGCAATAACCGGGGTACTACAAAAGTCACAATCACTCTTTGAAAATAACCATAAGCTTTTTTTTAGAAAATTTATTTTGTCAAAGATCAGCTTCATTCTACGTTGTTAATACCTATTAAGATACAAGACAACCAGCCCAAACGAATGACTGCCAAAAAAACGTGCCACAAAAACAAGCCGAAAAAAAAAAAATCACAAAACAAAACCCTTTTTTTTATTAATTTATTTTCCATTCTTTTAATCAGATATATCATTTACAGTAATAAATTCTCATAAATTACCCTAATAATTCATAGGCCTGGTACGGGATGAATAAAGTCTAAGTTGGGGTTTCATCGTTTATGCCAAAATTGTTAAAGAAAAAAAAAAAAAAAAACTGCCCGCACCCGTCCGTCGAGTCATCGAATCGCTCCGATGATGATGATGATGGAGGCGGCTAAGTTTCTTTGTTGCTGATGGTCTAGCTGCGGGGTCTTGAGTTTTTTTTTTTTTTTGGGGAGAGAAGCTATAGCGCGCATGGTAGTTGAAGTGGTAGGTATCTTCGTGATTTCCCACCGCTTCGGACGAATTATTGTTATGAAAAAAAAAACACAACTCATTAAGACATCACAAAGGCAGCTAATGAGGTTAATTTTTTCCTGGCTTTCCTGCTAAGGTAAGCCACTCACCTCTCTCTCTGTCTCTCTCGCTCCCTCAGGTAAAAATGGAAAATAGTTGGATAGTAGTAAAAAAAAAAAAATGTTGAATTGGTCGGTCGTGCCATATTTAAGGGGGTAATTGTATGGTTTTCTCTGTGTTAAGCGGGCTCGAATGATAAAGTGGTCTTATGTAGAATTGTTGTTCAACACGAGACCTATAATTATGATATTAATCTTGAGCTTATTCCGTTTTATTTTTTGTTGTTTATTATTTCTCGACCTTTATAAAATAAAAATGTCATAAATTTAAACAAATATAATACAGTAAGATGTTCATTAAATTTTTTTTGTGTGGAACTTTCGGAATGAGTAAATAATGGCGGTAGTTTGAAAGTTAATTGTGATGTGCCGAGAATTGATAGTAAATTTTAACAATTAGAAACTTTTGTATACAAAATTTAATTTAAATCGGACAAACAGATAATGAGATAGGTAGTCGTAAAATAAAAAAAAAAACTGTTTTATGAGAGGTATACTGTTATTAATGTCTCAATATAAAATTTGTTACGGTTAAATGTTAGATTGTACTAAAATTAGCTAACAGTCAAATTTTTACCAAAATCGTTTGACTCATTTTTGAGAAAAAAAAAATTATCGACCACAATAATACTGAGCGTTTTCGTACACGTCAAACGTGTTTGCAAGAAAACTGACTGTTTGATCAAAGATTTGGTGCAAGCAAGTCGATTGCATATTTGACGATAGCAATATTTCTGCGTAAAAAAAAACCCAGAAATATTCAAATTGCCGTTTTCGAAAACAGCCCACAATTCTACTAAAACTTAAAAAAAAATTTGATCACAAATGGTTTATTAACCATTTTCTAGAAATTAAAAAAAATGGTTCTAAGGGAGGTGTCATTAGATATCCATTTTTGTGTCATTTTTATTTTACCGGAAGTTTGTCTATATTAACCTAATATTTACCTAAGAAAAAACCGAGAAAATAGGATTTTTTTATTTCCAAATTATTTGTATGACGGTTACCGTTATTTTTTTCCCCTAAAATATAAATACAAACTTGTCATTGCAATGCCCAAAAAATGCTAGTTTGAAGCCGGACGGACATGACAGACAGATGAACAGAAATGACAGAGACCCATTTTTTTAGACTTCGTAATGTCAAGTTTGATCAAAATTTCAAACGAATGAAGAATCTATGAATTAACTTATTAACAAAATTATACATCGCAAGCGAAAAATATGAACTCTCAAACGAAATAGTAGGGTGAAAAAAAACTACTAAACATAGTCCGAGCTTTGTAAAATATGGAGATATCTATTGATGCACCATGTAGAGTTTTAAAATTAGTTGCAAATGTAGTTCCAATTTTTGTTTATCATTCTCACTGTCTTTCTAGGAAATCGTAGCGCTTTCAAGAGCTTCCTCATTGCCACCAGGCTTATTTCAAAGGGTATCTATAAAATTATTGTAGTTAGTTTCTTCATTTTCATTCTTAATTAAAATGCACATAAAAATATCAGTTTTTTTTATTAAATTAAACTAAATAATTGTTTCAATAATTTCAGGTTACATTAAACTGGACTTCTGGTCTATCCTTCCAGCTTTGTTTACATCAATAGTGTCATATTACACTACATGACCTAAAGCCCATTTTATAACACAAAAAAAACTACATCATAACTCATGGCTCAAATATCCGTCTGGAGCAATACATTTTGTATTAATATGTATTTATTGCAATTTTTCCTCGTCATTCTTTTGTACTCAAAAGGCATTGCATTATTGGTATGTATTACATTTAAGACTTTTGATAATTTTCGCATTGGTAACATTTTTTAACTTCTTCAGAAGCTATTTCAGATTACATGAACTTCAAAAATAATTGGAACCCCAACTCAAACGAACAATTTGGAAGCAAAAATGATGAAATGTAAAAAACCACCACAACCAATAGAGACATTACGTCAGCGGAAAATCTATCAAAAAATCGTCTAAACGAAACAAACCAAACAAAAAAGTTATAAGAGGATGAATAACCAGATCCAAATAATTCGACATGTACACGCATATGACACCGCTACTGTTATTCTTGTACAGTTTTAATAAGGTATGTAATTTGCATTAGATGTTGCCCTGAGTCTTTGTTAAATATTTCAGGTTCATAAATGTAATGTTCATTATCTGTTTTTATCTGTAATTAAAAAATTAAACATTTTATTTTGTTTCAGCTAAATTTAAAATGAAGACTCCCGCATTCAAAAGAAATACATAAGAGAAAGCAAAACACAACGATTCGTCCCTGGCCAAGGAAAAAATATGGTTTTTATTTCGATAAATGAGCCGTGGAGAAGCAATAATCCGACAATGAAGAAGCTAAGTCCATGAATAGAACCGAAATTACTGAAGAAGCTAGACTATTGCTCGAAAAGACGTGCCGTGAAGAAACTATCATCTGGCAATGAATAACCTTCGGCCACAAACAGAAGCGAAGGTACTGAAAAGACGAGCGTATCACGGAAAAAGTTGCCTCTGAAGAAGATGAAAATTCTGCCCAATCTGATCAGAATAAATTTCGAATCCATAAAAAGCCCACTCGCCAATCAGAAATTAAAAAAAACAACGCTGCTGCAAAACGAAAAACACAAAGAAGTTGCGAGATCAACAGGAACCAATCTACAAATCATTCGTCGGGCCTTAAAAGACAGATTAAAAACATTTTGTTTGAAAGTTCTAACATCCAAAGAATTCGAAACTGACCAAGGAACGACATCACAAGAAAACGAGACGAAGGTCCAATGTGACCTCAATGAATAAACATATCACCTTCCACAAATCAGAAGCCGATAATTAGGTCAGAGCTCAAAGATAATTGCATCAGTTTCTTTTAAAGCGTTGTACCTACATACAAATAAAGGAAACAAATGAGAGGACGCTACAAAACAATTAAATCTTTCACACAATTCCAAACCTTTATTAAAAACAACAAAAACAAACCTGTGCCAGGGTCGAAGACATCAAACGATGCAGAAATGTAGTGTTAAATCTACCCTACCTAGTTGCACCTCAGCAGGAAGTGGTAAGTAGATGATTTTAAATACCGTGTACCATTCATTCCATGACATTCTCTTTGCAGCGAATTACACACCGCTTAAGAAGATATTTGCAAGATCAACAGACTTTCCTTAATTAAATACATATATCACCAAAAATGGTGTGTGTTCTCTACGTGGGTCCCATTTTAAAAGTGAATCAATGGACTAGCAACCAATTTGTAAGGACTCTCCGCTGAACAACATTTTTTAAAGAGAACTTCATATTTTATATGTATGTTGAATTTGACCTAATCGAAGGTTTCTACCTGGAGTGACAATTGAAGATCTTTTTCGCTTGATAAAAGAAACGCTGGAATACGGATAATTTCTATTTCTATATGTTTTCCTAGAAAATTGTACCTATTGTCGATGAATTAACAACAATTAAACTTTGTGGTTAGTTTGAATTGAAGCAAATATTAATATTTAATTTCAAGAAAACTTCACACATTTACATAAGATGTACATACATTTCTTATTGTAAACTCCAGAAGCTGGATAAATTATAAATACATTCGTAAAGCCAAGCTAAAGGATTAAATCTTATTCAACAAGATCCATTCGGTTTATTAATAAAAATCGTTTGAAAAGAAAGCACAAAACATTCAAGTTATGCTCTTGTATAACCGCAACTGCTAGCACAAATTAAGTCAACATCAATTAATATTTCTATTTCTAAATTTCATTTAAACAATAATAATTATAAGTCATCTATTTTTATTTTTAAGCTGCTGATGAAAATTAGCATTTGTTTAAGTAAGGTATTATTAGATATATAAGTTGAATATGAGCGTTGACAAAATAAGAGCTCTTTTTGCAATGGCAAGCGACACCAAGGGATACTGTCAAATTCAAAAGGGATACTTGCTAACAAAAAGCTGCTAGAGATTTACATCAATGAGGAACTGATCGTATTCGTTTCTGGAGCTGTTGAGGTAATTCAAAGATAACTGGGAAAAATCATCCAAGGGAAAACGTTGCAAGGACTTGGCCAAATCAAGAAGAAAATACTTAAAAGTTAATTGACGACTGACGTTAGTGATTCTTAATAATATGTACCTATTTATTTAATAAGTGTTTTTAAGTTATTTAAAATGATATCTTTTATTTGTGTATTTATTCTGAAAAAAGGAACGCAGGGTATCGGTATTTATTAAAACAGGCACTAAATTATATTTATTTACCGTGATTTAGACAAATCTTTTTAGATTTTTCATTGATTGATGAATCCTTTTAAAGAAAACACAGACAAGTTTTTTTTATTTTGATTTTCATTTATTTAAAGTACATACATAACTTATAAATCTAATTCAAACCCCAATAGGTGTGTTCCTTTAATTTGAAATTCTGAGCATTTGGGTGAAGTTCTACACATTTGATTTTTTTATATGAACTTTGACAGACTTTTGTGTAGAAATTAATACAAATGCATAGAGTTTCAAAGTAAAGGCACTTGGCTAATATTTACATTTTTGAAGAAGTGATTTTATTATGTGAATTAATTTTTTGTCATAAAGAACATTTTTACTTTAGAAAAAACCTAATTAGAATGTATTTTTTTTAAGCATATTGGGTATCGCCTTATCTATATTATATATTTAAAAAAAAAAATTAATTGCGTATTTATATTTGTGTATGTACATTGGCGGCGCAATAAGTACATAATTTTAGTACATAGTCATTATTAAACATTTCAAGGTGTTATTTATTAGGTGTGTTGTATTTAGAATTCAGGAACACTGATCTAGGTATATAACTTACCTGAAAGAAATTATGTTGATAACCTTAAAAAGAAATAAATTACATATTATATTATATAAACCATGGAAATCTTGTTTTTTTAATGGTGTAACGGCATTATAAGGTAAGTAAAATCTTAATAAATCACGAAACACTAATGCCTGCCTCTGCAACACCCCGAAAATGTAAACCAAAATGTTAAAAAAGGGCGTGGTTTAAAAGGGGCTTGGTGAAAAAGGCATGGTTAAAAAAGGGGTGGATCCAAAAGAGAACGTGGTCTAAAAGAGGAGTGGCAAAGAAAGCCGTGGTTTAAAAAGGCATGACCCAAAAGCGGCGTGACGAAAAGGGGCGTGGCGAAGAAGTCATGTCCAAAAAAGGGTGTCACCAAAAAAGGGGCGTGGTAACGTGATCAAAAAATGGTGTGGCCAAAGAAGGGGAGTGGTGAAAAAGAGGTGTGGTCAAAAGGATCATTTTAGGACGTTTTTCTCATAATTTTCCTACCCTCGAATTTTAATGAACAAATGCCTGGATTTTCATTAAATTTCAAGATTTCGAATATCTAAAACGTTATATTTAAGCTTGTGGTTAACGTACCCGCATGTTTTTCATACCAAAATGACCGTTGATTGGTCAAGATTATATTAATATACAAATTTTGAAAATCGGTCGGAAAATAGAAAAGAAAATGCCCAATTTATAAAAAACTTACCTTTTTTTCTTTACAAGCCCCTAAAACCCCTTTCTCGTACGAGTACCTAAAATATTTTGTGTTAGAAAAATGCGTACGGGGTCAACCTTTCCATAGACACCTCAATTTGGAAAATCGGACCTGTATTTTCCGACTTATAGCGGAATTTGTGCAGCTAAATTGTTAATTTTACAAATTTTTTACAGTTTTACCATGGTTTGGTTTACTATGGGAAGAGCCGACATCAAAATTAGAAAAAAATTGTTTGATGTCGGCTCTTCCTGTAAAAGTAATTTTATGTGGAAGAGCCGACGTCAAAGAAATTTCGGTCTTTTTTAAATTTTGTTTTGATGTCGGCTCTTCCCGCAAAAATAAAAAAAAAAAAAAAATTTCTTTGACGTCGGCTCTTCCCGTAAAACAACCAAATCAACTACGAAAATTTTTAAAATTAATGATTTAGCTGCACAAATTCCGCTATAAATCGAAAAATATAGGTCCGATTTTCCAAATTGAGGTGTCTATGGAAAGGTTGACCCCGTACGCATTTTTCTAACACAAAATATTTTAGGTACTCGTACGAGAAAGGGGTTTTAGGGGCTTGTAAAGAAAAAAAGGTAAGTTTTTTATAAATTGGGCATTTTCTTTTCTATTTTCCGACCGATTTTCAGAATTTGTATATCAATATAAACTTGACCAATCAACGGTCATTTTGGTATGAAAAACATGCGGGTACGTTAACCACAAGCTTGAATATAGCGTTTTAAATATTTAAAAACTCGAAATTGAATGAAAATCCAGGTATTTGGTCGTTAAATTCGTCGGTTGGAAAATTATGAAAAAACGTCCGAAAAACGTCTTTTGACCACGAATCTTTTCGTGCCATATCCTTTTTGGACCTACCCCTTTCATGGCCACACCTCCTTTTTAGCCACGCCCCTTTTTTGAACATGACCCTTTTTGACCACACCCTTTTTTGAACACTCGTTTTTGGCCACGCCCCTTTTTTGACCATGAATTTTTTGCCACACCCATTTTTTGCGGCTACGTTTCTTTTTGAACACGCCCCTTTTTGACCATGACTTTTGGGCCAAACCCTTTTTGAAAACGCTTTTTTTCGACACACCCCTTTTTGTGGCCACGCCCTTCTTTGGCCACGATTCCATTTAGGTCACCCCCTCTTTGGGCAAGACTCTTTTCACCACGCCTCTTTTTGGCCACATCCTTTCTTTGGGAACATTCCTTATTTCACCATGCTTCTTTTCGGGGCCACGCTCTTTCTTTGACCATGGCCCTTTTTGATTACGCCTCTTTTGGCTATGCCCTCTTTGAGCAGCCTTGTTGTCCACGCCCCTTTTTTGGCCACGCGCGCCGCCGCCTTGTAAACCACGCCTTTTTTTGGTCACGTTCATATTTGGCCATTCCCCTTTTTAAAAAAATAACATAAAAAAGAAAAACTAGTAAACAAAATTTTAAGATGATAAACAATATTTTTATTTTAAATACGTTTACATTTATTTTGAGCTTATATACTACAAAAACCTACTTAAATTTAATTCTTCATGTTTTCATCTACAAGCAAGTGGGGTATGATGCGTACTCAGGCACAGATAGCACGGGTCTTACAGGCTTATGCTTCTAAACCCTAATCTGTCATTTTTACGTATACTTACGTTTATCAAACGAACAAGTTCCAATAATCATAATTCATAACTAATCAGTAATTTGTAAAGCTGCTATTGATTAAGATTCTTTGTTTAATTATTTTTATTGAGTTTTGAAAGCCAGTTTTAAATACAAAAAAGTTGTCAATTAGGAAACCCATTGAGTAACAAGAAAAAGTTCTCGTCCTTTCGTATACTGCTTCCTCCCAAGGTATCTGTTGGTTTCACAATTTTCAAAAAAAAAAATAAACAAAACCAAACATAATTACCGACTTTCGAGTTTTGTGGAGCATTCCTAATGTAATAAGTTGTAGCATTCTATATCATCTATATCCACTTTCAACTTAGTCTCGAACTCACTCAGCAGCTAGGTGGTGATGGTGGCACGAAAGTGCATGCTCAGCTCATGCTCACGCACCAGCTCACACGCAGGGTCTCTGCAGAGCCTTTGATTTTGTAATTTATGCCTCCAAATCATGCATCATGCAAACAATCCAATTCTATGCCTAGCATGCCGTTGTTAATTCCATTAACGAGAAAAGTCAGATCGGTAGCAAGGGTTGACAATTTGCGTGTAGAAGATATTCAAAGCCCCCTGACTTCTCTCCCCATCACAGTTCACAGATGCCATCCATATATTAAAGAAATACAAAAAAAAAACAAATATTTGCACCTCTCAACTCTCGATGTGGTGGTGGCGGTGGAGATGGCGGGTGTATGAAAATTTATTACCCTCACAGATTTTTAGCACTTAACAGAAGATATTTTACTTTGAGGAATTTTCGGTCGATTCGGTTCGGTTTGGTTTGGTTGGGGAATTATTTCGATTTGAATTTGGACTTGAATGAGATTTTACTTTATATTTTTGAATTTTCAATTTGCTGCTTAAATAAAAATGCTTGACATTAAAGAAGATGCATCGGTGACAGGTGTGGTGTGGGTATAATATAGCAACACACATGTCACATCCTTTCTAGAGATGATTTCTCTATATGCCATGATGTGTGTGCTATGTGGCACTCTGAGGCGGCCGTTAAAGCTTCTTGATACTGGTGGCTATTGCTGCGTGTGTGGGGTATTTATCAACGAGCTCATTTAATTTGTTTTATGGGATGAAGTTTAATTATTTCGAAATTCACCCTGGATCATCTCTCTTTCTCTCTCTCTCTTGTGACTCGTTCTATCTGGGGATTTCAAAGAATGCAGGAATGATTGAGATATTTTTTTTTGAAAACTTTTGTCAAGCAGATTAGCATAGATATTTGTTTGAGATGTTCTGACAATTTGTCATTATGTTAAATTTATATAGAGATAAAAAGTTGTAACATGTGTATTTACATACCTATACACAGTGCTGATGTGATCATAATTTGTTTTCCTGAATGGGTTTATATTAAGTGGATGCTTTCAAACTAGGGCTGGCCTCGAGGGAGTCTTGTTGGTTGAGTGTGAGACTAAAGTCTTCTATTTCGTAGGCTAAAGATGCAAACCTCGTAAATCCACTTTTTGTCAAAAAGAGATTTTTGAAAAAATATCACGTTGACAACTAAATTTATGTCTGGATTAAAAAAAAACATCATAAATGTCTCATTATAAAAGGAAAAAATTGTAACAAAAAAAACCTCTTTTATCCAAAAAGCATACATTTCTTATAGACCTACTTAATTGAATATTAGAAATCACTTTGGTACACATTTTACGAAAATGGACTTACGAGGTTTGCATCTTTAGCCGACGATTTGTACCTACACATTGTCTAATTTTGTAGCATTTAAAAAATTCCCTCAAAAAGGTCCACGATTTTCTCTTTCACTTTTTTTTCTATATCCACACCAACAAGGTCCAAAATCGTGACTCTTAATATACAAAGTCATCATCACTTTATACTATATGTACATCCCTCTTACTTTGTTCCTTTTTAAATATCACCAATTTCCACGAACATAAACCCATAAATCCTTGACCATTGTGACGGGCGCGATTTAAAATGATAAATTAACGTATTTAGAGGGTTGGTGGGTTGCTTTGAACAAAAATAAAAAAACCTCTCCAGCCATTTCCGGCGCCATCAGTGCAAATGAAAAATTGCAATCGGGAATATTTTTGCCTCACTAATCGTAAAAAATGTCCAGCTATATACCTACACCTTAGTTACGTACGACTATATATGACTTGGAACACATGTGCATAGGTGTAGGTTGATGATGGGAGCCATGGTCAGGTGTCACTCACAGCAAAATTGTTCTGAAATAGAAAAAAAAATTGAGTTTTTTCAAATATTATGTGCTTTTTTTATGGGGGAAAATATGACCCCCGTATACACTCTAAGTCACTTGATTGACATCAGTTTTTGTATAATACATTTTTAACCCTTTATGGCATGAGTTATTGTTTAAAGAGGAAAAAAATAAAATACGCTTAAAATGACTTCTTTAGGTTGTTTTAAGACGTTTTTTTATTAAAACCCAAAAAAATATGTTTTCGTTTAAATAAAAAAACTCAACCAAATATGTATATTTTCAACCCCTTACTGCATAAGAAGCCAAATATGGCTTGTAAACTTTTACCTCTTAAACGAGCAGGTTAATAATTTTTTTTTAATTAAAATGTATTAATTTCAAAGAGAATTAGACACACAAGCCGAAATAGATTTTTATGATCACTTAACTCACCTAACAGAAAAGTTTTATTATTTGAAATAAGAAAATTTTTCACACTTCCGTTTTCATTGACAACAAGTAACACACTGACCTGCAAACATGAATATCTTCCTTCTTGTTTGGTGCATGTGTGCAAAAGCATACCTATTTGTTCTCAGAAATGCACCGAAGAGGCTCTTGTTGCGTTTTGATCATTTTTTTATTGAAGTCAGGAGAAAAGAGGACATAACTGTAGAAAGCCATATTTGGCTTCGTATGCGGTAAAGGGTTAAGTAAATCTTTAAATGGTAAGTAAATTATTTAGGAATCACTGAATGGAAAATGTAAAAAAGGTGTTTTTCAAAAATAGACGAAAAAAATTGTCAAAAAGTGGTAGCAAAATTGGTTTTAATATTGTGTCATTTTTTACTTCCCAAAACTACCAATTTCTACCCATTTTAGCCCAAAGTTCTGTCAAAATAAATTAAATTGGACTAGAATTGGTCACAATTGGCAGTTTTGGGAAGTGAAGAAACGGACGTATTACCTTTTTCCTCTGTACTTTCGAAAACTGTCAAATTCTAACAAATTCTAGTTCAAACTTCTGTTAAATAAAAGATTAAATTGCTAAAAAATTGGAATTTTTGGTAAGTAGACGCAAAGATTTATAATCATTTAACATGAGGTCTGTTTATTTACTTCAAAAAACTGCCAATTTTGACCTATTCTAGTCCAATTTTATTTTTTATTTACTGAATTTTTAGAAAGTGGCAGTTTTGAGAAAAAAGAAATAGACCTACGGTTATGGCAATAATTATGGCTAAAATGGGTAAGAAAGAAATAATGGCATTTTCTAAGTCGTGTCAAATCCAGCATTAAACTTTTCAACCTGGGTTTTTATCTACATATATAAGACCAAATTCTAAAAAAAGAAAATTCGCAAAGCAAAGCACAATATGATAGGGAAATGTAAGAAGCAAGTTGAAATCTTTACTAAAAAGGTATAAAGTCGCTTAAGTTGATTTTAAACATTTTTGGAAAAACAATTTTAATCTTCAAAAAATTATTCCGAAAAGATTATTTTCAATAGGAGGCTAAAATTTCAACACAGAAATGTAGACATCTATTTAAATATTTAAAAAAACGTATTTGGCTTAATTCGACTTAAGCAACTTTACATTTTGAGTAAATAAATGTCAAAAGAGTAAAGAAATTTTAAAATCTACTACGTTTTGGGACAATCTACATGCAGAAATGTTTACTTTTGAATTTTGGAATTATTTGCTTAACATAAATTACATAAGTTTTGTGTTTAGGACCAAAGCCTTCCACAGCCATCTAAAGCAAATTAAATTGGTTTCATAAAAAATATGTTCCCAATCAAGTGTCTTAGAGAGTCTACCAATATCCTATGTTAGTGGCCATTTATTGCAGGAACAAAAAAAAGAAAAAAAAAAACTTACGAGTAGGTACACTTCCAGCCATATAGGACAAAAACGTCCGATGCTCAATATGACCGTTCCTTAAAGCGCTACCATCTATACCTACCAACCAACTCTCCCTGGCTCTGAAATGGCAAACATAAATTTAATTTATCGACACCATGTGCAAGCCAAGTGGGGTAACACGGTTTAAAAAGTATAAAATCATATGTAGGTAGTATGATTCTAACAGAACCACGGTCGGTCGTAGTGGTGGGGGTCTGCATTGGAATTCCACACTGGCGATATTTAGGGAAATAAAATTTGATTTAGTGCCAACTGCAAAGAAGAATAACGGCTTTGCCACCCTCAATTTATAGTTTTTTCATCTCTCGAGATTGTTCCTTCCCTCCGCTTATATAGTTCTGCGCGGAATGGGCATTGAAAAAAAAACTGCCGCCCAGATTCATAACTTGGGATAAACCATAATACCCGCATTTATGTATATAGAAGAGGAGAGGTGATCCTAAACCCCCATCCCAACAGCCGATACTTTTACTGACGGGTGGTTGGTCATTTGGAGGACTAGTTGCCTCACATATTTTCTATAGAGAACGGTTGACAGGATTGCTGCTGGAAATATATTTTCTGAAAATGAATTTATCACCTAACATGATAATGTTATATTTTTTTTGCATCAGGAACGAAAAACCGATTGCCGGTTTGGATATGTGAGACTTTAGAACGATTTATGGCAATATCATAACTAGAGCAAGCGATTTTTAGCAGGTGGTGTGGGAAATATTAGAAAGTGTCAAAAAGACATCTTTATATCTCAAGACCTGACCTTACAGATGAACGATGTAGTGACAGAAGTGTCAGGTAGATTGGCTTTACTTTCACTCTTATAGCAATTATTGTCAATTTATAGTTGATAAAATGATACATATTAAAAATCGATATTTAACAAACCTAATTGACAGAAGTTTTGAAAATTTAACTGTGAATTACAAGAAAATTGATAATTTTTACAGAATAGTTAATCAGTTTGTTAAGAAATTGGATTTTAATGTACCGAATTGCAATATTTATCAACTATCAATTGGTAATCTACAAACGTAATAGGGGTGTGTATTAAGTCATAGTTCTTTTATCAAATTTCAGAACTAAAGAATTTTCTATTTTGTCTCGAAAAAACTGAGTTCTTAGGTTAAGGGCTATGGGGTGGAATCGGCTAAGGTGATAGTTGACTGTCGCTTTTTTGATTGTCGTTTTTGATTATCAACTATTCGTTGCTCTGTGTAAATCGATCGCCAAAAATTGTTTGTTTTTTGGCATAACTTACAATTCTGTTAAGAATTAAACGTCATTTTTGCATTTTTAGTGCTAAGAAATGTTCTCAAGGATATCCATAAACGGATTCGTAGTTATAAAATGTTTTCTTTTCTTCTCAGGTTTTTTCTGATCAGTTGGACTTTTTTATAATTATTTTAACTCCTTACTTTCCTGCGGTTTGAAAAATTGCAAATGATGTACATAAACATTGGAAATGAACTAATTTGCTATTTTTTATTCTTAAAACACACTTTTTACTTTAGATATTAATTATAATATTAAAAAAACCAACCAATTTTAAGCCGACCGCAACAAAATTTTTATGAAAATAACATAAATGTATGAAAACGACACCTAAAAAGCTGTCACTTAATATCAGTACAAAAAAACGATAGTCGATTTGATAATCACCTTACATAGAGCAAAATTGTCGATTTTGATTATCAACTATCAACTATCGCGTTAGCCGATTCCACCCCTGTCCACGTATATCGGTCTTGGTCTCTTCGTGTTTTTTTTTTAATTCTTGTGGAAGAAATATAGAATTGATCCTTTTGAATCTGCTGCAAAATACTTCTACTGAAAAATTCAATTTCCAAGGCCACCTATACCGCTGAGACTATCGTTAAATTTAGTTCCGAAAGTTACTGTCACATCTTGTATTGTTCCTATTTTGAATTCGTTGGAGATCGAATTTTCTAGCCTCATGACCAGCCCTAATCAATGTTTTACTCAGTATTTTATATTCTTAGACCATTTGAGAATTAAATTTTAATCGCATTGAATTTTACCCAAAGTTTATTTTTTGACACTTTGACATTTTTTGAAACGTCAAAATTTAGTCAATTTTTTTTTAACCCTATTCTGCTATCCGATCCGACCGAATTTTTCGATTCACGTAAATTGTTCACTTAATTTGTTACAAATTATTTTTTAAACTCTTCAATCTTTCGAATCCAAAGCTCTTTCAATAAGTTCTTAAGAAAATCTAATTATAAAATTTTTATTTTTATCGCAATTTGTATGCTTTTTGGAACATTAATTTTCCTCCAACGGATAGCACAATACGAAATTCACGCGAACGTTTAGCAGACTGGGGATATTTGCTCACCATTTGTGAATTGTGTTAAAATCGCGTTAAATTTTATTCAAAGTTTAATTTTTGACACTAATGAGGTGAATTCAAAATTTTATCTCGGAAAAAATTACATAGACATTTGAATCCAATTTACAAATTTAAGGATCCCCCACACCAACGCGAATCTGCCGCGTTTCGTTTTCATTGACAACCACGTGTTGTTGTTATTCGCGTTGGTGTGGGGGATCCTTTAATCGGAATTCTAATCCCATTTACACACGGCCTTACTTAGGCTAAGAATAACCTTAAAATATAGCCTTTTGCTACTTATTTTTAAATATTCTTTAACTAAAGAAGTCAATAAAAGCTAATTCAAGTTTAATTTAAAAACCCTACCCTACAATAAACCAACCGAACGGAAGTTATCTTCAAACTTCTTCTAGACTAGACCTTGAACAAAAGATTTTTTTTTTTTGGCTCATAACAAAGAAGGTATGTCTAAAAGATTGTTTTATGTGAGAGTTTTTCATAAGAATTGTTTATTGTTTTTTTCGTATTTGTATTTGTTTTCGTACCGATCTCACCTTTGTTATCACGATGCACATTTCATGCCTTTATCTAAGGCGGCTGCTGCTGATGCTTCTGCTGTTGCTAGGTGCAGAAGCGCAACGTTTCTGCAGAAAAAAAAACTCCCGCTAAAGGAGCATCAAGAGGTAGTTAGCTCCCTAAGTATTTGATGTATATCACTTAGCTCATCTGCGGTCATGGATCGCCACAGCCACCATCATCGCCATGTTTTAAAGATTACAGAGTTGCCTTAGGGCCAGTTTGTTCACAGCTGATCATCTTTAATCAAGGATTATTGCAACTGTAAAATTATCGCATGTGCAAGGTAATACAATTTTTTTTCAAGGAATCGATAATTTAAGTTGTTAATCATGGAAATCGCTAATCAGCCGATTTTGGTTGATTAGCACCATTTAATTAGAGCCTGTTAAAGTCATCGTTCAGATTTAACCCATTGTGAACAAACTGGCCCTTAGTGTGAAATTAAATCACTTAAATTGGTGAGTTAACTCAGGTTGAACATCAAATTTCGCTTTTAAGACTTAAAAAACGTCTTGTGTATACAAGATGACGCAAAATTTGTCACCAGTTGCAAATGGCGGCAATAATGTCAATTGGAGACAGTTAGAAAAATGAGATTTCACAAATTTCGCCCCGTCAAAAAGTGAGCAAGCGAATGGAATACTTTTTCTCCAGAATTATTACAGAAAGCTGAGAAATCCTGTTCATGATTGCTGAATGCTGAGATCTCCGAGATCTCATTTTGTTAAACATGCCTCATTAATCCACTTTCTTTAGGAGTATATCGTACCTCAGCTCCAGTGCAATGTCGACGTAAGTGCTACTTTCCTAAATGTTGAGGAATCACGTTTAAAGTTTTCTTCCTGATTTAAAATACAATTTCGCCTTAAAATCGCTTACTATTCTGTTTTAGATTTAATAATAGTATTATTTATTTTTTCCACCTGACATAAAAACAAGAGTTGTGGAAAAAATTGCACTTACGTCGATATTGCAGCGGAGATGCGATATAGTGACTCATGTCTAGTTGACGTGTATTTTGTATCTATTTATTTAAAAAATGTCAAAGTAGAATTGACATTTGCCGCCATTTGCAACCGGTGACATCTTTAGTGCCACCTGGTAGAGTTTATTTTATTTTTTAGATTTATTTTTTGAAATTATTCAGCTTATCGCCAACTAAATGGGAACTTTTATCCCCGGAAAAACAAAAACTACCGGGGAAAGAATATTTGCAATCGCAAATCTCCCGCGAAATAATTTATCTACAAGAACTTACTAGGAGAAATTTTTGCATTGACATAAGGAAAAAGTTCCCTGGAAAAATTATTAACGATAGCTTTTTTGCTGAAAAGAATATTTTCCCAAGATGATTAGCGATAGCAAATTTCCCAAAATGGGAAAAAAACTCCGGGGAAATTTCTTTCGCGATACTTCTAAAATTATTCATATAATTTTTATGAATGGATAAAATTTTTAAAAATCCTACTGAAAAATCTAAAGAGGCAACTCTGCGTCTATACCTTGAAGTCATGAATCTGAGGAAAATAAAATAATGTGTCCAAGTTGTGCTTCGCATTCGCATATCCATTAGATGGAAGATAATTTTGCACGATGCACGACCCAGTGTAGACGACGATGATGACGATGACGACGACCACGACTACGTCGTCGGTTGCTTGTCTCGAAGGCGATATAGGGTTTAAGTAGGAAAACCACATCACATATTTATACCTATGATCGGAAGTGTTTAGTCCGATTCATCGCTGCAATGGTAGTGGCGGAAGATATGTACCTACATGCACTTTTGTTATGAAGTTCAGCGCCTTGGAAACAAAGCAATGTCGAGGGCATATCCAAGTTGACACGCAGACCAACCAAGAAGTTTGGTTTTGAAGAAAAAAAATATAAAATAAAAATGCTTCTTTGCTCAACACGGATGATGACGACGATTATGATGACACTGATGTTGAAAAATTTGTAGGAAAAAGATTTAGAATGTACATATACACATGGTGGCGCAAAAATTGTCACTGGTTGCAAATGGCGGCAAATGTCAATTCTACTTTGACATTTTTGAAGTGAACACATACAAAATACACTTCATCAAGACATAAATCCCTATATAGTGTTCACATTGGACTGCCTTCGCCGAATTATTTTGACATCTCTGTACTTCCTCTCACTCCCTTTCTTGGCCCCTTCTTTCTTGCCATGAAGTGGGAGTGAGATAACATAGACGTTAAAAAAGTCGGAGGAGAAAGTCCGATGTGAACACCGTCAGAGAACGCGGAATTGACATTTGCTTTGATTTTGACATTTGCCGCCATTTGCAACCGGTGACAACACTTTTTTGCCACCTTGTATGTAGACGTTTCGGGTCAAATCATAAACTAAACTGCATATTTAAAAATAAATGTATAAAATTGTATGAGAAGAATGAATCCTATTTTCGTCATAATTAGGTCCAGTTTGTTCACAATGGGTTAAATGTGGACAATGACTTTCACAGCTTCTAACTAAATGGCACTAATCAACCAAAATCGACTGATTAGCGATTTCCATGATTAACAACTTAAATTATCGATTCCCTGAAAAAATATTTGATTACCTTGCACATTCGATGATTTACCAGTTGCGATAATCCTTGATTAAAGATGATCAGCTGTGAACAAACTGGTCCTTATTGTTTAATTTTTTCGACTAAAATTGATTAAAAAAACGATTTCTTATCCTTGAAACATTTTTTTTAAATGAACAAATTGTATACTTAGAATTTTCTCAGAACACACTTGGACAGAATTGTCCAACTGGTCATCTAAATAGTGGGAATTCTTTTTATTTATAAACGGTTCTAATTATAAAGCTGTTTTCGAAAACGTCAAAAAAAACTCTGCCGTTAGAAAAAATCGAGTTGGTAAACGTCAAATGAGTTTGCAAGAAAATTTACTGACTTTTATTAAAACATTTTGTATACAAGCAGGACGTCTGCATATTTGACAATGGATTTCCATTTCCATCTGCGTCAAAAAATGACAATCATTGGATAAACTTTGAAATCGGTTTATAAATAAGACTGTAACCGCCATATTCACTCGGTTAATTCAGATTCAAAAACTTAAATCTTGTCGGAAATTAATTGAATTTAAATAAATTTACATCCGGTTTTAAGATTTAATCTGGATTAATCGGGTGAATAATATGGCGGTTAGTGTAGGGCCTAAAAAATAACATACCTGTTAATTTTACATTTAGCATCTTGTTAATTTAATATTCTTCTTCTTGACAGATATTTGACAATTGAAGAGGGTAGTTTCCAATTTCTTAAATTTTTCCTTTTTTGATATTCTATGATTTAACGTTTATCGTATAAGGGTATGTTTACACTCAACACCTTTGAATGTTCATTAAATTTCTTTTTCGAAAAAATACTAATTTCATTAATGAATTTTTAAAATTTATTTCATTATTTTCGTTATTTGTTTTTTTTTATTATTATTTCTTAAAATGTTTATTTTTAAACTATATTTTTATTTTACAATTTTACAAGTGGATTTATTTGTGTGTGTGTTTTTTTTTTTTATTTAATTATATAATTTACTTTAATCCATTTTTTATATCACTTGTTCAAAGTTATACAACATAAATAATGAAAATAATAAAATAACAAAATTTTTTTTTGAAACATTTTTTATTTTTATAAAATAAAAATTTATTTTTATAAAATAAAAATAAAAAATTAAAATTTGCAAAAAAAAAAAAAAAATTAAAATTGGAGGAAAATTCCAATGCAACAAGTTTTTTAATAAAGTGGAATAAGATTCCGCACTTTTATTAGGGTTGATTTCTGTGAGTGCCGCTATTTATCGTACTATGGATGAGATGAACCCAGACGCGGATTGCCATATAGTGAGTAGGGGGAGAAGTATTGGGCCAGTGAGGGATGTGGTGGCATTGGCATGCCTGCCAGTGACGGTGGTGGGCCTAAAGCTGAAGGAGGTAGCATGGACGGTTTGCTGTATGGATGATATCGACCCGTCGCTGATAATGGACTCAATGGTGGCGTTGGGTAGGTTCTTTGAAAGAGTGGATGATTTGGTGGAAATCCTCCAGCTGCTGCTGCGGCTAACATCGATTCAGGCATGGATGCGGTGTGTGTCCGCAGGTGCTGAAATAGCTCGTCTGAAGTGCCAAATCGCTTTCCACAATAAGCAGCATCACCGGCAATCCAACTGCAGACGTATGGCAGCTGTGAAGCTGCTGTCAAGGCGGCCAATTGCGCATGGACATAGGCAGCTGCCGCTGCTGACTTCGGGCCGGACGGAGATTCACAGTGCGGACAACCTGCCGGACAAGGCTGTCCAGCTGCTTTATTCAGAAAGTGTGGACTCGAGGGACAGCCTGTACAGTATGGATCTCGACACACTGGTGTCATCATCGCTGACGGATCAATGCCTTTAAGGCGGGCATAGTTCAAGTAGGGGCTCATTGCTGCGGCCTTGAACATTGGATGATGTGGAGACATCAGGGCACTAGCTGTCATTAGGTCCATCGGATACCCCAGACCCGGTGGGTAGCCGGAGTAGTAAGCCTGTCCGCCGGCCGTTGACACCTGTGGCTGCATTGATGCCGCATGCAGAGCCTTCATATACTGTGCCTCCGACACCGATTTCGACACAGGACTACTTTGAGCTGGTGACACACTGATATTATTATTTCCACCACCACCAAAGGATTCCTTGGATGAGGCACGATGTGGACTAGGATTTGGTTGATGATCAGCATTCTGGTGTATACTTGCCGCCGACGAACCCGTCGATGATGCCGATGACAATGTCGATGGAGTTTTGCGTGCAGCAGTATTCGATGTCGTCGTTCCAGGTGTTGCAATCATTGCGGGTGAGTCTCTTTGTGAAGTGGCACTTTGGTTTGAATCGCATCGCGTTGCTGTGTTGCTTTTTGGCGTCTTAACTCTTACACTAGATTGGTTGTTACCTGCCCCTGTACTGCTACTACCATTGTCCATCAAGTCATAACGATTGTTATTCGACTCATAAGGCTTAAAGCTAGATTTGACTTGTTGGTGCTCCGTCGAGCCCGTCGACACTGACGAAGACTGACTTCCTACCGGCGATGATTTATCCCGGCAATCTGTGGATTTATGTGAGGACTTTGTCGACTTTTCGATATTTGCCAAAAGCTTAGGATTTGGTGTATCGGCTCCGATGGCGCTACATGTCTGAGCCAGTAAGGCCAGTGGGCTGTTTTTTGTGTCCAGCTGTAAAGAGAAGAAAAAAGAAAAAATATATTAATAGCTTGTTGGGAAACAATTTGAGAAAAATAAAAATCTTTGAAGTACTCGTATGTAATGTCAACCGGAAGTAGGTATATTTCCTACGCATAAACTAGACCACGCCATTATACCTCCCCAAGGCCTTTTCAAAAATAAATAAAAAACTCCACACAAAGCAAAGTAAAAGGAGTGTGTTGTTGATGGCGCAAGTGTCGGAGTGTTATTGGGCAAATAAACATCTGTTATAAGACCATGGCCAGAGCTTCGTCGTCATCATCAACAACAAAAGTATACCGACGGACGCCTTTTGAAGTGCCACACACAGCTCGGTGAAGAATTCAGTTTTAGTGGCAGACAAGCTGTCATCAAGCAGTCGCTATTAAGACACTTTGGCAGCAGGATCAAAGCAACCGTAACATTCTAGATGTTGCAGCTGTCGGTTGAGATGTATGTTAACGTTTTGGGCTATTTCCTATAATATTAAGTATTCCATAGATCCGCACACACTAACTTACATCTATAGAAAGGAAAATAAAAAATAAGAAGAAAATTGCTTGCAATATAAGAGATGAGGTTGCGAATGGCTGAGAGAGAGATTCTTTGGCGGCATTTTAATGGAAGCATGACGAAGTATTCTAAACGATCTTCGAATCGCGTCGTTGGTGTTGGCATCGGTCGGTGAGATTCGGGTTAAGTATTTGTATATATTTGTTTGCGTGTAAAATCATGTGGAAGAACAAGGTTTAAATGGGGTGGTGCTAAGTAAATAATTGCTATTTTCCTTTTGGCCAATAATAAACAATATTTAAAATAAAGATATTTCCAACAAACTGATTGAAATGGTTTTTTTTGAATATGTTCAGATTTTTGACCAATGAGAGATAGAAAGAGGCTGAAAGAGATATAAAATCACGCCCCTTTTTAAGTTCAAATTTTGGTGAACAATAAGATAAGTTGTAAAAAAACCCTTAAGCACTCCAATAAAAATAGACAAATGTGTGAAGAAGTCTGGCTGTGTTTTTTTTTTTAAGTCAAGTAGATCTCATTTGAGGAACAAAATTAATGCGTTCCAATGCTTTTTTTAAGTCGTAAAATTTAAAAATTTTCGAGTATCTTAAGAAAACAAAATACGTCATTAAATTTTTAAAAAACAATTTTTTTTCCGATGTAATTTTTATTGAATGTGTAAAATTTGAAAACAAATATTTTATCTTTTTTTAAATTCTGTGGACATTTTTTTTTCAGTCTTAAATTTTCAAATTTTCGATGAATTTAAGAAAAAAAAATAAAACATTAAATTTTTAAAAAAATGTTTTTTTTTTATTTCCGAGGTAATTTTTATTGAATCCGTAAAATTTGGAAAGAAATATTTGATCTTTTTTTTAATTCTATGGAAATTTTTTTTTCAGTCGTAAAATTTTCGATGAATTAAAAAAAAAAATACGTCACTAAATTTTGCAAATATTTGATTTTTTTTTAATTTCTGAGGAACATGTTTTTTTAGGCCGTAAAATTTTTTAAATTTACGAGTATTAAAAAAAAACGTACGTGAGTACAATGCTGTTTTTTTAAATTTCTGTGGAAAATTGTAACTTGAAATAGAAAAAATACGTTAGTAAGTTTTGCAAATATTGGATTTTTCTTTAACTTCTGTGGAACAAAGTCAATTTGTTTCGGCCGTAAAACTTGCAAATTTTAGAGTACCTATTAAAAAAAAAAAAAAAAACACGTCAGTAAATTTTTCAAATATTGATTTTTTTTTGTCGTAAAATTTGCAAATTTGGGACTATTTTAAGAAACAAATACGTTAGTAAATTTTGCAACTATTGCATTTCTTTTAATTTCCGTAAAATTTGCAAATTTTCGAGGAATACAAATTGTCCGTATAATTTGAAAATATACGTTTTATTTAATCTGTACCCAGGCAGCTAAATTTCTTTTATTTTGTAAAACTGAAATTTGTATGTATGTATTTTAAAAAAACTTAAAAAAAAAAATCTTCCGTAAAATTTGGAAATATGCGATTTTTTTAATCTTTACGACACAATATGGCAGCAAATTTTTTTTAAATTTACAAAATTGAAACTTTTATTGGGGAAAGTACGATAACTTAGGCGCCAAAAATTGATAATGTTTTTTTGTAGAGGTGTCAAAAATAAGCATTTTTTACTATAAGAGGGGTCTATCTCGCTCCGTTTAAGACGTAGAGGCAATTTTAGAAAAAATGACTTAAAATGAAAAACAAAAAATATTAAAAAACAACGGCAACACTTATAATGAAGTACTATACCGGTTTTGAATATTGTTTAATCTTAAATTTAAATTAAATTATTTATGTATGTCAATAGTTTTTGAAAAATTTACAGATTTCACTCATAGAGTAACTATGGGGACATTGAAAATGACTTGTGTTAGCTCGATAAAATAAAATCATGAATAATCTTTGTGATTTCTAATTTGTATCCTATAGTTGCACCAAAACTTCTGAAGATGTCTAAGAAACCATTCTTCAGTCTAAAATTACAATATGTAGATATTTTTAATGTCGAATCCCAGTTGGCGGTTAAATTTGATGTTGATGTTGAAGAAATTCAAATATTTGCTCAAATTTGCTCAAATTGATTTACAAGTCTCTCAATTTATTGAACTATTTATATATAGGCAAGTTATTTGATTTACTGTCAAAGTGAACCCTTTTTAACGCGAGACCAAATTTATAAATAATTTGATGTGTAGCTCAAACTCAATGCAAACCTGATTTACCTAATTGTTTTTAGGTATTCTATAATATTTTGCATTTTGAACTCATCTTTTAATAAATTTAATAAACTCGAGTCGTGTAATTTCTTAAAACAATATAAATGGTTTTGACAACTAAGCTGTATTCTTTTATCTGTGTATATGAAAAGCAAAGCACCAATTAAGTTGAAAGCTGAGTTGACAACCAAATTGAATCGTTTTTTTTTTTTTTTTTTCATTTGAGGACCTTAAGGTAGAACTGTAATAGTCGGAAGATGTTGGAAGAAAATTCTCTCAGTTCACTTACGCATTGAGCGGTCGTTGAGCGCTCTTCACTTCCGGAACAAAAGTAAAAAATTGGTCGAAACAAGCAAAACTCAATTATGGGCACGTCATATGAATTCTTTGTATTCGTTTCGTTTCGTACGACCACTTAGGTCGGCATCCGACTATTATAGTTCTACCTTTAACCTTGAACATCTGAACATTAGAACTAAATCTATATAAGTTTATTAAAGAAGTTCAATTATATTGCAGTAAAGTTTTGTAACATAAATTTATAGTCTGAGATTTTACTTGAATTCTAAGACCTTAAATTATATTTAAGTTGCTCAGGTAAGTTAATCCTACCTCTAGACTGATTAACGTTAACTTAAATATCCTTAACCTTCAACAACTTAGAACTAATGTTGTAAGTTTATTAAAGAGAAACGCAAGTAGGTACCTTTGCATATGTCAGGCTCAAAAAATAACATTGGTTTGGATGTAGGCCAAGTTCAAAAATCGCATTGGTTAAGACGTTGGTCAAATTCAAAAATCGCATTGGTGTAGACGTAGGTCAAGTTCAAAATCTCATTGGCTTAGACGTAGGTCAAGTTCCAAAATCGCATTGGCTTAGACGTTGGTCAAGCTCAAAAATCGCATTGGCTTAGACTTAAGTAAAGTTTTGTGACATAAATTTATAGCCTTAGATTTTACCTTAATTTTAAGACCTTAACCTCAAAGATCCGATAATTAGAACAGAAAATAAAAGTCAACCCTTTTCGATTACATACATTTAAGTTTCGCTAAGTTAATCCTACCTCTAGGCTGATTAATGTTAATTTAAATACCTTAACCTTCAACATCTGGCCCTTATAGAACTAAAGTTATAAGTTATAATCAAAGAAGTTCAAGTATAGGTCTCTCTGCATATTCTAGGTTCAACAATCGAATTGATTAAGAATTAAGTCAAGTTTTGTCACATAAATTTTGAAGCCTGACATTTAACTTATTTCAAAAACTTAATCTTTAAGATCCGATTATTAGTACAGAAGTAAAAAGGCAACCGCAGAACAACTAAATCAATACTTTTATATAAATGTACATACATAATGTCATACTAAGGGGTCAAAACTCTTACGTCTCTGAGCCATTCTGAGACATTCGAAACCATTTACATCCACAGGTCCAACGAGTTATGGTAACAAAACGGCGCACCCTAGCGCTAATTGGGTAAACGAGCTTTGTTGCTCGTGATCGCCATTTCTACTTACCACCTACCTACATACATAATGTATATACCAATTTAGATACGTAGGTATATGAATTTTGTTGGCGAAGCCAATTTTGTTATTCAATTTTTCAATTTTTGCAATTATTTATTTTGATGAATTAAACCTAAACGTTTTTCACCTACACTCTTATGTTATTTCAATTATTTTTTAACTGAATAAATTAGTTCGATATTTTACCTTCATTTTAAGACCTTTATTTTAAATATCCTATTGTTAGAACAGAAGTTATAAGCCAACCAAACCAACCTAATCGTACCATCACGAATAATATTTGCAAAATACCTACAACAATTTAATCAACATAACATTTTACAGACATACCTAACCTACTTAATAATATAGCTATGTATGTATATCACTTTTGTTCCCGATGCGAGGCCAATTATTGTGTTTGCCACCAGCCACAATGCAGTGGTGGTTTTTTATTGCACACATTCCACTCCAACCAACGTCTTGCCCACACCCTTACAGCAATGTATATTCTTTGTGGGTACGTTTTTTACTTTTTCTTTTTGTTTTCTTGTTCCTCACGTCATTTGCCGTGATGAAATTAGTTCTCAAAAGCCAATCTTTCACGTTTTTAGTATGAAATTTTGATGCAGATTTGTAGCCTGTCATTTTATCTTTAATTATCTATCTTAATATTAAGCATCCGATAATTATAACCTGAGTAAAAGGCTTCTAAGTGCGCTCAAATCGAGTGATTTTAAGATTTCATACAAATTCAACTATCCTCCACTGAAGCTCGTCGGTTGGCGACGATCAACGTGTAGGTACGATTCATCGATTGTGTCTTTAGGTTCATTTTGGCATTTTCTTTGGTAACACCAACCAAAAATTCGATCCTGAGCCCCCTATACGCTAGAGTTCATTTCTTTCATTTGTTATTTATTCATTTGTTCATTTAATCATTTTGGTAACACCATATTTTTCTCAAAACGACCCTATAAACATTTTCAATGTTAAAATTCGCATGCATACTCAAAATTTTGATACAAAAAATGAAAATAAAAAATTTCAATAAAAATTTGTTTCAAAATTGTGAATTGAAGTGCTAAATGAGCTTATTGAGGTCAATGCTTATATCAATTCTGAATCGAACACAAAAAACCGAATGGTTCTATGTCTACTAGTTTTTGAGAAAATTGAGAATTACTAAAAATACTTTTTTATGAGATTTTTGTTTTTTTGTTTGCTTACATAAATACAGTGCTAGCACCCAGCATTACGGCGTATAAACAGTGAGGTATGCATGGAGGGTCAAAAACAAGCATTTTTTACTACATAAGGACGGTCTACCTCACCCTGTTTAGAAGGTAGGGGCAATTGGGCAATAATTGAAAAAAAAAGATTAAAAAACAACGGCAACACTTATAATAAAGTACTATATCGGTTTTGAAAGCCAGAAATCTATTCCTTAATCCCAAATTAAATTATTCACGTCAATAGTTTTTGATAAATTCGCATGGAAACTAAAAATTTTGATGAAAATAATGAAAATAAAAGTTTAAACCAATCTTTTTTCAAAAGAAGAAAATCAGAATTGAAAAAAAAGAAAATTAAAGAAATAGCTATGTACATCCGTGTTAATATAAATAAATTCTATAAACCTCTACGGCAAAAGTTGGAAGGAAACATTACAGCAGAAACTGTTCATTTTTGTCATTAAATCGAATTTTGGGGCGAAGTTTTTACACGGAAAAATTATTTCCTTCCGTAAAATGTGTATTTTAAGAAAAATCAAAAGTCAGAGAAGAATCACTCGTGAAAAATTGGCCAATATGGGATTTTTTTTATTAAATTTGCACATGACGGAAAAAATCAGGAACATTATAGCAGTGGAGTAGCGTGGGTTTTTGCCACCCGGGGCAGAGCCAATTTTTACCGCTCCTAGCATATTTTTCTTAAACCATTATTTTTTTGCTGTTTTAAAAAAAATCAAAGATAAACAGCTGTTTAACGGAGATTTTCCGACTGCCATTTTTCTTGGATTAAAATGAAGAATCATGTTGGTCAAAGCTTTTTTAACTATAAAACATATTTTAAAGCAACCCATACAAATTTAAGCATTCAAAATGGTTTTATCCTTTAAAAAAAGTTTGCATGTTTTTTTTGCAGTTCAATAAAAGGTGTTTAACTTACCACAGCCCCTGCTACGCTACGCCACTGGATTATAGCACAACTTGTTTTTTTGTGTTGTATACATTTTAAAATGGGCAGTATTAATTTCAAAACAGTTTTTTGTTTAAACTGGAAAGTGGGCATTGTTGTCTTCAGTCACAATATGCAGGATGGAGTTCGCATATTTAAAAACCTATATGCGAGATTATCAATGCGAAAAATCCCCGTCAGCTTAAGTTTTGCCTTTGTCATAGGAATTGAATTGTAATCGTTTTTATATTTATCGCTCTTATACCTGACATTACCGCAAATTTTACGACCGAATAAAAATGAAATTCCAATTGAATTGTCTGTCACTTTATAAATTCAAGAACAGAAAAAAAAACAGAAATAAAATCAAAATAAGAAAATCATTAATTTTTACGTCTTGTATAGTTTGACGTCTTGGACAACTTTACAAAATAGCGACAACGACAGCGATGCCGGTCGCCGCTGCAGACGACTATACAACGACGACGTCAACTCATTAAAAATATTGACAGACCGCTATTCAATTCGTAGAGTGCCAATAAATTTTCATTGCCTCCAAACGACATTACAGTTTGACGTTACGGCAACTTGCCATACACTATCGTGCTGTCATCATCAACATCGTCATAAGCTCTTTACCGCTATTAATGGTATTGAATATACTTTTAACAAAACTCACAACAAAAACAACAAGCAATCAAATCGCAATAAAGATTCAAGAATTCGCCATAAATAATCCCAATTATGACACTCAATTACTCATCGGAATAGCAATTTAGTAGGTACTAGGTAGGTATGTAGGTAAATACATCTTACAGTCGTATAGATACGTATAACCTTACCTATACCTAGAAATATTCAATTGGACAAACAAAATGGAGGTGAATACCAGTTAACTTCACCACCAAACAATTTATTTATGGCCGCAGTCAATGGCGGAGTAATAATTTATTTAACATTATTTTGTTTTGCTTGTTTCTTGGGACAAACGAACCAGAGACGGGGAACCCCCCCTTCTAAACTTGTCGTAATGATGTCTTCTTCTCCTCGTTAAGGGAATGGTGATCATAAATTGCATATTGAATTAAGTCATAATAGCAAAGCAAAAAAAAAAAAACAGTTATTGCTTGCACAAGTAAAACTGTTTATTCACCGGACAGAGGATAAGAGAGTGAGGGAGAGAGATGGAGAAAGAGAGAGGTAACTCTGTTTGAAGAAGGCATTTATCATAAATGCGCAAAAATCCTTAGAAGAAACGACAAAGTTCCGGTGCACTTGCAGCACCTTACCGGAAACGGCCATTATACATACAAGTTGATACCCTATACCTAACCTAACCTATACCTACATAGTTGTATATGATATGCAGTGCACTTTCTGTTTGCCAACATGTCAGGCTGGCTATATGCATTGGGAACTAAATGGCTTCAAGTTTTCCTTTTAGGTCGCCCTCTCCCTGACTGTTTTTTTTTTTTTTTTTTATAAGAAGGGCGAAGGAGAAAATAGTGGAAAATTAATGTCGAACAATTTTCATTTTCCAAGTGTTTCCGCACCGACAATGCGGCGATCGTTTATCACTAAACTTAATAGACTTCCTTTGTACATGGTTGGTTGTTGAGTTTTTAGTTTTATTTTTATTTAATTTTGTTCAACAAACAGAGAGGGGGGGTTTGGTTATAAAAGAGCAGCAGAAAAGGTTGTGATATATTTTGTCGCAATATTCGACCTAAAGCAGAAAGGATTTGTCATTTTTCTTGGCATTGACTCTTAGAAATTCATATTTAAACTCAGTTCCATATCGTTATTTAAAATTATAATAACTTCAAAACATGAGGTGATGGAAGGGTTTTGAGGTTGGATACGAACACAGTTCATCAAAAAACCTTCGGAAAAGTATTTCTAGATAAAGAATACAACTGATTTGAGTTGTATAATTTCAATAATTTAAAGTATCAATAATTTATCTTTCAATCCCAACACATATACATAAATAACATTATAATAATGACACATTAATATGACAGCTTTAACGACATAAGGATATCACCATTGACCATAACAACCATGAGAGGGTGACAAATAAACGCTCTAAAGGCAAGACAAAATTTAAGTACCTAGTAATAAAATGTTTAGCAAAATAGGGCAAGACGGAAACACAAAAAGATATAAAAGTTCACAATAAAATGTTTGTGCAATTTAACTTTTTATAACCGATATAAAAACAAACACATCCGTTTGAAGTTAAATTCTATAAATGTTTTAAAGATAAATAAAACAGTGCGGAAAAGTATAAATTTTTTTACTGTTTTAAAAATATAATCGACAATTCAAATAAGGGGAATAATAAGGTGTGTTTATTTTCTTAGAAACTCTGTGATTCATTGTTTGAATTTGTGTGAATTTCTAATGTCGTTCCCGCAATCGAAAAATTTGGAGTTTTTCCCTAAAGTTTTTCGCTTGCAAAAGAATAAAATTAGAATTTCCCGCCCAACATTTCTCGCACTAAATCTGACTAACGCTCATGTTCTGCATTTCGAATGAAATTGAATTGAAATCGCATTTCAATTTCACGTGAATTGAAATTCCATGTTTTACAATTTGTTCGTTTTCGAAAATTTCGCAATTACTTCGAACTGTCAAAATTCAAGAGGCATTCATTTTTCATTGTTTTTGTTTTTTTTTTTAAGTGAAATTACACTGAAGATGAAAATGAATTTCATATTATTGGCATTTATAAGGGAGAAAAGAAAGCGGAACTCTATAGAAAAATCAGCCGAACAATTTTGCGAAAAAATTCTCATTTTAAAAATTGTGAATGATTCAGATGAATTTTTATTCTTTTATGTTCTTATGTTTTCTACGGAAATAATAATAAATAAATGCTTACATTTTGTACCAAGAAATACAAAACTATCTGAAAATGCACCAATTTCACAAAGCTTAAAAAAGTTGATTGAATACGTTCAAAAAATGAAATGAATCGAATTATTTTCAAAATTCCAGTTCGCTATTACATAGCATTTCGAACGAATTGTGGAACACCCAAATTAAAATTCGTCGTGTGAATTCACAATAAGTGGAATGCAAAACATGGGCGCAAATGTCACATTTTGAGGAGTGGTGATAAAATGCTATCAAATACAAGTAAACTGTCAAAATTTCAGGAAAGGTTTTCTGTCATCTTAATTTTCACTAATTGGGAAGACTTTTTAAACGTAAAAAAAATATATCAAGTTTATTAATTGGCCTTATTGTTTATTAATCAGCCTTATTGTGAGTTTACCCGAAAACTTTTTCACCTTAAAATTTTTAGTTTGGTCGGAATTTTTAAATCTATCGAAATTTTGTTCGCCTATAAAAATTAGTTAAGACTGTCAATAGCCGAAATGAATGTTCACAATGAGTGGAATTTTTCGAACATGAAATTTCGGTTGAAACTCACAATAGGCGAAAAGTTGGAATGCTGGAATGTTGTTAGGGTAAAACTCACAATAAGGTTGCATATTCAAAAAACAAAGGAGATATTTAATTATGCACTATATGATAAACTTAAATCTAATTTTCTTCAAAAAGCACTAAAAGTAGCTTAAAAGTTGTCACCGTTTGCAAAATAGCAGCAAATATCAATTCGAAACAATTATTCAGCATTTATGTTTTTTTTGACGTATCTATTTGGTATCAGCTTACTTCACAAATGTCAAAGTAGAATTGACATATGCCGCCATTTGCAATTGGTGACATCAACCTTGTTCGTTTACTTCCCAAAACTAACCATTTCTAACATTTTTTGCCCAAAAGACTGTCCGAAGTTTATATAAAAAAAAATAAAAAAGCGAACAGACCTAATTTCTGCCACGCGGTGAAGACTTTTGCGCCACCTTTTATAAGAAATACTCAATTGGCAATTCAACACTACTTTTCTTAAGAAATAGTTTTGCTAATTGATATAAATTTTTTATAAATTATTTGATTATGAAAAAAATACAAATTATTTGGACAACCCTTCGTTAACACCATTTTTTTTTTAACAATTGAATTCAACTGATTATTAACCTTGTTCGTTTACTTGCCAAACCTACCTATTTCTACCATTTTTAGCCCGAAAGACTGTCAAAGTTTATATAAAAAAATAAATCTGGTAGAACCTGGCAGTTTCGGGCAAGTACGCGAACAGACCTATTTTGTCATATGACATAAGTCAACCTGGCATATTTGACAACCAGCAAGTAATAGCCAGAAGAAATTTCTTGGGCTAAAATTGACAGAAAAGATAAATGTTTTATCTCTCATGAGTGCTCTCTTTGGAAGAAATAGCACCAATTTTGACTTGAGGAACAAGTTCGGGCCAAAAATTAGTAAATCTGGCGGTCTGAAAATGTTTCAAACTTGGTGCGGAACAAAGCTTATAATCGCCAATCAAATAAAGGAAATCATAAGGTGCGTTCCTTTGCTTTGAAACTCTGTGAGATTTTTTCACTAAAAAGAACACTCGGAAGATAGTGTCTTTCTGCTTAAGAAATTTCTTTGAACAAAAATTCACAGTTTAGCTAAATGTCAGTATGAGCGACGAGAGTAAATGACAGATATCTAGTAGTGCGTGTCATTCACATAAGTTTGTACAGGATAATGTTAATTTGATTGAATTTGCGTCCCAAACTTTTGCGTAGGTTTTTGAGAGAATTTCTTATTTGCTCTTTAAAATTTGACAGTTTGTGAGTTTCTGTGCACAAAGTAAAAGAACGGACCAATTTTTAAATTAATAAGAGGTTCGTTCCATTATTTTGAAACATTTCATTTTTTGTGAATTTCTGCACATTTTAATTCTTTTTATATGAACTTTGACAGACTTTTGTGTAGAAATTCACACAAATGCACAGAGTTTCAAAGTAAAGGAACAAGGCTAAGTTTTCGTTAGATCTGAAATTTTTTGTTAAACTGTTTTAAATAAAATTATGAATTATACTCAAATTTTTAATAAACTATTTAAAATACCTAGTTTAGTTTTGTGAGAAATTTATTTGAAAATTTATTGAAAAAATAAGTCTTCCAAAAAGATTTGACTAAAAGTTTAAAACGAACAATCGTTTAACTAAGCTTAATTGTTCCATCTTCTTCACATGAAGGAAAAATGGAATCTTTAAATTGTTCCAATAAACACAAGTTTACACCGAAGCTATGTCTATTTCAAGCCATATTTGGGAATCAATTTGTTTCAATCCTTTTCTTAGACCTGTAATTGTCTTGAATTGGACGTGGACACGACTATCAACTTTGTCTTCATAGCCATCATCATCATTATAATCATCATCATCATCATTGTTAGCTGTCTTCAAGGTGTTATTTAAACGCTTCTTTCCAAACCTGTCAACAATTTGATTTGAAGATGAAGCATAATACGTGAGTCGCCAATAGACCAAGACCAAGACTAAAAACCAAAACCCAAAGCAGAAACCACAAGATACCATTGCAAATGGAAACAAGGAAAAAAAAAAAAAAAAAAAAAAAGACTTTATGATTAGCGTGGTCATAATAAAAATGGGTGCTAATGATCTTTCTGTCCGTTCGAGAAGTCGAGAGACTCAAATAGAAAATTATCGTGTCCATGGTTGTTATTATCATCACTTTGCTGTTGAACAAAAAAAAAAAAAAAAAATACCTCAATCCATCCGAATAACAACATTTCTAACACGTAGGTTATAATATGCATTTAATTATACCTTCACCTAATACACACGTAGGCCGTAAACGCGTATAATGGAATCTGGCTTACCAACAAGCTAGCTCTCTATACCTATAACGAATATAGCTTCTATACTATATTACTACGAGGTGCGCATTGTAAATTAGCTTTAATGGGATTTCGAAATTGCTGTTAATTATTATTGGTAACACAACTTAAGTGTTTGGCGTTTTTTCTATTTGGTCAAAACAGCCAATATAATATTGGGGGAGACCTGCATGGTATTAGGTAGGTATATTGGTGGTGGAGACTGCGACGCGACCAGTGAATAATTTCACTTCAATTAGCATCAAGTATTGGGCATATTGATCGTGGTGTTTTAAGCTTAGGAAGTGGGCAGTGTTTGTTATTGGTCATATATGGAGGGACGTAGACAAGAAAATTTTTCGAAGGGGTTGCCAAATATTTTTCGTTTACTTTCAAAATAAAATTCTGACAAATTGATAAGTTTTTCATTTTACTTTTTAAAAATATCTCCAGATGAAGATCGAGGTTGAGCCTCAATCGATGGACGGAATCGATGGCTTTGATACAAACCATTTGTATTTTTAATATTTTATATGATCTGACTATCACAATAAGGCGAAAATAGAGAAACTTAGAGTATTTCACATTCGTGTAGTGCGGTTAAAGAGAGAATCTCTGTACTTAAGAGTACGTCCGAAATTTGGCTCAAGGGTAAACTGATAGCCATTCCTGGAAGCACGAGTATAATGATTAAATTGTTTTAGGGGAAGAATGCAACAAGCTATTGGAACATTGTTTATAGAAGTAGCGATAAAATACGAATATTTGTTTTACCAAGAATAGTATTTCAAAATACCATTTCGAAAAAATTCTTTCTTGCTGATTCTTAAGCCCAGTTTAACACTCGATTAAGTGTCACTTACGTTTCAATTATGGAAAACTAATGCACAATTTTACAGAGTAAGGGCCAGTTTCACAGTGCAAAATAAGTGATACTTAATTTTCCCATTCATGGACTTTAGACGTAGTTTTACTGTCTGTGTAAGTGGAACTTAAGTGGCCATATATGGGAGACTTAAGTGTCACTTATTCCGATAAGTTTACACTGTGAAATTGGGCATTAGTTTTCCATACCTGGCACTTAAGTGACACTTACTTTACTGTGAAACTGGCCCTAAACCTATCGGAATAAGTGACACTTAAGTCTCCCATTACTAAGACAGTAAAACTGCGGCTAAAGTACCAAAGTGGGAAAATTAAGTGTCATTTGTTTTGTTAAGTGTGCACTGCGAAACTGGCCCTTAGTCTGTTAAGAAATTTTTTGTTGATACATTTTTGAAAATGTTCGGTTTGTTTATTTTTGTCTGGCACTTTTCTTGACAATAACATTGAAACAATATAAAATTAAATTTCCAAATCCTTTAAAATAATGAGAATCAACAAGAACGAATGGTCCAACTGAATTCTTAAGCACAGATTTGCACATAATATTTTACTGTCGAGAAAAGTGCCAGACAAAAATAAACAAACCGAACATTTCAAAATTGTATCAACAAAAAATGTCTTAACAGACTAAGGGCGAATGCAAATCTGTGCTTAAGAATTCAGTTGTAACGTTCGTTCTTGTTGATTCTCATTATTTTAAAGGATTTGGTAATTTAATTTTATATTGTTTCACTGTTTTATTGAATGCAAAATAAAAATCCTTTGAGATTCTTTAACCTTTTTCGAGCTCGGACGAAAAATTAAAGAAGAGAGAGGGTCATTAAACCTCAACAGTCCCTGCCTGGCTACGGCCTTTATGGTCAGGTATTCTTTTGTTTGGTGCCTTGACTGGCTATTTGGAATTCTTTTATGGGAAATATTGGTAAATTAACTTTGGATAAACCACGTTTTTTATCTCTGACAAAACCGACTGACAAGCCGCTGCTAGCTGCGCGCTGCCCGCCTCCGGCCCTGAGTCGTCAGTATAGACGAGATAAAATCATTTTTGTATGCGAAGTCTTTATTGTCATACCAAACACAAAAAATGTTTAAGTTTTTTTTTTTATGCACTCGAATAATATCTTCTTTCTGTGTGTGATTTCATATTGGGTGTTGTTTTTTTTTTTTTTTTTTTGTAATTTGATGACTTTTTAAAGTTTTGCTTGACTTTTATGGTTTTTTTAAATTAACATGACTTTTAAGTTCGATGTCGTGAAAATTCTTTAAAAAGCTATCATCACTTAGTTAATTGACCATTTATGATGAGAGGTATAGGTGTGTCATATTGTGCATGCACAAGAGAATATCAGTATGTTTGTATATATGCACGTTTTAACGACACATAATATTAAAGTTGTTGGGCGTTTATAAGTATGCTTGTTCTGGTAGGTACAATGATTACAGTTGTTTTCTCCGACTATAGATGGGAGCTTAATTGTGTGTAAATGACTTTGTTAGTTTTTACTCATTTTGTTTATTATTTTTACCTTCTTTTAATGACTTAATTTCTAAGCAAATCTAATAAAAAAAACGTATTGATTTTAGAGACGATTTAATAAAGAAATTAAGTAAAATCGACTTGAATGGAAAAGGTTTAGGCATGAAAAAAAAAAACGATTACTTTCAAAAAAATACATATATTATTTTTGATAATAAAGAGCAAAATATTCTGGCATTACACTAAAAAGAGAAAATTATCAAATTCATAACTTACTACCTATATTTCTTCAAACTCACAATGTTCTACAAAAAAAGAATATTAAAATTGTTACTTGATGTGATTATTTAAATTTATATCGTTTCCTTGGTTCTTCGTGGACAAGGATATTCTGTGACCTGGTATGAAGAAAACAAACTGCTTTTAAAGTTTGTTGGCCAAATAAAATACAGACACATAAATTACGCACTTTTCCAGTGTTGCCATTAATTGTTTTTACCCAATTTCACTACTACAAGTTTGAATTAATTCCGAGTCTAAACTTGAATCGCTTAAAAGTAACTTTGATTTAAATGCATTTATTTGAAGATTTAAAAAAAAAAGATTATATGTAAAGGCCCATTCACATGAAAGCGAACAACGACCGACGAATAAAAGAATAAAAGGGATTTAAAACATTTAATAAGCCTAAATTTTTCACAAAAACAAGACAAAATGGTATAAAACTTATTTAAATTAATGTTAAGATATTTGAGAAAATAAATTGGTCGTTGCGAATTGCAATCTGTTCGTTACGACCAATTTATTTTCTCAAAATTTCTCGTATTTTAGAAATTAAAACGCAAATTTTAGTATCTTAACATTAATTTAAATAAGTTTTATACCATTTTGTCTGGTTTTTGTGAAGAATTTAGACTTATTAGACGTTTTTAATTCCATTTGTTCTTTTATTCGTCGGTCGTTGGTGGCTTTCATGTGAATAGGCCTTAAGACCAGTTTATATCATGAAAAATGCTTTCATATAAAATTTAGATTTCTTCGAAAATTTTTACATAAATTCAAAAATGTTCACCGCCTTTTTACTAAACTACCACCATTATTCCCGTTTATATCAATCAAGCTAATAATTCAATAGATCGTAAAAACCGTCAAACCGATTGGTTTTCTTTTGAAATATTTATATGAAAATAAGTTTTGATCTTTTTTTTTCCCTGTAATTACTATTAGACCAGTTTATACCAATCATCAAAGAAACCAAAATATCGTGAGTTTAATGTTTCCCTAATAGATATGGTTTTTGTAAATAAAAAATAAATTTTTAGCAAACTTTTCACTGTTATTGTTATTACACTAGTTTATACCAATCAAAAAATAAATCAAAAGGTCGTGAGTTTAATGTTTTCCTCTAATGTATATTTGTTTTGGGAAATATATTATATAGACACAAACAAGTTTGTGATCAACTTTTAGCTCAAAATATGTTATCATTATTACACCAGTTTATACCAATAAGGAAATAACTAAAAAAAGAAACTTTCGAGTTCAATGTTTTCGTTTTAAAGATGTGGTTTTTTGGAAATATGTGGTTGAAATTTAATTTTTAGACTAATTTTTCGCTGTTTTTACTGTTAAACCAGTTTATACCAATCAGGAAATAATTCAATAGATCGTTAATTTGGTTGGTTTAATTGTTTTCTATTATAAACATGTACATTTGGAAATAAAGATATATACTCAAAAAAGCTTTTGGTCGTCTTTTCATTGTTAGACCAGTTTTTCACCGATAAGGAAAAGTATCAGTAAATCATGTCTTAAATACATTAATGGAGAATAAAATTTTGACTAACTTTTGGCTAAGTTATCAATATAAGTCTACTTTATACCATTCAGAAAATATATTCATAAATTATAAGTTTAGTGTTTTTTCTGCTTTTTAACTAGATAGTTTAACTTAACATTTAAAATTACATTTAGCGCATAATTATATGCGAAAAAAGTATTTATTTTCACATCAAAAGAGTCAAATTAGTAGGTACAATGTACATAGAAAGATTTAAAATTGGTCGAATATTAGTTTTTCTAAATGAAAGAGTATTTTCTGTGATGATAAAATATAAACTACGAGCGGTGTAGGCTGCAAAGTTTTTCACACCATCAAACTTATATTTTAGGATTCAACTAAACAACGACAGCTTAAATTTAGCTCCAACAAATTTGTTGGAATTAACGGAAATCAACCCGATCGTTTAGTGGTGGTTAGTCTAATTTTCTGCAATTCTATTTGACAGTCTAAAATTCAAGTTGTTCAGAAACCGATGCCTCCACATCATTTTGTTGCAATTTTATAAAAATTTATTTTCATTTATTTTTCTTAAGCTGGCAACTCTATATCAACTATACCAATAATAGAAAAGAACTTGAATCTCATTATAAACAAACGCAAAGATTTTTCCTTTTGTATATGGTTGAAAGTGAAAGAAAAATGATAAACGTCGTTAAATTTACATAAATGAGGTGAAATCATAGTTTTTTTTTTTTTTGGCTGGTCGAACGAAACTCTCCATTTCCCAACACAACCATTTTGCGAATATAACTTTTTATCCTGAAATTTATTCGTTTCTTTTCATTTTATTTTTTATTTTTTGTTGTTGTTTCTTCATCATATCTGCATCATCCTTTGCACTTAATTCGCTTAAGATAAATTTTATTACATTCCATGAATGCGGTGTTAATAATATAGATGTGCACACAAAATGTTCTTTTTTTATTATTATTTATACACTGAAAGAAAAATAAAAAAAATTCATAAAAAAAATATATATAAATTCGTGGTTTAACAGCTGACCTATTGACTTATAACACTAAGAAATTTGTGTGTGTAAATTGGTAAATGGTAGGAATGGAGAGGACCGACAATTTTCAGCCAAATTTGAAGGGTAAGATAGTGGCACTTTTAATATTAGAAGGAAGATTTGTAACTTCATCGCAATAGGCAGTACCCCTGAAAAAAAAACACTTGTTTTTTGGTGGAATAGACTGGACAGCTGGAGACAGTTAGCTAGGGACCAAGCTGGCTTTACGGTTGGGGTAAAATTAGAGAAAAGTGACATTTTGAAAATCTTGAGTGGAGCGACAGCTCGTGTAGAACCAGGGCTTACAATTCTCAACCATTCTTGTGTTATTGGCAGGATTAGAGGGTGCCATGTCATAAGGCAGATGCAGTACTCTGGAAAAACACTTGTTTAAAAGTGTTTTTAAGTAAGTAAGCCTGATATTTGATCCTCAGACCTTTGGCGTGACAGTCCAATGCACTTACGCTAGGGTCACAACTAGTGAAAAAGCCATTTCTAAAATTTTTCTGCGAGATCTCGAAAAAGTATTCTACATAATGTCATAGAAATGATTTTTCGTTTGTTTTTTTAAAAATTCAAAAATTAATTGATTTAATTTCGTTTAAATTATTATCTAAAAAATAAAACTATAAAAATAATATTTTGGTGATTTTATACCAATTTTTTTTTCTCAGTGTAGCTTCATTGTACATGAACAATCCAATATAAGGGTTACCAGTTTTTTCTTTCCTTGAGCACAAGATAAAAGATGTTTATGAAGGTTTTAAAAACTTTTTGCAGCAAAACAACACGAGTCTCTTTCTCTCTCTGTTTCTTTCTTTCTTTCTTTCTTTCTCTTTATAGGGATGGACATCTTATCACGCAATCCCTGAGGAGAACATCAAATTGTGTCCCTTAAAATCATTTCCTTTGGGGCTATAAAAACAGGACATTAGATAAAAGGGTGAGCTTTTATTTAAAATTATAAAATGGGGCCAACAAAAAAAAATAAATGTATATTCGCTAAGTTAACCTAACCTGGAGGCGTATTATACTGTGTGTATTATAAATCTAGATGAATGTGCTATGTGCTCTTGCTGTAGAATGTAGATATACTATATAGTTTGAGAGCCTTTTTTTTATTGCGCCCAGATAGCAATTTATGATTTCGCTAATGTATTTTTTTATGATTTTTATGTGTGCGGCATTGTGAACCTAAGGTGAATGCAATAATAAGGTTTTTATCCGCATGCTTCTCTTTCACTCTCTTTCTCTCTCCCAAGAGTTGTTCTTATTAACTGAATGTTATGGTAGTTTATTTTATCGCGGCCGGCATTTTCAAAAGTTTTGTTATTTATGAAGCTATAATTTTTGTTGCAAAATAAATTTGCTGGTTTTATTATTATTCCTATATGTAGGTATGTTTAGGGTCTCTTGGATTGTGGCTATAAAGTTAAGTTCAAGATGGATATATAACAATGGGTGGGTTTTGTAAGGGTTTATCGATTAATTCTTTATGAGAGGTTTTCTCAATTATTAATATGACGAATTGAATTAATAATAAATGTGAGGTAACTTTATTTTGAATGATGTTTACATGTCCAGGGTTGTCAACATATAGTTTAAGAATGGAGAACAACAAAATTTAACCTCAAAAATCACTTTACGTATTTGCATTCCTTTAAATAACAACCTAGAAATGGATAAATTTGGGAAGTAAACGAAAAACTACCCAAATCTATCCATTTTTACCATTTTTAGCTTAAAAGATTGTCAAAGTTCATTTAAAAAAATTATGAATCTGGCAGATTCGGGTGAGTAAGTGAACAGACCTAACAGCTGACAGAACAGCTCATTTAGTTAGGAAATAGGTGTGTTCCTTTACTTTGAAACTACATTTGTGCGAATTTCTACACAAAAGCTCGTCATAGTAGTTCAAAAAAAAAAAGTTTATGTGCAGAAATAAACACAAACGCAGAGAGTTTCAATGTAAATGAACACACCTATAATGATTTTTTTTTTTTAGATACAAGTTTTTTATGACAAGCTGAATTTCGTTGGAATATCCCTTCAATCAATATATTATCAACATAAGAAGAAAAATACTTTTCCATCTCATCAAATTCTACCAATAACAAAAAAAAAAAACATCATTTCCTAACTAAATGAGCTGTCAGCTGTTTTATTGAACATCTTAAAATATGTACTTTAATACTAATGTCTCCCTCTCTTCATCAATCGCATGAATTTCTTTTCATTTTTATATCTGTCATTTATTTTATTTTCAATCTGCCTGCTGTCACATTTTTCCCGTTGTTGTTTTCCGCTGAACTGAACATCATGTCAAAGTCAACTGCAAATGCAAGTAGAGGCAAACTTCAACACCGAACGACCAACCGACACACACGATGATGATGATGATGACACGACACATAAAAGTAAAAAAAAAAAAAAAAACAAAACAAAAAATGTAAAAATTAGATAACAGAAACTCTGACACTTGTCTGTCGGAAGTGTTGCATTCACAAAGCTAAAGGTGCAATTTACACACAGAGCTGAGAGACATGACACAACGAATGGCAGCCATCTCCGTGCTCAGTTTTTGTTTTTTTTTTTTGGTTTGTTGTCAAATCTTTAAACGAAACAGAGGTACCTACAAAACGTCATGATGGGAGAAGAGAAATAGCGGCGTATAGATGTAGAATGTTTCATTGAAAAGAAAAACCTGCACACTTTTCACGACGATGACGACGGACGTCGCTAAAGACATTTTCCACACACAGACACAGAGGTGTTGTGTGTGCGAGGAGGAAAGTCAAGTCGAAACATTCGCGCGCAAAATAAATGAAAAACGCAAATGTGATGAGACATTAATGAATAGATTACTGTCACGCGATTTATTACCCCATCGTTTTCAGCAAAAGTGATTATACATAGTACATACATACCTACATACAAGGGAAGAAAAACAAAGAAAGAAAATGGAATAAAAACAGTTAGACACCCTAGGAGTCGAAATAACAGCACTTCATCATCTCTCAAATATAAGAAAAACGCATTTAGAGAGTCAGCCAGTGAGCAAGAGGTTTTCACATTTTTTTTGTTTGTTCCATTTTTCTTTTTGATTACATTTTTCCGACAGCAGACTGCAGGCGCGGTGGGTCGGGTACTAGAATCTTGACTCATACACACTTGGAGCACTCGAAGTGGTGATGTCAGAAGCATAATGGTGTTTGTTTGAAGTTTGAACGCCTCTTAATTATGTTGCAAATTCATTATTTTTGCAGCAAAGGGAGTGATTACAAAACGAGAAGAAAAAAGAAGCAACATAAGGAATGAAAGGCATGATATGCCTCTGAATGTTTGAAGATTGAAGATTACGTTAAAAAAAAAACGAAACGCCAATTATTGAGGATTGGCCATGAATAGCTATTTTTCTTAAATCCAATCAGTTGGTCAGAATAATTCATAAGCATAAAAATCATAATCAACCTCTATTACTAAAATAAATGCATCCTTCTTGAAATCGATCGGCAACACCTGAATTTCCCTCAAATTAGTTCTCAGAAAACTAAATTTCCCTCCAAAGGGGATATGCACCTAATATTCGATCTGTTCGTTTACTTTCCAAAACTGACAATTTCTGCCAGTTTCAATTTTATTTATGTGGAGTCGTTGAAAGGAATACGAAAAAACGAAAAGAATTTTTTTTTGTGATTGTGTGTGTGTGGCACTAGCAGCAATTTTGAAGTAAAATGTCCAGAAAATATTCAATTTGGAAATTATTATTATTATTAATTGAAAATCAACGCACAAATATTTACTATAAAATTCACCGAAAATTCGTTGCAACCAAAAACACCGCAGCATTGAATTTGACATTTTAGAAATTTTAAATCTTGCAAGTGTGTGTGCAAATCGGTGTAAAATCTTTCTTGAATCCTGCAAAATTAGCAAGATTTGTTTTGAGAGAAAAAATTCGTATTGTTCAGAAAAAAATCGTTAAAAAAAAAAATATGCGACACTTTTGTTGAAAGGAATTCGAGATTAATTTTTTATAAACTTTATCAAAATTTTGAACTAAAATTGATTGAAATTGACAGTTTTGGGGAGAAAACGAACGGATCAAATATTAAGTGGGAGGGAAATTTAGTTTTCTGAGAACTAATTTAAGGGAAATTCATGCATTGCCGATCAATTAAATGAAAGAGGCAACTTTTTTAATAAAACAAATAATTTCGTCGTTAATATATTTTAACAGTTGAATTATTTAAATCAATTCAGTTTCGTCAAATCAAAGTTTTCAACATGGTTGGTTAGTAAAAAAAAATATTTCCAAAACATCGATCCCACCTAAAGTCTTATTAACATTGGCTTCATCAGAGAGTCGAGGAGTTACCTATCTAAAGAGAAGAATAACCTGTAATAATTTTTGAGTTGAAATTTTTATATTTTATAAAATTGACGGTGTGGAAATTCACAACGAGAAATGTGAAATGAACATGATTCTGCTAGGTATCAATTTCACACCATAATTTTCATTTTCCAACCAAAGACTCTCTACAAAAAGAAAATTAACTTTGTCCAATAAGTAATTTTTGCTTCAAAATAAAAGCTGTGAATTAAAAAAAAAAAAATTAATTTTCACGCTGAACATTTTAGAAAAATATTTCGATGTTTAGAATTTAAGCCCAAAATCATACTCGTAGCATCCAAATAAAAATATATGCCATCACATTATCACGCACTCATAATCTCAATAAATAAAACGTCCCAAATCTGTAAAAGAATGACATTTTGTCCAAAATAATTTCTGAATGTCATAACGCCCATATCTTTAAAAAGGTCAAAGGATTTCTTATTTTATTACCTTTGTTACATCATCATCGTTTTTATAACATTTCCTCGTTGATGTAAATATTATGGGCATTTGTTTTATTCACCTTTTAATTTCACTCATAACAATTGGGTGATATGTCAGTTTGTGGGCGTTTTGACATTTTTAGTTACGATACAACTTTGCTATATGAAATATGGGAAGTCCGATGAAGGTTTATGATACGAAGTCATACCTGATCATTTCGAGGGTACAATTCTTTGCAAAATATTCGGTTTCAATACGAGCAGTACCGGTGTGTCATTTTGTTTGAATTGCGAATGGCCGCATTCAGATTTGTATCCAAAGCGATCTAGATAGCTTCGTGTTGTTGTAATCCCTTGTAAAAACACAGCTGATGTGAAAACAGCGGTTGCCAAAAATAAATCTCAAACTATCCTAATTATTCTTGTATACTCATCTTTCCTATAAGAAATGTCAACGACAGCTGCTGACTTTCGTTCAGAAACATACATTGATACTTGAGTATCTAAGATAGGCTATCGTAGTTAACCAGAACGAGGTCAATTGTCACCGGATCAAAGGCATTTATTTGAGTGACCGACACAATAGCCAGACAGTGAGCAGGGTTGTAAGGTTTGAAAAGAGCGGAATAGCCAAACGTATAAAATTAAAACGCCAAAAAATCGCAAAATTTCAATATTTTCCAACCAATACTACATCACTAAATTAAAAAAATAAAATTAAATTTTGCAACTTGTAGTTTTTACATTAAAAACATTTCATTAAAAAAATTGCTTTGTTTTGTTTTGTTTTGTTTTTTTTCTAAATGAAAGGTTTTTTGATGTACAAATTACAAAAACTAAAAAATTAAATATAATAATACGAATTTGTATACCCAGTTTTCTTCAATAAATTCAATGTAAAATATTTAATCAGTAGAGATCTTTCAATTGCTTGCATCTTCTAGCTTTCATGTAATCCAATCCAAATTTAAATCGCCAAAAACTTAAAATATCGCCTTTTTGGTGGCACATCGCCAAACCGATTTTCGTGTCGTCAAATTAAATTTCAAATCACCTGTTTGGCGATAAATCGCACAATCTGACAAGCCTGAGTCAGTGACACCAACCAAAGAGGATGTTAACAAAACACATTCAGCAAGTTTTAACTTTTGTCAGCCGTCAAATTTCAAAAAAAAATTCCGTCCCTATTGGAAAAAAAAACCTTTATTTCAAATCAAATGACATCTGTCAGGTCAGCTAGTTCCAAACACCTTTTAGGCTTATTTTCAAGTTTGTCAGCATTTTCTTTTAACAAAAACGAAATAATCAGCCTTATTGTGAGTTTCACCGGAAAAATATTTCACCTTAAAATTTTTTGTTCGCTCGGAATTTTAAAAGCTATTGTGAGTTTCACCCGAACTACATTTTGTTCGCCTACTAAAAAAAGTGAAAATTTATTTTGTTAATGGCATTACATTCCGCCCGAAATTAATGTTTACAATAAAGGGATTTTTTCGAACATGAAATTTCGGGTGAAACTCACAATAGGCGAAAAGTAAAATGTCAAATTTTCCTGGTGGAATGTTATTCGGGTGAAACTCAAAATAAGGCTGAATGCAATAATTGGTGTCCCAAAATTTACGCAAAAATTAATTTTGATAGAAAACATATTATATTGTGTTTTCATAAAATATACAATGTATAGGGTTATACATGGAAAATAATACCAGATAAGTGGATTCGCCGGCTTTGCTGACAAATGTTCTTTTTTGGTAACAATTTCCATGACTGTTATTGTCTGACAAGTCGCATTTTCAAACAAGAATGATGGCTCCAGACCGAAATCATCCGCACCAAATAGTGACACGTTGGTGAATGCATTTGTTTCACTGGTGTTTTTTCTGAACTCCAAATACCCCAATTATGAAGATTAACGAAGCCATTAAGATAAAAATGAGCCTCATCGCTGAAAATGATTTTGTTTGAAAAATCAAAGCCAACAGATAGCGTTACGCTCTCAAACTGATATCTATGTACATTTGTGTATAAAAATTATTTGATCGTCCCAAAAAATTCAGTGTAAGGCCTACTACATACTTGTGAATCATGTCGTGAATCCATACAAATTTGCATTTTTTTTACCCGTGAGCGTGCTCGTGAAGCCATGAAAAAAAGTGGAGAGTTTGCGTTCACGAGCGGTGAACCATATATACGCGCAAAATGTACGGGAACTCTTTGATTTTTGGTGTAGCTTTGACAATTTGACCATAAAAGCTGCAAAAGTCAAGCAAATTGTGGTCAAAAATTCACTTTCTCCACTGATCGTTGTTCACTTCACGAGGAAGTATTCACTAGGCTTAAAGGGAAGACCTTATAATTTTCATTATTTTTTCAAACACTATTGCTTAACAATGAAAACGCATTGTTCTTTGATGTAGCGCTCCATTTTTAATAAACCTCAACTGTCAGTCAGCTGTCAAAGTGTTTTTATTTTTCGTTGGCAACACCTTACCGCAGAAATGGTGTGAAATTCAAATCTTGCGTGAATCTTGGGACACTTTTAATAATAATCATAGTGCAATCAAAAGAATCTAATCTCATTCACTTAAAATCCCTTTCAACACCTGTCGTTCATATGTTAACATCTTTACACCTTTTTTTTATCTTATTTATTTATATTTATGTACATTTTTTTTATCACAATTTACCCACAACAAGTAGACAACCAAAACCACACCATCATCATCATTTTAATGTATTTCATGTTATAAAGTCTTAAGTTTTTCATTATAAACAAAAAAAAACGTCATCTTATATGTGTATAATGTAAAATTTTGTTTTGCTTGGCCTCATAACATGATACAATATACCTAACCAAACCAACATACTTATACATAATTTTTATTTCAAATACATCTTATTTTCTTTTTAGCATGACTTCTGGCATATTCGAGTGATGACATTTTGTCGTTTACTCGCATATGATTGTGTAAATGGGGCTCGTTTAATCTTCTCAACAGGCGGTGTCGGATTAGTGATTAAATGATGCTTAAAACGTTTTAATTCTAAGGGCCCAATGATTTTGTTTATTCATGCAATGAAGGAATGGAGAGTATAAAAACAATTCAAACAAATTCACATTCAGCCTTATCGCCAACTAAATGGGAACTTTTTTTCCCCGGAAAAAACAAAAAATACCAGGGAAAGAATATTTGCAATCGCAATTCTCCAACGAAATAATTTTTCGCCAAAAACTTACTTGGAGAAATTTTTGCATTGACATAAGGAAAAAGTTCCCTATGGAAAAATTATTCACGATAGGTTTTTTGCTGAAAAGAATATTTTCCGAAGATCATTCGCGATAGAAAATTTCTCAAAATGGGAAAAAACTCTGGGGAAATTTCTTTCGCGATACGGTTTTTTAACATAAAAAGTATGTGACAAAATTTGTTGTAACTCGAAATTTTATTAAAAAAAATTCAGTTTCAAAAATAGATCTTCTAAATATGTAAAAACGAATTGGTTATTTAAGGTTTTTTTAATAATACAAATTCTATATACTACTGAAATACATCCACCAAGTAGAAGCCTTAGCACTTTTTTTTCGACTTGTTGAATTATTGATTCAAAATAGCTTTTAAATGGCTTTAGGGCCAGTTTCACAGTGCACACTTAACAAAATAAGTGGCACTTAATTTTCCCATTTTCGCACTTTAGCCGCGGTTTTACTACCTGAGTAAGTGGAACTTAAGTGGCCAACATAGGAGACTTATGTGTCACTTATTGCGATAAGTTTACACTGTGAAATTGGGAATTAGTTTTCCATATTTGGCACTTAAGTAACACTTACTTCACTGTGAAACTGGCCCTTAGTCTTACAAAAATCGGCGTTTCGTCAAAGGTTATTTGTTTGTACGTGAATAACTCAATTGAAAATCATACAATTTCCATGGGGATGTTTTTGATGGATTCGTAATGAACCAGATAAAGACACTACGGCGGGCAAAATTAGAAATTTCGACCAAAAAAGTGGGGAATCGTGAAAACCCGAAATTGCATACTTTCAGGGGTGGACAGTTGCGATATCTGGAAACTCAAAGTTGTATGGGAATATAAATCCACAAGAATGACGAACACTATGGACTAGATAATCGGCTAATTTGGTCCCTCACGAAAATGGGATCGCCGTAGATGGCATGGCGCCACGAATGGCACCAAAGGTGGCTTTAAGCTCTAAGACTACTAAATTGGTGCATAAAAATTAATAAAGCGTGTCAAAAAATTCATTGCAAAGAGTTGTTTGAAGCCTTTATAAATTTTATTTCCACTTTTTAAAATCCTAAAATTGATTAAAAATTCCATGTGAAGCCGGGAGGACCAGCTTAGTTTGAAGTAAAAATCAAAATACGATTCTAAAGTTAATTAAAAACGTAGGTATATAAATCCAGTTGTACCGTACTTTTTTTTAGGAATACATAATTCTGAAAGTTTCTTAAGGTGCAGCAAATTCTTCAAGTTCTAGAATGTTTTTTGTATTTTTTTGTTTACCAAAATGCTGACCATACCTACAATAGCTCGTACAAATTGTGTTTTATCAAAATCGTTAGAATCGTTTCTGAGATATATAACCTCCAATAATTAGAAAACCTTAAGTTCAAAATTTTACGAAAAAGTTTTAGTGGTTTAGGCTTTACCTAGGTCGTTGTACAAACAGCCATACACTCCATTTTCGTCTTCTCTATCATAGTATCGTATCGTGAAGGCGATTTTTTTTAAGAATCCAAAACATGCCCTTTAAAGTACCTACATATTATGTACATATCGATGGTTAAAGTGCAGAACCTCATTAGTCATATTTGCATGCTTTTCAGAAATCAACAAAAACCTGCCAAATTGCAGTGTATGGCGACCTTTGGTAAGAGATTTTGAATTCTGTATTTTTTTTGTAAAATGTTCGGAACAACATTGTTACGCTGAAATTTGCAAAAGGTGGCTCTGATTCTGCTGATTTTTTTGCATTAATAATATTTTTTTTTAATTTTTTGACTTACGAATTCCTACTCCTTAACCGTCGATATATCGCAAGTAAAAACCATTTTTGTTTTTAGATAAATGGACTGGGATCTGATCCCCAGACCTCCAGCGGCGCGCGTGACGCCACAGGGTATCCACATCTTCTTAAAATACATCTTCTTAAAATACTTAATCCGACACTGTCTTCTTCCACATATCACCACAAATCCCCTTTCATAAAGACAACGCTACGACGACAACGACAAACGAATGTCAAATTAGTATTTCATGATAAAAAATCTGCATTTGCGTTAATTACATTTCATTATATGAAAATGTTGACAACTTGAGGATATGTGTTCATTTTTAAAATCTTAAAAAATAAAATAGAAAAAAAAAATGTCAAATGTATTTCATTCAATTATGCATTAGTGGATGTTGTTAGGCAGCCACAGTGAGCTTTGTTTTCTTTGTATTTTATATTTTTGCAATTATTAATGTCTGATGGGAAAATAAAAATAAAAAAAATAACACAAATCATGAGAAATGCTAATTGATGCACATTTTTACGTGTCACCGAAAGAAACCGAAAAAAAAAACAAAAACAAAAACAAAAAAACAAATAAATAAAACAATAATAAATTAATTGATTTAACAACTGTTTTAGGGGGATCCTTAGAGAGATACAATGTTGTGGGGATTATAAAAATGTATTCGTAAAAAATGTTAGCATCGTCGTTTTGAGAACAGACGTGGTGGTTTTAAAAAAGATTTTTATTTGACATTGGACAGTTTAAAATTTGGGTTTGGGGAATTTAGAGCAATTAAATTAAAACAATGAGGATCTGAAGTGACTGGCAGATCAAAAAAATAAAGACTGAAATAAGAGGTCTAAGAGACTGCACAGTTGGGAAATCTTTTGACGCTAGAAATTTCTTCTAATACTGGAGGAATATTTAGAAGTATTGATATTAAAAAAAAACTTTTCATGCAAGAAAATAAAATTTGAACTATTTAACCTGCGCTTTGCAAATAATATGCCGGCATAAGAACCAAGATATAATCAGCTTTCCACAAATCACCAATATTGACGCGATACAGTAACATTTTGAATGATTCCTCAAAGAGTGTATGGTTGAGTTCTAAAACGCATAAGATGCGTATTGCATGTAAAGTCATGAGTTCGGAAAGTCAATAGAGAAAATGATGATAAATTTATGAGTTTCTCAACGCATCTCAAACATCAGCGATGCCCATTAACTAAGTACTGAGCAGGGTGGTAAAATGCATTTCTTATTAAAAAATAAAATTTTAATGCAATTTAAAAATTATTTGCATTAAAAAAAAATGTTCAATGCAAGTTGAAAATTGTTTGCAATGAAAAAAAATTTAATGCAAGCTGAAAATATTTTGCATACAAGAAAAATGCAAATTTAGTTCAAAAATTATTTGCATTAAAAAACATGCAAATTTTGTTCGAAGATTTCGTACATAAAAATTTTTTTTCCCGTGGGTAGGTGCAAAAACCTTCAAAAAACTCTGTGAGGACCGAAAAACGCATGCTCATAGGGGTGTGAGATTCTTATTAAAACAACCTCCACCTCCCGATTGCAACTAAGTTAAAACTTATCTAGCAATTTATTTTTAACGAAGTTATACAACGTGTTGCAGGTAACTATTCGGTGATAGCTCCTGCGTATTCCGCGATTTTTAAAGCGGTTTTCCGTTTACCGCACCAAGTCAGAAGATCTAGTCCTTCGCAAGCGGTTAACTTAATTTGTCTCGTCAAGAATTTCGATAATAGTTCTATAAGCGTGTTCTTAAAGTCGTTTTCTGTGCTTTCGCGCAAATTTTTTTATTTCATTTCTTACCGTGGGGATCACAAGATCCCTGTGTTGATCATCGTTTCTATTCGTTTCTATTTCGTTTATTTAATACCACGACGGGCGCATTAAAAAAAAAACGCAAATTTTGTTGGAATATTTTTTGCATGGAAAAAAAAATGCAAATTATGCATTAAAAATGCAATTCTTGCATTAAATTTTTTTTTAATACAAAAAATTTCCAACTTGCATTGAAATTTTTTTTTGAATGCAAATAACTTGCAACTTGCATTACAAAAATTTTTATAATGCAAAATGCATTTTTTTTACGTTGATATTTTTACTGAGTAGGAAACGCGTACAATTTTGTTTGGATGCTTTCATTTGACAATTTGACGTTTGAACTGAAAGTGAAATAGAAGATAATGGGAAGTGAAATAAAAAAAGTGGAGTCTCAGCGAAGTTATTGTCTTTTCTTATTTTTTTCGTAAATTATGGTTTGTTATTAACTCTTCTTACGGCTCTAGTTTAACTTAAACGACATTTTAAGATATGCACAAAATGCGTTCCGAAATGTCAAACTGTAGCAAAGTAAAATGTAGGAAAGCATTCGGGATGTGTTCCAAATGCACAGTACAAAAATCTAAGGTAATATATTGAGCAGGTTATCAAAGTTAAAAGTGTCAAAAAAATAATAATGGCTGTTCGAGTGCCCACAGAAACTCAGCACGCATCATTTGAAATAACAACAAAATATTGAAATTGGGGCACTATATACCTACGGTGACCATCCGTTCATTATAATAATGAACAGTTCTGTATTTGAAGACGATGTTCATTATGAATTATTTGTTATACAAAAACACATAAATGTTCTGTAATTCAGAAGTTGTTCATTATTTATTGTGTATTTCGTACATATTCTTTAAAATAATAAAATAAATATAAAAGCAAAATTCAATGACAAAAATAAAATAATAATGCTAACGTGGCCTAACTGATTGAAAAAACCAACAAACGCACGACATCTAGTATCTACAATTTTATTTTGTCAAATGCTCCTACAAAAAGAGTTTTTTCTATTCTAAATAATATTTGGACAAGTGAAAAAAAAAAAACTTATGACCCACTTCCTTTCTAAAATTATGAAATATTGACCCACTTTTTTGTGGACTTCTGGCTCATGAGGTTGGGTTATAAGTCCACAATTGATTTGTGGACTTGTAATCCACCCAAGTGGGTCAAAAGTCCATTGTGGACTTATGACCCTGCGCCTGAATTTTGTTTCTTTTTTCACTTGTTCATTATTTGCGATTCTAAAATATGGTCACCGTAAATATACCTCGATTTTTCACAGATGCGCCCAACTGAAGAAAAATGAAAACGCTAATACGTATATTACCTTTAATACGTGTTCGAGAAGCACATGAATAGTGTAATGCTACCGCATCAAAACTTTTTTTTGACGTTTTGAAACTTAGTGTAACTCTTGTCATGAAAAAGTGTCTCATACCTCAGCCTTTTAAATTCGGTAGAAAATTTCTCTCCATTCATGGTAAACACTACGACACGAAAACAGGAATTATTCAAAGTCGTAAGTCACTAGGCTTTGTTCTCTACGAGCAATACCAATTTTTTTTTTTAGAATTCTAAGTGAAAATTTGAAATATAGTGAATACTCCTATTGCGGACAGCTCCCTTGAGCGGACAAATTCTCACGACCGTGGATCTTAAATTCCATACACTTTCTTTTTCCCTTGGACGGACAACTCCCTTAGACGGACAAAAGAACTGCGACTATCGCTGTCCGCCCAAGGGAGCTTTCACTGTACAGCAATAGTACCTATGTATGTACTTGTGCTAAAATAATTAACAAACCAAAATTAGACTCGTTGTTAATTTCAAGGTCGAACACAAATATAATTCATAAATCATTAATAAATATTTATCATTCAGTTTTTTCAATTATAAATTCATTTAGCTTCAAACTTATTGCACCTTGTTTAAGAAAAAAAAAAAAAAAACAACAACAACAACAACAGAAAATGTGTGTTATTTATTTTTGGACTGACATACAAAAAAAAAAATAAATAATTCCCCATCAGCCTACAGTGCAGTAGCAGTAATTTATGACTTGTTCTATGAGTAAGTTTTTAAACAGAGACAGACACATGCCAACGCTATCAATCACTTGAAAACTCTTTTCAAAAAAAGAAAATTGATTTTTAATTAGCAACAAAATGTTGCCAGGAAAGTATAAATCATTCTCATGTCAAAATTAAAAATATATATAGAAAAGTTTAAAATATCTGTATGTGTAGTTAAAACTTAAGATTCAATTGAAGCTGTTGTCAGGCCTCCATTTACATACTAATACTTGGAATTAGTTAATTTGAATTTTATGAAATTAATCATTATCCAACGTTGCAATTTACGAACCGATCACGTTGTCGATTAAAAGTCAAGTTTTACAAACGAATACAAAATATAAATTGTAGTTTAATTTTTATAAGAAATGTATCGCACAAAATGACTAGAACATCAAATGATTCATGCGATTGAATAAAAATAAATAAATAGATGCATCTCTGGACTCAGGTATTAATGGCTGAGTCATTTTTACATCATTTTCCGCCCTGGACATTTTTATTTCTGCCACCATTAAAAGTTTTTGGTCACTCCAGTAAACAAAATACAAAATTATTTGGTTGTTGCTGCTAAATTCCGCAACAGCGAAATAATGATTTTAAAGATTATACAATATAGGTATATACATACCTAGATTTGTGAAGACAAATAAAAAAATTAAGAAAAAGTATCAACCTTTTTTATATAATTGTACGGTATAGAAAAATCGATTTGCGATCAAAGGGCACGGTAGTGCTCAGCCAAGTTCTGGCACTACACCCTTTTTACAAGAACAAACTCAGGCCCCCTTTAACTTTAGTACCAATAAAGTCAGGAACTTCAAATTCGGAATATTTGGCAGGCTAGCTGCACAAGCAACACACCAAATTTCAACTCCTGACTGACTCACTCACTCACTGAGGGCCAGTTGTACAAATATTTAAACCTGGGTTCAGCAATTTTTAATCATCGATTTCGGCGGATTAATTGAGTTTCAACAGTGGTTTATTGTTCAAGTGTGTTATAATAACCAATTACATACTTGAACCAGCGTTGAACGTTAGTTAATCCGCCGAAATCGGCGAATTAAAATCTTGAACCGAGGCTGAACCACTATTGTACAACTAGCCCTGACAGATCATCAAAATTATGGAGCACTTCCCGACACCGCAGAGTCCTGTTATTTCGCACAACGGTAGGCCTTGTGGTGTATACAAAGGAAAAAATTTGGAAAATTCGAGGTTTTCCATTCAGGGGGCGTGGTTCCAGCCTACTTTCTCAGAATTGTTATCAATTATATGGAACACTTCAGATAACTGTAGAATAGTGAAATTTGGTAGAGCGGTAGGGCTATGAGTGCATAGAAAAGAAAAAAAAATTATATTTGAGCTTTTCCATTCAGGGGGCGTGGTACCCGACTACTTTCTCAGAATTTCAATCAATTAAATAAAGCTGAATGCTGTAAAATGATGAAATTTGGTAGAGCGATAGGGCTTGAAATGCATATAAAGAAAAAAATAGAACATTTGAGATTTTCCATTCAGGGGGCGTGGTATCCGCCCACTTTCTCAGAATTGCTGTCAAGGAGCACTTTCGATTGCTGTTGAATGATGAAATTGGGTAGAGCGGTAGGGCTTGAAGTCCATAAAAGAAAAAAAAATAATATATTATAGGTTTTTCATTCAAGGGGCGTAGTATCCGCCTACTTTCTCAAAACTGCGGTCAATTAAATGGAGCACTTCTGATTGGTGTAGAATGATGAAATTTGATAGAGCGGAAGGGCTTAAAGTGCATACAAAGAAAAAAATAAAATACTTGAGGTTTTCTGTTCAGGGGGCGTGGTAACCGCCCACTTTCACAGAATTTTTATCAATTATACAAAGGACTTTTGAATGTTGTAGAATGATATTAGTAGGTATCTTACGAGGTTTTTACCTGACAACAAATAAATATCATTTGCAAAAAGGAGTGAGATCACAACAAAAACATAAAATGTTAAAAAAAATCAGCCAAGTTCTTCTATATAAAAATCTGTATATGTAACAACTCAGCCGTGAAAAGTAGTGAGATCTAAAAGTATGCCAAGTTCTAACTTTATGAATGTTTAATATCAATTATTTTAAGAAAAGTAATATTGAAACAACACCAAGTTACGAGAGAAATTTATTATTTAATGATTACTGATTAAAATTTGGGGGTTCACTTGGCAAGTTTTCTTTTTATTACGCATCAATTCAAAACGTTTTGAAAACTTGACAATGTGAACCCCCAAGTCCCTTTAGTCCCTATATAGTAAAATGGATCTGAATAAGGGCTTAAGTTACAAAATTGGATTTCTGGGTTTTTGAATGAGTTGATTTCATTTGATTCAACTTTATTTCTTTTGCTGTTGGTACCAGAAAAGTTTTACTAGAGTAACTGCTTCCTATAGAATTAATCAAGTCGATCTTATTTTCTTCAAAACTATAGTTTCGAACTAAGTAATTTTATACCCAATATCAAAGACTGGCGCAGGGTCATAAGTCCATCGGTAAAAAGACCATAATGGACTTTTAGTCTACTTGGGTACGTTACAAGTCTGCAAGCTAAATTTGTACTTAGTTATAATCCACCGTGATGAGCAAAAAGTTCACAAAAATGTGTGTCAATATTTCCCAATTTTTGAAATTAAGTGATCATAAGTTCATAAATATTTTCTCAAAATTTTTTTAATTTTGAAAAATTACAATTTTCTTTGTTTCTATGAAGTAAATTTTAAAAAATTGAGGTTATTTTTTTTTTTATTAAATTAATTTTTTTCAAAATTGGACTTTTTTAAAATAATTTTAAAATATTCGCCTGACTCGATTTATTGGACAACAAAACCTTAGGTGCTAGGCTCCGCGGTTTCAAAGGCCTTTAACTCCCGTTTTAAGTCCTCTGTACCTCTCCAAAGAACTGGAATACTAAAATTTATATAAAATCCCACTTCTGAGAAAAAGTCAGTTTTCATGGACTCAACAATTTAGATGGAAATTTATGAACATTTATTGTAAAATTTTGGGAAATGCACGAAAATTCATTAAAAGATCCAAAGGATTAGAATAAAGAAAAATATGTTAAGTTACCTACAGCCCACTTAACATATTAAAATTATTAAAATATTAAGGTCACTAAAAATTGTTATATAATAAAGAAAAATATAAAAAATACAAATTCTGCAAATTCGTTGCTCAGTTTAGGGTATATTGAGTCGCAACGCGCCTATGTCAAGAGTTTCCTAACCTAAATAAACAGTACCTGGGTGACTAATGAACCTTGCACCGAAATATTAAACTCATAGGAAATTATTCGTCTAAACTCTGCCGTTCTGTAATCCGCATCATTATGTCGTATAATTCAATAAAACTGTCACACCATCATTATTATCACTTTCGAAATACTAATTATGCCTCGTGCAAAAAAAAAAAAATAAATAAATATTTTCTCCAACTTTTTCATGCAAAAACTCTACTATAAATCTAAAACGTGCATTTTATTTTGTTGTTTTTACTCAAATAGAGTTCACAAGTTTTCTCCATAAAATGCCCCCACAATCGACAAAAACACCTCAACATCACATAGGTCAATTTGTTTATGTGTATAACTCTAATGACACTATACGTTCAGCACGTTTAATTTATTTCTTTTGAATTTATTGGCAATAAATTAAGTGTGTGTTTGTGTGTTGAGTCTGATATGTCTGACAGTCGATGTCGATAAATTATGTTCATGCGGTTTTAATAATGCTCCTTGGTGCTGCTGCTATTGCATTCCTACGCAGTGTCACGCTTTTGGCTTAAGTGCCATGCCACTGCTGGCTGGTGTGTTTTCTCAGTTCTCGCAAAATAACACAAATAAATGTATGTATATCTACCACCTTCGCACGTTCATGCAATATTCAACTCTACTCTACGAGTATGGTATGTATATACAAACAAACTTCAGAGGTATTAAGTAGTTTTATTTTATATGAAAACTAAATTTGGAATTGGTTGTCCGGGACAGGCTACGATCTGGATCTATAAAGCTACATTTCAATTCGATCTCCAATGCGCGGGAGCTCTATACGTAGTAGGTATGTTAGAGACACTCCCATTTAATTGAATAGGTACAGATTCAAATTTTTTTTTAAAGCCGCTTAGTTCGTGATATATTTCCTAAAATCTAGAGATATTTCCTAAAATCAATCATACAAAAAAAAAATCGAAAATTCCTTGATAGCAGTTCGGTTTAATATTTTCTATTATTTTGCTACCTTGAAGAACTTTTGTATTTAATTGTAATGTTTAGTTGTGAACAAAGACCTAAAAGATAAAAAAGATTTGAATAACACGATTAAAGAAAAATCCCATTTCTGAGAAAAATTCAGTTTTCAAGGAATCAAACAATTTAAATGAAATTTTTCGTAAAACTGTGGGAAATTAAGGTTTTTTGAACACAGATCCAAATGATTCAAAGGATTGTTAACGTTTTTGCGAACACAGACCCAAATGATTCAAAGGATAGGAATACAAAATTAATAAAAAAAAAAACTCTTCTCATGGATTCAACGATGTAAAGGGGAATTTTTAGGAAATTTGTCGAGAAATTGCTCAAAAGATCAAAACAACTGGAATACAGAAATTTACAAAAAAATCCCACTTCTGAGAAAAAATTCAGTTTTCATAGAATCAACGGTTTGGAGGAAAATTTATAAAACATTTGTTATAAAATTGTGGGAAATTAAAGTTTTGTGAAGACAGACCCAAAAAAATTGGAAATATCACCTCCGAAAAAAAAAATCAATTTTCATGGAATCAACGATGTAATGGGGAATTTTTAGGAAATTTGTCGTAAAATTGTGGAAATGAACTTTTTTGTGAACACAGACCCAAAAGATAAAAAGGATTGGAAAATTTATTGTAAAATTGTTTGTAATTAACGTTTTAAGACCCAAAGGATTGGAATACAAAAAACACAAATGCTGCGAAAAATTCAGTTTTTATGGAATCAACGATTTAAAGAGAATTTTTTAGGAAATTTTTCGTAAAATTGTCTGATATTAACATTTTTGTGAACACCGCCCAAAAGATCAACAGAATTGGAAAACAAAAATTTACCAAAAAAAAATCCCACTTCTGAGAAAAAATTAAGTTTTCATGGAAACAACGAATTAGATGATAATTTGTAAAAAAATTTTTGTCAAATTGTGGGAAATTAACGTTTTTGTGAACATAGACCCAAAATATCCAAGGGATTAGAACAAAAAATACCAATTCTGCGAAAAATTAGGTTTTCTTGAAATCAACGATTTAAAGGGAAATTTTTATGAAAATTGTCATAAAATTATAGGAAATTAACGTTTTTGTAAACACAGGCCCAAAAAATTTACAGGATTGGAATAAAAAGTAAAAAAAATACCATTTCTAAAAACAAATTCGGACCTCATAGAATTTATCAATTTAAGGGAAATTTATAGGAAATTTGTCATAAGCTTATGGGAAATTCACGTTTTTTGGTCCTATGTGCACTAGACAAATTTAGGTACTATTCACTTTTCATGCAGCGCAACATTTTTCTTCAAAATTCAAGCAATAACTACAACTAAGCACCACTAAAGGAATAAGATGATCGGCCTGGCAGTCGTGAAATAGCTAAAACTAGCTGGAAGCTCACCCAAGTGTTTGTTGTTTCATTAACCTTTAAAACGTGTTAAGATACTGTTCATTTTAAGCTCTTGTGACTTAGTATATACCGTTTCGACATTTTGGTTTTTCTTAAAAAACTCATTTTAATTATATAAAATCAAGAAAAAAACCCTTCAACTAAAACAAATACATAAAACACCAAAGAAGACAAAAAATCAGTTTGTTTAGAAAGAAAGAAAAAGTCAAATAATTGTACCTATTTAATTGATCAACAGTGTACCTACTATACACCCAACCTTAACAACTATACCTATATATCGACTTCTCTTCAAAGCGTTGGTTGTGCACATTAGATTTGACAAAGATTTATAGCCAAGCGGCTTCTCCGAGAATAAAAATCATTGAAAAATCACTTAAGAATGTCAAACGATTGCGATAAGTGTCAGTTCTCAGTTAATATGACCGATTTTTGTTGAGTTTGCGTTTATACATTTGGTTTGCCAGCTACATAGCTCGATATGGCTTTCAAAGCTTTATGCATATTGCATGAGGATAAAAACAAGTTATATTTATTTGAAAACGATCAAATGATTCGTATAATAATAATGTACCCCGTGCAAACTAGATGCAGCCAGTCAGGGAAATTGCTTGAAAAAAAATAAAAAAAAAAATAAGATGTTAAGTTAATGAAATATTTTTTTTTTTTTTTTATTTTTATCGATAAATCAGTTTATGGTGATGTTGTTTTAATTAAGCCAATAGTTATAAATATAAAATTGTTGAATGCGGCATATGATGTTGGAGAAATCGAAGACAATGAATCTTGACAGATTGTTGCATTTATTAATAAACAACACGATTTTATATTTTTTTTTTTTATTTTTACTTCGACGGAAGTAAGATGTTAGATTTAATTTTAAATTGTAACAAGATTTATGTAGTTTATGTAGATTAAGCTTGTTAAAAGAAAATTTTAAAATGGTAATCTTTTTTAATTAAAAGATCTGTCGTCATACAACGTAGATTTGACTAAGTGGCTCTAGACGTTATCCCGGACGTTATCACAGAAACCTGAAATCTGTTTTGCCCTTAAATTGAGTCTACAAACACAATGTCACAATTTATCAACCATTTTTGCTGAATTTCATACGTTTATGAAGCCTTTTTATGGTAGCATTTCTTGGCATATGAGGTTCCCTTTAATAATAAAACCCTGATATACCCTCAAATTAAATTTTATGTCTGCCACACAAAATCTGAATTTTCGACAATTTTTTAATCACAATGTAAAAAAAGTGAAAACTGAAAAGAAAAAGCACTGAATGCATATGGTACCCGTAGTCATTCTGCACTGGCCTTTAAATCTAATCCCTGTTATCAGCAACATGTATAGATTTTCCTCACATATGAATGACTGCTTTTCTTTTTGTTGTCGTTCACATGTCAACGTTACAATCAAGTAAATTAAAAAAAAAAAACAAGAAAAAAAGGTTTGAAATGAAAATTGTTTGATCTGTCAATCAATCTGACAATTCTTTTTCGCCTCAAAAAAAAAAAAAAAACTGGCAATTCATATACAGTACACCGCATGGTGTTATTCCGTTTCTGTTTTTATTTTTTTTTATATATTTTTGTTTCATTTCATTGTCATATATGTATATTGTATATAATAACTATAATGTGCCTCTGTTTCCATTTCCATCACCATCAATCCATCCATTTCATTCATCCACTGTCTTTCTAACTCATTCGTCAAAACATTTTTGCAACCTTGACGCTGTCCAAAATGCTTTTGACTGATGAGCGAAATAATAGGACATGGCAAAACATGAAATGACAGCGAAATATGAGAAAACTGTCATGACATGGGGTAAAATGGATTTCTTGTTTTTTGTTTCTTTTTTTGTGTAGATCCCGTCTGAATATGTTTTATGTAGATATATGTTTAGATGAAGGTATGTATATGGAGCAAGTTGACAGGGACGGAGTCTGATGTCCGATTCACTGAGTTTGTTTTCGTTAAAACTAATTATAATCGTAGACATGCAAAATAGAATTGATATTGACTCAGGAGTGAAGTAGATAGAGGAAAATATTGCCCATATTATTTTTTTTTGCCCCCTTTGGCCCATTTTCTTTAAGAATTTATTTCAAAATTGAAATATACTCCAAGAAATTTAAAAGCTTAAAAATTTCCAAGCTGACAGCGCTGTTTCTCAGAAATTCGTAAGCAAAACTGTCAAAATTAAAAAGTGCAAAGTGACAGAGATAGAAAAATCTAAATACAATAAATGAATTGTTTTTTTCCCGACGCGCCTTACTCGGCCGAACATCATCTGATTTGCATCGGGATTTTTTTGTTGGATTCGTATTGGATCAGAAAAAAACATTAAAAAGCTCAAATTTGAAATTTCGACCCGAAAAGTCGAAATATCATTAAAATCCAAAATTGCATACTTTCAGGGCTAAAAGGTGGCGATATCTTTGAATTCCGTTCTGTACGGGATGGAGAAAATATTGATTCTAAGAACGACAAACACTACGGAATTGACAATCGGCTAATTTTGTCCGTCAATAATATGGTATCGCCAACAGATGGGGTTACGCTCTATGGGCTGCTAAAAATTTCATTGTTAACTGGAGCCCCTTTAAATTTTATTTTCACTTTTTAAAATACTAAAATTGATGAAAATTTCCGTGCAAAGTTTGTTGCTAAGAAATTTTTAGTTATTGACAGAAAAATCATTTTTATTGCTAAAACACGTAAACGAAAGCAACTTGTTGTCGGAAAGATTTTGTTGCTTAGAATTGTCAGTTATTGGCAGGAACATCAATTTTATCGTCAAACACTTAAACGAGAACAACTCGTTGTCGTCAACATTTTGTTGGTAAAAATTGTCGTTTATTGTCAAAAAACAGAATTTTTATCGCCAAAACAGAGAGAAACTTGTTGTCAGCAACATTGTGTTGCTAAGAATTGTCAGTTATTGGCAGAAACATCATTTGTATCACCAAAACACGTAAATGAAAGCAACTTGTTGTCGGCAACAGTTTGTTGCTAAGAATTTTCAGTTATTGGAATAAACACCAATTTATCGCCAAAACACGTAAACGAAAGCAACGTATTGTTGGCAACATTTTATGGCTAAGAATTATCAGTTACTGCCAAAAAAACAGAATTTTAATCGCCAAAACACCGAGAACAATTTGTTGTCGGTAACATTTTGTTGCTGAGATTTTTTATCGCCAAAACACGTAAACGAGAGCAACTTGTTGCCATGAGCTGATTGGAATGGTAAAAAGTTCAATATCTCAAAAAGTTTTCGGCTAATAAATGTATTACAGAGTTTTATTTTGGAAAGCATAATTAAAAAAATGTATAGATTCATTGTTTAGACGCATAAATATGAAGCAAACCTGTTTTTTCTCGCCCAGGCACACGATTAATCACATTTTATTTATTTATTTAGTTTCCGGCTAATAAATGTATTCCAGAGTTTCATTTTGGAAAGCACAATTAAAAAAATGTATAGATTCCTTGTTTAGACGCATAGATATGAAGAAAATCTGTTTTTTCTCGCCCAGGCACACGATCAATCACATTTTATTAGTGCTTCAAAAGACTTTGTTCAGAACGCTTTATCTGAAGATAAAGTCTTGAGTTCGTACATAAAATCCAGGGTCGAAGCGAAGTATAGGTAAAATTGCAAATATAATCATATTTTATTCGATTTGTGTTTAACCGCTCAAAGTATGTTAAGGTAAATTCAAAATAGTGTCTTGGATTAGAAAAAATTGTGTTCAACAATTAATTTAACTGGGCCTTTAAGCGATTGCTTGGTATGCCTTATATGAATAATCCGTCCCTGTGTATCCAAACAACACAATGTATTTGAAATTTTTCAGTGGCAGGAAAAATATCATTGTTTCTTTTTTTTTATACAATATATAAGAATCGCATCAGAATGACTACGATGAAGGAAGCACAAAGTGGAGCAGCAGCGCCAGCAGCACTAGCACCACCAGCAACAACACCACCAGCAGACAGAAACAGAATACTCATATTAAACCAGCTCACAAAAATGAAACGAACAACACTTTGCACATTCATCATCAATTCATCATCATCATCGTCATCTGAACGAAAAAAAAAAAAAAAAAAAAAACAACAAAAAAGTTCAGAGACACAAAAAAAGATATTTTGATAGATGGCTATCATCAATTATGGTACGAAATGACATTTTGTTATGTGTGTGCTGTCGCAATTAATATTGGGTTTGGCGCCCAACATACGACCGCAACAAACTCAACTAACAACGTTTTTTTTTTTTTTTTTTTTTAATTTTTTACCCTCCAGGGTAAAGGGGATTAATATTTTATAGGCACACATCACACACGTTGAAATCTGGACTTTGAAAATTTTATATATCTACGTAGGTTTTTTTTTTTTTTTTTTTGATTGATATGTTAAATGATAATATTTTTTGACCCCAAATTAAGCAAGACATACGAGTCGAGTATGTTCAATTTATTAGTTCTTTCATTTCATTTTATTTCATTTCAGTTTCGAGTTAATTAAGAGTCAAGGACTTTGAATATACAATCAACTACAGATAGATGAATATGAAATTATGTGAGTTTTGAATTTAGTTCATTTATAGCTTTTATGGGGACTCCTAAAAGATATAATATAGGTACATGGGTTATAAATAATTTCATCTTGTGAATTTGTGTAAATTTTCAGGAATTTATATCTAAACGAGTTCTCAGAAAATAGTGTTTCCACGGAATAGAAGGCTTGTGACAGGCTTGCTATAATTTTTATATTTCTAACTTTTTTTTCTTTTTGATAGCTCAAATTTGTCGTTGATTTTTATAAATTTGTAAATTAAAAAAAAAAAACAAGTTCAACTCTTTCCCGCACTTTTTTGAAGTTTAAACCATGAGAAGAAGGGAAGAAAATCAACTTCTTAGGAAAAGAGAAAGAGAGTTTGGTACGCATCAGAGCTATTGCTCGAAAGTTCTACCAAGTTACTGACGAGAAACTGTCGAAATTTTGAAATAAAAAAAGTTCTTAAATTTTATCTCGCCTCAGGTCCCATATCTGAACGAAAAAATGCTGCAGACATTTTTGTAAAATAATACAAATACAGCCTGTCAGAGTTTCTTTTGACAATAACTTTAAATTGCAACGACTTTTCAAAAATCTTAATCAATAATATTTTAGAGAATATTTAAACTTTCAAAATAAAACCAAAAAATGATACTCTACGATCAATAAGAGCATTTTAATGTTAAATAACAAACATGGTTGAAAACAACCTGCAAACTCACCAGGTTAAATTACACAAGTCAACTCGATTAAAAAAAAATATTTAAATCTATAAAACCAAAAAATGGTACTCTACGATCAATAAGAGCATTTTAACGTTAAATAACAAACATGGTTGAAAACAACCTGCAAACTCACCAGGTTAAATTACACGAGTCAACTCGATTAAAAAAAAAAATTATTTAAATCTACACAATGATTCGGTTAAAGTGTACTAAATTTTATTAAACTACTTCTGGGTTAGTTTGTTCGGTTTCAATAACAAATTAAGTAAGTTAATGAAACATATAATAAATCGTTCATAGTAACCAATCTACTCAGAGATGTTTGAAATTAATGAAATATAATTATTTGATTTAACCAAGCTACTCGTTTAACATAAATGATTTTCAAAATTGTGAATCCTAACCAAGTTTCTCCATTAATATAAATTGTATAGGTTTTTTTTTTAAACAATTTATTTTAATCGAGTCGACTACGTTTGAATTAACATAGTGAACTATGTTATTATTACTTTTGACTACGTAATATTTAACACATTTCTTTCCAACCCACTAAAAAAACCCTCTCGGTTAAAAATTATTTTTCTGTGTTTTTTTGTTCGAATTTTGGGGATTTTAGATTAAGGCATTTTTGCGTTTTAATGTTTTTTACAAAATGGCGGAAAACGCAGACATATTTATGTTTGGACTTTAAGGATTTAGATTAAAACTCTTCTTTACAAAACAAAAAGCTAATTTTAATGGACTTCCACAACTTGAGAAAGGTGACTATCAAGTAAATCATGTGGTTTCAGCTTTTCAGCGATTTTTGTCGGAATAGGGCTGTTTTTATGTCCAATATATGACTGGACTATATATTGGACATAAAACAGTCCCATTACGATAAAAATCGCCAAAAAGCTGAATTTGTGTATATAGCCCTTTCATGGTGCTCCTAAGAAATTGTAAAAAAAATCCCCATCGATATAAGCGCCACTAACAATTTTACGGGGGGTTAAAGACCCCCAATTTGTTTTTTTGTAAATATTTCCATAATAGTCACTTTTACAGAAAAAATGTTAAGAACTAATTTGTAGCTTAGAACATTTCCTACAAAAAATACGTGAATATATTTCTTCATAAAATTAACCATTTTCGAAATAATTTAATCGGTAGAGTTAAGGTTTTTTTTCTATAAAGAATGTTTTCTTTTCCACACGACAACTTTTTTTGTATGATTAGATACCAATGTACACATTTCTAATGAGAACAATTTGGAAATTCTAGTCTAGTTTTTCGAAAGCACAAATAAACCTAAAACTCTTTTTATCTAAAGTAGAAATTGTGCAAACCTAATTTTTCGGTGTTGTAATTTTTAACACAAAAACAAAAACATCTTAAATATTTGGTTTATATGTAGTTTGCATGTTAATAAATATAAATGCTTAAAACCCATCAAATATATTATTTTTTAAACTGCGGGAGAGCAGTACATATATAGGTACCTACATAAGTCTCAACTCTTCCTTCAATGCAAACAAATGTAGGAATCTATGTATAGGTATGTCCCAATACAACATTTTAATTCATTAATTTATTAATTGGAATTTTTGTGTGTTATGCCTTAACATAAAACATTTGCGGTTTAAAAACTTAATTTTAATTTATGATCTTTCTCTATGAATGCCTAACCAAAACTCAGAGAATTGTCAGCTCAGTAAATTATTTAAAAAAAAAAAAAAAAAATGTCATCACTTCTTTATGAATATTAAATGAATACGAAGTGAAATTTTTTATGTCAAATAAAAAATTAAAGTCATCTCATAAAATAAATATAAAAAAAAAGAAAAAAAAAAAAACTCAAATGAAAGGAATAAATTACTTAAGTTTTTTTTTTTGTTTTTGGTTTGGTTATTTCATTTGAAGAAGATAAATAATTTTTTGATGTCAAATTAAATTGAGTATCATTTGAATTTCATTTTTTTTTGTTGTTCGTATTTTGTTTAATTAAAAAGAAATGAACATTTAAAGAGAAACATATAATCAGAAAATATATTTATACAAGTGGTTGTCGTTTGGTTAAATTAATCAATTATATAAATAAATGATAGCTGCGAGTCTCATTTATTTCACATAATATCGCTTTAAAAATAATTTAAATAATTTATATTTTGTCTACGAGTAGAAATTGTTTATATGTATGTAGGTATGTATGTAGCTCTATTATATTTGTTTTGTTAACATTTTTTAAGAAAATGTCAAATTCTTTGTTTTATTATTGAGTAGGCGTTTAATGAGAAATACAGATTGTTGTTAAAAAGCTATTTACCACTTTTGTTTTTATTTGTTTTTTTTTTTTATTTTAACAAAGGTTGTTAGTTCAGCAGTTAATATATTATTATTTATTTTAAATCAAGTAAGATTAATTATTTTTGTTTTAAGGAGAATTTTAAATTGAGAATTGAGAAATTGAGAAGTAAATGATGAAGTAAAAGAACGAATTTAACTCACCACAGAATTTGTTCCCACATCATCAAGTGGAAACGACCCAGAAACACAATGTCCTGAAGACATCATATAGTTGTTGTTCATGGGCATTATATGATTGTTGTTTCGCTGAAATTAAAAATATTAATGTTTACAGAAAAGTCTTAGCATTTATGGTGATATACATTTTTGTATAGATGTAAGTAACAAAATTGTTTGGGATTCACCTTCAAGAGACTTTTCAATAGTTTGTCTTTATTATTAGTTATATGTAAAACATAAGCAGTCACTTTCAATTGGGTTATTGTCCAGCTCGAATTATTGTTGATTTTGCAAATTAATATGCTCTTTGCACTTTGAAGAAATAGAATCTCTATTTTTTACTTTAATAAGCGCACCTGCACTCATCTATGAGTTGGTATAAAATTTCCATACAAACCAGGAAAATGAGTAATATCTGCTAAAAAATAATTTAAAAAAACCTTTCAAAGTCTGAACTACACAGGCCAAAAGTCCATACTGCAATATCACCCACTTAAGTGGTTTAAAAGTCCACAAATCTATACTGTGTACTTTTACGCACATTGGTGGGCAGTCCACAGGAAATTCTTGTGGACTTCCCGCACATCGATTGTGGATTTAAGACTCACTTAAGTGGGTTTGAAAGCATTCAGTTTTGTATTATTACCTTACTAGAAAAAGAATGATTCTACATTTTTAAGGCTTAAGATGTATTTTAATAGTTAGAAATAAAAAAAAATAGGATCATAAAGCTACGCGCAAACCGACGCGATGGCGGTGGCGATAACAATGTGGATGCCGCACACGTAAATCAATGGAGGGGCACACATCGACGCGATATGTGGATTGCGTTCACATTCCACTGCTGCGTTCAGTTACGCGACTTTTCTTGAACGCAGCAAGCACCATTTGATCGCTATATCGCCTGAAGAAAAATAACAGTCTAAAAAAGAAAATTTGAAAAACTGAAAAATTAATAGAAAAAATTAGGGGAAATTCCATTTTATATGTTTTTTTTTATTAAACTTCAAAAATTAAACGTTTGTATTGTCGCTGACAACTTAGCCCGCTACGCAATATATCGCGTTGATGTGAGCAACGATAAAAGTTATCGCAATCGCCACCGCCTAAGCGAAGCAACAGAGTTGCATGAGAGGTACATAAGAACAACCAAAAAGGGAGTCAAAATCCTTTGAACCCACGAAACGGGGCACTCAAAATACTGTTGTTCAAGAATTTTTAGAATTTACTTTGTACAATTATTTAAAAAGATCTTTTGAAAAATTTTAATTTGGTTTAAAAAAATAACATTAATTTTTTTAAATTTATTTTATACATACAAAAAACAAAACTTGTATTTTTCAATTTAATTTTTAAAAAATCGAACAAATATTTTTGAACTTATTTGGGAATTAAGGAATATTGACCCAATTTTTTGTGGGCTTCTTGCCCATCAGTTAATAATTAATTTTTGAACTTGTAACCAGGGGCCTATTTCATGGAAAATACATCACATACATTGTATGAATGTATGTACCTTAAAATAGGCGCCAAAGATGGCTCAGTGTAAATTTTGAATTTTTAGAAAAAATTAAAACTTACGCCAACTCATATGGGGGCTATTTTACGTCACATACATTTCTGTGATGTATGTGATGTATGTTCTGTGAAATAGGGCCCAGGCCAAGAGAGCCAAAAGTGCATTATGGAAATTGTGACCTATGGACTTATAGTCTTGCGCTAAAAAAACGCAATAACTATAAAAACACAAAACTATACAATAGAATAAAATATGGAGATGCTAAACGCTAAATCAATCGCCAAAAAATATTTTCCCAAATTCACAAGCAAAATGAACTTTACTCAATTGGGCTTGGCAGCTTCTTTGCTTTTTTTTTCTTTTAAACTTTCTGCAAAATGTATAAATTAAAATGTATTAAGTTGTAACTCAAGAAAAAATAACCAGCTATTAAATCATTCCTGTGTGCGTCTTGTGAGTGGACAAAACTAACACTTACCGTTGTATTATTCATTCTATACACATCTATAGATTAAAACTTAAATCCGGATGTAAGTATACGAATTCATTGTAAATTCATCTGGATTTAAGTTTAAATCTGGAAGTAACGAGTGAATAATATGGGCGTTAATTACTGTGCCAAACTACTAAAAATTAAAGCAATTTCTCATAGGCGCAGGGACATATTCGCCCAAATTTTAGTTTTGGGGCCTTAAGTCCCACCCAAGTGGGACCCAAGCCCAAAATATTTTTTTGTTAACAATGGGACATAGGTCCCAAATTTTTAAGAGGCATAGAAGATAATTGAAGCGTTTGGAAGATGAAGGTGCTAAGCGACATTTTCAAAGTTCTGAGTAATCAGCATTTAAAGTTTTTTACATGTAACTTTTTTCATAAAAATAATAAAAATTTCATAAGGCCATTTTTAAGTTAATACAACTCAATTGCTTTTAAATTTAATAATCCTCTTTATTGAAAATAAAGAACTTTGGAGATATTTACAGTTTTGTGTACTTAAAACCTTTATCCAAAAACTTAATTGAATATACTTAATTAGTTTTTGCATAAAGGTCTTAAGTGACAAATTTGACTCCTATAATTATTTATTTTTTGACAGTTTTTTTTCTTCCCTTAGGACCTGCTGAAAATGCATTTGAATGGAACCATTGATGTTCTACTGGGATGAATTCTGATCTGATCTTTTAGATTTTTAATTTTTCCGCAGAAAGCTGTTTCATTTTATTCTCCCTTGGCATAAAATCTTGATTCGTTGGGGCGGTTATTGGTTTTTGCTATTATAACTTTACTTAAAGGTGTAGACTCCTCGTAGCATTCTTTGTAAAGAAAGGAACCATACTCTTCCACTCGAATCCACTTTATAGAATCCCTGAATTTAACTTTTTCATTTGATACGTTTTTTGATGAATTACTCACGTTTAGTTTTTTCTGAAGTTCATTCAAGGTTCGAAAATGATTTTGCATGTTGATAACAACTGTAGCTGTGCATGTGCGGTGCATTGCCGTGTAAACCAGGCCACATACCAGATTATTATAAATTTTTTGCGAAATTGAAAAGGGCAAAACCAATATTAACTATCGGAAAAAGTCGATAAGGGAAACACTTTGTCAAGTTATAGATAAACAAAAAATTCAATTTCAATTTTTAGTTTTACTACCTGAGTAAGTGAAACTTAAGTGGCCAACATGGGAGACTTAAGTGTCACTTATTCCGATAAGTTAACACTGTGAAATTGGGAATTATTTTTCCATATTTGGCACTTAAGTGACACTTACTTCACTGTGAAACTGGCCAAGTGTATAAGAAAACCGAAAAATCAATATTAGGTTCACCGCAAAACTTTAAATAATATCTCACGTTTTGCGATAAATTGCCAAACCTGCCTGCCTAGAACTCTTACTACGACACCTGTGTCGCTCGTGCGTTGTGCCTTCACGGTGTAAAGTATTGGATACGATGTTATTTCCTATTGGAAACAATACTTTAATCTCAAATAAATGAAAATAAATTTTGAATGAAGAAAGAATGAAAGTGATAATTGCATACATAGCAATTATCATGTTCGAAATGAAACGTTCAGATATAATTCGTTTTTCATATAATGAAGGGCTTAGTGCGTTTAACACCATCTTCCACAAAGTTTTTTAAAAGACACTTGCTTATAGCACCTTCATCTCTTTGGTAAATAGGAATGTAGATGCGATAAAGACGAACAGATGATACAGAAATTTAATTTTTCGAATAAGATCTCCATCTGCAAGAAAAAATGAAAATTTCAAAAAATGTCACTTAGAACCTTCATCTTCCAAACGCTTCAATTATAATTAGTTGATGTTTTATTTGAAAGAAAATTAGTACAGTGCTAGCACCCAGCATTACGACGTATAAATAGTGAGGTATGAATGGGGAGGTATGCTGCCGCCCTGCAACCCCCCTACTTGGGAACACTACAGGATTATGTCTGAGGTTGGGTGCATGCAAGGTTTCTTTTTATGATTTGGTAGTTTTTATTTATTGGGTAATAACCCCCAACATTTGTATTTAGGGCTTACGTTCCACTTGAGTGGGACTTAAGGCCCAAATTAAATTTGGGCTTTATGTCCCACTCAATTGGGACATAAACCCTAAACTTGGGTTGGTGACTTAAGAGCCAAATTAAATTTGGGCTTTATATCCCACTCAAAATAAAAACTAACAAATGATAAAAAGAAACTGTGCATACTGTAATCTAAGCTAGAGCCTAAACGGGTGGACAGATTTGCTTCAAATTAGGTACAGAACATTTTTATATTTTAGGGAAAATTCGAATTGTTGGTGTAACTCATCTTAAACGGATTTCGTTTTTTTAGTTTTCTCGTAAACAGTTGTAAAGATTTTGACTAAACTTCAGAATTCTAATGACTTAAATTAAATGAATGCCGAAAAACTGCGTTTCAAGTTTTTGTTATAAAAATTCAAAATTTTCGAGAAAATTTGCGTTATTTTGTAGTTATTCGAGTAGAGTTTTTTAATGAGTTCACCGATTTTGTAACGTCAAGCTGGGAACGCCACAAGTTTGAGGGGGAAGGGATTTTAGTTCCAAGCCGGGATTGCGGTACTAAATTAGCACTTAAATAGCACCTAATTCCTGCATCATTAGAATTTTGAATTTCGATTGTGGTGTTCCCAGCTTGACAGACCTGATTTTGTAACAATTTTGCAAACCTCTTATACTTTTTGAAAAAATTAGAATAATATTGCACTTAAAAATTTTTAAAATTATTTTTTTTAAAACAAAAAAAAAATCAGTGTTTTTTTTTACTTTTTTTGCCTTTTTTCATTAAAATGTTATAGGTACCATTAAAATTATTGACAACAAAGACAAGTTCATGCAAGATCATTGGTGATCCAACTATGATAATTCCAATCTTAAAATGTTATTACCATATTTTTTGCCATATGACATTGGTTTTTTTGTGCTAATTATACAGACCCAAATATTAAAATGACAAATTAAATACAAAACAATTTTGAATTTTTTTTTACAAAAATCAATAGTTGCCCTACAGAGCAAATAAAAATGGCACGGGATTAAGTGTAGTGCTGGGGCCACCATTTTGAAAAATGTGTTCGCACATATGTACATATATCTTGATAACGGCTCGTCGTACAAAAATATTTAATAATATTTCTTATAGCGAAATTTGATTTCAGCTTTCTTTTTTACACAATTTATTCATTTAAATATAAAAAAGGATCTACACTGAAGCATCCAGACTGTAAGTGTACAAACGCATCATTTGTTGTCCCACCTAATACCAATACCAATTAAAAAATTTCATCGGCACATTTTTCTCTATAAAAAAATAAGCCAAATTGTGACAGCTGAAGCAACACAAAAATTAATTTGTCCTTGTTGTTGTGACACTTTTCATGAAAGGGCTGTGTTAAAACAAAACAAAAGCCTCAATATTTCTTTATATTTTTTTTTTTTAATTATCTGCTCGCTATGTTATTCTACCCTAAAATGTCACTTAAGGTCGAATTCTGGTGTTTTATTTTATTTTAATCTCCATTCAGCTGTTTGAAATTTTTCAAAAACAAAAAAAAAACCCAAATCTTTCTTTCTTGTTAAAAATGCTAAAACAAATTTAATTTGTCGTCCCCGTCAAACCTAACGTAACGATCGATGTCAAAAAAGTATTATAATGTTGTTTCTCTTCATGGTTATATTTATTTGCCTGTCATCATATATTAAAGGATTTATTATTAATTTTCTTAAAACTCTTAATCTTATTTCAACAACAAAATATATTTTTCTTTTTTACAAAAAAAAAAAAAAAAAAAAAACTACTTAGAAGAAGTTCGCGACACAGTTCCCCAAAAAAAAAAAAAAAAAATTCATGTGTATATAGTTCCCTATTTATAAACCTGTCACTCTCCTAACCGATTGAGGATGTGCCAACACACTCGTTACATTTTTTTTTGTCATTAAAATTTGACATCTGCACTTAAAATTCTGTCAAGGAAATGCATTTGCAACAATCTTATCTCATCTCATCAGAGCTATAGCTAAAGCTTCAGTGGGGGGGCAGCAGCAGCAAGCAAATTTGGTTCGGATCTCAGGCAATATAATGTTGTTTGTTATTATTGTATACAAATAAATAAGACGAGCGCACAGGAAAGATTTTGACGTAAATTTGACAGTGGGCGATAAGTAACGGTCTTGTGCTGTCAAATAAATTTGCACGCCATTAACACAATATTGCTGCAAAGTAATTGCAATGCAGTCAAACAGCAGCCGTGCATCATGTTGATGGTGTTTTTTTTTTTCCTTCGTTACATTGCATTGCATTTCAGTGCATCGTCGACCGAACGACGACGTGAGGAACTTACAAACAAAACGCGCTACACCAAACGCCTTGCACTTCCATATTATGATGATGTTCGCACAAAGTCTTAATTCAGTTAATTTATGGATATAGTAATCCCCTCAATAGACAGGTCTGTCGTCCGACTAGATGGCGCCCAACGCTTTGATGAAATAAAGATAAGGGCCGCGTATATTTTCTCTGTGAATTGAAATTGCTGAGAATTGTGGAAAATTTGGTAATAAAAATATTTAAGTAAGAATAAAGTTGAAGAAAAAGTAATAAATTATTATAAAATGTACATTTGAGGCTACTTAAAAAGTCAATAAGTGCCGCTGATGCTGAAAGTGGTGGAGGACCTGAGTATACGAATGTCTGATTGGGAACAGTATTTGTACGTCTTTTCAAGGAAGTCACTCTAGACAAAATGTCAATTTATAACAGTTTTATTTATAAAAGCATTTTTTGATCCTCCAGGGCCAGGGCCCTTCCCACCCGGAATTGAACATACTTCGGGCACCCAGAGTTTGTTTTTCAAGTCGTGAATCGCGTGAATGGCGAAAAACTGTTATAAATTGCCATTTCTGTAATCTCTTCCTTATTTTAAAGCTATTTTGACGTCGGATCGCTGCCTTTGTTTTATGAAAATCAGAGGAATGGTTTTTTTTTTGGAAATAGAGCAAGATTAAGACAACATTTCTGATAAACAATTTCGGCTACAATGTTCTGAGGTTTAAAGGGAATAATTTGTAAAAGAAAAAAATTAGTGTTTCAATATAACCGACATCCCTAATTCATCTACAATCTTCGTGGCTTAGTTTAGCACCAAATTTGGCGTCATTTTTTCTGTTCTCCAAAAACCAATTTTAAGGGGCTTCTGCATCATCGTATTGTTAGATTTAATTAAAACTTTGAATTTATTTTTGACACGAAACCTAAACTTTTTCTACATAGATTACAAGTTAATCATACATTTAAGACACCCCAGGGCCCCGTGTTCTCCTTGCTGCTTTAGTACCGACCGACCCTGTTTTTCTTGTTTGATATTTTCATTTGGAAGATTGCCCCTCTTTTCGCTACCGAATCGAATAGTGTTTAGTGTTAACTATTAGAATTGCAGATATGTGTTGTGGTTTCACCATTACGAAGTATGTGATGCTTTCGATTTGTATTTTATAGGTATTGCTAAATACAAATTTAAGTTTTTTTTTTTGTATACAAAAAGACTACGATTTTTTTTCAACAAATGCCTTTGGCAATTTATAGCAAACAAAACTATAACTAAATTGTATGGTTGCGTGTCCCTTGTTGCCCTGGGTGATAACAATGAAAATTTAAGTTGGTGTTGTTTTTTTTTATGGTCAATTAGTTCAAAAAGATGCCGCCATATCTTTATAAAGTAAATTATTTTACTTAACCATCATGCGTGTTTGAAGCTAGACATAGGCATATTCAGTGCTGTCGAACAGTAGAACAAAGTCTTTAGGAATATTGGAAAAATATTCCCAGTCGGATAGTTTCGTTTAAATTTTTGTAATTGTATTCCAAATTATTTCTATTTTCATACACAAATTTTGTTTTCGAAAGAACAAAATTTTAAACTAATTTGCACTAATTATTGTGTATTACTTCAAATTTTATATGAAAAGTCGATAAAGGTCTCCTTCGACCTGATTACGCCAACGAAAATGAACTCTGCCTATGAATTTCGTTCTTTTTGTTTTACGGGCTAGAGGTGCGTGAACTCGACACTTTTTATATTATTTTCCAAGTAAAATATTCATCTAAAGTCTAAACCATTTTTACACTTTAAATGTTGCGCAAATAAAAGAAATAAAAGAAATGATTATCTCTAAAGTTTGGAATCAAGAGTCCTAAATTCCACTCACAATGTGCTATACTTTTCTTGCCTAGATCGTCCCCATGTTACAGATCAAGCATTTTAGTTTCTATGTAGCTTTGTCCAGGACTAGGCTCAACAGTCAGGAGTGGAATAGGACCTCAATTAACAAACTTCTTCTAGTATCCTCGGTCTCCAGTTTCATACACTAAATTAGTTGAAGTCCCGCTTCCACTTCCGTGAGACTGCTATTGGAAGTGGTTTTGAAGATTTATCAGTCTGGAGCCTTGGTGTTAGTTCGCTCTAAATGACGTTATTTTGGAGTCGCTGTATAGACCCGTGTTAGTGCATAAGACTGTTACGCCGAAAGTCGTGGATTCCATTCCCAGCCTATGCCACCTAAAAACAAATGTTTTTCACAGGTAACTGCCTCTTGCGAGGAATTGACAAATTATACAAGAGTATCTCTTGTCATGAAAAAGTGCTTCTCACCCTAGGTTAGGTTAGGTTAGTGGGCTGAAGGTTGGTCTTGTTGCCGTCATACTTAGATCAATGTAGATCCATTGTGAAAAAACCTATGATAAAAGTCCTATGACAGAGCCCGTTGAGGGTGTTGATGCAGTTTCAGCGAGCTGTAGCCCGAGATTATTAAGAGGTGTCAGTCGACACAATCACCCGGACGAGGAGAGGTTAACGCGCCAAAGTCTATTCTTGGGCATGCTCCGCTCCTTAGCCCCCACAGGGCAGGATCATCGCTCGCCCAGACCCGTAGGAGCAATGGCTCCATGCAACGTCTGGTGGATGGGTTTAAAAAGGCCAGTGGTTGGTGTATGCACCAGTTAAGTTAAGTTGGGTTGACTTATTAATGCTGGTGTGCAACGCTTCCCACCTTAGGGGTTCGGATTCAGCAGAAAATTGTAGGTCCTCTCCATTCCTGCCAAAAACACGCACAAAGGAATGGTTGAGAGTTGTAAGTCACATTGGACCTGGTTCTACTTGAGCTGTCGCGCCACCTTATTTATTTATTTTTTTTTATGTATAGACCCGTAAAAACGGGCTCAACATCACCTGGAGAATCTTCCTCTCGAAACTCGTAATACTCGTACCGCGGTATCTTAGTCATAACCTAAGTATATGTTGGTTTTTAATGCGCCTAGAGTTTGGGGATTATTCGAGTAAACACGGTCTTTTACGTAGCCCTACAGATACATATAACGGTGTCAAATCGCATGATCTCGGTGGCCAATTGACGTCGCCAAAACTTGAAATTACGTGACCAAAAAAATCGGTTATCATTCAACCATATCAATCCGAATTGACTGTAACCGACTGCTCCTTGGAATCTTTGTAGAAATACGGACCAATGGCACCTTTCGACCATAGAGCAACAGTCACTTTGTCTGGATGCAACGGCACCTCTCCGATCACTTGTTTGTTTTCTGAGCCGCATATGGGCAATTTTGTATGTTAACATACCCACCGAGTGAGAAATGTACATACCTCATCACTGAAGAAAATGTTTTTCGAAAAATGCGCGAAAAGTGGCTACGTTTGAATCACCACTTTTGTATAGTAAGTTTTCATAATTTTAACGCACTGTTCGATTGTTTAGCGATCCATTATCGTAAATGGCAAACATTTAACTATGACTTCAAATGACAGCTGAGTTTGACAGGTGTCAAATGCCAGCGCTACCAACTTGAAACCACGAAATGAAGGACCCTGTACCTTAACATCAAGTTGTTTAGAATTTTGCGCCTTTTTGTTGAGCATGTCGTACATATTTACTAGCGCGAGAGCTAAGCAGCATTCTTTCAAGAATAATGTCACAGAAGTCGCAAGACATTACATCGTATCTTCTCTTAAACCCTGTTTTGACTTCAAAAGTGTCGGTGAGAGTTTGCCATTAAAGGTAAGACCGCACTCAGCGGAACTGCACTTCAGCGGAACTGAATGAACTTCACTACAAGTGCGCGCGGTGTAGCTGAAGTGCAGTTCCGCCTAGTGCGGTCATACCTTAATTGTACTAAATGATCACGACTCTGGTTGAAAAATTTGAATAAGGTGTGCATCAAATTGGATATATAGTACAATTTCACTATCGAGAGCATTTTGTCCCACTGTTATCCATCCGTCAGTGTCTCGTCAGCGATCGCCATAAAAAAAAATAAACCCACTGACTTTGATAGAAAACCACAAAGCTTTTTTGTTATCTACGGAAGTCATAAGGCATAATTTATGAACAAGTTTTATTTGCCCGACTGTGTTATAAATAATTTTAAATGATTCATTGGCTTATTAATCAATTTAATGATTTAAAAATCATTTAGCATATACTTATATGTATGTATAATGTATATGGGAAATATGGCGACGAAAGTATCCGATTCGTATGGATATTCTTTTTGTCGGAACTATAAATTGCTTAGTTTTATAGGCATAATAATAAATAACACCAAGTCAAGATTAATTTTATCAAATTAAGCGTAAAAACAAACGCATTTAGAAAAAATAAAACATTTGCAAAAAAATAACTAAGTGATGACAATTTTATATTTTATTTTATTTTATTTTTGATTTTATTTTTTGAGGATTCTAATAAAACTTTGAAGTAACATTTTTTTTTTAATTTACCTACTTTTGACCTGAAAAACTAAAAAAAACAGTGCTTGAACACAATCAAGAATAATATTTTCAGCCTTACTGTGAGTTTCACACGAAAAATATTTCACCTTAAAATTGTTTGTTCCCCTGGGAATTTTAAAAACAATTGTGAGTTTCGCCCGAACGAAATTTCATTCGCCTAGTAAAAATAAGTGAACATTTAGGCTGTCAATAACATTACATTCCGCCCGAAATGAATGTTCACAATAACGGGAATTTTTTAACACAAGATTTCGGGTGAAACTCACAATATGCGAAAAGTGAAATAATCAAATTTTCCGGGTGGAATGTTATTCGGACGAAACTCACAATAAGGCTGACAATTTTTAAGGTGAAATATTTTTGGGTGAAACTCACAATAAGGCTGAATGGCATTACATTCCGCCCGAAATAAATGTTCACAATAAGGGGAATTTTTCGAAGATGAAATTTTGGGTGAAAAGCGGAATGTCAAATTTTCCGAATGAAATGTTGTTCGGGTAAAACTCACAACAAGGCTGATTTTCTTCGAGTGAAATATGAAATGATGAAAGTAATACCTATTAATGAAAGGAAAAAATGTCCGAAAATCAAATCAACATTTTTTTAGACACATGAATATTTAAATAATTAGAAGCAAAAAAAAGCAAAACATGAACTTAAATAGGAGGCAATATGTTTATAAAGTAAAATAGCAAAAAATTATTTTATAATACCTGGAAGTTATGGTACCAGTTGGTATCATACTTTTTGTTAACTTAACTGTTTCAATGGCACCTTTCCAAATATTAATATTTACTGATTCGTTTTTTTTTGTTGTTTTTGTTTTATTAAATTATAAAATACATCCTCTTTCACTTCAGACTGATTATCAAGTATCTTTATACCTTTTAACAAAAAAAACATAAATTATTTTTTATTTTGTAGCACAAAGCTAACCACATTCATAAATTAAGCAAAAATGACTTTGTTTATGGGCAATAAAAATCAATAAATAATTAACTTATATCGATAACCTTTTTTTTTTAATCCTATATAGGTATAGGTATGCTTTAACAATCTAGCCTTTCTATTGAAAGCAAATTAGCTCGTAAATTAAATACCTAATCGTTTAATTAATACTGGATCTATTTTTGTATTAAATAATAAAAAAAAAAAATACAAAAATATTCATCAGATAAACCCAGATCTGACTTAACTAACTGCTGGCTATTTTGTGAAAGTATAAGGTGTATTCTTTTTCACGATCATTAAAAACGCGCATATTGATTTTTTTTTATTTTATTTTTTATTTGTTAAATTTTATGTCAACATTTATATTATACACACATTATAGTGATTGTGTGTGATGTGTGTTTTGTATTTTCTTCTTTTCTTTAATTTATTACTCATAAATTAAAAAAATACCTATATACAAAAATTCTTCGAAATATTTTGGAATGTTGAACAAAAAAAAAAAAAAATTCAGAGAAATCGACATTAATAAATAATAAAAGTTAAACAATATTAACAAAGTTATGGGAGATAATAAAAATGCAAGTCTGATGTTCAATGCAATCATTGATCAATTGATAAAAATTATATTTGGGATGGAGCAGATCATGTGTCTTCGGCAACGTATAATGGGTAATGAATGCATAAAAAGCTTCTGGTCTGACCTCAAATTCCATCAGCCAAAATAGACTTATAAAATAAAATAAATGGAAATTGTCTCCACAAGTCATCGAATGTCCGAATAAAAATATCAGGAAAAAAAAATAAACAATTTTATGACGTTTTCGATTGTTAAACCGGAAAAAACTGTCAAGTAAATGTCAAATTTCATCGAAGTGGGACGGATACCATTTCAATGGATTTTTTTTTATATAAAAATCCAAATAAAATGACATTTTATTTTGAACTTAGAAAAAAACAATTTGAGTGCTTCCCTATGACATTTGGGACAAAATACTCTACATATGTATCGTAACGTAATTGCAAGAACCAGCTAACTCAATTTTAGAATTTTTGAGAAAGTCACAAAAAAAACTTCTTGGCCTCTTTTTCAGACTCCATTTTTGCATGATGTGCTGGTAAAATAATAACACCATATTTTTTCTGCACTACTGGTTGTAGTAAAGGGTAAAAATTACGATTTAAGGTAGGAAAAACCCAAGCACCTCAAAAATTAAAAAAATTAAGTTGGTTTTTGGAATTAGGTGACGATATGTCAAAAAATAATTCTTTCTCTGTCTATCAATTCAACAAATGTCAAATTCTCTGTCTATCAATTCATATAAAGTGTCAAATTTCAGTATGGATGGCTTACGATGTCGATATCTTAAAATCTGATCATTTTTATATTTCATTAATTCTTTAGGAAAAGGAAATTTTGAGTAACATTTGAAATAAAAAAAACACTCAATAGGCATGTTCTAAAAAATGAGATATATTGGAGATCTCAGCAATCTCGGTTGCATGAACAGAAAAATTTCTCAGATTTGCTTTCAAAAATCTGAGGAAAAAAAAATTTTGGATTCGCTTTCTCACTTTGTTAAGGAGCGAATTCGCTGAAATCTCATTTTTCTGAGTGCGTCTACTATTTTCCAAATACACTTCTTTAGACTTGCTTCTATCTATGAAGCCATACACTGTCAAATTTCACCATCAGATGGATAAAAAAATGTTAGTAATTGTTCCAGAAAATGCGATTCAAATGCTTTTGAGTGATAATTGGAGCGAAATACATCAAATTAGATTCTCATCGATTTTCCTCTTTTTTCACAAGAAGAATTGCTTTCTGAAGGGTTCATAAAAAACTTCTAGATGACCAATCGAAAATGTCGTAAATAATTCGTCAAATTTAATGGGATTTGGCTACTTTTTAAGTTGTGTCAAAAAGGCGAATATGATAGAGAACAATAAATTTCACAAATAGCAAAACATTTCAAAATAAAATAAAATACAATAATAGGTGTGTTTTTTTGCAATCCCGGGGGCAATTGTTTGAAAAAAAACGACAACGGGGATTAGCAGAAAAAAACATGGAGTTTTCATACAAACTATCGATACCATGTATGTAATTCATGCCGGTAACACAGTTTTTCTGTGCGCTGAATTTAAGCCCCGAGAATTCTCTGGGTCGAAGTCGTTTTTTTTCTTCCAATTCCCCCCCGGGCTTGCAAAAAAACACGCTTAAGATGGCAGTATAGCTTTCATTTAAAACAATCATTGAAAATTTTAAATGTTAATTTTGAGGCGTCTAGAAAGACAAATAAGTTAATATTTTGATGCCAATATAAAGCTTATGTCTCAATTATTATTTCTATCTAAAACAAATTTCCATTTCGGTCCAACCTTTCATATGCAATAACTTTAAAGTTTTCAATGATCAATGGTAAGGTAGTTCAATCATTGAAAAAATAAAAGTTATTTTATGCGAAATCTTGGGCAAAAATGAAAATTTTTTTTGGTTAAATATAATAATTGAGCCATAACCTTCATTTTGGCATATAAATAAACACTTATTTTCCTTTCTCAAGGCTTCAAAATTGACAATTTAAATTTTCAATGATTGTTTTCAATGTAAGCTATTACTGGCCCCTAATATAAAATAAAATAAGTCCAATTTGAAGATCTCTCAAGATTAACGGTACATTTCACTTTAAAAGCTACTCAATCACCCCAGTTCTGATTTCCGATCCGTTTTAAAATCCTTTCGTTTTCAAACTTAAGGTGTTCTGAAATACTTTTCGCTTTCAATACTTGCGGAATGAGTGTTCTTTGATTTTCGATCGGATTGAAAATAATTTAACATATTTTGAAAAATAGATAATAATAGACACGTATAATATTAGACTTTTTTTCTGATTTATTTAATTTTTTTTCAAGAAATTTGACAAAAAATTATTTCATTTTGACCTAACTTTTCACATAAAATGATTTATAAAATTCTAAAATTTCAATGATCAACGCATGGTAAGGTAGTTCAATCATTGAAATAAAATACTTAATTCATTTCATGTGAAAATTTGGACCAAAATGAAATATTTTTTTTTGACTAGAAATAATAATTGAGTCATAATCACGGATTCTACTTTTTAAGTACCTCAAAACTTAATATCAAAATTTTTCATAATGAGTTTCAATGAAAGTTTTCTAATGTTCAAGTTATAGTTATCTAGCTTTAGATTTTGAGACAAAATCAAGCAAAATCAATGATTATTTTTATGCAAATATAAAGCTTATGATTCAATTAGGTAATAATTCCTGCCAAACAAAAATTTATTTTGGCCCAAATTTCTATACAAAATGATCATTGGTAAGGTAGTTCATTAATTTAAATAATAGTAGTAATTTTATGTGCAATGTTGGGGCAAAACTAATTTTTTTTTGGCAAAAATTATATTATTTGAGTCAAAAGCTTTATATTGGCATCATTAATAATCAGGGATTTCGCTTTTAAAGTGCCTCAAAAATTTCAAAATTTTCGATTATGAGTTTCAATGAAAGGTACATAAAAAATGGCATTTGTACCCAATTTTTTTTGTAATAAATCACGACTATGGCAAAAAATGTCTAAAATATGGCAAATAATGGCAGTTCGTCAATCGTGAAAATTCCGAGTTAGTCGAAATTGCATACTTTTAGGGGCGGTGGCGATGGAAATTCTATTTTGTAATGGGAAGCAGAAAATTTTGATTTTAAGGAATGACAAACACTACATAATTGACAATAGGCTCTTTGAAATTTTATTTTAACTTTTTAAAATGGTAAAATTGATAAAAAATTCCGCGCAAAGACGAGCGGATCAGCTAGTTGTTTAATAATTTTGCAAGGATAATAAAAAAGACTTATGCTGGATTTACATGAGTGACAAAAATGCCATTCCTGTGTTAATAAAAACCTAATTTTGTCATTAAACTCGATTATATGATAGCTAATGACTAAAATATGACAGAAGTAGGTAATGTCATTTTGTCACTCGTGTAAATTGAAAATTAAGATTAAGTGCCATAATTTGTGCCATACATTTTACAAATTAATGGACATAATTTTTTCCAAATAGAGAAGCAGAAGACTTAGCGCTATTATATTTGAACTTATTGTTGAATTATTAATTCAAAATCAGCCTTATTGGGAGTTTCGCCCGAAAAATATTTCACCTTAAAATTTTGTATTCCCCCGGAATTTTAAAAGCTATTGTGAGTTTCGCCCAAACGAAATTTCGTTCGCCTACTAAAAATAAGTTAACATTTAGGTTATCAATAACATTACATTCCGCGCCCGAAATGAATGTTCACAATAAGGGGAATTTTTTTAACACCAAATTTCGGGTGAAACTCACGATAGGCGAAAAGTGAAATATCAAATTTTCTGGGTGAAATGTTGTTCGGGCGAAACTCACAAAAAGGCTGAATAGCTTTTAACGGCCTTTAGTCCTACAATAATTGACGTTTCGTGTCGTCCCGGTGATCTCAATTGGACTCATCAGTTGACTAGTGAGGGCCTTGTCAATACGCAATTTTTGTTAATTTCAATTCATTTCATAGATCTATGTAACTGATATTAAGAAAAATTGCGTATTGACAAGGCACTCACTAGTCAACTGATGTAACTTTTGTTATTTACATTCAAAGTTTCATTAATTTTTCAAAAAGAATGAGTAAACAAATTAAAAAGAATTGCCATAAATCATTGAATTTTTATTTCAATTTATTAGCGTTATCATGTTGAATGACTAACAGTGATTGACACAAAAAAAAAAAAAACAGAAAGTATACCTAGGTATGTAAAATAGATAACAAAACTATAAACAGGTATGACAAAATGTCAAAATTTGTTAAGTTTTCTATCGATCTTATGCCATACTTGTTATTTTTTTCTACTAAATGAGTATTCCCCAGACTATCGTGGACCTAGTTTTTTATATCGCAGCACAACAAAGGCGATACTAGATAATGAAAGTTAATGCAAAAATCACTTACTTTAGCTTGAACTATTCACACTAAAATGTCGTTCACACACTCACATAGCTATTCATTATTATTTCATTGTTAAATTCAACAAAGCTTATTATTCTACATTTAAGTACTGAAAATCACGACAAACCCCATATAATAAACCCCTTAACGAATATAAAGAATGTAAAGTATCATTATACTCGTCGTATATATATTGTATATTGTGTGTTAATTACATTTTAAACATAAAACACTTTTTATTCAGTTTTAATTTTATGAAAATGACAAACAAAACGACAACAACAACAACAACGTTGACGACAATATATATGTATATTGTATATGCTACCTTAATAGACACTTCGTGCCTTAATTGTCAGTGAACCTGTCATTTAGTTAATTATAGGCAACCAATCATAAGTGGGTATTGCATTAAATTATTATCTTTTGATCTATAAAATTAAATTGTTGTTGATATTTTTTTGTTGTAGTGTATCTTAACACTCTATCGTGTTTTTGTTGGGAATATTATGCATACCTATCTGATATAGGATAAGCTGTCACACGAGAAAATGACACATTTTTTTTTTTATTTTTATTTTTTTTTTCAATTTAAAAACTTGAAAGAAATGGCATGTCAACAGAGAGTTGGTCATTTTTTTAAATTTCTTGACATCTAGTTGACATTTTGAATAAGAAGGTCGATTATATGGATAGAGGATACATATTGTGTTATGTCATGTTGTATAGAGAGAGATGGCTTATGTACAAAGGAAAATGTCGTGTTAAGTGATTTAAATGATTTTTTTTTAAAGAAAAAAAGGATCTTTATTGATAGAATAGGTATAGCAAGGTTAAAATTAGAATGTTATGTAATGTGAATGTCGAAACCAAAATGGTCTTGTTTTTTGTTGTTCTTGTAAGACCTTTCTCTGCCCACAAGCAGGGTTGTCAGATTGTGCGATTTATCGCCAAACAGGCAATTTGAAATTTCATTTGGCGACACGAAAATCGATTTGGCGATGTACCACCAAAAAGGCGATATTTTTAATTTTTGGCGATTTAATTTTTTATATGAAAAAGATCCAATCGACAACAATTGATACATACATTGAATTTAATGAGGGAAACTAGGTAAACAAAAGCTTATTGTTTTCTTTAATTTTTAAGTTTTTGTATTGTTTTTTTTTTAAGAACGGTTTTTTTATGTATGGAAACTAAAAATTGTGAAATTTTATTTCATTATTAAATTTGGTGATTTATTGGGTGAAAGATATTGAAATTTGGCGATTTTCTGGCGATTCCGCTTTTTCAAACCTGACAACCCTGCACAAAAGTCGATTTTTTTGCAACACAGCAGGTTTGAAACTAGTTTTTGGTTTCATCATTTGGAAATTGTTTTGTAATTGGTATATTTTTTTTTTCTAAACCCGAGGGGGTGTGATTGAACATTGTCAAATTGTTAATTTACAGCTCTATTCTGACAAACCTCACTATAATACATCACAAGTCACAATAACCTCACATGGAGAGGTGAACTCGATTATGTGAGGTTTTTGTATTTTGGCAGCACCCTCACAACTATGAGCCTCACAAAAACTATCGAAATTGTGATCTTCTTCAGAGCAGGTCAAAACTCACAAATTTGCCACTTGAAATACAATTTTGAGACACTTTTGTTTTTTCTTATCTGAAAAAATGTCTTCTCTGTCGTAAATCGAAAAAAATGTATTTCTCCATACAACATAGGTATGTATGTGGCATCACAATCATCTTCGTTGTCGATGAGTTCAGTGGGTGCGTACAACAAAAATTCAGACCTTAGCAATCACAATAAAAAATTCACCTTGCGGTGGTAAGTTTTTTTGAGAGGTTTCCTGTGAGGGTTATCCATCGCAGAATACGGAAAATGTTATCGAATCACAGGAACCTCACAAGAAATCAACCTCACAAGGGCTTGTGACTTGTGATCCCTCACAAGCCAGAATACTCCAGTTATCTTAAAAGTAAAAAGACATTTTGCCTTAAGTTGTATATAGGCTGAGATTCGATCCTAGGCCTCTGGCAATTAAGAGTTAACTATTTTTTGTGGACTTAAGGCCGTTAAAAGCTATTTTAAAATGAACTTCATTGCCGCCTTTTCATACACTTATCCTCAAGTGCAAGTGGAAATGTGAAAAAATTTTCAATATAAACAAAAATGCGGGTTTTCAATGTTTTTACTCCATTTTTCCGAATTTTATATGAAAAAGTTGCTTGCAACTAACTAAGTGGGCGCGATCTCATAACCCACATTCAACTCGAACTTTGGAGTAACACAAATTTGCAGCAACAAATTGCTATAAACAGTGATTTTCTGGTCTAAAAATAAATTATTAAAAATGTATCAATGAAAGTGAATCGTGTAATGATCTCTGTTGTTTTTCTCTTTTAGCTGGGTTACTGTCTAACGTCACTACAAAAAATAAGGGGATTATTTTAGAAGCATATACAGCAAAACCGACAACCAGGATAATTTTTGTTGAAAACTTGTTAGAAATCGTTAAGTTATTAAGCTCTCGGGAATTGTAATCAACTGATTTGCAATGCATTTGAAACTGAAACCAAATCAGTTTAATTTGAAATCGGTTTCCAACTGGTTGATGTTCTTTTTTATCATGTTATCTTTTTGTAGCTCATTCTTTAACGATTTCTATGTATCCCAGAAAAAGTTTTGAGACCCTTGGGATAATATTTAACGTGTTGGATTGTCATGCCGGATGGCTTGGTTCGAATCCCAACCTATGCTACCTTGGAAAAAAGACCCTTTATTGCTTTCAGAAACTCTCCTACAAGAGTATGTCATGTCCTGATAAAATACTTATTCTTTTCTAAGCCCTCCAAATTTGGAAGAAAATTGTAGGTCCCAAATATTCTATGCAAACTAAAAACTTGCACACAGAAATGGTTGACATTTGTAGGTCACTACGACCTGGTTCTTCATGGGCTGCCACGCTGCCAAATATATTTAATTTTTAGGTACAAGCGATGATTCTTATGGAAATTGACAATCTGAACTAATAATAAGTTCAGGTCTCGTCCTTTGGAACCATGAATGATTGTCTATTAAATAAAATGAAAAAGCTTTAACGCCAGCGTATAAAAAAAAACTTGTTGGTAGCTCACTCAAGTTTTGTTGTTCATTCAAACCTTCAATATTAATATGATGGTGCAAAAAGCTTGGCAGCCTAACTGCAAGTGTGTTATCACACAAAAACCCCTTATAAAATGAAATGGATTTATGGGTGACTGCTGTCAAATTCACATCACTGTTAAACAAAGATGGAACATGGAAAACCCATTGGTTTTCAATTGGAATTAATCTCAGCACATTTGAATGAATATTTTATTTTCCGTATTTTGTACAACGTTGGGAATTTTACAGTCATATTCTGGGAAATTTCACTGATACCTCACAAGGTGAGGTTCAATTGATTTTGGGAGGTTTTCATATTCTAGCAGCACCCTTAACACTTGCCTTATAAGAACTATCGAAATTGTGATCTCTTTTTGAGGAGCTCACAACTCAGAAGTTAAATGGGTGCTTTCAACAAAAATTCTGGGGCCTAATTCCGTAAAACAAAAACGATCGGACGACATCGTTTGACAATAACCATCTCTATCACATCTAAAGAGAAAGATAAGGACAGCTGTTTCCTTTACAATATCGTTTGATCGTTTTCGTTTTACGGAATCAGCCCCCAAAACTTATTTATTTCATTTATTTCACTTAACAATCATAATTAAAAATTCACCTTGATGTGGTGAGATTTGGGGAGGTTTTTGGTGGGGATTGTCTGAGAATACAAAAAATGTTATCGAATCATAACAATTCCCATAATGAGTCACCCTGTTCCTTGTGAGTCCTTGCAAAGGCGTAATTGGCTTGTTAGTTTATATGGTTATTGGCTCTCTACTCTCATGAAAATAGCGTGTGGAACAAATGGCGCCCTCTATGAGACCATACATTCGTCGAAGCCTTTTTGTCGAAGTTTTCGGCAATTTTTTCTGGCATTGTGAGCGGAACATCTGCGATTTCGGTGCTGATGTTATATCTTTTAGGGTTTTCAGGTTCCTGGAACGACAGCCTAACAAATCGTACGGAGTCAAATCAGCCAAATAAGATCGGCAAAGCAGCAAACATAATGACGAGGCAGCAGTTTTTGAATGAATGCTATTTTGTAGAAGGTGCATATGAAGATGATCACACACTATTTGATAAATAAAAAGTCTAGAAATTTAAAGAACAACTGCTTGTTCCCTGAACAAAGTGCCTGGGAAATTGAGAGGAAGGCTTGTTTGTTGCCTGAAAAAAGTGTCTGGGAGATTGGGAGATGGCAACTTTAATTCGCTCAAGATTTTCTGGATTTGTGGACGGTTTGTTGCCTGCATTTACACACGAAATTATCCAATTTTTATAAGGAACCTTAATTGGAAGGCACAATGGACAACGGCAACGAAAGAGCCCAATTTCACAAAGTAAGTTTCAACACAAAAAGCGCGCTGCTCAACAGACCACTCCATTTTTTCGACTGAAATTTGAGCCAACTCATATGTTGAATATTCTACAATACTGACTAAATGGAAAAAACAGTGTTTTAACTCAATTCATTCTAATTTTAATCCAATATTTCTGCCCTACAATTTACCCAGTTATCTTCTTAAAACAGATAGAAGAAGTCTCGCATGATTCAAATGGTTTAAGGAATAAGGATAAAGTTTTAACTTTCGTCAAACATTCAAAAATACATCGAATCAACATCACTTTTTGTTAAACGTTTGACGCGTTCAATATGCAAACTTGCATCAAATGATACGCAAACTTCAAGAAAACTAGAATTAAGAAAATATTTGATGCTTTGTTGGTGTTGCATTGTTTATCAGCTGCGTGTTCCGCAGTAAAAGAGTCATGACACACAATTATTTGACGTTTATGAATTCACCCATTCTATTTAGGTACAGCTAGGTATGTGGAATATCTTTGTTGTTGAAAAATTCTCTCATGATATATTAGTATAGTAATAACTTTTTTCTCTGAAAGGGTAATGAAAATTATTCTTAATTTATAGAAGAATAAAAGTCCCAAATCGAAATTGGGAGCTATTTCGCACAAAATCATAACAAAAGTTCTAAAGAAAAGTTTTGGAACTTATCTCCCACCAAATAACTAGATATATGTTTTATTATAGCCTGCTAAAGTGAGACATAAGTTCTCTTGAGAATTTTGTAAGAATCAGAGACTTATGTCTCAACAAATTACGTCCCCGAGACTTTTGTCCTTCAGACACTCTGCAGCTACCCCAGAGGATTACGATTGTGATTATAGTCCAGGTTTATGGTAGATCAATAGTTTTGGAAATCCCAATAGGTATAAAGTTTTATCAAGTCATTGAATTAGTTCCTGTTGAAATTGTTACTTTTTACTGTGCAAATAATTGGTAAGTAAGAAAGAACCTCTCACCGAAAAAAAAAAATTAATTAATTTGGTGGCGCAACAGCTCGTGAAGAGACTCACAACTCTCCTGATGGCTGTCAGTAGTCTGGAGAAATGGAAGGCCTACAATTTTCTGATGAATCGGAAAGAGTAAGATGAGAGGCATTTTTTTATGATAAAAGATGTTCTTCTAGGATTTGTCACTTCCTTGAAAGCGGCACTAGCCGCGTGAAGAAACATTTTGGTTTTTAGTTAGAAGGATGGGATTCAATTCACTTGTCTCTAGTTTGACAGTTCTATGCCCTAGCCACGGGTTACTTTACCCCCCTACCACATCACCATCAAAACCATCGCCGTGATTTAGTTAAAAGTCATAGTCTAAATAGAGACTTTCAAACAAGTTAAAAAAAAACGTATTTCCTAAAACTTAATCAACCTTTAAGACACAAAATATTTATTTATTTAAACTTACAGTTGTCGGTGTAAGATAATCCGGCCGCAGGTACTGATTGCTGGATGTCAGCATTTTATTATAATTTGTTAAATCCACTTTGGCTTTTTTGTATTGAGGAGTATCCTCTATTTTTTGTTGTTGTTAATTTTTGTTTTTTAATTTATTTATGTGATGGCTGGTTGCGTAGTTATGATAATAAATACACGTAATCCTCAAGATTGCGTCGAATAATCCAATAGATACAAGTTGTAACTAGCATTTGGTTACAGGTTTTTTTTTATTTATTTAACAAGAAGCCAATGCGCTAGTAATAATTCCAATAAATTATTTATCAACATCGAACACGAAATAGCACTTAATTGTTTCGATTAATTATAATAATAATAATAATAAAGTTTCACTCTCACAAATGCCTTGCTATTATTTTATTTATATGAAGTGTAGGTAGACATCAGAGACGATAAAAATCAATTATTATGTATTTTTTTTGTGTGATTAAGATTGAAATATTAATAACAACAAATTAACCCAATAAATCATCGCTCACGGCACATCACACAAAGTATGAAAACACAAAGAAACAGATCTAACGATGATGACACGAACAAGTAGCAAAGATATAATTATTTTTTTTTATTATTATTATTTGCTTAGTTATTTGAGATACTTTTTTTTTATTATTTCTCAAATCTCGCATGCAATATCGCAATAAATCATATTTAATTAATTTTTTTTTATTATTAAAAATTTGATAAACTGCAGACAATCATTCCGACGAAAAGTGATGTTTATATTTCATGACAAATCAAATCCAAGGGAAAACTGTGTAAATCCAAGAGATATAGGTATGATAGCAATCCCTTTATTCTTATTATAAATTGTTTGATTCAAATTACCGGCCTTAATTATTATTATTATTACATATGTTAAAAAATGTTTAGACCGGAAAACAAGACGCGAGGGTGGTGTTTTTTTTTTTTTTTTTTGGCTGAGCTGAGAAGAGGAGGAGGCACTCGCTGGTAGTGCACACGGACGACACGAGCTCTATCGACAAAGAGTATCTGAATGCGACTAAAAAGTAGCGAACAAAAGTTCGAATATAGCTTTCATCGTGGTGGTGCGTTTATAAAGTTGTATTTGTATAAATTTTGTGTGTGTAGTAATTTGTGGTTTCTCTTGTTTCTCTTTTATATGAATGTTTTGTTTATTTGTATTTGTGGTTGAGCGGATTGATGTTCTCTTTAAGTTGTTTTTTTTTTTTACTTTTATTACTTTTTGATTACATCAAATCAACATGGCGAGGCGAGAATTACGATGTTTTCATGTTTATTGGGGGGAATTTGGGCTTTTAAGATTCAAAATAAAATATTATAGTGTTGCCACTGTTCTTTTTGTCAATATACATGTATATAATTAAATAATATTATAAAATGAAGCGTTGAGAATGAGAAAGGGTCAAGTGACATTTTTGAAGTTTTGAGTTATAAGCCTTTAAAGTTTTAAGTTTATAAGTAGTAGTAGTGGTAGTTAACCCCTTTATCTGAAGCTAACTTTGTAAGTAATAACAATAGAGACTCAAGAATTGACCAAAGTTCAAGTTGTCGCTTAACACTAGTATTGGTAAAAAAAAAACAAAAAAATCGAAAAATGTCACTTGACCCCTTCTCACTCTAGACGCTTCATTAATATTATTATTGTTGTGGGTCATTTGAAGTAAAAAAAATTAATAACGAAGGTGAAGAAATTTAGAAAACTACTTCCGCATCTAACTGATGAGCCCAACTGTCATACCTGGGCGAAACGAAATCTTTGGAGTTTAGGTCACTTGAACTTATTAATTGTAAAAAATCTACATCATCAAAAAACAAATCAAGAAAAAAGTAACGTTTTCGAAAAAAATATTAAATATAAAGAAAAGTACTTTGAAGCTGCGAGATATTTCTTAACGTGTACCTATAAGTTTAAGATTATAGGACAAGAGTAGGTATCAGAACTGGCCACGAGATGAAACAATGCTTTTTGGGTAAAAATCTAGGTGGTCTTGGGAAAATCTCGGCAAAAAAGATCAAAATTAAAATAACTACAAAATTAAATTTCTTAGTGTAAATATTGGCTACGGGAAATTAGGACCCAGGAATGAGGTCCCAACAAAAAAAAATTAAATAATGCATTTGGGTATGTTATTTAATATGTTGGAGCCTAATTTTATTTTTTTTTTGTTGGGACCTTATTTCATAATGAAATAAATTCCCAATGAAAGATGATTCCAACATTAATTTTGGGGTTTAATTTCATTTTATTTTGATAAATATTTTGGGGTCTTATTTCGTTTCAACTTTTGGGGTCTTATTTCTCGGAGTCTAAATATTGATCTATTTCTAGATATTTCATAAACAAAAACAGAATAAACGCGGGCCCGAGTAATTACCGGGACGAAATCGCGACCGATACCCAGATGACACTGACATTTTTTGGTTTTGACGAGACCGAGAATCATAAAAGTCTCGTCTCGAGGCCAGTCCTTACTGGTTTCGTGTGAAAAATGTGTCAAGACGAAAGAAGATCTTACAACATTATTAAAACCTGATTTTTGGACAAACTTTGAGGTAGGCTTACGCTTTTTTAAAGAAGTTTATTTTGTTAAAAAGGGATTTTTGTGTGATAACACACTCGCAGAATTAGGCTGACAAGCTTTCGCACCATCATATTAATGATGAAGGTTTCGAATGAAACAACAGCTTAAGCTACCACCAAGTATTTTAAGGCTGTAGCTTTATCTTTCTCACGAAAGTCAGGCCGATCATTATTATTTTATTAAATTTTTGCAGCAAACAAAAATTTACTTACTTATATATGTATTTTCTTAAAGACTGCAATTTCGGTTTCTGCCACAATATACCAGTTTTTGGTCATAAGACACATAAATGATAAAGATGTGATAGCAAAAAATCGCAATTCATAGTCGATTATTGAAATAAATTAAGAAAACTACAAAGCTGAGGTCATAAGATTACTCCAGAATTTGGTCCACGTAATTTAAATTTTTGTATTTAAAAAAAAAAATCTAAAAACAAATTTATTTTTATTTTAATAATTCAGAAAAAAATGTCCACACTTAAGTTTCAATTCAGCAATCTTAAGCATATTTTACACAAATTGGCAACACTTTTAAATTTACCTGCATGCATTAAAACAACTTGTTAAGTGGTTTTTCCATTCTCTCTCTCATTATCTCTCTGAACTGAAAGATTTCCATTTTTTTTTTCAAATCCAACAATTTGCACACAGATACCATAACAGAATAGAATCAGCTGTTATATTATTTGATATTGATGTTAACGTAAAACTTGTTCTCTCACCCAATCTCTCTGTCTCTCTTGCCATTTGTCAGCTGTTCAGTTGGTTTTGCTGTTAGTTTGTGAATTTTTTGAACTTATTGATGAATTTCCTCTTTTAAAAGTTTTCTCTTTATTTTTACAGAAACTTGGATTTTATTCTCTAAATTTATGTGCATCAAATCAACAACAAAGTGTATCGTGTAGTTGTGTGGTACATTTTTATAAAAAATCATTCTCTCTGTCTCTCTTGGTTATTTGTGTCCGCCATTTTTAAATTAAGAATGAAAGTATAACTGTAACCTATCCGCCCACAACCCACCCTCAAACATAAAGAGGGTGAAACTTTGTTCACAAAAAAATAAAAAAAAAAAAAACCAAACCTCAACTCGACCTCGTCTGACTTTTTCTCTCCGAGACTTTCGTTGCTCGTTCGTACGACTATCCGAGTAAGTAGAATATAAAGGACATGGTCTTGCCTTGTTTGCTTGGTTAGTTGGGTGGTGTCAGTGTCAGAAAAGACAGAAGGGAACGACAACGCACGGGACTACTACCTTTGTGTTGTAAGGTGTATTATAAAAAAGAGGATAACACGAAGCAACAGATCATATTATCATTTAATGTGTACATACATATACATACCGTTTGAGGTCTAACACGATATGGTAGGTGGGTTTGTGTTGGGTGGAATGGACATTTATTTTGCTCGATAATATAGGGTCAAATGTGTTTTTTTTTGCCTTTTTTTGTGTGTAACCTTGTCAAGCTGTCAAATTGAAGTTTTGTTAAATTTTTAATTTCTTATGGAAAAAAAAATAATAAAATCTGAGGGCCGGTAACTTTTTGTCTTAAAAATTTATGATAGAGAATCGATGGTGTGACCTTAGGCCTTCCAATCACCATAACATCACAAGATTTATTATGTCACTAGTACCCATTTGATGAAATAAAACTTAAATATATAAGTTCAACATAAGAGCTTTTGTTTGCGTTTGAGGAAAAAGTAGAACATGAACGTTTAAGTTGAACTTAAATATTTGGGTTTCGTTTCAGAAAATGGGTCTAAAAATGAGAGTAAATATTTTCAAATAATTATTTTCATCTTTTCAAAAAAAAAAAAGAAGAGATTTTTGAAAATCCACTTTTATTGAAATGCTGGCAACCCTTTTCGACCAAGAATGTAAATCGGTTATCCTGACTTATCCTTTAAAAAATAAAATGTATTAATTTAATTTTCATGAAAATGTTAAGGTAGGGTGAAACCTAAAATTATTAACTATGCAGCCACGTACACTCGGGCGTATACGTACTCTTTTTTTTTTTTTGCTTTCATTACAAAAAATTGGTCGTAGGGTGAAACCTAAAATTATTAACTATGCTGCCACATACACTCGGGCGTATACTTATTTTTTTTTAAGTTTTTTTCTTTCATTACAAAATTGGTCGTAAGTCTGATGGCATTAAATTTAACCAGGGGCAATGGGGGTTCAATTGTTCTAAACTTGTTTTTGAAAAAATTAGACCAATAATATATAGTGTTTTTTGGAACACTGTTTTCTTTATGTCATCAAAAGAATTTTGGTTAGGACTGTTTATGAATTCAAAAACGAGCATATTTTTGAACAAATAGTTTTTAACTCTACTCTAACCTAGAAGAATTATAATTTAGCAGCATTAAACCACCCTTGAAATAATATATCCTCACTTTAAGATTCCAAACAAAAAAAAGGATTAGATGTAGGTTGAAATCAGACAAGAAAAATATCGTAGGGGACGGGAGAACTATTTTCCTCCATTTAATCGGGAAGGGCAATTTATTTAAAAATTTACATAAAGTGAACAAATCTATTTTTAAATAACGGAACCAGATGTAATAAAAGGCGAGAGGATACTTGTAAGTCCGAAATCTAATCCCTTTTGTGGCTCCGCGAAATAAGGCTAAACTCATATTGGAGCTGCGAGCAGAGCGGCGATGCGAGAAGTGAGCAGAGCGACGAAAACAAACAAATGTGTTCTTACGCGAGCTCTCATACTGAGGCCTCTAGCAACGAGGTATCAGTTCTCATAAGAAAGCATGTGTTTGTTTTTAACGCTCTACTCACCTCTCGCATCGCCGCTCTGCTCACAGCTCCAGTATGAGTTTAGCCTAAAGCTCCAAATAAATGAAATAAACCTTCAAAATAACAACAAAAATTCTTAAATTTTGGGGTGTTATTAAATTTTTGGGGTCTTGTTTAATTTTTTTGTATATTTGGTGCCTAATTTTGTAATGAACTAAAGTCCCAATAAAATATGATAGCAAAATTATTTTGAGGTTTAATTAAATTTTATTTTGAAAAACATTTTGGGGCCTTATTTCATTTGCTAAAACCTCATTGTCTTTCTCAAAAAATATATTAAAAAATCTGATGATCGAGGACCCAGAGCTTACAAAAGGCTGTTTATTGTGAACCCAGCAATCATGTTTTAATGAAAGGATCATTCTGAAAACATCAATGAGTATTCTGTTGTATTGTAGGATTTGTGCTGAGTAGAACATCAAAATTCAAGCGGAATCGATTGCTGAAGGGCAGGAGAAATATAAGTGTCCTTGCTGTTGACAAATTGTACAAAATTCAACGCAAGTATTTGTATGACGGTTCGGGGTATTATTTCATTTGGGAAATGAGTGTGCTTGCATTTTTGATCGGATTGAAAATAATTGACATTTGGAAATTGATTTAAGTTTTCGTGTCGGAATTGAATTGACGCGCTATTATACGTTTATTATTAGATTTTTTTTTGTGATTTATTTACGAAAAGAAAAAGAGAAATTGGGGTCTCATTAAATCTATTTTTGGGGACTTCTTGCATGGGACATTTTCATTATGAAAAATTGACTCAATTTTTGGGCCTAATTTCGTTCTAACTTTTGGTCGAATTCTAGATTCATTTCTTTTTTTTTTATTTCGCATAACTCCGGTCAAAACGTCGTCAAATAAGACCTGAAGCCCCGTTATTATTTTTTTAAATTATTTAAAATGAAATATTATTTGTATGTTTTTGAGAAAACAACTCCCTTCAATATGACTGTCTAGTCTCAATCTATATTCCCTAGATTTTTTTTTGTTGCATCTTACGTGAATTATCTCGTTCTTTGATAATCAAAAATAATATTTCAAAGTAACTGATTACACCAGTGACCATAAGGGATGAAAATAAAAATCAGAAAAAAATATTTTAAAGGTCATCAACTGAGGAGTCCAAGTGAGATCGCCACCCGGAGCAAAACGCCAATTGTTACGGAATAAAGGCCGTTAAAAGCTATTTTGAATTAGTTCATGTTTCAAAAACATGTGTGAGGTGTGGCCCCGGCGCAGTGAAAGTAGTGCTTGACTGCTAACATGGATGTGTTGGTTCGATCCCCAGTCTAGGCAGCATTCTTTTCTATATTCTCTCAACTGAACGCAATGCCTGGAATTTAATGAGATAATCAAAACCTAGTTTCTCAATCCTCTGTGCCAATAAACATTCCTTCTTACATTGCCTAATTTGTAAAACCCTAGGTTTTGCTGGCATATACAGGGTGTTCGGTATAAGGTGCACCAAAAAGCTATGGCGAGTAGGTTGGGTTAAGACAAGAAAAAAATCGTATGGGAGGGGGGTGGTCTATTTCCCCCCGTTTAGGCGGAAGGGGAAATTTTCTAAAAATTTGCCTTAAAACAGAAAAAAAATTATTTAAAAACAACGGTGAAATTTACAATGCCATGCTCTACCTTTTTGGAAAGCCAGAAATCTCTTCTTTTATTAAGTTGTGTTAGTGAATAGTTTTTGAAAAATTAATTTTCAAACTCGAAATTTGAAAACAAAAAAGGGAACGGGCCGTTATTCTGTATGACCAAAATTCTGTAAATGAAATGAAAATTCTGTACGATCATAATTCTGTATTTCATTATTTTGTAAATCTTTTATTCTGTATTCCAAAATTCTGTAAATCCAGAATTCTGTGTATCAAAATTCTGTAAATCTAGAATTCTGTATATCAAAATTCTGTTAATACAAAATTTTGGAAAACTATAAATACTGTAAATTCTGAACTTCAAAATGCTGAATTTCAAAAATTCTGTAAATTATTAAAGAAAAATTGTTTTGATAATTTACAGAATTTTTGAAATACAGAATTTTGGAATACAGAATTTTAGATTTTCAGAATCTTAGATTTACAGAATTTTAAACTACAGAATTTTGAAATACAGGATTTTGGAAACCAAATTTTGGCACTTACAGAACCCCAACCCACAAAAAAATAAAAAAAAATTTCAAATTAATTTTTTTCAAAATCTTATGTAATTATTTTTTTTTTTCAAAATTCAATGGTCTTATTATTTTTCAATAAAAACAGAAAACCGGATGTTAAAATGTATCTTAGTTTTTGAGAAATAAAAAAAAATGTTGTTTGTTGTTTTTATTTGTAGGTTGATTTTTGAAAAGCACAAATGTTAAGACGTTTAGTTAGTTTTGAAAGTTTTTATTTCTTATCTGCACTTAGGGAGATTTGAAAATTTAATATTCTAAGAAGGATGAAGGATAGTACTTTTTCATATTTTTTTTAATATAAAAGACTTTTCGGGGGTTGGGGTCATTATTCTGTAAGTGCCAAGATTCAGTTTCCAAAATTCTGTATTTCAAAATTCTGTAAATTACAAAAGAAAAATTGTTATGATAATGAAAAAAAGTGCGCTCTTTTTTTCAATTTTTATCTTATAATTTACAGAATTTTTGAAATTCATCATTTTGGAGTTCAGAATATACAATACCTATTTATAGTTTTCCAGAATTTGGATTTACAGAATTTTGATATACAGAATTCTAGATTTACAGAATTTTAATTTAAAGAATTCTGGATTAACAGAATTTTTGAATGCAGAATTATGATCATACAGAATTTTCAATTCATTAACAGAATTTTGGTCATACAGAATTTTCGGACAAGAACTTATAATTTTTAAGTGTTTAATCTTTTTTTACGCAAATGGTTTAAATAAAAAACTACGTTTTCGTTAAATATGAAAAAGAAATCAACAGTAATTAAACTTGCTCTTGTGAATTCCAAAAACAAATTTAAATTTTAAATATGAGCACTGCTTATCAGTAACCGATATCAAAATTATAAAAAAATCAGTCCAGCTATTAACGACATATGTATTTATACGAAAATAACAAAAAATAAATCAATTTCCTCAAAAAAAAAAAAAAAATATGAAAATGTGAATCCAACGAAATTTTATTCCAATAACTTTTATTATATTAACTAAGGTACGAAATTTAGTCAAAATCGTTAGAGTCATTTTCCACACAAAAAAAAAACCTTAATCAGTGTATGACAGCTAAACGCATTTCTAAATGAGCTAAAATAAAAATTCGAATTCCTCTTGTAAAGAATTATATAAAAATGTCTTGTACCAAATTTGTAGCAAATCCGCTTAGGCTCCAGTGGGCGTACAAACTCACAGATCGACACGGACGGTATGGCGATTAAAATCTCAAAAAAAATTTTTTACAGAAAACCAAAATTTCCTCTGTAAACCTTATTTCAAGTATAAAGTGTAGAATAGCTTATAAGCTGTAATTTTTGAACAAACTATTTTACTCCAAAAAATAAAATAAAAAATCTTTAAATTTGCACTAAAAAACAAAACAACAATTCAACTCTAACGAAGTCACAAAAATTATTATAGGAGTAAAAACTATTAATTCTGGATATGTTAAAGACATTGAAATAAAAGTATTCTCAAAAATTTGGCATGGTAAAAATTATTACGAATTCAAAGTCCTACTTTTTTTATTAGCTTGCAATATTCAAATATATTTACATACATACAAAATTCTTCCCAAGAAAATGTCAACAATTTTAAGAATACAAAATAAACAAAAACAAAAGAAAAAAATCGAATAAAAAATTTTAATACTTTTTTTTTTCTTAATAAAAATGAGATTGGCTAACAACGTATATGCATGCATTTTGAATAGGTTCAATTAATTATATGTCTCACATCCAAATCCAAGTCCATATAAATTACTGTCTCTAGAAACATGGCACATTATTTACTGTCATTTCCATGAAATATCTTCTAAGCATATCCGGACAACTGTTGGCACATGTCATGTTATTTGAATTTGTCACCCGCTACATTGCCACTGGGTTATACATACATTGCGTTGCGTTGTATCGTCGTCGAGATCGTCGTCGAGATCGTCGTCGTATCACACAGTGGGTTCTTTAAGAATGAAATAATAATAAATTGAAGTGAATGAAGATTCAAAAATATTCCATTTAAATATTCAAATCGTGACAAATTTTTTTCCTTCACGACAAAATTAAGACAAATTCACAATAATTAATCCAACTACTAGGTTCTTAAAATTTTATAGTGGTCGTGCTAAATGGACGGAAATCAATTTTCCTCAAAATTTGTGACGAAAAGAAAGGAGCAACATATTTTTTATGTAGAATTGTTTGCCTTTTTTTTGATAATTTTCCTGGGCAGATACTTAAACATTTTCAACGTCATAATAAATTGATTTTAAATTTTGCCACATGCGTATCTACATTTATTTTGGGTGCAAAATTTTTGATAGATTTAAAATTCTTTGATATTTTATCAAAATTTTTGAAATTTTATCAAAAAGTTTGACATATTTATCAACATTTTTGATATTTTAAGTAAATGTTTGATATTTTACCAAAATTTTTGATATTCTCTCAAGATTTTTGATATTTTTTCAAAAATTTTGATATTTTATCAAGATTTTTGATATTTTTTCAAAAATGTTGATATTTTATCAAAAACGTAAATAGCCGTTTTGTTATTTAAGAATTATCATTTAATAAAAAATGACGTTTAGTATTTTGAATTTTAACCCCAACTGTACAGAATGCATTTGTATTTCTCAATAAACTGCCCCACTGTGTGTCGTGCGTTTTCAACGATGTTTTCGAAAAAAAAAAAAAAAAAACAAAAAATCTATTTCCGTCCAAATAAATTGGCCTGCCAAGCTTAGGCCCCAGTGAATTGCAATTAATATCTCATTCATTTTCTCAAAATAAGAAAATACAACTAACACAAAAAAAAAAAAAATAATAAACACAGTGGTACCTACATTTCTGTTGAATAAATTCACCAGAGAACCCCAAAAACAAAAAAAAATGAAACTCAAAATTAATCGATGTAAGTTTACCAACAGCGATGACATTGACAGATTTGCTTGAATAAATTTTAATTTGATTAAGAGAAGAAAATAACAAATCAATTAATTAGCCAAACACCAATTTATTTATCATGATCGTTTGGTGGTTAGTAACGAGTAGGTACCTACTATCTATACCTCTACTTCGTATATTTTGAAAAGATAAAATTTCATAAAATAAATTCTATTCATTAGAGTTTTGTTTTTTGTTGTGTGTTTTATTTTATTTTTATTTTAGTTTAAAACGATCCTAATTTATTATTATTAATTTGTTGAATAAAATATTTTGAATGTCGCAATAATTTATTTTTGCCTTGATTTTGATATATTGCTTCTTTTATTATTGACAACGGATTCATATTTCATTTCAATTTGATTAACTATGTTTCCAACGTGGAATCGATGATAACTATACTACTGCTGTTGCTGCTGAAATATGTTTTTTTTTTTTTTTTGGGCAAGAGAACACAACACAGAGGCAATGACTAATGATGGTTGGTTGGAGTAAATTTTTGGAGAAAATCATAAATTATAAATGTATTTAAGTGTCAATAGATTTTTCAAAAGCTGTGACTGATGACAGTTGTTTAGATAATTGGTTATTATATTTAAAATACAGTTAATTTTAAATTTGAAAAGAAAAAATGTGTGACGCCAAAATATTTCGAAATATTTAATGGGAAATCTGTGTGGTTCTGGAAAATAAAAACTAATAGTAGGTACTTTTATTAAGAGTCATTCCTTTTTCGATTTCGAAAGTAAAGCTAAATAAAACACACACAGCGATACATTTTTGATGAACATTTTATTTAATTATAAAGTTGAGACTTTGCCATTAAGTGTGAAAAAAAATATCATTCAAATGGTCGCCTCGGGAAGATTCATAGCATGCGATTCGTTTGAGGTAATTTTTAACCACTTTTTCACACATTTAAGGCGGTATCTCGGCCATAACTTGAGAAATGTTGTTTTTTAATGCATCGAGAGTTCGGGGATTATTCGCGTAAACACGGTCTTTTGCGTAACTCAACAGAAAAAAAAATCAAACGGTGTCAAATCGCATGATCTTGATCTTGGTCAATTGGCGTCGCCAAAACGTGAAACTACGCGACCAGGAACTTCTCACGCAATAAAGCCTTCTTTGGTCGTGTTGTGTGGCTTGTTGCCCCGTCTTGTTTGAACCACATATCGTCCAAGTCATGATCTTCAATCACCGAAAAAAAAATCGGTTATCATTCAACCATATCGCTCCGAATTGACTGTAACCGTCTGTCCATTGGCATCTTCGAAGAAATACGGACCAATGACACCTTTCGACCATAGAGCACACAAACTTTCAATTTGTCTGGATGCAACGGCACCTTTTCGATCACTCTCGGATTTTCTGAGGCTCATATGCGGAAATTTGGTTATTTACTTACCCACCGAGTGAGAAATGTGCCTTATCGATGAAGAAAATGTTGTTCGAAAAATGCGCAAAAAGTGGCTACGTTTGAATCATCACTTTTGTAGTAAGTTTTAATAATTTTAAAGCGTTGTTCGATTGTTAATCGATTTACTATCGGAAATGGCAAACATTCATCTAATATTATGACACTTCAAATAACAACTGAGTTTGACAGGTGTCAAATGCCAACGCTACCAACTTGAAACCACGAAACAAATTACCCGTATTAGGTGATTTTCGCAGTTAAGGCGATTAATATTATGTGGGTGTCTAAGACCCCTTCATTTATACGCTAAATTAAATTTCAGCATTTTACAGTACAGAATTAAATTCTTTACAATTTTGATTAAAATAATTTTTAGCGAAAAATTGAAAATAAAAAAAGGTATGACTAAAAATTTACGAACATTTCCAAAGAAAAACTTGTTTAAATTGCTCGGAAATTGTCTAGCAGACACGCAACTTAAAATACTCCGAGTTGCAGGCAACTTGAGGAGACAAAATGTTGCTGGCATCATAAGTTACTTTGCCAAGAAATTGATAATATAAAAATTATGACTTAGAATTGATGAAATTTTTTAAGGAAAAATAAAAACAAAAATTCTGAAAAGTAGCTCGGAAATTACCTATACTAGGCGGAGACAAGCATCTTTAGTTGCTACATGTTGATGGGTAAGTCGAAGCAACAAAAAGTTGCCGACAACTAGGATAGCAGCATTTAAGTTCCTAAGTGGGCAATGTGTTAATAATAATTCCCGGTTTTCTTAAAATAAATAAATACAAAATAAATGTAGTGATGCTCGTGTAAAACAAGGGTCTACTAACTTACAACTTTCAAAAATTCCTTCTAAATTGTTAAATAACGATACATTGAAGGTAAATTTCAGAAGTATATTTTTTTTTATTTTCGCAAAGCTTTTAAATATTTTTTTTTTCGTGTGAATAGACCTTAATTAAGGTATATCTGGATCTCATTATTTCAAGTTTATTAAAGCTAAAAATAGGTATCTTATTAATCATAAGTCATTTCAAAATTATACGCACTTGTGAACAATCAAGAAAACAAAGAGAACCCCAACAACAACAACAAAAATTTTAAAAACTTGCAATGCATATTATGAATTTTCTACTAATTTATTCTTGTTGTTGTTTTTGTTTTTTTCTGAAAGAACCCCGTCAATCATCATTAAATAACGTTGGCGGCCATCAATATATGGCATCCACATTATAAATAAATTGTGTGCATCAAAAGCAGTTTCTCCATTCTATGGCACTAATTTATGTGTGTACACTCATCAATTTTATTACCATCACCTATCATTCTTCATTTAAAAGAACAAAATCACTCACCGGAGGCTGTGGCAGTGTCGGTGGCGGTGGCGACGGCAGTATGGTGTGCTCAAGGATTCGAGGTGAAGATTACTTTGTTCTCTTCTCGTAGAAAACATCAACTAACGATCATCATCACTCTGGCACCATCGAATCAGTCTAAAACACCATTTACCATTCACCACCACCCATCATCATTGTCTTGGCCGTCATCGTCGTCATCCTCATCATCATCATCATCCAAACAACATCTCACGTTCGTCAACTCCTGCGCGCCGACGCAATGCCATCGGCTTCGCTAAGGCATCAAGAAAAATGATGTACAAACCTACAAAAGTCCCGGGACTCCTGATGATGATATGGAGACAGAATGGCGAAATCCAACGATCAAAATTGTGTGTATGCCAAAGACTGTTATTAAGATGATTACTTTTTGGAAATGCAGCTACACCCTTTTTTTGCCAACTCAAGTCGACACAGGCAAGGCAGCGAAGGCAGGCAACCACACAAAGGCGCGGACGCAAAGAAGCAGGAAACACGAAAAAAGGAGGTCGGGACCTGGTCGGAACGAGATAGTTAGTGGCCTGGCAGACAGATGATTGCTGTGCCTGTCTAGGGGGTACCTGTGTAGTGTATCTGGAAATAAAAAAAAGAAGAAAAACTGACCGCTGGATCCTCCCAAATAATGAAAGGGAGTTTGATCATACGCTAATGGGTTTTGGACGCGCATAATAACAGCTCAGGACACAACGATCGATGCACATTTACCGCGCATCCTCATCACCCGTCATCAGAGTATCAAATCATTGGGCGAATTTGGGCGGGCCAACGAAACGACTCCACGACTCCATGACGTTATAAGCGTATAAGAGTTTTCTTTATTCATTCGCATGTCGTTTGATTCTATTATCGCTGTGTTGGCCAGCAGATTGCCAGGTTGAAGAAGAATAAGTGTTGTTAATGGGTGACCGACCAGGTGAGATCTGGCCGAGAATATACCGAGGAGAACATGATGATGACTGAGTTTCATAGAAGGTACTTGTTTTGTACATTGTTGTATGCTTTTTTTCTGATGTCTTTACCTTGGTCATTTTATTTAAGGCACCTGCAGGCTTGTAGTATGTTTGTTCTTTAAATATTTCTTAAAATGTTTGGTTAACTCAGTTAAGCAAGGCCAAAAATTAGGGATTTTAATATTTTTCAGATTTTTTGTCGCAAAATTTATGCAGTACTTCGCAAATTTGAAATTATTTTGATTTTAAGATAGGTACGTTCAATTGCATTACAATTTCCAATTCAAATGCAATTATAAAAATTTTATGTTTCCAAATTTCGCAAAAATAATAGTAAAATTTCGCAAATTAAACTCTTGAAAATATTAATAATCCCGTGTGTAAATTTACAAAAAATTAATTTCAAAGAGAGACTTTTTATAAAATCAAATTAAAAAGATGTGCTAGAATAAAAAAAAATATTTCGCAAAGTTGCAAGTTGGGAATGTGCAATTTCCAAAAATATAAAATGCAAAATAATTTTTATATTCTATTTGATAGTTTATATAACCAATTTAACAATACAAATAAATACTTTGCGATTTGTTGACAACGAAAAATGACATTTAAATTAAAAATTTAAATACTTCGCAAAGCCTAAAATGTCCACTCTGCGAAAATCAAAAATAATTCTCTGCAATTTTTGTTTAACTTTTATAATATACGAGTATTTCGCAAAGTAATTGCAAGCCATATTGCTTCAAAAGTTTTTTTTTTTTAAATTAATATTCTGAAGAAAATTCGCAGCTGGCAAAAATCTATTTTAAAAAACTCAAATGCAAAATAGTTTTTGTATTCTATTCGATATTTTAGATTATTTAGCAATATAAGTTATTACTTTGCAATTTGTTAAGAACGAAAAAATGACATTTAAATTAGAAATAAATACTTTGCGAAGCCTAAAATGTCCTCTCTGCAAAATTCAAAAATAAAATATTTTGCAATTTTTTCAACCTTATGTATATAATATACGCGTATTTCGCAAAGTAGTTGCAAGCCATATTGCCCAAAACTCGTTCTATCAATACAATTTTATTTTTAAGAATTAATATTCAGTAGAAAATGCACAATTGACAAGTCAAATTTATAAAAAGAATCAAATACAAAAACTATTTTTCTATTCTATTCGATATTTAAATTTATTTGACAAAAAATAAGTATTTTGCGAAATCTAAAATTTTTCATTTTGCAAAAAAAAATGTTTTGTTCACAATTCTATAAAATTAGTTTCCTCAAAATGAGATCGCTTAAGTTACTCTGAGTAGAATAAAAATGTCCAAATTTTGCAATTTTTATACGATATGTACATATATCAGAGAAGAATGACATTTTGCAAGTTCGCAATTCAGTAAAATTAACTTTAAAGGTTCACTTCAAATAGAAGATGTTGAAGTTCAATCCAGAATGCCTGACAAATTTGCACAACTAAAAGTAACTATGTACACGTAAATATTTCGTTTGACATTTTTCATCTTCGCATTTCAGTAAAACTTTAACAAAAAAATCAAATGCAAAATAAATTTGTCTATTCTATTTAATTTTAAAATTTATTTGACCAACAAAATAAATACTTTGCGAAATCTAAAAATTCTCCTGCGAAACTCAATTTTTTTTGTTCACAATTCTGTAAAATTAAGTTTGCTATAAATGGAAATCTTTTTGTAATTTTTCCCACTCTTACTTACTCATTTCGAGTAAAATAAAAATGTACAAATTGTGTCATTTTGCAAGTTCGCAATTCAGTAAAATAAACTTCAAAAATTCAATTAAAGTAGAAGATGTTGCCATTAATGATTAAATTCATAGTGCCTTATAAATTTGCAAAACTATAAGTAGCTACACGACGTAAACTTCATCGTTTGACATTTAGCAATTTCGCAATTCAGTAAAATTAATTTTAAGAAATTTTCAAGCAGAAAGATACTGACGTCATTTTGAATGTAGTCCTAGTGGTAGATGTGGGCGAAACTCTTAGGAGAGATCGCTATTCGCTATGGCTGGTGAAGCTTGTTGGTTGAGATTCAGGTCTAACGTACATTTTTAAGTAAACAATTAAATGCGAATGCGAAGTATTGATGATGGGTCATAGATGAAGTCCTGTGTCAGTACAGTAGGTATTCTTCCCCGATAAAAATAAAGAAATTTGGTGGTGCGACAGCTCGTGAAGAACCAGTGCCTTAAAACTAGTGACTTTTAACTCACAACCATTCCGAATAAAGTTTGCGAGTCTTCAAGAATATAGGGGACCTACAGTTTATTGTCGAATCCAAACGGTTTAGATAAGAGGCACTTCTTAATGGCAAATTATATTCTAGGAGAAGTATTGAATTTCTTCCAAGAAGAAGTTCTCGAGGGCAAGCAACTTAAATTTGTTTCATTTTCTCCTTGTTTCCAGCGATTAAACTTCGCTAGTCACTTAGAGGAACTTAAAGTTGCTGGAAACAAAGTGACTGGCATCAAAGTGGCTGGCAACAAAATCGCTGGCAAACAAATGGCCTATAATAGAAGTTCTCCCATAAAACCCAATGTAATTGAATCGGGAGAAACAAAAGCAAATAAATTTAGTTGCTGGCAACCAAGTTTTAGGCAAAGAAGTGGCTGGCAACAAAGTAGCTGGAAAGAATATTTCCCATAAATCCCAATCTAATTGAATAGGGAGCAACAAAAAAAAATAAATTAAGTTGCTAGCAACCAAGTTTTAGGCAAAGAAGTGGCTGACAACAAAGTGGCTGGTAACAAAGTAGCTGGCAACAAAGTAGCTGGAAAGAAAGTAGCCTTCAATGGGCGCTTTCCCATAAAATTAAATCTAATTGAATCAGGAGCAACAAAAACAAATACATAAAGTTGCTGACAACCAAGTGTCTGGTAACAAAGAAGCTGGCAACAAAGTAGCCCATAATAAGTGCTTTCAATTAAAAATTGCTTGGGCGAACAACTTAATGTTACCTAGCGACCGTTAGGCCTTACTTCTACTAAATCACATAAAAAATGATTTTTCGTAAATGTTTACTTAAAGATCATATTTACAAAACAAACATTTTACCGTATAAGATGTTGATGTTTAAAAATTCAGTACAAAGCATTTTTTCGTGTGGGTCACCATTTTTGAAATAATGGATTGACACCATAAAAATGGGAATTATTACAATTCTATTATAATTTAAACTGTTTTTTTTCTGTATGATTCAACATTTTTGAGTAAGTTAACTTAGTTGAAAAATTTTTATTTATATTGTAGACGTTTAATAAGCTTCGAAAAACCAACCACAAAAACCCCCTTTCCCGTTTGACAAATCGTAGGTATGACATAATTTCATTTCAAGTTCATGACCTGTTTTATAAATGAGTACCTACATTTTCACTTGTTCCATTAAGATATAAGCAACAAAATCGAAAGCGTTATCGATAATCCCTCTCTGAATATAGCACAACAACAACAAACCTAAACTTCTATAATAATCGTGTTGAACATAGAAACCCAATATTTATCGAACATAATTCTCAACTGTTATTGAAACTCAATTCAAAATCCCCCGCTGTTAACACATACATTTTTCTCTTAACGTATAATTGCAAAATAGGTTCTAGACGGAGCTATATAAAAGTCTTTAGGGCTGGATAAAGGTCCTGCAGTAACACTTTGACCGCTGCCACCGGCATTTGCTGTTATATTAAACGCCGCCATTCGTTTGTGGTCAGTTAATCGTCGGGCTTAAATAATTATTAAAAAAAGAGGAAGAAAAAATGCCTAAGAGTTTAATTTTTATCCGAAACGTTGCCTTATTTCTTCTCACTCTGCCACAATTTGGACGAAGCTTACGATATGCAGCCCACGGGAATGGCGACGAAAATTGCGAAACCCTTCAGTCGGAAATTCATATTATCAAAGAGGAATTCGATGAGCTTGGTCGGATGCAACGGACTTGCAATGCTGACATAATGGTCAACAAATGTGAGGGCTTATGCAACAGTCAAGTGCAGCCATCTGTAATAACGCCTACGGGCTTTTTGAAGGTAGGTTTATTGAGTACAAGTGGATTCAAGTACAAATACAGATATATATAAATTAATTGATTTTTATGCCCTTCTCGTATAACAGGAGTGCTATTGCTGTCGTGAAAGCTATTTGAAGGAGAAAGTCATCACCCTCTCTCATTGCTATGATCCCGATGGCACTCGACTGAATGATCCTGAAATGGCCAAAATGGATGTCCTTTTGCGTGAGCCAACCGATTGCAAGTGCTTCAAATGTGGTGACTTTACAAGATAATTGAATTTGTTTGTTTTTTTTTTGTTGAGTTGAGTTGAAATAAAATTGATTTCTTCGATGGTAATGTCATTAAATTAAATTTACCTTAACACACCATCTATATGCGAGTATAATAAAAGGGTTATTATATATTATTTCTCTTGTAAAGCTTGATGGTTAGGAAAAGCGCCCAAAGGCACACTTAATCCCCCTTCATATATAGCAATCTATTGGATTGGCATATATGAAATTCGGTGGGCTTAATGTCACTCCACATATGTAGCTATATGTATGTATATCTCACTGGTGACGTGCCACATCACTGACGACAGCATCAACAACATCATCTATTCAATTTGTGTATCTGTCACAGAGTAACAAGTAGGGATTTTGGCAAATTTCATCATCCAGCTTGTCAGTTGATTACTTAGGCTGTCCTCCTGTCTGTCAAATTCTCTATATATCTCTCTCTAGATGGGTTGAAGTTTGAAGTGAAAGCGCCTTAAGGCCTTATAAAATCCCCTCACTTGCTTGCTATAGATGCAGAAATATATAAATTTTAAGGGTGCGATTTCTGCGGAGCAAAAAAAAAATAAACAAAAACCTCAAACCCGCAAGGTATTTCGAGTGAAATGCTATATTTCTGACAGTTTGAAATGGGAAATGGGCTACAAACAACTAACAGAAAAAAAAGGTTGATTATGTCTTGTGCAATTGACAGGCCGATGAATTTCCCTGATGACGGTTTGTTGTTTTTTCATTTAAATGTTGGTATGTGGCCTTAGGCTTTTTTTTCTACTTTTGTTTAATTGGGGAAAAAATTTTGTTTGGGTCCATATGGTAGGAATGTAATATTTTTGTGGAAATGTGTCGGAATATAGGGCGGAAATTTGTTGCGATTTGAATTAAATGTAATTTAAAATATGTAAAGAACTATAGCATACATATTTGAGCTTAATAAGGGAAATTTAATGAGTTTGCTAAAACAGAGATTTAATGGCGACTTGACTTTGTGACAAATATATGACACCAAGGATGTCAGACGCGTACAACTTAATGCCAAAAAACAAATTGAACCACGATAAGCTGTTTTTGATAATTAGAGAATCAACGCGAAAATGCCTACGAAAATTTTCAAAACAGCTTGAGCATCACCATTTTAACCTTTCTATCAATTTACATTCCTAAAGACAACATTTAACAAATTTAACTGTGAATGGAGTTTTTTTTTTGTTTCTTAATTACGATAAAATAATTTTTTTCGTTTTCCAGAATTATCAAAGAATTCTGGAAAACGAACAAATTTGATTTAAAAGGTTTTTCTTAAAGCCAGATATGTGCCAGACGTAGTTAACATGTCAAAATCTAAAATTATTGCATTTCAAATTTCTTTGAAACATTGTTTAACTATGATAAGATCTTCCTGATACTTCTTGAGCATAACAAGCCTATAACAAGTACATTTTTTCAGATATGTGCCAGATGCAGTGAAATATTTCAAAAACTTGGAACTACTTTATGTCTAAATGAAAAATAAATAAGTATATTTAAAACCTTCGACAATTTTCAAAACAGCTGGAGAATTGTATCCTTTTAGTAAATTTTCATTCCTGACGATTGCATTTAACAAATTTAAATGTGAATGTTTCTAAACTACGATAAGATCTCTCTCTCTCTCTTTTGAAAACGGAAAAGTTGAATTAAAAAGGATTTTCTTAGTGCCAGATATCTGCCAGACGTGGCAAATCAAGACAAAATCTACATTTTTATATTTGAACTAAATTAAAGATCTTCCTGATACTTTTTGATTATACGAAGGCATGTTTTAGGGCATGTGTTTAAGTGCCATATATGTGTCAGATGGAGTGAAATTATTCCAAAAAATAACTCATAACAAAATAATTAATGAATTCAAAAATTAATAATAATTTTTAAAACAAGCAAAATTCTACCATATCACATTTGTCAAGTGCCAGATGTGTGCCAGATGTAGTCAAATAATTAAAAAAACTAACTCAATTTTTTGAGACTACTTTATGTCTACAAATAAACAATGAAAGTGTTTATTTAAGACAAGCAACAATTCAACCAAGTCGCATTTGCTCAAGTGCCAGATATGTGCCAGATGCAGATAAATGTTCAAAAAACTAACTCAATTTTTCAAAATAACTTTATGTCCAAATAAACAATAAACATGTAGATTTAAAACAAGCAACATGCAACCAAATCGCATTTGTTTAAGTGCCAGATATGTGCCAGATGCAGATAAATGTGCAAAAAACTAACTCAATTTTAATAGTTAACTTTATGTCCAAATAAACAATAAACATGTAGATTTAAAACAAGCAACATGCAACCAAATCGCATTTCTTCAAGTGACAGATATGTGCCAGACGCAGTTAAATATTCCAAAAAATAACTCTTTTTATATATGTATACAACAACAATATATATTTATATTTAAAACAAGCAACATTGCGTTTGTTAGAGGTGCCAAATATGTGCCAGATGCATTCAATTATTCCCAAAAAAATAACTTAATTTTTCTGAATTAATATCTAAATGACCAATAAATATGTATTTTTAAAACAAGCAAAATTTAACCATCACTTGACCATCACCTTCCAATCAATTTTCATTCCTGATGACTACATTGTACAGAACGAAAAAAAAAAAACGATTTTATTGCCATTGGATCATCTGCCTGGACAAAATAACTACAATTATTGTAACTTATTTAAGGCATGCAACCAGCAGCGTCTTTATAAACACAAGTTGTTCTGCTTTAGAATGCGTCGCTTTTGCAATTATGTATACAAGTTTACCTCATAAAGCAGACAATTTCATCACTTTTGCCTCAACTTTAAGTGGACCGGCCTTAAATCATCCTGTTTTTTTTTTTTTTTTTTTTTAATTTAATTTTTATTTAATATCTTAGTCGTGTAAATTACTTTATAACATGAAGCAAGTAATAACATCCCTTTTGGTGAATTGTGGTGGTTGTGGCATAAGCAATGAATTTAAATTTCATAAAATTATGCACCGTGACATGGGGCAACGTGTAGTAGCACTTTTTTAAAGAAAAAAAAAGAAGATATTTTGTATAGCGGAATACTCGTAGTATGTAAGTATCTAGCTTGCCTCAACGATAAGGGTTCGTTCAACTGCGCTTTCGCAGGCTTTTGTTTTTTTTTGATGACGACCATGATGTTGAAGTTGATGATGATGATGCTGGTGCACGCTTCCTTGCTATAAGAAAACGTTATAATAACTAAAATGAGTGATTGCATCAAGAGCTTCAGTCTGATGTTCTGATGTAACTACTCATTCTCCGTTGTGTGTATATAATTAAGCAGACTGATGCAGAAAACAACAAAAAAACACGCATCACATGTACATCGATTAAATATATGTATGTGTATGTGTATAATTTTCTTAATATCATGTTGCGAACATGACATTAAAAAGTGCGTGACTCGATTTCGCGCAAGTGCACTCAGGGTTTCAATTTTAGTTGCTCTGCATCGTAAATAACCGTCTTGGAAAGTGATGATCAAGATTTACGACCATAATCAGGGCTGGATTTGCAATAAGAACAAATAGAGTGTTGTCGGTGGGCCCACTCAGATCATTTTGTGTCTTCAGAGGGATTTAAGTTAAAAAAAGCACAATTTTTGTCAAATTTGAAAAATTCAAAATTTTCTCAGGTTGACGTAAAATATTAGGGGCCCAGGCCTTAGGTCACGTAAGACCAAAACCATCCGTCAGATGAACGATCATTGTTTTGACGATAGCTGTTTCGATCACATCTATGAAAGTATAGAGAAAAAAGTCGTTAAGACTATGGACGTTCAATCCACTGATGGTTTAAGTCTTAAGCGCCCTGGGCCCTGGACTATTTTTTTTTAGAATTTAACATGAGGGAGAAGAAGGTTATAAGAATTTTACCTTCAAATCCCTTTAATCAGACAATATAATAAAAAAAAAGTTCCAAATTTGAAATGCGGAAGTTTTCAACGAAGTAATGCACCGCCTTATATGACAGCCCCCTTTAATCTTGACCAAATCCGTCTCTGACCCCAACCAACAAACTGATGCTTTTGACGCACTTGTATTCACTTAATTTTTTTTGTTGGCAAAGTGGGAATATAATAATAAAAATGCATTTCATGTGAGGAACGCGTTAATAAAATTAAAAACAAAAATAAAAAAATAATAATAATAATAATGTGTGCGTGTGTGAAGCTTTTCGCAGTTTGCACGCCTAATCGAACATTATACTTTATGATGCGTGTGCAATGACTTCAAATTGGTTTAATTAATTTGCGTGTGCACTTAGCCTTAAAAAAAAATGAAGAAATATCCTTATCTTTCATATGCACTGTAGGGAACGCATGAGATCTGACACACAATGTTCACGTCTTCAAATGATCTGAGAAAATGATATGTATCTATTACCTACGTTTTTGTTTCGTTTTTTAAGAAAATTCACATGGAGTGTTCTTAATTTTGTTGATATTACATAACTCGTATCAATGAGAAAAATCAGGAGATTCTTATTTGTTGGGCGACTTAAGTCACTTAATGGAGAGAAAAGTAACAAAATGTCTGCCAGATGCATAACAACTTTCTGCCAGTTAGCAATTAATAAAAACAATTTGTGCATCTTTAGCATAAAACTTCTTAGTTTTTCAAAGAAAATGTAGAACTTTTTCTACAAGTTAAAATATAGGCCGCTGGCATTTTGGATGGTTTCAAAAAACGCCTGCCAGACGCCTTGAAAATAATCCAAACAAGAAAATCTTCTATTTGGAACCAAATTTTTTTAAAAATAATTAAGAACCTTCCTGATACTGAAAATTAGGTACAGAATGATTTCTTGGGTAACAAATGACTGCCATACGTACTGCAGTTCGTTTGTGAACGTTTTCTAGGTATAAAATGTCTGCCAAATGACACAAAAATTTTAATATTAATTTTTAGTTTAATTTTTAATTTATAAATGAAGAATTTCGGTGACTGTTGAATTATGTTTTAGGTTGTTGTCAGTTCAAATATCAAATGCATGCCAGACGTGTTCAAAAATGGTACTAAATTTAGACATATGTATCTACATCTCACAACAATTTTTTTTTGCTAGCACTTATAGTTCTCTGATTGTGTAAATTAAGGTCGTAGGACACTATTTGTAGGTGCCAAATTATTGCCAGACGCACTGAAAAATAAAATTTGCCAAATGGGATCGAATTTTCTTTTTTTAACAAATGATAAATTTTACCGATTGCTTCAATATAATTTTTTTTATATCATAGGTCGTTGTCAGTTTTTAAGATATCAAATGCCTGCCAGACGTTTTCAAAATGTTACTGAATTTCACACTTTGAATTTTTGAATTTATTAAAATTAATTTATGACCTCTCTGATACTGAAAATAAAGCCTAAAACAATGCCAAATCACCTGCCAAATGCATAGAAAATTAAAATCTGCCAGGTGTGATTGAAATTTTTATTTTGTGTCCACAAATGAAGAAAGTTATTTTTGTTTAGTACCTATAGGTTGTTGTTAGTTTTTCAAATATCAAATGCCTGCCAGACGCGTTCAAAATGCTACTGAATTTCGAACTTTGAATCTTTGAATTTCTTATAGTTAATTAAGGAACATCTCTGATAATGAAAATTAAGATCCTAACGATATATAGGATGCAAAATTACTGCCAGATGCACTGCAAATTAAAATCTACCAGATGGGATCGAATTTTTTTTTTAACAAATGAAGAATGTTATTGACTGCTTCAATGTAATTATTTCAAAATTAAGACCATTGTCAGTTTTTAAGATAATAAATTCCTGCCAGATGTATTCAAAATGCTACTGAATTTCAAACTTCGAATCTTAGAATTTTTTCAAGTTTGTTTAGAACCTCTCTGACACTGAAAATTAAAGTCCTAATGACACTGAAAATTAAAGTCCTAATGTTGAACGTTACTGCCAAAGTACTGCCAGACGCACTGCAAATTAAAATCTGCCAGATAGGATCGAAATTTTTTTTTTTACAAATGAAGAATGTTAGTGATTAGCTTCAATATAATTTTTTTTAAGTATATGCCATTGTCAGCTTTGTTAGATATCAAATTTTGGTCACTGTCAATTTCACATATCAAACGACTGCCAGACGTTTTCAAAATTTTACTTTTTTCGATTTTTTTTAAGGTAACTTAGGACCTCAAATGCTTTGAAAATTAAGGTCTTAACAATTTCTTTAGAGTGCCAAATTGTTGCCAGACGCGCTACAAACAAAATTTCGACCTGAGTTCTGATATCAACCTAATTATATTATAAAGTTAACAAATAATTCCCTTTGATTACGAAAACATACGTCATAGAGAATTATAAAGTTACCCAATGCTTGACAGATAAGTTCAAAACACGTATTTGCGAATAAGTCAAGTTGTATTATTTTCATCTGGTATTTTGGTTTTTAAAGTTCCTTTAATTTAACTCTAAGTATTAAAAAAAAACTCAAATATTAGTTTACTAGTTTTTTTGGTTTAAAGGTCACAAAAACTTTCCTAAACAAAATAAATCTGCGGATGCGTAAAGTTCAAAGAATTAAATTAAAAATCATCTCGCATTGTTTGAAGTCAACTGCTACTGCCATGCTTTTTGTAAATACATAGGTAGATATACCAAAAAGGTATAACTTCCACCTACCTTTTTGCAACTCTCTTCACTCTTCCTAGGCTTCAAAAAATGTATTTCCAACTCAACACATCATCATCACAATTTAATCCAGAACCAGAGACTCAAAAAAAAAAAAAAAAAAAAAAAAAAAAAAAAATGAAAAGATAAAATGTGAAAAAGCAATTTTCCGCTGCCAAAAAAAATTAAAATTCGCTCTGGAGCACTGGAGCACACACACATGATGTTGTTGAATGTTGATGATGATGATGAGTGCGTGAGGGCATATCCTGTTAAGTGGCATATTGCAAAACAACCTCTGACAGGATTTACGATATGATCCCTCTTCAACATTTTCTAGCCAATTCATTCTCCGAAAATTATCCTCTCTGTTGATAGGTATGTCCTGTTAAGGACGTACGCATACAAAATCACACACAGACACACATATGCTCAACATAGGTTGGTAAGGTATATGGGTGGTATGTTTTCTGTGTACATAATTCGAATATGCTGTATAATATGCCTCGAAGGCATTTATGGCCCTTTTTCGCTGCATTATTGAAATCATCATGCTTCAGAAATTCCCGATGTGGAATATATTCTGTGAGATGTGTTCTCGGCATGTATAACCTACCTACCTACCTACCTGCCCTCTGGCGTCAATGTCATAACCACCGTACAAATGTGGAAATACACAAATGAACACTGGCTATCCGAGACAGGAGTAAGAGCAGGAGCAGGAGAAGGAGCTGGAGCGCCAGGAGAATGCTGAAAAGGACAATTTATGCAAAGCAACGAACTTTCAAGAATATATACGCTGCTGCTGTGCTGTCCGTTCTTTTCCAAAGCTTCTCATATTATACCAGCAGAAAGCAGAAAGACTGTTTGCCAGCCAGCAGCAGTGCGGCAGAGTGGAAATAAAAGGACGACAACGAAATACTAATAGACTTCCAGTACACATCCTTCTTTTAGCCTGAGAGTCTGAGGCTGAGCCCGAGCCCGTATTCCGTATTGTGTGTGTCGTGTCGACACATACACAAAGAGAGTGTTCCTTTTTTTTATGTGCTTAAAAGGTAGCTAAAACTAAGGTTGGCCGAATCGAAACGAAACGAACAGCAAATATAAGGCACACACAAAAGGTTGCTGCCTGTTTTTGAGCTTGAAAGTGGTCCGTGGTCTGGGTTCTGTTCTGGTTCTATATGGCATAGGAAGGAATATTGCTCGCTCGTCCTGGCCCTGGCATGGCAGCGGCAGCGGCGGCGCGTTTCCTGTGCCTTTGATTGTGTGGTGGGCTCATAAAACAAATCCGAGCACAACCAGCCGACAGTTAATTCCGCGAAAACGGAAATTACAATTCATGCCCTTTGGCGGGATTATTATCGGATCAAATTAGTGTCTGAATGTTAGCCAGTTTTTTTTTTGCTGTTTTTCTTTTGTTTTGTTTATTTTTCGTGCATTTCTTTGTTTGGCTACGGGTCAAGTGTTATGGGTTGGAGGAAGAGTGCTGGATGAATAAAATATATGACGGGCGGATGAATGGAAGAGTAGGTATCTTTTTTGTCCTACGGTTAGATAAGAGAAATATAATCTTGAATGTGGTATGAATTTCAGTTCATTTGAAATTTTTGTTTTCTTATTTTTTTGATACAGGGTTGAAATGTTCGAGGAATTTGGCAAACCTAATAGTAGATCCTGACAAGCAGTTTGATCTTAAATAAATATAATTTTAAAGAGATCAACATAAGAAGATTACAAGTCTACGCGGAAAAGTGTTCAGAATACATAGTTGTATCAAAATCTTCTCACATTGCGTCTGGCAGTAATTTCGCAACCTAGATGACATTGTTAGAACTTAAATTTTTAATATAAAAACCTAAATTTTTAATATAAAAACCTAAATTTTATATAAGATTCAAAGTGTGAAAGACAATATTATTTTGAATACGTCTGGCAGACATTTTTTATATGAAAAACTGACAATGGCTTAAAATTAAAAAAAAAATATATTGTACCAATCAATAATATTCTTCATCTGTTAAAAAAAAAAATTCAAAATTCGATCCCATCTGGCAGATTTTAATTTTCAGTGCATCTGGCATTGATTTGGCAATAAAGACATCGTTTTAGAGCTAAATTTTCAGTATCAAGGAGGTCTTAAATTAATTTTAATAAATTCGAAGATTCAAAGTGTGAAATTCAGTCAAAAGAATTAGCCAGTATCATTGAGTTTCTAAATTAATTACAAAAATAATTGAATTCGTCTGGTGGGCATTTGTTATATGAAAAACTGACAATGGCCTCAACTTAAAAAAAATGTACATTGTAGCAATCAATAATATTCTTCATCTGTTAAAAAAAATTAAAAATTCGATCAGATCTGGCAGCTTTTAATTTTCAGTACATCTGGCAGTGATTTGGCACTGTAAGCATCGTCTTAGAGCTTAATTTTCAGTATCAAAGAGGTCTTAAATTAATTTTAATAAGATCAAAAAATTCAAAGTGTGAAATTCAGTAGCATTGTGAACACATCTGGCAGGATTTTAATTTGCAATGCGTGTGGCAGCAATTTGGTACCCTATAAATCATTTCGACCTTAATTTTCAGTATCAGTGAGTTTGTAAATTAATTTAAAAAAAATTAGAAGATTCAAATCTTGAAATTTTGAACACGTCTGGCAGGCATTTGTTATATGAAAAACCGACAATGGCCTTAAATTAAAAAAAAATTACATTGAAAAAATCAATAATATTCTTCATTTATAAAAAAAAAATAAAAATTCGATCCCATCTGGCAGATTTTAATTTTCAATGCATCTGGCAGTGATTTGGCAATATCATTCAACGTTAAAATCTCAATTTTCAGTATCAGAGAGGTTCCTGAATTAACTTAAAAAAAATTCAAAGATTCAAAGTGTGAAATTCAGTAGTATTTTGAAGACGTCTGGCAGGCATTTGATATTTGAAAAATTGACAAAAACGTATGCATACTTAACAAAATTTTATTGAATATTCTTCCTTTGTTGAAAAAAAAAATAAATACAAATTTCGATCGTTTCTGCAGACATTTGACATGTGGAAAAGAGTTCACAAATACTAGAGTGTGTCTGACAGTAATTTGGCACCTTCAAGAAGTGTCTTCGACCTTAATTTTAACAATAAAAGACATACAAATGTTAAGTGATAAATCTAATGTCTAAGAAATTAAGAAACAGTTTAAACACGTCTGGCAGGCATTTGATATCTCAAAAACTAACAACAATGTATACTTAAAAAAAAAATCATATCGAAGCAATCAAAAGCATTCTTCATTTATTTAAAAAAAATTTAAAATTTCGATTCCAACTGGTACACATTTGATAAACAACAAGTGGTAAAAAATTCGAAGTCAATTTTTTGTCAGATTGTCGTCTGACAATGACGTGTCTGACAATATTGTCAAACAAAATTGGGTGTCCAGACGATTACAAGACATTTGGAACAGTTTTTTCACTGACAGATCTGACAATATTGTAAGATCTGTACCTAGCTTTACATACAAAAAACCGATATTTTTGACATTTAACCTTGAATAAATATTTTTAGCTGGTTTCGAATTTATAGGAAATTTTTAATGGTGAATTAAAGGTCTGTACTAATTTCCAGATTTATGCCAATTCACATCCATGTATAAGACAAATTTCTGGGCAAAAAAAGAATGTGATGTCAGAATACTTTCGAAAAAAAAATTGAAAAATATTTCGCAATTTGGATATTATAAGTATATAGAAATTAAAAAAAAAAAAGTGTGAGTGCCGGGACTCACGGTTAAGATGTGTAAACATCAACATTCGTCCGAAATGCCTCATAGACAGAGAGCCTACATCAAATTTAGGGTGTGGATGATAGCAAAAATTTACTGGTATTTTTATATAGATCTCAACTTTTCATAAGCAAATTTGAAAATCGGTAATGATGCATGGAAAATGCGCTTTTTAGTTTAACGACAAAGGCCCCAACCACGCTTATAAAAAGTTAAGATCTATCTAAACATACCAGTGAATTTTTGCGATCACTCACACCCACAAACAGCAGTGGGCTCCTAGCCAATCATTAAAATTATATTTAAAAATATTTTCCAGTCAATGACCTTATTTCGTCTAATTTGCCAAAAAAGGCAGCCTTCTATGTTAAAACCCTGCAGCCATGATGAAAGCGCAGTCCATATACTATATGGTCTAAGCACTGGATAGTGTATTCATACAAAATTTTTGAGGCAAAAATATAGTCGTGGCCGGTACCCTCATATAACAGTATAACAGCGGCGCCAGTGGAATGGACGCTACTGGACCTGCATTTTCTTTTATTCTTTTCAATATTTACAGCCACAATGCTTGTTGACATCAACTGATATCAAATAAATGCTCAATTTCGGAAAATATATTCAATCTCTTTCTTCGTTTGTATAGAGCGAGATATGAGGTCGTGGCCGGTACCCTTAAAAAAACTTGCCTCACAAAAACTGTTATACACTATAGGCTATTCACTATCCAGTGTATTATAGAGATCAGTGGGTCTAAGCAACCAACCATATTTCAACCCAAACTGAACTCGACTTTTTGATTTCGTATATAAACACTCAGTGTTTAGTTACTGAGCATCACTGATCTCTATATACACTGGATAGTGTATTCATACAAAATTTTTGAGGCCGGTACCTTCATATAACAGTATAACAGCGGCGCCAGCGGTATGGACGCTACTGGACCTGGATTTTCTTTTATTTTTGTTCAATATTTACAGCCGCAATGCCTGTCGGCATCAACTGACATCAAATAAATGCTCAATTACGGCAAATATCTTCCATCTCTTTTTTTTCGTTCGTATGGAGCGAGATATGAGGTCGTGGCCGGTACCCTTTCAAATTGGCTCACAAAAACTGTTATACACTATAGGCTATTCACTATCCAGTGTATTATAGAGATCAGTGCTGAGCGTACATAGCGTTGAACGCACACAATTTTCGTGAAGCTCAGAACAGAGATTATGGATAATTCATAAGTCTGCTATTACACGATGAATCTAGTTGCATGCCCCTTCTTCGAATTCTTCTTTGTTATTTCGTCCGCTGTTTCAAGCGCTATTACACGTTGAAACCAATTTCGTGTTGGGCTGTGCTCAAGCAATAAAAAAACTTTTTCTGTTTTTATTTTTGTTTTCATTATTGATATATTGAAGAAAGAAAGGTTTGTGTGCCTTAAAATGAATATAAGTCAAGAAAAGCAATAATTTATTTTATTTATGTTGTTTTTAAAGATGAATTTCTCATTTCTGGAAAGCCTATAAGGCTATCAATAACAGAGCGTTGCACGAAATTTACTCTTTGAACAACAAAACCATATGAAGCAGAATAGTAAAAAACGGACGAGAGAAAAGAGAAACGTCAAATAGTTGCATCGAAAATTTTACTCACGCGACACCGGAAATTTTTTCCGTCTCATCTTTTCGATTTTTTTTCTCTTTTGCACTTAAGTAGTTCAAAAAGTCGCATGCGTCTAGATGCATCGTGTAATAGCAAACTAATCTCTGGCTCAGAATCAAAATCACGACCACGGCTACAAGATAAGAATCACGACTACAAGATAAGTAACGTTTTTTTTCACCCTACCGCCAGTATAGATGTTTACACATCAAAAATCTCTGGAACTGAAAGGAAAACAAAATAGAAAAACCACTTTGGTCTCAAAGCAGTCATGTAATTGAAAAAAAGTGCTGCAAAGAATACAAAATACAGATAACTCTAAAGAAGCGTCAAAAAGAGTCTCGTAAAACTTGGCCCACGACTCACAGGGCAACTGGTCTTCCGTCTTATCTTTTTTCTCTTTCGCACTCATTATGTTCCAATAGAGTCAGACGCAAAGAATCATCGTGTAATAGGGGCTTAATATATCCTCTAAGCAGCCAACCAAATTTCAACCCGAACTGAACTCGACCTATCGATTTCAAATACTCAGCGTTTAGTTACTGAACGTACATATTGTTGAACGCACTCAATTTTCGTGAAGCTCAGAATCACCATCACGATCACGATTACAACATTAGTTACGTTTTCTTTTCACCCTACCGCCATTATAGATGTTTACACATCAAAAGTACAGAGACGTCAAAACAAGTCAACAGAAGAAGTCCAGCGTGAACACCGTCAATGAAATTAAATCGACAACCGAAAGCTCTTAAATGGTGGTTTTTATCTAGTGGCAACGTAGTCAACTAATAATGGGATTTGACACTTACTGGTTGAACAGATAATGGATGAATTCCAAAATTAAGTTCGAACTGTCAACCAACTTCCAACACAAAAGAACTTCCAAAATATGGGAGATGAATTCAAAAATCAAGTTCGAACATTTGAAAAGATATCTAGAAAACTATATTTTGACGTACATGTAAAATTTATCTAGTCCCAAACTGACAGCGGAATCCTCTAAAATGACAGTTTTCATATTGGACTATCCTCCGCTGACATATTTTGACTTTTTTGTATATACCTTCCCATTTCGTGGTGAGAAATACTTGGCCAAGAAAGGCATCTCTTTTTCGCTTCGAATTGGGAGATGCCGTTCTTGGTACCCTCTTTCTCGCCATGAATTTCATTGACGGTGTTCACATTGGACTACTTCCGGCAACTTGTTTTGACGTCTTCTGTAAAGAGATGGCAAAGAAAGACATCTTCCACTTCATGGTGGGAAAGAGATGCCTTTCTTGGCCACCTCTTTCTCGACATGAAGTGGGAGTGAGCAAAAGTACAGAGACGTCAAAAGAAAACAGCGAAAGTAGTCCAATGTGAACACGTTCAATGAAATTTAATCTAGTCCCAACTGACAGTAGAAAGTTCTAAAATTATGTTTTCAATCTATTGGCACCGTAGCGAATCTCTAATGGGATTTGACACTTATTTTCTAATCTGAACGAACCTGCAATGAAAGTGTTGACATTAGACTGACTCAACTGAAATTTTTTGACGTCTTTGTATACCTTTCTCATTTCTACTTCGTTGCAAGAAAGAGTTGGTCAAGAAAGGCATCTCTTTCTCACCATGAACTGGAAATGTCATGAATTTCATTGACGGTGTTCACATTGGACTACTTCCGGCAACTTGTTTTGACGTCTCTGTATTTTTGAGGCAAAAATATAGTCGTGGCCGGTACCTTCATATAACAGTATAACAGTATAACGCTACTGGACCTTGATTTTCTTTTATTTTTTTTCAATATTTACAGCCGCAATGCTTGTCGGCATCAACTGACATCAAATAAATGCTCAATTACGGCAAATAAATTCCATCTCTTTTTTTTCATTCGTATGGAGCGAGATATGAGGTCGTGGCCGGTACCCTTTCAAAAATTGGCTCACAAAAACTGTTATACACTATAGGCTATTCACTGTCCAGTGTATTATAGAGATCAGTGCTGAGCGTACATAGCGTTGAACGCACACAATTTTCGTGAAGCTCAGAACAGAGATTATGGATAATTCATAAGTCTGCTATTACACGATGAATCTAGTTGCATGCCCCTTCTTCGAATTCTTCTTTGTTATTTCGTCCGCTGTTTCAAGCGCTATTACACGTTGAAACCAAAGTCATGAATCTAATTTGACAGTTCTCTTTATTTTTCATTTTCGTGTTGGGCTGTGCTCAAGCAATAAAAAAACTTTTTCTGTTTTTATTTTTGTTTTCATTATTAGATATATTGAAGAAAGAAAGGTTTGTGTGCTTTTAAATGAATATCAGTCAAGAAAAGCAATAATTTATTTTATTTATGTTGTTTTTAAAGATGAATTTCTCATTTCTGGAAAGCCTATAAGGCCATCAATAACAGTGCGTTGCATCGAAATTTACTCTTTGAACAACAAAACCATATGAAGCAGAATGGTAAAAAACGGACAAGAGAAAAGAGAAACGTCAAATAGTTGCATCGAAAATTTTACTCACGCGACACCGGTAACTTTTTTTCCGTCTCATCTTTTCGATTTTTTTTCTCTTTTACACTTACGTAGTTCGAAAAGTCGCATGCGTCTAGATGCATCGTGTAATAGCAGACTAATCTCTGGCTCAGAATCAAAATCACGATCACGGCTACAAGATAAGAATCACGACTACGAGATGAGTGGGCGTAAATTTTAATTTTTTTTTTAAATTTTGCGTTTTCTAAGTTGACGTAAAGTTTTTCAAAAAATTCAAAATTTACACTGAGCCATCTTTGGCGTCTACTTTAAGGTACATACATTTATACAATGTATGTGATGTATGTTCCGTGAAATAGGCCCCTGGTCTCAAAGCAGTCATGTAATTGAAAAAAGTAATGCAAAGAATACAAAAAACGGATAAAAGTAGCTGCAAACAAACGCGATAGCGGTGGCGATCACGATAAAATTGTGGATGCCATACACATAAATCAAAGGAAAGGCACACATCTACACGATTGAAGTGTACTTTGATTTTTATATGAGGCATCCACATTTTTATCGTGATCGCCACCGCCATCGCGGTGTTTTGCGCGTAGCCTAATGCTAAAGAAGCGTTAAAAAGAGTCTCGTAAAACTTGGCCCACGACTCACAGGACAACTGGTCTTCCATCTTATCTTTTTTCTCTTTCGCACTCATTATGTTCGAATAGAGTCAGACGCAAAGAATCATCGTGTAATAGGGGCTTAATATATCCTCTGAGCAGCCAACCAAATTTCAACCCGAACTGAACTCGACGTTTCGATTTCGTATATAAATACTCCACGTTTAGTTACTGAACGTACATATTGTTGAACGCACTCAATTTTCGTAAAGCGATCACGACCACGATCACGATCACGATTACAACGTTACGTTACGTTTTCTTTTCACCCTACCGCCAGTATAGATGTTTACACATCAAAAACAGTTTTTTTCCATTAGGTTTGCATCGAAAGTTCAAATACTGTAAAATTGGCTTCGAAAGGCTTATGGCTCCATGTCTTTAAAACTTCACCCTTTTAACAGCTTTCTGCAGCGAGAAAACGAACACGATTATGGAATCGAAATTAGATTCATCAATCCTGAGCTCTATATCAGATCATTTCTTCCATTAAAAAATGTACCTATCTATATTTCTACCATCAATTAGAATTATGTGATATTTTTAAATCTGTTCATTTCTTAGGAGTTTCACTGTACGAATATAATATATCTTTTCATAATTTCAGTCTAATTTGTAGCTTTTTGTATTTTTTTCCTACATATACCCTCTAATTCTTACCTCCCCATATTGAATTCCTTTTCACTGTCGATATGTATTACGTTTTCTATTCGATTGCAAAACAAATAACATAAATTTCCAATCTCTACGTCTATAACCAATGCATGTTGCAATACATAAATTCTATCATATAACAGCCAAAGGCGGCACAACAATAATAACTTAGCAAAAACATAAATTCCCAATTGAATTAAATTTCAAATTTTGAAATGAAAATATTTGCTTTTTGCTTTATATATGCCTTGAGGGATTCAAATACTCAAATTTACAAAAACACTCATATACAAGTATGCAACACAAAACAACACAACACAACCCTCTGTTTTTTTTTTCTGTCATCAGGAGGCGAATTGAGGAACAAGAAGTAGGTTATATAGGTATATGATTTTGTTATTGTACTTTGCAAAAATTGCCAATATAAATCGTAAAAGGCACATTTTGTTGTAAGCTTTCGCAGATGTATACAGAGATGATATTTATATGGGATGGGTTTTGTAAAACTCTGTGTTGACTGTTATTGGGATTGTATTTCGAATGATGAATTCGATGATGAGCCAGAGTCAAGAGAATAACTACTTCTGTTTCTTTCATATGAACGTCAAAATAAGTGATGGGGTAGTGGAGAATTTTTTTTTCCCAAAATTGAATATTTCACATGATATGCACTCAGAAGCTTTTATATCTATCATACTTCTACTTATAGACGGATCACTGTTGCACCTAGTGTATAAGGACCACAAACTGATGTACATATAAGGGTAGGTATCAATATTCAGAAAATATTCAACTAGATGAAACGATTTGAACTCATTGAACTTAGAGATAGGTAGGTAGCACATTGTATCATGATACTCTTGAATTAAATTGTAAATCCCAACAAAGGAATCCTGAATACAAAATCTCTAAAACCCTCAAAACGTATAGATGGTATGATGGTACTCATCTCTGCTGATATATGAAAGATTACTACGTTCTAAAATATTTTCCAGGCCCCTATTGTTAATTTCTATAAGCATGCTTCAGCAGAGTTATAAAATCTGAGAAATTTTGGAATAAGCTTGTTAAATAAATTAAGAATAAAACAATTCAAAATTGAAGAGGGAAAAACAGGGTTTTTAAAATATCCTTTTTAAGGCACTCGAGTAAGAAATCTATTTTTATCATAATGAAAAATTGCAGACTGAAAATTCTACCAGAATCGAGTACCTTCAAAAAACAGTTAGGCCATGATTTAAGATCTGAAACACTAGAAAAGTCAGACAATCTCTTTTACGGTTGTGAATTATCAATTGATAGTTGATGAATGTTGAATTTTTTACATTAAAACTGAATTTATAAAAAAAAAACTGATTGATTATTAGTTTAAGACAAATTGAGTGAACAAATTTTGGACTTAACTGACTTCGAACCATATGTCATTCAAATTTTTCAAGATGCCAGATGTGTCAGATGTGCTCCAATAAATAATGTCTTGGATTTTGATATTGACTGTGTTAAATTAAAATAAAATGTCAATCAATTCAAATGCGAACAAAGGTAATAAATATTTTTCAATATGCCAAATGATGTGCCAGATGTGGTCAACTTATCTTAAAAAAAATTGAGACTTTGGATTTTAAAATTTGCGACATAAAATTAAAAAAGAAAGTAAATCAATTAGTTTTGGCAAAGGTAATATAAATTTTCAAGGTGCCAAATGTCTGGCAAATGCAATTGAAATATTTGGGTAAATAGGACAAATAATGTCTTATGATCTAAGCTAAAATAAATTAAAAGAGGACGAAAATCAATTAATATGGTATCCCGACGAATGTCATTAATATTTTTTTCAAGGTGCCAAATGTCTGGATAATGCACTGAAAATATTTACAGAAAAGTCTTTGGATAAGAAAAATTAATAGAACATAATTTAATTCTAAAACATATTATGTATGTTACTTGGTAAAATTGACAAATGTGTGTACCTACTTAAAATATAAAAATTAATTTTTGATTTTTTATATGCTTTGAAAAATGCATTTAAAACTCAGGTCGTGGTTCTTTGTGATGTCGAAAATTTAAGACATATTTGTTTTTTTGTTTTTTTTTTTGCCAAATGTATGCGACACTCGCTCAGAGTAATGACAGTAGACTAATTGTACTACATTCTTTTATTTGAATATAGGATCCGCACTGATTTCGAAAACATAACTAAGATATTTTCGAGGTAGCAAATGCCTGCCAGACGTATTAATAAAAATGCACAAACAACGACTTCGACTACGATTTTTCATTAGAATAAAGGAGGAACCGTATACTGATTTCGAAAACATTGCTCATTATGCAAAAACAACTAGTTTTGATAGTTATATGGTCTAAACAATTATTCTAAAATTTGAATATATAAATTTTTTTAGAAAGATATGACACTACAAAATATATAATTGCCAGATGTATCTGATATACATACATAATAGGCATGTTCAGGAAAATTCTCGGAGATCTCAGGAATCTCAGTTACCTGAACAGAATTCCTCAGTAAAATTTCTTAGCTTTGTTGTCAAAACTCTGAGGAAAAAAAAATCTTGGATTCGCTTGGTCACTTTTTGAGTGAGAGAATTCTCTGAGATCTCATTTGTCTGAACAAACCAAATGTAAGTTTTGAAAAATGATTTTTCAAGGATTCATTTTAGTATTTCAAAGTTGTCAAAAAATACTACGTCACTATCTTCGAAATATAGCTCATTAACTAATAATTGTTAAAAGTAACAAATGTCTGCCAGACGTAACACATAAATGGAAAAACAACAAGTTTTGATTGTTATGTACATATGTCTATGCATAAATGATACCTTGAATTTAATTGAGATTAAGTGTTGCTCTCACTCATTACCAAAATATAGACCGTAAACTTTTTTGGTGATGCCAGATGTATACCATATGTATTCCAAATATCGGGAGAAAAAACTTCATAAATTTGAATTCCAAATTTTTTTTTCATTGGGAGAATAATGAACTACGAAACCTACCAGCCTCAACAAATAAGATTTCAAGATTTTTCCCACGAGGTGTCATATATGTCTGCCAGACGTTTCTGATATACATTATGTCGGTTTCGAAAAAAAGATTGACTTTAAAGTTTTTAAAAGTGTTAGAAAATACCTCTTCACTTACTTCGAAATAAAGCTCATTAACTATAGATATTAATTGTTCAAATGTCTGCCAGACGTAATAGAAAATATGCAAAAATAACAAGCTTTGATAGTTGTGTTGGTATACCTAAATGATGCCTTTAATTTAACTGAAAATAAGTTCTGGCCTCAATCATTACTAAAATATATATACATACATAGGTCGTAGATTTTTTGTATGGTGCCAGATGTATACCATACACGACAAAATATCGGGAGAATAAACTTCATAAATTTGAATACATATTCAGCTTTTTTCATAAGGATAACCGACTTGTATGGAAAAATTAAATTCTAATATTTTCTTTCAATGTGTCATATATTCCTGCCAGACGGCTCTGATATACATATGAATTTGTCGAAAAAAAAAACTTTTTTTAACGTTGATTTTAGTGTTAAAGAACATTATGTCACTAAATTCGCATTATAGTTCATTAACTATTAATTGTTCACGGTGCCAGACGTCTGCCAGAGGATATTTAAATAAAAAGAAGTTTCAGCGTTTAAAAAATGGCACAAGATTAAACATTTCTCGGAGAGAAAATGTGTCCAAAAAAAAAAACACAATATTCAGTTTGCAATATTGATCGTTTGTGGTTTTAGGTTGTGAAGAATGTAGTTACACCATTTTTTGATAAGACTGACTGTTATTACAAAAAAATCTAAAACATTTTTAAAAACCTTTCCAACCATAGAGTAGACATAATCACTGCCAAAATATTCAAAATATTCACTGCAGGAAACAAAAACAAAACTGTTTTACACACACAAAATATTTGAAATCAAAATTATTGCAAAGCTACAAAGTCAGAGAGATACCAAATATAGACAGATAGCTTCATGAAATTCTATATACAAATTCTCCAGAGTAAATGTTTGGAAACAAAAACAAAAAACAACAAATTTTCACATTTCACAACAATTCTATAATTTAATCGCTGCATCTGCTCCGTGCCACGTTTACATTCCATAATTTGATGTAAAACTAAATAGCTCGGGTTCCGTTTTGGAATCATCAGATAAAATCATCTTGTTCCCTCCCCCCGCTCGTACCGTGCATCTATAGCTTTTCACCATTCCTTCCTTCATCCTGCTGCTACTATACTCCTATATTAATGGGCCAGGCCACACTTAATTGAGCACAGCGAAATCACGTAAATTATCTTCGTATGAACGAGCTTACTACACAGGTTGCCTCCCTGCTCCTGCCAGTTGCATTTCTATATTATATTCCAACAGTTTAACCACATACCTATACCTACCTTTCTATACCAAGCTAAAACACACCACACCTGATGATATTCGGGAATCGAGATTGGGGGATTGGGGATGGGGCAGCTAATTGAACGAAACCACTCGCAACGCGATGCTTGTTCGGATAGTAAACTACGATAAACATTTTAATTCGAATTCAATGTGCCAGATATTTCTAGTCAGTCGCACTCTTCGTACTTCCAACTTGCAACTCGCACTCTCGCATACTAAACCAACCTACTCACTCCGCTACCGCTGTAGGTACCTAGTGAGTGTTATGGAGACGGAGAGGTTGCTACACCGCTAACTATTATGGCCGTAATTTCGTTTAATAAATATTATTAGTTTTAATTTGAAGTAATTGTGAAGTTATTAGTTCAATCAGATCGGAATGGCTGAGTGGAGACGCAAAGGCTGAAATGAGTATAGTAGAGGTGAGTTGTGGCTCTATGACGGTGCTCAGCAAACTATGTATATGACTCTGTTATAGTAATTGGCACTGAAGTCGACCGACAACTGACTCAGGTTCCTTCCTTTTGACCAGTTCATGCCACTACGAGTATATTGGTTCGTTGCTTTGCTTTGCTTTGGGGGAAAGGCAATCGAACAACTAAGTTATTTTGGAATGCGCGTAATGAAGAAATTTTACTTCGAAAATTACCGTAATTCCGAACAGAGATATAGAAATAATTGCCCACACCAAGGGTCTTCAGTGGCGCCGCCATCGCCACCGCTGCCATCCCTGCTACCACTCGTAGCCATCAGGTAAAGTTAGTTAGTTAAGTACATAATTTGAGAGAATATTTTTCATGGGAAGTTTCACACATGTTAACCAGGCATAACTTAAGCTTGTTAAGTTAATTATTTGATTGCAGTTAAAATAATTGCATAAAAGAGAATATTTTTTTTTAATGTTATAAAAGTGTACCTAGTTGTTTGTTCCTAAAGTCTTCATCTGATTTTTAGAAAGAAGAAATCATTATGGCGCCAGAGATGGCTCATTTTAAGACTTTTTTTGAGGTGTCAAATGTGTGCCAGACGTGAACGAAAAAGAAAGAAAGAAAGAGAAAGACAGACTTATTTAATGTTGATTATTAATTTTAGACAAATTAACAAAAAAAGTTCGGACCTAACTGATTTTTCAAGGTGCCAAATGATGTGCCAGATGTGCTCAACATATCTTAAAAAAAAATTACGACTTTGGATTTTGATATTGGCGTTCTAAAATTATAAAAAAGACATAAAGCAATAAATCCAGTCAAAGGTAATAAACATTTTTCAATGTGCCAAATGTCTGGCAAATGTGGTCATCATATAACGACTTTGGATTTTGGATATTGGCGATCTAAGATTAAAAAAATGCACGTAAATCAATAAATCCGGTCAAAGGTAATAAATATTTTTCAAGCTGCCAAATGTCTGGCAAATGTGATTAAAAAATTTGGATTTTTTTTCCGCTGAAATTATTGAAAATAATATACTAATTGGACTACGATTTTTCTTTAGAATAAAGGAAAAGCAGTTCTGATTTCGAAAATATAGCTCATTAGATATTTTTAAGGTTACAAATGTCTGCCAGATGAAATTAAAAAAAAATGCAAAAAGAACTAGTTTTGTTAGTAATGTCTAAACATATATCTAAAAGATGAGTTTTATTTATTTGGAACTAAGTATTGGTCTCATTTATTACTAAAATATAGATTATAGACTTTTTTCGTGATGTCAGATGTATGCCATACCCGCTCAAGATATCGGGAGAAATGGAAGCAGTCATTTTGAAAATACATAACTTTTTTTTAGAAAGAAATATACAAGTCTCGAAGCATTAGAATTCAAGACTTTTTTTCTCAAGACTGCCAGACGTTTCTGATAAAAATAATGTTGGTTTCGAAAAAAAGACTTCTATAAGGTTGATTTTAGCATTCTAAACGTGTTAAAAAATACTACGTCACAATATAGTTGATTAACTTATTAATTGTTCGAGGGAACAAATGTCTGCCATACGTAAGGTGTTATATATAACTGCCATACGTTTGTGATAAACATAATGTTGGCTTCGAAAAAAAACTTCTTTAAGGTTGATTTAAGCTTTATAAAGGTGTCAAAAAATACTACGTCACTTACTTCGAAATATAATTCATTAACTTATTAATTGATCAATGTAGCAAACGTCTGCCAGACTCTATAAAAAAAATTATGCAAAAACAAGTAACTTTGATTGTTATATCTAAAAAAACTATTGCTGGTCACACTCAATACTAAAATATAGCTCGAAGACATTTTTTGTGGTGTCAGATGTATACCATACGCACTTAAAATATCGCTAGAAATAATGACTACTTAAATTTGAAGATTCACCTTTTTTCAGAAGGATAATTATTTAGTATGAAACATTAGCTTTCCAAAATTGTTTTTTCAAGGTGCCATATATATAGGTCTACCAGACGTCCCTGATAAATTTGAAGATTCACCTTTTTTTCAAAAGTATAATTATTTAGTATGAAACAAACTACTTTCGAAACATTAGCTTTCCAAAATTTTTCTTTCAAGGTGCCATATACATAGGTTTGCCAGACGTCCCTGATATACATATCAAGGTTTCGAAAAAAGACACCATTGAGGTTGATTTTAGTGTTAAAAAATACTACGTCACTAAATTCGTAATATACCTCATGAAGTATTAATAGTTCATGGTGCCAAATGTCTGCCAGATACAATTTAAATAAAACAAAAATTCAGCTTTCAATAAATGGCATAAGTTGAAAATTGAAAAGTAAGAAATAAATCAAATTTTATGAACAAGTTTAAGATCTTAAATGACAAACCCTTCAATTGATAATTCTCCTTAGCCAATTCCACTTTGCGACTTATCAGTTCGACACATTTGGTACACTGTGTTCATATTTTTAATAACGATAAGTTTTTATGTATAGCAGAGTTTATCAAAATAACATGAAATTAATCTCATGAATTGTATCCAAATACTATAAACCGAAATTATCAGAGAACTTGGGATAAAGTGCCCATATAAGCTTAACTGATCGTTCACCAAAAAAAAAAAAGAAGAAGGAGAACCCAACCCAATTTTAGATATGGAAGTAAAATGAGAAAAAAAAAATGAAAGAAATAAACCATATATACCAACCGGGTGATAATAAAATCAGCAATTCTAGCAGTTAATTTAATTTATTGCAACATTTTTATGGCCGACATTATTGCATATAAAACATAATTTACTGCTCTATGTCCCCCCCCGTTCCGTTTATGTGTAGTATGTCGACAACGACATTCACGACTATGGCGGAGACCGACGCCATCCATGTCCGTCCACCCTTTGCAGCAGCAATAGCAATAGTGCTATTATCGCATGTAACTTGGGTCCTTTCGCGTGTGGCATGTTGTATACCTAACTACCTTCTTTTGCAATTCTTTAGTTTTTTTTTTTTTTTTTTCTTTCTTATTGCGTTACACCAGTTAGTGGCAAGGATGTTGGAAATTGCGAGCAACTAATATACATACACCCACAAAGCCATATACATAGAGTGAGGCTTAATGCGACATTAGAATTTATTGGCTGACACATAGTTTCAAAAAAAAAAAAAATAATAAAATAATTTTTTTCATCGAAACCTAGCACCAAGGGAAGATCAGATCTCTAGTGTGCGTTTCGGAGAATTCCTTTGAAGATAATTTTCTATGTAAATGGGAATTGGAACTTTTCCACATCAATATAGAGATTTTGCAAAGTCATTGGATTTTTGTATGCTTATTCAGTTGCCGCGGTTAGGTTTTAGAGTGTTGGGTCTGTTAAACGAAGGATTCTTATCAAAACATTTTCACTTCTTTTCACATCAGAAACAGCGTAAGTATATTTTTGAAAATTTTTCTGAAGAGAATTAAAAAAAAAAATTTTATCTTGAAAACTTAATTTGAAAAGCTTATAAGTACCATACCACATTTGTAAAAGGTATATGCTTTTCTACATGCCAGTGGTTTTTTTAGACACAAGAAATTTGGTCATTGATGAATTTATCGGGAACGAAAAATCTTTCGGTTTCCTCGATAAAAGTGCCACATGCCACATATATTAGGTGATTTTGTTCTTCTTTAACGAAACTAGAACCATCATTGAGTTATCATCCCTGAACTGAACAATGAAGTCAACATGAGAATTGAATAAGCTTATCGTACGGTATTGTTGAATTTCAATTTTCAAAGAACAAGGGTGTGAATCCATTAGAAACGAATAAATGCGAGAAGCTGAGGGTGTTAAATTACATGTAGTCAGTAAATCAATGAAGTGGATTTAAAGTTTAGACAAGGAGATCATTGATAAATAAATAAGCTGGATTGGAGGAAATAATAAAATCAGCAGTTTGCAGGCAAATCTTCAGATCTAATCTGATGACTGTAAATCAAATTTATGTTTTTAAAGGTGTCATATTATATCTACCAGACGTCTCTGATATACATGGTAAATGGTATTGACAAAAAAGACCCCTTCGAGGTTGATTTTAGTGTTTTTAAAGTTTTCAAAAATACTACGTTACTAACTTTAATTTTATAATTATTAAAGAAGCTCGGCCAACAAGACTCAAATTAAATTGATAAAAAAAGTCAATAAAAACGCCTTATAGTCTTGTTTTTTAAAAAAAAAAAACAAGACTATAAGGCGTTTTTATTGACTTTATTTAAATTATAGTTTATTAACTTTTAATTGTTCATGGTGCCAAATGTCTGCCAGACGCAATTAAAATTTAATAAAATTTTTAAAAATGTCATAAGATTAAAAATAAAATAAAATGTCTGAATTTAAAAAATGGCAAAAGAAAAAGTAAGAAAGAAATTAAATTATCTATCGTCGCTATAATTCAGCGATATCGGTATATGATTCGGTTTGGCAGCTATATGGCACACAATTGAAGACCTTGCATCAAAAGGGGGGCAAGTCCATATTTTTAGCCTTACGCCTTTTTTCACTTAAAATTTGAACAACCAAAAAAGCAATCTTTTAGTGCCTAACCGAGGTAGTTGCGACTAAAAATAAGCGCGTTACAGCAAAATATGTATCTGCCTCTCTAGTGCGTCTGGTGCAGTTGTTCAAAGAGTTTTTTTGATTTCCCACAAAAAGTAAAATTTGGACCTGCACCCCTTTTGATGCAAGGTCCTCAATTATTTATAATTTATCACTCCTTTTCTGCATTTCCATTAAAATTGAATTGAAATCGATCGTCAATTTTACTTTAAATGAAATTTCATGTTTTACACTTCGATCGATTTCGAAAATTTCACATTTAATTCGAAGTGTCGAAACTGACGACATATATAGTCGACTTTAATTGTTCTGTAAAGTTAAGTTATTACTATTTATTACAAAAGGGGTTCATTAATTATTATGTTTAAAGTGAATCAAAAATATTTTACAAACAAAAATAAATAGGTACATTTTGTAAGAGTTAAGTATGAAAACCAGTAATTTTTGACTTCTGGGAAAATTTTTAAAATAACTATTTTTTCCAACGATAACTCTTAGAAAAAAAAAACTGAATTCTATTTTCTAGAGGGACACATAATTAAAAATAATAAGGAAATTTGTGCTCGATAGCATTCACTGTTGAAGAATAATAAGAATAAACGATAGCTCATACGAAAAAGTATACCTTAAGCTATGTATTTTATAGAAAACATCATAATCTACGAAACAAAATAAAATTATTTTATAAAAGCCTTATTTTTTCGAGAGTTGAGTGTAAAAAACCATAGTGTTTGACTTTTGACCAAATTTTTAAAATACATAATTGTTTTTTCTAAGGATAGTTCTTAGAAAAAGAGTGTGCGTACTTATGTACACGCGCTAGAAGTAAAACTTCTTTCACGACAACAGGGCAAGTATTTTTCAAGTCCTACCACTCAGAGCACCCGATTTGAAACTCAGAACCGTTGCAAAATCGTGACGCTGAATTTTGTAATTCGTGACGGGAATTTGTATGTCGGTTTGACATGTCACTGACAGCTCCATAGAAAATTTTTTTACCCCCATGCCGCAAAAGAAGTTTTACTTCAAAAAAAAAATTTGAATGCTTTATTTAGTAAACCACTTTTGAATAGCACGGAGTTATATGCGAAAAACCATTACTTTTGACATTTTTTTTGTAGAGAATCAAATATTCTACCAAAGGACCATGGGCATTCAACATTGCTCAACAGTGATGAAACTTATGTCATATGAAAGCGTATGGAGAGCACTTTATTTCATTATATGGCAGCTAAATTGAAATCGAGCGCAAAAGTTGTGTTTTGGCACATTTTATAAAAAAGTATTTAAAATGCAAAAAAAAACATTTAAAAAAAATGGCAGAACTTACTAAAAAGTGTTTCAAATAAATTGATAATACGACATTTTGATCAAACTTTTTTTTTACTTCAATATTTAAAAGAGCATCCTTAAAAAAAAATTCAATGACTCAATACCGGTTTTTAGATTTAAAAATTGGCCATGGTATTGAAGTTTTTTAAAAGGTATAAAACTCACCAAAGACGGTCTTAGATTAAAAGTTATAAGAATCTTAGCTCAAACAAACAGGCTTGTTAAATAAATAAAAATAAAACTTTTTTTGAGTTTGAAAGTAATTTTTTCGAAAACTATTTATACAAATAAGTTGATTTAAAAATAAAATGAAAGAACAGACTTCAGGTTTTCAGAAAAGGTGAAACACTTTTTATTAAGTGTTCCCATTTTTTTTAAATATTTTTTTTTGCATTTTAAATACTTTTTTTATAAAATGTGCCAAAACACAACTCTTGCGTTCGATTTCAATTTAGCTGCTATATAATGAAATAAAGTGCTCTCCATACGCTTTCATATGACATAAGTTTCATCACTGTTGAGCAATGTTGAAAGTGGGCCCAAACTCCATACAAAGTTGCCCATGGTCCTTTCAATAAACCACTTTCTGGTGCATCCGTTTAAGGGTTAGGTACATACGAAAAACCGACATTTTCGACATTTAACCTAGAATAACTTTCATGGGGATTTTTTACAATTCATTTTTAATAATAAATCAAAGATTTATATCAATTTTCAGTTCTATGCGAGTTATGTCTAAATGTTCCCAATTTTTGTTGTCTATTTTGACTGGACTATATAAAATTGCCAAACCTAATTTTTCCCGAAATAATTCTCGTCTATTAAGAAAACTGGAATCGAACACAAACTGTACCATACTCAACAAAACCGCGTACGGGAAGAAATGCAATGGAATAGGCCTAAGCCTTAAATTTTCAAGTCTATCTCTAATGGAGAAGTTATTTTTTAAAAGATTGAAAAATTTACTGTAGCAAACAAACTTTGTCGCTTTCTATATTTTAAGACATGATATCTACAAAAAATTCAACCTAAGACAACAAATGTCAAAAATTTCCAGCTGAATAATGTTTGCCTACAATTCATTTCTCTCCGATCAAAAGGAATTAAAATAAATCGATTTAAAAAATAAATGCAATTAAATAGACGTGCAGCGCCGCCGAAGGGGGAGTGGGGGTGGATTAACGCAGCAATTTTAATAATTTATTTAAGAACAATAAAATGAAAGTACCGGCCTGTTACAGGTTTGTGTAATGTCAACTTAATTTGACTTGCTATTAAAAAATGGAAACATTATAAGAAATGATTAATCTTTAATGAAATTAAGAAAAAAATTAATGGCCTAAGAATAGAACCTTTTGGCACATCAATTCTCACAGGAAGAAGCGATAAAAGTTTTATGCTATGCGAATGAGATTGTAAACGATGGCTAAGATATTGCTCAGATTGGTGCAAATTAATTTGTGAAAACAAATTTTGTGACAAGGAATGCTGGGTCCTACCAATTATCAAATTTAGTGACGACTTAAATATTTCAGTAAAATGGATCATACTAGAATGGGCTCAACCTAATAAACCATATTTAGTATGACCTTAATATTCAAGTGGACTCTTAATAATGAATCATAAATGGAATGGACTTCAAAAAATTAAACATTCCATGAATGGTACATTATCACCAGAATTAAGGTTAATTTTATTGAAATATTTAAGTCGTCGCTAAATTTGATTATTGGTAATGCCCGCTGTGTTCAAAGTCTGAATTAAAGTCTGTTAAAAATCTAAAAAGGTTGAGAGAAGAGACTGATATTATTTCATTGAAATAAGTCAGAAACTTTTAATAACACAAAAACGTTTTGTTTTTTTGTTCAATTTGTTGATGAATTTGTTAGAAGGACAGATGACCGGCAGAGCCGTCTTAATTTATAGGTTTAAATTTAGTAATTTCTATTAAATGAGGGACGAAGTTAAAATCTTGTGAGATAAAATAAATAATAATAAAAAATAAAATAATCTAAATATATAAAAATGAATTATTTTGTACGCGCATAACTCAGCTGAAAACCACTACGGGGTCTAAAATTGGAATTTTTGACTAGAAAAGTCGGAAAATCGTAAAAACCCGAAATGTTTTCATTGAATTTAAAGAATGAAAAATACAACAGAATATACAATCAGCTTATTTTGTCCCCCACGAAAATGGGATCGCCAATAGATGGCGTTACTCTTTCAGACTGCAACATTTGTGTATACAAATTATTGCAACGTGACAAAAAATTCATTCTAAAGGGTTGTTTTAAGACCCTATAAATATTATTTTCCCTCTAAAATTGATGAAAAATTCCGTATGAAGCCTGGCGGACTAGCTATAGTTATGTAGTTTGAAATTGGAAAAATATGGATTTAAGAAGGTCCATTTTTCATATTTTTGTTTTGCTTTTTAAATAACGTTGGTGAGCTTATTTTCAGTCATCTGTCTGTTCTAAACACCCGCTTTTTTTAATTACCAAATTTTCTTAAATACACAAATTTATAACCCAACCCCGAAAAAACGTCCATTTATCATCAAAAATATTTTAAAAATTAAAAAAATATATATCAACTTACAAATATTCTTCACCAAAAAGGTTGTCAAAAGTACATACCTGAAAATAAACAGAAAAAAGCAATTGTAAATAAAAACCTTATAAGAATATGAATTTATGTAATTTGAATTGAAAATTCAATATGATTTTATCAAATTTGAAAATGATCTAAAATTTTCAGAGAAGCTTTAAAAAAGTTCACCTTTCATACCAGTTAATTTCAAAAAGGAATTCAAGTCTTCCAGAATGAACTTATGTAGTTTGACTTAAAAATCAAATTAAGTGATCTAAAATTTTCAGAGGAGCGCGTAGTATGTTCACCTTCCATACCAGTTCAGTTCAAAAAAGAATTCATTCCTTCTAGAATGGATTTCTGTTGATTTGACAGTCAAAATAAATTCGTAATCAATAGATGACATTTAAGACAGTTTATACCTCCAAATTCAAAATAAAGTCATAATTTTTGAATCAGTTTTTATTAAATCCCTGACTGGTGCTATAAAATATGCATAATTTTCATTGTGAGTACATACGACAAATATTTTTTTTAAACATATAAAGTCATTTTCAGCAGATTTTCAAAACCATATTTTTACCACTTCAAAGAGCAGAGCACAAGCTAGTCATATCTTTAACCATTGACAATGGCACAACAAGACAACCAACAACAACGAACAAACGAAAGAAGACAGAAGCGACGCACGAGGGAAACAAGAAGGAGGGAAAAGGGTCGTAAATTTTATCAATTTACGCGATAACAAAAGATTACTACTCCATAAAGTGGTAATTTATCTTTTTGTACCATTTACCAATTACATTGAACATTCGATACATATATTCCTCATGTATCTCGTATATACTCGTAGGTATGAGATGGTTTTCATTTTCCCAAACGGCGGCCCTGAAGAGGAGATATAGTTGCTTCGTTTTTGTGCTTCGGCTATACTATACTATTATATTCTCGTTGTATATAGGTGGTAGTCTCTCCCTGAAAATAAATCAAGACGTTATTACTTCCCCCACATTAAGCTGCCGACAGCTCATTTAATGGCATGTGCTTAATGCTGAAACAACTCCACTCCACTGTCATGTACATACATATACTCGTACCTACATATACATTCTCGCTTGGTCTCTCTCTCTCTCATCGTCCCACATCCGTTTCCGTTTCACAGCCACCGACAACGCCATCGACCTTATACAGATACATTATTTTTGTTTCCTTTTTCTTAACACTGCCAGTGCTTGGTAGGGTTGCCGCTGAACTTTTTCAGAAAGATGGAAGAAAATAAAGGAGCCCGAAGAAACTCAAATGATTTTCAGAAGTGGGTCGAGCGTATTTAGCAGAAAAACAGTGTCGAAGAAATGAATACGTCTGGAATATTGAAAAGAACTTCGGTAGGAATTGACAGATCTGTCAGAACCCAGTTTTTATAATTCTGAAAAAAAAAATTAGTTAATTATAAGAAAAGGGAATTTCAAGGCGGTTCAGTAGAAAATACTCAATCGATGGTTGGACGATTTTATGACTGTTTCAAACTGTCAAAATAAATGTTAGAATTATTCAAAATTTGTTCCCAATATCAATTCCACATCATCAAATCGTCAAATTGGTAACCCTGTCTTTTGCTATTATTTATGAATTGCCATACTCTTGGTTTGGTGTGTTTGGTGAATTTGATGGAATTGAAAACATTTATGCAGAAAATATGTTACCCGCCATGTGTTCTGGTGGCGACGACGACGGGTGGCGGGCGGCAGCATGGCAGCGGCGGCGACAGCCAGCGTGGCTTAGTTGGCGAGGCGGCTTTTAATCCTTGTGCCGCTATTGGTTTTGTACGTGTAACAGAATAATCAATCCCCAGGAATATGCCAAATTGTATATATAGTGATGACGATGGTGAATGGTGGTGATGGTGTTGGTAGTATGCTGGTGTTACTGTGGTGGGAAATGTCGACAAGATATTTGCCATAAATCTAACAAAATGTGACCTCGATTGAACGATATATATTTTTGTGGGTGGATGTGATTTTCGTTGTTGTTTTGGTGTTTCCGATTGTTTCTTTTGAGTTTTTGTATTACTTAATAAATTATTCGATAAAGTGTTTCGTGATATAAATGTTTCTATTTTTATTACCTTCATCTTTTTTGTTTTTTTTTTTTTTTTTTTTTTTTTTAGGGAGAGACATAAGTTGGAAGGATTGACACACTTTGGAATATTGACTTTTGTCGGAGGGAAGGCTTTGTATGTTTGATGTGGCAGAAAATTAATAATAACGACGACGACGACTTTAGTGGTCATTCCCCGATTGGATTTTGTTTGGACGATATTTATAAGGTAAAGGGTTTAAGTTCAAACCTTTCACAGAAAAAAAAAACACTAAAGACACTCTTAATGAAATGAGAAATATTACAGAATGGATTTAATTTAAATCAGTTGGGAACTTTATGAGATTATAGCGGACAAACCCTTCAATTTTAAATTACAGAAAAAAAAAAAACTCACCAATGACACTATTTAGGAAGTCAAAAATATTACAAAATGTATTTCATTTAAATAAGTTGGGAGATTTCTGAGAATATGGCAGACAAACATTAAAAGTAAAAATTATAAACAAATAAACTCAACTATGACACACTTATTTAGATGGGAAATATTACAAAGTTTATTGCATTGAAATCTGTTTGTAACTTTCTGAGATTATTGCGGACAAACCCTTAAAATTAAAATTACAGACAAAAATCGTACCAATGACACTACTAATTAAATTAAACTTCCTGAGATTATCGCGGACAAGCCCTAAAAGTTAAAATTGTAGAAAAAAAATTCACCAATGACACTCTTAATGAAATGAGAAATATTACAAAGTGTATATCAATGAAATCAGTTTATAACTTTCCGAGATTATTGCGGACAAACCCTAAAAGTTGAAATTACAGAAAAAAAAACTACACTATGACATTCGTAATTGAATGAGAAATACTACAAAATGTATTTCATACAAATCAGTTAGGAACTTTCTGAGATTATTCCGGACAAACCCTTAAATTTAAAATTATAAAAAAAAACTCAACTAAGACATTCTTTATTTAATAAGAATTATTAAAAGATGTATTTCATTTAAATCAGTTTGGAACTCTCCGAGATTATTACGAACAAATAATTTGAACAAGTTCAACATATATAAGATAGAATTTATAAATCAGGCACAACTAAAGATAAAAGATACCCAAAGATGCAATAATAACAAAAAATGCAAAGTACCTATAAATCCAAAGATTCTCTAGTGCGTCAGGTGACTATCTCTACAGAACCTATTTTATAAAGCAGTCGAAACGAAAAATCAGTTCCATCCTTTTTCTATAGGGAAAGGACACATATAACTTGTATTCATGCCAATGGGATATTATGTATATAAATAAAATACATATACACAGATCGAAAGAAATGAAATAGATTTCAAAATTGGCAGCATCAGCCCCTGGTGATCTCATTAAAAACCCAGCTGAAGTAATTTCAAGCTTAAGTGTCCTCTTTATGTTGGAATATTTATAGTGCCATCACTCACTTTTGCATCCATTTAGGGCCAGAGGGCTCTCTTTCTTCTTCGGAACCAAAAAGAGAAATAAACCAGAGGAGGATATCATGCAGCAGGAGGAGCAGATATCCTTTTTGTAGAGTAGAGTAGAGTACATATAGAAGATAGAGCGAGGATATACACTTTCACTGTGCTTCAGCAAAAATTTTTATTATCCACCAGGGGTTGCCAAAGGAGCAATATTTTTTAATCCTGCCAGAAGTTGTTGTTATTTTATCTTTTTTTATTTTGGTGTGAGCGAGTGAGTGTGTGTGTGTGCATGCGAATTTAAAGGCACACACGTAAATTTATGGATCTCCAGGATGAAAATAATACGAATAAGTGAAAAAAATGTTATTGCATGGCAATTTATTACCAAAACAAAAAAAAAAATATAAAAAAAAGTATAAGAATCCAACCTTATACAGAAGGGAGAAGGATAACGAGTATCTCTCTGTATATCGTAACTGCTATTGTAGGATCTCTAGAGGTTTTGAACTGAAGCTGTACACCTCTGGGGATTGTAACTGGGTCATAAATTACCATTCGTCGTCCTCGTCGTCATGTATATTTTCGTATAATGGATGTTGAATTCGGTTTCCCCCTTGTTCTTTTTTTTGCCACCATATAGGTAGGTATACGCACATTCGAATCGGAATATATCTATCTTTGAAATATACTCATATGTACAAACTATTGCAATAAATTTCATGTGATATAGGGGTTGCTTGCAAGAATGCAGTTCATTTGTTATACCTTTGTATGATTTTTATTTCTTTTATTATAATTCATTCATATACATATTGGCAATAAAATTAATTTGATTTGCTTTGCTCTGCATATAACGAAATTAAATTGTCATCAAGCCATAAAATATTTATTATGCAATCTAGTTTTGTAATAAATTTGAAAATGCAACAAATCATTTTTTTTTATTGAGAGCATTGTTGTCAGAAAGAGAATGTGTTGACCATGATGGTAAAGATTTTTAAACTTGGAAATGAAATATGTACATGATATGCAAGAGATGTATAGTAGTTATGAGGGGAGAGATTTTTGGGAACTCTATACGCAAATTCCGGATTAACAAGTTTTGTAGATGTGTGTCTTTTTAATATTAATTTTCACTTATAAGTTACAACTGGGCTGAATGGCCCAATTTGCAACATGGTTTCTTTTAATTTACACAGAAAAACGAAAATAATTTGAGTCATTTTAGTCAAAGTGAAGTCCAAAAGTATAAGTCCCAGCCCAAGTTCCCAAGTCCAAGTTCCCAAGTCCAAGTTCCTAAGTCCGAGTTCCAAAGTCCAAGTTCCTAAGTCCGAGTTCCCAAGTCCAAGTTCCCAAGTCCTAGTTCCCAAGTCCAAGTTACCAAGTCAAGTTGTTAAAATCTCCAAATTTGCAATTATGCAAAAAAGTCTCCAAATGCAGAAATCAGGAAAGTTGGTGTTCTATGTGGCAAGAAAAAAATTATCATATAGCTGTCTTAGTCTAACTCCCAGTCCAAGTCTCAGTCCAAGTTCCCAAGTCCAAGTTCCCCAGTCCAAATTCCCAAGTCGAAGTTCTCAAGTCCAAGTTTCCAAGTCCAAGTTCCCAAGTCCAAGTTTATAAGTCCAACTTCCCAAGTCCATGTTCGCAAGTCCTAGTTCCCAAGTCCAAGTTCCCAAGTCAAGTTGTTAAAGTCTCCAAAGTCTGCAGAAATCAGGAAAGATATAAGGTTGGTGTTCTATGTGGCAAGCAAAAAATTATCATATAGCTGTCTTTGTCTAACTCCCAGTCCAAGTTCCCAAGTCTAAGTTCCCAAGTTCAAGTTCCCAAGTCCAAATTCCCAAGTCCAAATTCCCAAGTCCAAGTTCCAAGTATAAGTTTCCAAGTCCAAGTTCCAAAGTCCAAGTTCCCAAGTCCAAGTTCCTAAGTCCAAGTTCCCAAGTCCAAGTCCCAAAGTCCAAGCTCAAGTCTAATTCCAAGTCTATGTCCAAGCCCAAGTTTAAGTCCAAGTCAAGTCAAGAAGAAGTTTTACAATTTGCTTTGGTCAGCGAAAGGGTACTTCCGGTTGCTTTTTTGAGTTACTAAACCTGGTTTACAAGGGATTTCTATAAATGGGGTATCAAGACAAGAAGTTCAAAGAAATTAAAACATTAGAGTTGAGAATAACAACCTAAAATACATAAAGCTTAATTTGTTGTTAAAGTCTCCAAATTTGCAATAATGCAAAAAAAGTCTCCAAATGCAGAAATCAGGAAAAAAAAGCAAATTGGTGTTCTATGAGGCGAGAAAAAAATTATCACATAGCTGTCTAAAAAAAAAGTCCTATACCCTTCCTAACGATGTCACCTTTTCCAATTAATGTGATGTTTTTTTTTTTTAACAACATCCGTTTATTATATGGGATGACAACGACGACGACACGACACTGAAGAGCAAGACTGACAAAAACATCCAAATGCAAAATGTATGTAAGTACCACTCATCTACACTCGTATATATTGTCGTATACGTATATATTCACAGCCGCCATTGATTACACTCTATGTTTTCGCCGGATGGATACATGCTCTCGGGAGCACCTAATTAAGTGCACTCACTCCATATAATACAACTCCAACCATTAAGAGTGATTAATGAACTGTTTTTTGCTGTATACGAGTATATGCTGTATAGTTGGGAGACATCCAGTGTATAAGGCTTTGAGCGCGGTAAAAGGGGTGGCTGGGGCTGTGATGGGTGATTATATGTGCCAAGTGCTATGCGCGATTCCAATCTAAATGAATCCGACAACGACGACGCTGACGCTGACGACGACACTTGATTGATATGCGCTCATAATGTCTACAAATTTTCTGACCACGTTGATCGATGTGTCGGCCACGGAAATTGACGTGGACGCGATTACGATCTGCCGGCGACACTGTCGTCGTCGGTATATATATTCCATTTCCATTCCATCACACGCACGCATACCATCATTGAACATTTTGTCTGATGTTGAAGCATACATTACATGGTTGCCACTTTGTAGGGACTTTTTTGTTTCACTAGATTTCACGTGAAATGAAAAAAAAATGAATGCATTTCACAATTAAGTCAAAAACCTTTTTGTAATTCGTCGATAGTGAAACTTAAAATCCATTAAAGAAAGTTCATTTAATTTTTTATTTATTTCATGTCAATTTAAAGTCAATTTAAAGTTAATTAAAAGTTAATTTTAAGTTGATTTATTCTTTTCAGCATGGACTCAATACATGAAAAAAGAAGTGAAGCGCCGGGACATTTTATTAGAAAAAACTGTGCTTTCTATTGTTATCTATCAGCTCTTTCACTTTTCTTCCAGACTCTTACGCATTTCAGGAAAGATTATTTTTTATTAAAGTGGCAACCTTAAACCGTTAGTATACTGAAAACTCCAGGCCAATTGAGTTATGTCGGTCTTTCATGCTGATAATGGCGGCCTTTATAATATGTCTCATGGCTTATGAAGGAATATGGATATATATGAAAGCAAAGCTTGGAGGTGCATCATCATCATTCCACTCAAATGTCCATTTTGCTTCAACGCATTGATTAAGGAGAAAATGTTATTAATTGATTGCAAAGATTCCTGATAAAGGTGGGTTGATTTTAGTGCATCTGCTACTGCTGGTTGGGTAGCTGGCAATATTGATGGTGCTACTGATGACCAATTGAAATCAACACGAAAATGCAGTTGCTGTTGAGTTTGGTATTTTGATTGAATCAATTTATTGACTTTCACTTAACAATTAAGTAGAGATATGGATAATGATGGTGTGAATATAAGAGGAGGTAATTTTAAGTGAAAATATCGATATAACTATGAAAGTGCTCTTTTTATTTATAATAATAAATTAATAATTATTTTTGGATGATTTTTTGATGAAATTAAAAATGCTGCTTCAGTTCAATTTAAAAGCATCTAGTGTAATTTAAATTTTTATTTAAGCTCATTAAATGGACCTTTGCAGTTTACACGCGGTTGAGTTAAATTAATCGAATCAAAAATCGAAAAGTACAAAACTATGAATTATGAAAAAATTATGGAACCAGGAGCGAAACCTATCTTCCTTCAATCTTATAGACTCTTATTGAAATATGGAATTAATAACATCGAATTTTGATTAAAAATGAAAATTTGATATAAAAATATTTTTGTTGATAAAACTGATATGAACAGTGAACTCTCTCATAAGCGCACACTGACGCGACGGTAACCTATCGAAAATTGTGTCCATTTATGATGAAAACAAAAGTAAAAATCTTTTAAGAAAGTCTATCTACAGATTTCACGCATAAAAGTGCATTTTCTAAGTAAAAAAAACCTCATGACTAAATTTTTTTGAGCCCTGCAAAACCTCGTAAGTTGTTTTTGCATGTTTTTCAGAATTAAAAAAAAAACTGCGAAGTTTTGTATGCGATTTAAAATAGGAGGTTTGGAATTCTGCCTTTTTCTGTAAAATGTGCAGAACAGCATTGTTACCCTGAAATTGCCAAATAGTGGCTCTGTTTTTCTGATTGTTTTTTGCATTAATTATATATTATTATATGAATTTTTCGACTTACGAGGCCTTGTACTTTAAACGTCAATGTGTCAAACTACAAAATTTCAACTTTTATAAGAGCACTTAAAAAAAACTTCATATGTCATGCTTTAGGTTCAAGACTTTAAGTTCTACCGCTCTACCAAATTTCATCATTCTATAGCAATCGAAAGTGTTCCATATAATTGATAACAATTCTGGGAAAGTGGGCGGATACCACGCCCCCTGAATGGAAAATCTCAAATTTTCGATTTTTTCCTTTGTATGCACCACAAGACCTACCGTTTGCAAAATAACAAGATTCTGTGGTGTCGGGAAGTGCTCTATAATTTTGATGATCTGTCAGTGAGTATGTGAGTGAGTCAATCAGTCAGTTACGGTTTTCGCGATTTTTGACGTTTTATATCTCGGGAACCACCTAAGCTAAGGAGTTGAAATTTGGTGTGGTGGTTGTGGTTGTGCGTGGGCGTGGTCGTAGGTGGTTTTCTTAAAAAAACTACACATGTCATGGTTTTGCCTGAAGAAATATTTTTTATAAATTTTCAGCCTGTTAAGGACGTTATACGTCTGAGGATAAAATTGTAATTTAGTAATAGTGGGCGTGGTATTGGGGGGATTTTATTCAAACAACTTTCTAAACTATCTTGTTTTAATACGACAAAAATATTTAAAATTTTAGCAAAATTTATTCAGTGGTTTTCGATTCTATAGGTCTCATACAGAGAAATAATTATTTTTATATATTTACAACTAAAACTCTGTCACGCTTCGCAGCGCCACCTATTGGGGACTTTTAAAAAAAAGTAAAAATATTATACTCTAGGTTCTATAGATTTTATTTACACAATTTCAACTTTTCAGGCATTTAAAATAAAAAGAAATTTCAGATATAATAAAAGTGGGCGTGGTAGTAGGCGGATTTACAAAAAATAACTCTACATTACGCGTTTTTGGGTCACGAGAGATTTATTTTTAATTTTCAACCTTCCAAGGACGTAATATAAGTAAAGAATTCTAATATAAGAGAAGTGGGCGGGACAAATAACGTATGGTCAAGCTTTAGATTGAAGAGAGCTTAATTCGCACCCTTAGAATGAAAGTAATCTAACTCAAAATTTCTGTAACTTCTGATTTTTCAATAAAATGACTTTTAAAAGCGAAATGAACTCTAAGGCTTGGTTGTAAAAAAGATGCCAAATTTTTTAGTTAGGTCACTTTCATTTTAAGGGTGCGAATTAATTTCAACGTTCTATGGATGTTTGCTAACGAGAACAATTAAAACATGATAAAAGTAGGCGTGGCAGTTGGCGGAATTTGCTCAAACTTCTTTCTCAACCTTTAAAAATTTCAGGCAAAATTGGTTCACCAGTTTTCAAGTCCATATAAGCGTCATACAGACAAGCATTCATTTTTATTTTATTTATATAGATAAATTTTTCATACATATATTTCGAGTCCCCAATGTCTGTACACAAGAAGGAATATAGGTACCTGGAATCTACTTATGTTTCTGATATTTCCCAAGTAATGAAATAATTCCGCTGGTTGACAGAAACTTTTCACTTTCGAGCGCAATCCATTTGCTAAATTATATTTCCCAGACGTCATCTCAACATTCTCATAGCCAGCAGCACCACCGATTCTAAAACATGCTGTTTGTTATAAATAATCCAAATTTCCAACACAAAATTTTCAGGACTTTGACATTTTGAGAAGAACTTTGATCTTGAATACCTATATACCTATATAACCTACCTACCTCTTGAATATTTCCCTCAAGAATATTATCGTTATGATGAACATCAATTATGTCTGGCCTTATGCTTGTGTTAATATTTTATAAGGACAAAAATCTTATGTCGTTTCTATATAAACCATACTATAGGTATAGTACCTTTTGGTTTGATGGCCAAAATGTCAGGACATGAGGGATTCATGTTCTGGATGAATAAATAACAGTTTCATTATTCACCTGTGCAATTTGTGTGTGTGTGTGTGTTTGTTTCACCATTGGGAACCAGTCATATGACATATTACACTTCCCCTACTACATATAGAATGTCCTATCTTACAGTTCAAAAGACGTCAAAGTCCTTATAGGTATAGTAAGTCTGAAGACAATAATTCAAAAAACGATGATGTCGACGGACAAAAAGACAAAAAGGAAGCACTAAAGCACAACTCTAACTTCAAATCCTATTGAAAGAACAAGAGACCAAGAAAACCCTTGGGGTTTCCTTTTCTTTCACTTCACAATGAGATGACAATTTGTTCAGCAACATGAAAAGACTTATGGCCCCTTTTGGATTTCACAATTTACTATATATGAACAAAACGCCATCTCTTCCTTCCTTCCTGACTTTCTTTTTCTTCTTCCGCCTTATGACGTGTCGTCCTGAGCTTATGTTTCGAATATATCTCATCTCAAGGAAGATAAATATTATCCTAGATGGGGAAAGTTGAGCGAGACGATACTATATATTGGACTGGCTATCATACTACATTACATATATCTATCTATATATTTATAGCAAATCAGAAACTCCTGTCGCATGAATATACAAGGGTTAGACAGGACCTCATAAATCATTCATTGCTTGCAGGTCCTTTCTCAGTTTTGATTTCAACCAAAAACAACAACAACAAAAAAAAAATAACAAATGTGCCAAACGTCTTTTGTCCAACTCACACAGAAGCCCAGAGAAGAAGACAGTCGATAGTCGTTCGTTTGTTCCTTCGTCCTTGCATTTTGGCTTTCTTCGCTTTGTTGAACTGTGAAAAGGATATAATACACAACATATTTTTTTTTTGCTTTGTCTTTGTTACTTTTTTTTTTTGTTTATTTTTAATGAATGAGGAGGACCGGACCATAAGGACTAAATGAAAATACAAAAAAAAAAAATAGAATAAAATAAAATAAATAAAATATGTCCAAAAAGCCTGAGTGACCTTTTTTTATTATATTGATCCTGATTTATTGGGAGTTGGGTATAAAAAAATTATATATCTTGCCCAGAAGTCGCCTATTGATTATGACTAAAGACCTCAAAATCGAACTTAGAAAAACGTGCTTGAAATAACTTAGTAATATTAGAGGGGAGGAAATTACTGTTTTAGTGTCCTTTTCCTAAGACAACACTCATATTGAAATACATACACCTACGCATATATATTGAGGGTTATCCCAGATATAAAGGATTTTGGCCAAAACACCACAATCGTACATCATGTCGTTATGGGTTCATAAATTTGTCGATATATCATTTATTCTTCCTTCACCCACCCACACACACTCGTTGTGTGACATGAGTGTTCCCAGTGTGTGTAGGTTGTATAGAACACAAAAAGGGTCGAGGATTTTGTTAGTATTTTGTTGCGGATAAATGGCTGATGGAAATGACCCCATGGCCGCCACCACAACATAAGAGAAATATTATACTCATTTTTTTTTTATGGCGATTTCGAAAGGATGGATTATCGTGTGGAATTTATGAGGTCAATCGGTTATGGAATGGTTGCTTTGTTGGGTTTATTTTTTTTTTTATTTTTATTTTATGATGAAGGGTGGAAGGGGGAGGTAAAATACGGGGTTGAATTTAATGACTTTTTGGGCAAGGTACATATATGTAGAAATCTATATACATAGATCTATATGGACCAAAGGGTGAACAGAGCATGTAAGTTATTGCGGTCATTAAATTGCAGTTGAGATAACTGAATAGATATTATTTAGCCCTTAAGAGGGACAAAAGTTTTATCGTATAATGATTTACACCAAAGTGCTTTAGCAGTGATGGCGGTGAGAGTAGAAGTAGATATATGTTTGTATAAAGTGTGTTTTATGAAGTGGGCCGATTAAAATGATCTAGGTATCTATACAATGAAGTAGAAAAGTTCTTCAAATTAAATCGTAAAATTATAAGAGTTGTCGGCTCTTCAAGGTTAATAAATAAATATAAATAAAATAATTTTCGATCTTCTAGAATACTTAATTTAAAAATAATCATGTCGATTATGGAATCCGCAATACTGGATCCGCAGTGATTCGCAGTGCAGTGCTCTCTTTCCTCTCCAGTATTGCGTATTCCATAATCGACATGAATATTAAAAATTAAAGTTAGGCAATTAAGCTGTGTGAAGCCATAAAACCGACCTCAAAATTTGGTGTCGAAAAATGTCCGATTTATTTATCTATCGTTTGTCCAGGCAAAATTTTTGTTTGTCCACCCCTAGGAAAAAAGTTATAAAGCTTTTATTTTTTATAGGAACACCCCCACAGACTAAAAAGTCGCCTATCACCTGCAATTGATAACTTAGGAGGATGGTACTTGGTGAATTTGTTTGTCCACCGGCCGATACTGATTGTACACCAAAAATTTTCATTTTCAACCCTTAGTTCAAAAGTTATTCAAAATTTCTTTTTTTATAGCAACAACCCCACAAATTAAAAAGTCGTCTACCACTCACAATTAATAACTTAGGGGGATGGGCCCAATGGCATTCATTTGTCCATCGGCTGTTTATGATTGCCCACCAAAAATTTTTTTTTGTCCACCCTTAGTTCAGAAATTATTCAACATTTCTTTTTTTATAGCAACTATCAAAACCTTTAAAAACCTTAAAAGTCAGCTGTGAGAAGCCAGGACCCCGAGCTCAAAATTTTGGATCCAAATATACCAGAATCGTTTGTCCATCGTTTGTCCAGGCAAAATTTTCGTTTGTTCACCCCCAGGAAAAAAGTTATTAAGCTTTTCTTTTTTATAGGAACACCCCCACAAATTAAAAAGTGACCTCACGCCCGCAAATGATAACTTATATGGATGGGACATGGTGCATTCGTTTGTCCAGCAGCCGATACTGAATTGTCCACCAAAAATTTTTACTTTCCCACCCTTAGTTCAAAAGTTATTCAACATTTCTTTTTTATAGGAACACCCCCACAAATTAAAAAGTCGTCTACCACCCACAATTAATAACTTAGGAGTATGGAGCCAAGTGAGTTCGATTGTCCACTGCTCCCCTTTGATTGTCCATTAAAAAATCCCTTTTTTTTAACCCTTAGTTAAAAAAATATTAAATTTTTTTTATTTATAGCTAAAAACACAAAAAAATTAAATTTTCACTTAGCAGAACGGAATCTATCACAATCGCTTGTCCACCGTTTGTCCAGGCTAGAACAAAAATTAAAAAATAAATTTCGACTCCTACTTCACAAGTTGTTCAACTTTTCTATTTTATAGCAACACCCCCAAAACTAAAAAAGTTGCCTACGACCCACAATTTTCAACTAAGAAGGTCGAAACAAAAAGTCTTCGTTTGTCCAGCGGCCGATACTGATTATCCACAAAAAATTTTCGTTTTGCTACCCTTAGGTCAAAAATTATTAAACTTTTCTATTTTATAGCAGCCAACCCCAAAATTGAAAATTTCACTTAGCCGAATGAAACCTTTTTACATCGTTTGTTCATCGTTTGTCCAGGTTAGAACAAAAATAAAAAAAAATCATGACCCCTACTTCAAAAGTTATTCAACCTTTCTATTTGATGGCATTATTTTGTATTTTTATTTAATTAAAACAAATTTAATTTCACAACTTTTGTTTAGTGAATGTTTGTTTAAACGAAGCTTATAGCCTCGAAAACTACTGAACCAATTTCGTTGAAATTCTAAATTTTGTTTCTAATAGCAGCAAGGTAGTTTAAAAAGATTTTAGAAAAATTCCCCACTTCTACTCCCACTTCTATCACATTTAAGTTTGATCCAAATAAAAAGTCCTTGGTTTGATTTGGTTTATGTGGTTGTCAGCAGAACGCTGGACACACTTAGACCATTGGTTGGCCCATTGTGATACCACATGAATCAAGGAAACTTTCTTCCTACCCGTTGAACCATTTAGAGCTTCTTACGAAGCGAGCGAGACTATTAATGTCATGATTTGCCAGATCCCTAGGATAATTGTAGTAGAATTCTACTAAGTGGAGCCCCTACGTCTTTGAGATAGAGCAGGGCATGTACAGAGAAGGTGCGGAATCGATTCTTCCTCTTCTTCGTCCATACGACTCCTGCAGAAGTCATTAGAAAATACACCAAGCCTTGTTGCATGCTTGCCTATTATGACAGTGTCCAGTAATGACACCTATAACGGAGCTAATGTGCAGTCTGCTTAGAGATAACAAGTTCCTAGAGCGCTTCAGATCCAGCACAGGCCAGATCTGTTTTGTGGCCTGACATGTGGCAATGTTAATCCACCTAAGATTTGTTCTCTCTATTGCATCTTGCTTCCTTAGTCCTTAGAAGGTTTACATTTTGTAAAAAAGCTCTTTTCATTCTTATCCATGAAATTTGTTCCTTTTCCCGCCCATCATCACGCCATCTTTACTTAAATCTGAGATTCCTCCCTATTTAACATCCCTAGAAAGTTGAAATTTAGTATTTTAAATCTCTTCTATCTAAGTCATAACATATTTATTTTTCCCGCCTACAACCACACCCACTTTTACTTTACAATAATAATTTTATACCTATTTAACCATCTGAGAAAGCTTAGAATTAATAATAAATCTCTTTTGAGCCAAAATCATGACGTGTAGTTATTTTAAAAATTCGCCTTATACCACGCCCACTTTTCTCACATCTGAGATTCTCCCTTATACATACTTAATATCCTTAGAAAAATTAAATTTTTTTTTAATCACAAACTGTTGAACCATGTTTAATTTTTTAAAGCAAAGTCCGCCTACTGCCACACCCACTTTTCATATATTTGAGGTTTTTCCTTGTAAATCATATATGTACAATTATTTTTGAAATTTAAAATTTTGTATTTCGACAATTTAAATTTATACCTGTCCAGGTCTGTCTTAAAAAAAAAAAACAATAAATTAGGGGAGAAGAGACCATAGTTGGTGATAAAATCTAGAAATAGCCTAGTTCCTTTACTTTGAAACTCTGTGCATTTCTTTGAATTTCTACACCAAAGTCTGTCAAAAATCATATAAAAAAATATAAAATGACGTAGGAATTCACACAAATACACAGAGTTTTAAAGTAAAGGAACACACCTATATTATCATTAGTAGGTATTTGTTTTCAATCTTTAAATTTTAAACTTTCAATTTATGTTTCTTTTATTTTTTTATAAACATTAAAAATAATTTAAAATCAATTATAAATAATTTAATCTAAAAAAAACTTATTGGTATGGTAAATGCTTCGCAAGACTTTTTCAAATAACTAGAACCTAGAAATAATATTTTTTCATATGAGAAATTAGAAAATTTAAGACCTGAATAGTTTCTTGGTAAAATTACGCTTAATCCCTCCTATACATTGATATACTGCTCATAAAAACTATTCACCACAAATTTAATTTAATTTCTTAAATAAAAAAAAAAAAAAATAACTAAAACGAAAAGCCATTAGCCGCACGAGAATGTCAAATAAAAATTTCCATTTAAACTAACCAACAAAACTTTTAAAAAAAATGTCAAAGAGTTTTAAATTTGCATTTAAACTTTATGTGATTTTTTTTTTATCTGTAGTCAACGAAACACCACGGCAGCGCATCCCATAAATTTCATACTATTTTAAATAAATAATTGCTAATTTCAAAATTTACTACTTATATACTCCTATATAGGTATCAACAAATCAACATAATAAGTAATTCATTGGTTTTAATGGATTTTTTGTGTAGGTTTTTTTTATTTAGATAAAAAAGAAACTTTTAACTTAATTTTTTTTTTGTGTTAAGAGTTCTTGTGGTTATTGGCAGCGCGACGTTGCGCTGCTGGGATTTATTATTATAGTTATAAATCAAACCAGTTAATTCTATATAGGAACCTTTTCGCGAATTATTTTGACTTCTTTTATTAGGTTTGTTTTTTTTTTTTTATTTAATTCAATTTGAATATTTTTTCTTTGTCAATATATTAATTAGAATGTGACAAATTGTATTCACGACTATATATTTATTTTAGCAAATATTTTAGGGATTACAATAATATGGCTTTGTTATTTAAATTATTAATCCAATGTCTTTTCAAGGTAAAGCAAAAAATATTAGCACATCTAGAAAATTAATTTGCAGTGTGTTCATTTTTGTAAAGAAACTTGTAATCAAGTTAAGATCTTAAAAATCTTAAATTTGCAAATTGTTCACAACGTAAGTTTTTTTTTCGAAGTATCAACTAAAAAATTATATACCTACTTAAATTACGAATGGATTAAATTTTGAAGTAAGAATATGACAATAGGTGTGTTTTATTCATTGCTGCATAGCCAGCGCAGCAAAATTTCCCTTGGCAAACAAAAACAATTTGATTGCTGGCTAAAAAGAAGTCAGTAAAAAAAAGATGGCTGTGCTGGGATAGAGCTTTCAATTATTGAAATGAACGTATAGAGTGAGTGACGTTTTATTCAGACTTGTGCTGCGCTGGCTATGCAGCAATGAATAAAACACACCTAATAATAACATTGGTGATCATTATTAAATTTAATAAAAATGCAAAACTAAACAAAAAATTTTACGTTGTTTGCAAAATAGCATGTTGCGAATTTATAACAAAAAACAAAATGCTTAAATTGCGATGTAAAAAATCTGAAATAATATTTTGTAAGTCAATAGAATTTTGAATTATTTTGTAAAATATATTTTTTTGACGTTATTAAATGCGAAATAAATTTAATGCAAGACAACATAACGCTAAATGATTATTGCAAAATGAAAAAATATTGTTCGTAGCGTTCGAAAAAAAATATTGTGAAACTATGTATAGTATTATTACACTTTGCGAAGTATGAACACTTTAAATGAAATTTTGAGAGGGAATAAAATTTTTAAATGAGAAAATGCCAGTAATAATTAATTTTATAATTAGGAAATGCTATTAAATAAATAAAATTCCATAAAACATATACTGCGAAAGGATATGGACAAGTTGTTTTTTTTTATCACATTTTGCAAAATCGCATTTTACGAATTTATCCATTGTGGTAAAATTATAATTACAAAATAACAAATTCTTATTGAAATTTTGCGAAATAAGAAAATATTAATTGCGAAATGAGAAACAAATAATATTGAGAAGACAACATTATTGCAAAATTATACACAAATGTAAACAAAATTTCACATAGTTTTCGAAATAAAATAATGCAAATATACTATACCATCGTTATATTTGCGAATTCACAAATGCGAAGCAATTAAACTTAAAAACACATAGATAACAAAAAATATATGCACTGTGAAATGAAAAATTCAAAATAACATAAAATTGCGAAGTAACAAATGAGAAATTATATTTTGCGAAACAATAAAATTGTTAAATAAGAATTTCCTGGAATAACCTGAGAAATATTAAAATAAAAATAGAATTTTAAATAAAATAATGCGAAAAATCGCAATTCAAAATTATATCTACGAAATTCCAATGTACAATAAATGCGAAATTATATTCTGCGAATAATCTGAGAGTTCTTGAATAGAAAATAGAATTTGAAATAAAACAATGCGAAAAATCGCAATGCAAAATTATATCTACGAAATTGCGAAGTACAAAAAATGCGAACTTATATTTTGCGAATAATCTGAGGGTTCTTGAATAAAAAATAGAATTGGAAATACAACAATGCGAACAAAACACAATGCTAAACAAAATTGCGAAGTGTAATAAATGCGAAATTTTATTCTGCGAATAATCTGTGAGTTCTTGAATAAAAAATATAATTCGAAATAAAATAGTGCGAACAAATGGCAACACAATGTTATACAAAATTGCGAAGCATAAAAAATGCGAAATTAAATTTTACAAAAAAAAAAAAACAACTTTAATTGTTAAAAGGGAACCTGCTAGGAAAGGGAACCTGCTTAGAGTTCTTGAAATAAAAAATTCAATTCAATGCGAAGAATAACAACTATGAAATTATATTTTGCGAAGAATCTGAGAGTTCTTGAATAAAAAATTAATACAAAACAGAATTTGAAATAATTTTATTTATTTATTTTACAATGTATAAGTTTTACACAAAATTGCGAAGTATAACCAATGCGAAATTTTATTTTGCGAAACAATAAATTTGTTAAAATAGAATTTCATTAAAATAGTCTGAGAGTTATTGAAATACAAAATAATTAAAATGAAGGACAATAAATCAATGAGCTTTTTTCTACGGCTGGCCAAAAGATGAGACAAGACGGTGTCGTTTGATTTAATCTTGTCTCGATCTCTTCGCATTTTGTTTTTGTGATAGAAATATCGAACTAAATTTTGAATCTAGCTAGAAGGAGCAGTTTTTTTATTTTAAATCTTATCTGCTGAAACCAGCTAAGCCTGGTGGTAAATTTCAGTCCAGAAAATATGGTCCGATTAAGGCAGTATTGGCATACCCCAACAAGACCAAGATTTTTCTCTTGTCATGGACACTGGACAGTCTGATTTTTTGCTCAAAGTAATGTTGATTAAATGATTTATTTTACGAAATAATGTTCAGACAAATAATACACATTAGTAAAATTATTTTAAATAATGATGACCTAAAGATCCATTAATTTAAAATTTATCTTTAAGTTATAAGAGCTTCTCCAAAAGCATCTGCCATCAATATTCAAGAAATACAAAAAAATAAAAAAACAATATGTGAAAACAAGAACATCACCTTCAAAGAAATTCTCACCCAATAAAAAAAAAATATAAAAAACATTTCATTCCTTTTGGCGGAATTCTTTTATTGATTGATTACCTACCCAAGTTGATGGATGCTTTCGATTGCCTTTCCAGGAAAATTTCTCTCAATGAAGTGCAAACAATCTCTGAAGTCAAGTAAATAAACTTTTTGACCAAGAAAAAAAAACACACACACCTAAAACCAACCTTTAACAAAAAAAAAAAATAAAATAAAATTCTTCGACAGACTTGAAAACAATAACATTTCCACTTTGATTTATCGACTGAAATTCGAGCCATCAGGCGGCTTCATAAGCGATGGTAAAGAAGAAGCAGTAGGCACAGGGAAGTTTAGGAAGAATGTGTATAGGAATAGGACTTTCGAAATCCAGCATACAAAAGATCAAAGAGAAATCACTCTTCGATTTTTTTGATGTTTCACTTTCGGTTTCCAAAAAAAAAAAAAACAGAAGCTCATCATTGAAACGGGCGCAGTAATATTTCAACTCTATGCCTGTGATTCATATTATGTTTCCACCCAAAAGAATTGACAGTGTGCTGTTATAACTGCTGCTACCAAAGGCCACCATCATCAAGGCTCTCAAGCCTTTAGCTGGACCTGGGCTAAGAGGGGAAGCACAAATCGATTTTTCATTGATCTTGCATGTATGTGTGTAAATTTGAAGAGAATGCTTTTAAGTTTGACGTGTGGAGTCGTATGGAGACTTCAACTTATTGCCTCCGCCGCCGCCATTTTCGGCAAACTAAAAAGGAACATGTTGACTCGTTGTTACCCAACAACAATAATATAAATCGATATAATCGAAAGGGAAGTCTAGGCGATGATATTCCATGTTTTTGGACATTCACATCCACATCATCATCATCATCATCATCAAAGGGCTGAAAATTGTGATTTTCAAATTCAGGTTTCATTTGAAATACAAAATTGATGTGAATTTGATTTTTGTTTCTTGTTAGGTATTTCCGGGAATTTTTCAGAGAGGAAGAGTTTTGCTTAGCAAGAAACTGTTGGTTCATAAAAAAAATCATTTTTTTTTCTGTTTCTGATGAAAAGAGTTCGGGGAATTCAAAGATTTATTGAAAGGATAATTGACATGAATAACGATTATTGCCTAAAGTTTATGCGGCGGCAAGCTTTGATGCAATTCTGTACCTTTTGATTGAAAGCTTATACATCGTTAGGCAAGTAAATAAATTTTTAAATCGATGATTATACCTTCCTAACTGATTGCTGTTGGGTTTGAGATAATGTTTTTTTTTATTTGTTTATTATACATATTTTACAAGTCATAGGCAATTTAAATGTTAAACGAATTTTAAATAGAATCAACAAATAAATAGCTGAAAAGCCCATTTATGAAAAATATTCTCAGACCTTATCATCTGTGGGTATAGAGGTAAGCAAATCAAACCATTGATATATCTTGTTCTTTTTCCCAACTTAATGATACTGGAAAAAAGATTGAGGACAGGTCAGGACTTTCCTTGTCTTGTGAGATGCTTTAATATTTTAATTTACAGTCTTACATAGCAGACTAAATAACAGTGTGAGATAGCAGACGTCACTAAATTACAGCCAGAGATAGCAGATGTCACTCAATTATAGTCTGAGATAGGAGACGTCACTTAATTACAGTCTAAATAGCAGACGCCATTAAATTAGTCACAGAAAACGTCACTAAATTACAGTCTGAGGTGTCGTATTTCACTAAATTACAGTCAGAGATAGCAAACGTCATTTAATTACAGTCTGAAATAGCGGACATCATTAAATAACAGTCTGAGATAGCAGACGTCACTTAATTACAGTCTGAGTTGGCAGAGGTAAATAATTTACATTCTGAAGTAGAAGATGTTATCAAATTACAGTCTGAGATAGCAGACGTCACTTAATAACAGCCAGAGAAAGCAGATGTCACTCAATTACAATTTGAGATAGGAAACGTCACTTAATTACAGTCAAAATAGCAGACGCCTTTAATTTACAGTTACAGAAGACGTCACTAAATTACAGTCTGAGGTATCGTACTTCACTAAATTACAGTCAGAGATAGCAAACGTCATTTAATTACAGTCTGAAATAGCGGACATCAATAAATTACAGTCTTAGATAGCAGACGCCACTTAATTACAGTATGAGTTGGCAGAGGTAATTAATTTACATTCTGAAGTAGCAGATGTCATCAAATTACAGTCTGAGATAGCAGACGTCACTAGATTACAGCCAGATATAGCAGATGTCATTCAATTACAGTCTGAGATAGGAGACGTCACTAAATTACAGTCAAAATATCAGACGCCATTAAATGACAGTGACAGCAGACGTCATAAAATTACAGTCTGCGATAGCATATTTGCACATATGTATCTCCATCTACCAACTTTTTATTTCTTTCCCTCATATTTAAATGACAGACCGGAGATTGAGATTAGAGTTCGATTTTCATACAAATAAAAAATTTGCCAAACCAAGTGCCTTTATCGCAAGAACAAATCTCTCCCTATCCTATTTCTGGTAGATTATTTACAAAAGAATCTGCACTTAAATTATGACTCAAATTTATCAAAAAATTGTTCCGCATTTATTTTCAATTTCATCCAATTGTTTGACTTAATTGTCACAAATAAAAAAAAAAACACATTTTCAATTTGTCGTCTGCTTTCAAAATAATAATGTCCTCCTTCTGTCCTGTCCTGTCTTGTGTCTTCTTCTTCTTTTAAGCTATATGTATATCATCCCATATCAAGAGATTTATTTGATCAAATCACAACATCTGTTCAAATTTATCACCATCAATTTCCCAAAAAAAAAAAAAACGAAAACCCATCTCAAAAAGTGAAATATTACCTCTCATTGACAACGACAAAACCATTTTACATCTATTCCATAAGCTGCTGCTGATGTTGCTGCTGTAAAAGATGAACCAGGAAATTGTTCACTTAATAAAGCCCACAAAACGAAAAGGTCATAATCAGACCAAAAAAAAAAAAAAAAAACAACAACACAGAAATACAAATTAGGAGTAAATTAAAAACGACATCCCTGAATGGAAATGTATCTATTTTCTTACGACTTCTGGGGTCGAGTAAATGAAAATGAAAATAAAAAAAAAAAAAAAAAAAACAAAATAGGCGGACAACTGCCAAAACAACCACTCTAGCCACAAATCTTTTTTGTCCGGCTCTGGCTCTTGCTACCTCTGTCTCTCTCTCACTCTCACTCTATCTGTCCATATATCCAACAAGAGTCACAATAATAAATCGTTGTTTCCTGGGTGTTGTGTGCTGTAACACGAACCGAACCCACATAATGCCGTGGACAATTCACAAGGGGGAAAATCATAAAACCAGACCCAAGATGCTTATCCTGACCACCACACGATACCACTCTTTCTCTATCCTTGAATCAAAATCCCAATGATGATAATGATGTGCTACTCGTATTATTATTGTTCCAGCCTTTTATTTTTTTGTCTCTATTTTTGGTTTAGGGTCATATCGTGTAATATGTTATCTGCGATTTCCTTTTAAACAAAAAAATCCAGGAAACATAGAATATAGCTATTGTGGTCGTCTGTCTGGTCGGGGTCATCTTTAGGTCTATATTATCTGGCTCAGATGATTTTTGTGTGATTAAAATATTATTTAGGCGATAGAAAGGTTTGTTCGTTGCAACACGTTACTTCTGAGAAAGGTACAACAATGGTGACAAACAAAAAACACATAGTGAAAAATAATACGTACTGCAACTTGCAACTACAGTTCCCTGATGAAGCCGATGAAAAGTTATGTAGTTTAAAAAAGGAAAAACAGTTAATACTTCGCCAAATCGCGAAACATTGGGAGCGAAAGCGCGACAACCGACGATAAAAACTTTTTCAACTGCAATTGATCCAAAAATTCGATGCATGAATACGTGAATATGCGTGTGAGTACTGTGTACTCTCAATTTTTACAGGCGAAAGTAAAGTTGTCGTTCCGAGTGTTTGACGAGAGCCTTTACTCTTTTGCCTTATGGCTGATCGCATCATCGCGTCAGTGTGTACATGTGGGTAATGGGTACTCTCATAAATCGCCATGCCTGTTAATATTTAATTTTTACAGACGGAAGTTAAGTTTTTGGGCCCGAATGTTTCGCGTTGATTTGGGAGAATCTAAACTCTTTTTCCTTGTGGCTAATCGCATCATCGCGTCATTGTGTGTATGTGAGTACTCATGTCACCATGCAAATTAATTTTTAATTTCGACAATCAAAATTTATGTTGTCATTCCGAATGTTTCTAGATGTTTTGGAAGAGTCTTAGCTATTTTTTTTTGTGGCAGAAAAAGCCAGTTAAAGATATGTATGATGTTCATGACAAAGCCCAATAGGTACGATTTTCGTGCAAACTGTCTTTCGTGAAATTTATATGGGCTTTCCAGAACTGTTGGAGAAGCAATGTTCAACTATGCTCTTACTCAGTTTTTTACGTAGGAATGTTTGGGAAATGTCGCCAAGACCGGTTGGAAGGATTGTGGAACGTATTCACTTTTTTTCATTCCACAAGAAATTTATCTTGGAATTTTAATAAATTTCATAAGTTTTTGGAAATGTAATCCCAATAAATTTATTAAAAGTTTGGTAATTTTTCTGTCAGTGTACTCTACAGACTCAATCTGTATCAAATCAGGGGTCAACCTACCCTGTAGATACCTTGCAAGATTTCTTAAAGGTAATGAATAATTTTTTTTTGGAAGTCATGTTTGCCAATTTTAATGTTATGTGTCATATCAATCCATATACATATAATGCGTCGAGTATATCCTTACTTAAGTTTGATCAGATTAAACCGCCTGTCTGTCTAATAACGCCACACGCTGTCAAACGATTAATGACTCTCTGTTCTCTACTCTCTCTCTCTATCTCTCACTCTCTTTCTATTATTTTCTGCCTTAGCCCGATTTTATTGCTAATGCTGTCCAACTAAATCATAAGTGTTACTGCCGGAGTGCCATGCTGCTTCTATATGGCCCTGTATTCGGCTAACATATTAGGTATATAGTATCACAGCTCAGCTTAGAAGCAGCAGCTGACAGAGAGAAATAACTCTTTGGATTGGATATGTACAAAAACTCAACATCGAGGTTATAGCTTGACACGAACTGACAGTTTGTACAAAAGTATTAACTTCAATCATTGAATATTATTACCGAAGCTGTCAGATTAGCTGACAGCACGAAAGGTTGCCATGTAACATGAGTTGACAGATATAATGTGCGGTCAGTGTCTTGAGTATAGTTGTTTTTTTTTTTTTTTATTATAAATTTAATATATTTTTGCTTTTCAGCACAGACAGAAAGACAGACAGACACATCAAACAACAAAAAAAAAACTGAATGGAGGAGTTTTGTTGCTTAAATGCCCACGCATTATTATTTTTCTCTTAAGAAAAGAGATTGGCCTGTCAACGGTTTATGGCGGTGTCTGGCGGCAGGCATAGCATGAAAGTGACATCTTGTAATTTGCACACACACATAATCAAAAAGCAAAACCAACCAACCAACTAACTTGAAATGTAGATCAATTTGAATGAACTTGTGTGCCGCTGTGCTGCATCTAAGCTGTCAAAAGTGTCAAGACCGTATATACGAGTATAACATGACTGGAATGCTTTTCTGGTCTTGGACACATGTCAATTGAATAAGGCGAGTATTTTATATTTCATTTTATTTGTGAGATGTGACAGATGATTGTCATAAAATACTTTCCTTGATTACGCTATAGATTTTTGAGTCATACCGATTCGAATGAATAGAAATAAAATGCACATTGTAACAATTTGTAACAATGGAAATAAAGCTGTGTTTTAATGGAAAATGTATAACCGTGGATTTGACAAATTTAACACGTTAAAAACAACAAGACAAGAAGTGAGGATAGGTACATAAGTCAGCAGTCAAGGTGAGCACAGTTTTAAAATCTTGAAGATGACGCTGATATCACTAGTTAAAAATATTGGTTACATGTATATTGGTAACATACATTTTTTTGCAGTTATATTTATTTTGGAATGTCTTAATGGTTTGGAAGTTCGAACTAAGTACCTAGGTCTAGTTCTTCTGAATGTCTGTCATCTTCGTTGAATTTGTGAGAATTTCAGTCAAAAGTCGATCCCGTAGTCAACAAATTTTTTGCTTTTCAGCATTTCAGTGATTCACTGTCCAATTTATTTCTGTGGTCAATACGATTTTTTTTTTAAATACGGCACATCGCAGCACAACCGTTTTTTTTTTACAAAAATCCAAAATGGCGGTGCTAACTTCACGCAAATCAGAAATTCACAGTTCAGCAAAATGTTATTCACACCAAAGTAGTTACAGAATACAGAATACTTTTGTAATTTGTGTGAATTTGAGTTTCGGTACTTTTTCGCGATTTCGAAATTTTTTACAGAATTTCAGCCTAACTACAAAATTTGACAATTTTTAAGTTTGTGTGCACAAAGTAAATGATAGGACCTAATATTTAATGTTCAGCTTGTTCTAACTCAGGAAAATTATACAAAAAAGCAAGACTTGGAAAAAAATCCTACAAAACTGAATTTTAGTGGAGAATTTTATTTATCTGTTGTCTTAAGCATTTTTTAAAAAGTACGATTAACTTGAAACAGTGCTTTAGGCTTTAGAATGGGTGAAGAAGGGTTAATGATGTTTTTTTTTGTATAGCTAATGCAATTCTACACAAAAAAGATTGCGATCTTTTGTTTTCGCAGGAGAAATTGATTTTCAGGAAAAAAAGGGCAAAAGTTTCAATACCAGTTTTTTGATTTTTAGTGTACAATTTTTCACACTATCTTATACCGATGTGGTACAAATTTGGACGCGTTTGTTTTTTCTGATTTTCACGGTAAGTCTCCACTTTTTTAAAAATAATCCAACTTGTTTCATTTGGATGTATTTCAATAAAATTAGACTTTGACTTCGAAAGAAAGGCCGAAAAAGCTAAATTGTGGTGGAGAACTTTGTTTTCACGTGTTCACATCAGAAAAATTATTCGAAATTTTAAACAATTGTTTTGATTTAGTGAGGTTGGCAGGTTCAAAATTCAGGTCTTTGTAAGAGTGTGTATCTTAAAAATCATCTACGGTAAGTCTACAGATAATAAAACCAATAAAACAAAATTTAGTTAATCCAAAACTCTACCTGTATGTGAAATTAAACTTTGAACACGAAAAAATTTCCGAATTAACTGAATTCGGGTGGAGACTTTATTTTTGCACATTTTAAGCACATCCTAAAAAGTAGTTACTCTAAATTTGAAATACTGCTTTTGATTTTATGGGGAATAAGGGACAAAATTCAATTTATGTAAGTATCTCGAAAAACATTTTTTTTTTAATAAATATCAGTGTTTTGGAGAAATTTCAGTTTTTTTTAGAGAAATTTCAGTTTTTTTTTAGAGAAATGACGGGTTTTTTTGAAGAAATATTAGTTTCTTTTTTGAATAATTGACACTTTTTTTTGGAGAATTATAAGTTTTTTTTTTTTGGAGAATTGTCAGTTTTTTGAAGAAATGCCAACACAGAAGTGTACACAAAATGAGACTATCAAAAAATTTGTTTTTTTTTTATAAATTGCTCGAAAACTTTCGGATTTTTTTTAAAGAAATGTCAAGGCGAAAATTGTAGCTTATGGAAATTCTACACGAACAAAATGTTAAAAATTTTAAGATCAATTCAGTTTTTAGAAAACAATACGCAAATTTAAGAATGTCAGTTGTTCAATTTAATGTACTTTTCCCACACAACAGCGATGATACTATGTTTGATCACACGTTTTTGGAAAATCTATTACTCCTTTTAGAATTGCGTAAGCTACAATTTTTGCCTTAAAGAAAAATTATAATTTTTGAGGCATTTACAATCATTTACCTCAATTTTTAAAAAATCTTGACCATTTTTCGTTAAATGACGTCTTCTACAAAAAAGTCTCCAAAAATATTTCGTTCAAAAAGCTAAGGAGCGCATCTGAAATACAAAATTGTCAATTTGACAGCAACGAGTTCCATAGTGTTCCATTACTCAAATTGTGTACAAATTTTTCAGAAGAAAATGCGGAAATCAAACTACAACACTGCCATTGTCTTCCACTTGAAAAAAAAAAAAATAAAATAATTTTCCAAGGAAGGTGATGTGATTAAGTTGCTTTGAACAGCTTGTTTAACATTCAATACCAAAAAAAAGTTTTGTGTCATCATGATGACAATCAATAGACACTTATGTGATTTTTATTTTAAATCCAAGGAATAAAAAAATGTCACTTTAAACAATAAAATGTTCAGTTTGTTTTTTTTATTTTTCTCAGATTTCTAAGGCGAAAAATGACACCACATCCCATAAAGTGTTAACTGTCATAAAATCATCCTTCTTATTCTTCATATAGATGATGGCTCTCGTGATAGTTATCTTTCGAAAAGCTGCGCATGCTAAGTTGACTACTTAAAATGCAATCAAGCCAATGATCATAAATTAATCCGCCATATCAGTGTAAATCCATCTCGCAGTCATATAAGGTTAACTCACATATGTATAATATGCGCGAGAGCTCTACAGCTACAGCTCTCCAACTCAAGTCAACTCAACTCAACTCCACCCAGCCAGCCGATACCAGGCGCTGATATGCAAAACATAGCACGGCATCAACATATCAAACTGGACTCGAATTCTTATATATACCCGAACCCGGACCCCTCTTGGCTCTTTCAGAGGAATAGTATAACTATACAAGACCATCAAGCGTGCGCGCTGCGCAGTGTAGGTTCCACCAACATTTTCTTCCACATATATTCAAGTCAAGCTATATAATCTAGACGCACCGATCTCGATTGAATAAATCATAACCGACGACGACCGGTGACAGTGTCGCCAGTGTCAACATCTAGAATCATGAACGTCTCTCAATACCTGCCTAGCGATTAACACTTACCTACACACGGATTAGATTTGACAATTTGTGTCTCTGACTATGGCTATGGCGATGGCAATGACTATGACGATGGAGATGGAGATGGCGGCGTTCAACTTAATCCAACTTCCAACATGAAATGAATTCCTAATTGAGTTGTTCTGGTTCCAAACAGCCTTTCGCTCTCTTCCCTTGAAATAACAACAATAATGACACTTAGTTACAAGGAAGACACACAGCACCAGCAAAAAAAAAAAAAAATAAAAATAAATAAATAACGACTCGCAGAGGACAAGATTCATCATCACGCACATGGTCATTGGACAAGAGAACCAGCAATATATCGGGGACTCTTCCATGAAACCATCACAATCACCATCTTTGTCGTCCGTCGTCGTCGTTCGTTTGCCGTTGCCATGAATGTCGTCTTGGTTGGGCTAAAGACAGGAACAGCGAGTACACAAAACACAACCAACGAAGCAACCAGCTCGCCCAATCAGCACCTGGTCTTGGAATTAGGTTTCACTGCTGTGGCTGTCTCCAATACTCAATTCCTCGAATAGACCAAGAGAGGATACCATCAACTACTTATAAGTTCGATGGGTGCAACTGGTTTTCTGGACAGAAGTTAAGTTGATTAATGTAATGTGATCAGAGAAGGTTCCTGAGTACCGTCCGTTCTCTCTATAACCGATGACAACTATCCACTATAGAGAAGATGAGGATGTGATTCCAGAAAATAAAAAAAAATAAATAAATAAAATGTCCACTCGGCGAGTTTTTTATATGCGGGACACATTATGAATAGGTCGTCGATTAGCATTTCGTGCCGAGCGCAGGAGGCACGAATCAATTCAAAAAAACAACATTTTGATCGCAATTCTTGGTACCAATCATGATGCCAGCAGTACATATAGAGAATTATTGAAATCACCATCATATTGGGAAATTTATCATTTTGGCCATAACTCGCTAGAACATGATAGTTGAACAAGTGAACATGGATCCATTAATACTTGTGGTCGGCCGGTAGGTATCTATACGACGACGACGCATGGCGACTCTAACGTACCAAACATGCACAGCACAGCACAACACACATCACAAAATGTGGAAGTTGAAGGGTTTTCATATTCTTTTTTTTATTTTTCGGAATAAATGTTCCTGTCACTATGGGTGACATAAGTTTTCCTGCGGGACTTTCTATGTCTATTTTGTGATGTAAATTATCTTTCGTTGCATTTGAAAAATGGTTAGGAATTCAATGGGCATCACACATACATGCAGTAATTAGTAATATTCCAGTCGACACAGAGAGAAAGAGAGAAAGGGATGGGCTTAGCTAGAAAAATTCACATTCGGAGTGACACTGTCGGTCTGGGAATCTAAAATATGCAATAGGTGTTGGTTGTTATGGTTTAAGTCAATTCGAAGTGCAACATTTACAACTGAATGGTGATGCATGATATGTGGTGATGGATGTCAGTTCGGCGAAATAAAGTTCGATGGCTTGATTCTTCTAGTTCGATCGAAAATTAAATGGAAATAGAGAAAAATCGCCGTCACACGGCATGGCATGGCGTCAAATGTACAACTTTACATTCCACAGACTTTATTTTGATTGTCATTCATTTGATTAGATAGGAGTGGCAAAGTTTTTCTTTTTAATTCCTTCCCTTAAAGTTTTGCGATGTGAAATTTAAATTTTTCATTTCACTATAAAAATTGGGTTAGAGTATATGCCGTCAAGTACTAAGCGCATAGTGGAATAAAAACCGAACACGTTCCACAATCTTTCACCGGACGTATAATGCTACATGTACTCATAAACCCAAAATGGGAGAATGAACGCTTCTCCGAAAAATGGAAAACAAAATGATGATCGTTAAATTACTAAAAAAGGGAAATTTGTGAAGTTAAAACCGAATACGTTCCACAATTTTTCGCCGCCGGAATTAAAATTCTACAAATAGAAATGAGAGAATGAATGCTTCCCCAAAAATTAGGAAAAGGGTGATAGTCAAATTACCAAAAGAAGGAAATTTTTTTGAAATGAACACCGAACAAGTTCCACAATTTTTCCACGGACGTACATGCACTCTTAAAGCAGAAATGATAGAATGAATTCTTCCCGAAAAGTGGAAAAAAGAGATGGTCGTCTAAATACAATAAAAAGGAAAAGTTTTGAAATGAAAACCGAATACGTTCCACAATCTTTGCACTCAAAAGTTAGAAACGGGAGGATAAATGCTTCCCCGAAAAAGAAATGATTAGCAAATTTCCAAAAAAGAGAAATTTTATGGAATCCTGCAACTGGATAGGTATCTATGCCCTCCCTTTGGGGTCAAAGATAATATAAACTCTCTATGAAGAGCGAAAAAAGTTCCGAGCGTGCTCATCCAGCATCGATATCGATCACACTAGTTTGTAAGTCACTAGGTCCTAGTGCTGCACGAGCTGTCGGGCCATAAAATTTATAATATTTTTATAAATCGAAAATTTTTGATTTGATCCTCAAAATTTAAATAAATTCACTCGCATCCCAAAAATTATGGACTCATGGAATTGCTGCATTTTGAAGTTTGTCTGCTGGGAAGTCTCTATTATATTGTATCCCATTAACTTGATTGCAATTACAAATGCCCAGAAACAAAAAAGAAACAAAAATTCTGATAAGAACAGTAGAAGAGTTCTTAGTGGCTTTTTTTACAATGTTGCCAAAGTCAGAAATGTCATTTTTCTTTCTCAGGCAAACTGCATTCTTCGTTAAATACCCCTAAAGGTAACAATACGCCCTGAGAAAAAAAAACTTAAGTGATACTCCAATAATGCTTTGCCATAGCAATTTTCCACGCCATTTGTGAATTTCTTTAGCCACATGTGGTGTCGTTGCTACCAGTAATCACCATCACCATCACTAAGTTGCCTCGGCGTATACCAATCGACAGTGATGTACGTAAACCTACATACATGTTGAATACTTACAAAGTGCATTTAAACTGCTGCTATTTATATTGACAAGAACGGAACGCATTCATCTTCGCATCAGCGCATCGTCAATCAAAGGTAATTAGGAAGATTTAAAAGCATTGGTCCCGAACTAAAAAAAAAAGTTCCGGATGAAAGAAAGGGAAAACTCCTGCTGGGTGCCATCACTGATCGACTGGACTGGACCAAAAGCTATGTCCACCAAAGGCTTCAGTTTCAGCTTAGCTCCTCCATTGACATGACTTCGGAATCTGAAATTTATTTAATTCACAATGCCATCAATTTACTTGTCATTCATGTCAGGCCAGTCAGGCAGCAAGCAGCGGTTGATGTTCGATGATTGGCACTGGGACAATAAATATGTCTTCAATCGACAATTTATCTCGACAGGAGCATTCAGTCAGTCTTATATAAAAGAGCTTAGTGGACAGAATTTTAAATCGTCCCAAAAGATCTTCAGCCTTTTTTTTTAATTTCATTTCACTTTTAATGCCTCATAGATTTTTTATAAAGGGTTTTAAGACAAAATACATTAGGATCAAAATTGTAGAAAATTTAATCTTCAGCAAAAAACTTTTGAACACATTTTCTGTAAGACGTATAATTATCGAGATATAAGCAAAAGTCTGTTTGAATCCAATTTTTCAAAACGGGCGCGGGGCTTTGAAGTTGGGTGCCATTTTGATTTTTCTCCGTCATTTTACTCAGCAAATACCGTTCCCATCCCTTACGACCTCCACTCAGGTAAATGATTACCGAAATATAAGATTTTGTATCCCTTTTCCAAAATGGCGCCTGAACGTTGGGCGCCATTTTGGTTTTTTTTTGTCATTTCACTTCTTTTCGCCCTCCACTCAGGTGAATGATTTTCGAGATATAAGCAATTGACTTTTTGTACCACTTTTTCAAGATGGCGCTTGAATGTTGGGCGCCATCTTGAGCAAATACCGTATTCCTCCATTTCGCCATCTACTCAACAAAACAAAATTATAAATTTAGGACGAGTCAAGAAATCGGATAACCTTTAAAATAGCTGTGAACCTAACTTAGGTTAATAGCTTAACATCCTCTGGCAGTGCCCTTGTTGGAGAAACATTTCCAAAGACTTAATTTTTAGAAAAAAAAAATAGAAATGTTGGAATAAGTCTTTTTTTTTTAACAAGTCACAAACTTTGGCTAAGTAGTGTGATTTAATCAAACACTGTCAGGCTTTGGTAGGTACGAGTATGTATTGAAAAGTCCCAAGCCCTCTGATGAGGTATAGAAGCCCTTAAGTAAAATGCCATCCATCACCAAATTACTATCATCATCAATCGAATACACTTTTGCTCTGATTTGATTTTGATTAAACAACATTTTCGTATTTTCATCACCCTCTTTATAGTTCAGCTTCATCGATCCGTGACAAATTGCTTCGATTGAAAGCCTAATTAGCGCCCCGGCATGTAATGTAATGCCAGCATTCCTTAAACCCATCAACTGACATTTTGATAATGACTATGGCACACGCACACACATTTATTTCAGCGCATTTGGTGATTGCCTTTTTTGGAGCAAAAACAAAAAAAAATAAAATGGAGATGCTTGGCAGCTTCCATCTCTACTAGCTGACAATGTGCAATGTCAGAAGTACATCAGAGAAAGACAGCAGAAGTAGAATGCATGCAACAAAACCACCAACAACCATCAGATCCAAGCATTTTGACGTTCCATCGTTATTTCATTCGTTCGTTGGTTGTATAATTGTTGTTGTGCGCCACATTTTACATCTGGCTTCAGAATTGAACCTCTCTGGATCTGGATGCTGCTGACATGCCGTCTGAGACTCAGATTACCCGATTTGTGGTTAAATGGACAGCTCTCTGACAGCGAATTTATGATAGCTGTCAAGCTTCCTGCGTTCGTTGGTCGAGAAGGTGAAGCTGAGGTTGAAGCTGAAGCTGGAGCTGGAGGAGAGAGAGCTAGCTCATGGCATCCAAATACCATCCGCAGATTAAGCAAAATGTAAAAGATACTCTGCTGCTGTTGTTGCGGCTGCGTTACACACGCGTGTTGGTTATAAAAGCAAATATACCAACCTATGGCTGCCTTTTGTTAAACTGCATATACAGCTCTCTGATACTCTTGCAACGTGCAACGAATTGACGTTACAGGCGCAAATGACGGTAACTGTGACGGGTACGGGTATACGTACGTACTTTTTTTTTTTTTGCAAACTCATGCAACTTATTATTGCGGCGATATGGTGTGTGGTGATGCTGGATGGTGTCAGGCTGTAGTTAATTTGGTCTTGTGGTCTGATCTGATCTGTGGGGTGGGAGGGGAGGGGAAGGAGTGTTTTTTTGTGTAACGTAAGTCGGAGATAATGTCGTGTCATGTCACATTTTTGTGGTAGTCAATCTTGTATGCAACAGATTATATTACATGCCATGTTATTTATCAACCAGATAACGTTGTTACAACACCCCAGTTTGGCTTGAGTGAGACAGATGGTTGTGTTGCACAGTTCCTTTAAATGCTTGACTGGCATCATTATAAGTAGATATCTATAGCTCTGCCATATCATTATAAAAAATGATGAAGAATCATTGAATTAATAGGTGAACTGGTTTTTCTTATACTCATATTATTATTAATCAGCGCTCCTCGTGACTGATGCGAGAGAAGAAAAAAAAGAAAGAAAGAAAAAAAGTGATTAATTGTGCGTGTTGATTGCTTTGAACTAGACAAACTGGTTAAAGTCCTGATGTCTGTCTGATGCATGTTAAATTGTGATAAGCTACATTTCGAATTGGGTTTACATTATGAATGTCTTTAATTTACATCCCGCAAGCAAAATAAAACAATTTTAAATATCTTGAAAAAACTAATTTAAAGAAAATGAAGAATTTTGCGACTTCAAATCGTTTGAAGTTGCGACGGCTAAGGTGAGAGACAATTTTTCATGACAAGAGATACTTTTGGAGGTTTTTTTCAATTCCTTACAAGAGGCAGTACCCTTGAAAAACATTTAGGCTGGTAGTCGAAACAAAGACCTTTGGCGTGACCGTTGATTTATATCAAAGCCTTGGGTATCCTAGCCTAGTTGTCCATGTAGCACTGGAGTATGTTATTTTGATACTCGTTCTCGTACGATTTATGGGTGATATCCAAAAGTGGAGAGATCAGTGGAGACTGCCTTGAGCGGGTCATCGCCTTTTCTCTTAAAATTTTCTACACTGATAAAAATGTATGGGGCTGTTGCATGTTTTATGATATGCATCTAATTCGTCACCTAATAGCATTATGTTACTCTCCAATGGTCGTATATTTGATTGAAATCTATAGCATTGTCCAAAGCATGCAGTGACATAGAAAATGGACCAATATTTCCTTTATGTGCTGGCTTCCCAGACAGTTTTATGGGTGATATCCAGAAGTGGAGAGATCAGTGGAGACTACCTTCAACGGGTCAACGCCTGCTCTAACACTGTCTAAAATTAAAATTTATGAGGTTGTTGGATGCTTCTGCTTTACTACTGAAATTGTCCAACAACTACTAGCACAGATGTTACTCTCCAAAGGATGGCGATTTGATTGTAACCTAGAAGTGAGCCCAAGGCATGCAGAATGTACAACTGTTTCCTTTTTAGGAGGGGTTTAAAGCTTTTTTAAGTGTGAGCTTTAGCTTGACCGTCGAAACAAAGGTGAGAATCGGTCGTACACCACACCAATGCACGCTCAAATGTTCCAGAACATAGTTTAAACGAAAAAAGCTAGAATGTTCATTTTCTCTTGATATTATGTGACCGACGAGTTGCCGCCATCGCGACGACACGTTTGAAAATGACTTATTAGCAAGTAGGTCCCATCGTTAATTATTATTTTACTTTTTTGTATAAATGTTTCTTATGTTCATCATTGTCAGTTGATTAATTGATTTTTCTGAGCTCATGTTAATTGGAAGCGTATAAAATGACTTTTTCAGTCAAAAGCGTAGCCTCTTTTTCGTTTTTGACACATCGCCATAAATAATGAGCGAGTAAAATTTACAATGGCAAAAGCAAAACCTTATTTCCATTAATGGCTTTTTTTTTAATTTTATTTTAAATGACTTGAGGATATCCAAAGTGCTTGACAGATGGTTATGTCGAAACCATAGCCCAAAAAATACACACAAAAAGTTTTTTATTCACACTTTGTCATTTAGAGACAGTCAGTCAGTATTGGAAGATTAATTGAAAGACGATGAATTGGTCGACCGATGGTTTTATGGAACAAATCAATCATTATTGCCATTTGACATTAAACGATTGCACGCCGCGTCGTTGCTGGCCGTGCGGTGCCATTGTGTTCTCGTTGTTAAAAATAAATCTAGGCTACTCGTCTCGTTACGCATCGGGCTTTTTATTTTTGGCAATTTGCTATTATTTTTGAATGCTCTTCAACTTCAACCACCTCCGAATGGAATGTCTCGTAATAAAAAAAATAAAGTGTCATTTATTTTGGCAGCTGAAGCAATTCTCTTGAAAAGTTTGGCGCGTTGCTGCGCAGCAGAAGCCTCATCGCCATCAGCTTGTCATGTCACTCCAGAGAGACAAATTTCAATTTCAAGCGCGCAGTAAGTGATAAATTAGTTAATTAATTTTAGAATAATTAGCGCGATGTTTATTTCGTTATTCTTATTATTTTTCATTTTTTGCTTTGTTATTTTTGTAACTGTGGTGGTGGATTCAAGTACAAGACAGCACAGTAGGTATATAAAATGATAAATGACTGACTGGCCATTTTTAATGAGGCCAAGGGTTGTTTCCATATATTATTTTGTACAAACACCCAAATTTTTATGCGCAATATACTAAGGGATTATTATTTTAACGGATGTGTCAGTCCATTAAGAGGTGACAGTTTTTTTTTGTTTTAATAAAGTCACAACAGAACAAAAAAAATATAAATAAATAAAATGTATGTTCACTGGCAACTTACGAGAAAATGCTTTTACACATTGAAGTCGTTAATTAGGTGAGAACATGCTAATCGAGAAGTGGAATATGTAGTGTATTTATGGTGGGAATGAAATAAAGGAGATGTCATACAATGACCCACCGAAAACCGAGTTTAATTGAGTTTTTGATTTATGTTGTAGAATTTCCCCAACAAAAATAAAAACAAATACGTTCCACAAACTTTTATTTTCAACAATTTTTTCTAGTGAAAGTCAAAAGTTCATAGAAAATCTTGAACGTGCAATTTTAAATTTCACATTCCACAGCTTGTATAAAATATTATTTATCTGAATAGTTTCAACCTGCTTTAATTTTTTTCAATTGAATACGTTCCACAAACATTTTTTAAGTTTTTTTTTTTCATTTCAAAGTCTAGAACACAGTTCAAGTGAAAATGAAATGTTGATTGAAAATCATGAACGTGCAATTTTAGACTTTACATTCCACAGCTAATATTTTGAACCAAAAGTTTATTGATTGTCAAATTTTGAATAGTTCAACATGCAGCATTCAATTTTTCAATTAAAGATTAATTCTGCAAAATTCCAAGTCAATCTGATAAAAGAAAGTGGAAGAATTCAATTTTAATTTCATGAAAGTTGAGTATGAATACGTTCCACAAACTTTTTTTGGCTATATTTTCGATTTCAACACCTAGAACAAAATTTGAATGAAAGTGACATATTTAAAGAAAGTCATGAATGTACAATTTTAAGATTTGCATTCCACAGCTTATTTTTTAACCTAGTATAATCAGTAATTCAATAAGTTCCATACTGCATCCACTTTTTCAACTAAGGACACATACTGCAAAATTAAAAGTCCATCAAATAAAAGAAAGTAGAAACATTAAATTTTCGTTTAAAAAAAGTTGAGTATGAATACGTTCCACAACCTTTTTTTTTACTATTTTTTCGATTTCAAAGCCATGCGACTTTGAGTAAAACTGAAATGTTTTTAGAAAATCATGAATTTGTTGCACATATATTTTAACTCCACAGTTCATACTTTAAACCAAAATCGCATTTCAATAAGTTCCACACTGCATCCACCTTTTCAATTAAGAACTCATACTGCAAAATTCCAAGGATTTTCGGTAGAAGAAAGTAGAAGCATTCATTTTTCATTTCAAGAAAGTTGATTATTAGGTTTAAAGAATAAAGAAACGTGCTACAAACGCGCAGGTAGAAATAACTATAATCAGCGTGAAAAAGTGTGAAATTAACAAAATAATAGGAGCTGTGGAATGTATCGACGAATATTTTAGTAGATATTTTTCTAAGAATTTTGTATTTTCGCTTGAACTGGAAGTGGAATGAAAGTCTTATTTCAACCGAAAGACGGAAAATTATATGGTGTGAAAAAGTTTGACATTATTGTCTATTATACCAGTTTTTTTTCAAACAGAAGAGCTCAGAAGTATAATTATAAAGAATAAAAGCGTCGTGGCGATGTATTTCTGTTATTTTGAATCGAACTAAGTACTTGGCTGTATTCACACCAGATATATTCCATGTGAAATGAAAATTAATTACGTTCCACAAAGTTTTTTCTCAGCTTATTTTTTAATAAAATTAAATCGAATTTGTTAATTGAAAATTGTACCTTTCCACATTTATTTTCCATTTTCCCTTGCATTATATAAAATCAAAAATACCACGCGAGAGATTGCGGAACTTAATAATTTTTCACTTCATGACTTATGAAAAAAAATTTAAAAAAAAAACTCAATTTATTTTTACTATAACTCAGGAGTACGTATAGGTACCTATATATTTTTTAAATCGAATTGAATGCTTAAATGTATTCAAACCAGACGAATTCTCCGTGAAATAAAAATTGAACACGTTCTAAAAAAATTTCCCAGCTTTAAATAATATTTGTTCATTTACAATTAAAAAATCATTCCACACTTATTAACCATTTTCCCTTGCACGATAAAAAATCAAAAATACCACGTCAGTTTAGAGTGCAGAGTGCAGAGTGCAGAGTGCAGACAGAGTGCAGAGTGCAGATTGCGGAGTGCGGAGTCCAGAGTGCGGAGTATTCTTATTTAATGAGACGACAGAATGCAACATGTGGCTTAGTTTACTTTGGCTGTGCTTAAGAAAATAAAATTATTGAATGAGGTTATCACACTACAGCAGTGAGATTAACTTCTGGTTTAACGTTTTTTTTACTAACCTCTGATTAATGATTTATATTTACCCTTAAACCTGATCAAATTCTGAAATAAAGACGATCATCCGATTTAAACATTAATATACATAATATTATGTTTTAGGGCAAAAATATAGTAACAGTAAATTCTTGTCGATGTTATTAATTAAGTTTATTCAACTTATTTTAACGATGGATGGAACTCTGTTTGATGTTAACTCATTGATAAGATAAAATAAATCAAAATAATCACTTATTTTCTCATACTTTTTACAATATCCATACCAGTCAGTTGGTTACCACCCTAAAATTATGCTAGGGTTAAATATCCAAAGCATCGCGTATAGTTCAAAGCAAAGCGGTATAAATAATGAAGTTGTATAGTGCAGAATATTTTGTTTAATACTTTGAATGATATTTTAACCTATAAACATTTTCAATGTTAAAATCAATTTATTTCAACAATAACGTAGAAGTAAATAATGAAAATTTTTTGTTCCTATAAGTAAAACATGAGGTTAAAATGGGGTATCAATGTTAAAGAAGGTATGCGTGAGAATTTACTTGCAATCTGTCAAATTCTCATCAATCATGACTTGGTATAGACAAATATGTGAATATTATCACATTGCTAATAAAATTTGCGGTCAACTATAATTTTCTCCTTAATTATTTATAAACGAGATTATAAACTCTGCAATATCACATATCCATACAAACATTAATAGATAAATTAATTCAAATACAAAACATGAAACCACCTCTTTTATACTTCACCTTAACCCCATTTAGAGCTTTTTAACAAGCCGAAATGGTATATGATTTCAACGCTATCATTATACCGCCCATAATTTTTCAGCGAACAAGGAAATTTTATGACCATAATGAAGTTAAAAAAAACATACATATATAGGAAACAAGAAATGTTATATAAAATAAAGATAGAAGGAGACGAGGGACGTAAATACCATTTTTCGCAATAATAGTCGGTAGGTATAGAGTATTTTTAGTCTGCCATCAGTTTGTTTCCGGGAATTTTGTTTGGTTAAGTAATTTATGACCTCAAAGTTGTTCATTTAATTTTTCATTTGCATGAGATATGCACATAAAATAATAATTACATATCCGGTCGTCGAAGGCGGTGCTTTGTGGGGGCATAGTAAATTGCTATTTCTTTTATATTATAATGCTTCACGGTATTATGTCTATATCAAGTAAAAAGAACATAATTTTAAGCCTTGTAAAAAAATGGATTAAAGGATATACGAAAAGGTTAAAAATAATAAACCAAATTTCTGGTAATATAAGAAAAATAAAAAAAAAGACGCAAAACATCAGATGAATTGTTTTTGTCAACCATTTTAATTTAATTTAATTTTTTTTTGTGATCAGACGCGTTTTGCCCAGGGATGACAGTAAATCTCATCGGTTAGATGTCAGCTATGGCAGAAATTATTAAAAATTTCTGGAAATTGAAATTTAATGACCGAGTAGATACTAATTTTTTAAACATTTTTTAAATAAAACGACGAAAGCAAACGTCTGGTCCTTTGAAAATCGTCTAAAAAAATTAGCAACTGAAATTTCACAATTAGGAAGATAATCATGTTGTCAAAGAACAAAAATTTGTGAATAGCAGACATCTAGCCCATAATCGTCTAAAATAAAATTGGCAACTAAAAAGTTCCGTATTCAGGAAGATAAGCATTTTGCTGAAGAACAAAAACTTCAAAATGGCAATATGAATATGATTATGAATATGAACATGAATATGAATATGAATATGAATATGAATATGAAGATAAACATGAATATGAATATGAATCTAAATATGAATATGAATATAAATATGAATATGAATATGAATCTTAATATGAATATGAATATGAATATAAATATGAATATGAATATGCGTATGAATATAAATTTAAATATTCATATGAATACGAATATGAATATGAACATGAATATGAATATGAATATAAATATGAATATGAATATGAATATGAATATGAATATGAATATGAATATGAATATGAACATGAATATGAACATGAATATGAATATAAATATGAATATGAACATGAATATGAATATAAATATGAATATGAATATGAATATAAACATGAATATGAATCTAAATATGAATATGAATATGAATATAAATATGAATATGAATATGCGTATGAATATAAATTTAAATATTCATATGAATACGAATATGAATATGAACATGAATATGAATATGAATATAAATATGAATATGAATATAAATATGAATATGAATATGAACATGAATATGAATATAAATATAAATATGAATATGAATATGAATATGAATATGAATATGAATATGAATATGAATATGAATATGAATATGAATATGAATATGAATATGAATATGAATATGAATATGAACACGAATATGAATATGAATAGGAATATGAAATCAATGGAATCAAAAGTTACTGGCCTTTTAAGTCCCGGATGCATCCTAAAAACCTTCCTATATTTTGTTCCACAAAACAAGTGTATTTTGAATAAATTCCCTGATGCAATATTCAATATTTTTCTTGATAAATGTACACCAAAACAAAAACGCTTTGAAATTAATTTCTTTGGAATTTCTGCCTCAATCAATATGTCATAATGTGTAAATAGTTTCGATTTAAATTTCACTAAATGCTCATGTGAAATGTGATTATTCATCAAAAATACAAAAAGAGAAAATATCTATATACTCTTCACTTAATAATACAACAAAATGCTGATGCTTTGGGGGGGAGGGGGGTTGTGGAAGAGCAAAACGACATGATTGATGATGGAATGGAATAGCGAAATATTCACTCTCGCTCTTTCTTTCTCTCTTCTAATGGAATTATATACGTAAATATACAACTTGCAAAGCAACAAAAAAAAAGCATTTCAAAAAAGGAACAAACAACGACCGTCATTCGTGAAGCAGCACAACCTCGTCATCATCAATAAACCATGATTAATGTCTTCCAGAGGCCATAATTCATAATTTATACACAACGCTCTGGCACTCGTGTCTTTCATATATTTTTTGTTTTGTTTTGTTTTTTTTTTTGTTCATTTTCATTTTTGTTTTTCTGTGTTGCGCGCGAACTGTTGTAACTCAAAAATTACAATTCGCCTGTTTTCAGGTTTTGATTTATGACCTGCTCAGTGGCTCATATTCAAGAGCCCGCCAGAGACGCTTCACTTCACTTCTCATTCTTAATTCTCATCCCCCCCCCCCCACCCCCCCCATCCGAGGAGATCTTCTACTCATTTATATAATTATATGCAAAGTTACATTCATTCTGTCTGTCTCTTCTTCCTGTTGCTAACATTTTTGCATCGCCAAATTACTTTTGTGAGTGACTTAATAATTTCTTTTATTATAGGGGTTATGTTGTGGTATGTGGCATTTCAAAGGTGAGATTTCTATAAGACATTTTTTTTTTTTGAAAATTTTTGACAAGAAATAGTGTTGCCAATTTTCTTTATCCATTAAAGTTTTAATTCAATTAGAGTGTCAACTTAAAAAGATGCTGACGAACTGCAGAATATACACAAGCCTGACCGTCTAAGCTCGAAATCCCGGGTAACATTATAACAGTCAATGTTTTACTGAAATTGAAAATGGTTGAGCTGAACTCAAAAAGACTTGAAGTTAAAAAAATTCCCCAACGGAAAGCTATATTGTTAAACTGGAAGTCTTCATATTCCGAAGTTTTGAATTAAATGATCTGACAGAAGCTTTAAGTATTGAACGAGACTGAGGAAATACCAATTTATAACAGTTGGAGACTAACTGTTAAACTAGTATTTTTAAATACCAGAAATACCAATTTATAACAGTTGGAGATAAACTTTAATAAACTAGCATTTCTTTAGTTTCATCCAATAATTCAAAATTGGGCCAGACTAAAGAAAATCAAATTATAACAGTTAACGATAAACTGTTATAACTGTTATAAATTGGTATTTTCCTAGTCTCGTCCAATTATGAATTATTGTACGAGACTAGGGAAATTCCAGTTCATAGCATTTTATTATCTTTAACTGTTATAAATTGGCATTTCACCAGTCTCGTTCAATAGTTAATTGATTTTTCCAATAATTAAAAGTGATGTCCGTTAATGTAGGTTCTAGTATTAGTATATGTCCACCGGCGAAGGCCCTTGACCCTACAGGGCCATCATAAACAGTACATTTATAAACAAAACTGTTATAAATCGGTATTTCTTTAGTCGCTATCTTAGTTACTATGGTTTCACTAGTAGAAAAGTAATTTCTTAGATTTATGTGATATCACAATGGACCTTGTACTAGTCGTCTAAGCTTCTCGACTTCATGCTGGTATAGCCACATTCAACCCAACCCAAGTACAACTTATTAAATTATCAAGATTATCCTTTTGTCATTTAAAATCAGTCACATCAGACACTCATAAAAAAAAAAGATCAATATTCATTCAAAAGATTTAAGAAAAAATTATATCCGCATTGTTATTTTATTATAGTTGACCACCCGTATAGGTTGAGCTTCTAAGGTAGCAAGACCACAACTCACAAGTAATAAAAATCTATTGTTAATAATGTAAAAAAAGGTTCATTCCAAAATGTATACCCTACCGAACCTCAATAAAATTTTTAGCTACTTCTTTTTACATTTTTGTTAAGCGGAAACATAAAATCGTTCAGAAAAAACATAAATTGATGACTTCTACATTTTGTATTGTTGAGTAAAAAAAAAAAAATTTAAGGAAATTGTGTGTAGCAAGATGTATATTTTGATACACACTAAAATCGTCTTTATAGGTTAAAAAGAAAATTTACATTTAAATTAACCTATTCAAGGTAATTGTGAGATGAATTATGATCGAATGAAGTTATGATTTGAAAATCTTAAGATTGAGGTTTGTTGTTAAAATTAAAAGAATTTCTCTTTATAGTTTGAGGGGGCGTCTTGTACGAATCTTAGTGAAACCTAAATTTTGGACAATTTCATAAATTTTCTAATCTATGTAGCCCAAGAAAATTAGACTTTCACTTAAAAAAAAAATTCCTACAAAGGTGAGTTAAGGTGGAGAGAGCTATCTTGTAAGAATTTTAAACATTTGCTAACAAGGACCCGAAATATGGATCAGGGTCTTCGGTTTTTTGGACTGAAAGGTTCAAAATTCTGTTTTTTTTTTGTAAAGATGTATCCCAAAAACTACGTAAATAGATTATATATTATTATTATGACTAGAGAAATTTGATCAAAATTGTAGCTTATAAAACTCTACACAAAGAAGATTAGGTATAACACTTATTTTCGTTGGTTATTTAAAGAAAAACTCTGGAAAATTGTTCATTAAAACACAAAAAACTGATATTGTTTCGTTTTTGCATGTTTTTCTTATAAAATCTAGTAACCTTCTACGAACTTGTGTTTCAAAGAAATTAATACTTTTCGATATATTTACGAGAAATTGTGTTTGGTGCCCTTTGAGTCTCCACCCCTTAAAATTTGTGCCTTCTCCAAATTCAGAAAAAAATGTTTCCAAGGAAACTAATAATTTTGAAGATATTTACACGAAACTGCATTTGATCCCCTCTGAACCTCCGCCGCTAACCCCTTTTAAACCCCAGCCCCCCTTTAAAATTTTATTCTTGATCCAAATGAAGAATAACATTGTTTTCGAGATTTTTGTAAGAAAAATGCATTTTCTCCCTTTTGGACGCCCATTTTGAAACTTTAGTCTTTAGTTTAGTCTAACTCTCCAAATTTAAGATAACAGTTATTTTCATAGAATCTTTAAGTTTTCGAGATATTTACAAGAACCTGTATTTGTACCCCTCCGACCCCCTCCCCCCCTTAAAAATTCCAGTCTTGCTCAAAATTCTTCAAATTTGGGTTAACATTTTTTTTCAAAGAATCTAAAAGTTTTCGAGTTATTTACAAGAAACTGCATTTGTACCCCCCTTTGACCCCCTTTGACCCCCTCACCCCCCCCCCCTCCCTTTAAAAACTTTGTTATTGCTCCTAATTCTCCAAATTTACAATACATTTTTTTTCATAGAATCTTAAAGTTTTCGAGATATTTACAAGAAACTGCATCTGAAACCCTTTGACCCCCGTGTTCCGGCTCAAAATGTTAGCCTTGTTCCAAATTTAGGAGAACTACTTTCTTATTAACGATTTAGGCATAGAAATATGGGTCTCCAATGAAATTGAGCTTTGTTGAAATTATTTGAAGTTTGTTGGCACAGATTTTGTGAAATTTGACTTTGGACCTTTCACGTTTGAGCTTCTAAATCATCACTAAACAGATTTCTGCCAATTTTTTTTGTCTGGATTTTTCGATCTTAAATTATTTTAAAATGTTCCAGGAAATTATTAATTATATGACAAAAATGTCTCTTTATCGTCTTGACTCTTGCACCGATCAGGTCCCTTAAATCTGAAGCTTCGACCAAGGGACTGTTGTCAAAACATTTTTGTATTTTATACCTACCTAATATAATGAACAAATAAAAAAGCAATATTCTGAAATTTCTGGAAGCATGCATCGTAAAGGCTTTTGGGGGTGAAACGAGTGTGAAATTTTGCAAAATGTGATAATTTTATAAGAAATAAAGAAATTTTCAAAAATTACTCAAAAACTTCTTAATTCAGGTACAAGGGTCTTTTTCATTTTCTGTCAATATCTGAAGCTCAAAAGTTCTGCAAGGATTTGTCTGAAGAAAATCCTTATTGTTTTTGCCCACTCTTAAAAAAAAAAAAAAAACTAACAGACAGTCAAGTCATCTATAAAATGCAGCAGTTTGCCATCTCTAACTGATACCACAAGAAATTCCACTTTAAGCTCTATCGAATTGTTTGATATGTAAATTTCCAGCTGAAGAACTGTCACAATGCTATCCTACAGAATAATATACCTAACAACCCTTAACTCTGTGAAACGATGTCACACTCATATGCAAATTTTTTTTGGAAACGCATCGTTTCGGAGGAAGACAATCTACCCCCCCCCCCCTCCCCAACCCCTTCTTCGCCCTCTTACCGTCTTTGAGAAAAAATAAAGAATTTTTATGCATTTCGGTTTATTTGCAAAAATGCAAATTAGCAAACAACCAACCATACCAACGGGAGAGAAAGATCCTTTTCAGACGTCAACTTCAGACAAAAGCCGTCTCTTCTGTGTATGTCTGTCATTCAGTCAGCGACAGCGATTAAGTGACGAGTTGTCGAGGTCATATCGTCGCCGCATCATCAGAGTTTGCTTCAACTGCCGCGCGTTGCAACAAACCTTCTTAATTTCAATTCCAATTTTTTTCGTTTTTATTTTTTTGTTTTCAAAAAAGTGAAGTACCTGGTCTCTCGAGTTTGGAATATTGGGAGACAAGACAGGATGAACAGGATGATGATCGTCATTGATGACGAGATGATGGGACGATGACAATAACAACGACGAGCCTGTCAGAGCACTCTGGTAGATCGGCAATGCCAACGAATTAAATGCGACAGCTTATCGGCATCTCAGAGACTCTCGCATGTGATTATCCCAAAAAAGGGAAAATTCGTCAACTAGCGATGCAACAGCAACGGCTACAACAGCAGCAGCACCACCATCAAAAGCAGGACATTGTGGAAAATCGCAATAGCCACACAAAATGCATAAGCGGATCCCAATTCCAGTTCCATCATCAAGCAAGTCTCAGCCGCTCGCTCGCTCACTGCGCTGCTGCTGCTGATTGTTTAGCTGTCACATAAAGAAGTCACTCGGTGGCAGTGATCTGCGTCTTTGGCTGCTGTCAATGGTTGTACATCACGATGTCGGTTGTACATCAATTGGATGCAAATGTCGCAGACAATTTATATCCGAATGCTGAAATGACAGTTAATCATTGCGTATCGCAAGTCGCGTCTCGTTGTCGGTTGTTGTTGTCGTCGAGTTGCTGTTGCAATTTCGGACCTTAAAACACCCTCACCTTCACCCCCACGAAACGTTTTTATTGTGTGTGTGTGTGTGTGTGTGTACAGAAGGATCAGTTTTAACGCAACGTTATATGAACTGTCATTTAAGATTGATGTGAGATGAAAGGCCTTGATGTTCAGATGATCGGTTCGGTATAAAAATTGACTGAAAATATATACACTTAACAATCTTTTAGAGCTTAGAGTTCAGCCGGCAGCAGAATAGCAGTGGAAATCAATCATCAAGCTTGTTGTTGTAAGACAGATGGTATAATATATCGATACACAGGTCTTCAGATATCAAAGCAGAGTATTTTGTGGCTCATTATTCGGAAATATAAAAGAAGGAAGTTTTAGATTTTGGCAAAATGAATACTTAGGCCGCCATCTTAGATCTTAGATGTTTCATTAATTTTTCAGTTTCTTTAAGTCCTATCGAAAACAATGGTAAGGGAAAATGTTTATGAAGCACTTTTTTTCAATTTTTAATAACAATAAAGAAGATTTCAAGATTGACAATTAGGAATTAAATAGATATTTTACGATTTTTTATCCCAGAAACGATACATGAACAAGTTTTTGCTTAAAAAAAAAATGACTAAAATGCAAATATATAAAAATTAATTGGTTTTTGTTTGTCCGCGAATAACTCGGATGAACATACCTAATGCAATTTCCATGTAGATTTGTATTGAACCAGGTCAACACACTACGATGCCGAAAATTGGAAATTTCGGCCGGAAATGTCAGAAAAACCCCCAACCACCGAAATTGCATACTTTCAGGGTTGGATGATGATGGTATTTATTTCTCCTTTTACAAAGTTTTGCATAGGGATTTTTTATTCGATTGCGAAGCCGAAAATTGAAAAATTCGAAGGAAAAAGTTGGTTAATCGTGAAAACCCGAAATTGCATACATTCAGGGGGTGATGATGTATTTATGTATTTCTCTTAAACAAAGACGTACATGGGGATTTTTATTCGATTCATATTGAACTAGAAAAATATATTGCGGAGCCGAAAATGGGAAATTTCGAACGAAAAAGTCGGAAAATCTTGTAAACCCGAAAATGCATACTTTCAGGGGGTGGATGATGATGTATTTATTTTCTCTTATCCAAAGATGTACATGGGGATTTTTATTCGATTCATATTGAACTAGAGAAATATATTGCGAAGCCGAAAATTGGAAATTTCTAACGAAAAAGTCGGAAAATCGTGTAAACCCGAAATTGCATACTTTCAGAGGGGAAGATGATGATGTATTTATTTGTTCTTCCACAAGTTTGCATGGGGATTTTTTGTTGGATTCGTATTAAACCAGGTAAGTACATCATGGAATTAGAAATTTCAAACGGAAAAATAGGAAAATCGTGAAAACGAAAATTGCATACTTTCAGGCGATATCTCAAAATTCCATTTTGCCCCATGTGAAGATGAAAATATTGATTGAAGGAATGACAAACATTACCGAGTTCACAGTCAGTGAGGGTACAAAAATACCCTCACTGACTCAGTGAGGGTAAACATTACCCTCACGAAAATAGGATCGCAAACAGATGGCGTTATGCTTTCAGACAGCTACATTATTGGAACATGACATGATTCTTTGTAAAGGGTTGTTTAAAGCCTCTATAAATTTTATTTTCACTTTTTAAAATGCTAAAATTGATGAAAAATTCCGTGCGATGCTGGGCGGACCAGCTGGTTGGGGACAAATTTGAATAATATGGATATAATGTCCATGTACTCTTCTCTCTGTTTTTATAAATAATGTTGGTTAGCTTAGAATTCAAGTCATCTATCTATTCATATGATATAGAAACGCCCACTTTTAAAAAACCAAATTTTCTTAAATAAAGAAATCAATAAATCAAAACCTTAGAAATGTTTTTAAAAATTAAAAAAAAAAAATTATCAACTTACATAACAAATAATAGTCATCATTAAAGAGGTGTGAATCGTACATACCTGAAAATAAACAGGAAAAAAATAATTTCCAATAAGATTGTTGTAAGAATAGAAATTTATATATGTTTAAATATTTTACAAAAAGTGAGTGTTTGTCTACATGAAGCTTATTGGCTTGAATACTAATGAACCAATTTTATTGAAATTGTAAAAATTTGTTCCTATTAGCAGCAAAATTGTTTAAAATACGGTCTGCGTAAAATCCGCCAACTGCCACGCCCACTTTTATTAATTTTTTTTTTAATTTTCTTCTTTTTAAATGTCTTTAGAACGTTGAAATATTGTAATTAGGCTCTCTTCAACATAAAGCTATTTTTACAGCCTACTACCACGCCCTCTTTTTTAAATTAGAATTTTTTTTGTATACATAAAAGGTTTTTATAGACGGCTGAATATTTGTAAAAAAAAATCTCTATGATGTTGTCCGACTAGATCTTTTCCCACAATTATCCTCGTTTATTTCCATACACAACCATTATTTATGACATAAATTAAAGAATTTCCAGACAAAATATCTGCATATGGCAACAATTACCAAGGATTTAACTCCAGCTTGATGTTAGGTAAAACAAGAATCTTATACAAAAAAATAGAAATTTAATTCTTATTTCTACAAGAACTTGGTGTTTGCTCATTCAAATGTTGTTGTTCATTCAAACCTTCAATTCTTATACCTATTAACACGTTTCTAAAGGGATTTCAAAAGAATATTTAGAGAATTTGTGAAGATTATTTGCCCTTAAGTGATCCCAATAAATAATCTTCGTTCTTAGTGCTTAATTTTTTGAAAAAATATATTTACTGCAGAGGCCTGTTAATCCTGTTTTTGTTTTTCTTACAAATAAATAGGTAGGTATTTATAACTGTTTAACAAACCATCACGTATGTTTTCTTTTAATCTCTTTTTTGTGTATTTTTTTTTTTTAAGAGTAAGATATTGAAATTTGCAAAATGTGACGTCTTTAGCAGGACTAATTGGATTATAAATGTCTCTGTGATCTTGTTTTTCGGTCCAGATATTTCGTAGAAGGCATAGGGGTATTTTCTAGATTTTTCTTGTATAACAATGTCATGATGTTGTGTTTGGGTATTGGTGCAGAAAATCATTTTACTTTTATAAGACATTAATGAGGGTTGTTTTCAATATGTCACATCAGGGATGTCGTTTTAGTTCAATGGGCTACTTGGGCGGCCACCACCAAAATTTACATTTAAACAGAACGGAATAAAAGGATTGAGCGTCTTGGCTGGATCGAAACATACAAAACTTAGTAGGGAAGGGGTCTATTATCCAAAAAAATTAAAAAAGGCCAGAAGGGCAGTTTTTTTTTAATTTTCTAAAAATAAAAACATTATAAAGCAACGGCAACACTTTAAAAGTTTTAATCCACTAAACCTTTTTTAAATCAAGTTGTTTTAGAAAATAATTTTTGAAAATATAATTTTCAAACTTAAAATAAAAAAAAAATTACAAACTCATTTTTTGAATTTTTTTTAAATATTCAATTCCCTTGTCAATTTTAAGTCAAAAACATTATAGTTTTTACCACAAAAACATATAACGAACATTTTTGAGAAATATTTTAATTTTATTTTATTTTAAGTTATTCCTTATCAATAATAACTGGATCCTTATCAATAATGACTGGACTGATTTTGTTCTTATTTTCTAATACTGTTTTTAAAAATGAAAAAAAAAATTAAAACAAAAATGATACCTTATGAAGTACTGTTTTTTTTTAATGTCTCCTACCTTTTGAGAAAATAAAAAAAAACAACAAAATCTACTTTACCACTCAGTTAGTTGGAAAAAGTATCTCTGGAGAACTTAAACAACGAATTGTAGTCAAATTAAAGGGAACATATTTTTTAAGAAGGTTTTTTTAATAATACAAATTCTATATACTATGCTACTGAAATACATGAGCCAAGTAGAAGACTTAGTACTATTTTAACATATTTTTGTTATTTTCAATTTTCTCAAAAACTAAAAAAATTTAGAGGCATCTGATTTTTTGTGTTTCACTGAAATTTGATAATAGCATTGAATATTAAAAAAAAAATAGGTAAAATTTGAACAAAAAAATTAGTTTCAAAATTTTATTTTTACTTTTAGAAAATTATAAAAAAAAAATCAGTCTAGTAAATAACCCAAAAACAAGGCAAATTTTCTTGAAAATTTCCTTTGTAGGTAAGCGAATTTTTTTGGTAAAAACTTGAAATACAATATTGGTATTAAAAAATTGCTTTAGACGATGAAAGAAGTTAAAATATATGGAATTTGGTCAAAATCTTGAAAGTTGTTTGAATTTAATCAAAATCTTGAAAGTCGTTCTTGAGACAGTTTGAAAAAAAAACCGAAATCGTTGTATTTTACCTAACCGTACAAATGAGCAAATGAACAAAAATTCGAATTTCTCCTATAGGAAATCAAATAAAAGTGATCTGTACTAAATTTCAAGCAAATCCATCCATGTGCTTAGGATCTTTGGAACTCCCTTGAACGCACGGACTAACAGATAAACAGACCGACGTACAACAAGCCAAAGTCCGACACTTTCTCGCCCAAAAACACATCACAAAATACTGTCAAGTATATATTGATTTTTTAAAATTAAATTGATATTTGACAACCCCATTGATAAAAGTTGTGATCATTGAAAATGTTGCAGACCGATGTGAATTATAAGAAAATTGATAATTATTATCACTGAATAATTGATTACTTTTTTTTTATAAATTGAATTTTTATTTAACTAAAAAATTTCAATATTTATCAACTTACCAATTATTGGGATATTAAAATTTGGTAAATTAAAACTCAATTAATTAAAAAAAATGATTAACTAATCCGTGATAATTTTCAACGATCTTTATCATTCTCAATAATAAAAACTTGCATCTTTATTTTTTTAATAATTATTAATTTCAAATTGTGAGAATACGTTAACGCAACTAGGAATACATTTTCCTACTTCCTACTTTCCTACTACGACATCCCTGATCAATAAACCATGCTCAATAAAATACGCCACTTAAATAAATTCCAGAAGCCATTTTATGTTTAAAATTTTGGGTCTTAAATTTTCAACCTTATTTATTATCCCAACAATGATGATGACTCGCCTTTTCATTAAAATTTAAAAAAAAAATCATTTTTATTGCGCAGATGCATAATGATTAGATATATACAAAATGAGGATCTTTTTTTTCAACTTTTTTTATTGACAAAATTTATTGACTGTAACAAATTTAAGCTATAGTTTTATGAGATTTTTATTTTATGCGCATTTCTGATTTTCCATGGATGAAGTATTTAAATAGTTGGTCCACAATATTTTGAGAATATTATTAACACGGGAGCTCGAAGGAAAAGGGTTGTGGCATGCTTGCTTTTGCACGACTCAGTTCGACGGATTGGAGGTAGTGATTAGGAGGGTTTACATGGACCAGCATGCTCGACAACATGGCTCGACAACCATCAATGCTCGCGATCATTAAAACGCAAGAAACAACCGCTTGACCAACCATGTTGTATTGTTTTCAAAATATTTTGAAAACTTGTTCTGATTCCGTCCGTCATCGAGCCATGCTGTCGAACATGCTGGTCCACGTAAAAATCCCTATTGTCATTTTCCAAACATCATTTTCCACTTATAGCAAATAAAATAAAATACATGACGATGACTTAGCATCATTAGGGGGTTTAATTGGACCAGCATGGCTCGATGGAATCGGAACAAGTTATCAAAATATTTTGAAAACCATACAACATGGTTAGCCAAGCGGTTGTTTCTTGCGTTTTAATGATCGAGCATTGATGGTTGTGGAGCCATGTTGTCAAGCATGCTGGTCCATGTAAACCCCCCTATTGAAGATTTTAGGTAAAAAAATACTTATTTTCATTAAATTCTAAAAATAAGGGGATAATACTGAAAAACAAACAAATATTTTCTTATGAGAGCTGCTACCTTCCCCATAGACGCCTCGGTATGAGAGGTCTCATAAGAAAACAATTTTTTTGTTTTCGACGCTCTTCTCACCTGTCGCATCACTGCTCTCCTCACAGCTCCAGTATGTTTTCAGTCTAAGACACCGGAACCTTCGGAATTTTTCAAAACATACATCTTTTTTGAAAATCAGATAAAATCTCTTCAAAATTAATAAAAATCGTCTCAGGTGACAAGCAGGTATGTAATATTATAAATATTCCTTTAGACTCATTTCTATACAATCATCTCATGAAATCTGATCAATTTTTGAAGTCTTTTATCAGAAAGAATACAAAAACCTTGACAATTGCTACGCTCTGCATTCACATCACACCCAGACTATAGGCCAGGTAACCCCCCTATCTCATCTGATTGTCCTGTGATATACCTACGTATACAAAAAATACAATAATTCCCCAAACCAAGAAAAATTCATAAAGAGTCTTCTCTCACTTTCAAAAGTTAGGTAGGTACCCACATATAATAGTGTACAATTTAATTTCAATTAATTCATTCAATGACTTTGCAAAGCTGTCATTGTTCACAATGACGACTCAATATAATCATCATCCGACCGAGACGACGAGGGCGCTCCTTTATTTTCTGTTCTCGTCCTCGGATCAAACATTTCACTCTCAAGTCGGCATTATAATTCAGAGTCCCATTCAACGGATGAAATTAATATCGACTCCCATCATCATCATCACCATCATCGTCATGAACTTCTTGAGCGCGCAACCAAGTGAGTTCCAGACTCGGTATATGAAAAGCCAAAGCCATTTGCTGGTATTGTCAGTTGATGAGGATTCCAAAAAAAAAAAAACCAGCCGGCTTACCCTGAATTTCCGTTCCATCATCAGCAGCAGTGGTGATGCTGATGATGATGGTGATAAATTCTTGATACGTTTTTTTTTCATTTTCAAATTTTTAAAAGACGGCATAAGATTCACAAAAACGAAGAGTGTAGGTATGTAGGTACTTTTTTTTTTAATTTTTATTTTTCATTTCAAATCTTTTTGTTTTCTAATTTGAATGATGGCGACCGGGAAATTGAGACTATACAAAAAAAAATCCACGTTTAGTGGCGTTGGTGGTGGCGCGGCAATGCAATGCAAGAACACAAACAACGTCAAGGAGAAGGAGAAAGAGATATATAGACAGAAATTAAATCATCTTCGCGAAGACATGGGTGCCACTGACACAAGAGCCACTTGAAATTAATTGCTTGTCATTATTCTCTCATGTCGTCCTAGCCCCCTCTTTGGCAGCAGATTGTTTTGTGTGTGCATGCGAAAGGAGGCTCGGAATCGGAAGTATCTATGGATAGAAATATGGTGACCAAATTTTGTCGTTTTGAAAATTTTAACGAGTTGAACAAATAAAACCCAAATTTTGAAAAGAAGAATGAATTTTGGCCATGCAGGATTTTGTACAATCAGAATTTTGCAAAACAAAATTTTAGAATCATAATTTTGAAAGAGGAATTTTGAATTACAAAATTTTGATCATGCGGAATTTCGGTACAACCTGAATTTTGAAAAACTGAATTTTAAAACCATAATTTTGAAAGAAGAATTTTAATTTTTAATCATGATGAATTTTGTACAAACAGAATTTCAAAGACAGGATTTTAAAACCTTAAATTTTGAAAGAATAATTTTGAACAACAAAAATTTTGGTCATGACAATTTTGTACAAACAGAATTTTGAATAACAGAGTTTTTAAAAGAAAAAAAAAATTGAATTTGAGAATTTAGAAAGCGTTACCTACAAGATTTTGGCCATGCAGAATTTGACTAAGCTGGAATTACGAAAAACAGAATTTTAAAACCAGGATTTTGCAAAACATATTTTTTTTGCCAGAATTCTGAAAAACAAAATTTTAAAACCTGAATTTTGAAAAACAAAATTTTAAACCAGAATTTCGAAGGAAGAATTTTGAATTCGAAATTTTTTATCATTCAGAATTTTGTACAACCAAACTTTTGAAAAACTGAATTTTAAAACCAGAATATTTAGAGAATAATTTCAAATTCTTCGGAAAACTGAATTTTAAAAGAAGAATTTTTAATTACAGAATTTTGGTCATGTAGAATTTTGTAAAACCCGAATTTCAAAGACAGATTTTTAAAACCTGAATTTTGAATGAGGTACAGAATTTTGTAGTATAAACAGAATTTTTAAAAACTTGAATCTTGAAACCTAAAATCTTAAGGCCAAAATTTTGAAAGAAGAATTTTGAAGGAGTTTTGACAAAATTTATTTCATGCAGAATTTTTCTTCAACCGAAATTAAAAAAAAAAAAAACAAAATTTTGACACAGAATTTTCATAAACAGAATTTTGAACGAAGAATTTTAAGTTGCAGAATTTTGGTCATTCAGAGTTTTGTAAACCAGAATTAAAAAAAAAAATTTAGGTACAACCAGAATTTTAAGAAACAGAATTTTAAACTTCAGAATTTAGTACAACCAGAATTTTAAAAGCAGAATTTTGAACATGCAGAATTTTGCTCAGCCAGAATTTTTAAAAATAGAATTTTAAAACCAGAATTTAGAATTATAGAATTTTGATCATGAAAAAATTTGTACAACCAGAATTTTTTAAGAATTTTGGAGAATAGAATTTTGATCATGCAGAATTTTGTACAGCCAGTATTTTGAAAAACAAAATTTTGGTGGTACAGAATTTTTTACAACCAGAGCTTTGAATAACAGAATTTTAAAACTAGAATTTTGAAAGAAAACATTTTAAAATGACCAGGATTTTGAATGAAAAATTTTTGAGGAGTTTTGACAGAATTTATGTCATGGAAAATTTTGTAAAAACAGAATTTTGAAAAAACAGATTTTGAACATACATGATTTTTTCCCTAGAATTCTGACTCAAATCAAATTTCGACCCCTACTTTATTTCACAATATGCCCAGGCCATCCTCCACCGAAATCGGTTATACTAAACTATACGATTCAAATATTAGTTCGATAGTCGAAAAAATTAAAATTAGACAAAAAGGACCAAACTCCAAAAAAAATTATTTTTTTGAGAAAAGCTCAATTATTTTGATTTGAGAATTTTCTTAGCAGAACCCTCAATTTGGACCAGGGTAAAAGTTTTGAGTTAGTTCAAATTTAAAAATGCCTTCCCACTACCATCTTTTCGATAAATACTTCAAGTGGAATGGTCACCATAGTTATATTTTGAATGTGAACAAACACGCCAATGATATATCTAGTATTCAGTTGTTGTTGTAGTAGATGAAAATGAAGTATCGAATGAAAGGAAACGCGTAAAAGTGTGTACTTTCTTTATTAAATGAGGAAGTTTTTTTTTAATGAAATTTCCATTCCACTTCATTTTGTCTGCTTCTTTTGTTAGTCTGCTGCCCTTTTCCCAATAGAAGAAGAATCGAAAATAAGAGCCTTGTTGGGAAAAAATACACAGAAGGTATATCACATCCCGGAGTTGTAAATCAAGCACATCCTCGAAAGACCAATTGAAAAACTCATCAAGTCAAACTCTTCAATTCCTATGGATTCTTTTCTGTTTCCCTTTGTTTTTGGATTTAGCATCGACTTCCAAGGGGAAAAAGATTGATTATGGAAGTAAATATACGATAACAAGACTGACGACGATGGGCAAATTGTGCCATACCAAAAAAATTTGTACATAAAATAATTACAAATGAAAAATGTGAATAATTTCATGCAAAATCAAATTTCATTTTATGAGTCCAAGTGAAATCGTTAAAAGCAATATCAAATCAATAAATTAAATTTCGTTTGAAGTACTCAATCATTTATTGAAAAAAAAAAAAATATTTATATCTTCCTTCAATTTAAATTCATAACATATAAAGAATTATTTTGCTTTAAAAATGGGCGTGGTAGTGGGCGGAATAAATAACAGATGTTTATGCTTTAGGTTGAAGAGAGTTAAATTACAAAATTTTAACGCTCTAAAGACATTAAATAGATAATGATAAAACTAAAATAAAATAAAAGTGGGTGTGGCAGTGGGTGGATTTTACTCTAGCCACAAACCACTTTTTCACGGAGACCAACCTCGAAATGGCAGTAAAAAATTATCAAGCCTTCTTCGTACAAACACTCTGTTAATCTAAAGTAAACAAAAAAGGAACATGAAAGGAGCAAAACCACTCCCTTGTGGGACACCAACATTTATTTTCTCTAAACCTCAAACATTCCTTTCCTTGTTAATAACTCGAAAAATAATTTTAACAAAATATTTCCCAAGAAACCTAAGATATTCATTGTCTTTCTATCCATAAATCTAGAATAATTATGTAAATGATTTCTAAAAAGCTCTTAGTTAGAAAATAAATCAGCTTCTGAACAAAAAAAAAAACAAAACCTAAATCCTAAATTATTGGTTAGGTGTGATTTCAAAGTTTAAGGAGCTATCTGACATCATCGTTCGTCTATCATAAATCAAAGCCCTAAATGTTATTTCAAATAACACCACACAAACACATACACAGACCCATAGAAAGTTAAGCATAGTCTATATCCATTGATATTTTGATGACGGCGGCGTCGGCATCAGAACTCAATATCAAAGAAAATCCAATCGAACTTAAAAAAAAAAAAATATCTTCACATATTTATATTGATTGTTCTCGAGCTACCCTATTACCTATTATTCAAATATTCTATACCCATAGCAATATGGGATGATACATAGGTAGGTACCAAAGGTCATTGGTATATTCTCGAAATTATAATAAATGACCAACGATAATTCCTTTCAATAACAACAACAGCATTAGCAGCATCAACATCAGAATCAGCTAGAATAACTTCAGCTTCCAGCTACAGTAGTCAAGAAAAGAAAATGACAAATGATCCTGTATAAAACCCACCGCATCGAAAGACATGAATATATGTACATAATATCAGTGTTGCCTTCCTTAATACAATTGTAGTAATTTTGACAATATATTGTTTTTTGTCGCAAAATTGACTTCTGAATTTGACAGATATTAGCTTTTAATTCATTTCATAAAATTGTTCATCTTTTGTTTAAAATTAAATTTTTGGAGACAGAAAGAAAATAAGTTGAGACGTACCGACACTACAACTTGACATATCAACCAACGCACCGATACTAAACACAGTTGATTTTTGTTGACCATTTAATGACTTTTTAAATGGTATACTTGTTTTATTTTTAGGTTAACTCCACAAACGAGGTTTAAGAAGTAAAATATAATAAACAATCTATGGCTGAACGACCAGTTGAAGACCATTTACTAGTATTTAAAATGTTATTCTTCTTTTTTGAAAACTCAACAAATGAAGTGCTGAGTTCCCAAAAGCTTCTGATTATTGCCTTTTCACATTTCTCAAAACCTACTCCAAATATTCAAAATTGTTGTGAAGACAGCACTGATGTCCTACTTATTTTTTTACATAACATTTTTCTACGTTAATAATTTATTTACCTACATATTCCAAAAAAAAGCACACAGTAACTTTCCAGCTTTCATGAAAAAAATTGTAAGTTACCCTATATTCACTTTTGAAGCATTTTAACAAAGTATCAGAAGTGGAATTTAGACTTTAAAATGTTGAAAATTTTCGATTTTTAAAAACACAGCGTGATTTTACTCTGAACAAAATTGAACTAAGATTAAATTTTGGTGCTTTTGGATTTCTTTGGAATTCACAGCTCCCAATTATATAGAGTAGGGTTGAGAAATTTATCAATTTCAAACTTTTTATGCTTCAGCAAAAATTTTATCTTTTTAAAATTCTTAATTTAGTTTTTTGCCTTTTTTTTATTTTAGAACATTTTTTTGTAGAGTTTCTACTTTAAGAGCGGAAATGTTTTCATTTGTCAGCTCTTGACACAAATCAAAATTTTTAATCCACGTGGGCAGGTATTGACGACTCATCCGACGACTGACAGTCGGGATTTCTGTATTTAAAAGCTAACGCAACCTAACTAGACATAACACACCCTATACAAAAAGTAAGAAATAATCACATTATTCTGTGACAGTATAACTGCTTGCCTACTACTTACCATACAATAAAACTAGGTAATTTTAAGGTGTCATTATTACCACATACTCTCGCCTCGCCTTGCCACGGCCAAAGCACGCCACTACCTTAACGCGGTCAATTTTCAAAGATATTCAAATCCCCCTGTCATCTGACAACCGACATAAAGCGCCAAACTAACCAACCAACCGACCGACCCGACCACAGACACCAGATCGGGACTGACACTGTCCGAGAAGGCGTGTAATTTCCCCCATCGATCATGATTAGTGGGGAATTGTGCTTTGCGCCTTTTCGGTGTGCTGCTGCTGCTGCTGCTGTCGCGGTTGGTTGATTTAGGGTATCGCCACAGTGTCCGATTGTCAAAAATTTCACTTCATGTCAGATGTTAATTCGATATGAAAACTACTGCGCTGCAATCCCGAAAAGTAAAGAGACGTGAAGGGGTACTGCTTCTATCTATCTTAGGTATATGGAACGGTAACATTCACTGCCGCCACTGATGGCTGGCCAGGAGCTTTGCTTGTTTAATTTATCATTAATTTTTTAAGGTTCTTTTTGACAGTTCGGAAAGTGAGATATATGTTGGTACGTCAATTGAAACGGGCCGCAGCAGCGGTGAGTTCCTAATCGGTTGAGTTCACCTTCGCCGTCGGTCGTCATCGTATAGTCGTCTGAGCAAGCAGGCGGAAAAATCGAAAAACCTATAACAATGCTACCGAAACCGAAAAAGAAAACAAAAAATAACAAATGAATTGACCATTTCCCCCGGCTTCCTGTGTCATTTGTCTGCCATGTGAATGATGTGAGTGAATTTGGGACTTACATATAACTCAAACCATGATGATTAATGATCCCAATGACCGGTGAGAGGGTGATTTTTCAAACAATGACGATAACATTTTTCCAGACCTTATCGTTCTCGTCCAAGACCTCGAAGAACATTGCAATTAGAGATGTTGTATTATTTTTTTGGGAAAAAAGGTGGGCGTGTTGGGAAAAGCTGTAGATGAATATTTGATTCGTAGAATCAACTACTGGCTTACATGGCAATATACACCAAATTCAAATTATCTAACAAATAACAAACAAATGGGCTTAATGAGTTGGTTAATTTGTGTACGGGTGGTTAGGCTAGGCCAGCCGGTTGGTTGGTCGGTTTGTGGTTACCCTCACATTGGGGTTTTTGTCGTCGCATCGCAGGTCGCAGGCTTTTGTTGCAGCAGCGGCGTCATGGTTCTCATCGTCGTCGTTGGTAGTGTCGTTTTGTACGCAGTTTTGTTAAGCAATTTAATTTTGGTCATTTCAATTGGGTACGCACTGGCGCGTTTAGCGATTCATTAATGTGCGAGTTTAGTGTGGGACAAATAGAATTACGTTTTAGTTTAATTATGTGGCGACCACCAGGTCAATTAAGAGTTTTTTTTTTTTTTTTTTTGTCTTTTGTTTGTGTTGTGCCATTTGGACAAACCACATCACCTGTGGATTTTGTGTCATTATAATAGGGTTTCTTTTAATGACCTGAACGATATTTGTACATACCTAGTTGATAATTAACTTTTTATGAAATGACAAAAATAGACAACGTTATAGGGGTAGTCATAGTCGTAGTCATTTCTTCTCGTAGTTTATGGAGTTCTTCTTTTTTAATTTTGTTTACAGGTAGGTAGTTTACGAAACTATAAAATGTTATTGTGGGACACCGCAATGTGAAAATTCAAGAATTTAATGTTAAAGCTTTGAATTTTTCAGCTGAAATGATAAAATAATAAAAACCGAATTTTTTTCTTTTTAGTAATCAAAATTTTTTTTCTCGAAAAGGGTTACGATGATTTTGATAGAAAAAAGAAAATTAATTGACTGCTATAAAAGTCGGAACTAGGTTCTGTGACCTTGTTCGTTTACCTCCCTTCTTTTGGGCTAAATAAGGTAGAAATGGGTAGGTTTTTTAGTCCAAAAGACTGTCGAAGTTCATATAAAAAAATATAAATTTGGTAGAATCTGGTAGTTTCGAGCAAGTAAGCGAACAGACCTTTTATTTCAAAATAATAGCCTTTTCACACCAATCCCAAAACGCGGTTTTCGCGAAATTATCGGATTTGGCGGAAAACCTAATCGAAAACTCAAGTTTTACCACACATTTTTGGTAAACCACAAGTTTTCGTAAACCACAAGTTTTATATAAAACCTCACGAAAACCAGTTGAAATTCAAAGTTGAACTAAACAAACAAACCTTACGAAACATCCAGCGCTCAATTAAATGTAAAAAAAACTGCTGAATTCTGCTGACAAAAGAAATTGTGATTGTTGTGTTATGTAAATGAGATGTTTTGTTATTGTTTTTTTTTTGCAGGAGATGAGTTGGTGTTTGTGAAATGTCAAACGAAAATTTGTAAATGTTCAGTGTGAACGCTTTTCGGGTTTTTGAAAACTTTTTGCCGAAAACCCGGTTTTGGGTTTGGTGTGAAAACCCTATAATGACGAGGACGCAATGGGTATGTTTGCGTAAATATACCTACACTTAAAAAGAAATATTTTTTCAAAAGAAAAACAAAGAAAATTATTTCGAAAATTCACCATGGTCTTATTAATGAAATCAAAAAAATAATTGTTTGACTACCGTGAATATCGGTTAAAATGTGCACAAATAAAAGGTATGTTACTTTTCTTTGAAAATCTATTTAATTGTGGGAATTTCTACAGAAAAGTCTGTCAAAGTTCTTATAAACAATAAAGTGTGTAGAAATTCACCCAAATGCACAGTTCCAAAAAAAGGGAACAAACCTAAAGATTTGTTCGAGTTCTGAATTTTTCTTAACGAACGTGCCAAATATATCCACCAAATGGCCGCGTTCAGCTTGCACTAGGAAAGCCTATCTAAGATATCCTGTATGTTTCTGAACGCAAATTAGCTGTTGTTGACATTTCCCATAGAATACATATAAGTATCCCAGAATTTTTAGGATAGCTTAAGTTTTATTTTCTGGCAAACAGCTGCTTTGACGATATCAGCTGTGATTTTACAAGGGATTACAACAACACAAAGCTATCCAGATCGCTTTGGATACAAACCAAAAAGCGGCCAAAGCAAACGTGTCGTAATATGTTGGAAGATCAAAATAATAACTTACCGAATTTTTACTTATTACTTCGAATTAGTTAAAACCAAATTATTTCCATCTTCTTCACCAAAATAGGCATCACACATTTTAAAACACTGAATTGAATTGTTCACTTGGAAATCTAAATAGAAAAACACATAACCCGGAATTTTACTTTAAAACTTTTATAAAGAGAGACAAAAAATTCAGCAAAACGAAACACACTGATTTCTAAGAAAAATTAAAACAATTGTTTTGACTTCTGAGCAGCACTCATTTTCACCGATTGTCAAATAAAGTTATGATTTTTCTTACGGCCACACCGACAAGCCACGGCAACGAAACAAACAAGAACAAACACGAATTAAAAAACAAAGAGAAAGAAGATCAAATCGAATTCAATTTTGTAAGAAAATGCACTTTTAATCAAGGTAAATTTAAATATTTCTTCAGAAAAACAATCTACGCACATTAAAAGATAATTATTTCATAAATTTTCGACCGAATATTAACAATTTTCAGTAAAAATAAAAATTTTGTATCACACAATCACGGAGACATTAGACAAACAAAGAAAATATAAACTCATAGAGATAGCTAACTGAACGAATAAAGCACTGCAGGTGGTGAATGACGATGCAAATTTTTTTTGTTACTGTAGTTGTAGTCTGTAGAGTGTAGACACTTACGGCGAATTCCAAGAGAGTGGACATGAATTGGAATTATGACTAATCTTCTTTTGCTGGATGAAATTATGGTGTTTGGGTAGAATTGGATTGTCATTAAAAAAAGTGTGGTAAAATTATGATGGGTTTGTTGGTAGTTGTTTGGTGGATTTTATGGCTATGTTTATAAATAAAATACTACGCTTTCATTTGAGCCGAAATGAGGCAATTTCGTTAATTACAAAAAAAGTATTTTCATTGCAAATTTGCTACATAATTTCGTTTGACAAATAATTTCATTTAGAATTTGATTTGGCAGTTAATAGCTCCTTTTTGTGTGTTCTATTTCTATTTCTGTTTTAAATACATCGAATTTTGACATTTTCAATGGTTTCCAATGGGTTTCAGCTATGGATGCATTCCAATTGGGTGTGTTCATAAATATTTAACGTAATTTCCGACCTAATTTCGTGAAATTTTGGTTGAAATTACCTCATTTCGAAATCTGAACTTGCATGGGAAATGGAGATAATTTGGAATCGAATTTGGAAATTTTCAACGAAATTACCTCATTTGCTCCAATGAAAACGTAGTAGGTATTAGATGAAATGTGTGAAAAGTGTTTACACCACGCAGTTGATAAACTTTGAGTGTAACTTTGCAAATTGAAATCGTTTTTCATTTTTCAAAATGTTTTTTTAATAACTCTCTTTTTATTTGTGTCTTTTAAATATAATTTCAAAACTGGATGACAATTCGTTTGTTTAAAATTTAAAGACTTTAGTGCATCGAGAAGTCAGTTCAAAATCGATTGAAAAACTTCGCATTAAAATGCCGAAATGTTTTGTTTTCATAATTCATTCCGGCAAAATGTTTTATTCCAGAGCATGCAGCCGCAATGAAAAAAAAGCCATATGTAGCCTGTAATTTTTTTGTTTGTCTCCGATCAATCGATTTCATTTAAATAAATAATAATTCGGAATCTCAATATGTAAATATCATTTAAACTCATGATAATTTTTTAAAGCGATAAAAATTCGAGAAAATTATTAAGCTCTAGAAAAATCTCTACTTATTTCAATTATTGTTTTTTTTTCATATTCTCTTAACGAAGTCAAGCTTTAAAAAAATAAATCCAATCACTTTTCCTATAGGTATACAAAGGTCAGACAAAAAAAAAAAAAAAAAAAAAAACCACAGAAGGACATCATCTATTGAAGGAAATCAGCAAAGTTTCACGTCAAAGCCATTGTCATCTGTCCATCAATGTCAATATGGTTGGACGAACTGGTCGAACGACATGGATGGACACATGAAGGGACTTGAGTGATTTAAAAGGAACTTCTGTCAAATAAACAAAACCCACAGTATAAAATGAAAGAACCACACCGCAGGGCACAACCATAATATTATAATGCAGTACAAAATTGAAAATATAGGTACCTATCCCTTTGATGGGGTAGGGTACACTAAAGCCTGCCAATATACATCAACAAGGAGTTATCCATCGAGATGTCGCGTCGCGTCGTAGTCCTATTATACGTACAGACATAGCAGCTTTATGCGTAGAATGGTTTGGCGGTGACTGAAATTGAATATGCAATGAGAGCACAGCTTATTTTTTTTAAATAAAAAAAAAAAAACAAAGAATAAAAATAAATTGTATGCAATTGAAAGTTGAGAGAGTGAATTGAATGAGGAGTAAGATAGGTATGACATACAAAATATTTTCAAGCCTTTATACAAGATGCATTTGAAGGTAGATTCAATGAATTCAAGTAAATGCTATTTTTTTTTGCTAAACACCACATGATTGCGCCCTGAAAATGAAATTTTAAAAATATTAAAAACACATGTATGTACATGTACCTATTTGCGACCAGAGAAACATACCCCCCACCAAAAAAAAAAAGACAAACCACAATTAAATCGTTTTTTTTTTCAAACTCAGTTAAAAAAAATAGTACTCCACTTTTTGTATAGAAACTGTCAAATCAAAAAAAGTGTGAGTGCCGGGACTCACGGTTAAGATGTGTAAACATCAACATTCGTCCGAATGCCTCATAGACCGAGAGCCTACATCAAATTTAGGGTGTGGATGATAGCAAAAATTTTTTTTTTGGTATTTTTATATAGATCTTAACTTTTCATAAGCAAATTTGAAAATCGGTAATGATGCATGGAAAATGAAAGCGCAGTCCATGTACTATATGGTCTAAGCAACCAACCACATTTCAACCCAAACTGAACTCGACTTTTTGATTTCGTATATAAACACTCAGCGTTTAGTTACTGAGCGTACATAGCGTTGAAAGCACTCAATTTTCGTGAAGCTCAGAACAGAGATTATGGATAATTCATAAGTCTGCTATTACACGATGAATCTAGTTGCATGCGCCTTCTTCGAATTCTTCTTTGTTATTTCGTCCGCTGTTTCAAGCGCTATTACACGTTGAAACCAAAGTCAGGAATCTAATTTGACAGTTCTCTTTATTTTTCATTTTCGTGTTGGGCTGTGCTCAAGCAATAAAAAACTTTTTTTGTTTTTATTTTTGTTTTCATTATTACATATATTGAAGAAAGAAAGGTTTGTGTGCCTTTAAATGAATATCAGTCAAGAAAAGCAATAATTTTTTTTATATGTTGTTTTTAAAGATGAACTCTCATTTCTGGAAAGCCTATAAGGCTATCAATAACAGTGCGTTGCATCGAAATTTACTCTTTGAACAACAAAACCATATGAAGCAGAATAGTAAAAAACGGACAAGAGAAAAGAGAAACGTCAAATAGTTGCATCGAAAATTTTACTCACGCGACACCGGTCACTTTTTTTCCGTACCATCTTTTCGATTTTTTTTCTCTTTTGCACTTAGTTCGAAAAGTCGCATGCGTCTAGATGCATCGTGTAATAGCAGACTAATCTCTGGCCCAGAATCAAAATAACGACCACGGCTACAAGATAAGAATCACGACTACGAGATGAGTGGGCGTAAATTTTAATTATGCGTTTTGTAAGTTGACGCAAAGTTTTTCAAAAAATTCAAAATTTACACTGAGCCATCTTTGACGTCTACTTTAAGGTACATACATTCATACAATGTATGTGATGTATGTTCTGTGAAATAGGCCCCTGGTCTCAAAGCAGTCATGTAATTGAAAAAAAGTAATGCAAAGAATACAAAATACGGATAAAGGTAGCTGCAAACAAACGCGAAAGCGGTGGCGATCACGATAAAATTGTGGGTGCCATACATATAAATCAAAGGAAAGGCACACATCTACACGATTGAAGTGTGCTTTGATTTTTATATGAGGCATCCACATTTTTATCGTAATCGCCACCGCCATCGCGTTGGTTTGCGCGTAGCCTAATGCTAAAGAAGTGTTAAAAAGAGTCTCGTAAAACTTGGCCCACGACTCACAAGGCAACTGGTCTTCCATCTTATCTTTTTTCGCTTTCGCACTCATTATGTTTGAATAGAATCAGACGCAAAGAATCATCATGTAATAGGGGCTTAATATATCCTCTAAGCAGCCAACCAAATTTCAACCCGAACTGAACTCGACCTTTCGATTTCGTATATAAATACTCAACGTTTAGTTACTGAACGTACATATTGTTGAACGCACTCAATTTTCGTAAAGCTCAGAATCACGATCACGACCACGATCACGATTACAACGTTACGTTACGTTTTCTTTTCACCCTACCGCCAGTATAGATGTTTACACATCAAAAACTCGTTCGGTACTGTCAAATTTAAATTGATAGACTTGAAGCCAGTATTGGCCGAATTGTCACTTTTGAGAATTAATTTCATTTCTTACATTTGCTCCGTAGTTTATAGGTTTGTCCGCTTACTTGACCGAACCTGCCAGATTCATACCAGTTTTATTTTTTTTATATGAACTTTGACACTCTTTTGGGCTAAAAATGGTAGAAATGGGTATAGTTTTGGAAAGTAAAAGAACAAGGTTTATGAATTTTATGTAGTTAAACTTATTTAAATGTAGATAATGAAATAAATTCTAGCAAACGTAGTTTAAAATGTCAAATGATCTGTCAGCTGTCACTTTGAAGTTTGAATTTTGATCTGAAATGTCATTTTTTTTATTTGAATTCTATTATTTTTCTTAATTTACTATAACTTTGTTCCTTTACTTCCCAAACCTTCAAATTTCTACTATTTTAAGCCCGAAAGACTGTCAAAGATGTAAAAAAATAAAAGTGGTAGAATCTGGCAGTTTGGAGAAAGTAAGCGAACAGACCTTATGTATATGTAGTAGTCGTAACAATTTGTATAGTTTAAGGTGTTTATAGTTTATTCAATTACGCGTAGTTATAAATGATGTAGAAAAGGAAGTGTACCTAGTTAACTCGCTAAACCCTGCTTGAAGTCCAGACAATGGCGGCTATTCAAGGCTGTTGATGGATTTTTTTTGATGTGACCCTGAAGCCCGCATAATTATGGAAAAAATGCAACAATATAAAACCTTTTTTTTTTAAAAGAGGGCAGGTGAAGTGACAGCTGAGGTCAACACAATAATCAAAACGAAAAAAAAATCCTAAAGAACTGTAACAGTAATTAATTGGTGTTTAATAAAAAGGACACGCATAACACTTTTGCTCAGCAATTTAACAAAATAAATTTCAAATTGAAGAACTTAAAAAATGTCTAATTGTCAAATTGATGATTGACTGATTGTCAAATTAATTACACCACATTATTTTTGTTCACTTTTTCTAAGATGATTACGACATAAAGGGTGTTTTTTTTTAGGAAAATCAATTTATCAATGACGTTGTTCACATTGGACTGCTTCCTCCGACTTTTTTTGAAGTTTCTTTATTTTATCCCACTCTCAGTTTATTGCGAAAAAGAGATGGCTATCTGTTTCTCGCCATTAAGTGGGAGTTAGAAAAAGTACAGAGACGTCAAAAAAAAGTCGTTGGAGGCACTCTAATGTGAATACCGTCAATAGCGGTTTCTTTTGCCAGCTGTTTGACAGCTATGTCACATTTATTGCTATTTCTATATGACAGAATCGGCTACTGATCGAGATGAGCTATTTTAAGTCACTTAATTACTTATTTTGGGACTAGAAGAACATTATTTAAGAAATATGATTTTAAAACTACCGTCACAAGTGTCCAAAATTAGGACCCACTAATGACAGTTGAACAAGATCGGATGAAATCGACTTAAAAGGAGCTGTTATTGTGGCTGTTTGGAAAGACATACACTCCTATTATAGAATCCGATGAATGAACTACGAGGGCAGTCAGAAATCAATTTTGGCAAATTTAGTAGAAGCTAAATGTCAAATTTGAGTCTGACAGCTATGTGACATTTATTGATAATCTTACATGACAGAATCAGCTATTGGTCAAGACTATAGCTATTTGAAGTCACTTCATTATTTATTTTGAGACTGGAAGAAAATTATTGACTAAATAGGACTCTGAAATTACCGACAGATTGGTCCAAAATTAGGACCAACTAATGACAGTTGAACAAGATCGAACGAAATCGATTTAAAAGTAGGTGTCATTAAGGCTGTTTGGAAAGAATCCGATGACTGAACTTCGAAGGGAGTCAGAATCAATGTTGACAGTTTAAATATAATATGTCAAATTTTAGTCTGACAGCTATGTGACATTTATTGATATTTTTTTACATGACAGAATCGGCAATTGGTTGAGATTAGTTATTTGAAGTCAATTGATTGTTTATTTTGGGAATGGAAGAACATTATTGACGAGTGGTTTTAAACTAGGACTTAATAATGACAGTTGAACAAAATCGATTTAAAAGTAGCTGTCATTAAGACTTTAAGAATCCAATGACTGAACTACAGATGGAATCAGAATCAATTTTGACAGTTTTACTTTTTGCGAAATGTAAAATTTTACTCTGATTCCCTTCGCTGCTCAATCTTTTGATTCTATAATCAGGGTGATAGACAGACTAGACTTGGTGAAATGTTGAAAACTGAATAATCCTCACATTAAATATATATTTTTTTTAAGATTTAAATTCAATTTAAAAAAAAGAGTTCTTCTTCTAAAAAAACACCTTTTCTTTACATCATGTAGTCATTTTGTATAATCGCTTCAAAAAATGCTTAAATATCTTTTCATCGAATTTACACAGACATAATACTTCAAATTTCAACACGTTTCTGTCTTTAAAAGAATTCTCTCAAATGCTGTGTCTCTGCACAATTCAAAAATTCCTTATAAACTGCCAGCCACCATTCAGCAAATTTTTGTTAATTGTTTTTTTTTTTTTCTCTTTATTTCATTTTCATTTTTTTTCTGTTTGTAGATGCAGACCATAATTGCAGCTGAATGACAAAATTCAAACTGATATATTTAAGTTTAACTCATTTTCAGCAAAATTGCTGCTAAAATTGCATTCAGCAAATAAACGTTTCGTCTTTTTCCTGAGCGCACATGATGCATCACGAACTAAATAAATGCGTGATGTCATCATTTCACACTCAAATATTTTCAATCATCAAAGAGAAACGCGACACGACAATCTTTTCATAAAATAAGGAATTTTTATTTGAAACAAAAAACTCACAGTGTGTATTTAAGTGTTTTTTTTTTTTTTTACAGAAAATGTCTCAAAGCATTTCGCAGAAGTACCTACCTAATGTTGGAATGAAATATGTCAAAAAAAAGAAGAGAATTCCAAAGTTTGCCAAAAATTACTGTCTCAAGGATGTTATCCCACATTATATGAGACATTTTTCTGCTTTAATAAAAAAGGCTTTAGAAATCCAAGAAGAACTTGAGGGACTACCTGATAGATTTTTTTTCAATTTTTGTAGCTACAAAGGGAATTACGCCGAAGGGAAATACAATAAAAATTCGAATGACAATGGCGGCGCTCAAAACACACATCCATACAAACACAGACACCCAAACGAAAACACAAGCAAAAGGATACAAAATGCAATAAATCCTTTTGAGAAACAGTAAAAAGGAAGGCAAAAGTCAAAAGACAGGCCATAATATAGCAAAACAGCACAGCTCGCACAAATAAACATGACGTGTCATAAATCAATATGTTTCGGCTCATAAATTTATGTTTGGGTTCCGTGACAAACGATCCGCCTCGAGCATAAAGAACTCGCATCATCTCGCATGCTTTGCTCAATTGTCTTTTTAAGCAGTTTATATGCTTAATGAATATGAATTCATATGTTTTTGCTGATGATAATGATGGAGCAGCAGTTGCAGTAGTGTGCCACTGTTTAAATGTGGAAGGACTTGAGTTTTTCCATCAAATCGTTTGTTTTGTTTTCTTGTTTCGTTCTTCGATTTGTGAAATTGTTGTTCCTTGTTGTGAAACAAGTGTAAGGTTTGATGAGGAATTTACTTGTCAAACCAACAATTTAGATGTGATCGATCAGTACATCAAATGATTGTCAATTTGACCATATAATACGACTATTGCAATTGTTAATTATCAATTGATAATTGATGAATACGAAATTTCGAAATTTAACAACTTTATTGGTGATAGTTGAGCATTGAGAATTATGCATTTGTCAGACGGCAAATTTTAATATTCATCAACTATCAATTGATAATTGACAATTTATAGAGAAAAATGGAGATATAAAGCTCCGATCAGACTAAAACAGTCCCTTTTATAGTTAAGAGACCCCCGAGCCCTGGTTCTATGAAATCCACCTTATTAACTTAGAAGAGCTGAGGCAATTTGTCTTCCGAATTATCAATATTCAAGCTTAAACTTCCTACCGATGTTACACTTTGAACTGAAAGCGATGTTTACATCACTAAAAAAAACTGCTCTAACCTTAATAGCTTCTTGGTTCCTTAACGGTTGTTTCCTTTAAATATGCTTCCGAAACGATTTTCCCATCCCAGAATTTCACAGGTTAAGTTTGACCAAGGTCTCAAGCAGTTACATCGATCTTTAGAAAAAATAAAATAAATAAATTAGGTGTGGAAACAGATCGTGTAGAACCAGGGCCTAGTGAGTTACAACTCTCAACCATTCCTGTAAGCTTTTTATTGGCAGGAATGGGGAGACCTTCAATTTTCTTCCGAACTCAAACGGTTAAGGTATGGAGTATTTTTTCTGGAGGATTTGGCAATTCAGAAGAAAACATTTATGTTTTTTTTCAGGTAGCATAGATTGGGAATCGAACCCAAGACCTTCAGCTTGACAGTCCTACGCACTCAGCGCGTAATGGCTAATCCGTAGCACTATCACGCCAGTTGATTTGGACCAACACCTTAAGTAGTCACCTCGATCGATTGTTGAGCAATCCTTATACTTGCGTGCGGTAACTGAGCCCCTTTCTTCTTCTATCTGTTCTGTCTCTCGGAGTAGTTTTCCGGCTGGGAGCATTGGAGTTCATTCGCTCTACAGGATCCAGTCATCTCAGTAGCACGCCAGTTGAGGTGGACCAAAACTTCAAGTAATCATCTCGATTTTTAGAAAACTCTCTCGAAATTCACACACTAAGTTGTTGAGGAACCATTCTACTTGCGTGCGGTACCTGACCAGCGCCTTCAGAATAATTTTCCAGGTTCATCAGCTCAACAGGACCCAGCCATCTCAGTAGCACGCCAGTTGAGTTGGACCAAAACCTCAAGAAATCAAATCTTTGGAAAACTCTCCAAATTCACACGCTAAGTTGGTTGAGGAACCCTTCTACTTGCGTGCGGTACTTGGGGCCCGATTTTCTTCTATCTGTCCAGTCTCTCGGAGGAGTTTTCCGGTTGGGAGCATTGGAGTTCATCCGTTTTACTTGACCCAGTCATCTCAGTAGTAAGCCAGTTGAGTTCGACCAAAACCTCAAGTAGTCACCTCGATTTTTAGAAAACACTCAAGAAATTCACACGCTAAGTTGTTGAGGATCCCTTCTGATAACCCCGTATTTCTTCTATTTGTTCTGGGTGGGAGCATTGGAGTTCATCCGTTCTACATTACCCAAACATCCCAGTCCTCAGATTTGTCAGTTCGTTAACGCTTAATCAGACTGGACCAAAAAAACTCATCACCTCGCTCTCATTAATTTCTGTTCTAACATTTCAAGGTTCCTTAGCCAATTTCTCCCACTTGTTCTTTATACTTAAAGTCGACAAATTTGAGTTCCCACATGTAGGCTTTTCCGATATTAGAGATAGACCCCTCATTCTCACCTTGGAGATTGATTTTCTTTTTTTTTTACAAAGGAACTCCTCCTATATTAAATACTTAGTCCTGCTGGTATCAGTGTTAAACAATTTTGCTGTTGTTTTTGTTTTTTGTTTTTTTCTATTTTTTTTTTTTCTGTAACCTAAAAACACAGTCATCCATCAAAAAGTCCATAAGACGAAATAAACAATTAACGTCGTTCGTCGTCGTTGTCGTTATACTGCGCGCTTATATAAACTTGACTTGTATACGCGCGTTTGTGCAATTGTTTTGTGTGTGTGTTTTTGTATACTGACGCGGTGTTCGTGTTCGTGACGTCTTCCTTCAACTTTTTGGCCATAAATAACCCGAATGATTGACAGTGCTGACAGTTTTGATCGATGGTCATCAGTTGACGGCAGAAATATGTTCGAAATAAATATCGCTATGTGATGTTCGCGAATGAAGCTTCAAGTTCGCGACAGCAGGGCAGCAGTGCAGTAGTAAAATGGGAAATCTCGTGAACCTATATGTAGGTATGTATATAGAAGCCATGCCAACAATGTGCGCGCATGTTGGCCTCCATGGATTCAGACTCTCTGCTTCTACCTCTGCGCTATGGGTGGATTGGATATAGACGAATAACTTTGGTGACATGGTCATATATAGCTCGAGGAGGGTGTGGAGATGACAGTGGGGAGAAGGGTTGGGGATGATGATGATGAAAATTCTCTGATGGAATTTTTCGGCGGTCACTGGGACTGCGTTTGATGGACGACGACAATGACCAACGAACGGCACAGAGTTGAAGTCTCAACATCGTCATTTGGAGAATTTATGTCATTCGTCTAAAGGATCTGATGGGTTTTGAGAGAGGTTCAACTATATTTTCGATGGCTTTTGATAGTGGTGCGGTTACAACAACAACAAAAACAACTCACATCACAGTGAAGGGAATATCGTCTTTTAGCGCGGCCTTTAAAGGGCAAAGGACCTTAATGCTCAGTTATAAAAAAAAAAACCAACAACACAAGGCATCATCAATTTACATACAATGGATGCTTGAATTCTCGTTCTCATACTCGATTGGAGGAAAATGTCCAATGTGCATGTGATGCGAACTAAAAGTTACTCACAATCAAAAAGTTGGAAAGGACGACAGGCAAGCAGGCAGGCAGTCAGACTGACAGTGACAGAACAGAAGTAGATTGATGGAATGTTCCTTTTCCTTGTGAGTTTTTTTTTTTTTTTTTGGTATTGCAATTGGAATTGAGATTGGGATTGGCAGAAGCAATCAGTTCGACGTATGGAGTAGTAGGATTGGAAGCTTTTTGATGACGACCGCAGATAAGTGGTCTCGAGAAGGAAAATGATAATGAACTAAATATAATGGAACTCTGGAAATCTCAGAGAGTAAATCGTTTTGGTGAAAAGGGCAATTGGGTGGGGTTGAGTATAGATTATAGGGGATCTATATAATAAAGTCTAATTCCTCAAATGGAGACTGTTGCACAAAAACTTACGAAATTCTCGGTACATCGACTTTTGTTGGTGGTTGGCATAATTGTTGGTTAAGAAAATTAAAAAAATAAATGGGTGATTAATAAAAAGAACGGAAATAATAAATTAAAACAAACAAAAATAACTTAAACATAGTCAATAAAGGAAAATTGAAAGTAGAGACCTTTTGGTTTGAAAAGAGCTACATATTGCTACGTATTGAATTTTATTAAATGTCTGTAATTCTTCTTTTCAAGCGGACCTCGAGGGCTAGAATTTGGTTCCAGGAACAAGTTACGAGGTGGTCTATCTTTTCTTCTTTTTTAAAATGAAACTTGAACCCGCAGCTAAAAGCTTACGATTTGACTTCAATACGGCTCAAAGCTTTTCACTCTTGGAAAGTATAAGTCGTTTGAATTAGTCAAAAAACATTTTTCTGGTATTTTAGATAAAAAACAGATTTCGATTTTCTTTAGATAGACCCTGAAGCCCATCAGCTTATAGCTTAACGACGAACAATTCAATACAGGTTTTTCCAAAAGGATGAACTGAAGAGATTTTTGTCAAATAGTTATTAATTATTATTTATAACTAGTTGAACCCTGCCAAGCTTCTCAGCGCCACCTATTGCCAAACCAAAAAATTTCAACTTTCAAAGAAAACTCTATATTGTGTACTTACTCGTATTTGGAAAAAAACTGAAATATAAGAAAAGTGGGTGTGGCAGTGGCGGTCTTAAGAAAAACATATACATGTTATGCTTTTGCTTTTGATTTAACAGATTTTAATAACAAAAATTAATTTTTTAAGGATGTTAATTAAATAGATATAAGAAAAGTGGGCGTGGTCATAGACGGATTTCCAAAAAAAAAACTCCGCATGACGTGGTTTTGGGTCAAGACAGATTTATTACAATTTTGTTAGCGTTTTAGACGTTATACAAGGATAAAATTCTAAAATAAGAAAGGTGGGTGTGGCAGTGGGCGTACTTTAAAAAAAAAATTATAAAAGTCATGCTTTAGGTTTAATAGATTTAAATTTTTTTATCACAAAATTTGAACTTTCAATAAATTTAAAGTAAGAAGGAATCTCTCAGATACAAGAAAAGTAGGCGTGGAAGTAGGCGGATTTCCAAAAAAAAAAATTTCACATGTCAAGGTTTTGGCTCAAGACAGATTTATTACAATTTTAAGGTAGGCTTCTAAGGACGGTTATACATAGATAAAATTCTAATACAATAAAAGAAGGCGTGGCAGTGGGTGGAGTTATAAAAAAAACACACAAGGCTTAAGAGATTTTAATTACAAAATTTCAATTTTCAAGGGATTTAAATTAAGAAAGAATTTTCAGATATAAAAAAAAGTGGGCGTGGTAGTTGGAGGATTTCCAACCAGAAAACTTCACATGTCACGGAATTTTGGCTTAAGATAAATTTAATACATGTTATAATTTTTAAATTTAAAACAATTTTTTAGCCCTCTAACGATGTTATATCAGGATAAAATCTTTAAAATTCAAATTCGTATAAGAAAAATGGGCGTGGTAGTGGGTGGACTTAAAAATAAACATTAAACGAGATTTTAATTAAAAAACTTCAACTTTCAAGGGATTTAAGGAATGCAGAAATCTCATATATAAGAAAAGTGGGCGTGGAAGTAGGCGGATTTTAAAAATAAAAAACTTCATATGTAACGGTTTTAGTTCAAAACAGATTAATAAAAAAATTTTGGCCTTCCAAGGACGTTAAAATAAGGATAAAATTCCAGTATATAAGAAAAATGGGCTTGGTAATGGGCGGGATAAATAACACATGGTCATGTTTTAGGTTAAAGAAAGCTTAATTACAAAAATTTTATCGATCTTAAGACTTTCAATTTTGATAAAACTAAAATATGATAAAAGTATGTGTGGCTATGGGTGGAATTTACTCAAAACCACTTTCTAAGCCATCTTGCTGCTAATAAAAACAAATTGTTAAAATTTCAACGAAATTGTTTCAATATTTTCGAGTTCATAAGCCCAGGTGCCTAATTAAAAGCCATTTTCAAAATCTGAAATAAACCTTAATCCAAATAACTTTTAATAGGAAGTATACGTTTCAAACAAAAACCCATTTAAATTTTCAAAACACCTTTTTTAATCGAAATTCTAACTACAAACCAACCTGATCCCTATATATACCTAAATATAACTATGACATTGATAGCTCCATATTTTATCGTCAAGTGCTTCATTATTTTATACTATACTTCATCTATGAATTTTAAATGACCTCGCCGCACAACACACAAACCAAAATCCCATTTTTTTTTCATATAAAAACAATCTCGTTTTCGCACAAAATTTATTGCCCATTTATGCTCTGTACCTAGTCTAATATAAATAGTAACCTCGTACACCAATTCACATACGATTTCCTTTCGCTACAATATGCGCTCTTACCTCTATGTATAGTCTAGCAAAAGTTCAAATAGACAATCCTGCACCACAGCAGGACAATATTGAAGGGAATACTACCATATCTAATTTAACAACTGATCCCCAACAGTGAGTATACAGCTCAATTAGGTTGACCGTATTTTGTTTTTGATTTTTTATTTAAGAAAAAAAAAGAAGAAAATTCTTGAGATATTCATAATTTTGTAGACTTCTTAAAATTCTGTATTAAGAATATACCTTAATTTTTTTTTTGTCTCTAAGGGCCAGTTGTACAAATATTTAAACCGTGGTTCAGCAATTTTTATCCACCGATTCCGGCAAATTAATTGAGTTTCAACAGTGGTTTACTGTTCAAGTGTGTGATAATAACCAATTACATACTTGAACCAGCGTTGAACCTTAGTTAATCCACCGAAATCAGTGAGTTAAAATCTTGAACCGAGGCTGAACCAATATTGTATAACTGGCCCTAATAAAATTTTTAAACCAACTTTTCAAAAAATATTTTTTTATACATTTTTGAACCTCGAAGTTTCCTCTTTTTTAATAAATTTTTTAATTTATTTTTAAATGTAAAAAAAACATTTGAAAAAATTCTCAGAATGGTAACCCTAATTATGCTGCCCCTCTGATATGATTATATCTCTACTCATATAGGTACACCAACTCACAACCCGGAGTCGTAGATCTTCTCCTCTATACCTACTACACTCTACGCCAGTCGTAAATCATATTTTCGCGAAAGTTTTCAAGCCCCCCCTTCCCCAGAGTTCCCAATCCTGATGCAGTCATAAAAGGCACACAGAATAAAAAAAAAAAAAAAAAAAAAAAAAAAACAAGTCAGGCTGCCATTTCACCGGTGCGTGTTAGCCATGCATGGGTGCTCATAAATAATCAACTAACCCCCATTCGCATTCTCATTCTCAAGCCCGTCAGAGCAAGCGCTTCAAGCCATGTGCACTGTGCAGTGCTCATAAACTTTCGGCATACAATATTATAATATACGCGAACGTACATTTGCGGACATTATGCAAATGACACAGTGGCGTACATGGGTCGTCGGGGTCGTGAGGCGCTCGCAAGGTGTGCAATACATCATCGTGCACAGGTGAGAGATTAGAGCTCACATAGATTTATGCGCAGTATATGTAGATACATATGATAGATAGATGGGTAGGTTTGGGAAGGGGATGTATCGGTTAAAAAGTTACTAATATTTAATAAACCCCCGCCGATGATGAAGTGGAATTTATTATTCATATGAAAAGTGTGTGTGAATGTGCTTTCGTCGCATGTTGGGACCATGCTGTCCGGGCGGGGTCCTTATAACAAAATTGATTGTGTAATGATAATCTCTAACACTGGAATAACCTCCACATGGCATGATGATGATGATGATGATGATGATGATGATGATGATGATGATGAGGGGGAATATTGCATGTCCAGTATATGGTTGCAATATTCAACCAACACGCACGATTGCACGCCGAATATATTCGTTGTTTAGCTATATCAAGGAATTTATGAGACTGAATTCCGTTTGGAATAAATCAAAATTGTTTGAAGGACGTATGTGATTAGTGTGTGAGCACTCAGAGCACATCCTCACATCATACATTCATACCGTGTTATAGGGGCTTTCATAGTCTTGAATATTTAAACAGAAAAATATTTTTTTTTTATTAAGGGGAGGTCAATAAATCTTAGTAGCTATTTTGTTGATGCAAATGGGTAAACCCATTCGGTTCGCTCGTTTTTTTTTAACCTTATGTGCTAAATATGTGTTTTGGTTCTCGAGATTTTGATTAAATATGACATCATTATTTTTAAGAGTTTTTTTAATTTAGTATTGAGAAAAAAACTATTAAAACTTTCTTTTTAAAATCTGATCTTATTTAATAAAATATAAATTTTTTATAAATGTGCTAAAAAAGTGCTACATTTTTTTTTGTTGGGATAAAGTTTTTTTCTTCGGAGTTATTTTATTTTTGTAATTTGCGAGCATTTATTTCTTAAAATGTAAGCTAACAGTTAGTTTAAGATACATACGGAACATTAAAGAAATATGACGTTGAGACAAAAAGTTTATTTTGGTGCTGGATTCTTCGAGGGGTGACATAGAAGGGATCACCTTTCTTCAGTTTGGGGTTTTGTTTCTCTTTACTTTTTAACTAATGACTTTAATCATTAGAAATCAGCTTTAAAAATATACAAATACACAAAATATATAGACTGTCATTAAACCTGATAAATACGTTTATATATTTAAAATGTGCTACACAAATGTTCCTTTTTAAGGATAAAGATTCCTTTAGTTGCTGAAAAGCTAAAAGACTGAATAACAGTGTGACATTTAGTGAAGAACTGTTTAACTCATGAATAAAATGGCAGTTACAAGCACAAAAAGAACAAGTTAAGCACATTTAAAATTAAATTTTTTTTTATTGGGATAAAGTTTTTGTTTTTGAAACTATTTTAGTTTTATAATTTTTGGAATATTTTTTTAAATTTTAGACCATAATTAGTTCCAAATATTTAAGGATACATGAAATTGAAATAAAATGTTTTCAGTAGGTACTGAATTCTCTGAGGGAGATCTTCTTCTCTCAATGATGCTACCAATGACTTTAAATATTAGAAATCAGCTTTAAAAAAATATATAGACTGTCATTTAACATGAAAAATACGTTTATATTTAAAATGTGCTTCACAAATGTTCCTTGTTGGGGATAAAGCTTCCTCTTATTCTAGAAAAACTAGAAGAGTGAATAAATGTGCGAAAACTCGTGAAAAACCAGAGCCTCGTGACTTACGACTCAATTCATAAACTGGCTTCAATTGCTAAAAGCAACAAAAGAAAATAGTTTAGCACATTTCAATAATAATTACAAAGGGTGATTTTTTAGCTGGTTTGGTTTTGGCAACACTGGTTTTGACAGCTGACGTGTGTTTAGTACCTTGTGTCACTGTCAAACAGCTTCAGTTTGGTTTGCAATTTAACCATGGATCGTCTTACAAATGAACAACGCTTGCAAATTATTGAATTTTACTATCAAAATTCGTGCTCGGTTCGAAAGCCGAGGATCCGCTTTTTTATCGAAAAATTGTGTTCAGCGATGAGGCTCATTTTTGGTTGAATGGGTACGTAAATAAGCACAATTGCCGCATTTGGAGTCAAGATCAGCCAGAAGCATTGCAACAGCTACCAATGCATCCCGAAAAAGCCACTGTTTGGTGCGGTTTATGGGCCGGCGGCATTATTGGGCCATATTTCTTCAAAGATGATGCGAATCGCAGCGTTACTGTCAATGGTGAACGCTACCGAGCGATGATAACAAACTTTTTTTTGCCCGAAATGGAAGTTCTTGACTTGCATGATATGTGGTTTCAACAAGACGGTGCCACATGCCACACAGCACGCGAAACAATGGCGCAATTGCGAGGCGAGTTTGGTGAACAGTTAATTTCACGTTTCGGGCCGGTCAATTGGCCGCCTAGATCGTGCGATTTGACACCATTAGACTATTTTTTGCGGGGGTATGTCAAGGCTAATGTCTATAGGGACAAGCCCGCTTCGATTGACGCACTGGAAGCCAACATCCATGCATTCATTCGTGAGATACCGGCCGATATGTGTGAAAGAGTATGCCAAAATTGGACTCAGCGGATGGGCTACCTGAGACGCAGCCGCGGTCAACATTTGCATGAAAGTATCTTTAAACATTAAATTGCAAGATTCAAACTATCGATTCAAATAAATATTTCATTCATTTTTTCGAATTTTTTCTGTTTTTTTTTAAAAAAAAAGTTCTAAACCTCTTAAAAAATCACCCGTTATAAACATTGTTTAATTTATTTTTTTCTTTCAGGATTAAGATAAATCTTCGTCTGAAAGAGTGAATAAAAGTGCGACAGCTCGTGAATAAATGGGAACTAGTGACTTATAACTCAATTCATGAACTTGCTTCAATGGGAGTTATCAACACAAGAAACGAGTTTAGCACATTTCAATTATTGTAAACATTTTTCCTTTTTTTTTTCTTTCAGATTTGAATTCAAATATTTAAAGACCTTGAAATCGAAAGTTATCAACATAACTACGAAATAAATTCTGTCTGAATACAAAAAATGAGGACTAGGTTTATGAACTTAAACATTAATTAAAATGACTAAATAATAAATAAATCAAAAATTAAATAAAGTTCGTGTTTGCGTTGCTTTATTGTCCTAACGTCAATTCCATACGGTGTTTTAGAGAGTCTGGTGTCGCCTTGAAGAACAATCAGAAACCTATGAAGAAAAAAAAATGCGACACGTCGCGTCGCCTCGCGTCGCCTCGCGTCGGCGTGTCATTGTGTAATTAATTATATCTCTTTGGCTGTTGCCTCTAGATATTGTTTGATGCTTGCCACAATCCGTTCTTTTTTATTTTCCAAAGTGTTGCACATGGTTACGCATTAATTTTTTTGTTTGTAAATTTAAATTTCAAATGATTTGTAAAAAAAAAGGAAAACAAATCGAAAAATAAAAACCAATGCAGAATTGCAAATAACCAATTGATATAGAGCCTGTCATCACTGGTTAACGTAATATATGCGTATTTATACCTATTTGAAGTCCTGTCACACAGAGAACAAAATATAAAAAATCGTTTCAAGGCAAGTATCTTTATAGCAGCAGCGGGCGGTTGTGTGCCATGCGAACTTGCGATACAAAACATAATGGTTGAAATGAATTCGGAATCGAATTGAACTTCAAGATGACTGACGGCATAACATCACTTTGACAATGTCAAAAGGAAAGAAATGACATTAACAAGGATCGATAACTGTGTGTGTTTGTATGGGGCTTTGTCTGTTGAACTTCCACCGACGACAATGACGACGCACCAGAAAATAAAAAAAAAAAAAACAAAACGTCAAAGCCGACAAAAATAACAAAACAAAGTGAGTATAAAGACCAAACCAAAGAGCGCTATCCCAAAGTCACCTTTGCTTTGATATATGAAAATGCTCGGAATCCCTGGTATCCCTGGACATTTTATATTACCAATGCATGGGGATTGGGGCCGACATTTCCATGGTGGTAGTGTCAGCCATCAACAAGCTGCTACTACCAGTTGTTGACGATTGGTTACGCAAAATATGCCAATGACAGAAGCGAATAAACAGCTGTCAATCAGATATCCAAAGGAGCTCAAAAAGTCAAAAGCGGCATTAACAGGAGGTTTTTAATGTACATACATCTCAAGGAAGAAAAATACTGTTGGCTATTAAGAAGTTGATTTGTTTTGCTAGGTTTTTATTATCACCGTTGTACAAAGGTCTGCTTAACTGTTTGTGGGGAAAAATCATCTTTATTTTAAAATATCACAAGTAAAAAAAATGGAACATTTTTTTTCTTTTATGTGAAATGTTTGTCCAAGGTAATTTCAGAAAATACTTAATTAATTTCAGATTTATAATTCTTTAAATATTCTTACGTAACATGAGAGTGCTTTATAACAAAGAATTTTGTTTTAACAATTCGTTTTAGATTTCCATTAGTTTTTTTTTACGAAAAACGCTTTTTATTCAAATTTACATTTTTTAAGATATACAAGAAGAAATTTTCAGTTCTTCACCTTTCTTTAACTTTTAAGGAAAAAAACCAAGCAGTTTCATTTTTTTATACAACAAACTACTTTTATTTTGTAAAAAACGTTTTTTTCCCAAAGTCGTTATTTAAGAAAAAAAGGTTTTGCGTGTAATTCTAATGAAAGAGCCAATCCTACTTTTAAAGAAAAATCTTTATTTTATTTTAATTTGTTATTGAAACTTTTTCGTTCTGTGTACGAAAAAGGATTTTTCTCAAAAAAAAAAGGCTTACTGATTTACAAATGTACGCACAACTTTAAGTAAAAATAATTTTCAAAATGTTCAGTATATTCTTTGAAAACACATACTGTGAAAATGAGGAAATATTAAAGAAACTTTTAATTTTTGTACAAAAAACCACTTTTCTATTACAAAAAAAAAAAACGTTTTTTATGCAATGTCGTATTATACGAACAGTATTTTTATCTGTCATTATTATTTTTAAGATATTAGAGAGGTTTATCCTTAGTTCCGAATTTTTTTAGTCTGCGAAGTTGACAATTTGTAAGATAAAGTTTTCGTTTTTGATACCAAACGACTTTTTTCTTTAAAAAAAAACGTTTTTAAAGTAAAGTCGTTTTTTTTTTATTTATTTATTTTTCTTTAAAAAAATGAGTAAATTTTTTGAGCACAAAATAGGATCTATCTCAAATTAATCATTTTTCTTTTTATTGCTAAAAAACGTTTTTCTGCAATGTCGTTTTTTAAGAACATGATTTATATCTATTTATTATTTTTTAAAGATTTGAAAGAGGTTCTTAATTTTTTAAAGACTGTTGAGTTGAGAATATGTCATAGAAAGTTGTCATTTTTAATGTAAAAACGACTTAAAAAACGTTTTTAATGCAAAGTCGTTGTTTCTTTAATTTATTTGTTCTTTAAAATAGTGAATACGATATGTCAATTCTTAAGAAAAAATACCATTTAATCTCAAATTAATTATTTTTCTTTCACTATTGCTAAAGAAAAACGATAAAAATCGAAATGCCGTTTTTAAGTAATATTTATAACTGGTCATAATTTTTTTTTGAAAATAAAAGGGATTTATCTATAAGTTCTTAATTTAACTGTTAAGTTAAGGAATTCACAATGAAAGTTTTATATTTTTGACACAAAAAAACACTTATCCTTTTCCTATTTATCCAATGCCGTTTTTCACGAATAAGATTAATAATAATTAATCTAATAATTTATTTTTTTTTAAGATAAACTTCAGTTCTTAAATTAGACTGTCAATGAAAGATTTCATTTTTGATACCAAAACTACTTTTTCTTTAAAAAAAATTCTAATGCAAGTCTTCATATGTATATGATTAAATTTTTCTTAAGAAAAAAAATGATCTTTCCTGCTTTGTCAATTGTTAAGAAAAAAAAAAAATCCCAAATTTCTCTTGCTAAAAAAACGATTTCTATACTTATTTTGTTTATCGCTATCGTTATTTTGTTTAAGAAATAAATAGGGTTTATATTTCGTTCTTAAATTTTCTTAAAATCTTAAGTTGACGAATTTTCAAAGAAGTTTTCAATTCTGATACAAAACGACTTTTTCTAAAAAAAAAAAAAAATCGTTTTTAATTCAAATTTTTTAACTCAAGGAAATCAAAATAAAATTATGAACTGACTGAAATGTTTATTTTTGCGTAAAATAGAATTTATATTTCGTTCTTAAATTTTCTCAAACTCCATAGTTGACGAATTGTCAAAGAAAGTTTTCATTTTAGATACAAAAACGACTTTTTCAAAAAAAAAAAAACGTTTTTAATACAAAGTTTTCATTTTTTTAATTGAATTTTTTTTTTAAATAACTAAGTTTGAATGAAACAATAATATTTATCTCAAATGATTGCTGTGATTTGACGTTTTACATCCGAGTGTAATTAACTCTCTTGCAAGCTTCTCTAGATATCTTAAAAAATTTTCTGTATCTTCTTAAATTTTATTTTCCCCATCTGGCTAAAGAAAGTAATCAAACAGATCTTATCTGATTGACATCGTAGTTTCAACCAAACCTTTCTTCACTTTAAACACTGAACTAACACTTGATAATAAGTGATGACAGACAGATGAAGAAGAAGAATATTTCTGGCGTCATCATCATTTTCATCGTCTCGTCACCCGTATTATGTAATATGTTGTATAGTAACCCCCTAACCGGAAATGGATAATTTCCAACAAGCACTTTGTCAGAAAATGGCTTTGTAATTACACGACTTTTACCCGCTGCGCCGCCATGCCAGCCGGAACCATAGTGTGACGTGTGAGTGTGAGTTCAAAGTCACTTATTATTTCTTCACAAATAATGCTGTCCACCCATCCGTCGTCGTCGTCGTCGCCGCTCGCCGTGTCTACTTATTCCCTTACAAGACATTCGATATCCTTTTTAATAGTTATATAGGGTGTGCTTGTCTACTGTTGGTTAATTATTTGTCGACACTCTTCTTCTTCTTATTATTTTTCTTGATTGTCGATTGCTTCATTTGATTTTTGTTGGCTTCTTCTCATTTGGATGTTTTGGTGTTAATTGGTCCTGACTGCCAAACCAAACCAAAACCAAACCATGCCATATGTCGAGTTCGGGCTTCACTGCATCTCCAGCTATACCTATACCTAAGCTGTCACCTGATACCGACTTATGGGACAGGAGGTTCCACCGTCCAAAAACCAAACAAGCAGAAGCAGAAACAGGCAGTTGCACTCCACCCAACCCCTATGCCACTACCGCACATAATAATCCCTGTTTTGTGATTTGTGAATGGCGCGGCGTAGTGTTTGCGGTCTTCAATTCGAGTGTTAAGCGTAAATTGATATCGTATATATGTTGGTACTCGTATTATGTATATTGTGCTCCCAGCAGGCAGTGTTCTCAAGTCCCAGGGTGTGTGCAATGATTTCAATCATCTGACCACATGACGACCCTTTTGTTGTTCATTTCAATTTTCTTCTTTTTTGTTTTTTTTTTTGTTCACATTTGGTTTGGCGCGAAAGATTTCTTAATTGCTCCTCGAGTGTCAGTGTTCGGATCTTGTAATCGATCTCCAGTAGCACATTGCAGTAAAGGAATCAGTGTCAACTTTTGGTTTTTAGCTTATGCCTGTCAAGAGACTTTTGATTGATTTTGGAACATGTGGTGACATTCTGAGGTGCTTATTAGTTTAGTTTGTTTTTTTTTTTTTTGCTTGCTTGCAGTGTTTTAATTTTTTTTTTTTTTTTTTTTATTTAACAGGGCAGGACAGAGTGTGTAGAGAGATAGGTGATATGATGGCTCGAGTTAAGCTCGTGGTTAATATTTGGATTATATCTACTCGTATCTACAAGCAGATGGTTTCGCAGTGAAATTTTAGACTCTCTGTTTTTTTTTTGTTTTTTGTTTCGTTGTTTTAAATTCAGTCATGCAATCGAACGAATGGCGTTGGCATAATAATGTAACATGAGCTAAAATGATTAGGCGATCTAATCATGCTGGCTGAATGGTTTTCCAAATGAACAATTTTTTGTCTATACAAAGTGACTCATGTGTAAAATTAATCTTGCTTAAAATTTATATTTATTTTTCGTAGCTCGTAGATTAAGGACGATAATTTATTTTTTTTTCAACTTGAATGTGGTGAGGAATATTATTTTTTTTTTGCTAGATGACGTTGTATGAAGAAAACGTTTAATTTAAAAGAAATTAAAATTTTTGTCAAAATGAGGTTTGTGGAGTTTTGCTGTAGATTTTAATTTAAGAAAATTAAAAGAAAATGTTTATTTTCTTGGCGTAAAATACGATATTTAATAAAAATAATATTTTTTTTTGATAAACGATTTTTTTTTTGTGAAAAACATTTTTGAAAAACGACTTTTTTATTAAAACGATTTTTGTGCAAAACCTTTTTTTTTGTGAAAAATAGTTTTTTTTATGACAGAACGATCTATCAACAATGAAGAAACGATTTTTTTATGAGAAACATTTTCGAAAAACGTCATTTTTATACAAACGATTTTTTTGAAAAAAAAACTTTTTTTGTTTTTTATGACAGAACGATCCATCAACAATGACGATTTTTTAGAATAATTTTTTCTATAAAATAAAAATAGAACAAAAATGGCGTATGACACGACATTTAATGACAAAAAAAATATTTTTTTTTTCTGAAAAAAAAAAACGATTTTTTATGAGAAACAATTTTTGAAAAACGACTTTTTTCAAAAAATTATTTTTTATAAAGATGATTTTTTTGTAAAAATTAATTTTTTGTAAAAATGTTTTTTTTTGGAAAAACGATTTTTTTGTGAAATCTATCAACAATGAAAACATTTTAGATTGATTTTCTAGAAAAGAAAAATTAAACGATAATTTTCAGCCTAAAAGTTTTAAAAAATTATGTTATGGGCATATTGATTTTTAAGTTTACGAAAACAGAATTGTGGGAAAAAGGCTTATAATTCAAAAATTTGTTTGTTTTGTTAGTTAGGAGATAGACACTAAAATATTTGTTTATAAAAAAAACAGATAACAAATGTAAATATCGAAATAAAAAGAAAAATTAGCAATTTGGGGTTTCTTTTTACAAAAAAACGGTGTTAAAAAAATCGTTTTTTCTACATACAAAAATACGATAATTTTATAAATAACTTACTTTTTTTTGTTAAAGCGATATTTTAAGAAAAAAGTTTTTATTTGAAGAAAAACGCTTTTACTTGAAAAAAAAAGTTTTTATTTGAAGAAAAACGTTTTCATTTGAAGAAAATCGTTTTTCGTTCTACAAATGAGTTAAGGAAAGTCTAACTTTAGTCGTCGTTTTAAAGCAAAAAAAAATATTTTACAAAAGTTATACTTTACTAAAGTTATACTTAGTAGCAAAAAATTCAAAAATTTTTTCATTTTCGGAACAAAAAACTATTTTCTTCAAATGAAAAAGTTTTTCTTCAGATAAAAACGTAACTAATTTTTGTTTGTAAAAAGACGACGATTTATGAAAAACGTCTTTATTGTAGGAAATCGTTTCTCGAATCTTTAGGTACTAACAATGAAAAATATTAAGAATGCGCTTTTCTAGAAAAGACAAATAAGACGATCATTTGGTTTTAATTATAGAAAAATGAAGATACATATTACGTTTTAACACATCGATAGTTATTTATTTGGGGAAAACGACTTTTATTAGGAAATGTTTTTTTTTTTATTTCGGAAATTCTGTGTTTTGTACTTGATTAACAAAGTTTATGTTTTCTATAAAATAAAATATACCTAATAAAAATAAATATAAATAAGGAATTCAAACTTTAAATTATTTTTTTCTAAAATAACGACATTGTAAGAAAACGGTTTTTATATGTAGAAAATCGTTTTTCATTCCAAGAATCTTATTGGTTTGGACTTTTTTGCTACAAATGTGAATAAAATAGTAGAATTCAAAGAATTGTATATACTTTTTAACTTTTGTTTTAAAAAAACGACATTATATACGAAAAACGTTTTTTGTTTAAGTAAAATCGATTTTCGTACAAAAAATGAAAAAAATTGTAAAATTTTGTAAATTTTTTCTAGAAAAAGCAAATTGCTGTTAATTTCACAAAAATATCATCTTATTTTTGTGAAATTGACAGCAATATTAAAATCTTTTATCGTTTACAATACCTATTTAACAAGATCAACCGTGTTAAAAAAAAACAACCTGATTACCTACTATTAATATCTGTTAAATTTTACATGATGTTTTCCTTAAGTGTGAACATTCTCACGAATAAATCAAAGCATAGAAAAAAAAAAACTCAATTTCTATCCTGCTATTTGTGTTGTAGCCAGTTCCAGTGTGCACGATTAAATCTAGTTGCGTTTCTGTATAGGATCCCAGGCAGTTCTAATGGTACCAGGAGATGTACCATGCATTTCACAGTACCTACAATCTACATACATCGCACCATAACACACCCCTTTTGCATTCTAATTTACTATCCATGCTGCGATGCGCAGCGTTCACTCCTTGAATTTGAATTGGAAAAGTCAACATTTTCTATAGTCAAAAAAAGGGCGGAAAATACCGTCTGTCTCGTTAAGGTTTTCCACGTTTGATTATTCCCTTAGAATGAATAATTATGTCCTTTGCACGGTTTAGAGCCGAAGGGCAAATTGCTTTCGTTGATTGCGGTCGTATTTAAAATGATGGTACAATCCGAGAATATATACATACAACAATATAGCCGCAAGGTCTTTGATGTAGGAAAACTCACCCCCAAAACTGAGTGTCTGTATAGAAATACAGAAAAAAAGGACATACTCGTAGAGAGTTGACTGACGTAGGTTGTCAACGGCTAAAAGTGTTGATTCCCTGACTCAACACGTTGTGCTTCGGTCGTAATTGTGAAGATATAGACATAGGTATATAATTAAATGTAGTTTCTCTTAAAACCAGTGGGTTTAATTGAAATGCGTTAGAAAACACAGGCATGTAATCATTCGACGAAAAAAAAAAATCTCATTTGACTTCAGTGTATTTACGATGGTGTTGGATAAATTGAATATTGCAACACGAAAAACAGTGGGAGAAATCATTTTGAAAATTTGGAAATTATTCCCAAATAAAAATAATTCAAATATTTTTGCATTAATTGATAAATTTTGTTGACAACAAAAAAAATAAAAAACAATATTTAACGTCGACCAGTTTGATACTTTTTGAGCGATTATCTGGACAATCTTTTGTATGAAAAGAAATTCAATTTAAGTAAAATAGTTATTCGTAACAGAAATGAAAAGTTTTTAGAGATTTGCGGAAGATATTTACTCAAGTAGATAAATTAAATGAAAATAATGAAATGAACGAAATGTTTATTTATATGAAAAAAGCGACTTTTGTGTGAAAAAACGTTGTTTTCTTGTGAAAAATCGTATCAAGAATGAAAAGGTTTATTGGAGTTTTCCGGAAGATTTTAACTCATGTAAATCAAAAGAAAATAAAGAATACAACGACATCTATATTTGTGTAAGAAACGACATTTTATGAAGAAACCGTAATTTTTCGAAACAAAAATTGTTCTTTGTGGAAAAAACCATTTTTATGTGAAAAATCTAATTTTTAGTAAAAGACGATTTTTTTCTGAAAAAAAAATGATTTTTTGTGAATTAAAGAATTTTTTGTGTGAAAAAAACGTTTTTTTTTTTGAAAAAACAATTTGTTTGTGAAAAATGATTTTTTTGTGATAAAACTATTTTTTTGTGAAAAAACGATTTTTTGTGAAAAAACAATTTTTTTTCGGAAAAAAAGATTGTTTTTTTGTGAAAAAAACTTTTTTGTTAAAAAAACGATTTTTTTTTGGAAAAAACTATCTTTTTGTGAAAAAAAACGATGTTTTTGTGAAAAAACTCCTTTTTGTAAAAAAAAAAACTAGTTGAAAATATCAATCAACAGTCAAAATATTTAAAGTATTTTTTTTTTCTAGAAAAGAAAAGCGATAACGTTAATTTTACGATCGGATCATGTAAAGACAGTTTCATCTATTTTTATTTGTTATAATAACAATTTACGTTTGCAAGAAATATCTTTTATAATTAACTGTCAAAACTTTTCTTTTTGAATAGAAAAAGGTGTGTCGGGAGGCTTGTGTCAAAAACTGTCTTAACCCTTTACCACATGAATTTTATTGTTTAAAGAGGAAAAAAATAAAATACGCTTAAAATGACTTCTTTAGGTTGTTTTAAGACGTTTTTTTATAAAAAACCAAACAAAATTTTTTCATTTAAATAAAAAACTCAACCAATTATGTATATTTTCAAGCCCTTACTGCATACGAAGCCAAATATGGCTTGTACATTTTTACCTCTCAAACGAGCAAGTTAATAATTTTTTTTAATAACTTCAAAGAGAATTAGACACACAATCCGAAATATATTTTTATGATCACTTAACTCACCTAAAAGAAAAGTTATTATTATTTGAAGTAAGAAAATTTTTCACACTTCCGTTTTCATTGACAACAAGTAACATACTGACCTGTAAACATGAATATCTTCCTTCTTGTTTGGTGCACGTGTGCAAAAGCACAGCTATTTGTTCTCAGAAATGCACAGAAGAGAATCTTGTTGCGTTTTGATCATTTTTTTTATTTAAGTCAGGAGAAAAGAGGACATTACTGTAGAAAGCCATATTTGGCTTCGTATGCGGTAAAGGGTTAATTACTGTGTTCAAAAATGACTACTGCTTGACATAAGTAAGAAATTTACAAGTTTTCATTAAATTTCAATCATTTTATCTTTCTTGTCCCACTGTTAATACAATAAAAGCGGCAATTTTCAATTAAAAGTCCAAAACTATATGGCTGAAAACCAACATAGTCCTACAAATGTTGAGAGGTTGTCACTGCTGTGAGTTCAAATGAAATGCAATTGAATACCAATGACAAAATCAAATGGCCAGAGTGGCGCCTCAGGGTAGTCATTTTCGTCACGTTTTCCTCTATACAAAGGCACGACAATGGACAGACAGAATTGTACATATCTACATACATTATATATGGGCTAGTCAAATGAAAATCGGCTGTGATAAGTTTGCCGAATACAAAAGACATCATCATGGTGATAAATTAGTCAAAACTGACAGAAAGGAACACTTTGAATTATATGCCACATACAAAATGAAAAGGATGAGCTGAGCTGGTTTGACAATTGAACAAAAAAGGTGGACACTTTTCTAGTAGAAAGACTGCGTAATTAGGTACGATTTTTGAAATCAATTGAATTTATACAAATTGTACGTGATTATTTGGAATTCTTAAAAAAAAAAAAACAGTCAAGGAAATTGTTTCTAATGACTAGGAGCATGTTTCACTTACAGAAATTCTTTCAGGTATAAAAATCACCTCGTCTAAAAAAAGGTTAGAATTTCTATTTCACAGCTTAGGTTTCTCCAATTTTTCAGATCGAGGATATGTAACGGGATTTTTGGCCAAAAGATTGTTTGGTCATCTCATCCTACTAAGAGCCGACCTCAACTAGCCCACGCCTCATACGCCCTTAAGATTTGACCTAGAGTAACTTTTTCCTTTGCTAGCAGAAATGTATTATTTTTCATACTGTGGTTTTACAATCCCACTTCTGACAACAGTAAAACTTTACAATCAAATATTTCCATCACAAGACATTTTATGAAAAACGATTTTTTTGTTAAAAAACTTTTTTTTATGAAAAACGACTTTTTGTGAAAAAAACATTTTTTTGTTAAAAAAACATTTATTGCTTTTTTTTCTTAGAAAAAAAAGTCGCATTTTCGCAAAAAAAAAAAAAATACGGAAAACGATTATTTGTTAAATAACTATTTAAAAAAACGATTTTTTGTTATGAAAACGACTTTTTGTGAAAAAAACCACTTTTTGTAAAAAAAAAACATTTTTTGTGAGAAAAAAAAATTTTTGTGAAAAAACATTCATTGCTGCTCGTAAGTATACCTATAGGAAAAATGTTTTTTTTGCTCAGAAAAAAGTCGTATTTTCACAAAAAAAAAATCGTAAAACAATTATTTGTTAAAAAACGATTTAAAAAAAACGATTTTTTTTATGAAAAATGACTTTTTGTGAAAAAACCACTTTTTTTGAAAAAAAAAACAAAATTTTTTTGAAAAAAACCATTTTTATGAAAAAAAAAACATTCATTGCTCGTAGGTACCTACAGAAAAAAATGTTTTTTTTTTTAGAAAAAAAAGTCGTTTTTTTTTTGGAAAAAATCGATTTTTCATTGTTTTTTTTGGCTACGGCCTTGTGTGTGTTTAATTACAGTTTTCTATAAATTTAAGACTCTCGTAAACTTTTGTTGAAATCGAAATGTCTTCCATTTTATTTGATTTATTTGATTACATCAATCTTGATTGAATCTTGCTCAGACATATCAGAATGTGCAAACATGCCAATTCTGTTTTATACGTATACAGGATACGAAAATAACTTACAACACGAGTATAAAGATTCTATAACCTCATCTCCTCTTTAGCCGCTCGCAGCAGATTCAAATTGAATCCTCAAAACAAAGTCAGATGATTTATCATCATCCAAACATTATTTGATTGACTTTTGTAAATTAAGACCTGTCAAATTAAACATTTTATGTAAACTTTTCCATCACATGAATTCTATTCATCAATCAGAAAATGCCGATATATATACCATACTGTCCACGGTCCCACCCATTTCCACACACACACACACACACTATTCTGCAGCACATCAGTGATGCACATCCTGACACTTTGTTTGACATTTTTTCCCGCGAGTTCTATGAAATCTTCAAAAGATTTTCTGTGAAGATGGAATTCCAGGCGATATATTTTTTGAATCATCTTTAATCAAAGGGAGACAGCACACAAAAAAAATAAAAAAAAAAAATTAAATGGCTTCAATTAAAACATGAATTTATGATCAACACAGTTGTTAACCAGGCCATCAAAGGATCGCAAACGATGATCAAAGCTGTCATTACATTTCATTTATTTTATGTTCGTTCGTTCATTTGTTCGTTCTATACTTCAGCCCACGAGGTTCTCATGATGGTTTGCCGCGCTAGTTTGGCTAAGTTTATGTGATATTTTCAGACTAGTTCCTCCATTCCAACCACAACCACCACAACTACCACCCACACACTAAACAAAGCCCATCATACTCCTTCTCACCGCAGCCGTAAATTGTGGAGACATGAGTATATATTTAACATCTTGAGTTCTTCTCGTAAGTTGTTGGTTACTGCTGGGGCTGATGGGGATGATGAATCTATACATATATGAATGGGGGCATGGACGAGGAGGTCGGCAGCGGCGCATACTCGTGTAGCTATAAAAATCATTTCCTTGAAGAGGTAAATGAATCATCAAACAAATTTTCTAATTGCGTATTGAAAGATTTTTGTTTTTTGATGTTTTTCCATTATAATTTATTATATAGGTACATTATACCAAGAGAGGGGAATCATTCTAGAGAGGGGAATCATATTTAAGTGAGATGAAGAATCAAAGCGAAAGATTGTGGGAGAAATGGTATTCTATTTTTAGGTTAATTTACAGGGTTTCCAAGTACAGAGAATTCGTTAAAAAAAATTGATAGTTTAGTGGTAAAAAGTAAAAAGTTTTTAAATTTATTTTGAAAAAATCTATGGCTGACCAATTACTGAAATTAGCTGATTTTTATGGGGATTTAGTGGTGTTTTGAATTTCATACTTTTTTTTTAATGTCATACTTTTTTTTTTGAATATCCCACATATGAGGTACTTAGATCCCGGAGCCTTGATCTTATAGAGGTGCCAAATCTAAGGGTATACATATATAAAGGGTGTCTCAAAATAACTTTTTGTATGAATTTTGAGACACCCTTTATTTAGATCGAAAATTAATTTTTCACTTTTCAGCGTCAATTCACATTTCGCAAATTTTAACAAAATTCCATGTTAGCAGGCTTCTTAAGTAAATTTTGTGTTCGAAACTTATGAAATGGAAACAAAAAACATGTGAAAAAAATGTGGAACGGTTTATTTATTTTTCTTTATTTCATGAGAGTTGAATTTTGTATCAGGCGAACTAGAATTATTTCTTCAGACAAGAAATTTTGGAATGTAAAGTTCTCATATTCACAGTGAAATTTTCTGTTAAACCTACTTAGTCAAATTTCACACCGTAATTTTTGTAAAAGTGTTGACAAATGAAGTGAATTAAATTTTTCGACGTGAAATTCAAATTTTTTTTTATTTCACGACTTGCTTACACATCGAGTGCCAATTAAGTGAAATATGATCTGATTTCACTTATGTATAGTGAAAAATTAATTCCAAATTTGGCAAGCTTCTTAGAAAAATTTTTGTTGTGTTTGAAACGAAATGAAATTAAAAAACATGTGAAAAAGAATGCGGAATGTTTTACTTATTTTTTTTTTAATTTCATTTTAGTTGAGTTCAGAATAGAATTTTAATTTCAGTTTGTGATTACCTACTTAGCCAAATTTCACACCGAAATTGTTGTTAACGTGTTAAAAAATGGGGCGAAATAAATATTCCATACATGGAATTCGTAGTGAAATTCACAACTTTTTTTATTTCAGGCCTCTTTTGTACAAATGAAGTGAATTAAATTTTTAATAAAAGAAATTCGAGGTGAAATTCAAATTTTTTTTTATTTCACGACTTGCTTACACATCAAGTGTCAATTAAGCGAAATATGATCTGATTTCACTTAGGTATAGTGAAAAATTAATTCCAATTTTGCAAGCTTCTTAAGAAAATTTTTCTTCTGTTTGAAACTTACGAAATGCAAAATTTAAAAAAAAAAATGTGAAAAAGAATGCGGAGCATTTTACTTATTTTTTAAAATTTCATTTTAGTTGAGTTCTGAATAGAATTTTAATTTCAGATTGTGATTACCTACTTAGCCAAATTTCACACCGAAAAAGTTGTAAACGTGTTAAAAACGAATTCAACTTGAAATTCCCAATTTTTTTTTTATTTCACGCCTCCTTTGTACATTAACGCCCATATTATTCACTCGATACATCCAGACTAAAACTTTAATCCAGATGTAAAGTATATTTAAGTTTCAATCTGGATGTATCGAGTGAATAATATGGGCGTAAGTATCTAAACTTAAGTGAAATTTGAAGAAATTCTCACTAAGTGAAAAATGAAAAGGTTCCACAAATATTTTGACAACTATACTCACACTTCATTTACCTACTTTTCGTGCCACAGTTCACACAATATTTTACAGATCTGAAATAACTGGTCACTTGATCACAAGGGAAAAAAAATCGAGTGAAATGGGAAGTGTTTGGCATTTTTCAATATTTTCATATTACGAGTATTTTAAGTTATTTTTCATTTTAAGTTAAACTGAGTAATTTATATTGAAATAATTTTGTCTGCGAAAATTTCACTTCGTTTCGGTACATAAGCGAACTAATATTACAGCCCAGAACTTTTGCCCCCTCTTCTAATCACTGAAGGAGAAATATCATTTCTCTTCTATGCATGAACTAATCTTAATTCCGGTGGCCATGCTAAAAAAAATTAATTAAATGAATACGAATGAATACATTCCACAGTGTTTTTTCAACTAACGGCGTACCAAAAAATAATTGGATAATAAAAAGTTTGATAATTTTTCCCAACTATAAGCCTCCTGTTACCTAACTCATCTCATGAAATGAAGAAAAATAGTTCTTAATCTAAGTGAAATTAAAAATTAATAAAATCCACAAAATTTTAATAGTGAAATGTTTTTAAATTAAACCGAGTTATATGGAAGAGTTTTCAAATTCGTCATTGCATCGTATTATTTAACACATAACTGAAGTTGATTGTTTTACACTGGTGTTTACCTATAGGTGCCGTGAAATAAGATCAAATGAAAAAAGGTCTAAATTGACTATTTGGAATCACTTCTTTTTGTGAAAGTGAAATAAGGTCAACAATGTGTATTTAGTCTTAATTCGCAACATTTTGCTTTTTTACTTCACCAAAGCGAACTAAGATCCACTGGCCTTATTTCACGACACCGATTTTTTATCAACAATAACAAAACTTAAGTCGAACTGTCTAAAGATGATGAGGAAAAAAATTTATTTGTAGAAAATTGGTTTCACTTCTGAATGTGAAATTAGAAGTATTCATTTCCCGTGAAAAAGAAACAAATACGTTCCACAATACTTTCCCCAACAAAATCTGGCTGTAAAAATAATAATTACGTTCTATATTCTTTTAACAGCTACAGACTCCCCATATGCCTCATTTACCTGGAGTGAAATGATGATGAAAAACGAATACGTTCCACAATAAATATTTTGGGTTTATCTTTATGGTTGAAATTTGACGGCATTTTCGCAACTATTTCCTGCCTTCAAAAAATAACAATTAGGTACTTTCTACAATCTTTCTACAGTTCAAAGCTCTTCTTAGCCTCATTTAGCTGGGGTGACTTTAGGAAAAATGAATACGTTCCACAAAACACTAAAAACAATCCTGTGTTTAAAATTCCTCAACTAAATTAAATAATTTTATTTTATAATAAATTTCTGGACTTCTCTTCTTTAAAATTGTAGGGAGACTTCACCTTGAAGGTACAAGTTGAAAAGGAATTTTCTAGAGATATATTTCACAGTTCTTTAAAACAATATCTGATTTCCGCCCCCATAATTTAAAATCCATAGAAATTCTACTCGACCCTCCTGAACCCACACTTTCATTCATTATACCTATATGAAAACGAAATTATAAATTTATCACAGCAATATCTCAATTTCATCCTTTTTACATCCGAATATCGAAATGACTTACGTTGAACCACTCAATCATCGCCTTGCCTTTCTGTATAGTGAGACCGCCGCCGCCGCCGCCATCCACCACGCTGCTGAGTGTTCTCTGTTTTAAAATTTATTATTTCATCCATCGATATTGCTATATGTATATGCAGAACCATCCATAAGTAACAAAGAAATATGATCGGCCATTAATTAAAAATCTCACCGGGGTGGTGTAATAATTTCTATCCTCTCTCTTTATATAATATGTATATCTAAAAACGAAGTACGAAGAGCATATACGAACCCATGGACACCACATGCGGAACACATCGACAATTTATGCAGCTCATAAACATTGCTGTACTGTACCTTATACTATACACAATCGAGGAGCGCAGTTACAATCAAATTAAAATGTTATTTTCAACACAGGAGGATAAAGGCTGCACCAGTAGAGCGGGTTCGGGAGCGGCCTAGTCCCGCATCCCGCTGGGTTTTAATGCTGATGCTGTTCGGGGTACATATATTTTCAGAGGAGCACTCTCGGATCTTCACATGGCTCATCGCGCGCCACAATAAAAACCTATGACCGAATGCTGGAAAAACTCTTTGATCTCATCGGCCTTCAGCAATATGGACCTAAATTGTTCACACAAACGTGTCTGTGATCTCTCATAACTTATGAATTCCTGGGACCGATCGATGGGGACTTTCCCTTGTCCGCACTTTGTTCCCATCAAAAAAAAACTGTTGTTCCTGTTCCTTATGGTTTTCACTTGTCGCAACGCCATCCACCGCCACACTGCCTTCATACCGCGACGACGACGACGCCATCACCACTATCTTCAAAGATGTCTTCCATCAGCGCCAGCCATCAAATTGTATACAAACAAAGAAGAGATCAAAAGCGGAGCGCGCATTGGAAAACGAAAGCTACTGCTGCTTTTACCGCCCGCCACCACTCCAGGTGCGTTCGATTCGATTTGAATTCGTAGAGATATTGATGGCACTAATGATGGCAGGAGGCAGCAGCAGCTCACATCATGATCTTTGATCGATACTAATTTTTTGTTGATGATGGAGGCTTTTTTTAGTTTGGTGAAGATTGAGCGTGGTCATTATGTGTATATCTTTGACTGTGGGAACGTATTCTTTGTGTTCGGGATGGTGATATATTGGTTGATGTTGTGATCCTGAAGCTAATGGTCAGGCTGTTGATTAGGTGGCCTTCAACCAGGGTTGCCATTATAGAAATTATGGCTGTTTTTCATATAGAAAAATAAGCCGGTGAATACGATTTCTTACTTAGAACGATGTAGATCCGAAAGTCCTGATGTGGAAATGAAATAATATTCATGGAAAATCTTAATTTTTTTGAAAAAAATATTCCATTGGGTTCCATTTGGTAACAAATTGAATTTATTGACAAATGACAAACGCCTTCACACTTTCTTCACACTATATTTTTTCGCTGAGTAAAAGGAACATTAGAACCCTGATAGGTGTACTAACGGGACATTGTGCTATTGGCGTAATGGCCACTAGAAAACACACCCGATTTCTGTAGAAGCTGTCAGGATGTTCAGGAAATAGAAACCATTAAGCATCTGCTTTGCGATTGCCCAAACCTCCAAACAAATCGCCTCCGTTACTTTCGAAACAGGTTTGTTGGAGAACTGGAAGGTCTAGCGCAGGTCTCAATGGCAAACAAGAGGAAATATATAGAAAGCACGGGCTGGTTCGTAAATGAACCAGTCCATGTCAATCACTAGTTTAGGTGTTATCTCTGTTATAGGGGATCACAATGGACCAATAGGCCCCCGTGTACGCAACAGCTGGGCACTTCCCTCCTAACCTAACCTTTTTTTCCTTGAATTGTGCTTGTGCTAAGGGGTATTTGACTACAAAATTGTTAAACACTGTGCTAATGAAAATAAACAAGGATTTAAAAGAAAAAAATCCAATGCACGGTTTTGTAGTTCAAAATATCAACCTGGGAGGAAAAAAAGAGCCATGTAAAGCATTGCACATTCGTGAAGTGTGGTTATAGAAATAATTTCTCTACTTGACCGTTCGTCCGAAATCAGGTGGTGCATTCAAGTGGGAGAAGACCTCAACCAACTTGGCGTGGAATGGATTAGAAACAGCTAGCTAGGGACCGAGCTGGCTGAATGGAGCTTTTTGGTTGAGGACCTCTTTCAGTCCTGGCTGTTGCACCGTCTTATTTAAGTAAGACGATGCAAATAAATGGTGCCCCAAAATTTGTCCGGCATTCACGAACACTCTCACAACCTGCGTCAGTATTGACATTTAAATGACTTTTTGCGTTTTTTTGTTTGTAATGGTTGCCAACAATTTTCTACACAAATGGAAAAAAATTTAAGTCTTTCGATCATTTTGAGACATCCTTTAGTTGATCCCCTGACACAATCTAGGTATGTAGAGTCTAATTGAGCTGATTGATTTTTTTAACTTTGACGCCTGTAACTTTTTGGATATTTACCAATTTTTTTAATTTTTTCTTGGTAAACAAACAGTTGCTGTCGAAAACCGTTTAGAAAAGCTTTTCTTCTCTAAACCGACTCTGACAATTTTGATAAAAAAATTTATATGTATATACTTAACTTCTTTTAAAGAAATGGTCTACCGTTAAAAAAAAAAAAAAAAAAAAAAACAATCTAAAAAGATACTGCCCGTTTGTTTATTTGTGGATTTTCGCTATAAAGGCGCAACTGGTTGGGACCAATTTTATTTTATTTAAAAGTTTCGACGAGAACCTTCAATAAAATAGCATATAGGTTAGAAATAGGAACCTATTTTTTAATTTTTTTAAAATCACTTTAAACGTAAACCCATTTTCCCTAAATATTGATTTAACACAATCTAAAATGACGACGCATTTAACCTACCCACCAGCTTCCTAATTTAATTCTGTGGCCTTCGGGTTTCTTTTAAGTGTTTCTACCCCGTTTCTTCGAAATTAATTTTTATAGCTTCACTTTTCTTAAGACTTTTTCCTGAGGCGCCTGCGCTTCATTTTGTCGTAAAACGATGCGCTAAAAATCATAAAATGTGTTTTTTTTTTTTTTCTAGCTTCTTTATTCATTGAAACTAATTTTATGATAATCGGTTCGTTGGACTTAATTATATAGATATGTTTATGCTTCTTTCTATAATTTGGATTTTCTTAGAATAATTTTGTGAATGAAAATATATAGAATTCCGAAAAAAGAAGGCGTTATTTTGCTAAATTGCACCAATTTCGTCATTAATGGCATCCTTTTTATCGTTCCGAAAAGATAATGTTATAGGTAGACAGGGAAGATTGTTATAACGGCGTTTTTATATTCTTTAATTCGTGGCTATTATCAGATTTATTATCTTTTCCAATTTAGTTAGTTCCCATGATAGGAAAAAAAAAATTAAGTACACAACTGGGTTGCAGGATCTTGTTCTTATATGGTAGATCACACACAGCTTAATAGGCTTTAAAGCCTCAAAAGATATACCTTTATAACGCCATTTATCTGATAACTAAAAGAAAGAAATTAGCTGTGTAAATCTATATTTTTTTAAGTAAAGTCAAATAAATAAGTTTGGTAGCACAACAACTCGTTGAGAAGCAATGCCTGTATGTGACGCATTTTAAGTCAGGAATTGTAAGGGACCTACAATTTGTCTGTCAGATCCGAAAATATTAATCATCACTTTATCATGATAAGAGTACTTTTGGACGATTTTTCACTTGTTCGTAAGACGCGTGATTTTAGGTGCCATAGGGCTGGGACTCAATTCCCAGACCTCCGACGTGACACTCCAACGCACTAACCATGGCAAAATGAACAACTAATATGTTCCACAATCCCAACTATAATTTCCAAATTTTTCCTGTTAATATTACCAACCTACGTACCAACATACTAAATTTTTATGAAACAAAACTTCATACGTTCCACAATAATTTCCACGCATTTTTTCACGATAAGACGATTTTTCACTTCATCGCAAGACGCAGTTTTAAGGTGCCATAGACTGGGAATTAATCCCCAGACCTCCTGGGTGCCAGTCCAATGCAATAAACATGACAAAAATAAAAACCGATACGTTCCACAATCTCAACTCTAATTTCTAAATTTTTCATGTAAGTGTTAGCTAAGTAACTACATAATAATTTTTGATGAAATGAAACTTGATACGTTCCACAATAATTTCCACGATTTTTCACTTCGGAAGCCGCAGTTTTAAGGTGCTATAGCCTGGGAATCAATCCTCAGACCTCCTGCATGACAGTCCAATGCAATAAACATGACAAAAATAACAACCAATACTTCCCACAATCCCAAATCTAATTTCTAAGTTTTTCATGTAGGTAAGTGTTAGCTACGTAACTACATAATAATTTTTGTTGAAATGAAACTTGATACGTTCCACAATAATTTCCACGCATTTCTTTATGACAAGAGTACTTTGGAACTATTTTTCACTTCTTCGCAAGACGCAATTTTAAGGTGCCATAGCCTGGGAATCAATCTCAAGACCTCCTGCGTGATAGTTCAAAGCAATAAACATGATAAAAATAACAAGCAATACGTTCCACAATCTCAACTCTAATTTCTAAGTTTCTCATTGTACTATTAGCTACGCACATAAATTTGTATGAAACAAAACTAAATACATTCCACATTATCCACAAGCTACATTTTCAAATGTTCAGCATTGGAAAAAGTTGAATTTGAGTGAACAATTTTGAAATATTTTGGTAATAAATTGATTTTGGTAAATAATTGATTTTCCTTGAAAATATTAGCTGTGGAAGTTTTAAATTTCACACGAAATTTTATGTGAAAATTTTTAATTTCACACGAAATTTTGTGAATTTTTTGTTTCCACCAGTTCTAGGTTTAAAGAAAGCAAATAATATAGCGTGAAAATATTTTAAATTTATAAATTAAATTGTAGTTTACTAAATTTCAGATTTATTCACAACTGAAACTATTTATTAGCCTCTTAAGACAATTCGGCTGAATCAATCACATTGAAAAATAAATTTTAAACCAAAAAAAAAACGTTTTCATTTTTAATAATCTGTGAACAATTTGAATGAAGTGAATATTTTGTGCAACTTATTCATTTCGATTAGGACAAAATATTTCACCTCAATTAAATAAAAACAATATACAAAAGAACTTTGAAGTGTCCTTATATTAGGTAGATACAATACTTATCTCGAGTGAAATAAATATCCAATACGATCCACATTTGTTTACATTGTTCATGTGACGAATTACCATACGAAAAAAAGGCTAAATAGTGTTGAAAATTTTTAATTTGTCATTCAAATTGGGTTAAAAAAAAAATTGATTGATTGGATTGAAAAGTGAGTAGAATTCACGCAATGAATTTTGATATGAACATTTCATTTCCTTTAAAACAGTTTAAGAATTTTCTAATTAAACATAAATCGAAAGGGATTTCAAAATTCTTAATACAAAATTATGTCTTTTTTTGTATTTAAGTTTATTTTAAGAACCAAAACCTTGAACTCATTTCACACCGAATGACAATTGGATTACGTTCCACAATTTTTTTTTCGTTCACTCCGCATATTTTTTATTTCCATTTAAACAAAAAATAATGCAAATTTAAAATTTTTGAAACAACAATAAAATTAAATATTATTACCACGTGCAACTAGTTATTTTATTTCCATTTAAATAAACATTTTGATTGCTCATAAAAAAAAAACACTGTCTTTTTTTTAATATAATATTCAATAACTGTAGAGAATTTACTTAAATACTCCGCATTTAATTACCACCCAGCAGTTGAATTCAAATGAGTATCATCACGTTGACCTGCTGTCAACTGGCTTGACAGCAGACGCGACTCATCCGTCCTCAAAAAAAAAAATTAAATTAAATTAAATTAAAAACAAAAATCAGTAATAACCACAACGAGGGAAACTTCAATCAGATGTCCCAGTGTATTCTTGTACCACCAACAGCGTGGGCGCTTATACCCTATAACTATCTATAAACGGGAAGCATCGGTCACGATCTCTGGCCAAGGATCGAATAGATCCAAGCTCTCCAAACAACCGACAACAATAGATAGTCTCCATCGAAGTCAGGCACCAACATCGCACAGGGGCGCCGCATGGCATCTAAGGGCCCGTTTGTATAACAAACTTAAGGCGCTTTAATATTTTTTCCTTTTTTTAAACAATTTTTTTAAAGTTTTCAAAAAATTTGGCCACTTTTAAAACTAAATAATTTTGTACATAAATTTCCTTAAATAGTTTGAACTTTTTGCTTTTATTCATATTCTTGTAGTGATTTCTTCCTGAAATATTGAAATTTTCTTAAAAGCTCCTCTAAATTTGGTATTTTTTATCTAAGGGCCCCTTATAGCGGCGCCTACATCCAACCAACACTTTGCACTCCCCGTTTAGACTTCCCTGTCTTCTCTCACAAAACCACCCGTCGCATTCTAATATGCGATCAGATTCATATCCAAATCGATCGACGCTCAATTCCAACTGCGAAGTAGGTGGGTGGGGCTTTTGCAGTTAGGTTGAAATGTTAATTTGATTGAAGATTGATTAAATGATTTTATTTTACTGTCCATCAGTGTTGAAGAAAACCTTAGAAACGCGAAACGCATTAGCAATTAGAGATCGACTATATTATAGCGACAGGCGATGCGATGGCGATAGCACATTTGATTCCCAGGAAACGACTGACATATGGCAGTGTCAAGCTTTTCAAGCCTCGCATGCTTATGAGATTGAACGAGCCAGGATAGAGTGGAGGGGGGTATAACTGAGGAGTTTTAAGTTTTGTTTGTTTTTGTTGAAGAATGTCGTCTGGCTCCCCCGACTCCATATCAAGGGGTTTTTTGTTTATTATATTCATTCATTTATTTTATCGGATTGTTATGGATTTTTAATATTCATTGGATCCATTTTATGGTTACAGTGTGGTCGGGAATATTTAATTACAACTGTCGACGTAGCTGTCAGTGACCACATTCACATTTATGTGATGTGTGACATCGCACAAAAGACCCCTTTGATTGGGTGGGTATAATATAACGTGTGTGGCATTGCTCCCAAGTCCCTATAATAGGTAGGTATAGTATAGGTAGGTACTCTAAGTTCCAAGTGAAATGCAAATGCAGCTGCCTGATGATGGGAGCTTCGTTCGCTCTGACTGCGCTGACTTGCTTGCTGCTTGTTGCTGACTGATGATTTTAATTATTATTCTTTCGTTATTTATTTATTCATTATTCAATCATTCAATGTGGATTGATGTTGACGAGGCAGCTGATGGCGCCCATGTGCGATGAATTACGCTGTCGTTTTTTTTTTTTTTTTGTCTTGTTGTTGATGTGCATTCGATGTATTTATAAGAGAGGGTAAAGGTACTTTATTGGAATTAATTATGAGTTTTTCTTGTTGTTATTGTTGTTGTGGTTACTGTTGGTTTAATGTTTTCTTGTTGACATAGAAAATATATTGGTTATTATTGATTGTAAAAGGGATATTCATATTTGGGACCACCAACGAAAGGAAAAAATATATAGCTATTTGAAAAACAAAAAAAATCTGTCAAAAAATCAAGCTTGGTGAATATTGATTTAATATTTTTTTTACTGATTTATTATTATTTTATTGGTCGTGTGATAGTAGCTTTGGACTGTCATAAAAGAAATCAGGCGATCGATTCCCAGCTTATTCCACCTAAAAAAACAAGGGTACTGTATCTTGGGAGAAAGCGACAAATCATCCAAGAGTATCTCTTGTCATGAAAAAGTGTATCTCTCCTTAGCCGTTAGTTTTCGACAGAAAATTAAAGGTTTCCTCGATTTCTTCCGACGTTTTGCACACAGAAATGGTTGGACCGAGCCTTTTCTCGTCTCTTGGATATTCCTATTCTTTCCCTTGTATATGGACCAGGTCACATAAGTGATGCAGAATTCATTGGACCATCGTTTCACGAAGCGAATAGCTGAATTAGCTTTAAGAATGATTTCGGCTATGTTTCTGGTAAAATAAATGCCAAGGTTCCGAATCTTTGGAATCTTTTTGGGTTGATCATGGAAAAGGTTGAGACGGGGAGGAGATTTAATTCGTTTGCTGGAAAAAGTGATAGAATGGCATTTGGGAATGTTCAGCTCCAAGATGTTTTTAATGCAGCAGATTTAAAAAAATCTCAGGATTCCTTTGAATAAGGGAAGAGCCTATTGATGAAGAAATTTCCACACGAATAGTGAGATAGAGGAATGTTTGATGACCATTTCAATATCATTTATAGTAAGAACTAAGAATTTAAAGAAGTGGCCCTAGGAGGCTACCTTGGGGAAACCGGAAGAAGCTTAGAATGAAAAGAAGTGGACCTAGGTGGCTACCTTGGGGGACACCGGAGGTAGCTTATAAAGTGCTAGAGAGCTCACATCTGATAAAAAACTGTAATGTTATAGTTTTTAGGTAAAAGGAAATGCAATTTAAAAAGAGGGTCCAAAGCTGAGAGTGGACAATTTAAAGAGTATAACCCTAGGGGAAATTTTGTCAAATGCCTTACAAAAATCGGTTTAAATAACAATGACTAAGCAGCTTTTTTCAAGGCTGAAAAGAATAAAAGACACAAATTCATCAAGATTAGTCTATGTGACATTTGTCTATGAGACATTTGCAGTCAAAATGTAATATTTCATGAAAAATGTTTTCGAAAAGCTTGGGTAGGTATATCAGAAAGGTTAGCAATAGGACGATAGTTTTTAACATCGCCTTTTGGACCCTTTTTGTGAATTGGGATTATGAAAGAAGTTTTCCATATCTGAAGAAATTCTCCTTGAGTTAACGATAGACTGAACATTTTTGAGAGAGGAAGAGAGAAGGAAAGAGAAGGAAAGAAGAATGGCGGGGAGATCAGCAGGACCAGGAATATATTCATCATTAAATTGGTTTAATTTTTTTCTATGAGACAAAGGTCGACAATTCGAGGGAAAAATAGCCCAAAAGAGGATTTTTGCAAATATTTAAAAAAAAAGTGCATTTTCTAACCCAAACTACCAGAAGAAGCTTGTTAAGTGGTTTTATTAATATTTGGTCTAAAGCCTTCGACTGGTAGATACTCCCTATTTCAACAGTTGCGAAGGGATAGGTGATCATTCGCCTGGTATATTTGGCATCAAATCACTTAAAATCAAGTTTCGATTTACACTATTTTCAAATTTTTTTTAAAAAATCAGAAATCAAATCTCTATATTTTTCATCTAATCCATATACCTTTTATATATGTAATTGAAAACGGAAAAAACTACAAATACCAATTTCCAGTTTTTATCCTGATCCTTTTTCTATAAATAAAAAAAAAAAAAAATGAAAAATAAAACGTGAAAGACACCGTTGAGGTCAACTTAAATTCCTATTTTGATTTCAATTTCAAAGAAAAACACAAAAAATTATATCAACACACATTTTTGCAAAACAAAAATAACAGCAGCAGCTGTGATGCCCAAATAGAGAAAAAAAAATAAATAAAAGATAGGAACGAGATCTTCTTCTTTTTTTTTTTGAAAAAACTAACCATCCATGCATATCAGTCTGACTATATAAAGCAAACAAAAACACAATCCTCTTGCAATATTTAACTTCATTTTAAACAAGTTCACACACAAGGAGAGAAATTAGCATTAGTGGTGTACCCCTAAGTAATTATCCTGTCATTTTATAAAATCCTTCCTTTTCACACACAAAGCACACTTTATTTTTTTTTTACAAAAGTAGGTACCAGGGCTGCCGACGGAATTTAAATTTAGGAGTGTTTGGTACTATTTGGTGTGAATCTGATAAGATAGCTATATAGGGATAGGACGGAAAGGAAAATCACACTTTACATTAACAAAAAAATCATCTCAACTACAGAATGACAGAATGACTACTCATTTTTTCGGTCCTTTCGTTTTTTTACAGCTTGGGTGATGGGTGTATAAATGTAGAGTGAATGAAGTAACGAAAGCATACATTTCTACAAGCTGTCAAAAAGACGAAAGACGAAACGACCGAAAAAAAGATCAGGGTCAATGAGATAAATGAGCTACAGAGGGAGTCAGACACAATTTTGACAGTTTTACTATTAGCGTAATGTCAACATTGAGTCGCTCCGCAGCTCGTGTTTATCTAATTCTGTAATTGGGGTGCATATTATTTTCAATTCCCGAGAAACTGTACGAAGAATGAAATTATGTATTTGAATTTGAATTACTTCCCTTTTTGAAACTCCTATTTTCGTACTTTTTTTTACAAACGACTACCCTGAATGTTGACTCTGAAAATGCAGACAATCAACGACGGCAACCAGATTCGACTTCAAAAGGATGAAAGAACTCTTTGTATATTTATTTTTAATTTTCAAATGAAAACTCAACAAAACAAGGACGAAAAGAAAACAAAAAATTATAAAAAAAAAAAATAATAATGATTGTCACCTCTGGCACTTCCTGCCGCAAACCCAAACCAACTCTCTATCTCCGAGGCTTGGACTATATAGACAAACATTTACTTAGGCGATAAGGCATCCTTGTGTTTCCTTTTTTTCTATTTTTTTTCTGTTATGGTTTTGTTATTTATTTTTACTTTTCTTTTAACAGATTGGGTGTTTGAATATCCTTAAATTGGTTTCGCTCCTTGTTGTCAATTGTCAACATTGTTGGGCATTGTTTGGACAAAGAGATATGTACATTTTTGTGTGCGCACCTACCTACATGTACCTTTACCTACATATATGTGAATTTTTTTTTTTTTTTAAAGAAGCCGGTCGGTCATATATTTTGCTACTAAACCTGATCGACATGTTGACATCTGAGATGGGTTGATGATGTTTTCTCAATCGTGAAATCCTGTCAGGATAATCGGGAATTTATGACATTTTGATGGCTTCTTGTCCAAATACCAGCTGAGCTGATGAGAATGTGATGGAATATCTTCCTACTTTTTTTTTGTTGTTGGTGCTGCATCTTTGTGCGCGCCTTGTTTTGCTTGTTACAAGGATGTCAAATCCAACCATAATCCTTATTAAATATGCCTCGGTGAGGATGTGTCAGATTGAAAATCTTATTTCGAATCTCATGTCAAAGGCAGAGAGAAAACTAGAATTTTTTTTTTGCATATTGAATGTCAACACATATACTATGTATGGTATGTTCTGAAGGATCAGTGATGGCTTTGGGCTTTGTGTGTTGTGTCCTCTGGGGCTTGTTTATTTCACATCAAACCCACCCAGCATCAGGATAATAATATATAGGAAAACAGAATTCAATCCGGTAAATCAGGATGACAGGATCGAATTTTTCTTTCGTTCTATCTTCTTCTTTTTTTTTAAATGCGACAAGAGATTAAAATAAGGATTTGAAAAATGTAATTTTTCTTTAGGTATACCTATGTGATATGGAACTTGAAACTGTGTGTTGTATTACTGTGATAGGTGATGCGGATAAAAGTACTACAAACGTTAATTAAGGTAAAATGTAAAAAAAAAAAATAATATATAAATAGGGCGGGAAAACATAGCAATGCCAAAGGTGGAAAAGGTTTTCTGGTATTTAGCTTAAGGTTTACAGAGTGAGTAGAGCATATATAGACAACGAAATGTATACAATAGTTTTTAAGAGGATTTCTATTTCGCCCTTAGTTGTTGATAATAGAGGATTAAATTGTTAAAAAAAATTATAAAACGTAACCTTTGTTGCAAGGGATTTACTTTTCAAACAGATTGTGGGTTTAGGTCGTTACTATATTTGTAACTTAAAACGAAATTGCTTTATGTTTTTTTTTATAGTTTTTTAATTGGTACTTGAAAAATTACAGGGGTCCCAATTTCAGTTGTGATTTAAAATTTTTAATTTTCTTGAGCTTTTTGGCAAAATATTTCCAGATTTTTGGAGTCGACATATCGTGTGGGGTAAACACTAGTTTTTGTCTCAACATTTGGAAAAATTGATTAAAAATGAAATCAAAACAAAATTTTGAAAGTCCACAGAAAATCATGAGTAAAAATGAAAAAAAATCTTGCAAACTTTTTATAAAATAAAAAAAAATCCAAGTAAAAAAAATTGGGACATGAAAAAAGGAAAAAAAAACGCATGTGTACAAACGATTATCCATCGAACTGATTTTAAAGATTTTTCAATTGAGCAAGTGATCGACCCAAACTTTATTTTTTGTCCTAAATTTCTAACTTATCTAACTATAAAACGTAACCTTTGTTGCAAAGGTTTTTTTTTTCAAACAGATTGTGTGTGTTTAGGTCGCTACTTTTGTTTGTAGCTAAAACAAAATTGCTTTATATTTTTTATAGTTTTTTAATTGGTTGATACATACTTGAAAAATTACAGGGTGTCCCAATTTTAGTTGTGATTTAAAATTTTGAATTTTCTTGAATTTTTCGACATAAGATTTCTAGATTTTTGAAGTGACACAAGAAAGTCTGTTTTTTTTTTGTCCCAAAAATTGTGAAAAAAGATTAAAAAATGTAAACACAACAGATTTTTAAAAATTGGCATAGAAAATCATGATAAAAACAACCGAATTGCATTTCTTTAAAAAAAAAAATAATTTTCGGGCAAACCTTAAAAAATTAAAATCACTGGTCTAAATTTAGAATTTTTTTAAAAGAAATTTTTATGTTCAAACAAATTGGGACATCCACAAAAGAAAAAAAAAGACAAACGTGTGCGGACTATAATTCGATCTATATTTCCAGATTATTTGAGCAACACATTTTTTTGGACTAATTAATTGAAAAATAGAAAAAAGAGAAAATTTAAAAACTAAATCCATGGAAAATCATTAAAAAAAATGAAAAAACCATTGAATTTCTTTCAAATTTTTTATAATTTAAAAAATTGGGACATCCAAAAAGAAAAGAAAAGACAAACTTAAAGAATCGCCTATATATCGAACATTATTTACAGATTTTTCGAGCAGTACAGTGAGTGGGCTTTGAATAATTTATTAAAAATAGAAATAAAAGAAAATTTTAATAATTAACATCACGCGAATCTTTATAACTAGTGAAGAAACAATTTGCATTTTATTTTTAATTTTTATAAATTAAAAAAAAATTCTGTTTGTTAAAAAAATGTGACATGTAAAAATGAAAAAAAAGACAAGCCATTGTTTCTCGAACTGCATTTACCGATTTTTTACGAATAAAGAAAGTAAGCCAAACTCCGTTTTTTGTTGTCCTAAATTTTTTTGAATAATTAACTAAAAATAGAAATAAGAGAAAATTAAAAAAAAAGAGAAAATTAAAAAAAAAATACCATAAAATAACTTAATAGATATAACAAAATATAACAAATGATGTCATTTATTTGAAAAATTGTATCGACAAAATTATATAAAAAAAATGTAAGTAAAAATAAATTGGGACATGAAAAAAGGCAAACGAAGACAAATGTATACCTACCTACAAAAGATTGTCTAGTGAACTACATTTTCAGAGTTTTTGAGTAGGTGGGTCAAACTATTTTTCTTGTGTCCCAATTTTTTTTTTGAATAATTAATTAAAAATATAAATAAAGGAAAATTCAAAAAATGTTCACTTCGAAAAATCATTAAAATATGTTATGTTAAAATGATTGTATTTTATTCAATTTTTTTTTTTAAATAAAAAATAAATTGTATGTAAAACAAAATTGGGACATGGAAAAACGAAAAAAAAACAAAAATTTGTACTAATGATTATCTATCGAACTCTATTTACAGACTTTTTCAGCGATAAAGTGAGTGGGCCAAACACCATTTTTTGTCCCAAATTTTTTTGAATAATTTGTTAAAAATAGAAAATTTTAAAAACTAATTCCATGAAAAATCGTTACAAGAAAATGATACATTTTTACCAATATTGTACCTATAACTACATACATGTGTAATGTATATAAAAAAAGTTTTATGTAAACAAATTGGGACATGCAAAAAAAAAAGACAAAATTTATTATCTATCGAACTGCATTACAGATTTTTCGAGCAATAAAGTAGGTGGGCCAAACTCCGTAAATTTTTGTGATGTGTCTCTTTAAGAAAACTATGGATGTAGAAATTATTTTAAAAGTTGCGCAAAGTTGTACAAACAAATTGTCATAATCAGTTTTGTTCAACTCAATAGGTGTTGGCAAGCTTTTGCAACTCCATATGAAAAATGTTTGAAGCGTGACAAAATTTTGAAAATCAATTAAAAATGCCCTAACACACTTAACAGAAACCGTAAAATTCTTAATTTCACGATTTAAAGGTGTAAAAACTGTGAAATTGAATTAAAAAAAAAATTATTTGTTTGATATAAGATTAAACAACCCAATTATTTCCACCGTTAAATCCTTAAATTTCAACACAACACCAACAATATAAAACACATTGTCATTTGTTTCATCCTCAAAAAAAAAAAATAAAACCATGTCTGAATTCTTTTTTGTATACTCTTATTATTTATCACAGCACGCTGGCTGTCACAGAATCATATAATTTTTTTGTTGTTGTTTGTTCGACAAAACGGACGCCCCTCTGTGTAACACAATTCTGCCTTTAACCATGGACAATTATTTCTTTTGCAATTTATTTGACATTTTTATGAGACAATAAAGGACGAATTCAGTTTAAGTCGCCTGCAATGTCCCAGTTGGACATTAGCTACGCATGTGGCTTTCTTCTATATGGCATATAATATATAAAATGTCAATCTCTCTTTCTCGTCCTCTCCACTCGGGAAGGGTGTGATAAAATTGTGTGTTTAAGACGGTTGATAGACCCATTTTTAGCCCTAATGACTGGACTTTGGTTTGCAAGTCCTTTTTTCTGCTGACAACGTCATAATGTTTCATGTTAAATTTACCTACATACCTATTTTCTTATCTGTATATATATGGATGTATGTTTTGAATTCGAAGGGAAACACAAATAATGGAAGGGAATAAATTTTATGGTCCAAATTAGGACTTGTCAGAAACCAGCTTTGGTGGCAGAGGAGAGAGATATCCTCCCGAATGCACATGACAAATCTTTCGATTTAATTGAGAGCTAGCAACATAATTGATAGCCGATGTTTCACTTCACTTCCAAGGAAGGATAAAACATAACGATAAGTTGTGACTGGCGTGGGCACTGGCAAGTGAGGATGTGAGGATAGAATTTTAATAAACTTCCTGCAATCCGCCTTCAAAACCCAAAATGAAGTCTGCAAGAGGAATGATATTTATATTATATTCTTTAGGATTCCCCCTCAAATTACACGGAGATTACATTTGGGTGTGTTTCTGTTGCACAATTTGTAACGCACCTGCTTCTGCTCTGTATGCTATTCATTGGGTTTACGTTGTCATCTCGAATGTCCTTTTTAATGGACTTTCCATATATACATACATATATCTTAGAAGGCATTTAGCAGAAAACAACAATATGTGACCAGAACAATGAAAGTCTATAAATTCTGATTTCTATCCACATCGTGTACATATAGAAGAAAACTATATTATTTTTTTTTTTGTGTTGTTGTTGTTGGTTTTCGTATGTAACCAGGTGCCGTAAAATTTACGACATCCTGCAACCGGAGGATAAGGCGATACAACTTAAGAGCAAAAAACAATAGATGGGACAATATTGGATTCTCGAAAAAGAAGAACCAGGCAATAGGTACCTAACCTACGTCGTCGTTGTCGTCGTCTTTTACCTATAAATAAAATACAAAGAAATTTTATTTAAGATTTTTACAAAGCGATAATTGCACCACATATAGCGCAACAAAATATGTTTATGTGTCCTTTTGCCATTAGGACCAAGCTATACGTATAAGGAGTGCATCATCCTTCTTTCCATATATATAGGAGTTAAGTTACTTTCCTTTAAAAATTTATTACCATCCTCATTCGTTATTGGTGAACAAAAGAGCTATGAAAATTAATCTCTTTTCTTGTGGTATACTTAGTCCTCGATCGTAAATTAGGAAAACCAATTACGAACCATATATGTACGAGATATTCAACACTTGCAGCTCGATTAGTTTTTTTTTTCTAACTCAAAAAACAATTAATTTATTGTTGTTGCTATTTTGCATTTTGCTGTCTTGTTAATTTAAACAATTTCGCATTTTATTTTTTTGGAATTTTTTTTCGCAAATTATTATTTTACTCTCATTATCATTTCGAATTCATTTTCTTGTACTTTTCAGCAGTTTTTGCATTTTTTAGGAAAAAGGTTAATAATTTTACGTTTTTATTTGTTCGCAATTATTGCATTTTGAAATTTGCATTTCACTTCTTTTATTCATTTAGCATTTGGTTTCTTGTTGTATTTAAATTTAAATATTTCAGATTTAAGTGTTCGCATTGAACTGGTTATTTCGCATTTTGCTGTCCTCAATATATTTCAATAATTTCGCATTTTATTTGTTTTACAATTTTGTTTCGCAGATTATTTTATTACTTCCATTATCATTTCGAATTCATTTTCTTGTAGTTTCACATTTTTCTATATTCAATTTAAACAATTTTGCATTTTTATATGTTCGCAAATTTTTCTTTAGCAAGATTGCTTTTTACTTCTTTTATCATTTGGCATTTGCTTTCGTTTGTTTGTTTGTTTTTAATGGCAGTGGTTGCTAAAAAAAAATAAACAAATAAAAACCTTTATTGCTCTTTTTATATTTAAAAATTTCGCATTTGCTTGTTTGCATTGTTTGGCTATTTCGCATTTTGCTGTCTTTTATGTAAGTAACTTATTTGTTCGCAAATTAAATATTATATTACTTCCATTACATTTCGAACTCACTTTCTTTCAGTTTTTGCATTTTTTTATGGTTAATGGAAATAATTTTGCATTTATTCTTTCCAAAATTTTTCTTTAGCAAGTTTGCATTTTAATCATGTTATAATTTGGCATTTTCTTTTTTGCTCTTTTTGTATTTATTTGTTCGAATTTTTCATCAGTTTTCAAGTTTTACGGTATTAAATTTAAATAACTTCACATTTTTATAATTATTTGGAATTTTTACTTCGCAAGTTTGCATTTTAAATTTTTAATCCCGTTGCCATTTTGAATTTACTGTTGGCTTTTGCATTTGGCTTCCTTGAATTTTAAAATTTCGCATGTTTTTGTATAGAAATATGTATAATTTTTACAAGTCCGCATTTTTTTTCTTAAATAAGTTCACATTTTATTTTCATATAAGCATTTCCATTTTTCATTCCCATATTTTTCAATCTATCTTGAATTTTAATAATATTTCAATTTATTCGTAGGCAAATTTTGCTTCGTGATTTTACAATTTACTTTATTTATCATTTTATATTCACTTTTCTACAGTTTCGTGCAATTTTTAATAATATTATATACTATTATTATTGCTTTCACTTCGAATTTGCTTCCACTTAGTATTCGCATTTTAATATGACATTTTAACAATTTTGGATGTTCTTTTACTGTTTGTATTTAATTTAAACGATTTCGCATTTTGTGTATATGCAAATTTTTTTAGCAAGTTTGCATTTAATTTTGATTAGCATTTCAAATTCTTACTCGCAGTTTTCACATTTCGCTCTCTTGAATTTTTGCAATTTTTGCTTCGCAAGTTAACATCTTTTTTAGTAATCATTTCAAATTCAGTTTCCTGCAGTTTCCAGCAATTTTTAATTTAATTTATCGCATTTTATTTGTTCGCGGTTTTCCTAATGCACAAATTTGTATATTATAATCGTTATTCGCCCTTCACTTCGAACTTGCTTCCACTCTGTATTCGCATTTAAATATTTTTTAACAAATTCGGATGTGCTTTCGTTGTATGCATTAATTTTAAGAATTTCGCATTTCGCATTTCGTTATTTGCAAATTTGCATTTCCAATTTTTCTCGCAATTTTCGCATTTCGCTATATTGAAATTAAATGATTTTACACTTTTTTTCAGTGGCGATTTTTACTTCGTAAGTTAACATTTTACTTTGATTATCATTTTGAATTTATTTTCCAGGAGTTTTAGCATTTTGTTATCTGGAAATTTAATTAAACATCACATTTTATTAGTTCGAAATTTTCCCAATTTTCTTTCACACACATTTAATAATTTCGGAGGTGCTTACTCGATTCATTTAATTTTAACAATTTCGAATTTTGTTCCAAATTTTTTGTTGCAAAGTTTGCAATTTGTTTTCGATAGCATTTTCATTTTTTCCCATTTTTGTCTATTGAATTTAAAAATTTTGTTTAGTATTTTTATATAGCAAGTTTGCATTGTTGTCGTTAATATTTTGAATTTGGTTTCTTGCAGTTTTTAGATTTTTTGTTTTTAATTTTAATAATTTTGAATATAATTTTTTGCTAAACTTCGCAGTTTTATTAATTTGTATGCCTTTTTTTACATTTTACCAGTTCCGCATTGTGAAATTACATAAATATCATAAGAATCACACTTAAAGACAAGAAAACCTTAAAGCAGCACTTTTTATTATTTTTTTTTTTTCAGTTCGCAAAAATTAAATTTTGCATTTTTTATTTCTCGCAACAATTATGTTGCTTTGCATTTTTTTTCGCACTTATTTTTCGAAATTTTCAATAGCAATTTAATCTAAAATATTTATGTATTTGCAATAACTATTCGCAAAGATTCCATTTCATTATCGTTATCTTTTTCCAAAAGAATAATTTCGCATAAATGACTTTTATCTTGCGAAGAGATTAGTTCCAATGCGAATTAACCTCATTTTTAACAGTTTATTTAATCAGCAATTTCTATTTCTTACATACAAATATTAGAAATTTGTTGAAATTAAGCAAAAGAGAGAATTCGCATTTTTCGTAGCTTAAAAAATTATGATTTCGCATTATGCTTCTGCGATTTCATCTAAAGTATTTATTCGCACAAATCGAAGTTTAAAAAAAAGATGCGAGAAATCAGGATTGTTCATCGAACTATTAGTCGTTCCAACAAAAATTGTAGAAGCTTCAGAGTTTCCTGTATGCCCAAAACCAGCACAGCAGACAGACAGTGTAGAAGCTCAAAAGAAATAAATTAACAGTAAACATACTATTATAGTATGCTGTATGCAGCATATTCGAATTTGGTTTTACCTGTTTGTCTATTATTTAATTAATTATTATCATCCAAAACAAAAATATAAACAACATGAATCTCAATGTATAGTTTCAGCCATTGCTGGCGCCAGAGAGAGTATTGATTCCCTCGCTGCATACATAATTACCACATTTAACCAGGTTTGGCTTTTTATAAATGCTGCACCTTGGCTGTAACAAAATACAGCTGATGGTAGAAGGGTTTCACAGGAATATGCAACAATTATAACAACAAAAACAACAACAACTAGTCCCAGAATGATGATGTAAATGCCCAGCACACACACACAAGGGTTAAACACAAATGCTCAACTAAAATGCTAATAGCAAAATTACCCATTGTAGCTATATACCCTGTAGTAAGTAGCAATTTCACTGTATATCCTCCACACACTATGCTCCCATGTGGCCAATTCACTTAGTATGCATAGCGCCAGTTCCGACCGACCGACCCAACGCTTAATGTAATCAACCGAAAATTTGTATCTAAGTATCTAACAAGTCGTAAAATTTCATATTTACACGAATTCGTGGTATTCACTGGGATCTGACTTGGGAATTTCAAAATTCAATTCGTTCTTCTGTATACTGAAGGTGTACTCATATAGTCCTGGACTGAAAATGAATGAATGGAGTTATATTGGTGGAACACCCACATTCAAGTTTTAGTAGGCGGGGAATCAGTTATGTATAGTCTCGTCGAAAGTGCGGGTAATAAAACATAATTTCGTGCAATAAAATTTTTCAAAACAATTTTACGGTCAAAGCTATAAACTTGACTTGAATGCATCATGAATTTTAAAATCTATATGAATTGGGACTGCTGCTGGAAGAGGGATGTTTTGGTTTTTTTTTGTTTCTAAGAAATCATAAAAAATAATAAACAATATGAATTTCGACCGAAACTGATTTTTCATTAGCTACTGTCTTCTGTGGTCGTGGTTGGTCTTGAAGCCATAAGGGGCGTTGTTTGGTTGGTTGCTTTTGTGTAAATTGGTTTCCAGGAAAGGGATTGTAAATTTGTAATTCCAGGCTTACCACGAAATTTCGTGCTATTATAATTATTTTTGTTATTATAACATTTTCTTTTTTTTACGTCAAATTGGACAAAGATTCGTAAAGATTAATAAACCAATACAACACTGAAATTAAAGGCTATAAAGTTTTTATTATTTGGACTTGAAATTATTTGAAGATGATCTTTGGCCTTATAGGAACTGTGAAATATTTTATTTAAGAAAAAAATATACTTTTATGACTGTCAAAATAGCGTTACCACTTCAAAATTGTAAGGTTCTAATAATTGGATTAATGTCGTAAATCTGTCGTAAAATTTTCGTGAAAGAAGAAAAAAATAGTCGAGCTTGTTTATTTTAAAAGAGCCCTAAAAATGTGTTAAATCAACCCAAAATAGAAAAATGAATTTGTAAATAAGTGTAGATAACTGTCGTACAGTTGTCGTAAGAAAAAAAAAACTGTGGAACTTGATTTTTTTTTAATAACCTCAAACTTGCAGTCAAATTAACATAATACCACCTCAAAATGAACAATGAACAAATTGAGTATATGATTAATTGTTGTGAATTTGTCGTAAATTTATCGTAAATGTGTCGTTAAGGAAAGAATTGTCTCGCTAGTTCTCTTTTTTTATATAACCCCTGGCAATGTAAAATAGAATAAAAACAGAGAAAGGAATGTGTAAATAATTGTAGTAAATTTGTTGTAAAAATGTTCAGAAAGAAAAAAATTTGTCTTGATTTTTTTTAATAACTTCTGGTAACTGACAGTCAATTTGGCATTTGCAACACCCAAAAAGGGTTTAAATTAACTCAATACTACAAAAAAGGATGAGTAAATAACTGTCGTAAAATTTTGGTGAAACAAAAAAATTGCCTCAATTTTTTTTATTTAAAAATAACCCCCAAAGAGGTTGTAAAATTAACTAAAAACAAAAAAATAATGTTAAACAATCTGTCGTAAAATTTTCATAAGAGAAAAAAATTCGAAATTGTTTTTTTTTTTTTGAACAGAAAGGATTAAATTAATTCAAAACAAAAAGAGGAATGTGTAAATAATTCTTGTAAAATTGTAGTGAAAGAAAAAAATCGGTGCGATTTTTTAAATAACTCTTGGTAATGCTAACTTCACAGTCAATTTAGCATTTTCACAATCCAAAAAGGATTAAAATTAACTCAGTACTTCAAAAGGAAAATAAGAAAATAAAAGTCGTAAATTTGTCGTAAAATTTTCTTGAAACAAAAAATTTGTCGCGATTGTTTTAATGTAAAAATAAATAAATTAATTTAATTTAAAAAAGGGTGTAGAATTAACTTAAAACAAAAAAGGATGTGAAACAACTACAGTCAAACCCGCTCAAGAGAAACTGCAAAATGTCACAGTCTTTCTTTCACTTAAGCGGGTTTTTCACTTAAACGAACCCCACTTAAGTTAAATTTCACTTAAGCGGTAACCGGATAAGTGAAAAAAAAATTGCATTTAAGCGGATTTAAAAATTTCAAAAAGGGTTCTGACATATCAGAAATTCCAATGTCATTTTCGTGATGAAAATTTGGTCTAGGTGAAAAATAAAAAAAGAAGTAAAAGCATTCAGCAATTTTTTTGTTCTGTTTTATTAAATTTTTTTCACTTAAGAGAGTTTTTTTTCAATGAAAAATATTAAATTTAACTGAAAATATGTTTCAGGTATCCGGGTTTTTCACTTAAGCGAGAGTGTTATAAAGGTAATTGTTCGATAAATAATCGGGGATTAAAGAAGTGTTTCAGATAAGCGGGTTTTTCTCTTAAGCGGGTTTTACTGTATCATAAATTTGTCGTAAAATTTTCGTGAAAGAAAAAAATATTCGCTATTTTTTTTTATGATCCCCGGTTTAATGAACACAAATAAAAATAATAAATTAATAAATAAAAACAAAATTATTCAATAATTGTGGTAAATATATGGTAAAATTTGTAATTAACTGTCGTAAATTTGTCGTAAAAGAAAAGAAAATTGCTTCGCTTGTTTTTTTTTTGTTTTGTAATAATCCTGATACCACTACCTGCCAAAAAGTTGTAAAATAAATTCAATTCAGAAAGAGGAATATGTCAATGATTGTCGTAAATATGTAGTGAAATTTTCCTGAAAGAAAAAAATTTCCGCGAAATTTTATAATTGCAAGAAAATTTTAAAATTGATTTCCATGAACGAAATCAGCGTTCCAAAGCTCTCATTTGCTGTATTTTTTCTCGTAAGTGTTTTTGTTTGGTATGGAATTTGTTGAAACAATTTTCGTTCAAAATATTTAAAAAAGTTTTGTCAAAAAAAATAATTTTCGCGGCCTTTTATTGTTGTATTTTGTAGATTCTATCAATTTAAGAGAAATGGTACTAATTTGTCCTTGTGTCAATATAATTAATAACATAATAACGAATCGTCATTTATTAAATTGAATTAATTCAAGAAATTATAACAACAAGTCAACCCAACGTTCAATTTTTTTTTAGGTAAGAGGATTTATCTTCTCACCATTGTCAACATAGAAAAAAAGGTAAACAAAACAAAAAAATTATCCAAGGACATTTGTTTGTATCCTTTAGTCATCGTATATGTCACGCCACGCATCAAATTCAAACAAAACTGTCGATTCGATAACACGCACCACCACCACTATCACCATCGTGTAGAGTTGCCGTCATTGATGGGTTTGTAGCTTGTTAGCACTCTTGGGGTCGGTCCATAAAGACATAAGGACACCAGGACGGCGACAAGGACGATTCAATAAATTACAAAACAATAACAACAACAACAACAAAAGAAATAAAATCCAAGGCCATCATCATCTGCAGTGACACAGAGAGTCAGATTCAGAAAGAGAGATAGAGTGAGAGAGTGAAAGAGAAAAAGGATACAAATAGGAAGGAAAGAACATTACACAACACAAAGATAAATTTATAATACATTTAATGTGTGTTTGCTGTGTAACGTGTGCCTATTTATTATCCTTTCCAAGGATCACAATTTATGTCCGCACCATACCTACCTATATATAGATACAGAATATATACACACTTTATACCCTGATGTCTATAACTGTATAATTTTTCATTTGCCATTCCTCTATGGTCTATAAAATATATATATCTATCTATATATGTGGATGGTGGTGATCCTTTTTACCATTTTCGACACAAGAGAAAGATTGGAAAATCGGGCATAGGGTATAGTATGTAGTGGGTATAAAGGCAAAAATGTCCTGGGGCTTTTTGTCTCTTTGACATTAAGTGTCGATGTCCTTTTCGATAATGGTTTTCATGGTGGTCAGAAAGTAATAAATTTTTACGACAGTATTTATTGTTTCCTATAGATATCTCTTTGGAAAAAGATGCCATTTATATTATATAGTTTTACGGAACAATTAGAGGCGACAGTAAAATGACAAAGAAACATCTGCGAAAGGCCTTGACTTTGAATTCGAGAATGTCACACACATAAATTTCAGAGTGTTAACCTGCCGTGCCAAAGTAACAACTAACAAGACACACACAAAAAAAAGGACTGATGTTATTTATTAGAAATAAACTTTCTCTCTCTCTCTCTCTCTTTCTATCATGTTATCTGTCTCGAAAAGGGACTATATATAGGAGAGGAGAGGTTTGGCTGCGGGGTCGTCGTCTCAAACAAAGTGGCAAAATGATTAATCGAAAAAGAGAAAGCATTCTTTCAAAATCTGTCAATTTAATGATGTCCCTCCGTCGTCATCGTTTTCGACGACGACAATAAAGACGAAGGGCGACAAGGACAACAAACACACAGTATGGGCTGATGTTCTTTATCAAAAAGACAGTCGCCATTTAGTTGCACAGATTTATCATTATTTTTTTATATATATATATATTTTTCAAAAGGTACAGTTATTTTATAAAAATATTATAAGTCGTTGCCCCATTTGATTTATGACCCTTAATGGTAGCAGATGAAGGACTTCATTCATTATTATTATTATTTTTTTGCTTTTTTGTTGCTAAAAGGTGCAAAGCAAAGAACCTTCTTCGTGACTGAGATAATTTTTAGACATTTTTTGTGTGAATAGGATATAGCTATTTATTTCTTTTGCATTTTCCTGTCATTAATAATCTTAAGAGCACTTTGTAAAATGTAATTTTCTTTGGATTTATACAATTAAGGGTCGGAAGTTTCAAAAAAAAAATCGGAATTTATTAAAGGTATATATAAGAGTTTTATTATAGGGGCTTATTTCAAGCTTTAATTATGAATATAGATTTTATTTTTGATACTAATTCTGTCGAAATTTGAAAAAAAAAAAACAGTTTGATACAAATTAATTTATCTTCGATATAGAAAAAGAAATTAAGCTTAGAAATTGTTTTAGACTAAAACGGATCTTCAGAAAATGTATGGTGGAAAAACTTGAAACGGTGTCTTGTGGACACATCTCCATCCGTTTAGTTTCTACAGAACCTGTTGCTTTATAGGATGGAAGGGCTGGCAATATTTTTTATTTTTAAACCGCCCCACGTTGGGCGCCACCTGTAACGTAATAGAAAACTAATAATGTTGTCAGCCTTCGCACTCAACAAACTTAAAGTTCTTGCGTGCAGTGCTAATGAATTATGGCAAAGACTTTTCTATTTAGTAGGTATCTATTATATCTCACAATTTAGCAACAATTTAGATAAATTTGGAAAGTTCGCAAATATATTTTATTTACGAATTTCCAAAGTCAAAAAGACCAACTTTAATTTATTAAGGTTGAATTTAATGAGAAGCACACCTTTTGAAGCTATAAATATGTCTCTCAAAAAAATGGAATGCTCTACTAAGTAAGAATAGAGAATAATTGTGATATTCCTTCGACTGTTAAACTAAATAATTGGCCGACCGATCTTTGATCAAAAGTCCTGATTGATTTCTTTGAGGCTAACAGCCCAATAAAAGGGTTTTTTTTTTCAATTCCGGGAGAATTGGTTTAAAAAATGACATTGCGGATTAGCGACGCTATCATAAACAAAAAATATACCTAGTTTCTATAGAAACTGTCGATGAGAAGTATGAACCTAATTCACGTGGATAAAACAGTTTTTCTGCGAGTTTAAGCTATAGCCTCGATAACTCTCTCTGTTTAAATATTTCCTTAATGGTTGAAAAAAAAAAATAAAGTTTAACTCACCTCTTATCTACGAGTTTTCTAAATCATGGAATAGGAGTTAACTCGCGAGATAAAATTTCTTATTAATAAAAACAAAATGTTTGTGGAATAGCATATTGGCGTTTAGTGAAAATCCTTTCAAAAAATCTACTACAAAAAGAAGAAATTCATTTTTGTCCATTTAATTTAGGTATACATTTTTACCTCGCATTTTGTTCAGAACATAATTAATTTGTTCTATTTTTGAGGTTGAAAACCCCCATTTGGTCAGTTTTTCATGACAACTTGAGAACCATAAGCTTGAAAAATAAAGTTCCGGTAACTTTTTTGAATAGCTTTAACTTTTATACAATTTTGGTTAAGATTAAAGTTTTATTGATAAATTTAAAATACAAAATTACCTAATAAATAAATATTGTTGAAAAAAGTCGAGAAAAAAAATATTCAAGTGTTTTTTTACTTTACTTACTAACTTTTAATTTTCAATTTCTCGGTAAAAACTACCTATTAATTTTATACAAAAAAATGTTTATGAGACTTATATGTTTCTTAACTTAACTTTATAGTGAAAAACTTTCTACACCCCTTTTCCAAGATGGCGGCTTTCAACCGCGAAAATACTTTTGTTTTCTCACACTTAACCCCCTCCTTCGGTGAGTTAGCTTAGGTATACGAATTAAATAAACTTCAATTAGCACAAATGTGTTTTATTAATTATTTTGCATATAATCCATAACTTACAATATAACTCGACACTATCTCGCCTTTATTAATATGGTTATAAAGGCATATTCTCAGATCATATTTGTAAATTTTAAATTTGTTTATAAATGTTTGGTTCATCTTAGGTGAACATAGAAAAATTCATTTTTTTGACTTATTTTGTATCTTTGAAAACAAAAATGAAAATAAATTATTTTAAAAGAAGGACGTTGTTTAACTTTGGACCGCCGCACAGTGGGCCCAAATGGAGTTTGGCGTCTCAAAAATCTGTAACCTTTTTGTCTCTCGAAATAATTAGGTAAAATTTGAAACATATTACCTTTAAAATATAATAAATCATTAAATACACTTATTTTTAAAATCCATATTGATTTTAAAATGCATATTTTAATCAAAGTTAAAAAATTTAATTTTGGCTAATAAAAATATGGATTTTCATTATAAATTTTCAATTATCTCAAAAACTAGGATATTTACCTAAGCATCTGGCTTTTAGTGCTTGGCTGAAAATTCATCAGATTATTGAATATTAACAACCAAAATTCTATTTAATAACGTACCATTTTGTAAAAAATGGTTTGAAATTTTTTTTTTTTTCAAAATTTTGGTTTTGAAAATTTATTTTTCCAAAACTATGCACTGAAATAATTTAATTTAAAAACAGAATTATTAGGATTGTTGGGTTTAAAAAAGGTATAACAAGACATTACAAGTGTTGCCGTTGATTTTAAATAATTTTTTTTTATAATTCAAGTCAATTTTTTAGAAAATTGGGAGGAAATAGACCCCACCTCTTCAACGATTTTTTTCTCGTGTGGACCTAACCTATATCCCCTACTTTTTATGGCATCTAATGAAAAAACACCCTGAATACATATATGTACTTGATTCAGCTGTTTAAAATTTGTTTTTATGCGATTTTTCATTCTAATTTTTATATACCTGTTAAATTGGTAATGGTTATGTCGATAGTTTTTGAGTTCTAATAAATCCGTCGTTTATTAAATAATTACTCGAATCGGATTTTGAAAGCACAAATTCACCTATATTTTAACTTTTTTTGAACTATTTGTTTTTTTTTTCTTTCTAATTTTCATGCATTGAGGCATAGCCGGCGGTAGTTTTTTGCTGAAGGGGGTTTAAAAATCAAGATATCAAACCATGAACTCGGATAAAGAAAAACAACAACAGAAAAGTCGTATAATTTGCAGATTTCTATTAAAAACCAGAAAACATATAGAAGAGTTATAATATGATCCCGAGCCCTAGGATTAACATAGCATAGCATAGGTTCCATCCAAAAAAAAGCAATAACCGAATTTTGAGTAGTAACCATCAAAAACAAGAATATTGAATATTGAAAATATATGATTAGTAAAAAAAGGGCACCAAGTCCCCCTTTGCTTCATCTACGTCACTGGTTACTTTAAGACAAAACATTTATTTGAGAAAGAAGCATATTTAACGGAATCTATCGATTGCGATTGTAAAAAAAAGTTTAGAAAGAAAAAGAAAAACAAAATAATTCTTATGGGAGTTTTTTCCTCGTACTTTATGGAACATATATTGCCATCGCTCAAAAAGGGCACAATTGGAGCAAATTTTTTTGCTGTGCCTTGTTACTTATGTACTTAGGAATAAAATGCACTATGAAAGAAAACAGCGCAAGTTAGCGCAACCATTTAAAACATTAATCAAAGATAAAAAACATGATAATAAAAATCATTAATTTTATTAAGGAAGTTATTTTATTTTTTTTCTGTTTTCATTGATTTGAAAAGCTAAAATTACAAGCTTTCCAACGATATATAACACTTGTGTAATCACATTATAAAACACTTAAAGAAAACTCTATTGAAAACGTTCTTCATTTTGCCATTCATTAAGGATTGTGTATGGCGACCACTTTTGGTAGCCATATCATTAAATAATGCAACTTAATTCATTGAATTTTGATTACAATATAAAATTTGACCTTTCCCTGATTCATTTGTATAAAAATTTAAGCTCCCACAATAATTTCGAAAAAAGCATTTTTGAGACGCAAAATGCAATTTGGGCCCACTGTGCGCCGTCCAACTTTTTGATCAAAAATTTTAGTTGATATGTTTAAGAGTTATCTAACTTAGACACTAGGTTGCCTAAACTTTGCTAAAGTTACATTTTATTTAATCAAACTGTTTCGAACTATCAAGATACTGTCTAACTAGTCAAAAATCTAATAAATACGCCTGTAAATATTTAAAAAGCAATGGTCTTATTTATAAACGTTGTCTAACTTTAGACAACTGTCCAACTTTGGAAAATGTGTTTATTGTTGTCTTATAGCTGCCTTACCTAACCATGAATAATGTGATATTTATTTTTAGTCAATAAAGCACATTTCCACCAATTTGAAAATAGTTAGACAGTGTCTAAGTAGACAAAAATTTATTATATACGACTGCAATACTTCAATAATTGAAGGTACCTATTGAATTTTTAATTAGAAGTTTTCCTTTGAAGATTCCATGGTCTTCGAGCATAAAAGTTTAAATCTAGCACGGCCTTGCTGTTATTGTAAGCAAAATGAGTGATTTGTATGATTTATGGTCGCCACAGAGAAAATCGTAAAGTTTTCCTGGAATCGATTTGCAAGAGTGAAAAACTCCATTATAATATTAACTGCAGTTAAGTCGTAAAATCATTTATATACATATTTTTTTTTTTTGTAATTTATTGCAACCTTAGAAAATCCCCAGATATATGACAATACAAATATTCTACACAGATGTGAAAAAGGTTCATCACAAAAAGATAAATAATGCCAATGTCCTATACCTATACTCCTCCTTCTGTACACACATTTTATAATTGTTAATGACACAGAACTATACAATATAATTAGTCATACCATATTGCCAAGCCTCAAAGGACATAAATACTTAGCAAAGCATCCATTCAACTATATTATCTCCGATGCAACAATTAGTTATATTGTGAACCAACAAAGTCAATAGCTAAGTCATAAATAATCCTTAAGATTTTTTCCAGGATTTTTGTTATTTTCTTATTTAAAGAAGATTTGGAGGTGTCCCCGTGACTGTTTTGTCATCTTTATGACTCAAGGACCGCATACACGCTGCGCGCGACTTACAGAAAAACCAAAAAAAAAAAAAGGTGACTCTTTTCCCAAAGGATGGATTTTGTTTAAGCGAGTAAAACTTCAATTGGACACGTACGGTATAGATAAATTAGAAAAAAAGAAGAAGAAAAAAAAAAGTTGTTATTCTCTCACTCTCAGTCTATTATAGATTATTTGAGGATTCTTTGGAAAATACAAGGAAAGAAATTCTATTTAAGGGAGCTACCCGGTGTTTTTTTCCCCCTATACTTATATGTTTCTGGATCCCTAGAGGATGTAAGCTGTCAAATGTTCGGAAGAATTATTTACCTTTGACACGGACGAGTGAAAAATGAATGGAGCATGATTTGAGAAAAAAGTCAGGAGCTAAAACCCGAAGTTGATGTTGATGATGAAGATGATGATGATGATAAAGGCATTGTGCTACATATGTTCTATGTCATGACCCCATCATTAGGATTATATATCCCAAGAATCTAATTAATTTTGAATGTTTTTTTTTTTTCGATGTTGTTGTTGTGTACCTATCTCGATATCTGTTTAGAGTGGTGGTGCTTTTGATGACTTGCACATTTGTTTGACATCAGTCAGTCAAGTTGAAAGATTTGGTTATTAATAGTCTGTATAAGTTTGGTCTAGGTACGAGTATATATAGATGTTCAGCATTGAATAGCTTATAATTTCTCGTTTGATATAATACCGAAATTTTGCTTTATGTTAAAAAAAAAATATGTATATCTCAATTCATCTAAAGGACTTTATTTTTTTTTTATATTTTCTCACTTGAAAAAATATGAAATTTCTTAGAAAAAAATAAATTATTAATAGTTTGTCTAAAATAAATTCATCAATCATAAAAATTTAGATATTATTTTTGTATACAAATTCTTTGTTATTCTGAAAAAAAATTGTGTAGTTTTTGATCGTTCGTGTATGGGTACTGTGACGTTCAAGGAACTTGAGAACAAAAAACCGTGAGACCAGGAAAACTATTGAAAAGGCTCAGAAAGGCCCAAAAAGACAACCTCAGTTAAAGATTTTATGTTTTCCGTTTCAAAGGTGTCTGCCGGAGGCGGGTGATGTTTTTGACATAGAAATATTAAAATTGAACTATTTCTTACTATTGGTTTAAGATATCACAATTTATTTTTTACTTTCTATAACAGTTCTCATGAAAGGAAACGAAATAAATATTTACATGAATATGTATATGAATATTAATTCGAATCTGATTATGAAAATAGATCTCTCAAGCCCACGCAGAAGCTGAATCCAACAAGAATCAAACAAAACTATTAATTTGGGCTCTGGAGAATCTTATTAAATTTCAAGACATGTTAAACAATGTTATCTTTTCGTTCGAATTCAATATAAAGCTGCATTTTTGAGATGGGAGAATTTTTTCAAAGGATTAAATCGATTGCATTTTAAAGCTTCACGAGTCCCAAATAGATAGCAAAAGAGCTTGAACTTAAATTGATAAATATTGAAAATCGATATTTAACCACCCAATTGATAAATGTGATGACCAGTGAGAATGACGGAATTCGTTGTGAATAACAAGAAAATTAATAATTATCCGTCAATAGCTGACCAGCTTTTTTTTTACCAAATTTAAATTTTTATACACCTTTCAGTTGATAATTGACAGTCCGTAGCTACACCTATCAGTAACTTTCATGCACTATAATAGTCCACTCAAAAAAGTCTTTAGTCTTGGAAAAAATTCGCATACAGCTGCAAATTGGTACAGACCTTTTGTTCATTTATCATTAAAAAATCACAATAAATCCAATATGGGAATATCTGTTAAAAAAGTGATCGGTTTTTCGTATAACTATTAATCTTTAACGGTGAAATCTACTACAAAATAGTTTATGCTTACTTTGTAGGTAAAGCAGACGAACTCGCCAAAAGTTGAACTATACTACCCATACCGTCACATCGGACAAATATTGGTATATCCATCGCTGCATATAAACTTTTGCTAAAGCAAGATGCAATAGAGAAAACAAATCTTAGGTGGAATAACATTGCCACATGTCAGGCCACAAAACATATCTGGCCTGTGCTGGATCTGAAGCGCTCTACGAACTTAATATCTATCTCTAAGCAGACTTCACATTAGCTCCGTCATAGGTGTCATTACTGGACACTGTCTAATAGGCAAGCACGCAACAAGGCTTGGAGTATTCTCTAACGACTTCTAGAGAACTTGTATGGACGAAGAAGAGGAAGAATCGATTCCTCACCTTCTTTGTACATGACCTGCTCTATCTCAAAGACGTAGGCTCCACTTAGGAGAATTCTACTCCAATGATCCTAGTGATCTAGCAAGTCATGACATTTATAGCAAGCTTCGTAAGAAGCTCTAAATGGTTCAACGAGTAGGAAGAAAGCTTCCTAATTCCTGTGGTATCACAATGGGCCAATCCCCTGGTCTAAGTGTGTCCAGCGTTCTGCTTGACAACCACATAAACCTAATCTAACCAAACCTTACTTTGTAGGTTATATGATTGTCTACAAAAATGCTCATGACATATTTTTTCCTACGAGGAATCGTTTAGAACAGTGATTCCCAAACGAAAACTGAAAACTTTTTAAATTTTTTAAATTGGTAAGTAATTTCTACCGATAGGAAAAAAAACTGGAGATAGAATTTTTACAAACAAAATTGGCTATGGGGGGTCTGAGGGTTTCAGTTCATTTTGGAAAAACGGACTCTTGCTCAAAATAATTTGGGAATCCCTGGTTTAGAAGATAATGCGATTTTAAAAAGTGTAAAATTTGGTCAATATAGTCAAAAATCGCGGTTTTTTGTACTTTACTCTTAAAAATTTAAGTTTTTGTAAAATATTTTGAACTCGTTTCATAAAAAATAATCTTTTCTACAAAAAAAAAAGTAAGGTATCTACTTTTTCGTATACAAGCTATCCTTTAGAAGATATTGCGATTCAAACAAAGGTCGATATTCGATATCGAAAACGTCGGTTTATTTTAATATTTAAAGAATATGTTCCTTTCTACAAAATAAAATTCACTTTTTTTAAAAGTAATCGATAAAAAAATATTTTTTTTTAATTGGTCAAAACACAAAACTCTCGTTTTTTAATGGGTTGGGTTCAATATCCAGCTTTTTATAATCCAGTTTTTTAAAATCTCGGTTTTAAAATCCCGCTTTTTATAATCTTATAATCCCCCGCTTTTGCAATTAAAACTACTTGTTTTAACTCCCACCAAAAGTTCGTTGGGACTTAGTTCATAAATTGGGAGTTAGTTCATTTGGGACTTATTTCATAATGAACTAACTCCCAAATTTATGAATTAAGTTGGGACATAGTTCATTATGAAATAAGTCCCAACGATTTTAATATACAGTGAGGTATGTATGGGGGGCATGTTGCCCTCCTGCAACCCCACTGCTTGGACACACTATAGGATTTGGGGTAGGTGCGAGGTTGGGTGTATGGAAAGTTTCTTTTTATCATTTGGTAGTTTTTATTTGGTGGGACATAACCCTTCATTTGCATTTTGTGACTTTATTCATTTTCTGTTGGGAGTTAGTTCCAAAAATAATGGGAATGACTTCATAATGAACCAAGCCCCAATTTTAGTGGGAGTTAGTGCATTGGGAGTTGTTCATTTGGGAATTAGTTTCAGGGCCAATTTTTTCAATGAGTAAATATATGTTAATTTTTTTTGTGAGCAAAAAAAAAATGTGTAAAGTAAATGTGTAACCCCACATATTTTCTTTTTCGAGTAATTTGTATTTTTTTAAATTTACAAACACGTTATAATTTTTCGTTTAATACCCAAATGAATTGCGAAAAACGAGATTGGCGGTATTTGGCGGAATTTTAAAAAGCGGGATTTTGATACATTGAGATTATGAATAAGCTGGATTTTAGAAGGATTTAAAAAAAAACGGGACTTTAAAACTTTTTTTTCAGGATTTTTGAAAAACTGGATTTTAAAAATATGAATACCGATACGCTCCCTTTTTTAATCTTAAATGTTAAGAAATAATTTTTTTTTTAAATATTTTCAGTTCAGTTTCAGACTAAGATTTTTGTCTACAGAATAAGTTATGGCATATACATTTTTTGTACGAGCTATCATTTAGGCGATAAAATGAGTTTCAAAGAAAAAGATCAATATCGAAAATATCGATTTTTGCCATTAAGTTTTCAGTTTTTTTTAAATTTTGTTTTTAGTACCTACCTACTTTTGGTCTTAAACCAAAAGCAAAGTCAAAACTCATATTATTATTAATTGTTTAAATTACATATTTTCAATTCTAAATCACATCATGATCCAATGTTTCATTGAAATTTTCTGATTTAATTAAAATAGATGTTGAAGGTCCAATAAAATACTAATAAATACTAATAAAATTCACGAAAGAGATATAAAAACCTTTTCAGTTGTTGTCATTTTCTGACTGTATACATAAATGTGAAAAACTTATATAATAGGTAAGTATGTATGTGCCTACATTAATATGGAAAATAATTTTTATTTACATTTCCAAATCGTAAATTTAATAAAAAAGAAAAAATTGAAAGAAGAGAAAATTTATGCAAATCCCTTTTTCCGCACATGTTCTAGATTTTTTTTTTTGATGACAAACACCTTCTTGTCAACGATCCCTTATCACGAAGAAATGTATATCTGTCAAATATCCTTGTCAATTACGTTATTATTTACCATTATTATTTATAATTTATCCTTGTTTTGGTTTTTGTGTTGTTGGTGGTGGTGATGGTTGTGTGTTATATTTTGCTCCCCTAATCTAAATGGAAATAAAAAAAAAAAAGAATCATAGTATACCTACTCGTGTATATAATTCTTCTCACTCCTTCATTGTCACATAAAAGTGGTAAGAGCCCCCTTTAACTTTAACCGATTCGTCTTCTGTTACGTTATCTGACATGAATTATGAGGGTTTGTCCTTTGATTGATTTGATACAATTTTTCACAAAAAAAAAAAAAAAATGAAACGTATAACTGACATTACAAACGCAATGCAAACAAAATGTGGATAAAAAAAAAACACACATTAGATCAAATGAATCGAAAAAGGGGTTGTTGTTGATCGGTTGAATTTTGTTGTTCGTGTAATTATTTTTTTTTTTTTGCAATTCAACACCCCTTCAGCATACAAAAAAACCCTTGAGGCGTTGTTTGCATTTGTGTATAGACGAAAATGTGTGCCTATTGTCAGAAGAATGATGAAGACAAATATTATTGCTGCAATTTTGTTTCTATTATGTTTTGTTTTTTTTTTTCAATCACGCAAAGTAAAGAACAGGGGTGGATTTAGATTTTTTATAGAGATGCATTTCAGCAGTTTTGAGACTATACCACCATACTTCTCCTACAAAGGGAGCTAGAGCCTTATTTAAGTCGACTGATGCTTGAAATTTCGCACAGAGCATTTTTTCGTAATTATTTAGTTTTAGCTCATCTAGAACAAGTTACTGTCATAAAATTATTTTAATTTCTTTTCCAAAAATAAAGAGAATAGAATTTTGACGTTTCTTGCTAAAATTTTCTTATTTGGGTTACTTCCGTAAATTGTAACAAAATCAGTCCCGCCATTAAGGAGATTATTGGCTGGAGTCTGGAATGATTTGTTACAATTTTTCAATCTGGTAGTTAAAAGGAGTATAAATACTATGACATTTAATTTTTTTTAATTTGTATCCACAGAATCAGCTTCATCATCTCAAACTCAATTGCAATTATATTGGGTGATAAGGCAATTTGCATTCAAAATTCTTGGCGCCCTCTACAAAATTCCGCACAACACAGCTCCCTGTATTGCTTCCATGGTAAATCCGCTCCTTGAAAATGAGTGATAATTTATATTGCACGAGACATATGCGCGCAACGAAAGTCCTGCAGTTTTGTGGTTGCCAAAGGCGAGTTTGGAAAATTAGGGGAAAACATATCAAATGTCAGAAAGTTTTTGCAGGGCACAAATGTACATACATATTATGTATCTATATAAATTGCATACGATGTATGTGATGAGAACGAATATATAAAGGGAAGGGACTTACAACGTTTTCTCTTGATGGGCTCAAATAAAACTTCACCTCTTCTCTCTCTGTGCTGTGCCTTTACGCTGCCAGAAGCAATAAATCAGACTAATTTTCCAAGGATTTTCCGCCCGGGGCCCAATGGACACGTTGAATGTGTAATTTATTGCCATTTATTGTGACCACATATGTGATGTTGGGTTTTTTTTTTTTGTTGTTGTTGCCTCAGAGGACAATCATTTATATAGGGACGACGGATGTCATAGAAAGACAGGGTTATACATATAGAGGAGAGTGAGAGATGTCGAACGAAATTTTGATTGATGCTAGAAGTTTGTCATGCAAATTGATGGAAAATTTAACCATACGAGTATTTGCTAGTTTTTTTTTCTTCTTCTTTTTCTGTGGGCACATATAGCACAGAGTGTCTGCAATGATTATGATGAGGGTTTTTTGATTCCTTGTATAGAGGGGAATCATATATCTAGAAACACCCAAAAAAGGCTTTTAGATAAAATTTATGATGGAAGATTTTTTGGGGCAGATAAAATGGATTGATGACAAATGTTTCTTATGTGACATATGAATATTCATTTATTTATTAGAAATGCTTCTTATAAAGGGTGATTTTTTAGCTGGTTTGGTTTTGGCAACACTGGTTTTGACAGCTGACGTGTGTTTAGTACCTTGTGTCACTGTCAAACAGCTTCAGTTTGGTTTGCAATTTAACCATGGACCAAGCCAGCCGACCTACCACAACGCCGAATTTTTAGGTGAATGGGCTCTTGGAAAGCTGGCCGAGGATCCGCTTTTTTATCGAAAAATTGTGTTCAGCGATGAGGCTCATTTTTGGTTGAATGGGTACGTAAATAAGCACAATTGCCGCATTTGGAGTGAAGATCAGCCAGAAGCATTGCAACAGCTACCAATGCATCCCGTAAAAGCCACTGTTTGGTGCGGTTTATGGGCCGGCGGCATTATTGGGCCATATTTCTTCAAAGATGATGCGAATCGCAGCGTTACTGTCAATGGTGAACGCTACCGAGCGATGATAACAAACTTTTTTTTGCCCGAAATGGAAGTTCTTGACTTGCATGATATGTGGTTTCAACAAGACGGTGCCACATGCCACACAGCACGCGAAACAATGGCGCAATTGCGAGGCGAGTTTGGTGAACAGTTAATTTCACGTTTCGGGCCGTTCAATTGGCCGCCTAGATCGTGCGATTTGACACCATTAGACTATTTTTTGTGGGGGTATGTCAAGGCTAATGTCTATAGGGACAAGCCCGCTTCGATTGACGCACTGGAAGCCAACATCCATGCATTCATTCGTGAGATACCGGCCGATATGTGTGAAAGAGTATGCCAAAATTGGACTCAGCGGATGGGCTACCTGAGACGCAGCCGCGGTCAACATTTGCATGAAATTATCTTTAAACATTAAATTGCAAGGTTCAAACTATCGATTCAAATTAATATTTCATTCATTTTTTCGAATTTTTTGTGTTTTTTTTTTAAAAAAAGTCCTAAACCTCTTAAAAAATCACCCGTTATATCACATCTGACAATAAGGGTTTTTGTTTGGCAATATACGCACTAGGCTGAGTTTAAAGGTTTTTTTTTTTTTTTTGAAAAACCAAGTTTGAGAATAAATTTAAAAAAAAACCCAGACTTTTGTTTCGAGTTTTTATCTCCACGACTTACTGACCGCATAATTAAGAGAAGTTAGACAATTTTCAGTAGTTCCCATTTCAAAACATTTTTTTTACAAAAAATTTGTTTAATCACAAAAAAATAGGAAAATAATCTTCCTTGTTAAAATGCTTAGATGCTATGCATTTTTCAAAAAAATTTCACATTAAACTTGAAGTCGTTGGTAATATTTGTATACAAAATTAGTTGAAAGCGTAGATTTTCGGTTCCTTTATTAAGAAGCTAAAATAACACTTAATTTAAAAATTTTACAAAGACAAAATCATTTTTTTTTAAATCGAAAAATTTGTTCGACTTTGGGAACTGTGATTTCGACATATTTTTGACAACTTACATTTAATGTTAACTAATTCTTTACCGAAAAATTGTTAAACTAAAGGATTTAAAAGATTAAGGGTCTGTTTCACAATGTCTGAGTAAAGTTCTGATTAGATACTCGACACGTAAATATTGGCACAGGGTCATAAATCCTAAAGAGAAAAACTTACCTACAATTGTCTTTTCACGACTTGAATAGGATATAAAAATTCAAAAATATTATTATTCGGTTTGTGGACTTATGACCCTGTTCCAATATTTATGTGTCAAGTAACTAATCAGAACTTTACGCAGACATTGTGAAACAAGCCAAACTAACTCTAATTTAAATCTGAGTGAACTGAGTACCTATAGGTCCTGAAAAACTGGCCTTAAGGGTATTAAATGGTCCAATAGAACAGATAAAATATTGAATTAAAAAAGTGTTTATAGATATAATATATTTTAAGAAAAAGAAATAAATATTTTTAAACGAACTTACCTGATATGGTTGACTTTAACTTATACGGAATCTGCAATGAAACAAAAAAAAATAAATAATCATTAAATAATATTTTTTTATTTATTCCAAATTAAATTTAACTTGAAATCAAGAAAAAACAAATATACTATGACAAATTTTAAAGACTTAAAGAAAATAAATTAAATACATCGAATGTCTCAAGAACCATTTTTTAATAGTTTTTTTTTTTATAAAGGTAAAATTTTGGAAACATTTTACAAAAAAAGGTTGGTATTCCAAAGGAAAAAAAAATTTTTGTATCTATTTTTTTATTATTACCATTTTGTTATAATTTGTTGTTAGGCAAGAACATGAAATAAAAAAAATAAAAAACATCGCCTCTAGAGTTTGGAAAATCTAATTTGTGCATGTACCATTCGTTCATCCGAAGCTATAAGGGTCTAAACTTGCCCGTATTTCCTTTTAAGTTTCATGGAAAAAAAAGCTTAGTAAAAAACATATAAAAAAATAAGGGGCATCGTCCTAGAAAAACGAACTTCATCATTTTTTAAGTGTTTTTTAATGTCGGGTTAAAAAATTAATATTGAAAAAAAAATAATTTAACAATTTTCGAAAAATCGAATTTTGAAAGAAAAAAAAAATTTCGAAAATTTTTTAAATCCAAAATTTAATATTAGCACATAGAAAATTTTTATCAAAATTTTAGGAGTCGTTTTCGAGAAAAATAAGATTTTTTACGATTTTTAAACATTTTTATGGGAGGTTCCCATACCTTCTATTATTTACGGTTAATAGAATATTTTTTTTTTCAAAAAATTTGTTACATTATGTTAAAAAAATTACTTGACTGAAGTAAAATAAATTTGAGTCTTTTTTTAAATATTATTATGTTCTCAAAAAAAAATTTCATAAGTAATTTTTAAAAAATCTAAAAAAAAAATTATTTTTGTTTTAAAATTTTAGTACCTACAAAATACCTTTTTAACTTCTTAAAACATTCTCCATAAGAAATTTATCAAAATCAGAGAAAAGTGAAAATAAAAAAACTGATCAAATTTTTCACTAAAAGGTATAGCTTATATTTCGATGGCCCCATGCGAAAGTATACTAAGTGCAAATATGCTATTTTTCAGGAGAGGTTCAAATTTTTTGAGTCGATGCAGCGGTTTTTATGACATAAATAACTCAAAACAGTACTGTTGACTTAGTATAGTCTTGCATGGGACCACCGATGTATGTATTTAAAATTATAGAATTTTTTTTTGAAATCTATAGCCAATTTGAGAAAAAAAATTTTTCCAAAAATTTTGCAAAATGTATACGTAGGTAGGTACTTATACCGATATTTTTTGTCCTTAAAAAAACATGAAAAAAACCAGTCGGGGAATATTAAAATATGTATGTTAGGTCCAAGTTTAAAGTAGACGAGCAGACAGACGGACAGAATTGGGCCACCCACATTTTTCGACTTTAATATCATCGTAATATCATGAATCAAGATCCCGTGTTAGATTTTTTTTGAAACCATAAAATAAAAAAAAATAAAATAAAATAAAATAAAATAAAATAAAATAAAACAAAATACAACAAAACAAAATAAAAGAAAAAAATTAAATGAAATGAAATGAAATGTAATAAAATAAAATATGAAACAAGAACACCTCCTCAGCGGTTTTTATTTTTATTGATGAATCGTGTCTCTAGTGATAATACCAACATTACCAGAGTAATGATAAGTGGCAGTTTTTTCAAAACGTCATTAGGCAATTCTTTCTTAGTTCGTCTAACTAAATCCGTGCAATCCAGGTTAAATTAAAAGATCTTAGGATTGAACTACAACAACACCTTTGTCCGTTTACTTCCCAAAACCGCAAATTTCTACCACTTTTAGTCCAAAGTTATACCAAAGTTCAATAACAAAAAAAAAAGTTGGTAGAAACTGTCGTTTTGAGAAATAAACAAACGGACCTATTATCTCGAAATGGACTAGTGATACTATGTAACCAATATTAGGTGTGTTTTATTCATTGCTGCATAGCCAGCGCAGCACAAGTCTGAATAAAACGATTACTCACTCTATACGTTCATTTCAATAATTCAAAGTTCTGTCGCCAGCACAGCCATCTTTTTTTTACGGACTTCTTTTTCGCCAGCAATCAAATTGTTTTTTATAACGATTTTAATATAAAATGTAAAATATAAATAAAAGAATTTAAAAAACCGATTAAGTATATTTATATTTTATTTATTATTATTTAATAATGTCACAACATATATAATTTTGTTTTAATTTTAAGCTACGCGTTTCGGATTTTTCTCATCCATCCAAAATTATATATGTTGTGACATTATTAAATAATAATAAATAAAATATAAATATACTTAATCGGTTTTTTAAATTCTTTTATTTATATTTTACATTTTATATTAAAATCGTTATAAAAAACACACAACATGGAGACGACACCCCTAATAAATTGTTTTTGTTTGCCAAGGGAAATTTTGCTGCGCTGGCTATGCAACAATGAATAAAACACACCTATTGTGCCCGATTACTTCTTTTGGGTCTTTGCGTAAAGTTTTCGTTGTAAGCTGATACAACACAACCTTGAAACCTTGATATGTACCTATTAGAAAAGATTGGCCTAAAATTGGACCTATACAGCTGCTGAAGGGGTCATATGACTAAAATCGTGTTTCAAACTATAAATTTTGTATTATAAACCATTCTTCTGAATAAAGATTGCCGATAAAAGTTCATCTTTAAGCTCTTATCCTTCTTCCCAGCAAGAATGTTCATGTTTTTTATGTTTTTATTTTGTCAATTTATTTTTCAATACTTTTACCTTCTTAATTAAATGAAGCCACTTTTGATACAAGATCAACCTAATTATCTTAGAAGACTTATCAAGTTATTGCTCAAAACTTCTCTCATGTAAATTCCCTTCTACAAATTCTTACGTTAGCTAAACACAATACATTGTCAATCTTAAACCTTTTCTTTTTATTTCCTATAATTAAACATGAAACCACAAATTTGCTTTCATTTCCTCCACATGATGTCAATCAGTCTTAACTGATTTAAATGTCCTTGCCATAAAATAGAAAAAATAAAAAAAAAAACAAATTCCTCACAAAAAAAAAAAAAAAAAAAAAACATACAAATTCAGCACACGTTGCTAATCCGTCAACAAATCCCCTAAGCCTCTAAAAAATAAAAAAAATAACACGTTTATTTTTATGTTTGCTTTGCAGAAGCTCAACATCATGCGGATTCCATTCCAACTAATCTCACTGAGGTGAGAATAAATACCAGGTCTTATAAAAGGAAGCACCACTTCGCATGTTATAGGTTGGGGGTTGGGAATCATGGTACATATAGCAAAGTTCGGTGCTCAGGTCAGGCTATAGGCTAGAAGGTAGATAGATATATATAGTTGTAGTCACTGACTCACTCAATAATTACTCTTTATCCATGATGTGCTTACGCCATTGCCGTACATTGGTTAATCGGATAATTGTGGAATCCTCTTAGCCAAGTGGAATGGAATTCCATTGCTATAGGCTGACTATACCTACTTATATGTAAGCGTCATTAACACCCAGAGAGTAAGACTATATAGATTGTAGGTTTATACCTAGTAAAGGTAAATAAATTCCTTTGAGGCTTAGCGAAAAAAGGTATAAAGTAAGTATGTGGAAAAAGAACTATGGAATACCTATACGTAGTTATACTGTTCACTTTGATCTATACCTAACTCTTTTTTTATATACCTAGTTTTCTGCTTTTTTAACCCTCGACGTATATATAATAATTGTCGTCGTCGCCACCACAGTGCGATAGGTGAAAGTTGGAATGCTCCAGTTTTAATTAAATTTCTCGTTAGGGATATATTTACCAGAAAACTATTTGAAGCTCATTGGTGGCAAGCAAGCCCGTAGGTAATATTTAAGAAGATTCCACAAAAAAAATGGCATTAAATAAATCTATAGCTGACTATTCTACATCACTTTAACGAGCACTTGACACATCTTGTATGGATGTTTAAGATGGAAATGGCTACCCTGTTAGTATAAAAAAGATTCAATATTCTTCTGATCAACATTTCATATTTGCTTCTTCCTATTTGAGTGTTGGAATAGAAGAGAAAAAAATTGAAATATTTCTTCAAAATCTCAAAACCCAAAACCAATACCACTCTAAATTCCCAAAAATACTTCCGACAAAAATTTATTGACCCCGATTAACAAATCGGATTTTATAATCGGCATGTTGATGTAAATTTTGAAAAAATGGGTTTTTCTGGATTTTCGATTTTCGGATTTCTAAAAACCCAAAATCCCGAGAACCCAAAATGAAGAAACCCCTTTTTCTCAAAACAAAAAACGAAATTCCGAATATTAAGTAACGAAAAGATATATGTATATGGTAAAAATACAAAATAAGGGTTTTAAGGGTATTGGATTTTCGGCGTTTTCAGAATTTTGAGAAATCGATATTTTAGATTCAAAGCCTCAAAACCCAAAACCAATAAATGATTAAATAAATAAAATTAAATTGGGTTTTTTAGGATTTCCAAAAACCCAAAATCCCGAAAATCCAAAATGAAGAAACCCCTTAGTCTAAAAAAAATCTTAATTAATTGAGAAAATATATACAGGATTCACAAATCGGATTCTAATTAACTATTTAACGATTAACAAATCGGCATGATTAAGTTAATAAAACAAAATTGGATTTTTCAGAATTTTCGATTTCAGGGTTTCCAAAAACCCAAAATCCCGCGAACCCAAAATGAAGAATCATCTTTGTCTGAAAAAAAAATCGAAATCCCGAACATGAAGTGGCAAAAAGAAATATAAAGTACAAATAAAAAATAAGGGTTTTAGGGATATTGGATTTTTGGCATCTTGCGTTTTCTTTTCAGGATTTTGGAATTTCGATATTTTGGGTTCAAATATCCCTTCAAAACCTCAAAACCAATAAATGATTCAATAAATACAAAAAATAGTTTTTTTAGGATTTCCAAAAACCCAGAATTCCAAAAACCCAAAATTAAGAAACTCCTTAGTCTAAAAAAAATAAAAATCCCGAGTAAGAAGTGGAGGAAAAATATATAAAGTAAACACAAATGAGGGCTCAAATATCCCTTCAAAATCACAAGACCTACAACTTATAAAACTTTAAGTCCCCGAAAAAGTACCTAAAGAAATAGGTATGTCCATCCCGACTAGCAAATCGGATTCTACAATCTTAATAATTAAGCAAATGAAAAAATAGGGTCTTCTAGATTAAAGATTTTAAGAATTTTGGAATTTGGTTTTTCAGGATTTTCGATTTTGGGATTTTCAAAAACTCAAAACCCGAAAACTCAAAATGAAGAATCCATTAAGTCAAAAAAAAAAATCAAAATCACGAATAAGAAGTCGCGAAAAAATATATAAAGTAGGTAAATAAAAAATAAGAATTTTGGGGATATTGGATTTTCGACATCAAGCGATTTTAGTATTTCGGTTCTCTATGTTTTCTAATTTTTAGAATACCCTTAAATTTTGAATATCAGTATTCAACGTGATACCTGTCCATTTCCACAAACGTAAAGGAGAAGTGACATAAGCCTAAGCAATCTTGGTAAAGCAAATGCCTTGTCGGCCAATAGCTTTTAGTTGGCCATAGAAATGTCATAATCCAGAAGGCCTCTGTTTTCTGTTTTCTGCAGTCAAGACGACGAATAACAGAGCCAACGCTTTGAATATGAATATGGATTTACCGGAATATTGTGATTTTTCTGATTTCAGTAAGGGTCGCAACATGGATGCCGAAACAAGTTTTTCTTTTTATAAATTAAATGAATTGGAAATATACCGTCAGACCTACCTATACGGCGATAGCTTGAGTAAACCTGTCATTGAAACATTCTCTAAAGATAAATCATTATAAATGTTTTCATATACAATGTCCTTCACTTATCAACAAATTTCCTTTTCAAACAAAAAAAAAAACACACAAAACCAAAACCAAATAGAATTCTCATGAATCATCATCAATCCATTAACCTTCAGCATCATCTCCAAATATCATCAACATCAACTTTTCCAATTACACCATTCATCAACACAAGACAAAAGTGCACACAACCATCAGGACATCTAACACCCTGTTTCCTTTTTGACTTCCCTACAAATCTTCCCCCCGTCTCGTCCCATCCCCACCATCGTGATGTCAGTCAGTTAAATTGAAGCCAATATACCCAAGCCCTACCGCTGCTGCTTCTGTATGACCATATATCTGACTGAGAAAAAAAAAACAAGTTCCACTTCCACATCACACACAGAGTGATAAATCACTCTCATTAGCAGATATCAATCACAAGGATAAATCAATAAGAAAACGACTCCTCGTGTTTAATTTATTATTTTTACTTCAATTTTTCCCTTACCCACCATTGAATTTTGCACCCTGCCTGTCTCAGTCTTGCCATCACCATTCCTTAGAGCTCCAGGACAATAGAACGGAAATTTTCGTGATCCTTCCTCACGTCATGTGGCAATATTTTGTCTTCCTTTCCAAATAAAATGGCAAAGAAAAAAAAAATAATTTAACGCAAAGAAAAAAAGTTGGACGAAAAAGTGAAAACGTCAGAACAGAAACAGAGAAAAATGTATGGAGATTTCTTTTCAACGACCCATAACGACAGAATGATGGATCCCGCAAAAGCCCAAGATTCCAAGAAAAGGATCTGTTCCTGTCAGTTGTCTTGACATATATTTTTCTTTGTGAATGTTATATTTATACATGAATGTGTGTTTGTCTGTACGTGTGTGTGTGTTTTGTCCGTTTTCACAAAGTGAGTGAATAAGTGAGTGGTAAAGGATGACAGGGCAGGGAAAAAAATTACTATATATATGTATAGAGAAGATAAATGCCATAAGGAAGGACGAAGTAGTAGTGAATAATTGTGTGACAAGAGGAGTGAAATGCAGAAAAAGCGTAAAAACTCTTTTAATAACATTAAACATTTTGACAAATGATTTCTAATATTTTTTCACTTTTTCAACAAAAAAAAATAAAAAAAAACATTTTTCCATATGCATGGGGGGTTCTTTCTAGATTGTGAGAGGCGAGAAAAAATTACTTGACACACAATTGTTCTTTTAAATAACGGCAATTTGTCAATAATACTAAGTAGAACTACTCTGACATCAATTATATGGTAGATGAGCGGTGAAGTTGGCCACTTCTCATCAATAATTTGACAGTTTCTGATTTTGTAAATGAATTCATATTTTTTGTTTTGTTATGAAATTTATAACATTTTTGTTTTTTACCGATTAAGGGTCCAGGTCCAGGTTCAGGTCCTTGTTCAGGTCCAGGACCAGGTCCAGGTCCAGGTCTAGGTCCAGGTCCAGGTCCAGGTCCATGCCAGGTCCAGGTCCAGGTCCAGGTCCAGGTCCAGGTCCAGGTCCAGGTCCAGGTCCAGGTCCAGGTCCAGGTCCAGGTCTAGGTCCAGGTCCAGATCCAGGGTTAGGTGTTAAGGTCTACGTCTACGTCTAGGTCCACATCCAGGTCCCTGTTCAGGTCAAGGTCAACTTCAAGTTCAAGATCTTGGTCTAGGTCTAGGTCTAGTCCAGGGTCAGGTCCAGGTCCATATCATGGGCTGGGAAGACTATATACATATACCAAAATCCAGCTTTGCGTCAATTTTTTCGGAATTCTACCTACTGTTTTTATGTCTAATATAACTGAACTATTTTTTTAACAGAACTTCCTTCGCTCTTTCAAATTCATGGCTTCCGACAATTTTGAACAGAGAAAAAAAAAATATAAAGACGTAATCTTCCCTAATGTAGGCCAAAATAAAACTTTATATTTATACACACAGGTAGTTTTCTTACTGTGTGAAACAAATAGGTACATGACTCCCCCGACCGCCCGCCACGCCATCCCACAATTTTCAAATGATTATATTCAAAGCAAAAAAAAAATAAAAAGAATGAAAGAACATGTCACATCGAGCTGTCGTGTAATTTTGCCAAAAAACATTGACAGACAAAAAAAACAACCACGATTGACGTATTGCAAATTGATTTTCATGCCGCTGTCAAAAATGTCATCTCTAAAATGTTTGTAGGTATATAATACTCAACTCATACTATACTTCCTTTGTGTTTTTTGCTCATAATGTATTTTTGTATATATCCAATCCATCGTACAGGGCTGTGCGAATTTTTTTTGTACCGAATTTAATTTTTTCGAAATTTGCCAAATTTTGATGAAGTTTTGATACTTTTTGTTTGTTATTTCGGATTTCCTTAATTTTAACATCGCCAATATTGTTGATCTTTTTGCACCCTCAACGCTCCATTTTTAATAATTCATAACTGTCAAATTGTCAGCTGTCAGGTTGTCTTTTTTTTTTTTGGCAACATCTAAACGCACAAATGGCGTGAAATTGAGAACTTGCGTGAATTCTGAGACTCCCTTTAAAAATTTTTCTAAAAATTTTACTAAAACTGTCAAAAATGTCGGAGATTGAACCATTACTTACATACATATAACTTGTCAACTGTCATTATCTTTTAATTCTTCTTCCGAATAGGAATAAATGTCAAATCATTAATTTGACAAAAATAAAATACTGGATTAGATTTCTGAACCAATTTTCCAAACCCTTTTCATGTGGTTTTTGGTTCGTTTTTGACACATTTTGCGAACTGAATTGAGCTATACGAATATTAGGGTCCAGTTTCATCCACTTTTGACATAATTAGAGAATTTTAATAAAAACAAATAACTGTCAGCAGAAATACAGACAGATTTTCTGATTTATTTTTACCGCACAGCACTGTATGGTATCCATATTTCCACCCACAAAACCAAGTAAGTGGATATATGTTGTTATTTTGTCGTGGGTGGGTGACTTCTGTGCGTTTGTATGTTTGTGTGTGCAAAAAGTCTCCTGAGTTGCCATAGAGAGAATATTGAAAATGGGGAAAAACAAACCGATTATATACATACATATACTGCCTGTCGAAATTTTCCTTCGCATAAGGAAAATGTCATCTGCTTTTGATGGGTGCTGACATTGCTATTACACCCAACGGAGTATAGCATGTGAAGAATTTGTGGTGTAGTATTTACAATATATGGGGGGAACGTAATCAACGTCATGTTGCGTAACTACATATATATTATCCAAAACGACAATATCAAAAAAAAATGAAAACAAAATCTTCTTGTTGTTAATAAATTCCGAATATAGAGTGAATAATTTATCATGGATGGATTTTTAAAGAAGTTCTTTTGTGGTAAGAGTCATTATGTTTTTTCTCAGATTAATTTGTATAGGTGAAGAATTTGTGTTTTAATTAAAACATAATTAAAAAATTACAATTATCTTTGGAGCACATGTATTTACCTAATTTGAAGCGATATCACAGAGAAAAAGTTGTTGAAAAAGAAGAAATATTCGTGTTGGAAAACCAAAATCCCAAAAAATCTTAAAAAAAAAACCAAAAATCCCAAAAACACAAAATCCTCAAAGCCTAAAAAACAGAAAACCCAACAAAAATCCATAGCTTGCTTCCTTGGATTTGGGGTTTTGGAATTTTGGGGTTTGTGGGATTTGGGTTTTCAATATTTTGCGTTTACGAATTTTGGGTCACTTGAATTTGGGTTTTTTTAGGTTTTATTCATTTTTGGAATTATGGGTTTTCAAAAATCTAAAAATCCCAAAAAAAAACTTAAAATACAGAAAACCCAAAACAAAATCCATTGTTTGTTTCCTTGGATTTGTGGTTTCGATATATTGAGTTTTGTGAGTTTTGGATTTTCAATATTTTGGTTTTAAGAGTTTTGGGTCTCTGGAGTTTGAGATTTCGGTTTTATAAATTTTTCTGATTTAGGGTTTTCAAAAATCTAACAAAAACTAAAAATCTCAACCGAAAAACCTAAAACACAGAAAACCCTTGGACTTGCGGTTACAATACTTTGGGATTTATGGGTTTCCAATATTTTGGTTTTCTGAAATTTGGGATTTCGGTATTTTACTTTTTTGCCATTATGGGTTCTTGGAATATCTGGTCTTGGGGATTTTGGTTTTCTGACTTTTGGGGTATGGGTATTTTGAATTTTAGTTTAGAGTTTATGGATTTTCGGAGTTTTGGGCTTTTTTGGGTTTTGGGGATTTTCGTTCTTCAGGATTGTGGGGTTTTAATTTTGGGGATTCTGTGTGACCCCTAAAATATTTATAGAAAAACACTTGCAATCTTAAAATTAAGAAAATTTCTTTTCCTCTCTTGAACTATACCAATGGTAAGAACCATGAAATCTACTCCTTTTAGGAACTTTCAGATGCTATCCTCCCCATTTAAATCAGCAACAACAAATCAACTTGAAAGTTCTTTTGTATACAACAATTGCAAAGTTGGTTGAATGGTTCTTTGTGGATGGACATTTCTGTATTAAGCCGAACTCTACAAAGCATGAAATGATTGCCCCCACACACAGAGTATCCAGCGAGAGGCCATTAAGCATCTGAGTATATAAAAATAAAGACATTGCCTTTTGGTGCACACACTCACTCCCACACGATTTTATACCTGCCTCCAAATGTGTCATGTCTCATGTACCGTCTTCACTTAACCTGGCGTCCGGGGAGGCATTATTTGTTCTTCTAGTCTTCCACCGCTTTCACCATTACCATCACCGAGTGCTGCTGTCGCCACTGAATGACCTGCCACCTAATTGTGTTCTTCCATTGAATGCACTTAATTGAGTCGTTCATTATTTGCCTTGCACAACTGCATCAGATGACTCAGCTATACGGATGCACAGAAAACAGACAGAGAACACCCAACTCCTGGTGGTCCACTTATACCAGAGAGTTGGAGCTTAAGTAGTCGTTCAGACCCGTGTCGTCGGTAGAGCAACCAGCGGTATCGATACCGACAAAGGTGGATTTTGTTGCAAATTTGGAAATGTGTCACCACGTGGCATCGACATTTGGGCGTAGCTGCCACTGCATTTTTTGGCCAGAGGACCGGACCGACCGCGCACATGTTAAATGGAAGATCTCAGTCGTAGTCGTCGTCGTCGCAGAGCGGAAACAAATCGACAACTCACAACAAGATCGCCTGGTTGGGTCGCATGTAACGTTGCGAATCTGACAATTCGACAAGATGCAAGTCGCGGCGCGGCAGTAGTAACATAAGAGCTGACAGCCGGCAACGTTTAATGTTTCCAAAAGGTTGAGTTTATGTGCCAAATGATGGCAGGCTTTGATATTTTGCCGCCCGGTTGCCATATGCGTGTGGAGAAGTCAAGAACTGTTGACTGGTTAAATGCACGATTGCATTGGAAGGGGGGGCTGGAGGTAGATATAAGGAATGATGGTGGTGGATGGTAGTGGCTCTGTGATGGCGTTGCGAAGTTTTTTTTTATTTTTTCCTTTTTATTTCATTGAAGTCTCTGACTCAACAGATAAATAGTTCCACAGTCTTCGAAAGACATCCGACACAAACAGATAGGCAGTGCGACAAGCGACCACAAGAGGCTATTTACACAACGAATGGAATGACATGTTGATTTGATAAGAGTAATGGCAAGTTGACGTGATTTTATTGGCGGCGACAGCAGTGAACGAGCGAATTATGTGCCGGAAAATGTATGAAATTCAAGTAAGTAGTAGTTCGTGTGTGTAATGTGTTTTTTTGCGTGGGGAATAAAACAAGCATAGGTATATCCTAGAGAGCTCTGCAGAGAGCTCCATGAATGGAGGGAATAAATTTGTACCGATTGAGACATTCTTCGAACAGATGGGTTGAGGGAATTCGAATGTATCTTTCAAGATTTATATCTAATAGATAAAAGTTATTTGAGATAAAGAAAAGTGGTTTTATCGTGAATGCAGTCAATCGAAGATGCAAGAAATATTTAGAGCAAAATTGCAAAAAAAAATTTAGTTCAGCGAAAAGTAGGCATAGCATTAAGGAAGAAGCGAAGAATTCGTTAGAAGTATAAGACCGCACCTGGCAGAACTGCATTGCAATAGAATTGACCAACACGAAAAAGTTGGTCAGAATTTACTTACTTTGTCAATTAGTGCGTCATGAGTGCAGTTCCATTGCTGTTTAGTTAGATAAGGCTCATATAATTGGATAAAAATAATAATCTGACACGTCATAAAATTCTGTTGGTGAAAGTTCCGTTGAAGAACAATTCTCGCATTAAAATCTTCAAGTGCCTAAAACACGTTAATTCAGAAGCTATAGAACTCAACTCTTTTAGAGAAAAAAACCCGTACGGTTTACAAAACTATGCTATCTCATTTTTAACCTTTTAAAGAATGCGAATGCGATTTTGGAAACCAGGACCATGGCTGTTGGGAAAGCTACTGTCACCCAAAATTTGCCCAAAATGCTTGCTTAAGCGCATCTTTGATAGTTCCCGGGAAACCAATACATAGTCAAAAAGGCGAATTTTATACACCTTCAAGCTCGGGACGAGACCGAACTCGTGACCAACTCTATTTACGACACAAGGAAGCTCCCTTGAAATGATGCGAGAATGGGGTCTGTTGAAGAGCAGTTTCGTAGAGCGGAGTGTTACCTTAAGGAAACACCTGTATTCAACGAAATGCAAAACTATACGTGATCTCATTTTCAACTTTTTAAAAACTCGAATGCGATTTTGGGAACCAGAACCATGGTTGTTGGGGAAGCTTTTGCCACACAAAATTTGCCAAAGTCTTGTTTTAATGCCTCTTTGATGGTTCCTGGGAAACAAATATATTCAAATCGGCGAAGCATAAACAAGTGCACGCTCGATCCCGGACATATCACTTCTCATGACTAGACTCATTTTATGACCCAACGGATTACGGAGCTCTCTTCAAGAGAATGATGCCTGTGGGAAAATATGGATTTTCCAAGCTAACTGCTCAATTGCCTCGCATCACCAAGCCTCTCCACCCCTCTCGGTCTCTTGCTAACTGCCTCCAACTAGACGGATCATGTCGTTCTCTACTTGAGCATGCAATCTAAGTTTGGATCTTCCTCTGCTGCGTACTGCATCATGGGTATAGATCCAAAGACGGGTATGGCTGGTTTTACGTTTCATGTGCCTAAGCAATTTCGTCAGCTAGTTTACAAGATATTCGGTCTCGTTTGTTTTAACGGACTCCAGAGGAAAATATTCAACGAAAAACTCAATAAAGCTCTAATTCATCAGATAAGATGGCAGGGTATACGTAGAAATAGTGGCCAAAAAAGTCAGTTCCCAGCGGTTTAGAATTTAACACCGATAAGGACGACGTTTTAAATGACGGGAACAACTGGGAACGGACCTCAACCAATTCGAATTGTAAAAATGAAGGCATTTAAATGTGGTCCAGTATAACTGGAAGATCCTGGACCCACATCAAGGCCATTAGTTCGCGTTAATTCTTCATAATTGGTGAAGAATTGAATTGAAGAATTCCTTGCCCAAGAATCAGTATATGGGTATGTCAGCTTTCAGGTAGGTAGTTACCTACATTATTTAAACAAAAAATAAGAACTATAAAAATGTCATAAGACATTTCTGAAAAATACATTAGAAAAATGCAAAAGCCACAAAAAAGCCCATCAATCCAATTCCAGTCAAAAAAAAAAAACAAAAATAATAATAACTCAACTCCAAAATCAACCAATCCCTTTCAATAAATGACAACGAGGACGACATCACATAGTAACGCATTGCATCTACCCCCTTCCGGGGCAAAAAATTTCAAACAAAATACAAAACCCCAGTAGCAGTTTTTTTTTTTATTTATTTTCTTCGTCATGCATGTCATTCTTCAATCTTCAACATCGATCGTTTTTGTTCTACCCCACCCCCTTCCAATGCCGTTTTCGCCTGTCAATACACATCTGAACCATTTATCGGCATCCTTTGATATCACATTCCCAGTTTTTTTTTTTGTTTAACTTCAACAAATTCAACTGCTCATCCTTCATCTCTGTTGATGGATGTCACCCAAAATGTTTACCTTTCCATTTCATTTTAAAGCGGGCTTGGCTTTTTCCTATCTCTCTCTCACATTGCCGCGCCGTCAAACACGCAAACCCCCCAAAAAAAAACATCGCCGCTCACACATCCCACCTTCACCCCTTGACTCTCGCTATTTTTAGTCACTTTGACAGCTAAACAAAGTAACAAAAAAAGGGCTAGATTAAAAACTCTATATTTCTTTTTTTTTTTGTTTTTATATAATTTTTGAAAAGCTGACTAGGATGACAATCGACGACATCGAAAACCCTAAAAAGGATTTATTTGGGTATCGATTGTTTTTGGGAGACACCTCGCTCATCCTACCTATGAACTGTATTTATATAAAAAACCCAATTTAGCCTGTTGGAGCATTCAAAAGCGAATGGAACGATTTTATAAATAAAGTCTTTTAAAAAAGTCCACAAATTAAATCCTGTGTTTGGTTAAAAAGATCAAAGGGCCACAGCGACACAACCGCCAGACACCATTTTTTTTTTTATTATTTTTTTTTAAATAAATTTAGTTTCCTTTGATTCACCACTGATTCAGTGAAAAAGTGAAAAGACAGAATTACTCCATGATGTGGATGTGGAATTCGGTGTTGTGGAACTTACCAAACAACTATAAATATGTACCACTCCAGGGAACACTTCTTTTTTTTTTCCTCTCACATCCTCCTTCTGGATTCGGGATGTACCATACCTAAATAATACATATATTTTGTGTTCTAGGTATTATTTTTGTGTTAACGTTTTTTTTTTTTTTTTTGCTGTCGAATCTTCCAATCACTGAAATTCATTTGAAAAAACACGCCAGGATGAATATTTCGTGTATATAGGTATAATTTACCTGGTCCTAATACGGGTCCAGAGGAACAAATCCGATGTTTATTGACAGATAGTTTTTTTTATTTATTGTCGGCTTTTGTTAGTGGAGCGCTGTCAAAAAGTCAAGATGGTTGAAATTTTAAATGATACCGCTTTGTTTGGTGTTGTTAAAAAAAAAAAACTGACCGAAAAACGATTCCACCTCATGAGGTTCGTTCAGATTGATAATAAAAAATAACAGTAGCTGCTGTCAAAGTAATTTAAGATGAAAAAAATGTGAACGACCATTAATTGTGATTATGACATTAGTTATAACATGTTGTTCTGACGCGTCTTGTTAATGAAAAATGATTGTATAGAAGGTAACTTGAGACGTGGGCGTGTGGGATAGATTCTTAACGTGCGTCGTCATCGTCGCGTCGTGAACAAAAATCTATTCATTTTTCTTTTATCTTCAGAGTACAACAAAAAGTAGAGAACAAGAATGGAAAATAAATGATAATGATAAACATGTTCGAAAAGGATGTGATAATTCAGTCCAATTTTTTTTTTTATTTTAAATTAAGTAAAATATCTGCAGAAACAGATATATAGATATATTCCACAAACATTTTTTGGAAGAAAAACTAATTAATAGAATAAAATTTAAATTTTAGGTTATTTTTCGAAATATTAATTTAAATTTCATTACACACTAATAAATTTTTTTCAAATGAATTATTTTTTTTTATATAATTATGACTTTAGAAATAAATTTTGTGGAATCTAAAAACATAAATATATAAGCAAGTTTCATTGAACTCCTTTATGTACTTCTTCGCGGAGTGCAAAGTATAAAGTGATGAGTGCGAAGTTCGGACTGATAAGTGCAGCGATGTTTGAACTGATAAGTGCACAGTGTGGATAAGTGCGTAGTGTGGAATGGAACGTGCAAAGTGTGGACTGATAAGTGCGAAGTGCAGATTGATGAGTGCGAAATTTAGGCATGATATGTGCGAAACATGGACTAAGTGCGAAGTGTGGAATGATAAGTGCGAAGTGTGAAATGATAAGTGCGAAGTATGGAAGGATAAGTGCGATGTGTGGGGTGATAAGTGCGAAGTGTGGACTAATTAGTGCGAAGTGGAGACAGATAAGTGCGAAGTGTGGACTAATAAGTGCGAAGTGTGGACTGATATTTGCGAAGTTTGGACTGATATTTGCGAAGTTTGGACTAATAAGTGCGAAGTGGGGACTGATAAGTGCGAAGTGGGGACTGATACGTACAAAGTGAGCACTGATAGGTGCGAAGTGTGGACTAATAAGTGCAAAGTGTGGAATAATAAGTAGGACGTGCGGAATGATAAGTGCAAAGTGCAAAGTACAGAGTGTAAAGTACGGAGTTTAAAGTAAGATCGGAGTGCGGTATGGGAAGTGCAAAGTGTGGAGTACGAAGTAAGGAGTATGGAGTGCGAAGTGATAAATGCAAAGTGCCAAGTGTGCAATTTGAAGTGCGAAATGTGCAATGCGAAGTGTGTAATGCAAAATGCGAAGCGTGAAATGTGAAGTAGGATGTGTGAAATGGAGTGCCAACTGTAGATTACGAAGTGCAAAGTGCTAAGTGTAGACTGCGAGGTAAGGAATGTTGAGTGCGAAGTGATAAATAAGAATTGCGAATTGTGCAAAGTGTCGTGCGAAGATTGGAATAAGAAGTGCGATGTGTGGATTGTGAAATGTGAAGTGTGGATTGTGAAGTGCAAAGTACTAAGTGGTAAATAAAGACTGCGAAGTGAGGATTATGGAGTTAGATTTAAATAAAACCTGACTTGACAACGATAGATTACACGAAATAAAAGTGGGTCCCATAATTCTATATGTTTGTGCGTTTGTCTGCCTAAATGTATGTCTGCCTGTACCGCTGTCTATCTACAACCTTAACCATTAAAACGATCTATCTACAACATAAACCACTACAACGCTTCTTTTAAAATTTGGAATTCCGAGGTTTTTCCAAAAAAATACAGCTGGAAACATGGTTTAAGTTTAGAAATTTGGTTTTGAAGTGTAAATTATTGAATAGGTACTTAATTCGATTTGAAAAACGAGTTTAATGCTTTTTTCTACCATTTTATCTAATTTATTATATGCAATATTTTGCAATATAAATTCTTTAAAATTCTAAGCCACTTGAACCACAACAGAAAGTTCATGCGAATTACATAGTCATAGTTTTTTTGTCAAATGCAATGATGGATAAAATTAACCACTTAAATTTTATATAGGTAGGTACAAAAGAAGTAATCAAAAATCATGTTCTCCATATAAAAACCCTTCTTTACGCACATACCTTTTTGTTCACATTCGAGATTGCTTAAATATTGGCACTTCAAATTTGAATAACTCGTAATCATATAAAATTCCTTCATTTATAATTCTTTCCCATCATAGAAAATCCAATGTATCTAAAAGGAAATGACGAAGCACGTAAATAAGACAGAAAATCAAAGTAAAATCTTAAATGTTTATCCTCAAGTTCAAACAAAGGAAGATTTTTTTTTAGTGCTTCTTAAAAGCCACAAAATTAGGGGAAAGCATTTATGTCATCATCACCATATTTTGCTCATCATTTTGTTTTGTCGACCCTTCCCTTCATCAAAAGGAAGAAATGACAAAAGATAATTTTTTTTAATGACTGAAAATTCAGTTCACACCAATTTCATATACAAAGTCGTCACACAAGGTGCACGATGATGACGGTGATGTGCTGAGACAACACAAGTACCTACAATTCGGGTTACATTGAACCATCACGCGTTACACATACCGATCCAAATAAGCCTTCTCCATGGCATACTGGCTGGCTGGCTGGCTGAGTTTAGCTAGGGGTTGGGCTATAAAGGAACCCTCATCTCATCAAAAATGATGTGATCCTGCTCAAGAGGTGACACAATTAAAATGATTTCACAATGTGACATTTAAGTAATTCCACCGAACCACACAAAAGATGACGACTACGACGACGATGACTGTTACGCTTGATATTGTTGCCATCATTTCTAGTGCATGTCCTTATTCCGCTTGAATACCCTTGCGAAAAATCCCCTCGTCGTCATCGTCATCATCGTTGAGTTCGTAACAATATCCCTCAGTCGTTCGGAATGGCACGTCATGTCACTTAACGTCAATCATCATCTCGTTCGACAATTGTTTTTGGCTTTGGATTTTTTTATTTTTTGCTGGTCTTGCTTGTTTTTTTTTAATTTAAATTTTTATTCTTATTTTTAGATTTTACAAAATACAAAATAAAACCTGACTGAGGAGGGTTGTTATATTGTTGTTATTGTGTCCTCAATCAAGGGTTATATGGCTGAGAGAGAGAGAGAGAGTCCTTGTCACAGCTATTGAATGTCAGTCATAGCATCGTCGAGAAAATGAAACAATAACAATTTTGGGGTTGATATTTTGCTAACTGCTAGGATAACGCAGCAAAATAAAACGAGAGTATACAGAAAGCTACAACATATCAAAAATTTATTGACTTTGATATAACTGGAAAAGTACACCACACACATACATAGCTAGGTATATGACTGCTATGCGATATAGGGGCGGAAGGAGGTACATAATATAACTGTTCTGATTTATAGAAGGGATTTTAGAAAACCAAATTCAATGCTTTTGTTTGAAATATTAAATTATTCAAGTGATTTCGAAGCAGGCAATCACAATGGACTAGTTAAATTTTTGATTAGATTTATAGGAACATAAAATTGAAAGGAGTTCTATTTTGGGAATATTTTTTGGGATCCTTTATGAGCACAGGAGCACTTGAAATTTTGAACAGTAAAATCATAGGTAGGTATGTAAACTACTTACTTAATAATATTTTAAGTTTTTTGTTTTGTATGCTATTTTTTGAATTTTCAATATTGTTGCATTTTTAAAACTTTCTCTTTTCTTTGAGCCACACAGAATTTGTAAGATATTTTTGTCTCTAAAGAAAAATTACTGTTGACCTGTTCAGGGACTGATCTTTTGGCATTTGATAGCTTCACACTTGTGTCTTCATGGCAAACAACAACTTGAATCAACTTTTCGTCATAACCTCCTAACATTTCTTCTGGCAAGCACTGAGCGGAAATACCTCATTCAAATCTTAAAAAAAAAGTACCATCCCTATTATGATTGTCAATTATTATCAATTCATAGTTGATAAATATTGAAACTTGAACTCAATTTATTAAAAAAAAAAAAACAGATCAACATTGCATCTTTTAATTAAAATTGCCAAATTCGCCGAAAATTCCTTAAATTTTCTGAGTACTGATAAGGTTCGAAAAAGTTAAAGAATTTTGAAAGGCTGTGCTGTATTTTTATATCAACTATTGGGTCTGAAAAAAGGTAGATCATCAGACATGTTTTAATTAAAACTGTCCAATTCGCAAAAAAAAATCCTCTAAATTTCTGAGTACTGATTAGGTTCGAAAAAGTTAAAGAATTTTGAAAGGCTAGGCTGTATTTTTATTAAAACTATTGAGTCTGAAGAAAGGTTGATCATCAGACATCTTTTAATTAAAATCGTCAAATTCCTCAAATTTTCTGAGTACTGATTAGGTTCGAAAACGTTAAAGAATTTTGAAAGGCTGGGCTGTATTTTTATATAAACTATTGGGTCTGAAGAAAGGTCAATCATCAGACACCTTTTAATTAAAGTTGTCAAATTCGAAATAAAATTCCTTAAATTTTCTGAGTACCTACTGATAAGGTTCGAAAAAGTTAAAGAATTTTATAAGGCTGGGCTGTATTTTTATATAAACTATTGGGTCTTAAGAAAGGTCGATCGTCAGACATCTTTTGATTAAAATTGTCAAATTCGCAAAAAAAATCCTCACATTTTCTGAGTTTATGTTCGAAAAAGTTAAACAATTTTGAAAGTCTCAGCTGTATTTTTATATAAACTATTGGGTCTGAAGAAAGGTTCGAAAAAGTTAAAGAATTTTGAAAGGCTGTGCTGTATTTTTATATCAACTATTGGGTCTGAAGAAAGGTAGATCATCAGACATCTTTTGATTAAAATTGTCAAATTCGCAAAAAATTCCTTAAATTTTCTGAGTACTGATTAGGTTAGAAAAAGTTTAAAAATTTTGAAAGGCTGGGCTGTATCTTTATACAAACTATTGGGTCTGAAGAAAGGTCGATTATTTCGTAGTTTATTTGACCTTTTTTAGATTTTTGACATCGCTCAAATGACAAACTCATTATCAACTCAGAAAAAAAAAATTAAAACCGCCAGTTTTGATGAAAAGTCTTCCCAATTTCCAGTCAATATGTTACTCAGTTACTCTTGAAATACGAAAAAATTTAAAACTCGATAATTAAACTAGTTATATGAATTCGTTATTTCAGACAAAAAAAAATAAATAATTCAGATCACTTCGTCTATCTTTCAAAAGAATTCTAATGAAATGATAAAACCGCCCTTTTCCTACTTTTTTTTTCTCTTAAAACAAAACATATCATATTTTAGCCAGTTACTTATATCACAATCAATCGAAATAAAAAAAAAACCTATGAAATAAAATCAAATCGTGTTTCTTTGTTAATCAAATCTCAATAAAACCCGATCGCTTCCTCTATCGCATGTCTGTCAACTCAATCGGACATAAATTTCAATTATAATGACGTTCAAGCTCCTATAGTAAGTATTGATATGGGTAGTTTTCCTGCGCACAGCTGAAGTCAATCTCACTCTTGTTGTCCACTACCACCATCAGCATTATATTGCAGCACCATCATCATCACCGTACCGCGCGCCGCGTCACATCGTCATCAGTCAACTAACTATATATAATATTTACCGAACCCACTTGTGCGCAGCATGTGGCCTTATTGGTCAGTCTTAGTTTTAAAATATACGCCACTACTGTTTCAATAAAAGTCAGTTTTTAAATGCGTCCCCAGTCGTAAATTTTCCAATATTGTATCCATCCCCCCCTCCCATGATGGCTTCTTCTCCTTGCTACCGCACAAGGACCAACTGCGGACTTTATATATAGATCCACATACTACCTAACCTACAAACTACTTTACGTCTCCCTCTCTCTCTCTCACTCTTTTTCTCTTTGACTTGCTGACTAATCCGCCATAAATAAACAACTTTGTTAACAATTTTATGGTTTTATTAAACACAACATCATTATTTAAACATTTATTTTCGTTATTTCTTGAGAGTTTCGTGACACGCTGCTGGGGCCTCGTCCAATCTGACTTTGGATATTGGATTTGTCGTTGTCGGGAGTTTTTCCAGGTTTTAGTGTCTCGTTACCTCGGTGGTCAAAATCTCAAGTGGGTATAGTAAAATGTCCAGAATGGAAATAACTGAGGATTACATTGGGCTTTATTAAGAAAAAAAAAAAAAACAGTAAACGTGAGTGAGGTGAGGCGTGTGCTTTCTAGTAGTTTTATATACAGACTCACAGTCACTGTGGAAAGAATGTCTACATATTATCAACAGATTCTCGAAGGAGCCAGAGTCGACATGAATCTCTCCAGTAGGAATTTCAAGCTCAAAAAAACATTTTTATTTATATTCAATTTTGTTTCCTCAAAAAATGTGCTTCTTAAGTGCTGATAATGAAGCACATTATATCGCCTTATGCTTAAATGTTAATTTTAATTTTCAATAAAATGTTTATTTTAATAGTTTAAGCTAAAAAAGTATTCTTTCATAAGAACTTTAATAAATGATCCCTAAATATTTAAATACAACACATATTAAGCACTTAAATAGCACATTTTTATAAGAAAGATTAATCTTAGGTTTGTTTTAGGCTATTTTTGATAACGTATTTAAGGTTTTTAAGCTCAAAATCACATACGCCCTTAACAACTAGAACCTTTATGTACTGCAGAACTTTTACAAAATAAAGAGCGTAAAATTTCTTTCAACACCGACTGTGAATAATATTATCCCAATGTTTGTCGTACTACATGTTTTTTTTTTCTCATTTTTGGTTTTATTGGAATATTTAATAAAATATAAATTCCTTAAAGTATAATGTCGTACTAAAATATGGATTTAAACTTAAAGCACAACGTTAGTTATTGCCGTGTGGTGGTGGTAATGGTGGTGTTATTGGTGTTGGTGGCCTCAAACTTCTCAAAAATGTGTCAAACGACCCCAACAAATAGTAGGTAATAATTATTGCTTAGGGATTAGAAAATTGAATTAGTCTCTTAATAGCTACAGTATATAGTTTTTATGGTCAAGCTGGGTGGGTAAGGTCACATAATGACAACTTATAAAGGCTTAGAAAATGTATAAATGTAGATAGTTAAACCAATGAAAATGGAATTAAATTAGTATATCAAATAAATAAGTCTTTCAACTTTTGGGAGATATTAATTTTATTGCAGAGTAATAATTTTATAATTTACTGTTATTTTAAACATGAGAAAAGGTAGGTACGAGTACTATATTGAGAATTGAAAAAAAAAGAGATTATTATTATTATGATGGTGAATTGAAAACTAGGAAAATTTTTTTCTAAAGATTAATTTGTAAATTTTTAATTTTATAAGCTTTTTGAAGAAGTTCTTAAAGAAAAACCGAAATTTAATAGATTTATCTGAATTTAAATAACCAAGCTATACAAAAAAAGGAACCATATTGGGTTTTACCAATAGCCAAAAAATCCAATAACAATAATGACCCGTAATGGTATGGACTATAAATAATGAACCATACATCACATGTTTCATATTTAAGAGTCCGTACCATTTAATGTTCATTTTAAGGGTCCACTTAAAGATTTAAGTCATACCATGTTTGGTTTGTTATATAGAGTATATACCATTATTAGTCCATTTTACTTAAATATTTAAGTCGTATCTGAATTTTGTTATTGGTAGGGCCATTTAATCTTTTTCCGTCATATTTCTAGCAATTTTTCGGTGAAATTTTAACCAAAATTCATACAAAATTTTCAGCAAATGCTTAAAAACATTTCCAAAAATTTGTTTGCGAAGAAAACAAAGGAAAATACACGACTGGATCGCTCTTGTTTTAATGTCAATATTTTAAATTTATACCTACATCAGATTTTAAAAGGAAAAATTAGATGTGGGAGCCTAAATTTTATGCCACCTCCCGAAAACGTAGTTTGGTTTAATGTGAGTATAAAAAAATGAACAATATTACCACCTTATTGAACTTATGAACTGCACATGCAGGGAATTTGATATTTAAACAGAAAAATTGTTAAAAATTCAATATAAATAGAAATAAATTAATTAAACCAACGCTGCTTATAGATACACCATTAATTTTATTATTTATTAAAGGATTTTTTTTTATTTATGAGGAAAAAAAATCGTAACAACCGATACATAGTCGAAAACAAAAAAAATGGTTCTATGAGAAATACCGTTAATAATGGATTAATGAAAAATTTGTTCCAATAATATGATAGATCATGGTAATGAATTTAGCTCGTAAAATAATATTATCGTTAATGGTATTTTATGGTAGGTACTGGTTTGAAGAATATTTTTTGTTTAAAATCTGCCAGATAATGTAAAAAAAAACTGCTGGGTGGCAAAACTGAGTCATTTTGCGAACAAAAATTCCGAAACTTTTTTTAAAAATAAAATAAAATTTTTTTTTTAATTTTGGTATAAGTACAACTACTTTTGTTTTTTTTTTTTTAATTCCGCAAAAAAAAATCAAATCTCAAAATCAGTTGAACAGTTTTTGAGAAAATCGAAAATAAGAAAAAATGGTTCTGTGAGGTGCCATTAATTATGTACCATTTTTCCTAATTTTTTGTTTAACAAAATGATAGGCTCATTTTTTACTTGCGATATATGTATGTATATTGTATACATTATACATCATAGGTATCTACTATATGGCAAGTTATGGATTCGTAAAAAAAATCCAACTCGGGATTTTAATCAAAGATGACATTACGATGATAGCGAAATCGAAAAAAGTAAGTATCGCAATTCTGTCCGTCTGTTTGTCCTTTCGGCTGTAGCCTAAACGGGTGGGTCGATTTTCTTCGAAGTTGGTAGATACCGAGAGTTTTTTAGGCATTCCCCCAAAATTTTTTTTTCATTTTTTTAAGACCAAAAACAACGGTTTTTGATTTTTAAAAAAAGGTTCAAAATTTTTGTTTGAAAACTTTATAATTCGAAAGCTACTACTCGGTCAATTTTTATTAAACTTGGCACCAAACTGTTTCTTAACAATATCTAGCAGATTTTAAATGAAAATTATTCTTGTAGAGTAGGGCGGGGATAGTTGGCCCACTTTTTACTTGAAGTCTCATAATTATCAAACTACTCATACTACAACTATGGAGCTGGTATAAAAAGAAAGGATAAACTTCTGGCTTCTAAGTGAAATCTTAAAAATTTGTAACCAAAAATAACGGTACCTCCCATAAAAATGTTTAAAAACTGGTATTGAAAATCTCATTTTTGTCAAAAACGGCTCCTACGATTTTGATAAAAAAATTTGTGTGAACTACCATATTATTGGAAAAAAATTATCTATCATTTAAAAACGGTACCTCTCATAGACCCATTTTTTTTTTATTTACGACTATGTCATTATCAGTTAAACTGATTTTAATGAATTTTTATTGTCACCAAAGCTTCAAATAAGTTCTTATAACGGGTGATTTTTTAAGAGGTTTAGAACTTTTTTTTAAAAAAAAACACAAAAAATTCGAAAAAATGAATGAAATATTTATTTGAATCGATAGTTTGAACCTTGCAATTTAATGTTTAAAGATAATTTCATGCAAATGTTGACCGCGGCTGCGTCTCAGGTAGACCATCCGCTGAGTCCAATTTTGGCATACTCTTTCACACATATCGGCCGGTATCTCACGAATGAATGCATGGATGTTGGCTTCCAGTGCGTCAATCGAAGCGGGCTTGTCCCTATAGACATTAGCCTTGACATACCCCCACAAAAAATAGTCTAATGGTGTCAAATCGCACGATCTAGGCGGCCAATTGACCGGCCCGAAACGTGAAATTAACTGTTCACCAAACTCGCCTCGCAATTGCGCCATTGTTTCGCGTGCTGTGTGGCATGTGGCACCGTCTTGTTGAAACCACATATCATGCAAGTCAAGAACTTCCATTTCGGGCAAAAAAAAGTTTGTTATCATCGCTCGGTAGCGTTCACCATTGACAGTAACGCTGCGATTCGCATCATCTTTGAAGAAATATGGCCCAATAATGCCACCGGCCCATAAACCGCACCAAACAGTGGCTTTTTCGGGATGCATTGGTAGCTGTTGCAATGCTTCTGGCTGATCTTCACTCCAAATGCGGCAATTGTGCTTATTTACGTACCCATTCAACCAAAAATGAGCCTCATCGCTGAACACAATTTTTCGATAAAAAAGCGGATCCTCAGCCAGCTTTCCAAGAGCCCATTCACCAAAAATTCGGCGTTGTGGTAGGTCGGCTGGCTTTAGTTCTTGCACCAGCTGTATCTTAAAAGGCTTTACGCCCAAATCCTTCCGCAAAATTTTCCACGTAGTGCTGTAACAAAGGCCTAACTGCTGGGAACGGCGCCGAATCGACATTTCGCGGTCTTCTGTCACACTAGCTGATACGGCCGCAATATTTTCCTCACTACGCACAGTACGTAAACGTGTTGGTGGTTTAATGTCCAACAAAGTAAATTTGGTGCGAAATTTGGTCACAATCTTCCGAATAGACTGCTCAGAAGGTCGAGAATGCCGACCATAAAATGGAAGCAGCGCGCGATGAACATTTCGAACCGAGCACGAATTTTGATAGTAAAATTCAATAATTTGCAAGCGTTGTTCATTTGTAAGACGATCCATGGTTAAACTGCAAACCAAACTGAAGCTGTTTGACAGTGACACAAGGTACTAAACACACGTCAGCTGTCAAAACCATTGTTGCCAAAACTAAACCAGCTAAAAAATCACCCGTTAATATTGCATACCAAAATTTTCAAAAATAAATTACACAAGTCAACATGAATTTTGTCTATGAAAAAAGGGTATTAAATTTATAAAGCTGTTTCTAGGTGTCGCCAACCGAAAAACAAATATATTTGATAGAAAAGTTTGCTTTTGTAGCCAGGATAAAGTTTTAACAGGTTATTTTTAAATTATTATTTAATTTATTAAAAAAAATTTAATTTAATCATTTTTTTTTTTCAAAATTTTGAGTTTGAAAATTAAATTTTGAAAAACTATTCTCTAAAATAATTTTATTTAAAAACAAAATTAAAGAATGGATTTCTGGCTTTTAAAAAAGATATAACATGACACTGTAAGTGTTGCCGTTGTTTTGAAATATTTTTTTTTCTATTTCAAGTCATTTTTTTAAGAAAATTCCAAGATGGCGGCTTAAGCTCCAGTCCGATTTTCTCGAAAAACTACCCCTTATAACCCCCTCTAACGAATTGTGAAAGAAAAGTGAACATGTAAAATTTTTTCCAGGTCAAATGTTTATTCCTACTGGGCTAATACACTTATTTAAAGGCAAAAATCTTAAAAACGTTTTTTGTAATAACTATTACAAAAGCAAACTTTTAAATGAAAATTGATAGATTTAAAACTCATAAAGCAATAAAATTAGGAAAGACTATAATGTCTAATCGTTTTGGTGCACAAGGAATAAGGATTGTATAATTATATCTCGTGAGATAACATCCGTTTGGCCAGAATGGCGGCGCGACGATGGTGGTCATAAACAGAACATATCTGCAAACAAAATGGTAGAACAAAAACTGTTTGGTATTTTTTTGTTTGTTTTGTAATAAAAAAAAATATACTTCCTGGCAAAATATTTTTCTTTTATTGCGGTTAAGGTTCTTTTAACAGATTCCGATTGAAGTTTATTTGGTCCACAAACACCAACTATATACTCGTAAATACCTAAGACACTTCGGGATAAGTGTAATAAAATTTGTACAAAAAAAAAACAAAGCACTTGGTACCTTATGTATAGTTATATTAAAGAAATATTCATTAGGAGTTTTTTTTTTTGTTTTTATATTTACCATCGGAAATGAGTGTAATAAAACTATTTTTGGCATTTTTGTTAATTTCTTTTTGTTCAGTTTTATCATCATCATTTATGATTTTATAACAGTTGTAATCCATCGCCAAAGGAAATTTCATTTATATAAAGTGGCGGAAAATGTTTGAAGATTCATTATAAGACATATAAAGACAGTAAAAGTAATAAAACTGGCATTTTGTGGAGGATTAGCATTTAGGTGTGCAATAAAATAAAATAAAAGTAACTTTATTAGCGGCTTCCTTTAGTAATATAGATTTGAACTGGGGTAATAAAATAATAAAATAATAAATGAAAGATGCTAAATATGCTATCAGTTGTAATATACAAAAGTACCCAATTATAATTTCGATACTCAAGTTGAAAAATGTTCCATGTCCGTCACCATTCTAATAATTTAATTCAATTCCGTGAATTTGTCGTGAAAGCAAAAAAAATATGTCACTCTTGTTTAAACAAAAAAAAAAACCATTGGTAATGCTAACTTGACATTCAAGCTACATGGTTACCACCACTTAAAAAGTGATAAAGTTAACTCGAAACATATGAAAATAACTATCGTGAGTTTGTCGTAAAATGTTCTTAAGAAAAATAAATTGTCGTGATCGTTTTTTAATTCTTTTTATTCCAAAAAAAAACCTAAACATCGCAATTTTAAATAAAATTGACTAAAAACAGAAAAATATATGTGCAAATAATTGTCAGAAATTTGTCTTAAAATTATCGTGAAAGAAAAAAATTTTTGCGATTGTTTTTTAAAAACTTGACACTCAAGTTACCATTACCAAACTCCCCCCCCCCCCCCCCCCCCCCCGATAAGGGATGAAATGAACTGAAAACAGAAAATTGAATATGTAATTAACTTTTGTAAATTTGTCGTAAAATAGCCCTGAAGGAAAAAATGTCGAGATTGTTGTTTTGTGTTTCTTGACAGTAAGGTGAGCGTTATCACCCCTAAAAAGGTGTAAAATAAACTCAAAACACAAAAAGTAATGTTTTATTTACACGTTGTAAATTTGTTGTAAAATTGTCGTAAACAAAAAAATTGGCGTACATTTTTTTTTTAATTCCAAAATGCCATAGGTTTGATTAGTGTATTTCATCTGCTTAGAACTTTACGTCTTTAAATAAGTTGTATCAAAAAATACTCTGAAATAGAATTTTTCAATATTATTGAAAAAGGCTATTTTAGGGTACAAGGGTTAAAAAAAAAAAAATTGCGTAAAATTCTTTTTTTACAGAAATTATTTAAAGACGTCAAGCGACAAATTGAAGGTAATTTTTGACAGAAGGTAGGAAATACGAAAGCACAGAGCTACCTATTACATATATCACACAATGTGCACCAGCGCCTGAATATAAGTCGTTTAAAATGTGCGAGACAATACTCAAAGATTAAGAAGAGAATGAGCTGATTTCCAAATGCCATAAAGAAGCTCCACCTGTAAAGCTATAAACATTTCTTCTTAATTAAAAAAAAAAACTCGATTTATTTAAATTATTTTTTAAAAGAAATATTCAAATATAGGTACCTTTACCATATCTAAGCCAAAGTCAGGTACAACATGAGATAAAAACAAAAATCGTTTTCTTTCAAACCCCTGAGGTCTTTTAAATAATTTAAAGATTTATCGATGAAGTGTACCCACGTATATAAATAAATATTATACAGGTAGACTATAAATTCTATCTTTCAAATGCAATTAAGTCTTTCGATTCCCCACTCAGCTTAAGAGAGAGAGCACACAAACCATTAAAATAAAATACAAAAAAAAAAAAACAAAAAACAACTTAATGTGTTTCTAAATAAATTACACCACTTATAAGTAAAATAAATCTTCTTGCCAAACAAACAGTTAATATATATAACATCGAATGGAGAAAAACTCGAATAAAAAAAAGCTTTAAAAAACCTGAACAATTAACATTTAAGTGGTGTTGCAAATTACTCATTTTGGGACGAAAAACAACGTTTTTAAACAACCAAGCTCACATTAAGTCCGAAAATATATAATCCATTTACCTGTGCCACACCTGAGGAGCGTCTGTCAGTTTGATATACAAAAAAACAACATTCGTTGGTCCACCGATTACGACCTCCTACTCAAAAAAATAATAAAAAAAAAAAAAAAAAATATTCCAATCCAGTAGCTGTGATTATACTGGACTGAAAGATTGTGGAACGCAAAGCCCCCAAAGGCAAACCGAATTTTGTATTAGTGTGTAAGCAATTTTTTGATATGAACCAATCAGCGGGCTCATAAATAGCCCAGACAGCATTCCAATCCAAGTCGATTGCCGAACCGATTCGTCGTATATATAAATATATATGTATATAGAGGCTGGACACTTGGAGATCGTATAGCTGTCATTGTGTGACAAATTTAATTTCATGAATTTCAAATTTTCAAGCTGCCCTCCAACTCCAACTCGAAGTATAAGATCGTAAAATATTGATACGAATTAACTGGCGGATGTGTAGTTGTATGGTATTGATGACATTTTAAGAGGTTTATCGTTGTGACAGTTTAAGTGTCGATAGTGGGCTTTAATATTTATTATTATGGTGAGGATTAAGTAAGTATTATAAAAAGACATGTTTTTTTTTTTTTGTTTAAAAACTCGTGTGGCGGAAATCATTTAACCTTAATTTTCTGTTTTTGTTTTAAAATTGATATAAATTATGATAATTACCCAAGTTATAGGTAGTTACAGTTACCTTTTATTGAATGTTATGTATTAAGCTAGGTTTATGGTGAAAATTTTACAAATTTTTTATTTTAATATTTGTGGGTGGGCAGGAAGAAATTAAGGCCCAGTAATTTAATTAAGGCTGGAATACACCGACTCCAAAGCATGTATTCTGGTCTGTATAAAAGTTTTTTTTTTTTTTTAAAGATGTCACATTTTTTTCTTTGACACAATTCATTTAAAAATGCAATAATAAAATTTTTTGGAATAAAAAAAAAAAAACTTCCCGAGAATTTTTTTTCTTCGACCACAATTTTTACTACAAATTTACGACAGTTGTTAACATAATCTTCATTTCTACTTGAGTCCCTTTTTCACTTTTTGAGAGGTGGTAATGCTAACTTGTCTGTAAAGTTAGCATTACCAGGATTTAATCCAACAATCGTGACAATTTTGTTCATGAAAATTTTACGACAATAGTTAAAACGTACCTTTTTTTGTTTTGACTTCATTTTACCGCTTTTTAAGGGGATGGCAAATCTAACAGGGGAAATATTTTTAAAAACAATCACGAAAATTTTTTCTTTAAAGAAAATTTTACGACAAATTCACGACAGTTGTTTACTCATCCCGTTTTTTGTTTTATGTTGTGTTCGTTAAACACTTTATGGAGAGTGGAAATGCTTACTTGGCTGTTAAGTAAGCATTAAAATCGTGATAAATTTTGTATTTCACGACAATTTTACAAAAAATTTACGACAGTTATTTACATATTCTTTTTTCCTTCCATTTCATTTTATGTATCATGTCAGCATTACCAGGAGTTATTTAAAAAAACAAGCACGACAATTTTTTTTTCTCCCACGACAAATTCACGACAATTAATCACATACTCTAGCTCCTTTTGAGGGTGTTAATACTATAAAATTGGCTGTTAAAGAAGCCTTAGCTGGGGTTAGTTTTAAATCTAGAAGCGCGATAATTTTTTTCTTCCAGGACAATTATACGACAAATTTACAACAATTATTTTTACATTCCATTTTCTGTTTTCAGTTCATTTTAAGTCTTTTTGGGGATGGTAAATTTGCCTGTAAAAAACTTAAAAAAAAAATAGTCGCACCAAATTTTTTCCTTCACGAAAATTTTACGACAATTGTTGAACAAATTCTTTTTTTTTTTGTTTTGATTTAGTTTTACACATTTTTATAGGGTAGTTATGCTAACTAGACTGTTTTGTAAGCATTACAAAAGGTTATTTTTAAAACAAGAAACGCGACAATTTTTTTCTTTCACGTCAATTTTACGACAAATTTACAACAATTAGTTTTACATTCTTTTTTCTGTTTTCAGTTTATTTTACACTTTTTTGGTGATTGTTAACTTGACTGTAAAAAACCGTTAAAAAAACACGCGACAAATTTTTTCAATCACGGAAATTTTACGACAGTTGTTTATACATTACTTTTCTTTTGTTTTTCAGTTCAATTTATCTCTTTTTGGTGCGTGGTAATGCTAACTTGATTTTCACAGGTGTTATTTAAAAAAAGAAAAAAAACACAAATGCGAAAATTTTTTACGACAGATTAACGACAATCAATTCAATTATTATAACCTTGAAGTTTTGTAGTGGTAAAACTAACTTTAATGGACATTATACCATTGTTCATGTAATGTGACAGACAGATTTCTATTAATTTAACAATGACAGTTCAGTCTCATGTGTAATTTACACACATACAATTATACATCGGGACCTCTGATCATACTCTGTTCAGATTCTACTCGGTGTTCTGCTCAGAGCTAAACAAAATATTTTTTTTATTTGACAGGTAAAATTTAATCCAAAATCCAAAAGCTTAAATAAAATGGTCTTATTTGTGTGGAATGGGCATAAATCATTTTATAGTTAAAAATAAATTCGTATTACATCTCGTCATAATTATTGTTTGTCCAAATTTTTTCTTTGATCCAAATTCCCATGTGATAAAAAATGTTTCAAATGTTTAAACCGAAACAAAAACTAACAGCCATTATATTTTTATATGATTTATTTAAATACATGCAAAAGTCACAAGGAAACCCTCTTTTAAGTATGGTACTAAAAACTATATTTGCCATAAAAAAAAACCACTCAGATATTGAAGTTGCTTAATGAGCAAAACTATTCACAGCTCTTTAACCAAGCTATTTATTTATGTATGAAACGTTCATTTCATATATATCTTAGTCACACAATCAGCCAGCGCACACACTGTTACCATTTAAATATACCACCCTAAAATTAACTGAACCGTATCAGTAGCCCATAAATTATGGTAGTCAAAAAAAATATTAAATAATAGGCTTGGCATTGTACGTATAGTAGGGTAGTTATATAGGTACACTCTACCCTACCAAGGTGAAGTGATATTGCAAACGACACGACATCAGCGTATAGGATATAGAGCTTCCCTTTTAAACTGTTTTTGAAATAGTTAACTAGAAATTGTAATTGTTTCCATTATAACAGCAATTCATCACCTTTCTGTCATATGCTAATTACAACCACTCTATATATCGGATGAATTGAGAGGGTAGATTGAGAATATTATGGAAAATAGTAGTTATATGAGTTTCAACAGTAAAATGTCATCTATTGTGTTTTGTTTTGTGTTGTGCGGTGTGGCGTGGTTCGGTTTGGTTTGGTGTGGTAGGTAATGTGGAAAGTAATAATTATAATCGCATGACAATAGGAATGAGATTGTGAATAAAATTAAATCCTTTTTAAAGTTGAAAATAAGCGAGAGATGGCTTCAGATGTGTGGCTTGGATTTATAGTTTTTAAATGTGATTTGAATTTTAATTTTAATTTAATTTAAGCCACGAATGCATTTCAAATGATTTTATAGAATTTGAAGACGATAAATTAATAAATAAGAAAACATTTGTTCCTTGTGTTCTTTTTAATTATTTCGAAAAACAATTCTCATTCAGTAGTGAAGAACCTATTTTCACTTTCAAATTAATGTGGAACGTATTTATTTCTCCTTCTACAAAAGATTCACATAAGAATTGATTGTTGGATTCGTATTGAACGAGGTAAATACAGGAGCCGACAGTTGGAATTTTCGACTAGAAAAGCCACAAATCGTGAAAACCCGATATTACATACTTTTAAGGGTGGATGATAATATCTTCCACAAAAATTTGCATGGCGATTTTATTGTTGGATTTGTATTAAACCAGAGAAATATACTACGAAGCTGAAAAATGGAAATTTTAACCAGATAATTCGAAAAATCGTGACAAACCGAAATTGCATACTTTCAGGAGTGGATTGTGATGTTTTTGTTTCTTCTTCCACAAAAATTAGCATGGGAAATTATTCCTGGATTCGTAATGAAATACACTACGAAGCCGAAAGTTGGAAATTTCGACCTAAAAAGTAGAAAATCTTAAAAACCAGAAATTGCATACTTTCAGGAGTGGACGATGATCTATTTATTTCCCCTTCCACAAAAATTTGTATATGGATTTTTTTCTGGATTCCTACTGAACAAGATAAATACACTAGGAAGCCAAAAATTTAAAATTTCTACCAGAAAAGTCGGAAAATCATGAAAACTAGAAATTGCATACTTTTAGGGAGGCTGATGATGTATTTATTTCTCCTTCGACAAAGATTTGCATGGAGATTGAACAACGGAAATACACTACGGATCCGAGAATTGGAAATTCCGACCGAAAAAGTCAGAAAGTAGTGAAAACCCAAAATTTTATACTTTTAGAGGTGGATGATGATGTATTTATTTGACCTTCTTAATAAATTTGCATGAGTATCTTTTGTTAGATTCGTATAGAATTCGAGAAATACATTACGGTGCCGAAAATTGGAAATTTCAACCGGAAAACTTGGAAAATCGTGAAAACCCGATGAGGTGTGATGATGTGTTTATTTCTCCCTTCTACAAAGATGTACATGAGGATTTTTTGTTGTATTCATATTGAACCAGTGAAATTAATAAATTGAAAATTTCTACCGGAAAATTAGGAAAATCGTGGAAAAATCGAAATTGCATACTTTCACGGGTTGATGGCAGCGATATATGAAAATTCCATTTTGTATGAGAAAGAAAAAGTATTGATTTTAAAGAATGACAAATAATACGGAAATGACAATCTTGTAATTTTGTCCCTGACCACAATTGGATCGCCAAAAGTTTGCGTTACGCTCTCGCTGCTACATTTGTGTATACAAATTTAAAATTCATTGAAAAGTGTTGTTTGAAGCCTCCATAAATTCAATTTTAATTTTTTTAAATTCAATTTTAATTTTTTTAAATTTAGTTTAAATTTTTTTTAAATTGCATTAACATTTCCGTGCGATGCCGGGCGGAACAGCTAGTTAGTGATATTTTAGAAAAATTATATATGAGGTTCTTTTTCAAAATTTGTTTTAATTTTTTTGTTTTTATACAAACAATAAACTCGGTGAGCTTAGTATTCAAGCTTTTTATATACAAAATTTTCTTACATAAAAGAAATTATAATCCAAACCCAAAGAGACTTCATTTATCTTCAAAGATGTTTTTAAAATAAAAAAAAAAAATATTTATCTATCAACTTACAAATATTCTTCAAAAAGTTTGGAAAACGTACATACCTGAAAATAAACAGAAAAAATCAATTGTAAATAAAATTGTTATAAGAATATACATTTTTATCTTCTATCTTCTTAAATATTTAAAAAAAATGAATGTTCGTCTATATGAAGCTTAAAGATTGGAATACTGCTGAAAAATTGGAGAGTGACAAAAATTTAATTCTTCAGTTGTTTGAAGCCCCTTATTAATTTTATTCACTTTTTAAAATCGATGGAAAATTCCGTACGAAGCAGGGCGGATCAGCTAGTCTTATATATATTTTAAGTTTTAACGAGACTATAATTTTTGTCTGCCTCTATGCTTGTTTCAAAAAAGTGACAGACACGGCTATGGTATTTAACCTCTAAAATTTCATACCTTCTAACTACGCAATATATAAGAATGATGTTTCGTCTCTGTCTTTTGCTCTCATTAGACTCTGTATCCACTAATCCATTTATGAATAAAACACTTATGAGCTTATGACATTATAATGTCAACTTGGCCAAAAAAAAAAGACAACAACAATGAAAAATTCTAAATATCACGATTGTGACATTTCACATAGGTTTTCAAGCCATATATAGTATAATATAACATTCACAATACGATGACATTTTACAGAACTTCCTTTCCCTTCCCAAACAACAAAATGTCAAGATAAACTGTCAGTTGTTTAGAAGACAACAGACAAAAAAAAAAAACAAAACAAAAACGAATGAAATAAAACCCAAACTGACATAGTCTGAAATCTCAAACCCTGTTTATGACAGTTGTCAGGATGAATTGAAATTTTCATGTCCTTAGCAGGAGAAGAGAGTAGAACATTATGCCGTCTTTCAATCTTTTACCCCAAAAGTGGTGTGTTGCAGTGCAAAGACAGCTAGCTATATATACATTTAGAGAGAGACCCATTCTACCATATACCCATCTCAACCACCCAAGTGAGAAATATAGCACAGAGTCGCACACATATTATAGAAATGTGCAACACACCCACCAACCAACATCAACTATTCATCCGTGCGCTGTCCCGTCGAGCTGTCAAAAAATCAAGTACAAAACGAAAAGCACAGAGAAATATAAAAGAAAAAAAAACAACAAAAAAAAAGAAACAAAAAATGGAACTAAATTTTCTGTGACAGACATGATTTGCTAACAAGACACAACGATGACAGGATGTCGACTTGGAAATTGCTGGGGAGGCAAACAGCAACACAGCAACAGTACACTCGTTTTCTACAGCAGCAGAAGAAAAGAAGAAAGCACACACAGACGAAGCGATATAGTGGCAGTTACAGTTATAATATAGAAAAGAAAAGAAGAAAAAGAATAATGATCCAACACGAAAGAAACTACACAATAATTTCCTTTTTCTACCCCTTTTGACAGTTGAAAAACCCCAATGAACAGTGCCTTAGGGTGCTTGTTATCTGGGGGGGGGGGGGGGCTATAGCACAGTATGATGGAGGTGTAGGTAACGTGGTAGGTGCCATTGCCATTGCACAAGAAGACAATGTGCCGGAGAAAGCAACAAAAGAAAAAGGAAAAAATAAAAAACTGCCATTCTCCTTTTCGTTGTGAGGGTTGAAGGTTGCGACAGCACGAACTTGAAAATTGCACACCGGAAATTCTGCCAACGGAATGAGAACAAACAGGAAAGAACTTGGCACGGACAGGCCGGCAACGCCACCACTGCTCGACCGGCAGTGGTGCAGTGGCAGGGAAGTCATATTGGAACGGATAGCTATCCTTGTTATGGTTGCCAATCGAGTTAAAATCGATCTGTCAACATTTAAAAACAAAAAAACTCTTGTGGAATGAAAAATGAATACGTTTCACAAGCTATTTCACAACATTTTGTTTCAATTTCACAGCGCGTCGGCACAGAATGTTGTAGATTATTGAATAAGTTTGCCAATTTATTGGACAAAGAAAACTGTGGAATGTAATATGCAATGAAAAACGAATACGTTCCACAAGCTATGTATTTCGCATAAATTTTTTTTTTCAATTTCGTACGGGTCAACAGAATGCTGTAGATCCTTGAATAAGTTTGATAATTTGTCAGACAATGAAAGCTGTGGAATGTAATATGGAATTAAAAACGAATACGTTCCACAAGCTATTTCGCATCATTTTTGTTTCAATTTCGTTGTGCGTGAAAACAGAATGCTGTAGATCCTTGAATAAGTTTGACAATTTGTCAGACAATGGAAGCTGGAAGAAGTGGAACGCAAAAAGAAAAATGAATGGATTCCACAATCTTGAAATGACCTTATTATCAACTTTTGGGTCATATTGAGGTTTATGTAGCAGGAAAAAGTGATAAAGTGTAGAAAAGTTTACATTTGGCTTTGTTTGAAGATAAAAGTTGTGAAATAAAGTTAAAAATTTCAAACTGATGCATTTTCACACGAGTTAGTATAAATGTACTTTGTACAGCTTTATCCTGTAAAAATCTACCAAAGTCAGTTGAAAAAAAACTACCCAAATGGCAACATTATTCATCCTCCCTCCAGTGAGACATCTCAAAGTCCTCTCGTTTCATTCGGTGCTTATACCTAATTTTTTTTTTCTTTCTGAACTTTTCTCCAACAATCCAACTTTCATTTGCTCTGGCAATCTGTATTATATACCAATATATATGTATACATGTTTATATAGAGCTTTTTAAATTTTTGTGTGGCAGGAAGCAACTGTCAGCCAGTTGCCAGATTGAAGCTTCACTTCTACCAGCTATACTTGACGGTGATAATGACTTTTGACAGGTTAACGTTGGCGTGAAGTTGTTTTCGCGGCTTTGCTCAATTGAGCTTCGGTTGGCTTGGCTGATAATGGCTTTGCAGTAAGATATAGGTAGGTATAAGGTATAGGAAGGTAAGTTAGATATAAAAAAAAAACAAGGTGTTCAACATCATCGTCGTCAGTGTCAGATCCAATTTCAAGTTGGGAAATTACTTTTTTTTTGTGGAAGAATGCTTTTGGGGGTGGAATTCTTGACTATAAACGAAATGAAATTGAGACGATTTTTTTTATTGAGCTAGATAGAGTTAATAAGCGTTTATGAGCTCAAGCAGGTACTTGTATATATGACAAGAAAATTTTAGTTTTTATTTATTTTTTTATTTAATTATGGTAATTTTAGGAAGAGATTTAACAAACTTAGGAACAAGCCTGAAACTAGAGAACTTTTTTTTATTTTATTATCACAACTTAAATAGCTTCAACAGGCTCATTTGAGTTTTTAATTTATTTATCAAAAAGCCGAAACTGTAAAAAATAAAGGTTATTTCAAAATCAAATCGTTTGTAGTTGAACTTAGTTTAATTCGCGTGATTCTATGATGACAAATAAAAGCTTTAAGTTACGTATGCCCGCAAGTTTAAGTACAAAATTGGGTGTGAAATTTTCGGAACAAAATTAATAAAAGATTCTTAAGCGTTTTTCGAAATTTTTTTTCAGTTTAATTCCTTTTGATCGAATGTTGGGAAATTGACAGTAAACTTTACATACGTTTGTTACACTTTTAAATGAAAGCGGTGATTAAGCAAAGAGGAATTTCTAGAGGTCGAAATATCACAACATACATAGCTAACACTTTTTTTCACTCATTTTTTTTTACTGAGAGTAAACTTTACAAGCGTTTGTAATTTTTGTAAATTCAAGCGTTTGATTGTCGTAGTATCAGAGAATTTGTATAGGGAGGTACTGATTTATTTCTCTAAATTTTTTACCCTTAGTAAACTTTACATACGTTTGTAGAATTTGAGAGGAAAATTTTACATAGGGAGAAATATGGTAACGTATCTTATCTTGTTGGCGGGGATTTTTAGATATAAATTGTCGGGTTGTTATTCTGTAAAGGACAGAAAGTGATAATGAACTGGCATTGTTTTTAGTAAATGATGTTTTTCTCTCATTGTTTTGACTGATAGTAAACTTTACATCCCTTTGTAAATTTAAATCTTTGATTGCGGTAGAATCAGAAAATTTGTATATGGAGGTATTGATTTATTTCTCTCAATATTTTTACTGAAAGTAAACTTTACATGCGTAAGTAATTTTTGTAAATATAAACGTTTTATTGAGAGGCTTTCAGTGAGAGATTTTTTAGAGAAATATCGTAACGTAGCTTACCCCATAGGCGGGAATTTTTAGTTTTAGAACTATCAGAGCAAAAACCATCACATAACCTTCTCAACAAAAAAAGGACAAAAATAATTTGTGCGCTCATAGACATTGTCATAAGATACTGATATATTTTCAATCTTAGTTTTTACTCATAGTAAACTTAACATACGTTTGTAAATTTTATAAATTTAAGATTTTGATTGTGGCAGTATCAGAAAATTTGTATAGGGAGGTATTGATTTTTTTCTATCAATATTTTTACTGATAGTAAACTTAACATACGTTTGTAAATTTTTTAAATATAAGCATTTGATTATGGTGTATCAGCAGAGATTTTTATAAGGAGAAATATCGTAACATACCTACCTTATTTTGTTACCAAGAATTTTAAGATTTAAGTTGTTGGGTGGAATTTTGTATGAACAGCACAAAAGATTCACAAAACGTTCTCAATGAAAATAATTTCTCTAGATATTCATAGAAAGTGATGACAACATTGTGTAATGATCTTTTTCTGTCGTAGTTTTTAATGATAGTAAACTTTACATGCGTTTGTAACTTTTGTAAATGCAGAATTTTCTTAAACTTCTTCATTATTTTTCTAATATTCTTATATTCTACAATTTTCAATTTTTCTTAAAGAACCATAAAGCTTTCCCTTACTTTATCTAAGGCCATTCAACAACAACAACAACAAAATAAAACTCCAAAAAACCTTGTCATGTCCAAAATCAAAACAAAATTTCAAGCTATTAAGACCAATAGAATAAATGTTTTACCTATAAACTATGGACCTATTAAATTTTATGAACTCCCAAATATATACATATACAAAAGTGAATTAACAGCTTAGATAGCGTGTGACAATAAAATAACAACAAATAAAATAAAATCTTATACAAACAGACGACATTAAAATAAAATCCATTTAAAGATTTTAGGCACACACAAAGCGTGACCCTGATTTAATTTGAAATTCCGATATTTATGACCCAAAACAAAATATCCATTATCGATTTTGTTATTTATTATTTTTTTCGTTCTTAAATATGTACATATGTATACCCGCAGCATATTAAATGCCTTAACAGACAATCCACCATCAGATCAGGCCGGCCATCAGGCAGTCACCTCATTCAAAATCAATTAAAACCACGACTATATATACCTACATACTGTGTCCCATATTGATTTGTGGCCTTTAGTTGACACATTGAGGTAGAATTCTCTATACCTGTCAAACTAAACTATTTTCTCTCAGAGACTATTCTTCTTCTTCTTCTTTTTGGTCTTGTTTTGTTTTTTTTTCTCATTCAAGCCCGCACTACATATCTGAAGATTTATTACCCTCACAAGCTTTTAATGAACAATTTGGTGATTTATGAAGCCCATTCGGATGCTTCTCCTTTAGAAATCATTCAAAACCATTGAGAAAACAGGACAAAGAGATTGTCCAATTGTATATTTTGACAGCAAACATTAATCTCAACGCCACTTTGACTCACTGCATACGTATATCCTATACGAGTGATTCACAAAACTAATAGCAGGATATGAAAGAAAAACAAAAATCTCCCCGTTCATTGTTCAGTTCCGAAAATATTTTTGCAAAATTTATTTTCGGCAAATATCCTTTCAAGGTTTCAAAAGTCTCATCAGGAAAAATGTGAAAGATTTCATGGAATTTATATTTATGGACCAAAGGAGAAAGAGCCGACACTTTCCTTCTAACACAATAAAACAATTTTCTCTAACGGTTTTTCTTTGGCAAACAATATTCACCTTTCACATATATCTACACAAAATACATAGACCTACCTACACGTGAACTTCTAAACACCCCCAGTTTCTAAGAGTACCTAAAGGACAATGACAAATGAGGAGAGAAAGGACCAACTAACAATCGCACAAACAGTCAGGTTCATATAAGAGAAGAGGACGTGTAAATTCTCAATGGAAACGGACTAAACCAACCGAAAAACAACAACTACCTATATAACAACGACAACAACGCTGACGACGACAAAATGAGGAAATAAATGATATTAGCCCAGGAAAGAATAAGAGCGAGGGTGGAGAGGTGTGTCACCCAAAGGACCTCGACCCATAACAAAACACTTTATCCTTGTTTGAGGGAAACACAAAAAAAAAAAACGAAACAGGATAATTAATGCGGCACTTTGACATCGGCCAGGTAAGAAGGTAATTTTCACTAAAACTGTCCCGTTTTTTTCTTAAAAAAAAAAAAAAAAAATCTAGGACTCACAGGGGTTGAGAATAAACCAGTGCCGTCTTTATATACCTACAACAATGGGCAGGATATTTTTGTTTGAATCCTAGCTAATTGTGTTGTTTTGTGCCAATAACTGTGTGAGAGGTCAATTGAGCGGGCGATTATGGTATTTGTTTTGTGTGTTGATTGTTGAGTGAGAAAAAAAAAAGTTTCAAGGCGGAAAGTTCAAACGATAAACGGGAAATGTATAGAAAAAAACAAGGATGGAAATTTCTAAAATTATGGATTCTTCGAAATTTTATTTGGCAAAAGTTTCTAAGAAAATCTCACGTATTCGTGTTTTCATTGGGGAGAAGATTGATGGGGGTTGATCAGTAGGAAGTCTTAACAGAGTTTTTTTTACCAGATTGTTAAGAACGAGCTTTATTCTAGCTATTTTGGAAATAGTCGCACACCAGACTCCGCAAGAGCGTAAAATAACAAGCATCTCCCAGCTAGTTATTCCCAATTTAGTCACTCTTGTGGTAGGTTTATTGATCCGGTGTGGACCAGGGCTTAGTAAAACCAACAAGCTCTCACAGTAAGCTTGGTCCAGGGCTAGCTGTCTCAGATGAAGTCACTCTAGTGGACGGTTGATTGATCAGGTGTGGACCAGAGCTTAATCCAACAAGCTCGGTCCCAAGCTAGCTATCTCCGATGTAGTCACTCCAGCGGAAGGTTGGTTTACCCGGTGTGGCCAAGGGATTAATCGAACAAGCTTCTCCCAGGAAACTTGATTGATCCGGTGTGGCCCAGGGCTTGAGCCAACAAGCTTCTCCCAAGAATGTCGGTCGCAAGATAGCTGTCTCTGATGTAGTCAATCTGATGGACGGTTGATTGATCCTGTGTGAACCAGGACTTAAACCAACAAGCTTCTCCCCAAAATACGGTCCCAAGACAGCTGTCTCTGATGTAGTTACTCTAATGGAAAGTTGATTGATCCTGTGTGGACCAGGACTTAAAACAACAACCTTCTCCCACTCAGTCCAGTTCCTAGTGAGCTATCTCCAACGTAGTCACTTGACGGTTGATTGATGCGTTGTGCACCAGGGCCCCAACAACTTTCTCACAGCTAGCTTGGTTCCTAGCTAGCTGTCTCTGATGTGCGGGCCAGGATCTTAACCAGCTTTGTCTCTTGCTAGCTCTATACAATGTAGTCCTTCTACTGTACGGTTCACAGATCCCGAAATCTCCAGGGACATGGAGATCTCCGGATCAATGTGAATGTTGAGATTTGGGAACTATGTTCTAACTAGTGGAATGTTTCACTCTTTAGCAAATTCAATCAACCTGAATCCGTTATTATGAGGATGTGTGGTGTAGGCTGTGCTGTCCGACTTGTTAACCAAACATGACTTCTTTTGTCTTCGATAACAGGCGCTGCCGTAGAAAAATTACAACGCAGTTTATCATCAACCAATGACGAAACATTCATCACAATTCACAGCATTTAAAATTAGGTACCTACACAATAGACACTTTCTTTAAAAAGCCTACCTCTCACCCACCCTTCATACAACCAATCAATTCAGATCTTCTGTCATAAAATTTCCAATCTCGCAAGAAAATTTGAAAATTTCAATTAATTTTTAAAAATATTAATCCTGTCATCTGAAGGCGACACCAAGTACATCACTCATACCAAACAAAACCTCTACCCTCCACTCCCCCCCTTAAAACAGATCTTAAGTATTCTTGATTGAAATGAAAACCATAATTTTCAGCCTTATACCTACCCACTTATACTTGATGTCGTCTACCTTCTTTTCCACCACCACCTTCTTTCTGGGAGTTTAAAAGTCCGCTTCAGCCACCACCGCGTCGTCATTTATCAACTTCTGTCATGAATTATGCCTATTAATTCAGACACCCTCTGTCGTAATTTATCCTGTCATTCTACCAAAATGGAAAGAAAAGAAAAATCGATCAAAAATCACTTCCATTCCACCATCTATCGTCGTCGTCATCCTTGCGGGTAAAGCAGACAAAAAAAAGGACTTGGAAAATGCAAACGAAAACGATTTCAACACAAACACACACATACACCCAACAACAACAACTAAAAATACAAGGAACGGAACAAAAAATAAAATAAGGGGGAAGAAGAAAATCAATCAATCTTCGTGTGGCAGTGTCAGGAAAGAGGAAGTGTACAAAACAGCAATTTCCTTAATCAAAATGTCCTTCTTCCTTTTCAATGTGTTCAGTGCTCAGTGCTGGTTAGTTAGTTGTTGTTGTTGTTGTTCCATTGGCGTCGTTGTCGTCGATGTGTGTCATTGCTCATACACAAACATTATAATGTCCCACCACCAACAATAACAACTTTTCTGTGAGTTTCACCTAATTGCAAAATTTCCTCTTCTCTATCACATCACACTCTGGAGTTTTTCGTCCTGATGATGATCGTTGGTGTTTTGAAGAGCTACCGCAGTAATACACAACCATGTTGAGGTAGCGTTGCAAGCTTATGTATGCAACTGACTTCCCGCGAAGTTAACTTGAGTCCTTCTATTTGGCAATCTGCATCTAATGACAGCTGTCTCATTCTCTACATGTTTTTGAAAACATAAAATTCATAACTTGGTCGCACAAAGTTGCTTTTTGGAAAATTCTAAAATTCTTTTTTATGGGATGTGCTCACTTTCGGGAAAAATTTCCAATATTTCTGTGGTTCGAAGAGATTAATAATGAATGTAATCTTCCCAAGTTCCATGACTTTATCTGCTGGACTATCACTCTTTCATTCGAACCAACCTTTGGTTAGAAAAATCCAAGCTGGACCATCATAGACAACATGTCCAGCCTGCACGTTCCTACCCTTATTTACAAACAGAAACATTAATACCTTTCAATGGCTTTTAGTCCATAATTTGCGTCACTTCCCGGCGATCTCTCTTGAATTCATCAGTGTGGACCTTGTTAGTACGGTTTACCTGGCACAAATTTCATGACAAATATAAAAAAAAAACAAAATTTGATGGGGCAAAATCTCGTGGAGAACCAGAACCTAAAATTACTAACAACTCACAACCATTCCTGTGTTCGTGTTATTGGCAGGAATGGAGGGGACCTACAATTTTTTCCCAATCTGAACGGCTAAGGTAGAAAGGCACTTTTTCATGACACGAGATTCTCTTGGAGGATTTGTCAATTCCTCGTAAGAGGCATTTCCCGTGAAAAAAATTGCCTTTTTAGGTGGCATAGGCTGGAAATCAAACCCAGGACCTTCCGCGTGACAGTCATAAGCACTAACCATCAAGCCAAGGGCTAATACAAATATCTAGTGAGAACTATATTCAACAATATTAGAATTTCTAATAAAATTAAAGCTGGAAACCTTTATTTATAGCTTGATTTTTTTAGGAATCCAACACTTGTCCTTATTTTACCTACATTTATACGAATAAAAAAGAACACTTTACCACCATCACCACCCAAAAGTTGTTTGGGATGGGGTTCTGTGTGGTGGTAAGGAGTTCGTGGAGGGTGATTCCCACCAAGCATAATTCATTCCTGGTTATTTGCTTGCTAAAAATTATTACTCCTTCGTCCATTTTTCACCATAGTATGGGGTTACCCCTGACTTGGGAACCTCTGCGGTGCTTCAGTTGCTTGAGAGCTGTCATCCATCTCTTTACTACCACACTAGTGGAACTACTATACCACCACACACAGTTCCCCACCATACCAACCATCACCATAAAGCGTCATCGTCGTCGTTGTTGTAAATTGAAGTCGTCAGGCAATCTATATGTGACTTGGAAATGCACGATAAATTTTCATGGCATCCCTTGGCGTTTTCCCCTCTTACGTCGTCATCATCCTCGTCGACGTTCTCGTCCTCATCGTTGACGTAGACTCGGTTTTGACAAATGATTCCAAGGGTGAGCCATCAACATAACAAATAACGTCGACTAGCAAAATTGATTGCACGTCATTAATTTTCATTTCACAACACACGAAGCTGCCGTTAAACATCACGATTGCCTTCCCATGCAACGAACGAACGAACAGCTAGCAAGCTATAGTTAGTTATTCCAGCTCGTATATCTGAGTGCCATAAGAACCACGTGTATCAGCGTGTATATGTGATCGTTTTTGAAATTGGGGGTGTATTAGTGGCGTCTAAAACATCAGCAACAGCCAGCAAGTATAGCAAGGAGCATCAGGGAGCATAACTCGAGCTCGAGATGGAATGGTTTTTATCGTCAATGACAAGTGGGTTTAACCGAGACACCACATTTAACAACATCAAAACTCTTTGATGGAATTTTTATATCGACGGCAAGTTTAAACTATACAGGATTCCAAGGCTTTCAACTTGTTTAACTTCAGCTACAGCGAGCACTGCCGGAGGCAGCGGCAGGCTTCATCTTCATCCTCTATCCTATATCCTCATCGTCGTCGTCGTTGGTTCGTTGATAGATAATAAGATAGATTTAGTCGAAAGACCGAGAAGGGGTTGATGATGGTGATACAATTTTGAAGCTCGAAGCAAGTGTATCTATCAACGTCAGTTAAACATGGAAACTTAGCTTTCATTCCTGATGATATACATAGGTACCTTTACCTCTATATATTCGAGTGGGTCTGGGGGATTGAAGATATTGAAGGATATACATAACTGAAGAAGATGCCTTTTTGAAAAGCATTTTCAATTTATCAACTTGAAGGAGATGTCTAGCATCCCTTCTCATGATTATGGGATATGGTATAGAAATATTGAAGATAGTGTTAGTTTAACAGTAACGAAGTTAGCAATGAATAATGAAAGCTATTTTTTAATAATCTGAATGTGTATTTATTTTTTTCTTGCATTAGCTGTATATTAATTTTGAAATTCCCTGATTATGTGAGTAGAAGAGATTAAAGTATTTCTTATTAAAAAATGCATTTAAGCCTTCCCCAGTTTAAGAAGCATGAATTATTTTTCAATCAACTTGGATACATTCTGACTATGCATAAAAAAAAACAGGAAGAACTGTCAAATTTGACAGTTTTCGTTTGACAGACAGATATAATAGGGCGCCCCATATTACTAGGCGTATTTTAAAAATCAATAAATCACGGAAGAATTCCGATTAAAAAAGTGTTGTATTGGACGATCCAACAACGGATGTTTGCTGTTTACGATTGGGACAACTCCGTAATTTTATGGGATGGGATCGTCCAGATTCAGATTTCACATACCAGGATCTCTATCGTTCTAAAATGTCACTCTAACAGTTTAACTTGTTCTTAAAAAAACAAACTTAACGAATAAAATACAACCATAACTGCAAAATTAACGAGTTTAGTAGAAAATCAATTTACCACCATTAACTGACAATTCTAATGTAAACACTTGTGACAGGTGATGCCAAATCAATTGGTAAATACAACAGACAAGCGACCGACTTGGCCAGGCTTGTGACCAGGCCAGGCCAAATCAACAAACAACAAAACTAAAGACACAACATGCAAACTGCAGATAAATAGACACACATAACTTGAACTGACTGACTGACTGAATGACTGACAGACGGACAGACCAAATGGACGGATGAATAAATATGCTAAAAGATGAATGAATAAATTTTCACTCCATCACAGCTCCAAAATGCCAAAACAGCACAAACTTGATGCAAAACCAAAAACTCCTCTCATCCATCTGCATCCGAATCCATCCATCCATCCACATGCATCTCTGCATATAGATACATAGTTTTGCGTCTGTCCGCTCCTGCATTGATGGACAGTCGATTACCATATAGGAGGAGCGTTCGAGAAGACAGGATGGCAGTTAAGCATGCACGCGAGATTAACGATGTAAACGAGAGTGTCCATCATCGTCTTGATCATCATCATCAGTAAAACAAAAAAAATAAAAAAAACGCTAACACAGAGGCAGAGGCAGCTAGAGCTACAATATACAGCAAAATGGTCATAGTCGTGTTTTTTTTGTTGTTGTTGCTTATATTTGTTGGCTGACATCAGACTTGGGAGAAAGCACACTACTATAACCGCATCAACCACAAACATGTACAAGTACCACTGCTATCCAGTTTTTGGTAGAACGCTACTACATATATGATGATGCAAGCAAGCAATTGCCTCTGATGCATGCAAACTTTTATCTGGATGATTCCATCAGGGATCCTCCTTGTCCTCGATATATGTAAGGTTCAAACTGACACACAACAGTCAAATGGGCACGCAATTGCAAATGGAACGCAAATTATAAATCGCATGACTTCACAAATTGGGCAGTGTGTACATGCATTACATCCTATAGCTAGCTATACAAATTGATGGAAAGGATGCGTCGAATTTGTTGTATCGTCGGGTTGTTTCTGGACTGACAAAGACGACTAAAGGAATGATGATGATTGTGCCCGAGGACTCTTGATTGATGTCTGTAATTTTATGCTTTCAATTATTTGCAATGCAAAACAAAAATAATTAAGCAAAAACTCCTAATGAATTACTTAACAAGATGGGTGGAGAAAGACAGAGAGATGGGAAAATATAGAGGGAGAAAGAGCGAGAGAGAAAGAAGAGCGAAGCAACAACAACAAGTAATTAGCTTGAGTTATAGCTGATTCACGAGTTCATGGTCCAACAAAAATTAAAATTCTAAGATCTAGGAACATCGAAAAATCACAAGAAAAATTGTTTGTCCACGATGATCTCAAAAAATTCAAAGCAGATTTAAAAGATCCACAATTTGTAATATTCCTTATTAGCAGGAGACTGCTTTAGGCTCCTTTTTTTAAATTCTTTCCTATAATCATTGTTTATCGGGGGAGGTAAGTAAAAATTTTCAAATGTTGAACAGTCTAGTCTACTTAAAGTTTAAAGCTTGATTTATAGCTATTTTTCGAATTCAAGTTCCCGAAAAAAAATTTTAATTCTAAGATCCGGAAACTATGAAAATCACCACAAAAATTGTTTGTCCGCTATGATCTCAGAAAATTCGAAGCAGATTTAAAAATTCTACATTTTCAAATATTTCTTATTTGCAGGAGACTGTTATAGACTCCTTTCTTTCTTATAAGTGTCGTTTACCAATGGAGGTACGTACGAGTTTTCAATTTGAATTTGAATAAATACATCAAAGATTTTTGTATGACTGTATATTTTCCCTTCTAATTTCTATTTTAATTTTCAAGCTTGAGTTTATAGCTATATCATGGACTTAGGACCAAAAAACAATTAATTCTACGATATGGGAACATTAAGAAATTACGAAAAAAGAATGTTTGTCGGCGATGATCTCAGGAAATTCGAAGCAGATTTTAAAAGTCTACATTTTATAATATTCCTTATTTGCAAGAGAATGTTATAGGCTTCTTATTTTACTTTCATTCCTATAATTATCGATTTACAAAGGGTCTTCAAGTGTTTCATAAACACAGTGATTGTGTATGGCTGCATATTTCCCCCATCTAGTCGACTTTTCTATTTGAGTTATTAATTGAAAATGACTTATAAATCATCCACATCTTCTGGTGTCCTCGAACACACCAATCCTTGAATTCCATCCCATCATCAATGTCCATCGAAATATAGATATCCCGGAACCAACACTTAATATCTATCTAGGTACTTTCCTATCTTCGTTTTCCCTTTAAGAATAAGGGTCAACTTAATTTTTATTTATTTTCTTGTTGAAAAGGACACTGTCATCTGTGATTGTACAATGAAATTCTTATAACAAAAGCAAATATGTATTTTAACAGGATATGGATGGACGTGGACCAATATCCCATTTCAAAAAGGCCAAATAAACGACAATTAGTAAAGGGACAATAAGAAAATTGTATTATTAGAGAAGAAAATCTTACAAGTGGTTTATGTACATACATATTCTCACATATGGATTGTTTTGTTTGTCTGTTTTCTTCTCTTAATTTCTATGGAAGTCATTTAGCAATGAGAAGAATGATTAACTGTTGAGTTGTATACATACGTGTCCTTGATAAATCATTTTGTGTGACTATCAATGGGCGGAACCTGGAACTCTAATTAAATCAGTGGAAATGTGTTAAAATATCTAACAGAAGTTGAAATAAAGAAATGAAAATGACCTTCATAGGAAAAGACAACTTAAGAAAAAAATGGCGCCCGGGAGTAAATAGTAAAATTCTTTCAATTTTAAGATAATGCTTAGAAATCAGAGTTTAATCCAAATGTGTATGAAACTAGAAAGGGATTTCAAAATTGTTTAATATTTTTTCTATCCTAAGTCTTCGAATTCTTATGACAACCTTGTTGTTTTAAAGCCTCTTTTCCAGTGTCACAAACCTTATAACCTTAGTTTTTTTGTCCATTTTGCAAAATGAAACTAACAATAGGTATAGGTATGACAAAGAAAATAACGTTCATATGTTAACTTAAGAAAAAATGGCGCCCAGGAGAAAATGGTAAAATTCGTATAGTTTAAAGAAAATGCTTACAAATCAGGGTTTTATCCAAAATTATGCTATTAAGGAATTTCGTAATTGTTAAATATTTTTTGTATCCTTAGTCTTATGACAACACTGTTGTTTTAAAGCCAAGAAAACTTTGCAGATTCACAAACCTTATAACCTTAGTTTCCTTGTCCATTTTTGTTTGCAAAATGAAACTAACAGTAGGTATAGGTATGACAAAGAAACAATGACCAACAAAAAAAAAAACAAATTTTCCATAAAAAGGATCCAAGGACACCCGGATTAATAAAATGGAACGAAAAAAAAAATGCTACCCAAAGAGAGAACATTAAAAAAGCAAAAAAAAACAGAGAGAGAGATTAATGTCGACAATGAGTATTTATTTATGTGTTCGCCAGTTTGTAATGTGAAAAAGGATGCTTAATTATAATTTATGTCCTTTTTCTTGTTTTTTTTTTTGTTTGTTTGTTTCGTTTGGCATAATGAAATACGTTGACTGTCTACTGAAAATGGGAGAATAAAAGGGGAAGTATTTTATTTTATTTAATGTTGTTTTTTTTTAAGAAAAAAAAAACATATAAAAAGAAAACATAAATAACCAGGAATGGACATACAATATAAAAAATTACTTACAAAGTGTTTGAAAATAAATGGCAGTCTGGTTTTATTTTTTTTTTAGTTAAAATTGAAAAAAAAAATTTAATATGTTTTTGTAGTTTTTTTTTTGAGGGGACCTAGGATTTTCTTCCGAAATTCGCAGGAAGTAGTTCTAGTGAAAAAATGATTGATAACTAGCAATATAAAATTCGATGGTGGGAATGTCTTTTCTGGTTCCAAGTTCCGACAAAGGAAAATCCTAAGAACTCAATCCTGATTTTGTTTTTGTAAATTTCTTTCTAAATACATCAAACACTACAAAATAGGTATACTCTTTAAATTCACCTGCCATTATACACATATTGATTTAAACTCAAAACACGTATAAAAACAATTAAAAATAGAAAACACTATAATTCGGTATTTTTGATCTTTCCTAATCAAATCAAAAATAAGAACTTTATAGGACTTTTGTTTATATAAACAAAACTATGCATCAATTCATCAACTGTTACAGAATACCGCCGCCGCAGTACATCGGAAACAGCGGGACTTCGGAAACCTTCAAGGTAATAAATTTTATAACTATCAAAGCATACCAACCATCATTTAATAAGACAAAAAAAGGTCCTAAGCGATTGTATAATCCTGAATTGAAATCGAGTAAGGATAATGAAATCATCAACCAAGAAAAGAAAAGGTACCTGTAAAAACGTGATGTGAAATTTAATGACAGTAGACTCTCGCTTTACCGAAACGACTCTTTTTTTATGCTTAAGCTACCTTTTACACTAAAATATATACCCCTATTACGATTTTCAATTATTAATTGATAGTTGATAGTTTTCAATTTTCAACTGATAGTTGATAAATATTTAAATTTTGTAAATTAAAACTCAATATCTTAAAGAACTCACCAATTATCAATTTTCTTCTAGTTGACAACAATCTGCATCATTCTCAATGATCAAAACATCTGTCAATTGATCGATGTAGGTTGGTTAAATTTTAAAAGTTTGTTTGTTGCTTTCAACAAAGGAAGTTAGTAAATATCAAATAAATAGGTTGGTTAAATTAAATCGAGTAAGTTTTCTGAAATTTTCCTAAGTTGATAGAATTCAACCAAGTATGGTTGTTACTTTTAACATAGTAAGTTAATTAGTATCAACTGAATAAGTTGTTACAATTCAATCAAGTAAGTATGTTAAAATTGTTTTAGGTTGGTTAAATTTAATCAGATGTGTTTGTTAATATCAATAGATTCAATTGAATCTTGTCGGTTTTTCCTCGTGAGGGGTTTGTTAAATATCGATTTTCAATATTTATCAATTATCAATTCATAATTGACAATCGTAATAGAGGTCTTTCATCTTAAAACATTGTAAAATCTTTAAAACTAAAATTGAATACACCTTGCTACCTAGAACAGAGACATAAGGAGCTATAATACCAGCCAGACTCGTGCAAATTCAGAAAGTCGTTTCAACGATAAATTATACTGTTGACCTGAAAGTACCTACCTAAGTCAGATTAGTTGGACTAAGACTTAGTGAGACATTACTGTGCGTAGGTAGGAACAAAACAAGCCGACTTTGAGGCGGCATGGCAGAGCCATTGTTTGTCGGTATTATTTGAACTTATATAACATCATTAAACACTTATAGAACAGTTAAGAGTTTGTTTCACAATTTTATTTGCACCTCAACAGATAAACAACCAAATATCCTAACGATAATTAAGTACCTACCTAAATATCTGTTATCTCTTCTTCATGCAAAATAACCTTGAATTAACAATAAAATTCTTCTTGGAGGATATATGGCAGGACGAATACACATTTATTCGTATAAATATATCAAATATATCTAAAGTTAAACATAAAAACACTCTGCCAAGTTAATAAATCTTTAAATTGCTTTTACTTCTACATCGCCGCCGCCAGCAGTAAACATAAAGAATATCCTAATTTGTTTACGAAAAAGTTATGTCATTCATTATCCTTGTTCGCGGCGAACAGAAAGATAGATACGTATACTTTTTTCTCGCACACACACACACACACACATTATACTTAGACTTACCTACACTCGAGACTCAGAATACATAAATTCAAATTCACGTATGTGCTATGCTTGCTGCTGTTGGTGGTAAAATGCAATAAACTATCGCCGACAAAGACAAATGCAATTTATTACACCAAATAAAAGCAGAGCGCAAGATGAAACAACCAAAGGACAACCGACAAGATCCCGTTCGAGATGCGGCAAGAATAAATCGCTCTTAGATATACCATTACATTCTGGCTATATATGGGGGGTTCTGGTTCTGGTGTTTCTGATGTTCTTCGGGGATCCTGAATCCTGACTATCAAATGATGGCGCATAGCATCCCCCCATATGATTCCCAGAGCATAATACTACAGTCATCATTTTGTGTGTATGCCAGGCCAGGCCAGGATCAAGGAGCAAATTCAAGAAGAAGGATGAACAAGAGGCGAAACATGACGAGGCAAAAGGGGGAATGAAAAAAAGATAAATTGGGTAATTGTGAACCCCATGCCGTTTAAATGGTGTTGTATTATGATCCCCAGCAGGACGAATCTTTCTCCTATAGTACTCGTAATATACTATCCCCCACCCACCGACCTCTATACTACTATACCACTCAACCCTAGTTAAGTATGAATGTGAACGCGAGAGAAATTTATTGGACATTTTAAGTTGGAATAAATGGTGGTTGGTCGTCGCTTGTCTCCCGCATGGATATCACTGTTTGTGTGCATGTTTGTATCCTGGATGGTTCATAAATTGTTCGTTTCTGGTAACAACACACAGATAAAAAAAAAAATATAAGAACAAAAAACTAGAACACCAACAAGGACGACTACGATGAGGGAATGAAATATATTGCATAAATAAATTCATATCCTTGCAGACAGTTGTTGTTTCAGTTACTTTTCATTTGATCCTAAATTGTATTTTATTTTGTTGGTGTTTTTTTTTTTTTTTTTAAGATTGCAGAGAGACGAAGCCAGCAGCACAGTTCATCTAAGAAGATTTCAAGTTTAAAGGATAAAAGGATATGCTTTTGTTTCTTTTTTATTGGACGATGATAATCAAAGTACCATATAGGTTATAGTACCTATTTTAAATGTTGAGCGACTAATGACGTCCTTCTGCGTCCTCATTCAGAAATTTAAGTTCAAATTCATTTTTTTACTCATGAGAAAAGTAGGTGTGGTAGTAGGCGGACTTGAACAAAAATTACACATGTCATGCTTTAGGTTCAACAGATTTCAATAACAAAATTTCAACTTTCTGTTTAGTAAGAATGAATCTCAGATGCATGAAAAGTGGGCGTGGTAGAAGGCGAATTTCCAAAAATATTTCTGAATGTTTTCGCGGTTGTTTACATAAGACATTTTCAATTATCTGGATTAGCCGCGTTATAAATATTTAATATTAAGCGAGTATAAATATTTAATACCAAGCGAGTATTGAACTCGCTAAATATTAAAAATTTATAACGCGGCTAATCAAAATAATTAAAAATTTTGGGTTTTCAAAAATTACATCACATTTTATGTATTTGGGTCAGGAGAGATTTATTATAATTTTATAGTTTTCAAAGGATGAGGATGAAATTCGAATATATAAGAAAAGTGGGCGTGGCAGTGGGTGAAACAAATAATACCTTCATGTCATGGTTTAGGTCAAAGAGAGCTTAGTTACAACATTTTAACCTTCAAAGCATGTTCGGTAATGAGAAAACGAAAAGATGATAAAAGTGGGCGTGAAAGTGGATGGATTTTACTAAAAACCAAATGATTTCGTTGATAATAGAAACAAACTCTTAAAATTTCAGCGGAATTGGTTCGGGAGTTGATGTGAAGAATTAGATTTTAAAGTTTTTTACATTTAAGTGGTTCAATGCGTTTGTTAACTTTCTTGCATTTTTCTGCGAAAATGTCCTCTAAAATTGCTGTTAAGACTGATTTTACACAAATGTCTTCAAAAAACAATTAAACTGAACTAATAATGTAACATACGAATCGGTTAAAGTCAAAAGTGACACCCATTACTTTGATGAATCTGACAGGCCTAAAATTGCAAACGAGATGTTTTAATCATAAGAGAAGTGTTTTTTATTTTTTAAGTATAATTTTAAGGATATTTTGTTTCTTTTTATAGGAAAAAATTTTTGTTTTCAAAAATAGCTGAACGAATGTCAGTTTCACTGAAATGTAGATTTTGACGTTTGTTTATAGATACATGCGAGAGAGCTTTTTGATAAAAACCTCACATTGGTTTGAATACAACGTTTCAAAGATGAAGAAATACATTAATAATGTGTCTCAATGCCAAAAAACATATGCAAGCAGATTAAATCTTCCATTAAACCGGCACGAAACAATCGGATTGAAAGAGCGTCAATCGACGACGATAAAAACTTTTACCAACAGTCTCTCGAAGATTCTCTGTACGATGCGACGGTGTTCACATTGAACTGCCTCCTCCCAATTTCTTTGACGTTTCTGTATTTTTATCTCACTCCCACTTCATGTCGTCAAACTGATGCTTTCTCGGCCACCATGAAGTGGGAGTGAGATAAGTATACACAGACACCAAAAAAAGTCGGAGAAGGCAGTCCAATGTCACAGTACACACATTAAAGGTAATATCATTAGCGTTTTCATTTTTGTTCAGTTCTGCGCACCTGTCAAAAATGAGGTATTATGGTGGTAAAATGGTGGATCCAGTGTCCCTTTACTTGCCTAATTTCAAAATTTTGTTGTTGTTTCTAATGATGCGTGCTGAGTTTCTGTGGGTACTGGAACAGCCATTTTTAATTTTTTGACACTTCCAACTTTGACAACCTGCGCAATATAATACCTTTGATTTGTGTACTGTGGTCCAATGTAAACGCCGCGCCGCGCCGCGCCGCGCCGTCCATTTCATCATCGCGATTGTGTGGATACTCTCATTAACCGCTAAGAGAAAGTTTTACTGCCGTTCCGATTGTTTGGCATTTGTTTAGGATAACCTAAACTTTGACAGATTGTAGCAAGTAAAATATTAAGTTGAAGGGAGACAGAAAATTTTATTTGACATTATATTTTCTTAGGGTAAAATTATAAAATAATTGTTGATGTTATAAATATTTATGAAGTTATAAATAAATCTACTTAATATTTGTTTTATAAAAACTCACCATTGTAAAGTCAACTTATTCATTTCAATTTGCTTTCTGATTCCATTTCACTGATGATTGATTTCAATTGTCAATATAAAATTCACTCACATTTTAATTTCACTCGAAAAAAATCCTAAATTTGAGATATAATTGAAAAACGGACTATAATAACAATAATTTTGTGTGCTGGAAACACTAAATTTATACAAACAAATCTACTCATTTAAACAATTCTTTTTGCAAAAGAACACTTTTTACTTTTATAATCATTAAAAAACCAAGAAAAAAGAAAAACACTTTTTAATAAAACATTCCAACACCATTCACTCTGTTTTTTTTTTACTAAAAAGAAACACTTTTTTTACAAAACTTTTAATTCTTTAATTTAAATTGTCATCATTGCAAATGGCGGCCTACACGACGAAATGTGCATTTACATCACAGACGAATCAAAACTAAATTTACAAATTACAAGATGCAAGAATGAATTACAATATAAAAAAGAAAAAATGCACTTTGAACAATAATTTACAACACAATTTAAGACTTTAAATTATAAATTTTAGGGAATATTTTTCAATTTTACTTTTTGATAAATGCACACGAGATCTTTAACTTTGCAATTTAATTCACCACTGACCACAGACAATATCCACTGAACAACTTTTGGGTAGTCCAGTTTACGTTTAACACACACTCACACACACACACGCGCATAGTGGGAGTGGAAGGAGATCATGAATGAAAGACAATGATAGCAAGATTACGACACTTTCTATATACGCCATTAGTGAAGAAGCAGCTAAGAAAATTAATTTGTCAAGCATTGGGGGGAAATTTATCGTTTGTGAATAATTTAATGATTTAATAGTTTACATTTTATTATTTTACAGAAATATATACAACTAATATTCGTATAATATTAATCATCAAAATGAAATAAATAAAACGACAGTGCTGAGGAGAAAAAATTAAATATGGAGTAGTTATTTCACTTTTTCTTACTTATGACGTGCCTGTTTACATATGGGGTTTTTACTGAAAGGCGCATCCATTGAAACAGGTAGATTTTATGTGCGTGGAAACGAGAAAGATTTTGGGAAGGAATCTACACTTCTTGTTTCTAAGCACACATAAATCTACCTCTCTCACTGGTTGCGCCTTTCAGTAAAAGGCTTGTGTAAACAGGCACTATTATCTGTTTTGTTGTTATTGTTACAGAAACCCAGATCACACAACATTTTAAATACATATATATGTATATATATACTTTTATTTTTAAAAACAATTCACTTTAGGGCTCTCCCAAAACAACGCAAAACATTCGGAACGACGACGAAACTTTCGGCTGTCAAAATATATCTGTACTTTTTCTCACTCCCACCATGGCTAGTAAGAGATGCCTTTCTTGGCCACCTATTTCTCGCCATGATAAGGAAATGAGAAGTATGCATAGATATCAAACTTTAAATATTCGCTGCCCTATATCTTTTAAAATTTTAGTGAAAATTAATTCATTTTCTTCTCATGCGGCGATGGTCAAAATTATTAGATACAACTAGTCTGCGTGTGAATTTGATTCAAATTTCGATTAAACGTTATCCAAGAAAAAATGATGACGTTTGCAATTATAGATTCACCTTATTAGCGTCAAAAATTAAACTTTGATAAAATTTAACGCTATTGTAATCTAATTTACACACGGCCTTATAGTGAAAAATAAACTAGGTGGCGTTGTTTGACAGCTCTGGTTGAAAAGAAAACAAACACATTTCAAAGGCGCAACTAGTGAACATTGTAAACATTATATTTGTTTGTTTCCTCTCCAATTAGAACTGTCAAATTAGAAACAGAAAGTACAAAAATAGTTTCTGGAAAAACCCAATAGAAACAAAAAGCTCAATTACTTAGGCCCCTATTAAACTCTATATCGGTGACTTTTTTCGAAACTTAATGAGTGTATAGAAGAAAAATTTCTTATTTCATCTTCGCACAAATCCAATTTTGAAAAAATTCAATGACAATGACTTATCGTGTAATATTGTACTAAGACTATGTGAATTTGATTCGAACTTCGATTAAATTTTATCCAAGATTAAATCTGACGTTTCCATGTGTGAATTCACCACATTACTGTCAAAAATTTTTATTTCGATTAAATTTTATCAAAGATTAAATAATGACGTTTCAATGTGTGAATTCACCCTTTATTACTGCCAAAAATTCACACACAGTTTAATGGCCTTTTCATATCATTAAATTCTGGATTAACTTAAGCTTAATTTTTAAAAATCTCTCTTGAGCGCACTTCACTTATTTGAAACTGAAATTTGATGAAACACGAGTAAAAAAACAGAGATAGACGCCTCATTTTACATAAATACATAATGACTTCTTCTAGCAAAGCTACTTTTTGTTGGTTTATAAAAGTAGTTTAAGGACTTGTGTAAATTGTCATTTAAATTTTATCCGAGATTAAATTTTGACGTTTACACGTATATATTCACCTCATTAGTGTCAAAAATTGAAATTTGGATACAATTCAACGAGATCCAATTATTAAGTTTTTCTTAAAAGTTAACTAAATGAAATCGAGGTGGTGTAGGTATTAGTGTTTATACAACTCTTTACAAATTTACCTCTTTTTCTTGAATCAAACTTCAATTTCCATTTTTTGGCGGCGCGTCCCTCATTGAACGTTTTATGAGTTTGAATAATCCAGCCGTTTGTTGAAAGCAGACGCAAAAATATTTCTTTCGATTCGATGTTAACCAAACTGACTGAATACTAATAAGTACCTTAAATTAATTTGAGCCAACATAAAAGGTAAATAATGTGTTAAAACAAACATTTCTTAGCTCCGAGTCATAGAGATTTATCGCCAATCAATTTTAAGTTTTTTTTATTTCTCACGCCGAATATAATTAGGTACCCAAGCCCATTTGAAATACGATTTAAATACCTCCTCAATTATATACCGATTTATGTTGTGGCCCATCTTAATTTAACACCAATTTTGCTATTCAATTCATGATCCCTAAAACCAGATATATGTATGGTACGTCTATACGTTCTTATAAAAGGCACATTTTGTCGGCAAAGATGAAAAATCTCTATTGTCAAAGATACAATCATGCATTCACTCAACCATTCACAACACATCAATTCCAAAATTGACAAATTGAATGCATCTGGGTGGGTGTGTAGTGTAGGTGTAAATAAAACACAAAAATCCATTAAATCCTTCGGGAACCCAGAGAATAAAAAAAAAAACAACAAAGCAAAACAAAAAAACGCGTTCGACAGAAGTTAAACCGTCTTCGTCTTCGTCGTCATCATCATCATCGTCGACAGCAGCCATCTTTGTCTGCTTCAGCGATTTCCTCCACTTTGGCTTTGTGTCATTTTGGGCTACTGTACGTGCATCGCACCCATCATCACCGTGAAAAAAAGTTATTAAAGGTACCTTTATCATTTCACCGACTTTTAACACCGACGAACATTGACGGCGACGACGACTAAGACGAAGACGACGACTACGACGACGATGTAGACATATTCAAGTGGTATTCTGTCTGTCCGTCTGTTAATGTCTTCCTAATCAAATTAGAACCCAAACGCAAAATTAAAAAAAAAAAAAAAAAAAAAAAAACACTTCGTAGAAAAAGTGTGGATGTGAAATGAAAAAGATCAAACGTTGCGCCATTGATTTTAGGTGTCTGCTTTACTACATATTCTGACATCTTTAAGTGGAAATGACGTCCCATTACGGCCTGTTGGCCAGTGGCGGTAAAACGGCAACGGCGGGGCAGTTCAAACTTGACATGTTGAAACAGGTCCGCACTTAGTCGTAACCAAAAAACATCCACAAAGTGTCAAATTTAAATTCAACGTTAAAGTGACAGCCAATACTTTGATGAATCTGACAGATGCAAAGTTGTAAGGAAAAGCCGGTTTTGTATTTTAAGAAATGTTTGCTATTTTCTTGGTTTCTTCAGTAACATTTTATCTATTTTTACATATATACCAGTGTTTACTTTCAAAAATAGTTAAACGAATGTCACTTTCATCAAAGTGAATAAGGAAGTAATGGGAATATTGACATTTTTGAATATGAAAGCTCTAAAACACTCTTAGCGAAAGAAATTGTATCCACAAATACGTAAGATCGTGTACACATTGGACTTTTTTCTCCGATTTTTTTGACGTCTCTGTCAACTTATCTCACTCCCCCTTCATGGCGAGAAAGAGGTAACCAAGAAAGGCATCTCTTTTTCGCCATGAAGTGGGAGTGAGAAGAAGTACAGCGACGTCAACAAATGTCGGCGGAGGCAGTCCAATGTGGCCGCTGCCGCCGTCTAATAGAGAACTTAAACTAATAGGTAAACAATGAACGTCAATAGTGACAGCTTTGATTAATCTGACAGATTTAAAATTACAGATAAAATAAAAGCCAGTTTCTAATCTTAAAATTTTTTGTTCATATTATGATTTTTAAAGAAGATATGATCTTATTTCCATAATGTTTTCTTTTAATCATTCGTCTTTTTGACAGCTTGGGTGAAAGGTGTAGAAATGTAGGGGGAATGAAGTAGCGAAAGCATAAATTTCATGTTTATAAAAAATATCATTAAATGCTTTCAAATGTCAGTTTTATCAAAGTGAAGATTTTGACATCTATGAAAAATAAGAGGGTAAAATATTACTATTTATTTGGCGTTTTTCTTTTTTGGCTCTGAGCAAAGCTCTGAGCAGAGGCTGAGTGATCAGAGCAAAGCTCTGAGGAGATTATGATCAGAGCCCTCAGATTTAATTATGAAACACATTTGAGCACTGAACTGTCATATGCTTAGTAATTTTTCAACTAACATAAAAATGGTATGAATTTGGCTTTGCTCAGCGTTTTGCTTTTTTCGCTCGGTCATTTTATTCTGAGCAAACAAAGCAGTCTCCGAGCTAGCTCCGATGGAAAAAAGAAATACGACTTTCATGCTCTGATTTGTCTGAGGTAAAAAAGAAACATGAGGCGTTTTTCTTTTTTAGCCCCGAGTGTGGCACTGAACTGTCAAAAAGAAAACTATGTTACTTTTTAACTCGGAGTGCTCCGAGCTCTCAACTTGCATTTCTTTTTTAGCTCAGAGCTCAACCGGGGCTCGCTCGATGAGCTCGAAAAAAAAAATGACCGAGCATATCGAGCACAAAGTTGAGCGCGGCTAACTTCATACAATTTTCATGTAATTTGACAGATATGAGAGTTCAGTGCTCAATTGAGCTTCTTAAATAGATCGGTGCGCTCAGGTCACGCTCTGTTCGGAGCGAGCTCTATTCCCTCAGAGCCCGCTCTGTGCCCCGCTCGGGGCTAAAAAAAAGAAAAACGCCTATAGAATTTATTTTTGACAGCTTAGTGATATGCTCTGAGGTAAAAAAGAAAAACACCAATTCAATACCCTATTGTAATTTTGATTACATTTTGACGTTTCCCCATACAAAAATTCACCTCATTAGTGTCAAAAATTTAATGCGATTTTAATCCAATTTGTACAAAGTTTTACACTTACAATTTTCTCAAGATATTCTTGCAAACATTAATAAATTTCCACCATGCCGAACCTCCTTAAATTCACATAGCCTTATTGATAATCCGGCCGTGATTATGACTTGTTGTTGGCACGTCATTTATATCTGCGGAACCTCCCGCAGCCGGCTGGCGGCAATGTCATTTCCATATTATTATGTTTGGCCGTAAAATACGTTTCGTTTCACATTTCAAATTAGAGGTCTTCAGCATTTTTTTTTTTTTTTTTTGTATCTCATCTCCGCTTGCTCTGCCGCCTCCTTATGTTGTCTTTTATGCGGAGGTGACTTGGCAGGGAACTGTCATTTATGCACTTTGGCAGGTCGTTCATTAAAAAAAATTAAAAAAAACTCATCGGCCCGGTGATGGTAGAAATTGAACATTAAAAAAAACTTATATAAACCAGAAAGCAAACATAAGAAAACAACATCCCATTTGAATCCGTGTTGAAAGGATCCATGTGTCAATTTCTTCTTCTTCTTCATCGTCTTCTTTTGGGAGAACAAAACAGAAAAGTATAAAGGTAAAGGTAAAAAAAAAACAAAAGTTCTCAAGTGCATGCCGTGAAGGACCTAACCAAACCGACAGGACCCAAAGCTGAACCCAATCCGTACAACAGGTTGAGAACAACAAGGGCAACACGACCGAAACTAGTGTGTAATCAAACCATTTGCCACTTTGGCATTTAATATCCACCGCGACAGCTGTTGGACAGGTTAAATGGGCGGCTCTCTATCCTGCGCAATGATGGGTTCTACTTTTATTCTTTTTTTTTGTTTTTTGTAAAGTTGAAACGAAAAGCTGAAAGCAGCGTGGCAAGCAAGGAAAGAAGGAATTCACGAGGACTCTTCAACAGATTCCCTGCATGTTATTTGAGTTCCAGAAGAATTTTTTTTTTGTTATTAACATTTTAATTTAAGAGACTCTCGACATGAAGTACGGCAAACAGTGTGTGTGTGTTTGGTTGAAGTTGGAGATAAGACGTGTGATGGCTTAATTCAAGGTGAGCAGAGAGAGCGTTACATGATTGTAAGAACTCGAGGAAAACATATACTCGAGTGCTTCTTTAGATTGTTGTTGTTGTTGTTGTGTGTTAAAAATGTTGTCTGAACTGATATGTTGCGCAGGTACCTACTACTTACATACTTATAAGACCCATGAGGACATAATTAAAGGCCTGAGGGCATTAATGTCGAATCATTTTTTTTTTATTTATTTTTACTGTATGCTTACAAAATTTGCTTAGTTTGTATCTTTATACTTAACTTGATACTGGCCCCTTTTGTTTTGGGAAGTCTAATGTGTGATTTAATGAAATACATTATGATTGTTCTGCATTTATGTCCCCGCTAGTCACTTGGTCCTTTCTCTAGGTAACAAAAGGCTAAAGAACTGAAAAATGGGCCTATTTTCAGCATTAAAATGGTATCGCACAAGGCTGAATACTAGAGCCCATATTATTTTGAAAATTTTCAAATAAATTTCCCTACTGTTTGTCAGATTCATTGACGTAATTTCAGCGTGAAGGTGGTATCCCACAAGGCTGAATATTAGGGTCCCTTTTGTTTTGGAATTTTTTAATGAATTTCCCTATCATTTGCCAAAAGCTGATTCACTGACGTAATTTCAGCGTCAAAATGGTATCCCCCAGGGCTTAATTATGGGGTCCTTCTTGTTTTGGAAATTTTCAAATTATTTCTTTATCGTTTTTCAACAGCTAATTAATCTCTACAAAAGTATTGTTCACACCTTAGAATCATTAAAAAAAGAGAAATACCTGCAATTTTGAAGGGAAATTAATTTTTCATGGAACTGACGTTCGTTGTGGTATATTTGAAGGAAATTGGTAGTAAAATGTCATATTTTTCATCAAACATAAATTCTTGCGGTGCATTTGCAGTTGCACCGAATTCAATATGTTTGAACTGTTAGCCACATGACCTTGAATATTATTTTAGCCTTACTTGATTTTTCGATTAATACAAAAGGTGTGTTTCAATGGGAAATGTAGAGCCAGCGTTGCAGAATTCCCTTCGGAAGATAAAAGGTGTTTCCAAATTAACACAAAATTGGAGTTTGCCGCCATTTATGTAGTAAAGTGTTGACAACTTAAAAAAAAAAACATTTTGAGAGCTGTCAGCTTTACCCTTAGCTGTCAGCTGTCAAATTGCCAAAACGGGGCATTACGCGAGAGAACAAAGTGTTTTTATTGTTGAGGAATATTTCAAAAATAATTTAAGCTTATCGGCAACAGTTCGAGAACTCAAAATATGGTTGGAATATTAATATAACTTCGTCAATAGTGAAGAAGAGAGTAGATAACAAATAAAAAAATTCAGCGAGATTGAATCATTTTGGTGATGCTTAACAGGATTGGACGGTTTAAATATGTACTCTAAATTTTCTACATTATTAACTACACGTAGGTATAGTTAATTGAATAATCTACACGCCTTATTTATAACACTTTTTTTACGATTACAACATAAATATAGTAAATACAGAAAAATAATAGAATTTCACTAAGAAACTGAACATTTCAGCTAAAAATCCAAATTTCAAATTGACAGGTGACAGATTATTTGACATTTGAAACTACGTCAGCTACAATTTGATTCATGAAATACATTTAACTACATAAACTACGTAGCAGATATATAACAAATGTACATGGTTTGTTCTAAAAAATTACAGTTCAGCCAACCCAGACACTAAACACACTTGTCATCCAAAAACAAGTTGTTCAAATGTCAATATCGAAGCAGTGCGTAAGACTTAAGAGTGTTGGTGAAAGTCTAGAAAAATCGAACTTTTGAACTATGAATCTCTGAATCACTGTGTGTTCACTGCTTAAATGGGTGGAAAGATTTGCTTCAATTTATGGGACAAAACAATTCTAGGGAATCAGAAGGGAAATTAAAATGTTTATGTAAGCTCATTTAAAAGGTTTTGACGTATATTATTAAAATTTTCGTAAACGTCAAATTAACGTCAATTTGATTGTCAAATGATCCTCATTTTTTGACGCAAAAATTGTTGTCGTCAAATATGCAATCAACCTGCTTGCTCAAAATCTGTTTGATTAATGTCAATTAATTCAAACACATTTGACGTATACAAAAAATCTTTGACAGCTGTCACTATTTTTTTCTAAGAAAGAACTGCTTCCACCTAAATGACAATTTTACAAGGAAGAGCATTAAAAAAACTCATCCGGAATCTAAGTGCTACGTTATTAAAAAAATTAATGTTTGCTTAGGAGTTTCAATTTGTTAAATATATCGTTTCAGCCAAATAAACCAATTTAACCAAATCGTCCTATATCCACGTATGTACAATGTACATATTTCTCGCCCCTTATATCCCTTAGTCCAACAATGATAATTAACTGTTGCACGCCACTTCCCTTATATTATAACAATTCAAAGAAGAATGACAAATGTCATAAATATTAAACCATTTCAAGTTTATCTCTATACCTAGACCTACATCAGCTACCATACCAAACACCATCATTCCCATCCCTAGCATATTATTCCTGCTGAGAAGAAACAAATTTATCATTGGGTTGGTTGATGATGGTTCGTCGCGCTCGTTCATCGTTCGTTTTTGTTGTTGTTCGAGATAGAGAGAGGGATTATACAATTTGTTAAGGACGATGAAAATAAATGCATACCATAATTCAAATCCTGTTGCCTGCTCCTGCTCTGCTTGCTGTCGTTCGGTCACTGTTATTATCCTTATTATTACCATTGCTAATAAATTTTCCAATTTCATTCTTTTTGTTATTTTTTTTTTATTTTTTATTTACCTACGTTATAGTATAATCTCTCCCTTGGTAGTTGGTAGTCTCGGAATAATATAAGCGCAATGGCACAACTGAAAACGGTTGGTGGCGGTGGAAATTTATTACGCGGCGTGGAAATTGAAAATTACGATGACTTTACATCTTATCCTCTAGGTAGGTATATAAAAAAAAGAAAAATTATATTCATATTTTTATAAATGTATTTTTTTATGACCATAAAAATGACGCGAGAAATATTTTATTTTTTTTTCAGGTCCTTTGGAAATATAAACATAAATTTCACATCCTGTCTTTATAATAATGTATCCTGCTGGGCTGACCCATTTACACCATCTACGAATATGGTTGATAGGTATAGATTTGATGAGTTACCTTGGGACTTGGGTAAAGTAATTTATCGAATGCCTGATTTTTCAAAAGGACAACTCTCCCCTCAGCGTAAGGATATATGTATAGGCATAGAATCAAAATATGAGTCAATTCAATATAAGGATAGTTAAATTTTCCACGTCATCAAACAATATTTCTGGCTCGTTTACCTCAACGTACATTTTTTTTTTTTTTTTTTTATAAAGAAATTTGTATTACAAAGTTAGCTAGCTGGACTGTGTCCGTCAGCGCTTTGAGGTCGTAAATAATATTTTATGAAGGATAGAAGTGAAATTATTACACCGCCAGAGCATTCAAAAACTCTCAGACCCATAAATTTCACCCTCTTTTCATCTGGCGCACTTGTCTGCAGAATTGGACGCCATGCCATGCCAACCAGAGGCCAAAACCATTGTGCTTCCCCCGTCCGTCGCTTCCGTCGCGTCGGTCGTTCATTCATCGCTGTCTAAAATGAAAAGTCTTAATAAATTATTTTTCATTCTTGTCTGTGTACCTATCATCAAATTATATATGCAGTGCAGCATCAGACGAGATTTTAAGAGAATATACTGCAAGTTTGTTGCATCTCTGCTTTTGAAAGATTTTTTTTTTTTAATTTGCTTACCGCTTGGAGTGAAATTTAAATTTTTGTGTGGGATCCATATCCATTTATACCTTAGTGTTTAAATACTTTTGAATGATGATATGCATTTATCAATCAAAAACTAATCAAAAATAGATAAAATATTTTAAAAATAATTTATACTGTTTGATTTATGGAGGAAAATTGAATTCCAAAAAAATGATTGTTCATCGCGATAACTTTTCAATTTCACTGCAGAGTAAAAATGGATATTATTCACCACACTTTTTTTCTATCGTTCCACAAGTTGTGTAAAATGCTTTATTGATAATTTCACTTCATTCGATAAGGTTAATGCGGGTGAAAAATGAATGAGTTCCAATTTCACAGCTAAATTTGAGTATTAATTTCTAGTGAAATGAAATGAATGCATTCCACAATCTTAAATAATTGGTTAGATTTAACTTTTTTTGAGTATATAGGATACCAAGTGAAAAACTGACGCTGTGTGAAAAAAGTTTTAAAATTGGTAATTTATTAGATTTGGTGTGAAAAAGAAGCTGTGAAATTTCACTTTGGTAAGAACTTTTCTATAAAACATTCACAAAGGAAAATTTAGTTTATAGTGAGAAAAATTAAAAAAAAAAAAACATGAATAATAATTTCCCAATTTGTTTAAAACGTCTTTTTCAAAATTTAGGACAATAGATCTTTATATGCATATTTTGGAAAAAATCAATTTTTTATAAGTTCCAAGGTGACTAAAGGACTAGATTTTTCAAAATTTTTCGATATTTTAGATTATATTTTTATTTAATACTAGCTGATCCCTGCCACGCTTCACAGCACCACCTATTGAACATTAGTCAACTACAAAATGTCAACTTCCAATATACGATATCTATATATTTATAAGGAAAAAACTCAAATATAAGAAAAGTGGGAGTGGCAGTAGGCGAATTCAAAAAAAAATTACATATTATGTTATGCTTTTGGTCTAATGGATTTTAATGAAAAAAATTTTACTCTAGGAATGTTTAGAAAAAATAAGAATCTCAGATATGTATATAAGAAAAGTGGGCGTTGTAGTGGGCGGGACAAATAACACATGACATACTTTAGATTGAAGAGAATTAAACTACAAAATTTTAACATTGTAAGGACGTCCAATAAGGAGAAAACTAAAATATGATAAAAGTGAGCCTGGCAGTGGTCGGATTTTACTTCTAAACCATATCACTGTTAATAAAAACAAACATTTTAAACTTAGCGAAATCAGTTCCCTATAGATTTTGAGTCTACGAATATAAGTCTTATGCAGAAAAACATTAATTTTTATAATATCATGGAATTTTTGGTTGACTTTTTGTTCGGTTAAAAAAAAAAATTATTTACAAATTTTAAATGCAATATTAATTAAATAATTCGAAATCACCTAATTTCAAAATTATAGCAAAATCGGTAAAGCCATTAGAAAACGGGACATGAATAACTAAAAAAATTATGCAATTTTCTCAGAGCCCCAAAATCATATTTTCGTAATGTAAATTTTTGAGTAAAAATTTGAAACACAGTTTTTTTCTACAATCACTTTATTCATTACAGGAACAGGTTTAATCAAAATTGTTGAAGTCATTTTCGAGAAAATTTGAAAAAAAACGAAATTGTTTTATGGCAGCTTTCCGTTTTAGATGAATTAAAACAAAAAATTGAATTTTCCCTCCAGGGAATCACATAAAAATGCTCTATACCTAATTTGAAGCAAGTCGGTCCACCCACAGTACACATATTAAAGGTAATATCATTAGCGTTTTCATTTTTGTTCAGTTCTGCGCATCTGTCAAAATCGAGGTATTATGGTGGTAAAATGGTGGATTCAGTGCCCCTTTCATTGTCTAATTTCAATATTTTGTTGTTGTTTCTAATGATGCGCGTTGAGTTCCTGTGGGCACTCCAACAGCCATTTTTAATTTTTTGACATTTCCAACTTTGACAACCTGCGCAATATAATACCTTTAATATGTGTACTGTGGGTCCACCCGCTTAAGCTCTACGTTAAATAACCAGTGTTACAAAATTTCGTAAAATAAAAATTAGTTTGTACTATATTTTTTAATTTTTCAATTTTTCAGAATTTTGAGTTTGAAAATTAATGTTTCCAAAACTATTCACTAAGGGGGGTTTGCTGATACTACACATAACAATTTAAGTTGAACTTAATTTCTTAAGTATCACTTTATGACATGGAAAAAGTACCCCTTAAGAATTTAAGTTCAACTTAAGTCGTTATATGTAGTATCAGCAAACGGGCCTAAAACATTTAAGAACATAATTCAAAAATATGTTTTTGACTTAAAAAAACGATATAATACGGCATCGTATAAGTTTTCGTTGTAATTTCGTTGATTTTTAATTATTTTTTACTAATTCAAGTCGATTTTTTTTAGAAAATTGTCCCTCCCACCAAAACAGGGGGAAATATACCAACTCCCAATACGATTTTTTACTTGTCTTGGCCCAAACTACACGCCCTAGCATCTTATTCAAAACACACAGTATAAGTCGTCTAAAAAAGTCGAACAATGCTTTATTTAAACCCTCTTGGTCAAGAAAACAATAGTTGTCATAAGTGACACATTTTAATTAAATGCAGCCAATAAAAACATCAAATTAACGTCACAAAAGGCATTCAACTGATACGATAGACCAACAACAGCACATTGTCTCTTCAAAAAGTGGAACATTTCTCAATGTGTACATTAATAGGTTCAACAAAACTTGCCTAAAATTTACCTTCAAAAACTTATTTAAATGGAGTTTTGGATATAAAACGGTACAAAAAGTCGCAAAATCCTCCATGAGCAATCCTATTTGGATATCTGTCGAATATTCATCCTTTGACAGATGAGAATTATCTTAATCACCATGTTACTTGAATGACACACCATGTTACTTGAATGACACATTTTACTTAAATATAAACAAAATTGTGTCAGTTAAACAATCCTAAAGAACAAAAAGTCACAAAATCTCCTTTGAGTTTTTTTTAAAACGATACAGTTTCTGCAAATGTATGATACCCATGCAAAAACTGCCTTTGAACAGTCACACAAAATCAATGTTACAAAATCTTAATTATTCACAATTGTAATTAGCTAGAACGCTGCCTTTAATCTGATCTCAAAATGATGATTTTCATAACTATAATTTTGTTCGTGACTTCAATGACACATTTGACATTGTAATTAAAATTTTGTTATATCACGACATACAAAGTTGTGAAATTGTATTTGGTAACATTTGGTCGATATTTTCGAATATAATACTTAAAACTCAGACATTTTACTTATTGATGGTTTTCGGATCACTGACGTCATTGTAAATGACTTCACAATTATAAAAAAAAAATACTGAACATAAAATAAAATTGAATAGATAAGTAGAAAGTTTTGAGCATAAAAGCGACTGATTAACGTCTAGTTTTTATTAAAAAAAATAGCAAAAAAAGATTAATGTAAAAATTCCAAATTTAAATAAAACACAACCATTTAGCTTAAGAAATAATTTTGTAGTGATTTATTTTAGTCATAAGACTAAGTGTATAGTTGATTTGTATATTAGTTTCATTAATTTTATGACATTTTTAATTTTGTGGAATGTATTGTGCGTCATTGCCAAGTAGATGTGAGAAAAGTACTTTTAGTACTATTTTGGGTACTTTTACGTACTTTCGTACATTCTCCCGCCTCGAATTGATGAAAATATATCAGCATTTATTTTCGCCTGGTGTATACTGGCATTAATGTGGAATTCCAACCAAATCGTCATCAGGAACTACCTTACCGACATCATAATTCATATTTCTCATTGCAATGGGAACATGAAAAGAGACAACATAATTAGTGCATTTGACAATTAAAAGATAAACAAAGTCAACATTATAACAAAAAACAGAAATTAAATGAGTAATTTATATTTATCTCTGTTGCTACAATAAGACTTGAATGAATGACGATAGCATCGTTGCATTCATACACGTACACCTATAGCCGTTATCATCTGATAGTAAGTTGTAGTTTTACAAGAAGTAGTGCGGTCGTCGGTCGTGTGTGGTATTCTCGTGGGAGTTTTATTAAATTTAATTAATTTAGTTTGTATTGTTTAGTGCCGGTGGTTTTAATTTTCGTAGTTTTAATTAATAATTATGTGATGATGTAATCAATTCAGGTAAGTGTTTGTTGAATGTTGTTTTTTTTTTGATTTTAATTGTTATATCGGCGAAGTGAGCGCGCGCGCATTAAATAATAATTTTTTTTTTGATCGCGGGTGTGCATGATTGGTGTGTGCATGAGTGTTGTGTGGCGAATATATTATTTTCATTTAAATTTCATTAAAAAAATATAAATTAATTGGCTTTCTATGCCATTTGATTAAATATAGTGCTTTATATATATATATATGTATGTGCATGTGCATAAAACAGATATGGCGTGATCTGTTTATATACCTGTTTATGTATTTGGTTATATACATACATAGCAAGGTAAATTTAAGTTCTAATTGGAAAGTGACTTCCAATGTATTATTTATTCGTGACGTACGTTGTTTGATTCAAATTGAGTGAGTTTAAGTTGAGTGATTTCAAATTAAAAGTGTTCATACAAGTATGATACACAGTGATAATAAATTTTGTTTGACGTTTATAAACAGTGGTGTAAATTTTTTGTTGTTTACTTTTATTTGAAGTGTTTTTTTTTGTGACGAATTAAATTTGATGAAATTAATTCGTGATGCAATTAAATAGTTTTAATTCGGTTAAATTTAGTGTCGATGAATTAGTTTTCAGCAATTTGATGCGATTATAATATTATAATGTTAATTAACTTTGTGATGAAAATTTTGAATTGTTTTCGACAAATTATTTTAATTATGACGTGTGTAGGTTGCTGAATGCTGATTCGTGTTGACATTATTTTTTTAATTCAAGTGGTGAATAAATGGATTAGTGAATTGTTATTGTTGTGTTTTATATTTTGATTACAAATGATTTTGATATTCATTATTATTTTGATTAATATGTGTTATTGATTGAATATGTGAATTTGTATCATTTTGATGATTCGAATTAAATGTAATTTTGTGAATTTAATTAAATTTAAATACATTTAAATTATTGTTGTTGTATTTTATTTTAAAGGTGATGCCGCTGACATTTTATTTGTTTACGATCATTTTGACAGTAGGCTTGTGGATCTTGTTTTTTCTCAATATGGAGCATATTACATTCTATAATTTGTGATGAATTTTGTAATTTCTCAGTTTTAATTGAAATAAATTATTTTATTTGTTTTATAATTTTAATGTTTGTGCTGTTGCAGAACATTATTTTATTATTGAAATTTAAAGTTTTATGTGTTTTGTGACAACATTTAATTTTAATTCGACGAAAATTTATTGTTGTTTTATTGTACTGCTACAGTACATTTGTACTAAAATAAATACAATTTTTCAATTAAAAAATGTTTTTTTATTTGATTTGAGCGAATTTTTAAATAATTTGTGTGTTATTTCGAAATAATTTAGGGTTTTATTTTGAAATTTATTAAGCGGCAGTGAAGATTTTGATTTTATTTTGAATTGATTTTAGATTTTAATTCAAGATTTAATTATTTTGGATTGATGGTATTTGGGTTTTAATGATTTTGCAGGTCGGCATTTATTTTAATTTTAAATTATTGTGGCTTCTGAGGTGGATTTGTTTGATGGTAGGAGACATATTTTTGCGATCGGTCGCTTCATGGATCCGTTTTTTGTTTTGACGGTGACAACGCGCACTAGGCCGTCCGTTCCGGAATGAGTTGTCTCAATTCGGGCTAGATTCCAGTACGTGGGTGGTAGTCGCTCATCTTTTAGAAGAACTAAATCGCCAATCTTCGGCAATTCTTTTATTTGGGTCCATTTCGGACGTTGCTGGAGTCGGGACAGGTATTCTGAATTCCATTTTTGCCAAAATAATTCGGACATTAATTGAACGCGTCTCCAACGGTCCAAATGTGAGATGTTAGTGTTGGTTTCGCCTTGAGGCACGGCATGTAGCGATTCGCCGACTAGAAAGTGCGCAGGTGTGAGCGCATTCAAATCGTCTATGCTGTCGGATAGTGGGCATAGGGGTCTCGAATTCAAACACGCTTCTATTTGCGCTAGAAGCGTAGCGAGCTCCTCAAAGGTTAGCCTCTCCATTCCTACAACGCGTTTCAAGTGGTACTTGACGGATTTCACACCCGCTTCCCATAATCCACCAAAGTGGGGAGAAGCCGGGGGAATAAAGTGCCAATTTGTACCATAGTTAGCTAGGGTTGTCGCGATTTCTTTAAAGTCGTGTTTTGCTTCATTTAACATCTTCGCTAGTTCGTTGTTAGCTCCAACGAAATTCGTCCCACAATCACTGTAGACATGCTGGCAGCTTCCTCTTCTTGCAGTGAATCTGCGGAATGCGGCCAAAAAAGCTTGGGTTGTCAAATCGGATACAACTTCCAAATGAATGGCCTTTGTTGCCAAACAAATAAATACCGCGAAATATCCTTTTAGGATTTTCGCACCACGTGCCTTCCATGATTTAATGTCAATGGGACCTGCATAGTCGACCCCGGTATGGCTGAAAGGCCTAGCCATACGCACTCTAGCGGCTGGTAAATTACCCATTAATTGCTGCATTTCAGATGCCTTTTGCCGGAAACAAGAAGTACACCTGAACAATTGATACTTGACGCTTCTTCTGATTTGCCCAATCCAATACCGTTGTCTGATATAGCTTATCATCTGCTGGATACCGCCATGAAGCGAATTTTTATGAGCTTCTCTGACAACCAAAGTCGTGAAGTGGTGGTTGTTTCGTAGTAGTATGGGGTGTTGAGCATCGTAGGATAAAAGGGAGTTCTCTAAACGACCCCCAACTCTCAAGATCCCATCTATATCAATAAATGCGTTTAATGAACTCAGACTTTTAGGCATTTTAGAATTTGCCTTGAAGTAGCTTAACTCTGTCTCAAACATTTCACTTTGGGCAGCTTTGACCATGAGAAGACGAGCTAATTCTAACTCCCATGGATAAAATGAGCCGGTGATGATTCCATACAGTTTAGGACGACACTTAATGATGAAGCGGACACACGTAGCGATGACTCTGGTTGCTCTTAGGAGATTTGATGAATTAAAAATAGCCTGAAGGATATTGTCGCTTTCCAAAACATGTACAGTTAGTACCTTGACCGGCCGTTTTTCTTCTTCAGTGTCGGTTTCAACGGGCTGATCTGGAGAATCGAAATCCCATTTGCGATGCAGAAATTCTGGACCATTCCACCAAGTTTGCAGCGACTGAAGTTCTGATGGAAGTACACCCCTGGACGCCAGATCGGCTGGGTTATGAAGCGTACCAACATGTCCCCAGCAATCGATCCCTACTAAACGCTGGATTTCGGACACTCGATTGGACACGAATGTGGTCCATTTAGCAGGAGTTGCTCGTATCCATGCTAGAGCTATTGTGGAGTCCGTCCAAGAGTACATTTTGACATTTGGAATCGCCAAAACTTCCTTAATGTACTGCAATAGTTGCGCCAAAACCACGGCACCACAAAGTTCAAGCCGTGGCAAAGTAATTGTTCTCTTGCTTGGTGCCACTCTTGTTTTTGACAAGATGAGATTGACGTGGATGTTGCCATTGCTATCAAGAACGCGTACGTAAACTGCTGCCCCGTATGCCTTCATTGAAGCGTCACAAAATCCGTGCAGCTCGATCGCCATGTTGGTCGGACTTATATGAGTCCATCTGGGTATTCGGAGTCGCTCGATAAGAGGAAGTTCTCGATGAAAAGCTTCCCAATCTTTCATCAAAGCCGATGGAATTGGATCATCCCAATTACAACCACGGTTCCATAGTCTTTGCATTATAATTTTTGCAGTGACGACACATGGTGAGATCCAACCAAGTGGATCAAACAACTTGGCTATGGTCGATAATATTGACCTTTTCGTGGTTGCTTCTGTCGAAGGTTGTAAATTTTGATAGGAAAAACAGTCATCGATGGGAAACCACTTGATTCCTAGAGTTTTGACGTGGTTGGACCAGTTAAACGGAAGCTCAAAATCGAGTTCCCGGTCTTGAACTGGAATGTCTTCGACAAGTTCTTTAACATTGCTGGTCCATTTTCTTAAATTGAATCCCGCTGACGCTAAAAGTTGGCTGGCTTCATCACGTCTCTTTCGTGCCTCTTCGATCGAATCGGCACCACTGATCAGGTCATCGACATACATGTCTTCACGTACCACCTTCGCCCCTTCCGGAAAATTGTCGCTCTCATCATCAGCTACTTTTTTCAGGATCTTGATGGCAAGATATGGAGCACTCGCTGTTCCAAAAGTTACGGTGTTCATTTTGAAAATTCGTACTGGCGATGTTCTCTGCTCTCTCCACATAATCAGCTGATAGTATCGGTCTGGGAAACTTACCAAAATTTGCCGATACATCTTCTCTATGTCGGCCGTAAATGTGACTCGGTGAGTCCGCCATCTAAGAACTAGATCTATGATGCTAGTCTGCAATTTTGGACCCACCAGAAGACGGTCGTTGAGGGATTTCCCATCCGAAGCTTTTGAAGCTGCGTCAAACACTACTCTCAGCTTTGTAGTGGAGCTAGCTTCCTTAAACACCGCATGATGTGGCATGAAATAGTGATAAGGTGTTGCCAAAACCGGGTCATTTGGATCTATTTCTTCCATATGGTTCAGGTCTTCGTACTCCTTAATACACTTTGTGTAATCCGCACAAAGTCTTGGATCGGCATCGAGTTTCTTTTCGAGATGTTGTAATCGTCGAAGAGCGCCTTGTCGGCTGGAACCCATCGCTGGAAGACTTTCACCTTTGAACGGCAGCTTCACTTCATAACGCCCGTCAGGTAAACGCCTAGTGTGTTGTGAAAAATGCTCATCGCAAGCAATGTTGTCAAGGGTTTCATGTGTCTGGAACGGCATTTCTTCCATCTCACAAAACTTCTCCATCTGTGTGCATAATTCGGCAATTTGGAGAAAGCTGCGCACTTGCCGGGGAATTTCCGCTGGAACTTTCCCTAACACGATCCACCCTAATTGCGTATTTTGTGCGATCGGACCGATACCATCTAGAGGCCGTTTTATTTCGGGTAAAAATATTTGGGCACAAACATCGCTTCCCAGTAGTAAGTCAATGGGAGCAGGCTCGTAGAGATGGGGATCTGCTAACGAGAGACCATCGAGATGGTTCCATTGGCCAGGTATCACGCGTTGGGTCGGGAGATGGCCAGTCAGCGACTTGAAAACTAATGCCTGAATGGCAATCTCGAACGTTGAGTGGCGGGATGCAAGACTTACTTCGACGGAGTTATGCGTTTTGCCACTGCTGACCAACCCTAACCCAGATACCTCGACCATGGTACGCCGCTTTTCTAGCTTCAGCAGTTGTGCTGCAGCTTCTGTAATGAAAGATCTTTCTGACCCAGTATCGATCAGAGCACGTAAAAGGCGCAGCCGACCATCTGCACTTCGGGCCTTAACAACTGCTGTCGCTAGAAGCACCTGATGTGTTGTAAAACGATCACCATGCGACGTGTGGTAGTTAAAACTTTGTTGTTGTGCACCCATTGGCTGGAACTCAGGCGCGTTTGGATTTACGGACGAGTATAACGCGTTCGAGCGCGGATTTTTTTTTTTTTTTTTTTATCTTTAATATATATTTAAGTTAATTGTAATTAGTTTTTAAGAAACGTTTGATTTTATTCACTTATTTAATCGATTATTGTAAATGCAATTTAAATTAATTCGCGAATGTCAATTTGTTCTTGAAAACTGATTAATTTTTCTTTTGCACACACAGCACACACTAAAATGTTTTTAAATGTTTTTAAATTGTTTATAAATGTTTTTTAATTGTTCGTAAAAAGGCTCGAAGGACCAATGATTAACGTCTAGTTTTTATTAAAAAAAATAGCAAAAAAAGATTAATGTAAAAATTCCAAATTTAAATAAAACACAACCATTTAGCTTAAGAAATAATTTTGTAGTGATTTATTTTAGTCATAAGACTAAGTGTATAGTTGATTTGTATATTAGTTTCATTAATTTTATGACATTTTTAATTTTGTGGAATGTATTGTGCGTCATTGCCAAGTAGATGTGAGAAAAGTACTTTTAGTACTATTTTGGGTACTTTTACGTACTTTCGTACAGCGACAGCTTCTCATAAAAACACAAAAACAAAAAAAACATTAAATCCAATTCAAAGGCTGAAACATTAAAAATGAATAGTCTAAGGCACGTATAGGATAGTTAGGTTTATTTATATTTAACTGGCAAATCATGTTCTTTAAGCTCATATGCAAACATAAATCAAAGCTAAATTGACCATGAAATTAATTTCCACCATCAAAGGAAACTAATTTCATTCGACAGCCTGACTCGTTGGTCGGTTGCTTTGCTCCTCAAATGCGCACCACTTCTATCTAATTGTATTAACCAAAAAGCAACGCGCAACAACGACGACGACCGACGGCTGGCTGGCACATAAAATATGTTTCGTTGTTGTTGTTATTGGGTTCCTTGTTTTTTTTTTTTTTCTTCGAACATAAAAATGTTGGACTCTCAAACTCAGTCTTTAATTTTTCTCGAGTTTGCTATAATTTTTCTTGGTTCTTCATATCTGTATATGCCTTCCCCTCAAAAAAACACATATCTCTATGTGTCTGTATTTATGTTGTATATGAAAATAAGGAAAATCCAAAAAAGAAAAATGGACCTAATGTGCCCCCTTAATATGTGTTTATGGGTTCGTTATGACAGCAAAATTAGCTACGCTCACATCTGCACAAAGATAAATTATCCAGAAACCCATCCCGAAAAAAAAAAATAAAAACAACAACGCTCTTTAGCATGCATATATACGCAGAGCCTTGGCGTCGTCATCGGTTGTTCGTCGAGTGTGTGGAATCTAAACGGAGTGAAGAAAAATTATAGATATTATATCTTATTTTTATAGCCTCACCGCCTCGATATGATTTTCCACCGTTTTATGAGAAGTCATAACTTTTTTCTGGCATGAAATAGCTTATCCAAAAAAAAAGAGGGGAAGTGTGTGAGAGTGTAGACCTACTCGGTATATGGCAACAGCAAACAACAACAGCAGCAAGATGTTTGCTTCATATACAAAGCCGTAGGAAAATAATTTAGATATATTACCCTGCACATATACAGACATTATAGTACCGAGGAGTATAGGGACTTACGAGTGCCTGGCCTGGTGGAAATGCGAGAAGTGAGAGTAGGTACAGATAATTCCAATTTTGGATTCGTGCTTTGTGATTTATGGGATTAGATAGGTTTTTTAATTTTTTTTTTTTTGAAAATCCCCAACTTTCATATGGAAATCAATCAAAGTTGCATGAATTAATGTGGATGCTGAAAACTCAAGGTGGACAGGTGATTACATTTTTTTTTTGATTTATCGGGGAGAAACTGGAATAAATATGAGGGCTTCAAAAAATTTGGTGGTAAATCTGACTTCTAGTACTATAGTATTTACTTCAAGTAAAAATACAAAAGTAACGCCTATTTCACTGGTATATGAAGATCACAACCAGAAGTGAGTACCAAAATTTGAAAAGTGAAATATGGACCGGTTCTTCAGAAAATTTCAAGTAATAGGTACTTTTCATTTCCAAACGACCACTAGGAAAATATCTAAGATGTTGTGAAAAAAAGTGACATAATGTTTTCATAATGATTTTTCACGTGTATTTTTTATTTTTTTTTTTTTCACTTCGCGGGAGGGAGGGAGTAGGTACTAGGCTATAAAGTAGGTAATTATATTCGAGTGAAAATAAAATTGTTATATAAAATCGGCAACGTGAAATAGATATTCATAATTTTACCTTCCACACATTTTTTCCTTAAAAAAAAAATCTAATTAAATTTGAACTTAAAAAAAAAACTTTTCCACAACCCATCAGCCTTTTTCACTTTTGTCACAATTTGAGAAATTGAAAATACAATCAACTTATAGAGATTGTGGAACGCATTCATTTTATAGTTTCTCGAAATTATTAAAATCATTCTTTTTTCCACGATGTAACTTAGGTTTTCCCCTATGAAGGCACTTTAACCACTTACATATGTATATAGTGTGAAAAATATTATGGACCATATTCAATTACAAGTGAAGTCAGTATGTACCACATTATTAGTTCCCAACATAAAAAATAAATAGGTACGTCTCGCAAGCTTTTTTTAACAATTTTAAATTTCACACTTCTTCAGCCTTTTTCACTTGGATCGAAGCCTGTGAAATTGAAAATACGAACTATTAGAAATTGTCGAACACATTAATTTTAGTTTTTTGAAATTATCTTCAGAGTTCCTTTTCCACGATGCCTAAGGTTTTTCCCTATGAACGCACTATACTTAAATTAAGTGTGAAAAATATTGTGGAACATATTCATTTCAAGAAAAGTAAGCAATTTCTAAAATATTATTTCTCATCATGAAAATTTAAAAACCGGAATGAATAAATAAAACTTCTTAAACCTTAAGCCTTAAACCAAAGTTCGAGTGAAAATAGAAATTTTGTCGTGAATATATTAACTGTATACATACATACATACATTCCACAGGTTCTATTTTAAACAAAAGTTAATTGATATTAAATTCTAAAACTTCCCACGTGGGGTCAGCTCTTTCCCTTGGTATCCCGTTCTTAGAAATTTGAAATATATCTGTTAGATGATTGTGGAATGCTTTCATTTTTCATTTCAAGAGAGGTGAGTACCATACATACTATTGGGTGTATGCGAAAATCTCTAAAATGAAAAATGAAGATGTTCCACAAGTTTTTTTTTGTACAGTGTACTTTTAATTTTGTACGTAAGGAATAAGTTAAAAGCTTGTTAATTACCTACATTTTTATCAACATAATAATTTTCACATAAAAGAAAATAAGTTCCTCATTTGTTCTCTCGGAGGATATTTTGGGGTATGGTATATGTAATTTTTGAAATTTACCTCCGCCCGACGCGACGCATGGTTTTCTATGTTAGATACCTAATTAAATTTTCACTTCAAACTGTCTAACAATTTTTGAGGTTGCATAGTGTCGTGAAATTGAAAATTGTGATGAAAAAAATTATGGAATGGTTAATTTTTATGCTTTCGTGAGGCATACGAGTAGATACTACAAAACTTTATTTCTAGGTCTAAAAGTACCTTAATTTTTTATATGTTAGATAATATCCTATAATTTATTTGTAAAAATCCTTAGAAAGAAAAAGGCTGAGATATTTGGAAAAATTAAATTATTTATTATTATTATTTTTTTTTCAATATAAAAGTTGTAGAATCTAAAGTTGAAAAATTCACGCCTATGGATTTTGCATTTAATATTAGAACATCTAATTTAAATTTAGAACATCTAAATATCTGAAAGGTCAGTAAACGGTCATAAAAGGTCAGTTTTTTTCAGAAATTGGTCGTCCATAAAATATTTTTATTAGTTTTTAAAGTTTTGCAGATTTGGGAAAAAACTTTCAAAATTCATAGAAAAAAATGTCCAACAGCTGACCAGTTACTAAAATTAAATGCAATTCTTAAGCGCGGAAAAGATTTTCAACCAGCGGGTTTTCAATTTAAACAATTAAACAAATTTGTAAAATGTCATTGGTATCGAATATCTCGAGAAGCTCGAATATCTCAAGAAGCTCGAATATCTCAAGAAGCTCGAATATCTCAAGAAGCTCGAATATCTCAAGGACCCTGAATATCTCAAGACGCTCAAATATTCCGAGAAGCTGATATATCTCGATAGGCCAGAATATCTCGAGGAGTGAGTGGCGTACTGGTTAGTCTGTAGAACTATTATGCCGAAGGTCTTTAGTTCGATTCATAGCCCATTCCACCTAAAAAAAAACAACAGAAATATTTTTCGCGGTTTACTGCTTTTTGCGAGAAATATTGTCATGAAAAAGTACGTCTTATTTTAGCGAATTTGACAAAAAAATAGTAGGTCCCCTCAATTTCTCCCAATATCACGAACACAGAAATGGTTGCGAGTTTTAAGTCACTATAGGAACTGTTCTATATATTTAATGACGTTATAAAGAATTGATATAAATTTTAAAAAATATCAAAAAAAAATTTCAAAAATGTTTATCGCCTGGAATATTTCGAGAGGAAACGAGCAAACGCTGTGCTTCACTTGATTGCGATTTGTACACTTGATAAGATTTTTGAAGAACTTGAATTGTCGATTTTCTGATAACAAAAGAACATCGGGTATTAATTTTCCAAGATTCTCTTTATTGAGAAAGTTTCCGGTGTGGAAGGGCACGCGACCTCTTTTAAAGTATGAAATAGCAAACAAAAAACGCTGCGCCAATGCAAAAATGTCTTATTTTGATAAACTTAATAATCTCAAGTTTAAATAGAAGCTGTAGAATGTTAAGTTTAAATAGTCCCCTGCTTATTTTACCTAAATATCGACGGTTGGACCTCGTAAGCCAAAAAATCCAAAAAAAATATAAATGCAAATAAATCTGCATTATCAGAACCACCTTTTGGAAGTTTCAGCTAAACAATTTTATTCTGAACATTTTACAGAAAAAGGCAGAATTCAAAACCTCTTATTATAGATCGCCATACAAATTTGCAGAGTTTTCATTGATTTCTATAAAAACAAACACAAAATCGACTTACGAGGTTCTGCACTTTCACTTTAACCGTCGCGTCGTTATATGAAAACTATGTTTTTGAGCGGACCTTATTAGAAAATATCTTTAACTCAGATTTTCGGACTTCCCAAAAAAAGGTGTCCAAACTGTGTCATAAATTTCTCCAAGAAGATTATCGATTCGTAATAAATTTGTATGATGTGTTTAACAATTTTCTAATAAACTAACAACCATAAAAAAAAAAAAAAAAATCCTGTCATAATTCTCATCGTACAAACATAAAACAAGGTAAGGTAACAATGAAATCAAGAAAAGACTTTATATGCAGGGTCATAAAAATCATATTTCACATATATCTTCGAATATCATATATTCAAAAGAATAAAATACCATTTTTTTTTTGTTTTGTTATTTATGATGCGTGCTCAAATTTCATCCTTAAAATTTCATATTATACAAGTGAGAGTAGGTAGATACGTATACCTACAAGGAACAAAAACATACCATAATGGCTGACAATATCTTTATTAATGACTGTCAACTGTTCGGTAAGATAACATCTTTCCTCTCAACACAGACTTTCATAAAAATGACAAAAAAAAAAAACAAACACACATAAATATCTCCCAAGGACATTAAGCATCATCCAGTATAACATTTATATACCATCACACCATTTTTCGAAATCCAGAGAGAGAGACACACGCATGTTGTGTTCGAGAAGATTCAACATCAGCATCCTGAATATGAAACAAACAATAGAAAAACGCGTCACGTTTCTTCCTAAAAACAATTTTTTTGTTGCTTCTTCTTCATCTTCTTTTGCTGCTGTAGCTATTTACCTTTCTTTCATGTTCCATTGTTTGTATTGTTAGTTTTACCAAAAGATTTATGGATGCAGTTGCAAAAAAAAAAAAAAACGATTCCCTAACCACCCAACGGCGTTATTGGGATCATCTTTTAACAACATCGAACAATTTTGCTTTCCCGCAAGGACAATAAAATTAGTTGAATGGCCGAGGATAATTGTTTTTTCTTTTTTCTTTCTCATTGTGTATGTGTCCCATTAAAGGCATAACACACACATTTGAAATTGGATGAAAATATTATAACACAATAAAAAAAAAGTCCTTTTTTTTTTATTCGTGACTTCCTACGAAAAGATAAAAATTAAATTAACTCCAAAGGGATAATAAAAACAAACCAAAGAAATGCGTTATTTTTTCCTTTTCAAGTGTTAACGTTTTAGGACTTTTATAGGATAGGTACTATCTCTGCCTACAAAAAAAAAAGAAAAAGAAATATCCTTTCACTTAGAAGTCAACTCACATGTTTTTTTTCGTTTAGATAACAATTTAAAAGGAAGATACGTGGAGTCGTATTGGGTTTTTTTTTTTATAATTTTTTTTTTGATAAGAAGATATTTAACACCCTGAGTCATTTGATTTAGGTTTCATTTTTTAAGTCTTTTTAGATTTTTTTTATAATGGGTGTTTTTTTTAGACTTGTGGTTTTCAATCTGGCAATACTTTTTTCGGAGTTGGTCTTTTTGACAGCTGTCACTTGATTTATTCTCAGTTTGGTTTGCCATTTCATAATTAATAGACATACTCCTGAAAAACGTTTTCAAATCGTGCAAATTTATTACCAAAATAATGGTTTGGTTCGCGCGACGCATCGCGCGCTGCGTCCAATATTCGGTAGACATAATCGCCCAGCAGAGTAATTCGAGCAACCATGGATCGGTTTCGCACTATGTTTACTCTAGTGGATAATGCCCATCTTCAGAGACGCCGTATACAGTGCACACCGAAGACGCTATTGCTGATGTGGAGCAGAGTATCGAAGAAGACCCGAATCAGTTCATCCGCCATCGCGCGCAACAATTGGAGCTGGGGCCTCTGGGCCTCTCGGCTGGAATTTATTCGAGCCAGCCGCGGCGGCCACTTGCCCGAAATCGTTTTTAAAACATAATGCCAATACCTTATCTTTATATTAAAGCTAAATTCTTGGCCATAACATTAAATTATATGCGTTTTATTTCTTCTTGAAAACCACACGTCTAAAAAAAAACACCCTTAATTAAGAATTTTTGACATGTCATGTCTGTAAAATCAAGGTATTTTAATTCCAACCATACGAATGTAGACTTTTTAAGAATTACTCACTTCCTTTGAAACTATATCTGCAGCTGGAACTGGAGTGTGAAAAAGTTTAAATTGCGCATTTTTTTTAATTTTTTATGTGTTTATTATACCTTATACATGCAGGACTCTAAATCATAATAGTACCAAGACACACTTCTAGGAATTCATATATGTAAATAAACCCCCTATTTTTGAACTTTTATGATGTTTTCTAAAGAATTTTGAAAATTTTATTTTATTTTTAAATATTCAAATTATACTCATCTTAACCACACAAAGAGGATAAGGTGTACTAAGTAAGTATATTATAGCCCTAAAAATAATCCTATCCTTACAAAACAACATCTATTTTAGGATTAACCATGTATATACCTATTATGTACATATGTATGTCAGTTTGTAGGACTTTTGCTGAAAAATGTTTTTAATGGATTATCTGGAAATTATCTAAATCTTTGCGGTTTTAGGCGGGAGTTTCAACAAGAACAAAGAAAACCATTATTCATACCTTATAATATATGAAAAGGTTAATTTGAGGAAAAAGGTATTTATATATATGTGTATGGGTTTATTTGGTTCCTTATGGTTTTATTTTGTATTTTTCTTTTTTTTTTTTTTTTGTTGAACAAATTTAAACGGATTAAATACAAAAGTTGTTAAGATGTATAATGATGTGTTCCTTTTGCACTTGGAAAAAAAAATTAATACAATGGCTTACAATCTTAATGAGAGATTATTTATGTAGGTATAAGTTAGATATTTAAATGGAATGTCTTTTTGAATTGAAATCTGAAGAGTCTGTAAGTACCAATATAAGATGAAAAGGAACACAATAATATTTCGAATTATATATGAATGTTCATCTAAGACAATATCTACGTCAAATTTTATTTTGAAAACAAATCTGAGATTCTAATTATTTAAAGAAAGTCCTTATACAAATCTTTGAAACTCGAAAAATACATAAGAAGAATAAGTGAAATGTATATAAGTTGGGATTAAGAGCTATTAATTTTTGTTTTCCTATTCTATTGATTCCCAGTTTAGGTTTATTATTACATTTACTTATTTCAAAATCATGAAGGTCTTAAAAAAGATTAAAAATACAACTTGATCTTGAATATAACTAGCTAAAGGCTGACTTTATGAATTGAGATGTTCTTAAATAAGAAGCTTACAGACATTTCTAATAAACATCAGCAAAATAATTAAGAGAATTTGCAGATCTATGTAGGTATACATATATGGGTGATTCTCTGCCAACTGTGATTTTTTAAATTAAAATTTTGCTAAAATTAAAATTCTTTAAAAATTAATTTAAAAATTTTCTTTTTACTTTGCGTAGACATAGTATCAAATCTGTAAAAGAATTTTACTACAACTTTTAAGGAACAAAAATTATCGTACAAAGTACTAAATCTCAAAGACATGGTGCTGACACTGTTTTTTTATTTTTGAATTTTAATACGTTCTAATTCTTTTTATGTTTTGACGTTTTAAAATTTGAAAGACAGTTATTTCTTCAAAATTGTATCTCTTTTAGTTTTTGAATTTTGTTTGTCGAGTTTTTTTTTCTGAAGTACTGGTTCCATTCTAAATAGAAAAAATAACAGGAATCTTAGCACTAGGTACTGCTCGAAATCATTTTAAATTTATATACCATGGTACTGACATCCACGGCACTGACATTTGTTTGTTTTTAATTTAAGAACGAGTTTTAATGCAAAATAAATAAACTTTTGAAAATGCTTCAATCAAAATTAATAGAGTTTTTAAACCTGTTTGGAGCGTTTAGATTAATTGCGAAAGTACTTTCAGATAAGGAATCTTTGTTTGAAATATGATACAAGAACGCTGTAAACATTGATACGAAAATGAACATTCAAATGAATTTCATTGTGTCCGATGCGATCTAAGTGAAATTTTCAATTTTGGGGTTGGGTTGCCATAAAATAGAAAAGTTGAATAATTTTTGACCTAAGGGTGGACAAACGAAAATTTTTGGTGGACAATCAGTATGGGCCGCTGGACAAACGAAGGCTTTTTGTTTCGACGTTCTAAGTTGAAAATTGTGGCTGGTAGACGATTTTTAAGATTTTAATGTTGTGATAGTTGCTATAACAAAGAAATGTTAAATAACTTTTGAACTAAAGGTGGACAAACGAAAATTTTTGGTGGACAATCATAAACAGTCGGCGGACAAACGAATGCAATTGGTCTCATCCCCCTAAGTTATTAATTGTGGGTGGTAGACGACTTTTTAATTTTTAGGGGTGTTCCTATAAAAAAGAAATGTTGAATAACTTTTGAATTAAGGGTAAAAAAATTAAATTTTTTGGTGGACAATAAGTATCGGCCGGTGAACCAACGAACGCACCATGTCCCATCCTCCTAAGTTATCAATAGCGGGCGGTAGGCGACTTTTTAATTTGTGGGGGTGTTCCTATAAAAAATAAAAGCTTAATAACTTTTTTCCCGGGGGTTGAAAATTTTGTATGGACAAACGATGGACAAACGAATCTGATATATTTCGACCCAAAATTTTGAGGTCGGAGTTCTAGCTTCACACAGCTCAATCTGAAGAATCTCTTGAAACAATTGATCCAACATTGAAATTTAAAGCTGATTTCTTTGTTTACGTAACTTTTACGTGTCACATCTGTAACATTTACTTGGCACACCCAAAATAATTTCAAACTAAAATTTTGCAAAATTTTTCATAGTTTCTTTTATCTCATTTCTAAACAGAAACTGCAGATTAATTTCATTCAATTATTTGACAATAGAATTATTAATACAGGCACATCATACTGTCATTTTTAACATAATACATAAATATGTATCTGTTTAAAAATGATAAAATGTATTGAGAAGTGTCAAGTTCGTAAAAGTAAAATATTCGAAAACACTGCCACATTCAAATCCCATTTCTGCAGGGAAAATACTGTCCCATTGAAATTTTTTTTTGTTTTAGAAGTGTTTATGTTTGTTCTCAAAAATGAAATCAAATTTTATTCAAAATGTAAAAAAATAGTACACATATGTACCTACCATTTTTTTTGAAATTTTTTTTATCATATTTACTTTAACGAACTTGTGGGCAAGGTTTAACGTGTTTTGGGTAAATGGCGAAAGAGTGATATCTAGTTAAACGAATTGAAATTCCTTTTAATCAAGTTGAAATGGGGGCCAGAGAAAACTTGGCGCAGAACAATCGAGAAGGAATCACCAAATTTAGGCTAAAAAACTGGTGAGAGCTCAAATATGTACATCTCTAAAGAAACAAAACAAGATGACATGTGGCGATAGATATTAGGTAGTTGAAGCGATCAGTCCTATGGAAAGGCAAAGGACCTAAATTACACGCCAGTTTTATAGAAAGTTTGAAAAATTTAACTATACGTTTTGAGACACTTAAAAAACAAAATCAGTTATTACTTTTTCAGTAAAAAGCTAATGATTCGTTTATTATTTCTATAGTCAAAAAAATATTTTAACGATCAATATAAAGGAAAAGTTCAATCACACAAATAGAGAAATTCATTTTATGTGGAATGGTGGCCCAAAATTCATTAATTAATTTGTTTTTTTGACAAGAATTAATAATAAAGTCATCATCTTTATATTAGCATCAAAATAATCATTGATTTAATTTTTGAAATGCCTCACAACTTAAAATTAGAATTAGAACAATGAGTTTCAATATGAAAGCTATAACTGGCGCCCTAAGTAGGTATATATGATTTTGGAAACATAGACGAAATTGTAAAAGCCTATAAAGACTTTTAAGATTTTTAATAATTTTAAATAAAATAAATAACGAGGTAGGTATAATCAAGAAACCCTGCTATTTTTTTTTGGTATACAAAAACAGTTGCCACCAACAAATTCGGATTTTTAAAATAAATGTAAACGTTTATCAAATTCTTAGCCAGATATAGCAGGTCATAGATATTCTGAAAGTATATATTGTCATATTCCAGATAAGTGCAAATTTCCACATAATTTTAAACCACCACTCATTTGGGCCAACAAAAAAATAAAACAAACTACAATCTTGATACACCAAACGCCCCCAATCCACAACATCATAACTAAACACATAAATAATTGTAGTATCTATGTGTAGGAGGTGAATCAATAATTAAATTGAAACGTACGAGGTGCTTACCAAGAAGTTTTACTACTTCGTTTGGGCGCCATTTTTAGCATACAAATAAAAAACATTCTGATACTTCATATTTTACTAGATGTTAAATAGGGAAAGACATGGCAAATTAGTAGGCAATGAATAAATGAATATTTGATGGAAACCTAATGAAATGCAATAAAATACTGGTTCTAATGTGGGCAAATATAAAAACTTATAATAAGATGTCCTATTTTTAAAGTTGACTTGAGGATAATATTTAACTCATATCATCCGCATACCTATTCGAATGTTCTTTAAAAATATATCAACGTTATAACCAATCCTCGTTTTCATTTCGAATAAAGTTGTATACAAATAAACCATGCCTAACAGAATAAAAATAAAAATTCTGTCTTTTTCATCTAGAAGAAAAAGTTGTTTTTAAATGCTTTTATTAGGTTAGATACAAAATTCAAACTAAATGAACAATTTATAGAAGATATGTACCTACCAATGTAGGTACCTTTCTAATTCTATGAAATGTAACTTTGAACATATGTATATACTTAATCTAAGGTATACCTAAAGGTACCTATCGCTTTATTAGCATAAATAGATACTTAACAATCATTCCCACTAAAGTATGACATTGCTAACTTCTAATTTGTATTTAAATGAAATAAATCTTTAAATTTATAATAAAATTAACATTGAAACTTAAAATATAGGTATATTGGAATTTAAAAACCCACTTATTTTCTGTCTTCTTAACTTAAAAATAATAAATCTTCTATTTTTTTCAAAATGTTTTATTGTTATTTATTTCAATAAATAAAAAAAAAGTTGTAGGTAAACTTACCAATATGCCTGAAAAAAAAAGAAAGAAAATCCGGTTAACATATGAAAACAAAATGAAAATAATAGACAAACATAATTCTCTTGTGTATAGATATACATATTAAAATGAACATAATTTAATACCAAAAAATATATATTCATATAGGTTAACCAGCCAACCATGTAACCCCATTAAAAAAAAAATAATAATAATATAAAATACAAAATAACATTGAAACCATAATAATCAACCACTACTACCGCCACAGTTCTTTGGTTAATTTGCATTTTACCACAAAATCGATTTATCTAGGTATAGGTACTTCCTCTCTCTACCCTTATATTTAAATGAACATAAAAAAAAACATAAACACACTAATCGTTGTATCATCACCTGTGTTCGCCCACTTAATTTTAATTTCATTAAGTTAAAAAGCCATAGATACTCGACAAACACAACATATTATAAACCAACAGACAGCCGCGAGTGAGGTGGTGATGGCAGTGGCAGTGGCAGCGGCAAAACCTATACAATCGACCAACAAAAATTTACATCAAAAACCAATCAACAATTCCCAACAAAAATGCAAAAAAAAAGGGAAAAAAAAGAAAAAACTAAAGTGAAAAATGCCTCATTAATTCCTTGTTGCATTACCCCCGCGCGCGCACACGCCTTTTTAGTTCCACATAATTAACAGAGTTCAATTTCAAATCAAATGTTTTTCTTCATCATAACTACTATATCTCGACCCCACACACAAATCCACATCAGAACCACTAATTGTTGTGTGTACCAGACCCAACCCCCCAAAAATCAAAATATGTAAAAACAAAAAAAAACAATTCCAACAAACCACCAACACCACCTCATAAACAAATTAATTTTTTTTACAAAAAAAAATTTATTTTACAGCAAATTATCAGGTTAAAAATGAATATACCACTATTACCTACCAAACGCAAAAAATATATTAATATTGAGAATTTTGTATCTATGAGATACAATTGGCAACACTGCGCCGGTCCACTGTGATTGGTGATTAAATCGAATTACTGGAGGGGATGATAATTCTCACAAAAGAGATAACTTTATAAAAATTTGCCTTAACAAAGAGAATCATTCTCAAAATGAGGATTTCATTGAAACTCTCTAGAAATTCATGAAATACATCCTCGTTGTATTACCCCCACTTCGAGCGCATGACACTTGATTGGATAAAAAGCCGCCATGTTGGAATTTTTACAGGTAATTGACTCTCTCTCTCTCTTTTTTTATGGAGTTTAAATTTTTCTCACTCATACAAATAATTGTTGAAAGAGAGATGTGTGTTTTTTTTTTGTGTGTTGTTGTTGTTTTTCTGAATTGGGTTTCCCTCTTTTTCGTTTACTGCAATACTTTTAGAGATACTCAGCTCAGCTTAAGCTTATACCTATTCAGATACTTTTCAGACGAGCTAAAGACTAGTTGAGGTTGATATTCTAAATTCAGTTCGAGTGCGACTTTCCTTGCGTTAAGACTTGTTTTTTCGGAAGCCCAAATACGTCCATTGGAAACCGTGTCAAATCTTGAAAATACAAAAAAAAAAAGATAATTCCCATAAAGAAAAAAAGATACAAAAATAAAATAAACTTGCCGGTTCGGTAAAAAAAAAAAACTTAAATCAAGTGATTCATGTGAAAAAGTGAATACCTACACTGAGAAAAAAAAATAATTAAAAAAAACTGTGACTTGTGAAAAAAAAGGATATCAACTTATTACCTATACAATTCCCTGTGGATTATTATAATTATTCAGCACACTTAACATTTAAAGGATTACAATCTTATAATCTTCATCTGTTTTTTCATAAAAAAAAAACTTTCTAAAAAAACAACAACATGGTTGTATTAGAAGGTGGCGGTGGTGTTGTTACCATCGGCAACAATCAATATCTTCAACCGGATTACCTATCACCATTACCAAATACGGTTAGTTTCAAGATTAATTATATTTATTTTAAAGATACTTTCAAAAAGTACTTGAGATAATAATAAAAAAAAAAAGATACATTAATTTTCATTTGATTATTATTTTTTTGTTATTGTTTTTGTTTAGATATTTTTTGTGTGTTCCTTTTAAAGATGTTTTCAAAGATAAAAGACAGTTTCAAATTAAATGATTATTTAGATTCTTATTTTTTTTCTAAGAATTTTTCTGATTCTGAAAATAGAGGGACACCTATTTGACAAAAAAAAAAACTTTAAAACGATTTTTGATTATGTCAGAATTCTGATTCTTTTTATCAGTTGATTTCCATAGAATTCTCATAAAAAGTTTAAATTATCTTAGATAGAAAATTAATTTTGTAAACAAAAAAAAAAGTTGTTATTATCGGTAGGTAAAGCTGTGATATGATGAGAAATGTCAAAGAAACAGATATAAGTAGGTGTTTGGAAAACAGGAAATGCCTTGTTTTTGCCCTTCAATAGATTTTCTGATAAATTTTTAAGATTAAAAAAAATATAAATTTTGAACTAAACCCACTTGATCAAACAAAAGAGGTACAAAAGATACACCTGGTTGAGATATTTTCAATACAAACAAATTTAAACGCAATATTTTTTGTGGTCCAAATTTGTTAGAAATGTAAAAAAAAATAAATAATTAAACAGAAGGTTGTATGAATTTGTAGTTTTGAATTTTTCGGAATTCCAAAAATCAATCAACCTAACGACTTCAAAATTCAAAAATATAACAAACAAATTATTTAATTGCTTATAATAAATTTTAGTATAAAATTTAGACCAATCGAATTTTTTAAAAATCTATCTTTTGTTGCTTTGACTTATTTTCATGGTAAATCTTTGTACAAAATTTGAACCAAAAGAAGTTTTAAAAATCTAGTTTTTATTGCTTTAACTTATTAGGTACTAGTGAATTTAAGTACAAAATTTAGACCAAAAGATGTTTTAAAAATCTAGGTTTTGTTGCTTTAACTTATTACCAGTAAATTTAAGTTCAAAATTTAGACCAAAAAAAGATTTTGTTGCTTAATATAACTACTAGTACATTTTAGTACAAAATTTAGACCAACAGAACTTTTAAAAATCTAGATTTTGTTGTTAAAACTTAAAAGTAAAAAAAAATCATGAAATTTTTACTTAAATTTAATTAATCTCAAATAAGATTTGAAACAAATTTAGTACAATATTAACAGTAACGAAATTTTGTTTACATAAATTAAGAATTGTGTTTCTATCTAAAATTTCACTCAATTTATTTGAACATACCTATGTATGTATATTTTTCTTTTAACTCATAAACTTTGAACTATAAATAAGCCCAAGAGGTAAAATATGATAATAATACAAACAAAATTCTTAACTGGGTTGAATCATAAATGTTTAAAAAAAAAATACTGACAACTTTTTTGTGTTTTCATCAAAATCTATTTTTGACAATTTAAAAAGTTGTTTCTAATCCTCAGATAATTTATTAAATAAACTACAAAAAAATGTAATCGAATTTTTTTAGTTACAAAAACTTTGATCGGTAGTCTTAAATTTACCGACGGCAACTCTTTAATTGATGAAATGCCGTCGGTGGTTGTGAAGAAAGATGACACACCAAAAAACCTGTTACGGTTACCAAAGTTTTAAATGAAAATTTTTCTTTAAAACTATTTCTATTTTGTTTCTCTTTATTTTTATAAATTTAAATAAATTAATAAAAATAAAATTTAATATTTAACAAAAAAAAAAAACTTCACAAATCAAGAAAATTATCAGAAAAACTAGAAGAGAATCTTTCACGATTTGAATTAAATCAAATGATGAAAGATTCTCTTCTAGTTTTTCGGAGTGAATATTTTATAAAAAATGTTTAACATTTAAAAAAAAATTAAAAACGTAAAAAAACGAAGATATTTTGGGTTAGGAATGTTCCTCTTTGTGTCATTCTTCCAGAAAACTAAGGAAATCATCAATAATAAGTTGAGATATCATTTTTTTTCTTAACTTAAACTTTTAAAAAATTTATCAAAAATGCTTTTTTTCCTTTGTGATTCGGTTAGAAATATTTAAGAAATTAAGCGAACCTTTTAGATTTATAGGTTCTATGTTTTTTTATAACAATTTTTGCAAAATGTAGGTATTTATAGCCGTGTTTTTTTGAAAAAAAAATTATAGCCAGCTCAGTAAATTTGTACACTTAATCAATAACAAAAAAATATTATCAAGTATTAAATACTTCGTTATTGTTTATATGCACAAAATTTATTTTTTTTCTGTATACAAATTTACTAAGTTGCTTATCTACTTTTTTCAAAAAAAAACCCAGAGAAATGTAAAAATTATGTTACCAAAAAATAAAAAAACTTAAAAAAAAACATTTAAACTAAATTCTCTTTTTTTTCTCATATTTCCAGATGGATTCAAAAAAATCCCCTCTTGCACTCTTGGCTCAGACTTGCAGTCAAATCGGTGCCGATTCGAATGCTGTCAAACCAATTTTGGGTATGGATAAGAAAAAGAATGCTGGTGGCAATCATAATGATTCATCTTCATCATCTTCATCATCTTCTTCGTCTTCATCATCTTCAACATCAAAATCACCATCACAAGTGAAAACACCTAAATCGAGTACACCACAAGCAGCTTCGACTGAAATTAAATTAGCTTTTAAGCCATATGAAGCGAATGTTTTGAATCATCAGCATATGACAAAGTCTGAGGATCATTCGCAACAGCATCATCAACAACAGCAACAACAGCAAATGCAACATCAACAACAGCAACAGCAGCAACAACACCAACAACAACGTCCAAGTTCAAAGAGCTCAAGTTCAAGTGATTGTGGTGGTGTTGGTGGTGGTCGTGTACCATCACGCAACAAGTCCAATTGCAGTCCTGAAATTAGTGTGACAAGAACATCTGACGAACACCACATTAATGGCAAATCAACCCCAAATGGTGATAATCGCAAGACTGTGTCTCCATCGGGTTCGTCTCAGCGAGGGGCAAGTCCCATTGTTCGTTCGGGAATGGAAGTCCTTCATGGACACCCATCGGCTTACAAGAACAGCGCCGGGCCTTATGGACCCTTGAACCCTCTGTCGGCGCTTTGCTGCCCTCCAGGGATGGAACAACATGGCAACCCTGCTTTCCGTCCGCCATTTGGCGGTGGATATGCTGCCCATCATCATGCAGCTATGTTGGCAGCTGCGGCTGCAAATGGATATCCCGGCGGTCAGGGCAATCCAAACCCATACATCAGTTATCAGAGGATAAAGACTCCATCGGGAGGTGAAGCAATTGTTCCAGTTTGCAAAGATCCCTATTGTCCGGGATGTCCCTACTCCCAACACACTCAACAAATGCTCATGGGAGCCCCATGTCCAAGTGGCTGCACACAGTGTGAACACCAGAAATACGGTCTAGCGATGGCTGCCTCAATGGCTGGATCTCTACCACCAGGCCATCCGTACTCAGCGGCCGCTGCTGCAGCAGCTGCTTCTGCCGCCCAAATGCGTTCTTCACCATACGTCTGCAGCTGGATTGCCGGCGACTCGTATTGTGGCAAGCGTTTCAACACATCCGACGAACTATTCTCACACTTACGCACCCACACTGGTAACCTGTCCGATCCAGCTGCTGCCGCAGCAGCCTTGGCACAATCACAGACCCAGTCACTGCTCAGTTCACTGTTTCCTCCGTCGGCATTACAACGTGGCTACCCCAATGCTCCACTGAGTCCCATGTCTGCCGCTGCAGCAGCTGCTGCCGCAGCTCGTTATCATCCATACGCGAAACCAGGATCCCTGCCATCACCTTTCGGAGGCGGTGGTGGTTTTAATCCAGCAGCGGCTGCCGCTGCTCTCGGGCCCTACTACTCTCCATATGCCATGTACGGCCAGCGAATTGGATCAGCCACAGTGCATCAATAAGATGTACGGGGCAATACAAGCCAACAAGCCCTAAATCACCTCTAAACTGGATACCAAATAAAAGAGATGAACCGGAAACTTAGAGCATCTTGCTTCTGACTTTTCAAGTTGGAAGTTTCACCTGTGATAATTAAAGAAAAAAAAAAAAACATGTTTTTCTTTCTTTTTTTTTGAGAAATTGTTTTAACAAAATTCGCAGACAAAAGCGATTTTAATTAATCTGAATCATTAATTTGATTTGATTTTTTTTATTATGAATGTTATTTTATTATTAAATAATTTTTACTCCGCCAAAGGATATAAAACAAAATAAGAACAAAATAAAAAAAACAAAACAAAAAAAAAACATGAATTACATATTATTAATTGAAATTAAAAAAAATAATAGTTCTTTAAATATTTGTTTGTTTTTATTTTTATTTAAGTTTTAAGTTTCTTTAAATAAAAGAATTTATGTACATAGAAAAAGACTTGATAAAGTGTAAACAGATATATAAATATATATATAAAATGAAAATATAACCTAAATAAAAAAAAATATAAATAAAAATAAAAAAATGCTGTATCATAAAAGTAATATAAAAAAAAATGCATTGTTTCAATATAAAAAAAAATAATTAAGAGAATTGCTTTTATTAAAAACAAAAAACAAAAATAAATCAACTATTATAATGAATTAGATTTTAAGAATTTAAAAATTTCGAATTTGAAAGAAAACAAAAAATAAAAATAATAAACAAGAAAATAAAATGAAAAATATTATTAAAAGAAAAAAATAAACTGCCGTCTTTTTTATTTAGAAGAATTATTTTTAACTTTGGGATTTTCTTCTCTGATTACGAAAAAAATTGGACTGAACACGATATTTTTCTCTGGAAAAGCTCTGTCATCTTCAATACCAAGTATGTTAAGGAATTTAGCTTTGGCTTAAGCTTAAAAGCAGATTGCAAGTTTAAAGTCCATTGAAGCGGTATTAGGGAATGTTTTTAAGGCGCCATTATACAAAAAAAATGTTAAGTTAATTTTGATAGGAAATTCAATTATCTACCTTTTCTACCTTTTCTACATTTAACATTTTTTCGTTGAGTTTTTAGTTGAAGAGTTAGAGAGGGAAAATTTTGTTTATAGTTTTAAGAGTCTCTTAAGTTCCTTGCACATGGAAATGGAATACGACCAGCGAACTATGAATTGCGAATGGTCGTGAATTTTGACATTTCATACATTTGAGTGATCGCTGACAGCTGCGAATTGTCATAAAATATAAACATCAAGTAAAATTGGTGTTTGAGGTTTTAAATTCGAACGAATTTCTTTTCCACGGTTGAGGAATGCGTCCTGATGTTGTGGATTGCGTATTTATTAACGTTTGTGACTTCGCAGAAGATTTTTTTATTACTTCATTTCATTTTTATTTGTGTTTTCTATTTAAATTTTTCTTGACATGAATCATTTATTAACCTCGTCGAAAGATTAATAAAAAAAAATTAATAATTGCTCTAGAAATTGCTTTAGAAGAATTATTCGCTGCCGCAGGTCGCAGCTTATGTGCAAAGTACTTCACGGCTTCTTAAATGAAAAAAGGGAAAGTGAAAAACTGATCAGCTCTTTAAATCAGATCTAAGTAAACGAAAAAAAGAAAATGCTCCACGAATCGGTTCGAGGCTTTCTGGAGATATTTGTCAAGAAGTGTTTTTTTTTAATTTATTCGAGGCTTTCTCGCCAAGAAGTGTTTTTTTAAATGGCCGCGTAGGTAGAAAAACATTAGAATAAAACACACAAAATTGAAGAACGGAAGATAAAGTTTTGAAAGATCTTCGAAAAAAGGGTAAGGTTTGCGCTCAATCGGAGTCCCGAGGAATTATATTTGTAAGGAATACGCGCTAGAATAAAAAAAGATGTTCCTCTTGAGTTTTACAATTTCAGAATATAAAATCCCCATTTGGGAAAGGCGCCCTTTGCCCAAAAATACCCAATAAATATTTTATTGTGCTGAAATCTCCGAAAAACCCCAAATCTTGTCTTTACTAATTTTTGGAATTTTGAATTTCCAGATTTTATTTTTCGGATTATAGAAAAATATTTAAGAACGGAAGATAAAGTACTGAAAGATCTTCGAACAAAGGGAATTGGGTTTGCGTTAAATCGGAGTTCAGCAAAATTTTCATTTTCATAGGAGATGCTCATGTTGAATTTAATGAATTTTAGGGTTGAAGTGAATTATCCGGTTTTACGTGAAAATAAATTTAACAAAAATTACAATGGACAATATTTTCTCTCTAAAAACTTCATACCCATCGGACGAAATTTCCAATTTAATCCTACAAGACAAAAAACCCCTTGGGGAAAGGTAAAATCTCACCCATAAAAATTCGTTTTTGCTAAAATCTCCAAATTCCTGAAAATCTCTTAATCTTCAAGACATTTTCTCTTGGGGACTTTTGTTTGTACTAGGTTTTAGTTTTTGGGATTTTGACTTTGGGGATTTTCTTTTTGAGATTATGACTTTTTGTCAAACATTATTTTCTTTATATTGGGAAACATACTTAATCCCCCAAAAAGCAAAATCTCAATTGGACGAAATCCTGAAAAAAAAATACAATCCTGCAAGACAAAATCTTTATATTGGAAAACCGCTCTTTATGGACAAAATCTAACCAACAGATATATTTTTGTTTGCTAAAATCTCCAAATCTCCGTAAATTTTCAAGACATTTTCTCTTGGGGATTTTTTTACTAGGTTCTAGTTTTTGGGATTTTGGTTTTGGGGATTTTCTTTTTGAGATGATGACTTTTTCTTTATATTGGGAAACATACTTTATCCCCCAAAAAGCAAAATCTCAATTGGACGAAATCCTGAAAAAAATACAATCCTACAAGACAAAATCCCTATCGGAAAAACCGCGCTCTATGGACAAAATCTCTCCAACAAATATTTTTTTTGCTAAAATCTCCAAAACTTCGAAAATCTTAAAATCCTTTGATTTTCAAGAATCAAGACATTTTCTCTTGGGAATTTTATTTTGACGAGGTTTTAGTTTTTGGGATTTTGGGGATTTCCTTTTTGGGATTTTGGCTTTAAATCAAAGAGAATAATCTGCATGATCAATTTCCAGCGACAGTTGAATTAGTGATTTTTTCCAAAAAGCCATAGCCTCAAAAAGAAAATCCCCAGAGCCGAAATCCCCAAACTAAAACCATTGGGTACATAGGGCGACTTTTCCCATTTTTGTCTTCTTTGCTTGCATTTTTTTTTGGGGATTTCATACGTTTGAGATTAAGGTTTTGCAGATTATGTACCTATGTTTCCCGCCCAAAAAGATGGGTTAGAGATGTTTGCCAAAATCCTCAAACTAAAACCAGGTAATGACAAAATCCCAAAGATAAAATCTCATGAAGAGAAAATCCCAAAAAGAAGATATGCTAGTAGAGAATCAATTGCAATCAAATCACGCGATGGCAAAAACTCATCATTAAAAAACCACAATTGAAGAATATAATTGATAATTTCGAGACTTTAAGAAGATAAAATTAGTAATTATTTAAAGTTGATGTCATTGTTATTTTAGTAAAAAAAAAAAACAAATTCGGACCAAACTTCCACATAAAATAATGCTTTTAATTTTCGAAATATTAAAATTGCTTCTATGCAAGCACATTGCATTGAAATGAATATTGAATTCAATGAAAATCCATAAAAGATGTCTTCAAAAAATATATATTATGAATAAAAATTACATTAAAATTAGTTTTGGTATACAAATTTTAGTTAATCTGTGACCAACTTAGCAGTCGTATACAGCAGATCATTTTGTATAAACAATTTATGTAGGTTTTTTTTTTTAATTCCAAAAATCCCTTCAATATAAAGTCACTGATTAACATATTTTTGTGTTTTTTTTTTTTCTTTTTTTTGTTTGTTGTTTATTTAATTATTTCTTTCATCGTTGTTTTAAATTATTTCAAAAATTTTATATTTTATTCAAAATTAATTGCCATCATCATTTTTCGTCATGCTCAACATTCCAGTCTTAATGAATCTTTAAATTGTTCTGCAGAATTACCAAACGAATTATTAGGTCGTAATTCATTTTATAAAAAAATGTCGTTGTCGTTCTTGTTAAAACCACTCACCAAAAAAAAAAAAAAAATATCATAAACATATATAAAAATAACTTCCCCTTTCTCTGCACAACTCTTTGTTGGTTCTTTAAATATGACATCTGGAAAAAAACTGATTAAATAAAATATAAAAAAATACTAAGAACTAGAAGAATAAAATAAAAAAAAAAAACACAAATGATATAAATTATGATTAAATTGGAATTCAACGAAAGAGTTAAAGAGTCGCAGTCGTATAGTGTGATGGGGCTCAACAAGAAGGGGATGATTAAAGAAGAACAACAAAAAAAAAACTTCAACTGAAATACCATAAAATAAACGACATGCAATAAATAAATAAAAATCTGACACAATCGCATTTCACATTTTTCTTGATTTACAACATTTCGCCGAGTGTTTTGACATTTGTAGCTTTTTTCCAGTATGGTTTTTGTTTGTGTTTTTATTAATGGGTCTTGCCCATCCAACCCAAATATCCCCCCCACAAGTAAGCAAGCAAGCTTGGCAAGCTCAACGATGACAATGTGATAGCAATCAGGACCGCATTGGGTCTAGTTATATAGCGCACTTAGCAAAGAGGCGTCTTAAACGCTCTGCCACAGCAGAAGAAACAGCATGACTGTCTGAATATCTCCAAACTGAAAAAAATTAAATTTTAGAAAATTAAATTTTGAAAAAACATAAAATTGCTTGTTCTTTTGATCATTCTATGTCACAGGCGCTGACAATGCTCTATGCGGCCGTGGTAATAAATGTTTAATTTCGGTTTGTATGTTTTGTATAAGGTGAATTGTTTATTTGCGTATATAGACCTAAGAAGGAAGCTGTGGAGGACTGCCTCCAGCTGCTGTTGATACTGCTGCTGCTGATGACAAGCGATGACATCCTCAGCACGTACCTACACGTGATTTTGATGTGATGATGAGATGATGAGATGACTATTATGATGACACTTTGTCTAGCAGCGGAGGTCTATCTATATGTATATTTATAATAAGTGACAGAATTTGCTGATGTTTGGTTCAAAAATTGTCGTTGGCGGCACTTTGAAGAGCACAAAAGAAGTGTCATGTTTACTAATCTGTTTTGTATATATTTGAATATGTCATCATCAAAGAAGATTGCAGAGGGGTATATGCAATGTGTGGTGGTAAATATTTGCATAAAAGGAAGGAATTAGATACAAATTGTTATTTCACTCATAATGAGCATAAAAATAAATTTAAATCATTTCTTTGATTTATCTAGATGTTTGTGTCAATTTAAAGTTATGAAAAGAAATGAATGATTTATTATAATCATTCAAAAGCCATTTTTAGATCGGAAAATAAATGATACATTTTTTAAAATACAATTAATTTATCTCTTTATAACCCGAATGTGAAAGAAAGAAAGAAACAAACAAACAAACAAAGAAAAAAAGACGATATTTTTACAAAAACTCCTTTTTGACGCCTTTTTGTCGCTTTTTTTCGGTACTTATCATTTTTCAAAAATTCAATTTTTTTAATAAATCAAATAAATAAATAAATTAAATACCTAAACCAAATATTTTTCCTTCTTTGACCTGAATGTGAAAAAAAAACACATTCTTTCAAAAATTCGCAAAATTTGACGCTTTTTTATCGCTTTTTTGCAGCTATTATCATTCAAAACCCATTTTTAAGTTTAAACTAAAGGAAACATTTATTCTAAATACAAATTATTGCTCATATGAACTAAACTGGAAAAAACATATTTCTACAAAAACTCGCTTAATTTGACGCCTCTTATCCCACTTTTACCGGAATTATCATTCAAAACACATTTTTTAAGGTAAAACTAAATGATACATTTATTTTAAAGACATATTATTGCCCATATGACTTGAATTTGAAAAAAAAACTTTTTCTTTCAAAAACTCGCTAAATTTGACGCTTATTGTCGCTTTTTTACCACTCATTTAAAACTCGTTTTCATATTGTAAACAGAAATTATGAATTAATTTTAAATAAATGTTAGTACTCCTATGAACAGAATTTAAAAAAACGATATTCTTAAAAAATTCGCATAATTTGACGCTTTTTTGTCGTTTTTTGCCTTGAATTAAAAATAAAAACTTATTCTTTCAAAAACTCGCTAAACTTGACGCTTTTTGTGACTTTTTACCACTTTTATCATTCAAAACTCATTTTCATATTGTAAAAAGAAATTATGAATTATTTTTAAATTAATTTTATTACTCCTATGACCAGAATTAAAAAAAAAAGTTATTCTTAAAAAAAACTCGCATAATTTGACGCTTTTTTGTCGTTTTTTCAGCATTCAAAACTCGTTTTTTAAGCTAAAATTAAATGATAAATTTATTTTAATTACATATTATTACTCATATGACCTGAATTAAAAAAATAAAAACATATTATTTCAAAAACTCGAAAAATTTGACGCTTTTTTGTATATATTGTACCACTTTAATCATTGAAAACCCATTTTTTTAAGGTAGAACTAAATGATAAATTTAATTTAAATACATATTATTATTGCTCACATGACTTGAATTAGAAAAAAAACATAATTCTTTCAAAAACTCGCTTAATTTGACGCTTTTTTGACATCATTAACATTAGGAACCTATTTTTATATTCCAAAGAGAAAGATGAAATAATGTAAGACTAATGTTATTCCTCCTACGATCTAAATTTAAAAAAAATATTCAAAACTGGCAAAATTTGAAGCTTTTTGTCGCTTTTTTTCGTTCCGTTCTAGACCATATATTAGTTCTAGGTCACAATGGTATTAAAGGAATAGATAGGCTAGTTGGCCAAAGTGGTTTAGATCGCATAGATGGTTTAGATTCACTATCTGTTCCTTGAAATTGTCCAAAAAAATCACAGAATCAATGAAAACTGAAATATACAAAATCGTGTATCGGGAAGATGTTAAGGTATTGGTATGCATTGCCTTCGCAGTGATCTTTAAATGTCAACTTTTTCAAAATTGCTGAAAATTAAATTAAAAAGACGCACGGATTTTTCAAGTACATTGTACAAGGACAGAACGATAAGCTCCTAAAAAAAGGAACAATTTGCTCTTAAAAAAAAACACTCTAGTCTTGTATAACAATTTAGCTCGATCTCCCAATGGTATATGAGCATATGTGCATATATACATATGTATGTATGTTTTATGTATACAAAATTTCGCTAGAATTATTTCTTTTCTGTTTCAAGATTAACGACGTTAAAGCGTATCAAAACAAATTTTAAAAACGCAGATCGAGCACGTTCCTTCCACAAATCACAGATTAAAAAAAACAAATTGGTTGTATTTTTAATCGATTTCAAAAATCATTCCAAGTGCCCAAACCCATAAATAAGTCTAGATGTCAATTCAAGGACCTGACAGTAAAAAAAAAGAAAAGATAAAAGAGAAAAAAAAATACATACATATATGCAAAAATTGATATGCACAAGCCAATTAAATTAAATATCAAGAATATAATGAATAATCAGAGATCATCATCATCCACATCATCGCGGTTTATAGTCAACAAAACAGTTCGTGCTAAAATGTATTCACTATTAATTGGCCATCAGACTAATCTCTACTCCCTATTAGCATGATCTAATAAATTAACGACAGAAAAAAACTAGAAAGCAAAAAAAAAAAGAAGAAAAATGAAATAAATTAAAATAAAAGCTTATTCAAATTGTGCAAAAGCTTATAAAATCTACCTATTAATTAATATTAAAACACTCACAGCTTGACACCGACTCAATTAAACTCAATTTACACTTTTTGACTAAACTGATTTCTTGTCAAAGTGTAATCGAATAACATACGACCAAGTGTATTATACAATCCCTACGCCACTGCTGTTGGTCAGGTCAAAATAATTTATTATTATTTTCGACATTTCAAAAAAAAAAAAAAATAATAAAAAATTCAAACATCTTAAGAGAAGTTGGCATACCTATACTAATACCTACGAGAAGAGAAATAGGCGATTTGACAAATGGATATCTGATAAAAATTTTTACGACGATTGTGCGGTTGAGGTTAACACGATTTCCATCGTAATTATTGTAATTTTATTCGTGAGAAACATGGGTGTGGTGTTTGTTTCATTTAGGCTGCTTATATAGGAATTATATAGGTAGGTATATATGAAGTTGCGAGTGAGTAGCTTGAATATATTCTGTGCTGTACGGCGGCGATTTAAATCGCAATTACGCGAAGCCAACGGACCATAACGGTTATTGAGTAGTCATAATTTTTTTTCGTACTCTTAAGTAACCTTATATAAAGTTGATAGCTCGTTAACGACAAACATTTAAAGGGCGTTGTCGTCAAAATAATTCTGTCAGAAAAATATCATAGCTGTGGCTCAATAAATCATTTAATTGCAATCTGATTGAACACAGTTGATTATGATCAGTAATGAGTGTTTAGTATGCTTAAGTTATGTCGTTTGAAAGGTGAACACACTTGCAAGTATGTTTTTTTTTTTTTTTTATTGATAGACGTTGATTAATATTCGAAGAAACTTAACAGCCCGGTTTGTTAACACATTCACTTTTGTATCTGATTATAGAATAACGAAAGAAGTTCCACCCACCCCATTTTTTTTGTCATATATAAAGTTTTACAGAATAAGGCAAAGTACAAATGATCGTGAAAAATTAAATCGAAGCCAATTAATTACTTTTCACGGAGTGAAAAATAATACGTTCCACAAAGCTTTCCACGTCATATTTAAAATTTCACATCATGAGGAAAAGTCGAAAACAGTGCAGAAAAGTTTTATTTAACCTTTCATGGAATAAAGAAAGCAAAAGTTGCTAAAATGTTTATTTTTGTAAGCCAGTATGTAAATTTCATGGGAAAAAACTCATACTTCCTGAAATGAAAAAAATACAATACCTTGCAATATCGTTTTTTCACGCCAAGTTTTAAATTTCAGATCACGAGCAATAAAAAAGCCTGAAATAAGTTGATTTTTTAACCCCAGTATTATCCTCTAGCGAAAGTTTTTCACCTTATGCCATGGTTTTCATGAAAAAAACATAGTGCAGAAAATATATGGATTTAACCTTTCATAAAATGAAAAAAATTATATGGTCGGTTTTCACATCTTATTTTAAAATTCACACCATGTGAAAAAGTCAAAAGATGCTGAATAAAGTTTCATTTTGTGCCCCATGTAATCACATTTCATGGCAGAAAACCTTTCACAGCGGTTTTACTCCATATTTTATGGAATGAAAAAAAAAAACAATAGGTACATTCCAAATCTTCTTTTCGCGTCAAATTTTAAATTTTACATCATAAGGAAATATTCAAAAAGCGTGAAAAAGTTGAATTTTTAACCCCAGTATTAAGTTCTAGTAAAAGATATAAAACGATGCATTCCAAAAAGTTTTTCATGTCATATTTTAAATTTCACATTATGTGGAACTATCAAAAGTAGTGCAGAAAAGCTTGATTTGACCCCAGTATCAATTTTTCTTGGAACAAAAAATATACAATACCTACTTTCAACGAAAATTTTCACATCTTATTTTAAAATTCACATCGCATGGTGTGAACTTTAAAATAAGGTCGATAGTAGTTGTAAAGGTTTGATTTTGTAACCCCGCTATACACAACTCGGCGAATGAAAAAAAAACCTTAACTATACGGTTTTCACGTCACATATTTCTTGAAATGAAAAGTGAAAACCAAACATATTTCATGTGATATTTTTGAATCTTTTTACAATACGTACTTTTAACTTTCTTGATCATAAAAAAAATTTAATATACATATCTACATAATGTGTGTCGTAAAAAAGATTGTGGAATGTACTAATTTTTCATAGCTCGCAATGTTTGCGAACAGGTTTTAAATATAAGATCAGAATTGGATGCCAACATTTCGCTGTTTTTTAATGAATTTTCGCTGTACAAGTTTATAGTTTAGTAATCACCAATTCTGAAATTCCATATTAATTTTGAAATTGCATATAAATGCGTTCCACAATCATTAAGTGTTCAAGTTATGAGTAGACATTTAATCAAAAAGTTATTGGGAAAGAAATTTTAAATATAAACTTAGCCTAATTTTGTTCAAAACTCATTCTTCTTCAAATACAAAATTGAATGCGTTCCACACTTTTCAAAAAGTAGCCCACAGTTGCTTCATCGCAATGAGCAAATGTGTTTTCAATTTTTGAGAATAGGAAAATAAGGCAAAGGAAAAATAGACCCAACGTTTTTCATTCGACTTCAATTAATTTTGGTTTACAATAGAAGTAAAGGAATAAAATTTCACGATTACATTTTCGTATGAAAATTTCACTTGAGTTGTGCAAAATTTTTTTTTCACTTGAAGAAAGGATTTAAACGATTACAATTGTGAAAATTTCTATTTTACTTGAACTTGGAAACATTTTTTTTTCACTAAAAAGCAATAATTCAAACTTTTCTATTATTTTTTTAAGGTTTTAGTAGAAAACAGAATAAATAATAAGAATACATTTCTTGTATCAATTTTCTTAACATTCGACCTGTGTAAAAAGAAAAATAATTAAATTTGTCTATGCACAGTTCTCTCTGAAAAAAATAAAAAGTTGCATATAAATTATGAAAAAAGACAAACATGCTATATACTAACTCAATCAAGTAACACGGAGTGTAAAGAGCGTATGTCATTCTAACCTAACGAATATTAAAACTAATGCGACCCGACCAAAAAGGCAATCAATCAAAATAATATTAATAACTTTAACGTTATAACGAATTGAATTTGATTTTCAATAAGCAATTGAGGGCTAGCTAAAATCACCTAACCCCCTCCCCCATCCTTGGGCTCCCCTCACTCCATAATATAAACTGCGTTTGGCAGAGATCCTCGAAAAACCATTATACGAATTACCACATACAAATAAGAATTTATAAAAAAAAAAGCCATGGGCATATGGTTGCCCACTTAAAATATATATATGGGAGATTTACTTGCCAATGCCAGAGAGTTTATATCGTTTGCTCTTTTGATTATGATGTATCGATATCGATTACAAATTTGATAAATTGATTGCTGAATGATAAATAATATATTTTTGTTACATATGTATACATACACTTGGGCTCATTTATGTACATATTGATGGCATGATGAATTTTTGTTAATTATTTTTATGATGTTTTGAAAAATGTGGTGGTGTGTGTATTTACGATTTTTTGGAAAATTAATAGTAATTGGGATTTAAAATGTGGAAGCCAATATCAAATATTCCATCATGAAGATTCGTGAAGCAAACAACAAAAAAAAATATTATATTTGAGAACAATAACAAATTAACATATATCTTTAACCGTTTGTTTGTTTAATTTTTTTTTTTTGATAAATTGAAGCATATGTTGGCAGACACGTTGTACAATGTACATACAAATGTTTGATTGATATTTTGTTTATTGAATAGTGTAACGTCATATCGTAGTTGTCATTTCAACAACAGAAGTAGAATTCACATACATTCTACAATGTCCAAACATTTCATTTTATTTCGCTTATTTCCACAGTTTGCGTGAAATTTTAATTTTCACGTGAACTGTAAAAACGCGAAAAAAAATTAAATACAGCCTGAAACTTTTAACATAACATTCCAATGATTCCTTTTTAAACTAAGATTTTAATTCGCATATTTATACAGTTCACGTGAAAATTAAAATTTCATTTTATTTCGAATAATTACACAATTCACGTTTAAATTTTATACTTATTTCGCGTATTTACACAGTTCATGTGAAAATATTAAAATTTCATTTAAAATAAAATGAATGTGTACAATAAAAATTTAAAAATAAAAATTTAATGCAGCGTGAAAATTTTAATTTTAAAGCAAGAATTTATTTTGTTATTCAGTTAACGTGAAAATATTAAAATTTCATTTTGTTTCACATATTTACACAATTCACGTGAAAATTAAACTCTAAACCATGATTTTATTTCGCGCATTTACACAGTTCACTTGAGAATATTAAAATTTCATTTTATTTCGCGTAAAATAAAATTAATGTGTAAATACACAGTTCATATGAAAAATTAATTTTTTTAATTTGAATGGAACTTGTGGAATGTAATGTTAAAAATAAAAATGAAATGCAACGTGAAAATTTTAATATAACATTCCAGTGATTCCATTTTAAACCAAGATTTTATTTTGCGTATTTACACAGTTCACGTGAAAATTAAAATTTCATTTTATTTTGCGTACTTACACAGTTCACGTGAAAATTAAAAATTGATTTTATTTCTCGTATTTACACATTTCATGTGAAAATTAAAATTTTATAATTTCAAGGGAACTTGTGGAATGCGTAATGTTAAAAATAAAAATGAATTGAAGCGTGAAATTTTTAACATTACATTCGACAGGTTCCATTTTAAACCAAGATGATTGATTGTCAAATATGTTAAATCTTTCCACACTGCGAAACTTCTTAGCTTGGAATCTCATACTCAAAAAATAAAAATATGGTTATTAGAAGATTGTGGAACGCATTCATTTTTTTCACTTCATGAGACATATGAGTCATAGCCTCAGGATTGACAAGAAATTAAAAGTACCTACGCTGTAAGAAAAGTGTGGAATACATTCATTTTGTCTATTTTTTTATTTCACTGATTAATTACTGAAAAGTACCAATAATATGATTATGTACCCTATATATGTATCCATTCATTTAAATCGTCTTTTTAAATTGACACCATCATCAATTAATTTTGTTTTAGATCAAAATCTATCTTCTTATATTCAAAGAGACAACGAATACATTTTTTTTTTCATATTTTGATTGATCGTATTTAATCGCAATGTTGTTATTTTTTTTATTACAAACATCAAACACAAAATTTATACTGAGACCATCATCTTATTTAATGACAGACTCGACGATTGGATGGTAAAAACCAAATAATAAATCAATTAATTTATCAGATTTAGTGAAGCTATTAAAAAATTAACATATTTATTTATATTTATCACAGTGGTTATAAACAAAATTCGAATTTGCGTCATAATAATATAGTTTGATGTTTATTATTCCAATGAAATTGCTTAGGTATATATAATTATGTCAAGATATTTTTATGGAGTTTGGATTGGTTTTTTTTTTCTGTCGATCGATTAAATCGAAATCGATTTCAATATATGGTTGGTGAGGTGCTGCACAAGTCTGGTGACATTAAAATTTAAAACGAAGTATCTATGACTATAAGAAATATTTATATTGATATACCAAGTCATGTGCCAGAATGGGTAGAAATATTGGATGGAATTTTAATAAATAAAGGGTGTTTTTTTTTTAATAATGTAGATGTGATGTGTGGACATTTAAAGTTATTGGCATCGACAGATGGGTGAATCTATTCTATTTTAATTCGAATGACTACATATATATCCATCGAGCTCCATATTTATTTCCTTTCTTAAGAAACAGATAAAAAATAAAAAAAAAAAATAAGATGATATAAAAAAAGATCAGTTCGTGACAAATCTGGCAATTCGTAAAAAATCATTTAAATTTTTTTTTCAATCCCATCACTTCAATTTTGAACCCCATATATTTATCCCCTTATTTCAAAACACGACAATTCTTACTATATGGTATCTCTATCTATCTATCTATATCTATAAGAAGAAACACTACACATTCAACTCAACTGACACTAATGTTTCATCTGTCTAAATTTAAAAGTAAAGAGTTGACACCCTGTCATTCTCTGCATTTCAAATCACTAATTGCATCTTCTAGCCATCGCACATCTATAAAAAAAACACACACAAAAAAATACAAACTCCATGACATAATATGTCATACAAACTTAGAGATGATGTTACTTTTTAAACGTCAAATTCAGAAACATCCACCGCACTAGATATATATAGTAGCAACATAATCTGCAACAGCGAGTCCCTAAGGTCGCCATCATCATCATCATCCTCATACTCATACTCATCATGATATCTCCTCAGAAAGGAAGACATAAATTTTGTCGTGTTTCTTGTACAAGCATGCACACAGTCATTGTGTCAGAGTCAGTGCTGATGAGTGATCCCGTATTGTCAAAAATACCCGCACTTAAGTGCCACATATTTTCATGTTGCACACTGCTGTTGTGTCAGTTTTTATTTTTTTTTTATCCTAACCATACCTAACTTAGGAACTAATTGAGTTAATTCAATGAAGAAGGATAAACAGTGTTGCCAATTGAATTGTTTTTTAGTGCCTGTCAAAAAATCTAACTTTTTATTTAAATTTATTTTTTCTTTAATTCTATAAATTTTATGAATACAAAAATCTTGAATGATGTCTAAGAAAGGAAAAGGGTAAAAATAGAAAACAAAATAGTATAGATTTTTGCAAAAATGGGTTACCCCATTTTTAAACTCAGATGCCTCAATTTTGATTTTAGTTTTTGTTTTAAACATTTTATAACTATACTACTATACTCAATCTATTTTTTAATAAACTTCAGCTGAAAGCGCCTAAAACAATGAGAGTTCTTGCAAAAAAGTAAGCAAACAAACTATTTTAACATTTTGAATTTTCAAAAGTGACATTTGGAGTTAGTATGGTAGTAAAATGATAAAATATGCATTTGGGGATTTTAAGTTTAATAAAATTTTCAAAAGATATTCATATTTAAATCATTTTCCTAATAAACTTCTAATAAACGCCTAAAACATTGACAGTTCATGCAAAAAAAGTAAGCAAAAATACATTTTCACATTTTTAAATGTCAAAGTGACATTTTTAGTAAGTACTAAGTTGGTACTAAAAAGATAAGAAAGGCGTTTTCCTAATAAACTTCAGGTGAATACACCTAAAACAATGATAATTCATTCAAAAAAGTAAGCAAACGTAACATTTTCACATTTGTAATTGAAAAAGTGATATTTGCAGCTAGTATGGTACTAAAAAGCAGGGTTCGTAAAAAATCAAAAATTGAAAGGAAAAAAAATTAAAAATTTTGAACAAAAAACTAAAAAAAAAAATTGAAAAAACTTTTTAACTTGAAAAAAAGAAAAAAATTGAAGAAAAGTCAAACATTTTGAAAAATTTGAAAAAAGTTTTGAAAAAATTTCAAATATTTTGAAAAAAGTCAGAAATTTTGAAAAAAATTCAAACATTTTGAAAAAAGTAAAAAAATTGAAAAATGTTTGAAAAAAATTTGAAAAACGTTTTTAACTTAAAAAAAAGTGAAAAATCTAGAGTCAAACATTTTGAAAAATATGAAAAAAATTTTTATGAAAATTAAAACAATTTGAAAAAAGTCAGAAATTTTGAAAAAGTTAAAAACATTTTGAAAAAAGTCAAACATTTTTAAAAAAGTAAAAAAATTTGAAAAATATTAAAAATGTGAAAAATTTTGAAAAAATTCACAAATTCTTGAAAAATATGAAAATTAAAAAAAAAAAATAAAAAAAATGAAAAAAGTCAAAAATTTAAAAAATATGGAAAAGTGAAAAATTTTGGAAAAATTCAAAAATTTGAGAAAAGTCAAAAATAAAAAGCAGTCTATTTAATTTTATACATATGTCCAATGACATTTATTTATTTTTCTTATTTGAACGGTTCGAGAATGGAATAGTTACCACAACAGACTTGATTCCATCGTGAAAACGAATTTTATTTTAATGGAACAAAAAAATAGATTCGCGATCGAATCAATGAATTTAATTTTTCACGAGAGAACGAATCATATTTAATCGCTCTTTCCTAAAAAAATAAAAAAGGCATTTGGGGATTTTAACTTCAATATAACGCTTAAAAAAATATTGTTTTAAACCTAGCATCATTCTTAAAATGCTTTAAGTTCGTACTATATCATCTAACATTTTTCCCTAGTATTGATAAAAATAATAATTAAAATCTCTTTGTTCATGAAAAGTTGAATCTCTAAACATGACGATGTTGAATAAGAAAAAGCAATAATTATGTAAATTAAATGGAATAATTAGTCCAATAACAATTGACCAATCAAAACAAAAATAAGCAAAACTTAATTTAACACAACAACGTGTTAAGTGTATTTACACAAATTAAATTACAGAATTTTTAATATAAAGTGGGATCTCTGAAGCAAGCTGTAATGTAATTAAATTCATAGTAACTTTAACTTTTTACTTGATGAAATATTTATTGACAAATAAAACAAAACTAAATGAATGCATTCTGTCGCAGATATTTACTCAAATTTATTAACATACTTTTGTATACAAAGTGGGAGCTCTGAATGCTGATGTTGTAAAAAATATAAATAAATAGTTTTATTAATTCAAGTGTTTAAGAAATAGATTAAATAAAACGGTGTGTCATAAGTATACACAAACCTAAGTATTTGTACTCAAATTGAATTATACATTTTAATTTTCAAATAAAGTGGGAACTCCTCCGCAGCCAAAGAAAATGATGTGATGTTTCATGCACTAAATTACCATGACTTTGGTCTTCTCCTTAGATACGCATGACTTGTCATCGTCAAGTCTTATAATTTACGACAAAACCGTTAATTACCTATGACATCAGCTGTTTTAAGGAACAATTTATCGCTCAAAAATTGAAAAAGAGACCCATCATTTGGGTATGAAATGAATAAAAGGGATGCCTTCTTTCATTTTTCAAAGTTACGGTTCGTAGAAAGCGATTTTCTTATAATTTTTCATTCTGTATTGTGTTGGGGATAGGAATTCTCTATGAGCTGTTGCACTTAACGCATTTTACTGTGTGTAATGATATATCAACAACTGCGATGACAACAACATGAGACTTCGTGGATGGTGCATTGTGAATGCTGTGACTGCAATACATGTATACAAAGGAATATATATAAATATACTTGCATCAGCAGAGATATGTAGATGTAAAATTTAGAGGGAGGGGTGTGTGAGTATTTTAATTTCATTATTTTTTTTTTGTCTTCACTCTCTGTGACTGCGGGTGGTATTTTTTAATGGTAATGAGTGTGTTGAGTGTTGCATATATACAGGGTTTGCCTCCTGGATGGATTTATAGAGAGAATATTATGGGTTGTGGCAGTTTGAAGTGCATGCATAGAGGCAAAGAAATCGATTTATCTTTTCAGTATGTTGTCAGATCAGATTCTTGACACCTTAAAAATGGATATGTCAATTTTTTTTGTTTTGTTTTTTCTTTTTTTTTTCGTTTGGCGCATAATAGATTGAGTTGTTGATTTATTTATTAATGGTGTGGCAAAGCGATAAGATATTCAACGAGTAGGGGGTTTTTTTGTTGTTGATTTATACTTGCGGAAGTAGATATTTTATTACTTGAGTTAAATATTTTTTAACTTGCTTTATATAGGGTAATTATTTGTTTGACGAAGAAAAAAAATTCAAGATTTTAATCAAACTTAACATAGCGATAATGAAAAGGTTTAAAAAATGAATACCGTTGCGTTCGGAGATCTGCCTGACTGTACGTCCACTTTTTTTCTCATTTTGAAAAGGTATCCCCATACAACGACTTCGATATTTTTTTCCAAAATTTCTCAAAAACGATTATAACGATTTTAATCAAACTTTGTTTCAATAATTACTTTATATAGGTTTTTGCCAAAAGAAAATCGGATATACCGGTTTAATGTTTTTAGGAAAGTTTCCTTATTTTCGAGTTATTCCCGAATATCTCGTTAACGACTTTACCCATTTTAATAAAATTTTCTAGTTATTCTCGAATATCTCGTTAACGACTTTATCCATTTTCATAAAATTTTGCAATACTTCTAAGTAATTCGTCAATGTAGATATACCTGTCCAAAATTCTTTATTTTTTTTTAATGTTTCGAGGTTTATTTTAAGAAACTTACTTTATTTTCGAGTTATTCCCGAATATCTCGTTGTCGTTAGTGACCTAAATCCATTTCCATAAAATTTTGCAGTACTTCTAAATACATAGGTTGTAAATGTTGTTGTACTTAGTCCAAAATTCTTTATGTTTTTGAATGTTGCCTTAAGTTCGAGTTATTTTCGAATATCTCGTAAACAACTTAATCTATTTTTTTTTATAAAATTTTTCAGTAGGTACTTCTTAGTAGTTCATAAATGTAACTACATATATACATATTTCTTTATCCAAAATTCTTTATGATTTTAAATGATTCGATGTTTTTTTTAAGAAAGTTGCCTTATTTACGAGTTATTTGCGAATATCTCGTTAATGACTTTATCCATTTTCATAAAATATTGCATTTCTTCTAGGTAGTTCGTCCAGGTAGATATCCTTAGTCCAAACTTCTCTATGATTTTTGTTTCGGTGTTTTATGAGGAAGTTGCCTTATTTTCGAGTTATTCCCCTAATATCTCATAAATAACTTTATCCATTTTCAAAAACTTTTTCGTTAGTTCTAAGTAGTTCGTCAATGCAGATATACTTAATCCAAATTCTTTATGTTTTTGAATGATTCGAAGTTTCTTTTTTATGAAAGTTGCGTTATTTTCGAGTTTTTCCCGAATATCTCGTTACTTCTAAATAGTTATGGATATATCTGTGTTTGAAGGTATTCTGAAATTCTGAAAGGTATTCCAAAATTCATAATTCGTCAAACAATTCTGGTCTTCAAAGTTTAGAATTTCAAGCTTGTAAATCTTAAAGATCGATAGGTTCTTTTAAATTCTTGAGATAATAAATTCAATGTTCAAAACTTTTTCATAATCTCAATACAAAAAAAATAAGAGTTCTTCCTCCTACACTTGAACAACACGTGTCTGCAATCAGCAAAAGTTATATTCAACAATCTAAATTTTATGAAGAAATAAAATCTACATGCAAACTTTCGCATTTGCTCAAAGATTATATCAATAGTTGATGGGTGGTTAAAAATTCCAATTTAATATACAATTTTATATACTTCCCATTTCAATTTTTTAATCAAAATCAATATAGACATATATTTTTCGTTGAATAAATTATTTATTATTCATAACACATCACTATACCACTCGATACGATATCAATGTGACTGCGCTGTGGATGTAGCAATTTAGTTTTGTTTCTTTTTGTATTTTTTTTATTTTAAGAACGCGCCTCACTTCAATTTCGATGACATACGAATTAACAAAAGACATGACATTGATTCGTTTATCCAATAAATATCTCGTTTAATTGTTATAGCTCACTAATGCTAATACAGTATTCAACATATATTTTTTTTTTTGTATTTTTTATTATTATTTCTGACTCTAATCCACTTATCTTTTCGACAGATCTTTTAACAAAATCTTGACAGTTGGTATTTATGTAGGTATTTTGTATACAGACCTACTTGAAAATGAAGACGCTTTTTGTTTTGAATCGCAAAATGCTGTCTGTCAAAAATAATTGAATTGATTTCGATTATCGCCACTGAAGTACTATAATATATTAACAATTTTATGTGGCCTCTCATTCTTAACTTAACTAAAAACAAAACAAAAAGAAACAGAAATAAATAAAAATAATAAAAATTAAATTAGTAGAGACCGCGGGCGATAAATTTGAGATTTTGTGTATTTTATTTTTTTTTGATGATCAACAAGGTAGGATTAGATCGGATTTAGGCCCAGTTCAAATATTTTGTCACTTTTGTTTCATATTTACAAATATAATGATATAAAAATTATGTTTTAGTTAAAATTCAAAGTTTTCGACTCCGGAAATATAGAATTGGACCAAAATTCTGATAGTTCAAAATTTTAATTTTCAAAATATTATCCCAGAATTGATATTATAAAAAAAATTATCAAATACTAAAGTTTAAAATTTTGTACCAAAATTCTGATAGCTCAAAATTTGATTTTTCGAATTATTGTTGGTAATATAAAAACGGCTAATCCAAAATACTAAAGTTTAAAATTTTGTGGGTCTTAACTTCTATGTTCCAAAATTCTGTATATCTATAATAATGTACCAAAATTCTGTAGGTACCTAGTTCTTTAATTGTATGTTCCAAAATGTTTGTATTACTTCGGAACTAGTATGTACCTTGTATCTTCTATATAAAAGTTTAAAGAATGAATAAAATTCAAAATATTTAATGTAGTAAAAAATATATTAAGTCTTTAATTTTATGTTTCATATTTGTTTCGTCTAAAATGCTTATAAATATTGAAATGTACCAAAATTCTGATAGTTAAAATTTTTTTATTTTCATAATATTATCGCAGAATTCATATTGTAAAATAAATTAAAAAGACTTAAGTTCAAAATTTTATATCAAAATTCTGATAGTTCAAAATTTTATTTTATTTTTCAAAATGTTATCCCAGATTTTTATTTTAAAATCAGCTAACCTATAAAACTCAAGACAAACATTTTGGGCGTCATAAATTCTATGTTCCAAAATTCTGTACCTAATAGTTCTACTGTTCTAAAATTCTTCTTTCTTGTTCTGAAAGTAATATGTACATTTTTAAAGAATTAAAATAATCTAGTTATAAATCTGTGGATCTTTAAATTGCAAGTTAAATAATTCCCTTGATCTAAATTTTTTGTTCCGAAATTCTGAAAGTTATCTTGTTAAAAATCTGTGAAGCTTTAAATTCAAAATAATCTAGTTAAAAATCTGTTAAGCCTTAAATTTCATGTTCAATAAATCACTTGATCTAAATTGTTGTGTCTCAAAATTCTGAAAATTAATAAATCTAGTTAAAAATCTGTGAAGCCTTAAATTCGCAGGCTCAATGATTCCCTTGATCTAAATTGTGGTGTTCCAAAATTGTGATAGTTAATAAACCTAGTTAAAAATCTGTGACGCCTTAAATTCCATGTTAAATGATTCCCTTGATCTAAATTGTTGTGTTCCAAAATTCTGTTTATTAATAAATCTAGTTGAAAATCTGTGACGCCTTAAATTCCATGTTCCATGATTCCCTTGAACTAAATTGCTGTTTTCCAAATTTCTGATAATCAATAAATAATTTATTCCAAATTCTAAATCTTTTTACTTTAAAAATTGGTACATCCAAAATCCACCACCTTTCAAAATTTTCCCAATCTGAATTTTAATGTTTGAAAAATTGAGCAAATTGTGTGTTCAAAAATTCTGAACTTCATAATAATTTTTTTTATTTCCAAATTCTGTTTATTCGTAATAAGATTTTACAAAAATAATATTCTGACTCTTTACTAAAAACTTGTAATTCGAAGTGAGTTCAAAACTGTATGTCTCATTATTTCAGAAATCTGGCCAAAAGTTAAAAAAATACTGGTTTTCGAACAATTTTGTAAACTCAATTTGTAGATTGGGATGTTTTCTGTACCGTTATATGTACCAAAAACCGATATTTAATTTATTAATGATGAATCCAAGTTTTATACAAATTTTCAGCGAAATTTATTCAGAATCATAACTTTCAAAATTAAATTAATAAAAAAATATCGTATTTTAAAATCCCTTACTCCAAAATTTAGAGCATGTATTAAAATTCAATAAGTCAAAAATTTCGCTGTGCAAAATTCAAAATTCTAAAATTTTATGATCAAAACACAGTTCGCATTTTCTTAAAGTTTTTTGTTATTGAAAAATTGCCACAAAAAATTAAAAAAAAAATCAAAAGTTCTTTCTTTGATCAGAAAAAGGGCCCAACATTTGGCCTAAGGGAGATATTTGCTTCATCCCATAAACGATTCGTCCCCGAAATGATCACGCCACATATACTGGATGATACCTTCTTGTCTTGATTGAAAAGTGGAATTAGAAGCGGACATGAATGCTAACGTGCGGTAGCAGCTTCTCTAGTTTGGGTTTTTTTTTTTTATTTTTTTTATTTTAGGTAAAAACCTACATGAAACAAATTAATATGATAATACAAAATATACATTGTATAAATAAAATTTAATGAAGAAATAAACGAATATAAATTACGATTAAAAAATTTAAAATAAAAAAAAAAAAGAAAAAAAAAGTTGTGTCATTTGTGTCATTAAGACGAGAGGAGTGTTTTAATTCCATCGTATAATACAGCCGAATATTATCACACTACAGAGGCCAAATGGTAGCGCTCGTTTATAAGCAAACAAAAAAAATTATTATTCGTCGGGAAACAAAACGACAACGAATAAAAAACAACAAAAAAAACTGTTTTTTTGTGATCTTAGGACAACACAATTAAATTTATTAGAGTCATTGACGATGGACATCACCAGCCATAAATTATCATTTTAACACAAAAAAAAAATAATGAAAATAAAAAAGATAACTTTTTTTCGGTTTTATATTAAATAAACATTTTTTTTTTAGTAAGGCGTTCTCCAACACACACACTCTACGGAAATGCCAGCAATACGCCACGCCATCCTCTAGAAATAATTGGCTATGTCAGTCTGTCATTAGTTTGTCATTACTCATTTGTCTGAATGGTGTTTTAATTGGATGCGACAAACATAATGTACTTTGAAATTTATTTTCTTTTATTCGATTTAAGGGATGTTTATTTTTTTTGTGAGACCAAATAGATAAGGACACTAGTTGCCTAATATTTATTCAATATTCGTTTTTACAGAAACTGCAGTTAAGAAATATAATTATATGCGAACTAAGTCCATATGACACTTTGACATTGGCATGATCTGTCACTGTTTCAGTTGAAGTTTATCAGAAAAATGATTTAAGTACGAATATTTTGTTTAAATTTATATAATTTAAGTTAAGTTCTTACCTTCTGGAGGTACAAACTCTATATGACACTTTGACTTTTATAAATGTCAAAAAAACTTTGTTCGTTAAGTTTGTTGCATGAAGTGTTAATGTGACTGTTTCAGTTGAAGTTTGTTAAGAAAATGATTTAAGCACGAATATTTTTTTTAAATTCATATAATTTTAGTTTAGTTCTTACCTTAAAACTAGAGGTACAAACTCTATATGAAACTTTGACTCTTATAAATGTCAAAAAAAAACTGTGTTCGTAAAGTTTGTTGCATGAAGTGTTAATATGAATTTTTCAGTTGAAGTTTAATACGAAAATGATTTATGAAGTATAAATATTTTTTTTTTAATTTATATAATTTAAGTAAAGTTCTTACCTTAAAACTGGAGGTACAAACTCTATATTTGACATTAATAAATGTCAAAAAAGGCGTGTTCGCTTAGTTCATTGCATATGAACTGTTACTGTGTTAGACGTGATCACCTGAAGTATAGAAAATACTCATTTTATCGTTTTAGTGCCATACTAACTCAAAATGTCACTTTGACAATTACAAAAGTTAAAATGGTATGTTTGCTTACTTTTTTGCATTATGAACTGTCACTGAATTAGGCGTGTTCAGCTGAAGTTTATTAGGAAAATAATGTTGGTATGAATTCTTTTTAAAATTTTATTGAATTTAAAATCACCAAATGCTTATTTTATTTTTTTTTTAGTAACATTCTAACTCCAAATGTCACTTTGACAGTTACAAAATATGTTAAAGTGGAATGTCTGATTACTTTTTTGCATGAACTGTCACTATTGGTGTGCTCAGCTATGAAGATTATTAGGAAAACGGTTTTAGCATAAATATCTTTTTGACATTTTATAAAAGTTGAAATCACCTATTTTTTAATTTAGTACCATACTGACTCCAAATGTCACTTTGACAATTACAAATGTTAAAATGGTATGTTTGCTTACTTTTTTTGGGTGAACTATCACTTTTTGAGGTGTGTTCAGTTGAAGTAAATTAGGAAAATAATATTGGTATGAATATCTTTTAGATTTAAATCCTCAAATGCTTATTTTATCTTTTTAGTACCAAACTAACTCGAAATGTCACTTTGACAATTTCAAATGTTAAAATCGTATGTTTGTTTATAGTTTTTTGTATCATGAACTTGTTTTAAACATGTTCAGCTTGTCAGTTTATTAGGAAAATACCTATTTTATTGTTTTAGTACACAACTAACTATAAATGTCACTTTGACAGGTGCATGTTTAGTAATGTTTTTTTTTAATTTTGTATTTATATTTTTTTTATTCCAACTAAATTGAGCTTAATATACGTTGTATTGTTTTTCTTTTTATTATTTTATTTTATTTAGATTTAAATCCTCAAATGCTTGTTTTTTCTTTTTAGTACCTACCATACTAACTCGAAATGTCACTTTGACAATTACAAATGTTAAAATCGTATGTTTGTTTAGTTTTTTATATCATGAACTGTCGTTTTATACATGTTCAGTTTGTCAGTTTATTAGGAAAATATCTATTTTATTGTTTTAGTACAATACTAACTATAAATGTCACTTTGACAGATGCAAATTTGAAAATCATACGTTTGCTTTTTTTAGCAAGAATTATCATTTTTTCAAGCGTGTTCAGCTGTTTTTAACAAAATAAATATCAAAATGTAGACAATTGTTCCTAAAAAGTCATATAAATAAAAATGTCATATATGTATAATCGTGGCCTCACATAGCAAACAACTTCTTTATTAAACCATTTTTTTGCAAAACTATATTACCTAAAAATAAATGGACTTATGGCATATTGAATTTCTTTGTTGGCAAATAGACAAATTTTACAATTAAAAGTGTAATTCAATTCACCTAATTTACGTTGCAATAACATTACTCATCATATGCAATAAACTCTATAGGTGGCAGCCAACAGTTGCATTGTGTGCTTGCCTTTAAAAAAAACAAAAAATAAAAACCACAACAACATGCAAACACATTAATTTTAAATGGCCAATGCGCACAATTGTGTGTCAAAACATGGTTCACAGAAAAAAGACATTAAACAACTGTCAAGTCATAAATTAAGTAAGCCGCAAGTAAGATAGCTATAAAGTTACAAGATAAGGGGGGAGGGGGGGGGGGTAAATGTACAATATATAAAGTAAGCTAGTTAGGTAGGAAGGTAGGTATAGGTAAGGTAGATGTAGCCAATGCAGACACATGGTATGTATTTTTTTTTTTAAATACATTTTTCATCCACCGCCGCGTTAAAAGTCGACTTGGGAATTTTTCCTTGCTGCAATATATCCATATCCACTCCACGATATGAGGCATGCAACAACATACAAACATACATTACAAGAGAACCCCACATGAGAGTATATCAGACGTTGAGCCAAACGGTAGCCGAAATAATAAAAAAAATAATAAAAAAAATAGTTGTATTCCTACACAAATATGGTCAAAAATTTAGTTTTTGGTCAAAAGTGAGTAGGTACACGTACAATTCAGTAGTCAGAGAGTTCAACGACGAATTTATAACTCAAGACCAACAACCGATAGTCCGATACCACGCGCGCAAATATAGCTCTGTGCCTTGTTTGCTTGCTTTGCTCACGAAACAAAAACAAAATAACAGAAAGCACCTACTAGGTATGCCATAAATCGTCGCAAAATAACAAACTTATCACACAGCTCCGGAATTGATTTGTAGCTGTGGTAGACCACCACCATGGACCAGAAGCCCCCGTCATCCCCTTTATATATAAGCATCCCAGAGCAAAATATAGTCACAGTCAGACCATGCCAGTTCAAGCCAGGCCAAGTCCAGACAGCCATGCTATACTATACTACTGCTGCTTGCTATATTGCTGGTGCTACCATTCTGCGCGAATGGCCAATTGTGGAAAATAATAAATTTTATTAAGTACCCAATTATTATCGCGGACATTTTGGAAATTTATGATTTCCTCGCAGAAACAATTTTTTAACGACTCTCTGTCTTTCCATGTTTAGTAAAGTTTTTTTTTTTTTTTTATTTTTTATTTATATTTTTTTTTTAACTAAATTGAGCTTAATATACATTTTATTGTTGTTCTTTTTATTATTTTCGTTTTAATATAAATATAAATAAAAGTTCTGTCATTTTTTTGGTAAAACTTTATGAAGCTTAGAACTGGAATCTCAAACAGGAGGTCAAAAATTTATTTAATGTTCATGTGGATGGGATTTTTTTTTAAGTGGGCCATCTGCCCTATTAATTATTACAAGATGTAAATGGCCCTTTATGAAATTGATACCATGCTAACAGATATAATCATTATAAAAAGACACTGAAAACGATCGGGAGGAAGAGTAAGAGGAATTCCACATCAAGGCATGGCGGTCGTTGCGTTGTCGTTGGCGCCACCACAATTTCATGTATGACATTTAATGTGATAGCTTAGAAGCGATAGGGTATTTGGATTTATTGGAAAAGGGCTTTGTGGTTTATGGTTACCACTATGTTATAGATTTCTTAGAATGATTTGTATACCTTTGGTAGGTTGGAAGATTTTTTTTTTTTATTTCAGTGTCAACGTTTTTTAAGAGAATTATTTTTAGAAATTCGATGGAATGCTTCCAGAAGGCTCAAGAGGATCTATGGGGGCCCTATAAAGTAAAAATAAATATACGATCGAAGGATCTTGTTTTGACGGTAGATGTTTTAAGTAAATAGGCCCAATATGTCTAAATGCTCGTGTCATCAATTGGCCTGAAACTAGAATCAATCGATTTCGGAAGGAAGATCCTAACGTCCATATTTATCACTCTGAATTAAAAAAGAATTTAAGTCAATTTTAAATGCAACCAATAAATAACTGATTTATTAATTCCAAAAATTTTAATTTATGTCCATGTTATTCACTACAAAATATTCATTAAATCCATTCACTTTAACGCCCATATTATTCATTCGATACATCCAGATTAAAACTTTAATCCAGATATAAACTATACAAATTCAATGTAAATACATCCGGATTTAAGTTTCAATCTGGGTGTATCGAGTGAATAATATGGGCGTAAATTTTCACAAATCGAGATGAAAAGTGCTTAAATATAAATGTCAATTTCGTGAAATGTCGTATTTCTTTAAAATCAAAAATAACAATAAATAAATAAAATATCATACCACAATATTATTCACTCCATTAACCCCGTTTAAAATTTAAATCTGGATGTAAATTAATACACATTCAAAGTAAATAAACCCGGATTTATGTTTTAAACTGGAGTAATCAAGTGAATAATATGTCGGTTAGTGGTTAATATGGAACTGGATTTAATTATTGGATTTGAATTAATTTAAAACTAAATTTATGTTTTAATTTGGATTAATCAAGTGAATAATATGGGCGTTAAGTTAATTTAATTATTTATTTTATTTTTCATTTTAAAGAAATTTGACATTTGAATTAAAGCATTTTAAATCTCGATTTAAGAAAATTTAAATCAATTTAAAGCCAAATGATTTAGTGTACATATTTTTTTTCAGTGAATAACATGAACATAAATTTAAATTTTTGGATTTAATAAATCCGTTTTTAACACCCATATTATTCACTCGATCCATCCAGATTGCAACTTTAATCCAGATGTAAAGTAAACAAATTCAATGTAAATACATCCGGATTTAAGTTTCAATCTGGATGTATCGAGTGAATAAAATGGGCGTAATGGTTGGATTTTCTAAATTTTCCAAATGTCACAACTTAATTTTCTTCCAAAATTATAAAATATTAGAAAATTAATAAATTTTGTGGAGTTAAAGCCGTTAAAAGCTATTTTGAATGGTTAACACATTTTTTTCAAAACTTTCCCGAAATGATTTTTGTTTTTTTAGTGGCAACCATGTATTTTTGTATTTTTTCTATTGTTGCGTCATATCTTAAAAATAAAATAAATAAAATATATTTTGTTTGTTTAGGCTATATGGGTGCATAGTTTAACATATTGGAATAGATTACAGCAGTTTAGTTGTTGTATAGGAGGAACAAATTGATTGAGTATATGAAATCTATATATCTTTAATTTAGAAAGTGATTTGTTAAGTTTTGAGCTTTGATATCACCTCTCTAATAAAAAACCATATTTAATTGATTTACATTGAAAAAATGAAAATTATTAAAACTTTCAAGTTTTGGTTTTGTGCAGACATACAAATCGATGCATACTCAAGGTATAAATGTCAAGAGTCACAATCGAAGATCTCTTAACCAAAATAAATAAACAATTAAAATGTTCAAGCCTGATAAGAGGAATTCTATTTAAAATTTTAACCATCTTGGTCTTGATATATGGACAATGGACCTATGTTGTAGATGCATTGAAACTTGTCAAAGGTAGATGAGAGTTATTTGAGGTTGAGGAGAAGTTGTAACAACAAATTGTACTAGCTGTACGGCGACAGCCAAAATTGCACGGAATTCCAGAGTCCACAGGAACTATAAAGTACAAAGCCAATTGAAATCTGTTGAAAGTGAAATCCATTGAAAATGACAAAAACAAATTTAGAGAAAGAGAAAACAGCAAAAACAATTCATCAATGGAAAAATCACATTACAAATAAATTGAGCTATCAAACGAAGTACCCAACTTTTAGTTTGTTTGAATTTTGATTATCTAATTTTTTGTTTGGAATATAAAAAAAAAATCAATATATGAAAGAAAGCATCTAAATTATCTGTCAAAATTTCAAAAGTGACAGCAATCATTTTCTTGGAAACTGACAGATGCGAGATTGCAACGCAATTTTAAAAGCTTTAAAAATATATATATATATGTATATGTATGGAAAATGCAAAAACTCGACAAACGTTAAAGAGCGATATGGAAATTTTCGAATCTGTTAAAATGTCAAAACTGATAGCCATCATTTTGTGGAAACTGACAGATGCAAGATTACAAATCCAATTAAAACAAAAACTTAAGAAATATTTTGCTGAGAAATGCAAACCTCGACACATGAAAGAGAAAGAAATCATCAAAAATAAGCGGTAGGGAAATTTTTAAATGTGTTCAAACGTCAAAATTGACGGCCATCATATTGCGGAAACTGACAGATGCAACATTGAAAATCCATTTAAAAAATATTTAGAAATTGATATTTTTATTTCTTTTTTTTTTATTATAATCAAATACATTTTATAATTCAATATTGTTTCTGTGGAGGTTTCATGAATTTAATATCCTCAGGGTAAGTTTTTCACTACTGTGTTGACTTATAAGCAGTTTTTAAATAATAGAGTCACTTACTAATACTGAAACTATAATTTATGTGTTCAAACTAAACGCTTATCTTCTTCTACTTTTTACTCAGCGTAAACTGTCACATATGTTGAACTTAAATATTTATGTTGCGTTGCAGCAAGTAGGCCTTAAACTTTTAGTTGTCAAAAAACTATAAAAATAACAGCTCCATAGTTCGTATAAAAATGATTCGATTTAGAAAAAAAAATTTATCTTGTCTCGATTAAATTTAGATATGAAGTGTATTTTTTAAGCTTCTTAATTAAATGAAAGTTTTTTATGCTAACAATTTTTTACATACCTACAAGTACTACCAACAACTTCAAGCTTACAGCTTAATCATATTAAGGGTATTCACGCAACGTCGTAAGTTTACAAATTGTGTAAAATGATAAGTTTACATAAAAGTTTGCGTGAACGCCCTTTTAATTCATTTGGTTAAATGCAGTGTAATTGAATCAGCAGTTCGTAAAACGTCAAATATGAAACTTCAAAATATGTATACAGTATATAAATGTAGAACCTCTCCCAAACTAACTTGAAATCCGAGCAGAATGTCTCGAAACGTAAAAAAAATGTAAGTTTCACAAAAAAAAAAACAGATTTTTTTTTCAAGTCTGACGGGAATTATATGAGAAAACGATTTCGGGGTTAAATGTAAAACTGTAATAGTCGCAAACTCATGGCAGTGATCAAACGAAAATGAGCGAATACAAGAAAAATCATATGGCATGCCCATAATGGTGGATATCTACTTTTCCTTCAGTTTAGTTCACTTTCGTTTTCGGCAGTAAAAGTTGTCCTGAGCTCAACTCAACTGAAATTTTATGAAAGAGGAATAAAAAAAAACAAATGGTTCCTTTCACTTCGATGAAAATTCGGAAACCATAACAATTACAAGTAAAAGCATTTACTTTTGTACATATACATATGACCCATTATATAACAGTCAGGAAATGTGTATATCCTAATAATTTTTTTTTTTGTATAAACAACGTTTTTATTTAAAACTTTTATGGCGAACTAATCTCAATGCGATAGTTACAGAACACGGGCAGAGTTTTTTTTAAGTTGTCTGAGATATCTAATTATCATATTTCTGAACACACCTAATTCTAAAAATAAATAAATAAATAAATAAAAGTCACAATGACGTTTGGTTAAGTTTACCAAAAAAATTTGGTTAATTTTATCTAGCAAAATCCTTGGAGAATTTTAACCAAATTGTGTAAATCATTTCTCATACAAAATTTGACAGTTATTGTTTAATTTGGAAAATTTCAAAAAGTGCACATACCTGAGTGAGAAATTTTTGTTTTTTTTTGTAAAAACTATTATGAAATATGAACTACTTAAAAATATGTAAGTTCAAACAAATCGTAGAGATAAAAATTTGGAACAAAAATCAGGTTTTTTTTTTTAATTAATTTAGATGGTTTGATTTAAAAAAAATACTATTTTTAAACTATTTTCCTAATAAATTTAGATTTGCTAAAAAAATCAGATAAGAGTAAGAACTAATATGGAGCGTGCGTGCGTGCGTGGTGTACATCACTTTCATTTAAGATCAGATGAATATAGGTTTAAAATATATTCAGACTTTAAATCCACAGAGTAATATGGATACTATAGTAAGAGCAAGTCCGTGCGACCCATTTGTACATTTTATTTTAATAAAAGTTACAAGTAAATCGTAATGAAATAATAATTTTATAAGCAATTAAAAACACAGTACTTCAATTTTTTGAAAAAGTCATTCTGAAGAATTGGACGCGTTCACACAGAAAAAATGATTACTAACCAAAAGTTTTTTTCGGTGGGTTAAAAATTACACTGTTCACTTTGTTAATTCTAACATATTCCACTCGATTAAAATAAATTGTTTAAAATAAAAACCTAAAAAGGCTATAATAATTGAGAAATTTGGTTAGGATTGAAGGTCCTTTATGTTAAACGAGTATAGCTTGCTTAAATCAAATAATTTTATTTAAATAATTTCACACATCATCTATGAGTATAGATTGGTTACTATATGAGCGATTTAATATGTTTCATAAACTAACTTAATTGGTTATTACAACCGGACAAACTAACCCAGAAGTAATTTAATAAAATTTAGTACACTTTAACTGAACCTCGACACATGAAAGAGAAAGAATTATCATCAAAAATAAGCGGTAGAGAAATTTCTAAATCTGTTTAAGCGTCAAAATTGATGGCCATCATTTTGCGGAAACTGACAGATGCAACATTGAAAATCCATTTAAAAAATATTTAGAAATTCAAATATTTATTTCTTTTTTTTTTAATTTAATAAAATTTAGTACACTTTAACTGAATCAGTGTGTAGATTTAAATAAGTTTTTTTTAATTTAGTTGCCTCTAATAATTTAAACTGGTGAGTTTGCAGGTTGTGTATTAACAAGGTTTGTTATTTATCTTAACCAAGTTTTAGTTGTTTTTAACCGCGATCATTTTTCTGTGAGTTAGATCTCATGGAAATGTTTAATGATTTTTAGAAAAACAGTCTATATTCTATAAAAAGTTCATTTTCCTGTCAAATTTGATAATTCTGCCGCTTTCTTATGTGGATTTCTTTTAATTCAGGTCATATAAGTGCTATCTATCATTAGGAGACATAATGAATTTGGAAATTAAAAGTGTTTGAGTCTTAAGAGTTACGAAGAGATGTTATCAAAGTTCTAAGGTTGGTTATTTTAAATTTATTGTAATCCCAAGTCTAGGTATATAAATTATTATCTTAACCTGTCTTCTTTGTTTGTCACACTTAATAACACTTATAATTATAACATTTAACCTGGGTAATCTATAGCTTTTAAACACCTCGCCATCATCTAGCATTTCAATTTCCTGTCACTTTTATGATAAACTTTTATTATAATTTAAAGTTAAATAGAACTTCTTTTCTACCTACCTAGCTGATAGTTGTTATATTTAGTAAGATCTAAGCTAATGACAAACAGCATAAGATACGAGTAACAATGTTGACTCTTTTCAAACCAAACACTCATATGGAAGATTTATTTTTCAATTTGCAATCTCATATATAACTAACTACATACTTATATGCTGCGCGATAATATAGAAACCATGGGGCTATATAGTGTCATAGAGTGATATTTCTCATCGAGTATAATGTTTAGCTTTATTCATACATATATAGCCATATAAAATATTATTCCCTCATAAATCCATCCCGCTTTAAAGTAGAATAATAAATATAAAAACTGAAAGTCATAAATTATATCAGTAATTATTGTTGGGGGGTTATCAAAGTATAATAAATCACATTTGGACATGCTCGCATACAAAAGATACCCCACTCTCTACAGCACCACCATTACCACCACACCGATATACCATCATCAGAGAAGCTCTCTTCTCGCGCTGTCCCAGTTCCATACAGACTATGTGAGATATACTCGAACAAAAGTCGAGGCAACTTATATACCAGTACCCAGTAAACACAGCACTCCTCTCCACATTCGATGACAGGCAAAATTTTTCTTTGAAAATGAGAATATACAAAAAATATAAAAAAATAAATTATATAAATGTTTAAATCATAAATAACACAACACACACCGCACAATGCATCAGCATCATCAGTATAAGTGGAGGAAGCAGGAGTTTTTTTTGTATATAAAGACATATGTATAACTATAGCCCAGACTCAAACCCAAATCCAGCAACAAAAGACAGGATAAGTGAATAATATATGAACAAAAAAAAGAAACCTGGAACGAAACAGAGAAGCCCGGTGGCTTGACTTTGCATCGACAACGATGTGGTGATGATTTATTATTCCTATCAGTTGCAAGCAAAATAAACTAATTGCCTTACGGTGTCCGATATAATCGTGTTTGGGAATTCAGAAAAAAAAAACTAAAAAAAATCTTGATAGCCTTAGGCCGGAAGGGGTCCAACCAAACCAACCATCATCATCATATTGACGAAAAACTGAAGTTTACTTTGGACAGAAAAATCAACATAATTGCTTTCATTTATTTTTAAAACTTAAGCAAAAAACATTTATTTCACTTTCTTATCAAATCGATTTGCAGTTTTTCCTTCTTCGACTTGGAATCTTAAGGGCAAGTTTTGTAGTTGAGAAAAAAAATCGAACTCAAGATCTTAAAAACAAAGTTGACTCCTTTCGTTGCTGCAGAGAAAACTCTTTCAAGGCAGTTAAAAGGCTCCAAAGTCCAAATACATTTACCATAAAAAAATGGAGAAACAAATTGGTGGCGTGACAGCTCTTGGAGAACCATAGGTTCTAGTGACTTACAACTTTCATTCTTGAAATGGAGGGGACCTACAATTTTCTGCACAATTCGAAAAGTAAATATGAGAAGTGCTCTTTTTACTGTTGAAGAATTTCTTACATACTCACAAGAGACTTTAACCCTGAAAAATATATTTTTTTTTTAGCTGGAATAGGAAAATTAAACAAAAATGGTTTAAGTGGAGAGTTTTCGTTGTAATATACGGGGAATTAGGATTCCCAGTCTAACAGTCCAACTCATTAACCATTACCCCACTAAATTCTGATCATTTGGTGTAGAATTACATAAACTACAATTTTCGATTTGATATTTCTCCAAAAACAACCACCACTTTTGGAGATATTTCCAAAAAATGCAGAATTTCACCTTTTTCTCTACACCAACCCCTCTCCCCCTCCAAAAAAAACTTTTCCTCTTATATTAAACCAAAAACTCTCCACTTAAACCATTTTTGTCTAATTTTCCTAGGTTATCTGCAATTCAACAACATCGATTTCTCAACGTCTTTTTAGCCTAAGTTTGGCACTACAACAGCGATGCATGGTTTGAAGTCCGAACCTTGACAGTTTTTTTTTTCGAAATATGGAAATTTCAAATTCTAGAGTCCTACGTTGAACTTTGAAAAAAGACTATTCAATTCAGAATTGAACAAAAAGAATCTTCTAGATTTAAGAAAACGAGTGATTGTATTCCGCAAGGAAGAGTTCTTGGTCCCTTCATATTTATTTTTTTTTTGTTCCTCTATAAAATGTTTGATTTCTACAAAAAATCAAAATACATATCTTAATACGGACCAAGGAGTTTTCTCAGTGTTTAGACTATTTGTTCTTCGTTTTTGCGACTTTCTTGAGAACTCTAATGATGGACTTGAGCTAAATGACCATCAAGAACGTGCGACCCAGTACAATTTGGTTGAATCATCCTATACTTCACCTCGAACTCGATTTGAAAAAAAAATATTTACAAAAACAAATACGAATTTTCTGTTTTTTTTTTTTTTTTTTTTTTTTGAAGAACTCAAACTCAAATCAAATTTATTATAAATGACAGGCAGACACTGTCTTGACATATTGATGTGTGTCAAACGCTATTAATTAGCGGATGTCGTATATTGCCAACGGCAGCGGCGTTTCATCAGATTGGGCGCATATTATTCATTTTCGTTTTTTTTTGTTCAAATCATTTTTAAATTTCTGGCCTTGAAGCTATATACTCATCAATTCAAGGAAAGTAGATTGTTTAAATGGGAAATCTACTTTGTGCGATTTTATTTGAGATATATCAAATGTCAAGTGGTTAAATATGATTGATTAGCTGTCAAAAGAAAAAAAAATTAAGAAGAATTCTAGAAATTTTGCGAAAAACAGTTGCAGTTTTTGCGACGTAATTCTTTTGAGTTGATGAATTTTTGTTTTGAAGATGTAATCGACCTTCTTGAGATTCTATTTTAAAATATTTACGATTGTAAGAAAATTTGACACATGTCAAGATCAAAATCAACCATACAATAGAAGATATCATATCATATCATATACTTATAGATTGTCAAAATAAATGGAATTCACCGGAAATTGACAAATTGCGATTTGAACTTTTAAATATTAATGTTCATATTTATTTGTATTTTACGTAACTATTAGAACAGAAACTTTTGTGTATTTATTTTATATAAAATATTCGAAGCAAAATGAACTCAAAATAATTGCAAACAACTTCAACGAATCGTTCCTAAAAAGGAATAGAGCAAAGCATCCATTTTAAAATTATTTGATGACATCTTCTATAAGAAACCAGAGTTGCGCTGAAAACATTCACATACTATTTTTGATGCTCTCTCTCTCTCACTCTCTCTCTCTCTCTCTCTCTTTCAAGTGTCGAGTGCATTTCCCGGCCAAATATGTATTTAAAAATAAAATAAACAAATTAACTTACCTGCTACGGTCGACTTAAACTTGTATATTATAGTATCTGTAATGAAAAAAAAATGAACAAACATTAAAGATATACCATTTTTAATCGATAGATACAATTTTTTTTCCAAAAAATATGGCAGATAGTACTGACATAAGCTGACATAAAAAAATTTATAAAAATCGTAGGAATCGTTTTTGAGAAAAATGAAATTTTGCTTACCGGTTTTTAAACACTTGTATGGGAGGCACCGTTATTTTTGGTTATAAGAATAATTTTTATTTAAAATCAGCTAGATAATGTAAAAAAAAATCGATGGGTGCCAAGTTTGATAAAAATCGATAAAGTCATTTCCGAATTATTAAGATAAAAAAAATCAAAAAAAAATTTTGAAAATTTTTTTTTTTAAATTTTTTAAATACATTTTCATATAAAATGGATCAAAATCAGTTCAACTATTTTTGAGAAAATCAAAGATCAAAAAAATGGTTCTATGGATGGGACTTATAACCATTTTTCGGAAAGTTTTTCTTATAAAATGGTAGAAAAACATTTCTGATTTCTTTTTTTAAGTTGTTGGTACGTTTCTAAGAAAAGGAAGATTTTCATTATTTGCTAAAAAAAAAATTTATACGACAGGTACCGTAATTTTTGGTTCAAAACAAAAATTAAAAAAACGTGTCGGGGGTAAAAACGCTAGGTACCAAGTTTAAAAAAAATTGACCCACCCGTTTAAGCTGCAGCTGAACGAATGCGATTTTTTCGAGAAAAAAAAAAACCTGTAACACTTCTTCTTACAATCACTTTCGCCAGGTACCAAGTTTAATTAAAATCATTTGTGTTGTTTTCGAGAAAATAAAAAAAACAAAATCGTTGCATGGCAGTTACACTTTTTTTTTTTAAACATTCATCAATTCTTAAGCTAAGTACAGACGATTGTCAGATCTTACAATATTGTCAGATGTGTCAGTGAAAAAAACTTTTGCAAATGTCTTACAATCGTCTGAACACACAATTTTTATCATTGGACATTGTCAGACTCATTGGTCATTGTCAGATGTTTTCATTGAAAACATCTTACAAGTGCTGACAATTTCTTCATTGTTCGAAATGTCAATGAGTTGGTTAAAGAGAGATAAATGGTGTTTTTCTTTTTTACCTCAGAGCAGATCACTGAGCTGTCAAAAATAAATTCTATGTTTCTTTTTTACCACAGACACATCAGAGCACATAAGTCGTGTTTCTTTTTTCCATCGGAGCTAGCTCGGAGCATGGTCTGTATATGCTCAGAATAAAATGACAGAGCAAATGGACCAAAACGCTGAGCGAAGCCAACTTCATACAATTTTTATGTAATTGCTAAGCATATGACAGTTCAGTGCTCAAGTGTGTTTCATAATTAAAACTGAGGGCTCTGATCATAATCTCCTCAGAGCTTTGCTCTGATCGCTCAGCCTCTGCTCAGAGCTTTGCTTAGAGCCAAAAAAGAAAAACGCCAAAAATCAAATTTGGTAGAAATCTACCAACCGTGTGAAGGGACAGTTTTTCATTGTAAGAAATAAATGTCAATTGTCAGCTAATTGTTAGCTACAATCAGACCATTGACAGTTCGGACAATTGGCGTTTTTCTTTTTTGGCTCTGAGCAAAGCTCTGAGCAGAGGATGAGCGATCAGAGCAAAGCTCTGAGGAGATTATGATCAGAGCCCTCAGATTTAATTATGAAACACACTTGAGCACTGAAGATGTCATATGCATAGTAATCTGTCAAATTTCATAAAAAATGTATGAAGTTGGCTTCGCTCAGCGTTTTGCTCGATTTGCTCGGTTATTTTATTCTGAGCATACAGATCATGCTCCGAGCTTGCTCAGATGGAAAAAAGAAACACGACTTATGTGCTCTGATTTGTCTGAGTTAAAAAAGAAACATAGAATTAATTTTTGACAGCTCGGTGATCTGCTCTGAGGTAAAAAAGAAAAACGCCAAATAATGTAAGATCTGACAATCGTCTGTACTTAGCACTTAAAAAACAAAATCAGTGATTATGCCAATATAAAACTATTGACTTAATTATTAAATTATGTCCAAAAAAATTATTTTCATTCTTCTCCGAGTTAACACGTGAAATGAATTTATTTATTTCAATGATTAAACTACTTTACCATTGACCATTCAAATTTTAGAAGTCATTTTATGTGAAAGATAGGGACAAAATGAAATATTTTTTTGACTAGAATTAATAATTGAGTCATCACTTTTTATTTGCATCAAAATATTCACTGATTTTGCTTTCAAAATGTTTTAAAATAAGAAATAAAATTTTTCAATGATGAGTTTAAATGAAAGCTGTAACTGGCCCCTTATTGTTCTCAAGATATCGCAAAACAATTTTCTGCACTCCCTTTTCCAATATAATTACACTGACCTCCCCTACACATCATATACCAAAAATTATGCTTGGTTTGGAAAAGTTAAGGTAATACTTCAATGGACTAAAAATCCAAATTCTCAAAAGTTGCTCAGACTTACCGGCAACTAAGTTCCGCGAGGAGCTCTTAGAAACTAAAAGTTGCCTAATGGGCGCTCTTGCATAAAACTATAAATGTAATTGGATCGATAACATAAAGTTGCGTTTCGTCCCGGCGACCTCACTTGGACTCATCAGTTGACTTGCTTAGTTCAGTGCATCTTACATAGATTTCTTGACAAGGCCCTCACTAGTCAACTGATGAGTCCAAGTGAGATCGCCGGGACGAAACGCCAATTTTTATAGGACTAAAGGCCGTTAAAAGCTATTTTGAATCAATAATTCAACAAGTCCAAATAAAATAGTGCTATAAATCTTCTACTTGGCTGATTTATTTCAGTAGTATATAGAATTTGTATTATTAAAAAAAACCTTATGAACATTTTTTTTAATTTTTGAAAATGTTGCGTTCGGCTCTCGAGGTCGAAAACTTGGATTACAGTAAATAAATCAGAACTATCTGATCTGACGTAATATCCACTTCCTTTCAGGCTACAAGGTTACTGGGATTATCTTATTTGATTTTTTTTCTTTTTAATTTAATGTAACTAATTATGATGTTCTCATTCATAAATTTTAACATTAAATTAAAAGATGTCACGCATGTGACAGAATTTTTTTTTTTATAATTTTAATCTCGAATACCAAAAAATTAAATTAAATTATTGTTCTGGTCATTAATAAAATGTTCAACACCTAAAACCTTATCGCAGAGTTCCATTCCATATGACGCAATGACATTCAACTTTTTTCCATTTATAAAAATTGATTTATTGTTCCTTCCAAAAAAAACAAAAAACAAACACCATGATCTAATAAAATAACAAAAAATTATTTAATCACAAAAGACTACTTAATTTATGAAAATACACATCATTATCATAAACTATTGTGCATTATAATTCAGAAGCAATAATCCTCGAAAGATTAAAAAGATTTTCAATTTAATTAAGTCACCTAATTTTGTTTTATTTTATTTTTTTATTGTTTGCAATTTTGTTTCGCTTATTTGAACTGTGATAGCTGGAGATTGTATACAATAAGGTTATTCGAGAGAGATACTAGAGTCCTGGGTCATAAAGTTTATTACAAAATTTATAAGGTATAATAATTATCACATTCTGTACATAGGTACATAAATCTACATTAAGATGTCATGTTTCGAAATGAAAAAATGACATTTCATTAAATAAATAAATACTCAACCTAAAGGTAAATAGATTTAATTGGAAGGAAATGTCAGATGAATTTATGATAAAAGCTTTGACTAAATTATAAACAATTTTTGTATTTTACTATGGAGAATTTCAAAGTTGGCAGTTGACATCACATATTTAGGCTACGACAAGAATTTAATTATTTTGTGTCTTTTAATGACAAAAGCCTTGGACTCACTTCTCCGACTGTTTTTTGACGTTTCTTTACTCTATCTCACTCTGACCTTATATGGTGAGAAAGAGGCGTCCAATTCAGGGAATTTTTTAAATTTTTGAATTTTTTGACGTTTGATTTCTCTATCTATATATTCTTATTAACCTTGTTCGTTTACTTCCCAAATCTAGCCATTTCTACCATTCTTAGCCCAAAAGACTGTCAAATTTCATATAAAAAAATAAACTTGATAGAATCTGGAAGTTTCGGGCAAATACGCGAACAGACCTATAATTGGCATGTTCAGGAAAATGAGATTTAGGAGATCTCAGCAATCTCTGCAGTTACATGAACAGGATTTCTCAGATTTTGCTGTAAAAATTCTGCGGAAAAAAAATGTTCGATGTGCTTGTTCACTTTTTGAGTGAGAAAAATCTCTGAGATCTCATTTTTCTGAACGCACCAAATTAATTACTACAGAATCCAATTTTATTTTCTAATTAATCTTTCAACGACTACAAAACTAGGTGTGTTCGCGTACTTGCCGAAACTGTCAGATTCCACCAGTTTTATTTTTTTATATGAACTGTGGTCTGTGACAGTCTTTCGGGCTAAAAATGGTAGAAATGGGTAGTTTTGGGAAGTAAAAGAACAAGGTTTTGTTTTAACGACTTTTAAGTCTCAAAATGAGTCGATTGTGTTCATTTTAGCCTGTGTCATAAACAATACATGTCGAATTCAAGTCAAAATAAGAATACAAAATTAATGTGTATCGAAAAAAAGTTGATTGTTGTTAAATAAAATTCACTTAACGAAAGAAAAATATTTCAATAAATTAACACTTCTTCATTTCACATTTTGTTTGCCTTTACCCCCACCATACAACGACGAAGCAACAATCTTGTCAAAAAATTTACCACTCTTTGCACAGGCATTATATATATACATACATATATTTGAAGTGTCCTGTCATTCATTTAGCATTTAAACGATGTCAGCAGATTGCATCCCCTTCTATATTAGTACATAATAATGACACTCATGTGTCATGACAGCTAATATACCAGTCTAACCACACATTATAGTCCATTTCATTGGGTTTAGGTAGGTCGGTATTCTATTATCAACCCCATGTCGAGAAAATAGAATAAGGACAAATAAAAATTTAAAAATACGAGAAAAGGTAAAAAAAAAAAAACAAGACATGTACATAAAAATGTCAGCATCCTGTTTTAAACAGTTGACATTCACATGAAAAAATGAAATAGGAAGGATGAATGGTTATGTGACACCTTCCTGTCAACCACTTGAAGACAATTAGACTTGAACAGAAAGGCCATAAAATAGGCATTCATATATGCAACATGCTATATAGAGATAAAGAGATGAGAGAGTGAGGGAGAAGCTGAAAGACAGAGATAGAAATAAATATGGTTTTACAAATAAACGTACAAGCATACTAATGTAATTATGGTGACCAGATGGGATTTTTTTATTCTTCTTATAATTTTAAGTCTTCTAGTTTTAGGGAAAATTGAAAATTACAAAAACTGCTTTTTTATCAGAAACATGCAAACTCGAATTTTTGAACAAAAAAAAACAATGGTTTTTAACTCTCTTATCTAAAGTATAAAATCAGTCCAATCAATGAAGAAGTTTTACCCCAAAATAGATCGGATAGTTCTAAATTTTTGAGTTTTTAAATAAAGGGTGATTTTTTAGCTGGTTTGGTTTTGGCAACACTGGTTTTGACAGCTGACGTGTGTTTAGTACCTTGTGTCACTGTCAAACAGCTTCAGTTTGGTTTGCAATTTAACCATGGATCGTCTTACAAATGAACAACGCTTGCAAATTATTGAATTTTACTATCAAAATTCGTGCTCGGTTCGAAATGTTTTTATCGAAAAATTGTGTTCAGCGATGAGGCTCATTTTTGGTTGAATGGGTACGTAAATAAGCACAATTGCCGCATTTGGAGTGAAGATCAGCCAGAAGCATTGCAACAGCTACCAATGCATCCCGAAAAAGCCACTGTTTGGTGCGGTTTATGGGCCGGCGGCATTATTGGGCCATATTTCTTCAAAGATGATGCGAATCGCAGCGTTACTGTCAATGGTGAACCGAAATGGAAGTTCTTGACTTGCATGATATGTGGTTTCAACAAGACGGTGCCACATGCCACACAGCACGCGAAACAATGGCGCAATTGCGAGGCGAGTTTGGTGAACAGTTAATTTCACGTTTCGGGCCGGTCAATTGGCCGCCTAGATCGTGCGATTTGACACCATTAGACTATTTTTTGTGGGGGTATGTCAAGGCTAATGTCTATAGGGACAAGCCCGCTTCGATTGACGCACTGGAAGCCAACATCCATGCATTCATTCGTGAGATACCGGCCGATATGTGTGAAAGAGTATGCCAAAATTGGACTCAGCGGATGGGCTACCTGAGACGCAGCCGCGGTCAACATTTGCATGAAATTATCTTTAAACATTAAATTGCAAGGTTCAAACTATCGATTCAAATAAATATTTCATTCATTTTTTCGAATTTTTTGTGTTTTTTTAAAAAAAAAAGATCTAAACCTCTTAAAAAATCACCCGTTATATGGTTGGTAAATGAAAAAAAAAAAACAAGTTTTCACAACCACGTCCCCTCCACCATTTTAAATGCTCAATGACATGAAAATGGTTTTAATGTTTCTGAGAAATGAGTAGTTTTTGTAATTTTTAATTTTCTTAAAAAATAAAAGACTTAAACCATCAGGTTTTTAGCATTCGATAAAAAATTGATAAGAGTATCAAAAATTATAACCAAAATTATTACCTACTAAACGACGTCAATTAAAAAAAAAAAATATTATTTTTTTTCGAGTTTTATTTTAAAAATTTTGAGTTTGAAAAAATTTAGCACTAAAATAACTTCATTTAGAAACAAAATTAAACTACAACATGATATTGAAAGTGTTGCCGTTGTTTTTAATATTCATTTTCTATTTTAGATATTTTTTTGTTTTATTTGCCCCACCTACCTTAAGGGCTGGACGTATAAAGTGGCCTAATATTTTTAAATAATGCTCATATAATGTACAATAAAACCCGCTTAAGAGAAGCGGGTTTTTCACTTAAACGAACCCCGCTTAAGTGAAAAAAATTTCACTTCAGCGGAAATTTTTTTACTAAAGCGGAGTGGAAAAGAAATTTCACTTGAGCGGATCTGAAAATTCCGAAAACGGTTGTGACATAACGGAAGTTCAAATGCCATTTTGTGATGAAAATTTCGTGGAGGTGAAAAATAAAAAAAATGTGAAAGCGTTCAGCAATTTTTTTTTCTGTTCTATTCAATTTTTTTTTTTCACTTACGAGAGTTTTTTTAATGAATAAAATATATTTCAGGTATTCGGGTTTTTCACTTAAGCAAGTTACGTTTAAGCGGAGTGTTTTAAAGGTAATTGGTCGACAAATACTCGAGGTTGAATAAAGCATTTCAGATAAGCGGGTTTTTCTCTTAAGCGGGTTTCTCTTAAGCAGGTTTTACTGTACCAACAATACTGTACCAAAATTTTATGCTTTTATCACAAAATGCACAATTTTTTTAACTAAGCCGCTCTAACTTATGAAAATTAAAACCCTTAACTCTACCGATTGGTTTATTTTGAAAACGGTATTTTTTTTATAAAAGAATGTATTTTCAAGTTTTGTTTAGGAAATTTTCTTAGCTACAAATTAGTGCTTGACATTTTTTCTGTTAAACTAACCATTTGGGAGATATTCCTGAAAAGCCATTTTGGGGAGCCTTTAACCACCAGTAAAATTATTAGTGGTGGTCATATCGATGGGGACTTTTGACAGTTTCTTAAGAACACCATGAGGAGGCTATATACCAAAATTCAGCTTCCCGGCGATTAATTTTTAATTAGGCTGTTTTTATGGCTAATTGACTGGACTATAATTTTTGTTTCGAATATTTGGAGGGCAAATGGTCCAGATTTGGTCTCCGACACATTTCTTCTTTAAATTGCAATTTTTTGTATACAAACAAATATTTTATGGTCTGGTCACCATAATTGTATCAAATAACATAACTATATTACAGCTTTGTATAGAGAAATAGAATTATATAACTTCAGGATTTGCTTTTGCTTTTGTTGTTTTCTAAATGTGTACCTTCGTCATTGTGCTTGATGTTTTTTTTTTTTTTTTTTTGATTTCAAAGCCTATGTTAATGTTCATTTTGTTAAAATCCTTATCAAAGTGGATGTCCTTTTTTTTTCTAACTACAAAAGCATCAGATTTTGTGTTTGTGTACTTTTCAATTTACGTCAGAAACAGAATTTAAAAAAAAGGGTACACGACGAGTGTTCAATTCAATTTGTAATGAATTTTAAAAATAGTGTGGTTTGAAATTTTTGTATCTAGTTAAAATTACACTGAAGTGAACGAAAACACGATTTTTGTTTAGTTTCTGTATGCTAAAAGGAAAAATTGATATTATTGGTGTAATTGGCTTTATAAATAAAAATTTTGTGGTGCAACATCTCGCGGAGAAGCAGGACAGTTATAAGGCACTTATAGGGCAGTTGAAGTCTTATTATAGGACTTATAACTCTCAATCACTTCTATAAGCGTGTTGTTATGGTTTGCAGAGGACCAGAGAGGACCTTCAGTTTTATACCGAAATCAAAGGGTTAACATGAGAGGCTATAATTAGCTTTGCACGTTCTTAACAACAATACAATGATTGCCTCAGCTAAGGACCAATACCTGGGTGGCTCCATCAGACCATTACGTGCTTCAAGTAGAAACTATTTGACTTGTCATATAAATAACTCGTTGAGAGATCATCTTCACCTTTAAAATCATTAGAAATATAGAACACCGCTTATGCATAAAATAACGAGAAGTGGAAATAATCAAAAATTGTTTGTTTTTTTTTTATGATAAATTTAGGTTTGTCATATGTCAATGAAAGAGAAGTATGCAAAAAACTGAATTGACTGACAGATAACCTTTGTTCAACTGTTTGTTATCATTTGTCAATGAAAGACACTGCCGAATGACAGTAAAAGGTCTTTGTTGTACAGTGGTTTTGTACAATCACGTGGTTTTGAACTTTCGCATGGGAGACACCTCGTTGTGGTACAAAGCCTTAAGTTTGAAAAATTCATCTGATCAACATTTTTGGAGCAACCTGATTCGGTAGCAATTTTTGAAGAGTTACGAGCTAAAAATTGCCCCCCTAATCCAAAGTTTTACGAGCTGTGCCTATTCGATGGTATTCTAACGGTTTCTCTTTGAAACCAATATCAAAGCTCTGATATTGAAGATCCCATTATTTCTCTAGAAACTCGTGGAAACAATATGCCTAAGAACCAAAAACAGTCCGCGCGATATTACCGCGAGTGAATACGCGGAGAACGATCTCCATATTGAAGATCCAAGACCAGAAAGCAGTCAGTGTTTTTAGATGTCTCCATGAAACTTACTGATCTGGTAAACAAGGGAGGAGCATCGTTCACTAGTCAGGCGAGAACATCTCCCGGGCAAGTGAAATATGCCTCCCAAAGGAGAAGCATCGTTCACTAGTCGGGGGAAAATATTTCCCGGGCAAGGGAAATATGCCTCCAAAAGCAAATCATCCCTAAGTCAGGGGAAAATACCTCTCGGACAAGTAGAAGCTGCCCCCAAAGTCAAAGAAGACGTATTGGATGGGAATTGGCACCAACACCAAAAAGTACACCTCGAAATTATCGGAACCCTTAGGTAGGTCGCTTTCGTCAAATCGTGGATACCCCAGAATTCGAAATAATCTTAATGTCAAACGACACCAATTTACGACTAAGTACCTTAATAGATACAGAAGAAGATTCCTTTATAATGTTAATGATATCCTGTATCCCACAATGAATCAAACCAGTACAAGTAGATATCCATTAATTTTTATTCCATTCATTGTGAGTGGGTTGATAATAACTTAATTTATGGCCTAAACCCAGAAGTTTAATTGTTATTTCTTAGTTTTTTTTTTGTTTTTTTTTGTGTTTCATTAAATTTATAACATCGCTGTCGGTCGGACAGTAGGAAAAATTACGACACTGAATTTTTCAAAATGAGCTCTCTCACATGGAGCGCTATAACATTCTGTGATGTCCTCCTCTTCTCTAAATAAATTCTCTACTCATCGAACAACCGATAATATTAATAGCTCCACCACACACAGGGACACAGGTTACAAAATAGTTTAGGCTATATAATGAGAGTGCCAATGAGGATGATGCTGCTGTATAAAGAAACCTTTTTTTTTATCTCCCTGATGGTGCTCCCAAGTGTGAGTGACTTCAGAGGGACTAGCGACGCGACGTTTCTTTTTCTGCTGCTGACTGTCCCAGAGAGCGCTCTATACTCCACCATGACATTAATGGTCTGTTGATACATAATCGCTGCCATATTAAATGGAATTTTATTGATCAGCAACTCGGCGGGATATACATATAGAACCGGGAATCCCGCTTAGTTTTTTCTTTTTAAAGCGGTTTATTGATCGCATTAAATATGGCCTGATAATTAAGTCATAAATTAGATTTCGGATGGCAGCCAGCAAGCGCAGGTAAATAAAAAGGTAAGCTTTGCGTTTTAATATGTCGTCGTCTGCAATCGAATGTCATAATTTTTTTTGAACGGTATATATAGAAGGGGAGAAAGAGCAAGAAACCATGATGGTGCACACACCTTAATTAATTGGATATGTTAATGGTACGCTTAGATTACACGTTTGATGTTGATGTTAAAAAAAAAAAACAACACAAATTACATCCAGGAAATGAAATATGTGAAAAGTGAGTAATTAAAAAACATTTATAGCTTATAGCGCGCAAGTAACAATTTACAACACAATAATTAGATATCAACCAGTACTGGTTGTTATACGAATATATTAGCTGTGGACAATTTATTATTTAAAATAGATGGATAGACTGACAGGAAGTGACAGACAAAATTAAATCTACATCACTCATCTAATCTATGCATATAAAGTTTGTCCAAAGAAACTTGTTGTAAGACAGTGTTACCAACATTTGATCATAAATGGTTAACCGTCTATTTTTTGAACAATTCTTTCCGAAAAAACATGATTTTTGGTATGTTGTCATTCCTAAACTGGAAACGCGGTACCACACAGTCGAAACGATTCCACTATTTCCAGAACCCGATGATTGCAGAATATGCAGAACATAGAGAATTGTCATAGAAACGCCTGGCGTAATGGTTAATACGTTAAAACTGTTGCGTCGAAATTCTTGAGTTTGTTGCCAGTCTATGACACCTTAAAAAAACTACCTCTGGCGAAGAATTGACAAATCTCCCCATCTATTTCTTTTTTAATGAAAACGTGCTTCTCAACTTCGGATTTGGGAGAAATTTGTAAGTCCCCTCAATTCCTGCCCATAATATACACACAGGAATGGCTGAGAGTTGGAAGTCACCAGGCCTTGGTTCAATACGAGCTGTACTGACATCAAATTAACTTATTTATATTTTTGAGGAATCGTCGCATACATTACGAATCTTCTTTGCATCTTTAATGTAATGTATTTGTGAAAACTGAATCAACGTCAGAGAATTCAAAAATTGACAATTGGCACAAAATTGTCACTTTTTTAAACAAAAATGATCAAAAACTGAAACTCTCCATTAAAATGGAGAGAATTTTCTCTCAGTCCCAATTTCATTATGACTCCCTGACTCATTTCTTACAAAATACTATAAAAATGTTTCTTCCTGTGATATTGCCGGGATGAAACGCCAATTTTTGTGGACTAAAGGACGTTAAAAGCTTTTTTGAATCGATAACAAATAACGACAAAAAAATAATCAAAATCTGAAACTCTCCATGAAATTGGAGAGAATTTTCTCTCAACCCCAATTCCAATTTTACTCCCTGACTTTTTTTCTTACAAAATACTCTAAAAGTGTTTCTTCCTGTCAAAAATTGCAATACATCTCTTCGAATACAGCAAAGCAATATTCTGCCATCCACTCTCTTTTAAATTTGCCAATTACTTTTCTGACAGTTGTTGCTAACAAATAACGACATAATCCTTATAATAAACTATCTGTCATGGACAAACCGTACTAAGTGCTGCGTCTTGCAGCAACAAGGCCGTCGCGTCATCATCATCATCATCATTCGTAGTCTTCGTCGTCGTCTTATTCGATGGTGTGTAAGTGGTAAATGGTATTGGAAGTGCTCTTGGAATTTTCTCCTTGGCAAACCCCATGCAGAGTTCACTCTCAGAACGAAGAACGTGTCGCCCGTGGTGCAAGCAAGCCCATACGATATGATGAAGATGAAGTCGATTCCATCGCATTGCTGTATATAGTCCCGCAGCACCAGCCCCAGCCACAGTCCCAGCTCCCAAGGAGGATGATACCGATGCGATGCCTTGAATGCATATACAAGTGTGCACCATATCTGCTAATGTGAATCAGCAAAAAATATCTTTGAAATTTCTCGGCAATTTTTTTTTCCTTGTTTGAGCAACAGAAATAAAGTAAAAAAAAAAAACCCAACCCTCGTCCTTGTGTCATAAGACAATAAGGACGAAACATGAAGCATACACAACAGCTTACGAAGTAGGTAGGTATGTTTAAAAAAAAACAAAAACAGATCAATTGAACCCTGGGACACAGACGAGTGCACAAAGTTCAAGCTAATTCCGTTTGATTAACACGATACGACATAACTGACATGACAATTTTCGATCCCTGTCGCCCATACCCACAGCTGGAGTAATTCCCATTGACTTACACGTCATTCCCACTGAGCGAGTATCCTTCTTTGATGGTGTCAAATTGCTTTTGAGGGCTATGGCAAAGCGCCGCGTTATTGGAAGGGAGAAACGAGAAAAGTGGACTTCTCCAAGTGGATTCACTGAACAAAAAACCATCGCCAGGGAATATTTGACCGAAATTATTTTGACATCTCTCTGCAGAGAGGGATCAGATCGAGGTTGATTGTCAGGCCACAGGACGGGATAACATATACATACAAACGTGAATGAAAATGGACGGCCATATAATTTGAGAATATAGGTACTTTCTCCGGTCCCAATCTTCCAGTCCGATTGCGACATTGCATACTCGTATATATACCTACCTATGTAGTTGAAGAGTGGGTCGATGTATGATTTTTTCGAACGAGCGCTTTTCTTGATGTTTTTCTCGCTTCCTTTCGAATTTGAGAACGCTTCGCTGAGCTGCTGGCTGACGACACTAGAGTCACTTCACTGTCGGTCTTTCGTTTGGTAGTTTTTCTGTTTGTTTTTTTTTTTTTTTCTTTTTCATTTTATATACGAAGCATAAATTCAAAGTGAGTAAATTTAATGTGACACTTTACAAAACACGAGTATTTTGTCTTCGAAAAAATTGGCCTCGAATGGGATGTTAATGCGTTTCGACATATTTGTCAGAGAGTGTATAATATGCGGGGAGAAAAGACAAAATAAATATGAATCGTGACAGTTGTTGAAATGGAAAGCATGTTCGTTCAACGAGCTGGTACGGGGAACGGAACTAAGAACGGGACTTACGTTGGAATATGTCATATTATGAAACTGTGTATCATATTATGATATGAATTCGAAAAAATGTATGTATAGGTATAGGGGAGTTCTGATACAAAATTATTGTGTATATATATGAGCATTGACATGCGAAATGAATACTTAATGCTGTTTGAGTTTTTATGTGACAATTAGCTGTGATATAGCTCGTATTATAAATATGACAGTTTTCTATTTGTATATCTGTATGTAGATATTTATGAGGAAGGGTGTAATCAAGGTGAATATGAGAAAAATATGAAGAATTCCGTGATTGACAGCACAGCATGTGTGGACGTGTATGAGAGCTGCATTGTTCTGTCCTAGAACATTTTTCGAAAGTCCATTGAAATGGAATTTAATAATAATTACCAATACCTAACAAGCGCGACAAGTTTTTTTATTTCAAGGCAAATTCACGACAGATTTAAGAAAAATTTATGACAATTTATCAGACAGTTTTTTGATTTGAATTAATTTTGAGGGATGGTAATGTTAACTTGACTGTTAGCTTTAGCAGGGGTTATTTCTAAAAAAAAAAGCACGACACATTTTTTTAGCTAGCGATAAATAGATATAAGACAAATGCACGACAAATTTACGGTAAATTCATTATAAATTCAAGACAAACTCACGACAAACACACGACAAATTCAAGAAAAATTCACGATAAACTCACGAAAAATTCTAATGATTCTATTTTTTGAATTTTTTTAAGTTGATTCAGTTTCAACAAAAATATTAAGACAGGTTAATTCTGTAAAAACTTAGATAGGTACCCACGACAAATGAATGACAATCAATACAATGATTCTACTTTTTGAATTCTTTGAAGTTGATTCAGTTTCAACAAAAATATTAGACAGATATTATTCTGTAAACTAAAATAGGTACCTACAAAACAAGCCGGAAATAGTTTCGAAGTAAATTTTCATATCTTACTAAAAAGACAGAAATATTAGAATATCAAAAGCATATTTTCAAAGCTTGGATTTCTCTTGCTTCATCACCTAGTCATACGAAAATGAGTTTCAAAGAAACGTCTCGAAAATGTCATAGAAATACAAAATTTGACAGATGAATGACATGTAAGAAATTACAGTCAACAAGATCTTAACTCATTCTAATTCCAAAAGCAAGAAGTAAATTTCCTTTAAATTTTAGGGATTAAAAAAAAAACATACAGAAGTACTAATTGATTATTCGACACTTTGTAATTTTCACTATTTTTTGTAGTTTGATTATTTAAAGGTTTTTAATTCACGAGTTCCAATTTTATAATTTGGACTGTTTTTCATGCTTCAAATTTCAGCTCTCAATCCCAAATTTTTTGCGTAGGAAAAAATAAATATAAGTCGTGATTTTTAAATCAACTATGACTGTGATTTAAAATTCACTGTGATTTTTACTTGTGATGGTGATTGTGATTTATGAATAACTAGATGAATTTTTTATAAAAAATTTGGTACCTATTTAAAAAATTCAAGATTTCTAAAATAATAGAATGAGTTATACCTGTGGATGTGATTTAAAATAAATTCTATGTGATTTCAATCTGTGATTGTAATTTTACGAATAAATAGATGCATTTTTAATAAAAAATCACATGTTGTGCTTTTGGTTTAAAAAGCAAAGCAAAAGAATAATTTAAAATAAATTCCCTGTGATTTTAACCTCTGATTTATGAATATCTCCAAATATCAGAAAAGTAGGCGTGCCAGAAGGTAGATTCATACAAAATACACATGTTATAATTTAGGTTCTAAAAACCTTATCGGTACAAAATATCAGCTTTGTTCAGTAACTTTAAATATAAAAAGTGGGCATGGTAGTGAGTGGATTTCTTAAAAATCGGTTTAAAGTTCTAAAAAGTTTAATTACAAAATTTCAGTTTTCTAGAATAACAGAATAAGAAGAAAACCGAGTTTAAAAACTCACACTTGCTTATACATATACTCGTAGTTAAACTCGAGTTTCCAGTAAAAAAAAGAAAACACCAAATTGGAAAACTAATGGCCAGTTGCACCAAAATCCACGAAAACCAGTTTTTGCTAAAATTCTTATAAAATTTATCGGCTTGATAAATTTTTTGAGTTGCACGAATGTATTTCTCTGATTTTTTAGTTAAAATGCTGTTTGCGAACCATTCCTGGATTTTTTCAGCTAATTTATGAACTGAACGAAAAAGTTTCATTAGTGTAGGTAAGATAGCGATATGAGAGATGACACCTGTTTTAAATTGGAAGTGAGTGACTACCCTTTTGAAAAGTGTATTGTAGCTGAAGAAGCTTTCCTATCTTTTTTTGTTTTATCACACACATTTTTTTTGCGGAAACAAATTTTTTTTCACCACCATTTTTTGTTGTTGTTGAAAAGAATTGTTGTAGGTATATGTATGTACTAGGCTTGAATAGGAAATAATTGAAAAGATAAATAATTGATTTTACTTGTTAATTTTTATTTTTATTTATAACCTCCAACGATCTATTTAATGTTGAATTTTTTTTTTTAATTGTAACTTTCAAATGTCCTATGAAAATTGAAATATTTTTTTGGAAGATATTTCGTTAAAACTCGCTTTTAAAATTTAACTGGGAGGAAAATGGTATTTGAGTTTATTGGCTTGTTTATCGGCCTTTTAAAACTAAAATTGGTTGGTGCAACCGATAAATGTCATTTTAAAATTTAACGAAGCAGTAAATATTTAAAAGCGTTTGGTGCAACTGTCCATAAATCTATAAAAATCCAAACCACCAAACTTTAGTGTGATTGTGAGTTGTGATTTAAAAATTAGAAAAAAAGTTCGGAAAAATTATATGGGATTTTGTTTTTGAATCACCTCATTTGAAGTATTCTAAGCATTTTGTAAAAATTCCCCATCGATCCGAGTGTCGTCTCATTGATTTTTAGGGGGTCAAAGGGAGTTTTCGCTGATACGGTATTCTGGTAAAATGGAATACATCAAAAATAAACTCGTCTGGTCCTGAAACCGAATTAAATTGTTTCAATTATTATGAAAATGAAGAATGGAAAGACCCCATAAAAATATCTGCTGGAAAAGGTGTTTTTTTTTTGGGAAGGGGGAAATGTGAAGTGGGTTATTACAAAAAACTCTACAACAACACGTTTTTTAATGAAACTGCGCGAAACTGTTTTATTTTTCATGAAAGAAAACTTGAGAATATCTATGTTAGTCGTTTAGGAAGGGGAGGGGTAAGGTGGGGGGAGGGTATTCAAAACTGAAAAAATAATTTAATGGAGTCTGGGCATGTGACACATGATTTTAGGGTACTTTTTGTTGCTGAACCTAATAAACGACAAATAAAGATTTTTTATCATCCCTTTAAAAAGTTATAGTCATTTTTTAAATAAAAATGGAGTTTTTTCCGTAGTAAAAATGTTAACCAGAATTGCATCAATTTATCAACTAATAGGGGTTAATATTTATATATTTTCCAATCTTATCTCAATACTTTCAAGTTCCTAGTGGATAAGTAGTTTATTTATTTGATTGATATAAATTTATCAAACTTTTTGAAGCCAATTTGTAATTCATCAGTGGTTTTTCTCCCGGCAGTATTGATGAACAACATTTAACTTACAAATATTTTTTTTAAAACAACTTATTACCGTAATGGGTATAAATTATTTGAGTTTGTTGTCAATTTTGCAATCTAATATACCCTACAACCACAAATTGTCCTTATTTGTAATTGACAAACTATATCTCCCAGTTCTGACAACAGTAAAAATTGACTGACAATTGTCTGTGTATTGCTGACTGAAGACAGGCGGTGCCAGCTCCTGTTTCCACTTGTTTTCTATACCTCTTCCATTTATATCTACCCGTTTAGCTGTCAGTCATTGTCATATTGCTTGATGTAGTCTCTTCGTCTTCAGCTACTCTGATTATTATTATTATTATTTTTATTTTTCAACTTCTTTTTTATGTTTTGTTGTTGTAATTTTTGCTCTATTGAGTTCTTTTCGCTGGTCCCATTATTTTTTTTTTTTGTATTCGTGATAGGTAGTAGAAGCAGAAGGAATCAGCACCAGCAGCGGGAACACAACATCAAGATAAGTAATAAAAAAAAAAAATAATAATAATAATAATGATATGTCGTGCGATAATGTACGTTTTGTTCTTTCTGACAGCTTTCAGCGGGGTAGCTGTCATTTGAGTTTCCTTCGTGCTTCGGGGTTTCACTTGGTATGGTGTTATATTCTGTACATTTTTTTTTTTCTTCCAAATCATTCTATACTTTTGTGTATAACTTCCTTGAAACACATATTCTCACTTTGGGAATCCTTTTGGCATGTTCTTTTCTATTTTTTTTCTGTTGTGATGTGAAAAAAAAAAAAAAAAAATCATCTCCCTGTATATAAAAAGACAATCCATCTTATTCTGTCTCCTTGGAGCTCTATATACATTCAGGCGAATATACAAATAATAATAATAAAAAAATACACACACAAAACGAAATAACGTGTCAACTTTCAGTGTAGCTGTCACTCAATTTTTGTTTTTTGAATAATCGAGCACATGAAATACCCGCGCGCTATTTATTCCAACAAACAGGAAACAGGGTGGGAATGAATTTTGTATAGGTATATCCGAACAAGGAGTAAACCAGAATTACCGGGAGGCGTGGATTGTAGGCGTTAAAAATTATTCAAGACGGGATTTCGTTTCCGATTGTGAAATTCCGACAGCGAAGACGCGACGAGGACATGATGACATATCAAGAGCGTTGTCATATCAAAAAGACTGTCTGTCACACAAACTCGCATATGTGCAAGGGGAATTGATGGTGAAGAAAACAAAAAAATAAAAATGACAAAAAGGACATTCACGCGGGAAAATCTGTCAGGGATCTTTTTGAAAATGTAAACAAAACGAATTAAGTGGTTAACTGGGTCGTATGTACCTACTTGGTTTTTTATTTAGCTTTCTAGGGGCTGAGAATTGTTAGGTGTGAAAAATTTTTAGATCATGAATAAAATGGAGCATCTGCTCAAAACTCCACTTTTCGGATACTAGCATTTTCATAGCGCATGCTCATTTGCTCTTAGCACTTGCTTCATTTTCGGATACCAGCATTTTCATAGCACATGCTCATATTTTTAAATTGAGCATTAACTCTGAGTACTTGCTCCATTTTTGGATACTACCATTTTCATAGAACATGCTCTGATTTTTGAATTGAGAATTTGCTCTGAGCACTTGCTCCATTTCCGGAAAGTAGCATTTTTATAGCACATGCTCAGATTTTTTTTATGGAGTATATGCTCCGAATACATGCTCCATTTTCTGATACTAACATTTTCATAGCACATACTCCGATTTTTGAATTAAGCATTTGCACTGGGCACTTGCTTCATTTTCGGAAACTAGCATTTTCATACCACATGCTCAGATAGATCAATTGAGCAATTGCTCTGAGCACTTGCTATATTTTCGGATACTTGAATTTTTCGTAGCACATACGCAGATTTCTTAATTGAGCATTTGCTCTGAGCACTTGCTCCATTTTCGGAAACTAATATTTTCATAGCAGATGCTCAGATTTTTGAATTGAGAATTGGCTTAATTTTCGTACTGTCTCCATTTTGAGACAGATACCGAAAAGGTATACCGAAATTTTTTTTAATAACGTTTATTAAAATTATGGAATAATTTTTAACTCTTCTTAACGTTCCGAATTTGGAGCAAATCGGTGCACCGTTTAGGCTCTTTATAGTCAACGTAAAGACGCAATTAATTTTTGGAGTTAATCTCTCTGTACAAAACGCCACACATATGTAGATAATGTATTCCCTACAATTCCTATTAAAAATAAACAAAAAATTGAGCACGTCTTGCAATTTAAAATTTAATTGTGTAATTATTCAGACAAAGTAATTTTGGTAGAGCAGGGTTTTAGCAAATGATTGCACTTTTAAGACAAGGAATAGCTGTCGTGACTTTCCAGTCGTAAAGCAATATGTGTCCTATTCAGTATATTAATTTTTTTTTTATTACTTGGAGTGTTCCTTTCCTGTCGGCCACTTGTTGGTTGGGCAAATTTATTACCCGTCACTTGCGTAAATTAAATGTGAGGCATAATTTTTTACCATTCAGCTTTCTTATATATATTTTAAAGGACATGTCAGGGATTCATAAAAAAAAATTTAAATTATTAACATTAAATTGATACAAGGAAAGCAAAAACATACATTTTTTTTACAAGAAAAAAAATGTTGAGATAAAGTTGACTAGCTGATACGTTCTTTCGTTGCTTCGTTTTTTGAAAACAAATGTTTGTCTATATAAGGTTTATGACCCGAAAACTACTCAACAAATGAAACTGAAATTTTAAGAGTTTGGTTTTTATTAGTACCTAGATGGTTTAGAATGTGATTTGTGTGAAATCCACCCACTGCCACGCCCACTTCAACCACTTATATGCATTTTATTCTTATTTAACGTCTTTATATAGTTGAAATTTTATAATTTAGCTCTCTTCAACCTAAAGCATGACATGTTTTTTTCTGTCCCGCCCACTTCCACGCCTACTTGCCCATTTTCCTTATGTTAGAATTTTATTTTTATATATCGAGTCAGACTTGAATGCTGGAAGTAGGTATATAACAAATCACTCTTGAGGCAAAACCATTATGCGTTGTTTTTCTCGAAATCTACCTACTACCACGCCTACTTCTATCATTTATATAAATTTTCAACTCATTGAACGTGCTTAGATTGTAAAAAATTTTTAATTAAGCTTTCTTCAACCTAAATCATGACATGTTTTTCGCCCCACGCCCACTTTTCTTTTATTAGAAATGTATCTTTATATTTCGATCTTAAAAGGCTGAAAATTTATAATAAATCTCTAATGAGGCAAAATTAGCATTTAGTACGTAGTTTTTTAGTTAAATGATAAATTAACAACTATTTTTGGAAATCCCCCTACTACCACGCCCACTTCACTTTTTTAAATATGACATTCCTCGTTACTCAAGATCCCGAGGAAGTTAAAATTTTGTAATTAAAATTTGTGGAACCAAAAGCATGTGTATTTTTTTTTAATCCGCCTACTGCCACACCCACTTTTCTTATATTTGAGTTTTTCCTTTATATCTACAGATAAAGATTTCTTTGAAAGTTGAAATTTTGGAGTTTGAGAAAAAATTTCAGTAGATGGCACTGTGAAGCGTGGCATGGTTCAGTTAGATTAAAGAAGATCTACTTGGTTCAACAATCAATTAGAAAATAAATTTTAATTTCCGTTAAAACTTATTGCAGAGTTGAGTGGTCAATAACAATTTTAAAGCAATTACATGCAACTCAGTTAATGCCTTTTATTTCCCATTCCTGTCGGACGCTGAAACAAGAAGAAGGAGGAGGCAAATGGCAAGCATGTTTAACATTGATACTTTGCGCTTGTGGTCCTGCAAAGATTAATTAATAAGTTCCATTTGGTGCAGGCGAGTTCGTAAAATTTGCCTCGAGTGCAGACATTGGACATTTATCACAATATACTCATTGTCGTCATTGTCAGTAAACAACGCGCCAAGCGAGATCAGCGGTGGTACGAACGCAATGCAGAGTAGCTACCGCTGCGCTGCTTTAAAGTGGAGAGGTGCCGCTTCGAAACATACTATTCCCACTGGGTGATTGTGAGAAACGATACAAATTGCATTCTATGGCAATCTGCGCGAAGTGGCGGCACTATAATAATATATGTATATTCTCCAATTGGATATTGTATAGATAGATATCAATTGCACTCGTGGCAGAATTATTGGGTCGGACCACTTTGCATTTGCCAAATTGACAGAATGTTGTTGCACAGATGGCGTTGATAGGCGTTTAAAATGGAGAAAATGTGTTAGGTTGCTGTCGACGCAATGTTGTAAAAAAAAAATGTCTTAAGGTGGCGACGAAGCAAAAGAGCTCTATAAAGTCTTTTGAGGTATGTTTTCGATTTAAGTTAAATCAATTGCCTTGGCATGTTAAATGATAAATTAACAATTTTTTCAAAGTGAATTATAAACATGTAAATTTACCTACAAAACACTTTGATCTTTAAGGCACATGAAAATTCATTTTGCGTGTGGAATTTTGTTATACATTTAACAAAAACTTTCATAAAGGGAAACTTGTTAGACTTGAACTTAAAATGAATAGGGTTCTGAGGACAATATCTTTAAGTTCAAATTTTATGAAATGAAAATTATCCAAGTGGAATGCTTCCTCTGGGCCAGAAAAAATCTTGAATTTTAAAATCAACAGCGCAAAAACTCTCAAAACCTCCCTTTTCTTATAGATTCTTCACGTTATCTTAATTTTTATTAAAATCTCTTCTTGCCCTATATTATAGTTTAAGGTTCACATAACAAAGAAGAATAAAATTATGATCATTAATGCCAGACTACTGAACAAAAAAAAAGTCGTTTAACATGAATTCTTGTTCAGGATGCTGTGCCATCCTGTGTCATATTATATATATTTATATGTCCTACCTTACCTACCTGCTCGTCAAGTGATGTGAGAAGAATTTCATTGTGGTCTGTCAACGAGGTATAAGTATATCCTTTTGTGTGGTTTTATAATTCGAACAAAAGAATCTTAGGTAATCCTTGCAAAATCTACTCCAGCAACAGCAACGGATGATAAGCAAAGGTGTGTGTTGATAGCTGAAATTAGTTTCACCAGGATTTCACAAAGACCCAACACAAAAAAAAGAAAAGAAGTTGATAGATATACCCACCGGATAGTGAGAGAGAGAGAGATCTTTATCTTTGGCAATTTCTCTGAATTGTGATGGTTTTTGTCAGATCCTTTTTAACAGAGAAGTACACTACACTTCACTTGATTGACATCATTCTGTAATTTGATGGATTAGATAACTGAATTGAATATATAACAACGAGCAGCTGCGTTTGATGTTTAATCTGACATGTGTATATCGTTGAAGTGTAGTCATGTTTCATATTCTGTCGGTGTTTTTTTTTTTCTTTGTTTGCTTTGTTCCCGAATTTGATTGCAGAGATAAGTTTGTCACTATACTTGTCGTTGGGACCATCAGCGTGACATATAGATTTAGAGTTTAATTTACACTGGGGTAAGTTGGAAGAATAATATTGAAGGTTTTTTTGTTTTTTTTTCAAAATCCATCCAGTTTGGAACAGTTTTAGGAAAGTTTTCTTTAACTCACTGATAAACGAATAACTAACAGTTTTGCGAGAAAAATATCATGCGAGAAATATATCACACGAGAAACATTTCATGCGAGAAATATATCATAGAAGAAATACATTACGCCAGAAATACATTATATCCTGCGAGAAATATATCAAGCGAGAAATCTTTCATACGAGAAAAATATCATGCGGGAAATATATCATGCGAGGAAGATATCATACTGAGGAACATATCATGCTAAAAAAATATCATAGGGAAATATACTAGGTACGGGGAAAATATATCATAAGAGAAATATATCATCCGAACAATATATTATTCGAGAAATATATCACGCGAGAAAAATATCATGCGAATTACGAATCACGCGAATAAAGTATCATGAGGAAATATATCAGGGGAAAAATATATCATGGGAAATATATCACCCGAAAAATACCTATATCATGCGAAAAATATATCACGCGGAAATACATCATGCAAAGAAGATATCATGCGAACAAAATATCATGGGGAAAAATATCATACGAAAAAAAAATATCATGGAGAAAATATATCACGGGAAAAATATATCATGGGAGAAATATATCATCTGAACAATATTTCATGTGAGAAAAAATATCACGCGAAAATCATACGAAGAAGATATCATGCGAAAAAATATCATGGAAGAAATATATCATCCGAACAATATTTCATGCGATAAAAATGTCACGCGGAAATATATCAGGCGAGAAATGTATCATTGCCAGAAAAATATAACGTAAGAACTATATAATGGAAGAAATAATATATTAAGCGAGAAATACATTATATCATGCGAGAAATATATCAAGCGAGAAATCTATCATACGAGAAATATATCATGCGAGAAAAATATCACGCGTAAATATATGTATCATGCAAGAAATGTATCATTGCAAGAAAAATATCATATCTAGATACATTTCTAGCATGATATTCTTGTCGCATGATATATTTTTCACACTCCAAGCGTTCGTCCGTATATAGAGCTTTGTGTTTGCTCAAGAGTTGATCAAGTCCCCTTAGCCCTATCTTTCGTATGTAGCTACTTTGTATGGTAACTTAATGTTAAAAATCTTGAATTCAACTTGAAGTTTTTAAAGAATTAAAAAGGAAATTATAAACTAGGCGCCATGAGAGCTTAATCTATCTGTAGCTATTGCGTCAAGTCAACGTTCTCATTACAAGCCGCTAATATGGTGGCATGTCCATTTGTTTTGTTATCTCCATAAATCCCCTCCTGAATGCCAATAACTCAACAAAAATAAAATCTCAAATCGAATTAAAACCAAAACCCCACGGACAGTACCTACCCACCAACAGGATTTAAAAAAAAAAAACAATAACAATAGTTATGATTTGTTTCACCTAATAAATCATCAGATTTGTGGTTATTTATTGCTTGTGTTGTGTTTATTGAAAGTGTTTGCCCGAGAATCCGATCTGAATGCCACGTCGCGGTTCTTTTCGTTTATTTTTTTTTGTTCTTCTTCGACGAAGAGCCAGAAATGTCTTTGTTCGAGAAAGAGAGCTTTGTGTCGGTTTGTGTTGCCAGAATTAAAACTCTGCCGACAACCAACACTGCTCGGCTCATTACCATGAGAAAAAGTCAAGAAATCCGAGGAGGGTACCGAGCGAGGAGTTAACAAAAAGCAAAAAAACCTAACCACAATAGTTTTAGTGTCGTTGTAAATCATTTTCGCGAAATGCTTGAAAAAAAAACAAAAAACAAAACGATTTCCTTGTGACTCCTTCCCAATGAGATTCCTCTACAAAATCGAAGGATATGTGTGAGGAACAGTGGTTCGTATTCTATGGAGAGTTGATCCAAAAATCGATCAAATATAAATTTTTTTATCAAACTTGATTTGAAACAATTTGGCACAAAAGTGGAGAGAATAAGATGGACTGAGAAATCAATTTTGAAAATACGCCAATTCTGACACGCCCAATTTTTGCCTTAAATATTATCTTACTGACAAAATATTTGGTGGAAAAAAAGTTTGAGTTATAAGGAGGTAATAAAAAGGTTGAAGACTGACACCCTTGCCACTCCCACTCTTAAGAGGCGAAACCATTTTTGTTCACCCACTTGGACCACTGTGTGTAGAACAGTGGCAATTTTAATTTTCGATATCTATGTTTTGTTCACACATCCACATTACCTATATATATTTCTGTGAAGCCTGAACTTGTACTCCACAACTATAAACCAAGCAACAAGGAATCATGATGAGGATTTATGACTCTCCTTATTAACCGTGAAGTAAAATCGTGCTGTTGCATTTCCACTGTTGGTAATCATTGTGGAATTAAGTAGAATTGGGGGTCAGATGATGCAGCTTCGACACGTCGCGTCGTCGTTTCTCGCTGAGGATTCTCATTGTTTGTACACTTTAATTGGAATTTTTTTCCACAAAAAAAAGAAAAAACAGTAAAAACTATAACTCATATAAATTTGTGCACACAGGAACAATCCTTCATATATGCCAGAATATAAGAGTTGAGTATGGTCTTTTTTTTTATTTTGTACTGTATATGCATGTCCAACGACAACACCATCTCAAATTACCCAGGACAAATCGAGAACAGTTTCACAATGTTCCAGGCGTCGTCGTCATTTGTACGTTTCAGTTATGTCACTATCACTATATGTCTCTCCTGCCACATGCACCACGCCTATAACACAGCGCAGCTCCTTCTTGTGTACGTAGAGGTATATATAAATAGAGTATATGGAGATGATACCAAACCAGAGCCACCTTGTCCAGATGTATGCTATAATATACGAGGAAGGTATACACTGGACACATATTATATCGAATGGAAAGAGAGTATCATGTTGCTGACATAAATGGACAGCGGACAGCACTCGTGTTCATATCCTGTCTATGGGTCGATTTCTTCTTCTTCTTCTGCTACTTCCCATATAGTTCGTTCCTTTTTCGACATGCAACATGCTCTGCCACATGATAATGGTAAATTTTATGACATCTCATTTTGATTTATTGTCTATCGGTATTTGTAGCTTCAATGCATCTTCTCAACTCTGAAGTCCTCTATATAGAATGTAGAGATACTAATATAAAAGGTTAATTTCACAAGATTTGTAGTTGTTGTTGAGGAATTTTTTTGATAAAATATTCAATTTTATGGTTTTTCCAACCAAAACAGTAACTCTACAAAATTTGAATCATACAAAAAATGTGTCTAAACTCTGGGTGGTGCAAAGATTGTGCTGGTTTGGTACGTTTCTTTAATAAAATATTCAATTTTATGGATTTTACAAACAAAATAATATCTCTCCAAAATTTGATCTTTCCAAAAAAAACTTGTCTAGCTCTGGGGTGGCACAAAGATTGCGAAGATTTGGATAAGTTTTTTGGTAAAATATTCAATTTTATGGCTCTTTACAAACGATCCAATAATATATCTCCAAAATTTTAATTTTCCAAAAAAAAAACTTGTCTAGCTCTGGACGGTGAAAAGATTGTTCTGATTTGGGTAAGTCCTTTGATAAAATATCCAATTTGATGGATTTTCCAGACAAAACAATATCTCTCCAAAATTTTAACTTTTCAGAAAAAAAAAATGACTAAGCTCAGAGTGTTGCAAGGATTTTGCTGATTTGGGTAAGATTTTTTGATAAAAATATTCATTTTTATGGATTTTCTAATCAAACCAGTAACTCTCCAAAATTCGAACATTACAAAAATTTTTTTACTAATTTCCGATGCTTAGTTTTTAAAAAATTGATCTTTTGGTAGATTATTTGATTTTTGAATTTTTCTTTAATACATGTACATACATATTTAAGTTTCGAAGAATGAATTTTCTGAAAAAGTGTAGAGACCCCAAATTTTGGTATACCTACGTATAGTTTTATTGTTTTTTTTTTTTTTTTTTTTCCGAGCCTTTAGCTGATTTTCTTTAATTTCTGTATTAAAACGTCCAAAAATTGTAGATTTTTATTATCTCTCCAAAAAATTTTCTTCACTTTTTTGAAATTTTGAATTTGTTTAAAAAGTAGGTAAGGTCCGATCTATATAGTTTTTCTAGTTTGACAATTTTATAGTAAATAATGAATGTTTTGCTTAAGACGATTCTTTTGTCAAATGTTTAAAATTAGTCCTTAAGTGTAGAGTTCCGCAATTTTTGATGATTTTGTAGTTTTTAAATACATTGCAGGTCGTGTTCGGCTTCTGCCTTTTTTCTGAAAAAATATTTTTTTTTCTCAGAACCAAAAAGCACGATTTCTTTAAATATCGAAGTAAAAATATAATATTCTCAAATTTTAGCATCACACTATTTTTAGTTAAAATCAAAATAATAAATCTACAAAAGAAAACAACAATAATTGTGGTGAAATAAACCTTTTTGTTAGATTCTTGCCACTTTCAGAGTCGAGTCATCATCATCATCAGCATAGCAACAGCAATGCACCACACAACCGTACACTTCTGATGCCCGATGCTGATTCTGTCCCGAGAGTATCTCTATATAGGAGGAAGAACATATTATTATTACAATTGAACTCCTGGAAAAGATGTGGATGTGGAATGAAGAGTCGTGTCTCATGTCATGTCAACGTTGAGGCAGCCTTCAACATGTTGACCAACTGCTAGTAACTGGCAATGGCGTTTGGAGCGGGTGCTCACCACTGCACCGCTGCTGCCCCATCTGAAGATGAAAGGACAAGCGTTCGTTTGGCATGCTTCTTCTATATATATAAAACAGAATGTGTATGTAAGTATGTGTGAGTGTATATGGACAGGACTATAAAAGATGGCTAGACCATCATTTATCTTCTTTGATGGATGACATGTCTCTCGTTGTGGATGATGAATCTCTACACTGGCCAAAGGGCTGCCATTGACAACAACGAAGGATTGTCAGTTATGGAGCTGACCGAATAGAAACGCTAAATCATTTACTCTCTGTCCAAGTCTCAAATGTGAGACTGTGTATCTCCAGGTGACTTTAATGAAAATTAATGATGACATTGGCCAACGAATTAGTGACTTGGTGGTGAGGGATGACACAATGAAAGAAAAAACAAAAAAAAAAACAACAACCTAGGTAATCAGGGGTCGATGTTATATGGCTTACATCTCTGTGTTATATATCTGCTCAGGGGTGCTTCTTCGGGCTAACAAAATGATGGATTGCGGCGTGGGCTACTTTTGTTTGTTGTTTTTGTTCTTCTCAATTTTCTATGCGTGTGGTGTGTGTTAACGAGCATGAACTGGCGGCAATGTGTTTAATTTTCATTAAGAACTGACAAAACAAATGAGAAACATGCGGCAAAGTCATCAATCATTTGATATTTTTTTTTTTTTGTATTCTTTTCTTTTTCAAGGATAAACCGGGGGATTTTCTGTATAGATCTGCGTGAGCGTTGAAAGTTTCGCAAATTTCTCTGTGTTCCCTATACATACAATGTATTTGAAAAAGAAAAAACGATATAAGCTTGGGATTTGATAAGCAATTAGCATGTCACGATGATGACAGAATGATGATGGTGACATCTCTGACAACTTTAGGAAAACCTCTTCATAATAAATGGGGATGTGATTCAGAAATTAGGATCAGGAAACACTATGTGAGAGTTTATATGTATGTAGGTATGTCTTTATATTATTCACAAAGTTTTTCTTATAGCTACCAAAATGGGAGTCATTTGAACTCCCGAAAATTAAAATACACTCACACTTTTTAACAGACCTTAAATTATCGAAATAATACAATTCTTTAAACAAATTTCGAACAATTCGGGCCCACATTTCGACAGAATTGCCTGTTCTTTCCTAAATTTGTAAAGAAGTTAGAAAATGTAGCCGAAAGTTGATTTTCCTAGCCAAAAAACCACAAACTGGGTACAAATTATGTATAAACTTTTTCTACCTACATGACTTTTACAAAGTGATAACTTGTCGCTTTGAATGTCAAAATATCAATTAATACAACATTTTCACTTGACTGTATTTAAAAAAAAAATAAAAAAAAAATACATCAATATTATGAACAACCAGTGATCATAAACAAATTTGAAGATTCAATCGTTTATGGTTCAAGAATAGCAAAGAAAAAACTATTAATCATACGCCAGCCAGCCAAAAAAGTCCAATAAAACTTCTGCCATTCCCAAATAAAGTACAGCACACAGGATGTGGCTAATTTATCTCGCAGAAGGAGACATAAAAAAAAACAATTTAAATAAAAAGATACGCAATAGCTTAATCATATATCATTATTGGCAATAAATTAAGTGCATATAAAGTCTTTTGAAAAAAATTACAAACCAAAAAAAAACAAGAATATTAAACAAATAAATTACCCGAAAGGAACGATCTCACATACCTACTATACAGCTATACAGCATTTAAGATACAAATCATAAAGAAATAAAATATTGAACATAAATTGTTTGTTCCTTTTAAATGACTCCAAAAAAAATTAAACTAGATTGTGGCTATGTATATAGGAAAAAGAGACACTTCATATGTTACCTAGGTTACCAGATCTCTTTTTTTGACTTTAAAAAAATTACTGAATAATAAAAATAGACACAAAATCAACTGACTGAATTAGTGCTTAAGGAATGCTGTACAAATATTTGTTCTACATATTTGATGATTGTTTAAATGTTATTATAGCAGTTATTCGTCTTTAACCAATTTATACCAATGAACTGTTTAATTTTCTTCATCTTATACTGTTCACTAATCAAAATTATTATGTGTATAGAAATTTTTATACCAGTCATTGGAAAGCAAACAAGAGTATGCTATTATACTAGTTAGTTATGCATCGTACACTAATTTATACCAATCAACATTTTAATTTTTTTCATCTACATTATTCACTTGGCATCGCAATTAGTGGAAGCAAAAAAAGTATGCTATGTACATATGTAGTAGTTACGCATCTTACACCAATTTATACCAATCGACTCAGCTTTCAAAAATTATTAAACTCATGTTAGGCATTCTTAAGTCAATCACTAGAAAGCAAACAAAAGTATGCTTTTATATCAGTTATGCATCTTAAACTAATTTATACCAATTATTTCTTTAACTTTTCTTATCTATATTATTTTCCTTGTATTTCAGTTCAACATACATATTAAAATTATTAAATGTATCTTAGACATTATTAAAGCAATCAGTAGAAAGCATGTATGCTAATATAGCAGTCATGCATCTTACACTAATTTATACCAATAAACTATTTACTTTGTTGTATCAATACATTATTCTCTTTGTATCGCAGCTTCACAAATCAAAATAAGTTAAGCGAACAAAAGTATAGTATTATACCAGTTATAGACCTTAAACCAATTTATACCAATCAAATGTTTAATTTTGTTCATTGATATTATTCACTTATTCACAACAAAAATAGAATTCACTTGGTATCACAGCTTATCAAAATTATTAAAACAATTTTAGACATTTTTATACCAATAAGTGAAAAGCAAACAAAAAAATGCTTTTATACTCGATATGCATCTAAAAACAATTTATACCAATCAACTGTCAATTTTTTTTTATATCACAGCTTTACATATCAAAATTATTAAATGAGTGAAATTTTTATACCTACCAATCAGTGGAAAGAGAACAAAACAATGCTATTATAATAATTATGTAAGTTTTGGATCAATTTGTAGCATTCAACTGCTCAATTTTATTTTAGTCTATACCACTTAGTATCACAACTTAAAATATCAAAATAATTAAATGAACTTTGGACATTTTTATACCAATCAAAGGAAAACGAATAAAACTGCCTATAGCTAATATTTTTTTATACAAAAACTGGTAAAAAGAGTGGTTTTACATGTAAAAATAATCCATTAAGTGCAAACAAATCTATTTTTAAAAACTGTAGAGTTGGCAATCGGTATTTTTTTATACCAGTCAGGAAAAATATAGCTAATAAAAGGCAATTAATGATATTTTCTACATTTATACCACAATTTTTTACGTGATTTATTTTGCATGGTTTATTTTGTTTTTTTTTTTGAGGAAATGTCAAAAAATTTATCTGGAATCACAAAAAAAAGGTCACACTAATCATGACCAAAGAGTTGCCTCTAGCTATAGCTGCGGCATTTTGTTGTCCTTCGACTTTGTCATATCTTTTCTATTTCACCAGTGATTTAGCACTGCAATATTGTGTGTCCTTATAGATTTCTGTGTGTATATGATTCTCTTTTAACCAATTCACAATTTACATTTATACTTAGGTATAGAAAAAGAAAAGAACCATTTTTTTGTTGTCTTTCTTTGGTTCCTTATAGGTTACCCTGACAATATCCTGTTTATTGAGATTTGATTTAATGTTATTGTTTCTTAATAAAATAAAAAATAAAGATGAAACCAGGACAGTCAACCCCTTTGGCCATGTGTGTAAATTTTTTTCACCACTCCCTGCGTTTGTTGCTTTGGAGATATACCCGAATCCGACGACTTCAGTTTTTATATATTATTATATTTTATCAATGATCCTTGAAATCCTTTTCTCGATTGTGCTATATATAATATGATCAACCGTCTCCGCCTCTCATTGCTCTTTGAGTGAAACGGAAGTGAACAAACAGGAAAGGAGGTGGACGTGATTCAGAATAGAAAAAGAAGACCCAGGGCAGGGTTGTAAGGTATTTTTTTTTTATATTTTATTTCATTGTGTGGTGATGGTTATATCCTTGGGAGCATCCTTTGAAAATTTATTGTTTATGAAGAGGAGTTCTTCTTGCTGCTTAGTTGTCGCTTTTGCAGGTTCTCATGTTGGCAGTTGGCATGTCCTTTTTTTTTCTTCTTTTTTTTTGGGTATTTATACAGCTACATTTGCAATTGCGAAATTGGATCGGATTAAAGTACCCTGGTTAAGGGTACTGTAGTGCTGTGTTGGTCTAAAGGGAGAGATAAGAGATGGGAAAATGGTGTGTACAATGTACACATGAGCATTTGGGTGGTGTTGTTTGTCATAATATACGAACGATGACAGGATAATTCGTAATATTCCTTCTTTTTTTTTTTTGTCCACTTAGTCTATATGGAATATAAGGGAGGTGATGCACTGTGTTTTATTCATCATGAAATCTTGTTTATTTGAAATTCAGTCGTTGTCGTATTATCTGATTTCAATTATATATACTCATGCGTAAAAGGTCACATAGAAAAGACCCTTTTTGGGTTGCATCAAAGATTTACTTATGCGAGAGACGGCAAAAAGGAAAATATAATTATTATTATAAGTATTGTCCTTTGAAAATGTTTTCGTTTGATTGTGCGAGATTTTAAAAGGAGATTAAAGAAGTTAATGCAAAACTAACATTTTCAAGGGCGTGTACTTCAGATATAGAGGCATTTTATATCTATGCGATGACGACGCGACGTAAAACGACTTATAAAGCAGCGGAAATGATGAAAGTGTGATGCATGGGAACAACGACACTTGATACTGATTTAATCTTGAATAATTAGAGTTAAGGATATTGTATATATTACTTCGTTATCTCTATGGAGATCCTTTTGAAGAGGATAATGTAGAATAAATTATATAAATTTATCCGGAATGACGACGTGAATAAGCCTTTATAATTACTATTTATCTGTGACATTAGTTGACAGAAAAATTAAGAAATACGTTCGTTCCCATGGTTTTATTTTACTATGGACAAAAATTTGCAAGTGGAAAATCATAAGGGAGCAGTGGACAATCGAACTTATTTTACCCCATTTTCCTATATTATCAATTGGGGCGGAAGACGACTTTTTATAGGTTTTAATAGTTGCTATAAAAGAAGAAATGTTAAATAAGTTTTAAACTAAGTGTGAACAAGGGACATTTTTTGGTGAAAAATCCCAGCTAGTGGACAAATGAACCTACTTGGTCCCTTCTTAAGTTATGAATTGTGTGTACAAGGCAACTATTGAGTTTTTTTGGGATGTTGCTATAAAAAAGAAAAGTAGAATAACTTTTGAAATGAGGGTGGTAATTGTTATTTTATTTTTGGATTAATATGGAAAAACGGTGGATAAACGATTGCCATGGACTCCATTCCGCTACTTCAACCATTCTTCCTTGTTATTAATTTTGGGTAGAAGACGACTTTTTAGTTTGTGGGGGTGTTACTATAAAAAAGAAATGTTGAATAACTTTTGAACTAAGGGTGGAAAATCATTATCAGCCGCGTGGACAACTGATCCTACTTCACCCATTCTTCCGTGTTATTATTTTTGGGCAGTAGACGACTTTTTAGTTTGTGGGAGTTTTGCTATAAAAAGAAATGTTGAATAACTTTTGAACTAAGGGTGGAAAATCATTATCAGCCGCGTGGACAGCTGATCCTACTTCACCCATTCTTCCGTGTTACTATTTTTGGGCAGTAGACGACTTTTTAGTTTGTGGGAGTTTTGCTATAAAAAGAAATGTTGAATAACTTTTGAACTAAGGGTGGAAAATCATTATCAGCCGCGTGGACAACTGATCCTACTTCACCCATTCTTCCGTGTTATTATTTTTGGGCAGTCGACGACTTTTAAGTTTGTGGGAGTTTTGCTATAAAAAGAAATGTTGAATAACTTTTGAACTAAGGGAAGATAAATGAAATTTTTGGTGGAAAACCTTTATAAGTTAGCGAACAAAAGAACACACTTGGTCCAACTCTTTTAAATTATGAATTATGGGCAATTGAGGAGTTTTTAATTTTTGAGTTTGTTGCTATAAAATAGAAATTTTGAATAACTTTTGAACTAAAGGTGGACAAACAAAATTTTTTTGCTGGAAAATCATTATCAGTCGTGTAGACAAACGACTCACTTTTTTTTCATCATTCTATGTTATCAAATGCAGGCGGTAGACGATTTTTTGGTTTGTACGAGTGTTGCTATAAAAAGAAGAAAAGTTTCATATCTCTTTTCTTGAGGGTGGACAAAAATTTTATTTTGTTACCTGGCAAACGTTGAACAAACGAATTTGATATATGTATCACGACCCACGGGGTTGTGGCTTCACACAGCTTTAAGAGAAACTGCATTGCTGATGCCAGAGCGTTTAGTCTGGGTGACTTGAACCAGCTTTAAGAGAGACTTCAAATTCCAGGTCCCATAATTTCGAGTCGACAAGAAATACCGAACCTTCGGGTTATGGACCAAGCCATGGCTGATGCCAGAGCGTTTGGTCTGGATGACTAGAACCAGCTTACTCCGGGAGGCCACCGTGTTTCAGGCTCAGACCCCTCATGAATCGGAAGCCAGATAAGTAAGTTAACAAGTTCAACGCTATAACTATGCATCGTGAGTTGTCATAAAAAATACTCAACAATTCAGAATATATTTTACAGATGCTGTTTGAACAACATGTCCGCTAAAGCCTATCCAATTTCAAGTGTCCCTATTGAAAGACCTTTTAGATACCTACCACCTTTTTTATAATTTAAAGATACCATTTGGATGTTATACCTACATATGTATGTATGCGTACATCTACGTTTACAACACACATAAACCAATCTAGATAGAAAAGCTATCACATCCTATAACCCGGACATTGCTTCAGTCAACATCAACTTTATACAACGAAAGTGTCAAAAATATCTTCTAAAATTGATTTTGAAATATCCCTCCAGGATATCAGCATAAATATATGTATGTATGTATGTATGTGATACGACAACAACGAACATACTGACATTGACGCCTGTTTATGTGTCGTACATATACTCATATACTCTCGTACTCGTATATATTATTGTGCCACAAATCTCACTATTTCACTGCTCCAATTTTGCAGTATAAAAGTAAATCCCATTTGAGTGACACTTTTGGCTTGGAATGCAGATTGGGCTTTGGGTATAGAAAATTTTGTAGAGAGAGCTCTAACACACACAGTATGTGCGAAATCAAAAAAAGAGAATCAAAAAAAAAAATAAAAAATCCATTGTCAAGTTGTCAACTTTACATCTATTCACATGCTGTTCTCACAACATATATACACACCGACGTATAAACATATCAACGCCAACAACGATGACGGCATCAGACATTATGACAGTCGTCTCTGTACCAGACAACAAAATCCCAATACAAAGTACAAAGTAAGCAATTTCATTTGCATGGCCACCCATATTCCTGCTTCTGTCATCCTGTTTTCCTCCTCCCTATACCCCCCAATTCCCTTTAGTGTTCTACATAATAAATGTTGTGCACCCTCTACACCGTAAGAAAAATGGAAAAAAACGACCTACATAGTATATGTGCATATTTCTCTCGGTGTAAATGAGTTTTGTGTGTTAAAGGAGCACGAGTCCTTGTGTAGCTGGGCAAAGAGTTTACTCAAATCCAACACCCGACCGACGACGATGCCGACACCCGACACCATCCCTAGATTCACACGGCAGCGGTACATTCATTTCTTTTGACTTGACATTGCTGTCAACATGCCAACAGGGTTGAAGTCTACTCTAGGGCGTCGTATGCAAATGTCAATTTGCATTCCAAACATACATAAATACACACACATGCAATTTATATGGAGATGTGGATAGGAAGAGAGAGAAATACCATATCCCCCCCTTTGCATTCAACGGGAAACACATTTTTTCGCTACCGATTTCCAATGAGAATGACGCTGCAGGGACAGGAGACATAAAAGACAGGAGACAGCAGGATGGTGTGTGAGTATGGCAGCGCACTTAGGTGGCAGCTAGATGACACCATGATTTTTCCACATGAGTGCATGCAATCACCCGATCTATACATACATATATACAAACGGAATGTGTTCGTACTACTGCGTGTGTGTCAGTTTGAGTATGCATGTGCATTTTGTGTCAAGTCAAATGCTGGAAGTGCCACGGCAGCCATAGTGATTGTGATGGCAATGGCGATGGCTATGGTGGACAGCAACAGCAAATGCAATTTGTGCTGCTCCACCTTCGGTTAATATAACGATGACACAATGATGTGGGGCGAACAGTAGCAGCAGCAACAGCAGCGACAGTGTCAGACATCCACCGACTATGGTGTCAGATTGTGTTAGTGTGCTGTCACTTTGACAGTTTGTTTCTGCTTCTCATTTATACTCGTTTTATTTCTATACTCCATCACAATTCCACACTATATCTACTGTATACCCATTCATATATACCTTTGTTTTTTTTTTTTTTTTTTTATTTCCCTTCAGTTGCCGGAGTCATTTTCGTCTTTTATATATTTGAACCAAAATTAGATTTGATTTCTGTCAACTGTCAGTCGTGTCACTTAGATGTCACATGAAGAGAAATCATTCATTGTCATGGTGACATTTTCATTTGTTTGCCTGCCGCCTTCTCACACCTTGATGGATGTGTGTATATAGTGTACACCATGGTAATGTGTTGACACAAGGACTGATAATGGCAGTGTTACCAATCATTTATGCATCTGTCCGTCAAGTGTGTCATTCCTATGTACTTTGTTATACCTACTCTCTCCCTCTCACTTTGGAGCAGATTCGAGAACGAAAACAAGGTGGCCATAAATTGTGATATACAATCACCTAATGCCAATCGGCTCCATCGTCGTCGTTGTAGTCGTCGGTTGGTCGTCTTGGGCCAGAATTTTGACGTGATCATAAATATCAACAACAGTGCGACACACCCAACAACACATACTGCACACACCCCATAATTCAATCTTCAGATGAGGTTTTTATCTAATGTCAGGACGTTCACGTTGGGGTTTTTATTTATGGCCTTCAATTTGAAAGTTCACTCCTTTTATTTCTTCTTGGTTCGGAGCGGTGCGGTTGTGTTATAGTGTGAGACTTTGCTTATTTATGGCACAAACCAAAGAAGTTTTCCTATAGATATAAAACGAAGTTCTATACCATCTATCTAACTAAATATATGTAGATTGGCTTGAGGTCTCTACTGATGTAGTTTCTCCTCCTCATCTGACATCTAGAAATGGATATCAGTCTTCGTTTTGATATTTATTTTTTGCAATTTGTGATGGATTGTGGGTGAATTCAGCTGGATATCATATGGTTTTATATATGATGTCGTTTTGTATATAGAAATTCTTGTTTTTAGAAAATGAGTTATGACTTCTGCGGAATAAAGTGCCATAATAACTTCACTTGAAATTTAATCAAATAAATTAATTGATTTATTTTGATTTCAAAGAAAACAAAATTAAATATCAGTCGATTTGGCAACATATAACTTAAGTGTCAAAGAAATATAGCGGGTATTCATGACGCTAAATATATCCATTAAAAGAATTTAGTTGTTTTTAAGGATTACCTGCCTAGTAGAAAAGACTAATATTTTATGAACGTCTGGCAGTGTTTGGCACTCTCAGCATTCAGGATTTTATTTTTTGTGGGGAAGACTATTTCCCACTGTTGAAAACCAAATCGAAGTTGGTCTCAGAAGTTTATCATCAACAAATTATTTTAAACACGTCTGGCAGCCAAATATCCCTTCGGAATCATCCGAAATCGAAATAAGTGTCTAAGAAGCCTCTCATTATAATTTTTAAAACAAAACATTTATTATTGAATACAAAAATTTAAATTATGTATTTGCAAATTTTTAATTCGTCTGGCAGCCAAGTATCTACTGGAAATAATCTGAAACCTACTATAAGAATCTGAATCTCAATTTTTAATCAAAACATTTATTGTTGAATCAAAAAATCAATTTTTCAATTTTTTAAAGCGTCTGGCAGCCAAATGTTCCTCAAAATCATCTAAAACAGTATAAGTCTGAAGCCTATCATCATCTGTTTTAAAACCAACAAACAAAATTATTTTTGAAACAAAAATTTTAATTGTTTGTAAATTTTGATCCGTCTGGCAGTAAAATTTTCCCTTCGGAATCATTTGATAGATGAAATAAGAATATGAAGCCTATATATATCTTCACCAATTTTAAATTAAAAAATAAATTATATATTAATTATTATGCATGTATATTAAAAAATTTAAATAATTTGCAAAATTTTAAATGCGTCTGGCAGTCAAATGTCTCATCTGAAGCCTTACATCATCATTTATAATACAAAAATTTTATTATTGAATCAAAAACTTGAAATTATTTACAAATCTTGAATGTGTCTGGCAGCCATATGTCTTTTCGGAGTCATCTGAAATCTACAATTTAAATCTGAAGCCACCATCATCATTTTTAAAGCAAACAACTTTTATTGAATTGAAAAAATTAAATTATATATTTACAAATTTTGATTGCGTGTGGCAGATAAATGTCCCTTTGGAATCATCTGCAACCTACATACCTAATAATCCATAAAAACAAGGAAAAGGATTTTTTGAAATACATATTTTAATAGCGCATTTCGCAAGGATTTTGATCCTTTGAAAAAAAACATCTAGTTTTAGAATACAAAAATAAATATTTTGCGTGCGTCTGGCAGCAGTTGGCCTCGAAATTGCAAGACTAAAACAAAAATCATTCGCCTAATAGCTCCTTAAAAAGCACCTGAAATTTATCTGGAACAATAAATGTTTAATATAATTATTTTAAATGCGTCTGGCAAGCATTTGGCATATTCAGAATAATTTGAAACCTAAATTTGCATTTGAAATGAGAAAAAATTCATGTTATGTTTGAGAAAAAAAAAAAGAATTTTACCTACAAATCATTAAAAAAATAATTTTTTCCATATTTAAAGCGGGTTTGGCATGTCCATATTTAACAAAACAACTGACATCTCTAGATTCAAAATACATGATATTTTTGTCAACAACATTTACTGCAATATTCAAAAACTGTAGTATTATAAAAGTGCGTTTGGCAGCATTTGGTTCTTTCAAAATCATCAGAATAAAAAAAAAATATGACACATTTTGCCTACACGTCTGGCAGGCGTTTGGTTTACTTTGTACAACGCTTCTCAATTCTTTTAAATAGTATCATCGATTTTTTGTTTTTTGCTTCAAAAGAAAAACAGTCAACAATTAAAGTAAGACTCCAGCAAAAATTGATTATTTTTATATTTCAGGTGCATCTGGCAGACATTTGGTACATTCCTATATTAACCAAAACTTACCAAAGCCACAAAACGATGGTACTTTTTTTTCTTGCAGAGCTATGTCAATATAATTTTATGATTTAAATAAAAAAAAGCGTCATTTATTTTATATTTGGCATGTCCAATGACCGTAGTGAACAAATCAACTGACATCTGTTTATTCAAAATACATATATGATTTTCTTTGTCAACAAAATTCACGGCAATATCCAAAAACTGTGTTGTATTATAAGAAGTACCTAGTTTGGCAGCATCTGGCCCTTACAAAATTATCAGTTTGTGAAAATGTGACACATTCTATGTATATACGTCTGGCATGCGTTTGGTATATTTAAAAATGATCTTGGGCCTTTTCAATAGTATCGTCAGAAATCATATTTCTCGGTTTTAAAGAAAAACATTCAACAATTGAATGGAGAATCAAACAAAAATCGATTATTTTTATATTTCGGGTGCATATGGCAGGCATTTGGCACATTCCAATATTATCTAAAATCCAAATAGTTCAGAATTTTTTTACTTGCAGAACTAAATGAAAATCTACAAAGAAATTTTATGAAACAAATTGTAAGTCATCTAAATCATTCCATTCCAAATAGCATCTTGGCTGTAAGTGTTGTCCCTGAGGCGCCATATTGTCAAGCGAAAAAATTCTATAAATAACAAAAATATTTATTAAAATCTTCCTTAAAATCATTCTCCTTTAATTCACATAAATTCATTCAAAAAATTTCATTTTAATTTCCAAAAATGTTTACAACCCCACAATAATTATCATGTCTTCTTTCGCAACCATTAAATCCAATTCAATATCCAAATGACAAAAAACCAGAAAAAAAAAACAAATATTATTTACTTACCATCCTCCAACCAACCCAATAACTTACCAAAAGTTTTATAAAGTTCCAAAAGACAAATCTAAGTCCTTGTGTCAAAGTCTTCAATTATTCAGTGCTGATTTAAATTCACCGCTTTGCCACTTTGCCACCACATAGCTGTGTCATGTCAACATAAAACAAAGGCGGAAAAGAAATTTTGTTCGAAACGCGTCGTATAGTAGAATATATATAAAGTAGCAAAACGCCACCCTGTATAGTAAGTCGTTTTTGTCGCCGTCGTCGTCGTCAACTCCATGTCCACCTACCAACTCCACCTTCAACCCTATAAATATAACAAAGGATGAAGGGTGCAAAAAAGTCAAGATAAAGAGCAAGAAAATAAATCTAACCTCTAGCGCAATTTATCAAAGGAACCTTTCAAGGTGTTTTCCGATTTAACATTCTTCCTAGACACTTTCTCGACGCGGCAAACTGTTTGCTCCTTGAGGGAATTCCCCCCTCCCTCTTACTTGTACTCTCATATTAGAAAAAGGACAAGGTATGTAGACCAACAAACTGGTGGAAGAGCACAACTTGAAGAGTCTATAATATAGAGTTTGGTGTAAAGCTGTTATCTCCTACAACATAGATACGCCTGATGATAATAAACGACTTTTCTTTCTATGTTTATACCCCCCTTACAAGGGGTAAGGAAGGTTTTTCAGTTCGAATGCCATCAGGGTGGAGGGGGATGGCGTGGTGTGGGCGAAACGAAAAGACTTGCTGACTGGTGCAGTTTAAGGTAAGGAAAACGTATTCGACACAAGTCAGAGAGAGAGAGAGATAGAGAGAAATGAAATAATTCGAAAAAGACTTTCGACTCCAGCCAATGTATGTGACCCCCAAGAACCCTTATACGTATTTGGGCTCCCAGCCAGACACCGGGCTATAAATTTTCTCTCAACAACAACAGAACTTAACCCGCAATGAAATTTCCGATAAGAAGATTGTTCGGTTCGGTTATTAGACAGAATCTGACGGCATAATAAATTTTAACAATGCAGGATATTTACAGGGATTTTTTCTCAACTCAACCATCCCCTCTCTCTCATATCAAAAGCTTGGGAACCAGAAGAATTTTGGAGAGTGAGCGGGCGTATTTTTTGGGGGAGGACACTTGGTATATAGCAACCCCTTGAAGCGATTTATTGTTTTCGCCAAAAAGATTTATCGAGTGAAATTCATTTGATGAGAGATGGTTTTAGTGATGGTGAAACATCGGACTGAGAGAGATAGAGATAGAAATAGGAAGAAAAATGAAATCGAGTGGGATGTTAAGGAGGAATGACAAGACATTCTTCGAAGATAAATATATATAGGAAGTAGGTAAGTTGAAAGCTCTGTCATGTTGTCGGAAAGCAATACTTATATGGCTTAAATAAACATATGTCACTTGAAGAGTTTTCCTTTGGCGAATTAGTGGGTCGTGTATCTTTTAAGTGAAAAAAAGCATACTCAAGTTTTTTGTTTTTTTGAGATGTTGCTATTGGAAATAAGTAACAACGACAGACGCACATCGGACACCAACGACTCTACGAGGAATTAGGCATCACACCTCTCGAAAAAGTTTGATCATTGATCAATGTTGCAAAAAGACTCAAGAGAAACCTTCCAAACTCACTCAAACGAAGGGACATGAACATCCTAAATGTCTTTCCTAAGAGCACATTTTCAAGGCTCCCTTTAAACAAGGTTTCCCGAGAGTGTTCCCAAACCACTTATTTTCTCAGGTCCATTCCGATCTTCATGATGTGTGTAAAAGTACTCAAAACAATAACTCAATTCCTGAATGTTGCCTTTCAGCATTCTTTGACTTAAAAACTATAATATATTACAATATAAATACAAGAAAATAAATAAAAAAAAAATAATAATTTGAAATTATCCGGCAAATAGCTTTTAACAAAACGATTATAATTAAAACGATGAAGAACCCAAGTCACTGACAATGACAACTGACTCGTTCAAAAATAATCCGCACCATTAAACACCCAATTTAAATCCGCCATCAACATTTTATTAACAGTCATAAATTTACCCCAACAAAATAAAAAAAAAATTAATCGAAACGAAACTTGAATTTATCTCCCGTCGCGCCAGTCGCAAATGGCCGACTGACAGTCAGCTGTTAGCAACATATATTATGTATCTCTCTTTCACTCTTTGGCTGTCGAACAAAACTGCTTGTCGCTTAAGCATACAATTTACACAGCCAAAGCGTCAAGATCGGTCAGCGGGCGACAAATCGTGCACCCAAAACGCACAAAACACAACACAGCGAGACAAGCACAACAACAGCGAAACAGCGAGGCCGCATAAATTTCTTCATAATGCGGAATAAATGTCACAAAGTTGACAGTTAGCCTGACTGGCTGCCGTTGGTTTGCCCGCAGTGTTTGTATATTTTTTGTCACTGACACACTGATGGCAATAAGGCGGCCAAGCCTGAAAATTAAAACAACTAATAAATTAGCCGTGCGATTATGGCTCACACCTCTCTGTCCCTAGTACTCCTCCTGGCCAACAACAACCATGTGCGACAACCGACAGCGAGTATGTGGTGTGGATGCAAATTGAAAGCAAAATCTCGACGCGTCTAATAAATAAGCTGGTCACAGCGATATGGCGCGGTAGTGGCCAGCGGCGGCAGCAGCAGCGATAGGTACAGCCACAAGAGAAGGCACATATGTACATCGGGGCTATAAGCTCCTTCGGACGCTCTGTTGCCACCAACCCGCCGCGCTGCCGTCGCCGCACCGCAACAGCGCCATTTCTGAAGTGAAAGCGCAACCAAATGAAACCACATCGCAATAATGATCGCCATGGTCGTTGGCGTTGTCATCCACATCATCGTAAAATGCAGCGAATTAATTTCAGTTCATTAAGTTTGTTAAATTATTATAATGTCATTTGTAATTTCGGATAATTTAATTTCACTCAAATGGACGCCAAAGAGCGCAGAACTGTCACTTAAAGAAAACGACTGCAAAGATAAGTTTCTGTCAGTTGTAAGTATTTATGATGGGTTTTGTGGTGTGGTTTAATGGTATATAGTGTAGTGGTAGTGCAATCAGCGAATTATGATGTTACGATCTCTTTTTTTGCTAGAAGCGATAACATTGTTGTATGGGTGAATAGATTTGTTATTTGTATAATTTTTAAATTTCTGAGAACCATGGGTAGATAGATAGATATTGGCTACGTCAAAGAATTTATTATGAGGTTGATCATTGAAAAGGAAAAACCTCTTACAACCTTAGGATTGTTTGTCGTTCTGGCTTAGTTAAGTTCTCCCGGGCGCCACTTTTCAATACTGCATCCACATTACACGTGCGTTAGGAGGATCCTTCAAAAACTTATCCCAATTCCCAGCAAAATGCATATTCTTTATCTAAGATTAATAAAATGTTAAGAACTTTCAGGTTAGTTGCTGTTTTCAAGTTGTATGGTCCTGTCCTGGGCGCCAATTATTAACAAAATCCATGAAATCTTCCATTTTACTGGAAATTTTGGTAGATTGTACTCTTTTTCCTGACACGTAAATGAGAAGATTGTGCAAATGCCAAGCTAAAATCAGTGAAGGATCACAAAGAATATGGAACAAACTGCGGTTAAAGGAGTTTCAACGCCACCTACCGGTAAACTCCAGCAAATTCAAAAAGTCTTAAACTTATATAATATGTTGTAGGAGTACAATTACTATGTAAATACATGAATTTAAAAAAGTGGTACAATAATAATATTGAAATTCAGAGCCCCCTCCAGAGCAACAAAAAAAAAGCAATTAAAAAAAAGCAAGAAATAAAATTATGTTGTTGTTTTAACTGTAATCCTCGCTGTCATGCAAAAATAAACATGAATGATGAAATGAACACATTTGAACTGGTTGATACAAATAACCAAGTCATGGCACAGCGACAGGACACACAAAAAATATTCCCTGACAGCTTCGAAGAGGACTGACAGCCAAAGACAGCTGAAAGTGCCATTGCTTAAGTGGATTGTTGTTTTTCAGTTTTTTTAATTTATCTTTCAGCTTTGCGCGCCTTGTTTTATTATTTTTTTTTGTTTTTGTGGTGCTAATGATCTCGACACGCAAAATATATTGCGAAAATGCATGATGGTCTTCTTGGCGGCGCGGCGCGGCGTGGCAGCAGCAGATCCGGGAGGGAGCAAGAGTGAGAGAGCAAGATGCAAAAATTAACCCCCTCCTAAGCACCCCTCCTTTATCACACCATCACTATATATAATAAACATCCGGCAAAGGCACGTAAAACTGCCATTAAATACTCGCGGTCTTAATGAATTTATTTGACAATTTAAAACCACATTCGAATTTGTAAGCACATTACGGTGTGTCATTAATTTGACGTTTGTTATTTCACTCGTTTATTTTTGTCTGGCTCTTGGGGTTCTCTTCATTAAACATCACACATAGGTATACATATAATATGTACAAGTGATTCCGTTTGGCTAAAAAGGTGGACTTGTGAGTTGTGTGTTGACAAAAGCATTGGCACGCGGTACTGTGTGCGGGGATGGAAATTACAAAATTGACATGACTGAAATGTGTGTATAATGTATATGTTATATAGTCAAAGGCTAATGTGCAGTTCAAGCTTTTTTTTTAATAATTCAAGATGATATTATTATTAGGTAGGACAGAATTTTAGCCTAAAGCACTCTCAAGAGAATAACAAATATTCAAGATCTTAATTCGTTTAAAATAGTTGATCAATTGCTGAGATCATAGCGTACAAACGAAACAAATGACAAACTTTCATAAAAAGCTGTAATTTTAAAGCCATTATATTTGTCAATTTTTGTTTTTATAAAGATGGTTCCACCCGATTACTGCCATATCTTACCAAATTATGTGACAAAAATGATTTCTGACATTTTCTAGCATTCATGATTTTTTTTATTGGTAGTCCTTTAAACCAATTTGATAGCTGTGGACACTTTTCAGAACAAGAACTGCCATTCCGGCAACAATTGAAAAAGTCACAATAGTCAGTGGGTTGGAAACCTCTAAATCACTAACTTTGACTGCTAATCGGCCTTTTAACACAACTTGTATACACCAAAATTGTGCCGTCAACCCCAAGGCTTATATGCGAAGCAAAGGGCCAACGAAACTAGATGACATCTCCATTTCCACTTCAATTTGTCTGTCAACTCTTGTTGAGTTAAATTTCTTTTGAAATAATGTGAAAGGATGGGTTCTCTGAGCTTTTTGAAATGACATACTTATACGAATGCTTGTTATTATTTTTTTTTTTTTCATTTTAGCTTATGGTTTCGTTTGACACAAAAAAGAAAAATATGTATAAAGTAAAGTAAAAATATCATTTGAAATTATATGTTTATAAATGATATATCATCGTCTCTTTGAAGTGGTAAAGCCATCAGGAGGAGACGCACAAAAATAATGACAATCGAGTTTTTGTCCCAAATTGACATGGCAGTTTGTTAATCATATAATTAATCAAATATGGAGTCGACAGCATATTTGGAATTGTTTATATTAAGGAAGATTGATAATAATTGACGGCATTCGAGAAGAAACAGAAATATTTGAATGAGAAAATATTTAGGTAACACCTTAACCTTGATTTTGGAGAATTTGTTCGAAGAAAGATTAAGTTTGACTTTTGTGGAAGATTTTGTGTTCGATAAAATTAGGTAGGTACATCTTCGGTGTTGGCTTGTGAATTAAGAATAATGCATTCCAATACGATATTGAAGAATTCTTCTTAAAAAACAATAGTTCTCTGTTTAAACGTCAAAATCATCAAATCATCTGTCACAAGTTTAAGCTCAGTGCACACTTAACAGAATAAGTGATACTTTAGAAGATTACCATATTAGCAATTAAAAGTCAATCATATCTACAATCTGAGTAATTGGCACTTATGAAGCAAATATGGGAGACTAAAGTGTCACTTATTGAGGTATGTTTACACTGCAAAATTGGACAATAGTCAATAGTGAAACTGAGAATTAAATAAACACAATATGTTTCTAGATCTTTAGTTCGCAGTGAATTTAATCTCTAATATTTTTTCACTCAACGTATAAATCGAACTAATAAAAAAGGGCAAAATAGTATGAATAGGTTGGGCTTTGAAATAACGAATAAAAACAATCGAGCACAATGAGTGTCATTGTGAAGCAAGATTCGAAGAGCGATAAAATATGATCCGTTCTCTCGTGAAAAATTCAAAAGGATTTTTTATTCGATCGCGAATCTTATTTTTTAGTTCCTTTAAAATAAAATTCATTTTCACAATCGAATCAAATCTTTTGGGATCTGTAAAATATGGTTCTTTCCCGAGTTTACCACGTGGGAACTATTTAAGATCCATTCGCGAACTGTTCAAATATTAAAAAAAATGTCTGTGACTATTTTCTATTTTTGTACTTTTTCAATTTTTTTCACATTTTTTTAAATTTTTGACTTTTCTCAAATGTTTAATTTTTTTCAAAGTGTTTCATATTTTTCAAAATATTTGTTTTTTTTTTTAAGTTTTTGACATTTTCAAATTTTTTGACTTTTTTCAAAATTTTTCACTTAATAACCGAACTGAATGAGAAGAAGAATAATTTGTTTTTAGGATCTTTTCGGACCCTTATCGCGAGAGAACCATATTCTACCTGAATTTTATTTTCCGATCTCTCACAAGCAAAAACGGATTTAGTTTGTGCGTGAGAGAACTATAAATTGTTATAGATTAAAAATGTTATCGTTCGCGAACTGTAATTTGTATGGTTCGTGAGAAAATCAATAAAGAATGATAAAGATCCGTATTTTATGATTCGCGGAGTGATATTTTACGAACCCTGTTGTGAAGTGAAATCATTAGAACTTTTAATTCTGATGCTATGAAAATTGATTTCTTTTAGACAAGAAACCCAGAAAAGGCTTTAAAATTTACAATATTGCCCAATTTTTGGACACCTGCACTACATTTTCATATTATCATCATAATCAGTTGTGCTTGTGCGGCCATATACAGATAAACATAACAATAACGAGCATAAGAGATATAATATTATCTGACAAGAAGTGGTCAGTTAAATATATATTTTTTTTTATAAGCATTAATTAATAATCCAAGTTTTATAGCCTACTTGGCAGCAATTCATGTCCCTAATGGTCTGGCTCTGTGTCCGCATAGTCCAGCGAGACTTCACCTTGCGCCTAATTGTCATGAAGGGTCTCCTTTATGGCCACTTCAAACGAATTTTATTACGGCCATTTCTCAAATCGGGAAATCCTGTGAAAAATGCTCACAAAATAAAAATAATAATTACCCCATCATCTTCGCATCTGAACCTAAATGGGACAATTTATCATTTTAATTATTACATTTGTCTCAGGCATCTACACACAAACACACCACAGATAGAGCCGGGGTATCCATTCCGTGGTTACTCTAGATAATCATCCATCAGAGATATCTTGGCGGCTCTGTCTGGCTCTCGTTGGCCTATGTTGTGTTTAGAGTGCGCCTTCGTCGTGGTCGTCGTCATCGTCATCTCTATATATTATAAGAATGCCTGTGCACCCTTCCGCGTCCATTCCGCGACAACGACGACGATGTGGACATGGAAGTGGACGTGGACGTGGACGTAGCTATGGCTAACTGTTGCTTTCTTGCTACTCAAATCGCCTCACTGGGTTCACAGGGGCTATGGCTTTGGTGCTCTGCAAATGAATCGCCTTAATGACCACTGACAATTGGTCATTTGTTTTGCGGTCGTTTTGAGTAATCGTCCATCGTCAAGACTGCCAGAGTGTGTGGAATGGGATATAAGGTTAGCTTGTATATATGTAGCTTAAAGCCCAAGCCCGCGATTGCAACGCGCACTCAGACGACAGATGGGCAACAGAGCGTTACATGAATTTCCGCAATGTCGGCCATTAGTCACGATTCTCGAATTATTCGAATATAAGAATTCAAATTTTGAATTATTCATAACAGCCGCCGCCGCGGCCGTCGCTGTTGCTGTTGCTATTGCCGTTGCCATTGTTGTTGTTGTTGGCTTTTGCTGCCGTGCCGAATGTCATGAGCCGTGCAGTGTGTGCAATGTTGTGAGCTGTGGTTATTATGGCATGTCGTATGTGGTATGTATAGTATGGTGTGTGTGTGTTTGTGTGCGCCAGTGAGCGATTGAGTCAACAGAAGACGCGACCGTGGACGACAGTGAAGTGATTAAGAAAAATTGTAACAAAGTGTTTACACATGCTGCTGTGCACATAATTGGAGCGTTCCTTTTGTTTGTTTGTAAATAAATGTGTGTTCGCTGTGCCATTCAGCCAGCCAGCCCCGGGAATTTTCAGACATTTTTTGACTTTGAGTGCAGCTCTCAGAATGGAAAAATAAAAATGATTAATTGGTTTTGTGTTGTTGAAATGATTGAACTGTTTTTTGTTTTGTTTCTTTTATTTTTGTTTTTATATTTTTGACTGATGCGATGCTTTGCTTGGGTTAAGAAAAATTAATAAAAACATTTTTGACAGCTTCCGGTTGAAGTGTGTTATTGAATATGACATCTCAAACACGAAATACATATAAAACAGCACTGAAACTGTAGATAGAGATCGTATAAAGTTCAAATTTAAACGACAAGCTTTTGTGTGAATGCATTGCCGTCAAAATTGGAAAAATACAGTTAAAGTTGAATTTCATCTGTCATCTGCCATCTATATTGTCTTTGAAAAAGTCAACTGACATTTAAAGTCATTAGCGATATAAGACGTGGAAAAAGTGAAAGAAATATTTTTCTCTTTCATTTTGACAAATCAGCAGTTCTGAACACTTTTTCTCAACAGAAAGACAGAATAAAATCCTTTGACGTTCAATAAACCGTTGCAGGAACATTGAGTAACTAAGAGAAATAAGCCTATTTTAGTGAATATTATCGTCCTGTAAAGAAGTAATCAAAATTTATCCATTCGATCCAAATCCAACCAACCCTTCTCATCATTATTTAGTCAGTGACATTTCTTTGACAGCAATGTCAACATTTTGAAAGCTTAAAATCGGTTCGCACAGCTGTAGCATAAAATGTAATTACAATTAAATATTTAATATTTTAGTACCTACCTAATTTTGTTTTTTGTTCAACACAAAATTTGTTTATGTATGTCGACCTTAAAATGTGTCAGCTTTGAAATCGGATTCAAGCGAGGGGTTCTTTTTTTCTTTGATTTTATTTTTGTTGACAATTTGACATCTATGTTATTTTCGCCAAACAGCAAAACGCAATTGCAAAGTCTAAATGTCCATTTACTGTCTCGCATTTATATTTAAGTTTATGTATGGTTAGGTAGGTATGTATGTATATGAAATTTCGCTTATGCCCATAGGCTGTAAAAACGATGTGTCGTTGTTGGAACATTGTGACACATTTAAAAATCATGTAGCGAAACAACAGCTGCTGCGCTGCGTTGAAATAATGCAATTGGCCGTAACGAATTAGCGTTTTGGTCCACTTGGGTCAGTTCTCTCTGGTTGTTGTTGCAATTGTTGTTCACATACTTTGTACATAAAACTTCATGAATAATATCTACTTTGTTGCATTTTGAGTTTGTGGCATGCCGCGTGTCAAATACTAATTAAAGTTTTTCATATTTAAATTTAATGACCGAAACGAAAGAACATTAACGTTAGCTACATTGTTGTTCTGGGTTGCTTAGACTTTTGTATAGCACTTTAAACATATTGTTCTAACTCATGTCTGCTTGGAAATTAATTATCTGTTAAGTCTCGCCCAAATATGCACTTTTTTAGAAGATTTAGGTATAAATATTCGAAATTCTGCAAACTGTTTCAGTTATAAACGATTCAGAAGAAATTTCACAAGTTTGAAGAAAAAATCATTAAATTAAAGAAAACATAACAGTGGAGTGAGGATTTTTTTCATTAGCAGTTTGTAAGTTTAGTGTTTTTACTTTAATAGTGCTTTTATGAAATAGCAATATAGGTATAGGTACCTATATTCTTTTATCGCTTATTCACAAACGTCAAAACCATCACTATATATATGAAACTGACATTTGCTTAACTATTTTTGGAAGCAAATATTGGAATTTTGTGAGGAAGGTACCTATACCACCATTTTTAAAAATAGGATCCTTACGCCAAAATTCAAAAAATAAGTTAGCTTCATATTTTAATACTTTAAACAGTTCCTTTATTTTTTAGTGAATTTTAAAAGAAATAATATACCAAATGCAAATGGCTCAAAATGAGCATCGAATGAAATCGCAATAACACCAGTTTGGCATTGTATGGCACGTAAGTTTAAAATATTTAAAAAGTGCTTTTAAGTAGTTATTCAGGATTTTTGGAATCTGATTTTAGTGCGATGTACGTTTTTATCCACAGCAACTAGGTAGGTACATATATTTTTTATTATCAAATACCTATTTTTATGGCAATAAATGGCCAAAATATCCATTAATAATGGCATTTCGTCGACTGACGTGTAAATCCAGCATAAGTCTATTCACAGCGAAACGCCAAAATGAAAATATACTGAGCACGCATCATCTGTCAGCTTTCAAATTAAGTATGAGTAGAAAAACAATGTTGGTTATATTTAGACGGTGTTCACATTAAACTTTCTGCCGGACTTTTTTTGACGTCTCTGTATACTTATCTTACTCCCACTTCATGGCGATAAAGAGATGGCCAAGAGGGCAGCTTTTTCTCATTATGAAGTGGGAAAAAAATCGGCGGAGAAAATCCAATGTGAACACCGCCAATGATTTCATTGACACTGTTTAGATTGGGAAGATTGAGTCTGGACTGGTGAGTGCCATTGTGTTTACATTTGAAACTTTGAGTTGCCTCAAAATACATTGAAACAACAACAATATCAACATTTCACACATTGAAACAACAACAAAGTAGACTCATGAGTCCGGTTTTTATGTTTTCTTCGTGCCTCACGAGATTCCTCGCCCCACAATTCTCTTGCCTACAAAATGCCGTGATACCGGCCTCAATCTTCCCAATCTAAACAGCGTCATTCATCATCATTCATGTTGTACAACATCTGTATCCATGTAAACGCAAATTTTGAGTATAGGAACGGGCATTTAAGTGAAATAAAAAGTAGGTACCGACATTTAAAACCAGTTTCTTATAAGGTAATTTAATCCTTTCATAGCTAAACTAAAATAGGTATCAACATTAAATTACAAAAAAGATTTACTATGTTGGTAGGTATGTACATATTATGTGTAGGAAGATAATAGGTCTTATTTATAAAAATTGTCTAACTTTAGACAACTGTCCAACTTTGAAAAATGTGTTCAAAAACCTTGTTTATTGTTGTCTTATAGCCGCCTAACTTGTACACAAGAATATGATTGTCTTAACCGTGAATAATGTGATATTTATTTTTATTAAATAAAGCATATTTCCACCAATTTGAAAATAGTTCAGTGTCTAAGTAGACAAAAATCTTATAAATACGACTGAATTTGTTTTCTACAAAGATAGGTAGGTATTTTAAAGAAACTTTTATGAAAACTCACCATTAAGTCAACTTAATAAGTTCAAATTGCAGGGCTGGCAATTCCATTCCATGATTCCATTTAAATTTCACTGATGGTCGATCAACTTTCTTTTACACACACTCACACGTCACTTACACTTTTATTTAAATAGATTATTAAAAAAGGGAGATAGGTAGATGGAAATGGTTTTTTTTTTTTACTTTTTAAAAAACAGAATTAAATTTAGGATAAACACATTAAAACGCGCACAAGGTCAAAGGGCATAATTATGATATTATTAGAATTTACTCACACTTCGCTTAAAAACAAAACGAACCCAGAAATATTTAAAGAATATATTTTAATTGAACATGAAATTAAAAAGGGAGATTGCTATGACTTTTTTTTACTTTTTGAAACAAGCTTTAAATTTGAGACGAAAACAATAATAACAACGTGTTGTTTTCATTGACAACCACGTGTTGTTATTGTTGCTTTCGTCGTCGTCACCGAAAATTCGCGCTGGTGTGGGAGAACCTTTAACGATATTTTTTTAAGAATTATGTGTGACGGCAAAACTGAAATACAACACTACATCATAATACCTATACACGCGAAGATATTATATTTTATACCTAAACACACGGAATCGCGAACAATTTCCAAGGGCATTATTTCACTCAAAAACACAGTGAACCGAAATAAAAAAATATTAACATACCTAGAATATATTTTATTTAAAAAGGGAGTAGGACGACCTATAGGTACTTTATTTAAAAAGGGAATTTATTTTATTTAAAAAGAAATGTCGGCTCAACTTTCCAAAACGGGAACCTGAATTTTAATACGCGAATACTTTTATTCGGTAGAGAATGTATTTAAACTACTAAAAATATCAATTTTATGGTGAGGAAACACTTCTTTATATTTTTAATTTAATTTTAAAGTTTCATATTTTCACATCAAATTACACAGAAAAAGCATTGGGCTCAACTTTCCAAAACGGGAACCTGAATTTTAATACGCGAATACTTTTATTCGGTAGAGAATGTATTTAAACTACTAAAAATATCAATTTTATGGTGAGGAAACACTTCTTTATATTTTTAATTTAATTTTAAAGTTTCATATTTTCACATCAAATTACACAGAAAAAGCATTGTTTGTTTACTCATTTTGACTGTCTGTTTGATTCAGTGATGCCATATGTGTCTTTTTTTGGGATTTTTATGAGGAAATTATTAAATTCCTTTGATAAATGCGGGAAATTTGCTGTTGATTTAAAGTATTTTCTTTTTTACTTTACTTTAACTTACTACCAAAATGATAAAAAGAAACTTTGCATAGACCAAACCTCGCACCTACCCCAAATCCTATAGTGTGCCCAAGCAGGGGGGTTGCAGGGGGGCAGCATGCCCCCCCATACATACCACAGTGTTTATTTAAATCGTTTTTAACACACGATATATTTGATTTTACACTAAAAAAAAACATTTTATCAAAAAAGTGAGGTTAAAAACGAAAACTTCAAACATTTTTAATTCAATTTTCCGGGGTTTCCTCACTTTAATATTTGAAATTTATTCTATTCATATCACCCCCAACCTGTAAAAAAAAAATCAAGTCTCAACGCAGGTTCCCGTTTTGGAAAGTCGCCCCGAAATGTCCACAAGGAGATTGCAATGATTTGTTATTTCGCCTTTAAAAGCATCTGAATTTGGGATTTTAGGTAAACGATTAGGTATTTTCTTGAAAATTGTTTACCGACAGCACTGAAATACAACACTACATTACTAGAGTTATACACACACGTACTACGTAGATATTTTTTAAACACACGAAAACGCGAACGATTTCAAAGGGCTTTTTCTTATTTATTATAAAAATTAGACAAAATTCACTTTGAATAACTTTTATTTACTATAATTTCCAATTTAAAAAAATAAAGAATTTAAGGGAATAAATTTTCTTTTCCATAAGCGAACACGGAACGAGATGTTTAACTTATCAATGCACCACTGAATAAAACTTTTAGGTAAACGTTTAACACGCATACAACTGCAGCAGAGTGGGAGAGAAAGAGGATCGCAAAATGTTTGTCGGATCGAAAAGCTCAAGTTACAAGTGCACTGTGCAATGATGTTTTTGTACTTTGAAAAAAAATAGCATCTAAATTTGGGATTTTTTTTTACTTTGAAAAAAAAAAAGTATTTGAATTTGGGATTTATGGATTTTTTTTTGAGAATTTTGTGTACCGAGGACACTGAATTCAAAACATGTCAAACCACAAAAAAAAAAAATTAATAGAATATACCTACATATTATTTTATATTTTAAATAGAGAATAATTAATAATGGAGATTTCAAAGATTTTTTTTAGTTTTTAAACGAGAAGCATGTGTGCCAACTGCCAACAACACTGAAATGCAACTCCACATTACTACAACTACACATATACACACGTTTATTCTTTAAACACGAAAGCGCGCACTAATTTCAAAGAGCATTATTACCTATATTTATTATAGAAGAATAGACAAAATTCACTTTGAATACCTATCTTTTATTTAGAAATTATGTATTATTTATAAATTTCAAAACGTAAAGAATATTAGGGAATAATTTTCTTTTCCTTAGGCGAACACGGAATAGAAACGCGTCACCCGATGTTTAACTAATAACTTTTCATTGCACCATCCATGAATGAAACTTTTGGATAAACGGTACCTAAACGTTTAACACTCATACAAATGCAACTGAGTTGGTGAGAAAGAGGATCGAAACTTAAGTTTTGTTTGTTTTGCATTATTTTATTGCAACGAAAATCTCAAGGCAGAATTGATAGGTTGTTTACACTTTGAAGTGCATTATTGCATACATGAAGTTTTCTCATGTTGGTTTCCATTGGTTTTTCGAAAGATCAAGATTAAATGCTTTTAATTTCCAAAACAATTTTATCCAGTTCACGTTAAAGGTAGAACCGCACTAGGCGGAACTGCACTTCAGCGACACCGTGCGTACTTTCGCATGAAAGTGAATGAAACTTCACGTCGCGACACAGTTGGTCAGATTATCAACTTTGTAGCATGTGTCGCGCCGTGAAGTGCAGTTGTCGCTTAGTGCGATTTAGCTCATACAATTTCCTATACAAATAAGTCGTGAAGTTCAGTTCCGCTGAAGTGCAGTTCCGCCAAGTGCGGTCTTAGCTTAATTGTTCAGTTTGTAACTATTTATTAAATATCTGAATCAGGATCGCTGACCCTGAAATTTAAACCTATTCCTACATATTATGTAGGTATGTATGTATGTAAATAGGATTCTCCTCAAATCATTTCTCTGTTTTGCTGAAATAGGTCAGAAACATTGGTCGCGTTCGGGGATCAATCCAAAGCTATCCGGATAGGTTTTGTGTTGTTGTAATCCCTTGTGACAAAACAGCTGATGCAACAACAACCAAACGTATCCGAAAATTTTTGGGATAGGTTGACACCCATTGGATAGACCCCCAAACGCGAGGATTGCTTTGTTTTCCTTAAAAATATTGGAGGTTTAATTACATACATTCTAAGAGAAAAAAATTTTTGATTCGCTTGACAAGGTTGATTTCCGTTGACAATAAAGTTCGAGATAAATTTTCAATGCACCTATGTATGTACCTACGTCAACAAATTTGTCTCTCTATGTGCAATAATTTTCCTCAATTAAACCCGATTTTTGTTTTTAGCTGACATGGCAGTTCGAATTTAAAATATTATGTATTCTGTATCAGTTTGCGTCAAAACAGCTTCTATTTATAATAACGAAGTGTTAAATTCCATGGAAAAATAAATTGGTTAAAATAGGTATACAACCGTTGTTTTTTTTTCTTTACACTTCTGACGACATTTAAAAATTAAGGGTGTGTATTCAAAAAGGATTTGGAAATCCAAATCCGACCCAAAGTTGGATCTTATGTTTGTTTTGTAATACATGTATTTTCGTAAGCAAATCTAATCTGGTTTGGATCTAGGGAAAATAAAACACAGCTATTGCTTTGGCAATGATAATAAATCTGTTCAGATTGTGACTTTTCGCTACACCACGAAGATGAGTTTGTGGATGAGGGCGCGGTGAAGAGTCTGTTCCCTTCTGACATTTACTTAAAACCCTTCCACACTATCCCACTGAGTATTAATACAAAGTGGAAAAGAATTCCATGCTACTGCTAAATTTGTGAGTGAGAAATTTCTTTTCATTTTTTGACCACACACAACAGTTTAATTTAGCCTCAATAAAAATGTGATGAAATGTGTCCATTCCCTTAGAACCATTTCTAAAAATTCTCATGTATTAACACATGTCATATCGTGTAGGCTGGGAATATCATATTTTCTTTCCACACTATTATACATGATTTGTTTCTCACTTTTTTGACATGTATTAATACTCAATGGGATAGTGTGGAAGGGCTTTAACTGAAATTAACTGGCAATGAAATGCCCACCCAGCTTGCCTACGTTAATAAAATATAGATACGAAAATTACAGGACGTAGGTAGGCATTTGTTTGGTTTGAAATCTAAAAAAGATTGAAAGCTCCCGAAAAGCCAATGGAAACCGACATGAGAAATCTATAATGACACACTGAAAATTGTAAACCCATCACTTAACTTCATTTTTTATATTTGCAGAAAACAAAACAAGGGATGCATTCCGTAATCAGTTGCACGGGACATATGTATGCATCATGTATGTGGTGGTCGGCCGCCGCCCGGAGCATACGAAATTGCTCAGGTTGCAAAAAGTGCAAAGTCATCGTTCTTCTATATTCTAAGCAGAAAACGAAAAAAAACATTTTGTCACTTCAATTTTGCATGTGTGTGAGTGTGTATGAGTTAATTTTGTTCAATCGTCCAGTGGCCAATGCAGAATGAACTATCTATGCAGATTGCAGATTGCAGATTAAAGTGGTGATTGGTGAACTGTAGACTGTAGAGTTGAACATTCCGCGTTCGTTTCCATCGAAAAGAAAAATATTCCCTAAATTTTTTTGGTTTAAAGTGATTCAAGTAAAATAATATTTCAATTGAATTTTTCTAGTCTTGTTATGTAATTCTCGTCTTTGTAATTAATTATTGTGCGTCTCTTTCGAGTGTTTCTTTCGGGAAAAAATATGTACATAGGTAGGTGCATACACTATATTTATTAAAGTGTTGTTTTTAGTGTTGCCGGCACACATAATTCTTAAGAAAATATTTGTTCCCAAATAAAATTACCTTTTTTATTTTAAAGTTAAAAAAGTCATTGCATTCTCAATTTTGAATTCCCTTTTTAAATAAGATAAAGGTATTCTATTTAAAGTTTTTTTTTGGTTCGCTGTGTTTTTTAGTGAAGTGTGAGTAAATTCTTATATGAAATTGTTCGCGTGTACATATATCGGTAAAGAATACCTATAATCTACGTGTGTGTAATAATGATGCAGTGTTTTCAGTCTTGCCGGGACACTTAATTTTTTGTCTTTTAATTTTAAAATAAATAAATAACCATAGGTAGGTACTATTTGAAGTGAAGTGTGCTGTGTGAGTGAATTAAATATTGAGAATTGTGGTCGGATATCAGGAATCAAAGCTAGAATCTGCAAATTTAATTGTAAAAGTTGAATTCACAGGTGAGTTTTTATAAAAATGTCTATAAAATACCTATTTGTTACTTTAAGGTCCCTACATAATTGTAAAAGGTGTGTTCCTTTACTTTGAAACTCTGTGAACTAGGTTAATACCAAAACATTAAGCTCGTTCATAATTTTATATACCTATGTATAGGTACATATTTTGAAACTGATTTAAAATTAAGATACATACATAGGTACCTACCTACTGTTTGGATTTTCAGAAAATTTTACTCCATTTTTATTCCAATCGAATATAAAATATCGACTTTCAAGATTTACAAACACACTTCTCCATTTTCGCCATTTAATAAAATAGATTCTTCAGACATTAAGGTATCACTTTTAAGTAGCGTTGCCGTCCACAAAGAAAAATTACCGTCCTACATTTTCTAAAAATTCATTTCATTTTCATGCCATATGAAAGAAACGCAAATTCTTCAATAAAAAAAAACTATAATTAAACTGTGGGGGAAATACAACATAAATTAGAAGAAATCATTTTTTTTATTCGTGTATGTCAAAAAAAAAAGAGTTTCTACCAGTTTTAACTCCATTGGAGAAATTTTCATAAAAATTCGCTTTATGTATTGGAACTAGAAAAACGAAAAGCGCACCTACCATATTGAATTATTTCGTGCCACCGTGATACGATGAAATTTAAGTGTAAAAAAAACCACGATAGTGCCACTTTGGCAACGCTGCTTTTGACAAGTAATCCGACGAAAAACTTTGTACAGTTTTTCTTCGGATTACTTGTCAAATCGAAAACAACATACAATTAACCAACAGCCATTTTGTATTTTGTCGGTGTTCCTTAGAAGTGTTCACATAAGACGTTTTTCTTTTTTAGCTCCGTGAAGGGCAATGAGCTGTCAAAAAAAACTATGTTCCTTTTTTTTACCTCGGAGCGCTTTGAGCTCTCATCGAGCTCAGAGCTCGAACGGTGCTCGCTCGATGAGCTCGGAAAAAAATGACCGAGCGCATCAAGCGAAGAGCCGAGCGCGGCTAACTTCATACAGCCTACAGGCCACGCTCGGTTCGGAGCGAGCTCTATTCGCTTAGCTCCCGCTCTGTGCCCCGCTCGGTGCTAAAAAAGAAGTACGCCTATTGGGCTCGGGTCGGCATAAACCTTGTATGTTTACTTCCCAAACCTACCCATTTGTACCGTTTTTAGCTTTTGGACAGTCAAAGTTAATATAAAAAACAAACTGGTAGAATCTGGCAATTTCAGACAAGTTAGCGAACAGACCTATATTTTGCGTTTGAACTCATTCCGACTTCATGATAAGAAAGAGATAGGTTGTCCTGTGAGTCAGAATTTTTTCAAATAATACAAAAATCTTGAAAACTTATCGCGTTTAAAGTGGTAACACCAACTTGAAGGGCATGTTTCGTTGGGGTGGTTAATGGTTATGTAAAATCCTACACGTTATAGGCGGCGATATAATGATGTTCCCAAGAGTAATAAATTAATTATTTTTTTTTTGAATTTCTATTTTTTAATTAAGTTGTTATATTTTAAAATTTGACAGCTAAACGACAAAAAAAAATTCATACATTGGTCATACATTAATTTTCCTAATTTGACATAATTTTCATTATTTTTAAGAGGAATTTCTAATTTTCGTTATAAACACCGATGTTATTGTCCTTAAAAGCTCATTTATGTTTGGTGTCAAATGCAATTGATTTGTTTAGCAAATTAAAATTACGTAACACCTTTTAGATAAAAGTGTTTCACATCTAATTAGTTTTTTAGGGTTAATCAATGTTAAAAACGCTCTCACATCCACCCTGTGAAACAATGTTCAACAAAAAAATAAAACACTAATAGATAAATTGTTCTGTTAAAATATATAGAACGGAAAATCATTTTCTAATTAGTGACATAAATTAATATACTTATCTGTCATAACAATGCATATATAAAATATACACTCGCATTGGAATTCACAATTTGACAGATTTCTGATTTATTTCAACCAACCAGTAAATTAATTGTTCACATCTTTCGTTCGTTCGTTGGGGTTTTTTTCTTTTTTTTTTTTCGTTATTTGTGTGTTCATATTCATTGATAATAATTTATGGGACTGTCAAAACTGCCATCACAATTTATGAGATGTCAAACCAAAAATGGTTCGTTAAATGAGCGATCAAAGAAAATTAACAACCAAAACGAGTCGTCATGCTGCCGAGCTATAGGGAGTTTATATTCATAGAGTATATCTAACCTAATATATTCACAATAAGAAATGTGGATGCAACAGATCGGCTGCAACGCTTTGCCCCATCAAAAAACATAATTTACCGCCATTAGTGAAACACTCCCATGCTTAGCGTGCTTGATTGTCAACTATCAAATAAATTATCGCCCTCCCTGTCCCTCCTGTTTCGTTTGCGGCCACCCACTTGTGAAGTCTTTGCGCGATACAGTGTGATGCAATAAAAAATATCTTTGGAGGAAAAGACATAGACAACCATTAACGTTAATCTACCTACGGAGAATAGATCCGGCGGCCATCACAGGGAAATTGTATATGATATCCTCCCTCACTCCTGTCCTGGTGCTCCTTATTTGTGCTGTCACTGTCACACTCTGGGCTGGAGATGATTGCTCGACGATGACTATACGACCCATGGGAAGGGAAAATATTGTAGTTCAAGTAGATTGCCACTGGTGGAGCTGTGGTGGTGCTCCTATTAACTAATGACTCTTGTCAAATAATAAATTTACCCAAATCCATTTCGTGTATACACAACGCGACAAAACAAGCAGGAAATCCACACACAGTGTCAAGTTAAGAGTGAGAGCTCGTTGCTGCTCGGCTCTGCTGCTGCAGCTACAAACTCCCAGAGATATGAATGTGAAGAGAAACGCAGAGCAACCTCCCTCTTTCCTGCCGAGCTGCCGCTAGGCAATTTGTCTTTCCAAGAGCCAACACATTCACATTAACTTAAAATGCTGATTGCACCGCGGCGGCGGCGGCGATTGCATCCTTCTGCCATAAATTTCCCTTTCATTCCACATGCCACAAGAACTAACACCGGCATCACAGCATCCTTATTTTTTTTTTTACATATAATAGTGTTGCGTGCTAAATATAACAGGTCCGGGCTTGGTAAAGTGAGTGGGTGAACAGATAATCTTTTTTTTCACAGATAATAAAAGCAAATTTGTATAAGGCCAGATATCAACTTTGAAGGGCCATTTTCCCATATAAAAATCGAAAGGAAACAAAAACTTCACAAGTCAAAATTAGCAACAGTATTTCAAGGTTCCAAATCTAATTTTATTGTTATCAATTCGAGTGAATATTATATGTGTCCACAATACGTCAGATTGCTGCCGGCACATTCCAATCTGTCAAACTCGGATGGGAACAAGAATCTTTCCAGTTGCAAGAAGTAAAAATTAGTTGAATGTGTGTTTACACGACGAGATTTTTTCGACAACTGGTTGTCAGGTTCTTTTTATTGCTTGGGATGTGCTATAGCGTATTCATCAAACACCAAACTTTCCTATCTGTAAAACTCGGAAGAAATTTCCCGGTCGCAAAAATCAAAAATGAATTCTTGATGTGTTTACACGACGATTTTTTTTTTTTGACATACGGTTTCCAGTTTCTCTTTGTTCCGAGGGATGCTCTATGGCGTGTCCGATATCATTTTCTGTGAGATCTATTCCATACCAAACTGGAACGGGAGCGGGAAAAATGTTCCCCAAAGTCTTCTGGTAGACGGGCCTGCCTTTTAAAATATATTCACTTCTTTGATTGTGACTTTGTGTGCCACTTGACAACGCAGCTTCTTTCAACGATATTATATGACTCTATGGCAAGAAGAGCAAACGACACGAAATAAAGATTTTTTTTGCCTTTGATGTCGTACCGCGCCTCCAAATCTCTCTTCTATCATCTACGAGTAAGTATTTAGATTTGGGCCCAAAGTGGAACAGCATGTAGAATGAGCTCATAAATATCAAAGATACACACCATATAGTAAGATGGCGGTCGGTGGTAAAGAGTTGGAGCACAGCATAGCATAGCAGAGCACAGAACATTGGCGGGAAGAACATGCCTCATGTATATAGAATTGTGTATACTGCCTGCCCTTTGATATCGAATGAGTCTCCTGCTGCTGTTGTTGCAGCTATACGTTGCGTTTGCACGATCGTGGGGATTATGATGGAGTCGAAAATAAATAAATTTGTTTACGCGTGATGAAAAGCATCTCGTAATCGGGATATTTTTCTTGAGCGCTCCAGAGCTCACTGCTGTGCACCATTAATTTGTCAAACGAGTAAAAGATATGCAATGCTTCGTCTCTGTCTGTCTCTGTCTTTAGCTCCATCCAACCAATAATTCCAACAGCAGGACTATAAATGTAAATAATGACAGTCGGATGGCATACGCGGTGGGTCTAAATTAAGTGCGGTGCGATAAATGGCTTCGTGACGCGAATGATGATTGCGGTGATGAGTAAGTCAGTGTATTTGATGTTGCACATTAAATAAGGCTATCATCAGATATAAATGAGATGACAGGAAATATCTGAATAAACAACAACTCAACAAAAACAACAAAAAAGGGTTAAAATGAAGAAAGATAGAGCAATGTTTCCAACGACGAAGGCACGCAACATAGAAATTCTTTGGAAAATGAAAATATAGAAAGATTGAAATGTTTTTTTAAGAAAATGTTGAATTGAAAATGACAGTTCTAGGTTCTTTCTGGAAATAAGACACACGTTGACAGTTGTTAGTTTGTTCTAAATTACCTTACAATTTTAAAATCGGTGGAAAATTATCGGCATAAAATTTACAATTTAAGGTCCCACAGCTTTCAACTTGAAGTTAAATAAGTTTATTCACGGAAATGTCAAGCTTTTCCACTCTTTCTCATTTTTATCCTTGCGCGTAAATTGAGTCAAATTGGAATTTTCAATATTTGAGCTTAAAGTCTGCAAATTTCGCTGCCATCTTGGAAAACGAGTGGTTTTCTTTTGTGATATCTTGAGAACCATAAGTCTCACAAATAAAACTTTAGCACATTTCAGCCGAGAATTTAAATCTCTAAAACTTTGGATAAGATACTTTTTGGCGGGAAATTGAAAATCAAATAGTTTCATATAAAAATAGTGGCTCGGAAGTCGCCTAGTTAGTTGCTCCGTGCGTATAATGGTTTGACTAGATCAAATCCTGGTTTCTGCTCGAAAAATGGAATTTACAGTTTTTTTCTAAAACCCCACATTGGGCGCCAGTTTGTAACGTTTTTATTTCACAAGTCAAGAAGTCGCCTAGTAAGTTGTACTATGCATATAATGGTTTGGCTAGATCAAATTCTGGATTCTGCTCGAAAAATGGAATTAAACGTTTTTTTTTAAAACCCCACATTGGGCGCCAGTTTGTAAAGTTTTTATTTCACAAGAAAAATAGGTTCCCAAGCTTACTAAAATATTTGTACACTTAGAACGTTTTTTCGCATAAAGGAACGAAAAAAAATTAGACCAAGTTAAAGTAATTTATGTATTTGTTTGTTAGATCAAAGAATTATTTTAGAAGAGTTAGAAAGTTTATTCAAATTAAAAAAATCAATTTAACAAATCAAAGCTCTTTGTTCAAGAAATATGTTTATCTTCACGTCACATTATACGAATAAATTCTACGCGCACGTCAGAAATTAAAAAAAAAAGCGATAAGAGCTGTCAAATTTGCAATTCATATCTGTCATGTCAATATAAAATTTTGACATGTGTGTGTACTCAATTTTCATATAGACAGCCCACATGTTTTTGTCTCGACTAAAAGTGATGCCAATTGACGCAGAGCAAATTAAATAAAAAAAAAAAAAAAGACAAAAACATCATCAACCTTTTCGGGTCAAGCGTCAAGCAAGGCGGACATCATTTGAATGCAAACACCATTATACCATCTGACAGGGCTCTCAAGCCTTCTCCACATATCACTGTCGACTACTTGTGCGAGGGAATATAATGTCAGTGGAGTGCTTTTTTTGAACTTGGTTATGAAGCCGTCTATTATGGGGCTCTTAAAAGTTTTACTGTGTGGTTGTGTGTATGATGTTGCTTTCAAAAGTGATCACTATCATCATCAACGTCGTCAGCGTCATCATCATCATCATCATCGTTGTTGTCGTTTTCTTTACTCCCGCCTCAGTGAGAGACAATCAGCTCACTTAAGTGCACTGCGGTTTAACTTGTCAGATCTTTATGACTTTACACACATGGTGTTCGGTGTACTCCTCATATATGTCGTATCTGACTGACCGAACCGACCGACCCGATGATGCGGGCTTAAAGGGACGGATCTCTTAATCAGTGTTTACGACTGCGCACCGATTGAGTTGAACCCTTGTCATTTGTTAATATTGTTATAAATTTGATTGTTGAAGTCCATCCAATGAGAGAGATATATAAGAGTCACACGGTGTTTGACAGTAATGACAATTTGAACAAAACACGAGAACACAGCACTTCGCATTTAAAATGTGCTCTCTCTAATGGCCCTCGTCACTTTACGTCAAAATAAATGAAGAAAAGTGACATTTTAATCAATGTGAATGCGTTCGCTTTATGTGTTTTTTTTTAATTTTTTTCATTTTAATAAATTTTTCAATGACCATTCAATGGAGCTGTATCTCATATATGAAAGTGGACACGGGCAAACGGCTCGTTTATTTGAATCTACATATACAGTGAGTGTATATATAGTAAAATAAGTAGGTATCTACTATAGAGTTGAGCAGACACATTTGTCATTTTAAATTGGTCCACCACAGTTTTCTATTATTATTCACTTCATTCGTTTTTGTTGAGGTTTATATTATAGTGATTTAAAAAATAAAGGAATAATAATAATAAATTGTGACAATTTTATTGTTTTTCATTTTGGTGCTGACATATGAATTTATTGCAGTCATTTTATGAATATCAAGAAAATTGACACATTTATATTATTTATTATTTGTTACGAGAATAATGAACATAGTTTTTTTTTTATTTTTTAATAATGATAAAGACATGTGAACTTTGTTTATTAATTAAACGATTTCAAGACGTAATTTATTCAAACTAAATTAAAAAAATAAAAACAACAAAATATAGCTTTAAATATGCAAAGAGCTTTGATTATCAATTTCAAGAAAAGGCACAGTTTTTGTGCAAGAAATCACATAGAATCAAATTATATTATTCAAATTGAAAAAACATTTAATTTGCTTAGCTTAGATCTATATTGATATATGTCAAGCGTTGTTTAACTTAAAAGACTGCCAGTTGGACAGACAGTTCGGTTATTATTCTAAAAATTTGCATCATTTTATAACCAAAATTATTGAATTTGACTTTTAAGAAAATATTGTTTGACTGCAGAAATTGGACTATATTATTTTTGACATTTTAAAGATTTAAAGAAAACACTTGTTTTATTTTCCACAAATTTATTTTTATTTTTATTATTAACTATTGCCAACGCGTTTCGTCTTAGTTAGGACATCACCAGGGCACTAAATATTAACATAGAATCATACAATCACAAGAGGTGCAACTAAATATAGTGGTGAATAAAAGTATTCACACGAATAAATGCAGTTATTGTATATTTAAATTTACTAAAAGAATAATTTAATAATAATTTTGTTTTTTTATAATTTATAAAAGTTTATTTATTAAGAAGTGGGCTATTGTTTAGTAGGTCAATTTGGCAATTTAAAATATTTAAGCACTTGTGCTTATTTATTTCGAAGATTTCGTATTTATCCAATACACGTCCAGCAGGTAAGCAATGTAACAGAGACATATCATCCAAAGAGCACCCATGTCCGGAATTTTGAATATGCTGAGCGAGTCCAGAGGAAGGTTCATGACGTAGAGAAGCTTTATTATTATTATTATTAATAATAATTATTATTATTTTTGGTTTAAGACCACTTGGATAATTTTTTTTAATTTTTTAAAAAATGATATCTCTATAACGTTTTTGGAGTTCTTCAAATATCGAGCTTGAAGTTTACCCATTAATATAAGATATTATGAATTTTCAAAGATATGCTGCAATAAAAATGATCTCGAAAAAAAATCCCCATGTTGGGCGCCAGATTTTAACTATTTTTTTGTTCCCACTTTTTTTTTTTTTGTGGAATCAGAAAATTGGAATTTTGTTGCAGATGACCGGTCTTATAATTTACTGGTTAATAATGGCTTTTTTCATACTAAAAATGTTCAACGTTGGGCGCCAGTTTTTAATTATTTTCTGATTTCATTTTCTTGAATTGAAAAATACCTCAATATTTTCATTTTGAAGGCATTTTATTATTGACATTTTAATAGTTTTGTGTAGACTACCGGTCTTACATTTCACTGGTTAATAATGACTTTTTTCTTTTTCAAAATGTGCGTTGGGCGCCAGTTTTTAATTTTTTTTTCTCAGTTTTTTTTCTGGGATGAAAGAATGCTTCCAAATGTTTAAGTTTAAAGCATTTTATTATTGTGCTTGATACAAACCGTATACTTGATAAGGAACCCAAATATATTACATTAATATACAAAAATGTACTAGTGTTCGAAATATCTGCTTCACTTAAAACTAATTTGTAGATTGGCAATCAATTTTATAAATTTTTAATAACAATAAATCTACTCATTCAACCAGCATTCTATTCAATTGGTGACACCCTCATTGAACTAGCAAAAGATATTACTCAATAAAACAAAAAAAAAAAACAAAATATATGAAAATTTAACTATCCAACTTGTCAAATCTTAAAGATACAAATGACAACAAATCAGCACCACCAGCACTCTCCAATTAATATGAAATAAACCAAAGAATACAACTGCAACAAAAACAACAACAAAACATAAAAAAAAGCAACAAAAAATCTACACGAAATAATTGAAATCGAAACAATGTGTGTGTTTTTTTTAACATTAATTTTAATGAATTGTAATTGTCTGTAGATTGTTTAGAAATGATTTCAATTTCATTTTGACATTATCACCGAACACGATCGACAGCGTGTTCACATGTCAGTAATTCTCTATAATTGTGTGTTTTGTGTCCAATTTATGTTATGTTTTCCCTGCTGTCTACATACATATATGTACCTACTCTTTGCTGGATGGCTTGCTTTCTTGCTTGCTTGGGTTGCTTAACCCTCGTTGCTTTTGTCACATATTGTGTGTCATAAATTTACAAATTAAAACTTGTTTAATCAGAGAGTGGCAATCAGCAAATCACCAATCAGCACACCCCAATTTACTGTCAATCTGAACAACAAAAAAAAAGAAACACAATTTAGACAATTGAAACAAAGTGTTTGTTTCGCGTTACAATGCTATACCAGTCTACCAATTCAACAGTCTTGTGTCAAACAAGGTTATAAATCAAAAATAAGTTGTTGAACATTTTTTTCTTTTTGTTGCATCAATGATTCCTTAATGATGATGACAATGACAGTCAAAGTTGTAAATTAATAAAAATCAATTGAGTTGATAGTGAGATTGAGTCTTTATTTAAAATGTCAGAAATAAGAAAAAAATAGTGCGGGCTTAGCATGGTGTGGCCAATGTAGCTTGTTTTTGTTATTTTGCTTTTTATATGGTTTTTCATTTGTTTTCATTATTTGTGTCTCAGTGATCTTCCCGATATAAATAATTATCATATATTCTGTCACAAAGGTTAGGAAATACAAAATCTCCTTAATATCTCTGCCTGCGGCTAAAAATTTCAACTATTGGCACATTTTCCTCAGGAGTTCTGCATTCGATTGTTGGACTATTAATCTCTATGTTGTCAATTTAAAAGTTGTCAATATCCTTCCTAAGTATTACCTATTTATAGCACTTTTGACTCATATTCCACTAACAAACTAAATTATTCGCATTCTTTTTTCTACAAGGTCCATGGCTCAGCATGATATAGCAGGACCGGGTTGATTAGCGTCTTATATAAAGGGGCACTTAAATGCTTGAATTGCTTTAGGGCTTTGGTTCTCAATTACCTTCTTAGGCCGAAGAAACAGCAACTGTCAGTAGTTTATCTTTGTTTGGTCTCAGCTCTGGTATATCATTGGTATCTGAGTTGATATTGAAGCCTAGTTAGATATAGCCTTTATAGCTACCTTAAAGTAATGGGTATCAATTGCAACAGAAGCTGGAAACACCTTGCCTTGTAATAACAACAATTATTTTTTAAGAGGGAATCTCCTCCCAAGAAAAGATCTACATACGAAGTTGAAATTCACAAATATGGGGTTAAGATATGAGGGAGGGTGCTAGAATGATGAGAGGTGGCAAGAGAGCTTATCGCACTTTCTTTTATAAATGTCACAGCTAAGCTCTGACTAGAAAAGCAGCCTTTGGAAAATACTCTTTTTGACGAACTGAGAAATGTCTCTCATATCTCACTAATGAAAATCCCAAAATTCATGCAGAGTACAAAATGGTTGAGGGAGATACCTCATGCTCAACTTCCCACTTATTCACTTCAGTTTCACTGCCTTTTTTTCTTTGGACTCACATCCTGAGGAGAGTAATGAATGCAGGGAGATCTGACGGCTCCTTAACTAAAGCGATGTCTGAAACACTGCTGTTTATTCGAGGTTAAGATATGAGGGAGCGTGCTAGAATGATGAGGTGCAAGAGGGCTCATTGCACTTTCTTTTTAAATGCCACAGCTAAGCTCTGACTAGAAAATCAACCCTAGGAAAATATTTTTATCGACGAACTGGGAAATGTCTTCAATATCCCAATAATGAAAGTTCCACTTTCTTTTTAAATGCCACAGCTAAGCTCTGACTAGAAAAGCAACCCTAGGAAAATATTTTTTCGACGAACTGGGCAATATCCCAACAATGAAAGTCCCAAAATTCATTCAGAGTTGAAAATGGTTGAGGGAGATACCACATGGTTAACTTCCACCTTATTCACTTTCTGTTTCTCTCCATTTTACTTCTTTGACTCACATCCTGAAGAGCGCAATGAATGCAGGGAGATCTGGGAGATGCGGCTCCCTAGCAGCGTTTTCTGAAACACTGCTTTTTATTCGAAGTAATATCATATTAAGATATTGGAGAGGGTGCGAGAATAGTGAGGTGCAAGAGGGCTCATCGGACTTTCTTTATAAAGCTTTGATTAGCAAAGCATCCTTTGGAAAATACTTTTTCGACGAACTGGGAAATGTGTCCAATATCCCACCAATGAAAATCCCAAAATTCATTCAGAGTCTAAAATGGTTGAATGGATTTCCGCCAAAGCTCTCCTATGCTCCTTTTTGTCTGTATTTCGAATTCCTGAGATAGTTCTCATTTTCCCAGATGGCTTGTATTAAATAAAATAAAATACTAGTTCTTGGGATATTTATTTAGGACTTTGGAATTCAGTTGATTGGCTGTTTTTGATGCATGTCTGGTCGAAGTTCGGACTTCTGCACATTCCCTCATCTTCCAAATTGTACTTCAGCTATACCCATAGAATTCCATCCACTTGTAGTACAAAATTAATATTGCCTTTTTGTTTCGGCTGACAACTTTGTAGGAAATTCGATGCAGTTTTACAATAAATAGTATCTCAACCAAAATGAACACACTGGTTATAGTATACTACAATCTCTTATTGAACATCTTGAAATCTTAGTCAATTAATGTAGAAGATGATTGTAGCCTTGATATTGACAACAAATGTAATAGAACAACTCTGAAATTATATCTCTGGAAATATAAAAATAAATTTCAATCAGAACGAAGGTCACTATACATATATTCTATAATAAAATGGAATAAATTCCAATACACCCAGAATAATATACCAATTCATATTCCCCACTCAAACAAACAAATTGAGATAAATTGACGCGATAGTAAATTAGATTGGAAATAACTGCTGTTGTAGCTGCTGCTGCTGTTGAGTGGCCCAAAGACTCTTGGTTTATACTTTTTTTTTATAGCTATGTCAGCAAATGAAAATCCCACAAATCAATTTATAGTTAAGGACTTTGCAAACGATGAAGGACCAAGTCACCAACCAAGCCAACTATACGTATACAGCCATTAAAAATGAAATTCTCGTTGGCTGAATGGTCGTTTGTTGGTGTGTGATGTGATGGGGAAAAAAAGCAGCGAGCGTTGGTGGGCTAAAGAATCCACCCGCGAAAAAAAAAAACTAACAAAACGATGGACATAAATTCTTTTATCAGTATGTGGAAGACATTAACGCTGATAGAGAGAACATTTTGTATGAGTTTATGGGTTTTTTTTTTGGGATGAAATGGACGACCGAATGAGGAAGAGGATAATGGCAATGGAGTCGTTTATCTGGGTTGGACTTTTTTTTTTGGTTCTGCGTGGCGTCTTTTGGTGGGTATCCTTTTTCGAACGATCTTTCGATTTAAATTAACGACATAGCTATGCACAGTCACACATCATTGAAGATTTTAAATGCTTGAGATTTTTTTTGGTGGATAAAAATGTATATTTGATAAAAAAGTAGTATTTACCCATATTAAGAGACTTACGATTTATTTCTTCAAATGGTTTGAAAGTCAGTTTAATTCGCACTTCGGAAACTCTTGGGCTATCGGTTTCTGTTGGGAACTGCATGGTTTTAGAACTTTTCACTTCTTTTGACTTCAGGCTTAAGTCATTATTGAGTTTTAACAACTGGACAGTTATCCCGCTTTAGGGAAACGAATTTTAGTGATATTCTTCGTGGAGAACAACTTACAACCATTCCTGCGTGTACTGTTTGTTGTAAGTGAGCAGAAACGGAGGAGATCTACAATTTTCTGCCGAATCCGATCAGCTTGGATGATAGGGACTTTTTCATGACAAGATATATTCTTGAAGGATTTGTTACTTGCTCGCAAGAGGCAGTACCACTGGAAAAATCATTTTCTGCAAAATTGAAGGTGGAATTCGATCAAAAACCTGCATGCAGTTTTATGATCCAACTGACTTACCAATATACACCAAGAGGTACTAGTTAGTTAAATAACCATCAGCTTATTTAGTAAATCATTTACTGTAGGACTGTTACACCGAAGGTATTGTGTTCGATTCCCAGCTTATGCCAACAAAAAATATTTTTCATAGGTAATGCTTCTTGCGAGGAATTGACAAATCCTCCAAGAGTATACCTTGTCATGAAAAATTGCTCTCACCTTAGTCGTTCCTATTGTAAGTCCCCTCCATTCTTTCCAGATGAATAGTTGAGAGTTGTAAATTACTAGGTCCTGGTTCTACATGAGCTATTTATAAGAAATTTTTTAACAAAGCTCTTAACCTTCATTCATGTCAGCAAAGACTTCAAATGTCACTTTTTCCTTATAATAACGACTTTCCCATCAATTACAACTCGTAACTCCTCAACCATGGCGTAAGTGAGTATGTCATTTGAGTGCTAAAAAAGTAATAGTGATAAATTTACCAAACATTAAATAAACATAAAACAAAAAAATAAAATGAAAATGTCCTGAATCCATTTCGCAAGTGGAAAGTCCTGTTGTGTAGTGTATAGAAAACATTCAAAAAGCTTATATTCACAAGTAAGTTACACGTATTTACGAGTTCAAAACGAGACAACAACCAGCTCTACAAACATACACAGATACACTATACTCTACACACTACACTCACAAGATTTTCAGAGTAATTTATAACCCATATGCGGCATGGTAATTTGTTAAGTACAGTTAAAATAATTGCTCGTATTTATAATTTAAACATTCATGTGGCAATTTATTGCATACGAACGAACAAGCAAAATGGCCCGGGTGGCGGCAGTGGCGGGCGGTGCGGCACGACGTTGAACTAACTAACTAACTGACTGTGTAAGAGAGTAGTGAAGTGTGTAGAGAGAGAGATATAAATGCTATAAATATACTTGCAACGGTACACAGGTAACTTTGTATAGAATGAATTATTCTGCGCAAAGAGGATGAAGGAGGTTTAAGAGCGGGGGATGGTTGGGGGAGGTGGGAGAAGAAAGAAGGATAAAAGATCCTTTTCCTAACGAGGTGGAAAGTTGTTAATAAGTGGTTTGTGCTTCCATAATCTGAAATGAAATTTAACTTTAACTGAGGCAAGATGGAGGTAAAAAGAGTTACTATAATTTTTACTATAGGATTACTGCACACATTACACACACTGTGTTTGTTAAAATGATACTTTTTTGAAGTTTTCCCATGTTGTTTCTTATGTATCCTTTGGTGTTCATGAATCTTGTACTTAATTAATAAAATACTTACTCCTAATAGTTAGCAAAATGAACCTTAATAGCTGAAGGCTTTTAATCATAATGATGAAAAGTAGGCATGTGGTCCTAAGCAATTCCCCTCCCAGTCTCCTTATTTCAGAAACTGGATGATCCGTGTAAATGTGCCAGTTTCACGGATAGTAAAGAGAACGAAAGTCAAATAATCACCTTGTCGGAGTAAATTAAAAATATTGATTGGTCATTCGGATGTTACAAACGATTGTACAAACATTTTTTTAAAAAATTGGGACATGTGAAAAGGAAAAAAAAAAGACAAACTTGTAGGAACGATTATCTATCTACCTGTATATATAGATTTTTCTAGTGAAAAACAAAAGTTTTTGTGTCCCAAAATTTGTTGATAAATTAATTGAAAATAGAAATTAAAAAAAATTTCGATGAAAAGTCAATATAACGAATGTATAATTGCATTTTGTTTCAATTTGCATAAATAAAAAAATATAATGTATACAAAAATTGGGACATGTAAAAATGAAAAAAAAAATACAAATATGTAGATATGTACAAACGGTTAAATATCGAACTGCATATACATTTTTTTCGAGCGATAAAATAGGTCGGCCAGACTCCGTTTTTTTGTGTCCCAAATTTTTTTGAATATGTAGTACCTACCTAATCAACTAAAACTAGAAATAAAAGAAAATTTAAAACACTATCAAATCAAAAATCATTATAAAAATTAACAAACGATTGCATTTTTCACTATTTATAAATTAAAAAAAAAATGTAATAAACAAAATTGGTACAAGTAAATACGAGAAATAGACCAACGTCCACAACCGATTATCTATAGAACTGCATTTACAGCTTTTTCTAGCTCTAAATTAGGTGGGCCAGCCTCCGGGGTTTGTGTCCTAAAATTTTGTAAATGTGTACTAAAAATAAAAAAAAATAAAAAAATTATTCTATGAAAAATAATTATACAAAATTTATAAATGATTACATTTTGTTAAAATTTTTAATAAATTAAAAACAAAAAATGTGTTTAATAAAATTGGGACAGGTAAAAACAAAAAAAGACGAAGGTGTAAATCGATTATCTATCAAACTGCATTTACAGATTTTTCAAGTGATAAGGAAAGTGGAAAAACTACTTTTTTGTGTCCCAACAGTTTTTGAATATGTAATTAATTAAAAATACAAATAGTACATTTTAAAAAACAATTCCATAAAAAATCCTTATAAGAAATGTATAAACGATTTTTTCATTTTTCAATTTTTTTTAAATTAAAAAAAAAACTGTGTAAAAAAGTTGGGACATAAGAAAACTTAAAAAACGACAAAAGTTTACAAATGATTACCTATCGCCCTAATTTTAGAGATTTTTCGAGTGATAAATTAGGTGGACTAAATTCGGTTTTTGTGTCCCAAAATGTTTTGAATAATTAATTAAAAACAGAAATATGTATGTAAAAACTAATTCCGGGAAAAATCATTATAATTTTTTCAAAATTTTTTTTGATTTGTATATATTAAAAAAAAATTGTGACAAAAACAAAAAAGGACAGACGTGTCCAAATGAATCCATCGAACTGCATTTAAAGATTATTCTTCTAGCAATTAAGTTAGTGGCAGAAATAAAAGAAAATTAAAAAAAAAAAATATTTATTCCATTTTTTTATAAATAAAAAAAATGTTTATGTTAAAAAATTTGGGACACCTTCATCTAACTTCCTTTTTCATCTTTGATTTATTGATTTAAGAGGATTTTTCTATATTGCCGAGGTGAAATACTAATCTCAAATTTGAAAAGTTACTGTTCCATTGTCCTCATCATTCGTAGGTACATGCCTTTTACTTTAACCGACGCAACGTTTCCGATTTCTTTGATCAAACTATCAAAACATCTGTCTTTGCACCCAACAAACAAGCCGCCGCCGCGGCCGCTTGTCTATATCACTCACAAAAAGATGTGTTAATTGCATCTATCACAACAGACACACTCGCGTGTACATATCTATTATACCGTCAGACAATTTTACAATAAAACTATGTACATCTTTCACTTCCGTTGCATTGGCTTGGTGATTGCTTGATAAATCAGCTGAGTAAAATTTTTATAGGAACATGGATCCGCACCATTCGTACACTCAGTACATATCAGAGGGTGGTAATTAATTCAATCATTACCACCAACGCTCTCTGACTGATGTATGTGTATATAGAAAGCCCATACCTACATATATACGATATACGAACCATCCAGGATTCGTTCCGAGAAGCACATTAACACACAAAAGTTGTATATGCATGCAACACGAATGAAATGAAATACAGTACAGTAATTATCGTTTATACTGTGCAACATCAATCCATCTGTCAGTTTGTTCATTGGGTTCTGAGGAGCGAGAGAGAGTATTTGCGCTCTTAGCCTCGAATACAATCCATCACTCCGACAACAACCGCTCTCGCTTCTCGTTTGCTATGCATCATGATGGAACTCTGATGGAACCTGTGTGCATGCTTCTTCAACCAAGTCATTCACATCGCATCCATTACAGTGATGCAACGAATATACGAATCTGACAATAAACCATTTGGAGCGCCTCCGCCCACTGCACCACCTTGTCCATACGCATACACCAGTCATCAACGCACCGCACCGCACTACACCGACACCGGCACAGCAACAGCAGCAGCAATATCTAACTTGACGATAGCTTAAGCACCGGCAATACATCGCACTGATAAATTGATGGCCATCCATAAAGCAGTCAGAGCCTGTCGGCCGCCATGTTCCATAAATAAATAAACTCAGTCAGTAATTCACGAAGTTGCAATGGTTCCACCTTCCGCTATATATGCGGCTGGTCTCTCCTCTCTCTATACGTGCCATTAACCTATCCTTTATATTATATATCCACCTAAGGGACCTTGCATCTCAATCTGCGTTGTGTGATGGTGGACTAGGTCCAGAACCAGAATCAGGATGTTCTTCGTATACATCGTTTGACTATTTGACTCTTTCACTTGTGTAGGTCTGTTTATAATTTATATAGCATGGCCTATAGAGTGATAGTGAAGCCTTCGGACAAACCAATCCACCCAACTGACAGATTCTTCAATTGAATACGTAATCAAATGAAAACATTTCGAAAACATTTGGTGTTGTAGATTCTTGGAATCAAAAGAAAGGGGAGTAGGTCCAAGACATCAGGAAGAACGAAGAAAGATCATTTTTTAGCAAAGGAAAGCTCTCAATGATTTTTTTGAAAAATTGTAAATAAATTTCATTCTTGATTCTTATGGAAATAAGCCAGATGCTATTTGAAGGTGCAAGGCCTTTTACTTAAATTCTCTTGGTATAGAAATAATGTTTTTTGGGGCTAATTTTTCACATTTAATTTTTCAATTGCGAATTATGGATTTATAAAATTTTGTTTATATAAAAAAAAAGTCGAACAAAGATAATTCGAGCTGAGGTTGGTGTGGCAGGTTTTGTGTATTAGGTATAGAAAACTAGAAGCTTGATTTTGAAAGTATAGATAAAAAAAGAACAAACAAATTTGGAAAATGAACGAATGTCATTTTTTCTTTAAATCCAAAATACTTTGACAATTTTGACACTGGATCAAAATGGGATACCATGTATACAAATAAAAAACTGGGTTATTTTTAGAACAAAAAAAGCGGTACCAATATACATACCTACCATACTTACTAGAGCCATAGATTTTAAGCCTGTATCTAATTACACGTGTATTCGTTCTAAATGCACATTAAAAGCGGCCCTTTTCTTGTAACTGACCGGGGTAAAGTGATTTAAAGATATTTTTGCGTTCTAAAAGAACGTTTTTTAGGTTTTTTTGGACATTTACAATAAGAAAAAAATATTTTCCAAAAAAACAAGTTTATTTATTTTCCAACGTCTTTTGGATCACAAAACATCAAAACTACGATTTAAAATTAATTACACGTGTACTGACCAAATACACGTGTAACAACGTATACATTTGTAAATATAAATATATGTGTTCATACACTCAGGGAAAAATCGCATTGTAAATTTACGCTGTGGCGTACTTAAATCAACGTTGTAGGTCACTTTGAAAAAAAGTATTTAATTTAAACTAAAACCACTCTGATTTAAATATGAAAATCATTTAACGAAGATTTTTACTATAAAACGCATTTGAATTAAACTGAAATGCCTTTAAATCAATGTTTCTACCGATTTGAAACAAAATCAACTGAAAAACAACTTCACTTTAAATACGAAACCACTTTGATTTAAAATAGAAAATTTTACTTTGTCATTCAAAGGTGAGCCCTTTTAAAATCAAAGTTGAAACTTCGTCTTATCAAATGCTTTTTCCCATTTGAAGCAAGTGATCAGCACTTTTAATTTAAACTACTTTTCTTTGTAACTATATGCATACAAAAAATAAAGTAAATCTTAGTAACTTTAAATACGAAACCACTTTGATTTAAAATAGAAAATTTTACTTTTTCATTTAAAGGTGAGTCCTATTAAAATCAAAGTTGAAACTTCATCATATCAAATGCTTTGTCCTATTTGAAGTAAGTGATGAAAACTTTTAACTTAAACTACTTTTCCTTGTAATTATACGCATACAAAAAATAAGGTAAAACATCGTAATTTTAAATACGAAACCACTTTCATTTAAAATAGAAAATTTTACTTTGTCATTCAAAGGTGAGTCCTATTAAAACCAAAGTTAAAACTTCGTTAAATCGAATGCTTTCTCCCTTTAGAATCAAGTGATGAGCATTTTTATTTTAAACTACTTTTCCTTGCAATTATACGCATACAAAAAATAAGGTAAAACATCGTAATTTTAAACACGAAACCACTTTCATTTAAAATAGAAAATTTTACTTTGTCATTCAAAGGTGAGTCCTATTAAAACCAAAGTTAAAACTTCGTTAAATCGAATGCTTTCTCCCTTTAGAATCAAGTGATGAGCATTTTTATTTTAAACTACTTTTCCTTGCAATTATACGCATACAAAAAATAAGGTAAAACATCGTAATTTTAAATACGAAACCACTTTCATTTAAAATAGAAAATTTTACTTTGTCATTCAAAGGTGAGTCCTATTAAAACCAAAGTTAAAACTTCGTTAAATCGAATGCTTTCTCCCTTTAGAATCAAGTGATGAGCACTTTTATTTTAAACTAGTTTTCCCTGTAATTATAGGCGTACAAAATATAAAGTAAAACATTGTAGTTTTAAATACAAAACCACTTTGATTTAAGGTTGGCAATTTCACTTTGTCATTCAAAGGTGAGCCTATTAAAATCAAAGTTGAAACTTCATCAAATCAATTTGCTTTCTCCCTTTTGAATCATGTGATAGACACTTTTATTTTAAACTAGTTTTCCCTGTAATTATAGGCGTACAAAATATAAAGTAAAACATCGTAGTTTTAAATACAAAACCACTTTGATTTAAGGTTGACAATTTCACTTTGTCATTCAAAGGTGAGCCTATTAAAATCAAAGTTGAAACTTCATCAAATCAATTTGCTTTCTCCCTTTTGAATCATGTGATAGACACTTTTATTTTAAACTAGTTTTCCCTGTAATTATAGGCGTACAAAATATAAAGTAAAACATCGTAGTTTTAAATACAAAACCACTTTGATTTAAGGTTGACAATTTCACTTTGTCATTCAAAGGTGAGCCTATTAAAATCAAAGTTGAAACTTCATCAAATCAATTTGCTTTCTCCCTTTTGAATCATGTGATAGACACTTTTATTTTAAACTAGTTTTCCCTGTAATTATAGGCGTACAAAATATAAAGTAAAACATCGAAGTTTTAAATACAAAACCACTTTGATTTAAGGTTGACAATTTCACTTTGTCATTCAAAGGTGAGCCTATTAAAATCAAAGTTGAAACTTCATCAAATCAATTTGCTTTCTCCCTTTTGAATCATGTGATAGACACTTTTATTTTAAACTAGTTTTCCCTGTAATTATAGGCGTACAAAATATAAAGTAAAACATCGTAGTTTTAAATACAAAACCACTTTGATTTAAGGTTGACAATTTCACTTTGTCATTCAAAGGTGAGCCTATTAAAATCAAAGTTGAAACATCATCAAATCAATTTGCTTTCTCCCTTTTGAATCATGTGATAGACACTTTTATTTTAAACTAGTTTTCCCTGTAATTATAGGCGTACAAAATATAAAGTAAAACATCGTAGTTTTAAATACAAAACCACTTTGATTTAAGGTTGACAATTTCACTTTGTCATTCAAAGGTGAGCCTATTAAAATCAAAGTTGAAACTTCATCAAATCAATTTGCTTTCTCCCTTTTGAATCATGTGATAGACACTTTTATTTTAAACTAGTTTTCCCTGTAATTATAGGCGTACAAAATATAAAGTAAAACATCGTAGTTTTAAATACAAAACCACTTTGATTTAAGGTTGACAATTTCACTTTGTCATTCAAAGGTGAGCCTATTAAAATCAAAGTTGAAACTTCATCAAATCAATTTGCTTTCTCCCTTTTGAATCATGTGATAGACACTTTTATTTTAAACTAGTTTTCCCTGTAATTATAGGCGTACAAAATATAAAGTAAAACATCGTAGTTTTAAATACAAAACCACTTTGATTTAAGGTTGACAATTTCACTTTGTCATTCAAAGGTGAGCCTATTAAAATCAAAGTTGAAACTTCATCAAATCAATTTGCTTTCTCCCTTTTGAATCATGTGATAGACACTTTTATTTTAAACTAGTTTTCCCTGTAATTATAGGCGTACAAAATATAAAGTAAAACATCGTAGTTTTAAATACAAAACCACTTTGATTTAAGGTTGACAATTTCACTTTGTCATTCAAAGGTGAGCCTATTAAAATCAAAGTTGAAACTTCATCAAATCAATTTGCTTTCTCCCTTTTGAATCATGTGATAGACACTTTTATTTTAAACTAGTTTTCCCTGTAATTATAGGCGTACAAAATATAAAGTAAAACATCGTAGTTTTAAATACAAAACCACTTTGATTTAAGGTTGACAATTTCACTTTGTCATTCAAAGGTGAGCCTATTAAAATCAAAGTTGAAACTTCATCAAATCAATTTGCTTTCTCCCTTTTGAATCATGTGATAGACACTTTTATTTTAAACTAGTTTTCCCTGTAATTATAGGCGTACAAAATATAAAGTAAAACATCGTAGTTTTAAATACAAAACCACTTTGATTTAAGGTTGACAATTTCACTTTGTCATTCAAAGGTGAGCCTATTAAAATCAAAGTTGAAACTTCATCAAATCAATTTGCTTTCTCCCTTTTGAATCATGTGATAGACACTTTTATTTTAAACTAGTTTTCCCTGTAATTATAGGCGTACAAAATATAAAGTAAAACATCGTAGTTTTAAATACAAAACCACTTTGATTTAAGGTTGACAATTTCACTTTGTCATTCAAAGGTGAGCCTATTAAAATCAAAGTTGAAACTTCATCAAATCAATTTGCTTTCTCCCTTTTGAATCATGTGATAGACACTTTTATTTTAAACTAGTTTTCCCTGTAATTATAGGCGTACAAAATATAAAGTAAAACATCGTAGTTTTAAATACAAAACCACTTTGATTTAAGGTTGACAATTTCACTTTGTCATTCAAAGGTGAGCCTATTAAAATCAAAGTTGAAACTTCGTCAAATCAGTTGCTTTCTCTCTTTTGAATCAAGTGATAGACACTTTTATTTTAAACTAGTTTTCCCTGTAATTATAGGCGTACAAAATATAAAGTAAAACATCGTAGTTTTAAATACAAAACCACTTTGAGTTAAAGTAGACAATTTCACTTTGTCATTCAAAAGTGAGCCTATTAAAATCAAAGTTGAAACTTCATCAAATCAATTTGCTTTCTCCCTTTTGAATCATGTGATAGACACTTTTATTTTAAACTAGTTTTCCCTGTAATTATAGGCGTACAAAATATAAAGTAAAACATCGTAGTTTTAAATACAAAACCACTTTGATTTAAGGTTGACAATTTCACTTTGTCATTCAAAGGTGAGCCTATTAAAATCAAAGTTGAAACTTCATCAAATCAATTTGCTTTCTCCCTTTTGAATCATGTGATAGACACTTTTATTTTAAACTAGTTTTCCCTGTAATTATAGGCGTACAAAATATAAAGTAAAACATCGTAGTTTTAAATACAAAACCACTTTGATTTAAGGTTGACAATTTCACTTTGTCATTCAAAGGTGAGCCTATTAAAATCAAAGTTGAAACTTCGTCAAATCAGTTGCTTTCTCTCTTTTGAATCAAGTGATAGACACTTTTATTTTAAACTAGTTTTCCCTGTAATTATAGGCGTACAAAATATAAAGTAAAACATCGTAGTTTTAAATACAAAACCACTTTGAGTTAAAGTAGACAATTTCACTTTGTCATTCAAAAGTGAGCCTATAAAAATCATAGTTCCAACTTCGTCAAAACAAATGCTTTGTAGCGTTTGAATCAAATCGGTAATCCTTGCATTAACATACATCATTATACCAAACAAATGAGAAAAATCATAATATTTAAAGACGAAATACTTTTATAAGCTTAACTTGAATAAAAGTTTGAATACTAAACTATAAAATCAACTACCCATGTAATTTATTGGTTTAATTGCTTTGCAACTCTGTTAAAAATTTCATCTTCAAACTATTCCAGAATCGTAATACTATTTAGGTAATCCCTTTTTTCTTATCTAATTCAAGGTGGCAGCCCTACTTAATTCAAATATGCATAGAAATCATTACTCTTGAAATAAATGTAATTATATATAATATATATATATATACGTTTTTTAAGGTGTCTTTTGTGTGTTCCCAATGAGAATACCCAAATACATAATACATATCATATAATTTTGCTTTGTATTGATACACAATACATGGTTGAAGTTGCTACTAAAGTAACATTTTGCTTCTTTGTTGCAAAAAATGCTACTGTCTTATATCGTCTGAAAATTTAATTCATGTACAAAATGCAAAGATTTTAGAAATTATTTTTGAAACAAAAAACTTAGAACAGTACGAATGTACGTCTATTTTCTAATAGAATATTGTAAATCTCTGTCTTCAATTAATGATCCCAATGTTGTCAAACTATCCTAGCAATTGTAAGTGTTTTTGAATTATTGCCGTTTTGCAATTAAAAAGCCATTTCTATACATTTATCAATTTAATAAAATATAATCAAACGAGTGAATTTATAAGTATTAACCTACAGGTACAAATATTGCACGTTGATAATTTAAAAAAAAACAACTTCAGTTGCATATTGCATTTCATAATCTATCTATCAATTCGATTAGAAAACCTAGAGTCTGTGTGGAATTTTAAAAGTTCACTATATATCATATTTTCAAATAATAATGCATAATAAATTCATAAACAAATTAACTTTAAGTTTTCACAAAAACCAACATTGCATTTGACATCAACTAGTTAAAGAATTTTTATCAAACATGCATTAAAAAATAATTTTTCAATGTCATGAAATACCGAGTTACTTAAAAAAATAAATATTTCGTTGTTTTACGATATTCTTGCTAAGCAAACTGACCTGAAGCATTTCCATGCGAATTTTTGTTTTGTTGAATCTCGCATTTATAAATTTGGAAATAGTATTGCATTTTCTTTTTCAATTCCTTGAATTTTGTAAAGTGACAACACTGTTGGTGTCCACTTTGCATGGTGTAACGCCATTAAGTTTTCATTTTAAGCGCCAAATCGGAAATATCATTTGAATTAATTACATTTCCACTTTGATTTAAGGTAGCTTCGCTTTTAATAAAAGATAAAATACGTTTTCACTTTGAATCAATGTCGAAAATCAAAATTCTACTTTGAATACAATACGAACCACTTTAAATCAAGGTGGCAACGCTACTTAATTCAAATAAGATCTGAATTTCATTTCCATTGTAGCGTCTGTTTCGTTCTCCCTCACTCTTTTTAGTTATACCTACCCGAGTGTGTATGTGTATGCATATTCATCCGCGCTCAATGAGAATACCCAAATACATAATACATATCATATAATTTTGCTTTGTATTGATACACAATACATGGTTGAAGTTGCTACTAAAGTAACATTTTGCTTCTTTGTTGCAAAAAATGCTACTGTCTTATATCGTCTGAAAATTTAATTCATGTACAAAATGCAAAGATTTTAGAAATTATTTTTGAAACAAAAAACTTAGAACAGTACGAATGTACGTCTATTTTCTAATAGAATATTATAAATCTCTGTCTTCAATTAATGATCCCAATGTTGTCAAACTATCCTAGCAATTGTAAGTGTTTTTGAATTATTGCCGTTTTGCAATTAAAAAGCCATTTCTATACATTTATCAATTTAATAAAATATAATCAAACGAGTGAATTTATAAGTATTAACCTACAGGTACAAATATTGCACGTTGATAATTTAAAAAAAACAACTTCAGTTGCATATTGCATTTCATAATCTATCTATATTAATTCCATCCAAAATAGTGTGTCATGATTATACTTTCTTGAACTGACAATTTGTTTGCATAAGATTTCTTATAAAAATGCCACTTCGCGCAGACTTCGTTCTCGAAATTAAAAATCAATTCGATTAGAAAACCTAGAGTCTGTGTGGAATTTTAAAAGTTCACTATATATCATATTTTCAAATAATAATGCATAATAAATTCATAAACAAATTAACTTTAAGTTTTCACAAAAACCAACATTGCATTTGAAACCAACTAGTTAAAGAATTTTTATCAAACATGCATTAAAAAATAATTTTTCAATGTCATGAAATACCGAGTTACTTAAAAAAATAAATATTTCGTTGTTTTATGATATTCTTGCTAAGGAAACTGACCTGAAGCATTTCCAGGCGAATTTTTGTTTTGTTGAATCTCGCATTTATAAATTTGGAAATAGTATTGCATTTTCTTTTTCAATTCCTTGAATTTTGTAAAGTGACAACACTGTTGGTGTCCACTTTGCATGGTGTAACGCCATTAAGTTTTCATTTTAAGCGCCAAATCGGAAATATCATTTGAATTAATTACATTTCCACTTTGATTTAAGGTAGCTTCGCTTTTAATAAAAGATCAAATACGTTTTCACTTTGAATCAATGTCGAAAATCAAAATTCTACTTTGAATACAATACGAACCACTTTAAATCAAGGTGGCAACGCTACTTAATTCAAATAAGATCTGAATTTCATTTCCATTGTAGCGTCTGTTTCGTTCTCCCTCACTCTTTTTAGTTATACCTACCCGAGTGTGTATGTGTATGCATATTCATCCGCGCTCAATGAGAATACCCAAATACATAATACATATCATATAATTTTGCTTTGTATTGATACACAATACATGGTTGAAGTTGCTACTAAAGTAACATTTTGCTTCTTTGTTGCAAAAAATGCTACTGTCTTATATCGTCTGAAAATTTAATTCATGTACAAAATGCAAAGATTTTAGAAATTATTTTTGAAACAAAAAACTTAGAACAGTACGAATGTACGTCTATTTTCTGAATATTGTAAATCTCTGTCTTCAATTAATGATCCCAATGTTGTCAAACTATCCTAGCAATTGTAAGTGTTTTTGAATTATTGCCGTTTTGCAATTAAAAAGCCATTTCTATACATTTATCAATTTAATAAAATATAATCAAACGAGTGAATTTATAAGTATTAACCTACAGGTACAAATATTGCACGTTGATAATTTAAAAAAAAACAACTTCAGTTGCATATTGCATTTCATAATCTATCTATCAATTCGATTAGAAAACCTAGAGTCTGTGTGGAATTTTAAAAGTTCACTATATATCATATTTTCAAATAATAATGCATAATAAATTCATAAACAAATTAACTTTAAGTTTTCAAAAAAACCAACATTGCATTTGACATCAACTAGTTAAAGAATTTTTATCAAACATGCATTAAAAAATAATTTTTCAATGTCATGAAATACCGAGTTACTTAAAAAAATAAATATTTCGTTGTTTTACGATATTCTTGCTAAGCAAACTGACCTGAAGCATTTCCATGCGAATTTTTGTTTTGTTGAATCTCGCATTTATAAATTTGGAAATAGTATTGCATTTTCTTTTTCAATTCCTTGAATTTTGTAAAGTGACAACACTGTTGGTGTCCACTTTGCATGGTGTAACGCCATTAAGTTTTCATTTTAAGCGCCAAATCGGAAATATCATTTGAATTAATTACATTTCCACTTTGATTTAAGGTAGCTTCGCTTTTAATAAAAGATAAAATACGTTTTCACTTTGAATCAATGTCGAAAATCAAAATTCTACTTTGAATACAATACGAACCACTTTAAATCAAGGTGGCAACGCTACTTAATTCAAATAAGATCTGAATTTCATTTCCATTGTAGCGTCTGTTTCGTTCTCCCTCACTCTTTTTAGTTATACCTACCCGAGTGTGTATGTGTATGCATATTCATCCGCGCTCAATGAGAATACCCAAATACATAATACATATCATATAATTTTGCTTTGTATTGATACACAATACATGGTTGAAGTTGCTACTAAAGTAACATTTTGCTTCTTTGTTGCAAAAAATGCTACTGTCTTATATCGTCTGAAAATTTAATTCATGTACAAAATGCAAAGATTTTAGAAATTATTTTTGAAACAAAAAACTTAGAACAGTACGAATGTACGTCTATTTTCTGAATATTGTAAATCTCTGTCTTCAATTAATGATCCCAATGTTGTCAAACTATCCTAGCAATTGTAAGTGTTTTTGAATTATTGCCGTTTTGCAATTAAAAAGCCATTTCTATACATTTATCAATTTAATAAAATATAATCAAACGAGTGAATTTATAAGTATTAACCTACAGGTACAAATATTGCACGTTGATAATTTAAAAAAAAACAACTTCAGTTGCATATTGCATTTCATAATCTATCTATCAATTCGATTAGAAAACCTAGAGTCTGTGTGGAATTTTAAAAGTTCACTATATATCATATTTTCAAATAATAATGCATAATAAATTCATAAACAAATTAACTTTAAGTTTTCACAAAAACCAACATTGCATTTGACATCAACTAGTTAAAGAATTTTTATCAAACATGCATTAAAAAATAATTTTTCAATGTCATGAAATACCGAGTTACTTAAAAAAATAAATATTTCGTTGTTTTACGATATTCTTGCTAAGCAAACTGACCTGAAGCATTTCCATGCGAATTTTTGTTTTGTTGAATCTCGCATTTATAAATTTGGAAATAGTATTGCATTTTCTTTTTCAATTCCTTGAATTTTGTAAAGTGACAACACTGTTGGTGTCCACTTTGCATGGTGTAATGCCATTTAGTTCATTTCCACTTTGATTTAAGTTAGCTTCGCTTTTAATAAAAGATCAAATACGTTTTCACTTTGAATCAATGTCGAAAATCAAAATTCTACTTTGAATAATATACGAAACACTTTAAATCAAGGTGGCAACGCTACTTACTTCAAATAAGCTACGACATCATTTCTCCTAAAACAACTGTTAATGGATATCTGTCTCGATCTGAATTTCATTTGCATTGTTAGCGTCTGCTTCTTTCTCCCTCATGTTAGTTATAACTACCCGATTGAGTATGGCTATCCTATAATCTACATGTATTGTTTTGCGAATACCTACACAAAAGCCATATTGTCCCCCTTATGTACTTGATACACATTCTTATGTGCGTGATCATTATGCCTAAGTTCTTTGTGTTGCGGTAGAAGGTATTTCATTTTCTTTGTTGGCTTCCTCATTGTCGCGTCGTGAATTTTCTTGCTGCTGAAAAAAATTAAATAAATTTAATAAAAAGTGAGTTACTTTCTTTTGAAAAAGTATTTAAGATTGAGTAATAAAAACTATGGCATTATGTGATGCTGGAAAAAAGAGTCCAATAGAAAATATTGAAACGATATTACTTGACCACACCACCCAAATCCTGGACAGTGATGGAAAAATTATAGAAATTATTTTTTCTACATCTGATGAAGCTGATTCATACCATTTGGAAAAATTATTAAAAGAATTCGATCTGGAAAGTCTTTACAATATTTTTCAAGGTATGTTTTAAATAAAATTCTACTTAAAAAATTATCTCAGGTGTATTATCAATGCAAAGTGAAATGAAAAACAATTGTGCATAACTAAATAAATTCCGTCTTACATATATTCGTTCTATAATTCCCTTGTCTGCAAAGGAATTGCATTGCATTTGATAATGCTTTTTACGATAAAAAATAGTTTTTCTATAAAAAATTTCACTTTCAATTGATACAAAAACTAGGTTCATCAATTTCCTTTCTGTATGAAAAGTTTATTAAAAAATAGGTTGTTGGCTTTCTCATTGTCTTTGTCATGTCGTGGTTTTTCTCGCTGCTACAAAAATTAAATGAATTTAATAAAAAAGTAAGTTATTATCTTTTGAATCAAAATTTCACTTTGAATTGATGCATAAACTAAGCCTAACAATTTTACCTAAAGTGCAAACCAATATTGAAAAAAAGAAGGTGCAAAAGCACCCCATTTCACACTGCCAATAAATTATTTCATTTGTATTTGAAAAAAGGAATTAATTTACTCGAGGCTTTTTATCTGAAAAGTCTATCCAGATTTTTCAAACGTAAGATTTAAGCTGAGAGAAATAGTAGGGTAGCTATCGAAAAAAAAATTCAATGAACTTATTTAAAATGCGTGTTATTTTTGATTGAAAAAGTATTTAAGATTGGGTAAAAAATCTTTCAATAGAAAATGTTGAAACGATATAACTAGACAAAACACTAAAATCCTGGATAGTGATGGAAAAATTATAGAAATTATATTTTCTACGCCTGATGAAGCTGATTCATTCTATTTGATAAAATTTTTAAAGGTTTCGATCTGAAATGTCTTTGCAAAAATTTGTGTAGGTGTTTTACTTCAAAAATGATCTTAGTTGTTATATCAAGGCAAAGTGAAATGAAAAAAAATTTTGAACAACTATATAATTTCGGTCTAACATATATTCGTTACATAATTACTTTGTCTGCAAATAATTGCATTTCATTGAATTTTCGTTTCTATGATAAAAAAATAGATTTTCTATCAAAATTTCACTTTCCATTGAGGCATTAACTAAGTTCATTGATTTTCCTTGCGTGTCGAAAGTTTTTTTAAAAAAAGTAGGTTGTTGGCTTTCTCATTGTTGGCTTTCTCACGCGTCATGAATTTTCTTGCTGCTGAAAAAAACTAAATTGATTCAATAAAAAAGTAAGTTATTTTCTTTTGAATCAAAATTTCACTTTCAATTAATGTAAAAACTAAGCCTAACCATTTTCCTTAGTGTGTAAAAAAAATTTAAAAAAAGAAGGTGCAAAAGCACCCTATTTTGCACTGCCAATTGGTTATTTATTTGCATTTGAAAAATAGGAATACATTAACTCGAGGCTTTTAATCTGAAAAGTCTATTTAGATTTTTCAAACGTAAGATTTAAGCCTAGAGAAATAGTAGGGTAGCTAACAAAATAAAATGTAATATATTTAATAAAAAGTTCTTTAAATTGACTAAATTGAGAACTTGGGCATTATATTATTTTGAAAGAAGAATTCAATAGAAAATATTGAAACGATATTACTAGACCACATCACTCAAATCAATTCGGGATATTGTAGTGATGGACATTATATTTTCTATGTCTGATGACGCTGATTCATATAATTTAACAAACTTTTTTAAAGCTTTCGATCTGGAAATCTTTGCAAAATTTTTGCAGTTATATTTTAATTCAAGTTCCTTTTTAAAAATGATCTTTGTTGTTAGGTATATCCATGCAAAGTGAAATGAAAAGTAATTATGCACAACAAAATAAATTCTAATTTTTGGAATATGTTCATTTCGAAACAAATTTGGTTCTTCCTTGTCTGCAAAAGAACTGCATTTCAATTGATATTGGTTTTTACGATAAAAAAAATAATTTCGCTATCAAAATTTCACTTTGATTGATTCATAAACTAGGCCGATTAATTTTTCCTTTTGTGTGCTAAAAATTTAAAAAAAAAGTAGTTGTGGTGCTTCATTTGACACTGCTTATTGATTAATTAATTATTTTAATTTTGTTTTTAAAAGTTTTTATGACATATGTTAATAAGTTTCTATTAGATTTAAATTCTTTTTTGCAACTTTGGAGGAAGGTATTTTGACAATATTTTTTAGTAATTTCTGCCAGAAAATTTAAATATATTTTAGTGAATTTCTTTTAATAATAGTTTTAAATAAATTAAATTTTTTACCGAAGAACTCCTAAACATTGAAAATTTCATACATTTAAACGCTAGTGAGTAAGAACTTAAGTCACTGTAATTTAAATTTTGTTTTTGGATTTGATTCAAGATTCGTTTTATTTCCATTGGTATTAAGAATACAACTCTACAGAAACTTCTTTTGATAACATTTACTTTTTATTATTGTTTTTTTTTTCTTTTTTGAATATATGATTTTTTAATTTCAAATTTACAATTTTTATATGCATATTTTTAACTTCTTGTAACATTAAGCTGACCTTATTTCTTGACTTGCTATGAAACACATATCGTCCATAAAAGCTATTTATTTGGTTATGTTACCATCATCATAACAAAATAACTGATTTTATTTTAATAACATCAAAAACTTAATTTGAATAAGTTCCGATTCGACTTGCCGTCGAACTCGGTGAAGTTGGACCCCAGCGCGTGCGGTATCTGGGGGGGGGGAAAGAGGCGTGGGATAATTTAATACAAATTTAAGGATTTTGATGTTTGCAATTTTTCAACAATTTTAATTTCAATTTCGTTTTATTTCCATTGGTATTAAGAATATAAATCTACAGAAACTTCTTTTCATAAAATTTCCTTCTTATTTAATTGTTTTTTTTTCTCTCTTTTAATATATGATTTTTTAATTTAAAATTTACAATTTGTATATATGTATATATTTTTTAACTGCTTCTATAAAGCTGACCTTATCTCTTGACTTGCTATGATACACATATCGTCCATAAAAGCTATTTATTTGGTTATGTTACCATCATCATAACAAAATAACTGATTTTATTTTAATAACATCCAAAACTTAGTTTGAATAAGTTCCGATTCGACTTGCCGTCGAACTCGGTGAAGTTGGACCCCAGCGCGTGCGGTATCTGGGGGGGAAAGAGGCGTGGGATAATTTAATACAAATTTAAGAAATTTGATGTTTGCAATTTTAAATCAATTTTTAGACGTTTTAAGTCAAGTTCTACATAAAAAAAAACCCAATCGTGGTACCAAGTTTGTATTTCGGCATTTTATTTTTACTGTAGTGTCAATTCTTGGTTTCTCTTGCTGACAAAATAAATTTATTCATTTTATAAAAAATTTAAGCTATTCTCTTTTGTCATTTTATTTGGAAACTATATACATTTGACTTGAGTCCTAAATAACTGACGTCGAAGTTATTATAAAGACAACAATATCGAAAATATTTCATATCATTAAAATATCGCATTACACAAAAACATTTAATCCGTTTTATGAAAACGGACAAAATATAAAATATATGTTTTAATGACATTTTCATATGTGTACCTATAAACTGTATAAGTCTTTATTTATATTTTTTGTCTAATAACTACTACCTAAAAAGATGACTGTGAAAAGAATCTGAAGGTTGAAAACCCGAAGAGAAAAAATTTATAAATTCCAATACTTTGAGCAGACAGTAAAATTAAAAAAATTTATTTTGACAAAGACATTAATCTAATATCGTTGAAAGCAAACAAATTTTAAACTTCGTTGTTGCAGTGGCCTTTTATCATGTCTAAAAACTTAAAAACCTTAGAGTAGGTTTTGATCTGAAAAATATATTGAGGCTCAAACGAGAGATATGAGCCAAGTTTGAAATAAATACATTTGTAAAACCGATCAGAATTGCTTTCCTCTCTACGTTAACAATCGTCTTTGGAAACAAATTAACAGAAATCTTGTCAAAACGCGTCTTTCGTTAGTTAAGAAAGACGTGTTATGATAAGACATGATGGCTGATACCAAAAACTAGCTCATTTTTTGCTATCAGCCTTTCCGTTTTATCTTAAATATAGTTTTATTGAACAATAACTTTGTTTTTTTGTTTAATTTAGAAAAACACGTCACTTTTAGATCATTAAAGTACTTATCAAGACATGACATTAATGATGTCATAAAAGATATTGGTTTGCGTGCTGAATTCCGCGAAAAGCTTTTCTTTTGGAGAAAGCAGCAGGTGAGCAAGCATTGGCTAAATAAAACTTTATATTTCAACGTATAGTGGATTTACATTTATACCTTCAATCGAGTTAAAGGATTTTAATTTAATTTAATTTAAATTTACATTTATTGAATACAGAGATTGAGAGAGTAGTAAACGAAAAAAAACTTGGTTGGGTGAAAAAAAATTGGAGAAACCAAACAAAAAGCAATGATTATAGGCTTTAAATCAGCCCATTTATTCATTATTGTTCTTGTTTAAATTTATTTATCGCATCCGAGTTCAAAAGATTCGTTTCTTGAAGACTTTTTCCAACTATTTCCAGTATCTGAACACAAAATACTATGCATTTGTACGAAAAGAAAAATATTGTTATAAATTACATACACTACCTATACAGATTTCCATATCTGTGCATATATTTCAACAGAAAATCACTAAAATACAAAAAAATGAGAAAAATTTGTTTAACAAATGATTCAAAAAATATTTCTACGTATGTATTTATAATTTCAATAATGATTTGCATTTAAAGTTTTTGTTTTCAGATAATATTTTGAGAAATGTTTTTCAGATTCGGTAACTATTAATTATTCAGATAAGACAAAACCTTTTTTTTTCTTTCATTAAACTTTTCAAGACTTGCGTTTAAAGACTTCAAAACTACATATATTTTTTCTTCGGGAAAAAGACTTAGAAAAATTTTCAATATTTTTTGTTCGGGAAAAAAACTTCGAAAAATTTTCAATATTTTTTGTTCGGGAAAAAGACTTAGAAAAATTTTAGGACTTTGAAAAATTTTCAATATTTTTTGTTCGGGAAAAAGACTTAGAAAAATTTTCAATATTTTTTGTTCGGGAAAAAGACTTAGAAAAATTTTCAATATTTTTTGTTCGGGAAAAAGACTTAGAAAAATTTTAGGACTTAGAAAAATTTTCAATATTTTTTGTTCGGAAAAAAGACTTAGAAAAATTTTAGGACTTAGAAAAATTTTCAATATTTTTTGTTCGGGAAAAAGACTTAGAAAAATTTTCAATATTTTTTGTTCGGGAAAAAGACTTAGAAAAATTTTCAATATTTTTTGTTCGGGAAAAAGACTTAGAAAAATTTTCAATATTTTTTGTTCGGGAAAAAGACTTAGAAAAATTTTCAATATTTTTTGTTCGGGAAAAAGACTTAGAAAAATTTTAGGACTTAGAAAAATTTTCAATATTTTTTCTTCGGGAAAAAGACTTATTTTAGTAACCCGAGGTTCGCTTAAATGAAAAACCCGCTTAAGATTTTTTGGCGTTTCACTTTGACTGTATCTTCATAATGCTATTCTTTGACACATTCAATTGTGTTCGCCAAGAATTTGTCCTTGCTATACTTTTGTTTAAGTTTTCAGATGAAGACATGTACATTTAAATCCACTATAAATATGTTTGTGTGTAATATGCAAATTAGAGAACTTTTTTTTGCATCAAAGACCATAGAAAAAAATTAAAAATCATAATAAAAACCATATAACGACTTTTATAAAAATGTTTTAGCAGGGAATCGATGACGAAACCATATCGCTAACTACAAAAATTGAAAATTGGCAAAAGCAAAGTGATTCGCGGGCCGAAACTCTAAGTTCAAGCCTTAAATCAAGGAGTTGTCAAATTGTGAGTATAATTTATTGTTTTAACATGTTTGCGTTTTTAATATGGTATGGAGTTTAGAACCTCTTGCAACTTTTAAATTCTTCGTCCAAAGGGAAGTCTTTGGTAGAATACTACGCAACCTACAATCTTTTAGAAAACGTGCATAGAGATACAATAATAGAAATAATAATTGAAGAAGCGAACTGCGCGCACGCTTTTTTAAAGCCAAGTGATTTCCAATCAATTGTTGAAGAAATATTATTAATTTTTCCAAACGAAAAAGAAGTTAAGGTAAGAGCATATTATCGTTATTTTATTAAACTGGTTTAAACAGTTACAAAAGCTGGCAAAATATTTTCAAAAATGTACATACGCTTTCAAATATTATTCTGCTCTAAAGCGTTCTTAATTTTCAAACGGGGTTATTAATCATGTCGATTATGGAATCCACAATATTATCCACAGTATTGGATCCGCAGTAATTCGCAGTGCAGTGTTCTTTTTTCTCCTTGCCCATCTATCATGAAAAGAAAAGAGAAAACTATACTGAGAATCACTGCGGATCCAGTATTGCGGATTCAATAATCGACATGAGTATCTTTCAGTTTTCGTAAAAGTTTTATAATTTTGTAAACTTTTGTAACATTGAACAGAAAGATGAAAAAATAAAATGAAATGACAAAAATATTAAAAATATTAGGTACAAATATTTTTAAACTTCTAAAAAATAAATACAAATCAAAAAACGGCGAACAAAATTTGAAGAACGGCTGAATGAGTCATGTTAAATGAAGGAAATTGGTTTCCGATCGAATGTTCAAATTGTTAGTAGCTTACATACCAAAACTATCCAAAAATGTCTTATTTTGTATACTTAAAGTAGAAATATTTAAAAATATGATATTTTAACAACAAATATCAATATAAAAAAATATTACACTGACAGGCAGGTAACTCGAAGTTCAAAATATATTTAATGCTACTAGTTGGCTGCCTTGTACAAACCCGAAAAATGTTAAGTTTCTTTTCCCCTGAAACCATTTCTTTCAATAAGTGAATTTATCATTTAAAACTAAGTTCATTTTGATAGCTACAAATTAAACAAATGATTCTAGTAAATGATGAGTTAATGAGTTTTTTTTATTTTTGTCCTCCAATTTAACTTAACAAGGTTCTTTGTTCCTATTCTAGGACTACTATTTCATTCCTCGAAAAGGAAAAAAAAATCCTGGTGGCAAATTATACTATAGATTTGTAAATTCAAGGTCAAAGAGGTCGAGGAAAACGTTGGAAGAAGGTATAAGACATTTAGATCGCCCTAATTCACCGTTGTTGGATGAAGTGGATGATTCCATAACCATAGCTTTAAAAACTACCTTGAGTCGAGATAGCTCCGACTGGAATTCAGTTTGTGATAAGTGGAAAAAAACGTTTTCACTTCGTCAACGAGAGCTAATAACGGCATATAACCATTCAGATTTTTTTAAATCTTGGCCAAAATTTGCAGACTCGAGGGCTCCAGAACTGGTAATATTTTTATGAAAGCTGTTCATAAAATTATTTTAGCATATATTTTGTCACCAATTTTAATGTCATTCTAAAAGTTTAATAAAAATTAAAAGATTTTTTAATATCGTTTAATTTTCATTCTTAGATTAAAATTGATTTTGAACTAATGTACCCTGGAAAACAGCATCTTTTACTGAGCAAATGGGAACAATTCAAAATATTTGTTAAAAGGTACTACGAAATAAACATTCACAACCCAAATTGCAAAAAGCAATTGCTTTTAATTAATTCTCATTCAAAATCGACTGGAAAAAAAAAAGGTTCGTATTTATTTTTTTAAATTTATGTAAAACTAAAGACATAAATCAATTAATTTTAATTAATAATAATAGAAATTGTGAAACATTTTTTCCTTTCCGATTTTTCTTTCACTAAGATCTTACATAATAATGCGTATTTCTATCTAGCAAACCCCTAAAGCAACTTACTTAAAAAAAAAAAAACAATATGTGACCAATTACATTTTATTGTAAATAACTATTCACATATGAACTTTATTCAACAAATGGTAAAGTAAGCAATGTTTTAGAATTTCGCAAGCAATTTACCATTTAAGTTTTATTTTTTTCTGCAAAGCTTTACACGGAAAAAAACTAATCAACTTCTCTATTTTCTTATAGATTCAGAAGATTATATTCTGGCAAGCCTACTTAACTCAGTCCTTCCTCCTGTCTCAAGATTCAAAGACAAAAGTGGAAGCAACAAACGGAAAGTCACCATTGCTGATGCCCAGGAGAGTTTTATTTTGAGAATCACTTCTATTGAATGCTACGAAGAAAAGATCAGCGAACTGGTAAACAAATATTATAACATAGGTTTAACAATTCAACCATTTATTATTTGTGTTGGTCAAGATGATAACAATCTTGATTCATTTTATATTTATTTAGACAAAACATTGTATAAGTTTCATAATTTTATAGAAGCCCTTGACTTGTGTTTTAAAACTTTCCATGTCCTATCCCTAGAATATCCGTTAGCTTGTCAGCCATGTTGGTTGTTCATCCAAAAATATTTCAACATTGAAAGCAAGTTTGACTTTAAATCCAGCAGTGTAACATCATTACTTAATTTTTTAAGTACTCAAAAATAATGTTTAACTTCTATTTCAAAACCTTTCATTTTCTTTCCTGTATATATGTATCCTTTAGTTAAACACCCCTATTACGGTTGTCAATAATCAACGATTTTCAAGATTTATCAAGTATCAATTGTTATTTGACAATTTTAATAGGGGTATATAAGTATGTATATTTTATTCCGTGACATATCCTTTATCTTGTAGTTCGTACATATTGACTATGTAAAAATAATTTTTAAATAAAACAGATAATTTCTCTTTCAAAACATTTGGAATCCTTTTCTTCATATCCTTTAGCTTTTCAGCAGTTGGTTTTTTATGCAAAAATATTTTTTTTAATATTGAAAGCAATCATGAACTCAATTCCAATAACTTAATAGCTCTGTTAAGCTTTTTAAGTGGGCCCAAAATATTAATGGTGTTTGAAAACTTTTCCACATTTCCTTTATATGATCTTTAAGAATGCCGGCCTTCTGTTGTTCATCAATACAATTGTTAACTTTTGAAGTAATATCCTTTATATTCTTAAATAAAGTTGATAACTTTCGTTTCAAATGTCTTCCTTTGTATCCTTCAGCTTGTCAGCTTGTTAGTTTTTACATAATAATAATTTTAAAAATTTTAAACTGATGTTTCAGAACTTTTTAAATAATTCCTTTATATCCTTCACAAAAATGTATTATGTACTTATGTTTCGAATTTTAGGCTTGCTTGATCTTTGCAAGCTTTATAATTTTTCGTCCAAAGACAAAGAAGGCTTTAGTAGATACCACTTGGAAGTGTTGCAAAAATATTATCTATTTAAAAGTTATTTCTCTTATATCCTTAAGCTTGGCAACCTGTTGGTTGTTCATTCAATAATCCTTTTTTTTTATAAAATTCGGTCCTTCCTCCTGTCGATTCAAAGATAAAAGTGGAAGCAAAAACCGAAAGGTTGCTATTGATGATGCCCAGGAGATTTTTATTTTGAGAGTCACTTCCATTGATGAAAAGATCGATGAACTGGTAAACAAATATTATAACATAGGTTTAACAATTCAGACATTTATTGTTTGTGTTCGTCAAGATGATTACAATTTTGATTCGATTTAAATTATTTTATTTAAACAAAATATTTTTTTCTGTTTGACGATTTTATAGAATCCATTGACTTGTGTTTTAAAACTTTCTAAGTCATTTCCCTAAAATACACGTTAACTTGTTAGCCATGTGGTTGTTCATCCAAAAACATTTTTTCAACATTGAAAGCAAGTTTGATTATATATGAAAAAAGCAAGCATAATTCTAATAACGTTATAGCTCTATTAAACTTTACTGGTGTTTAAAAACTTTTGAAGTTATTTCCTTTATATCATCCTTAAAATTATCAGCCTTTTCAAAACGTTTCAAATGCGTTCCCTTACATCCTTCAGCTTGTCAGCTCGTTAGTTGTTTTTTCAATGAGATGAGACTTGCCAGTCCGGACTCAATCTTCTCAATCTAAACAGTTTATTATATCCTCCTACTACTACTACCTACTTACAGTGTAAAACAAAAATTTGTATACCAAATATTTTCCTCTGACTAAACTACATAATTCAGTTCTTCTAATTTAACAGTTTAAAGTTTATCATAAATACTTTGAATTTTAAAGTAAACAATTAAAAGTGAATGGATTTCTTTGCATAGTTCTCTTGGTGAATTTTTTCTGTTTATATGTATGTATCAATAATCAATATGTTCAGAGATTGAAAATATTTCTGTTCTAAATCAAAGCGTTCACTTTCAAATCAAGATTTTCATTTTTCTCTTCAAAGTGTTTATATTAATACATTTTAAAATTACAACTGAACTTACTAAGAATCTAAAGTGAACACTAAAACTAAACGTTTAAAATGTGTTTATTTATATCCATCAGCTTGTCAGCCTGTTGGTTGTTCACATAATAATAATTTTAAAAATGTAAAGCTTTTTTTCAAAAATATTAAATTAATTCCTTTACATCCTTCACAACAATTAATAACTTTTGTTTCAAATTTTAACTTTGTCTGACCTTTGCAAGTTTTAAGGGAAGACTTTAGTAGATGCCACTTGGAATTTTTTGAAAATAATATCTTTTTAGAAGTTATTTCCTTATACATATCCTTAAGCTTGCCAACCTGTTCGTTGTTGATACAACATTCCTTTTTTAATAAAATTCAGTCCTTCCTTCTGTGTTAATTCAAAGATAAAAGCGGAAGCACTCCATCTGATAGATTTTTATTTTGAGAATCACTTCCATTGAATACTATGATGAAAAGATCCGCGAACTAGTAAATAAATATTATAGCATAGGTTTAACAATTCAGACATTTATTATTTGCATTGGTCAGGATGTATACAAACATGATTCATTTTATATTCATTTACACAAAACATTGTATAAGTTTGACCCTTGACTTGGGTTTCAAATTATTTCAAGTTTTTTCCCTTTCCAAAAAATGTTGGTTGTTCATTCAAAAATATTTTTTCAATATTGAAAACAAGTTTGACTTTAAACCCAGGAGTGTAACTCCATTGCTTTAGTTCTTAAGTACTAAAAAATAATGTTTAACTTCTTTTTTTTTACATTTAATTGATACCTTATGTTTCAAAATCTTTGAATGTATTTCATTCAATGACATACATATTATAGTTTATATTTCAATTCGAACATATTGATTATGCAACAATATCGTTTAAAACAGATATTTTTTCTTTCAAAACATTTGAAATCCTTTTCTTTATAGCCTTTAGTAGATACTCTTCAAAAAAAACAGCATTTTGTTTTCGCATAATTCGGTAGTTCCACCTGTCTTAAGTTTTTAAGATAAGCGCGCAAGCTACTAACAAAAATAATGCTTTGGTCTGGTCGTATTTTCAACGTTTAAGAGTTCTATCCTTTATAGCATTAAATTGATTAGTTTTCAAAACTTTTATGTAATTTCTTTACTTCTATCTCTTAACTTTAAAACTGTGATGATAATACAATTTTTAAATATTCTTAATTATTTCAAGTTTTTTTTTCAAAACTATTGAAATTTGTTCCTTTATATCCTTGGATTGTTAATGCAATAATATTGTTTCAGTATTGAAAGCCAATTAGATTTGTAACCATTGTAACATAACTGTCATAATTTTTATTACTAAAAACTACATCGATTTATTAAAAACAATAAAACATGTACATTTGCTTTAAGTGTTTAAAAAATTATCCAAGTTCAGATGCCCTCATACGTCACTTTAAATATGATCATTTAATTAAAAATGGCAGCGTCCAATGTAAACAAAATTATTGTCATCAAAAATTTTGTAGTTATAGAAATTTTCGACGGCATTTAGAAAATTTGCATAAAATCCCACAAATATTAACAGATCAGCCTCTATCAAATCCTAATGTTACTACTTATCCTTCTAGTGATTTAGAAATATTCTCAAGTCAGTCGAGTGAAACCATTGAAATTCGTAAGAGCTATGCCATTGACGATATAATTGATGATTTAAGAAGTAAGGCTTTAACCTTATCATTGAAACTTTATGCAAGGACCTTCATGCCTCGGAAAGAGGTCCTTGAAATTCAAAAAATGATTTCAAGTTTCTTATCTACTATAACTAATTCAATTAAATTGATTACTTCAGGTAAAATTCCTGACGAAATTATTAAAGAATTTGACACTTTGCTATCCTTCTGCGGTGATCCTTATGAAGAAATGAAAACGGAACATAAAATGTTTAAAATATTAATGGCACAGAAAATATTTGAGGCTCCAAAATCATTTGTTATAGAAAATAAAATATCTGAAAAAGTAGTTAAGGGAATTCCTTCTTTGGAAGCTAAATCAATTAATATTTATATGATGTCACTTCAGTTTCAGTTTAAATCGCTCTTTGAAATACCAGGTGTTTTGAAATTAACATTAGAAAATCAAGCATCATATTTAAATCAACATGAACTTAAAAATTTTATCAATGGAGAAGTCTTTAAACAAAAAAGACAGATGTTTCAATAAAATATAATAATACCGTATACTTTATATTTTGACGATTTTCAAATAAATAACCCCCTTGGTAGCCATACGTCTTCGATCTGTGCCTGCTATTATACATTTCCAACACTTCCTCAATATTTACAATCCAAATTAGATTTCTTATTCCATGCTGCTTTTATTTCATCAAGTTATTTAAAAAAGTGTGGTAACGAAATAGCTTTCCATCACTTGATTGAAGAGTTACAGCATTTAGAAAATGGAATAGAAATACAAACAAATGAAGGGAAATTCTGTGTGCATTTTGTTTTAGGATTAATTGTAGGGGACAATTTAGGACTTAATAGCCTTTTCGGATTTGTTCAGTCCTTTACAGCAAAACGATACTGTCGTGCTTGTACGAGGACCCGTTCTGAAATGAAAGCCGATAACACAGAAAATTTGCTGAACTTGCGAACAAAAGAAAATTATGAAAATGATCTTCTAGAAAATAACTTTTTAGAAACGGGAGTCAAGAGCAATTGTATTTTTAATAATTTAGGCAGTTTTCATGTTAGTCAAAATTTTTATTTCGATTTAATGCATGACATCCTTGAAGGCGTTGTAGTTTATGATGTATGTAACATTTTAATGGGTTTAATTGAAGATAAAGCAATTTCTCTAGAGATTTTGAATAGCAGAAAGCAACTTTTTCACTACGGAGAAACCGAAATAGGAAATCTTTCTTCTCCAATTGATATGAAAAGATTAAAAACCTGTAATTTAAAAATGACAGCTAGTGAAGTCTTATGCTTTCTCCATTTTTTACCTCTTATGGTAGGGGATTTGATTGATTCAAAAAACAAACACTGGGCATTATTGACAAAGCTTGTCCAAATTTTTGATTTCTTATTTCAAACTCAATTTAGCGAGAGTCAATTAATAAAACTAAAAAAGTTGATTACTGAACATCATTCACAATATGTTAGTTTATATGGTGCAACCCTGAAACCTAAACACCACTTTTTGGTACATTATCCTACAGCAATTAAAAAGTGCGGGCCTTTAAAATATGTGTGGGTAATGCGGTTTGAAGCCAAACATAAGGAAGGTAAAGCTTACCTGAATAACATTACATCTAGATTGAATGCGCCCCATTCACTTGCCATTAAGGCATCACTACAATTTTCTTATTTTCTAACTAAACATAAGGAAGGAATTAGGCCTGCCTTTGACGAAAGTAGTTTTAAAAGCCAAGATTTGTTAAGTAAGGAATATTATTCAGAACTAATTACGTCTGATATAATTTTAGAAGATATAAGATTTTCAAATTGTGTGACGTATGAGGGTATACTGTACAAAACTAATTATTACTTAGCTGTTGATGATTCTTCCTTTAAACTGTTTAAAATAATTGATTTGATTTCTGATAATTTTAATTTGTTAATTCTTTGCTATGAAATAAAAATAAAAATGTTTAACAAACACTTTCAAGCATATGAAGTTGGAGAAAAAATTAGTACCTTACTTTTAAAAAATATTAAGTTTTTTACAAGTCCTCCACTTCACTTATATCAAATAAATAATGGAAAAACTTTTGTAAGAAATAAATATTTGTAAGAGTAATCAACTTACAAAATCTTTCCGCTGTACTTTCATTAAGATGAAAAAACTTTTATCAGAACAAAATATTATGTGTAAGATTAATTGTAAAAAACGTTATATCAGAAAACGTTATATCAGAAAGATCAGAAATAAATTCCAATGTAAGCATTGTAAAAGAAAAAGTTTAATACGAATCTAACAATAAAATAAAAATCGTTTCTTTTCCAGAAAATCGTGTTTTGTGTTTTTATTTCGCAAAAATTTTAACAAAGGGTGTTTTTCTTTAATTTTTCAGCGAAGGTTGTTTTTCTTTATTTCATTTTCAGCAAAGGTTGCTTTTTCTTCTTTATTTTTCAGCAAAAGTTTATTACTGACATTCTCGAAATGAAAACTGCAATCAGGTAATCTTATCAGCTAAACTAAAAACAAATGCATTTAATTGAATTAAAATCGTACTTTAAATAAATATATTTTTACATTTCATCAAAATTAATTTAATTTTATAATAATTGCATTGAAATTAATACGCAATATGGTAAAAGCACTTCAGAAAACTTAATTAAATGTACTTTGTTTTTATTTATAGATGCGTGGCATTTCATCTGCATTCAATTTGGAGAATTTTTTTTGTTATTATGCATATATTAAAGTAAATTCTATTTAATAATATTTATTTTTTCAGGATTCAAACTACAATATGGCCTTAATTCATTTAATGTGGCTTCACACTTAATTTAAAGTGTAGTCGTTTTTTATTTAATTCGGCTTCATATTTAATTTAAAGTGTAGCCGTATTAAATTTGATTCGGCTTCATATTTAATTTAAAGTGTGGCCGTATTTCATTTAATTCGGCTTCATATTTAATTTAAGGTGAAGTCGTATTTCATTTAATTCGAATTCATATTTAAATTAAAGTGAATCCGTATTTCATTTAATTGGGCTACATATTTAATTTAAAGTGTAGTCGTATTTAATTTAATTAGGTCTCATATTTAATTTAAAGTGTAGTCGTATTTCTTTTAATTAGGTTTCATATTTAATTTAAAGTGTATTCGTATTTCATTTAATTAGGTTTCATATTTAATTTAAAGTGTATACGTATTTCATTTAATTGGGTTTCATATTTAATTTAAAGTGTATTCGTATTTCATTTAATTAGGTTTCATATTTAATTTAAAGTGTATTCGTATTTCATTTAATTAGGTTTCATATTTAATTTAAAGTGTATTCGTATTTCATTTAATTAGGTTTCATATTTAATTTAAAATGTATTCGTATTTCATTTAATTAGGTTTCATATTTAATTTAAAGTGTATTCGTATTTCATTTAATTAGGTTTCATATTTAATTTAAAGTGTATTCGTATTTCATTTAATTAGGTTTCATATTTAATTTAAAGTGTTTTCGTATTTCATTTAATTAGGTTTCATATTTAATTCAAAGTGTATTCGTATTTCATTTAATTATGTTTCATATTTAATTTAAAGTGTATTCGTATTTCATTTAATTAGGTTTCATATTTAATTTAAAGTGTATTCGTATTTCATTTAATTAGGTTTCATATTTAATTTAAAGTGTATTCGTATTTCATTTAATTAGGTTTCATATTTAATTTAAAGTGTATTCGTATTTCATTTAATTAGGTTTCATATTTAATTTAAAGTGTATTCGTATTTCATTTAATTAGGTTTCATATTTAACTTAAAGTGTATTCGTATTTCATTTAATTAGGTTTCATATTTAATTTAAAGTGTAGTCGTATTTCATTTAATTAGGTTTCATATTTAATTTAAAGTGTAGTCGTATTACATTTCAATAGGTTTCATATTCAATTTAAAGTGTATTCGTATTTCATTTAATTAGGTTTCATATTTAATTTAAAGTGTAGTCGTATTTCATTTAATTAGGTTTCATATTTAATTTAAATCTCAAACACGCTTAAAATAAGGTTGCAATATAATAAAAGTAAATGCGAAACGTATTAAAATGTAGTTAGCTAATATTTTATTTCAAAGGTGAATTCAATTGAATTTAATATGATTATAAGATAAATTTTATTCAAGTTGCATGACATTTGACATTGATTTCACTTTGATTTAAAATTGAAACGGATTTGAATCAAATATGCTTGAGACTCAATGTTTTTAAAATGGAGTCGCATTGATTTAAACTAAGACTACATTAGGCAAAAAACATATTGATTTCACTTTGATTTAAAGTTGAAACTGATTTGAATCGAATATGTTATATGATTCTATGTTTTCTACATTAAGCAAACAACATATTGATTTCACTTTGATATAAAGTTGAAACTGATTTGAATCGAATAGTAATATGGTTCTATGTTTTTAAAGTGGAAATATATTGATTTAAACAAAAACTACATTGGGCAAAAAACATATTGATTTCGCTTTGATTTAAAGTGGAAAATGAATTGAATCGAATATATTTAAAATTTCACTGTTTTCAAAGTGGAAGTACATTGATTCAAAAATTTCCTACATTAGGCAAAAAACATATTGATTTTACTTTGATTCAAGCTGTTTTTTTTTGATTTTACAATGTTTTTTGGCTCAGTGTACACGAATAATTTAAGTACACGTGTACACTGTCCACGTGTAAGAGTCCCCTAATACTTACTAATATGGTTTTTAACAATTTTGATAAATTTTTGTGTTTGCTTAAAGAAAAAAAGGTCTAACATTAGGTATATATTTGTTTTCATTTAAGATGTCGCATAAACTAACCTTTTTCACCTACACCTACCTGCCAGGGCGAGCAAATCTTCTGATGATGCAATCTTTAAGGTAGTGATTTTTTTGTTTTCCTTTCTATTTACTGGTCTTACTTACGTGTATTTTGGGTTATTTATATTAATCTCTTGTAATCAGCCTTCAAAAGAAATATTCAGTTTTTAATCTTTATTTGCCATCAACATATGCGCGGCATCTTTTATTTTAAATAAGAGATTTTGTAAGAGAAAATATTTGGAAAGCGAAGGTTCTAAAAATGTTTTTTATTATTTGTTATAGGTTATTGTTTTGGTAAGCCGCATTTAACAAACAAAAAAAAAGATAATGTTATCTCATAGACCAATCCCTTTTATCAAGTTTGTTTACCTTTAAAAAAAAAAAGACTTCATTAAAACAGAAGCGATACAATGTTTTGCTGCGTATCGAATCAAAGTACCTTGTACTAGTAATTATTTTTCGTAGACACGGCCGTCATTTAATGGTATCTTCATTTTTATAAGTAAAATATTTGATCGTTTTAAATTCAATAAATATTTCCATATAAAAACATCGAACATGAAAAAAAAGACTTCTTATAGACTTTTTTTATGGAAATAATAATTGTAGAATTATGTTCGACCACTTTTTTCATTCACAAGACCTATTTTTGTCTTCATACGCAAGTGAAAATAAAATATTCGTATAAAATCTGTGGCAGAAATGTTTTAAATTTACATTCCACAGCTTAAATTTTCCAAACACGGTGTGTATCTTTAAATTCTGGTCACTTCCTCACAAAGAAAAAAGTGTTTGTAGTATGAACAAATTTTGAAATTATGTAAGTTAATAATTGTCATTTAAAATAGAAACTGTGGATTGTAAGTTTAAAAAAATACCACCAAATGTAATTTTTTTTAAGTTTACACTCACAACTCCTATTTTTCAAGTTATTAAATTCGGATCACTTATCCAGGAGGGAAAATGTATTCGTAATATGGAAAAATTTTAAAATTTTAATATTTGTCATTCAAAATAGAAGCTGTGGAATGTAAGTTTATAAATTTTTCATTTATTATACGTACACATTTTGAAACATTAGATAAATCTGTAACTTCTATGAACTATTAATTTTTCTTCAATTTTTATAGGTATTTGGAAAACAGAAGCTTAGGAATAAAAGTTTAAAAATCAACCGTCATATTAAAAAAATTTTAATTTACATTCCACAGTCTCTATTTTCCAAATAAGGTGAGTATTTTGAAATTCAGATCCCTTAGCCAAAAGAACAAAATTTTTGTAGTATGGAACAATTTTGATTTTTTAAAATCAATAATTGTCATTCAAAATAGTAGCTGTGGAATGTAATTATAAAAATTTATTGCAAAATGATTTTTTTAAATTTACATTCCACAGCTTCTATTTTTCATATATTAAATTCAAATCATTTATCCACAAGAGAGAATGTAATCTTAATATGGACAAATTTTAAAACATTGTAAATCAACAATTCTCCTTCAAAATAGAAGTTGTGGAATGGAAGTTTAAAATTTAAACGCCACCGATTTTCTACGAATGTTTTAATTAAAGTCGTGTATTAGGCTGATATTGAAAACAAACCAGGGTATGACATTTATTGTAAGTTTTAAATACTAACAAATGGTTTGAAATGTTGAATTGAAGTTTTGACATTAAAAGTTGAAGATTGAATAGCGACAAATTTTTACTTCTTTGAATTATTTATTTTTCTTCGAATTTAATTGGAATTTTGGTAAGGAAAAAAATACAATAAAAAAATGTAACAATACAACATTGTTTGAAAAAAAGAATTTCACGACACAAAATTATTACAAAACCCAACTTTAATGAATTGAGTGAATGTAAAATTAATATACGTTCCACAATCATTCCTGGTCACAATTTTCAATTAATTAACATAAAATCCCTTGTTTTTGATTAAAAGGTAAAGCTGTTAATTTTCAAATTATATTTTTAAGTTTTGTGGAACTTAATACGTTCCACATACTCTAACTTTTTTAATTCAAATTTACAACCAACAAAAATAAAATTCACGAACTTGGTCTTGTGCTTCAAAATTATAATTTATAATAACTTTTATAATAATTCAATTTTAATGCAATGCAATGGAGCAAACCATTGTAAATGGATGTTAATGGATCAATAGCTTTATGATTATCGAATAGAAATTATGATAAAATTCAAAAGTACCAACTAAAAAAAAATTTATTTTTTTTTCTATTTATTTAATAATTATTTGTAAAATTTTGAATTTTTCCTGGACTGGATTTTCCAGTCACAAATGGGTATATATTTCTTTAAATAAGAAAGAATGTCCTAAATTAACCCCAGTGGCTTTGTTAAGACACAAAATATGCCTTAACCTTCCCAAGCTATATCACCCTGATTTTTTTTGTTTCTCGTGAAATAAAGAAACAATTAAATTTACTACATCACACAGTTTATTGTGTCTCTAATTAATTTTGTCCTATAAAAGCGATTTAAATTAATAAAGCCAGTCTCACACTATGGCTGAACAATAAAACGCATCACCACACCAACAACAACGACCGCTGCCGCCACCGTTGGAAACCATTTATGGTACGCGGAGCAGCAACGGCAGCAGAAATAGCCTGGCCTGGGCTAGGAATACAATAAAACCCGATGATCAACTCAATTGTACTCCATGTGGAAATGGAAACAGAGAGAGAGAGAGAGAGGAGCACCCTGTATACGTCGTCGTCGGTCGTCGTACAATGCAGGCAGGCATTTGCTGCACTACCGACTACCGTCAACGTCCGCAACCGAGGCCCCTTACTGGGGGCCGTAAATCATTTCGAATTATTGCCCAAAAAGAGAACACATTGCACACAGGGGATTGGATCGGGGTAGAGTGTGTATATACTGGGTATTGTACGCCTGTATTTGTGGACGACGACGACGACAACGTATACTGCACTGGAATTAAAAGTAAATTACAATTTCAGATCGGCTCTTTGATTTATGTGTTAATTAAATCATTTTATGGTCGCACTTAAAGCGATATGTTGCCTGTGTGTAGAACAGAGGGTATGAGTTGTTGTTGTGCCGAGTGGTTTTATATAAGTTTGGCTTTTGTTGTGCTAGGCTATATGTACATATAGGTATGCAGTGTGTATATATGTGAAAATATATATGTGCATTTCCTAGACGGGAATAGATAAACCGTGCATTTGTGCGTTTTGCTTGATACATTGCACTTGGTTGTAGTTTAACAATAATTATTATCCCTGTGGAGAATTGTTTGTACAATAAAGTATACCAGTGCGGCAAACGTATGTGGTGACCATATTTTGGAAGAAGAGTTAAAAAAAAAAACACATAAATGGAACAAAATGATATTTTTTACTTCTGGTTATTCTACTTTTGCTACGCTGTTACTATTCGCTATCTATAATATGAACAAAAAAATGAATACGTTCCACATATTTTGTTCAGATTCATAAACAAAAAATTTTGAAAAAGTTTGAAATCTGTCAATTTACTTTCTTTGTTTCACAATATAAGGTGTAGAATGTAAATTTTTAAGATTCAGAAAGTTTTGTTTTAACAATTTAATGAAAAGTAAATACGTTCCACAACATTTCTCAACACCACAACTTTGATGCAGATATGTTGTCTCAGGGAAAACAACTAAAAAAGATTTAAATTTATTAAATAAAAAGGTATTTCACTGTGGAAGCTCATAAATAACATACATAGATATGCAATTTTTTGTGGAACGTAGAAATCTCAATTTCATAGAATATTGATTTTCAATAAAAATAAGAAAATAAAATTATTTCCACTGAAATAAAAAATCAACACGATTGTCAATTTATTTAAAACCCCCTAAAAGGTACACACGCTTTGTGAATTGAAGAAACCCGAATACGATCCACATTTTTTCCCAAGCCATAGTTGAATGCGTCAACAAAGGACAATGTTGCAAAATCATCAAAGACTGCCATAAAAGAAGAAACAAATAAGAATAGTTACGTTCCACAATTTTTGTCCAACAATTTCTCAATTGTCCACAAAGGAAAATGTTGAAAAAAGTTAAACAAGTTGTATAATTTGCATTTCACAACTTTGATGCAGATATGTTGCCTCAGGGAAAACAACTAAAAAAGATTTAAATTTTTTAAATAAAAATGTATTTCACTGTGGAAGCTCACAAATAACATAGATATGTAATTTTTCGTTTTTAGGAAATATTTTCAAACAAAAAATTTAAAAAAATCAAAATATTATAAAAAGTTTCAACATTTACCGCTGGATTAATTTTGTTTAAAAAGATTCTGTTTAATAAATTAGAAAACAACATTTAGAAAATTGTAAGCTTATAAAATTTTCATTCTGTTATAAAGTTGTGAAATGGTCACCTTGATAGCCAAACAACTTTACATTTAGGCACAAGAAACTCATTGAGTTATGTGCGTTTCCTTTTGTGTTTTATATTTACAATGATATATATAAGCACTTAAGCCTGCATAAAATATATGAATGAATTATAAAACAATAAAATTTGTTAAAATGTCAATCTTTTAGGCCAAGTCTTTATCTCATGAAATTAAAAAAAAAACATGTTCAAAATCTCATGTCCACAAGAAAAAACGTTAATATAGGACTATGGATAATTTTTATATTTCTGAAAATCACTATAAACTGGAATTTCAGGGCGGTTATTTTCCATGAATTTGTCGTCAAACAAAACTTCTTATATTCGTCGTGAAATAAAAAACAAATACGTTTCACAATTTTCCCCATGAATTATTTGTATTCTGTAATTCATGATCACAAAGAAAGAAGCTGTGGAAATAAAAAATAAACTGTAGAGAGAAAATTTCACGAAACAGATTCATAATGATATTTTTATTTTCACTTGAGTTATGTAATCTTCCCCGTAAGAAGAATTGAATTTCCCCAAAGTCTCTTCTATGAATAACGACAACAAACGAAAAAGCCGTCAAAATAATATTTCATGGACATGATTTTCGTATAAACATTTCATTTTAAATCAAATTGTAGGTATTTCGTTTAAGGAATAATAATTTTCCCCAAAATCTCTTCTTGAAATGACACAAACAAATGAAAAAGCTGTAGTGACAAAAATTTTTATTTATCGATTTTCTATTAAATTTTTATTTTCACTACGAAAAATAAATATTAAGTCTCTTTCAAGTATTTTCGTGTAGTAGGAACCACAAACGAAAAAGCCGTATAAAGAAAATTTCACGGTTATGCTTTTCTATGAGATTTTCATTTTCACTCGAGTTGTGTATTTCGTTTGAGAAATAATAAAAATATCAATTTCATGGAAAATTAAACTATTTATTGAATTGAGAATTTCTGCAAAAGGATAAACGGGAAGGGGAAGGAAAAATCAACACGTTCCACAAAAGTTTTCACACCATATTGTTTAAAGATTCACTTCAATCTTAATTCATTTACAAAATTTCTCTTGTTTTCTACCGCTGCAACCACAAATGAAATTGTTAAATTTTATAATTTTGACACTTTCATCAATCTGTATATTTTTTCTGTGGGACGTAAATTTTTTAATTTGCATATTTGATTTTTTTAGAACGGTAAATCTGAGAATGCTGGAACTTTTTACTGTATTTCGTTTTTGTATTGTAATGTATTGCCTCCCCTAAGGCCCGGTGCACACATGCGTTTTTTTGACGCCGCGGTGACGCAGCGTCACCGCTTTTGCGTCTTACAGTACTCACACATAAATTGAGTAGTGCACACACACGTGCGGTGACGCTGCGTCATCGCGCGTCATTCTTGCGGGAAAAAAGACTCGCAGGTTTCCGCGAGACCGCTGCGTCACCTCAAATGCTTCTGCGTCTTTCAGTACATTGTTTGTTATGGAGCAGTGCACACATGCGTCATTTTGCCGCAAATTAAATTTGGTAGAAAGATTTCAAAAATGGAAGAATTTGATATCGAATTATTTATAGGTGAAATATAAAAGTGTCCAGAAATATGGAATATTGCTTCGGAGCCATACCATGACCGTACTTCTTTTATTAGCCAATGATAAACAAATGGATGTACCAAATAACGTCCTTTCTTTTTAAAATCATAATTTTTATCCACTAGTTAAGCGAAAATTACTCGTTTCTTTTTATATAAACTTCTATTGCTGCAAACCAACCGCGATTTGCAAATTGAGTCCAGCGAGAAAAACCCGCATGTGTGCACTGAACGATTGCGGCACCGCTGCGTCACCGCGGCGTCAAAAAAATGCATGTGTGATTGCGGCACCGCTGCGTCACCGCGGCGTCAAAAAAACACATGTGTGCACTGGGCCTAAGGGTTACAAGTCTCCCATCCATCCCTCCTTACTCCTTCTCTCAGCCTCTAGTGCCTTTATCCATTCTTCTCCCCTCCCTCCTTCTACCATTATATCCCTCATTTTTTCCCCCATTGATGTCCCTTCATCTACACCTGACCTGCATCTTTCTATCACATGTTCCCACGTCTCTGGATCACCTTCACACACTCTGCACAACTTTTTACAGGAGTCGAGGTTAAGTCTTCCCTGAAAAGAACAATCACCCCGTTCCCAAACTTTTTCACGGAATATGTAAAAATTCACTTGTTTTTTAAATTTCGCGACAGGGAAAATTAATACGTTCCACAATTTTTTCACGCCATATTTCAAAGCAGTTTAAAAGGAAAATTTTAAAAATTACACTATATGTAAATTCTTTATCCAAATAATAAAGGACACATATTAAAGAGGAATGAACAGCTTTGGTCAATCAGTTTATTTTTTTCTAAATAGATTCTGACATTTTGTATGAATTTTTCCATTTCCACTTGCTATAAATTTGCTTTTGACATTATTTGCTATTAATTAGCTTTCCAGGTGTGTATTCAACTTTATATATAAAATCAAGCTATCAGTCGTCCAAGCACCATCTGGCTGGTTAAAAAAATACCCTTTATCTATATGTAGCCAATTTTTAATAAAAACTTAAATCAATCTCCTTTGATTTGACATGTTTAACTTTGTTACTTTCCACAGTTTTCCCTTCAAAATGTCAGATTAAAATTTATTTTAAAACCTACCAAAAATAACTCGTAAAGACGACTAGCACTCTCCCCTTGTAATATACATTTCTGTCAACAAAAAAAAAAAAAAGAAGAAGCTATTTAACAATGCTCAATATATCTCAATTGACATAAGTCCTTATAAGCGGTAAAATATTTCCCGTTTTTCCACTTAAAGGAATTAAATAAATCCTCGTTTTTCCATAAAGCACGCAGTAGAGTATAGGTATACGGTATAGTGTAGGCATAAAGTACCCATATCATAACCCTTTTCTGGTTGCTTCTTTTGCAATATTGCCTTTCGAAGTCGTATATAGTCGAAGCCGAATCCAAGCCAGCAAACGAGAAACTGAGTGAGAGTAGCATGTGTAACATGCCTATTAATTTTACCCTGTCATCCCCTTCTTGCCCCTTTCCAGTTTCAATATGTAATAATATAATAAATGCGGATGTGAGCAATGTAGCCATGTTTATTGCGGCAAGTTGCGTTTTATTACCCTTCCATTACAATATACATTATAAAATTTATTTCATATAAGCTTTATACACAAACTCACATATCTCATAGAGTTGAGTATAGGGCATATAAAAGTCATAAAATAATTTTTATTACCAACGCTTAATGCCAGGATTTGTGTTTTTGTGATTCAACCCTCTTTATCGCTATATAGCCCTTTGTCACTATACGGCGGCGAGTGAGCTGAACCAATCCCACTTTAACGCCCCCGGCCCTTACCCCTATATATCGTCGTCATCGTCAATATCATGAGTAACACAGTAACTCTGTGCATTTCTTGAGAAACAATGAAACAGTTTTGAAGTTTTATGACAACTGTTTCGATTGTGGGTCGTTTTTTTTTTTATTTTTTATTTTTTACTTCTTTTAATGAAATGGAAACCCGGAATGAAAAATCCCTTTAGCACCACTCTGGTATGTTTGTTTGTTGGCCTGTTTATTTTATTAATGTAATTTTTATTTTATTATATGCTTTAAGTGGCTTTTTTAGAACCCAAAACCCGGCCAACACTTGTCATCACAGAAGGGGTTTTATTATTATTTGTTCTTCATCGTCGCATAGCTCTGTCGACTTAGGACTTGGTGGGAGGGTTTCTATGAGAACGATGTTTGGTGCGATAATAAAAGTCAAAAGTTATGATCCCTAGTAATTATGGAATCGCTGATTCTAGTTAATTCGACAATGATTACGACGACGACGCGCGACGGGGGGTTTTTCTAGCTCCAGAGTAGGTATTTGATATCTTTGCCTAAAAAAAAGGGCTGATGCTTCTGCTGTGGTATGGTGTTATCTGTGCCTTAGCATTAAATCATTATATATACCTAACCGAAATGAGAATAAGAAAAGGAACAGCAGCATCCTACTTATTATATAGAGAATGTTGGCAATGCGATGCTGATGATGGTGGCACAGAGCCACTTTATGTTCTTACTAACTGGAGACAGCTATAACTTAAATGGGGATTAATGGGATTTTCAAAGAAGTGATTTACAACCCGCTCGCTATATAGACGCCTTGAGGCGTAAGTTATTCAAGTGTTGCACCCATAGATGGGGGTAAAAAAGTAAAATTATATAGGCTGTTGTTGATGATGCGTTTAGGCGAGAAATTATACGCCATGTAATCCAAAACATTCTCTCCTTTTGGGAGAGTTCTGTGAATGCGTTGATGTGTGTGTGTTGAGGTTTAATTATAAACATTGTATTTTTCGTATAGAAAAGGATTTACTATATCGTGGAAATAATTAAATTGGAATGAAAAGAATTTTGAGTGAAGTTGAAGCATTTTATTGCTGGCGGTCGTGGGGAATTTATGAATGAATCTTGTTTTGAATTGGATTATATATTTCTTTGAAGAAATTGATTATGACTTAGAGATATAACATCTACAACTTTAAGGGTTCATGATATTTTTCTTAGTAGATATAAAAATCTAATAAAATCCCTGGTGTGAAAAATAAGTTCCACAAATTCTTGACTCCATTTAGATTATCACTGATGCACTTAAATGAAAATAAGAATAATGTTAAACGTTCGAATAACTATAGAATGTGAGAAATAAAATTAAAAAAATTTACTCCGAATCACTAATGTAGAACCCTATTTTCATATAAGGAACGTAAAAAATGAAGTCACAAAATTTCAATTTTGCTTAAAATGTAAAAACAAATTACTTCCGATCTTAATTTCACTTCAATAAAATTTCAAACAAGTTCCACAAATCCTTCACTCCATTAAAATTCATCTCTGATGCTAAAGTGAAAATAAGAATAATGTGGAACGAAATTTTCAAGTAACTATGGAATTTGAAAAATAAGTTTCACATACAATTTAATTCGAACGACTAATTTGGAACCCAATTTTCATAAAAAAATAGGTAACACAATTTGAATGTCGCCTAAAAGTGGATGTGGAACGAATTTATTCCAATATTAATTTTCTTCAAAACGAATTTTAAATAAGTTCCAAAAATTCTTCATTCCATTAAGATTATCAATGATGCTTAAGTGAAAATAAGAATAATGTGGATCGAAATTGTCAAGTACTTATGGAATGTGAAAAATAATTCCACATACAATTTACTTCGAACTATTAATGGGGAACCTAATTTTCATGTGTGCAACGTAAAAAATAGGTCACAGAATTTTAATGTTGCTTAAAACTAAACACTGATGTGGAACGAATTTATTCCGATATTTATTTTCTTTAAACCGAATTTCAAATAAGTGCCAAAAATTCTTCATTCTATTAAGATTTTCAATGATGCTAAAGTGGAAATTATGTGGATCGAAATTTCAAGTACTGATGGAATGTGAAAAATGATTCCACATACAATTTACTTTGCACTATTAACTTTTTTTTCACAATCCATACTAGAAAATTTGATTCCACATTATTCTTATTTTCACGTCCACTTCACTGATAATCTCAATAAAGTGAAACATTTTTGGAACTTATTTGAAACTTAATTAAAAGTGAAATTTAGGTCTAATAAAAATTAAAATTTTGAAAACTATATTTTCCTTCTTATGTTGCATGACAACTTCGTTCCAAAAAAGTACTTACTGCAAGTGAGGTTGTTGTGGAATTTATTTTTCATATTCATACTAGAAAATTTACTTCCACTCTAATATCAGTTTAACGTTCGCATGTGAAAATTAAATTAAAGTGAACTTAAAGTGAACTTGAACTTATTTCAAATTTAATTGGAATGAAATTGAGATGGGAAAATTTTCGTTCCACATCTGAGTTTACAGTCAAGTAAAATGATATGAATATTTTCTGTCATCACTTCCAAGCATGAAAATAAATAATAAATAAAGGAGGATTTTAACTAATTTTTTCGCATACGTGAAAATTAATTTCGCATAAGTGAAAATTTAATTTTCATACCTAATCATTAGCGTGACAAATTTACATTCCACAGCTTCTAAATAAAACTCGTAATGCATTTGAAATCTTTTCTCCACTGCGGAACTCTACCAAAAATTATTGTTCTCTTACAATGCAGTATACTTTCTGGAATGGTTGTTGAGAATTATAAATTACTACCTAGTACCTATACAATGAGACTTCTCCACGAGCTATCGTGCCACCAAATTTCAGTTTCTTTTAAAAGTCCGCTTGTGTGTTTGTTAACTTCGCACCATTAAATCCCATAAATGTTTGTGTACCAAATATGTCAATTTGTAAAATAAACTATCTATGTCACCTGTCACAGTGATATTAATTTTTCAATAACTGACTGATTTTTTTACTTCTATTTTTGCTTACAAGTTTTACCGCCAAGAATTAGAAAAACCAAAAAAAAAAAAAAAAAGTAATTTAGTGCAACACATGTCCATGTCCAATGGTCATTATGTACGTACGATACATCTTATAAGCAAATAACCAACCAATCGTTGTTGTTTGTATATATATAGAAAGTTTATGAATCTAATGACCAAGATTTTGACTCTGCCATATGTCTAAGCCATTCTCAGCTCGTTTTGTCATTTTATTTTATATTCAAAGAAAACGAACGATTTATTAACACAGTTCGCGTTTGGTGAAGGTTGTTGTGTGTGGTGATGATGATGATGGTGATGGTGATGGTGGTGGATATAGATGGTAACCTGGTTTGATGGCGGCAAACGACGCGCGACGCCACATTTAGTCAAAAAATCAATTAATCACTGTTTACTGGGGCGGCCAAAATAACTTGTCGTTTGTCGTTGTAATCGTAGTGATATAGTTTATACTTCAAGTAGTTTAACAAGCCGCAATGGCTAATAAAATTGCCGTAAAAAAATAATAACAGTATATAACTGGCAAACATGATAAATTTGACAAACTCCATGTACATGTTCAATGTTCATAATTGGTATATACCTACATAATGCCTGGTGCTAGACTTAGTAGTATAGGGGCCTGAAGGCTTTATAAGGTTCCCTGCTTTCAGTTCGAACTGAACCTAGTATATACTATCTGTTATAGAAGGGTTTTTAAATTTAGAAACCTTACAACACATTCTAGTTAATTGGTAGAGAAGACAATCTTTCCAATCTTTTAATCATGGACCGATAAGTTATGTATTTTCTTAAGGGGCGCTAGTACTAGTCTGGTTTTGACCAGGGTCTCAATGAAAAGCTTCCTTCATCCAATTGACTAAGTTCGCATAAACAGGGACATTTTTTTTTTGTTTAACGACAATTTTACGACAGATATACTACAGTAAATATTTACTCCATTTTATTTTTTTATTTATTTTATTCCTTTTTGAGGGGTGCTAATGCTCGTTTTACTGTCAAGTTAAAAAAAAACAATCGCGACATTTTTTCTCCCACTACAAAATTTACGACAGACATACGACAATAATTATTTACTCCATTTTATTTTTTAATTCCTCTTTGAGGGGTGGTAATGCTCGTTTTACTGTCAAGTTAGCATAACCAGGGGTTATTTAAAAAAAAAATAAGCACGACAGTTTTTTTTCACGCTAAAATTTACGACAAATATACGACAAAAATTTACATATACTCCTTTTCATTTCTGATTTCATTTGACCCCTTTTGGGGTATGATAATGCAAACTTCACTGTAAAGTTATTTAAAAAAACAAGCTCGAAAATTTTTGTTTGTTTCACAACAAATTTACGACAAATTCACGACAGTTAATCATATTTTTTTATTTGACTTTATTTTGAGGGGTAATGCTAGCTAAAGTTCGCATTACCATTAACAGCGGTTTTTTTTTAACAAGCGTGACAATTTTTTTGTTTCACAAGAATTTTACGATAAAATCACGAAAATTATTCCAACTATTAGAATCTTAAAATTTTGACGGGCATTACAGAGGGGCGAAGACGACATTCTATAGAGTCGTTAAACTAATAATCGTAATACATATACCTCGCACTGGCAGTAATAGTTTTGCTTTGAAATTTTCAATCCTCGTGAAGAAGTAAAACCTCAAAAAAATTGCTAATTTCAAGCTTTAAAATGGCTAAATTTCTAAACCAAAATTTTGATTTTTAACGCAAACTGGTCTTATTTATAAACCTTATCTAACTTTAGACAGCTTTTCAACTTTGGAAAATGTGTTCAAAGACCTTGCTTATTGTTGTCTTATAGCTGCCTTACTTAGACACTTATGATCTTATTCATAAACGTTGTCTAAATTTGTACAACTGTCCAACTTTGGAAAATGTGTTCAAAAACGTTATTTATTGTTGACTTACAGCTACCTAACTAAGACACAAGAGTAGATTGTCTTAACCGTGAATAATGTAATATTTATTTTTATCAAATAAAGCCTATATCCACCAATTTGAAAATAGTTAGACAGTGTCTAAGTAGGCAAAATTCTAATAAATACGACTGAAGATATTTATTTGTAACAACTAAAATATAAAACAAAATACATTTTACCCTTAATATTTCTATAGGTACCAAATATTGGAGCCCATTAATAGTTAATTGTTTTAACTTACAGAAAATCCCCCACTGTCTATGTCAATAAGTTTTTTCAGTTGATTAAATGATTACTGTATTTGGTGGTTGAAGTTAGAATTTCGGACTTAACAACCTCACTGGCATACCCATTTCATCAAGCATCAATCAATTTTTATTAGGAAATAATGACAGTAGCTCTATATATATTTCATATCATCGACATACAGTAGGACAGTCAAAATGAAATATTGGAGCAAAAATCGGAATATTTTTTTTAAGAATTTCTAATATTTTCGTTTGTTTTTAATAAGGGTAGTCCTCCTCCATCATTCAAAAAATTATATTCTAAGAATATTTCACATCACAGCGGTGTAAAAAGTACAAGGCAGATTTGCGCACTTTTTTCTTAAAATCTATTGCTCTTACGAAAAAAAGTTTCAGGATCTGTTTTTTGTGGAATTTTAAAATCTACAATTTTGTCTTAACATTTTTTTTTTCCAAAAATTAGTAATTTTCGAGCAATTTACAAAAAAAAAACTTTATTTTGCCCTTTTCACACTACAAAATCAAAAGTCCTTGTTCAGAGTTTTGGGAAACTTTCTGTGAAAACAAAAAAAAATCATTCCACCAAATTTCAGTTTTCTGTGAATTTTTTCGAAGTAAAAGTCTTATTTTATCATTTTCTTGAACTAAAAATTAAAATTTCCAAACTTTAACTTATCTTATCCCACTGTGTTTTCGGTGGCAATAGAAAAAAAGAAAGGCGCTCTTTTCGTAAATAGTAAGAGGACCCGGACAGCTGATACCTTATATTTATTTTGAAAAAAAAAACACACACACAATATTTAAGTTGAGATCATTTGAACTCTATAAAGACTCTTTAAAAATCTAGATATACGAAAACATACATAAGTCTAGAACCATATATAAGACTATACCCATTGGGTGTCAACATTTGTTTGACTTATGATGACTAATGGTTTTATGACAGCTGGGAGATTAAGTAGCAAATGATGGAATAGTGTTTGGACTATGATTACAAGTTGCAAACAAACCAAACCAACATCAGACAGACGGATAGCAAAGGGCCGAAGAAAATATAGTATTGTTGTTTAGTTGTAGGGTTTGTCTACAGAAAATGACAAATGAAGTCAGTTCAGTCACTTACATATATAAAGTTGCATGATGGACTATGTAGGTATAGCTATATATAACAAGAGGAGGAGACAAAAGGGATTATGGACAAAAACCGCACCGCAATCAGTCCAAGAATGAGTAATGATTTTGAAATGTGCTTGGATATAGTTTGGATGGGATTACAAAGTGATTTGTGAATATAGAACTTGGGTTTGTACTTTATACGAAATTCTGTCTTAAGGGTTAATAATGAAAAGGAGAATATACCTACATTAAATGAACAAAGGATTTTGGGAGTTATTTAAACTGTTGAGTCAGTAGCAATTCGAGAAGAGTTTTTTGGAAGTGAATCTATATTTTAATGAGGTTTCAAACTAAGAAGAGAAGTGGAAAAGAATTCAAGGGAGTGAAAGACTTGCTTGCTTTTTATGTTATCCACGTAGCATCAAATATCTTGAAAATGACCAAGGAAGAATTTTGGCCCTCAAGTTAGAAATATCACTTAAACATTTTTCGATTCTAATAATTAGATTAATTGTCGTAAATTTAAAATTAACCACAAAAATTGTCGCCATTGTTTTTTTATGTGTAGACATTTATGCCAGCGGTAGGGTGATTTTTACGTAACACACGTTGCGTGTCAAACATTACGTTGAAATTAACTACGTTTTATAATAAAAAACCGACCTTTAAAATGGACTTAAATACAAAAATGAAGTATTAATGTGACTAATTGTCTTGAATTTGTCGTGAAAAAAATGTCACGTTTGTATTTTTTTTTTAAATAACCCGATAATGCACACTTGATAGTCAAGTTATCATTATCAACCCCAAAAAAGGGTAAAATAAACTCACAACTCACAAGGAAATGAATTCTGTAAATAATTTTACGACAAATTTACGACGTTTATTCAAATATTCCTTTTTCTATTTTGAGTTCATTTTACAACTTTTTCAGGGTGGTAACGCTAACTTTACTGTCAAGCGAGAATTGCCAGAAGTTATTTAAAAAAAAATACAAGCCCGACAAATTTACGACAAATTCACGACAATTAATTCGTTTATTAATATAAGAATCTTAAAGTTTGTAAGTGGTAATGCATAAATGACGGACATGAGAATTTTAAGATTTTGAACAAAACCCACAGATATCGATTTAGACATTATTAAGGGATTTCGAAGTAAAAGTTTTTCGAAAAGTGGCTCAACCAAAGAAATAGCTTTACCCGCAATTCACTAAAATAATTTTATTGATAAAGTACATAAACAGAAGAAGATTTTTATCAACAAAAATTAATAACTTAAGGGCTCGTCCGGGATTTGAACCCGGGACCTCCCGCACCCTAAGCGGAAATCATACCCCTAGACCAACGAGCCAGTTGATTGATCATTTAATTTATTTTAAACAGAAATAAAATTCAATATGTAAAGTTTTTTTTTTGGTAAACCTTATTGCTATCTACGTAAAATTGAATGAATATCTTAGATACTTATACCTCAGCTAAACAGAAAACACACGTTTAAATTGTTGGTTTTAAATTAAAAACACTTGAACAAACCTTAAACAAAATTTGGTATGAATTAAAACTGATGAGTTCTGAATGCAAGGAATTTTGTTTGTATGTTTAACCACTTTGTGAAAAAATACGTTATATGGTAGCAATAATAATTTATGACAAAATATTTAATGACTGCTAAATTCTCGATTAACATAGTTAAGAACAAAAATAATACATTTTACCGCAACTACATATTTCAAAAAAGATTGATGTTTGACCCAGGTGTTCTCACTTTTAAATCTCAGTTGAATATATTGTGATGACCTTAAAATCGTTAAACCCTATAAAATAAAATAAAATAAAATAAAATAAAATAAAATAAAATAAAATAAAATAAAATAAAATAAAATAAAACAAAATAAAATAAAAATATTGCCTTAGAAAATTAAGAGTGAATATTTAATTACATTCATAATGTTGTTGTTTAAGTATCTCAGTAAGATGAGGTGTTATCTACATCCAGCCACCCAGGTGGCAAGGTTGCCCTCAGAAGCTATCCAACCGCTCATTAAATGAAATACTCAACTTGTTAAAACCAAGCAACCACACTTAACACAAATAAAAATAAATAAATAAACAAGCACCATTCCGTTTTCAAAAAAAAAAAAAAGTAAACAGTCACTCCTGTTTAATATTTCGAAATTTAAATAAACGTAGTTACGTGTGTATACTACCTCGGTTTCTTCCAACCTCCAATCTCCAACCGAAACAAATACCTATACAAACATAATGCAAATGAGTTTTCATTTAGAAATAATATGCCTACCAATAAATTTTCAAACAAAAAAAAAAACCTGACAGCCAAATAAATAAGGGCAACTGATGCTAAAATTGTTATCATTTCACAGGAACAATGGGTTATGTCACGACACCGGAAATGAAAGCAAATAATATATCTCGGGACAGCAGCGGATGTGTTTTTGGTTCGCTAATATTTCCACAAATTGTCAAAAATTTTGTGTATACGATTAGGTCGATTTTTGACAACTGTTATAGTGGTCATAGTCATCATCATACATAGACCTCATTTCAATATACATATATTTACTGAATACTCGAATGAGTCTCTGTTAGAAATTATGAATTTCGAATATAGATTTTCAGGTGTTTTATGTGCATTATAAAGATTTCGTATCTTTATACGCACATGTACATATGTATGTTATTATTTTGAACACATTTTACAGGAAACAGAAATGAAATTATTTTGCATTGTGAAATTTTATAATCTCCGTTTTGCCATTTTTGATAAATTACCACTTGTCATATACTATGTAGGTATAGGTATAAATCTACCTAAATGGAATTTATTTTTAGGACTTTTATAATTCGATATAGGTACGGTAGGATATCGATAAATTTAGCCAATGGCTATATTTCTCCTGAATTCTAGTCAATGCACAAATCGTTGATACCTAAACAGGGCTGGGTGGAAAAGGGTTAATATTAAAAAGTGTAGTGGAAAAATTCTTCGTAGGAACACAGCTTGATAGAAAAAAACCTTGACCTTGACGCCTGAACTTGATGCCTGACTTCTGACCTCGACGCCTGATCTTGACCTCGACACCTGAACTTGATGCCTGATGTCCGACCTTGACACCTGACCTTGACGCCTGACCTCTACCCCTGACCTTGACGCCTGACATCTGACCTCGACGCCTGACTTTGACGCTTTACTTCGCCCCCTGACCTTGACGCCTAAGCTCGACGCCTGAGCTCGTAGCCTGAGATCGACGCCTGAGCTCCACGCCTGAGCTCGACGACTGATCTCGACGCCTGGCCTTGATGCCTGACGTCCGACCTCGGCGGCTGATGTCCGACCTCGGTGCCTGATATTGACGCCTGACGTCCGACCTCGACGTCGGACCTCGACGCCTGACCTTAACGCCTGACTTACGCACGACCTTAACGCATGACCTTCACGCACGACTTTACATAAATCGTTTGTAGCTTTAGCTATAAAAAATTTCAATACATAGTTAATTTTGTTTCATCAAAAGTATTGCATCCCCAGTACCTAATATATGTAGGTTGGGCAATGAGCTGTTTTTGAAATAGTTAATCGACGCCTGAGCTCGACGCCTGACCTCGACGCCTGACCTTGACGCCTGACCTCGACGCCTGACATTGACGCCTGACGTCCGACCTCGACGCCTGACCTTGACGCCATATCTTGGCGTCCGACCTCGACGCCTGATCTTGATGCCTGACCTTAACGCCTGACTTACGCACGACCTTTACGCATGACCTTTACGCACGACTTTACATAAATATCGTTTAGAGCTTTAGCTATAGAAAAATTTCAATACATAGTTAATTTTGTTTCATCAAAAGTATTGCATCCCCAGTACCTAATATATGTAGGTTGGGCAATGAGTTGTTTTTGAAATAGTTGGTGCATATTGTGGAAGGGATTGGAATTTTTGTTTTCAGTAATTGTGTTTTATAATTCCTTATATTTTGTCTGAAGTTTAAACTACCTATACACTGTTCAGCAAAATTTGTCGGTAAAAGCTTATGAAAAAACTTTTTTTTTTTGAAAACAGTGGTGCCTGTCGCTAACACGATAATGAGTTAACACAAAAATTTCCCCTGAAGAAAATACCAAATCACTCACCTATAACAGGAATTTTTGTTGTATTTCTCCACAAAATTTCATACACTTTATCATGACAATTGCAGCCACAAAGCAGAAGGACAGAATTACTGGGTTAATATTCCTTTTTTTTTGCTGCTTGTTGAAGGTTTAAAGAAAATTATTGTGATTTGAGGAAATTTATGTAGAAAACAAAATTTTTTTTGTGAGATCTTTAAAAATGGAGGGTTTTATGCAAGCAACAATTAGACTGAGAGGTAAAATATGTTCCACTTTTTTAATTTTTATTTAACAGATACTGAGTATTATTTCTAAGATTTCTTCATCGAAGCCCTGACAAGTCTTTTTTTCTGAAAGTTTGATCTTGGATCATAAAAGGTCAGCTTGTAGCTGGCAGCTCGATACCGATTTATATAGTGTCTCAGGAGATTCCTGTTCACTACACTTTTCCATCTGCAAACATAAATATAAAAAGGTTACATTTATAATAACCCCTTCCGGTATACTATCTCTGATAATTAAACAATGACGAATGGAAATAATTCAGGCTAAAAGATCGCAATCTTGTTTAAAGGCAATTTTTTTTTCTCCAAGTCACAAATGAACGATTTGTTTCAAATTTGGTACAGATAATTTGTATTTTCTGTATAATTACCATGATAAATAAGAATTTTTGTTGAAACCCACCTATAGAGTGCTGTTAATAGTTTCCCAGAAACATTTATATTTAATTTTGTTATAAATAAAAAGAATTTAATCTTCTATTCATTTTTTTTTTATTTTCAGATTTTCGTGAATCAGCTGAATCAGGTGAGTTATGTACATATAATTTATATTAATATATTTCACTCATAAATCTTTATATCACCCCAACAATATTAAATTGTTTATATTAACATTATTTTTTTTTTCATTACTACAGCCAATCTGTTTAAAAATCTAAATTAGAAAAATTTATCGGTCTAGACTTTAGATATTATTTTTACTGGGTGTTTTTTTTTTTTTTTTTGTGAAAAATGAGGAAACGTGCTTGGGGTGATAGGGACGTCAATTCGAGTTTTTGGGCTATAGAATTCTACTTAATAATCTACTTAATGGACTCCCGATTCATGAAGTATTTCAGCCTGAGACATCTCCCAGTTTTTTATCCTTTAAGATCTACGAGCATGCTGCTTGACAATCTACATCAATGTCTTTAAGCACCATGCTCGTAGATCATCAAGCAGCATGAGGCCTTAACTAACCTACTTAAAGGACTCCGGATTCATGAAGGGTTATATAGCCTTATACATGTCGCATCTTCCTATCATCTACGATTTACGAGCTCGACGATCTACGTCAATGTCTTCAAGCATCATGCTCGTAGATCGTCAAGCAGCATGAGACCTTTTTAGACTTCTACCCCACAAACCTACTTAGAGGACTCCAGATTCATGAAGGGTTTCAGCCTTAGACATGTCGCAGCTTCTTATCCTCTACGATCTACGAGTATGCTCGATGAACTACGTCAATGTCTTCAAGCATCATGCTCGTAGATCATCAAGCAGCATGAGACCTTTTTAGACTTCTACCCCACAAACCTACTTAAAAGACTCCAGATTCATGAAGGGTTTCAGCCTTAGACATGTCGCAGATTCCTATCCTCTAAGATCTACGAGCATGCTTGACGAACTACGTCAATGTCTTCAAGCATCATGCTCGTAAATCGTCAAGCAGCATGCTGATACCTGTGATTGACACGAAGCACTTTTGCATCTGCGATAGCACGGTATCGTAACTGAAAATTCAGTCTTCCTAGTCCCCTCGAATCTGAGAAATTTGATAAGAAATTTGACCTGAGTATTGTTGTGGAGTTGTTCGATGTTGTCAAATTTTTGTTGGTCCTGTACCTCCACATGTTGGTATAGCTCATGACTTTCACGGTTGAATGTTTTCCTCCACTCACCCATCTCTCACCCAGTATTCCAAATATTCCCCGAAGAATTTTTCTCTCGAAAGAACCAAGTACCATTTCTCCTCCCCAATTTACCAAAGATCGGAGGATCACTTTTAATTATAAAAATTAAAAATTTCCTCAGATTTCGTCAAAAAAGTGTGTGCACTCCTGTTTCATTTCAAATTCTGATGTATTCATCCCAAATCCAAAAATTCAATATACCACAAATTACCATTAGATACTTCTCTTTATATGAACAGTAAACTTTGTACCTTTTAATTTTTGGGTTTATATAGATATCCATGGATATTCCAATAGTAAATAACCAACCTCAAACCACACACCAGATTGTTGGCACTCACTATCGCACTGCATCATCATCATCATAATTATTATTATTATCATCATCATGACAATCAAAACCAAAACATAGAACTGTATAGGTAGTATATTCATAAATTCCCAGCACTATCAGCCAAACTGTATCTCGAAAATAGACTTCACATTTTATACATAAATATGCAAAATCCCGTTGTAAATATGCATATAGCTTGACACTAAATATTTTCGATGATTTATATCCACACACAATGTGCTTGTCGAATAAATCTAAAATCCCCTTGTGTGTCACCCTCTTAACCCCTTCTTCCTGTAGCATGCCAGTAGAGAGCTACTAAATGGTCCCTGGTTGGACATTTATCATTGTCACAATGGGTGCTGTTAATGGGCGTTTGATATTTTATATATGTAGACGAGGTTCCCGGGGAACAGAGAACGAGAGGGAGAGAAAGAGCGATGAAGATCTCCGGTTTGTTTTTTTTTTTTGGGATTGCCTCCTCAACCTTTTCCCAATCGTTTGTGCCAGCCCAGCTAAATAACAAGAATTTTAAAATCGTTTCACTTATAAATCATCGGACTGAGAATAAATTAGCCGACAGTTGGCCATGTCAGATGGCATAAACAACGACTATATTTCGTTCGTTTGCAGCGACGTATATATATTCACATTTTATATAGGTGAGAGCATGGGAGAAGCCCACACTTGTGTAGACCCCTCTTGGTTTTACAGTCCAGGTCCATGTCCAGTCTATATCTCTCTCTCTCTTTCATTCATTCATTCTTAATTAATGAGTTTATCGATCTGTTGAGAATCGATCTCTCAATCAGTGATTATGAAGAGGTTGAGCGAACGATGTTGTGCGCCGCTGGTATTAATCAGATCTGTCCGTGTTGTCTTTGGGGTCTGGCCATGCGTTGCAAGAAACATGTCTAATTATAAACTCTGACATTAATCTAAAACTAAATCGAAAGATCACCTTTGCATTGAAAACCACGTAGTTTTTTTTGCCAGGTCCGGATTGGTGATTATGTAAAATAGATGGTTGCTGCAAGGCCCAGTTTAAACTTAGGGGCGCTCGCTTAATTTGTTAAGAAAAATTATTTTTTATTTTTTGTAGGTTTATGGAAAAGTAGGCTGTTTCATTTGGAACCTAAAAAAAATCCAAAACACTTATTTAGAGAAATGTAAGCCCACGAAATTTGTCTCTTATGAGCAAGGGTTAGGCAGATAGGCCAAAAAAGTCTCGGTTTAATTTTGGAGATGTATTATCTATGGATCTGGACTGGATCAGTGTTATACATATCTACAAAAAAAAGTATATTGTTTTATTTTACATGTAAGAGGATTATTGGAGATTTTTGGAGATTTTAGCAAAAGCTAATATTTATTTGGATTTTATATATAGGGCGCTTTTCTTATGAGGATTTTACTCCTTTGGAATGCATATTTTTAGGCATTTCATCCAATTGAGATTTTGGTTTTTGGGGATTACGTATGCAGGGCCGGCCTCAGCCAAACTTGCGCCCTGTACAAGATTTGTAGAAAGCGCCTTTAAAACTATTTTTTTTTATAATCTCATCAGATAATTTTCCCCAATTATTGGGTTCATCAAAAAGTTCGTCCGTTAACATTACAGATTCTCCTTTAATGCATAAGTTAAAGTGATGTTAGTTAGTGTGCAAGAAATAACTTATCACAGTTGTGATGGATGATATTTTGGGATTATTTGAACCAGTTTTGTGGTTAAAATGCAAATGGCAGTACATATTTGTTTGCGCAAGATCAGTTTACATTTTCTTGCCCCTGGTAATGCGCCCTGTTTTTGGTTTTTGAGGGATGTTTTCAAATATTTTACTTTGGCTTAGAAAAAAAAAGCCCTTGGTTTTTCCTCATTTATTGACTATATCAATCCGCTCCTGTATTTTCCTTTTAAAAATTCTAGCTGGGATGATTTGAAGATCATTAATTATAGTCGTTGCGAGGATCCCTGAGTGTGTGTTTGTGTATACAGTGGGGGTCTCTGCATGTGACAAGCCCTTTTCCGGGGGTAATTAGAGAACATTTCAGCATTCTCTTTACCGCCATCACCACCACTAGATATTTATACCCACAACGAACGCATCCAACCAAGCGAAATGATTTATCTACCCCGTACTATTGTGATATCTTATTTCAAAAAAATTATACCCAAAGACATATCCAGAGCCAAGAGATGGGATCTGCTGAGACCCAAGAAGACGTTCGCCTTCTTCTTCTTCATCATTTTTTTTATTTTTACCCTACTGCTTCCTCTGATTGTATAATTTCTTCTTGATGTTGATTATCTGCGAGTGAAAAATTGTCATGTTCACAATGTCGCCTTTGCCCGCCAATGATGATGACAGCCCACAGATGGTTTGGTCGTAAATTCTTGTATCTTTTTCGTTTTTGTATTATAAAAACGGTGAGATATTATCGAAGTGAAAATTGAAATATCTTTCGACTGAAAAAAAAAAAATTAAATAAAAATAACAAAAATAATATAAATTAATGTGCTGAGAGCAAAAACAGCTTTAATGGTGGCGGTTCTTTCTGTCTGTCTGTCTGTCTGTTTGTGTGGTTGGTTATATGGGAGCCACCTTATAGATGGCCAATAATATTTATTTTTTTTTTTAAGAAAAAAAAAAGAAGGTGCCGATAAGCATCCGTGGATGTTATTTATGCGTACGTTTTTATTAATTTGGTCATTAATATTGTGTTTTTGGGGATGGTAAATGGTAGACATGATTTTCAGTGCTACTAATAAGCAAAGACAGGTTAAATTTACAACAACAAAAACAACAACACAAAATATAAATGACTTCGTCTTTTGGTTTGGTTTGGATAAGATAAATTATATTAATGGCAAATGTCAGAATGAGAAACAATTCATAAATGTTAATTTTTATTAAGAATTTATCTACCTACCTTAGAAAATATGTGTAATATAGAGGTGGGTTATATATTTTATGTCCAGACGATTTAAGATAGCGATTCTAAACTCATGAATTTTGTTTTTAAATTTTGTTTATTTCCAAGGTGTTTTACATTAAAAAAAATAATTATTCCTGACATTATAACCTTTAAGAGATTATTTTTTATAAAAAAAAAAAAAAAAACAAAAAAAAAAATGGTCCTGTAATAGTTGATATATAGCAGCAACATATTATGGGGTAGGGAATTGAGCTCTCGATTTTAAGCGTGTACCTATCTAATTACATTACACGTGTACACGTGTATTAACAAAAATTCAACATGTATACACGTACAGTAGGTTCTAAATACACGTGTAATTATGTAAAAAAGCGTCACTTTTTTGTAACTTACAGAGATGAAGCAATTTTATGATATTTTTACATTGTAAAAGAAGGTTTTAAAGATAATACTTGATGTCACACGAAGAAAAAAATATTTTCCCAAAACCTGTAGAACCACAAAACATACGATTTAGAAATAATTGCACGTGTATTTCTTAAATACATGCGTAATAATAAATACACGTTTAAATACAAATACACCTGTATATAAACGAATAATTTAATTATATGTGTAACATGGATATCACTGATCTCTATAATACACTGCACAGTGAATAGCCTATAGTGTATAACAGTTTTTGTGAAGCAATTTTTTAAAATACAAACGAAAAAAAGATATTAAAGATATTTAACGTAATTGAGCATTTATTTGATGTCAACAAGAATTGCGGCTGTAAATATTGAAAAAAATTAAAGAAAATCTAGGTCCAGTAGCGTCCATACCGCTGGCGTCGCTGTTATACTGTTATATGAGGGTACCGGCTACGACTATATTTTTGCCTCAAAAATTTTTTATGAATACACTATCCAGTGTATATAGAGATTAGTGATGGGTATACGTGTACACGTGCAATAGGGGGCTATATTTTGCATGAATTCCAAACATTTGGGTAAGCTACCACCAAGTTTTTATACGCTGGAGTTTAAGCTATTTCCTGACGGCCAGGTCGATCATCAGACTCTGCTTATACTGCTTATACTCTGTTTTTGTTTTAATTTAATTTGGAAATTTTTTTGCCTCAACAGAGAGTTAAACCTAGAACAAACCAATTAAAACAGTTCTAGTTCACTTCCTTTTTCGTAAAGTTCCCAAAGTTCAAAAGCCTTTTTTATTAAATTATCCAAGAAGGTTAACTAGATAGACAGTATCTTACAGTATATATATTACAAAAAATAGTATAGTTCCAAATAGGCTGAATTCAATTAAATATAATTTATCTTTAGTCAAGGGTCTGAGAGCTAGACAGACGTCTAAAATAAAAAATACAACTAAAAGTCATCATCTCTCTTTTATCTCTCGTCTTAATAAAACAAAAATCTTGGATCAATATTTGTTTAAATTTTTGTATTTAAAAAAAAAACTTTTTTTGGTTAATTTTATTTACCCAATATTTCATTTTTAAGTCTGATTTATTATAAATAAAACACCATTTTTAATTTTTGCATTGTCATTTGTCTTTATTTTTTTTTGTTTAAATAAATGGAAACAGTTTGAGTGTGAAATTAATCTTTAGGCTTAGCTTGCTTTTATTTTTTGAAGTTAATTTAGTGATGTAATTATAACTGGCTCGTTGGTCTAGGGGTATGATTTCCGCTTAGGGTGCGGGAGGTCCCGGGTTCAAATCCCGGACGAGCCCAAGAAGTTGTGTTATTTTTTTTTAGGTTAAGGTAATAAATTTAATTTTAATTATTTAACTTCACCAAGCCCCGATTTCTGGCCTTAAATATTTAAATTCAACATATAAGCTCAATCTTACCTAAAACTTTGGTTTTACCCATTTGAATAATTCAAATTAAAAATATTATGGAAATCAATGTTAACTTATTAATTTATTGACTGAACCCTATCACGTTTCGCAGCGCCATCTATTGACCATTGGTTAAACTTCATATTTCAACATTCGAAGAAAACCTTTTATGTTATAAGGAAGAAAACTCAAATATTAGAAAAGTGGTTGTGGCAGATTTCCAAACAAAACTACATTTGCCTCCTGATATTTTCATTAAAATTTAAGGATATTCAATAAGGAGAAAATTAAAAATAAAATAAAAGAGGGCGTGTCAGTGGACAGATCTTATCCACATCTCTTTTTAAAAAACTGAATTTGTCATTTAATAAATGGTGGGCTAGGCTCATTTGCAGAAAAAATGCAACCCACAAATCAACCCAATATTAAAAATTGTACATAAATTATTAAAAGCACGTATACGCCAGAGTGTCCGGTAATGCATTTTGTAGAGAACTGGTAGCTAATCTCATTTATTGATAAAAACAGAGGGATAAGACATACGTTTTCGAACAATTAATACAAAAATAAGGACCAAAAGTAACTGCTGTGCAATCTTTTTAGCAAATAATGAAAATTAAATTTTTTCTGAAAAACTTGCACACAACCTTAAAAAAAATTCAGGAATTTTTTTACAAAAAGCCGAAAAATTAGTATAAATGGTACCTCATATGGAACCATTTTTTTTATTTCGATTTTCTCAAAAATGGTTCTACCGATTTTGAAAAAAATGGAGAATAGGTAATTCAAAAATTTTGAAAAGAATTGCATACATTTTTTTTGAATTTATAAAAAAGGTTTAAAAATAATAATTCAAAAACGACTCGGTCGATTTTGATTAAACTTGGCACCCAACAGAAATAAAAATTACTCTTATAACCAAAAATAACGGTACCAACCTACTATACAATTGTTTAAAAACCGGTAAGCAAAATCTCATATTTCTCAAAAAAAACGACTTCTACGATTTTTATTTGAATTTGTATTTGAGCTAATACTAATACGATCTACCACATTTTTGGAACAAATTTTGTTTCTTTATTTTGTAGTTTTTATAATATGAAGATTTTAAAACCACAGTGTGATCGTACATAAGAGCAAGTTCGTGCGACCCACTTGTGCAATTTTCTGCTCCGGTACGGTAAAATAAGTTAAAAAAAATATTGCATAAATATGATTTTATGATGAAAAAAATAAAAAAAAAATCAATTTTTAGATAATTATCTTTAATGTCAAACAAAGATTCACTTTTGAACCACAAGAGCAAGTTCCTGCGATCTGTTCATGTATTTTATTTTATTTTATTTTATTTTATTTTATTTTATTTTATTTTATTTTATTTCATTATATTATCATTGATTTAACTGAAGAAAAAAAAAACAAAAAAACTAAAATGACAACGACAATAACATGACGTTTATGCTGTATGTATAAAATTACAATCCCATGTGACTTTTCAAAAAAAAATCCCGTGTAAGGCCATCTTTTTTTCTAAAGATCTCTGTTTTTAGCTTTGCGACATTTTCCCCCTGTGCTCATAGTCCCTGGACCTTCTTAAGAAGCATTCACATACTCCCTGTGATCAAGGCCTTTGATTCCCATTGCTCCCTTAATTCAAAGCTATATGTTTTCTCACTTAGTTTATACGTTTTTTTTTATTAAAGTTAATAGAAGTCAATGTTGTCTAAGGTCACACGTATAACTTGCACACATTTTTGTACATTTAGAGGTAGTTAATACCATTGATTTTGTTTAATAAAAATCTGTGAAATAATTATTGACTAAAGTGAGATTTCCCTAACGTCTATAATTTTGAATAACAGGCACCGTTATTTTGGTCCTAAAAAAGGTAGAATAATATGTGTTGGGAAAGCCTAAAAATTAGTAAAGGCATCAACATCACATCGGATCCGTCCCTTGTATTAATTTTTTTTTTTTTATTTCCAACGCTATGAACCTCTCGTTCACGTGGTCTAGTGCCAGAATAGTTTCAATATCTTCAAAGCAAAACGGTTAAGAACGATTTCAATGATAGACGAGATATTAGCTGTCTTTTTAAGTTAGTACAGTTGAAACAGGAACAAATATCAAATTTGGCTATAGATAGGCAGGTTCAGACAGTTTAGTCAGAAAAGTTTTAATATCTCCAATGCAAAACCATGTAGATAAACTTTTAAAGGATAAAAGAGATATTAGCTGTCGTTTTAATGTATTTGGGTAGAGAATCACGAAAAAAGAAAAGATATTAGCTTTAACTAGAAGAGCTTTCACGTTCTAATGAGAATAGTTGCAATATCTCTAAAGCAAAACCATCTAAAATGATTTAATAAATAACGAGATATTCGCTGTTTTTAAGGTTTTGGATCTAAACTAGAACAAAAAACCAGAACTAGAAAGAGATATATATAGGGAAGTTCAAATGGTCTAATGAGAATAGTTTGAATATCTCCGAAGCAAAACCTTTCTTTTGAAAAAGAAATTCTTTCAGAATTTATGGAAGCCGTTAAGAATTCCACATAGAACTATTGCTGTCTTGATTTAATATTGACAAAATTTACTTTTATAACACGATAAAACAAAATAAGTTAAGAAAATAAATTGCGTCAGAATTTAAATCCTTCCTTTAAAATTAATAATATGTATATTATACTCGTGGGCTCGTCTGGCGTTTGAACCTGGGATCTCCCGCACCCTAAGCGGAAATCATACTCCTAGACCAACGAGCGAACTGACAATTTTTATATAAAATTACTTTTTTTATTGAACAACTCATCTAAAAGTCATCTCTTCCTGTCATTAGAACTCATTTGCTTAACTCATCTGTTCTCTCATTTCCAAGGTTTTTACCATAACTCACCTTTCAACTCTTCTATATTTTGGCTTAAACTCAATTACTATTTTTGTACAAAAGAAACAATAATAACTCAACTCGTCCACTCATTTTGGACATTTTTATAACTCATTTAGTAGGTACTTACCTGTCTATCTTAAACTACACAATGTAGGTAGGAAAAAAAATATTTTCATTTTCCAACATTTTGTAGTATACCTACTCGTTTACTTAACTATACATCTTCATGTGGCGTAGTAGTCTTATGTGCAAGTTTCCCACTACTACCATTAAAGAGGTAGTAAAAAAAGAAGGTAGAACAAAAAAAACATAAAAATTTTGCCGCAACAATACTTGATTCAATGGAAAAACAATCTGAAATAACTTTCAAATCCAATTGTAGTTAAAATCCTTTGAAAGAGACTCTTTGCTATAACCTCACACTAACAAATGACTTTCAAACGTTAACTCCCGGAAGTCAATTTAGAAATATCTACCACCACGAAACCCCTCGACCCACTGTGATACCCCACTACCAAAAATGTAATTTACCATTCTCAACCCCAACTCCAAATCAAGGATATACATAAAGTGAGATAGAAACCTACACTCCATTTGGGAACCTTTCTCCAAAAAGTTCTCCCATATCTTTGCAATTCGATCGTAAATTTAAACCAAAGAACGATTACCCTCTATAGCCAGTGTGTGTGGTGGCTCTACTAAATCCAATCCAAATTAAACCATAGAAACAACGCCAATATTTCCGTCCGCCATTCACATCACACCCAACGAGGTGCAAGACGCGCCACCCGAAGGATAAATGGCCACGTTGCTCACGTAACGTATACTCAAATGCGAAAAGCGGCAGTGGCAGTGGCAGGGGGGGCAGCACCGCGGCACGAAACGAACGACCTAAGGTCTGAGCTAATTTGAGAACATTTTATTTTAAAACCGTTTATTTGAGTAACGTTCGAGCAATAAATTTGTTCTTAATGTTCGTCGAGTGCTCCGTGGAATGGTGGAAAAGCGGAAATGTAAAAGGATACGGAACTTTCTGTTTATCATTGCCAGGGAATATTATTTCTCTGGGATTCACAGGCTGTAGATGGAATGGGTGGTGGCGGTTGCGATACAAAAGAGCTTATTGAGCTACGAGGAGGCTTTTTCCTCTTTATTTTCTCTATTTGTACGTAAAAGTTGAAATGCCAAAATCGAGTTTGAAGTTGTTATTCAATTGCGTGTGGCAGCAAATAATTTTCATAATCGCATAAAGAAGAACCTTTCTTTTTTTCCCAATTCTCATCCTTCTCCTCGTCGTCGTGCGGGTATATGCCTAATATAGAAAAAGCAATTGGGAGGCAAAGTATTCCCTAAATCAACCCTCGAGTAATATCCGCGCCTATCAAAAGGGTAAATAGCGCACATTACTCAAGCAGTTTCGTTGAATGTGTGTGAATTGTTTATTGTCTGGAATATTTGTTGCACTGGCATATTCAAACATACATATCTATAAAATGGTTATGGCGTTAGAGCTGACGTTATAGGTATAGGTACTGCTCTTCGTGGTGCGTTTATTATATAGTGAGAAGCAGTTAAGAGGGTTATTTATGATAGACGCTATTTCTACCATCTTTATGTCTATTTGGCTATAAAAGTGACTCAAGTTGAAATATTATTATTTTGGAAAATATAAATGTGTATATGAGGCATGAAAAATTGTATAAGCTTATATTTAGATGTTAGCTTAATTCTGAAATAAGACAGCTGAAAGCCATAAAATCATGACTTTATAAATGTATTAAAAAAATAAATGTGTTTTTGTTGACATTTTGCTACATAAACAAACATAAAAAGAGAAAATTTTACTGACATAAGTGATGACAAAAACTGTCACCATTAGCTTGTTATTCAAATCTGACTGTTGAAACTGAATAATCTACTAATAAACTTATTGAAATAACATTTTTTTTATAAAAAAAATATCAGTTCTTGAAAGAACGATCTAAGCAAAACTAAAAAAAAAAACATTTAATATCTCCGTACTTTCCAGTCTCTAAAGAGAATATGTTCAATATTTCCAACGCCAAACAACTTATAAAATGAGATACAGTGAAAGCTCCCTTGGGCGGACAGCAACGGTCGCAGAATTTTTGTCTGTCTAAGAGAGTTGTCCGTCCAAGGGAAAAAAATTTATGGAATATAAGATCCACGGTCGTGAGAACTTGTCCGCTTAAGGGAGCTGCCCGCAATAGGAACTTTCACTGAATTCGCTATGAACCTACCTACCTCACACGGGCTAATACGGGAATAAATTCAATATCTCCAAATCAAAACCTTGTAGACAAATTTGAGGAAAAACGAGATATAAGCTGTCTCTTTAAGGTAATGGGTTTAAATTTTAGGAACAAACATTAGATTTTGGCTACAGATCAGCAGGTTCAAACAGTTTGATGAGAATAGTTTCAATATCTCCAATAAAAAAAACTTGCAGCTCGATTTAAAGGATAAGTGAGATACTAACTGTCTTTTAAAGGTAGTTGGGTTGAAATCCAGGAACAGAAATGCGATTTTGGCTTTAGATCGGCAAGTTCAAATAGTTTAATGTGAATAGTTTCAATATCTCCAATGCAAAACGCTTCATATAAACCTTTAAATGATAAACGAGATATTAGCTGTCTTTTTAAGGTATTAGAGCCAAAAACCAGGCTAAAAATAAGATATTTGCTTTAACTAGAAGAGGCATGGTCCATGGTCTAATGAGAATAGTTTTAATATCTCTAAAGCGAAACCATATAGATCATTTTGAAGAACAACGGGATATAAGCTTTTAAGGTTGTTGAGTGAAAAATCGGAGATATAAGCTATATCTAGAGAAGTTCAAACAGTCTTATGAAAATAGTTTCAATATCTCCAAAGCAAAATCTTTCTTTTGATTATTTCTCGATGGGTTTGTGAATTAATGTTGAAAAAATTATACTTTTATAAAACAAATAACACAAAATAAGGCTTGCTGATATTTCAAAAGAGGTTAAGAAAATGAATTGTATGAGACATTCTTTAAAATTAAAAATATTGTACTCCTGGGCTCGTCCGGGATTTGAACCCGGGACCTCCCGCACCCTAAGCGGAAATCATACCCCTAGACCAACGAGCCAACTGACAATTTGTATATAAAATTTAACCAAAAAATAAATAAATAACAATAATCTTATCACGAAATTTTTAAATCAACAATTTGAGTAAATTTATGAATGTTTTCTGAATAAATGGGAGCTGCTGTTCAAACACAAAATACCAAAGCGAACAAATAGGAGCTGTTGTTAGTACCAAAGCGAAAACCTTATTCAAATCGTAAAAAATTGCAACCACATTATTTTGTAGAAAACGAACACTTCTAAATTTGAAGTTTTAAATGTTAAAAATCTCCAAAGATTATTAATTGAAAAATCTTCCACATTTTAGGATCTTACAATAATTTTTCAAAATGTATCCCTACACAATGACGTGTATAACATTTTCTATCTTCAACAAAATATCCCATATAGCTATTTATTTTCAAACTCAGAAACAAAAAGATTCAATCACTCAAAACTCATTCCACTTTCAAAAAAGTTAGCTATTGCCTGCTGTCAGACTGCTATTTACACAAAAACTCCCTCAAAAGCAAAATTATTAATATATTCTCAAAGAATGACAGACAGCCCTCCAGGGAATCAATATTATATCATCTGCAATCACAATGATGGCCCTACCACGCAAACATCAACTCAACGCAATACGCCCGACCCGGGCATCAGACAGGCTCTTTCACTAGGTAGGTATACCTATGTATATACTCTTAGAAGGCAAAGTGAAAAATTAGCACTGTCAAGCGGGTCATCTTTATGATTGATTGTGACATTCTTCACTTGCTTAGTCGTTCAAATGACACTTCAGTGGGTTGCTTGATTGTATAGTCGTATAGTGGGGTATTTAATCATAAACCATGGCATTGACATGTCTAAAGTTAAAAATTAAATTTCTATAGAATAAACTTTTATTAGAGTTTAAATTTACATCCCAAAGATAATTTTTTAAAACAAAACTAATTTCCCTTGTGGTCAAATGTCAGATTAAATTGAAAATATGTCATGTGGAAGTTTGTGGAACGTATTGATTATTTTTTTAATATAATTGCGATGAAAATGTTTCGAAAAAATGGTATTTAAGGTGTGCATTAACTGTGATTCTCTATCAATGGGGTTAATAGGTAAATATTTTTGCATTGGGAAAATAAATATTTAACACAAAATATAAAGTAAACATTAATAAAATTCTTACAAACAAAATAAATAGAATTCACGAGATATTAGCAGCCTTTTTAAGATAGGTGAGCCATAACCAGAACAAAAATGAGATATTGGCTATTTCTAGAGAGGTTCAAACGGTGTAATGAGAATAGGTTTAATATCTCCAAAACAATAATATGTACACTGACTTGAAGAATAAATGAGATTTGAGCTATTTAAAAAAAAAAGTGAATGAGAACAAAACAAAATTCTAAAATTAAATCACACGTCTAAAATAAATAAATTAAAATAATGCCATATTTCATTGCCAACTACCCCACAGTGCGTGAGTTGTTTTTTGGTTGGCTAGTTACAAGTTGACTAGATTTGATGGCATCAACAAAACTCGTTGGGTTCGTCCGTCAGCTTGATGAAAATGAATGACGTAATTACGCACCCAGTACCATGCAATGACACCAGAAATAATTCAGCCACAACGATAGATTACATTACATGTCATGTTGTGGCACAGAAACGTTTCGTCGTCATCGTCGTCGTTGTTGTTGTCTTCTCTTTGTCGTTGTCGTGCGAGTATATCTACTTTTTGTGGCATGGACAACACAACATCCCAAGCACAGCTGAAGCTAAAGTTGAAGTTGAAGCTGCTGCTGTTCATGTCACAGTGACAGCTCTTTGTCTTTGATTAATTTGACTATTCGCGGTGAAAATAACATGCAGACGGCACACGGTTGAAATATTAGGTAGGTAAATATTCTTTTGGATTTCCACTTTTGTAGAACTGACGAGTCATCAGTTGAAGTCTTATGTAATAATAATTTTTTGTGTTGTTTGTTGCTATCATGGTATGATCAATGGAAAACGTGTATATCCTTGATCCTATTTCAGAAGAATTTTTCAGCATTATTTGAATAGAATTTACAATTATGTATGAATTTCACCAAAAATTATGAAATTATTTTTTCATGCAAAAGTGTTGGTTCGTGGACTGGTAATAACTTCAGTTCCTTAGTTTAAAAAGGCATGAAAAAAGAAGTTGAAATGTATTGGACAATTTTGAGATAAATGCAAATATAAATTTTATTTTAAAATGGAGGCTGTAGAATGTAAAACTCAAATTTTCAAAATATTAGTTAATCATTCATTTTAACTTTAAAGGGCTAAATTTAAATTTCGAAAGAAATAACAACTTATATTTTGGAGCCAAATTTTTTCAAAGCCAAATGTCAATTACCTAAGCTTTTACAAAAATTCCATTTTTTTCTAGTGTTGACAAAATCCAAAAAAAAGTCCAGTAAAAGACTTTGGATCACATTTTTTTTTTTTCATTCCACAAGAGTTATAAAAACACAATACGTTTCACAATATTTTTTTGAAGTTCATATTTTTAATTTTGAAATAAGTCTCCACAAAAACAAAAACTGAGGTTCATTAAAGGAATGTGGATCGTATTTTTTTTGTTCACTCTACGATAGTCATCTACAAATTATTACGATCCACAATATTTTTTGAAGCTCATATTTTCAATTTTTAAATAAGTCTCCACAAAAGCAAAAACTGAGTTCCATAAAAAAAAGTATGGATCGTATTTATTTGTCATTCCACGAGAGTTATGAAAAATTAATGCGTTTCACAATACATATTGCTTTTCAGTCTATATTTTCAATTTTTAAATAATTGTCTCCACAAAAGCTAGAACTCAGGTCGACTAAAGGAGTGTGGTGTTAATTTTGCACTCCATGAGAATTATGACAAATTAATACGTTCCACAATATTTTTTTGAAATTCATATTTTCAATTTTTTAATAAGTCTCCATAAAAACAAAAACCTAGGTACCTACATTAGAGGAGTGTGGATCGTAATTTATTTTTCACTCCACAAGAGTTAAAAATTAATACGTTGACCAATATTGTTTTGCAGTTTCTATTTTCAATTTTTAAATAAGTCTCCACAAAACCTAAACTTTAGGTATTGTGAAATATTTTCAATATTGTTTCAAAATTTAAGATGTGGAATATGCAGTTGAAAACTTAATGCTGATGATTTTCACTAAATTTATATTTCATTCTCACTCGAATATTAATTTTTACTCGTTTACATGCAAAAACTAGGCTTTAGCTTGTGAAAAAGCCATGAGAAAAAATTCAAAAAATTCACAAAAATCAAAATTCTTCGTTTCACAATCTGTGACTTCTAGGTATGTTTGCATAATTAGTTTGAAGTTTAAATTCCGCATGAAATTCACCTTATTTGACAATGACATATTATGGAATGGAAATTTCCAACTAAATGAGTTTCGTGATCCTCTCAACTTCGCTCAGACCTATATAAAGCCACTCCCAACAAACTACTCCTTCTTTCCTTGATTGCTCCGTTTGCGCGATTTATACAACAATAAAATAAATATTTATCATGGATCGTGTCGAAAACCTCCTCCTGCTGCCATCATAAAAAGCCACACCAATCTTTGTAGAAAAAAAAAAAAAAAAAACAAAACAAAAAACCATGGCTAAGTTGCCCATTGTTGTCCATAAGATATCTCAATTTAAAAAAAAGGAATTCCCATGCCTGACTTCAGGCTTTTGCATCAGCTTGAAAAAAAAAGAATCCAGACAGAGACCAGGTGAGCTTATGACAGGGACCAATTAATAATAGCACCTATATTGCTTGCGCAAAGTCTCTCTCTGTCTCGGTGGATATACCTACAAGCCTTCAACAATCGATTTAGTTGCAAAGAAAATCACGAGACTCTTGGAGTCTCAAAAAGGTCTGCAATTAAGTGCTCAGAGGGTACTTTGACTATATGATTACGATGATTTTGTATATATACAGTTCGTTGTTGGATCATGGAATGAAATGGCGGCTATGGGTTGGAGAAAAATGAGCACCCATCCCCAGGAGTCCTTATCTGAGATCCTAATATTCATATTTTATTTTTTTTTTCGTTTGGGGAATTATGTTTCGTGTTTCTTTATTTTTTTTTTTTTGCTTTTCAATGAATGAATATAATAATGGAATGATGCGCACTTGCAGTAAAGTTATGTGCCAGTGGGTGGGAAAAAGATGCTTCAAGCTCAAATTAAGCTGTGAAGATTGCAAGATGAAGATTAGCTTTATTATAGGAGTTTTTTTTTATTGCAAAAGGTTGGAGAATTACTGAAATAAAAAATTTAATAGTAGTTTTTTGCCTTTAAAATTCTAAGCCGATTAATAATGAAATAAATTTCAACTTAAAGGGTGGGACGTAATAATGCTCTCCAGAGATTAGAAAGTATAGTTTGGAGTTTTTTTTTTCTTTTATAGATAAAACTGTTTTGGAATAATTTGGAGTTTGTTTTATTAGGAACGAATTTGACCTCGAAATTTAGGTTTATAAGTTTTTTATATCCTGAAACTGAACTAAGTTGGGTTTGTGCCTTTTACGCTATTTCGTGACCAAATTTATATGATCTGATCTCAAGAATAATTAAATTCTTTAACAAAACCATTTCAAACAATTAACGATAAGACCTTAAGTCATCAAAAAAACTTCAACTTCGATTTCGTCGACTGACTCTTCAGAGGAAATGAAAAATCTTCCTAGAATATGTCTTGTCACGAAAACCTGACTCATATCTTCTAGTTTAGCCAGCATGAATTCGGGGGACCTATAATTTTCTGCCAAATTCGATCAGGTTTAAGCAGAAACCTGCACTCTAGCCTGCATGTTGTTTAGTCGGCAGGAATTGAGGGGACCTATAATTTTCTGCTAAATTCGATAAGAAAATAGGGGACCTATAATTTTCTGCTAAATCCGATAAAAATTGAGGGGAGCTAATAATTTTCTGCTAAATTCGATAAGAATCAAGGGAACCTATAATTTTCTGCTAATTTCGATAAGAATCGAAGGGACCTATAATTTTCTAAATCCAAAAGAATTGAGGGAACCTGTAATTTTCTGCTAAATCCGACCAGGAATGAGGGGGGACCTATAATTTTCTACTAAACTCGATAAAAATTGAGGGGACCTATAATTTTCTGCTAAATTCGATAAGAATTGAGGGGACCCATAACTCTCTGCTAAATACGATCAGTATTGGGGGCCCTAATTGGATTGGGGAGAAAATTTTAGGTCACCCTAAATATTGCCGACTAAACAACATTTACGCATGAGTCGTTAAGGGTTTTGACACACTAGACCCTGGTTTTCGACAATCTGTCATCTGACGTGAGCTGTCATCAATGTTTCCCACAAACGTTGGAATATTTTTTGCTTATCCTGTAAATGAATTGTGAAAAAAAAGACGATGAGATTCCTAAGATTTAAAAATCATGTCAGCTTTGAACCATGACAGCTCACTCTAGTATAACTAATATCATTTAACCCGGCAGCACAATAAATAAATAATTTATCAAAATTAAAGTTTTTTTTTTGTGCAAATACAGCTACGAGGCATTTCATACAGAATTGAAAAAATAAATAAAAACTAAGTAGAAAAATAACCTAAAGAAGATTAACTTCGACTTCCTTCGCTATATATGTACACGCATCCTGACCTTTTGCTTCAAATCTATTAGACGAGCTATCTTCATTCCATTCCCACAAATCCCCGATAATCTTTCATGGCCAACGACGATGACGGCGACGCATACCACTCTCTCTCTATCTCTCATGATAAAAGTACACGCGGTTCGCCTACTACTAAATACTAATAGGATATAATATATAGGCATATATACCAGCTACCTGAGCTTGATAAATAATAGACTGCTGTTATCCCTTAGCAAGCGGGTGATTAGTCATCATTGTCATCGTCGTCGTTTTCGTATCGTCGTCATCGCGTTGTCGTTGTTGTTATTTGATGATTCCCAGGAGCTATCAAATGATCCGCTACTGTTTGACAGCTGCATGACATTTTCGTCTGATATATATAATTGATTTACACACCTCACTCAAGTCAAGTCCCTCTTTTTGAGAGCCTCAAGCGATGTCTGTAGATGCGATTTAAATTCAATATCCATATGAATTGATTTCATTATACGGTTGATTGCTGACAAATCCGTCATTTCGAAGCGACCGACGACCAACGACGGACGAGGAAAACAGTGGGAGAAAATATACTACAAAGTTGAATTAAAATAAAATAAAATATAATATTTGGTCAGTGGAAAATTGTGGAATGTATTGATGTCTCATTTCACGAGAGGTAGATTAGGTATAAAAGGCTTAAAATAAGAAATTGGATTCGGAACATATTGTGGAACGTATTAATTTTCATAGAAGTGTGGCGTTCATGTTGTTAGTTTTATTCTCCACATATATTCAAGTAAGTGAAAAATTGTGGAATATATTAATAAAACTTGAAAATTTGTTTTGGAAAATATTGTGGATCGTATTTATTTTCGAAATGGCTTATAACAGTAGTTGGCATTTTGTATTATTTTCATGGGAAAGCCTATAAGCCAGTTCAAATGAAAAAAAATGTATAAAAGAAACTTCAATGTGAAAACTAAAAAGATACGATCCACAACATATATTTTGAAATAAAACCAGTTGAATCCATAATACCAAACACTTTAACGGCTCATAAAATTTTGTGTATCTATGGGGGTGGCCCCGGCGCAGTGGAAGTAGTGCTTGACTGCTAACCTGGATGTGTGGGTTCGATCCCCAGTCTAGGCAGCATTCTTTTCTATATTCCCTCAACTGAAAGCCACCCCTGGGATTTAATAAGATAATCAAAACCTAATTTCTAAATCCACTGTGCCAACAAAAATCTATCCTATCCTTCTATTCCTTCTAACATTTGCCTAATTTATAAGACCCTAGGTCTTACTGGCATAAATATGTTTGTGTTGTATGTATTCCCAATATTTGAATTTAAAAATTTGGCGTCAGAAATAGTATGGAACGTATTCATCTTTAATTTAGGATCCACAACATATATTTAAAAACTGAACCAGTTTAATGTCTAATGCCAAACACTTTGAGGGTTCATCACATTTTTTCTATGTAGTCGCAAGCTGTGAATTTGAAAATTAGACGTTAGAAAAATTGTGGAATGTATTTTTTTATTAATTTAAATGTTAGTTACATTCCCCATGAAGGTTTTTTATTATATAATGCAAATTCTAAATACTCTTAAAATCAATTAGTCACTATTTCATTGGAATCGTGCGTTGAATTATTCATTCAAAATAGCTTTAGTCCACAAAAATTGGCGTTTTGTCAGCGTGGAATTATGTTCCACAGCTGATGTTTTTTTAAATATAATGTAATTATTATAAAATGTGATTTTTTTCCATGCTTTTTCTATGATTTACTTTGTGGTCACAGCGAAATTGAAAATTAGACCGGGAAAAGATTGTGGAACGTATTTGCTTCTTATTTTAGAAAAAGTGGGTTATATTCCAACAAAGTTTTTTTTTATTATGTAATAAAAATTTTGTACACTCTTTAAATAGATCAGGAAAGTACAAGCTGGACTTGTTGAGTTATTGATTAAAAGAAATTTTACGTCCACAAAAAATTTACGTTTGGCCCGGTGAAGTTATGTTCCACAGCTTATAATTTCAAATAAAATGTATTTGTTGACAAATGTGAAATGTTTCCACGCTTCTTCAACGTTTTACTTGAAAGGCGCAACCTGCGAAATTAAAATTATACCGGGAAAAGGTTGTGGAAGGTATATTCCTTTTCAGTTCACTATGGGTTTGTACTAGAGAAGTTTGAAAGGGAAATATTAATGAGCGTGTTAGCGGAAATCTTCATGTTTTTAATGATTTTTTCCAAATGTGGAGTTTCTATTTAGTGGTTAAATTCCAATTTTTTATATTAACTTGCCCTACTGTGCACGATGTCATCGATATAGGGTGGATAGTGGATAGTATATTAAAAAAAGAAACAATTTGTATTTGACTTTGACAAGTATGGCGTCAGACAGTAAGCTGATTAATTCCTGCCGTAATAAAGGCAAATTATTATTAACTGAATAAATAAAATGGACAGGCAGAGGACGAAAAATTTATATGCGGCATTTAATCAGATTAAAAAAAATACACTCCCGCCCGCGATAGGAAGAATATGATGCGGGTTGGGGGTCTTAAGTGTATACTTATACCGACTGATTCGATAAAGTGCATTATTTTTTTTATTTTTATTTAAAATTTTTTTGATGTTGTATTTTATGTTAAGGGTAGTCTTATTAAGACGCTATTTTTTGTTATTTATTGAAGAGGTGTCAAATTCTGGCGCCAAATGGATTTCAGTAGCTCGCGTTATTGATTGAGTGTTAGAGGATTGAATTTAAAAAAAAAAAAATTTTAAATAAAAAAACCATAAAAATGTTTAAGTGATTAGGATGGATTCGTTTTTTGAAAAAATGAGCGATTATAGTTTGAAATTATTACATTGGCATCATCGAGTTTATAGTCATAGTTGTATAGTATCTGACAAGAAGATTGATTCGATGGGATATTTCATCATTATGTTCGGTATAGTTCGTTGGATTTTTTTTATAAATATAATCTATCTTATTGATAATATTTTCTCTTTCCGAATAAATCAACGGAATTCAACAAAATAATTAATCATGTGAACTTTTAACATGAACACACCAAAATATGCGGTGAAAAATTGTAAAAAAAAAATAATTGCTGAAAACTTTTGATCATTCTTCAAGTTAATCAATCAACAAAATGATTATTCTTTGTTTTTAAAAATTGGTGGGAGTGTAGCAGTATATAGTTTTATTGGAGAAATTGACCAACAAAATGTCAAGATTTATCATTTGGGAAAGTAAAAATAAAAGAAATTTATGTACAAGAGACAAACGAGGTAATCGTCCAGTAAATTTAGCAAAAAATAAATTTCCTGAGGAGAATTTTGTTTTTATTTATTAGAATATTTGGTATTTATTTGGGAATTCGAATCTTTTACGTTGTCCACCATTTTCAAAAAAAGTGTTCTCAAGCATTAATGGGATTTTATAAGTTCTTTTCAGCCGTAGAGTAGTTTTTTTTTTAATTGACTCAATCAAAAATAATTCTCTTTTGCCTACAAACATTTTTGACAACTTATAGCTGAAAAACGGTCGACGTTTTTACTTAAAAAAATATATTTTTAAATTTATCTCGTCCAATCTGACAAAAGACTACACAAAAATTGTTTTGTCAAGGACTAAATTTCTACATTTCGTTATATAAATCTTAAAAACTGTTTTTGTTACTTCAAATTTCGACAGTTTTTCAGCGAAAACAGTGTAAAGAGTTTTCAAAAATCAATCAAATTAAAAAAAAGCAAAAGTTTAAGAGAGTGCTTCCTTCTACAAAAGTAAACAAAAAAAAAGCTACTTTACGGCTGATAAAAACCGAGAAAATCGCAATAAGCTTTTTCCAATATGTTTCAAACATTTTGGTATATTTTTTTATTAATGATGTGAAATCCCGCTGATTATTTTTTCTTTACAATTATTTGAAATGTTGTCAAAAACAGGAACAAATTCAGAAAAAAATCGTTTTCTCAGGGTTTAATGTGATTTAATTTATAAATTTTATCTGTTGCTTGACATTTTATAATCCGCTCCCGGGCGCCATTTAATCATAATTTTTTTATTAACACCTATTTGAAATCTTATCAAAAACTAGATCAGATTTTGAGAAATACGTTTTTTCGGACTCTGATATGATTTAATTTATAAAGTTTATTATGTTTTGATTGACATTTTATTATCCGCACCCGGGCGCCATTTAATCATAATTTTTGTATTAACACTTATTTGAAATATCGACAAAAACAGGAACAGATTCTGATAAAAGTCGTTCTCAAATTCAGAGAAAAGTCGTTTTCTCAGGGTTTAATGTGATTTAATTTATAAATTTTATCTGTTGCTTGACGTTTTGTAACCCGCTCCCGGGCGGAAATCGAAATCTTATCGAAAACTAAATCAGATTCTGAGAAAAGTCGTTGTATCGGACTACAATATTATTTAATTTATAAATTTTATGTTTTGCTTGACATTTTATAATCTGCACCCGGGCGCCATTTAATCTAAATTTTTTTGTATTAACACTTGTTTGAAATCTTGTCAAAAATTGGAACAGATTCTGAGAAAGTCATCTCATCGGGATTTAATATCATTCAATTTATATAGTTTATCTGTTGTTTGACATTTTATAATCCGCACCCAGGTGCCGTTTAATCATAATTTTTTTTTTACTAACAACTATTTGAAATTTATTCAAAAACTTGAATAGATTCTGAGAAAAGTCGTTTTCTTGGGCGTTTATAGGATTTAATTTATATATTTTATCTATTATTATTTATAATCCCACTTACTTCCTGAAAGAAACAAATTTAAATAAAAAAGGTATTTCAATCCCCACCCGGGCGCCATTCAATCACAAATCGACCCTGGCCAAAGCTGAGATTTATGATGATATTAAGTTAACATGTGTACTTACCTTCCAGACTATATTTGAAAATCCTCTTTTTGTTACTAAGGAAGTCAATCATTATTTGTTAAGATTCAATAAAACATAAAAATAAGCTATTTTACAGAAATTTTTCATGTACCCTATGTCTTGTTTTGATTTGTGTTTGCATTGTAAGATAAGAATATGATATACAGAACTCGATTTCAAAATTCATGCTGCATGATTCAACTCACTTCGTAAGAAAAAATACAAAATGTAAAGATATTTTAATCCATACCCGGGCGCCATTTAATCATAAATCAGCCCTGCTCGAAGATTGTTCGTTCCGTTGTTGAGTAAATATTGCTACCGATCTATTTTGTTCTTTGTCAACACTCTATATTTGATATTCATGAAGGTATCTATATACTTTATATCTTTATTTGTTTGCATTGTATAAACGATGAAACTATAACAAAATAATTTCCATAAATTTTCTCTATATAAGTTATGTTGTCCTTATGGAAATTGACAACACGTTGTTATTTACTTTTCTTCAAACAGTGTATGGTGTTCTAGTTGAATTGGTATCTAAAAATATATGTGGTTTTGTTAACAAAATTGATTGATAGACACACGGGTAGACGACAAGTGAAATTGACATGTAATTGAAGAGATCCAAAAATATTGACAGCAACACGCGGCTTTGTTGTGGTGATGGTGCTACAATGAGGGTTGATACGATGACGATGAGTTTTGTATGTCTTTTTTTTTTAAGAAAATATTTTCAGATATGACTTGAAGTTAGTTAATGATTGATCGATTGGTTTTGTGACGACGAATTTTGACTTTCAGTTTCATAAAACGTGGATTGTGGAAAAGAAGCCAAAGCAAACAATTTTCTTCCCAATCTTATATAATAACTAAAATTAAATTAAAGCTTTTTAACCGTGTATATACTTTTGGCATGCCATGAAGGATAATTATCTTACAAGAAAAAAAAAATCTGATTAAAAACTCTGACATCAACATGACGTTTCATGACCTTGTATCTCAGCAATGAACACAGCAACCAACCAAAAAAAAAAATGATTTACGCGAATTCCATAGCCAGACACGTCCGCACCATAACCGCCCATTTATGGGCATTACTCACACAGCACCACCACCGTCCTGAAAGTCTATGGACCGACCCGTGACAAAAAGAATAATGAATAAATTAATTACGGTGCCGCGAATTCCATCAAAGCAATCAGATAGCGATGTGAAATTTATTAAACTCCAGCCAGCAGGAGACCGCAATCATGGGGCTGCCAGAGTGATGTCTTTTCCGTTTCCCCTATATTTGTATGTATATTGAAATGCCAAATGCCAATAACCATTGCAAAATAATGGTGGATGGTCGACCGACCCAGCACCAGCACTGGCACTGGCACTGGTATTGTAATTATGAAAACTGCAACGACAACGATGAAGAGTGATGACGAGGACAAAGCATCAGGCGGTGGCTGGTGTTCCTCCGCATGATGATGATGATGATGATGGTGATGTCCGTCGTCGCTGCCATGATAAACGTCCTCGGCGACGACACACATAACCGCAAAAAGTGCCGAGGGCGGCAGATCGTCAGTGATGACGATGACTACGACGACGACGATTTTGTCAGTTTTGTTCGTGCTACTGATGATGATGATGATGATGGGGCATGGGTACATGGGGCATGGAGAAGATGACGATCAGGAATGATTATGTGATGATGGGTGATGGCGGTGGCTCGATACACGCACTTGCATCCGGAAGACAGCACAGCAACACAACTCTCTGTCAGGCAGTCATCCAGTTGAACATCCGACATCTGACAAGAGTTCTCGTTGCCGTTCGTCATCCTCAGCCGATTATGCGATGCGAAATGCAACTCGATTACCGCATGCAACTGCCGTGATGTGCGTTTTTTGTTTTTTTGCTGTTTCTTTCCTTTTTACTGTGCTGCCTGCATGCTCGTCTGTCAATGTGGAAGTGGCGGGCTGTAAGTTGCGTTTGGCTTGTCATTTATCTTATGCATGAACTGGTGGCGGCTTGGCTTTTTCTACCTTTGCCTTTGCCTCTGACGTCTGACTCTTACTCTGACTCTGCCTCATTCTCTGCCAGCAGCTGAGCAGCAGCATACGTGTTTATAATGTGTTCGCATAATTACTGCGCGCTCTAGAAGTGTTGACTTCCTTGGACATGTTTCGTTTAATGTGAGAACAAAATTACAGATCTCTATCAGCGCGTCATCGTTGGATGGTCAGCGTTTTTCATTCGTTCGTTGGTTCTTTTTTTTTGCTGTCCTATTTCTGACGCTCTGACGGATCTAGATTAATCACATCAATCTGGAAAAAGAATGGGAGGAAAGATTGTGTAAAGATATGTTAAGATTGCAACATTCCTTTTATGACTACTCAACTTGGAATGGATGAGGAGGAATATAGTGGTTGGTGGTCTGACTCGGGTGGTGCATCACACACAACATGTTCTTTTAGGATCAAAACAACACGCATTATGGTACGTTGATAATAATTAGGTGAGGAAGTTGCATGTGGAAATATATGTTTTCATTGAAATTTGAATATTATTGGTGCCGTGACTACTCGTGGAGAATCATGGCTAAGAGGTTCACAACTTTCAACCATTTCTGTGTGCTTGATGTCAGTTTGAAAACAAATTACTCAACGAACACGTTTAAATAGGAACTTGGCAAAGGAGCTCGTGTCGAATTGGCTTCAAGTCCAGACATTAAACCATTTTTAATTTTTTACCAAATCAAAATGCGACACATTTTGAAATTTTCAAAATGCTATTCACAATATAGCACCAGCACAACCACCTTAACTGACTGCATTAGCAGATCAGCCCAACATGAGATTTGTGGAATTTTCGTATCAAAGCATTGCAGTCCCAAAACATCTTCCAATTCCAACACATTGGTTTTCCATTTTGCATATACGAGTTGGTAGCTCTGAGCTGTCAAGAATTTCCTCTTGCGGTGCATATAATTGTTCGTAGATGGATCGCGAGTTTCCTCGCGTCACATCACATTGCATTGTATTGCCGTATAGTTGTTCGTCGTCCTCGCCGTCGTTGTCGTTTGTCTGATGAAAATGAAAATTTGAAATATTTAAAGCACGATGTTCTTTGTTGACAGCTCTTAATTGGAGGGGTTCTCACACAAGTGACATATGTGTGACTGCCACTGGTGCCAGAATTCATTTCACACTCCCTGCATGCCACTGATTGTAAATGTGCTTGTGTTCTTGCCGCAGAACTTTGACGAAAAAGGCTGCCAAAAAAACAGAAACACATAGACACACACACACGACATAGAGATACAAGTTCGCAGAAAATGTATCTCACATGTCAACTCTTCGTCTGTCTATCTGTCAGCCAAGAGGTGATTCCACTTCTGAGCCAAAAGTAATATATAAAACGGAATTTCGGTCTCGGCTAGCGAGTGATTGATGAATCGATGCTATGCAAGTTTACAACGCTCAAATAGTTGGCATTTCAAAGCTCTAATTGATGTTGATGTATAAAAATAGCAAAACTAGGAAAATAAAGAATCTACATACGCACACACATAAAGTCTTTTTATCTCTAACGGATTCTTTAATCGTGAGTGAATTTATTTTTGGAACATCAAAGGGTGACAGGAATACAAAATCATTGCTTTGACCACCGCCATACAAAAACCAAAAACCATTCAGACTTGTTAATTTTTTTTTTTGTTCACAAAGTGTGGGGATTGATGAGTGTGAGGGCATTTTTCTGTGTGTGCTGACTATTTGTTTTTTTTTTGCGCCTATCGCATGGGCTTTGGGTTAAAAAAACTCAAAGTGATTGTTGTCTGTAACGAACAAAGACTACGACGACGTTGAAGACAGCCGCCATCAATCATCGGGCAATTGAAAATTTTTTGACATGTCAATGGATTACGGCGAATTGTTTGCATATGTCTAACCAACAATCAACCCGGCAAAAATAATAAACATTTGAGGTCTATATGACTGAGGCCTGACTCTCTCTATATACCGGCTGTCATGGGGGTTTATAACATGACTGACACAATATTATTATTTTTTTTTTTTTATGAACAGATAAGTTTAGGTATAGGCAGTGGCACGTACACTCACGATAAGATAAATCGTGGTTTGAAATATAATGGACTTCCTATAGCTCAGCTAAATGCGTTTTACATTTAACAGCTTCTATTTTTAATAATAAATTATTTTATAAACGAATGAAATTAACATTTATGCACTTAAGTTTGATAGAAGGTTAAAGTGAAATATCCATATAAAAACCGTCTACGATGTGAAATTTAAAAATTTGCATTCCACAGATTATAATTTGAAAGAAAATTAGTGTTTTCACAAATTTTAAAAATAATTATTAAATTTTAAGCAAAATTTAGCTTTAATTTTAAAAATATGTTAGAATTTTGGAAATATGACGTGAAAAGTCTTTTTCACAAGCATTTCATAATCTTGTGGAATATTTTCATGTTCACGACAAGTGAATGTAGGTATTCTGGTAGTCTGTAAAAACTATAAATAATACATGAAAAAATTGTGGAACGTATTCATGAAAATTCACGCCAATTAAATAAAGGTTAAAACTATGTAGGAAGGAATTTTTAAACATGCAATTTCAAAATTTTTATCTTAAACCAAAGCGAACGAATTTTCATGTGTTTAATTTTTCCAACACTGCCTTCATGAGGTTTGTTTGAAAAAATGATCTTTAAAAGATTGTGGAATACCTACATTTATTTTTGATTTCACCAAGGATGACGAATAGATTCAAATAAACAATGAAAGTTTCGGCAGTAAATATTAATTTGCCCCAATCGTGAAAAATATTTTCCAAAAAATTCACTTATCTCTAACCCTAATTGAGATTTGCAATTTTTCACTTCACGACTAAAAATGTTTACATTAAGAGAATCTTCCATTTAAGTTCAAAATAATTCCTCCTGTTTCTGATTTTTCGTTTCGTTCATAAAATTTCACTTCTCTGTAATTTCCATTGACATTTGATATTTTTCGTTTCACAATTAAAATGTTCAGATATTTTCACTTCCCTTTAATTTCTATTGATGTTTTTCATTTCACGATTAAGAAGGTTCATAAAATTTCACTTCTCTTTAACTTCCATTGACATTTGACATTTTTCATTTTATGATAAAAAAACGTTCACATTAAGTGAAAACATTTTAGTAAGGAAATAGTTCTTACTATTTCTGATGAAGTGAAAAGTTATTAAATCAATATTTCTGCAGAAAATATTAATCTTTCCCGATCGTGAAAAACGTTTTCCACAAATATTCACTTCACTTTAACCTCCATTGACGTTTTCCACTTTGCAATTTAAAAGAAGTTCACGCTAAGTGACAATGTCTTCCATTTTAGTCGGGAAATAGTTTCTACTATTTCTGGTGAAGTGAAAAGTTCATTATTTCATGCAATTTTTCATAAATATTTAATTTTCACTCCAAAATGTGCATCCACTTGACTTCAAGGGAAAAATAACTCTACCTGAACCTTTCTTCTTCACAAAATGACTTCCAAAAAAATGTAAATAACCTTCCACTTTCTAACTGAGAATTTATTTCCCAAGTACCTTACCTTAGCTATATATGAACTTATAGTAGTTCCCGATGACTTATTTTCCTCTAATGGTTTCCAAGGAGGGATAGCCATCAATATTCTGATTTCCCCTTTTTTTATACATAAATAATATTATACGATCATAATATGTATATGTGTGCTTTAATATTATTAATACCCTCATAAATCGTCTTTCCAATATGTATCCAGCCTTTCAGCAATACATCATGACTGAGGTAACAACAATAAAATTAATAACAATAAATAACAAATCATAACTCAATTGTTTTCTGTCATGCATTCCACATACACTGATATACCGGGCTGACCGGCCGCCACCATTTGCTTCTAAGACTCAGCTTAGTCAGGGCCGAAAGTCCAATACTTCAACCATAACCACAACCACCACCACCGCCACCGCCACCACTACCACCAACTGTGGCAGCGACATTTTAAGGCGGCAATTTACGATTTGTAATCAGCAGCAACAGCGGCTTGACTTTGGAAATCCTTTCATCTGACTCCGTCAGCGGACGCTAACGCGCACACAACAGCGTCTTAGCCACTACACCATCAGCCGATGAATCGGAGCTCATATCTCATTTGGTGTATTCCGCCCTCTCCGCCACCACGCCTCCTTGTGTCTCCTTCGACACAAGAGAAATGTAACATCGTTAGGGGCAATTTATTATAAAACAACATTAAGCCCTGCTCAACCAGCCCACGTAGAGAGTTGCGTTGGCTGGCTGCGATTGCTACGATTGCTGCGATCGGTGCTCACAGAATTATGACCACAGACAGGATATGAGGTCGGAATCAAAGTGAGATTGGTAGAATGTATAGGTACTTGAATGTGCGGTGCTCCTCACTCAATACTCCGCCACACACCACCACATCACAAGAGTTAAAGCAATCATTGCTGGGGGATTTAACAAAAGGCTCGTTGAGTTCAGGCTCCAAATGAAGTTGTTGGCTTGCCCAAGGAAGTGACTTTGAGTAATGCGTTGATTCCGAACAATAAGAAGGCGCACAGGGATCGGAATGGAATGGTTACGAGACGTGTATTTCTTTATATAGCTAACTTAGGACTTCGACTCTGAATCTTTGACTATATACATCCAATCCGACGATGACGACGGACGCGACGAATCAATTTATGTCCATAGCGTGTTTTGCCATCGTAAACGTTTGTGGCCGCTCGTTTGCACACTGGGGCGTTTGGTTCGGCTGTCGGCTGGCCCGCGTCTTGTTTACGATGTCAGGTGAAATAATAAATAATAAAATTTGATGTTAGCCTGGACTGGCTTGGCCTGGCCTGGTCTGGCCGGCTGATGGTAATATTTTCCTGGTGTGTGCAACTTCAATTCAAAATACTGAAGATAAAATCATTTAAAAATTTTTATAATTTACATCACCAACACGCCAAAGAGAACTGCGCAATGTGTCATAACTACATAGGCGGAGATGGTCAGATTATATACACTGCAGGTTTTAGTTTGTTGAGGTTGGAGGTAAAAAATGATGATGGACCGGACAAAGTCAGTAGTTTTGGTAGAAACAACAAAAAATTTTCACTACATATTACAAATTTTTTTCATATCGCAATTTTTATTAAATAGAGGCTGTGAATTGTAAGGTTTTGGAGGAAATTCCATTTTCATTCCCAATGAAGCTTCTAAAAATTTGTTCATACTATTTTCTACTACAAAAAGGCTGCAAAACAACATTGTGGAACTTAATTAATTGTCATTCCACAAAAACACTGCCTTAAAAAATTGTGGAACGTATAGATGTAGTTTTCATTTCGGAAGATGGGTGATTGATAGACAAAGATTAAGAAGGAACATAAAAATGCTTAAATTCACCATTACTACTCAACAAATATATTTTCAATATCAAATCTGTCATATATAAAGTTGTGGAACGTTGTAAAGTTGTGGAACGTTATATCAAACTTGTCAAATGTAAAATTGTGGAATATTGTAAAACTGTGGAACGTATATAGTTTTCATTTCAAAAGATGAGTTTGTAGATGGAAAACGACAAAGAAGCGTGAATAATGTTTAAATTCACCATTACTACTCAACCAATACATTTTTTTTATATCAAACATGTCAAATGTTAAATTGTGGAACATTGTAAAACTGTGGAACGTATATAGTTTTCATTTCAAAAGATGAGTTTGTAGATGGAAAAAGACAAAGAAGCGTGCAAAATGTTTAAATTCACCATTCTTACTCAACCAAAACATTTTTTATATCAAACATGTCATATGTAAAATTGTGGAACATTGTAAAACTGTGGAACGTATATAGTTTTCATTTTAAAAGATGAGTTTGTAGATGGAAAACGACAAAGAAGCGTGAATAATGTTTAAATTCACCATTACTACTCAACCAATACATTTTTTTATATCAAACATGTCAAATGTAAAATTGTGGAACATTGTAAAACTGTGGAACGTATATAGTTTTCATTTCAAAAGATGAGTTTGTAGATGGAAAAAGACAAAGAAGCGTGCAAAATGTTTAAATTCACCATTCTTACTCAACCAATACATTTTTTATATCAAACATGTCATATGTAAAATTGTGAAACATTGTAAAACTGTGGATCGTATATAGTTTTCATTTCAAAAGATGACTTTGTAGATGGAAAAAGATAAAGAAGCGTGAGAAGTGTTTAAATTCACAAGTATTACTCAACCAATATATTTTTAATACCACATTTGTCAATTTTAAAATTGTGGAACATTGTTAAATTGTGGAACGAATATAGTTTTCATTTCGGAAGATAAGTAGTAGATGGACAAAGATATGATGAACGTACAAATTGTTTAAAATCATCATTACTACTCAACCAATACATTTTCTATACATCATATCTGTCAAATATAAAAATTAAATCTTTAAAATAATGTATTCTCATTAGATTTGTGTGTTCTCTCACTTTAATTAACAATTCAGTGATAATATCAAGAAAGTCTTATAATTACATATCATATCATAAACAAGATTAATTATTCAAAATTACATCATATGCTTACTTAAACTTCAACCTTAAATTGAAATTTCCATACACACAAACATACCTACATACCTCCCTTATTGCTCAACGATGCAGAATTGATTTATTCATCCTTTTCTGGTATATACCTAAGTAAAATGTAAAATTTCCGGGGCCAAGAGCTTGCGTTCAGTGAATCAAAATATTTATAAATATCAAAAAAAAGTTATTACTAGGTGCTTTAATACGAAAAAAAGAGTCACGGACAACACAGCAGTTCACACAAAGATAAACGCCCAAACAGAGGACGGTGTGTAGTTAGTTACACTCAGGGAAAAAGTGAGTAGTTATTACTTAGACACTTTTTTAAAATTGACAAGATTTTCTTAATTTTAATGAACCATGATGTGGTTGGTTGTAAATAAATTTAAAATTTGGTACAATGTACCACAATAACAAAATTCGGACAAGATTAAAATATCGATTGGAAAACATCTACACGAAATTCATTCAACTTTACATTCCACAACTTTTATTTTAAAGAAAATTTGCAGTCGTCTCGGTCGCTGAGAAATTTTAATTATGTGTTAAATGTTTTTGTGGGTCGTAGATATATTTTTTAAGACCGTTTACTCACCCTTTAACAATATTTCCTGCTCACCTATCATGACATAAATGAAATGAATACGTTCCACAACTCTCAAAATGTCATTTTTTCCAATGATTGACAGTATGGTCAGAAGGAAAAAGGTTGAGTTAATATGAAATAAAGAAAGAATACGTTCCACAATCTGTAAAGAGGTCATTTTTTCAATCACTGACAATGGGGCCATGAGAGAAAGCGAGAAAGCTTCAGTTATCGTAAAATAAAAAAAATGAATACGTTCCACAACATTTAAAGTTTCATTTTTTCGATGATTGGCACAGGTTTATTTTTTGTTTGTTTATTTTCACTCTTATTGTCTACTTATCGATAATGGTTTAGTAAAATATATTTATAAAATATGACTTTTTTTCTCTCAGTGTAAACTGCAATATAATTTAAATTGAAAACGGTCCAAGATTTATTTTTTTTTTGTCATTTTCTTACTCTGTCTTTACCCTGAGGTTGACTCTGATATTTAAAATTTCGCTGTCGAAAAACTACATTTAGCCCGACTGTCCTTCTCCATCAAATTCCTGTCCCTCGGTAAGTCTCCACTTCTTACCCCCCATTTTGCCCGCCCTCAGATGAGGCGAAAGCTATCACAAGGATTTTTATTTATTTTTTTTTCTCTGCAAAATCAGCACTAGTTTGTTGGGCGCCTGTCACTCGGCGCGCACTTTACACTCAGTGGAATTTGTCATTTTAATTAATGTCGACTTTTCGCTCGGACTTAATTGAGACTGTCACTATGAAGTCGTTTACATGAAGGCAATAATAAGTTTGTTCGTCAGTTAGTATAAAGTGTGCTATATAAAATTTAGTTGTGTTGGTGTTAGTTTGCCATCAATGCAGGATAAACTGAAGGAAAAAAAAAAGAGACCTGCTGCTGGTGCTGCTGATGTTGTACTGTGCTGGTTGCTGTCACAAACAGACACGAGAAAAACTTGCCAAATTATTTATTTTGACAGGTGGAAATGAGAAAACGCTTGAGGACAATGGGTGCAGCACAAAATATGTTACAATGTTAGATGATTTGTGACTACGGCAACAAAATAATTGGAAGTTTTTTTTTTTAATGTTGTTGTATAATTGTTGTTGTTTTGATTGCATATTTTCAATTTTAATTGTGGTATGACATCGTTTGCATAACAACTAGTATTTAAATATAAAACATGTGTAGAACAAGTTCTGTGGAAAATCACTCTTAATCATAAATCCTACTTTTTTAATTTTTTATCTATAGAGTTAAATATTTTTTTCGTTTGTTAATTTTATTTGTTTACCATGTCTTGAGCTTGAGGGAAGTAAACTATTAATACAAATTACTGTCCCGGTATCTAACATTTTGTCCCTTGTGGGTACCATGTCCACAAATTTTTAATTTGATCTTTAAATTATGTGGAACGTGTTCAGTTTTCATATTTCATTCCAAAAATAATCAGTCATAAGATTTTTAAAGTGAAAAAAATATAAAATACATTAATGTAATTTTACAACGATTTCATTTCCCTTACACCTAGTAGTAGGATTAAATATTTTCAATAATTTTTTTATATACCTACAATAAACAATACAAGTTGTATTTAATTATTTCACATGTCATTAATTAATTATAATTGGATTCAAACATCTACTATAGTTTGCCCTTTTTACCGGATTCCCCAGATATCGAAGACAGTACCGAGCGGAAAATACAAAAATATTGGCATAACTTCGATTTGGAACGAAAACAATACAATCCACATTCTTTAATTCCGAAGAAAATTGAATGGTAGATAGTTTTCAACTTTTTCCAAATTACTTTATATTTTTTCCTTCTATCCACTAAATTCCGAATCGAAAATATGTGTTTAAATTAAATATTGGAATTGAGTATTGTGCGAGTCGGAGATTGTTGAACGTCTTTATTTAAGACATGATGGATGATAGACAGTGGTAATATATCAACTACAATGCATTTGTGGAACGTATTCCAATTTGAATCTCTTGGCAGCAGACAAAAAATTAAGACTAAACAGGTTAAAAATTTGATTAGGTAGCATAGGATTGGTGTAGGATATAGCTCCTTTTGATTTAAATTTCTTCAGATCTCTTTAGATGTCCACAAAAAACATCTCATTTGTGGAACGCATTCATTTAAAATTCCACCGAAGTACGAAGAGACGAAAAATAAGAACAAAATATATATAAACAAATTTAAATTATTGATTATTATAATGTTTTCCAGATTTGTGGAATGTATTCCATGTCTGTGGAACGTATTCCCTTCAAATAAGGAATGTGATAGACTTAAAGATAAAAACTAAGCGAGTTTAAATTTATAACTTAGAGCTGTTACCTCAAAAAAGATATGTGGAACGTATTCATATTCCATTACTCTATAAAATATGATCTTTCACTTCTTTCCGTGTAAGTTACCTACATTTAATTTATTTTCCTTGGAAATTAATTTGTAATTCATAGAAGAAAAAAAAAATAACTCAATGGTTTAACATATTCATTCAATGACAAACCAAACAACAACACAATGTCCTTGCAGCAGCGACACCATAGATAAGAGGAGAGAAGAGGAACAAAACAAACACCCAACCATCATCATCATCTCTCGTCGTACTCGTAGTCGTTCGGTCGTATATAAAGAAAAGAAAGCACTGAACGTGACAGTGGAACATAAAGACATCACATAACTCAGCGTGATTAACGTCTTCTGCTAGGGACATAGATAAAAGGACACCCACCCACCCATATACTCGTATACCAGCAGATACACACATCCAACATATAATATAGAGAAGAGGAAGTCGGTGTCATCAACAACAGGCAGCGCATGACACACTAAGGACGCACCACCAAACGAAACTTATTGTTCTATACAATCAGGATGGTTTCCTGCACCCGGTATTCTGGAAAATGCACACGGTAGCGCAGTGCAGTTTATTATGGGCGCCTGGCTGAAAGGATATCCAGCACACTTGACAAAGAGGATCCAAAGCTGTGGGGAATGAAAACTAGGAATGGGAATGGGATTGGTATTTTGGATTGGGAACTGCAACTCCCCTGCCTCGCATTCTGTTTGCAGTTGGATGCTCCTTCGCAGCAAGGGATTTGGATTCTTGCATCACAAGCAGACACAAGTTTCATACGTTCTGAGTCAGATGTCAGCCTGGGCGGATCGGATAGGAAGGCGAAAGAGATAGATTCGAATTTCAAGCAACATGGAGAGTGGTGGTGTGTATAATGTATATGTGTGTGTTTTCGTGATGCTGGAGGATACTTCCTGCGGAGTTTTGTGGCAGTTTGTTTTGGGGCTAATAACAAATGGTTGCACATAATAGATGGCGCTTACTAAACACACATTTTCTTTTCCCAACAAATTTAGTGCACTAGACGATGTATGGCTGATGTTAGAAATAGAACGACTTGACTGGAGCTATGTATATAGAGGGAGCTCCGGATGGAGAAGGATATACTGTCCTGATTCGTGACGCTGCGACTGTTGGCTGCTGGCATTGCTTGCAGAATATGAATGTCACACACACAGAAGATACAAGAGAGGGAGACAAGATTTAGAGCTGAATATAGGATTTAAATGCTCAATGTCGTTGACAGTATACAATGCATTCCTATTTGTAGCATCGCCCCATCAAAATGAATGAAATCTCTTTTATATTGTTTTTGTTTTGTTGTCTGTTTTGTGTGAATGCAATGATTGCTATGGCGGCTGAAACTTCTCTTCAAAAGTTATGGGCTTTGTGATGACAACAATGAAGGTGGGTTTTTATCTGTTTTGTGTTTTTGTTGAACCTGAATTACAATTTGAAAGTTTTTTCAATTAATTTAGACCAATTTTATAGAAGATGTCTGGCTTTTACATATCAAACTCTTCACAAAGTGAACAGGTATGGTGAATTTCACAAGCATTTTTTGTAGAAGTTCGAGAAGTGTGGTAATTAATAAAAAATTTTTCCCAGTATCTGCTTATCTTGAGTGAAATTTCAAATGAATACGTTCCACAAAATTTACTACGTCATATTTTTGTATTTCAAGGCATGTTATCGAACGGAAAAAGTTTAATGCAGCATGAAAGAGTGAAAAATATGTCAATCCATCCAATTAGATTAAAAATAGACGCTGTGGAACGTAAATTTTACGTTGAAAATAATCTATGAAATTTTATTTTCACTCGAAATGGCTTGAATCTCTTTTGTGACTTTAAAACTAGATACGCTGTGAAACGTAAATTTCACGTTGAAAATGATCTATGAAATTTTATTTTGTGACTTAAAAATTAGATACGCTGTGAAACGTAAATATCACGTTGAAAATGATCTATGAAATTTTATTTTTACTCGAAATGGCTTCAATCCCTTTTGTGACTTGAAAATTAAATACGTCCCTCAATCATCCCATTACATGTGTTTTCAGTTTCGCAATGTCCCTTCACAAGATAAAAGTTTGAATTATCTTTGAATAATTGTAGATATTTTCTCAATCAACTGATTTTGATTGAAAGAAAACTGTGGAACATTAAGATTTAAAGTCCACAAAGATTTTTTTTTCCAAGGAAATTTAATGTTTACTCGAAATGTACTTATACTCATCTCAGCTTAATTCTTAGTAATCTGCAGCTTCTCCGCCATACTCAATTAATAACTTCCACAGTATTCCCCGCACCATGTTTTGAATTTTCTGGTGTGGAAAATTGTGGAACGTAAAGTTTTAAATTTCACGACGATATTCTTCTATGGAAATTTAATGTTTCCTCGAGATGTACCTTCACTCTTCAGGATTTCAATCCTAGTAATCGCCTTCCTTGGCATTAAAAATGAATGTCTTCCACAGTATTCCTCACACTACATTTTGAATTTCATAGAGTGGAAAACTGTGGAATTTAAAGTTTGCTTTTTAAGTTCTTTATTTGTCACCAGAAAGGAAAATTTCATTCCAAACATCTAATGCTTCAACCCTGTGATAACATGAAAGATGAATACGTTCCACAATCTTCCACATACAATATTTTCCATTAGCAATGCATGGAAACTTTTTTCATTTGTCAACCAATTGATTTCGTTTCAAAATAGAACACCAGTTTTATGTAATAAAAAACTTATAAGATACTAAACAGAATTTTCAAATCTTACTTGCTAGCTTTTCAAAATTATAAACAATAAAGATCGTTCAATCTAAAGGACATTTCTTCCTTCTCTTTTAACAGATGCATCATTCCATGTAATTACCTTAACATAGCTTGATGGTGGTAAATCTTATTCAACTTTTTCTTCTACATACATACATACATGTACATGATCAGAAAAAATAATAATAATATACCTTAGAAGTAATTTGATTGATTACCAACCATATACATCATACTCGTTAGTTGTGGTAATGTTTCCGCAATCAAAATCACATCGTGCTTGATGCATCATCAAATATGGCGAATTATTATGTATATATATATCAAACTAACTTCACATCGGGATTTTTGTGTTGTGGTTGTAAAAAGAAAAATAAAAAGAAAAAGAAGAATAATATGAAGAAGTGCTGATGATTATGATGATCAATCACATCTTATCTCATCAATTTTAGTCCGACCTCAATTTCATTTGCACACATATGTATGTATGTATACTTACTCGAACACCAAAGACGATGATGGACAGGCATAAAATGGTAGCGTTGGAGTACAGTGGGGCAGAAAAATTAAATAACTTAAAATAATTTAACAGTTACCTGGAGGCTTTATTAATCTGAAATTTTAAAGAACGAAGTTCAAATTTAACTAAAAATATGAATTTATAATTAATTTTCATATTAGTTCTCTTCTATCTTTTTCTTTTTATAAATGTTATTTTTACCACCCATTACCACGCCCCTTATTTTTATTTTAGAATTTTATCCTTTCTATTCTAAGATAACTCAAAATTTGTAATAAATCTATCTTGAGTCAAAATCTTGTCTTGGGAGAAATTTTTTGGAAATCCGCCTGCTACCACGCCCACTTCTCTTATTTCTGATTCAGATTCCTCCTATATTTAAATCTTTTGAAATATGAAATTTTGTAATTGAAATCTGTTCAACCTAAATATGAAATTTTTTAGTTGAAATCTGTTCAACCTAAAGCATGACGTGTGTATTTAAAAAAAAAAAACCGCCTATTGCCACACCCACTTCTCTTGTATCTGTATTTTATTTCCTTATAATGTAAAAATAAATTTTTTTTTTAAAGTGGAAAAATTGTAGTTTGACAGGTTTTTAACAAGTAGCGCTGCGAAGGGTAGCAGGGTTCAGCTAGTAAAAAACTAAAAATGTTAGTATTATTTTGGACCATGAAAATTAGATTTTACTTCGAAAAGAGTTTTATTTCCATCTGTTAGACATTTTCGAATAAGAAACCCTAAATTTGTACCAGGGTTTTTGATTTTGCGAAGTAGAAAGAGGCAGACATTATTGTTATGTTATTTTGAAAATTATATCGTCAACTTAAAAATGGTGGCTTAAAAAATTCTATACAAATAAGATTAAAATCTTTAAACACGTTTTTTCTCAAAATCTATTTCCCTCACGTCAAAAGTGGTTCATCTTTTTTTTATGTAAAATTATTTAAGCTTCAATTTTTGACTTAAACATTTTTTAACAAAAATTATAGTTTTCGAGATATCAACAAAAAACTGAATTTGGCCCCTTTCATTCCACAAAATCAAAAAAAATGGTTTAAACTTACTTTTACTTTTTTGTATTTTTGAAGATGGCACAAAATTCTCTCCACAAAAAGTCAGCTTTGTCAGAATTTTTTCAAAGTTTAGCCTTTTTTTTTTTAAATTATCGTGAGTTTTTGGAATTTGTTTCATTTTTTTAACACAATTATCAGAATGTTTTCCCACTTTGAGTTTTGGAATAATTTTCTGTTTTTTTCTAATTTTCTTTATTTCAACCTTACAGTTTTTTGAATCTGTGATTTTTTTTTTTTTAATTTTTATTTGGGTCTATTTTGAATGAGAAACACGACTGTATATAAAATCTTTATGGGACTTGGACATAGCTCCTATATTTAAATTAATAACCTTATTTAATATTTTAAAATTATATTTTTGTCAAAATATAGAATTCTCGGGCTCGTCCGGGATTTGAACCCGGGACCTCCCGCACCCAAAGCGGAAATCATACCCCTAGACCAACGAGCCAATTGACAATTTTTTAATAAAATTAAACAAAATAAAAAATTGTTTACCATTCTCTGAAAGAACGAAATAATCAAATCAATAAAATTTGTTAGCCTTCAATGTTTTCTGAACAAATAGAGAAGTTTTTTTTTTGGGGCTGCTGTTCAAACAGTAAACAGTAACAGTAAACATCAAAATTTCAAATTAAAAAAAAAAATGTTAATATGTATATTATTTTGTGGGAAAAGAATATTTCTTAGTAAGGAACTAAAAATCGAAAGGAATTAAAAAATTTGCCAAAGTTTAGGATTTAACTCATTTTCTAAAAACATTTTCCCGGATAATGTACCTACAATACCATTCTATAATTTGTTCATAAGAATCGATCACTCAAAACTCATTCCATTTGCAAAAAGTAAGTTATTTGAATTAATAAATAACAAACAAGACCTAAAGCCAAGTTTGGAGTCAAATTTTATAATTTGAAAGACTATATTGCTTTAGCCCAGAGTGGGAATGTCCAAACACGAAGTTCTGATATGGAAACATATAAGAAAATTTTATTTTTCAACCGTTTAAGGGGTTAATAAGGAGTCTAGGGTGTACTTTTCCACCGTATTGCACTAAAGCGTTGGGCGCCATTTAAGGTTAATTGGTTTTTGTGAAATAACTCGCTTACAAAATTTAATTATCTACAAATTTGTTCTTGACTTTTTTTTTGTCTACGTTTGACTTAATCCCGAAAATAAGAATAAACTTACTACCATTAGTTCCTTCTCTCAGCCCGCTGTTCCCCTAACTTGATTTCATTATTTATTATTATATCTTGTCATAAGTCAAACTGTCTGCATTAAGTGTTCAAAAAATTGAAATGTAAGTTGTCGATACCCCAATTTGTATAACAGTTATAACAGTTTTTTGTCATTGAAAGTACAAATTATAAAATATAAAACACAACTATGGACTCCAGAAGGGACGGCCGGCGAAGGCTTATAGTCCTGCAGGGCTACAACAAAAGTATACCAGTAACACCAGAACTGTTATAATTCTTGACTTACTTCCATAGTATTATTGTTTGGGTATAAATTTCGGAAAAAAGTTCCTATTACAACAAACATCCTGCCCCACTGTATGCTGTGCCGGCGTATATTTTCAGTATTTTCAGTGCATGTGTTATACCAGACAGACATCAATCAAATAATTTCAACAGCTATTATTATTATTAATATTCACTGGGATTCTCTATATACATCGTTGCCCCTTATTTCAAAGACAACACCATTCAGCAGCCATCTACGTCGTTCGTTGTCGTTGAATGACAGTCAAGGAAGCAACTGAGCAACCCAGCACCCAGCACAATCAGGTATCAGGAGCAGTAAGGAACTTGCCTTCAGAACTCACAATAATCCACGAGTTACCGGCATGGCGCAGATAGAAAAATCAACCGCATTTCTCATGCAAAATTTCTATGTGTCTGTGTTTGAGTCTATGTATATAGATGTGTCTGCCTTTTGAGTTTCTGTGTGTGTTTTGATTCATCGCCGCTACAAATCTGTCAGGGATGACAGGAATCAGGTCCAGAGCCACACGGTTCGTTCGTAGAGGTATAGTGGTGGATTGAAGATCCCCGGATCCAGGGGCTGGCGCTGGATTACAACAGTCGGGTGATTAATGAGTTTATTATTACTTGGCAAAAAAAAGGAGTGTGGTGTTGGGTTGGTGCGGTGCTTGGGCTGTTGCTGTTGCTAACGCTAGTGTTGGTGTCTCCTTGCTCTTTCTGCTGGCTGTCCATCGCGCCCTGACGTGCAATTTATCTTCCTCTCTAGAGAACTGATGGGAGAACGTTGCTGTTGCCGTTGCCATTGCGTTGCTGGTTGATGTGAAAAGGAACACAGGGTGGTTGTGTTTGGTTTCCCTTTTTTTTTATATATTTCAAAAAACGCAAATCAGAAAGGAGGACAAGTGAGAGACGAGACGAGGACGAGTCGAAACGAGACGACAACGACGACGTTGATGATGATGATGGAAATGATGAAGAAGTATAAAAGCACAAGGGAACCAGCCATAAACAGAACCTAAACCAGACCAGTGCCAGTTGCCAGTGTGATGCTGAAGAAGAAGAAGATGAAGAATGATCATTGTTCATTTTGAAAACTGTCTAAAATGATAGATGATTTGCCAAGCCAGGTACTTATAAATGTAGATGTACCACACCTCCCCTGAAAAATCCAACCTAGTCAGGGAGATTAAAATTAGTTTGATACCATAGCCCAATCTAAAGCCGAAGCCATTCAATCGGTTCTGATGGCAAAACAACATAATGAGCCCAGCCAGCAACTGAAGGACGACAACGCTCAATAGAACTACATAGAACCTCGTGCGCCAAATATCAGCAGTGTCATCGAATTTATTACCAGGGAAATCCATTTATGGCAAACTAACTAATGAGTTCACTTTTTGGGCGACAGATGGTAGCACGTAGATTAATTGACAACTAGACAACAAAACAAGCTGACATTTGGAAATTCCACTTGGAATGACAGCATGGCATGGCGTGGCTTGGCGTGCTATAGTGCTAGGCTGTGGCTGTCATGGCTCGCGGCAATGATGGCTGTTGCTGCCGTGCCGATGTCGCCCCCTGGCGCTGTTTGTTTGAATTGATGGAATATATATATAGAATACACTCTCTAATCCCCAATTTAACAAATTATCTAATGACGTTTCGTGTCGGTGTCGACCGTGATAAGTGACTCCATCAATCACGTTGATTAGTGTCCACTGTCGCGCGCGGCGGCAGCGGCGTCGGTGGACGTTACAGAGGGGCTCATATAGCTCCATCAGTTCGACTTGGTATGGAATTGTAGTAGAGAGAGGTATTTGCACCTCTATATCTACCTAGCTAGAGCTCCATTGAGTATGAATAATGATCTAAGTAAATTGTTTTCTGTGTTCGTTGTTTTTTTTTTTTTATTATTATTTGTTCGCTGTTTTTCTGTTGTTCATTTGCTTTGTCCCTCATCCCCCGGGTATATATACAATTTGGAAAAGTAACCGACGAATATTCAAAGCTCTCCTTGTTTGCCATCAAGTTAGAATTGATGGACTTTTTGAATAATCGACCGGAATGATAGTGTATATCTGTGTGTATAATATAGTTGAGCCATTTTGATGAGTTGCATCTGGATTCATTTGTTTTGCTGTCAAATTGAACTAAATGGTTTTTGTAATGATTTCTATGTTAGAGAGTGGGTATAACAAGGTTTGTGTTTTTTTTTTTTTTTTAATAGAAATGAAAGGCTTCGGGATATCGTAAATAGGTTGCAATAAAATGATTTGGGAAGAAGATTTGTTTGAAAATGCAAAAAGCAGATAGGTTACTCCTGACCCAAAGTTAAGAAAACAAGTTAAATAAATCAGGTTTTCAAAGTTAAGAGTAAAAGATTTTTCTAAAAAAAAAACGCTTTTCTACGCCATTAAATACCTTGACTTTAAAACAATCTTCTATCCTCAGTTTGAAGGAAAACGAAGTAACATATTGGTCCCACTAATCTACTATTCTTTCCTCTTCCGGCCATTGACTTTCTAAATAGAAGAATGAATCGGATGGGATATTGCCATTTATATGCAAGCATAACAACTGTCCATAGACTATCATCGAGTGGATGAAGGCCATAGAAAAAAACTTTAGTCCCGAGTGTACCAGAGCCTAAACCATCAAGCTTCTTCCAACCAGCTCGGTCACTAACTAGTTTCCAGTTCCGCACACCATGTTAGTTGAGACTTCCACAATTTTGAAATTCTGTGATTTTTGATTAAATTTAAGGGGACAGGAAATGTGTCTAAAAGAGGACTTTCAAAAGACAAGAAAATTTCGAGCAAGTTCGGACCGCCAATCGGCGATCTCCCCGTGACTTTAACACATTACCTAACTATGTTCCAGGATTTTTTCTTACCTGCTTAAGAAAAAATGGGGCTTGAGGACCCTTGGTTCCTAGGGGATGAGGCTTCAGCAAACTAGAAAAAACGTCTCCTGATTGGCTTTCCAGAGGATTACCATGATGAAGCCTTTGAAACCCCTTTCTCGTTCCCTTTAACCCTGAACTGACTTAACTTTAAAATATTTATTCAACCACCAAAGTTGGTATGTTACCAAAATTATTGTATTACCTAAATTTATGTTCCTAACCCATAACTCATAAAATCATATTGTTTCTCAAGATTACATTCCACAAAATCACTTGATCTTTCCTCCTTGGGGGCAGATTAGGCAGCAAATCAAATTAAAAATAGTTGTCTAGTTGAGTTGTCTCTGCCTGTCTACAACTCCATTTATATATCCATAGATACTTCTTCACCCACAAAAATATACACAATCTAATCTGGCTGATATTTCTCTTGGCCATAATCCGACATTTTACTTTGTGTATACGTTATACGTACATATCTCTCAACCATCGACCGATGAAGGAATCCGAATCTGAAAACACACATTATTTCATTCCTAACTTAACCAGAGTGTCTGCCTTAAAAAGTTGTAATTCATAGAAAAGCCATGATAATTTTCTACTGCTTGGCAATTTTGGATAAAGTTGTAAGGGTTGATGTGGTATGGTGGGGTGAGTCAAAACCAATCCTCTTGCTTTTCCCACATTTTCCGATTCCATCCAATTGCTCATCGGAAGTTATTTAACCAAGACAGACATGGATATAGAGCTACTTCCTATACTTCATTGAGGAAACGTACTCATGGAAGAGAGAGAGAAGATGTTGCTGGGTTTGTGGTGGTGGTACGGTGCGGTGATGGTGTAACTGTAAGCAGCAGTAGTTTCATAAATATTGGCAAATACCAAGACCAAAGGGTAAAGGTATACAATATCTGTCTATCGTAGGTACCTTACCTTATACACAAAATTTCCACACCAGTTCATTAAGCTATTTACAGTTATAACTTTGAGGTTATTCTGTGTTATTTTTTTTTTCTTTTTTTTTAAATTTTATTTTTGTTATGTTTGCTCGTTTCACCCCAAAACATCGTTGTTACAGAAATCGTTTTCGAGTTTATCCTACTCGGCAGTTTGTACACACCTTCCCGGGTTTTAACCCTTTTCATCTACATTTACTTTAGAGGATAACAAGCTTTTAGATCCCGTGTACCTATATTTGTTTGGTTGAAAATTCATAGGATATTGTAAAGGTTGGACGTTTGGGCGGTGGTGTAGAGGGTTAACCAGTTTAGATGATGTGGTTTGTCGATGGTGTATATAAGAAATAACATCAAGTGTATCTTTGGCAGAATATTTGCATCAAATGAACTTCTGTAGCAACTATAGGTAGGGATGAGACTATGAAACGACAAGTACTTATAGGACTTTCTCTATGGTAACGATGAATTCTGGAGGGCAATCGAAATGATGATGGCAATGACGATGGGTTGTGGTTATGTTGATGGCTAGGTTCCACATTTTTGCATATGCTAGGGCTGCCATAAGGAATTGTTCAATACAAACAAATTAAAACAGTATAAGGCCCAGTTTTTCAGTATAAATATCAATATCAATATCAATATCGATATCAATATCAATATCAATATCAATATCAATATCAATATCAATATCAATATCAATATCAATATCAATATCAATATCAATATCAATATTAATATCAATATCAATATCAATATCAATATCAATATCAATATCAATATCAATATCAATATCAATATCAATATCAATATCAATATCAATATCAATATCAATATCAATATCAATATCAATATCAATATCAATATCAATATCAATATCAATATCAATATCAATATCAATATCAATATCAATATCAATATCAATATCAATATCAATATCAATATCAATATCAATATCAATATCAATATCAATATCAATATCAATATCAATATCAATATCAATATCAATATCAATATCAATATCAATATCAATATCAATATCAATATCAATATCAATATCAATATCAATATCAATATCAATATCAATATCAATATCAATATCAATATCAATATCAATATCAATATCAATATCAATATCAATATCAATATCAATATCAATATCAATATCAATATCAATATCAATATCAATATCAATATCAATATCAATATCAATATCAATATCAATATCAATATCAATATCAATATCAATATCAATATCAATATCAATATCAATATCAATATCAATATCAATATCAATATCAATATCAATATCAATATCAATATCAATATCAATATCAATATCAATATCAATATCAATATCAATATCAATATCAATATCAATATCAATATCAATATCAATATCAATATCAATATCAATATCAAAATCAAAATCTATCATACATACAGCAAAACCGGGAAAACTCCTAAACTTTTCAATAACAAATATTTTAAACTGAAAATGTAAATATGGCAACAATATTAGGTAAAGTCCAGTAGCAATATAAAAGTAGCAATATAATTGTGCTATACCAGCGATAAGATATTTCTAAATGCCTTTGACTAGATTGTGTTCAACAACCAATGCCATGGCATATACACATGTTCAATGTGGTAATTTTCGACGATGACAGAGATTTGGTCACAGGATGTAAGCTCTTATACGTATATATTATACCTAGTAACACCGGATAGAGAACACTTTTCGAAAAAGGAATTTCCGGCAATATTAAACTGAATATCATGCCAAAAGGTTGCAAACGAGCAACACGACCACGACGAACTCCTCCCGCTTTCTGTCCAAAGAAATGATATCGCAACGATGAAGGTGATGGTGCTCGAAATCAAAGTTTAGGAATATTAAAGAGAACACCGTTGAGTGTTTTCTATATCTATATATAGAAAGATAGGTATGTGGCCAATTTACAAGATTAAATGGAATAACTTTTTTGTGCATTAAAAAAGATAGTTTCCTGTGGTGAAAATGGCTAACCCATTCAAAATGTTGCTATGGAATGAGAAAATTGTCGTATAAAATTCCCAACATATTTTTTCTCTTGTTTTGCATTGCAACAAAGTTAACACGTAGTGTCGCGTCGTCATTGTTGCTTTTATTATATGTAGGAAGTATAAAAGGAATTCAAATGAGCATGTACCAAAGAACAAAGAACATGAATCGCGACATAGTTTTGCGTGAGCACGCAACTAAAATCGATCAACAAGTCATGACAGACAACTCAGACGACAAAAACAAAAAAACAAACACAAATATACAATATACCTACATTCATCAGTTTATTTATCAAAACAAGAAAGAGAGACCGAGACCAAGACTGGGACTGGGACTTGGACTGCCGACGACGACCGCTTTTAGCACACAAAAGTGTCACAAACACACAAACGCTTTTAATGACACGAACTGTCATTCTGTCCAGCTTGTCTCTAAGCCTGTCAATCTTTTCAACAAAATGATTTATTTGACCGCCATTGCTCATTAATACCTGTCACTCTGTATACCCGACGGTGTCAATCTGTTTAACTTGGAAGTCGTGGTCGTCGTCGGCTTTAAAAGTGCTATACCTACATTATAAGGTATACATCCACGGCAGTGTTGCTTTCTGGTCTGTCTATCATGCCACATGCAACTTTAGTAATAATAATAATAACCAAGGGTTACATCTTGTGTCATGAAGTTAGTTGACTTTTCGTCGTTTCGTTTCCTTATACCTACCTACTTGATCATGTTTTGACTTTATTGATGTGCGGCAAGCACATTTTTTGAGTCATGCAATATCTCTTGCTCTCTCTGTCTCTTCGGGGCCTGGTATATTATATGTGTACCTGTCAAAAGTGATGAAAATGAAAAAGGAGAATTAAAACAAAACGAACAAACTCGATCAATCAACACATCATGTAACACAATGAACAGAACATGAAGTAGCAATAAGACCGGAATGAACAAAGGCTTGTGTGATGGAAGTTATATGTACGAATTATACAAATACAAAAAAAAAAATAAACAGCTGCTAATAATATGTCATGTGTCAAAGTAATTTTAATATAAAATCTGACATTTCGTATGAACATTAAACTCTTAGTTTTGACATCATGCTTGACGAATTTTATTCAATTTTCTATTTGATTCCAATTCTCATAATGGATTTGATCAAGCTCTGGAAATATAAGTCTAGCTTTTTCAAATAATGTACATCGCTTTGACAGAGCTGACATTTATATTGCAACAGAGTGAATTATATTTCATTGCGGACGAAATCAGTGTTTATCAAAATTACGGATATCGTTTCACATGAACTGGCCCCGTATTTTGTGAGTGGTTTGTAGTTTTGTGAAATCAAATATTGATATTTTAAAAGTCAAAGAGAGATTCCATCCTACTTGCAAATAAATACAGATTTGGGCCAACTTTTTGTGTTTAAAGGACTAATATAAGTATTTGTATTTAAAGTTAGGCAATGAGCAATTTTAAATTGTATTAAATTGTTGCTGCAAAACCTGTTAAATTTTAAACGACTAAAACTTATGAAATCAACGATGTCAAGACTATTGATAAAAAGTAAAACAATGTGTTATTATTTGTACCGAGTAATCGTATAATAGGGTTTTGAATATATTTCACTTTCATAGGGGTACCAAGGGGGCGGTGAAGAGTACCGTCACCACAGCCGCAATGCAATAATATCTTACTTTCAAAGTCATATGGATAAAATTGAACAGATTTAAGGCAATAATTTCTGGTGCAGAGTCATAAATCCATAGTCTATCGACAAAAGTTTTCTTAATAAATTTGATTATTAAAAATTTAAAAAAATAATATCAATTCCCGTAGAACCATTTTTTGCTTTTCGCTTTCTCGAAATCGGTTTTGATAAATTTTTTTATGTAATAAGTTTTAAAAAAAATATTTTTTGGATTTTAAGAAAATAGTTTAAATTTTTTTTTCAATAGTCGATATTTCGAAAACATCGAATTATGATGAAATGTCTTCTTTAAAAAAACGGTTGGTATCCTCTATCTATTTGTAAAAAAATCAGACGTTTAATTCAAAACCTTCTAAAAATATTTCATCGAAACAGGATTTTTGTGATTTTTAAACTATGAACCTTAAAAAGTCCTTTGATGGCTATATTTTCGCAACGACCTGGTCAGCGTAGATATAGAAATAGAAATGTCTATGAAATGTCTTTTCATACAAAAAAAAAAAAAAAAACAAAAATTAGGAGATAATACAAATCCTTCTGAGATCTTAGAATTTAGAAGTGTAAACTGACTAAATGTATTAATTTTTTTTATAAACAGTTGACGCAAAATTGTTATCCCAGACAGAGTAAAACTTATAAACTCAACAATCTTCCCGAGTCCTTTTAAAAATCAGGGCCCCACAACAAATGCCTTCCTTTTACCTTTTAAAAATGTACAATCCCCTACCGTTTAAATAGTTCTTGGCTATTTATATTTCGTGTTTATTTTTAGAGCCTTCTTTTTTTACGGTTTCAGCAGTCACTTTGTCATTTTCATTTGTGGCATAGCATTATCATCGGCCTTTGGGTTTATTACAAATTGACATCATCTTCTATCCTCTGTGGATCAAAGTGAGTGCCAAACAAATGCCTCTTTATGACATTCTCATCCCTCGGTATTTTCAAATTTTTTTGCACTGCCCTTCTTGCTGTATATACGAGTATATGCCAAGTCCAAAAAAAAAAACGATGGTATAGCCACGGTTGCCACTTTTTCACTTTGTCACATTGTCATTTTTTATTCCATTTGGTAATTTTTTACGAAATGAAAAAATAAACTCGAGTTTAATTTTTTATGCAACCTAAAGCGCTATGTAAACGTTTAATTGAACGCAATGATTATACATATTTATACGGAGTGCAGAGTGCACTCCGCACTCCGCACTCCGCACTCCGCACTCCGCACTCTGCACTCCGCACTCCGCACTCCGCACTCCGCACTCTGCACTCCGCACTCCGCACTCCGCACTCCGCACTCTGCACTCTGCACTCCGCACTCCGCACTCTGCACTCCGCACTCCGCACTCTGCACTCCGCACTCCGCGATCCGCACTCCGCACTCCGCACTCCGCACTCCGCACTCTGCACTCTGCACTCTGCACTCCGCACTCCGCACTCCGCACTCCGCACTCCGCGATCCGCACTCCGCACTCCGCACTCCGCACTCTGCACTCCGCACTCCGCACTCCGCGATCCGCACTCCGCACTCCGCACTCCGCACTCTGCACTCCGCACTCCGCACTCCGCACTCCGCACTCCGCACTCTGCACTCCGCACTCCGCACTCCGCGATCCGCACTCCGCACTCCGCACTCCGCACTCCGCACTCCGCACTCCGCACTCCGCACTCCGCACTCGGCACTCCGCACTCCGCACTCCGCACTCCGCACTCCGCACTCTGCACTCCGCACTCCGCACTCCGCACTCTGCACTCCGCACTCCGCACTCTGCACTCCGCACTCCGCACTCCGGACTCCGCACTCTGCACTCCGCACTCCGCACTCTGCACTCCGCACTCCGCACTCTGCACTCCGCACTCCGCACTCCGCACTCCGCACTCCGCACTCCGCACTCTGCACTCCGCACTCCGCACTCCGCACTCCGGACTCCGCACTCTGCACTCCGCACTCCGCACTCCGCACTCCGCACTCTGCACTCCGCACTCCGCACTCTGCACTCCGCACTCCGCACTCCGCACTCTGCACTCCGCACTCCGCACTCCGCACTCTGCACTCCGCACTCCGCACTCCGCACTCCGAACTCTGCACTCCGCACTCCGCACTCCGCACTCCGCGATCCGCACTCCGCACTCCGCACTCCGCACTCCGCACTCCGCACTCTGCACTCCGCACTCCGCACTCCGCACTCTGCACTCCGCACTCCGCACTCCGCACTCCGCACTCCGCACTCCGCACTCTGCACTCCGCACTCCGCACTCTGCACTCCGCACTCTGCACTCCGCACTCCGCACTCCGCACTCTGCACTCCGCACTCCGCACTCTGCACTCCGCACTCTGCACTCCGCACTCCGCACTCTGCACTCCGCACTCTGCACTCCGCACTCCGCACTCCGCACTCCGCACTCTGCACTCCGCACTTCGCACTCCGCACTCCGCACTCCGCACTCTGCACTCCGCACTCCGCACTCCGCACTCCGCGATCCGCACTCCGCACTCCGCACTCCGCACTCCGCACTCCGCACTCTGCACTCCGCACTCCGCACTCCGCACTCCGCACTCCGCACTCTGCACTCCGCACTCCGCACTCCGCACTCCGCACTCCGCACTCTGCACTCCGCACTCCGCACTCCGCACTCTGCACTCCGCACTCCGCACTCTGCACTCCGCACTCCGCACTCCGGACTCCGCACTCCGCACTCCGCACTCCGCACTCCGCACTCCGCACTCTGCACTCCGCACTCCGCACTCCGCACTCTGCACTCCGCACTCCGCACTCCGCACTCCGGACTCCGCACTCTGCACTCCGCACTCCGCACTCCGCACTCTGCACTCCGCACTCTGCACTCCGCACTCCGCACTCCGCACTCCGCACTCTGCACTCCGCACTCTGCACTCCGCACTCCGCACTCCGCACTCCGCACTCCGCACTCTGCACTCCGCACTCCGCACTCCGCACTCCGCACTCTGCACTCCGCACTCTGCACTCTGCACTCCGCACTCCGCACTCTGCACTCCGCACTCTGCACTCCGCACTCCGCACTCCGCACTCTGTACTCCGCACTCCGCACTCCGCACTCTGCACTCCGCACTCCGCTCTCCGCACTCTGCACTCCGCACTCCGCACTCTGCACTCCGCACTCTGCACTCCGCACTCCGCACTCCGCACTCTGCACTCTGCACTCCGCACTCCGCACTCCGCACTCCGCACTCCGCACTCCGCACTCTGCACTCCGCACTCCGCACTCCGCACTCTGCACTCCGCACTCTGCACTCCGCACTCCGCACTCCGCACTCCGCACTCCGCACTCTGCACTCCGCACTCCGCACTCTGCACTCCGCACTCCGCACTCTGCACTCCGCACTCCGCACTCCGCACTCTGCACTCCGCACTCCGCACTCCGCACTCTGCACTCCGCACTCCGCACTCTGCACTCCGCACTCTGCACTCCGCACTCCGCACTCCGCACTCTGCACTCCGCACTCCGCACTCCGCACTCCGCACTCTGCACTCCGCACTCCGCACTCTGCACTCTGCACTCTGCACTCCGCACTCTGCACTCCGCACTCCGCACTCCGCACTCCGCACTCCGCACTCTGCACTCCGCACTCCGCACTCCGCACTCTGCACTCCGCACTCCGCACTCTGCACTCCGCACTCCGCACTCCGCACTCCGCACTCTGCACTCCGCACTCCGCACTCCGCACTCCGCACTCTGCACTCCGCACTCCGCACTCCGCACTCCGCACTCCGCACTCCGCACTCTGCACTCCGCACTCCGCACTCCGCACTCCGCACTCTGCACTCCGCACTCTGCACTCCGCACTCCGCACTCCGCACTCCGCACTCTGCACTCCGCACTCCGCACTCTGCACTCCGCACTCCGCACTCCGCACTCCGCACTCTGCACTCCGCACTCCGCACTCTGCACTCCGCACTCCGCACTCTGCACTCCGCACTCCGCACTCTGCACTCCGCACTCCGCACTCCGCAGTCTGCACTCTGCACTCCGCACTCCGCACTCCGCACTCCGCACTCTGCACTCCGCACTCCGCACTCCGCACTCCGCACTTTGCACTCCGCACTCCGCACTCTGCACTCCGCACTCCGCACTCTGCACTCCGCACTCCGCACTCTGCACTCCGCACTCTGCACTCCGCACTCCGCACTCTGCACTCCGCACTCCGCACTCCGCACTCTGCACTCTGCACTCTGCACTCCGCACTCTGCACTCCGCACTCCGCACTCTGCACTCCGCACTCCGCACTCCGCACTCTGCACTCTGCACTCCGCACTCCGCACTCTGCACTCCGCACTCCGCACTCTGCACTCCGCACTCCGCACTCTGCACTCTGCACTCTGCACTCCGCACTCCGCACTCTGCACTCTGCACTCTGCCCTCCGCAATCTGCACTCTGCCCTCCGCACTCCGCACTCTGCACTCCGCACTCTGCACTCCGCACTCCGCACTCCGCACTCTGCACTCCGCACTCCGCACTCCGCACTCCGCACTCCGCACTCCGCACTCTGCACTCCGCACTCTGCCCTCCGCACTCTGCACTCTGCCCTCCGCACTCCGCACTCTGCACTCCGCACTCTGCACTCCGCACTCCGCACTCCGCACTCTGCACTCCGCACTCCGCACTCCGCACTCCGCACTCCGCACTCTGCACTCCGCACTCCGCACTCTGCACTCCGCACTCCGCACTCTGCACTCCGCACTCCGCACTCCGCACTCCGCACTCCGCACTCCGCACTCTGCACTCCGCACTCCGCACTCCGCACTCCGCACTCCGCACTCCGCACTCTGCACTCCGCACTCCGCACTCTGCACTCTGCACTCTGCACTCCGCACTCTGCACTCCGCACTCTGCACTCTGCACTCCGCACTCCGCACTCTGCACTCCGCACTCCGCACTCCGCACTCTGCACTCCGCACTCTGCACTCCGCACTCCGCACTCCGCACTCCACACTCCGCACTCCGCACTCTGCACTCCGCACTCTGCACTCCGCACTCTGCACTCCGCACTCCGCACTCTGCACTCCGCACTCCGCACTCTGCACTCCGCACTCCTTACTCCGCACTCCGCACTCCGCACTCTGCACTCCGCACTCCGCACTCTGCACTCTGCACTCCGCACTCCGCACTCTGCACTCCGCACTCCGCACTCTGCACTCCGCACTCCGCACTCTGCACTCCGCACTCCGCACTCCGCACTCCGCACTCTGCACTCTGCACTCCGCACTCCGCACTCCGCACTCCGCACTCTGCACTCCGCACTCCTCACTCTGCACTCCGCACTCCGCACTCCGCACTCCGCACTCTGCACTCCGCACTCCGCACTCTGCACTCCACTCCGCATATATATATCCATCATTTTCGTATCTTTTGCATATCAAAACAAGAACTGTCTCACATAAAGCTTTTAATATGAGATCATGTTTAATTTGTTTGCATATCAAGCTAGGAAAGATTTCAGAAATGTGAGAAAACTGTCGAAACTTATTTCCAATTTTTTTACAGCAAAATTGAGAAATTTTTCTGAGAAATAATTTTCCTGTTACTGAGATTGCTTATATGTTGCTTTTATGCGTAACAGATGGCATAGTTTTTTTTTAATTTAAGAATATTTATATTATAAACACGCGTATTCGAATGCAATGTCCTGTCAAAATTTCAAAGCAATAGATGAAGAACTTTTGGAGAATTGCGATTAAGAACGAACGAACATTTACATTTTTATTTATATAGATAACTAAAAATAATATTTCATCGGTGTATCCATTATCCATTGTTCTGTGTTTACAAATATTTCGGACTTAAATTATTTTGGTAATTTTTTGCTACAGTTGGTCATTTTTATTTTCAATTTTGGACACAAACTTTATTTTCAAGTGGCAACCGTGGGTATAGCACATATTTTTCAAGCCCTCTCAGTTATGTCGTTGTCTCTGTCTCTATGAGTCGTCGTTTTGCTAAAAGTGCTGGCATTTTTATTACCCATAAAAAGAATGCTTGCAAAAATGTTAGAATTATGGATGAACAGAGAAACGCTATCAAAAGAATGAAAGTTGAATCGATATATAGTCCACCCACCGCACAGCCCATGACCCATGCTACCACCTAACCAAAAAACCCAAATAGACAGTAGTAAAGTATGCAAAGTGATGAGCGTACTTATTTGGCTTCAAGCTCCATGACATAATTATTTTTGCTATGGCAAAGTGCAAAGTGGCATTTGTAAGTTGTGAATGTCAGGATAGATATTTATACCTTCCCTTAACCTATACGAAGAGCTGTGGTGACGTGCGACGAGCGACGTAGTACAGAAGAAGAAGAAGGACTGAATCAGGGTTGTGTAGGTATATGGATAAAAATCTTCCTAGGTATATAGGTGGATTTTTTTTATGGGGTGCGCAAAGCAATTGTTGGTCTAGTTATATTTTCTTGACTATCGTTCGTTGAGGAGGGTTTAAACCTTCCTACCTATATAACAAGAGTTGTTTTCGGCAGTCACATTAAATGTTACTTTACGACTTCTCATAAATTTAGATTATTTTCGCACTGAACAAATTTTATCTGCCCTCATTTTCTCTAAATATTTATAGGTGCTGGTTCTGTATTTTTATGACAGTTATTGCGACTTTTTTTTGTATGAATATGGAAATTAACAACAAGGAAAAAAAATCATATTTAAGACTATAGGTAGGAACATGCTTAGATGGCAATGAATATTTAATTCTCTTGAAGCTTGTATAGAAGTCCTTAAATTTTGTTTGTCTGAAATAAGTTTCTAAATTACTGAGATTATGGCGGACAAAATTTGACTTCACAAATAATTGCGAAGTCAAAACATAGTTTGATTTTACTTAAAACACTTCCATATAAATAAAGAATATTAAAAAATCTTTTCCACTGAAATAAGTTTCTTAATTATGGAAATTATGGAGGACAAACTTTGACTTTAGCACAAATTATTGTTAACCTATTTATTAACCTTATTATTATTAACCTAGTTTTATTTTACTAAAAACACTTTATTAAAATATCTATTCCATGTTTGATTATTTACTTAAAACACTTTCATATAAATAAAGAATATTGCAAAAAAATTTCCCATGAAATTAGTTCCTAAATTACTGAGATTATGACGGACAAACTTTGTGATGTCAAAACAAAGTTCGATTGTACTAAAAACACTTTCATATTAATAAAGAATATTAAAAAATCATTTTCACTGAAATTAGTTCCTAAATTACTGAGATCATAGCGGACAAACTTGCATATGGCAATACAATGCATATAGTCTTTCCCTTGAGAAACTATTGTGATGTGCCACCCATTTTTTTTTAAGATTGACTGTACCTACTATTTTGGCTAATTCATCAATTTCAGGTTTATTCTGTGAACATTTTATAAAACTCAAGCAACGTCTTCATGGCTTTCCTAGTCTCTTAATTTCCAAAAAAAAAATATACAAAACGAAACGAAATCGTGCTATTAAGTCATATCAATTATTTTCTTGTGCCAATAGGGATAACCATCCCATCACGCATATAAATACAATAATTGGAAGAAATAAAAAAGAATGCATAAAAGACACAGAATTCATGTCCTTAATGATCCTTGATGATAGTTTGCTCATTTTCTTTGTTTTTTTTTCTTTTACCATTGTTTGTGCTTTTGTTGTTTAAGTTGTGCGGGAGGATGAATTATTATAAATACCTTGGAGGTTTTGAATCATCATCGAAATTGTTCCTTCATCATGGTGATTGGTGTGTTTGTGTGTGTGTATATTTTGGCCATAAAGTATATTATCCTTGTGAAAGAATAATGACTGTTCTGCCATCTCGTGGCAAATAACCATTCATCAAGCATTCCAAATTACAGACATTTCACTTTGACTTGCACGCTCCGGCTGCTCTGCGACTAAGCGGCTGTGTACGCTGTTTGGCTGTTTCTGCTGTTTTGCTGTATGTGGACTTGGACCTTGTATTCTCTGGTTAAAGAGAGAGAGAATATCCATTCTCACACAAAATGCCAACCAAATTTGTTTGCACCAATTTCATGGCGAATATGGCAAAAGGCAAGGCGACGCCAGTTGTGTGTTCTGCGTTGCATCGTAAATAATCGGGCAATTCTGCAAAATATCACCCTCTGTATTTTACCCATCCAAAGAGGGATATAATAATTCTATAGAAAAAGAGAGAGACCAGGGCGGGAGAGTGTTCATTTTCGAATGCCATGACTATAATTCTTGCATTTCGCATTTAGAGTATAGGTAGGTAGGTATATCCTTAAGGGGGGCGCTGCTGCTGGTTGAAAATTTATAGGTTATGGTTATGAAGTCGCTTTTTTGCTGCTTCGTGGTGCTGTCTGTCGCATCGCCTTTTCTCTTCTTGGTTACGGCGTTGGAGCCAGTGTTGTCACTTTACCACAATTGTGGTAGATCTACCTCTTTTCTCCAACATTTTCATAATCTACCACTTCTACCCCGGAAGTCAAAAATTCTACCCCTTTTTGCTCGTCCAAAAAAAAAAAAAAAAAAAACAATAAATAAAATATCTGCTTCGAGTTTTGAAAAAAAAAATCTTTTTCTCTGCACTTTTTATGATATTTTACTTGAATACATTTATTATCTTTATCTCACAATGCTTTTTTACTCAATGTGAATGCTTTCATCTTTCATTTTGCATACGCGTATCTACCTATCGTTTTCTCTTTTTTCCGCATTAGGTACATACCTACGTTTGTTTTGTAAAAAAAAACAAAGATCTAGTCTGCTTAAGAAAAATAAGTAGATGCTACTTCCTACTCACTTACTCCTAAGATTGTGTGCTTTATTTTAGAAGAGTAATATTGTTAACTTGGATTTCGTATTAACGCTAAATAGTTTAACGTTTATTGTTTTCGAAATTGTATAGAAAAGTGGTCAGTGGAAGACAATTGTATTTCAAGTGAAAACAAAATTAAAATGCGAAAATTTTTAATTAAACCGTCTGAAAAGTAAGTAAAAAAGATTTGATTTTTAAAGCGATCGATTGATATTAAAAACAAAAAAAGAAACCAGCTTGATGTCCTATTTTTGCAAAAGAAATGACAAATAGAGATGAAATATTTATTCCATCTCCAGAAATGATTCGCTTTTGTTTACAATTTAAATTTGTTGATGGTAAATCTGAAAAACTATGAAATTTATTTTAAAACTGTATCTACCAAAAATTGATACATAATATTCAATTAAAGAACTATATATTTTCTTTATATGAATGTACATATTTTGTATTTACGGCTGTGCTTAAATAAACTGATTCCAAATAATTGTGATTTAATTTTTCTTCAAAAGAAAATGATAAGAGTTTAAGGGGCCAGTTATAGCTTTCATTGAAAAGGATCATTGAAAATTTTAATTGTCAATTTTGAGGCTTTGAGAAAGGAAAATTTGTGTTTATTTATATGCCAAAATTAAGGTTATGACTCATTTATTATATTTACCCTAAAAAAACTTTCATTTTGGCCCAAGATTTCGCATAAAATAACTTTTATTTTTTCAATGATTGAACTATACCTTACCATTGATCATTGCAAACTTTAAAGTTATTGCATGTGAAAGGTTGGGCTGAAATGGAAATTTTTGTTGGATAGAAATAATAATTGAACCATAAACTTTATATTGGCATCAAAATATTAACTTATTTTTCTTTCTAGACGCCTCAAAATTAACAATTAAAATTTTCAATGAAAGCTATAACTGGCACCTTATTAACTTAATTTACTTAGGGCCAGTTTCACAGTAAAGTAAGTGTCACTTAAGTTCCAGATATGGAAAACTAATGCCCAATTTCACAGTGTAAACTTATCGGAATAAGTGACACTTAAGTCTCCCATATTGGCCACTTAAGTTCCACTTACTCCGACCTTAAAACTACGTCTAAAGTCCATGAATGGGAAAATTAAGTGCCACTTATTTAGTTAAGTATGCACTGTGAAACTGGCCCTTAAGGTACCTACATTATTTCTTTTGTATCTATATTTAATAAAAATAAAAACTAAAAACTGAATTTGTTTCTCTCTTTATTTAAATTAATTCTACCACGGAAAATCTGAATCTACCACTTTTTTTTAGCTTTATCTACCACTTTTTTTAAATAGGAAGTGACAACACTGGTTGGAGCTTGAGCTGTCTTGTAAGTAAGAATTATGTGCCATTTAACGTTTTTATTTGATCGCTGATTGCCTCAGCCTAAAGGTCTCTCATTAACGTATCCTTAATTTAGTAGTCTCTTTCGGTTAGGGTTTTATTTCGAGAACTTGGATGGAAATATTTTTTTTTTTCAAAGCATAAATCAGGTTTAAAAAAAAATGTGAAAAATTGTCTCCATGATATATTTTTGCTCTCTCAATCCGTCAAGGAGATTTAAACACACGACGTTGCTTCGGTTGATTTGAAAAAAATAAAAATACATGTGTTATTTGGTAGCCTTGAGGAACCCCATTTAATTGTATGGTATTGCATTCATCCATCCATTCATCTCATTCTCGTCTCAAACTGCCAGAATGATTGGACAGGAATCGTGTATCATTGTGACGTGTGTGTTAATTGCCCAACAATTTAAGGCACCCACCATTTTTGCTCTTGCCTCGCACACCGTTAGTTATACCAAATAACATCAACCCTCGCTCTCATGCCGCCGCACCGCAACAACCCAAAACGACGACGCCTTCTCTTTGCTTTAGAGTATCCTGTGTGCTGTTTGCAGTTAATCAAAATATCAAATTAACTGTCGTGTCTATGGGGCATAAATCAGCACTGGAAGTTGGAGTTTAAATTTATGCATATGTCAAATTGTTGAACAAGTTAGGTTGTGTATATTTGTGAGTGTATAAGTACATATATATATAAAAAGGTTTATATCTGAATATTCTACGTATAATAATAATGGATAGAGGTGGCTTTTCGTGAGAGTGTTCTCCATTTGAAAATAAAATAAAAAAACAAAACACTGTATGTTAGGAGTTTGAGGACCCTTTTTAAATAGAAATGTTAATTCTAAAAAATTTATTAAATACTAGCTGAACCCTGCCACGCTTCGCAACGCCACCTGTTAAATATGTCATAAGTCAAACTACAAAGTTTTTATTTCCAAAGAAAACTTTCGTATAAAGTTTAAGTAAAACATTTAAATATATTACGAAAGTTGGTGTGGTAGAAGTACGACTTTTAACGTTCTAAAGACGTTTATTTCGTAAGGAGAAATATAAATAAAAATAAAGTGGGCGTAGCAGTGGGCAGATTTTATCCAAACTGTTTTTCTAAATCATATCGTTGTTAATAGGAACCAACTTTAAACATTTCAGGGAAGTTGTTTCAGCAGTTTTCGAGTCTATAATCCTCATTCAGAGAAATATTCATTTTTATAGATTTCAAATTAGGCCTTATATTTATAAGAAACTAGCTGATCCGCCCGGGTTTGCAGGGAGTTTTTTTTTTTTTAATTTTAGTATTTTAAAAAGTGAACATAAAATTTATAGGCGCTTCAAACAAGGCTTTAGAATAAATCTTTTGCGACGCTCCAATAATTTTTATATACAAATGTTACTGTCAGAGGTGGTACAACCTCAACACCTGCTTAGCGACATAACAAATCTGGCCAATGCTGGATCTCAAGCGCTCTAAGCATTTAATATCTTTAAGCAGATTACATATTAGCTCCGTTATAGTTGTCTTAACCGAACACTGTCTAATAGGTAGACATGCCAGGCGACTAAGCGTCTACTCAAACGACTTCTCCGGAAGCGGCATAGTTAAGGAGGAGGAGGAAACAATTCTTCACCTTCTTTGTACTTGTCCTGTCACAGAGACGTAGACTCCACTTAGGGGATTTCTACTACGACGATTCGAGTGATCTAGCAAATATTGCTATTGGCAATCATACACACTTTATAAGAAGCTCAAAATGGTTTAATGAGTAGGGAAAAGCTTCCTAGATCCATGTGGTATCTCAATGGCTCATTAAATGGCCGGTCAAGTGTGCCGGTTTCTCCGCCAACAGCCACTTCAACCTAACCTAACCTAACAGTCTGAGAGCGCTACGTCATCTGTTGATGATCCTATTTTCTTGATTGACAAAATTATCCGATTGCCAATTCCGGAGTGTTTGCCATTCTTTAAAACCAATCTTTTCTCCTTCCCACACAAAATTGAACTTTCAGATATCGCCATCGTTCACCCCTTTTCCGGTCGAAATTTTCAACTGTCCAAAATTTGCCGAATGTCAATTCCCTAGTGGTTGTCATTTCTTGAGAATTTACTTCTTCCATTACAAAGTGGCATTTTCAGATATCGTCAACATCCAACCCTGAAAGTATGCAATTTCAGGTTTTCACAATTTTCTCATTTTGCAATCAAAATTTCCAATTTTTGATTCCATTGTGTCATTAACTGTTTCAATACAAATTCAACAAAAACACTCGCATGCAAATAAGAGGATTTTCAGTCAAGTTATGTGCGGACGAACAAAAAACCAAGTAATTTTTATATATTTAGAAATATTTTAGTCCACAGACGGTCTTCTAAATTTTAAACTGATGTTTAAGTTGTAGACCGAGAGCTCAAAGAAAATTTTGGGTGTGAATTATAGCAAAAATTTACTGGTATTTTTAGATAGGTCTTTATTTTTCATAAGCAAATATGAAAGTCTTGCATTTCGTGATTGAGGCCTTTTACCCAAAAATAACTGTGAGCTCTTAGTCTATTGAACCTGGTTTGATCCGGATTACTGGCTATTGAGTCAGTAAATAGTACTGATACGAGATTAGGCTAAGCGCACAGTATAGTACAAATAGAAACTTTTCTTCTGATGAATGAGTAGATAGATCAGTAAGAAGGTTTTTAGGCCTCATGGCACTGAAAACAGAAGACTGATCGCTATTTTTCACTGGTAATTATCAACAGGTACCGAATTCCTTGTTGGCTACCTCAACCGAAGAGCTTCTTCCAGCTAGATCGGTCCCTTGCTTTAGCTGTCTGCAGTACTTCACGAAAATTTTTACTGACGTCCTCTAAACTGTCACTTTAGTCTCGGTCTTCCTCTACTCAGCCGTCCCTTGGGGTTGGATTTGTGCATAGACATCACGCTTTGTTCTTCGCATTATCTAGTGGTCCGAGTAAATGTTGGTCCCTCGAAATAATGAGACATCCACGATACTGGAGAAATGTCTTGCATTGATCACAATTTGATCAATTTGGTTGACGGTTAATTGATCCGAAGAATTCCATGTTACCTTGTGATTTTAGAACAAACTACCACAAAGTCTCGTCGCGCAGTTAAGTCAATGAGCCTTAACCCCCTATTACCCCTGGCGAGTCGAACGAATAAACGTGTGAGTGTAAGAAATCAGTATTAAAATTGCCGAATTGAGAACCTTTGATTCAAAAAAATTTGTTAGTTTGATCTCACTCTATTGTGGACTGTGGTTATCGAAAGTTCATTGATTTGAACGTAATTCGTTGGTTCGCTAATGCAAACATCTCACTTCGAACGTTCGATTCGCCAACCGTAATAGGGGGGTTAATTCTACATATAAAAGATTACTAAACTTTTTTCGAAGCAGCAATAGATTTTGAGAAAAAATTGCACGAAATCGTTCCAATATCAGTTTTTTTGTTTGTACTTTTTCCGAACATCACAGCAGTGTAAGAGATTGGACGTTTTTGCCTACATTTTTCACAAAATCTTATGCTTTTACGAAAAAATTTCTGAATTTTCTTTTAGCAAAATTTTATAAACACAGTTTTGTCCTTGACATTTCTTTTCAGAAAACTGATAACTTTCGAGCAGTTTACAAAAAACTAAATTTGTACAATTTTTTCCAGAAATAGTTAAGTTCTTTTGGAGAATTCTATAAGCTAAAATTTTGTCTTGACATTTCTGCCAACAAAACTGATAATTTTCTTCCAAAAATATATTAATTTTCGAGCAATTTACAAACTAACTAAATTGTTACCCTTTTTTCCTGAATTTTTTAAGTCATTTTGCAGAAATTTATAAGCTACAATTTTGTCCTTGACATTTCTTCCAGGAAAACTGATAATTTTCAAACAATTTACAAAACAAAAATAAATTTTTACCCTTTTTTCCTGAAATTTTTAAGTAAAATCTAAAATTTTATGCTTTTACAAAAGAAATATCAGAATCTTTTTTTTTGCAAAATTTTATAAGCTACAGTCTTGTGCTTGACATTTCTTCCAGAAAACTGATAACTTTTGAGCAATTTACAAAAAAAACTAAATTTTTACCCTTTTTTCCTTGAGGGGGAAAAAAATTATTAAAAAGAATTCATCTTGGGACTCGTCCAGGAATTGAACCCGGGTTATCCCGCATTCGAAGCAGAAGTTATACCCCCAGATCAGTATTTGTTTTTTCATTTTAAATTTGTTTTAAAACGAAAATTTGTGAAAATTTAGGTCACAATCATACTTCACGGCAAACATTGTAGCCTAACTCCCAAAGTTAAACAAAGAATGTTGGCAAATACTATAACAGCTTTCAAAAACAAATTCTTATCTCTTAGACGAAGATTAATAATTTCTATGTTTTTAATGTAATTTGCCAAGCTTAACAACCAAATCGGATAATATTAATGAAATATTATCAGCAGCTGTGTGTGTACTCACACAATATTTTAACAAACATGATGAAAGTTTAAAGTTAATTATGATGATGGTGTATCTTAAAATATACATAAATTCAACTTATATATCTTTAAGAGAGATCTTATTTATATTTTAATTTTCCTTACGCACTAAATTAAACCAACTATGTATGAAAAATTACGCACGCAAACAAACAGACCGCAACGATTAACTTTAATCCGGATTAAAATAAATCAATCATATTTTTTTAAATATGAATTTTTAATTTATTCAACAAAAAAAAACATGTGAAGCGCATCAATTTAGTGTTTCTTGTTCGAAAACTTTCCACACACAACTGTGGTTACCCTAATAAACCCCCCTGCCACCCAACCAGTTTTTTTTTTTTTTTAGCCATTTATCAAATCATAAATTTCTCGGCGCTGAATTGAATTGGCCTGGGCCCCATTGTTTCGTGCGATAATCTGCATGCATTTATAATTTTTCTCTTTGGCAGAATTATGACGACAGCTTGAAAAGCCTCGAAGACTGTGCCACAAGTACACTAAAGATACAAATCTATCTATGTATAGACTATAGAGTATAGAAGTATTGGTATGTGTGTGCATAAGAACTTCAGTAGCTATACATACATATATTTGTATATATAGAAGAACTCCATGATGCATTTGTATATTTATGTATTTGAGAGTTGAGAGTTTGAGGAGAAGGTGGCTGGAAACAGGATGAAGACGAGGAAGAATTATGATGCAGCCAACGCACATTCAACGTCCAACGTGCCATTAATCGTATCCATCACTCCTCGGGCAATATGCATAAATTCCAAATCACAATTGAGCACGCACTTGAGAAGAGAGAGAGAGAGAGAGATAGAGAAGGAGTGCAGCCTTTTATGCCGAACCCGAAACCGAAACCCATGCAAGTGAGATTCCATATTCATTCACCTAATCCCCCTCCCCCGTTCCCCCTTCTGGCTTGATTCGTTGTCGGTCGTCTTTTCTGACTCCAACTCATGAGTCCAAAATCCAAAGCCAGAGCCAGAGCCAACAGCAAATGCAATTTCCGCTTGAAGAGTTGGGCTATACAAAATCCATGCTGCTAATGCTGGTTTAAATAATTGACAGTGCATTTGCAACATGCTGAAGGTGCAGAGACTTGAATTTGAGTCGAGTCAGGGTGGAGGGTTGGAAGAGGAGGTAAAGTTGGACAAGCATTATAATAAATTAATTATGCTATTCCATGTGTGGCTCTTAAGCGCTAAGAAGGAGAACTGCCTATCCATCAACGTTTCTGTTGCAAGTGGAGCGTTTGATGGATTCATTATGAAAGCCATGCAATACCAGGGACGTTCAAGTATGCTCTGCCAAAGCCTCTTTTCGGCGAACAATATATACAAATGTACATACTTTGTCTTATACCTTTTGTATACGTCGTCACTCGTCAGCTACTGTGCTGCAAAGTGTAGCTTATAGATCTATTGTATGTAGATAGATGGAATCTATTTATTCAGGGGGTGTATTTGTACAAAGAATTCACTGGGCGCGATGATTGCGATAAAAGTCGTTTTAACATGAAGATTTTTTGTGTAAGGATTTTCAAAAGCTGCATCCTAGCTTCTTTTAGAAATAAAAATGGAGATATAAGCGCGATTGGTAAAAAAATGTCTTACGTCGATTCAAAGCTGACTAACCGATGGAGAAATCTGGAGCTGATGGTCAGTATATATAATTCTTCCAAAACTAAAAAAAAAATAAATACATATTTCTTACGTTTAAAGAATAAATTAAAAAGCGCGATTCACGCGATTCAAGAAAATTATTTTATTGATCTTCTAACCTAAAGATTATAATTACTTTATAGAAATTTTACAAATGAGTGCAAGTGTCTTGTATAAATTCAAAAAAAAAATTCTGTGAACCCAAAGAAAAGATATGACAGAAATATATTAACGCGATTCGAAAAAATAGTTTTTGTTTATTTTTTTTTTTTTTAATTTAATTTATAGCTTACCGGTGAGAAAATTTGGAAGTGCTGCTAAATTTGATTTTTAACTGAATATGGAACTAAAGTTCTTCTAAGCAACAGAAAAAGTAAAGATAATTTTTAAAAATTGACAGAATTTTTAAAAATTAAATTTTAAGTGCCCTTAAAGTCAACATTTCCTTCTAACGTCGCCATCATCTAAGTTTACACTCAATTTCCTTTCCGTTTCCTCCTTAATTTCTACTAATATTCTTAACGCATTTCTTTGCTCTGCCTTACTAAGCATCTTTATAGCAGTACTAGTAGTACAGTACTTCTTCCAGTAATGTTCTTCTTTCAATAATGTTCAGTTTAGTCCTTTCAAAATCTCATTTATATAAAATCCTTCATTCAATTTTACTCTATTGATTACGATCTTGCAGTCAAATTAATTTTCAATAGCACATAGCGAGCTTGACGAAATTCGAAAAAAAATATTACATCATAAGTGTCGTGATTGGGGCCTTGACTCTGGGGTAAGCTTACCATCCGTCAGGATTTCGCCTGAGGCGTCTAGTTTTTAATGTCCAATCAGGCTTTGGCCAGGTTTCGACCTTTGTCAGGCTTTTTTATAATACCCACACAAAATATAATCGTTAAAAGAAAAACGTTTACTGATTTCAAATCGAAATGCTTGTAAATCGCAGTGAACACATTCATTTTTGGCATTTATGTAGGTGTCACTTTTTAGAAAGAGACAAAGAGCTGTGCAATAGGGTGATTCAAAAAAAAAATTTCTCGAAATTCAAACGGGACCGGGCGAAACTATGAAATCCCTGACGTTTGATACTTTTAGCACCAAAACTCGAAAAGTTATGCAGCTTTTAACATTTGAGAAAAATTCCGATTTTCAAAGATTTTCAAGCGAAATTATTGAAAAAGCGCTGGTAGCAACTCTAATTAATGCTGTTCGATTTGGAATTTTTTGGTCTTAATTTTTGTTTTCAATCTAAGCTTCATAATTTCGGGAAAGGTGTTATTTTGAATCACCCTAATGTGCAAGATATGACACTTCTATTTTATGACGTATTTGTTTTGTATGCTTTTATTTGTTCCTGCTACAGATTGCAGTTGCGATCTATTTATCGTCTCGTCGTCTTCGTGCATCCAAATCAAGGTAGGTTATCCATGAATGTTTTTCAAAAAGGAAAAAAAATTGTTTTTTATTTGTCAGGCTTTTTTCTCAAAAATAAGGCTTTTCTTTCTTTACTGTCAGGCTTTTTCTGATTTTAGAGCTGTAAACCCTACTCTGGGGTGTAGATTTTTTCTGTACTATAAGTTGCTTACCACAAATAAATTTACAAATTTTAAGCCATTTGCGAGAAACTATGACGATGATGAGCTTCAGGCGATTCTATACAATCTGAGCTTATATACTCCTTTGAAGGTTTTGTTCGTAGTACCGTGATGTCGTGTAGATACAATATCTATTTTATAGTACAGTAAAACCTGCTTAAGAGAAAGCTGCTTGAGGGAGAATTCCGCTTATCTGAAAAACTTTTTTCATCCCCGAGTATATGTCGACCAATTACCTATAAAACATTCCGTTAAAGCGAAACTCGCTAGTAAAAACCCTTAAGGCCCAGTTTCACACTCGATTAAGTGTCACTTAAGTGCCAAATATAGAAAACTAATGCACAATTTCGCAGTGTAAATTTATCGAAAATAAGTGACACTTAAGTCTTCTAAGTTGACCACTTAAGTTCCACTTACTCAGACAGTAAAACTGCGGCTAAAATGCCAAAATGGGAAAATTAAGTGCCACTTATTTTGTTAAGTGTGCATTGTGAAACTGGCCCTAAACATAACATTTTCAGTAAAATTTTATATTTTTCAAAAAAAAAGTGAAAAAAAAAAATTTAATTGAATAGAAAAAATTTTGCTGAACGCTTCCCCTTTTTTTTTATTTTTAACTCTACTAAATTTTCACCGAAAATGACATTTTTCACTTAAGCGAGGTTTGTTAGAGTGAAAAAATCCGCTTAAGTGAAAGTTAAGTTTCTCTTAAGCGAGTCTTACTGTAATGGATAAAAATACAAAAACAAACATTTCAACCATAAAAATCATGAAGCGATTCATGCGATTGGAAATAATTATTATTCACGTCTTATAGTCTAGTAAGGTCCTAAACTCTGAGGTGGTAACTCCTCTTGATGTCTTATTTTCGTAAAAACGTGGTCTCATGTTGGTAAAATTTTTTTCAAATTATAAGATAAAAATATTTAAAAAAAACTTCTATCGTGAAAAGTTCCATGAAGCGCTTGGAAACAACTACTTTTCATGTCTTACGGGATGACTTTAGCCCTACAGGTATTATTTATTTTAATTAGAAACAGATTTAAAACATTTTTACATTCATGAAAAGCATGGAGCATAGTCAAACAAAATAATAGTTCCGAAATTTAGTTCTTAGGGCTTAAAATTAAAGTTTTTAACAAAAAAACTCAACCAGTAGTCAAACAAAACAAATTCTGAATAGTTGCGAAATTTAGTTCTACAAGGTTTAAAATTAAATTTGTTGACAAAAAAACTCTAAAGATACAATTTTTCAAATGAAATAGGGCCCTCCATAAAAAGCGCTCAACCAATTTAAAATTAACCAAATCCACCCCGTTATCTAACGAGGTGTAATATTCATGTACGCGCGATTTTTTTAATTAGTTTTCTTGGAAATTAAATTGTTTAACTAATGGCTTATTTTCATAACAATGCCGATTGCCGACCATCAGTGCGATGGTTGGTGGTGTTGTTGCTGTTGCTGGTGGTGGTGGTGTTACATACTTTCTCATATAAAGAAGAATAAGGCTTTTGAGTGCATTGTTTGCCTGATGCGGTGTACCAGAATATACTGCTTAAATAGTTTTCAACATTGTATGGTATATATTATTATACTGCACAGACACATGCGATATAATAGTTATTAAATAGGCAGACATTGCAGTTTGTCTGGTACGCGTTCCTTGAAAAATTAAATTCCAGCGAAATAATGTTTATGGCCATTTGCACAAACTTACAATAAATTATTTTGTTCTGCTACTTTTTTTTTTTTTTGTTTTCTTTAACCATAACTAACATTATTATTGTTGATTTATGGGCGTTGCATATATAAAATAAGTTTATTATATTTATGTGGGTGCCGGTGTTGGTGCTAGCAACCAGCGGTAGCGGCGCGGGCGGCGCGAGGTGAAGGTGTTTTTTTTTTTTTTTTGAGAAGCTGGGAATTGCACTTGTGCTATATTTGGAGAAAATTCACTGAAGAGATGGTATATTTCTGGAAAATTTAGAATATAAAATTTGAAAAGTAAAACGGTGAATGTTGTATGTTGGTATATTTTTTTTTTGCATTTAATTGCTTGTTTTAGAGCTATTTGAAAATATTGCTGAAGAAAACGAAACAATAATTTGCGAAACGAAAAGAGTAGTAGAGTTCGTTCACTGGCTCATCAAAAAAAAATTCTAGTTGGTAAAATAATTGAGAAATTATTCTTTTACGAAATGATAACACAGAAAAACAGAAATTTAAGCTACGATTAAACTATCGTTGACTCTTTAACGTCAAATCCTGTCCCAGCTGTGAAGGCGACGTGTGACGTGTGATCGTCATTGCAGGCAGAACACTAGAAACGCATTGCCGGCAACGTTGATATGAATTTTATAGTCAACGCGTTGATTATTTTGTAAGATCGTGTAATCACCTTATCAACGCAGTTAGAACACATTGACAGATTGCTCGTCAACGAGTTTATTGTGTGTCAACTTTTACACAGTAGAATTTTTTACCGAGTCACGGTAGCCTTCCGTTGACCTTCATCTCATTTTCAAAAATTTCTGATTTTGTAGAGGTCGCCATCGCAGCCGTCCTTCAATGGTGTTTGACACTTTTTAGCTTGACAAATAGGCAATAAACTATATTTTGGCGTATATTGAGAATATTTCGAACCAACTGTCATAAAAACGTCCTTCTACGGAGCAAACAATTTTATCTAAAAATTTAAATTGTTTAAAAGTTTCTTATCCATCGAAATATAAGTACCATCATTCAATAGAATTTGGCAGCTCAAAACTTGACAGATAAGCAATAAATGCTATTTTGACGTATACTGAATATATCGATCCAAATGTGATCCAAAAACCATAAAAATGCCTTTTTCCGGAGCAAAAAATTTAATTTAAAAATTTAAATTATTTTAAACGTTTTTTAATCCAACAACATCGTAGGCATCCTTCAATGGAATTTGACAATTTATAGTTTTACTGATGGGCAATTAACTATATTTTGACGCTTTTTTAATATTTCGATCCAAATGTCATCCAAAAACCATAAAAACGACTTTTTTCGAAGCAACAAATTTAAAATTTTTTTAATCTTCCGACATCGTAGCTATCAATTTAAATTCAATGGAATTTGACAGTTTATAGTTTGACAGATAGGCAATAAACTATATTAAGACGTATATTTCGATCAAAGTGTTATCCAACACAACATAAAAACGCCTTTTTTTGGACCAAAAATTGAATCTAAAATTCTCGAATTTTGTAAGGTATTTTAATCCAACAACATCATAGTCATCCTTCAATGGAATTTGACAGTTTATAGTTTGACAGATAGGCAATACAATTTATTATGAGGGTTTTTTTAGCCATCCTTCAATTGAATTTGACATTTCATAGCTTGATAGATAAGCAATAAACTGTATTTTGACGTATATTAAATATTTCCAACCAAATGTCATCCAAAAGCCCTTTCCGGAGCAAAAAAATGTAATCTTAAAATTTTCAATTTTTAGATTTTTTCTATCAACATTTTAGGCATTCTTCAACGGAATTTGACAGTTTATAGATTGACTGATTTAATATTTTAACGTCGTGTGATCGTCAACCCAAAAAGTGGTTGATTTTTGCTCTTGTCAATTCGGCGTCAACGCTCAAAGTGTTCGAATGTGTTCAAATCTTGTGATCGTCATAGTTTAACACGTCACGCGTTGTCACAGATAACGCGTCAACATTAACCGACTGTTGTTACTCGTGTGATTGTCAAGGTTTCACGTGTTGGCACAATCTATACGTTGTCAGTATATTTATGATATTTTTCGGACGTCAAGGAGTCACTACGCCATGACCATTTACGTTGACGTCTCATCGTAGCTATATAAAAGTAGGTATAGTTACTTAAAAAATTGCAAAGCATGAATTCTTTCTAATTTTACTATTCCTGATTAATCTTTATAAATCTGCCATTAGTCTCTATCATCAATTGTCATTTCGCAAATTCATTGATTCATTTTTATGCGGATATAAGAAATGGTGTCAAACTTTAAAGTCAAACTCCTAAAAGAACCACACGACAATTTTATTACAATATGATGGGAAGCTATATATGTATATACATCGATCCTTAAAACACACCAATATTCTCTCGCCCCTATATAACTTATACTCAATATGCCTGACAACACCACTCACCAGATGACAAGTTGTTACAAGTTCTGGCTATCAGAATACAGCCCCTGGCTCTATGTCTTCGTCAACAACTTTTCTTGCGATACAATATGAGGCCATGAAAGGTCGTGGGTCGTGACGCAAGAAGAGAGAAAGTTTTGTGTCCTATTTATATATACACGTACATTGTACAATACCAATACAAGCAAAAAACAGCCAATGCCAATCGGACGTCACGTCGTCGTCCTCACGTCACCTTCTGCTGAACCAACGCCGCAGATACAGTGGCTTCTTTTGATTATATTTATTACAGAAATTCAAAAGGAAAGTATCACAGAAAAATTTGTAAAAGTTATTTGTCTCACCCTATAGTTCGACAGAAAGTGAAATATTCATAAAAAAATCGAGGAGCATATATTATTGGCAATTCTCAATTTCACAGCTTGGTTGTAGAAAAAAATTTAATTTTATGACAGGTGTCAAAGTTTTCCATGATTCTTAAGCTTTTCCTTGCAATTCGCAAGCTGCAAAATTAAAAAGAAGATGAGAAAAATTGTGGAACGTATTTATTTTAATCTCACAAGAGAATGATTTTAACTTTTCCACCAATAAATCAAATTTATAAATATTAATGATGAAACAATCCACTGTATAACACCGCCAAGTCAAAGTGCGGATGGTAACTTTTGTTCACTTGTTGGTTATAACTTCTCCCTCTGATGTCTCTCTGTTCCTGATGGTTTTGCAAGAAGAATGAAAACGGTGATGCGGTCGTGGTAGTGTGTTGGTTGGTGTTGGTTTCTGTTTGACTTTTGCTTTGATCGATGTGTTGATAGTTTAACTTCCTTTCATTCATCTACGTCTCAAAACCCAAACTCCAAACAATCAACCACCGCACCGCACCGCACTGTAAGAAAAAGAAAGAGAGACCGGGAAAAATGTAAGGAAATCAACTATATATGTGCCGGGGAAACAAGGTTATTGATGGCCCGTCATTTACGGACGTTATTTGAGTTTTATGATTCCATAGACTATATATGTAGGTAGTTAAGAAAGCGAGTGGAATCCATTTAAGGGTGAACGACAAGCAAACCGAAATGATTAATGAATTTTGAAGTGACTTGCATGTTCTGGGCTACAGCTTCTTGGGTTTTGTGTGTGTTTTTTTTTTTTTTGTTTTTTTGTTCCTTATGACTTTTTGTGGGTGTGAGGTCCTGGAAAATTAATGACCCAAATGACTTTGGGATAAGTTCATTTAAGACGAAGGACTCGTAACCGCACAAGCAAAACCAACCAACCATACTTACTCGCACGTAGGTATAACAAACGCGATGAAAAAAGTTTTCCTGTTCTTTTTGTATATTCTGATAAGAATATCCTTGAGACTTGGAATTTTATGGACGACCGTTAATTATAGGAAACATCTTTGGCACCAAAATAGATGGATGGATAATCACAAGATGAAATTAATGATTTTTTTTTTTGTAGGTAGGTAGATATCAGAAGTTTTTAATGTTCAAAGGAAAGTTCGGTGTCAATTTCTTGAAAGTCAGTAATAGTGATTTTTGACATCTCAAATAAATGAGAATTGACGGATTATTAATTGATATATTAGCAGCTTAAAAACTTTTATAATATGTACATTGTACAACTCAGTTCTTGAGTAGAAAAGGAAAATTCACTTCACTTTCGTCAAATTTGCATTATCCACCTTTTTTGTTGTGCATTCTATATTTTTAGGTTCGAAGTGTTTTGATACAACAATAAATCTTCTGGTTGATTGAAAATAAAAAAAAACTTTGCCCTGAAATTTACAAAGCTGCGTTCCACTGTTTTAATATTTTTCATCGTGAAAACACTGTGGAACGTATTTATTTTTCGTTTCAAAGTTTCTCAGTCTTAAGTTTCTCCAGGAAATCAAACTGTTTAATTCTAAATGCCTAAGCCGATAGGTACTTAAAATTTTCAGTTGTGGAAGACAAAAATATCTCGTGAAAAATATTGTGGCACGTAATATATATTTTAAATTATTTTTTAAAGCTGTAACATTTTCACAAAAACTTTTTTACATGTATCTATATATTTTATTCATACTAAAAAAAAGAATTTTCTTCGTGAAAAACATTGTGGATCGTATTAATTTTTCATTTTAAAGATTATTAATCTTAAATTTCTACAGCGTTGAAGTAAATTTTTTAATTCTAAATATCTCAGTAGGTTCTTAAATTTATTCACTTGTCGAAGACAATAATATGTGATGAAAAGTATTGTGGAACGTATTTTGAATTTTTAAATTTATTTATATTTGGTATTAGGTACCTACTATAAAATTTAAAACGAATACGAGCAAAACATTGTAGAACGTATATTTTATTCTAAATTTTCTCAATTCATAGTCTTTACTGCGTGAAATCAAAATTGTTTATCCTGTATAATTTTTACGAAACGAGTGTTGAAAAATATTGTAAAATGTATTTTCCATTGTAAACTTTTTTTTCAAAACCAAGCTTCTTAAGTGCTATATACAATTTGAGACGAATACATACGTTCCACAACCTTTACAATTTTTTTTTCAGACTGCAAACAATTGTGGAACTTAGTTTTTATTTAAAAATTTCTCAAACTTAAGTTTTTACCACTTGAATAAAAATTTTGTTATCAAAAAAAAATATTCTTCGCGATAAATTAAATATAATAATATATATAAATAAATGCCTCATAAAAATTAAAAAATATATCGTCAAAAAAGCATGTGGAACATAATTATGTATATTTTTTTTTAAACTTATTATATATAATTTAATACTGTGTGAAACTTTTTTTTATATATTATTACAATTTACAATTTTATACCACGTGAACATGGGGAAATGATAAACTTTCGCTCCATAAAAATTTTCTAAATTTAGTCCATTATAATATTGTGGAATGCGTTAATCTTTCATTTCACGAGAGATGAGTACTAGACTTTAACTTTGTAGCCTTACGCAGAAAAACCACAGACATTACATGGAAAAGGTTGTGGAACGTATAAGTTTTTCCATTTTAAACTTTTTCAGCTGTAAAATATGTAATAAAACAGTTAACAATTGTTTAATAGGTCAGTTGGGTTCCTAAATAAAAGCTGTGGAATATAAATTTGACAGCAAAGTGTTTCCCTTTTTTCTAATTTTCATTTTCACTTGAAATGTGTAAACGAAACATACTAAATGTAGTGAAATTAATTATAAACTATCTTGGAGAAAAATGAAAAATATCAATGAACAAATTTCGCTGTCAAATTTACATTCCACAGCTTCTATTAAGAGTCCCTGACCGATTCATAAATTTGAAACTATTTTCCAAACTTCTTCATCTTTTTTTTCTTTTTGTGAGTTTCAATTTTTAAAGTCAAAAATTGTGGAACGTGTTTATTGTTTTTTTTTCAAGAGTTCATAGGCTTGAGGGTGAAAAAGTTTGGCATAAATGGCTTTTTATTAATTTTGTTTCGATATAGAAATTTTGCTATGGTAAATTCTTAATTTTAAGTCGAGTCTTCGCATATGGATATTTTATAAACACTCTAACTGTGTAGATTTACTTGGTTAAAAATAATCAATGTGTTTTGTAAAAATTTTCAAACATTATTCAGGAAACACAAAAGCTAAGGTCTGATACCCAATGCATCTTATCTAAAAATAAATGCGTTCCGTAGACAAAACAGATGAGATATAGAAATGGAAGATTTGACGTTTAAATTTTATTGACAAATTTAAACGTCAAATCTTTCCATTTCGTTATAGAAAAACATTTAAAAATTTTATACAGATAAATATTTCATCCAATTAAAGTTTGTACTAAATTTTGTCTCAAATTATTAAATCAGAATTTTCCGCAAATATATTTGTTTCTTAAATTTTGATTCGTGTCTTGGGTTCTCAAATGCAACCGGCAAACCTTCCTGTTTTCAAATAATAATACCTTTTCCTTCTAATTCTAAAAGAAGAAAACTCTAAGTTTTAATAAAAACTGCTGAAGCTGCTTGACAAAAAGAATAATTTTCAAAACAACTTTTTTCATCATCTTTTATTTCAGTTTTGCATTTTTTTTGTAAACCTATAACTAATCCTCACAAAACGTACATCATCGCAAATAAGTTAAAAGTCTTAATTTGAAAACACGTCAGTTTGATATTGCTTGATATACGAATCGAATATGGAAAAGATGAATTAAAAGAAATATATACTTACTTTTGACTTGGTATCTAAAATTGATGTTTGCCTGTCAAATGGAACAAGATTAATGGACTCCGATTTAATAATTTCCAAGTAAATTCTCAATCAGCGGCAGCGGTATTGGTGGCGGCAGCGGCAACGGCAGCGACTGTGATGGCGGTGAATGGTTTGTAGGCAATCAACTCAACTAGCAGCATAAAGTTGTACGTTGTTGTTACGAGTATGTGTGCTGCTCGAGAAGTTGCATGTTTTGCGCACTCGACTCCATTAAAGGTGGCACACCATCGCCTTTGCGGCATAACCAAGCAATACCACCAGACCACGCAAACTCTATATTTTCTAAGGCAGAAAAAAAGCGTTGATTGATATTGGTTACCTGGAATTGGCAGTACGAGTAGTAGTAGTAGCAGCACACTGTGTATAGTAGTCTGGTGCCTCCAACCAACCATTCATCCATCCATCCATCCATCTATCCATCTATCAGTCATGTGGCGTAGACTGATGGAGTGATGACTTCTAATTACAGTACGTGCGTATGGTTTCATGGAGTTGGAGTATAGAGCAGACACAGCCGTACAGTAGCTGGAACTGGAACTAGAGCTGGGAGCCACAAAGCCGAAGTCTGATCTCTGATAATGATGTGCGATGTCAGAGTCATGCTATGCCAATAGAAGTCTATGTTTTCCATGCGAAGGCATTCGACCGTTGCGTCAGACGAACTAACAACACACAACGTTTCTGTGATGCCAATGACGATGACGACGATACCGATGCCAAAGCCGTTGATTGTGGTGAGATGAAACAATGCTTTGAAGCACACAAAGAACACCCAATAACATCAGACCCATGCGATGTGTGTGCTATTAGTTTTGATTGACATGTTATGGTATCCGGAATATGGAACCGGGAACTAGAGACTTGAATTGAATATCGACACCACAGCAGGAGGCTGCAACATTTTGCGTTCTTTGTTGATGATGCAACAAGGTATAGGTAGGTAAGGCATAATATTGTGTAGGGTTTTTTTTTTCTTTTTGTTTTCTCCTTAACCAAGCGGTTTTGTATTTTTTTTTTTTGAAAGATTGGACCTGCATGCTTTGTTGGTTGGGTGGTTGGTGTGTTGCTTCAAGCTGTCAGTTTATGTTGTGGTTACTTCAAATGCCTTCCAGTGTTACGCGTTTGTTGATGTTGGGTGCTGATTACAAGTGAAATTATGATCCATTATTCACAAATGGCAATTCGAAGAAGCCTTTTCTTGTTACATTGTGTTTTTTTTTGTCTTTATTCGCCAAAAGATCTTAAATTACAATTGTATACTCGTATAGTTTACCACATAGCTAAAGTATTGTTGAGTTAGGTTGTAAATGTGTGAATGAGTTGCACGCATGAAGATACATGATTATATGTGTTAATAATGTAGGCTTACTTATTTTCTCCTTGAAGATATCTCGAACAAAAATTAAAAAAAAACTTGAAACACCGAGGACGTAGTGTTTCATGTTTCTCTTCATTTTATCTCTATTTCTACAAAAATTGTTGGAGTGAGATATCCAATATTGCTTTTCTATATGTAATACTTGTGATTTTACGAATTCTCATCAGTTGACCCTGGAGCCCAACTTCTAACGTACTTTTAAGCATTGAAATTTTTTCTTTAGCCGTATAACACGAATGTGGAATACTTTACCTTTTTCTATTTTACCCTCTCATTTTGATTTTCTGAATTAAGAACCATTGTAAATCGGTATTACATTTTAAATCCTTTCTTATTTTCCTAACGCTCGTAATGTGTTTTTTAACATTTTAAGGAATTCAGAATCCCTTTAGTGCGCACATTCCAAAATTTACGATATACATATTTTATCGTAGACCGTTAATCGCATACCTGGATCCTGAAAATCGATATAGCTTCGGGGTAATTCTTGCATTTATATTACTTTGATGGTCAAAAAATATGGACGACGAAGTTCCATTTTTGACTGAGACCATTTTTGACACCAATCTCGTAGTTATATAGTTACAACCACTACAATGACTATAATGGGTTTGACTATTACACCGGACGTCTGGAGATCGAATCCCAGCCTCTTCCAACTAGGTAAGGTGAGGTAGAAGTGGCTATCGACGGGGAAACCGACACACTTAAACCAATTGTTGCCCCGCTGTGATACCACATGGACCTAGGAGAGTTCTGTCTTCCACATAAAAACACAAATTTTGTATGGCTACTGTCTCTTGGTACGAACAGATCTTCTTATATTGAAAAAGTATCTCTTATCTTAGCCATTCCGATTAGGCAGAAAATTGTAGGTCCCAGCCGTTCCGGCCTACTTAAAAACAAACGGACAGGAATGGTTAAGTAAGTTCTCCGTTTCTTCTACTCCAAAAAAAAGATGAGAAAATATTTAAAAACTGGCGCCCAACTTGGAGCATTTTGAATAAGAGAAAAGAAATTATTAATAAGCGGTGGTCTTTGTCTTAAGCCAACAAAATGACGATTTTCCCAATACCACGACAAAGTGGGAACATACAAAATTGTTAAAATCTGGCGCCCAACGTGAGTAATTTTCTGGATATCATTTATATTGCAGTATATCTACGAGAATTAATATAACTCATACAGGAAGTAGCCTTTTTTCCTATTCCACGAAGTGGGAACAGATAAAAATAGTTAAAATCTGGCGCCCAACGTTTGGGGAATTTTCTGGATATCATTTGTATTGCAGTTTATCTACGAGAATAAGGCCCAGTTTGTTCAAAGTGGGTGCATCATAACTTAAACAGGCTCCAATTAAATGTCGCTAATCACTTGAAATCGGCTGATTAGCAATTTCCATGATAAGGAACTCAAATTTTGGATTCCTTATTACAAAATTTGGTAAACATTGTCATTCGATGAATTACAAGTTGCTGTAATGCTTGATTAAAGGTGATCAAGTGTAAACAAACTTGCTCTTAATATAACTCATACACCTAGTAATCGGGGGCATAATGGTTAGTGCGTAGGAAATTAACGCCGAGGGTCTTAAGTTCGATTTCCAGCCTATGTCACCTTAAAAAAAATAAACTAAATGTTTTTTCACTGGTTACAGCCTCTTGTGGGGAATTGATGATCCTCTCAGAGTATCTCTTGTCTTGAAATAGTGTCTTTCACATTAGCCGTTCGGATTGGGCAGAAAATTGTAGGTCCACTCCATTCCTGACAATAACACGTACACAGAAATGTTTGAGATTTGTAAGGCCCTAGGTCCTGGTTCTGCAGGAGCTGTCACAAAATCAATTTTATTTATTTATTTTACTTCTGGCGAGCTCGTCTAAAGCTTCTGTTGACTCGTACAGCCAGTTATTTCTTATTACAAAGGATTATAATGTTGCAATTTTTGTTTAACACTCACGTTTCTAAGTTTAGCAAATCAAGTTCCAATGAATATGAAATTGAGCACCTTCACGCTCCATGAAGTACTTAATCGAAATGATAGTAGTTCCATTCCTCTAAGCCATGCCTAAAATGTAAAGAACAATTTTCCATATCGATACATAATTTACTGATAGTTCCATAAAACTGACAGAAATATATCGTCAAAACCTCAAATAATATGATTTCTTGCTTCATTGCAATAAATACTCAACCCTGATTTGTTTGATAAGTCCCCCACCGTTGGCCCATCCATCCCCACCCCTCCCCGTCCCTCCAATAACCGTATCTTCAAAGTAACTTAAGGCGACAAACCTTCATTTTACTCCAGCCTTTCTGTTCAATAGTCCTGAACCACGAAAACAAATTTATTTCTATGTACAGTACTTGATTAATAGCTATACGATGATATTTTATTAAGCTTGAAGGATACAAGCGATAGCAAAGAATTGTTTTATTTTTATCTTTTCCCTCAATGTATGTATAATATATCAATAATAATTACGATTTATGATCAATTCTCCGTTATATGAAATTGATTGAAAGCAAAAATACATCGATAACATACCCACCAATCACACCCCCTCTCTTCCGATGGTATGGGCTTGTATATATTATTCTATTTTGTATTTTGTTATTTTCTATTTGACAAAGACACCGACCTACTATCAGTTACCCGGATGGATTGATGACTGTGACGTGAAATCGATTATTTTATTCAAGCTTTCAGGCTTTGAAGTAATTTTTCATGTCAATGTGATTATATTATTGTTGTTGTTGTTGCTCCTGTCTTCGGGAGGTTTTTCCAAGGATATATTATTATATGCACAACAGGATTGTAATGATAGTTGGCAGGGCCTGAGTGCAAAATCTTGAATATTTCAATTGTTCACAGAAGTTTCAAACTTGAAATAGAGTCGTAGTTTCTTGTAAAATTAAAATCTGGGTTTACACAACTGACAGAATTCTATGGTTATTGCCAAATTGTTTCCATTTTATTGCGTGATAATCGTGTTTAATGAGAAATAGAGATCGTATAATGTCAAGAAACCTTTAATCAGAATTGACAAAATCAGTCAAAACGTCTGATGGGCTTACTTCCTAAAATTTCCATTTTCTACCCATTCTAGCCCAAAATTCTGTCAAAGTCCATATTAAAAAAAATAAAATTGGACTAGAATTGGTCAAAATTGGCAGTTTTGGAAACTAAAGACAAAGACCTAATGTATCCACATAACAACTAGTTGTCTTGTAAGTTTTAAAAAGAACTGTCAAAAGTCAGTAAAACTTAAAAATTTACAATTAAATGTAATATTTAGTCACAAAATATGTACTTTTTGAGCCATTAGGCTTGGTTTCCACCAAGCAACTAAGTTGTAAGGAACTTTTGGTAATGTTCGCAACTCAAGGTAACTTTAGTTGCTTACCAACCCCCATCTAGGAACTTCGGAGCAACTTTTAAGAATTTACTTTTTTTATTTTAAAATTGTTAACACTGCCATTTTGTTTATTATAAAAGCTACAATTTTTAGCTTAATAATTTTTCAAGATATCTATTTATACAAATTCAAATGCCCCTTAAAACATTTTTCCAAGGTATCTATTTATACAAATTCCAATTCCCCTTAAAACTTAATCCCCATTCCAAATTTAAGATGTCAAGAAGGTTTTTCGCCAAAATTTCGCTTTAGCAGATGTTTTTGAAGGTTGGTAATTTTTTGTTTAATTTTTCTGGGCTACTGTATTGAAAAGAATGTTGAATTTTGATGACTTCGGGGAAGGCGCCTTTATGATCCAGAGCATTGGCATCCATTGCCAATTCGACTATGATTTATTCACATGTAGTTAGAGTTATACCAACACAACATGGTTTTGGTTTTGGCTCTGAATTGTGATATCGTTGTCGTCGTTGTCCTCATCGTCGTCGTCGTTGGCTGTCGTCAGCTTTTGTTGTTGTTGTTGTTGTTGTCATCGCATTGGGCATACTCTCTTGTATATCTGTCAGCGATGAGGCTTTACGAACGATGACAAATTAATTTCGAAAATATATCGGTCGATGCGGGCGATTGTTGTTGTTGATATGAGTATTTGCAAATGGACACAAAAATTATTATATATTGTGTTGAAATTGATAGTTTGGAGGTTTTTGATTGAGGAGTTAATAAACGATGTTTGACCAGCCAAAAAAAAAAAAAAAAAAAAAAAAAAATATTGATTGATGAATCAATTTAAAGGATGAATAGTTTTTTCTTTCTTTTATTACAGATAAAGGGAAAGAGTTATGCAATTTATGTATTTTTTGATGGTAGGTTTTGGTATTTTTTGTATTCATTTTTAAACTTAATTAAATATAGAAAGGAAAAGAATTGCTTTGAAAAATTAAAAAAAAAAACAAAAAATAAAATAAATTGAAATTTTATTGTATTTGAAAATTAATATACCGCCCGCCCTATTCTGCTATCTGATCCGATCAAATTTATCGATTCACTTCATTTTGTCACAAATTATTTTGTATACTCTTCAATCTTTCGAGTTCAAAATTATGTTTGAAGTTCTTGAGAGAATCGAACTTTTAAAATTTTATTTTTATTACAATTTGCAATTTGCATTTTGGAATATTCGTTTTCCTCTGACGGATAACGGAATACAAAAATTCAACATTGAAGTGCACTAACCTAGAAAATGCAAGGGTAAAATAAATTTCTATTTTATTTGGTAGAAAAAAATAAAAAAAATAAAAATAAAAATAAATTCGCAGACAAAAATAGTACGCATACGTCACAGTGAACCGAACAAAAATAAAAGGCGAACATAAAATTTTAAAAATAAATTTCGGGTAATTTTTATTAGAAAAGAGAACAACCATTCTTAACATTTAGATTTTAGAGGTAAACCAAAATTTTAAAGAAATATCAAATGCGGCTAACATGGTCCATTCGATGACGTGTTCAAGCATAGCATTTCGAATGGTATTTGGGTAATGGCATGACTTATGTTGTTTGCAATTCCTCAATCTTAGCTAGCTTATCAAAGTTAACTTTGGACTTAACATAGCCCCAAAGGAAAAAGTCTAGATATTTGATCTAAAATAACATGATATACGGCCAATTCGCCAGTCGAAAGCATGAAATCCACCGTTCTCCGAATAGGTATCACAATAAAACCCCGGTTTCTATTGCTACCACCGATAGTTTTCTAGAAAAGATTGATTTTTATCAGTTTTTAAATGAAAATTTACAAAAAATCTTAATAGAATTTTCTAAAAAAAAACTTAAAAAAAAATATTTTAGGAATTAAAAAAAAAAGTTAAATTTTTTTTTTAAAACTTAGTATTTCTTATTTTTCACCAAAATGGCACTAATATTAGAACGATATACCGGAACGAATTTTAAAATAAATTATTATTCTCATATTTCTCATAAAACTATTTTTTTTGGATTTTTTACTATCTCATTATCTATTCAATCGATTTTAATAAAAAAAAATTTGTTTGGGTAAAATTACTTTTAATTAAATTTTTAGTCTAAAAATTAATGTTTTTGACAGAAATTCCTTTTTTGACCACAAAAATTATTTTTGAAAATTCGATTTTAAAAATAGGGGTTGATGATGTTATTTTTTAAATTGATTTTTTGGTGATTTTTTTATAGATAAATATGAAAAATTGGCGTTTGAATTTTTTTATTGATTACAAAATTTTATTAATAAAAAATTGTTTTTTAATTTTTTAAAAAAGGCCAAACATTTTGAATTAACTTTTTTCCTCAAAAATTAACTTTGTTAAAGATTTCAGATTGTACACCAATGATTCCACCAGCCTATAAACGTCATTAAACCTCTCTGGACTTCTCCCCAACCCAAATACTTTAAGATTTTCTAATAATATTTCAGTTTCAACTTTAAAAATAGCGCAAATCTAGAAATTATGCTTTTTTTCTAAGCAAAGCTTTCTATTGGTCCCTCATTTTTATGAATAATTGGTTTCTGAAAATTTGTATCTACATAAATTTGTATTATTAGATCAATAGAAAGAGTACAAATCCTACTTTTTTATTCGCCTTTGAACGCTGACCAACGCAATGTTTTCCTATGAGTTGCAAACAATACAACAAACTTCCTTCTTGAATTCATTCAGTAATAGCTGAACCATGCCACAATTCCCAGCGCCACCTATTGACCACCTATAAAACTACAAAATTTCAACTTTAAAAGAAAACTAGAAACAGATATATGAACAAAAAAACTCTCATATAAGAAAAGTGGGTGTGGCAGTAGGCGGAAAAAAACTGTACGTGTCATTCTTTAGGTTCAAGAGATTCCAATTACAAAATCTCAACTTTCAGAGATGTTAAGTAAGGAGGGATCTGAAATATAAGAAAAGTGGACGTGGTTGAAGGAGGAATTACAAAAAAAAAACAATATATTTCATGGATTTTCTACAAGAAAGATTTATTAAAATTCAACCTTCTAAAGACCTTAGAGTAAAATTCTAATATAGTAAATGTGGGTGTGGAAGTGGGCGGACAAAATAACACATATCATGTTTTAAGTTGAAAAAATCTTATTTACAAAATTTAAACGTACTAAAGACGTTTATATAAGGAGAAAATTAAAACATGATAAAAGTGGGCGTGTCTTTGGGCGGATTTCACTCAAATCACTTTTTAAATAATCTCGCTTATAAATAGAAACGAACATTTAAAATTTCATCGAATTTCGTTCGGTAGTTTTCGAGTCCATAAGCCTCATTGAGAAAATTTTTTAAATTTCATCGAAATTCGTTAAGTTTTCGAGTCCATAAGCCTCATAAAGACAAACATTTATTTTTATATAAATAAATAAAATAATAGATGAGCATATTTTTAAACCTTCCTCCTATGTTAACTGTTCCATTTAATTCTATAAGTCAGGTACATATTTATTACCAACCTAAATTCATCCATCTTCTATTTTTTTTTGGAAATGTCCTCAATAATTCTTTTATTTTAAGATAACTCGTTTTGAAATATTCTTTTAGGGAATCTTTATTAAGAAGGGTCATCCTTTTATCAAACCCTTAAGACCCACACAAAATCCACACACACAGGCAACAAAAAAAAAAACTGACTTCAAAGAACATCGGCTACCTAATTTTATACCAAAATTTATCGTCTGGTCGATAAATCTCCTTTAAGCAATTCACTTTATCAGTTGTCGACCAATAACTAACAATCGCTGGAGAAAAATAGAAATTCGAAGGCGACGAAAGGACATGACACACAAACTACCGGACACACTGAAAGTAGGATACTGTCTATGTATATTGTGTAAGGTATCTGCTTCTCCTGGATAAGGATGGAACTGGGGGGGCGGGGGCTAGGAGACCTCCTGAAGCCTGGAGACGACGACAACGACGACGATACGAAAAATGGCTTCACTTAAACAGTGAGAGAGAGAATTAATTTCGCCCGCCAACTCTGTGAAGATTTATGAGAACATAATTTAAGATCTTCCCGAGATCACATGGAAGGACATTCATTCCAATTTCTCTATCCCCCCATATCGCCTTATACATATATGTAGGTATAGGGAGAGCAAACAAACAAGCACTACTAGTGCTATTTTTCACATCCTTTTACATTTATCGGAAGTCCTCGCACTTTACGAGCAAAGAGCCAACAAGAAATGGAAGATTTATTTAGCAGCAAGTTTAGGAAGAAACTCACCACTCTCTGAATACTACCACCACCACCACCACACACAGGACAAAGTAGAGCGCTTAGCTGTGAACTCTTCACATCCTTCCCATCGTTAAATATTTCTTTTTATATATTTTTTTTTGTTGCTGGCGAAGTGGAGTGTGCAAGTGTGGTGTTTCAGCACATCCCAATCTCAATAAATATCCTTCTATTCTATTCTAAAGCTATATATGAGTATATTCCGTGGGTTTTTTGCTTCACTCTCTCTCTCATTTTGTCTTTCCAACTCGATTTAGTGGGTGGCAGAGGATATGGTCGGTCGGCAGGACAGGAAAGTTGTGATAGTCGAGAAAATAAATCAGGTTGTTGCCAACGATCAAAGGAGGAGGGCTATTTGGGGCTGTGCCATCTGTCGCAACTTGCCTGACATAAATTGTCCTCGAACCCCAGCAGCAGCAGCAACCAAGTGACATTGAAAGTAAAACGACGACAAACCCTTAGGAGTCTCGAAGTTCCATCATCAGGGAGAGAGTGAAAAGGTGAGGCGCCACTCCAATTATTGCTCTATAGCTGCTTCTGCTGCTGTTGCTGTTGATGGGACACCACCAGGATGTCGGATGCAAAAATGTCAACGAAAGTGAATGAGAGTGACAGGAAGTCGTGGGTGGTAAATTTATATTTCCCCCTTTTCTTATACATACATACATACATATATAGTACCTTAACTGACACAGCTTTCGGGGAATGACAAAGCGTTAGGTAATTAAGCTGTCAGTTAGGTTTCATGAAGGATTTGTTTTGTGGTGCCAATGTGGAAAAGTCCTTGTTGCCTCAGATATATAAATATATATTTTTTTTATTTTGCGTTTATATTCTTGGTATTTAATATAGGTATAAATGTTATTGTATTTTATTTTGATATAAGTAAACAAGGAAAATCTTTGTAGGTGGATTAGTTTTGACATTTCAGAAAAATTTTACTTTTGAAAAGGTCATGTATGTAGGCTAAAAAAGTACAGATTTTTTTTTTAATGTCAAAACAAATCAAATAAAGATGTGCCTACACTTTTTTCTGGTTTTTCAATAAAATGTTTTGAAGCTTTGAAACTTTGAAAGTTCGAATTTCAAAAATAAAAAAAATTAACTCAAAACTTATCGACGTTTCTCTGAAGTATCTTTGTTGGTCTGAACCTCAATTTGTAGGTAAAACAACATAAAAGAGAAAGATAGACGGAGAGAAAAACTCGAAACGAGTATCATTGTGACTTGTACTCAATAATTCACCATACCAATATGACATGAAATGTCAAATCTATATGGCATCTTTTCATCTAGTGGCTAAATTCTTGCGGGTCTGCTCTGAAAAGTGGAGTTTTAAGCAAGTGCTTTATTTTATTCATACCACCCAATAACTTTTGGAACTCATTACATTAAAAATTGCGGAATAATTAAAATTGTTAACTAACTCCTGACAGTTAATGTTTGTCAACTGTCAGAATAACGAGAATATAATGGTTTTGAAAATATTAGTACGGGATATCTCTTCAGAGACCGGTTTTCGCACAAAAAAGTGGTGTTAACAATTTTAACCCATACTTCACATTTGTAAATCCCCTTGACTCTAATAAATTTATAGGCACCTATGTACCTATCTAAGCTTTCTAAGAAATCAGGACCCTATTTAATAAATATTGACAGGGCGACAATTCTATAAATTTTTCGCACTTGTCTGGCAAATTTTCAGTTCTTAAAATATTGACGGGCTACATAATTGTCAATTAAATCAAATTGACGCGTTTAATAAAATGAGATCTCAGAAATTTTCCTCGCTTAGAAAGTGAGCAAACGAATCTAATATTTTCTTCCTCAGAATTTTGATAGCAAAGCTGAAGAATCCTGTTTATGTAACTGATATTGCTGAGATCTCTGATATCTCATTTTCCTCAACATGCCTAGTGAAAAATTTGACACTTCAATTTTGTACTTGTCAAAAATTGACACATTTGTCACAAATATATGACAAATTTGTCATTTGTTAAATTTTAAGAAATTTTTCCTAGCCTCGCATTTTAAATCGCAAACTAGTCACCTCACTGCCAACACTTTCATCGAAACTAAATTGCCTGTCACAATAATTTTCAACTAAATACTGGTAAATTGTAAAAAATTGTCAGTACAAATTTGTCACAGAAATCATGACGATTTTCAGAAAATTCTTGACAATTCATTGCGATGACAAGTTTTTTATGATCCAAAAACATGAAGTCATGATCTAAGAGATCTTAGCAATCTCAATTACATGAATATGACGCTGATTACACGACTCGTTTTTTCAGTTGTTTTTCCTTTCGTCTTTTTGACAGTTCGGGTGAGGGGTGTAGAAATGTAGGGGGAATGAAGCATCAAATCCATACATTTCTACAAGCTATCAAAAAGACGAAAGACGAAACGACGGAAAAAAAGACTCGTGTAATCAGCGTCTATATGATTCCTCAGCAAAATTTCTCAGTTCTGATGTCAGAACTGAGGAAAAAAAACTGCACTCGCTTGCTTGCGAAATCTCTAAGATCTCGTTTTTTTAACGTGTCTAATTATCGCATATTTTCCAAAAATTCTACAAAATTTTCAAATTATTTATAGGTCAGAATCAGAAATTTTACAACTGTCAACTTTTCACTTTCAAATTTTTCACCTGTCAACTGTCACCTGTCAAACTTGTCTGTTTTTATGAAACAGGGCCTAAATAGCTTCTTATTTTATAACCCAAACTATTTTTGGAGATGTTTTAGCTATTTGAAAGAATAAATTTCATTCCTTTGAACATTTTTTTTTAATTTATCATTATTAATTTTTTTTTAATTAAATTTTGAAAAGTCTATTTGAACTTATGATTTAATCGTGCGTTTTGATGTTTTTTGTTTGTTAATTCTGCACTGCATATCATAACAAATGAAATAAGATTTTGGCTTTGAAAATACATACTTGACTCCAGACACAATAAATCTCCATTCGAAAGAAGTAATTAAAAATCTCTTTTAGCAAAAAAAAAAAAACGAATGCACATTCAAAATTTATTAAATGAAGTTGTCATATGCAGCGTCACCATACTTCGATAAATGCGATGTTCACTGATATTAACTAATCACAGGGCAGTACTGAGGCTAAGTAACGCCTGTAGGGTGAATTTCTGTGAATTTGTTATTTTTTTTTAAATAAAAACATTTAAGAAATAATTTCTATTTACATATTTACACATACTTTTTTCTTGAGTTACATTTTTGAAATTTGCTTTCTCTTCAAAATGGTGGCCCAAGAAACATATTTTGTAAAAATATAATATATTTAAGTCCAAATTTACCAAATGAAAAAAATTATCTTGATCTCCTATCTCCTTATAACAGTTTTGAACTATGTTTAACAATGTTTACCACTTTTTAACAAGGTTTAACACTGTTTAACAATGTTTAACACTGTTTAACAAGGTTAAACAATGTTTTAACAATGTTTAACTCTGTTTAATAATGTTTAATATTGTTTAACAATGTTTAACACTGTTTAACCATGTTTAACTCTGTATAACACTATTTAACTCTGTTTAAAAATGTTTAACACTATTTAGCAATGTTTAATAATGTTTACCAAGGTTTAACTCTGTACAACACTATCTTACACTATTTTACACTGTTTAATTTTGTTAAAAACTAACGTTGAGATAGGTATGGCATTTCGTATATCGTTGATTCCCAAACGTATAATAACATAAAAAACCTTACTTGATGAAGTGCCTCTGTGCAATACCTCGTTTAAACCCAGGTGCCAAGACGGTCCTGCCTATATACAGACATACATATAGGAAACGAGACACTTTTCCCTATAAAGTTGTAAATTTTTTTTTTGCTGTTCCTGAAAATCTTTTGTGCATATCCACGATGATGGTCCCACGAAGTAAATATAGGAAAATACATCCTTCGATGTACAATTATTTTTACTCACACTCGACAGACTCGCCAATTGAAAGGATGTTCGCCATCGGCGTTGTCCTCTTCTTCTTCTTTTTCGAGGTGAGAATGGAAAATTAATTGCTTTCTTTTTCAAAATGGCGATAAAATTGATTTTTCCGTCGATGTTTTTTATGGTTTTAAAAGAAGGCCATGTCTATTTTGCATATTGTATATTTGTACTTCGGGAATCGGGAGTAGTATACATGTCGGCGGATGAAGTGCAGAACCTAGTGAGTCGTTTTTGCATGTTTTTCAGAAATCCCAAAAAAACTGTCAAATTTTAAATGGCGATGGTTTTGAATTCTGCCTTTTTCTGTAATTTTCAGAACAACATTGTTAGGCTGAAATCGCCAAAAGGTGGCTCTGATTCTGCAGATTTTTTGCATTAATAATATTTTTTTGTAATTTGTCGACTTACTTTAACCGTTGATATGGAGTTTGTTTAAAAATGAAATTTGTGTATACAATTTCTTAGAGTGAACTTCAAAGCTTTTCATTCAGCAGCGAGCGATTCAGGTTGTGCTATAAGATCCCAGAGCCAACCCATATAAAATCGAAGTCTTTAACTTTGAACAAAATATGGTTTGATATACCATACATGTATAATTTAAATTCATCCCCTTGACAATAATCACCTGGTTCACACAATCAACCTGATTATAAGTGATTAAGGCAAATCAAAGAATCCTTGAGAAGAAAATATTATACCTACATTCCAAACCAAATGACGAGAACTCGTTTTATTTTTCAAAAAGTCCCGCAGAGTTGGTTGCCTGCAAAATATACACAATACACTCTCAAGCTGACATCATCAACACTGCAGATGAGATTCATAAACGGCATATCGAATCTTGTTAAAGTCCATTCGATACACTCAAAGTCGTAATTTGCAGCTTATTTGCATTCGTATACCCGTACCTATATTCGAAACTGGTCTTCCTGACCGATCCGAACCGAAGAGCCGCTGCCGCCGCGGCCGACCGAAGAGACATGCTAGGCGGACAGTAATGCCTTGCGTGAGCCTGAATTCTGCCAACTTCCAAGACCTTAACTTAACTTCTGACGTACAATTATTATCATTTTTCTCTTTAGGACTCTCTGCTGCCTGCTGAAGACAGTTAGTTTGACTTACTGGACAGCTGGGGACTGGGTATTTCATACTCAATTTCATTGTGACTTTAGAATGCACATTTTGTACCTTTTGACTGAGTCTTTGTTTTTTTTTATGTTTTACTGAAGGTCTGACATAGAAGCCAAAGTGATGTTCACTTTACAATGGATTCTTTGAGAGTAGGTGACTACATAATGAGGAAATAAATCCAAATAAAGCAGTGGCGTAGATGTACATAGTGACTATTTTCGACTCTGAAAACTTCCGAATCTTCTCCGACCCACAATAAGAATTTTATATTGAAAAATTTAATTTTTTTCAAAATTAAAACGAATTTTTGAAATTATAAAAAAAGTCCCAATTTTGAAAAAATTTCGACAAATCTCAATTTAAGGTGGAGACTTTTTTTCTACGACCTTAACAATTCCTCAAAGTACACCCTCGATTTGGAAAAACACTAAAATGCTTAGGGGATAAAAGACGTTGAAGGTTTTTTTAATGACTCAAAAGCCATCTTTCTTTGTTTGAAAAAGTGAGAAAAAAAAAACGGTGATTGATTTTGTAGAATACATTTTAAACTTCGATTTCGAAAATTTCCCAAAAAATATGAATTTAGGTGAAAAGCTTATTTTGCCATCGTAAGCGCATCCAAAAAAAAACCTTAAGTTTGAACCACTTCTTGATTTGTGGGATGAAAGGGAAAGAATACAAAATTTTGTAAATATCTTAAAATCTATCAGTTTTTTCGGTAAATATGTTAAGGAAAGAATGCTGGTTATAAATTCTTCACAAAAAAAGATTAAAACACTTTTTTCGTACAAGCAATGAATTATGAGATAAACTTGCATAAACGTAACAATATCAATTGTTTAATTTGATCTACTTTTTGGCACATCAGCGGGGGTACCTTATGGCGACATTGCACGTGTTATTTTCAAAATCTTTTTCTTTTAGGGAATAAATTCAAATATCGTATGAAATTTTCTGATTTTTTAATTTTGGTATTAAAATAAATTTTTTTTATAGAAGAGTGGCAACACTAAAAATTGAAAACAATGTGACCTTATTAAAAACCTACCGTGGGAAACATCGGCTGGAATTTAAGGTCCACGCATTTACCTTCAAAGCCCGATTTTCCTAATAGTCCTGGAAATTTGTTAGTTAAAATGATTTTTTTCCCATTCGACTTTAAAAAGAATATTTTTCTAGAAGGGTGACAACATTGAAAATTCCAAAAACTGTGACCCTACTAAAACCCTATCTTTGGAAACATCAATTGAAATTTTAGGTCCCCGCATTTACCTTCCAGGCCCGATTTTCCAATAACAGTCCTGTAAATTTTTTAGTAAAAAAATTTTTTTTTAATTTTGACTTAAAAAAAAATATTTTTCTTAACGTTGGCAATACTGAAATTTGACAACAATTTGCCCCTACTAAAAACATACCTTCGGAAATACCGACTGGAATTGTCCACGCATTTATCAATTTTTTTATTTTAACAAAAAGGTATGAAAAATCTAAAATAAAGCCTTAGGTATACTTTTTGTGAAATAAAAATTGAATACTTTTAACAGCGTTTTGGACGTTTTGTTTTTATTAACTTCAAAGACGGAAAGTCAAAGTAGAAAAAGTTTCACATTTGTGAGTGGTAGGAATTCATTTTGGTTTTTAAATAGCGGTTGTGTAACGTGAGAAAAAGAGAAAAAACTGAAGTAGCTTGGAAAATTAGCCGAGCGTGAATTGGATTAAAATGTCTATTAAATTTCAGCCGATATTCAATTTTGACGTTTTCATGTATAGATTCACCTTACAAGTGTATAAGTGTCAAAAAATTAACTTAGAGCCAGTTTCACAGTGTACACTTAACAAAATAAGTGGCACTTAATTTTCCCATTTCTGCACTTTTGACGTAATTTTACTGTCTTATTGTGTGGAACAAAAGTGGCCAATATGGAAGACTTAAGTGTCACTTATTCCGATAAGTTTACGCTGTAAAATTGGGGATTAATTTTCTATATTTGGCACTTAAGTGACACTTACTTCACTGTGAAACTGGTCCCAAAATTTAACTCGATCACCCATATTATTCACTCGATACATCCAGATTGAAACTTAAATCCGGATGTATTTACATTTAATTTGTATACTTTACATCTGGGTTAAAGTTTTAATCTGGATGTATTGAGTGAATAATATGGGCGTAAGTGTTCGGAAAGTTTCACTCCTTTTTGATACCATGGAATATAAAAGTTTCCAACAAAATGGTTACCTCAAGCAAGTACTTTGTCAAGAAATCAACATAAAATCTATATTTAAAAATGTCTTCTTTAGTATTTTTTAATATTCCTATAGCACAAAATTTAACTCTCACATGTCAAAAAAAAAAATGTCGGAAGAAATAAAAATAAACAAAATTTGTATTTTCATTCAACCTTTAATAATTTTTGGTGTTAATTTTTGCACAGACTGTAAAATTTATTTAATCACATCTATACCCAACAATCAAAAACGTGATACATTACAGAACACCCTATAGCCTATTCTTTTTCTGAGTCAATCTGAGATCGGATTCTGCACACACAAATTGTGTTGCCCTGTTATTATTAATAAGCAACATTTTTTCTTTTTTATTTACATTTTCTCAAAATATTCCATATTATTTTCTATTAATTATTGATATAAGTTGACGAGAGCACTTCAACAATTGGTTTATCACTTTTTGATACTTTTTAACCACACCCTATCCGTTTATCCATGAATGGTGAAATCATATTTTTGCACTAGTATGCGTTAAAACATGAAATATACACAAAATATGAATTCACCACAATCCGCCATTTTGTGGGCAAACTGGAATGACGGCCCTTAGTAATAATTTATAATCTGTGGTACACAAACTAAAAAGAGACTAGACAGTGTGGGTGGAAGTGAAAGTGAAATTCTATTTAAATTTTTAAATCAAAGGTAATTAATTGTGAATAATTTAAAACTTTACCAAATTTTGTGAACTAGAGCTATTTTCCTCGTCGAATCTATTTAAATCATCGATGTTAGAAGATTGTGGAATGAACATATTTTTCATTACAAAAGAGGTGAGTACCGACTTTGCTTTAACTTTAAAAAAAAATATTGAAACAGGTTAAAATTTTTAATAACAATAAGTTATGAACACTCGTACTTATATGTAGCCCCTTCCTGACTACACCTCTGTTATTTTGGCCCCTCTTTTGATGATTTTTTTTTAAAGCTCAGCTCACCATTGACTAGCTATAAGGAATAATTTGTACATTCCGATGAACGAAAGGATGATGTTCGTTCTATGCTCTGACATCCATAATAAACATGACGGACTTAAATGCTAAATAATATAATATTCTGTCCGTCTGCCTGTCCAGCTGTCTGGCATGTCTGTCTGTTGGCCTGTCTATTTGTCCGCATCCACATCAAAGCTCTGGATTATTCCGTCCAATTAATCCAGGTGAGATGCACACAATGTGTACCTATAACTCCCATCGGTTTTGCGCCTCTACTCCTACCTACATATTTATATCTCCGAAGAGATGGGTTTGGGGTGGAAATGCGCCATCTTATGCGTGTGCTTGACTTGGCTAAGCTGTTCCGAAGGTACCTTTAGGTATACCTATATGTATGTAGGTACTTTGCCCTTCACTCACCTGAACCATAAGAACCAAAGAGAGATCCTGTGAATGGATCTGTCCAGTGGATTTGGATTTGGGTTTGCTTTTGTGGTCTTGGCCTTTTGTCAGTTTTCAAATATATCTTTCATTTCACCATATCATTGGTCATGTCCGTTCACATTAGCCTGTCATGCTGCGTTTGTGCGTCCAGTTCCTTTTGGCAGGATGAAGGCTGTTCTTCGGTCTTGTGTATGGTTGGGTTAGTTGCTGTTGCTATGGTGTGTGCTGTTTGCTGATGTTGATGTTGCTGTTGCTGTGGCAATCAGTGTGCCAGAGGTTTCCGATATATTAAATGAAATTGTCGGCATCACCTGGGTAGACAGATAAATCAATTTCGGGTCTTGTAGTCAGGTTCTTGACTCTCTACCTCTCTCTCTCTCTCACCCCCCAATGCTGAAAGATGTGAGATCTGAGTTGATGGTGGTGGTGGTTGTTTTTGGTTCGGTTCAGTTCAATTTAGTTCGGTTCGGCTTCTTTAGTTGTTGTTGATGGAGCTGCGAGCAAATACGGCGATGGGTTGGGATTGGAATAAAGATGGGAAGAAGAGATGGAGATGGAAATGTAGATGATCGAGCGGCAACTTGTTCTGTTGGTAAGATGCCGAGATGAAGTTTACAACAAGATATTTTCTGTATTTCTGACAGTTTGACATTTATCTTAATGATAAACGACACACAAATTCGGTAGCTCTATAAATGGGATTTTAATTGTGTTGTGTGGATAAATTCTCCCTGTTTCTTATTTTATATAGGTACCATTTTATTGTTGTATTCTTCTATTTACATTTTATCGTTGGTAGATTTTTCGGTGGTAGTCGGTAGGTATATGGGTTAGGTTAGTTTTTTTTTTGTTTTTGCACTTTGAAAGGAAAATGGATTTTTAAGGTCAAATAGAATATTTTATGTATGTTTACTCTGACAAATTAATATCAATGATTCGTTATTAAATATTGCAATTTTCCTTCTTCATATAGAATTGATATTTCGACAACGAAGAAGGGTCGAAATAAAAAAGAAAAAGTCTACGATAGTGACATTAAGACGAATTTGTGCACTTGGATTATCCATTGTGTTAATGTTATTTCCGCTAAGCACCGTAAACCTTTCAGACGGAAGCATTTAGCTAATGCGGCCCTATTTCAGGAATTTCAGCAAGTTACGTAAGTTAATACTTCCCTTTTCTTATTTTAATAATTTTTATTTTTAATATGGGCATACAAATAAGCAATCTGCATTACACACTCCGCATTTCGCATATGCTGCTTCACGAACTACCTAGAGAGGTAGATAGCTACCTGAGGGGAGGGTCTTAATTTAGCCCTATCCATAACATGAAATAATTGAAATAATTTCGTCGTCGTTCTATGAAAACACCCTAAGTTCAATTTTTCAAAACTACGATACCGCTTCTTAAAGTCGCCATAGTTAATCAAATATCAAGAGTTATGATTATGTAAGTCTCAACTTTAATGTTGTTTTAATTCTTAATTCAAAATTACTCAAACACAAAAATGTTCGACTTGTTGTCAGTAAAAGATCCATAACTAATACAAATGATTCCATAAAAAAAACAAAATGGACTTAGGGAGTTTTCATTGAACGACGACGATTTATTAAATAGGTAGTAAATATTTTTGTATTAATAGTAAAAGAAAATATTTAACCCAAACTTTAAAAAAAAATAGAAAACAATCTTGAATTTATTTTTTTTCTTCAAAAATTTATGAAATTTAGTAGCTTGGCAGCATTCGAGACTTTTATTAATTTGTATTTCAACGTTAAAAATTCATATGCTTTTATGCCGTCTAGTTTTTTTCTTGTTAATTTTTATTTGAAAATAATTTTTTTCCAAGCAAATCTTTTTTCTCTATTTTTTTGATAATTGTTTGCCTGAAGCAAAAAGTTGATAGGTAGGTAAATTAATTTGTTTTGAAATACCTACTTAACTAGCTGCAAATTTGTCTTTTCTTTTGTTTCGTTATTCAATTCTGAATGCAGTTGCAAACAAAATATAGTCCTTTGCCTTTTCGACCACCCCAAATTCTCTTTTAATACATACCCCTTTACCTATGCAATGTAAAAGTACAAAAAATATTGAAAGTTTGAGAAGATGTGTTACATTTTTCTAGCTGATTTTAGAACCCAAACTAATTTAAACCGATTCATTTTTTTTAATTTGTCCACAATAATGGGTTGTGTCCATGCTAAATTTTTGTTTTTCGTTAAATTTAACGAAGGAGGAAAAGTGTATCTAAGGAGAGTGTGTGTTTAGTTTGCGATGTCAAATATAGATGTGAAAAAAAATTTTAAAAAAAGTATCTTGGAGTTTGAATTTTAACAGATGTAGGTAGTCTTTTGATAGTAATTATAAAAGGTGTGTTCCTTTGGGCCTTGCAAAGTCCTTTTTAGTACTTCGCACTAGATGATGAATGGAACGCTTTAATTTTTGCCAAAAGAAAAATTTAACCTCAATGTAGGACGAAAGCTTTGTTGTTTGTATTTGTATTTTATTTTAAACTATAAAAAACTTCAACAACAATAATTTACTATGTAATTTCTTCTACTGAAGGTGTCGCTTTCTTGCGTGGATTCATTTCGTTACTACCTTATTGAATTGATTTGAACTACTTTGACCATAGAGTAGAAGTAGTTGAAAGCAGCCAGATGTACTTGGCAGTAGATGCTGCAGCCCAAAGAAACACGCCTAAAGATGTACGTACCATTTAGACGGAGAACTAATGCGATTTTTTAGTTTGAAAGCGAGCCAGAAGATTTCAATGTTACAGGTTGTCCTAAAGTTGAATTTAAATTATAATGGTTTAATATTTTTTGAAATTATAAATGAGCTCTCCTGAACCTACTTAGAGCTTGATATGTATGTGAAATTTTTTTAAGAGCAGTTGTGAGTTCATGAATAAAAAACGTTAAGCCCTAAGCTCTTTTTGGACTTTTGAATTGAAAAAGATTTAATTCGCAAGCTATTTTTGATTTGTTATTTGAAAAATATTCAATTACTGATTGGGGAATTGAATGAGTTTCAAATTCACAAGCCTTTTTTGATTTTTGAATTGAGAAATATTTAATTCACAATCTCTTTGGGATATGGGAATTGAATGAGATTTAATTCAAAGCCCCGTTTCGGGTCGTGATTTGCCTATTCATTTTTTTTTGTAAAGATAGTGCTTGTTTATTATTTTAGTTATGGATATAAAAAGTTAAAATTTTGCTTTTTTCATTCAAGTACCAAAGCCATGACAGGAGTACTATTCGCCAACTGGCACTGGCCACGCCCAATTCTCTTATATTTCACTTGTTTACTTATTTAACCTACAAAAATTATTCTGCCCTAGCGAGGTATCCGTTCGGAGCGGAAAACTCTCCGTAACGCATACTACGTCGGAGGTTCAAAGTTCATTAGAGATGTTAAAAATGTCACTTCAAAACACACTTCATCGCACTGCAACGCAAAACAAAAATGCACGTTCCATAATGTCGGAAAAACGTTCCAAACGTTGTTCGGAAGAATATCTCGAAGCAAAAACCCTCTTATTTCGCTCCGACGGATACCTCGCTATGGCAGAATATTTTTTTAATAACTAGCCATTCTATATAGACTATGTTTGGATATTGTCGTTCAGAGAGGGAATGTGGTTCAGGGAGATTTCTCAAAAAACTAAGCACTTTTTCAAACTCTTTTACAGCTTTAGTAGATGCCAATTGCAGTTAGGTGAGCATTGCGTGTCTAAACGATTAATGACATACAGAAATCCACGTACGCACTTAATGGTTAAGTAGTACCCCTTATAAGTTGTACTTAAAATTGACTTTTTTTGTGATGTATTGTGTAAACCACTTAGATCGCCGACACATATCGGAAAATTTAAGTTTAAGAAATACAGTCTCGTCTGTGATGCTTTGGTGGTATTCATCTTGGTTTCTCGAAACGATACACAGACTTTTCTCGTCTCGTGGTCAGCCCTATGGGTTAACTCCCGAAATTTTTTCGACAACTTTTAGATTTGTGAATTCCAAATTGAAGAATCCCGGTTGCCCACTATATAAATTTGAATTAGTTCACTATATTCAACTGCTCTTCTTGGATTAACTACCAAAGTTGCACTGATTAGTCTTTTTTATAGGGACAAAATAGTATGAAGGCTATACTTTCAAACGTATGACAGATCTCTTTGGGGGAGTCTTTCCACTTTTCGTCTTGCCCAGCTCTTCTGCCAGTGCACATATGTATGTTACCACCCATCAGAAACTAGGAATAGTATTTGCTGAAAGTGGGTAGTTGAATACTGTCTTTTGAGGATAGGTTAGCTTAGGTTAACGTAGCTGTCAGCAGGATACTTGGGGTAAACGGCCCGAATCAAATTACCAATCCCCATCATCCTTATGCAATGTTAGATTGAAATAATCATGAGTTCGATTTTTTCATGAATTCAAAATTTGGTCTTTTGTTCCTTTATCTTTACATCAAAAATGATTAAAGTGATGGAATTTTGTTTCAACGTAGGTGTTGCTTAAAAAAAAAAAAATTATTTCATTGAACATAAAATTAATTGCCACCTAAAGCAGCTCCCAACCCTATGCCAATCATAGACTTTTTTGTCTCAAGAAATATGCCTTATGCTGCAACAATGTCCCAAGTTTTAAATTCGAGTTCAATTAAAATTTTAATGATAACTCTTGTGATAGAGACAAAAAAAAACTCATTCTCACTTTTGTTGTGCTCTCTGTACATATAAAGCTAGATCAACTTAGTGTGTCTTGCTTGGTGGATTTAAACCAGGATATGGTATAACGATCCACCTCTTTGCCACATCAGCGATCTATAGAAATACCTAGTGCTTATAATATTAGCCCAACCTATTTGTAACGCCCCCAGCCAGTCAAGAAAAAAATAATCCTCTAACATAGTTTAGGCTATTGAATGGAATCACCAAAGAGTGTGCCACAGTTTCACAAATTGTAGCACTTTGCCACCGAAATCAATTGAAGCCGCTACGGCTGCTAAGGCTGAAGCTGAGTAGAGTACCTCCCTAAAGCAAATGCTTGATGCAGTTTTTTCTATTTTTTTTTTCTTGTTCAAAGGCAAAATCGGCTCTCAAACAGCTCTAGCACCCAGAATGGTCAAAACCTCGGAATATTTCAACTCGGTGGCAGCAGACAGTGTGGTCAATTTAATTGAATTTTATGTTACTGGCAAAACGATAATAATAATAAAAGCTCGTTCGCGTGCAGAACTGTAGGTATATATCTTCAGCTTCAGCTTTAGCATCGACTTCGGCATTGGCATAGCTTGGCTTAGGCACCACTTTACCTCATCATAATCGATGAGGGCGGAGAACACTAACCAACATTGAAATTGGATCACCACCTTATACCACAAGAAACAAAACAAAATAAGTCAAGTAAGGTGGATTGGAAATAGGATCTCGCATATAACTTTAGTTGCGCTGTTGATCCATTAAAGAAATTGGCCAAATACCCAGAAGATTATAGCCGCTTACTATGATCGTTTGCTGTTGGTTTTTTATTTTTTTTTTTTTTTTTTTTCGTTTTATGATTCAAAATTAGTGCTTGTTGTTTGATCCACTTTTTTGGAAAATAGTTTTCCTCCAAGAAGTTGCACAATTCATAGAGCGCAAAAAAAAAAAACAAATAAACGTAGGTGGTTGTTTGTTGGTTTTTCAACTTCGAATAGCGCAAAGAAAAAGTGTGCCAATGGCTTTTGACTTTTGGCCAAGAGCAGGCCAGGTATCAATTTAAAATAACAAACAACAAAAATATTAACCAAAAAGAATTTTAATTTTAGGGAGGTTCTCCTATGTTGGTATAGATATTACAACTTCAACCTGCTGCATTTTTCTAGTTTAATTATACACAACTCTACCGCCGCCGCCGCTGAGCCGATCGTTGCTGGGTAAAAATTTTGATTGAATTTGGTCGTAAATATTTATGAAAACCTATAAAATATTTGAAAATAAAATAAAGCAAGACTCTTTAGGGGAAATTCTGGAGGAAAGACTGTGGTCTATCATTGAAAAGCATGCAAATGGTAGATATTGGCGTTACTTTGCCTCAAAAAAAAAGTTATAAATAGGTGTATGTCTTTACATACACAGCTGGTGGTTGTATGGGTGAAGGGGGGCGGGGTGCTCCAAAATATTGCTTATATGAAAAATAAAAGAGTGAAATTTTCCAGAAAATGTCCATAAAATAAAATAAAATAAAATAAAATAAAATAAAATAACAAAATAAAATAAAATAACAAAATAAAATAAAATAACAAAATAAAATAAAATAAAATAAAATAACAAAATAAAATAAAATAAAATAACAAAAAAAAATAAAAAAAAATCAAATAGATAAAACAAAAAAAAAACTAAAATATATTAAAATAAAATAAATTCAAAAAAATTCAAATAAATTAAAAAAAAAATAAAATAAATTCAAATAAATTAAAATAAGTTCAAATAAAATCAAGTTCAAATAAAATCAAATTGATTCAAATAAAATAAAGTAAATTAAGTAAATAAAATAATAAGATAAGATAAAACCAACAAAATAAAATAAAATAAATAAAAATAAAATACATTAAAATAAAATAATTTCAAATATATTCAAATAAAATCTAATAAACCAGAGTGCCATGGCCTAGTGACTTACAACTCTCAATTATTCCTATAGCCGTGTTATTATTGATAATAGTCGACAGGAATGGAGGGGACCTACAAAGGTAGTTCAACAAACAAAAGCTTATCATAGGAAAAGTCAAACAAAAAGTTAAGGTGTTAATACCTAAACATCCAAACCCATCAATAAAAATGACTTCCTTATTGCAACACTGTGCATCATCACAAGTTACATCTTCAAATTGAATTCCCATAAATGATGTGGTCAATTAATTGCCTTTCTGCCCATCGACCACCACTATCATCATAAATACAAACCGTACCTTTATATACCTTTATTGGCTTTGGCTACTGCTTTTTCGTTCCATCATAGTTCCAGTGGCAGTGTTAGACAATTAAATTTAAATTTTCACCTCAATGTGAGTTTGATATCAAAATGCAATTCAAAATGCCACAGCCCACATCTCTGTGTGTAGTGTGTAGCCATCATGCGGACCCGTCATCATAATCAACGCCCCATTGGCAATTTGCCCCAAACTCCTCAATGACGTACACGAGACCACGGCTGACGATGTCTAATGCTGGATGCTGCTTGAAGAAGTCAAAGTTCTTGAAGCAAACACATTGTTTGGTTGAAGTTGGCATCACATCAGATGTGTTGTTTGTAATGATGTTTCAAACCGGGAAGCCAAGTCAGGGCGAGCACAACCATCTTAAGTTTCATTGTAAATGTGATGCACCTATAGGTACATTCGTATAAAGATTCAGAAGCTATGCCAGCCTATATGGCAGAGTAATAGCATGGATAGCTGGGCTGGATGGTGATGGATGCCTTAAGATAGACGCGGGCCATAGCACATGCGGCAATTTTTGCATTCCATCCACCATTACTACCATAACAGTAGGGCCTGTCATTAAGTTTCGATTTCCTGGACACATAAAATTAATCGAAATCAATCAAGCATAATAATCCAATCGTAAATCAGTGCTGTCGAAAGTAGTACAGTACTACTACTAATACTACTTTAGTTAGATATTCCTACTTTTCTTATGAGAAATTGTCCATTTAACTATCTAAGGTCCATTTCAGGTTTAAACTCGAGTAAAATCCTGAAAAAAGTTTCGTCAGTCAGTATCTTAGAGTCAACTTGAATTAACTAAAGGATATTTTTAATATGCTGAAATGGTGATTAATAAGCTTCAGTGATGAGTTTACTCCGAATTATCTAAATCTGCGTTAGTTAATCCTGCAGATAAATTAAAACCGAGATAACTCATGAAGGAGTTTTTCAGAGGAGAATTAAATTTAACTTTTGATTAAAAAAAATAATTTTTCAGTTAATCCGGATTTTAATTGACTGAAAAGCAGCTTTCAGGAGTAAACTCGCATTGAACCCCGGAATTAAAATAATCACTGAAAAACTGGACCTATCAGGAATGGTTGAGAGCTTAAGTAACGAGGCGCTGGTTTTTCACGAGCTGTCGTGCCTAAATTTAATTTTTAAGTTAATTAGCACAATTGGGAACTTCTGTATTAACGCTAAATAGGACTTAGCAACTTTATGTATTCTGAACTTTATGTCATGCGGAAAAATACTCCAAGGCTACTGATACTATTTAAACTTTTGTATACTATATTTGTGAGTCGACAGCCCTGAGATCCGCATAAAAAGGAATATTTTTTAGCCTTTTTCGTCTTCTTATTGTATGTATTTATTTTCCAAGGCAAACTATATATCTGGATTGTATATGCAGCTAGAGAGCTCTGACATGTTTTTTCCATATGAATGATGGCATAATAATTAGGAAGAAGAGATTCACGTACCTACCAACATTTCTGACACGGAACACGCTCATAAATCATGCCAACCCAGAGGAATACTTCCTTCAAGCCCATCTAAAAAAAACTCAAACCCAAGTCAAAGACATGTATAACGCCCTCTTTTGATTGTTATCAAAGCCAGCAACTGCATCGCATCATAGGAATTGCATTTCCTGACATTATAGATGGGGCAGCAATGATAAAGAAAAGGAGCGCGCTCCATCACATTGGCAAACTTTTTCAAGGTGGAGTGATGTGATGAGTGAGTTTTGGGCCAGCAGAGCACCACTCACTGTGTATGTTGTTGTTGGGCTTGTTTGGCCGAGTGCACGTAATTTTATGCTTTGTTGACCGTGAAAATGATTTTAAATGCAGCCTATAGGGGCATTTAATTTCTTTACAGAATTCAAACGGGTGTGAGGAGTTGTGATGACATTTTTGTTATTCAAGAGCTGTTTTGACGGTAATGTGAGGTTAAACATACAAATTTTGTTTAGCAGCTATATATATAGTTTTCTAGACGATTTGTAATATCATGAATGTTTCAAACTAAAATACAAAGTCAGGAACAAAAAGGTTCGAATTTAATGTTTTGTCCTATTATTGGATTATTATTGGATCGTTCAAGTCAATATTATTGACAAATAGATGTACTTACCAGCTTTATGAAGGAAGTGTTATTTTTAATTCATCAAAATTAATTCAACTTCACTGCACTATAAAAAAAAACGTCCATATAATTGCAATTCAGTGATGGTGCAGCATTTGGATGTTAAGGAATTTCACATTCATTATTAAAACTATACAGCCACAGGTGTCTCTGCCATCGTCGCGTCGGGTTGATAAAAGTCATTTTTAATTACGTGCTTGCTGTACGAAATACCAAATATACCACCCTGGGTGATTAGGAATTTGTCACTTCTAAGCATATCTGATGGGTTAGTATCCTCCTGCGTTCCCCTATCCCTCCTGTTTTCATCATTATTGACCAAAAGGTGTCTTAGTCGGTATGGCGGCGGCGCTGAAAACGCACATTATTGTGTGTGCAATGCCCATCATCATCTTTGCGGCACGATGTGGTTTGGTTTGGTTTGCCCTTGAGGTTCTTTGCTTGACGGTGCAGTGGTCTCATGGTGGTCTTTTCTTAGCAACGGATGATTTAGCTTATATTGCGGCTAATGCAGAATAAAAGCAAGGGTGGCGGTTGGTGGAAGCGTATATGCAAAGCGTTCTTCACACCTTTTTAATTTTGTTGTTGTTGTGTTTTGTTTGAAATTGAGTGCGTGATGGTCAAGTGGTGGTGGTCAGGTGGTCAGAATCAGCATTATGGCATCTTATAGCTTAGCCACAGAATGAACACTTGCATTTTAATTTTTTCAAACAGCCAAACGTTCAATGAACTGCATCAGAATCAGCGGGTGGTCAAGTAGTGTCAAGAATCCTTCGTTGTCAATTTCTTGAGATTTTCTCTTTGTTTTTTGTACCTAAATATATAAATTGAAGATGAGAGTTTTCTTTGTTTTATCATATAGAAATGGTTAAATCATGAAATTCCAGGAAAAAAGAGTTTTGAATTGAAATTGTAACTTTTAATATTTGTGTGTTAGTTTTTTTTTCAAACAAAGTGGGGTTTTTTAAATAAATATTTGAAATAAAATCTATAATTTAACCACTAAAAAGGATCTGACTAATTATATTTAATACAAAAAATGAAAACATCTTTGCTAACCTATTGTCAAATTAAAAAAAAAATCATTACATCACCAATAACCCTTAAAATGGGGATTTTCGAAAACTTCAATTAAAACCCATCAAATTTGCTTCATTTTATATGTCAAATTTTCAACTTTTGAAATTACAACAAGGTATACAAAAACAAATATCCCTAAATTTGCGGGATTTCGAAAATCAAATTTTATTTATTTTCTATTTAGCAACTGAAACAAGGTGTTTATAAAGGTTTTTTGATGCTAAAAAATTCTAAACCGAAAAATAAAACAATTTTTTTGTATAGGTATACATAACTAATAATTCTTAAAATTGGTGATCATTAAATAACAACAAATAACCCATCTTTAACTTACAAATCAGAATGTCCATTATTTTAGCAGCTATTTAAAACTTGAAACGAGATATGGCCCAGACTATTATGTTCAAATATTCATTAAAACAAAATTTCTTCTATCCATTAATGACTCCTAAGGCACGGGATCTGTCATTATGTATTTAACATTTAAAATAAAATCATCTTTCTTTACCGAAAATACGTTTTCAAAAAAAAAATTTAAAACAAATCATTACTTCACCAATAACCCCTAAAAATAAGGATTTTCGAAAACCTCAATGAATGCCCATCAAATTTATTTGACTTTTTTGTGTTAAATTCAACTATAAAAAACTAAAAAAAAAGAAAACAAATATCCCAAAAATAGTGGGATTTTGAAAATTTAAGCAAAAATCTATTTTTTTTTAATTTTCTATTGAGCACCTGACAGAAGTTTTTTTATAAAGGTTTTGTGATGTTCCAAAATTCTTAATTGAAAATTAAAAAAAAATATTTCTAATCACGAATAACCCTTGAAATCAAGGATTTTCAAAAAACTACAAATAACCCTTTTTTAACTTAAAAATCAAAATTAATTTCTTTTTATTCTCTATTTAAAACTATTTGTTCCTAGAACTGTTATTCAAATACTTAAACAAAATTCCTTTTATCCATTACCAAAAAACCCCTTAGAAACGGGATTTTCGAAAACTTAAAATAAATCTTCATTCTAAAAAATTAATGGAAAATATTTGCACACACTTTTTTAATTATCGAAATAATATGAATTGTTTAAACCATTTCCTCAAATAATTCTTTTAACCATTCCCACAAAAATTCTTTTGCCACGCCCACTTTTACAAACTTTTGCAAGTAAAATGTAATTTTTTTTTGAAGAAAACTAAAATTAGATAGATATAAGAACAACTGAGAAACAAAATTAGGGAGTGTTACCTTCAAAATTGCCCCTTTAACTTTCGGAAACGCCCACTTTTTACCTTGGGGCCCCTAATGAATTGTGTCCTTAAACCATAATTTTGCAACAAACGAATATGTTTTATAACTGGATTTGTGTTTTTTTGTAGCCATCAAGTAATTGCTCTACTTTTTGTCATACCAAATTTTTTTTGTCAGCACAGTTAGGCATTTAACTGATACAATTTCCTATTAAAAAAAAATTTCCATTGCTCTTCGTGTAATCTCATTTTCTATATTAGTCTTACCTATAACTATTGACTTCAGTGTCAATTTAAGTTTGAAATTATAGCCTTTGGCCAATTTAATTTCCTTTCATTAAAACTGATTCCACTTTTGTAACCCACATCCCCATATTTTATTTTTTGTTCTTTAAATTTTTTTTTTAAATAAAAAAATAAAATATCGTATTTTAATGGACTGCCAACACAAATGTCAAAAATTAAGAACTAGCATTAATTTTATAGTTCGACTTCTTAATATTTTGCCAAAGGCTCATTTTTAAAGAAAAAAAAAAAAAAAAACAAATTCGACTTCCACTTATGCAGAGCACAACTAATTGGAGCACCTACATCCACTTCAAGAACTAAAAAAGACTGCCTGTCATCCTTGCTTCAAGTACGAAAGAAAATACATATAAATAGCTTGAACCAAAATGGATACAGTCATCTAGCTTCGACCTGAATTCTCTTTCTACCCATCGTCGTCATTGTTGGTTGTGTCGGTCTTTGGTCGTCAGGAAGTTAATCTAGGGACGCAACACAACACTTGGACACGTCCATTGCTCAAAAAAACCAATGACATTTATGGGTGAAACTCCATTAATCCACTTCCAAGTTTCTAGTTCTTGATGATGCAGTGGTGCTGTGCAGTGCTGTGCTGTGTGGTTGCTCCTTTTTGCGGCAGGCTGATGTGATGTGAAGCGCGTAGGAGAACGCGATGCTATAAAAGAAGAGCACAGAACTCCTTAAGGGCATTGTGTTAGTAATGAACATTCCGCTGGATATACATTGGACAGGTATTTGACCCAGTCAAGACACTTCTATAAGGCAGCGTCATCATCATCATCATCATCATCACCATCATCAGCAGTAGAAGCAGAAGTAACAGCGGCATCAGCAGAAGCAGCAACAGCATCATCAGAAGCTGCATACATTGCAATTCGCGGTCTTAATTACCCCGGCAGGCGTTTAACTAATTACCAGCTATATTATTTTCTAGTATAAGCTTATATACCAATATATACACCTATAACGGCAAGCTGGGTGTATGAAGTGCAAATGATTCGACTTTGCTAGTTGGAAGCTATAGTGATGGGACACGAATCTAACTTATCGCATTTCCTGCTGGCCCCCAAGGTGTGAGACATGTGTTTCGTGTTTAAAGTTTTGCTACAACAGAAAACACTTAAGAACCAGTAAATACATACTACAGGGTGTTAAAAAATTCTAATGAACAGATTTCATTACGTTTTACATTTCACGAGACAAACAAAATTTAAAAATTTGTGATCAAATTGAAAATGTTTAAATGGCTTAAAGCTTAATGTGATAACTGGGATGAAAATACAAAAAAAAAAGTCATAGGAATATCGTCTTCGAAAAATGTAGGAAAAATACGTTTGAGAAAATATTTGTTTACTGCAAATTGATTGTCAAAAAATAAAAAAAATCATTGCATCCAATAACCCCTAAAAAGTGGGATTTTCGAAAACTTTAATGAAAACCCATCAAATTTGTTTGATTTGATTTGATTTGATTTTATTTTATATCATTTCATTTCATGTACATCTTCGTTAACTAAAAATCGATTGTCAAAAGAAAACAAAAAATTACTGCATCCCAATAACCCCTAAAAAGTAAGATTTTCGAAAACTTTAATGAAAACTCATCAGATTTGTTTCATTTGATTTTATTGTCATTTCATTTCATGAACATCTAACTAAAAATCGATTGTCAAAAAGTAAAAAAAATTCATTGCATCCCAATAACCCTTAAAAAGAGGGATTTTCGAATACTTTAATGAAAACCCATTAAATTTTAATTGATTTTATTTTATTTTATGGGCATTATGAATCTGAAGTGACAATTTGGCAATCAAAAGACTCATTTTTTCAAATTTCATCAGATTTCACGAGAACGATTTTTTTTAAAGACGTTTCTTTCAATTTGAAAGGCCGTTTAATTTTTGTTCTCTTTTCAGTTTTTTTTTTTTCTCTAACACCCTGTTAAGATGGTACACATGAAACACCTATTTACTATACCTAAACACTATACCACAATAATTAAGTGTCTTTTGAGTACATATGATGCGTTCTATGTGATATATGGGTCAATTAAATGACCGTTACAAGTGTTGGGCGCATCTATGACCCTCATTTGAGTTTCTAACTCTGAAGTGTTTTTATTTTTTTGTATTAAAGTGTTCGTTTAACTTTGAAACTCATTTCATGATTTATGTCTTTTTGTTGCTTCCCAACAAATTGTTGTTGTAGAGGGCACCTTTGAGTATTACCGCCACAATGCGAATACATTAGTTAGTAATAGAAAGTGATTAAACGACAAAAAACATCAGTTATACCAAACTGAAAGCTGAGTAGGAAGTAAGATGACATTTTTAATTGCTCCAAAGGTTATTTGGTTTCGTGTAAAAAAATAATAATCTAGGTTTTAGTCAAATCTAACATTATTATGATGGAGAAGTTAAAAAAAGTGGATTTCGTTGAGCTGTGCGTCAAGCGTCAATTTAAATCCGTAAATGGTTAATCCGTCAATGCTTTGCTTGCGTAGATTGAGCTAGAGACTCAACGGGTCTACCGAATTTCTTCAAATTTTATATTGAGAGCATTACTTGGTTCTCTAGAGGGTCAACGCGTCAATGCGTCAAAACGGCAATCCGTAAAACGTCAAACACAAAGTTTGTGCGTCCAGGTGTAAATCGAGCTAGAGTTTAAATGCGTGGACCGATTTCCTTTTGATACAAGCAGAGCATTTTCATGTGATTCGCTAAGGATAAATCGGAATGGGTTTATAGCTACATGATACAACAATTTCCTTTTATTTAATTTTCTAGGAAACGACTCGTTAGAATTTTGAAGAAACTCATGCCTTTAAAGAATTAACTAATTTCAATAATACTGCGTTTCAGATTTTTGTTAAAAAAAATCGCATAATGGAAATATAGAGTTTTAATGTTTGTTGAGAAAATGTACTTATTTTGGGGTTATTCCCGAATATCCCACAAATGGCTTGTGGGATTTTATTGTTCTTATGACTTTGAAATCCAGTTCTTTGAAGTAGTACCAGAAAAACTGCAGTTAAAATTTGAACGAGAATGCCAATTTATAACAGTTATAACAGTTTGTCGCATTTCAAAGTAGAAAAATAAGTTTCGGTGCTCAAATTATTCTCACCAGTGCAGTGGAGGGTCCTTACCCTGTGGGGCCGCATAAACAGTATATCTTTATAAAGAAAACTATTATAAATTGTCGTTTCTTTAGAAACTTACCTAAAAATTATACTAATTTATTGTTTCTCTAAACAAAATAAGAAACATGTTTAAGAATTAATGTGATCGTCGGAATAGTTGACAAAACTTGTTGATAAAAAAGGAAGTGGCTCCAAAGAACCCAATTTATAACAGTTTTGTTTATAAAAGTCTTATTAATAGGACCTTATGGCGGTGGCCATACTTTTTTTCATGTTAATCCACATCAACTTTTAATGCTGCCAAACTGTCATAACTGTTATAAATTGGTACATATTTCAGAAGTCTTCCATTTTTTCCTTCGGGCACCTAGATTTTTTTTTCAATTTATGCGACAATCGTTAATCTACGCAAACTTTTAATGGCCAAAAACTTTTATAACTGTTATACATTCGCATTTCTCTAATACTGTCTTAAAAATGAATCTACATAATTTTTCTTATAAAATCAAAATGAATGATTTGAAATTTTGTTTTTGCCCATTATGGTTTTAACTGTTATACACAACTGTCCTAACTGTTATAAATTGGCATTTCTCAAGTCTCGTTCAATTTTTAATTGCAGTTTTTCTGGTAGGTACTCTTAGAAAAAGTGGATTGCAAAGTTATGAGAATAAAAAAACCAATCAAGCCACTGATGGGATATTCGGGAATAACCCCAAAATGAGTAAAGTCTCTCAACAAAATTATTAACTAACATTATGCTGTTTTTTTTTCAGCAACAACCGAATTCAATTTGTGCGAAAATCGTTAATCCACGCACACTTTTAATGACTCTTATAACTGTTATACATTTCGTATTTTCTTATCTCGTCCAAAAAATAAAGCTGCATAATTTCTCCTGTTAAAGCAAAATGAATGATTTGAAATTTTGTTTTTGTCCATCATATAGTCATAACTGTTATAAATTGGCACATCTCTATTCTCGTCGAAAAAACATTCTAAAATCAAAGTTATTGATTTGATATTTTATTTTCGCCCATCGTAGACCCTTGTAGGGTATCGATAGTAAAGCCCTAAACTTTTCTTTAAAGCATTTTTCTTTTACCACTCAATCTGATTTTTTTTCAGTGTAAAACCTCAAAAACATCCATCTCCTTTATTTGATTTCACCCTTTCTATACAACTCAAATTCAATTAACCAAAATGTTGTTACTCTTACTATAGCTTTTAAGTTGAAGGTAAAATCTATATATGTAGGTACACATAATTAACTGACGTCCGGGCTATAAGAAATTCTCTAATGAACCTTGCCACAGCAAAAATCATTGTCATATCTCATAATTCCTGACGTAATAAATTAAAATCCTTATACACTGTGTATGCTAACTTTTTGCTCTTTTATAATCAATTCACAAAAGAATGTTGCTGAGATAAACAACAACAACAACAACAAAATACACTCGCACTTCGAAGGGAATTAAGGACCGTAGATGTATGTATATAAACTCTATTCAAACGGGACGCGCATGCGCTCTACGCTGTGCTGAGAAACCCATTAAAAAGAATGATGGTGGAGATTTTTATCGAGCACTTTTCTAATTTTCACGGCCATGGCCAAGACCAAAGGGACAATTCATATGTGGACATATATAAACACAGAATAGTGGGGGGGTTGGGGGGTTGGCTAGCTATGACCAAGACAAGAAATACAAGAAGCAAATCGAATGTAGGTACTTCATATAATCTTGAACGCAATCGTTCCCAAAGGGACCTATCCTACCTACCTTGATCAGCGATCATGTGACAGCCTTCGGGAGTGCATCAATTTTTCTTCAACGTAATGACAGGACAAGAAGAGTGGTGTGTGTGTGTGTGAGTAGGTGTACGTTTTAATTATGCTCATATTCTAAAAGCCCAAACCATTTCTGACCAGTTTTATATAGTACATATATTATGTGGCTTGAACGTTATATATATGGGCGGTATATTCATTTGAAGGCCTTTGATAAGCCCATCATGAAAGAGGCTCCTATTTTGCGAAAAATTGAAAGGTCGATGAACGACACATACGGAGATTTTCTAACATGCAACATCGAGCTAGGAGTATATCAGATGATTGGAGTTGATGGGGCTGCATTTTGTTTGATAAAATATGTGCGGAGGTGGAATTAGAGCGCTTGGACTCGATAGGAAGATATAATATATCACTCAAATCAAAATGTAGGTGGAACCAGGAAATTGCTTGATGATGGGAGAATCATTTTTTTAACCGATCGCATTCACATAACATTGATTGAAAAATATAGCCAACCAATAGAATAACCGATGGCATAAATATGTCCAAATAGTAACGAATTGTCAAAAATCCCTTATTTATTGGTTAAGGTCTTTTGATTGGAATGTAAGAGAAAAACAGTGACCTCTTAAAAAGTAGGTGGTTTTTGAATTTCGATATTTACTTAGAATTTTTTTTTCTTTGACAAAAATGGCAAATTCTTTCTTTGAAGTTTCTAAAAAATTACGCGGTAGAAGTACTACGTGAGTTTTTAAATTTATTCGTAATTTGAATTTCCGCTTGGTTTGTCAAGTTATTTTCGCTTGTTTGCCTATATTCACAGTTGGGTACATGGATGGTGGTTTAATATTTCCTTCTGTTTTTCAGTTTTTTAAATTTTTTTTGTTTACTTTTACATTTTTAAAAATGTATAATTTGGTCCAAATTTTATTAATTTTTTAAAAGAAATGCTTTAGATAGATTTAAATAAAGTTTTCTACTAAAAATTTAGCTTTGTCAGAATTTTTTTTTATTTGGCTTTTTTGTATAATTTTCCTGAGCTAAATGAAAGAAGACAAAAATTTCAATTTTGGATATAAATTTACAATAAAAAAACTGTAACACACAGACAAATAATTATTAACCGAGAGCGTTTTTCGATGGGTTAAAAAAATGTGTTAAATAACGGGTGATTTTTTAGCTGGTTTGGTTTTGGCAACACTGGTTTTGACAGCTGACGTGTGTTTAGTACCTTGTGTCACTGTCAAGCACCTTCAGTTTGGTTTGCAATTTAACCATGGATCGTCTTACAAATGAACAACGCTTGCAAATTATTGAATTTTACTATCAAAATTCGTGCTCGGTTCGAAATGTTCATTGCGTGCTGCTTCCATTTTATGGTCGGCATTCTCGACCTTCTGAGCAGTCTATTCGGAAGATTGTGACCAAATTTCGCACCAAATTTACTTTGTTGGACATTAAACCACCAACACGTTTACGTACTGTGCGTAGTGAAGAAAATATTGCGGCCGTATCAGCTAGTGTGACAGAAGACCGCGAAATGTCGATTCGGCGCCGTTTCCAGCAGTTAGGCCTTTGTTACAGCACTACGTGGAAAATTTTGCGGAAGGATTTGGGCGTAAAGCCTTTTAAGATACAGCTGGTGCAAGAACTAAAGCCAGCCGACCTACCACAACGCCGAATTTTTGGTGAATGGGCTCTTGGAAAGCTGGCCGAGGATCCGCTTTTTTATCGAAAAATTGTGTTCAGCGATGAGGCTCATTTTTGGTTGAATGGGTACGTAAATAAGCACAATTGCCGCATTTGGAGTGAAGATCAGCCAGAAGCATTGCAACAGCTACCAATGCATCCCGAAAAAGCCACTGTTTGGTGCGGTTTATGGGCCGGCGGCATTATTGGGCCATATTTCTTCAAAGATGATGCGAATCGCAGCGTTACTGTCAATGGTGAACGCTACCGAGCGATGATAACAAACTTTTTTTTGCCCGAAATGGAAGTTCTTGACTTGCATGATATGTGGTTTCAACAAGACGGTGCCACATGCCACACAGCACGCGAAACAATGGCGCAATTGCGAGGCGAGTTTGGTGAACAGTTAATTTCACGTTTCGGGCCGGTCAATTGGCCGCCTAGATCGTGCGATTTGACACCATTAGACTATTTTTTGTGGGGGTATGTCAAGGCTAATGTCTATAGGGACAAGCCCGCTTCGATTGACGCACTGGAAGCCAACATCCATGCATTCATTCGTGAGATACCGGCCGATATGTGTGAAAGAGTATGCCAAAATTGGACTCAGCGGATGGGCTACCTGAGACGCAGCCGCGGTCAACATTTGCATGAAATTATCTTTAAACATTAAATTGCAAGGTTCAAACTATCGATTCAAATAAATATTTCATTCATTTTTTCGAATTTTGTGTGTTTTTTTTTTTAAAAAAGTTCTAAACCTCTTAAAAAATCACCCGTTATTACGTAGTCAAGGGTAAAAATTACATAGTTCACTATGTTAATTCTATCGTAGTCGACTCGATTAAAATAAAAAAACGTAAAAAGGTTATATCAATGAACAAACTTGGTTACAGGATTAGCAATTTTGAAAATCGGTTATGTTAAACGAGTTGCTTGCTTAAATCAAATAATTATATTTAAATAATTTCACACATCACCCAGTAGATTGGTTACTATGAGCGATTTAATATGTTTCATTAACAAACTTAATTGGTTATTGAAATCGAACAAACTAACCCAAAAGTTTTTATAAAATTTAGTACACTTTAACCGAATCAGAGTGTAGATTTAAATATAACTTTTTTTTATTGAGTTGACTCGTATAATTTAACCTGGTGAGTTTGCAGGTTTGTAAATTAGCAATGTTTATTATTTAACTTAACCGAGTTTTAAGTTGCTTTTAACAGATCTGCTTGTATAGTGGAATTAATATACGTTGAACTGTCATGTTAGAGGTCTGGACTTGTTGAATCGTAACCAAAATCATCTAAGAAAAAGGTCTCTCTTATTTTGTGGATTATTGGAATTTTCTTTAAGTCTAAAGAATGCTCTTTATTTAAAACAACTCAATTCAAACTGAACTTAAAAAAAATTGCATATTGACAAGGGCCTAACTAATCAAGTGATGAGTCCAAATGAGATCGCCGGGGAGAAACGCCGAATTTTGTCGGGTTATAGCCGCTATTTCAAATAAAATAAATATTTTTTCAATCGCCTTAAGTTCTCTTGCCCACTTAACTTTTAAATGTCAATAAAAGAAGTTCTCTATACAAACTCAATCGCAACAAGATAGAATCCAACCATTTTTATGCCTTAATATAGCCTCTTCAAATGATATCAATGTTCAAAGTTTGACAAAGTTGAAAGTACCGACATTTGACAAAGTAACGATATAATTTGAATGTGTCTTCAATTGAATTTCTGTTTTGTAAATCGAGTTTATTTTTGTTCTTAATTCGTTCTCGTCATTTTCTATTTTGAAACCAATAACCACTTTTTTTTATATTTAAAGTGAAAGTAGCTACCTTGCTTCTCATTGCAAAACTTATATACCCGGAGTTTTGCAATGAAACTTAAAAAAAAAACTTAACTTTTTATAACTCATATAAAGAAACATAAATGCTACTTGATTAACCTAGAAAAAGTCTACTAACAATGTTTGTTTTTTTTTTTTAAGAACACGATAAATACTCGTACTTGATGTGCATAATCTTTACATCACGCAATGAAAATAAATAAACCATGCCGAATATTTTTGATAGCGAAATGTGAGAAAGCAAAATACATACATATTATAATATTTAGCACATTTTTTGCAGCTCAGATTCACGTTATATACTTACGTACATCAATTAATAAATTAGACGAAATGTGAAATTAAATTAAAAAAAAAAGAAGCTTTTTGAACACCTTGCGGATTCTTTGAGTAAGCAGATGACTTGGACATTAGAATATGATATTATGAAGCAAGAACCCATGGAGGTTAGGGGACTGATGGCAATCCCGGTATTATTGAATATTATAATGATACAAAAGCGAAAGTATAAAGAAAATTTGAAAAAATAGCAACAATTTTCTTTTGGAAAAATCCCGATTTCTTCTTATACTTTTTTTTTATTGTAACTGGAGATAACTAATATCCAGAAACGTGAAGGGGAATCGGTTCTTATAAATAATTTGATTTTTTAATAAGTCAATTATTAAATGTCCAGTTTCGTCAGTGTGAGATCGTCCGAGTTTGAGAGTAGACTCACCCTGGACGTATAGGTCGATTTTCTTAAACTTAGAACATAGCGTTTTGATAACATCCCCCCCCCCTTAGGTTTTTTCATATCATATACTTTTTTTTATTACTAGTTATTTATCGTTGCACCACGAAATTTAATTTATTTTTTTTCATTACCAAATAAATTGACATCGATAACTTTTAAATAAATAATTGACAAACAAAAATTTACAAATTGCTACCATCAGCTCCTTAAACTACTTAAAGAACAGCTGGGTTGATTATCACCATGGCACGAGCGTTAAATGAGCCATAAAGAAAGTGTCATCATAATAAATCAATCAAATTGCAATTTTATGCATTTTGATACGCGCTATGCCCACTCCCGAGAATTCTTGTATTTGGAGAAAATAATTCCCCATATACAGCTTGTGTCGCACCATCATCGTTACCATCATAGTTATATGGCGAGTGTTCTACATATGAAATGTACAGTGGGGTATTTTATTTAAGAATATTATTAATACCTGATAAAAAAATTGGTGGAGACTTAAGGCTAATAGTAACTTACAACTCTGAATCATACCTGTGTGCATCTAGAACTCGAAATTTTGACCAAACTTGACAATACGATGATAGCGAAGTCGAAAAAAAAGTGGGTCTCGCAATTCTGTCCGTTTGTCTATATGTCTGTTCGTCTACAGCCTAAACAGTAGGGTCGATTTTTTTTTGGCACCTAGCATTTTTTGGATATTCGCTCGACAAGTTAATTTTATTTTATTTTCAGGACAAAAAATAACGGTCCATTTTAACATTTTTTCGAAAATCTTCTTTTTCTCAAAAATAGCTCGACTTAAACTGCTTTTGATGAATGTTTTGAAAATTTAAAAAAATATTCTGTTCTAAAATCTTACAAAATTTTTTTAAAAATGAGTTTTCATTTTTTTAATCTAATTTTTAAAGAAGCTTTTTTTTTAATAAAAAAAAAGTTTCAATTTTTGGAAAAAATTTCAAATTTTAAAAAAAGTTTCAATTTGAAAAAAAATAGGGTTCAATTTTTAAAAAAAGATTAACATTTTTAATAAAGGTTGAATCTTACGTTAATTTTAAATTTAAAAAAAAAATTTTTGTTTTTTTTTTATATTTTTTATTTATATTTTTAAAAAAAGTTTAAATTTTTAAAAAAATGTTCAATTTTTAAATAAAATTTCAATTTTAAAGAAAACTTCAATTTTTAAAATAAATTACAATTTTTAGAAAAGTCAATTTTTAAAAAAAGTTACAATTTTTAAAAAATCATAATTTTTAATGAGAAGTTGCAATTTTTAAAAAAAGTTTTAATTTTAAAATAAAGTTGAAATTTTTAAAAAATTATCCTTTCAACTGAAATTACGGCTGGTAACTGATTAAAACCTTTAAAAAATCTTATTGTTCTCGAAGCATGGCGTACAATTTTTTTCTTAAAAATGTTTACAAAATTTTTATGTACCGAATTTTTTTTTTTTAATTTTTAAAACTGCTCCAATGATTTTTCTTATTTTCTCTTCACTAATTTATTTAAATCAGATGAATAGGTTTACAATATCCAGTCTTTAAAACAACTGTAGGTACATAAGAGCAAGTTCCTGCAACCAAGTCTTGAATTTTATTTTAGAACGCAAACAATATTTCCATCAACAAATTTCATTTAAATACAAAATCTACTAAAAAAAACTGCGCGTGTCAATGGGCGTAAATTTCCGATTAATTTCATATTATCGGTCATGTTTATTTATTAATTAAAAATCCAGTTCCTATCTAATAATTTTAGTCCATCTATTCATACAACTGAAACCACTGTGAGCTGAGCAGTAAGTGTTGTGGCAGTCGGTATTTTGCTCCACCTGGTGGCTACCATCACGATCTTTCAATTATTCAGAAGTTTTTGTGTTTGTATGCCAGTTCTTAAAATTTATCGATTAAAATTAATTAAATGAAAGATTAAAAATACATTTACCTATTTATTTACAAAAATTTAGTATACTCGTTTTGGATGAGTTTGAAAAAAAAATAAACTTTATGACATCCATCATGGATGATGGCAGTGGTCGGTTTCTGTGCGCTGCACATATGGAGAAACAAACCCACAAGATAAAGGTTTTCTTTTTTTATTTTATATGAATGTGTTACGACGAGTTTTACGATTGCGATAAAAAGATTGATCGCATTCTAGTAGGTAAGGTACGTGTAGATACAAATATACGTTTTGATGGAGTATTATAGAGCCGGAAGAAAGCAGCAAATTAAGCAGGAATTTTGTTTTGAGGCACACGACTTGCACTTGAGTGCCCGCCGCTTTCACAGTTAAAGCAGATCAACTTAAAAAAAAAATAAATATAAAAACAAAAACATAACCATTGCACATAAACACACAGACACATACACACGAAAGCCGATTAACCTTCCAATTAGATCGAAACCCCCCCTTTAATTAAAGCAAGGCGGCGAGCAAATTAAACCAATTGAATCTGTGATGCAGAAAACTTCCTCGATCGATCATTAAACTTGGAATATTATTATTGTGTTGCAGTGAAGTTTGAAAAGTTGCTGCAGATAAATGTGGAAGTAGCAGCAGCAGCAGAAGGAGAAGGTGGCAAATTCAGAAAGAAAATAATGATTACTGTATTCACTTGGCACAGTTATCAACTTGACCGGAAGAGAACTGTAGCGATATTTATGTATGAGAGTTGTATATAAATTCGTGTGCAGCATTATTTTTCGTCGACGAATGCTTAAGGTGAATTTCTTCAGTTCCTTATGAACAAATTGACTATTTAAGAATTTTATCTGTTGATATCTTTCTATAATTTTAATTGGCATTCTTTTTAACGACCATATTATTCACTCGTTTTATTCAGGTTAAAATTTAAATCTGGATGAAAATTGATTGAATTTAACGCCCATATTATTCACTCAATTTATCCAAAATGAAAACATAAAATCCGGGGTTAAATTAGCAAAATTTTACGCCCACATTATTCACTCGATTAATCCAGATGAAAACTTAAATTCGGGGCTAAATTTATTAAATTTTACGCCCATATTATTCATTCAATCAATCCTGATGAAAACTTAAATTCCGATGTAAATTACTTAATATTCAAGTTTTGCATCTGGATTAATCGAGTGAATAATATAATAGCGTTTAATGAATTTACACCCTAATGTAAGTTTAAATCTGGATAAATAGAATGAATAATATGGCCGCAATAGTTTAAGGACCAAGCAATTGAGCCAGGAAAATAGTTTACAAATGAATTTAAAAATATTCGAAACAAATTCAAGTTATTTAGAATTTTAATTTTTATCTTTTTATGATTTTTAGCCATATTGGCTCTTATATGCCTGAAAACAGAATTGCCAGAGCAGAATTTGTTGAAATGTTTGAAAAATATTTTTGTTTGTATCTACTGTCAAAATCTATGTTCTAAACCTTGCTTTAAATAAGTACAATGTTTTCATAGAAAAAAAATTAAGGTGTTCAATTTAATCCCCTCCTAAACCAACGCGGAACATTCGCAACAACGACGAAATTTTCGCTTGTCAAAATTTATTTACAGGGCGATAAATTTAAGGTTCTCTTAAACCAACGCCAAATATTCGTAACGACAACGAAACTTTCGCTTACCAAAATTTATTTACAGGGTGATAAACGAGAGAACTCAAAACTAAAGCGATTATGCGATTCAGCGAAGCTAATATAAAATATTTTCATCAAATTTTGTCATTAAAATTTATTTACAGTGCAATAAATTTCAGGTTTCCTCAAACCAACGCGAAACATTCGTAATTACGATGAAACTTTCGCCATTCAAAATTTTTTACAAGGCGATAAATGATAAAAAAAATAAAGTGATTATGCGATTCAGCAAATCTCATTTTAAATATTTTGACAGGCGAAAGTTTCGTCGTCGTTGCGAATGTTTCGCGATGGTTTTGCAGAGCGTCAAACTTAATTTTTTGCTATGAAAACATGTTGATACTCATTTTAAAAAGGTTTAGGGAGAGGAGTACATTTACAAATTTTAGATTTCGCATATCTTGTTTTAAGCAAAGTTAAATTACATATTAATATTGTACTGAGCTTTTTAAGATTGCATATTAGATCCTATAATTTTAATAAATTTCCCTTACCAATACAAATCGATGCAGTACACATGTGCACCGTGATGCAGTAAAAGACCAACTTCATTGTCAGTCTTGAAAGTTCTTTGATGCTCTATACCTACCTCCTACTCTATAGGGGTTCTGTATGGCAATTCCATATAGTGGAAACTTGATGCTATGGCTGATGCACAGATGTTCAAAAAGATTGGAACTCGTGTTTGGAGCCACTATATACATATATACTCATGGTGATCGTCTGCATTGAACAAGATTTATCACTTGCACTACCGATTTATATTCTTTCGATTGTGACAGTGAATTTTTTGAGGAAGGCTAATCTTTTTTCTGTTTTGTTGGTTTGCAATAAAAAACAAAACAAACGAAAAAAAGAACGAGGACAATAGCATGATTCCCAATAGGAATTGGAGCATTGTCGTTATCAGTGGCTGGCAATCGGGAGCCATCTATATACCTAGTCGAAGTTCGACCGACAATGACAGAACAAAAAAAAAAAAACAGAAATAGAAAAGGAGAACTCTCATCTTAAAGTCTCGTCTCTGATGGAAAAAAAGGGAAATTTGTTGTTGTTTCGATATCGTTGCATATATGTAGGGTTTAATTGAAGATTGTATATTGAAGATTAAGCCCCCATGAAGCCGACAATATGCTGATGGTATAAATATATTTATTCTCTCTCTCAGGGGCAATAGGTGACCTGGATTTAAAAAGGCTTCATATGTATAGGTATGTGTATAATATGGCCAGATGAGATGTATGGAAGATAATAGTGGTGTGATTGTGATTGTGTCGGCTGACGGCTCCCACCACCGTCGACCTCCTCATCGATTGACAATTAAAAGTGACTTTCAATTTTTCGAACTTGACATTTTGTGGACGAACTGCATTTATATTTACGACGATGGTCGACGACCATCCACAATGGCGGCAGGCGGCGGCGTTGGCGGGAAGTTTAAAAAATTTCATTATATATAATAAATAAATACGTTTTATCAGTAACAAAATAGATTCCACACAAACAGTGGATAATTTTATAAAAAGAATGGACTTAAAATTAAAATGTTTGTACATGTGAATAAAGCGAGCCGAAGATTTTTCAAAATGAAAAAAATTTAAAAATTGAGAAAATGAAAAAAATTTAAAAATTGAGAAAATGAAAAAAAAAAATTGAAAAAATGAAAACATTGAAAAAATAAAAAAAAAATTATTAAAAAATAAGTGAAAAAATGAACAATAAGTGAATTAAAATGCACGACTGGATCGCACGAATTTGGTGTTATGTATAAAGTGATTTTAAAGACTTTATATATGTACAAAAAAAAATATTAGAAATTGTATTGACATCAATTAGCGTGTTCAGAAAAATGAGAGCTCAGAGATTTTTCTCACTCAAAAAGTGAGCAATCGAATCCAAGATTTTTTTTCCCCTTTGAGTTTTGACAGCAAATCTGAGAAATTTTGCTGAGGAATCCTTTTCATGAAACTGAGATTGCTAAGATCTCCGAAATCTCATTTTCTTAAACATGCCTTATGTGATGTACACCATTTGGATTGTTTAACAAATCTTAATTTATGAGAACAAAAATTTAAAAATCGTTGGAGCAGTTTAAAAAAAAATGAAATTTTGTAAACATTGTTAAGAAAAAAAATTTTTAACTATTTTTTTAGTTTCTATAAATGGAGAGTTAAAAAATTAATTTTTAAAAAAATCATCCCCCCATTTTTGAAGTTTTTATAAAAATCCAAAATTTTTTTTTTTTAAATTTTGATATGCAAACTTTATAGAAGCGCTGGTGTGAAAAATTTAATTCAAATCGGTCCAACAGATAATGAGATAGTCGAAAAACAAATACAAATAGTGCTATAAGAGATATCATTTTTAATCGATGGATACAATTTTTTTTACAATAATATGGTAGATGGTACTGATACAAGCTGACATAAGACATTTAATCAAAATCGTATGAGTCGGTTTTAAGAAAATTGAGGTTTACCTTACCGGTTTTTAAACATTAAAATTATGAACCCCTTTCACTAAATTAATGGACCCCGTTCATTAAATTATGAATTAGATTATGAAAAAAATGTACCAAAACGTTACCTTTACACCGCCATTTTTCTTAAAATCTTTTACTTTTAGGAAAAAAGGTAAGCCACAATTTCTTTCATATTTCTCCGAATAAACTAATAATTTTTGACGTATGTATTTAGAAAAAAAAATATTTTGACCTTTTCACCCTACAAAATCAATACGAGCTTAAATTTACCTCTCCACCAAAATTCAGCTTTGTCAGAATTTTCTTTCGAAGTGAAAGTCTAATTTCTCTTGACTCATATCAGGTTCTTTTCTTTAAAACTCTGTTAATTTGTGTGAATTTCTACACAAAAGTCTGTCAAAGTTCATATAAAAAAATTACATATGTAGATGTTCACACAAATGCACAGAGTTTCAAAGTAAAGGAACACCCATGATTTCTATAAAATTGTTTGCTTTCATCATACTTTCATCACACTTTCATCATACTTTCATCGCAAAAAATTGTAGCAACTCTATTTTTATATGAAAAACTAGCTGGGTTTCGTAGCTTTGCACGGAATTTTTCATCAATTTTAACATTTTAAAAAGTGAAACTAAAATTGTTATAAAAGTTTTAAACAAATCCTTTACAATGAATTTTTTGATCCTCTCCAATGATTTTTATACATAAGTTAAGCAGTCTGAGAGCGTAACGCCATCTATTGACGATCCCATTTTCGTGAGGGACAAAATTATCCGATTGTCAATTCCTTTCTTTTTCTCCTTACCGTAGAACCTTCCACCCCTTTAAGTATGCAATTTCGAGTTTTCAACGCTTTTTCGACTTTTCCTATCGAAATTTACAATTGTCCAAAATCCGCAGTGTTTGTCATTTCTTATAATAAATATTTTCTCCCTCCCCTACAAAATGGAATTTTCAGATATCTACACCATCAACCTCTGAAAGTATGCAATTTTGGGTTTTCACTAATTTCCTACTTTTGCTGTCGAAATTTCTAATTGTCCAAAATAAGCCGATATTCAATTCTGTAGTATTTATCATTCATGAGAATCAATATTTTCTCCATACAAAACTTAACTTTATCAGATATTTCCATTGTCAACCCCTAAAAGTATGCAATTTCGGGTTTTCACGAATTTCCAACTTTTGCGGTTGAAATTTCCAACTGTCTCCAAAATTATCCGATTTTTAATTCCGTAGTATTTGTCATTCTTTAGAATCAATACTTTCTCCCATACAAAATGGAATTTTCACATATCAAAAGTATTCAACCCTAAAAGTATGCAATTTCGATTTTTAACGATTTTTCGACTTTTCCAATCGAAATTTATAATTTTCGGCTCCGTACTGTGTTTACCTGTGTTTACAAATCCTACAAAAAATCCCAATCCAAATATCGGATAGTGTTTAATCAAGTTAAAAGGCTCCTGGCTAGTAAAGGGTCTCACTAAACGACATGCAGACTATAAGCACTCTGGTACGGTTTTTAAATCGGAGGTTCGGTCTTCATTTTCGCGTCGATCTTGGGAAATAAAATCCCTTTTTTTTTTAAAAATGGGGAGCTAACAAAATCAATTTTAGAATGTGCTTCCTTCCAGTCATACTTGGTTGAAGATGCATGTATCCTAGCAATATGTCAGCTCCATATTTGCCGTCAGAAGTGACGGTCTGTCAATGAAAGTCTTGCAGAACAGCTTAAGAAGCTTCCACAGTTCAGAAGATGGGATCTTATATGTTATTTTTAGCTTCAGAAAAATGAATTAAAATTTCTTCGATCAACCTGGGAATATTAATGAATACTTCATTAAGATTTTGAGTGTTTTGACAACTCAGTCACTCAATTGCAATTTCAATAGATTTGATCTTTTTTTAGTGGCCTACTATAGGCTTTTTTTTGTCTGACTTGAAACAAAAAAAAATACAAAACTAAGAAGCAAAAATTGCTCATCATTAATTCGCAGTCCAAAGGCAGCCAGTGAGGCATATCCCCCGTTTTCCTCGAATCCTCATCGTCATTAATCGCGTATCGATTACATTCCACTCTAGCGCAAGATTACACAGTTTTTTGTTGTTGTTGTTGTTGTGTTTATTGTTTTGAGGGCTAACGATTTACTCCAAGGGACTATAGAAGAAAACGTCCTAGCATCGTGTGCCATCAGATCAGCAGCTCATCGCAGTACTATAGCATCAGTGCCTCTCCATTGGCTCGGTTGTCCACCTAAGGAAGCCATCATCGCAGATAACATTTTTATTTATTATTCCAGTCCAGTGAAGAAGAAGAAGGGTTTTGCAGAGGTTAAGCTATAGATAGGTACCTAGTAGTTGTTCTTGATGTTGTTGTTGTTTTATGCGGATAAAAAGATGGTGCTATAGAGACTTTGCCCATCAAAGACTATCATTTTCGATTTCTAGATTGAGCAATGACCGTCGCGTCGTCTTCAGAGACCGCCACCGCAACACTGTGTCCAGATAAGGAGCATCATGGTACATAGTAACACACCATAGACCAGGCGCGAGGAAGATAGATCTACCGCTTTCGATGGTTAAGAGGAGGTTCATACTTCATGCAACAAGTGTATAATATAGCTGGTCCAGGTGATGTTTCTTGATCAAGGGGGGCCGGGAGGAAGATGTGAGGGAGTGCAACCCGCACTCTCTCTCTTTTTCTCTGGGGATGGCTTGGACTTCAACGTCTTATTCCCGATAATGCAGTGTATATAGGTATTCCTCAGAAGGGTAACCATTTCGCTCCAAATTGCTATTGCATGCTGTTAGCAGCTTAGTAAGTTCTTTTTCCCATCTCTGGGCTGCTAGGAGGAGTTACCAGTTCCCAGCTCGTTAGCCATATCTGGACAGGCAGACTAACCACACTGTCCCGGTCTCCTTCTCCCGGTTTTCCTCCACCCCACTGATCCAGATGATATACCTACTCTGGAACAGAAAATTAGAATTTTGATTTATGATTTCGATTGTTCTGCGGTTTGGTACAGGAGCACAGGAGAGCATCAGGAGCGAAAAAGTGGTGTTGTTGACTGTGTCCAGCATTTGTGGCAGACAAATGGGCAAACATCATGGCCATCTGGGAGGGCGACATCATAGTTGTTGTTGTGCGCGATCAGACCTTGATCAAGTTTTTTTTTTTTCATTTTTATTTTTTTTATTAATTACTGTGATTGGAACGAGGGGGTCAATGGATTCGAATGGATGGCAAGTGAAGGCTATCGAAGTATTTGACCCTGAAGCCCCCACGCTACAAGTGATCAATTGATCAGTTTTGGAGAGATTGCGCACAGTGCACACGTTTATATGTATACGAGACGGCAAGTTAAGGATGTTTTTAAATATGAAGATCGACGTGTTGAATAAATTGATTGTAGTTAGTTGGCTATATGAGTGTTAAGTGTGAAGTGGAATTTTTTTATTGAATACAAGTCTTGAATTTTTATAGACAATTAATATTGAGGTTTGTTTGGCTTTGTGAGTTGTCTCGGGGTAAAAATTCCTTTACATCTAAATATATTCAAATTAATTGTTTGTTTTTTACGCAAATAACTCGATCGATTTCCATAGGGATTTTGTTTGTTTGATTCGTATTACACGAAGTTAACACCCTAAGAGCCGAAAATTCGAAATTTCATCCGGAAAAGTAGTAAAATCGTAAAATTCAGAAATTGCATACTTTCAAGGGTTAATGGTGTTGATATCTGATTTTTGTATGAGAATTAGAAAATATTGGTTCCCAGGAATGACAAACACTGCGCAACTGACAATCGACAAATATTGGCTAGTTAGAAATTTCGACCAGAAAAATTGTGAAAACTCGAAATTGCATACTTTCAGGGTTGGATGGTGGCGATTTTTTGAAAATTCGTATTGGAAGGATAAAATATTTATTCTTAGGAATGACAAACACTACGAAATTAAGAATCGGCAAATTTTGGACTTTTGGAACTAAGAACCGCAGAAATCGAAAAATTGTGAAAACACGAAATTGCATACTTTGAGGGGTGAATGCTGGTGATATCAGAAAATTCCATTTTGTATGTAAAGAAGAAAATATTTATTCTAAGGAATGAGAAACACCACGAAATTGACAATCGGCAAATTTTGGACAGTTCGAAATTTTGAACGGAAGAGTTGAAAACCTGTGAAAACCCGAAATTGCATACTTTCAAGGGTGGATAGTGGTGATATCTGAATTTTGTATTGGAAGGAGAAAATATTTTTTTTATGGGATTACAAAAGCTTCAACATTTACAATCGGCAAATTTTGGACAATCAGAAATTTTGAACGATAAAGATGAAAGCTTGTGAAAACCCGAAATTGCATACTTTCAGGGGTGGATGGTGATGATATCTGAATTTTGTATTGGAAAGAGAACGTATTTGTTCTAAGGAATGACAGAAGCTACAAAATTTACAATCGGCAAATTTTGGACAGTTGGAAATTTGGACGGACCGGAGAGGTCAAAAAATCGTGAAAACCCGAAATTGCATACTATCAGGGGTGAATGGTGGCTATATCTGAAAATTCCATTTTGTAAGTGACAAACACTGCGAAGTTGACAATGGGCAAATTTTTGGACAGTTGGAAATTTCGAATTTGAAAAGTCGGAATATAGTGAAAACCAGAGATTGCATACTTTCAGGGGTAGATGGTAGCGATTTTAAAAATTCCATTTTCTAGAAGAAGAAGGAAGGAATTGAACATGAGCTTATTTTGTCCCTCTGCACGGAAATGGTATCGCCAACAGATGGCGTTACGCTCTCAGACTGCTACATTTGTGTATAAAAATTATTGGAGAGTTCCAAAACATTCGATGTAAACGGTTGTTTCAATAGATTTTATTTTCACTTTTTAAAATGCTAAAATTCATGAAAAATTCCGTGCGAAGCCGGGCGGACCAGCTAATTTTAATTTAAAAATTCTGTAAAACCATAAATTTTGAATTATTTTATAACCTCGATGTGAGACTGAGCCCTAGGTTATGTTCTTCATCTATCATCTAGTTTATAGAGGGAGATCTTCGAAAACATATTTAGAATCTATTTTTGGCTGTGAAGTGATTGAAAGTGAGTAAGTAGAAATAATTTTATTTTATTCTCATATAGCAGCTTGACTCTTCCACAAAAAAAATATCAAACCTTACCAAACAACATTGAAACATAAAAAAAATAAGTTTATTAAAGTTGTTGTCATGGTCAACCAATTTTATTTATCGAAAATTCTTGAAATAAGATCTTCGATTTAGAAATGTTGGTCTTCTTCTGCGAAATATAAAGATAACAGGGGGATATAAGGTTCCATCCTTGACCAAACCCTGCTCAAGACCCAATAGCAACACATTTTCATAACTTATTACCAATTAAAGTGTAGACGTGATTTTTTTTGTTGTTCCCTTTTGAATACTTGTATAGATAGGTTAGGTATATATCTATGTTATGTACCTATTTTGAGATTCTAGGCCATTGGATATGTTTGTTCGGCCTTCGAAGTTTTGGTCCTTTGGTGCAAGATCTCTGTGATGGTTCGCTGCATTCTGGAACATTAAATAGGTTGACTATCATCAGACCACTTATGTGACGCGCTTATATAAAATCGAATGTTGTATATCGTCATCGTCGAAAGGCTCTAGAAGGCGTCGCGCAAAATAAATTTAGGTATGTTTATGTGAGTAGGTATTTTTTTATTTTATTTTTGTAGTTCCAGAAAATTGTTAGTATGCGGCGGAGTTCTTTAACATACATGAGTAAAATTTACATTTTAATTCAATGACTTTTGAAGTTTATAAAACTGGTGGAATGATTGTCCTGATGTGGTGCTGAGTCCTGTTTCTGTTTAAACGATTACTATGTATATAAAGTTAGAATAAAGACTCATAGACCGAACGATGGTAAGGGACTATAGAGGTTTGTTCGCGGTATCAAGAACATAAATATAGAGTTGATGATGCTCGTTGACAAGTCGGATTAATTTTGATTATTAAAAGCGAAAGGATAAAACTGGTTTATGTTGTATTTTGTATCTTTTACGATCCAGTAAAATATTTACCAAAACAACAAATATATGTAGAAAGAGTTCCATAAATTCTACAAGCTTATGAAAAATATGAGTCAAATTACATGCGATACTTTATTGTATAAGATTTTTATTCTATCATTGTTGTTTTAACTCCTTTGACATTATTTGTTTTGATGCCATATATGAGAACTGGATCAGAGGTAATATATTTATGATTTTTCGACAATACATATTTTCGTCGCCATCTTGGATTTAGCCATACACACCACATTTGTGACGATACTCATGTCAGGGTATTTTAATGTGATGTGTTTATGGTGAAATTGAGTAATACTATACACCAGGGATTTCATCAAATTACAATTTCCGATATATAAGACGAGATATAAGACGTCAAAAATCGCGAAAACCGTAACTGACTCACTCACTCACTGACAGATCATCAAAATTATGGAGCACTTCCCGACACCGCAGAAACTTGTTATTTCGCACAGCGGTAGGCCGTGTGGTGCATACAAAGGAAAAAAATTGGCGATTTACCTGGCAAGTTTTCTTTTAATTACTCAAAATTCAAAACTATTTGAAAACTTGACCTGTGAACCGCCAAATTTAATTCATTAAATAATAAAAAATATAATTAAATAATTCATTAAATAATTAATTTGGAGTAATCTACTTTAAATATTTGACATTAAAACTTTATGAAATAAGAACTTGGCATACTTTGAAATCTCACTACTTTTCACGGCTGACTTGTTACATAAAGGTTTTTTTTGTAGAAGAACTTGGCTCTTTTTTTAACATTTATGTTTTTGTTCTGCTTCCTATTTCCGTAACTTTTAGTTTAAAATTTCAGACTTTTTGAAAAATGCAAATAAGAATAAAGATTTATTTAATAAAATTTAAAAAAATTAAATTAAAATTAAAAAAATTAAATTAAAATTAAAAAAAATTAAATTAAAATTAAAAAAAATTAAATTAAAATAAAAAAAATTTAATTAAAATTAAAAAAAAAACTAAATAAAGGGACTATTCATAAAGAAAATCGCAAAAATGTATTTAGCAAAAACAAAACCTTAACCCAGTGTAGGGTAGCTGCCAGTAGCGTTCGCAGTATTTTTTTTAGGGGGGGCTCAACCTTAATGTTGGTAGTTTTTTTTTAGGGTATCACTAAAAAAACTTGCACAAAAAGAAAATCTTTCTTAATATTAAATGTTGTATGAATAAAAAGTTGTGGCCTTCAGCCATGTTTTTAACCGTCTCAAAGTGGAAAACGAACGTCCTGAATTGGCAGACGTCACTGGTATAGCACACAAAAAACTTCAATTACGTTTCTCAAATAAGGATACAAATCCGAATTGCAAAACGGAAGTGAAGTTTCCGGTATAGTTATTTCGGTTCCATCCTTCCAAATTTCTTTCCATATCTAAATTTTTAAAATATTGCAACGTCAGTTAGTTTAGTCATCAAGAAGGAGCCCTCTTCGCCCCCCCCCCCTTGCGTACGCTACTGGTAGCCGCTATTCAAATATTTCGTTTTTTTTCAAATATTTTCAAAAATGACTGACAGTTTTAATTTAACTTCATAACTGCAATGACATAAAGCCTAGTACGCTGCTGATGCGAAACGAAAATTTCCTGTGATCTCCAAACAGACAACGAAACGCTTGCGAAAACACAACGGAAAATATCCTTGGAGAGTTTCACTAATTCCAAAAACAAAATCAAACTTAAATGCAAAAAATTAGAGAAACCCATGATGTTAGAAAATGATAAAAAAAAACACAAATAAATCACAAATGTCATTTTTCTGCACACAATAAATAGTCTGTATAATTAATTCAGTGCGAAAAAGGAGCGGAGACTTCTCCAAATAATCTGCTATACAATTATAAATTTCGCTCTTCGAACAGCGTACTACAAAACGAAAAGCAGAACGAAATTTTCCGTTTATGATTTCGTTGTGTCATTTTTGTATGGAATTTTTCGTTTCGCATCAGCAGTTTACTAGGCTTAAATGCAAAAACTGTGTTTAAAGATTTTTTTAAAAAACTCGTTTTACGGAAATAGATTTTGGATATTTTTTTTTTAAATTACCTTATTTTTTAGCTATTCACGAATAGATTTTTAATTGATTGACCTACCTAATTATCATTTTGCCGTCGGATTTTTCTAATTAGTTTGCACTAAAAATTTTGGAAATAATTTTATTTAAACAAAACTAATTTTTTTTACTTTTCATTAATGTTTCATTAAACTGAAGCTACATTAAAGTTGAGTGCGATCAGTAGTACATATTTTTTAACCTTACCTTACCTCACCCTATAATAGCATAATAAGCAGCATTTTGAAAAAAAAATCAGCTTTTAAGTGATTTTTTAAGTACAAACTTTTACACAAAAACAATTTTAAATATACAATCAATTAAACAAACAAACAAAAAAGCAACTTTTCAAGTGCCTTGGCTTGCTTTGCTGCGCATTGCTGTGTTGAAAAAGAGGTACCTCAAGGAATCCTTTAAGGGGCTCATTCTTTTATTCTGATATTATTAAATAAATAGTCAATAATGATAACAAATTGGTATGATATGAATTTGATCTGAAAACTTACCCACACGATATATAGGGATATCAAAATATATTAATTTTGCTTTCATGCTTCTTAAATATTGTCATTCTACTTACGTTACAAAATGCTTTTATTTGGGCATTCGTATAAGACCTATTTCTTGAATAAATTGCTAAACTTCTTGTGGGGTTGATATAATTTTTTAAACACTAAACAAAAATAAAATTTGATAAATTTGAGAAGTATGGATCCTGCGCTGCGTTCACACGTCATATAGCAATTGAGCCTTATCTTCTTGAGAAACACGAAAGTTTATGTCGTGCATAAACTTTAATTCACCATTTTTGTCCCTTTTCATCGACAAAAAGTTTTAAATGTATACACTTCGTCTCATACAGTGGACCAATCCATAGAATAAATAGGGAATACATTTTTAAAAATTTAATTCACTATTCAACTGTAACGCACCCTTAGAATGAAAGTGACCTAACTAAAAAAATCGGCATCTTTTTTATAACCTGGTTTTAGAGCTCATTTCGCTTTTAAAGGTCAGTTTATTGAAAAAATCAGAAGTTACAGAAATTTTGAGTTAGGTCACTTTCATTCTAAGGGTGTGATAAAATGTTCGTACTCAAAACCAATTAATTTTTTTATGAGAACTTTCTACAAAATAATTTAAATAATTTGAATATAGTTGTCAAACTGTTGAACCTTCTTTAGATGACACTCTTTTAGTTGCATTTTTAGAAATGAAATTAAATTAAAATATATCGCGAAAAAAATTGTTCGTAGAACGTTCATTAAATCATACAAATCAATTTCGTGAAATAAAAAAAATAAGTGTGGAGCGTACAAGGAAAAGAGCTAAATTCATGTGCTTGAAAATAGATTACTTTTAAATATAGACTGGAGCATGGGTACATATTTTATTTTCAATCAGACTAGACTTTCTCAGTTAGGGCCAGTTTGTTCACAGTGGGTTAAATCTGAACGATGACTATCACCGTTCTAACGAAATGGCGCTAATCAACCAAAATCGGCTGATTAACGATTCCCATGATTAACAACTTAAATTAGGGATTCCTCGAAAAAAAAATGTATTACCATGTACATTCGATGATTTACCAATTGCAATAATCCTTGATTAAAGATAATCAACTGTGAATAAACTGGCCCTTAGTGTTCCCTATACACTTACTACTGCAAAAATTAAAACAAAATTATATTTAAAAAATAAGCACTTTGTGGATCGTATTCATTATTCAATTTACTTCAATCAATTTCACACTGTATTTTGTATGAAAAATGAAAAAAAAAAAAAATTGAGTAATCGTAGATTTTTTGTCATCTAGTTATTTTGGCCCCGAATAGAAGAAAAGAAAACTGCAGATATAATTTGAAGGTTGCTGTTGCAAGAAAAAAATTTACATTTCCTCTCAAAATGTGTCTATGCCTTGGAAAAATAATTAAATCACTTCATATCGCACCCTTAAAATAAAAGTGACCTAACTCAAAATTCCTCTAACTTCTGATCTTGCAATAGCAATATAATTCATACGTTTTTGAAGAATTTGTTGCTCATTTTCAACAAATTGCAATTTTTTAGTTAAGGTCACTTTCATTCTAAGGCTGCGATATGTCAATAGTCATTTGAATGTTTCCTTAGTATTTTAGGCTTACTGTTTATGCGTTATTATTTCCAATTTTTGTATTATCTTGCTCTACTGTTAATTGTGCTTCTTCTTTCTTTCTATAATTTGCAAGCTTGCAAACTAAAATCCTTATAAGAGTAAAACAGGAACTACCGCATTGTTCTTAAGTTGTACTTATGAGAGTGCTTATCTTCTTTTTTCATTTCATTCCATTTCGATTTTATTTTTTTTTTTTTTTGTATACGCGTGTAATTTTTTGTGCAATAAAAAGCGATACGCGTGTTTCGATTATCGCCAACAGTTTATCTCAGCGCGATCTGCGCGAGAGAGAGACTATACAATTTTGGTTGTCCTTGAGATGGTTGGTTGTGGTAGTTAGCCCCTACGGACGGGTTAACTGGTCTGAATTACTAAAAAAAAAAAAAAAAAAAGTCTCCGTCCCCAGTTTTTTCCGCACAAGATATTTATGATTATAAAAAAAAACGAAAATAAAAATAAAAAAAAAGTTATCAAGTCCGACCCATTCACATATCCCGCATTTTGTTTTTCGCGTCGTTTAACGACGCGTCCTCCTTGTTGTCGTAGTTAATTTACATTGCGCTTTTGTTAATCAACTAAAGGAGTTGCACTTTCCCCCCCCATTCCCCCCTTTCATCCCAAGAACCCCCCAGAGAGAACCAATTGAGAAGATGACCATCAGATGAAGTTTCCTGTTTTCCTTGCTCGTCGTGCGTCGTCGTTGTCGTCTCACACATAATAACAGACTCGATGAGTGAATCTTAATGGAGGGTTATTCCTTCAGATTCAGACAATACACATATATGTAAGGTCTACACGAACACACATAAGCACATCATATATTTTCTCAAAACCAGCATTGCCACAACAAGAAGATTTTGAACAATATTGACTTAGAAATAAATTTCTAATTTGTCAAAGTAGTGATGGGGAAATTTTGTAGGGATTGATATTATTTCCTTGAATTTTTAATATACACAGTAGACAGGGTTAGAACATTAGAAGTCAAATTTCGGAGCAGATTTATAAAAAAAATTTAATAAATCGAAAATTTCTAGAGTAGATTTGAAAACCAAAGAAAAACTCAAGTTTTCAAAAACTGTATTTTTAATAAAAAACTTAATTTACTTAAAAATAAATATTTTTTTAACATAATAAACATAAATTCCATTTGTTCAGAATAGAATCTTAGATTCAAACATTTAGAGTCAAGAGAATTGAAATTGAATTTTTTTTTTAGTTTTTCGCATTGGAAAAAAGGAGTAAATATCAAACAATTTTTTCTAACAATTGGATTAAATTTACTTCGGTTGGAGTAAGGTACTAACGGTGATGGTGGACGTCCCATATAATGAATGATGTAATTTTGGAAGTAATTCTCTATATCGGACGTATAGTCCACTGTATTAATATTAAAAAATATGAAATTTGATTCGTTCCACAAATTTTTTCACATCGTATTTGCAATTTCAAAACGTTCGATCACAAAAAACGCCGAATAAGGGTGGATACAAAATATTTAAATATTTTTCAATTTATGAGTGAGTTTCACCCGAAAAATATTTCACCTTAAAATTTTTTGTTCCCCCCGAATTTCAAAAGCTATTGTGGGTTTCGCCCGAACGAAATTTCGTTCGCCTACTAAAAATAAGTGAACATTTAGGCTGTCAATCAGCCTTGTTGTGAGTTTCACCAGAACAACATTCCACCCGGAAAATTTGACATTTCACTTTTCGGCTATTGTGAGTTTCACCCGAAATTTCTTGTTCGAAAAATTCCCCTTATTGCGATCATTCATTTCGGGGGGAATGTAATGCCATTGACACCCTAAATTTTCACTTTTCTTTAGTGGGCGAACGAAATTTCGTTCGGGCGAAACTCACAATAGCTTTTAAAATTCCGGGGGAACAAATAATTTTAAGGTGAAATATTTTTCGAGTGAAACTTACAATGAGGCAGAATAACATTATATTCCGCCCGAAATGAATGTTCACAATAAGGGGAAATTTTTTGAATACAAAATTTCACAATCAGCCTTACTGTGAGTTTCACCCGAAAAATATTTCACCTTAAAATTTTTTATTCCCCCGGAATTTTAAAAGCTATTGTGAGTTTCGCCCGAACGAAATTTCGTTCGCCTACTAAAAATAAGTGAACATTTAGGCTTTCAATAACATTACATTCTGCCCGAAATGAATGTTCACAATAAGGGGAATTTTCCGGGTGGAATGTTGTTCGAGCGAAACTCACAATAAGGCCGAATATGGTGAAAAGTGAAATGTCAAATTTTCCGGGAGGAATATTATTCGGGCGAAACTCACAATAACCCATTTAAACCCAGTTACCTACTTATTTCGAGTGAAAAAAAAAAGTTTCATACGAACAGAATGAAATTTCTTACTTTTGACTAAAACGTATTAATTGTCAAATAATTTTAAACTCTGTCACATATTTACCTTGCTATCCTATACTAAAATTTTTTAAAACATGGTGATAAGTAGATTGCGAATGAGTAATGCTTTAATTTTTCTTTTCACATAAGGTTTATAAATTTCACACAGAAATTTTTTTTTTCATTTCATTTTTTTGTTTTATAAATTTTCAGGCTGAATATGGAATTAGCAACATTACATTGCCGGAGAGTCTCTGATTTTTGACAGTCGTTTTAAGACACTTGGATAGCAGACGTATACATTGTTTTGAATTTTGATGCAGATATAAAAAGGAAATTTTTATGTGAAGCCGGAATGACAAAGTGAGTCTAAAACTAAATCTAGATTTATATAAAATTGTTGTATTTTTTCCTTCAAAAAGCCTTAGCTAAGATTCTCTATAGTCTGCATGTATGTAAGGGCGTCCCATATTTTGATTTTTTTAAATTTGTATACTCCATACGGGCGCTAAGGGTCTAAATAATTTTTAAAAAAATATTCTCCAAGTTTCAAGTCTCCATCTTAATATAATTCAACGCCGACTAAATTTTGAAATTTTTCTGTGTAAAACATAAGTAGTTTTCATCAGCTGATGAATAAGCTGGTTTTTAGCTCCTATAGGCAAACTTAAATGACAACAAAGGTTTGATATCTCTAAATGGAGTATTTGGGCCTTATAGTGGTTCGTCCTAAAGCCTAGTACATACTTGTGAATCAAGTCCTGAATCCATACAAATTTGCATTTTTGTTCACCCGTGAGCGTGCTCGTGAAGCCATGACAAAAAGTGGAGAGTTTGCGTTCACGAGCGGTGAACCAAATTCACGCGCAAAATGTACGGGAACTCTTTGATTTTTGGTGTAGCTTTGACCATAAAAGCTGCAACAGTCAAGCAAATTGTGTCGAAAATTCACTTTCTCCACTGATGGTTGTTCACTTCACGAGGAAGTATGTACTAGGCTTTAGTTTGAATAGCTCAGCCATTAAGCCATTCATACCAGCAACCTAGTTGGACTTAAGATTGAATATCACTATATTCATGATTTCTTGTTGATCGGTGCTTAAATAAAAAAAACCCTTTCGTGAAAAAATTTCCACGGGTTTTTTTTTTCCTATTTTGGGAAATTTGCTATCGAGGATTATCTTTTGAGAAAATATTTCTTTCAGCAAAATAGCTATAGTGAATAATTTTTTTCAGGGAACTGTTTTCCTTATTTCAATGCGAACATTTACGCGAGTAAGTTATTGGCGAAAAATTATTTCATGGAAGATTCACGATGGGAAACATTTTTTCCCCATTAAAATTTATTCCAGGGACAAAAATTCCCATTAAATTGACGATAGGACTGAATAAAATTTTTATAAACATATCCATTCTCCTTTTAAGCTTCAAATTTGTAGAAAAAGACAGTAGATTTATTGAAAATGTAGTAAAATGGCAACATTGGTCCAAACTCAAAATCCACTTATCTTCGTTTTTTTTTGTTTTATTAATTTCAGGTGGTTTTAATTTTTTTTTACAAGATCGTTGTTTTTTTTTATAAATATCTATACGACTCCTCTGGTTTTGTTTATGCGAAAAATATGTCCTGTGGCATAATTGTTTTTGTCTGGGCATATACACATAGAAGACCAAAAAAAAAGAAGATATTTTGATGGCATAGTAGATAAGAAAGGCAGACTTTATACTGAACCCGCATCCATTTAAGTAAAGTACCAATTTTATATGTTCAATGGTTTCAATGTGACATCAAATTAACCACATATAGTGCGATATTAAAATATTTTGTTCTTCTTCCAAAAGAATTTTTGTTTTTAAACTTGTTTATATATTTTTTTCGCTTTGGTTCCACATGAAAAAAGTATTTATTTTTAGTACCCACTTTTCTATATATATTTTATCGGGTTTATTTTTAAAGCCTATATATAGACTTCAATAAATCCCACATTTTTTGTTCGACAAAAATTCGTAATTTTGCACAAAAAAAAAAAAAAAAACAAATAGAGAAAAACCTGATCCCCTATATTAAAATTAAAAATAAATTGGGTGGCGCGGCAGCTCGTGTAGAAGCAGGGCCTATAGTGACTTACAACTTTCAACCATTCCTGTATGCGTGTTGTTGGTAGGACTGAAGGGGACCTACAATTTTCTACCGAATCCGAACGGCTAAGGCGAGAAGCACTTTTTTATGACAAGAGATACTCTTGGAGGATTTGTGAATTTCTCGTATAAGAGGTAGTAACCCGAGAAAAACATTTGTTTTTAAGGCAGGAAAATAATACACCAAAATTGCATTTAAATAAAATTACAACAAAGCTTAATTTTGGTCTAGTATCTTTGTTGTTCTGCCGTCTTAATTATTTCCTAAATGTTACAATTCGATTTGAAAAAATTTACAGATTTCACTCATAAAGTAACTATGGGGACATTGAAAATGACTTGTGTTAGCTGGATAAAATAAAAACATGACTAATCTTGGTGATTTCTAATTTGTACGGTAGAACACCGTTCATTAAATCAATGAACACCGTTCATTAAATCAATGAACCCTGTTCATTAAATCAATGAACACCGTTCATTAAATCAATGAACACCGTGCATTAAATCAATGAACCACCGTTTAAATCAATGAACACCGTTCATTAAATTAATGAAAACCGTTCATTAAATCAATGAACATCGTTCATTAAATCAATGAACACCGTTCATTAAATCATTGAACACCGTTCATTAAATCAAGAAACACCGTTCATTAAATTAATGAACACCGTTCATTAAATTAATGAGCACCGTTCAATACTATATCAGCTTTCCAATTTGTTTATGAAATATAACGGGTGATTTTTTAAGAGGTTTAGAACTTTAAAAAAAAAAAAAACACAAAAAATTCGAAAAAATGAATGAAATATTTATTTGAATCGATAGTTTGAACCTTGCAATTTAATGTTTAAAGATAATTTCATGCAAATGTTGACCGCGGCTGCGTCTCAGGTAGCCCATCCGCTGAGTCCAATTTTGGCATACTCTTTCACACATATCGGCCGGTATCTCACGAATGAATGCATGGATGTTGGCTTCCAGTGCGTCAATCGAAGCGGGCTTGTCCCTATAGACATTAGCCTTGACATACCCCCACAAAAAATAGTCAAATGGTGTCAAATCGCACGATCTAGACGGCCAATTGACCGGCCCGAAACGTGAAATTAACTGTTCACCAAACTCGCCTCGCAATTGCGCCATTGTTTCGCGTGCTGTGTGGCATGTGGCACCGTCTTGTTGAAACCACATATCATGCAAGTCAAGAACTTCCATTTCGGGCAAAAAAAAGTTTGTTATCATCGCTCGGTAGCGTTCACCATTGACAGTAACGCTGCGATTCGCATCATCTTTGAAGAAATATGGCCCAATAATGCCGCCGGCCCATAAACCGCACCAAACAGTGGCTTTTTCGGGATGCATTGGTAGCTGTTGCAATGCTTCTGGCTGATCTTCACTCCAAATGCGGCAATTGTGCTTATTTACGTACCCATTCAACCAAAAATGAGCCTCATCGCTGAACACAATTTTTCGATAAAAAAGCATTTCGAACCGAGCACGAATTTTGATAGTAAAATTCAATAATTTGCAAGCGTTGTTCATTTGTAAGACGATCCATGGTTAAATTGCAAACCAAACTGAAGCTGTTTGACAGTGACACAAGGTACTAAACACACGTCAGCTGTCAAAACCAGTGTTGCCAAAACCAAACCAGCTAAAAAATCACCCTTTACTTGAGTATTAAATTGTCTTAAATGTTAATAGAAATTTGTCATATCACACTCAAATGCTTTGGAAATGTTTTACTCCATATGCTGTTCGATCATTTAATTTGGAGCTCATTTTGTTCAACGATTTCTGAAATACTTCAGATCGGTAAAAACTCAAAGCCTTTTTGATATGTGTCCAGACAAAAAAAAAATAAATACAGCTCTTTTCCTGAAAGCTGAGTTCCCTTTTCTGAGCTTAAAAAAAAAAGAAACAAAAAAACACGAAATTATGGAGCAATTTTCTTTTTGTCACACACATAATACTTCATCAACTCATATATGTATCTACTCCAGGTGGATACGAGAATATTTAATTTCAAGTTAAAACCAATCGTAAATATAGGCATGTCAGAAAATCTTTACGACCATTTTGTACTAGAATTATGTTTAGTTCTAGCAAGTTAAATAATTTTTTTCTTAGGAAAACCATGTTACTTGTCAGCTGCTGTCAAAAATTACAAAGCATCCTATAGTAGACAAAACGTAAAGCAAAGCAATACTGCACGAGACACACAAGAAACAACCATAATGACCAACAAATTAACACTTTTCTACAGTTAATTTGCTGTATAAGTGTAATTTGAATGAATAGGGCATACTAGGGTAAAATTATAATAGATGTCACTGACAATAATAATGTGATCTGATGCGGTGCATGAGTGATTTTTTAATATTTTAAAATATTTTTTTCTACAGGTGGAAATCTTCAAAAGACATTTGATAATTTTCGGTACCAAGTAGTGTGGGACTTGTACCGCACTAAAACCACTGCGATATCAGGACCAATCTACGATCGATTTTTATTTCTTAAATACAAAATAGGGGAAGTTTAAAGTTTTAATACTTTCCCATCGCATTTAGACCATCAACTCATGAGGCTTGATTCTTCTTAGTCTTCGAACATTGTCACGTATATTTAAGGCAGTATCCATCTCGGAGTTAGAATGACTATGAGGTCGCTAATTATGTGATTCAGCGTGTTTTCTAACCACTTCTGTAACCACTTCTATTTGTAGATCATGATGCAAGTCGCTATTTCTTATATACCAAGGGGCATTTATTATTCCACGAAGGACTTTGTTTTGAAATTTTTGGATGATTTCAGCATTTGTCTTCTTTGTGCAACCCCACAGTTGGATGCCAAGGGTTTTAGTACTTGGTTGTATAGCACTATTTTGTTCTGGATAGATAAGTCAGAATTCTTACCCAGTAACCAATACTTTTTTCTATATTTTAGGTTAAGTTCTTCTCTTTTCTTTTTAATGTGCTCTTTCCACTTTAGCTTGGCATCCAAAGTCATTCCAAGTTATTTGGCAGTATTGGCGTAGGGTACAACTTTAGTGTTAATAAAAATTAGAACATGAATAATCTTTTTGTTGGTAAAGTTTATATGAGTTGATTTTGTTTCATTTAGTTTGATACGCCATTGTTGCGTCCAATGTCTTACTTTAGCAATTTTTCTATAGCGTTCACAACGCATTTATCAGGCACTAAAATGGCAGTATAATCTGCAAATATGACCATGATAGCATTATTGTCCACTGGAATATCCCTAGTATATAACATATACAGTGTTGGCCCTAGGACACTTCCTTGTGGTACACCGGCTTTAATTTTATTAAGATCTCTTGCTCGTACCGTACTCTAAAGAGTCGGTCGGTAACATAGGATCTCAGTATTTCGAAGAACTGCCTTGGGAGGTCTCTATGCAGTTTGTACTCAAGTCCCAAATGCCAAACCTTGTCAAAAGCTTGCGCAACTTAAATTAATACTTCAAAGAAATTACGGCTTTGTGGTCTTACGCCTTCCTTTTCTTTTTCTTTTTTCCAACTTTCTTTCCTTCCAACTTTTACCTTAAGTTGACATTTTTATTTAGTTGTTCAATGTTCATTAAATCCCTACAGGGAAAATAAATAGATTTTCTGATGAAATAGCTGATATTGACAAATCTTAAAAAATCAAAATATCATTACAACTAATGTGCCCAAGTCTCCCCTATTAGAAAAGTGTGCGTTCTAGAGATAGTTATCTTAACATTCTTTGTATATTTATTTTGCTTTGTTTTAGTAAGCGAGCATTATGCTTTGACTGGGTTGTTTTTTTTGTTTTGTTCACGAAGCATTAATATACTACCGGAATGCTAGGGGTCATCTCCTATGCATTGCATATATGTAGCTACCGCTGCGCTGCTGGTATAACGCGTGCGCTATAGCAAGAAATTTAAATAAATAGAAGCGGGTTGTATAGTTAGTGTTTATTACGTGCGATATTATCTCGTTAGAATTAAAAAAACAAGAAAAATTACATTTTATGACTTTAAGACTTTAAGACTCTAACCATGAAGGAGCTATAATTAAACGTACATATAACACCGCTATATCCACATGCTGATGCACTTTGGATATCTATACGATGATCTTTGCTTTATAGCCAGGTATGTTGAAAAAAAAGCTTAACTATGTAGATATTTTATGTAGAAAGTGCGATTTTGATTTGCGTGACATTTTTAATTTTAGCGATAAATTTAAACACTGCGACATAGATACGATCACAGTGTAGTTAGTTAGTTATTGGACAGCTTGGTCATGGTCAGTGCTGTTGAAGTAGGCTGTTTTGGGTTGAAACTACCAAAATGCCCAAGAATTATGTACGAAAACTCGAAGCATCAATGTTTTCCTGGAACCTGTCTTTCAAGGAAATTCATCTAGCAATATGAGAGTTATTTAATTTAATTACCTTCCTGAAAGGGGCGTGGTTTTTTAATATCTAAAGTCTCCAGTATACTTGCAATATGGCTAAAACAACCAAACCTGGAACCTTTCTTTCAAGGAAATTCATCTAGAAACATGAGAGTTAACTCATTTCCTTTAAAGAAAGGTTCCAGGAACTTCCATTTTTTTCGTTTCAGCCACTATAAGTCCACTGGAGACTTTACACATTAATAAACCACGCCCCTTTTGCGAAGATAAGCCCGAAAATTGATTGTTAACCCATCTCCTTTAAGAAATAATTTTTTTTTTTAAGTTTTGTATTAAGAAATTTGTAGGTTATGCGTGAGCGTTATCTTATCGCTATCGTGAAAAGTCAAACAAAAAGGGCCTTTCTTCCGTGAATCTTTAAAGTTGGGATAGAAAGAAATTCCCCGGGAGTTTTTTTTTCCATTGTGGGAAATTTGCAATCACGAATTATCTCTGGGAAAATATTCCTTTCAACAAAAAAGCTATCGCGATATAATTTTTCCTTATGTCAATGCAAAAATTTCCCTTACTAAGTTCATGGGGAAAAATTATTTTGTGGGGAGATTCCCGATTGGAAATATTCTTTCTCCGGTAGTTTTTGTTTTCCCGCGAAAAAATGCTCCTATTAAGCTGGCGATATAAGGTTGATTAAGTCGGCCTCTAAAGAGTCAATCCCAGCATTCTTGTCCTGAGATTTCTGCCTATATACCACAATATTTACATAATCAGTTGCTAGAACTTATTAGTTTTGTATGAGTCTGTAATGGAGATTATACACCGTATTGACTTAACTTTTTATCAAAGAACGATGACCCCAATTTGTTGAAGACCCTCGAGTTATTACGCCATCACTGATTTAATGAATCACTTTTATATAATTGTATTGATTGGATATTGATCATTATGGACAAAAACAGCACAGACAGGAAAACAAAACTCCCACTCGTATATAAAATCTGCTGCCTGAAAAACTCATCACAAAATGAATTTAAAATTACAAAAAAAAAATCCACCACAAAAAGAATTATAATTGCCAAATTGAATCGCGAATCGTGAAGTTCAACCTTTTTTTTGTTTTTAGTTGGTCAATATACAACGCCTTCTCAAGTTATCCTCAAAAACCTTCAATTCTTCTTTCGTAATAAAAATGTGATTTTTTTCAAATATACTACATAACTCATTCCATTCCCTCATTATAATATGTGCTTGAAAACCAAAAAAAAACAAAAACCCCTTTGTCCGAATTTTCATTTTTGGCCAGTCAATGATATTGTTAAAGGAAGATATTTCTTTTTTTGATGGGAATTGAGCTAAAACAAAAAAAAAAAAAAACTTTTCTTGCGTCACTTTAAGCGTCTGTTGGACATGAAAAATACACTTTGTTGTCCTGTTGTCTTGTCTGCCTGGCCAAATTCGATAATTGTATCGTTTTCGGATGCACGAAATATGTGTTTCCGTTGTTTGGTTCAAAAGGATGAAGATGCAACCAACGACGCGCGACGACGAGGCAGCTTGATATAGACAACTTCTGGATTTGTTCCTTAACAAAAAACAATATCATGCTTGTTAGCAGTTGAACTTTGTTCGAAGGAATTTTAAAAAAAAATTGCAAATCAATCAACTTTAAGTTTTAAAAAGTCCGTAGCCATATCAGTAATTAGAGGGGCGGGCGGGGTCGAAATATTAAAAATTCGGATTGTTTTTATTACTACTATTTGTTCAGTTGTGTACTAAAAGGTGTTGGATTTTTGAGTGCAAACATGCCTTCAATTTGAAATTAAAGTTGTGTTGAAATATGTAGAAATTTAAGACGCGCCTCAAGCCTTTTACTTCGCAATGCGAGTGTTGAAACAGTCACCGATGAAACCATTTGGAAACTCATTTGCAACGAAATGGTGCACTAACTCCTGGTCGACTAGATTGAAACTGATTTTAAATAAGTTTTCAAATTATCAAACGAAACCATTTCGAAAATATTTCTATTTCTATTCTTGTGATTTTAGGCATTAATTATGTTTCCGATTTTGTTCCTATAAAAAATAACCAAATCGTACATAATGTAACAAAATAGAAACTATTCACAACCGTTCACCATAAAAAAAATGTCAATGTGACTTGTTTCATATTTGCCAAAATGTGTGACTTTTATCAAAATTTTTGAAATTTTCAAAATTTTCGAATTTTTCAAAATTTTCGGATTTTTCAAAATTTTTAACTTTTTTAATTTATTTTTACTTTTTCTAAAATGTTTCCCTTTTTTCCAAATTGTTCATATTTTCCAAAATTTTTGATTTTTCTCAAAATTTTTTTTCACTTTTTTCAAAATTTTACATATCTATTTCTTAAAATTTTGGACTCTTTTTTCAAAATTTTTTAATTCCACTTTTCTAAAAATTTGTCATTTTTGGCTTTTTTTCAAAATTTTTGACTTTTTTCAAAATTGTTCACTTTTCCAAATTTTTTGACTTTTTTCAAATTTATTTACTTTTTTCATAATTTTTGACTTTTTTCAAAATTGTTCAGTTTTTCAAATTTTTGACTTTTTTCAATTTTATTACTTTTTCAGAATTTTCGACTTTTTCAAAATTTTTCACTTTTTCATTTTTTTTTTACTTTTTTAAAATTTTTTCACTTTTTCAAATTTAAGTAAAAATGTGAACATTTTCATTCAGACACTTATTTCGGTCAGAACTTGCAGATTTCGAAATCCTTTTTGTTCCCGTAAATGTAACTTTTTGACTTTTCTCAAAATTTTTTTCACTTTTTACAAAATTTTACATATCTATTTGTCAAAATTTTGGACTCTTTTTTCAAAATTTTTGACTTCTTTTCTAATAATTTGTCACTTTTTGACTTTTTTTTCAAAATTTTTGACTTTTTTTTCAAAATGTTTGACTTTTTTCAAAATTGTTCACTTTTCCAAATTTTTTGATTTTTTTCAATTTTGTTTACTTTTTTCAAAATTGTTCACTTTTTCATTTTTTTTTTTACTTTTTTAAAAATTTTTCACTTTTTCAAATTTAAGTAAACATGTGAAAATTTTCATTCAGACACTAATTTCGGTCGCAACGTGAAGATTTCGCAATCCTTTTTGTTCCTGTAAATGTAACTTCGCATTTGTCAAAAAAAAATGTTGCTTTGATAAATGTGAAGTTAAGATTTGCGAAACCAAAAAGCTATGCGAATAATCACGTTACGAATAAATTGGTTAAGATACACACAAAAACAGGTTTGCGAGAACAGAAAGAATTGCGAAATCTTCATGTTGCAACCGAAGAAATAAGAGAACGAATGAAAATTTGCAAAGTCACAGCATTTACTTAAACAAAAATTTATTTTGACAAATACGAAGTAGGATAACTGAAACAAGAAATCATTGCGAAATGGTAATTTCAAAGACAATTTTTTGCAAACTTAAAATAAATTAGGATTTCAAGCATTTTTGCGAAAACAAAATTGATATTATTGATTGCAAAATCCAAGTAAAATGACCGAGTAAACATATTTGCAAAATCTGATCATCGAATCAAACGGAACATTGCAAACAGTTCACCTTGCGAATAGTGGTTAAAAACCGAATAGAGATTTTTGAAGTAAAAGAAATCATTTTTGATATGTTTCTACATTTAAAGTAAATATTTGCGAAACCTGAAGGCAGTGTGAAATCGTAAATAGGTAAAGAAGATATTTTATGGGCGTACCACGATTTTTTAATGCGAAACTTTCACGCTGTCAGCCATAAACCAAAGACAAAATGAATATTTGTGAACAAAAAATTCAAATTTGGTTCCTGTGTAGTAAGATTTGCGAACAAATAAGTTTCCCTTCTTTACCTCCTTGTCTACAGCCTTGAACCTCTGACAGACGAAATTTTGATTGAGCACGAAAAACTTTTATTAGTTTGATTTCTTTGATCCAAAACTTTAAATTCTCACAACTTTGCTGGCTTAAACTAATGGAATTGGCATTTGAGTACATTTTAAAGACGATTTCATCAACAATACCATCAACAGTATAAACAGCCCATAGATGTCTTTCTCCTCTTATTGGCAAATTAAAATGTCTTGTCTTACAAATCTGTTAACAAAAAAAAAGACAATGTTTTTTTGGTCATTCTATAAAATCGAGGAATTCACTTAGAAAACATTTGTAAGCTTGTTAGATTGCTTAATAAACTTCCATTTAGTTACAACTTGAGTAAGGAAAAAAAAAAGATTGCCATTCGGGGTCTTCCTCCATAAATGCGTTTTAAATTAAAAAATACTTTAAATAAATAGATACAACTATAAAGAACTGTGAGTGCAGCAAGGAGTATACAATTTCACTTCTAACACCAAATCCCACTTTGACGCCCTACTAACGCACTAGAGCGTGTAGTGTATGCCAATATGTACTCAAAACATTTCCCTACACACGCAATGGGTTGCTGCAGGCACGACCGGCAATGAAGACATGGCCGACGCGTTTTTTCGTTTCTAGTTTCCTTCCGCCGAAATAGACATTTTGATAAGTTGGTCCACAAGTGTGGTCATTTCTGGCATAACATGATCTGCAAGAAAAAAACATTTTTTTTATTTTTTTATTTAATGTGTGACGTGAGTTCTACTGACTGCAACTTAACTATGGCGGCGTGAATACGCTACGCCTTTTGGTGACAGTTTTGTTACGCTTTCTCATTGCAGTCAGTATAGATAGTGTATGTAGAGCCAATTGAGTTGGGCGCCAAGAAATGCCAGTGCCAATGCCAGCAAATAGATCATAGTTTCATAAATGGCCCAGATTATATGGGAAGAAGCAATCGAGCATGTAAGGCGTGTAAGTAATTAATTTTCGATATGGATATGATGTCCCTTTATATCTTCACATATAGATATGTAAAAAATTCAAATGAATCTAATTTAAATATATGTGAAGTGATTCATTAAACTTGGAGCTGCACTGTTGCTGGCGGGAAAGAAGGGAAATGATTTATTGAGTTGTTAGAGAGATAGTTGAAATAGTGGATATGATATGCCAATTCGGTACTGTATATATATTCAGACTCACAGTGGGTTCTAAATAAATGGAGTTCTGTCACAGCAAAAAAAAAAGGATAGCCTTAGGCACAATCTAAATATCTAAATAAAATTGCAACTTTCAAAATAAATGTTAAAGTAATTAACATTTTTAACTTCTTAAGAGGTTGCAGTCTTCAATGCTGACCAAAGTTAAATAGACTTTTCCATCAACTTGAGAGCAAGTTTCGAAGAGCGATAAAATATGATTCGTTCTCTCGTAAAAAATTCAAAAGGGAATTTTACTTTTGTTTTAATCGCGAATCTTATTTTTTGGTTCCTTTAAAATAAAATTCGTTTTCACGATCAAAACAAATCTGTTGGCATTTGTAAACATGGTTCGTTTCCGAATTTATCACGTGGAAACATTGAAATTCCATTCACGAACCGTTCAAATAATTAAAAATAATTGTCAATGCGACTTCTTTCAAAAAATTTCACTTTTTCAAAATTGTTCACTTTTTCAAATGTTTTGACTTTTTTCAAAATTTTTGACGTCTCACAAAATGTTTCATATTTTTTACTTTTTCAATTTTTTTTACTCAATTCAAAATTTTTCACTTTTGTTTTAAATGTTTGTCTTTTTTTCAAAATTTTTGAATTTTCTTAAAATATTTAAAAATTTAGTTTTTTCCCGAATTAATCTCGTGAGAACTATTGAAGATCCATTCACGAACCGTTCAAATATTAAGAAAAAATGTCGATGTCACTTTTTTTTATTTGTTCCCTTTTTTAAAATTGTTATTTTTTTTCAAAATTGTTCACTTTTTTCAATTTGTTTGACTTTTACCAAAATTTTTCACTTTTCTCAAATTTTTTCACTTTCATTTTTTTACTTATTTCAAAATATTTCACTTTTTTAAATTTTTTGACATTTCTCAAGTTTTTTCACTTTTCAAAAATGTTTGTAATTTTTTTTAAAACTTGGTTTTTTTTCAAAACTTTGACTTTTTTCCAAAATTTTTGATATTTTCCAAATTTTTTGATTTTTTTTCAAATTATTACTGGACTTCGCTCAACCCTAAAGATATCTTTAGATGATGATATATCGTCAGCCACGCCTTGTAACCCTAAAAATTTGTTTGGATGGAATATAACTACAGTGTATAGGCCTGGTGTTAACATTTTGTCTATGAGAGTTAATTTTACTCCCGCTTATGTGCTTGGTTTTTGAAGTGTATATGTTGTCTATATTGTAGTTTGGCAGCATTTATTCGTTCCAATTGAAAAACGCTGTTACCCACCCTCCCCCTTCCCCCCTGCTGCAAACCTCGCCGTTATAAAAATATGAATATATAGAATATTCGACTTGTATGCCAAATTTTATTAGAATCCGTCTAGCCTTTCGAGTGTGACTAGTGAACAAACATCTAAATAAACATATTTTCATGATAAATAATTATATTCATAGGAATAAGCTTGCTAGATTCTCAACAGACGCTTACATCGATCCACAACCATAATTTGTTGAATTTTTTATTGAAAATCTTGACAACTATCCTGTGCATAACAGAGTTGTTTTGAAACTCACTTTTAATTATTTTTTTTTTGTTGAAAAAAAAAATATCCCTTCCCAAACTTGTTTAGATCAAACCAACAATTATTATAACTTTGTATTTTTATGGCTATTTTTCTTTTATCAGCCTATGATGCTGCATCAACATGTAGATAAGATATACCCTAGCTAGCGCAGGATTAACTAAAGTTTGATGCACTCACATGCTGAGATTTGTCAGTTAAAATGTCAAAGTTTTCATTATTATTGCCGCATCACTGTCATTGGTAGTCGCAGCATCATCATCACAGGCAGGAAATGCAAAATCTCTGCAATTATGGATGTTGCAGGTTTTTTTTTTCTTCTTAAAATGTATTTAAGTATGCTTTCGTTCTGATGGTAAAATTGCTTCAGCACGACACACAACAAAATAACACACACAACATACATATTTTTCTTGGACTCGTTTAATTGATTGGAAATTATGTTGCATTAGAACACGCCCACCACATCGCATTGCGCCCCATCTATAGGCAGTTGCACGCATAGCACATCCATATGATGATGGCCACATACTATAGATCCTTTCCTTATAGATGCGTTGCGTTTCATGATGGTATAGAAGCTGCAGCTGTGAGAAACGCTGCAGCAACTTATTTACTAAATGGTGTGATGGTACTAATTCGCCGCAATGCCCGTACTCACTTATTGGGGTACCGCTGGGAGACCGCATTTGAAGTTCGTCGCCCCGCTAATTGATATTTTCACCTTCACCCAATTGCTTTGGTTTTATTTGGCATTTCTTAGATGCATGGCACAGCGCAGTACAGAGCGATGTATCTGCGATGGTGGCATGATGCAGCAACAGTGAAGTGGTGCGGCGTGACGCGGCGGGCGGCGGTGGTAACAGCGCGTTAAAGTGGTGGAGTTGGAGTTAATTTTTGATGGCGCTACAAACCTGATTAGAGATCTGACTCTGACAAACAACCACACGGCTCCATACGTCTTTAAAGAGGACGACGTGATTTCCTTGTGGTATATACATAAATGCAGTAAGGCAGCGGCAGGCAGGCAGACACAGGCTCCCCATGACGATTGGGACACAGGTTTTGTGAAAGTGCGTAGCGAAAGGCGGAACTAATGATGTACAAATTGAATTTGGATCTAGCTCTGTTGTTTTTTTTTTTTTGTTAGGAACATACATCTGAAGTGTCTAATATAATGGTGGAATGGTTGCTAGATGGGTAGGGTATAAGGAAAGGTATAGAAAACCACAAGACAGGAGTGCGGAATTTTGATGTAATGAACCTCATGTGGGGTTTCTAATGGGAATTTGTTCCTTAAAAAAAATAACAAAACAAAACAAATGACTCTAGACCTGAAAAATCTTTCACTGAAGGTGCCACTCCTTCATGTCAAGGATATAATTTTGTTGAGGAAACAACTTTAAAGAAACAAGCATTTGGTTGTTTGACCCTAATTTGTATTATCTCTTATAACAGATGCTTTGGGGATAAAGCATTTATCATAATTATTTGAAAAAAAATCTTATTGATTAGTGAATGATCTTGATACAGATGAGTTTTTGGTCAAAAATGTAATTTCTAATATTACGAACAGTGAGAAGGGAATAAGATCAATGTTAAGACACCTAAAAGTCAAGTTTTTACAACCTATTATTCTTACTTAATAATCATAACACAAAGAAATCATATACATTTCAATAACAATGTGAATTCGCGTGAGTAAAATGTACTCTCATCGAATGTTCGACCTTATAACAGGCCCCGCCGTAATTAAATCGTACAACGAATCTTTGAAAAGTATTATAGCTTCCGTCCTTACAAAAAGTTTCGAAACGAATTCGAGTTTGTGAAAAACGATATGGAAAGCCCACAAATTCGTGTCCATATTTTTTTTAAGACGATCGATTGTGCTATGATACTTTTTTTGAGATTCGTTGTACTATTCTTTTACGGTTGGGCCTGTGATAAGGCCGAATATTTGAAGAGAGTCAATTTTACTCACGCTATTCCCCTTTGTTATTGAAATGTTTATGAGTTCTCTATTTATCGAAATTTCATCGTTCCAATTAAAAAGGCTTTTATCCATCCACTTTGCTGCTCCTTCTCGCAACTTTTGCGTTGAGAAAGTATTCTATAACTTGTTCCACGTAATTATCTCTACAGTCTGGTATGAACCTGGGTCGTAAAAAATAAGGTTCTTCCAGACAGATCGTCCTCTATCAACCTTTCTCCAGTTTCACATTCTAAGTGCTCTTCCACTTGCATGTCCCTCCTTATTCCAGTTTTCCCTCTTCTGTGCCTTCCTGCAGTGATTCAAAGACTTTCCGGGTCAGAGAAGTGAAGTTCAAAATATAAACTTTTGTCGTTGGACTTTTACTTTTTTAGCTAGATCAGTTTCGCTGTACAGCCAGTATTTAGTTGGATGATATATCTTCTCCAGTCACCGTCTGTCTATGCAAAAAATTGGATTGTTGAAACCAATGACAACTCGGTAAGAACTAGGACCTAGCGTACCTATAAAACAATCAACTGTATGGTTGTTGTTATTTGGCAGGAATGAAGGGGACCTTCAATTTTTTGCCGATTCCAAACGTCTGTGCATATGGGACAAATAATCAGCCGAAGAATTATCCACAGTAAACACCATGCTTCTGTTCTACTTGCCTGTCCAATATACAAAATTACTTCTGAATCTATAGTTCTACTGAAAAGATTTTCATATTAAAACTATTCTTTAACCATCTGGTCCTATAAGACATGGACCCAAAAATTCTTTCCAAGAAAAGATATAAAATCTTTAACAAAAAAAAGGAAGTGTAGGTAGGCACTTTATCATAATACCTGAACTTCCTTCACATCTGCCATATACATACGAGTATTTTTTTTAAACTACCATCTAAATAGATCAACTATAATCAAAATTAAATCTCAATATGAGGTCAAACGGTCAGATGGTTCACAAAAACTACACGCACAGATGTTGTTTTTTTAAATACAAAACAACAATCATTCGTATGTATTTTTATGTTTAGCCGGCTCTATCAAGAGTAACAATCTTTTGGAATTCTTCCTTCGATGTTCTTGTACGTGGTTGCACATTATTAGAAACAAATCCGAACCTTCACCGAACATTTTTTTTTTTGGCATACACTGACAGGAAAAAAAATATATATCTAATTTTTATTTAGATTTTTTTTATTTAATTGAAACAGTGTTTATGAGTTATGATAGTTTAAACAGAAAAAACTCTTGTTAAAGCTATATAATCATCCCGGTTCTTCTACAGGGTTTTTAGATATCCTCGAATTTTTTTTTGAGTTATGGCGGCCATTTTGTTTAATCACCATTTCGCAAATGTGAAATTCTGTGAAGTAATTTTGTTTTATTTAAAAAAAAGATTTTTAACGAACAATTGAAAATGTTACTTAGATTGGTATTTCGGGTTGGGTTCGATATCCCATTTTCCGGGATTTGATGAAATTTTAAAAAGTGGGATTTAAAAACATTGAGATTTTGAATTAGTGGGATTTTTAGCAGAAGGGATTTTAAAACTTTTTTTTTGGGATTTTAAAAACCGGGCTTACGATACGCTCCCTGATATTTCACTGTCGTTCTGTGTATAACTGTACTCAACTCATAGCTTAAATAGAACAAACAAATCCTAGTTCTGGATCCCTTGTGTTTGCCGTTTTTACCATAGTGCCCTAATTTGTTGTATGTTCCTAATTAGATTTTGTTTGGGGTTGGCCATAATCCCAAAAATAAAATGCCCAAACTAAAACCAGGTAAAAACAAACTCTTGAAGAAAAAATTTCTTGACGATAAAATCCCAAAAAGAAGATGTGCAAGTAGTGAATCGAGCAATAAAATACTAATTGGGAATTTTGTACATAGGGTGCCCTTCTCCATAGGAATTTTGTCTTAATAAAATGCATTTTTTTCGGGATTTCATCCGATTGAGGTTTTTCGTTTTTGGGGATTACGTATATATTTTCTATTTGTTTAAAATATTCGAGACTGTCGTGAGGCACCAGGTTATAAGTCAAGGGAACGGTCAACAATCCCGAATACCTAATTTCCGAAACATAAAATCCTCGAATCTCAAAATCTCCAAATTTCCGATTACCAATATCCCAAAAAAGCAAATCCCAATTGCCAAAATCCCAAATGCAAAAATCCTTAATTCCAGAATCCAAAATTGGAAAACATTCGGAATTATTTCCAATACATAGAGATTTAGAAGCAAAAATGTGTTGTTTGGCGATTTGTCGGAAAATCAATACCTATCCTCGTTTGTTCATCCAGGTTTAGGTACATCGAGATAGAGCCTAAACGACTGCACGGATTTTCTTCAAATTGTTTTAAAACCACTCGCTGTAAATATTTTGATTAAATTTCTTCTTTTAATGTAAAGCAATTGTAATAATACTTTGTTTCAGGTTTTTTGTCAAAAAACTCTCATAACGAAAAAAGGGGTTCTTGCATTTTTTTCGAGTAAATTGCTTTTTTTTTGGGTTATTCTGTATATCTGTCAGGGTTCGTAAAATGTCGCTCGCGAATCATAAAATACGGATCTTTATCATTCTTTGTCGATCTTCTCACGAACCATAAAAAAATTTAGTTAGCGAGCGATAAAATTTTCGATCTATAAAAATTTGTAGTTCTCTCACGAAAGAAAAAACTAAATGCAATATTTGTCTTTATCTCTCCTTCGTGACAGATCGGAAAAATAAAATTCAGGTAGAATATGGTTCGCTCTCGATCGGATCCGAAAAGATAATATTTAGAACAAATCAGTCTTCATCAAGTATCACTTCAGTTCGGTATAAAGTGAAGAATTTTGAAAAAATTGAATAATTTTGATTTTTCTCAAAACTTTTTGACAAATTTTTAAAATTTTCAAAAAAGTGAAAAATATTAAAATTTTCGAAAAAAGTGAACAAAATTGAAAAAAGTCGAAAATGTTGATATAATTAAAAAAATTTGAAAAAAGTTAAAAATTAGAAATCACTTCATTTCATGTAATATTATGATATCTAAGTAAAATGACATTTTTTTTTTATTTGAACGGTTCGTGAATGGATTTTCAACAGTTCTTACTTGATAAATTGTGGACGAACAATATTTTACAGATCCCAACAGATTTTATTCGATCGTAAAAATGAATTTAATTTTAAAAGAAACAAAAAATAAGATTTGCGATTGAATCAAAAATAATTTTTTTTAATTTTTCACGAGAGAACGAATCATATTTTATCGCTCTTCGAACCTTGATATCTCGTGAATGACTTCATCGGTTTTGTTATTATTTTTCAGTTCAGTTCTTTTAAGTTGTATGAAAAACACTGCCTTTCGGGAGGCAAGATAAAGAATTAATATTATGCGTATCGAAAAGGTGACATTTAAAATGAGTTTTCTTTCTTTTTTTTTTAGTACGTTTGACTTTTTTTTCACATTTTCTCATTACCACTACCATTACCATGTCTTGCAATGTTATAGCTTTTGACTTCAAGAGCACTGAATCATGTGCCATCCAGTTGGGTATTTAATTTCTTTCAGTGTACGAGGACAATGAATCGAAGTAAATCGTAGGCAATCAACGAACGAGGTGAACCAAATCAGGAGTAAAACCACAAGACCCGCTAAACCTGTCTTCTATACCATCATGATGCCAATTTATTTCAAATCAAATTGCAAATTCTTCCTTTTTCCTTAAGTCGTTGCACCAATTTTCCGGTGGTCTGTGGAACATGGACATGGTTGTAACACATGGGGCGCTATCCCATCTATATAGACCTATAACTTCCAATTGGTCTTCTTTCTTTTCACTGATCACTGATGATCTTGTCGTCGATAACATGAGAATCAAACATGTATACTCAAATCTGTGCGTCCCGCCGTGCGGCTGTTGCTGCTTTTGCGTTTCACATAGCCAATCAAAAAAAAAAAAAAAAAAAAACATATTCTAACAAACAACTATTCAATTCAACGTGAGGGTAATTATTTGAAATTATTTTTCGAACTCAAATTGATGAAAATACGCTCTGATGCGCACATTATTATTTGAAAACCAGGCCATTCGCAAATTCCAGATTCTTCTCTCTTCAATATAAGCCCAACTAGATTACACTTCCACTCACAAGAAATGTGTGTGTGTATAGATTGTGGAGGAAGTGAGGTGTGTGGTTGCGGATGTAATAACACCTCTATTTTATGGAGATCAATCAAATTCCCAATCAATGATACACCGGCAATTTTCCATGAATTTAGAAAGGTTGAGATATTTAGTTTCTCCAAACTAACCAAAACCATATTTAAATAAATGATTGTGGAACGTATTTGTAATTTTACATTCCACAGCGTTAGTTTTAAAGTCAAACTAATTTATTAAATGATATGAATTTTTTTTTATTTTCTTTGACTGTCAGGCTGTAGGGAAAAATAAAAAGAAAGCTAATATGAAACGTATTTGTTTTTTGTTGCATATATTTGGGCTGTGCCATCAGAAATTTAGTAATAAATTTTTGTCAAATCAAAAATGGTCCCATTTTCAATACTGTGATGTCAAAATATTGTAGAACTTGATGCTTTACACCTCAAAACACATAATTTTAACATTAAAACCAATTCAATTATTATGGACAAAAATGACGAGTATCTACATAACTTCTGCTTAGAAATTATTCCAGGTGTAAATATGGTCACATACGTAAACGAATTAGTTCCTTATGGCAATTTTAGAAATTCAACAAGTGGTGCATTCATTGCACACTGTAGTCATTGTGTTGATGGCGCATCAATTGATGAAAACACAACATCATCGAAAGCCACATTAAATTCTATATAAGAAGGAAACGCATGATGGTGAAGAGAAATCCAGCCGGCGAGGCCTCTTTTCTTGATAGCTAGCCATAACAAATATGCAATCAGATTCAATGGCCGACATGTATAAGTACGCCCCATCCATTTACTGCTCCAATAATGAAAATTACTACTCACCACATCCGATCGTCGTTTTCGATCGTTGTCCTTTCGAATGGGATGATTCTTTTGTATGTGTTTGTCATGTTCATGTGGATGTTCCTGTACGGTGCTTGCTTTGTATGTAGAGACACATTCAGAATGATGATTATAATGACGATGATGACTACAAGAAGATCTTGTCGTTGCATGGACCTATGGACATGGACATTGGACAATCGTGATGATGGTAATGCAGTTCCATTTTGATGGTTGAATTTTTCTGATGGAGGAAATAAACTTACGCACCCATGTCCATTGCCCATCACACTCTTTTGAAAAATAAATGGTCAGTTGAGCGAGGTAATGGGTGAAAATGCAGATGAACAATTCTTTTTATGATTTGATTTTTGATATTAGCTAATTTCAAACAGTTTCAGATGGAAGGATTTGTTAATTTTTGATCCGAACCTGTTCCAACAGTCAAAACAGTCGAAACGGTTAAACATTTCCCCTTCCTTCCAGTTTTAGTCTCAGGAATTTCTTCTAGCTATTTGTGGCTAAAATTGTATGATTAAGATTTATCATTGATCTATGGCAACTCTAATCGAGTATATTAATTTCTGACTTTTAAAAAGTGGTCTGAATTAGTGGAAATTTGTGCGAAAACCGTTCTCCTATATTTTGACAGTTTTCCTTCTCTTTGAGACAGGGTTCGTAAAGTATCGTTCGCGAATCATAAAATACTAAACTTAATCGATTTTCTCACGAACCATCAAAAATATAGTTCGCGAACGACTATAAAAATATATATGTAGTTCTCTCACGAAGGAATTAAATCCATTTTATTTCCGTATTCCTCGTTCGTGAGAGATCGGAAAAATAAAATTCACGTGAAATATGGTATCTTGCTATAAGAAATCGTAAAATAAATTATTTTTCATCAGTATCCATCCATTTAGTTCGGTTATGAAGTGAAAAATTATGAAAAAAGTAAAAAATTCTGAAAGAAATTTTTAAAAAGTGAAAAAGTCAACTTTTTTAAAAATATGTAAAATTTTGAAAATGTTATAAATTTTAAAAAAAGTAGAAAACAAATGAAAAAAGTCAAAAATTCTGGAAAAAAAGTGAATAATTTTGAAAAAAGTCAAACAATTTGAAAAATATACAAAATTTTGTGAAAAGTCAAAAATTGCGGAAGAAGTCAGAAATTTAGAAAAAAGTAAAAATTTTGAAAAAGTGAAAAAAGTCAACAATTTTAGAAAAAGTCAAACATTTTGAATAGTGAAAATTTTTGCAAAAAGTAAAAAAAAATTGAAAAAAGTCAAAAATGTTGATAAATATGAAGAATTTTGAAACAAGTAAAAATTTTGGAAAAAATCAAAAATTTTGAAAAAGTCAAAAATTTGACAAAAAGTGAAACATTTTGAAAAAGTCACATTGACATTTTTTGTATTATTTGAAAGGGTTCGTAAATGGTTCACCAATAGATCCGACGTGATAAACTCAGAAACGAATCATATTTTACAGATTTGATTTGATAGTGAAAAAATAATTTTATTTTAAAAGAAACAAAAAATAAGATTTGCGATGGAATCAAAAATGAAATTCCCTTTTTAATTTTTCACGAGTGAACGAATCATATTTTATCACTCTTCGAACCTTGCTTTGAGAGCATTTCATTCCAACTCTTAAAAATTTGACATTTAGAGCATATAGTGATATAAATTTTGGTCACAATCTTACTTTTTTGATAAGCAAGGCTATAAGAAGCTTTTACTTTCAGGTTGGAGTGAAACATGAAAGACCTTTTCTTTGCCTATCTCAATAATTTTATCCGAATTTTTGTAAATAACATTTTTGTCACGGGTAACCTTTTATATCTGTGAAGAACAGAAACAAAGGAAAGGGACTTTCAAATATTCGTCAACATCAAAAGAAAGGTTGTACTCTTTTTACCGGTGAAATCGGTGCAGGGTTTCCACAATGGACTTTTGACCCACTTGAGTCAATTTTCTCGAATTTTATAATTGTGTAAAAAATTATTTTTAAAATTCCAAATTTTGTTTTTATATTTAATTTAACTTTTTCAAAGTTTTAATTTTTTAAAATAACTTTTTGAATATTTATACAAAGTAATTTTTAAGAAATCGCTCGACGCGTTTTCTTGGACAAAACTTTATCTTAAAACGAATTTTAAGCTTACAAAAAAATGTTTTTTTTTTTGAAAATAATAAAAGAATATTTTTGACGTCACTTAGTGGGTCCGAATTCCACAAGAATTTTCTGGGTATTTTTAACTCACCCACATGGGTTAAAAGTCCAAAAATCCGTAATGGACATTTGGCTTGTGGACTTATGACCCTGCGCCTCGAGATCTCCAATTGCCATAAACGATTCATTACGGAAATGTTTATGAAAAGTTTATTTTTTTTTTTTAACAAGATTAGGAAGTTCGCTCAAAAATGAATATTGCATTGGGTAGAAAAATTTCGGCAACTAAGTTCGACAGAAGCTTTTGAAAAAAACAACTTTTTCTATCTGTTGCATCTCGATGGTTTCCTCACACTTTTTTGAAAACACATTTTTTTTTTGACAAAATGTTTCTGTCAAAAAATTAAAAAAAAACTTTTTGGAAAGGTTTTAAATTGTTTGCGAAAATCTGTATTTCTTATGATTTAGATGGACATATCTATCTATCTGTTCAAATGAAAGTTTTTACGCACACCCTTTTAGTCGGCGCATAATATAAAAAAAATAAAGTACGAATATTTGGGTTACTTCAACCAGTGATCCAAGACGAAAATCATTTTTTACGACCTCATATAAGTGACCTCAAATTAATTTCATAGCTAGCTTTCCATCAAAAATTCATTTTTATTTCTCTCGTATGATTTCTATATAATATTAAAGCCCTTTCTATCAACCATCACGTCCCATCAGCTATCCTAGAAAAATATAAAAAAAAACACAGAAGAAATTGTCGGAAGCCGTATACAAGTCGGGAGTAATTACACGTGAATTCTGAAACTATACAATTTGACTTTACCGACAAAGAGAAAAAGTCGATCACAAGAGTTAAAAGAAATTACCTATAGGTACTACCTACTCTCCTCTGCGTGGCCCATTTCTGAAGAGCGAGAGGTCCATTCAGCTTCATCAGACCGTCGCGTCGAGTCGTCAGTGCAGCGCAGACCCCTGACCGGAATCAATGTGCGCGCTATACCTAAGCCTGCAAGTTTATTAGATGCCCATCACCGACAAATTGGATGCTGCAAACAATTAGGTACACTGAACGAAAAAAAATCAAAAAAACAATTTTTGTATATTATAATTTTGGAATTTACAAGAAGAATTCGTCAAATTAAATATTCAGTAGGTATTCGCATGTCCTGTGGAATTCAAAATTAATAATAAAATAAGCCTCATCGTCATTTTATTCAGAACTTCGTCTCTCCGGAGAAAAAAATTACCGGTGGAAAAATGTTTCCCATTATCGAATATCTCACGAAATAATATTTCCCCGACAACTTGCTTGTGGAAATGTTCTCATTAAAATAAAAACAAAAAATCCCTGAAAAAAATTCAGCCTTATTGTAAGTTTCACACAAACAATATTCCACTCGGAAAATTTGACATTTCACTTTTCCCCTATTGTGAGTTTCAAACGAAATTTCATTTTCGAAAAATTCTCCTTATTATGAAAATTAATTTCGGTGGGAATGAAATGCCATTGACAGGCTAAATTTTCACATATTTTTAGCAGGTGAATGGAATTTTCATCGTCGGAAACACAAATACAATAATAGCTTTTTCAATTCCGGGCGAACAAAAAATTTTAAGGAGAAATATTTTTCGGGTGAAACTCGAAATTAAGCTAAGGCTGATTTTATTCACGATAGCTATTTTGCTGAAGGCAATGTTTTTCCTAATTTCGAAGAAGATTCCCAAAATGGAAAAAAAACGCGTGAGAAATTTCTATCGCGATGGGGCTGAATTGGTGTAACTTCCATTGCTTTCTTGCTGCTATATAATTTTAATTTCGAATCATGGCAGATTAAACGGAAATGCGAAGTGAAAAAATTGGATTCTTTTGTCAATCAATTCATTTTGTTCCAACATGAAAGCTATGAAATGTAAATTCTGGATATTTCATTTTCATTTGATCTTTAAATTTACAAGTGAAATTATTTTCCTAAAAAGATAATTATATATATATACTTAGCAATCACTCGTGAAATGACAGTTTAAATACGACCCACAAAAATTTATATGTGAACGTGAAAAAATTTTACATTTTTAGCCAACAAAAATAAATTCCATAAAATGTAGTTTTAAATATTTGAATAGTGAAATTGTTTCTATATTAAAACAAATCTTTACACTCGCTCGTGAAATGACAGACAAAACACGTCCCCCATTTTTTTAATTAAAATAATATAATTTGTAAATTTTATTCGCAATCACTTGCCAGAATGAAAAATGTGTAATGGAAAATTTCTGTATTTCTGTGGAAATTTATTTAATTTTCCCTCCAATTCAATGAAAAATGAACACATTCCACATTCTACCCAATGATCATATTTTAAATTTTTGAGCTTCAGATACTAAGGAAAATAATTGACGTAATGTTGTACAATGTAGTACTTTACATTCTTAATTATTCAAAGTAAGAACAATTAAGAATGCAAAGTTACACATTTCACATCACGACGATTTTATGTAAATATTTCATTTTCACTCGAATTATAGGCCTTTTTTCTGTTATCTTTTTTTTATCGAGGAAGATACTGATGACTCAAAAAATTCTTAAATGATCACTTACTCACTCACTTCTTTTAAAATGAAATAATAAATACGTTCCACAATTTATTCTACTTAATATTTCAAATTCTTTACTGTGTAAATATACAAGGGATACCACGGAAATTATTTGAAAAATTGTCTTGACTTCTGCTAATAAATTGGAAAAGAAAAAATAGATGCTGGGATTTACATTCCACAGTTTGCAAATTTCACTCGAAAATTAATACGTTCCACAATCTTTTTAACACAAAGAAGAATGCTAAATAAACTGAAGAAAGAAGCTGTTGACTGTATACATATGAAAATTCAAATTTCACATTGAAATGAATACGTTCCACAATCGTTTTACACAAAGAAAAACGCAACGACTAAGGAAGCTGTGAAATGTATGAAGATTCAAATTTCACACTGAAATACAAAATTAATACGTTCCACAATTTTTTTAACACAACAAAGAAAACCGCTAAAACAATATGAAGAAGAAAAATGTGGAATGTATAAAGAAGCTGGGTTTTAGGAAATATAATTTCAAAGAAAATTAATTGATTGTTACGTTTTCGCATTATTTAATTTCGTCAAGTGGTTTCTTCACAGAAAGAAAAATTGTGGAACGCATTTGTTTTTCCTTCAGCCTTATCGCGAAAGAAATTTCCCCGGAGTTTTTTCCCATTTTGGTAAATTTGCTGTCGCTTATCAAAATGAGAAAATAATTCTTTTCAGCAAAAAAGCTATCGTGAATAATTTTTCCAGGGAACTTTTTCCTTATATCAATGCAAAAATTTCTTCAAGTAAGTTCTTGGGGAAAAATTATTTAGTGGGAGATTTCCGATTGGAAATATTCTTTCCTCGGTATTTTTTTGGTTTTTCGGGGGAAAAAAATTCTCACTTAGTTGGCGATAAGGCTGATTGACATTTCGTCAGAAGTGAATGTAGTAGCGTTAAACTTAATCACGATAACAAGGACTTGGAAAAATCCTCTTTAAAGCGTTTTTTTTTTTGTTTTTTAAATTTTTCACTCGATTTTTTGTATCAGTGTAAATTGCCCTAAGCTCTTTTAGAAATATCAAGACTAGGGAGGAGACTGCAATCTATTGCTCATTGCCATCATACCAGCCAAGCCGTTTCTGCTGCTGCTGTATACCACGACAGCCTGTTTTGACTCCTGCTATTGTCACGGAGGAAAGTAGTGATTAACAATTAGAGGAGAGTCGTGATCTATGACGATTGCTCCACCACCTCCACCTGGGGGGCCTAATTTTCATTCGAAATCAGAATCACTTGAGTCAGGTAGCCGCACGGATTAGTGTCCGACTAATAAATTGCCACAAACAAACTGAAAGAGAAAGAAAAAAAAAATAAAGAGAGAGAAAGATGAATCAGATTCAGGAATAGAAATTAATTAGGTTGATGAAAGATGCAGGGATTTCATGGGATTTTATATGAGATTCCGTATAATGGTTCTTCCCATCCACCTGTTTAACATTCAGTTCTCGTACGTATGTACGTAGTATATTGCCTCTGGAGTTGGATTTCGCATGAAAATCGCAAAAACATACAACTCAAGTCCCGGACAATAGATATTTCTAGGAAAACACAAAACTTCGTATTTGTTAGATGTAACGTATATACATATGACCATAGTTGGACATGGACTGGACTCTGAACATAGAGCAACCTCGCGACTGCATATATAGTGCTGTATTGTATTGGACGCATGTGAGGTCGCGTACATGGGCGGAACATGCAATCGAAAGTAAGGCGGTCAGTTGATATGGTTGGTATAGTTTTGTTATACAATATATATGTTCATCTTCACATCAGGACTATAGAGAAAGAGAATATATCAGGAGGAACAGATATAGATACTTTGAGTCAAGTGGGCAGTAAAAAAAACAAGTGATATTGTGGATAAAAAAAATGTCATGTTGAGTACTTGTTTCTTTGTGTGTGATAATGATGGATCAGTAGACTCCGATGAAGACTTATAGATTCTCTATGGATGTTTAATTCATATTGAGTACGTCATCGGTGTTTCCAAGTTGGCTGGAATATATAGAAAATTTCTCATGTTGCGCGATAATGTTTTTGATGTTTTTATTTTTTGTTTTTTTTTTACTATTTTACCTCTGTTTGTTTGAATATCCTGGTAAAGGAATGAGAATTTTGATATACCAATTCTATAAATATTATCTTCTTTTAATTTAAAAGTTAGTAATTTTGTGGTTCACTTATTTGCCATTACGAAGAGAGTCAAGTTCGTTTGGTAGATTTCTAATTATTTGAAACACTTAGGGCCAGTTGTACAATAGTGGTTCAGCCTCGGTTCAAGATTTTAACTCACCGATTTCGGCGGATTAACTAAGGTTCAACGCTGGTTCAAGTATGTAATTGGTTATTATCACACACTTGAACAGTAAACCACTGTTGAAACTCAATTAATCCGCCGGAATCGGTGGATACAAATTGCTGAACCATGGTTTAAATATTTGTACAACTGGCCCTTAGAGATCGTTTGATTTGTCAACTTATAGAGAGAGAAACTTTTTTTTTTTTATTATTTCAAGATTTCACAGTTTCCAAATTTTACTATTTAGTTTGCCACTAAGGGGCCAGTTATAGCTTTCATTGAAACTCATCATTGAAAATTTAAATTTTAAGTTTTGAGACACTTATAAAGCAAAATCAGTGATTATTTTGATGCCAATATAAAGCTACAGACTTAATTATTATTTTTTGTCAAAAAAAAATGTTCCTTTTGGCCCAAGTTAACACGTGAAATGAATTTCTTTATTTCAATGATTGAACTACCTTACCATTGATCATTGACATCTTAGAATTCTTTTTATGTGAAAGGTTGGGCCAAAATGAAATATTTTTTGACTGGAAATAATAATTGAGTTATCAGCTTTTTACTGGCATCAAAATATTTACTGGTTTTGCTTTCAAAGTGTCTCAAAATAAGAAATTAAAATTTTCAATGATGAGTTTCAATGAAAGCTATAACTGGCCCCTACAAATCAATTTTTTTTTAATACATCCGTTCGACAATCCACCATACATGATTGTTAATCAAATCAACCAGTGTGTTGGCTTGTTATTTGATCAATTTGAACAAGCTCGACCTGACCCAAGCAGTGATGTCAAACTTAGAGAAAAATCCCTTAACGAAGGAATTTTCGGTTTGAAACTACACCGTCGGGAACTAATGATGGATTTTTGAAAAATTTGAATTTTCAGTGAACCGTAGGTAGGTACCTATATACTTAGAATTTTATTACTAAATAATTTTTCTTTTTAAGAATCCTACCACACACCCTGACGAAATTTTATCTCAAAATATTTTGTTTTATATGTATGGTGTCCATAATATTACGTAAATGTTTATCAGTTTTAATTTTGTTAACTTCAAAAAAAAACAAAAAAGAGCCTGCGGGTGCGATGCGACCCACACTGGCAGCTTTTCATTGGTTCCCTTCGAAACTGGACATCCGATGTTTTTTTGTGTAATACAGTAAAACCCGTTTAAGAGAAACCCGCTTAAGAGAAAAACCCGCTTATCTGAAACACTTTTTTCAACCCCAAGTATTTGTCGAACAATTACCTTTATAACACTCCGCTTAAGTGAAACTCGCTTAAGTGAAAAACCCGGATACCTGAAACATATTTTCAGTTAAATTTAATATTTGTCATTGAAAAGAACTCTCTTAAGTGAAAAAAAAAATAATAGAACAGAACAAAAAATTTGCTGAACGCTTTTACTTCTTTTTTATTTTTCACCTCCACCAAATTTTCATCACGAAAATGACGTTTGAATTTCTGATATGTCAAAACCCTTTTTTGGAAATTTTTAAATCCGCTTAAGTGCAATTTTTTTCACTTATCCGGACTCCGCTTAAGTGAATTTTTTTTTTACTTAAGCGGGGTTCGTTTAAGTGAAAAACCCGCTTAAGTGAAAGAAAGACTGTGACATTTTGCAGTTTCTCTTAAGCGGGTTTTACTGTACTCAAATTCTTAATATAAAATCTTCAAAGATCTTATCAGGTGTTCAAAATTTGATCAAGCAAACACCAAAGTTGGGGCGTATTATGTTTTTCTAATTTTTTAGTAAAATTTTTTGGCAGATTTTGTTGATTTAAAAAAACAAACAAATTTTTACAAACCCCATCAATTCTTAGCTTCAGCATTGTGCATAAAATAAAATTATTCTGGAGTCAATGGCGTTGTATATTTTAGAGATATTCCAGCCAAAACCCATATTTAAAGAATTTTTATTAGTTTTGTTTTTTATTTTTTTTTTATTTAAAATAAAAATTGTCAATTGAATGTTTTTACAAACTTCATGAGTCATTGACAACGTCATTGTGTATAATATAAAATTAGCCCGGCTTCGAAATCAGTTTTCATTATCGAGATATTCGAGACGAAAAACATTTGTCAGCTATTTTTGGTAGTTTTTTTGCTTTAAAAAAGACTCAATTGAATATTTCTATAAACTTTGTCAGTTCATTCCGGGTTCAAAATCAGTGTTTTTTCTCGAGATATTCGAGCCAAACACAATTTTCTACAAATTTTTGCATGTTTTTTGATTTAAAAAAAAAAACTATCTGGTGATTTTTTAAAAATTCTTTTCAATTCTTCATTAAGTCATTATAATATGTAGAATAAAATTAAGCCGAAGTCATTGGCATTTGTTTTTCTTGAGATATTCAGGGCCAATGACATTTACAACTTTTTTTTTTTAAATTGCTAAATAGTAAGAAAACAACTAGTTGAATTTTTTTTGAAACCCCTTTCTGCACTTTATGACGTTATTATCTGTAAAATTAAATTTATTTGAAGTCAATATCTCTATTCGTCCCTGAGATACGGTGAACGAAAGAAGAATGCATCACGAACGTATACATACACACACACATGCGAACATTTTTTCTAAGAACGATAGATTTGGATTCTTGAGACGTCGAGCTATGTGAAAATTTTCGATTGGACAAATCGGACCAATTACAATCAGCCCTATCGCGAAAGAAATGTCCCCGGAATTTTTTCCCATTTTGGGAAATTTGCTATAGCGAATTATCCTGGGAAAATATTCTTTTCACCAAAAAAGCTATCGTGAATAATTTTTCCAGGGAACTTTTTCCTTATGTCAATGCAAAAATTTCCCCAAGTAAGTTCTTGGGGAAAAATTATTTCGTGGGAGATTTGCAATTGCAAACATTCTTTCCGGGGAAAAAAAGTTCCCACTTAATTGGCGATAAGGCTGAATAATTTCCAATGGGTAAGGAACAACAAAAATAAAACAACCTGGGCCCATTTCTCAGATCATACATCAAACAACACTTTCATACATCATACGCATCATACCATTTTCTGTTTCCCAGATTTCATTGGAAGTGTTGTATGATATTTTGTTTGTTGTATGTCGTGTATGATTTTGACATTTCATTAATATTGAGCGTCAAGTTAAAATAAATCTCAATTTTTTTTATTGTGAAGTAAATTATAGATCGTTTGTTGCTAGAAATAAAAGTAAATTCTTATAATTTTTAATATAATACCGAAAATCAAATACAATAACAAGTCATCAAAATTTACCATTTTTTTAATTCAAAGATTGCTTATTTTCGTTTGTTTACATTCATTTGTCATTACACTTTTAACAATTACAACAAATGTATATGCTATGTGAAATGTATGAAAAATTTGAGGTTAATTTGCTGTTTGATGTGTATGATAAATTTTTGAGAAACAGAATCATACAACATTCCAATATTTCCAGTGTAATCTCCGGTCATACATTAAGGGTATTCCCGATCCGATGCAACTGGTCTTGTATCATTGCAAAAATACAAAAGTGTAAAATTGCTATACCATAACCCCATTGTAAAAAAAAAACTTTGCACTTTTGCAATGATGCAAGACCAGTTTGCATCGGATCGGGAATACCCCTATTGTTGTATGACATTGGATCATACAACAAATCTGAGAAACAGAAATCATACAACAGAACTGTCAAAATCATACAATGTATGTGATGTATGATCTGAGAAATAGGCCCCTGAATGCATCTTTTTTTTTATTTTTATTTATTTTTATTTATTTTATGCATTTTGTGGGTTAGGCGCCAGTTATAGCGATCAGAAAAAAACCATCCGAAAAAAAAAAATCGATTGAAGTTTTTATTACTTTTCAATTCGATTTGATACAGCTAAATGATATATCAATCGACGAGTAATTCTGCGTAGAATTTTTTTCGCAAAAAAAGATTACCAAAACATTATATATTTATCTTTTAAATGGATTTACTTGTTTTCTGATGAAATTTCATTTTTCATATCAGCTGATTGCTTTTTGACAGAAAAGGTAACAAATCGTTCCACAGATTTTTCTGTTTTCATCCGAAAATTTTTTTCTGACATTTCAATGTTTTCGGTTCGCTTCACTTTTTCTGACACATTTTTTCTGATTGCTAAAACAACCATCAGAAAAAAGAATCAATTTCATACTGTTTCAAGTTTTTCGGATGGGTTTTCCTGATCGCTATAACTGGCGCCTTAGGGAAAATGTACGAATTTTTTATCTATACCGTAGACTGTAGAGTGAAGGTACTTCTTTTGTTTTCATGTGGCTTCGCTGGACCAACGCCCATATACGACCTGAATCACGCAAGTTTTAATTGAAATTTGATACATCAAGAAGTGAATAATTTTTTTTTTTAATTTCTTCATTTAATCAAATTCAACTCTTTTGAACTTTTCGCTATCGGTCTAGCTTTTAATTTCATTGAAATAACGAAGTTGGTCGTATCTCGTATGTAAACTTGCTGATTATATACACACAATTTTCAGTAGAAATTTAAATACGTATACAAAACATTGAAACCCCAACAAAAACTCAATCTAAAAAAATACATAAATGCTTTCCACACTAAAATGATTTTTTTCAAATATACGTCAAACAGTACCACGATAAAAAAAAAGTCTTAAATCTACAGTTTGAAATTTACCTGTAAAATTCCTCATTTAACCAAGGGGGCCACACCCAACCGTTTACCTTGACATTGTATAATCTTTATCGTAACGAAATACAAAAATAAAATATAAAATAGCATTTTGCTATCGTTTCAGCAACTGGCTCGTTGGTCTAGGGGTATGATTTCCGCTTAGGGTGCGGGAGGTCCCGGGTTCAAATCCCGGACGAGCCCAAATAAGAGTTTTTTTTTTTTTTTTTTTTTTTTAAAAGGCTTAAGTTTGTTTTATTTTATTTTATTAGAAAGACACTCAACATTAAGGTAGGTATTTTCAAACTTGTAGATAATTTGATTTTATTAAACTCAATTTGTTGGTTTTTATCTTAAAATTCAAGGGTTCCCATTTTAATACGACATTTCCCATACAAATATACACAGATGAATTGTTTTGAGAGTTGTATACGTCACTATAGGCTTTGGTTCTTCATGAGCTGTTGCGTCACCAAACTTGTTATACGTTATACGAGTTTAACGTAACGTCATCAAAATCATTCAAAAGCAGGTTAAGTTTGTCATTTTCACTTTCAACAAAATAATTGAGGCAAATGGTTATCGTCTTGTTGTGATTTGAGATGCCAAAGGCGCCCATCGGGTGATAATAATTGACTCGAGAGTATTTCACATTTGTTTTTGGATCTAATCTCTGTACAGTTTTAGCGCATCCCACATTTTTTTTGTACGCCAATATTGCGAACCACTACTACGAATATATCTACATATAAACTCCACACAAAATAAGTGGACGGATTGGACTGCACGTGGAACGTTGGAAATGGAAAATATTCCCATAGAGTTGCTATATATGTAGGTAGAGAGCGGTCTTATAAGGAAGAAGCCACAGCCACAAATGCAACTCTTCACATATAGATACTTCCTAGTTGACCTTATAAAAGTGCACGACTGGCGGTGGCGCTGCTTACAGTGGTGTAGAATCACATTTTTCGTTGTTAAAAATACGGAAAATTAATTAATAAAAAAATTTAGGAAATATTTAATGGATATAGTGATTTTACGAAATAAGGATGACCATTTGGATAGTAATCTAGAAAAAAATTCTTCAAGTAAAAAAAAACGTAGGCCCGGAGCTGCGGAGTTGCGTTAACCCAAAGGGAGTTACAATCCTTGGAACCTGCGAAGCGGGCAACCCTTTAGGCACTGTTATCCATGAAAACTATTGACAAAGATCAAATTTTGTTGTTTTAAAATCATTTTTTGAAAAATATTTTAAAGCAAAGAATAAATAGGTACTTTAAGTGTTGTTCCTAATGTCAACTCAGAAAGGCAAAAATTACCGCGGGTCTCAATGCTTTTTTATGGTGGGTCTTACTGCCACTCCAAAAAGGAAAAAAAAGCCCGCGGTTTCATACATGGTGTCCCGAAATCACCGCCTCAGAAGAAAACCATAAGTTCCTGAGGTCATTTCGAGTCGAAAAACTTAAGAGGTAATTTTCTCGTTTTCGCTTCGTTTTCGACTTATAACGGTTTTTATGATTTTTATTCTTCTTTCTTTTGACTGGCTCTAACGTTGCCAAACTACAACCGATTTTGAAATTTTTTTTATTCAAACAAGAACAGTTAGATATTTGTATCTACTATACAACTTTTTTTCTGTGTGGATAACGGTTTTCCCGCAAATTATTTTCAAGCACATTTTTAAAGCATTTTTAGGTTGTTTTTTTGACTTCGATATGATTTTTTTCACAAAAAACCGTTATTAAGTATAATTTTTGTTTCATTATTATGAAAGCCCAATATATGTGTTCTTAAAAATACTTAACATTTTTGTATATAAAAATACATTTAAAATTATTAAAAAAAAAATTAAAAACAAAAAAAAAGGAACAAAAGAAGTGTGATATCTGATAAAAACGAATTAAAACGAATTAAAAACTACACTGAGCGTTTAGTGTTGAATGTTAGAAAGAGTAAAGTAAGAGTAATACCGTTAGAAGTTTTTTATTCGTTTTTATTCAAATATTCATATTTTTTTGATTTTCCTTTATTTTTTGTTTTTTATTTTTTTTAATAATTTTATATCTATTTTCCGGTAAAAATGTTAAGTATTTTTAAAAACACATATTGGGCTTTCATAATAATGAAACAAAAATTATACTTAATAACGGTTTTTTGTGAAAAAAATCATATCGAAGTCAAAAAAACAACCTAAAAATGCTTTAAAAATGTGCTTGAAAATAATTTGCGGGAAAACCGTTATCCACACAGAAAAAAAGTTGTATAGTAGATACAAATATCTAACTGTTCTTGTTTAAATACAAAAAAAAATTCAAAAATCAGTTGTAGTTGGGCAAAGTTAGAGCCAGTCAAAAGAAAGAAGAATAAAAATCATAAAAACCGTTATAAGTCGAAAACGAAGCGAAAACGAGAAAATTACCTTTTAAGTTTTTCGACTTGAAATGATCTCAGGAACTCATGGTTTTTTTCTGAGGCGGTGATTTCGGGACACCCTGTATATTTCAATTTTTTCGAAATATGACCCAATGGCTTTATTTCCGCGGGTTTTATTCAACTGCACCACAATTGAAATGTATAAAAATTACTGGAGCGTGTCAAAAAAATCATTGTGTCTTTTTGAACCACATATATACATTCATTTTATTTTCACTCTTTAAAATGCTAAAATTGATGAAAAATTAATTCCGTGCGGCCCAGCCATTTAAGTTTAATACCAGGTCAAAATCAGGATGCTCCAAACTTTTAAGTGAGTTAGCATCGTATTGTCTTTTTAACATTTTATTAAAGTAAAAATCACAAAATTCTTATTTGATCTCTTTAGTATAGGCACCATACTTACCTACTTCAAATGTTACTTTGACAATGACAAATGTCAAAATGGTATGTTTACTTTTTTGTCTGTCATTTTCACTATCAAAAGGAGCACCAGCACTGAAAAATTAAGTTTTTAGCATTTGCTGGATATCCTACCCTTTCATGAACTTTTGCTTTATTTTTATCCAACTTTTAGTGTTTGAACACCACTGTCTGATGATGTCGGCAGCTTATCTATATAGTGAATTGAAACAGCTATAAGACAACGATATGGCAATGAATGCAACACTAGTGTGTTCGGTTCAGTTCATATTGGGGAGCATCCTTTGATAAATCACGTCTTGCACCTTAGACATCGTACTGACAAAGACAGCGGCAAACCGGCAGCGCACACTGATGCGGCAGAAAAATAAATGTAGGACTTTCAGTGGACTTCGGCGGCAGTCGGCGCGGTGCAGCGATGAGATCATCTGCTTTGCGGAAACTTTTTTTTTTATTTCTTGAGGTTATTTCGGGTCAAAGTGGATGTATTCTCTTTTTTTTCATGAGTTCCTCTTTTAGTCATCAAATTCAATTTCTCTTCGATTTGTTTGGTGGTTGCACTAACTGACGAAGATGGAAATATACAATGGCTGAAAATAATGGTGATGATGATGTAATATTCACTTTAATGTATCTTCATCAATTACATAAAAAAAAAAAAAAAAAGATGTGCGCTTTTCCTTTAAGCCATAACAAGAAGCTTTAGAAGATTTGTGTCTATAAACATTTATAGAATATTGTTAAAAATGTCAATATTAAAAGTCTTGGTCGATATCCATATCCAGAGAAAAAAAAACAATCTTAAACTTCTGTTTTTAAATCTTTTGGGACAACATGATTTTATATCAAATATAGTACCAAATACCAACCTCTTGTCATTTCATTGCATTCGACTTCCTTTACAAATTAAAATACAAAATAACAAAAAGCTTTTATCAAATAAAATCTTCAAAAAAATAAAAAAAAATCTTCACGATGTTGCAACATTGTATAGCATCTATGTACATTATATACAAACTAATGTTTCTCAAAAAACAAAAAAAATCTAAAATCTTGCCCCCAGGTGACCTAAACAACATCTTCATTGTGCTTATAGCTATATTATCTGAACATGATCTCAAATTTCCTTTCTTCTTCTTCTTCTTATTCATATCTTCATAGCACATCGATGTGAGCGCCCCCAAAGGAACCTTTTTTTTTTTTTTTACTTCCAATCGTTGAATTAATTAAGGTCGCTTGGTGTAATTAACCGCTAACTTAATGAGCCTTTCCGCACATTCTCACAACTATACTAGGTATACAAGATACTTTCTTCTTCCACCACGATAACATGGTGTTTCGTTCATTTTAATTGTTATGAATTCTACTTCGTAAATCTCCTGCTCCTCTATTGCACCACAAAAAAAAAAAAAACATGACCAGGAAAAATAGAATGTATGTTAATATACCTAAAGCTTCGAAGACGTTCGACAATGGGAGGAGGGGGGGAAGGTGAAGGAACGACGAGACCAAAACCGCGACCAACGTTGTACCTCTGGCCAATTAGGTGACCATTTAATTTGCACCGCGACAATTAATAATTAAATTCCATTTGGCATAAATTTGTTCGCGATAATCGTATAGTCGTCGGTCGGTCGTCGTTGTAGTCGTAGAGTTTGTTGTTGGACGACTTACTAAACGCGTCTATTAGGTATACAAAAAGGTTTTTTTTTTTTTCTTTTTTAGGACTCCATCAAGCCCTGAAAATGTTAATGCTTTGTTGAATAACACCATATTTTTATATATGTACAATATACATTGTAAATATATAGCTTGTTCGAAGTTTCCTATATCTTTTAGATTTACCTATCTAATTAGCAATAAGGCTTAAAGTGGGTTCATTTGAATAATAGCATATTAATAACCCTTAAACAAAAAATGAATTTGTTCATGATTCAAAACATGGCCGATACGAGAGAATGTCCACTAGATATAATATATAAATACCTGCTCCCTTTAGTTAGATGGTACAAACATAATGTAGGTATGAGTAAAAAAAAAGGTAAAAAGTAAAAGGTTAAGAATGGATACACCTAATTTAACATTTAGATAACAATTACTAAGAACCCCTTTTCTGAATGAAGGGATTTTGTCTCTTCCGACTTTTTTTTTTTTTTTTTTTTTTTATTATTTGAAGAAAAAGACCTGCAACAAGTGGCATGTAACTTTCTTGATTATTTTCGACTAACTATGAATCTAATAAATTGTTGTATGCAAATGACAGACTTATTTTTTTTAAGGTTAGCTCCACTTTTTTAGGTAATATAACTTATTTTTCTAACCATTGTTTGTACTCTAAGGGCCAGTTTCACAGTGAAGTAAGTGTCACTTAAGTGCCGAATATGGAAAACTAATTCCCAGTTTCACAGTGTAAACTTATCGGAATAAGTGACACTGAAGTCTCCCATTTTGGCCACTTCAGTTCCAATTACTCAGGTAGTAAAACTGCGGCTTAAATGCCAAAATGGGAAAATTAAGTGCCACTTATTTTTGTAAGTGTGCACTGTGAAACTGGCCCTAAGATACTTATGTGCTTTATTTGATGATCGAAAATTATATGGCTCATTAGTCTAGGCCCTAGGGATATGATTTCCGCTGTATTGCACCGTGCGAAAGGTTCCGGGTTCAAGTCCCGGACGGACACAAGTTTTTTTTTTTTTTTATTTAATTAGATTTGATTTTTACTCAACAATTGGGTAGGTATTTACAAATTTGTAAATAAATATTTTTTATTTCATACAAATAAATTAAATTTACTAGTTTAACTTGAATTTTTCTTCTTTATTTTTTTTATTTATCTGAAAATAATGAGAACTAGTCTAACAAATAACCCTACTTTTGTCTTGTGACTTCTGAGAGCTCATATTTAGTCACCACAAGTTATATTGTGAGGTTAATTTCTTGTGAATATGAGGTTTGTTGTGATCAAAAAAAATCACCACAGCAATTTGATATTGTGTATTAGTTAGATTTTTGAATTTAATTGAGTTCTGAATTTGTATTGATAGTGGCAAGAAAAAAATTATGATTTGTTTTCCTTATTATTTTTTTTTTTAGAAAAATAATAAAATTCAAAATAATGCCAATAGTTTTTTTTTTTTTAATTTCAGAATCCGATTTGGAGGTTTGAGTGTCGAGATTTTGAGGCCGATTTGAATGAAGAAGGATGAAGATACCGCAAGCTGTCATGAATATAATTTCATTGCCGATGTTCAAGAAATATCGGTCATTCCACTTTCAACAGATGACCAACAGATGAAGAAATGGAATATCCCCTCATCGAAACCCATATGTCGTTGTGAAGACACCAAGAATCAATTGTCCCAAAGCAAGACATTGCTATAGACCCATTAATCTAAAGTCCATATAGATTCGCAATAAGCTCGTGAAGATCATCAAGCTCGATGAAGAGGGTAAAACGGGACCGAAGGTTTAGTGTCCAGAGGCGCTATTATCAAAAGTAGAAAAGATTACAAGCCAACCAGTGCAAAAATTTGTATTATTTTATTAAAAATTAATTTTTGCATACAAAAAACATGAATAAAAGATTTTGAAACATAAATTTTTGATTTTTTTTATAGAAAGCGAAAAAAAAGTAAGCAAAAAGAATTTAGAGTATAATAACCATTTTGTCAACGTCCCTTTTTGTGCAAGCACCCTTTTGACTACACCTATTTTTGACTATACTGCTTTTTGACCAAGCCCTCTTTTTGGCCACTCTCCTTTTTGGTCACTTCATTTTTTACCACTTCCCTCTTGAACATACCCCCTTTTAAACCACGCCTTTTTGATCACGTTGGTATTTTTCCACGCCCCCTTTTAAGGCACATCTTTTTTAGTTAAGTTCCTCATTGGCCACTCCCCTTTTAAACAACTACATTTTTTTGGACACGCCCTATTTCATCTTGGCACTTTTTTTCATAAATATGTATACAATCCACAAATTTGAACGTTTTTTTGTTGACCACACCTCTTTTTCGCCATGCCCCTTTAGACCACTATTTTTTTAACTGCGTTCTTTTTTTACCACACCTAGTTTTGGTTACGCCCCCTTTTTGACCACTTTTTTTTGGTCATATTCTTATTTGGCCACTCGCCTTTTAAACAACCCCAGATTTTTTTAGACAAGCTCTTTCAATTTCGCACATTTTTTGCAAACCAAAAATTTTAACGACCAAATGCCTGGATTTTCTTTAAATTTTGAATTTTCAAATATTTAAAACACTTTATTCAAGCTTGTGGTTAACGTACGTGAATATTTTGTATACCAAAATGACGAGTAATTGGTCAAGATTATATTGATATAAAAATTTTGAAAATCGGTTGAAAAATCGAAAGAAAATTTTCAATTTTCTAAAAAAACATGTTTTTTTTCTATCAAAGCCCATAAGTCAATAAATTTGTATGGACCGGTCTAATTTTTTTATAATTTTATCATTCCTGATAAATGTATCTTTCATTAGACACCTCAATCATAAAGATCGAATTAGTATTTTTCAAGATACAGCTGATTTTCTGTTGCTAGTGAAAATTTTCATTTTTTTTTCCAATCACTGATGTTAGGTATTTTGTGGGAAGAGCCGACATAAAAATAAAATAAAAAAAAGATCGAAATTTCTTTGACGTCGGCTCTTCCCCCAAATTCCATACCAAGGTAAAAGTGTGAAAATCTCGAAAATTTACAATTCAGCCGCACATAATCCGCTTTAAATCGGAAAATACAGGTCTGATTTTCCAAGTTGAGGTGTCTATGGAAAGGTTGACCCCGTGCGCATTTTCCTGATACAAAATATTTTACGTACTCATACGAAAAAAACGGTTTAGAGGCTTGGAAAGAGAAAAAAGTAAGTTTTTGAGAAAATTGCCATTTTCTTTTATATTTTCCAACCGATTTTCAAAATTTTTATGTCAATATAATGTTGACCAATCACCCATCATTTTGACATATAAAACATTTTCCTACGATAACTACAGGCCTGAATAAACCGTTTTAAATATTTAAAAACTCGAAATTTAATGAAAATCCAGACATTTGGTCGGTCAAATTTATTGTTTGGAAAATTATGAAAAAAGGGTGCACAAATGAAAAGGAGCGTACAAAAAAATGGCTTCAAAAGGGGAGTGGCCAAATAGGAACATAACCAAAAAGAGGCGTCAAAGGGGGCGTGGCCAAAAAAGGGGCGTGATTGAAAATGGTGGTTTAAAAATGCGGGATCAGAATGGGCGTGGCCAAAAAATGGTGGTTTAAAAATGCGGGGTCAGAATGGGCGTGGCCAAAAAATGGTGGTTTAAAAATGCGGGATCAGAAGGGGCGTGGCCAAAAAGGGGTGTGGTAAACAAAAAACGTGGTCAAAAAATGATCAAAAAAGGGGGTGTCCACAAAAAGTGGGAAAAAGGGGTGTAGCCAAAAAAGAGGTGTGGTCAAAAAGTATTTCCCGAAAAGGGGTGTGATCAAGTGATTTAAAAAGGGGCGTGGCAGTCCAAAAAGAGACTTGGTCAAAAATATTCGTGGTTATTAAAGGGCGTTGTCATAGACATTTCAAATTCATTTTACATTTTTTTTTTTACCCAATCTAAGCGTTCAAGAGGTCCGATACATTTCCAAGAAATAAATAAAACACGTAAGCCAATTTTTTGTTTTTTAATTCAATAACTTTTTTATTTCATAAAATAAATGATTTTCTCTCTCAATCATTTTTTATATTTCTCTTGAGAGAAAATAAAAATAAGATAAAACTGAGGGGTTAACAAAACAAATAAAACTAAAAAAAAAACATACACTAAATAAAAACATGCACTAATTTAAAGACGAATATATTTAATATTAATATTATTATATGCATTTATATATTTTATTTTTTTTTGTTTATAAACTCTTTCTAATTAATAGATAATAATTAACATCATTATATAGAATAATTATATTTGTATGTTTTTAAATTTAATTTTAATTTTTGTTCCAAAATTTTATTTAGATAAATTTAAGGAAATAGAAGAAGAAAATATTATTACAAAATGATGAGACTATACAATAAATTATATATATAAATTTTTAACATACAAAAAAAACGTTACAGAATTTTATGTTTGAAAAAAATAAAAAACAAAATAAAGAAAATGATCGATGTCAGGGGTGATACATAATTATTTTGTTTTGGTTGTTGGTAAGTTTTTTTTTTTAAATAATTTTATTTATGTATATTTTTTTATATTTCGTTTATATTTCCAACTCAAATCTTCTCAAGTGTGAGGTCGCATGATGATGCTCAATGTCCTTCCCACTTAAGGGAGGGGGTGAGCATAGCTTACCACTAAAATTTGACGTTGAAAGCTTATTTTTGATGGTCGTTTGTGCCCCTGCTGCTGCCGTTGACGTTGCCGCTGCCAGCGCACTCGACTCATTGGAGACACCTCTGCAAACGCTTCTTGCCACTCTATCATTCTCATCATCGGTGCTGCTGCTAATGTGATCATCACCCCTGCTCCTATGCATCACCACCGCTGTAGCTGGATCATTTTCACCAACAGCATCACTAGATGGCGTTGTTTTGCGTATGATATCGCTAAAGCTGCCCAAGCTTATTGCAAGCTTATTCTGGACACCGCCGCCACCACCAGTGCTGTTACCATTACGATGATTTGATCGACTGAAGATGCGCATGTTGTTGTTGGTGTTGTTACTGTTGTTGATGGTTTTGTTGTTGATGTTGCTACTATTACTAGATGACGTATCATCGATACTACTATTATTACTATTATTTATAAGATTATTACAACTTAATCTAAGATTATTATTATTAACTAATTTTAATTGAGTTGAATTTGGATTTAGATTTTTTAATAAATTAATGTTCTTTGGTTGTTCCACTGGTTTGGTCGTCGTTGTTTTTGTCGTCGTAATCATCATCATCATCGGTTTCGCTGTCGACATGGTATTTATTTGATGGGAATGTTGGTGAGGGTGGTGGGTTAATGCTTTGGTTAAAGATATTTGTTGTTTCTTACCACCACCACCACTTTGAAGTGTTAATGGAGCGCTAGTGGTAGTGAAAGATTGTTGATGGGAGGAGGGTGATGATCTGATGTTACGTTGTAAATCAATGTTGATGCAACTTGTTGTTGTTGGTGTGTTGTTGTTGTTGTTGTTGATGTTGCTGAACATGGGGCTCGATGATGATTTTTTTAAACCTATAAAAATAAACAATCAAAAATTATACTTTGTTTTTTTTTTTTGTTGTTAAATTAATATTGTTTATGTATATATGATAAAATCAGGGCTGTCGGACAATTATACAAAAGCAGTTGATGGATAGGTGTACCTAGTTAAGTCGGAAGAGATTTAGTTCGGCAACAGAGTAGTGATCAAATTTAATTTATTTAAGTTTTTAAGTAGCGGTTTTCTGAGCATACAACAAATTAAATAAGAAATAAATATATGTATATAAAAAAAAAATGTATACATTTAAAATTTATTAAAAATAGGTGTAGGTACACACGAATGCATGGAATGCAAAGAATGCAAGAATTCCCGAAAGATTGCATTCAATTGATTGTTGTAAAATGAATGGGAAAAAAATAATTGCAATCTTTTTGATTCAAGTGAATGGTCATTGCAAAATTTGAAGTCTGAAGTCTCAAAGTGAAATCAATAAATGTAATCTTATTATAATTGAAGTCATTTACGATTGCATTCTCTTACAAGCCTGGTAAATACATCCGGTTTTAAATTGTATACTGGATTAATCGAGTGAATAATATGGCGGTTATAATCACATTTCGTTCGGAAATGACATCGAGATGCATTCTTATGAATTTATTACTTTATTAAATCCTCCAAATAATACAAAACCGAACTGTATGAATGCCGCCCGAGCATGACAATAATCAAAAATGAAACTAACTTAATGAACCCGGTTGTTTCCTGCTGAATATTTTTCCTTATAAAATTACGAGTCTAGTACGTAATATAGAAAGTTTAACCACGAAGAACATTTATAGAGTATTTTTTCCTTTGCTTTGCTAAATGGCACCCGAGCACGACATTGATAATGGGTACGTTGAATGCATTACGTTTTACATCTGAATTTTCAGAATTCTGAATTTTTAGAGCTTGTGATTGGCCAGGTGTCATAAAAAGTTAGATGACTTTTAATGACTTTTAGTTACGTTTAGTTACGTTTCATCTGAATTTTCAGGCAAGAAATTCTCATCTGAAAATTCAGATGAAAGTTGTTTGTGGTGGGGGAAGTGCCAAATCAGCTGAAGCACTGCACCTAAAAGTTGAACTTTATAATTTTCGTCTTGTTGGTGGTTGATTTTTTTAGTTTTCGTCAAGAAAATTCAATATTTATGTAAATAAACGAACTTTTTTTATTTGTTTATTGTTTAGTGGATTTTAAAATCAACAATTTTGTATATTGATGTTAGGAAAGTTTTTCTATATTTTTGTAGGCCATACGTATCAATAAAAAGACTTTTAATGAAATCAATAAAACCTGCTACTGATTTAGTTACAAATAATTTTATCCTCACAACTACCCATGCTCAATGTTTAATTTACGAATGTAATTAAAGTTCTATTTTATTTCGTTTCAATGTAAATCCTATAGGTAAATGTAGGAATTTGACACAATAACTTCCACAGAAATTTGAGATATTTTTTGCGTTCAACGACATAAATTCAGAAATCTGAAAATTCTGATGTAAAGCGATTTTTATTGAACCTGTCCAATAATTGGAATTCTTAAACTATATATGACAACCGGGTGCTTCCTTGTATTTATGGTTCCTCAAAAAATTATATGTTGAATAATACAAAGCTTAGGTATAGGTATGTATATAAAAACCATAACTACGAATATCTTTTTTGTCAATATGGTATTTAAAATCATTAATTATTGGAATGAAAAAAAATTTCATTGAAAATATGAATTATAAAATAAAATGATAAAAAACATATTAGTAAAATAAAATATTGGGCTACTTAGGGTAGGTATATTGAACTAATATACGGGACTGCTTAAACAGTATCAATGTAACTCTCGCATCGCTAAAATTAGTTGAGAAACGATGAATATTAAAACAAATCCTATGAGTTTTTTTTCCATTTTCCAACGCTTCTATCGACGATTTTATCGATGCGAGAGTTACAGAACGTATGGCACTGTGCATGTACACACAGAACTATTATAGATTGGCATGTCCTTAGGCACTTCTTTTCGAAAAATATTTAAGAAGAGTTGCTTTTTCACAACATTTAGTTGTAAGCTCAGTAAAGATTCACGATTCAAATAAAAACATATTATGTAATTGGAATGGTTCTCTGTTGCATTTAAATAATATCGACGGAAATTTAGGTTGTGATGAGATGTTAAATAGAAATGAAAATGAAAAAGTGAAGTGAAATATGAAATGATAAAAATGAAATAATGAAATGAGTTAGTTAATATGCTGGGGCCTCATCATGTAAAATCAAAACGATCGAACTATATCGTTTTGAGTACATATCCGTCTTTATTTTTCTTTAAAGATATGATACGATAGCAATGCTGAAAACGATCCCGTCCGATCGTTTTCATTTAAGGTGATGAGGCCCCTGGTTATTGACAAAAAAAAATAAAACAAAACTTTAACCCTTCCCAGCAACAATAAAACACACAAAAATATTCTTCATTATTATGGACATCTGACTATCTCATAGAAAAAAACAAACATAAATTTTGAAATAATAACAACAATATTTTGTTTAAATAAAAAAAATTAAATGAATTTAAAAACTATAGTAAAAGTGAAAAAAAATATTTAATTCATGAAAAATTTCATTAACTTATTATAAATATAAAAATTATTGTTTTTAAATTTCATTAATAAAATATTGATGATAAAGACAAAAACACACACAAACAATTAATTCTAATTTGTCAACCTTTTTTGTATTTATTGAGGCCTAAGAGCCATAAGTTTGATACGCCACACAATTGCCTTCAAACTAAAGTATCGGCAAACTATCGGCCTACTACTTAATAAGTATGGAGCTTCTATATGGAACTTCTACGCACACTATCGATTACTTAGACCATGTCGATACCTCAGTTTCCTCTGAACTTTAATTCAGTTGGTTCTAAGTTGTGGATATTTTTATGTCATATTTAATATAATGGAACTGCCTAGTTGTCCATCGCTTCTGAAAAAAAAACCCGCCCTTTATAAAAAAAAAAATGAAACAGTACCTACTCTGATGTAAACCAATAGAAAAAATTGTGGGAGGATGTTTTCGAAGCAGTTGTTTCTGACTGGAATCAGCTTAGTTTCGATAACAAATCAAAACAGGGTACGTATCGATATATGTTCGACATTTCTCTTCAAAATCTGTTTATCGACTAGCAAATCGTTCAAAAAAAGTTCACCGAGTGTCGCCTAGTGTGCGCACTCACTGCCAACTCGACTATTTAATCAGCCCAGTTTGCGCACTAGCAGCTCAACCCGTAAAAACTATCGGCCGATACAAAGTCTATAGTGTGCGGGGGCTTTAAAAAATATAAAAAAAAATAATATACTCGACCCGAATCACGTAAACTTGCTTTTGTGGTTCATGTGACTTAGCATGAAAGATTGTACCTAAGTTCAAAATCGTTTGAGTTCTTTTCTAGAAAATAGATATAAAACAAAAAACAAAATCGTTGTTTTTTATAGAGTGACGTAATACAAGCAATTCTTTAAAAACAACAAACACAACTCTAACAACAAAAAATTGTATCACTTGCAACAGCAGTAATTGTTGGACAGATTTCGTGTTTGGTTACTGCGAGTCCGACCACTTTTATAAAAACTGATATATTTCCACTTTCCGTCTTTTATAATGAAAACCAACTAAAACCAAATCAAATTTATTATGGCCTCTAATCTATTGTTACAAATATTTCGGTTGAAAAGTACCACTAACTCCAAATTTGAACTGAAATGACCACCAAAATGAAATGATCACCAAATGCTGTATTTTTCAATAACCTATTGCTAGAAAAAATCATTATGTTCATAGTTTTTTTTTTATTTTTCGAAAATGATTGATAATGAAATTGAATTTTAATACTAAATTATTTATTGAAACCTCACCATATCCAATTAGCTTTAAACGCACTTAGGACGGTATTCACCGAGCACTCATAACTTATGAGCGCTCTCTTCGAAAAATATTCCGACATTTTCGATACTACTTCCACAACCACCACCCCTACAAACACAAACATCTCCATCGCTACCACTCCATCTACCTAAAAAGGTTTGATTTTAAAGTTTGGGAGTTCCTGGCTGACAGAGAGTGGCTCTCTTTTTCGAAATTCGAAACATATTTATGAGTGGTTGGTGAATACCACAAAGTTATGAGCCTCATAAACTTATGAGGCTTATATGAGCGCTCGGTGAATACAGGCCTTAGTGAGTTTTACCTGTCAACCGACGATAAAACAATTTTCAATATGTAAAACGCAAAGTTAAAAACACACACTTTTATAAAAGTGAACAACCAACTAAAGTCTGTCCGATCAGAAATCTCAAATGCAGCCAGAAGATGCCATTTTCTGTTCATAGCAACATAAAAAAAACTTGTATATGTTTGACCTAAGCTAAAAACGTACGACATGAATTGTTGAAACGTATTAATATATATGTACATAGATGTCAAAAAGACAGTCTCGTTTAATTTTTTTTAAATCTATAGTTACCTAATCGTAGACAATTTTTCGAAATTATTGTTGTTACAATTTTGAAGAAATCAGAATTGGTTGGTTTTTAAGTAGGTGAGCTGGTGAATACTAGAAATTTTCTATGGTTTTGAAAAAAAAACGAATTTTAAGGCTTAACTTATCTAATATTAACTTATTTCTACATAACAAAATATACAGAAACCGTCTAACCGGAGTAAAAGAAGCTAATTAGATATAATCGTATGATTATTCTATGTTCTTTCTAAATAAATATCAAATCATATTTCTTTCTTTTCTGGTTTTATCTTCTGCTTTGTAGGTACTCACTTCAAATTGTAAAATTCGGCTTTTCACTATTTTCACCACGAGCAAAGATTTAAATTTGCATGCAATAAGTTTAAAACAACCGATTAAGAAAGTTATCTATCTTTAACTAACTTCCTTATTGAAAAGTATCTCACAAGTTACTATCGTTAAATAATAATTAATTATGAATGAAGACTTACTATATGGTTGAGGTAGGTATAACAAACAAAAGCAAGACAAAAGGACACATGGACAAGACATAGACATTAGGGTAGGTAAAAAAAAAACATTATTTAATTTAAATTCTCACATTGAAAAAATTGGAAACATTGGAACATTTTATTTTCAATTTCTTTTCTCTATACAAAATGTAAGAGGCAAAATACTGAAACTTTGCTAACCGTTAAACTTAGGAAATATATTTACCTACTCCTATTACAAATGGCATAATTATCTTTATAATTGATAAATAATCGGCCTTATCACAGGTTCCTTCGTAATAGATTCGTACTACGAATATAGCTGCCGTCCTAACAGAATTATTTCCAAACGAATTCCGAATTTGTGAAAAGTGATATCGATAGCCCACAAATTCATGTCCATATTTTTGGATGACGGTGGTACCATGATACTATTTTTGAGATTCGTAGTACGAATCTATTACGACGGGCCCTGTGATAAGCAATCGGCCTTATCGATATTCAAAAACTTAATCTGACAGAAGTTTTCATAATTAAGAATGAATTTTCATTAAAATTGCCAAATTTTACGGAATAGTTCATGAGTTTTTTAATAAAATGAGTTTTAATATAAATTATCAACTATCAACTGATAATATTGATTGTTTGGTACATTTGTATCTTAAAATTGTATCCTCTACAAAATTGGTCTCGATTGGTTAATTGTAATCGATGCTTAAATTCAATTTATACTCGAATTTATAACATTTTATTAATATTTAAAGGTGAAAGTTAAATTGCATTTCAAATTGTTTTTTTTTTATATAAATAACTTTTTGGTGAAATAAAAAAAATATTTCAAATAATTCCTTCGAAATTCAACGGTTTTTTCCATAAAATTGTAAAATGTGATTAAATGTGAAGGACCTCTTAATGTTAAATTTAAAGAGTCAATATTTAAACATAAATTTTGTCACTTTGAGAATTTAAAATAAAATATTGATTTTCTACACACCCAAGTAGACAAACAAGAAACCTACATTACATAGGCTTTAGATAAAGTATGAAGACAGTTTTAAGGTATAAAAAGGTGTGGTGTAGAACCCACAGGAGACAAGTACCTTGGACTTGTTTCACTTTTCTTATTTTTTTACCTTCAATAGAGTTCCTCGAGTTATATTCAAATGCACCACTCAGCTTATAGCACGGATCATAGCAACAATTTAAATCATCATCAAAATCTGTTCTATCAGATTGTCTGCTGGCGATGGGTAAGGATTGCTCTTGTTGTGGTGTTGACTTAATGTGTTCTGGGTGTGCTTGTTGTGGTGTTGTGTAACTAACTTCAAGCGAATGCTGTTTTGTATTGTTTTTTAGTATAGATATAATAATATGATACATATTTTGTTTTTTTTTTAATAAATAAAATTAAAATTATTTTTGTTTTTAGTAAGGAAATCAAAAAAACTTAATAAATTAAAAGCATTTTTTTTTTTGTGAAATTATAATATACAAATGAGTGAGCATTAAAAAAAATTTGTTTGGAAAATTTAATAATAATGTGAAGGTAGTGAATTTTATTTTTTGAACTTACCTCACTGTCTGGACATGGCAATTCATCTTTGGAAGACGTTAGTCCTTGCACGAAATTTACATCACTTAATGGGTCCTCAGATGCTAAATGTGCACGGAACTGTTTATTTCTAATTAAATAAAGAAAAAACCAGAATTACATAATGAAATTTAAATAACTAAAATAAATACACATCTTGTTGTTATAGTTTAACAGACAATGTACTGGTTCTTATTGCAAGTTTCGTTTGATGTTCGTTCCGATAAAAGTCGAACCTATTAAAACCAAAACTATCTGGATAGCTTTAGGTCTGTTTCTTTACTTTTTGGGAAAAGTTTGGGAAAAAGTTCGGGAAAAAGTTTGTGCTCGAGCTTTTGATGTTGTTGTTGTAATTTTTGACCAGAAATGAAAAGTAAGGAAACGCATTTGGGATGTTTCTGATTTGCTTCTGGGTAAACGTCACATTTGAAAACAGAAATTATCAGAAGAAAACAATTTTTTTGAAAATGACCCATTTGGAAGACGTGAAAACGAAAATCAAGGGATTAATAATTCTAATGAATGAAGAAAAAGATAGCAGTGATGACGATTAGTACGAGTACGGGGACTACAACGTTATGAAGCTCTATCAAAAGAACCAGGAGAAATATTTATTGTTATATTTACTGCCATGCTTCGTATAATTAATTTATTTATCTTTTAGTTTAGTTTCTTTCTTTAGTTTTTAATTCTTTTAATTTTCAATGACCGTCTTAATGCACACTTATTTGAAAAACTAAAATTGAAATTTTTCGATCAGCTGATTTCTTTTTTGACAAGCAAAAAAAGGCAGTAAGTAAAATGTTCGGGTAGATTCTTGCTGGAGGGGAAATTAAATAAAATAAAAAAAAGTCAAAAGCTCTGGCATTTTCGTACCAGAAAAAAGTAAAGAAACACATTTTGGGTAGATTTGGGATCCCGTGGGATCCCGCGGGCGAGTAAAGAAACAGACCTTTTATGTTATTGTTATGCTTTGTAAAAACACAAATAATGCCATCGATGGAACAACGTCAGAAATCAGAAATTTTCGATGAACGACTCCCGACAAAAGTTGTTTATAGAGAATTTCTGATTTCAGATGTTTTTGTTGCTTCAGATGTCATTAGTGATGATAGCTTTTCTTTTGAACTACAAACGACACTGGCAATAAGGGACAATACATTGTATTTACATAATATATCGACTTTGTTGGATGACTAAAAAAATTATTTGACATTTTTAAAACAAAAATAAAAATTTCTGTAAGCTAAAATATTGATCTGCTTTGAGCTACTGAGGTCCCAAATTCGTAAAAGTTTCTTTTTTATTTTTGTTGTAATTTTTATCATACCGTAATTCAATTTGTTGCATTTGTTGAAAATGTTTTAATTTTTGATTAGCCGAACGTAGTTTTTCTTCAAGGGCTGCATTTTCAACGCACTTAATTGAGTATTTCTCAGAAAATGACAAAATTTCTTGTCTTAATTCTTCGAGTTCCTCTCTGTTGAATAAAAATAAGAAAAAAGGAATAAATTTTTCATTCAAAGAATATTTTACTACAAAATAAAAAAAAAAAAAATTACTTACTCATTAATTTTGGTGTTATCAATTGAGTGTTCACCCTTTTGGAATTGCCTAAGGAATTCCTGCTTGAAACGTGCTACCTCTCGTTGAACTTCACTTTGGTGTGCCTTACGCATTGCATCTAAAGCAGCCAGAGTTGCCTTTGGAAAATAAAAAAAATAAATTAAACTATTAGAAGGATCTAGGAATGCAAACAAAAAATAATTACTTGAGTTTCTTCGGCTAAAGCTGTTTCTTTCTCCATAAGTAACCTATCAATTTCTTGTCGGTGTTTGTCTTCTAAATCATTGATTATTCGTCGATGTGATGATTCCATTGCTGTCAGACCTTTCTCACAGAGTGTCTTGGAAAGAAAAAGAAAAGACTTTGTAAAACCGCTCAAAAATTTGTAAAATGACAAAAAACACTCACTCTTAACTGTTCGATCTCCTGTTGGTATCGCTGACGGAAACTCTCCTCATCAGCAATATTCGTAAAGTCTGAGCAATGCGAAAGAATCTGGTCACGATATGCCTCCTGTAGGCATTCTAATTGTTTGCCATGTTCTACTTCGAGCATTTCTAAGCGTCGTTCCATTCGCCTGCAGCGTTCGCGTTCTTTATTCAGCTCGGCTTGAATGAAATCACGTTCTTGAAGTAGAACTGCATATTCCTCGTCTTGTCGCGAACACTTGCCCTCTAAACTTTCCCTATCGCTCTGATAGTTGCGAATTTTTTCATTGTGATCTTCCAACTGATCCATCAGATCTAGGTTATCGTTTTCCTTGCGATGGCACTCTTCTTCTTTGGATTTCAATTTCATGGTCAGTGTGGCCAATTCACGCTCGTGATCCTCTACCAAATTTGACTGCTGATGGATGTCGTTCACAAGGGAATTGCGTTCTCTTTCTAGAGACTCAAGGCTGTGACGTTGACTGTCTACTTGCTGCATTAGCATTGACATATTTTTGGCATGGTCCTGTTGTAGCCGCATAAGTTGAGACTCGTGTTGCACGTGCAAATCACAGATGGTGTCTTGTAACTGGGAGCAACTGGAACAGGAAGTTGTCAAATTCTGTACATCGTCGAGGAGACCATCTGTTTGGGCTCTTAGATCACAACATTTCTGACAGACGTCCGCAAGAGTGTTCAGCTCGTGGGTGTGGGGTTCGATGAAGACATTTGGATGGATAGCACGCTTGAGATTATCAATAGACTGTTCTAATTGGCTGAGGAAATTGGCAATATCTTTGAGTACAGCTCGATCGCTGATGAAGTCTATCGTTCGATTTTTATAGACAAATTCAAAATCAGCTTCTGCAAGAATGTCGTCAGGGTTGGAAATTTGCAGGTCATTTGAGAGTTCTTCAAAGAGATTCTCATACTTTTGCAAACTCGACACACTGAAAGTATTGCCCGAATCCATAGTAGCCAGCTGAGCGGAATTTTCCGCCGCGGTGTAATCTCCTCGCAGAACTGCTATCCTCGCGTCTACCAATGCCTTATGGGCAACGATGTCGGCAAACTCGGATAGCAACTGCCGACCCTCGCTGGCTTTTCGTTCTTGTTCCAGATGCATTCTCCACTGGCCACGTTTCATTTTCTGCAGAGCCTCATCATAGCACTGGGAAAGCTGTTCGATTGCATTGTCCATTTCTTTGCGCAGACTCTCATGAACGGCATCAGCAAATGACTCGAAGGTTATTCGCTCCTCGGCTGTTAGCGTGTAACCAAATGAAGGTGTAATTGAAGTCTCAAAACGTTCGGCATTTCTTATCATTATATGAGCTATCTCCGATTGCACTAATTCGGCATTCACAGTTTCTTGTGCTTGCCGCCAAGCCTCTTGAACCGCTCCCTGCACCAGATCATTAGAACTTATGTAGCTGAGCGTCTCTGCGGCCAGGCCTGAAGCCAAATTTTCCATGGCATTGTTTTTGTACCGTTTTGCGATCAGGTTGATCTCGTTTTGTTGGCGAAGAAGTTCTTCGAGAATCTTTGGTTCGACAGGATCCATTTCGGGAACTTTTGTTTTGTCCTTACGGAAGGATGAAAGCATAAGGCGTCGGGCCAGAACTCCCGCTAAAACATCGAGGCTTCCACTCGGCTTGAAGGCACATTTACCACCGAGCTTAGCCTTTAACATAGACATCAGCTGGGATGTTTCAGCGATTTCAGCACGGGTTTGTCGCTGTCCAAAGAGTTCAGGATTCTCAGCGCGATTAATAGACTCTCGAAGTTTTCCGAAGCAAACACTTTCGAAAGCTATTCTCTCGGCAAGCAACTCAAGGTCTTTGCGAGCCGTGAGTTCATTACGTTCTCTTAGCACTCGTCTTTGCTTCAGAAGGTCACCCAGCTTACCACGAAGTTGAGCTTCGAGCTGTATCAAGGCGATTTTTATCGGATTCGTTTCGGGGAGGAGAATCATTCCTGGGCCCGTGAGATCTTCACTCACAACACATGTCTCACACGACTCGCGAATCAGCTTGACCACTTCGACAAGACAACGTTCGACAAACCTGTAAGAGTCTTTGCGATCAGTAATCGGTGAAACCGATCGGCGGGTTCGAGACGTCGATCTCAAGGCCTGCAGTTGATGTAGACTTTGTTCGAGACGATCTTTACTGCAAATCAGCACTCCCTCCAGGCACTTCAGACGCTCGATTAGATGCTCGGACATTTTTGGACTAGACGAGCTTCGTTTGACATCGATTGTTGGTGCCGATGATGGTTGTGACGATGTGAAGCATTCAAAACGTTTCTCAAGATCGTTGACTCGAATCATAAATTGCAATGAATCCGTACTGGCCGAACTTTCTAGCGATCGTCTGCGAGCTGATTTTTTAACTGAACTCGATGATGGTGTCCTCACTTGCGGACTTGGTGACTTCTTTTCCAAGTCATCGATCTTTGACTCAAGTTCGGTAACTTTGATTTCGAGTTCCTTCGAGACAGTCAGCTGTTCTTTTCCTTTAAGTGAAAGTGACCGCCTGCGTTCTGATTTGGCAAGTTTCTGTTTCAATGTCCGGACTTGTCGTTCCGAACCACTGTATTTGAGAGTCAGATCTTGAATACGTTCGGCCATCATCTGCAACTGTGAGCGATCTTCTATTTGTTGACGATCGAGATCCTGTTTCAGGGATGCATACGATATTTCCAAAGTATCGAATTGATTTTGTGATTCTTTGAGTTCCCGTTTCATGGCTTTGATCTCACTGACTGCCTTTTCAAATCTCGATCTAAGTTCATTGTACTCATCGGCCAACATGTCACGATCCAAGCAATACGGATCAATGTCACTGATTTGGGTGAGGTCACTCAGCGAATCCATTCGTTTCAGCTTGTGTCGATTGAGATTGCTAAAGCTCGAGGGGCTGCAGCTCTCGAGCTCTCGCAGTTTCTTGTAGAGCGTTTCGTTCTCCTCAATGCCCCGCGATAGACGATCTTCAAGATTTTTTATTTTCTTATGACTCTCACCTACTTCTATCGTTAATCGGTCAACAATTTTTTCCGCATTTCGTTTGGCTTCGTCCAGCTGGCTAGAAAGATTATCTCGAGCCTCTTCCATTTCTCTTATTCGAGCGTTCAACTCTTGTTCGGTTCGCTCCAGAGTCGTTAGAAGTTCTGACATTCGGGCTTCACGTTCTTGAGCTTCATTGCGCAGCACATCTCGCTCCTTTTCAGCTGCTCCTAGTCGAAATTGAAGTTCCTTGTCAATATTGAGTTCCTCTTGAACCGAGTGAATCATTGGCAATTCATCCGAACCCACGCTATCAACAGTACTCCTTCTCGAACTTGGCGGCGATGATCTACTGCGCTTGTGAAGCCTTGGACAGTTCCCAGGGCGTGATCGCATTCGTTCTTTGGCTCTTAGCAATGCAATCGGTATGGGAGGCGATGGTGACAGAGGAGATCCCCAATCCACACTATCTCTCCGGCCACCTTCGGAAGCGGTCCGGTACTCTTCGTCCGAGGAAAACATCGTGTTCTTTGGATTCAAGGGGGTGACTGGTGTCGTAACAGCTTTCTGAACAATCACTGGACTTGGGTCTGGAGATATCTTAGTGCCAATGTTGTTGGTGTTCAGAATTAACTCCTGATTTCTTTGAGCCTTGATGAAGTCCTTCTCTATTTCACTCTTGATGTCGTCGCTCGTATTATCTTTGATTATCAGTTCTGTTGACAGGATACATTCATTTTCGACTTTTGGCTCTGGTTGAAGACCGGCGGCATTTTTCAAAACTGTCATCCAACTGTTTCGGGAATTCGCTGATAAACTCGATAAAACCAGTCGTCGTTTGTCCCAAGTTGACAGTTGGAAGGCGTAATTTCGTGAAGCATTCACTTCTGTGACACTGGTTAAGCTATTCACATCGAGCACACCGTCCAGCACACCACGTTCCTCTGACACCGGATCCCGATAGTAGAATAGCGCTGCTCCACTTAACGTGAACCAATGTTTCGTCCATTCCCCAGTTCGTCCATCTTGTTTCATTAGCCAGCCTTTTTTCGAATTCAGAATTTCCTCAGCAGGCAGATTTACCCTCAACTCTGACGTTTTGGCCAAATAGTTCGTCGACAAATCATCTAAATTACATCCACCATCTGGATCACCTCGCTCATGAGACTGGGATTGTTTTTGTTGTTGCTGCTGAAGCAGGCGCAACTGTTGCTGTAATCTGGGACTAGATTTATTAAGATTATTACCACCTGTCGCTTGTTCTAAAACAGGCGGAATTTTCTTGACTATGGCTGACACAATGGCCGGCGTTGAATTCGATGCCAGAGGCAATGACTTTGGTCTTAGATTAACAACAGTTGTATGGGCAGGTCGATAATGGGCAAAATCCGTTTCATCGCGAGTTGGTTTTTCATCGTTTAAACCCTGTGTCTGACTGTTTAGGGCATTGTTTACCGTTGTAACTGTTACATTGATTTTACCTACACCAGATGTACTCCAGCGATTTGATGTTTGACTTAGATTGGTAATTGTATTGGCTATGTCTTTGAGTTTTTCATCACGACGGGCATCTTCAATTAGCAAACAGGGCGAAACTGTAATGAGAAAAAAAAATATTTTTGTTTTTTATATTTTCATATAAAACAAGCAGAAAGTGTTGAGATAAAAAATCATAAAAATATCATAAATGTCAAAAAAATGCTAAAAATTCAAAAATTTATTTTCTATCCGTAACATTTTTTCAACTTGAAAATTAAGAATCATAAAATTACCCAAGACCCAAGAGAAGTTATAATTAGGGCCGATGATTCCACCCGGGTAATCATCTACCCGGGGAACCGGGTTGCTTGTACCCGGGTAGTAAATTACCCAGGTACCCGGGTATTCGGGTATAATTGGTAGATGATTACCCGAGTGGAATCATTAGCCCTAATTCAATGTCTCCAACATCTTGATGAGACATAAAATTAATTAGTTCCTCCATTTGTAAGGCTTTGGTTCGCTCCCAGTTTTTGCTTCTTTTTTTTGCTGTACCCGGGTAATCGGTTACCCGGGTAATCGGGTAGTCGGGTACCCGGGTACTACCCGAATTACTCGGGTACCCGGGTATTACCCGAATTACTCGGGTACCCGGGTATTACTCGGGTACCCGGGTATCATCAGCCCTAGTTATAATCCAAATTAGAAACTCTCGAAAAAAAAACTCAAACTATTATAGATGACAGCTATCGTCAGAATGATGATCGATCGTTCAATCAAGAGATTGCCGCTCTTCTTCGAGCTCTTGTTTGTATTAAGCCTATAAGCAAAGGCAAAGAGTACATCTCTTAAAATACTTCCCTGAACTTTCAAAAAATTAAGAAGCTAATGTTCCAAAGTATACTTCAAGTTCAAGTCAATAATTGATTAATAAATTCAGCTGAAATATCACAGCTGACAAAGAGAACAATTTTATTATTGATCCATTAGGAATACAAATTCTGTATGCCCTTTCTGTCGTCTTTAAGTAAGGCTTTTGGAGTTCTATAGGCTTTTCAAAAGTTAAACCCAAAAATATTTACTTAACAAACAAGTCATAAGAATTATACACTCATATATAAAAATGCAAGCCTATAACCTAGCTACGTTAATTTTTTTTAAAGTGTTATTTAATGACAACAAAATGTGGAATATGAATCGTTAACACAGCTCATTAAACATTAAACAATTCATACTGAACTGATACTGCGTAAGTACTATTATTATTGACATTGTAAATAATATTATGTAGTCAGTCAGTTGAAATAAATACATTAGTCAAATAATGATGATTGTCTTTTAAGTCATATAACACTGTTTTTTTTTTTTTTTGTAATGCCACAACAATAGCTTTGAACTCGAACCCCAGACCTTGAACTCTGGCTTGAAACATTAAAGAGTCAATAAAACATAAGTTTCCAAATTAAAAATACAAAAGGTAATAGTATACCTGGTGCCAAACATCGACCACAGACCTTTTTTCTGATCCTCAATTTGTTGTTTTTTTTTTTTTTTTTTTTTTTTTTTTTGTCAGTAATTTTGACTGATTTGTTTCCTTTTGTATGAAAAGACAAATACAGTAAAAACCCTCTAGATGGAGTTACAGAAATTAAAATGTTTTAAAATTTAGGTTTGGAAGAAAAATTTCAAGTCATATCGTGAAGTATTTATTAAAAGTTGGAAGATTTTAAGGGATTCTTTGGGTGTCTCTTGACTCTCCATTTTGTGAAATCTTAGTGAGGAGTTGTTTGTTTTAATTTAAGCACAAAAGTATCTCCAGTTGCATTTGCTAAGTTTAAAAAATTATTTAGAACTGAATTTTGGTAACCTTGTTACTCACTATGTTTTTGGGCCCTAACTACTAAGAGTCGAACCTATGGAAAAAAAAACTTTTTCAACCCAAAGATTTTTAGCCTTCATAGGTACTTTTTTTCTGAGAACATAATAGAAATTAAAATAAATCGATTAAAAAAATAAAAGGGAGAAAAATGGTGGTGCGGGAAATACGGCAAAATGGAGAGGAGAGAAATAGAAAATTTTTTTTGCTAGTTTAGAATTTAAAGAACATTTAAAAATTGAAAGTCCAGCCACTTACAAAATTTTGTGATGTATCTCCCATTTTTTTTGTTAAATTTCACTGAAGGACAAATAACGCTCAACTAACAATTTGTTGCCGCAACATTTTGTTGTTCCAAAATAATGTGAGAAACTTTTTGCATTAAATAAATTACCAGATACAAGCAACAACCTTTTCTGCACTAAAAAATACGTGATCGGGAGCATCTTGTTGCCGAGGGTTGTTTCAAGTTGTAATTCATTCGAAGACAATAAAAAGTTGCTGGCAACATATTGCGAAAAATGTGAGCTTAATTTTTTGAGGAAAGCTTAATTAGAATTTAAGAAAACATAATAAAAAGAACCCTAACTTCGAAAAACCATTAAGGATTTTGAGGAGTGAAAAGTGCCAAATTCAGTTTCTAGAAGTACCTACTTTTGGTAAATATTTCGAAAAGTAATAGTTTTTTTTTTTAAGAAATGTCAAGACAAACGTTACAATTGGCGCCTTCAGAAAAATGAGATCTCAGAGATGTTCCTCACCCAGAAAAAGTGAGCAAGCGAATCCAATATTTTTTCCCTCAGAATTTTCACAGCAAAACTGAGACATTTTGCTGAGGAATCCTGTTCATGTAACTGAGACTGCTGAGATCTCCGAGATCTCATTTTCCTGAACATTCCTAATATGAGTTCTTTATTTTAAGGCTCAATTTCGTTCGTTTTACACGAAAATTATTGCTTTTACGAAAAAAAAGTGTTTCAATTTTATTTTGCCTAGAATCTCAAAAGCAATAATTTTTTGACTTTAAAAAAAAAACAAAAAAATTCAGCATTTTTGGAAATTTTTAGAAGTCAAAGTCTTGTTTTCATGGGTTACTCTTTTAACGAAATATTTTGCTAAATTTCCCTGAGTTTTTTCTAAAAAAATTATAGTTTTCCGTCAAAATATTTAGCTTTGCTGGATTTTTTTTTTGAAAATAAATATCCCAAAAAATAAACAGAATATTCCCGGGGAAATTATTTTTTTTCCAATTTGTATTTCGAAAATACTACAAAACAGCTGTTTCGAACATTCAGAACTGTCATTCCCGCTTTCCAAGGGACAAATATTCTACCGTGGAAATCCTAATAGGAGTATTATACTCCCGAGAAAACAAGTCTCCCTGGGAATTTTTAGAATTAAACTGAAAGTCTAATTTGATTGGACTAAAAGAGTGTTAAAATATTTAAAATATATTTGCCGCTGAATTAAGTGGACAAAATTTTCTTTGATTTTTCTCATTTTTTTTAGTTGTGTCTAAGATTTTCGAGATTTAAGCAACATAAGAAATCTGGACGCTGCTGTCAAAAAGTGAGACTGAAATTTTTTGGGATCATTTGCTCAATTTTGTTTGTCTTAGTTGTTGAATTTATAAAAAAAAAGATAGAGAAGAGTGCTCTTGACTTCTTTTGGAGAAATTTTCGAGTAAAATCTCTGAAATTTCAGAAATATGAATTGGCTTCTTACAAAAAAGGTCAAGGCGGTTCCTTCACAAATCATCGTCATTACTAACTAAAAATCAGTAAATTTCAAGCTTTTGTTTTTCAATCGATGCACAAGCTTTCTGGTGAATGTCTTCTATATACTATGTATGTACGTAGAAATATTGACCGAAAATTTTAAACTGGCGCCCAACGCAAATGAAAATAGAATTCCGAAAAGTATAATTTAGACTCCCTATTCCAACGATTGAACGAAAAAATAAATACTTTTTTTCATTAAAGCCCCTTTTTTTTTGTGAACATTCCTACTAGACTATTACAGCCATATTATTCACTCGGTAAATCTAGAAACTTAAATCCAGATGTAAGCTATACAAATTCAATTTAAATACATCCGGATTTAAGTTTTCATCTGGATGTATCAAGTGAATAATATGGCGGTTACTATTTACTTCTTCTCATGTTTAGGATAACATTTTATTTAATAATATGAAATTGCACACTTCTCTACCAGCAAATATTTAAATACAAATTTTATCTACAAATATTCGACCAAGAGAATTTCCACTGTTTTTCTATATATCCATATACCTACGTCTGCTGTGTAAAGAAATTTTTTTGTTGCAGGATATAATATTCTTCCTTCAATCTTATCCCCAGTCCACCATCATCTACTACATTATTTTAACAACACAAAAATAAGATAAATAAGTGCTAAACACGATAGGATTTTATAAATTGCCAAAGCATCTATATAATACATGAAATGAACAAATTTAATTAAGTCATTTCGAAGAAGATGAAGAACATCCTGCCCCTCCCACTCAATCAAATGCGCACTCAAAATTATCTCGACTGTACGTACCTAACCTATAAAAAAAACCTCTTCATACGGACGGACGGATGCTTTTTTTGATTGGCTTGGCTTGGAAAAAAAAAGTAGTTAGCAAGAGATTTGTTTTGAAGATTGTACTTGAAAGATAAAGTGAAATTATTGTTTTTTCGTGTTAATGTGCTTCAATTTGTATAAAAGATATAGTCAAAGGCTTAATTGCAGTCAAGGTTTAAATTTAGTGTGTGATTTAGTAAGAATGCGCTTAGATTTCAATATCATTTGCCTCATTTAAGTTAGATATTGACATCTAATTGATAAGCTCTGCTTGTTGAACCGAAGGGTAAAAGGATAGTTTTTCAAAAACTAGACATTTCTAAACGAAAAGGAAACTAACGTCCATGTTCTGAATTTCGAATGAAATCGAATTTCAATTTCACGTGAAATGAAGATCCATGTTCTACAATTCCTTCGTTTTCGAAAATTTCGAAATTTCAATTCACAATTAGCATTTCGAACGAATTGTGGAACACCCCAATTCAATTTCGTGATGTGAATTCAAGTCGAATGTAGAACATGGGCGTTATAGAATCATTTTTCTTTTTTCTTCTTTTTTTTCTGTATATGCTTTAATGTATTTTTAATAAATATATAATAAATTAGTGTCAGAAGAGCTCGTACGCTCATGAAGAACCAGTTCCATTGGGAAGACAAAGTGTGGATGACTTTTTCAGGACATGAGTTCATCACTTATTTTTCAAGAGGCACACAAATTTGTTTTGTTTTTAAAAATGGAAAAAATGAAATTCTCACTCAGTTATTATTTATAATAAATTGCTTCCCATCATAAGAGAAACTATAAAATGTATAAAGAATATTCTGTGTTAATCAAATAACAAAAGATTGAGTTTTAAAAATAATTGATGGTGTTCCGCAGGGGAGTGTTCTGGGACCAGTATTGTTCGTTCTATATATTTGCGATATACCTCAATAAAAATTGATATATTTTTTATATTGTATTTTTAGGTCAAGTTTCACAGTGCACACTTAGCTGGCACTAAAGTCTCCTGTTTTGGCCACTTAAGTGTCACTTAAAGAGACTATGAAACTTGGCCTAAAAGCTATTCAGTGATTATGCTGCTATACTTCTGTGACAAAATCAGATACGTTGCAAGTTTTTTTTCAGGCAGACATTCTTTAGCTATTAACGAGTTTATTGGAAATAGAATTCATCAACTGAACGAATAAAACTTCATAGAGAAAGAAAGAATTTAGAAAATTCTAGCTTTTTGATTTTGCAAAAAATTATTGTTGACTTTTGTAACATGAGAAAATTCAAACCGAAACGATTCAATGACTGCTTTAATGTACATTATTATACCAAATTGTAAAATACTCCTAACTGTGGTCTTACTGTATATCTAATAAACTTGAATTGAATGCTGGAAAATTTGTGAAATTTGTGTTTGAAAACAGATCGGCCTTTGACTTCAGTCCTGACTATAGGAACATTACTTTTTTTTAAGTATGCTCAAAAACACATCACTTAAGGGCATTAAGTTCGAACAGTAAAATATTATTGACTTCTCTCTAGAGAGACTGTATATGAAATGACTTCAGCGGTTTTATCTTTTAAGTGATTTTATTGATGCACCCTCGACCGCCCATTTTTATATTATCCCCCGGGTCGAGTATAGACAACATCACAATCTCAAGTTCGTTATGAGAAGAAAAAAAAATTCTAAAGTTGCGAGCAGAAATAAAACGATTCAGTAATTTTTGTGGTGTAATTTGATAAGTGATTTAGGTGAGTGAGTTGAAGGTATAAATAATAAAAAAAAAAAAAACATTAATGATTGTGTACCCCCGCTGACTTTATATACTTTTTTTTTGTATTCTGAAACAGTGTGTGATTAAACTGCCAAGGTTAGATAAAATTGACTTAAGTTTAAATATTTTTTTAACAACAAAACACTTGACATTAGGCTGAGTAGAGTATCATTTGGAAGATACATTTTAGCTATAAAAATCAGCAAATTGACTTTTATCTGAGATTCAAAAAGTCTAAAAACAAAAACAAATACATGAGTAGAGCAGGGAAGACGCATTAGTTTGAAATTGAAATGAAACGCAGTAATCTTACAGTCCAGTGCCTACGTTCTGTAACTCTCGCATCGACAAATTAGTTGAGAAACGATGAAAATTGAAACAAATCGTATGAGTTTTGTTCCATTTTTTAAAGAATTCTCGACCAATTTTTGTCGATGCGAGAGTTGAAGATCGTAGGCACAGGATGGACAGCAACAAGCCCTTCCAGCCAGCTCCATCCCTAGCTAGTTGCCTCCACTTTTTACCAGGGTTTACGTGGTTTTAAAAAAAATTGTCTGTTAAATGGCGCCCTACGGAGTCCATACATAACCGAAGTCAAATCACAAAGTTTTTAGCACTCTTTCGATCTGAGCCAACTAAGAGTGTGCAACTGCAGGCAATTAGTTAGGACCGGGCAAACAGAAGTGTCCTGTTGGTTTTAAAGGTCAATTTCACCCCGAACTGTAGCGCCACCTAAACATAAAGAAAGCTAAACTAACAGCCTTATTCTCCCTTTGTGAGGGCTCACAACACACAAGCTCACAAAGGATCATCATTCTGAAGTTTGTTGAGATTCGATAACATTTTCGGTAACAGACAATCCTTAAAAGAAACCTCTCAAAAAAAAACTCACCACACCAAGGTAAATTTTCTGTTGTGATTGTTGAGTTCTGATTTTTTTTTTTTTTTGAAGGAACCCATTGAATAATTTTTCTTCGTGATTGTAAAATGTCAAAATTTGGAATTGTGAGCTACTCAAAAAGAGATCAAAATTTCGATAGTTCTTGTGAGGCTCACAAGTTGTGATGGTTCTGCCAGAGTACGAAAACCTCACTAAGGCCCAGTTTCACAATCGATTAAGTGTCACTTAAGTGCCAAATATAGAAAATTAATGCACAATTTCAAGGTGTAAACTTATCAGAATAAGTAAAACTTAATTCTCCCATTTTGGCCACTTAAGTTCCACTTACTCAGACAGTAAAACTGCGACTAAAGTGCCGAAATGTGAAAATTAAGTGCCAATTATTTTGTTAAGTGTGCACTGTAAAACTGGCCCTAAATCAATTTTTCCTCACTTTGTGGGGTAATTGTGACTTGTGAGGTATCAGTGAAGTTTGCCAGAATAGGGCAAAAAATAGTAGTAAAAATATCAAAAATTTTAGAAGATATAAAAAGTAATAATATCTTGTCAGAAAGTTACAATGTCTCACTACAATCTATCAACTTCCTTCAATGATGCAATCTTAATTCGAGTCTAAAGATAAATTTTCTTATCGCGTGTTTGTTGCAATTTTATATCAATTTTGCTGTTGTTTTTTTTTTTTTGCACCACATGAAATTCAATTCTCAGAATAATTGAAATGATCAATTACTGTCATTCGGCATAGATATACATTGTACGTAGGTATATACAAAAAGACAGACACAGATGAAGCCCCAGAAATGATATAATGTTCTGCCTATAAAGATTCTTTGTGAGTCATTTCTGTTATAAACCATATAAAAGAAAATCTCCTCAGGTGAGGACATAACTAGCAAACAAAAAAAAAAACTCTACCTTATAGTCTCATATCAGAAACTATAAAAAAGATAAATTTTTATAATCATTATCTTCACTTTATTTGCGAGCTGCTGTTGGGATAGACCCCTTACATACCATTGAAACATTGAATCCTTGAATAAACCTTGTGATGCAAGAAAGTATTAGTATTATCTTTTTCATTGCAGAAGCTCTTCATATAACCAACAACAACAAAAACAACAACAACAACAAAACCCAACACAAGCCTCTTTGGAATCTAATTGAACGTCTCATGGTAAATTCTATCAAAAGTTATAATTTTCCAAACCCAACCGACAATTCATTCTCGAAGATGATCCTCCACACTTTTTCTAGCTCCTTATAGTTTAAGAATTGTTGTAGGTATAATATGTAATCGGGGATCCGCTTCAGGAGCAATTGCCTCCTGTCAGATTTAAGCTAGAATCCTTTACAATCTTTCTAGTTGGTTCTTATAGTCTGGACCACATATTCAAGGTTCTATGGTAGAATTTGTCTTTTCAGATGGGACCTTAAGCTTTTTGTGACGGAGCGAGGTTTCAATATACCTACCTACGTCCTACATATATGAATACGTGTAGCTTGCGTCGTCGCGTCGTAGTCATCGTCATCGTGGTCCATCGTCGTTGGGCTTATTTATGCCACGATCAACACAAAACGCATCGATGTCGATGGCCTGAGGTGTAAATGGCGACGATGACGACGACGATCAGTTCTTTGGATTGTATGTAGGTATTCCAGTAAATTGGTTCCAATTTATATACGATTTACCCCCGAGAAGTTATTTCCTATATACACTAAGAGAAAAACTAAAATCTAATTTAAATTTAAGATCTAAATAAGAATAAAGTTCTAAAATCAGTTTATTGATCACATTTGGTGTGTCTTAATGGAAAGTATTGTAAAGTGAAAAAAGAAGTTCTAAAATCAGTAAAATCAAATCGTGTTCATACTGAATTTAGGAAAGTGTTCTTAAAACAAGTCAACAAAATATTGAAATGAATTTCTGTTAAGAACTTTATTTATAATTGTACCAAGTTCGTTCTAAATTTGAAAAATGTGTTCAAAAATTAAGAACGGAATACTAAAATCATCCTCAGTAAATAACATGCTTTATTTGGTTAAAATTTTTAATGACATTTTTTTATTAATTGTACCAAGTTCGTACTAAATTTGAAAAAAAAGAGTTCTAAAACTAAAAACGAAATACTAAACTCATCCTGAATTAAAAACTTTTGCTAAAGACAAGTTTTATAAAACCAAAAACTTCTGAACTTTTTCTCTTTTAAGATCATTGTTTCTTTTTTTATTATCTTTGTACTAAATTTAAAACAAAAATATCTAAAATAGAAAAAGAATTTTGTTTTGTACTTTAAATATTAAGTAAGTGTTTCTATTTCAAGATATTCTGTTAAATCAGTGTTAAATCCCCTTTTATATAAAATTTGAGAAGTGTTAAAAATTTATAGAATGAGTCCTAAAAGTAATATGGGAGTACTAAAATAATTCTCATTTCAAATTAATTGAAATTCAGTTCAATCTTTTTTGTACTAAAATTAATTAATATTCCAAATTTAAGTATAAAGCCATAAAACCAAATCTCGTCCGGGCTAAAATTGAAAAATGAAGTTCTTGAATTATTTTCAATTAATAAAAATTATTTTCTTAGGTCCAGTTTCATATTTCGATTAATTGGCACTTACATGAACAACATCATAGCGCACCCTTACTTTAAAAAGTGCCACTTACGTCTTCTATGTACTATATTGGTCACTTAAGTGTCACTTACTCAAAACGAATCGAGTCTTTAAAGTACCAATGGAAGTTAGCGGCGCACTTACTCCGGTAAGTGTACTAGCTCAATTTTACCATCTTTGTACTAAAGAAAAAAAGTGTTCTAAAATTCATGCACATAATTTTGCAGTTTTTATTAAGAAGCTTTGGAATTCATTTTTCGAGATTCGTTCTTAGTAAATTATGTTCGAAAATAATTATCCTACTATTAACGGCCGGAGTTCTAAATCTTTTTTTATTCAAAAACTTTTAAATACCAGATGTTGGTATTTATTGAAACCATTTTCGTACTGAAATTAATAAAAATGATCTTAAATAAGAACGGAGGTCTAAATTAAGAAAGGGAGTTCTAAAATTAAAAACCAAGTTCTAAAGTTAAGAACGGAGTCCTAAAATTAGGAACAGAATTCTAAAATTAAGAAAGGAGTTCGAAAAATAAGAATACAGTTGTAAAACCATTCAAAAAATAAATTATATTAAAATAAAAAAAGAAGTTCTTAAATTTGAAGCGGAGTTCTAAAATTAAGTAAGGAGTTCTAAAATAAAGAACGGAGTTCTAAAATTAAGAACGGAGTTCTAAAATTAAGAACGGAGTTCTAAAATTAAGAACGGAGTTCTAAAATTAAGAACGGAGTTCTAAAATTAAGAACGGAGTTCTAAAATTAAGAACAAAGTTCTAAAACTATTTTAAACAATTTTCTAAACAAAAGGACACATTTCTGAAATTATAAAGGGATTTCTAAAATAAAGAGAGTTCTAAAATTAAAAACGAAGTGCTAAAATTAAAAACTATAACCATTAACTAAATAATTCTTAAGTACAAAAGAAGATGTTCCTTAATAAGAAATTTGGTTCAGAAATTGAGAAAGTAGTTCTAAAATTAAGAAAGGAGTTCTAAAGGTAAGAACGAAGGGCTAAAATTAAAAACGGTGTTCTAAAAATAAAGACCGGAATGCTAAAACCATTTAAAGAATTATTTCTAACATAAGAAAAAAATGATTAGAAACGGAGTTCTAAAATTTAGAAGAGAGTTCTAAAATTAAGAAAAAGTTATAAAATTAAGAACAGAGATCCAAAATCATATAAAAAAATATTTAAATATTTTTAAATAGAAAAGAAGAAGTTCTCAAATTAGAAACGGAGTTCTAAAATTCTTAATTTATTCCAGATCTTCCAAAATTAAAAAAAGAAGATGAATGCCATTCTTGTTTAAAAACATTTCGTATTTAAATTTACTGTCATCGCGTACTAAATTTTAGAAGATTGTTATTTAAGAACATTTAGTATTTAATTTAATCATCACCGTTATAACTAAGAAGTGTTTCAAAATTTAAGGAAGAAGTTCTAAAATCAAACTACATTCGCACTTAAATTAAGAAATAGTTCTAAAATGAGTTCTAAATCATAAGAACAGATTTAAAAACAAATTTTTCACGATAGAAGGGCTGGGGGTATCATTTTTTCTATGTTCCGAAGATTTTCATTTTACTTATGCTATGCATGACCCGATTTAAGAATGACATTCTTAATTTCAGCTTTAGAATAAATGGCGAAGAAAACATACTAAGGAAAAGCTTTTTTAAGCGTGTTTCTTCAAAAAAATTATTATCTTCGTTTTATTTTTCTATCAGTGTATCCATCTTCTTCCTGCTGCCACTTCCAATCGAAATGAAAAGTGTGAAGACCTAAGCCCAATCGGTCGCGTTAGACGCCACCGCCACCTCCAACCCACCTTCAAAGCAGCAATCGCCTCAACCTTATAAGCTATTGATGGTGAGACACGAAGACGTGCAAAATTTAATTCCACAAAATAAAATATCCCCTGGCCAGTAGATTCTTCAGATGATGTTAATCCAGCAAGTAGGACGGATAGGATGGTGACTATGATGATGGTGGTATAGAAGAAAAGAGGTGGTGATATGTCGTCTGTATAGGTACTCTTAAAAGACTCGCGATATTATATGTAGGTATAAAGACTCTGCGCGAGGTCGTCTACCAGGTGAAGACAGGGCAGAATAATAAATTGGCTCATTTAAAGGGCCATTTCGATTATTGATTGAAGGTAATTAGTCACTGCCAAGTGCATGCCGTATATATACGGCGAGATCTATGAAAATTAATTCCACCCATTCTTGCCCCGTGGCTGATGGCATCCAGATCCAGGCCTATATACACTACACTACACTACAGTCAGTTAGGTCAGGTATAGGAGTAATATACCTACATATATCAGTTGCGACGAATCTTCGTGTTAGTTTTTTGCATAGGATTGTTAGCACTTTATATTGTAAGTATGTATATAGGACCGCATAATCGCTTCCAAGAAATAAAAAAAAAAGGTGGGCCTGGATAAATTACGATCACGATTGCACGACATTCTTTCGAGTTTGTATCGCCTGGTGAATATAGATGCCCCTCTCTCTCTCGTAGGTTAATCATCAGCATCGTCATCAGCATCAGCATCGTCATCATCATCACCATCGTCATCGTCACATAAATAGAATAAAAACCACAAATATAATTTCATTTCGAATTGTTTGCAATTATTAATGAACAACAATAAGATTGGCAATTTTTTTTTTTGTTCTTGATTTTCAGTTTAATTGCAAGGCCCCATAAAATTTATCATGTGAATCATCTGGATGTGGGGATGTTAAATTGATAGAGAATTTTAATTAGTTCATGTGGAATGTGAATTATAAATCTTAAAAGTGCCTTCTGTCCGGCCGGCCGCGCCAGGTGGGCAATAAATGATTGCACAGATAAATTCCAAAAGGTTATTAATATTGTCCAGAGGTAGCAATATAATATACATATAGAAGTCGCCCCTTGAAAAAAAGTATACCTTCATTTAAATGAAGTGATACTCAACTTTAAAAAAAAAGTTGAACTGATAGGAAATTGCAATCTAAAATTTAGTACAATCATCAATTCGTTGTAAAATTTTAACAAAATTAATAGTTGTAGTACCTTATTTTTCTGTAAGACTTGGGGACTTGATGTCTTTTAAATACAACCAGGATTGCACGATTTCTTTTTGGAAGAAAAAGACGGATAGATATGACTTCTGTTAGTTAAGTAACATCAAAAACCAAAATAGTCTAGGCCAAATTTTAGATCCCACAAGTTTGTAAATCATCACCTGATTCGGAAAAGCCGCCATTTTCAAAAACAGTGGAATCCATTTATTTCGTTTCCTAATGGTAATAGGTGAAAAAAGTTTTCATACACAAATTTTGGACCCTAAACTTTGCTATATTTGTTGCCTAAGTATTCGTATTCCGCCTAAAAATAAATAAATTTTTTGTTTAGGAGTAACTATACTACACGCAGAAAAATGATCGGTTAAAAACAACATAAAACTCGGTTAAGTTAAATAACATTGTTAATATATTAATATACAAGCTGCAAACTCACTAGGTTAAATTTTTCGAGTCAACTCGATTAAACAAAATTATTGAAATCTACACACTTATTCGGTCAAAGTGTACTAAATAATTTTATTAAACTATACTGGCTGGGTAAGTTTGTTTGGTTTCAATAACCAATTAAGTTAGTTAATGAAACATAGTAAATCGCTCATTATAAATAGTAACTCATCTTATTCAGAGATGTGTGAAATTATTTAAATATAATTATTTGATTTAAGAAAGGTACTCGTTTAAAACAAACGATACTCGTTTAAAACAAACGATACTCGTTAAAAACAAACGATACTCGTTTAAAACAAACGATACTCGTTTAAAACAAACGATCTTCAAAATTGGGAATCCTAACCAAGTTTCTCCATTAATATAACCTTTTTCGGTTTTTATTTTAAATAATTTATTTGAATCGAGCCGACTACGTTAGAATTAACATAGTGAACTATGTAATTTTTACCCTTGACTAATTTTTGTTAACCCACCGAAAAACACGTGCCTCTTGCGAGGAAATAAAAAAAATCTTCCAAGAGTTCTTCACAACTTAACCATACCTATGAATTAAGTAGAAGATTGTAGGTACCTTTCGCTTCTGGCGATTAACTATAAACGCAAGGATGTTTGAGGGTTATAAAATAACTAGGCCTTGGTTTTCTACGAGCTGTCAAGCAACAATTAATTTATTTAATTTTTTTCAACGTGCGTTGACTGGTTCAAGATCAGATCTATTAATCCTCTTGAGTGACACTCCGGTGTCACTTTGCATTCCATCTCAAAGAACTATACCCACACCTATAACATTTATTGAAAATTAAAACGTCATGTCAGAGGGAAAAAACTTTGAAACCTCTTTTTCATTAAATTTTTGTTTTCTAATTTTTGAGGTTAAATCACGGATTTGTTTTTTTTTATGCGGTTTCAGATACTTTGACAAGAATACTCTGGGTACACCGCCACAAGCAGCGCGGCATTTTATAATAATATAAAAACAACAAAAAAAAAAAACATTGTTGTCTCCAAGATTCAACTCACATGACATATTTTCGTATCCATTAGTTTGCAATTTTGTATCTAATAGAATAAAGATATAAGTATACAGCAAGTGGTTGCTAATAGATTCTTATTGTTTGCTGGAGCTCTGAGCATATATTTCTTTTTCCTTTTTACTGTCTTAATACCACAATCATCAATTACACTAAAGCTTTAGATTTTTTTTTTTTTTTAATTTTTTTAGCTCAAGGCTGCCCACTGCACTCAAACCCAAAGAGACGGGGGTCGGTCGTTTGGTTGGTCGATCGACAATTTATAATTCACTTGTAATAAAATGAATATAAAGATAAGGCAAACGAAAAAAAGAACCAACATTATATTTGTGTGGTGCAGTGATTCTAAGCTATCGCGGCCTCTTTCACTAGCGCATATGCCATTATAGCTACTAAACTGCACACTCCGGGTTCGCATAAAAGCCTTAGCAATGCAATTATTCATGATGCTAAATGAGACCTTAATTAAGCCTAATGTGCGATGGAATTGCAAATTTATTTTGGTTTTATTACTGAAAGTCGTCGTTGGTTGGTTTGTATGTACATATATGCATAGCTAAATATGTATGTATGTGGAATGGCAATGAATGAATAGGGTGGGAGTCGTGATGCAGAAAATTTGTCTAGAGTTTTTTTTTTTTTTTAATTTTTTTTTTTTTTGTAAAGAAGATTTGCATAATTCAGGTGCAGCTAAGTGGCTGTTAAAAGATTTTATTTTAAAGACTGTGATAAAATTATATTTTAGAATAAATTGAAATATGATGAAGTTTCACTTAAAGATGTCGCATGAGTTAGATAAAGCTGATAGAAATGAACATTTTTAAGTTTTTTTTATTTTATAAAAACAGAGAAAGTTATAAATAAATATTTAAATAGATAGACCTTATAAATTGGTAAAGGAACTTTTCTACTCTTATTAAATAATTTTATTTCTTTGGAAAACAATTTATTGGTTCCGTTTTTTTCATTTAATTTTTGGCACTTTTTTAATTCAATGAAATTTTGAAGTTTTGGTGTGTAAATTAGTAAAACATCCTAAGAGCTAAAATCCTTAATAACCTTGTCAATGACGCTGCAGATATTGGAATGGTTTACAATCAAATCACTGTTCAATACATTGCGTTAGCTTCTTCTTTAACTTTGAAAAGTGCACCGTCTAAATGAAGGCAATATCAGAAATCAAGCGAAAATGAACATCAGAGAATTTTAAAAACAATGGCATGAAATTGCCCAACTGGGGTAGTGCCGTGTCATAAGGCCATGCGTCATAAGGGCATATTTGGAAATATGGCCGTATGAGGCTTACACAAAGTGACATAAGGCCATATTTGAACATAAGGCCATATTCGAACATATGGCCTTTTGACGCTTTAATAAAGTGACATAAGGCCATATGGCCCTATGTCACTTTCAACCGTGTTTCCTTATTTGATAAATAAACCTATAAGCTTCTGAACATTGTATAGCAAAGCGTTCATTTAGAACTTTTAATCTCTCAATTTCTGCTTAAATGATCCAAACTCATTTTGTTATATTTGTGGTGAATTCACAGTGAAAAAACGTCAAAAGCCTATTACAAAATGGAAGTTAATATGGTGCCGTTCCACTAGTTCATTCCACGAAAATAAATAAGGAGTATCATGCTGTCTCTCTTGTTTTAGAATAACTGAAATATTATGAACATCAGTGGGTTATATATGCGTGGATTTCAAAATGGTACACTTTTTACTGGGACAACAAAGTGGCTTCACCAAATTTCCATGTTTCATGTTTCAGCTATGTTAATGGGATAAAAGCAAGAGTGATCACTGGATCAAACAACTGTCTTTAACTATTGGCACACACAGCGTCTTGAACTCACCTCTAGTCTCGAGTGAAAAAATAATTCTGCCTCCATAGAACATAAAATTAGGTTTGATGAACGATATATATAAAAGCATTAGTTAAAAGTTTTTATATATATATACAAAAAATTTAGTTTGAGTACAGAAAAAGCTAAGGCTGATATATTTGATGGACCACAGATAAGACTTTTGATTTAAAATGACAAATTCGTGCATTCAATGATTGATTTTGAATCTGTGAACAACTTTTTAGGATATCCCGCTTTTTATAATCCCGTTTTTTAAAATCCCGCTTTTTATAATCCTGTTTTTTATAATCCCGATTTTTAGAGATCCCGCTTTCTATAATCCCGTCTCTTATTAATATCGTCAAAACTAGTTGTTTTAACTCCCACCAAAATTTCGTTGGGACTTAATTCATAAATTTGGGAGTTTGTTTATTTGGGACTTAGTTCATTACGAAATAAGTCCCAACGATTTTAATAAACAGTGAGGTATGCAACCCCCTGCTTGGACACACTATAGGATTTGGGGCGAGTTTGAGGGTATGCAAAGTTTCTTTTTATCATTTGGTAATTTTAATTTAGTGGGACATAACCCTTCATTTGCATTTTGGGACTTAGTTCATTTTATGTTGGGAGTTAATTCCAAAAAATGGAAATTAGTTCATAATGAACCAAGGCCCAATTTTAGTGGGAGTTAAAGCAATGGGAGTTAGTTCGTAGGGTCAATTTTTTCAATGAGTAAATATAAGATGTACATAGTTTTGATTTTGTGAGCAAAAACAAATGTGTACGGTAAAAGTCAAAAATTGCAAACTCGTTACAATTTTTCGTTCAATACCCAAATGAAATGTAAAAAACGGGATTGATGGTATTTGACGGGATTTTAACAAGCGGGATTTTAATACATTGGGATTATGAATAAGCGGAATTTTAGAAGACGGGGTTTTAAAAAAACGGTATTTTAGTAGACGGAAAAACTTTTTTTTTTCAAGATTTTCGAAAAACGGGATTTTGTAAACCGGGATTCCGATATGCTCCCGATTACCAAAACTTAGTGCTGGGCTTTCTGGAAATTTTTAAAAGAATGAGTACTAAAGTTCAATACCACTACAGTCATTTGGACAGATTTTCCAAAAATCTTAACTATATGAGTTAGGAAAAACAAAGAGAATAGTTCCACTAGGACTTAGAAGCCATGAAATATAGGTATCAAGGCCGATAGGATAATGTAATAATGCTTGATTACTGCTGGTGTGTCCCGCGAGAGTGTCTAAAAGACACTCAAGAAATAAAATTTCTAAAAAGAAGCTTTCTTCATGTAGAATAATACAATAAACTGTTAAAAAATCGCTAAATTTGTATTATTTGCACATATGCTGTATCTCAAAAACTACACGTAGGATCAAAAAAGTAAGTATGCAGTTAGAACTAGTTAGGGTTACTAGTAAACATAGAAACAGTTTTCACTTTGGTGGCACCAAAAACACTGTAAGTCTGTGTAGTTTTACAAAATGGTAGAATAAAAATAAGCAAATTTTCCCTCTTTCAGGTATTAGAAAAAAAATCAGATTTCCTTTATTTCGTTTCACAAAATGGTTCTTTTTGACTAACTTTGCTGTTCTTACAAGATATTCCATCGAATGTAAACAAAATAAAAATATATATATCTACAAACCCTTTCAATTTCACGACAATGATCAAATTAAATTTCAATTTCAATCTGAAATCTGAAATCCTCCAACGATACCCTAACAACTTTCGTGCGTTTTGATTTTGTATCTAAGAAGCCAGATTTTTATTCTCCAGAAATGACTTTCAGAACAGTAAAAGGAAGATACGACGATGAACTTAAAAATTCACCATCAAACGCATCACTATACACTCCCGAAGGCGAAGTTATTTTCGTGTCATGTCCAAATGAAGGAATCACAAATTGCATAATAGATTCGGATATAATAGACCCAAAGGCCAAATCCCAAAGAGTGAGATTGATGATGGTCTAGCTAACGAGTTCATCTCTCTCTATCTACTATATCATCATCATCATCTGAACACTGCGCATCCTTTAAATCATCATCACAGGCAAATGATTCTGGAAGCAATCATAGCGTCACTGTGTTCCCGTCTTCGTCGTCGTCATCATCATAGTCATCGATAATGCCAATAATGATTAGGTATATAGACCGTAACATGGCTCAAGAAATCGTTAGTTTTTTTTTTTTTTTTTATAAACAAGGACTCATGATGGTGTAGTGTAGTGTGTGCTTCCGCACTGTCAATGCCGCCCTTTTCCCACGAATAGATTTATTTTTCTATTAAATTTCTATATAACAGCAGCTTGTGCATAGTAAGGTAATTCATCAATTTTTATCTTCTTCTTCCTTATTACTATGGAATCTCAAGACTCAAGAGGAAGTACCTATATAAGTTTTGCAAGCAGTTTTCTTTCTATAATATGATTATATAGCCATCGAGATTATGGAAAATTTGTTCGAGAATCATTAGTTATTTTTTTTTTTTCTTGAATGAGAATATGATTGTATTTTCTATGGAAGCGCCATGAGAAATAGAGAATTTACATCCCAATTGAAAAAAAAAGGATAAGCATATGAGCGATTGTGAGAAAAAGAGATTTTGAACAAACAAAGTAACAACAGGAAGCATTCTAAATTACACCTAATTTGTGAAGGCAACAAAGTAACAACAGTATTTTTTAGAGAAATTCGTAAGAACGCTTACTGCCAAAAAAAGTATAAGGCCCCTATTAAGTTTGTCAATTATCAATCTATAGTTTATAAATATTGAAATTTAGGACATTTAGGGCTTGTTTTACAATGTCTGAGTAAAGTTCTGATTAGTTACTCGACACATAAATACTGGCGCAGTCCTCAAACCAAAAAAATAATATTTTTGCGTTTATAACCTATTCAAATCGTCAAAAAAGAATTGTAAGTATTTCTCCTGTGGACTTATGACCCTGTGCCAGTAATTATGTGTCAAGTAACTAATCAGAACTTTACTCAGGCATTATGAAACAGACCCTAAAACTTATAAAAATAAAAACTGTTCAACTTTTCATTATAATTATCAACTTTCTTGTAAATCACAAAAGACTTGCACCTTTCTGAAATTTTTATAAATTGCGTTGTTAAATATCAATTTTCATTGATAACTGAAAATCATAATAATAGGGGTGTAAAATTTTCCGTAAGAACTTGCTCTTTAATTGTTGAGCAATTCATCAAAAATTTAACAGATACTGTTGGGCGCCATTTACCTAAAAAAAAATTTAAATATTTTTCTATAGAAAGACGCTTTAAATCTGTTAATTCGTTAAAAGGCCATCCCAAACCAACACGAATACTTCGGACCAATAACGAAACTTTCGCTTGTCTAAATTAATTTACATGTGATTCATGAGGGAACTCACATAGGCGTGATTCGAATTTCTGAAAATGACCGTCGCATATTCGCTCCGAATATTTAACGAATTGACGGATTTTCTAAAATAAAATTGTACACAGTATTTGTAGAGCGTCTTTCAATAGGAAAATGCACAAAATTTGTTATCCGAATGGCGCCCAACAATATCTGTCAAATTTGTTGTGAATTGCTCAAAAGCGTATAAAAAAAATCAGATAATTGTGTAGACAAATTCTTTTATTAAAAAAAAATTATAAAATTTGCTGGCGTGACAGCAATCAACAATTACTAGCAGAAATGGAGGGAAAATGCTCAATTTTTCTTTAGGTTAATAGCACCTAGCAGTATCTGTCAGAAAGTGAATTGCTCAGATCAGATAACTCTGAAGAGAAATTGGTTAATATTCAGTGGCTACAAAAGCCAAATGACTTTTAACTCTCAACAGTAACCATCAGGAATGGAGGGAAAATGCTCTAAATTTTATAGGTTAGCGGCACCCAGCAGAATCTGTCAAATTTGACGTGAATTGCTCAGAAGTGTTTGCATAAAATCAGATAAGTATGGAGAAACATTCGTTACAACTCTCAACAACTACCGGCAGGAATGGAGGGGACCTACAATTTTTTGCCGGATCCCAACGGCTAAGGTGAAAGGTACTTTTTCATAACAATAAATACTCTTTGAGGATTTGTCAATTCCTTTCGAGATGCAGTATCCGTTTTAAATGAATTCTTTTAAGCAGAAAAAAATTTATAAAGGCAATTTTCAAATTTAATCCTTTACTAGTCTTAAGGGATATACCTACACAGCTGCACACCCTGTTTCGAACCTTCATTCACCAAGTACTACAAACTTATAGAGAGGTAGTTAATACTCCTAAATACAAACAAAATTGTTCCCACATTTTCGGGCGATAAAAAACAAGAAATCAGAAAATCAATAATCGATAGGAATTCACAAAATAATATGCCAATATTTTTCTATTGTTCATGCTTAAGCTTATAGGAAAAAATTCCGACCATAAATTGGTCAAAAATTATTTATATATGGCTGGGCTTTGCCGACAAAACAAAATTACTTCGCACCACCCGAATCAATATTTTAAAGTCATTTGCAACCACACAAACCCCCGTACAACGACCGCAAGTTCAGTTATACAAACATATATTATGTAGGTACCAATTGGGCAACACCTGTATAACTGGGTGAACAATACCAAATTCTTATGTTGCATGCCACCACTTCTGTTGTAGCTAACTGCACATAGTTACTTTGATATTATAAAGCTGATATCGTGCCAATGATTAAACTTAAGGTAGGTACTTCATGAAACCAAAAGCCCCAAACTACCAATTAAATTTCATAAATCCCCCTTCTCATCCAACAACTGCCAAACCACCAAACCAACCTACTTAGCAAGAAGTTCGATTCCCCAAATAAACAAAAAAAGCTTTACCAATGATAAATTGATTTATGTCCGTTCAGACCTCTTGTCCTCAATGAGAAACCGCTCAGTGGTGCCTTACAGGTCGTAGATATAATACAACGAAAAACACCCGACACTGAAAACTGGAATGACGCAACACCTGTTCCACCCGGTATAAATGCAGCACAGCGCCACCGCCATCCCCAGCCTCGCTCTCCCCATCTCCCAAACATCTTGGTTTGCTTGGGCTATACAACATTCTTCCAATTCTGTTGCGACATAGTTCGATGAATTAATAGCTCTTTTGCCGGAACGGGATATATGAACGTTGCAATATACCGAACACAAAAAATTAACGGCTCACTATATGGACATCAATCATATTATCTGAGAAATGATTATTTTTCAGTGTTGGTTGAGAGAGTGCTAAGGCTGAGTGAGACTCAGGGTCATCCAGAGGGTCATCGTTGGTGTTTGGGATTTTACCGAAAAGGCCCATTCTAAGTTTGCAACTACTGTTAAATGGAGGGGCAAATACACATTGTATGGGGGATGGTGGATTGCATGATCAAACGATGATGATCAATTGAATTTTGTTAAATTCTCGAATTTGAAAAAACTCATTTCCCACGCTTGTTGATTTTTTTTCTCTTTTTGATTCCTGATAGAATAGTTATAATCCGAGTCTAGTTGGATTTGTGAAGCTGTGAAAAAGTTGCATTGAAAATCTGGTATTTTTGGTTGTTGTTGGTGTATAGGAACTTGGAATGTTACTGTTGTCTTTTGAAATACAACTTGAACTCAGCTGGTAAGGTAGCTAGGTAGATAGGTACTTTTTGTGGCATGCCGCTTGAAGGAAAACAATTATTTTTTTTTTGTTTCTTGAAAAAGTTATGTAAGCCTGATGGGTTGCATTTGAAACTTGTTGGGAAGTTGCATTGTTGAAGCAAAATTTTGTGTGAAATTGTTTATGAGATAAAAATAAAGGTAGCATAGTTTTGTTTATTAGGGTTGATCATTACAATTTTTTGGGAAAGAAACAATAGAAGGCTTTGGGAATAATTGGACTGAATTTATTAGATAATAGTTTTTAAGGTTCTGTAACTAATGACAGGTATTGGAAATCATATAAAGAGCTTTTTTTTACCGAAAAACTAATTTAAAGTTTTGATATGAAAAAGCTGAGTTTCTACTGCTCCAAAGATATTGATAGCTTCATTATTTTGACTTGCCCCTAAAAGACGGATTTTTACCTCATTTAATTTGTTTGAAGAAATAAGGCTCCAGAAGCTTTTTAGAAGCATATTTTCCTTTAAATTTCGGAACATATAATATAAAAAAGCTAATACACATTGAATTTGCATAAATGTTCCATGAGTTTTAATTTAATTTCAACGTCATGGTCAGTCAACTTGAATTTTGCTACAGAATTTAAAATATCTTCTTCTATAAACCTTCCTTTGAACTACTTCTTTACAGAAGTTAAGATGATTTGAAACTTGTATAAAACTTCAATTGAATTTTAATTTTAATTTGATGTCAGTCAACTTGTCATGGATTTGGCAACACAATTTAAAAATAGCATTTTCTACAAACTTTTACTTGAGCTACTTCTTTACAGAAGCTAAGTTACGTTGAAACTTGCATAAAACTTCAATTGAATATTAATTTAATTCCGATGTAAGTCATCTTGCTATGAATTTTGCAAAATAATTTAAAATACATTTATCTATAAACCTTCGTTCGAACTACTTTGTTACAGAAGCTAAGATACGTTGAAACTTGTATAAAACTTCAATTGAATTTTAGCCATTTAATTCAATATCACTCGACTTTCCATGGATTTTGTAACAGAATATAAAGAAAGCTTTATTCAAAAAACCTTCGTTTCAACTGCTTCTTAACAGTGGCTAAGCTACGTTGAAACTTCCATAAAACTTCTATTCAATTTTAATTTTAATTCAATTTCACCCAAATTGCCATCGACCTTGCAACAAAATTTAAAACTTTATCTATAAACCTCCCTTTGAACTATTATTTTTCTTTATAGCCATGTCAGCTTCTATTAAACTCTGAAGTTTAATCAAAAGAAGTAAGAGACAACATAGCATTAGAAGTCGATGACTCAAAGTGATTTTTAGTCAAAAATTAAACAACAGTTTTTTAGAAGAATTTGCAGCTTCTATAAAACTTTTTATGAATTACTTATTCAAAGTCATCTTTAAACTGATTAACCTGCAATCGATTTTGTATGACTGCTTAATCTTAAACAAGGTTGGAGACAAAGTTTCTTTAAACCTTCGTTAGAATTTTTTTCGAAGATGATGCAACAGAGGTTAGCTCTATAAACCTTCCTTTGAACTACTATTTAACAGAAAAGAGATGTCTTTTAATTAATAAGTTCAAGTGACCTCAAATCCAAAAATTGCGTTTCGCCCAGGTACGACAGTTAGGCTCATCAGTTAGATGCTGTCCTACCCTTCTAAGACACGAAGAGAAAAGAGATGTCAGCTTCTATAAAACTTCCAAGTTTTAGCAAAAAAAGTAAGCAAAATTAGAAACAGAATTAGAAATTAGAAAAATAAACAACTCAACGTGATTTTTGATTAAGAATTTAACAACAGTTTTTTGGGAAAATTTTGCAGCTTCTATTAAACTTCTAATGAATAATTTGTTCGATTTTTTATTTAATTGCAACTTAATCTTAAAGCCGAAGTACAAACAAATCAGTTTCTATAAAACTTCATTAGATTTTTGTTAAGGTTAAGTAAGGAAAGAGAAATTTGAGCTTCTATGAAAATTTCTATTAAATGAATTTTTTTTAAATTAATTTAGTTAACCTGCAATTGGTTTTGTATTTATTATTAGCTTAATAAAAGCATTAAGTGAATATAAGCAATTTGTATTGAATTTTGCGTAAAAAATAAAAAGCAGCTTTATAGTAGAAGACAAGAGATTTTGAAGCCTCCATAAAACTTCGATTTTTTCTGTTTAATTTTATAATATAATAATAATTAATTTATTCTGTTCAAAGCAATTCAACTTCTTTTTTTTTTTGGTGAAAAATTTTATAGCAGCTTTGGAAAGGTAATGCACGTTTGAGCTTCTATAAAATTTCCATTGAATTAATTTTTCGAAGTTTATTTAACTTATCCTGCAATGGGTTTTTGTATTTACTAGCATCTAAATCAAAGGGTTATTTATAAAACTTTGATTTTTGTATCTCCAAGTTGATAAACATAGAAAAGGTGGTGAAATGTTGAAGCTTCCATAAAACTTCGATTGAATTAATTTGTTTAAAATTGAAGTTATTTAAATTGAAATGGATTTTGCATAAAAAAATAAAAAGCAGCTTCACAGAAACAATCAAGAGATGTTGAAGCTTCCATAAAATTTCGATTAAATTATTATTTCATTAAAAGTTGAAGCCATACTTGAGAAGTATTTTACGTAAGAATTTAGGAATGCAATACAACGAAAATGTATGCTTAGAAATAGCACCATGGAGCATTTAAAACTGACAGTTTTTCCATTTTTTTAACCTTTACTCAAAAATCCTTCGGTACCTAAAAATGGCTTCAAGAAAAAACTTATTTTTAAAAAAATATAAAAATCGATCGATCATTTCTCTGAAAAAAAAAAAAAAATTAAAAATCCAACTTCAAGACAAGAAACACCGAACTCAAAACGAATTTTGTATGCTCCACTTGACTGAGCGCAAAATCTCTCTCAAGTCTACGTGGAGGTACTATACGTACAAAACCCATAATTTAATCATCAACGCTAAATAGAATTTTTGGTTTTTTTTTGTACAATAAAATATACAAAACCAAGGATGTAGGTACAGAGAGATCTATAGTGTATCCTGGGGCAGGGCAGTTATACATACATATGTACATAAATATTCTATCGCACGCATCTTTGATGAGCTCCACATCATATACGAGTACATATAACATTCGAGAGAGACCCAACCCACCACAACACAATGATGATGGAACAATTCTTCATCATCACTAGCACCTCTTTACTTGCACATTCAACTATAGAATACCTTTGCTTGGGCTTGAAACTGACTGGTGCGTCTATTGAACTTGAAAATAGATTTCCAGGAATGCTCTAGATAATAATAGGCCCATGCAATCTTAACTCACAAGTACTCCAATACCACATCCACATGACGATGATGATGATGGCAAAGGCACAAAAGATGTGCACTTCGTCTTGTCGTCTTCGTCATCGTCATGGCTGAATGAAGAGAGTCCGTCGTGCTCCTCTCTACATATTATATATGCTTTGATGTTTCAACCTCGATATAATGTATGTACGAAGAAGGTCCTGCCTGTGTGATGAAACGCATATTTCTTTTGACATATTGCATGCAACGTTCACAAAATGTGTGAGACGAATTCACAAAACTTGGCCTCGCATAGCAATGGCGATGGATGTAAAGAATAAGGGAATAGTTGGTAGGTAATCAGATAAAGAAGTGTGCAAAAATAAATTGATGTACTTGCAAAGATAAAGGCATGTAAATGCCAGAAACAGTCTGTTGCGAAAATGCAGACACATCAGTGTTTGAATAAAAAAACAAAAATTATTTTAAATATTTTTACAAAAATAGAAAATATGGGAAAATTGGATAGATATGGGAAATAATTTAACCATAATACTCGCGATTCCAAAAATGTCCCTTGAGCATAATTTCGTACTGTCAAGAACAGAGATTCTTTCATTTAAGGTACTACACGTATGTGGAATACTTTACCTTACTTTAATTCGACATTTATTTTCATTTTTGTTTTACATTTTATGACGAATGGGTAGGGATCTTTTTTCGACTAGTTACAAAATTTTAGTTCAAAACATTGCAGTGATAAATATTATGTTACTACTTCGTACTAATTTTCTATCGAAGTAGGTAAACGAGAAAGTCAAAATTAACGTTTAAACTGCCACTTAACGGTTGTATGTTAGACGTATTTCAGCTTAGATTTTTATTTTTGGTCAAGCCAGAGAAACAAATAGACAGAAGATAGACAAACTGAATTTCAGAAAAGGTTTTAGACAAATCGAATATGATAAATAAATAAATAAATAAATAAATATAAACAAAATGTCCCAAATCAAATCACGTTAAAATTAAAAAAATAAAATACCAAAAATAATATAATAATACTAAATATTTATAAGAAAAATAACAACAAAACTATTTCACACTTACCCGACTCAGAGTCATCCTGTTGCACCTGAATTGATGATGGTGCTGTCCGATTGCGATTTCTGATGCGAACTTGAGCCTTCGTTTCGGGATGAATTTTATCGCGTGTGGGTGGTGATTTCGATGAGACTGGTTGATCAGTGTAAACTATAACAAAAAAAAAAAAAAAAAAAAAAACAAATTAAAAATAAAACATTAAAAAAAAATATGAAATAGGTATTGTTTTGTTAAGTGGAAGCGGGTATGAGTGTTATTGGGAGTGATAGCTGATCCTATAGATGAACAGAAAATGAAAAAAGTAGTACTTGAAATTTCTTTTTTTTAGTTTTGCTTTAAATCAGTTAAGAATGCATTGGAACGAATCGATTTTTTTATTGGAATCGTTGGACTCAACAAAAAAAAAGAAATATTTATACATGGTACTAGTTGAACTGCATTTAAGGATCAATTCAAGGGCATCAATGGAGTCAAATCCGGACTATTTGAAATTTTTTGTAATTTTTTTCTCGCAATTCGAGTTTGTATACAAAATCGAAAATATATACTAGATATATTATTTGTGGAAATGGTTTTAAGTCTATATTCAATGGGAGCGACACAGTAACCACAAACTAAAACCTCTTATACCGAAATTTTGCATTTTCAAAACGACGCCATATCAAAATTTCGTTAAAAAACGTTAAAACTATATTTTCGTTAAGTGAGATTTTTGGTAAAATCTGAACCACATTTTTATTGCAATCACTTTAAAAATAAAATAAATTGGGTGGGGGCACAACTCGTCGAGAAACAGGACCCAGTGACTTATAACTCTCAACCATTCATGTGTGCGAGTTATTGAAAATAATGGAGAGGACCTAAAAGCACTGAGATTTTAGGCTTTGGGCTCAGTTTCTTAGCGTACGTTTACCCAAATAAATGGCACTCAAGTCTCCCACATTTTCGCCACTTAAGTTCCATTTAAACAGATTATGAAGCTGTGCTTTGGGCTTATAATAACAAAAAATATTTTGAAAAAAAACCTTTTTGATAAAAAATAAAGTTTTGTACTAAAACCCAGAAAAAATTATTTTTCTCAGACAGATTTTATGCAGGTGAAGGGAAATTTGTTCCTAGAAACTAAATTTACTTATTTATCACATACATCTATGTAAATTGTGCAATTCAGCCACATTGTATAAAAACATGAAAATTTTGCTACAATAAAAATAAAGATCATACATAGCTGGAAATGAACTCCTGAAACTATGTAGTTTTTCTATCAATTCAGAACTCGAAGTAACTCAACAAACTTGGTTTAATAGTAATCGCCTTGTATTGTCATACCCGAAGGTCTGAAATGATATTTTTGTTCTCGATTCCGAGAGCGCAAATGCGATGGTATCGCACTTCGATTTCTGAATCAAAACGAGTTTAATTTATTTTACAGTATTTAGGTTCCTCCGAGTTAACTCAACATTAAACAAAATTTGACTTTTAGTTTGGTAATTTAAAAAATCTTTAGCTGAACTTCATTAATTTTTTTACTCTGACTTAGTTAAGTCTTATCAACTAGATTTGGAAGTACAAGTGATTTATTTTTTTTCATTTCAGATTTTTCTCTATTAAGCCTAATACGCTACGTTCCTGATGCGAAACGAAAAATCTACAGCAAAAACATTAACGAAAAAATTCGTTCTGCTTTTCGTTTTGCAGTACGCTGTTCGACGAACGAAATTGATAATTGTACCAGATTATTTGGAAAATTCTTCATTATTTTCGCACAGAATTAATTGCCAAAACTATTTACTGTTTACAAAAAAGTGATATTTGAGTTTTAAAGTGCGTGTCTATTTAAAGGTAAGAATTTTGAGAGTATAGCTCTCAGGTCAATCTTGAGAGCAAATTTGCAAGTGGACACAGGTTTGAGAGTAATTAGCAAGGAGTTGAATTTTTGTTCACAAATTTCGAACATTTTGATAGTTACTCGCAGAATTCCAACGCAGTTCGTTTTTAGCAGTGAAAGGTTAGGCCACATTTTTTGTTGTTTCAATTAATAACTTAGTCATCAGCTTTATATTGATATCAAAATAATCACTGTCTTTTCTTTCAAAACGTCCCTAATTTACAATTCGAATTTCCAATGATCGTTTTCAATGAAAACTATTACTGGTGCCTAACTGTCAATGGCAAAACTGTGGTCTTCAGAGAGAAGAAATCAGTCAATAGATAAATAGTCTCAATTACATCTCAATACATCTCAATTACTAACTACATCGTTGATGCGTACACTATTCCAATTCATCTTACTAGCTCTATATCTATTTGTTTTATTTAATTTAACAAATTTTAACAAAATTTAAAATGGCCACCAGCCAACGCAATAGTTTCTGATTTCCAAAATATGTACCTAATGCTTAGAATGAAAAAAATCATCGACAGTCACTTTTGACTGGATGAAAAAAAAGTAAATTGGCAGTAATTTATTGTTCTTGCATTACTTGGTAAAATTTTAACTAACAGAATTTGGAAATCTCACGAAAACACACGATATCATCATTTAAAAAAATAAATCATTCGAGCGAGATCGCAGTTTTCCTGTATACAACTTCATAAATTGTGATAAGATCAAAATAAATGATCAAAACACATCAATTAATTTTCCTGTTAGTTACAATCTGTCAAGTTCAAGTAATTTGTTTGTATTTTATAAAACCTTTTAAACCAATTTTAGTCCTTGAAAAAAAAAACAACAAAAACAGTCAGCTTCTTTCATCCACCATAGCTTACACCTACCTATACCTCTGTCATTTTCATTGTTAATAGTTCAGATAATTGTATAAGCTGTCAGTTGGTCAACAACAAAAAAAAAACCATCAATTAATCTCAAAAAGCAGTTCAGTTATACTTGTGAAGGTTAATTGAAGACATGTATACAAAGGTTAAAATGATATCGATATACAAGTGAACGACTTTGGGGAAGTCCTCCTAATTGTTTTTTTTTTTTTTTTTTGAAGAAGAAGAGAAATAAAAAAATTAGTGGCAAATTTGACGATATTTTATGCAAAAAATGTTGAGGTTATAAATATATCTTCATTTGTGGTTTGAATTGTAGAACGTCACAATAGATTTTGTATTGAGAGATCGATCAAACAAAATTCATAAAAGGTGGTGATGAGAAAAGATGGTAAAGTGTATTTTTTTTCTCCATTTTTTGTATACAAAATAAACAAGCTTTAGAAACAAATGTGAACAAATATTTGTTGAGATATTTTTGAAAAAATACGGTTAGGTATGTGAATTTCAGAAGAAATAAGACTTAATTCTCTGTTGAACCTAAATTTTATTTTATAACAGATAAGAGCTCTTGAGAGCTCATAATCGGCAAATAATATTGTTTTAATAAAAGCTGTATTTTTTTAAACATTTGGTTATTATTTTATGACACGTGATGTCAAACTGAATGAACAAGGAAATGCCAACAGCTTCTGAATAGATCTAACATTCTTGATGTGCTCAGGTACATGGAATATAAAATTCTGAGAAAATCATAAAATTCAAAACATTGACTTGTTTAAAAATGAGGAACTATACAATATTTAGAGCTAAGTTAAATAGTTGCGTGTTTCTGTCAAAATTCTTCATACGCACGTTTATCTTGATATATAATGATTTATTTTTTCTTTTTAATTCTCACAGTGTCATAAAAGACAAGAATCATACCAAGGTAAACGTCCCAAACTCACGCTATATATGCCACATAATTATATTATTATTGACCTATAATTTGTGTGTAACTTGCACAAATTAAAAAAGAAAAAAAAACAAAAAAGGTCACACGCTATACACATAACGGAGGAGTTCGTTGTTTCTTTGAGTTCACTCTCGATTTCATTTGGCGTGTAATCGTTTTGTTTTTGTTGTTGTTGTTGTGCAACTGAATTCATTAAACATTTTTTTTTGTTTACCCACCGCACATGAAGATATCCCAATAAGAAAAAAAATTGAAATAAAGAAAAAAAAACTGTCGTTTTGTAAGAAATCATAAAAGACAACAAACTGAAAGAAAAGTTATTTCCACAAAGCAAAAAAAAAAAAATTCAAGACTTACTGCAATGTAATACCGGGGGGCCAGGCGCCCAGAAGGTTATTTGAATTATTCATGAATTCAGTTTGGTTTTGGATTTTTTTTTTTTTTTGTTTTTTTTTTGATTTTTTTTTATTTTAAGTCAAGAATAAAAATGAAGGTAAGTCTTTTATTGTAATTACAGATTGTTATGTAAATATGTATACTTTTTACAGACCCATATGTCCCATCCTGTCTGTTGGTTTTTTTTGGTATTTTTGAAAGGTTGATTTTGCATACCAATCGATTGTGACAATAATTTATTCATTCAATCCTTAAGAATAAATATTTACGAATTTATTTTTATGTACATATGTAGCTAGGTAAGGTACCTTGACGAATTGACGTTATTTTGTGAAACCGTCGCGGTCATTCGATCCAAAGATCTCAATCATGAAATAAGATTCAAAATTTAAATATTAAATTCACTGAAGTTGCATGTTATTTGATGAATTTTTTGTTTGTTTTGATGTTTTTTTTTTTCAATACTTTTAAACTACAGGAAATTGGTCAAAACAGTTCAACAATTATACAGCCCTATCGACGAATCCGTTCGGAAGAAATTTTTCTCCGATCTGTTCGAAATCCAGAGAATTTTCTATCGAGGTATCCGTTCCGATTAGCATTTCGAACAGATCTTCCGACGAAATACATCGCATTCCATCGCGAAGCGGCGCAATGCGATAAGTCAACAATTTTTGACAGCTGTGCCTTGAATTTCTTCAGAAGTTGTCCGATGAAAAATCATTGCGGAATTTGTTCGGAAATGGCAACTACAAAATTTTAAGTAAAATAGTCAAACGAACGCGATTGTTTGCTTCATTTTATTTCGTTCCGCAACGGATACCTCGAAAGTAAACTGAATTTAGATCGGCGTTCACTTTCGTATCGGAAATTCTTCGAACGAATACCTCGATAGGGCTGATACTTTGATAAACAAATTAACGTTAATTTACATATGTACAGTAATTGAATTCATTTACACCATTTTCGTCAGTGGACTTTTACAATTTACGTTCTTTTTCTGTTGATTTCTTAAAACTTTGAGCTTGATTAGTGATTTTGGAGACAAATTGTGAAAATTCGAAATTGCATAGTTTCAGGAGGGTTTGATGGTGGCGATATCTGAAAATTCCATTTTAGCCAAGTCAAGAAGCCAAAATAAACAGCCAAATTCAGAAATAATCGCCGCAAAGCTGGATTTTGGTATACAGCTCCCTCATGGTGTTCTTAAGAAACTATCAAAAGTCCACTAACAATTTTACTGGGGGTTGAAGGCCCCCAAAAAGGGTTTTTCAAGAAAAACTCCCAAATGGTAAGTTGTACAAAATAAAAGTGTCAAAGACTAATTTGTAGCTTGAAATATTTCCTACAAAAAATATTAACATTCTTTTTTGATACAAATAACGGTTTTTGAAATAAACCAATCAGAAGAGTTAAGAGTTTTACTTTTCTATGTAGTTGGGCGACTTAATTCCAAAATTGTGCATTTTGTGCTAAAAGCATCAATTTTTTATTTATTGTTGGTACATTATATTGACATGATTTTAAGATATCGATCCACACTATTTGTCCACCCCTTTAGGTAAGAGGGGCAAATTAAAAAAAAATTTCTAAAATAGAAAATAAATATGCATATAGGTTTTTTTGATATAATATTGGAAAAACACAAAAAAAATAAAGAAAATAAAAAAATAAAGAAAATATTCATGGAAAATGGCAAGGTGGATCCACAGAAATACGAAAAAACTCAGAACTGTGGGTTACAAAAGGGCCAGAACACTCTCGCAGATTGAAATATTTTGAGTGTTGTAATTTTTGTATAATAAAAATTTGATATGGAGTTAAAAAAAAAAGTTTTTCTACTTCTTTCCTTCTTCTATGTCGTGGCTGAAAAAAAACAAACCTTTTTGACGAAGCGCGAATAAAATTACTGCAAAAATTACAGAAAGACAGGAAATGACATGACATTCAAAATTACACCAACTTAGTTACTCGGGAAATCCCCTAATAAGCTTTCAACAAAACATCGCTCTGTCCGGTTATAAGACCTTCGCGTCCGGTTATCGGAGACTTTCTATGGATTTGCTAACGTATTCGAAATAAAACAGAAACTATACTGAGAACGGACTTTCTGTTTTTTTTTTTTTTTCTATTTTATTTGTTGATACAAAATAATCCCTAATTAAAACAATGTGCCCGCATATGGGAGGTTTGCTATCTAAAATGAGCAAGAAAAAGTGTCCGCGTCCGTTTATAAGAGTGTCCATTTATGGGAAAGTAATTTGTATGAGAAATTCGAAAAATAAGTTTGTTCCCGATAATGTGTCCGTTCAAGGGAATTGTCCGCTTATTGGAGCTGTTCGTAAGTAGAGCTTTCACTGTATATAAATTCGAAGTCTTTTCATTATATATATACAAATATATACTGCAAAATAAAATGAAAGCATTTAACAGAACTGTGTTTCACGAGTAATGACTCTTGCAACGAATTGACTAATCCTAAAAGAACATCTCTTGTTCTGTAGAAAAAAAATCAAAAATATTAGAAGAACAAATTTTAGGTATACTTATGCCAACATATCGAGAAAAAAAACTTGAAGTTTGTTTACTACTTCAGTTTTTTCTTTTCTGTGAAAAGTCCCAAAAAGTTAAAAGCAGTTAAAATACTGCAAATATAAAACGCTAAAAATCTAAAATTTGATGCCGAAAATGACGTTTTATATAAAATACTTCAAAAAATATTGGAAGTCTTTTAATTTTAAACAAGGCAAAAAGTTCCCTAGCAATATTATTCGTGTTAGCTGTTTTTGCTAAAAGAAAAATTTTCCCAAGAAGATAGCAAATTTCCCAAAATAGGAAAAAATTTCGGGGAAATTTCTTCGACGATAGGGCCTGGACCTAGTAAGCCTGAGTTCGTAAAATTAAACATTTTGAATCACTACTAAAAACAATTGCAAAAAAATTGTACTATTTTTGTTCATTTTGGGTAACATTTCTAAAACAATAAAGGAAATTTCAAACGGACAATATTTGCCTGCATGAATGAGACTTGAATGTAACAATGTTGCCGAACTTTTACTTTTATAAACTCCACCTATTTTTTTTTTTTTAATGAATCTTATCTTTTGAGAAGTCTTAAAAAAAAAAAAAATATCAAATTACTACTTTGACTTACCACGATTTGTGATCTCGTTTCCGGCATTTTTATTATTCTCATCTTGTCCATCATTTGATGTCTGATGATGATGATGATGATTACGTTCCATACCACTTCCTTCATCTGGATCATTGATTTCATCTTCATCATCATCATCAATATCATCACCATCTTCATCATCCATATCATTAACATCCACAACATTACTTGTTGGATCCCAAGAATCAACACCACCACTACCAACAGAATTTCCCATTCCAGTTAATGAAGTGTCCTTGTGATATGAATTATGGCGATTACGTGTACCAACAACAACACAACCAGTAATCATCGTACCAACACCACCACCATTCGATTGTTGTAATATTGTTGTTGTTGCTTGACCACCAGGAAATGTTGCATTTCTTTTATGTCGTCCCTTTGATTTGGGAAAAGCTGCCAATATATTTAACCACCATTTGGATTCTTCCGGGCAAGTGCCTTTAATGAAAGTAACACGATCTGGTGCTGTGATGGCAACTGAATTTGTATGGCCGGTAACATCTTCGGCTGTGGTGACTTCGATAACTTTTGTCATATCGATACTTGCTTGCGGGACTGTTTCGGGCTGAAAAGATGAAAAATAAAAAAAAAATAAAAATATTGTCAAAAACAATTTTTAAAAATCTAAATAGATATAAAAAAATTAATTAGCCTTTTGTTTGGTCGTTCATAACTCGGCTGAACATCATCCGATCATCTTGAATTCGTACTGAATCAAGGTAAAAACACACAGATTCAAAAATTGGAAATTTCGACCGAAAGAGTCGGAAAATCGTGAAAACACGAAATTGCATACTTTTAGGGGTGGATGTTGGCGGTATTTGAAAATTCCATTTTGTGTGGAATAAGGAACACAATTGAATTGACAATCGACTAATTTTGTGCCTTACGAAAGTTGGATCGTCAACTGCAGAAAACTGCTTCATCTGTCGGAAAATCGTGAAAACCCAAAATTGCATACTTTTAGGGGTTGATGTTGGCGATGTTTGAAAATTCCATTTTGTGTGGAAAGGAGGAACACTATCGAATTGACAATCGACTAATTTTGTGCCTTTCGAAAATGAGAACGTCAACAGATGGCGTTACGCTCTCAGACTACTACATTTGTATATAAAAATTATCGGGGCTTGACAAAATATTAATTGCAAAATGCTAAAATTGACATAAACCAGCTAGTTGGTAGGCTAGTTTTCTATAATATTCAATTTTGGCTTAGAAATTTCTTCATACATATTTACAAAAAACTGAACTTTGACCCTTTTACCTAAATAAAATCAAAGGCCGTGGTTCAAATTTTGGGAACTTTCTAGATATTCTTAAGACATCAAAAACAAAGCTCTTTGTCTTTTGAAGAACTAAAAACTTTTGTTTAAAAAAAACTTATAAATATGTAAATACCTACTGCAGATACTGAAACCCTTCACTGCAGTACCCAAGTATTAATAATTACTCTAAAGATCTGCGCTTCCACCAAACTACACTTGTTGGGTTATATTTTTTTTATTTTTTTGCACCATTCCGCTTATAATTATGACAATTTACCACATCGGTAAATTTTTTCTTGCTGGTGGTCGCAACTATTTATTAAAAAAAAAATTCACTTCCAATTATTCAGTCTTCCCTTCAAACTTGGGCCCTGCATATCATTCAAAAGCCCTTATTTTCCTTCCTCTCACCAGAAATCCCCTTTATCTTTGGAAAGCCTGAACTAAAGTAGGTATATACAAAAATTAAGTTGATTTTAATTCGCGTGCAATCTTTTACTTATATATCTACCTTACCTTCCAGTTTTTCTTAGCAAGGAGATCAAGATTTTTCTGACCACTTTCGATTCTTTGGAACTTACTACAACTAAATACAAGTGAATTCGAGCAGCTGGCATTGCAGGTTTTGGCCACTGCGAATCTTGCACCCAGAGGTCTTTGAACATGCGATAAGTATCTATATCTGGTGGCTTTAATTTCATTTTGAGCTTCAAAAAACTGGCTGATGGTGGTTTGGTTCATTTAATTTTCTACCACATCAAAAAAAAAACTATATCTGTAATCTTGAACAGAAAAAAAAAATAAGTTCCATTCCTACCTACATATTTATACAGAGAGTGTGGGTCACGTAATATTGACACTTTATGAATTATAACATCGTCGCGTCGTAATAGTTTCGCACATGTCAAAAAATTTAAAGGAGTGGCTAAGATAAATTTGTATATTTTTTTTTAATGTTTTCCCACCAAAAATAAAAAAAAACAATAAAAAAAAGGTATGAAAAGAACAAGCTAAACATGCGATATTTTACACGACACGCCAAAACCTTACCTTATATATTCAAAATATCTATGCTGTATATCTATACTTTTTCGACGATGGGATATTTAGAACAAGGATGTTTTTAAGTCACTAATTGGCACCCTACTGGCTACGCTGTCATGGAGCTGTCCATGTTCCTTGTAAAAACCAAGTTATAGTGCGCAAGAAGTATAAAAGAAGTAAAATAAATAAATTTTCAGGTCGGTCAGTCTTATATAGCGCGCTCGCCTGACCAAATAAGATTTTCATAATTTTTCACTCTCAGCAACGATGGTGATGATTATAATCTTGTGTGGATATTTGATATATGATCTTATATAGGGTCTATAGTCTATGTATCTATAAGATGGAATTTTACTTTTTGAAGGTATTATTTTCAAACAACATACTCGCCCTAAAGGGGGTAAAGCAAACAACTATAGGTTAAGTGTGAGGATGAAAATTCTGTTCAGGCATGTCATATGAATCCTTGCTAATATAGCTACATACCAAAAAAAAAAAAAAAAAACTTTTAAAGTAGGTAAATTAAAAAAAAAAAAAAAATACTTACGTGTTCGTCCACGGAATATGTAAGCTCGCCATCGTCGTACAACACAAACCACCTTCGTTGCCATCTCTGTAAAAAAAAAAATAATAATCAAGTATTAATACAATTTTTTACGAATAAATATAAAAATAAATTTTAATTATAAAAAACTAATAATACTTAAATTCACATGAAAATCCTGTACACTATAAAATAAAATGCACAACTGGGTCTCACAAGTTAAAAAAATAAATCAATATAAATAGAAATAAATTAAAGAAAAACTTGTTGTTTGACACTAATGCGATGTACTCTGACTGATTTCTTTAACAAATCTTAATTTATAAGAAAAAAAAAATTAAAAAATTTTGGAACGGTTTTAAAAAAAATATTTTTTTATTTAAAATTTGTTTTTAAACATTTTTAAGAAAAAAAAAAAATTGGTACACATTTTTCAGTATGTAGCGGAGTTAAAAATTGTTTCTGAAAAAAAATCATCTACCCATTTTCAAAATATCGAATTTTCAAAAAATATTCTTGAAATTTTTTTTTTTAAATACAAAATTTGTTTTTTTTTTTTTTTAATTTTGATATGCAAATATTAAAAGTTCACTTTAAAATTAATAGTTCACATTTGAAAATTTAAATTGTGCAAATCTAAAGTTAGTCCAGTCAATAAAGCCAAAAAAACAGCCCAATTAGGAAATAATCACCGAAAAGCTGTTTGGTATAAGGCCACCTCATAGTGTTCTTAAGAAAATGTCCCCATTGATAAGAGCGCCGCGAACCATTTTACGAGGGGTTGAAGGCCCCCAAAATGTTTTTGTAGGAATAACTCCCAAATGGTTAGTTGTACAAAAAAAAATGTCAAAGACAAATTTGTAGCTTGGAAAATTTCCTACAAAAAAGATCAACATACTTTTTTAAACAAAAATATCCGTTTTCGAAATAAACCAATCGGAAGAGTTAAGGGTCTTACTTTTCTACATTATAGTTTGGGCGGCTAAGTTAAAAAAAATGTGTATTTTGTGATAAATGCATAAATTTTGTTTTGTTGTCGGTACATTATATGAACATAATTTTAAGATAACGGCCCACTGTATTTGTCCACTCCTTTAGGTGAGAGGAGCAAATAAAAAAAAAATTGAAAATAGAAAATGGACATAAAAACACAACGGCAACACCTACAATACCATATTGTAACTTTTTTTAAAGCCAGTAATTTATTTTTTAATTATGTTTTTAAATTACGTTATTTTAGTGCTTAGTTTTTGAATAAATGATTTTTAAAATTCGAAAAATTAAATTAAATTTAAAAATCAATTATTCAAAAACTAAGCCCACCATGAGGAGGCTATATACCGACATCCAGCTTTCCGGCCATTTTTTCCGAGTCAAATATGCTTTATTGACTGGACTAAGTGTTAACTAAAAAAAAATTTAATCAATTTAATCAATTTAAATGTCTATGATACAAAACTTTGAAAAGTTAAATTAACGCTGTGATTTTAAAGTGAACGGCTTGATTTTAATCTCTGAACATTAGTTTTATGTATACACAATGCAAGGCCACGGGCAAAAACCAAAAACAAAAACTGACTTTAAAAAAATATCTTTTTCAAATGAAATACTTTCCCTTTAAGTCTTAATACAAACACTTTTAATGTTTTTTAAAGCTGAGTCATTAAATTTTAAGTCTTTCATACATCTTAACTTTGGTTTGTTGAAGAGTTAAGTGTTTTTTTCTCGATGCAGGTACCGTTATTTTTGGTTATAAGAATATTTTTTGTTTAAAATCTGTTAGATAATGTTAAATTAAACTGCTGAATACCAAGTTTAATAAAAATTGCTCAAGTCTTTTTCGAATTATTCAATAAGTTATTAAGCAAAACAATTTAAACTTTTATTACAAATCGAAAAAAAGTTGAAACTTTTATTGAAAATCGAAAAAAAAAAATTATAAATTTTGGTAGGTAGGTACACTAGGTCGGAGTGATTTTCAAAACTTTGGGAATAAATAAAAGATATTATTTTAAATAACTTAATAAGTGGTTTTAAGTTATTTAAATTTTTTATCTTTTAAATAAAAGATATTATTTTAAATAACTTAATAAGTGGTTTTAAGTTATTTAAAATAATATCTTTTATTTATTTCATGAAAAAACACGTTGAAAATCTCCAATATCAAATCAACTTTGGGAAATCAAAACTACATCACACGCAAAAAGTGTATAAGCTCTTAAAACTAATTTTAAGATTTTTTTTTTTTTTATTTGTATTTCCCCCCCTAGCAGTGGTCACGCAACTCAGAATAAAAACTCCATATTTATGGATTTGTTTGTGCTTTTAATTTTTTGTTTTAAGTGTTCACAGCTTTTAAATCTATGCACAAATTTATGGTAGCATTTTTGCTACAAAACACTTCCATATGGTTTTTGTGTTTAAAGTCCTATAGTCTTATTTAATTTTAGACAACCTGTCCAACTTTGGAAAAATGTTCGAAAACCTTGTTTATTTTTGCCTTAAGCTGCCTAACTTTTAGACACAAGAGTAGATTGTCTTATCCGTGAATAATGAGACATTTGTTTTTATTAAATAAAACATATTTAACCCAATTTGAAAATAGTTAGACAGTAGCTGTGTTTTTTTGCAAGTCCGGGGGGAATTGGATGGAAAAAACGACGTCGCGTCGCTGCCGAACAATTAACATGTTAAATACAACAACAACTAATCCCAGAGAATTCTCGGGATTTAACTTAAGCGCACACAAAAACTGTGTTACCGGCATAAATTACATACATGTTATCGATAGTTTGTGTGAAAACTCCATGTTTTTTACTGTCATGGCGTCGCTAATCCCCGCTGTGGTTTTTTTAATCAATTCCCCCCGGGCTTGCAAAAAAAAAACACGCCTAGTGTCTAAGTAGACAAAAATCTAATAAATACGACTGCTAATGTATTAACATTTCACCGTCAATATTGGTGAAATATAATTTCTCGTAATTTAAAATTTTTTGAATTTTTCTATACAGCCTGGCTAAAACATTTTTTCATAAGTAAATGCAATAATAAGAAATTGACCGTCCATAAATTCAAATTGCGATATTGTCAGCCAAAGTTACAACAAAAAATTAAATTTGTTGACAAATTTCCCAGGATATAGTCAATCTGTAGAAAGGGCAGTTAAATTGGTCACCGATGCTTTCCAAACAGTTTGCGCGGATTCACCAACAGACACGGTTTGATAAAAAAAAAGTGTGAGTGCCGGAACTCACGGTTAAGATGTGTAAACATACGTAACATAACGTGAATCACAATCACAATCACGATCACAAGATACGTTACGTCTTTTTTGTCACCCTACCGCCAATATAGATGATTACACAACAAATTCGGCATATTTTTAACAACCTGGTTTTAGAGTTCATTTGGCTTTTAGGTCAGTTTATTGAAAAATCAAAAGTTACAGAAGTTTTGAGTAAGGTCACTTTTATTCTAAGGGTTGCGAAATGTTGAAAACAAAAAAGATTATTTAAAAAAATAATATTGGAAATTAAAAAAAATAAGTTAAATAGGAAAATTCAATGTGTTTTCCTATGTTTTTGTTTATATAATCTAGCTCGTTATTTGTGCTTCTTTTTTTTTTTTTACTTTAAATGTCAATTAGGAAACACTAGATTCTTTAAAGAGTGAAGAAATAATCTATAGCCTCTGCAAGAGATCTGTAGGTTGGGTAATTTTTCGGTTTAATTTCAATTTTCAATCAAAATGCGCGAGCCTATCGGTCATTTTTTCAGGTTTTGTCCTTAGCAACATTTTCGGGGGGAGGAGGGGGAGGGGTATGTTTTTCATTTTAGCAACTTTTTTTCTCCATACAACCGCGCTTCACCCTGATGAACACCCTGTACAATTAAAAAAAAATATTGTCAATTAAATTTTCAAGCAAAAAAAAAAACCGCAAAATATAAACTGTCTGGCTTTAAAAAAAAAAAATATGTTTGAAATATTATTCCAGGCACATAATAACAAATGCACAACGTTCTAATCTCTCTCTGTCGCTTTCGCAATAAGAGTTCAATTACCAACCTTGAGGTCATCCATATACATATAAAACTAGACTACACATGATTGACACTCTCTATACATTAGACACACACAAAATAGAACACCAGTGGCATTCGGATCTTCTTCTATCAACTATACCTATATCTAAACTATGCATATACCTACTGCATAACAAGACTTAATTATAGACTTTATTATGTGGACTCTTTGCAAAAGCTTGACGTTATGTTGTCGTCTTGACTATTCTACGTATAATAGTCTTTTGTTCTGTAATGAACTATGTTGTATGTACCTTTTAATCTAATTACGTCGTCCGTCATACTTTTCTGTACCTTTGTACGTTATGAAAATGCTTTTCTAATGAGATTTTCTTTTGTCACTTTAGAGTATTTTTTTTGTGTGTTCTTCATAAAGCCTAGAAACGTAAAAGCAAAAAATATAAAAATAAAAGAAAATCTAACCATATACCATACCAGCCCTGATGAGACGACATTCTGACATGCAAGTTGCAACGATGCGAATTTTTTTCCAATGAGTTTTTTTTTACTTCTTTTTTGTCTTTTCAAAGTCTCAAAGTCTACGAATATACGTGATTTACGTGAATCCCCGTGTCGGTGTTCATTTCACATGAGAGTAACTAAAAAAAACAAAAAAAATAATAATCCCAGTCTTCGCAGATATATGGAAACTCATATCCGACAAAGCTTAACAGGGTGTATTCTTAAATATACAAAAGTTTTGACTAAATGAAGAAATCCATCCAATTTATGTCAGAGAGAAACACCAACTTCTCAGGAAGAAAAAGACAGTGAAACAGAATATAGAACTGGAGTATCTTGGCGATTGTTACACCATGGGGGTCTAATTCCGTAAAACGTAAAACGATATCGTTTTGACAGTACCCATATCTACCACATCTAAAGCGAAAGATTCGGACAGCTATTGCCAAACGAGATCGTTTTCGTTTTACGGAATTAGGCCCCAGGGTTACTATTTATATGACCTTGGTCATCCCGGTTCTCTTGTACTGGGAACATTTTCGGGTAATTTTTGGTAAAAATTCATAAATCAACTGATAATTTAACGAAAAAGTCAGCAAGCAGGTATTCCAGATCCAGCTGGAAGAAGAATTAAAGCCACAATGCTTCGGAAGTTCGCATCAGATTGTGCTAAAAAGTTGCTTGAAATTAACTCATATTTTACCACATTTATTGCCGAGGCTCACTTTTGGCAAAATAGAATTTTCAAACAAGCAAATTCACCATTTTTTGACTTGTGAGACTCAATTATACACTACCAAAATTATATAACAGTAGATTTTGTAAAATCTACTACAAGCTTATACATAGATTCAAATAAAAAAAAAATAAAAAAAAGTAAAAAAAAAATAAATAAATAAAAAAATAAATAAATAAAAAAAAAATAAATAAAAAAAAAAATAAATAAAAATGAAACCAAATCGGTCAGATTCATATACCTATCTGTCAAAAATACCAATTTTTACCAATTCTAGTACAATTTTATTTATTTTTATATGGACTTTTACCGAACTTTGGGCTTAAATGGGTAGAAAGTGGCAGTTTTGGGAAGTAAAGAACCAGACCTAATATGAGGGATATTGATTCAGAAGATATGTGGTTCCCAAAGCATGGAGAATGAACTTCATAGGAGACAGCTTAAATTTCTAAGAAGTTAGGGACTTCTTTAACTTAAAGTCTGGGATAATTCATCATCCCAGTCCGAATTAACGACGCTGAGGTATTAACTTACTGACTTTCACCCCTTTTACGATTGTCAATTATTATCAATTGATATTTGAGAAATATTAAAATTTATAATTTAACAACCAGTGCCGTTGTGATGGCTCACAAGTCACAAGCTATTATAAGGCTGATTTCTTGTGAGGTTTGTTGTGAATCGATAACATTTTCTCAGACAATCTTCTGAAGAAACCTCACAAAAAAAAAAACTCACGACAGCAAGGTGAATTTTTGTTTTATTGTGATTGTTAAGTTCTAAATTTTTTTTGAACGGACCCATATCGAACTCGTCGACGACGAAGATGATTATGAGAATGTGAGAATGGAACCTTACTACAAACGGCGTAAATTTACTCCAATTTTTTTTCACTGTGCCACAGTTCACAGCTTTTAAATCTATGCACAAATTTATGGCGCCATTTTTTGCTACAAAACAATTCCTCATAGCTTTTGTGTTTAAATTCCTTATTTTATAACTTTTCACTGTCAATGCCGGCGAAATTTAATTTCTTGTAATTTTAATGTTTTCGAATTTTTCTCAAAACAAATTTTTTTAAGTAAATGCAACACTTTGAAGTTGACCGGCCATAAATTCAAATTGGGATTAAAAAAAAAAAAATAAACAAAATAAATCTGCTTCACCACTCCGCTTTTTTAAATCTACTCCTTTTTTCACACTGAAAAATTCTTAAATTTTCAAGAAAGGAAATGACAGAACTGTGTTATTCAATTTTCTAACCAATCAATCCTGACTGAATGTTTAAATGCGCTACCCTAATATCTACATATGTATTATATTGTTGTGTGTGAGTCAAAGTGACATTTCGATACTAAAATATCCCTATACAGACACTATTCAACCCTCAAACGCGTTCAGCTTATAATGCCACTATTCAACGTTGCAAAGTTTTATAAATACGATTTTCGTGTTTAGAGGCATTATAAGAAGTGTATAGGTTTATGCACTCGCTATAATGCTTTTATAAATTCGGCTGTTAAAAATTAGAACTCTGAAGATATGTTTCTCCTCTAGCAGGCTTCAGGAGTTTTAATTAATTTATTTACTTGAACACCCACAAAAACACGGTGGGGTCACAAAATTCTGTTGTTTTTTTCTCAAAATCAATTTTTAAGCATTTTCTAACCAATTCAAATACAGTACAACACGGATATAAGAAAGTCTGAAAATTACCGAAATTTCTTTCTTATAACCGAGTTTTTCTTATATGCAAAAACGGTTATAAGAAAACAAAGATACGGTGTATTGCATTACATTTCTTTTAAGTGAGTTTTTCTTATATAAGTGTTTCTTATATCCGTAAAATACTGTACTTTCCGTCAGAATATATTCCTTAAAAGCATTCGATGTGAAACCCCCTGTGTAATGATATCTACTATCGTTATATGTTCGCGTAATTATTAAGAAATAATTATACCACCACACAGTTGTTGTGTGTGCGGTATAGAAAATTGTTTTTCCGTCTTAGGTTTTTCTTTTTTCTTTTTAGTTTTTATTTTTTTTTTTATTTTTCGCTTTTCTGCTTCCTTTGGGAGTTTCATTTCATTTAGTTTTCACCGGGAAATCCATGGAAGAAAAAATTCCTTGAACCGCAGACAGTTAGGGGAGGCCGGAGCGGCGCGGTAGCCCGACGATGTGTGTTTATTATTTCACAGTCGATGGGAACTGGGATTCATAATAATAATGCACACAAGCTTAGTATAGGGTTTGCAATTTAATATCTTAAAAGTAGTGAATATGTATGCATATATACATACATGGGTATGTGAGTATAGATGTTATTATGTACTTTGGCGGCTTTTGGGAGTAACTTATCGGTTTAAAAAAAAAAAAAAAAAAAATGTATCTTATTACTATCCCAGGTTATAGAACACCGCATTTTATTTCATAATCACAGATATTAAAAGAGTTATGTAGGTACTTCAAAATGGATTTAAATGAGAATAATATAATTGTTTATATACCAATCTACCTCAAGTATCTGGCAGATAAATTTAGAAAAATAAAATAAAGTTTTCAATTGCGCACTCTAAAAGTACCTATCTGCCCGTATATTCGATTTTGTAATTAAGAAGAAAGTTAAGTGGTTTATGGGTTTTTATGGTTGAAGCCATTTTATATTAATATCAAGTAACATAGACGACTTCATTTATACCTACCTACATTCATGACATGACATATAATGGAAAACTCGGTGCTTTAAAGTTTCTAGCTTAACAGAGTTGATCAAACTTTTTTTTTTTTTTTTTTTTTTTTTTTATTTTTCATAATAAACTTAGATAAATAAAAATAAAATGCAGAATATTGTGGGATGGAAAAACACGTATAATGTTTGTGCGGCAAATGGACGTATAGATTTTTTTTTTGTGTCATTTTTTCATTTCCATTTACAATTTAAATTGCCAATAAATTCAGGTCAATAAAATGTGAATTTTCTGTGATTTATTGATAGGTCTTCAATTAAGGCTGTCGCTAGATGTTTTTATTAAACTAATTTGCAGTATACTTTTAATAAAAATGTGTCAGTAGACATATTTGAATTATTAATTGTCGCCATGTAGAATGTGCAGATGCAGATGCAGAGTGCATAATGCATATATAAGAAAATATTTTTGTTTCGGTTTTTCTTCCATATTTGAAAATTTGATGGAATTTTTAATCTGGGGGGAACATAGAATATAAATAAATCATAAGTTTATAAGTTCCGCCGTACCTTCCGTCTGTGCGTCCGCGTGCCTCCACTGTAATTTAAACTAGAGTAGACTCTTGGACTCTTAGAGCAGACGGGTAGACCGATTTGCTTCAAATTGGTACATAGCACTTTTGTGTGGTTCCCTGAGGAGAAATTCGAATTTTAATTCTAGCTCATTGGTTTCTTCAAATTTTATCGAAAATGGCTAAAACGATTTTGATTAAATTTCGTATACCTGCAATGAAGAAAGTGATTTTAAGAAAACTGCATTTTAGGTTTTTGCCCCAATAAATTCGCATTACAGGAATTGGATTTTGAAATTAAAAAAAAAAACGATTTTTTAGTTATTCTGCCCTAGCGAGGTATCCGTTCGGAGCGGAAAACTCTCCGAAACGCATACGACGTCGGAGGTTCAAAGTTCATTAGAGATTCCAAAAATGTCACTTCAAAACACACTTGATCGCACTGCAACGCAAAACAACAATGCACGTTCCATAATGTCGGAAAAACTTTCCGAACGCTGTTCGGAAGAATACCTCGAAGCAAAAATCCTCCGATTCCGCTCCGACGGATACCTCGCTAGGGCAGATTTACATTCAGTCCGTAACATTTGAATAGCCCCACACTTTATTTTTTTTACGTTCAACTGTTTTTGATATTCCTTTGATTAGTACCTACATAAGAAAATTTTAATTTAAAGACAAGGTAAGAGAACGGTTTCTGAGATTAAGACAATTTTTTAACAAATTTTTTAAAGTTAACTAAATTTTCTGTGCTGGTTTGTTTGCAGTCAATAAAACGGTCATTTTTTTGTAACATTTGAATAGCCTCAATTGATTTTATTCCAGATTGTGAGCTATAATTTGGCAGCGTAGGTCTCGAAAAGTTATCAGGAAGTGATAAAACTGGTATGTTTTGTGATTTTTGATGTGTAAACATCTATACTGGCGGTATAGGGTAAAAAAAACGTAACGTATCTTGTGATCGTGATTCTGTGATTGCGATTTACGTTACGTTACGTATGTTTACACATCTTAACCGTGAGTCCCGGCACTCACACTTTTTTTTCAAAATCCTATCCGAATCAAGGACTGATGAAACGTATATTGGTCAGAAAATTGAAGTCTCAAATTGGTATGCAATTTCTTTAAAAATCCCTTAATGTAGGCAAAAAACTACAAAGAACGAACCTTATATGGGTGTCCAGTATGGGGTAATGCCGCAAGATGCCATTTAAAGAAGCTGCAGGTATCACAAAACAAAGTTTTGAAAATGATGCTAAACCTTCCTTGGCATTATTCAACTTTAAATCTCCACAGAAAGGCGAATGTTGAATTGATTTTCGAAAGGATTCGTAAACTTGTTAATAATTTTAACATCAGCTGTGATAGTTCAGAGAATGTTCTCATAAATAATCTTAATATATAATCTGTGATAATTTTTTGTTAATATTTATTGCGTTTCTTTTAAATTAATTATCTTGTTTATATATTTATTTGTTAATTTATTTAATTGTTAATTTATTTATTTGTTAATTTATTTATTTATTTATTTATTTATTTTTTTTTTTTTATTAATTTATTTATATATTTATTTATTAATTTATAACTATTTATTAAATTATTTTTTTTTTGTTAATTTATTTATTTGTTAATTTATTTTGTTTGTATTAATTATTTATTTTTTTAATTTATTTATTAATTTATTTTTTTTGTTAATTTATTTTTTTTTTTGTTAATTTATTTATTTATTTGTTAATTTAATCTTTTTTATTAATTTTTAGTTTTTAAATTATTTAATTGTTAATTAATTCATTCCTAATTTATTTATTTGTTATTTTGTTTATATATTAATTTATGTAATTGTTAACTTATTTATTTATTCAACCTAATTTATTGTTTGCCTATTTATTTATTTTCAATTAATTAATTCATATTTCCATATCTGTTTTTACATTATGTATTCATTTTTCTTTTGTTTATTTAAAAGTTAAATTGTTTATCTAAATAACTTGTTGAGTTCAATTTAATTTAATTTTTTTTTGTTTTTTTTAAATTTTGAATTAAGGTTTTTTTTCGTATTTTTCTTCGATTTGTTATTTTAATTTATCTACTGTAATTTTGTTTTAATTCAAGAAAATGTTTCAGTAGTAAGATAATGTATCAAATCTCTGAATTGTAAAACGTGCGGTCACAGACTTTCTTGAAAATATTATTACGAAATAAACAAATCTAAGAACGAACTTTTTCAATTCTATCTTATTTATCAATGACGAAAATAATATGATAAGCTTCCAATTGCAACCACTCTCTGAGCAAATCAAGACACGGAGCTGGGTTAGAAGTAATCATAATGACCTTAAATCAGGTAATCAAAAATGCCGGACACCTAAATCACTTAATGCTGATGAAAAAACCTCCGTTTAACAATGCGCGTTAACTATATAGTAGCTTAATTTAGCAAGATGCCGAATGCCATGGAATGCTGAAGGCATCATACATTCAAACAATTGGCATAAAATGATCTTTTTAGTTGAAGAGAGTTCAACTTAAACAGACCGGATGGACATAAATGCTACTTCCATTATATAAGAAAAGAAAATTTGTGTTTTGATTGCTATCATAGCCGTGAGGGATGAATTATGGTATGGGGATGCAGTACCATTTTATGGCACTGTTGATTTAGAATTTGTAGACTGTAAAATGACATCGAAATAATACAATACCTTAGTGGAAATAGTCTTGCTTCAGTTTCATGTATTTTAAGACTGCTACCAATTTTGCAGCAAGACAATGAGCCGATTGTATTTAAACTTTGTTAACCTAAAATAAACAGCAATTATCCTGACCACCCTAATCTCATCAAAAAATGTGTGGGATTGTCAAACACAAACGGTTTATGGAAATGGAAGGATGTAGACAAGAAAATAAAAGTTCATCGTAGCTATCAAAGTGGCCAGGGTCAACATTTCGTTTGACTTTTAAGGAATCGTTTACAATTATTTAAGATATCGAACATTGATTTTGTATGTTTCCTTAAACGATAGCTTTTTTGAGGTAGGTTATAATTCAAAACAAGGAGGGCTCTAAAAAGTTCTAAAATATTGTGTTAACCATAGAAAATAAATACAAATTATTTTCTTTAAAAAAATTAATCAATTGGCTTTTATTTCTACTAAATAAATACTGTGAGGCTATTCTAATGTTACAGCAAATAATACACATTTTTGTGACTGTTAACAAAACTAGTTGGGAAAATTGCTTTAGATTTTAGAAATTAGTCAAAACTTCTCTTAACTAGTAACTAGTAACCATGTTCTTCCTTGCTGCTCAATAAAAATTTTCTAATTAAACTTCAAAGAAGTACCAAAAATAGTTAATTGTAAAATAAACTATGTGTGTGCCTATCCAAATGGTACGGACTGTATAACATTTCAATGACTTGATCGATTTTGTTACAATTTTGCAATCTGAAACTTCTTAATAATTCAAATAATATTGCATTTAACAAATTTGGAAATAATTTTTTGTTTAACAAAAAAAAAAAAATGAATTTTTTAGTACTTTTGACATTTTGGTTAATCATGAGAGCAAGTTCGTGCGATTTAGCGCGGCGGTAGATATGGTTATACAAAAATTCATATGTTTCTATTTCCGGAGTAACTTTTCTTATTCTAATATATGAGTGCACAATATCATTTTATTCCTGCTAATAACACGCACACATAGGAATGGTTGAGAGTTGTAAGTCACTATAAAGCTGTTGCACCACCTAATTTATTTTTATGAGTAATATCATGCTTGAAATATAAAATTCGAGTTCAAAAATAAAATAAAAAAAAAAAATCTTGACAAGAACTGAAATAAATTAACTTCCACTTATGTAATTCAGGGCACAAGATGAGTTGAGTGGTTGTGACCTAGTCAGCAAATTTTTCATATCTTAAGCCATCATCGATCAAGAGCATGATCCTGATGTCTTTAATTTGCCCTGTGCTTGAGGATTATGAATCATCCCATCACTTAAATAAGACTGAAAAAACACTCTTATGCATGCAGTTCTTCTGCTTGAGTGAGTGGCCTAATTTGTCTGACAGATATAGTCTTTAGAATAAACGGAATTAATTTACAATGAAAAATTGCATTTTGGTTTACAAAAAAAAAAACACAAAAAAAATTAATATAAATATACGAAACCTGACAAGAAGCAGAAAATTAGGTTTTGTTTAAATTGGATTTTGAAGAGGGTAACAGGGTTACCTTTGGTAGACTTAAAAAGAAAAAAACAATTTATTATAATTTTTGAACATGTTTTTTCAGAGATTTCAGAGATATCCAACATCCTTCTTACGATGGTCAATTTTATCAATTTATAGTTGATAAATATTGAAAATCGATATTTAACAATCCAAGATAAGAGTTTTGTTCATTGAAAATGGTGAGACGGTATTGATTACAGATTAACAAACAAATTGATAATGTTTACGGAATATTTGATCAGTTTTTTTTTTTTTAATAAATTCTAATATTTATCAACTTTCAATTGATAAATAATTGAGAGTCGTATAGGACTTTTTTATTTTTCTTACATTTTATTTTTGCCTTTTTTCATTATGACATCATTTGCAGAACAAAATAGCCACCTATACGTCAGAATAAGAACTTATTTTTTGATAATTTATAAATCCAGATAGACAATAGAATCTCATGTTGTTTTGTGTCGATTTATCCGGCTAAAATATTGTGAATAATCAAATCCATTCAATGAAAACTTGTTTTTTTTTTAAATACAAATAATAACAACTAGCTGGTCCCTGCCACACTTCCCAGCGCCACCTATGTAACATTTGTCAAACGATAAAATTTCAACTTTGAAAGAAAATTTTATATGTTTAGATATAAGGAACAAACTCAAATATAAGAAAAGTGGGTGTGGCAGTAGGCGGACTTTTAAAACAAAATTATACATGTCATCGTGTAGCTTCAATAGATTTTAATTGCAAAATTTTAATTTCCTCGGGATATAAAATAAGGAGAAATCCTAGGTACAAAAAATTGGGCGTGGTAGTGGGCTGGACAAATAACACTTCATGCTTATATGTTCAAGAGAGCTAAATTACAAAAATTTAACGTTCTAGGGAGTTCTAGCGTTCAATAATATGAAAAAAAAAAATGATAAAAGTGGGCTTGGCAGTGGGTTTCATTATAAGTTCAATGAGTCGAAATTACGTAAAGAACTATACCTACTCTTTCTATAAAGTGTTTTTTTTTATTTCTTTTACGTTTTCTTAAATTTTAAGACGGTAACTCTGTTTTCAAGGGATGCTTAATGATTTAACTGATTGTTATAATATATTTGCATTGCTCTCACAACACAATTTGTACAATTTGTTTTGTTAAGCTAATTAAATGCGTTTTTTGATTTACATTGTTTGTTTATTTTTTTGAGAAATAAATTATGCATGTGATTGCTTTACGAGGTTGACCCATGTGGGCGCTGTTTTTTTTTTTTTTTTTTTTTTTGGATACTATATGGATTTTATAAGTCAATTGGTGACTTCAATTATGATGAGTTAAGTGAGGCAGTAAAGCAAGGCAAGGCACATGAACAAACAAATTATTTAGAATCAGTGTAATCAGTAAGTGATGTCAAAGCAATTTCGTAGATTTGCAAAACCTTGAAAAGAATTTAAGTATAGATAAACAAAGTGTGCTTTAAAAGAGTGGTTCTTGACAGCACAAAAGTAGATAATCTGTCTGTTTGCGTATTGCCCGCAATTGCGAATTGCTACGAATCATATTCTAATTCTTTCAAAGTTCATCACACAATAAATAAAATTTGTAGAAAATCGCATTTTCGACAGTACCTACGCGAAAATAATCATTTTAATACATTCTAGGAATAAATTTTAAAAATAGCAAAGGGTGTTCACAGTAAAATGAGTTTAATGAGGGATTTCCTTCAGTTTCAACCTGAGTTAATCATTTAAGACACATAAGAAAAAAATTGCGAAATAGCGAAATGAAAATTTAAATTGCGAAATATCGAAATAAAAATTCCAGACAAAAATCGGGAATTAAATAAAATGAAAAACGAAGAGGAGCAATTCACTCAATTGAGAAAAAAATTGAGTGATTTAGGAGATTTTTGAAAAATTTGAAATACAAACAAGTGGAATAAGAATTTGCTGAAGGAAATTAACGCGAATAAATATTATGTAAAAAAGAATTCGAAATTTCAATAAATTTCATACAAAAATTCTCTTTTAAATGATGTCGAATTGATAAAAAAAACTTGATTAAATGAAAAGAATAAAGGAAAGAGGACCTAAATACATATATGGTATAAAACTGTAATTCTGAGCTGATCACATCAAACATTGCGAGATAGACAAAATGCAATACTGGATCGCTCGTACTTGCTCTTTTCGTTTATGACTTTAATGTGGCTATATCTTATGATATATCGCTAGCGTGAAAGTGCGAAAAAATTACGAACAAAATGTACACGAATGAATTGCAAAGAGGTATGGTAAGGAATCAAAATGTTGCTACATATTTAATCTGTCTAAACAAACAATGATAAAACAAGTAGGTAAGTACTAAAAATGAAAAAAAAATTAGACAAACAATTCTCTAATTTTTGTTTGTTTAAAAAAATTATTTTGAAAATTTTAAAATGCAATATTGTTGAAGCTACATATAAGAACCAGATTGGAAAACTATAACAGAATCGGTGAAGACAGTGAATAACAAAATATTAACAAAAAAAAGGCTTAAAAAGGTCAAAAGTACTAAAAAAAAAAATGGATTTTTTATTTAAATTTATTTTCAAAAATGTTTAGATGAAATATTGTTTGAATTATTTAGAATCACCAGATTGCAAAATTGTAGGAAAATTAGTCAAACCAGTGAAACTCAAATTTATCAAAAAAAAAAGTAGGTACTAAAAATAGATTTGAAATTTTTTGTTTGAAAAAATTATAAGAAAATCCATCAAGCCATAGAAAAGCTAAACGTAAATAACTCAATTTTCTGAAAAAAAAAGTCAAAAGGTACTAAAAAATTGATTTTTTTTGATTAATTAAACAAATTAATTTTAAATATTGTTTGAACTACTTTGTAAAATTTTAACAAAATCGGTCAAGACAGTGAATAACAAAATTTTCTCAAAAAAAAAAAAAACTTAAAAAGATCAAAAAAAAAAAAACTTAAAAAGATCAAAAAAAAAAACTTAAAAAGATCAAAAAAAACTTAAAAAGATCAAAAAAAACTTAAAAAGATCAAAAAAACTTAAAAAGATCAAAAAAAACTTAAAAAGATCAACAAAAACTTAAAAAGATCAAAAGTACTAAAAGTACTAAAAAATGGATTTTGTATTTAAATTTCTTTTCAAAAATGTTTACATGAAATATTAGAAACACTAAATTGCAAAATTGTAGAAAAATTAGTCAAACCAGTGAGGGCCAGTTGTACAATAGTGGTTCAGCCTCGGTTCAAGATTTTAATTCACCGATTTCGGCGGATTAACTAAGGTTCAACGCTGGTTCAAGTATGTAATTGGTTATTGTCACATACTTTAACAGTAAACCACTGTTGAAACTCAATTAATCCGCCGGAATCGATGGATAAAAATTGCTGAATCACGGTTTAAATATTTGTACAACTGGCCCTGAATAACTCAAATTTATCAAAAAAAAAATCAAAAGTATTAAAAAAAATAAAAAAAATTTTGTAATTTTCATTTGTTTGAAAAAATTATTTTCAAAAATTTAAGATGTAAGATTATTTGAATTACATATTAAGAAGCGCCAATTTGCAAAATTATAACAAAATCCGTCAATGCATTGAAAAGTTAAACGTAAATAACTCAAAGTCAAAATAGTACTAAAAAATTGATTTTTTTTGTTTAATTAATTTCAAAATTTGAATTGTTTGAACTATTAAGAACTATGTACTTTGTAAAATTTTAACAAAATCCAGTGACCACTCAAAAAAAAAAACGCTAAAAATATCAAAAGTACTAAAAAAAACTTGTTTTTTTTTAAGGTTATTTTCAAAAGTTTTTAAGTGTAGTATTGTTTGAAATATTTAAAATCACTAGATTGCTTAATTGTAGAAAATTAGTCAAACCAATTTTTCAACAAAAAGGTCAAAAGTACTAAAAAAAAATAGATTTGTTTTAATTTTCATTTGTTTGTAAAAATCATTTTCAAAAATTTTTAGATGTAAGATTTTTTGAATTACTAAGAAGCATCAGATTGCAAAATTATAACACAATCCGTCAAATTGAAAATTTAAACGTAGATAACTCAATTTTCTACAAAAAAAAGTTTAATTAATTTCAAATTTTTGAAATGTAATATTGTTTGAACTAAACTACTTTGCAAGATTTTAACAAAATCCGTCAAACCAGTGAATAAAAGTTCAAAAGTACTAAAAAAATTGATTTTTTGTAAATTTTGTTTTAATTGAAAAAAAAAATTATTTTCAAAAATTTTAAATGCAACATTATTTGAAATATTTAGAAGCATCAGATTACAACAAAATCGGTAAAGATATTGAAAAGTGAATGACTCGAAAATAACACAATTTTCTCAAAAAAAACATGTGTCCGCAATACGAATTTTCCGGAAAAAACCTGAAACTCAGTTTTCTTTATTCATTAAAGGGACGAAATTTAATCAAAATCATTGGAGCTGTTTTCGAGAAAATTAAAAAAAAAAGTGAAATCGTTACAAGCATAAAAATTCCCTCTCGGGAATATCTAAAAAAATGTTGTGTACCAAATTTGAATAAAATCGGTCCACCCTTTTAGGCTTGAACTCGATATACAGTGGAAGTACAGACACACAAACACACGAATTCAAAAATCACAGACGGTTTGGAAAAAAACCACTTTTTAGGAATCCTTCATCATCTAAAAGTTAAGTTTCATTAAAAACTCGCAACTTTTTTTTTTTGGACGAAACCAATAAATACTTAAACATATTTTCGATTATTAAAATATTCTTCTTCATTGTTAAAAATTCAAAGACCTTTTTTAAACGTGGTATATAAACTTTGATTACCACAAAAACTTCAAACTATTTTCAAAGGTCAATCCAATTGAACCGACCACCGTTGTTCGTGAATATACACATTTAAAATTGAATACAATTCTAAATATAAATAAAAAAAACTCATTAAAGATGACTATAAATCAAAAACCTTTCTTCAAAAACCACACTATCTATAACTGTAGGTATATGGAATGGATAGGAGACTCATAGGTCATAGCAAAAATTATAAAATCAAAATTCCATCACATATACAAATAAGAAAACACCTATATATTGAACAATAGGAGATGTTTAGCATTGAGCTTGATGATGTTGGTTTTTAACAGTCGCCATTCATCGCATCGTCGCGTCCGCGTTGTCGTCGTCGTCGTCGACGTCGTCGTTGGCGTGCGTCGTCGTTTCGTGGGTTGATTTTATGTCTTTTCATAAATTTATTGCCTATGGGTGTTATAAAGCTATTCAGACCTCATTATTTTTTTTTTCTCTCTTTCTTTTTTGTTAAAGGTTGTAGGTGTATTATATTAAAGCCTCTCTCTATTCAATTAATGCGTGTTTAATTCAATTAGCGCATCACAATTTGATGGCTTACATCACAAAACTACTTCATGCTGAGAGATAAGATATTTATTATATGTGACTTCTTTTGATCTGAGCTTCCGTTTAGATGTTGAGAATTTTTTTAAAAAAGCTGGTTTATTTGTAATAAAAACAAAAAATGTCTATAGGCCTTCCGGTTTTGATTTTTTACAATAAACAAATTTTCATAATTATCCCATATATGTATAGAGTACCTATGGACGTGTAAATTAAATTATTTGTTTCAAAAAGTGACAGATTTCAATTAATCTTATCTTACAATACGCCTTAATATTGTTGCGTACGATGTTCCGCATACGTTCCATATGAAATAAAGTTTTTTTAGTAAAACGATAAAGTTCGTCTGATTATTACGTTTAAGCTGACTTTGGACACATCAAAACTTCCTTTTTATTGCACCACTCGACAATAAGTTCAAAATCATTAAATAAAGGCATCATTAAATAAGGGCGTCATTAAATAAGGGCTGACACATATAATGTTCCCTGTTAAGATCAGGTAGGCCGCATTTTTAAATAAATATAATAAAGTATCGACTTCAATTCGGAGTAATTTTTGAACAGAATATAATTATTATTATCAACGCATTCGTGGACTATAGATTCATTCATTGAGTCAACCAATTCATTCTTTGAGTCAACGAATTTATTCGTTAATTTAAAGAATTTTTTCGAATGTTAACGAATTTATTCGTAATTTAACGAATTTTTTCGTAATTTAACGAATTTATTCGTCGAGCCACAGAATTTCATTTTATTAGTCTAAGTTTAAAAGATTTCAGTATTATTTAGTTAAATTTTCTTCTTTCTTTTTTTTTTTAATTGGGCTCTAAAATCAGACCGATTTTGTTGAAAAATTTCAATGCGGTATATCTAAATAATTCTAAAAATATTAACGCTATATATAGCTCTCGATTTTAAGCGTGTATCTAATTACACGTGTATTCGTGTCACGTGTACAAGTGTATAGGTTCTAAATACACGTGTAAAAAAAAAATACACTGTAATTATAAAAGCGCCGCTTTTTTGTAACTGGGTATGAAGCTATTTCTTAATATTTTTGTAAGTGTATAAGAACAGATTTAAGGTTATGTTACACTAAGAAAAAAATATTTTCCAAAAGACTAGGTCGGCCTTTTATCTATTTTTCAACGTCTTTTGGACCACAAAACATCATGAGAACAATTTTAAAATAATTACACATGTATCTGCTAAATACACGTATAAAAATAAATACACGTGTAAATACAAATACATGTGTTCATACACGATTAATTAATTACGCCCGGTTTCGAACGGAATTTTTAATAAATTTTAGCATTTTAAAAATTTAAAGTAAAATTTACATAAGGACTTCAAAAAAAAACCCTTAACAAAGAATTTTTTGTCACTCTCCAACAATTTTTATACACAAGTGAAGCAGTCTAAGAGCGTTACGCCATCTGTTGACGATCCCACTTTCATGAGAGACAATATATCAACCGATTATCAATTCCATAGTGTTTGTCATTCCTTAGAATCAATATTTTCTTCTTCTCGCATACGAAATGGAATTATCTGATATTGTGCATCATCAACCCATGAAAGTATGCAATTTCGTGTTTTCACAATTTTCCAACTTTTCCGTTCAAAATTTCCAATTTTCGACTCCGTAGTGTATTTAAATAGTTCAATGCGAACCGAACTAAAAAAAAATTCCATCCATTCCCTCGAATTTGTCGTGCATTTTAATTAAATTTTAAAATAATTCAATATTTCTCAAAATCATAATTTCTAATTTGGATCATTTTGAATAAAAAGCTACGATTACACGTGGTTAATGCATTTACTTTTTGACATCAAAAACCAACCTAAAGGTGTCAATTCGTGGTATAGTCAGCATCAAACGTTGTCAACTTTTAGGGTCAACGTGTTGATTATTTTCGTTAACAGTATAATCAACCTGTGAAATACAGTTAAAACACGTTAACATGTCAACGTTGTGTGATTGTCAACGTTGTATGATTGTTAACGTTGTGTGACTGTCAACGTTGTGTGACTGTCAACGTTGTGTGACTGTCAACGTTGTGTGATCGTCAAGATCCGTCAACATTTTACATGTCAAGCCGTTCGCTTGGAATGGTTTTGACATTATCATAACAAATCAATGAATTTTGGAACAACATTGACATTAACAACTAGCGTTATAAGTGTGATCGTCAATGTTTTATCCGTGTACACTGTGAACTTTGACAATGCATTGACAGTGTGTTGAACAATTTTTTGGAAACATGCATCGGAATCAATGCGTAGACAATTCCTCTCTGCTTTCAATTAAGGCCATGTGTGGACTGGATCAAAATTTCGATGAAATTTTCACGTTCCCACGTAAAGATTACTTCATTTGTTTCAAAAATTAAACTTTAGATACAATTCAACTGGATTTTCATCTAAAATTGACACACCGCGGTCTGAATTCTAAAATCATATTAATTCCTGTTTTTTTTTTTTTTAATCAAAATTCTACAAAAACATTATTAAGATGAATTTTGTCTTTATCAAAGTCCCATCTAGAGATACCTATTACCTACCTATAATTATTTTGTATATATTTTTATTTTAAATTGAAATATTCAAGATCTATTAACAATCTTGACAAATTTATCACAACTTCCGCTCCTACACAAATTGCATATATAGGCACAGGCATAGGCACACATCAGATCAGAGATATATATATTTATCTATACAACAACTTCCATGAAATGCATTTAAATCAGATTTCCCTCTAATTGATATGCAAATCATCGCAACACACCCATCCTCTCTTGCTTCTTCTCAATTAAGCTCTTGCTCTAAAAAAAAACTCGCGCGATAAATTATTCTCGAAACGAATTGGGATCAGTTCTCATAAATATATACTTATAACAATTCGAAAACTTCATCCATTATTCCAAGAGCAACAAAGATGGTGCTAATATAGTCAGGCTATACCTACATACTATAACACAGAAGTGGATCAGGGGCGGATTAAAGCTTATGAAAGGCCAGAACACAAGATATTTGGGGCTCTGAAAATTCTAGTTAATTTGTAGACTACAAGTCCATTTTTTTAAAGATAAAAAAAATAGAATTTTAAAATTTAAACATAACTCATTTGGAATTGAAAATAAAAAAAAAATTGAAAAATAATACTAAATAGTTCTTTGTAACTTAGAAAGTTTCAAAAGAAGAATTTTAGAATTTTCCTTTTGAGGCACTATTTTCAAGTCGTCATCATTTTTAAAGCGAAATAACTCCCACCTTTTGTAGCTTGTCCTAAAAATTTAGGAAGATTGGCGCCCCTCGAAAAAAGGAGCCCGACGAACATATAAATTCCGTTTATCAATTAATTCCTAGCTGGTATTGATGGTGGTAGAGTGGAACAAATAATTTAACCCCGCACATATTTAACCGAAGTTGGTGGGCAGACGAGGTGTATATAGGTACTTAATTATACCATCATCTCTATGTCGTGGTCGACATCCCATCGTCGTCGTCATGTCGGTTGTTATGGTTGCACTCTATGCCATATGTCGGTCGACCCTATAGGAGGTACACACCTCAGGCTCACAATGTATGCTGTGCATCTCTAAATAAATTGAAAAAAAAAAACCCATCATCATCATTTCAGTATCAGTGATCAGCTATCTGCATCTGATGGATGTGCAACAACTCAAAATATCAAGACAAGACCAACAAGACCAACAAGACACAACCCACCACCACCACCGCAGCATTATTCACCTGACATATTTGCATTTTTGTGGATGCTAATTTATAAGCAAAAAAAAAAATGATAATAGTGATGGGACGACTTAAGTAGAAAGCGGTCACACACACCTTTATTTTCATTTAAAATAATATTTTTTGCCATGTTGTACAGTGGGACATGATTATAGAAAAGTTGGTAAAATTCCAAAAACTTAAATTTAAAAGATAGTACGTTGCTTAGTTGATTTTTCTTTTGCTTTCGTAAAAACTCATTTTCTCATTCAAAATTTGAAAATAAAAAAAAAAAAAAACTATATTAGTGGTGGGCGTGTCATGGGAACACTTGATTTAAAAAAAAATTTAAATGTAGATATGGTTTAAAATAGGAAGGAGACCAGAGAAATGCCAATTTATAAGAGTTTTTCAAAATTTCTAAAGAAAATGGCAGTGGTGGTGGGCGTGTCATAAGTATTCCCTAAGAACTTCATCGTTTGATAACTGCTTGACTTTTTCATATATCAGTGGAAATATTTAATTTAGGTTGCAAGTTTATTTGATCTAGCTTTGGGGAAATTTAATTTGGCCTAGTTTTACGGGAATTTTTCAAAGAAATGGGAGTGGTGGTGGGCGTATTTTCGCAAATTTCGTTGTATTTTCATTAAAAACACTAAACAAACTTTTTAAATTAATGGAAAAGTTTCAGATTTTCATAAAATCCCATATTTAAGTTTCAAAAATGAATAAAAATTTCATTTAGATGGATTCATTCCAATCAATTTAAAAAAAAAAATGGAGTGGAAATGGGAGGACTTTTTTGTAAGTATTTCTTATAGATTTTATAGATGGATAGTGTCTTCGATCCGAAAAAGGAACGAACATGATTAGTTACATGTTTAGTCCTTTTAGTTGTTTGTTTTTGTCCAACTTTCAAAAAATGTCACCCCACTGTATTTGTGCATGTCATCAATGTAAATGCATCGCTGGAACATGAACTCGATCGAACAAAATAGATCTGCCACTCTGGATCGGACGAACGAGTGTTTGCTAAGACATTTGTTTGAATTAGTTCGCGATAAGTGAGCTATATACGCTGGTTGGCGGGCGCGCACGCGCGCCTTAAGAGAAATGGACGACTGAAGGTGGGCATAAATCATGCATTCAGCCTTTAAGGCTTCGAGACAGATGGTAAACATTAAAACCACATCATGCCGAAGTGAGTGTAAGAATGACATCATGACAAACAGACAGACAAACACATAGACGCACATAAAATACCATTATTATTATTATGGCATTTTTGCATATTTTAGGGCGTTGGTTTTTTCTAGAAGTTGGCAAAAATTAAATTGTACCTATTTGTTTGCCCAGAATGTTAAGTGCCTGCGTGTGATGGAGGAGCAGCGCGCTTCGTTTCGCTCTGAGTGTTATTGTTGCGACAAAGAAGTATTCAAGGATGCGAAATTAGCATCTCCCATCATTGATGTCATGGTGTTTAAGACCAAACTGATTTATGCAACAGCACAGAACCAAATCAAAGCAAGTAGGTACTATTTTACATATGTCACTATTTTTTAACACAGCTCTCAACCTATAATTTGAGAAAAATACAACTGACAAAAAAATATTGTCAAGGGCTTTTTTTCTACTGGATTCAAAAGCCAGGATTGAACTTTGGGTACACGTTATGAAAATTTGAATTGTATATTGAATTGTGGATTGTTTTGACTTTGAAATGAATAAACAGAATGTATGATTTTAAATCTGTTAAAAATTATTAAAAAAGAAAAATCAATAAATTTGTATTTTTGAACTGCAAAACTATGAAAACTCAACATCAAAAATTAATATTTTAGAATACGAAATTCAAAAGAAAAATTGAACATTAAATACAACATTTTAAAATCAGAATTTTGGGTAAAGATGTCAGTAAAAGAGAATTTTTAAGTGCAGAGTTTTGACTTCAGCATTCTGCAACACTGAATTTTCGATACAAAAAATGATCATAGGTAATACAAATTATATGAAAAATATAATTTTTCTTAAAATATGTTTTTGGTACAGAATTTGTTCAAAAATAAGTACAGAAAAATCTGAACATCAAAAAAAAAAAATTTCAAGGACTTGTTATAAAAAAAAGTTGAATAAAAAAATTAAAAAGCCTTTTTAGATAAAAAAAAAAAGAATTTTGAATACACTACTTCAAAACCAAATTTTTGACAAAACGGATTTGTAACTCAGAATTTTTGATAAAAAATTTTGAACATAGAATAAAAGTAGAAAAAGTATTTTTATTTTTTAAACTTATTTCTTGGTAGGTACCTATACAGAAGTTGTTAGAAAAAAAAAAGGTCAGAAAAATCGAAAAACCACAAATTAAATAAATATTCAAGGGATTATTAAAAAATTGTGATACACAAATTGAAATTATTTTAGGAATTTAAGAAGGATTTAGAATACGGAATTTTAAAATCAATTTTTTGGGAAAAAGACTTGAAGAACTCAGAATTTTGGATACACAAATTTTGAACACATAAAAATAATAACTGAAAATTAATATTTTCTTAAAAAGATGTTTTTTTGGTACAAAATTATGTAGTTAAGAAAAATCTGAAAATCAAAAATTGTATAGAATAAAGAAAAAATCAAGTAATTCTGAAAAAAATGTGTACCTACCTACCAAAAATTTAAATAATTTTACAATTCAAGGGCCAGTTAGTTCACAGCTGATCATCTTTAATCAAGGATTATTGGAACTGGTAAATTATTGCATGTGCAAGGTAATCAATTTTTTTTTTCAAGGAATCGATAATTTAAGTTGTTAGTCATGGAAATCGCTAATCAGCCGATTTTGGTTGATTATGGCTATTTAGTTAGAAGCTGTGAAAATCATCGGTCAGATTTAACCCATTGTGAACAAACTGGCCCCAAATGTAACAAAAAAAATAAAAACCGAATTTTATATACACAATTTCAAAATCAAATTTTTTTGTAATAAGGATTGGAACACGGAATTTTCTAGAAGAGAATTTTGCAAAGCCGAATTTTGTAAGAGACATTTTTAAAAATATGTACAATTTCGAATTTTGTACTTCATCAAATGATGGAATTGCGGTCAAAAATTAAATTTGAGATTTCTGTACAGATTTGAAAAAAAAATTTCAATAAATACGGTTAAGGTTTCATCCAAAATTTCGAAACATTGCACATTCTTCAATGGCTTTCCCTATTATGAATCACGATACGCCTCAAATCGAACGCTCGAAATTTCAAAAATAAAAATTGCGAATCAAGTGAATGTTATCTAAGCGTGTCGCAAACGGTACACTGTCAAAACGTCGCATTCAAAAAATATTTCCTGCTTGTCTAGAATCAAATAAGGTGCCTAAATTACTTATTTTTTTTTTGCCTAACATGTTAAAATATTTTTATAATTTTGAACTATTTTGTGTCGATAAATTTCGTAATAAAGAATTCTGAACCATTCGAAATTTTGACCCCAACGCATTTCTTCTAGTTAAATGTTTGACCAAATCTTTGTTATTCTCTAAGATGTGTACCTAGATAAATTTCGAAATAAGTAATTCTAAACCATTCGAAATTTTGACCCCGCAAAACATTTCTTCTACTTAAATGTTTGACCAAAACTTTGTAATTTTTATAAGATGTATATAAGACTCGAAGCCATATAAAAGAAAGAACAAAATTGTTCTCAAGTTAAGGTCAAATTTGTATACTGCGTCAAAATTTAATTCAAATTAAAAATTCAATATATTCAATTTTATATTTTTTTCCAAATGTTGGATTTTCAGAACACACAAATATATATAAAAAAAAAAGAATTTTGAAGGACAAACATTTTTTGAGCGAGTCAGAATTTTGACTCTAGAGCTCGCTGAGGTTAAAAAAGTGCAGAAATAAATACATAGTAAATGTAGACATCAGCTTAAAAGAAGAAATTAATATGTTTACGTGCAGAAAAAATACATTTAAGTACGTCAAACAAAAATAGTCAAAATTTTCTAGGGCTTAATCAACATTTTATAAATACTAAACTTAGTCCTCAAATTTTAAGTCTCAAGGACTCTGTAAAATGCAGCAGAAATTTTTGCAAAATTTATGTAGATACATACAATGTACATTATGTATGTATGAAGGTACAAAATTTCATTTTTCTTTCTTCAAGATGTAATTCCTCAAAAATTGTATTTTTATCATTATAGTTTTAAAATATTATACCAAAATTTAGTTTTCAAATTTCTGTTTCTCAAGATTCTGACTTTTTTGAAGGTGTTAGAATTTTGACAACAGAATTCACTGAGTTGACAATTAAGTAGAATTAAAAATATACCAAAATACAATATTTTCATATGGGAAAATTTACGTCAAAAAATTTATGGTCGAAATTGTTCTAGAGCGTAGACCAAAATTATTATGTTTAGGTACCAAAATTTAGTTTTCAAATTTCTATTTCTCAAGGACTCTATAAAATGTACTCGAAATTTTGGAGAAATTTGTTTAAGTCAAAAATTGTTAAACTTGCATAAGGTACCTACCAACTTTTATGTGTTTTCTTTAATCTGTTGAATTTTGTACCTATTCCGTCAAAAATTGTGTATTTTATCTAAGAAGGTTTTTTTAATAATACAAATTCTATATACTACTTCTACTACTACTGAAATACATCAGCCAAGTAGAAGACTAAAAGCTATTTTGTATATTTTATCATTACAGTTATAAAATATTATTCCAAATTTAGTCTTCAAATTTCTGTTTCTCAAGAATCTTACTGTTTTTTAATGATTCGGAATTTTGACCCCCGAAACTCACTGAGGTACATACATACATATATTGGAATACAAAAAAAAACATAGGTACACAAAAATGTAGGTACACTCACACCTACTAAAGTAGTAGAAGTAGAAGTAGAAGTAGAAGTAGAAGTAGAAGTAGAAGTAGAAGTAGAAGTAGAAGTAGAAGTAGAAGTAGAAGTAGAAGTAGAAGTAGAAGTAGAAGTAGAAGTAGAAGTAGAAGTAGAAGTAGAAGTAGAAGTAGAAGTAGAAGTAGAAGTAGAAGTAGAAGTAGAAGTAGAAGTAGAAGTAGAAGTAGAAGTAGAAGTAGAAGTAGAAGTAGAAGTAGAAGTAGAAGTAGAAGTAGAAGTAGAAGTAGAAGTAGAAGTAGAAGTAGAAGTAGAAGTAGAAGTAGAAGTAGAAGTAGAAGTAGAAGTAGAAGTAGAAGTAGAAGTAGAAGTAGAAGTAGAAGTAGAAGTAGAAGTAGAAGTAGAAGTAGAAGTAGAAGTAGAAGTAGAAGTAGAAGTAGAAGTAGAAGTAGAAGTAGAAGTAGAAGTAGAAGTAGAAGTAGAAGTAGAAGTAGAAGTAGAAGTAGAAGTAGAAGTAGAAGTAGAAGTAGAAGTAGAAGTAGAAGTAGAAGTAGAAGTAGAAGTAGAAGTAGAAGTAGAAGTAGAAGTAGAAGTAGAAGTAGAAGTAGAAGTAGAAGTAGAAGTAGAAGTAGAAGTAGAAGTAGAAGTAGAAGTAGAAGTAGAAGTAGAAGTAGAAGTAGAAGTAGAAGTAGAAGTAGAAGTAGAAGTAGAAGTAGAAGTAGAAGTAGAAGTAGAAGTAGAAGTAGAAGTAGAAGTAGAAGTAGAAGTAGAAGTAGAAGTAGAAGTAGAAGTAGAAGTAGAAGTAGAAGTAGAAGTAGAAGTAGAAGTAGAAGTAGAAGTAGAAGTAGAAGTAGAAGTAGAAGTAGAAGTAGAAGTAGAAGTAGAAGTAGAAGTAGAAGTAGAAGTAGAAGTAGAAGTAGAAGTAGAAGTAGAAGTAGAAGTAGAAGTAGAAGTAGAAGTAGAAGTAGAAGTAGAAGTAGAAGTAGAAGTAGAAGTAGAAGTAGAAGTAGAAGTAGAAGTAGAAGTAGAAGTAGAAGTAGAAGTAGAAGTAGAAGTAGAAGTAGAAGTAGAAGTAGAAGTAGAAGTAGAAGTAGAAGTAGAAGTAGAAGTAGAAGTAGAAGTAGAAGTAGAAGTAGAAGTAGAAGTAGAAGTAGAAGTAGAAGTAGAAGTAGAAGTAGAAGTAGAAGTAGAAGTAGAAGTAGAAGTAGAAGTAGAAGTAGAAGTAGAAGTAGAAGTAGAAGTAGAAGTAGAAGTAGAAGTAGAAGTAGAAGTAGAAGTAGAAGTAGAAGTAGAAGTAGAAGTAGAAGTAGAAGTAGAAGTAGAAGTAGAAGTAGAAGTAGAAGTAGAAGTAGAAGTAGAAGTAGAAGTAGAAGTAGAAGTAGAAGTAGAAGTAGAAGTAGAAGTAGAAGTAGAAGTAGAAGTAGAAGTAGAAGTAGAAGTAGAAGTAGAAGTAGAAGTAGAAGTAGAAGTAGAAGTAGAAGTAGAAGTAGAAGTAGAAGTAGAAGTAGAAGTAGAAGTAGAAGTAGAAGTAGAAGTAGAAGTAGAAGTAGAAGTAGAAGTAGAAGTAGAAGTAGAAGTAGAAGTAGAAGTAGAAGTAGAAGTAGAAGTAGAAGTAGAAGTAGAAGTAGAAGTAGAAGTAGAAGTAGAAGTAGAAGTAGAAGTAGAAGTAGAAGTAGAAGTAGAAGTAGAAGTAGAAGTAGAAGTAGAAGTAGAAGTAGAAGTAGAAGTAGAAGTAGAAGTAGAAGTAGAAGTAGAAGTAGAAGTAGAAGTAGAAGTAGAAGTAGAAGTAGAAGTAGAAGTAGAAGTAGAAGTAGAAGTAGAAGTAGAAGTAGAAGTAGAAGTAGAAGTAGAAGTAGAAGTAGAAGTAGAAGTAGAAGTAGAAGTAGAAGTAGAAGTAGAAGTAGAAGTAGAAGTAGAAGTAGAAGTAGAAGTAGAAGTAGAAGTAGAAGTAGAAGTAGAAGTAGAAGTAGAAGTAGAAGTAGAAGTAGAAGTAGAAGTAGAAGTAGAAGTAGAAGTAGAAGTAGAAGTAGAAGTAGAAGTAGAAGTAGAAGTAGAAGTAGAAGTAGAAGTAGAAGTAGAAGTAGAAGTAGAAGTAGAAGTAGAAGTAGAAGTAGAAGTAGAAGTAGAAGTAGAAGTAGAAGTAGAAGTAGAAGTAGAAGTAGAAGTAGAAGTAGAAGTAGAAGTAGAAGTAGAAGTAGAAGTAGAAGTAGAAGTAGAAGTAGAAGTAGAAGTAGAAGTAGAAGTAGAAGTAGAAGTAGAAGTAGAAGTAGAAGTAGAAGTAGAAGTAGAAGTAGAAGTAGAAGTAGAAGTAGAAGTAGAAAAAAATATTTTCACGTGGAAAAATATTCGTCAAAAAATAGTCGAAATTGTTTTAGGATTTAGACAAAAACTTCATACCTACATAGCAAATTTTATTTTCCAATAACCGATCAGGAAGGTATATCATATATATATATATATATATAGACAAATTTAGTTTGGGTCAAAAATTTGTACAAAATTTCATTTTTATTCCAAATTGCTGAATTTAAGAATTTGGCGCTAGACAAAGTTTCTTATTCGATTGATTTTTTTTATAATTTAATGTAGGTACATTCGATGTTGGATCAATAAATTGTTATTCAAAATTTAAACTGTACGAAAACAAGTTAAGAAGTGAGTAACTAAAGAAGCACTTTGAGATCCTTTGCTGAGTTAACTTGTAACCAAATCGACCGCGAGGCAACCGTGCGCCAGAGGGTAAAAACATAACTCCCCAAGTAGGTATATTGAGTCTCTGTTCTATCAGAACAGCTTACACAAACTCGGATACAGCTTGGCAACTGTATTGAATCTAATACCTGAATTGCGTAATTTTTTTTTGTGAACGGCCGCCTACTGCCACGCCTAATTTATTTGTATTTTATGTGTTTCTGGAAAGCTAAACAACTGACTGAATTTTGCAAAAACCTCAAAATCAGGCTTAATTAATTTTTTTTTATTTTACTTAATAATTTTTAATTTATTTTTAATTTTTTTATTTATATATATAAATTTTCAAAAGTTTTAAATCTATTCCAAAACTCTTTACCAATTTTTGGATCCTCACTAAAAGTTTTTTAAATTGATTTTTTATAAACCCAATTATCATAGGTACCTACAAAAATTTATTAAAAATTGAAATTTTTAAAATTATAAAAAAATATCATCTTACTCAAATATCGTGTCAAACGTACCTGCAAAAATAAACAGAAAAAAACAATGATTAGTAAAAATTTAATTTGTATTACAGAAAAATATATATTTTTTATATATTTTGTATAAATAACTATAACCATTAACTTATAGCTATCTGTGTCAGCTCTACACGAAAAAGAGTGATTCTGACCGCATTAAAGTCATTCCATGAACATACATAGTATATAAAGAGATAAGAGAACCATTAAGTGCAGCTTATAGATTTTCAATCATAATAAAAACTCAAACCCGCATTAAATCTACAAAAAAAAAAAAAACCCTCGACGATATTATATGATCATTGCTCACTGGCTGTGCTCTACCACCACAAAATGGCTATCTCTCTGAGAAATAATTTAAATTTTTGTACAAAAACTCTATGGGTGAACAAATTTTATAGCATTTTGATGGCATTTTTAATATTTGTTCAATAAACATTAACCAACCGAATCTTATTGATGGTTTTCTGTACCTACCTACCTAACCTATACAGTGTACATATTATAAGTGAAGGGTTTTAAAAATAACACTCTTAAATGCTATAGTTGGCATCATCGCCACTCTATAATATATTTGCTGTGTTAAAAGACCTATTTCAAGGATTTTCAATTGTGGTTTAATGGCCGTAAAATCAAGATGAATTTTTTTGTTCAGCTATGAGATGATGATGATTCTTTAGAAATTAGGTTATATGCCCAGATTTTATAGGGTATATTATGTGTGTAATAAAAATACCCTCAATCAGTAGTTGGAATCAAATTTTATTTTATTGACTGTGTAATGGAGTTTTGGGATTGAAATTAAGTTTGAAAGTCGTAAAAAAAAAATTCAAAAGGTTAAATGTAAAGAGAGAGAGAGAGAGGTCTAGAAAGATTGAGAGATTGAATTGAATGAGGATGAATCATCGGAGTCTGTAGGTATGAAGATGCAAAAAGTTACATCACGTCGAGTTAGATGAAATTATTCTCTCTCAAAAAATACAATTTTATTTAACAAAATATTTTAAACTTAAGTTTATTTATAGACATCAAGAAAAATGAGTACACAACAACTTTATACTCTATTTCCATTTAAGAGTTTTCTAACCAGAAGTGTAAAATGTCAATATTCCAGAATAACTTGTCTCAATTGGGTGCAAAAAAAAAAAAAAACAATCCTAACTCAACTGCCATCAATATATGCCCACCATTCCTACATTCGCTCATCCTCTCTCTGTATATGAGTCTTCTCCTCTCTTACGTCACCGTTCACTATTCCAACACAACAGCACCCAGCACCACTTAATCTATGTCAATTGCAATCAACTATGCATCTCATCATTAATAAACAATTTTCCACTTCGGCGAAAAAAAAAAATAATAAAACAAAAAATAGAAAAAAAAGCAAAAACCAGGAGGAACATTTTTCCTCCTCCTACAAGTGGTGAAGAAGTATATGAAGCTGCCATCTACTATGGCAAAAGTTGATTAAAGTAACACGCGCCCGAACAAACTCCAGCTTGATCGGCAGCAGCAGCAAGCCAGCCAGCCATCCAGCCCCATCTATATAGCCAAGCAACCTGCTTCCTGAAATCTCGTTTCTTTAAACACCTCAACAAGATTATCTTCGGCTTCTGCTCCTGTGGTTCCTCTTCACCTCATCGTCGGTCGGCGGCGTATCCAATTTTGCAGCGCGGAATTTTTAGCTTCCAGTTTTCTGCGTTAGGTTAGATTCTCGTCATAGAACCATATGTCCGTCCGTCGTTGGTCGTCGGTCGTCGTCATCGTCATCGAAGTCCAGACCTTGTACAACATTTCGCTTGTGTATTCCGGGCGCACAATCTCAAAACATTGATTCACTATTTTCGAGGCCTTAAGGCTATAGCAGCGGCTGCTTCGGTGCAGCAGTGGTAGTGCGGTGGTAATGGCAGAAGTGCTGGACGAACTTGTTGCCATGGCTGATTGCTACACAGCTGCTTCGTATGTACCTACCTATATAAGTTTTTGCGCGAAAACAAGTGCGCTTCTACTTCGAAAAAGTATCTAAAGTAATAATAATAATAACTAGGTATAATAGCAGTGATGCCATCAGTGGTCTTTTTAAACATTGAACACAACAACACAAGTCTGTATTTAGGTGGAAGAAGCACGAGGGACATTCTACAGGAATTCCCAGGGCTATAGTTGGTAGCGGTTTTGTAACATATTGATGGACAACGTGCTTTGTTTCGTATGATGATTGCAGGAAATCTATCATCCTAAATGACAGGGCTGGATTTGCTGGATTCGTTTAAAAGGGGCCAAATTTTTTTTACTTGCGGGAAATCTATCATCCTAAATGACAGGGCTGGATTTGCTGGATTCGTTTAAAAGGGGCCAATTTTTTTTTTGATTGCGGGAAATCTTTATTCCTTAAGAACAGTTTAAAAAGGGCCAAATTTATTTTGTTTACTGCGGGAAATCTATCATCATAAATGACAGGGCTGGATTTGCTGGATTCGTTTAAAAGGGGCCAATTTTTTTTTTTTGATTGCGAAGACAATTTCATAAAAACAATCTTATTTCTTTTTGTAAATTTCATCCAAAGGATACAATGTGCTGCTACCTAGCAATTGATTTCGATAGATTTGCATTAATTGGGGAAAAGATTTGCATTAATTCTATGTATTTCAATAGACAAACAGATTTTGATAAGCTCTGATTTTTGTCAGATAAATTTATTAGAAAAAATTTTGAATCGTAAATCCATTTGGAAAAAATCAGGTCCGTTGCCATAACAATATTTAAAAAAAAAACGATAATTTGTGACTTTTTATTTCCCCAAAAGGGTCATTTGTATCTAAATTAACCATTTGATTTCGATAAATTAAAAAAAAAATTATAAAAACAAGAAAAAATGTTTTCGGTCAATTTGTTAAAATTTAAAAAAATTTTATAACATTAAAAAAAGAAAAAAATGCTTTTGATCAATTTTTTAAAATAAAAAAAAATGAACATTAAAATAGGATGTAATGATTGCGATTAATTTAATTAAAAAATCGATAACATTTGAATTGAAAAAAATTATTTCGATCAAGTTGTTAAAATTAAAAAATCGATAACATTAAAATAAGAAAAAAAAAATTCCATTTATTTGGTAAAATTTAAAAATCGATAAATTGAAAATAAGGAAAATTTAAAAATAAATCCTCAAATATAGACCTACATAGTATTGTTCTAAGTTCAGGTATTGTTTGCGTAGTTCTATCTATTTTCACTCCCTAGTTGTTAAGTCCAGTCATAACTTGATTCTATGTGATGTAAGATCTAAATTCTTTCTAAATGGACTGTATATTTCCAACAAAATGATGAAGTACACAGACTCACACACTTAACACTGCAGCATCTATTGTATATCTACGACTCTTTGCAGGTCATAATTTATTTTTATATAAATCTCAGTGCTACTATAATACAGAGCTTTGAGGTGTACATAAAATATCATCAGCTATGGCAACAGAAAAAAAAAACAAGTTAGATTGTAAATGCATTCGCCTAACTGATTGTTACACACGATTGAAGATGCAATTCCTTCTGGGTGTTCATCATGAAAGGGGTTTGTGAAATTTATTGCTTTATTTCTGGATTTTATTAAATAATAATTTCAAATTAATCTGCCAACAATTATATTGGCAACACTTTCAATCTATGCCACACCCTAAAAACAAAATTCGACTCTTGAGTTCACGAAATCAATAAGATATTTTGTAATACAAATTGTTTATGCACAGCAAGGCATAAAAAAAAAGAGTGACCGCATTTTGAAAAAATTGAAAATTAATATGTTTTATTTTTTTTTTTATTTTTTTTTGGTTTGGCAACACTGCCGGAACAAACATTTTTATCAGTTGCGTTTTTTAGAACTAAATACCACGAATATATATCTAAGTATCAAAGACTGTCATAAAAGCAGTTGCCAAATGGTAATGAGAAATAACAATAATTAAGTGTAGAATGAATAATAAAGTTGAAAGTTTTCCAACTTATTGACCGCAAAAATCGCAATTAAAAACAAAATACGAAAAGCGAAATAACTTTTATGTTTAAAATATTTTTAAATTTTTTATTTAGCACAAATGCATTTCGGTTCTCAGCTGCGGAATCATCATCATTACCACTCGGGCAGACGACATTCTTTGTCATGCCTTAAAATTTATTCTAAAAAATTAAAAAGAAATTTTGTAACAATTTTTAAATTATTGAATAAAAATCTATCTATCTATCTATCATCAGCGGGCAACAATTAAACAAAATGCATAACCTCAAATATATTCAACTGGAATTAAAACAAAAACACAACTTCGTCAAAATCTACCTTCTTTTTAAATTATCTTTTTTTTAATTTTCGCAACCAAAAAATCTTACACAAAATTCTTTAAAATAAATGACAGTTGGTCACCCTACAACATACATAGTCGATGTAAAACAATTTGAATGTAGTTCTTTTCTTGCATTTTTGAGTGCATAGACGATGACGAAGACGACAACAACGACACGATATGCAGGAAATTGGCCACCGGCCAAATTAAGTGAAATATAAGGCTGTTCAACTCGGGGAATGTTGTATCACGGTGCTATAGTTATTTTTGGGTTTCCAAATAATTATATTATAATGTGTAAAATACATGTATGATAATATTTATTTTTATTTTTAGTCGACAACTCTACTCTGAATTTTTGTTGTATGTCTCATGATGTTTTTTTCTATTTATGGCCAAACTAATCGCTGCTGACCATTTGACCGAGTGAATTAATGCAATTTAATTAAAAGGAATTCGTACGAAATCCTATTTGGATGGAAGCCTAAGTTTTTCTTTGGGAGAAATATAATTAAATTTAAGAATTGTAGAGGAAACTTTTATATTTAACATGGGTATATAAATGTAGAAGATTTTTTAAAATTATTTTTCTTTATATTTGTGTGCATTCAATCATAAAATCGAAATAATTCTCGACTGAAGAGGTAAATCTCATCTTAAGTCCATTTTTAACATTTTTCCGTAGAGCAAAAAAAAAAACTCTTTAAGTAATTTGTGTCATCATGACATTTTCGTACATAAGATGAATTTAAAGGAAAACGGGTGACAGAAGAATGCGTAAGACGGAACTGTCACTTATGTATTAAAAAAAAAAACAAATCATCTTAAGTCGACATAAGATGTTTTACCTCGAAAAACTGATTACAAAAACTAAAAAAGATACAATTTTGAAATAAAAATTGCTTTTAAAGTTTAAAACGCCAAAACATTAGATGGGTTCCACCAAAAATTTACGTCAAAAAGATTGAGAACTTACTAAATTTCAAAAACAAAAAAAAATTTCAGTGTCTTCGAGATTTGCATGAAAATGTTCTTACAGATTAAATACCATGTATATTTTAAGATAACTAAAATAAAAACAAAGAATTTGAATGATTTTTAATATTAACAAAATTTTGATTTGACACATATGCTACTACTAAGTACCGAAATATTCGATTTGCTGCCATCAATGAACTGATTTCGATAGATTTTGATTTGATGTTTTTCGATTTTCGGTAAAAAAAAAAAAAAATGATGACACATTGGGCCCTACCAATAACAAAATTTAGAAACGACTTAAATATTTAAGTATAATGGACCATAATGGTAGGATATTCTCTATATAACAAACCAAACATGGTATGACTTAAATATTTAAGTAGACCCTAAATAATGAATATTACGTGGTACGGACTTTTAAATATAAAACATGAGATTTATGGTTCATTTTTTATAGTCCATACCATTATGGTTCATTTCACTTGAATATAAGTCGTCTTTAAATTTTGTTATGGGTAAGGCCCATTATCAAAAATTTCGATATTTCTCTTCAATACTTTACTTAGGCTTACCATCCGTCAGGTCCGTCAGGATTTCGCCTTTTTTAATGTCCAATCAGACTTTGGCCATGTTTCGTCCTTTGTCAGGCTTTTTTATAATTATCGCACAAAATATAATCGTTAGAAGAAAAACGTTTACTGAATGCTTTTTAATAGAAATGGTTGTAAATCACATTTTTTTCACTTAGTTGTCACTTTTTAGAAATTGACAAAGAGTTGTGCAATAGAGTGATTAAAAAAAAACACCTTCCTCAAAATTCAACCGGGACAGTTCGAAATTATGAAGCTTAGATTGAAACCACAAAATTAAGACCAAAAAAATCAAAATCGAACACCACACTGAAAAAAAAAATCGTTTGTAATATCAATAAACACCGTTTATTGAATGTTTTTTCATTGTCTCAATAAACTTTTTGTTGATACTACGAACATTTATTGATTCAAAAATTTCTATTCAATAAACGATTTGTTAGATCAATGAAACTCCGTTTATTGAAAATTAAAATTTAAAAATTAATAACCGGTTGCTAGTATCAATAAACTTTTTTTTTTGACACAATAAAACTCATACATTGTGCCAAACAATTTTTTTATATAACTTCTTTTTTTACTTTGATAAATGCGTTTATTGGCGCAATAAACAATTTATTAAATGTCAATAAACATTTTAGTTGATTTTCACATTTTTGTTTATTATCGTAATAAACTGTGTATTGGCCCAATAACCTATTTATTGTCCCAATAAAGTGTTTAAGGGTAGCTTAATACTTTTTTTTTCAAATTATGGTCGATTCTCATAAAATTCACAGTCTGTTCATGCTGTGATTTTTATATAGAGTCGGTAAGCATCAACCATAATTTGCATCTTAGATGAGTGCGACAGCATAATATTACAAAACGCATTCTGGAGTTGAGGTCACTTGAATAAAAACTAAAAGTTCAAGTGACCTCAACTCCAAAATGCGTTTTGTAAAATGCTATCGCACCCTTCAAAGACGCAAATTATGTTCGATTCTTAGCGACTCTTATAAGAATCATGGCATGAACATAATGTGAATTCTATAACAGTCAATAATAATTCAACAAAAAATTTAACTTATAAACATTTTATAGGGACAATAAATAGTTTATTGGGCCAATACAAAAAGTACATTGGCGCAAATCACCAATTTTGTAAAAGATAAATAATTCAATAAATAATTTCTTGTATTAACAAACGTTTATTGGGCCAATAAACCACTTTTTCTCGTACTAATAAACGTTTATTGGGACAACGAACCACTTTTGCTTGTATAAATAAACGTTCATTGGGTCAATAAACGTTTATTGGGTCAATAAACGCTTTTGCTTGTATCAACAAAATGTTTATTGAGCCAATAAACAGCTTTAGCTTTCATCAATAAATGTTTATTGGGTTAATAAACCGCTTTTGCTTTTATCAATAAATGTTTATTGGGCCAATAAACCGCTTCTTATTGGCCCAATAAACCAGTTTGTTGGACGAAAATTGATAAATAAATTTATTGTCCCAATAAACTTTGATAACTAAATAAATTTTGATAGAAAATCTTTGAAAATAGGAATTTTTCCCAAATGTTAAAAGCTGCATATTTTTTCGAGTTTTGGTGCTAAGGCATGAAATTTTCAGGGATTGTTCGTAATTTTTATGTAATTTTTTTAAAGTTTTTATGTAAATGTCCTTCTGCTCAGTAAAATTTTCTGCTTTTAAAAGCTTGTAGTAGTTTTGCAGTTTCTTAAAAGGTATATGTACAACTTATCACAACTCACCTTCGATCAAAAGTTATGAACATTTGAATTCAATCAAAAATGATTCTCTAACAAATTGAAATAAATCATAATTTTTGAAATAGAAGGAAATACTTTGCTTATTTTGAACTTTTTGTATTGATTTATTAAATGAAATGGTCAACTCGTTTTTTTTTTTATTAGATTCAAATGGTCATAACTTTTGATCTAAGAATGTTATTGAGTAGTTGAATATTTAAACAGGGTGCTATTAGAAACGTTTTAAGTACAAATTAATTTTTAACACCATTTAGGGCTAGCGATTTATTTGTACCTACCTAAATAATGAAGTTCATGAAAAATATTTTCTTTATAAAATGTTAGTCTTCCTATTAAGCAAAATTAATAAAAAAGATGGTAAAAAATAAAAATCAATTTTGGACAGGGTGACCCAAAAATTAAATCAAAATAGAGGATTTTCTAAATTAAAAAAAAAATGTGTTAACTCCAAAACTGTTAGGATTTATTATTAAAATATTACAGGTAATGAAATTCTTAAGAAAATAATTTTAAAAAAATGCATTTTGACGCACTCTGTAAAATACGAAATGAGTTTTTCTATACATCATGGTTAAATTTGTTTTTTTTGAAAATATTGTTTAAAGAAGTTTAAGCAAGAAATTAACTTTGGGATAGGTTCTTGGTCATTGAAATGCGTTTTCGGTTTAACTAGACGTAATTTGAAGTCAACACCAAGTCCCAGATCTCTTGCGATTTTTTTCTGTATACGTTTTCATTTTATTTTTTTTTTTTTTATAAAAATGAAGTTTCAAAAAGGAAAAAAAATGTTTTTTTAGTTGACAGGCTTTTTTTCCAAAATCAGGCTTTTATTTCTTTACTGTCAGGTTTTGCTGATTTTAGAGCTGGTAAACCTACAGTTGTATTTCACTTAGAATAACTGATTTCAATTGATTTAGTTGTTCTACTTCACTTAGAATAACTGATTTCAATCGATTTCAATTGATTTAGGAAAAATTTAGGAAATAAAATTCTATAGCTTTTAAGTTCTCTAAAAAGAAAAACCTAAAAGATCTCACTTACACAACTATAGCTATTCGATAAAATTATGTCGATATCTTGTTGTGAAAAAAAACTGATAATTTCAATTTTTTACAGTTTTTAAAGTTTTCAATTTCTTGAGCACAGAAAAACAAGTTGACATTACAATTTTGCTATCCCGTTTTTTTTTGTGGGGAACAGCGCAACATCGCACGTGTCTTGAATTTTGGGACACCAAATCGATATCATTTACATCATGTTCTAACTGATTTCGTAAAATATTTCTCATCAGAATAAAATTCTATTTTTAATTTGAATAGTCTATATGTATATTAGTCCAACTCTATGATGATCCACAAAACTTAGAACTCATACCAATTCCGATTTCCTGGTCACTCGATATTGCAATTTGAAATTGAACAAATAAGTTAATCATCATGCCCACTACTTATGTAGCTTGTTGACTCAGTAATATTCCTCCACAATGGGAATTTTTAACTGGCTCGCATTCAAATGTCTTTGCTAGCTTAGGCATAGCGTATATAGCTTATCTGAAAAGTAGCCAAGATTATAAATTCTTTAATTTCGTTACGTTCATTGGTTGTGCAGACTAAATCTCTTTATATAGAGTGTAGAAGATATACAAGTCCAGTGTCAGAAATTTGTTCCAAAGACATCATGACATTTCAATATAAGCCAAGAATTGTCGCACTTCTTATACCGCTATACTACCACCACCACGTTTTGCGCGGCAGTTTTTACAATCGGGAAAAAGAATCCCAACCCAAGATTATTCCTCAAACCACTAGATTCTCATTTGTTGTGAATCATCATCATTATCATCGTCATCATGTTCTTCATCATCATCATCATCATCATCATCAACATCATCTTCATCCAGAAACCATTAAATACCGTTATCTTTTGATTACACAACATGCCGCGCATTGCTAACAGTTGTGATGGTGGGCACACCAAGTCAAAGGATTGATTCAATGACCGTCTTTGGTCCATTCGTCCGTTCTTACCTTACCTAACCAAACCATCCATCCAAGGCACCGCTTGCACCGCAAGCAACGCATCATCAAACGAAAAGGTGCAAAAATAGATACAAGCCTTTAGGTTTAAACCGAAATCCAACAACAACAACAACAATAATAATGCAACTATATACACGACAAAACGCGACTCGGTCGGTGAGATGGCGACGACTTGTAGTACACTCGATTGGAATTTCAACAAGTTACGTTCTAGACATTGCCATCCACGCCTTTTGGCTTCATCAGAAGATCTCTATAGGTATACCTAGTACGAGCGAGTAGATGAGTAGGTAACCGGGCACTTTAAGACTTGAAGCTTAAAGGTATTACGTTCCTGGAATGCCAAATACTAGGTGAGTTCTAAAGAACCAGAGTACAAAACAGAAAACACTTGACAAGTTGTTTTCGATGAGGAAATGCTCTCTCTTTCTTATTACAACAACCATAACGAATTATTGGACAAATAGAATTATTATAAAAAAAAAAAATGCATCAGTCCCGGAAAATTGCAAGTGGTACATGTTTTTTTTTCTTGACGAATAAATTATTTTGAATTTAAAAAAAAATTATTATAGACATCACGCCTGCTGTCTGAACTAATAGTTCCGGGGGATTATCGAACACATGACCGCTTTTCGTGTAAACCCCATTTCACCCTATGAACTAAATATAACAATGGACTTTTACTGATCACAAAAGAACTGTGGTTTTTGGTTTGATATAAAGGATTTCCCAAAATTAACACTGCCATTTGTGTAGTAAACTATTGGCAACCCTAAAAAAAAACAATTTGACAGCTGACACTGACAGTTCAAGGTTAGTCAAAATGGAGCATTAACAACCTCCTTTCATTGTTGAAAAATGTTTCAAAAATAATACAAGTGTATTCGGAAAATTGATTTAACTTCTTCAACTTTCAAGAGAGACTGAATTAAATGCTGATGCTAAAAACTAGAGATGCCGCGAATAGTGACTCGGCCGAATACCGAATATTCGGCCACACTCGTCGGCCGAATACCGAATATTCGGCAGCCGAACATTCGGCCAACGATGTGTATCTATCTCTATACGTGACTTTTGATTTTTGACATATTTTCAGAAGCTGGAATTGTTTACGAAAATAGACGTAATAGTTTGCTACAAACGAATGCCGAAAAAGTAGTTTTTATTCACCACAACTAACCATTAGTAGATTTTAAATACTAAAATACAAATTTTTGAATAAAAGAAAACATTTATTGTAAGATAATAAGCCTTTTTTATTCTCCATTTGTTATTCGGTATTCGGCCGAATGTTGTGAACTATTCGGCCGAATACCGAATATCAAAAATATAGGCCGAATAGTGGCCGAATATTCGCGGCATCTCTACTAAAAACACACTAGTCGTCCAAAATCAAGCCCTCCAAATGTCAATATCGAAGCAGTACATGAGAGTGTTGTTGAGAGTCCAAGAACATCTTTCATTATTTTTGAAATATTGATCAATAATGAAATGTTCTCTTGAGTAATGCTCTATTCTTACTAACCCCTTAACTGTCAGTGTCAGCTGTCAGCTGTCAAATTGTTTTTTTTTAGGGTTGCCATCACTTAACTACACAAATTGCAGAAAATTCTAATTTTGCGTTAATTTTGGGACAGCCTTTATAGCAAACCAAAAACAACAATTCTTTTGTGAGGTAAAATTCCATCGTTCTATTTAATTCGTAGGGTAAAATGGGGTTTACATGGAAAGAGGTTATGATTTGGATAATCACACGGAACTAGAAGTTCAGACAGCAGGCGTTAATTTCTATAGAAGAAAAAGTTTTCATACAAATATCGAAAATCGTAAAAATATTTATAATTGCACAAAATATATCGATAATCTTAAAATTATCGATAGTGGTAAAAATATCGATAAACTTAAAAACATCAATAATCTTTAAAAAATCCATGACATTTAAAAAAAATGATAATCTTTAAAAAATTGATTATCTTCACAATATCGATAACCGTAAAAAAAAATCAAAAATCGATTATTATACAAAAATATCGATAATCATAAAAAATATCTATGTATAATCGTAAATCATATTGGGACATAATCCAAAACTAGGCATATTGACATTCCAAGGTTAGAATTTCCAGCTACAAAAAGTCTATATTTCGTTGGGCCTTTTAACAACAATACGTAATCTAATTGCTGTAATTTAATTGCTGTAATTTCTACCAATTTAGCTGATTCTTCTGAGTAAAAAAAAAATCTATAGCTTCAATATTCTTCAAAAGATATACCAAAAGTTATGATGCGTTGCCAACACTTTGTTCACTCTGGGTAAAAAAAAAACAACACTCAGGAATTTATTGAGGACATTATAAAAGCCTCTTCTATTTGTTTGTTTTCAAAAATCATTATTTCTGATATAATATTACATGAAGTGCATAGTAAATATTTTTAAGCGCACATCACTTTCTCTGAACATAACAATAGCCAGCTATCTTTCTGCTTTATGAGGTGCAGCAACAAGGCTTGGTTTTCACATCAAAACTCACGCAATATATACCTACCTAGTTAAAGATGTACACGAAATACCATATTTTTTTTTACTATGGTTAAACTTCCGTGTAATTTGATTTTAAACACAAGCACATGCTTATATAGCTTATGATGAAATGAACAAAAGCTTTAACTAAACAATCGCACACCTGAAGCCTAAACAAACTGTAAAATAATCTCAAACGGGGGTCAAAAGGCGGCAAAAATAAAATAAAATAAAAATACTATGTATAATATGTAAAAAAAGCCAAAATCCGATTAAGAGTAGATATCTAAATAGGAAAACTGCAAAACACAAACAATGCAGACGACACTCATGCTTAAATAAAAACAAAACGTGCGCGTAATGTATTATGGCAAACAATGGGATAGGAATGCCTAAAATTTGAGAAAAATTATACCGAATGTAAGTTTAATCATTCATTAATTAAACCAATAAAAATATTTCTAAAAGTGGTTATTTAGACGCCCTCTGACACGCCCTTTTCATATTAAATTCTGCTTAAATAATTCGCGGAAACAGAATCACACTTATACGATGGAGAAAAATTATTAAGCCAAGTAGGTAAGTAAGCCATGATTTTTCTCGAAGACCTTACCCGAAGACCTCTGATCTTAAAAAAGTTTGAAATGATTGGTCAAAAAATTAGTCAGAACACCGAAGTCAAAATTTTGGGTCGAGATATACCAGATTTATTTATCATTCTTTGTCCAGATCAAATAATTTTTTTTTCAACTCCCAGGAAAAAATTTATTAAGCTTTTCGATTTTTATAGCAACATTCTCCCCACACACAAAAGTCGTCTACCTCCCACATTAGAAAACTGGAGAAGAATCCAGTAGAAGCAAGTGGGTACGATTGTCCACTGCTCTCTTATTATTGTCCACCAAAAAATTCCATTTACCCACCCTTAGTTAAAAAAAATATTCAACATTTTTTTTTTATAGCAACCATCAAATTCTAAAAAGTCTTCTACCGCCCCCAGTTGATAACTTAGAAGGATGGGAGAGAGTGGGTTCGTTTGTCCACCGGCTGTTTATGATTATCAACCAAAAATTTTCATTTGTCCACCTTTAATTCAAATATTATTGAACATTTCTTTTTTTTTATAGCAACTATCAAAATCTAAAAAGTCGTCTATTGCTCCAAATTGATAACTAAGTATGATGGGACCAAGTGTTGGTTCGATTGTCCACTGATCCTTGATGATTATCAACCAAATAATTTCGTTTTCCACCCTAAGTTAAAAAAATATAGAAAATTTCTTTTTTATAGCAAACTAAAAAGTTGTCTACTGCACATAATTGATAACATAGGAGGATGTAGCCAGGTGGCATGGTTTGTCCAACGGCTGATAATGATTGTCCATTCTTAGTTCAATATATTATTCAAAATTCTTTTTTTATAGCAACTATCAAAACATAAGAACTGGTGTAACGTTCCCAATTGATAACTTAGGGTGGTGGGGCCAAGTGGGTTCTCTTATCCACTCCTCCCGCATGAAATGTGTCCCCAAAATAATATCGTCTGTCCATCCTAACTTCAAAAAATATACATTTCTTTTTTATAGCAAACTAAAAAGTTGTCATAGTGCCCACAATTCATAATTTAGAAGGACGGGAATGCTGAGAGAAGATTGGATATCACTAAGCTCCTATTAAGGATCTTGTTGATGGAGTCCGTAGTCCACCCCGGACTGAAAGAATAGTCTTATGTAAATGAGCTCAGATCACAAAAAATTGTCAACAATTTGGTCAATTTTTATTTATCTCGGAGATCTCACCGATCTCACAAATGTAATCATCATTCCTCAGTTAAATTTCTCATATTACTGAGGTAGACAAATGTCTGTGTGCCGGGACTCATGGTTAAGATGTGTAAACATCAATTAAAACGTTAAATGTGACACATAATGTGTGACACGGAACGTATTACACATCAAAATATTTTGGATTCGCCTGCTCAATTTTTTTTGACGGAGCTAAACTAGTGAGGACTATGAAATATAAGCTGCCCAAATTTACTGAACTTCTCGACTACTCCGCTAGCGGAACAAAAAAAAAGCAAACACAGTTCAATATGTATCGAGGAACTAAGGAATAAAAGAATCAACGATGAGTTCTACAAAGCTAAACCAGCTCAATCAAGCCATTAAAAAGCTTTAATTTCATTTGATCAGATGGTTAGGAAACGCATCTGATGGACAACGCAGTTTTGAAAAAAAAAATTCTTTTTTAATAATTTCTTTTTTAATAAAATGTTCATTGAATTTATTCCAACTTTTCCATACACGTGGTTCCACTGTTTTGACTAACACGTAATTCCAAATATCAACCAGGCACGATTTTGTACCACCACATCACCCCGAATGAACACTTCTTTCTTCTTCAAATCAAAATCAAACTTTAAGTAAATAGAAAAAAAAAAAAAAGATGAACCTATAAAGTTAGACGACGACAACGGACGACGCAATCGAAATGTATACCTATATGCCGGTATTGGATGAATCAGGCAGGTTCGGTGTCTCTTATAACCATTTAAGCACTGATGCGCGAAACTTAACAAAAACAAACAAAACAAAAAAAAATTAATGACATAATTTTTTAGTTACGACATTTTTTTTTTTTTTTTTTTTTTTTTTTTAAGAAACTGTGAGATTTTCGTTCAAAGTTACATGTAGGTACAAATAATTTTAGCAACAAATAGATATCTATGAAGATCACCCACAACTTAAAACAGGGTTGGATTGTTACTATTTTATATGTAGGAATTTCAAGGCATTTTCATTTGAATAATTATAGCAGACACAAATTTACCAATTTTTCCAGTGGTTCCCAAATAAATTACAACTTGCGGTGCTTCTTAAAATGCCGGTACGTTAAACAAAAATACATTTTGAAGTATTTCACCAAATATCACTGTCACACTAGAAAAAATCGTCGAAAATTTGGATCAAGGTTTAAGGTAGATTTTTTAAGAGGCACGAAAGTTGTAATTTGTTTAGGAACCATTTGAAAAAAAAGTCGAAAATCCTAATTTGCTACCATTGATTGGGTATTTTATCATTTTTGAACCCGGGGTGGAATCGGCTAAGGTGACAAATGATTGTCACATCAACCATAGTCACATGTGATTGTCATTGAGTTTTCCGTCTAGGTAAGGTGATTCAATTCATTTCAATTGAATACTTTCAATGGCATTTGTCAAAAACATGGCTGCCATTGTGCATGTTTCAAATGTTTGTAATGAGCTATCGAAAATAAAGAACGAAAATGATATCTTTGCCATATAATTTTTATGTTTTCTTCATCTTCCGGAATATAGTAAACTTTTTTGGTCACAAGAATGTTTATTTTTTTTTGTATAAATGGTAAAAAAGAACTCTGAAAAAGTTGTTTTTGTAAGCTGCTGGTAACTCTAGTCGTACTGCGGCAGAAACGTCAAATTTGTTGGAAAATGACAATCACATTTTTGATGTGATAGCTCTTTAACTATCAAATGCGATATCATCTTACACAGACTGAATTGCTTGATTGTGATTCTCACTTATCGCAAATCACCTTAAACGATTCCACCCCAGGACCATTGTTCTGTAACTCGGCGATAACTTTTCGTGGCGAGAAACGGCAAAAAATGGAACAAAAATGGAACAAAACTCATAGGAATCCTATGGGTTTTGTTCCATTTTTCGCCGTTTATCGCCTCGAAAAGTTATCGCCGAGTTACAGAACATGGGTCCAGGGTTCGTAAAATATCGCTCGCTAATCATTAAATACAGATCTTTTTCATTTTTTATCGACTTGCTCACGAACCATCAAAAATAAAGTTCACGAACGGTAAGATTTTCAATCTATAAACATTTATAGTTCACGAAAAAACTAAATCCAATTTTTTGTCTGTACTCTCGTTTATGAGAGATCGTAAAAATAAATTTCAGGTAGAATATGGTTCTATCACGATAAAGATCCAAACAAAACATGTTTCATCAAGTATCCATTCAGTTTGGTTGTGAAGCGAAAAATGTTTAAAAAAGTGAAACATTTTGAAAAAAGTAAAAAAAAATATAAAAGTCAAAAATTTTGAAAAAAGTGTAAAGTTGGAAAAAAAATTAAACATTTTGAAAAAAGTGAAACATTTCGAAAAAAAAGTGAAACATTTTGAAAAAAATCAAAAAATAAGAAAAGTAAAAATGTTTAAAAAATATAAAGTTGGAAAAAAAAGTGGAACATTTTGAAAAAAGTAAACATTTTGAAAAAAATCAAAAATGTTAAAAAAAAATTAAAAAATTTGAAAAAAAGTCAAACATTTAAAAAAAAATCAAACATTTTTAAAATAAGTCAAACATTTTGAAAAAAAGTCAAACATTTTTAAAAAAAAGTCAAACATTTTGAAAAAAAGTCAAAATCGAAAAAAGTAAAAAAAAAAAATGAAAAAGTAAGCAAAACATTGAATCAAATTTCACAAAGCCCTTATGAGGTTGATTCCTCGTGACTGGTGAGTTTTGTTGTGATGCAATAACACTTTCAATCCTCGACAATCCTCACAGGAAACCTCACAAAAAAACTCACCACAGTAAGGTGAATTTTTTTTATTGTGATGATGTTAAGTCCTGAATTTTTGTTGAGCTCATTGAATAATTTTTTTTCTTGATTGTGAAATGCCAAACTTGTGAGTTGTGAGCTTCTCAAAGGGAGATGACAATTTCGAAAAGTCTTGTGAGGCTCACAAGTTGTGAAAGTGCTTCAAAAATCCGATAACCTCACATCACAAAATTAATTTTACCTCACCTGGTGAGGTTTAGGTTTTCCACAATACGGCTGTTAGTTTTCATTAATACATTATTTTGTCATTAAAACGGTGTTTGTTTTTTTCTTTTACAAAATTCTTAAGAATACTGCTTCTACGTCTACTGGTAAAACCCCAATATCGCAATTCTATAAAAATCAAACCTTTTGCTTGCAAGAATATATGAATTATGAATTTACGATGACGTTGTATATCTCTATAGTGCCTACGCTCCTCGCGCATAGAGCAAAACTCGTTGACATGACAGATTAATAGGAATTAATATCAATGACACCGTTAAGATAAATGGCTAAAACGACTTAATCCCTGTCAAATGCGAAGTAAGTTCGTCATTATTTATGATCGCATTGTTGCAACAATGCAGAGTTTTTTTTTAATGTGTCTCTCATGCATGTGTGTGTGTTTGTGGTATGAAATAGCACGCCTTTTATTGTTGTCACATTTTTCTGTCATTTTATATGACGTATATGTATGTGTCTTTTGTCATCTCGCGAGATTCTTTTTAAACTCACGTTTCGATTATAATAACATTTCTTCATCGCAGAAAAAGTCTCACCCAATCGGGGAGGGGATTTTATGTGCGGTGGTGGTGACATCAAAGAAATAAAAAAAAATATTTCTTAGATGTCATTTGATGTCTTTTATAGTTATAATGCAATTCAACTCTAAGGTTAGGTAATTTTTTTTTACTTATTTTTTTTTTTTGACAAATGTGCTGTGCCACTTTTCAAAATAGGTTTGGTACTTGTTTTGAGTGGGCTTATAAGTTTAATGCTAATGATGAGTAGTTTAGTAGTAGTAATATAGGCTCATTAAGTGGAGAAGCAAAATAGCAAATAGATAGGCATTCAAGAAATGTGGAAATATATTTGTCAAGCTTAAATGATGACAAAGTGGTTTGAGATAGATAAATAGTGATTATTGATTAAGATTAAGATAAAGCCAAATGGATTTTTAATTTTACTTGAAAATGTTGTTTATTTTTTTTTATTTATTTATTTTTGCAAAAGACCTCGGAGGTAGTTAAAGTTTGCCTTCACATTCCAATCAATGAAACTAGTTTAATTAATGCGAGTTGAATAAGTAGGACAATTAATTTTCAAATTGGAGTAATAGATTTTGGAAAAGTCTTTACATGTATTTTTAAAAATTCTGTATTCTCGATTTTGTTTATATTTTTAAGTAGTGTTAATTAATAATACGTTTTCGATTTAAAATGTTGGTACTTAATTCGAATTCTGTATTTTAAAAGCCTTCTCATTAGAATACAATTTGTTTGGAAGCCAAAATACAAGTTTAAGAATTCTTTTTAAAGTGAAGATTATAAGGGTAGGCTCTTCGAGGGAGAAAGTAATACAGAAAAACTCATCGAGAAGGAAGTGTCTTCACGGAAGTGAACATTTATAAACCATTAATTATTTTAATTGCTGGGAATGGTTGACAGTTGTAAGACACTAGTCCCTGGTTCTACACGAGCTGTCGCACCACCCAATTTATTATTTATTTATAATTATTTCGAAAATACAAAGGAGACAGAGTTTTGAAAACGAAATTTCGAAACTTCATTTTGTTTTCAAAAATTGTTAAGAATTTTTTTTTTAAATTTGTTTCGCATTGGATATATAAAGTGTGTTCTTTTACTTTAAAACTCTGTGCATTTGTGTGAATTTCTAAGTCATTTTATTTTTATATGAACTTTGACAGACTTTGGTGTAGAAATTCACCGAAATGCACAGAGTTTCAAAGTAAAGGAACTAGGCTATGAGTTTACTTGGTTTTGAATAAAATTTGGGTTAAATGGCGTACGCTAGAGTCCGTACAATGTTAAAGCCATTTTTCAAAGTTCTAAAGCATTGTGACCGGATAACATCCGGGTGATTTTAAATTGGGATTGATCTTTTTGGGCTTCCAGGGTCCTGGGACGAATACGAAACGATTTCAGGTAGCCCACAGAAAAAATCGAGTGGAATGTGCAGAGCAGTTGAAATTGACAACACAGCAAGTACTAGCGGCCAAGGTTCGAAGACCGATAAAAAATGATTCCTTTTCTCTTGAAAATTGAAAAGGGAATTTTATTTTTGATTCGATCGAACGAATCTTATTTGTTGGTTCCCTTAAAATAAAAGCTTTTTCACGATCGCATCAACTATGTCGTAATCTGTAAAATATTGTTCGCTCCCGATTTTATCACCTGGGGAGTATTGAAGATCCATCCAAAAACCGTTCAAATATAACAAAAAATTGTCAGTGACTTTTGTTCAATTTTTTTCAAAATGTTTGAATTTTTCAATTTTTTTACTTTTCTCAAAATTTTTGACATTTTTAAAAAAAATTTACAATTTTCGATTTTTTCAAAATTCTTGACTTTTTTAAAAAAAATTCATATTATCCAAAATTTTTGACTTTTTTCATTTTTTTACTTTTTTCAAATTTTTTCAAAATTTTACGTATTTTTAAAATTTTGTTTTCCGAATTTTTGACTTTCTCCAAATTTTTTGACTTTCTCCAAAATTTCTGAATTTTCTCAAAACTGTTCCATTTTTTCAAAATTTTTCATTTTTTTTTAATTGTTCACTTTTTACAAGAATTTCTGACTTTTTTCAAAATTTTTCACTTCATAACCGAACTGAATGGATACCTACTTGATGACGAATTATTTGTTTTAAAGATCTTTTCGGGTCCTTGTTGCGAGTAAACCATATTCTACCTGAAATTTATTGTTCATATCTCTTAAGAACGAGAGATACAGAAGAAAAAAATGTATTTAGTTTGTTCGTGAGAGAATTATAAATCATTTTTTATACATATTTTATACATAGGTGTTGAAGATTTTATCGTTCGCGATCTATATTTTATATGGTTCGTAACAATTTGCGACAAACTAAGAAATAAGAAAAGTGAGCGTGACATTGGGAGGACTTCAATGAAATAACTTTCTAATTCTCTTTCATCAGAACAAACCATGAAAATTTAATACTTCTTTAAAGACGTTTTTAAAAACCAAGAAAAAATGCAAGTAGGCGTGGCAGAAGGCGAATTTTACGAAAACTGCTTTTTTTGTTGTTTTTTCGTTCATCAGAACAAACCCTTTAAATTTCATTCAAATCCTTAGAGTCGTTAAGGAGAAATCAAGAAACAATAGAAGTAGGCGTGGCAGTAGGCGGATTTTACCAAAACTTGTTTATATTTTTTTCTCGTTCATCAGAACAAACCCTGAAAATTTCATTCAAATTGCTAGAGACGTTTAAGAAAAAATAAAAAAAAACAATAGAAGTAGGCGTGGCAGAAGGCGGATTTTATCAAAACTACTATTTTTTCTATCTATTTTTTTTTTCTCATTCATCAAAATAAATGCAGAAAATTTCATTAAACTGTTAAGAGTCATTTCGGAAAAAAACAAAAAATAATAGAAATAGGCGTGACAGTGGGCGGACTTCAATAGAACAACTTTCTTATTTTTTTCTCGTTCATAAAACAAAAATCAGAAAATTTAATCCAAATCGTTAGAGCCATTTCTAAGAACCCAATAAATAAGAAAAGTGGGCGTGGCAGTGGACGGATTTTACTAAAAAAACAATGTTTTCTCGCTAATTATCACCTGCATTCTAAAGGTCTGTTAATTTTTAATAAAAATCAAAAATAAATCCTTATCGACTTCTTTAAAAAAAATGCGGCTTAGCTCTACTATTGCCCAAAAAACAAAACATCCTTCAAAACTCTAGACCTACACATTAGTTCAAGCCTTATAAAAAACTATATTCTTTGATTTTCTCACATAATACCGCTCCAAGTCCTTGGGCAATTCTTCTATACGCATTTGTATTTATATAGTACATAATTGAATTTCTAGTAAAACTTTTGTTGATCCATAAATTTAACAAGATCTACAAAATCCCACACACATACTCTACATCAGTACACAGTATGCACATAGTTCATGATTTAATTTGATATAAATATCCTTCGGCTTCAGCGCGGCGGCGGCTAAAATTCGAGCGTATATTTCTTTTTTCCTCAAATAATAATTTTCAATTAAATTCCGTTGTGTCGTCGTCTGAGCAGGAATTTCTTTTTTTTTTTACATATTTGCCTTTGCATGGGCGAAGAATCCCTTTGCGCCTTTCGTGAGTGCCTGACCTTTAAAAGACGTCAGATTTTAAATGCAAATACTTCATACACAGATAATAATGTCCCTTGGAGGCATTTATGAATGCGCTTCATTGAAAAACCATTGTGTGCAAGAATTATTTTGCAAACTCAGGGGCGGATTTCAATTGAAGGTAAACAAGGAAGATATATGGGCGCAGAGGAAATCTTAAAGGGCCCTGTCTTATAAATTTTTATTTAAGATTATTTTAAGAGATTTTATTAATTTCTTGAGACTATTCCTTAATTTTCCCGATTTTATTTTTTCTATTTAAAAATTTTGAAAAATCAATTTTTTACTATGTATATTAATAAATAATCTTCTGACAAAAATTTCTTTTTTTCAAAAACAAAGAAAAAATTATTTAAAATTTCCATAAATGAGAATATTTAAGAGATTGCAATTAATTTCCGGCAATTAGTTGCTCCTATTTGAATACCTGGCTTTTTAATGGAAGTTGACCCACTGGACAATTTAGCTGCTGTTATCCAATTAAGTGAACCAAGTTGCTCCTTTACTGTTTCGAGTCCATGAGTCTTAAAGAGATTTCACTTATTGCACACAATTTTAACTTAAGAACTGAAACGACGGGAGCAAGAAGTTGCGAGCAACTTATTAGTAAATGTTGTGTTGGACTTGACAAAGGCATGTATGTCCAGCCCACTAGAAGCTTTTGAATTTTAAGATTTTTGGTGGGATTTAGAAATGAGCATTGAACAATTCATTTTTAATTGATATTTACTAACTTATGACGAAATAATTTTATTCGTAAAATATCGAAACACATTTCAAAATTTAAATACGGATTTTGTTTAAAAATAACATTTTTTTAGATTTTGCTTGTATTTAATTTTAAATGAATAATTTTATTTCACAATAAGACAACACCAAAAAATTAAGGGGGCCCAAAAACCTTACAATTTTAAAGCGCAGTTCCGCTAATTCTTATGCGAGACAGTCTAGAAATTGTGTAACTTTAAATAAAAACTTTGATGTCTTTAAACTCCACTAAGTCCGATAGGACCTAATGCTTATTTTCCTTTTGTCTTTAAATGACATATGAACTCTAAATTGAAAGCTCAGATTGGCTTTGATTTTTTGTGTAAATCAACATCTGTCTTGTCAAAAAACGACACTTTCAATGACAATTAAAATCTAATCTTACAAAAATACAAGAAGAAAATATAGGGGCCCCAAAAAAAGGGCTGTCATAAGGCTCTTCAAAAAATCAGTCCTACCCTGTTGAACAGAATTCAAAAAATTAAAAGAATAAAAAACTAATGCAATCAACTCAAACGAAAGTCGAGCAAAAATTGAATGATTTACGAGAATATCTGGCTTCAGAATTGCGTCTTTAGCCTTCTCTTCTCAGTTCAGTCCAATGTGGTCTGGTGTCTGCGTTTCTCATGTTCGAATATTTTTTTTGAGTTACTTATTAATTTATTTGAGATTCTTCTATGAAACGCTTGTAGTTTTCTTTTTTATTTTTTTTTTTTTAAGTTCAAAACTGCTTACCGCCGCGCCGCCCATCAGCCAACATGCCAGCATGCAGCAGTACCTATAGTTATAGGTACTGACTCCTCCGCCCCTAGAGGAAATTAATTTGCCCAGATTTATAAAGGAAAATCACGTGGGCAAAGCAGTAAAAAAAAAAAAAAAAAAAAAGGATGGTCTCCTTCAAAAATATATGTACCTATGTATGCCTCCTCCTCATGCAACAAACCATGAGTTGGTGCACAGAGAATAAACTGAAAATTATTATTATTTTCACTGAGACTTAAGGTTTTAAGTCGTCGAATTTTCTTCTGAAGGCTACTCAAGTACTCATATATAGAGGAAATTTTATGTGGGAAGAGGCGGGCCTCTCTGTTAAGTCTGTCTGTCAAAATTTTGAAATGTGATATAAATTAATGTTTCTTAATAGAAATCAGAAATCGTATATCAAAAGACGTAGTATAGGTATCTGGTACCTATATATCTGTTGTCTGGGAAAGGCATTTAATTTTTGGTAACGAACTAACGTTAACACCCAGCGATTATACAGTCGATTTCACTTAACTGAACGACGATTTCCACAATTTTTTTTTTTTTTTTCACTTAAGCAGTTTCTATTTTTTATCAAGCAAGTTTTGGACTATTTACTGAAAAATAGTAATCGGTGTTCCGAAAATTGATATCTCCAAAAAATCCATGAAATATAAACAACATAAAGCTTGTTGGTTTACTTCCCAAGATTACCCATTTTTACCATTTTTAGCCCAACGGACTGTCAAAGTTCATATAAAAAAAATTTAACTGGTAGAATTTGGCATTTTCGGGCAAGTAACCAAACAGACCTATATTGTCATATTCAACTGTCAAATTTAATGTCACTGAAAACAGTGTTGCCAATTTTATAACCAAACGTCGCGCGACGCGACAGCTCGTGTAGAATCAGTGTTTATTAACTTACACCAGCCCAACCATTCATGTGTGTCCGTTATTCGCAGGAATTGAAGGGACCTACAATTTTCTGCCAAATCCGAATGACTAAGGTGAGAAGCACTTTTACAAGACAAGCGATACTCTTATAGGATTTGTCAATTCCTCGCAGGCAGTAACCCATGCAAAACATTTCTGTGGGGTGGCCCCGGCGCAGTGGAAGTAATGCTTGACTGCTAACCTGGATGTGTGGGTTCGATCGCCATTCTAGGCAGCATTCTTTTCTACATTCCCTCATCTGAACGCCATCCCTGGAACTTAATGATTATCAAAACCTAATTTCTCAATCCACCGTGCCAAAAGTCGAACCCAAGACCTATGGTCTGCGCACACCATTACTTCAAAGAATATATCAAAAAAAATTTCTAACAAAGTAATGTTGTGCTGTCAGAACTGACAGTTCAGCAAAAGAGGAGTGTAGAGTTTTAGTGGATGGGTTCAGTTAAAAAAAAGGCATTTGAATTATGTTCACATTCAATTATTTTCCTTCAGTTATGTAGAGCTGCTGTTTTTTTTTGTCATTTAAGTATGTTTGACTGTCGTACTTTTGCTTTATTGCAAGAACGGGAAAAAAACCCACACATGTTTTTGCCATTTTTATAGGAAAGTGCTAAAAGTCACACATATTTTTTTTAAGAATTGGCATTGATTTGACAATACAATAGAAATTAACAAACACTTTACTCATAAATCGATATGAGGTAATAAATAAAAAAAAAAAATATATAAGAATCACTTTGCAACAGTTGTTTGTTTGGTTTGTTTTGTCAAAATATCACACATAAATACAAACATTTTATTTAGATTTTATTTGAAAAGCATAAACAAAAATTGAGTCACACCTTAATTCATATAATTAGCAAGCTATTGTTAAAATTGCAGACATTAGAAATTATTGTTTAAAAATTTTTATTTCAATTGCAAATCAAACAGACAAAAATTATTTTTTTCTTTTTGCCACAGTTACTGGGTTAAAATATTTAAATTTATATAATATGGCATAATATGTGGGTGGTATTTTATATCCAATCAGGAAAATAAAACGAAGAAAGATTAAAAACATAAAAAAAAATGCATCGAAGCTGAATTTTGGTGGATGGCTAATTCATGTGTCTTTAAAATTTACTAAGAAGTACCCTAGATTTGGATTAGGGCTAAAATATTCAAGTGGCACGAAATTCTATTTTGTTGAAAAAATATGTATCCCGTAATCTATGGGTTCTTTGGGAAAAATATTTCCTAAAAAGAACTCCAAATTTGGACTAGAATTTTTGATTTTGTGAAATGAAAATGTAGAAATTCAGTTTTCTCAAAATTGTACAAAGGCTAAGGGCCAGTTTCACAGTAAAGTAAGTGTCACTTAAGTTCCAGATATGGAAAACTAATGTCCAATTTCACAGTGTCAACTTATCGGAATAAGTGACACTTAAGTCTCCCATACTGGCCACTTAAGTTTCACTTACTCAGACCTTAAAACTACGTCTAAAGTCCATGAATGGGAAAATTAAGTGCCACTTATTTAGTTAAGTATGCACTGTGAAACTGGTCTTTTTTTTTTGGAAAACATGTACAGGTAAAAATTGTAGCTAATGAAATTCTACACAAAAAAGATTTTAACACTTTTTTTCGTGGGCGAAATACATTTTGAGAAAAACTTGCGCAAACATTAAAATATCACTAATTGCAGCGATCCATTGACATCGCGATGGGGTAAAATATATGTCGAAAGCGTTTGTGTGAGTTTATTTCAAATTCTATTGTTTCTACGAAAAAAATTGTTATAAACTTTTTTGTGTAGAATTGCATAAGCTACAATTTTTGCATTGATATTTCTTTAAAAAAACACATAGCTTCTAAGCAATTAAGAAAACACCAAATTTTTACCTTTCACCTTACAAAATCAAAAGCCCTGGTCCAAATTTTTTTTATTATTTTTTTTTTGACTTGCTGATCTCATGAAAATAAACTTCTCTACTTGAATTCAGTTATGTTGGAATATTTTTGAAGAACAATTCTAATTTTGCTACGCAAACAGGATTAGGTAAAAATAATTTCATGAATGTTGAAAAGGTCAAAATTTAGTTTTCTCTAAATTTCTCAAAAGCCATATGTTTTTATGTAAAAAATGTCAAACAAAAATTGTTGCTAATAAAATTCTAAACAAAAAAGTTTATAACACTTTTTTCGTAGGATCAATTGATTTTGAGAAAAACCTGCGCAAATATTACAATACCGCCTACCATAGACCATCGCGATTAGGCTTACCATCCGTCAGGATTTCGCCTGACGCGTCAGGCTTTTAATGTCCAATCAGGCTTTGGCCAGGTTTCGTCCTTTGTCAGGCTTTTTTATAATTATCGCACAAAATATAATCGTTAGAAGAAAAACGTTTACTGAATGCTTTCAAATCGAAATTCTAGTAAATCGCAGTGAACACATTCATTTTTTTCATTTAGTTGTCACTTTTTAGAAAGGGACAAAGACTTGTGCAATAGGGTGATTCAAAAAAACACCTTTATCGAAATTCAAGTGGGACCGGGCGAAATTATGAAGCTTAGATTGAAACCAAAAAATTGAGACCGAAAAATTCAAAATCGAACACCATTTATAGCTCGCTACCAGCGCTTTTTCAATAATTTTGCTTGAAGGTCGTTAAAAATCGTAATTTTTCTGAAATGTCAAAAGCTGCATAACTTTTTGAGTTTTGGTGCTAAAAGCATGAATTTTTCAGGGATTGTTCGTATTTTTATGTAGTTTTTATTAAAATTCTTATGTAAATATCCTGCTATTCAATAACATTTTTTGCTTTTTAAAGTTTGTCTTAGTTTTGCAATTTCTTAAAAGATATACAACTTATCACAACTCACCTAAGATCAAAAGTTTTGAATATTTGAATTTAATCAAAAATGATTCTCAAACAAATTCAAATAAATCATAATTTTTAGAATAGAAGGAAATACTTTGCTTTTTTTGAACTTTTTGTATTGATTTATTAAATGAAATGGTCAATTCTTTATTTTTTTTATTCGATTCAAATGGTCATAACTTTTGATAAGTTGTATACCTTTTAAGAAACTGCAAAACTAGGACAAGCTTTTAAAAGCAAAAATATTATTGAGTAGTAGGATATTTATACAGAGTGCTATTTGAAACGTTTCAAGTACAAATTCATTTTGAACACCATTATCTGTAGCATTTTGTAGGTCATGAAAAATATTTTTTTATAAAATGTTAGTCTAACTATAATAAGCAAAATTAATAAAATTTAAAAAAAATTGTGTTAACTCCAAAACCGTTAGGATTTATTATTAAAATATTACAGGTAGGGGCAATTAATTAATTTTAAATGAAAATAATTTAAAAAAAATGCATTTTGACGCACTCTGTAAAATACGATATGAGTTTTTCTACATCATAGTTAGTGTTAAGCAAGAAATTAACCTTGGGGCAGGTTCTTGGTCATTGAAATGCGTTTCCGGTTAAACTAGACGTAAGTCAACACCAAGTCCCAGATCCCTTGCGGTTTTTTTCTGTAGACGCTTTCATTTAATTTTTTTTTATAAAAATGAAGTTTCAAAAATGAAAACTAAATTTTTTTTTATTTGTCAGGCTTTTTTCTCAAAAATCAGGCTTTTCTTTCTTTACTGTCAGGCTTTGCTGATTTTAGAGCTGGTAACCCTAATCGCGATGGGGTAGGATACCGGGAGTGTTTTTTTTTTTCAAAATCTATTTTGGTCATACAAGGAAAAAAAAAGGGTTTTAATCTTTTTTATGAAGAAATTATATTTCTGCCTTGATATTTCTTTTAAAAAAACACATAACTTTTGAGTAATCTAAAGAAAAAAGAAATTTGACAAACGCCCAAAGCGATGGGGTAAGTTACGGAGAATTTGGACAAGTTTATCTCAAAATCTATTGCTCCTACAAAAAAAATGTTATCTTTTTTGTGTAGAATTTCATAACCTACAATTTCTGCATTTACATTTTCTTCAAAAAATGCACACATTTTGAATTATTTAGAGAAAACTGAATTTTGACCCTTTAACCCATAAAATCAAAAGCCCAATTTAGAGTACTTTTATGTACTAAAAATACTCTAATTTTTAAGAAGTCCTTAACAAATAAAAAAACCTCTCAACTTAAATTCAGCTATGTCAGAATTTGTTTTAAGCAAAAATTTTAATATTACTGGGCTAGTCTATATACATATATGTTTGTTGAAAATCTGCAACATCAAATCAATATAAAAATTAATTGCTTTTTTGTTCCTACGCGCATAACTCGGCTGAACATCATCCGATTTGAATGTGGATTTGTTGGATTCGTATTAAACCAGAAAAGCACATTTCGTTGATGAAAATTGGAAATTTCGGGCGGAAAAGGTGAAAAATAGTGAAAACTCAAAATTGCATACTTTCCGTGGTTGATGGTTTCTATGGGAAACGGAAAATAATGATTCTAAAGGAATGACAAATTGAACACACTTCGGAGCCGAAAATTGGAAATTTCGGACTAGAATAGCCGAAAATTGGAAATTTCGACTAGGATAGTCGAAAATCGTAAAACCTGGAATTGCATACTTTCAGGGTTGGATGGTTGTGATATCTAAAAATTCAAATTTCTATGGGAAGAGGAAAATAATGATTCAAAGGAATGACAAAGTGAACACACTTTAGAGCCGAGAATAGGAAATTTCGACTGGAGTAGTCGAAAATCTTAAAACCTGAAATTGCATACTTTCAGGAGTGGATGGTGCCGATACAAGAAAATTCCAGTTCGTATGATGGTAAGAAGAAAATATGGCTTCGAAGGAATGTAAAACACGTCGTTATGGACAATAATCGGCTAATTTTGTCCCTCACGAAAATGGGATCACCAAATGATGGCGTTACGCTCTCAGACTGCTACATTTATGTATGTACAAGTTATTGGAACATCCCAAAAAATTTATTGTAAAATGTTGTTTGAAGCCCCTATAAAAATTTTATTTTTACTTTTAAAAGTAAAGTAAAGTAAAGTAAATGCTTAAAATGATGAAAATTGAAAATTTCGACCAAGAAAGTTAGAAAATCTATAAAACTTTAAATTACATACTTTTAGGCGAACCAGCTAGTAGGATTATATTTTTGATTTTTTTATTTTTTTTTATTGTTTCAGCTTTTCTTTCAAATACATCCCCAATTCGATTTTTTAAGATTTCTATTTATGTACATTGTACATATTACAGAAGAAAAAATCCAAAAGTTATTCCACAGGTCTTTAATTATAATAATAATTTTTTTTTTTAATTTATTATCAAATAAAATTCATTAAATGATTTCTAATTAAAAAAATCTTAATACTCCCCGGAACTATAATAAATTTTCTCTCAACTCAATTTGACGCCGGACAAAATGTCTACACTTCCATAGTTTATAATCACGCAAATTCTCATTGACTTCCGTGTTTCGCCAGCAGGAGGCAGCAGGTACGTGTATAGTATCTAACTTATCTTCATATAAAATGCGTTAATAAAATTATGATCTGAGATGGTAATAAAAAAATATTCTCCATGAAGCTCCCAGCACCGTCATCGTTTCATATATAATTTACAGGTGATTGCTACCGAAGACTTGGCGTCGACTGCGACTATAATACAACGGGGCGAAGCGACCGAGACGCTATGTTAACATATCGCACTCTTATGTACTCATACGAATGCATGACGCCCCGACGCGACGTTGGTCTTGGTCGTCGCCGTTTTTCCCGTCGTCATCATCATGTTTCGATAGAAAGATACAGAATGGAATGTTTGGCTATTTAAGTAAAGATTTCTATGCGTAGAACATGAGCATTGATGATAGTTTTTGTTGCCTCCGCCAGCAAATTGAGGTGTGTCTTATGGACAAGCGAATATTTTTTTTTTATTATAAAATGCGCACATTGGACAAGGACAAGCTTAGAACGTCGTTAGGGAGGTTGTAATGTAGGTATACCGATGGAGGATAATTTTGTGGGATAAACCTAATTTGTTTTAATGTTAACATTCATGAGAAGTTTTAAGTTAGGCTATTTGAAAGAATTTTGTACATGCAAACGGTTCGTTGCAATTTCTATACAAACGGTTTTTTTTTTTTAGATTAAAAGTCGTGATTTTGACGATTTTGTTCATAAATTGGATAAATTTAATGGAAGTAAGTGACTAAAGAAATGCCAACTTATAACAGTTTTGTTTATAAAAGAACTGTTTATGGAGCTCAACAGGGAGAGGGCCTTCCGCTGGTGGATTTTGTTTTTCAAATGGCGAAAAATTCCAATCTTGGGAAAATTTTGGGACAACCTTTGTAATTAGATTAGAAAAATGTCACTTTATAACAGTTTAATGGTGATACTATAATTACATTGGACGAGAATTTTGGGACCTTTTTGAATAGAGAGATTAGGGAAATGACAATTTATAACAGTTTAATGGCAATAATATAATAAAATTGGACGAAAATGTTGGTACAACCTATATAATAGAGATATTAAAGAAATGTCAAAATTAATAACAGTTTAATGGCAATATAATAAAATTGGACAAGAATTTTGGTACAACCTTTATAATAGAGATATTAGAGAAATGTCAATTTATAACAGTTTAATGGCAATAATTTAATAAAATTGGACGAGCATTTTGGGACAACCTTTAAAATAGAGATAAGGGATAAATGCCAATTTATAACAGTTTAATCACAAAAACATATCTTATAAAATTGGACGAGATTAGAGAAATGCCAATTTATAACAGTTTAATGGCGATAAACTGTTATAACTATTATAAATTGTCATTTCTCTTATCTCTTTCAATTTTATTATAAAGATTGTCCAAAAATGTATGCAAGATTTAAATTTACTGCCATTTAGTAGTAAAGTGCTGCCAATCCTACAGAAAACAAAAAAAAACAATTTGGCAGCTGTCAGCTTAGAGTAAGTTTAAACGGGACATTTTACGAGAGAACAATGTTTTTCATTGTTGAACTATATTTATAAAATAATGACAATTTTGGGACACCCTTTTTTATATGATTTTACCTCTTAGTCAAGTTACTGATCTAAACAAAACTAGTCTAGTGTCTTAAGCCCCAGTTTTTCAGTGCGAATTTCGGGTTAACCTCGAAACGAAAGTATGTAAATTCCAGAAGGCTAATTTTCTAGTTTAAGACTACCAATATAGGCACCAAAAAGCCTATAACCAACCAAGACCAAACGCGTCAATTCATCAAAATGAAGAAATATTCGTTTTATTTTTTTGTTTGCGTTTCAAACTTTCAAACAATGAAAAAAAAAAAAGAAAAAAAACTTCTTTAAGTACTCTCACTTTCTTAACTAAAATGTGCATTGAATGTTGTGCTTAACAAAAAAGTGCGTCATCAAATGTTGTATTATTTATTTATTTTTATTTTTTTTTGTTTATTTCGAAAGCAAATACCCATTACCTCTGTATCACCAACACTGTATGTGTATATATGTAACTACCACTTTCACTTTGAACATTGCATTCATTGCATGACCAACAACGTCCAAATGTCCAAGTGTTCCAAAGACAAAAAAAAAAAAATTAAAAAAAAAAACTTGGGCAAACTCAAGCGAGTTTTTTTATATCGAAACTCTCTCATTCACCATTAGCTATAACTCAGAGTTTGTTAGAAGCGCTCCATAAAGTGCAATGAACGCACCCATATGTATGTCTATCGGGTTTGTTTGTTTTTATTACTCAATTAAACAAAGACAAAAAAAAAAAAAAAAAAAAAATGTACTCCCCTTCTACTAATTCCATTAGAGAAAAAAATAAATTAAAAACATACGAGGACCAATTGGATGCCTTGTGTTGTGTTGTGACAACAGACAAAAATTCCAGCTCTCTTTCAAATGACAGATATGTCGTCTATGCAATGCTTTTCTATTATCTACGACATATTCTAAAGTTACATTTGAAAACTAACCTCATGTACACTGAAAGAAAAACAAAATGGGTGAAATAAAGTTCAAAATTTTAGTAGATCAATCGGCAGACCTTTTTTTTCAAAGACGGAATTTTATGATTGATAGATACAGATATTTAAAAACTGTAGTCAGTTGGTAATTGCAGTCAAAAGACTAAACAAACATAGTTTTTAGCCTTTTGGCTTACTAAGTTATTTTAAATTGAAAATTACAGTAAACAGTCAATTCAAATATTCTTTCATGGAATCTTATTAGAAGTCAATTTACTGTGTCCAGTCTTTTAGTCACTCAAAAGTCATCTTTTGGTCTATATTAGTCATTGAAAGCAGTCAATAAGTCATTTGACTGCAGTTTTTTTTACTGCAAGTCATTTGACTGCAGTTTTTACTGCAAGTCATTTGACTGCAGTTTTTTTACTGCAAGTCATTTGACTGCAGTTTTTTTTACTGCAAGTCAATTTTTCTTTTTAGTCTTTTAACTAACTACTTTTAAGTGACTAATGGAAACTGCAGTCAAAAATTACTGCATCAATTACTTGCTAGACAATTAAGTGCGTCATGGAATTTGGTATTATAATTTTCAAGGTATTTATGGACTTTCGCCATAGTAAAAATGTTAATATTTATGATTTTAAAAATATGCAGTAAAATATTACAAAAAAAAATGCATTAATTTGCATTTATTGATGCAAAAATATGCTCTAATGATTGAATGCCATTTAAAAGGAAATTTCTAGATTCGAAAGACTATGTTATTCATTTTCTTTTACGCTTATCAAAAGGAAATATGGATTTTTATAGAAATCCGTAATTACATGGATTTAAGTCCACTTTCAGTGAAAAAAAGACTGAAAAGAGTCAAAAATTACTGCAGTCAATTACACATGATCAATGTGCAGTCATATGTGTTATGCCTGTAAAATACTGACTTGGATTTAAAGTCGATTTCTAAGTGACTAGAAGACTGGAAACGGTCGAATATTACTGCAGTCAATTACTTGATAAATAATTGACTATGTACATAGGTAATGCAGACATATATTTCCTGACTGTACAAAATTTATTTGGACGATTTTAAAGTGACAAAAGACTAGAAATAGTGGAATAGTACTGCAGTCAATTACATACTAAACAATTAATTGCGATAGGTAACGCATCAGTCATATGTTTTATGATCGTAAGATAATTGACTTGTATTTAAAGACGAATTTTAACTGAATAAAAGACTGGAAATATTCGAAAAGTATTGCAGTCAATTACTTGCAAAAAAATTGACTGCATTAAGTAACAGGTTATGATTGTAAAAAAAAATGACTTGGATTTACAGTCAACTTTCAAGTGACGAAAAGATTGGAAACATTTAAAAAGTACTGCAGTCAAATACCTACCAGTCAATTGACTGTCCTAGTTAATTGCAAAGTCTGAATAAAAAAATTGACTGCTAGTCCATTGACAATGCTAGTTAATTGCAAAGCAAGAAAAAAAAAATTGGCTGCTGATTTCTGTTTTTTTTTTTTTTTTTTTTTTTGAAAATTCCAAGTAAAAGTTTTAACATTCAAATTAACAAAATGACTGCTCATTATGTTTTTTTTTGTTTTTTTTTTGTCAAGTAAAAATTTTAACTATTATTCAAATTATTCTATTCATTTGACCTTCAATGACTGCAGTCTTTACAAATAAATTGGTCGTCCATGAGTATACAAAACCAAATGTTGAAGGTTGAAGTATTCTGCTCTGCCTTCATTTTTATTTATTAATTCAATTGACGACTTACAGTTAAAAACTGTAGTAAATTGACTTTTTGATTGTCAAAATTGACTTAGATTCAAAATCAACTCCTAAGTGACTAAAAGACTAGACAGTAAAAAAAATTCTTTGTTAAATAATTGACTGCTCTAGTTAACTAAACAAAGTCTGAATTACAATATTGACTGCTGACTTTATTTTTTTTTTGCAGAAAATTCCAAGTCAAAGTTAACTATTATTCAAATTAATAATTCAAAGGAACTTCCACTGATTGCTGTTTTCAATTGACCGCAGTCAATTCTGTTCAGCAGTCATTTTATTTATCAATTTAATTGACTAAAAGTTAAAAACTGCAGTCAAATGAGTTTCTGACTGTTTAAATTGACTTTGATTTAAAGTCGCCTTTTAAGTGACAGTCATTTTATTTATCAATTTAATTGACTAAAAGTTAAAAACTGCAGTCAAATGAGTTTCTGACTGTCCAAATTGACTTAGATTTAAAGTCGCCTTTTAAGTGACAGTCAAATACCTGCTAAACATTTAAAAGCGTTATAGTAAATCGCAGTCTGAATAGCAAAATTGACTGCTGATTCTATTTATTTATTTTTTTTTCTGAAAGTTCTAAGTCAAAGTCTTTATTACTCAAATTATTTAATTAACTGTAAATTTTTAAAATAGAAATAGCACAGTATTCTGTTCAGCTACCATTTTGAAAAACACTTTCAAATTAATATTTCGATTCGATAGACCAATTTAAGGCATTTAACTACCTTTTTTTATACACAACATTCAATCCATAAGACTTACAAAACCTAATTTTTTCTTTCAGTGTAGATTAAGTTTGGACTTGAACGCACTGTAAATTCCCAACTGATGTTAGTAGCCTAATCAGCTTTAGCTATATAGCTTGAACAATTTCCCCACATAACTGTTGCAATTGTTTATACTACATATATCATTGTAGGTACAACGTTGTCGAGCGGCTTGTTGTCTTGAATATAATATGTAGGTATAGTGGACACAGATAAAAATTAAAAGTCTTAACCTTAGTGTTATTATATATCGAAACTACAAATTACTAAAGCAATTAGAGATAATTATACCTACATATGTGCACCAGTTTTGTTTTTTTGCTTTTGTTGTCACAAACTATTCATACGCCTTGATATTTAAAGTGAGGTGAATACTTACATGAAAGTTAACCTCCGTTGCCACATAAGTGAAGATTCAAGAAGAAAATGGCAATGGAAATGGAAATGAAAATGAAATCAAGTCCAAATGCGAATATCTAGCTAAAAACAAGAGAAAAACTTGGTATTGGCCTTTCCCACATCAAGTCCAACCATTAGGCAGCTAATAACCTTCAAATTACATACATATGAATAAAGAGCCGCAAGCCCTTACTGCTCTTGCTTTTATAAATAATATAAGGAACAATTTTGAAATGTTTAGTAATATTTTAATAAATAAATAAAATATTTATATACTTTCACTATTTATTTAAAGTCACTCCTGAATATTCAAAAATAAATTGCACGATTTTAAGTGTTGTTCCGCCATTTTGAAAAACGCGTTTTAACCGATATCTCAAGAACTACTCATCGTACAAAAAAGTTGTAAGTTTTTCTGATAAGAAATTTAATTAGCTTTTTTGTTTTTTAGTAATTTTTTGTAGGACTTATACTTTCAGAGTTAAAGCGCCTAAAAGTATGTAGTTATATTTTTTATCAACTATCAATTGATAACTGACAGTCCTAACAGGGGTGAATTTCTCTCGTTTTGATATAAAAAGTGTAAAGCTGGTAGTGATTTTCCTCCGCAAATGGCAATGTTGAATTAATTTCAAAACAAAATCATTATTTAAAAAAAAAACACCTCTTTCCACTTAACATTTTGTAGACCTATCCGCCGCCACCACCTGAACTTGTTAAACTCACCGCATTAGAATCACCATTACTATAATTATTTGCGCGGTAAATTTTTTTTTTTTTTCTTTGACAATTTAATCGCTAGGTAATTTGCTTTAGCGATGAGTTTATCATAATTTAGTGTCATTTGGTTAAATGAAAATCTTCGACTTATGTGGCAGTATCATCCGGCTAAAGTTGTTAACCGCTCAATGGTAGGTAGGTACATAAATATACATACTCATATGTATGTAAATGTGCTCCTGTTCTTTGATGATGACCAGCAGATACATACGGTTGAAATCATTGCTTTTATACCAACAGCAAATTGCTTATATCTTATGAATTAAATTATTCGAAAGAGATAATAGTGAAAATGAACTTTGAGATTGAGAGGAGGATGTTTCATTCGAACCGAACCATCTTCATTTATGCACATAAACATATGTATATATATGAGTATATGCTCTGGATATCGTCGTCGTCCAAGAGTTTTATAAGCCATTAAGAAAAGAAGAGAACTCTGGAAAAACCAGGAAGTTATTTTTATGTCGCCATCGACATTATTTTTGTTGTTTTCTGTTCAATTTGTTTTTTTTTTTTTTTTTTTTTTTTTTGTGAGTGTGTGTGTGTTCCTTTTTGTTAATTTGTATTCAAAGTGGAGAGAATTATCTTTTCTTAAGAATTTAAGTGTTTGAAACGTTTATAAGTCGCAGTTAATTGGTTATTACGAGGGCTTGAGTGGAATGAAGTTTTAAATTGAATTTAATCACAAAAAAAAAAAGATAAGACTTGAGGGTTTAATTTGGAGCAGACCTTATAATTGGAAGGTGTTTGTTTGAGTACCTTTAAAATAAGTGGAAGTGAAACATTGAATATATTTAAACTTCTGTGGATTCAAAAGAACTTTAAGAAATAAAAAATCGGCACATAATTGACTAGACAACTTTTAGCTTGCTCTATCCTAACATTTTTTTTTATAAAAATTCCTAAAATGTACGATAGATTTGAATTTGCCAACATTTATGTAGAAAGGTGTTGGCAACCCTAAAAAAAAATAATTTGACAGTCGAGATTGACAGCTTAGGGTTAGTAAAAATGAAGCTCTACACTAAAGCACAACGCGTGTTTTTAGGTGTTCTGTCTGGTAGCCATTAAAAAATAATGAATTAATTCATACTTGTTTGGCATCAGACTGCCAGTTGAAGTATTCTGCCTGAAAGTCATTATTATGGCATTTTCGATTGGTCATTAAATGACATTTTTTTTTTTTTTAAGAGAAGAAAAAATTTTTATGACTAAATTTCAGAATTTTGACAAGAAAAATTAAGAACTGGCTCATTCTTGTCTGGAAGACTGCCAGTTAAAGTCATTATTTATGACTTCGGTTGGTCAATGAAAATTCTATTTTTTTTTGAAGAGAAGAAAAAAATCCCTTTTGACTAAATTTCAAAATTTAAACCAGAAAAAATAATGAACCTGTTCATACTTATCTGGCATGACTGCCAGTTGTAGTGTTATTATAAATGACATTATTTATGACATTTTCGATTTGTCATTGAAACTTTTTCTTTTGAAGAGAAGAAAAAAATCCCTTTTAAATTAATTTGTGAATTTAAACCAGAAAAATAAAATAAAAAATCTTACTTGTCCGGCAGACTGCCAGTTGAAGTCATTATTTATGACTTCGGTTGGTCATTGATTGATTAATTAATTTTTTTTTTTTTAGAAGAGTAAAATCCGACTAAATTTTAGAATAAACCAGAAAAAAATAATGAACTTATTCATACTTGTCTGGCAGACTGCCAGTAGAAGTCTTGTGTCTGAAAGCAATTATAAATGGCATTTTCGGTTGGTCATTATATAACAAATCTTTTTTTTTTTGTAGTAAAGAAAAAAAAATGACTAAATTTCAGAATTCGTACCAAGAAAATAATGAACTGACTCTTACTTGTCTGACAGACTGCCAGTTGTTATTGCTATTTTCGTTTGATAATTGAAATGACAATTCTCATATATTTTTTTAAGAGAAGAATAAATCCATTTGACTAAATTTTAGAATTTTGACCAGAAAAATAATACATAAACTGGCTTATTCTTGTCTGGTAGTCTGCCAGTTGAAATTTATGAAATTTTCGATGGCCATCAAATGAAAATTCTATTTTTTTTTTAAGACGAAAAAAAACCCTTTTGAATAAATTTCAGAATTTGAACCAGAAAAATAATTAACTGACTCTTACTTGTGTTGCAAGCTGCCAGTTGAAGTATTCTGCCTTAACGTCATTATTTATAAGAAATTACCTTGGCCATTGAATGCGACAATTCACTTTTTGAAGAAAAGAAAAAAAAACTTTTTGAGAAAATATCAGATTTCAAACCAGCATAATAATGACACTGACTCATATTGGTCTAGCAGACTGCTAGCTGAAGTATTCTGCCTGAATTGCCATTACTTATGACAATTTCAATTGGTCATTGAATGACACTTTTTTTAAGAGAAATAAATAATCCTTTTTGACTAACTTTTAGAATTTAAACCATAAAAATAATGAACTGGGTCAATCTTGTCTGGCAGACTGCCAGTTGAAATTTAAGAATTTTAAATTGGTCATTAAATGGCAATTCTTTTTTTTTTGAAGAGAAGAAAAAATACATGTCAACTAAATTTCAGAATTCCAATCAAAACCGTTTAAACTTATCGAAGAGTTATTTCCATTAATTGAATATTTAAGTGTAATTTTGGGTTTTCAAAAGTGACAAAATATGTCACTATTTTTAAACATTTATTGACAAAATCGTATTAAATGTTAATAAATAGGTACTAAATGGTAGAAATTACATTAATTATCTCGTGTAAATGCAGTCTTCATACATTTGAAATTATGACAGTTTTGCCATTCATGTTAATCTGGCATAAAATTTTAAAATTTGACACACCACACTGGGAAAATTGATTGAAATCATCAAAGCTGTCTTTGATTTATAAATCCATTAGGTATAGGTACCAGCTCTATTCCATACAAATGCGCATATGAATGATATGACCCAATGATAAGTTCATTGGCCCTTTTGAATTTCTATTGACCGCGCTTTCACTCGTGCACATATTCAGTTCCAACATAACCCAACTGTCAAATAGACTTAGTGTCGCTTTAGGTAGAAGAAAAAAAATACAACTGACATGTTTCGCCTTTGTCATTTTTTTTTTTTTTTTTTTTTCATTTTAATCTAACGGCACTGAAGGACATAAAATCCCATGAGTATAGATAACATATTATTATGTGGAAGGATTTTCTGGGACAAACCACATGAGATATTTGACAGCAGCATTAGAAAAAAAAAAAGTTTAAGGTCAGACGAGTGTGTACGAATAGTATTGTCGAGTCACCGCCGCCACCGACGCCACCACATGTGTGGTAAAAACAAAGTTTTTGTTAGACGCGCCGCGGCATAGTCGCAGTCTTAGCCAAACAGTGGGACAGATCATAAGACAAATTAGAAAAAATTCAAAACTGCAATATTTTCGATTTTCTCAAAAACTAGAACCAATCTAAGCAACTGGTTATTATTGACTAATAATTGAAAAAAAGCATTGAATATTAAAAACAAAAATAACGCTTAATAACGTAAAATTTTCAACAAAATAAGTTTGAAAAATTTTTTAAGTTTGAAAATATTCATAAAATTCTGTAATTTCTTTCGAGACAACAAATTTAGGAGCATAAATATTCAATTCTGTTTTGCAATTAGTAATTTTTTAATTCCACTCCAATTTTTTGTATTTATTTTTTTTTTATAATTTTAATCCCATTTTTAAAATTCCATGTCCCACTGTTCACAACCACGATCGCCCATGTTGTTAGATATTTTTGACATTAATCTTGGAATGTGCGGTTTAAAAATTACTGTCGGCTCAATGGATATCACCTCCAGCGAAATTCACAACAGAAAAGTGATGATCAAAGCATAAGGTAGGTGGTGGTGATGTGAAAGAGGTGGGTTATGGTCCGGTACCTACCAGCAGCAGCTTATATTATACATATGTAGTTGGCTCGTGGGTGATAGATAAATAAATAACAAAAAGAAAATAAACGGCTTATATGTATTATTGTGAATATTTGCAACTTTGTTGTGACCAAGACCATCGACATTATAGATAGGTAGGTAAGTCTTTGGGCCAACATGATTACATAGAAACGCAAGTAATTGTCTCACACATACAAAAATAACATATATCGAATTTTTTGAAAATAGTTTTTGGATAATTGAACAGAATTTTTGAAGCTGACAAGAAATTAATTCAAGTGATTTTAAGTAAATAAGTATTTTGAGACCAATTTGCTGAAACGAAACTTTAATATTTATATTCAACTTAAGCGCCAATACTCTACCTCAGCGTAAACTGCGTTCTTTTGTTGAACTTAAAGTTTTAAGTTTCGTTTCAGCAAATTGGCTTAAGAGAAATTAAGCTCGAATTTACAGATTTTAACCATTTCAATTAAGAACAGAAATATTTATTCTTTTTATGAGTGAGTACGCAAAAGTACTCGTAAGTACTCAAAAGTACTCATAAGTACTCATAAGTACTCATAAGTACGCATAAGTACGCATAAGTACTCATAAGTACTCCTAAGTACTCCTAAGTACTCGTTAGTACTCATAAGTACTCAGAAGTACTCAGAAGTACTCAGAAGTACTCATAAGTACTCGTAAGTACTCATAAGTACTCATAAGTACTCATAAGTACTCAGAAGTACTCGTAAGTACTCGTAAGTACTCATAAGTACTCATAAGTACTAGTAAGTTCTCATAAGTACTCATAATTGCTCATAAGTAATCATTGGTACTCGTAAGTACTCAACATATTATTCTTAATTTTGTATTTAAATGAATCAAGATTAAATGACTTACCTTAGTTCTGTAGAGAGGATTATTAAAATCCCAGTCAGGGGCGACAAACAAGTAACCACACTTAGACACTTTTCTCGATGCCTAAAATAAAAATGAAAAATTAAATATTAGTTTTAATTTTGTTTAATTATTATATTTTAACTATTTTTTATTTTAAACAAAAATGCTAAATTCTATAAAAAATGCTTTTAAAATTGTAAATGAAATTAGCTTTACCATGCCGTAGGTGAATTTATAGCGATTTTAAATTATTGTTTTATGATTAATTTTTCAAAAAATTTATTTGTATAACAAAAAATTTCCAACTCAAGCTATTCTATAACTTTTAAGTCCAAAAAAATAAGAATATTATTTAAAATATAAAAATTAATTATTAATCCAATCACAGATTATAGGCTTGTCAAGGCACCCATTAAAGGTCTCGTGCTCTATAATAAAATCATTGTGCTAAATAACTAAACAAATAATAAATCAATCAACCGCGCATTCGAAAAACGTTCTAATATTAAATTAATTTTCTCAAATAGAATATTGCAACATTTTTTTCAATCTTTTTTTTTCCAAGCAACCTTCTTTCCAACGACAGCAGTATAATTCTCTCTGCCATAAATTAGCTACTTAAAACATTTTGTCTCATTGAATTCATTGTGCAAATTATGTGTTTAATGGCGCCCTAAAAGGTTACAATTACCAATAATCAAAATCCAATCAACTTGTCACTTTAAAAAAAAAGTCTAAAAAAATAAAAATAAAAACAACAGCCTGACTGAAATAGCCCCAGTTTTATAAAATTAGAATTTTCCAGACATAAGGTACAAAAATAAAAAAAAACACAAAAAAACAAATAAAATACTATTACAATCGAGCAAAGCTATTGGGGCCATTTAAATTCCCATAAATCACCATTAAATGGAATTGTTTTTTATTTTTCTTTATGTTTATTGTTGTTGTTTAAGTTCTAATAGATTCGGATACGGATCGTTACGAGAGAGGCTCAAAATTACAACATGCCTACCACTTGGGGGTGATCAAATTTTGCTACTGCACAACGCTAAGGCCGCGTTAGACTGGACACGATAGGTAGGTATATGTAAGAGTTTATATAGTCTCAAGCTATACGCCACCAACGAACCGAACCATGTGTCCCATTTTAAATTGGCAGACAATTTTATTTAAGAAAAGTTGCACTGACTATGCAAGTTAATGATGATGATGATGACTCATTTAGTCACGACTTCTTCGTATACTGAATTTTTGCATAGAAAAATGTTCGTGTAGGTATAGAATCTAGGGAGAACGAGTGTTCAGCACACCGCACTGTGGCTGATTTTGATGAAATTGTTGGACAAATTAAATAAATAGAGGGACAGTGCGAATTTTAATCTACATTAAATAAACACATAAAGAAAACTTCAAAGGAAATGTTTAGATACATTTCAGAAAAGTTTCATCAACATTTCAAAAAATGTTAAAGATATTCAAGAAACATTTAAAATTTTTTAGTGAAATCATTTACCATCGTAATTTAAAATTTGGGAAAGATTTTTATTTCCACTTTAGAAATGTTTCTGATGTTTCCAGAAACATTAAATACATTTTAACATGAAAAGTTGAGAAACATTTGAAAAATATTTCAAATATTTTAAAAAAAAATTTAAGAAATTTTTGAAAAAATATGCATCCAGACTAAATAAATATTTTGAAAAATATTTCAGGCTATGTTTAGAAACATTTCCGGACATTTACGTTTATTTATAAACAGTATTTTTAACATTATAATAATTTAGGAAGACAACTTAGAAGCAAATTCGAAAAATATCAAAAATATTCCGGAATCTTTCCAAAAATTAAATAATTTGCAGCAAAAATAGTCAAATCAGGCCACAGTATGGCTACTGGTCTGATGGCGAACTTTCGATGGTTAAGAAGTTTTATTTATTCAAGACAACACAGGATAGCGACAAGTGTTTGAAAATTATTTTGAAACTTTTACAAATTCTAATTTATACAACGTGTCCGGAAAATCAAATAATTCATATAGCAACACCTCTCAATAATCGTCTTATTGAGACAAATAAGAGTGTCACATCAGTATTTATTCGCAAAACTTTTGAAAAGTACCTCCAACTATGTAAAAGGGAACAACAGTCGTTGATTCAGTGCAGGAATAATCAGTTGTTTCTTAAAATTGGTCAGATTAACGCATATTAAATTGAATGAGTGCAGAGTGGGCATTATCTAAATTGTATATTTTTCATTGCAGTAGTAGTTTTTGCCAATTTTTTTTCGTTTTAGTAATAAATATTTTTACTCAAGTGCACAAAATCATTAAATTATTTCATTAGACTGCTGCTAACTGGGCGAGAGTAAAAATGACTCCCGAGTGAAAATACTCTGAAATTAACATTCACTTTAATAGAAATTTTAAAATGTTAGTTTTTCAAGAGTTTAAACAATTAAAAAAAATAAATAAATTTTTCAAAGTTAAGTTCAAACTTAAATGAATGAGGCTTTATAACTCAAAACATGCTCTCGTAAATTTTTAAAAAATGATAAAATAAGATAATGATCTTCTATATTTAGCTTAACAAAAATGAAAAGCCTTTATTTATGAAAAAATAAAATAACTATCTATGTAATGTTTTTTACTAAACTGTGTTTTCAGCTACAATTTTTATAAAAAAGACTCGTGTACTTACAAGAGTTGTAGGCACAATTACCGGCTAGACATGTAAAAATAAATATTTTTAATTGTAGAATGTTGAGAGACATTTTAAAATATTTTTCATAAATTTAAAACAAGATGAATATTGTATTGAAGCCAAAGAATGATATGAAAGTTTAATATTCAGAGGGTTCTCAAAGCAAGTTTGCATTTCCCTTATAAATTTTGTACAATAGGTACTTTAGATACTATTTTTAAATACACATACATAATAATTCAAGAACTTTTGAACTTAAATAAAATCATTGATAAAAACAAGTCTTTTTCATACTATGAACATTGAACATGCTTCAAATAATAAAGAATTTTTTTATCAATGCAGACAGCACATAATTTAAGATAAAAAGAGCCATTAAATCCCTTGGCCTCCGACATCTTAACACCTTATTTGTGAGATTTTCAAAAATAGGAAAATAGCATGTAAAAGGGTAAGTAAATCCTCATAAAAGTTAAGCCACTTTCTTTAACTCGTCACTGTTCAGCCATTTCTTCAATGATTTTTTATAGAATTTATATCATTTGTTGATTAAACAAAGAAACAAATTGCTACCTTTAATCTAAATTTGTGATTGAGTCTTTTAATTTTTTGTCAAAGTAAATACCTTATGACAGAAAACAAAAATTTTAACTAAAATTTTAAAAATTCATAAATAAAATTTAAAAATTCACAAAAAAGTTTTAAAATTCATAGAAAATTAAAAAAAAATTAAAAATTCATAAATTTAAAAATACAATACAAAACATAGATACATATCTACAAAAAAAATTTAAAAATTCATAAAAATTTTAAAAAGTCGTACAAAATTTTAAAAATTCATAAAAAAAATTTAAAAATTCATAAAACAAATTTTATAATACAAAATATAAGAAATTTAAAAAATTCATAAAAAATTTATCAAATTTTTAAAAATTCATACAAAATTTTAAGAATACATAAAAAAATTTAAAAATTCATAAAAAATTTAAAAACTCATACCAAATCTTAAAAATTCATAAAAAAATTTAAAAATTCATAAAAGAGAAGAAAAGAGAGAGAATTCAAAGAGAGAGTAATTTCAAAATTCATTAAAAAATTTAAAAAAATAAAACAACAATTAAAAATTTATATATATTTTTAAAAATTCATAAAAGTTTTTAAAAATTCTTAAAAAAATTTGAAAACTCATAAAAAAATTTGAAAATTCATAAAAAATTTTGAAAATTCATAAAAAAATTAAAAATTCATGAAACAAATTTAAAAATACAAAATATAAGAAATTTTTAAAATTCATAAAAAAATTTAAAAATTATTAAAAAAAATTTAAAATTTGATAAAAAAAAATTTTAAAATTGATACATTTTTTAAAATATGTAGGTATATAAACAAAATTTTAAAATTAATAAATAATTCATACAAAATTTAAAAATTCATAGAAAATTATAAAAAATTTAAAAATTCATAAAATTGTTTTTAATTCATAAAAACATTTAAAAATTCAAGCAAAATATTAATGGCTGACTAAGTAATTAGTGGAGCTAGTTGACATTTTATGACAGTTTAATAGTGTATTAATCGGAAGCTTTCACTTCCTTATTATTTAACTTTATCTAATGAACTTGTATAAAATTTAAAAATTCATACCTACCTACAAATAAAAAATCAATGGCTGAAAATAAGTGACATTCAATGACCATTAATTTAGTGACCATTTAAATTGTATTTTTTTTTTGAAAAACCCACATTTAAGGTGCTAATATTTAGGGGCCACAATATTGAAATTATTGTAGGGGTGGAGAAGATTTTTTATTTATTCACTTAAAAGCCAGGTTTATATTAAATATTAGCCTAAAGTCACATAAAACCGGTCAAGGGTCTTTGGCAAGACTAGCAACTCTAGCTACGAAAAATCCATTGTGTGAAAATCGCTGCGTTTTTTCCTTGTTAAAAGAAAGACGATTATTGTAGTGCAAAATCAATTTAACTTTATCCAAAAATAAACAAACATCAAAATATTAAACGGTCCTAACTTTGGAAGGTTAAGGGCCAGTTTCACAGTCCACACTTAACGAAATAAGTGGCACTTAATTTTCCCATTTTGGCACTTTAGCCGCAGTTTTACTGCCTGAGTAAGTGGAACTTAAGTAGCCAACATGGGAGACTTAAGTGTCAATTATTCCGATAAGTTTACACTGTGAAATTGGGAATTAGTTTTCCATATTTGGCACTTAAGTGACACTTACTTGACTGTGAAACCGGCCCTTAAACTTACGCCCTTTTAATTAAAAATGAAGCATTACACTCATTGTACCATTAGTATCTATAAACTTAACACGTACCGAACCAGCTAAGAAAGCCAAAATAAAAAAATATTTTAGAACACTCGCCACTAAAATAAAGTGACGTATATCAATCTAGATTAATATCAAAAAAATTGGATTTATGTGAGATGTCCTGCCATAGTTATAAGAACTAAAATAAAACACAGAAAGGGAATCTCTTGAGTTTGACTCAAAACTGTGCATTTGCAGATAAACTACCATGAAATAAAATGTTAAATGACTAAGCAACATTCCACACCGCAACAGCCGCCACCGCCATTATATTCCTTTACTTTCCGGTATATCAGCGCAGCAGCGGCTTAAAGTCATATTGTTCGTTGGTTTGTTTGTGGGGTACAAATGCACTTCGCATAATACAAAATACAGTCAACTTGGCTTCCGCGCGGATGCTTCATTTACTGATGTTTATTTATTTAATTTTTTCTTTTTTAATTTTTATTTTTAGATGAAGCAAAACATAAAGCAGCATCACAACATTGAAATGTCAAAGAAGTCACGACATGAGAGGACAATTATTATTATTACCGTTGAACCGGTTTAATGTCATCCTGAGACGAGCTTCTTCCTTTTCCCTTTTCATTTTACTTAGTTTTTATTTTTAGTCAATTTTAGTTGCAATTTATTTTGTACTTTTTTTTCTTATGGCCATCTTCTTCTATGGTACAGCAGCCTATAGAGGAAGTTCGAAATGAACAAAATAATCGGGGCTTGGTTATGTGTGGGAATGATGATCGTCAACATTTACCTCGTGAACACGAACGACGAAAAGTCAATGAAGACGACGACGATGATGATGGCAAATAGTAGAAGAAGTAGAAGACAACTATCGACAAAGTTTATTGATCAGACAAAGTGATTTTTACCGTTTTCGCTTTTTTTTAACTGTACCTACTGTGTCTATCCTACGAGTAGAATATCTACACTTTGAAATGTCACCAGGTACTTCGTTTTGATTAATAAAAAAAAATTAAATAAGAAGAAAAAAACTAAATATGAAATTGAAATGGGTTGGGTTCTTTAGTTTGCCGTTGTTTGGATTTTCCAGTGAAGGCAAAAAGAGGAATAAATCGAAAATAATAATTATCAACATCCGTCAAAGAAGATTTTTTTTTCATGTATTTTAGGCTTTATCAGTCGTGTTTTTTTAGGAAAGCTATTCACAGAACAGTAGGATTTTACACGAGTTACAAATACAACATCCACAGTAGAATTACTGCCAATAAAAGCAGAAGTAGAATTCTAATGCAGATGGGTTTCTGACGTTCACTAAATGTAAAATATTAAAACATAGGCTAATGCGGACGGGGTTTTTTGGAAATTTCCTACTATAAGAATAAATTATGCCCTTGAACTTTTGAGAAATCATATCGATGGTTAAAGTGTAGGGCCTCGTAAGTCGAAAAATTCAACAAAAATATTATTAATAAAAAAAAAATCAGAAAAATGAGAGCCACTTTCTGGCAATTTCAGCATAACAATGTGTTCTGAACATTTTACAGAAAAAGGTAGAATTCAAAATCTTTTACTATACATAGATCGCCATACAAAATTTGGCAGGTTTTTTTTTTAAACATGCAAAAATGATTTACGATGTTCTGCACTTTAACTGTCGTTATGTGAAGTTCCTTTAAGTTTAAAATTACATTCAGGTCAAATTTACAAATTTATAAAGGTGCTAGAATAAATAGGTAGGTAAGGTATTTTACTCCTAAATATCAACTCAAGGTCATTCAAAGCAAAATGTTATACAAAAAAGATCCAAGATTTTGGATCTTACTGGAAACAGTAAAATTCCGAAAAAGACGCTGAAAAGGTGGATTTTGGTAAAATGCCTCTTCATGGTGTTTCTTAGAAACTAAAAAAAAATTCTAATTGATATGAGATTTTGGGAGTTTTTACCGAATATCAAAAGAAGGTAAACATCAAAATTAATTGTGCGTTGCATTTAAAAGCAATTTACGTCTTAACTATTTAATGAATTATTTCGAAAACGGTTATTCTAATGAAAAAAAGTATTAACATATTTTTTGTAGGAAATTGCCCTAGTTACAAATTAGTCATATATATTTTTTTTGTACAAATGACCATTAGGGAGATATTCCTGAAAAACCAGATTAGGGGCCAAAACCCCCCAATTTTCAAATTTTCAACAGCGCTCATAGTTATGAGGCCTATTAACAATTTTTTATTTTTTTTTTTGGGGGGGCGAAGGCCCCCAACGACAGTTTTTTTTTTTTAATATCACTCACGAATATTTACTCCCGATATTGTGTGAAATTTAAAGTTAAACCAGGCGCAAAATGATGCTGAAGAAGAAGTACATTGATTTACCCTTGTTAAAAAAACAACTAATTTTTTGAAGTTTGAAAAGTAAAATATCGAAATAAAAATATACTCTTCACAAATTAAGGGTTAAATCATCTGTTGCTATTTTTTCTATTAGTTGTCGTGGGTACCTAGCTCGAAAATATAAGTTGGTACAAATGTCCCAATGCTTTTACAAAACGTCAAAAGTGATATTTTCTAGAGAGCAAGTAGGTATCGCTAATCTTCTTTAGTGAACAAAATTTCATCGTAGTTACTTTAAGGCCCGTTGCTTCCGGCAAGAACATCATGGAGATTAACAAAGAGACGTTAGGTTAGGTTATGTAAGAAGGGGTGATGATACTATAATTCATACTCAGATCTCGATGAATAAATTGTGGTCCCCAGAATTTAGGTTAGATAGGAATAAGGATGGGTAAGGAGAAAAATAAGCGGACGCTTAGGTATGGAGTGACTCCCTGACAACAAGAGACGTAGAAAGCAACGCAGTGCTTCAAAAAAGAACCGGAACTATGAGCAAAGCCTTCTCAAAGGAAGGAGCACTACCAGGCAGATTACCCATACGCGGATGACAACATCTATAGAGCCAAGTTACTTGAAGACCAATGTCTTGTTTTTTCTCCATCGAATTAGGTGGTTTTATTTTAAATAAATATTTTTCATCTTCTTGCAAAATTGTAATTTGGTGAAAATTATTTGAGGTTTTTCATGGTAAGTCCTCTTTTATTATAAAATTTGCTTATTTTTAAGCGTAACATGAGATTCGAATTTAATCAAAAAAATGGACAAACTCATTTTCAGAAATGAGTTACTCATGATAACTCATTTCACACTACAATCTTCTCTACACGATGATGATTTTTGTTTAAATCCAACCAACCAAAAGATTCCAATCAAAATTCCTTTGACCCAACGAACGAATTAAGCGCCACAAATTACATACTTTACAACGCGGTTGTTGTTGTCATCATCATCATTCGTAGAGAACATGATGAAATTCTCCAAAAATGCAATAAAATATAAAGATATTTCCCACAAATATTTTTTTTTTTTGAAACTCTCATTTTGATGTTCAAATTCGAAAAGAATCCAATTTAACCAGTTTGTCAGATTCCGATGCTTGATGTGGTTGGTTGGTTGGTTGGGTTCGTTCCTTGATTCACTTGTCCACTTTCATTTTCTCACAACTCTCCCACAGCATCATCATGAAATGTTTCATCCGCATTTGCTTTGTGTCATCGATAAAAGATAAAGAAAGTTGAACAAAATATTTTTTATACGGTACGGTGCGGCGCGGTTCGGTGTTGAGAGATAAGATTGAGATTGCAATGCGACGTCATGTTGTCGCTGCTGAAATTCAGAACACAACATTCGACCGCCAAAAATGTCAAGAAGTCCGTTCAAGAGTAGGTATAGTGAAGAAGACATTTTTCTTTAGTTCATCTTCATGGCTATATGTCGCGGTCGTGGTCTTTCGGCGTGCGTCGTCGTTGTCGGGCATCATGATGTTGATCAAGTGAATCTGTGACTGGGTTAATGAATGAATAAAATGAGAAAATTCAACCTGAAAGCGGTATCTTCCGCTAGAGTCGGTCGGTCGGTTGGTGTGTCCCATTGGAAACGATTTGTGCAAAATTTTTGATGAATGTTGAACCGGAAAGCGATCAGCCGCCGCGCCGCCACCGCAGCCACAGCCATCAGCACCGCGATAACCGTCATCATGGCTCTGTTTGATTACTTTTCGTTTTTCACATTGTTTGGCGAAATGATTTATCGCGATGAGTAGGTCAGGTGAACTGAGTGATTTCGCGCATATATGCGTTTCACAGTGGATTGCTTTAAAGTAAAAGACGTGGTTTAAAAAAAAATCGATTTCAAAATTTTAACACACTTTTTTCACAAAGTTAAAATTCCTACTTATGTAGACTTTTGGTCGAATGACAACAAAAATTGAGCATTTGCTCAAAGGAAATGCTTCATTTAAGGGACTGAGAAGTTGCTAAGGAAAATGCAAGTATTCGCGAATTGTACTCATTAAGCAGAGCAACAAATTTGAGTTGGTTTTTAAAATGAGCAAATACTCGATAATTCTAGAACCCTTTCAATATTTTGAAAAAAATATTGTTTTTCTTCTAGAAGACGCACGGAAGAAAAAGAGAAAACAATTATGAAGACTTTGGTTGGAATGAATAAAAAGGAGCATATGCTCAAGGCAAATGCTTCATACAAGCCCATTAAAAAGTGCACGTAATCGCCGCATTGTATTCGTTGAGCATAGCAGGTATGAATAAATAAAAAGAAGCTTGTACTCAAAGCAAACGCTTCATATATGTAAATAGCTTATTAGTTGCTCATGAAAATGCAAGTATTTGCAAAATATATTCGTTAAGCAAAATATTTCGTGTAGTTTTAAAAATGAGCAAATACTCGACAGCTATTACTTTTATAATTCGAAAAAATAAACACATTTCGTGGAGAAGACAAAAGAAGAGAAAATATTTATGAAAAACTTTGACTGGAATGAACAAAATCGGAGCAAATGCTGCATATAAGCAGCTGAGTAATTGCTCATGAAAATGAAATGCATGTTATCGTGAATTATGTTCGCTAAAAAATGTTTTGTTTTTAAAAATGAGCAAATACTAGATAATGCTAACTAAAAGTATGTACATACATGCCCTTTTAATATTTTCAAAAAATAAATATATTTATTATACTTCGAGAAGACAGAAGAAGAAAGAAAACATTTTTTGAAGACTTTGGTTCGAAAGAATAAAAAAGAGCATGTGCTCAGAGCAAATGCTCCATATAAGTAGAAGTTGCTCATGCACGTATTCGTACTAAATTCCAGTGTTGAGCGGAAATCCTGCTCAAAACTTATTATTTTAATTCATACTAACTTTTGGGCTGTACCTATGTTTAAAAAATAAGCAAGTACTCCAAAATGCTAACCTATACTGAATGAATTTTGAGAATATAAAGAATGTATTTTTTCGAGAAAAGACAGAATTGAAAAAATAAAAGTTTTAAGACAAAGTTGATAAGAACCTATGCAGGTGGTACCATTTATACCTAAACATTAACAAAATCAAGCATTTACTCTTATTTGTAGGCAAATATTTAAGAGTTTGGTGGCTATTTTGTATATACCTACAGATTTGAAATTATCTAGTTGCTTTACTCAATAATTTCGAATTCTTTTATTATTAAAACAAAAAATTGAAATTATGCCCATGTTTCAGGTGAAAATAGCCCACTGTTTTATCAGAAATGATGGGATATCGTGCTGGCATTCGATATACGCAAGTTGGTTATTTTGGCGGCGAATGTTTCGTCATCAGATTTAATGCGTCCAAAAATTAAGATAATAAGCACTGAAGGGATTTTGGAATTTTTATATGCATCTTATGCAGGAAAAAAAAATATATAAATGCTTTTCGCAAAAACAAAGGAAAAATAATAAAAAAAAAAACGAAAAAAAAAAACAATCAAAAGGTAGTTATTAGTAAAGAAGAATTACGTGCTATTAAGCAGTTTTTTTTTTGACAGTTATATCAAGATCAATCTTTAAAGCTGATTTTGGCTTTGAATATGGGTACTGACTTGACTTAAGAAGCCGTAGAGCTTATAAGGTATACTCGTACTGGTACAAAGTTATAATAATAATATTGGCTCACTTTCTTTTAAGGAGTTTCAATCAAATTGTTTGTCGTTATAAGATTACTTGAAGTTGACGGATTGAAATACTTGTTTTTTATTTATTTTATGAAAGATTTTTGAAGTTGATCATAAGATTTTGTTTTTAGAGTCAAGAAATCCACTTTCATTTTCAGTAAAAAAAAAAATGGTAAAATATTTGTGTTTTGATTGGAAGATTCGGCATTCGTTTGATGATAGTTGTTCCATTTATTTAAAATAGATTTTAACAGCCTTTACTAACTGATTTAAGGTGGCGCTACAGTCCAGGATGGACCAGGGCCTCAACCAACATCAACAGCCTTTAGTGCTATAAAAATTTCCGTTTCGTCCCGACGATCTCACTCATCACTTGACTAGTGAGGGCCTTTTCCATTTATACCAGTTGAAATCTAGTACACAGTTTTATTAAATTGAAGCTTTTGAAGAGCTTTGAGCTTTAGTAGAGCTTTGAGCTTTAGTAGAGCTTTGAGCTTTCGTAGTAAATTGACAAAAATCAAATTGTGCTGACAGTTTTTTTAATCCATTTCCTCCGATTAATCTTTTTTTCCAAGATCTCACAGATATTGACACAATTTTCTTATTTGTCATCCTTAAAATTTTATCTGATTAAAAAATAATTTCCATTTTGACTTTCACTGATGATCTTTTGTTGATCGATGAAAATGAAAGGACAGCCATTAAGAAACAAAAACAAACCAAAAGACAATCAAACATATATCCCATGACAAGTCTTTAAAACGTCACAAAATAAATTCATCAAGAATTCATCAAAGAAGACAAGGCATTTCTATCTATCTACAATTGCAATGTCAAATAGAAAGGAACAAACCAATCAGTACAAAACATCACCTTCGATGGATTGAAAGAGAAAGAGATTATAAAACATCAACGAAAACAAAAAAATGAAAACAACTATTCTGTCTCTCCTGTTGCTTCCCAGTTACAAAGTCAAAAGTTCAAACGACAGTGACATTTCATGATCAATTTGACACACAAGGGCACGATCAATCGACGATGGGAATGGATCAATCTCTTCGATTTTGTCGTCTCACTATCAGTATCAGTACTCTCGATCAATTGGGTATGATGACATTCGATTTTTTTTTTTAACTTTGTCTCAAATTTACTGTTGGCTAATGAATTAATGGCTAAGTCATTACCAGTTGTGGTGACGACGAACTCTTTAAACGATGGTGTAGACAGTAGCAATACTAAACATATATAGTGACAGAGTGCAGAGCGAGGACCAATTTCACAAACAAAAAAACGAAACAATCTCCTCTCGATCTTGCACGATCTTCATTTTTTCCCAGCCAAACAAGAAGAGATGTTACTTTTAGAGTCACACAAGATATCGGTCGGGCGGCATAGGTAAGCGAAAGTCTTACAACGAAATTGAAAGGAAATGTGTAGAATTGCAAGAAATAAAAAACGGATGCGGTGTGGGGACATCTTCAAATAAATTAACGGAAATCGAACGTCAATTGGGTAATTTTTGAAGATATACCTAGTTAATTGAAAAGAAATTGTCAGAAGTACAATCATTTAGGGGGGGTCTTCATCACTGTGACAGCTGTCACATCATTTTACACACTTGGGACAGTATAGAGCTCCTGCCGATTAATTATTTTCATACGATTTTTATGTTGACAAAAATTTCTAAAAGGGAAGCTTCCATTAAAAGATATGTAAAGAAATTGGTCAGATAGACATCCTATCTCAAGTAGTGAAGAAGAAGAATATTTAGAAGAAAAACTTTGACGTTTCTATACAAACTATCGATAACAAATAGGAAAGTCTACAACTAGACTTAGATCTGGGCTAGACCTAGACCTAGACCTAGACCCAGACCCAGACCCAGACCCAGACCCAGACCCAGACCCAGACCCAGACCCAGACCCAGACCCAGACCCAGACCCAGACCCAGACCCAGACCCAGACCCAGACCCAGACCCAGACCTAGACCTAGACTCAAACCCCGACCTACACCTAGACCCAGACCCCGACTTAGACCTAGACCTAGACCTAGACCTAGACCTAGACCTAGACCTAGACCTAGACCTAGACCTAGACCTAGACCTAGACCTAGACCTAGACCTAGACCTAGACCTAGACCTAGACCTAGACCTAGACCTAGACCTAGACCTAGACCTAGACCTAGACCTAGACCTAGACCTAGACCTAGACCTAGACCTAGACCTAGACCTAGACCTAGACCTAGACCTAGACCTAGACCTAGACCTAGACCTAGACCTAGACCTAGACCTAGACCTAGACCTAGACCTAGACCTAGACCTAGACCTAGACCTAGACCTAGACCTAGACCTAGACCTAGACCTAGACCTAGACCTAGACCTAGACCTAGACCTAGACCTAGACCTAGACCTAGACCTAGAACCTAGATTGTGGATCTAGTTTGTTTTTCCTTAACCAGAAAGTGAAGCTTAAAACTTTCCTAACCTCAACTTATAAATAGATTTAACAGTCAATTGCATATGGCAGTTGAACTTTTTTTTAATTGGTTGTTAAAATTCCACAAAAAAGAACGCATTCCAAAACGGAGGCACCTAAATTTGAAATTCCATAAAACATACAATAAATTCAGAAGCTTTATTAGAAGCCCCCCTAGAGCCAAACAATGTCAAACAAAGATTTCACTTGTCCACCGCCATCATCATCATCATCATGATTTTCATGGGCATGGGAAGTTGCACTTAACGCTTTGATGCCGAAGAACACAACTACACCGACGACGACTTTGAAGAAGAAGAAGAAACCCCCAGACGAAAAGAGTTTAGGAATCTAAACATTCAAGCTAAATATAATATAGAAGAAGATGAGATGTTGATGATGGAAAGTTGTTTGGCAACTTTTTTCCTATTTCACCAAACAAACTATTAAATGTGCGATACACATTGTGGCCTGTGTGTTGTTGCGATGCTATGGTGGTTTAAGGTTTGGGTCTGTTTTTTTTAATGATTGCACGTGTGTAGGCCCAAACTAGGCAACCCATGATGATCATGTTGATGATGATGATTATTATGGTGGATTTAGCTTATGAAACCATCGAACCAACAACAACAAACAACTTTGGTAGTGAAGCTATTGTACAGGCAGGTAGGAAGGAAGGAAGTTGTGTTGTGTTGTCGATTCAATTCGGTGCATGCAACGAACTCCACCTTGCTTTTGGCGGAAGACGAACACTAACGAACGAAAGAAACACTTTTTCCACTTTCTGTCTATCGGGCTATTTAATTTGAACACAAACACACCATCACACACTCTAAACACTAAAGACTCCTCTCAAAAACCCAGACCCAAGAAGACTTAAAAGACTTCGTGGTCAATGGTTAATGCTAATGTCGATTGTTTAGACGAGGAATTCATTGCTGGGGCTCTGATGGAGAGTGCAGAGATTAAAAGGTAGGTAGGTGTCAACTTTCTCATTTCTTCGGTTACAGGTGTTTTTTTTTTTTTTGTTTTTTTTTTTTTTTTAAGTTAAGATAAATCTATTTTGCTTTTTTTTTCTGTTAAAGACTATACGACGACGTGAGATGGTTGGTTATTGGTTTTTTTTATTTTTTGTTTTCTGCTGATGGGGTTTTGAATATTTTTAAAGGTTTTTGACACTCATGAATCTCATTAAAATATTTTTATTTTTTTTTCCTTGGAGTGTCGTTTTAAGATTTTTGTCGCATATTCAACCATACATATGAAAGACTATACATGCATATATAATAATAATATCTGAAAGACTATTAATGTTTAGTGGAATTCTTTTGTGGTTTTCTTTGAACGAAAACAAGAAGAAAGAAAGATTTTTGGTATTAACACGATGCACTCACTTTATGCATTTTGAATGAATTAAAAACGGAAATTATATGAATGGAAATCTTTAAGCAATTTGTTTGGAACTAATTTAATTTTATTTGTACCAAGATTCGGTTTGTAAAAATGCATATTTTAGAAGATTGGATGATCCGTTTAAGTGTTGGGCGCCATTTAAGTGATAACTTTGTTAATGACTTAATTTTAAAGGAAAACACATCTATAAAAAACATTTTCAGATTAAGAAATTTTCTAAGATTGATTGTTTTGGAGAAAAAATTCAATTAAGAGAATTTAACGATGAGAATAGATTTCAAGTAGAAAAATGTTTCATAGTGAATATCTCGGTATAATAGTAACTTGTAAGGAATACAGTCATGATAAAGTATGAAGCTTTAGAAATTTATAAGATAAACAAAATATTATGACTTTCCTTCTTACGAACTATTATAAGAGAGATAAATGGATTTGAAGGACTATTGGAGCAAATAGGAAGATATTTAATAGGAACATTTTTTTGTGAATATCTCGTAAGTTTAAAAAATATTAGGAAAAATTATTTTTTGATCAAATTCGTAGCTTAGAATAATTCCTTCTAGAAATTGTATTTGAAAAATTATTCGGAGCCTAAAAAATATATTTTCTGTGAATATCTCGTTAAAAGTAACTTTTATGAACAATGCATTTTTAATAAAATTTTTAAATTAGAACCTACATATTTCCTTTTTAAAATATTTCATGATTTTTGCAAATAAATTTTGTTTGAAAAATTATTTGGACCTCAAAAAAAGAATTTTTTTGAATATGTTTTTGGAAAAATGCGTTATTGATCACATTTTTATAAATAAGAATATTTCCCTCTGAAAAAAATTCAAGAATTTTGGAGATTATGTTATTCTAATTGAAAACAATTATTCGCACCCCACAAAAAATATATTTTTTACTGAATATATCGTTTAAGGTAATTTTCTGGAAAAATGCATTTATAATCAAATTTCTTTTTAAAGAGTTTGAAAAATGAAAACAAATTGAAAGGACAAGATCAAATCTTTTGTGAATATCTCTTTTAAGGTCGCTTTTAAAGAAAATAGAGCCCAAAAATAAGGCAAACATTAAACAAACTTCGAAAACAATTCCACTTAAGGGATTTTGGCTACCCTTATTATGTTAAAACATAGTGCAAACGGTAAGTAGACTTATAAAGAATTTAGGAGGGGAAACCGATGAACATTGGATTCTAATGGGTTGGAAATATCGAGTTTGATAAAGCGTTCCACATACCTTGCGTCCACCTTGAGCTCCAGGGTTAATTGAACATTCCTGGCTTGACGGGTGTTGCGTGGAAATTCATAAAAAGAACCCCTTAATTTTGATCAGGGATACAGCATTTAAGGGGTGGGGATTGTGTGAAACTTCTCCCTTTTTGTTTAGAAATGTTACAAAACTAATTTTAGCTTCTTTTGTTTGTTAATTTCTCGAAAATTATGTTTAAAAGTAAACAGTGAAGAAGGGTTACTCGGGCGCCACTTTACATTTGAGTGGCCGTTTTAGAAATCAATTTTGATTAAATTTTATCTGAGACTAACATAATCGGTTTTAAAAGAAAAAGAAATTTATTTAAAAACAAAATTGAAAGTTTCTTACCGGGCGCCATTTACGAAAATCGTGTTTATTTTTTGTTTCACTCTTCTTATTATTTTTCCTAAGGTCAACACAGCAATTTTTTACAATTTTAATGGTGGGTAGAGGGCAGGGGTGAAAGACCCTCTTTTTTTGGAGAAAAAATGTAGCTTATGAAATTCTTTTTTTTTGTAAATTGCTCGAAAACTCAGCTTTTGGAAGAAATATTATGGCGTAAATTTTTTCTCAAAATCTATTGCTAATTGTTGAGTTATAATATCATTCAACTTTTTACCTAGTATTCGTTAGGAGATCGGAATATCCAAAACTATGTCCGTACAAGACTGTCTGCAGTTAAACTGCAAATCAAGGCGCTAGCTAGAGAGCAAAAGTTTTACTACCAAACTGAACATGCCACTTCATTGTGAAATTTCGAATAACTCCATGATTTACAATAACATAATTGAAATTGTAAAAATTGAAAAAAGTCGTTAAACAAAATTTCGGAATTTGATTTAAAAATTCGTTGTTTTTTAAAAAGTTTCATATTAAAATTTCTAGCTTAAAAAAAAAATTCTTAACAAAATTTTTTTAAACTGTTCTTCCTACGAGTGATAGCTTTGAAGGTAATTACATTGAATGAAGTAAGACTTGTAACAGTTGCTCGTAAGTGATTTTGCTTAAACTAAGCCAATAAAGATGGGAGGGAGTTTCACCCGCACTCTCTCTACGTGTATTCCTTGTTGCTTAATATAAATAAATCACATTGGTTGGAATAAAACGAAGAACATGCACAAACAAACTCCACTTTTCGGAGCAGGTTCTCCATTTGGTAGGAATATAATTCATAAATACAAACCTACTAGCATTTTCATAGCACCTGCTTTTTATATTGAGCAACTTCTCTGAGCATGTCCTCCGTTTTATTCATATCACTCATGATATAAATTTTAACATTCCGAGCATACAAATATTTTCTCGTGAATATCTCGTAAGCGGGTACATTTATAGAAAAATCATACTTTCCAAGATAAAATACCAGAAGAAATTTATCGTCTAAACATCGATTTAGGTCCGAAACTAAAACATTTATGTATGTTCAACTGAAGCGCTTTTGTTCAACTTTTTCCTCAGCGTAGATTTTCATATAAGCTGAACTTTAATATTTAAGTTTGGTTACAGCAAATTGTCCTTAGAACTTTTGTACCAAAACTGGCCTAGTAATCCTAGCCTAGAAGTCGCTGTTTACAATGAAATAAATTTTCTTATAAAATCAACAAAAACACTTTAGTTATCGTTCTTATTTTTTACATCCGACGTTTTAAATTGTTGAGTTTCTTTTATCATGCATCCGTTAAGAGAGACTTGATACTGCCTTGAAAAGTTCACACATTTAACAAATGGACTGATACCAATTTTAAAAAATGTTAAAAAAAAATTTCATTAAACAAAAATATTTTTTTTTCTGATCACGAAATCTTAGATGAATAAACAAAGCACCTTTGCACCCATTCTATGTATATTGCAAAAAACTTTCACTAACATGTGAAGTGTCTTTTTTTTCGTATGTGTTTTGTATTGGATCTGCAATTATCACCGACATACTAACAAAAAAAATAAATTAAAAAAAAATCCCAACAGCGAAAAACAATCTAAAGATACAAATTGTTTTCATCTGACCGACAGATATGTGCGCACACGCAAGACTTTTATCAATGTAACTCATGTTCATGGCTGGATTTTGTGTGAGAGGGTTGGAGGGGCGTCTATTTTAAAAGAAAGGCCAAAATAAGTATAAAATTTTCTTCTTTATCAATTCGCCAAGAATAAACTTAAAAAAAACACAAAACAAGTCTTTAGAGTACTTAGTTGAAAATGAGAAGGGAGCTATCTACAATTCTTCCAAGCTTGAAATCATTTACTTGAGACTTGATATTTTGCTTATTATTCAGGCAAACATTCTGAAATTTAAGTTTCTTCCAGGGTGGTCTGGCGGAGATTTATGTTCGTATGCCCTTAAATAATTATTTTTGAATTTGATTTTTGAAAGCCTACATCAAAAATGTGGAAAATCGTCTTACCCGGGCGCCATTTAAAAAATTGTATTTCAAATAATCATATTTTTGGTATAGTTTGGACACGTTAATATCAATTTTTTTTATTTCATCGGTTATTTGAATCGAAAGAATGTTTTTAAGTCCGACCCTGATCAATTGGTGCACTTAAGTTTTCACTCTCTAGTATAATACTCTCGCGCATAAATGTTTGTTCATTTTTGTGTGTAGGTAAATGTAAGTATATCTATATGGCGAACCACACAAAGAGCGAAAATAAAATCTAATTGAGTTCATAAATATATTACAATTTTTTTTTTTTTCTTTTTTTTCACATTTAAAAAAGATATTCACATAGATATATACTCTCGTATATATATTTATGAAGAAATATTTTGCTTAACTAAATAACAAAAAAAAAAATTAAATTATTGCACGAATAGTGAGTCGTGTAATGATCGTGATTTTATCAAGATCCATTCAGTCAGTCAGACACAGAAGATACATCAAGACACCAAGAGACTTTGCAGCAACGCAGAGCCATCGTCGTTATTCGGTCGTCATTATTATCGATGCGTTGTTAGTTCGTTCTGTCAAAATGGTTAAGAATAAATAGATAGATGCGTGCGAAATGCCAATTAAGCGTTTAATTTACGTAGATTTCAATTTAAAAGTTCATCTCGATTTTATTTGATTAAATTGGCCTTTTTTTATTTTTGTTGTATATAATTAGAATGGTTGACGGCGAAAGTGATGAATGATAATAATGCTTACCTGCAAAGAGAACAGAAAAAAAATTCGAGTATAAGTATTTAGTTTGGATATGCTATTTTCATTTATATATATAAAAAAAAATTGATAAATGAGGAAAAAACGTGTGATTTTGAGTTTCTAGAAAAATTTTTTTGGGAGAGAAGAAAAAGTAAATTTCACATTCTTTGATTTTTGTCAAGTAGAAATTAAAATCAGACGTTTCCTTCTTATAACTTGTTTAGCCTTGGCCTTACCTAACAAATTATAACCAAAATAGAAGAAAGTATAAAAAAGGAAAAATCTCTTATTGTGATACACATATCTACAAAATCACAATTTTTCAGAACTAATGGTTATTTGGTTTCTCTAAATTGAGCACAATATTCAGGTTTTCTTCCACCAAGTTTAAAATTTTTGACTTTTTGCCTTCCCAAAAAAAATAAATGGAAAAATACCGTTTGGGTAAAGTTACTATACAACTGTTCCCAAGCAGGTTGTCTGTTTATTTACTCGTGTCGAGCGCCATTTAATAATTTTAGAAGAATTCTTTCCAGAAATAATTTAAAATTGGCATAAATTTATTGTTGTCTTGTAATTTTGAAAGCAATAATATTAATATTTCAACATTAGGATTCCATACAAAAATCGTAAAATCACCTTACCCGGGCGCCATTTATAAAAATTTACTTCAATAAATCATATTTCGATATAGATGCTTTGAACATGTTAAGAACAGTGCTTTTTGATTCATTGAATACTTATGATTTCGCAGGTCAATCCAAAAAAATTTGAAGACAGTAAAGCAAATATCTTAAAACAATCAATTAATAAAAAAAAAAAATCAATGGCACACTTTTGGAAGAAAAAGAAATTTCAAGAGAATATTTCAATAGTAGCTTTTTTTTAAACAGCCGAAATTGATAATAAGCAATTGAAGGTTATTACTCGGGCGCCATTTAGTATTAATATCCGTTGAAGACACCATTTTCTGATTAAATTTGATCGAACAAGGACACGTGGACACCTGCCAGTTAGGGCCTACTTCCACGGTGGGTCTACCCACAATAACGGAGTCAAATTAAGCATTGACCACTGCCCTGAGGCAGTATTCCAGTATGTTGGGGCATGTCATTGGGCGCCATTTAAAAAAATAATTTAATCATATGTAGTACTCTTTGAGTACATATCTATATACGTCAACAACGTTAATAAAAATGTCTATATACGTTAAAATAACAATAATCTGTAACTTCTTTTGCCTTCCAACACAATTTTTTTTCAGTATATTCAAGTATATTTAGAGGCAAATTTTTGCAAAAAGCAATTTAAGGAAATAAACTCTAATTTTGTTATTTCTCTTCGTGGTATATTTTTATTAAATCAACTTTGTATATACTAATTTTATACTAAAACTCATTTTCAATTAAGGAAATAAATCAATCGAAGAGATTTTGCTTCGTTTTAGAGCCTATTTCATCAATCGAGTCGAAGATTTTAAGAGTATAATCAACTTTAAAAGGAATTTCTAATAAAAAACATCAAAAAGTAGTCGTTCAGGAGTTGTATAAATAAGTAAATCTTTTTGTATTAGTCTCATCAATCAAAAAATTATGCCAGTTAACAGAGTAAGAATATTACCCGGGCGCCATTTAATTTTGATACTTTTGATACTTGTATTTTTTTAAAGTTTAAATTTAGTTTTAATGCAATTTCTAGCAGACGGAAGAAATGTTGTATCCCGTTCGATACAACATTTTAAAGCTGTCAAAATCGGTGATGCCAAAGCTTGTTTATTTTTTAATGTTGTTAGATTTATCAAAATTATTGAAAAGGAGCTTAATTGAAAATTGGAAAATGCCACTTGCAAGTGTCAAACAAATAAAACTGCACATTTAGCTCTCTCTGATATATTATTCTCTATATCACATAAAACCTTGATATACACGCTGTCAAAATCAGTGCTGCCAAGTGCAATATAATGTGTTACATATCATGTTTGTAAGATATATTACTACACGTTTCTAGAACTGACTTCTTTAACCTTATTTGTCATTGTTAAACAAGAGTAATACTGTATCGTTTTTCATTGCAAAATAAAAAAAAACTAAGAAAAGATTAAAATAAAAAAAAACTTAACATCTGTTCATTAAACATTGCTTCAACTTCAACTTTATATCTACAACGCAGCAAACCCAATCGCCATTCATAAAACACACTCGGGCAAAACTTCATTCATTGCAAAAAAAAATAATACAACAACTGCCAAATACAACATTTTCCTGCTTTACCATAATCCATAATGCCTCACGCGGCAATTCCTCTTTGCTTAAAGTGTCATTTGTTCCACTTAAGACTTAAGTTGGAAACTGACTCTGACTTCAACGACTGTCTTAAGCGGGACTCCTCTGTATAACTCCGGAGGAGAGTTGCCTGTTGCCAGCTTATTCCATATCAACACACTCGTATAAGACTCATTATAGAAAGTGTATACATAAAGATCCATTTCCTGGACAAAAAGATGCAGAGAAGATTGACCTCTCTTTTTTTTTTATTGTATGCCTTGCCTAGGTCTATACTACGTACTCTCTGTCACAATTTTATAAAAACATGTCACGTGCAGACACGCAGCATTCATATCATCACATTTCCCCATCACAAGCTTTATCCGATATAAGTATAATAATAATAATATTAAATGAGAAATTGGATCAGAAGAAGCTTGGTGCGTCTCGCTGATGCTGGTTGTGTTGATCTTTTGCTTCTGATCTGGAGCTGTGAGGCTTGTGGGATTGGCTTGGTTATTTCATTCATGATGCGTATTTTTATTAGCTTTACTCGCAGGTAAAACAAACCATTCCTTGTTCCATACCTAATCACTGATGCTATTCATTGTGTTTATATTGTGACTTATACCTGATTCATGCCACAACCATGCCATAGCGTGGCAATTCCGTTTTGGAGAAGAAACTTACATGCCAGCCATCATCATCATCATCATCAGCGCACTTATGTATACACTCCTTAGAAAAGCGGTGAACCAGTAAACAGTTATTATTGTCTTATACAGTTCGGCTTTGGCTATCTAAGATATATACGCAAGACAATGGACAATAAAAATTGTGTGTGTTATAAGCTGTTCCTTCTGCAAGGCAACATTTAAACTACCTGGGGCGGAATAAATAAATTTAAGAGCCCTTGTAGTTTTGGGGCTCTTTTTAAAAAACTGGTTAATTGAAAATGTTTTTCATTTGGGAGCATAAAAACATAAAACTTAATTCAAAAACAAGGGAATGAAGTCCACAATTTACGTTCAGAATTTATATTTCGGACCAAGTTTAATGGTAAATGTAAAATTTTTTTTGAACCTTTCCACAATTTTTCTAATTTGTGGAACTTATGTGGAATGTATTAATTTTTTCATTTAACGAAAGGTGAGTTCTAAAACTAAAAGTAATTTTAATTTTTGAAAACGTTATCAGAAATAGCTATTTTTTTTTGTGGAACAAATGTGGATGGTATTCGTTTTAAATTTTAAAAGGGGATAAGCGCTTGACTTAAAGAATTTTCTTTGAAGGTTTGAATGAACAACAACACTTAAGTGAGCTACCACCAAGGATTTTCATTTTGAGTAGGTACACATAGCAAATTCAAAATGTATGTTCTTAATATGCACGTTCTACATAGGTTCCACAGATAATCCACAAATTAATAAAATAAAAACTACATATAGTGACAAAAGTAAGTAGGTAACCATTAATCAATTCATGCGAAATGCGAAATGAATTATGTAGTTCCAAAAATGTTATTTAAGTGTGTGGAACCTATTCATGCAAAATAATTTATGGATCGTGAGTGGAGCTTTATAGGTACGTGAGTGGAGCTTTATAGGTATGAACGTGAAAGGAACGTGTATGTATGTACATCTACGTTTTTAATATACACTTTCTACATAGGTTCCACATATGATCCACAAATTTTAAAAATGGCTTGAGAGAAGACAAAAATAAATATAGTAGGTACTCACTTCAAGCGAAATGCTAAATGAATACGTTCCACACTCGGTCCCTTAGTTCTTAATAAGTTATTGAACTATGAAGAACGTATCATTCAAAAATAAATTATGGAACGCAATTCATGCGAAATGCAAAATGAATACGATCCACACACGTTCCATTAGTTCTTAATAAGTTATTGAAGTGTGTGGAACGTATTCATTCAAAATAACTTATGGAACGTAAGTGGAACGTATTCTTCTTTTACATATTTAAGAGTTTTTACCAGATTTATTATTTTTTAGCATTTTATTTATAAAAATTTCTTTTAATTCGGGGTCATGTGTGGAACGTTTTTGCCTTCAAAAATTATCTAACTCGCTTAAATTGTTTTCTTCATGTATTCACTCTGATTTGTTTGTTGAAAATGCTGTTGTCATAGAGATGCCTTGGGGTCGTTGGGCCTTAAGGAAATTTCCTATTTTTTTTTTTTTTTATTTTTATAATACAGCCCTGCAATCTATTGTATCTTTTTTGAGTTTATTAAAATACCAAAAGATATACTTATGCGATCTATATGGAAACCTAGCCAGCGCAAACGTCGCACCACCACCACCACCACCACCGCCGCCGCTCGCCGTTTCACGTTGGCCGGTCGGTCGTCGAGCTGGTTGAATGGTTAATCATTGTCGGGCAGTGGGTTTTTGGGATACAAATGTCCCGTACTTCGTATGAGTAACGATCTTTTGTTTGTTGTTTGGGATTGTCGTGACCTACCTAAAAACAAAACAAAAAAAAATCAGACTAAGAAGTAGAGATAGTGCCCTATAGACCGACTGGAACTGGTGCGGCACCGCCACCGCGTGCTATGACTGCAAATTAGATTGACCACCAGAAGTGTAGGTATATATGTATACAATACGCTCTCAAGACTATAAACAACACATGGTTGGTTTAAAGGTGCGGGGCTTTAGATTAGGTTATGGAATGTTGGATATAATGAGTTTTTTTTTGATAATGGTACTTGGTGGAATGTTGAAAAGATTCGGTAGCTTTTTTTTACAGGAAAAGGGAGGCAAGTGGGGGGGGGAGCAGAAAATGGTTCACTGGCTTTGGTTTATTGCCACACTTCTTTTTTTTTTTTTTTTTGTAAGTGATAGTCATGAAGAGTTTTTATTGTGCTTTTTGAGAAAAAAAAATCACTACAAATTTGGTCCCGGGCTAAATTTTGTAACAGTGTTTGAAAGGCTGTTGAGTTCAATTTTATTTTTAATATTAAGATCTAAAAAACTCTTAAAACCATCGTCAAATTATCTCACAGTCTTAAGTTTTTGTACGTAAGAACCAAATGAACTGACTCCTACTGCCAAAATGAAATTAATCCTACAACATTCAGAAGTGGGATACAAATTTAATGCAATTATTTGGGAGATCATTCAGTTGGTATTGGGACCCAGTTATCTAAATTCTAATTATCTCGCCGTCTTAAGAGTGCTTAGATCACAAGAACCAAATGAATTAACTTACACTGCCAAAATGAAATTAATCCTACAACAATCGGAAGTGGGATACACATTTAGTGCCATTATTTGGAAGATCATTCAGTTGGTAATGGGACCCAGTTATCTAAATTCTAATCATCCCGCCGCCGTCTTAAGTTTTTTTAGATCACAGGAACCAAATGAATTAACTTCCACTGCCAAAACGACATTAATCCTACCACAATCAGAAGTGGGATACACATTTAGTAAAATTATTTGGGAGATCATTCAGTTGGTGTTGGGACCCAGTTATCTAAGTTCTAATTATCCCGCCGTCTTATGTTTTTGTAGATCATACAAACCAAATGAATTAACTTCTACTGCCAAAACGAAATTAAGCCTACAACACTCAGAAGTGGGATAAAATTAAGTGCAATAATTTGGAAGATCATTCAGTTGGTATTTGGATGCAGTTATATTAGTTATAATTATTCATTTTCATTGCAGCAGGGAAAATTTGACTTTCTGGGACATAAGTCCCAAGTCTTAAGAACTCGTAGATCAAGAAAACAAAGCAAAAAGCAAGAACAGTATATCAACCTTCCAGACTTAGAACCCGATGTTGAAAACTGTTTCCCGGTGACCACTCTCAATGCAATTTGAACCGAAACGTTCGGGGTGAGTACTATATTGAGCTTGCTAAATATACAAAATTTATAACGCGCCATTAATCGAATTATAAAAAAATGTCTTAAAAAACACGTTTATTTCCACACCAAATTTCTCACAATTAATTAACCTTCCCAAGCCAAGACCATCAACTAAGCATTTTGAACCCGCCAAAACTGTACCCTATGCCCATCTATCGCTCTTAACCCTCATAGAACATTCCTTGTCTCCGCGTTTATACATTATTTGAAGTCTATGGTAGGTACACAGTATACCTATATACACTTTTTCGATTTCTTATCCGAAGATCTCTCTAATTGAATCTCCACCAAATCTAAAGTGGATCACATAAGTTGCTTTTGTTGTCTCCTAGATGCTGCGTCTTTCCCATTTCGGTATCACTAGAGATTTAAAAACCAAAAAAAGAAAGAAAACTAAACAAAACAAAAAAAAAAACGTATTCATTTCCCAATTGAGGAGATGTGTTGCTATAGCACTCTTTATAAAGGAAATCTCTCCGCTTAACCCCTGTCAGTTCTGTTGTGTTGTGCTTCATTTGAAGCTAACTCACAATTTGTTGTAGGCTGTTTCGGTAGAGATTTCTTGAAATGATGTTGTGAAACCTTTATAAGCCGAGAGAATATGTGTGTGTAGTTTGTTTTTTTTTTTTTTTTTGTCCGGTACCGGTACCCGGTTAAAAAAGTTCTTCTGCTTCCACAAATGCATCACAAATACCTTAAAGAACGACAAAGACGACAAAGACGAAAACCAGGAAAGATAAAATAGATTTTAAATTATGCACACGGAAGCGTATCCATGGAAGATTAGTTCTTGCGTATATGTACCTTCATCTGCCACAATGATCCGCGAGAGCTATGCGTCTGCCTCTCACTCTATACCAACTCCTCCTTCCCCACCACCACCTTCCTGATGCCAGCAACTTATACTGTATCTATCTAGGGATACTTAACATTGTTGCTTGGTCGATTGCAGCATATTGTTGCACAAACGTCTATAGTTGTTGCGTTCCATTCCTGGATGGATGCGCGCTTCTCTGGAGGAGGTTGCTACTTTAGCGGTGGTGGTGGTGGTTGCTGCTCAGCGGCGGCGATCGAGATTCACAATCCCTACTCCTGTTTGCCCATTTCTGAAAATGCCGTCTTAGCCATATTCGGGAAGAATTGGGTAGACTGTTTGTGTATCGTTGTAGATCTCTATAAGACGTCAACTGCGATGCAGCTCAGCTCCTCATGTGTAAAACCTATACGAGTTGTATGGTATCCAAGACAAAACTTTATACGAAAGATGCGACGACGCATCCGTTAACCGGTCCGGTCGCAAGCAAATCCATATAAAAATGGCAAACTTCCCATATGTGCCCAGGGCCACATACCGACTTGTCAATCAATCTCTTTTCTCGGTGATTGTCCATCGATCGTGCGGCTTGCACTAGCTCTGCATGATGCTGATGTTTTCATGATCTCATCGTTGAGATTTTGCGTTTTCAAATAATTTACAGGTGTGGATTTGATATTTCGTGAAAGTAGTAACCAACTTTAAAATCTTTTATGTGAAAGGCTCCTGCACGTACCTACAGACAGGAAATGAATCCGGAAATGTCTATCATGAAAGTAAACTTCCACGTCACCCTCCAGTAAATTCAATAAATCGCAAATGTCGTATTTTATTAAATGCATTTTCAAGGTGAAATCACTTGCGGTGGCGGAAGTATGAAACAAAAAGGTTATCATCAAGTTTAGGTTCACTCACGAGACTTGCACGAGAAAGGGTAAGTTGAGTTACTAGCGCAAATACTAGACGAAGTCACAGGGACGGAAGATGCTGTACAACATTTCGAAGTCTTTGAGGAGATATAGCCCATCAAAAATGAAGACGAACTAAAGATAATCCAAAATACATTGATCATTTTTGTTTTATATCTTCAAACTTCATCAATTAGAAAACGGATTTAAGCCTCTTACTGCCTTTATAAATATTATCCCTTGAAGCACGAAAAATATTTTTAAAATTGGATACCATTTTGTTTTTGTTACCCCAATTCACCATATAAATAGTTAAATTCTGGAAAATATCTTTCTTTTAAGTGAATCCTAGAGGTCCATCCTCTAAGTATATCTTTTTCAAACATAAAAAGGATGGATGGGATATTTTTTTATTTACCCTATGCAAAGCTATTATTTTTTTTTTTTTTTTTTTAATTTCTAGCCATAATTTTATCCTTAAAGTACATCCTCTAAATATCAAACATTTAAACACAAAAAGATTTTTTTTTTATTGGATAAACCTTATTGGTTATTGCCCCATTTCACCCTATGATAGTTTAATTTTGAAAATTATTTGAACTAAAAACCATCCTATCAGTATAATCTTTCAAACACAAAAAGAATTTTTTAAATCAGATATGTAGTTTCTGAAATTATCCAGGACATACAAACTATCAAAAACCAAAGCAACTTTTTCGCTTTATTAATTATAGGTAATTGGTCTTTTAAAGTCTTTTGAAATTGTTGAGTTATTATTTAGTTTAAAATATGATCAATCTTTTCGGACGAGACATAAAAACCTTACCTGGGATTTCCAAAAAGACAAAATACAGCCCCGTATTTTCTCGAACAGGAGAAGAAGGACGACCAAGTATAAACTTCTATGGTCAGAGAGTGAGTGGAATCTCTTATTGACCATTTTTGGTCTCGAAAGGAGGAAAATGGAAATTCTTATATTTAACTCTTTTTATTTGTTTTTGAAACGGGAAAATAAAAAAAGGAAAAAACTTAACAAAACAAAAAAAAAACAACTAAACCAAGAAGGATGCGTGAAGAAAATCTTACACAAAAATTTTCTTATACTCAACACAAAGAATAGGGATATCTCTCCTCCAATAAATATGTCAAATTCGGTTAAATGCATTTGACTCGTCATTGTGTGCTCGAACAACAAACCAATATCACTTCGGAAACGGGACAGGAATAGATATTCTGGGAGATGCTATACCTACCTAGTCGTTCGTCGGTCGGTCGATCGGTAGCCACAGCTTCCTCATCAATCTCTCCCCCTAGGGGAAGTTTTCCTTTGTTTTTCGAAGACGACAACGAGCGCCAGCCGTGCCACCGAGCAAGGTAAAAACGTTCTGTGTCATTGAGCGCTACTCCAACATCAACGTGTACATATATCGCGCATGGATAACGTTATGCGTTTATTTTATTGCAATGGCCATTTTGTTGGTCAGTGTAACTGTTATACCGTAAAGAGTTGCTGCTGTTGCTGTGGTTTGTTTTGCAGAAAATTATCCAAAACAGTTAAATGGTGCAGTATTGAAATTTATTTCTCAGATAGAATAAGACGAGAGATCCTATATGCTTCACTCAGTCAAGTTATACTGATGGGCCAGCGCGGCGGACATATAGGTAGGTATAATCAGAATCACTATTAAGTTGAGACTCGAGAGTATCTTATGGATGCACTTTAGTTTGGACACGAAAAATAGTATAGCATATAATCCAAGATACCAACGGTAAAGTGTGTGTGTGTGTTGTAAATTTTATAGCACATAGAAAATACTTTTCGCTGAGTTTATGGGAATTTTATACAATTTTCGAGATCGAGGTTGTTTAAGACTCGAACTAAGATCTTCAAAAGTGATTTCTAAGGAATGTTTTATTGATTTGGATTTATGGGGAATTTTAATGTTGCTTTGTGTTGGTATGTATTCTTTTGTGTGTCAAAAAAAAGCCTAGAAAATGGAAGTTAGAATTGGTGAAAGGCTCAAAAACTGTTTTTGTCACATCAATGTTAGGAAGAATCTCCCGCAAGGGAAATGCTTGTCATTTTTATGAGAACCAGCAAGAAAAAAAAATAGTTGTCCATTTTCTACATCACTATATGAAGTGGTCAGCGCAAGAACGGCCTAACCCAAATTTGAAAAAAAAAAAATTAACTGAGTACTCAATAAAAAAAAAAAAAAAAAACATTAAAAAGGTTCGAAGATATAAGCGCCATTTTTTTATTGCTGCGAAACATAAGGTGTGTTCAATGAGGCTGTTCGGAACAGTTTAGAGCACTTTAGAACAGAAAAGTACAAGATTTTGCTGTTCAATGAGAAATCTTCTGTTCTAAACTGTTCTGGATTGCTGTTCAATCAATCAGTTTGGAACACTTTAAAACAGGATTTTCTGCACTTGCTTTTGAGGTAGAAGAAGTTAGAACAGATTTGTGAAAACTGTCAAAATCAAATGTTGTGATTTTTTTAATGAAAGTAGTTTGTTTTTTTGATAGATTTTATTTGAATCTCTGCTTAACTCTTTCAAAAGTGTATTTTAATCAATTCTGATTTTAGTTGCTTTTTTAAGTGAAAACGTAGGTAGCCATTTTCTGTTCTAACTTGTTCTGACGTTTTTCACGAATCTGTGTTGTGCTGTTCTGTTCTCTTCTGTTCTAACTTTTTCCTCACTGAACAAACCTATAATTTCCCAAAAAAAAAAACTCTGAGTAAGTTAAGCTAACAGTACATATGTTCCTTTGGACAATAAATTATTCCAAAATAAGAATTATCAACATTTTTTTGTACTTCTAATGAAAAAAAAACTTTGTTTAAAATAAGCTTTTCTTAAAACTTAATTATCTAATTCGAACATTTTTGGCGTTGGGCGCTTCATATAAACTCAATTCTTAACAAGGTTACAATAATTTGGAAACTTTTTGACAAGAAATGAAGATCAAATAGCTTTCGGAAATTATCGCAGTTAATGTTAAGAAAACTGACAAGAAAGTTTTGCACCAGAATTTCAAAAGGAAATTGAGCCGGAATATCAGAAATTAACCCAATAGTCCAATCAAAATAGACCTAAAAATGTCCAAGCCAAGATATAACTAGCATAGAGCTAAAAATTGCTATAGACCTTTGATTCATCGTTCAAAATGAATTGTTAAAATTCCCCATAAATCCGACACCTGCTAAAAAAATTAATTCAAGTAACTCTTAAAAAGTGCATGTAAGGAAGTTTTTGTAAAGTTTGTAGCTTACAAACTACAAAAAAGTTTTTAACATTTTTTTTTTCATACGATATTCCGATTTCAAAATATCCAATATCGATAATTACGGTTTTTCGGATATTACTCTTAAACTGTGAGTGCTATCAAACAAAAGTTAGCCAATAATTTGTAAATCTCTTCGACAAAATGTCAATAAATTTTGTTTACTTAGACTTTAGAGGAATCATTAAAAAATTATTTTTTTTTAAATTTGGTCGAAAGTAAAAAATTGAGTTTTTGTTTAGGTATACGTAACTTTTAAAAAATTGTCTTTGTAAAATATTTTCAATTCGCTTCGTAGAGTATGATGTTTTCTACAAAATAGCTTAAGGTATGCTTTTTCCTTTGAGCTATCGTTTAGAAGATATTGCCTTTCAAAAAAGGTCGATATCAAAAATATCGATTTTTTACTATTTTTTGTTTGTATTTGTAGAAAATGTTTCCTCTACAAAATAGCATTCACTTTTAAAAAAAAAAACTCTCATTAAAAAAAATTTGGTCAGAAGTCAAAAATTTGGTTTAAAGTCAAAAATTTGGTTTAAAGTCAAAAATTTGGTTTAAAGTCAAAAATTTGGTTTCAAGTCAAAAATTTGGTTTAAAGTCAAAAATTTGGTTTAAAGTCAAAAATTTGGTTTAAAGTCAAAAATTCGGTTAAAAGTCAAAAATTTGGTTTAAAGTCAAAAATTTGGTTTAAAGTCAAAATTTGGTTTAAAGTCAAAAATTTGGTTTAAAGTCAAAAATTTGGTTTAAAGTCAAAAATTTGGGTTAAAGTCAAAAATTTGGGTTAAAGTCAAAAATTTGGTTTAAAGTCAAAAATTTGGTTTTAAGTCAAAAATTTGGTTTAAAGTCAAAAATTTGGTTTAAAGTCCAAAATTTGGTTTAAAGTCCAAAATTTGGTTTAAAGTCAAACATTTGGTTTAAAGTCAAAAATTTGGTTTAAAGTCAAAAATTTGGTTTAAAGTCAAAAATTTGGTTTCAAGTCAAAAATTTGGTTTAAAGTCAAAAATTTGGTTTAAAGTCAAAAATTTGGTTTAAAGTGAAAAATTTGGTTTAAAGTGAAAAATTTGGTTTAAAGTGAAAAATTTGGTTTAAAGTGAAAAATTTGGTTTAAAGTGAAAAATTTGGTTTAAAGTGAAAAATTTGGTTTAAAGTGAAAAATTTGGTTTAAAGTGAAAAATTTGGTAAAGTCAAAAATTTGGTTTAAAGTCAAAAATTTGGTTTAAAGTCAAAAATTTGGTTTAAAGTCAAAAATTTGGTTTAAAGTCAAAAATTTGGTTTAAAGTCAAAAATTTGGTTTAAAGTCAAAAATTTGGTTAAAAGTCAAAAATTTGGTTTAAAGTCAAAAATTTGGTTTAAAGTCAAAAATTTGGTTTAAAGTCAAAAATTTGGTTTAAAGTCAAAAATTTGGTTTAAAGTCAAAAATTTGGTTTAAAGTCAAAAATTTGGTTTAAAGTCAAAAATTTGGTATTTTCGTACTTAAAGAATTTTTTCTTTGAAAAGGTTTCTATGGATTGTAAGCAGGTACTTCTGTAAGCATATATATTGAGGTATCAAGCTGGAGGTCTGGGATCGAGTCCCAGCCTATTTCTGTTCGTCTTTCCTGAGAAAGTGACAAGTCCTCCAAGAGTACATATTTTCATGAAAAAAAAAATACAGAATTCGAACGGCTTAGTTGAGGAGCACTTTATCATGACAAGAGATACGAAAAAAGGTGCAGTGCAATAAGACATACGGAAATAAAGCCCACAGGTCTTATTTCCCAAAATAAAGGGAAATTACTCCCGTGGGCTTTTTTTCCTTTTTGAAAAACTGTGAGTTTTAATTCCTTCTTTCTTGTGGTTTAAATTCAAAAAATAAAAATGACAAGTTACTGTTGTGTAAGAAAACTGTTGACATAGGCGCCTGGCTGACGACTGAACATTCCCTAATCAGAACAACGGAGTTGCATGAGCGGTACAAAGCCCCCCAAAAATAGAGTTAACAACTTTGGAACCCGCAAAGTGGGCCACCCAAGGCACTGTTATCCATGAAAACTATTGACAAAGTCCAAAACTGATTCGTTTTAAAATCTTTAATTGAAAAATATTTTAAAGCAAAGTATGATTACTTTGAGTGTGGGTTTTAATGCCAATTCAGAAAGGCAAAAACCACAGCGATTTTAAGTACCTTTTTTGTGATGGGGCTTAATTGCCACTTTAAAAAGGAAAAAATACCCGCGAGTCTTATTTCTCTTCTTTTTTTTTTGTTGGATATATGGCCGTGGGCTTTTTTTCCACGGATCGTATTGCACTGGACCACGAAAAGGCCGTGTTTGCACAGACTCCGATTTTTAAAAGCAAAAGAAATTACATATCCAAAACTCCAGCTATTTGAATTTTCGCAATTTGCTTTGAATATCTAACACATTTTTTTAAAGGGTGCGGCAACATAACTGACTTTTTAAAAATTGCACCGAATGGACTGTAGGGATCGTATAGCACGCAACAGTAGGAAGTCTAATTCAATATGCGTGATTCTATAAGGCCTGAAAGGAAAGCTGCCATCATGGAACAGTAATTAGCAAGCGTTTACTGACAAGGCCTAGTTTTCGATAATTTTAGTGACCGGGTTTTCCGAAAATCGTTGAAGGTATGTAGCCCTGCAGGATCCCCTTCACTTCCGTTTTTTTAAAGTTTTTTAAAGTTTTTTTTTCGAGTTTTTTAAGTCTTTTTTCAGTTTTGTGAGTTTTTTCGAGTTTTTTGTAAGTTTTTTTTTGATTTTTTTGGTTTTTTTTATTATTTACTCTACTGTAAGCACTATGATCCGATGAACAAAATTTTGTTGGTTCTCATTTTTGTTTTTCATTTATACAATTAAGAGACTAAAACAAAAAAAAAATTGTTTACACACATTTTATTAAAAGTTAATTAGCATATTGTTAAATTAAAAATAATTTAATAATAAAATTTTTTTTTGAAATTTGTGGAAAAATCAAGTGTTTTCTTTTATTATTATATTATTTTTAATTTAAGAATATGCTAACTAAAATCGATTTCCACCAAGTGATAAATCCCCGCCTTATTGAGTATATTATTAAAAGTTATTAACTTTTGCCATATATGGTTGCATAATATGAAGTAACACATTTTTCAAGCCAAGTTACTTTTTGCAATATATGGTTGTGCAGTTACATAATTTTGGGGTACATATTATATCAAAGTTGGTATTAAACCTGAACACAACATTTTCCGCTTACACCTAAATCTGGATAACCGTCTGCAATAACGTTGCCCTGCTCCCCTGTGAATAAGTTAAAGTCAAAGCTGAATCCCGAATTTCCGCTTAAAACCCCATTTATGTGGTGTTTTAGGGTTACACTGCGCACTGTTAAATTTCACTGCGGTTTTTCTGGATTGCACAAAGAAAAAGAAAACCAAAAACATATAAACACATAAACAAATTACTTTTCCAATAGCAGTTGCCAAATCCCAATATTCAGCGTTTAAAAATCAAAAGCCATATATGGCTTCTTGTGCAGTAGAGGGTTAAATCCCGCATTTAAGTCAACCATTCAAGGACTCCCAAGACCTGAATGGGAACATATTATGTACATTATAAAAAAAATTTAATATTCTAATTTATAAATGAAGTTTTATTGCGGTTTGGAATAAAAGGTAGTTATGTCGCTACACACTGTATACCTATTTGTTTCTGGATTAAAATTTAAATGTAAATATTTTATCAAAGATACTCACGTCACGCACATTAACATATTAATAGAATCATCATGCTTACCTGAAAAGAAAAAAATAAAACGTAAATAAATAAAAGTTATTAAAAGCGAATTTAGTTATTAAAAGAAAATTTTTATTTGATGTTTACGAAAAAATACTTAAAATAGTTAAAATTATGGAGATTGTGCAATTTATTATAGATTGAAGAATACTGCAATGTAAAATTCAATTAATTCAATTTGTGCACATTTCTCTTAACCGGTACTAAAAAAAATTCCCTTTAGTGAAATTGTAGCTTAGAAAATTTGCTTTAAGAGGTTAGAAATTTATCTCGTAAACTATCAACCAAGTGATCATAAAATAGTTTTATATAATTTATTGACGAGAAAAATTAATTTAATTTTTCTTTTTTTAAATATTTCTCACAAAGCTTCCATCCTTTATGGCTAAATTCCAGCCTTTCATTTTCTTAAAAATGGTTAAAAAAAATCCATCAATTCATTTTCTTTAAACTGCTAAAAAAAATCTATACATCAATTTTCATAACCACAACATTGAATGCGGAATATTCAGACGATAATGTACCCATAGGCTAGGCACCTTACCTATAGGAATTCGCATACATTTTAAATTTTTACTTTCTAACAAAAATTTGCATAATGAATTGCAGAATTGCATTTAAATTTGCCACAACAACACCAACAACAACAAAAAAAATCATAAAAATCAAGTGAATGTGCAGAAAAAAAAAAAAACTTTCAACATCATTTGGGAATCATTTCCATTAGCAGGATTTTTTTTTGTTGTCTGTTTAATGTGAGATTGAAGCGCCCATTGTTTTTTTTGCAAATTTCACAACACACCATCATCATAATAATCAGAAAGAAACCAAAATCATTACAATATACACTTTACCTATACTCAAGACCTCAACCTCTCTTCAATTGTGCCTTCAATATATGCCCTTCAATTTTTATGCATCATAGAGAAGGCTTATTATAATAAAGATTCTTATGTGAAAATCACGAAAAATTTGCATAGAAAAGGAAATTTTTTGTTTTCTATCTTGAATCTTGTTTAATCCACATTCCCCCTACACCCCTCCCTCTTTACAAAAACTCTCTTCCTTTTTTTTTTTGGATAGATATATGTTCAAATTATAACGGTAAAATAGAGGGAAATTGGCAGAGTTCCATATGTGTATTTTCAGATTAATAGTGCAGTACTTGTTCGTATCTCTCTCTCTCCCTAGCTGATGCCTAGATTAAGGAAATCCACAAAATTGTAGCCAATTTCCGTTCCACGGTGGTGGTGGTGGCGGCAGCGACTGGCGTGGCGCATCGTATACTGATATGAAAGTAAAGATACACTTTTTTTCAGCAATAGATACACATTTGACGATAGAAAAAAAAAGATAACCAACAAACCAATTGGCAGCATGACGACGACACACACACATGCTATAAGCACTTTTATCCTCATGCAAATCTAAGATTGGCCAGACAACTTCTATAAGACAAGGTATTACTGCTGCTGCTGCAATGGAACTTAAACAAAGGAAAAGCGCACATGCCATAGAGTCAATATACTACAGAGCTATACAACAGCCCGCCGCCGCTGTTCGGGATCTCTCGTCAAGTTAAGATTTTTTTTTTTTTTTTTTTTTTTTTTTTTTTTAATGGCGGCATAAAGTGCGCCACGAAATTTGTGTGATCTCATTGATTGCATTGGAAGATTGCCAGAGAGAGACCTGGAGCCTCTGGACTCTATATAGGGACTATACGTGCGAGTATATGTATAGTATCAGTCATCATCTCCTAGTCTGAGAAAAACCTGCTGTGGGTATGCATTTTCTTTTTATGGGGATAGACCAATTTTTTAATATCTTTAAGATGAATCACGATTTTGTTTAGGTGTTTTATTTCGTGCTCTGTTTTTTTTTATTATTTTTTATATTCAAACGTATCATTGTTTTCAAGGGCTAGGTTGAGATAAAATATCGTAAAAGAAAGGTACTAGTTCCAAGTGGAACTTAAAAATCACTCATATAAAATGTTTTGTGATTCGAATTACGAGCATGAGGCGGTCGATACGGCTCGGTACTAAAATCAAAGTTTCATTAAGAATTCAGTCAAATTGTGTTTGGACCAGGAAATTTTGTGGGGTTAAAAAGACTTTTCACGAACCTATACTTTTCTTGTTGTCATAGAAGTTATGATTTTCAGTTCATTGTCTTATACATAAATGCTCTACTGAAAACTAAAGGGTTTCTCAAAATTTACGCAAGATTTGAATTTGCTGCCATTTCTTTAGAAAGTGCGGTGGCAACCCTAAAAAAAAATAGACAGGTGACAGTTTAGGGTTATTAACAATGGAGCAATTGGGGAAACAACGTGTTTTCATTGTTGAACAATTGGCACGTTCAGAAAATTTAGTCTCAGAGATTTTTCTTACCCAAAAAGTGAGCAAGGGAATCCAAATTTTGCTGACGAATACTGTTCATAAAACTGGGATTTCTGAGATCTCCGAGGACTCATTTTCCTGAACATGCCTAATATTTAAAAAATAATGAAAGTTTGGCCACAATTTGAAAATTTCGATCTTCTACGACCCTGTGACCGTGTAATTGCCCTGTTAAAACAGGCATAAGAGACATCGACAGACAGCAGAATTTGTCGGTTGAACATCAACACTTGAATAAAGTGATTTTTACACAACTCCGGTTCAACGCTCAAATTGTTTGGATGTGATTATATTTTTTTTAACAGAAAGAGGGTCTTCCAATAGGTACTTCCGATCTTTGACAGTTGATAGCGGCCATATTGTTGAAGCTACATCTATCAAATTGGGTGTCATTTATACAGTCTGTTTTGCCGAATAACTATGGACAGATATAGCGTTCAACAACACATGCAAATGATAAAATTGTTTTATCAAAATGGGTGTTCTGTTCGGGAAACGCTCCGCCTTTTTTACGGTCGCCATAGTCGACCTACCGAAAGGAATATTCGCAGTGTGGTGGATAAATTTGAGTTCACTGGTTCAGTAAAAAATCAACCAACACCCGTACGTCGCCGAAATGCAAGATTTGCAGAAAACATCGGCACTGTCCGTGAGAGTGTGCAGGAGAATCCGTGGCAGTCGAATTCGATTCGCTAACAAGAACTCGGCTTTTTGCAGATCACAACTTGGCGAATTTTGCGTCGTGACTTCGACCTGCACCCGCACAAAATTCAACTGACTCAGGAGTCGGTTGGAAACTGACCCTTATTTTCATTGAAAAATTATCTTCAGCGATGAGGCCCATTTCTGGATAAATGAGTACGTCAACAGACAAAATTGTCGAATTTGGGACGATACCGGGGGTCCTCCCATACCTAAAAGTTAGCAGAGGCACATCTGAAATGATTGGGAGTTGTAAGTCACTATAGGTCCTGGTTCTCCACGAGCCCACTGAATTAATTTATTTTATTTTATTCTTCTACAAAGATATAAGCTTATTCGTTATCCATGTTAGGCGGGACATAAGTTCCTAATAAAAATTCAGACTCATGTTGCACCACACCGAAACAAAAATCCCCAAATACCTTGTTAGGACCTACAAATTGTATCTTAAGTAGGTAACAATTTTGATTCTTATAATAAATTTTTTTTAGGTGGCATTGGCTGGGAATCGAACCCAAGACATTCGGTGTAACAGTACTACGCACTAACGACTACGCCACGATCTACTATACCTGCACCTTTTAACAAACATTAAATACGCATTGAATCGGGGTTGATTGACCCATTTAATAAATACTTTGTTGCAATCTAGCTTAGGTTTGAAAGAAGTGGTCGTCACCAGTCCCTGTTGCAATTAAAGTTCTGTCAAAATTGTAAACTCAAATCGGATAAACCATTATAGAGAAAAAAAAACAAGAAATCTGTTTTCCCTCTCGAGTCTATTTCAATCTTGTTTCCATAATCCCGTAAAAACCCAACCTATTTCACGTCAACTTTTCCCAACTTAAGCTTAACATCTCGTTCAATTTAAATATTTTTCAAATCACATTAGAAAAAATAACACTCTATTGGTACATTTTCTCTCCCTCTTTCTCTCTTTCTGTAAAAAAAAAAATCTAATCGTTATATTAACTACCAGCCAAGTGTCCTAGTCCTATCCTCCTGTTAACCATCATCATGTTCCTTACATCATCGTCATTCATGTTATCTTATCTGTCAGATAAATTAGAAAAAAAAAAAAAAACTACAAGAAGGAAGTGATTGCAGCTCACACATGCCTGCACTCGCCATTGAACAACAACATCACGACAACGTATGGTATGCTCGTACACATCCCATTCGCTCTGCAAAACGCGCAACTGCCACAGATAGAATTCCAAAATTCTTGTACCAACTTATGACCGTGGCAAGAAAATTATGATTACCATCGCAACGGCTGCATATAGAATTGAGGGAAAAAAAGAAGCACGAGAGAGGAGGACAAGTTGCGACACTATGTCCACACAGGAAAGGGACGAAACAGGATGAGAGATTACACCGCGCCGAGCCCAGTTCATTGAGCAGCATAGCACATCATCTGTGGAAACACAGCAGCCGGTGTACCTATGTCCATGGGAAATGCAAATCTTCTCTTCCCATAGAGATGAGTTTTCTGTAACGCATCATCAGTATGACCTTCTCTGTGCCTGCGCGACACAAACCCAAAACTGAAACCATCAAGAAAACACGGAACAAGTGTTCCTTTCCTGCTGACCAGCCAACAGTCAGCCAGCCAGCAATGCAGCGTTAGCATTATGGAGTGTCCCGCTCTCCTGGGAATGATATTAATTTTCTAACGCTCCTCCAGAGGATGCGAGGAAATTTAATGATGATGATGATGACGATGATTCCAAATGCTGATGTGTGCATTCATGACTCTCTAGCTCTAACTCTAGCTGTGGAGCGATTAATTTGAGCTTCCCCCAGAGGAGTGTGTTTTGCTGTATGGCATCAGAAAAGAAGAAGGCTCTACTTGAACACTGGTGCGGCGCGGTGCGGTGCGGCATGTATTTATTTTGTTTTTGATGTTTTGTCTCCTTCCCTCTTTGGTTTCAATCTTGATTATGATTACGGTATAATGTTAGAATTTCGCCATTTCGGACGCGAGCTTACGGAACCTGCTTTTACGGGCCACATCCACGTTAGTTGTTTATGTGCACCATGGAGCCATCTCTCTAACATCATGTTGTGTTGTGTTGTGTGCGCTGTGCGGTGCTCGCTGATGTTGCAATGATGTGCTGGTGGTGCTGTTACTGTTGCTGGTTGATGTTGATGCTGGTTTTACCTATTGAACGAGGCAGAGGTGGACTTGGACAAAAAGGAGTGCCTGATGGTGCTGGAATGCATGTAGATATGTGCGAAGCCTTGAAATTGAGGTCATATGCAAAGAATTTTTACTGCTTTGTTGGTGCGCTCTCGAAACAAAAAAGATGCTGGTAGGAGGCAAGGAGGATAAACATATTATGTAGATCGCTTTGTGTGTGAGCAGTTTTATTTTTTTTTTTTTTTTGCTTCTTTCTTGTTTTGTATATTTTTGTTGTGGGTAGATTGGAGGCGCCTTTTTTGGATACAATGTTGCTAGAGGAATTTTTTCGTCGTCTAATCGGAATTCACATACCTATGTTTAGATTGGAGCATGTTGTTCGCACAATTTTAATGTTTATTTTTTTTTTTATTATTATTTAAATATCAAATGGGCTTTAAGATAATTTTGCAAACTAAGGGGATTTAGTTGAGGAGTGCTGAAAAATTGACTAGAATTAGCAAATTGATTTAATTCGAACAAATCAAATGCGACGTTTGCTATTTTGTTGAAAATAAATAAGTCCCAATCGATTGAATAACCTCAATTGAATTTGATGTGCATCGTAAGTATTTACATAATTGGTGGTTGAGGGTTGTCACCAAACAGTAAATGGAAGCCATTCAAGGTTTTGCTTTTGGATTAGGTTTGATGCTGATATTCGCTTGAATTTTGTAACTAGAAGACTTTTTTTTTTCATTTAGTTGTTTACAAATTGTTATGCAGCACTTAAATACATAAACGGTTTAGGAAGAAGCTATGTCATCGTTTAACTAATAAACTTAAAGCTATTGAAGCGTTTAAAGACGTTTAAGATACATTTAAAAATGTTGAAGAAATATTTAAATATGTTGAAGAAAAAAAAATACAGGCACATAATGCAACATTTCAGAAAAACTAAGAAAAATAAGGCAACATTGCAAAACTATGTCAACAACCGTTGAAGAGCAAAGTGTACCAACAATGTAGAACCCTTAGAAAATAAAATCATCAAAAACGTTTAAGACACATTTCAAAATTTTAACAGCAACATTTCCAATAAGACGTCAAAAACATCTTTACAACATTTTAACAAACAAATATTGAAAATGTTTTACTATTTCAAAAACTTTTTAGGAAAACATTCAGAAACATTTTAAAAAAATTTGGAAAAAAAAAATCAAACATATTTTTAAAATTTAACAAAAATTCTGTAAGAAACATTTCGAAAAAATTAACGCAAATCTTTGCAACAATTCAATACAAATTAGAAATATTCAACACAAATTTCAACAATATTTCATACACATTTAAAAATAAAAGTCTAGGAAAATATTAACAAATTTTTTTGAAATATGTATTTTGATGAACTTTACTGCAAGACACATTTCAAGAAAAATTACACAAACATTGGAAAAAATATTCAGGAACATCAATGCAACTTTTCAGAAAAACTCAAAAACTTCTGGGAAAATTGATTTTAGAAATGTTTCTGAAAAATGTTAGGTATTTTATAAAAAAAAAAACTGAAACATTTAAAAATATTTAAGCTAATCCAAAAATTTCAACGAGACATTTCAAAAATATTCAGAATCTTTGTAACATTTCAGAGAATTTTAAAACATTTAGAGTTTTTTGGAAATATGTATATTGGAAAAGGTTAAGAATCATTTACAAAACAAATATACATATATTAAAAAAAAAATTGGAAAAATTATGCATCTGTTCACAAAAAAATACAAACTTTTGGGAACATTTATTTTAGATTATTTTATAAGAAAAAATCTGACACATTTAAAAATATTTAAGCCAGTTCAAAATTATTACAGATAAATATATGAAAAAAATATTCAGAAACATCTTTGCAACATTTTAGAGAATTTTAAAACATTTTTCAAAGTTTTTTTGGAAATATTTTAAAAAAGGTAAAAAAAATCATTTACAAGAAAAGTATTTTAGAATTTTTTTCAGAAACATTTATATACAACTTATCAGAAAAAACATAAAAACTTCAAGGAACATTTATTTTAGAATGTTTCAGAAACATTTTATGTATTTTATAAAAAAAAAACAGAAATAATTAAAAATATTTAAGCCAATCCCAGAATTATTTCAGCGAAACATTTACAAAAATATTCAGAAACATCTTTGCAACATTTCAAAGAATTCTAAAACATTTAAAGAGTATTTTTGAAATTTATTCAAAAAGGTTAATAATAAACAAACAAATATTTTGGAAATATTTTCGAAACATTTTGAAAAGTCTCATTTGAAAAATGTGTGAATTAATATTGCTAGAAAATTGTGAAAAATGTATGCAACATTTTAGAATTATTACAGACTCATTCGCAAAGCTTTCTTCAACAATTATAAAAAATTCAAATACAAAAAAAAAATAATTAAAAAAAAAATAATTAAAAAAAAATAATTAAAAAAAAAATACAATCATGAAAAAATATAACTACATATGTATATATAACTAAAATATAATTATAAAAAAAATTAAAAAATTTAATTTATAAAAAAATACAATTATAAAAAATACAATTATAAAAAAAATACAATAATAAAAAAATACAATTTAGTTAAATTGTAAATCTTCCTCTGCGATCTAACTTACAAATTTACATTAAGGCTTTAAGCACTTAAAGGGCATTGCAGGAATGTTAATTGACTTGATCATAAATCCCCTTACTTAATCGGGCAGTTAAATTTTTAATTGTTTTTTGTTTTTTTTTTTATAATTAATTTTTACAATAAACATTAGCATTAGATACAAATCACAGAATATAGGTAGGTACTCTGTCTTAAAAAAATAAAAATAAAATGCGTTGTAAATCGAGAAACTTATTACAAATTTTTAAATAGGTACAAACCTAAACATGAAATAAACACCTCCCCCTTCCCCCTTCCATTATTCAAAGAATAGCCTACCATAATTCATTTCAAATTAACCCGGAGACAGCGCATCAATAGCTAGTTATACTCGTATATACATTAATGCGTATTTTGTCGTCAGGCGTGTCTGTCTGCCATCGCTCGAAGCATCCTGCCCCTTTCGCATTATACTATTTGTCAATATTAACATTTTGCCCATAAATAAGCAAATAACTCTTCGGGTAATAAAGATTCCTCATTAAAGTCTGCCGGTATTAAAAGAATGGACCAGGCAATGGGTTATTTTCTGAGCTGTAATGTGATTTACGCTCGTAATATAATGGTCACAAAAAAAAAGCGGGTCACGTGCTTTTAGTGTATACCTACCCAAAATACTCGATGAGACAGTGGGGCAACTTTTAATGCAAAGTGGGAATATTATTTAATTTATAATTTAATTTAAGGAATTTTTGGTATCGGTGGTCATAAAACTGGATTGCCAAGGGGGAAATGTCTTCGTTTGGACTATAAAATGTAATAAAAACAGAATTGAAAAAAATTAGTTTACTTTAGGTCACATGTTAATAAATTTATTTCAATTTTAAAGAACATTCTGCCCCACTGTAGTTCTGTAGTATGGGAAATGATGATGATTACACAGTGTTGTCGTCATGCCCTCCTATCGTGACCGCGCGACCAAACGACCGACCGGGTGCAAAAATAAAAATATATGCCACAAAAAAAAAAAAAAAAAACTGAAGAGGACCAAACAACCAAACTCTTAATTCGGAATTTAGTACGCAACGAGAAGAAAATTTATTTCAGTATTTTTATGAAGACGTTTTTATATCCCCCAGTAAGTGAACGAAGAAAGGTGGAGAATGGATTTCTGGGTATAAAGAATGACACTGGCGAATGGCAACCGTTATTTGGACACCTTTATACCCGATCCAGGGCAATCATTGTTCATGAATTCAAAAAAAAAAAAAAAAAATTGAGGCTGACATTCAAGGCAGCAAAAGAAGGGGAACCAAGACGAAGACCAAGACCAAGACCGAATGGTCTTTACGTTTAAATTAGTCTCTTTGCACTGAAGTCCATTCATTATTACTTAACTGGGGATATGGTAAGTTATTTTTGTTGTTGTTGTTATTTATTTATTTTTTTTTCTCTCAGTGTAGGAATAATACCCAAGTGAAATGATTGGCAGATTTATGGGATTTCGAAAGCTTGGGGTCCAAGAGATACCCTATTGACCGCAGAGTTTGCATATAAATACAACAATAAACGAGGAGGCTGCGCGACCGTATAACTTGGCCATAACCTAAGAGTGGAACGTGTGCCTTTTATTATTTCTATAATTTTTTTTTTCTTTTTTTACATATTTTGATTGTTATAAAGTGAATCGTCGTCGTTGTCGTCTTTGGACAGTTTTGCAATTGTCCATGCGGTCAAGAGGTCAAATTTAAGAATTATTTTTTTTCTTGTTGCCTTAAGCTTATAAAGGCTCTGATAAATCTGTTTATAAGCAGAAGAAGAAGAAGAAGAAGAAAATTGTAAAATAACGATGCTGATGATGGTTTAGACTTTAGAGAGTACTTATGTACCTATATATAAAATGTAGTTATTATGGTTATTTAAAATCCAAGAAGACCGAATGCCGAAGATGAAGGAAGACCCTTGGGGACATTGAGTTAGTCTTTTTTTTTTTTTTGGTTTTTCCAGAAATCAATGTTATTAGGGATTTTTGTCGTGAAATTGAGAAATGTTTGTGGGAATATTTCTTTTATTGAGAGGGCTTGAGAATAATACTTGTGAAATTGTAAATTCTGTTGACAGGATCATAATAATAAAAAAAACTTTTTTCACGAAATAAGTCTTGATGATATTATTGGCACCAATTTAAAGAATTATTAATGGAATTTTCTACAACGGAATGGCAATTTAAATAAGAAAATAGAAAACGATTAGGGTAATTTTTATAAATCATGTCAAACTGACATTTTTCAGCTAAAACCTTTCGGGGGTGTAACTCCGGTGGCTGGCCATCTATAGCTATGAATAAAGAGCCGCCTCTGAAAACCCTTCGTAGTGCATTCTATGAAAGACGACAATTGAACAGACCTTGCTTTCGTCGAATAAAAACCGGAGACTATAAGGACTCTCGAAGCCTTAAGTTTCGTTTCAAGAAAAATGATAAGTCTGTCTTTTCAAATTTGTATAGGTACTTTTTGGAAATATTCGAGACTTTGGTTTTAATTTTTTTTTTAGGAATAGGATTTTTTCTTTGAAATTATTTTTTGAAAAATAAATAAATAAAATAAATTGGGCGGGTGGCGGCGCGACCGAAAGCTTGTGTAGAACCAGGACCTAGTGACTTACTCTCAACCATTCCTGTGATCTACAATTTTCTGCTCATATTAGTTTGTTTTGTTTTGTTTTTTCCCCACTGTTTCACTCAAATAAGGTTCAAAACACTCTGCTGTTACTCTAACAGGGCTATTCTGGCGTTGTGAGGGCTCACAACTCACAAGTCACAAGCCTTTGTGAGGTTGATTTCTTGTGAGGTTGTTGTGAGGTTCTCAAAAGGAGATCACAATTTCGATAGTTTTTGTGAGGCTCACAGTGTTAAGGGTACGAAAACCTCACAAAATCGATTTCACCTTTCCTTGTGAGGTTGTTGTGACTTGTGAGGTATCAGTGAGGTTTGCCAGAATAGGGCTGTAAATCTAAAGTTTAGATTCTTTGTAAAAAGAAATACAATTTATGTCTTGCGCTTTAAGTAGACAATTGTTTTTTTAACAGAAAATTCTAAATTACCCTGTGTAGGTATTTTTTTGAAACTCACCAGCTTCATAGCCTTAAAGATTTCTCTTTCAGTTATAATATACTCAATAGAGCGGGGATTTAACACTTTCAGTTAACAAATTGTTACGATATCTTTATTCGTTTAAGAGTTATGATTTTAGCAACCAAAAAAGTCGAAATGGGCCACTGTGCGGCATAATAGTCCTACGCACTAACCATTACGCCACAGGCTACTACATTTTTTGGAAAACGAAAACATAAGACTTATTTTCATGTTTAAAGCCAGTGGCAGTTAAGTGCGGAGTCGGATTTTATTGAAGTACGTACTAAAGAAAGGGTCGACTACAACTGCAAAAATAACATTTATTGCTGGAACGATAATTATTTGGAATTTAATTTTTTTTATATTTTTTAAGATTTTTAAAGTTTCGGAATTTGAACTTTTGTTTTTTAAAAATTTTATTTTTTATATTTTTGAAATTAATATTTGTTTTCTTTTAATTTTTCGAGGAAATCATTATAAGTCAGGAGTTTTACATTGAGAGTTCCAATTTTACGAGAAAGGGGGTTTGGTCTTACAAACAATATTATAAACAATTTAAATTCTATATTAATATTCTAATAAATAAAAATAAATAAATACTAATTTTAATTTTTTTTTTATTCATGTTCTTAATTTTCTTCCTTCTTTTTCGATTCAAATTTTCTTTAGATTTGTATTCTTCGTGATTACTATATTACTGCATTTTAAAATATTCCCATTCGTAAAAATTTTGTTTATGTTGTTAATTAATAAAAAAATAGAATTTTTTTATTTGAAAATGTTTACAATTTCAAAAATTCTCTATATTTATTTTTTTTTATATAAATTTTTAATATTAAAAACCACACAAATCAATTGTGCACCCATATAAATTGGTAAAAATAAATAAATAAATTTGGTCCATTTTCTGTAATTTGAGAAATGAAGTGGACTTAGGTATGACTCAGTCCACAAATATTTTATAAAAAATAAATTTTTTTTGTATAAAAATTGAAATGATTTTTTTAAATTTTCAAAATTGCAATGTTTTGAAAAAAATTCATGGAGATTTATACAAGAAATTTAAAAAAATTCGCTTGATACGTTTTTTTGGTCGACAGTACACCTCGGGTGACCAGCTTCATAAGGTTTTAAACCCCCTTTTGGGTCCTCTGTCTCACGCAACTTCTTTGCTTCGTTAGGGGTATGTTCAAAATGCGAAATAAATGTTTTTTTTTTAATAATAAACTGAATATTTTTAACCTCCCTTAAGTGGGTTAGGAATTCACAATTAATGGAACAAAATTCCACAAGAATTGCTTATGGACTTTTGGCCCACCATGGTAGATACCACTAATTTGATTTTTGAATTATGGCCTTATAATCCTTTTGCTTCTTAAGACTACAGTAAAGACCTAAAGCCTTAAAGAGATAAAGAGGAATTTTGGGTATAGAGTGGTACACGAACCCACACCTCTAAATAACAGTTCATTCGATGTGCCTTTGACACCTACTTTTGATTTTAAAAACTATTATTTTGCGAACTATATCGAATTTTGAAATTTTTTAGAATACTAAATTTTCTGAAATTTATTTTTGGGACATTTTGATTTTTTGGAATGTAGGTACCTATAATTTTTTAGGATTTGAGTTTGATATGATTTTTTTTTTCGTCAATTTTTACTCAAATTTCTTTTGAAATTTTTTGTTCAGGATTTTACTCAATTCTGTAGTTAAATTCATTCAGAACAGGATTTAAAAACGTTCTGATGAACGTTCGTGTGAAAGATTGTATTCTGCTGCTACCCGTCGTACACACGAAAAATTTTTCAAAAACATGGGCAAAACTTCATACGAAAATTGAAAATAACTAAAAATACTTTCAAAATATATTATTTCTTTGTATTTGTTTTGACAAAAATTAAAAAAAAAATTTTTTTTTAAATTTAAAAAAGAAAATTTAAAAAAAAATTAAAAATAAATAAGAAATTAAAAAAATAAATAAGAAATTAAAAAATAAATAAGAAATTAAAAAATAAATAAGAAATAAAAAAAAAATTAAAAACAAAAATTAATAAAAATAGTGCATTTTCTTAAAAATTGCTTTTTCATATGCAATGCAATAGTAAAATTAAAAAAAAAATAATTTGGGCCATGTTTTTGGCAAGTGCGTCGCGTCAGAATAAAACGATCATTGTTCCAAATTTGGTATAAATTAATTTCTATAAAAATAACATTTAAACAATTAGATTTTCTTAAGAATATCAAATATAAATACCGGTTAAGATCAAAAATTAATGGCAAATTGAATAAAACATTCAATTGAATCGAAAAGTTCAATGAAATCGTATAATGTCTGTTAGACTATCTTCCCACGATTTTTAATTTCTAAGAAACGAGGTTTTGGGGATTTAAAAATTTTAAATTTCCATATTTTTCGGGGATTTCTTGAACCTTTGATTTCGTCAGAATTTTGATTTTTCCTTTCAATATAATTTTATATAATTTAAGAAATGAATTCGGAGAAGTGTTGTTCTTTTGGTACAATGTTTTTCAAAATATTTTTTTTCTTAAATTAAAGTTTTTGGAGTTAGATATTTTTGGGAGTTTACTTTGAATTTTTTTTTTTTTTGAAATGGAAATTTAACTTTTTGGTGTTATAATTTTTGGAAATATTGAATTGATGTCGAAAGTTCTTAAAGTAAAACTTCGTATTCTATATAAAGACAGTGACATATTTAACAGAGAAATACCATCATACTTACTTAAATAATAATTAATAAAAATTTTAATCTCTAAAGAGACATAAAAAACAATTAAGTATCAAAATCATCTAAAGTTCAGTTTAAAAAAATCAAACTTATTCTTAAAAAAATCAAAAAAACTCTACCATCATAATATAAAAATTTTGTAACCAAACATTTTCATTTAGGTATATTGTTCATAATCTTTGATCGCATATGTATATTTGCTGTTACTTTTGACGCATAATTTCTGATAATCTTTTCAGAAGGAGAAAGTTTGATCATTTTAAATGCATCGATAGCATACACAAAAAAATAAGAAATTGAAAAATAAAATAAAAATTATAAATGCATCTTCCACGGTCATTGATGCACATTGAATTAAAATTTAAAAAAATAAAAAAAATATTTTAAAGGCGTTTCCACTTTACGAATTATCTACTATGGTGTTTTTTATCCAGTTAATGAAGGCATTTATGTATACAAACAAAAATTAAAATATCTGAAACTCAAATCTAATCTTTTGTTATTCATGGCACAGTGGGGTCGGTCGTCTGAATGAAAAATAAATTAAATTAATCGAAATTGACTATAGGTACCTTTTTTATTCAAAACAACTATTTTAGCACAGGTGCAATGTACCTTTTCCACATAGAAAATAGATATAAATACAAATTCTATTCAATGGTAAAAAACCTGATTCAAATGAAATTAATTTCAAAAATATTGTGGAATTTGGGATAGTGTCGCGTCAGAACTTGGCTGTGCACTAACGTGACATTTAATTTCGGATCGTATGACTTCTTTCATAGTTATCTCGAAGATTTAAGGCTGAAAATTTTTTAAGTGCACCCGATAATTTAAACATTTCTATAACTCTCTTGTTAACTTCAATTAAATTCCAATCTTAAATCAATTCTATCCCACTGTGTATCGCAGGCAGACCCGGTTTGGCTTATAAATTTAAATCTCAAACCGATTAAAAAATCAAATTATGGTAATTTGTATCTTGTAAGCACAGGTTATTGTCCGTAAGGCATCATTTCTTTTAGGCCAAATATTCTCAACCAAATAATTTATTCACTTGCATTGATTTCAATTAAGGTAGATTAGATGGAGAGGTTTTTTATATGTATATGGAATTAAATGAGAAAGGGTATTAAATTAAAAACTTAAAAAAAAAAACATACAACGAAGTCGAACAAGATTTAAGTAGAGTCATTAAAAAAAAATAAGCAAATCGATTTAATGTTGTTATTTATAAGGTTCATTGATTTAAAAACAGATCACTATATGAATATTTATATAATACACTCGTATTTATGCGATCCAAATTATAGTGAATAATTTTATTTTTAGATTTTCAGAAATAATAAATTAAATTGTGGTATGAATTTTGAAAACAAAAACAGATTTAAAAAAAAATAAATAAAAGTTGTTAGACTTGTATTTTGTATTTCAAGGAAAATCTAGACTCATTGTCGACGTTTATTTTAACGAGTGTGTTTATAAAACTATGTATATAAAAAAAAAAACTTGTATTTATTTGGCAGAAAGCAACTACTGCGACCATTGATATGAAATATCTGTTTTGGATATAAGGGATTTCATTTAGTGAATTTGCGGACAGACACCTGTAAATGGTCAAAACTAGACCGCTCTTGGAATGCAAAATTTGGTGGAGGAATTGCATGGATGTAAAGTCACTTTTACTAAACCAATACATTGTAGGAATTAATTTGTGACCTCTAAAGATTATACAAATTTAACTTTTTTAAAGCTGGAAACTACTTTAAAAAAAAAACTTAAATTTGAAACAATCGATTGATCGGAGTCGTAGGAGAATTTCAAATCGAAGCTGAGTATTATGTTCCTGGGCAAGTGACATAAAAAGAAAATTGTTTCGGTTTCGGATCTGCGATCTTTTATTTTTTTTTTAATGAATCGGAAATTTTGACTTAATTTTGTTTAAATATCTGTAAATGTTTCTAAGGTTTTCTTAATTTTCCTTTTATCTTTATAAATTTTAAAAGTTTCTGAAATATTTTTTAAAAGTTAATGGGGAAGGTTTTTCTTGTGTTTTTTTCTCCAAAACGAAAAATTTCTAAAATGTTGCCGAAGTTGCGACATTTTTTGAAATAATTTTAATTATTTTTTTTTTTAAGTTTTACCAAAAACGGTTTTTTTTTACTGACTATTGAATATTTTCGTTTTATTTTTCAAATATGTCGGTATTTCTAAAATGATTTTGAAATGTTCCTTGAACATTTCTTCTCAGAATTTCAGTACTCCATTTCAAGATTTTATAATTTTTTTTAATTTTTTTTAAATTTTTTTTTAATTTTTTTTTAATTTTTTTTTAATTTTTTTTTAATTTTTTTTTAATTTTTTTTTAATTTTTTTTTAATTTTTTTTTAATTTTTTTTTAATTTTTTTTTAATTTTTTTTTATTTTCTTAAATGTTCCTGAAATATTAATACATTTTTTTGTGATTCATTTTAAAATTTAAATTTTTAAACTTGAAGGTTTGAATGAAACAACAACCAGTTGGGTGAACTAACAGCAATATATAGGCTGAAGTTTTTAAAATGTTTCTATAACATGAACCTATTGATGAAATATTGATGAGAAATGAAATAAATTAAATTATTTTCTTTATTTTATTGTTAAGTTATAATCATAGAGTTATGGTTCAAAAACATGTTTTAAACATATAAAAAGTATTTTTAAGACTCTTTGTATCTAAACATTTCATCAAAAAATTTTAGGAAAAAATCTAGAGATACTTGGGAATTGTTTAATAGAGATTTCGGAAATATTTAAAGACTAATGGTTCAAAAACATGTTTCAAACATTTTGGAAGTATTTTTAAGACATTATTCTATCTAAACATTTCATTAGAAAATTTAAGAAAAAAATTTGGAGTTACTTTGGAATTGTTTAATAAACATTTCGGAGATATTAAGATATCTTTTAAGTTGACATATGTAAATCTTCATGAATATTTTGTGTTATTTTCTTAATTTTTTAAATGTTGTAAATTTTTCTCAATTTCTCATATTTTCATATATTTTTAATTTTCTAAAATGTTGCTGAAACATTACTAATAAATTTTTCTGATTCTTTGTTTCGTCTTCAAAATTACTTTGGAACAAATTTTTTTCGAAATGGTGACAAGGTAATTCTGAAATGCTTTATCTTCTTTATTTCACTTCAAATGTTTCTGTTGTTTTACCAAAATGTTCCTGAAATGTTTCTTAACTTGAGATTGTATTAAAAATTTTTAAATTTCTCTAAAATCCTTCTAAATTTGGTTTGTAACATAAAAACTGTATGTACTAGTGTTTCCATTTTTCTTTTTATACTTCTATCATTTGAAATAACTGAAACATTTCCAATGTTGTCTTGTATCAACATGTTGTTGACTATAAATACAAAATTCATCCTTAATCTTCTAGAAATGTTACTTAAATGTTTTAAAATCATTTTGAATTTCTGCTTTTGCTCGAATACATCAGATTTTCATTTACCTTGTAAGAAATCTATGCATATAGGTATGTATGTATATTTAAATTAACTGCAACATAGCTTAAACAATATTTATACAACATTTCAAAGAAATATAAATTTCTATTGTTTCCAGTTGCTCATTTTATCGTGACACTTGTATAAGCATTTCCTTGTCAGTCGTCAAAAATATTTATAGGTGAACACTGCACATGATGTTGCAACATCATGTATTAACAGCTATAATTATAAAAATGTGTACCCACTATGTATACATACAACATTATATTATATGTAATTAAATTCACTCGAAAACCTTCCCACATTCTTTCTTTAAAAAAAAAACAACTTACTTTGTTGTATAAGTTAAAAAAAAACCCTGTTGATTGTTTCATGCGAAAAAAAAAAGGAAAAAAAAAATAAAATTCATCAGTAACAACTTAATAACACATGACTCGATAATTAGATACAATTGCATCTGCATTACTTACATGAGATTATCAGAAAGGAAAAAAAAATAACTCAGTTCATTTACTATTCATATTTTTTTTTTTAATTTTTAATTAATTATTCCCAACGCTCTTGACTCTGGCTATGAAAATTGACATTAGGTACCTACCAAGCCAATTGCCTAAGCGACGACGCGACCATGTCTAGATCTTTGGTTATATAGCCATAGGGATATTTTATGCATATGATAACCTTCGGAAAGTTGCATGTGGTGTTTATTGCAAGTGCAAAATGCTTAACACTTCACAATTGCTGACCGTGCGTCGTCGTTTGAAGGTGACCATGATAATTTTTCAAGTTACATTTGTTTGAAAAAAAAGAGAAAGAAACTTGTATTTATATTTTATTTTGTTCATATTCCATGACTTCCAAGATTGAAATCCTCAGGAATATATCGAAACCAAAAAAATAACCACAGTAAAATTTTTAAAAACATTCAATAAATAAATCATTAATATGTCATTAGGTCACTAAATTTAAGTTAATAGATAGAAACAAAATTTCGAGAAACATTTTAAAAACATTTCCGAACCTAAAAAAATTTAATAAAATACTTATGGCATTATATTCACGTATTAAACGTCCTAGACTATTTTTTTTAATGGTATTAGAAATTAGGAATGTTTAAGAAATATTTAAAAAAGTTGTTAGTTGTTGCATTTAAATATTTGTGTGTCTAAACATTGAAGAAAAATTACAAAAAAAAAAATTGTTATTTGTGAAATATTTAAGAAATCTAAGAAACTATAAAAATGTTATGAAAATAGAGTAATGGTTCAAAAACATGTTTTAAACATTTTAGAAGTATTTTTAAGACTCTTTGTATCTAAACATTTCAACAAAAAAAAAATAAAATTATTTAGAGATTCTTTGGATATTAAGTCATCTTAGAAAACAGAAAATATTTTTAAAGTATTTTAGACATTTTGCATCTAAACATTGCATCAGAAACATTCATTAAATAGTTTATAGACATTTTTGAATTGTTTACTAGACATTTTGGAAATATTCAAGACATCTCAGAAACATGTTTTAAACATTTTGAAAGTATTTTTAAGACTCTTTGTATCTAAACATTTCAACAAAAAAAATTAGATAATAATTTAGAGATACTTTGGAATTGTTTAATAGAAATTTCGGAAATATTCAAGACATCTCAGAAGCTAGAAAACTGTAATAATCATGGATTAATGGTTCAAAAACATGATTTAAACATTTTGAAAGTATTTTTAAGACTCTTTGTATCTAAACATTTCAACAAAAAAAAAATAAAATTATTTAGAGATTCTTTGGAGTTTAAGTCATCTTAGAAAACAGAAAATGTTTTTAAAGTATTTTAGACGTTTTGCATCTAAACATTGCATCAGAAACATCCACTAAATAGTTTATAGGCATTTTTGAATTGTTTACTAGACATTTTGGAAATATTCAAGACATCTCAGTAACTATAAAAATGTAGTAATCATCGATTCAATGGTTCACAAACATGTTTTAAACATTTTTGAAGCATTTTTAAGACTCTTTGTATCTAAACATTTCAACAAAAAAAAATAAGAAAATAATTTTGAGATACTTTGGAACTGTTTAATAGACATTTCGGAAATATTTAAGACATCAAAGAAAACAGAAATTATTTAAAAAGTGTTTTAGACATTTTGCATCTAAACATTGAATCAGAAACATTCATAGTTGTTTATAGACATTTTTGAATTGTTTACTAGACATTTTGGAAATATTCAAGACATCTCAGAAAAAGGAAAATTTTTAAAATCATGGAGTAATGGATCAAAATCATTGTTAATATATTCTAGAAGTATTTTATACTCTTTGTATCTAAACATTGTTTACTAGACATTTTAGAAATATTCAAAACATCTCAGAAACTAGAAAAAATCATGGATTATTGGATCAAAACCATTTTTGAAACATTTAGGGTTTTTGTATTTAAACATTGCATCAGAAACATTTTAAAACAGTTTAGAAACACTTTTTTAATAGATATTTCAGAAATTTTTTAAATAAATTTCATCAGTATCAATTTGAGAACACTTGAACAAAATTTTATAATTTTTACAAAAATCTTTTACAAACATTGACAAATGAAAGAAATTTCTAAAAAAAAAAAATTAATAGTTTTCTATTCAAAAATTTCATCATTAAATTATTCTCATGTCAGACTGGGCCTAGCTACATATAAATGTAGATGACACAACTCATCTCTATTTCCACCACTTCTTCTAAAAGAGTAGGTACACCTATAACCTCTTTTCTATACAATAGCTCCTTAGAATGAAAAGATTATCATTTTCAAATGAAAATGTTGCTTCTTAATAAATACAATAAAGAAACAAAAAAAATTGATCAACTACCTAAGCTACTAGGTATAGCAATAATAGGTATCTAGATAAAAATACATCTCAATGGCAGCAGCAGCAGCGGATGTGTCCATAAAGATACTTACGATACTTAATCCCATCATAGTGAATATTTTTATTTATTTTTTTTTTTTTTTTTTTTTTGTTTTTTCTAAGCAACATTTTTTATTTTATGGTCAAACAACTGGAAGCCAGTAATTTCATTCCATTCCATAATACAAAAAAGCCTGCTGCTTGCTACTCTATACGCCAATACTTGTTTCTGTTATTTCACAAAAGTAACTTCTTAGGTTATAGCTGGCTGATGATGGTTGGTGAAATCCTGAGTTTATAAAAGCTTCAAGCTTTATATCAACCTATCAACAAATTGAAATCGCATAATACTGCGCAAACTATGCCTTATAGGTTAGGTATAGGTATAGAAGATATATAGAGATGGACATGTAAAGATACGAATCCAAAATAAAAAACAAAAAATACCCCCAAAACCAATTGTGAATAGCTCAGCTGGTGGAAAAGGTTAACAACGAAGACAAAAAAAATTAAAGAAAAAAATAAAAACAACAAGAAAACTTCGATTTCGGTAGAAAAATTGTGCAAGAAGATTGCAGCAGCTATATAAGTACTTACTTACAACAACTCAGTCTTCTATAGGAGTTATAAGCAATAGATTACGAAAAGATTATACTGACTGCATCTCCCTTCTTATCATCAAACTATCGTTCCCACAATTAGAAAAAAAAGGTTAAGCAAAATACAAAAAAAAAAAAAAAGTAGTTGGTATCCAAGTTTTCAATGAAAGAAACGATACTATGAAATGCACTTTGGAGGAGTGCCCGCGCAACTCTCGGGGTCATTCTGGGCATAACAACACTTGAAGCTCAGACATCATGTATATTGTATATCCATGTCATCAGTAATTACCAACTCTTTAGGTTTTTACACACACACACACACACCGCACCGGCAGCAACATAGCGTCAATTCGAACAACGAGATATTGGAAGACGAGGTAGATACCTTACCTAACATCTGACATAGCATCCATCACGGATGCATGACATGCCAAGTGTCTATCTATCTTTGGAGATATGGTGTCGAGGTGATTCCCCATTTGGACGACCGGACATGACCATCATTGTTGATATACAAAAAGGCGTAGATAGGTTTTGTGTTCTATTCATTTCCTCAGGACCGTACCATCAGTAATTATCCCATCAGACTTATGAATACACACGTCTTTGAGATACTTTTGTATCTTATGATGTGTATGTTCGTTATTTGGCGAATTAAACGTCTCACCAAATGTCAAATAAGAATTGCTAAGCTTATAGGTATACAAATATGTGAAGGCCAAATATAGAGTTGTGTATGAAAACATGATAAAACGCGGAGTAAAAAGCTGAACGATAACTCCAAAAGGCTCCTCTCCTCGCACGCTATACACTGAAGCCAGGGATAAATGCAAATCACAGATATTCGCTGAATCTGGGATCTTGTCTTCGTCTCGTTTGTTGGTTTAGATTTAGATACACCAACTGAATGTATCTACACTGACAGAAAAGGATGAAACAAATATGGAAGGAACTTTGAAACAAAAAAACTTTCTGCGAAAATGTTTAAAAAAGACAAAAAAGAATTTAGCTCGAGTATTCGAAGAAGAAGAAAAATGATAGGAAGACAATTATTTTCAAAAAGTGTCACCAGTCAAAAAGAAACACTTTTAGATAAGCTTTGAGCGTGGAATCCTTCTTAAACCAACAAATTTACAAAAATTTATTTTCATGCAAACTCTTAGGCCCAGTTTCACACTCGATTAAGTGTCACTTAAGTGCCAAATATGAAAATCTAATGCTCAATTTCACAGATTTTATAGTGGAAACTTATGGGAATAAGGGACACTTAAGTCTCCCATATTGGCCACTTAAGTGTCATTTACTCAGACAGTAAAACTGCGCATAAAGTGCCAAAATGGGAAAATTAAGTGCCACTTATTTTGTTAAGTGTGCACTATGAAACTGGCCCTTAATTCAGTAAATTCTTTATCTCTGAGTTTGAAAGAAATAAATTCTATAGAATTGCAATTTTTCTCCAGTGCCTATAATTTTCTTTCAGTGTAAATATAAGATTGGATCATTTTTACTCTATAGAAACTTTAGAGATGGGATGATTGCATTATGGATGATTGTGGTTCTACATCAAAAATCCTAGATATATAGCTAGCTACTCCCTGAGCAAACTGATCTGATGCAGCACTCGGTAGTAGCTTTTGATAGCATTTTTTGCAATTATTTGTTGATGCAGAAGATGTTAACCTAGAGGCTATATAATAGAACACATACCGACATATAGATAGATAGAGATGAAGGAAGGACCCATCATCCAAGTAAGAAGAGACGACCAACGATGGATGATGCATACAGGAGATGACTTCGCATCCATCAAACTCACTTTTCAAACCACCCGAGTTGTATTGTTGGTTTGTTTGTTTGTTTGTTTAGTCGGCCGCATCATATGCAAATAATATACTGAGATGAATTTGCTTTATCATCATTTCGGACAGCTTCTGTGGGAGATGCCATCACTGTGGTGGGTCATTTTATTTATTAATTTTTTTTTTTCCAGCAAAGGCTAATTCAATTCGATGGTTTAATATTGAAAAAAGATAAGATTTGTCCAACTGGATGGATTTCTATAAAAAACTAAGTTAAATAGAAAATTTGAATGTAAACACAAAAATTTGAGTGCAGGGGACAAAAGGCTTATTTGCACAATCGATCTTGTCATATAACGAGATATACAGCAATGAACCAAAAATGAGGGAATTTCCTCAAAAACGACGAATATATTTTTTTTTTAATTCATAAATAATTTAGATTGAAAAAAGATTATATATTGAAAATACGAAGTACTTAAATATACATATTTATTCTAAACATTGAAGAAAAACTACAAGAAATTCAAAAAATCAGTTTAAAGCAATTTTGGAAATAATTAAGACATATCTAAGAAACCGTCAAGAATGTAAGAATAATTGAGTAATGGTTTAAAAGTATGTTTTAAACATTTTAGAAGACTCTTTGTATCTAAACATTTCTTTAGAAACATTTTGAAAAAAGTTAGAGATACTTTAGAATTGTTTAACACACGACATTTTGGAAAAACAGACACTTTAAAAACCAGCAAACATTTAAGAAATACTTTAGACTCTTTGTATCTAAACATTTCTTCAGAAACATTAAGAAAAAAAATTAGAGATACTATTGAATTGTTTAATATATAGACATTTTAAAAACCAGCAAACACTTAGGAAATGTTTTAGACTCTTTGTATCTAAACATAGCATCAGAAACATTTAGAAAATATTTAATAGATACTTGTTTAATAGAAATTTAACAGAAATTTTTCAAAAACATAACATTTAATAAAAATTACCCAAAAATAAGGAAATTTCTGGTAAAAAATCTTTAACGAAATTTTATTTCTATCACTTTAAATCAAAATTATTAGCGCCGTTTACGGAACAAATTAAAATAACAAGGAAGTCTTGGTCTCTCCCTCTCGCTTTTTTTCTTTTTTTTTTTGAGAACAAAATTTTAAAATCGTTGGAGCGATTTTTTAAAGAAACAATTTTAAGGTAGGTATACAATTTAGTAACATTTTTACAATTGCTTCGCCAATTTATTTTTTTTATTAATTCAGAGTTAAAAAATTAATTGCGAAAAAAAATCATCTACCCATATTTGAAATATCGAATTTTCCAAAAAAAAAAAAATATTTAAACTTATTCGAAATTCTTGCATCGAAAATAAAAAAAAATGTTTCTTTGAGAGGAACTATTAATCCAAAGTATTTTTTGATTCTATAAAATTGTAGATCGTACCTACTAATATAAGTAGGTTGTACATATAGAAATTTTAATCAAAATCGTAAAAAAAACATTTTTGAAGAAAATAAGATTTAAATATTTTGTATAGAAGGTAGGTACTGTTAATTTTGACAATGTTCCTTAGACCAGACATGCAACTAAACAGTTTAGTTTCGATATATTAAAAAACCGCTTGGTGCTAAGTTTAATAAAAACCGATCAAATCGTTTTCGAAATATTAAATTAAAACTAAAAATAAATTCCAAAATTTTTAAAAATTCAAAATTTTGGTAAATATTTTTCTTTTTTTACACTTTTCAAAACATTTTTCATAAAAAAAATTTATCAAATTCAGTTGAATCGTGTGTCGAAAAACGAAAAAAAAATTGTTCCATTTTGTTAGAAGACAAAAAAAATCAAAAAGCAGGAACCGATAATTACGAAGCCAAGTATGGCTTTCTACAATTATGTCCTTTTTTCTCCTGACTTAAATAAAAAAAAAATGCTCAAAACATTTCTGAGGACAAATAGCTGTGCCTTGGCACACTTGCACCAAACAAGAAGGAAGATATTCTTGTTTTGCAGGTCAGTCGGTTACTTGTTGTCATTGAAAACGGATGTGTGAAAAATTTTCTTATTTCAAATAATAATAACATTTGTGTTAGGTGAGTTAAGTGGTCAAAAAAATATCTTTCTGATTGGGTCTAATACTCTTTGAAATTTTAATTAATACATTTTTATAAAAAAAAAATTATTATCTTGATCGTTGAGGGGTAAAAGTGTACAAGCCATATTTGGCTTCGTATGCAGTAAGGGGTTGGAAATATACATATGTATTTGGTTGTTTATTTAAAAAAAAAAAAATTGTTGGTTTTTAATAAAAAAAAACTCTTAAAACAACCTTAGGAAGTTATTTATTTATTTTTTCCTCTTCTTTAAACAGTTATTCATGCAGTAGAGGGTTAAGACTGTAGTCGAACAGACAGACTGACGGACAAAATTTCCAAACCTACTTTTTTCGACTCGCTATATCATCATAATGTCCAATTTGATCACAATCTCCAGTTCGATTTTCTTAACAAACTAAAATTTTGGCATTTCACTCGACTTTCTCCAAGTCAAATTTCCTCTAAAACGAATTGTTCGCTATATTTTCGCATTCCCTTCAATTTTCCATACAAATAAAATCCTCTAAGTCGAAATCGCTTCAAAATCGAAATTTCCTCTAATTCGAATAAATTTGTTCGATTATTTGCCTACTTCAATCTCTTTAAATTGATTTTTTTTTCTTTTGTGGAAAACTTAATAAAAAAAATTACCCTTTCGCAACTCGTATTTACTATATAAACATCAAGCACACACACTCGCATAATCTGACTCTCTCTGTCACATCACGTGCACCACCGTGCGTCGTAATTTTGTTTCAAAAAAATTTTGATAACAAAATAATGAATTATTGAGCCATAAAAACAAGAAGCTTCTCTTTATTTAAATTTAATAAAAAGCATTTATTAAATTTAAATAAATACAAAACAAAAATATTAAACTATCTTAGTCGAATTTTTCCAAAAATCCTTCTAACACGAAATAATTTTGATATTCCGCGAAAATTTGACTTAGAGGGAGTCGACTGTATTTATACATTGATTATGACTTAGGGGTAGGTATCAACTTTTATTTGAAAATGCAATTTGATTCAAAATGAGTAAATTTCTGACAAAAGTCAAATAGTATAAAATATGATTTAATATTGTTTACTGATGAATTGTTTTACTACCTAATTAAAAAAAAAAAAAAATGATAACATATCATTTATTCTTTAAGGCTACAGTTTCAATAAGCGTAATTTTATGAATTATATTTGAATTTATTCTTCAGAATTATTCGTCATAAGCGGTTGGGAACAGTGAATTCTTTGAAATTCCAATAAAAAAAAAATACAATTTTAAAATTTTTAACACGATCCACTAATTTTTTCACGGTCCATATCATCAGTTCTGACGATTTTTTAAATAAAATCAAATTGATTTGAACTATTGGTTTGTTCGGAAGAATTCGTGCGACTTCTGACGAATAAAACTCATGATACAGTAATTGATTTTATACAACAAAAAAAACTAAGATTTTTGTTAGTTCTTCCGTATATTACACCACAATGTTTCGACAGAATAAGCATCCAATGCTTATAGACTGTTATTAATACGCGAAAAAAATGAATGGTGAGTGCGAAGGGACCTTAATAAACTCTGTAACTTATTTCTTTCAATTTTTTATTTTTCCATACTTCTGATTTGTATAAAGAAAACTTGGAAAATTCAATATGAAAATGTTCACGATTGAACAACGAACGAAAATCTTAGACTTTTGAAACCCCTTCGTTTTGTTGGCAACCATCTTGTAAAATATAAGCCAATCAAAAAATATTTCTACCGAAATTATTATCATGAATAAAAAATTGAAAAAAAAATAAATTAAGTTATAAAAATTACAATAACAACTGAAAGAATAAAATATTTTATTTCTTTTTCGAAGAAAAAAAAATAAACTTTCTTCTATCCCCATATAAAGATATAGTAATGTTTAATTAAGTCTTATAAAATAAAATTCCACTAACATACCTGCATACCAAGTGAAACTTAATGTCGTGTTAATATTAAAATATTATTATAAACATATGCACAACCAATCATCGATTTATAGACGACCAAAAGAATTCTTTTTCTTACCTGCAATGAAAAAGAAAAAAAAAGAAAACAAATTATAAATCACGTTTAATAATAATAATGTCAAATGCGTAGGCGCATAAAATACTTAACAAATATGTAAACATAATAATTTTTTTTTTAAATAGATAAAAACAATTTATTTCTTTGTCCAACAACATATAAATACAATACATACTTCATTAAGGCTGTCATATTTAAACATGGAATTTACTAATGAACCAAACAATGAATAAATAATAAGCTAGTAAGATTTGTTTTTGTAAAATAGAAATGTTTAAAACCAGAACCTATAGTCTGTCTTAAGTAAAACTAGTTGACCTCCTCAATTTTGCACAGTGCTGGATTTGCAAAAAAAAAAAAAAAACAAACAAACAAGACTTTTAAAAGCTACATTTTGGCATACAAAAGATCATACCTTACAAAGTTGTTCTTTTTTCTATGAAAATATTTTATAAAAACATAAAAAATAAATAGAAAAAAAAATGTTTTCAGGGCATCAACTTTATTAAATCCAGCAATGCTTTAGCTTTATTCAAGCAAATTTCCAGTTCGAAAGATCACCATAACAATAAAACGAGGGAAAAGAATTTTTTGGTTTAATGTTATAATATTATATTTTTTTTCATTTTGATCATTAAATTCTTCAACGTGATAATTTTATAATTAATTTAGTTGGTATGCAATAGAAGAATTATGTGACATATTTTCGAACAATTTTCTTTTATTTTTATTTATTTTTTTTTTAGTTTGTATAAATTAAGTTATTCAAGGCTCGTTAGGCAGAGTTATGTAAAGACACGAACATGTTGATTAATTACATACATGCGGTTAAGAATTGGTATTTTGTAATGTAATTTTCCGGGAGTACATTGTACTCTCACATTACGTAAAATACATACATAAATTTAAATATGTTCACAGGTGAAGAAACATTAATTTTCTGCACTTAGTTCTAATGAAATAATTTTTTGTAAAAGTAAAGTGGGTACGTCTACCATTAATCTTAAAATTAAAAATGATGTTTGAATTAAACTACACACTAATTTTGTTGCTTTTTGGAGAATGTTAAAACTTAAAAAAATGTAATCAACAAAAATTATTAAAAATAAAAGGAAAATTTCATAAGTCCGTCCCAACCATATAGAATCTAATTCGGTTGACACATACCAAAGGGCCTGTCGTACTTCTTCAGAGAACGTTTAGTTTTTCCCACACCGAAAGTCACGTAAATAGACTATTACTCCTATTACGATTGTCAATTATCAATAATTGATAGTTGATAAATATTGAAAATGGGGCAGGTCGAGACAAGAAAAAAAATCGTATGGGGGGTCTATTTCCCCCTGTTTAGGCGGATGCCCCAATCTTTAAAAAAAACGACTCAAAATAGAAAAATTATCATTCAAAATCAACGGCAACACTTATAATGTCATGTTATACAGTGGCAGTTTTAGAAAAATTAATTTTCGAACACAAAATTTAAAAATAATTTCTTCTTTTTCTCGTTTTCTTTTTCTCTTTCTCTTTCTCTTAAAAAATTTGTTCAAACTATTTTTTTCAAAATTTTACGTTATTAGGTAATATTTTTGGTTTTAATATTCAATGTCTTCTATAGATTTAAAAAAATCGAAATGCATTATTGGCTTTCAAAAAAGTTGTGACAGTATGCCATTTTAAGTGTTGCCGTTGATTTTTAATAATTTTTTTTTTTCTATTCTAAGTCAATTTTGTAGAAAACTGTCTCTAAACAGGATGAAACAGACCCCCATCTACCTTATTATTATTTTTTTCTTGCCTTGACACCCTGTATATCAAATAATCGAAAGCCTTAAAATATTTTCGACATATGTACTTGTCTGAGTATACATTGTTTCATATTATGTCAAACACTTCATGGTAAATTGTCTTAACTCAAACGCTCCTTCAAATTTTGTATAAAGTTATTATGAGCAACGCCAGGGTTTTGAGATAAGATGAAAGATGCTGGACTCAGAAAATAAGTACAAAACAAATTAAGACCACAGAGTTTAAATAAGTGTTTATCTCGCAGCGTTTTTGCTGAGATTAAACAGTCGAAGGTGTCTCTGATGAAATACGACAGAAGAACAAGGGGCTACGAGCTATGGGTATTTCGTATATGATGCACCCAAACTCTTGAAAGCATGTAAGTTGAATCGAAACTTCTTCAATAAAGTTTTCAAAAAAAATTATTTTTGAAATTCGAAATTTTGTCACAACATTGAAAAAAAAAATCCTTTGCAGCGCCACCTATTACAAATTTGAAAATTTCAACTTTCAAAGAAAATTGTATGTGTACATATAAGGAAAAAAACTAAAAACTTTAATATAAGAAAAAAGGGTGTGGCAGTAGGCGGACTTTAAAAAAAATGACACGTCATGCTTTTTTTTTATTTTTATTTTTAAATTTAATTACGAAATATCAACTTTCAAGGGGTTTTGAGTAAGTAGAAATTTGAGATATGTATGTATAAGAAAAGTGGGCGTGGTAGGACGCGGATTTCCAAAAAAAAAACATATAAAATTGTTTGTCTAAAAACAGATTTATTACAAAAAAAAATTTTAAGCTATCTAAGGACGTTATACATATGTATTTTTTTTATATACATATGTATAAGGATAAAATTTTAAAATAAGACAGATGGGCGTGATAGTGGGCGGGAAAATAACACGTTGACAAGCTTTAGGTTGAAGAGAGCATAATCATAAAATTTTAACGATCTAAAAATGTAATCTAAAACTATCTATGATAAAAGTGGATTAGGCAGTGGACGGATTTTACTCAAACCATCTCACCGCTGTTCAGTAGTTTTCGAGTCTATATTCAATACTATTAAAATTTTACGTTATTAAGCAATATTTTTGTTTTAAATATTCAATCCTTTTATCAATTTTTAGTCAAACAATAAAAACTAGATGGTTAAATGTCTTCTAGTTTTTGAGAAAATCGAAAATTTACGAAAACTCATTTTCGATTTAAACTCAATCAGTGATTGACTAGGAATTGATAAGAGTATCGAATACTTAAAGATAAACAGGCACTTAATAGCATAGAATTTTTAAGAAAAAAAAAGTAAGTATAAAATTTTTTTTTTTAATTTGAAGTTTGAAAAATAATATAAAAAAAACCATTTATATAAATACAGATTTTTAGATGAAATATAAAAGAATAAATTCCTCTGTTTTCAAAAAGCCAAATTTAATAATTTTTTCCCGAATAAAATTCCTAAAATTCGATTATTTTTCTTTTATTAAAAAATCGCTCTCCAGACGTATTTTGCAATGTCTGACACCTGCCAGACCTGTATTTTTCAACTGCAGAGAGTTTATAGAACGAAATTAAAAAAGAGCCAAGACTGTTGAAATGAATTTTTTTTTTCAATTTTTTAACGTTACAAAAGTGACGCGTACAGAAAAACGCAAAGTATCCCACCAGCCAGACCACCAAAATTTCACTAGACTTAGTGAGCAATAAAACATATTAAAAAATCATGACTTTTGAAATGATTTGTCTAAAACGTTGCTAGCTCTTAGACTAACATATTTGGTCCTATTTTTTTGTTTTTTTTTTTTGAAGTCGAAAAACATGTGGGTGAGTTCACTTAATCAATGGTCATTAATTACGATCGAACAACTTCTACAAAAAAAAGGAAAGTTCTTTAAAACCAAAAATCAAACCTCCAAATCTGACTTTTATAGAATTTTTCTATAACCCATTTAAGCAGGTACCTACTCACATATAATTTCTTTGTTCCTAATTCCTAATGAGCTATTCATTCAATTTTAATATTTTTTGGGCTCATATCTCTTTCAAGCTGCAAATAAAAATTCATAATTTATAAAGCCTAACCTTAATTTCTGGTTGTCAATGTTTCGTACATACATTTAATTGAATTTCAAACAAATATTATTTGCTCCCACTTGGACTTTTTTTTTTTGTATTCCATAAATTTGTACTATCAATCAAAATGTTTAAAAAAAAAAAATAAATGATTCAGAAATTTGGGTCAACTTGAGTTGTTCCTCCTCATCCGTTTTTTTAGCTTCCATACTACTGTACTGCAATATATGTACATACACTCAGTCAAACAGACAATATAGATTTATATATATTTATGTGAAGACCTCTTGAAATAAATTGAAATAAAAAAAAAACAAGAAATAAAAGATTTTTATCAATCACATGTGCGATGGAAGGTAACCGGAGTGTCAGTAGTAATATATATACCTACCCACCTTCGAATGAGAGGTACTAACAAAAACAACAAATCATCAAGCATTGTGCGAACACACAATGTTCTGTATTCTTTTCCGGGCAAAAGGGGGGCGCACTGAGCACATCTTCATCAATGTTTTGTACATTGCAGGGCCGGACTAGGTCATGAGGGGGATTTTAAATTTATAGTCTAAGAAATAAGGTTACGTTGGGAGGGGTGATGATACGGTAGGCCGTGTGGAAGTTTAGGTATGAGGGGTCAAAGTCTAGACACTATAACAGATTCAAAAAGTCAGCGATTAGAATATACAAATTTTGAAAAACTACAAAGAATTAAAAATAAAAAAATTACCAAAGGGACAAAATCATCAAAATCGAAAGGATCTAGATTTCAAAGGGCTTCATAACTAATAACTAGAATGGATTAAAAAAAAAACTCACGACAAATGTTACTAAATCAACTTCTATTGCAAATGAAGGTTAAATAAAATGTGGGCCCCTATAAAACCTGATGAGCCCATACTCATTTATCTATTTGCTCAAATGGAAAATCCGTCCCTGTTTAATTTGCTGTATATCTGCGAAACAATACGCTCATCGGCACGATTTTTATTCTTTTTATATTTTTTTTTTATTATTGTTTAAAGATTCTTTTTGCAAGAAGTGAGAATATTATTGGATATCTTTACACATTGTTCTTGGTGATGATGGTGAAAAAAAAATAATACAAAAAAAAAAACCAACAAAGAATAAAGATTTTGCTGATTTTTCTTCATCATTGGTGTGGTGGATGGTTGAATGTTGGATAGAGAGGTCGTCACACTTAAGGACAGGTCATTCTTCCATCGTAGTCGGTCGTTCCAATGATGCCATGGCCTTTTCTTATAATAATAACTTAAATTTTGCTTTTACGAGGCAAATTGTTGTTATTGGTGGTGAGAATGAAAAAAATGAAGATGAAGAAGATGGCGATGATGATGATGATTATATCTTTTTTAAACGAGACATTGAGCTTACGATCTGTGAGAACGTAACAATAGGAGTGAACCGTTAAATGAACAAATAAACAATTTTTGATTTTCTGTTCTTTCTTTTTTTTTTTGTTGGTTGGTTATTGCGGTAAGTTCACTTAATTTTTTTTTATTATTTTCAGATCTGAGACAATTTGGAAGAGCCAATTATTTTAGAATTTTTTGTTTAACATCTTATTTCCGTGAGTTTTGAAGGATGAGCCTTCTAGATAATTTTATTTAATTCTAGGTTAGTATTTTGAAGGCTCTTTTGAAGTTTTGTCTGTCTTGAAATACATATAAGCGAATGTACATATTATTTAGATTTATGCAAATTAAATTTTTTCGTATCTTTTCTAACACCTTTATTGTGGCAATTCTCGAAGGTTTTCATGCTCTTTGATCATAATTTAAGGCTAAGATAACCTTGCTGTTGATGGTTTTTAAAAGATGAGTAAAGAAGTTTTGTTGCAACTGATGGATTTATATTTTTATTTTCTAAAAATAACGTGATTATAATTGATGTGGAACGTATTCAGTTTAAATGGAATGTGCTAAGACAGACTTAAATTCATAAAATCTTTCCTTCAACTTTAATGTGAAATTATTTTAAGGTGATCAAAGATTTGTTCATGAAATTTCATAAAAACAACGTGAATAAGATTGTTGTGGAACGAATTCAATTTGTATGCATTTTTTTAAGACAGAATTATATTCCCATGTCGTTTTTTCCTTCAGCTTTAATCGGAAATTATTTGAATGAAATCTATTTTAAAGACTTTTCAATGAAATTTCATAAAAATAAAATGAACATTTTTGTTGTGGAACGTATTTAATCTATATTGCATGTGCGAAGACATACTTATTTTCCTAAATTTTTTTTCAGCTTTAATCTTAAATTATTTGAAAGCATAAGATTTGTTCGTGAAATTTTATAAAAATAAAGTGAATAAGATTGTTGTGGAACGTATTCAGTTTATATGTAAATTAAGTGGTAAGACAGACTTGTGTTTCTGTGATTGTTCCTTCAACTTTAAACTGAAAATATTTAAAGTGCTCTATTTTAAAGTGCGAGATTTATCCATAAAATTTCATAAAAATAACATCAATAGAATCATTTGTGGAACGTATTCCATTTATATGCCTTTTTCTAAAATAGAAAGATTTTTCTATATGAGTTTTTTTTCAGCTTTAATTTTAAAATGAAATGAAAAATGTTGATATGAAATGAAAAATGAATACGTTCCACAACCTCTTCCAGGAAGTATTTTCAATCTCTCAACTTGAGATTACATAGAGAATAGCTGAAATAAAACGATGAAAGCCTCGTCATGTTTCATCATGGGAATTAATAGCGTGAATTTGTAATCAGTTGACTTTATTCCAAATATAAGCTATGGAAGTCAATTTGAATTTTTTCATTGTAGAACATTTCTTTAATGTTATTAAATTAAATTTCTGAAAATCAATTTGAAAACAGATTTTAAATATCAACGAATGGATTTTAAATATCAACGAATTGGTAATTAGAATAAAGGTGTTTTGTCTTGAAGTCCCTCATTCTTAAAAACATCCTTATTATTTTTCATTAGCAACATAAACAAACATCATCAGAACAACAAAAAAAAAAAAACAGGCTTCACAAAAATTCCATTCCAATATAAGTATAAATGACTTTGTTTTATTTGTTGTTGATTTAACAAACTGTTATGTAACTTGCAGTGCAGTCCAACTTCATATATAAAATCAAATAGGTAAAGCTTAAAACCATATGCCGTTTTTATATCGCAGTTAAATAAAAAAAAAATATAAAAATAAAAATAAAACTGAACCCCTTTGCTTGACAAGATGACTATTGCTGACTCTTGCTATTGCTGCTGCTGCAATCGTAAAGCAGAAAATAGCTGGAATTGTAAAGTATCGAAATTATTAAAGCATATTCGCGCATTCGTACATGAAATAGGTTTTTTTTTATTTTATTATTATTTTTATAGATACAGCTGTATATGCGCGCAAGTATCTCAAAGTCTCCATCAACCTTAATAACGTTGAAAAATAAAAACAACAAATATCCACTACAAAAAAAAATCAAACACAAACTACACCAAGTAAACATGACTTAAATGGCGAACAAGTTTTTCTAGTCAAAGACTGTGGCAAGTATCACTCGCTTACATTTACGTTACTATACCACCGCTCACATTGAATGCTTTCGATCACAGACGACCGACCGACACAAACCGAACCGAACTGAACCGCTCAAGTCGCACCGAACTGGCCACCCGCCCCCTAGCCATCATCGCGATTCCAACCGGTCGGTGGTGGTGCACTTATTCAACAAACCAACCAACAGTCATCATTATCATCATGTTTGTGTCTCATTCTGTTTCAAACAGAGTGTATTTACACTAAAGTGCAAACAAAAAACAAGACTTTTTGACATATTTATACAAATTTTTCAAGATGTAGAGTTTTTGAAAATTGGAATTTTGTAAAGAATTTTTATATGATGCATAAAATCTACCCATAAGGACTTTTTGAGATTTTTGACATTTGGTTTTTACTGGGTTTTTGATTTTAATCAGTTTGAATTTTTTTCTAAATTTGACTTTTCTGTACCAAATTTAATTTTTTGTGATTTCTTCCCTTTAATTTTTTTTTTAAATATCGATTTGACTTGGGTTTTCGCCAGTTAAGATTTTGACGTTTTGATTTGCGAGAAGAATTTTGATTTATCTTAATTCTGAACTGTTTTTGGAAAAGCAAACATTTATTTCGGATACTAAGAATTTTTAATTTTGGGCATAATTCTTTATGATTTATTATGATAAGAATCAAAAATTCGGATTTTAGGGCTTTTCCCATTTTATTCCATTTTTAATTTATTAATAATCAAACATACAAAAAAAAAACAAAATTCAAAAAAGTTCATTAACAACTTTTTTCGGGTTTGTCCTAATTTTGAGTTTTTCAAATCTTACTTTCTGTAATTTATTTACGGTGTTTTAAGTTTATATTTTATTGTTTTAGAAACTTGATTTTTTCCTCTTTTCTGAATTTTCAAAATTTTTAATTTCCAGAACAATTTGGATTTATATGAATTTTACACCGTTTTTAGGTTTCGAATTTTAGTAAATTAAATTTTGTATATCTTGGCTTTTTTGAAATTAAGATTTTTTTCAAAACTTCCGACTTTTAAGAATTTTTTTTTTATATTCAGAATTTTTTTATTTTTGGTATTTCGTGATTGCATTCTTTCGTGAATTAAATTGGTTTTTTGAGGAATTTTTATTTCATAGATATTTGGGCTATTGTAAGATTTTTAATTTCTGGCATTTCGTTTTTCTGAATTTGGAGCTTTCCTATTTTGGAATATTAGAAAAATTGACTTCTATGCTTCCTCGGGGTTTTTAATTTTCGAAATTTTATTTCGAACTTTAGATTTTGTTCTTTTCGAAACTTCAAAAACTTGATTTTAATTTTTCTCAATTTTCAATGTTCGATATTTTGATTTGTGTTTTGAGGTTTCAAAATTTTGTTTGGAACTTTTGATAATTTTTTTGGAAGCTTCGAAATTGTTTCTATTTGAAACTTAATTTAAATTTTTCCTAATTTTAAATGTTCGTAATTCGAAGTTTTGAATCTTTTCTTTCTCGGGGTTTTAAATTTAACTTTAGATTTTTTTTTGGAAACTTCGAAATTTAGGTATACTTTCTCGGAGTTTTGATTTTTCCAGATTCGAAGTTTTGAATCTTTTCTCACTCGGGGTTTTAAATTTAACTTTAGATTTTTTTTTTTTTGAAACTTCGAAATTTAACTTTCTCGGAGTTTTGATTTTTCCAAATTTTATTTTTTTTTCGAACTTTCGATTTTCTTTTCTAAACTTTGACATTTTGATTTTTCAGAAGAATCATTGTGTAATTTAAATTCAGAAGAAGTCTGGAAGTCTATACAAAAGAATTGACTTTTTTTTTCTTCACCTGAGTGTTAAAAAAAAAATAAACTAAACATTCTCTTCAGGTTTATCTATATGAATGTAGGTATCCATCATTATATGATTTTTGCGCGCAATTGCAACAAAAATTACATATATTTTTTTTCTGTCTATAGGTAACCTCTGTCAGAGTATGGGACGAGGCGGGGTGCTAATGCGTGACCAACCATCCGAAGGGAACACAAAAAAAAAAAACAACTTAAAACCTGACTATTGTTGTTTTCTGCAACAACACCAACAATAACAAGAACAAAAAAAATTATATAAAATTGTATATGGAAACAAAAGTCGTCATTAGCTAGACAAATAAAATAAAAATAATATACAAGTGAGAATGTACGTATATTCTCTCTCTTAATATCTAGCAAAGAGCGATGAAGGTTAAAAAAAAAAAAAAAAAATCTAGCAAAAAAGCGAGGCAACCAAGAACCGCCAAACTCACGCATGCATAAAGTTTTTTTTTTTTTTTGGTTTTTTGCAACATCACGTATATGATATAATAACTGTTTCATGTGCTTAAATAATGTATGTAGGTACTTATATATACACCACCTACACGTTGGTAGGTACACCTTACATTTAACGGATGTCGTAATTTTAAATTTGGAGCTGTATGACAGATCTTTTTTCATCAATAATTTGTCAATTTTCAACGCCATCTATTCTACAACCTACTCAATTAGTAATAGTCTGGGAAATAAAGTTGTAGTTTGATGTTTAGATCGATTCATAGTTTTATTTATTTTTAATTATTTTTTAGGGCAAATTAGGTATAGGGATGACCAAAGATGACCACAAATTTGATTTGATGTTTTATAAAGGTGAATCTACTTTGCCTATCAGTCTCATTTAATTTGCTTGTTGGGAGGGAACTCTCTTTTTCTTATAGATATCTGGGTGGCTACTTTGCGAGGTGCCCACGTTAACCACGAACCTCCTCTTGCAAAAGGTTTAGATACTATCCCACACCCCCTTAATTCCATTTGCCCACTGGCAAGAAACCTATATATTTATCAAAAGAACAAAAAAAAAGTCTAAGTGGAATAAATCGATAAAGTTAAAAGAATTAATCGATCGATAGAACAATAGACATTAATCGACCCAGACATATAAAACACAAGAGTTCTAGTAAAGTTCCACTGATAAAGCTAAATAATTTATGAATGATCTGATTATATTCAGTCGATTAAATGTTTTCACAATTTTTATCAATAATTTCAAAAACATATCAAAATAACTCTTTCGTCATAATATAAAAAAAAAAAAAATTACGATAAGTTCTGAATCGAATGTCCATAAAATTATTAAGAAATCCAATGTCAATAAACTAGAAGCTATCATATAAATATTTATTTTCTTTGCTTATCTAAAACTAAATCGTCAAACCCTATTCTACCCCAATTTATTTTACTCGAAATGAAAACAACAAAACAGCAAAAACAAATAAATAAAACTACAAACTATAATCAAAATTAAAGATAAACAACACTCAAAACAAATCCTTCTCTCTTATCATCAGGCTCATTAAAAATTTATAATGACTTTTGTCATGATGAGGGCTTGAAAAAAAAGAAAAAAAAACTCTTGATTTTTCGAAACAAATCAATCAATCAATGAACACTTACTTCGTATACAGAATTTTTATTATCAATTTCAAATGCAACCGATTTATAATTATCATTTTATATTTTAATTTATTTTTGTTGTTTCGATGAGACGGCTTCTATTTTTATAAAGATAATGCATTATCATTGTCACAGCATCACAATCTAGTTTCATTTGGGTCACAAGGGGAATAAATATATATTTTTATATAGGGCCCATTTTTAATATGTTGAGCTGATGTCTTTTAATGGTTTTTCTTTATTTTTTTTTTTTTGGAATGCTATTAATTTATGTAGGTATATAGCTTGATCTGGTTTTGTCATGCATCAACGCATCTTATAGCATCAAGCTAAAGGATTTTTCTAATTCAAGTGCTGGATTAAGCTAGGTAAGGGCCTGCAGTCAATATTTCTTAAATAAATCTGTTTGAATTAAAACTTAGTTTTTAATTAGAAAAACAGTTCAAATTGAGTAGGTGAACCCAGAAGCTATTATTTTATGTATAAACCCATTTGAAGGTATTTCTAACTTTGGGATAGCAGTCAAACTACAAAAACCTTATTTATAAACATGTTCTACCGATTGTTTAACTTTGAAACTGGAATTGGTTCCCCAAATATATTCAAAAGTGACTATGTTCAATGAATAAAATTATGTTGAAATGTACTAATGAAATGTTCATTGAACGTATCTTAATGTTCACGAAATTGATAGATAACAGGGATCTCAGTGAGTATATGGGACATATTTAGACAACTGTTGGAATACGTTTATAAATAAGGAGAAATGTCCAACGATTTAGACAGAGGCTTTAGCTTGACAACTGTCCAATAAATATGAATGAGAGTGTTCGTTATTTCTCAAACGAATTTTTTTTTTAAATCCCCCAAATCAGAAATTAATGCCCTAAAAAAATTAATGACCAATACAAATTTAGTCGGAGATCATTAAAATCGTGGGCCCTATAGATTTTGATCAAGTTTTCATAAAATGAATATAGTCCACAACTGCAGAGTAGCTGTTAAATTGAATTGCAAATGAACCCTGTCGCGAGTCTAAACTTAATCAAGTTATTGCTCTCTTTTTGGAATAAATAATTAATTTATTATGATTGTGTTAACAGAGCATTCAATAACGACCAGACGACAGAAGCATGAATCTGTCTTCAGATTAGAACAAAATAAAAACAAAAAAACTATAAAAAGGAAAATCACTAAACAAGGGATAAGGGGAAAGCGCTACTTACATATATACAGGGTGTTTATTTGGGAGGTTCTTTTGTTCTATTGTTAATGTGTTTATTATGAAAAATTGTTCAGGAGACACAAAAAAAACCGATTTAAAAAAATATCAAAATAAAATTCTAAGAACCTGAAATTCATATAAATGTCATTTTTGGATCTATACGAGGTTAATACAGAATGCTGTTTTTTTTAAAGAGAACTCTTAAGAAAGCTTAAGTTCAAGATCAAAGTTTTTTTAACAAGAAAATATTTTTTTGATTTAAAGAAAATATAATAAAAAAAATCAAATATGTATGTATTAAAAATATATTTAAATTAAAAAAAAAAACTCATTTTTGTTTTCATTAATTTTCTTTGAATACATTTTTTTTAATAAAATTTTCTTAAACTGAATTTTTTTAAATGAAATTTTTTTTAGACTAATTTTTTTTTAACTAAATTTTTTTTAACTAAATTTTTTTTAACTTAATTTTTTGTATGTATTTTTTTTTGTATATATTCTTTTATATATTTTTTTTAATAATTTTTTTATTAAATACATTTTTTTTATTATTTTTAATTTTATTTAAACTATTTTTTTTAATTATTGTTTTCTTAAGCTATGTTTTTTTTTAAATATTTTTTAAATTAAATTTTTTTAAATTAGGTAAATTTTTTTTAATTATATTTTTAAAATTAAAAATTTTTTTTAATTAATTTTTTTTTAAATTAAATTTTTTTTAATTAATTTTTTTTAAATTAATTTTTGTCATTCATATTTTTTTTTAAACTTTATTTGATCAAATTAAAAAAATTGGATTTAGAATATATTTAAATTTGTTTGTTAAATATTAAAAAAATTGAAAATTCAAATGTAAAAATTAAATTCAAACGTAACAAATTAAATTCAAATGTAAAAAATTAAATTCAAATGTAAAAAATTAAAATCAAATGTAAGAAATTAAATTCAAAGAAAAATTCAAATTATAAATCGATTTTTTGCAAACTGGCTGATGATTTTTAAAATCATACAAATGGTTTACCGATTTTTATTATTTTAAAATTTTAAGGAAATTGTACATATACATAAAATTTTTTTAAAGAAAACCGGTGCAAATATTTTAGAAATTTTGTTTGCGTGAATTTTTATGTATATTTTTTTTCTTTGACGAAAAATTTACGAAAATTAATCAATTAATCACTGGACGCACATGGCTCTGTTACAGTAAGTAATAAAATTCTGAAAATTTGAAAACTACAATCTGAATTTTTGAAGTAACTAAATACATCATTTTTTATTTTTTAAATATTTTATTTAAAATTATGATACACTCTGTAGGATGATTTTACCACAAATACTAAAAACAAAATATATTATAAAAATCAGTTTTTTTTTATAACAAAAATAAACAAAATTTAATGATTTAATTTAAGATCCAAATCTAGAAATAAGCTTATAATATTCATACATGCATGTTTGTTCTATTTTAGTTTGGTTTTCTATTTTCAGAGACAGAATAAAAAATGCAAATAAATTCAAAACAAAAACTCATTTAAATTGATTATTAGAATGCTAAATGCAAAGTATACACAAAAATTCTTCATGTTTATACAATATGAAATTTTTAAATATAGAAATATTATAGATATATAAAAGACCAACAAATATTTTAAATTAAAATTAAGGTGATAACAACCTATGAGCTATAAGAACATAAAAGAGAACAACAAAAAAACCATAAATATTTTATGGGACATTTTTGTGTTTCAGATCTGTTTATATCTTTTATATGACTAAATAAAGAATTGATTTTAATTTAAATAATAATTTATGGGTCACATTTTTTTATGGAATTATTTTGTAATTCTTTATGTTTATGGTGAATTTGTGGACTTAAATAAAAATAGACAGTTAACCGGGTCGTGGGTTTTTTTTTTCGTAAAAAGATAAGTTTTTAAGTTAAGTTTCACATAGATCAAACTTTGTTTGTTTTGTTTATAATAATCTTTGAAATAAAAATCAAGAAATAACTCCAAAATAATAGGGGATTGATGGTTACATCATAACAAAATAAAATTTCTAAAAAAAATTGTTAGGGGAGAAATTCACAGGTCAGAAAAATGTCAGTATAAGAGCGTGAAAAAATAGATAGGCAACAAACTACATTTTGACGGATTACCTAGCCCGTCTAACCGTAGCTTAACTCTTCAAAATTTAACAATTTGTTAATTTCTGTTCAAAAAGTAATGTCACGGCCTATTTTGCAAGAAAAAACCTCTCCCGGGTGGGGTTTATCTAGAAAAGACGTTTTTTCATTTTCATACTCAATATTTTCACTTTACTTTCAATTTATATCCGCAAAACCTTAATTTTTTTTCTAGTTAAAAAATTAACATGAGTATAAAAATATTTTACGTTCAGCTTATGGTTTATATAGCCATTTTGTTGGCTTTTGAAGAAACGTAAACAACATAAAAGCCTACCTAAAGATTTATTTATTCGAACCTATTTTGCATACCTAAATTTGATTTCATGAAACCAACAAAAAAAAATAAAAAAAATGCATTTCTACATTCTTCTAAAGAAAAAAACTGTTTTCTTAAGGTTCAACAAAACCAGCTATATTATCTCTCTGAATTAATTTCTTATTTATTTTTTTCAAAAAGAATCCAACTGTTTCGATATGCCCTATAGGGTCTTTAGAGACGACAAAAAAAAAACCATAATGGACAACATGAATTAAAAATAACAAAAAAAAAAAAAAAAAACTTTAAAATACAGTCAAGGTAGAAATTAATAACATATAAGCTTCTCTAACTCACAAATGGACCAAAAGGTACCTAATCTCACAAAACTAATAAAGAATAAAAGAACAAAAACAAGAATTTATAACACCTTTTTAGGAAAAAAAAAAGATTTGCATTTATAGATGCGCGCAGACAGCAAAGTTGAATTCGAATCTTGAGTAGGTATGTGAGTATTCTTTGGAAATATTTTTTTAATTTTTTGTTTTCTTCTAATTTGTCTCCAGCTTGTTTCCTATAAACTGAATTCATATATACTTTCTGTTCGGGTTCATTGACATTGAGTGTGAAGATTGTCAAACAAATAAGAAAATTCACCCATATGTATAAATGAATACCTACACAAAGTTTGAAACTTTAATCTACAGTAAAACCCATATAAATTGGAACAACTCATTTATTTTTAAATAAATATGTGACTACTTATTTCTAAGTGTTTTTAATTGCTTTGTATTTTATACCAGTTTAGACCCATCAATAGAAATTGAGTATGTTTACCTTTCATAAAAAAAATTGTTTGATGGGTGATAATAATCAAAAAGTACTGAACAAAACATGTATTTTCGATTTTTAGTTTTTTGTTTATACCAATCAGAAAACATACCAAATGTGATCAAATTGTTCCTGTTCTCCTTGAAATATAAAAAGAATATATATGTCTGACAAACACTCGTTACTTTTTCATCACTCTTCTAATAAAAAATTGTAAGATTGTAATTTTTTTGATTATACCATTCAAGCGGAAAAACCGAATACGAGTAAATTCTACCTTTTTCTCTTGAAATATAGGATGGATGTATCTGTCCGACAAGCACTCTATACTTTTTCATCACTCTTCTAATAAAAAATTGTAAGAGTGTAAGTTTTTTTGTTTATACCATTCAGGCGGAAAAACCGAATACGATTAAATTCTACCTTTTCTCTTGAAATATAGGATGGATGTATCTGCCTGACAAACACTCGATACTTTTTCATCACTCTTCTAATAAAAAATTGTAAAATTTTAATTTTTTTGTTTATACCATTCAGGCGGAAAAACCGAATACGATTGAATTCTACTTTTCCTCTTGAAATATAGGAAGAATGTATCTGCCTGACAAACACTCGTTAATTTTTCATCACTTTTCCAATTAAAAATTGTTAGGGTGTTAGTTTTTTTGTTTATACCATTCAGGCGGAAAAACCAAATACGATTGAATTTTTCTTGTTCCCCTAGAAATATTTGAAGAATGTATCTGTCTGACAATCTCTTGTTACTTTTCAATAAATTTAAAAATAATCACAAGAGTCCAGAATTGATAAACTTGATTGGTATAAACAAAATCCTAAACTTGTTTCTTACTACAAAAGTTTCAATAGTTAATAATGTTCATATAACCACATTATTTTATTATTCAAAATTTCATCTAGGAACTAAATAACATTAAAAATATACACTTCGTTAATTTATTCGTTGATTGGTATAAACTGGTCTAATTGTATTTTAAAACTTATTTTATTATTCAAATGCATCAAAGGACTAAAAGAAATAAAAACTAAACACTAAGTTTATTTTATTAGGTATTAAAATCCATCTAGGGAATAAAAGACGTTAAAACTACACACTTAGTTTAATAATGAGTGATTGGTATAAACTGGTCTAATGCATTTTTTAGAATATTCAAATTATTGAGCAGCCCACTAGTGTCTGTTTTTACTAAATACATACCTATTTTTGGTTTTAAACGTTTACTTTTATTGGTATAAACTGGTCTAATGCATGTAGAGAATAGTTACATTAATAAGCAGACCCCTCTACAGTTTGTTTTTAACTATATATCAATATCCGGTTTCGACTGTTTACACGCACAGTCAGATGAAAGTTGAGAGTTCAGACAAATTTTCCTATGGACAGACAAATACTGATTCTGATGTGACCCACTTTTAAAGACGTTGCGTTGTTAATTTCGATTTGATTAATTTTCTTATTATTGTGAGATTGTATTAAAATTAAAGTTCAAAGAACAATTATTATTCTTATCATATTCACGGAGATCTAAACTCATTGAAAGCACGCACATGTAGACACAGGCATAGAAATAAAGACAGACGGACATACATACATATACGGAGATACCTATATATAAAATAAAACCCACAGAAAAAAAAGAACCAAGTTGATACTTAAAAAAAAAAATATAGTTGAACGTTGCTTGTTTTGATAGAAATCGAATAAACAGCTGTCATTTTATTCTACAATATGACTTTGTTTACGAAACTAAAATAGACATTGTCTGGGGAGCTTTAAATGTATATATACATATAAGTATTTATATTGTATGTAAATGCATTTTGTTTGTATGTAGGTTGGGAAGATTTGACCTAAATAAACGTTAAATCAAACAATCCAGGAAGTAAATATTTGACCGGAAAGTTATTCGATGTGAATAGCAAGCACCAGGGTTTTGGGTAGATACGAGTAATACAGGGGGATTAAATGTACAAGCAAGGAAGATTAATAAAACAAATTAATTTATACGTTCGTACGTGTGTGATGTTTGTTAATATTCGAGAAAACGATTGGTATCTTGTATAAATATTGAATTTATTTTTTTTTAATTTATAAAAACGAAATTAATCAAAAGGAAACAAGAAGCTTAAAGACCATGAAGTTTGCTATTAAGAGAATCTTAATATTGAAATTAAAACTAGGGTAAAAGAAGGTAAATAGGAAGTAAGATTGAAAATTTATTTTCTATCCGGACGTAAGTAGAGTTGATTTTTTTTTCAGGACTCGACAGTTCGACACATATGAACATAAATGAAAAATTCTGCATGATAATAAAATTTTGTGTAATTTAAGAGAAGGTAAATATGCAGTTAGATCAAAAATCTACTTTTTAAATCGACAAGCAAGTAGTGAGTTGATTTTTTTCAAGACTAAACTAATAAAATAAAATTTTGTGTGGTTTATATTTTGAAATTAAAAATAGGGTAAAAGAAGGTAAATATGCAGTTAGGCCGAAAATTTATTTTTTTTAATCGACACGCAAATGGAGGATTTGAAATTAAAAATAGGGTAAAAGAAGGTAAATATGCAGTTAGATCAAACATCTTCTTTTTAAATCGACAAGCAATTAGTGAGTTGATTTTTCAAGACTAAAATAATAAAACAATATGTTGTATAGTTTAAATTTTGAAATTAAAAATAGGGTAAAAGAAGGTAAATATGTAGTTAGGTCAAACATTTATTTTTTAAATCAACACGCAAGTAGAGAGTTGATTTTTTTTTTCAAGACTAAAATAATTAAATAAAATTTTTTGTAATTTAAGTTTGAAATTAAAAATAAAGGTAAAAATGCAGTTAGGTCGAAAATCATAATTTTTTCTAGACTAAAATTTTTATGTGGTTTAAATTCTGAAATTAAAGAAAGGGTTCGAAATTAAAGAAAGGGTTCGAAAATCTATTTTTAAATGGATACGCAAATAGAGTTAATTTTTTTTTCAGGTCTTCTAAATTACGTACTTTATATTGCAGTAGGAAATCGATAAAATAAGGTGTTTAATAGAAACACCGGAAGCTCGTTGACACCAAAATAACAACTTATAGTCTTTTCGATTGGCAATCTGGAAGAACAATTTGATAAGTGTGAACACTTTGAAAAATATTCTGAAAACAAATCCAGAAGTAAATTTATCTGCTTTTCAGTAGTAGGACTCTAATTTCGAAACAAATCGAAAAGCCCTTTAGAAACTACAAAACTTTGATGTTTATCGGGGTTGAGTGTTGAGTAACTCGCCTCAAAATTCATAAAAATGTAATCAAATTGTTGTTGTCTTGCATATACTTATATTATGTTGAAAATATATTTTTATTAATAATTTTTCATTTTTAGCTTGGTGCAATTTTTCCTTAGGGCCTAATTTCTTAAATTGAATTTTAACTTAAATCAGATTTCTCACAGATACATATTAAGAATATCTTTTTTTCCTTCAAAGACTCATTGGGAGTGGTTTTTTTATTGATAGCTTTGTTGTTTTGAGTTTCTTTAAGGGTCATTCAACCCTCTTGCTGTATATCTTTTCTTAGCGCCTACAACTTGAGGTTAACATTTTGTATATATTTTCAGATAAACAGATAATCAATAGTATACCATAACATAATTTCACCTCAACGCACCACCAGATTTTTCACGTAGGTATATACAAAAAAAGACAGAAAATGAAAACAACAGTGTGTGCATTTTTAATAAAAACAAATTTCATGGTTTTTATTTTTTGTGCCTCGAAGGAAAATTAATACACTTTAATTCTACTGAATAGGTATTTAATTCTTAAGTTAAATATCAATTTATTTCTACTCATTATAATTGATAAGTTTTATGAATCAAATTTTACTGTACCCCTCGTACACACTTCCAAGTGTGAGTCAAATTTACCCTCACGGAAAAGTTTATATATATCAGCAATTGCCCGACGAATTGTGTACCTATGCTATTGATAGCGATTATATCTCAACCTATATGCATCTCCCAATTGAAACATTGAAAATTAAAGTTGTCAATCAAATTTTACTTCGATTTATACAGATTTTTCCTTCAAACACACTTCGAGTGTAAGTGAAATTTACCCACTCAGAAAAATCAATATAATACTGCACTTGGCCGACAAATTGTGTCACACTTCTAGTGTGAGTCAAATTTACCCCCCCCCCCCACAAAATTAATATAAAACTTCACTTGAACCACGAATTGTGTACCTATGCTATTGATATGGATTGTATCTCAGGCTCCCAAATGCAACATTTAAAATTTAAGACTTCCAAAACATCCACAGTAAATAACAACAACAAAAAAAAATTAAATCATACAACCAATTAGTTTTCGAATGTGTACTTAAGTTCATCGGCGGCGCGGTGGCCAGCGGCCGACCGACGACCAGCGACCGTTGGCCATGATGGTGGCATGCAGCGTACAGTGTTAACCCCTGTTAACTTCTTCCTTGTTTTTGGTGTATCTTTGCTTGTTTTGTGTGTTGTTTTAGAGAGATTAACCGAAAAATAATTAACAATTTTACAGAGAGAACATCATCGAAAAAAAAAACACAAGACAGAGAGAACTCAAACAACAACAAGAAAAAGTAACAAAATCTTCTGAAACATGCAATCGAAGGGTTTTTGCCTTTTTGTTAGCTGGAGTACCCCCATACCTACCTACATATAAGGAGAAGGAAGGAGTTACCTTGTGTTGTATACGTATACCTGTCACTCTGTGATATGAAAAATCACATCTGCACATCAGACATTGCATCAGACAGGTAAAAGGAAGGTCGGTTCGGTTGTTTGGGAAAACATCATTGCAAGATACAATTGCAGCATCATGCCTCTGCATTGCAGGTAACTTCGTGTGTGTGTGTGTGTCAGAAGTCGTTGAAAATCTCCAGAGATACAAGTAGGTAGGTATACATGTGTACAAATGTTAACTTAAGAGTTTGTTGTTTTTTGTTCTTATGGGTCGTTTACACGAGTCAAATTTTTTTTGTTCTCTGGAGTTTGAAATATATAAAACATAAATTGCTGCATAAAAACGAAATTGAAAAAAAAAAAAAAAAAAAAAAAGTGTTAGCCTCGAGCCAAAGTCAGGAATTCCTTGTTGTTTTTATTTTGTCAGATTTAAAGAGTATAAAAACATTTTCTTCAAAGACCACAATCTGGGATCGGGAAAGGGCACACTTTATACAGTGGACGTCCAATATAACGAATGCCCGATATAGCGAATTTGCGATATAACGAACGCTTTTGAAATTTACATTAACATCTCTAAATAACGAACGATGATAAAAATTTGCTATCCGATATAACGAACGCGTATATATATTGCCTTAAAATGATTTTTTTTCTTGGCATTGTGATCTGTGCATATATTTTTATGTCAACACATAAGTTTATTCTCGTACATATGTATGCGTGTGCGCCAAAGGTTCAAAACTGTAACAAGCTTTCTGTTTTTCGTTTAGTCTTCGCATCGCCTACTAAAACATTTTTGTTAGAATTCTTATTTTTTGGTTTGTCTATCGCTATGCAGTTTTGAATTTTATGTACGGTCTTACACACACATATTCAATGACACGACGGCAAGATAATGTTAGCAGTTAAATAGTGTTTTTGTTGTTTAAAGTCTCGTCTGGTTGAAACGCTCCGTAATAATTTTGTAGATTTAGTTTTGTGTACAAAATATTAAAATGAATACAAAATCTCAACGTACTCGGCTTTCATTAAAGGACAAAGTCAAAATTATTGATGAGTGCAACAAAGGCGTTTCACTTAAGGAAATTTCAATAAAATTCCGTGTGCCAAAATCAACAATATGTGGGATTAAGAAAAGTCGCACAAAAATCTTGAAGAACCTGAACTTGACACACAATGGCTCTCTACAACGTAAATCTATGCGAAAGGGAGAGTTTTCTAATATGGAAAATCGGCTGTACAAATGGTTTCTTAGACAAAGAGAGAAACACATTCCCATAAGTGGTGCTATACTAATGGCTAAGGCTAGTGTTATTCATCAAAATCTATATGGTGAAGAGAGTGGTGGATTCTGTGCTAGTGATGGATGGCTCACAAAGTTTAAGAAACGTTTCGGTGTCCGGATTCTCAAAGAATGCGGAGAAAAACTTTCATCACGCGTTGATCTCGTTGAGCCTTTCAAAAAAGATCTACTCGATGTCATTAAACACAATGGACTCTCGATGGATATGATTTTTAATGCTGATGAGTCTGGGCTCTTTTGGAAGTTGTTGCCAGATTCTACTTATGTTCACGCTGGTGAAACTTCAGCACCAGGTCGAAAAACATCAAAAGAGCGTTTTACGTTTTTAGCTTGTGCAAACGCATCAGGATTGTTGAAGGTAAAGCCTTTGGTTGTTGGTAAGGCAAAAAAACCACGATCCTTCCTCAACAAAAGATTGCCCGTTGACTATGACTTTTCTAAGTCAGCTTGGATGACTGCAAGCATTTTTAAAAACTGGTTTGTGAACAACTTTGTACCACAGGTATGAATAATTTTTTTGCTAAAATTAAAAAAATTTAAAAAAAAATGTTGTAGGTGGAACGGTATCTCTCTGCTAATAACTTACCAAAAAAGGCTCTTTTGCTTCTGGATAACGCTCCAAGTCATCCACCGGCAGAAGAACTTATTCAAGAAACGGAAGATGGTCGAATTTGGGTAATGTTTATGCCACCCAATGTTACGCCGTTGATACAACCGATGGACCAGAACGCCAACCGGTTAACAAAGCTCCATTACCGCAATAGCTTACTGAGTGACATAATGCGTTCGAACTCTAGGGGCCCAGACATCACCACTGCTCTAAAGGAATTCAAACTCTTTGAAGCCATTGTGCTTCTGGAACGAGCATGGAACAAACTTTCAAGTGAAATGCTTCATAAATGTTGGAGAAACATTTTAATTAATGATCCAAAAGATTTCGATGAGGAGGATGAAGTTCCACTCTCTTTTTTGGTGCAAGATGAAGAAGTGTTGACATTGCAAAATACTTTAAGGATGGTGAACTGCGTTTTCCCAGAGGTAAGTCACTTCGTTAAAACGCATCTGTTTCGGAAATGCATTTTTCTTTCTCTTCAGCGTCGTACTACCATCGCAGATATAGAAACTTGGAACAATATTGAAACTAATTTAGAAGAACAAGCTTACTGCAACACCGTTGAAGTCAGTTCTGAAAGTGAAGATGAGCAAGGTGATGGCAGCAATAATGTTGGAGATCCAATAAAACACGTTGACGCTGCCAGTTCTTTGTCGAATGTGTTACAATGGGGACAACAAGTTAATATTGATATGGCTGATATGTTCACTTTGAGGCGGCTTCAAGAAAAAGCTTTACAATTGAAATCTCAACTTGAAGTAAGACAAAGTCTAATAAGTGATTTCTTTTCTTCAAACTAATTTTCAAAATTTGTATACTATAATGGCAGGACCATTCAATTTATCATTATCAATAAAAACATATTAATAAATAAATTAATAAATCAACCACTTACTTAAATTTTTTTGAATGGAAAAGTCGATCGATATAACGAACGCTCTCGATATAGAGAATGACCTCGAACATTATATCATTCGTTATACTGGACGTCCACTGTACATAAAAATTATGGGCTTCAATGAGTGAAGTTTTTTTTTTATTTTTTGCTGTCTCAAAGATATGTTTATGCAAATAAAGGTTTTTTTTTTTGTAATGTTGGGGAATTCGTTTGAAAAATTAACTCAATTTGGATCATAAATTATGGTTAAAAAAAAGGTGAGTACATAACATATGAACGAATAAGATGGGAAGGTGTGATTAACAGTTTATTTTTAAACCTCAATAAAAAAATGGGAGTGGATCATTATTTCGTACCTATAGTTATTCCAAAATTCGATATGACCATGTTTGGTATGTTTTCAAATATTCGGTTTAGTTATCACGAAATTTCGAGTCTGATTTTTCTAATTAAAAATTATTACGTCACAAAATTTTAAATAACAGAACTTTTTAATTTGTGCTTATACAGAATAATGACTCAGACCCTAAATTTAATTCCGATTATCTGTCGCAGGAAGCATAGACAAAGGGCCTGATTCACAATGTCTGAGTAAAGTTCTGATTAGTTTACCGACGTATAAATACTTTAGATGGTCATAAGTACACAGGAAGAGAATTCAAAATTATCGCTTAAGCCGCTCTAGGTAATAAATTAAGAATAAATAAATCAAACAAAATAATTTTTTTCTAGAATATGGACTTATGAACCTGTAGCAATATAAGTGTTTTGAAAATGTAACCAGAACTTTAATTAGAAATTTTCAAACAGACACTGACCAACTGTCGAAGTTTTGAAATAAATTAGAAATTTTTGTCAAAAATAGCTTAATGTTAGTTTAAAGAACTTAATTTTGAAATTTCTAACTGACACTTCAAAGTTCCGATTTAGGATCTTCGATCCGATTTAGTATCTCGATCTTTGGAAATATTAATTTTTTTAAATTATTTTTAAGTTTTTAAAAATTTGGAATTCAGAATTTTGAAAAACTTTATTTCGACCTACAAAATATCGGGTTTGATCTTTAATAAAATGTGGGTATCAAAACTCAGTCAATAGATACAAACATGTTTCCCTAAATTAAAAAAAAAGATTAAAAAAATATGAATAAATAAGGAAAATTTTCTTTTTCGAAATTTTGACTAGGGGTTTTCAAAATTCCAACTATTAGATTTAAGGGTCCCCGTTCTGATTTCAGATCTCGAATTGCTGGAAATTTATATTGTATTTTTACCAAGTTTTTGGTTGTTCAAAAAAATTGGTACATATTCAGAATTTCGGGAAACCTTATTTTGCCCTACAGAATAACAAGTTAAAGCCTTAATAAAATTACTTATTTTGGATAAACAAATAAATGTTTACCTGAACTAAAAACACGGATGGAATTTTTGAACCAATTAATTAAATTAATTAATTACATAATTGGAAAATTAATTTTTATTTTGGTCATATTTTTATTTTTCGAATTTTCAGGTTTTACAAATTAAGGGATTTTATTTGAAAAATTTTCGAATCGTGACAAATTCAGAATTATGATGACCACATTGGGTAACAAATAATTAGAATCTAAATTCTTGGATAAAAATAAGTCGTAAAATAAACTTTTAAGATTTGAAAAATTTCATTGAAAATTTTCGATTTTTAGATTTTTTACTTGGGTTTTCAATTATAAAAATTTTGGTTTTTCGCAAATTCAACTCAGATGTTTAAAAATTTGAATTTTCTATTTAAACTATTATAAGTCCTGATTTCTGTATTTTTAGAAAATGTATTTTTCGAGATTTTGTGATTGTGATTGTAATTGAAGGTTATTTTTTTTTATTGGAATTGAGACATTTTTGAACTTTTATTTAAGAGTCAGTTAACAATTATTGTGATTAAAATCTTTATACAATTTGGAATATTTGGATTTTTTTTCACACTGAGTTTAAAGAATTTGGACCACAAATTTTGAACATTTTTCGGAAGTTTTGATTCGATTTTACGTAAATTTTTCGATTTTCCAAATTTTATTTTTTGAAAATTTTATCAGAAAACTTATTTTATTGATATTTTTTTCATTTTGACGTGGAATCTTTTGACGTTACAAAAATAGTTCAAAGTTTTGTCTGAATCATGACAAATTTAGAATCATGATGACCAAATTAATTGAAAAATCGTACGTGACTAAATTAATGGTAAAGAAATTTTGAAAAAAATTGTCAAACTTTTGAAATTTGACATCAGCGAAATTTTGACCGGAATTTTCGAATTTTAGATTTTTGGGTTTTCGATTATAAAGATGTTCGTTGTTAACATACAGATGTTGGAAAATTAGAAATTTCGATTAAGAATTTCTGAAGTCCTTATTTCTACTTTAGCTTAATTTTTGGATTTTTTTTTAGTTTTATTTTTCGAAAATTTGACAGTAAGGTAAGATGATTGATATTTTTCAAATTCGACGCGGAATTTATAAAATTTTGACTTTCTACGAAAAAAGGTCATCGTTCTTGTAAGCTAAAGTAAAAACTGTATTTTTTATTTTCAATAACTGATGTTCCAAATATTATTAAATAAGACTGGGGTCATAATTCTGTACTTTTACAAATTTTTCAGTCAAACAAAATTCTGAAGTATCTGAATTTTGTTTTTTTTTTTCGACTAAAAAATTCTTAAAAATAAGAATTTTGACCCCTGTCTTTAATTAAATTTGGAACATCCGACACTGGATATACAATATTATTTTAACAGAATTTGAAGTTAAACAAAAATCAGAAATGGACATTTAACATTTGAGTTGAATACTTAGGGATTTAATTATTTTTTATTTATTTTATTTAATTTGTGAAGTGACTTTTCGAAAGGGGATCGTGATATTTTACTTTTTTTTAGACAACTAATAGACTTTCGTTCGTAACATTCGCTATTCCTATCCTATGCTCAAGAATTTTCGAAGCAAAAATTATATCTTATAACTTTGACTCCAAAATAGGCTTCTACCTAAAATCATATGGAAATTCACGATTTCGCATTTTGTTGTTTTTTTCTTCGATTTTCTCAGAAATGCCTAAAAGTACTTTTATCCCGTTTTAAAAAGCCAGTCCCTATTTAATCTCAGACTGTCCAAAACTTGTCTCGGTCAAAAATTCCACCATATTACTTTAAGCTCAATAATTTTCCATTTAATTCCAAATATTCTATGACTCATTCTTCCAACAATAAACAAAAAAAATAAAATTCTTCCACATCAAAGTCTCAATCGAATAGCAAAATTCCCATAAAAATAACAAAACAAAATAAAAACAGAAAACAGAAAACAACCATCATAAATAAGTACCTATATAAGAAGAAAAACTAACCCAAGAATTATTTTCAAGGTTAAACATTCCTCGCCGCTCCATGGCTATGGCTATTGCTATGGCAATCCTCCGCATCAGCTAAAACCTCTTCAATTGAGTGCAAAGTGTGATGGAAGTCCACTTGGGTATCTCTTGATTCGATGTGAGATTTAAGGCGGCACCATCAGCATCAGAGATACCTTGGATTCGACTAGTCCACATCCACACCGTCTCTTCTTCATCGTCCACAACAACGGTCAAAGTATTCGACCAGAAGTTACATCAGAGATCTCATGATCATTGTTGTGGCATCCAGAATCCCAATCCCCTCAAGCGAGCAACACTTGCTCTAAGTATAGACAAAAAAAAAATAATTTCATACCAAAAACCCTAATAATGAATTTTAGCCTATAAATATGGATGTGCCTTGTTCTCAGCCTCTCGTTCATCATCTCTCTTGAAGAACAATCATCATCATAATCCTCCATCCTCAGTCTCATCCTGTGACTGTGACTATGTGCCTATGGTGCCCCGGCTTGGCTACAGAACGTGATGGTCTGCGGGGTCCTGCCTGATGGTAGGTACTCCTATAGCATTGTATTCGTCTATTTGCGGTATCGCGGAGAAGATCGATCGAATTTGTATGTGATCAAGATCTGTGTGAGAGATGAGGGTCGTCTTGTCTTATATGCGAGACTTTCTATATCCACGTCTAAGTCTTAATCCTCCTTATGGATTTTCCTTTACACGCTTAATGTCTTCAACGAAAAGGAGAGAAAAAAAAAAAAAAAAAAAAAAAGGAAGTGCGCAACGTCAGGAGGAGATCAGTTTGTGTGTCTGTCTGCAGTGCAGCAGTGGGATAAGTAGCCAGATTGAGATGGGAATTCGCAGTGGGATTTCTTTTTTGTTGCTTCATTTAGAAAAGGTTTTAAGGGATTTTCTATATGTACAATGACGAAGATGGCTACGACGACGAACATTGCAATTGATCCAGTGGATGATTCTTGATGATGATGATGATGATGATGATGATGATGATGATGATGATGATGATGATGATGATGATGATGATGATGATGACGATGACGATGACGACGACTATGGCGAGTTTAAACGGCAAAACTGCAAAGGGGATTCCTCTTGTCTGAGTGAATTACATGCGTTAGTCTTACAAAACTTTATAGTTCTGAAGATCGAAGATTTTTTTTTTTCGAAATAAAAATAAAGGTCTGGGAAATATTTATGAAGTACATAACCTACTCATGAATCCTTAAGAAGTATTATCAAGCAATCAAATGAAAATCTTCATAATAAAGGAATTTGGAGTTATTGGTGAAAATGGTGAAATTGTTAGATATAAGAAGACCAAAATTCACAGCTAAAATGTCGAAAAGATTCAACGAGGCTATGAAGGGCGCTGCTTTCAAATTTTTTTTTTTTTTATTTAAATGCAGTTGGAGGGGTTTAAGCAAGGTGGTTTAGATAGTGGGTTGAATCGAATCCACCCACTAGGTACCACGCCCAATTTGATCTTATTTTAGTTCTCTCCTTATTGAACGTCCTTAAAAAATTATGTAACTAAACACTCTTATACCTAAATTATGAGATGTATTTGTTCCGCCCACTTAAACGCCTACTTTTTTATATTTTTAATTTAATAATAGAATTGCATCTTTGTATGAAGATCTAGGATGAGAAAAATTTGCGAGTTCGTTTAGAAAGTGGGTTGAGGGAAATCCCCCCGCTGACACGCCCATTTTTATAATATTTCAGTTTTCTCCTTATTGAATGCCCTTAAAACGTAAAAAAATTTGATAATAAGCACTCTTATATATAAAGTATGACATGTTTTATGTGTCCTGCCCACTACCACGCCCACTTTTCTTATATCAGAATTCTCTTCTTATATGAAGAACGCTGAACATTATTTAATAAATCTTTCTTGGACAAAATAATGACACATTATGTACATATATTTCGTTTTTTTTTAATCCGCCTACTACCACGCCCACTTTTCTTATATATGAGATTCCTCCTTACTTTACATTCCTTGAAAGTTGAAATTTTGTATTTAAAATAATCTCTTGGACCTAAAGGATGGCATGGATAATTTTTTTTTAAAGTCCGCCTGCTGCCACACCCACTTTTCATATATTTAAGTTTTTTTCCTTACATATCTACAAATTGAGTTTTCTTTAAAGCCTAGTTCATACTTCCTCGTGAAGTGAACAACCATCAGTGAAGAAAGTGAATTTTTGACACAATTTGCTTGACTTTTGCAGCTTTTATCGTCAAATTGTCAAAGCTACACCAAAAATCAAAGAGTTCCCGTACATTTTGCGCGTGAATATGGTTCACCGCTCGTGAACGCAAACTCTCCACTTTTTGTCATGGCTTCACGAGCACGCTCACGGGTGAACAAAAATCCAAATTTGTATGGATTCACGACATGATTCACAAGTGCATATGTACTAGGCATAAAAGTGAAAGTTTTTTAGTTTGATAATATGTATGTTCAATATGTGGCGCTGCAAAGCCTGGCAGGGTTCAGCTATTTAAATTTTTTTTTTTTTTCAAATGTGAAAGGTTAATTTTCACTCAAATCATGGAGTCATGGAGTGTCATTGTCTAGTTCTAGTGGCACTTAAGTTGACTTAAGTGACACTTATGGAGGTAATTTTGAATGTGATACTGGGCCTTAATGAGCTTTCAAAAAGAGAGAACAAAGAACTGATATTTTATGAAATTCCGGTAATGATAACCAGAGTGCTCTCTGTTCAATTCTTTTGTGTTGCGATTATAAGTAGACTATTGTTATTAACAATGGAAGAAAAGAATCGAATTTCCAACAAAAGAAAGCACATTTCTGTAACACATTTCTATAGCACATTTCTATAGCACAGATCTATAGCACATTTCTATACCACATTTCTATAGCACAGGTCTATACCACATTTCTGTAGCACATTTCTATAGCACATTTCTATAGCACATTTCTATAGCACATTTCTACAGCACATTTTTATAGTACATTTCTATAGCACATTTCTATAGCACAGTTTTAGTGCACATTTCTATAACACATTTCTATAACACATTTCTAAACCACATGTCTATAGCACATTTCAATAAAAGCTAAGAATATTTATATTTTTTAACTTACCTACCAACAATTTAGATACGTAAATTATTTCATATACGTCAATTAAATTCATATTACAGTTATTCTGAATCATATTTGACTCAATTGTTATGTACATACCTAGAAAGAAAAAAAAGAAAAAAAATTTATTTTGTAGGTAGGAATAATACCGAAAAATAATATTTAAAAAAAATATATATTTATTGAAAAAAAAAATATATATTTATTGAAAAAAAATATAATTATTAAAAAATAAAAAATATACTTATTGAAAAAAAATATATTTATTGAAAAAAAATATTTATTGAAAAAAAATAACACATCAGAATATTAAACAAAAAAATTATTTTGCGTTTCGAAGTTGAAATACAACATGTGTGTAAACATTGAATGGAAGAATGAAAACAAAACAATATCTGTGTTTTTTTTTATCATTTCCAGTGAAATTCAAATAAATATAGAAATTTTTTACATTGAAAAATGATTAAAATTTTTTTGTGTAATATTTATCTTGTTCAATTTTAAACAATAAAGTCTAGAAAATGATTTCAATAAAATACACATACATAATTTCAACAGAAAACATTTACGATTCAAAAAACCCTCGTATTTTTTTTATTTTTTTTTTAAAGAATTTTAAAATCTGCAGAAATGTAAATTCTCTACATGATTCTTCTTCAGTTAGTTCATTTGAACTTTAAAATCAAAAGAAAAATTAAAATTATTTGGAATATTAAGAAGAATTGACATAATAGCTTTGACACATTCGAGAATTTTGGCATAAGTCAGTCAATAAAATGCAAAAAAGATTGCTTAAGTAGGGTTTTTCAATAAGTCAATAAAATGCAAAACAGATTGTTTAAGTAAGGTTTTTCAATAAGGAAGTAAAAATTCTGTATTTTAATAGAAACACATCAATACATTTGTTTTTTAGGATCTGTCAATTTCAGAATGTCGGTTAATGTTTACATTTTTATCATGGTGAATTTTACGAACGAGACACGTTTCAGCTCGCAGTTTTAAGAGCGGGAACTCAAATTATTCTCCCAACCAGGAGACATTTTTGCTGGCGACTTTCATATATTACAGCATTCAAATTGGAATGCGAGTTAGGTCTGTTGAGAAGTTACCGCCACAACCGAAATTAAAAAAAATATTATAATTATGTATAGGAATTTGGTTTTTTAAAGGGACTAACTAAACTGAAATATCACAAATAAAACAGGTGAATAATAAGCCCTACGATTTCGAGTGTTCGAGAGAAAGTTATGCCTTGACTTTTCTAAATGTTTAGACAAAGAAATTCAAGTCTATTTACAGCATAAGTGCGTGTTTATAAGTGACTCAAATTTGTTTGTAAATCCTAATATTTTCAACGTAAGTTTCCAAATCAATTCAACATCATTTATAGTCAAAACAAAGATAAGGGGTCCCAAATAGCTCCCCTGAGGTACTCCAGATAAGGCATATGAATAGGTTTGGAGACCCTCACTGCACTTTTTTTGAGATCTACTTCTTTTTTACATACTGAAAAATTAAACAATTCTTTAGCCAAACCACTTGAAAGGATAAGATAAAAATTAAAACAAATCATATTGTGCGTCGGCTAAATACGTAAAGCTCCTAGGTTCAGTTTTGGACGAAATTGAGATTTTGATACCATTTTCTTAAGAAACACATTCTGCACAAAATGGCTTAATCACTTATGTCCAATGTATCTTAGTTGTTGCAGAATCCTAAAGAGAAAATCAATTTTTATGTGGAGCCTTATGTAATTTTTTTTTATTTTTTCGCTCTTCTGTAAAATTTGCAGTTTTACGTATTTAGTCGACGATATGATTTTTCTTTTATTTTTCAACGTTTCTCGATCAATTTTATCGATGCAAGAGTTACAAAAACACTGTTCTGAAATGAATGGAATTTGTGATTTTTTATTTTATTTTTTTGTTAAAATTATTTTTTTATTAAGATAATTTTTTTGTTAAAAATACAATTGTTGAAAACTTGAGTTTTTCTTTCGTTTTCAAATCTACTCCGGAAATTTTCAATTTACTGGACTTTTTTTTACAAATCTGCTTCGAAATTTTACTACTAACCCTTTTTTTTAGGTTCTAACCCTGTGCTGTGGTAATTTGTCAATGTATTATTTTTTAGAACAATTGCTGGAAGGTCATTTGGGCGAGGGGAGAAATCATCCTTCAGCTGATTAGTTTTACTAACCACTGAAAATAGGTAAGTAAAGTAAAGTTAAGCTTACTACAAAATACGCATTTGATTTAATACAAAATTAAAAGTCGAACAATTCCAACTTAGTTCTCCTATTTATTATTTTGTTTGTAGACAAATCACTTGAAACTATTGTTATAAATTCCGTCATATAAAACACCTATTTTTAACATAAAAAAATTTAATTGAGCTTCATTAATAAATCAAGTTTTTTTTTGTACATCTATAAACCTTAAACAAAAATCATAAAATTTGTATCCTAAAACACCCCTTTTATCTTAAATCATGTATTCCCATTATCATTGCTTTTCAGCTCTTAAAAAAAAATTAAAAAGAAGACAAAAAATGTGAAAAAGCATCATGCATAACAATAAAAATTATAATTAATTTTCATATCCCGTCTGCGTCGTCGTTTTGGGGTGTTCCTTTGTTCTTAATCATTATGATGGAAGATGAGAATCATTTGGATGAATCAATGTCATAACTTTTTTTTCTTTTTTTTTTTCTTAAAAAAAAAATAATAATAATTGGATGTGTCAGAAATGGTATTTATTTTTCTCAAAAAAAATGAGTTTAATTTTTTTTTGAAAAATGTGTTGATCTCATGGAGAGTAATGAATGTAATTTTATTTTTTTCTCTTCGATTAGGTCATGACACTAATTGCAATAATTTCGAAGGCCATCAAAGACACGTCACGTGCGTCGTATGTATGTAAGTACTTGACTCAATAATTAAATTAATTTATTTGCCATTTGACAGCAATTCATTTTGACAAGTTGATGTTATTCAAAGATTTGTTCTGCGCAGCTCTTTCACGCTTTATTTGTTTTCAAGTTATGTCGTATTAGATATTTTTAGGATCCTTTACCCGTTCAAATGTGAATATCAATGAAGTTATCTCAATTTAAGCAAGATTTGAATTTGCAGCCATTTTTGTAGTAAAGTTTGGCAACCCTAAAAAAATTTGACAGCTGACAGTTTAGGGTTAGAAAAATGGATTAAATGGAGAAAATTGGAGAAAAATGGAGAAAAGTGGAGAAAAATGAAGAAAAATGGAGAAAACTGGAGTTAAATGGAGAAAAATGGAGTTAAATGCAGAAAAATGGAGAAAAGTGGAGAAAAATAGAGAAAATGGAGAAAACTGTAGAAAAATGGAGAAATATGGAGAAAATGGAGAAAATGGAGAAAAATTGAGAAAAATGGAGAATTTGCAGCCATTTTTGTAGTAAAGTTTGGCAGCTCTAAAAAAATAATTTGACAGCTGACAGTTTAGGGCTAGAAAAATGAAGAAAAATGGAGAAAAATGAAGAAAAATGAAGAAAAATGAAGAAAAATGAAGAAAAATGAAGAAAAATGAAGAAAAATGAAGAAAAATGAAGAAAAATGAAGAAAAATGAAGAAAAATGAAGAAAAATGAAGAAAAATGGAGAAAAATGGAGAAAAATTGAGAAAAATGGAGAAAAATGGAGAAAAATAGAGAAAAATGGAGTATTACACATAAAAGATTGTCCAAAAACAATCCTTTAAAAAGTAAATATTAAAGCAGTGCTTGAGTGTTGGTTCCAGGAACATCGAACTGACTGCCAAACTTTCATTATTTTTGATATATTGGTCAACAATTAAAACGTGTTGTTCTCTCGTATAATGCTCCATTTTTACTAATCCTAAAGAGTCAGCTGTAAAATTGTTTTTATTCCAACACTTAACTACACAATGGCGTCAAATTCAAATCTTGCTTGTATTTTGGAACATGCTCATAAATTATTGTGTGGTATCGAATTTTGATAAAAAACGAAAATTTTCATCGATTTCTGGAGTCAATGGTGCTTTTAGAGTTCCGTGACCAACCATTTTCATCTTATCTACCATAATTTTCCTGGATGAAGGCAATCTTTCTGCCTTTATATTTCTCAAGGAAAAAATAAAAGGTAAACATCTCCGTTTTCCTTTAAAAAGAAACTAAACTCATATTTTTTTTGACAGTTATTAATAGATAAAAATTATATTTATAGAAATTGCAATAAATTTCTCAACCATAAAAAAATCACCAAGCTATAATATGTAGCTAGCTTTCAGCAAGAAAACTTATATGTAGTATAAAGTCATCTTACGAATGCAGCTATAGACAGAGGTTTTTTTTTTTTTTCCCACAGAAACATTAATTTGATATAACTTCCCCGACAAAAGACTGTTTTCCATTCAAACATATTATAACCGACCGATTAAATACGAATACGACCCAAGAAAACCCCATTATATAGAAGCTTAATTTTAGAAATTAGCTCAAAAGAGTCACAATATGTCACACGGGTATATTTTCTTTTGTTTTGTGTTTCATGTTGCATATGCACAAGCACATGGGTAATATGTTATAGTTTTCTAACAAACAATTTGAAGCCAATTTAATTTAGGTATGAGAATCAGATTTTGAGTTCGCCAATTAGAAATAAAAATAAAAAAAATTAAATAAAATAAACTGCTTTAAGTCAATTTTGTTGCCAAACACACAATTTGTCTGTTAAAAGCCCCTTTCAAAAACCAAACATGAGCACCTGTGTGTCACTCGCTATAGAACATGCGATTTGTGCGAAATTTAATTGCAACTCATAGCAATTTCAGAGCAAAGTAATCAAATAAACGGAATAATTTTTTTTTTTTTTTATTATTTTTTGCATAAGACCTACACTAAAAAAAAACAAATTTCACCTAAAAACCCAGATATTTGAGTTGCGCTAAAGTTGCTACCCAGCCCGGAGCTGTGCGGCAGGAAATAAGCTGCTTTAGTTTTTTTATCTTTTTTATTTTTTTTTGTTTATTTTATTTTTTTTCTTTGACGTATATTATAAGCACTTTTAATATCGTATTTCATTCTCACATATTAAGTGGCAAAATACGAATCGAATTCGAAAAATTTAACTCAGATTCTAAGAATGTGAGAGGAAGCCAATGGTTTATTGTATAAAAGAATTTTATGGCAATTTAGAGCAAAATATTTTTTTTTTTTTTTGTATTTTTATTTATTTTTATTTTTTTTTAAGGCTGACAGATGATAATTGAAATAATTACCAAGTAAAGTTGTAGTAGTGGAAACTTGCGTGTTGGAGATTTCACAAAAAAAAAAAAGTTGAAAATTGTATACACACGTGTTCAATTTAATTGTAAGCCTTTTAAGTATTTTTGTTGTAGATACATGTGTAGGTAACCAGATGGATTTTGTTTCTGTGGAAAAATATTAAAAATTGAGTAGGTACGTAGCTATGTGTAGGTATTTTTTCACTCAGTCAAAAGTGAATTTAAAATGAAAATACAGTCAAATCCTTCTTAATCGGGGCATATTTATAAGATAGAAGAACCCCTCGCCATAGAAACAGACACAATCAGCAGTACAAATGGCAGAAAGCCCAGACCAACACTATAACACCCACATGAAGTTAGCCTGATATTTAGTTTGAGTAAAAATCAGAAAAATCGTCGTTGTGAAATTTTTTACTTGAAATTCCACAGTATCAGTTCAATACGATTTCTTCTCCGTTATCATCACATCCACGAATTCAAAATATGACCAACAGAAGTTTGTGGAATGCATTCATTTTTTCAGTCCACAAGTTGAGCAGGTAAGCCTAGTACCTACTCATCATATGGGCAACTTGTCGACAGTGAACAACTGAATATAAAATCAAAAATTAAATTATTTTATACAAATTTTTAAATTCCAGATTTTTATTTGTGGGTGAAGTCATAATGAAGTGAAATTGTCGGAACGTATTCATCTTTATTTAATATTCGATTGGAAATTCAATTTCTGTCGATAAATAATTATCTTTTCGAAAAATACAAAAGTTGTGTAAAAATGTGAAAAAAAGAAAATGAATAATCTTGATAAAAAACGTTGGCGTGAAATTTAGAACAGAAGATCTACAACTTATGCCTTGAAATGAAAATCGAATGTATTTAATTCACAAATATCAAATTTATCCTGCTCATTTCCTTTTTCTCTTTTGACGTTACATGTCACATGAAGGGAAATTGAAAATATGTATTCCACGTGAAAATTGTTCACTTTTTATTTCAATTGTACTCAGAAATTTGAAATAACATTAAACAATTATTGTCAAAGATCAAACATTTCCACACAAATTTTCAGCTGTGAAACCCAAAATGCGGCGTTCAAAAATGTGTGGAACATATTCTATTTTAATTTCACCGAATCAATTTTATCACGTTCTTCGAAATAAAAATATTTTTAATTGACAAAATGTCAATTTTTTCCGCGTTCAAGGAAAGGAAAGAGAAAATATATTGCGTGTGAAATATTGTGGAACGTGTTTAATTTTTATTTCACGAGAGCTGAGAATACATTTTGAAACAACATTTAACAATCATTATTGAAAATCAAAAAATTCCACACTTATTTTCAGCAGTGAAAGACAAAATACAACTTTCAAAGATGTGTGGAACGTATTATTTATTTCATTTCTCCAACTCACTTTCATAACGTTCTATTATTATTTTTCGTTGGACAATGGCTAACTGAATAGCGTAAATAAGATAAGCTTAGATACATCTCAACCAATATACATATTTTAATTTGGATTAAATTTGTGGAACGTAAGTTTTAAAAATTTCACTCATAAGGGCTATCGTGAAAAATTTAATTCCATTAAAAAAAGGGAGATATGTACCTACTAGGTAGGTCAAACTGTGGACTTTTATTTAACGTCTGCATACGTTCCACAATCTTTCTCATATTTTATATTTATTTTCTAAGGATTTGGATATGGCGGAAATAGCATGAAATTGATAAACATTTATTACTAAATAAAAATTCAAATAAGAAGGGTCCCTTTCATATTTTACGCCGTTGACAACTTTCGATGATTATCATCTTAACCATTTTCACTCATGAAAAAAAAGCATAAAATCAAATAAAATGTAATAAAAATAAAAATAATATATAGAGGTCATCCAGTTGTTAACCACTCAATAAATTAAGGTTTTTTTTTTTTAATTTATTTTTTTTTGTTAATAAAAGGATTCCAATTACCACTTATCCACATTTACAAGCACCAAAGTGCCATCCACAAAAAGCCATCATCATCAACATCAACGTCGTTGTCTTCGCCGTTGGCGTTGTCGTTCTCATTGTCGTTGTCGTCCTCGTCGTTGTCGTCATCGTCTATCGATCGAATGAGGTGCGGTTCATTAGGTTAACCCTGTGCCGCAAGAAATATATAAATACATAGGTACATATACCTACATAAATGTCTACCCCATGCTCGGAGGTAAATTTGTGGTCAATGAGACAGGAAAACTGTGTCCCCATTGGCGCGATATCAAATATCCAATCAAAAGGGCAAACAGCAAAGTTAAAAGTTAAAATAACTTCTTTTACTTGAAAAACTCCATAAATATATCGCTGATGTTGGCTTGCTATATATTTTTTATAAAAACGAAAAAAAAAAAAAAAGGAATCTTCTTCTCGAGTTACATGAAGAGAGCCGAGCGCCTTCAATGATAAAGGTCCAATGCAGTCATAAGATACATTTTATAGTTTTCTTATAAATACGAATACATATATCTCTTTTCAACTTTGGAACTTTATGGAGGACTCTCGGGAAAGGTTTGCAGATTTTTTTTGTTATTTGATTTTTTTTTTTGTTACAATGAACAAAGTTCCAGTAGACGTCCAGGCACCATTTCGCCAAAGATCCAGACATCATCATCATCATCGTCGTCATGGACAACTCTTTGCTCTTTGAGTAGGTATAGTAGATATACCTACTTTAACAATGGAACTCTTTTTATTTAAATCAACTTCCAAAGACCAAAGAGCTATAGAAGGCACCAAACTGCATCATCCGGGGTATTGAGAATATATAGCAGGGGGAGAAAGACGGGCGAATAATTCGAGGATAGAGTCATGACTGCACCAAATTGTTTATGTTATTGTTTAAGTTCAGAGACTTGAGAGAAGCTGATGGTTGTTCAGGCTGTGGGGCACCCCTCTGTGAAGACCTTAAAACGTTCTTTTAATATTTATGCTCATTTTTTTGTTTTTTTTTTATTTATTTTTTTTTTTTCAAAATGAATGTGACTAACTGGCCGCACATAAGGTCAACTAAGGGATTATTACGTTATTCTCTGTGTTGTGGGTGACGTTATCTTTAAGTGTGCAGTCAGTTTGCGGAAAATTGTTACACACAATGAAGTGAAGATAAACACAAGAAATGTTATAAAGAATGCTCAATGCCTTGGAAATGAAGAGAAGGCTCAGTACATCTATTCATGCTTGCGTAAAGAAAATGGAAGATTTTTTACACACTCGTTCTACAAAAAACTTACACTTCACTTCACTTAAACGACATTTTTACTTTCGCTAGAGAAAGATTTTTCATTGACCATAAAAATTTAGCTAAAAAATGAAAACTATGAAGGTAGAATTTTATAAACTTTGGATTAAATACGTTCCAAAATTTTTCACACGTCATTTCACATTGTTTAACCTCAAATGGAAAAACAGAAATTAGCGTGAAAAAATTTTATATTTGCTTATAATTTTTTTCATTTCAAGAAATAAGCTATGGATTGAAGGTTTCAAATTTCACGTCAAAGTTTTCGTATAGATATTACATTTTCACTCAAACTGATGTGTACATGATGCATAAATTTGAAATATTTTTGTTCATAATTTTCGACTTAACATAAAATTTCAACAAAAAAAATTCAGAATGAATTTAGAATCATTATTATATTTCACATCTCCCATTTCGAAACACCTTGAATGACACAATGTCATAAATTAAAAAGAAAATGTACGTTCCAAAATGTTTTTCACGACATTTTCTTTTCATTTTCAACAAGATTTTAAATTTTGGTCAAAAATTTAAATTGTGGAATGTAATGATGTATGAATTTTACACTTTATACTGAATACGTTCCACAATCAAAGTGTGACTCCACAAAGAAAAAATTCGAATTAGGCTAAAAAAAGCACGTTTTTGTCATTAGATTCATTTTTGCAAAATATAGAAGCTGTGGAATTTAAAGTTGTAAACTTAAACCTTCCTATTTTTTTTTCGCCCGAGGGCTAAGCTAATCAATATAAAAGAATTTCGTTACAATTTTTCAGAATTATTTTTTTAGAAAACCTACAAAATCAACCTTAAGTTAATTTGTCATCCTTCTTGATTTACTAAATTTACTAGCTATAGGTCTTCCACATCTTTCCGGATCCACTTATATATTTAAATATAGAACCCATCTAAACTAATCACTTCTAATGATGGATAAACATAAAAAAAAAAACACACAATTTGAAAAAGGGATCAGAGAGCTCATTGAAAATGTCTAATTTTAGATTCCCATATAGATAGATAGATGTTGGCACTGCTAAACTCTGATGGCGACACGTTTTTTTAGGAACTCCAAAGCTGCAGAGCAAACATAAATAAACTTACTCAAACTCGAGCACACATTCATTTGTCCCTCGCTTATACATACATATACCTTACCTAATGATGCAAACTCCCTTAAAAATATCCCGGCAGCGGAAATATGCATTGGACCGAAAATTAATGTGAATCTATAACCAACTTGCTTGAATTGAAAAAAAAAAAAAAAAAAAACAAAAATAACAAAAATACTGAACGTGTGTCGAACCGGCCGGCATGCTGCACTGCATCAAACCGCATCAACAGTAGGTACCTACGTGCCACCATGCTCCGCGACATTCTTAAAAATTTACACAAAGAAAAAAAAAATTAAAAAAGGCGGTTTCGATGCTCCACTAAGAAGCACAGATTTTGGGATCATTTCTGATGTTATTCTTTTAGAATTTTTTCCCGGGGAGGATTTTGGAATTTACGATCCAACTCGCATTTCAACCAAAACGACCAAGTCTATACAACACAGTGGAACATTTTTAGAAATTTATTGGAAAATTTAATGAAATACCTAGGTTCTAAGATAATTTGTACCAGTTTTTATTGTGAAACAAAATTTTGAAAATACTTAAAACACTCACATGGAAATACCTAATAACATACAATTTGTTTGTTTAGAATCCCTTAAGTATTTTCCAAGATTATCCCGAACGAATTATATTTTATATTACGAAATGATTTTAAAGGGTTGAATTGAATTAAAACTTTATGATGATGATGAGCTCATTATGGTTATTTGGGTGCTATCCAAATTAAACCCATCATTTTTAAATTTTGTCTTCGTCTGTCTGTGTGTTTGTCACGTATAATCTTCGAAACAAACGAACCGATTTTAACAAAATTTTACACACAACTAGAGGACTGTTCAATCATTGTTTACGGGTATATCCCATGTTTAAAAAAATTTGCTATCCTAAAATTTTTAAATAAAAAAAATACAACATTCAAAATTCAACTAAGACTTGAATTTTTTTAAATAAAAAATAAATTTACATCTGGATTGAAGTTTTAATCTGTTTTAATCAAGTGAATAATATGGCGGTTTATGTTTTATATTTTTTTTTTTTTTTTCAATATGTCGACTTTCTCTCCCACTGTTTCAACGACGACATATTTTCACTTTGTTCAGCCGATTTCTCGTGGTAGTGAGTTAAAATTTTCCTTCGTTTCATTTATAAAGAATCGGAATGTTTATGTTCTTTGGGGCGGAATGAAATTTGTGCATCAACAAAAAAAATAAAGTAGGTTCTGGTTGCTCCATCGATATACAATACAACATACCCAACACACACCCTGACTTTAAAAGAGACAAAATGAGGATTCTAATTTTAGAAAAAAAAAAAAAAAAACATACACCGCAACGAACCGAACCAAAAACGATATGATGCGATGCGATGGTGCAATGTGTGATCCTTACAGAATCCAGATTCAGGCCTCTTGGTCAATCACACACATTTATTATTACGACGATGCTGTTCTTTTGATGGTGGTAATGGGGCGCTGACTGTGGTGCAAACGCAATAAAAATGATGATCCCCTTTCGTTCCAATGATCATCATCATCATCATCGTCATTGGAATCATGTTGATGATCAGCGCACCAAGAGACTTTGAACCGAGGAGTCGTCTTCGTCGTCGTCGAATCGTCTCAGTCTCATGTCAAACCAACCGACGACGACCATCAGGCGTGCAACAATAAGAACAACGTAGGTATATGAAATTTAAGTTTTTATGTCCCTGTCCTCTGGCTATCTCGTGGTGCTGTGTTTCCTTCCACAGTGCGCACACTGCACATATTGGTCCATTATTTGTTATAAATTTTTAGCTTAGGGCGTTGCAGTGTCTTGGGTTAAATTATATTTGTGTTACTTTTATTAATGCAAACATTTTTATACCCGGCCCGAACGTAGTGAGTCATGCATGGTCGTAAGTGGGGTTGTAGGTATTTAAAGACTGCAGCGTGATGGTTAAACAGTACGGTCTACTTGATTAGAGACAAATAGGAATACAAAAACCCAATTTCTTCTAGGAATAATCGTTTTTGGAAATTTGGTTCAAAAATGTCGTAATTTATTTAATTTATTTAATTTAATTTTATTTAATTTTATTTAATTTTTTTTAATTTTATTTAATTTTATTTAATTTTATTTAATTTAATTTAATTTTATTTTATTTTATTTTATTTTATTTTATTTTATTTTAAATTATTTTATTTTATTTTATTTTATTTTATTTTATTCTATCTTATTTCATTTTCTTTCATTTCATTTCATTTTATTTTCTTTCATTTTATTTTATTTCATTTCATTTCATTTCATTTCATTTCATTTTATTTTATTTTATTTTATTTTATTTTATTTTATTTTATTTTATTTTATTTTCTTTCATTTTATTTTATTTTATTTTATTTTATTTTATTTTATTTTATTTTATTTTATTTTATTTTATTTTATTTTGTTTTAAAATTATTTTTGGGTTTTGTTGTTCCTAAAAAAATAGGCCAACTGCCTTTCGGATCTAATGACGCAAGGAAAAATGGATACGCGAAAAAGACCCCAGTATGACATTAGCCTTAATTTTATATTCTCCATTTTTTTGTACATAATTATCTGATTTTTCAACCCAAAAATAAAAAAATAAAAATTAAGAGCAAATAAGGTCAACACTGTCATGCACTTTATTTTATTTGTTTGAATTCATTTCAGATGGTGGGTCATAAACAAATTGAGCCCACAATTAAAGGCAAGGTTAATCTGGTAATGAGATAGTATATAAAGTACTAAGCAGGTAGTTGAATTGATCAAGATACAACTTGGACATAATCATTAATTTAAGATTTTTTTATTTCTGGTTTTATGTACGTGGGTTCGATTAAAGAGTATGTACATACAACTACGCTAATTTTTCATAAACACACCTTGAGCTAACTTAATATGGCCACACTTTTGTTTTTCTGTTTCTTTTACTAAAATACACCTGCCAGTGTTGCCATTTCCTTTACGTCTTACAATCTTATTTTTCATTTTATTATGAACCTCACTCCCTTTCCCTATTATTTCCTATACACAAATTGATTACATAATATTTCGGTCATAATTAACAATTAATTTCCACAAGTAATCTTTTGTTGCTATAGCTATCTATATCTATCCACAGCAGTAATAAGAAGTGTCACAGAAACAAATTATTATACAAAATATCTAGATAAAAAATGTATCTGCAAATTTTCCTTTTATAGATTTTAATTGCAATTAAATGGAAAAACGTGATGCTTGAGCAGATTTATGTTTTCCTTTTTGCATTTAAATTGGATTATAATTATACACAGTTGAATTGTTTTATTTAAGTTACATTCTCGAAGTAGGTATATATACAAACAGATGCAATGATTCATTTCGATAAAATCAAGAGTCTTTTACCTTGTTACTTTAATTTAGTTGTGATTTTTTTTTGTTTTAATGAGATTTGGTGTGTTATATTAATTAAAAGTTTTTCGTATATAAAAACACTGAGATATGTATGTATGTATGTTTGTAATGTACAAGTAGCTTCCGGTATGTCATTTTCGATTGAGATTTTCGGACTGTTTAAGATTCGACTACTTTAAGATTCCAATTGACTATGAAATAAAACCCACACTGAAATGGAGTATATTGACTCTCACATTTGAAGTGAATTAAAGAATTTAATAAGAAGGTTTTTTTTAATAATACAAATTCTTTATACTATACTACTGACATACTTCAGCCAAGTAGAAGACTTAGCACTATTTTAATGGACTTTGTTGAATTATTGATTCAAAATAGCTTTTAACGGCCTTTAAGTCCTATAAAAATTGGCGTTTCGTCCCGGTGATCTCATTTGGACTCATCAGTTGACTAGTCAGGGCCTTTGTCAATACGCAATTTTTGCTAAGTTCAGTTCATCTTACATAGATTTCTTGACGAATACCTAAAGACTTTAATATAAAACATGAAAAGAGAAAATTAAATTTGTAAAAGCGTGAAAATATTTTACAAAAAAACTCATTTTTAAAAGGTAAGTATACGAAAAACCCACAATTTTTAACTTTTGACCAAATTAATTTTTTTTATTATAGCCGTGTTTCTGAGAGAACATAGCTCAGTGTAGTAAAAAAAAAAATCAAGAAAACGATCCACTGTTCCCACTGATTTTGAGTAATACAAACAAGTAAGATTTGACTGGAGAAAAAGTTAATGTAAATGCCAAAAGATTTTTGCTGTAGTATCTCTTGTTAAATTTGGAATGACTGAGTTGCAGTCACCTGAACACCTCTAATAGCTTTAAGAAAAAAAATAAAAGTGAATGCTATTTTGAAAAGGAGCACATAATCTACAAATTATTACTAGACCACTTTTCAATAGCACCCATCGTTTAAGAGTAATCGTTACTTTTTTAAAATAACAATAATCTTCTAAACGATTAATTGTAAGAAAGAAAATATCATAATCTTTTTTGTAGAGAATCATATAACCTATCCGCATCTTTCAGATAGCTAAGCCACTCTCTGGACTCTGGACAAATTGGACTAATTTCAAAAACAGCCCTTAACTACCGATCATTTATTATGGAGATGTAACTGTCTAATAGGCAAGCACGCAATGAGGCTTGGAATATTTTCAAACAATTTCTGCAGAAGCTGTATGAATGAAGAAGAACCTCTGCACATGTTCTGCTCTATCTCAAAGACTTAGGCCACGTCTGGGAGAATTCTCCTACAATGGCCCAAGTGATCTGAGAAATCATGGCATTAGTATAGTATCGCACGCTTTGAAAAAATCCCTAAGTACTTGTGGTATCACAATGGACCAAACTTTGGTCTTAGGGGCCAGTTATAGCGATTAGGAAAAACCATCAGGAAAAGTTGAAACAGATGGAATTCAATTGCGTTACAAATCGAATGAAAACCTATTAAATTATCTACATATTTGAAAGTTTTTCCTGTTTCGTTTTCCTGATCGCTATAACTGGTCCCTTAGTGTGTCAAGTATTCCTTGGAGACAGCTATGTAAACCTAAATTAACCTAACATAACCTACAAATTTTTCATAACCCACTTTGTGATAGCTTCCACCTTTCAAGAGTTATATGTACATATATACAAAAAATCGATATTTTCGACATTTAACCTGGAATAATTTTTTTTTGTCAGATGTCGGATTGATGAAGACTTTTTACATTTTCATTTCTAATGATGAACTTTAAAGTTCAGCTTTATACGAGTCATGTCTAAGTTTTCAAATTTATTTGTCTATTTTGACTATGAACTAACAATGCACGAAAAATATTTTTCGTTACAGAATAATTTTAAATTCTTTTTCTTCATATTTTTGTTGAGTTCGCATATTTCACTATAATTTCATTTTTTATTCTTTATATTTATTTTTCGTATTAAGTTTCATTTATTTTATCGAGTTAAAGTCCACTTCAACTTTGGCTCACAAAAACCATTGTTGTAAAGTAACACCGATGAAAAGCTAAAATAATAATAGTTAAGAAATAAGAATACAAAAAAAAAAACAAGAATTTGCAAATTATTCTGTCCACCTACGCGTAGAATATGTCACTCATTCTGATTTGTCGTGATTTTGATTAGGTATACGGCTTTTGTGCTGCATTGAACAGTGGGTCATTTTACAAAGCATTAGCTTTAATTTTTGTCTCGTGAATACATTTTGCAAAAAATAAATAAATTGAAAAAATGTGTTGGACCGAACCAATGAAATTAATTAAATAAATCATAGGTACCTATACATACATATATAGATAAAAAATCACAGTCGCAAAACTTTTAAACAGACTGGGGAGCCAGTATGTAGCTTGATACAATCGAGTTACGTCGAAACAATCGAGCATAGGCACTTCTTAATTCTGGGGCCCAACTATGTAACTCGATTCTACAATAAAAATGTTCGAATTCGTAAAATCTCAGCTCGCTAATTCTTTAGCAAACGCATATAAACGGAAATAGAACAGCGCTAGTTGAAGATTCTGTGGCAAAAAGTCGAAAGCACCAAAACTTTATCCCACTTTCATACATATTACCACTTAAAATAAGCATTGAAAACAACTTTCGAATGGATTCGAAAGTAGAAGCAAGTTACATAGTAGGGCCCCTGTTCAATCGAATCGAAAACAGCTGACCGATTAAGAACTGCCTATACTGGATTGTACCAATTAACTCGATTGTTTCATAGTTACGTGCTACACCCCCTGATTTCAATTTATTAGCATGATACGACGTACATAAAATTTGTTTAACTTTAAAATCTTTACTAAAATGTTCTTAGTTTTAAAAATTTCAACCTACATATGACAGTTCATGCAAAAAAAAGTTAGCAAACATAATATTTCCACATTTGTAATTGTCAAAGTGACATTTAAAGTTGATATGGTACCTACTAAAAAGACAAAATAAGGATTTGGTGACTTTCACCCCTATCACACTTAAAATGCTTTAACTTCGTACTAAATTGTCTAAAATTGTACGCCATAGTTTTCTAACTATACTTGACCAGCAGTTGATATATTGATTTATGTTTTTGGTTTAAAAAACTTCTGCTTTATTTATTAGATTTTTGACTAGTTAGACAGTCACTTATAGTGTGTCTCCACTCTCCAGTGTCCGAAATAGTAGGAAATATGCTTTATTTAGTTTAATAAAATGTTAAGGTCAAGATTTAGACAAATGATTCCGTTATCTAAGTTAGATTTCTGTTAGACAACAATTAAACATATTTATTTATAATTTGGACGACTGTCTAAAGTTAGCCAACATTTATAAATACGGCTGCTTGAATCTAACGTCAAAGTAAAAATTCCATTTAGTTTATTTTTGATTAATTTTTAAATTGTATTTTATTACCTTGTTTTTCAGTTCAACTTTCTACTGTGAGACGCTGTGGTGGTAGTTCTAATGGTGTTAGGATTGGTCGACACAATTAAGCTGACTTTTGTTCTCACTCAGGTTTTAGTGATTTTGAAAAATCATTTAAAAATTAAAAACGTGTTGGGTTTTTAATTCATTTATTCTACATATCTATGCCTACCACGCTTTTATTCTTTATCTACCTATAGTCGCATAAATACATATTATGTACATACATAGGTATTGTGTGTACTGTGTAGTGTGTACTATTCATACTCTTACACTAATATAGGTATAATTTTTTTTTTTTCAATTGAAAATTAAATGAAATTAGTTTATTGACATGTTACATGCTGGCAAAAGTCATTATAAATGATTCACGTCTAAGTCACACCTATAATAACACTGCTTTGTTTGTCAATGTAGGTAAGTTATTGTTTTATTATTTGGTTTAATTTTTATATTAAGATGTCTTTTTATGGAAAATGTAATTAGAATTGGTTTTACAAAGTGGGTGAAAATCCTATGAATCTTGTTCTTATAAAAAAAAGACTTTAAAAAAAGGAAGTCTGAAAACTAAAACGAAGTTGGAGGTGTGAGTTCATTAACCCAAGATCCTTTTTTTTAAATTATTTTGTACCGGATTTAGAAGGTGTTCTTTGTCAGTTGAAAAAATTATGAGACTTAACCGTGACTTATACAAAAATCATTCCTTAAATCATGATGTGATCATATCCGTTTTTTATTATTAGAATTGATCTATATGGATCATCCAAATAACATACATAACAACAACAACACATGAACCTGCTCTTTACCGGGTTCACGTTTCATGATCCGAAAACAGGCTTCTGCTTCTCACCACTTTGAGACTGTTTTATATTTGCTGGATGATCCATATGGATCACGGGTTATAATAAGCAACGGCTATTGTCAACTTTACTCGAATTACCATCAAGTAGCTACCTGTAAGCGATTTTTGTTAAGATGGATATTGCAAGTGTCAGCAATTTTTTAATTTCATTGTAAATCAAATAAGAAAGTAAATCATTTTAAATAAATGAAATAAGTAGGTAACTGTATACTATTCAAACCAAACCGAGGGCTCACAAGCTCTTGTAATGTTGATTTCTTGTGAGGTTGTTGTGATTCCATAACATTTTGATATTCTCAGACAATCCTCACACCTCACAAAAAACTCAGCCCAGGAGACTGAATTTTGTTGATTGTTAAGTTCTGAATTTTTGTTGAATGGGCTCATTGAGCATTTTTTTTTGTGATTATGAAATGTCAAGCTAGTGAATTGTGAGTTACTAAAAAAGAAACCACAATTTCGATAGTTTTTGTGAGGCTCACAAGTTGTGACGGTGCTACCAGAATACGAAAACCTCACAAAATCAATATTACCTCACCTAGGGAGGATGTTGTGTCACTTGAGGTTGAGGTATCAATGAGGTTTGCCAGAATAGAACTGTAAGGACCACTTTTCACTAAACCACTAAACTAAACTAAACTAAAAACCCGATATACATACATAATTACTGATGAACCAGTTTTCAATTGTGGAATAACTTTCACTTCCAATATAATGATTAGGAATTCTAGTCTTGTTGGGTATAATTCGCACTAGATATTCCTCACAAAATCTATGTAAGATGAACTGAACTTAACAAAAATTGCGTATTGACAAGGCCCCCACTAGTCATCTGATGAGTCCAAGTGAGATCGGCAAGAGGAAACGCAAATTTTTGTTTTTAATCAATAATTCAACAAGTCCAAATAAAATAGTGCTAAGTCTTCTACTTGGCTGATGGATTTCAGTAGTATTTAGAATTTTTATTATAAAAAAAAAACTTACTTTCATTTTAGTTTTCTCTTATATTATTATATGAGCATCAATGTGTGGAACTATGGAAAACGCCTTTTCACCATTTGGAATACTTTCTAGAGGCGCATAATTAAAAAATTTAATCGAAATCGGCCAACCAATTCTCAAAAAGGTCATATAAAAAAAAAAAAAAACAAATGCATATGGGAGAGGTCCCTTCCAATTATCAATAATTTTTTGGGAAACATTTTCAAGAAAAATAAAATATTCCTTAATGGCTACAAACAAAATTTAAAGAAAAAAGATAAAAGGAACATGTAGGTTGAATGTCAAAAAAAAATTCTGGTTGGGAACCAAGATTTAAAAATTCAAACCATCCGTTTATAGGTTGTATAGCTTATTATTAGATAGACAAAGACGTGTCATACAGAATTTCTAATGTCAACAAAATTTCGTACAAAAACGGTACAAGCGAACCAAAATCAAAAGTAAGCTTCATCGCTGAAGACAATCGTAAATTAAAGTACCCGCTCAATTGAGACTTCTAATATCGCACCCTTAGAATGAAAGTAACCTTACTAAAAAATTCAGCAACTTTTTTACCGCCTGGTTTTAAAGTTTATTTCGCTTTTTAAGGTCAGTTGATTGAAAAATCAGAAGTTACAAAAATTTTGAGTTAGGTCACTTTCATTCTAAGGGTGCGATGTAGGTAACTCCCAAACTTGGATCGTTCACCAAATTCATCATGATAAAAATATAAATCTTGACTGACGTTTTGACATTGCCAGAACATACATACAAAAATTATATGGGTGCGTTTCTATTACAAACCATAATTATTATGTCTTTATTGAAAAACGCTTTATAAGAAATTTAAAAAAGTTAATAATTAATTTACAAAAAGTTAATAATTTAATTAATTGAAATCTTTATTTTTAAGACGACATTAAATTATGTCAAAAATAAGGAGAAAATTTACTCCATCAGAAACGTTTAAAAGTAAAATTAAGTAGGTGCCTACTTATTGTAATGTTAAAAAGTCATTAGTAATTATTAGGTACCTTAATGATCTTTTATCGCTTGATGGTTTGGTTTGTTTTGTTTTTAGTTTTTTTTTTTTTTTGTATTTCTCAATCGCATTAAAAGCCTATAATTTGACAAATTCCGTCACTTTAATCATAATCCATTAAATAAAAAAAAACAAAACTTGTTACCTAGTTTTCTACAAATGTGTATAGGCACGCATTGTGAAATTCATCATATGCACGTCTATAATAAACTCCATCAAATTGCTTGACCACCGACGATTAGGACATAATATTACTTACAAAAACAAATTGAGGAGAAAATGAGAATTTCAAAGAATTGAGTAAAGGGCTTATTTGTGAATACCTACCTCCTTTTAATTAAAAATATTGTATTTTTATGTTTACCTTATGATTTTTCTTTTAATATTTTGTTGACAAAATTCGTCACTATGCATCACCCTAAGTTTTTTTTTTTTCTGACGTCAAACTTGTTGTTGTTTCTACTTAACAGATAAGATTACAATTATTGTACTGGTGAAGTTGATATGTATAGCAAATGTATCTCAAAACAAAAACATTTACCAAAATAGAAAATCATTCCAAGCGTTTCATCTCCAAAAATGCAACCAACCTTAAAAGATTTTAAAAATCCATTTAAGTAATTATAATAGTCTCAATGTGCGTAGGTATAAGATGGCATACTATACTTTAGTTTTAAGAGATTATTTTCTATTGCAACAAAGTTACACTGGCGCTGTTCTTATATTTCGATTAGATAAGTAGTAGCGGCACGCTGCGGCTTCAAAGAAAGATACAACAAAATAAAAAAAAATTCAATGTATTTTTATCTTTTACCAAAAAAGGATTAGTAAAGACAAATAGGAGAGATAAAAAAAAATAAGCTTATTTCAAGTTTACTTTACAATACGTCACTTTGTTATCTTTAGAATGCACTTAAAGAAAAATACTATATTAGATGATTATATTAATTCTTATTCCTTTTGACTTATAGAAGGAAGGCCTTAAATCAGAAATAATAGTTCTTTTTAAAATTAGATTAAATTTTTAAAAGTAGAAGAAAATCGATAAATGTTTTTGGTCTTTTTTAAAAAAAAAAATATCGATTTTGAAAAATGTATAAAATTAGGTAGGTACTCTTTCTTCCAAAATATCAATTTTTTTTTCAAATTTTATTTATGCTTTCATTAGGTTGTGTTCGAAATTAGTGACCACACTTTAACATTTTTGGCTACCTTTACAAACATGTTAGGTATCTTATATATTATTTCTATAGTCAAGACTCACTTTCCGACTCTCATACTACACCGATTTTGACAAATGAGGTGTCAAATGAAGCGAAATTACCTGCTAATTAGATGAATTATAATTTTAATTAAAAAATGTTAATAATTTGGTCAAAAACTGCATTTGTTTGTTTTCGTGCGGCTTTTATTTGTATGTAATAGCGAGAATTCTCTCACGGGTAGGCTAGTTAATTTTTTATTACTTTTTTTAAGAAATTTTAAATTTTGTAAAATTCTTAAAGTTGAAATCAGCATTGTCGTTTTGCATCGTTGTCGTCCAGAATCCTTTCGAAACTCTCAAAATGACGTTCTTTTTTGGTAAAAAGTGAATATGGTTCTGGATTTAATTTCAGAATAGAAAATAGAAGTCGGACGACAAATGGAAAACGACATAAAAAGACTACCCCATAAAATGGATCTTTCTTTTCAAAAAATATATTTTTTTTTTGTTAATTTATAAAGATGATAGGTAGTTCTTGAAATCACCAATACATTATGTAGGTTCCCAAACACCTTTACCGATTGCTTTGGTCTGGGTTCTTTTGGAAGGCTGAAAATGTCTAAATAATTATAATTATAGTAAAATATGTGAATTTACCTAGGAGGTGGTCAAAAATGTTCGAAAAGAACTTTTCGAAAGCATCAATCAGTTATGAAAAAAAAACTAGACAATTATTATAGATCCATTGGGAACATCTGTGAAAACAAAATGTGGGTTTAGGTAACCACAGCTGTTAAATTCGAATATCTTTCACAAACAAAATTGACACTTTTTGGGTACGAGTAACCACAGCTGTAAAATCCTTATCTGTAGACAATCAATTGTTATCAATATAATTTGTAAGGTATTTTTCTCTGAGTGTAGGTATAACAGAACGAGTATTATTGTGCTCATACCTACATAACATATATACATACATACATATGTGTGTAGTCTTACATATGTAGGTATATCGACCATAATTAGATGCCTCAGTTTTATTTTATAAACATTTATTATTATCTATGAAGTACAAACAAAAATGCATAAGATTAATTTGTAAGACAAACATAGATACCTAGATAGGAAGACTGCAATCAGTTAACTATTCAAACATTGAAAACAAATCTTGGATGACGAATGTGACCTTAATATATTTACATAGAAACAACATCTCAGATCAGTAGGTATAAGAATCTGTTGTAGCTAAGCTAAGCAACCAATATGTGTGTGATCTTATAAATAACATTCTATCAAGATCTAAGTTTGAATGTTTTTTTTATTTTGTTTTGTTTTCTAAGTAAATCCATTAGCCCCTTAGGGCGACAGATATTTTTATATTTTTTTTCATTCGTGTTCTTTTCATTCGCATTCTGAAGCTATCATAATATTTGAAAAGACACACTTCAAATCTTAACATCAGATAAGAATAGAGATTTAGGTAGGTATAGGTATTTAGATCAAGAAGCAGAGCATCAAACAAACAAAAATCACGCAAACCCTAATGGCCTGATGAATTGAATTATGAATTCTCAGAATCTGTTCTTAATTTTTTGTATGCGTGTTGATTTAAATTCTAATTGGCGAAAGTATGATCTAGAGAAAGAACACAAAAAAAAACATAAGATAACTTTTTTCTGGGAATTGTATTGCAAACAACAATTTAAAACGTTCAATAAACCTTATAAATTGTTGTAGTTAAAGTTGGTTATGTGATTCCATGATCGGCCATAAGTATGTAGGTACATAGGTATTATTTAGTTTACCTGGAACCTAGATTTGATGTGTAAAAATCTATAAATGGTCGCATTCGGGGATCAATCCAAAGCAATCCGAATATAATCCCTTGTGACAAAACAGCTGATGTAACAACCCAACGTATCTGAAAATCTTTGGATAGGTAGATAGCCTATCTCATAGTTTACCGAACGCAAGACGAAAGGTACCTGTAAGTACATGGTTACATACCTACATTGACGAATTAGCGAATATTGACCTTAATTTATTTTGTTTAACAAAATGTAGTTCTAATTTGATATGAAGCTAGGCTTAAGAAAAAACAAAAGACCAATAATAAATCAAAATAAACATAAAAGTGAAGATGGAATATTGAAATATAGCATTACCTTGTATTGAATTTCCATTTTGAAGTTACACAAAATTTCCTTAAAACACTTTACATAAATCGTCGCTACGCGATCGGTTCTGAAGAAAAATAACACAACTCAACACAAATCAGATTTTGTCAACCGTCGCAAAAGAAAATTATAAATATTGAAATAAACTTGAAACTTTTATTAATTTTTCTAAATTTCTAAACCACACAAAATAAATAAAACTTTGTATTAATTATTTGCACAATGGAATATGGATTAACCTTGAAAGCTCCTTCAATAATGCAAATTTACGTAATCAAGTTTCCTTATTTTCGATTTCGAATGAATGCGTTCAGCACTATATGGATAGACAACACAATGTAGGTTAGTTCGATTTGTATAACATTTTGTTCTAGGTGCCATTGCTCCCCTTTCACACGAAGAAACAAGTTGTTGGAAATTTTGTGACGATTTCTTTTAATTTCTCTGAAATTTTATGTACATTTCAGACGAGAAAAACAAATCTAATTAAAAGGGGACCACACGATGAAAAAAAATGTTAAGAGATGTTATGTAGTTTTCTATTCCTTTTTTAAGGCTCTCCCAAACCATTCGGAACGACGACTAATCTTTCGGCTGTCAATAGGTATATTTTATATGAGATTCGCTTGATCACACCGCATGTAGAGTTAGTGTGGGTACCGTACCCTCATACTGCCCTGTAAATAAATGTTGACTTAAAGCTGTGTATGAATAGGATTAAATTTTATCTGAGATTAAATTTGACGTTTTTACGTACAGATTCACTTTATTATTGTCAAAAATTAAATTTTGGATACAAATTAACGCGACTTTAATCCAATTAACACGCCTAAAATCTGAATGTTAGGTTGTGGCATCCATGGGGGCCTATTAGTCCATTGTGATCCCCTATAACAGTGATAGCACCTAAACTTATGATTGACATAGACTAGACTGGTTCATTTACGAACCAGCCTGTGCTTTCTATTTACTCGGCGATAGAATATACTGAGTTTCTTTTTTATTAATTTTAGGCCATAAACTTCTAGAGATAACGCAATCGTTCCTGGATATCCAGGAGTTGTTTATTTGCTCTTTCGTTATTAGGTCTATCTTCGTTTTGATCACGCCAATCGGGACGTCTGGTCTCGTATGTGACTGGCTGCTACTGTCTCTATTTGACATTGACCCTTCCCTTGCTATGTCATTCCCTTCTATTTGCTATATCCAGGAACCCAGCAGTGTTTGACTTGGTTAGAGTTACAAATATTGTTCAGTGTATTTCGACATTTTGCTACTGCCTTGGACCTTATAGTCTCACTGGATATTGCTTTGAAACTGAAAATTACTGGAAACTCCGTTGTCTCGTGTGAAAGGGGACACCAAATTGATTTCTAATGAATTTTTTAAGTTGATCAAAAATACTAGTATGCCAAATTTTCGAGATTTGAAGAACATTAAAGTGCAGTTTTTCATCCTCGGTTGACTATTTTGGCTGATTAGCTGAGCTATTATGTGAGTATTTAATTGGCTGTTAGTTAATTTTTGAAACATTATTGAGGGCCAGTTTGTTCACAGCTGATTATCTTTAATCAAGGATTATCGCAACTGGTAAATCATCGAATGTGCATGGTAATCAATTTTTTTTCCAAGGAATCCATAATTTATTTTGTTAATCATGGAAATCGCTAATCAGCCGATTTTGGTTGATTAGCGCCATTTAGTTAGAAGCTTTGAAAGTCATTATTCAGTTTTAACCCACTGTGAACAAACTGGCCCTGCATATCAATTACACCGTGAAATCGATAAATGAACCACGTTTTAATCCCGCTTCAGTGCTCAATGGAAACATAGTTTCGTCTTTCGTCTTTTTGACAGCTTGTAGAAATGCTTTCGCTACTTCATTGCTCCTACATTTCTACACCCCTCACCCAAGCTGCCAAAAAGACGAAACGACGAAAAAAAAGAGTCGTGTAATCAGCGTCTTTATATCTCAATAATTGGTTTGTTCGTTTATTTGCTCAAAACTGTCAGATTCTACCAGTTTTATTTTTGACAATCTTTTGGACTAAAAATATTAGAAATGGGCAGTTTTGGAAAGTTAACGAAGAAGTTTAATATAATGATGTTAACCTAAAAAGAAACAACGTTAGTATTTTACACAAGAAGATTTTATTCTGGCTACTTTCAGTTTTTAAAAGTGAAACGTCAAATATACGAAGTAAAGTTTTATGTCAAACCATTGCAGCCTGTAAAGTTCTTTCGTACCTAGCCACACATTTCAAAGAAGATACCTAATTGCAATAAAACTACGTTCAGTTTTTGGTACAAAATCACACAAATGAAATTGGCAGTTGATGTTTCGCTTTTTATCATTTCATATTTCCCAAATCTGAGTTTACTCCTGAGTTTTGACAGCAAATTGTGAAAATTTATGAATTTTTTTTGCAAATTCGCAAGAAATTTCACTTTACAAAACAGAGCTGTTAGGTATGTTCAGAAAAATGAGATCTCAGAGATTTTTCTCACTCAAAAAGTGAGCAAGTGAATCCAAGATTTTGTTTTCCTCGGAGTTTTGACTGCAAAGCTAAGGAATCCTGTTCAGATAACTGAGATTGCTGAGATCTCCGAAATCTCATTTTCCTGAACATGCCTATTATGTCTTTTCGTTTACTTACCCAAAACTGTCAATTTCTACCAATGTCAGACCAAAGTCGAAGTACATTTACAAACATTTTAAAAATGTCAGTTTTTGGAAGTACACTAATAAACAATGTAAATTGCTACCAAGAAATATAGCCCCGAGTTCCGAAGATTTTTAATCGAGTAATAAAAAAAGAAAACTCCAAAAAATGTTTTCAATTTTGTTACCTCGTCGAGCTCGTCTAAAAATGCTTATTTGACAAATTTCAAACTACCTAGCTAATCTACATTTTTGCTGTATTACATCTGTTAACATTAATTGCTACAAGTGACAGCTCTGATTTACACGGATCTTTCCTACACAAATAACAATATGAACCTATCTACTATCTGCTCGCTGCTCCTGCATAATAGGAAAAAAGAAACTCCCTGACTGCCTCCCGCTGTTGGTTCTTTTGTATTAAATTTGTTTGAGAACAAAACACTCAAACTCTCAAACAAGATTTCCAAACATATTTTTTATGTAGAAACAACAATAAAAATCCATCAACAATCATCAACAACAAAAACAAACTTACCCTATTGCATTCCAAAGCAGCAGCACTATGTTCCTCCCGCTGTCTAAAGCAGTGGCTGCACTTGCTCTTGTTAAAGATGTTTGGTGAAAATTTTCGACAATCCGTTGTCCTGGTTCCCATTTTTGAAGATTTTCCAAATTATTTTTTTCTTCGTTTTTTTGAATTTTTTTTTTTGAATAAATGTTTCAAAATTAATTAATGACGGCTATTAATTTATTTTAATTTTCTTTTAAATCCGTCCAGATGGTTGATTTGGTTTGAGATTGAAGAAAAACAAAAATAAAAAACTCTGTCGATTTATGTTTTAGATTTTTAAACAACAAAAACAAAGCCTAATCCGATATGTTTTTAAAGACAAAAAACAAGTTTATGTGGCACATTTTTGGGCTTTTAAAAAATTGGGGGCATTTTTTTTTATTTCCCGAAAAAGCTCTGTCAGTAGAGAATTCCAGTTGTTTGGATTTTTATTTACCTTTTTTTTGTAAATTTATGTTGGAATTATGCAAATTAATTCGTAGCTGGCCATATTCCCCGATACCCGCAGGCACAACATTCACTCACTTAACTCTCAACAACGACACTTGTCGTTTTTTTTTAATTTTTTTTTTCTTCGTTTGGTATTTTTCGTATATTTCACTCAAGCTCGAGTGGAGCGGTGGTGAAGGGCACGTTACTTCACCACAGGGACAGGCAGTGTAGGCACTCCACGTTACGTTCCACGACGACGAACGGAATTTTCATAAAAACCAAAGCAGCGAGGTGAAGGACGGTGACGGTGAGGTTGTATGGCTGGCTGTTTACAGAACAGACACAGCCAGTAACAAATCAAGAATCGCGAACTCAAAAAAAAAAAACAACAACCGACAGACAGACAGACCAAAAAAACTAAACCAAAAAACAACACGCCGACAGAGGGGTGTGGAGGGTGAATGCACGTTTAATTCGGTCTTTATTTTCGCGTTACCGGGACAGATAAACCGAATTTTAGTTCACAAATCCACCACCAAGGCTCGCGAAAAGCTTAAACCTTAACTATGCCGTTCAAACGGTATGTTGTTGCTTCTGTTTATCTGGTATTTTTGACAGTTTTTGGTCCTCTTGTTGTTTTGTTTGTGTCGAAATGTTAATCGGGATCTTTAATTTTTTTTCGGATAAATCGTATTCAACAAATATAACTGTTGTTGTTAAGGTACGAGTATAATATGCAAATATTGTGTATCGATCACGAGTGTTAAATTATTAGTCATCATACAACATTTTTTTTTTGTTTTGTACGAAAAATAATGTGAAATGAAGGTAACAAAAAAAAAGGTATAATGATGATTGAATGGAATATTATAATTTTTTTTTTCTTTCTTTATCTCATATGTATTTAGTTCGGCACACACACGCGTCACGTGATAACAAATTTAACTTGAAACGCACTAGCACACTTTTCAACTCGAGTGTATCCACGGTACTGAATCGCGGCCGAACGGTAATTCAGCGATGATGTCGATTCGACTCAATTTGTTGAACATTTTGTTTTGTTTGTTGTTGTTGGTTGTTTTGATTTTTCCGAGTGGAATTTTAACTGCGCGAGAGTATCGAACATGTTTGAGAATGAAGGTTGTTTGAGATGATTGAGTGGAAATGTAATTGATTCTCTCAAACCTAAGTCAAACTTGAATGAGACTGTAGGTGATGAATGGTAGCACATTTGGATAATTTATTTGTAACACATTTAATTGGGATATAGGTAAGATTTGGGTTCGTTAAATAATCAAACTCGACTTTTAAATCTAACCTGACATTGTGGTAGTAAAGAACAGCAACAAACCAGAACGATTGGACAATATAGGTTTGAAGATGACACATTTTCATAAAGATAACAACCCTACAAACCAGTAAAGTAACCCTTCAAATTAATAAGAACAAACAAATCATTGGCTACATCGTAAAAACAGTTTGGCTTATCTTGCCTGCTGCAATGCGACTCAGTTAATCGATGATGTTTTTAAAAATTAATTATTTACCTTGGGATAGTCCCAACTTTGAACAAACCTTCTTATCTAGAAAACTAATTGATAGCTACGAGTAGGTAGGTATATGCTCTTTTGTGGGAGTGGGATCTTATCATCCGAAGAACTCTTGTTTGCGATTGTTCCGCACATTCGTCAAGGCAAGAGGCGTTCTAATCTAAAACCAATCGATATTTTTATGTACTTATGTACAATTTCGATGCGACTACGATCACCCATGTTTACACGTTGATTGTAACAAAAAAAAAATTATGTATGTTTTGAGATTTATTGCGTTTTTATTTACGCTGAACAATTAAACAAATAGTGTTGTGTTGATGATGTTTATTTGTTCTTTATATTTTTTTAAAGGTTAATTAAATAAAGTAATTACATGTTAACTTTGTGAACTGCGTAATTATTGTTGGAAGTGTTTTTCTTTTATTTAATTTAATTTTTAATTTGAAATGTTATGTTTGTTAAAGATAATGACAACTTCTGATAGTTCCAATCAAATGAATGACCACTTCAGTCGTTAAACTCAACTGATAATACCTATTTATGCGTAAAAAGCGAACGACTACGGATACGGAAATGATAAATAAATATGGATGATTGGGACAAAATTCAGGTATACGACATTGTACTTACATTTTCTTTTTGCTCAAAACTAAAAATTAAATAAAGATAATAATCGCTCATGTTCTACATTTCTAACGTAACCGATTACCGAATTGAAATCGATTTTTCATTTCAGTCGAAATGAAAATCTAGATCTGTTTGTTTACTTACCAAAACTTCCAATTCCTGCCAATTTTAGTCCAATTTAATTTTTTGTATATGAACTTTGATAGAAATGTTGACTAGAAAATTGTCAGTTTTGCGATGCAAACGAACAGACCTGAACAATGAACATGTTCTAGACCCTGTTTAGATTGGGAAGATTGAGGCCGGTATCACGGCAGTTCGTAGACAAGAGAAGTGTGGGGTGAGGAATCTGGTGAGGCACGAACAAAACTTAACAACCGGACTCATGAGTCTACTTTGTTGTTGTTTCACTGTGTGAAATGTTAAAATTGTTGTTGTTTCAATGTATTTTGAGGCGCCTCAAAGTTTCAAATGTAAACACAAATGGCACTCACCAGACCGGACTCAATCTTCCCAATCTAAACAGGGTCCTAGACCCTGTTTAGATTGTGACATGCCCACTACGTAGTGAACGGTCATGTCGTGTCTACACTCGAAATTTCTCAGTCATGAGTATCGCCGAACTCTGATGGAATATCTCTGAATTGAAACATTTGATTCTGAGCACCATGAACCATGAGTTTAATATTAAATAAATAAGTAGTCGCAAAATATAGCAGAAATTGCAATTTTAATAATTAAATATGCTTCAGCATCTTTGCTGTTATCAATCCACCAATTCAATAAGCATTTTTTGCATCTAAGCTTGACTAATTACACATTTTTAATTTTTATTCTCATCTACCTTACCCTTCAACGAACATGCCAAAAATGAAAAAAATGGCATTAAATGGAACTTGTCGGATATGAAACATGACTGCTCACTACAATCTTTATGTTTTTTCCTGACTGTCGCCTCCCTTTCTACCTCACCGATTTCACCTACAAAATGCCGTCACTACGTAGTGAGCAGTCACAATCTAAACAGGGTCCTACAGTTCGTTCGCGTTTTCGAAAATTTCGCAATTACTTCGAACTGAAGGTGGATGCACATTTTTTAGTTGTTCTGAAAAGTTAAAATATAACACAGCCGATGAAAATAAATGAAATATTATTGACTTTTTTGTTTGGGAAAAAAGGAAGCGAAACTCTAGAGAGAAAATAATATGGCCTTTTCACCCCTATCCGTTTCATCCGTCAACGCCAACGCAACCGTTGCCGCAACGCAAGCAACGGATTCTATGTGTCGGTCCCTTCAATCATGATCGATAATGTGTACCATGCTAGCCTAAAACACCCAAATTAACTTTCGTCATGGAATTCACAATAAGTGGAAAGAACCTGGGCTAATAGATAATTTTTTGGTCCGTTTTCTGAAAAGCATTTTTAGTGAAATATTTGAATATAGGCGTGTTTTTTTTTTGCAAGACCGAGGGGAATTGGTTGAAAAAAACGACAGCGGGGATTAGCGACGCCATGACAGTGAAAAACATGGAGTTTTCATACAAACTATCGATAACATGTATGTAATTCATGCCGATAACACAGTTTTTCTGTGCGCTTAAGTTAAACCCCAAGAATTCTCTGGGATTAGTTGTTGTTGCATTTAACATGTTAATTGTTTAGCACCGACGTCGTTTTTTTCATCCAATTCCCCCCGGGCTTGCAAAAAAACACGGCTTATTAAACCAACACTTGCATTTTTTTTTCCCTTTTGTCTGAAGGGCTTTTTCTCAAGTATGTATGCTCCTTTTTTATTTATTCACAGACGTCAAATTCGTCTCTTTTATGCAACTGACATTTGTAAAGCTATTTTTGACGTAGTTCACATTGAACTGCCTTCGCCGACATTTTTTGACGTCTCTGTACTTTTTCTCACTCACACTAGGAATGGCATCTCTTTTTCGTCATGAAGTGGGAGTGAGATAAGTAAACGGTATTTAAAAATAAATATTATATGAGCAAACACCTTTGAAAATAAACAAAAACGCAATTTTGCATCTGTCAGATTCATCAAAGTGATGGGTGTCACTTTTGACGTTTAAAGATTACGTAGTAAAGTTCCAAAAACCTTCGTTCAATGGTCCATAGAATACAAAATATTGGAGTATAAGCAGTCGTTTTTATCAACTTATATGTCGGGGTTGTTAAGACGATAAGTATTTCACACTACGATTACCGTTACTGAGATCATTCTGCGAAGAATTTGTTGCGACCTTCACTCTCATGCATTTTATTTTATTTTCCTGATTCCTGAGTGTGTAAGTTAATTGTCTGACCTTGGTTAATCAATTTCCCTCCTACGCTGAACGACGCGCATTTACCGAACTCAAGCAACAATGACAACCACTCACGGTAGTTTATCACTAATTTTCATAAATAATCAAAATCATGTCGGGAATATTATTCTTGTTACAATTTTTTTTTCTTCAAAATTGATTTGATTACAATTTATAAAAAAAAACACTGAATATATAGGGCCAAGGGCGTGTGGAATAAATTAAAGAACCATTTTTAAATTAACCATGAACAATTTCGCGGTTCAAGCTTACAAAAAAAAAAACACAAATTAGAAGATTGTGAGGGCGCGAAGTATCTGTTTGGAGATACTTTCGCCCAATGACAAATCTACAATCAACTTCATGCAACACTGATCTGATTGGGTTTGGCTTTGGGTTTCAAAGCCAAGCTTTGTATTGTACCTACATAATGTGTTTAGTTAAGGGAGAAAGGCACTTTTATTGTCGATCACAAACACAATAGATTGATTTTTTTTTTTTTTCAGAAGTTGATCGTTTTTGTTGTTTGTTATTTTTTGAAATCGCTTCGAGGGGAGCGTCATCGGAGGCAACAGCAGAACAAAATTTGTATCAATTGATTTTTTTAATTGTATCAATGGGACTTTTATTCGAATGCAATTACAATGTCATTGTTGTTGATTTGGATTTTGGATTTGAATCAATAGCAATGAAGTGGAAAGCTTAACAAATGTGTGCATTTGAGGTGAAAGTTTTAGATAAAATTTCAGTGTACCAAGAGAAATTCTAAACTTCATGGAAAGGAACATTTTTTTGAGTTGCATTATTTTGCATCTACGCCCTAAAAAAAAAAACACCCTTCAAAATAATATATTTGTATAGTGTGTTCCTTTACTTTAAAACTCTGTGCATTTGTTAATTTCTACGTCATTTTATTTTTTTTATATGAACTTTGGTGTAGAAACTCACAGAAATGCACAGAGTTTCAAAGTAAAGGAACTAGGCTGTAGTATTTATTAAGATTTATCATTACGTCGGGCTCTTTTGATTAAGGATGTCCCACAAATTCACACAAGATTTTAATTTAATGGCATTTATGCGGTAAGGTTTTGCCTACCAAAAAAAAAGAAAGCTTGACAGTTGACACCTGACAGCTGACAGTTGAGGATTATTAAATGTGGAGCGCTACACGAAAGAACAACGCATTTTGATTGTTAATCAACAGTTAAAACAGTTAATAACGAAGGTTTAGTGATTTTTCGAACAAAATCATTTTCAGCGATGAGGGTGAAAATGCTTTATTAATCTTCAATATTGTAGAATTTGAGGGATTGATTGTATAGAACCAAATGCATCCACAAAATATTTTCTTAGTCAGAGTCTTGGGACTCTGACGACCTCAACTGAATCTGAACGAAAAAGCTTACTATTTTTACACGCCATAAATTTTAACCGAGAGTTAAAACAAAAAGTTGCTGAAAACAAGTAATTGCCAGGTGTGCTCCAAATTTATGAAACCGCCCAATAAACTACTTCCTCGCAATCCTCCACCCCTTCCGGTTGCACCTTTTCATCAAATTTCTTCTGAATTTTATTGCACCATTTGCTTAAACTCAATCCTACTTTTCAACAATTTTCTTCACATTTGTCTTACATTATCTGGATTGCAGCACTTTCAAATGGCAATTTCTTCTCAAATAACAAAAATACATAAATAATAAAAAAAAAAAAAAAAACACTCAAAAACAAACAAAATTATGCCAAACGACTAAAATAAACGATCTCCCCTTAAATCATTGCCAACTATACATGTATATTCTGTGGTAAGTAAGCATTGCAGCAGCCACTTTCTTCCTGGTCATCGCTGGAAATATTTTGTGCATTTTCCGGCTTCGCAATCGTTTTTCCAATGAATTTTTTTTTTCATATAAAATTTCCTATATTTCTGACTCACTGCTGCGCAACAAAACAGAGCCGTAGCTAGGATTTGTCATTGGAAGTGGCTTTTTAGTAGGATTCGGAAAGATGTTAGTCAATTGCCGAAATGCGGGGAGGATTTTGAAAGCAAACGGGATGACTTGCACTAAAACAAAATATACAAGTTGTAAACTAAGTTACACAGACAAAATTTTTCACATAATTTTACAATGATTTTGACGTTTTTTGAAGGTTTTGATCAATTTTCTACTTTTCTGTCTATCGCATCAAATTTTTTATTCTTATATAATTTTCAAAGTTTAAACGCAAGCCAAATATCATGAATGAAATGGTTTAAGCTATTTAGCAACTAATTCGCAAATTCAACCTTTGCAAAATATTTATTAAAGGAAGATTTTATTGCGAATGTAGCTTATATCATCAAACTTTCTATGCAATTTTTTAAAACTAAAATAATTTTTCTTCGCAAATCATCAAACTTTCTATGCAAGTTTTTAAAACTAAAATAATTTTTCTTCACAAATTAGCTGTTTTGCAATTTTTACTACGATATCAATCTGTTGTCGTCTTGAAGTCTATTTTTTCAAATGAAAGGTGAATTACAATTTTTGTATATCAAGTTAAGCACTACCTATGTAAATTTTTAAAAGTATAGAATAAACAATTTTCGCGACTTTGCAATTTAGCAATTTTAATAAGATAAATGTAACATCAATCTTTAAGGCTATTCTTATCGAATGAAGGATTCATTGAATTTCTTTTAAATCAAATTTTCCTTCAAGTTACGAATCACATATTTTTAAAAATAGAATAAACAATTTTTGCAACTTTGCAATGTCGCAATTTTTAATAAGATATAACATCATTCTTTTAAGGTTTTTTTTTCGACATTACAATCATTTCAAATATTTTATATCAAATTTTCTTTTGAGTTAAGCACCGCATATTTTTAAAAGTAGACGAAATAATTTTCGCAACTTTGCAAATTCGCAATTTTTAGTATAATATATATAAATTAATCCTGAAGGCTTTTTTCTCGAATAAAGGGTTCATTGTAATTCTTTTATATTAAATTTTCTTTTAAGTATAGCACCACACACTTTTTAAAGTAAAATAAACAATTTTCGTAAATTAGCAATTTCGCAATTTTTACAAGAAATAAATAACATCAATCTTAAAGGCTATTTTTCTCCAATGAAGGGCTCATTGCAATTCTCTTAAATCAAATTTATTTTTTTCAAGTTTAGAATAACATATTTTTAAAAGTAGAATAAACAATTTTCGCAAGTTTGCAATTTCTCAATTAGACATAAATATCTGTTAGCGTATTTTCTCGAATAATGGGTTCATTACGATTGTTTTATATCAAATTTTCGCTAAAATTTGGCACGTCACATTTTTTAAAGTACAGGAATCAATTTTCGCAACTTTGCAATTTCGCAATGCTTAATAAGCAAAAAGTTTTCAACATTTTTTTTTTTTCATTTTTATCTAGAAAAGATTTATACCTTATTATCTAAAAATAGCCCAAGTTATTTTCAAGATGGCGGGTCTAGCAAAACTGTCAGAACAAGTTATTTTGTTATCAATTTCACTAAACAAGTTAATATAAAAAATATTGCCGATGCGATGGTTATTTCAAAATTGAGTCCAAAATATCATTTCGGGGGAGTTTATCTCCCTCGAGTCCCCTTTTTCACTATGCTCCTGCCAAAGCAGCATAACACCACCAACCACCCAAATAGCAACAACAACAAATAGCAAAACTATACTCTCTCAACTATGTTGTACATTATGACCGTTATGGTTGTCGAAATCCCCATATGCCATGCCATCCCATGCCAACCTACATATCAAGGAGTCTCTATATATACCCCGCGTGTGAGCCCGCGCGCTGCAAATACTGCTGCTACTCCTGCTGCAATAAGTAAAAGTTCCAATTACCATAAACAACCGCACTTGCCATTTAAGGGCAAAGCTGCATTTTACTCACCATACCACCACCAACCGAATTGTTTTAGCCTAGGCAACAGGTAAGGAGCTCCAACAGTGAATAAATGGAATTTTGCAATTTTCCACAAATCTGGGAGAGCTGTTATACCTATCTTATATACTCGTACCTATACCTACCTACCTAGCCCGGAAAATGGTGCGCTGTTTGCTGTGCCTGGCGCTGCCTGTTGCTTGCTGTTATGCTGACTTAGACTGAGACTATACCTACCTTGTCTAAAATGTGAGCATGAGTGTTGTCGCGGACGAGGAAGCGATGATGATGAGGTTGACGACGAAAACGAAGACGACGACGACGATGAAGCTACTGGGTGCTACAGATGCATTGACTTGATCATCGGTATCACCCCAGGAAGAATTTGTGGTGTTCGCCTTTTATGGCTCATGGGTTCCTTCAAAATGTTCCCTAAAGGTCAGGTACGTCCTATAGAGTCAACGCACCAAGAAACAACCAACCATCTATACAACCTACATATAGATACGACGAATAGCTAGCTCATTCAAATGTCAACAAAGTCACGAGTTTTGTTGCTGCCGCACTGCTTCAGTCGAGTTCGAGTCACAGCATCAGCATAGTGCCGAAATAGATGATACTTCTTGGAATCCTTGCAGCGCAGCGACACGTTGCATCGTCAACGTAATCGTCCGACGGACGATGACTCTAAATGAAAATGAATATCCTCGGATAACTAAACGTACCGCTACTGTCATCGAGTGTGCTTAACACTAGTGATGCCAATTTTTGTTTTAAAAAAGTACTAGATTCAAAGAATCTAAGATTTTCTTGACAGATTCTTGGAATTCATAGGGATAAATGCCACAACAAAAACTTTAGTTTTGTTTCAAATCATTTCTGATTTTAAGCTTTAAAGATAATTATTAATTATACAAAACTTTACTGTCAAAATCCTTATAAGAAGCATATATACTCTTTATTTTCCTCACAAAAAAAAATGTTTGCAGCCCGAAGGATTTTTATTGCAACCATTCCTTTCCAAAAAAAAAAACTTGCATTTCAAGTGTCCCCTTTTACATAAAAATGAATACAAAAGATTTCATCGAAATAGTTTTAGCCGTTCCCGAGGTTTTTTACGTTATAGTCCAGAGACATAAGCTAGAAAATTTTACTAAACACTTAAGCTAGAAAATTGTTCACTCAAAAAAGTATTCAGTGAAATTTGCTATCTTCAAAAAAAAAGACATTTTTTCTTAATGGACAAAAGTGGCCACTTCAGACAATTGTTTAAAAATAGTACTATATCAAACTCAAATTGAAATAAAGTGGCAACACTGATTTTACTTAATATGCACCTATTCGGTGCATCATCATCATTATCATCATCTAGTCTGATCTCTAGGTGGCAACATGGGTTTTTGCGCGCTTATCGTTTAGAGATTTGTAATACATCTTCGCAAAATTCGGTTGCTGATCTTTGTGGCGCTGCGCTCTGCTCTGGCTCTGTGCTCTTCGGTGTTATTTTTGACAGAGGTATATACGGCGGAAAATGTTCATGTTGCATTGAAGTTTTCTAACCTCAAACGAACGAGTGTTGTAGTGTTCAGTGGTGGCAGGCAGGCAGGCAGGCAGCAACAACGGCCATAGTGCACAATTACAGAATTTCGTGGACCGCATACTGTTGTTGGCAACAATGTTGCAAACAACCAGAAATCGGTTAGACTCTCTTGATGGAGATCGAAAGGTCAGAATGGAAAAAAGATCTTAAACTGGTCTTTGATTGGATTTTTTGTTTCGTTCATATAGAAACTTGGTGTGGTAGATTAATTTGTTTCTATTAAGCCATAATGGAAGGTGGGAGAAAAATGTGTAAGAGAATATTTTTACTATTGTGGTTTGATTGAAGACAGTTTTTATTTTTTGCGATTTTTTTCGAAGCGAAAAAAAACATAAGACGAAGAAGAAGAATTCGTTGATTCTGGTGATGAGTTGCTTAACCAAGAACTATACACCGCATTTCGAGACGATAACAACACATTTAGAGCAAAGTGCAAAGCGCAAGAAGCAAATTGCAAAATGCAAAGAACAAAAAAGGCGAAGAGCTAAGTGCGAAGGGCAAAGTCCGAAGAATATAATGCGAAGAACAAGTGCGAAAAGCAAAGTGCGAAGTGCAAAGAGCATAGTGCGAAAAATAAAGTACGAAGAGTGAAGTGTGAAGAGCAGTGCGTGAAAAGCAAAGTGGGAAAAACAAAGTGCGAAAAGCAAAAGTGCAAAGAGCAAAGTGCGAAGTGCGAAGAGCAAAATGCGAAGACCAAGGTGTGAAGACCAAAGAGCGAAGAGCAAAGTGCGAAGAGTAAAGTGCGAAGTGCAAAGTGCGAAGAGCAAAGTGCAAAGAGCAAAGTGCGAAGAGCAAAGTGCGAAGAGCAAAGTGCGAAGAGCAAAGTGCGAAGAGCAAAGTGCGAAGTGCAAAGTGCGAAGTGCACAAAGTGCGAAGAACATAGTGCGAAGAACATTGTGCGGAGAACATAGTGCGAAGAGCATAGTGCGAAGAGCATAGTGCGAAGAGCATAGTGCGAAGAGCAAAGTGCGATGAGCAAAGTGAGATGAGAGAATTGCGAAGAGCAAAACGCGATGAGCAAAGAGCGAAGAGCAAAGTTCGAAGAGCAAAGTGCGATGAGCAAAGAGCAAAGTGCATTGAGCAAAGAGCAAAGTGCGATGAGCAAAGAGCAAAGTGCGATGAGCAAAGAGCAAAGTGCGATGAGCGAAGAGCAAAGTGGGAACAGCAAAGTGCGATGAGCAAAAAGCGAAGAGCAAAGTGCGAAGAGCAAAGTGCGAATAACAAAGTGCGAAGAGCAAAGTGGGAAGAGAAAAGTGCAAAGTGCAAAGAATAAAGTGCGAGGAGCAAATTGCGAAGAGCAAAGTGGTAAGAGAAAAGTGCAAAGACCAAAGTGCGAAGAGCAAAGTGCAAATTATAATATTTTATTTTTATATATTTAGCTTTTATGTACTTGCTTTAACCTTAAATCATAATAAAAAGCCAATTTATGTTAACCACGTTTTCTATGCTTCTCCTTTCAGCTTATCATCTTCATTATTTGAATCCAGCTACAGCTACACGTCCAAGACCTTCATTAATCGTCTATTAAAACAATCCCCTTTCAGAATAACACATTTACAATATTAAAAAAAAAAAACTCTTAAGAGACTCACAGGATACTTGACTCTGACTTGAACTTGAAATCTGAAGACAAAGCTATAAATCATAATCAAACATCAACTTGTCTTTTTATATAGCAATGGCCTCATACAACTTTATTAAATTTTATGTTTTGCAGCTTCAAGTTGAGTTTCGATTTCGTTTGACGAAGCGTTTCACTTTTTAAATTAATAGTTCCAGACAAATCTAGTGCAGCAGCAGCAACATAAATTTGTCGATCGATAAACACACTGTGAATTTCTTTGATTTATGTGTTTCTGAAAAAGTGCAAAGACAAAGAAAGAAAAAAAGAAACAGACAACATTTTAACCAAAAGAATTATACAAAAACTGTAAGAATCAAACCAAGTGAGAGAGACAAAATAAATTACTAATGTCCTGGCATTTGTCGTTTTCTCAGATTTCGAAGATTGATCTGAGCTTTTAAGCCGAACCAGCAGCAGCATGCAGCATGCAGCACTCCCATATCAGCAGAGGCTTTTCCATCGTTGAAATTCAAATTAATTCAGCCGAGAATCGAAGTTCTTTTCAAATGCTATGTATTGTACCGAAATGTACGTTACTTTTGGGGCAGACAGATAAGGCACCACACATATTAGGCTCGTGTCGCGACTTCGACAGCGACGCGAGGTCCCGAAAAATTCATGAGGCTTCTCGTGTTGTTTTTTTTTATTTCTTGTAAATCGGGAATCTGGCGATTTATTTCGTGGGGATTTATAATTCGGTGATTTTTCGGTTATCGTTTTGGAGACACCATACCACCACCACCAACTTCGTGCTGAAATGATTTATGATCATCCGAGGCAACACTGCGTGTCTTCTGTCCATTGTTGCGTATATATATCGACTATTTTTTTAAGTGCGCATCCATAATAAACGCGCTAAGTCGATTCCCAAAGCCATCGCCTCAGCTTAAAGGTCGCCGAAAATCCTTCCAGAGTCTTTATTTTGATTTACCCTTTTATTTTTATAATTTTTTTTTTTTTTTTGTGGAAGGCAGCAACTCATCTTCTATACGGGACGAGATTCGGGACAGTTGATTTATGTGTCCTGCTGTATCTTGGGTTAACATAAAAATTTGTTACGCTACGAATTGCTTTTGAAATATAACAACATCGATGCTCGTTCATTTTTTTGAAGGTGCAGCAGCCCCTTTAGTGTTTTAGTGATTTTGTTGCGTTTTTTGGTAGAAATTTATCATTTGGGGTTTTATTTTGATTTTTTTTATAGCTCTGGTGGCAGGTCCCCATACTGAATTTTTTTTCGGAGTAAACTAGTGAGTATGATAATAACTTTTTATGCATTTTTTATGGAAGTTTTTGATAACTCTGGAGGTCCATATAAGCGTTTTGTGTGGTATGGTGTAATCGTTTTGTTGTTTTTGTTTTTAATTCGCACAGTGGGAAGACCCTTAGGCATCACACATAAGATGGAAAAAAATCCAAAAGAAAAAATTGTAAATTTTAGCCCAAAGTCAAATGTCATAAAGTGATTTTTTTCCCTCGTGAAATTTTCAGCAAATGATTCTTTTCTTTTTCATAAAAAAAAACTCAATCGTGAAAAATAAAATTCCCCAGGCATGAAAAATTAAATTAAATGCAATTGGGGTCTTTTTTGACAAAGAAGAAAAAATTCGACGTCGAAATTTATTTTTTTTTAATTGAGGTTTCACTTTGATTTTGATTTCACTTCACATTGAAGTATCTCTAAAGCCTGGTCATCAATTCGAGTGGAAATGAAATTTTCATACAAAAGTGACGCCTTGTTCACTGATATGAAGTTCACAACATGAAATAAGTACGTAACAAAATATGAACCGGTTATTTCATCAGTTCCACGCAATAATTTTCATTTTCCAACGAACAATCACTGAGTAAAAATCTAAGTGTGTAAGTTTGATATTTTTCAATCAATTTTAAAATATTTGCCGTGAAATTTTTGTTAAACCTGAAAATAATCAGTGTGAAATTTTAAATTTAAACTCTAACAGGTCTTATTTGGAAATAATTTATCCACACACAAATTTCGACGCGAAATGTTTAACCTCACCTTCCACAGCTACAATGAATTTATTGAACAACTCCTCCTCAGCCTTTTACCTTCTAAAAACTTGATCACTAGAATATGGAGCGCATTCATTTTTCATTTCACGTGGTTAGCAGGTGAATACGTTCTTTAATCTTTTTTATCGATATGAAATGTTCTTTTTAAAATTTTTCATTTCACCTGGTGGGCAGGTGAATACGTTCTACAATCCTTTTTTGCGATGTGAAATATAAATGAATCCGTTTCATAATCTTTTGCATTTTTAAATTTCGAAACAAGTGAATACAAAGGAAAATGATGAGAGAGCGTGTGAAAATGTTGTCTGTAAATATGTTCATTTAATCTGTGGAATCTAAGACTTCACTCCGGTGCTTGAACTAATAAACTAATGTATGTAGAACATTTTAAATTTCATTAAGGTCTATTTCAATGAACTAATTGAAAAATAACAAATTTTTCACACTTCCTCAGTAATTGAATTAGACAGTGGATTGCACTTATTTTTTATTTCACGTGGTGTGCAGGTGAATACGTTCCACAATATTTTTTTAATATTTGTAATGGAAAATTAATGCGTTCCACAATCTTTTACCTGCTCTTTTTTGAATTTCGAAGGAAAAAGATGAGAGAGTGCGGAATCTGAGTCTGAAAATTAAGATATAAGCTGTGAAATGTAAAGTTTTAAAATTTCACTTCACCAGTGATTTTTTATGTGAATTTTATATTTTCATAAAAGATTAAAAAAATATTAACTCGAACTAATAAATTGATATATTTGTAGAACATTTCAAAGTTCTTTAAGATCTATAATGTCGGCCAATTTTTTCCAATTTTAAGGACTTGTTGGTGCTACTGTATTAAAATGTATTTAATCTTTGGAGAAGATGAATATTAAAATATTAACATTTATCGAATCCTTTTTTTTTAATATTCGAGTTGAGTTATTTGCTTCTTGTGTGTGCCGTGCCTACTTTTAAATTTTTCGTTTGTCAATAGTGTGGTCAAGGTATTTAAAAAAAAAAATTACGTGAGTGTCTACTTAAAATAAGCAACACAGTTAACAGCGTAATTTAAAGTTATGGAGCATAAAAGGGGTATCAGTTATAAACGTTTAATGTTTATGGCATGCTGTTGATTTATGTTCAACTGGTTAGGTTTTGATGTAATTCAACGAATTTAACCTCACATTTTTTATCATATTTATTTTTTTTTTTTTTTATTCTTATGGCTTTACTTTTATCTCAGCAATCAATGTCAACTTATCACCAACTAGCACAGAAATAAAGATTTTGGTATTTGAAAAGCAAGAAAGTGGTATCCACCTAAACTAAATATATAAAAGGTGTCTTTAAATGTACGCATAGATTTGAATTTGCCACCATTCATGTAGTTAAGTTTTGGCAACCCTAAAAAAAATAATTTGACAGCTGACAGTTTGGGGGTTAGTAAAAATGGAGCATCGCACGAGAGAACAACGTGTTTGCATTGTTGAACAATATTTCAATTTTTTTAGTTACCCTTAGCTGTCAAATTGTTTATTTTTTCTTTTTAGGGTTGCCAACACTTTGCAAGACAAATAGTGATATTTGTAAAGCAGTGGTGTCTAATCTACCGAAACAAAATAAAGGGTGTCCTAAAATGTACGAAAGATTTGAATTTGCCACCATTTATGTAAAGTGTTGGTAACCCTTAAAAAACAGCCCTAAACAAAAACTGACAGTTTAGGGTTAAGAGCTTTACAGATGAATAATTTTTGAACTAAGGGTGGATAAACAAAATTTTTTGGGGCTGATCCTTATGTTATTTTTTGTGGGCAACTTTTTTGTTTTTGGGGGTGTTACTATAGAAAAGACAAGCTTATTATCTTTTTTCCTGTGGGTGGACCGACTAACGATTTTTGTTTGCCTGGACACGTATAGACAAACGATATATGCACAAACAAATCTGATATATCTCAACCCAATATTTTCACTGACTTCTCACAGCTGCAGTGAAAGAATTCTCCAGATGGAATAAACAGTGGCGTCTTCAAATCTATAGTCAGTAGGAACTCGGAAAATAGTCGGTTCTGTGGAAAATAAAAGCCAGAAATATTCATCAATCACCTTAATATGAATTTCAAATAACTGCAGTATGATGTGCTTTTTGGTCTGGAGCACCCAGAAATATGCTGCAATTTAAAAAAATATCAAATATCACTACTAAATATATTAAATGTATCGACAAATTCAATCAAAACAAAAATTATTACATCACAAAACGTTTTCACTCAATCGAAGTTTAATGAACTACATAATATCTCAAGTCAATCTATCAGCTGCATAGGTATATAAAAGTTCCATCCAGCAGCGCAGTGCGCAAAGAGTCTACTATGACCATATCATATATAAGTATACATATACACTTTACTATAACACACTCGATTGAAACCCCAACAACCACCCAATCTCCTAGTTTGACGACAAGACCTCTAGCGTTGAAATCTGGTTTCAAATTGGTAACTAACAACAACAAAAACAAAAAAAAAACCATCAACGACTACTATACGACGACAACGAAACGAATGAGTCTTTGATTATGTTGCCTCTCGTCATATAATGTTTCATCTCGATCAGTCATTCGTTTGGCTCTTTGGATTTTTTGTGAACGAGAATCGAGAATTTGTGTACAATTTTACCATTTGGGACAGCGATTGGGTTAATAAACTATTACGCATATATTCCAGCTTTCCAGGCACACATGGCGTGACGCGACGGTGGCGGTGATGGTGGCAGTGATGGCGACGGCATAGTCTATATGGAACTGGTACCACTCACTACCTCTATACACAAGTCAACCTGTCTAATGCAACAGGTGAATATAATGTGGTAAATTTGTTTTGGTTTTTGATTTTTTGTTTTTTTTTATTTTCTGAATAAAAACGTTTCACTATAAGATCAACACGATAGAGACATTTGTTATTAATTACACGGACTTGTAACATGGCCGTAGTTAGGGAAAAAATACAATTTTTAACGGCGGGAATGAAATTAGAATTTGTTATATAAGTTGGGTTTGCGTTTTGATGTTTTTTGTTGTTAAAGATGAGACTAGATATCTGAAACAATCTGTGGGTAAACTTAACTCCCGCGCGAATAATAGATTTAACACCATAAACAATTTTTTTTCACAGATACCAGAAATTACATACCGTCCTACTCTTGTCATGAAATGCTTCTTATTTAGGCCATTCCGATTCGGCAGAAAATTGTAGGTCCTCTTCCAAAAAATAACACATAAGTTAGGTTTGAGTTTTGATATATATTTTTATGAAAAAAATTAGATGGGATACCAGCTACAAATTGTGGGTAAACTTTAATCCCACCTAAATAATAGATTTAATTCCATAAAAAATAGGTTTTTGATATACATATATACGGAAATGACAAATCTTTCTAATCTTGTCATGAAGTGAATGCATTCGGAATTGGTAGAGAATTATTGGGCCTCTGCCATAAAAAAAGAAATACATACGTAAGGTTGGAATTCGATGTTTTTTTTAGCAAAGATTGGATGGGATACCAGAAACAACCTGGGAGTCAACTTTACTCCCACCCAAGTAATAGATTCAATACCATACAAAAAATGCTGATGGATTTGTTGTTAATTCGTTCATATAGTTGTTGTTGTAATTTTATATTGCATTAAATATTTTTAATAAGTAAATACAAAATGTTTTTTTCACAGATACACATTAATAAAATCGTCCTAAACATTAAGTGAGTCTTATTTTTGGTTGAAAATTATAGATCCTCACCACCAAGTTTACCTTTTTTTTATTTTTTTCCACCTGATCCCCTTCCCAAGTACGGTCTTGACTTTGTCCAAAATTTTGAAATGCATAACACAGGTAATCATAGACTCTCATGACAGTCTCTCTTCATATCTATCTAAGCTGCAATTTCTCTACTTTGTAGTTTTTAAAGGGGCGGTATATACATATAATATAGCAGTCGTACAAACTGTCGCTTGATTGATAGTTCAGCTAATGGCGATTAGGATTAGTGTCTAACGGTAAATCATGTTTTCGGAGCAAGTTTTGTATAAATGTATTTGTTTTTTTCTATTTTTTTCTTAAAATAAACTAAAAATTAATGCGTGGGGTTAAAATGACGTTAATATGCTGTTTGGAGAGACAAGAAGAATGTTGACGTTTGGAATTAGGATTTGGAGTTGATTTGTAAGTGATGTGGTGCAAGATGCTCTTTAAGATTAAATGTCATTTTCTGAAGATGATGTTTTTGTTTTTTTGAGGACGAATGACATCAGGTTGATTTTATGATTAGTGGAAATAATTCATTTGGAACAAGAATTTATTCGAATTGGAAAATTTAATCAAAATCAAGAAATAAATAAGCGTATACGATTACACTATAGGGGGTCCAAAGCAATTTTCTCAAATTTTGTTTTTACATACATATTTAAAAAAAAAGTCAAATTTAGAGTCAAAAATCATAAGAGAGATATATACAAAAAATTCAACTTGTTTGTGCACATTAATTTCTTTAAATGGAACAATTTATTGATCAACTTACATAGACGATGAAGTTGATATGTTGAGAAGTTTCTTAAGGTAGGTAGGAATGGCTTGCCATTAAGACTAATTTTCTTAGCGGCTTATTACTTAACCATAGAATGCGCTTCAGCTCATTTGACCTGAAAATAGTTCGGCCCAAGTTTAGCTCAAACGCACTCAGCGACCTTCCAAAATGTTACGTTTGCTATCTGAGGCTGTAATTTAGTGACGTCTGCTATGTCAGACTGTAATTTTGGGATGTCTGCTATCTCAGATTGTAATTTAGTGACGTTTGCCATCTAAGACTGTAATTTAGTGACGTCTGCTATCTCAGACTGTAATTTAGTGACGTCTAATATCTCAAACTGTAATTTAGTGACGTCTGATATCTCAGACTGTAATTAAGTGACGTCTGCTATCTAAGACTGTTATTTACTGACGTCTGATACCCAGACTGACATCTGCCATCTCAGACTGTAAATTACTGACGTTTTCTACCACAGAATGTAATTTAGTGACGTCTGCTATCTCAGACTGTAATTTCATGACGTTTTCTTTCTAAGACTGTAATTTAGTTACGTCTCCTATATATTATTAAACATAAAATATATATATAAAAATTATATATAAATTATAAAAAAATTGATTGATGAATAAAAATAACCCCCATTATGTAAAGTTTATGGCATCTTTGGTAAAACCCTTGACCCTACGAGCATTTGTCAGCCTATCGTAAAAAGCATTTCAAAGACCGTGTTCCACACCTGCCTTAAGTAAGCAAGTAAGGATTTAAGATTTAAAAATATGTAAAATGCTGCGTTTTTTATTTTTCATGCACACAAAACAATATTGCGTACCTATTCTTTCCCAACGCTTCCACACCTTTTGTCTTCAAGTCCAGCCTGTGACACCTTGACATTGTTGTTCATTTGTATGTGATGTCATTTAAAACAAAACTTCAAACAAAAAATGCACTTTATGCAAGGTATGGCATAGATATGCTTCTCATGACCTACGGCACTGTTTTTTTTTTTAATTTAAATCCCAACATGAATCTTTAATTCATTTCTATACAAAGTAAAAAATTCTTCGCCGAAATTCCATTAAAAATACATCGTTTATATACGTGAGTCGTTGAAGTGAAATTTATTTGCAATTGCCGCACCAACTCCAGGAGCTAATTTATACAGCGGCAAAACTGAAAATGGTCAGGGGGCCCTGTTTTTATTTTTTTTTGTTTTTAAGTTTTCTTGGCTTGTGGGATAAAATCGAAACTTTTTTTCATCACTCTTTCGAAAAAGTATTTCCAGCCAACTTATCATTTCCTTTTAAAATTCTAGAATTGTTTAAGTATCGCTTTCCAAAGCCTTCCCTATATTTACACCAGAAGAATAAATTAACATTAATTTTTTACTTTCAATTTCGATTTATCCTTTTCGTTTGCTGAGAATGTTTGACCGAATTATTGATGCATTCGTCACAGAGAGAGTTTACAAGCCCGGCTCTTCAAAATCCTCTTTCTGTAGGATTCCGAAGGGTCCTGAGTTCATTATTGGCTCCGTAGGAAAATTAGTTTAAAACTTTCAGGAAAGAAACAATTTTTTGTGGGCAATTGTAAATTAGTTAAATGATATAACTCGTAAACCCATTAACAGACCTTGGGCCCATACAAATCTTTGACATATTGATGAAACGGTCCTGCCCTTAAACTGTTAAACGTCAATCACTTCGACTCCACATGCAGATATGCGAATGAAATTTATATATTTGGCACGAATTGCTACCACACTGCATATAGCTTTCCAAGAAGGCAAAGCCAATTCTGGCAAACAAAGTATACCTACGTGCATTTATCGATCATATAAATGCGTGTGAATTCCTCTCACGCACATCTGTGCATCAAACTCACCAGCCTTCAACTGCCCTCTATATGAGCAGCAGAAATCCCAATAGCTGTTGTAGGCAGCTGAGCTGGTCAACCAGTAATGCACCATCGCCACCAGAAACAGCATATAAGCAACAATGCCCAATGAATTATTCAAATAACTACATCAGCAGCCACCACTATATGCTATAGCCTATACGGCTACCGCATCAGCAGAGGAGGTTAACTGAACCCATCACAGCTGACATGGTCAACTTGGTGATCATGTGGAATTAACCGATTTTAGTTCGACCCAAACAGACATCGTTTAACGACCAAGACGACGACTACAACTATGACTATGACTACGATGGCAACAAAGCTGGCGGCTGCTACCAGTGCCAGTGCCACAGCCATATAACCATAGCCACCGCCATCTAACCATCTAGTCAGAGCCATTCAGCAGCAGCCTACGGCAAAAGTTTCACTTTCACAAAAGGTCTATGTACCTCCTGTGAGTATAGTTTAACGATCCCGAGGGCGCTGTACTGGCGGGGGCGGGTCCGGTGTAGATGGTGGAAGCATGCAATCACTGCAATTGTCATCCTGTGTGCTGCCTGCGCATGCCTCAGGTTCAGACAACATTTTTTATGCCAGTCTGACTGCCTGCAGGCGATGCAGGTGGTACGGCCATTTTCAGCAAGTTAGCGCTCCACACCATATCAAGGCAACCCAAACCTGAACTCAAACGTCTCCCCATCGCTATACATACATTACATGTGTGGAGCCAATCACCATTATCTTGAAGTTTATGTAGTTTTTGGTTTTTTTTCCTTTTTTTTGGCGGTATTTTGCGTTTGTATCTTGTTCCGGTGATGGTGGTGGACTCAAGCTAATTTTAAGCCTGTTTTGCGTTCCAGACATTTAAACCTTCTGATGTTGATGTTGGTGATGGTGCTGCGATGTTGATATTGATGCAGCCAAAAATAACCTGATGCCGCATGCATATCTTGAAGACTCGAGGAAATGTAATTTTCGTAATTATCATGTCGATGGCCAGCAATTTCGATCTGACATTTAAAACATCATTCGAAAAGTTGATATTGGAACGACCAACCGACGCGACGTAAAAGACGACAACGACGGATCTATAAGTACCTATACCTACAGCAACAACGAGAGGCAATTTAAGACACTACCATAATTTAAACGTGCAGCATATATTTACAAAGCAACAAAGAATGTTGTTTAAAGTACCTAACCTACCTGTGCATATTTTAATTTCAAAGGTCATGTTGATAATTTTGAAGTTAATTCTTTTATTTAAAAATTCTTTTTGAAATGTTTCCAATTTTCTTATTAAAAAATAAAGTTTTCGGAAATGTTCTTTGAAACTAAGTTTCTTTTTGTGTTAACATTCATTAAAATGTTTCTACAACATTTGAAAGGTTTCAGATAATTTGCACAATTTTTTTAAATGTTTCTATGGTTTCTTTTTGTGTAAACACACTTGCAATTATTTCTAAAACATTTCCTAAATCTTTTAGTAGCATTTTTACAACAATATATTGATGTAAATGGAAAGATTCCTATTTGTTGCAGAAACATTTAATGTGTGTTCACACCTAAACAGAGGTAATTTTGAAATAGTTTAAAAATTGTTCTCTATTTTTTGGCGAGAAACAATTGTATATATTTCCACTTAAAAAATGATTTTTTTTGTATATAAAACTAAAATATATTTATTTCAGAACCATTTTAGGTGTATCCACATCTGTAGAAGCATTTAAAAGAAAAAAAACCTTTTGAAAGTTCTCTCCCATTTGTCGCAGAAACATTTTGAACTTTCTCAACAGCAGAAGAAATATTTTTAAAAATGCATTCTATAAGGTTTCTGAAACATTTTAAGGTCTGTGCACAAGCATAGAATCATTTAAGAAAAACTTTTTCGAAAAAAATTCTATAAAATCTCTTCCATTTGTTGCAGAAACATTTTAAATTGTGTCCAAAGAAAAACTTTTTCGAAAAATTCTTCAGAATATGTATCTCCCGCTTGTTGCAGAAACATTTTAAATTGTTTCAACAGAAAGGAAATATTTTTGAAAATGCGTTGGTTTTTGAAATGTTGCCTTTTTGTTTGAGACACATTTTAAGGTGTGTCCACACCGACAGAAACCATTTGAAAAAAATGTTTGTTTAAAAATTCTCTCCCATTTGTTGAAAACGCATTTAAAAGTGTTTCCACTGAAATAATGTAATGTTTTATGTTTTTTTGAAACGTCACCCATTTGTTTGAGATTATTTAAAGGACTGTCCAAAATTTTGGAATATATGTATACAAAAAGTCTTTGCAAATTCTTCACCATTTATTTAAAAAGTTTTTTAAATGTTTTTAACTTTTTTCAGGAACCATTTTTATATATTTTACTAATTGGGTAGCTTATCCCAGAGAATTCTCGGGGCTTAACTTAAGCGCACAGAAAAACTGTGTTACCGGCATGAATTACATACATTTTATCGCTAGTTTGTATGAAAACTCTATGTTTTTTTCTGTGATGGCATCGCTAATCCCCGTTGTCGCTTTTTTCAACCAATTGCCCCCAGGATTGCAAAAAAACACACCTAATAATAGAAATAACTGTACAACATGTTTCAACAGCATCTACTCCCCAAGGAAAAATTCAAGAAATACTTCTTGCAAGCTGGACACTGAACACACCTTAATAGGTACTTTATTTAAAAACGAATTTATTATTGACAGCTGTCAACACTCAAAACCACTGTTTAAAGTTCATTCATTCATATACAAAAATGTACACAGGTACTACATGATTTACAACCATAAGAGTGTCTGTCTGTCTGTCATTTCCAAGACCTCAAAATACAAGGAGGCAACAATTATTATTATTATTATCGTCTAATATACCTAAGGAAGGAAGAGGTGTTCCTCATAATGGACCGCGGCAGTAAGGTGGCACTTAACATCATGTTTTTTTTTTTTTTTTTTTTCTCCCGCATATAATCTTCTAACGAGCGAAAGTGAAGTCTAACTTTAAAAAAAAAAATTACAAAACGAAAACAAAACTGGGCTTGGTCGGTTAAGTCAAGTTAAGCCATATAGTCAACCAGTCAGTTTGTGCCACAGCCACGGCGGCGGCGGCGCGCGCTGCAACTAAAATCAATGGTTTTAAATTCATAAGTCCGGAAAACTTGTGAAACTGCATACAGAATGTTCGACTTTAACAAAAAAAAAAAATAAATAAAAATATTTTATGATGATTACCAAACTATTAGGTACTTTCTAAATAGAAATAAAAAGCTTAAACGGGTAATTCTGTATTTTACCTACCTACTTATATCTCTACTTAATTGTTGGCTTGTCGCTGTCTGGGAGTATTTCGCTTCTAATAATACCTCACAAATGCCTATATACAATAATATACCTTCTCTATGGTTCAAGGCAATGACAGTGATATTATTTATTTATTTTTTTTTTTTTTTGATTAACAATTGAATTTAAAGTGAAGGGCTGGGTCGTGTATACAATTATAAGCTTCAACCATGACACACCTTAACTGCGTTTGCGCAGGTATTTAATATTTCAAGTCCGAGACGTAACGTTAGAAATGGATAAAAAAAATCATAAAAAAATTTTTAGATGATATTGGACAACATTCAAGTAAAATTTTGTTCACCTTATTTAATAAAATCTTTTGTAATACTTTCTACATAAAAGTTGTAGTAGATTAAATCTAGTACATTAAATAAATTTTCTTCGGATGATATTTCTTTTACTGAATTCGTTGCAATAATTGAGTGGTAGCAATATTGAAGTAACATTATAACGGATTTTTTGAAAATATTTTCTACATTAAAGTTGTAGTACATTAAATCTACTACATTAATGTTCCATCAGATGACATTTTTACTACTATCTTTACTACAATAATCGAGGCTTGACCAAATTGAAATAAAGATTTTTTTAACATATCTCAATTTTAATAAAATCTTTGAAAATAATTTGTACATAAAAGTTTTAGTAAATTAAATCTACTACATCAAAGTCCCATCGGATGAAATTTTTTATTATATTCCTTACAATAATCGAGACTTGGCCAAATTGAAATTAAGTTCTTTCAACTTATCTCAATTTTAATAAATTCTTTGAAAATAGTTTCTACATAAAAATTGCACTAAATTAAATCTACTACATTCTTTTTTCCTCCGATGATATTTCTTTTTCTAAATTCGTTACAATAATGGAGAAGTAGCAACATTGAAGTAACTTTTTTGTACCTTATTTCAAATTTAATAACATCTTTTCATGTTAAAGTTGTAGTAGATTAAATCTACAACATAAAATTCTTGGGATATTCCTTTTACTGAATTCGTTAAAATTATGAAGGGGTGGTCACATTAAAATAACGTCTTTTACCCTATTTGACATAAAAAAAAATTAAGAATTCTTGAAGAATATTAAATCTAAACTACATTAAATTTTCTTCTGATATTTTGTTTCTAAATTCGTTACAATAATCAAGTAACATTTTTTACCTTATGTCAAATTTAATAACATCTTTGAAAATACTATTTACATAAAAGTTGTAGTAGATTAAATCTACAACATAAAATTTTCTTAGGATGTTATTTCTTTTACGTATTTTGTTACAATGATCTAGGAGATTAAAAAAAATATTTGAAAATACTTTCTGCATAAAAGTTCTAGTAGATGAAATCTACTACAATTGTTGTTTAGAAACTTTTTTTCGATATTTTCCATAAAAACAAAAGTTATTGGATAAAAATTTGAAAAACTCAATTATAAAAAATGTGAAAAAGTTAAAATTATATGTAACTATTTCAGCCAAATAAAACACATAAAATATAAAAGCATATAGGTGCCTTAAATTTCTTTTCTTGATTTTACCAGTTTGTTGTTAATGTATAGTCTAAAACTCATTGAATCAAGTTCCATTTAAATATAAAAACTTATCGTTATAATAATAAAAATATTCATGTATGTAATTAATTGGCGCCCAATGTGAGTCCCATAAAATCTGTAACATTTCGTATGAATTTTACATAAATCATAGAACTTATTTTCGGTTTTGTGGTACAGGTCCCAAAAGAAAACTTTATTTATGTCGTTTTCTATTGGTTGTTCAGAAGGTTTCAATTTCTGAAATCCAAAACGAAAAGCATTTTCCCCTCGTTTCTAAAGAAGAACTGTCATTTTTGAGAGATTCAGAAGGGAAGCCTTACAACATTAATATTCTCTTATAAAGTTATATTTTCTTATAACGCAACTTATTTCGATTGTCGCTAAAATTCTAAACTTCTTAATACAACACTACCTTTTCGACTATATTCTATTTTAAAAGCTTCGATTTTGACTGATTCTTATTTCCAACATTAAATATACAAATATCATCGACTTACCTTATCTTCTTAATACAGAATTGGAATTGTTGTCCCATTGAAATTGCATTTCACACGTCTCCTAAAAAAAAAACAAAAAAAAACAAACACCCATTAGCACCTTTATTTCGAATTTAAAAAAATTGCTATAAGCTTGAAATATCTTCCTTTTGTTTATTGGTACCTTTTTTCAAAACCTTATCTTAACTATAAAAGCAATAATCATATGAATATCTATTTGTTTTCTTAACAAACACAAAACGGTTCCTCCTCAAAAAAGGTGTTGTGTTAAAATCAATTAAAAGAACAAGGTCAACATTGTTCTGATGATTGTGAAGTGGACAAAGTGGAAAGTGCTAATTTACAAAACACAAGTTGAAAAATATCTCAGACAAGGTAGGTATAGACGAGGATGCTGGATAAGGGATAACTGAGTAGTAGTTAAGATAAACAACTATAAGTAATGACTTACACGTGTTAACTGGTATTTTGTTAAACGTTTATTTTCCTTGGAACGTTGGACTTAAAAAGATTTCTTTTGTGAAATGGGCTTCAGAAATCGGAAGCCTTAACACAAAAATTTCTCAGACATTCGGAAGACTAAGTACTTAATTACAATTCACTTCAAGTGTTTGCACCTTTCTTATTCTGGAATTGAGCATTTCCTGTCAGTAATTTAAAGGTTATTCTTTAGGTATTTAGAATTTAGAAGACTGATTAGTCGAGCAGGAGGTATGTATATCAAAAGGTGGCCAGAACTACTGCACTTCTCGTGTACCTACCAAAGAAATCCTTCGTGGAAACTTGGCTCCTAACTATTTAGAATTTAGAAGTGTTACAAAATTTGTTTTGATAATTAAAGTAAATAATACTGGACTACATACGGAACCCTTTTGTGTCCCACGAAACAGCAAATTATGCTGAATAATTCGACATAGGAAAAAGTGAAAATCATAGCTACTAATTGCAAAAGCGTACAGATTGTTTTGACGGTTGAAGTGCGCGTAATCATTTCGAATGTCCATTAAAAGTTAGAGATATATTATACCAATGGACTACAATTGATCTAGCATAAGTGCTGCTATTTTATTCAACTTCAGTAGTAGCATTGGTAGGTTATAGGTAGGTACCTATAATAGTTAAAGTGATGGCAGGCGGTGGCAGTAGTTGTTGCAGTAGCAGTGGCATTTGTAGTAAAAAATAAAAATAAAAAAGAAAGAAACTCATGCAATTGAAACACACGGTTCGATACGATCGAATGGAGTTCGAACCTAATAAGCACTTTCTTTGTGCAATGTGCACTGAGGGCGACGTGTGTATAACTTTGGTCGCAGGGATTGGCGTATAGAGTAGAGATAAATAGATAGGTACGTCAGTGTATTGCTACTGCATATCAGACCTATTGGGTATATGATTGTTTCGAAAGTTTATTATAGTTTGGTATTTTTATACCCTGGCTTGACTCTCTAATCTCTATACTATGTAAAGGTGGTGGCACATGTTCTGAAAATTGAGTGAAAAACAGCAATTGATTGTGAGTAGATAATAATTGTAACTATATAAACCTCACTATATCTATCTACCTTATTATATACCTACTACTCCGAATTATGGAGTTGCGCCAGTCAAGCGGAAAGCGGATATTATATCTACTGTTTTATTGTTTCGAAATAAATTCACTTAATTGTCGGGATAGATTGGCGGGTAATTGTTTAATATACTTTTGATAGCAATTGTGTATGTAACTTCCTACATTTTTGTTTTCTATGGAGTAAAAAATTACTTGGATCTTGGGACAATTAAGCAATTTGCAACTGAAAACGGAAGACAAAGTAAAATAGTTTGAATTTTTATTACAACTGCAGGTGGAAGACAATAATTAAAAAAAAAAAAAAACTTTTTGGTTTAAGCTTAAAGCAAACATTATTAATCGCTATCTCACGTCTACATTTCAATTAAACTGTCGAAAAATTTATAATGATGAACGATTGTGTCTGAAAAAAAGGTTCAGATTCCTATCACATCTGCATAGGTTAAGTATAAATAATGTGCCCACATTAAAACGATGATGTTGCTCTTCCTGTATAGATTAAAGTTGAGCGAAAAATTGTAAGCTCGCTAATTAAAAAGTTGCAGGGCAAACTGTCTGTAATTCAAGGTTCGAAGAGCGATAAATCATATTTTATCGTTCTCTCGTGAAAAATTCAAAAGGGAATTTTATTTTTGATTCAATCGCGAATCTTATTTTTTGGTTCTTTTAAAATAAAATTCTTTTTCACGATCGAATCAAATCTAAAAAATGTCAATGTTACTTTTTTTCAAAATGTTTGACTTTTTTTTTTTTTATTTTTGACTTTTCTCAAAATTTTTCACTTTTTCAAAAATTTTGAATTTTTTTTTTTTAAATTGCTTCCTTTTTTTTTAAAAGGGTCATAGGTCCATAGGCCAAAAGTCTGCAATGAGTTTTAAAAAAAAATTTTTTTAATATTTTATTATTTTTATTGACTCGAGTCCAAGACCTAAAATGCACCTTCGTCGTGTTACTTGAAAACTTGTTCAAATTTCCCAACAACCTCTTTTTTTTCTTAAAAATAAGTTTATGAAGACAGAATTATCCTTTAAATTTAAAAATATTTGTTTAATTTATTGTATATTCTGCACAATTTATATTTTTTGTTTTTATATTTGACAGCTGACAGCTTTAATGTCATAAAAATATCAGTGCTACAAAGATTTCTTAATGTTTTTTCTAAAGGGGTGATGTTGGGTTCACTTTTATTTCACTTTTATTTTAAGAGAATATACTTGCATAAAAAAACACCTATCCTTATTTGACATTTCTGACGACAGTACACAGCACTGCGGCGGTTGTCAAAATTGAAAGTGTCATTAATTAGAAATGGCTTCCGAGTTCCCCCATAAAACTAAATACCGCATTATTAGAAACAACAACCAATGTTTGACAAGTGGAGTGGCCTATAGGCCTTAGATCCGCCATTTTCTTTGGATTTTCACAGACGCGCCGAACTGAATAGCAATGGAAATGCTAATTATATTTCCTTTAATAGGTCTGTTCGCTTAATTGCCCGAAACTGTCCGATTCTACCAGTTTTATTTTTTTATATGGACTTTGATGATCTTTTGAGGTGAAAATGGCAGGAATGGGTAGGTTTTTGAAGTAAATGAGATTCCTGAAGTACTTTGATTCCTGACAACTAAAATAACAAACGCACATTGGAATGGTTGAGAGGGTTGAAAGTCACTTGCCCCTGGTGCTCTATATATGAACTGCCAAATTGTCATAATTTTCTTGTTCGCGTAATTGTTTTTTTCATCAAAAATGCTTGATTAACATGTTTGACGAAACATTGTTATTATTTATCAAACGATAGTGACAATGGCTTAATTTAACAGTTTTTAATATTAACATCAATTTTTAAACCAAAGATATGCTCCCCATTTATAAAATCCGTCGAATGAACTGTCAAACTCAATTTTGACATTTTAAGCATTAACGAAATTTCTGAATTGACTCTGATTCCCTCTGCAGCTCATTCATCAGATTTTGTAAAAGGGGCGATTTTCTTTTAGATCCAAATTGTATGTATTTCTGTTAAAGAGACTAGTGTGTATATACAGTCAAATTTCTAAAAGAAATTTCAAAACCTTCTAACATATTGAACCTGCCAAGACTTTGTACTCAAACTGTTTTATAAGTGCATTGTATATATGGTAGGTGTTAAGTCACACATGTGCTTATAAATAAATAACTTTCTCTTACTGCTTCAAAGAAAACAACAATTCTATTGATTTTACAAGAAATTACAACAGAAAAGTCTGCCGCATTCAATTGAATTTTAAGAATAACTAACCTTTATACCGTAAGTAAACAATGTTCTCAATTCTGACCAAAAAAAAAATCCTCTATGCCTCATGTGGGTATTTATTTATTTTACCAAAGACCTTGGAAGATTCATAAACCCAGAGCCAGACACCCAACAACAATATAATGATGGTGCAATAAACCTTAACACCTTTATCGTTCAACCAAGACAATCTAATCCGTCAGATACTTAACTCTTTTGAAGAAGAAAAAAAAAAGCAAAAGTGCGGAAAAGTCAAGTTCTTTAAAAATTCTCATCGTCATCGAAGGAGAGTGTTTGTGAGGTGAGTGTTTCCATTGTTCTTCCGAAAAGGTAGCCCAAGGTGGGTTCAAATCGTCTATTTGACCTGGTTAAAGAATCCAAGTATGGTACTTGCTTAGATCACGATCAAGTGAATTGCCGACGACGACGCGACGAGATGGACGTTTAATCGCGTAGATATCTATCTCTTCAACGTAGATGGCGACGACGACGAAACGGGAGAAAGTGAGAACCGGAAGAAACGAAAATGGGCAGTCGTCGTCAATTTAGTTGCTGTCCGATGCCCTGACATTATGATTGTCATAAAGCAGCACCCAATCGTGTCTTGAATTTTATGCACAGCTTCGAACTCTGCTCGATGTATAGCCTGGAGCCGGTAATTACGAATGCAGACGCGGCGATGCAATGGCGATTGATTGGTGGTGGATATTGATAGGATGACTGCAGAGCAGCGCAGCGGTGTGGTGCGGTACAGTGGCGACTTCCTTTAAACTATCAAATCCGTATCAAAGGGGGATAAACATTTCACAGGAGGGAAATGATCAAATGCTCACATAGCTTTCTGCTTTTAAATTTTGTACTGAATATATTTATAGAACAAGAAAACTCCAATGTATTTCCTCCCCTTTTGAAAGAATTTCTTGACTACGGCCTTGACAAAGATCAATGTTTATAACTTACTGAAGCCGCGGAAAGTTCACTTGGTCAGGTGCAGCCAGAAGGGAAATATAACATAAACTTGATTGTTTTTGTTTTGTTTTCGTTTGTTGTTATTGTTTGGCCTTAACAAGGATGCAGTTTAAAATGCCACCAACATTGTGAATGAAGAAAGGGTTACCAACCAGCCGAGCTTCAGGTTGTTTTTTTTTTTTTTTTTTTTTGTGGGAAAGTTTCATTTTCAATGTGCATTATTTTTTTTTTTTGAATTATTTTTAGGTGAAAGTAAAACTGTTTAAGAATGATTGAACTGATTTCGTTTGATGGAGGCTCTAGGCATAGGGTGATTATATACTTGGTGCAATTACATATTATATCATAAATAAATGAAGGGCGGAGCTTCTGAAGGAATAGAAATCCATAAAAAAAGGGAAAACAATTCGAAAACGGAAAGTTATGAAAATAATATTGAATGGAAAAAATTGCAATGAAAATTGTCAGGTGGGAATCTATAGTTTTAAAGTTGTTCTGGAGAAAAAAAATAACCAGAAGAATCATTTTGGATGGAAATGTACGTCCTGGTCCAAATTTAGAGTATAGGTTCTTTTTAGGAGGAACGTGACGTGAATAAAGAAATGTCAATTAACACTTTGAATAATAATTACTGTTTATGCGGCAGGGAAAGGGCCTTCCACCATTGAGTATATTTCAGACACCCGCAGAGTTTTTTCAAGTCGCGTTAATGCAAACCTACTTTTAATGGCGTTTAACTGTTATAAATGGTGTGCCGACCTTATTTCATTGGCAATAAACTGTAATAAAATGTAATAATAATAACTGTTATAGATCGGTAATGCACACCTAATTTTAATGGCAATAAACTGTTATAACTTTTATAAATTGGTAATGCACACTTAATTTTAATAACAATAAGCGGTTATAAATTGGCATTTTTGTAATCTCGGTTTATTTTAATTGACAATTAACTGTTATAAAGAAGAAAGCCTATGGCCTTTCCTAAAATATAAAGCGTTAATGTACACCTACTTTTCATATCTTAATTTAATTGGCAATAAACTGTTATAAATTGGAAAGTCTGTGGTCTTATTCTAAAAATAAAGTGTTAATATGTGCACCTACTTTCATTGGCGATAAACTGTTATAAACATTATAAATTGGCATTTCTCTAGACTCATCCTGATTTCATTGGGAATAAACTGTTATAAATGTTGAAAATTACAAAGCCTTTGGGTTTCAAAATAATGCGTTAATCGACATCTACTATTGATTGCGATAAACTGTTACATAACTATATATAACTGTTCAAAATTGGCATTTCTCTATTCTCGTCCTAATTTTAATGGCAATAAGTTGTTATATCTGTTGAAAAAATAAAACGTTAATGCATCTACTCTTGATGGACTGTTATAAATGTTATGTGTCGGAATTTCTCTAGTCTCGTCCTTATTTTATGGGCAATAAACTGTTGTAACTGTTATAAATTGAAAAGCCTCTGGTCTTGCCCTTAAAATAAAGCGTTAATGCACACCTACTTCTTATAGCGATAAACGGTTATAAATGTTTTAAATTTGCATTTCTTTCCATCATTATTTTATTGGCATAAATCTGTTATAACTGTTATAAATTTGAAAGCCTACGAAGCTTGAGGATAAAAATAAAACTTTACATCAAAATTCAGCACGGGAAATAGCAAAAAATTTAAACTATCTTTTAATTTCTATGACAGCTTTCAAAACTTTCCGACTGATTTACACTTGGACTTTTTTTGTAAACTAGAAAATATTAATGAAATTTACAAAATATGTATTAAAATCAACCAGGGTCAATCAACATTCAAGTAAAATTAATTAAACTCTCAAACTTAATAGATGTTTTTTTTTGTATGTACATCAAATACTGAAATACGTAAAATATTAAAAAATTATAGCACGTACCACTGTTTCTCATAACACGTGTATTTATGTGCACGCTATGACATAAAACAATTGAAGCTTCCTAGTTGATGTTCAGACTTCAGCGAGGTTTATTTGAGGCTATACTATATTATTGAGAGCCTCAAATATTTCCTCTTTTGTTCATTACATTAAAATGGTTACGTCGTTTTGCCAGTATGTACTCAGTATGGTACGTGTGGTTATTATACTGTGACAGCAAAAGCAATAAGAGTGACAGTAAGTGCGCTGCGCATAGTTCATTCACTTTTCGATCATTATTACAACTCCAACTCGGTAGGTACCTATACCGACATAATTTTTTTTTTTTTAATGTAAACGTTGGTTAAAAAACTGTTAACATTTTTGTTTAGATTTGTAGTTTTCTTTTTGTTTGCTTTGACTGCAAACGCAACTGTCATTATTCCATATTTGATTGGTAAAACAGGCCGTTTTTTTTGTATTTAATTTTTTTTTAGCTAATATGTCTATAACGCGGGCTTGTCACGGAGTCATACTTCTTCTTATATTATGCTTTGGTATGTGCGCGCATGAAATATTATTATCGGAGAAAATCTTGTTGCTTTTTTGCTAATTACCTATAGCGCGTTGATTGGCATTTTAAACACGTTCAATGATTTCATTTTGGTTATCGAACAGCTCAACTATGTAAACTTTCTATTTTTCATTACATCTATTTAAAAAAAAAACAATTGTATATAGATGAGGAAAAATAATCGACTTTTTAAGGGTAGTTATAGGCTGTTGCCATATTAAATTAGACTGGCTAATAAGGCAGAAATGATTTCGTCAAAGATATTTTAGCCTAAATTAACATGGAAATTAAGAAAGAATTAAAACGAAAATATCTATGCACATTGGGTATGAAGTTTTGAATATAAAAATACGAGAAAAAAAATTAAGACAGTGCTTACGTTCTGTAACTCTCGCATCGACAAAATTAGTCGAGAAACGATAAAAATTGGAACAAATTGTATGAGTTTTGTTACATTTTTCAACAATTCTCGATTAATTTTAACTATGCGAGAGTTACAGAACGTAGGCACAGGTAAAACATTCACCACATTCGTGTAGTACGGCAAAAGAAAGAATCTCCATACTTGAAAGCAATACAAATATTATTTTCTTCTTCAAAAATACATCCGCATACTTGTTCCTTTGTCTAAATCACAACACCACCAAACAGTTGAATATTATCATCAAGCGAGCATATAACAGTGAGTATAGTTGGTAGCAACAAATTATTGCCATTGTACTCGCCATTCATTTCGTTTCGCTCATTTCTTCATCAATTTTCTATTACCAATTCTTATATGAAGAATAAATTAATTCTATCAATAGATATACTATGAGTAAGATTGATATACTATAATCGCCTTTCTAATGAAGAACAAATCTGTGCAAAACTATATGCTTTTGGTGGTTCCACATTAAAGCACGTCCATTCCAATTCATTGTCCTGCATCTGCAACAAATTGCCCAACAACATCATTTATCATCGAAAGCCATGGAGAACTGGACTCTCAAAATGGACTCTGATTCTATGTGCTCCTTGTTGAATAGAATCTATGATTAGGTATACCTGCTTTCGTGTATGTTTGTCTATATAAGAACTTGGAATATCTTGGTAATATGAAAATATCTATTGTTGATAGTAACAGGAATTATTATTAGACAAGAGAATTTGCCAATTTGAATCTATATAGAGGCCGCAGCGTGAGATGATTTAATTTTATATTTTTGTTGTGTTTTTATTACTTATGCTATAAATGCATCAAGATGAACAATCTGGAGTGATTAATGACAGGAAAAATATGAAAATTGAGGAAGTCTATTTGCGCAAAAGTTCATAAGAAAACCCAGTTCACAATGTTATTTAAAACTTAAGAAATAGAAAATTGATTTGAAAATTAGACCAGTTTATACCAATTAGGATAATAATAATATCCAAAATGGGGAAGTCATTTTGCGCATTAATTCCAGACAACTCAGTACACAATATTTTATAAAATTTTATACCTAGAAAATTACTTTGATATTAGACCAGTTTATACAAATCAGAATAACAATAATATCAAAATTAAGAAAGTTATTTTGCGCAAAAATTGAAGACGAATCCGTACACAATGTTACATAGAACTTAAAACATATAGCAAATTACTTTGAACTTTAGACCAGTTCATATCAATCAGGGCAACAATAATATCCAAAATGGAGAAGACATTTTACGAACAAATTCAAGGCAACCTGTACACAATGTTATATAGAACTAAAAAAATAGAAACCTACTTTGAGAATTAGACCAGTTTATACCAATCAGGACAGCAATATTATCCAAATAAGTGAATAAATATTGCGCATAAATTCATAAGAAAACCCAGTACACATATGCTATATAGAACTTAAAAAATAGAAAATTACTTTGAACATTAGACCAGTTTATACCAATCAGGACAACAATGTATCAAACAATCAAAAATTGAAGATAACCTAGAACACAATGATATATAGAACTTAAAAAATAGCAAATTACATTGACGTTAGACTTGTTTATACCAATCGGATAGGTACCTATTACTTTTCTGCAGATTTCTCAGTTTTTTTTTTTTATTAGGGTAAACATGGGTAAATTAGAAATAAGGACGTTAATCTATCTTCTTAAGGGAGAATGATGGAGAGTTGTTGTGTTTTGCAATCAATAAGGTTTTGAAAGAAAAGATAAAACACTTCAGAGTCTTCGGTATAAAGAAGTTGTAAAAAAAAAACTAAATTTAATAACATGGAGCACCATGTATTATACATAAACGATTTTAATTAGTCATCAATCATTTATCAAATCATGTATTTATTTTCCTTGCAACTTAAAAAAAATACATGAAAGTCACAGATTGTATGACTAATTTCACTAAAAAAAGACTATAAAAATAAACTCTCAATTTGCTCCAGAATAGATCGAGAAATTTTACAAGTTAACAAGCTGAGAATGAAATTCAAAACAAATATAAGTAAAATATATAAATAAACACACATCTTTACCTAGATCCTGAATTAAAGTGCAAGTGCATTAAAGATAAAAATAAAACAATTTTCAAATTAAAATAGAAATCGATGTCTCTTGGGGGTAACAGATTGGGAACGAACATGAAATTTATTAGGTTCTTGGCAGTATAGAAGCAAAAGCATCAATGCGCTGCACATATAACAAACTGAGGTGGAATGGAACAGGTAAATCCAGAAACTTATCCAGGAGACACATTCAAGTTGGTTTGTACAGATACTTCGCATAACACGTATACATATACATATGTACCTACTTATTTTACAAACCTTGAGAATTCCCAACGCATCTCAATTTTTGTCATTAAACTTTTTTCCCACTTGTGGTTTTAGGTGAGAAACAATGAATTTGTGACGTAAACGAGATTTGATGTCGGCATGTTTTATATTCGCATGTAAACGATTTTATGAATTTTTGGTCTTGGAAGGGGATTACATTCACTATTTGATATCTGAGTGCAATGTACAAAAAATGTTCTTACTCAAATATTTGCATTTTGTTTTTCTTAAACGAAATTTATTGATTTTACTGCAGAGTTTTTACTTTTTAACTTCTAAACTGAAGTCGGTCTTTAAGCATGTGTGTGAATATAAGAAAAAAATCTCTTATATCCTTCATATTTCAGTTTATACCAACAAGATACCGGATTGGTATAAGTTCTTCTTACGCACATAGTTTAAAAAAAACTATCAGTATTGTGTTTTTGTTGAGTTTTTATTTTTTAACATCGAAGGTAGATATTTGCTTTGTTTATACCAACCAGATACCAGATTCGTATAAACCGTTATAACGTAAATGTTAATCAAAAAAGCGTTACTATTTTGTTTTTCTTAAAAAAATAATTTATTTCCTACACTTTTATCATAGACGGTCATATTTTTGTTTATACCAGCCAAACAAACATTTGGTATAAACTGTTGTAAAGCATTAGTTTTACAAAATTAATCAGTGTTTTGGTTTTTTTTTTTGATCGAATAATCTAGTTATTTATGACCCTTTAAGGATATGAGGTCAAATTTTGTTTATACCACTCAGACCGAAATTGGTATAAACTGTTTTAACCCACATAATTTATAATATTAATTTCACTATAGTACATGTGTTCTATCTTTGACGCAAAATTTTATTTATTTACATCACTTTTAGCGCAGATCCTGTTTTAATTTATACTAGCCAGACATTGATTGGTATAAACTGTTCTAACGCATATTGGTTACAAGATTAATAATAAGTGTACAAAATTGTAGTGATCGAAAACACATTAATACTTATTTCCAACAATCAATCTATAGCAGATTAAAAGGAATTATTTTTTTTATACCAGTCACACAAAAATTGGAACAAAGATTTTGCAAAATCAATTTTAGTGTTTTGTTTTTATTTTATTTTTCCTAACAAGGATATAGGAGACCATATTTTTTTATATACCATTTAGACCGATATTGGTATAAACTGTTTTTACCCACATAATTTATAATATTAATTTCACTTGACAATCGCACAATTGTTCTCTTTTAGCACAGTCACTTTTAGGGCAGGTCATATTTTTGTTTATACCAGTCATACAAAAATTGGTATTAACTGTTGTAAAACATAAACTTTATAAGACTTAAGGCTTAACTACATAAGCCAAAAAGTACTGAAGTACAAAAGTAAAAATATTTTTTTTACCGCTAGCGCCGTTGTTTTGTGAAAAAGAATACACAAATTTGTTTTTAAACCAAAGTTTAAGCTTTCTGCATCATTTTTATAAGTTTTCTAGTCAGAAAAACTATCACAAAATCAATTTAAAAATTTTCACTTTTGCACTTTTTCACTTTTTTGGCTTATGTAGTTGAGGCTTTACACTACTTTTCTGTTTTTATTTTGTCCAAACAAGGAAATACTTATTTATACCAGTCAGACATCTGATTGGTATAAACTAACATTTTAGCGCACATTAAAGAACAAAATCGACCTTTTCTCCTTATTAAAAAAATAAATTTTGCATTGATTTATCTTAACCAATCCTATCTCAGAAACTAAAAGGCAAAAGACACGTGCTTCTCCATGAACAAAAACAAAAAGGACTTCTAATTTCCAAATATACACAAAGCATTTTTTTTTTAAATTTTCGTATTAAATTTCAACTCTTGTCTCTAGCGGCTAGCTTTATATACGATAATCAATTCCCAGATTGTGTCCACCATAAATCAATCGAAAAACAAAATAGCTTTTCACCAAGAACTCAACCGAACAAAAATAAAACGCCTGGCGTGTTAGCACACAGCCCCACTGATGTACTTTTCTTCCAAAAGGAGATAAAATTTCACAACGTAACGACCAAGAGTATTGTGTGTCGTAGTATAGTGTGCTAGGTTTTTCCAGCAGCTCGTTTCGTTTGGTCAGTTTTCAGTTCCGTTCCGGCGGGTGGTGGAGTAGCGTTCGGGATACGTATATATACCGTGGCAGTGATCTTCATCTTCGACTCCAAGTGGATATTAATTTCAACACCAATTCGATTGTCAGCCATGCAATGCCAACCAACCGAATCTGATCATTCCCAGATCCAAAGAAGAGAGATGAGGAAGAGGGTGTTTCACAACGACTGCATTAGACCAAACAAATCGATAGAATCGCATATTTATCGTTTCGGTTTTGGTCAAAGTCAAGATCGAGAGAATGCGCATTGAACATTTGGCACTGGAATTGGAATTATAACCTGAATATGGTGATGGTGTGGTCGTGGTGGTGGTTATGGCCAAGGCGATCAAAAGGAGCAGTGGCGCTCTCGATAAGATGCATATCTCTCATCCCATCATCGTTATCATCCATATAGACTCCTCTTAGCTGGGTTCTCTATATTATGGCGAGGAATACGAGTAAACCAAGACCCAGATCCAGATATGTATCTTATCTCGCCAGATGGTTTGTTTTTGATAATCACGATAGCAAAACAGATCTCCTCCGCGGTCAGGGATCTGTGTGCCTATGGGCAGCCTACTGCAACCAACCACAGATGCACTGGAGCAGCACTCACTCTCCCATTCTGCCTGCGCCTTCTCACCTTCTGAATCACAATATCTGAGTCTATATAGGGATTGAAAAAGTTCAACACTTAATTGGAATCAAGTTGGAATTGATGTTCATGGGCATATCGTTTGATGTCTATCGATGTTAACTGTCAACAGGAACATTTATGTGAAACTCCATTCAGACGATTAACAACACATGCACATTGCACGCACTTCCCTGTTATAAGTGAGTACAGGTATAAGGTACCTCTACATTCGTTATATTGAGCCCTTTATTTTAAGCTTGATTGCTGATGTAGTCATAAATTTATGTTAGTAGGATAAAATAATCTCAGTTAAATCTTTTGGTCTAACAAATTGATTTCAAGTTTTTGCAAATTCTTTTTCTGATTAAAAAATAAAACAATATTTTTAGTCGGTGAAATTAGCCCGGGCCTATAAATATATGATGTCATTTAACAGAAAAACTCAATTACAGAAATCCAACTTGACGAGGAAACCTCATTTTCCAATAAAAAAAAATGTTAAGGAGGATGCAACTTATTAAAAAACAAGTGGGAGTCACCGTTACTCACATGTTTCTTCTTGACACTCTAAACCCTTTCAGAAGAAGAAACCGGACTTAATCTATCTAACGAAGGTGTAGGGTGTTTTAGGATTTAAAATAGATAACAGAAATCAGGTCGCATTCAAGAGGAGATTTTTTTTTTGTATACGAAACAAACCCCTCTTATACCAAACTCACTCATCCAAATTGCAAAAAAAAGCATTTCTTTCTTTCTCAATTTCATCACACTCCTGAATCCCGCGCACCTACATATATTACTATTATTAGATTTCTTGTCGTCTATATAGTGATTGGAGAATCAGTCAACCTGACTGTGCAGTGAAAATCCGCAATAATAAGCAACTACACTAGTAGCTGAAATCTCTTGCGCAGTGCAGTCACTCGCAGAAATCAAAGATGCAGAACATTGGAAATGGGTGATTTGGTGCATGTTATTCAATTCGGTTACACTGATACAGTTAGTTGTCTCGTTGTTGTTATTGTTGTTACACGATGGGCTTCGCTAGTTAGAAAATTGTTTTTTTTTTCTTATTTGTAATATCAACCTGGTTATAGAAAATATCAACTTGGGATACCTACTTATCTCTTTAAGAGGAGATGGATTGGATATGGACCATAAACGTCACTGTAGTGGGTGAAAAGAGGGATTATGATTCCTCCTGGTTTAGAAATTTTTATTTTTCAGACAACCTTGCCCACTCTGTCACCGGTTGCAAATGGCGGCAAATGTCAATTGTCGATTATACTTTGACATTTGCGAAATAAACACAATCAAAATACACGTCAACTTAGACATAAATCACTAGACTCCTAAAAGACGGTGTTCACATTGGACTGACTTTTTTTGGCGTTTCTGTACTTTTTCTCACTCCCACTTCATGGCTAGAAAAAGATGCCTTTCTTGGCCAACTATTTCTTGCCATGAAGTGGGAGTGGTGGAAACATGACATTTGCCGCCATTTGCAACGGGTGACAACTTTCTCCAAAGTTGATAACTTCTGGCGCCACCTTGTATGTATGATATTCAGGACGAATGGCTTTTTGGGAATTTTTATGATTTTGATCTTTGGAACTTTAGTTTTTGGAGATCCTATTTTTTAAAATCGTTCAGATTATGCTCAGAGACGTCTGCAATGGTTTCTAGATTTTGATCTTCGGTACTTAATTTCAAGATTCTAAAGAAGTATATTTTTTTAGAATTTCAATTGTTATTCAGTTAGATCTGGTTGTGCACGAGCTGGTTCTTTTTATATAATGGGTGGATGCTAAAAAAAAATTAAACTTACTGCATTTTTGAACACATCTTAAACAAAATCATTAGTTATAACAGTTTTGGAACAATTATGGTCCACAAAATTTTAAAAGCTGCTCCAATTAATTTCGTTGTTTTTAGAAAAAAAAAAGAATTTATTAAATCAAAACCCCATTAACGATGTTCAATTTTTTGTATAACTTTCTCTGTCATATTATTAAAAAAAAAATAAGAATATAACAACCTTAAACAAAAATAAGAAAAAAAATAAGAATAAAACAACAACAAAAAAAAAACTCCAGTCGACTATACAAAAAAATCAAAACCATGTGCCAATTACGCTCAATAATTTGATTTGTATCGAAAATAGGAGCGGTTTCTTTTCTTTATTTTCTGTGTTCTTCTCCTGGTCATTCTGATGGTTCTTCTTATAATAAGACAAACATATAATAACAATAATATAATCAATTAATCAAAATTCAAAGACAACACTCGAGAGTCTTTAGAGTTTTAGTTTTAATGGGGGCAAAATGGTGACATTTATAGGCAAGGCAATAAAAACAAACAACATCATGATTTTCTGAATATTCAAAACGAAATACTTTCATAGAAGAAATTAGTACTCACGTGCTGGGCACTACCATTATACTACTGCTAGTGCTATATAAAATTTTTGCGCATTGAATTAAAAATTCTTTTAAACAACAAAATGTAGGTTATGTTAGGGAACTCGATTTGCAAAACAAAAAAGGTCAAACTATATTATTTGGAGGAGATTTTAATATATACGGACAAAATGAATTGTGATTCTTGACACGTCTCTAGAAATGTACCTTAGGACTTAGGCCGTGTGTGAATTGGCTTAAAAAGTCGATTAAGTTTTTTATTCAATTTTGACGTTCCCAAGTATAGATCCACTTCATTATTGTCAAAAAATTAAACTTTGGATAACGCAATTTTAATCCAATTCATACACGGCCTTAAGACTTAACTGCGTGTGTATAACTGGTATAAACATAAAATTGACTGATTACCCAGCATTTTCGGTCAAAATAATTCACTATTTCCACATGTCAAGGACCACTATCTAGTTATAATACAAAATACAATAAAATAAAATATATTGTTTGTGATCATTAATTCACTTATTGGTATAAATTGATCTAATTTGATTATGTTTATTGTTTAGACAAAGGAATATACAATATTTAACTGACATAAACGTATAATTTGTATAAACTGGTCTAATTTGATTATGTTTAATGTTTAGATAAAGGGACATTGAATTCGATGTAATTAATTTATTAACTAACTGGTCTAACATTAAATGGAATTTAAATAATTAATTTATCTAATTGGTATAAACTGGTCTAATTCGTATAAACTGGCCTAATTTGATTATGTTTGAAGTGTAGATAAAGAAATATTAAATGCAATTTATTTAGTTTATCAGCTAAATGGAATAAACTGGTCTAATTTGATAATTTGTATATGTACACGAACAAATTAAATACATTTTTATTCATATATCCTCTACTTGTCTGAGCTGATTATATTAGATTTTTATAAAATGAAAAATTCTAAATATTATAACTAATTTTGACTTATTATTGATATAAACTGTTCTATTTCAATAATATTCATGTGTAAACGAAGATTATTTATACATTTATATTCATTTATCTTCTACTTGGTATAAACCTCTCTTATTTTTAATTATGTCAATATTTATTATCAATTTTTAAACATTAATTGGTATAAATTGGTCTTTTTTTAATTATTTTTGATATTTTGGTAATGCAACATTAAATGCAATTTACTATTTCTCTAACGTCTAAGGATTGGTATAAAAAAAACATTTAATAAATTTGTATTCATTTATTCGCTAATTGCTTAAATGGTCTAATTTGATTTTACTCTATATATGTATGAGGTGAACAAACGATTTCGGTAATTTGTCTCGTGATTGGAATTATATATTATTATGTTGATGTGTCGACAAAAACATTACATATTTTGTACGTTTTCATTCATTTAAAGGTTGATTTGTATAAACTGGTATAATTCTTATATTTTTATTTTTGTTAGACATCTTCACACAAAGTAAAGATAAGGTATAATAATATTTTTTTATTATCTTTGACCAATGAAACATTTTTGAATAATCTATAAAAACGTCAGAGCTTAGCCAATTGTCAGTTGATTGGTATAAAATAGACTAATAATTTTTTTTATGAAATTCTTGTATTTTTAGTTTAATTAAAGATCCTTACACAAGGTTTTTATAGATATATTTACAATATTTTTCATTATCTTTGAACGATGTAATTTTTTTTTTTTAATTTATTAAAACGTCAGAGCCTAAGCCTTGTCAGTTCATTCCGGTGTATCGCATTCCCTTTGCATTATTTCCAAACAACCCTCGGCCATAAATCAAACGTCACGCCGTTGTACCAATTTTTTTTTATTTTGCGTTTAAATCAGCAGCACAGAGAGAGAGACCTCCTTTACTCTTTGATTAATAATGACTAACTAGCTCCTGGTCTTCAATGATAACTTTTCAACAACTGTAGCATTTATGCAGGCACATTTGCAGCAACGTAGCGCAGAGCCACATCAACCAATCATTGTTGATATTGATGATTGCGATGACGATGATGATGATGGTGATGATCTGCTAGTGATAGAGGCTGCTTTTTGAATAGTCCTCAATCCAAACGGCTATATATGCACAGAGGCAGACCCCTCAATCAATACGCCAATTAGCTCATCAGACAAGGTCATTCGAAAGAGGCGCTCATCGTAAATTACCAAGAACTACAACGACTCTACCACCGATCATCGCGGATGCCAATGACGAAGATGAGCCCTATAGTCCCTTTTATGATTGTTTTTCAAAATTTAAATTTATCGCCATGGGAATCTCCTCGGCAAACCCAATCAAAGCAAAAACAATCAAAAAAAATTCCATCGATCTGCTAGCGCCCCATGGTCAATGTCATTCTATACGGCTTGTATATGCAATAAACACAGTGGTTCAAGTTACATATCTCTAATATTGTTTTTTGGACAATCAAAAAGGAAGACAATCTGAACCACTGTTCTGAATTTGATGAAATATGATAAAGTTAAGAAATATGGTTGCGGAGAATAAAACCTTTGCTCTTCTGAGAATGTGGACAATTTTCTAACAATTTATACTTTGATGCAATTTTTTTTGCCACGCTGTTTTTTTTGAGACATTGACAACCAAAAACGAAAAAATCATTATTGAAAAAAAATTTATTTTGTCCCCATTTTTGAACCACTGTTCACTCACCCATTGGTTGACCGAGTTCGGCCTTTAGGTGACGCTCCACAGGAGCTCTTTTGCTTGTTTTGTTATATTGAAATCGTTTGTCTTCTTCGACGGTATGGCAGCTACATATATAACTCACAAAACAGCCCCATGGAGAACAGGGAAACCTTCTTCGATTGTGGAATTGTGTATCTGTTAAGTGAGGTTTCAACACTTTCCTCATATAGGAACTCGGTTCATAATAATTACATGGGTCTTGCAATTGGCTTATGCTTGGGCTTGGGCTTGGTTGCAAAGTGGCAATTACAATGCTACAGTTGATTTGTCCTGTAACTTTCTGCTGGTGCTGCTTCTGCTGATGCTATGCGCTAGCTGCAACAATGTTGCAAGCAGATATATGGCATTCTGGCTGGTCTGGTCCCTCTCTGGCTGTGGGAAGAAAATTCCTAAAGATAAATCGTTCGATTAATTAATTGGTAGACTGCGGTGTAGAGGACTTTTGCTTCTATGGAATTTTGAGCCTCAGCCTTACCTACTTGACTATATGGCTTGTGGTATAGCACAAGAAATGATGGCACTTTAAATGGAGATGTTATTTTGTATAGCAGTTAATATACAAACTAACTAACATAGGAAGTTTTTTTTTCCTTTAATTTTGTTGTTGTTATTTTTGCAGCCATGACACCGCGCCGGGACTTAGGTACTTCATGTAGTAGATAATCGAAAGTGACATCAGTTGATTATTTCTAGAAGAATTTATAAATTTTAGACCGTCGATTTTTATCGATTGTACAAGCCATGTTGTGAGTGTAATATTAATTACTTACTCTGCATGGATATGGAATATAAAAATTTTTGTTTTTTTTTTATTTCGAGCTTACTAAATGAATTGATTAACTGGAGGAACTAAAACAGCGCTGTCGATAATAATTATAAATGCCAGAACCCATCTCATGGAACTTATTTAAGCTCTGACGTTATTGGTGTAGATCCGAGATGGTCGTGCATTTTAGTAAGAATGCAGCATGCACTCATTGTGAACGCCAAGTCCCCTATTACACGATGATTCTTTGCGTCTGACTCTTTTCGAACATAACGAGTGCGAAAGAGAAAAAAGATGAAACGGAAGACCAGTTGCCCTGTGAGTCGTGGGCCAAGATTTCCGAGACTCTTTTTGACGTTTCTTTTTATATAACTTTATTTTGATGATTTTCAAAGGGAAATTCGAAAAAGCGTCAGGCGCAAAGAATCATCGTGTAATAGCGTGCGACTCACAGGATGATTTTCAAAGAGAAATTCGAAAAAAGAGTCAGACGCAAAGAATCATCGTGTAATAGGGGACCAAGAATGTCTGAGTCTCTTGCACAACTTACTTTAGCGAATTACTCATCATTTAACAAAAACAAATATTAAATGAATGCATTTGATTGCTTTTTTCTTTTTCGGAATACCTAAATAGCTTTGTGATTTCAACGTGCATCTTTTTAGGAGTGAAAATATGTTTGCTATTTTTATGGATGGAAAGTGTTGATAATAAAATCAATACCTACCTACATTCATATAAGGTGCAACTACATACAAATTGTACCCATTTGTTGCATATATCATTTTATTCAATCGCATTTCTTAGCATTTTCAATATAATCGTGTAAATGGTATAAAATTATAATTATAATTGTCACAAAAAATCTGACAGAAGCAATCTGACCTTTAATATTATGCCTGTTTGGTAACTGAGTTTTTTCTATGGATTTTGGCAGCAAATTGTGAAATTTTGTAAAATATATGCAAATTCTCAAGAAATTTCAGGTTACCAAACAGACCAATTGATATTTTACACAACTGACACCGATAACACGATTGGTTTTTTCGGTCGTTTCGTCTTTTTGACAGTTTGGGTGAGGGGTGTAAAAATGTAGGGGGAATGAAGTAACGAAAGCGTACATTTGTACAAACTGTCAAAAAGACGAACGACGAAATGACCTAAAAAACGAGTTGTATAATTAGTGTCAATTAATGAAGTTGCTAATTCTTTTCTGACAGATGACAGCTGATGTATACATGATTTATGCTGGATTTACACGACTGACAAATTTTGATAATTTTTGTTACAAAACTATCAAAATAATACACGAAGTCATATAATTCCGCTCTGAAGATACTGTAAGGAGATTGCGTTCATAACAAATAAGATGGCGAAAGTAATTACTTTTGCCATTTTTCAATTCATTTCCGAATTTATTCGAAATTTTAATCCAATTCACACACGACCTTAATAAAAATGATTTTTCCCCACTTTTATAATCAAATATTCCGCTGTATAGCGATGGTAGTGTCGGAGGAAATCCATGTAGGTATGCATTTATGAAAAGCGCCAGCCTGTGCAACACACGGCAGGTTAGTAAGAGTCATACGCTCACGCCAATGCTCCCAATCTGCAGCACTCACTCACTCACTTCTTGGTGGAAAGTTAGAGTAAGGCTTGGCGCATGGATGGCTATGGTTGGGTTCGATGATTGATTCATGGTCATGCTACATGCAGCAAATGGGTTGCTTTTAATTTTCCATTTTGCAAAATTGGAATTCAGTTAGCACGGATGGGCTCTGTATCTGTCCGCCGCCGTACCAAGTATATAGACACCATGAATACAAAGTGATTTTAATTTTTCACATTGATCATTTATCATATTTTTCTTTATCAAATTGAATTATTTTATTTTTTATATAAATTTATTGGGATTATTGTTTGCAGTGAAAGAGATATCTAGATTGTTTTTATATTAATTAAGATTAACTGCTATTAGAAATGGAGAGTTAAATTGGAGTTTATATCAAGTATGAAGTAATATTGAAATAAATTGATTTTAGGTTGACAGAATTAGACAAGAAGTTCAACATGAATTGGAATTTGGAAACAAATTACCTAAGGATGCAATTGAACCTACATATGTTTTCTTAAATGAAGTTATTTCAATTAAAATTTAGAAAAGCGAATCACATATACAAATTCACATTTCGAAATGAGATAATTTCAACCAAATTTGCATGAAACTAAGTTGGAATTATGTAAGTGAAAGCTTTACGAAAAATTTCGTAAATCGATATATGATAAACGGAAAGAGAAAACAGCAATGGTTGCAAAAGGTAATTTCGAAAATCAAATAAAAAGTGTTTTCATTTAAAATTATTTACTAATTTTGTTTGGCAGCTTGTTTAAGTTGATTTTATCTTTCCATTTTTCATGAATCGACAATTCAAATTTTCACAATTTGCTGTCAAAACCCATAGAGAAAAAACTCAGTTTTTGTGAAATTTGTTGAAAAAAAAAGTTACCAAACAGGCATAAGATGTCCGAATTTTCAATGAATTTACCTCATTTCCTCGAATGAAAACGTAGTATAAATTTGGGTGTTCACCATTGCACCTATGTCCCCTATTACACGATGATTCTTTTCGTCTGACTCTTTACGAATATAATGAGTGTGAAAAAGAAAAAAGATGAGACGGAAGACCAGTTGCCCTGTTTTCCGAGACTCTTTTTGACTCTTCTTTTTATATAACATTATTTTGATGATTTTCAAAGAGAAATTCGAAGAAAGAGTCAGACGCAAAGAATCATGATCGTGTAATAGCGTGCTACTCACAGGATGGTTTTCAAAGAAAAATTCGAAAAAAAGAGTCAGACGCAAAGAATCATAGTGTAATAGGGGACTATCAACTTTACCGCAAATTTTTCGAACTTATCGCACCCTTAACTCCTAACTCAAAATTTCTGTAGCTTCTGATTTTTCAATAAACTTACCTTAAAAAGCCAAAGAACTCTAAAACCAGGTTGTAAAAAAGATGCCGAGTTTTGTAGTGTCACTTTCATTGGGTGCGTTATGTATTTCTTAACACTACTGAAACACGATTTATATAGCTAAAAAAAACCCTCTATTCGTCAGAGTTAAAACTAGTTTTTTGATGTTTAAAATAAACACAGCTTTAAAGGATCACATGTTGTTTTTGTATATAATTTTAAAAATAATTAAACCCCAACTAGCAACTAAAATAAAATTTGCAAATGGAAACCCCTCAAAAGTTGCATAAAAATTTATAAATAAACACATTTTGAGAGCCACTGGTATTTTTTCGAAAAATAAAAAAGCTCTTCCTTGTGTTCGAAGCATAAACTCCGAAAAATGACAAGCGCATTTATCTGTCTTCCACCTGTCATCCATCGCAAATTTTTCAAACAAACTTTTTAGCCGCTTCTAATCGCTTGTGCATGTGTCGTTGTTAAGGAACATCGCAAAAATATATTATAACTAATTTTTTATTTAAATATTATTGCAAAAAAGTGAAATTGAATAAATTTATCACATTTGAATAACTATGGCTCAATTTTCCCTAAGTGCCCTTACCCAAGAACTGACAGAAGTTGAAGAACCAGGTCTAACATTCGCTGGCGGATCTTTGAAATGGACAACTGCTGAAGATGGTAAAACTATCCAACTTGACAACAAATTGATCATAATTACTAATAAATAGTAATTAAATTGTTTAATTCAAATTTTAGTCAAAGAAGTTACATCTGCCATTGATGCATCGAAAAATCTCACATACCTCAAATTGGAGGGAAACACGCTTGGTGTGAAGGCCGCTGAAGCTATTGGCAAATCATTGGAAAAGCATCCAGAATTCAAGAAAGCCCTTTGGAAGGACATGTTCACTGGGCGTCTGAAGAATGAAATTCCTGTAGCTCTCGAACATTTGGGAAAAGGCTTGATGCTTGCATCGGCCCAGCTAACTGTACTGGATTGCAGTGACAATGCCTTGGGTCCGAATGGAATGGTCGGTTTGCAGGCCCTTTTGAGCAGTAGAGTCTGCTTTAGTCTGAGGGAATTACATTTGAATAATTGTGGTCTTGGCATCTACGGTGGAAAAATGCTGTCCGAATCCATTTTGGATTGCTATAAGAACAGCTGTGATGCTGGCACCCCACTGGACCTAAGAGTATTCGTCGCCGGACGTAATCGTTTAGAGAACGAAGGTGCCAAATCGATTGCTAAGATTTTTTGCACAATCAACACTTTGGAGGAAGTTACGATGCCACAAAATTCAATATACCATGTGGGAATCTCGGCTTTGTGTGAGGGATTTATGAACAACCCCAACATGAAGGTTTTGAATCTTAACGATAACATTGTAACACCGAAAGGTGCTTTTGCTATTGCCAACGCTATTCAAGCTATGCCACAGTAAGTTTGTAATTTTGTTTGTTCAAGAAAAAAAAAACCGGAAAACTTTGAATATTTTTTCAGCTTGCGAGAAATAAACTTAGGTGATTGCCTTTTAAAGACAAAAGGAGCTCATCATTTGGCAAATGTCTTGGAGGACAACCAACCAGAATTGGAAACCTTGGTACTGGAAGCCAATGAAATTAGATCCGAAGCGGGTATGGCTTTGGTGGCGGCACTACAAAATAAACCAAAATTAAAACTACTTAAACTCGATTGCAATAAGTTTGGCGATGAATGCATTGAGGAGATCAAAGAAATGTTGGTCAATACTTGCCCAAAAGGTGTAATTGCTACGTTTGAGGAAGATGAAGGTGATAGTGAAGGCGAAGATGATGATGATGAAGATGGCGATGACGACGATGACGATGAAGATGGTGAAGAAGAAGAAAACGAAGAGGCACATCATCATAATGATACAACAGAAGACGCAGACGAAGAGAATGACACCTATGGGGAGGAATATGGCGATGAGAGCGCTGCTGTAGATAACTACGTCACAGCTGTGTTTAATAAAGTAAGTGGTATGTTATAGTCTAGGTCGATACAGGGAAGCCTAGAGCGTAATCCTACGAGAAAGTATAACTAATTATTTTATTTTTTGAAGACATTTATACTACTTATTATTTTTCTATTAACAGTCCAATGATGATACTGTCGAAGGATCCTTCCATTCTAATACAAGTGTCACATATGAGGGTGAACAATCTCGACCTAATACAGTTGAGACATTTTGTAACACACCAAATCCATCGCTTAAGATGTTTGAAAGCATCGAAGAGGCAGATAAATTGCAAGCATTCCGGGATTATTTAAAAGTGAGTTGAAAATCAATGAAATGAAAACATTTAAATTTTTGTAAGTCAACAAATTGATGTATTTGTGTAAGATAAAATGGAAAAAGAGATAATTTAATTCATTCTGAATCGTAGTTGAGCTATCACACCTAATCTGATTTGATTAAACAAGAAAAAATCAGCTTACGGACTTACTTCGTTTTAGTTACTAGAACTTTGGCTGATAGTCCTGCAATCAATTTTAACCGTCAATAGATATAATTAATTTTACATCTTGCACAACATTAAGGCCCGTTTGCTGATACTGCACATAACGATTTAAGTTTAAGTTAAATTCTTAAGGGGTACTTTTTCCATGTCATAAATTGATACTTAAGAAATTGAGTTCAACTTAAATCGTTATGTGTAGCATCAGCAAACCTCCCTAAGTGGATTAACCAATGTTTAATTTTTTTATTTTTATTTTCAATAATATTTTAATATACGTTTTATTTTGTATCTTTTTTAAGGGATTCAAATGCGACTACTATTTTATAATGCTTACATTTACTGCCCTCAAATGTGCAGCTCTATCTAAAGTCTCTAAAGAAGCTCTGGATGTTTCTAAAGATTTATATGCAGATTCTTTTGCTTATGCTCAGGAAGTTGATCAAGTAACACGTGTCATGAATTTCTTTCTAATACAATTGGGTTTATTGAAAAGCGAACAAAAAGATTTTAAACCTGCTTACAATTTGAAAGGATGTCGATATGCATTCAGGGAAACTTTGAAAGAGAAAAAATTACCAACTGAGGTTAAACAAACTTTTACATTATTCCTTGATCGATTTGATGATTAAAAGAAGGGAGGTCTATTTTTTAATTTATAAAAAATGTGTACTTGTTTTAATGTACTTTTAAAATGTTTAAACAAATAAAATTTGTAAGTTGTTTTTAAATAATAGAGTTTTATTGGTTGTTTTTTTTTATGGAATTATGTAGTTTTTTTATGGAATTATGTAGAAGGATCTGAGAATTTTAGCATTTAAGTTCTAAAAGTATTAGAGACACATTTTCTGTGGAATCACAAATACCTAACTTGTGACAAAATGAATCAAACAGAGGAGCTACTTTCCGTTAACTGTATTTGAAAATCCATAAAATATGGGATTGAATAACTGGCAACTGAAGATGAAGACGACTCGCATGATAACGAGTTATATTTTGTAAAATGTTTAACATACCTAATTTATTTATTTTTTAAATTAAATGCAATTTAGCCATTATTTGACAAGTTTTGCACTTTGGACTATTAATGGCCTTTTCAGATAGATTTCAGTGAGATCCAAATTTGCTTCTTTTTAGAAGGAGAACACTCATTTTGACACCAATCGAAAAAGCCATATAAAGTTAGCAAACAGTGCTGAAGCTGACCCCTGAAGTGGATGACTCAAAAAATAAAAACACGCTACCAAATGTCAAAAGTGTATTCTTCTTATTTATTGTTTTACCTGTTTTGTTAAAGTTCTGATACTTAATTTAAGAAATTTTAAGTTCCTATAGTAAATTTAAAATTGCAATTAAAAAAATAATAATCATGTCAGAAAATGAAGACTCTCACATTCTAACTAGTGATGATTTCAAAATAACTACGAACTTTACTCCCGAGGAATACGAAAAGAATTGGTCTGAACGTTTGTGTGATATGGTTGAAACAAATGACTATGAAGAAAGACAAAAAGTTTTTCATAAATTCTATAAATATGTTTGGAATCTGCTATTTGGGCCAGATGCAACAGCAGAAACTCGCACCCTAGCCGTGCAGTTTTTGGTAGTTCAACGTTGTGATGCATCATTTTTCGAACCATATATCTACAACGATTGGATTCGCACTGTAAAAGCTGAAATTATTAAACGTGAACTGTTTGGTTTCTGGAGAAATGAGATCGTAAAAAAAGAACTAGGATTGTTTTGGGTGAGAAATTGCGATTACTTTGATGATATAAATGATCCGGAACCAGAAGAATTCTACAAAATATAAAAAACGAAAGATGTGGGGTATTTTAAATTTCTTCCATTATTAAAGATTTTTGCGGTGTATTAAAATATTTGTATTTAAATAAAAAAAAAATATATAATTTTAATTAAAAAAAAATTTTTTTGTTGTCTCATTAAGCAAGTTAAGTTTACAAAAATAATGTGAAACGATTTTTTATTGAGATTGAGTTTAGAACTATAATTATTATACTTACGCCCATATTATTCACTCGCAACAACCAGATAAAACTTAAATCCAGATGTATTTACATTGAATTTTTATAATTTAAATCTTTATTTAAGTTTTAATAAGGTTGTAGTAGTCGAACGCTAAAACAGATATTACAAAAACACTTTAAATGATCTTGTACCCATAAAGGATTTTTTCTTGCTGTTATCTAAACTATTGAATTTATATTTTTGGAATAAATTGATGTGTTGATTGATTAAAAGTAGGTACTGAAGCAAAAATTAGAGTCTTTAAAATATATGTGAAAAAAGCAGTTATGTACATACGTCAGTTCGTAAGACGAGGGCGATACGCTAAGACAACTGTTTGCGAGGTATCTAATTTAGACAATGGACTCGGTTGTCTAAACCTTGGCTAATTTCAATTTTATTTAATCAAGTAAAGCATATTTCCAACTATAAGGGGTTTTTGTGTGATAATACACTTGCAGTTAGGCTTCCAAGCTTTCGCACTAGGTATCATATTAATATTGAAGGTTTGAATGAACAACAACACGAGTGAGCTCTCACCAAGTTTTTATAGGCAGGAGTTATAGCTATTTCACGACTTCCACGCCGATCATCAGAATCTTTTTGGTGGCGATTGGTCTCTATCTATTCAATTTTATTTAGAAAAACTCATGCCATGGCTGAGAAGCGAAACCTTCAATATTTCCAACTGTTTTGTACTATCTAGACACGGGGCCCTACCAATAACAAAATTTAGAGACGACTTAAATATTTAAGTAAAATGGACCATAATGGTATATACTCTATATAACAGACCAAAAATGGTATGACTTAAATATTTCAGTAGACCCTAAATAATGAATATTACATGGTACGGACTCTTAAATATGAAACATGTGATGGTTCATATAGTCCATACCATAATGGTTAATTTAGCTTGAAAATTTAAGTCGTCTTTAAATTTGGTTATTGGTAAGGCCCACTGTCTACCTAGTCAAAAATGTAATAAATACACCTGTTATTGTTCGTCGTTAATTAAATTTATCAATTAATAAGTTCAAGTGACTTAACTCCAAAGATTGCGTTTCGCCCAGGTGCGACAGTTGGGCTCATCAGTTAGATGCAGTCGTACCCTTCTAAGACGCAAATTATGGTCGATGATTACCGACTAAAACAGCAGCTAACTGATGAGCCCAACTGCCGTACCTGGGCGAAACGCAATCTTTGGAGTTAAGGTCACTTGAACTTATTAATTGAATTATATTCATTCGCTCCACCTAACCAAAAGTAGTTTTCTAACTTTCTTCACCTTCGTTATTATTTAATTTATCTCGAAGGCAAATTTAATTTACTAAACTAAAAAAAAAAAATCTAACAACGTGAAATTGCATCATTTAAAAATCATTCTTTGCTAGACGCGCCTAGAGAACATTGAAAAATGTGTGCGATTTCTTTGAATGCACTCAATTACAAATTAACAACGGGAGTCTGGATGTTTTCATACCACTCCTTAGTCCTTGATGACAGATGAGTGAAAAGTGAAAACAAAAAAGTCGGTTGACGAACAAAACAAAAGTCGAAGAAACAACAAAATTTAAACTTTATTTTATTTAAAAAAAAAAAACAAAAAATGGCTGCAAATAAAGTAAGTTTAATTGAAATTAATTAATATTTGCAAATAATGAAAGTAAATTCATAGGAATCAATGGTAGTTATAATAGACGTTGGAATTGGCGCGGAGAAACTAACGAAAAGCGCCAGCGAATGTTCATTGAAAATTATCAAAAACAAGGTAGGTACTTATTTCATCACATTACTCATCATCATACATAATAATAGGTTTGTTCAGTGAGGAAAAAGTTAGAACAGAACAGAACAGGACAGAACAGAACAGCACAGATTCGTGAAAAACGTCAGAACAAGTTAGAACAGAAAATGGCTACCTACGTTGTCACTAAAAAAGCAACAACAATTTTTCAGAGTATATATGTTTGTCACAAATTCACAAATATATGTCTTAAAACTAAAATTACTTCATGAAAATAGAATCAGAATTGATTAAAATACACTTTTGAAACAGTTAAGCAGAAATTCAAATAAAATCTATCAAAAAAACAAACAAAAAATCACAACATCTGATTTTGACAGTTTTCACAAATCTGTTCTAACTTGTTCTACCTCAAAAGCAAGTGCAGAAAATCCTGTTCTAAAGTGTTCCAAACTGTTCCAAACTGACTCATTGAACAGCAATCCAGAACAGTTTAGAACAGAAAATTTCTCATTGAACAGCAAAATCTTGTACTTTTCTGTTCTAAAGTGTTCTAAACTGTTCCGAACAGCCTCATTGAACACACCTAATATGTAAATATATTTTTGTTAATTTTTTTTTTTTTGAGACACTCCTTTCGCCTTAAACTTGAGACCTGAGGATATTTAAAATAAAATCCAATAAATAATTCTACAATCTTTATTCTTCAGTTCATTCCTGGATTGCAACCTGTTGATTAGCTTCAGAAAATATTGAAAAATAAGCCGGTTTTGTTGGCATTTCATAAAAATAGAAGATGTTTTCCTCACATCATTCTTTAACATGACATAAAACTCTTATTTACAGATTTTCAATTCCAAAATTGATATGCTTTCATTTCTACTGCTTCGTACCGAAAAAACTGAAAACGGTGGCAATTCCGAAGAGACTGATCAGTATCTTAACATATGCCAAGTCCTGCCAGGTTCTCAAATACCAACTTGGGACATGGCAAAAGAACTAATTAGATGTTTGGATTGTGAAAAAAGCAAAACTGGCGATTGGGTTGATGCTTTGATTGTGGCTATAGGAATCATTACCGAAGATGCAGCGTGAGTTATGATGTACATTTGTTTTGTTTTTTTTTATCGAAGTATAATTTTCTATTTATTTCGAAAGTCTGCATAAAACTCGTCTGGCAAAAATAGTTTTGTTTCATAACTTTGATACGCCATTAACTTCACTCGATGATGCTGTTGTTGAAAAATTAAAAGAATTGAACTGCCAGCTGATTATTGTGTAAGATAAAACTTCGTTTTGGTTGTGAGTTACTAAAAGCATACTTTCTTTATTTGTTTTTTCAAAATTACAGAAGCCATAATATTCATTATATTCCGGACTCAGAGGGAAACTTACAAGCTGATTTTAAAACCTTTCCAAATAAGAGTGCCGATCAAACTAAAAATGAAGAACTAGCATTGGAATTGAAAGGACTTTGCCCATTGACACAATTTTGTAACTTTAATGACGCTCTTCCAATTATTTTATGCAAAAAACTGCCGCGTCCCTGGTCTTGGAACAGTACTCTTGCTATTGGCGCACAAATTGTGATACATGTTTCGGGAGTAATACCTGTCAAAGAAGACACGAATGTGCCCAAATTTAAAAAAATATCGAAAGTCGCCGGTGAGACTATTGTCAGGCAAAAGGCTTACTATTCCGGAGTTGATGAATTAAATGCTGATTTGGAAGATCAGAAAATTACTGGTTACATGCTAGGTAACACTCCGATGCCCTGTGATCCCACTCTAGGACAAGATGGTCATATTAAAACAGAGAAGGGAGTTTATTTCATTGGATTTGTTGCATTGGATAATATTCCACAAGAACATTTTGCTGGTTCTTCAACGTATGTATTATTCCCACAAAAAGGCAAACGGACATCTGCAATGATTTTGGACTCATTGGTTAAAGTGATGTTGGCCAATGGTATGAGCATCTTAGCCCGTAAAGTCTATAATAATTCATACAGACCTAAGCTAGTTGTGTTGATTCCTACTATGGAATACGAACTTGCAGGCTTAGCAATGATTGAGCTTGCTTATCATTCCCAACATCGATTCTGGGATTTTCCTAAATTATGCACGAAAAAAAATCAACCCACAACTCAGCAACTTGAAGCCATAGATCAGTTAATGGCTTGTATGGATCTTTCAACCAAGTCTGATACCAAGGAGTCGTTTGAATCTCTTACTCAAGATCGGTTGCCCTTCGATTTCCTTCCTAACATTCGCCAACAGTATATTATAGATTTCTTGAGTAGTAAAATTCTTAAGCAACCGTGTGACAAATCTTCTCTAGAATATATAAAAGTCCCTGATTTCTTTCAACCAGAAGCTTCGCAAGCTGCTGAAAATATTAAGAAACTATTCGACTTGAAGAAAAGTGAAGCTCATACCAAAGATAAACTCAAGAGACACTTTTTCAATGGTGCTAATGATCAAGGAAATGGAGAAGGACAATTATTGAACAATGCTACTACAACTGCGCTAGCATTGGAACAGCAGGAGATTAAATGTACGCATGTTAGTACTGTTACACCAGCTGAGGACTTCAAAGCTCTGATAGCTCACGTTGTTACCACGATACCCAATGGACCAGAACGTGCGGCAAAATTCCATCAATATACTTGTCAAATGTGTACGGTTATATCAGATTTGCTTTTCAAATCAATGACCAAACAATATGAGAAAGTTCGACAGGCTATGGTAGTTTATCGAACAATCAGTTTAGCTGGCAATAGCTCTTACGACTACAATGACTGGATGAGAGATGTTCGTGCTAAGGTAATTGAAAGAAAAATGTTCGACTTCTGGGAAGATGTTATTGTAAAGGAGAAGCTTGGACTTTGTTTGGAAGAAGATCCTCAAATTGAGAAAGATTTCTATGACATTTCGAAGGAAATTGCCACATCAAATGATGTGGATACAATTATGGATGATGATGAATCTGTTGAAGATCTCTTTGGAAATATGTAGATGATGTATTTTTTTTAAATGTTTTGTTTTTTTTTTACTTTTAATACAATAAAAAAAGCCCAATACCTACAATTTATTTGTTTTGTAGTTTGTAATATTATCTAATTAATCAATAGAAGACTTCTATAATACAGAATATGAATAATATATAAAATACATTTTAGAAAATATTTAAATTAAATGACTTACCAAATAATTATGCAGTACCTGAATTACAATCAAAAGGCAGATACTAAAGCACTTATTACTAAACAAAAATTTCACTTTATTAATAAAAGAAACCCGACGAAAAAAGAAATAGGTAGATTTTATCAAAATTAATGACTATTTTACTGATAAATTAAACACTGCTCGGATTAAAGCACACGATTAATTCTGATTTTAAGTAACGAGTAAAAATTAAAGAACTTTTTTTAACGGCTCTTGCTAACGGTAATCGAAACGAAACAGAAAAAAGCACCAACAGAGACGCCTGAATTATGCAGCAATTTCTATTCATACATATTAACAGGGTAAGAAACGCACACTGATCGATTTTGATTTAGTAAAAAAAAACAATTGAATTAAAATTTTCAAAACTTTTCGTAAAAATCATATGCAGGCATTTAGAAATATTTATTTTTCCAACCAAATATTACTATGTAATTAATTCTAGAAAATTCTTATTCTTCTTCTACTAACCGATCGTGGATCAATATCAAACCACAGCTCACTTCACTACACAAACTTTCGATTGGTACAGGTTGAAACTTGAAACAGGGGATGTGTGTGTGTGTTGGTGCGGAGGTAGGAATATAGGATACGGCGAATTCGGTGCTATTGCAAAATTGAGGTGTTTTAAGGTTCTAACTTGTTACATAACACGACACAAATATCGCGACTTAACTAGCGATTTATAGTGACGACTAAATACTCATACACATACAAATAAACTTCAAATGCACTTGAGTAAAATAGTCATAATCGAATTCGCCGTGTCAGATCTACACATGCAAAAAACACATATTTCCACTTATTCATGTTTCAACTTGCACAAAGTTTTCTGAACTGAAGTGCGGCTTGGTTTGATTTTGCTCTGCGATCGATCGGTAAAAGATTGTTTAATTTTTCCTAATAATTCAAATTGGTAGTTCAAAATCGGTTAAAAATTAAAAAGAAAAGTATTTTTATACTTGAAGATAATTTTATAGAAAAGTTTTAATTCTGGAAAAGTGAGTTATTTTCCGTCATAAAATAAAATTGTAAAAATATGTATGTGCATACACAAGAGTCCGTTTTTTTATCGTTTGGGATGCTTCAGTCGTCGCTATTAGTGTTTTTCTTTTGTTCCGTTTCTCCGTCGTTTGCAAAAAGTCGTTTAGTTCAGAATTTTTCTGTTAAAAAATACATAATATACCTTGTCGATTTCAATTTTAGTTTAAAATCAGTTCGTACCTATGCTTTGGTCCCGAGATAAGTTTAATTCTATCAGTAATCGTCCGTGTCCCGTTTTTGAAGTAAAACTTCTTTTGCGGCATGGGGGTGAAAAAATTTTCTATGGAGCTGTCAGTGACATGTCAAACCGACATACAAATTCCCGTCACGAATTACAGAATTCAGCGTCACGATTTTGCAACGGTTCTGAGTTTCAAATCGGGTGCTCTGAGTGGTAGGACTTGAAAAATACTTGCCCTGTTGTCGTGAAAGAAGTTTTACTTCTAGCGTGTGTACATAAGTACGCACACTCTTTTTTATGTGTAAAATGCGAGTTTTAATTCAGAAAAGAAAAAACTTTTTTTGCGGAGACTATTGGTTTGTTAAAAAAAAGTGTGTTCCGCAAAAGGATAGCTTATCAATCGCTTCCTTATTTATACAGCATTGCAATATTTATAGGTAAGTCGTTTTGTATATGAAATTGATATCTCAAAGATTTCCCTTATGAGTAAGGTATAGGTATTTTCTAATCTAATCAGAGCATCTTGAAATTTCTTTAACATGAGCACCTGCTCGGAGTACATTTTCTTTTTTCTCTATAGAGTTATTCAGCTCAGCTTGGAAAAAAGTTTCCTACACCTTTATTTCACTTTTGTATGAAATGTTCATTATTGCAAACTTTTCTAATAGTTAAAAAAAAAAAAGTTTCCCATACCGGGAATCGAACCCGGGCCTTCTGGGTGAGAGCCAGATATCCTAACCACTAGACAATATGGGATAATCTACATTTTTGCCTGTTTTCCATTATGTAGGTATCTTGTTCCATCACGCAACATGAAAAAGGAGTAACTTTTTATGACTGTATACAATAGGTACCTATAATAATAGCCTGATTCACTTACTTTGAAACTATGTATGTGCATTTGTGTGAATTTTTACACAAAAATCTCAATTCATATAAAAAAAAATAAAATGTGTAGAAACTCACACAGTTTCAAAGTAAAAGAACACACCTTTCATGGGATTATTTGAACGATTCTGCACTCAGAATTGGAAAATGAGATCATCAACTGCTCCATTACCATTTGATTAAGATGATCTTATTGAAAATAAATCTACACCTACCAGTTAAGAAAAAATCATCCTAAAAATAACTTTTTAAAAAAACAATATTTTTTTTTCATTATAAATTGATTTTATTTTTATCCATTTAAACTCATTTATTTAATTTGTAGAATTCATTAGGTTCGGGATCTTCCATGTCATCAAAATAATCCGAATCCCTTGCCCATATCAATCCTAGTTGCTTTGTCACGAATTCATCTCTCCACAGATCAAAAAATTCTTGTTTGATGATCTCATCTTTCACCGTCCGAATCCAATCGTTGTAGATATATGGATTGAAAAATGCAGCATCAGGACGCTCAACTTCTAGAAACTTTACGGCTAGAATGCGAGATTCTGGTGTTGCATCTGGTCCAAATAGGAGATTCCAAACATGTTTATAGAATTTATTGAATAATTTATTCCTTTCTTCATAGTCGTCAGACTCATCGAAATCACACAAACGGTCGGACCAATTCTCTTGGTATTCTTCGGGCGTGAAGTCTGAAGTAATTTTAAAATCATCACTTGTTACTGGAGTAGGTTCTTCACTATCTGCCATGACTATTTCTTGTTTTTTTATGTAAAATTAATTATTTAAAATTGAAATTATTGAAATCTTGCTTTCAACTTCGCAGTTCTCAAAATTCCCAACCCAATTGAACAAATAAAGCAAAATAAAAACATCAAAGACATTTCGCCGGGTGGCGTGTTTTAAGCGACATCTGTCTCCCAAGAAATGTTGGTAGCTCTAAAGCTTTTTCTTTTTATTTGGGCTGGTTCGCATGTGTGTGAATTTAATCCCCTTTCACACAAGGAAACTAAGTTGGAAGAAACTTTCATTTTTTTTGATGAGAGGGGCACAAAGTAATGGGGTAGTACAAAATCGTTCTGATTTTTTACAAATTCCTTTCTTCCTTTTGTGAAAGGTAGGTAGGTATTTAAGAAGAAATTAATATAAAACGTGTGAAGGGGCATAAAGATGCCAGCAACAAAAGCAACAAAAGACACGTCGCTTATTTTTGTTTGTTTGTTTTTTTTTTTGTTGAAATGGAACCAAAATGTTGGTCCATGACATCCGAAAATCTTAAGGACACACATTTCAAATAATTACAAGCGTGAGTTTTCTTTGTGTACAAAGCAAATTTTACGATTCCACAAGTGTGAGATTTAAATTTTTAACAGATAACGTGTACGACGATAAAAGAATTTATTTATACCTAGGATAAGACCGAATTCGGCGGAACTGCACTAATTCAGCTGAACTGAACTTCACGACTTATTAGTAGGAAATTATATGAGCTATATCGCACTAATGGCCATAATGGGGTTAGGGTATAGCAATTTTACACTTTTGCATTTTTGCAATGATACAAGACCAGTTGCATCGGATCGGGAATACCCCTATTGGTTATTCATGTCGATTATGAAATCCGCAATAATGGAGGCCGATATCACGGCAGTTCCGTTGCAAGAGAAGTGTGGGGTTATTCATGTCGATTATGAAATCCGCAATAATGGAGGCCGATATCACGGCAGTTCCGTTGCAAGAGAAGTGTGGGGTGAGGACTCTCGTGAGGCACGAAGAAAACATACAAATTGGACTCATGAGTCTACTTTGTTGTTGTTTCGATGTGTGAAATTGTTGTTTCAATGTATTTTGAGATCTGACCAACTTCGTCGCGACATGAAGTTTCGTTCAGTTTTGTGCGAAAGTGCACGCTGTGTCGCTGAAGTGTAGTTCCGCCGTGTGCGGTTTTACCATTAGGTTACCCAACACCAACGCGAATTTTCGGTGGCGACGACGAAAACAACAATAACAACACGCTGGTTGACTATGGAAACAACACGTTGTTATTAGCCTTTTTTTATTATTTGAAATGATCTATATGTGAATCATCAAATAACATACATAACAACAACAACACATGAACCTGCTCTTTATCGGGTTCACGTTTCATCACCCGAAAACAGGCTGCTGATTCTCGCCACTGTGAGGTTGTTTTATTTTCGTAGGATTACTGTTTTCGTTGTTGCCACCGAAAATTCGCGTTGGTGTGGGGGAACCTTTAAACTCAAATTTGCATGAGTGAAAATCTCCTCGTCTGACAGGGGTAACAAGCAAAAGCACAGGGCAGAAAACTCCGGTTCGTGTCTCCAATATAGTTTGAGAGCAACTGATTTAAATATATTTTTAACAAACAAACAAACGTCAAATTTCTTCAAAACACCATCAAATTTTTGCATTTCTGATTTGATTTGTTGTGTTTTCTCTCTTGAAATCACTTCCAATTATTTGTTTCCTTGAATATCACTTAGAATTCTTGAACTAAATACAGTTAACATTTAAAAATAAGCACAATTAAAATGAATGAAATCTCTCCAGTGCACCAAGAAATTCGTGTACATCCATCTTACTCCCGATGGCTCACCGAAGAAGTTTTCAATCTTATCGACTTGGTGAGAAGGGATGAAGCAATCTACAATCCCCGACACAAATACTACTTTTGCCGGCCTTACGTTGAGAATTTTTGGCGTGAAATTGATCTTCGATTGAGGAAGAATTGTAATTTATCATCTCATAACCCAATCATTGAATTAATTATTGTTTTTTTTTTCTTTTTCAAGCTGGTGCTAGTTTGGCCAAATGGACAAATCTTAGAATATCATTTCGAAGGGAATATGCAAATTTCCAGGAAGAGAAAGTTCCTCCATGTTGGTCGTATTTCGACAGAATGTTATTCCTGCATCCTTATCTACGCAAGTGAGTTTTAATTTTATTTATTTTTTTGTTCGTCCTGGTATGGTTGTATCTAGAATTTTTCATCTACACAACCTTCAATTCTTAACATTTATAATACTGAAAAAAATTTCAAAAACTGTCAAAACGTCTACGAAAAAGATGGTTTATAGGCAAATAAAATATGAACAAAGGTACCATAATATTCTAGTTGCAATACATATTAAAAATGATCGCATTTGGTATTGAATACCTTCGGACCGTTCAAAACAATTCTAATTAGAGTTAAAACTATCTGAAGTTCACAAAATAAATCTTGTTAGGCTCTATGTTTTCTACTTTTAATTCATTCAACTAATTAATAGACAATATTTTCAACTTTTCATATTCGGATTTCGATTTACATCCTTGTTCTGCGGAATGTCATCGATAGGTTGTGATTAGCCCATCTATTTACTTTGAGAAAAGCAATAACTTTTAGTAACTCTAACCCTCTACTTCTTTACAGAAGTAGTAAGCTAACCTAGGTCCCAGTATAGCCACACAAGCTATGGTAATCGGTCCCAACTAAAAGTTAGCACCTGAGCATTTCTTCACGTTACTAGTACCAGATCTAAATTCACAAAGCTTTTAGTACTTGTCTGAAGAAGTGAGTTGATACCGATGTGAGTATTAACTTCAGAGCTAGTACTGGTCACAGTGTTAGAATTTTGTGAAGGAATTGGGTTTAATTTTTTTTTTCCGTGGGTAGGTGTTAAAACCTTCAAAAGGCTCGATGGGGACCGAAAAACGCGTTCTCATAGGAGTGTGAGATTCTTACTTACTTAAACCACCTCTTCCTCCCGGAAGGACTTATTTGCCAATTTATTTTCAACGAAGTTATACAACGTGTTGCAGGTAACTGTCCGGTTTAAGTGATAGTTATATTTGACCATAGTTGCTTTCTGGAATTTTCTACCTGGCTATCTAATAAATCCCAACAAATCGTATCACTACAAAAGCTAAGATCATTCATATTTAATCTGTTCCCTTATGTTTATTAATTTTCATCTTTTTTATCAATTGTTATTTATTCTTTTACGAAAGTAAATTCAGTACAATTCACCACAAATCTCTCATTTAACTAACTATTTACTCTAAAAAAAGGATTTTTTTCTCACCTTTTTTATTTCATGGCATGAAAAGAATGGTCAATAAAGTGTTATCTCACCACAATTTTTTTCTGTTTTTTTTTTTTCAATTTAAATTTTCCAGTAAAAAATGTTCAGAACCAAAAGTCATTGATTCACATTTGCAAGAAGCTCTTGCTCAAATTAGCAGCCTAACCTATAAATCACAGCAGCAGCAAACGACAGGTAGTGAAAGTCCTGTAAATGAATATATGGATCAATATTTGTCGTATTGTGAAGATGAACCGCAGCCCTCACCCGAAGAGCTAGATGATATAATTGAAGAAGACAACCGAACAAACTCCAATAATATTACAAACGGTATCAAGATAGAGAGCGAAAACGAAAATGAAATCGAAGACAAAGAAAATACACAAACTCAAGAGCATGATGAATACAAGGATATAATTATTGAAATATCCGATGACACAGAACCGAGTCCATCACAAAACGATCTGAGTCAACTGAGTCCACAAAATGATTGTGGTAGTGTAAATAGAAGTCTACTGAAGCGTCCTCGAATTGAGCTGAGTACAGCTGCAACTCCATCGAATAATGTATCTTTGGTAAGGCCATTGACAATGGCGGCGGCGGCGGCTTCACATTCAGCCGAAATGAATATGTTTCAACAAACCATTGTCAGTTCTTCACATACAAACAGCTCGAATCGTAGTGAGGAAGGGAGTTCTGCTCCTGCTTCTGCAGCTCGAAGGAATGATTTCTGCGAGTGTAAAACCGATTCGGATGCAATGTTTCTTATGAGTTTATTGCCCGATATAAGAAAACTCAATGGTCGTGATCGAGGTAAAATAAAAATTGCATTTCAAAATATTGTTCAGGAATTTTTATATCCTGACTAAGAAGTTCTTTAATAACAATAATTAGTATAATATTAAATTACTGTAAGAAAATCATAAGAGCTAACCAATGTGTTATGCGTCTTATAAATAAATTATTATAAATGTGCAATGCGTACTTATAAAATATTAAATTATGTAACCTATAAAATTGTTTTTATTATGTTTCCTGAAGTACATATAAACTTCTTTACCGGCGGGACGTTGGGTAAATCTAAAGACGTGGCCCTTACGTTGTTTTCTAGTATGCGTGTTACTGGTATATAATATGTTCTTGTTACCAGTTTCTCAGATAAATTTTCGTTATAGTTTAGTGTCGTGTGAATCATTCGGTACGACAGTTAGCAGTCATTTAGATAGTTAGGGAAAAAACTAGGTACTAATAAAACATAAAACAAAACAACATTTTTTAATTTTGTATTTATTAAAAAAATTATTAAACATAAAATACATTTTAGATATTTTTTTTAGTTACACATAAATACATACATATGTAAAGTGTAGTATTTCTGCAAATAAAAAAAATAAACAATTATATAAAATACATAGATACATTTAGTTCATTTCATTGTTATATTTGTAATATAAATTAGCACTTGAAAGATAAATTTACAATACAAAAGAATATCATTTTTTTATTTTTACATATTCTCCAATAAATAATTTTTTTATCAGAGTACTTTATATTTTTAAGCAAAATGCATGTTCAAACAAAAAATAAAACAGCTTTTTCCAGTCTCAATTACTGCTAAATGCAGACAAAGTAGAACAACTGTTTTAGTTTTGAAAGTTGAAACAAATATTTAAGCACTAATGCATTTAATAAGCTTCTTAAATTTTATATCAAAAAATCCTTAAAGAATTTTAAATACGTATTTAATTTTGATGTAATAAAATCAATCGACATCTTTAACCTACTTTACACCAGAGAGAATTATTAATTAATTAAGAATTGTCTTCAAAGTTAATGGCCAGTTGTACAATAGTAGTTCAGCCTCGGTTCAAGATTTTAACTCATCGATTTTGGCGTATTAACTAAGGTTCAACGCTGGTTCAAGTTTGTAATTGATTATTATCACACACTAGAACATTAAACCACTGTTGAAACTTAATTAATCCGCCGAAATCGGTGGATAAAAATTGCTGAACCACGGTTTAAATATTTGTACAACTGGCCCTAAGGAAGCTAATTTTCCGATACCTCAATTTTCTTGTGTTTTGCTTTCCATCGAAAATCGCTTTTAAGGAGTAATATCGACTTGTGTTAACTTAAATCTTGAATTTTTATTGAATTTATTACCAACAAGCTGAGAAAAAAACAATGATCACTTTATAATCGTGGGACGTAATAATTCTTTGTTTGCACTGAGTCCAATATCTAACTCTATTGTCTGTGTTATCAGCCATATTTTTGCTATTTGTCCGCATGAACTTTAATATTCTGCTTTTCGTCGGATGGAAACGATTATTCTAATTAAAAATATAAAACACCAATAAATTGCGATTAAATTAAACAGAGAACAGAAATAAAACTTGAAAGATAGAATATTAACCCAGTTCAGCTTTGAATCAACATTTTTTTTTGTTTAATTAAAAAAAAAAAACAATTTGACAGCCTAGTACCTCTCTAACAAAAGAAACTTTTTTTTCTTAGAAGATCGCAATTGTTCATCTAGAATCAAAAACTTAAGTTATTCGATTTAGACCAGAACATGTACACCGAAGCTTAATAATATATGCTACTTCTAAAATAATTTTCTTAGTGATCTACTAAACACAGACATAAGTAAAGTCTCATACGCTTCATAAGGAGCTTTAATTGGTTTTACGAGTAGGGAGGAAGATTTCTAGATACATGTGGTATCACAATCGAGCCAACTTCAGAGTTAAACTCAAAAAACTCGTATGATTTTGAAAAAATAAAAACACTCAGTGTCTCAGTTTTCCTGATAGGAGCCACTACAAACTAAAAATAAATATTTTGATTTTGAAGGTCTGAATGAAAAAAATGGGTGAGCTACGACCAAGTTTTTATAGGCTGGAGTTATAATTATTTCATGACTGCCACGCCGGTCATCAGACTCCTGTTAGTGGTGATTTATTTGTTCAATTTTATTTCGAAAAACTTGGCACACTAAATGCAAGTGTGTTATCACACAAAAAAGAAACCCTGCTAAATAAACATTTCATTTTCTGTAGAATTTGTATTATAAAAAAAAACCTTCATATAAACATTTTACTATAGCTAATGCCATTCTATGCCTTGAAAATAAAACTGTACCGATCAGAGTGATTATTATTATATTATAATCTATTTTTTCCTTATATTTGTTTTTAATTTCATGTATTTGTCTTTTTTTTCTTTACACTACAAAAAACGTTTCGTCGGCTAAATGTGCGTAGAGCTTTTGATGTTTTTTTTCTTAAGAAACACCTTACGTACAAATTACTTGTTAGACGGGAGTCTAACAATGATCGCGCTGAAGGAAGAGTCGTTTTTTGGTGTCGTACGCAGAAAGTGAATTGGTCGTATCGGGAGTGTGTTGATTTGAATGGGTATTCCATGTAAAACGAGCTCACCTGAGATATTCTTTCGGTTAAGTACTTCAATCTGTTGTTGGTTTGTTTCGTTTAGTTCTTGTAGAGCAGAAAGCTTGTTATATAGTGAGTCAATTTCGAAACAACAAATTCCCATTCTTTCAAGTTTATTTAGAGACTGTGAACCAATTGATTGAGCTACACTTCTCATTAAAATCATTTTCTAGTGATCTTATGTAGATGCTTCTTATAATTGTTTTCATTTTCATTAAAGCGTTCGTTGAAAGTACGTTTTAGTACATTTATTTCCTTTTTGATGAATTTAAGCAAGCCTCAATTTTGTTCCACATCTTTGATGACGAAAGAGATGTTGAGGGCGAAGTGGAAGGAGAACCACGAGAGCCGGAGACTTCAACCATGCCTGATCGTAAGCTATGATTTTTTTTCCAATTAGGTTAGAGTTCGACATTTCTATTCAATTTAATTATTTTAGTTTTAATATCATAAATAAACAATTAAGCAATTTTGTCATTAAACTTTGGTTACTAGTGACTTTAAAAAAATATTAACAATGATATAACTGAATTAAATGTGGAGCCGGACTTAACAACTTATTTATAACAATATAACGTAGTTGTTGCAGAATCTTAAAAAGAAAAGAAAATTTATTTTATATTTTTTGCTCTCTTGTCTTGTAAAATTTGTCAAGGTGACTTAGCAGTTTTACGCATTTAGCCGACCGACGATTTAAAAAATTAGAGCAAAAACTAAATTTTTGATCATGAATTTGTATCCATAGAAAGAGCGGAGTTTCATATTGTTGTTGAAATTCATATTTTTTGATATAGTGATTGGTTGGGTTTGGCTGCTAGTACGATTTTGAATCCTTTTAGCGTGCGCACTTTTACATATTTTCATACTGATTAAGGGAGGTTTGCTGATACTACACATAACGATTTAAGTTGAACTTAATTTCTTAAGTATCACTTTACGACATGGAAAAAGTACCCCTTAAGAATTTAAGTTCAACTTAAATCGTTATGTGTAGTATCAGCAAACGGGCCTAAGAGTCCGACCAAACTGTCGGCTGATAGAAAGTTCATTGTGTGGGGGCTCTTATGTTAATAATAGCCCTGAACGGTTTACATGAAAAAGCATACTAATATTTTTATCTCATTTGGTACTGCAAGAAGCTTTTGTTAATTAAGGTTTCATTAATTTTTTTTAAACTTAATTAAAGATGTCTCGCGCATGGTTGACAACGAATTTGGATTCAAATGATTTTAAATGAATCCAATTCGGTTAAAGAACTTGATTGATTTGAATGATTCGTCCCATACATATAAACTACTGATTTAAATCAGGCAAAGAACCTCGCACTAAATGTATGAAAAATATTCAATCAAAAACAAAAATATCTATCAAAAATCAATAGATCTTAGTTGCAGCGTAAAATAGATTTTTTACAAAGGAAATCTTTATGCGGATGATTATGGTTTACATCTCGGATGACTGTGGTGAAATGAAAAATATTTTTTTTTCGGGAAAAATCTCCCATAAGAAATGCATTGGTTTTTTTTTAGAAGAACTGTATTCTTAGCTTATAAGAGTTAATCGGTAATAAAAGAAGATATGAATTGACGCACTTCGGTGCCTTGAAAAGTCTGAAGTATGCCCACCAGCCGAGGTCTCCGATCCTGCGAGGCCGCATAAACATTATTACCTTTATGAACAAAAATCTTTAGTCTGTAATTCTGAATTTATTAATTTTTTAACTTTCAGCCCATAAACATTTTTGTTCATAGTACGCATGAAGTGTGACATACTAAAATTTTAGCCATTTTGACAGGAAAAAATTGTTCATACATTTAGTGCGGGGTTATTAGTCCGTTGCGTTGGTTCATATATTTTCACCTTGGTCGCACAAAAATTTAAATTGACAAATTTTTTTTTAAATTTCATCATTCATTTAATTTACATAATTTTAATTCTTACCAATTTATATAGCTGCTAAAGATAAATAAAAAAGAAATTATACGTCTAAAATCTTAAATTTAGAACATTTCTACTTTTTGTTGTTTATACAATTAAAAGCAACAATTTTGTTAAATATGACATTTATATTTCCTTAATTTTTATTGTGCTTTATTTTTTTTTAATTATTTTTTTAGTGCTTTATTTTGTGTAGTAGTTTTTTAACTGCTAAGCAATATAATTCAGTTTTTTTTTTATTTTTATTTCTATAAATTATATTATTTTTTTGTTTAAAACAAAAGAAGGCACAAAATGCAAACAAAAAATTCTTTGGATTTGGGATAATTATAAAAAAAAAAAATTAAGTCAAATTACTTCAAGAGCTCGGAAAAGATTTTTAGTGTGAACATTTTCAATTACTTTTGGTTAAAAAAATGGTTCATCGATAGCACCAAGGGATTTATAATTTTAAAAGGAATAACCCATGAATTTAAACATCGTGAAGGAAAATGCCACGACTGTTTCAAGGTGTCTTAATCAGACGTTAGAATTAGACTTTATTCTTTTGGTTTGAAAGTTTAACACTTATAACGTCCACACCAAAAGTCTACTGCAGGCTCTGAATATTTCCTTTGTCGATTAGTTAAATAATAAATAAAAAAATAAACAGATTTGCAAAGCTTTTTTAATGTTGATTATGAGAGAATGTTGTTTAACGGTGGTGATGGTGATAGTAGGTAGTATTAGTGATGGTGGTAGAAATAGGGTAAAATAGTTTATAAAAAAATACAAATATTTATTATTTTTTTGTTTTTAAATTTCAACATTCTTGAGTTTTTTTTTAATGTCACATCATTTTAACCTTAAATAACTGACTTTATCCACAATCCTTCTTATCCATTCATCGTTGCATTTATATTTATAAAGAGGATGAATCATTTTCTTTTTTTTCATTTTTTTATACAAAATATTCTTTCATTTGTTTTTTGTTTTTTTTTTGTTTTTTCTTTCTATAAATTTATTATTAATTTCTTTGTCTTGTTCGAGGTGAATTTCTATTTGATGATGTATTATTTTCAGCATCACCTAACACTGCTGAACTACAACAAAATCGACTTGTTGGCAGTCGTATGGCTCTTGTTAAATCAATTGTATCGCCATTTTGGCGCATTTCACGTTCTGTTGCTTTTTCTAACTTTTGCCAATGTCGAACAGCTAGAGTGAAAGCTTCAGTTACATTTGTTGCTGTTTTTGATGATGTTTCAATAAGGCTGGCAACATTATATTCACCACACCATTCTTTAACTTCTTCTGGAGTTACTTGACGATTTTGTTCTTCCATATCGTTCTGTAAAAAAGAAAAACATATTTTTTTTTGTTCAATACAATCTTTCTTATATGTATGTATGTATTTTAAAATGCAAAATTATAGTAGAATCTACTTGCAAAAAAAGTCATTAAGGACATACAGTAAATATATGGTAATATCTCTAATAAAAGGGTCTAAAGGGAAATTAACAGAATTTCCCATTAAAAAGTAGAGAACAAAATTTGAAAAAAAATCAGGAATTAATTTTTAACATTTGGAACTCATTCATGAAATTTTCAAAACTTTGCATCAAATGAAAATTTGTCTGCATCGAGACAATGAGCATATATTTTTAATGTAGACAAAAAATCAGATTTGTTTAAAATAAATAAATTCCCAGTCAAATATTTAAAAAATTTGTAAACAAAAATAATTGATGGATTATGATAAACCTAAGGGCAAGCTTTGAATCGAATACATGCAATCATTTTAAATTAATTTTTGTGAAACAAATTTCTGGTATCTTAGGATGAAACCTGGTCTAGCACGAAAATTTGATACAATCGAGTTCATTGGTACAATCGAGCATAGGCAGTTCTTAATTTAACTCGGTCTACTGTTTTCGATTCGATTGAACAAAATTGAGAACTGCCTATGCTCGATTGTATCAACTAAACTTAATTGTATCAAGTTACCCCTGATCACTTATCGAAATATCGAATAATGTGATCATTTCACAAAATGTGAAATACAAATAATGAAAATCTATATAATCTCCCTAAGTGACGACAGTAGACAGTATTGCTGATTTTAAAGCATTAAATTCTACGCTGTTTTTAATTATTAGTGGTGTCGATATCAGAAAACGATAAGAAAATATGATAAGTTTTGGGGGTATTCGCCTGCAAAGTAGTTGAATGGATTAGAAGTTCAAACAAAAGGTTATTTATTAAAAATAAAGTCTTATACAAAGCGGAAAAGGGTGGCCGCACATTATTTATTTTGTATATTTCTCAATCAAACCCACCCATTATTACAATGGCAGTAATTGCGCGCGTTTTTGATGGGAGAGCTAACAAAATCGAACGTTTTTAAAATATTATGCCTGTTTGGTAACTTTGTTTTCAACAAATTTCCCGAAAACTGAGTTTTTTTTCTATGAGACAGCAAATTGTGAAATTTTGTGAAAATTTGTGCAAATTCGCAAGAAATTTCACGTTACCAAACAGACCAATTAAGTGATGTCAAGAAATATAACATCAAAATAACAGGTGAACCTATCCACTCTTTGAGATATTTCTTAATGAGTCGATAAGTAAATCAGCGATTCCATGACCTAAGAACGAATGGCAATCAGTCGTTCTAGAACTTCTAAAATTTTGTAACGATTTTTCTCTCATGATTTGATGAAACCTTGACTTAATTTATAATAATTAGCCATATCGATTTCTCTTATAAGCAGTTAATGTGGCCGTAAAGCCATGCTCCATCGATTTTAGTGGTAAATAATTATTTGTATTAAAAAAAAAACTATTGAACCATAAATACTAGGTGTATATTAGGTATATCCATTTAATTAAGATTGAAAAGAAAAAAAATACAAACTAGGTACATAAACTGCACGCTGAGTCTGTTCTCTATGCAATTTAAAACTTTCGTACACATCGTCAAGTAAGTGCCAATGCACCTTGTTCATTGATTGATAGATATTCAAGTTCAAAACTTATCAATTTGCCTCCTTCCGCCGCGCCGACCGACTACATGTGTTTCCAAAAAAAAAATTGATTCTTTAATCTTAACACTATCGATCGCTGCTGCGTAAATAGCTGATGACGTCATTTATAATAGTACATTATCTTGCATACGTAGTCGATTATAGAATTATTACCTTATTTCCCACAACAATAAATGGAAATTTATCCGCTCTGACATCAGCATAACGCAGGAATTCATCTCGCCACAACTTTAGCCCCTTGAAGCTATCACGGTCGTTGACAGCATAGCATAATAAACAAACATCTGATCCTCGATAGAAAGGTGTTCGCAGTGCCCTAAAACGTTCTTGTCCAGCTGTGTCCCATATCTAGAATAACAACAACAATAAAATAAGAATTCAAAAACCATCCCCGCCTTATCGGACTAATTGCCCTCAATTGAAAGCAACAAACAAAAAAAAAAAAAAACAGTAAAAGGTCAGCTACACAATTTTATATTTAACTAACCTGCAAAGTGTACTTCTCGCCATCGACTTCAATGTCTTTGTTCATGAACTCAACGCCAATTGTATGGAAATTGTTTTCCTCGTAGCGATTCGAGACGAATCGGTTCATGAGGCAACTTTTGCCTACACCGCCATCGCCCAGGATCACAACCTTCAGGAGGATGGTTTTATTGGGTGGTCGCATGTTCGTCATATTGTCACTGGAAATGCTATCACTGCTGCTGTTGTTTTCATAAAATTCAAACAGTCTGCTTGTCCTCGACAATTTCAGATTTCTTTTCGCTTATTGCTTGATGGCCTGTAAGCTCGTCGATGTTTTTTGTTTTTTTTTTCTCTCGCCAGCTAATTGAAATTAATTAACAACTTTTATGTTATTGTTGAGTTGGGTTTTTCTTTGTATTGCGATATCACGAAACAATGTTAATATGGAAATAAAAAAGAATTGCATTTATTATTTTTGAATATAAAGTATTTATTTCGATGAAAAAAAAAATTCTTTTGTGATTGATTTACCTTGTTATAAGGTTTGTTCAGTGAGGAAAAAGTTAGAACAGAACAGAACAGGACAGAACAGAACAGCACAGATTCGTGAAAAACGTCAGAACAAGTTAGAACAGAAAATGGCTACCTACGTTGTCACTAAAAAAGCAACAACAATTTATCGGAGTATATATGTTTGTCACAAATTCACAAATATATGTCTTAAAACTAAAATTACTTCATGAAAATAGAATCAGAATTGATTAAAATACACTTTTGAAATAGTTAAGCAGAAATTCAAATAAAATCTATCAAAAAAACAAACTAATTTCATTAAAAAAATCACAACATCTGATTTTGACAGTTTTCACAAATCTGTTCTAACTTGTTCTACCTCAAAAGCAAGTGCAGAAAATCCTGTTCTAAAGTGTTCCAAACTGTTCCAAACTGACTCATTGAACAGCAATCCAGAACAGTTTAGAACAGAAAATTTCTCATTGAACAGCAAAATCTTGTACTTTTCTGTTCTAAAGTGTTCTAAACTGTTCCGAACAGCCTCATTGAACACACCTATAAACAACAACAGGGAAAGAGAGCTCTAGAGCACCATACAAAATAAAATCGACGTTGACTCGTTTTGTGTGGGGTTGAAAAAAATAAAAATTCCAAAATAGACACAAATGACAAAACTGACGTTTCTCTTTCCACCAGCTGCCTCCAGCAGCTGTCAATTTAGTTAGGCTTCATTCACAATAGATCTTTTGTACTCACACAGGGTAGTTATACTAGAAAGTCGTGTGCAGAGTGTGGATTTGTTGTGGGTTGTGGAACACAGTACAGTTTTTTTTTCTTTGAGTATTTTTATCTCAAATTTGATAATTTGTTTTAATGGTTATTTTATTTTGAATTAGATTTGGCGGTTATTGTTTTTTTTTAATGTTCTGTTTCTATTTTTTATACATCGACTTCTGTCATTTTGAATGGATTCCATTTGGGTGTGTTCGTAAGGTTTTCAAGTAATTTCCTACCGAATTTCGTGTAAATTTGGTTGAAATCACCTCATTTAAAAATTCGAAATGTAAGTTTTCATGGGATATCAGACAAATTTTGAACGAGTAATATAACTACCACATTTTAAAACTACCACATTTTTAGGTTTTAGAGCTCATATTTATGTCGTTTTTGTTTGGACGTTTGAGTGGCCTTCTTTCTTTACTTTTACACTTGAATTAAAATTAAGAAAATGCTCCGAGTACATGCTCCATTTTTATTCATATCACCCATTGTGCAATGTATGTATTATTATATTCACTTTCTTTTAAGTTTACTCTTTTTATTGTGAAAATTTTCTCTCGTTTAAATTTTTCAACCGATTTAACCTATCAAAGATTTTCCCCAAAAAGAACTACTTTATGTACCTTATAACTTTTATACCTACATTTATTGAAGTGAAAACAACAGATATGTCACAGTTCATCTTTGACACTCTTAGCCTTGTTAGAAAATGAAAATAATCTTCTATGTCCATACCGCATATAATATGGCTTTAACGTTGACCTAGAAAACCAAGCCAAAGCATATAAACATAAACCAAACCACATAAGACTTTAAGCCTCTATTGAAGCTATTTCTACAAGTCCTAATGGGCAAACAAATCTGACATTGATATAGGTAATTAAGAAAACAACGCCTCTTCAAATATTAAACATACCAGTGCATCAACAAATTTGATGCGCTGCCTTCAATCAGCACCTTATAAGCTTGTAAAGGTATTGGGCAGTTTTCTTGTCTGTCTTAAATGAAGGTTCGTAGGAGGGGTGTTTTGAGCTTAATTTCAATATGATATTCGATAAACCGTTGTTTGAACAAAAGAAAGTGCATCGCGATGAATGACTACAAATCTGTCTCGCTAATAAATTATCCTCATCTCGACATCAAACTGCATGAAAATAGTTAAGTGATTGATTTTAATTGAATGAATCAAACGTTGGACCAGTATATTGTTTTTTTTTTTTTTTTTCTTTTTTTTTAATTTTAAAATGCTTTTGGAGTGAAATTTTCGTGTGCAAGGCCAAGACACTTTCATTTTGAGGTTAAATTAAACAGAATCGCAGTTTTATAAAGCGCCACAAATGGTACAACATGCCTGCAATAAATGAAATATGAAGACACATTGAAGCGTTGAGAGCGCGTAGAATGATTAATGATTATATTTCTCTGGAAAACTCATAACCTGATAGATGTACCTACTTATTTTGAGATGGTTGGTTAAATGCAAACCTATAGTTGGTATAACGGTAGCACAAAACTACACGATTTTGCTTCCATTTTGGTTAAACTATAATTGAAAATCAAGATTATTATTGTTGTGATTTTTATTTGATAATAATTGCTATTGTCACGAAGTCAAAGAATATATAGCTTTATGGCATGAAATAGCTTGTTTATAATATGTATTTGGAGAATGTACCTAGTAGATATGTGACATTTATTATTTTGAAATTTTTCTATGAAAGTGAAAAGAAAATTACTTTATTACCTTATGGGAGATGTTTTAAGTTAGATATTTGCGAGTATCATCATCATCATGATTCATAGAGAGTTGGAAAAGTTAACTCAAGAAAAAGTGAGAAGACTCACGATTTTTTTTTTTTTTTTAGAAATTAATCGAATTTAAGAAGTTCTCATGAAAATTGTGACACATTGGTTGGGTTTATGAAATTTATGAAATTTACGAGATTTTCCTTTCTTGTTTATTGGAAAATTTATTGATAAATTTTCTTGAATGCTAACGGCAGGCAAGCTTAGGTACAGACAAATTTAATAAAAATATACACTGCACCAAAAACAATTGAGAAATTAAAAATTTGGTTATTGATAAATACATTTATTATTTTTTAGCCAAAAATCGCGTCTGTTGTTAAATTGAAAATCACGGTTTTTGTAATAAGCCAGTTCAGGCTTCTGAGACTTCAAAGATCTCAGCAATCTCAGAAATCTGATCACATTTCTAAGTTCCCATTTACACGAGGAAACTGAGCTTCCAGCAACCTTCAGTTTTTAGGTGAGAAGGGCACCAAGTAAGAGGAATTAACAGTCTACGATGGTGGAGATTGGAAATTAAAAGAAAAGGTAAAAAAATCTCCAAAAATTATGTCGAATTCCTTTCAAAAAAGGAATCGAATTTTTTTCTTTTAAGAAAAAATCGTAAAGGCTCCTTTCACATGAGGAAATTAAATGTCGAATTCTTTAAAAAAAAAAAAAACGATTTTTTCGAAAAGAATCGAACTTTTTCTGCCAAAACGAATCTTTCTACATTAGCAGGATTCGTTTTGACAGAAAAAAATCGATTCTTTTGGAAAAAATTGATTCTTTTGGAACAAAATCGATTTTTTTAAAAGAAATTCGACATTTTGTTTCCTCATGTGAAATGGGACTTAACGATTTTTTCTTAATTTGCAATTTATCTGAATCGCTGTATTGTTCTTTTATCTTTAAGCATTTTAATTTTGATATAAATACAACATATCGTTCTCAAGTTGACCTCAATTAAAAAAAATTCAATTAATACCAATCCGTTATAGTTTAAAGACCTCTTAAATTAAATTATTTTAAATTTGTATCTGTACCTTATAACTGTTCCATTTTCTGTCAAATCTGTATTCCAACCAAAAAAAAAAACACCTCAACAGGTGGCATCCGAACACTGCAATTATTGAATAACATGATTCTGAAAAAAATAAAAAGAACCTTAATTTACTTTATAAATACAAAACAGCATCTCCTCATCATTGAGATTGCGGAACATTGCAGGCTCTTCCAGAGACCCCTATAATTATTGTCATTTTGGAAAATTTTGACGAATTAGCGAAAATGTTTGGTATACCCCGGGGGGCATATCAGAATTGCAACAATCAGTTTCAGTACATTCTTCCTGTTAAATTTGATTACCAAAAAAAAAAAAACAAAAAATACATATCAGTAAAGGTTGTAATTTTTATTCAAGCAAACGATTGGCATGGAAGAGAGGTTCACATTTTTTGGGTTTATGTTTACGATAACAGTTTCATATAATTAGGGAGTATGTGTAGGTTGGTTTTTGTTTTTTTTTTCTTGTGCGTTTACTAAGCCCTTCATAACCATGTTTTGGTGATTGAAAATGAAGATATTTAAAATAGCCTCAGGCATATGAAGGATATTTTGCTTAAAATTATTGCATTTCTTTTAACAAGTTTGGTATAAGGGTTCTAAAATATTTTTTACATAAAGAATCTCTTTAAAAAATCGTGTTATCTTTCATTTTGTTGAAATTAATAAACTGCAGATATTTTATAAAGCTGATTCAAAATAGCTTTTAATGGCATTTTGTCTAAAAAAAATGACGTTTCACCATGGTGCAGGTGGAGGAGATCTCATTTGGAGTCATCAGTGAGGGCCTTGTTAATTCGCAAATGTTTGTCAAGTTCAATTCATCTTACTCAGATTATTTAAGAACGTAAAAAATAGTAATCGATTTTAAATTTTGACTCGAAATGAAATTCTAAAATTGTAGAACAATTCGTTCGATTTCTAAAATTCCGCAATAACTTCGAACTGTCAAAATTAAAATTCCATTAATTTTTAATTGTTTTGAAAAGTGAAACTAATGGTATAATATTATACTAGTTCCTTTACTTTGAAACTCTGCAGTGCATTTCTGTGAATTTCCACACCAAAGTCTGTCAAAGTTCATATAAAAAAAATAAAATGACGTAGAAATTCACACAAATGCACAGAGTTTTAAAGTAAAGGAACACAGCTATTATTGGCATTTTTAAAAGAAAAAAAAAAAAGAAAAACTTTAGAGAAAATTAGATCAATACCAATTTTGACAGTTAGCATTTCGATCGAATTATAGAATACCCAAGTTATTTTTATTTTTTCAAATTATCAAACTTTTATAACGTATTTAATAAAATAGTAATTTTAATTAATCAATTGTCTTTTTATTGTTTCAGAAAAGTTTGGCAAAATAACAGATTTCGGTGAGTACCTACCTTAAATACTTTATAAAAAAAATATTTCTCTTTCTTAAAAACAGTAAAAAGTAGGATTAAAAAGTTTTGTAAGCGGGAGTTTTGTAAACAGGTATTTTACGATTGCCTGATTAATTAAAAGATTAAAATTAAAATTGTACATTGTATTTTATAATCATTTGTGCCGAATCTGAGAGTATATGGAATCGAATACAGAACGAGTGAATTTAGAAGCGGAACGTTACGTGAATCGGTCCATCTCAATGTAGGTTTTATTGTTTGCGTCAAGTGGTCTAGCGTTTTGACTTATTCTTAGGCCGTGCGTTTATTTTGGATTCGTAAAGAAAAACCGAAGTCGAGATTTTGATCAAACATGAAAAAAGTGGGTCTCGCAATTCTGTATGCCTGTCCATTAAGGTAGAACTATGATAGTTGGATGCCGACGTAAGTGGTCGTACGAAACGAAACGAATACAAAGAATTCATATGACGTGCCCATAATTGAGGTTTGCTTCGTTTCGACCAATTTTTGTTAACTTTTGCTTTCGGAATTGAAGAGCGCTCACCGACCGCTCCATTCGTAAGTGAACTGAAAGAATTTTCTTCCGACATCTTCCGACTATTATAGTTCTACCATTAGTCTGCAGCCTAAACGGGTGGTTTAATTTTCTTCGTTTTTTGAAGTAGGACATTCCCCCGACACGTTTTTTTTTTTTTATTTTGTAAGACCAAAAATAACGGTACTAGCTATTTTTTTTTAACAATTAATTATAATTAATTATTTTTAACAATTAATTATAATATTATTTTTCTGAACTTTTTTTAAAAATATATTCAGTAATTTTTTTACATAAAGGCTAGCATTTTATAAAAAATCCTAAAAATGGTTATAAAATAAATGGTACATCCCATATAGAACCATTTTTTTTTTATTTTCGATTTTCTCAAAAATGATTTGACTGATTTTGATCAATTTTTTTTGGAGACTGGTTCAAAAAGTTGTAAAAGAATTGTCACCAAAAATTTCAATATTTGTTTTTTTTTTGTATTTTTAAAAAAGTTTAAATTTTTTTTCGAGAACATGATAATTCGAAAACGACTTGAACGATTTTTTTTTAATTTTGGCACGCAGTAGTTTTTTTTAACATTATCTAGATTATCAGATTTTAAACAAAATTATTCTTATAACCAAAAATAACGGTACCTTAAGGTGTTTTTGATTAAAACTTGTATGTGAACTAATATCAGTGGGAAAAAATTGTGTTCTCTCGATTATTAACGTTATCTCTCATAGAACAATTTTTTTGGTTTTCGACTATCTCATTATCTGTTGAACCGATTTTTTTACTAAAGAGCTTCTAATAAGTTTGAATAAAATTGCATATCGAAATTTTCAAAAAAAATTTTGGATTTAAAAAAAAAATTTATAAAAAATTTGGATTTAAAAAAAAAATTCAATATTAGTTTCTGAAAATTTGATGTTTCGAAAATTGGTAGATGTTTTTTTTTTAAATTAATTTTTGAACTCCACATTAATAAATACTAAAAAATGGCGTACCTACTATTTTTTTAATATGTCATAAATTTTTTTTTTAAACCGCTCAACGAGTTTTTATAATTTTTGTCTCATAAATTGAGATTTTCTTAAGAAATCAGATGGTGTACATTACGTTGGTATCAAAAAAATTTCAGAGGTCATTATTCAATTAATTTATAATTATATTGATTTTTTAACTTTTTTTTAGTCTAAATTGTTCATATTTATGTAGGTAGGTTATTCACCTCAATCTAAACCAGCAGTTGGCATAAAATAAAGGCTTGCATATCTAATTTATTTCTTTTAAATTCACATGAATAGATATCTAAACTTTTCAGACTTAAAAAACCAACATTGTGATAGCACATAAGAGCAAATTCGTGCGACCCAGTCATGCATTTTATTCTACATACTTTTTTCTTAAATTTTTTTCTTCAATTTTTAAAACAATCCATTTCGTTAGAAATATATATTTTCTACCAAAAGTTTACTAAGTTAAATTCTCAACTTCAGTTTAGTTTTCGAGTTATACCAAAACATCAAACATACAGAAAATTGACCAGTCTGACCATTCTCTCAAAAATTCTAATATGAATTTAGGAGCATTTTTGTGTTTTCGCATGCAAACAAATACATATGTATATTAAAAATATTTAAAAGTTATCAGTGTGACCATTCTTTCAGAAACGCAAGGATTAAGTAGTATCATTTTTGATTTTAGTGTGACCATTCTATCAAAAATGCCAAAATGAATTAGCAAAATTTTTAATTCAAATCATGATTAAGTCCCATACAGACAAATATATTTAAAATATTGAAATGTAACCAATGTGACCATTCTCTCAGAAACACAAGGGTTGATTTAGTGACATTTTTGTTTTCCGGTGTTACCAATGTCGATTCTCTCAGAAATGCTAAGGTGAATTTAGTAGAATTTTGGGTTTTAAGCATGCTTAGGTCCCAAACAAATACATTAATCATATTAAAAAGTGACCAGTGTGACCATCCGCTCATTGAAATTTATTATAGTTAAATATAATAGCAGAATCGGTAAAATTATAAGTTTTGGGTTATTTTTATCATAACTGGAATTACTTATAAAATTATGCTCTGCCCGACTTGAAATTTGAAGTATAAAAAGTCAATGGCGCAAAGCAATATCCAGACCACGTTTTTACGATTTATCAACCAATATTTGAAACCACTCTTTTGTTTAAGCCCTTTTTTCATAAAAGATTTCTCATCAGAGTTATTGTTTTGCAACTTCTATGTTTAAATTTAGAAGACATCAGAATTCGAAATGAAAGTGCAAAAAAAAAAAAATCTTTTCAGCTCTAACTCCTTAAAGTATTAACACCACAAAAAAAATGTTATATGAGAAAAGAAAGGAAATTAAATTTCAAATAAAAGATATATTAACAAATTTTCTTGTACGATAAGCCATTTGCGAAATATTTGTAAAAAATCGTTTTTCAAAATGGCGGTTTTGTCAATTATAAGCTTTTTTGTCGACATTCCTTGAGGTAAATACCACACTTGCCTAATTGAAATCCTCACTTACAATTATGGATATTGAAGTCTAAATCCTTAAATTTCCAGTTTTCATTTTAATTTCGTTAAAACCCAAAGAAATGTTACAAATTCACAAAAAAAAAACACAAAGGTTGTTCAATTCATTACGAAACAAATTGCTTCCGTAATGTAGGTTTACGGCACGTATCCAAACAATGACCTCTATAGTACCATCTGCAAGTTATCATCAATTTATTAGCCAAGTTTATGGATAAATATTTTCCAATTATCGGATTGCCAAAGGAACAGCGGTAGGTCATCTTCGAATTCTCCTTAGGTATAGTCCGTAATCCGTATAGTGGTTGCCTTGCCGTCACCACATGTAGCATTGCTTCTTCGTCCATTTGTGCACAGTCCCAAATATATTTATGGGCAAGCGCATCACGTGTGTGTGGCTGGCTGGTGGGACAAAACAAATCAATAGCATTAGCCAGAATTGACCACCTCAACTTTTCCAAACTCACACATATTATAGATACATGCCATGCACCCCGGAGCCATGGTGTATGGTAGATAGAAAACCGCTGCGCTGATGATGACTGGTGGTGCTGGGAACACAGAATCGTCGCTGTCGTAAGATTTTCCGGTCGTTTTTAACATTGGACACGCCGCGCTGCTGCGCTAGAGCGCGAAATGACAAATGCTCAGTGATAGCAAAATGGTTTTGCGATGATGATGATGATGATAGAGGATGGCGATGACGTTGCTCTTTTTTGCGCCGAATATACAGTACCGGTTCAGAGCGGCGCGGTGGTGGCTTTCGGGTGTTACATCAGACTTTCAGAGTGTATTACACTTTGATGGTTGCTTGCGCTTGTCGCTTGTCGCTGGTGCACACGCACCCCACAGCGAAATTGGTGCGATTAATTATGGAGCCGTTATGGGGAAGACCCCTTGGCGATGTACTGTGATCCGTGTCTAGAATTTATTTCCCCCCACTCTTCTTCCTCTTTTCGATGGAAAATCTTGAAGTTTACTATATTTGGTTTCGCAGCAATGGCACTGCTCTGGTGCTGGCTCAATGACAAACGGCAAGGTAACTTCTTTTCATCATATGCTCGTACGATAATACCCAGTTTGGCGTTGTTAATTTATGCAAGAAGTAGTGTTGAGACTTAAGTGAAATGCACTTGGCACTTGGAATGTGGCGTAGAAATATTGAAAATATATATTTAATACCTCTATTGAGAAGGTTGTTTTTGGAATGAAGTCTTGAAATAGGAATTAGATGCAGTGTCTACATAATATAATAGAGAAAAGGAACTAACAATGGGTTAGTGGGTAAATGGGAAATTTCCAATATGGAAATGTGTGTGAAAATATAAGGTTAGGAGTTTAAGACGATTTTTATAATTTAGCTGTGGATGTGGAAAAGTTTGTTTTCTGTGAATCTTTAGGAAATACTGTTGTGTCATTCCCAAATTTAATGGAATTGAATTCGATTTCGAATTTCACTCGAAATGAAATTCTATATTCGACAATCCTTTCGTTTTCGAAAATTTCGGAAATACTTCGAATTGTCAAATTTGAAGGTGCTCATCCATTTTTAATTTGTTTGAACATTGAAATTAAAATACTGATGATAGTTTATGTAAAATGTATTAACGAAATGCAAAACATCAACAATTTTTAATTTTCGAAATTCCTATTCACAATTAGCATTTCGAACTAAACAAAGTTCACTTTCGTCATAAAAAGTGGAATGGAGAACATGGGCGGCTATTCAAAATGTTTATACACATTTTTAATGAATATAACTTAAGATGTAGGTATAATTTCTCTTGGTACAAAGGTTATTGCGTTGGAGTGTCATGTTGAAGATCTGGGACCGAATCCCGACCGAAATTCTTTTTTCTAATTACTTTTAATTTTCGAAATTCAAGCACTCCACACTCTGCACTCAGCACTTCGCACTACGCAACTCCGCACTCTGCTGCTCCTCGCTCCGCACTCCGCACTCCGCACTCCGCACTCTGCTACTCCTCACTCTGCACTCCGCACTCCGCACTCCGCACTCCGCAACTCCGCACTTCGCAACTCCGCATTCCGCAACTCCGCAATATGCACTCCTCAACTCCGCACTCCGCAACTCCGCACTACATAATATTTTACCATCTGTTTACCGACAGAGCAACAATATGTCATTTTTTACATTCATCTATAAATGTGTGCCAAGTATTGATTCCGTTTGTTGTTCCATTTTTTGACAAAAATTATGACAATTTGACGTTCATGTTAATCCGGGGCGGAATTGTAGTCTAGTTCTTGTGAAATGCACATACCAAATGATATAAATTCAAATTAACACACAAAAGTTATGTATGTCGAAAATCCTAGTGGTACGGAAAATACATTCCCAGGGGTTACCATCCATCTTTCCTATATGTACATAGAGTTTCCTCCTCCACCTCTCTTTGAGATTATATCAACTCAACAGGTACCTAGTCGAATGTCTATAATGATGATGACGAGGACGTCTGTTTTATTACCGAGAGCGTAAATTATACCAACCTGTCATGTGGACAATTTTCAATTTCAACTCTAGTATAGCTCTTTAGTCTTTTGCTACGTAAAAAAGAGGGAATGCCGCCCCTGCCATTATGCCACTGCACGCACACAAGCTCCACACAAGATTATTGAAAACGATTTAGCAATATATATTACGTGGGATTGTATATCGTGTCATATCTTTGTGGTGAATTTAATTCGTTATGATTATTTGTTTAAAAAAAAAATAAGGAGTCGCTTGTTTGCTGTTGCTGCGGGATGATGATGAAGACGGAGCACACAAGTTGCCGCTTTCAGGTGCTCTGGCGCGCAGAGTTGTTATCTATTATTATATTATTATTGAAGTCTATATAGAAGTTGTTAGTCGATAATCACGTGGAACAGCGGGCTCCTTAGATCCGGCTGGTTATAATGGCAATCCCAAGGTTGTTGCCGCTTGGATGTGTACTGTGTATAGCCTTGTCTGCGTAGGATTAACAATTTTCATTTGTATCTAGGAAATGTTGCGTCATAAGATATTGTAACGCACTTGCTCTATACCAAGTAGAAGTTATTTAACGTCTCAGTTAAAAGAGTTTTACCTACAGGTGGTTTTTTTTATCTTGCAGGGAGGTGGTGAACACTTTTGCAAATTGGTGTTATTCGCGCGGCGAGTAATTAATTCGTTATTTCTGTGTAGCATCTTGTTGAGCTTCGGAGGAGTTGTTGTAAAATTAGAACAATTCGAAATTAGTTAAACAAAAATAGTATTTTTACAATTCGTAGAAATTAAATTGGAGTGAATTGTAACATGGCGACAAAAATCATTTCACATGACAATTCTTCACGAAAATGATTAAAATTATGATTTGGATAAGTTGAATCAAGTGCAAAGGCCTTTTTTGCCATTTAAAAATGAGTGTTTTAAAATTTATGTCACATCATGGTACAAAATTTCAAAAAAAGCATTTACTAAGTCAGAACTTAGTCCAATTTATGCCTTAAATGACTTAAAATATGTATGTACATAAATTTGACGTATTTTCATACGAATGTGATTCAATTTAGTACCTAAAGGTACTAAATTTACCTAAATGTACCTAAAGGTACTAAATTTAGTATGTATGTTCCAAATTTAGTAAAGAAAGTCCAAAAATGTTTCAAAATTTTTCCAAAGGATTAGAATTGTTTTTGTGTGCAATTGCTTTGATATTATTTTATGAAAAAATATTTTCAGACCAAATGCTAACAAATCTGTAAGAAATTTGACAATTTGTTTCTGAGAAAAAATTAGTTTTTTGTAATTTTCTTAAAAACTATCTGGTTTTTAGTATTCGATTAATAAGGGCTTGTTTCACAATGTCTGAGTAAAGTACTGATTAGTTACTGGACACATAAATATTGCAACAGGGTCATAAGTCCACAAACCAAAAAATAATATTTTTGCATTTATAACCAATTCAAGTCGTCAAAAAACAATTGTAAGTTTTTCTCCCGAGGACTTATGACCATTTACGTGTCGAGTATCTAATCAGAACATTACTCAGACATTGTGAAACAGATCCTAAGGGTTTCGAAAATTATAACAGAAATAAGTAAAAATTACTTTTAAAATTTTGAAAAAAAAATTGTTAAAAGTTTTGAGTTAAATTTTAAAAAATTTTGAGTTTGAAAATAATTTATTCCAAAATATTAAGCATTTCATTTAAATTCATTTAAAAACATAATTAATGAATGAGTTCTCGGCTTAAATAAAAGCTAATTTGGTAAGTGTTGCCGTTGGTTTTTAATAATTTTTTTTTAATTTGCTCTTCCCACCTTAAAGGGGGGACTTATAAAGGAGTCCAATATCTTAAAATCATGTTCATATAATGCACCAACAATGAACAAAATTATATGCTTTTATCACAAAATGCACAATTTTTTAACTAAACCGCTCCAACATATAGAACAATAAAACCCTCAATTCTACTGACTATTTTTTTTTTCGAAAACGGTCATTTTTATGAAGAAAAGTATCAAAATATTTTTTGTAGGAAATTTTCTAAGCTAAAAATTAGTCCTTGGATTTTTTTTTGGTACAACTAACCATTTTTCAGATAAACCCTTTCATTCAAATTAATAAATCCGTTTATATATAAATATTGTAAAAATAATTGGACCCAAATGGCTACCCTGAGGAACTCCAAAATCAATCATAAAACAACTTTCCCAATGAAAATCCACGGAGTAAAATATTTCTCCGTGACCAAAGTTTAAAATTTTACACAAAATCCAAGATTGTTTATATTTTTTAGCAATACTTGATGTGTGAAATTTGAAGTTGAGTAAAGCTTTTTTTAAAATTTGTAAAATGCAGCTGTGAGCTTGATGATTTTGTAAAATGTTTGTTTTATGTATTTTTTTATTTATTTTTTTATTTATTTATTTATTAATAACATTTAATTATTTAATATTTAATGCAATATGAAATTACAGGAAATATAAAATGTGAAAGCAGAAGCAATAAAGCAACTATTTGTTTCAAATGGTACGGTAGTGCCAAGCCAATTTCTCGGCATTTGGCCCTAAACAGATATGCAGCTTTTTCACATGCAGCAAAAATAAAATACACTGTAGGTTCTATATGAAGGTTGACACATTCCAAGGGCTGCATGCAGCCTTCGTTGCAAGTTGTCTCTATTTCTAAATTGGCTGCCTAGTTTCATTGCAGTCACAACAACAATAGAAACAAATTTAAATAATTGGTATCTGGCATTGCTGATATTTACTCTTTGTCATTGACGACATTTAACGAAATTGTGTATCAATAACATGCCGTAGCAAAATAAGAAAATAGAAAAGAGAGAAAACATTCAATAGTCATATTTTAGATTTGGCATCATAAATGTCTAAAGAGTATGCACATCTGTTTTAGGTGCAGCGCTGCATGTATCGATTTGTGCAGCCACGCTGCGTGGCATTATACACGCTTTTTACAGGAAATAACTCAGACAAATTTAACACCCTCTTACTTTAATACCAATTGTTAAAATCGGAAACTTCAAATTTGCATGCAAAGGTTCTTCACCAAATTTCAACTCCGTAGCCACAGATATTCCTGAGATATATGCATAGGACTTAAAAAATTTCTAAAACCACAACTGACAATCACTGTCATTTATGTCAATATGAATCAAATTTGCTCTTGTATACCAAACGTCACTTTGACATTTAAATTTTGACAGATAAAAATGCCAGTAACAAATTGCTCATTGTGGGCACTCTTATGCGTAATTTTCATTTGAAATCACCTGTCCAAATTAACAAATTGTAAATTAAAACAATCATTATTTTCTCTCTTTTTTTTTATTTAATCCAAATAACATTCTGTTAGAATTAATTAAAAAATCACGTTATATCTTCACGTTTACTAAATACCAACACTCTTGCTGTATAATAATCTTCTCTGATATAACAGTACAAGTAATATATTCCTCTAAAAGTATTTTGAAAAAAAAATTCATTACCACTTTAAAAGCTTTATATACACACAATTTCAACGACCGGTATTGTGGGCAGCAAAAGTAAGGAAACAACCCAGAACCCAAAACCACTTACCGTTATTATCATAAAAATGTTAATGCATTTCATTGACTTCTTCGGCGGTGAGGCTTCTTCTTTTCGTTGGTATATAAATATATATATACATTTGTTGGTTTCGCTGCAACGCGTAAGAGTTTATGCGCATCGGGGTCGCAAGTTCAGTTGGTCGGAATAATTTCATAGCAAGTGGTCATTGAACAAAAAAAAAATCAAATAAATAAATAAAATCCCCCAGCAAACCAAAGCAAATGTGATGCGCTTCACCTCCAACTATACGAGTATACGTATACCCAATTTTAAATTCACTTAATAACTAACTAACAATTGAATAACATGAAAAAAATAAAACCAAACCAAAAACAACGGTATTGAAGTCGTTTGAAAAGTATAAATATGTTTATTCAATTTCTAACAATCTCAATTGGTCTTTCTGTCTGTTTCAAAGTACCACAAATTTATTCATTCCAAGATATAACACGAAAATCCTAGAGGTTTGATTATGTTAGCAATACTGTATTCATATCTATCTACTGACCATAATGATCGGTTTAGTATAAAAAGTCTGCACGCAATTTGCGGATTAATTAAATTATTAAACTTGAATTTGGTCTAATTATTATTATTTTTGAGATAAGCTTGGATTTATTCAGATAGATGACCGAAAAATTAAGTATTCTCTTTGAAGAAAACCGTTTTGTCCAGACAATATAAGTACATACATCTATGTTTATGCATCGAGTCAGTGAAGCTGAAATTGTTAAATTGTTCTTCGGTTGGATAGACACACGATTGCGTTATATTTTTTTTTTTTTTTATTTTATTTTTGTGTGTGGTTTACTAAAATAAATGTGAATTTTGCGTGATTATACGTTTTGTGATGAATTACATAGTGTTTGATAGGAATGCATTTCATAAAATTTTATAAAAAGAAAGAAAATTCAATTAATCAAAGGGTTTTCATGTTGAAGTAGCTCAGTTTGAACTGTAAATTTGTGCTCAGTTTAGAGGCAGACAACAGAGTCTGAGTTGTCAAATAAAGTTTGTGGTTCTTTAAGATAATATGTTTTGAATTTGTATTTCACTTGTTTCATTCTGAAAATTTCTTTAAAAATCAAGAAAAAAAAAAAAAGAAAATTCAATAAATCAAAGGGATTTCAAGTCAGAGTAGCTCAGTTTGACTTTTAAATTTTTACTCAGTTAAAAGCAGAGTCTGAGCTGTCAAACAAAGTGTGAGTTTCTTTCATTTAATGAAGATACTAAGCTTTGAATTTGAATTTCATTTGTTATTCTGAGAATTTCTTTGAAAATCAAGAAAAAGAACAAAATTTCAATTAATCAAAGAGATTTCACGTTTGAGTAGGTCACTTTAAACATGTGCTAAGTTTGTGATGCGTTTTTTTTTTCTCTTTTAACTTATAAATGCTTTACTTTGGATGTGTACTTCGTTTGTCATTCTGAGCATTTCATACAAATCAAGAAAAAAATAATCAATTAATCAATAAATTTTTAGGTTAGAGTAGCTCAGTTTGACTTGTAAACTTGTGCTCAGTTTAGAACAGACAGAAGACTCTGAGTTATTTAACGGAGTTTGTATTTCTTTCTTAAGCTCCAGTTTTATACTTTGAATGTGTATTACGTTTGTCATTAGTATTAAGAAAGAGTATTACTCATCAAATTGATTGAGCAATTTGAGCAAAAACTGAGCACAATTGCTGTCACACTGACTAGAAGAGTAGGAGAACTTATTTTTGAAATTGAATTGAAGTTCAGAAGCCTAGTGTTAAAATAAAAGCGAATTTTACGAATCTGTCAACGTCAAAAGTGACAGCCATTTAACTTTAATGAATCTGACAGTTGAAAAATTACAATAATTAATAACAGGCAGTTTTTATTTTTAATAAAATGTTTGCTAAGGTTTTGATTTTCAAATTATAATTTATAACTATTAAATGATTCTTTTTTTAGAAACAAACCTTCACAATGACAGTTTTTGTTTTCAAAAAAAAAAACACAAAAAAAATATCAGTTTCATCAAAGTGAAAATAAAATAAATTACAATGAAATAAAATAAAATAAAATAAAATAAAATAAAATAAAATAAAATAAAATAAAATAAAATAAAGTAAAGTAAATTAAAATACAACAAAATAAAATAAAATGAAAAAAAAAATAAAATAAACTAAAATTAAATAAAATAAAATAAAATAAAATAAAATAAAATAAAATAAATTAAAATAAAATAACTAAATAAAAAAAGAGGGAAATATTGCTGTTTGGTAAAAAGCCGTATTATAAACGCTCTGAAGACCAATGACGGACAAAATTGACATCTAAGTGCTGCAGGTGACGGTTATTCTAGATGGCGCAAAAATTATCTTCTTTTCGGAAAATGCTGTAGTTTTAGTAAACTATTCCGCAAAAAAGTCGTCTTTTCGACGTATACAAAATATCTGTTCACAAATGTCAAAGTAGAATTGACATTTGCTGCCATTTGCAACCGGTGACAGCATTTGGGCCACCAATTGTATATATATATGATTTTTTTGTGATTTTATTTGGCCTAATTTCGAGAATTGAGTTTATTTTATATGACATCAACAACTTCATAGTCAAACGTAAACATTGAAAAATTACATCACACTTACAATTGTCTAACCTTAAACTGTCAAAATTGTCAACACCATTTAAGCTCAATTAATTTACATAAACTGTCAAAACAACAATCATCTATTCAAACAGATACCTGCAAAACTATACCGATTACTAATATGTTATGCTATACCTACATGGTGGTAGGTGGGAGCGTGGCGCGCGCGGTGGCATCCACTTCTGAAATTGCATAATCCAATTACTTTAGTCAGCGAAAGTGAAAAAATTAATGGTCTGAATTACAGTCACCACATTGCCTCCAATAATTGGCATATAGTTAAGCGATGCCCAACAATCCACTACATTATGTGATGAAGCTGTATCGCCCATTATCGAATTATGAATAATATACTCTTACATAGGTATATACTTGTAGAACTCAATTATACGGCCCAGTGAATGAACAATGCCTTATACCATGATTCGAGCGGAGAGCAAAGAGCAGTTTCGTCTATAGTAAAAATTATGACTAGCTTGAAATTCTTCTTTTTTTTTTTGCCGCCTGGTGAACACCATCAGCAATAAACCAACTCTTGAATATGTCTCATAAATCTTATGCAAAAATAATAAAACAGACACCGCACGTCTATAGTTGTCTATATGGAATTATATGTATTTATACATTATTGTGACATTGAGTTATACACTTAAGCACGCTGTCAATTGATGAGACAAAAAACTTAATCTTTCCATCCTCATATATTGATTGTCGTTTTGGTGGTATAGAACATCTCATTTGTCATCGCCTGAATGGATTAAGTCTTCTCAGCAATGTCATCTCGCAGTGAAGTGAAAGTTATTTCCCAATTTGTTATTATAAGTCTCTTATTGAGATGACAGTTGAATAAAACAACAATAATGACAGAGTTGCATAACAAATCATCTTAATTTCGTGAAGATATGTCATGATTATTGTTGGTACAATTGTCTAGCTATAGGGTGTGGTATGGTATCATATGATTGTCAAAACAAAAATGACAGTAAGTGGGTGCGTTTTGACAATGAAAATATCTTAATCACATCGCGTAGAGCTATATACGAGTATAAAAAAGGTTTTTCCCTAAATGAATCTGTTTGAGAGCTCGTGCTGTCTTTGTTGTCTATCTGGATGTCTGTTGCAAGTTTAACAAACCCACAATAATATATTTTATGTTGTAGGTATATAAATGCAAATGAAAGTGAATTTTAGTTAAATTTGCGGTTAAAAAGAATTTTAATATTCAAATCGGTGTTTCGACACAAGTGCACCAGCGGCAACAAAATGCTGTACAATGTCTTTGTCGGTATAAACAAAAGAGCTGAGTAGCGAACCTTTTGTTTCGCATGTAAGAGACTTCTTCAATATTGGCGCATTTATGGATAAATGCATGCTTATGCATTAATTATAAAGCTTTGTTGTGTCTATGAAAATTGTGAGAGTTATGTAGATTTTTTATTTCTGAAATTCATAAGTCTAGAGGGCAAAAGTCAAAAATAGACTTTTGACTCACTTGAGTGATAAGTCCACAAATCGACGTGCATATTGTTTTTCTTTACTTGTACAAAGCAGTATTTGTTTGTTAAGCTTAATGCTAACTATATACAAAACTTTTTGGTGTCTCAAGTTTGCATACGACCGTAGATTGCCCTGTGGCTACGGGGCTGCCATTTTAGTGATTCAAAAGATTTTGTTAACTTCAGAATAATTTCTTAAAAAAATTAGCCTCCAATGTGTGATCGAAAAAAATGATCGATTTATTATTTAGTAATAAGTTTGTCATATAACCTTGAAAATAATATATTATATGACTATGGTTGGTTCTATTAGGTACTACGAATGTGACATAGATACTAAAGATTATATAAATAATTAAATTGTGACGATGATTGAATGATGAAAAATAATTATTCCGTAATTATTATCAATTTTCTTGTAACTCTCTGAGGTTTCCTCTATTCTCAATTATCAAAACATTAATTGTCAATTTGAAAATTTTGTTTATTTATCCACAGAATGGCATAAATCGGCCCAGCATTCATGCTTTGTTTTTATTTCATTATTTTCATACGTCTAGTATGTCAGTTTTCTGAATGTGATGGGTGATTAGCTTAGAATAATGAGTATGACCCTGGATGGTATAAACGTCAAAAAACGTTTCAAATAAATATACACATTGCTGGTAGGTATTTTTTAAAAATTAATTTTACACTTCAACCTGTCTTTCTGATTTGATTTAATATATCTATTTATTAATTTATTTATTCAGATTCAGGGTCTGAATGGTATAAATATTAAAAAATTGTCTTAAATAAACACATTTTGCTAGGTACTTTTTCAAATAATTTTTCACACGTCAACTAGTCTTTTTGTATTTATCCACCGAATGGTATAAACTGGTCTAAAGTAAATACATTGTTTTGTACTTGATTATTTTGATTGGTTTAGTACGTCAGTTTTCCCGAATGTGATGGATGATTAGTTTAAACACGCGAGTACCTATACCCCTGAAGGGTATAAACGTCAGAAAATTGTCTTAAATAAAAACATTTTGCAATTAGGTATGTTTTTTAAATAATTTTCACATGTCAAATTATCTTTCTGAGATGAAAACATAAAAAATATATTTTTGTATATTGTATTTGTATACTCACCGAATGGTATAAACTGGTCTAATGTACAATTTAACTCTTTCGTCATTTTGTTTTCATCCTTATTGGTATTAAACTAGTCAAATACATATACAGCCTGATTATGAGTTTCACCCGAAAAATATTTCAGCTTAAAATTTTGTATTCGCCCGGAATTTAAGAGATTCTCCCGAACGAAATTTCGTTCGCCTACTAAAAAATAGTGAAATTTTAGTATTTAGGTTATCAATGGCCCGAAATGAATGTTCACAATTAGGGGAATTTTTCGCACACGAAATTTCGGGTGAAACTCATTTTGGGTGAAACTCACAATAGGCGAAAAGTAAAATGTCAAACTTTCCGGGTGAAATGCTGTTCGAGTGAAACTCACATTAAGGCTGATAGAACAAAATATTACTTCCAGAACACATTTTTAAATTTTTTTAGGACCAAAAATAACGGTTCCTGTCATACAATATTGTTTAGTCTTGAGAAAAACTTAAAAAAAAAGAAGATTTTTTTTAAATTTTGCCAAATTTTTTTATTAATTACGGGCCGGCTTATATTGAAATACCAGCTTCCGATATGAATAAATGTATTTTCAATGTTTTATTTATTTTATTACTACTGCAAATTTTATCATATAAAAAAATCACAAAAAAAAAAATAGAAAGGATGAAATTTAAAAATTTCAGTTCATAACAAAACTGTCGAATATTCGTGAGCTTTTCGAGATTTTGTTTACAGAACACAAGCCAAGCTTATTTTTTTATTCTTCATTAAAAATTGGATTTTGTTATTTTAGTTAAATTCTCTTTTAAGCTAATTGTGTCATTAAGACAACTCCATTAAGGATTTTACTCATTCACTCCTCATTGGTTAAATTATTCGCTTTTGTTGCACCGCAACTAAAAATTAAAAACCCCGAAAATTGGACTCTTGGATCGTGGTACACAAAATCATCAATACCAATGCCGTTAACATTATTTTTATATTTTTATTTAAATTTGAAGATTTATAGAAATATAATTTAAAGTCGAGTATCATCATTTGTACAGTTCGATTTCCACCACTTAAAAAAAAAAACGTCATCATCTTCCAATTAAAATTCCACCCAAGACATACAAAATGTACAGCTATCACTAAAGCATATGATAGCGATGACTAATTTGTGTGTATTTATTTCGAAATTAAAAATCCAGCGCTGGTCATTGAAATACTTAACCTAAAGATGAATGTCCCCTATCTTATAATCTCGTAAATAAATTTAACAAGCCAACCTACAAAAAAAATAAAAATCCAATTCAAAACATTCATCTCAAGATCTATGTTTTTTTTTTTTAATTTGTAGTCGAAATTATGCAAATTGGCAGCCGTGTCGAGTAAACAAAAAATGTCGGCATCTTCATCAGCGATTAAGCTTGTAGAAGTATCACTTCCAACGAATCATCCTTTCCTCATCATCATCATCATTATTATTTGAAAAACCATAAAAGTTGGGCAATACAAATCGAATAAAAATGATAATCTAAAATTGACCACAACAAAACACAGCATCATCTCGCTTGACCATAATATATTATTTGTTTTTTTTTTTTAGTTTGCTTGTTTTGTTTGTTCGAAATTATTTAGGTCAACACCACTACCGCTGCTGCCGTCGTCGTCGACTTAACGAACATATGGGTGAGTCGTCTTGTTATGTGTGTGGCTTATTGTCAATATGTTTGGCCTTTAATATTTCCTGAGAAATGCGCTTGATATTATTTAACAAAAATCACATCAACAGCTGCATGATGGGCTGAGTCACTTTCATACATCAAAATCTGGAACACAATCGAAAGTTGATCTGAGAAGAGATCATGCAAAGTCAGTTAAGTTAGTTAACAGCTTTCGCGCGACAAGATAAGATAATGATAGAGTCATTCGGAAACCACCGCAAACAAAGACTCGGTATTGTATATGACCTTGATTCACCTGTGAGCAAGATTGTCTTGAAGAAATGATGGCCCCAATGTATGTATCTTGTACTTTGTATGCTGATGTTAAGATAGAATATATGTTGTCGATGTGCTATCGTGTTTGCAGCAAATAACAAGAAATAAACAAATTAAAGATTTGCACTTAAATTTCTTTGGGTTTTGGTTTGAAATTGTGTGGATCCGCTTAAACTTATAAAGAAGACAACTTTGTTTGGAAATATCTTAAATATCTGCCGCCATGGCAAGCCTGTGCTGTCAAACGAATTTTTCAATTAATAAATCTAATTAATAAATCTAAAAACTGAAAAATTAAATTATGTAAATAAGTTCATTGATTGGTATAATCAAAAATATATAGTCCCTACATCATAAGTGTCGAAAAAGACATGTCGCATTGAATGTAGTGCTTGACTGCTAACTAAAAGAGGTGAATTCTATACTGGAGAGTTAAATGAAATATCTACCCAAGAATATATCGTACTACTCCTGAATATGATTTCTAATGTCTTTTTTAAACTAATTTCTAGTAATGTGTGTATTTTAGGAGTTTATACACAATATAGACATACAATTAAAAAAAACCAAATAGTTCATCTTTTCTAATAAACAAATAGACGTATCAAAATAATACATACAAAAAAAAAAATTTATTTGTTTATACCAGTTTATACCATTCGATGGCTAAATACAAAAAATATATTTTGTATGTCTTCATTTCAAAAAGACAAGTTGACGTGTCAATTTAATAAAAAAAAATACCTTCCTGGAAAATGAATTGAATTTAGACAATTTTTTGTATCTCTTATACCATTCAGGGGCATACTCACTAGTCTAAGTCAATCACCCATCACATTCAGAAAACTGACGTACCGACTTAACATATCAAAATAATCAAATTAAAAACAAAATATGCACTTTACACCAGTTTATACCATTCGGCGTATAAATACCAAAAATATATTTTCAATATCTTCGTTTCAGAAAGACTGTTGACGTGTGAAATTAATTTTAAAAAATACCTACATGTAAAATGTACTTATTGATTTTAAACAATTTTTTGACTTTTATACCAATTAGAAGCATAGTCTTAGTTCGAAGGATAAATAAAAAAATATATTTTGTATTCCCTCGTCTCAGAAATACATCTGAACGTGTGAAAGTAATTTTAAAAATTACCTACCATCAAAATGTGTTTATTTAAGACATTTTTGTGACATTTATACCATTCAGGGGGTCTAGCACGTAACTTTGATACAATCGAGTTCATTGATACAATCGAGGATAGGCAGTTCCTAATTTAACTCGGTCCACTGTTTTCGATTCGATTGAACAAAATTAGGAACAGTCTATGCTCGATTGTATCGGCTCAACTCGATTGTATCAAGTTACATGCTGGCACCCCAGATTCAGAAGCACAGATAAATAACAAGTAAAAATAAATAAATAAAGTTATGTGATCGGAAGCTTGTGAAGTGCCCAGTTTAACCTTTAAGCTTACCTTTTCCTTTTCCAACCTTTTCAAGTGCAAATTCGTCATATCAACAAAGAACTCCTAACCAGTTGGTTCAAGAGAACAAAATTCTCAAATTGTACCTATTCGATGGATCTTTTGTATACATCTATGACTTCTGCAGATCCAAATCACTAATTTTCTATAAAGTTTTGGTCAATGAATTAGGCCACCAAATTCCTATTTCTGATGTGTAGACAACCATCTTTGTCTTTACATCAGGCAGCGCATAGTCTCAAAACAAATTGATCTGAAAATATCCCATGGAAGCATTATGTATTTACTATACAGTCCACACTCAGGCGATGAGAAGAATATAATTTAATTGAATGTAATAGTATAGGATACTTGTATAATAGGAGATTCGATTGGCGCATCCTGATGTATGTATATTCAAATGCAGTTTAAAATGTCGTCGCCGGGAATCGAAATACCAAAGATCTGTCTTCTATAAAATTTTATCGACTAGGAGTCTATATAGATAGATGGTCTGTAGTTTATAGGTTAGTGAGAGATGGTTAAGTATATTGTATATACGGTAACTCTAGAAAGAAGTTGAAGAATTTTAATTTCAAAGACCTACATATTCTATACTGAGATGCCCATATTTGGGGTTTGATTGTCATCAAAGTTTAAAGCTATATAGATATAGATAGAGGTTAGTTAGCTTGTGGCATTGTTACATATGGCACTCCTTTTTGTTGTTTAGCCAGATGACATTGTGTGCCAAAGCAGAAATGCTCTCTAGCACATTATATTCCCGACATATCTCCTATATGGTGTGACGTTCAGGTCGAAGGTTCACTGTGTAGTTTTGATGAAAAATCTAACAAAACCCTATTAAGTCGCTCAAAAGAAGAGACGATTTTTACATGACTTTTGAGGATTTAAGGTTTGTAAGGCCTTGAGATTGAAGACACACTGCACGAAACACTGGACATTTGAACAGCACTGATGCGTGAGTGGTGTATACCTATTCAATGCATAACCACGGCTTGATGGGAATAGACGTTGTTTGATAGTTTTTTTTTTTAAGGTGTTTAAATTTTTTACCGAACCAATTCCGCTGATATTTTAAAAGTTGAATTCGATTACCGATTATTCGATTTTTTAAGGTGTTTAAATGTTTTACTGAACCAATTCCGCTGATATTATAAAAGTTGAACCTATTATCAGCAATATGGTTTAGGAGTTTTGGAGTAAAATTCTTCCACTGCCACGCCCACTTTTTGTCATATTTTATTTTTCTCCTTATTAAACGTCCTTAGAAAGTTAAAATTTTGTAATTTAGCTCTTTTTGACCTTAAGTTTGACATGTTTAATATGTACCGCCTACTGTCACCGCTCAATGTCACGCCCACTTTTTTAAAATTAGAATTGTATCCTTATATAACGCCTTCGAAGGCTGAAAATGTTGAAAATTTTCTCTTGAACAATTGCATGTTTATTTGTTTTTGGAAATCCGCCTACTACCACGCCCATTTTTTCCTATAACCCAGATTTCTCCTTACGTACATCCCCAGGAAAATGAAATTTTTACTTAAATTTTTGTTTAACCTAAAGTATGTTATTTATTATTTGTACTGCCCACTGCCACGCCCACTTATGTTTATCATATTATATTTTTCTCCTTATTGAAAGTCCTAAGAAAGTAAAAATTTTCTAATTAAGCTCTTTTTAACCTAAAGTATGAAATGGATTATTTGTATAGTCCACTACCACGCCCACTTTTCTAACATTATAACGCCTTGAAAATCTATAGAAAAATCCCTTTTGATCCAAAGGGATACACACAAAGACGTGTGTATTTTTTTTATTTTGAAAATCAGCCTACTACCACGCCTACTTTTTCTAATAACTGAGATTTCTACTTACTTTACATCTCCAGAAAGTTGAAATTTTGTATTTAAAATTTCTTTTACCTATAAAGTATGACATGTGGTATTTGTAACCCACACTTCCACACCCACTTTTTTACAATCCCAGATTTCTCCTAACGTGCATCCACAGAAAAATGAAATGTTTACTTAAATTTTTTTTTAATCTAAAGTATGTTATTTATTATGTGTACTGCCCACTGCCACGCCCACTTATGTTTATGATATCATATTTTTCTCTTTATTGAAAGTCCTAAGAAAGTAAAAATTTTGTAATTAAGCTCTTTTTGACCTTAAGTTGAAATGGATTATTTGTACAGTCCACTACCAGGGTGCAAATGTAGGGACAAATCTTTCTTAAGTCAAAACCATCTATCACGCCCATTTTTTCTTACAACTGCGATTTCACCTTAAAATCCCTAGAAAGTTGAAATTTTGATATTAAAATCTTTTGTACCTAAAGTGTGATATGTTTATTTGTATCACGGCCAATTTATTAACATTAGAATTATATTCTTTAGATGGGTCGAAATGTATAGAAAAATCTCTCTTGAGCCAAAACCGCCTACTACCACGCCCACTTTTTTAGAACTGAAATTTATCTTTAGTGAATTTTGTAATTAAAATCTATTTAACCTAAAGCATGACATTTGTTATTTGTAGCGCCCACTACCACGCCCACTGTTCTTACATAAGAATTTTATTCTTTAAAAGGGTGAAAATGTATAGATAAATATTTCTTGAGTCGAAACCATGACATGTGATTTTTTTTTTAAATCCGCCTACTACCACGCCCATTTTATTCTTGTTATTGAAACTTCTACCTACTTAACATCCCTAGAAAGTTAAATTTTTTTAATTAAGTTATCTTTAACCTTATACGACATGTGTACATTTTTTTAAAGTCCACCTTCTGCTACACCCACTGTTCTTATATTTGAGTTGTTTTCTTTGAATGTTTAGTTTGATAAATGAAAAATAGGTGGCGCTGCCAAGCGTGGCAAGATTCAAGCTTGTCATAAATAAATCACAATTTTTATCTAAGCCAAAACACTTAACAATCAACTCAATTAATAAGAAGAAGATCAATTAAGTTCATCTCTGTTATCATCACCTTGTTCCATTACGAACAAAAATCCATTACCTCAACTACAATTCTTATATGGAAACAACAATTTTTATCTCAAATACACCACCATTATTATACAAGTACACTAATAAATAACTTGAAATCTATAAAACATCACATTCCACCTCACAAATCTCTCTATTTACGGACCTGTCTCACGATAAGTTCGTTATGTAGGTATACGAAGAACCTACCTTCTGTAGATAAACATATCATGCTCGCAAACATTCCGGACACAGCCCAATTTGTTTCCATCGCGTACGCCTTCCTCAAACCGAATTCCTTAAGTCGAGTGTGTGTGTGTGTTTTTTTTTATAATATAGTTCAGTGGAACACCCTCACTATATACTAGACAACCTGGCTGAGGCTACATATAATGCATCAGAACTTCATCTCCAGCTGCTATCAGCAGCTTTAGCTTAGTTACAACCATTCGAATAGAAAATTGCATGTCCACGTCCATTACCACAGCGACAGTGACTGAATTTAGTGTTCCTTCGTGACGCCTGCTACTGCTGTTGCGACTGCTGCTACCACATTCCTATGCAAGCCGCTGGCGTTCATAAGAGGTGCGTTCCCAACTAACCACACAGCACACATGTTCATCATTGAAAAAACATATATGGACATGACCACGAAGGAACCGGAAAAAAAAGAAGCAAAGTCCCCCTCCCAAAAAAAAAAAGGTTGGACATTGTGTCCCTGCCTTTCTGCGGTTATAAGCCTCATCATCACGGACGGCATGGTTATAAGGCCAAGTAACCCAACAGACAGCGATCTCTGGAGCAAAGTAGGTTGCTTATGGCTGCTGAGGATCCAGACCGAAGCTGTGCAAGACGTTTTCTCCTCATTTCGCTGGATTTTCGTTGTTAAGTTAATTTGTTGGTTCGCTTGCGTTTAGCACGCAGCAAATTATGTGGGTTCGAATCTGAACCCAAAAAAGATCTCGTTAACATGAGTAGGTCCGCGGCGGCGGCAATAACGATGGCTATATGGCCAATGGACGTTGGCATTATTCACCAAGCTCGCCTTGAGCGCGAGTAAATTTTTCAAGACCCCAGTTAAGATGTCGTCTTATCTATACGACCGACGCGACGCGATGCGAAGTTGCATCGTGCGTCGTCTTATTCTTCCATATGAGCTTGGTGTTTTTTTTTTTGTATGACCCGAAAATTAAATAAAGCCGCGAACGGGATGCCCAATGAAATGCGGGACAAGTGGCTTTAATCGTTGGTTCCTTATGACCGTTATAATATAAAGTAGAGATATGCGAGATGATAATTGGTAGTTTTTATACATTTTTGATGTAATTTTTTTTTTGTTATAAGTTTTGGCAGGGAATCAAAGATGATATAAAAACGACGCGCTTATAAGACACCGTCATTAGGGTTTTCGTTGAGATGCGTTCTTTTTGGTTTATGACGACATGATTATGTGGGTTAATCCGTGTTTTTTTTATTATTTTTTTTTTATCTTTCCTTAAAGCGTCAAATGATGATGATGATGGCTATAATATAAAACATTTTGCGGTGGTTGGGTATAATAATCAATTTAACTTTTTTTTTCATTTAACGGAGATTAAGGCCAATTTTCGGTGGTTAACGGGAGATTGAAGAAATTATTTTTGATTGACTGGAAGGGAGAGAGAGCAGCAGCTTGCCATATATAATATATTAAGGTACCTACTACATGACAAAAATTTAATTTAAGGAAGGGCCTTTATACAATAATTTGTGGTTGATGGAGATGATGATGATAATGATAGTATTTGATATTCGGGACGAGGAAGTGATTTTCAGATTGATTTTTGTGTTTAATGATTGTGGGAATGAAAATAAATAGGTTAAAGTTGTTTATTATTTTTTATCAAGGAGATTTCTACCAAATTTGAAAAATTCTTTCTGCTGTCAGTTGAATATCTCAGAAATATGTCATTTTGACATTTTTTATTTTTCAATGGCCGCGTTCAAGTTTGTATCCAAAGCAATCTGGATATAGCTTTGTGTTGTTCTAATCCTTTGTAAAATCACAACTGATGGCAAAGCAGCTGTTGCCAAAAAATAAATCTCAAACTACCCTAAAAATTCTTGGATACTTATCTATCCTATGAGAAATATCAACAACAGCTGATTTGCGTTCAGAAACATTCTGGATACTCGAGTATCTTAGATAGGCCATCCTAGTGCAACCTGAACGCGGCCAATTGGTCAGTTTATATTTCTGAGATCTCATCAATCTTACAAATATAAACAGGATTCCTCAGCAAAATTTATCAATTTTTGTGTCAAATACTAAAGCTAAGTACAGACGATTGTCAGATCTTACAATATTGTCAGATATGTCAGTGAAAAAACTGTTCCAAATGTATTACAATCGTCTGAACACACAATTTTGTCTGACAATATTGTCAGACACGTCATTGTCAGACGACAATCTGACAAAAAATTGTCAGGTATCTTAAAATCGTCTGAACACACAATTTGTATCATTGTCAGTCGATTAGGACATTGTCAGGCTCATTGGTCATTGTCAGATGTTTTAATTGAAAACATCTTACAATTGCTGACAATTTTTCACTGTTCGAAATGTCAATGAGTTGGTTAAAGAGCGATAAAAAAATAGCTGACAATGAAATTGGGAAGAAATCTACCAACCGTGTGAACGGACAATTTTTCATTGTATAAGAAATATGTCAATTGTCAGCTAATTGTTAGCTATTGTCAGACCATTGACAGCTCTGACAATATTGTAAGATCTGACAATCGTCTGTACTTAGCTTAAGGAATTTTAGTGAAACCAAATTTTTATCAATTATTTTTTGTCGCAGTTGATCATTTTATCAAAACGGAGATGGAGAGATGCTAAAAATATTTCAATTGTTTTATTCAATTTTTTTATATGCTTTTTTTTTTTATTTCTGTCGTGTTTGAAAACTTATTTTGCGTCAAAAAATTAAATTGCAAATTGTTCTTAAACGCAGACTGCAAAAGTCAATTGTTCGAAAACCTAAGACGAAATGTATTTATTTTCTATAATGCAGTTTGCTAAAAAGTCATTTGTTCGTTAATATCATTTGTGGCGAAATTCTGCAGTAAAAAAAAATCGAGTTAAGTTATACAAAAATATTCAAAAAGGCAGAGAGCGTGTTCCTAAACGTCAAATCACAACCTTAGAATGAAAGTGACGTAACTCAAAATTTCTGTAACTTCTGATTTTTCAATAAACTGACCTTTAAAAGCGAAATGAACTCTAAAACTAGGTTGTAAAAAAGATGCCGAATTTTTTTAGTTAGGTCACTTTCATTCTAAGGGTGCGAAATGCATTTGCAAAAAATTGACTTTCGTTGATCAAACAGAATTTGTACAAGCAGGACGATTTCATATTTGAAAATACCAATATTTGCATCATAAAATGACGATAATTTGACGATCGAATTGAAGTTGACTTGACGTTTTCGAAAGCGACCGAAAAAAATGACGTTGATTTGACATTTTGGAAAACGATCTTGCGCGGAGAAATCTCATTCTCCTACGTCAAATTGACGGAGTGAAATCTCTGAGATCTCAGATACGAGAACTGGACAATTTTAAATATATTTGTTGTCAGATTTTAAAAAATGTCAGTCAGGGTTGCCATGTCTTGAACTAGTTTGATAGCCAAATTAAAAAATATTTGTAGCCCAAAATCAGAGCCGAAAAAAAAGCCCAAATAGTAGCGCATTACGAATAAAAAAATGTATCTCATAATTTCAATCACATTTCCATTTTATTTAAAAATAAAAATGGAAAATTATAGAAACAACAGGGAAACTGAATGAAATTCAAGTGAAGATTGTTGCAGTTGATTTGAAATGTCAAAACGAATGAGTAGAGTACTTTTATTCAGTGATCAAAAAGTGGTGCTAAATTGTGAAATGCGTTAAGGGTATGTTCAGGGGGAGAGAAGTGTTTTATTTATATGATTCATTTGTACAAAAAAAAAACACCCACAGAAAAGATTTGGGCTATTAATAGCCCAATTATGATTGGGCTGTCATACTGAAATTGTTGTCGGCAAGAAAAAGATAACCGAATTTATGACAAATAGCCCAATCTGGCAAGCCTGATGTCAGTGTCAACTTGTGACATATAAAGGGTATTTCAATTAGAAGACTCGATTTTTAAATGTAACGCCCTATTCACTCGATACGTCCAGATTAAAACTTAAATCCGGATGTATTTACATTGAATTTGTATAATTTACATTCGGATTTAAGTTTAAATCTGGATGTATCGAGTGAATAATATGGCGGTAAATGTTGTGTGTCAGATATCCACTTATTTTTTATTTATTTTTGTTTAAAAAAACATTTTATGGCATTAAATCTGGAGTTTAAAGTCCGTCAAATGACCGCCGAGGCTATGCCGCAGGTGGCACGAATCCAGCAGTCCTAATTTTCGATGACTTTGCGCATACATCTGTCTGTATTTATGCTGAATGACGTTCGTTAAGTTGGTATAAGTAACAATCAAATGGGTGAAGCTTCTAGATGTTACAAAATCTTACCGCGCATCAGCAAGTGAATTTGTTACATTTTATTGTTTCTATAAAAGCAAAAGTGAATTCATATATGTATTAAAATAATTTTCTCTTTCACAAAACTCTTTAATTGAACTGCACTCTCATTGCAGCCGCAGCGCCGCCGCCGCCGAACAAAAACCCAAACACAATAACACTTTCCACGCAACGTAAAATAATTGCGTTGTTTGAGAATTATGATGCTCGAAAAAAAAACCTTCGGTTGTAAATATAATTCACGGCCGCGCATCTCCATACAAGCGTGCAATTTATGCGCACTTGGGTGATTGTTGTTGATAGAAAGGAAAACCTGCTAATTTTTACACCTGTTCGAGCATAACAAAACATTGCATTAGGAGAGCAAAGATTTCCCTCAAGATAAACAAAAAAACACAACACAGTTTTTTTTTTTTTTTTTTGTTCGTGAAAAACTTAACAACATTGAGACGATACAAAGATTTACAACAGCGCGCGCGCTCCAATTAAGGTCAACAGAAACAAAATTATAATTGCACCTTAGCACGGCAAAAGATACCTTATATATACACTTTAGATTATGTTCGGAGGCTTTGAGTTTTAGGTACCTTACTTTACCTTACCTTACCTTGCCTTGCCTTACCTATCCTACCAACACAATTCAAATGGCAGCACATAGAAATGAAATGAAATTAAAAGTGTAAGCCGCAGCAGCAGTAGCAACAGTAGAATTGTGTTTACTTTTCTAAGAGCCAGGGCAATTTTATGGGCAATTAAATGTCGGTTTTTAAAAAGAAACAACTGAAATGCCCAAGAAGAAAACCACCATCTCACAGCTCACAGCGCCAAACGCGCACCGAACACCGATCAATGAACAATTGAAATGATTTACGACTTTTAGTATTCGAATCGAACGAATCGAACAAATGGAAGTTAAAAATTGTGTGCATCAGTGAAATTTCAATTTCTCCTTAAACTTGTCTCCAACTTCAATTGTGGAATTCCAATGATTTATATGTTTGGGACAGGTTAACTATACTGTCTATCTACTATAATAATATGAGACTCTTGAGTCTTGATAGTTTATTAAGAGCTTAAATTCAGCAATAATCGAAGCTGACATATTAAATAGATTCAAGAATTCCAAATAATGTCTACAGTCTTCATGGTTTAGGTCAGAGAAAATTGCAGAAAAAATAAATAAACAAAAAAAATAATTTACAATGAGAACTTGACAGATTTTTGAATGATTAATTAAGAAACCTTAGCGCCTTACTTATAGCTGAACACAATAGATGAGCCGCATGACCTTATAAATAAATTAAATAAACTGGGTGGCGCGACAGGTCTTTAAGAAAACCATTCAAGTGTTATTGGCAGGAATTGTATAAGACTTACAATTTTCTGTCGAATCCGAAAAACTAAGGTGAGAAGCAGTTTTTCATGACAAGAGATACTTTTGGAGGATTTGAAAAATTTCTTGCAAGAGGTAGTAACCCGTGAAAAACATTTGTGTTTTTTTTAGGTGGCATCGTCTGGGAATCGAATACAAGACCTTCACCCAGAGAAAAACTAAGGGAGTCTTCACACTAGAATTATGTACTTCGATGACATATTTTGACGTCTCGCAGTTTTCTATTTCGCTTCAACTTCATTTTTAAAAAATCTAAAAAATTCTATTTCCTCTACCTAACCTCTCACCATGAAGTGGGAGTGAGTAATTCGATCTTGTAAGTCAAATGCATTTTCCTATCATTTAGAACACTTTCAGAAACATTACAAACGCATTAAAAATCGCTATAATATTTGTCAAACTGACCAAGATGCATGTTTCATCATTAAAAGTTTTGACAGATTGACTGAGGGAGATAGATATATGTATGCAAATGGAGAATGGCGAAAAAACAAAATGTTATATTTTTTTTTTGGTTGATCTTTGAAGTAACAGAGTTTCGCAGTGATGACTTACATGAAGGGTCTTTCAATAGCGACGCTGGAATTTTATTAGAGATAACGGTCTTATTATTAAAGCATCATCTGTCAAATTTGACGTTATTGTGAATTTTTGTAGAATTTATATTTGTAGTATATATAGGGCGATTCATAATGGAAGGTTGATCCGTGGAACAAATTGTGCAAAACATCAAGGTTTTATTTTCAATATCAATACAGCTCCGTTCTGAAAACGTTCGAATAAGCGAATAAGCCCATTAACGAATAAGCTTATTATTAACGAATAAGCCCATTTTTCGATGAAAGAACGTATGAAGCATTGCGGGGATGTGCGGGGATGGTAAAAATCCAAACGAGACACATCAGTACGAAATTTATCCGGAAAAAGACACTTTTTAGCGCATATTTTTGTAAGAGATTTTTTAAAAACAAAACAAGCCATTGCCATAATTATCAACGGACAGCGCTACAGATCGATGAGAAGCAACTTCTTGTTGCCTAAACTGGATGATGATGATACGATTGTCAATAATTACCAATTGATATTTGATAAATATTGAATCAACTATTCTTTGATTTTTTATAAATTTTCTAGTAGTTCACAATGGTTGTCTGCACCATTCTCAATTATCAACACTCAGTTAGGTTGTTAAATATCAAAAAATAATTGGCAGCTATTACGGTGATCGATATCGACCGACATGAGGATGGGGCTTTATGTCAAAAAAGCTCACAAAGCACATGCCACGATGCATATTCTTTGTTTTCTTCTTTTCTTCCTTAGTAAGAAAAAATTAGGAAAGAAAGAAATGAAAAATAGAAGAAAGGAAGAAAGGAAGAAAGGAAGAAAGGAAGAAAGGAAGAAAGGAAGAAAGGAAGAAAGGAAGAAAGGGGGAAAGGGGGAAAGGAAGAAAGGAAGAAAGGAAGAAAAGAAGAAAAGAAGAAAGGAAGAAAGGAAGAAAGGAAGAAATGAAGAAATGAAGAAATGAAGAAAGAAAGGAAGAAAGAAAGAAAGAATGAAAGAAAGAAAGAAAGAAAGAAAGAAAGAAAGAAAGAAAGAAAGAAAGAAAGAAAGAAAGAAAGAAAGAAAGAAAGAAAGAAAGAAAGAAAGAAAGAAAGAAAGAGCTTACTTGCTTTCTTCCTTCCATTTTCATTGCTTCTTTTCCTCATGTCCTTATTTATTTTTTTCTTACTTTCTTTATTCGTTTCTTCCTCTCACGCAGTATTAAATCCTTAAAAAACATATCTTCTAGTAAGACTGCTTCAATTTGAACTTTGATCAAAATAATCGATCGATCTTGAGGAATCTGCGTTTAGTTTCTCTGTTGCTTCGATTGTGAAAATATTTTCCACAGATCTTCAGTAGTCATCCACAGCAGTTTATTTAGATCTACTGATAGTTTGTATTTCTTAGCTGAACTGGTCCTAAAATGCTACCGCATTGCACGGCCCTGAAATCTGTTTTGTAGATACATGAATTTAGAGATAAAATATTGGCAAAGTTAATAGTTGATATATTGTTTGCAGCTTTAAGGCATTTTGAAGAATCATGGATTTTTTTTTTGCGAAAAGGAAGCAAAACGGAAGACTTTACCAGAAAAATGACTAATTTAAAGCTCTCTCTCCCCTTTTTATACTTCACTTTGGCAGTGAAGTATTATTTCTCATGATCCCTCAAAGTCATCTCTTGTGAAATTAAAAAAATAAAAAGAATGCATTCCACAATCGTTTTCCAGGCTATATCTTCAATTTCTGTGCAGCCCAAAAGAATCCCAGACACCAACTTTAATAGATCGACTTTTTGTTTTTTTTTAATTTTTTTATTTTTGGAGAACAATAGAAATTCACTCAACGAAAATTGTGTCCCTCACAAGACCCATTACACGGTCAGCTTATACATACATTACATAGGCTAGGTATAGATGTTGCATTTGATAGACTGAAAGCTGCCGCCAGCTATTGGCACAAAAAAATAAAAAACAATCATCCGACTATATAACCAACAACCACAATGCACCCCATATCAGCGCTGAAACAATAATAATTTGAAATTCCTTGCGGCAGATATCCATCCATCTACCGACTTAACCGTCTTCGTTTCAGTTCCTCTCTGGACTTCTAGGTACATATAATAGTTGTAAACCTTTTATTTTTTAGTTTTGCTTATTTCTCTCGTCTTTGTGTGGTGTGGCGGTGGTAAAGTCAGAGTCTCTATGTCAAAAAAAAAAGACCACTTTACCCACATACGATATAGGCACGTACGGTATGACGGTGATGGTGGTGGTGGCGGCAGAAAGCCTGTGTGGCACAAAACTCCCAATTGAATTCGCATTCCCTACATAATAAAATAATATCTATACGTCAGGGACTATGGAAAAGAAGACTTGCTGCTGATGCTGATGCTGCTGGCTGCTGCTGCTGTACCTACACTCGTACTGTATATGTAGTTACAAAGATTTGCTGAGGAGGCTGAACTTATAGTTCGGTATCTTTAAGCTAAACTCAGTTTGCGTTATAAGTTGGATGGACATTGGACAATTGATGCACAGTGGTAGAAGAAAGAGGCTATAATCCATATAGGATTGATTTTTTAGAGGTAGGTTTTAATATTTGTTGATTAAAAAAAGAGTCGAAAAACATTCTGCGAGAAATATATCATGCGAGAAAAATATCATGCTAGAAGAGTATCATGCAAGAAAAGTATCATGGGAGAAAAATATCATGCGAAAAATATATTATGCGAGAAAAGTATCATGAGATAAAAGTTTCATAAAAGAAAAATATCATACGAGAAATAATTCATGCGAGAAAAATATCAAGGGAGAAATATATTATGCGAGAAAAGTATCATGGGCGAAAAGTATCATGGGAGAAAAATATCATACGAGAAATATTTCATGCGAGAAAAATAACATGGGTGAAAAATTTCATACGAGAAAAGTATCATGGGAGAAAAATATCATGCGAGAAATATGTTATGCAAGAAAAGTATCACGGGAGAAAAATATCATACGAGAAAAGTATGATAGAAGAAAAATATCATGTGAGAAATATAACATGGGAGAAAAATACCATGGGAGAAATATTTTATACGAGAAAAGTATGAAAAAGTAAAAATATCATGCGATAAGAGTATCATGCGAGAAATATATCATGTGAAAAATATAGCATTCATGAAAAGTATAATGCGAGAAATTTATCATCTGAGAAAAGTATTATGCGAGAAAACAATGAGACGAGATAAATATCATGCGAAAAAAATATTTCCGTTTGCGGTGAAAATCGTGGTCTTCTGAGTTTCAAATGATATGCTCCCGCTGCCGGGTCCTTCCCTTAATTGAATGAGATCTCCTTCTAGACCAGACTACACCATGAAGTTAGGTCTGCTTTGTTTCTTAAACCTTCAAATGAGACTTGGTACTCTCGTGCTGTTTAATGTTATCTATTTTCCCACTATAAAATCAGCTTGATCCTCTTTATGCTTTCATATAGCTTGTGTTTTCGTCTACAATTGGACCCCTATACCAATAGATGCCTTCTTACCAAATTTTCGTCTTAAAATCTCCCAAAAATCTTTGTGTGCCCGCAGTTTTGCTCGGCGAGGAGCTCGTAGAAACAGTTTTTGGTTATTGCGTCATTTTCCTCTTCTGAAAGGGGAATAGGGCATATGTGCTTAAAAGACTTAGATGATGGATATAGTCTTCATTCTTTCACTGACTTCTCGAAATTTAAAGAGTTTTATTTTCGATTTCCTTTGGACAGCAGAATTCGGTCCAAACAAGAGCGAGTGGCGGGAAAGAGCTGTTATTTGAGATTCATAACTAGATCGGGTAACGGGTAGCTGCTCAACTTTCTGTGGCATTGGTCCTTACCGGCTTTTCCTTTAAAACAGCTTTTAACGGCATTTAGTCCTATAAAAATTGGCGTTTCGTTCCGGCGATATCACTTGGACTCATCAGGGCCTTGTTAATACGCAATCCTTTAGATATGGGAAGGGATAGAAACTCATCCGAATTATCAATTTGTTCTTCCGAGGCATATTTCAATAATTTTTCCGGCTTGTTTCATCTTTTGCTAAGCCCGATTTTTGAGACAATTTTATTGAAGTGACTGCCCATGGATTTATTGGATTGTCACGCTCGTCACAAGTTCACCTAAAGTAGTTATAATTTCAAATTGATGATTTTATCCCCTTTTTTCAAGATTCATCTTTTTCCTTTAGGACTCGAATAACCCCACTGTGCTTTCCTTCCGCCAGCCGTCGAATCACTGACTGGACATATGAAACAACTGGAAAAGATGGATGGATGCAATCAATAGATACCTACTTCCATATATCCAGATACCAAAGAAGCCTTTAGCTCTGCACTGCAGTCCAAAGCTGCATGCCAATCTCATGCGTTTTATATAGAATATTCCTGGGCCTTATAATAAAACTCCTTGCATCATCATTGCGCGACCGACAGAATCTCTCTCTATCTTTTCTACATATGTAAGATATTTTCCAGGAGTCGAACTTTGAAGAACCCACAGTGTTTGATCGACGTTGATCAAATTAGTTTCCCTAAGATCGCGTTTATGGAAAGTTCAACATTTCGTTTCTCTGCTCTGTTGTGCTGTGCTGGGCTGTGTAAGTAAGTGCACATGAGTGATCTCTTGGCGGCAGGCAAATCATCAACACATCTCTTTATCTATATAGCATGGGTATATAAAAAACCATTGTCTGACAATTCACTGCCATCACGTGGTGCTTTGTTTCCTTTAAGTCCTTTATTCTTTTCATTGTCAAGTGTAGTTGTCACACTCTCTTGATCAAGTGATACCCATCATCGTCTGCATCATCGGTCGTATTGCATCGCATCGCGTCGCGTCGCTCGTCAATCGAGAGTGAACGAAAGAAATTTGAATTTATATACAAAAACCTTCCCTTATATACTTCCTCGAATACCTGTGCCAATATTGTCAACATTGACCATCATGTTGTCATCGCGAGTGCGTTCGTAGAGTATGTGACGTTTGATGGTTGGTTATTTTGTTTTTTTTTGACAGAATGATGTCGTGTTTTATGGAATATTTCATTTAATTGGAATCTCTTGTTACACCATGGGTGCTATAGCTTAAGTTCTTCCTTGTGCTGGCTGTGCCATCATCATGATCGAGTTTCGAATGTATCATCATCAGAGTTAGTGTAAGCAAAATAATAAAAGAAAAAATTAATTGCAAACGAACGATAGTGTTAACTTTGATTGATTCGATTTCAATCTCGAGTGAATTGCACTCTGCGCCGCGCCGGTAGATTGATGCAACCAACCAACTGCAACGTGTGCAATATCAAAGGGTTTTGTACCGATTCGCTGCATAAAACAAGACTTCATCTTTTTCTGATTCTTCGTCTTGGTCTTGGCAGAGAGCTATATCTAGTTCTGTTTCTTGTATTCATTTTTTTGTTTACTCCTGATTTCTTCTTCATGATGTATGATGGTAAGTTAAACCTTGAGATTCTTTGTTTCTCACTTTTTTTCTTCAGTTTTTCTTTTTTGATTTTCTTTTATTTTATTAAATTTCTTTTAATTGTGCGATCTGCTCAGCTCAATTCTCATCTGCTCTGCGCACAAAACACAAGATTGATTGGAAGAGATTGAGGAAGTCGTTCTTCTTTTGCTTCTCGCGATGGATCATCATCATCATCACATCAGAAGAAGAAGAAGAGATGTTGTGTCAATTAATGATATCTGTTTCTAGGATGTTCAAGGGACATAAATGGTCATTGGTTTTAGCTGGTTTTATGGGGCGGACATAAAAAGGATGCGCAGTTTTTTTTTTTTTTTGTGTTTTGTTTTTGTTGTTATTTTCTTTTAATGGACAAGCTGGGGTATATATATTACATCGATGCGACGTCATGGCGAGTGATATAAAATGTTTTAATTTTTTTCTTGATTTGAATTAAATTAAAAAAAAAAAAAATCTTTATAAGGACTATAACCTGGGCTTCTGGTTGGGTTCGCAGATGGTATAATCATTGATTTGAAGCAAGAGTACGTTGATTCTCAATTACAAATATAGGCAGACGTATTTGTCAGCATTAAAATTGCTAAACAATAATGGGCATTCCACAAAACCGTGATAGATACTTTGAAGTCCCTTCCATGTTATTTCATGTTGTAATATTCTTAAGGTCAATGAAAAATATACCAGTTCAAAAAAAGGTTTATTTATCATCTGGCATTTTCTTTGAGTACATATATTTTTTCATCGCCGCTATAATGTAGCTAAAAAAGTTACATCATAGGAGCCGTTTTTGAGAGAAATGAGATTTAGCGGTTCTTAAACACTTGCATGGGAGGTACCGTTTTTTTTTGAAAATTTCGATATGCAATATTGTCAAAACTTATTAGAAAATTGTGTGTAAAAATTTTTATTAAAATCGGTTCAACAGGTTATGAGGTATTCGAAAACCAAAAAATATGGTTCTCTGAGAGATGCCCTTACTAAACGGTAGAAATTTTTTTTTTTTCAATAATATAGTAGATCGTAGAATTTTCCTTACCGGTTTTTAAACACTTCTATGGGAGGTACCGTTATTTTTGGTTAAAAGAAAAATTTGTATTTCAAATCTGCTAGATATTGTTAAAAAAACTGCTGTGTCCAAGTTTGATAAAAATCGATCATGTCTTTTTCGAATTAAGTTCTCAAAAAAAAATTTTGAAACTTTTTTTCAAAAATCCAAAAAAACTAATTTTGAAAAATTTGGTAGGTATGTACATATGTATATAAAACTTTTTAAAGCATTCGTCATAAAAAAATTTATCAAAATCAGTTGAATTTTTTTGAGAAAGTAGAAAATAAGAAAAATGGTTCTATTGGAGGTACCATTTGTAACCATTTTTCGAAATTTTTTGTTTATAAAATGGTTGCCTTGTATTTTTTAAGAAATGGTTGCCTTTTTTAAAAAATGGTTGCTCTTTTTATAAAATGGTTGCCTTTGTTATAAAATGGTTGCCTTTTTTATAAAATGGTTGTCTTTTTTATAAAATGGTTGCCTTTTTTATAAAATGGGTGCATTTTTTATGAAATGGTTGCTTTTTTTATAAAATGGTTGCCTTTTTTTGAATTACTGAATTTTTTTTGAAGTTGTGGGCACGTTTCTGAGATAAATAAGATTTTTTCTAAAGAAATTTATACGGTAGCTACTGTTATTTTTGGTCCTAAAAAAAATTATAAAAACGTGTCGGGGGGGAATGCCCAAAAATGGCTAGGTACCAAGTTTAAATAAAATCGATCCACCCGTTTAAACTGCAGTTGAAGTGACAGGGCATTCAGACAGACAGAACTGCGAGATCCACCTTTTTCGACTTCGCTATCATTGTAATGCCAACTTTGATCAAAATCTCGAGTTCGATTTTTTTTAAGAATGCATAACTTGCCATTAACATATGTATACAGGGTGATCCATATAAGGTGCACCAAAAAGCTATAGAGCGAGTAGGTTGGGTTAAGACAAGAAAAAAATCGTACAGGAAGGGGGTCTTTTTCCCGGCCCCATTAAGGCGGGAGGGTCTTACTTAAAACAAAACAAAAATTTAAAAACAACGGTAAAACTTACAATGCCATCCTATACCTTTTTGGAAAGCCAGAAATCTCTTCTTTAATTTTAATTTTAAATTAAGTTGTGTTAGCGAATAGTTTTTGAAAAATTAATTTTCAAACTCTAAATTTTGAAAAACTAAATTATTTAAAAAATTTCAAAGTAATTTTTATTCAAAATTTTATGTAATTAAGTAGAATTTTTGTTTTCAAAATTCAATGCTCTTATTAATTTTTAATAAAAAACAGCAAACCGGATGCTAAAATGTATCTTATAGTTTTTGAGAAATTAAATAAAAATGAAAAGTACTTTTTTCCAAGAAAAACCTTTTTTTTTTGGTTTTCCCAAGTTTGGTCTGCTGAGGTCGATAACTAAATTAGCGGATTATTCCTTTTTTATTTTGTTTTGCATACCATCCGGTTTTTAGCAAATAATAAAAAAAAAAACTGGATTAACTAGATTTCACCTTTACTACTTTTTATTTTTTTTCTGTTTTAAGTCAATTTTTTAGAAAATTGCCCCTCCCATACGATTTTTTCTGTTCTTAACCCAACCTACTCGCTCTAGCTTTTTGGTGCACCTTAACCGATCAGCATGTATGTATGTATATTATGCAGTACCAATAAAAGCAAGCTTGATAATGTCCATTTTTTAATAACTCTATAAGCTGTCAGCTGTCAAAGTGTATTTTTTTAGGGTTGCCAACACTTTACTATACAAACTCAAATCTTGAGTTAATTTTGTGACAGCTGTCAATTTTTTTTGTAGGGTTCTCAACACTTTATTGCACAAAAAATGGCGGCACATTTAATAAAATCTTGCGTTAATTAATAAAATTTTGCGACACCCCTCATTAACATCTGCATACATTTCTGCAGTCATCAATGATTCACTGTTCATAAAATTTCTATACATAATCTTATTAGTCAATCAATGATTTTTGTAGATTATCAATAGCATTTATTTGCATTTCTAAAAATTTTAATTCTTTGCCTCTCATTAATATTACCCGTTTAATTATTTTCATGTTCTTGTTCCTTTAATAAGGAAACATTTCATATAAGATGTTTAACTATTTCCTGAATTTAGAAATAAAGTATGTAATTAAAATAGATCTAAATCGTATAAGACTATTTAAATTAAATGATAATTATAAAATGGACTTGTAACCAGGCAGAAGTTTTAATTGATCAAAACATTGAAGGTGTTGCTATATAGCGACCTTAGCTTTATTATATTTTATTTTTTTATTCTGATTTTATGGTCAACTTATGCTAACTCGTTAATTATTATCAGCTTATTTTGATCATTTTGATGATCGTATAGAGATATGTGATATAACATTGATCAGATTGTGAAACAAGTTATTTTACCTTCAAGGCCTAGCCAAGAGAATTCTCTAAACCCATCCTCATAAAATCCCTGGATTGACAAGAAAAAAAAGGTAAACCTCAAAATAAGGGGTAACTAAATTCGATTTAAAAGAAAAATTAAATTCATAATCCAATGTCTTTATATATAGGTTAAGACTTAGGGCCAGTTTCACAGTGCACACTTAAAAAAATAAGTGGCACTTAATTTCCCCATTTTGGCACTATAGCCGCAATTTTACTGTCTGAGTCTAAGTGGCCAACATGGGAGACTTAAGTGTCAGTTATTCCAATAAGTTAACACTGTGAAATTGTGGATTAGTTTTCCATATTTGGCACTAAAGTGACACTCAATCGAGTGTGAAACTGGGCCTTAGACTTATTAACTCAAAGCATTTCCAAGGGTTCAATGGTTAGTTTTTTTTTTTTTCTTTTATTATACCCAGCCTCACCTCACTTTCCAACCAAAATTGATTCTCTTAACCTTTTTGAACTATTCGTCCTACTGCCTTTGGAAATAACTCTTGTTTTCGTTTATAAAAAACAAAAATTACCTAAAGACCGAGAACGGCTTAGCCTGGCAAAAAATACTTTCACTTGTAGAAACCTTCTTCATAGCAAAAAGGGACAATTACGTACCACCATTCCGAACCTGGGGAACTATAATCCACACGGCTGGCGCGGCGGCCGCGGCGGCGATAACATAAATCTATGGTGGCTACACGCCACCTTTATAGTTTCAAAGGTATATAAAGTTTCTCTGTGCTGCCCTCTGATGATGTTGCCTATGCCTGTTGCAACACACTCTATATACATATACCGGTGCGCAGCACTTCATAATTCCACAAGCAATCTGCTTCAGTTGAAAGCCAGTTCCATTATCGAGGTCATCAATGCCAAAACCAGCGCATATATACTGTGCATCCATCTAGCCTTAGTTTTTGCATTGCTATTTATTCGTTATAAAGATATATACCTACCTACTATACTCCTATTAAAAGGCACCACTTCACCTTTTGACACCTTCGGAAGACATCACTTCTTCATCACACCTGTGCAGTGAGGAGTGAAGCAGAAAATGATATGCTGCTGCATTTGGAATCATATTTAATTGCGTCCGGAGTCCAGAGTTCATGCATGTTATTGGGGCAACGATGCGATGATGGTGAAGTGATGGTTTATTTCTGGGTATTTTTTTGTTTTATATAGACTGTGAACTTTTGAACTTCAAATAATGGCAATTGAGATGAAGATTGAACAACCAAGAGACGCAGGTGCATTTTATTGTTCTGATGCTGATGTGAAAGTGATGATCCTTCCTTCGTTCCCTTTTTTATGATTTTTTGAGTTTTTTTTTTTTGTCTTGATCAATTCCACTTCTGAGCCAATGATCCACTAATGATCCACAACCATGGATGTTTTGCTCGCAAATTGTATACAATTACTCATGGCATTAAGTCTGTAATTTTTGTATATCGACAGGAGATGAAGATGGTTCAATGGTCTAGTCTTGGGACCACCACCAGACGGCGGCGGTGAGTTAGGTAATCTGTATAGCCTCTGGCCTTTTTACAAAGTTGGTGATTGGACGCAATGAATGGGAGGTTATCGATATTAAATTGATTTGCATTTAGTTTTTTTTTTTTAATTTAATTTGATTTGAAGTGATGATTCACTTGAGTGGGAATGAAAAGTTAAGTTGGCTTCTGAATGGTATAATAGGTCATAAAATTTGTAGGATAGCCTTAAGGGTGAAGATGGGACGATGATGATGACGGTATAGGATAATATTGAATCTAAATAACTAAGGTTTTAAAAGTATATAGTGCAACTTTACTTCTAAGTTGCTATTTTCAAATAGGGTGATAATGGTATAAAAATGACGTGTTGTTAATTAATTCATTGGTAGTCATCTTTTGTACTGTATTCTTCCCTTCAGGGCCTTTTGTTTTCTGTCTCCAAGTTTTAGTTTTTTTGTTAGCATTTCCTATTCTATTTTATTTTTTATCATTCTCTCTAATTGGTGTAACAAATGGTATACAAAAATGCTTCCTACGTCCCATGGGTCCAAATAAACTATTTGATACACAGGGTACTATTTCAATATTTTCAAAAATGAATCAACGATAATAAGGCAATTTTCGTTGATATTTAGACCAGTTTATACCAGTCATTTGGCAAATAGATAAAAACATGTGTAATATGTTTAATATTATTCGTTTTCGAAAGTTGTGGTATGGGTTTATGGAATTGTTTTATACCATTTAGACGCACATACCAGAACGTTTATATTCTTCCTCACAAAATATCGAAAAGATAGAAGACAAAACTATACTCATGCTTTTTTTGAGGGTCTTTTGTTTTTCAACCACCTAATAACTCTAACCAAGTAAGGTTTTTTTACCCTATTAAATTTTTTCTTATTATCGGTAATTGGTATAACAAATATCACATTTAAATTCTCCCTACGTTCCAAGCGTCGAAATATGCTATTTAGTGTCCAGCATAATGATTTATTTTGTTCACAATAGAAGCGACGTTATTTAAGGAATTCTCGTTGTTACTACGATCAGTTAATACCAGTCATTTTTTAACTAAATTGACATCAGTATAATTTTGTTTGAAACCGCAATTGGATTTTTATTTATTTTTTTAAATTACGATAGTTGTCATATACATACTTAGGTTTATCAATTTTTGTATACCAGTCAGACGCACTTATCGAAGATAAAAACCATATTCACAAGACCCAAAAACACTAACCAATTTTCAATTCTCTCGTTAGTGTTTCCTATTCTAGTTTTTTCGCACTTAGTGGTATAAAACATTGAACCATAAGTTCCAAGTGTCGAAATAAGAGTTTTTTTGTACAGAATACTGTATTATTATTTTCAAAAATCAATCAACGCCAACTAGTAATTTCTTGTTGATATTTAGACCTGTTTATACCAGTAGTTTAGTAAACAAATAAAATATGTTAAATTTAGTTCGTTTACTTTACAGTAGAAACCGTAATTCGACATTAAAAAATTATTTACGGCATAGGTTTATCAATTTGTTTTATACCAGTCAGATGCACATGTCGAATAAGTAGAAGACAAAAATAATTCTCACACTTTTTTTTGCAGGGTCTTTTGTTTTCTGCCTGGTAAGCGTTTATTAATCTATTTAATTTTTTTCTGTTGTGCGCTAAGTAGTATAATAAGTGGTATAAAAAAATGCTCCCTACTTTCCAAGTGTTGAAATAAGCTACTACTACTGCTAAGCTAGATTTAAAATGAATTCTCATTGATGTTTAGACCAGTTTATACCAGTCATCTGGTAAATCAAGACAAATATGTTTAGTTTTGTTCGTCGCCATTTCAATAGAAACTAGAATTCGACTCCGAATAACTTTTATTGTCAACAGTTGTGGTATAGATTTTTCAATTTTTTGTTTATACCAGTTAGACGCACACATCAAATAGGCAGTAGACAAAAACAATCTGTTCTTTGGTATAAATAGATACATACCTACTCTCAAAATACAGAAAACTGAAGCTATTTGTCCTTTTATGTCTGTTTATACCAATCGCTGATGGTGTAGGTACATTTAAGAGTGACTGTTATTTCCCAAACAATTTTTTTTTAAATTCAGATATCCTCTAAATCAAAAGTTTATCCCCTAATGACTTAACAAAAATCTTTTTCCGTTAAATCCGACAAATCAGGAAAATCTCCTTAAAAACAATTCTCTGCAATGTTAAAAGGCTAGAGGTCTGTTAACAGCTTGACCAACATTTGAGTTTTAATTCTGATAATTGTTCCTTAAAAGTATTCTTTAACTACGAAAGCCTCTCATAAGTCATAAACAATTAAGAATGAACATTTATAACTACTCTACCCTTCACAAAAAGCTGTCAACTATCATCCTATGACTTTTTAAAACGACAATCTTTATATAAAGACCAGAAGAGTGCACCAACAACGATATCTTCATGACACTTAAAAACGTATAAAACCGTCCGAGGAGAAGCCGAAGCTGGGATCACTATTACAATCAAAAAGAAACAAAAAAAAAACGATAACAAGACGCATTTAAAACGAAAACTTGCCATCATCAAACAAACAAACAAACAGAAAACAGATGAAAAAGAAAATATTTAAAAAGCTAATTCCATTGCACATGCGCGCAACTGTTTGCTCGCTTGGACTTGGACTAATAAGGCCTGAAAACCATCTCGATTTCAATCTCTGTGGATATGTGTCTGGATGTGTAGTAAACCTCTCCTCTATGCTCTCAAGATATAATATAGGGATATAAATCTGGAAGACGAGTATCTATGTATACAAAACGACGACTTCTTATATAGTCGACGACAAAAGAATGCCACCGAGCAGCTTCAATGAGAGATAATCATCGCTGCTCTCGCAAGGATAAAAGACACATCTTTTGCTACACAGCGCAAGCATCATTTTGCCCCAAGTGGAGTTTTCTTATCATCGCGTCCAAACGACCATGTCCATGTCGTCGTCTTCGTCGTCCAATTCAAGCCAACCCAAATGGTATAACGCACTTTACCTGAATAGCCGCGCACCTGGACCCAGAAGTAAAATTCCACTTATCTAGAACTGAATGTAGGTATAGTGATAGTTTTTTTTTCTGTTTTAGAAAAACTTGATCTGGCAACATGTTGCCTAAGAGATATACAGATGACAAGTGTGCGCGCGAACTTACGATTGGTGTGTGGTTATAGGGTGACAATTTGTCACTTTGGCGTCAAATTGTCAAACCCGGAAATTCCACCTAGTTTTTACCAAAAATTAAATCAAAAACATAACAAGAATCAGGATCACAACAAAAAAATCACTGCAACATCGCGCCCAGATAAAGCAAGATGTAGATGATGATGTGGCAGCAACATTTCCATCTAAAAATAAATCACCGTTATGCAATCGAATAGCCAAGGCAGCAGCAGCGGGAAGCTCATAGATAGTTTTCCAAAGTCAAGTTTCGTTTCTAAGTTTTTTTTACGGTGGCGGACGTAGGAAATAGTCAAAAACAAAAACAACAAAAAAAAACCAGGCCCGGTTGCCTTGTCAGACTGTGAGATTGCAACAACCGCATCATCATCGCTTAACCGAGTAACAACTGCCGCCTGCCTCCTGTCATGGAATAAGCTACGGTCGACTGAATCGTGACATTAATGAATCGTTTCACCTGTTTCGGACTCAGATAAAAGAAAACAAAAACGGAACCTATAGAACCTGACCGAAAGCCAGGCCAGGCAAGGCCCCCAGTAGCCAAGTATGTATTATACCAGTAGAGGTCGTTCTTGCGGCTATTTTTTTTTTTTTTATTTGTTTATGCAACTTTGGTTCTTATATCACCGAGATTCACAATCGGGTTCTATGACTTAAGCTAGGAGACGCTTGGAGTGCGAAACTTCAATGTCAATATATAAATGTAGAGACTGCATTTCTCTCTCTCTCTCTCTCTATAGTGATGCAGTGTAAATGTTACGTATATATACTCGTATGCGAGTATAAATTTAAGCCAGCGGGAAACTTCTTTTTTAGACAAAGTCTATCCCCGTGGGAGAGCAGCTCTGGATAGGAAAACCTGTCGTTTGATAGATGGACGGGTGAGTAGTAGAAGTTGTTGAAAATATAACGTTTCGTCATTTGTTATGCAATTTTTAGCTACAAACACCGCCATATCGCCATCGCCAAGAAACGAACGTTGACGTGATGGGCGAATATGCAAATTGATTTTCGCCTTATGACGAATTGATGGATGTTGGGTGAGACTTTGTAGCAAGCCTATAAGAGGAGCTCAATGGTTTAAAGTTAAAGTTGTATGCAAATTTCATATATTATTTGCAGTATTCCACCACAGGGCGGCTGGCGTAGTTGATTATTATACATGGATCATGCACATTAAAATGTAATAAGATAAATGACTAGTATTTTAGTTGTCATATATATATAGCCCTACCCTTATATTCCAGGAATAATATCTTAGCTAATTCGAAGATATTGATGAGGAAAAAACTTGATCGATGCAAAGTTATAGGTACTTTTTTATTGGAAAAAAAAATTAATGCAATTTTTTAAAAGAGAAAGGTACGCGCCGTTCTGCTGGAGCAACATGATTCCCGTTATAAATTTAAAAATGATCAGAAATATGAAATAAGGTAATAAATAAATAGCCCAGTCAATAAAGGCCCAATTGGGATATAATCGCCGGAAAGCTGGATTTTCGTATATAGCCTCCTCATGGTGTTCTTAAGAAACTGTCAAAAGTCCCCAACGATATCAGTGCCGCTTACAATTTTAGGGAGGAAGGGGGTTGAAGGCCTCCTGAAATAATTTTTCATGAATAACTCCCAAATGGTAAGTTCTATACAGAAAAAATGACTAGAACTTATTTGTTGCTTAGAAAATTTTATACAAAAAATATTAACATAAAGGGTGTTTTTTTTAGACGTGTGGTTTTCAATCTGGCAGTACTTTTTTCGTAGTTGGTCTTTTTTACAGCTGTCACTTGATATATGCTCAGTTTGGTTGGCCATTTCATAATAAATAGACCAAAATAATGGTTCGAGATGGCTACCGATCCCGATTTTCACAAAAAAATTTTGTTCAGCGACGAAGTTCACTTCTGGTTGAATGGGTACGTTAATAAGCAAAATTTTCGTATTTGGATAAATCATAATCCACAAGCCATTGTTGAGACGCCGTTACATCCTCAAAAAGTCACTGTTTGGTGTGCTCTATGGACAGAAGGAATCATTGGTCCATATTTCTTCAAAAATGAAGCCGGCCATAATGTTACAGTCGATGGGGAACGCTGTAGAGCCATTATTAATGACTTTTTCGTGCCTGAATTGGAGGATGTTGATGTGGATGACCTTTGGTTCCAATAAGATGGCGCTACATGCCATACAGCCAACGAAACAATCAATTTATTGAAGGAAACTTTTGGTGAGCGCATTATCTCGCGTCGTGGGCCTGTGATGGCGTGGCCTCCAAGATCGTGCGATTTGACACCGCTGGACTATTTTGTGTGTGGTTATGTGAAGTCGCTTGTCTACGCAGATAAACCCGAGACGATTGACGTCTTAATAGAGAATATTTGGCGCGTTATTGCTGACATACGGCCCCAATTGCTGCAAAAAGTGGTCGAAAATTGGGCCTCTCGGCTGGAATTTATTCGAGCCAGCTGCGGTGGCCACTTGCCCGATATCATTTTTAAAACATAATAGCTAACACTTATCTTTGTAATGAAGCTAAATTCTTGGCCATAACATTAAATTGAATTCTTAGAGAAAACCACAGGTTTAAAAAAAAACACCCTTTACTTTTTTTTCATAAAAATAACCGTTTTCTAAATAAACCAATTGGAAGAGTTAAGGATTTTACTTTTCTTTTTGTTGGAGCGGCTTAGTTAGGCAATAACGCCCATATCGATTTGGAAATATCGCTCAAAAAAATTCTGAAAAATTTTTGTTGTTTTTCTTTTTCTCGATTTGGGCGTTATTTCCAATTTTTTAATTTTTTTGTAAAGGAAAGATGGCCCAAAATTAAAATTTTAAAAGTTAAATGGGAAATAACGCCCAACATTGGAAATATCGCCCAAAAAAAAAAATCCATAAAAACGAAAGAAATCTTAGGAAATAACGCCTAAATCTTAGGAAATAATAATAAAACTCAACACTATAATTTACATTATGGATTTTTGAAAATTCAAACGGCGCGGCGCACAGTGGCGCCAATTGACTTTTTTGGTCAATTAAGTGAATAAAAATATCATGAAAATTTTTTTTTTTTCTACTTAAAGAAAATTTCCAAGGCTATAAATTTTGTGAATTTCAAGAAAAAATATTTACAGGGTGTTTCAGAATCTTCAGCTGAAATACGACTTTCTTCTCATAGGAAATTAACTTAATATTTTTCCTCAAAACTTGTCAAAAGCAAATAACTGAAGTAAAAACAGGGTGTCTCAAAGTCAAACAAAGTCACAGTGGTGCATAAAGTAAACAAACAATAATTTTTTTAAATATTTCTGCTAGTGTATAAAAAGCCTTTTTTATTATTTTGCTGCACTTTAGAGTACAAACAGTGAGGTATGTATGCAACCCCCTGCTTGGTCACATTATAGAATTTGGGGTAGGTGCGAAGCTGGGTGTATGGAAAGATTCTTTAAATTCAGATTATTTTAATGCAAAAGAGACTTTGCATACACCCAGCCTCGCACCTACCCAAATCCTATAATTTGCCCAAGCAGGGGGGTTGCAGGGGGGCAGCATTCTCCCCATATATGCCTCACTGTTTATGCTCCGCGATTTTTTTAAGATTATCTTATCATTGAAATTTCACTTTGGAAATATCGCCTAAAATTTAGGAAAGAACGCCCAAATTTAAAAAAAAAATTGGAAATATCGCCCAAAATTTAGGAAATAACGCCCAAATTTTACAAAAACAAATTATATTGAAAATATTTTGCCGATATTTCCAACTTAAGATTTGGAAAAATATAAATTTGGGCGATATTTCCAATTTTTTTTCGGCGATAAAAACAAATTTGACCGATATTTCCTAATCGATTTGAGCGTTATTGCTCAACATACGCAGTTAAAATGTTGTGAATTTGTGATAAAAGCATATAATTTTGTTCATTGTTGGGAACATTATATGAAGATGATTTTAAGATATTGGCCCATTCTATTTGTCCAAATTTACTGTCAAATTGACAGCTTTCTTGAGTAAGTTTGTTAGATTGCTTTTTGTCTGATATTATATTTTCTTTCAGAATATATAAACAAATAAATTAAAAAAAAAAAACTAGAAAAAAATATTAAGTTCCCGTCAAGATACAAGATTAGCAAAAACCTTTTATTTAACTCTAGATCGTCTTTTAGTCTCCAAAACGAAAAGACCCTTAAAATATCTATATTTCTATTCTATTCACTAAAAACACAAGTCGAATAAAACCTCCTACATTGCAGGCTACATTATAGTGTATCTAATTTCTTTTGGATCTGTATTATATTACCGAACAACATTTCACCATCATTCTAATCATTTCAACTTACACGACTACCGCTCTTCTTTAGGTATATTTTATATCAGAACATAAAACAATTATCCAAACACGACTTCCATTTCTATATAGTCTTATTGCTTGCGCTAATCGCCTGTACATTATTGAATTATTTCCGCATCCTGTATCAGTATATATAGAGGATGGAGAAGCCTGCACCTGTTTACCGCAAGCCACACAACCAACCATCAGACAGTGCACACCGAAGCACCAAGTTAGTTTTTCTGTTAGGTCATCTATCTATCCTACGTTGAAGAGTAAATAAATCATGGGCATCAGTGGCAGGCAGCACAGCGGCAATATAGCAATGGTAATGGCAACGGTGCGCATGCGCATGGCTAAAGCTCATTTGCATTGATGACCGCCCCAGCCGCCACCGCCACTGCTATATAACGTTGCTCTCCATTTCGATATGGGCGATTGGGGATCACACAGTGCATCCAGGCGTTTAACGCTAGATTACCATCCTCCTCATAAACTGTGAAAATTTCCGGCCTAAAATGAAAAAGAAAAAAAAATACCTACATAGCCTGACGCGGTCTTTTCACCTAAGTAATCGATATCGTGAGAGAAGACGCATGCGTGCGGCCTGGCTGTAGTGCCTTTACCTACGCGTTCGGAATTCGAGGCCCTGATGACGATGTGTTGCCAGTTACCTATAATGCATATGGAAAATGCCCACAGGTGATGTAGTGGCTTCTCGAGAACAACTCGCACACTCCAGTGCATTATGATCACGCGCATCCGTGAAGAAGCGTTCACAATCTTCCTCAGTCATTTGTGCCTTTGCCATCGTCGCAGCGTAGTCGTCGTCGCCTTCGTCACCGTCATCGAACAAAGTGCAGATTCGGTACAAGACGGATGCAGATGGATAAGCGAACTAAGGTGTTTGGTAGGTTGGTCGTTGAGAGTTTGTTTTCCTGGCTTCTTGTACTTCAAGCACATAACAAATACATTCAGCCACTCCATAGCGACCAGCAGCAGCAGCCACAGACTTGAATCAGAATAGATGTGTTTCTTATACTAAAAGGAAAGACGAGTGGCGGCAGCGGTGTATATATAAAAAACGGGGCAACCCAGGGCCAGTTGCGGTACGGGGAAGATAGCGCGCGGATGTGATGCATTCTTTCCTACTGACGACGATGCTATACAGCAACCTGTTGCACTAGGCTAAAAGAGAACTCCGTTATTCTGTGTATGCCATGCGATCTGGTCGCATATTTTATCATAACATTACGGACACACTAAAGATAAATTATTTGCTATTTTGGATTTCTAGTGCAATCTATGCAAGAGTGTAATGTAATGTAGTGTGATGCGATGTGGTGTAGCTACTCTGATGATTATTTGCGATGCGAATGTTTATTTAATTTTTTTCGAAAAACTCGTCCAATTTTATGTATTTTGCACCATCAACTGGAACAAATTGTCAGTGCATTGTGACCTCACACAACAAAAAAGACGATTTTTTTAAAGTTGGTTATGGTTTGACAGGTTGGTTCTAAAATATTTGACACACAAGCAAGTATTCCCAAGATTTTTTTCGATTTCATTTGAATTGTTGATTGCGGTGTCAATTTCATGCGTTCAGAATTGATCAGTAATTTATTTATCAATCAAGGAAGAGTATTTATTGAAAACTCGTCAATGAAAGAATAAACGGCAATTGGGCTTCTCTGGAACCAGTTCATGTTGTAATTGACCTCATATACAAAGGAATAATAAATTATATTTCTTGGTCTGGAAGACTTGTAACAATAGGTATCTACTTATTTTTCAATTTGTTCCCATTTTCAATTGCGAGATCTGAAATGTCATAATTTTTACTTAAGTTAAAGTAAAATTTTTCTTAAGTGAGCTATGATTTCTTTGTGAACTTTCGATGAATCCCCATTGTCAAGAATTTTTTTGACTTCTTCACTCATAGTTCTTTATGAAACTTCACACTAAGCAGCTAGTACTTGGAAATTTTGGACTCCAGGGTTGTTGTCCAGGCTCAAGAATGCAATAAATTTGTATATAAACTTTCGAAACTCTCATAGTCAATGAGAAATTTTTAATGTCCTAATAATATCTTAAAACTAATGAAATATTCTTCGCTATATTCAATATGCCCTTCGCCCTCAGCAATTAGCATTCCTAACTTTGCATTCAGAACTTTGCACTTAGCACTTCGCACTCATCACTTCGCACTCATCACTTCGCACTCATCATTTCGCACTCATCATTTCGCACTCATCACTTCGTACTCATCACTTCGCACTCATCACTTCGCACTCATCACTTCGCACTCTTCACTTCGGATTCATCACTTCGGACGCATAATTTCGTACTCATCATTTCGCACTCATCACTTCGCACTTATTCCTTCGCACTCATCCCTACGCACTGATCACTTCGGCCCTCATCACTTCGCACTCATCACTTCGCACTCATCATTTCGCACTCATCACTTCGTACTCATCACTTCGCACTCATCACTTCGTACTCTTCACTTCGCATTCATCACTTCGGATTCATCACTTCGGAAGCATAATTTCGTATGTACTCATCATTTCGCACTCATCACTTCGCACTTATTCCTTCGCCCTCAACCCTACGCCCTCATCACTTCGCACTCATCACTCCGCCCTCATAACTTCGCACTCATCACTCCGTACTCATTACTTCGCACTCATCACTTCGCACTCATCACTTCGAGCTCATCACTTCGCACTTATCACTCCGCACTCATCACTTCGGACTCATCACTTCGGACTCATCACTTCGGACTCATCACTTCGGACTCATCACTTCGCTTTCATCACCTCGCACTGACCACTTCACACTCATCACTTCGCATTCATCACTACGCACTAATCACTTCGCACTCAGCTCTTCGCAGTTTGCACTTAGCACTTCGCAGTCAGTAGATCACAAACTACACTTCGCACTACGAACTTCGGATTCTCTAGTTTGCATTTCGAGCCATAAGCCTTGACCAGATCCACCTCCACTAAACACTGGACAAATAAACTTAAGGCTGTAGATGTATCTCTATATCACACCCATCCCATATATGTACATACATATGTACATAGATATCCAAAGCTATGGCATTCCAGTTCCATAACCATTACGATATTATGTCAAAATCCGCCACAATTTACAGACTTCCAATAGTTAGCTATAGCTTCCCCATCATCACCAGTAAAACAATTCAAATAGATTTCTAACTTTTATGGTAAGGAAAGGGAGGAGATAAGCTTAGGGGAGAGTCTATCTATACAATATAAAGAACAGACGGATATGGGGCTAAGTCGTGGCAGCTAATGTCTATCCTATCTCCCAAGATCCAGCTTTGTGCGGCCGAATATACGAGTATCTTCGAGTGTTTACGATAGAATTGAACCAGCTATCTAAACACTTGAACTTGTCCAACAACGTTGTTGTTCTTTGACTACAGGTTGCAACAACTTCTTCTTATTCTTCTCCTCCTCATTTTCTTGAGATCTATAGAGCTCTTCGAACGTCGCGTCATCGCTCAATGTGGTTTCCTCCCATCTAGCGCCTTAAATTTCTAGGTGAAGAGCATCATCATCATCATCATCATCAGCAGCTGTACAGCTGAGCAGCTGCCTTTGGGCCACTTATGTTCAATTTGGAACAATAAAACAGTGCGAACTGTTAGAATTACGGCATGAAGATGAAGCAAAAGCTTTCAAGTGCAACCTTATAGATATCTATACAGCTGGCGTGCTGCTGCTGCGGTGGTAACGCATTGGAACAATCATTTAGAAGCCACAATCCGCCCAAATAGCAAAACTGCTTCTCTAAAACGCACACGCATGCTGTTCGCTCGCTGCGATCAACTAGGAAATCCAGAATAACCGGCGGCGACTTACACCACCAGAGAGCATCAGCGAGAGACAAGTTTCAAAGTGGCAGCCAACATGGACGTCATATCCCGGTAGGTTGTTATCCCCAAGACGACGACGAAGACGATGATGATGATTTCCGGTTTTTGTTTTTGTTGTTTTTTTTTTGGCAACAAGCAGCGGTGGTCTTCGTCTTGGTCTAAGTCTTAGTCGTGCAAGTGCAACTTGATGCAACACAGATGCGTTATGCATAGAAGCGTAAGAGCTAGCTTCTTATAACCAGCCTCAAGCCTTGTTGCTGATGCCAGTGCCACTGCTGCTGATGATGATGAGTTGGTTGTGCAATGGAATTCTATATTCGCGCAGGCAAAATGCGTAATTGAAACTCATCCATGGTTCCTTCTCTAGCTTCATTTTTTTTTTTCTTGTGGTGCATCATGGTGATGGTTTTGGCTTGCATCCCGTTTGCCGCTGTTGCAGTCTTCACAACATATGTACGTATATATGGGAGCACTCTTTTCATATTGCATAAGCTCGGCTCCAACGTGATTATATCATAATGGAGATGGACAAAAAAAAATCCGGCAAGAACGAATAACGAACGAAAAGAAGTCTTCTTCTCTGTTGAATGTTGAACGTTGGTTGAAGTTGTCTTCGTCTTCGTCTTGGTCGTCGGCAGTAGAAGCAGCGGTGGTGGCGGCGTTGTTTTTCTCCCATCATCATATCATGGGTCTTGAGATTCAGTTACTTTTCATATGGAACAATGTTGTGTGCAGTTTGGAGCGTGTGGTGTAGCTTTTAGCTTCAGCAGCGTTTGGCAGCAGTAAAACACAAAAAAAAAACACAGCGGTTAAGCAATAGAAATGTGGCAAAAAGATCGGGTTGAGATTTAAATGCGGTTTTGGGCAAAACAGGAAGAGAATTATATAAACCTTCTTATACTATACTTGAAATCGAAGGATGAATTAGCTTCTATGTGAAGAGGGGCGTGCAGTGAGTGTGTATTTGTGGGTTTAAGAATTTTATTTTTTTTTATTTTTTTTTATTTTTTTTGTTCAATGTTCAGCTCACTATAACCAGATACGGTATATCTACGATATTCAAAGACTGGACGAGTTTGTATAGACATTTTCGAAGTATAAAAAAGGCAGGATGGTTGACTGTTTTGCCATCATCATGTGTGTTTGTAAGGTAAAAAATTCTTGAATCTTGGGTGTTAAGTAGGTCAGTTTGGTTTCTTTGAGATGATGAAGATTTTGTTTTTTTTTTTTTACTTTTTTTTAAAGCAAAACAGATATCTAAGATGCAGAATCGTGCTTCAGGTTTTTTTTTTTTTTGTTGGGGTATTTTTTTTTTTTTTTTGATTTTGGTTTGGGTGTTGGGTGGAGGAATGTATATCTAGTATATGCGATGGAGAACTTTTGAATTATGTGACATGCCTATTTTTTTTTCTGTATACATAATGTTCTCAAAGTGAATCGTGAAAACGTTTAGAAATGGAATTGTTGAACCGTATATGTATACAGGATGTTATTTAATTCCAATGAAACTTTTAAGGAAATGATTTTTTGGATGTGTTTTGAGACAAAAAAATAAATATCGTTTTGTCAGTAGGCAGTAAAATATAGTGACGTAATTCACCGAGATATATACATTATTCATATTTAGAATCTTTATTTATTTTGTGAACAAAAACTTTATACAAAAAGTCGATTTATACGAAACTATTTTTGAGACACCATAATTTTTTTTTAAACAAGAAAATATCAAACCCAAAATGCATTTTTTTAGTACTTCTAAATTTTCCGTGTATAACTTTTTATTTGCTTTACCGATTTTGTTATATGTTAAGAATCTAGTGTCTCTTAATAATTGAAACAATATTGCATTGAACAAATTTGAAAATAATTTTTTTAAATGAATAAAAAATTCAAACAAAAATATCAATTTTTTTAGTACATACTTTTTCGATTTTACCATTTTTTTTTTCATTAATAAACAATCTAGTACTTCTTAATAATTTAACAAATATTGCAATTAAAAATTTTGAAAATAATTTTTTTGAATCAAAATCAAAAATCGAACAATTTTTCATTTTTTAGTACATGATTCTGAATTTATCGCGTATAGCTTTTTAATGCCTTGACCGATTTTCTTATAATCGTAAAATCTTGCTTCTTATTATTTGAAACAATATTGCATTACAAAAATTTAGAAATAATTTTTTTAAAGCAACAAAAAAAAAAACAAACAAATAATCCATTTATTAGTACTTGTGAATTTTTCAAATTTAATGACTTCAACGATTTTGTTATAATTTTACAATCTGGTACTTCTTAATAATTCAAACAATATTGCATTTTAAAATTTTGAAAATAACTTTTTAAAGCAAAAACAAAAATCAAAGAAATCATCAGTTTTGTTAGTAGGTACTTCTGAATTTTTCGCGTATAGCTTTTTAATAGCTAAACCGATTTTTTTTAAATTCTTTAATATTGTGTTTCTTAATAATTCAAATTCTTAATTATTTTACAATATAGTTCTTCTTAATAATTCAAACAATGTTGCAGTACAAAAAATTGAAAATAATTTTTTTTAATGGAAACGAAAATCAAACAAAAATTCCATATTTTTAGCACTTCTGAATTTTACGTGTATAGCTCTTTAATGACTAAACCGATTTTTTTATAATTCTTTAATATCGTGTTTCTTAATAATTCAAACAATGTTACATTTGAAAATTTTGAAAATAATTTTTTAAAGCAAAAACAAAAATTGAACTAAAAACCCATTTTTTTAGTACTTCTGAATTTTTTGCGTATAGCTTTCTAGCAGCTGTACCGATTTCATTATTATTTTACAGTCTGTTGCTTCTCTATAGTTGAAACAATATTGCATTTGAAATTTTTTTTAAATAATTTTTTTAAGCATCAAATAAGTTTTTTTAGCACTTATGAATTTTTAGTTCGACTTAACGCCTTCCTTTGTGGTCATCTAAGAGCCATTTTGGAGATTGTGAAGGGAAGGGAATGAGCCTGGTATTTTTATAATTTTATTTATTGAGTACAGTTCCACATAATATACATACACTAGAAGATCCCGCCATAGAACGACCTACCCTCATCGAGTTACCAAATAAGGAGTGTACAGTTTTTAGGTAGATTCTTAATTAAAATTTTGCGCATGAGTTTCCTGGCGAAATATGGTCAAGGCATAGGGTTGCCAAGCTTTTAAGGTACCTTTTTACCCCTTTATTAATATTTTGGTTATTCTTTCAATCCCCAAATTTTCTGTCACCTTTGACAAAAATCACTTTTTTATTATCAAATTCGTGGCAACTAAGTATATCTATAAAGATGGCAATAGAATGCAAAAAAAACGGATTTGAAAAAAACTTAATTTAAACCTTCAACATTTTTTATTCAATTTCCAGAGATTTCACAAATCCCAGAAATCGATCAAATAAATCTGAAATTTTCCTCAGTATTTTGACACCTATAAAACCTGAAATTCAGCTAAGGAATCTCTGGATATTTCAGAAACCACACTGGTGAGTTGAAGTTTGATAAAAACTAATCTGACGTCAAGCTTAAATTTTTCAAATGTGAAAAATCATAATCTCACAATTGATTGTTATGCTGGGTTTACACGACTAATAAGTTTTCATGTTTTTATCTAATTAATAACAAAATCGTATTTATGTCAAAAATTGCTGAAAATTGTCGAATTGTGTCAAATGTGTAAAATCGTAATCTCAAGATTTCTTTGTTATGCTGGGTTAACACGACTGATAAATTTTCATGTTTTTAGCCATTTAATGGCATAATCGTGTTTATGTTTAAAATTGCAGAAAGTAAGGTGATTTGGCAGTTTTTTCAGAAATCATAACTGACAATAAATTTTTATGCTGGGTTAACACGACTGATAAATTTCTATGACTTTAGCCATTTAATGGCATAGTTAATAATGTTTATGCCAAAAATTGCAGAAAATGTGGCGAATTTTCAGTTGTGTTAAATGTAAAAAAAACGTAATTTGCCAATTGGTCGCTATGCTGGGTTTACACGACTAACAAATCGTATTTATGTCAAAAATTGCTGAAAATATACAGAATTGTCGTATCTTGTCAAATGTGAAAAAATATAATCTCACAATTGATTGTTATGCTGGGTTTACACGACTTACAAACTTTCATGTATTATCTAATTAATAACAAAATCGTATTTAAGTCAAAAATTGTTGAAAATTTGGTGAATTGTCGTGTCGTGTCAAATGTGTAAAATCGTAATCTCAAGATTTCTTTGTTATGCTGGGTTAACACGATTGACAAATTTTCATGATTTAAGCCATTTTATGTCATACTCGTATTTATGTCAAAAATTGCTGAAAATATACAGAACTGTCGTATCTTGTCAAATGTGAAAAAATATAATCTCACAATTGATTGGTATGCTGGGTTTACACGACAAAAAAAAACTGTTAAATTAATAATGCACCTACTTACATAGGTACAAAAAAAAACACGTTTGAATGCTTTATTAAACAGAAAATTATCCAATTAGTGAGTAATTTTTCAAACTTCAGTGTTAATTAAAAGTGTTAACCTATTTCACACTATCATCATCATCTTTATATTATACCTTCTATATATGCCTCCTACAGTTACATTCTTCATAGTTAAATAAAAAATTAAATTGCGCGAGTGCAAATTTTATCCCATGCAACGATCAAACAAGCTGAACCAATTAGACTTCGGCATCATCATCAGACGTTGTTGTTGGTTCATCATAATATTTAAATATATAACTATATATGCACAGTGCACATACTTACATTTTGTTTGTTGACAACAAAATGAGACCCTTGTAGAACACGCATGTACTACCACACTATAACTTGGGTCATAAATCGTCACTCATGATGCGAGTACTCGTCTGAACATTGAACAAGAAGCAACAAGTGCGGAACCTTCTATACGCATGCTAATCAATTCAACTCGAGGCGTTTTCCATTGAAATCCATATAAATTATATTGTTGCAAGGCTTGGGCTGTTGTCTGGTCTTAAGCCATCTGCAAGCATAAACCTATAGGTAGGTAGGTAGAGGTAGGTAAGGTACTCAAGAGCTTATTTGATTCAAATCTGGAACATTGTATAGCTGGTCGTATGCCACCATATCGCCATCTTACCTGATAGATTTTTTTATCGGAGTTTTATAACTTCCTTATGGCTTCCTTCACACGAGAACACAATTCTTATAGTAAAGCTTGTTTTTTACAGGGTGTTCTCTGACAAAAGTATTGCTAAGTCATTGAGTTGAGAAAAAATACCAGAATGTTGGCCCTGTTGGATTTTCTCTCCCTTCGTCTTTCTCCAACCTCTGCATAGATATTGATTGGTATGCCTTGTTTATTAAGGCAAGCAGCGGTCCATAGAAGAGGTCCTGCAGTTCAAAAAATACCCGACCAGTTTAACAGGGCTTCACTTTAAAAGGTATCTATAAGGACTCCTTTGTATGAGACCGGTTCGATCAGTCATTCTCATCAGATATCTCATACAACTTGTGCCAATAGTCTTGTATCAGAAAAATATGAACCAACCAACATCGGCTTCTGGCGCGATGTATGAGACAATTAGCAAAGATGCCAGATATCGAAGAACTGCTCCACCATATCTCTTAAGGATCAGATTAAGATATACTCTGTGGTCGTCTTGTACAGCTTGGAGTCATTTTGTTTAGCTGAATTTGGAGTGAAATCTAATCTAAAACACTCAAAGTTTGAGTTTGAATCTAAGATCTGATGATGATTTCCTTAGATTGTCTTCGCCATAGATATACGAGTATGCCATAGGTACTGATGCAACCAAAAACAGACTTGTGGTAATGATAATAATGATGATGACCATGACGGTGATAGATTCTATAGAACAGGATGGTGTGATGCAATTACTTGCAATGAAACGCGTTTGGATGTGATGGTTATTCGAGCCTTGTTTTTTTTTTTAGTTGTTGTTTTTTTCTGATGTTGTGTTATAGCCGGATCTCACTATATAAGCAAGATCAGCAAGCTATACAGAAAGGTTGTTTTTGATGGAATTTTTCTCTAGATATGATTTTTATTTTTACTTTTTTTTGTTGTTGTTGTTGTTAGATTCTCCAATATAATGCCATGGCTGGAAGATTTATCAGAGATCTTAATGGAACAAGTTTTCATAAAGAGGAGATAAATTTGAAAACAATTAAAAAAAATGAAGAAGCGGCACAAGAGATTCCTAGAAGAAAACATAGTACACGAGTAATAATATGTGTGTGTGTGTGTGTGTGTGTTGGGAATTTGGTCGACTTCATACATAAATATATGCCTACTATTATAGGTATAACAGGCTTTTAATTAAGGAACATGAAGAAGGTGGAAGTGTTCATGAAATAAATGATTAAATAGCACTTATGTTTGTAGGCTTGTATGGCTTTAGTGAGAAATATTGATTTAATCATGCAAAGTAAATATAGGGACAAGGATGTTATTACAGGGGAAAAATTGTTTGTGTTTTTTTTATGTAGGGCGTTAGATTTGGGATGGTTTTTTTTTTAACTTGGACTTGGAATGAAGTTGTAACAAAAATTTAAAAAAAAAAATCAAACAAAAAAACATTTTTTTAGTACCTCTGAATTTCTTCGCGCATAGCTTTTTAATGGCTTGACCGATTTTGTTATAATTTCACAATCGTGCTTCTTAATAATTCAAAAAATTTTGCATTTACAAATTTTGAGAATAATTTTCTTAAAACAAAAATAAAAATTTAAAAAAATCCATTTTTTAGTACTTCTGAATTTTTTTTGCGCATAGCTTTTCAACGACTTGACCGATTCTATTATAATTTTACAATGTGGTGCTTTTTAATAATTCAAACAATTTTACATTTACAAATTTTGAAAATAATTTTCTTAAAGCAAAAATAAAAATAGAAAAAAATCCATTTTTTAGTACTTCTGAATTTTTTTGCGCATAGCTTTTTAATGACATGACCGATTTTTATTATAATTTTACAATCTGGTGCTTCTTAATAATTCAAACATTGCATTGCATTGAAACAAATTTGAAAATAATTTTTTTGCCAAGCAAAAACAAAAATCAAACAAATAATCCATTTTCTTAGTAATTGGGAATTTTTAGACTTTAAATGACCTCACCAATTTTGTTATAGTTTTGTAATCTCGTGAATTAATAATTCAAACAATTTTGCATTAAAAAAATTGAAAATAATTTTTTTTAAGCAACTAAAAATAAATCACACTAAAAATCCATTTTTTAGTACTTTTGAATTTTTGGCATATAGCTGGCTTTATATATTTTATTATAATTTTACAATCTGGTGCTTCTTAATAATTCAATTAATATTGCATTTCGAAATTTTGGAAATAATTATTTTTAAGCAAAAAAAAAAAAACAAATAAATAAACAAAACGTAAATTTTTTAGTACTTCTGATCTTTATGCTTATAGCTTTTTAATGGTTGTACCGATTTTATAATCCTGGGTTTCTTAATAATTTAAACAATATTGCACTTAAAAATTATGAAAATAATTTTTTTGAAGGCAAAACAAAAAATCAATTTTTTAGTACTTCAGAATTTTTTGCGGGTATCTTTCTAATGGGTTAATCGAATTTGTTATAATTTTACAATTATTATTTCCCGTCATTGTGTCGTAAAGTGTTGGCAACCCTTAGAACAATTTGACAGGGTTTGTAAAAATGGAATATTACACAAGAACATCGATTTCTGTCTGACTCTGTTGTGGTGCCAAAAATTGTCGTAGTTAGTACATGCGTAATAACAGGGAGATATGGAGGTTTCCTTATCAATCAATCATCAACAAGAATAATGACTTTCCGATAGACGAAAGGCTACCTTCCAGTTTTATGGATGATCGAACTCGAATGTTCTAAGGGTCTAATATTGACTTGAACCCTCTTGTCTTGCAGGTACAACCTTTAATGAGGGTGGAGTTTTAAAAATAATGATTTATGGTTTTTTTTTTATTTTTGTGTCATGACTTGAACCACCGAAATACATTTTAGAAAAAATAAAAACTTATGCCGTCATTTTCCTAAGCACATACACCTTTACCTTGATAATCTGATGAATAGAACACAAGATTTAAAATTTTTAAGCAAAGCGCTTCATCATATTTCCTTGTCTCTATGGACTAGAGTGTATTCATTGGCTTCTTCAACATATCCTTCCATCACCTATTCCGATTGCAAATCCATTTATCTGACCCAAATCATCCTTCTTCCATCTTACAAGATTAAGAAAAGTCTGAAACGCTTACGACTACCAAAGTGTGCTATAAAGACCTTTCCAGAATATTCGCTTATAAGAGCTAGGTGCCTAGAGCAACAGAGTCTACACAACATTGCATTCGTCAATATACCAGTGACAGCTCGTGTAGAACCAGTGCCTAGAGACTTCCAACCCTCAATCATTCCTGTATGCATGTTATTTCCAGAAATGGAGTGGACCTACAATTTTCTGTCGAATCTGAACGGCTAAGGTGAAAGTCACCTTTTTATGACAAGAGATACTCTTTAAGGATCTGTCAATTCCACTCAGGAGGCAGTAACCCGTAACAGTTCTGTGGCATAGGCTGGGAACGCAAGACCTTCAGCGTAACATTCCTATGCAGTACGTACTGACCATAAAGTAGGTTATGGACTACTACTTTTAATATACCAGCTGAGCGATAAATTGCGTATAGTTCCAAAACGTTTATCCAACGACTCGTATATAGCAGTTAACTTAGAGGATAAGGTAATATTTCTGACTTTAAAGAAGTAAGACAGTATTTAGTTGCTCCATTGGATAAGTATCACGATATAGTGTTTTGTAGCGTAGTTTATGTTTGGCGAGTCACGACTTACGTCTTAAGACTTTCTCAGGTACCTTCTTTCTTAAAGTGGTGCTACAATTCGCTGTAGACTAGGGTATCAACCAACAAGTTCTTCAATATAGTTCGCTTGAAATCGTCTACCGCTTGCGTATTTCCCCTGAGCCTCAACCAACAAGACTCTTCAAACTAGTTCGGTCCCTAGCTATAGCTGTGTCCAGTCTTGGATGATAAGTTGATTGAAATCCTCTTCCCACTTGCGCATTCCCCCTGAGCCTCAACCAACAAGGTTCTTCAAGCTAGTTCAGTCCCTAGCTAGGTGTCTCTGGTCTTGGGCGACAAGTTGATTAAAATCCTCTTCCCACTTGCGTATTCCCCCTGAGCCTCAATCAACAAGGTTCTTCAAGCTAGTTCAGTCCCTTGCAAGCTGTCTCCAGACTTGGACGACAAGTTGATTGAAATGCTCTTCCAATTGGCGTATTCCATCTGCGCTTCATCCGTCAAGCTTCTTTAAGCTAATTCAGTTCCTAGCAAGCTGTCTTCAGTTTTTCCCGCCGAGTTATTTGAAGCCCTCTTGCATTTGCGTATTCCACCTCAGCCTCAATTAACAAGCTAGTTCGGTCCCTAGCTAGCTGTGTCCAGTACTGGACGACAAGTTGGTTGAAATCCACTTCCACTTGGGTATTCCACCTGGAATCAACCACCAAAGTTTTTCCAGCTAGTTCGGTCCCTAGACAGGTAGCTATTGCACGATTGAAATCCTCTACCCACTTGAGTACTCCCCATAAGCCTCAACCAACAAGGTTCTTCTAACAAATTCGGTAGCTGTCTCTAGTTGGTTGAAATCCACTTCCATTTAAGTTTTCCACCCGAGCTGTGGTTTTCTTCTACTGCACTATTCCTCAGAATTGAGTCAAAGATTTTCCGGGTCAATTGCCGAATCATTGGATTCCATTTGCTCCATATCATTTACTTAACAATTCTTAAAAAAAATTCCTTAAAACTAACTGACTTAGGAACTTCCAAGATGTCACATAGCAAATTGTTAGAAGTCACTTAAGCATACCTATCTTGTCAGTTTTTATGAAATATTGGCACGAAATAGAATTAGAAATCTGATGAATTGATGCACTTAATTGAAATTGGTAAGCTAGGAATAAAGTGAGTCTAATTAGTGAGACATTCCACGAGCATCATAAACTTGATAGGTAAAACAAAATTACCTTTATCAATGAACACTTAAGAATGGTTTTTCTGTAAACTAATTCGTCAAACCCTTGACCGATATAAAATGGGTCTTAAATAAGATTGTTCTCATAAGTAAGTCAGTTATAAGTAATTGCAACTTGCTATATCAACATTATCCCATTCAATTACGTGCCCTCTTATGCAAAAAATCTACATCCTCACATCTTTAGATTGTTATTTTGCTTATTATTTATGCAACCATACTCGTATAACTATCTTCCACGCAGTGTGGAGTGGAGAGTCTTGCTATAATGATTGTTCTTCGTTAGCCTGTTTTTTTTTTTTATTTTTGTTCTTCTGTTTGCGCCATCTTCGTCATTTATATGTAGCCAGCTTCCTTGGGATATTGTAAAACTAATGTCTAGCTATTCACTATCGCTTTCATTTACCGTTAGAATATGCAGATAATTTCCATTGATATGCAACAACATAATACACTCACTTTACTCACATCGTATATACCACACCACACAACTAATTTGATTACCGTTAATATGAAAATATTTCATAGCTACTATTTTCACACACACACACAAACACAAACTTGGTTGATAGATGAAAAAGAGTGTAAATCTGTATGTGTATGTGTTTATGCAACAAAATGCGTTTTTAGTTTAAAAATGGTGATTAATTTCTAGGGAGGTTGCACTTGAACAGCCCGCATTGAAGGCTGATGACTGCCGGAGACTGAGAAATTGCTAGCATAATTTAGTGGAAATAAATTAAAAATTTCTTTGTGTTACCCAAAAAGGAAGGGAGAGACAGAGATTAGAAAGGAATTCGTTTGTCTAACAAAATTATTCCCGCGGGAGGATGCTTCAAATATTTCTCAGCTCTGAATATGTGCTGAAGATGATCTATAGCGGATTTGCTTAAAGTCAAATTAGCTCTGTTGGATTACTTCACAAAATTGTCAATTTCTACCAATTTTAGTTTTTATATGAAGTTTTAAAGAACTTTTGACTAAAATAGGTAGAAATTGGCATTTGGTGTGTTTCTTTACTTCCCAAAAGTGCCAATTTTGACCAATTCTAGTACAATTTAATTTTTTGTATATGGACTTTGACAGAATTTTGGGGAGACTTTCACACGAGGAAACTGAGTTTTTGGCAACTTTCAATTTTTAGGTGAGAAGAGCACCAAGTTAGAAGATTTGACGGTCTACGATTGGTGGAAATTAGAAAACGTCAACAAATTCCTAGCAACTTGTTTTCTCGTGTAAAAAAGGTACGTCCCCTGTGGCAGTTTTGAAAAGTAAAGAAACAGACCTATTATGTCGCCATATTTGACAGAAGTCTCATTGACTTTTTATTAAAATTCTTTTAATCTGAAAATCTGACATTTTAATAAATGTCACTAAAATTAATAGTTTATAACTTTTATTACAAATAAAAAAAATACCGTGCATATCTTCTTGTATCTCTTTAAATCACCACCACCACCACCTACATAAAGGAACTCACAGATTACTTAACTAAACTTATCTTATCTTCCCTACGATAACTATACCTACCTAGGAACATGCTTTAGCCATAATAATCTTGCAAGCTTATAGTCTAAGGAAATAATGTTGAAATTGATGAAATAATTTTAGTCCAATTGATTGTTATCCTCTTTTAATGCTATAGGATCTCAAAGCTTAGTTTGGAGCCGCTCAGCAGCAAAGATACTCGTAAATAAGAAATGTTTTCTAAATTCAGTTAACGGACTTTTTATTAAGACAAGCTCTTGGGTATTGGGCATGGGATGAACATTTTCTGAAAGGCTGGAAAACGGATTGGAATATTTATAAAATTAAGTAAAGAATAGGTCACATAACCATCCAAAGGGTAAATAACGTCTCAAGAAGAATTTTATCATTTGAATTTCGTAAAAAGTCCTCAATTTGAAAGCATTAGTTGCTGCTTTATAAAAAACACCCTAAAACGGCCTTACTTTTCCTAAGAAGGTACAAATTTCCTCCATCCATGTTCGATACATAGCCAGCTGGTGATTTTTTCCTCTTCCACTTCTAAGTGCAACACCTGAGTCGCGGTTTGCCTGGTGTGCTTTGTCTGCTTTGTGAGCCTTCGTCTTCCTGCCTGGTCTTCCATAGTCTGCTTGGTCTTTCATGGTGAGCCTGGTCTTCCATGGTCTGCCTAGTCTTGGAAGCCATAGTGTGCTTGGTCTTCAATGGTCTGCCTGGTCTTCCATGGTCTATCTGGTCTTACATGGTGAGCCCGGTCTTCCATGGTGAGCCTGGTCTTCCATGGTCTGTCTGATCTTCCATGGTCTGTCTGATCTTCCATGGTCTCCCTGGTCTTCCATGGTCTCCCTGGTCTTCCATGGTCTCCCTGGTCTTCCATGGTCTCCCTGGTCTTCCATGGTCTCCCTGGTCTTCCATGGTCTCCCTGGTCTTCTTTGGTCTGCTTGATCTGGCTGTTCTGGCTTGTCTGGCTGGTCTGGCTGAACTGGCTGGTCTGGCTGGTCTGGCTGGTCTGGCTTGTCTGGCTTGTCTGGCTTGTCTGGCTTGTCTGGCTGGTCTGGCTGAACTGGCTGGTCTGGCTGGTCTGGCTGGTCTGGCTGGTCTGGCTGGTCTGGCTGGTCTGGCTGGTCTAGCTGGTCTGGCTGGTCTGGCTGGTCTGGCTGGTCTGGCTGGTCTGGCTGGTCTGGCTGGTCTGGCTGGTCTGGCTGGTCTGGCTGGTCTGGCTGGTCTGGCTGGTCTGGCTGGTCTGGCTGGTCTGGCTGGTCTGGCTGGTCTGGCTGGTCTGGCTGGTCTGGCTGGTCTGGCTGGTCTGGCTGGTCTGGCTGGTCTGGCTGGTCTGGCTGGTCTGGCTGGTCATCTGCCTCATGAGCCTCATCTGCTCCATTTGCCTCGTCTGTGACATCAGGGGTGGACTCAAAGATTTTCCGGTCCGGAACATTGGGTCCATTCCACCGGCTAGATTGGTGTCGTTGTAAGGCCTGTACAGTTCTTTGTTCTATTTTCTCCTCAACACCAAAAAATCACCCGGATAATTTTCCTGTCTAAACAACCTGAAGCGTTCTCATGCATCTTTGAGTTTTCGTATGATAAATTATTACATATATGTCAGTTCTTTGAATCAAAATAAAATTCATCATAATTCAAAACTAAACTTCAAATCCCAGACTATATTACAATAGTCTAATGGCCCAACTCATATAAACCAGAGTGCACACCATAATCAGTGGAATTGAGAATATCAGAACGCTAATATCCTATTGCCATATCCAAGGACAAACACTGTGTGTGTCGATGATGCACTTCGTATATATATACACACAAGTATGCCATAGAAACATTCTTCTGTATAACCATCATCATCATCATCCAACCAACTAACCAACCAACCATCCGTGATCGGGTGGTCTGCTTGCACTGATTCACGGTCATTGGCCGCATAATTGGTTGATGTATGCCGCCGCCGCCGCCGCTACAGCCGCTTTCCATATGCAGCAGGCATATTATAGATGCAGCCTGCTGCTGATTCCACAGATGTCGCATGATAGCCATAATCATCATCGTTATATTGATGATGATGACCATGATGATGATGATGATGATGATGATGATGATGATGATGATGATGATGATGATGATGATGATAGTGATGATGATGAGAATGATGATGATGATGCGTGGGTTTTTCTTATTGCAGCAATGCAAATGATCTGGATGGAAATAGTATCACGATCACCAAGTAGAACATCATCCAATAAAAACCCTTATCTAATGTAATGGACTTTGCTATTCGGAAACAAAAGAAATTATGAAATATTAGAACTTTGATGCATAAAAAGCCGCTCAATATGGTGGTCGTTGATGGCGGTGATCGTTGATCGTTGGTTATTGGTTATTGGTTGTTGGATCGTTAGCCCGATGCTGGCGGCATTGTTAATAGAGAAAATATAATAATTTTCATCATCAGCCAATGTCGATCGTAATCAATAATCATCATTACAGACTACAGAGACTGACTGAGAGTGAAACCAATGATTCGCGAGCTGATGATGATGATGATGATGTGGAGAGTGAAAACTTAGAAGATGATGGGGAGATGAATTAACCGAACATGACCTTGTGTCACAAGTGATCTTTACAATATTATAATTGTGGTTTGGTTGCATTGCAACATATAGATATGTGTATGTGGATATGGATGTAGATGATGATGATGCAGGTGGATGAATTTCCGTGCGGAAGAAGAAGAAGAATGATAGAAGATTGATTATAACAAGAAAAATGATTATAAGCAAATGAACAAGGTATGCGTTTGTGGAATTTTTTTTGATTTATTTGTTTTATTGCAAGATTAGGTTGATAATAATTTAAAAGAAAGGGAGATTTAAGCATAAATCAGGCATAAATACTGAACGGACACAAAGAACATTTAAATTATAAAATCACATACATGTTCATTTTCATTTTACTCTTCGCTGCTAAAGCCCCTGGGATTGCACTTTAACCTTGCGTCGATAATGCTTTCGGAAAATGTGTGAGTGTTTTGTAATGGAAGAAAAAGATGACTCAACCAAAAGAGAATTTTACGATCTTCTCGGGGAGACGTATGATATGTGCCTGAAATACAACGACGCACGTCAAAAATATTCTTCAGGACTTTAACGTTAACATCGGAAAGGAGGGAATCTTAAGTTCGATATAGTTAAAGAGCACGGCCTGCACGACTTAACTTCCGGTAACAGTCTCAGGTTGATAGACTTAGACACATATCTTGATTCCCAAACCTCAAAATACCTAAAAGGACTTGGTGTTCCCAAGATCAGCCAAACTGCCTTATTGCAGTGTTCCTTATGGCAGAGTGGTAAGTGCGTTCCAGTGTACGCTTAAGCAGGATGACAGTGTAAAAATCTCGTTGTTCTGTCAAAGTCGGCAAGATCACCACCAAATCATTTGATATGGAGAAAGGCAAGGCGACGTGTTATTATGAAGCCTATTTAACAAGGTTATTGATCCAATTTTACACAACTCACAAGCAGTGATGTCAGACTTTGGGAGCAGCTTTTCCCATATTAATACCCAAAAATTCTCTTTCTTCTCACGCCGTTGTTTTAAAAATGAAAACAACACTTGTGCGGGCTAACACCAAGTGTTTATAGACTGGAGTTATGGAATAATTTTATAAATGTTGTTTCAGTTCACATTCGAAAAATTCTTTTTTCCCTTTCAATTTGTTTAAGACGTGTTTTTGCCACAAAAAGGTATAAACTAAAGGGTATTTTTTATTTTTCAAAAACTACTTGCTTAGGCTGATGATATAGACATCATCGGAAGATCAAAGCAAGCTATTACTAGCACATTTACTTGTTTTAAAGCGTATTCAATGGATAGAAATCCGAACCAACTTAACTTGGTCTGCGTAACTGGAGTCTGCTAGCAAGGAACCGGGCTGGCTGGAGGGGCTTGTTGGTTGAGGCATTGGTTCGTGCTATAGATTGTTACGCCACCTAAAGAAAAGAAGTACATAAGTACCTAAGCGTATTAGGCCAAAATATGTAAAATATAAAATTTTGAAGGGGAGAGAACTTAAAGAATACATGAAACTTATTGGTTAAAAGTCCTTAAGATGAGTACAAACCCTCATTAAGAACGAAAACGTTTCACACCAATTGGTGAAAAAAGTGATGTAATAGTTCTAGAAAAGGATGCCCTAAAATGTACGCAAGATTTGAATTTGCGCCCATTTGTGGAGTAAAGTGATGGTAAACCCTAAAAAAAAAAAACGATTTGATAGCTGTTCCAAAATTAGGACAAAATTTGAATTTCCTGTCATTTGAGTTATAAAGTGTTGGCAACCCTATAAAAAAAATCTATTTGACACCTGACAGTTTAAAGATAGTAAAAATGGAGTATTTTTGAGTTTTTATTGTTGATCAATATTTCAAAAAAAAAAAAAAAACTTAAAGGTTTGACGGCCACAGTTCGAAAATTTCGATGTTCCTGAACTTTCACCAACACACTCTTACACTGCTTCCATGTTAAAATTTTTAAGAAATAGTTTTCTGACGAACAGTTTAGCATCACCATATTGATCAGTCTCTTTCAGCGTTGCCGAAGTGAAAGCGAAAATTTCATCGTGGCACAGTGGTACGAAAAAATTCAATATAGCACGCCATTATTGTTTCCGTTTTTTACTTAAAATAAAGTGAATTTTTGACAAATCTTATGAAATTTGCTCGAAATGGAGTTAAAACTTGTAGAAACTCTTATTTTTTAACAATACATTAGAAGATAAAATTATTTCTTCTAACTTTTTCTTGTATTTCACTCCATAGTGGAAATATGTTTTTTTAAATATAAGAATTGTATTTTTTTTCATATGGCACGAAAATGATACGGTTTTCTAGAAAAAGTGGCACGGACATTTTGATTGTGTGGCAACGCCGCTGGTGTCCCTATTTCGATCCAAAGATAAAATTCCTACAATGTTAAGCTAGATTTTTTAATCTTTAAGTTATCTTCATTTTTCTAACTTTGACATGATAGCCTGGTTGCCTGCAGCCTGAAAAGCCTCCCGCAGTCTTAACGATTATGGGTCCCTTACCTTTCTGCTAATTATCTTGTCAGCTTTTCTCTGAATTATAAAATGTAAAACAGATGCCAATTTTTTTTTTTAACATTCTCCTCATTTGTTATTATTTGCTTCGCTCACAAATCGCCATCACCGCCATCGCCATCGCCGCTACTGCTACCGCCAGCAACTATAAACATAAATGTTGACTTTAAATAAAAAAAAATTATTTATGTCCAATTAACAGCTCACCTACTTTCGCATTTAATTCGCCATCATTAAACCCCACACACCACAGCATATAAGTATAACTTATTCATGACCATACCGCTAAGCATGATTGATTTTTATAGCAAAATAAAAAATAAACATTCCAGTTTAGCTAATCAATTTACAAATAAACTAAATTATCTTGATAACACATAATAATTATTACGACTAATTGTGCTACAAATTAAAAAAAAAACACACACACAAATCGTCGCATCATCATCGTCATCTGCTTTGGAAGTCAAAACTGTACAATTTGTTTTTGTTTTGTCAAAAGTTGAATGACATTTCAGTTGTCAAATCTATCAATTTTGCAGATCTTTTATAAATTCTCTATCCAAATGATTGTGTATAAGATAGGCATCGTGTGACTCTAATCAATTTGACAGAACCCACACACGCGCTGGACGATGATGATGATGATGATGGTGATGATGATGATTATGCCATAAAATGATCCCACCATTTTAAACTATTAATGACAGATGTCAAGAATTCCGTTTTCCGTCTAATTTCTGTGTGAATTAATTATATTATTGTTGCGTTTTATGACAACAAAACTGTCAATGTCAACGATAGGAGATCTCGACTTACTGTGTTACCACCTTTTTGGTATGTGGTTCTTCTATATAAACCTGATGGGTGAGTGACCTTATCATAGGGACTGAGATGATCATGTCTGCTGGATATAATTACCCATAATGAGACACTTTAAGGAAATACACATTTTTTTTACGACTTCTGCACAAATCCCGTTATAGCTGGATTAAAATTATTTCTAAGCGACAACAGTTGTGCTAGTGATGTTTGATAATAATTTACTTGTCACATTATTTTTACAAGCTTTTTTTTTCATGGTAAAGTGGATATCATCTTTGTATAGATATATAGAAGGGTTCTTCGTTTTGCTTTGGTGAATTCTAATGACACCATGAAATGTTTGTTTAACACAACAGTAATTATGGATCAAGGGAATTTTGCAATCAAAAATATAATAGAAGAGAACTAGAAGATACAAATGGCTAAAAGAAGCTACACATATTAACAGCACAGCTTGCATAAAGACAATTCTATCTACTTGAACGTTGAAACAAGGTCCGTCAAATGAAGTTGTACCAATTCAAAATATAAGATTGGACCTTAATTAATTTTTTTAAATTTTCTAATATTTGTAAACCATGAGGGTGTATATGGATGGAGTGAGGAGGAGAAGATTCAACGACGAGCTCCATAACTATGTGGATCTGGCAAATACAGCAGCTGAGATGGTTGTGAGACACTTGAGGTCCGAAGAGTTTACGAGTCTATCCCTGATAGACAATACATCCAAACACAACGTTAGGTGGTGCGCATCAAATAGAGACTTGAACGAAATTGATGTAACTGGATACAGCTAGCTAGGCTCTGGGCTAGCTAGTGGAGATTTTTAGTTGAGTCAATGGTCCGTCCTAGACTTGCACAATCTGACACTATGGAAAATTGAGCAAAACTTAAAATAAATGTCAAATCGTCTCGTTTTGAGCCTAAGCGAAAAAAAACTGAACTTTGACTGTCCTTCAACCTGTAAGTAGACAAAAATCATTCAGAGTGTTTGATCACTCAGACAATAAATTTTAATCATTTCAAGGTGAACATTTTTTCTACAAAACTTTTCTCACTGAATAATAAATAAATAAAAATATATAAAAATAAATAAAAATAAATCTAAATAAATAAAAATTAATTAAAATATTAAGACTAAAAAAAAAAACATATATTTTTGAAAGGGACAAAATTTAAAGCAGTGGGGTACAACGCAAATGTATTGTAAGCTCTTAAACTTTGAAGAAAAATCACAGGTCAGTCTTTTATATATTTTTGTAATTCACTCCTTATTCGATTTAAGTTCATACAGAATTTTTGATATTGCTTTCTATAGTGAATATTTACCGAAGTTGTGACTTCCCTCCCTTTCATAATAATATTTATGGAAATCTTATGGAAGTAATGTGCCGTCCATAACCCATTTTTTACGAATGCTGCCTCTAAATGACCTCCAAGAAGTAAGCATGAAAACTACAGCTTCTAAATTTCAAACTTTTGAACACAAGCTCTATAGAAATCTAATCGAAGAAACCATTTTACAGAATTAAAAAAAAATTATCTTTAATTAACATACATATTAAGTTTTCTTATTTCTGGCGATACGAGTTCAACAAATTTTTCTTTTTTAGAACTTTCTTCTTCGTTAAAGCTTCTCTTTAAAAAAATTTTTAGGAAGGATTTAATGTTTTTGGTAAAAAGATATTTCAATTCAAACTACAATTAAAACTTCGATAAGAATTCTCTATAAAGACTGTATTTCAAAAGCTTAGTATAAAGTTTTCGAAGAGAAACCTTATCGAAACAACAATAAAAGTAAAAAAGACATAGCTTTCATGGAGAGACTTAAATAAATACATATTTAAGACTATTCAGTAGTCTTAAGATTAAATTTAAAAATTTTATAAGCATTTGCCAAAACGGCCGTATTTCAATATAAAGTTTGTGAAAAGAAGCCTTATCGAAGCAAAGATAAAAACTACCGGAAAACAGTGTTTTTTTTTTAATAAATGCAATAAAAATCCAAACTATTCACTACAAAGTCAGTATTTTAAAATTTCAAATATTCTTTATAAGATTTGTGAAAAGAAGCCTTATCGAAACAACGATAAAAAACTACCGGAAAAGTGTTTTATTTAATAAAAGCAATAAAAACCTTAACTATTTACTACAAAGTCCATATTTTAAAAGTTCAAATATTCTGTATAAGATTTTTGAAAAGAAGCCTTATCGAATTAACAATAAAATTAAAAAAACATATACATGACATACATCTATTTAAATTAGAAAACATATATTACTAGATACTACTCGATGAAAAGACTATAACAAATTCATATTGTATTGTTTTTACTCAATAGTATAAATAAGTAATTCTTCAATTTGAAAAATATCCAGTTTCAATAGTAAGCATTTTACAGGACATATATTTCTGAGACACCTCAACTCTTGCAATGGTTATCTAATAGGATTTAATATCAATCAATTTTATCATTTCAGATTTAATTTTTTAAATTTAAACCTCTTCATTTCATAGACCTTTTAGTTTCAAAGTTTAAACAAAAAGAGATTATCTAGCCTTAAAATTCCAAAAATATAACAAAAATAATATGACTCACCAAGTAAAATAAAACTGACACTCAATAAGTTAGTAATAAATTCGTCTACAAAAAAACAAAAAAAAAAAAACATCTTCATGGAAACACAAATATAGTTTGAATCTTGGACAAAAAATAAAAAAAAAAAGTTTGAACCTCAACTCTTTCGTTTACTGTGGTGCCATTGTAAACATAAATTTGCAGTCTGATGTCTTATGAAACATATTTATCCTTGGATTGATTATTTTATGCAATTTTGTCTCTATTTCAATAATAAAAATATTTTTAACAAAAAGTAGACACATTCACACTACGGATCACATAAATTAGGGACAGAAGATATATTTTAATAATTATTTTGCCTGATTGATTAATTTATTATGCAACTTTGTCTCTATTTCAATTCAATAGCAATAAATATTCTAAATACAAATTCGAGACTTTAACACTAAGGATCACTTAAATAGGGGCAGAGTATTTTTTTTATTTAAATTGTTTTGTCTGGGTGGATTTAAGTATTAAAATATCGAAGTATTTTATTTTAATTTATAGAATTTAATTCAATTTATAAGTGTTCAAATGACCTCAACTCCTCGCTCCACCTAAAACAGAAGTAGTTTTCTAATGTTCGTTATTATTTAAAGAATTTCATAATTACTTACAAAATACTCTTTTTAAATCTTTTTTTTGTTTTTTATGTGACCAGATTTTATTTGGAGGTTCCAGATTATGTTCTCTCCGCAGGAATTTTTTACGAGATATTCAAAAATTTTATTCAAAGAAATTTTGGTACCTTTTCAAGATCCACCAACTATGCAGTTGCAAGTGACTAAAGGTACATAATATGTATGCACATATGTGGGAATGATAAAAGTGTTACACTTTTACTTTAGCTTTTCAAAAAATCGTATTAATCCATGCGATAAACAAGTGCACGTAACCATTGCAACAATGACACACTCTCAATTCCTTTTATACAAAAAAAAGTGTGCTAAGGCTAATTATTTTTTTTCTATTGCAAAAAAAATATTACAAAAGCAATAAAGTGACAGTAAGTACGATATACATCAATAATAATTATTATACACTGCAGAGACATATCAATGTTGTTGTATTGGCTAAAAGCTATTTGCACTCTCATCATGACTATACGTGCCTCTATTCTTTGTATAAAAAAAAAAAACACCGCAGAGAAAAAAGAAAATTTAAGTGCATTATCTTAAATTTCCTTCAAAGGCAATCCGTCCATCTCTGTCCATATGTTCATTCATTGTCAAGAGGAAAACATACATTTCACTGTGTCACTGCTGCAGCAATAATATTTGCAGTGACAACTCAAAACATCAGTGACACAGAAACACACAACATTTCATCCGCCCGGTAGCTATCAATTATTATTAGAGCGAATTCTATTATAAGTTTTTATTTGTTTGCTATGTAGAAAACCCATAGTCTGAGGTTCAGTTGTCGATCTCTCCGTTGTAATGTTTTTCTTTTAGTTTTATGTTTTCCTCATATAGATGGGATTATTTTGTTGGAGGGAAACAAGTGATGTATCTAAGTGAGATTAATTTATCGATGATACAATCAGACTATAGTCACAATAATGCAGCGAAGATGATAAACTTATCAAAATCAAGATGGGATTGTAAAAGTAATTCTCAAGACCAGAGAAAGTAAAAGTTCTATGAAAGGTACCCAAAGCAGATGTAACACTTACAGCAATGAAGCAAAAACTCTCGATAATATTTGTTTTTACAGTGGAGACAATTATTTATTATTTATTTGATTACTTTCTTTCTATTCCTTCTAAAAGTGCTATTTAATTCAGGTTTAATTTAAAAGTCCTTAGGTCTAACAGACAAATAGTTAAAATTAAAGAAACAAATAAAAAAAAATATAAATAGGATTAAGTCTTAGATAAAAATTGGTGTCCATCTGCTGGATATGACTTAAATAGCTCTTTTGTGTAGCTTTGACTTTTGCTTAAGTTTAATTGAACAGATATAGCGTAAAGTTAAGACCAGGGGCCTATTTCACCAAACACTTTTCACTTTTCACTTTGCAACTTTGCACTTTTACTTTGCAAATTTTGTTTCACCAAACGCAAATTTGCAAACAGGAAATTATTGAATTGAAAAGTTTTCCTCTTTGCAAACTCTTTGCACTTTGCAAATTTTGTGAAACACATTGCACTTTTACTCTGCAGGAAATTTTTTTTTGCAAAGTTGCAAAGTGAAAAGTGTTTGGTGAAATAAGTCCCAGGTTAAAATCACCAGGAACAAAATTGTAAAAATAACTATATGAAACGTTAAGTCAACGGTCTATGTAGTTAAATTGAAATTTTCGAGGAACCTTATTAAAAAATCTCAAACTTGGTAAAAATGAACACTATCGTCATGTCAAAATATTGCCAAATCTTGTATTTACGTTGAATTTCGTTGTTGAAATAAAATGGCATCTTGTTAAACCAACTGAGACCGTGTTTAAAACTACAATTTTGGTCAAAATGTTGCCAAATCTCGAATAAATTAGAATATTTTTGGTGGAAATAACATGGCATCATGTAAATTCAATCAAAATCTGTTAAATCAAATTTGTGAAAAAAGCACAAACTTCGTAAAAATTTACACTGTGGTCATGTCAAAATATTTTAAAATATTGTACCTATTTACATTGAATTTTGTTGAAATAACATGGTATCTTGTTAAATCAATTAAATCGTGGAAAATGTCAAAATATTGCCAAATTTTGTATTTACATTGGATTTTATATTGAAATAAAATAAATAAAAGATATTATTTTAAATAACTTAAAAACACTTATTTTATTTATTTATTTACTTAAATGCATTTCGGAAGCTATGCTTCCATCGTCAGTAAAATGGCATGTTTGTTAAATCAATCAAAATCTGTTCAATGAAATCTGTTGAAAAAGCCTAAACCTTGCTACATTAAACACTGTGGTCATTTCAAAATCTTGCCAAATCACTTATTAATTATAATTTTGTTTGTTGAAATAACATGGTATCTTTTTAAACCAACCAAAACCGTGATAAATGTCAAAATATAGCCAAATTTTGTATTTACATTGGATTTTTTATTGAAATAAAATGGCATGTTGTTAAATCAATCAAAATCTGTTAAATCAAATCTGTCGAAAAAGCCCAAACCTGGCTTAAATAAGCACTGTGTTCAAGTGAAAATATTGCCAAATCTTTTATTAACTATAATTTTGTTTGTTGAAATAACATGGTATCTTTTTAAATCAATAAAAATCGTGATAAATTTCAAAATATTGCCAAATTTTGTATTTTATCAACTGAGTTTCTTTTAAAACAGCATAAATTTGGTAAAAGTAAAGAATGTAGTTAGGTCAAAATATTGCCAAATTTTATTTTTACGAGATGTTTTTGTTGAAATAACATGGTATCTTGTTAAATTAACTGCAATGTTGTCAATTTAATTTAATCACGAATAAAATGTTTTTGAAATGGAGTCAATTTCTAAGTTTTCGAATTTCTGTGACTTTATTTGGTAATATGCACCTCATAAGTTTAAGCAGAGACTTGTTAAATTTTTACCTGATATTTTTCTTTGAGTGATTGCGCCTCATTAAACAACTTCCTCTCTAGTAGAGAAAGGTCTATGCATTTCTTATCAGTTACAAAGTCCGATTCGGGCCTTTAAACCTTGCTCTGAAAATTAGTCTTTGTGACTGAATGTCTAAAACAGATTCTTCCCAACTTCAATAGCCTGCAAAATAACAAAAAACCCATCGAAAACGTATATCAATTATCAAAAGTCTTTCATCATCTGAATCGCACCCTAAAAAAAAACTTTACATCAAGTCTCAACTTAGTTGCTAATCTCATTGCTCGTGTACTCTGTCACATTACAGATCTTCAAAGATATCTATCATAAAACAAATCTGCATCATCTATATAGATTTCTCACATAAAAAACCAACCAACTGCTGCACCCAAGAGAGTTTATGCAGCTTCACCCAATTTTTCATATTTTTTTTTTTTTTCTATTTATTCTCAAGACTTTCATTGAACACAATTGTCACTTTCCATCATGCATTATACGTGCGCCTCATACATCTTTTAAATCACTTTATGAGTGATTTTCATGCTATGTTGTGTACCTATAATATTTACCACCAAAAAAGTAGATTTTGCTTTCTAAATAGTGATAATCTGTCATTTTTTCTTCTCATACATAAAACATTTCAAAACAACAAAAAAAAAAAATACAAAATGATTGACAATGAAGAAACAGCAAAGTTAAAAAAAAAAATAAAAAAACAAACTAACTAGCGCTTAGAAGGACAAAAAATTATAGGCGCGACGACACATCTGACAAAATACAAGACCAGCTTTTGAGGCGAGATTATGATGCGATGGGCGATGCTCATCCAAACGACCTCGTGCGAACACGATTATATTGTGTATCTTTCTCTCCAGATATACAAATCTACCCAAAGAAAAAGCTTCTTTTCTCTCTCTCTGTCTCTCTGAGTTTTTTTAATTTTTTATGAATGACCAACAACTTGAACAAATTTCCCCTTTTCGAATAAATAAATCGAAATTCGAAAGAAAGTTTCCAAACCGGCATTATGGCCAGACCCCAAAAATACCTACCTACATTGAGAAAAAAGTATCTTACATCCAGACAGCTGATTGCATATCTGTGCATCAAAAGCTCTCTCTCTCTCAAAAGTATCTCTCTGTCGTTCGCTCTCTCTCTCTCTCTGTAAAAGATATTTCTTAAACTGCTGTAAAAGATATATTTTTTTCTTCGTTGCAATCTCAGATTCAAGACATCATCTTCTTCTGGTTGTGCCACCTTGCACAGCTTAACTCAGCTCAGCACCAGCACAGCACAAACTCACACAGTGTTTATATATTTCAGGGGGGTTCGATTGTACAGCTTAGATACAAAAACCAGGCTAACAGTACCATTGCGGATACGGATGGTATTTCAGTTGCTTCAGTAACTCGCGAGTGCTTCACCAATTCAGTCGTTTAGTCGTCGTCGTTGTTGCCGTTGTTGTCTCTGCGTAAAGTCATCATCATTAGTTTAACTTGAAGTAAACTTTGTGTCGTGGACGTGGACTTATAACTACTTCTTTAATCGGGATTTGTCCCAACTATAGTTACTGTGCCGATTGCAATTACGATACATTTTTTTTTTATCTCAAAGATACTTAGTGACATCTTTTGCTCTCAGTAATACGAACCATCACCGCCATCTCACCGACTATAACGACTTTCTCCGGGGCTATTCTGAACGACTCCTTGAATCTTTTGTATCTCGAACGTGTTTCTATGAATCTGTTATCAGCCCGAAAAGATTGAAAAAAAAAACGAAATACATAATCATAAATTCAATACGCGGTAAAGTATCTATCACCCAAAATAGCAACCAAATAAAAGTGAGAGTTTGCCTAAAATTTTGCCAAAAAAAACAAAAAAAAATATTTTAAATTTGAATATTTGCGAATTAATGAGCTTTGTTGAGCTTCACACATAAGATCACCCTACCCAACCCTACCTTGACTCTATATACCTCTATAACTCTACCTAACATCTCGAAGTCAAGACGTTTGTTGTTGTCATCCAGGACTGTGTGACCGAGAGGAATTAATATTCAAATCGTGTTGTGGTGTTCTTGAAGTGTGGAGTGTGATGTTGTAACAACTTTCCTGTGTTCCGCGTCAGAGACACACAGAAAATCTAAACCACGATTGCAATGTCCGCGTTTGAAATAAAATTCAATTCGTCGACCACAAAAAAAAGTATCTATCTTTTTTTTTTTTGCTTTAATTATAATTATCTTAATGGGATGGGATGCTGTGATTGAGAAAAAAGAAGGCACATCTCTTCTTGATGGTGCTATAGAAGAATTTAACATCGCACCACACCATCAACATCACCAGGACTGTGCTTTGGACTGGAGTGTCTTAAAAAGAAACAATTTTCGACGTATTTTCTGCTTCTCATTTCGAATTTTTCTCTAATTGCGGAATTATTTTAATTTACCTCGCGCACAGATACATTTTTGCATTCAAATTAGAAAAATGTCTTTGGGTTGGAAAAATTTCTTAGATGGTTTATTAATTGCATTTGGTGGCTAACTTCTACTTCTTCTTCTTGTTCTTCTGACTTTTTAATGCTGCTGCTGTTTTCATCGTGGCAGCAGCAGGCAGCCAGAGCGCAACCAGCAACCACCAGCTGCTGCTGCTTTAGAGCAAATTGTTCTGGATTTGTTTCATTTGTATGTTAGTTATTTTTTTTTTTTTTCAATTTAATTCTGTCCGTTTGTCGTGACATTTTTGTTTTTTTTTTAGCCACATAGGTTTTCTGCATTCTGCATTGCTGCGCAGCAACACTGGCTGATAGCTAATGAGTCTTATATGCGGTCTTTGTTGCCAGAGATATTATTCTTCTACTTCTTCTTCTTATTCCTTTAACTGCACTAATGTGTGTGGTGTAAAGTTTAGTTTATATAGAGGAAGTGCAATGCGCGTCAAGATACCTGTTATTAAGTGGCTAATTAATTTCGTTGTTAGTTTTTTTTTTTTTTTTTTTTTTATTTTTCTTCTGGTGGATGGAATGGTATTTCAATTTTTTTGTTCATTTATATTCTTGTTGATTTCTAGGCTTTCTTTATTTTTTAGCATTCTGGTCTACTATAGCCTTGGTATTTGAATTATTTGAGAGTTATTTATTTGGTTAATGGAAATTTATTCAAATTTATTTGAAGATACATACATTGTATCCCTCATTTTATGAAGTGACGTATTTTTGAATCTATCCAAACATGGATTTTAAATTGAATAGATTTTTATTTGTGAAATTAAAATGTAATTAAATAGTAAACAATTACATATAATAATTCACCACTATTTTTAGTTGAAATATCAAATACCAGGGGAAATAAAAAAAAACTTGGGCTGGCCACGAGATGGGAAAAATGTCGGGCCTTACTACCTGAAAAACATCCGAAACTACATTTGTTTTTAACAGAAGCCTCAGAGGCCTAGGTAATCTTGCCAAAAGATATTAAAAAAAAAACAAAAATTGCATATTTAAATTAAAAAAAATGATTTGTTCAATAAAATATTTAGCAGCTTGTAAATTCAAACTTTATATATGTTCATATTTCAATATTTCCAATTTTTGAAACTAAACTTAATTTGGAAAAAGTTTCATCAGTGACATTTCAGAAATAAAACGTAAAATAGAAAAAAACTAATAATTAAATAAATTAATCTAAGAAATAGGTAAATCGATTTTTTTTTCATTTTCAAGATATTAACGTTTTTAGGTGCTTAGAACCTTCTTAGTTTGAAACATACAATTTTTATTTGCGTAATAATTTTTTAATTAAAATTTATCCGATGGTGATCTTCATTGGCTCATATATTAATGATGTTTTTTTTCTTGAGTTAATAAAATTATTTCATTAGTCAACGTTAAACCTGCTAACGATTATTTCCGTTCAGTTAATAAATTTGTTTAATTATTTAACTTAAAATGCATTTATTTTTAAATAATTTATTCATTGACTCAATGAATTTATTTGTTATTTCACTAAAGTTTCGATTCGATTCGACTTTATTTATGTTTGATTTTTTCATAATTTTAGGTTAACTACTTTAAACGAGGTAAACTTTTCATTATTGGATGAAATGAATTAAAAACATTTTCATAAATTTCTTTCGTAAAAGTTTTTATCAGAATAAATAAGTCCCTCCAGAGTTAAAAAAAAAATTGTATGAATGCACATTCATTGAAACAGTAAAACCTTCATCAAACAACCTACATAATATTCTAAATGAAATAGTCCACCAAATGTTTCGTTGAGTCAAAGAAAACTCAGTTTATATAAGGAATTTCATGAAATTTTATGGAATTTCATACTAAACTAAGAATTTTATTTTCAATGCAAATTGGTCAATTTACTTTCACAATATTATTCTAAATTTAAGGACTTATTTTCAGTATAAGATCTTTCCAGGGACTTTAAAAGCTGATTTTTTTCTTTTTTTTTTGAATTACAACACAACTCAACAAAAGAATAAAAAATTCTTGTCATAACATTTATTTTACGATTTTTATATTCACTATGCACCAAAATGAATAAATAATAACAACTAATGTTTTCATGATATTTGCCTTTGAAATTAGTAGGTATATAGCCCAGTAGGAATAAGCATTTGTCATGGAAAAAATTTTATTTTTCACTTGTATTTCACAATTCGTTAGAGGGGGTTATTAGGAGCATATAGGTCGTAGATTGGAGCTTAAGTCGCCATCTTGCAATTTTCTTAAAAAAATGTTAAATAAAAAAAAAAAAATATTAAAAAACAACGGCAATATACACATTGTCATGTGATATCTTTTTTAAAAGCCAGAAATCGCATTCTTTTACGCTGTTTTTAAATAAAATTGTATTAGTGAATAAATACTTTTTGAAAAATTAATTTTCAAACTCAAAATTTTGAAAAAAATGAAAAAAACTAGGAAATTAATTTTTTTTTCAAAATTTTGCATTATTAAGTAGTATTTTTGTTTAAAAATAATTTTATTTCAATAAGTAAAGATACAAAAATAATTAAAAATCTATTTGTTTTGATTAAAAAAATAAAATAAAATTTAAATCATAGTTTTAAAAATTACCTGTTAAAACAGGCTACAAAAGCAAACTTTTCTATCAGATATATTTGTTTTTCGGGTGACTGTAGGTACAGCTTTATAAATTTAATAATACCCTTTTCAAAGTCAAAATGCAAGTTGACTTGTGATATTTGTGATAACAACTCGACCAATTTTTAATAATAAATTTGATTGACAGGCCTACAGATCTATGGTTTCCGAATGCAAATAAAAAAGCTATTCCGTTCTTTCCAAGCATTTAAGCTCTTCTTGGTCAAGTTTAGTGTTTAAAGTTGAGTTTTATTTATTTATTTATTATTCCTGTTATGTACAGAATTAAATAAACTTAAAACCCTTGAAAAAGTTGTAAAAAACCAAACGAAACGTCGGGAAAGAATGGAATAGTTTTTTTATTTGCGTTCGGAAATCAGTAAGCCTGTCAGTCAACTTTATTATTAAATAAATACGAGATCACCATTCATAAAATATGATCAATTTTTATAATTAAATGTTTGCATAGTTTATTCTTTAATTATTAGCAAAACAATTATATTTAAAAATTTATCAAGCAAGAAGTCCAATTGTAAAATCAGAATGCCACTGATGACAAATAAATCATTTTCTTTAAACACCCGTTGTGACAACCTTTGAAAGTAAATTTTCGAAAAAATTCAAAATTTATTTTCATTGTTGCATTTAAATTCATTTATTTTTCATAATTTTGTTCCGTAAAAAAAAGAGCTTAGGGATTTTGATACATGTATAAAGCATTTTCACACAATTTCTTAAAATATTTCTTTGCGTAAAAAACTTAGTAATTTAAAATTTTACGGAAAGACTCTTGGAAAAAATAAATACATAGCTGATAAATTGCTGTATGAAAATTTTGATAATTCAATATTTTGGAAATAGTTGGGTACTTCCGAAATATTGAATTTTCAAATTAAATTTATTCGTTGTTGGATACTTCCGAAATATTAAATTTTCAAAATAAATTAATTTGGAACATTTTTATACAGCAATTTATCAGCCATTTATTTTTTCCAAGCGTCTTTCACTAAGACATCTGTTTTTTTTGTACTTTTACAATCATACATGTGGCAGAATAGTCTATAGATAGTCTATAGATCATTCAAACTTCCCAATTAGTACCAGGACTGTTTTAAAACTTAGTAGTACCTTTCGAGGTAAGGATAATATACATAGATATCCCCAAAATACGCGTACAAAAATACATGAAAACTACTATTTTTTTCAATATAATAACGCATTTAGAATTTAATTGGTAAAAAATTGGAAAAATTCACTCAGGGTGATTCGCATAAGCTGTGACAAAAAACTAGAATATGTAGGTTTGGTCATGATTAAAAAAAAAATCTTATAGGAAAATTCTATTTCTCTTCTATTCTATTTCCTCCCGTTTCTGATTTTGAGAAACAAAATTATTTTCAGACTAAATATAAAACAGAAAAAAATTGATAATAGCGTGAACACAAAAAAAAAAAATCAGTAGAGTAAGTGTCGCAAATATGGCCCACCATTAACTTTTTGTTTTTTAATAAAACGACAAATTTAACTCGAATTCATATATTTTTTGTTTAGCTTTAGTCTTCAATAATTTTAAACATAAAAAGTAAGTTAACATAAAGATATTCACAAAAAATTAATCTTGTTTCGGAATATAAAAAAAATGCTGCTAATGAGGCCTACTTAGTTTCAAATATGGACCAAGGAGGCAAATATGTTTTCAGTCTAATTCATAAAAAATTCACATATGAAATATTGCTTCTCATTGCTCGAGCAGTCTTAAAACCATGGTGTGATTTTTTAAAACAAAGAAAAAACATTCAGTTTAAACCATGTACCTATCAAATATGGCCCACTGGTCCAAATTGGGATGGGCCATATTATCATCACTATGACTTTTTCACTTTTTTTTTAATTTTTAACATACTGAAATAACTTCAATCAAAATTTTAATTTCAAAAAAACTTTTTTATTTTCCACAAATTTTAATTTAAGAATCCTTAAGTAAACTCACCCAAAAATTACAACGAAAACGAATAAAAGTTATAAAATGTTCCATATCTTGCACCACTGATCTGCAACTCGTCGCCCGAGAATTGTTTTGTCGTAAACGCCAAATTGCACTTTTTTAAAGTGGGTATGCAGTTCTATGTTTTCAAAAGTCCTCTTTCCATTTATGAAATCAGATTTGACCTATCATTTACCGTTACTGAGAAAATCAGTATGCATTTGTCGTATATCCGCACAAAATAACTCATCCCTTAGTTTTGTTTTGTCGTAAACGCCAGATCTTGGCATATACGGCAAAATATCCATATATTTTCCCGATATTTTTTTTTAATATTGTTTTGTCGTACGTATATAGGATTTTTTTAGTTAGAAAAAGAATTATTAAAAATCAACCGCAACACTTACAATATCATGTCATGCCTTTTTTTAAACCCAAAAATCCATCCCTTAATTCCGTTTTTAAGTTTATTTTTTTTAAGTTTATTTTTTTGGAAAAAATAATTTTTAAACTCAAATTTAAAAAAAATTAAGAAAGTTTTTTTCAAACTCATTTTTTTCAAAAATGTACGTTATTAACTAGTTATTTTGATTTTAATATTCAATTCTCGTATCAATTTGTATTCAAACACTGAAAACCAGATGTTGAAATGTCTTTTAGTTTTTGAGAAAATCGAAAATCTCGCTCGATTCGGTATTGAATTGAACTATCGCATTTGTGTGTACTTTGTCGTATGTGTATGAGGTTCTAACAAAGTAATGATTTTCGTGGCGTATACGACAAAATGATTTTGGAGATAAACCTCTATAGATTAAAAACTAAAACCGACTCAACAATCTGGAATACCTTAATCAAAAGAAGATTTTTCACACAAAATTTTATTAAAATTGTAGAAAACTTCATCGGTCAGTTTCTTTTTTATTTAAACGCGAAACTTAAAATGCGATTTCCCAAAATTGCTCAAATGGTTTATACGACAAAACAATTCTCGGGCGACGAACTGTCACCGACACACAACAAATCAGAACGAGTTTGAAGGTATTTGATTTGAACTGGCAATGGAGTCCCTACTTTGTTTCATTCAGGAAATATTACGGTGGGCCATATTACCAACGTGGGCCATATTTGCGACACTTACTTTACCTAACTACACAATCACGTAAATTTAAAAAAAATCAGTATGTAATGTAACTTTTTTTTTTTAATTTTTAATCTACAAATATTTGTTTGAAACTCTTCATTTAAAAACAAACTTTATTTAAAATCAAAAAAACAGGTATCTGGCTTTTCAAACAACATAATACTTGCCTTAGTTTTTAAGTTATACTTTTGTGAAATTTTAAAGAAAATTGCGTCAATAGTTGAGATGTCCTTTCTGAATTTTTTTAAAATCAAATTGCATATAAAAACAAAAACATTGCAAAAAAAAAATCATCAAAATTGGAGCCGCACTTTTAAAGTAAAGTGGCTCGGTTTTACTAGACTTTACTTTAGCACAAGAAAAAAGATAACCAAAATCAATCTCCCGCTGATGCAATGCTATTCTTACCAAAGCTTTTTTTCGTTATCAATCATAGACTTAAGATTATGCTTACTTTCCGCGAACTTTTCTATTCAAATGCAAAGAAAAATTCGGTCTTTTAGAAAACGGGAAGTACAAATACTCGCCCCTTTTTTTGTTGTGTGCAGTCATTTCTTTCTAAAACTTGTAGTCATTCGTCAATTGATCCTCACTTATGATGACTTTTTCGTTAGCAAAGAATAACTGGTAATATTTGGGCTCCATCACTTTACTTTGAACCAGATAGTCAAAATTTTTTGGAATAAACATAATAGGGCTCAGGATGTTTCTCTGGTGTACACCATGACTTAATTCGGAAATTTTGAGGTGGATCCTGTTCATGGGCGTCTACACATATCTTTGTATTTGGTTTCTTGTACATTTGCATGATCATCCGAAGAATATGAAGATGAAAGTAAGAAAAAATAAACTTTCCTTTCTCTAAGTGCCAAGGGTACTCATATAAGAATTCTTAGGGCCAATTTGTTCACAGTGTGTTAAATCTGCACCACCATTTTGACAGGTTCTAATTAATTGGTGATAATCAATGGAAATCGGCTGATTAGCGATTTCCATGATTAACAACTCAAATTTTGATTTCCTTAATAAAAATTTTGGCTAACATGCACATTCGATGATTTACCAGTTGCATTAATCCTTGATTAAAAATAATCAACTGTGAACAAACTGGCCCTTAGTTTTCTATCAAATACATACATTTTTGTCATAAACCAACATAATATGCAAATCCTGATAGTTTTCTATTTTTAATAATAATTTGGATTGCATCAATACTTAATTAGCGACATCGATTGGAGGTTTTTAGGGCCAGTTTTTTCACAGCTGATCATCTTAAATCAAGGATTAATTAATTGTAACTGGTAGATCATCGAACGTGCAAGGAAATCAATTTTTTTTCAAGAAATCCATAATTTAAGTTGTTAATCATGGAAATCGCTAATCAGCCGATTTTGGTTGATTCGCGTCATTTAGTTAGAAGCTGTGAAAGCCATTTTTCAGATTTAACCCATTGTGAACAAACTGGCCTTTAGTATTATAAGTTCGCATTCGGCCACTTAATAGGTACTGATTGGTAGACAGTCTCCACGGTTTTTAACATTAGCTCAATACTGCAGTACATAATGCTCCATTTACAGAAGAATGTTAAACATTTTTGTATTAAATTTTTTTATTGGACCAATGTTGACCCCTCAAAAAAAAAAAAAAAAACACGGGCTTGTAATTTGGTCATCTTGACGTTGATTATAAAATCCAATAAATTTTCAAGGTTACTCTACTCATCAAATTTGGATCTTTCTTCTTTAATCAGACAAATCCGACCCCATATATTTCTTTTTTTTTAATTCTGAATTAATTAACTCATTTTGGTGTTTTAATCTTTAAAGCGCCTTAACTAAATTTTCTTAAAAAAAAAAAGAAAAAAGCTTTTGTATCTGTTTCCTTTTCTTTTGAAAATAAAATGTCTTTATTGTTTTGATGTAAAGAAACGAAACAAGATCGAAATGTTGTTGAACTCAAATAATTCATGCTTGCTGTGTTGTTATGCCAGATGATTTATTTAAAATTATTCAAGATAAATCTTATTTTGTTAGTATATTTTACTTATATACATATATAATTGTTATGATGGTTTTAATTGCACAAGATAAATAAAATATTAAAGAAAGAAAAAAAAAAAAAAGAAAAAAAAGATAATTGGATGTAAGAGCTCTTTAAGATACATTTTACAATGATTTCGACTTCTTTAAAGAGAGTCGGTTATGTTTTTTTTTTTTTTAATCAACAAAATCATCTTTCTCGTTTGCGTTTCCTGGTTGTGCATGATAATAATGGAAAAGTGTCTGCTTGTTTTCTGTGACATTTCACAATTATTATGTTATTTCATTTTTTTCTTTTATTAAAAAAAATACAATTAAATCATAAAATAACATTTTGCTATCTAAATCTATTACAACGTCAACTTCAACTTTAAAACTTCGAAATGCATCACGAATAGTTATCATCATCATCATCACCCACCCACACGTTGTTACTTATAGGTTACATCTTCTTTGATCTCTTTCCTGCTTTGGTCTTATTTTACATATTTTATTATTTTTTTTTTCAATTTTGTCTTCTTCCTCTTTTTTTATCCAAGCAATTAAATTCTTTTCTTTATATAATTTTTTATTTTATTTTTTTTTCTTTCTGTTTCAGAGTTGGTATCGTAAAGTTATAAAATTTATTATTTCCTCGCAATTTCATGGATTAAACGTAATAAAAAAAGGGCAATTTAAAGTGAACTTAAAGGAAGAACTATAATAATTATAAACCCTTCATATACAAGACCATCTGAAGGAATTAAATGGAAAATAAATATAACCCTCATGTATAATAGTTGCAATTAAAAATAGTACAACACATCAATTAAAGTGAAATTAAATTGTAAAAAAAAAAGAAAACAGAAATAGAATAATTAAATAAGAAGAGAAAAGAAAAATAATAATCTATCTATCTATTCTGTTTTCTGTAACGCCTATTCTGTGTGACGAAAAGAAAAGTGATTTGTTAAAGTGCGCGTGCGTAAAGTGGTAACCTCGTTGGGCTTGGAAATTATAAAAAAAAATTTTTACACGAAAAGTACAATTTTAATTTTAATTCTTTTTCAACTGAACGAATCACTGTGAGATTAAGAATTAATTGTTGGAAATACTGGTGAGTTTCTTTATTTTTAAAATCTTATTTATACAAAATTTAAATATGTATACATGTATTACATTTGTAAGTGTTATTAAATTTTTTTGTCAGAATGGCAATTATTCTCATTTTCCATTGTTTAACTTGGAAAATTCTCCTTTCAAGGTAGGAGTTTTAAATGTGATCAATCTAGCCCGAAAAATCCTGAGATAATTTAAACTTCAAGAATAACCCAATTTTCTCCTATATAAATTTTCGGATATAGAGGGTGTAAGACATATGTTCTATTGAATCAAACCTCGTTTGCATCATATTTTACAAGTAATGGATGGAACAGGAAAAAAAAATTTTTCATCAAGTGATTTGATAATAAGGTGGTTAATATCTATATTAATTTTTCGAGCGACATTCAGTTAAAGCTGGAGATCTGATTAAAACGAATTTTGCTTAAACTAAGCCTCGATCCTACGCCTCTATAGCTTAGCAGACACACAATTCGTCAACTCGCACATTCCTAAGTGTGTACTTTTGAGATAACCGTTAAGGCTAAAATTCATAGGTTTCTTTTTTTTCTTTTAGTGAAATTAGTTATGAATAAAAATAGACGAACGTTTTCAAAAAAAAATTGTATTCATTTTTTGTTGATTGATAAAATTACAAAACGTTTGCATAATTTTAACTATAACTTTTTTATTTTTGATTTCTTGGTAAAAGTTTGTATAGAAAATTCAATTTTCTACAAAACTAAGGTTAAATTTAGCTTCTGGTTCCCTAGATATGGCGAAAAATCTTTTACCCCACCCCCCACCCCATCTGCGAAATTGAGAGGGCGCAGTTACAGCCTCGAAAATATTCTCGTACGCTCTCACTGACGCATCTTGTCTTGTACTAAATGCGTTGTTCGGGCAACATTTTCTAACATTTTAATGGACTATATTATGTTGTTGTTGTTTATTGTCCGCTTTTCTTGGCAATTTTTTAGCATTTCATCGAGAAGTTTGATTATTTTTTTTTTATTTTTATTAATTTCTAAAATTCTGACAAAGACATATTTGCGACTCTGAATGATTAAATGTCAATTTTAATATCCTCGAGTTCGTGCATCAACTCTTTTGTCTATATGTCTTTTAGTAGGCTCATTTTTATTAATTTCTAAAATTCTGACAGACATATTTGGGACTCTGAATGCTTAAATGTCAATTTTAATATCATCGAGTTCGTGCATTAACTCTTTTGTATATATGTTTGTCTTTTAGTAGATTCATTTGTTTTGAGTTGTTACTGAATTAATTAACCAGAGTCGAATTAGTTAAATTGTTGATTAATTATTATTAATTAATATTTTGGAGTAGATATCGTCAATTATATAGACTGTTTTCGAAAACGTCATTTGCGTCAAAAATGCCATTGGAAGTTGTTCTTTAACGCAGACTGTAAAAGTCAACTGTTTGAAAACCAAAAAACCCGAAATTTTCATTATTTTCGAAAATGCAGTTTGTTAAAGTCATAATATTTTCGATAACATCATTTTCGGCGGAACTTATGTGCAGTACATAAATCGAGTTGACGGCCGGCTGTTTTCGAATACGTCAAATTAACGTCAACTTGATCGACATTTTTAGGCAAATATATGTATTTCTATCGTCAAGTAGAAGTCTTCCTACAATTTTTGGCTCTTTCTCTGTTGTCAGACCACAGAAATTAGTAAAATTTCAATTTTTTTTTTTTATTTCCTTGACCTTTAATCGGAGTTCCGATGCCAAATAATTTAGTGCTGAAATAATAAAAATAAAAAACAACACAAAAATATGAATGCCAGTAAGACCTAGGGTCTTATAAATTAGGCAAGGTTAGAAGGAATAGAAGGATAGGATAGATTTTTGTTGGAACAGTGAATTGAGAAATAAAAATATAATTGATTGAGAAATTAGGTTTTGATTATTTCATTAAATCCCTGCAGTGGTGGCCTTCAGTTGAGGGAATATAGAAAAGAATACTGCCTAAACTGGGGATCGAACTCACTCATCCAGGTTAGCAGTCAAGCACTACTTCCACTGCGCCGGGGCTACCTCCCTATTTTTGAATATTTTTCTTTTTTTGTCATAAGAATCTATAAAATCTGTTCTTTTTAGTTCAGACAAAGAAGACAGACAAAATTTCGACGATGTGAATTATGGTAGAGAGATTTATATTTATTATCTTGAAATCGGTTTTCTTAGAGCCATTTTATTCAATATTGCTCAACTTGAGGCAAACTCTCAAGTTGGCCAACTTGAGAATTGTCTTTAACTCGAGAGTTAAAACTCAAGTTGAAATTTCTTTTTATTCACTAATTATATTCTCAACTCTCCAGTAGAAGATCTAAAGTTGGCCAACTTCGAGTTTGAAAAATATTCCTGGGATATTTGTGAAATATAAAACAAAAACTGTCATTTTTAAATTTAAATTTGAATTTGTCAATTATATACTGTTTGTCTGTGTTAAATTGTGTTTTTTGCGGTAAATTGTGCTAAATTGTGAATAAATAGTTGAAAAATAATGGTTAAAAAAGAAAACTTTCAGTGCTCGACGAAAATTAATTACCTACTTCGGAACATAAGTATTTTTGTTAATATAACTGAACTAACTTTTTTGCGATAGCTGAAGCCAACACGCTTTTTGAAACCAAAATAAAAAAAAAAAACGTTTGTAGGTAGGTACATAAAATCTCTAGTTTGCTCGGTCAACTTCTATAATTTTTCCAGGAGTTGACTAATCTTAAGTTGATCAACTCTAGAGTTGAAAATCGAAAGTTGAAAACGTAAACTTTGAGTGAATAAAAAGAAATTCACAAGTTGAAAATAAAAATCCTCAAGTTGTGTTCAACTTTTAGTGAATAAAATCGGCCTTAATCTTACATTCAGGACGACAATATGGATGCTATGGTAAAACTTGAAAAAGTCTGCCTAGATTACACAGTGCAGGTGCTATTTGTCGACTTCGATAAGTTATTGACCTAATAGAATAGTTGATATTGTCATTACAGGTATAGTTTTCGGTTTAGCTCGTTCACCCAATTATAGCACTGGAGTTCGCCGTTTTGATACTAAAACTCCTTTTGGAAAAATGAATTTTGAAATAAGAGGTTTATGGACACTTCCACTAGAGGACTCCTGGTCACGCTTTTAGTTGGCAAGTGAACATTTTGATAGATCCCTAAAGAGGTCATCTAGTTACATGTTTGAATGTCGCCCGACCACTGTGTATCATGAGATCCTCTGAAAACCCGTATTCCCTTTGCTCGCAGTCTTTTATGATTTTTAACAAAAACAGATAGAAAAGTTACTTTAAGTTTATCTAAATATTTACCCAGTTTGAAACTTTAGACATAATAACTTTCCGACTTTGAACAAAATTCCGATTTTGTTTTCATTTTGCAAAAAAGTAAATCGTAGCTTAAAAAAAATTGAAATCCATTTAAGAGCACAGTACACATATTAAAGATAATATCATTAGCATTTTAATTTTGTTCACTTCTGCGCATCTGTCAAAACTGAAGAAAATGTCGTTTTCACGTGTCTAACATGTTATTGTTTGTAATAGTACAGTGTGCAGGTTTTTTAGGCACTCGAAAATCCATTTTTAATTTCTGACACTTTAAACTTTGACAACCTGCCATTATTAAAAGAAAAACGTATGCTCTTACGAGAAAAAATGTTTTTTTTATTTGTGCCTAGAATTAGCTTAGGGGCCAGTTACATCGATCAGGAAAAACCATCAGGAAAAGTTGAAACAGATGGAAATAGGAATTTTTCCTTATGAGCGTTTATAGTCAGTGTCAGTAGTCAGTCAGTTACGTCAGTCAGAAGGCTGCCAATCAAGTTTTTCCTGATTGAAATGCAAACGAATTTTTTTTCCTTCCACTAATCTGTCAGTGGAACCAGTGAAAGCTGGAAAGCAAATACATAATTAGAACGATTTGTTTCATTTTGATGGAAATGACAATCAGCTGGTACGGAAAATGAAATGCAGCCAGGAAAATAAATAAATACATTTTTCACAAAAAATATTTGTTCAATTGAAAATTTTATTGACAAAAAAAAATCTTTGAGTTATTTGCCATCGATTAGTGCATCAATTGCGTTACAAATTGAATGAAAACCTAGAAAATAATCTATTTGAAACTTTTTCCTGTTTAGTTTCTGATCGCTATAACTGGCCCCTTAGTCAGGAAAGTGTCACTTCTTCTGAAATTTTATAATAGTCGAATCGCTTTTAAATTGACAAAAAAAATTTCAATTTGCCTTAAAAATTATTTGGGTGATTAAACATTTTTTTCAAATTTGTAATTTTTTATATAAATTTTGAAAAACCCATATTTTTTGGCCAAATTGACATGTTTTATTTTCTTACTTTTTTTGTTTTAATTATTTGAGTTTCTGGCGAGTTACCAATTTTTAACAATTCAAGATGAAATTACAGAAATAGTTCAACTGCGACAGTTTTTTCTACTGTATTTTCTTCCGAACAACAGATAACAACATAAAGGGATTTAACATCACCGCTTAGTTACATGAAAAAAAAATAAGATACGCCACGTATACCTTAAATTGACTAGGACTTAATATCTAACGTATTAAACATTTCACATAACCTCATCGGTTTGTTTTTTTTATTAAATTGCAAAAGAATGCACCGCATTCCCCCATTTGATGTATATTCTTCTTCTACTTAAGCATTTGTCTAGTCTATACCTATACTTGTATGCCATAGCATCAGGGTAAACTAAAGCCCGGATTTAATATTAACTTTTTTTTTTTATCATCATTTTTGTTTTGTTCTTTTTTTTTTTTTTTATTTTTTTTGTAAAAGATTTTCTTAGCCGCTTCGATTGATGTCAGTTTCAAATTGATTACGGAATCAAGATACGCAGTAAACCAGCTACGGCTTCTGCATTTTTATTCCACAATGACACGGTGATTCAGTGCCACCACCATCGTGTAGTCCAGTGCGATGCAGTGCAGTGTATCTCCGTCTCCGGGTATTTTGTATATATGCGCGCGCGTTAATCTATCAAACAATTATAAATCATCAACAATCATAATCATAAATAATAGCACAACAACAACAACAAAAAATGATATGAGGACGTGTGGTACAACATTGTTTTGTATTTCTGGTTTCTTTAAATTAACGCAATTATATAAAAAAATAATAAATAAGTGCGTTATATATTGAAGTTGGAGCAGATTAAAAAAAATCTTCGTGATTATATGGAATGCAGCGAATTGAATTTTGTAGAAAATAGTTTTTTTTCCCAGAGAAATTGTAGTGTAATTAAATAGTTCTGGAGCTCTTTAACGGTTATTTTTTTTTTTTTTTTTTTTGAAGGGGATTTCTATATGAATGTTAGTGCATGTGATCGATTTCAAGCAAGACATTGTAAGAAATAAGATTTCAAGAACACGATGAGGCTGAGAGGGAACCTTACATAAATTTATGTATAACGCTTTAAAAACGGTGCACTCTAGGAAAATTGGGTTAAATAGTTAGGGTGCTGAAAGCCGCCATTTTTACCTGTGTTGTGTTTTTCTAAGCCAATTACGCTATTTCGAGAAAATATTGCTAAATTGGTTTGACACTCTAACTTTGTAGGTTAGAGATGACGTTTTCAAAAGAAGCCTTTATAGAATTCAATTAAGTAAACATGAAGTAATTTCCGAATTGTCTTCATCTTCGTTATGAAGCTTTCATAGATTTCTATATAAAATTGAGGATCTCAATCAAAAATTAAAAAAAAAACTTCAGTTTCAAATATTCAATATTGGTAAAAATAACATGCGGGAATGCAGTCTTTGCTATAAGTGCTAATTTTTGCCAAGAGGTCAATAGTCAACACAATTCAGTGATAAACCATGAGACCCACCGGACATCATCAACTATATTTTCGAGCAAATCTCACGTAGGTTAGAGGCTTTCAAAGCATCTCATTCTTTGACTGATTAATGATTTAAATTTAAAATTTAATGTCTGACATACGAGAGATTTTTTTTGTTAACTATTTTTTGAAGAAAATAAAAAAAATAATAATTTTTTTTTTTGTTTATCATTTTAGCTACTTTCACACGATTTGCATACAAAATATAGGTAGCGTAAGAGAAGAACGGTTACGCTTGTATTTTTTTTTTATGCAAAATAGAATCATGTTTTAATTTGCATATATATCTCATTTATCTAAACCGCAGCTGTTAAATATGCTTAAGATAAAGATTATTAAAAAAGAGCACACCGGAATAAATTGTGTATTTTTTTTTCATTTGTTTTTTTTTTTATTTAGTTTTTTTTCGTTTTTAATTGATCTCTAGTGGGTACCCATAAATAGGGAGTTGAACTTTAAATATTAAGTGATTTAATAAAGCGTTTAAAAATATGCAAAGTTTTTGTATAGCGGTTTATATAAGTTTTTTTTATTAAACGATAAAGTAGCTTGTTTAGATTTTAATTTAAATCAAAAAGTTCTACGTTTGTAATAATTATCTAACCACAATTAGAATTTGGTCAAAATGTGGTTCAATCACCGTCAGGTTTTTTCTTATTAACCTCACAAATATTAACCAAAAACAAATGTAAACAACTTATTTACAACTAATTACCAATTGGTATGAATAAATTTAATTTTTTTGCTTGCGTCACAATTGTCAAAAATTAACGATTTCACATTTATTGCTATTTAAAGCGATAGATAAAAATGTTTTTTTATGAAATTATTTTCTGATTGGTATAATTTGGTTTAAAAATAATTTCTCCTGTTTTCGTCACAAAAGTCGAAAATTACTATTTTCAAATGTGAAATATTTCGTTATATAAGGCGAAAGATAAAAATATCAAAGATATTTCTGTTTTATTTTATTCTGATTGGTATAAATTGATTTAAAAATTATTTTCTTCTATGTTCGCCATAAATGTTAAAATTTATATTTTGTTTGATATAAATATAAGGCGATACATAAAACATCAAAGATATGTCTGTGGTTTTTTATTCTAATTGGTATAAATTGGTCCAAAAACAAATTCTATGTACGCCACAAGTGTAAAAAATCAATATTTTCACATATGTATGTGTGTATATTGTTATTTAAAAGTAAAGATGAAAGTAACAAATGTGTGATTATTTTCTGAATGGTATAAATTGATTTAAAAATAATTTGTTTGTGTTCGTCATAAGATTCGAAACTTTTTATAATTTCGCACATATTGCGTAAATATCTTGCTATATAATGCGATAGATAAAAACTTCGAAAAGTTATTACTGCGTATTTATTTTCTGATTGGTATAAATTGGTCTAAATGTTGTCGTAATGGTGTGGAGAAATATTAAATATATGGCTTGAATATTTTGCTATATAAAGTGATAGGTGAAAATATTATAAATACATTTACTTTCTGATTGGTATTAACTGGTCTAAATAAATTGTAAGTTAATATTTTCATCAATTATTTGAATGGCTTACGAAGTTTTTTGAAGCCAATCCCCTGAAATATTCAATATTTCACGTGTGTTAATGTCTGTCCAGCTTTGTTCACCACCAATCAAAAATTTGTAAGCCTTCTGGAAAAATAGAGTTTTCTCTTTGCAGCGACGATTCCTCGCCAGACGCTTTGTATCTCGTCATATATTCAATACTGAAAATTTTCAATCAATTTCACACATTTCACCCAACTGATGAAGAAAAATTTGATTTTCTACTATTTATTTATTAAGATTTGGTAGAAAATTGTTGATTGGTATAAACTGGTCTAAAAATCAACTTATATTTTAGCATTTTGACATTGATTTATTGACTTTTTTAAAGACTAAAGTTTTCACATTTAAAATTGACGTATTTAATTTTGTCTTCTCACAATAGACACTAGTATAAACTGGTCTAAAAATTATAGACTCTTCATCTTCAATAATGTGCTTGATTTGAACAAACATTAATACTATTTGCAATTCACCATTTTTACTCAATAAATATCAATTGAATTCACATAATAAATATATGTATGTATATTCTAATTTTGTGCATATTGTGCTTTCGAAAATGTAGATACAAATTCAAGCTTGCTAATTATAAGCCAAATGTAATTTCCATTCTGCCAAATGTCTTTTCATGTTTTAAAAAATTCTTCATGAATTTTGCACAGTAAGCTTGGCGTTCAAGAACTGTTTGTTATTGTTTTAACACGTTCTCTTTTATACTCCTGCCCCCATATTTTTTCCACTTTATATTTTTCTAGTTCTCTCTCTCCCTCTCTCTCTCTCTCTCCTTCTCTCTCTCTCTCTCTCTCTCTCTCTCTCTGCAAAAATTGAACATAAATGTTGGCTTGTCAATGATTTATAGGCAAGCTACTGTCTAAACTTAGTTTTCTATTTTTGTTCCAATTTCACTATCTAAGAAAGAAAAAAAAAAGTACCCTAATTGGGGTCCATTACAAAACACCAAGTGTCAATCAAAAAGTCAAATTGCTTCTCCTTTCACTTAGCTTCAATTCGACAGTTGTTGTTATTGTTGTTGTTGTTTTTTGTTAATGCGTTGGAAAATTCAAGATAAAACACTTACAATTGACTGACGACTTTCAACAGTGTCCAACACACAAAAAGCTATATGGCAGTCATATATACTGACAAACTGACGCACATTAACTCTCTCATGCGGTATTTGATCATAAAATAAAACTTTTACAATAACCTCAAGTGGCCCGACACCGATCGTTCGTGTCGTATAATAAGTATAGTTGTTCACAACTTCTATATAGGAAAGTACAAGTACTCGTCGTATATACAAATACATGAATGGCGCCCATGTTGCAACAACTCATAGTGTCAAGCAATTTACACCTTCGATGTTTGTTGCCCTGATGACATCGACTTTCGCACTTTTGCTTGGCTATAGTTAAGATTGTTAAGAATCATTGCATTACCGCCGCGCCGCCGCTATCGTGTCGTGGTCTCTTATGGGACACCAATTTTTAGAGTACCTATGCACTTTCACACAAACAAAGTTAGTTCGCATGATTTACGCTTTTTAATTGCTGACCTTTGGGTGTTTCTTAAGTCAGGCTCAGTGGGACAGTGTCGTAGCTCTGCACAGAGTAGGCTCGACGGTGGATAAAATGTTAAAGCTTAACATTTTATATGGTTGTGCTTCCATGACACCGGGTTTCTATGTCCCGGGAGAACAATCTTCTGGACTGTCTATCCTGTTGCTGCACTGTAACTGACTTGCTGGAAACATGATGTACTAATGAGATTTGTCAATATAGAGTTCTGAGTTGTGTCCACACTCAAAGATAGGGAGCTTACCCCTGCTAAGGTGACAAAATCACTGGTTAGTCAGCGGTCTTTTGTTGTACTATACAACTCTCATGATTGTTGTGGCAGCAAATGTCTTGGGAATAGATAGGAATGGTATAAGTTTATTTAAACCATAAATGGTGGCCATTGATTTACTCCTGTTTGGGCACTAAGTCTATATTTGGACAATGAATGATGGTGTATCTGATGGTACTGTACAGATATCTTTTTGAGAATAAAGAACAAAGCAAATTGTTTCATGGCCATAAGCATGTGATGAGTCATTCGTTATTTAAGAATATTTTTAAACTTGCTCTATAGGGTTCTATAAGTATTGAATTTGTAAACAAAAAAAATTGTCAAGACTTTAATCAATTTTAATATTAGGAAGATGGAAAAGTCTAAAAAAGGGGTTTTCGTCTATGCGTCATCTCTACACCGGGCTTAAGTTTTAACGGATGGACAGATATTTGCCTTTAATTTGGCAAAGAGCATTTTCTGTTTTATTTTTATTCGCTAGAGGTTAAATTCAAATTTTTATTTTAGCTCATATGGAACAGGTAGCTCCAATCCAATGATTTGAGTTTTTTTCTTCAATTTTTCTCGAAAACAGCTCTAACGATTTTTATTAAACTTCTTACTGAATATGCCCAAAGTGATTGTAAAATAACTGCGATTCAGATTCTTGATAATAAAAAATTACAACAGCGAAACATTTATTTAAAGAAAATGCTCTAATTTTTTAGAATATTCCCGTATTTTTGTAAAATTATGGAATGCAATATTATTATTGTACTTTCAAAAAGCACCTTTAAAGAAAATTGGATAAATAAAGAAGATGTCATTTTTCCAATTTTGTTGAAATTTTCTTTGAAGGTACATCTTAAAAGTACAATAATAATATTGCATTCCATAATTTTACAAAAACAAATATTGGGTACCTACTTAAACAAAAAAAATAATCAGAAAATGGCAATTGACTGTGGTTTTCGAAATATTGGAATTTTAAAAATACCTTTTTTAAAGGTAAAGGTTATCACGAATATGTGTGTACCCCAAATTTGTATGAATGACGTTAGTTAGAGAATATTTTTGTTTATGTTTATTTTCAGATAAAAATATTTACGTATAGTCCAAGCTTCAAAGACTTGGTTTTTTTCATCTTTGGTGGCTGAGTTAGACTGACCTTGATAATTTTCTTACAATTCAGAAGTTGGATGACGTAGTTATCAAAATAGAAAAATCAGAGTAAAGTTCTTGTTCTAAATAAGAAATGTTTAAAGGTATATGGGGCGTATGAGTGTTTTTTTTGTTCGTATGTAAGAACTTAACATTCGCTATGGAACTAATTTTATGAAAGGGATGCGTAGTGCAATTTCCTTTGATATAAAGAAAGAAGTGCGAAATATCGAAAACTATACAAAATAGTGGTTTGGTTTTTGGTGTGGTTTCTGATTTTTGTCATTTTAAGTGGGGAGTTTAAAATTATGAAATTTTGAAAGATGATTTTTATAAAAGTTCTAGACTTTTGGTAAAAATAAAAAATTTATTTTTGACATTTTTAAACATTTTTTCGCAAAGATTAAATATTTAGCCACAATTTAGAGCAAGAGCAAGTTCGTGTGATCCAGTGCTGTATATTTTTTTAATTTCTTCTATTGTTTTATTTTTATTAAATCACTTGTTTCAATTGTTTTTGAACACAATGGCAAAAATTTTAAACGATTTAGTACGATATTATACTAAAAATAATTTAGCACGTACTATATCGTTTAAAATTTTGCATCAATTTCATGTTTAAAATTAAAAAAAAAAATTACAATGATTTTTTTTTTAAATTTCATTTAAGTAATTAGGTATTAATTAATTTGATTTTAGGTATTCAAAAAATTTTAAGCCGAATTTTTATCTTCACATTTTATTTACGACCAATTGCAATCGAATTTGATTGATTTGAAAAAAAAAAAAAAAAAATGTGAAAGAATTGGGGATATCCCCTTATATTTGGAAATTCGAAATTTGGTACTGTATGTTTAAAGGTTTTAGAAAGAAGATAATCTGTAATCTGAAGGTCTGAATGACCCATAGTCCGCATTAAAGATCTTTAATTCCTTAATCGAGTTTGGTCATTAATCAAAAAAGGACTATTTGAATGTACTAAATGACCAAAAAAGATTTTTCCAAATGACCAAAAAAGATTTTTCCATGGAAAAAAAAAGTTTTTGTAATTATTATTTTACTTAAAACTATAAAGTTTAAAAGTATGTGGTTCTTGGAGTCTCCCTTAAATTGATGAGATCATTGAAAAAATCAGCAGATACAAAATTTGGTTTACAACTTTTTTTTTCCTCAAATTTTTAGGTTGAAAATAATTTCTTTACAAATTTTTCAATCGCTCCACTAAAAAGAAGTAGTTTTCAAGAAGGTTTTTTTAATATTACAAAATCTATTTACTACTGAAATATTTCAGCCAAGTAGGAGACTTCGTACTATTTTATTTGGACTTTGTTGAGTTATAATTGATTCAAAATAGCATTTTAAGATCTTTAGGTCCATACAACTAGTAGAAGTAGTTTTCTAATTATCTTCATCTTCGTTACTATAATTCCTTAACCTTAAGTTCATAATTACAAAACATACCGAAAGTACATATATAGATTGCTGGCTTTATAATTAAAAGCTATAGCGAAGTGTTGTAAATGCAGGCTTTGTTTGCTTTTAGGTAATATTTTTTTCTCTCTACTTAATAAAAACTACAATTCAAGAAGCTCCAAATGCAATTTTGTAATTCATTTTATATTTTGTCAGCTGCGTCATCCATTTTACCCCTTCTTCGAAATTATTTCGATTACTTTTGGTGAGAGTGAAAAGAAATTTAGCTGGAAAATCTTGAGCTTAAAAGTTTGAATATTTTTGGCTTATGTCGGACTTTCTGTATTTGGGCCCAAAAAAATGAAAAAGTTTAGCAAATTGTATTTCTTTCATTTTTGTACTTAAACAAATTTGGGGATATTGCTTCCCTCTATCCATTTGAGCAATGACTATATAAAGAATCAAATTCTCAAAATTTCAAGCTGAACAAGTTTTTCTGTCCGATCATTGGGAATTGAAAAAAAAAAATCGATAAAAAGGATAATATTATGTTTAATGCTTTAGACTTTCAGAAATAATTAAATGCAAAGTTACTTGCTTTTGTGATGTCCCCCATTTTTGTCTTATTTGACTTTGCTTCCTTCAATTTCTGACAAAATAGTTCAAATAAAAAACTTGCTATGGGTATTGGAGCTATTGTGTGTATTTGACACAACAGCTGCAATACCGAAAACTATTTCGATACGATAAAATATTCTTCCATAATATTATAAAGCAATTTTTTTTAAGTATTTTTAGGTTGTTTTTTTTTTACTTCGATATGGTTTTTTTCACAAAAAAGCGTTAAGTATAATTTCTTTTTTTTATTATGAAAGTCCAATACTTTTTTGAAAATATATTATATTTTATTACCTAAAAATACATTTAAATTATTAAAAAAATAAAAAAACAAAAAATAAAGGAAAATCAAGAAAATATGAAATATGAAACGAATTAAAACGAATAAAAAACTTCTAAGGGTCTTACTTTACTCTTTCAACACTCGACCCTCAGCGTTGTTTCTTATTCGTTTTAATTCGTTTTTATCAAATATTCATATTTTCTTAATTTTCCTTTATTTTTTGTTCTTTTTATTTTTTTTAATAATTTCAATGTATTCTTAGGTAAAAAAATGTTAGGTAAGTATTTTTAAGAACACATATTGGGCTTTCATAATAAAACATATTGGGTTTTCATAAAAAAGCAAATCATACTTAATAACGTGTTTTTGTCAGAAAAATCATATAGAAGTAAAAAAAAAACAACCTATAAATGCTAAAAAAATGTGTTTAGTAATAATAGCAGGAAAACCACACAGAAAAAAGTTGTATGGTAGATACAAATTTCTAATTGTTCTTGTTTAAATAAAAAAAAAATAAAAAATCGCTTGTAGTTTGGCAAAGTTAGATACAGTCAAAGGAAAAAAGAATAAAAATCATAAAAACCATTATAAGTCGGAAACGAACCGAAAAAGAGAAAATTACTTCTTAACCCTTTATAACTCAAAACCTTCAAAATGCAAATTTCTTGTGGAATCAGATAGGTTTATGAATAAAAAAATATACGTATTTTTTTAAATTTTGAAATTATTTATTTTTTATGAACAATATAACAAAAGAGGGAGTGTAGCTTATAGGCAATAATGAAATACAAGGGATAGAAAACTGCGAAATTACGTGAAACGATATATTTTGAATGAAAACGAAAATAATTTACGAGAGATGAAAGTTCTTGATTCTCAAAAAAAAAAAACAATCTCAAACAAACGTAAAAACAATTTTTTATTATTTCTTATTACACGCGCACTACTTGCAGTTTTTCACTTCACTGACGGTATCCCGTTGCCTGAAACAAAAAATGACAGTTACGCTACTTTGACTATTTTGGATTGAAAGAACGGAGTGTAGACGACATTCTACAATGCTCGAAAAGTTAAAATAATAAATAGTTTGAGAATTATTTAGGTTAAACGGAATGTTGCTTGTAGTCTACTATATGCCATAGAGGGTTAAGTTTTTCGACTGAAATGACCTCAGGAACTCATGGTTTTCTTCTAAGGCGGGGATTTCGGGACACCCTGTATACAATGAGCGAGGGGCAGAAGCGTTTCCATTTTTATCGATAGTGACATGATTATTTGTTAAAAACGAATTTATTTCAAAGAAAACTGGGATTTAAACCTACCTCAGCATTATTTTAACTTATACCGAGCTCCTTGCACAATTTTTGTTTGAAAGCGGTGAAGCCGAAAATCGAAAATTAAAAAAAAAAAAAAAATGGAGGTCGTTAGTGAAATTCCCAATTTCCAAGCAATAAAATCACCTTAGAACCTAATGTTTCGAAAGCAAATCGCTTAGTGGTTAAAGCTATATAGGTCGAGCTACAGACAGAGAGAGAAAGACCCTCACCTGCACAAAGTTTTTCTATAACATGATGTATGTCAAAGAATCATTTCCCAAAGTATTATCGAAAACACCAACCCTGTATAGAAATTAAGATGAATTTTCAAAATTAGGCGTTTTAGTTAGAGTGTCTAGAGTTGGGCTTTAAAATGTCTTAAGATTAAAATTATAAATACATGTGCAAAATTTGCGGTAGATGTGCAAAATTTTAGGTAAATCTGCAACATTTGTGTTATAAAATGGGCTTTAGGTCAAGTGAAACAAGTACATAAATATGTTTGTCACGAAGTTTCAAATACAGAATCCATTGTCACCTGATGATGTTCATAGACATGAACGAAACGTCGTGACAAACACATATTTATTTATTTGTTTTACTTGACCTAAAGCCCATTTTTTAACACAAATCATCAATAAAAGGTCATCACTGTCAACACAAATGTGCAACATTTCAAGTTCGTCCCGGTTAATTTCATCCAACTTTTAAGACATTCTGCCCCACTGTAATAACTTAAAAAATACTGGTATATTGTGCATGTTTCAAAATGACATAATATTAACAAAAAAAAAAACTAAATAAGACAGATTGAGAGAATTAAAATTTTGAATTGCAAATTCTACCATTTTTTTTTAATAAAAATAAATAACAAAATTCGCACAGCAACCGATCTTAAACTAGAGGAATGATTGATAAGTTTCAAAATAATAGGAAGCCTGCTTCATCCCAAATCAATTTCATTTTTTTCGATTTTGACACATTTATGCCCAAATATCTTGTACTGGCGGAGTATTCCATCAACTTCAAACTCAGAGAAATATTAGAGTGGCTTCCCTAAAGCATATCCGCATAGTGATAGTTCAATCTCTGTCTGATGCTGCTAAGTTCATTGATGCCATTAAAAAAAAAAAAACAAAAAAACAACAAGAAGATGCATTTCTAAGAGACGTTTTGTCTTCTCAAAACTCCAACATATATAGAGAAGAAAGAGATATACATAAGTGTTATGTGATATCCTTCTCACAGATAATATCATTATCATTTCAACATCATCATCGCATTTAGTTACGTTTTTACGTGATGGAAGAGATTTCATTAATTTTCTTTTCATTCTTGTTCTTCTTTGCCATTCATTCTGTTTCCCCCTTTAGGTTATGTTTTTTTTTTTTTTTTTTATAGTCGTAATATTATGCAGAATCAATAAAGCAGCACTAACGGGCTTAAGGCGGTGTTGAGTTGAGCTGTTAGTGAACATAATAACTGTGCGACACAAGTCGCAAAAAAAATCTATTTCACACGGAAAAAATTATATGAAGAAAAATATACCTTGCTTGCATATATAGCTAGTTAATTAAATGCTGTTTTTATATTTTTTTGCTACGATGATGGCGAGGTGTGATTCGTGATGGGAAAGATTGGTTGGAGATCTCATTATGAAGAAGCAGCAAAACGATCAATGACAACCACAAGAAACAAAACGGTAAATTATGGTTTTAACCCTATAATCAGGATAAGTTTCAGTGAACCGGAGTATGAATATGCTTGACTGGTGGAATTTAGTGTTTTTTAAAGTTTGTCCCCAGATAATTTCATAAAACTGTGAACCGATTTTAATGAAACAAAGTTTAAAATGAAGTATTTTTATCATTAAGTGTTCTTAGATCAAATTTAGATATTTCACCTTGGGACTCTTGTCATTGTATAAGATGGCGCAAAAGTTGTCACTGGTTGCAAATGGCGAAAAATGTTAGAATCGAAACAATCATTCCGCGTTCTTTAGGAGTATAGTGATTCATGTCTCGTTGACGTGGATTTTGTATCCGTCTATACTTCATAAATGTCAAAGAAGAATTACATTATGCCGCCATTTGCAACCCTAATCCCTATAACCGTAATCAGATTAAGAGTCAGTCAACGGGAGTATGATGAATATGTTTGGCTGCTGCAGTTGAGTGTTTAAAAAGTTTGTCCCCTGATAATTTCATAAAATACTTAATCGATTTTAATGAAACAAAGTTTAAAATGAAGTATTTTTATCATTAAGTGTTCTTAGATCAAACTTAAGTATTTCACATTGGGACTCTTGCTATTGTATAAGATGGCGCAAAAGTTATCACCGATTGCAAATGGCGGCAAATGTCAGAATCGAAACAATTATTCCGCGTTCTTTAGGAGTATTGTGATTCTTGTCTTGTTGACGTGCATTTCGTATCCGTTTATACTTCACAAAAGTCAAAGAAAAATTATATTTGCTGCCATTTGACACCCCAAATCCCTAACCATAATCAGAGTAAGATTCAGTTAACCAGAGTATGATGAATATGTTTGGCTGCTGCAGTTGAGTGATAAAAAAGTTTGTCCCCCGATAATTTCATAAAATATTGAACCGATCTTAATGAAATAAGGTTTGAAATGATGTATTTATATTCCGAAGTGTTTTTAGATCAAATTTAGATGTTCCACCTTGGACCTCTTTGGTCATTATATTACCAAAAAACATGTACAAAATTTTGTATGAATGTGAATATTTTTGAGTAAGAATCTAAGGACCAATTGAAATTTTTAAATGTTAATTGGTCTGTCAGAGTGTTTCTGAGAATATATGAATTAAGACTTCCTTTGTGAATTGTTCATTAAAATATTCCATTAACTCTGACACACTTATAAATCATTCTTTTTAAATAGACACTAAAGGAACATTTTTTAAACCCATTTTGTATTGCTTCTCGAGGTGTTGAACTTCCTGTGATGAGCACAAAAAATACACACACCGCGGCAATCAATAAATATTCGTTGGACTAGAATTCACACAAATCATTCCAACGGACTCAAGAATCCACATAATAAATCGATCATTAATTTATTCTTCCATTTCCTATTGCAGTGCAAGTTGCGCATCCTTCTTAGTAGAGTTATAACCTACCCTCCATCACATAGTCCACAGTTTATCCATTGCCATCAACACTTAATTAACCAATAGATGGAAATATATAATTTTTTTTTATTTTATTTTTAAATTAGTCATTTATTAATGAAAATCTCTTCAATTCCTTTATTTCTCATGCTTTACGCGTAGGTTTTTTATTTCCAATTTGCTTAGATGATAGCCGCCACCATGGTAGGTTAGGTATAGTTTGGTTTCCACAGCATATGGATGGATGTGCTGTATAATAATATAATTGATGTTACATCGTTCGTCCGATGTGCTACATTATTTTTCTATCATCAACGTCCACACAAGCTACATAACCAAAGCGAATCATCCCAAACTAGTCACACCATCCCATCATCAGGCAGGTTCCAGGTTATATATTCTTAAATTAATTAGTCCTACCTGTTTGAAGGGAGGTAGAGAGAGAGAGAGGGGTTTAACATTGAAACAGACCTACATATGTATTCAGTGGATAAAAAAGGTATAAAGTCTAGTTTCGGTGAATCGATAATATGAATATATAAGTGGCACTGTATCAAAATTAACACCACTTCCAGTTTAAAATGTGGATAAAGCTTTCAACCCACTTCTTCAGTAATTCTGTACATAACAAATCAGGATTCTAGCAAACAAATTTGTTCAGATTGTACATGTACATTGTACAGTGTGGGTAGCAAGTAGGTTGGCAGCTCAACTTACATTGAAATATCACTCCGTAGAATAAACAGATTATACTTTACTCAACTTGTTTTAACTTAACAACGTATAGGATAGGTAACCTACGTTGGTAAGACTTTGTCTAAGCCCTCAACTCAACTGGAAAAAAAAAATCTATTTTTAGAATATTTAATTCTGATGTATGGTTCATTTAAGCCTTGTTTTCAGTCTTTATTCCTTTTAAAGATCGTATTTTAGAAATAAGGTATTGTTGAAACTCTGCATTTTCCATTGTGGATTTTATAGAAGATATCGTATGACACTCAATTTGAAGATGAGGATTCAATTCGTTTTTCTAATAAATATCTTTTTTTTTATAATTATTTAAGAGCTCTATACAAAATATAATCGAATTTGTTCTTTCCTAAAATTTGGTTCAGATAACCAAATAATAATAAGAGACATATTTCTATAATGCCGTCTTTATGCCATGTCCGGATTCTTAAGTTAACTTTGTATCAATATAGAATCGAAAATAAAGAATTGATCTACCTATATATCTAATTCTATAAATATTCAACCGAGATTAATAAATAATTTAATTTAATTTAAATAAGAGAAAATAATAAATTAAAAAAAAAAAAAAAATTCTGTCGGCACTTTTTAAAGAAAAAAATTAAACAACTTCTTGTTTCATATTTTTCTAAACGAAGCACTTTCGAAGCTATTCTTTAGAAAATTTAATTTTTTTCAAATGTCTTTTAAAGCTCGTAAAATATTTCTTTACCTTTGACGTTGAATTGTTAAAATCTTTCAATAAAGTAGCAGAAAGCTTCGGTAAACTTATCCTTGCTGTTATTAAAATAATAAGAACATTTTTCAGAAGCTTTATATAAGTTAAAATTTAACTGGACTGGATCAATCTAATTGGAATGTAAATAGAAAGTAAATTCGTCAAAAAGTGAGAAATCGAAGGCAAAATTTGTATAGCTCATTATTTTCACAGCAAAATTTTTCATTTCACGTGAATGAGATTTGTTGAAATCTGCGACATCTCATGGCCCTGTACTTCTCATTTGCTCATAAAATATTATATCGCACCCTTAGAATGAAAGTGACCTAACTAAAAAATTCGGCATCTTTTTTACAGCCTGGTTTTAGAGTTCATTTCGCTTTTAAAAGACATTTAAAAGCGAAATGATCCAAAAGGACCTTTAAAAGCGAAATGAACTCTAAAACCAGGCTGTAAAAAAGATGCCGAATTTTTTAGTTAGGTCACTTTCATTCTAAAGTTTATTGAAAAATCAGAAGTTACAGAAATTTTGAGTTAGGTGACTTTCATTCTAAGTGTGCGATATATCGTTAGTGAAATCTAGAAAGTGAATAACTTCGTTTAAGAAAATTTTACAAGAAAGCTATAAAAGCATCTTTGTCATTTTGGTTTTCAGTGACCTGAAATTAGTCTACAAAATTTATTTCTTAAAGTTCCTAAAATGAACCAAAAATTTGTAAAGTGTCATAATTTTTTGCTCTGTTTGGTAAAGAATTTGATATTGGTTGTCATTGAATTTCTCAAAAGACTTTGAAATGCACAATTTTGCAATAGATTAACTTCTAAATAAATTTTAAAATCCACCCATTTCCACGCAAATTTTAAAATCCACCCATTTCCACGCCCCTTTTGATTAAATGCTTTTTATTACTTGCTCCATAGATCAAATGTTTGTTTCGTATACAAAAAGAAAATTTTGCGATTGTGATTAAAATTAATACTACGATGATAGAGAAGCCCGAAAAAGTAGGTTTCATCATACAGTCCTTCTGTTATTTGAGCTAGAGCCTAATCGGGTAGACCAATTTAATTCGAATCCAGTAAAAAGAATTTTTATGTGATTTTTTGGAAATTTGTTTTAGCTCATCTGAAAAGGGTAGCTGTCAAACAATGACAATGGGTCTAACGAGTTTTTATTAAACTTCGAACCTATAATGAACAAAGTGATTTTAGGAAAACTACGTTTCAAGTTTTTGCCAAAAAATGTTCACTATAAATAAAAGAATTTTGACGTTTTTTGAGTAAATTGATTTTTTTTTTGAGTTATTTACTTAAATGGTTTGACCAATTTTGGTAAAATTTTTCTTCTTCTGAAAATTTTAAAGAATATTTTATTTAAAAAAATTAAAAATAAATAATTTTTATTAAACAAAAAAAAAAAACAAAAAAATTAAATAATTTTTATTAAACAAAAAAAAAAACAAAAAAATTAAATTTATAGTACCTACCTACTTTTGACTTTTTAACATATCTTTGATAAAATGTTCATTTTAGTCAATAACCACTTTAGCAAGTTTGGCGATCTATGGTCGTACATATTTTTCCTAAGCCAAAGGAGTTTGATGATTCGAATTTTCATCTTGAGTTGAGTTGTCCCTTCAATATTTCAACCTTAGTTAAGTTATCTCATACGAGAACAGAAAGAACGCCAACTTGTTCATATTATGGAAGATAGCTGCGTCAACTTGGTCCCAAAAAGTTCCTTTTTTTGATGTTTTTGTAAAAGATGATCAATTAAATGGCCATTTTGACCGCCCACTAACTGTTTTTGACCACCCACAGTTATCGAATAAATTGATTTTGTATAAATGGAGGCCAAAAAAACGCCGTCCTCAAAAAATCGATTTTTTAACATTTGATTAATACTTTTGGTTGGTCTTTTTTACGTTATTACCAGCCTTTTACTTTTTTGACCACCCCAAAAAATTGGATAATTTTTTTTCTTCATTTTGTCTCTCCTATTTTTTATTTTAATTTAAAAAACACAATTATCTCAAATGACCTGACCAACCTTTAGAATTATCTTAACTCAAAAAATATTTTTTTTTCGAATTTTGAAAAATGTCCATTGTGAGAAACACAATCTTCTTTTACAAAAAAAAATAAAAAAAAAAATAGGATATTTTTTTGGGCCAAGTTAACACAGCTATGGACGACACCTAATTTCAGTTGAGTTGAAAATTTCAAAATGTTGTACAAGTACAGACATTTGCGCCAAAGAATTTATTTATTGAATATGGAAGCACTTCTGATGAAAAAATTTAGTCTACAACTACAAATCTAAAAAAGAGAGAGGACAAGTGGTGCCACCATCACCTTTTTTTTTTTAAGGAATATTATTCCCAAAATTGACAAAAACCTGCATAACGTTCTTTTAAAATTACTCAATAACAACTTTTTTGCCACGCCCACTTTTTTTTAATGATTTTTGACAATTTATTTTTTGTTATTGATGGATTTGCAGGTTAAACACCAACAAATTTGAGTGACAAAATCGATTTTGATGAATTTTGCAGGAATAATAAAAGATGGTAAAAGAAAACATCAATATTTATATTTGCCTTTTAACACCATAATTTTCAAAAAAAGAAAAATTTATCCAAGTGCCAATCTACACCTTTTATTGCTTTTTATATTTTCGCGGTTGTTTACATAAAACCATTTTTTAATTATTCGGATAAGCCGCGATATAGATATTTAATATTTAGCAAGTTCAAAACCGTTCTCACCCCTAACTTTTCGCTTAAAATTGCATTGAGTGTGATTTAATGGTGACCAGCTAGTCCAAATAATTAAAAAAATGTCTTCTACTTTGTCGAAATTCAATTTTGAAGTTCACCACAATTTCTACAATTTTAAGGACTATGATTTTATAAGCCAACAAGTTTGAATAAATGCCTTCGTGTTAAAATAAAAAGTTAATTTCTCCTTATTTTTCCAAAAAAAAAAAATTCTCCCAAAACTTAAATTTCTAAAAAGTTTGTATTTCAACACTTCTTCAAACAGAATTTGATTAAATGTCAGACATACTGTTTATATACTGTACAATTAGTTAACATCCATTAAGTACAATCATGGTATATTTTTTTTTTTTCTAATCTCCACCTTAAGTTCATCCGATATACAAGAATATATAATTTGATGTTGTTCCTCCCTAACAACCAGTTTCCAAGTTCCCAATGTGTTAGAAAAGTATTCATTTGGAGACCTTTTCCCATCACACAAGAAATCCTTCATCACCCACTTTGTTGCCATATAATTACCAACTTGACAGAATTAGATTGATTGAGTGAGGTAGAAGAGAGCGATTGCCATTTGGATGCTATTGCTATAGGACTGCACTGAAGTCAATAAGGAATGTACAGTCATTTCCTGATTTGACTTCTTGCTCAGAGGAACAAAAAAATAGAAGAAAAAAAAAATCAGAAAAGGTTAAAACACACGGCGCGGCGGCGCGCGGCGACCGGCAGTGTGTTATCATCTCTTAGAATCTAGCGGTTGAAGTTTGCAACATTTTATGCATGTGATTCTATGTTGGGTATACTACCTCCTTCGCGTATGTGGAGCGATTCTGGAATTTATTTTCTCTCAACCAGTATAGGAGACAACACGATGGCGATGGTGATGTGGTGATGGTGATGGCCTATGCGACGATGCGACGGACACGGACGCAGTTCAACTGAGATAATCATGGCACTTGACTTATTGCCCAGAGAGTACCTGAGTTGGCTGATAGTATAGTTTTGCAAATAGGAGTTCGAAATTCAAATACACACAATTCAGGCTCAGGAAATACCTCTACTCTTTGTATACACGATGGCGACGGTGGGACAGTAAATTCCAAAGTGGAATGTTTTTATTTTTTTCCACAATTGGTTGTGGTATTGCGGTTGGGAGTCATAGTTGTTTTTGTTGTTGTTGTTGTTTTTATAGTTGGTCGCTGATGAATCAACATTGCGATCGAGATCGATATCGGAAAACAAGTGCGAATTGTTTGTTGATCGTGTGTGGCACGAATTTCAGAGAATCGAACCAGGATCAAAATATTTGATCATGAAATGATTTTCTTTTCCATACGAGTATTATTATACTTATACAGTTGTCATTTTCTCTGAAATTGCGATGTAATGGGAACAGATAAGAAATTGATTGATTTTCATGGATTTTAAATTTCTACATATCAATGGAAGATTGATGGAAGAAAAATCTAGTACATGTGTGAACTTGTTTCTAAAAAAAAAATCAGCTTTATAGCTTTTTTTTTGGAGAATGAAAATATCAATTCCATACGTGTTTGCATACAAAATACGTACGGGTCCAGCCAGGGCTCATGTATCGGTCCGAAGGTGTATTTTCAAAAAGGTTCCTATAACATGCATTTTAAAGACTTTTTCTTCAGAGTTTTTTTTATAATTCAAAATTTAGGAAGCTACCAAGAACCAAAAGTTGCTAGCTAAACAAAAAATATATTTAATTTACAATTGAAAAATAAAAAGGCCTAGTTGGACCGATGTGTCGGACGGAGGGTTAATCAGCCTTATTGTGAATTTCACCCGAAAAAAAATCCGTTCGGAAAATTTTACATTTCCCTTTTCGCATATTGTGAGTTTCACCTGAAATTTCAAGTACCTACGAAAAATTCCCCTTATTGTGAACATTCATTTCGACCGAAATGTTATACCAATGACGGCCTAAATTATCACTTATTTTTAGTAGGCGAACGAAATTTCGTTTGGAGGAAACTCACAATGGGTTTTAAAATTCCAGGCGAACAAAAAATTTTAAAGTGAAATATTTTTCGAGTGAAACTCACAATAAGACTGATTTTTGATTTAAAACAGCTTTTAACGGCCTTTAGTCCTACAAAAATTTGGCGTTTCGTCCCGGCGATCTCACTTAGACTCATCAGTTGACTAGTGAGGGCCTTTGTCAATACGCAATTTTTTGTTAAGTTCAGTTCATCATACATAGATTTCGTGACGAATATGTGAACTATAGACTGATTTTTGTTCACTTAAAGACGAAGTAGAAAAAACTACCTCGATAATTTCAAATTTGTGAAAAATTTGTGAATACAAAATGACAAGTGATAGAATGGCAGGGCTACCTTTTTCGTCTTCTCTATTTTTACAAAGTGTCAGAAATTGGAATTGACTTGTGAAATTAATGTTTTTTTTCTCAAAACTTTGCGACTTAAAACATATTTTAAAACCGATAGTGGTCTGTGCCGTAATGGTTAGTGAGAAGGACTGTCTCGCCAAAGGTTTTGAGTTCGATTCCCAGTTTTTGTCACTTAAAAGAAAAGAAAGAAAACAGCAATATTTTTCACAGGGAACTGCCTTTTTGCGAGGAATTAACAAATCCTTCAAGAATTCTCTTGCCATTAAATAGTGCTTTTCACTTTAGCCGTTTAGATTTGACAAAAAACTGTAGGTTCCCTCCATTCTTGCCAATAACACGCCCACAGAAATGCTTGAGAGTTGTACGTCACTAGATCTTGATTCCACACGAGCTTCCTCGCCACCTAATTTCATTTTTAATTCTTCAAGAGATCAAAAAAAAAAGGTCTAATATTTAATAAACAAAAAATGCGTAGTACTTCAATAATTAACTGATGAGTCTAAGTGAGATCGCCGGGACGACAAGCCAATTTTTGAAGGACTAAAGGCCGTTAAAAGCTATTTTGAATCAAAAATTCAACAAGTCCAAATAAAATAGTGCTAAGTCCTCTATTTGGCTGATGTTTTTAAGTAGTATATAGAATTTGTATTATTAAAAAAAAAAAAAAACCTTCTTAAGTAGTTACTTCCTGTTAAGCTACTTTCTAAATGAAACTATAACTCAACTCTTACACTTAACCCCTAAAAGATCGTAACTATGTGATCTTGTAAGTTATCTCTTCCGACACTCTCACTTTTCTTAATTTAGATTTCCCCCATGTTCTCTGCCAAAAAAAAATTAAAAACAACCAATAAATTTTTTTTAAATGCACCAAAAGGTTGGTATCACTTGTTCAATGACACCATTTTTACAAACAAGAGCCTATAACATCTTCATTAATTTCTTTGTTAACTGTTTTTTGTTTTATTTATTTGTTTTTAGAATAATTTAACCAAATTTTATTGATAAAACAATTTAGGTATAAGCATTTGTGTGTGTTTTTTTTTTTTAATAAAATATTGGACTGAATTCTACTATATTCATCATCATGTGGGTAAAAGTGATTTTCTTATTCTTATAATGACTTCCTCTCATCATTTTCATATCAAAGTAATAAAAATGCCTGAGTTAAAGTCCCACAAAACAAACTTAAAAGAACTTAAGTAAATCATGCCCCTCCCTCCCCCCTTACTAAACAAAAAAATCACACATTAAATCTTACAAAACACATTCCAAAAATGAATCACTTTCATTGTTAATTCACACTGTTCTCAGGCTTTTTTCTTACTCGTACATATACATACAACATACATATGTGAAGGCAAAAGTCGCTAATTAGTCTCCTAATTGCCAAAAGTGCAATAAACTTTTGTTTTTTTTTTTTGTATATGTACCTTTACCAACTGAATAGAGAGCCTACCTGTGCAAAAAAAAGAAGAAATTTATAAATTTTAATTTATGGAACTATATTATCAGTGTTCGTGCCAACAGCAGTGAATTGAGTTGAAATTATAAGGCAGGCATTTATATATTTAATTAATTAATTCTGGGTATATACGATTTCATCGACTTTCTCACAATATATGGAGCCTATTTACGTGATTGACATTCACACTTATGAAAAAATGGTGCCAACGATAATATTATAGGAATTCTTGTCAGCTTCATTATTGACACAGATATTTTTTCTTGTAAAAGTCACTTTTGGGGCGATATTACCATGAAATTTATTTGGAGGTCTTGAACCGCAACTAAAATTTACTTAACATAAATTTTTCAGGGTATCGTGGACTTAATAATTAATACAGTATGTATTTCTATGAAGTCAATTGAACATTTAAATCATCATCGGGACCTACAACTATAAAATTAAGTTTTGTGAATAAACAAAATTTTGAACTTAAACTTGTTTTTTTTTTTAAAGAAAATAAGCTTTAGCTATATAGGTACTAAAGATGTCTTCTAGAAATAATTTTTTTTTAATAGTAAAAGCTACAAAAATATCGAGATTCTTTTTGACCCCTCTCTATAAAAAATTATATATGAGTGAACTTGGATTTCAGTTTGGTCTAGGATAGAACAAAGATGTTGGAGTTGCTGGCGTTCAACTCATGCATAACTGTTGAGCAGGTTTCCAGCAGATGTTTCCAGATTATGGAAAAAACTCACATTCAAATTCCATTTCCGTTGAGTCTTTATACAGGGTTATTCGCATAAGGTGCAGGTCGGGTCAAAAAAAAAAAAAAATCCTATGTGAGTGAGGAGGCCAATTTTCTAAAAAAAACTTAAAACCGACAAAAAATTATTAAAAAACAACGGTAACACTTACAGTGCCATGCTATATTTTTTTGTAAATCAAGAAATCTTTTCTTTTATTTTATTTTTTTTTAAATAAAGTTGTTTTAGTGAACAGTTTTCGAAAAATTTATTTTCAAACTCAAAATTTTGAAAAAAAAAAAAAATTTTTAATTTTATTAAAAATAATTTTGTCCAAAATTTTACGTTATTAAGTACTATTTTTGTTTTAAATATTCAATGCTGTTAACAATTTTTAATCAAACACTAAAAAGTAGATGCTTAAATAACTTTTAGTTTTTGAGAAAATTGAAAATAACTAAAACTACTTAAGAAGTTTCTTAGGATCTTTAAAGCAACTTAAACAACAGATTAGAGTCAAATTAAAGGAAATTTATTTTTAATTTTTTCTTAAAACCTAAACTCATTTTAGCATCAGATTTTAAGTGTTTGACTTAAAATTGATACGAACATTGAATATTAAAAACAAAAACAGTAGGTACTTAATAACGTAAAATTTTGAACTAATTTTTTTTTAATTTTTTATGAAAATTTTTTAGTTTGAAAATTAATTCTTCAAAAATCCTTCACTAAAAAAATTTAATTTAAAATCAGAATTATTGAATGGATTTCTGGCTTTAAAAAAAGTATACCATGACATTGTAAGTGTTGCCGTTTAGTTTGAATAATTTTTTTTCTAATTTAAGTCGATTTTTTTTAGAAAATTGACCCTCCTGGCTAAACGGAGGGAATGCTCACATCACCTCCTATACGATTTTTTTCTTATCTTAACCCAACCTACACGATCTAGCTTTTTGTCACACCTTATGGGAATCACCCTGTACAGTGAAATCAAAACAGAAAAGTCAACATATGTGTTAAAAAATATATTGCATATATTTGGCCATATTTTAGTTGTCGATTTGCAGGCATATTGGTATCTCTTAACCTTAAGGATTTTCTGAATCATATGAACATATCATTGGAAAAGATTCCAAGGTTTTAATTTTAAAGCGACAAGCAATGCAAGTGAAGAATTCACAATGACCAGGGCCAGTTCAATGATCATCAATTTATTCCTCAACGTAGGAGAATTTTCAGGAAAATGCTATGATTATTGGAGACTCTGCATACGGAATTAGCTTCCCTTGCAAAACTCCCTACGCAGATGCAGAAAAAAACTTGCAATCAAATAATCTTGTGAGAGCGCATTATTATACAGAAATGTTTTGGTCAAGGGAAACCGAGGTTTGCGAGTCCGCAATAAAATGATTCGAATATCTGTTCTAGGGAATGACTTAAAAATTCTCTGTACCAAATTTGAAGCAAAGTAGCCAATCTGCGTTAAAATCGTGGTTGTGGTCCCCTCCCGCCAAACCAGGGGGAGATAGACCCGACCTCCTATAAGATTTTTTTCTTGTCTTGACTCAAACTACACCCCTTAGACTTTTGTCGCATATTATTAAAAAAAAAACTTATATTTGTGAATTAAATAAGTGCCTATGTCAATTTAATGAAAATAAATTCTTAATTTTGTAAAAAGGACTAAAATTTTTTTTTGTTTTCAGTCGTATCCCTTTGGTTAAAGTCTCTTATGGATCCAAAATCAAAAATCACGTGCCATTATGTTTATTTTGTAAGGAAATGAACTACTTTTGTACCCTAGAATCAATTTTTTTCTGGTCTATTTGCATAATTAAGTGCATTTTGAGGGGTTGGGCAATAACGCCCAAATCGATTTGGAATATGGCCAAAATTTTTTGTATCGCCCAAAAAAAAAAAAAAATTCGGAAATATCGCCCAAATTAATTTTTTTTCAAATCTTAAGTTGGAAATATCGCCCAAATATTTTCAATGTCAATTGTTTTTGTAAAATTTGGGCGATATTTCTAAAGTGAAATTTCGATGATAAGATAATCTTCAAAAAAAAAACCCCCTGCTTGGGCACATTATGAGATTTAGGGTAGATGCGAGGCTGGGTGTATGCAAAGTCTCTTTTGGATTTAAAGAATCGGGATTTAAAGAAACTTTGCATACACCCAGTCTCGCACCTATCCCAAATCCTATAATGTGCCCAAGGAGAGGGATTGCACTGTTTATGCGCCGTTTGTTTTAATTTTCAAAATTTTTTTGATATATCGGCAGGACCGCGCAAAAAAGTGGTTTTTCAAGAAGCTAAAAGTTAATATATCTTAAAATGTATTTAACATAGTAAAATATTTTTAATACCTACTATTTTAAATAGATATTTCATAACTTTCATTTGATATCATTAATTTTTTTCTAGGTCGTTTATTTCGCACGTTATATGAACACTTATTTGGAAAAAACACTAAAATCTTAATTTTTCAATCGACAACTTCAATCACAAATATCTCTACTTTCTCATGAAAGAATTTAAAAATATTTCACTCATATAACAAGTTCAACGTCACCTTTCATTTGATACCAAATTTGTTCTGGGCCAAGTCCACATAGTAAAATGAGCATTCCCTTTAGGCTTTAGTTTGTACTTTTTAGGAAACGCCTAACACATAGAAATAAAGCTCTATGCACATTAATTCAGCTTTGTCGGAATTTTTGTGAAGTGCTGAAGTTGGTATCCTAAAGTCAAATTTTTCAGATGAAACTGTTGACGCAGTGAAAATTTTTGAAAATCCAAGAAATTTAAACACAACAAATTGATCCCTTCAGAAAATATTCTAAATCAATGGAAAAACAATAAATAAATAAATGTTAAAAAAAATTTATTTTTGAAATATCCTTAAAAAAAAACATTAATCATATTAATATGTGCAATGTGAATGTAGATGACTGATATGTTTTTTTTATTGTTAATGAATATCTCTGTTAACCTTGTCATAAATTATCAATTTTTTAAAAAAGTTTTTATTTTTATTTAGATTTATGAGGCTATAGCAAAGTGATGACCCAAGAACATGATAATAATTAAAATTTGACATTTATAGCATTTTTCTTTTGACCGAAGATAAACGATCTTCATCTTCATATTATCTTCTGTTTGTATGTGTGTAATTTTTAAGTCCTGTTTCGTTAAAAAAATATCTTCGTGTTCATTTTCAATAAATTTGACCCCCGTGGATGTTCGATTTTTTGTTGGCTGTATCTGAAGGTCATGTTTTCAAGTCAACCACTCCTTCAGTCAATACGAAAAAAAAAAAAACAATCAAACTTTAGCCTTTCGCTTTCTATTGTTTTCTTTTTTTATATAAAAAAAATGTAAGGGTACTTTGAACCTTCTCAGCTTGTTTCTTTTTTTTTATTTTGGTTTTAAGTTTAAATCCAAACTCATGTCAAATTGTGTCAATCGTACGGATAAAGAACAAAATCTGCTGAGTGTTTCCACTGCTTGTTTTAAAAATTCATCATCATTATGATTTAGAAAGAGATCACTACTATTTAAATAATAGAAAAATTAGTCATAATGAATTTTAAGAAATTGAAGCCTAACATTATAAATAATGTGCTGATTGGAAAAATGGCGAAAGTGGTCGTGTAAAGCAATTTATAGTCAAAAAAAAGACCCAGGGTAGAAGAATTAAGTTCCTAAAACCTTTTATTTTTATTTAAATGAATGGAGATTTAAATAAAAATAAAAGGTGGTTTTAAACTGGCAACAACAAAACTAAATTTGGGAGTTATTTCCAATTTTTTAATTTTTTTTTAAGGAAAGAACACCCAAAATAAAAATTTTAAATGTCAAATGGGAAATAATCCCCAAAATTGCAAATATCGCCCAAAAAAATCCAGGAAAAGGAAATAACGCCCAAATCTTAGGAAATAACGCTCAAATAATAATAAAACTCAATACTAACATTTACAATATGGATTTTTGAAAATTAAAACGGCGGCGGCGTATAAATCACTTTGGAAATATCGCCCAAAATAACGCCAAAATTTTACAAAAACAATGTGGCGCAGGGACATAAAGCCCTAATTTTATTTTTGGGGCTTATGTCCCACTTGAGAGAGGGGGGGGGCATGCTGCCCCCTGCAACCCCCCTGCCTCAAAAATAAAATTTGGTCTTTATGTCCCTCGGCCTTATGTCCCTGCGCCAAACAATTTACCTTGAAAATTTTTGGGCGATATTTCCAACTTAAGATGTGGAAAAATATAAATTTGGGCAATATTTCCAAATCAATTTGGGCGTTATTGCCTAACGCGGTCTATCAACTGTAGGAGGTAGGTACGTAATTCGTTTCAGTAACCTCCAGACGTATCTAGGTTTCCCAGTTTTTTTTTTAAACCAATAATCCTTTTTGTATAAGAAATGGAATAATAGACTGGGCCTTTCTTACATAAAAGTTAAATAGCGAAATTCTTAATGTGCCCTTACAATTGAAGAGATCTGCGAAATATATAAGTTTCGGCAATCGCATATACAGAATAGGTACCATTATTTATATTAAGAATAGATGTCTCTCTTCTTAAAAAAAAATTTGCTGGATTATTCCAAAAGAAATTTCATTAAAATGACAACACTGGTACTACTCCCATCAGTGATGTTTATTTGGACAACAAAAAAATTCAACCAAAAGGCTAATAAAAACCGAAACAAATATCTCCTTGTAATCCTTTTCACCTGAACACCAATCTCATGACATACACACAAAACAAAAAAAATACGACCACAAAAACTCCCAGGAAAAACACAAAAATTCTTCTCTGTTTCTGGGTTATTGCCCCAAAGGTGCTGTTCGCATAAAGTGATGCTGCTGCCTCTTCCATTTCAACTTATCCAGCAGCGGTGTTTTGTATCTTTTTTAATGAATTTTTCTCTGTTTATCTTTATCTGTAGCTGCGATTTGCTTCTTCCCTGATGGAATAAAATGAAGAGCTCCATCGAATGAAAAAAAAAAAAAAAAGATTTTTGTATTACAAGGAATAACGCTCTATACACACCTCCGCCACAAGTCAAGAAAAATCAATTCAAAAAACGATCCAAGTTTTACTGTCTTCTTATAATATAAAAGCCCCACTCACTTGGCGCAGATATACTACTGCAGTATCTGTATCTGTTTATCTAACAATCTTAACATCTTTGTGTGTCTTAATAATCTGTCGCACAGGCCAAATGATGTTCTTGTTTTTTTTTTTTTTTTTAATTTTTTTGAACAACCTTTAGGATGCCACAGGAACATCCTACGAAGAACACCTCCAGAAAAATGATCGCAATTTGTGCTGTCTAGTTTAGCTTATATAGGATATACAGAGAACTGAATCGGGGCAGGCTTTAGATAGGTATACACAATTACGACAAACGACACAAACCAACGCAACTACAACGGTAGCTTCAAAATGTGACATGCAATTCATTTCTATTACTGAAATTAGCTTCGCGCTTTCGATTAACACTTGCGGGCACCTGTAAGCCTGATGGCAGGCAGGTTATTTTTCGCAGAGGAGTAGGAGTTTAGTAATCACAGTTATAGATCGTGGAATCAATGCTGCGCTATCGCAATGGATGGTTTTTCTATGGAATTTCATTCACACTTTGGTCCCGGTGCTGCTGTTGCTGCCCTGGGCTGGAGGGCGCAGAAGTGAGCATTACAAACAAAAAAAATGATGTGGCCAACATCTTGTTCATCTTCTTCGTGTCTTCGGCTTATATTGCACTGCTGGTTGTATATTTTTGTGGTTGTGATGATCTTTTGTTTGGCTCATTCATCTGTCTTCTTGTGGTTTGACTTGGCATTCGACACATATATACTCGTAGGTACTGTTGGGTTAGAATAGAAGGAATCCCAAGCTAAGAGAAAATTAATGATATTTAATGAGTGGCAAGCGATTGCTTCCTAGTTCACACGAAGTAAAGTTAGATGGTTTTTGAGACTGTGAGGGCAATCAGTGGTTCAAAGCAAGAGGTATTCAGATTTAAATAAGATCTTATAATCAGCAATAAATACAAAATTGGGCTTCAGTGAGTGAAGGTCTTAGAGTCAGTAGTGGGGTTTGATGGATTTCAGGCCACCCCAACCTTTAAGGTAACGGTACGGTTTTTTGACAGGTCCAAGACGGTTTATCAAGAGTCGTTTACGAAGTTTTACAGCCCTTATTTTTTTGGAAGGTTAAGGTTCTGGAATCTCCCAAAACACACAGCTGGACTCTGCTAACCTCTTCTTTTTTTCTCTAGACATCAAAAGTTAACCCCAGGACAGAAAAGTCAAAAGATTGAAGTTTTTATACATTAACAGTCGTATTTATTATATATTTGCCTACTTACACACTGTCTAACTATCTACACTGTCTACTAAATTGGTGGAAAAATGCTTTATTTAATAAAAATAATTATCACATTATTCACGGTTAAGACAATCTACTCTTGTGTCTAAGTTAGGCAGCTATAAGACAACAATGAACAAGGTTTTTGAACACATTTTCTAAAGTTAGACAACGTTTATAAATAAGACCATAAGTCTGTGCATCAATGCTGCAACAAAAGTAAATATGTACTTTTATTTGAAAAGCTCTGAAAATATAAGAAAATTTTCTAAAACTTGAGGAAATTTTTTTACTAAAGTTTTTCAAAAATTCATTTCTGTTATCATTAACCTTCAAGTTGAAATCCATTAGAGAAGTTCAAAAAATTAAAAATTGACTATGGTTTCAAAATCACCAAATTCATTCAAATCTCTGTCATAAATTAAATGAAAATAAATTGTTGATTTTAATTTTTTCAAGTCAACACCTTTCTACCCAAGTTATTCGTACCCTTCTAAGACACCACTGTGCCCCCAGAGTTCCTAACTAATAGATTTGCTCGCATTCTTTCACGCATGCATTTCTCTATATAGGTAGGTAATAGGCATCTGCTCAGGAAGGCAGGTAGGCAGGCAGGCAGCCTACCTGCCTTCCTGATTAAACAGTAGCAAAATGAACCTGCTTTATATTATATAAGTAATAGGTCTGAGCAGCAAACACCATTCACCTATAATAATTATCGACCTGTATGTCTAGAATGTTGACTGAAGAATGGATTAAGCCTTCATCGACGTCCTATACCATACCTAGTCTAAGTATCGATTAGAATTAAGGTCGCCCCTTCCAATTGATTTGATGTAATGAATGGATCTACAATTGTTGTAAGCAATTTCAACGATTACAATTTCCGTTTGAATTATTGTATTCCAGCAAAATGAATTCTTCCATCTGAAGCTACAGGTACATATTATAGGTCAGCAGGGCGGTTGGTATAAAATAATGACTAAAGAAAATTGACGATAAAAAAAAAAGGTGCAAAAATAGGGTGAGCCAACAAATAGGTAGGTAGGGTCTAGAAATCTTTGTTGATTATAATTTATAACAAATATATTTTATGAGTTATCATGTTGAGTCTTTTTTTATTGAAAAGTTCCAATGTTGCTTTTCATTGCAAAAAATAATGTTTGCAAAACAAAGTCGGTCAAGTAAATACCAAGACGGCAAGACTTCAATATTGCAGGACCAGAACCTGAACGTTAAAATTTTTGGATGACTTTTGTTTCAAATTTTGCAGTTTATATGGCTAGTGATATTCGAATGGTGTGTTTCAGATCACTCATTGTTCTCGTAGATTATTGAAGTAGCAGTAGGTGTTAGCAGATCTTGATTTTCAAGAAAAAAAAAAAAAATAATCGAAATGAGTTCAATCGCATGACTTAGGTATGTATATTTATTTCTTCTTCATGAAATACCTAATGCGATTTTTGAATTTCGTTCGGAATTTTATCGTTCGAAATTTTGAATTTCGTTCAAAATTTAGAATTGCGTTCGCAATTTTGAATTTCGCCAGCAAATTTGAATTTAGCTCGCAATTTTGAATTTCGTATGAAATTTTGAACTTCGTTCGTAATTTCGATTTTCGTTGGCAATTTTGAATTTCGTTGGCAATTTTAAATTGCGTTCGCAACTTCTATGGAAATTTGTTAAAAAGTCGCTTTAAAAAGATTTGCTTGGGAACCATATCGCTTGGAACTAAAGGCACTCAGAAAAATAATCGGAAAGGGTGGGCTAAAAAATCTCGCATGTTAAAATTTCGCAAAAACAAAATCCCACTTTTTGCATTCTCGATAATATATAAACTCGCAAATTAAAATCTCAAAAGTTAAATTCCCGCATTTTAAACAAAAATGAATTATGCCTAATTCAATGAAGTTCAACATTTTCTTTTTGAAAATTAACAATTATGGACGTTTTTAATGTGGGAGATTTTAAATTAAGAGATTTACGTTTAATTTTCTTGGTTATTGCGAAATCAAAAAAAAATGGAATTTTGTAATTGCGAGATTATGAAAAGTTGGATTTTGTAACTGCGAAATTTAGTTGGTATTTGCGAGATTTCTTGGTAAAAGATTTAAATGCGAGATTCTTAATTAAAAAAATCGGAATTTTTTAATTGCGATATTATGAAAAATTGGATTTTGTAATTGCGAAATTTAGTTGGTATTTGCGAGATTTCTGGGTGAGAGATTTAAATGCGAGATTCTTGAAAACGGAATTTTATACTTGCGAGGTTATTGCGAAAGTAAAAAAATCGGAATTTTCTAATTGCGAGATTATGAAAAGTTGGATTTTGTAATTCCGAAATTTAGTTGGTATTTGCGAGATTTCTTGGTGAAAAATTTAAATGCGAGATTCTTGAAAACGGAATTTTATACTTGCGAGGTATCGTTTTGCGATATTTAAAAAAACGGATATCGTTTAGTGCTTCCCTTCACATGAAGGTGATTTTATTTTTTAGGAAGATGGGTAGGGTAGGTGGGCCAGAGCGGAGAATTTACAGAGGCAATGAATGACTTTTTCCTTTTTCTGCTGGTCCCCAAAGCTACGACATTGGGGTTTGTGGGGAATTCCCAGCTTCGGGTTATGCGCGGACAGAACAGGCCGCGACTATCCTGGCTATATCTTTCATGGGTCTGCAAATTAAGTCATTTGTTCGGGTTTTACTATATGTGAGCCAAATTTTCCTAGAAATAATGCAGTCTGCTAAACAGCCCCACCTGTGATTGGATTCGGTAAGAAAAATTGAGAATACATGTATTCTCTAGGAAATAATGGTAATGTTTTTCTATATGTTCTCAGAAGCTTTATATTGTTGATTAGTTTAACATTCAGATTTTCTCGAAGAATAGTGACTTTTCTTTCTGCCAAATTTAAACAAATTAAAGTTTTACGTATTAAGTCCTGGTAAATTTGTTTTATTTATTTATTTCGGTTTCGAACAAAAATACCTATAATAAGCCAAAGTTTCTGATAAATGAAGGCGCCGACACTCTAAGGAAACCGTTAGGGTTAATACTTTGTCGTAACACTTGATCCCTCAAGTTCAACGCATCGTTAAATTTATAAGAACAAAAGTTATTCCGGCAGGAAAATTAAAAAAAATCAACAAAAAAACACTTATTTTTATTTAAAAATACCCAAACACGCGATATTTTTATTTTCTTCCCAAATTTAGATAAAAAAATAAAAATCAACTTCAAGAAGCTCGTAATAATGAAAGACAACGACGAGAGTGTCAAGATACCTAAAAATGAAATAAAAAACATCTCCATTGCTAATTGTCCACTTTGTTTATGAATATCACGTAAAAAGCTTTACTATGTCTGTTTTTTTTTGTTTTCTTACTTGTCAGGCATAATAGCCTTCATAAAGTTGTTGGTTTAGAAGATTTTTTGGCCCTTACATTTGTGTGAAATGCCGTGACTTCAGTCCCAGTGTAATTGTTTTGTTTTGTGGCGTGTGTTTATTTTTTCTTTGGATTGTAAATATTCGGACACACCATATTATATGACCAGACAAACTTAAATCACAAAACAAAAAATACACAGGCAATGAACTTGAAAAGCAGTGAATACAGTGTTTGGTTGAGAAGTTCATGAACTTAAAAAAAAAAAAAAACAGAAGAAGTCAGTTAGTAGACAAAAAGTTATATAGGCATAGACTGTAGATACAAAACAAAAATAAATAAACTAATTTGAAGTGTAAAACCTGATGTCATAGACATAGTTCAGTGGACTTAAAGAAAGGTTTTATTTATTTAGTTTAAGCTCATTTAACACTTTTCTCGTGCTAGGGATACTTTTAAAATTGAGTGATTTATATTGTTACATCGTTGTAATTTAAGTTAACTGCGAGTATAGTGACCTATTCCAGGTTGTTTATGATTATTGTAATTTTATGTTTTCTTCTTAAAAATGGTCTTATAATTTTGAAGGGTTTAAATGAAACAACAACAACATCTTCAATGTGATACTACTAAATTTAAATAGGCTTGGGTTTGGAGTTAGGCATCACGCGCTCAACTTTAAAACTAAAAAAAAAAAAAAACACTTCTCTCGCGAGGAAGTGAGAAATTGTCTTCCAGGAGTACTTCTTACACTCAGAAAAAAAAAACTTTTTTATCGGTAGAATTTTCAATTCTTGTAAAATTGTGGGTAAAAAACTGTTTGCTCAACAAAAAGTTCTTGCATGAACAATTCAGTTTTGGTTTTTTAAATGTCATGAAGAAGTGCCTGCCATTTAAGCCGTAATGATTCGGCCGAAATTTTTAGATCCCCTCCATTCCTGTCTACTAACAATAGCTACGCACACTTCAATTGTTGAGAGCTGTAAGTCACTAGGTCAGAACATTTCAGCCAGCTATTTATTTGCTTATTTAATAACCACCTTGCTTTTTCTTAATAGATGCTACAATATTATTAAAGCTTTAACAATTGACATAGTCTAAAGATTTTAAACTTCATTTATTATGTCAAGAATTTATAAACACGAATTATATATATGTAGATAAAGAAATCATCTCGAATTCAGATGATATATTCGTGTGACCCTGGGTGTATGCGTTTATTTTAAAGCTACAAAAAAGTTGTGTATCCCAAAACAACCTTGCTTTCACTAAAAGTTAAAATTTAAACAACTTGTATGTACATAGTCTTTCCAAAAATGTATAAAAAGTACCGTTAAAGAAATTATAATTTCCAAGTTGCACATTTGATTTGAAGTTCTTAATTAAGTATACCACTTAAAATGGGTGAAATCTGTCTCAACAAACAATTCCAATCATCCAATTATCACTGCAAGAGTAAACCAAAACTTGAAAGAGATAAATGTTCCGCTAAAAGGAAAATCACACACAAACAAAAAAATAAAAAAGGTACAAAACAAAAAAGCTATAAGAAATGCGTTTACATCAGAATCCAGGAAATGAATTCCTCTTAACCCAAAAGACAGAAGAGATAAATCGCACGCACAGGGTGTTTTTTTCAATTTTTTTTTAATTTAATTAAAAGCAGTTTTTTATGTAATGATTTTTTCGACAAGCTTTGTGCGTTAAATTTGAGAAAATAAGATAAGTTTAAGAAAAAAAAAAAAAAGTCCTAAGGTATTTAATCAAAGCTATAATTTTATAAGGACGTTGAATTAGGACCCCATTAGGGAGGTAACAGAAATCAGTGCGATATCATCCCTGTTTCGGAATTAAAATCAAGCTAATCCTCGAAGAATCTTTGTTTCACTCAACTTAAATCCCTATTTAAAGAATGTGGTGTATTAATTCTGGATTAACTGAATAAATATTAATTATGTCACATGTTTTTAAAAACACTATCAAAATAGAGAGGGTGACACTATGGGAATCGTATCGTGCCATACTGCCGCATTGTGTCGCCCTCTCTGTTTCGATGATGAAGAGGACTTTCCATGTGTCACACTTTGATTTCGATAGATTTTTGACGGTTGGAAGTTAATTTTAGTCTTTCTCTGAAGAACTACTGCCGCATTAACTCAGAGTTGATTTAGGCCACAAATATATAAACAAAATTCTGTTAACTATTTGAATGCACTGTAAAAACCTGTTAATACCCAAGGTACCATTGATCCAAGGGTGTCCAATCTTTCTTACTTATCATTCGATTAAGGTTTAGCGACCCTGGTAATCTAGTTATATTGGTTACTCTATTAATAAACTTAGCCGATTGGATCCCTGTGAGTCGATTTTTCTCGTTGTGAAAAAAACGAAACGCATCATTTAAAAATTTAATTTTAATTTTATTTTGAGACACTTTGCAAGCAAAAACAGTGAATATTTTGATGCCAATAAAAAACTGATGGCTCAGTTATTATTTCTATTCAAAAAAATTTTTCATTTTGGCCCAACCGTTCACATAAAATGACTTCTAAGGTTTCAATGATCAATGGTAAGGTAGTTCAACCATTGAAATAAAAAAATTCATTTTACGTGTTAACTTGAGCCAAAATGAGAATTTTTTTTGGCAAAAATTAATAATTAAGTCAATAGGTTCAAATTGGCATCAAAGTAATCACTGATTTCGCTTTTAAAGTGCCCCAAAACTTAAAATTTTAATTTATAATGATGAGTTTCAATGAAAAATTAAAATTAAAATTTACAATGTGAGTTTCAATGAAAGCTATAACTGGCCCCTAGTTCGCAACAACTGATTAAATTAAATTAAATTCAATTTTCGATGATTGACTTTCTATAAAAGAAAATAAATAGTTTAAGTTGAATAATAAATAACACCCTTTATAATTATTCACCCATTGTGTAAGGTTAAAATGTGATGTGAATGCTTTTCGGGGTAAACGTCAGACAAATTTATTTGCGCTGCTATTTTCTGAGATCAGGCCAAACAAAAAAGTTGGGTGCGCAATGAATTTAACGTATACATTGCTTTTCACAAAAAAAGAACTAAAATTCCATAGAATTTGGGTATCGAACAAACTGACATTCAAAATTAACTGTCAAGTGAAAAAGAAACTTTGCCGATATGTTGTTTTTTTTTTGCATTTCCTTTTAATGAAATGATTACCCTGATTGTGGTTTCAAGTTTTTAAGATGTATAAATTTTGTATAACTACGTTTGACTCTGAACTGAAGAATATTTGTGAAGGGAATCAAAAAGTGAAGGGCATAATATAATATGGCAAAAGGGCATCATCTTGATATGCCGGAAGAACTCAACTTGAATCAGTTAACATTTTTGTACTGAATATTTTTTTTTTTTTTTTTGGGAAACATCCTGTAAGACTTGTTTCTTACGTGCATTTTATTTAATGAAGGCATTTCTGCCAATTAAAGAAATCTTGGAAGCAGTCGAGAAAAGGAGTTAATGTTTTTTTTTGCTAATTTAACAAACAAAATAATGTGAAGAAACCTTGACTCGCAGTTGAAGGCAATTAAATATTGGTTCAAGTTTTTGTTTTTGTTTTTTTTTCATCAAGAAATGAGCAAGCCAATCCTTTATTTCTTCTCAATGTTTTGACAGAAAAAAATAAAATTTTACTTAGAAACTTCTGATATATTTCTGAGATGAGATTTCATTTTTCTGTCCTGGCCTAGAATCTGTTCAGTTTTTAATTAAAAGTTGTTAGTGAGAAATATCCTTTTTTTAAATTCTTGATAAGTACAAAATTTTAAACACAATGATTGCTCCTATTTTGATGCTGGAAATTCTTCATAATTTTAAATTGAATTTGTCTTCAAAACTATAGAAACATACTTTTGGGTTGATACCTTTTTTAAAGTTCTCAAGCTGATTTTCGTCGTGAAATGAAAAAAACCAAAATAGATTCGAGTTGTCCAGGTCAAGATCATAGCTGTTTTTAGCAAAGCGAAAGACATACATTTTTACTGCGCTACAAAATTCCTTACAAATCTCAGAATAGCCGCAGTTTTTTGTTTGCATTTATAGAAATTTCCGAGCTACCGATGCAACGCCAGAAATTTCCTGATAACTGCGAATAAGTACCTAAAGTTTTATTTGGCATAAGATTGTCCTAAAATCACCCGCTTAAACGAACTACAATGGCGCAAACATTAAGACGATTTAGTAAGATGCTAAATTTAAAACAGGATTTTCCAAATTTTATTAAAGTAAAAAATCACAAAATGTCTATTTTAACTCCAAATGTCACTTTGACAATTACCTATAAAATTTGAGAATGTTTGCTTACTTTTTAGAGTGAAATGTCATTTTTTTTTTAGGCTTGTTCAGCAAAAATTTATTGAGAAAAAATGTTTAAAACTAAGAACATTTTAGTAAAGAGCTTTTACGTAAGAAAATTGTTAATTGTATGCTATTACCTTAACATCAGACTATTTAAAATTTTACCCAAATATTAGTAAAAAATTTCCCATACAAATTTTATAACCAGTTTTGATATTTTAATAAAAAAAAGAAGATACAATTGATGTTGTGACAGTTCGTGGAGAACCAAAAACCTATCGTGGCCAGCGTTGCCGCCCTAAAAAAAAATTACTGTGCCAAATTTTCTAAAATACTGAGCAAAATGAAATTTCTTAAACTTAAATTTTTCTATTAAAAGAAAATTCAATTGAATTATTAGGTGAAATACAACTAAAAATTAGAAGAAATCATTTGTCATATTCATGCGTATTGTCAAAAAATAAGAGTTTTTGTCAGTTTTTATCCATTTGCAGCAATTTCATGACATTCCGTCAAAATTCGCTTTATTAGATGTAAAAAATGCAAATAAGAAAAGGGTGTAATATTGAATTTTTTCGTAGCACCATGTCTTGGTAAAATATTCATGTCAACAAATCACGATCGTGCCACTTCGGCAACGCTGATCTTGACATAAAACTTTCAACCATTTATTTGCGCGTGTTGATATTTTGTAAAAATGAAGGAGTCGTACAATTTTTTAAATCCTGGAAAACCACTGACAAATGCAAAATACAAATTTCTGATTGGTTTTAATGGAATCTTAGACTTACTTGTCAGTGATAGACGTGTTTTTAACTATCTGATACTTTAAGGTCACAAAATTGAACCCCAAAGTTTTTCACTAATTTTTCCAGAGATATTAAATCATGAACAAGATTAAGGGCTTGTTTCACAATGTCTGAGTAAAGTTCTGATTAGTTACTTGACACAAAAATATCGGAACAGGGTCATAAGTCCACAAACCTAATAAAATTACTTTTGCATTTATAACCTATTCAAGTCGTCAAAAGACAATTTGTTATCTTGTGAAATAATGAGCCTGTGTCAATATTTAATGTGTAGAGTATAACTAATCAGAACTTCCTCAGGCATTGTGAAACAAGCCCTTAATGTTCATGATTTAATATCTCTGGAAAAAATCAGTGACCCTAATAGAAATAAAAGGAATACCAAAAATTACTGAAGATTTGAATTTTCCGATGTTGATGTGGTAAAGTGTTGGCAACAGTAAAAAAAAACAATTTGACAGTTCAGGTTTAAGTTTAGTAAAAATTGAGTAATACACGAGAGAACAAAGTGTTTTCATCGTTGAACAATATTTCAAAAATAATGAAACTTTGGCGGCTACAGCTCGAAAATTTCAATGTGCCTTAACTTTCACGTATACACATTCGCATGCACTGCTTCCATATTGGTATTTGAACGGATTTTTTTTGGACGACCAGTATGTGCTTAGCATCACCATTTGATTCAGTCTCCCTGAATTGTTCAAATAATTCTTTTCATCTTACTTTGAATTTGTCGAACTGTGGCTGCTAAACTGACAAACTGTCAGCTGTCAAATTGTATTTTTTTTTTTTTTAGGGTTGCCAACACTTTACTATACACAAATGGCTGCAAATTCAAAACTTGCGTAAATCTTGGGAAACCCTTTATGTTGCTTTATGTTAATGGTTTAGTAATATAATGATATATTTAATAAAAAAAGGCAAAAGGACTAAAAAAATGATTTTTTTTTAATTTAATTTATTTGTTTAAAAAAAAAATCAAAATTTTTAAATGCAATGTTGTTTAAGCATCGTATTGCAAAATGATAAAAAAATCGGTCAAGCCATTAAAAATCCATACATAAATATCGCACAAATAAGGGGTGGAATCGTGTAAGGTGATTTGCGATAAGTGAGAGTCACATTCAAACAATTCAGTCTGTGTAAGATGATATCACATTTGATAGCTAAAGAGCTAACACATCAAAAATGTGATTGTCATTTTCTAACAAATTTGACGTATCTGCCGCAGTACGACTAGAGTTACCACCAGTCTACAAAAATTGAATAACTTTTTGAGAGTTCTTTTTTGTACCATTCATACAAACAAAAATAAACATTCTTGTGATCAAAAAAGTTTACTATACATTCCGGAAGATGAAGAAAAAATAAGAATTATATCGCAATGACGTCATTTTCGATATATATTTTCGATAGCTCATTACAAACATTTGAAACATTAACTATGGCAACCACGTTTTTGACAAATTCCATTGCAAAGTATTCAATTCAATTGAATTGAGTTGAATCACCTTACCCAGACGGAAAACTAAATGACAATCACATGTGACACATGGTTGATGTGACAATCATTTGTCACCTTAGCCGATTCCATCCAAGGCAATTTTTTCAGCTGCTACACTTTTGAAATAAACTAAAACGAAACTCAAATTATCACCTCTAGCGAACAGGGTTAGAACCTCAGTAGTAAAATGTCGGATTTGTAAAAAACAGTAGATCTAGAAAAGGAGTAGATCTCAAAAAAAGCGGAGTGGTGGAATAAATGTATTTTCTTTCTTAAAATTGGAATAAATTTATTGCGATTGGTCTAAGGGCCAGTTGTACAAATATTTAAACCGTGGTTCAGCAATTTTTATTCACCGATTCCGGCGGATTAATTGAGTTTCAACAGTGGTTTACTGTTCAAGTGTGTGATAATAACCAATTACATATTTGAACCAGCGTTGAACCTTAGTTAATCCGCCGAAATCGGTAAGTTAAAATCTTGAACCGAGGCTGAACCACTATTGTACAACTGGCCCTAAGGTTCTAACGTTGCTAGTGAATCACATAAAAATCCAATTCCAAAATTTGAACCAAATCGATTCACCCGTTTAGGCTCTAGCTCAAACTAAAGTGGAAATAATGTATATACGTAAAAACCGACACGGACTTTATGACGATACTCACTTTTTACGACTTCTCCATTTTTGAAGTATTATTTTTCATTACAACCTCGAAATTTTGTTTTTACACCAAACCACAAGACTTTTACTTATGTTATGCATATTCTTCACTTATTTGGGTAAAAGTCGTTAAAAAATGTCTAAACGAAATCAATTATTATCTTTTTATTTGCTTTCAATTGGTTTTTTCTTTGAACAAAAAAAAATTGAGATACACCATTCCAACCACAAAAATGTATACCTCAACCATTAGAAATTAATATGTATTCAAAACTCATTAAACCCAACAATGTTAAGTATTTCAACAGCTTGTGATGATGGTTTTTAGTTTGACTATTGAACTTGGAATTCTATATAACTTCATGCACCAAGCCTCCATATACGGATAAGTGAAATTCCACACTTAATCCGACTAATTATGTTTTGATTGGAAAATATGTCTGCAAGCATTATCATGTATATTGAAACAGCACCAGTGCAATAACATCCTGTTTTAAGTTCGACCTATAGAGTATGTATGCATACCTCAATGGGAAAGACCACAGATGATAGAAAGTGCATTTGGTCAGATTGAGTGTTTTTGTAAAAAAAAAAAAAAAAAAAAAAAAAAAAAACACAAATTAAAATTAATAGTTGCGCATTTATATTGAAAGTGCTAATGGAATTTTTGTTAAAAGAGTAATAATATTCAATGGTTGGTTGATTTAGGCTTCATTCACAATACATCCATACCCGCATGATTCAGTTTTGATAGCGATCGATGGTGTGAATGAATTTGATCATTTAATTTTATTTATAAAAATGTTTCTTAGATAAGACTAGATTGGATCAGAAATGTCATCCAAATTAAAATTTAAGATTTGTCATTAAAAAAAAAAAAATGTGAAAAAATAGTTATATGTCGAAATGGCTACCCCAAGAAGTCTTTCCTAAGAAAACGCGTCGCAATTCTCTCTTTATATATTTTTCCATGGAACTATCAAAAATGTTATTCCCAGATCAAGTTGTTTATTTTAAATCGATTTAGTTTTGGATAAAGTTGTCAAGACTGATTTAGCAAAACATATATATTTTAACAACCGCGACTTGCACTTTCGCTATATAATGTAGGTATCACATATGTTATCATATTAATCGCCTGATATAATTGGATTGTACGCGTGCATCATTTGCAATTTTTTAAGTTGCACCACAACACTGCACAATCTCATGCCACACGATCGCTGTTCGTTAGATTAATTTGTCTGATAACCATGCAATTTCGATGGCATAACCGAAACCAAAGCGTAAGTTTATAAAAAAAAAATAAAAAAATAAAATTCTCTGCAGGTTTGTTTAACACTGACGATAAACGACTTAATGGCGGCGACTGAACGACCGCGACGTTTCGTTTCGTGTTGCATATCGGTGGCACTCTTGTGTTGCATTCCTTTGGAGAGTTGTTTTCGATGGTGGCAGCAGCGAGAGTTACACTCAATCAATTGTTAATTTAAACTGTCAAAACAATTTTATTTTTAAATAAAAATTTTTTAATTGAATGAAATTGAGTTTCGCTTTTTTATTAGGTACATAATGTGGCTAATTTAAGACGGCATGTGACTTGCTGCACCAGATAGTATCGAAAATGAATTATTCAGTATAATTTATATATAATGTTCTATGCAAAATCATATTTTTTTTTAAATAATCTTGTAGGAACCCAACATCTTTATCCCCTAACAGAGCTGTGTGGGCTTCCTGAGATTTCTTTGGGGCCACAAAAGCTGTACATTTACTGTAAGGCCCTTAGAAATTTAATTTTATGAGAAAGTTTTCTTTTAAAAGAACAGAAAGTTTTGTGGTGGCTTCCATGCACTTTTTGTTTTCCCAGGGGCCCAGCGGGCAAAATCTCGGTTGCCCTGGTCCACCCTTGGTCGAAAAGTCCATATAATGGACTAAGGATGCGTTTTGAGAGTTCATTAAGGCTTTTAAAGAGCTTTTAACGGTGACGTGAAATAAGGCCAAATGAAAAAAAAATGTGGCCTTATTTCGTTTTTAAAATGGAAATAACAACAAATTTTTCATTGGCTTTATTTCGTTTAATGTTTTTTTTTTTCTTTCCACAAAAGTGAACTATTATTCATCACCCGCATTACGGCGTATAAACAGTAAGGTATGTATGGGGGGCCATTCTGTCCTCCTACATGGGCACACTATAGGATTTGGGGTAGGTGCGAGGTTGGGTGTAGTCAAAGTGTTTGACAAAAACATTTGGCTTTACTTCCAAGTCAAATTAGGGCTTATTTCGATTTTGAAATGGAAATAAAGCCAATTTGCCCTTATTTCCATTTTCATAAGGAAATAAGGTCAAATTTGAGATTTGGTCTTATTTCGTTTGGGGCCTTATTTCACGTCACCGCTTTTATCTACCTTTTTGGGTCCTCTGTATAACCTTAATAAATAGTCGCTTGGGTGATCAACTTCGCTATACTAAATAAGATATACAAATTTTAAACTCTTTTGATTTTGAAGCCAGCCAGCTACTGTTCAAAAAGTTATTTTAAAAAATTCCAACTTTGAAAAATTAAAATGTGGTTTTTAAAAAAACACGGTACTAATTTTTCAAAATAATTTTTTAAATTCCAGTAATTTTAATTTCAAGAAAATATTTTCGAATTTTTAACCCACTTCCTTTGTACATACAATAATGAAATATTGACCCCTTTAATTGTGGATTTTATGGCTCGACACAATTGATCTGTGATCAACTGAGTCAACAGTCGATTGTGGTCTCTTAGTCTGTCGACTTATGAGGAGAAAGTCTAATTTCAACATCCTCCATATAGATCTCATAGATTTTCCTCACTCAAAAAGTGAACAAGCGATTTTGACCAATTTGAAAACCCATTTTTTGTTACTTTATTACACATAAGCTTCAGTGAGCTTCCCACAATATTTGCCAAAAATTAGAATGACCTTTCTACAATCGAATCAAGAGAAAAATACCAGGGGGCCGATTCTGGTTCTGTGAAAAAGTGAATCGAATAACTTTTCACCTAAAATCCGATTCTCGTTCTGTGAAAATGTGAAACCAAACATTCATAATGAATAATTAATGAAAAAAATGCTCAATTCAACCACATCTTCTTCTCTCGTCTTATTCATGAAGAAAAAAATATTTCTATCTCATGCGTTATTCTTGCCTCTTAAAAAAATAAGAAAAATGAGAGAATTGCATTGACTGCGCAGTGCGCATGCGCTTCAGGGGAAATAATAAGGAGGTTCGGGATCGGTAATATAGTTCGTCGGAGAATTTTATTTACTGAACCAGAATCGCTTATTTGCACAAAGTGAATCGAAAAAGTGAAAGCAATGCATGAGAGCGAATGTGAAAACAATATATTCATTTCACTTTTTCACAGAACCCCAGGTAAAGACACTACAAAGCCAAAAAGTCGAAATTTTGACCGGAAAATTCGAAAAATCACGAAAACCTGAATTGCATATTTTAATGTGTGGAATGGTTTCGATTTATAACAATCTCATTTTGTATAGGAATGAAAAAAATGTTGATTCTAAGGAAAGACAAACACTACCAAATTGACAATCGACTAATTTTGACCCTCACGAGAATGTGATCGCAAACATATGGTGTTTGACGTTACGCTATCAGACTATTACATTTCGAGATTGCCGAAAATTTCATTGTAAAGGGTTTTTTGAAGCCCTTATACATTTTATTGTCATCTTTTAAAATGCTAAAATTGATACAAAATTCAGTACGCAGTCGGGCGGACCAGCTAGTCATATTAATAAAAACAAAACGATCGTTCAATCTAAAGACAGTAGTTGTTTCTTTTAAATCTTAAGTAACAAATATAGAGATAGCAATTAAATTATCGGTACGACCAACGATCGTCCAATCGTTTAAGTTTAACGTGATCTGTGCCTATACTTTCTTAAACTCTCTCATCGACAAAATCAGTCGAGAAACGATAAAAAGTGAAACAAATCGTATGAGTTTTGTTCCATTTTTCAACGTTTCTCGGCGCGAGAGTTACAGAACGTATATAGGCACTGGATCTAGCCTCTAGAAAATAGTAAGTTGGTTAATTCTCAAGAACATTGCTAATGCATTAGGTAGGAGTGATTCTTTGACAGACATTTTTCGGTAAGAAAAAAATAGTCAACTGTGTTATTTTTTAGAGTATTCCGAACACAGTTAAATCCGAGCTTATGACGAATAAAAGTTCAAACTTTGTGTTTACCTACTGTTCTTGAAAAAGAAACAAAGTTGCATCTGCGCCACTGACTGACTTTGATTTTGTGTTGCAGTTTTCTTAGATTGTGGGACCGTTTAAATCATTGCACAACACAACTTCCTATAAAATGTCATTACAACACACATCGCATTTCAATTGAAATTATCTTTGAGACAAAAAAAAAAAAAGCCAACTTCGTCATCTTACCGTAAAATTACACTCAGTCAGCCATCATGACATTCCCAATTCAATTCACTGGCAAAGTTGTCATCCATTAACCGCACAAACAAGGCAGTGCATCAGTTGTCATGATGATGCACCTCCACATTTTTTTTTCTAAGCCTTTTTGAGCAATCTCCAGGTTTTTTCTTGCAATCTCGATGGTGGTGGTGGATGCTTTTAACTTGCAAGTTGCAACATCCCTTGCCATCACCATTGCACTCTCTATAGTCATTGTCGATTGTCGTCGTCGCACAAATTGCATACCAACGTCTCGTAGCACCATTGCACTGATAATTGTAACTACTTTCAACAACTTGTTCAAAATGTAATTAAGGGCACCATCTACGAAGCGGCGGCGGCGGTGGTAGTTCCACGGCAATGTGGAAAAAAAAAACACACACTTTGTTGTCGTCGTTTGAAATAATTCCGGTATTTTTTTTTGTTTTTTTTTCCAACCGCTAATACAAGACCAATCACAAATCCAACCCCTTCTTCCTCATGTATAAGCGGTGCGGTTCGTTGAAGATGCGCATGGAAAAATTGGCCATTTCATTTGGGAATTTTTCCACTTTCTACGCTTGTGCATCAAGGCAGCAGCGTATAGCGAGCAAAGCATCACGTCGGTCGTTGCAGCCTTTGGAACGGAATTTCCTTATATCCATAAGAGCACCACACGAGTATAGGCTACCGTATAGAAACATTGCATGCGTGATGACAGTGTAATGTCCTATAATTTGATTAGGTGGAATTAACTGTCAATCACTTAATTGAAGTCGAATAGTTCTATAAGAGCGGGTAGTCCCATAGCTACAAGGGGAGCGCTGTATTATCTTGTGTGTGCCATACAAGAGGCGGTGAGGGCTATTATAAGGATGCCTCACTGAAGAATGTCTTTAATTGAAAATTGGTACACAACTTGAGAGGTATTGGTTGGAGGTTCTCTAAACCTTATGTACCCACTTATCAAGGCTGCTTCACTATTTATGCAGGAAATAATAATAATAATTTTAATTTTATAAATGTTGGACCTATGAAATGCAACCCAAATTGAATGGCACTAGATATAATTAGAAAGAATAGAAGGATGGGAAATAATTTTTGTCGGTTTCAGTGGGTTGAGAATAAGATCATTACTATATTTCAGGAAATCTTACGAATGGCGTCAAGTAAAAATTGAGAGTTAAACAATAGGTTCATTGTTGCTTTGAATGTGGCTATGGGTTGGGGGTGGCCACGGCCCAGTGGAAGTAGTGCTTGACTGCTAACCTGGATGTGTGGGTTCGATCCCCAGTCTAGGCACCATTCTTTTCTATATTCCCTCAACTGAACGCCACCCCTGGGATTTAATGAGATAATCAAAACCTTATTTCTCAATCCACTGTGCCAACAAAAATCTATCCTATCCTTCTATTCCTTCTAACATTTGCCTAATTTATAAGACCCTAGGTCTTACTGGCATATATATGTTTGTGTTGTTGTTGTTGTTGTTGTTTAACCCATACCTTTAAATAAGCAGTCTTAGCAGTCTAAACAGTCAAGCACTACCCACACCCGCTTTGTGCCATTCAAATTGCCACCAATTTATCAATGTTATTCTAGATAATATTTCCTTTTTCGTGACCTTTTTTTATTTTATATAATTCTACTTCTACTTCTTTTTTTACATTGGATTAAATCTGCACCATGATATTATTACGTTCTAATTATATGGCTTTTAGTCAGCTTTAATTGGCTATATCTATATATATCCATGATTAGGAACAAATTTTGAATTTCTTGATACAAATTTTGGTAAACATGCGTATTTGAGGATCTCCCAGTTGCAATAATTCTTAATTAAAGATGAGTTCCATTAGGTGTTGTTTGTAATTTCTTATTCTAAAAATTTTGTTTTCTTTTTCAAATGCATCGTTAAATACAAATCACTCATACAAATATCAAACGAAATAAATTTAATTTATTAGCAATTTCTTAGATTGGGTTTAAAACAAAACCAATGATTCAATGTTTCTTTAAAAAAATACCGACGCATCTTAAAATTTCTTTATCAATACACTTCACCGTCACAAATAAAAAATAAGCTTTCAATTCATATCCAGTTGCTCCAATTAGGTTGATGATGCATAAATGTTTTGATCCCAATTTAACTATCTAAATCGAGTACTCTGCTGCTGACGATTGATAAAGGCCAGAGTTATAAATATAAAATCTCGAACTAACTGATAGTATTTTTAAAAGGTAATAAAAGTTGCCATATATTAATATGGATTCATTTATTAGAAAAGAAAAAAAAAGAAAAACAATTTGTTCTAGAAAAAATATAAGCTAATGATAAAATAAACTACTCTTTCCTTGCCTACAACACCTGCTGCCAGTGTCGTTCTGAAATATTACAGAAACCTGAAGGGAAAAAAGGCGCCAACGGCCGATCGGCCTTTTTAATAACTTTCAACAAAGAACATTTTTTGTCTTATTTTTTTTTTTACAGAGTTTGCATCCATTTTTACCCTCATTGTAATTTCACTTGTCCAAAAAAATTAAACATCGTTGCACCTTCAATGTTAAAAGTTCGAAGTTATTGCGAAATTTTTGAAAACGAATGCATTGTAAATAATAGAATTTCTTCGATTAAAATTGAAAATCGATTTCAATACGCAGAGCATGGACGTGTATGCCAAAATTAGGTTTACAAAAAATTACAGTTTTGAATTTTTAAAAAATATTTCGGAATTTTTTTTTTGAAAATTCGATCGTTTGTATAATTTACATATTGTGAATGAATATGTATGCGACCCAGTCGTACCCTTTATTTATTTCATAAAAGCCTACCACGACCAAAAGCAGTAGGCTTACAAAATATTGTATTTTTTAAATTGTTGTTCTATAAAAACTTCCGAAGTCCATTTTTAGAAACTGCGGTCATCTTCTTAAATATGCCACAATTAATTAAATATTAAAATTTAAGTTATGTAAAAGGTCTAAACTTTTACATATGTTCTTTTAATTCTAATGCAAATGTTTCAAAATTAAAAACAAATGGACTTAAGGAAAAAACATAGAACGACTATGAAATATTCTTGATAAAAAATTTAATATTTTTTGAAGTCTAGTAATATACTTCTTTCCAGCGTTGCGTTCGTTCCATTTGAAAAAAAAACACAAATTTATCTGTTTTTTTCAACAAAAATACTATAATTCAATATTATAGCAGGTGCATATTTATTACAAGAAATAATTTGATAGATTCGTGCATTGTCTAAAAATATGAGTTTGTGGCATTTTTTTTTCTCCATTTCGAGCAATTTTCATTAAATTTCATCAAACTTCTCTTTTTTTAAGTAAAATAAGGAAAATGAAAAGCAAGTTACATTGAATAATTTTTTCGTGCCATGGTGCCGGCCGCAAAGAAATTGACGTGCCAAAAAAACACGATTGGGCTAGTAGGATTTTATGAAAAAGCAACTGGGTGGATTTGTTTCACAATGTCTAAGTAAAGCTCGGATTACTTATCCGACACATAAATAATGGCAAATAAGTGTATTCTCTTAAAACTTCGTTTTCACTATGGAATCAAATCTGTTGGGATTTGTAAAATATATGGTTCGTTCACTTGGGAACTATTGTAAATCCACTCACGAACCGTTCAAATTAGAAACCAAATATCAATGTGACTTTTTTTTTTAATTTTTTTAGTTTGCTCAAAATTATTCACTTTTTTCATGTTTTTCTTAAATTTTGACTATTTTCAAAATTTCGTCACTCTTTTCAAAAATATTTTCTTTTTTTTCGAAATTTTTCACTTTTCAATTTTTTTTTTTAAATTTTCGGCTTATTTTTACTTTTTTCAATTTTGACTTATCAAAATTTTTCACTTTTTTCAAAATTTTTGACTTTTTTCAAAATTTTTGACTTTTTTCAAAATTTATTCCCTCTTTTCAACAATGTTCTCTTTTTTCGAAATTTTTCACTTTTCCAAAATTTTTAACTTTTTCAAAAATTTTCGGCTTATTTTTTGACTTTTTTCAAAACTTGTCAGTTTTTTCAAAACTTGTCACTTTTTTCAAAATTTATTCACTCTTTTGAAAAATGTTTCACTTTTTTCAAAATTTTTCAAAATTTTGGGCTTATTAAAAATTTTTGGACTTTTTAAATTTTTTTCTTCAAAATGTTGACTTTTTTCTAAATTTTGTCACTCTTTTCAAAAATGTTTTCTTTTTTTTTTCGAAATTTTTCACTTTTTCAAAATTTTTAACTTTGTTTTGTTCAAAAATTTTCGGCTTATTTTTACTTTTTTCAATTTTGACTGTATCAAAATTTTCACTTTTCACTCAAAATTGTTGACTTTTTTCAAAATTTATTTACTCTTTTTAAAATTTTTCTCTTTTTTCGAATTTTTTCAAAATTTTGGGCTTATTTCAAATATTTTGACTTATAAAATTTTTTTTGTTCCAATTTTTTTTTTCTTCAAAATTTTGACTTTTTTCAAAATTTTTCCTTTTTTCAAAATGTTGCCTTTTTTAAAAATTTTTCACTTCACAACCGAATTGAATGGATACTTGGTGAAGAATGATTTGTTTTAAAGATCTTTTCGGATCCTTATCGCGAGATAACCTATCACTCACGTACGAAGGATACAGAAAAAAAATGGATTTAGTTTGTTCGTGGGAGAACTACGAATGATCGAAAATTTTACCTTTCGGGAATTATGTATATTTTTTATGGTTGGTATGAGAAAATCTATAAAGAATGATAAATCCGTACTGTAGGATTCGCGAGCGATATTTTACGAACACTGTTATAAACTCCTAAAACAGTGACAATTTATGCAAAAAAGTAAGAAAACATAACATTTTCACATTTTTAATTGTCAAAGTAAAATTTGAATTTCTAACCTAGAATTATACCAAGATTCAATAAAATTGTTATAATTCGTTTTATATCATTGCATTTTTCCAATCAATTATATTTAACAGCTCTCGATATTTTTTCTAGAAAAACGTGACAAAACCGAGACGATACTTAAATTTTATCATTTTCCGCAATCGCCTTCTCCCCCTAAATCTACGGTCCAACCCTGTCATCAGCTTCTGGAATTCACAATTCAACTAAGCTGAATTTCTTCAATGCAAATTATACCACATCTCCATTAATAAGCAATCATCTTTGGTTGAATTTAACTGCATTAGCATTTATATGAAACTCCCCTACAGACAGATAAGAAATGCCATCGATATATGTACATACATTTATAGTAAACCTGATGACCAAGTAGAAGATCTCGATTCGATCCCTTTCCAACTTCTATAAATATAAGAAAAAAAAAAAATCCTTCGCGCGAGCCGCCGCCAGATTTGCAAACGCCTGGCATTGGCATCATAATAAACACGTTATAGAATTACCCATCATATGGCAAACTTTAAATAAAAGACTCTTTTGCTCAGTCATTTCATTAAATTCAAATCTGGTTCTTATGTTAAATAATTACAAAAAACAACATTATATACGAGTAATATCGCCATGAATGAGTTTATTTATGAAGTGACTCGATACATAACAAGTCTCACAGCATCATCATCGTATATTCAATATGATGAATGCGAACGCCTCAGAAGGGGAGAGGCAGAGAGTCATTAAAATTTACTTAGTGAGTATGCCCCAACCATTTTGGAGAGTTCGTTCCATTACCTACATATATCCTTATGGTCAAGTCTCTATAGTCCAGTTTGGTATACAAAAAAAACAACAAACACGAACTGGAACTCAGTATACCTATAAACTAACGAACTAAATCAACAAGGACCGGTCTTTCTGGCGCTAATGGTTCTCACATCATTTTCGCCAGGATTGCGTGACAATCTTTATTTGTGGAGTTCACAAAAAAAAAAAAAAGATGTCGAATTGATCTGGCGCAACAAATAATATACATACTATACTTAGCAGCATGGACACTGAATATAGGTACTTTGCCATTCAGCTGTGATAATGGATGTTTCCCAGATAAAAAGGGAACACGATATTTATATGAAGCTTTTATTTTGACACCTGTGGCTCGGCTTGAAATGAAAGAGGTTTTAATTTGTTTATTGATAAAAAGATGCTACTTGTCTTGGATAACATAAAATTTAAATAAAATAAACCTACCTTTCTACAAAAAAAATGTAGGCCTAAGTTTTTAGTCGAAACAGTCTTGTGTTGAGGTATGAAGAAGATATGAATGGCCCGAAACTCTTAAGAACCTTCAATTAAATTTTAAACATTCTATGTCCTAAGGAGTGGCCAAAACAACACAAAAAGCCGTTGAAACTAGACCAAAACGTTTAAGAATCTATACAATCTACAAACAGTATGTCAGTCCTTTACCCAACTTGACGATAGATATAATCAATTGAGTAGGTGTTTTCAAGACAAACAACTACAAGAATGCCTTAGGGTTGTTCAATTTGAACAAAGTTATCTTTTCTTTTTTCTTTTTTTTTAATTCTACACAATTTTTTTTTCAGATTCTTATAAAATAGCAACAACAATTGAAGCTTTCATTGAATTTGTTAACGCCTAGCAAACACTGAACATTGAACATGAAAAGTGAACACGAACATGGTTAGATTGTTTTGACAACTCATTCAGTATAAAGAAATTGTTAAAAAATATTTACCTGAGGCTATCTCAATCTCACCTTAACCTTACCATCCAGAGATGCTGGTCTAATGATAAATTACAAAAAGAATTAAATCTATCCTCCCGATAGGATGCTACTCTCTTTAGGGCTTGAGTTTGTTTTCGCATTTTTTTTTTTTTTTTTTACAAATCGATTCCATTTTATATGCGAGATCAAAATCATAGTTAAAATTATATGAATCGAATTGAATAGATTTCTTTTGAAATTAGGAAAGAAGAAGCCTTTCTTTTGATTAGATGCCCAAGGGGGGGTTATTTTGTGGGTGTTGAAAATTTGAAATTTATAATTTATGGGTTTTTTGTGATAATTGGTCAATTTTGTGAAAACAGGAGGTGTTCTTATTAATCGTTTCTTTTAATTTGTAGGTGTAGGTCTTCATTTTGTGGTTGTTTATTGCTTTGATGGAAGGTAGCTTGCTGAAAATTATTTATCACTATAGATATTTGAAACGTAATAGTGGGCTCTCTAGGTTCAATTTTAACAAACGATTAAAAAAAAAAAACGATTAAAAAAAAAAGGTCACAAAAATCATCACTTCTTATTTATCACTATTACTTGATATGATGTTGGGTTAGAATTATACAATAATAATAATGATGTCTTAAAAATTGGTGGCCTGAGAAATCGTGAAAATCTAGGGACCCAACTTAAAAATCTCAACCATTCTTGTGTGTTGTTCGTTGACAGGAATGGAGGGACCTATACAATTTCTATCCCTAGACCTCAGGTGGGACAGTCCAACTTTGTAACCATTACACCACTCGGTATAATACAATAATCTCCGAGTTCGTAAAAGTATAACATGCTGAATTACAAATTCCCTGGCCCTGATATGGTTTAGCACCTATTTTTCTGAAGAGGTGTTCTTACACTTTGGCAAAATCACTGCGAAACTTTTCTATTTACCTTACTCTTCAGGATACTTTCACTGGATTTGTCCAAAAAAAATTCCTAAAAAAGGCGAATCTTCTTAACTCTCCAATTATTGACTAGTTGCACTTATCTTTCTTTTTTCCAATGTTATGGCAACACTGATGAGAAATATTTTGAAGAACGGATTCCCGGTTTTTAAAATCCTGTTTTTCGAAAACCCCGAAAAACAAAAGTTTTAAAATCCCGTCTATTAAAATATCGTTTTTTTTTTTTTAATCCCGTCTTCTAAAATCCCGCTAATTCATAATCCCAATGTATTAAAATCCCGCTTTTTAAAATCCCATCAAATACCATCAATCCCGTTATCCCGTTTTTGCAATTCATTATTAAACGAAAAATTTAAACGTGTTTGAAAATTTCAAAAAACAAAAATTACTCGAATAAAAGAAAATATGTGGGGTTTTTTTTTTTTATTTTTTCCCTACACGTTTGTTTTTGCTCACAAAATCAAAATTATAAAAAGCGGATTATAAAAAGTGGGATATCGAACCCAACCCACGAAAGCTTCTTAATGACCGGCAGTACGACTTTCATAGCAACAGTTCAACTGGATGATTTGATGGAAAATCTCACCGAAAATTAGAATTAATCTTTACCTCGTTTTTTATTTAAAGATATTTCTGAAGCATTTGATAGAATTTGGCATCAAGCTCTTTTATCGAAAATGTGTGCTTTTGTTATAGATGATTCATTTCTTCGTAGGATTAATCATTACCTTTATGAACGTTCAATTCTTGTTGTTTTGGATGGGTTTAGGTCCGAAGTTCATAAAAATAAATGCTGGAGTTCCCCAAGCACTGATGGAAAAAGCCTTACTATTGTACTGAATTCAGTACAATTTGATTTTCTCAGTACGTAAGTACACCTTTGCCACTTTCAGTACAATTTTGAATTGTTTGTACAAAATTGATAATTTTCTCTTATCTTCATTCAAAAAATCTATGTGCGATGCGAACATACTCAAAGCCCAATTACCCAATATCAAAACCATCCCCACTTGGGCTGAAGGCGGTCATTTGCTTTTAAATACTGAACTGAAAATGTAAGAGTACATATTCAGCTTCCAATTTTTAAGTTCAAGTGACCTCAACTCCAAAAGTTGCGTTTCGCCCAGGTACGACAGTTGGGCTCATCACGTTTTCTCAAACGCACTAGAAAATTTCTCACAAAGCGCAGTATTGGATAGTCAAGTTAACTCCATCGTTCAATTTGTTTAAAATTTTTTTCCTAATGAACACAAAAATATTGAAGCTATAGGCAACGAATATAGAGCTCTAGCTGACTGCGAATATATTAAGAAACTGAAAATGTATCTGTATCGGAATTTTGGGAAAAAATTTGGTTTTTGAAAAATGAATGCTGATAGAAACCAAAAATCTTTTAAAAAAGGAATGTTGTCACAATTTTGTAATTAATAAAGATCTTATGAATAAAAACATGACAAAAAATCCTCTTCAAAAAGAAGAACTTTTAGAATAAAAAAAAATGTTAATTACCTAACTTACTATTATTTTCTTATCTAAGGCACCAGTTATACGTAATAATCATTGAAAATTTTATTTTTAATTTTAAGATGTTAAGGAAGCAAAAGTGATTATTTTAATGGCAAAATAAACGTGACAGTTTAATAATGATTTAGGATTTTTAAAACCTCAAAACAAAAAATTTTAATATTCAATGATGAGATTCAATGAAACCTGCAACTGGCTCCTTACTGTGATACGGGATCTGTCCGTTATTTATTTAACTATAATAATGAAGTTCCTTTACTATGTTACCTTAATATTTATAACAACTAATTTTTTTTTCGTAATAAATCAATTTTGTTTTTGAATTTGTGTGTTTGCTAGTTTTTATCCATTTAAAAGAGCCCAGTACTATTTGTTCTTTTTCAGTACTATTTTGTTTCAGCGTTCAGTACAATCGAAAAAAGTCGATTTCCATCACTGTCCCCAAGGCTGCGTTTTGTCTCCTACTCTGTTTATCATCTTCATAAATGATCGTTTATCTAAAACTAAATTGTGGCAAAAAGGAAAAACAGCATAAGCCACTTTTTGCAAGTTTTCAGGAGAACAATTTATATATTTCTTTTGCGATTACAAATAGGTTTCACAACTTATGGACGAAGTGTTACAGTTCATAAACCGTAAGAGAAGGTTGGTAACTACGTCTCGGACTTCGGTCAGAACGTCAGCTTCTAGGTTTTCAACCAGAGTGAAATACTTCGTGGTATCCGAAATGATTCCACTGGTGTGGAACTGGCCCTCAAGCTGGAGGAACCACAGGTCAGGGCTCCGCTTCCAGAATGGTGGCACTTTTATGGAAACTTTGGAAATTACTCCTTCTGCGATTTTTTCTTTTGGGTCAGGCATTGTGTTGGTGTGAGATGTCTTTTGTTATGTGGTTTAATGGCACCTTACCGTGGGTCGGGGGATACCTTGTGAATTGTGTTAGTGTGGTATCTTGTGATACCTGTTCAAGTGTTTTAACTCGGGGTCACCAATGTAGTAGCTTCTAATTGATGAGAAGCTTAATCTTTGAATTCAATAATAGAACTGGTTTTTATTTATTTTTCACTATTTATACTAAAAGTTTGTTTACATTCGATAAACAAACTTAATATATTATCCCAGGAATGATTGATAAATTGTTCTTAAATTAAGTGAAATATTATTATTTTAAAACTAAGTGGAATATAGATATTATTAATGGATCGCCACAGTACTAACAAAATATGACAGTATAGATTCGCATTTTGCGCATCAGATACTGTAATAAACTGAATTTTGACATAAGTCGACTTATGATGTTATTCCTTGTGGCCACAGTTCTAATCCTTCTAATCCATTCAACTGTTTGGCTGACGACAGTATCCTCAGCTTTTTATATTTTTTTTTCCAGACTCGCAGTCTTGTTCTTCGGATGTGGATTTGCAACGAAAGCGTATGAAAAGCTCTTTTATTTTGGAAATAATTAGATTTAATTGTTGAGCACTTCTAAAACAGCAGAAAAATATTACGAACTGTCAGTATTTTCCTGTAGAAATGGGACTTCAATGTTGTAGTGATGATGAACTTTTATACTTTTATGAAATCGATGAATATATCGCAACTAATTTGTTTTGTTTGGACACTGTGATTTGAGATGAAAAATTATTCCAAATCAATTATTTAGCCTGACCGTGATGACATTATAAGATTTTGAATATTTGGGGCAGTTTAGTTCTTTGTTATACCTCATTTCATTAAACCTAGATTTCAATCAGTTTATTTTTAATTAACCATTGACACTTTCACACCACAGATAAAGCCAAAAGTACTTACCAAATCACTTTCCATGCAATCATAGTTCAATCGGTCATGATTTCTATACACTGATCCACATGCATATGGTTAGCAGCGAGTTTCACGAGAAAAAAAAAAAACATATCTATACCTAAAACGTCACCCATTTATATAGAGAAAAGAAAGTATTTTGTTTTTAAATTAAAATTAAATGACCAAGTTGAGGCTATATGACCTAGAGAGTGGACCTTTCTTGAAATATATGCCATTTGGTTGGGCGATAAAGAAATTAAAAAAAAAAAAAAAAAAAAAAACAAATAAAATAAGCAAAGAATATTCACTAGCATTTGAATTGTCACGACAGGAACGCGATGGAGACGACAGCAACAACATAAAATTCGAACTGGGTAATCTAATTGAAATCCGTGTTTAATACTATTCGAGGCCATAGGATTGCATAGACATTTTTCAGGGCAACAGGATAGTCTTAGATTTTGAATATCTATATCAATTTCTTTTAGTTGCAATAGATATAGAATATATTATCGTTTCTTATATGCATATTCATATCCTCCATATTGTACTAACTATATAGATAAAATAGACAAGACGCTTCTATTTATGATATAGTGTTGAGGTGTTAATGGTCACCCTTTAGTTTTACCATTAATTATATTCGACCAAATTACTGTCTCATTGTGAAAATAAATTAATAGCATAGGGCAGTGTCAGTCATCTGGTTTCAAGTAGATGAATTTATTGCATATTGTGGTCCACAATTTGTGGTACAATTTCAGATGTATGGCAAAAAATTGTGAAATTGATAGAAAATTTTGTGTTTTGTCTATGACCAAATGCTTTGTGTGCAGAGGAATAGATGCCGCATGACAAATTTTGTACGAAACTTTTCTTGTGCAGAAGGGACCCTAGGTTAGGTTAGGTTTATGTGCGGTTATCAGCAGAACGCCAGACACACTTAACCCAAGTGGTTGGCCCATTGTGATACCACAGGAATCTAGGAAGCTTTCTTCCTACTCGTTGAACCATTTAAAGCTTCTTAGCGCGCGAGACTATTAATGTCATGATTTGCCAGATCACTAGGATCATTGTAGTAGAATTCTCCTTGGTGGAGCCTAAGTCTTTGACATAGAGCAGGATATGTACAGAGAAGGTGAGGAATCGATTCTTCCTCTTCTTCGTCCATACAACTTCTCCAGAAGTTGTTAGAAAATACTCCAAGCCTTGTTGGGTGCTCGCCTATTATAGACAGTGTCCAGTAATGACACCTATGACGGAGCTAATGTGCAGTCTGCTTAGGGATATTATAGTTCCTATAGAGCGCTTCAGATCCAGCATAGGCCAGATCTGTTTTGTGGCCTGACATGTGGCAATGTTATTCCACCTAAGATTTGTTTTCTCTATTGCATTTTGCTTTAGCATAAATTTACAAGTATAGCGATGGGTATACCAATATTTGTCCGATTTGACAGTATAGGTAGTAAAGTTCCACTTTTGGCGAGTTCGTCTGATTTGCAATTTTCTGGAATGTCCCTATGACCCGGCACCCAGCAAAGGTGAAGGTTGAACTGCTGTGCCATCTCCAAGAGAGATGATCGGCAATTAAGTGCAGTTTTTGAATTTGTAGAGACAGAATCAAGAGATTTAATAGCTGCTTGGCTATCTGAGAAAATACGGATATCTGTGGTTGATATCACGTTTTTTTGAGCCAAGACAGGACTTCTTTTATCGCCAAAAGTTCCGCCTGGAACACGCTACAGTGATTGGGAAGACAGAAGGAGAGACTTAGTTTCAGCCTATCTGAGTATAAACCTCCACCAACCCCGTCATCAGTTTTAGAACTGTCACTGCAGAAGGCCTTAGTTTTGCGTGATGATTTGAAATATCGAAAGCTTCGTGCTAAAATCTAAGATCTTTCGCTTTGGTGCGAACATATTAAAAATTATGGAAGTTTTCTGTTCAATATCACAAAGGGTATACAAATAGGTTTCAAAAAAACTTATTGGTCAGATTTTACTTAAAAAATGTTTCCACAATTTCATACAATAATTAAATGTAATAAATTATTTTGTCTTTTCTTTTCAGTTATGCGCCCTAAACAGAATTAATGTTTGACACGCATGCCGGTCATAGGTGAGTTTTTTTTTGTTAAAGTTTTATCACCAACATAAATTTATAAAAAAATTAAATTATTACTAAATTGACCAAAAAAGAAATATATTTTAAAAATATTAGTCACCATAAAAAATAAGACAAAATTTTTTACTGAATTTTGTTCACTAGAAAAATGCTTCAAATTCTTTTCACTTTTTTTATTTTTTTCTTAAATATAATCGAGGTGATATTAAGGTACATATATGGGACCACTTTTGGTTTGGTAGTTTCGCACTTTTGGGTTCGCTAGAAAACAACCCAGTAATACATTTTAACTGACGAGACTTAGTCACTGTCAAGCAGAAAAGTGTACTTATTCATTGCGTTCTTTATCCATTTATCCATCAAAAGGAAGATAGACTTAATAACGAAAGAGAAAATCAACAACTCCTGGTTATCCAGAAACGATTATGTCATCTCTAGAAGTTTATGGCCTAGAATTAACGAAAGAGAAACTCAGTATATTTTATCGCTGAGTAAAAAGAATATTAGAACCCTGATAGGTGTACTAACGGGCATCTGTGCCATTGGCGCAATGGCCACTAGATTGGGTGTATACGCACCCGATTTCTGTAGGAGCTGTCAGGATGTTGAGGAAATAGAAAACATTAAGCACCTGCTCTGCGAGTGCCCTAACCTCCAAACAAATCGCCTTCGCCTTTAAATGATTACATAAAATGCGTTCTATTTTCGCAACGAAGAAAACTGTTAAGTTCTCCCTTTTTACAGTTATATAAAGATCTGCAAACTCTTAACCAATGTTATGAACAAATTATAAAAACTAACCTAAAATCTAGGTGCGCATTAGATACTATTTTCTCTGGACAGTTTTTCCATTCTCAACCTGAAACACTTTATCACGATTAGCTAGACAAAATGCCAACTAGTCTGTTGGTCTAGCACGTAACTTATAAAGGGTGTTTTTTTTAGAGGTATACCTAGAACTTTAAAATGGAATAAAACAAAGATGATTTTTTTAAATTGACATGAATTTAAATATGATTTCTGGCATATGACCGCCACGGTTAGCTCGGACGTATTCTAATCTGGAGGTCTAATTTTCGATGGCTTTTTCCAACATTTGTGGCCGTATATCGGGAATAACGCAACGAATGTTGACCTCCAAGTGGTCAATCGTTTGAAACTTATCGGCGCAGACTAGCGACTTCACATATCCCAACAGAAAATAGTCAAGCGGCGTTAAACCGCACGATCTTGGAGGCCAATTTACGAGCCCGTAACGTGAAACTATGCGGTTACCAAACGTTTCCTTCAATAAATCAATAGTAAGTTGTGTGACATGTTGCGCCGTCTTGTTGAAACCACAGCTCCTGCACATCATGGTTGTTCAATTGATGAACGAAAAAGTCAGTAATCATGTCTTTATAGCGGTCACCATTGACTGTAACGTTCTGGCCAGCATCGTATCGAATTTATTGCTCTGATGGACGATTATGTTGACCGTAAAATGGACGTAGTGCGCGATACGCGTATTTCTAACAGAACCATGATTTTCAAAATAAATTTGCACAATTTGGAAGCGTTGTACAGGCGTCAGTCTATTCATGTTGAAATGCCAAACCAATTACCAAACTAAAAATAAATCACTTGACAGCTGACAAAATGGCCGCCAGTTAAAATAGTATTGCCAACTTTAAGTGCTATACCTCTAAAAAAAAACACCCTTTACAATCGAGTTGATTTGGTATAATCGGGGATAGGCGGTTCCTAATTTAGCTGGGTCGACTTTTTTCGATTCGATTGAACACAATTAGGAACTGCCTATGTTCGATTGTATCGACTAAACTCGATCGTATATCAATTTACATGCAAGCACCCCTGATCTGAGATCATAAGCGCTTTTCACAATTCTTAAAGCCCAAAGTAATAATTTAGCAACCACTTTGCGGCGATTTTAATCCAACCTTGCTTCATGCAACTGAACCAGGAGCCCTAGTCCCTCGTTTTGAAACTCAATCCTATTCGAAAGTGCTTTTCGTTCTGCTTTAGAATTGGTACTCTGTAAAACTTAATCAGTCTTATTTATAAACCCATTCCAAAGCATGTCTAACTCTGGACAGCTGTCCAACTACTAAATCTTATTTATAATCATGTTCCATCGAGTGTCTAACTTAGACACTGCAATTGCACAAAAAGCTGAAAATTAAATGAAATATTCATTGAACGTATACAAATGTTCACGAAATTGAATGATTACAGGGATGTTTGTGAGTGTTTAAGAACATATTTAGACAGCTGTTGGAATGCCTTTATAAATAAGGAGATGTCCAAATATTTAGACAGTGGCTAGTTGGACAACTGTCCAAGAGTGTTCTAAGGAAATCTAATAAATACGACTGAATAAGTGTAAAAATAATATTTTGTTCTTTTTCCACGCAAAGAATAATTTTATTCGAGTTACTTATGAAATCAAGAAAACAAAAAAAAACACAAATAAAACTGAAAAAAAATAAATAGAGTTTTTAAAGAAATTGTAAATCCGGAAGTAGTTGATTTCATTCCGCTTTAGAAATAGAGAGTAGGTACCTACCTACAGAATATTCGTTTTGGGAAAATTTCACTTTCGGAACTTAATACAGAATAAGGCCCCTGACTTATTCCAGATATACCTAAATAAACATCACTGTGAGAAGGGGGAGTCGTTTAATGTGCATGCCAAAAATATTCTTTGAAAATTTTGAATAAATAATAAATAATAATTTGAAAAAAATAATAACTTAATTGGCCTACCACCAAGTTGTGCGAATTCGGCTTATAGGGTCCTTAAGCTTATGTCTAAATACCCAACTTACACCCTACCATTCCCATTATGAAGATTAGTTAAAAATAATTAACTGGCTTTCTCTTTTGAAACGTCTAAAAATCGGTGACTTTCTATTGGTGCACCAATTATAAATACTGGTAAATTCCCCAGCAGTTTACTGGATATGACTTCCCTAAGAACTTAAAAGCTGATCTACTTCCGTCCTCATTGCTCTTACTGCGGCCAATTGCCAGAATGCTACATCTGGCTCTCAGTGGTGCGCATAGAACACCTTTGACTAAAACTCCAAAAATTTAAATGCTTCCTCTAAATTTTTGTTGAAAAAAAAAACTGGAATCACCCTGTATATTAAAGAGTTCAAAAATTCTTGACACACTTAAGATAGCTTACTTATCTTACATACATGACCCTACAATCTTTTAACTTTTTCTTTCTAAAAGGTTTTTTTTTTAACTATTAAGCGCATTTATCTCTAAAAGTACTTTCATGTAAACAAAACAGGCCTCACGCAATTCTCAAGCACCAGGTCGAAATCGAAAACCAATTCAACTCACATCGGTTCTGTACAACAACTTGTGAATACTGATCGATCAATCTTCAAACACCACCACAACATCATCTGCCCTTTCTTGGAAAGTAAAAGTATTTAGTTAAATCACTCTATAGATCAGGGCATTTTTTCGTTTAACCTAAAATAGTCTTCTTCTCATTGCCGATGGCAGGCAAAAGCCACTATTTCCGATCATTATTACATCCATAAAAGGGCTAATCAAATCGCCAGTCAGCAATCCATCAGCCTCTCGCATTCAATTGTTTCAATTTTCAGTTTCACTTTTCCCTCGTCAATATAACCTGCCCATAGTTACAACTTCCATAATATAACCTTGTCGAATAGGAATCTGAAATTTTCTTTGACTTTACCGACGACATACATGTCAAATCATTAAATTAACATTCAAAGTGAATCAACAGAATTTAAAAGGGAAAACAATATAATAATTGACAGCGACATTCCTGTTCCCTTGAGGGCTTGATATGAACACAGTTAATACAATAAAAAAAACTTACTCAAAATAATAAAAAGGAAAGTAGTTTAAATACAAAAAAACAGTGTGCTGTTGGCTGCATTTTATGCTTCCAAATTAAAATGTCAGAATTGAAGTAAAATAACTGTTAACATAATTAAAATTTAAGTTCCTAAACACGTGCTTGTGTCAAAAATAAATTAAAAAAAAAAAAACAACAAAGTTATTTATAAATGCAAAGACTGTTTAGACCTTGACGTCATAAAAATTTACCACCAGTTATGATTATCATGTAACGATCGTTTTCAGGTGTCAGGCGTTCAGTGTTTGATGTGTGTACTGTGTATATGGCTAGGCAATGTCGCAAGAGTGGAATGGTTTATTAAGCGGACATTATGCAACAAGATGTCAGGTCTTTCTTGCAGAAATTTGTACAAAAATAAAAAATTAAGTTTTATGATATTTTTATTCTAAAGAAGGAAGAACGTGATTAGATTTTAAATTTCTTCAAAACCGGAACAAATGGTATGATAATATTATTCAGTGTTTAAAATTCTTCTCAGATTTAAAAAAAAGAGAATGTAATTTTAGATAAATACTACGCTTTTTTGCTCTTTTTGAAGTTTGGGAAAAATCACTTCCGTATAATCTTGTTACCTTTTTAACCTTTTAAGGTTAAGAAATTTAAGTATTTTGTATGTATACCAGTTTATACCAATTAGAGGATAAATAAATCAAGAAATGTGTGTGTTTTGTTTAGTAATTGAGTTTTTTCCTTTCAATGGATAAGCAGTTTGACTTAACAAAAAATTCATATTATCTGTGCAAAAATATTAATTTTTAAAATTTGATACGCAAATTTCGGCATATCAAACTTCATATTTTTAAAAAAGTGCCTTTAGCGCCGTTTTGATTGTTAACTACACATCTTTTCATTTTTACCTTACAAATTTTGTTTCACCAAACGCAAAGTTGCAAAGAGCAAATTATTGAAATGATCAAACATGAAACGCAAATTTGCAAATAGACAAGTTATTTTTTTGCAAAGTTAAAAGTTTTGTTAGTTTACCAAGTATTTTTTCTTTTCGTTTCACCAAACAAATAAATTTTGCAATTCATCATCATATTATTATTATTATTATTTATTAATCTTACATATAAAATGTACAGAGTAATGTTCTTAAAACTACAGCGCTAGCATACAAGGCTTTCTGCTGCGATAGATAAATAAGGGTATAGATATATACTTATGATATAATATGACAGGGGCGATCGGGGGTGTTCAAAACAAGAGTCATATAATTAACTGTTGATTTGAACACCCCCGACCGCCCCAGTATTATGAATATCTTAATTTATTTAAATTTTACTGTCTAGATCCAGGTTTTTTAAAAGTTTATATAAATTTTGTATATTCAGTTCAGAAGGAACTGAAAGAATAGTTAAAATGTTACTGTTGAAAAGACTGCTACAAAGATTTTTTATTTTGCTGCATTCGGTAGTTAGGTGTTTGATTGTAAGGGTTGAGTTTGTATGGCAAAGATGGCAAGTAGGGGGAGGTTCCTTATCTATTAAAAAGCTGTGTGTTACTAGTGTGTGCCCAAGTCGAAGACGAAGGAAGCATCTATTCATTAGAAGTGTGGTGTTCGTTGGATACGAAATAGGGGTTCTATTAGGATTGATGGTGGTGTAGTGGTGGATGTATTCGTTCCATGATTCTGCTCTACTATCATCCCAGTAGGTTTTTATTAATTTTTGTAGGTCTTTTTTGCTGGGTCGGTAAAAATTTGTTGCAGCGCTGGAGTCCATTGCAATTGATTTGGCGTTGAGGTCTGCAGATTCATTGCCTCTGATACCGATGTGTGCTGGCACCCATACAATAATTATTTTTGGACCAAGTAATATTATGTTATCTCGGATTTGGTTGATGACAGGTGCGTGGTGTCTTACGTTGATAACCGCGGAGAGAACAGAGAGGCTGTCGGTACAAATGACGGTTTTCTGCTTTTTTTTTGTTGCAATTTGTGTTGCTTTGAGAATTGCTAAGGCTTCTACTGAAAAGATCGAGAAGTAGTTTGGGAGCTTTTCTGCAGATTCAAGTTCGCCGTTTTTGTTGACAATTGCCATTCCGGTGCCCATGTCATTCTTTGAGCCGTCAGTATATAAAACGTTCCAGATGTCGGAGGGAAAGTTGTTTATTATCTCTTGGAAAAGTTGAATGAATGTTTCCTTAGGAGTGGTATCTTTATTATGCTTAGATAAGCTGATGTTGATGGCTTCTTTCGGAAGTAACCAAGGAGGGTGTTTTTCGGTGGCCAAGTTCTTCACATTTGGTATGATTCCAATATTTTGGGCAAAACTTAAAGCTTTGTATAGAGTAGAAGGTTGTTTTGGCACCTTTATACGTTTTAAAATTTTTGCTGAATCTGCGAGAATTGGGGAACAATATGATTCGCAGATTTTAGGAAGAAGTCGGGATGTCAAAATCTCTACTCGATCTTCAATGGATGAGAAGCCACCTTCGGCAAGCATATTTTTGATTGGAGATGTCCGAAAAGCTTTTAATGATGTTCTTATCGCTTCATGGTATGGAGAGTTGAGCATCTTCAGGTGTGTTTTCGCGCACTTGCCATATATAACCAACCCATAATCAATCTTTGACAAAATAATGGTTTTAGTAACATGAATAAGTGTGTTAATGTGAACATAACTGTTTTTTGAGGATAAATATTTTATGATATTTAGTCTGGAAACTAGATTCTTTTTTAAATTTAAACAATGATTTTTAAAGCTAAATTTACAATCAAAAATTACACCTAGTATACTTAGATTGTTAACATTTGTAATATTTATATTACTTAATCCTACATCAAAACCAGAGCAGTTTATTTTTTTACATATATGCAGGTGTTTATTTTTGTTAGAGGATATTAGTGCTCCTGATCGGATACACCAAATACCAATATCATTAAGAACTTCATTAAATAAATGGATACTTTGGTTTGTATCGTTACATTTTGACATCATATATAAATCATCTGCATAAAGAGTATGATCTATATTTTTAAATTTAATAATTATATCATTTAATTTGTTATAAGCTATTATAAACAGGACTACCGAAAGGGGAGACCCTTGGGGTATGCCGTTTCTTAAATTATGTATGTCTGAGAGAATATTATTCACTTTACATCTGAATTTTCTATTTGTTAGAAATGATTTTATATAATTATACATTTTTGGTCCTATTTTCCATTTTAATAATGTGTTAAGTATGACGTGTATGCCTATGCGGTCAAAAGCTTTTTCAAAATCTATCGAGATCAATGAGACATGATTTTTCGATGAAAGGGCTGATGAGACAAACTCATCAATGTGCAACAGTGAGTCAATGGTACTACGACCAAATTTGAAGGCCACTTGTTTACTATTCACGAGATGGTGTCTTTCGATGTACCATAACAATCTTTTAGAGATAATTTTTTCTAAAATTTTGCTGGTGCAAGGTAGCAAAAAGATGGGTCTGTATCCATTGGTTTCGGTTAGTTGTTTTTTTGGTTTGGGTATTGGTATAGTAGTGGCAGTTTTCCAAATCTGAGGTATAATACCTTGTTCGAAAATCAGATTAAACAATGCCAAAATTCGCTTTTTGATTTGAAAAGGTGCGTACTTAAGCATAGGATACGAGATCCGATCGTATCCCGGTGTTTTTCCTTTAACAGAGCTAATGCAACTTTCGAGTTCCAGGTGGTTAATGGGCATGTCGATAAATTTGGCAGATGGTGATAGTTCATAAACTGTGTATTCTTTGTTTAATGTTATGCGTTTAGCTTCGCAGAATTCGTGGGAAAAATTAGTATCCATAGAGTAGGTTGACCAACATTGAGCAAAGTGTTCGGCAATTTTTAATGCATTTGTGAGCGGTTCAGAATTGGCAAATATAATTTTGATTGATGAAGGGACATAGTTTCCTGTAAGCGTCTTAATGTCAGACCATATCTTTTTAATCGAGGTGTTGGGGTTTAGATTAGAGGTGAATTTTTGAAAGCTGTCTCTTTTCGATTCTTTTGCTTTTCTACGAAACAGTGCATTAGCTTTTCGATAATTTATCAAATTATGATTATTGGGAAATTTTAAAAATTTTCTCCATAAGATTTGTTTGTTTTTACGCAAGGTCGCAAGTTCCGGATTCCACCATGGTGCAATAGTTTTTATAGGTTTGTGAATGGTTTGTGGAATGGATATATTGGCGGCAAACCGAAAGCCTTTACTTAGAGTTGCTGCTTCTTTATTAACATTTAATGATGGGGGGTGATCATTAAAGTATTCAAGCGTTTTTGTTTGGAAAAGATTCCAGTCAGCGTGATCGGTTTGGAATTTGGGGGTAGGAGCAGAGTAGTAGTTTTGGCGTCCAAGGCAGATACTGGTTATGATAGGAAAGTGATCGCTTCCGTGAAGTGAATCTAATCTGTTCCAGTCTAAATCCCTTTTCTGACTCTCATACTACACAAAAAGGTGTCCAGCGAAGCGAAATTACCTGCTGATTTGACGAATTATAATTTTATTTTAAAAAATGTTAATAATTTGTTCAAAAACTTCATTGGTTGGTTTTTGTGTGTCTTTTATTTTTATTAATGTTAAGCGTTTGTTAGAAAAGTTGTAGAAATTAGAAAAAAATTAACCATTTTGAAGAATTTCTTGAAATGAAGAAGTAAATAATAGTTAAAAAGACAATGGACATAAGTTTTTTTTTTTTTAAATTTTGACGAGTTTAACAAAAACATGAATTTTAGGGTCAACGCGTTGATTATTTTGTGTGACTATGTATGACCCTGTCAACGCAGTTAGGACACATTGACAGAACGCTCTTCAGTGCACGTTGACTGTAGTTTCAAGTTTACACTACAGAATTTTCGTTTTTGGGGCAACGTAGCCTGCGTTTATTCAAAAATTGTAAATTTGTATAGAGATTTTTAAAACTTCGACATCTTAGCCATCCTTCAATGGAATGGAACATTTGATACCTTGACAGATAGATAACAATTTATATTTTGTGGTAAAAATCGAATATTTCGTTTCAATGTGACCGGAAAGACAAAATCGTATTTTTCAGAAGTTCAAAATAAAATTTCATAAATTAATGATTTTTTAAAGGTTTTTTAATCCATCGACATCGTAGCCATTCTTTAACTGATTTTGACAGTTTATAGCTTGATAAATAGGCAACAAACTATATTTTGACGTATATTGAATATTTCAATACAAATTTCATCAAAAAAACGCCTTTTTAAAGCTTTTTTAATAGGGGTATTCACGGTCCGATGCAAACTGGTCTTGTATCATTGCAAAAGTGCAAAGTTTTTTTTACAATGGGGTTAGGGTATAGCAATTTTACACTTTTGCATTTTTGCTATGATAAAAGACCTTGTTGCATCGGATCGTGAATACCCCTAATCTATTTATCAACATCGTATAGGCATCCTTCAGCGGAATTTGAGAGTTTATAGTTTGACCGATTTAATATTTTTATGTCGTGTGATTGTCAACGCGAAAAATGGTTGATTTTCGCTCTTGTCAACTCGCCGTCGCGAGATCGTCATAGTTTAACATATCAACACGCGTTGACACAGATAACACGTCATCGTATTTTGGGACATTATTAAACGACTGATCACTCGTGACTCGTGTGATCGTCAACGTTTCATGCGTTGAGACAGCAACGTTGACAATATATTTATAATATTTTTGGTGACGTTAAGGAGTCAACGGATTAACGTTGACCACCTAATTGTAGTTTCGGTGATCTTAATTGATACAACCTAGTTTTACTTTGCAAAATAAGAATTCAAATGCAAAGTTCTATTTAAGATTGGTGAAACACTTTTTATTTCACTTTTCAAAAATAGTCTTTTCATTTTGCAATGAAATAATTTTTTTTTTGCAAAGTTGCAAAGTGAAAAGTGTTTGATAAGATAGGCCCCAATTTTTACCAATCAGTTGATGAATTAATATAAATACATACAAATGGTTATTATTTTCGTCTTATATTTTCGCAATTGTCACGCTGAATTTGAAAACAATGAAATTACATAAGACAAAAGTCATGAATATTCCTAAAATGTTTTAAAACAGTGCCACCGCAAATAAGTTTTGAATGTTGCGATTCCATTTGTTTAACTGATAGAAGAGTTATACTTTTAGATCATTCAGTGAACCTGAATTGCTTATTTAACGTGGCGCTACATTATGTTTTGAACCTCTGGGCTGGGATTTAACCAGCAAGCTTTTCAAACCAGCTCGGTCTTTAGCTAGCTTTCTCCAGTTTGGTACGTCATTTTCGTAGGTCTTCCTGAGTCGCAATCTTCCTCTACCACACATTCTCTTGCTGGTTATGGACTGAAATCATAACAGTGAACCTGTAGTGCCGTGCCCATAATATCAATCATTAAGAAACTTTCTTTATTCAAGACATCTCTTAACCTCGATTATTGTTAAGAACGTTTCCATTACCTTGAAAGCGTGTTTTATCAAAAAATCATCGAACTCATATCATACAAAAAGTCTTCTTTTGAGTTGTACTTTTGATCACGGGAAAAAGTGTTGCTTGCTGAGTAAGACAAATTTAATGTTGTCATCAAAGAAAGACAACAGCTAACACGACAATCGCAGCTCCTTTTTCGGAGGAGAAGGCAATTGAGTTGTAAGATCGTTTCTCGAACAATTAAAGTCTCCCTTTATAAGTTGCAAAGGCATGCACCTTGTATAGACAATGGCCCAGAAAATCATTAAGTCCACCCAGTTTCAAGGTTTCCCTCGGTATTTGTTGGTATCGCTGGCAATTGGCTGTTTTTTCATTGTATTTTTGTTTAAGGAACATTTTTTCCGGGGGAGATTCACGTTGGTAGAAAAAATGTTGAGGAAATAAAATATTTCAAGGGAAACAAAATCCCCTCTAGGTTCCCAATATAGGCCCCTTTTTATATATTTAGAAGGCTGCGGTATAAGAAACAAGGCTATAAGCTGTTCTGGGTTGGATACTATGGTTCAAAGAATTCTGAAGGAAACTCTCGATTGAAACTAGAGATGCCTCGAATATTCGGCCACTATTCGGCATTCGGACCATTCGGCTTATATTTTTGATATTCGGCCGAATAGTTCACAACATTCGGCCGAATACCGAATAACAAATGGAGAATAAAAAAGGCTTATTATCTTCAATAAATGTTTTCTTTTATTCAAAAATTTGTATTTTAGTATTTAAAATCTACTAATGGTAAGTTGTGGTGAATAAAAACTACTTCGCAGTACCGAATATTCGGTATTCGGTATTCGGCCGAGTCACTATTCGCGGCATCTCTAATTGAAACCGACGTTATAACCATCTCTGTTTGACTGAGCCTTTACGAGAACACCTAGAAGATTTTTAAAATTTTGTATTTTTAACAAGATTGAAGCAAGATCTAGTTCGTCTCAGACTCGTCTTGGTCTAGACCCAGCAGAGTTAAATTCACATCATACATTGAACTGCATGGAGTGTTTGAAAAGGTTTCCTAAAAATGATTTTTTCCCTCCGTTTTGGTTGGAAAAAACCACCAATCTGAGAACACTGATTCACACATTGAACTGCATGGATTGTTTGAAAACGATTCCTACTGAAAGATTATAGAAAACAATTTTGGATAAAGTCGGAAAGCGCATCAAATTCATAATAAGTCGAACAACAAAAGGCATAAATTTAAAAATTAATAACGCTTGAATTTCTAACTGAAAATGCAATTTTTGTTGCAAATCTAGAGTAATATCCAATGGCATGACGGTAAAGCACATAATGCTGTCACGCCGGATGAGGTCTGGGGATCGAATCGCACCATAATCCATATACAAAAAAAAAACAAAAATGCTTTTTAACGCCTCTTGCGAGAAAGTGACAAATCCTCAAGAGAAACTCTGCTCATGAAAAAGTGTAGGTCCTTTCCATTCCTGTAAGTCACTATAGGCCCATGGTTCTGGGTGAGGAGTCGCGCCACATCAAATGTATTTACTTTTCTTTTTTTTAAGCACAGTTTGTGCTTTTGATATTAAAAGGCACACAATAGAAGTTCCTTAGGTCACCAGCCACCTAATTTTAAGACTTCAAGGGGCAAAACTGCTTTTCTCAAAGAGAATATTTTTACACTCATTGGGAAAAGTTATACTTATTTCTAAATAAAAAAAATAACAACTATTCCAGACCCAATTTACTAGACAAGAAAAACCCAAATCCACTGTAAGCAACTTTTGGACGACAAGATAATTGACCTAAATGCTTATAAACCCGGTTTCGAGGACATCAAAACAACTCCCCATCAGTTCCAGATGCGGGAGGTATTTCCACCTAATTGCTATACACAAAACATATCGAACACTAATTAAGCTCGAATGCAAGTATTACCAACTAACCATCATTTAACAATGAGCAGGTGGAGAGTTTCAGATCAACAGACTCCTGTGGGAGGGATAGATTTAGATTCAGACGAACAACGCACGCGACGAGAACGATGCCGCCGACCGACCGACGACGATCGACAGGCAAAGTCAGCCACATTTATTGTTGTTTTGTGTTGTTGTTGCAAATTGCATCTAATCAACCATACATAAAACAGAGAATTTCGCCTATCTTGGGCGAAATCAGTGGCAAGACAGAAAAAAAAGTCTCAATTCGATGTTATATTCGTAGAGTAGGTAAGGTAGGACGAGAGTATATAGTCACAGGATAGTATAACCATTATTTGTGGCAGCAACAAAGTTCAATTGGCGTGTGTTTTGTCCAAGTCTGACAACGCGTTAAAAAATCCGCCTTTTATACACTTTCTTGCGCTTGGACGGCTTGATGTGCAGCTACTGCGACAGTGATGGTGGGGGCTTGAATCAGCTGTATGGCTGTTACTGCTGCTGCTGCTGCTGCACATTGTTGGATCGCAGATCACAAATTTGTCCGACACGATCTTGTTTTGTATATGTGATGGCATAAAGTTTGTTTGGGAGGCTTATAGTCTAGCTGTCTGTGCTTCTGTCCGAGAGGCAAGTGAATTTCACCGGCCTGCAAAATCCTATAGGTATATAATCCCCTTATAGATACAAGCGAAAAGGTGAGGTGAGACATCAGTGAGAGGTGCAAGTTGGAAAGAGAGTTACGATGGCATATTGGTGTGATTTATGGTCAAAGTCTTTTGGGTGCTACTTTTTCAAGGCGGATAGCGAGCGACAACAAAGAATACAGAATAGGCAATAGGATAGGATAGCGTTAAGCGTAACAAGCGATGGACTTTAAAAAGCACAATTCATTAGCACACCGAACACGAGTTGCACGACCAACTCAATTCAACTCGAACTCTCAACGACATACAACGACAAGAAAACCAAGAGGAAATTAAATTGAATTCTCTCCGCGCCATGTTGGTTGATGTGCTCTAGTTTTGCTAGCTGCTGCTGCCGCTGCTGCAACACATCATGGTGTTGTCTTTCACTTTTCTAAATATGTATAAACTCTGTGTCTGTGTTTTTTTTTTTTTGTTGTTTTGTCGTTTTTTTTTTTTGAAAATAAATAAAATTCATTCAATTTAATGAGATAGAGAGGTGTATACCTTACCTGACAAATTGGTTTGAGTTTTATTTGAATTCCATGCCAAATTTGGGACAATTTACTCCGTTTAAATGGTTATATTTGTGTAACGTGGAAATATGTTGTCATGATGTATAAAGAAACATGCACACATGATTTGTGTTCAATTCAATGTGAATTTACTATTCAGAGGGAATCATTCAGACATTTATGCTAGTTTTACTATTTTATGATGCGGCTTCGGTGGGAAATTTAATTTATATAAAAGTAACAATTTTTTTTTGGGAGCTTCGTGTTGTTCTAGTGTTGGGCGAACTGTCACTTAGTACGTACGTCGTACACACATAGTTTAAATGCAGTTTTGTTGAATGTAGTTAAAGACAAAAATTGTATCAGACGTATGGCATTTTCGTTTGGTCGCCCAGAAGCCTTCTGTCTGACAGTTCTCTTCTTTTCGATAGAAAAGAAAAGAAAATTATTATTTTTATATCCACATAATCTGATCCGGATAAAATTTTAATATGAAATACAAAAACAACAAGTAATCCTGGGGCCTAATTCCGTAAAACGAAAACGATCAAACGATATCGTTTTGCTTATACACATCTCTATCACATCTAAAGAGAAAGATAGGGACAGCTATTGCCAAAACGATATCGTTCGATCGTTTTGGTTTTACGGAATTAGGCCCCTGCTTTTTATCTGGATCTAAGTATTTAAAGATGTGGTAGAGTGAAAAAAAACGTGACGTATCTTGTGATTGTGATTCTGAGCCTCCAGTTACGTTACGTATGTTTACACATCTTAACCGTGAGTGCCAGTACTCACATTTTTTTTATTATTGTCATGGTAATGTATTGTATAAACTGCAGTACAAAGTAAAAAGACACCAAACACATGCAAAATATACAAACGCAATGAAAGAAGAGACGGTTATATACCGCTGGTTGTCACTGTGATCCTGTTTGTTTTATTATGAGGATCTGATCCAGACCAGACCAAGTGTATAATAAAATGCAGCTGATGCTTTTGGATTTGAATTCAGAATCGAAACCAGAAGCATTAGTACTTCAGAATCGATAAAGCCGTTCGATTGGCATTTATGTGCTGGATTCCCAATCAAAAACCCCAGTAGTTTCAAATGACCCGTCAGCTGTCAATATTTAGCTACCTCCAGTTCTCTCAAACAAAGTTGGTTGAGGTCGTCCTCCTTCTGGTGCGTGCGTCAATGGAATGGAATGGAATGGAAAAAATTAAGCAAAACAAAAATATACAGGGTGTTTTAGATCAGATTGATAAAAAGACTAGAGCGTTCAAGTTAGGTTGAGACATGAAAAATATCGTATAGGAATGGGGGATAAATAAAAATAAACAAATTTTCAGACTCAAATTTTTGAAAAAAAAAAAAAATGGACTGACTTCTTCAAATCAAATCTCTCTAACACAGTTCTGTGCAACTTTATGCAACTAAATTTTGGGGTTTATTGTGGACGTATATATATTTTTTTTTCTCGTTAATTTAAAGGCGGGAATTTGCGGGTTTTTTTTTTTTTTGTAACTTAATTTAAAGTGCCCAAAGTGGTGTTTCAAAAACATTGAATTCAAAAGTTTTTAAATTAAAAAAAAATTCAAAAAATATTTTAATAATAAATAAATATGTATATCAGTAAAACAAAAAAAAAAAACACAAGTTTTTTCACGCACTCCCATCAGTTTTTACACTAAAAACCACAAAAAAAATATTTTTTTGTCAACATAAAATGATTTCTATACTTTTGACTGGCTGTGCAAGATAAATTATTCATCCAAGCGAATTTTTTTTTTTATTTCTAATGGTCCAAATATTATTGCCAGCCTTTTCCCCCGCTTTATTTTCAGCTTTTGGACCAGATCGACTTTCCTTTTTGGTCACAAGGTTTCTTTTGATGGCACATAATTCCTCTGCACATGATTGAGACAGACTTAAGGTTTGCAAAAGTTCGAATGGTTTTTTAAGATAGTAGCTTAGCGACGTCAAATATTTCACAGGCCTTTATCTTTTGGGCAAATTCGATTTCGAGCTACTACTTAGAAGTACCATATCGTCACTGTAGATCTAATACCTCGTAACCCAGAAAAGTTCACAACTTTCCGGATCTAATGAAAAATACCTTGTTAGGCTAAGAACGATAGTTTCAAAGCTAAACGCATAAATAGCAGGTCAATGTTATTGGTCCTCAATAGTTTTATATCAAGTTTTTTGTTTCTCCTGAAAAATTAACTTTTATGGGTTACAAGGTATTCGTTCTACAACGACGATATAGTCCGAGTCTATTTTGACTCCTCGAAATGTCCGGACACCCAGGATACTGGAAACATGCCGGGTGTCAATCGAAACATAAAACGCTATTGTGCTATTCGATTCGATCACGTGAATGTTTTATTCAACTTGCCTAAAATTATTTGTCTTGTGGTTTGAGTGCAAATTTTAACAGATGTTTGTTTTGAAATTCTCACGAGAATCGAATTGTTTAAATTTCATTTTTATTACATTTGGTATACGCATTTTGGAGCAATCGTTGCTCTCTTCCTTGGTTGAGTCATCTTTTTCTTTCATAAGGTGTGGACACAGATCAATCTGTTATTTTTGAATTTAGCTTTCATTCGGCCCAAGACTTATCACAAAACCATGAACTAGGGAAATGCTGAACCGGCTCATTGCATTCCTCACCGAAGAAGATATCACGTTTATCGTCATCATTTGTCCACTATAAGTTTTATCGATCCCAGAGATCCGAGTGTAACAGAACGTAGGCACAGGTGTGCGAATCTATTAAAAATATTTTCCCAATTGAAGATGCTGAAAAAATACAGCGAAACGTAAAGAAAAAAATGTATACTTGTTTTTAATTGCATAATTCAATAAAATTGATCAAAAACCCCCAAACAAAATATTTTACAAATGGAAGTCTTAAGAATTGGTCGCAAATGTAAACTTATAATTCTTTATACCCAAATGCACCATATACTATATTTTTTTTTCTAATTTGTCTTTTCTTTCTTTCTTTCTTTTTAGGAAATCATATCTTCTCCACAATGTGGAGTAGATGGCTAGTCAGCGCTCCAGTCATATTACTCTATTACCAAATAGTATTACAAATAACAAATTGCTTAAACGCAGTGCCACTGGCAGCAGAAGCTGCCTACAGTGGTGCTGCTGCATCAAGTGACTTCATCAGTAGCAGCAGCAGCGGCAGTAGTAGTGGCAACACTGGAATTAGTAATAATAGGCATCTTCGCTATAGCGACAGCCTTAGTGATACATATAGCAATAGTTACGATAGCATAAGTGATAATAGTTATGATCATCTACCTGCCCCCGAACCCCTGCTACCATCCTTATCCGCCCCCTATCAGCATCGAAGTCAAAGCTACAAAATCAGTCCGAAACCATGTACGATTGGTAGCATCGACGGCACATGTATGTTTGTCTGGGAATGCATCAAGTCTGAGGGTCAACATGTCGGCATGTGTGTGGACACATTTATGTTCGGATCATGTTGTGCGCACAATCTCACCCAAAATGTTATTCTGCCACAAACGTTTTCCTTCACACGACCGCCTCCATCGCTTGCCTCTTCGGCTTATCTGCCGTCATCGTCGGGTCATCATAAGCCCAGACCACCATCGAGTATAAGGTAAGTTGAAATGTTGATATTTTAACATTTGTTTGTACTCATGTGTTTATATTTCTCGTATAAATTAGTGGAGTTACAACAATTGAACGACCGCATGGTGCTGGCACTCTTGTGGTCCGTCATCCACCTGGACCCCATCATCAGACTGTCATCACCCATCATCATGGCAGCAGTAATTACTACCAACCACAATATCAGAAGCCAGTCACGTCATCATCTTCATCTCCATCAACGATATCATCATCGTCATCATCATCGTTGTCGGCCTCAACGTCGACCCCGACATTTATGTCAACAACGAAGAATCCTAGTCTTACCAATTCATTATTTGATATGGAAACATCTGCCAGTATTTCTTCAAGTAAGTTTTTTTACTTTGATAATTTCAGTTTGATAAGTTTGTTTCAATTTTTTTAAATATAGGCCTTTGGAATACATCACCGCAGACAATACAATGGCATATGACAACTCAACCGAATTTCATAACGAAACCCAGGCCTCCTGTATGGGAGAAACCATCGAAACCAATTAAACCATCGAAGAAGCCCATACAGACACAGGCGTCATTTATGACGACACGAAGACCAATTGTTACATCGGGAAATTATCCAATCAAAACGAAACCACAGGTCAGTATGGAATAAGAGTTAAGTTAAAGTGGGAAGAGGCTAAGCTGAGGTGAGAACAGCCACCGTTCCTCGACTTTAAAAAGCATTAGTAATTCATCATTTAACATAAATCATCTCAAAACAACTCAAACGGTAGTAAAAGCCGATCTCTTCATCAATTACGAAAAGGTCAACTACCTAAATTTATAAATATGGATCCATCATAATATGTCCCGAGAATGTAGACACATTTACCTACAAACAGCGTGTAGACTTATTTCCTACCAGAACAGAATTCATAATTCCAAAAAAAAACGACGTCAAAAGCTATTTCATATGGCGCGTCGGAGGGATATAAGTCCCAAATCCATTTCAGGACTTATTTCTCACTCTCAACGGAATATAAGTCGCCAATAAAAGGAACGTGAAGATACATTACTTCCAAAAGGAACCATGTCCCACTTCAGTGGGAAAAATTTAAATTGAAGAAAGACAGCACACGAGCCTATTCTAGCTTTGTTCCACTCTAAGTCAATTATGGACTTTATTTTATTTCCCTGTGCCGTTCTACATATATTTGTTTTTTTTTTACTAAAAATCTCTCTCCTTATTTAATTGCAGACACTTGGGACGAAGCCAACAAAACCAGCTACAACTACAAGACCATATTCACCATACTACAGTAGTTCCAGTAATTCACCACAATCGTCTACCACCTCGCGACCGATGTCTTCGTCACCTTTCTATTTTCCATCACCTTCGTCATCCTATCCAACTTATGTATCCCCCGCAAGCTTCAAGCCAACAAAAGGTCCCATCAAATTCACCACCACGACGACGACGTCTACAACTACAAATTTCTTCCCTGTGCGATTGACGCCACCACCTCTAAATCTCACAACAATCGAATCTAATGAAATACTCAACCATGTGACGACAAATGATAATCCCATCAAGACTATTTCTGCTGCTCGAAGTGGTAAGCCTTCAATCTTCTCAGGATGCACAGCTTGTCATAATTAACCTCTATTTTTTGTTCTTACAGAGTGTGGAGTCCCATCACTAGCACGACCGGAAACCCGCATTGTTGGTGGCAAAAGTGCTCCATTCGGACGGTGGCCTTGGCAGGTGTCAGTGCGTCGTACATCTTTCTTTGGCTTCTCAAGCACACACCGTTGCGGTGGAGCATTGATTAATGAGAACTGGATCGCGACAGCAGGCCATTGTGTCGATGAGTAAGTTCAGCTCGGGCCAAATTTGGTCTCAAGTCCGTCTTCATTCATTGATAATATTTCTTTCCATACAGTCTTCTTACTTCACAAATCCGCATTCGAGTTGGGGAATATGATTTCTCTCACGTCCAGGAGCAACTACCATACATCGAGCGTGGAGTGTCGAAAAAAGTCGTCCATCCCAAGTACAACTTCTTTACGTACGAGTATGATTTGGCGTTGGTGAAACTGGAACAGCCTCTCGAGTTTGCTCCGCATGTGAGTCCGATTTGTCTACCGTCAACTGATAGTCTCTTAATCGGAATGAATGCTACGGTCACGGGATGGGGTCGGTTGAGTGAAGGTGGCACATTGCCATCAGTGCTGCAAGAGGTTAGATTTTTCCTATGGAGAAGGAATGTTGTCGAAAATTAATCTTTCTTTTTATTTCAACAGGTGTCGGTACCGATAGTTAGCAATGACCGGTGTAAGTCAATGTTTCTACGAGCCGGACGGCAGGAATTCATCCCGGATATATTCCTCTGTGCTGGCTACGAAACTGGTGGACAAGATTCATGTCAGGGTGATTCTGGTGGGCCTTTGCAGGTAAAGGAATTGTTAAATTTGTTGAAACTCGAGGGTTGTTTGAATTTTATGTTTTTATTTAAATCCCCAGGTGAAGTCACAAGATGGTAGATTTTTCCTCGCCGGTATTATATCGTGGGGTATTGGATGTGCTGAAGCAAACTTGCCTGGTGTCTGTACGAGGATATCAAAATTTGTTCCTTGGATTATGGAAAATGTTGTATGATGACTGAAATTATAAAAAAAAAAAACAAACTAACGAAAAATTATGCAAATTACTAAAAATTGTAAATACATATAATTTTATTTATATCTTTTTTAATTTAATTAAAAAAACAAAAACAATTTAAACTAAAGCAAAAATTGCTAACATAATTGCTTTGAAATATGTGATTTCTTTCTTCTTATCCAACTCTATACCCTATACATTACAATGTCTCATTACTCATTTGTTGTAATTTATATTAATCTTATAGCATACACCAATAGGTTTCTGATTGTTTTGTAAATACATTTTTATATTTATCTAAAATTTAAAATATTAAGAAATTAATGTAATCTGTTGTTATATATTTAAATACTTTAAATTAATCGAAATTAAACCCTTAAAAAGAAAACTATGCAATAAATAAAAGTAAAACTGAATTTTAATGTAAAATATTTATTTAGTTAAAGAAAATATACTTAATTTAAGTTTAAACAAAAATTTTAATCCATAAGAAAATTGAAATATGTAAAATAATTAAAAATATTATATAATTATTAATTTAAAAAAATATATAATATGTAATTTTCTTGCCCAAAGATGCAAAATTAGAAGAAAAAAAAAGAAGAAATTTACACAATTCCTTTCTTTTAAAGTTTTGTAATTGCAATTTATTAATAAAAAAATACATATAGAATAAATTGCCTTTAGAAATGGTAGATATAGTTTTTGTAAAAATAAAGAATTAAAAAAAAAAAACAACATAAGTCTTATCAGTCGTATTGAAACACAAATCCTCTTACGAGATTTGTTTGCGGAAATAACGCAGTTAAGGATTTGTTAAGGTAGCTTAGATGGAGAACCACATACCGCCCGTTTTGAGGCACCCTTTATTCGGTCAAGCCCTTCTTTTGGCAATGCCGTCTTTTGATGACTCACCTTTTGAGCCATGTCCCTTCTTGGTCACGGTCCTTTTTTTCATCACATTCCTTTTCGGCAAATCTCTCAGGCCACTTCCTTATTTGGTCAGGCGTCTTTTTGACCCACGGTTTGGAGTAGGTCCATTTTTGGCCACACCCCTTTTGAATACGCCCCCTTTTAACCACACCCATTTTCGATTACGCCTCTTTTTGACCACACCTCTTTTTGGCCTTGTTTATTCTTGACCTCGCCGCTTTTGACCACGCCCTATTTCGGACCCACCTCCTTTTTAAAACAACCCTTGTAAACCACGCCACATTTTGGACACACTTTGCACATTTTCGGCCTCATTTTCATAATTTTTGCAAACCACGAATTTAAACGACCAATAGACTGGATTTTAGTAAAATTTTAAATTTTCAAAATTTTAAAACGTTTTATTCACGCTTATGGTTAACGTACGCAAATGTTTTGTATACCAAAATGACCGTTGATTAGTCAAGATAATAATGAATAACAAATTTTGAAAATCGGTTGGAAAATGGAAAAGAAAATGCCCATTTTGTCAAAAAATTACATTTTTTTCTTTCCAATCCCATAAACCCCTTTTTTCGTATTCGTACCTAAAATGTTTTGTATCTAAAAAATGCGTACGGGGTCAACCTTTCCATAGACACCCCAACTTGGAAAATCAGACTTGTATTTTCCGACTTATAGTGGATTTTGTGAGGTTCAATAGTCAATTTCTCAATTTTTTATACTTCACCTTCAATAAGGACTTGTAAAATTTTGTATATAAATTTGTAAGGACATCACCCAGAAACCCATCGGACGAAAACCATGGGTTCCTGAGGTCTTTTTAAGTCGAAAAACTTAAGAGGTCATTTTCTCGTTTTCGCTTCCTTTTTGACTTATAACGGTTTTTCTTAATTTGTTGTCAAGTTTTTTTAACTGACTCTAACTTTTCCAAATTGTAACCGATTCTTGAATTAATTTTTCATTTACACAAGAGTAGTTAGGAGTTTTTACCTGCGGCATTTATTTTTCCTATGCGGATAACGGTTTTCTAGAAATTTATTACCAAATCGATTTTTTAGCATTTTAAAATTTTTTTTTAGACTTTGGTATCATTTTTTTCAAAAAAATATGTTATTAAGTACCATTTTTTCTATTTTATTATGAAAGCCCGATTTGTTTTCTTAAAAACACAAAACAAAATTTTAACAAAAAAAAAATTATAATTATTAATAAAAAAAAGAAATTTTGAATATTTTTCAATTATTTGGAGGAAGAGCCGACATCAATGAAATTTGTTAATTTTGTTCGGAAGAGCCGACATCAAAGAAATTTCACTTTTTTCAAAAACATTTCTTCGATGTCGGCTCTTCCTAAAAAATTAAAAAATGGCTAAATTTCATTGATATTCGCTTTTCTTTTTTTTTTTCTTTTTTTTTTGTTAATAATATTAAATGTCGTGTTTTGTTAAAAAACTTTTTGTGTGTTTTTAAGAGAACAAATTGGGCTTTCATATAAAAAAAGGAAAAATGATATTTAATAACGTATTTTTTTGAAAAAAATTATACCAAAGTAAAAAAACCAACCTAAAAATGTAAAAAAATGGGTTTGGTACTAAATTGCGGGAAAACCGTTATCCGCATAGAAAAAAGTTATATGACAGGTAAAAACTCGTAACTACTCTTGTGTAAATAAAAAAATAAATTCAAGAATCGGTTGCAATTTGGCAAAGTTAGAGTCAGTTAAAGAAACTTGACAAAAAATTAAGAAAAACCGTTATAAGTCAAAAAGGAAGCGAAAACGAAAAAATGACCTCTTAAGTTTTTCAACTTAAAAAGACCTCAGGAACCCATGGTTTTCGTCCGATGGGATTCTGGGTGATGTCCTTACAAATTTATATACAAAATTTTACAAGTTTTTATTGAAGGTGAGATAAAAAATTGAGAAATTGACCTCACAAAATCTACTATAAGTCGGAAAATACAAGTCTGATTTTCCAAGTTGAGGTGTCTATGGAAAGGTTGACCCCGTACGCATTTTTCTGATACAAAACATTTTAGGTACAGATACGAAAAAAATGGTTTAGAGGCTGGAAAAGCTAAAAAGGTAAATTTCTGACTAATTGGGCATTTTTATTTACATTTTCCGACCGATTTTTAAAATTTGTGCTTCGTTATAATCTTGACTAATCAACGGTCATTTTGGTATATAAAACATTCAGATACGTTATTCACAAGCTTCAGAAAAGCGTTTCAAATCTTCTTCAACTCGAAATTTTACAAAAATGCAGTCTCTTGGTCGTTCAAATTTTATGTTCGGAAAAATATGAAAAAATGTGTCAGAAATGACTGAAAACTTATGAAATTTTTATTTGAACATCAGAAATGAAGGCAATACATATTTCTAAGCCCAAACGGTTAAGAAAACGATTTGTTTTTTTTTTTTTTCAAAAAAAAAAATTTTAAAAGAAATTAATTATTGTGATGTCGGCTCTTCCCGCAAATATAAAAAAATTATAAAAAACGTTATAAGTCGAACAGAAGCGAAAATAAGAAAAGTATTTCTTAAGTTTTTCGACTTTAAATGACCTAAGGAACCCATCTAGGCGATGACTGCGTGTCTGAACCAATTACATACAAAATTCAGTTCCTATTATTTTCAAAGGTGAAAAATTGGAAAATTTACGATTGAACCGCACAAAATCCGCTATAAGTCTGAAAATACATGTCTGATTTTCCAAGTTCAGGTGTCTATGGAAAGGTTGACCCCGTACGCATGTGCTTGAAACAAAACATTTCAGGTACGAATACGAAAAAAGGCGTTTATGGGCTGGAAAAGAAAAAAATGTAATTTTTTGACAAAATGGGCATTTTCTTTTCCATTTTCTAACCGATTTTCAAAAATTTGTTATTCATTATAATCTTGACTAATCAACGGTCATTTTGACATACAAAACATTTGCGTATGTTAACCACAAGCTTGGATAAAACGTTTTAAAAATTTGAAAATTCAAAATTTTACGAAAACCCAGTCCATTGGTCGTTTAAATTCGTGGTTTGGAAAATAATGAAAAAAAATGCGAAAATGAAAAGGAACGTATGCTTTCGCATTTTGGTGATCTCAAAAAGGAATGGCCAAATAGGGACGTGGCCAAAAGAGGCGTGGTTAAAAAGGGGCGTAAAAAAGGGCGTGGTGAAAAAGGGGCGTGGACAAATAAGGTTCTTAACCAAAAAAAAAGGTGTTGCCAAAAATGGGTGTTAGCCAAAAAAGAGGCGTGACCGAAAAATATTTAGCCAAACAGTTACGTGTTCAAAATAGGATGCGGCCTAAAAACAGGTGTGGTCAAAAATGGGAGTGACGTTGTAAAAGATTTCTCATTCCGCTGTTTAACTTAAAAAAAAAACACAGACACGGTTATTTAAAAAATAAAACATTATTTTATTTATTTTCCATAATTTTTTCTTAAAGCTAAGTAAAACATAAAACTTATAATCAAAATTGTATTTGGTACTTCACTGTAATATCACTTAAATCTAGAAAATTCAAAAATCATGGCATTTATTATCACATTTATAATGTAACAAAATTATTAATACCTATAAATCATAGAATTGTCATTATTTTAACTAAATCAATAAACATGGATAGGAAAAAGAATATTATAAAATAAAACTTTATATATTTATGTACAAACAATTATCAGTTCTGTTATCACTCTTATTATTTTAAATCTATAACAAAGAACATTCTCTAAACGAACAACACACTTTCTCCTTTGTTTTTTTTAGGTACAAATTAATAATTAAAATTATTTAAAATATTCATCAGTTTTACACAATAAATTTGAACGAACTATTTGAATAATTTATTTACAACATGGCGTCAATTTCATTTCCGGTATATTTTTGTTGCTGTTTATTTTCTTCTTACATCATTTTCGCTTTAGTTCGGCGCGTCACCTTTTCGAATGGCAAGCTTTTCGAATAACGGCGAATTCGTATACATGTCCAAATGACAGCAAAGACAAAAGCCGAAATTGTAATCGAAACAGCTAAGACAACATCCAATAGCAAATACTGCACCCATGAAAGCTTCACCCATGAATGACGTAAATGTTGTGTTCCGCCATTTCTGAGAACATACTCAATCCACCAGACAGCACGTTCTACAGGTTGCATTGGTTCATCGGTGAGGATTGTGTGGAGTTTGTTTATATTTTGTTGATATCTGAAAAGAAAAAAAATAATAGAAACAAAGATTAGTTAGCTTTAGATGTACCGGAAGAGGAAGCTGCTTTGGCATAATATTTTCAACTGGAGTTTTGAAAGAAGTTATTTAAAATTGGGCTTAATAGGCAATAATTTTGTTATTTAATTTAACTAATCTGCAAATTCGCTACTTTAGAAATTTACTGTCATATTAATAAACGTTATCTGAATTTAGACAGAAGTGTAAGTTATGAATAAACATTTTTAATTGTTATCTATCTTATACAGCAAAATTGGTTGTCTAAACTTAACTAAAGAGCTATTTTATTTAATTAAATAGAACTTATTTCCATCTAAGTACATAAGTAGGAAGTAATTAAAGAATTAATTTATTGACAATTTGAGTTTGTTACATTTACATTAATTTTTATGAATTTTTAAACTTTGGTTCTGCCGTCAGCTCCAACTATTTAGAACTAATTAAGCATGTACTGTCAAAAATTTAATAAAAAAACGGGTGCTATTTTCTATATTGTGGTTTGAAAGTAGGTATGTATGTATTTAAATTACTCGCAGGAATTAGGCTTATTTTTATAATAAATCAAATTCGCGATAAAATTCAATTAGCATGCAATGAATCCACAGACTAAATGATGTACCATAGTTGCCTATCAGAAGCTTACAGCAAGCTAGGGTTGCCAAAAAATTTCAATTACAAAATAATATTCATCTATAGAAAAAATAATCAAAACAGACGTCAAATTTTTAAGTTCCAATAAGTCATCCACAATTTAACAACAATTAAATAATTGTTAATAATTTGCATTGTTATACCTGTAAGTATACGTGACATTATGCTACTTCTACTTCTTACATAATATTTAGGTATTAATCTTTTTGTTGTTTGCTTCTCTAAAATTAAAAAAATTTATAAATATACTACCTACATAATATATATTTGAAATTCATCAGCTGATTAAGCAGAAACTCAGACCATCTGTTCGTTCTTCATATTTGTTTTTTGTTCAAAAAGTAAATATTTTTCTTTTCTTTGTTTGAACTTTAGAATAAATATAAGCAGCTGGATCTTTTTTTTTTTTTTTTTTTTCCAGAAATAGCTAAGCAAAAATTTAGGAAGAATATTTTTATTTTGATACTGCTTCTTCTAAAGATACTTGCAGGCATACATAATATCCAATCGTTAAATTTGAAAAAGCTTTTAAAAATGTTTAAGTATTAATAGCTTTTTAGAATAAGACTGTACAGCGAGTAAGAGTGTCCAGTGGCTACGTTCTGTAACTCTCGCATCGTCAAAATCAGTCGAGAAACGATCAAAATTGAAACAAATCGTATGAGTTTTGTTCCATTTTTCAACGTTTCTCGACCAATTTTAACGATCCGAGAGTTACAGAACGTAGGCACAGATCCTTGTTCTCAGTCACTATGAAAACTGTGAGAAAATTATCATTGACTAAAGTCGACTTTTCTCAAAGCTTCCATAACAGAGCAAACAAAAATGATTTTAAAAAGGGACAAATTCAATGTGTCTGCAAGACAAAAAAACGTAAAAAGTGCGAAAATGCCGTAGAAAACTCCGATTGGTAAATAACTTTTTTTTTTTGGAACGTAAACTTTTGATTTTTGAAAAAATAAAAGAAGAAAATGGTCACGATCACGGAAATTATTGTCGATTAAAATTTAATACTCTATCTACGAAGAACAAAACCTTCCGATTTAGGCCAAGTTTGACAATCGCAGTAAGTGTCACTTAAGTGCCAAATATGGAAATCTAATGCCCTATTTCACAGTGTAAACTTATCGGAAAAAGTTACACTTAACAGTGTAAACTTATCGGAATAAGTTACACTTAATTCTCCCACATTGGCAACTTAAGTGCCACTTACTTGGACAGTAACGGTCTTATTTTTAAAAGTTGTCTAACTTTAGACAACTGTCCAACTTTGGAAAATGTTTTCAAAAACCTTGTTTATTGTTGTCTTATAGCTACCTAACTTAGACACAAGGTAGATTGTCTTAACCGTGAATAATGTGATATTTATTTTTATTAAATAAAGCATATTTCCACCAATTATAAAATAGTTAGACAGTGTCTAAGTACACAAAAATCTAATAAATACGACGGTAAAACTGTACCTAAAGTTCCAAAATGAGAAAATTAAGTGCCACTTATTTTGTTAAGCGTGCCCTGTGAAATTGGCTCTTAGTGGCGTCAACGGGAAAACTATTTAAAATTGCAGAATAAGCAGGAACTATCATCAGAAAGTTATTCTTGTAACACGTATATAAGTTTTAAGTATATAACAATCAGTATAGGAAAAGGCAGTTATAGTGATACACAAATCTCACACACTGCACGCAAAAAATTCTTAGATCAGAACAAGAAAAATAAGCTACAAATCACGAAAAATGAATCCAGTTTTGTACCTTGGCTTCGAAATTAGTAAATTACAACTTTTTGTTTGCAATTTCATAAAATGAGCGAATTGAAGATATTGACCCTCAAAAATCATATTTCACCACTTTTGAGTATCAATCATTCAATCGAGGAAAAAAAATATTGCCAGTTTTGATACTTCTTTATCTTAAAATTGCAACTTTTGAGTCGTAATTTGAAACTGGTTATTCGGCAATTTGCAGCTTTAAAAGATTAATCCTGTCGAGATTTAAGAACAATTTTTCGTTGAGATAGCAATCTTCGTCAGTTATTTAAAACTTAAACCTATGGTATTGCTGCAAATGAAAAACTGCAAATTAAGTGAAAATAATTTCTGACTTAGCTGTACAAAGTCTGATGAGGTAGTAAAATTGCAAATTACATACCTCAATTTATAAGTTCGAGTGACCTTAACTCCAAAGATAGTGTTTTGGCCAGGTACGACAGTTGGGCTCATCAGTCAGATGCTGTTGTACCATACTAAGACGCTAATTATGGTCGATGCTTATCGATTCTTATAAAACTCCCAGCATGAATGCACTGTGAATTCTATATTTCTAAGAGAATTTGATTAAACTCAGACACTTAGAAAAAAATAGTAGCCCGTGGTCTGGTTTTAGCATCGAGAGCATGCAAATCACCATATAAATGTTATTCCCCTGAAGATAGTAGATTGCGACTAAAAAGTTGTAATTTGCTTTGAAGTCAACAAGCTCGAATTATGACTTTTGATAATAAATACCAAATTATAAAATTTTGTATTTTACGAAGATTTGAATGCTAAATTACAATTTTTTCAATCATTTTTAAATAAAAGCGTCTTGATTTACTAAAAAAAAAAGTTTCGTAAATTACAACCTAAAATTACGCAATTAGTGATTTTTCAATTCTTTCCGTGTGAAGAAAAAACCATCTCCACATTTTCGAACTACGAATTAAAAAAAAAAATTTTAGAAATTCCAAAACTTGTTTTTTTTTGAAAATTTAAATATGCAATATTATTAAAAATTGTTGAAGCTCTTGTGTAAAAAATTTAATTTAAATTGGTTCAACAGATTATGAGATAGTTGCAATTAAAAAAAATTCTATGGAGCTATTTTTGAGAAAAAATAAGATTTTACAAAAAGGCTGACAAAATTTATATGGCAGTTAACGTTATTTTTGGTCCTCCGTTTAGGTTGTAGACGAACAGGAAAGATAAAAAAAAAACAGATCGACCGCGACGAACAGAATTGTGAGATGGACCCACTCTTTTCGTCTTCCCTATCATCGTAACTGGGTTGCAAAGGTTTAAGTTCTTTTTGTAATGGACACGTGAATTGAAAAAAAAATTTAATTAATAAGCTACTTGGGATTTATTTGTGAATTGAAAGAAATTCAAGTAATAAACTAGTTAGGATTTGTGAATTGAAAAAAATTTTATTCATAAGTTAGCTTAGGAGAATTTTCAATTCATAAGCTAGCTAAAACTTGCTTCATAAGTTACCTTATGAATTGAACATTTTTCAATTCACAAATCCCAACTAGCTTAAGAATTATTATTTTTTTTTTCGATTCACAAATCCCAAAAGCTTATGAATAAAATTTTTTTCAATTCGCAAATCTCAACCAGCTTAATGATTAAAATTTTTTTCAATTTACAAATTCCAAAAATCTTGTGAATTGAATATTTTTCAATTCAAAAATAAAAAACAGCTTATGGCTTAGTGTTTCTTTTTAATTCATAAACTCCCAACCCTGCATCGTAATGTCAAATTTGAAAAAAAAATTAATCATTCTTGATAAAGAATCTTGTAGAAAATTGGTTCAAGTTTTCAGAAATCCCCTTAAGTTTTTTTGTATGCCATCATAAGTTGCTAATTCAAAATCAGGGTTTGAATCATGTAAAACGAAAACGATCGGACGATATAGTTTCCACTATTGCTATCTTTATTAGATCTGTGAAGAAAAATAAAGATAGCTATCTTGAAAACGATATCGTTCGAAAGTTTTTGTTTTACGTGATGAAGGCCCTGATAGCTCGGACAAAAAAAATCGTAAAAATAAAAACTGTTTATTGAGTTGTTGACTTTGGTTTGACTAAAATAAATAAATTGCAAAAAAAAATTCGGTCTTAAAAAAAAAATTTTATATTTTTTTCTTGTGCTTTTTATACGATTGCGCAGTAACGGTACATTATACATCTATAGCAGCAAAAATTATTCAACAGCAAAAAAATCCCAGACATTTTTTTCCACCAGATATGGCTGAGCAGAAGGTAACCTAAACATGAATTCTCCACAAGAAGACAAAAGAACTCTCCATGTCAGTTTTATAAATCGACGATCAACTGCCACACATAAATAATTGGACAAGTAATTCAAAAAAAAAAAATGTTTATCTCAGCTTTTTGACAGCAAAAGTAATAAATTGCGTTCTGGATTTTGAGATTGCTGAAACATCTAAGATTTTACCCACCATTGACAACATTTGAAGAAATGGCAATATATTGATTTCCATCGCCGAGGCAGTAAATTTTGACGTGACACCTTTTTCAAAATTTGAAATTAAAGTTTAAAATCTATGAGAAAATTAGTGAATTAAAATTTTGTATTATCAAGAATAGTGAATTTTAAAAAAGTGCAAAAAAAAAAACATCTGAAATTGGTTGCCTCGACACCCAGGCAATAAATTGCCACTGCCTCAAATATTATTAATGGAGTCACAGTGTTAGAAAGCTGGGATGGAATTGGCTAAGGTGATTGGTGATTGTCACCTTTATGACAATCAAATGTGATCGAATTAAATTTTGGGTCTATGTAAAGTGATCACTAAAAATTATTCAAAACTTGGCATTACTTTGAGAGGCAAGACAAAAGTTGACATATAAATTCATTAATTTGATTTTGTTTTTGTCGGTAAAATGTTCTACTTACCCGCTTTTGTTTGTGCCAATAAAAATTAGTTAATAAAAATGTATGTACAAATTATTTCAATCACTTTAAAATTTGAAGAAAATGAAATAATTTTCATTGATAGGAAACAAGCCAATAAAATGCAAAAAAAAACTCATGACTCATTCATAGAAAAAACTTGCATTTGGCCGAACATTCCTATATTATGTAAGTGAATTTAATTTTCCATGGTCTTAAAAATAACTGCACAGGTACAAATAATTTAATTTTTTTTGAATTTACCAATTTCACATGAAAATGACATCAAAATAGCTGTCACAAGAAAAAAGCGCAAAAATATGATTATCACATGTCGTCGCTACAATGCAGAACTAGTCTAAGTCCAAAATTTAAAAATGAGTTTATTTTTATTTAATAAGGAAACTTGTTGTGTTTCGCGCATTTTCTACATATTCTGAATATTCCTACGTGCAGTAATTCCTTCAGAATTTAAATAATACAATATAATCATAATGTTGAAAGTCAGCATTTTACGCACTAAGGTTCTTCTTGAAAATTTTTGAAAATGTGACTTAGACTAGTTCTGCATTGTATAGCGACGATGTGACAATCACCTTACGCAGACCGAATTTGTTTATTTTGACCAATTAAAACAAACCACCTTAGCCGATCCCACCCCTGAACTGACCAAAAGCAACGAATATCTCCGCAGAAATCTTCTCGACCAAAACTCAATTCAACAATAAAACAAAATCGAGTAGATAAATTATACCTAAAGTTTTTTAAATTAAATTAAATTGAACAAAAATAGAATAAGCACCCCAGAAACCCCTTTGAAATTACCTATCTATTTATTCCATCGATAAGTCAATGTTGTTCAGAGATTTTACGTCATTTTTGCAATGTTTATTTTATTAAAGTAAAGATATCTCAATACCAATTGCCATTAACACTGAAAACACAATCACTGATATCAAAAAATCAATATTGATAAAGCTACTGTCATTGCAAATGATCTTGAACTTGAGCCCTTGTAGACTTGTAGATACATCATATAAAGGTATTTAAATATTTGTTCACATTGCAATTTGTAAAAAAAAAAAAAAAAAATAATCAACGAAAATAAATTGTTTGGCACATTCAAACAAGGAAATTCCTATCACTTTTATTTTTATTCAAAATTTTCAAAGAGAAAAAAATCTAAAAATAGAACAACGTCAATCTCAGTTTTATAAACATTATGTAGTTTGTCAGTCTTCATCAAAGTTAAGTTTATTGATTTTCATTGAATTGATTTGCAAATTAAATTGCAATTGCCGCAAAACCGATTAATGCCTGCCAATTCATCAGAAACTTATTCATCGCAGCAAAAAAAGAAAAAAATATAAATTATTGCATTGTACTCGTAACAGAGTTTTTTATATTTACATTTCCGAAGCCGCGCTGCTGCCCTCATTCATAGAATATTGTTATATCACAACTAGAATTGAAATTGAACATTACAATTCACTCAAAAATACAATTAAAATGCTATTTCTTACGTCAAGCTTTCCTCTTTACTATTTACTTAAATTATATTAATTAACACATAAGTTCGTTATATACGACTTGACTTACCTCTGTGTAATGGCAAATGCTTCGATTTTTGCCAACAATTCAGCTGATGATTCCATATCAAAATTTGATACTAGACCAGCATCATGTTTGACAATTTGCAAAAGATAATGTTCCAAACTGCTAGAGAATGATAATCCTAGAATTGGTACTTTGTGATGGATGGCATCTTCAATCTCCCTCTGGCCACCTGGTGTTATAAACAGCTTCACACTTTCATGAGCTGCAACAAAAGAAAAACGAAAATTAGAAAAAAAAGAAATTTAAAATAAAAACATTATGTAGGCCTTAATAAATAAGTGGCGGAACTAGAAGCCCTGGAAAATTAAAGAATGTGGAACTCGAAAATAACGAGCTTCCCAAAAGAGGGAACTAAAGGATTTCAACCAAGGGGTGTGGTTAAAGACTTATTTCGACATAAATTATAAATTACATTTTTTCATAGGACAAGTATTGGTTTCGTGCAAAAAAAAAAAGGTCCCAAGTTTTAATTAAACCCACAGTACACAGTAGACGGTCTTCACTTGTCTAATCACAATATATTGTTTCAAATGATCGAACAGCCATTTGCATTTTCTGACACTTTCAACTTTGACAATCTGCACAATATGTTACTTTAATTCTCCACGTTCCTGAGTCCATACGTTCCTGAGTATCTACATTCCTGAATCTCTACGTTCCTGAGTCTCAACTTTCCTAAGTCTCTACGTTCCTGAGTCTATACTTTCCTCAGTCTCTACGTTCCTGAGTCTCTTTATTCTTGAGTCTCTACGTTCATGAGTCTCTATGTTCCTGAGTCTGTACGTTCCTGAGTCTGTATGTTCCTGAGTCTGTACGTTGCTGAGTCTGTATGTTCCTGAGTCTGAACGTTCCTGAGTCTCTACGTTCCTGAGTCTCTACGTTCCTGAGTCTCTACGTTCCTGAGTCTCTACGTTCCTGAGTCTCTACGTTCCTGAGTCTCTACGTTCCTGAGTCTCTATAACGTTCCGGAGTCTACGTTTTTGAGTCTCTACATTCCTGCGCCTCCACATTCCTGTGTCTCTACGTTCCTGAATCTCTACATTCTTGAGTCTCTATGTCCACGGGTTTCTACGTTCCTGAGTCTCTACGTTCCTGAGTCTCTACGTTCCTGAGTCTCTACGTTCCTAAGTCTCTACGTTCCTAAGTCTCTACGTTCCTAAGTCTCTACGTTCCTAAGTCTCTACGTTCCTGAGTCTCTACGTTCCTGAGTCTCTACGTTCCTGAGTCTCTACGTTCCTGAGTCTCTACGTTCCTGAGTCTCTACGTTCCTGAGTCTCTACGTTCCTGAGTCTCTACGTTCCTGAGTATCTACGTTCCTGAGTCTCTACGTTCCTGTGTCTCTACGTTTCTACGTCCCTAGTCCGTATGTTCCCGCATCCCTACGTTCCTGTGTCCGTGGCCTCCATCCGAGGGTTCCTGTATCCATGCATTCAGAGCAATTAGAGCTAGATCCTAAACGGGTTGGCCGATTTGCTTGAAATTTGGTACAAAACAGTTTTATTTTTTATCTAGAGGAGAAATTTTAACCATCTTTTCTTTTCTACAAAAAATTCACATATGGTAATGGAAATAAGGTTTTAACGTTTGGTTTTGCTGGAAAATTGCCTTGTTTTTAGGTTATTGGCGTATATCGCCTTAAAAGCTTGACCGATAATTTTTTTAGTCTTGTACTTTTAGGTAGTGTAAATAATAGGTCTGTTTCTTTACTTCCCAAAACTGACACTTTCTCTACCCATTTTAGCCCAAAGTTCTATCAAAATTCGTACAAAAAAATAAAATTGGACTAGAAATGGTCAAAATAGACAGTTTTGGGAAGTCAATAAATATACCTAATATCGCATTTAAAAATTTAACAAATATTTTTTTTTTATTTACAAAAAAAATTAAACCAAAAAAAGAACAGAATTTAATGAAAATTGACCTAGATACGATAAGGGTGTAGCGGAACAAACACTAAAAAGGACTATTTTCGTCAAAGCTATCATCGTATAATGTCTGTTTTGATCAAAATATAAAGTTCGGTTATCCATACGAATAACATAATTTGCAATAAATGTCCGCAGTTTACATACCTACATTCTTCATTATAATATTATTTTGGCCCTCAAACACAATTAAATGGAATCAAATCTAGACAAGTATGTTAAAGAATAAAGAGCACCTATATACTCTATACCTACTCATATAAGCCATTCATTTCACACTCTCTTGGCGGCAACCTAATTTTCTACAAAATAGAATTGTGACAGTTAAGCACGCACGTTTCGCAATTCCATATATAACAAAAGCTTAACAAAATAATAATTCACATAAAGTACTCAATTCTGATGCGGTATCTGCGCTTCTATTATACAACAATTCTTTTGATGACGAAAAATAAAAACATGGCTTATAATAGTTCTACAAGTAGATAGGTGGTATACAAAGAAAGCAAGCAAACAAAAAAATAAAAACACTCAATGTCCATTGATTGTAGCTCGAACGAACAAAGCTAAGTAGTTTCTTTCATGATGAATGAGTTTTCTTTTCAACAAAAACTCTAATTGAAACAAATTCACATATTGGACACAATGGCAGTCACTCATTCAGTTCTCATTCTCAGTAGGTATGGTACGTCAATGCAGATTTGTTTCATTTAAGTTTTTCTATACATGAGTGTTATAATATTGTGCCAAGCCGAGCGAGCACACTTCCCGGCTCCCCTAGCAACAACAACAAAAAACAACGAATCTTCATCCACTTAAGGCCACTTTACATGATATGATAAGTCGTATGACCTGTCAATTCATTTTCTGTCTAATTTCTCATATGACCTGTCATTTCAGGTAAAATCATAGCACTTGCATTTTTTTCATGTTTACATGTTATGATTAGATATTTTACTTTTGCTTTGATTTAATTGTCAGATAGACTCACTTCAAAATTCAAAACAAGGAAGAAACATGAATTCAAAGAAAATAACTGAAATTTTCGTGATTTCAATTGTTTAAGCACATATAATTAAAAAGAGAAAAATAAGGACGATGAGGAGAAGATCCCTTTGGAGCAGGAAATGGCTCTTAAAGAGAAACGCTGGCGCAGATCACGCAGGGCTTGTAATGAATGAGTTAAGGTTTGATTTTTGTTTTCTTTGCTCCGTCATTTTTATTTGATTTGTCAAATGAAAATAGCCACGGTTCTAATTTTAAAAAAGTCATATGACTTTCTGTTTGGCAAGTCATGTGATTTCAATGAATGCGTTCAGACGCTTTGATATGATTTTTTTGACAAAAAATTTGACAAAGCATATGACTTATCATATCATGTAAAGTGGCCTTTAGCGAATCAGTGAGCTTATTTTTTTTTTGTAGTTCAAGTTAAACGAACTGCAGAACTATAAATAGCTTGGCGTGGTGTTGGCGTTGGTGGTGGTGATTGTCGGAATGATTTTTAGATTTTTTATGCTACAAAAGATTTTTTCTGTTTTTGTTGTTGCTGTATAGAGATGCTGAGACTAAAGCATTGGCATTCTGGTTTTATTGTTTGTCAACCACCTTTACCATCTAATAATTGACAGCTAGGAGATCCCCTTAGTATAAATAGTCGAGAGTATACCTATCCTCAAGCGTTAGTTTACAGAAAATAGCGAACAAACTGAACTAAACAGACAAGTTCAAGAACATTGAGGTATTGTATTATAGTGGTTCTGCTGGCTCATGGTTTTTATAAATGTTTTTTTTGTGTTTTATAGCAGCAAGATATTTATGTAGGTACTTTGTAGACAGCAGGTAATTTCATTGAATTAGGTACAGGTAGTGTGTTGTATGCCTTGTAGGTACATTGAACTGAATTGAAAAGAACAGATATAGCAGATACGGAAACTTAAGCTTAAAGAACGAACAATTTTATTCATAAAACAATGGTCACAATTAGGCTGACCAGACGTCCTCTTTTAAGAAAACAAGTCCTCTTTTGACCTATTAAACTTTAGTCCGGTACCTTTATGAACAAATTAAGCGATTTGTCCTCTTTTTTAGGTTTTTCAATTTTAAAATTTTTTTCGTTGAACAAAACAAAATTTATGTTGGTATAAACACGGCCCTAAAAGTATTTTCAAAACAAAAATTGAACTTTGAATTCACTCATTTCTAAATCACAATAAAAAAATGTCTTTTTTTACAACTATATTTTTTTAAAACCCCCGACATTTCAATGAAAATAAGGTCCAATGATAAGTAAAGGGTGTCCCAAAAATTCATGCAAGAAGTAATTTTGATAAAAAAAACTTTTTTTTATTGATTCATAAAATATGCAATATTATAGGGTTATTTATGGAATAGAATACTGGGTAAGTGAACTCCTCGGCTTTGCTGGTACATGTACTCTTTTTCCAAAATCCCCACCAAACAGTGAAACGTTGTGGATGCATTTGTTTCTCAACAATCAATATTTTATTTTTTAAACATAAAATGCGACAATAAAAGATTTGTTAAATAAAATAAAATAAAATCTAAACTTTTTAAATTTTAATTATTGAATTATTTTATTAATTTTAAACAATAAATTTCACAACTTTTTTGAATTTATAATGCGCGACGCGTTTCGGGAAATTCTCCCATCATCAGGTGCACGTACATACTGTGTTGTGCCTGCCTTTGGATGTTGTATGTGGGCGGCTAGCTCTTGTTGTCTCATAAGTGTTGTTGTTGTTTTTTTATTTTATTTATTGATTCTATTGTGCATGTTTGTTTTTAAGTACAATTTGTTACCTATTGTTATTTATGATGGCCGTGTCGTATAGTGAATTAGTTTTAAGCGTTAGTTTATCGTTAAGTAATTTGTTTGGTTCTAATTTGTATGATTTGTATATTTCATACTCTTCTGTTGCGTCAAGTATTTTCCCTTTCTTACATATGTGTAATGGTGTCAAGTTGTTGTCAAAGTCAGTATAATCATGGTTTTCGTCGATCAAATGCTGGGCAAAATTTGATGTTGTGTTGGCTTTAGGTTTGTGTTCTTTGAACCTCTCATAAAAAGATCTACCAGTTTGGCCAATATAAAATTTGTCACAGCTATTGCAGTTGAGTTTGTATACTCCTGTACATGTTTTTTTGTCGTTTTTTATTTTTGGTTTTAATATATTTTGTATGTTGTTGTTTGTTTTAAATGAAATGCTTATGTTATGTTTATTAAATTCATATTGTAGGGTTTGTGGAAGTAGATTAGTGTAGTTTATTGATGTGAATATGTTATTATTGGGTATGTTTGTTGTGTTTTTGTTGTTAAATAATTTTCTTTTCTTTTTTGTGAGTATTTTATCGATGATAATTGTGTTGTATCCGTTTGCATGTGCGATTTGTTTTATTGTGTTGAGTTCGTTGTTGTAATCGTGTTTGTCCATAGGTACACTTATAAGGCGATTAATAAATGCATTAAATGCAGCCATCAAACATGTATATAAAATGCGACAACTTTGAAAGTTAACGAGGCCATCGAGACGAAAATGAGCTTCATCGCTCAAAATGATTTTGTTTGAAAAATCACCGGCAAATCCTAATTACCTACTATTTCATACTTGTACTTAATAATCAACACATTGTTCTTTCGTGTAGCACTCCATTTTTAAAAAACCCCCAACTGTCAACTGTCAAGCTGTCTTTTTTTTACACCTTGCGTGAATTTTGGGACACCCTTCACAATCAAATTTTATTTTTATTTTATCTGTACAATAAAAGTTAAAATTGTTGGATTAGTTCTTCAAAAAAAACATTTTTTGTGATATTAAAAAATTTTATTACTTAAAGTTATTTTCATTTTAAATAACTAAAAGATTTTATGAATTTTTTTTTCCTTTTTTTTTTTGTTTATTGTTATTGTTTTCCTTTGTTATATAACTCAGTGTACGTTATGACTTTTTTGATCCACCTTGCAGTCGTCGCGCGGATTACTATTGTAATCCACTAATGCAAAATTGAGTATTCCCGAAAAACTAAGGATGTGGATTCTTTGTCTCTTTTAGTACTTACAGTTAAGAAGTAATAATTTATATTTTTTTAGTTTGAATAATATGTTAATTGCATTTGAAACAAAATAAATTTGAAAAAATTAAAGCGTCCTGGTTTTATTCTAATTTTAATATGTAATCCGCGCGACGACTGGTGTAACTTTTTGGAGCGCGACGACTGCAGGGATAAATCAAAAAATATTTTTTTTTTATTTTCGTTTGGGATTTTTTCGGATGTCCTCTTTTCATTGAAGATAGATCTGGTCACCCTAGTCACATATTTAATACGAATGTCATAATCACAGAGAGTCACATTGAAGTTCGGGTGGTGAAATATAACAACAATATAAAGGGTATCCAAAAATCCCTTTTTTATGTAAACAAAAATCAATAATTTTTTATATACGAAGGTTTTCTTAATAATACAAATTTTATATACTATACTGAAATAAATCAGCCAAGTAGAAGACTCAGAAGTCAGCTGATAATTTTAAGTGAGATCGCTGCAACGACAGTCGACACGCCAAATTTTGTGGACTAAAGGCCGTCAAAAGCTATTTTAAGTCAATACATTTTTTTTATGAACATTGATTGATATATCATTTTTCACAGCAAATGTTTGAAAATGTCCATAAATTAAGTTCTTTGTAAAAACTTCATTTGCTTCAAAATGCAATTGAAGATGTTCTTAAACGACAACAGCAAAATTCAAATGTTCGAAAACCTAACACGTAATATTTATGCAAAAGTATTATTTTCTATGAAGCAGTTTGCTAAAGTTTTATGTTTGATAACATCATTGGCGGCGCAGCTCTGCCAGGTAACAAGAGTCGAGATGACGTCAAAAATATTGAAAAGCCTCTCTGATGGCTTTTTTTAAATGTCAAATAAATTTGCAAGAAAATTTACTTACGTTGAAAAAACAGATTTTGTGCAAGCAGGACAATTGCACGTTTGACGATAGCAATAAATCTAATGCATATTTGCTTAGTGCAATTTTTTAATTCTTTAAGCCTCGAGTTGTCTTTTCACCAACAAGTCTAACATCTATAACTATTTAAGCCATTAAAAATGAATTTTCTCACTCTTTCGACTACATAAAAAATTTAATAGAAAAGGTGCATAAGTAGTCTGTAAGTACAGCATTAATAAAAGAGTCTGAAGACTAAAGCAGTAAATCCCTTCAAAAGTAGGTATAGGAAACGTGTTTTAAGAAAGAATAATTTTTTTTTTCAAAAATTTTGGAATGCATTAAAAAATTTTCAAATATTATATTCAGCCTTATTGTGAGTTTCGCCCGAACAACATTCCACCCGGAAAATTTGATATTTCACTTTTCGCCTACCTTGAGTTTCTCCTGAAATTTTGTGTTTAAAAAATTCCACTTATTGTGAACATTCATTTCAGGCGAATGTAATGTTATTGATAGCCTAAATGTTCACTTATTTTTAGTAGGCGAACGAAATTTCGTTTGGGCGAAACTCACAATAGCTTTTAAAATTCCGGGGGAACAAAAAAGTTTAAGGTGAAATATTTTTCGGGCGAAACTCGCAACAAGGCTGATACATTTTTGTATTTTAATTTTGTTTAGGGAACCTTTCTCATTTAGTTATACGCAGTGTCATTCATTTCGTGGTTTCAAGTTGGTAGCACTGGCATTTGACACGTGTCAAACTTAGCTGTCATTTGAAGTGTCATAATATAAGTTGAACGTTTGCTATTAACGATACGGTCTCTCATAAGTTATTTTTAAAGTTTATTGGATTGCCTACCTGCCAAGGAAAAACTGCTTAAGTCGACTTTCAACATTTTTCAAAAGAAAAAATCAAAATTACAAAATGCTCTTGAATTCTATTGGAATATCTGATCGCCTTGAAACTAGTTTGGAATTAAAGGAAAATTGTGGCTGCATTTTTTATAATACAAAGATACAAAATTTTACAGAATTCATAGATTCGGACACGCTGAATCTAATGACATAAAAATTTCAATTTCGTCTAAAGTCGACTTTAACGGTTTTAGTTTGTGTACTCAGATCGGTGTTTTCGTTGAATTCAGAAAATCACTCTAAAATATTATTTAGCCCCCTTGAGAATCGTTCCCCTTTCTTTTAATTTCTTTAATTTTAAATCCAACGATAATTCAATCGGAATTTTCGGACTAAATGATGATTATCGATCCATTAGGCCAATCTATGTAGGTTTTCAGAGTTTACCCCCGGTAGGTAAGTAACCCCCTCTCTGTCGTACTTTGACCAAATTTCCACCATCGAAATACCCCTAGGACATGCTCACCCGCCAACCTGGTTGAAATGAAAGGTTAGTTTCATTAACAGGCAACAGCCTTACCCAGCGGCTCCATTAGCAATACTTGAGAAAATAAATTGCTTGGTTCATTGCCATTGCCTTGAATATTGGTAATGGAGACGCTTTGGCAATGGCAATGACAATATTGCTCGGCTGATGGAATACATACATTTGACGTTTCACCTTTTTCAAAATGGTTTCTCCGCGATTTTGAATGAATTGTGCTTCGTTTTGAAATTAAAGTTCAAAATATGAGAAATTAAGTAAATTAAAGTTTTTTATTATCAAAAATTGTGATTTTAAAGAGCAAAAAACACTGGACTGTGGTCGTAATTTCTACACTGACATTTGACAACTGAAATTAGCTGGCAAATAGAAGGCCCACCCAGGCAATAAATTGTCATTACCATAGAAATTGACATTGCCTCAAACATTGCTAATGGAGCCACAGCGTTACTAATCTGTTGGTTAGTAGCAGTTTTTTTTTTTTTTAATTGTGTCAGATGTAAGCTTACAAAGAAATAAATATTTTGCGGAGAGGAATAAATATAGATTTAAAAAAAATTAAGTTTAAATTTTAAAGCATTAATAATAGTACCTACATAATATCTATCAGAAATCACACACTTGCAGTTAGGATGTCAAGCTTTCTTGATATAACGTGAAAAGTTAAATTTAAGGTACCCAAGTTGCAGCCAAAAACTCAATTTACTAGAAAAATAAAATCTATAACAGTATGGAGAACTTTGCCGGTTTTAGGTGTGTGAACCACAATACCATTGTTCCTACAACGAAACTCCCAAATTAACTTTTTTTTTTAACCAAAATAAAGTAAAAAGTTGTTGTTGTTGTTCAGAAATTCAATGAAATTGACGGAATAAAGAATGGTCAGGTCTAATAAACTGACATTTAAGTATGAATAATACAATAAATAATAATAACTTAATAGTCTGGTCTGTTGCCGATCTTCCAACCTCTCCCCCTTTGATACGTACTACGAATTGTAGTCTATTAAAATAAGGTATGGAGAAAAATGGAGGCGGAACAAGACAGCATACTTGAAGGCGCTTAGAAAAATGCTGATGCTCCAAATGCATTTGATAAACAAACGATACACATCTCGACCTGTGACGTCAGTGGTCTAAAGTAGTGGAATGCGTAGTGCATACGACTTCTAAGACTGAGCAAATCTGATATGCGTGGGTTCGAATCTCATGGTGTGCAGAAAGTTTTTCATAATAAAATTGGATTAAAGCTCAGCACCACTAATAAGGAGACTGATGATAGGGCTTGGCACCCCTTGAAATAGCTATATCTCCAGCCAAATAATTAATTAAAACGAATTATAAATTAATTCGTATACCATTGGTGGTAGCACCTTTAAGTTGTTGTTGTTGTTCAGAAATTCAAAGTAAAACCTGTTTAAGAGAACCGGCAAAATGTCAGCGTTTCTTTCATTTAAGCGGGGCTTTCACTTAAACAAACCCCGCTTTAAAAAAAAAAAACAAAACAACACAAACATACATATGCCAGTAAGACCAAGGGTCTTATAAAATAGGCAAACGTAGAAGGAATAGAAGGATAGGATAGATTTTTGTTGGCACAGTGGATTGAGAAATTAGGTTTTGATTATCTCTTTAAATCCCAGGGGTGGCGTTCAGTTGAGGTAGTATAGAAAAGAATGCTGCCTAGGCTGGGGATCGAACTCACACATCCAGGTTAGCAGTCAAGCACTATTTCCACTGCGACAGGACCACCCCCTTAAAAAAATTCACTTAAGCGGAATCCAGATAAGTGAAAAAAAATTTCTTAAGCGGATTTCCAAAAACGGTCATCACATGTCTAGTAATTCAAATGTCATTTTCGTGGCAAAAATTAGCTGGAAGTGAAAAATAAGAAATAAGTGAAAGCGTTCAGCAAATTTTGGTGCTGTTTAATTTTTTTTTTAATTAGGGGCCATTTATAGCTTTTATTGAAAACGATCATTGAAAATTTTAAGTCTCAATTTTGAGGCCTTGAGAAAGGAAAATCAGTGTTTATTTAATTGCTAAAATGAAGGTTATGTCTCAATTATTATATTTAGCCCAATTTTTTTTTTATTTTGGCCCAAGGTTCCGCATAAAATAACTTTTATTTTTTCAATAGTTTAACTACCTTACTATTGATCATTGAAAACGGTTATTGTATGTGAAAGTTTGGGCCTAAATGGATTTTTTTTTTGGATATAAATAATAATTGAGCCATAATCTTTATAGTGGCATCAAAATAATAATTTATATTTCTTTCTAGACGCCTCAAACTTAACAATTAAAATTTTCAATGATCGTTTTCAATGAAAGCTATAACTGGCACCTTAAAAGTTTTTTTCATTGAAAAATATAAAATTTTTTCAATTAAGCAAGTTTCGCTTAAGAGTAGTGTAATTGGTTGACAAATACTCGGGGATGAAAAAAGTGTTTCAGACAAGCGGGTTTCTCTTAAGCGGGTTTTACTGTACTATAAATTGAAAAATATGCTTCTGAGTAGGTTACCTTAAATTTCTGAATTTTATATTCTTCTAAATTTGGATATTCATACAAGTACTGTAAGATTCAGTCTGGAATCCTTAAATAAAACTATATTTTTTTGTTCCGGAGAAACTTTGCATATCTAATTTTTCACTATACAAAACAAAAAATATATTTTATAAACTAGAGAACGTTATTTACTTAGTCATTATTTGCATCATAAAATATGCACTTTCAGATCAAAACAAATCAACAATAACAAAAAAATGTGCATTTATAATATGCAAATGCATTTGAGTGCAATTTTAATTTTGTTTATTCGCATGACATCGCCATATGTTTTGCCGGCTAGAGTCTTCCTGTTTTTGTTTTTGTTTATATGCGATATAATATCTATAATTATTTTGTTATTGTTTTCACTTATTATTGCTATTTTATTATTTTTAATCTATTGCAACTACTTTGGTTATGTCCTTGGATGCACTGCATTTATGCACTGTAAATAAATAAAAACAACACGCTAATATATTTTTTTTTTCTGTCACGCAAAAAATAGAGTGTTGATTTTACAAACCTATTACCTATAATATTTTCGTGTTTACTCTTTTGTTTTATTTGTGCATTAAAATGCAGGAAAACATGCAGAGGTATAATATATGACAGCAATATTTTTGTTTACTTACAACAATTTCTATACAAATTTGCAACGCTTTTCCATGACTGACTCACATATAATTAATATAATATTATTATAAATTTCTGGGTTAGTTCGCAACAATTTGCTTATTCAATATTCTGCACTTTTGCTATAATTATTTGTATAGTAAAGGGTGATTTTTTAGCTGGTTTGGTTTTGGCAACACTGGTTTTGACAGCTGACGTGTGTTTAGTACCTTGTGTCACTGTCAAACAGCTTCAGTTTGGTTTGCAATTTAACCATGGATCGTCTTACAAATGAACAACGCTTGCAAATTATTGAATTTTACTATCAAAATTCGTGCTCGGTTCGAAATGTTCATCGCGCAAAAATTGTGTTCAGCGATGAGCCTCATTTTTGGTTGAATGGGTACGTAAATAAGCACAATTGCCGCATTTGGAGTGAAGATCAGCCAGAAGCATTGCAACAGCTACCAATGCATCCCGAAAAAGCCACTGTTTGGTGCGGTTTATGGGCCGGCGGCATTATTGGGCCATATTTCTTCAAAGATGATGCGAATCGCAGCGTTACTGTCAATGGTGAACGCTACCGAGCGATGATAACAAACTTTTTTTTGCCCGAAATGGAAGTTCTTGACTTGCATGATATGTGGTTTCAACAAGACGGTGCCACATGCCACACAGCACGCGAAACAATGGCGCAATTGCGAGGCGAGTTTGGTGAACAGTTAATTTCACGTTTCGGGCCGGTCAATTGGCCGCCTAGATCGTGCGATTTGACACCATTAGACTATTTTTTGTGGGGGTATGTCAAGGCTAATGTCTATAGGGACAAGCCCGCTTCGATTGACGCACTGGAAGCCAACATCCATGCATTCATTCGTGAGATACCGGCCGATATGTGTGAAAGAGTATGCCAAAATTGGACTCAGCGGATGGGCTACCTGAGACGCAGCCGCGGTCAACATTTGCATGAAATTATCTTTAAACATTAAATTGCAAGGTTCAAACTATCGATTCAAATAAATATTTCATTCATTTTTTCGAATTTTTTGTGTTTTTTTTTTTAAAAAAAGTTCTAAACCTCTTAAAAAATCACCCGTTATAAGCGTATAACATATATAAATAGATAATTTAGAAGAAACTTTGAAAAAAAGGTAATTAGAACATTCCATTTTAGAAAATATCATTTTTTTAGATTTTGTCCGCCAACTTCCGTTTTATTTCAAATTACCGGAAATGCGTTTTTTTTAAACTTAAAATGCAAATAAAAAACGATCCATAAAAGCTACAAAATTGATTCTTGCGCAACAAATTATCATTTCAAAAGCTACAATTTCTGAGACAAAAAAAAAATCAAAAATTCAAATTTTTTTTTAAATTTTGACCTTACATATGGGAATGACGTCTTATTTTAGCGGAATCTTTTATAACAAAAAAAACTATGCGAGCTACAAAATCGAGGTTTACGTTTTTAATTAAGTTTAGGGAGAAAAAAATTTGGATTTTCTCATTTTTTTAGATTTTGGAAGCTCAATTTTGAGGTAACCACTTAATAGCACTTAAAAAGCTACAATTTCTGGCAAATTTTTTTTTTTCAAAAATCTCCTTTTTTTTTAGATTTTGTCCGCCAACATCCGTTTCATTTCAATTTACCGGAAATGCACATTCTTGCGCAACAAATTAGCATTTTAAAAAGCTACAACTTTTGACACCAAGAGAATTATGGTTTTCGTATTTTCGTCCGCTAACTTCAGACTCATTTTAGCGGAAACTTGAATATAAAATAAACCACTTGAGCTGCAAAATCGAGGTTTTCGCAACTCAAGAGCATTTAAAAAGCTACAAATTTGGATGTCAATCAAACTTAAAATTTTTTTATTATTTTAGAATTTGTCCGCTAACTTCAGACTTATTTTAGCGGAAACTTGAATAACTACGCAACTATGCGAGCTACAAATTTTTGGTTTGTGCAACGAATTAGTATTTAATTAGCTACAAATTCAGATATCAAAATTTTTTGATTCCGCCAAAAAGTGTCCGCCAAAGTAAGGGACGCGACGTGAAGAATTCAACTGGCATATTTCATAAGCACACCCCAATTAAATTTTAAATTCCTCTAGGAATTATCACAAACATAATAATCATTATAAATATGAATATTTAATAAGGCGTTGAGAATGAGAAGGGGTCAAGTGACATTTTTGAAGTTTTGAGTTATGTGCCTACGTTTATAAGTAGTAGTAGTAGTAATAGTTAACTCTTTATCTGAAGCTAACTTTGTAAGTAATAATAACAATAGAGACACAAGAATTGACCAAAATTTAAGTTGTCCCTTAACACCAGTATTGGTAAAAAAAAAACAAAAAAATCGAAAAATGTCACTTGACCCCTTCTCACTCTAGACGCTTTAAATATTAAATATTCTAGACAACAAGATAGGTAGATAGGGGTTTTAGTGTGATAGCGCAAGGGATGTGACCCGGTTTTATAATATATTATTTGGTACTATATTAATAATTTCGGGTTGACCCAAATTGGTGAAAAATCGGTGCATAACTATTTCCGTCACTAAACTCGGTCCGAAATTAAACCCTAATTTCGGGTCGACCCGAGACTAAATTCATATAAATAATTTAATTTCGGGTCGATCCGGTATTACAAATTTGATACCATTCCGGGTTACATCCCTGGATAGCACACTTGCAGTTAAGCTGCCAAGGTTTCGCACCATCATATTATTAATGTTGAAGGTTTGAATGAAACAACGACATCTTTCGTGAGCTATCAGCAAGTTTTTCTAGGCCGGAGATATAGCTAATTCACGACTGTCACGCTGATTAGCAGACTCCTTTTTGTGGCGCTTGGTCTCTATTTGTTTAATTTTTTATTTAGTTCAATTTTATTTAAAGCCGAGTATACAGTTCCTCGACAAAAAAAAACTACATGCATTTCTTATGGGAGAGAATTTTGCGCAAAAAAAAAAGGACGTTTAATTTTTTTAACGAAATGTGAACCAACCCTGAGAAAAAATTTTATACTCACCACGAATATTTTTCCGGGCAAAACAATGTCAGTGCTATTGTTTTGTGGAAAAAATGAGGACAACGAATACAAATTTTTTATTTCAACTCAGATTTTTTTTCAAAAGAAAATTTTTGTTCAAAAGAACTGTGTACACGGCTTAAGGTAAAAGTTTTTCTAAATAAAATAAAAACTTGTTGGTTCCCCCAAGTGTCGTTGTTTCAATCAAACCGTCAACAAGATAAATTGTTAAGACGAAAAAAATAAAATTCAAGCTAAATTATTTAATTACACAATGGAAAGTTTGAAGGGTAAAACTTAATTTCAAAACAACCTTATTACATGAATTATAACTGAGTTCCATTTAAATTACTTTATTAAACTTAACACTTAACTATTAACCCATTGGTAAGCACAAATTATATACATATTTGTAATTCCTTAAAATTAAAAAAATATTTTTCTTATCTAAATCTAAATAATTACCTAGATTGAAACGTTCTAATAGCAAGCGATAATAAAATAATTAATACAGTTCAATAATCTTTCTATAAAAATTAACTATAACCTTTCTTTTACATAATTGTTAATAATTTTTATGGGTTTTGTTTCTTTTCTTTTTTTTATTTAAATTTATAAATTAATTAAACTAGATTCTAATGAGTAAGATCTCAAGTTTTTTTTTTTTTTGCACAAGGAGATAATTTTTATTGTTTGTGGTTTTATTAAAAAAACCTTGAACTATTATCAGCGAAAGCCATATATAAACCTATGCAGTGTCAAATAGATAACTCGTTGAATTTATTAAAAAAAAATAATTTTAAACGCACATTATCAGAAACTTTAGCACTATTTAGTATTTACCTGACGTCAAGTATTTACTTATCTCACTTTTTGAGTTAATCTATAGTTTTTTGCAAACAAAAGCATAAAATAATAAATATTTCCATTACAAAAAAAAAAATAAAATAAAATGCACAACAGGGTGGTATGAACTTGATCTTGTGGTTCAAGGTTAGTATAATATTGATAAGAGGGATGGAGCATTGAAGACATATTGTATTAGTTTTTTTTATATTTACTTAATCAAAGTGTGAATGGAAAAATTTGAACAAAGAATCAGCAATTTTTCATATCTACATTTACATACAGTGCCTAGTGCCTAGTGCCTAGTGCCTGGTGCCTAGTGCCTAGTGCCTAGTGCCTAGTGCCTAGTGCCTAGTGCCTAGTGCCTAGTGCCTATAGTGCCTAGTGCCTAGTGCCTAGTGCCTAGTGCCTAGTGCCTAGTGCCTAGTGCCTAGTGCCTAGTGCCTAGTGCCTAGTGCCTAGTGCCTAGTGCCTAGTGCCTAGTGCCTAGTGCCTAGTGCCTAGTGCCTAGTGCCTAGTGCCTAGTGCCTAGTGCCTAGTGTCTAGTGCCTAGTGCCTAGTGCCTAGTGCCTAGTGCCTAGTGCCTAGTGCCTAGTGCCTAGTGCCTAGTGCCTAGTGCCTAGTGCCTAGTGCCTAGTGCCTAGTGCCTAGTGCCTAGTGCCTAGTGCCTAGTGCCTAGTGCCTAGTGCCTAGTGCCTAGTGCCTAGTGCCTAGTGCCTAGTGCCTAGTGCCTAGTGCCTAGTGCCTAGTGCCTAGTGCCTAGTGCCTAGTGCCTAGTGCCTAGTGCCTAGTGCCTAGTGCCTAGTGCCTAGTATTTCTGAAAATATTTAGCAAAAAGGAAAATAAGGTTTATAATATGCGCTGCATTTTTTAGATTTTGAGTTTTCTATGATTTTGGGTTTTATTGATTTTGGATTTTCTGCACCTGGAATTAAAGGATTTGAGGATTTTGGGTTTTCTGGATTTTGGTATAACAGGATTTAAGGTTTTCTCGTGGACTTTAATTCTCGAGATTTTTGGTTCTTTATTGGTATATCGCATTTTCTCGATTTTGAGATTTATGGTTTTGATCTTTCAATTTACAATATTATTTTATTATTTTTTTTAAAGCCAGAAATTTTATCTTATTACTTTAAACGAGTTACTCTTGTATACAGGGTGCAATGATTTTTAAAAAGGGGAATCCCGGAGTCCCAGCGTTTGAAAAGAGTCAAAATGACTCTAAAGAGTCCCAAAGGTAACGCTAAGTATATATAAAACTAAGTTTATTGGTGTGTTCAGAAAAATGAGATCTCAGAGAATTTTCTCACTCAAAAATTGGCAAGCGAATCCAAGATTTTTTTTCCTCAGAGTTTTGACAGCAAAGCTGAGAAATTTTGCTGGGGAATCCTGTTCAGGTAACTGAGATTGCTGAGATCTCTGAGATCAAATTTTCCTGAACATATTTTGTTGGGCAACAAATGATATGTATTAAAATATCAGCAATCTCAATTACATTATTTGTCAGAAAGTCTAGATTCTCGAAACTCAATGACGCTGGCGAAATCTGACTCTTGGTAAAATTTGCTTTGGAGGCAGTATCGTCTCATTATACCGAGGAGAGACCAAGACTTTTCTCACTCCTAAAGGTTCTGTATCCACGGAAAAAGTGTAGGACCTCGTATTAAGGAAAAAAAAAATCAGCAGAATCAGCGCCTATATTTTTGACAATTTGAACGTAACAATGTTGTTCTACAAATTTAACAGAAAAAGACAGAAATACCATGATAGATCGCCATACAAAATTTAGCAGGTTTTTTTTTTTTTTGTTTCTTAAAAACATGCAAAAACGTATAGCTCGAGGTTTTGCACTTTAATCGTCGGTATATTTGTTTAATTTTTTTTTTGATGTTTATAAAAATAAGAAACGGTGTTTCCGGCCCAGGTTGTCTTTTCGAACACCGACTTAATTCTATTTTACCCGCACAAGTGGTGCTAATCGGTGGTATCAAAATGGTGCACTGCCATGTTAATTGGTTCAACCTATCGATCCCATTATAAGCTTGAGCAACCATAGCTGACAAATACTAATGAGCTTACTTTATAAACGAATTAATTCTTTTCCAGCTCGCTAATTGTCACTTGTTGCATTATTATATCTCTAAGTTTTCTTTTTTCCCAAAAAAAAAATACCTATTTATGGTGCGGGGATTTACAATTAAGTCTAACGAGCCATGTGACATCAAAACGTGATATCATCGTGTTTTATTATAGGTTCATATAGCAAGTTTTCCAGGACGCAAAACATTCTTTTTTTCACCCATTTTTTTTTTTTCTTTCGTTTGTCTCTTTTGACAAGGACAACTTTTCAATATATAATATATCACAAGATGCTGCAAATAAGTTCGTATGTCAGAACCTAGAAGTCCATTACACTATATGGTCCCTTATATAGACACAGCTTTACATTATACACCCTGGACCTGATGTCCATGTTCACCCCAGCATATCTATATACATTATGTACATTGTATTGGGTCTTATTTGTCATGGGCCTTAATCTTCAATCTTTCAAACCTATTTCCGACCTTCATAAATCTTCCTCTTGATTGATTACGCCCAAAATGTTACCACACAAAATATATACTAAATCCATATACCTACAGACAGCCGCTTAACTATCACTATAAGGTATAGATATAATGTATATGTAACTCACCTAGCAAACTCTCCTGTTCAAAATCTGACCCCTGATATATCCTTGTCGTCGTATTTAATGCGTAGCCATCACCAATTCCATTTGTATTAAGTACAACATCAAAGCTAGATTTTTCCAGTATTTTCACGAGCTTTTCCATCCGATGACTCTCCACAAACGCACGTGTTAGCATAGCCCCAAGATTAATGTATGCCACGATGTTATTTCCTCCAGCAACGCCACCAGCACCAGCAGTAGAAGCACCGGAATCAGTTCCGCCACCACCACCATTTGTATTTGTATTTGCTTGGCTCTCGAGGAAATGTTGCAAATGCCATGGCAACGATTTGTCCTCTATCGCATGAATACCACCCATGTGGATGGTAGTAGGTCCAACTGGACGGGCATTGCCCAATGCCTGATAGCAATTCACCAAAAGTAGATCTGCATTCGATTCAATTTCCCAAATGGACGGTGTGCCAGGACCGAAGAAATTTTTTACAATTTCATCTTGTTTGGGTAGCTCTTCGTTGAAGTAGAGATATCTAGATACGAATTTTTTATTTTTTTTTGTTGAAGGACGAAAGAAAAAAAAAATACATATTGTGAGAGATGAATTGATAGCAAATCGATTTGAAGGTGAATATTTATGTAAAGTGAAAAGCGTTTGATTGATGGGATTTTCCCGATTTATACATTTTTTATATTTTTTTGCTTCCATAGAAAAAATGTGGAGAAAATCCCCATCAACTGATAATAATAAGAGTACTTGTGAAGTTCGTTAGAATGAATAAGTTTATCTAGAAGCTTACAATTTGAACGTGTAACGACATCGTGACTATTATAGAAGTTTCTATATGTGAATGAGTCAACTTAGGTATGTGTCTATAGAGTGTTTTGATGGTACTACGTTTAGTGTATGTGTATAGAAGCAATGGTTGTGTGAGTGCTTTTAATAAATGAAATGAATTCGTGAAATATGGGCAATCTTAATAAAAATTTCTAATTTTACTTTGTGATAAGGTAAGATTATAACAGTTGGTCTCAATTAATTTATTGCAGTTGGTCATATTATTAAACAAAGTCTACTTATTAGACCACTCATTTTCGACTTCTTATCTGATTTCTTTCTGAACACGAAAAGTTTTATTATTTATAGAGCCACATTTCATTTAGCTAATGATTTTATAAATCCAGTCAAAATAGACTTATATAATAATCAGCCGAAAAATGTGTATTGATTTGAAAATTGTAAGTAGGTAATACAAAATTAGGGTTTAACTCGATACCAATAATCTAGAAACCAAAAATCTCGAAAGTGAAAATCTCGAAAACAAAAATCTAGAATTGAAAAAATCTATGAAAGTAAAATCTAGAAATACAAAAATCTAGAAAAAAAAATCTCGAATGCAAAAATCTAGAATATTAATAATAATTAATAACCATCAATTTTTTGTTAACAATGGGACATAAGTCCCACATTTTTTAGAGGCATATAGATGATAATAATAATTTGTTGATTTGTTGTTTTATTTGAAAGAAAATTAGTACAGTGCGAGCACCCAGCATTACGGCGTATAAACTGTTAGGTATGCATGAGGGGGTATGCAGCCCCCCTGCAACACCCCTGCTTGGGACACTATAGGATTTGAGGTAGGTGCGAGGTTGGGTGTATGTAAAATGTCTTTTTATCATTTGGTAGTTTTTATTTAGTGGGACATAACCCCCAACTAGTGGGACGTAAACCCCAAAAATAAAATTTGGGCTTTATGTCCCTGAGACTTATGCCCCTGCGCCAAGGAAAGCAGCAAAGGAGGATTAGATGTGTAATATTCACAGAGCTTGAAGTGCGGCACTTCGACAATTAAATCACAAGTTATGCTAAAGTTTAAAAAAATTCAAAACTCCTCTGTTCAACTGATATTTTACCACAGGCTGTGCTGTGATGCCAGCGCGGCGGCCCAACATATAATAACCGTATGTTTAGTCATCGTCAACTAACACAAATATATCGCACCCTTAGAATGAAACTGACCTAGCTCAAACATTTTGTAACTTCAGTTTTTTCAATAAACTGACATTAAAAAACGAAATGAACTCTAAAACCAGGTTGTAAAAAAGATGCCAAATTTTTTAGTTAGGTCACTTTCATTCTAAGGGTGCGATAGAATCACAAGTGGCCCCAGAAAAATAATAGGTACAAAAAAATCGGCATAAGGCAACAACGCCCAAATCGATTAGGAAATATCGCCCAAATTTTTTTAACGCCAAAAAAAAAAATTGTAAATATCGCCCAAATTTATATTTTTCCAAATCTTAGGTTGGAAATATCGCCCAAATATTTTCAATGTAAAATGTTTTTGAAGAATTTGGGCATTATTTGACTTTTAAAATTTTTATTTTGGGCGTTCTTTCCTTTAAAAAAAATAAAAAATTGGAAATAACACCCAAATCGAGAAAAAAAAACAACAACAATTGTTCAGAATTTTTTTGGGCGATATTTCGAAATCGATTTGGGCGTTATTGCCTAACGCCAAAAATATCTTGAATAATTTTTTTTTTTGAGATTTTTTTTCTAGATATATAGTCTTACGATATTTTTGTTCGTTCTAGATTTTTGTGCATTCGACATTTTTAATTCTAGATTAAAAAATTGTTTTTTCAACAATTTTTGCATTCGAGATTTTTGTCATTCGAGATTACGTCATGATCCCAACAAAATAACTGTCAAAAGCCTTCGTCAATCTGACATTAGCAAAAAAATAGGCATGCTTAGGAAAATTAGATCTCACCAATTTCATCTTTGCTGTGAAAACTCTGGGGAACACAAAATCCTAAATTCGCTTGCACAATTTTTTAGTGAAAAAAATTTTGGCCAAGAGAAAATCAATTTGTGATGTGTAAATTAAAAAATTGGCACGGATATATTTATCTGGGAAAGAAACACATTTGAATTAGTGACATAAGGCCATATAGTTCGAATATGGCCTTACTTTATGAAAGCGTCATACGGGCCTCATTAGCCAATATGGGCTAACGACACATGGCCTTATGTCACGGCTGAAAAAAAAGCGCTATCAGAAACATATATTTTGAAAAATTCATGTTAGAAATATTTAATAATATGATCTTGAGTGTTTATATTTTCATATGAAAAAGGTTTTAATGAAGATATTAAGAAGAGAATGCCTAAAATGTTACGCAATATTAATTTTCAGTTAAAGAAATATCATTGAGCAACATTTTATATTTAATTTTTGAATTTAATTTTTCATTCATCAGGTACCATATTTAAAAAAAATTGACATAAATTTGACTAATTTCTAACTTTGACGATGCTGTTTTTAATTTTGAAATTTTATACCATATTTTGACCTAAATTCTAGAACTTGGAAATAAAAAAAAATAAAACTAGACACTAACACTTTATTCAGCTTCTCCAAATTATTAAATCGGGACAAAAACATAAATGTTAAAAAGTAAGCCAAGTTCTTCTGAGATCTAAAAGTACGCCAAGTTATTATTTTATGAAGGTTTAATATCAAATATTTAAAGTAATAATATTTAAAACAACTCCAAATGATGAGACAAATTTATTATTTAATGACTAAAATTTGGCGGTTCACTGCTCAAGTTTTCAAAACGTTTTAAATTGTTAGTAATAAAAAGAAAACTTGCCAAACCGCCAAATTTTGCTCAATAAGTAATAAAGGCTTAACTACATAAGCCAAAAAAGTGAAAAAGTAAAAAAGTGAAAATTTTCAAACTCATTTTAGGATAGTGTTTCTGACTGGAAAACTTATAAAAATGATGCAGAAAGCTTAAATTTTGGTTTAAAAACAAATTTGTGTATTCTTTTTCACAAAACAACGGCGCTAGCGGTAAAAAAAATATTTTTACTTTTGTACTTCAGTACTTTTTGGCTTATGTAGTTAAGCCTTAAATTTGTCTCATCATTTATATTTTTTGCCAGGTTAAAATCTCGAAAGATATACCAGTGAAGCTAGAAGTGTAGTACTTATTCTACACATACAGAAATCGGAATTGCTCCATTTAATTGATCACAATTCTGAGAAAGTGGGCGGATACCACGTCCCCTAAATGTAAAACCTCAAATTTTCTATTTTTGTTCTTGATATGCCCTTCAAACCCAACCGCTGTACCAAAATTGAAAGTAGTCCATTTAATTAACCGCAATTCTGAGAAAGTAGGCGGATACCACGCCCCACGAATGGAAAACCTCAATTTTTCTATTTTTTTCTTTGTATGTACTTCAAGCCCTACTGCTCTACCAAATTTCATCATTCTACAGATTGATCGAAATTCTGACAAAACAGGTAGATATAACGCCCCCTGAATTGCAAACCTCAGATATTTAATTTTTTATTTATTTCAAGCGGATACCACGCCCCCTGAATGGAAAATCTTTCCTTTGGTTGCACCACAAAACCTACTGCTGTGCGAAGTAAAAAGATTCTGCGATGTCGGGAAGTGCTTCATAATTTTGATGGTCTGTCAGTCAGTCAGTCAGTTACGGCTTTGGCGATTTTTGAAGACTTAACTCAGGAACCACTTATGCTAGGAGATTGAAATTTAATGAGGCGCCTGTGCTTGGTCAGCCTAACAAATATTCTGAATTTTAATTTTCTGACTATCGATATTTACTGAAGTTAGAGGGGGGGGGGGGGGGGGGGTCGAAAATCACCTGAGTTTGTTCTTGTAAAAAGGGCGTAGTGGCAGAACTTGGCTGGGCACTACCGTGTCCTTTGATGTACCTACCAATTTTCATAAATTTTCCTCAAGAATAAATTGTCGTCAAAAATGATTTTTTTATTTTTGTCCCTCATTGTATTTTATTTTAAAACTAAAATAATGTAAATTATCGTTAAAAACCTATAAAAAAAAAACAAAACAATGGTAATAAAACTCAACTTGTAACTTGAGTTTCTTTTTTAATTAAATCAACCTTAAGCTTCAAAGACAAAACTTTTGGCATCAATGTACGTACGTATGCCTCAAAATTTAAACTTGAATGAATTTCAATAACAATTTGTTGGCTGGCGAATTTTTCTTATCTAGTTTTACTTCCATTCGTATACTGAATTCAATCTAAACAATACCTAAGTCTACTGTAACCTGGAGGTGTTTTTTTGTCCTTTGAATAAGACAATAAAATATATTAACTGAATTTTAATGGGCAACAATCAAGTTCATCAAATAAAGATATCATGGTTGTAGAAGTCAACATTTTACCTCAAAAGAGAACATTTAAATGTTATTTGTCTGAAGAATTCTCGATAAGGAAAGAAAAGCAAGTAGGTTAGGTACATACAACTCTAAGCAAATTCCCAGACAAAAAGCTAACAATATACAAAAATCTATATAAATAAAATTGTTAATGTTCGTTTGTTCTTACAATTCGAACAAATTGAAAATAAAGAAAAATGGTTTTATTAGGGCTGCGATTAATAAAACTTTTGGAATTTTTAGAAATTAAAGTACCTACGTTATCTATTATTTTTAAAAATTCACTGAAATTAACTGATTTTTTTTAAAATCATTTTCGAAAAAAGGCTAAGCAAAATGGTAATGTTACATATTTTTGGTTTAAAAAAAAGTGACAAAATAGTCGGGTGAATGTTCAAACCTTTTTTATCATATTAAATTATTTTGTTTGTGTAGTGTCAAGTGCCAAGTGCGGAGTTCCAAGTCCAGGGGAGTGTCAAGCAAGGTTCAAAGAGCGATAAAATATGATTCGTTCTTTCGTGAAAAATACAAAATGAAATTTTATTTTTAATTCGATGGCGAATTGTTTCTTTTAAAATAAAATTCGTTTTCACGATCGAATCAAATCTGCTGAGATATTTGTAATATGGTTCGTTCCCGAATTTATCACATGGGAACTATTAAAGCTCCATTCACGAACCGTTCAAATAAGACAAAATTATACATTAATCTTACATAAATATCATTATATTACATTGAATAAACTGATTTTCATTGTTGAATTTTTTAGAAATTTTGAATTTTTTTCAAAATTTTGAATTTTCTCAAAATGTTCAATTTTTTTCAAAATTTTTCATATATCGGGTTTTTCAATAAGAGGGCTACAAAAGTTTTTTTAAATAAAACAAAAACGCGTTCGGATATCAATGAAATTCTTTATTCCTGTGAAAGTACGTTCGATGCCATTATGTATGGAACTCGATTTCTTTTGCATGGCCACCACGGGCACGCTTGCAGAAGTCCAGACGCTGAACCCAATTTTCGACGGTTTTCAAGCATAACTCGGCCGATACTGCTGCAATTTCACGTTCGATATTCGTACGAAGTTCATCAATCGTCGCTGGCTTGACCATAGACTTGACGTAGCCCCACAGGAAATAGTCTAATGGCGTCAAATCGCACGACCGAGGCGGCCAAGCGACTGGACCATTTCGTGAGAAAACACGTTCTCCAAACTTGGTTTCCAATAAATTGATTGTGACATTCGCTGTGTGGCTTGTGGCGCCGTCCTGTTGGAACCACATGTCCTCCAAGTCCATATCATCCAATTGGGGCCAAAAATATTCGGTTATCATTGAACGGTAGCGATCCCCATTCACAGTAACGTGCCGGTCTTGATCATCACGGAAGAAGTACAGCCCAATGACGCCGCCGGCCCATAAACCACACCAAACCGTAATTTTTTCGGGATGCAATGATGACTCATGGAGTACGTGTGGATTGCTGTCTGACCAATACCGCATATTTTGTTTATTGACGAAGCCATTCAGCCAGAAATGAGCCTCATCGCTCATTGGACGTAGCGCTCTTAACGTTGAGGCCACTGACTCCGAATTTCGGTAGTAAATTTTAATAATTTCGACTCGTTGTTGGCTAGTATATCTTTCCATCATGAAATGCCAAACCTTACTGAAGAGAAATGTCAAAAGAGCGGCAAGAAATATGGCGTCGTTTGCTGTCCCTGTTGCTCTACTTTTGTAGCGTCCCTTTTGAGATTCTTTATTTCAAAATTTTTGACTTTTTTCAAAATAATTTCAATTAATAAGTTCAAGTGACCTCAACTCCAAAAATTGATTTTCGTTTTCTAATTTTCTTCTTCGTTATTATTTAAAATCCAGGGCTACTATTTTTCAAAGTCTCTGAATTTAATCAAATTTCCTTAGAAATATAAAGTTCACAGTATATTCATGCTGTGGGTTTTATAAGAGTCGGTAATCATCGACCATAATTTGCGTCTTAGAAGGGTACCACAGCCATCTAACTGATGAGCCCAACTGTTGTATACCTGGGCGAAACGCAATCTTTGGAGTTGATGTCACTTGAACATATAAATTGAAATTATATTCAATCGCTCAACCTAAACAGCCGGGACGAAACGCCAATTTTTGTAGGACTTAAAGGCCGTTAAAAGCTATTTTGAATCAATAATTCAACAAAGTCCATTAAAAAAGTCTTCTACTTGGCTGATGTATTTCATATAGAATTTGTATTATTAAAAAAAAACCTTCCTAAACAGAAGTAGTTTTCTAATTTTCTTTACCTTCGTTATTTTTTCAAAATATTTGAATTTTCTCAAAATTTTTTCAAAATTCTTCACTTTTTTCAAAAGTTTTCAATTTTTTTTTTTAATTTTTCTCTTTACAACCGAACTGAATGGATATTTGATGAAGAATGATTTGTTTTAATGATTTTTTTGGATCCGATCGCGAGCGAACCATATTCTACCTGAATTTAATTTTTCCGATATATCAAACGAGAGATATTGAAAAAAAATTTATTTAGTTTGTTCGTGAGAGAACTATTAAGAAAACCCCACACCAACGCGAATTTGTCGTGGCGACGCACGACGAAAACAATATAATAACAACACGTGGTTGTCAATGAAAACAGCACGTTGTTATTATTGTTTTCATCGTCGCCGAGACAGATTTGCGTGGATCAATAAATTTTTATAGATTGAAAATTTTATAGTTCGTGAAATATATTCTTTATGATTCGTGAGAAGATCGATAAGGAATAATAAAGATCCGTATTTTATGATTCGCGAGCGATTATTTACGAACCCATGGTGTCAGGTGCGTACCTAGTACCAAACGCGGAGTGTCAAGTGCAGAATGTCAAATGTAATTCTGAAACAAGAAAAGCATTTGAGTACAGAATTTTAATTTGCTTTAGTTTTTGAAGCATTTCGTTATCACCTTTGGCCTGAATGTTAAACGATAGGCGACACCGAAGTCAATTTTATCGAATTAAAGAAAGGGAATATACCTATCTTATAGCTATACAATATTGTGTAGGAACATTATTTTGTTTAGAATATAATTTTATCGTTGATTATGTATATAAAAAAGTTTATCACGTACATTAATTTTTGTGCGTTATAAAAACAACCACCACACAAATTAATAAACCGCAAAAAGAAAACACACCCCCGGCTGTGTTTGGCGTCAACAATATAAAACGTATCTATGAAAATAGTTTAAAAAAAAACCACACTAACAAAAACACGAAAGAGTCGAGCCCCCCATGAGATATAAACAAACTATTCATACAATCTTGACTACATTAACAATAATATCTCTGATGTTTACTATAATTTTTGTTTTCAAAACAAAAACACACCGTTATATGTACATAGGTAGGTATACCTACTCTTGTTTTCAAGCTATATATACGAGCTATCATTCGCATTGCAATACATATAAACGAAAGTATGGGGTATAGATAAGTTGTTTACCCATTTTTATGTAACATTCCTTCGATATCTGCAGGCAAGAAAGTGTTTGCATAACAATCTATCTTAAGACGTACAAAAATATACCTTCATACCAACTCTTGAGATTTCCTCTATTTTTTGCTCTCCAAATAGTTGGGAAATTTTTTTTTTTTTCATAAACAAGTTTCATTGCAAAAATAACAGCAAAGTAAATAAATACATTTTTGTACCACCAAAAAAAATACAAAGTATACCTACAGGTATTAGTGAGGGAGACTCACTTAAATTATAATTCCATTGATATTTTGAAGTTTTTGTATGCATTTGACTAAGAATTTAATATTAATTGACTTAAGCTGGTATACGTATACATAGAACATTTTTAATCACAAGTTATAGATTTTCTTTTAACCTTTTGAATTAAAAATATGTTGATACATATTGACAAATAAACAAGTTTATTCCATTGGACGTTTTTTTTTTTCAATTTTGTCAAGCTGCGTATTAAACTCATTTTAATGATTATATGTATGTATGTATGTCTTTGAGATTAACGATTAAAATGTTGTACCATATGCAATATGCATGTATAAATTGTATATATGTTATGTATTTAGACTAGAGAAATATATGTAGACAGCTTTGAAAGGTGTCTCAAAATAAACGCAAAAATGAATTTGCCGCCATTTGTGTAGGTAATGAAGTGTTGACAACACAACAAAAAAAAAAAAACAATTTGACAGCTGACAGTTGATAGTTGAGGGTTAGTAAAAATGGAGCATTACACGAGAGAAAATCGTTTTTAGCAAAATTTCAAAAATAATGAATGTTTGGCAGCCACAGTTCGCAAGAATTCAAATTATGTTCGGAGTCAGTGTTGCCGAAGTGGCACAATTGTGCTTTTTTGACATGAAAATTACATCGTGACACGGTGGCATGAAAAAATTTTATATTCCCCCTTTTTTTTTATTTACATTTTTTCTTCAAATCTAAAGCGAATTTTGAAAAAAAAATTAGGTAATTTATTTCCATTTTTTACTTAAAAAAAAAAAGAATTTTGAAAAAAAAAAATTATTAAATTTGCTCCAAATGGAGTGAAACGTGTCAGAAACTCTTATTTTTTGATAATATACAGGAATAGAGCAAATTATTTTTTCTAAGTTTTTGATGTATCAATACAATTGAATTATTTTTTTTATAAGAATTCGAGTTTTTTCACATGGCACGAAAGAAGCACGTTTTTTAGAAAATGTGGCACGGACAAATTTTTTTTTTCGGACGGCAACGCTAGTCGAAGTATTGATCTAACTTGTCAACAACAGCTGTGGAATTGAAAAACTCAAGAAAACTGGGTCACCACACGATGTTCTTGCTCGTGGTCGTTATTCCACCTCGTCAGTAAAATTGAAAAAATGAACATTGAACAAAGATGATAACAAAACTCTAAGTTTACGTAGTTAAACTATTCGAAAAGAATGTGGTGCATTCGAACTGACGATGTTCATGACACCTGCTCCAGGATAAAGGAAAACTCAAGACTGCACACATTTTTGAGCACGATGATCAAAAACGACTGACATGTCATATTAGCCTTTGATTTTCGTGGTGAATTTTGTAATAAGAGCACGAACATCGTGTGGTGTGTTGTCACCTTATAAGACGAAACCAAAAAGTGCCATATCAAAATACTATCAATAGTTTCTTTAAGCAAGCAAAATTAGAACTAATTTTTGGTGATCCACTTTTAATTCCTATTATAGCGCCATCTGAGACTTGAACTAGAACGCACGTATTTATAAACGTTGTTCAACTTTGAACAGCCGTCCAATTGTTATAGATAAACATTTTTATTTGATGCTAAGAGCTACATATCAATATAACTTAGACAACGGAATCGGTTGTCTAAACCTTGGCTAATGTTACATTATATTATTTTTGGTTATAAGAAAATTTTTATTTAAAATCTGCTAAATAATGTTAAAAAACTGCTAGTTGCTAGTTCGATTAACATAGATGAAGTCATTTTCGAATTATTAAGTTCTGAAAAAAATTAGTTTGAAACTTTTTTTAAAAATCCAAAATTCTTTTAACACTTTTTGAAATATTCTTCATTAAAAAAAATGATCAAAATCAGTTGAACTCAGTTGAACAGTTTTTGAGAAAATAAAAAATCAAAAAAAAATGTTTATATGGTAGGTACCATATTAATAACAATTTTTCGAAATTTTTTTTTGGTAGCCTTTTTGTAAAAAAAAATCGTGAATTAAAAAAAAAGGTGTGGGCACGTTTTTGAGAAAAATTAGATTTGCTAAAAAAAATTGTACGGCAAGTACCCTTATTTTTGGTCCTAAAATAAAAATGAAAAAAACTTGTCGGGGTCATAGGTACCAAGTTTAAAGAAAATCGACCCAGCCGAAAGGACAGCACAGACAGAATTGCGAGACCCACTTTTTCAACTTCGCTATCATTGTAATGTCAAGTCTGATCAATATCTCGAGTATACCATTTTTTTTACGAATTTTCCATATGGTAGGTACCTTTAAATTGCAAGTAGAAAATGATGGCGCGAAAGCTTGTTGAGAACCATGACGCTTAGTGACTTAAAATTCTCATCCATTCCTGTGTGGATGTTGCTAATCGCCCATAAATGGAGGGGACGAATTTTCTAATGACAAGAGAAGTTGACACTTTCTTATCATAACTTGCTTCTGTCCAAAATCAAAACAACATATATTTATAATTAGAGAAAAATGTCCATTTTTGGCGTAACTCCATGTTACATTTCTTCTTACCTCTTAATTTGTTTATGGTTAATTTTTTAGTGCTGAATTAACTATGAGTTAAACCAGAATTAGTTAATGCTCCAAATAAATTATTTCCTCTACATGTTGTCTATTTTTTTGGGCACTAACCTGAGACAAGATTGTTCAAAACTTTATACGAAAAATTTCTTGTCTATCTCCTTTTTCAGGTTTCGTAAAATATAACTCGCGATTCACGAACCATGGTTCTTCCACGATGAGGATCCGAAAAGATCCTAAAATCAAATCATTCATCATCAATTAGTATCCATTTAGTGCGGTTGTGAAAAAATTTTGAAAAAAGTAACAAAAATTAAAAAAATTGAGAAATTTTGAAAAAGTGAAAAAAGTCTAAAATTTTGAAAAAAATGAAATATTAAATATTATGAAAAAAGTAAAAAATGTTGAAAAAATTGAAAAAATTTTGAAAAAATTCGAAATAAACAAAAAAAGTCAGTCAAACCAGTTTAATTAATTTAATATTTATGTAAAATGACATTTTTTTCTAATTTGAATTGTTCGTGAATGGATCTTCCAAAGTTACCACGTCGCGTCGCGATAAATTCGGAAACGAACCATATTTTACAGGTCTCAATTCAAATTTGATTCGATCATGAAAATGTATTTTATTTTAAAAGATCCAAAAAATAAGGTTCGCGATCGAATCAAAAATAAAATTCGCTTTTGAATTTTCCATGCGAAAACGAATCATATTTTATCGCTCTTCGAACCTTGCATTTTATTTAATCAAATAAGGCATATTTCCAACTATTTCAAAATATATATTTTGAACTATCTAGACACTGTGTAACTAGTAAACAAATTTAATAAATACGCCTGAAAGTGTATATATGTTTGTAAGGGCAGTACATTAAAACGACAGATTCATGTAGAGTACTTCTACTTTTTTATCTGTTATTTGCTTGCGAATTAGTCTGCTAAAATACATGTCCAGTTTTTTTTTACATATTTTTGTTTTCTTTTTTACGTAATTTTTGGAAAGCCAATCTTTTTATCACAACCGATTATATTAATTACCTACTTGTCGAACAAATAAATTCATGAAACTAAAACTATACTACGAGTCCTAATAGTTTTACTCGCATATCTAAATTGGGGGTTAAACATTGCTTTCCTTCAAGTAATAATCAAAACCGATTACCTTCATTAGCTCCAGAGTTCAAAAATCTCATTTCATTTTGTATCTTAATTGGCGCCCAATCAAGGAATATTCATATTTTGTTTTTATTTTATTTTTAATTATCAATTATGTTTATAGTATTTTACATTAAATTACAAGTTTGTTTAATGTAAGATTAATTGCTACTGAATGTTAAATTTTTTCCATGAACTTTTAATATGATAATAATTAAATCAGCAACTTACACATACCAAATTATCATGCTCTCTTGCTCTGTCAAGATATATAATTTGTATGGATATATACAACAAGCTTAATGATGTAAAAATATTTACCTCAAGTGTCAGGATAAAATGCGCGTGAATGATAATCAAAGGCTCTTAATTGCATTTAACTGACAACCCTATTTATATATTATTTATGAAACGTTTCATACACACATGTACATATGTAGGAAGGAAAAAATATATGTATACGATTTAAATTACGGTTAATATAGTCAAGAGAATATGACGTGAATAAAGTAAATGAATGTTTGTGTGTCAAGAGGGAAAATCATTGCGGAGTCTATTGAAAGGCAAATAAAAAATATAATTACACATCATTTTAATGGGTTCAAGTTTGTCGATCGTTTAAAAAGAAATTGCAAATTCTCCGGTGTTAAATTTTTATGATTGCTATGTAGGTACTTTATAACCTTATAATAGGTATGAAGTTATCACAGATTTTTTTATTATACTTTTTTATTACTTTTTAATGGAGAAAACATTGTTATGTCAAAATAAAGAAGATTAGATTAAACGGGTGATTAAAAGAGGTGAACTATGGGAGGGGGAGCACTGGGGGTAGGAATTATACTTGTAAACGCCAAATTGTTGTATGCTTTCAATTTTTAAGAAAAACAATTTAATGTTCAAATTTATTATTTTTTCGTTAAGTTTAAAATGTATCAATCTCTTTCAAGCTGATGATAAAATCAGGCATATTTATTAGATTTATTTAACTATAGTTAGACATTGTCTAAATAGATCGAAATATTTGGAAATAAACTTCATTTAATTAAATAAAATGTCACATTAATCAAGGTTTAGACGACCGATTTCTTTGTATAAGTTAGATAACTCTTACCGCCATATTATTCCACTAAATTAATCTAGATTAAAATTAAAATTTAAATTACATCCGGATTTAAGTTTTTATCTGGATTAATAAAATATCAAATATGACTGTTATTTTAAGTTTTACTTACCAAAAAAAAAATAACTGAAATATGACAGATAGACATCAATTAATAATGTTTATTTATAACTTGTTTGGCTGTCTAAAGTTAGACAACGTTTATAAATACGACCGTTTAAATATAGTATTTAAAATTTGTTTGGATTGTTTTACTAACCACTAAATCAGGCCACTTATGATGATAGGTATATAAAGAAGTCTACAGCTAGCTTTGATCTCAAGATAAGCAAGTCAAACAAAATATAGGTACTGAGAATGATAAAATGAAGATTTCAAGATTATTTTTTCACAATTTTTTCCCTCAGTGCATAGGAACATTCTGATTTTTTTTTTTTGTTGCAAAATTGAACTTTCTACTCTTGTTCAAGTCTGACGATTTTATAAATGGCAATATGTTATCAATTTCGAGATTGTCTATAAGAGACAAGAAATTTACCAGTGCATTTTCAAAAAAAAAAAAAAGAAAACGCAGACATTAATTCGATAAGAAAATATTTTTTTTAAGTTCATTTTTCAAAGTCGATACGATAAGCTATATTTGTGGGTTTATCTAGTAGGAAAAGCTATTATAAGAAGAATAAAATGAAGGTGACAAAAATCTTATTATAAAACGTGCAGTATCTATAAAACTTCTATTTTGTGACGTATGGAGGTATGACGTTAACCTCATATCTTGACGACCACTGAGAAAAAATTATTTCAAGAAGAAGATTAGAAAGAATAGCAAATATTTGCGTATCTGACATAATTTTTACGTCACAATTTGCAATCGTTTTTTGGGAATCGTGTAAACACCTATTCGGGACAGTTCGCAAATCATTTGCGGATGATTTGCAAGACCAAAAAGAATTTGCGACTTTTCGAAAATAAATTTTTAACTTTGCAAATTGTTTGAACACTCACATAAATCATTTGTGAGTATTTACAATCGTCGCGTCCCAACTAAATGAATAGCACTGTAAATACGACCATTTGCGAGCAAAAATCTGCAAATTTGTTACTTTTTCGCAAATAAATTTGCGACTTTTTCGGAAATCGTCTTTACACACATACAAATGATTTGTGATAATTTGCAACCATTTTGTGTGCGGTCATTTTGCGAGAAAATCTTCGAATTTCTGACATTTTGTGAATAAATTTGCAACTTTTCCACAAATCGTCTGAACAACACTCACGCAAATCATTTGTGGCGAGAATTTGTGATCTTCGCAACCATTTGCGACTGCACGAGAATGTAAAGCACTGAAAATATGGCCATTTGCGAGCTAAAATTTGTTACTTTGTTGCAAATTTGTTACTTTTCTGCTAATAAATTTCAAACTTTTCGCAAAAAAATTTGGAATTTTTTGCAACAAAAAAATTTAGAATTTTTCGCAACAAAAAAATTTAGAATTTTTCTTAAAAAAAAAATAGGAATTTTTCGCAAAAAAAAATTTGAATTTTTCGCAAGAAAAAAATTTTGAATTTTTCGTAAAAAATAATTGGAATTTTTCACAAATAAATTTGCGAATTTTTCACAAAAATATTTTCGAATTTTTCACAAATAAATTTTTGAATTTTTCGCAAACAAATCTTGCGATTTTTCAGAAATAAATTTTCGAATTTTTCACAAATAAATTGACGAATGTTTCGAAAACAAAGCTTGCGATTTTTTCAAAAATAAATTTGCGAATTTTTCACAAATAAATTTGCGAATTTTTCACAAATAAACTGACGAATTTTTCACAAATAAATTTGCGAATTTTTCACAAATAAAATTGAGAATTTTTCACAAATAAATCTGCGAATTTTTCACAAATAAATTTGCGAATTTTTCACAAAAAAATTTTCAAATCTTCTGCACATCCCACGCAAATCATTTATGACAATTCGCGTAATATTTGCGATCGTCTCAACTATTTGCGACTACACGAAAATATTAGTATAGCCAAATAGCAAATTCGACCATTTACGAGAAAATCTCTTCTATACACAAATTGTATGTGAGCACGAATAATATTGTGAGTAGGTTCTTCAGGACTTTTGATTTTCATAACAAGATTCAACAAAAAATAAAAACCAATGTACACAAGATCAAATTTGTAAAAAAAAGTTGGATGACACTGTTTGCGAGTTTGACGTAAATTTTACGTCATAAGTTGCTTACAAATCATGTGAATACATCTTTTGATCAGTCCGCAAATGTTCGCAAATCATTTGCGGATGATTTGCGAAACCAACAAGATTCGCAAATAAATTTGAGATTTGTTTACAATTCAGCTGAACACCCATACAATCTTTTCCAACAATTTTCAATCGTTTCAACAATTTTCCGATGAAAATGTATAAAACTGCAAACGCGGCCATTTGCGTCCAAATCTTTACAACAAATTGGCCTATGTGAGCTCAGATTCTTGTGTATACATATGTAATTGTAGTAGGTATTATTTACCGATTTTGGAGACAAGATTAAACAAAAAACAAAATCAATATACAAAAACAACAAATTATGTAAAAAGATCAATGTCATGTTCGCAAAACTGCAAATGATTGAAAATATACTGTCGCAAACTGTGTGAATGACTCGCAAATAAGCCATAGATTTTGCAATGCCATTTGCGACCACGTCATTTGGGAGCCCCTTGATTGCAAATGTATTTGCTAGTTTTGGGAAAAAGTCGCGAATCTTCTGAACATGTGGTTCGTAAGCGTTGTCAAACGTATACGTTTTGCGAAACATTTGCGAATTTAGTCGTGACGTCAATACAGTACCCGCAAATATTAAGAACCACCAGAAATCGGAATGGTATATAGATATGCGACAAAATTCTAAGACGTAGAGCTTGGATCAAGCCAAGAAAAAAAAAATCGTGTGGGAGGGGGGGGGGGAGGTTTAATCTCCCTGTTTATCCTAAAGAGGCAATTTAAACAAAAATCGACTTGCAAAAAAAAAAAACTGTTTAAATCAAACGGCAACATTTACAATATTATGTTACACTTTTTTTAAAAGTTAAAATCCACTTCATAATTTTTTAAATCGAATTGTATGAGTAAACAATTTTGGAAAAATCAATTTTCAAAATCAAAGTTAAAAACAAAAAAAAAGTTTAAACTAATTTTTATTATACATTTCACGTAATTAAGAATTAAGAAATATTTGTATTATTAATATTCAATTCTCTTATTAATTTTTAACCAAACACTGAAAACCAGACGATTAAATGGTTGCGCACATTTACACACAGACGTGGAAACTCTTACCCTTATTATTTAGAAAGAGTGCAAGAACTAACTGGCCTTTGGGTTTTAAAACTAAATCATGAAAAAAATGCGCAATTAACCCTTTAAGTAAATATTGACCAAGTATTAAATTTATCATTTACTTAAATGAAGCAATTTCGTAGAAATGTGGAAATGGTATAGCATGAATCATATACAGAACAAAATTATTGAAATAAGTCTTGGAAAAAAAAGTAAAAACCTTATCTTGTCATTTTTAAAAACATAAAAAACCTAACCTACCTTATCTTATCACCACATGAATCATTACTAACCCCAACTTAGGAATACATAATATTATGTATATAAAGTTCAAACTTCATTTTCTTATCAGATATTCCACAAAAAAAAAAACATTTCCACAAGATTTATAGTTATTTTCCATCAAAATATTTATTATTATATAATTGTTATAATACCTACAGAAGATACAGATAAAAAATATAACAAAAAAAAAAGTAATAATTCATTAAAATTGCACATTCATTGTTTTTCGGAAGCAAAAAGTCGAACAAATTTGCCTAGAAATTTTCATATATCAGTGTAAAGTTTGAGTAGGAAGTAGGAAATGTCTTTAATATTCAAAAAGACTCAAAAAAAATACATATTTTCAAAAAAAAATTAATTTTGGCTCAAATGGACTTGTTCAAAGTTTTATAAACAAAAATTTAAAAAGAGAAACAAAATTCACAAGCAAACTAAACTTCTTTTTTTTTTATTTCCATAAATTTGTTTATGTTTATCCGATTTAGCAAGTGAAATTTCGAAATCGAAAAAAAAAAATCTCCAAACTCACATCGTTAAAAAAAAAATAATAAAAAAAAAAAAAACATTAAGGTCGACACAAAATTTAAAAGTGAAAAAGAATGAGGAAGGTGAAATCGACCGATTTTATGATGATGTGCAAAGAATGAGAATGTTGTGGTATATTATTCTTACCTGGATTTCAATGTGAAGATAGTACTGGCAACTCGTTGAAATAACGACAAATCTTCACTAAATGGCATAAATATACTTGGAAAAGCTACCGGATGATTAGGATTACCAATGACTTCATGTGTAGTGATATAAGCACCACCGGGAGTGATACCAATAAGCGGGGCTTTAAATTTATGCGCAAAAGCACTCATTAGCGCTGGTCCAGACCAATCTACCAACACTGCATCATATTCTTCTTCAGAATGACGACGACGACTCCCACGTACCGTGTCATTACCCAATAACTCTTGCATTTGAGGTGATTTTAATTCGGCTACGGCAACAGTTCGCATAACATGAAATACCGTCAGCATCATATCCGATCCACTCATCATGTTCTCTTGATTTTTGAGCATATCCAAAACACTCAAACTATGTGCGAAACTAAGATCAATCAATTCGACTTGTTCGGGGGACGATATTGACCCCCCGGTTACTAGATTTACGAAATTTTCTGGATCGGTTGTCACGATTGTCAAATTATGACCACGTTTTGCCAGAGACTCAATTAGGGGACGAAAGACGATTTGGTGATCGCGAAGGGGAACTGGGAGAATTACTAAAATTCGTGAACCCTCGATAAAGTGAATGCTACCCGCGAGAAGCACAAAGATTGTGGCAAATAGAAATTGTGTGAACAAAGGCATTTTTATTCTGAAATCTCGCAACACTATTTTAATTCATAGATTAGTTGATTTTTTTTTTTGCGAATTTATTTGTATCTAGATACTGCACTGTGAGTTATTTTTTTTTTCACTCAAAATTTAAGACGTTTTTTTTTTGTTTGGTTTAAAATTATTTCTAGTTTTCAAAACAGCACCTATCTCAATGATACACAAACTACAACTGATCGTGCAGCGTGTTCAACCAAGGCATATAGTCTAGTTCATCGTTTGTCTTGGCGCACACACTCATAGCGCATATAGGTATATCAGATACACCTTATTTGAGTGTAGATGTCCACACGAAATATCTTTGAGTGTATATTTTGAGCTTTTTTTTTTTCTTTTCCTATTTCCTTCAAAACAAAGAAAGAAAAAAAAACAATAATAAAAGGAAAAGAGAGAAAATAAAGAAATATTCGTCATCTTTTTTACGTGCGACCCATGTCAGATTTTTGGTACAAAATTGTTAGTTGAGTGATGATGATATATAAAGAGTAGGAGGAGGAGGAGGAGGAATAATATTGTTTAAAATAGGAGATTAAAATTTTTGTTATGGAATCCCCCAGACGAGAGAGGTATGGAAAATTGCACCGAGAAGATCCACCATCATTTATATACATCTATTGAACTCAATTTATTGTTGGCGGGTGCCCGGATGGCAGTATAGTTCAATCTGGTATGAATGGGAAAAGGCAATAAATTAAATCATTACAATAAATGTACGATTGGGGTTGCACTTAGTTGCTCATATTTACTAGAATTATCTACAACTGGAGGAGTTGTAGGCATTTACTTGTTTGATTATAGATAATTGAATTTTGTTGTCAATTACAGGTTGGTCCCAGTCCCCAGATCGCGTAAGGCTGAAATGGTCGGTCGATTAAACAAAAGTGTCGTTTTGACTTTTCTTGCAGCCTTTTATTATATCTGAAGAGAAAGATAGAAAGGGTAGATCGTTTTTAATCGTTGGAATGATAATTATTATTTAATCGACTGTTATTTAAGTCTTAAACGATTTGGGCCCAGGTCATATACAATGCCGAAGAGGAACGATCGTGCTTTTTTGACTCAAAAATTTCGGCGCAGAGACAACAAAATTTATTAATGCGGAGTTAAAAAATTTATTAAAAAAAATATCATCTACCCATTTTCAAAATATGGAATTTTCAAACAATTATTTGGAAAATTTTTTTAAAAATCAATTTATTTATTCTTTTGAAAATTTTGGTATGCAATATTATAAGAAAAGCTTTTTTGCAAATGAAATTCACTAAGATCGGTTCAACTGATAATGAGATAGTCGAAAATCAAAATAATGGTTCTATGAGGGATACCATTTTTAAACAATAGATATTTTTTAATAATAATATAATATGGTAGATCGTTCAGATATTAGTTCACACACAAAATTTTATCAAAATCGTAGGAGCCGTTTTTGATAAAAATGAGATTTTCAATAGCGGTTTTTAAACATTTGTATGGGAGGTACCGTTATTTTTGGTTATAAGAATAATTTTCATTCAAAATCTGTTAGATAATGTAAAAAAACTGCTGGGCGCCAAGTTTAATAAAAATTGACCGAGTCGTTTTCGAATTATGAAGTTCTCAAAAAAAAATTTTGAAATATTTTTTAAAAATCCAAAAAGAAATTTTGGCAGGTATACAAAACTTTTAAAACTTTTTCTAACATTTTCCATAAAAAAATTGATCAATATCAGTAGAACTGTTTTTGAGAAAATCGAAAACCAAAAAAATGGTATATGGAAGGTACCATTTTTAACCATTTTTGGAAATTTGTTTTTTATAAAATGGTTGCCTTTTTGTAAAAATATTACTGATTTAAAAAAAAGTTGTGGGCACGTTTTTGAGAAAAATAAGATTTTTATTTTTTGCTAAAAAAAAATTTGTACGGCAGGTACCGTTATTTTTGGTCTTAAAAAAATGAAAAAAACCTGCCCAAAAAATGCTAGGTACCAACTTTGAAGAAAATCGACCGACCCGTTTAGGCTACAGCCAAAAGGACAGACTGACAGACGGACAGAATTGCGAGTCCCACTTTTTTCAACTTCGCTATTATCTTAATGTCAACTTTGATCAAAATCCCGAGTTCGATTTTTTTACGAATCCATAACTTGCCATATAGTACATACATACATATATATCGCAAGTAAAAAAGGAGAATTGAAACTATGTATTTTACTACAGATCACAATACAAAATTATGTAGTTTTTTTTTTTTTTATTTATGAAAAACGATGTTTTTTTTACCTTCGATATGCGTTTTATCACGCAAGCAATATTGCCATTGTCATTACCAAAGCGTCTCCATAACCAACATTCTAGGCAATCGTATAGTGGAGACAAGCAATTTCTCCAAAATATTGCCAATTTAACAGGAAAAATTGAATAATAAATCCAAATAAAATCGAAAAAAAGGAATATGTGTGAAGCACCCTGATATTTATCTTTGTAACAAACTTGAATTAAGAATTTTGTTATTGATATCAAAGACGCAAAACAAGTTGGGAAGGGAACTAAAATTCTTCTAGAATGAATCTTTTATTTTTTTAAACCACTTACTTGGCTTTAAAGTACTTGTAATCTTCGGAAGTAAAAAAGGAAAAAAGAACATATTCAAGAAATAATACTAATTAGAAAAATAAGCATTAAAAAGTAGTTATATATGTTAAATAGGTAGGTATATGTAGCGTAGTTGTATAAATAAAGCCAGATGTTTTTTTTTTTAGGTCATAATTTGTTTTGAAAGATTGCTTTTATTTACAGCCCTATTTCACTATAATATATGAACACTTATTTAAGCGGAAACTACATTTGTTCTACGTTCGTCCCACAGATGATAGAGCTGATTGAAAATGTAATTCGTCACAATGTTAATTATTGTTAAGAAGTAAACATGTTTACAATTTTTTTTTTAAAGTTATTGACGTTGAAAACGATGATACATAGGGAAACCAAAATAAAGATTGATAAAGCTTCGATTTTAAAAAGCTTTTCTTATTATATATTTTTGATCTCCTAAAAGTATGCTATGTACCTATACCTTAGGAAAGATTGTGGTTTTTAAATTCAAATAAATTGGAATCTACTGTAAATAGGTATTTGAAGTGTTCAAAGTCTTTTAGATTTTTCTATGGTTTTCTATTGAACACGTTTTATGACGTTCATGCGGATGGCTCAGTCTAACTCAATTGACATTTCTTCAATAAAATAAGACTTCGCGTGGACACAAAATTCATTCACATTTCTTATGCTAGATTTAAACGACTGACAATTTACAATCAGCCCTACCCCTATATCACGAATTTCAAAGTAATTGGAAACATTTACGAATTCCGAAAAAACTATCACCGAATCGCTTCGTAAGATTTTAGATTTTCCACTACAATATGTTTTGATTTTGTTTTTTTTTTTCGTAACAAATTTCGTATTTCGATGGAATGGAATCCGTAATTGGGCTGATTATCTTCTGCCATTTTGTATACCTAAGCATATAAATAAATGGACATTCAACTCAATTATGTTTACAAATTTCTGAAATAATGAATAATGCTTGATTTGAATTTCACTCCAATAAGAGTTTGATAGAAATAATAATTTGAAATCACATTCTGGGAATATAATGTACATTCAAACTAAAGTTTTAGACATCACAATAATTTGTAACAAGCTAGACCTTGCATTTTATCGTTTCTTAAAGTTTAAAAAATACAACAAAATACATATAGAATTTAAGTGTGTCAATTTCAAAATAGAAATATCAACCAAAAACAATTGAAAAGGCTTCAAATTCCAAAACAAATAATTTTTAAAATTAAAAAGGCTGAAATCAAAAAGTTTGAATATCTAATCTAATTTAATTTATCGCAGAAAGATCGTACAAATTAAAAAAAAAAAGAAGAAAAATCTGATGAAATTTTCGTCGGTAGGTCATAAAAACTTCAAGTATGCGACATTTATCATACAAAATTTTCAGCCCAAAATGAAAAAAATACCCAAAACCGTAAAAATAAACCAATTGCTGGTGTTGTTGCTTTATATATGAATTCTGGCGATCATTTTTCACTTTTGGTTTGAGTAAGTTTAAATTTTTTTTTTTCGTTTTCGGTTTTTTTTTTTTGTTTTCATTGAAGACAAATTTTATAAAGCTAGGTGAAAACTTTGCCGCTCTCTTTCGATTTATGTAGACTCAGTCAAAATTGCAAGGTCAATATATTTTTGTGTACACACTTTTTACTTCCTCTGTGTTGGGAAAGTATTGGTTTCGTGTAAAAAAAAATGTGTGGTTGTACTAATCAAAATTAACACTACGGTGAATGGCATAAGTACCTGCAAAAGGATGTGTTTCGCCATAACGTACGTTTGTGAGTTTGGTTTTTTTTTCAAATAATCTCGAAAACAACTTCAATGATTTTGATTAAACTTTGTACCTTTTATAACCAAAGTATTGGAAGAAAACTGCATTTCATGTTTTTGCAAAAAAAATTCCCATTATACGGAAGTAAAATTTTGATATTTTTTGAGAAAATTGCCTTATTTTTACTTGCAATATATACGTACAATATGGCAATATGACTGATATTGATCAATTTTTTTGGAGAATGTTTGGAAAAGTTTTAAAAGTTTTATATACCAAAATTTTGAAAAAAAAATTTTTTTTGGATTTTTAAAAAAGTTTCAAAATTTTTATTAAACTTGGCACTCACAGCAGTTTTTTAGAATTATCTAGCAGATTTTGAATGAAAATCACTCTTATAAGCAAAAATAACGGTACCACCCATACAAATGTTTAAAAACCGGTATTGAAAATCTCATTTTTCTCAAAAACGGCACCTACGATTTTTATTAAAATTTTTTCGTACGATCTACCATTTTAATGGAAAAAAAATTTTCTATCGCTTAAAAATGGTATCCCTCATAGAACCATATTTTTGATTTTCGACTATCTCATTATCAGTTGAACTGATTTTAATGAATTTGTTTGCACAAAAGCTTCAAATAAGTTCTAATAATGTTGCATACCAACATTTTCTAAGGAATAAATTATTGATTTTTAAAAAAAATTTCAAAATTATTTTTTGAAAATTCCATACAAATTTTGAAAATGGTTAGATGATATTTTTTTTGATTAATTTTTCAACTCCGCTTTAATAAAGGCTAAAAAATTGCATACCATTTTTTTTTTAATTTTTTTCAAAATTTTATATATGTACATATAAAAAACCGCTCCAACAATTTTCAATTTTTTTTTTCTCATAAATTGAGATTTCCTTAAGAAATCGGATGATGTACATCGTATTGGTGTCAGAACAATTTCAGGGGTTATTTAATCAATTTCAGCCAAATTAATAAACGTGGAAAAGCGAAGGGATAGGTCTTATTCCGTGAACTAAGTGCAAAATGTTATGAATAAAATTTACCACCGGAGAAGGTGGTTTAGCGAAGGAATAAGAACCAAATATGTCAAATTTATTCTGAAATAAAAAAAAATACCGAAGTGAAGATTGCTAATTTAACTTTGAATAAAATTAATAATCTCTGCTATATTTATCGAGTTTTTAAACCATTAATTCTAATTATTGGACAATCAGCCATCAAACACCATAAAAAGAAAACTATAATACAAAAATACACGTATATGATCTAATGGAAGTGCTAAGTGCCAAGGAAGAAGATTTTCCAAGGAAAATATGAGGAAACTCATTGCGGTTGTTGGCGATGACCTAAATGGGGACCCAAGAAGTGGACCTATTTCTGTCGGTTTGCAAGTTATAGCTTCCATCAGATACATTCCATTTAAAAAAATAAAAACAAAACAGAAAACAGACACAATACAAATTGAAAAATTATAATAATTCTTAGGTTTGTTTGGTAACTTGAGCTCTTTTTTTACAAACTATCACAATTTTCTGTCAGAACCCATACGAAAAATACCCAAGTTTGCGAAACTTGTGGAAAATTTCAAGTTACCAAACAGGCACCTTATTTACTGTTGTAGATTTTCTTAAGGGATTTCTGGTAAACGTCAATTTACTATTCCAGGAACATTTTGGTTTTATTCATAGAAAATTTTAACCTATAGCTTAACTCTTATTCCCTGCTTTAGTTAACTCGTGGAATAAAGGTGGAATAAGCGTTTTTTATTAATTTGGCTGTTTAAACATATTTTATTTCAACAATTTTTCAGTCTAAACTGTAAGTTCCATGCATATTTGCAACACGGTGCTATATTGTTCATAAATAAATGTACCTGGCATAATACTACCTTAAACTTAACTATACGTTTTAAGCAGGTGCGGTAATAATTTATTTCTTTTATAAGATAAATATAGTTTTTGACATATTATAACTTTTAAAAACACAGTGTGATCGAACATAAGAGCATGTTCGTGGGACTTAGTCGTGCACATATATTTTTAGTTATTCATTTATAGCTTTTAAATAGCTTGACCGATTTGGGTCTAATTTTACAATCTGGTGCTTCTAAATACAGTCGAACTTCGATAACTCGAACCATCACTTGCCAAAAAAATAATTCGAGTTATCAAGACTTCGAGTTATCAAGTAAAACACAAAATTAATACAAAGTACGTCATATTTATTTGCGAATAAAAAAAGAACGGTTAAAATATTCTGTTAAAATCCACTCGTCAGGAATTTTTGTTTCGATTTCCAAAGAAAACTTCAATGGAGTTCAAACCGTTATACAAAGAATCGGTTGTTTTTTTTCATTTTTCTTTAAATATAATCGCAAAATACTTAACGAAGTTGCAACCAATTCGTTTGAAGATGGTTGAATCAAATTCTCCTCCAAAACATCGTCAATTACATCACTATCACTGTCATCGCTTTTGTCGAGCTGTGCATCTAATGTATCGAGAATATCTTCATCTATGGGAAACTCCGAAGTAACAATATCCTCATACACTTGCAGAAAATCATTTTACGTAACCTTGTATATTTCTGGCATTCGTCCAAGATTCAAATACTACCTGCAGTTGAATTTCTTGCTCATATCTCTCTTTCAAGCGTTCAGTTATGAAAATCAAAGGAAGTTCAACCTCTTCCTCCCACTCGGAATATTCCCCAAAAACAGCTTTTTTAAAACACTTTGAAATGGTCTTGGATTTAACGTCGGTATTCCACGCATTGGTTATATAGATACAAATACAATGCCCACAAACGCAATGCATTATGAAATGAACTTGTAACAATTTCCACAGAAATTTCGGGAATTCCTCTAAGAAAATTCGACTTATGAAAGGTGACGCCAAATTATATCTTCGAGTTATCGAGACATTCGAGTAATAGAAGTTCGAGTTATCAAACAAAAATTACATGTAAACTTCAGGCCTCGCGTTATTGCCAACCAATTTCATTCGAGTTATCAAATATTCAAGTTATCGAAGTTCGACTTATCGAAGTTCGACTTCAAAATATTGCATTCATAAATTTTGGAAAATATTTTTTTTAAAACAATACAAAAAAATTTGTTTAACAAAATATCTTTTTTTTTAAGTAGGTACCTACTTAACTTTTGAAAATTTTAACATTTTTTTATTAAAGTTTAAATACATATGTAGGCACAATTAACATGCGACCCAGTCGTGTATATCTTTTGTTCACACCACTTTTTCTCTCCGACAAAAAACAAAGGAATAAAAACTGAATTGAATTGACTGTATATGGTACTATTGACAGAATTCAGATGCAATGCGATGATTCATTTTGATTTCTCTGTATTTGATTTAGTTTCAAATATACGACCCGTTGAGAAAGAAATAATAAATAAGGCGCCTAACCTATCTACTTAAATCAGTATTTTTTTTTTTATATTTTTTTCCAAAGTTTCTGGATCGACATTTTTTGATGTTGTGACATAAATTTTGTTTGGTGTCTGGACTTTTTTGTTCCACTTTTGACTAAAGAAGGGTTGCCACAGTATTTTTTTATTAATTAAATATATTGCTTTCAGACTCAGTTGATATTAAATCAATTAGTTCAGTTTTTGTATTTTATTTTTGCAGGCCTTTTTTCAACGAAAATCAATGAAAAATTTCTTGAATTCAGATTTTATCAATATTTTTTTGGGACCTATGTACAATGTACATATTTTAATTTTAAAGTTATTTAATTATTTAATTAATTTTATTTTTTTATTTATTTATTTTAAATAAAAATAAAATTTTCAGTATTTAAATCAAAGGGACCAAGAAGTATAAAAAATGTCTCCAAACTTCATTCATTTAAAAATTAAAACCAAAAACATGGAGCCCATGCAGTAGATATAAATGATGCTTTTGAATAGTTCATTTCTAAGTCACTAACAATTTTACTTTACTGCAAATGATATGCAATGTTATTGTAAGTTCTCTCAAGAATGGTTTTTCTCTGCACTTCTTTCTATTTATCTATTGTGTGCACCCAAATTTTTCGTTTTAAATGTTTGAACCTTAATTTTTATTCAAATAAATGATTTTCTGGAAAAGATATGTTCAAAACTAAGCTCTTTTTAACTAACGCATCAAAAATTATGTCACCGTGTTACTTTTCTTCTGTTTTCAATGTCTCAAAATAAAGTTTACGATATTGGCTCTCAACAGCAAGCTTTGAGAATTTTGTTATAGGAAAAGAGTATGAGTAAAGCAGATTCAAAAGTTTCCTCCCCTTATAAAAAAAAAACTTATGTCGAAATTTCCTTCAAAAAATACTCTTGTGGTTTATTGAAATTTAAAAATACACCATTTCAGCATTATCAGAACCAAAGAAATTTTTCTTTTCCCCTCAACATGGTAAAATATTTTTCCATTACAAAAAAAAAAAAAAAAAAAATACAAAATCTGCATCATTTAAATTCCAATCTAGCTATTTATAGTTCATTCAAAAACGTGAATCTCAGTCCTCAGATATTATATAGGAGGTTTGTATGTAATAATATGTAGGTATGTCTACCCAAAAGACATCTTCACTAATTTTATGGCCCAAAATAAGGAGAGGGACACTTATTTAAATTTGAAAGTACCTCTGATGACATATCTATACCTATACTCTCCTCGTATACCCTACACGTAGAATTTATATTTTTATATTACATTCTCTCCCGCATCCAATTTGTGGAGCTATACAATATACATAGTATATACTATGTGGAAATGACAACTTACAATAATAATTTGCTCACCATCTTAAGGTATAGTGGCTAAAAATAAAACCACAAAAATCAAGCGTAGGTATAACGAATGACTCCTGATTTATATAGGATGGAAATATGTAGGTATATATTTTGTTCCATCAACATGAAGACAAAATAAAATGCACGCTTGGGTCGTTTCTATGGAAGATGGATGATACATTGATACAAAAACAACAAATTGGCATTTTAATCAAGATGGGGTTTAAGGGCAAACTATTAGTTTGCTGAATAAAATCGATGGAACCCTGGGTATAGATACATAGTTGACAAAACAAATATAGGAACTGATTCCTTGGTAAACTTTTTGTGGAAAGGTGTATAATGAAATATGTAAGTCAATTGGAATATTCCATTTGACATATTTTTGTACTTATTGTATCGGAATTAGAAGATATATCGCATATGCTTGCTCAATGGCTAAAATTGTATGTTTTTGAATTTACTGATACTTTAAGGGCCAGTTTCACAGTGAAGTAAGTGTCACTTAAGTGCCAAATATGGAAAACTAATTCCCAATTTCACAGTGCAAACTTATCGGAATAAGTGACACTTAAGTCTTCTATGTTGGCCACTTAAGTTCTACCTACTCGGGCAGTAAAACTGCGGCTAAAATACCAAAATGGAAAAATTAAGTGCCACTTATTTTGTTAAATGTGCACTGTGAAACTCGCCCTAAGTGATATATAAGACCAAAATTAAGCTTTTTGATTAATGTCGTTATCGCAAATTCACCTGTGAATAATTTGGCTTCATTCTACATTTCCTTTGATTTCTTTAAGTGAATATGAAGCCTCGAAGGTACAGGGTCTTCCAACGATATATGCAAGCTATAGAAACAAAGTTTTATTTTTAAATTGATTTTTAAATCGGAAAAATTCTGTGCCAGATACATCGAGTCTCCAAACGACACTGCGAGTCTCATGAAAACCACATCAAAGGTTCACAATACAGGCTTCCTAAAAAGAGCAGATAAAACCTAGGCCCTGTTTTATAAACCTTGACAGGTGCACAATTCTACAAGTTATATGTCAAATTTTCAGTTCATAAAATATTGAAAGACGACATAATTGTCAGTTAAATACAACTACAAATTTGTCATTTGTTAAATAATGAAAAATTTGTAATTAAGGCAATTCACATTTCTGAAATCTCACTGAGCAAACTTCTGTCCGCTTCAGTGAGCAGAAGGAGAAAAATTAACAAGATTTCTCGTTTAGACGTTAAAAGGACTCTTCATCTCCTTTTTATGAATTGATCAACTGCGACAAAAAATCAACGAATCCAAAAAATATCAGTCACTGTTTTTTGACAGCAAAGTGAGCAATTTCACTGAGGAATAACATTCATATTTCTGAGATTCTGAGACCTCAAAAATCTTAAGAAACCTGTACTGGCTATAATTGTTAAATTTTAATAAATGTTTCGTGGCTTAAAAATTTTAACTAGCAAACTTGTCGCTTGTGACTGAAACTAAATTTTCTGTCACTGACAAAATATTGTAAATTTCTTTGACTCAAAAAAATATTTCAGTACAAATTAGTCAGAAAATTCTTTTTCAAAAAGCCATGGTTTTTTATGATCCGAAAAGATGATAATTTTGTCGCATATTTTCTGACAATTCTACAAAAAAAATGTTAAATTATTATTGTGGGTCTGCAATTTGATATTGTCAACTTGTCACTTTACAAATTGCTACCTGTCACAATTGTCAAATTTTATGAAACAATGTTCTGGAATAAACTAAATAATTCCCTTATCTGACAATTTATTGTAACTTTTGAGCACAAACTTTAAAGGTTTTTTTTTATACACTCTAAATATTCTAAAATACTCTAAACAACTAGTTTAGAACCAACTCGTTTAGCAACAACTCGTTTAGAACCAAGGCCTAGTGACTTTAATAAAACTCAAAAATTCATGTGTGCGTGTCGGCAGGAATAGGACCTTAGAATTTTCGGGTTCGCAAAATATATTTATCATTCTTTATCGATTTTCTTGAAAAAAATATAGTTCGCCAACAATAAAATTTTCGATTTATAAAAATTTATAGTTCTCTCAGGAACAAACTAAATCCATTTTTGTATGTATCTCTCGGTCGTGAGAGATCGGAAAAATTTAATTCAGGTAGAATATGGTTCTCTCGCGATAAGGATCCGAAAACCTTCAAATAGTATATCCATTCAGTTCGGTTATTGTGTGAAAAACTTTGAAAAAAATGCAAAAAACTCCCTTTTTCCATATTTTTCAAAACTTTTTGAGAAAAGTAAAAAATTTTGAAAAACATAAAATTTTGAGAAAAGTAAAAGAAAATTGAAAAATGTGAAAAAGTTAAAATTTTGAAAAAAGTAAAAAAAAAACTGAAAAAAGCAAAAAGTTTATAAAAAAATAAGAACATTTTTAAAAGATGAAAGTCAAAAAATTTGAAAAAAGGAAAAAAAATTTGAAGTCAAAATTTTTAAAAAAACGTAAAATTTTGAGATAAGTAAAAAAATTTAAAAAAAGCAAAAAAACATGTAAAATTTTGAGAAAAGTATAAAAATTTAAAAAAAGCAACAATTTGACAAAAAAGTCAAACATTTTCAACACACTTTGAAAAGCCAACATTTTTGAAAAACATGTAAAATTTTGAAAAAAGTAAAAAATCTTGAGAAAAGTAAAAAAAATTGAGAAAAATTCAAAAAATTTTGAAAAAAAATAAAAAGTCAAAAATTTTGAAAAAAGTCAAAAGTTTTGAAAAACATGTAAAATTTTGAAAAAATTAAAAAAAATTTGAGAAACGTCGAAAATTTTGAAAAAACGTGAAGAATTTTGAATTTTTACATTTTGTTTTATTATTTAAACGGTTCGTGAATGGATCTTCAATAGTTCCTACGTGATAAATTTTCGAACAAAGCATATTTTACAGATCCCAACAGATTTGATTCAATCGTGAAAATGAATTTTATTTTAAAGGAACTAAAGAATAAAGTTTCAGATCCTTTTGAGTGTAAAGAATTATTGACGTCTATGGTAGAGACTGTAGTTTTCAATCAAACACACCTCTACGGTCTGTCTGAAAAAATCTACTGAGTTTCAAAAAAAAAGTCTCATATATGTACATATTTTTTTATTAAAAAATTGTGACCCTTGACATTTTGAATGGAATCAAATTCCTAAAACTTGGGCCTCCTTTCACAATCGGCCCCAAAAATTTTCCACTTACTACTCTATTTCTATAAGTGACTAAGGGCCAGTTTCACAGTAAAGTAAGTGTCACTTAAGTTCCATATATGGAAAACTAATGCCCAATTTCACAGTGTAAACTTATCGGAATAAGTGACACTTAAGTCTTCCATATTGGCCACTTAAGTTCCACTTACTCAGACCTTAAAACTACGTCTAAAGTCCATGAATGGGAAAATTAAGTGCTTATTTGGTTAAGTATGCATTGTGAAACTGGCCCTAAATAATACAAAAAGAAAATCTATCTGTAGACACAAAGAAAAAATATTATTTTATTTTTTTATTATGAAAGAGCGGCAAGCTTCATCTTCGACAGTAATGTTTACATACAAATTAAACATGCTAATAAATTCTGTTGATGATTCAGGAAAATATTCTAGCTATAACATATACGATCTGAGATAAGATATTCACTGTAGCACGTCGTTGTAGGCGGTAAAAATGTATCTCGCTTTTTATTCTAGGTGCATCTGTAGGTACCCAGGTACGAGAACATTATGAAAAAAAAAAAAAAAAACTATTCGTCCATATTTGTCACTGCTGCATAGTGCACATACAGTTACTTGTGGATATACATAGAAGTACATCCAAGCTGTAGCTGCAAGCATGCATTAAATTTTCATGCTTATAAGACATTAAAACAAAACAAAAAAATATAAATTTAAATTCTGCATTTTAATTCCGTTGTATCATGATTTTTTCGTTTTGATGAGCGGTTTCAATGCTAGGAAAGGTAGTTATTATAAAATTGTCATTTTTGAAATTGGAAACTCTGCTGTAAGTATAGTATACCCCAAGTATGTACATATATGGAGAGTTAGTGAATAATTGTGAATGATAAATCAGTGTGCTTTTTGTATATATGGAGGAAATGACATATTAAGAAGAAGATGAATTGTATATATGCTAATCGGTTTGTTAAAATTCATCAAAATTTCTCAAACTTTTTGGTCAAGATACCACGAAAGTTTGGACCTAGAATGGGATAGTAAAGGGACCACAAACCGATATCGAAGTTTAAAGTGCAAAATCTCGTAAGACGTTTTTGAATCTTTCTCAGAAATCAATAAAAACTTTGTATGGCGATATTTAGTAAGAAGTTTTGAATTCTGCCTTTTTCTGTAAAATGTTCAGAACAACATTGTTACGCTGGAATTTCCAAATGGTGACTGAGATTCGAATGATTTTTTGCTAATATAATTTTTTTTTTTGGATTTTTTCGACTTACGAAGTCCAGGTAGGTAGGTAGAAATGGCGGTCACGAGCAATCTAGCTCATTGACCCAATTAGCGCTAAAGTGCGCCGTTTTGATACCATAAACTCGTTTAAACCTGCGGTTGGGGATGGTTTGGGGATTCTGAGTCTTGTAGCGATATGCCACGCTCGGTAGGTAGTTTGGCTCAGAGGCGTCAGAGGGGTGACCTCTTGGGTTGGACAACTAGGAGAAAGGTGCAGTAGCTACTGAGGTTTGTCCTAGAACCAATGGGTTGCGTTAATGTAAGAGATCAAGTCTTTGATCTTCACATCAGAAAGTTCGTTTAGGTCGTCGAAAAAAGCTCGACCAAGTGATTGGGTTCTTGTTCTGGCCAATGCGGGGCATTTACAGAGGAAATGAACGACTGTTTCCTTCTCCTGCTGATCCCCGCAACTACGGCAGTGGTTGTTGTGGGGGATGCATAGCTTCGCTGCATGCTCTCCAATTGGCCAGTGTCCTGAACATGTCGCAACGACCCTGGCTATGTCTCGCCTGGGTCTGCGGATTAAGTCATTTGTTCGCGATTTACTGTAGGTGGGCCAAATCTTCCTAGAAATGATGCAATTTGATAAATTGCCCCACCTGCGGTTGGATTCGGTAAGAAAGATAGAGAATATATTGCCCTTCATAACTCCAAGTGGAATGTTGACTCTTTCCGCCAGTGAGTCATGAAGGGCTGAACCTTGCCTGGCCAGTTCGGCAGCCCGTTCGTTTCCCTCAATGCCACTGTGACCCGGAACCCAGACAAGTGTGACATTAAGGTTCACGTTAAGGCTGGTGAGCTCGTCACGGCATTGCTACACTAATTTGGAGGAAGAGGCAGCCGAACTAATGGCTTTAACAGCTGCCTGACTGTCTGTCAGGATAGCAGCATTTCGGTATTGGTTACTGTCTTGTTTAAGAATCTTACATGCTTCCCTAATTGCCAGTAATTCAGCTTGAAACACACTAGCAAAGTTGGGTAGCCGGAAAGATCTAGAGATGTTTAGAGATTCGGAAAATATTCCTGAACCAACCCCACACTCCATTTTTGAACCATCAGTGAAAATAGTTGTGTCGAAGTCTTTCGTCACGACGTCGTCTTGCCAATCCTGTCTGGATGGGAAAGCTACTTTAAAATCCCCACTGATGCACAAAGTTGGAGCACAGTAGTCAGTAGTTGCCGAAAGGATGTGATTGGGAATGAGATTATGGATATTACCATATTACGAAGTCCAAGATCTATCGATATGTAAAATTCTTCGTTGATATTTTAGAAAAAGTCTCAGAACTTCGACAGTTTGATTTTCCATACAACCTTATTAATAAAAAATGCTTAATAATTTTCAAATTAGTTCTAACAAATCAATTTAAACGTTGTTTAAAAATTCATTCATGAATTCAAATATTTATTGATAAACAATTAAATGTTAATTGAAGTTAAGTAACAATTCTTAACAATAATCTAATAAATTATAAATGACATAAAAAGTTAAGTGGTGGAATTACTACATGAGTTTTAAAAATAACAAATAAATAAAAAAAAAATTCTTTTTCTAGTCGTTGGCAAAAATTCTTAGGTATTTTTAACTTAAATAGTCGCCAATTTGGGTGAATTAGCTAATTTACGTGAATTAACTTCGGTTTGTCGTTTTGATAAGAATTCGATAAAGATTAAAGACAATTTATTTATTCATCTAAAATTAATAGGGGGTACCCTAACCAACTTGGTGTGGATAACTGGAGACAGCTGGCTGGTGAAGCTTGAGGTCCACGCCAAAACCAGGAAAGTTCGACATTATTAAGTTTGAAAAAAAAATTGACAAAGCTTGATTTTATCGTGTAAATCGTTTTCTAAAAAGTACCTTAAATTTAGACGAAGAGTTTCGATTTTTGTGGGTGAAAGTGGCAACACTTATTTCATCATAAGCATATTATTAGGTTGGTGGTGTTTACCAACGCTCCCTGGTGTCGGAATTTCAAATAATGTTTATCCTGTCAATTCTAATCGAAAAAACGAGTTTTACTTAAGTAAAAATAGACATTTGATGAAATAGGAATTCAAAAAAGAGATACTATAGTTCTTTTCTTTTAATTAAATTCGTTATGCGGGTGGTTTAGCAGTTCAAAAAACTAATTTTCGTTGTTTTATGAAATAAGCTTAAATATGCTTCCGACTATTTTACCAGGTGGCGCAAAAGTTGTCACCGATTTGCAAATGGCGGCAAATGTCAATTTTACTTTGACATTTGTGGAGTTAACAGATACAAAATACACATCACAAGGCATAAATCACTGTACTCCTATAAATAACACGGAACAATTGTTTCGAATTGAAATTTGCCACCATTTGTAACCGGTAAAAAGTTTAACCCCACCTTTTAATAGTTCATTAATATAGTCCAGTCAAAATAGACAATCTCCTTGTAGACAAAATTCGCATAGAGCATGAAAATTGGTATACAAACCGTTCATTCATAATTAAAAATGAACTTTAAAAAGTCCCCATCAATCTGACATCTGCTAAAAAATTAAGTCATGTTTAAATGTCAAAAATATCGGTTTCTCTTATGTAACTGTTAAACGGTAGAAGCTATGACAAAATAGTTTATCTAAAGTTTGTAGGTTTTGTGATTTTCTACCAAAACGATGCTAAAATTTTTTTCCTACGAGCAATCGTTTAAAAGTTATTTAGGTTTTTAAGTAAATGCGCCAAAGTCAAAATATCAGGTTTTCACATATAACTTTAAACGGTGAGTGGTATTGAAAAGTGGTTCAACAAAAATTTGTAGATAATGTACCCATACACTACATTCACCTTTTTTCTTAGAGCTTTCATTGGAAAAAAAATACTTTTTCAAAAATTTGTTCGAAAAGTCCAAAATTTCGGTTTTTCGTACTTAATTCTTAAAAATGAGGTTTCTGTAAATTTTTTTCAATTTCAATTTTTATACAAAATAGCTTATGGTGCCTACTATGTATAACCTTATTGTACGAGCTATCGTTTAGAATAAATATATTCCGATGAAAAAAAATGTCAAATATAACGCTTTTTTCGCATATAACTTTTAAGTTGTGATTGCTATCAAAAAATGGTCTACAACAAATTTTTAAAATTATGTAACCCACTACAAAAAAGGGAATCCACTTTTCTTTTTTTTAGAGCTATCATTAAAACATTTTTTTTGTTTTTCAAAATATGACCATAAGCCAAAAATTCCTGTTTTTCATAATTACCTCTTTAAAAATTTAGGTTTTGTAAATTATTTTCAATTCACTTTGTAGACTATGATTTTTTCTATAAAATTGCTTAATGTATACTTTTTCGTAAGAACTATCGCTTAGAAGATATTATGCTTTTCAAAGAAAGCGAAATCAAAAATTCTCCAAAATTTAGCCAAGATAAAAATCAAATGTTTGTTTTTTTACTGTACATCATTTATCTGTGAAAATTTAGCGCACGAAATAACTCTTCGGTACATTAAGGCCCAGTTTCACACTCGATTAAGTGTCACTTAAGTGCCAAATATGGAAAACTAATGTACAATTTCACAGTGTAAACTTATCAGAATATGTGAAACTTAAGTCTCCCATATCAGCCACTTACTCAGACAGTAAAACTGCGGCTAAAGTGCCAAAATGGTAAAATTAAGATACACTTATTTTGTTAAGTGGTGCACTGTGAAACTGGCCAATATTTTCAAGCTATACTTTAACAAATTCTGTAATTCTTGTATTTTGGGAGAATTAAGTTTTATATGAAAATAAAATGAAAATAATTGATCCATTTACAATACGACTTATCTTAGCCAAACAAAAAAATTTTAAATAGTGAGAACAAATTTTTTGAATAGCTATTTTGTATGGCATATATGTATATCCTCCACAAGGCTCTTATGTCAAAAATTAGCTACGGTTTTAGCTGATGTTTGGAGAGATAAGAGGGAGTTAAAATTTAGCGTGATCTGCGAACCTGGCTTAACTCATAAAAAAAAAAGTGTGAGTGCCGGGACTCACGGTTAAGATTTGTAAACATCAACATTCGTCCGAATGCCTCATAGACCGAGAGCTTACATCAAATTTAGGGTGTGGATGATAGCAAACATTTTTTTTTTGGTATTTTTATATAGATCTTAACTTTTCATAAGCAAATTTGAAAATCGGTAATGATGCATGGAAAATGAAAGCGCAGTCCATGTTCTATATGGTCTAAGCAACCAACCACATTTCAACCCAAACTGAACTCGACTTTTTGATTTCGTATATAAACACTCAGCGTTTAGTTACTGAGCGTACATAGCGTTGAACGCACTCAATTTTCGTGAAGCTCAGAACAGAGATTATGGATAATTCATAAGTCTGCTATTACACGATGAATCTAGTTGCATGCTCCTTCTTCGAATTCTTCTTTGTTATTTCGTCCGCTGTTTCAGGCGCTATTACACGTTGAAACCAAAGTCAGGAATCTAATTTGACAGTTCTCTTTATTTTTCATTTTCGTGTTGGGCTGTGCTCAAGCAATAAAAAAACTTTTTCTGTTTTTATTTTTGTTTTCATTATTAGATATATTGAAGAAAGAAAGGTTTGTGTGCCTTTAAGTGAATATCAGTCAAGAAAAGCAATAATTTTTTTTATATGTTGTTTTTAAAGATGAATTCTCATTTCTGGAAAGCCTATAAGGCTATCAATAACAGTGCGTTCCATCGAAATTTACTCTTTAAACAACAAAACCATATGAAGCAGAATAGTAAAAAACGGACAAGAGAAAAGAGAAACGTCAAATAGTTGCATCGAAAATTTTACTCACGCGACACCGGTCACTTTTTTTCCGTACCATCTTTTCGATTTTTGTTCTCTTTTGCACTTACGTAGTTCGAAAAGTCGCATGCGTCTAGATGCATCGTGTAATAGCAGACTAATCTCTGGCTCAGAATCAAAATAACGACCACGGCTACAAGATAAGAATCACGATTGAATTCACGTAGCCTAATGCTAAAGAAGCGTTAAAAAGAGTCTCGTAAAACTTGGCACACGACTCACAAGGCAACTGGTCTTCCATCTTATCTTTTTTCGCTTTCGCAATCATTATGTTAGAATAGAGTCAGACGCAAAGAATCATCATGTAATAGGGGTTTAATATATCCTCTAAGCAACCAACCAAATTTCAACCCGAACTGAACTCGACCTTTCGATTTCGTATATAAATACTCAACGTTTAGTTACTGAACGTACATATTGTTGAACGCACTCAATTTTCGTAAAGCTCAGAATCACGATCACGACCACGATCACGATTACAACGTTACGTTACGTTTTCTTTTCACCCTACCACCAGTATAGATGTTTACACATCAATAATATTTTTGTAAAATATTTTCTTATTTTAGGAATTGAAGAAAAATAGACGATTTTTTTCGACAAAACTTCGTCCTAAAATTATATGAATAACATAGGTTTTCCTAAAAAGTTTTCTTTTGTTAAATGTTTGTCAAATTTCGAAAAAGTGAAACCCACCCAAGTCCCGGCTTTGGGGAATCTCAATGACTGCCCATCACCATCTTAACTATAATATTCTTGATCCGCACCAAAGCATCATTGCACATATAGCTTCATTCTGTATATTGTCATCAATAATATTGTGAAACATTAAATATCTCTAGGAAGCTCTCGTCTGCATATAATGAATGCATGACACCCATACCAATCAAACCCCTTTCAACCAAAAACATATACCTCCCACCAATATACAAAACTAGAGTAAACCACCTATCTGTCATTTTATAACGAAACGAACGAAAAGCTGGTTGAAGAAGGATATACAGATTTGCTATATGAGTGATGATGGCATTGTGAAACAGTGAGTGGAAACTTTCACTTTTCAAAACAAAATGAATGCGATGTGGAAAATTTATCCACACTGATGTGGTTTTTCATTTTCGATTAAGAAGGGGATCCATATGAAGCGCATTTGGGATTTTACTTTTTTTTTGTTGGTTGATAAATATTAAGCAACAGAAGTGAGAAGAAGCAAAAGTTGTTATTTGATTTGACACTTACCGGGGCGGAAACCATCATCAACGGAAGCATATACTATATATACATTTGTGATTATTTGATGTGACACTTAGTGGAAACCATAAAATGGTAGGTGCCTTATGAAAAAATCAATCAAAAATTTAAAATATAAAGTTTGAGGGAGATTTTTAACAGAGCCTGGAGCAAATCAAGTGTACTTTCTGAGTAGAGTAGGATCAGAGTCCTCCTTTTTAAGTAGCCGTGTCCAAAAAAAAAATGGAAGAAATTAATCTAATAATATATTTTTTTCTTAAAAATCTCCTACTAGAAAAATATGCCCGACTGGATCGCCTTTTAAAACGTCAAAAATTGTTAGAGCCGTTTTAGAAAACCTGCATTTTAGACGATCTAAGACAAAAATTTGAAAAGGGAATCACTCAAAAATGCATTGTACCAAATTTGAAGAAAATTTGGCCACCCGTCTATTTCCTAGCTCAAATAGCAGTGGATGTAAAAACGGATGAAAAATTGGTATGGCGAAACCCATTTTTTCAGACTACTAAATCATCTTAGTGTTAGTTTTAAATTTTGAATTTTTGGATTTTTGGAAAATCCCTGAGCGTTCAGAGATCTCTCCTTGGGACATCATATCACTTCTCATTTCAGTTCATTTTTATTATTTTTTCTTCCTTTCACTTTGACGTTTACCGCATGCTTCTTATAGTTAGACAGCTCAGTGACTAAGCTCTAGCCCAGAGCTACGACCTAGATGGAGCAGTTGAGGAAGACCGCTGTTATAATAGCAAGTAAAGGGGTACCCTAACCAACTTGGTGTGGATAATTGGAGACAGCTGGTTGGTGGAACATGAGGTCCACCCATAACCCAGGAAAGTTCGACTTTTACTCTGAAAAAAAAAAATTGACAAAGCTTGATTTTATCGTGTAAACCATTTCCTAAAAAGTACCTTAAATTGAGAGGAAGAGTTTCGATTTGTGTGGGTGAAAGTGGCAACACTTATTTGATCATAAGCTACTCGAAAATTATAAGTTTATTGGATTAAAGGTCTAGACAAAAAATTGTAGCTTATAAAATTCTACATAAAATAGGTTATAAGAATTTTTTTTCATAAGACTAATAGATTTTGCGAAAATCGTACGAAAACACTTCCAGTACTTTGATGTCAAAAAAGCAAATAAAAAAAAAAAACCAAGAGATATTGTAGCATTTGCCCACGTCGCGAATCATAAAATACGGATCTTTATCATTATTTATCGATCTTCTCACGTACCATAAAAAATATAGTTCGCGAACAATAAAATTTTTGATCTATAAAAATGTATGGTTCTGTCAGGAACAAACAAAATCCTTTTTTTTCTGTGTCTCTCGGTCGTGAGAGATTCAGGTAGAATATAGTTCGCTCGTTATCGGATTCGAAAAGATCCTCGAAAGAAATCATTCCTTATTAAGTTTTACTTCCGTTGAAAATTTAAACTTTTTGAAGAAAGTAAACAAAATTGTCAATTTTGGAAAATGAAGAATTTTGAAAAAAATGAAGAATTTTGAAAAAAATGAAGAATTTTGAAAAAAATTAAGAGTTTTGAAAAAACTGAAGAATTTTGAAAAAAATTAAGAATTTTGAAAAAAAAATGAAAAATTGAAGGAAGTTAAAAACTTCGAAATATATATTATGTATGTATGTACGTACATATATTATGTACATATAAAAAGTGAAAAATTTTGAGGAAACTCAAATTCAAAAATTTTTAAAAAAGGCAAAAATAAAAAAAAAGCCAAAAATTCGAAAATTAAAAGAAGTCAAAAATTTTGAGAAAATTCAAAATTTTGTAAAAAGAAAAGTCAAAAATTTTGTGAAAATTCAAAATTCTTGAGAATTTCAAACAAATTTTGAAAAATATAAAAAATAAAAAAAAGGCCAAAATTGGAAAAATTTTCAAAAAATTAAAAAAAGTGAAAATTGAAAATTTTGCAATAAGTCAAAAATTTAAAAAAAAAATAAAAAATTTTGAGAAAATTAAAATTGTTTGAAAATATTCAAACATTTTGAAAAAAGTCAAACATTTTGAAGAAAGTCAAAAATTTTTTAAAAATAGGTTTAAAAAGCAAAAAACAAAATTTGATAAAATTCAATAGTTCTGAAAAAGTGAATAATTTGAAAAGTGAAAAATAAAAATTAGTTTATTTAATGTAGAATACTGAAATTTATGTAAAATGACATTTCTTTTCTTATTTTAATGGTTCGTGAGTGGATCTTCAATATAGTTCCCACCTGATAAATTCGGGAACGATCCAGATTGACTGACATTTTATAGGTTCCAACAGATCCACACAGAAAAAAGTTATATGGTAGATAAAAATTTCTAACTGTTCTTGTTTAATTAAAAAAAAAATTTCAAAAATCGGTTGTAGTTTGGCAAAGTTAGGGCAAGACAAAGGAAAAAAGAATAAAAATCATAAAAACCGTTATAAGTCGAAAACGAGCCGAAAACTAGAAAATTACCTCTTAAGTTTTTCGACTTCGAAATGAAATGAATGGTTTTCTTCTGAGGCGGTGATTTCAAGACACCCTGTATATTTGTACTTCTACATTATTTTTTTTTAAGTATATAATAGTTTTCGGAAATGTACAAAAAAACTGACTTTCACCAATAAAAATTTTAGCCATTATCCAAATTAAGGTTTGCCTTTTAGGAAAAGCTAAGGTTAAAGGTTTTTCTTTTTGTAATTAAAATCATGAACAAATTTGACAAACTTCATGCGTTTCAAAAATGTTTTTTTATTTCAAAAACTTCCTACATTCAGTATCTACTTATCATTCAATATTTGTATTTCCTAAAGTTTTCAGTAAAAAAATGTTATATGTATAGAATTTGAGAAAATCTAATGTGGTTTTCCCGTGTTATCGTCAGTTGGAATGTGTGTCAAAAAAAAAACTCCTCAAATTTAAAGTTCCACTACATAGACAACATTTGCACTTGAAGTAACTTTACTATATGTACTGTACCTACATATTAGTTTTTATCTAATTTTCCCAACTTCATCGTCGAACAAAATGAATGAAATACAAAAATTTTGAGAGAAAACAAAAATAAATCACAAAAATCATAAAAAAAAAAACAAAAATAAATAAAAAAAATAAAAATAAATAAAAAAAATAAATTTCCTACGAAAATGTACCTCCTCAACGAGTTTATTCAGCTCTAAGCCTGAAAACTACAACAAAACACACACTCTAATATCAAGCAGTGTTGACTGAGTGCTATATAGTTGCATAGTGCTGACCAAAAAAAAAAAAACAAAAAAGCTACAAATAGTTATAGACTATCTCTTTTTTTAGAATAAATGTGATTGCATTAGTTTTTTTTTAGTTTGTTGGATTTAGATAGAGTGGAAGAGGGTGCTTATGGCCCGGGGTGGTGTGCGGTTGTTTGGTCTATGGTTTCATTGGTTTGTAAAATGTTTTCTATCTATAATAGTTCTGTACAGTATTTTTCTTGCTCTGCTGCTGAACTGACACCAAAATGCAAAACCGTACGACACAATCCGGTAAAAGTGTCATTTATTTGTTTAATTCTAACAAACGACCAAACGCCAAAATGATTTATTCGGACAGGGTGGTATTAACATAGATGGTCGACCGGTAGGCGCTCGGTAAGCAATTTGTTGCTAGCAACTTTGTTTTCCGAAATGTTAGCGTCAAAGGGATTTTTCTTGCTACAGCAGGATTAAGTTTATTTTTACGATTTGGGGAAAAAATTTTGAAATCGTGTCGTTTTTAAAAAAAGGGTTCTATTGTTAATATTGGCTTGATGTTAAACCTATCAAGTACAAGACCGTAGCTACTAATTACCAAATTTTTACCAAAATCGTAGGAATCATTTTCGAGAAAAATACAAATTTCTTTAATATATGCATAGAAGATACCTACTGTTAATTTTGGAAATAAGAATATTTTTTCATTAAAATTTGCGAAGTAATGTTAAAAAAATTGGTGCACATTATTTAAGTCATTTTCGAAGTATTGAGTTGTCAAAAAAAATTTAAAAACAAAAAAAAAATATTTTTGAAAATTTTAGTTGTTTTAAAACTTTTCAAAAATTTTTTTCATAAAATTTTTTTTCAAAATCAGTTTAACTATTTTCGAGAAAATCAAAAAAATGGTTCTATGAGAGTTGCCAGGTGGCCTATATATTTATTAACTAAATTTAGAAAAAAAAAATTGGGGGCCATTTTTGAGAAAAAATGGATTTTTGGTTTAAAATCAAAAATAAAAACGCGCGGGAGAATATCCAAAAGAAGCCAGATACCAAGTTTTAAAAAAGTCAACGCATCTGTTAAGATTGAAGTCGAATAGACAGACAGTAATATTCCTTCATAAGATTCACATAAATTAAAAATTTAATTTTTGTTGATAGATGGCGTTGAATACCAAAATCTCAAAATTAGCTTCAAAAGTATAAAAACTTATAATTCGATTGGATTTAAACTTGGAAGGTACAAAATGAGGACTGTACTTAAATCAAAAATGTTCATTGTTCAGTTTCTCGATTGATGGCGCTGAACACTTAAATATAAGAAAAAATTAGACTAGCCGAATTTTCGAATCTTTATCATTCTTTATCGATTGTCTCACGCACCATAAAAAGTATAAATCACGAACTATACAATTTTCGTTCTATAAAAATTAATAGTTCTCTCACGAACAAACTAAATTCATTTTATTTCTGTATCTCTCGTTCGTGAAAGATCGGAAAATTAAAATTCAGATAGATCCGAAAAGATAATTTAAACAAAATCATTCTTCGTCAAGTATCCAGTATTCGTCAAATTCGGTTATGAAGTGAAAAATTTTGAACAAACTCAAAATTTTTTAAAAACTGGAAAATTTTGAAAAAGGTAAAAATTTTGTGATAAGTAAAAAAATTTGGAAAAAGTCGAAAATTTTGAACAAAGTCAAACATTTTGAAAAAAGTCAAAAATTTTTAAAAAATTGAAAACAAATTTTGAGAAAGGTAAACAATTTTGAAAAAGTCAAAAATTTTGAAAAAAAAACCAAAAATTTAAAAAAAAATCTAAATTTTCGAAAAAAATAAATAGAATGTTTAAAAAAGGCAAAAAAATTGGAAAAAAGCGAACATTTTGAAAAAAGTAAAAAAATTTGAAAAAAAGGCACAATTGACTTTTTTCTTATCTGAACGGTTCGCGACTGGATTTTCAATAGTTCCAACGTGATAAATTTGGGAACGAACCATATTTTACAGATCCCAACAGATTTGATTCGATCGTGAAAATGAATTTTATTTTAAAGGAACCAAAAAATAAAATTCGAAATCGATTCAAAAATAAAATTAGCTTTTGAATTTTTCACAAGAGAACTTTATTTTATGGCTCTTCGAATATTGGACTAAATCCAAAAATTTAACCATCTGATTGAACTGAAACTTGAACAATAGAGAGGGTGTCCCAAAAATTACGCAAGATTTAAATTTTCCGACATATAATTGTTGTCAATCCTTAAAAAAACACTTTGACAGCTGATAGGTTATTCTTCATTTAAATCTAATCAAGTTCTGTTTTATTACGGAACAAGAGCTCTACCAACCTCTTGTGGGTTTATCGGAAGTAAAAATATCTAAATATTATATTTTGAATATTTTGTGTGTATTAAGTCCTTATTGGGTCATCGCATGTTGTGAGAGTTTGAGTGGATATTATCCCTTTTTGTTTCTGACTTTTTATCATGTAGATAAGTAACCTAGTTCTTTTCCTTGACTACCACACAAATGTTAAGCCATCCAATAATCGAATTAAAAAAACAAAAAAAAAAAAAACAAACAAAAAAAATCCCTATAATTGGCTTGTTATCCTTTTATCTTTTTGAAAATTTTATAAGGAATTTTCTGTTAACGTATGCATATTCACTGACTATAAATGGTGAGACTACCCACCGAAACCAAACCAAAAACAAACGGAAACCTCTTTTCCTGCCAACAAACAATATTTCCCTCCATCATATAAAATTATTCCCAAAATCATACCTTTTATCCTCCGACTGAAATTTTGTTTTCATTTTTTTTTTTTCTTTTTTTTTGTTGTGAGTTTTGTTTACATTAGAGAATACCCAAAATGAAATCCCTCGCCCTGACCTTATGCACAGTATATTCGGAGCTTACCCCAACTACACCCCTGTGTATTCAGCATCGTCATATCAGATATTATGAGATGATATACCCTAAACGAACCCGGTGCCAGTTTTATAAATGGATTTTCTATATCACCACACCAATACTACCAGAAATAGAAACACAAAGACTATAACACACGCGCGTGTTTCCTCTCTCTTTGGTATTAAGTATCTTTTTGCTTTAGGCTCCCCTTTGGTTTTGACTATGTATGTATATATAGCTGTACTGCTGCTGTTCTTGCTACTGGTATAGTCTGACCAGAGTTGGTAAGATTGTTAAAGAAGCATGATGAAGTGGAGATGGAGTTGGAGACGTTAGGAATGTTTATAAAGAATGTCAACTTGAAGAAAATTTTGGTGACCTTCTTCGAGGACTGCTGCAAGTTCACCCCAAAAATTATTTTGAATTGAAATTTTTTACTTGCGGTTATAATGTAGATTTTGTAAATTTAGAAAATCGTTGGGGGATTAAAAAAAAAATAATTTTGAATATGTATATAAAATTTTGTAAACCTCTTTTAGGAGAAAATTTTTCAAGCAATTTTTTAGCATTTATTAATGCGGAGTTAAAAAAAATCATCTACCCATTTTTGAAATTTCGAATTTTCAAAAAATAATTTTGAATTTTTTTTTTTTAATCCAAAATGTTTGCTTTTGAAAATTTTGGTATGCAATATTATTCAAACTTAATAGAACTTCTTGTATACAAAATTTAATTAAAATCGGTTCAATAGATAATGAGATAGTCAAAAACAAAAAAAAATATTCAGTAAGAGATACCGTAATTATAATGGATGATACAAAATTTGTTCCAATAATATAGTAGATCCTATTTATATAAGCTCACATAAAAATCATATGAGTCATTTTTGAGAAATCAGATTTTCCTTATCGGTTTTTAAACACTTGTATGGGAGGTACTGTTATTTTTTGTTATAAGAATAATTTGCATTTAAAATCTGCTGGAATGTTAAAAAGTCGTTCTCGAAAAAAATTTAAAAAATTAAAAAAAAATATTTTTCTGATAATTTTAGTACAAAACTTATGAAAATATTCTCCGAAAAAAATTGATCAAAATCAATAAAACCGTTTTTGATAAAATCGAAAATCAAAAAAATGGTTCTATGGGAGATACCATTTATAACCATTTTCGGAAATTTTTTAATTTATAAAATGGCACCCTTTTTCTAAAAAAAAATTTTTAAGCTGTGTGCAGGTTTTTGTGAAAAATTTCTACGCCACGTACCGCTATTTTCGGTCCAAAAAAAATGAAAAAAACGTGTCGCTGGTACCAAAATTCAACGAACAAAAATTTGAGCAAGTACGTATGACCTAGTTTTGCACTTTATTTTATATACTTACCTCTTATTAATAAAAGACTTGACTTAGCACTTAATCATCTATTATTATTTTATATTCTTATTAATAAAGTTTATTAAACAATTAAACAAAAAGTCAGTCTTAAAAGACGTCAGTCGGTAGGTCAAAAAGCAGTATTTTTTCTTTCTTTTAAAATAAATGTAAGACAAATAGGAAGCGTCTATATTTTTTAAAGAAACTTGTAGTATCAAATTAGGGAAATAGAAATCAGGTAAGCGGTGCTAAGATCCGAAAATAGTGAGAATTTTCTTTCTTTTTTTTTCAAAAAAAAAAAGCAGAAACGAACTTAGCTATACCTTAACAATTTTGGCCTTTGGAAAACAGTTTGGAATGGTAAATTATCACATGTTTGCTTGAAAAAAGTGGCTTATATTTTACGTTTAACTAAAACAAAATAAACATCCTTTACGGCAGCATAGTAGATCTTCAGAATTCTGAACGAATTCTTTCAAACATATAGCGAAAGTTTTTCTCCCTTCACGACAATTTTCCATAATTCCTCCGTTCACGAAGGTTTTTTTTTTGAAATTCTAAACGAATTTCTTTCTAACTACTTTCAGTAATTATTCAACAAGACAGAAATGATAATTCTATAATGTGGAATTTTTAACGAATCTCATCTATAAATTCTGAAAGAATTTCTTTTCCAAAATGTTGACACAACTCATATAAATTGGAATTTTAAATTTTCAAAGAATTTCGAAAAAAAAGACTCTTAACGATCTTTATTTCACATTTTCTTTATTTTTATTTCACCGTTCTTAAAGAAATTCAATAATTCAATAGTATTTTCGCGGATATTTTATCGACTTTTCTTCAACATAATCTTCACGCATTCAGCCTTTTTGTAGAATTTTTAATGAATTCTTTGTAAATTCTGAGCAAGTTTGATGATCTTAAGTTTCTTAAGTTTTTTGATGCAACTTTCTAAAATAATTAGAGTCAATACTCTTAAAGAATTTTACTTAATTTTATTTATTTTTATTTTACGTTTTTATTATATTATAAAGAAGTTCTTAACGAACCCTTTTAGCCAAACGTTTCTTTTTTAATTATTATTTCCGCGCGCGTTCCTAAAAATTCTTAACGAATTTCTCTATTTAAATCTTAACGATTTTTTTAGTAAAATTCTCAACGAATTCTTTCTAATTCTTTAGCAACATATTTGATGTTTTTCGGTTTTTGTTTTAATTTTATAAAACTAGAACGAGTTCCTCTTAATATTCTTAACGAATTTTCTTCCAAGTATTGCAGTTTTTTACGAAATTCTTAACGAATTCCTTTTAAAATCGCAATAAGTTTGGTGTTCTTAATTTTTTGTTTGTCTTATTATTTTCGTTGATTTTATTTTAAAAATTATTACTTTCGCCATTGCAGTAAATTCTTAACGAATTTTTTTGTAGATTTCTTAACGAATTTTTTTGTAGAATTTTTAACGAATTTTTTGCTAGAATTCTTAACGAATTTTTTGGGAACATATATGATGAGCTAGAACGTGCGTATCACCAAAACTCTTAACGAATTTTATTTGGAGAACATAACTTTCAAGCACGTTCCTTTAAAATTCTTAACGAATTTAATTTCAATGTGCGCATTCGTTGTTTTCTTATCGATTTGTGAAAAATCTCTTAACGAGATTATTCTTAATGTTTTTGGCATTAATCTTCCTAACTAAATCTATGTGCGAAAAAGAAGAATGAGTTTAAAGCAAAATGTGACAACTAAACATTCAATCATAAACAGTCAGTTTTTTTTAGTAATACGTTCAAAACCTAAAAAAAAAGCCAAGATAAAATGGAAAAATCGTCTTTAATAAAAGAAAAAAAAAAAAACGTATAAACTATTTAAGTGAGAAAACAGATAGCTTTGAATTCAGGGAGCGTTAGAATCAAAGGCACTGAGCACAGGGAGTATGTGAATGCTTCTTAAGAAGGTCCAGGGACTATGAACACAGGAGGCGAATGTCCACAACGCTTTAAAAACAGGGAACTTTAACAAAACAGTTGGCCTTATCAGTTGGAGGGGATTTTTTGTTGAAAAGTCATGGGCTGGTAATAACGGGTGATTTTTTAGCTGGTTTGGTTTTGGCAACACTGGTTTTGACAGCTGACGTGTGTTTAGTACCTTGTGTCACTGTCAAACAGCTTCAGTTTGGTTTGCAATTTAACCATGGATCGTCTTACAAATGAACAACGCTTGCAAATTATTGAATTTTACTATCAAAATTCGTGCTCGGTTCGAAATGTTCGAAATCGAAAAATTGTGTTCAGCGATGAGGCTCATTTTTGGTTGAATGGGTACGTAAATAAGCACAATTGCCGCATTTGGAGTGAAGATCAGCCAGAAGCATTGCAACAGCTACCAATGCATCCCGAAAAAGCCACTGTTTGGTGCGGTTTATGGGCCGGCGGCATTATTGGGCCATATTTCTTCAAAGATGATGCGAATCGCAGCGTTACTGTCAATGGTGAACGCTATCGAGCGATGATAACAAACTTTTTTTTGCCCGAAATGGAAGTTCTTGACTTGCATGATATGTGGTTTCAACAAGACGGTGCCACATGCCACACAGCACGCGAAACAATGGCGCAATTGCGAGGCGAGTTTGGTGAACAGTTAATTTCACGTTTCGGGCCGGTCAATTGGCCGCCTAGATCGTGCGATTTGACACCATTAGACTATTTTTTGTGGGGGTATGTCAAGGCTAATGTCTATAGGGACAAGCCCGCTTCGATTGACGCACTGGAAGCCAACATCCATGCATTCATTCGTGAGATACCGGCCGATATGTGTGAAAGAGTATGCCAAAATTGGACTCAGCGGATGGGCTACCTGAGACGCAGCCGCGGTCAACATTTGCATGAAATTATCTTTAAACATTAAATTGCAAAGTTCAAACTATCGATTCAAATAAATATTTCATTCATTTTTTCGAATTGTTTGTGTTTTTTTTTTTAAAAAAGTTCTAAACCTCTTAAAAAATCACCCGTTATAATACATACAGCATTAACGTCATGTTATTTTCGTTGTTTTTTTGTTTTCTTCGGTAAAAATCAATAATTTAATAAAATAAAATACATGAATAGATCACACGAACTTGCTCTTGTGGTTAAAAAATGAAACTTTGTTAGAGACATTAAAGATATACAGGAATGTTAAAATTATCTAAAAATTAATTTTTTCTTTGATTTTTTTTCTTTATAAAAAATTGATATTTTTAAAATTCTTAAATGCAATATTTTTTTAACTTATCTTGAAGCACCATATCAGAAAATACAAAGAAAATCGATCAAACCATTAATGAAATTTACCCAGATATTCAAAAATAAAATGGACGAATGGGTCGCACGAACTTGCTCTTATGTACGATCACACTGTGGTTTTAAAGTTTTTTTTTATTTAAACTGTTTTTTATATTTAAAAATTTGTAAAAAATTGATACGTGGACTTAAAAAAATAATTTTCAAAAAAAAAAATCATCCAAGTTCTTAACAAAATTTTTTAAAAGGTTTTTTTAATAATACATATTCTATATACTTTACTACTGAAATACATCAGCCAAGTAGAAGACTTAGCACTATTTTAATGGACTTTGTTGAATTATTGATTCAAAATAGCTTTTAACGGCCTTTAAGTCCTACAAAAATTGGCGTTTCGTCCCGGCGATCTCACTTGGACTCATCAGATGACTATAGTGAGGGCCTTTGTCAACACGCAATTTTTGCTAAGTTCAGTTCATCTTACATAGATTTCTTGACGAATACCTAGTATGAACTAGGTATTTTTTAAACTTTTTAAAAAAATCAAAAACAAAGCAATTTTGAAACATTTCTCCTTAAAAATATTGATCAATTTCTTTTGAACCGTTTTAGAGAAAATCGAAAGAAAGGTTCTACATAGGAGAAACCAATAACCATTTTTCGAATTTCTTTTGAACCGTTTTAGAGAAAATCAAAAAAATGGTTCTATAGAAGAAAACAATTTATAACCTTTTTTCGAAATTTTTTTTAGAGATTTTGTAAAAAAATTTATGAATTTTTATAAAAAAAAGCTGTGGGTACGTTTTTGAGGAAAAATACGATTTTCATTATTTGCTAAACAAAATTGTGCGTAACCGTTATTTTTAGTTCTAAGAAAAATACAAAAAAATGTGCCAGAGGAATGTCCAAAAACGCTAGATACAAACTTTATGAAAATTGACTCACCCGTTCAGGATAGACAGACAGACGGACAAAATTGCGAGACCCACTTTTTTCGACTTTCCTATCATCGTAATGTCGCGTTTGATCAAAATCTGGAATTTCGATTTTATTATACAAATAAATAACTTGCCATATACCTACGTTCTTCATAGAACCTATACATATATAGCAAGTAAAAATGTCAAGCTTCGAAAAAATTCTGACAAAAGGTAAATTTTGGTACTAAGGTTAAATATTTATGCATACCTACTTCTTTTTACTTAAACTTAATAAATTCTGTCAATTTGTCTATTTTCATTTAATAGTTTATAAATTATAAACATTAAAACATGTTTTTGTAAAATGACAACATGGTACACAATGAATAAAAAAAAAAGTGGTACACAGTGAACCACTGATTGAAGCTCCAGAATTCAAATCTTTCATTCAATGTCGATTTTTTAAATATGACAGATATAATAGGTATATGTTTGTGTAAAAATGGATTAACAAATATAAAGGGTGTTTTTTTTAGACGTGTGGTTTTCAATCTGGCAATACTTTTGGCCTTTTTCACAGCTGTCACTTGATTTATGCTCAGTTTGGTTTGCCATTTCATAATGAATAGACTTAAACTCCTGAACAACGTTTGCAAATCGTGTACATTTATTACCAAAATAATGGTTCGAGATGGCCACCGATCCCGATTTTCACAAGAAAATTTTGTTCAGCGATGAAGCTCACTTTTGGTTGACTCGGTACGTTTATAAGCAAAATTGTCGTATTTGCGACGCCCGTTACATCCTCAAAAATTCACTGTTTGGTGTGCTCATATGAGCAGAGGGAATCATTGGTCCATATTTCTTCAAAAATGAAGCCGACCATAATGTTACAGTCAATGGGGAACGCTATAGAGCCATGATTAATGACTTTTATTGCCTGAATTGGAGGATGTTGATGTAGACGACCTTTGGTTCTAATAAGACGGCGCTACATGCCATATACAGCCAACGATACCATCAATTTATTGAAGGAAACTTTTGGTTAGCGCGCATTATCTCGCGTCGTGGGCTTGTGGCGTGTCCTCGAAGATCGTGCGATTTAACACTGCTGTACTATTTTTTGTGGAGTTATGTGAAGTCGCTTATCTACGCAGAAAAGCCCTAGAAGATTGACGCCTTGGAAGAGAATATTCGGCGCGTTATTGCTGACATACGGCCCCAATTGCTGGAAAAATTGGTCGAAAATTGGGCCTCTCCGCTGGAATTTATTCGAGCCAGCTCCGGCGGCCACTTGCCCGAAAATCATTTTTAAAACATAATGGCAAACCCTTATCTTTATAATAAAGCTTTTATTCTTGGCCATATAACATTAAATTATATGCGTTTAATTCTTCTTGAAAAAAAAACATCCTTCATAAATGTTTTTTACTCAATAAACTGATTTTAAATCCTTGATTCATTGTGTACCATACACTTTTTCACTGTGTTCACACATGGTACCTACAGAGTTAATCAATGGAAAGGTTAAGTTCACATAATTTTTTCACTATCTAAACATAAATGAAGCTTTGAAATTTGTTGATAACATTTAAGACAAAATATTGAAAAAGCTTTGAAAAAAAATTTGCATGTCTAATATTAAAAATGTGACTGTCGAACAGTTTGACCTACAGTGAATACTCGGGTCCATAATGGAATTTTGACATGAGGACTTATGACCCTGTGTCTACACCTTACTTAAATCTCGAAAACGTCATCAAAACGATTTTTCATAAATTTAAGGGTAAATGGTCACACTAACAATTGAACTGAGCATTGTATTCGTTTTCTCTCCCATCACCTCTCTCCACAATCTGAACTCAACCAACATGAATACGCATTTAACACTGACTATATTTATATAGCTGCGCCTCCATATTCCATCATGCTCCAACACCATACCGGCAACAGTGTCGTCTACACACATATCTGTGTGCAAATAATACACACAGCATAACAACAAGAATTCGAACACCCATATGAAATTGTGAATGGTTTGTATGAGTGTAAACTATACTTTGGGGGTCGTCGTTGGGAGGTGGTGAAGATAGCATATAGTCGTCGTCACTAGTTCACCACTCATCGTCACCATCAACATCGTCATCGTCAGAAGAATCGCCCATAGTCTTCGTGAAAAAAAAAAACTTACCTCACTTTGACTTTATTCCCAGTGGGTTTGGTCGACGTTGCTTTGGCCATAGTATGGTAAACCAAAACCCAGTACCACCATCGGTCCTACAGTCCTACTACAACTGGCTCTGGCTGTCGCTGTCAGTCTGTTTATAACCGGTATACGGGTGGGGTTATATTTTATTCGTTCGTTCGCTCCAAACAAAAATCCAAAAGACTCCACCACATTTTTACGTTAGCTCGCTAGCTATTTGTCGTTTGTTTCGAGTTTCGATTTCGAGTTTCGTAGCGAAGAATATTCAACCAACGAACAACGGATTCAATGCAGATTCTCTCGTCGGCGTCGTCGGTCGGTTGAATTGAACAATTCCACTTGTTCATACGAATTTCGTACTCGCATTTTGGTTATCGTTTACGTACCATAGTTTTTTTTTCGAATAAATTGATATCTACTTCGTGAAATTCAAGTGGTGCACCTTTATAAACTACTTTGGTGTGTTAAGTTAAGTGTTTGCTGTGCAGTGTGGTGAATGGGGATTATATTTTTTTTTTTGTCAATTTCTGGCTTATACATTTGAATTAATTTTTTTCAAAATAAATAAATAATGCATCAACCTCATCCCTGACGAGAAAATATTCAGCATGTTGTGCGAAATTTAAATATATTTTTTGTTGTTGTTGTACCTACACTCTCACTGCATCACCATCACCTGGTGGGAAAAAAAAGTAATTACTCCAAGTGACACTTTAATTTCGAGGTGAAATTAAATATACATATACCTATACATATCTATATACATATGTACGAGTGCACCCAACCTATACCTGTCAAAGTTAATAAATAATAGAAAACAAAAAAAATAAATAAGTAGGTAGTTAGTTAATTACCTATCAATTGTTTTATGTTTTTTTGTTTGTATCTTTTCTGTCATTGTATTTGAATTAAATGTGGAATGCGTCTATATAATTAAACCGTTAACAAAAAAAAATTAAAAAACAAAAAACGAATTAACCCAACTTCAATAAAAAAAAAACAGGGTTGTAACAGTTTGTAATATTCAAAGAAGCTCCCTCTTTGAGCTAGGACAAGGATCTAAAAAGGATTATTTCTGAAATTACTGTATAATTTCTTTCGATTGAAGGAACCACCGCCGTTATTCAAGAAGGAGGAAAAGGAACACAGGAGCCGGAAGACCGGAGGAGGTGAGTTTTAGTAAAATTAAGTTTGGAGGAATTTTTTTTTTTTGTTTGTTCTTTTTTTTTTCTTTGGGTGGGTTCGTGCGGTGTGCAGTGCGGGGCAATGTTTCCCTGTCTTCCTTCAAAAATGATAAATCGTGCTTCATTTTTTTGTTTGTTTTTTTTCTTATTTTTTTTTTTAAATATTTGTTCGTTATCTTTTGTTGGACGTTTTTCTTGAATTCGTTTTTTCTCCTCAAACTGAATTAAGTGGAATCAAATTAGCAGGCAAATTCTTTTAAAATAAAAAAAAAAGGATGAAAGTCGATTCTGCGACCATAAAAAGTATAGGGAGAGCTCTGGATGGATAGCGAATTGGTGGTCGGTTAGGTAGTGTGTAGGTAGAGAGGTAGGTATAATACCTACTCACTAGGCCAGTCCGGTTCAGGAGTTATGTGGGCAGGTTTCAGTTTGTTTTTTTAAATTTCGTTTTTATTATTTTACAAGTGGAGCGTGTTGTAAGTCTTGAAAGGATTTTTTTTAGTTTCTTTGCGGTTTCTTATTTTTTTTTTTTTTTTGAATTTGTGTATTCTCTTGACTGCGCGTGCATTGAATATGTCGTGTGGTGAAATGGGATGATCATAAAGCCCTCAAACAGAACGAAGTGTAGGTATAGGTAGATTGTGTAGGTACGTTGCATCGAAACGCAACGGAAGAAATATATAAAACCGTCATTATCGTTAACAAAAAAAAAAAAAAAAAACACTCATGCTGATGGCGTATAGCTGGTATTTATTTATTTTTTATGTTCATTCTTATTTTTCGCATTTTTATATAGTTGAAATCGTTGTTGTTGTTGTTGTTTTTGTTGTTATTTTTCGATACTTTTGTGTTGTACCATACATAACTTGGAAGATATTATTATTATTGATGGCCATGTGGAGGGAATTGGAATCTTTTGGTTTGGTTATTTTATTTTAAACGTGGTTTTTCTCCTTGTCTGGTGTTGTCTGTGTTGGTTTTTTGGTTTGGGTTTCAGTTTGTTTGTTTTTTTTTTTATTATTATTTTTTATTTAAGTTTGGCGGTTTTGTCATTTTTCTTTTAGTTTTTTGTATTATTATTTTTTTTTATTACTGTTTGTTGAATTCGATGAAAAACTGGATTTATTTCTTTGAGGTTTGTTTTTTTTTATTATTATTTGTGGTTTGATTTCACATTTTTTTTTAGCATTTGTAGGAAGGTATGTAGTTATTTCTCTGTAGGTAGGTAGGTTCGTTCGTTTGAAGTTGGATTATGTTAACAGGTTGAATAAAGTTTTTTTTTTTAAGCTTTATTTTATATTAATAAAAAGGTAGATATAGTTAAAGTTAAAAGACACAAAGAATGAAGGTAAGGGACTTTGTAAGAATGAAAAAAAAAAAGACAGACCAGAAAGGAGAGGCTTTTCTAAAAACAGGTACCTACCTAAATAAATCGAAAGACATACATATTTTTTAAATGGGTTTAAATGAATGATTATTGGAAAATGATGGGTAGGTCATTATTTAAAAATTCTTGATTGGTTAGTCATAATCATTAGGAAGCTATCAGGTTTCTTTTGCTTTAATATTATAAGATACCTACCTATACCTAGTGGATAGGTAGACTGATAATTATTTTTTAAATGAGGTAGGTATGCATAAACCTACCTACAAAGGTAGAAAGGTTAACTTATTTCATGTCTTTTTGGTGGTAGATCTACATTGGTACAACACATTTTGCTGTAGTTTTAAAGTTTGTTGAAATAAACCTGAAGAAATAAATATGAAATAGGCACAACAACTTGGGACTTGAGAGATTTACTTCCCACCCATAGGTACTGCACCACAAAAAAAAAATACAAGTAGGTAAGGGAACAATATTCTTATTGACAAGGCCCTCACTAGTCAACTGATGAGTCCAAGCCAATGTATTACTAAAGGCCATTAAAAGCTATTTTTAATCAATAAAATTCAAAAATTCCAAATAAAATAGTGTATTCTACTTGGCTGATGTAGGTACCTACCTATTTGTATGTATATGTAGGTACATATGTTTATAGAATTTAAAATAACGAAGATGAAGAAAATTAGGAAACTACTTCTGTTTAGGTGGAGCGATTGAATATACCTAATTCAATTATAACAAGTTCAAGTGACCTATAACTGATGAGACCAACTGTCGTACCTGGGCGAAATGCAATCTTTGGAGTTGGATGCCACTTGAACTTATTAATTGAATTATAGAATTTATATTATAAAAAAAAAACCTTCTAAACCTTTTTTAAATGCTATAATAACATTTCTACGACTATTTTTTAAACAAAGAAATAGGTAGGTAACAATGTCTACGTTCTGGAACCCTCCAAACGATAAAATTGAACAAGAAACGTTGAAAAATGGAAACAAAAAACTCATGTGATTTTTCATCAATTTTCATTGTTTTTCAACGAATTTTATCAATATTAAAGTTACAGAAATTTACATTTTGGGTTTCTAGAAGTTGTGTTCAAATAAATAGGTACATATTAATTAAATAAAAGAAAATTGTATTTTAATTTTGTTTAACTTTTTTAATTTTTCAAATAAAGTTGTGAAATTTATTTGAAAAATTAAAAGAGTTAACAAAATTAAAATACAATTTTCTTTTTATTTAATTAATATATGTATATAATATTTATTACTGAAAGTAGGTACCTACGTACATAGGATATAAAATTCTTCAAAAACTTGAACAAATTTTTGTTCCATTAATTTTTTTGCGAAGATACTCCCGTCCAAGACGAACAATATTTTGGAAATGTCTACAAGATCCTAATGTACCTACCTAATGATCTGATAAATGCAGAACATTCTTCGAGTGGGTTTAACGAGTTAGTAGCGAGTAAGTTTCCTATACGTTGAACATAACGTATATTCTCTAAGAGTTGAATTTGCGGCAGGCAGTGTACATTTATGAACAATTAAAAAAACAAAAGTAAACCACTTGCTTTATTTTGATGAAATGTTTAGAAATAATAGATAATTCCACGAGAAATCAACGCAGACACAACTTATTCCACCTTATACACGCGCCTATTGAAAAAAATGAAAAATTGAAAAAAATATCTAATCCCAAAAAAAATCGAATTTGTCGAAAAATTCAAAAAAAGTTTCAGAAATTCATTCTGTCTTAAATATTGTACTGGAATATTGTAATGCTATAAAAGACCCTATTTAGATAGTGACGGCAGTGAAGAAGAAAACAAAGATTGTAGTGAGCAGTCATGTTTCATATCCGAAATGTTCCATTTAATACCATTTTTGTTTCCTTCAATTTTGGCTTGTTCGTTTAAGGGTGATGAGAGGAGAATAAAAATTATAAATAAATAATTGGTCAAGGGTAGACGCAAAAAATGCTTATTAAATTGGTGGATTTATAACAGTAATGATGCTGAAGCAGATTTAATTACTAAAATTGAAGTTTCTGCCAAATTTTGGAACTATGTACATATGTACTTATTTATTTAATATTTAAACTCAGGGTTCATGGTGCTCAGAATCAAATGTTTCAATTCACAGATATTCATAGATATATCACATGACAGCGCTACGCATGACTGAAAAATTTGAAGTGTAGACGGAACATGACTATTCACTACGTAGTGAGCAGTCACAATCTAAATAGGGTCATAGAACATAAATTCTTCTCAGAATTTTTTCGAATGCAAATAAAGAATTGTTTTATTTTATTTAAATAATTTTGTATATGCACCCAAAAACAAAATTGAATTTTAGTTGAAAGGTAAAACCGCACTCGGCGGAACTACACTTCAGAGACACCGCGAGCACTTTCGCACGAAACTGAACGAAACTTCATGTTGCGATAAAGTTGGTCAGATTATATTAACGGTGACGTGAATTTCAAAAATTTGGCGTTTTAAAAATGGAAATAACGCCAAATTTTTGATTTGGCTTTATTTCGCTTTTGAAAACGAAATAAGGCCAAATTTGAGATTTGAGTTTTCCAAGTCAAATTTGGCCTTATTTCGTTTTCGAAATGGAAATAAAGCCAATTTGGCCTTATTTCTATTGCCAACTTTGAGATTTGGTCTTATTTCGTTGGGTCTTATTTCACGTCACCATTATCAACTTTGTCGAATAGTGCCAAGCCGTGAAGTGCATCAGTTTTTGCTTAGTGCAATATAGCTCATAAAATTTCCTCCAAATAAATCGTGAAGTTCAGCTCCGCTGAATACAGTTCCGCCAAAAGCGGTCTTACCTTAAGCCTAAGAAAATATAATCATATAATTTTAAAATAATTTCGTAAAATACAAATATGAAACGATATAATATGTAACTACATTTTTCTTATCTAAATCTTAGTATATGTATGTGCAACGGAAAATAAAAATGATCATTTTCAAACACTTTTCTGATAGTTTCTTTATTTCTTCTTCGTCAAATTTCAAGCCCTTGTTTTAACTACAGACACATGTTTGTTAAAATTTTTGTGTGCATCAAGTTTGCACCGCCATTTTCGATAAAAAACCATTGGGTTGTAATTTGCTCAACTTGTGGAATTTTGCAAATTTTACAGATGAATTTTTTTTATCAAAAATTCGATTTCCTTAAAAAACAACTTGAGTTATTTTGTACTCAGTTTGTGTTATCCATGTGCCGCAACCGCTTTTTATTTAAAAAAAAAAAACGGTGGTAAGTGTTAGGTGCTAACTTTACGCTAAGGCGTTTCGCATAATTTATTTTATTTTCGAAAGTAAAAGTAGCAAAGATGTAAATTTTGTATCTCTGAGAACAAAACAGCACAACTTCTTTTTTTTACGAAAACCGAAATTTTGTAAGAAAAAAAAACCGTTCGTAAAATTTTCAAATCTGTGTTTTTTTTTTTTTTGTTTAGTATTTTGGCAAATGGCAGCACAAGCTGGGTTATTTGCAGCACAACCTTCATTTATAAGAAAATTTTAAATGTCAGGTGCTAGTTTCACGGACATAAAATTTTCATTTAAAATAATTATAATAAAAAAAAACGAATGCACCAATAAATTTTCACGAACTTCAATCGAACATATATCTATCTACATTTTAGCGAAACAATGTCAAATAAGAGTTGGGTAAATAATTCTATATGTGATAAAATTTGGGCCTTGTGAATAAAAAAAAGCTAATGCTAAAACTTGGATTTTTAAGTAGAACCTAGATTTTTGGTGAATAAAAATAAGCTTAAGCTAGCTAGTTAAAGATATTTTCTAGTCAAAGCTTTTTTTGAAATAGCCAACGCTAAATTCATTTAGGGGCCAGTTATATCTTTCATTGAAACTCATCATTGAAAATTTTAATTTTCATTTTTGAGGCCCTAAAAAAGCGACATCAGTGATTATTTTGATGCCAATAAAAAGTTGAATCAATCATTATTTCTAGTCAAAAAAATATTTCATTTTGGCCTAGGCCTATCGCAGGAAATGAATTTCTTTATTTCAATGATTGAACTACCTCGTTTTATGTGAAAGGTAGGGCCAAAATGAAACATTTTTTTGACTAGAAATAATAATCGAGTCATCGCTGATATCGCTTTGTTGGGGCCTCAAAATTGAAAATTAAAATTTTCAATGATGAGTTTCAATGAAAGCTATAACTGGCCCCTTAGTTTTAGCTTGTTTTCCCAGCCTAAGCTTCAATTTGTGTGAATACAAATAGCTTTAACTAGAATATTAAAGTTAAAGCTACACAAATTTCAAGATTTCTTCACCCTGTCTAAAAAGCTTTGACTAGGTCTTATTTTCAGTATTCTCTTTAGTTTTAGAGCGAATAGAGGCGAGTAACTAAAATTTTATAAGAAACGGTTGGAAGTTAGTGATGAAGTTTTTCATAGTTCATTTAGATTTTCAAAAGAAAATGTGCAGCGGCTTTCTGATTACTTTTAGAAGAATCAACGGAGCGTATATAGAGCAGGTGCATTGACCATTGAGCAGAGAATGCAGATATTTTTGGGATATCAAAGTGAACCTGGATTTCAGTTGGTTGTAGGACATGATCTTGAAGTTGAACGGTCTTCTGTATCTAAGACATGGCACGCAGTTTTCGTTTAATGTACGACTTATTCGCACAAACTTGCTCTTGCTGTAAGATGGCAAGGCATTGGAGGTATATATATAAGGCATTAAAAGGTAAAATTACAAAATTAATGGAAAATTATGAAGCAGGTACTAAAAAATTGTGCGAGCTGTTAATTAAATATTAGAGAATAACTCAAAAATAAGATAATTTTCTTTATACTTTTTTTAAAATATCAAAACTATTTTATTGGAGCTACCCGGCCTATGTACAAATTTTAAACCAATTGGTCCACAGTGAACGTATAGTCGCAGAGACTGACGGACGATATGATAAAAACCTTTTTTACCCGAAACTAATACTTGCCCTATAGAACAAGATGCAAAACTACCTTCCTTTCGGTCTATATATATGAACAGTTCTAGCTTAAGCTACCTAGTCGAAACTTGTGAATAAAAAATGAACACCTTAAATTGTGAAGCTCAAACTAGAATTTTCTAGCACAAGCTTTTTAGCGTTATCATTTTTGTATTCACATAAAACAAAGCTTAAGCTAGAAATGTCTTGATTTAGCTGCTAGTAAAAGGCCTATGACTAGTTGGCTTTAGCTTCCTCCAAAAAAAGCTTAAACTTCTTTTTATTCACAAGACCCTTTGATTTCCAAAAATTCTGTGTTACAAAATTCTGAAAATCCTGTAAATTTCTGTTTTTTTTTGTTAATTCTATAAAAAATAAGGTGTTAGTCACAGCTTTCAATGAAAACAATCATTGATAATTTTAATTGCTGATTTTGAGACGTTTAAAAAGAAAAATCACTAATTATTTTGATGCCAATATAAAGCTTACAACTCAGTTAATAATTCTTGCCAAAAAAAAAAAAATTTTAAATATATCATTGGCTTAAATTCTTGAAACCTGGTCGTGCTAGAAAAAAAAATGTGTCTTCTTTTTGTTAATATTCGATTTCTACTTAATGTCAACAATTTTTTGTATTTATAAATTTATAATGATTTTTTTTGGTTCAAAGCATTTCTTTGTAATTTGGATAATTAATTTTTATCAATCAATGTCAAGAAGTCTTTAAATAACTTACCTTTTTCTACGATGACTCACGTCAGCAACAAAGCAACAAAAATCCCCAAAATATTCCGTTTATAAAGTTGTTATCTCTTTTATTTTACAAAAAGGAATAATATTAATCAATCTCCTAATGTGCGATGGTGGTAGAATTTTTTTTTCTTTCCTGGAAATAGAAATATTTAAGATAATTACATGAATATTTTATTATGATATTTCAATTATTTGTTGTGTGGCCAAAATTATCCTAATTATTCGATTGTGTGTGTTAACCTTCTTGCGGAAGCCCTATATTATAACCTTCTCATTCTTTAGCACATTGAATCCTATTTATCTGTATACGAACGAACGAACGAATGTTCGTATGTCAAAATGTTAAGGATGTGATTATACTAACATCCCATAAATAACTTAATTTAATGACTTTTCCAAAAGCCTCTCCTTGTATTTTTATAACTATATATAGCAATACGAATATACGATTGTACGCAAGTATAGCGCTTATGAAGACCTATAGAATAAAATACAGTAATTCCTATTTGTTCTAGATATGATTTTTAGCAAAGACTCGCACTGACACAATTGACCTTTTTTTTTTCTAAAGTGCCAATGTCAGACAAGATAAGGGACGCAAAAAATAATAAAGGATAAAGAAGAGGAGTTGGTATATACATAGGTACTGCATGATGGGAGTGAACATGTGTGATAATATGGCAGGAGGATGGTGGGGGGAGGGAGGGGAAATCCTCAATTATGATTCAAAGAGAAGCCTCATAAACGAATATATATACTCATTTATAGATATGACAGCAAAGCGATATTCTACAGAGATAGATTATTATATTTATCTTTCCCAGGGTTTCATTGATAAAAGCTGCTTATTATGTGATAATTAGTTTTATACAGTATTGGTGAAAAATTTTAAGACAATCATTTCTAAGAAACTTGGGATTTCAATAAAACTAAGCAACAGAATGTTAATTAAGGTAAAACAATAATTGGTCATGCTGTTTCTAATGCCTACCCTTATCGCTTCTATGACCTAATGTGTGACCCTATCGCTTCTAAAGCCTAATTCCAGGTTTCTACTTCTATTTTGCCAGCTGAGGAAAGACTTATCTTAACAAGAACTATTCCTTAATTTGCTCTTTTTTCGGTATCAGCGTGTGCCGTCGGTTCCTTCAGTTAGAGGAAGAAAGATAAGTAAAAACCAAGAATATGGAGTTCAAACGGAACACTACACGCCTTTATTTGAAAAATCTGTTATACGGGTCTAAGAATTTGTGAATTTAATATTTTTCTAGCTTTTGGTTTTCTAAAACAGCAGAACAGATTTTGATAAATTTTTTTATTGTGTTTTAATGGAAGAACCATTTGGTCATAAAAAATTTAATTAGGAGGATCCAGGGGATCATTTAATTTTAAAGTCCGATTCTAACGGCACCGAAAAATAATAACGGATTTTTTAGAGTGACGCAGTACAAGAATTTTTTAATATGGGAGAGTCTTTCTCCCTCCGTTTAGACGGCCTAATTGTTTATGACCTTATGTCAAAATGTACATATATGTCGATTATCTAATGAAATATTTACTTTGAACATTTCGTAAAATAAACTCTTTATCTTATCAGTTTATAACAGTTTTAAATTTATGGGTTAATTTCTTTTAGCAAACACTGTCTGCACGTTTGAGGCTGAAGTGTGAGAGAAATTTTTGTTTTTATTTTTTGCCATCTAGCTGGAAGGTTAACTTGGGTTTAAATAAAAAATTTCAACTCTTGTCCTCCTTTGGCAACTATTTTTATATGGAATATACAAACTTCAACTTTGTTCACAGTTTTTTACCTACATAACATACCTATATACGAGTTGGTATGCTTTGTATAATGTACGTGAGAATTTTTTCCATGACATTGCACGAATGGGTTTTAAGAAAATGCAATGATTGTGTAACACATGTGTATATTGCAATGCATATAAAAAACCCACATGTCGCTTTTTAAAACAAATATTGAAGGAAATTGGAAGAAATCAGACGTTTCGATTGAAATTTTAATTTCCTTTAAACCGTTGTATAAATTTTATATAGATACACATGTAATGTATGTACGATATGGACCTACAGAATCAGGTGTTTCAAATTGAATGGCAAATTAAAATGTCACATCATCATTTATTAAATTTTTCGCCATCATCAGAGTATTTTTATTTTTAAATTTTTTTTGGAATTTGAATTTGGAAGAAAAGGCGCTAAAATGAAAAAATTCTCTTGAAATAAAAATAAAAAAAACATTAATACAATATTAATTTTTTATGACTTTAAGACTGATTTACATTTAATTTGAAAATAAACACATGAAAAAAAGGTAAGGTAGAATAGGTTAAAGGTTTTTTTCTAACGAGGTCCTACATTTTAACCGTATAGATATCACTTTAAAATGAGAAATAAAACTGTGAAAAACTGTATAAAATAAAAGTTTGAAATTGTTACGTATGTGAAAACTTAATGTTACGAGTGTGACAAGTAAATGTTACGTGTGTGACAATTAAATGTTACGTGTAATCACATGATTTTTATGCTTATGAAGAATATAATAGAATTAATCATAAGTCTAATGATTTATCATATAGACTGTGACATTTTTCTCACTTTCCACACTTTAGTGAAAGTGAATTTAGTTCTACAGTGGAAGAGACTTCTGGGGAATTATTTTTTTACATCGTGATTTCCATATATAAAAACAACACAAATCTATAAATTAATTGAAAAACAGACGAGTTACGTACATTTTGAAATGTCAAATTGTTGCTAGTTTGACACAACCTTTAAACAATAAATGCGTCGGTTGTATAATTTTTAAAGTTCACTGGAATCTTGTCTAACTATAAATCATAATACTCTTTTTTTTTTCATTTTTCTAAATTATCATTTTGATACAAATTTCTTTTTTGTAACAATATAACATTACAAATATTTTTGTTACGGGTGTGACACATAACACTATTTATGTTTTAATTTGCTAACTTTTGGGTAATTGTTGTGTGTTTTTTTAACTTTAGTGCGGGTTCATGAAAACCCATCAATAAAAATCAAAAACCTTGATGATGCAATTAGCAAATATAATGTAAACCATTTCCTGATTTATTCTGATCTTTATATAGAGTGTCTAATTAACTCAACACCAAATGTAAAATTTGTTTGAAAATTAATTCACCTACTTAAATTATACTCTCTAATAGTTTACCACTCTCATCATAGTCATGTTGTTTGTACTTATAGCATTAAAAATGTATGAGAAAATCAGGTTTCAAAGCCCTAACGAAATTATATATTTGCACAGTCTTCAACTGCTCAGTTCACCACTCAATTTAATCATTTGCTTTTTCACATTTTCAAATATTTGATTTTTTTTTCCTGTGTACTCAAATAACCGCACTTAATTTTTATACTTAACTATTTTCAAAACTAAAACTCTCATCAGTCTCTCATTGCCGAGTTTAATTTCACAAACTACATAAATATAGACCAGAACCTGAGTTAGAGGTACCCACTCATTTAGTTTTCGTTTTGTTGCCAAAACTATTTGCAATCAAAAGTGATTTTAAAATCTCTACACAGAATCCTTACTTTGAACTGAGTGTGGAGTGTGCACTGTGCAGGAATCATCTTCTGTGTGTGTTTACCTTTCGTTTTATTTATATCTACTCTTTCTTTTTAACGTCGTCGTATAATGCAACTCCAGGCAGACAGTCGAACTTTTCTTTCGAAAAGAACGATGATGCTTCTGGCTTTGCAGTTGCAATAGCAAAGTTAACGTCAAAGTGATTTAAGGATTCCATATAGCATTAGGTAAATGGTACTTTTGGAAAGAATCCTTTTTCTCATCAACTTGTTGCTATCTTTTTTGGGTGGAGGGAGGGGGTAGATAGTCACACAAAATTCAATCCTTGAAACATCGAATGACGAGACATAAATCTTGCCAAATATAAAATTCACTCAGAAGTAAAGTATAAAGTACGTGTTGAGTTGAGTTGAGGAAGTAATTTTTCATCACGAATGTAATTCTGGGTCTTAGAACAAGAAGAGAAAAATAAAACAATTTTTGTAAAAGTTTGAAATTTGTCGAATTGAGTCGAAGTTCTGGTATTCTATAATGACCTATCCAGTCATAATATATGTAGTTGTCCATCTCACACAACTTCATAGTCGATTCCTCACAAATTTATTAATTTCGACCAATTTTATTGAACGTGTTTTATTGAGTGTATAACTAGTTTAGACAAATTTGTGCAAAGCAAACATTAACAAATCAATTTTTTGATTTTTTTTTTTTGTATTTAATTATAATCCCTTTTTCGTTATTGTTTGTGTGTAAAAATTTTGTCGCCATTTTGTCGCCACACTCTTAAAATCACGACTAAAAATAATTGGTCGAAACTTGTTATTAAATATGAGTTTTTGTCCTGTGCCGACACATGTTAGTGCATTCAGTATCTAAATCAGAACGAATCACCTATATTTTGTTTAAAAATTCTCTGATTGGTATAAACTGGTCTAATTTTCCACCAAATGTACAACTTGTTCATATACCAAATGAAAAATGCATAAAAATGACATTCATATTCATTTAAATATGGGTGCCTTCATTGCCGCTGGTTGGTATAAACTGGTCTAATTTTCCTGCAAATACACAAAAAAAGTCAGTTTTGCGTGACTTGAGTGTTCTTGGCAACCATGTAAGATGTAACATCAATTAAATATTTCACACAAAAGTATTTGTGGCTTACTTGGACAGAGTCAGTTTTGGTTTATACCAGTCATGATTCAGGGAAACTCACAGAAATTTATTTTCCCTTTATTTAAAATTTCTTATACAATATTTATTTTTTTTTAATTTTTTAATCAAATTAAATAAACTTGAATTTTACCACATTGAATTGAATTCAAGAGAAAATCTTTGTTTTTTTTTTCTTTGCAAACTAAAGCAGCCTCCGGTCTGTAGTTTGTCTTTTTGTACATATATGTATATAAAAAAAAAATGTAAACTGCTTTCTGCTGCTGTTCTTTTATAACATATCCTTTCCCTTTTAATTTTTTTGTTGGGTTCATTCATTCCTTGTGTGCACAGAGAGTCAGATACACGATGTATATTTTCGCACATATATGTATGTATGTATGTATATAAACCGCAAAATCCCAAGGCTTATGTTATCCGCACCGCTTAGCAACTGCATACATGAAAAGTTATTGGGCAATTATACAGACCGGGCAGTAAAAAAGGATATAAGTTACGTATACCTACATACATATTATTCTGTTTTCTGTAGGTAGGAATATACCTATATTTTTGTTGTTGTATTTAAATCCTTTGAAAATCTTTTGTTTTGAAACATTAAACGCTGAATTTATGTTTTCTTGGAATATCCGTAAGTTAAATATACGAGAAGAATTTTTATTTTATTTTTTTTTTTTTCATAAATTTCAATTTGCAAAAGAATTATATGGAAACATGGAAAAGGGCATGAGTACAAATTGTTTGTATTGGAAATTATGGTGTTTCGGGAGAATCATACCTATAATTTGAGTTGTTATAGGACGATGAAAATCGAGGCAAATAAAAACAAGGTTTTAAGTTTTTTAAGTGATATTTTGTTATGTGGATATGATTGGTATAAATTTAAAAAGCGCCCTTTGCGGCATATGATAATTTAAAATTGTACAAATTTATGTAAAAATATTTGAAAAGAATTTCTGGTCGATTAGAAAACTTAGACATATTTTTATAAGTTTATGTAGTAAATGGTATAAAATCGTCAAACAAAGTTAGCAAATATATTTAAATTATAATTAACTACGATTTACAGTCACTATATTTTAACAGACATTTCAGGTAGATTAGGAAACTATAGACAGATTTGTTAAAGTTTATGCGATATTAAATGGTATAAACTCTTCTAATTCAAACAGCAAATTTAATTCGAAGTAGGTATAGGTAATTTTTGTTTGATTAACTCACATACATATGTATTTCCATCTTTGCAGTAAAAATTATTTAATAATTGCATATGACTAGTATAAATTAAAAAAGCTACTATACCTTACCTATAAAAACGTAGGCTAAGCTATAATTGTACTAAATTAAATATGATTTACAATAACACCATGATTAGAAGACTATAGACAGATTTGCAAAAGATTATCCGGTAATTGGTATAAACTCGTCTTACTTAAATAGGAAATCTCCTTCGAAGAAGGTACAGGCACATTTTACATTTCACGTAGTTTTTAATTTAACATATATTTTCTATCTCCACACTAAAAAATTTTTGTTTACTAAGTGCCAAAGACTGGTATAAATTAAAAAATGTGACTATATCTAACCTATGCGACGAAGTGTTTAGCTACAATTCTTAAAATTCACAGTCACAGCATTTGACAAGCAGTTATAGTAGATAGATATCCAGATTTTTATAAGTTTATGCAGTATGTAAATGGTATAAAATCGTCCAACTCAAAAAGGAAATTAAATTAAAATACGATTTGCAGTCACAACATTTTAACAGACAGTTTAAGTAGATTAGAACACTTTAGACAGATTTGTAAAAGTTTAAGCGATAAATGGTATAAACTCGTCTAACTCAAATAGTAATTTTAATTCGAAGTAGTTCCACATATTTTTTTTAAATTTAACTTATATTTTTCCATCTCTGCACTAAGAACTTTATTATTTAATAATTGCATACGACTGGTATAAATTAAAAAAGTGACTATATCTGATCTATGTGGCGTAGTGCTAAGTTACAATTGTACAAAATGAAATTAGACCTACAGTTACAACAATTTAACAGGCTAGATGTAGTAGATTAAGAACACTATACCAACATTTTTGTATGAGTTTGTGCGATAAATAGTTTAAACTCGTCTAACTGAAATAAAAACCTTTATTTGAAGAACATACAAACAGTATATGAATGGGTATATTTTTATATGCATGTTATTTTCAATTTAATTTAAATTGTCCCATATCTGCAATAAGAATATCATTATTTAATAAGTGCATATGAATGGTATAAATTAAAAAAAAAGTGACTATATAGCAAACCTAGGTGACTCATGCAAAGCGAGAGCAATTGTTTAAATTTACAGAAAAAAAAATTTGACGAAAAGTTCTGGTAGATTAGAAGACAGTAGACAGATTTGTATAAGTTTGTGCAGTTAATGGTATAAACTCGAAGTAGTTATATGTAAATTTGTACATTCCACGCATGTTTTTATTTAATTTTTATTTTCTTGTCTCTGCAATAAGAATATTATTATTTAATAATTACATATGACTGGCACAAATTAAAAAAACTTATTCATTGAATGGTATAAAGTCGTCTAATTTTAATAGAAAATTTCATACAAAGTATGTTAGACATATATTTTAATATTTTACGTAGTTTTTGATTTAACTTATATATTTTCCCATTTCTCTAACCATAACTCTCCAATTTTAATCTTTTTAGAACGGTAACTAGGATTTCCCCTTTTTGGTATAAAATTTCTCTAGTGAAATATATTTTGTGCCTCAACTACTCTCATACTTTTTACTTGAACAATAAATAAAGAAACCTTTATGTCGAATTTTGTTAGCCTTTACCTCCATTGTAGTCTCCAAACGATTGTGTTTGATCTTCGACCCTTAGAGTAAACGTTGGTCCACACATTGTATTCCTGTTTGATTTTCTTCTTTTTAGTTAATGGATTGGTTTTTCTGCAATTTTTAACCTCAAAAGAAATACAATAGCAACAAATTATCTTCTCCATATATAAATATATCTAGACGTATCCTGCAATATGTATGAAGGTCTTCGTAAAGTTTATTCCTCTTGTTGCACAAAAGCAAACAACCCCGCAATACTTCCTTAAACTAAATAAATACCGTTATACCTATCCGACAAAAAGCATTTTTCTTCTTCTTCGAAACGTTTCAATTCTTCAAGTGTACAATACTCGTATACCATTCGAATCCATTTGCCAAAAAAACTAAACCACAAAATCCTCTTAAAGGTTGGTACCATTTATCCATTTCAAACTTCCGATAAAATACACAACAACATCTATTGTTCAGCTTCTAAATGAAATAAGTCAAAAAATGCATTGTGCTACAAGTCGACCATTTATTTACTCCTTACAATGGGATAAGGCGGGTGGTTGGCTGGCTGGTTAGTTTGTAGCCTCCTCATTTCTAAAATATCCAATTTGCAGTTTGTCATCAAATATTATATCGAAAGTATAGAGTCTGGGCTATTCAACATGCAGTATGGTGCTGTTGGTCGTGCTCTTATATAGTTTACACTTTACAGTCAGCCCAGCCCTCCTCTCTCCCTATATATATACCCTATTTCACTATAATATCCAGCACATGACTCACACGACAGGACATAGCATGTGTGGAAGTTCAAATTTCAATCTGTGGAATTAAGTAGCTTCTCTGCTGAGCCCTGAGCCAATACATTGTACATATTTTGGCATTGCTTTGCTTTATATTGACCTAAATACCATCAGGATGTTGAAAGATTCTTGAAGTAGCAAAACTATAAACGCCAAATGGCCAAACACTATTATGTTGGTTGCTTGGTTGGCTAGCTAGCTATGGCTGGAAGGTTGGCACTGTATACACAGAGAGAGCCTTTGTGCTTGAAGTTGGGTAGATTTTAAGTGTCAGAGTTAAATTAGATACCCCGCCTTCATCTACGCCTACTTATTTAGAGATTAATGTAAGAGATAAGCATTATTGTTTGATGTTGAAAAAGGAAGGGATAATCAACTCAATATGTAGGTACATATAAGAGTTTATGTGTAGGGATAAATAAAATGCACAACTAGGTCGCACATACCTACTTACCTATAAGTCTTTGAATGTGGGAGTTGATATTTTTTTGTTGAATAAGCTAGATTTTTCTTAATAAATTCATTGGGATTCTATTTTAATTTTTTTTTGTAGAAGTGACTAAACGAATGCCAATTTATAACAGTTATGTTACTGTTCATGTAGCCCCGCAGAGTATAATCAGGACCCTCCATTGATGGGCATAATTTTTAATATTTTATGCGATATACATCACTGATCTCTATAATACACTGGATAGTGAATAGCCTATAGTGTATAAAAGTTTTTGTGAGGCAAGTTTTTTAAAGGGTACCGGCCACGACCTCATATCTCGCTCTATACAAACGAAGAAAGAGATTGAAGATATTTGCCGAAATTGAGCATTTATTTGATATCAGTTGATGTCAACAAGCATTGCGGCTGTAAATTGAAAAAAATAAAAGAAAATGCAGGTCCAATAGCGTCTATTCCGCTGGCGCCGCTGTTATACTGTTATATGAGGGTACCAGCCACGACTATATTTTTGCCTCAAAAATTTTGTATGAATACACTATCCAGTGTATATAGAGATCAGTGATATACATACATCCCCACATGAAAGTAGGACAGATATATAAATAGAATAACTTCTTCTTAAACTGTTATACATGAATAAGACTAGAGAGTATCTTTTATTTGATTTTATTGAGTGTATTTTTTTTTGTTTTTCTGTAAACTACTTGCAAACTTCCAGTTTTTTTGACAAAAATATCAAAAATTGTAGCTTATTAAAATCTAAAAAAAAAAAAATTATAACAGTTTTTTAATACATTTTAAGAAAACGTGTGCAAACGCACAGAGTATAACACTTCATCACAGTAAAGTGGAAAAAATTATGCATATTTAAAGAAAAACAAAAAAAAACTGATATTGTAACTCTAGCGTTAGTTTTTCTCAAAATCTATTGCTCCTACAAAAAAAACTTTGAAACCTTTTCGTTTAAATTAGATAGGCTGAAATATTTTTTCAATTTTTTTTTTTTTTTTTTAGTTGAAAGTTTTCGAAATACGTATTTAAAAAAATTTAATTTTATCGCCAAAATAACAAAATTTAACCCTGCTCCATTTGCGAATAGAACTCGAGTTGTATTTACAAATACAGGAAATCTATCCTAGTGTCCTCAGTAAACGTGGCTACAATAGTGCTTTCTGTTTGAGATATATCGTGTGTAAATAAAAGGTACAAAATTGGACCTAGAACACTACCTTGTGGTACCCCCCCTCCTCACTATTTCTTTGAAATCAGAATACTCATTTTCATGTCTCACACGGAAGATTCTATTCTCCAGATATTCTTTAAAAATCGTGTGAAGTCCATCAGGCAAAACTTGTCTTAATTTGAATTTGAAGCCTTCGTGCCAGACCTTGTCAAAGGTTTGCAACGGGAACGGGTCGTTATTCTGTATTACAAAATTCTGTATGACCAAAATTCTGTAAAAGAATTGAAAAATCTGTATGATCATAATTCTGTATTTCATTATTCTGTAAATCTTTTATTCTGTATTCAAAAATTCTGTAAATCCAGAATTCTGTATCTCAAAATTCTGTAAATCTAGAATTCTGTACATCAAAATTCAGTAAATACAAAAACCTGGAAAATTATAAATACTGTATATTCTGAACTCGAAAATTCAGAATTTCAAAAATTCTGTAAATTATAAAAGAAAAATTGTTTTTATAATTTACAGAATTTTTGAAATACAGAATTTTGAAATACAGGATAATGGTTTTACAGAATTTTGAAAAACATAATTTTAGATTTTCAGAATTTTGAAATACAGAATTTTAGTTTTACAGAATTTTAAATTACAGAATTTTGTAATACAGAATTTTGGAAACTGAATTTTGGCACTTACAGAATAATGACCCCAACCCGCTTGCAACACTTGTATATAATGCATACCCGCTAAACTATAAAATCACAAACTATTGAATCGACTTCATTAAAATGCCCAAATTTCTTATATTTGAATATTCTGCTTAATTAAAATCCGTAAAAAGCTATAGAATTTATAATTTAGCTCTCTTGAACCTAAATAAGTGTGATATGTGTAGGTAATATGTTTTTTTTTTAAATCCGCCTAATGCTACGTCGAAGTTTTATCATTATCAATTGAAGATTTTTAGAAAGATGAAAATTTGTCTATCAAGTTAACATTACCATAAGGTTATTAAAAAAAAAAAAAAAACAGCGCGACAGTTTTTTTTTCTCACTACAAAATTTCGACAAATTTACGACAATGCAATCCAATTATTAGAAAACATTTTGTAGTAATAATGCTAATTTGAACGACATCAAATCTTCAAGTTCCATAAAATTAATGACAAGCTTAATTTTACGATACAAATTATTAGGGTCAACTACCTACTTAATGAGACTTAACAAAAAAATATATATATTCAGTTTTATCCAGGAATACCTGTTTTAATAAATTATTTTTTTTTTTCTTAAGCGTTTTTGCCTTTTTTTGTGCAATTTCATTTTGAGTGTAGATATATTCAACGTAAAAAAAAAATACAGCTTTTGACAGAATTTTGGAGAGCTCATCGGTTTGATTCACATCACGTTTAGGAAAACAGTTTGAGGTTCAATTCAATGTACAATTTCCAAATATAATGTTTGACCTTTTCCATTATCTTTAAAATATTATGATATCTAGTTTTAAGTACCTCCATATTTAAACAACAATATTTTTTTTTTCAAACCCAACACTTATCTTCAAAAAAAAAAGGAAATAATAAATAGGGTTAAAGATTATAAACAAAATTAAATATTTGATGGTCGGCTACACAAAGATGCTGATTATGTGTTAAAAAACAAAATTGACAGTATTAGTGTCATATACGACTATAGAGTACATATTATATATACCTATCTATATTGATAAATAAAGTGTTTTTTTTTATTAAAACTTTTAAGCTCTTGCCAAATTTAAACAGAAACCAAGAATAACCCTATAAGTTTCTATATAGGGGCTTAAGGCAAATGGGATATGGTACCCAATACGATAAATAAAATGATTTACATACTGATGAAAATAAGACTACCTTACCTACCTACCCAACCTACCTAAATAAAAAGTTAAAATGTATACACGCAAAATTGTTTTGTGTATATCATGAAAAGTAATGTTGAGTAAATAGTTTTCTCTGTAATTTACTTGGTTTGATGATGTTTACACAATAACAATAATTCTTATTTACAAAGAGTTAACTCCTCAAATTGGCTAATATAAGGTTAACATTATCAATCGACAATCATCCAAATGCATTTGATAAACAAACAAACAACACATCTCGACCTGTGACGTCAGTGGTCTTAAGCGGTGGAATGCGTAGTGCATACGACTTCTAAGACTGAGTAATCTAATATGCGTAGGTTCGATCCCTAGGTGTGCATGTAGTAAGTTTTTAAAATAAAATTGGATTAAAGCTCAGCACCACTAATAGAAGACTGATGATAGAGCTTGGCACCCCTTGAAATAGCTGTATCTCCAGCCAAATAATTAATTAAAACGAATTATAAATTAATTCGTATAGAATTGGTGATAGCACCTTTAAGTTGTTGTTGTTTAGAAATTCAATTATCAATCATCTTTAACAATATAGTTGAATATAAAGATCTTTCTTACACAATGAATAAATGCAATACGAGTATTTGATTCCTCACAAACTTTCGCGCCATCAATTTATTTAAATTATATTAATAAATAAAACAATACTACTTCTATATCGATATCCCAAAAGTTATTGTCTTCCAAAGTGCATCAGCAATAAAAATCAAGTAAAACAAGAAAAGTGAAAGTTGATTCATCAAAAAAAAAAAAAAACAAACAATACGAGACCCAATTAGAATTTGGAACTTGTTTCGACAAGAATAAAATTCGAGTAAATAAAAAATAAACTCAGAATTCCAATCGATAAACAACTTTTTTTATCTCCATTCATGATGCCCACGCACAATTACATTTAAACAGACAGAGAGAGAGACATTCAAACTCAAACTAAGGTAGATTATAATTTTTTTATCTTCAGCCTCATGATACACGATATACCTTTTATAAAGCATCACATAATTGTGCTCAATCATCAAGCACCATCGTCGTCGCCGCTGCCGCACCAAAGAGGAAGAAGCTCTATCGAGATGACCGTAAAACGTGTTTTTTAGTATAACGAACGAATGCACGATATGACCTGGAATAAAAAAAAATAAATAAAAACAAAAAAAAATTCTTAAAGGTGGGCGCGAATTGGCATTATTAAAATTTAAGGTTGGATAAAATGAAATAATATGACACACGATGAAGAGATAGTTTTTTAGGTTTTTTTGGAATTATACAAAGATATAGAGGGTGAGGGCGTGGGGAGGTGGGAGATGGGGAAAAATGGGAAGGTGTATTATTTTCCACATAGTGTTAATTTTATGTTTCTTGTTGTGTGGCTTAAAATATTTTATACTATAAATACGGTGACCATCCTTCTTGTTTTATTTATAAGGTGACCATATTTTTTCTAAATAAAATAAACGGAAAATCAGTCCTGTGAAGTCCCGATAGCAAACAAAGAGTTCTTAACATTTTCCTTACAATTTTTTTCTCTAAAACTAATTTTTCAAAAGTTATTCGCAAATTGCCTTAAATTTTTTGTTCTAAGTCAATGGGAACCTAAATTTGCGACTAACTTTTGAAAAATTAGTTTCAGAGAAAAAAGTTGTAAAGAAAATGTTAAGAACTCTTTGTTTGCTACCGGGAACTCTAATCAGAACTCCTTTTTTTGATTTTTTTGGATTTTGAAATTTTTTGGTTTTGTGTCAATGGGCACTTTAATTTGGCCTAACTTTTCCAATTTTGCAGAACTCTTTCTAAAATCTAAATCCCATCAGGAACTCTAGAACTCTTGATTTTAAGTTGAAAAACATGCTCAAAAAAGTCCTTGCTCCGTGAAGTTAGCAAAAAAAACTTTTTTTTTCGAATTTTAACACTTTATTCGCCAGAACTATTGAAAAAAAGTATGAGGAACTCTAGAACTCTTTGTTTGCTACCGGGAACTCTCATTTTTTATTAAATTTTAAACAATTGTTTTGCTAACTTCACAGGACTCGGAAAATCTCTTTAAAAAATATTTAAAAATATTATTTATTTATTATTTATTTACTAAAAGAGCCTTTTTATAATAATTTCCTTATAAATTTTGTTTGTATTGTGAAATGCATATATATGTATATGAGTATTTTTTTTAATCTATTTAAACCCATTAAAATAAGACACAAAAATGGTACAATTTAAAAAAATTTCAGACAAAGTTGAATTTTAGTGGATAGCTTAATTTTTTGTTTTTAGAATTTCCTAAGAATGACCCTGAATTTCTACAAAGGCTTTATTTTTTATAGGGTTTTGAAATTCAGTTTTTTGTAAATATGCATCCCGAAAATAATCAGTTTTTGAGAAGAAAAAAATCTGACATCTCCACTAGCATTGTTACTTCAAAATTTTAAGGTTGGTTCTAATAATTGCACTAATTTTCGTGAATTTGTCCCAATTTTTCGTAAAAGAAAAAAATTGCCGCACGTGTTTTTTTTTTAGATAACCCTTGGTAAGTCAAGTTAGCATTCCCACCTACTAAAAACGTGTAAACTTAACTCAAGAAATAAAAGGAATGTACAAATAATTGTCGTAAATTTGTCGTTAAATTCTGTCACGAAAAAAAAATTTGGGCGCAAAAATATAGCAAACAAAAAATGTGGTAATGCTGGTTTCATTGATGCAATGAAATGGTTAAAATAAAAACACGACAGATTTTACGACAAATTTACGACCTTTATTTAAACAGTCATTTTTTCTATTTTGAGTTAATTGTACCACTTTTTGGGAGGTGGTTATGCAAACTTAAATGTTAATTTAGCATTATCATGTGTTACTTTAAAAAAAAGCGCGACAACTAGGTATTAAAACTTTAAAATTTTGAAGTGGTAATGCTAATTTAATGAACATGAATGTTAAGATACAAATTGAGCCTATGCAATTTTACAAAAAAAAAAAAATTTTAACATTATTTTTCGTAGGAGCAATATAATACGTTAATGATAGTCAAAACAACAGACTAAATCTCTCTGGTTCATAATAGGAATTAACTATGCTCATTATTCCACTGAAAACAACAAACTAAAAGCTCTGGTATGTACATCAGAAGATAAAATTCAGCAAGTACATGCGCAAATACCTTTTGCTTCATTTTAAACTGTGCTGAAAAGTTGCCTACCTTGTAGTAAATTTTAAATTCCAATTTTTCTAGCTTCATTGTTACTTTGTTTTTATACTTTTGCATATTTAACGATCGAATGTAAAAGATTTGAATTACAATAAATATTGAATGTCGAATTTTTAAAAAGTAAGTAAAGCAACGTAAGCACGGTTCAACTAGTTAAAAAATAAAAATATCAAATAAATAGTTAAAAAATTAAAATATAACAAATAAATTTTTTTCATAAATTCTACTATTTAGTTTTTTTTTAATTTTTCTGTACAGTAGAAGAAAAAAAAACAATATTTCTAAAATATGGTCACCCTATAAATATACATACTTTAAAGTGTGCTTGTGATGGCGTATCGGTTTTGGTCTATTTCCTCTTAGAATGACAGAGTATAATTTAAAATATAATAGCTATATTATAGAAAAAGGGAAACCAACAGATTCAAGCAGTTGAGCATGAAACGATAAATATTTCTATGACACACAGTTTGTGTCACAAAATTGTAATTATTGATGTGAAATGGGTTATTAGTAAAGGCACAACCTTTTAATTTGACAAAGCGGAAACACATTTATTTGACAAATAAAAATTTCTATTCTTTTCCATATAATATAAACATTAATACGCATAGCTGGATTTATCAAAATGCTAGAAATAAAATTTGGTGTTATGGGGATAAAAATAAAAAACAAAAATACAGAAAATAAAATGAGATGTTATGGTGATATGAAATTAGAGTATTAATTGGATTTTGCGAAGACTGTACATACATTTTCGACTGGATTACAAGTACCTAGGTAAAGGGAACTTTTTGAAAAATTGATAATTGGTACCAAATATGTTTTATTTGGCAGGAACATAATGAACGTGCAGGCCGTGCATTTTTATATGATTATATTTCGCACCCTTAGAATGAAAGTGACCTAACTCAAAATTCTGTAACTTCTGATTTTTCAGAAGCGATTTGGTTTTAAATCGATCAAAAACACACGTTCCAAAATTTTAACGTTGTACCTTCTTTAAAAGCTTAGATATGCTAAAAACGTGTGTACAAACATTTTTTGAAAAAAAAAAAAAAATATCAAATAATTATTTTTATAGAACACCAATTGTTTAAAAAAATTCCCAATCAATAAATCTTTTAGGAAAAAAAAAATATAGCCAATCAAAGTTTGTTATGTTACAGGTTTTTTGGTATTAAAAAAAAATGTTGATTTTTTCCTTTCATGAGAAATTTACGACAAATTCACGACATTTAATGACATACTTAATTTTTTTTTTTTTTTTTTAGTGTTGGTAATGCTTAATTGACCGTCAAGTTAGCAATACCAGGGGTTATTTAAAAAAAAAAACAAGCGCGACATTTTTTTTTGTTTCACGACAAATTTACGACAAAATTTACAACAAATTCACGACATTTAACTATCATTTTTTTTTGAGGGGTGGTAATGGTTACAGGCACTACAATTTTTTTTTCACGACCGATTCACGACAGTTAATCCAGTTATTAGAATTTTAAAATTTTTAAATGGTAATACTAACTTGACATCTATTAGAGGAATTTTTTGGCTACCATATTATTATTGTTCAATGATAACAAAATACCCTTTGACGTGGTAAATCTATTGCGTATATTGCCTCAAGAATTAAAAACAATTATTTAAATCAGATTAATTTATTTTTAAATTTTTTATATATCCCAACATTATTGCACACCAGCAAACATTGACATTTAATTTAAATAAAATATTTTATAAACACAAAAACCATTTGACAAACACAACAACAACAACAAAAAAAAAACAATTTTCTAATACATACGAGTACAATCCTTATACAATACAACACATTCGTGCTTTGTCATATAATTTTTTTTTTTTATTTCCCACGTAATACGTTAAACACATCAGCTGAAACTTTTATGAGGACCATCATCAGCGTGTATAAGTATGCACAATGTTATTACTTGCAGAATTTTTCCCTCCATCAAATTTGTTTTTTTTTTTTTTATTCTCCTCACATATTAAAGACCTACTCAGTTTAGGATATTTTCCTTTCCTTTGAATGCCATCCCGCTGCTGTTGTATGGATGGAATTGCCTTCCAGCCATATATAAGGGTTAAATACATTAAAACATTTTAAAACTCTGTTCAACTTGATTGAGGTCTATTTAATAAAAAAAAAAAAACTTTTTTGTATAATCGGCATTGTATTTTTTTTTTACAGTTCATAGCTTAAAATTTGTACTCAAAAAAAAAGTTTAAATGACAGAAAGGATAAAACCTAAGCGAATATATCAGCAAACTTAACGAAATTACTTGAATAACCTCCTTTAATCGTGAATAAAACTACAGCAGAATTATGCTGTACTTACACGAGTGACAAAATTCTTTTTTTTTCTGCAATTTTTTGACATTTTCATCAAACACTATTATGGCAACTTTTGGCTTAATTTCACAAAAACAACGCTGCTTTTATAAGAGTGACAAAATGTTATCACTTCAGCCATTTTGTATCGGTTTTTTGTCATTCAACACGATTTTTGAAACTTTTGGCTAAAATATCGCAAAAATTATGCTGCTTTTACACGAGTAACAAAATGTCATTATTTCATTATTTAACAATTTTCGTCATTCAACACGATTATAACAAATAATACACAAGTGATTTGTCACTTTTATTTTAGTCATTTTTTAACCATTTTTTGTCATTAAACAAGTTATTGCAAATTTTGGCTAAAATATCGACAGCAAAATGTTGCATTTACACGAGTGGCAAAATACAATTATTTTTGTCATTTAGTGTCCATTTTTTGTCATCAAACAAGATTATAGCAACTTTTGGAAAGATTATTCCAAAAATAATGCTGCATTTACACGAGTGACAAAACGTCATTATTTCTGTCATTTTGTAACCGTTTTGTGTGATTTAACACGATTGTGGCATCTTTTAAATAAAATGTCGCTGTGTTGTTCGTCATGTTTTCGGAATCATCTGGCATGAATTGCCAAATAAAAATGCCATTTATTGAGATAGATGCGGTTTTCAGCATTTCTACATTTATTAGTCGGTGTACAAAAAAACCAACATCAATTCAATATGAAGCAATGTAACAATTAAATCAATTAGCAGTCCTTGAAAATCATACCATACACCTACCCTTGTCCAATCAATCGACTCAGAGTGTATATTTGTGTCGAATGTGTACTTAATAACACATCTTCTCTGATCGGGGCGGCGCGGCGCGGTGGTGTAGCACAGCATGACGGCTCGTGTTTTTTCCTCATGCCTTCGACATATTTTATGAATAATTTAGTAAAAACATTTTGTATTCAAAATTCGTATAACAATCACATTAGTTTAAAATGTCATCGATAAATGTTTTGACGTAACTTTGCCCGTATAAAAGGCGTTCCTTAAAGTAATGTATGTACATTTACCCACATAACCATAATAACCACCCCCTATTTTTGGTTTAAGATGAAATTTAAAATTATTAACTACATATTGAATTTTTGGAATGAATGACACCGAGCAAGAAAAACATAAACCTAGGAACATATTCGTTAATATAAGTATGTATTTATATCATTTCATAATAAATGAATTTCTTATCAAGGTTACTATATGTGATATGATAAGTATACATGCTCGTAGTCTACTCATCAAATACTGCAAGGTAACCAACCTTTGTTTCATTTTTCTTTATTTCTTAAAATCGATACCAAAATATATCACATTTAATAAAACTCCCAGAAATCTGATGTTTCACCGGGGATCCGGACACAAACAAAAAAAAACAACCGACCATGAAATTTTCGTTGCGTGCAATGACACTGCCAATCTCCCTTACATCAATTTATTTGTTTTATTTATTTAATTTTGTTGTTGTAGTTTGAGATGTAAGGTTGTCAAGTGGAATTTCACAAGATAATTTATTTTTTCAAAATTGTAATTTTAAAATCTATTGCATTTCTTGTATGTAAACGATGTCCTTAGTTTTATTTAAAATCAAGAAAAAGTTCAATTTTTAATAAAGCTTGATAGAAGAGAGCTTTCAAAAAGTGTTAAGTGCAATAAATGCTTGAAATAATACATGACTATATGTCAAAAGTGTCTTAAACAGGTCATACACGTTTAGATGGTCATTAAGAAGGTCAGAAGTTTTGTAGAGATTTTTTTATGGGAATTGAATGGTTCTGTCTTAGATTGGCCTCGACATAAGATCCGTTGAAAATCTCTATGAACCATGCGACTGTTCTAACATCTTAACATATATGACCCGCTTAAGACAATTTTGGTATAGTCATATCGTCGGCTAAATATGTACGTAAAACTGCTAAGTCAACTTTGGCAAATTTAACATGGGATCATAAAAACAAAAAAAAATTGCACAAGGTCCATATAAAAACTGTTACATTGGAAGTGATTTAAGCAATTTGTGCAGAATTTTTTTCTTAAAAAAATGACATTAAAATCGCAATTTCTGCCAAAAGTGGACTAAGCTGCTTTACGTATTAAGCCGACGATACATTATTTTAACCATTTATATCATTTTCTACTTTCTGACAACTCACTGCCAAACTTTCTTTGAGTTTGAAATTACACTTAAAAATATTCCACATACGCCCGAGTGTACTGTTTCTTGATTTTAAATAAAATAGCAGTATCGTATATAGGGCATTGCAATATTTTTATTTTGTTGCTAGTGCTAGTTATCAGCACTAATTTGGATAATTGAGAATACAAAAATATACACGTAATCGATATTTATGAGTAGGTAACAACTTTAATGTAGCTACATTTTAACTGAAAAATGTTTTTAAAAAAATCAAAGTTATTCATAAAATGGATTTTTTGTTTGACTTTTTTTGTTTAAAAAAAAATATATTCAAACATTTTAAATGCAATTTTGTTTGAACTATTCAGAAGCATCCGATTGCAAAATTTCAAACAAATCGGTTAAGCCATTAGAAATCTGTTCAAGAGGAAACAAAAAAAATAAGGCATTTTTCCCAAATAAACGTCAAAATATCGTATTGACGTAATGCGAATTTTTTGGCAAAAACTCGAAACGCAATTTTCTTACAATCAATTTTGTCATAACAGGTTCGAACCGGTCTGATCGAATTTATCGATTCACGTGAATTGTTCATTTAATTTGTCACAAATTATTCTTTAAACTCTTCAATCTTTCGTGTTCAAAGTTCTACCAATAATTATTTTTGAAGTTCTTGAGAGAATCACTTTACTTTCTTCAAATGTTTTTCATATTTTTCAAAATTTTGTAACTTTCTCAAAATTTTTGACTTATTCAAAATTTTGAATTTTCTCAATTTATTTCATATTTTTCAAAAGTTTTGCATTTTTCAAAATTTTTGACTTTTTTAAAAATGTATGAATTTTTTTTTTACATTTTTCACTTCTTTCAAAATTTTTCATAATTTTAACATTTTTTAACCTTTTTCAAAATTTTTTACTTTTTTCAAAATTTTTCAATTTTTTCAAAAGTTTTCTTGTTCAAAATTTTTGACTTTTTTAATAACTTATGAATATTTTGAAAATTTTTCACTTTTTTCAAAATATTTGACTTTGTTCAATTTTTTCAAAAGTTTTGCTTTTTTCAAAATTTTCAATTTTTTTTAGATTTATGAATTTTTTGATAATTTTTCACTTTTTCAAAATTTTTCATATTTTTCAAAATTTTTGACTATTTTCAATTTTTTTCAAAAGGTTTGTCTTGTACAAATTTTTTTCAAATTTTTCAAAACTTTTAACTTTTCCAATTTTTCAAAGTTTTGCCTACAAAATTTTTGACTTTTTTCAAATTTTTTCAAAATTTTTATCTTTTTTCAAATTTTTCAAAAGTTTCGGATTTTTCTAAATTTTTGACTTTTTTAAAAATTTATGAATTTTTTTATAAATTTTTCCTTTTTTTCAAAACTTTTCATATTTCTCAAAATTTTCATATTTTTCAAAATTTTTGCCTCATTTCAAAATTTCTCAATTTTTTCAAAAGGCCTTTTTCAAAATTGTTGACTTTTTTAAAAATTTATGAATTCTTTGAAAATTTTTTCCTTTTTTTCAAAATTTTTCATATTTCTCAAAAGTTTTCATATTATTAAAAAATTTTGATTTTTTGAAGTTATAATTTTTTTTGAAAATTTTTCATTTTTTTTCATATTTCCCAATTTGTTCATATTTTTCAAAATTTTTGACTCTTTTCAAAATTTTTGACTCTTCAAAATTTTTGAATCTTCAAAATTTTTGACTTGTTTCAAAATTTTCAGTTTTCTCAAAACTTTCGACTTTTTTTGTTTTTTTTTCAAAAGTTTTGAATTTTCTTACGGTTTCTTCAATTTATTCCAAATTCTTAGCTTTTTTTCAAAATTTTTCAATTTTTTTACTTTTTTTCAAAATATTTCAATTTTTTACTTTTTTTTTTAATTTTTCACTTTACAACCGAACTGAATGAATGTACTTGATAAAGAATGATTTGTTTTAACGATATTTTCGGATCCAATCGCGAGCGAACCATATACTGCCTGAATTTTATTTTTCCGATCTCTCACGAACGAGAGATACAGACAGAAAATTGGATTTAGTTTGTTCGTGAGAAAACTATAAATTTTTATAGACGAATATTTTATCGTTCGCGAACTATATTTTGTATGGTTCGTGAGAAGATCGATAAAGAATGATAAATATCCATATTTTATTATTCGCGAGCGATATTTTACGAACTCTAATACCCTATATGTGGGCTTGTAAACTAAATATTATTTTTTTCTACTTTGAAATTCATGGGTTTTTTATTTTACCACTTGGAGTAGCTTTCCATCACTGAAACACTTTTGATGGGTCTTCTTTGTGGGAAGAATCTTTACCGTCTTCCACTTTCATTTTTCGAACTCTAAATTGATCCTCCCATCTTTCATCGTCAAAACCACAACCTAGTTTCCATTTAGATTAATAATAAAATGTTCCTTTAAGATATCTTGATGAAATAAATTTGTCATTAATAAACAGTGCGCAGATTAGTTACCAACTTGGAGAAATTCCCCCTTGTCATCACTTTTACATCACTCTTAACTGAAATGTGATATATTTTTGTTTTCCGAGACGAAGCGGTTTTTAATGTTTCTTCATCGTTTTTCTGCAAAGTTAGTGAATTTTATCTACCTACATACATAATATCTACTCGTATATACATACCTATGTATTTTCGCCATTGTAGATAATCTGCTTTTCTCTTATGTATATAGCCCAATGGGAAATCCTAGAATATGGATAGAGGCTATGGTTACAAAAGTTTTGCTTCCATGTGACATATTTTTATATACGCATATCCAAGAAAACAAACACGCAGCGATAGTTCTGGCGTAGTTTTTTTTTTTTGTTTTTTTACCTTGGAAATGTAATCTCCCTTGATGTTATAGCAAACATTATCTCATTCTTCATCATTTTATTTTACTCTTATCCGAACTTTGCTGCTGCTGATGCTGTTTGTGGAAAAGAAAACCGCCATCTACCATCCCAGAGACCCGACACAGTTAGTCATTGTTTCTTCATTTTTGTCCTTCCACTTTTTTTTTTCTAAGATAAAAATGGGGGAAGGTAAGTTGATCCCGTGGAAAGAAGAAAAAGAGGAAGAAGAAACTTTCCAGACCCGTGGGGGTAGAAGTTGTAGTAATAGTTTTTTTTTTTTTTTTTTTGACAAAGCAAGTTGTTCATAACATTGATCTTATTCCGTTCGCTCTTGGATGTGATGAGTTGTTGCCATTGTAAGTTGCTTCAGGAGTCAAGCTTGCTTTTAGGAAGTCAGAACTTATTCCTTGCGCTTCGTGTCGTCTTGTTTAGTCATTTTACAGTTGGTTAGTCCTTTTGGGAATGACACAGTGGTTTTGATGACAAGTTGTCATTGTTAATTATCTAGGCCAGGAGCATGGAGAGAAAAAAAAAAAAACCTCCCCTGGAGTTTGCTTTAAACTTTTCTCGGAAAGTGACGGAAGAATTGAGAGAGATAGAAACCCCTGAAACCAGAAAAGGCGAAGGGTAAAAATTTTCACTTGTCCCTTGAAGACCGAATTTACCTAGCTAAGTTGAAATTGTGACAGGAATGGGCTTTGAAAGATGTATATACCACCGAAAGTCATTCAGAAGCGTGGAAGCTTGCCTGTCAACACAGAAAAATATCCTTTTCCCTTCGAGGTGTACATAGGGAAGGAGATTGCAATTAGGAGATTGAAATTGAATTGACGGGACTCCGTTCGGTCGGTCGGTCGGTCGGTGGTGGTAGTGATGGTGCAAAGTTGTGTTAGCAAAACCCTAACTCTTTACACACTCAAGTGGCTTCAACACAAAAGACAAAGAAGGAGAAAGAAGGTTGGGCGTTTTGCTTCGTTTCGTTCATTATTTTTGTTTGTTTGGCAAAAAAGTTTTTTTTGCTTTGTTTCGTTATTTTTTTTTTTTTTTTTTTTTTTTTGGGAGGAAAAGTTTATTTATCTATTCAGAGAGTTCGAATGAAACAAGTTGGTTTAGGGTAAAATTATATATCTGGAGCAAGTCTATTTCGAAAACGTGCTTGCAATACTTAATCATTAAGTACTTTTGTTTTCAAAAAAACAAAAAACATAGGAAAGAGTTTATTTTTTTTTTTTTTGTGTTTTTTGTTGTTGTGGTGTTGCAATTGTGATTTTAAGGAAGTTTTAAATAAAATAATCAACAAAATATGAGACACGTATTTTCTAAACTAACTATATACAGAGGGAGAAAAAGATACACTGAGTACACTTTTAAAAGTTTTTGAAAGCTTTTTTGGCAAAAAAAAAAAACACAAGTTTGGTATCTATCTGGTTTTTATATGGAAATTGAAGTCGAATAAAATGAGTACATATATATATGCAATGCATGCATATTGTTGTTATTAGAGTCAAAAAGTTTTGAAGTTTTAATGTTTTCGTTGTGGTATCTGTTTAAATGCGAAAGGGCATGTTAGGATATATATTGTTTTGAAGTTGACTTTTGAATTTAGTTAGGTTCTTTTAATATTTATTTATGAACTATACCTGCAACATTTAGATTGAAAACCTTTTGTATAGTAAAACTTTTATAATAAAATAAACTGACTTTGCCGAAGTGAGGGCATACCAACCATTACAATTGGAGGGAGAAGTTTTTAATGAAATTAAGTTACTATGTAAGTTTGAAACCAGCTGGAAGAAGAAGATCTGAATCGATGGTAGACTACCTTCATTTATCATCTTCAATAGGTTTACCCCCATTTATGAGAACTCAAAAGTTAGACGACCAGCAAATTCTAAAAGTAGTGAGGCTACCTTGTTTTCGTTAGAAGCCATGTTATTAAGGCACTTCTTTGAACTTTTTATGGGTGATCATTGGAACCAACTTATTTATTTATTTATTTATTGAAATAATTTACAAATTCAATTTATAAATTATTTTTTTTAAGGCATCAGGGAAGCCAGACCATATGATGCCGTCTGTAATAAAAATTTACATTTGTGTAAATATTTACATTTAAATTTAAAGTAACAAATGTTAGAACAAACAAAAATAAAAATTATGGAACATTAGATTTAATTATTGAAAAAAGAAAGAAAAAGAAAAAAAAAATTATATTTCATCAAATACTTGGTGGGCGGATGTGGCATCTTTAATGTATTGGATGGATCTTATTTCAGATGGATTCAAAATTTCGGCAAGTTTTTCAGCAATATTGTCTGATGATACATCAATTTGGCGGGATGCAGGACATTCGACCAGGATATGCCAAACGGAGAGTATCGTTTGGCAATTATAACATTGTTTAGGATCTTCAGAATTGTAGTAAAGTTGAGTGTTGAAAAGTGCTTTTCCAACTCTAATTCTGAAAAGTTTTATGCTGTCTTCTCTACTAAGAGACCGGTTGTATGGGATACGCGTGTAGGCAGGTTGATGTTTTCGTAGAAATGTTCCAGAGTTTAGCCAACTTTCAATACGCTCAATGAATGTTCGGCGTAAAAGCTGGTAAATTTTGGGGTACTCTAAAATAAGTGGGTAGTTGATAGCAGTTCTTGCGGCAAGATCTGCTACCTCGTTTCCTTTGATTCCGGAATGTCCAGGTATCCATGCAAGCATAATGTTTTTTATTGGAGTATAAACATCTTCTTATAACCTCCAGGGAAGGACATTTATTTGTCTCATTTTTAAGACCCATGAGAATTCCAAGATTATATGTTACAATCAACGATCGGTTATGGTATTTTTGAGCAACAGATATGCCTTTATAAATTGCTATTAATTCTGCTAAGTAGCTGTCTGCGGATTCTGGCAAGATTCCTTGGTGAATAATAGATGTTTGTGCATTTGGGTGTACCTGGATGACTGCGTATGAACACCAATTTTCTTTTTTGTGTGAACCATGTGTGTAAAAGATTTTATCAGTATAAGAGGCAGCGATCATTTCTTCGTGAAGCATTCTAAAAATTTCGTCAGAAGTATTTTCTTTTTTGAATTTAGCAAGTTGGGTATTAATCGGAAGTAGATTTCTTTTCCAAGATGGTGGAGTATATTCTAATATCTGCATATAATAATTGGTTGAAAAAAAGAGCTTAGATTGGAGACTAGAGATAACATTTTTATAAGCGCTTAGGTGGAGTTTTTCTTATTCGATTTTGCTGCGCTATTCGCTATTTCAACGGACTTAAAGAGAGGATGAGTTGGATCTGTAAGCGTTTTACTGATGAGATTGATTGCCCTTTTTTTCCAAAGTTTTCAAAGGATTCATAGCCTCCTTCTAATCTTAGAGCTTCCGTTTTTGTGGCTCTTAAAGCTCCTGAAGCTGTTCTAAAACAATCGTTGATGGCTGAGTTAATATTACTAGTATTTTCTATTGTAGTCCACATAAAAATAGTTGTACTTTAGCTAAAACAACTCCATTTATACCTACATCGATCTATAGTTGCACACAAGATTTTTAGAATTAAATCAACCATATTATGATTGTGGTTCAATATTTCTTGATCTATTAATTGATAGATAGTTGATAAATATTTAAATTCGATCTTTGATACCTATTTCAAAAAAAAATTATTTAATTTTGTACTTATAAAGGGTTTTCCATTAGGGACGGGTTGATTTTGACAGCTCCTGGCGCCCATATTGTTTCTTTTACTTTCTGTCAAAATATCGTCTTTTAATCAGTAACTAAAGACAAATCATCATGGCAAGTTACAGCATCGAGCAACACGTGCAAATAGTAAAACTTTGGACTATTGTGCAGAAATTCGATAAAACTTTGGTTTTGGAGCAGTTGGAAGTTGATCCCAATTTTAGTCGAAAAATCATCTTTAGCGATGAGGCCAGTTTTTTTCTGGATTTGGGACGACACCAAACCATGCGAGATTCACGAGGTGCCAATGCATCCAAATAAAGTTAATGTTTGGTGGGGATTTTGGGCTGAAGGCTACATCGGTCCGTACTTCTTCGAAAATGATGCTGGCCAGGCCATCACCGTCAACGGCGATCGCTATAGGTCAATGATCACCAACCTGAATTAGATGATATGGACACCGAAGACATATGGTTTCAACAGGATGACGTGCCACACAGCTCAAGACACAATCGATATTCTACACGAGCGGTTTCTTGGCATGGTTATCTCGCGCCAAGGCGACGTGAATTGGCCACCAAAATCGTGTGATTTGACCCCTTTGGACTTAAGACAACATAATCAATGCCGCATCGGTCAAATTCAGCCTGATTTATGCGCCAAAGTCATCGAAAACTGGACCTTTCGAATCCGCGTCTTCCAGCAAAGCTGTCGCGGCCATTTTGAACGATGTTATATTTCACACATAATGTCATTGATAGGGCTCCCAAATAAAGATAAAATCTTATTGATATCTCATATACAACTTGTTTTATTCAATTTTAAAATCGACCCAGCCTTAATGGAAAATTCTTTATAAAATATAAATCGACAAAAATCGACAAAATGGTCCTTTTGCACTGATGTCTTTAGATTTTTTTTGGACCTAGAGCCGACTTTAAAGCTTCTAATATCTATAACGATAAAAAAAGTTCACAAAAAGACATTATTTATTTTAAGTTTTTTTATAAATTTATTTTTATTATAGATTAGATCAGATAATAAAATAAATAAATTAATTGAATGAGGGTTGTGTCACAACTGTAACATTTTAAGTTTTTCTCTTACATAATATGAGATTTAAGTCCCAATTTAATAGCCGATTTCTCAACATAACATAACAAAAAAAAATTCACAAATAATAAATTCGAAAATAAAAATAAAAATAAATAAATAAATTGGAAGTATGACAGCTCTTGGTGACGACTTACACGCTAAACCATTTCTATGTACAATTTAGGGTGGAGCGCGGTTGTATGGAAAAAAATAAAGTTGTTTAAATGGAAAACATACCCCCGCAAAAATTGCGTTGGGTCCTAAAATGAATTTTAAGGTAGTTGTTAAATTTTTAAAATGACCGCTAGGGGTCGCGCGTTAGCATTTAAATCACACAGATCCCTTGTAGAGGCTCTGTAGATTATTTTTTCTCGTTAAAGGATTTATTTTCTTAAAAAACCAGCCCTAGTCTTTCCCTATTGCCATTTAAATTAAAAACACCAAGCGAAAAACACAAATAAGGAGCCAAAATTATATTAAAAAAGTATAGAAAAACACATTGATTTTTTTCATTTAACGTATTTTTTTTATTTTACGAATTAAATAAATTATTTTACATTATTTTGTTTGGTTTCAACATTTGGTAGTTCTTTTCACGAAATTAACCTGTTTTTATCATTGAAAAAAATTAAAAAGACAGCCAAATAAAGCAATTGTATGTTTTTATTCTGCGTTGCGCGACCCCTAGCGGTGGAAATAAAAATTTAAAAAAAAAATCATAACGATATGAACAAAAGAATATTTTTGTATCAATTCCAAATTTCAGCGTTTAAGACCAACGCCCTAAGGTCTGATGACTTTCAATTTTTTTTTATTTATTTGTATAAAGATTTTTTTTTAATTATTAGTGTTGAAGTTTAATACAAGAATTATTGTAAATAGTGTCCTGAAACTTTCGATAAGATTTCCTTAAAAAAAATCATAGCTAAGAAAAAGCTTCCAATAGGAACATAGTTTAAAAAAAAAGTTTATAATAACAGACTTTCAGAACCCTTATGGAAGCTGTTTTTAACTAAAAAATCAAGTACAAGATGTCACAGATTAGATAAAGTTTTGTTAATAAAAGCCAAAAAGAAGAAATAATATTGCAAAAGTAAAATACAAATACACCAGAATCATTGGTTGTTTTTTTTTTATCTGTTAAAGAAAAGTTCAATAGAAGCTTTGTGTGAGAAAATTATTTTAACGTTAAAAAAATTAAAACTTAAAGTTTTAAATTGCTTCATTTACGAAATATAAGTTTCTTTAATGCTTCCTGAGCAAATAAATAAATTAATTTTCTGATAAACTAATAGCTTTTCCTTACCACAATTTGAAAAAGCTTCTAATACGAAATTTTACCAAACAACAAATCTTGTAATAAGCTTGCTTTATAAATCCCTATGAAAGCTGTTAATTACAATGAAATATAATGCTAGATGTCACAGATTAGATAAAGTTTACCATTCCCACCTAAAGGGGTGGACAAATACAGTGGGTCGATATCTTAAAATCATGTTCATATAATGTACTGACAATAAAAAAAAATGCATTTATCACAAAATGCACAATTTTTGAACTAAGCCGCCCAAAAATATATAGAAAAGTAAGATCCTTAACTCTTCCGATTGGTTTATTTCGAAAACGGTTATTTTTTTGAAAAAAAGTATTTTAATCTTTTTTGTAGGAAATTTTCCACTTTTTTGTAGGAAATTTTCCACTTTTTTGTAGGAAATTTTCCAAGCTACAAATTTTTATTCGACATTATTTTTGTACAACTTAGCATTTGAGATTTATTCCGAAAAACCATTTTGGGGGGGCCTTTAACCCCCCGTAAAATTGTTAGCGGCGCTCATATCAATAGGGACTTTTCACATTTTCTTAAGAACACCATGAGGAGGCTATATACCAAAATTCAGCTTTCCGGTGTTTATTTCCTAATTGGACTGTTTTTTTGGCTTAATTGACTGGACTATGAACAGAAGGTTTAGATCTGATAGTGTTAAAAAAAATTAAGAGGATTATTTCAAAAGTGGCATAAATCATGCATGGGAAATTTTAAGTAGCTTCATTTAAGAAATATAAGTTTCTAAAGTACTTCCTGAGCAACTGAGATTTGTAAATAAATTACTTTTCTGATAAAATAATAGTCTTTCCTTACTTCAGTCAAATTTTTTTACAAAAACAAAAAAATTCAAAGTGAATAAATCACGAGAAGTTTAAAAAAGCTTCATTTAGGAATCACAAACTTCTATAGTGCTTCCTAAACAAAATAAATAAACAAAAGCATTTTCTTTAGATCTGATAGTTCACAAAAAAAAATTCAAAAATTGCACGAGAAGCTTGAAGAAGCTTCATTTACGAATCATAAACTTCTATAGAGCTTCCTAAACAACTGAGAATTGTTACAATAAAAGCCTTTTCTTACTTCTGGTCGATTTTCTTTAGATCTGATAGTTTACAAAAAAAAAATTGAAAATTACATAAATCACGAAAAGTTTTAAGAAGCTTGATTAACGAAACATAAACTTCTTTAGTGCTTCCTAAGCATCTGAAACTTTAAAATAAATTGCTTTTTTGATAAAATAGTAGCTTTTTCCTTATTTCAGTCCAATTTTCTTTAGATCTGATAGTTCACAAAAAAAAATTCAAAAATTGCACGAGAAGTTTTAAGAAGCATGATTTACGAAAAGTAAATAATGCTTCCTGAAAAACTAAGACTAGTGAAAATTAATTTTCTAATAAGGTAATAGAACTAACATTTTTTAAATTTTAAATTTAATTTGATATTACGTCAATTTTGGGAGCTCAAAAAGGAGGATTTGGCATAATACCTTTTGGTCAATGTATTTCTTATGAACTTATCTATGTTCGTTCTATTTCTTTGACACTAAGAGCTTTAGAAATATTTTCTGGATTTTTGGGTGACTGATATTTTTAAACAAAAAATAAAGGTTTTGAAGTAAATTATTTTTATAATGTGTATTTGAGTGTCTTTATCGTTGTTTTTTTTCTTATAATTGAATAATTACGTCCTCCTTTAAAAAAACGACCATAACTATCTTTGATGAAAAGAACCTTTTTAAGCTATTTTAACATTTCGATTTTTTAACATTAACATTTTTTTAACATTTTCTTCAAATCCAACTCATAAAAATGTTTAACATTTTAATATCCCATATTTTACAGAATATATTATAATAAACCATTAATCCAAGACCCATTTACTTTTCTTATTTTTTTATTTTACTTATATAACACTCATCCTTATGTAATTTATTGCACCTCTCTTGTAGGAAACAACATTAAATATAAGGTCATTAAAACCCTCCACTCCATCCATATATTATACAGACTTCTATAATGTATTCCATCACAATCTCAAATAATCTATTCATAATAGGGTTCTATTTTATGACATAAGAATACCGCAAACCGCAACAAAAATATACCATAAATCAAATGCCTCCAAGGCTTCAAGTCTTTATATTATCCCCACCTTTCTCCATACCTACCTCCTGCATATTATAGGACCCGCAGGATTGTGTATAAAATACAAATATAAATATTATGTACATATGTATATGCCGATCATCATTTTCAAAAATTGGATAGGTACAGAAGGTTTTTTTTTTCCTTAGCCTTCTCCCACCCCCTCTCCATTTCCATCAAACCGAATGATTTATTAAATTCATGTCACCATTAAATCTCTTCATTACCTCTTTCTGCCAGAAAAAAAAGAAAGAAGGAAACCTCCTAGTTCCAAAAACTCATTTCCCACACCCATCGGAGAGAATCTCATCCTTCATCCTGGTAAAAAGGCACACACATTAAGGAAAGTGAAAAAAAAAATATAACGGAGATAAACTGCCAACAACAAAGTGCTGAATTAATGCTGGATTGTTGGCAGGATGGCTGCGGCTGCAGCTCAAAATATAGTTGTGCCTTTTCACGATGGGAGATATGGTTCTCTATATGAAAGAGGTGGCAACGTTCTTTCTATATGTTTTCCGAGTGTGTTGTCCTCGTACGCCTTTCAAAATGGCTTATCAATGTTGAATTAAATTTTGTTTGCCTATACCTACGTTTTCTTTACAAAACTCAATGTCCCCATCTACCCGCTCCCCCTCTTTTGCGCTACCCTTCACACAATAAATGTGTGTGATGGAAGAAAAAAAAAAGGAGATCCTCACAAATTAGATTCATAAATTCACAAAAAACATGGAATTTATTATCATTTTTTCCATTGCCAGGAGGCGCCAAGCCAAAGAATCTAAGTTCTGGTCTTTAGACACTTTTTGCAATTACAGTTAAATCTAATTTGAATTCAAATGTCTCATCTTGCACACGCAATTATTATTATCAGGGGTTGAAGGCATTGGTATATAGAGTTGGCAGTAGCATGTGTTTTATACTTTAGATACAGCATACGAGTACAGTGCTGTGTGTAAAACGATTTTTACTAAACATAATTATAAAAATTTTAGTCAGCAGTTTTTTCTGAGCTTGTAAGAAGAGAGCTAGACAATTTGATGATGAAAATTATTGAACCAAAATTTTCTCTATATAAGGTGCTTCATTCAAGCAGAATTTCCTAAGACTTAGTGTGTTAGACCAGTTTTATACCAAAAAAACGAAAAAATAAAAAACATAGTTTTACTGATTTCCTCTAGATGGTGCCGCTTTTCTATATAAGAAGCTTCATTTTAAAAAAAATTTCCCTAGATTTTTGCTAATTGGGTTAGACCAATCTACACCAAAATTGTGTTAGACCAGTTTATACCAAAGAGCGGGAAAATAAATAAAATATTTTAAGTGATATATCGTTAAATTTTATCTAGAGAGCGGCGCTTCTCTATATAAGCAGCTTCATTTCAACAATATTTCCTTAAAATATAAATTTGCCAGGTGGGTTAGACCAGTTTATACCAAAAAGGGAAAAATTATTAGACATATTTGGTTATGGTTTACTTTCCTCTATATAGGCCGGCCGCTTGTCTATATAAGCAACTTTATTGAAAAAAAATGTTCTTTAGAAAAAAGTATTTACAAAGTGTACACCAATTTATACCAAAAAGCGAAAAAAATAAACAAAGCTATTTTTAATGTTACTGTCTACTTTTCTCTAGATGACGCCGCTTCTCTATATAAGCAGCTTCATTAGAACTGAATTTTTTTAGAAAAAGTATTTTTTAAGTGCATTAGACCACTTTATACCAAGAACCGAAAAATAAGAAACCTATTTTTAGTGTTATAGTTTACTTTTCTCTAGATTTCACAACTTGGCTTGTGGAAAAAAATCAAAAACTACGTAAAAACGTATTTATTTTAATCAATAAGGGAGAATTTTTGTGTTTATACCAATTACGCGATATAAAAGTTTTCGAATTGTTGACAAAAAAAAAACCGGGTTCATTAAGCTTCACTTTATATAGAATAAACGATGCAAGAAAATATTTTTTTTAAATAACTGATTGGTATAAACTGTTCTAATTCAAAGTTATTTAATACAAAATTTACGGAATTACATCATTTTTTTGTGAAAAAGTATATATTTTTTCCGAATCGAGAAGACTGCTGTCAGATTTTTGGATTTATACCAATTAGGTAACATCAAAATTTCCAGGTCGAGACACTACATGTGTCGAAAAAAAAACGCTATATTAACTAAGCCTCCCTTTAAACAGAATACAAAACTAAAAATACTTTCATTTTTTCTAAATAAAAGAATGGTATAAACTGGTCCACCACAACATTACTTAACGGAAAATTTACCCAATTATTTCATTTTTTGTACAGAACAAAGTACATATTATGTGAAAAAGCATTAATTTTCGCCAATTTTTAAGAGAATGCTGCTAGATTTTTGGGTTTATACCAATTATGCGATATCTAAATTTTCGGGTCGAGACAATACAAATGTTGAAAAAATACTATATTCATTAAGATTTACCTTATACCGAATAGAAGACCGCAAAATGCATGTGATTTCTAAATAACTGATTGGTATAAACTGTTCTAACTCAAAGTTATTTAACACCAAATTTACAGAATTAGCTGATTGGTATAAACAGCATAGTACATATTTTATATGTTTCTTTATAAAAACTCTATTCTTCACCTCAAATTGAATCTCATTATTGTTACCTATTATTTTTTTTATTTTTGTTAAATAGTAAGCTCCAACAAAAGGCGCCTTTAGGGTTTTTAAACTTTTGTTGTTGACTCTACTATGTGTGTGGTTAGCTGTTACCTTTGGCGTCTAGACTCGAGTACGTGCACAAGTAGGATCTCTACATCATTTGTCATTTTGAAATAATTTTAATAATAATGTTGGCGGGTTTTTTTTGGAGTATCTAATACTTATTCAAGTCACATGATGAACTTATTCGTTCATTTACATTTTTAAATTAAAAAAAAAAAAGAAATAATTTTAATGTTACGAGGGTATGGTATACCTTATGTTTAATTCTTGCTACTTTGTGTTTTTGGTCTATACCTACATTATATAGTTCGGTGACACATGTACCTAGACAATAGACATATTGTTTTTTCTTTATTTATTAATAAGATTTGGCAGGAGGGTTCTTGCTCCTGAATAATTAAATTAGAAGGAAAAAAAAAGGTTTGTTTTTGTGAACTGAATACAGATTTAAAAGTCTGTTGAAAGGGCATGTTCTTACTTTAACTTGGAAATTTAGGTTTAAAGTCGCTTTGTTTTTATTTCGTTTTATTTTTTTCTAAAAATTTTGAGTTTAGCTCTTATTTATTCACATAAACTTTTAATCGATATTTATCGATTGGTCTTGTCGATCCTTCAAATATAAGTGCAATACTGTCTTCTCCACACTACAGGCACCATCAATCTATGAAAATTCCGTCCAATTACTCACATACTAAGATATAAAAAAAATGGAGCAATTGCTCAAAGCAGATGCTCAATAAAAAAAAAGCTGAGAAGGTGTTTTATGAAAGTGCTACTATTTAAAAATTTTAAGTATTTTATTCATACCAAATGGAGTACCTGCTCTAATAAGTGGAGTTTTGAGTATATGCTCCATGTTATTCTTACCATTCGATATTCACATAATCAGAAGAACAAAGTGGGATGTCAGTGACGCTTTTGTGAGCATTTTTGTGGAAGCGAAGAAAGAAGCTATACATAATTAAAAGTCCAATGAGGCAAAAAGGGGTGGTATCATTATAACAGAGCACTTGCTTAAAAACTCAACTTTTCCGAGCAGATGCTGCACTGATGCTTTTGTTGGTTTTGAGACTAAAGCGAAAAAGAAAAAAAATTTAACGTCACATGAGGACAAAATAGAGGGTATGAATTAAACGAAGTACCTGCTCAAAACTCAACTTTTCCGAGCAAATGCTCCTTTGACGCTTTTTGAATTTTTGAGATTAAAGCTAAAAAGAAATAAAGTTTAACATCCCATGAGGACAAAACAAAGGGTGCTATTCATAAATCGGAGCACTTGCTCAAAACTCAACTTTTCGGAGCATTTGCTCCACTAACGCTTTTGTGGGTTTTAAGACTGAAACAAAAAAAGAAAGATAGTTTAACATCCAATAGGGATAAGACTCAAAGTAGTATCAATAAAACGGAGTACTTGCTAAAAACTCAACTTTTAAGAGCAGATGATCAACTGACGCTTTTGTCGGTTTTCAAATTGGAGCTAAAAAGAAAGTAAGTTTAAAATCCCATGAGGACAAAGCAGAGGGTGGTATGAATAAAACGGAGCACTTGATTAAAACTCAACTTTTTAGAGCAGATACTCCACTGACGCTTTTGTGGATTTTGAGACTAAAGCGAAGAAAAAGATAGTTTAACGTCCAATGAGTAAAAAGCGGAGTTTCTCCAAAACTCATCTTTCCGGAGAAGGTGCTGCATTTGGTATGAATAACAAAGTTGTATGAATAAAACGAAGCACTTGCTCAAAACTCAACTTTTCGGAGCATTTGCTCCACTAACGCTTTTGTGGGTTTTAAGACTGAAAAAAAAAGAAAGATAGTTTAACATGCAATGAGGCTAAGACACAAAGTGGTATGAATAAAACGGAGCACTTGCTCGGAGCACTCAACTGACGCTTCTGTCGGCTAAAAAGAAAGTTAGTTTAACATCCCATGAGGACAAAACAGAGGATGGTATAATAAAACGGAGCACCTGATCAAAACTCAACTTTTCGGAGCAAATGCTCCACTGACGCTTTTGTGGATTTTGAGACTAAAGCGAAAAATTTTAAGATATCTGTATTTAAATTTCTCTACAAATGGATAGATTTGTCAAAAAATTTATAAAAACACCATTTTTGGTGAATTCCAAACATCATTTCCGTTCTGAGCTTTTTCCATGGGCATGGTTATGAAGAATGATGAACTCACAAATCCCAAAGTGAATGAATACGGGAGAAGGTTATAAATGGTTTTGTCAACAAACTGACAAACACTGACTGTGTATGTTTTTATTTTTTTTTTTTTGGGAACAAAAATTTTATATTCCAAGCAGAAAACATTCTCATTTTATGGAAATGAAGTTCCCAAAAATAAAAACACCAATAAGTCAATCAACTTTTCTATATTTATCTTTACCTATATTTATACCTAAACTCATGTCTGTATATGGATGAAGACAAATACACAACTAACTACTTTTATATTTGTATATATCAACTACATATGTGTAAGTTTTAGAGGTAAATGACTTCATATAAAATTCTATAATATGATTATAAATATAAATTTATACCAATGGCACGTGGATTTAATGTTTATTTGTTTTAACGTCGACAAATATTAAGATATTGTTTATTTTTGAAATTGAAGTTTTGCTTAGATAGCACACACCACATAAATAAATTAATTGAAATTTGAAACCGTATACGTCTACAGCAGTAACGAACGACGAACAAGAGAGAGATTACAATTGGATATTAACAAAAAATGTGATAGACAAATATGTATAATGGAATTATGGAGAATGGAAATGGAGAACTTATGATGGAAATTTGATGACAGTTATGTTTGGTGTCAATTTTGATTTGGACTTATTGGTATAGGCAGGGTTGCCGCCTTGGAGATTTTATCATTATTTTTAGGGGAATATTCGAATTTGAGTAATGAAAGAATATTTAAGTTAAAAATGTTTTACATTAAATTACAAAATTGATCTTCATGAGGAATAGATTTTGAAAAAATTTTAAAGAAATAAAAAAAAATATAAAAATTGTCTATTTTGTGGACTGAGATAAAATTTTGTTTCAAACATTTTTAGAGATTTTCTATTTTAAAAATTTCGACCGAATTTTTGAGATTGGTCTAACAGTTTTTGTTTGTCTGAATTAAACACACAAATTTAATACATATCTATGTACATATGTCAACTCGTACAAAATATTATTCATTTATGATTTTTCTTTATGTCTTAAATAGGTTTATACCAGTTTATACCAGTCAGCAAATATATTTTAATAAATATGTGTATCATTTCAAAATAATGAATAATGATTTAAAATCGTATAAATATTATTTCAACTGAGTTATACCATTCATTGGATAACACCTAAGGCAAAACAACAACATTAGAATAGAATGAACTAGTATAAATTTAATTAAAAACGAATATTTGATAATTTTTATTTTACCTAGTCATTTTTTCACTTAAGTGTGTGTTTAAATCGATTTATACTAATTTATACCAGTCAGAAAATATATTTCAAAAAATATGTGTATATTTCAGTGTATCATAGTGACGATTTTAAATCGTAAAAATATTATTCGAACTGAGTTATACCATTCAGCAGAAAAGACCTGCGGCAGTAAAAGAATAGAATTAACTGGTATAAATTTTATTACATATGAACATTTGGTAATTTTTATTCTACCTAGTAGATTAACTCAGAGCATGTTGTGGTATATAATATGGTTCCTCAGTAATGAATATATATAAAAGCTGATTTTATACGCATTTAGATTAATGTGCTGAGAGTGTCACATCCGTAACAAATAATTATACATAAACATTTATGTTTAATAAAAAGAATAATGAAATTTATTTTCAAAATAGCTTTTAACAGCCTTTAGTCTTACAAAACTTTGGCGTTTCGTACCGGTGATCTCACTTGGACTCATCAGTTGACTAAGTGAGAACCTTTGTCAATGCGCAAGTTTTTGTTAAGTTAAATTCATCATGTACATAGATTTCGTGACGAATATCTAGTGTGAACTATATCCAACAAAACTACAATTCCTAATTATTAAATTGGAAGTTTTTAATTTTTGCCCGGGGCCTAAAATTGTTTATATAAGAAATTTATTTTTATTAAATTAATAATTTACAGGAGCAAGAAGAATATTGTGAAAATTATACTTAACCCAAATTTTGAATTATAAAGTTGTGTCACAGCCGTAACTGGGTTAAATTTATGAACTTATTATTCATTGAGTTTTTTAACGTCGCGTCGCGTCATTCAAAATTTCATTGAATTTGTAATTTATACTGAGTCAGAATTTAAAACTTTAAAGTTGTTTCACATCCGTAACGTAACGTACATACTTATAAACTAAATAAACATTCTTTTTTTTCAACGTGAGACAAAATTTCTTATTGAATTTGAAATTTATACTTTATATTTAAATTTTAAAAATGTGTCACAAACGTAACAGATTTCAATATATAAACCTAACTAAAATTCATTCTGTTTTTTGACAAATATTGTGTTTTGTTGTTTTTATAGATACGAAATTTACGGTGCGGAGAAGAATAATACCTAATATTAATTAAGTCTCCTCGAAATTTGAATTTTATACACTTTTCGGTAGGGAGGTATTTTCTACTTCGTATAAGAAATGATTACACTTAAATGACAACAATATTCTACCCGTTTTATTTTCTTTTTTTTAATTCTGTCTTTTGAGTAGAAATCATACAAAGTTACACTCGTAACATTAACATGTCACACCCTTCACAATTTTGAATCACCCATAACATTTTATTATATATATTCTGTTTTTGAGCACAAAATTATAGAAAAATAAGTTAATGTTACACTTGCCACACTCGTAACAATTTCAAACTAACATTTTGGGCAATTTTTTAAAATTTTGATTCTCATTTCTAATTTGTTTTTTAAGGTCAACTCCCAGGTGAATATTTTACACAACAGAAAACATTAGATGTTCCATTCACAGATTAAAAGTTTCTTAAGCCGAAACTCAACGTAACTAGTAATGGATCCAATTTAGGTACAATAAACCAAGTACTTTAATTGATTTTCGATAAATGTAGTTACTTAGAATAAGCTTAAACTTTATGAAAAAATAACTTACCTGAGAAAAAACTCAACTGTCTGTTTACTATAATTGGCAGCAGCAAGGACTGCATGGCTGAAATTAAATATATTTAATCGTTTTTAAAATTAGAATCAACATTTTTTAAATATTATGATAGGTAATTGAAGTTATTTAAATTTTATGAAAATTTGCTTAGTGTTGCCATAAAACAGAAAAGTTCAATAACTTTAGAAATAAGGGTGGACAATTTTTTTTTCTTTCTGAGGTAACATTTTCTGATGTTGCTATAAAAAAGAGAAAAGTTGAATAATTTTTGAACCAAGGGTGGACAAACAAATTGTTTTTGTGAACATTCATAAGGGAGCAATAGACATTCGAACCAACTTGGTCCCACTGTCCTTAGTTATGAACTGAGGGCAGTAAACGACTTTTTAGTTTTTTGGGGTGTTGCCATAAAATTATAACGTGGAATAACTTTAGAAATAACGGTGAATAAGATTTTTTTATCTTTTTTGAATAAAGTGGCCAAACGATTGGGATAGACTCCATTCCACTAAGTGAGATTTAAAATTTTTTGGGTTGCTATAAAAAAAAAAAAAATTAATAATTTTTGAACTAAGAGTGGATAAATAAAATTTTTTGGCAGACAATCATTATCGGTCGGTGGGCAAACGAACCCACTTCTTCCCAACTTTCTTAGATATAAATTATGGGAATAATTTTAAGTTTTTGGGGGTGTTGCTATAAAATAGAAAAGTTGAATTAAGTACTTTTGAAACAAGAGTTGAACACATTTTTTTTTTCCTGCACTAACATGGACAAATGATTGCCCGCTAAGTGAGATTTAAATTTTGTGTTGTCTGCTATAAAAAAAATGTAATGTAGAATATTAATATAATAATGTAATATATTAAGAGAAACTAGGGATGTTGCTATAAAAAAAAATAAAAGTTTAATATCTTTTTTCCTAAGGGTGGACAAACGAATCTAATATATTTTGACCCAAAGTTTTGAGGTAGGGGTTCTGACTTCACACAACTACAATAAACAATTGTCACTATGTGGCAAGCGATTTTTTTCTGTGCGATCTTTCGAAAAATGCATACGCCACTGCATGCAGCAATGCATCTTGTTCAAATTCGAGACACTCTTTTTCTTACATTTATTGATTTTTGTTATATTGATTTTTGTATGCACGATCTATCGAAAAATGCATCCGTCACTGCATGCAGCAATGCATCTGTTTCAAATTCGAGGCACCCCTTTTCTTAAATTTATTGGTTTTTGTTATACTGTTTTTTTTCTGTACGATCTATCGAAAAATGGATATGTCACTGCATGCTGTAATGCATCTTGTTCACATCAAAGACCCACTTTTTCAAACATTTATTGGTATTTATTATATATATTGTTTTTTGTTCTATAAGATTAATCGAAAAATGCATATGTCACTGCATGCAGCAAAGCATATGAATCACATCAAAGGCACCCTTTTTCTTAAATTTTTTAATATTTAATAAATTGATTTTTTCTGTACGATCTATAAAAAAAATGCATCCGTCACTGCATGCAGCAAAGAATCTTGTTCACATCTCAAAGTCACTCAAAATTTCTTGATATTTGTTATATTGATTTTTTGTATAGAATCATTCGAAAAATGCAGACGTCACTGCATGCAGCAAAGCATCAAAGGTAGCCTTTATTAAAGAATTAGCCAAATTATATAAAAAAAGAACACTATTGGAATATATTCAAAATTCTTATGAGAAAATTGTTAAGTATCATCAAATTCCTCAGAAGTCTTCAATAAAAATAGTGTCGTAAGATTCAAAACTAACTATATCAACCACCTGCTGCAGGTTTTCACCTTTCAAATTGTTACTGAATATCTGGTGAACAATGAATATAATCTACAAGTCACGTATTGGTATTTTTTGAGTCATACATACCCACATAAATCATCATCACGATTTAAATTTATATATACGAGTATAATATGTGCTTCATCAACAGACAACAGAAAAAACAATCACCCAAAAAAAGATGACAATTTTAATACAGTTGAGTTGGTGTATCCATATGACAATATGACGAATGCATTTGAAATGAAAACCTATTTGCATTTTAAATTTGCATCTCAAATACTCTTACCTCTTACTAACCTACAACAACACTGTCCCTACTGAATTTAAACCACATTCCTATTCCTACATCAGAACAAGAGAATTTTTTTGAATCACAGGCTTTGTCAAAATATGTTAAATGTTGTTCACCCAGAGGAATCTAGCCCGCACATATGTATGAAAGCCCAAACCAACCCAACCCCAAGCAAACCTAACCAAACATTTCCATATGCCATTCCATATCAACACAAAATGCATTCTTATGACTATATGATGCATCTCCATATTCTATAGCCTTCTCCATTCCACACATACATTGTGTTCTGATCCATACATACTATGAGTTATGCAGAATGATGCAGAATTGCAGAAGAGTGGAGTAAAAATTGCAAAACAAATACCATATTCAAAAAAGAAAAAAAAAACTATAGCGGGGAAGTTTTTAACCCGAAACCTACATCTTGAATCCCTTTCTTCACTCCGAGAAAAACAATTCGCGAAAACATTTTCTACTTTATGATTTTCACAAAAAAGAATAAAAACAAAAGGATTTACAAAAAAAAAAATAAATACAAAAATAAAAGATGTGAACAAAAAAAAACCTTCTGAAGTAGAATTTTTATTTGAGAGTGGTTTTTGTTTACTTCGGTTGGTTAAAATGTGGAAGAGTGCGGCAATGTTTTTCTTTACGCCACTTTACCCACTACTGCTGCTGCCATCATATAGTTCTGCTTCACACGCACTATAACACCACAGACTTGGTTTGTTTTTTATTTATTTATTTTTTAAAGTGAAATATAAAAACGCCTTTGACGAGTTGAAATAAATTATAAAAAAAAAAAAACAATTTATTTCAGAAGTAAATTTTGTAGTGTGAGAAGATAGTGAAAATGCTCTTAAAGAACTTTAAATGTAGGGAAAAAAATACGCAAGGCTGTGTGATGGAAAGTGTTTTTGGCACAAGTTTTTCGCTACTTTCTTCTTCTTTATTATTTAAAATTTTTTCTTGAATTTAAGTAGATTCATTCGAAAAGAGGAGTAGTTTTAAATTTTATGCGATTTCGAGATTTTACCCAAATATGATAAACGGGTGACAGAAAAAGCTGGAAGTTCTATTCATCGTATGTTTGCAGCTTAAATAAAATTGATTAAAACTCACACATATTTCCCACGCACAAGCGCCCCAATACCTACTCTCATTTAAGCGATTTCCTTCAATTCTGTTCTTGGATTTTTCAGAGACCCTTAAAAGAGTTAATTAATATTATTAGTACAGGGTAATAAAATAAAATTATAGAGCCTAGCTGCGGAGACTAAGTTCTGATAAGTAAAGGAAAAATTTGCTTGTTCAACATAGTGCTTACAATCCAGGTTATTTATGTAACCAGGTTTTAACCATGAGACCCCTCCGTGGTTATGCTCGATATTCATATCCAAAAATACATACCTTCACGACAAATGGGTAAAGAGAAAAGAGAGCACTGCACTGCGAATCACTACGGATCCATATTTGCGTATTCCATAATCGACATAAACATCGCTATTTAGAAAATAGAAGTTGGACACTTGTTCATATTTACCCTTGTTTACCCTACTCAAAATTATTTTCTCCTATTATGATGACAAAAACGATAATAATTCAAACTTTTTTGTGGTTGGGCCGATGGCTCTACACCTAATTTAATTTCTTAAATTTTTATACGAAATTAAAATTTTCGCCATTATTCACAAATTTAAGATTTTTTTTCATGACACATTCTTTTTAGATTTTATTTCTTATTGTATGTTATTTAATTTAATTTATTTTTTCTTCTATTTTTTTTGCAGATTTAAGGAACTTTTTCAATTAAGATTTGCGTAAGTTTATATACATATAATTATATTTGTATTTATACAAAAAATTGATTTCTAATTTTTTATATAGAAAGAGCAATTTTAATTGAAAATTGAAACTAAAATTATTTATGATAGAATATAACTATTTAAAAGGACAAAAAAAAGACAAAAATGCTAGAAACAAAATTAACTCGTGCAAATTAATTTTCAGAATTCGTATTAGAACTGTATATATTTCCCTACGTGGTTTTTCGGCGGATTTATACCACTTTAGACCATTCAGTAGATTTTTTTTAACAAACATTTTTAGCATTTAAAAATTACGAATACCAGTTTAAAATCATAAAAATATTATTTCAAATGAATTATACCATTTAGGAAATTATACCTGAATAGAACAAAGTTAACTGGTATAAATTTTATTAAAAATGAAATTTTTGCAATTTTTTTCTGTATCTTAACTGTGGGATAGTTTTTATCAGTGATCTTTAACATATCAATACAAACTTATGCATTAAAGGTCTTTCACTGAAGAAAATCAGTAATAGAAACTATATGAAAACATTTTTTGAATTATTTGTGAACTATGTCACTTTAGACCAATCATGATATGAATGAGGTCAACACACAGGCAATTTTTATCGACAAATTTTCGTAATTTATTTCAACTATGTGAATTGGGCCAGTTTATACCAGTCAGCAGTTAAATGAATAAAGCTCCAACAACCGGCTTAATTGGTACAAATTTTTTATCAACTGAGTTTTGTTGTCATTTTTATTAGCAATGTTAGCTAGGTAAATTTAAACCAGTTAGAAAGTAGATGAAAGAAGACCTTGTTTTCTTTATTGTCGTTTATTTTAACCAAAAGTTCTAGACTCTATAAATATTATATTAAATGGATAAAGGCAGTTTATACCATTCAGTTGGTAAATAAATACAAATCATTTATCTTTACGTACATATGTATATCAGTAACTATAAAGCGGGTTTGATAGTGCAATTTCACATTTTAACTGAGTTTTTCATCACATTTATTAGCTATCTAAGTTTATACCAGTTAGCAGGTACATAAATGAAAGAAGACCCAGTTATTTTTGTCACCTCTTTTTGATTGACAAAAAAACAATAAAAACAATTTTAGGCCTTATAAATACATATTACATAAAATGAATAAAGCCAGTTTATACCATTGAGTTGGTAAATAAATATCAAATCGTTCACTTTTACGTTTAATTATCATTAACTTCAAACTAAGTTTACACGTAAACATTTTGTATTGACAGAGTTTTTTTTTCGTTATTTATACTAACTATGTGAGTTGAGTAAAATTATACTAGTTAGCAGGTACATATATGAAAAAAAAGGCTTATCATTTTTGTTGTCGCTTTTTGTTGAACAAAAACGATAGCAACATTTCTAGACTCTATAAATACAGGGTGTTTTTTTTAGACGTGGTTTTTAATCTGGCAATACTTTTTTCGGAGTTGGTCTTTTTGACAGCTGTCACTTGATTTATTCTCAGTTTGGTTTGCCTTAGAACTTATAACAAAAATAAAAGAGCAATATTAACTGCGACTATCCATTTTATATCAAATGTTTATTTTTTTTGTTTTTTACATTTAGTTAAACTATTTTATACCAATCAATTAATTAATTAAATAAATCAAATGTTTTTAAAAATATCTAAACAAAACAATAACAGAAACATTATTTAATCGTATAATATTATATGATATGAGTTTTTTTCGTTTTGTTATCCGATAAATGTGACGTTTATACCAGTCAGCTCAAAATAAGATATACGAATATACATAACAAATTACCAATTGATATAGGTTCCTATGCAATAGTTAGATATTTATTTCCATAACTTATGGTAGAGGTATCTAATCTGTTAAGTTATTTAATTTATACCATTTAATTGCACAGAGTGAAAGTACATAATCACGTTAGTTTAAAATTCACAAAATTAAATATAAATATTTTATTTTTAGCATTCAAACGCACAAGATCAAAGAACCTTTTAGTGACGTTCATAAGTTTAAAATTCAATAAATCATTCTACAACAATAAACTCTTCTATAAGAAGAAAACCAAGTAATAAATAAATCGTATTTGTTTGTATTCGACCATTAAAAATTTAACTATGTTGCTAATGTGTGTGGGAATGATAATATAAATTTCCAAAAAAAAAATAAGATAAAATGTCATAAATTTAGGTTGTGGATTTTACCCATCATTTTGTGTAAAGTTCAAAGTTAAACTAACTTAACTCAATAACTTTATACCATTTTCCGCATTAAAGTCACTCATGCTTGACAAAATAACAAATTCTTATCCCCATTTAAAACTGGTTATGTTAAACAAACAATCATTTCCCTTCTTAGCATATATAGAAATTTCAAAATAAATCCAAAAATGTTCCCAAACATACATATAACACTGCTGTTAAACTCTCTTAGTTCTTGCTTCCATTACATACATACATTCATATACGCATATATTAATTTAACGAGAAAAGGCTCTCATGTTATTACCAAAAATAATCCTCAACTTTGCACCATCAGTCTCTGATAAACTGTTTATATGAAAGTTTGAAAGTTTATTAAACTCCCTTTGAAAAACAACTACAAATTGTTCACCCTCTTATAAGGTCCAGGGTCTGCATCCCATATCCCTCTCTAGTATATATAAAAGCTCTAAAAACATGTTAGAAATTTTGCCAAAAACTAAACTAATTGCCTAGAGAACCAGACACAACCGGAATGAAACTATACGATACGATACGATGTGCAACTGACAAGTAGTAGTCATGAAATTTTAATTAAAATTCTATCTCGAACTTCGAGTGAGGAATTTTTATAAGCAAATTATTATTCTACAAGAAAAAAAAAAAAAACTTAATAGTCTCGATGAATGGGACCTTTCAGGGGTTTCGTTTTTTTTTTGTCTGTGATTACAAACTATTGCAACGAAATAGAGAATTTTTGTATATGAGAGATGCATCTTAATTAATAAAGTTTTCACCACACAGAACTTATTTTATTTATCTTTCTTTGACACATGTGATGTGCATCATATTGAAGAGCTGTCAGTGACAGACGTCAAAATTTAAATTTGATTGGCTTTGTTATTTATTTTTTTATTTTTTATATAAACCCTCCACTGTGAAAAAAAAATTTTCTAAATCGATAATTTATTAAAAATATAATAATGATGAAGAAATAGAGAAAATTACTGATGAAGTGATGTGTTCAATAAGGTGAAACTTTTCTTAGAATATTTTTGAACGCTTTTATTTTATAACCAAGGCCTGATGTTAGGCCCTACCTTTTGATAAAAAGTCTTTATTTTTGGGCGAAAAAAAAAATTCTAGCGCTAAAAATTTTATTTTCAAAACGTCATGGAAACACCTTTTATATTATTTTGTTTTTGAGAGTCATGGCCGGTTTTTTCATTTCGCCGAACCTTAGTACCTGTCAGGCCAGGTCATGTATTGGTCTCCAAAATGTTGCGAACGGGTAATCCCTATTTGTAAAATTAAAAGAAAGACAAAAAGGAAAGAAAAAAAAAACTGATTGCCAGAACTCACGGTTAAATGTGTAAACATCAATTAGGTGGAACGTTAAGTGTGACACGGAACGTAAAACACGTAAGGCTCACGTTTTAAGTTTATCTTACCGCCGAAATAAATGATTACACATCAAAAAAACACAATGAAATGTTTGACTCATGAGGAGCCCCAATAGATAAGTGTGGGCCTTAAGACGCTACTTACTTTGCTCAATCTCAAATACACCACTGTTTAAAAAAAAAGAGTATCGGGGGTAAGGCATACAAAAAGTTTAAACTTCACTTTTGAAACAAATTTTCCTTACTTCTTCTTCCTGTGTGTGTGTGTGTGTGTGGCCTAGAGTTGACTATTACCAGTCCCTCTTCCCACCATAACCCCACCCTTCCAATCTTGTCATTTCATTATTCTGTCATTATTACTGAAAAGTGCACTTCCTTTCAATTTATGCAGAACACCTAACCTTTACATGGCCCACACTCTCAAGAACCAATTGAAGTGCAAAATTAAATTTTTATCCTTCTTTTTTCTTTTTTTTATTTTCCTTCCTTCTTTCTTTCTATAACCATACTCAGCAGGAAATATATGTAGAACCCAACGAACTTGTCGCGCACGTCTTCTTGTGTGCGATGCACGTCAAGCCAGTTGGATGCCATTAAAAATTTTTGCAAAATTATAAAACGTTCAGATGGAATATATAGAGATAGATGTAGATAGTGTACCTATAGACTTAGACAGGGTGAAATAAAAAGTAATTTACATGCGCTATAAGTTAATTACCATCACCTGGGTCTCTTCTAGGTTTTTAGTTTTTTTTTTTTTTGTTTAAGTGAAGCATAGAAAACTACTACTTAGAAGCTCCGGCACATAGAGAAGGCAAATAATAATAATAATAAAAAATAGTGCACTTATAAAAAAAGCTAGAAACACAACAACAACAAAAAAAAAATAAAAAAAAATGGGACAAAAATTGTATTAATCACTTTTATAATGGCAGGTGCTGGGAGAGAAAACAGCTCTTACTTTGTGTGACAAGAGTAAAATTAAAGAATGGTTTATAAAACCATGACACCTGAAGGGTAAGATCTCCCTACCTCCCTACATTTTAACTTGCGTGCATGCTTGCTCTACAATGTCTATGAAATGAATACACATTGCTTGAGCTTATATATATACCCTTAAGTGGTACATATGTAGTTGAAATTGCTTGTTTCCGGTAAAACTGTTTCTCAAAAAAAGATGAAGAACTAATGGGGTCATTTTGGAGAAGACATCACTAGATATATAAAAAGTAGCTTTTTGTTAAATTTACTTCAATTTTAACCAATTTATACCAGTTTATACCAATTATTTGATACATGTAGAACAGTGAATTTGATGCTTTGTAATTGTATATAATCGCATAAAATAAACAAAAAAGGGTATGAGCATATTCGACGACATTTGTTTGGTAATCAGTTAGTTGGTTATACCATTCATTATCATAGCGAATTACTTGGTAGATTAGATTTAAGCTATAATACAAATCAACGCGTTAGCTATAAACGTATCAAAAGTTCTGAAGAGTAGGTACATATATTGTGTGACGCAGCAGGACTGTCTATTGTATCACCAAGGAGCTCACAGCTCAATAGTTTCTTTGTCGTTTATGATCTCGAAAACTACTTAACCGATTTCATTGAAGTTTTCAGTTTTTTTCTCATTAGTATTTACCCAATGCCACGCCCACTTTTATTATATTTTTTATTTTTTTTATTGGACGTCTTTAAAAAGCTAATAACATAATGTAGTTAAGTTGGATTTAACCTAAAACATGACATATGTACATTTAGTTTTTCCCCACCCACTACCACTCCCATTTTTGGTATATTTAATTTTCTCTCTATAAGTATAATGTCTTTAAAAAGGAGAAGATTTATAAAAAAATTATGTTTAGTCTAAAGCATAGAATATGAAGTTTTTTTTTTTAAATACTCCTTCTACCACGCCTCTTTTTCTTATAACTAAAATTTTGTCCTCACTATTAATTTGAAGTATTGTATAAAAAATCTCTTGAACCTAAACCATGACATTCGTAATTTTTTTTTAACTCCGCCTACTAACATACCCACTTTTTATATTTGAGTTTTTTCCACATTTAAGCCTTCTTTGCATCCGAACGCCTACCACTTTATCACGAAAAACAAGAGAGAATTTGGCACTTTTGCACTGCAAGATATAGTGTCTTTAAAAAAAAAATTATTTGTTGTGGTATAGGATGGACTTCAGTGTCTGTGTTGCTTATGATCTCGAAAACTTCTTGACCGATTTCGTTGAAGTTTTAAATGCTTGTTTTCTATTAGAGGAGGGAAGGTTTGGCAAATAGTTTGAATAATAATTGTCTACTGCCACGCCCATTTTTATTTATATTTTGTTTTTTTTTTTTTAAAGAACGTCTTTAGAAAAAGTTAAAATTTTGTAGTTAAGTTCTCTCAAAACTAAAGCATGATATATGTATGTACATATGTAAAGTTTTTCATACCTACCACCACGCCCACTTTTTTTTTAATATTTGAATTATCTACTTATATATTGTCAGAAAATTTTAAATAAATATCTCTGGAGCCTAAAGCATACATAGAATGTGAATTTTTTTTTGGAATACGCCTTCTACCACACCCCCTTTTCTCTCTTAAACATTCCCACGCACTATCATGCTATATTATGTGAATTTTTTATTAAGGATAAGTAGTAGCCTTCTGCCACGCCCCTTTTCTTATATTTAAGATTTTTACTGACTTCACTTCCCTTTAAAATTTAAATTTTGTTATTAAAATCTCTTGAACTTAAATCATAACATGTGTATTTTTTTTAAAGTCAGCCTTCTGCCACGCCCCTTTTCTTATATTTAAGATTTTTACTGACTTCACTTCCCTTTAAAATTTAAATTTTGTTATTAAAATCTCTTGAACTTAAAGCATAACATGTGTATTTTTTTTAAAGTCCGCCACACCCACTTTTCTTATATATATTTGAGATTTTTCTTTATTTAAAGTATAGAAATTTTTAAATTCTACAATAAAACTACTATACAAAAAAAAAAAATGAAAAACTTTGTTAGATCAGTTCTCAGCTCTCTAAGGCCGATTTGAACGAAAGTTTTTTTTTTTGACAGCATTAATCACTGATTTATAAGTTTTTAAACTGAAAAATTTTCAATCAGCTATGAATGCTGTCCAAAAAAATTTTCTACAAAAACTTAAGAGGAGAGAAAAATAACGTTAAGAAAATCCTTCCCTGATTTTTATTTGAGAAACTTTAATTAAACATAATTCATCGTTCAGTTTTGTATATTTTTCAACTTTTATAAAGAAACTTATGATTTCATTTCATGGCATTTGGTATTTATTTTCAAACTTTTTCAATTTCTCTAGTTTCTTGACATTTCTTAACCTCGAATGTGTGTCCCAAATTATAGATTTTTGCTCTTTAACTTTCTCAATTTATATTTTCCCTTCAAAACTATAAAATTTTAATTTTAGTTTATAATTAAAAAAAAAAGGAAGAAAAAGATAATTAATGAGTCCTTCCATGAGATTGAATTTGTCTTTGCATAGACCCAAATTCTATACGTCTTGACAAAATCAACGTTGGATTCCATAAAGCCTCAATTAAGGCAGAAAATCATTTTAATTAGATCCAATGCTGTCATTATGTTGAATTATTAATTTACTATCGCCCGAGCAGAAACGCACCGAGTTTGGGTGTTCAATGATGTGAAAATGTCTATCTTGTATAATGTCAATCAAAAAATTTTACCTCAAAGAAAACACACACTTTCTACGGGAAATTCAAAATTATATTCAACTTCCTATAGAACTTATGCAGGTACACATCCTTTTGATAAGCCATCTCTCTTGCTTGCTTCTACATTATAGCTCCCATCACTTTCCTTATGGCCCACTCTCCCCCTACCCCACTCCTCCCTCACCCCTCCCCCTCCTCCAACTTTGTGTTTATAGAAAAAGACATTCATATACGAAATATTTTTTTCTCTTCGTTTTTTTATTCTTTATAAGAAAAAAAAAAAAAACACTGCCAAAAGGATCTTTTGATGTCAAGCCACACATTGCTTTACAATAATAACGTCACATGAATTTCATTACAAAAAACAAGAGTCCTTTTTTTGACTACATTCATTGAATATACATATACTTAGAAATAATACTCAATGCTACTTTAGTGTAGAAACCTTTTCCGCATACATAATCATCATTATAATTATATGACAAACCTCCCTTTTAAAATGTTTATAAGCACAGGTACACCATTATCCTTTATCCATGCTTCTGTGTAGGTACATTTAAGTTCTCTAACATTCATGAGAGTCATATAGGACTGTGATGATGTTCTGTCTTGACTTGGGCAAAGTGTCAAATGACATAGTGTATAGGTACGCGCCAGTGACATAGCTGACAAATACAAAACTTGATCTCTGTCAAGTCAAAAAGGTTAAATATGTCAAAAGCAGTTAAGCTTTAATCATCATCCCATTTGACTTAAAACCTTGCCAAAGATATATCTTTGATGATGGTGTACGGTATATGTAGTGGTTGTATAGTGAGATAAGATGATGGTGACATTGTACACCATTGTATATACCTAACTAACAAGACTCGTGTAATGGCGCTGGCAGCAATTGAGTCGTTTAATTATAAACGCCTCACTGGTTCAGTTAGTGGTTATATATAGAAGGTAGCATGTCCGGTGGTGCGCCACGAATAAATCAAACTGAAAATGAAAACACACTATACCTAACCTACCTTACCTATACCTATATACTCTTTGCCCTAATAGGAAACTTAAGGTTGAGGTGAAGAGTGTGGTAATTTGGTACGCAAGGCAAAATGGTGAAGCTGGAAGCTTTTGGCAACATAGGTATACCCTCAAATGGATGCGAGGGTTGAGAGACTTACATAACATTGTTGCTGGCAAGGCTGTATATGCTATTATAGGACTATACGACTGCAACTACAGACACGTAGACATTGAGCAAGCAGATGCAAATGGAATGCACTTAAATGCCTTTGTCGCATTAAGGGCACCCCAATTCATGTACTTTGTCTTGTGTTTTTTTTTATTTTGTGGCTCATTAGTTGATAGCTACCTTAGGTACTCATGCTTCTCTGATGCAACTTATTGCTGGTTGTATATATATTCTCTTCTTGGCAAACCAGAACGAAAAACTTAAAATGGAGAACGAGGACAAAGGCAACGAAGACGCACACGGAATTTACTCGTATATCTACTCCAGATTGTGTGGATACCTTTTGACTTTGGCAAGAGTTTTATTTTTAGGTTAGGTTAGGTTATCTTCTTTATAATTGGAAAATACAAAGGTAGAACTAGAGCAAATCACAGCCGCCATATGTATTTAAGTATTAGCCGCCATTAGCGGGAGTTAAAATGTGTACTAGCAAAAGATCTAGACATAGGATTATCGAAATGAAATTGGTGTTGCCAGGAATGTTGAAATAAATCTTAATAAAATAGGGTAGTCGAAAGGGTTGCTTTTTATGTGGTGCAATTGGTTGCTCCTGAGTATAATCGAAAAACTGTCTGTCTTCTTCTATGGGGCGGAGTTTTTTTTATTGTGACTCCTCAGAGATTAGGAGTGTTTTATCTCAACTCCAGGTGGTAAACTATCTTAACTCGGTGGTCCAAAAACATTTTCCGCCAATTTGACTCTTTGAATAGACTCCCATAAAGACGGATGGCGCAGAAGAAGAAGAAGACCACGACTCAGGTGGCGTTTGATAGTGGAAGAGAACCTCAACCATCTTGGCATATGAAACTGGAGGCAACTAGCTAAGGACCTAGCTGGCTGAAATAAGCTTATGGATACGAATCTTTTCATCTCACTTTATCTCAAACGATCTCTCAACGCAACACCATATATAAAGTTAAGACAGAGTAAAACGGCGTATTTAAATTGAGATAGTTTACCAGACAGGGTTTAAAATAAAGTGAAAATATCATACTCCGCTGAATTATGATAGAAGTCGGCTAGAAATCATCCGATCGGCACTAAATGCAGGCTTATCGGGAAACCAATAGGTTTATATATTGATAGCCTGAATCACTTTAAATAACATTTATTACAATGAAACAAATGACCTCGGTCGGAAACTCTCTTTATGTACGAAAGCAATATTGAAAGAAATTTGAGAAGAAGATTTGAGCTATTTTGGGCGCATAGGCAATCGGCCTTATCACAGGCCTCGTTGTAATAGATTCATACTACGAATCCCAAAATAAAGTATTAAACCTGCCGTTGTAACAGAAATATTTCCAAACCAATTAAGAGTTCGTGGAAAGTTATATCGACAGTCCACAAAATCGTGGCAATATTTTTCTTACGACGACTTTTTACAAGATTCGTACCTACCCTTTTCTATTACGATGGGGCCTGTGAAAAGCCGAATGTGTATTATTTTTCACCTGAATCTTTCTGAAAATTTCCGTACAAACTTTTAAAGTCAACGGACCAAATGCATCTGACTGTGAAAATGGCTTGAGGAGGATGTGCTTCTTACATACATATATGCAATATAAAGTGAACGAAATTGAGCTATTTTGGGCACGTTATATAAATTCTTTTTTAGCTTAATTCCTTGATTTCTTAAATAACCGTATCCATATATTTCCGTGTCAATTAGAGTCAACATCATATTCTCTCAACTATATACAAATGACATCGATCGTATACAAAATTAAAACTGAGCAAAATTAACAAAACTGAGCTATTTTGGGCTCATATTGTTTAAATTCTTTTTCAGTTGAATCTCTTAATTTGCCTACGCATCGTTTCGTTAATTTAATTCAACGCCAATTGAATTAAACATTCAGAATGATTTAGGTTGGATATGCTCTTTATACAAACCAAATGAAAACTTAGTTAAATTAACGAAACTTAGCTTTTTTGGATCAAATAGTATGAATTCTCGTTCAGTTGAATATCTTATTTTTTGTACGCATTGTTTTGTCCATTTAAGTCAACATCAAATGCACTCAACTGTCAAAATGACCTCTTTCAATAGGAAAAGTGAGCTAACTTTATGAAACTGAGCTATCTTGGGCACATATTATCGTATGAATTCTTTTTCAGTTAAATCTCTTAAATTGCTGTGTGAATACCTTTTTGTCAGTTAAAATCAACATCAAATGCATTCAATTGTCAAAAACAACTACATACTTTCAAATAAACTCTTTTTATACAAAAAGAAAAGTAAGCAAATTTAATGAAACTGAGCTATTTTGGGCTCATATAGTATAAATTCGTTTGTATTTGAATGCCTACATATCTTTTCAACTATATCAGTCAACATCAAATTAACTCATCAGTCAAAATAACTTCGGTCGGATATACACTTTATATACACAGAAAAAGTGAGCAAAATTAATACAACTGAGCTATCTTGGGCCCATAATTATAGTAAGAATGCATTTTCAGTTGAATCTTTTTATTTGCATCATTTTGTGAATTAAATTCAATATTATAATGCCCTCAACTCTCAAATTTACCAAAATGAAAACTGAGCAAAATTGAGCTATCTTGGGCTTAAATATAGTATGAATTCTTTTTCATTGAATCTATTTACCAAATGTACTCAACTGGAAAAATAACTTCGGTCCGGCGGTGGTTCAAAAAAATAGACAAAATTGGACAACATTAACAAAACTGAGCTATTTTGGGCAAATAATAAATAATTTTTAGTTAAATTTCGTAAATTTTCGTACGGACTGTTTCTTTAATTAGATTATTTTGTCTGTTCTTTATAGTTTTCATGATTATGACTTCTTATTTATTACAAAATTACAGAGAAAAAAAAATCACCTAAATTAATCTCCCGTCGCTGACAGTCAAATTCGTTGGTGTCGTCCAATTAAAATAATTCAATTATACTTTAATACATACAGTACGATATTAAATACCTTCTACCTACCTTACATGTAATTATTATTTCTAGTAATCGTCATTGAGTATATCAGATATAGCATAGCAACATTTCACAGATGAATGACCTTATCTTAAATTACAATCTAATGGATCTCTTACCTATATAATTTCAATTTCAATCGTTCCTATTAATTTTATCAAAATCTCCTCCCCCGGATTCAACCTCCACGGCCCCGCACCAGCCACGCCATACGTCGTGGCATCGACTGAATTCAAAACTTAAATCCATATCAATCAATCAATCAGTTGGTATTCCGTTTAGTGGAGCAAAAAGACAGAGCTTAATTAAATTAGTATCATGTCAGCACAACATGGTTGACCTCAATCACACTATATTTACCCACTGAAGGTTTGCTTTCACCCAAATTATACACAAAGAGAGTAAAACAAAAAAAAACCCTTAATCTAATAGAATTTACAAAATTTTGCATAAATATATTCATCCTAAAGGCAATGGCAAACTGGCTACTATAAAATTAACGCCTCATGCGAAACGCCCTTGATGAAAGATTTCAAATTTTAAATTTATTCAGAGTGTCACTAATTGTCGTCCTTATTTTTATTTTTTTTTTGTCAACCACCACATTTTCAAACCACCCATTATGACAGGAGTGTGAAAATATTTAATAAGATCACACTCGCTCTCTCTCTCCCCCTTTCTCTCTCTCTCTACACGTAGGTACTTTTGCCCTAAATGTAAGCTTACAAAAATCCCTTGCTTTTTAGAATTGAATAGCCACATCCACCACCCAAAACGAAACTCAATTAAGACTCTGAAACTATGCTATATCCGCTGAATCCAGATTCATATATATGTATAACTGGAACCTGTCACATGATGAACCATAGAGTTCGGTTCGGACGAGATCTAACGATGACCCCTCTTGCTCTTGTTACAGAAATCCATTTATCATCATTCCCGACAGTTGGCTAAAAATTCATTGAGTGTACGATATAATCGATTTTTAATTGGCAAATGGCAACTAACCGGCAGGATTTTGTAGAAGTCTCACTGATGGTGTGTGCTGCAATTCTCTTTCGACCACAGTTAGTAGCGGTATTTTTATTATTTTTTTTTTGTGTCATAGTTCTTCTTACCTATTGCGGACAGAGAGTGCAACTACCATCTGCCATGTGGAGATATCATTATGGCGTTGGCTAGCGCACAAATTATGTCACAGTATTTTCTGTCATTTTAACATCCCTCTCCTGGCCAACCGGTGATGGTCCCATAAAGTTTGAGCTCCGAGGCGAAAAATTTCAACAGCGCCCCAACAGCGGAAGGAACGTCAGATAGCTAAATCGGCTTATTGACGAGTGGGATCTAAGGGCTTTTTGGAGAGTTTGGGGAGGATATCTCCCCGAGAATCTAGCTTAATCGACTTCTTCACGAGTGGGAACTAAGAGCTTTTTGGAGAGTTTGGGGAGGAGGTCTTCCCGAGAATCTAGCTTGATCAACTTTTTGACGAGTGGGACCTAAGGGTTTTTGGAGAGTTTGGGGAGGAGGTCTTCCCGAGAATATAGCTTAATCGACTTATTGACGAGTGGGAACTAAGGGCTTTTTTAAAGAGTTTGGGGAGGAGGTCTTCCCAAATTCTAACTTAATCGACTCATTTACGAGTCGGAACCAAGGGATTTTTGGATAATTTGGGGAGGAGGTCTTCCCGAGAATCTAGCTTGATCAACTTATTGACGAGTGGGACTCTAGGGTTTTTGGAGAGTTTGGGGAGGAGGTTTTCCCGAGAATATAGCTTAATCGACTTGATGACGAGTGGGAACTAAGGGCTTTTTTGGATAGTTTGGGGAGGAGGTCTTCCCAAATTCTAGCTTAATCAACTTATTGACGAGTGGGAGCGAAAACATTTTTGGAGAGTTTGGGGAGGACGTCTTTTATAGAATCTAGCTTAAACGACTTATTGAAAAGTGGGAATGAAGGGATTTTTAGAGAGTTTGGGGAGGAGGTCTTTTATAGAGTCTAGCTTAATCTACTTATTGAAAAGTGGGAACGAAGGGCTTTTTGGAGAGTTTGGGGAGGAGGTCTTCCCGAGAATTATTGACCCAACTCATCTTTTACAACTCAGCAGGTTCGAAGCTTGGGTAGAAGAGCCCTTTGAAAAAAATTCAATATTGGCCAAAAGAGAGCGCCCTTAACACCCATCGCGGGCCTAGTTCACCATAATGGAATGTTACCATGACTCCACATTTTTTTCTAAATTCTGGAATTGAGGGAATGAATTTTAATCATCAACGGAACATGCACATTGCACATCGCGACGCGAAGCTTCGCAACTTGCCAAGCCATAGTTATTCCAGATACAACCAGGAAGAGGAAGAGGAATTTCTATTTTGTTTGTATATTCTTCCTTCGCATTGTAGAGTTGATGAGAAAAAAAAAAAAACTAGACAGCACACAATATCCTTGCACAGATGAAAATTACGAAGACTTTTTTTTTGCATGTTGTTAAATGTACAATCCTACTTTTTGCTGTTTTATTTTTTGTGATTTTTTTTAAAGCCTTCCAGCATGCCAGCAAAACAATAGGGAAAAACGCTTTGCTTTCATCCAACGGCATATGAAAGCGTCGAGGTGTTGGATATACGAAAAAAAAAATCCCCGACACACAGCTGTCGGGCAGCAAAAAAAATTAAAACAAAAAAAAAAGAAAAACTGCAAGCGTATGCAATTTTATTTCGAGGTTGAACTGAAACTGAGAGAGAGAGTCGACTTGTATATCCTGTTTCGATGCTAGCTGACATAGACACAGGAAATTGCCAATGGCGTGCTGAATGGCGCTTGGATTTTGTGAAAAATAGGAAGAACAAAAACAACAAAAAAAATTAAATATTAGTAGGTACATTTGGGAAAAAAAATTGGGGAGCGGGGGGCAGGTCAAATGCCTTTTTTGTTCGCTCTTCTATACACGAGTTATATGAAGGGTCTGATGGTCTTTCTGACAATATATAGATTATCCTTGTATCAGTTCGAAACAAATTTCCAACAATCGATTGGCCAGCTTTAGATGGGTTCTCTTTGGATGACAGCTTTATATCTATAACAATGAATATACATTGAAGAAAGAAAACATCAGGGGCTGAAAAAACAAACAAAAAATGTCTGATTTGAAGTGATGGACTTTTTTATTTGAGAAATGTTTTGAAATGCAAATTCATGTCATGTGATTAACGAGGTTTCAATGTCTGAAACCAGGACACCACCGCGGAGGATTATTATCGCGCAGTCCATCTGCTCTACTTCATGACATAGCTACACAAATCGTTGGACTTTTAACACTCATATCGCCGAAAAAAAAATCCGTGTTTTTGACCATATCGTCTTTAAAAGCCTTAACTCAAAAGTTACTATCAGTTTTTTTTTTTTGGATTTGAAGTGCCTTAACCTTAGTTTCTAGTAGCTGAACTCAGCCCAGCCTCCATCTATTGAACATATGTCAAGTTACAAAAAACTTTCAAAGATAACATTGTATGAGTAGATATAAAGAAAAAACTTAAATATAAGAAAAGTGGGTGTGGCAGTTGGCGGACTATAAAAAATTACACCTGTCATGCGTTACGTTAGAGATTTTAATTACAAAATTTCGACATTTTAGGTATGTACAGTAAATAGAAATCTCAGATATAAGAATAAATATATGAGTATAAGAAAAAACTCAAATATTAGAAAAAAAGGGTGTGACAGTAAGCGGATTTCCAAAAAAAACTACACATCTCATGGTTTTGGCCCAAGAGAGATTTTTTTTATAAATATTAAGCTTTCTGAAGACGTCATTTGTATGTGCATATAAAATACTAATATAAGAAAAGTGGGCGTGATAGTGGGCGGGACAAATAGAATATGCCATAGAGTAGATTGAAGAGAGCTAAATTACAAAATTTTAACTTTCTATAAGGACAGTTCAATTAAAGATAAAGGTGGGAGTGGAAATGGGCGGATTCTACTCAAACCACTGTCTAAGTATTTATCTCGCTGCTTATAGAAATTAACTTTAAATATTTCATCAAAATTGGTTCGGCAGTTTGCAAATCTATAAGCCTCATACAGACAAACCTTTATTTTTATAAATAAACTAGATGATCTCTGCAACGCATCGCAGCGCCACCTATTGAACATTTCTCAAACTAAACAATTCTAACTTTCAAATAAAAATGTATGTGTAAAGTTTCAATTATATAGATTTTTATTTACAAAATTTTAACTACTCAGGGATTTAATGTAAGGAGGAATCTCAGATATAAGAAAAGTGGGCGTGTTAGTGGGCGTGACAAATAGTACATGTCATAGTTTAGATTGAAGGGAGCTTAATTTCATAATTTTAACATTCTTATGACATTTCAATAAGAATAAAACTAAAATATGATAAAAATTGGCGTGGAAGTGGGGAGATTTTACTCAAACTGCTTTCTAAGTCATCTTGCTGCTAAAAGAAAAAGTTTTTTTTAAATTTTAGTAAAATTGGTTTATTAATTTTCGAGTCTACAAGCCTCATACAAAATATGATAAAAATGGGCGTGGAAGTGGGCAGATTTTACTCAAACTGCTTTCTAAGTCATCTCGCTGCTAAGAGAAATAATTTTTTTTTAATTTCAGTTAAATTGGTTCAGTAATTTTTGAGTCTATAAGCCTTATACAGACAAGAAGGTAGATTTTCAAAAATAAAGATTAATTTTATAAATTCTCTCAGTGTACCTACATATATTAACTGGGTTAGAACAATTTCCTTAAATCAAGAACATAAATAATATAATTCATTAAGTTTATTCCACAAGTCGGTTGCTTCGTTGGTCGTCTCAAACCCTTATACGTATTGCAACATCAACCACACTCAGCAGTCTCCACAGCAACCGCATGATGGTTAATTTCAAGGATGTCAAATCTATGCACCTTCACTAATTGGAATGACATATCTAAATCTAATTTCTTTTTGAAGTACCGAGTGTGTATTAGATACATATGTGTTACAGTAAAACTCCGAAATGTATAAATTCTAGAATTTACAAGTAAAAACTTTGAATTTTGTCAGCAACATTAGTAAAAGCTCGAAAATGAATAATCATCATGATGAATCTTCATAATGATGAATGATGGTGATGAATCTTCATGATAAATCTTCATTTTTAATCTTTCATCTTCATGATGAACTTTTATGGTGAATCTTAATGATGAATTTTCATGATGAACTTTTATGGTAAATCTTAATGATGAATCTTCATGATGAATCTTCATGATGAATCTTCACGATGAATCTTCATGACGAATCTTCATGATGTATCTTCATGATGAATCCTCATGACGAATCTTCATGATAAATCTTTATGATGAATCTTCATGATGAATCTTCATGATGAATCTTCATGATAAATCTTCATGATGGATCTTCATAATGAATCTTCATTATTAATCTTCATGATGAATCTTCATCATGAATCTTAATGATGATTCTTCATGATGAATGTTAATGATGATTCTTCGTGATGAATCTTCATGATGAATTTTCACGATGAATCTTCATGATGAATCTTCATGATGGATCTTCATGATGAATCTTCATTATAATTCTTCATGATGAATCTTCTTGATGAATCTTCATTATTAATCTTCATGATGAATCTTCATGATGTATCTTCATGATGAATCTTCGTGATGAATCTTCATAACGAACGAATCATCATCGTCATCATGACCATTATCATCATTCATCCCTGAGAACATTGATTGTAAAGAGAAGAGGCGCATACATTTTCTACTGCAATTAATTAAAAATCACTTAACCTTTCATCAAAAGAAAAGAAAAAAGAAGAAAAACCTTTCAAATCTTTTAAATGCAATTCTTTGTGATTTTATATATTTTGTCGTCTATCCTGAGGAACATAATCATCTCTAACAAGCTCCATTATAAAGTTATGATCGCATTCCTCTCAAAGTTTTTTTTTTTTTTCTATAAAAAGATACATTCAACTTAACCGTGCGTTCCGTCGCGTCTTCTTCGTTTTTCTTGTCGTTGTAGTCGGTTCTTGGTGCTGTGGTGGGTTTATTTTCTTAAAAATCCATCGAAACTTCTTAATCCAAGTTTTTTTTATAATTTCATTGGCAAAATAAATATAAAAACTTTGTGGTTTTCTTTCTTCATTTTTTTTTTTTTTTGAAAGAAAAACAATCTTAAGGAATTCTGCTAGAAGGATACGCTTATTCTAGAAAATAACATACGTGCTTTGGTTGTTTTATGCGGTTATATAACGAGAATGACACGGTGTGTGGTGACGCCAACGAAGTGGAGGAGGAGGAGGATGTCTTAATTTTCGACTTCAATGGGAAGCTTTGTTTTCTTTATAACTGGGTTGTTGTATTTATCTTGATGTTGATGTTTATATTTTTTTCAACTATATTCACCATGAATAAGAAAATTCAATCTTAGACAAAAAAAAAATAAAAAAAAAACACAATCTATCTAACTACGTGTTAAATGACTAAGAAAGATACAGCGAAGGTGTCAATTGTTTTTTTTTAACGTATACGGTTTACGTTACCTAACTCATGAATTAAATTTCTTTTGAAACATTTATCAGGTGAAAATTTCAAATTAACAAAGATAAGCGAAATATAGAAACAAAAAAAAAATACCTAGTAAAAAACATTTAATTTATAATTTTATCTTTACGAATCTAATGAAAGTGCAAGGATATCTACTCAAACACGAATATCTCATCAAGTTTTCATAATGCAGCAGCAGTACTTGTTATGTAGATAATATATTCTGTATAATTATTTATTTATATAAATGAACTACGTGTTTTGTTGTTTTTTTTTTGTTGCCTTTATGGCAACATCAGCTTACAAACCAGGAACTAAGGTGACCATATACACCCTTATTTTTTAAATTTGTACATAAGACACAGAGGAATCTAATAAAATAAAATAAAATAAAATAAAATAAAATAAAATAAAATAAAATAAAATAAAATAAAATAAAATAAAAAATAAAATAAAATAACAAAAAAAAAAAAAATAAAATAAAATCACGATGGGAACAAGGGAGAAATGGAACGAGGGAAAGGGAAGGAAGAGAGGACAGTATGACAGGATACGAGAGAGTAGAATGGGAAGACGGGATCCCGCAATATTTGAAAGCGGGATGGAAGGCAGACAGAGAATAGCAAGGGTCAGGCTATGAAAGGAGGTAAGAGAAAGATGGTACTGAAAACAAGAAGAAGAGAGAATGTGCAGAGTGAGTGAAGGGGAGCAAGAGACGTGGGAACATGTGATAGAAAGATGCAGGTTAGGCAAAGACAAAGAAAGATCGACAGGGGAAAAAATGAGTGATATAATGGACGAAGGAGGAAGGGGGAAGAGTGGTAAAGGCACTAGAGGTTGCGAGAAGGAGTAAGAAGGGAGGCATGGGAGGAGAGTTTGATGGGAGACTTGTAAGTTGTAACCCGTAGGGGAATCAAAACAACATAATAAAATAAAATAAAATAAAATAAAATAAAGTAAAATAAAATATACAAGTCCATTTCGTCCATTTTCAAAACTAAATTAAAATGCTCTGACAACGCTGCATCAACTAATTATGGAGAGAACTTAAGGATAATTTTGGAATGTCATATCATCACTAAACGAGGAGAATTTCTAGAACGTTGAGATTTTTTGAATGGACATTTAAAAAATCAAATTAATGACTTCCTTAACGACTTCCAATTTTTTAAGTTTAAGTATAAGGTAATTTAAAAGATTCAATTAATTACGCTTAAGCTATACTTGCCCCGCCCACTAGAGTAGGCTGTTTTCAAAAAAAAAATTCTCAGAAATTCTTGATTCAAAATAGCTTTTAACGGCCTTTAAGTCCTACAAAAATTGGCGTTCGTTCCGGCGATCTCACTTGGACTCATCAGTTGACTATAGTGAGGGCCTTTGTCAACATTCGTTTTTTTATGAAAGAAATTTTTCGGCTTTTACCAGAACTATTTATTTCACAGATATTCATTTTGAAATGATTTTCTCCAATGCACCCAAAAAGTAGGTAAGAAAACGTAGCGAGGTAAAACGTTTTAATGAACAGACATTTTTTTATCTTTTTTATATTTTCCAAGAAAACTGTTAACTTTTAATAAATAGAAATTTAGCCAAAAAAAAACGCCTCCAAAAAGTGGGCGTAGCAAAAACTGTGTAGCTATCAATAAACTTTTAAAACCAAACATTTTGTGCATATTTTCTTGTAACTACTTATCATTTTAAAATTTTTTTAAGCAACGTTCGAAATCTTATAGGTCTTGACTCGAAAACGGTCCGAAAAATTGGGTGTGACAAAAAATGTTTAAGACAGATATTTCCTAAAATAAATTTTTTTTTTTACATTTTTTAAGAAAAATTCGAATTAACATGTTTTAGTCAAAAAAAAACTCTAAAAAGTGGGTGTGGCAAGACATTGTGTAAGAGTATTTTGTTTTCCAAATTTTAACATGGCAATTATTTTTGTTAATTCTTGGAAATTTATCCTAAAAACAACGATGTAGTTTTTAAAAAAGGCCCCTAAAAATGGGTGTGCCAAAAAATACCTCCAAAAAGTGGGCGTGGCAAAAACTTTATCGATATCAATGAATTAATGTTAGAAACAAATATTTTCAAAATTGTGTACCTACGATTTTTTACATTTTTGAATTAGAATGTCTTGTCAAAAACGCCTCAAAAAATGGGCGTGGCAAAAACTATATAAGTATCACTGAATTGATGTCATAAAATATTTTATATTGACTATCATTTTTATATTTTCTTAAGAAAAATTCGAATTAACAGGTTTTATTAAAAAAAAAAACTTCTAACAAGTGGGTGTGTCAAAATATTTTCCATAAGTATTTATTTTGCTGTTCAAATGTTATCATGGCACTTATTTTAGAACTTAAAGGCCGTTAAAAGCTATTTTGAGACCTTTTTTTTTGTTTCCTTGGAAATTGATCCTATAAAACAAGCGGTTAAGTAAAAAGTAAAAACGCTGGCGTTTCAAAAATCACCCCAAAAAGTGGGCGTGGCAAAATTTATGTCAATATGAATGAATTGTTAAAAACAAATATTGCATAAAATATTTTTTTGTAAATATCATTTTCTTAAGAAACGTTAAAAGGTCTTTAGTCAAAACCGCCCCCAAAAAATGGGTGTGGCAAAACATTTTGCAGTAGTATTTTGTTTTTCAAATGTTATTATAACAATTTTTTTGTTTTCTTGGACATTGAACTTTTAAAGAGTGTTTAAAAAAAACACCCCCATCAAATGGGCGTGGCAAAAAACTTTGAATTTGGGAGTTGGTAGAAACTACATTTTATAGGTACCTTAAACTTTTCTAAAGAATACAACTCCCATTTTTATCAACTTAGAAGACCTTATTTCTTAAAATGGGCGTGTCAGTGGGCAAAAATTTACTGTGATGGTCTTTTAACACTAAAAGTGAATTGAATTAACGGTCTTTTAATACTAAAAGTGTTAAATTAACAAAAAAAAAAGAACAAACAAATTTCTGTCAAAAATCTGTAAATCTACATCAAGCCATTTCAAATAGAGAACTGCTCATGTATTATCCTTAACGGATGGTAACCTCAACTTAAACAAATAATTTTTTTTTTTTTTTTAGATACTTCAACTTTTGTTTGTAGTGTTTTCTTTTCACGTCTTTATCTGTCTTTTAGCCTCTTTTATTTATTTTTTTTTTTTTTTTGTTATTTGTTCGTTTTTGTTGGATGAGCAAATAATCAGAAATCGTAAGTGACTGCCATTGTTGTTGTTTTTGTTGATATAATATTCTTGGAAGAAGTCACAAAGAGCGGGTATGAAATGAAAACTTATGTTACACGTATATACGAGTGTAATGTTACGAGTTGAGCTGATAAATTATTAGTTCAGGAACATAAGTTCGAGATTTGAATCATTAAATGTGATACATATATACGAGTTTATAGTACAAATGTATACGAATAAATATTGAAAGAGTTGGACGATGGTAATTTATTGTCTTCAAACTTTGAGAATTATAAATTGTTTTCGATTTTGGATTTATTTTTAAAAAATATCTCTCAATACATTTTAGCCTTGTTTTTTTAAGAAATAAAATTGCTATCTCATAATAACGAAAACCATCAGCAAATGAAATCTTTCTTTTTTTTAAATAAAAGTCTCAAAGATAAATTACTTTTGGTCTTATTTATTTCTCTGAGGAATGATGTAGCTGCGGCTCCAGGATCTCAGCACCTCATACCTATGATGGTTAATATTCGAAAAAAGTGTACCATCTAAAAGGCTATTTATTGGTGATAAAAGGTCAGATAGCTTCAGTACTTGGTCGGTCGTAGATCTAAATTAATGAACTTTTGAATTTTCAAAGTTTTGTTCAAGGTCATTAAGGAAGGACTTGTTAAGTGATTAGCACCTCATTTGTGAAATTTAGAAACAAAACAATAGGTGACAAATTTCTGAATCTCAGTGTTAAGTGTTGTGACCATTTAATCAACTTTAAGATGTTTTTCGAATGACCCACATTTTATGAGGTGGACGCTGCTGGTTTTACTTTCTACATCAAAAGTAAAAATGCGAGGGAATGAAATTTTAAAGAAAAAGATTTTCATTTTGGTGTGAACCAGATTTAAAATAGTACTAGAATTGTAGTTCATTTGAAAATGATAGGTGTTGTTTCTTTACTTTGAAACTGAGTACATTTGTGTGCATTTCTACACATTTTTGTTTATATAAACTTTATGATGTTTCTACAGATTTGTGTGTAGAAAAAATTCACACAAATGCCCAGAGTTTCAAAGTAAAGGAACTAGGCTGGTATTTTATTAAACAAAAAAAACTACGGAGCACAGTGGTTCTTTTAATGAATTTTGACGACAAAAATTATTTACCACGACAATTTTTGACAGAAATTAATAAATAAAAAAATACATTTAACTATTTAGAAACGTTGCATCCAGTGCCACTGCTTATTTTTAATTTTGTAAAATGGAGACTCCAAAAATTGCGTCAAAATTTGGTACGAAATTTGAAAATTAAAATTTTTCAATCAGAAATTTGGTGACTTTCGTGTCTTGTAAGAATTAAATTGTACCTATACATATACTCTCATATGAAAGTGAGTCTAATGTAAAATTTAAAGTGTATTAGACTTTTTTTTAAATCGTCCTGAGCCATACTCGTGCTGAGTTTTTCACAGATCCAGTGCCTCTGTGCTGATAATGGTTCTTTCGGATCGTAGGATACGGTACATATATCCAAAAAAAAAAATATATATCCAAAAAATTTTTCACACTTTATAGAGCTTAAATTTTCCCCTTGTTAGTTACATATTTAGTATTTTAAGGACCAAAAAAACACGTCCGAATCAAATTGCAACTATAACTGTTACGAACAAAAACAAAACCCTTTTCACATAATTCATTTCCTCCTTTTTTTTTTGGGCCAGATATGCATGGTGTAAATATGTGGAAATGTTGCCTTAAAGATACGAGGAAAAAAAAGAATTGTTTTTCTCTTGATTTTTTGTTGTTATTGTTGTTTTTGGCATACGCTTGTTTAAGCTGAATGTTTATTTATGGACCATCAGCATCTGCAGATGACAAAATATAATATCCCAAGTCTATACATATATGTACATACATACATACATAATATAGAAAAAGGGAAGACCAAAACATGGGAACTCCCAACACAAAAAACAAAAACAAAATTTTAAGAATATAAAATAAATTTCACATCCACTTCGTTCTTTATGATGTTTCTGAATTTTTATTATTTCTTTTTATTGTTTTTTTTTCATTCTCTCTGATGGCGGTGTGGGCCCGTTAAAAAAAAACTATCAACAAATAAATGGGTGGAAGTGGGCGTGTGTGTTGTGTGCAGTAAAAACAGTAAAATGAAAAAAAAAACTAATTCAAATGTCGTACCTACATACAATATTTTATTCATGGGAAACGACCGTGGAAGACAATGTTTGTTTTATTTTGTACCAAAGTTAAATTCAGCGATGTTTTTTTCATTGTTTCTGAATTTATTTGGTCTACGAGTATATTATGGTCTTCTTGTCATTTAATATTTATTTTCCACGTATGCTCGCTATATAACAGTTAAAGAATGTAAATACTTTTCATCAACAACAAAAAAAAGTTGACAGGGTTGCGTAAATTCAATCAAAATTGATGATGTTTACATATACACCTGTCTTATACAAAAACCTACATTTGTAGTTAAAAAATTGTATTGGTTTTCGGTTTGGGTAGCCAACGAAATGGCAAAGAACAACATCAGTAGGTATCTATATAGATATTGTATACATATCAGGCGCAGTCAAAATTGATTTATTGGTGTCAATATTAGATATGTATAATCAAAGGCCAATTTGCAGTCAAACTTTAAATGAAGAAATTGGTTGTTTAAAATTTAAAAGTAGATTTTAAATTTCTTTCTTTTTTTTATACCAAAATTGGACAAAAAAAAACAACGTATTTCCAAAAATTGTCTACATTTTTTTCATAAAAATCAATATTTGATTTATTTTGGAATTACAGTAAAGTCCACCAACTGCCACGCCCACTTTAAATATATTTAAGTTTTATCCTTCAAAGAAAAAGTACTGTCACTAAGATCTCCTTGAACTATAAGACATGAAATGTGTAATTTTTTTTCATTTGGTAGAATGGCAGTAAAATCCACCTACTGCCGCGCCCACTTTTAATATATTTAAGTTTTATCCTTCAAAGAAAAAGTACTGTCACTAAGATCTCCTTGAACTATAAGACATGAAATGTGTAATTTTTTTCATTTGGTAGAATGTCAGTAAAATCCACCTTCTGCCACGCCCACTTTAAATATATTTAAGTTTTCTCCTTCAAAGCAAAAGTACTGTTACTAAGATCTCCTTAAACTATAAGACATGAAATCTGTAATTTTTTTTCATTTGGTAGAATGGCAGTAAAATCCACCTACTGCCGCGCCCACTTTTAATATATTTAAGTTTTATCCTTCAAAGAAAAAGTACTGTCACTAAGATCTCCTTGAACTATAAGACATGAAATGTGTAATTTTTTTCATTTGGTAGAATGTCAGTAAAATCCACCTTCTGCCACGCCCACTTTAAATATATTTAAGTTTTCTCCTTCAAAGCAAAAGTACTGTTACTAAGATCTCCTTAAACTATAAGACATGAAATCTGTAATTTTTTTTCATTTGGTTAAATGTGAGTAAAATCCACCTACTGCCACGCCCACTTTTAATATATTTAAGTTTTATCCTTCAAAGCAAAATTACTGTCACTGAGATCTCCTTAAACTATCAGGCATGACATTTGTAATTTTTTTTCATTTAATGTGCCTAGAAGAGCCCCCTATTGTTGCCACTTGTAAAGGAATATCCGTGGTACATATAATTTAATTTATCCGTGTTAAACACGAGTAAAACGTGTATTTATTATATTTTTGTGTTGTAGTCTCCATGTTGTGTGTTTAATTTGAAAAATGAAAAATAAAAGTTTTTTAACAAAAAAATTTAATTTTTATAAAATAATTTAAATTTATTTATAATTTAATATCATAACATTATATATTTTTGTATTCTATATGAGGCGACGCTTTCGGTTTCATGAACCATCATCGGGCTTGAAAATCTTAACTGTCATTTGTGTATTTATTGTTACACGTGTAATTACTTCTAAATCGTACTTATGGTGTTTTTTGGTTCAAAAGACGTTAAAAAATAGAAACAATGACGTAACTAGTATTTTGTTTTTTTAGTGTAACATTTAACACAAGTGTAACATCAAGTAGTATATCTAAAAAAAATTCTTTTTCACTGTACAAATATTTTGAAATAGCTTCACTTCGGTCAGTTAAAAAGAAAAGTGACGCTTTAATAATTACACGTGTATTTTCTACACATGTATTTGGAACCTACACGTGTACAAGTGTTTTATTTTTTTACTAGACGTGTACACGCGACACGAATACACGTGTTTTTAGATACACGCTTAAAATCGAGAGCTCTAGTGCCTAGAAAGCACTAGAGCGCTCTTGAAATAAAAGTATGACACTATGAAAAGTCATGAATTCTGAGAATTTATTATGTTTGACTACAAATCAGCCTTTGGTTATGAAAATAACATGAAATCATTCAACATTCTACTGAAATTGACATTAGTTTGGCTGCCAATGTAGGAGTTTTATCAAATAAAGACATATAGTTTATAATGCTTTAGAAGATACCTATTGTTGTTGGTGTAGTATTTTTTTTTAAACAGCTTGCTTATGATAACCAAAAGTTAAAAAAAAAAAAAAAAAACAGATATGACACCAATCGATCTACAAGATATCATAAAACGAATTGAAATGTATTTTTCATTTTTATATTTTTTTATAGGTAACCTACCTATAAATACATATCTCGTTTTTCTTTTTTTTTATTTTTGTACCTATTCTCGATTCAAAGTTTCCGCTTATAAATTGATTTTCTCATAAAAAAACAAATGGTATAGAAAACCCTTTTTTTTAAATCCCGTTGGGTGGAATTGGGTTGGTTTGGGTTTTTTTTTTTGTTATTTTTAGGTTGGGATTGGGATTCAGTTACATCGTTTTGAAGCTATCAAATGTGTAAGAGCTTCAATGTTTATGATTGTTTTTTTTTTTTAAATGTCTAGTCAAGTGATGGAAACGATATCAATCAATAGGCAGGCAATGAAAGGGAATGTTTTGTTTTTGTTTTTTTTTTATTTGTTTTTAAACGAGGGTATCAACATATCGATTACGAAACGATTAGTTTTTTTTGTTTTTATTTTTTTTTTTATTGAGAATGACTTCAATTTGATTATTTGATTTGGAATTGAAAGAAAAATATTAACAATTTATGGGATTTTTAAGAAATTAATTGATTTGAATTTTAAATTTTGTGAAAAGGATGCGAAGGAGAGGGAAACGGATTGCGATGAACCCTATTATAGCTTATTTTTATTTATTTTTATGAATAAGCTAAGTTCTTTATTGTTTTTTGTACTTGTTCGATTTACAAGCAGTTTTTTATTTATTTATCTAAGCTAAATTCAAGATTATGTTATGGACTCCGACGAAGATGAAATTTTATGTTCAATTTAGTCTTGTCAAGTAAAAGTAAATAATTAAATTTGGTCGCGCGGCAGCTCATGTAGAACCAAGGTCTAGTGACTTACAACTCTCAAGCATTCCTGTGTGTTTGTTATTGGCAGGAATGTAGCGAACCTACAATTTTCTTCCGAACCCAAGTGGCAAAGTTGAGAAGCACTTTTCCATGACAAGAGATTTACTCTTGGAGTATTTGTATTTATGAAAAAACATTTAAGTTTTTTTTTTTTTAGGGTATCATAGGCTGGGAATCGAACCCAAGACCTTCGGCGCAGCTTAACAGTCCTTCGCACTAACGATTACGCCACCAGACCAGAAGTGTTTATAGATTTAAGCTACCGATTTTAAGCGTTTTACTAACTACACGTGTATTCATGTCACGTGTACACGTGTAGTAAACAAATTTAAACATGCGCACACGTATACAGGTTTTAAATACACGTGTAAATAAAAATACATGTATAATTATAAAAGTGGCGCTTTTTTTGTAACTGACCGGGGTGAATTGATTTCAAGACATTTTTACATTGTAAAAAAACAGTTTGTAGGTTTTTTTATATTATTGTACCTACAACAGTGAACAAAATATTTTCCAAAAAATAAGTCACGCCATTTTATTTATGTTTCGTACAACAAAACATCAAAAGGACCATATTGTTACATAACAAAATGTGCTCCACATTCCCCCTAATACACCCACAACGAATTATATTCACTGCACTTGGTTTTTATCACACCAAATACCATAGTGTGTCCACTGTCAACCTCTTTAGGTGTTCTCCATTCCATCTTCTATGGAGCTGCAGAACTACCAATAATGATAAATATCTGCCTAGCAACTAAGTGACGCCTGAGGATTAGACAGAGCTTTTATTCAGCTTATCACAGCCTGGCTTCATTTTATTTTCTTAATAGAGGGTTCTAGTAAAGATAGCTCAGCAAATCTTGAAAAAAACGATCAATTTTACCTGAATCGATACTCGTTCAAGTAATATTGTCAGGTAACATTGATCGTGTGTAGGGCCCTTTAGATTAAAAAATAAAACAACAAAATTTTATAGTGAACAAAAAAATCATTAAAAACCACTTCTATCTCTTTAATTCAGGTCGTTCTATCTCACTGGCAATCTTACATAGTTTCATTATCTTCTTTCGCTATATTTATATAAAAATACATATAAAAACTCAAAATATCGAATGCAGAGTTGCCAGACTCATGCAGTTCGATACAAAATATTTTCAAGTAGATCTATATAAATAACTCTTGACGTATAATGATTATTGCTTGCAAGGGTTTTGACACTACTGCCCTCTTTGTCAAACTAAAAACAAAAATACATCCTGAAAGTAAAAAAATATTAAACAAACATTTTCTTTTCTCTTTCCAGACCACCAACAAAATGTATCGACTCACAACAAGGACTCTAGTGCTTGCCATCGTTTTCATCAGCACAACAGTATTTGCTGGTACTTGTGGTCCTAATTTTCCCACCGAATGCATATGTGGCAATGAAATGTACGAATCTTTAATTCGCTATGTCGTCAATTGCACAAATGCTGGACTAACAGATGCAAGCGTATTGGAAAGTTTGCCCTACAAAGTTGAAGTTCTCATATTCACTGGTAATAATATCCCACAACTACCGTGGAATGTCTTTGGAACAATGAATAATTACATGTCTTTGAAAATTGTCGACATGAGTAATAATCATATACGAGAAATCCGAGGAAAGACTTATCATCATGTTCAGAATGTCGAACGTCTCATATTAAATCATAATAATTTGAGTATATCAAAAATTGGTGATGAAAATAATCATCATTCGAGAGTTTTTTCGAATTTTGTAAATTTGGAAGCATTACATTTGACAGATGCCTTCGACCATAAAACATCAACAAATCTCAGTCAAGACCTTCACGATATCTTTGTCAATAGTAATTTGGCAAAACTTCAAAAACTCCATTTGGAACAAAATGAAATAACACACTTTGTAGATCGCAGAGTATTTTGTGCTCTTCCGAGTTTGCGTGATCTTCATTTGGGTGATAATAATTTGAAGGAGATCAATTTTGACATAATATGCCTTAAGAATCTGCGCTTCCTCGATTTAGAACGTAACAAATTCGAATATGTCAAGGCGAAGGATTTGATTTTAATGGACGAACTTCAAGTACCCGGTCGACAAATCACTCTCATTGTCGACTTCAATTTGAATCCCTTTGTTTGTGATTGCAAGATCAGTATGCTGCACGATTGGATTCTACAAACCAGAGTAACAGTTCGAAGTAAGGAGAATCTCATGTGCTACCGCAATCACACGAAACCAGAACCAATTATGGAAATTCAATATGGCAAGTGTGCCAGTGCCAAATTGAGAGCATCAATGACTGGTCATACAATGACACTCATTTTTTTGCTTATCGTATTGAGTATGATTTTAATTGGACTTGTAGCGGCATTGATATATGTTAGCAGAGACAGAATTAAATATATGATAACACCAGTGTTTGATACAGTTTCGAAAAAAGTGCATTATACATCGATCAAAGATGAAGATTGCCCGGAGGTTCATGTCTGAGAAATTTTCCTATACAAACATTATATTATTATACATACATATATATTTATCAACAACAATATAATACATAATTATAAAATAATGATATGTACTATGTAAAATTGTAAAGAATTAATTTTGCATAAAATTTAGAGTATAAGATTAGTTTTTCATTTTTTAGTATTTTATAGCGTATAAGAGTTTTTTTTGTTTTTGTTAATTTTGTTTGGTTAATATTGTTTTGTTGCGAAATTGAAAATGGTAGACATTTTATTAAAAAAAAAAAGAGTTTTTAAAACAAGTCAAAATTTTAAATTTTAGATTAGAAATCATTTTACTTACATACCTACATATTTCGAACACTTTTAAGCTTGATTCACACTAAAGTGCTGATACCTATACATAAGTCTCAAGTCAACACGTTTACACTGCTGCTCCGGTACCGATATCTCTCCAATATTTTGTTTTTTTCTGGTTTTTTTTTCACTTCACTACAGATACAGATTTTTTTCGTCATCGGTTTATGACAGATTCAAAATTTTAAGGGCCAGTTTGTTCACAGTGGGTTAAATCTGAACGATGACTTTCACAGCTTCTAACTAAATGGCGCTAATCAACCAAAATCGGCTGATTAGCGATTTCCATGATTAGTCCTTGAAAAAAAATTTGATTACTATGCACATTCGATGATTTACCAATTGCAATAATCCTTAAGATTAAAGATGATCAGCTGTGAATAAACTGGCCCTAAAAGTAAAAAGAAATGGAATTCAACTTTTGCAATAAATTACTTCTGGACGAATATACCAAAACAAAAATTGAAAAGAAATATAAACCTTACGGAAGAAATAGATTAAAACAAAATCTGCATTGTTCAGATATATAGTCTGTTTTTTAACGTGAAATTTCTTGAGAATTTGCACAAAATTTCAGAATTTGCTGTCAAAACTCAAAACCCATAGAAAAAAAACTCTGTTTTTGGGAAATTTGTTGAAAAAAAGTTACAAAAGACTGCTTTTAAACGATGCAATCACCCCTTGCAATTTTTAAGAAATAAGGTGGAAGACGTATGTGGTGGCCGGGATAGACAAAATTGCTGAGGTTGAAAGAATTGCAGAGCTATCGCCCTTTCTTTGTGCCTTTTCGTGTTTTTTGAGACATACGCTGAGTGAAGAGTGTGCAGACATGTTTCCTTTTCATTTAACAAAAATTCCAACCATTCAAAATCGCAGTTAAGCATCCTTGAAACCGAAAGAAGACCAAAAGAGAAACGCCGCTTTAAAATCGCAATCGTCTAAAAGTCTGCTATTACACGATGCATCTAGACGCATGCGACTTTTCGAACTACGTAAGTGCAAAAGAGAAAAAAAAATCGAAAAGATGAGACGGAAAAAAAGTGACCGGTGTCGCGTGGGTAAAATTTTCGGTGCAACTATTGGACGATTCTCTTTTCTCTTGTCCGTTTTTTTACTATTAGCTGCTTCATATGGTTTTGTTGTTCAAAGAGTAAATTTCGATGCAACGCACTGTTATTGATAGCCTTATAGGCTTTCCAGAAATGAGAAATTCATCTTTAAAAACAGCATAACTAAAATAAATTATTGCTTTTCTTGATTGATATTCATTTAAAGGCATACAAACCTTTCTTTCTTCAATATATCTAATAATGAAAACAAAAATAAAAACAGAAAAAGTTTTTTTATTGCTTGAGCACAGCCCAACACGAAAATGAAAAATAAAGAGAACTGTCAAATTAGATTCATGACTTCGGTTTCAACGTGTAATAGCGCTTGAAATAGCGGACGAAATAATAAAGAAGAATTTGAAGAAGGCGCATGCAACTAGATTCATCGTGTAATAGCAGACAAAGCAGTCAAACAGGCATACAAACTAAACGTTATAATAACGCACCAACACAACACAACACAAGCGACCGACCGACGCGATGCGAAGGACACCGAAGCTAAAGTCAAAAGAAAGGACTGATTGAAATCATAATTATAGCACAAACACACACAAATGCAAGAATTACTGCACTGAAATAATCGACTGATGCGACGGACACAATTATAATAATTTGTTATTTTATTACGTTTTTGAAACAACCACTTTTATTTTGCCATAATTATATTATAAACGATTAAAAAAAAAAAACAATCTGGTCTCTCTGATATTAGCGATGACGGATAATTAAGAGATCGAGAATGGGTGCGTTCGCGTACTTGTAAAATCCAAAACTAACTAGAACTGTTCGCACATCCATTTTGTTTAGTTTTAAAGAGAAGAGAGTGGGAGCGCTCACGAGATATTAAATTATTTCCTCTTCTTGACAAAATTTCTCCGAAATTTTTTTTCGGTCTAAAAACAACTACAAAATACAAAATGGCTGTTTTACCTTTTACTTTTACTTTTCATTTTATCTATTTTTTTTAAAGTTATTTTTGAGATTTCATAGTGTTTTCAGCGCACAAAAAGGTTAGAAAGTGTAACTTTGACAGTACCTTTCAAAATTCAAATAGTGTTTCATTTTCTCTTCTAAAGTGGAAGTGAGATAGTTCGATTTAAACGCAATATAAGTCCTATGAAGATTTAACAAGATTAATTCTAATCTACTAGATTTGAGGATAAAATTTGTATGGTAATTATCTTTGAGATTTGAAGAGAGGATTTAACTCTCGGTTTAGCGGTCGGTGAAAACGTAGAATAAGAATATTTTATCGGTACATTATGTATATTGAAACTGTATCATTATCTGCACTATAGAGTAAGAATCAAGCTTTATAGTGTTTTAAGAGTTTTAAGACATATCACTTAAATTTAATTTAAGGCATTTCATATCTTAATTTAAATATGTATCTAATTTTAGAAAAAAATCGTTTGTTTAGGCATGTTAAACACGAGAAGTGATTTGAAAAGGATAGCAACATTCAAAATATATTTGACCTAAAACGGCCCCATGTAACTTTTTTTAAAAGTTTATTAAGAATTCAAGACTAAAATACATATGTGAATCAAGTTATTTAAAAACTCCGAAGCTAGAGGTCTGAAAAAATGACATTTAGAAGCCATTAAACAAGTATTATAAAAATGTCAATTGATCCTAGAACGTAAGGTAGAACTAGAATAGGCGGTAGCTGTCGGAAGCAAGTGTCAAAACCGAACGAAAAGTTGCTTTCCAAAACGTCAAATTCATAAGTCACCCATAATGCACTTGAGTGGTTGGATGTGATTTTTTGATTTTTGAAGGTAGCTGTCAGTCCACTTACGAAAGAGCGGTCGCTAAGCGCTCTCACGTCCGACGGCAAAAGTTAACGAAAACTAAACAAAAATTTCCACTTCGCAATTATGTGCGCGTCATATGAATTTCTTGTTTTCGCTCGGTTTCATACGAACACATACGTTGGCTTCCGCCTATTCTAGTTCTACATTTAATTTAATTGTTTTGTATCGTTCGTATCGTTGTTTTGACACGTTCAGTAGAACCGTTCAGAAACCTGATCTGGCTAATTGGATGAGCTCTAAGTCTTCATTGTCAAACATTATAGATCCGATACTTTACTTTTTACGTGAAAGCAATTATCAACAATATTCAGCCCTGTTGCGAAAAAAAATTTCCCGGGATTTTTTTCCATTTTAGTGAATTTGTTCAAGAATCATCCTCGAAGTTAGGGAAAATATTCCTTTCAGGAAAATAGCTATCATGAATAATTTTTTCTAGGGAACGTTTTCCTAATTTCAATGCGGACATTTTCGCAAGTAAGTTGTAGGGAAAAAATTATTTCGTGGGAGATTCGCTATGGAAAATATTTTTTTCGGGGGAAAATTGAAAATTTCCATTAAGTTGACGATTGAGTTCATTACGTAAGTATTACTTAATGTGAGTGTCACGAACATCACGACATTTGTCTTTCATTTTTTCCCTATCATTTGTTTCATTTTGTGGAGCTATGAATTTTTGTTGACAGAAATTTGGTACATAGGAAATCACAAATAAGGTTTGTTAGGCATCTTCAGAAAAATGGGACTTCGGAGATCTCAGCAATGAGTAGGATTCCTCAGCAAAATTTCTCAGCTTCGCTGTCAAAATTCTAAGAAAAAAAAATCTCGGATTCGCTTGCTCACTTTTTGAGTGATAAAAATCTCTGAGAAGTCATTTTTCTGAACGCGCCAATCGAGAGTACTCTATTAAGTGAAAACCTATTCGGACTAATTCACACAGAAATTAACTTATTAATTATTATTTTATTCAGTTTTCAGTTCAGTGACATTTGATGTGCTCAGATTTTTAATTGGTGTGTTCAGAAAAATGAGATCTCAGAGAATTTTCTCGCTCAAAAAGTGAGCAAGCGAATCCAAGATTTTTTTTTCTCAGAGTTTTGACAGCAAAGCATTAGAAATTTTGCTGAGGAATCCTGTTCAGGTAACTGAGATTGCTGAGATCTCATTTTTCTGAATATGCCTAATCAAACTTCACAGAAAGTCTATTTTTTGTGCTCAAAGTAGGTTACTTGATTATTTGGATTAAAAAAAAAAAATTTAAGATATTGTTTGTACTTTAAAAATTCTTTGATTTAAGTTTTCTACAATGGGTTGAGTCGTTAACGAGAATGTTATTAAATTGAATGATGATTCAGTCACTTCTTCGCAATTTATAACATTAATGGCAAAATTAAGTTATAATTTTTTAGCCATGGCTTAAGTACCTAGGTATATATTTTTAATGTATTTAAATTATAAATTAAAATGTTAAAGTTGAATAAAAAATTATAAACACACATTAATTGATTGTTTATTAAAAAAAAAATAAAACACATGCACAACATGATTTTCATATCAAAAACAGAAAATATTAAACTTATTTTTTTCTTTAAGAATGAGGAACATAAAAGCCATACTAGATCTAACATATTGAACTTTTATTATTTTTTTTTTTTTTTTTGAAAATTATTTCAACAAAATAAAATTATATATACTGTAAAATAGATATCTGTGATTTAAGTTAATATAATTAAATAATTGTAAGATTTTTTTCTAACAACTAATAATAACAATAATTTTTTTTATTATACTTTGCTTTGATTTAAAAAAAAATAAAAAAATAATAAAAAATTTATTGTAATAATTTCTTAAACTTTTTTTGTCTTTATTTTAAGTTTTTGTATTTTTCAATAAAAAAAAAGATTTTTGTTAACAAATTAGAAATAATTTTGTTTTATTTTTTATAAATCAAAGAAATTTCTGCCATGAAAAAAAAAACTATAAATCTGTAGAAGTGGGAAGTGTGAAACGATTAGTTTGATTCTATGAAATGACATGCATCACTCAGGCTGTCATTAAGTTGTATTCAAAAATGTTTAAACTAATTTTCATAATAAAAAATAAACCAATGGGGAAATTATAATTGATGTGTTTGGAATAGGTATGTATATTTTTTTTGTTGGAAAGCTGCCAAATTGCTAACACATTTTTAAATGTCAAATTAGAGTTTATTTTCAAAAATGTCCTCTTTTAGTTTTGTTAAAACTAAATGGCAGTAATTCTTTCATTATTTTATCGCTACTTTTATAAACAGTATTCCAGTGAATATTAAAAAAGCATTGGTCACCATGGCGTATGAGTGACATTTATGTATTTATTAAATAGATTTTTTGAAATCGAGGTGTGGGGTACCTAATCGTACGCCTACAATATTTTGGTCTTTGTTTTAGCAGTTTCTAACAATTTAAGTCAAGATTTATTGCGTCGTCAAGAAATACATTCATTTAAGAAAATTTCTAAGATTTCCAGTTCTGGAAAGAAAATGTACAGACCTTTTTATTTTGTTCCACAATACGGCGGTAAAATAATAATAATTTGTATTTTAATCCAAATTCAATTATTTTTATAAGTAAGGGTCCAGTTATAGCTTTCATTGAAACATCATCATTGAAAATTTAAATTTTAAGTTTTGAGACACTTATAGAGCAAAATCAGTGTTTATTTTGATGCCAATATAAATATACGGACTTAATTTTTATTTTTTGTCAACAAAAATTTTCGTTTTGGCCCGAGTTAACACGTGAAATGAATTTCTTTATTTCAATGATTGAACTACTTTACCATTGATCATTGAAATTTTAGAATTCATTTTATATGAAAGGTTGGGCCAAAATGAAATAGTTTTTTGACTAGAAATAATAATTGAGTTATCAGCTTTTTACTGGCATCAAAATATTTACTGATTTTGCCTTCAAAGTGTCTCAAAATAAGAAATTAAATTTTTCAATGATGAGTTTCAATGAAAGCTATAACTGGGCCCTAAGGTAGTTGTCTACACTAATTCTCAATAGAATATTTCGATAAAAATAAATACAAAATAAAATATAAACGCCTAGGTAGAAGTTAAAAAAATATTAAAATATAAAAATAAATTACTCACCAAAAACTTAAATTGTTGTATAAATAATAAAGCAGCAATATTGTAAAACTTAAGTTCTCTCCAAAAAATTCGAATGCACTCTATTAACCAAAAAAAAGTCTTTGAGCCATTTTTTTAAATTTTAAACTAAGAAAAATCACTGAATATAAAATTATTGACGATATTCCGATCACACACGAAAACCGAAAGAACACTTTTACTATAAACTTCAACGAAATCTTAAAACAAATGAAAAATTACATAAAAAAAACACATAAAAGAAATAACTTGAAACTTATTTTGAAATAAACCATATTTTTCAAACACAAGAATTTTAAATTTAACGATTTTTTTGTTTGAACTGAAACGGCGAAATGGAAAAGAACCATACCACTACCGAAATGTCATTGCAAATTTAATGATTTTTATTTCGTAAAAAAATACACTTTTTCCGAATCAAAACGTTTGGATTTTCTTGTAAAAATGATCTTAACACATTTATAAATAATTGTTGCAAACATTTAAGAACCAATATTATCAATTAACATTAAAAAAATAAATTTTTTATATCAACCGATCGCGGAGCAAAGTCAAAAAAAACTCACATGGGAAACTGAACTGAGAACTGAACTGAATTGAATTGTCGCTTGGTGCAGGTTGAAACATGAAACAAAGATTATTTGTGTGCATGGGTTGGGTATATGCAGAACTGAAATGGCGAATTCAGTGTGATGGAATTTGTTGATACTTTTGTAAATTCAATTTGTAGTTTTTGTTCAGCAGTTTAATCGGGATATTTTGCAGGGATTTGTTATAACAAAATAAGAAAGATGACAACATTTTGGTAATTTGTGGTGCAGTTTTGAATATCTCGAAATTCTATTTATTTTCAAGTACAGTGCGGTGAATTTGATTAGACCCTATTAAAGAAGCATCGATGTTTTATATTATTTTTATTTTATTTGATAAATTCTTGTTTAAGTTAAAATAAAATATGTATCTAAATATAAACAAAAAATAAGTAAAATGCTATAACTGTTAAAAAAGAAGGAATTATTTCAGAAATGCAGGAATACAGTATCGAACTTATATTAGGTGTGTTTTTTTCAACATGTTGGGGGAAAATTGGTTGAAAAAAACGACAACGGGGATTAGCTATGCCCCGAGAATTCTCTGGGTTTAGTTAAGCTCACAGGGGATTAGTTATAGTTGCATTTTACATAGGTATGTACATTTTTTAGAACCGACACGACGCGATGTCGGTTTTTTCATCCTTGCATCCCGGGCTTGCAAAAAAAAAGAGGGTTGAAAACAAAATTAATTTTTTTGTATACAATTTTTGGTTGCAAGTTTTTGAAGAATTTCTTGTTGGTATTTGAGAGTGCTCAAAGATTGTATCCATATAACACAATAACGCAATAATATTGATTCTCAATTAATAAGTTCAAGTGACCTCTCGTTATTAATATTGATTCTCTTCATATAAATTTTCAATTTGTAGGAAGAATTGTATTGTGAATAAATTGATAGGATATGCAGAAATAATGATATTTTGCAGTCTTGTAATACAGATACAGTGACATAATATGACAACTTCTGTCATAATTTTCCACATTTTCTTACCAATTAAAACTTCATCCTCTAAAATCTGCCAGAAAAAATTGACAACTGCGAATGACCAATTTTAACAATAGGCGTTTTTCTTTTTTGGCCCCGAGCGTGGCACTGAGCTGTCAAAAAGAAAACTATGTTACTTTTTAACTCGGAGCGCTCCGAGCTCTCAACTTGCATTTCTTTTTTAGCTCAGAGCTCGACCGGGGCTCGCTCGATGAGCTCGGAAAAAAATGACCGAGCACATCGAACACAAAGCGCGGCTAACTTCATACAATTTTCATGTAATTTGACAGATATGAGAGTTCAGTGCTCAATTGAGTTTCTTAAATAGATCGGTGCGCTCAGGTCACGCTCTGTTCGGAGTGAGCTCTATTCGCTCAGAGCCCGCTCTGTGCCCCGGTCGGGGCTAAAAAAGAAAAACGCCTAATATTTTCAAATTGAAAATCTGAATTTACCAAAAGAAACCCATTAAAATTTCGCAAATTTTGGATCCTGCAGTTTCACAATCTAAGTAATTGTGTCACTTTGCCAAATATGGAAAAATAATGCCCAATTTCACAGTGTAAACTTATCGGAATAAGTGACACTTAAATCTCTCATATTGAACACTTGAGTGCCACTTAATCAGACAGCAAGGCCCAGTTTCACAATCGAAGTAAGTATCACTTAGGGCCAGTTTCACAGTGCAAACTTAACAAAATAAGTGGCACTTAATTTTCCCATTTTGGCACTTAAGCCGCAGTTTTACTACCTGAGTAAGTGGAACTTAAGTGGCCAACATGGGAGACTTAAGTGTCACTTATTCCGATAAGTTTACACTGTGAAATTGGGAATTAGTCTTCCATATTTGGCACTTAAGTGACACTTACTTCACTGTGAAACTGACCCTAAAACTGCGCCCAAAGTGCCAAAATAGGAAAATTAAGCGCTACTTATTTTGTTAAGTGTGCACTGTGAAACTGGCCCCAACAATTTAAGCCCAAATTCTTATGCAAACAAAACAAAAAATTGTAAGTTTTATTTTTTAATTTGCAGTTTTTGGAATTAAACGAAGAGACGTGTTATTTTCTTCTACAATATGGAGGTTACAATAACCAGTGTAATTTTATTTCATGTTTTATTTTTTTTATAAATATTTATTAGCCGCGTTTTATTATCTACGGATCTAGATCGGGATCATCTTTTAACACGTAATACAACACCAACTTTGGATCTTGCTCTGTATCTGGATCTATTTTAAAGATCCGAAAATAAGTTTTAACTCTGGCGAGTAGACAGCTCTTTAGTCGGTAGGGAGTACAAACTGTAGTTTAAAGAAAGAAGACAGTATCTACATGAAAAATAAACAAACATAAGAAAAAAAGAGATGAGCATACAACACTGTTGTCATTATGGATCCGTATCGTTTTATTTTCATGGGATGATCGTGATCCAGATCCTTAGATAATAAAACACGGCTATTTTTCTCAATGGAAGATGATTTCGATGAATACCAAATAAAATATAAATATCTTTATTAGTCGTGTTTTATTATCTACGGATCTGGGTCAGGACCATCCCATGAAAATAAAACGATACGGATCCATAATGACAACAGTGTTGTATGCTCATCTCTTTTTTTCTTATGTTTGTTTATTTTTCATGTAGATACTGTCTTCTTTCTTTACACTACAGTTTGTACTCCCTACCGACTAAAGAGCCGTCTACTCGCCAGAGTAAAAACTTATTTTCGGATCTTTAAAATAGATCCAGATATAGAGCAGGATGCAAAGTTGTTGTTGTATTACGTGTTAAAAGATGATCCCGATCTAGATCCGTAGATAATAAAACGCGGCTACTATGTAAAAATATATAATAAATTACTTACCAAAATGTTGCTTTGGTGATTCATAATAAACCAGGGGCCGAATTACAGCATCAGTTGCTGAACGACACGTGAGGGAAATTTCATACAAAATATCGAATACCATCGATATTTTGTATAAAATTTTCCTCACGTGTCGTTCAGTCACTGATGCCGTAATACGGCCCCAGGCATTTGAAAATTTGTAGTTCTTCCCACAAAATACGAACGCACTTTAATAACAAAAAAAGTATCTTCGAACCGTTTTGTTTTAGGAAAAAAAAAATTGGCAACTTTTCTTACTTTTAAACTTTAACATTTTACTCACAGACGAAAACAGAAATTTTACATTCACAGGCATTTATGATTTACGGCTTTAAATTTCTACGAAAACTTAAAAAATGAAAAATTAATTTCTTTAAAACAAACACAAATTTATTTTACCTACAAATTGAAACTGATTTTGAATTAAACGATATTTTTAAATCACATTAATTTTTAATTAAACCAAATCGGCTAAATGGAACAGAGCCACAGCCCACAACTTACCAAACAATGACTACCGAAGTCATCGCAAATCTATAATCAAATTTTATTTCTTAAAAAAAAAACACATTTCTCGAATCAAAACATTCGAATCTCTTTGTAAAACTGATCTTCAAACATTTATAAATTTCTATTTGCAAACATTTGAAACTGAATATTGCCAATTAACACCAGAAAATTAAATATTTGTATTAACGCGATCGCGGAGCAAAGTTTAACCAAACCAAAGCGCACTTCATAAATTGACAACTGAATATGTTTGAGATTGGGCGGGTTCAATAAAAATAGCTTAACATCTGAATTTTCAGATTTCTGAATTTATGTCGTTGAACGCAAAAAAAATCTGAAATTTCAGTCGAAAGTCATTGTGTCAAATTCCTGCATTTACCTAAAGGATTTACATTGAAGCGAAGTAAAATAGAACTTTAATTACATTTGTAAATTAAACATTGAGAGTGAGTAGTTGTGAGGATGAAAATATATGTAACTAAATCAGCAACAGGTTTCATTACCTTCATTAAAAGTCCTTTTATTGTTATGTATGACTTACAAAAACATAGAAAAACTTTCCAAACATCAATAAAAAAAATTGTTGATTTAAAAATTCACGAAACAATAAACAAAAAGTTCGTTCATTTATTAAAAATGAATATAAACAATTATTTAAAAAAATTTTAGTTTATTTATTTATTTATTTCTTAAGAAATTTAAATTTACACAACATAAGTTTTTATTTTTAATTTTGCGACGCGTTTCGGTTTAGATAACCATCATCGGGCGGTGTAGGTGTTTTATTTTATCAAATTTACATCTCGTTGTTGTTTCAATGTTGTTGTTGGTTGGGATTGTATCGCTCTCTTTTGTTCTCATGCGTTATTATTGTATTTTATTGCTGTGTTGTATAATGTATTTGTTTTAATAGTTAATTTGTCATTTAATATTCTGTCTTGTTCTGTTTTGTAAGCTTTGTAAATTTCGTATTCTTCTAGTGCGTCTAGTTTTGTCCCTTTTTTGCATGTATGTAAAGGTATTAAGTTTGTCGCGAAGTCAGTGTAGTTATGGTTTTTTTCTATTAGGTGTTGGGCGAAATTAGATTTTGTATTTTGTTTTGGTCTGTGCTCTGTAAATCTGTCATAAAATGTTCTACCTGTTTGTCCTATGTAGTAATTGTCACAATCATCACAAATTATCTTATAAACGCCTGATGATGTGGTGGGGTCATTTTTCGATTTTTGTTGTAAAATTTTGTGTATATTATTTGTTGTTTTAAAAGATATGTTTATGTTAATTTTTTTGAATTCATGTTGTATTATATTTGGTAGTAAATTAGTGTAGTCTATAGATATGTATTTATTGTTATTGGTTGTGTTGTTGTCATCTTTGGTTTTGTTATTTTTCATTTTCTTTTTCTTTTTGTTAATTAGTTTGTCTATTAATTCTGGTGTGTATCCGTTTGTTGTTGCTATTTGTTTAATAATTTTTATTTCGTCATCATAATCTGTTTTCTTCATGGGGATGTTTAAAAGTCGGTTGATGAATGCATGATACGCTGCCATTTTTTGTGTTTGTGGGTGGTGGGAGTCCTTGTGTATTGTAATATCTGTAGTTGTTGGTTTTCTGTAAATTTTGTAATTTAGTTTGTTGTTGTTTTTATATATGTTTAAATCTAAGAATGTGATCGAATTGTTGTTTTCTATTTCTGCTGTGAATTGTATGTTTTTATTTATGCTGTTCATGTATTTTTGTAATAAGTCCAATTGTCTTGTTGTGCCATCAAATATAACGAAGGTATCGTCAACATATCTTGCGTAGAATATTATTTTTGATTGTAGTTTATTTAGGTTAGAAAGTATGTGTTTATTTTCGTAGTAATTTAAGTATATATCTGCCATCAATCCACTTAATGGGGAGCCCATTGCGAGGCCTTCCTCTTGTATGTAGTATTTGTTGTTAAATGTGAAGTAATTTTGTTTGAGTGTTATTTTTAAAAGTATTATGATTTCGTCTATTTGTTGCTTATTTAATTTTGCTGTTGTTATTAAATTGTCTTTTAATATTTTAATTGTTTCGTCGATTGGTATGTTAGTGTACATGTTTGTGACGTCAAATGAAATAAGTTTATAATTTGGTAATATATTTAAGTTTTTAGTTTTTTCAATAAAATCTGTGTAATTTTTGATGCTTCTGTTGTTTTGTATTGTAATATTTGTTTTGATTATTTTTTGTAACTCCTTGGCTATTTTATAACATGGTGCAGTCTTGTAGTTGATTAGAGGTCTTATTGGTGTTCCTATTTTGTGTATTTTCGGTAGTCCAGTGAAAATCGGTGCTTGTGCTTTTGGTTGTTTTAGTTTGATTTTATTAAAATGTTGAAATATTAATTTATTTTCATTTATTGCTTTGTTTATATCTTTCACGTATGTTTTTGTAGGGTCGTTTTGTATGTTCTTAATGTTGTTGTTGCTGAAAAAAGTTATAGTTTTGTCTAAATATTCTTGTTTGTCAATTATAACTATAGTATTCCCTTTATCAGCTTTAGTAATCATTGCATTATTGGTATTTATTTTTTGTTTTATGTTTTTTAAATTAGTAATGTCATTTTTATATTTGTTCTGTATTTTGTGTTTCACTTGTTTGTTTTTTAGTAATTGTTTGAGTTTTTTATTTATTATTATTCTTGTTTCGTTTTCGTTCATTTAAATAGGTATTAAATTTTCATGACAAAAACTAAAAACATCAACCACCAACAAGACGAAAATTATAAAGTTCAGCTTTTATGTGTGCTTTTGGCACTTCCCCCACCACAAACAACTTTCATCTGAATTTTCAGATGAGAATTTCTTGTCTGAAAATTCAGATGAAACGTAACTAAACGTAACTAAAAGTCACTAAAAGTCATCTAACTTTTTATAACAGCTGGCCAATCAGAAGCTCCAAAAATTCAGAAATCTGAAAATTCAGATGTAAAACGTAATCGATTGAACGCACCGATTGTGGATGTGATAGTGTAGATCTGAAATGGCGAATTCAATTTAATGATGACGGAGAATTTTGTTGAAACTCTTGTATTATTCAAGTGCATTTGTAATTTTTGTTTGTTTGTATGTCGTTAAATCGGGATATATTGTTATAATTTGTGTGGTGGGGACTAGAGAGTTGGTTTGCGAATTTGTACACGAATATTAGATATTTCTACTAACTTGCAGTTTTCAAAAAGCGTAATTTCTATTAATTTTATTTCGAAGTGCGTTGCGGTGTTTTTCATAAGATGGCCCCTTAAAAGAAGTAGGTATAGTAGCTATTTTATATTATTTTTGTTTAATTTAATGAATTCTTATTTTAGTAGGTTTAAGTAAAGTTTATATGTATGGCTATGATTAATAGTGTCAACAAAAATTGATCACGGAGAATTCGCCGTGCCACGTGTAGGTATACACATTCGCTGTTTCATGTCTTAAATTGCATCAGTTATCAGTTATCCTTTCTAAAATGCGGTTTGGTTTGATTTGCTCCACGATCGGTTGGTAAAAAAAAATCAATTCTAGTGTTTATTCGGTTATAGATTCGATCTAAAAATGTTTGCAATAATAATTTCTTAACGTTTTTAGATAATTTTTACAAAAAAATTCATATTATGTTTAAATAAGAGAAATAAATTTCAATAAGAGTTTTTTATCGATTGTAGTCGTGTGTTTGAAAAATATTGTTAAATTTAAAATCGGTTTAAAGTTGTTTATAGTGAAAAAGTAATATTTTTATTTGTAAAAAAGTGCGTTTCATTTATTTAAAGATCACGCGGCAGTTTTTCTTTGTTTAGTACAAAAATAATGTGAAGAAATTTTTAGTAAATTCATTTCGCTTGCTGAAACATGTTGCAAATTTTGGTAAGTCTTTTGTTTTTTTTTTATTTTATTTTTCTAATATTTTCTGTAATTTTAATATTTTACATTTTTGTATTTATAAACTCTACTCTATAACTTCTTCTACTGCTGAAATTTAAAAAAAAAATATCTCTAAGCAATAATAGTACGTATAGTATGTCTGTTCGCGTACTGAGAATTTCTACAGATTTTATTTTTTTTATATGGACTTTGAAAGACTTGATTAAAATTCGTAGAAATGCATAGTTTTTGACAGTACTTTCCAAAACATGAAATTTTGACCAATTCTAGTCCAATAATATTTTTTTATATGGACTTTGACATAACTTTGGGCTAAAATGGGTATGAAGTAGCAGCTTTGTGAAGAAAAAAAACGGACCTATTATGTTAATAAATAGGAACAAAAAATATGGCTTGTAAACCCAGCAATAAAAGGCAGTTTTCGTTGTCGGCGCGGCAGATTCGCGTTGGTGTGTAGGATCCTTAAAGCGATGAAAAAATATAAACTGACCAAATGAATTGTTCTTACCTGTTAGCTTGATTAACATGAGTGATGTATGTTTATTTGTTATAAATTGATGGCACAAAATACCAAAATTAAGTTCATTTGGTCTATCGGATAAATTTGAAAAATAAATTGTCTGGCAAAAGTTATTGCAGTTTTATTAGATAAATGTAGGTGCTCCATTATAAACTCGAACATTAAAATGAGCATGTTTTTGTTATCACTTGTAGGTGTCGCTAAAATAGCTTCAAAGCCAACTCGGATTCCACAATCCACAACAACTGACACTTCTACAACTGATGTAGGCAAAAGAACGGTGCACCTGTGAAAAATGAAAAGTTTGTTTTGTTTTGTATTTGTTATCAACTAAGCAGGTTGTAATTTAATATTTGTGTGCGGTAAATTTCTGTATACACCTACGTTTAATTTGTTGGTAAACATTTTATAAATTTAAACAAAAAATTACTCAAAATTAAAAATCAAAACCTGTCTAACTGGCAGACTGGACAACAAAATACTTTGGAATTCACCCAAAAAGGAGATAAATTCAGCACGCAAGTGAGGTAAAAAAAATATATAGCTGCAAATTAATAACCCTTTTCTTCATGGTCCTGTGAATTTATTCATTGAAATAAAATGCATCCTAATCTTCAATTCAAATACACAAGACTTCTTTTAATGTTGAATTCCTTAATCCCCGAGGGCGAAATTCACTACGGAGATGAATGCCTTCTAGTGACCTAATAATGGATAAAATGAAAAATAACCACAACGAATTTTGCCCATTTGGCTCACTACAACAAGAAATACTTCTTGCAGATACGCACATTCTCGGGCTTCGGGCAAACTGGTTTGAAATTCATTACTAGCTATGGATGACGACAATACGACGATACGACTATGATAGTTACCTACAAATCTACGCAAGCACTCCTATTAGCATTTCCATTTCCATTGGAGAGCGTGCCCACCTCACAGTTTGTATTGTCTGTTATGTTGTGAATGCAACTTGTAAAGTTGTGATTTGTGACGCGTTGCATTCTCCTCTTTGAAGCTGCTATTAAATTTCCAATATCAGTTGCCATTCCACCTGTGGGTTCTGTTAGTTAGTATAGAAGTCTTGATTTCGTTTCAATCTTGAAAATCAATTTACTTCAGTTAACAAGAATTTAGTTAAGAGCCAAGTGAACAATCGAGACACGATCGTGAGCGTGACCACAATTTTGAGAATTCGAATTTGGGATGTCGATTGAAAGCTAATTCTTGGTCTTTCTTTTTCCCCAAGTAATAAACGTGAGTGATTTTCGAGGCCTAAAGCTGAATACCAAAAACCATAACATATTTTAGCAAATTCCATATTCTACTTGTTGTGAGAATTATTTTATTTATTATTTGACGTTGGACGATAACGACTACACGACCATGGTGGCAGTTCTCTTGTACAGTGGCTCTATAAGTTAATTGAAGGCAATCGTGTTATTTTTAACTGTTCATTCATTCTTTGAAAATGTAATAAAACCGGTTAATTGATTTAATTATACATTAAAATTATTGATGTGGATTTACACTACGGGTCATTTGAATATCGACACAATGTCAACTTATTTGCCGGTTCCCTCGCGATAATTTTGATTTATTCAAAATTTCAAATCATTAAAATTGAGTAAAACTAACTTCCCTTAGTTGATGAGCTTGTGAAGGTTGTCGATTTCAACATCATCGGTGAAGCTTCTTGTATTGATACTGCTCTTTCTTATTTTGTATTATTAGGTTTAAGTTGCCTTGGTGGGTAATACGACCTTAGAACCATATTAGCCTAATTTCTTTTTTTTTAATAAAATCTGATCCAAATAAAAAAAGGCCAGCTTATTCCCTACAGTGAAAGAAAAATTCTAAACAAATAAGAGAATTTTTGTAATTGAGCTTCTTGGACGATTAACCAATCTTGTGAATTCGACTAAAAATCGACTAGTTGCTCATAATTTAAAAATAGCAAATTGACTTTGCCATCGATATTTGATATTTGGCTTTTAAAAAGTGATGTTAAAAAACATTTCTTTTTTGGAAGAAGATCTCTGAGCTCACCTATTTAATTTATGAACTTAGTAACTCCCACCTACAGACAAAACACACAATTTCTCGTGAGTCACTGTAGTGATTGCCCATCACAACTTATGAATATATAAATATACTTCTATTAAATTTGACTTGAAATTTAACGGCATTCCAACGTTAAATCAAACAATTTATTTTTGTTTAGCAGTAAAGTTTCAATTTGTTTAATTCAAGTTGCCACACCGCTTCGTCGCAGTTTATTCTTGTTCTTCATTTGTGATTTATTTTCTTTTTCTGTTTTCTTTTTTTTTTATCGTGTTTACCTTACCTGAGTACTAAGCACGAATTCTCTACCACATAAGACTAACATGGGAGTGGTAATAGTAGACTAAAAGGTTTATTTTTCAGTTACTGTTCAGCGAAGCATTGCAAAACAAAAAAAAGTTCTATGTCGACTTTTGAATGTGCGGGAGCGGAAGGTAGGCTGGATTTTGTGTCTCATTTTCAATTGATGGTCTAACGGCCTTTTAAGCGATTGTTAGTTTTTTTTTTTCATTTTTTTATCTCACTGTGTTCAGGTTCGTGGATATAGAGGGTCATCGAAGCGTTAATGAAAACTTAAACCCGGTTTAAAGTCAGTCGACATCTTGATACATACATTATATACATAGATCCTAGATCTCATGTCTCTGTTGGCGTCATCAATAAACAGAAAGTGTGTTATTATTAATAATTATGATGATGAAAAGCTGTAAAATGTGTATATTTGCTTTCGTTTTCTAACTGCGTTTCTTGGTCTTGTTTTTGTGTTTTTTGTTTATTTTTTTTTTTGTAAGAATGTTGGCAAACTACAAATGGGAAAACAGGTTCTTTTGTAAATAAGTACCAATTCGCGTTTGGCTAAAATCAAGAATTTAATAATAAAAATGAGCTTATAGTTGCGTTGCGGTCTTTGCTATGTGAAAGTATATATGTGTTCGTTAAGAGAGAATGGCTTAGTTCATGGGACTAATTAATCGTGCATCGTGTTGCTTTGATAAAAACTAACTATTTCAAAAGAAACTTTCAAAGGATATGATCTTGTTTTGTATTGGATATTCGTTGTAGAAATATTTAATTTTTAATTCAAAACAATAGAGCCATCAAAGAATTTTTTTTCTACCTTGCTGATGCATTTTAGATATAGAATTAACAAGAACAATGCCAGACTCAGACAAAAAAAAAAAAAACATCCAGCTTTAATGATAGAAATTCTAATCTTGTTGGATATAGTTCATACTAGATATACTTCATGAAATCTATCTATGTAAGATAAACTGAACTTAACAAAAAATACGTATTGACTAGTCCCTCGCTAGTCAATAGGTGAGTCTAAGTGAGATTGCGGGGACGAAACGCCAATTTTTGTGGCCGTTAAAAGCTGTCTTGAATCAATGTAGTTTTGTTCTATTGCCCGTGGCGTAATGATTAGTGCGTGTGGCTGTTATGCCGAAGGTCTTGGTCTAATTCCCAGACTATCCCACCTATAAAATAAAAACATGTTTTTCACAGGTTACTGCCTCTTGCGAGGAATTGACAAATCCTCTAAGAGTATCTCCTTTCATGAAAAAGGGCTTCTCACCATAGCTGTTCGGATTCGACAGAAAATTGTACTTCGGTTTGTTATTAATTAAATTATACCCATTTTATTATTTAATAATTTCAAGTTCCTGATTTTATACGGAACAAGATTTTTTTTCAAAATTTGTTGTAAATATTCAATTTCGCTCAAAAATACTTGAGACAATTTTTAAATATAAAACAGAAAAAAAAACTATTTAAGTGTTTTGGGAAATCCTAACCCGTTATCTGCCACTGTACTCAATTGAGTTAAGTTTTTTCGCGAATTTGAATATTTTTTTTACAGAAGTTTGAAATATTTTTATGAATTTATTATTAAAATGGAAGAAATAGACATGTATTCTATTATTTAAAAATTTATAACTAAAACTTAGAGTAGTTTTAGACATTTCGTTTTGAACAATTTTTCGGCCATGTGCCACTAAATTGTAGTTTTTAAATAAAAAGTTTTAACTGACGATTATAAAACTTAGATTATTGTAAAAGAAGATTTTTATAAAACTAGTTACTAAAACTGTTTAGTTTTATAGCTCAATACTATCCATGGTAGGTTGTGCACAAAGTTGGTGTACTCAGATGAGAACACTGACCGAAACCATGCAAAACAAAAACATAAAAAAAAATTTCATTAAAAAAAAACATATTTTAGGCAATAAAATGTTTCTGTTTTTATCACATGCTGAAATTTTACGCCAGCAAAACCTTTTCTGTAGTAAGGTTGAGTTTTGAGTCGGTCATACACAATTTGTCGCTGCAATGCAAAACTAGTCTAAGTCCAAAATTTGAAAATTAGATTTTTTTACGTTATAAGGAAACTTGTGTACCGCGCATTGTCTACATATCATAATATCGAAAGTCAGCATTTTACGGACGAAGGTTCTTCTTGAAAAGTTTTGTAAATATGACTCAGAGTAGTTCTGCATTGAAGCGACGAATTTTGCATACAAGTTCTACTTTCAATGTAGCAAATCTTAGGGTGAATCTAACTGTACTTGTCTTTCTTTAGGGGGATAAGGGTATTTTTACCATAGGGAAATCTTTCAAGGATTCTAACTTGTGAACTTGACTTTGTTCCACAGTCCTTTATTGTCAGCTTGGCATAAATATTGCGCAAAAACAACAAAATATTCAAGTACCAATAAATTGAGTCTCTAGTAGAAATTACTTTTCCAAATATCTGTAGCGGCAACACGTTGATATATCTTGCCCTCGTTTACTAAGAGAGTAGGAACACCTATACACCATAATTTATAACGTATATGTTAAAAGTTTTACCTCGGTTTCAAACCTCAATTTTAGGCAATATCTATACAATTTGGCATTTCATAATTACTTTTCATTACATTCAGCTTCTTTTTCAATGGCAATTTAAAAAAAAATCTTTAAACAACAATACTAAAGTTCAATAATTAAAAAAAAAAAGTCTAAAACCACTCTTTTTGTTTAAAACTACTTTTCTAGAAAAAATGTAATATAGTCTGGCTACATTTCAAATATGGATCTTTATTTTATTTTTATTTTTTGAAAGCTTGGTGTCTAATGGGTTATTTAACGGATAATGCAAAAAACACAGTATTCATACAATTTCACTTTTCATTCATTTTAAAATTTTTAATCATTTTTTTGCTTGTATGAGCCTTTTTGAAGTTCAAGTCTATCGATTGCAAACAAAAATTAAATTTTTCACTTTACGTTAAAAAAATATATAGATTTGCTTCATATTGCATATTAACCTTTGTTCACCCTATTAAGGAATGAAATTATATCAAATAATCTCTTCATAGTGTAGACAACATAAATGCATTATTTAAATTTATAAAAAAGAGCTAAACATAGCAGAACGACTGTGTTAGCTAGAGTCGGATTTATTGCTAAAATAAGTAGGTACTGAAGAAAATTTTGCACCAATGTAAGAAGATGACAATGATAAAGAGGATGTAATGATTGGTTGTTAAGAAGTATGGTATTTAAAGATTTTCGGGTCGGATATTTGGTACCCAAAATGCCATTATTACTGCCATTGTTCAATCATTAGTAGCAAAAAAATAAATACAAAATGTCAGAATATGGTGATTTGCTTACATTTTCAATTTCAATTTTCATTGATACCAATGTTGTTTTCCTTTGGTCACTCTTAGCATTCCCAACAATCCAAAAAATTTCCATTGGCTGTTAGAATTAATGATTTTCCAGCGGTTATAACTTTCTGATTCCACTCAGGAGTGACTTTCGAACTGAATACCTACATAATGTACATTAGGGTGGTCTTAAAGAAAACTTCCCTACTAATTTAGGACCAAATAAAGAAGAAAAAGTCTCTTTTTTCACATTTTTATTTTCATCCTCTACTGTTACAGCTACAGGTCTGTTTGGAAAAGTGAAATTTCTTCCGAGTTAGTTTTCGAAAATTTTCAAAATTTGCTGTCAAAACCCATTGAAAAAAACTAGTATTGAGAAAATTTGTTGAAAAAAAGTTACCAAACAGGCATGTAAAAGGGGGATTTGCATAAGAGACGAAAAAAGCTAAGTTAAGTTCAACCAAACAAGAAAAGAATCGTATGGGCAATTTAAAAACAAAAAAAATACAAAAAGTTGAAATAAAACTATGTATTAAAAACCAACTGCAACACTTACCACATGCGGCAACGAAGATATAAAATCAATGCAACACAAAAAAATCTTCACTTAATAATTTTAATATTAAATTTAACTTCAAAATAATCCATAATGCGTTTATTAATTTTCTGATTTAATCACAAGAGACATTTTTTTGAGTCATGGTGTAACTGTAAACTGGGCTACAACAAGTTGTGTACTGAAACACAGATGTCTCTGCATTCGCTTAAAAGCAATCGCCAGCTGTTTTCTGAAATATTCATGAAATGTCAAAAATAAAAGTGGCTGCAAAAAAGTGACATAACCAAGTGTTGTTTCTGTTTATTTCCTAAAAATCCAAATATCAAATAAAATTCTTTTAATTAAATAAGAATTTAATTTATAAAAATGTCCAAGTACAATGAACTTATTAAGCTTGGCACGCAATATGCACGTCGCATGAATTATTTGTCTAATCGAATATTTGGAGAAGTAGCTCGCACAACAAATGACAAATCAATGAAAGTTGTCCGAATGTACAGTGAAGAACCAATTCACATGCGGGATTACGTCAAGAATTGGTATCCCCGGCATGTTGAGACACATCTTCTGATGAAAGAACTTCGATGGTATGGCCTTTTCCGAGATGAACATCAAGATTTCAAACAAGAAATGAAGAGATTGCGACGTCTACGAGGCAAAGCTCCACCCAAGAAGGGTGAAGGCAAACGTGCTTCTAAAAAGTAGAAAAAAAATAAAATCTTTGTTAGAAAATAATTTGTGTGTTTTATTTGAACTTGTATTTGAAGTGCACGCAAAAGTTCCAAGTTGTTGATTATTCTTTTCTCTAATTAATTCGTGTAAATGTTTTAGCTTCATTTTCTAGATTTCAACAAAACTTTGTTGTTATGAGAAAATTGTTGTTTTCCCGACAATTTTGCTGATAAACTTTTTTTTTTATTTTTATGTTTTATTTACACTAGTTTATTCGGATAAGATGGGGCAAATGATGAAGGAATCTTGTTCCTCCATCTCACTTCTAACGTGTCTACCTATAAGATTTTACCCATTCTTGCTATTAATTTACTTCTGAACTTTCCCCTTCCCTCTTGTCTTGATGCAAACAGCTTTTTCAGCTATTAAATAGAAAGAAATTCATAAGCCTTGCTCAAAGCTTTACAAAAAAAAACTTCTTTTTACTCTTTTTTTTTTCAAATATCTGTTAAAAATATCCACAACCACTACTGTCGATTCAACTTTGTTTGTTTTCTCTTTCGACTGGGAATAGACATTCTTCAAGCCTCTATCATCATCGTTGTGGTCGTTTTAGTCATGGTTTGGCGTCATCCACACCACCGACTTAGCTGACCAGCAACACATTTTCGTACGATATCCACAACAACCATGCCGCCGCCGTAGTGTCAGAGTCTTTCTTTTTAGTTTGTTTCTTGACTCTTTACAGTTTGGACTTGGTTTGAAAAAAAATAAAGAATTAACAGCGACAAGTACTTAATTTGTCTACCTACCTACTGACCAATCCGTTGTTTGTTTTTTACTTCTTGACTTTGTCTTATAATTGAAAAAAAAATTGCAATTCTTTCGCGCGTCATCCATTAGTGTCGTAGTCAATTGTTCTGGTTCTATATAATTTCACTTAGTCGCTCTTAACAAAGCAATTAACCGACATTTACACACACATACAAATGTAATTATTTTTTTTTTTATTTAAAACAATATAAATTATAAAGCTGTTTTTATTCTTCATTAACCAAATATGAATTCCAGGTCAAAATAGATTGCCGCTGTTCGTGTGCAACATTGTGCAGACAACCGGAAGCATTTGTGTTTTTTTTTAATTTTTGTTGTGTGCTGAATGTGGTTGCAAACCCAAAAGAATTTAACGACTCATTAAAAACAACAATAACAAAGAAATGCCTCAAACCGTATCATCAATCAATGATCAACTGACCAAACTAATCGATTGTCAGGATTTAGGTGATATAACTCCCGAGCTATGTGACTTCTCATTGGAAGAACAGAATGCTGTGAGTGAAGCTCAAGGCGTTCAGCCATCAGCTGCATCTGATTTCGTTCCAGTACTTGGGAAATCAGTGACCTACATTGTGACTGTGGTCATGATCAATGATGAAGATGAAGTTTTAATGATACAGGAGGCCAAACAGTCGTGCGCCGGAAAGTGGTATCTGCCCGCTGGTCGAATGGAAACCGGTGAAACTATTAACGAAGCAGCTGTGAGAGAAGTCTTCGAAGAAACTGGACTGAAATGTGAGATGACAACTCTGATTGGCGTTGAAACTGCTGGTGGATCGTGGGTAAGATTTCTATTAACGGGGCGAGTATTAAGTGGCAATTTAAAGACACCCGATCAAGCCGACCAGGAATCTCTGCAAGCCAAATGGTTCGCCGACATCAGTGAACTCACTCTGCGTGCCAATGATATTTTGAATCTAATAAAAATGACAAGAACCTATAAGGCTCGTGCGCAATCGCCTGCTCTGTGGCATTCGGAAATGTTGCCAATCAAGTATGCACACCATAAGAATTACTTAAGGATTGTGGCAGTGATTCGTAAACGTGCCACAAATACTCTCAATGTTTTGGTTAGTGAAAGGAATATCCATCATTTGCCCACAGTTGAAATGCATCCGGCCCGAAGTCTTCATTCGACACTGAGGAAATTCATGATTGAGCTATTCGGAGCTGAGCTCCCTCAACATCGACCACATGGACTTCTCACTGTGGAACATTCACCCGCTGCTTATCCACATACAACTGATGGCTTCTGCTTGACACTGCTGGTCGTCTTCCGTCCACCGCTAGAAGAAGTAGCAGTTATTGGCAAGGCTGTCTGGCAAGAGATGAGCAAAGAACTAGAGGATAAGTTTGGACGAATGGTGGGTAGTAACCATTCAACCCTGCCACTTAATGTTATAAGATAAGCTGCAATGTTTAAAATGTGTACTTAAAAGCATTTTATTTTTTTTGAATCTCCATAGAATTTCTGTCTCAAATTAAAAAAAAAAAATTGTTTGACTGTATTTTTGTATATATTGACAATGAAGTTTTACCCCGATTAATGTTCAATCTTATTTTGCTATCGATGTGAATACTCGATTCTGCTGCATAAATGTATGCTCTTGGAATGCTTTGACCCTCAAAATGATAGCAGAATAGGGTTAATTATTATCTATTTCCCTTAAAATGATTGTCACAAATGTTGTATAAAAAATTCAATTACAACTTGATTATATTAGGAGTACTAAAATTTTAAATAAAAATAACGAATCTCTTGATTTTCCTCTCTTGCTTGTTTATTGTTATTGTGGATCGAAAGGTGTATTAATCCACAAAGTATATTCAAATGTTTATTTTTTAAATATAAATAATTATTAAAAAAAGAAGATTTATGTATGTATATGTATTATTATGTAATTTTATAGTATTTATCTTTTTTTCATGCTTTAACATCTTTGTATTAAGAACAGGTGTTTAGTGCGAGTTTGATTAATTTTAATAAAATTAAAAAAAATAGTAATAAATTAAATTTTATAATTGTTTTATTTCAAAGAGATGTTTTGTTTTAATCAATTATGTCATAGCCATCAGCGGATGATCGTTTCCTCAGTTAAGTTTTTTCTTGCTTATGCCAAGCTTGGCAATTTGTCGGCTGGTTCAAAGGCGAAGACAAGTGGGTTCTTATCTGACCATACGTGGGGTTTCTGATGAGGTCCCTTATCTGCCTGTGGAACCTGACTTGTATGTATCTTCCTTGGAGCATTTTAGCAGATATAAAATCCTACATATAGGCTAAGTTGGTATGCGTGTTAGGGTAGGAGAAAACTAAAACCTGGAAAAAGGTGTAATTTTAGTTCAAAAACTGATACAAAGTATAATTGATACTGTCCAACGTTTAGAACGTGTCCCGACATCATCAAGTTATGAAATAGGTCGAAAGAAAAAACTTTTTTTCAAGTAACGCCAGTCAATATTCATTAAGAGTTAAAACATTTTAAAAAGTCTTTTTTAAGTATTTATAAACATTGAAGCATTTATTTTTTCTTTGAATAGATTTCCATTTATAATAATTATTCTTTGTATTTTTACAAAATTAAACATTTTTTTCTGTCAATTCTTTCAAAAAGAATTATGACAATATTAAAGCATATTATATTAATAGGTGCATTTAAGAAGAATTAAAATTATTCCTCAAACTTTACAATTTATCATTAAAAAAATAGTTTCAAAAAAATATGTTCTTGGCTTTTTTCAGTTTTTGTTTTAGTTTTTTTTTTTTTTTGTAAATTATGCTTAATAAAAAAATTATAAACAAAATGCTGCAACATGGCTAAGTTTTCGTCGATTTTTGTTGTGTATAAATATTTCTTTTATTTTTATTTTTTGGTGTTGTTCATTGTCAACGACTAGGACCTTAAAACTTATCTATAAGTATCTCATAATTTAGCTCATACTTCATGATATCCAATTTTGGTTATCTATCCTACTTCCATATTGTGTTGAAAAAATCCATAAATGAATCATAGATCATGAATGTAATACCAACATCGAGACAAACACGTCCCAGTCTTGGAACTGTGCCCTTATAGAATGCAAATGGACCTTCTTTTTTCCAAATTTGTACAGCACAATCGACTGTATTTTTATATTTCGATGCTTCAAGACCTTGCATACGAGTTTTCACTACATCTAATGGTGTATTGCCAAATACTGATGCAGCACCAGCAATGGCACCAAATAGACCAACAATTGGTTTAGGAACAGGCTTACTTCGATCATCACCCATATAAAGGTCTTTAAGACTCTCCACGACAAAGAATCGTATGGCTTGATTTGATCCTTGTTTAAGAATGGTTGGAGTTAGACCCTTGTAGACTCCAGAAAATCCTAAAATTATCATTTTGTTTAATTTTGTCTTTGATAAATTTGATTATTTCAAAGAATTTACCTTCATTTTTTATAATTGTAGTGACACCATGAGCAAAACCTTTGTATTGTGGATTGGCACTTCGTTGATCGTTTATGAACTTAACTTTAATAGTCTCCATTGGAGTCACAGCCAAAATAGCTTCACATATGCCTGCTCCTAAACCACATAGTAATTTTCCAGAATTACTTAATTGTCCTCTACCATCGACCATGTTGCCTCGGAAATATTCAAAAGCTCCAAATCTAAAAAAAAAATAAACAATTTTTATTAATTAATTATCTAAGTGAGTTTCGAATAGTGTATCCTCATTACCTTGCAGCTGATTTGGGAATACTTCCATATAAAAGAACACTTAGTCCACGATAAAGACCTAAGACACCACGCTCTTTAACTGTCTTTTTTACACAATCAGCAATACCGTTGTAGCGTTTGTTTCCACCTTAAAAATAAAAGTTCGTAATTAAATAACGTTTTAATTTTATTAATTAATGCATTTTTGATTATTTAAGCTTTTTGAAGTCATTTAGTCCTTTTGGGGTCTTTTAGTCCTTTTGATGTCTCTAAGTACTTTTGAAGTATTTTAGTCCTTTTGAAATCTGTTAGGTCTTTTGAAGTCTTTTAGTACTTTTGAAGTATTTTAGTGCTTTTGAAGTCTTTAAGTACTTTTGACAAATTTGGTTCTTTTGAAAACTTTTAGTTCTTTTGAAGTCTCTTAGTACTTTTGAAGTATTTTAGTCCTTTTGAAGTCTTTTAATTCTTTTGAAGTCTTTTAGTAATTTTGAAGTATTTTAGTCATTTTAAAGTCTTTTAGTTCTTTTGCAGTCTTGTAGTCTTTTTGAAGTGCCTTAAGTCTTTCGAGAGTACTTAATTGTCTCTTGGTATTTTTCAGCATTTTAAAAGATTTTGATGTAAAAATTCATTGAAGTCTTTTTACGTAATTGTTTTGAGATATTAAGTATTCTGAAGTCATTTAGATATTTATAATTTTGGAGACATTTATCTTTTATTACTTTTGAGACTTTTTTTAAAAAGTTGTTCAGTTCTTTGAAGCCTTTTAATTGGTTGGGATCTTGTAGACTCTTACCGTTGTCTTATTCACTCGATTAATCCAGTTTAAAACATAAATCCGGATGTAAATTTATATAAAATAAATGTTAATACATCCGCATTTAAGTTTTAAACTGGATTAATCGAGTGAATAATATGTTGGTTAAAGTTTTATTTTAAAGTATTATATAAGTTAATTAATAAGGGAATCTTTCACTAAGTCTGAGTAAATTTCTGATTAGTTATTCGATGAATAATTTTTTTTTCAGGGTCATAAGACCACATACTAAGAGCATTTTATTTTTGTATTTAAATCCAGCTCTCAAAAGCTTTTTAAGTAATTTGTAAAAGTTTTGTATACCTTTTTCATCCAATTGCAATTGTGTTTTAACATATTCTGTTGGAAATGTAATGCAGATTTCAATTCCTCCAGTTATACCACCAGCTACAATACCCTTCAATCCTTTGGTCTGTCCAGCAGGTGCTGCAGCACCTGTATTCGCCATCCATGGTCGTTGCCCAAAAGGATTAACAAAATTCCGTCTGTCCATTTTCAATTACTTATATTCAATTATGATTTAGTTTTAATGATATGAGCTGATATGAAGTGGAATGTCTGAAAATAAATGAGAAAAAAAATAATGTAGTAACAAATAGGTATGAGATAAGATACATAAAGTAATGTAAAATCAGTTATATCATTTTTTTGAAAACAATATTTATATTAATTTTATTTTATTAATTAAATTTTTAACTTATTTCGAAGATTCAAATCTTAAAAGCTTATTTTTGTCAATATAATAATATTTTTTGTGAAACTTTAAAGGTCTTATCTCAAGCAAATGGCTAAACTTAATTTTATTATTGTTTGGATTTGGCCCTCAAACTTTATGGAAGCAACACCGAAAATACATTTTTCTTTAAGATAACCCACAAAATATGTTTATTAAATAAATCTTTTCAACAAGAAGAACAAATATGTACTCTCAAAGGAAATATATTGTGTAGGTGCTTAATTTGTTTTATTGATCTTTAAAAACGTGTATTCATAACTCGTGTCAACAATTTGTATCTTATAAATCAAGATTTACTAATGTAAATATAATATTATCTCCGTTAAATTTATTTATAAATATGATTCATACTCATAATATACAAGTATATAATCGCGAAGGGGAGTCATAAATGTATTTACATACCAACTTCAGAGACTAACAAACTCAAATGATACCAAATTATCAAATTTCAAAGACAATAAATTCAAATCTAGCTTTAACCATTTTTGCCTTTCTGCCTTCCAATTACATGCATATACTCTTAAGAGTTAGTAATGCAGTTAATTTTTGGTTTATTAACTTTCTTCAAGACGTTCAAATTGTCAACAAAAAATGCGTATACGCCAAAGTGTACCACGGTTCAAAGTATATATATATATATATATATATATATATATATATATATATATATATATATATATATATATATATATATTTTAATGCTCCATGAAACAATAATGCAGTAATAATTTGTTTGTAAATCTTCAAATAAGTGTACACCATTTTTACTTGAGATATGTTTAAATATAAAATCGAGTCTTTAACCCAAACAATGACGATGAGTATTAAATTTGAAAAGAAAATTATTTAATATTTCTTGCATTGTTTTTGTTTTTTTTTTTTTTTCTTGTCTTCGATGTCGATGTCTTGTTTTTAAAAACACTCTTTTAAATATTATTTCATCATATTTGTTTACATTTTCTTTGTTTTTTTCGCTCAGTATCTACACTACATAATTCATTGTTGATATTTTTACAGAGCATGTAATAAAAACAAATTAACGAAAACACATTGCACTATAGATGACCGTAATTTGTATTTTTTTTTCTTGACAGATGTTTTCCTCAATTTATTGTGTAAATATAGCTTGAATGAGTTATGATGATGCTTGCCTACAAATAAATTTTAATTACTTATGTATATCTCAGTGTGAAAATTTGTATGTAATTAAAATTGAACTGAGATGCAAAAGGAAAGCCCAGAAATTTTAATAGATTTATATGGTTTTAAGAAAAGATAAGACAAATATTTTGGTTTCGACGGAAAGTATAAAATATTAGAATTGAAAAAACGTATTTTAGTTGATTATCATTAGTCGTTTTCTATAATCAGAATTGATCCAAAAAATCACCTAAAAAACATGCGTTACAACAACAACACGAGATCCTTCTCTCTTAACGTATGTGCCTCTATTACAATTGTCAATTATCAATTGGTAGTGAATAAATATTGAAATTTAGTACATTAAAAGTAAATTTATTCAGCCTTATTGTGAGTTTCACTCGAAAAATATTTCACCTTAAAATTTTTTGTGAGTTTCGCCCGAACAAAATTTCGTTCGCCAACTAACTAAACATAAGTGAACATTTAGGCTGCCAATAACATAACATTCCGCCTGAAATGAATGTTCACAATAAGGGGAATTTTTTGAACACAAAATTTCAGGTGAAACTCACAATAGGCGAAAAGTGAAAAGTCAAATTTTCCGGGTGGAATGTTGTTTGGGCGAAACTCACGGAATCTGATTAAAAAAAAAAACTTATTAACTATTCCGCAATATGTAATTATGAATTTTCTTGTAATTCACAACCGTATGCATCATTAGGTGTGTTTATTAGAAAAGCTATCCGTTGTATAGTACGATTTTACAAGCATTACAAATACATCATCTTAAGTAGGATTATGGGTGATAAAAGCTAAAGTCCTGCTTTGGATGGCTTTTTTAAATTTCAAATTATTCTGACAGGTGTTCTATATACTATCAAATGTGAAATATTAAAACCAGGGGCCTAATTCCGTAAAACGAAAACGATCGAACGATATCGTTTTGTCAATAGCTGTCCCTATCATTCTCTTTAGATGTTATAGAGATGTGTATAGTCAAAACGATATCGTTTGATCGTTTTCGTTTTACGAAATTAGGCCCCACGGGTACTGCCGGTGCGTTTTCATGGAAATTTCTTACTGTACCATGTACAGATTCCCAAAAACCACGTTTATTCTCAGTGACCAAAACCTTTGTCTATTGGATTGTTAAATTTCGATTTTTAATATTTCTAATTGACAATCCTATTAGAGGTGTTAGTTTTTAATCTGACGGGTAGATAACCACTTAGTTTTAAGAAGTCTAAAGTAAAGAGACAGCATAAGATGCATGAAAAATAAACCAACGAAAGGAAAAAATAGATGAATAGGTACATAAAGCCTTTATCACTCTGATCTGATGAAAATGGTGAAATTTAGTTGTTTTTTTTTTTGAGAAAAAGGTATACAATGTTTTCCACATCAACTCTGTGTAAAGCATTAGGAGCGCTTGCGTAAGTTTTTCCCAAAATCTATTGTATTTAAGGGTATTCATACAAAAAATTAAGTTCATAAATCGTGTAAAATGACAAGTTTACACAAAAGTTTGCATGAACGCCCTTTTATTCATTTGATTAAATGGTGTGTAATTGAATTAGCTGTTTGTTAAACGTCAGCACGCCTAATTCTAAAAGTCACAAGGACTTTCAGTTAAGTTTATCAAATAAATTTGGTTAATTTTCCGCAGCATTTATTTGCCCACATTTAGTTTCCCATAGAATACAAATTATTGTCAAATTGTTTATGAATCAAGTATAAATAGCCATGAAAATTAATAATAAAATCACTTTTAATCCAGAAGTCAATTAGGTTGTTTCATTATAATTGCTACCCCCCCACCCGAGGTAAGGAGCAATAAAATCAAGTGAAAACAATCGAGTCTAATCCAAAAGCGGTTTCGACGTTAAACAGAAATCATTTCTCATACAAAATTTGACAGTTCATTAACCAAATCGTAATGAATACACTTATTATGTACTTTTAAAGAAATGCTTTACAAATACCACCAAAATTTAGCTTTGTTGCATTTTTTTTTAAGTCTGGCTTTTTTTATGTATGTCAAATTTGCCTGTGCGTATATGTATATAATTATTTAATCAATCTATTAAATTTAGCAATGAAATTGAACAATTTTATTTCCATATGTAGTTTGATCTTTTGCACGAAAAAAATTTAAACTAGCCTTAAATAACTGTTTTTCAATTTTCTGTTAAACAACTGTTTTATGAGTACATACATATAAATAATTCAAATAAATTGTGAACCCCCCAGCGTTTATAAGTCCATAATGACCATAAATTAACATACACACAAAGAATATACTTTTGACGTGACGTCACAATCATCTTTTAGTATTATTTTATTTTTTTAATTATTGTAAACTTTATTTCAAAATAAATTATTTGAACGAAAAGTGAGAAGAAATAACAAGTACTTACCTAAAGAATATTTTTTTTTTTCTATTCGAACAGAATCAGATGATTGTGACGTCAAACAACGAAGTGGGAATCATACCATATATGTACATCTGTTTATCATGACCCATGAGCAATGACTATGTCTACATTAACATACCTTACATAAGCTTTTTCTATAGTAAATGAATGTGACTTAAGACCAAAACAGTAAAACTAAACACTATTTTACGGATATAAGAAAACATTCATAGATGAAATAAAAAAATCTCAATTGATTGAAAGAAACATTATCGAAAACACTGGGCCTTTTTTAACATTTTTTTGAGACATTATACATGTTGGCATATAAAAAAAAACTCGCATAACAGAAGAAACACTTTTATAAGAAATTCGTTTTTCTGCACTTAAGTCATTTTTTAAAAAGTCGAGATGTCAAGTCACTTTTCAAGAATCATACATTTTAGCAGGGTTCATCCTTAACACCCAAAATTACCTTAATATTATATCTATCATAGGCATAAGTTTATAGGCCCATTTCTGAAACGTAACTTAAATATTAATGGTCTTATTTATAAAAGTTATCTAACTTTTGACAACTGTCCAACTTTGGAAAATGTGTTCCAAAACCTTAGTTAATTGTTGTCATATAGCTGCCTAACTAAGACACAAGAGTTGGTTGTCTTAACCGTGAATAATGTGATATTTATTTTTATTAAATAAAGCATATTTCGACCTATTTGAAAATAGTTGGACAGTGTCTAATTAGACAAAAATTTTATAAATACGACTGTCAAAGTTCAACATAAAATCTTAAGTGACAGTTTACACTGGGAGTTTTAAGTAGAACATAAAGCTTTAATTCAACAAAGTCCAAATAAAATAGTGCTTTAAGTCTTCTACTTGGCTGATGAATTTCAGTAGTAAATAGAATTTGTATTATTAAAAAAACCTTCTTATAAAGCTTTTAAGTTGAACATAAATGTTTAAGTTTCGTATCGGCAAACGGCTCTAAGACACCCTAAAATCAAGAAAGGTTTCCTTTTGGTGTACGTTAATAATAATTTTAACTATTTTCCATTAGTTTTAAATTTAAAATATGTTATGTTGTGTAAACGTCTCTAGAAAATAAAAAGAGTGATTGACCGTCTACATTCAGAGACAAACGCTGATGTTTGGGTGCACATGTTTTTTGTTCTTATATTCTTTGATTTATGTTAGAAAAATTCGGATAAACGAGAGATCGTCATTGATGGATTTTCAGAAGAGTTTCTTATACCCGTGGTGTACTGTATTAGAATTTTTGTTTTGTTTACACAATAAAACTTGTGAAGTGAAAAGTTTATTAAAAAAATGAAGATACAAATTAAAACATATATGTACATACAAACATACATATATACATATGTATGTACATTGTACATACATATGTAGGTATTTTTTTTTACAAATCTAAGTACCTATATAAATTGTTGCAAAAAGTGAACTTAAACTAAACTACGATAATAATAATCTCAAACCATTATAATATATACACACATGTTGGTACTTTAGACTTTAGTCTTTGGTTTATAAAATAAAAAATAAAATAATTTTTTAACAATTTTATTTAGTCGATATTGTTGCAAATATGTACTTATGTATGTCTGAAATGTCTTTACTGAATGTATAAGGATGTATTGGGATATTTTTACCTCAAGTTGGGATTGTATTGTTTTTTTTTCTTCTGCAATTAAAGCTAGATATACATTTTCGATTGTCATTCGGTGTACTTTGTTCGCTCTTTGGGTAAAATCTTAGAAAAGTGCCAATTTAAATGTAGCCCATCTTTGATTTGATATTGGAGATTTTTAACGTGTTTTTTCATGTATTGTATGAAAAGTCTAGTTTTTTTTTTTTCTTTTTTAGCAAAATATTTCCTTAATTCTTGCATTTAGGTATTTCACCATTTTACAATTTACAACTACAGATATGTAATATTTTTTTATTCTGACGCTCAAAAACGCTTCAGACAAGTTTAAAAGAATACAAAATTGTAGAAAAACTTTACAGATCAACTTTCACCTTTAAAATTTTCATACAAAATTCAACAAATTTATAAAATAACTAATTTATAATGTATGCAATTACTTACATTTGAATGCAAGTTCAGTATTAGTTTGTAATTGTAAATTGTAAAATGGTGAAATAGACCACAGGTGGCGGTATAAAAGGAGATATGGGGAGAAATTTACTCTAAATCCCCTTTCACACGAGGTAACAGAATTTCTAGCAACTTTCAGTTTCTAGATGAGAAGGGCACGAAGTAAGGTGAAGAAAAAAAATTTTCCCGGTCTTCGATGATTTGAGGAGATTTTTTTGACATTCCTCTTCACACACAAAAGATGTGTATTCAACCAAGCTACTTTAAAAAGAAAAAAAAAAAAGTACTGTACGAGTTTAACTTTGAGGTGTTTTTTTTGACTAATTTTGAAAGTCCTTGCTTATGGTACCTTCAAGATGGATTTTCGAAAGTTTTTCTTAAGAAATCTTCAAATGACTGTTTTAACTGTAAAACAGCTCTATATGTTCTAAAATATAACGGTTCCATACTTCTTGTTTCTTCGTTTTTCTACAAACGGATGCTTTGTACGAGTTTTATTTTGATACACTGTATTTACATAAATTATCTTTGATTTTGTTCCTTCATTTTGTGAAAGATGCAATAGAATTGTAAGGAAATTAAAAGAAAACGTAAAAAAAATCACCGGCAACTAGTTTCATTGTGTGAAAGAGGACTTACGTATGTATTTTCCAATTTTGTTAATTTGTTTGGTTGAGTTTTGATACTATAGCTAATGAAGTCTTTTTTGTCTAAGGCTCGTATGACACAGGACACTACACTTTTTAATTAAATCATACTTAAGTGTAAATGCTGTAAATTTAAAAAAATCACACTTTAAGTAGATTTTTTTTTAACATTTTCACATTTTTTTCTGACATTTCCACATTTTTTTGGTGCATTTTCACATTTTTAGGGTTTGATGTAAGACTGTGTTTATTGGAATTTTTAGTAATAAATTTTTCGTGCTGCTCTAGTTTCATTTTTAATGAATTAAAAATGAACTGTAAGTCGACAAAAAAAAAACTTAAAATCAGGAGAGTGTTGTAAAAAGCTTAATTTTAAATGGCTGCAATGAAGATGAAAAAGAATTTTGATGTGTTACAAAAATTTTTGATATTGCAGCAACGTGAGTCAAAAAATACCACCACGTTTATGAAACAAAATAGGTATAGGATGCTATTTTATGTATTTTACTATTAAGAGCTTTGGAGCAACTTAAACATAAAAATGAAATCCAAATTAAAAGAAATTTATTTTTGTTATTTTCAATTTTCTCAAAAACTAGAAGACATATTTTAATCGTATGTTTTTAATGTTTGATTAAGAATTGATAAGAGAATTAAATATTAAAAACAACAGCAACACAATTGCTTACAAAAACAAATCGTATGTTACCACAGTGAGCCAAGTGCCCAAACCACGATACACCGAACAGCCTTTAAGCAAATTATGCAGATTCAGATTGAAAGCGGAGCCAATAATTCCAACTGTTCGGGGGGGGCGTTCGAAGAACGAAAGCACGACAAAAATACTAACGTATAAAATTTAAAACAAATTTTTTTTTTTTAATTTTTAAATTGAAAATTGATATTCCCAAAACTATTCACTAGAAAAATTTTATTTGAAAATGGATTTTTGACTTTTAAAATGGTATGACATGACATTTTAAGTGTTTCACTTTATTTTTAATGAATTAATTTTTATTTCGAGTTGATTTTTTAGAAAATTGCATCTTGATGCTCACAAATAAAATTTCAAGTCGCTAAGAAGTTTTCTGTCACGTGAGCTTTTTTTTATGATACAAAATTCAAGAAAACAGAAAGGAAGGTATAACTAAAGCTATGTACAGACGATTGTCAGATCTTACAATATTGTCAGATGTGTCAGTGAAAAAACTGTTCCAAATGTCTTACAATCGTTTGAACACACAATTTTGTCTGACAATATTGTCAGAAGCGTCATTGTCAGAAGACAATCTGACAAAAATTGTCAGGTATCTTACAATCGTCTGAACACACAATTTTTATCATTGTCAGTCAATTAGAACATTGTCAGACTCATTGGTCATTGTCAGATGTTTTCATTGAAACCATCTTACAATTGCTGACAATTTCTTCATTGTTCGTAATGTATATGAGTTGGTTAAAAGAGAGATAAAAAAATAGCTGACAATCAAATTGGGTATAGAAATCTACCAACCGTGTGAACGGACAATTTTTCATTGTAAGAAATATGTTAATTGTTAGCTATTGTCAGACCATTGACAGTTCTGACAATATTGTAAGATATGACAATCGTCTGTACTTAGCTTAAGACCCAAAAATTGTATGTTGTCCTTTGAGCTGTAATATTCCTAGGTCCAATAGAAAATATGATCCGTAAATTTAGTTGTGAATAAAATTTAAAAAAAAAAAAAAACATCATTTTGGCAACATTCGATATACAAAATGGAGTAAAAATTGTCAGTGGGTGCAAAAGTTGTACCCAATTACTAAGGTCATCAAATGTCAATTATAATTTGACAGTTTGGAAGTAAACAAATACAAAATACACGTCAAAAAGACTTGAATCACCATACTCCTAAAAAACGCAGAATAATTGCTTTGATTTTAACATTTGCCACCATTTGCAACCGGTGATTATTTTTGCGCTACTCTGTACCTACGTAAACCGATATTAAATATCAAAATCGTAAACATGATTTTCTTTCGAAATTTAATCAATTTTTTGGATTGTAAATTTTTATTGCATATGTATGCTTTTGCTTAATGTTTATCGCCTTGAGATAATTATTTGTTTTTGTTTCCATTCAAACTATGTCAAATACCTGCATACATACATACATATGAATCTACACTTGTTTCACATATACGTCAAAGTTATCACCGTTTTTTTTGTTTGAAAATTTACAATCTACATTATTATGTATAGGTATGCAATATGCATATCTCACTTTACAAATTAAACAAAAATAAAAGTACTTATTTCTTGTTGAAATTTGAGCTTCAATAAGTACCTATTCACATTTCATAATTGCCTTATACCTTCATGTTTTAAATTAAAATTAAATTAATATGATTATTATCAATGACCATACTTAAACTAAAAAATTGATTACATAAGCTAAAATAATTAATCAAACAAGAAGAAAAAAAAAATAACAAAAACAATTTCTGTCTACACTTATAAGTGGTTCGATTATTATTATTATTTTGTGGCAAATGGCGATAGGGAGTATAGGTATCACGAAATTTTGTCGAACCACATCAAAGTTGTGTGATTCGCAATCTCAAAACCACTTCGAACAAAATCGTGAAACCACTAGTCGCCAGTCAACACTGTCATCGCTCGTCCACCTCTATACCTTCTCCACCACACCACGCACCGCAATCGCACTAAATGCATCACCATTTTCATTTCCAATCAAATACCCGGCCTATTGCCTGCTGATTTAATCGTTTCAGCTAAATGAACTTTAATGCTCTGCTCCCTTGAAGCTTGCAAACTCAATTCACTATATAATATAAGCTGTAGGTCATTCAACACTTTTTTGAATTTTTAATTAAAAAAACAATCACTTAGCATAGATTTTTGTTTAAAAAAAATTTAAAAATTAAAGAGTTTGATTTAACAACAAAACACACAAAAACAACAACAAAATAGCTTACAAAAAAAAAATCGTGTGATATACCACAGTGCGCCAAGTGCCACGACCACGTTACGCCGAACAACCTTTAAGCATAAAATGCAGATTGAAAGCGGAGCCAATAATTCCAACTGTTCGGTGAGGGGGTGATCGAACGAAAGCACGACGAGTCACACAACGCACGAGAACGGTTCAATCTCCAGCAGAAGCGATCATTTACTGGATACAATAGTGCTAGGTAAACGCGGGTGGACCGATCGATGTTGAGCTGTGTCCAGCAAACAGTGCTTTTCGTGTTTTGGTTGTGGGGGCTTGGGGCAAGTGTTGCGAGTTTTTTGTTGTTGTTTTGTTATATATACAAGTAGCATGATTGTAAAAGCTCAAAGATTCATATAAAAATGAGTGAGTATACAATTTTTTTAACGTTTTAAGGCACCAACACAAACAGCGATAAAAAGTGTTGCTGAGCTAAGGTTTAATAAGTAGTTAGGAAAGGGAGAAAGCGAGAGACATTAACCATATTTTTACTTGAGACCATTAATGGGCGATTTTTTGTAAAATAGTAGGTAGTGTGTAACATTTTGTTTGTAAAATACGAGGGTAAATTTTAAAATATATTTCAAAAATTAACATTACAGATAACATTTTAAGTGATTCGATTGGAACATCTGCATTCTTTACTTTCCGTACATTCTTTAAGTACATTAGGGTGGTTCTTTTTTTATTTTTTTCGAAAATCAAACAAAAAATCAGTTTCAAATGTTTAAAAAAAATTACATATTTTTGTATCTCTAATCATTGCTGGTCCTGATTTAATGAGATTTAATAATCAAACTAAATAAAAAAACTAAAATTTTTTTTAATCACATCAAATCAATACAATACAAAAAATTAATTTTTTTAGTACCTTTGACGTTTTTAACACTTGTTTCATATTTTCTTTAAAAGAGATTGACCAATATCATTAAAATTTTAACAACAAGGATTTCTTTAAGGCTCGAGTAAAATTTTATACCAAAATTGAAAAAATTATTAAAAGTGTACTTATGAAATATACAAAAATAGATTTATTTTTCGCAATTTTGTGATTTAAAACTTCTTGCAACATTTTGAAAAATTATTTGTTTTAATTATTGGTAAAGAAAGTCTTACATTAAATATTGAAAGCCATTTTAATAGTAAATTGCATACATTTTTTACAAAAACTGTATTTTATATTTTTTTTTTTTCAAAAACAATATAGGACGTTAGGTAAAATTAATTTTTTTCTAAACTACAGTTAAAAATCTTTAAAAACAAAATTCAATACTGTCATAAGTCACATGAACTTGCTCTTGGGGTTCGAGTAACTGAAAATTGTAAACCTTTTGTATTATAAAAAAAGTATACATATAATAAATTAATAACAATAAAATGGAAAAAAATCTTGAAAATCGTTTTTAAAATTGCTAAAACAATTCCTAAAAATATTTGGAACTGTTTTCTTAAAAATTATGTTTTTTTATAAAATGGCATTCAGATTTTTAAAATAAAAAAATTACTATACCGTTTTTAAGTATTTAATAATATTATACATCTAAAAACCTTATTTCAGAAAATTCATTAAACCATTTTTTTAACAAAAAAAAAATTTGAAATTGAAATTTTAATTTTTTTTTTAATTAAAAAAAATATTTTTTTTGAAAATTTGTGTATGCAATATTTGTTGACTCAAAAGGACTTCTTGAATAAAAATTTTGGTCAAAATCAGTTCAGCCTCGAAAAAATCGAAAATCAATAAATAGGTTGTATGGGAGCTACCGTTAGTACCAGTTCTTGGTAAAAAAAAAATACAATACAGGAAAAGCGATAGATATACAATTTTTCTGACCCACTTTTTTCGTGTTCTCTATCATTGAAATGTCAAGTTTGATTGAAATATGGAGTTCTTTTTTTTTACAAAATAAATCTTGCCTTAGGGCCAGTTTCACAGTGAAGTAAGTGTCACTTAAGTGCCAAATATGGAAAACTAATTCCCAATTTCTCAGTGTAAACTTATCGGAATAAGTGACACTTAAGTCTCCCATGTTGGCCACTTAAGTTCTACTTACTCAGGTAGTAAAACTGCGGCTTAAGTGCCAAAATGGGAAAATTAAGTGCCACTTATTTTGTTAAGTGTGCACTGTGAAACTGGCCCTTATAGTACCTATTCAAATATATCGCAAGTAAAAAAGTTTCAGCATTATGTTGTAAGTATTTTAATATATTTTAAGTAAATTAAAAAAAAATTCCGACCCACGTTAAGGGGAGTGGAATATACTCGCCTCCCATACGATATGTTTTTTTTTTACCCAAGCATAAAAAGTCCATATGCTTTTTGTCAGATACCTTATGCTGGTTTCAAGGACAAACTTCCACTTTTGTTGTCTCAGAGTTCCTGATAAATTTTTTAAACCCCCCACATCTAGGATAGGCTGAGAAAAAAAACAGCGAAACTTTTGAATTAAATATCATGACACTTGTACCTATTTATCCACTTCTTCTATTCTAGTTTTTTGGAAACAACATAGTACCACCGTACTCGTAATAAAATTCTTTTTATGCTGTTGTTTTAAATGAAAATACCAATGAGAGAAAAAAGGAAAAAATCAAAATTGATGAAAAAATATAAATTGTTCAAAAATTCACTTATAGCCAAAAAAAAGCTTGAATCGAAAATTTTGCGGGTCTTTTATCTTCTTATCTACTTCTCAAAAATATAAAATTTATTTCAAGAAAACCTGATTTTAGTTGATTTTTTTCTTCAGCGTCTATTTTTCATTTAAGGCTCCGTTTTGCCACTGACTTTCTTCTCATTTTCATCAAAGGAAAAAAATCACTTGTTGAAAAAAATACACTTTTGAAAAAATTAGATGAAATTAGAAATTCTTTAAGGCTCAAAATGGTAGAAATGTGTAGGTTTGAGAAGTTTGCGAACAAGGTTCTTATCTTTGACTTTGTTGACTTTTTGAAGGATTAAATTGTGCACGATTAGTTATTACGTATTGATTGATTAATTATTCTAAAAAATGTAAATATATGTTAATACTTTTATTATTCAGGAATGGTCCCTACATCTAGGAAATTGTCAAACTAAAGCTTTGCAAATTTCAAACAATTATTAGGCACAAATATTTTCGAATAAAGAATGTCAGATTTTTATGAGCACCGAAGCTCATAGTGTCAGTAAATATTATTTTCATTTTAACTCACAAAATTGATTTGGAAAAACCAATTCTTTAAATCTTCAATTATTAAAGCAAGTATACGCCGTGGAGATCCAATTTGGTATTTTATTAAATTTTAATGTAATTTGAATTTGGCAGTACAAAAGGGGCCCCACTTGTCACCCTTTTAACTTAAATATAATATGTACGTACATAAATGGTATGTGGACTTAACTTGTATTATTATATTATGTATGCATGTGAACTGACAGAATGTTTGCCATTTGCAAACATAGACATAATTTTTTTAATTAAATTTTAACAAATTCATTTCATATTTTATATCAATTTCAAGTGTAGGTCCCCAAGGAACCCTTTAAAACTAACCTATCCATCAATATTGCACAGAAAATCCATAAAACACTTGTTTTGTGTTTGCATTTTCATATTAATTCTGTAATGACCTATGGCACTATTTGTTTGAATATATACAATACATATATACATATATACAATATACATACATAGGTACCATGTGTACCTGCTTAACACTCATTTAAAGTGTTAAATAAAATAAAATCGATAAACCTACGACACCATATCAGGCTGTACGTTTGTTTAGTAATCCTCGTCCTTGGAGTCACCACTACTTATATAAACCTTGACGTAACGCAGTATAAAAAAAAACCATAAAATGAAAACATCCCGTGTGGCATCAGCGCACCTTCTACGTCCTTTCATTGCTTTCAAAAGATTTATTGTTTGTCAGGAAGCACAAATGAAGCCACGAGGTTCCTTTTATAGGCTTTTGTCTACAAATACAATGCCGGTTAAATATACTTTCACTTTTAAATAGGTAGCCTTTGCCAACTCTTTGCCTCCTTCTATAGGTGATAAGGACTCTTTAATGAAATAAATCAATAAAATGAGTTTTCAATCGAAATCCTCCTAACTATAGGTAAGGCAGGGAGCCTCACTTTAAATTGTTTAATATTCATGAGCACTTGAAAGGCTACAACTATAAAGTCAGACTGTGTATAGGTAGGTTATACTCACCTTTGATTTGGCACATTTAATTAATAAAACTCATTCTCGAGTTTTTTTTTTTTTTTTTTTTCTTATTTTTCAGTATTCAGACTATAAAAATGGTTGTTAAAATTATTGAAAACTGTGAGACTTTTTTTATTTTCCTGTCCACTATGCCACGTACATACGACACACTTCAATGCGTAGTATAACAATACAGTTTAATGATTCACTGACACGAAACAAAAATATCCTTTTTTTTGTAAACTAAAAAGAGAATATATATTCTTTAAAGGGGACTTTCCATATCAAAGAACAAAAAAATATAAAACTAGTGTAAAAGCATTCACCGGCTTTTTGAACATTTAATCAATATAAATAAAAAAGAAGAATACAACAGTCACGCTATATCTAAACTTATTCGGAAACCGGCAAAATAACAACTAGATTTTCAGGGTTTACTTTGTGATTTTTCAACCCCATTTGTTTTAAAGTGACTTCTGTGTAGACTGGATGGGGTGTGACGAAATGCAAATGAGTTGTTCAAAATCGAGCTTTTATTACAACGCATGTGCTATGCTATGTTTTTTTTTTTTTGTCTTGATTAATTTACATGATTTTGAAAAAAGGCCGGTTAACAAATATTTCATGACGGCAGTAGGTCGTACAAAAATCTAAATACATATTAGTAAAAAGGAAAAAAACCGTAAATAGCTACCTATTTTAGGTTAAGGTTTTTTTCAAATTCGAAATCTAATTAAACTAAACAAAAGAATACAAATGAGATATTGTTTATTTCTTATCCAATCAATTGTTTTTTTTTGTCAAATGAGTCTTCTTCCGTTTATATTGGATATACCCAGTCAAAATAAACATTTGACATGAAAATGTGCACTATTCGTTATTAAGCTGCCATCTTTTAATTTAAAAAAAAATGTACTTAAAATTAAAACAAAAATATTTCAAAACAATGGCAACGCTTACAATGCTATATTATATTTTTTCAAAAGCCAAAAATCCATTCTACAATTCTGTTCTTAAATCAAATTATGTATTTAAATCAATAGTTTTTGAAAAAATTATTTTCAAACTCAAAATTTTGAAGAGAAATTAAAACCTCAGTTTACTCGTCTTAACCGTGAGGCCCGCTCACTCACACATTTTTTTGAATGTGCCTACCAGCATTAGGACCTTATTCCAATCGGATTAAATTTACTCCAAGTTTAAGAAAGAAAATATATAAATCTATTTCATCACTCCCCTTTTTTTAGATCTAGTCTTTTTTTCCACACTGAAAAATTAATATTGACGTCGATTATGGAATCCGCAATACTGGATCCGCAGTAATTCGTAATGCAATGCTCTCTTTTCTCTTTATCCATTTGTCGTGAAAAAAAAAAACACTGTACTCAGAATCACTGCAGATCCAGTATTGCGTATTCCATAATCGACATGATTATATTATGCTAAACCACATGAGAGTCAATGACAGCACTGTGTTATTCAATTTCTTACCAACTCTGACTCTGAATTTAAAATTTTATTCTTTTCTGAAACGAATGAAATTTATTTTTTTGTTAAAAAATATTTATTTTGGTTAAAATCTATTTCTTGTTAAAAATATAGTTTTTGAAAACATGAAAATATTTAAGCCGTTGAAAAATGTTGGTATGTGACAAGTTTCTATATTTCTAATTCAAATTTCACATCCAGTCCTATCTATAGGTAAACATACTGAAGAAATTCTCAAAAGAAAGTCAAAACCGATCGAAATACACAAAGCGTTCGAGTTATCCGTTTTGGAGAAAAGATAAATGAAGTACACAATCTCTCACAAATTAAATTGTTCCTGATATTTGTTTTAAATATTTATAAATTTGTTTTCAAAGCAAATCGCTCTTGTTGAACCCTCGTCGTTGTTTTCTTTCTGAAATACACAATTTTTTCACTAAAGACAACAATTTTTTTTATTATTAATTTTTTACTTACAATTTTTAAGGGGTTTCAATTAAAATTCCGCAACTATTTCTTCTCGAAAACCGTCCTAAATAATTCAACTCGTAGCTGTCAAAAATTCTTTACTTATGACGTTTCTGATTGGTAATCCGGAAGAGAAATTCGAATCGAAAGCTTCTAACAAATCTTGTCGATTTTTAAGTGTTTGTGCTTCTTGTTTCGATTCTGAATTCAAATCCAGAAGCAATTTCTCTTCTATCGAGAAGAAGAAGGAAGGTTCAGAAGGCTTCTGGGCGACCAATCGAAAGCGCCATTAATGCATTCTGTCGCATAATGGCGAAGTGCATTAAATTTTATCGGAGTATCAGCCGATGTGTTAAACCCAACGGACACTAAAATTCTCTGATTTCAAACAAATTGAAGAAAATTTTCTTCCCGATGGTGCTGAAATTTCCAAAGAAAAATCACCAACCAATTTTCCAAATACACTCGAGCGAGGTCGGCCGCTCTTTATACGGCATTTCGTTATAACGACCTTTTTCAATGATAACCTAGTTTCCGTTTAAGGCCAAAATGTTTAAAATTTTCTTACATATCATCACATTATGTCGTCCACCTATGGTTGATTGGGATTACACGTTTTTCTTAACAACAATCAAATATTAACCCCAATTCCTTAATGCAAAGCTTTTGCTAAATATGCTAAGCAAACGTTTGCAAAATGCAGTTAGAAAACTGTTCCAAAACGTAGAACGTTCTTTTTTTTTTGCGAAAATCCAAATCAAAGGTTAAAATTATGTCGAGCTATTTGCTTGGACTTGAGTATTCGGTGTTGTTGTACCTACTTTCCAGTGTTTTGCTTTGCAAATCTTGCGTTTAGAAATTCAGTGTTATTCCATAATTAATTTATATTAATTTAAAAAATAAAAGAAATTCATAACAAAGAAAACAAATTTCATCCTGCGCTTAGAGTATTTGCTTTGATTCTTTTTATTCAATTTTCATCATTCACTACACTAAACTATTTCACGTAGCAAAAAATAAAAAATAATTTTTGTATTTTTTTCTTGTATTACATTTTCTTTTCTTCTATCTATAAATGCATATTTTAACATTTGTTCATTTTAATCTTTAGAGCATTGGTCAAAGAGTTTTGTTTGTGCAATTGAACAGATTTTAGTTTTTAACTTTTGAAATAAAAAGAAAAAAAATAGAAAAATTTATGATTTTTTTTTTTAAATATCTAAACCAAAAATGTGCAAAAAGCAAAAGTGACAATTTCTAAGATAGTAAATTACTTTTCACTTGTTTTTTTTTTTTTTATTGAACACATGACATTCTTCTTCTTCTCGTTTTGTGTTAGTTTTAACTTGCTGTTTGTTTTAAATAATTTATTTAAATGTTATGTTTTTTTTGTTTTCAGTCAATTTACATTTTTTTTTAGAAAATATTTTATATAGTAAATAATATAATAATTAATTATATAAACGAAAGTAACGATCTACGCTTAGTGATGTTAGTTAAAGTGTTAACTATTCTGTTTTTAGTTGTTTTTTTTTTAATATTTTCATTTAGTCCAGTTTTTCTTCAGCTGTAGTTGTTGCTTGTTGTTGTTGATGATGTTAATGTTTATCAACGATAATGGACGGTCTTTGATGATATTTTAATATTTTAAACAGCTTTGTAGGTTCGAACGCACTTAATATCTCCAATAGTCATGGTTGCAACCAAACTGTCTGGTGAGAATTCACGAACAATGGTTGTTGGTTTGTCTCCCTTTTCTTGTTGGGTAAGAGTATTGCCATCCAATGTAACAACACTGGTGACTTTACGTCCATCGAGGGTTTCATAATCGAAATCCTCTCCCAATGTAAAGGAGAATGTTGATGTCTTGAAGGTTGAAGTGGTAGTGAAGGTGTATTTGTCACCATCCTTCTTCAATTCAACAGTTGGTGAAACACTGTTTCCCATCTTGCGGTAGACCATGCCAACACCTAAAATTAAAAAAAGTAATTTAGTTTTAAGTTTATTAAAAATGAATTTGTTTAAAATGTCGTCAACAAAAAATATAAGAACAAAATAATAAAAGAAGGTGAACTCTGAAGATGAAAAAGTGAGCTTACTTTTATAATTGTTTTGGAATACAAACATCCAAAGAATATTGGTTTATACAAATTTATTGCTTGTGATTTATCTCGAGATATCAATCAATACCATGTTTTGGACTAACCTTAATGTTTCCGATCGCCTAAATTGAAAAATTTGTCTTATTTTTAAGGTTTTATAATTTGTATATGTAACTTAATTGAAAGCCATATGTGCGCGCCAATTAATTTTAATTTTAACGAAACAAAATAGTCTTTGTTTTGTCAAACAAGCATTTAGTTATATTATTTTACTTGATAGATAAAATGTTTTGAACACAACTTTATGACCTCACACACCTCTCTCCACCTAATTAAAGAAGACACGCAAAAAATGGTTTTAAAACATGCTTTTACTCATTAATTAATAGCTTTCGCATTGAGTTGACAAAAAATTATAACAATTTCTTGGTTACAAAGACATCATATTGCGACGGTAATTAAAACCATAATTGACATAAAGGTCTAATTTAATTTTTGTATGGTTGTCATTAAAAGTGAAAAATTGTGTTAGCAATTTAAGAAATTCTATATGACTATATCTGTAGAAAATTTTTACTGCAAATCATCAAATGACATCTTTCTGTTTTGTATGCATTTTCATCATAAATCAATCACCTCTTATGCAAGAGAACTGGTATTTTGTTTTTATTTTTTTGTATTATGTACCCTTTAAACCGCAACCACAAACTTCCTCAATTCAAATTGACAGTTGCATTCATTGACTTCTTCATATAACTACAAATTTCCATGTAGTGTAGTTTGCATGGATCATAAAAAAGATTATGTATACTAGAAGACTACATAGATAGAAGACATTGATCACATGATTATGGTGTATTTTAACATAGAAAGAGAATATACGATACAACTTTCATATACTCAAACCTATTACAAAATTCATTGTAATCGGATTTCAATACTGACGTTAGGATTTGATCTTTTTGAGAAAATATATTTTTGCTTTTGGGCTTGTCAGCAAAATGTCTCAATTTTAACAGTAAATTTTGACGTTACGAGCGAAAATATGTCTCTTTGTAACATGAAACGTTGTACCACGTCGTACGACGTATCATAATTTGCTGTTAAATCCCATAGACAAAAAATAACAAACAGCAACTTGTAGCAAGAAGTTGCAGTTACCAAACAGACATAATTCTTCGCAATATTTTTTTTGTCTTTTGTGTTGGGTGAAGTTTCAACGACAGATTTTACAATTTTTATAGCTGCATCGTAGGTACTAGTATCGAGCTTTCACTTTCGCTGCATACCGAATCTTATACGCATCTATGACTAGATGATGCGTGTGCAGAATGCCTAAGTATGCAACAAAATTAATAACGGGACTTAAAACCTGTTTGAAAAAAGTATCCTAAAAGTTTATTGAATGCGACAGTCTGGTTTCAAAGTTTTCAGCTCAAAATTATATTATTATTATTATTGATTAATTAAACATGCAGTAAATTACAAGCTAATAATATATCAATGAGTTTCTAGCTACTAAGGCCTACCGCTCTATGCTACTTAATTATAATTATAATGCGTAGTGCATACGACTTCTAAGACTGAGCAAATCTGATATGCGTGGGTTCGAATCTCATGGTGTGCAGAAGGTTTTTCATAATAAAATTGGATTAAAGCTCAGCACCACTAATAAGGAGACTGATGATAGGGCTTGGCACCCCTTGAAATAGCTATATCTCCAGCCAAATAATTAATTAAAACGAATTATAAATTAATTCGTATACCATTGGTGGTAGCACCTTTAAGTTGTTGTTGTTGTTCAGAAATTCAATGAAATTGACGGAATAAAGAATGGTCAAGTCTAATAAACTGACATTCAATACAATACAATAAATAATAATTATAATTAAAAACTTACAGACGTATTTATTAGATTTTTGTCTACTAAGACCCTGTATAACTTTGTCAAATTGGTGGAAATATGCTTTATTTAATAAAAATAAATACCACATTATTCACGGTTAAGACAATCTACTCTTATGTCTAAGTTAGGCGGCTATAAGACAACAATAAACAAGGTTTTTAAACACATTTTCCAAAGTTGAAGAGTTGTCTACAGTTGGACAACGTTTATAAATAAGACAATTAGTGTTTGAAAACAATAAACGTTAATTAATCTGTTCATTCAAAATAGTTTAAGCGTCCTATTATAGTATAAACTTATTATTTTGTTAGATCTTAATCTATTGTGGTTTGACTGTACAAAAGAGAAAACACTTGAAGCAACAATTGGTTCCTCATTCATAATAATATTTTTTTTTTTTTTTTTTAGTTTTCTGCACTTCATATTTCAATCTTCATTAAAGGCAATACTCTTGTGTCGCCTTATAATCATCTTTAGAGGACCTTTTGTATACTTTGTTTTGCATCTTTTATCATTTCAAATTTCTATAATAAAAAAAAAAAAACACATACACTAGAGGACTAATAGAGATGCAGTGAAGTAGCGCTATTGTCGTCTTCATCTCTTAGTTCAGATCATAACCTCATCATAAAAATGAATGTGAAGTCGGTATTATCATGTTCATGAATATTATGAATATGAACTTCCGCTCTTCTGTGTGGAAATTAAAGATCATTCATTGCACATACATTATGAATACTCTGGACAAGTTTAGTTATGAAATACACAACTGAAATGAGATACTTTCCCGACAATGACAATAATTTTTTTTAGAAATTAAATTCTGAAAATTCTTTGTTAAACGAAAATCAACTTAAATTTTAATTTATGAACATTTGGACGGTGTATAGGAATCCAGTAAGAATAGAATTTTACAATTTATGACTACAAACGATTGCACCACCACATTCAAATCAGGAATTGTTCACGGTTTTCAATCGTGTCCTATTAGAGTCCAGGAATATTTTCATATTCCCTTACCCAAAAAAAATGACAATTGAAAGTAGAAATATTGTAGAAAAGATTTATGAATTTACCCTGAGGATAAGCTAAATGAAACTTTATACCTGAATTGCGATACTCCCTATGTTAATTTTTAAATTATTTCACTTCAAACATTTATATTGCCCCCGCATAGAGAAGAGAAAAAACATTTTATCTAACAATTAACTTTTGTGTCACCAATATAATTGACAAAATCATCCATAAATTCCAATATCGCTCAAACACTTTAATTTACTGTTTTAATTAGACTAATCTAATCAAACGAAAACCCTCAATAAACTTCTATAAGAAAATGCAATAAACCGCTTTATATAAAGAAACACCAATTAAATTGATTATCCCAGAACAAGAGCCAGAGTCCAGTCATCGGATAGAAAATAATTTCTGTCCTCAGTAACTTATGTACATATATGTAAACATTTCTATCGATTTACAAATTGTTCGTGTTATTTGCCATTATATATACATACGTATGTACAAGTTTTATACTTAAGTGGACAAAATAGCATCGTTGCAGGAGAGAGACATGGCAATTGGGTATATACAATAAGAACTGATATCAAATGCAAAGCCCACTTATCTCTTGAGGTGTCGGTCAGTTCATTGTGTAGCGGATTATATTATTATTATATTGTTTGTGCATACTTAAAAAAAAAACTACCTATAATAAATTGTGACTGATTCGCTTATTACCATGATAAGAATTATTATTGTTTTTAAAAATATAAAAATACTTATATTATCATCGCATGTGTGTGGTTATCTTTCCACTTTAAGAGGCAAAAATCATTATAGTTTACCTTTTTGCAATATTTTCGTGTTGCAATTTACTTCGGGTAAAGTGTCCGATTCAGCACTATATATAGCCACTGAAATACAATGCAGACCCATTGATTAGACGCAAACGAATATGCCAAATAGAATATACTCCCAAATAGTCTTTAACTGATTGAGCTGGACAATTCAATCAAATTTCTAAATCAAATGAAGAAGAAGAGAAAAAGAAAAAACTTCCGATATCAAAAGGCCACCTACTCATTCAATACTCGAAAGATACTCAAAAGATATAATTGACTAGATCCGGGTGATGTGTCTTCTTCGTTTATCATTTCTATTTGAATACTTGTCGCCAAAGTAATTAAATTGATTTTTTTTTGTTCAGTTTCTGAGAACACAGTATGTACTCACATTTTTGTAGTTATTGAGTTAATGTAAAATAAAATATCCTTTCTTTGGGATGAATGAAATATAGAGGGCGAAGGTTTCATTGCTTAATTGAATTTAATTTATGCTCAAAGAAGAAATGAATATATAACAATAAAGAGCTGAGATTCAATTAAGTGGCGAACAAAAAAAAAAAGAAGTCAAAAGGGAAGAGTATAGTATATCAGTAACTGAAATAAATCTCAGGGCATTTAGATTTGACCTTAATTGGCTAGCAGAAATTTTTATTATTATTTAGGGTCAAGTGAGTATTTTTTTTAAACTTAAAACAAATATAAGCTGAGGAATGTACAAATTGATGAGAATTTAGTTTAGTTGTTTATTATTTGTAAGTTGTATGGATAAATTTTGATTAAAGGTGTCCAAAAATTAAGCTAATAAGCTTCAAAAGCGCTCTTTACCAAGTAGCAATATACTTATCTAATTTTGTACAAAAACGTCCGATAACGCATCACATTGTGGGAACTGACATTTCGATGTGACTTCCTAACTTTACAGTGAGTACAATTACACAATTACATTTGGAACTCTATATCCTTACATTGTAATGATAACTGTTAACAAACAGACAACGATTACAGAATCCGATGAATGAAATGCGGAGGGAGTCAGATCTAATTTTGAATATTTTTACTATTAGCTAAATGCCAAAATTCAGTCTGATTTATCGGATTCTATAAATTGAGGTGTATATTTTTATAATTTATAACATTTTTCATCCCCATGTATTTAAGAATACGATATTATAAAAATAGAGCATTTTGTCTTAAAACAAACAAAACAGCACGTACATTTACAATTATGATTGATATTACCATATTGAATTGTCTCAAGGTCTCTTTGCACAAAAACTCAAAGATGGGCATTTTAACTGATTAGCATGCATAGCACATAAACCACAAACTCAAGCATTGAATAACAATTTTATTAATTTCCGTTTTATAATGTTTTTCTCAGAAAAATATCACGTTTCTATTTGCATCAAAAACTTTATAAATAAATAAATTCATATTGTTTTTAAAAACGCATCTGATTGCTGTAAGTTATGGAAAATTGAATGAATTAAATGTTCAATCTTCATTTTAAGGGAAATTGACGAAAAAAAAATATAAAATTTTCTTTTAAAGTTTATTTTGAGCTAACTTAATAGGTTTTCTTGTTTCTTAATAAATTCTCTCTATGAATGCGTTATCAAAATCGTTTGTCTTCTCAATCACTATTCATACAGTAAAACCAACGCGTATATCAAGTCGGATCAAAAGTAAAATTGACTAACCTAATAAGTACACTTTTGTAGAAAATTAGATTGAAAAATACTTTTTGAAAGCTAAAAGCTGAGTTTTTCAGAAAATTGAAAAATATTTATCAAGAATATATTTCAATATCTGCATCAATCGATTGCGATTTTTTGCATTTGAAAAATATGTTTCAATCTTCGGACGAAATGCAAATACATTTGTCGCTTTAATTCTGGTTTCAGACAGGTCAATGTGTTTAAATACAGAAATACTGAAAATTTCATCACTTTCAATAATCACATTCAAATCGGGATATGAAATGAAATATACAGAAAATGAGTAGGACTGCCGAAGAGTGTTTAAATACAGAAGTATTAAAAATTTCATGATTTTGAATATCACATTAAAATTGAAATATGAAATGAAAAAATACATGAGTATAGGCCAATATTTATAGAAGAATTATTTCAAATTTTGCAGGTTGGTGTTCTCACATAATGTTATGTGCCGAAGGGTTCTTATAATTTAATTTGACCTGATGATGGCTTATGAATAATAAATATTATAAGGTTTCTTATTTACACAATAATGTTTTTTTCTTCTCATTATTTTTGATTCCTTCTCTTTGAATGAATTTGATTATGAAAACAAAGCAAATGACAAAATAAATAATGAATGGTAATCATACTGCCTCATAATGTTTCTTCATTGATTTATTTCTGTTGAAATAAACATATGATACCTATACAGATTACCATACAAGTACAATCTAATCGGATTCGATATTTACTCGTATCCATTTTCAAAATACAAACAAAATTATACAAAAAAAAAACATTAATTAGTTTGCTTAAGTGTAGGTATGTGTATATGTTTCATATATTCCTGGAACATGACAAAACATTATAACTTATTCATCGAACTTCTTGTTAGGTAATTTTTTATTATTGAAACCACATCAACGTTATATGAGCTATCTTTGTATACAAAAATTAATATTTTGTGTGTCAACTTTCGTGACAAGGAGTGACAAACAAAAATTAAAACTATACCACCTCAACTTAAGGGGTTAAAGTCTAATTCTGTATATAACTCCATATATCTTTTATTTAAAAATTTGCGAGCAATAAATTTTATCTAGGTACGTATGTCGAGTCTTAGAGAACGTTTTTTTTTTTTTTGGGTCTTTGCCAGTTTGGAATAGAAAAAAAATAATTTAGAAAACATAATTCGTAATTTTGGAATTTAATAAAAAAACTCAATTAAAATATTTATATTGCATTGAAATGCTGTTGTTTACTCCTTAAAAAAAAAATTGTATTATGTCAAAGTTGAAGATTGCATTTTGTTCTTTTAAAATAATTAAATAAAATATTGATGCTTATTGGATCAACATTTTAAACAACAACGGAAGATTTTTTGAATTTAGTATTTTATAACTAGGTAAACATAAAATACATTTCTTATTAGAAGGGGTTTTTGTGTGATAGCACACTTGCAGTTAGGGTGTCAAGCTTTCGCACCATCATGTTAATATTGAAAAGGTTTGAATGAAACAAAAACACTTGGGTGAGCTATTATCAGGTTTTAAAACGCTGGAGTTATAACTATTTCACGACCTCCAAGCCGATCATACATACATTTCTTTTTTTTCTCTCCAATAACATAGAATTCCAGGCCTTCCAAATATCATTTTGATTTATGCAGAATTATTTTGTCAGTTTCGATTTTTTAAGTCTTTTGACAATTTTCAACTCACTTTTCCAGTTTCGATTTTTTAAGTTTTTTGACAATTCGTCGCTACAATGCAGAACGTCTAGTCTAAGTCCAAAATTTCAAAATCAGTTTTTTCTTACTTCATAAGGAAATTTGTTGTGTTCCGCGGATGTTCTACATATTTCGAATATTCCATCGTACAGTAGTTCCTTCCAAATTTCAATAATAGAATATAATCTTAATGTCGAAAGTCAGCATTTTACGGACTGAGCTTCTTTTTTTAAAATGTTTTAAATGTGACTTAGACTAGTTCTGCATTGTAGCGACGAATTTTCAACTCACTTCAACTAACTTAACTTCGTACATTGTCTCAAGTCAAACTTTTTAGTTACTTTCCAAAAGGATAGAGGGCGGTAAAGTTGACAGAAATCAGTTTTTTTTGCCATGTTTTGACCAAAAAAATAAGGAACTTTGTTGACTTACGCCCATATTATTCACTCGATACATCCAGATTAAAACTTTAATCCAGATGTAAAGTACCTACCTATACAAATTGAATGAAAATAGGTACATCCGGATTTAAGTTTCAATCTGGATGTATCGAGTGAATAATATGGGCGTTAATATTCCTGGGCACTAACTACCTAAAGGTAGGTATTATGTACATGGATAGACATCAAACAAGAAATGTTCACAAAAAGAAACTTCAACCTTTGCATTCCTTGTTCCCTCTATATTTTTTTTTTAGACGATATGGAGTTCTGAGAACTCGTAAATATTATAAACTGTTCAAATTTATGTGCAAATTCAATTATTAGTCATGACGACTAATAATTGAAATTATGTTCATATTTGTGTGTACGCACACCTACACAAGTAGGTACATACCTACAAATTTAATTATCTACCTATACATACAAAGAAGTTTGAAATAGCGGTGTCCTGGTAGTATGTAATGTCTGGTTGGTAACTTTTTTCAGCAAATTTCCCAAAACTGAGTTTTAAGGACCAGTTTCACACTCTAAAGTGTTACTTAACTGCCAAATATAGAATACTTATGCCTAATTTCAGAGTGTAAACTTATCGGAATAAGTGGATACAAGTCTCCCATATTCAAATCAAATCCCAACTGAGTTTTTTTCCTATGGGATTTTAACAACTAATTTTGAAAACTTGTGTGAATTCGAAAGAAATCGCGAAACAGACTTATATCATGTCGATTTTCAAAATATCTGATAGTGAACAAACAACCCAATCCCAATCTAAATTGAATGAACTAAGGTGAAAAATATAATAAACAAGAAATATAAAGCTCCCATCTATACCGATGATGACTAAACCGGTTCCCACTTTACCTATGTGCCTACTTGCCAAAAAAATCTAATTTACTATGTATGTATAGTATGTATGTAGGATAACATAACCACAAATACAATCAAAAAGAGCATGTGCAATTCCAAAATGCCAGTCTACCGGCCGCCGGCATCGGATGTTTCCTGTTGCGAGAAACTTCTGCAATAAATAAATGGGTTGGGTACATTCCATAGCTTTAAATCTTCATCTGGAATATGAAAATGAATCTAAAACTAGGTACTTGACTGACTTGCATTGAATGAAAAAATGAGGAGACATATTCACTATTTTAGTTAGTGGCGGTATTTTGTGGCGTAGAAAAATTTTAATCATTTCTATAAGCTATATTCCTATGCTATCCATCAATCATACAATAGAACCGCCACTTAACTGTTATTCCTCGAAATGAGGGCAAAGGCTATTACTTTACTAGAAACATGAACAATACTCGCCCGTCAGCGCATTGTAGTTGTAGGAGATAAAGTGAAAGAGCGCCAATTAACACAAATTTAAACGATTTTACACAAATTTAATCTGACAAAAAAAAAGTCACAAAACACCGGTACCGGCTCATTGATTTTTTTTTTCTCTCATCAGATTCACATTTTTTTTTTTTTTTTGTTCTTTTGAAGATGGACCAGACCACATTTTTTTTTGGTTTGAAAAAATTCATTTGCACTTACCAAGTTCCTTCATGTATTCATCGAAATTTTCGCTGTTTTCCAATTTGTATTTCTTTCCTTCCCAGGCAGCCATTATATTTAAATTTTATTTAAAAAATGATTTTCACTCGACAAAAAAAGTGGAAAGCTTCGAAGAAGAACTCTCGAATTTAAAATTGACAGACAGAAAAGCGACACGCTGAATGAACGAGGTTTGACAACCGAATGAACGTCAAACGGCGTTGGGTGGTGGATTTTATACCAGTTGGACAAAAACAGGGAAGTTATACTGCGATGGAATTATTGTGTGTGGAAAATGATCAGGCATCTGGCTAGGGGTATGGGGGAATCATTCATCATCCGATGGAATTTCTTTTTAGTATGATGACGCTGAGAAAGCTCTTGTATTGGTGTTCTTTGGGGGGGATGCAAAGGGGGGCAAATCAGAGGACGGTCTAATTGGGCGTCTGTGTGAATATTGTTGGTTGGATTCAAAAGCGCATATTCCATTGCTAGGGATGATATATCAAACTATAATCGTAGTGGGCAGTGTCACATGGAGGTGTGTGTCGTCGATTTAGAGAACTTTTTTTTTTTTTATTGATTTAAATTGATTATTAGGGGTCGAATTATTATTGTTATTACCTGTTGATATTAAATTATTGCTAAATGATTCCCACAGACGAGGATATAAAAATGTATCTCTGTTTTTTTTTTTAAATTCAAATCAAATTCAAAAAAAAAACGAATTTCATAAACTTCATCGCATGACATCGCATGAAGATGGATGAATGAACAATCATTGGATAAATTTTGTGATTCGTTCACAATAATCCAAAATTATTGAAAATGTCCAGACTTAGGAATTCTTTTGTAATCTTATTTAAATTCATTAGATAATCAGCGTGAACTATATATGTAGGTCCAATGACCTTGATGGGTTGGTGAGATTTTGATTGGTTCAAATTACAATGACTTTAATTTTTTGTTGAATGTGTATGAAGATGATATATTATTATTTATTTATTGCTCTAGTCTAGTAAATGATCTCTGAGTCTTGTGTGATAATAAATTTAAATCTTATTAAGTGATGCTTGGAGGTCTCGGGTATGCATTTATGGAAGCTAATCTATTTTTTTATTTTTTCAAAAGAAGAATAGGTATGTATTGTTATATGCGTTTCTGAGATTGAATTGGTTTTGTATATGGTATATATATATAACATATAACAAAGAACAATAAAGGTGAAGATAAATGAGGGCTGTAATGTGATAATGCTAAAAATGATGGATTTTTGGTTTCCGTACAAAAAATAAATTTTTAATAATACCTACAAAAGAACCAGTGAAAAATGTGAATTGATAAGATGTGTGTGTATTTTACAGTTATTTTTTTTTGACCCCTATTGGAAATTGGACAAATACAAAAGAAACAACAATAGGTGGAATATACTAGGTATAGCCATAGAGGATATACATAATAGCCTAGTTCCTTAACTTTGAAACCCTGGGCATTTCTGTGAATTTCGACACCAAAGTCTATCAAAGTTCATATAAAAAAAGATAAAATGACGTAGAAATTCACACAAATGCACAGAATTTTAAAGTAAAGGAACACACCTAATATTACATGGGGTGCTCGTTTCCATTCGAAATTGAAGCTTTGATAAGGGCGCTTAACACACTTTCAGTGAACAAGAAAAAAAAATATAAGAAAATTATGACTGACAGTTGAAGTTAAAGTATTCGCTAAGTGGTAACAGCGTCGCCTATCACTGCTTCATGCACTACAATGTATAAGATATAGGAACAAACACTACATATAGTATATGCTCTGAGGGTATACCGCTAATCCGGTTTATGTCAAAATATACCATAACCTTCAAATTTTCATCAGTGAAGAACAACCAAACCAAGACAATGTCAAGAAATAGTCCAGCAAAAAATTAGATTCAAATCCAACCAAACCATCCTTAAAAGCATAAGCTGCCGTCACTCGTCAGTACCAAACGTTTATTTTTATATTTTAAGTATATTTCTTACAACGTTTTAAATTCATTGTCAAAATCGCATTCAGCCTCACTCTCTGATTGCCCTTCTTCCAAAGCAACTTCGCCATTCGCTTCTTCCTCTAATTCCTGCATTCTCACAGAAGGTTCAACACATTTTGCTTCCACATCTGAGGAACACACTTCCACTGAATCTAAATCACAAATAGACAGTTCTGAATCATCAATTGGTAAAGGTACAGGGTGCTGAGGTAATAGAGAATAATCAAATGTATCCATATTTTGTGAGATCCATATTGATGGTTTTTCATCTAAATGAACTTTAGATGTTTCTTCAGCTTCTTCACCATCCATCATTTTCTCTTCTTCTTCATCACCTTCTTCTCTGAGTTTATCATTGTTATCAAGTCTTTTCACGCAATCTTTAAGCTGTTTGTTTTTAAATAACGATTCAGATCTATAGTATCCATGAAGGATATGCTTATCATCAAAACTAAAAACACCCGGTCCTTGGGGATATTTATAATCCCAACAACCATGAAATATAAATTTTGGATATTGAATTACACACGGACCAACACGTATGCCATTTTTCCATGTGCCTTCAAAATACACTCCCTGATCTTTCCATTTGTATATTCCCACTCCATGACGTTGGCCCTTATACCAAGCACCAGAATATGTATCACCATTGATATAAGTATAAGTTCCTTGTCCATGTTTTTTATTCTTATTCCAATTACCTTCATAGGTAGTACCATCTGGGTAGATAAATTTACCAATTCCACTTCTTATTCCTGTCATAAAAATATCGGCTTTAGTTTTCAAAAAGTTTTTAATAAATAACCAACACAATTACCACAACGATAATTACCAAGATATCGTGCACCATTTTTGAAAACATACAAACCATGTCCATGTCTTATTCCCTTTCGATATGATCCATCGTATTGATCTCCATTTGGAAGAATAGCCCAACCTTTTCCATGTCGCTCACCTAACGAATTGCGTTCACCTAAATATTCCTAAAGAATTATTTTTTTTTTTAATATCAAGACTGCGTCTTTTTTGTACTTAAATGTAGGTACCCCAACACGTTCTGGCTGTAATTCGGGCTCGTCCTCCAAAATCTCATCAATATTTTCTTCGAATTCGTTCATTTTCTCTTGATTTTTTTTCTCAACTTTTGTATTATATGATTTTAAATAAAATATTTTATAAGTTGCTAGGTTAGGAACATTTAATTTCAAAGTACCTCTTTATAATGTACATAATATGTAAGTACTCTACTGTTGCTAAAAGTTTTTAATAACAAATTTAAAAAACCATAGTACCCGTAGTGTAGATAATATTACGCATATCAAATAGTACCGGGTGCATCAAAGTGCTGTTTTTTTTAATTTTTAAAGCATTGATCGTTATTCTTCATAATTTTGTGCATTAGTATGACGTCACAATCATAGGTTTTTAAATAAATCTATTCCATTGTATTTTTTATTAATTTAAGTCTTTATTCCTGAAAAATAATTTCTTTAAATGCTTAATTCCAAAATATAAAGTCTTCATTTAAAGGAATATAAAAAAGAAAATGATAAAAGGTGATCGTGACGTCATAAAAATGCTAAGATGGAGAATAGGGTGTATTTCTGTTTATCATGAGTCAGATGATAAATTGACGACTTTCTATAATCTGTGAATGTTAATTTGGGAAGACCAATTTTTATATTACATTGGAATAAAAAAACCAATGGAAAACGAAATTTATTGAAGTATAGATAAGTGAATATATCACCTACCTATACTGAATTGGATCACTCAACGAAATTAAAACAATTCATTTAATAGGTTACATTGATAATATATTTTATTTTTAATTGGACAACATTTATACGATCCTTCATTTTTTTTTCATCGCTTATACAAAATAAAATAATCTTTGATTTAAATTCTTATATTAATGTGTGTAAAATCATATTGCTATATAATATATATTTATTTAATGATTATTTATTTATATATGTATATTTATTATGGCTTGTTAGATTCTTAGGTAGGTGTAATATTAATATTTTTTTTAATAAATTTGAATACATTTAATATGTTTATATTGATATAATATTTAATATGCTTTTAAATATGATTTTTTTACTGGACAACATTTCTATGATATTTGTTTTATTTAAAATAATTTACTTATACTATATTAGCAAGTAGTTTATATAATAATATTTTAATTTTTCACCTTCTACAATTTTATTTGAATATGTCTACATTGCATTGAATAATTTCCAATAATCTACTTCTATTTTTGTCCTAATGACAACTTTATTAAACACTATAATGTTGTTATTAATTTATTCGTATCTCTTCAAAAATGTCCTGCCATATAAGATTATTTTTTTTTAAGTTTTATTTATTTTATTTGGCCGTGTATCAACATTTTAAACCCGCTTGACTAAACAGAAACTAACTTCATGTCCTTAGAAAAATTGTCAAATGCGTTCATACTTCTGTAAAATACTATCATTTTGAGATAATTCTATGAACACAAGGGACTTCAAAGTAAGGAAAGTTCTTTGTATATTAATGTGTTAGTTGTCGAAAAATTGACTTTTTTTTTAAGACAGCGTACCCTTAATATTTTTTAATTGGTCTTTCAAAAGGCTTTTGAACTATTCCAAATGCCAGGTCTTCTTTGGAAGAATTGAATTTCAGAATCGAAAGTAACAAAAGGATTTTGATTGACCAATTGAAAACGTTTTTAAAGAGTCTGGGAAACTTGCCTAGCCTTGAAGTCCTTTTTTTAGCAAGCGTGGTTAAATATTTGACACACGGCCTAATGAATTTGAATTATAACCAAAACAAACCAATAAAGTTATTCTTAAAAAACGATTTAACTCAGTTTCATTTGAGCACACATCCGCAGTAATATGGTTAATATTGGAAAATTCACTTGTCAAAAGTTCATTCTCATTTGAAAACGGTTCAGGAAATTCTTTTGCTTGTTTCATTAATAAAAGTTCAATTTCATCACTTCCAATAGTTTTATTAGTCGTTGATGGATTAGTGTCCAATTGTTTTTGAAATTCGGATCGATAATATTCATTTATCATATTGATCATTCCTTTAGAATACCAATACATAACGCCCATCAGGAGCATTCCTTGCATAAACGGTCCAACCATGGTTTGGTTTTTTGTTTTTTATTTTTTATTTTATATTGTTGGTTTTTTTTTTTTTTTTTGAAAATAAGGAATTAATTTTTGTGTTTAGAGATTTTTGTAAAAATACCATTCTTCGAACATTTTATAGATTTCCTTAATGTTTGGCCATGCCATGGTTAAAATGATGACAATTGAATTGGCTACAACAAACAGTTTCATCATTTCGATCGCTAAAGAAAATATAAGTTAAAAGAAAAATATTTTCACGAATTAAAATATTGATACAATACGAATTTAACTGAAAATTAAATTTATTCTGGCGTGAAATTTTTAATACTGCGAGTTTTTTATGTAAAATTTTCAATTCGTTTGAATGTATAAATTACTTTTCTTCTAAATGAAAAATTTAAACTTTTCATAATCTTTTTTTCATATCAAACCTTTATTTCGTTAAGTTGAGACTTCAAGAAAAATGGTCAAATAGCACAGTTTCTATTCATATAATAATTCAATAATATGTCAATCAACTAATTTTTGTCTGAAACCGAATTTTTGAACTTACTTTGTATAACATTTTCTAGAATTATGGAAAAATTAAATTTGCAATACAAATTTCACTTCACTTGCGGCTGTAGAAAACCAAATCAGACGGAAAATAAATTTTACCTAAAAAATAACTCACCCTCTGGCGACCGAATATAATCTCCAAAACCAGAATTCAAGTCCTTGTCATCGTCCTCAATAATTGGTTTTTCCTTTTCCTTAATTGTTGGTTCCTTGCGGGTATTTCTGGTGGTCGAAGATGATTTTGGAATAGTTTTATGGTGTGGTGCATTCAATGAAGACTTATTACTTCCAAACCCAGATGATGGAGATATTTTTTTGGGCTTGGATTTCATTTCAAGTGTCTACATCCTTAGAGTAGAACTCGTTAATTAAATTTTAACTGTTTTTGTTGTTGTCCTTATTAATTTAAAAGAATAAATATAATTTTTTTAAAACACATCGTAGACTTTAAATAAAATGGAAAGACCGGTCTATTCAACGGCTAGAGCTCTACTAACTCTCCTAATATTATTTTAACTATTTCATCGTTAACAATAAGCCTCATAACTTTTAAGGCTTCTTTGGGTATTATTGTTTTTCCCATGTAATAGAAAATCAATCAATAAGTTGGAAAAAAAATTAAGTACAAAAATCGAACACCACTTACAGACAGAGATTATAGGTGAATACACTTAGCGAACACAAAAACTAGGTTGGATGTAGAACAATATGTATTGTGAACTAAGAGTAAAAATGTAGGATTAATTAAGGTTGTGTCCTTCAGGGTTGTACAAGCTGAAATAAATCCATGCTTTGTCTCCAGCAGTGGAAGGTTCGCGGTGTATAATGATTTCAAAAAAATAATTTTAAAAATTTTTGATATGCAATAATATTTCAAGTTATTAAAATCTTCGGTATAAAAATTTTTACTTAAATCGGTTTAGCAGATTAATTTTATTCCCAAAACTGCAAATTTCTACCAACTTAAGTCCAATTTTATTTAGCTATAATGAATTTTGACAGAACATTTGAACTTAAATTGCAATTTTTTGGAAGTAAACAAACAGAGGTGTAGAGTCTAAAATAAATAAAATATTCTTTAAGACGTACTGTTTATAATGGTTTTAATGTAGAATTTGTTCCTGTGTTAAATGAAAATTGTGTATCAAAATCATTGGAGTCGTTTGTTTGGTAGAAACCGTTATTTTTGGCAATGGTTTTTGGAATAATGTGTATGGAAGGTACCGTTATTTTTGGCAATTCGGTTTGGAATAGCGATAAGAATCTCATAGATAACAGGTTTGTCTGACGTTCCCTGCCCCAGTGAATGTCATGTCTTGCTGAAAAATTCTATGTTACCAATAAAATATAGAATTTCCCTATTTTTGAATTTTAGCATAACATATTGTTCTTTACTCCAGAAAATAGCTGTATATTTAACAGTTAATGCTAGCAATGCAAATCTATGAACACAAATATTTGGTTTTATTTCCAAATCAAATTTGGCGTTTGGAATAAAGCCCTTATTTCTATATTCGAAACGAATTAACGCCAAATTTTAGATTTATTTCGTTGGACTTTATTTAATTTAAATTTATCCAATTGCAGAAAAATGTCATACCTACTTATTTTCACATCGATAGTGCACAATTTCTAACCGCAGATGAGACCCCTCGACGCTCAGCTAGAGTTTCAATTGTAAAGCTGACCATAATTTTTCTTAGAAATCAATCAGCCTTTGAGACCCTACAATCATTACTTTCGTTTCTTTGAGTGAGTTTACTAATTTACTATTGTTCGTGCTTTTCGTGAGAAGTTTTCAGTAAAACACCCATACCACCATTTCGTTGTTCAGTGCTTTTAACTATATATAACAAGTTGTTGTTTTTTGTTTCTTATAATTTTAAGAAATTCAGAAACACTGCAGTTTCGTTATAGAAAATTAATCATAGTTTATTGTACAATACATATTTTATATAATGCTAAAGCCTGCAAAAAGGTCTAGAATTCTGAAATCGAAGTTTTTCGTATAGTTTAATAATTTCAATTGTTTTTAAAACATATTCCTCTCAATAAGACTACTTATTTTGATTAAAATTAAATGAATACGATCCGGATGGATCTTGTTTCATTTCGAAATTATTGGTGGACAAGCCGAAAGGTTTCAAAATCATATTTCCCAAATCCTTCAATTTGCCGATCATTTCCTCTTTGAGTTTTTCATTGCGTTCGTGGATGAGTGGTGGCAATCGAACAAGAGCTTCATTAGCTTCTATATTCCCTTTATCCAGTTCAATAACTTTCTTGTAGTCTTCTAGTGCTTCATCCAATTTCTCGGTATCTTCGAATAGCTTTGCTCTCCTTAAAAGCAAAATCATTTAGTCTTATTTATTTAAAACCCAAAAGTTTTTACCCAATGGCTTACCTCAACAACGCACGCACATAATCCGGATTCAATTCCAGGGCCTTGGTGCAGTCATCAATTGCTGCATTTTTCGAATCAAGTTTTATCTTCGCCGCTGCCCGATTGGCATACAAAACAGATCTTTCTTTGGTGTATTCGAGCGGGCAGAGTTTGAGGGCATTCGTGTACATTTCCACAGACTCTATGTATTGCTCGCACTTGAAGAGTTCATTGCTCTTCTGCTTGAGCGTTTCGGCTTCCTCTTTATTTTTGAGTTTTTGTTCGTCACTTAGGTCCTTTTCCAATTCTCGCAGATGTTCCTCATCGATGAGATCATCGTGGCAGTCGGAGAAGATATCAGAGGCGGACTTTTTGTTCTCATTATCGATTACATCAAGATGACCCAAGTCTTTGTCGTCGGCGGCGGCGTTGTCCTGCAACGTGAGTTCACTTTGTTTGGAAACAATTTCATCGATAATTTCTTGGTTTGTTTTCGATTCGGCATCTTGGAATTCATCATCACTGGCAGCGTTATCTTCGCAATTCGTATTTGGTTTAGACATTATGAAGCTGTATAGCGAAATTTGTGAAATATTTCTTATTGATAAATTGTATTATTAATTTTGTAGCACTTTGTTCGGAAATGCAAAAGAAAACAAGAGAAGCAAGGATTCAGCTCGTTGAAGTGTTGACTCACTGTCAGACTCAGAAAATATTTTTGTTGTTGTTTTGGTGCGAAGATAAGAATGAACACATTCAGGGTTTTATCAGTGGTTTAAGGAAAAAACGACCAGTTCTATCAATATTTTTAACAATTTACAGGGATGTTATGCCGGCATTTCGAGAGTTCAAGACAATTTTACAAGCTGCTAGGAAAAATTCGAGGCTACAAAGTAGAACATCAGCTCAAATGTTCACAAAAGTTCATACTGCCATTCCATTTAGATTGCAGGCTTAACAAACCAACGCGAAACTTTCGGAATGATGACGAAACTATCGGTTGTCAATATATTTTACACGAGATTCGCTTAATCACATCTTCGCCTTGGTGTGGGTATTCTTATTTATCGACTTGTAAATATATTTTGACAGCCGAAAGTTTCGTCATAGCTCCTTATGTCTCGCATTGGTTTTGGGGGAGCCTTAAAAGTATGCCAGTACATATATGAGAGCACTAGGCGGAACTGCGCTTCAGCGACACCGAGCACACTTTCGCATGAAACTGAACGAAACTTCACGTCGCGACACAGTTGGTCAGATTATCAACTTTGTCGCATAGTGTCGCGCCGTGAAGTGCAGTTGTCGCTTAGTGCGATATATCTCATACAATTTCCTACAAATAAGTCGTGAAGTTCAGTTCCGCCAGTCAGACCGCACGTCTTATCTTAAAACTCTGCATTTGTGTGAATTTCTACGCCATTTTATTTTTTTTATGAACTTTGACAGACTGGTGTAGAAATTCACAGAAATGCACAGAGTTTCAAAGTAAAGGAACTAGATGAATACCGTATGAAATTGGAAACTTTCCCAAAATAACACTCGGGGTACAATGTTTACTCCGAACGTCCAAACGAAAACGACATCAATTGCTCCGAATTTTTAATATCCGCACCGAACGTTTTCATTTCAATAGCTTTGAACTGTCAAACAACTGTCAACGCGTTATGCAATGTCAGACGTCAGTCATCGGCGAAGGTAATTTTTTCTTTGAATTTTCTAATAAACTTAAATAAAAAAAAAACTTTTATTCGTAACTAATTTTAGGTTTGTAATCATTGAATCAAATAACTGCATTTTCCAATAAAAGACATGTTTACAAAATTGACCTATGGAGCTGCATCAATGGCAGCAGCAGTTGTAGTCAAGTCTTCCGAATCCCCAAAGCCAGAAAATGAATTGGCCCACTACAAGTGCAAACCATCGGAATTGCCAATCTATGCTCCATTGCATTCATTGAACAAGTAACAACGATTCTTTACCATAAGTTCTTTTTCTATAGAAAACTATAATTGCAATTCTTACAGACCGAAACCCATTCAACATCCACCCAAAGACTCCAAGGCTCGTGAAGCCATCGAAAGTGGAATTCGAGCTGTTCGCATCGAAGTCACTTCCGCCTATAAAGCTGTTGCCCAACAGAAGAAGAACTTCGAGGAAATAATTGCGACAGGAGTAGCGCATTCCCAATGTAAATATATATACCAGATTTCACCTTTAACTTCTGTTTATCATAAGAAACCTTCCAGCTACGATTGATTACCTCAATGAACCCGATAATACTATGCCACGAGTTGGAGCTATAGCTATTGGCGGTGTTGCTGGTCTCATACTTGCCGTTCGAGGAGGTTTCATCAAGAAGATAATTTACACCGGCATCGGGGCTGGTGGCATTGCATCATTGTGTTATCCTAAAGAGGCTGAGAAGTTTGCCCAGCAGGGACTCATTGAAACGAGGAAAGGCTATGCCATCGCGTATAATTTTGTCAAAGGCATTAAGCCTGGCGATGAGATCGGAGTCGAGCCAATCAGTAACTTCCCTACTAGTGTGGCCGAGCTTAAAGACATTTTCGCTGATTTAGTTGATAGTGCTAAAGGAGCAGTTTTCTCGAGCAAGAAATAGACGGCAACTATGTAGAAGTTGAGACAAATTGGTGCATTAAGAGATTTTTTTAGAATTAAAATGATTCTAAAATAAACTCGAACGAAATCGATTGTAGAAAGTTAATTTAATAAAAAAAAAAATAAATAAATAAACAAACTACGTATACAAGTATTTATGTTTTGATAGGGTTAAGGCCAACAAATTTCATGCTTTATTTAGATTCTAGGTCTGTAAGGCTTGGTTGCGTTAATACAGATTGATGCATCTACATAGGTATTTTGTTTTTTATTTCTTTTTTCGTTCAGTTGTTTTTTTTTTAGGTGACGTTAGTTGTTTGAGAAGTGAATCGCTACAGCAAGCCACTGTGTGGATGAGTAACTTCGGTTCAGGCCAAATTTGGTCTTAAGTCCGTCTCCATTAATTGAAAATGTTTCTAGCACACAATATTCTAATTTCACAAATCGGCATTCAAGTCGAGGAATAAGAGACTGATGCCCAAGTTTCATGCCAGGGTGATTCTAATGGACCGTAGCAGGTAAAAGGAATTATGAAGTTTAGAGAGAATCGGGAATTGCTTAAATTTTTTTTTTTTAATCCTCAGGTGAAGCCAAAAGATGGTAGAATTTTCCTCGCTGCTATTATATCGTGGGGTATTGGATGTGCTGAAGCAAACTTTTCTAATTTCTGTACGAAGATATCAAAATGTCTTCCTTGGATTATGGAAAATGTTGTATGATGACTGGAAAAACTGTAGAAAGATTATGCACATTTCTAAAAATTGTAAATATGTATATAATTTTTTTTAATATTCTCTTGAAGTTAACTATGTGATTTCTTTCTTCCAATCCAACTCAATGCTCTAGAATAGCCGTGTTTTTGTGAGAATATAGCTCATTGAAGTAAAAAAAAATCAAGAAAACGATCCACAGTTCCCACTGATTTTGAGTAGGACAAACTACTTTTATCAAGTAAGATTTGACTGGAGAAAAAACTTAATGTAAATTCCAGTACATGTTTGTTGTTGTATTTCTTGTAAAATTTTTACAGACTGGGTTGCAGTTTCTCATCAAAACACGCCTTTTGTCTCATAACTTATGTATTTTTAGTAATTAAGGTTCTCTGATTTTGTTTCGTTAATAATTTTGTATATTTATCTTAAGATTAAATATTGATGTAATCTGTTGTAAATACTTTGATTAAACCTTAATAAAATATTTAGGTATTAAACAAAATTTAAATTGAATTTTAATGTAAAATGTTTATTTAGTTAAACAAAATTCACTTAATTTTAGTTTAAACAAAAATTTTTATCAATAAGAAATTGAAATATATAAAAAAATACAAATATTATTAATTTATTAATTAAAAAAAAACATAATTATTTAATGTAGGTACTTTCCAAAAGATGCAAAATTAGAAAGAAAAAAAAGAAGAAAATTAAATAATTCCTTTCTTTTAAAGTTTTGTAATTGCAATTTATTAATAAAAAAAACGGCAGATAAAGTTTTTCTAAAAATAAATAATTAAAAAAAAAACAAACATAAGCCTTATCAATCATAAAACAGAACAAAAAATACAGGATCCTTAAAAGAAATAACACCATATAAACATCCCTTTGGACCACGCCCCCTTTGACTACGTCTCTTTTGACCACATCCTTTACTGATCAAGCCCTCTTTTGGCCTTTCCTATTTTTGGCGACGCTTATTTTTGACCACGCCCCTTTTGACCACGCCCACTTTTGAACACACCTTTTCTTACCACACCCGCTTAAATGACGTCATATTTTGGACACTTTCATTTTTTTCACAATTTTTGCAAACCACGAATTTGAACGACCAATAGACTGGATTTTCGTAAAATTTTCAATTTTCAAATATTTAAAACGCTATATTCAAGCTTGTGGTTAACGTACGTAAATTTTTTGTATACCAAAATGACCGTTGATTAGCCAAGATTATAATGAAGTACAAATTTTGAAAATTGGTTGGAAAATGGAAAAGACAATGCCCATTTTGTTAAAAATTTACCTTTTTTTTCTTTCCAAGCCCCTAACACACCTTTTTCGTATGAGTACCTAAAATGTTTTATGTTTATGTAATGCGCAAGGGATCAACCTTTCCATAGACACCTCAGCTTGGAAAATCAGACTTGTATTTTCCGACTTATAGCGGATTTTGTGAGGTTCAAACGTCACTTTTTTAATTTTTCATACTTTCCTTCAATAAGGACTGAAAATTTTGTATGTAAATGGACATCACCCAGAATCCCATCGAATGAAAACCATGCGTTCCTGAGGTCATTTTAAGGCGAAAAACTTGAGGTCATTTCCTTGTTTTCGCTTCCTTTTCGACTTATAACGGTTTTTTTTAACTTTTTGTCACGTTTCATCAACTGGCTCTAACTTTGCCAAATTGCAACCGATTCTTAAATTTATTTTTTTATTTACACAAGAGCAGTTAGCAGTTTCTACCCTCTCTACAACTTTTTTCTGTGCGGTTAACGGTTTTCCCGCAATTTATTGCCAAAACTTTTTTTTACCATTTTTAAGTTGTTTTTTTGACTTTGATATCATTTTTTGTTTATTATGCACCATTTTTCCTTTTTTAATGTTATGAAATTTGTTCTCTTAAAAACACTGAACATTTTTTTAATGTCATAACTCATAAACATTTAAATTTTTAATGGGAAGAGCCAACGTCAATGGAAATTATTATTTTCTTCGGGAAGAGCCGACATCAGACAAATTTGGCTTTTTCAAAAAACATTTCATGGCGTCGGCTCTTCCTGAAAAATTAAAAAAAACACTGACTTTTCTTGTTGTTGGCTCTTTTCTGTTTCTTTTTTAGTTTTTATTTTGTTAATCATTTCAAATGTTTTTTTTATTAAAAAATGTTTGTTTTTTTAAGACAACAAACTGGACTTTCATAATAAAAAAGATAAAATGTAACTTAACGTATTTTTTGGAAAAAAATTATACCAAAGTCAATAAAAACAACTAAAAAATGGGTTTGGTAATAAATTACGGGAAAACCGTTATCCCCATGGAAAAAAGTTGTAGGGCGGCTAAAAACTACTAACTACTCTTGTGTCAATAAAAAAATAAATTCAAGAATCGGTTCCAATTTGCCAAACCACAGCTTGAATATAGCGTTTTAAATATTTGAAAATTCAAAATTTAACGAGCTGGTCATTCAAATTCGTAGGTTGGAAAAGATATGAAAAAATGGCGAAAATAAGTGTGTTCAAAAAATGGCGTGGTTAAAAAGGAGTGTGCCCAAAAGTAGCGTGATAAAAAGGGGCGGTTTGACCAAAAAGAGGAGTGGTCAAAAATGTGCGTGGCCAAAAAGTGGCCTTGTTGGAAAAGGGGCATGATCAAGAGGCGTTTTAAATCCAGTCTATTGCTCGTTCAGATTCTTTGTTTGGAAAATTATGGAATAATGTCAAAAAATGGCCCATAACTTCATCAATTCATTCAAAAATAAGGTTTCGCCTTCGATACAATGACAGTTAGAACAAAATAGACCCCACCCTTATGTTTTTTTCGTGATAGCAAACTTTTTCAAATTAGAAAAAAAATAAATCAAAATTTTTATTTTATAGATTTTTTTATTGTGTTCTTAATTTTTTTTTTTGCGTTATGTTAAATATATTTTTATTCTGATTCTCCAATGTTTATTACAGTTAATAATTATTTGCTTTCATTTGAAAGCTTATTATAATTCTTTTTTATATATATTTAATGTTGACACCTCCATCTATACATCATGATTTATATTCTAAATAATTCAGAACCATTTAAACTTTATATTACATAGTGTAATTGTTTTATAAATCTAATAATATAAATGTATTATTATTTTTTTTGTTTAAGACCTAATTCATTTATGTTACAAGTTTAATATTTTTTTTTATTAATTTGAAGTAAAAACTTTTTTTTGTGAATATAATTCATTTAATTGTTTTATTTTGTTGTTGTTTAAGTTATATTATTTATATGTACGTTTAAAAAAATTAAGGAAAAATAATCAACGTTTTCTCAGTTTTAGATGATTTGTTGATTTGTTGATTTGTTTTTTTTTTATTTTTCTTCCTTCAAATATTTTATATTCCCTTTTTATTGCTGAGCAAACTTAAAACTTAAATAAGCATAAAAGATTAATTATTTACAATGTGAAAAATCGACAACTTAAGAAAAAAAATAATCTATATGTATTTATGTATGTATATATATGTATGTAAGAACATGTTTTTTTTTTTTAATATAAAAATACTACCAACAAATGATTACAAAAAACTTCTTAAATATTACATATTTCATAAATTTATATTTTTTTTACATTTTAATTTTATACATTAATGTCGATTTTTTTTTAAAGATTTTATGAAAACCTTCGTTTAAGAAAATTAAAAGAAAAAAAAAAGTTATAAGAACTTTCTTTGTTTTTTTAAATTAACACTTAACTGATAGAAACTATTTATTTTTTTATTTAAATTTAGAAAGCTAGGCTCCCCATTTATGCAAGTTTTTTTTTGTTTTTGTTGAATTAAGTTGTTTTTTTTTAAGACAACAAATTATTTAAATAAAAATGACTACGAAAAGAAATCTTTCAACACTAAGCAGCAAGCGTACTATTTTTTTAAAATTCAATAAAACATAATTAATTGTGAATAAGTTTGGAAACGTTTACTGAGCATAATACTACTATCCTAGTATATTGCTCATGGGTGAGAACATCGATAAATACTTAAGTTGGGACTTTTGTGATGTTAATTAAAGTCCTTTTATACACAAAAAGCACATCAAAATTTTACAATATATCTTTCCTTACGACTGCGATAATTTTTTTTTTATTTCTTATAAAAATGATTTAAGAATTCTTCAATTCAAATATTTTTCTCTGTGCCTTTGATTTTTATAAATAATAAGAAGAATGCGTTTTTAAATCCATGTACAGGTCATATTCTAAATTAGGTCGGGAAAACTAAAATTATTCTGCTATCCTTTAGATAAAATCCAAAAATAAAAAGGTGATTGAATTAGGTCCAATATTCGGAAATAATAATAATTACATACATACATATTAAATAAGACAGGCGGACAAATCGTAAGACAGGTTTTCAATTATTTTAAATAAAAGGACAAACGTTTTGACAACAGATGTCACTATCTTTTTCTACAGAAAAAAAAATAGTGTTCGATCCCTCATTAACTAGTTTAAGATTTGAAACAATTCTAATACAGGTTATTTGTATGATTAGTTGCAACACGGATAGCAGAATAGCGGCTGATAATTTCATGATTAATTTGTCTAAACACGGTTTACAAACACAAGCCTTTTGACATATTTATTGTCGTTATTAATTTAAAAAAAAAAAAAAAAGTTAAAATTTCTTTGTATTGTCGTGCAAACATATAAACACAAATAATAAAGCACTTGATTTGTAAAAAACAAAAATGGACATATTTTTGTCTATATTTTTACATTTTATTATTTTTTACCATCGATTTTTTGAGTAATTTAAATAATAAAAGTTAATAAATTTGATAAATTCAAAATGAAAAAAAAAAAAACATAAATCAAAGTTATGAAGAAAGAATAGTAAAACTAGGTAAAATCAAGATATACCTCCAAAAGACATTTTGTGGAATCATTTTGCAAGCTTGCATTCGTTTATAATGCTGATGATGAAACCGCTACATAACACCACAATAATTTATGCCTATTTGTCTTAATATTGAATGAAAGTACAAAATTTAACAACTTAGAACAGATATAAATTTGCCAAGAATACAAAATAAAATACATTAATTCCTGATGTGTGATAATAATCCTTCATTTGCGTTTTTCTTCTTCTTTCCACTCGGGATCGTTGGGATCATCATCGCCATCATTTTCCGAGTCCAATGATTCGGTATCACTGCAACCGAGTAAATTATTTCGACACATAAATGATGGCTGGAATAATAACCCTGGCGTCGTTGGTGGTGGTGGTAGTGGTGGAGGCAATGGAGCTCTCATTTGATCATTAATACTATCACCATTAACAAGTGCCCCTTGTGAATAATAATCGTGGTAGTGATGGTCATCAGCTTCTTTATCTTCATCTTCCTCCTCGCCGGTAATGTGCTCAATGCTTTTTTGGTTGTTAAGTGTTAAGAAAGCGTTTTTGTTATTATTTTGTTTTTTATTTTGATCACAGACATTTTTTTGAGCATCACTCGCTGTAGGCTGGGAGGTATTTGTATCAACAAAACCATTTGCAGTTGTTGTTGTTGCGGTTAATGATTTTTTAATTGATTGTGGACAGTCTTCTTGTGGTGGAGGATACTCATCCGGCATCATCTTTAGCATTGAATCGAAGAGATCATTTGGAATAGGAAATTTGATGGGTTCATAGGGCGGAATAAGCTAAAATAAAAGACAAATTACATACATATAAGTATCAAAATGGAGAAAACAAAAAATTATAAATTTAAATGGTTTCCATTATAAATGGTTTAACACAATGGTGTAGTTGTATCTTGTTGAATCACTGAGTTTAAAGGTACGAAAATCGTATGCAGACCTACAATGCAAGAAATGCAAGGTATGTTACAAAGTTGAGCAAGCTACAGCTTCATTGCTCAGCCAGTAACAATCGAAATCAATCGATAAATTTGTTCTAGATTTGAAAAGAGTTAAGCCGGAACCACACATATCTCGTATGGTGTGTTGTGGAGTAGTATGTCGCTATCGCTTCAACGTATTTCATATACGTAGCGCTATATTTGTCTCGTGTGATGTGATGTAATGCGGTGTGTTGTGTCAGAATCAATTTTTTTCCAATTGCGCCATGTTACGCTGTGTGAAAGAGATATTTTTATGTGGGGAAGATGAGACTGTCCTCGGGGAAGAAGATATTAAGTAAATAGCGAATGCAAAAAATGACAGTTTACAAAACATTGATTATTGTGCACAGTCAGCGACACAACACACCACACGAGATAAGTTTGGTGATGGTTAAAATAGAGTTTTAGTATGTATTTCAGAGAAGATGACGCTTACAATCCTGGATGTACCACGACCTCAAATAAAGTTTTAAGATCGTTTAAAGGAATAACAATTTTTCTTCATATTTTTTTTTTTTTTATTGCCTTACTTCTTACTTAGAAAGTAACAATTACCTTCGGACATTGAAATTTGAAATGTTACTGAACTAACGTACATAATGCTAACGAATATACATGTATATCATATTCAAAGAAAAGGATCAATTCAACCCCACATGGTGCTCGAGAGACCTGTTAGTGCTTAGGAAACATTGAAGGAATCTTTTCAAAAGAGCTTAACGAAGCTGAGAATTTCTTCAAGAAATAAGCTAATCCTCCTTTCTAAGACTAAGACTAAGTTTCAATATTCTTCAAATTTGGGGAATTTAATTGAACAAATAAAATAGTGCTAAGTCTTCTACTTGACTGATGTATTTTAGTAGTATATTTGTTTTATTGAAAAAACCTTAAATAAAAAGTTATTCAGGTCCAGCCCTAATTTCGCAAGATGTATATTTCTTGAGATTTTCATCTCAATGGTTTTGATTGAAACACATCGTTAGCTAAATACGTAAAACTGCTGAGTCAACTTTGGCAAATTTTACAGGAGATTGCATAACTCTCCATATAAAAACCGGTACCTGTACTCACGTTCTGTAACTCTCGCATCGATAAAATTAGTCGAGAAACGACGAAAATTGAAACAAATCATATGAGTTTTGTTCCTCTTTCCAACATTTCTCGATTAATTTTATCGATGCGAGAGTTACAGAATAACACAAGCTGAATATCCTGTGCCAACCTTCTGTAACTCTCGCATCGATAAAATTAGTCGAGAAACGACGAAAATTGAAACAAATCATATGAGTTTTGTTCCTCTTTCCAACATTTCTCGATTAATTTTATCGATGCGAGAGTTACAGAAGGTTGGCACAGGATATTCAGCTTGTGTTATTGCACATTGAATATTCGATCTGTTATTTTAATTTTCATTCTATTTGTTCCAAAGGGGAAGTGAATTCAAAAAAAAATTTCTATTGACACTCACATCTCTTGGATCTGGAGTAGAGCTCCTACGATTTTCATCTTTTTCCTTTTTGGTTGATACCGTTCTGCGACGCTCTTGTTTTTTACTTATCGCATTCAAAAGACTCATAATCGAAGGAGTATTATCTAAGGCTGATGGATTACCTTTTGAAAAGAAATAAACATAAATATCATATCTGCCATCCAACTGGAAAAAAAAACCTTAAAACCTACTAGAAGTTTCTCCGGTTTCAGCAATACTTTCAAGCGGAGTCAATGGTGTTGAGGGAGCAAATGGTGATGGAATCGACTAAAAACAAAACAACAATTTCCAATAAAAAATCCTAATTTTCTATCAACACACAAAAATTTACCTCTTGATCTCCTCCTACACTTGGTGTATTTGGAGCTGGCGATGTGGGATCTGGAGTATTTGTTCCACTTGATTCAGCACGGCTGTCTATGCGACGATTTGCTCGTGATCTAGTGCTGTAGGGGAATTTCAAGAAGGTTTGGAATTTTCGACGTTCTTCGGTGAGGGCACGTTCATGACGCAGTATCATTGCTTCGTCAGATATATCCTCTTCTTCACTTTCATTGTCGTCATCAAACTGACTAGTAGCAGAGATATTTTCTTTCTCTTTGTTACTCTCTTCCGTTGCTTTAAAAGTTCCTTCTTTTGGGTTGGATTCAACTGGCTTGATTTCCTCAGTTCTTTCAGAATTTTGCTCTCCTTCTGTATTGCTTGCATTTTTACAGACATCTTCAGCATCGTAGTCTATTATTCGCCATCTAATTTTAATAAATAAAATAAACATTAAATACATCTCAAAGTTTGATATTCTATGACTCTCTTACTTTGGCGTTGGAATTTCCTTGTAGGGTAGCAATTCAACACGTGTCGCCGCTGCCACACTATACGGAATGACAATGTTGTCGATGTCATACGAAGTACGACTCCTTCTTTCTAGTGATCTAAAAGTAAATGAACAAGTTTTCAATATTTTTTTTCTCTAAATAAAATATTTCTTTTAAAAAAAACTCACCTTTCATACTTATGAGGCCCACTAGAGTGTGTTGGTGACGAAGTCCTACTGCGTCCTGCTGGGCCCATCATCACGCCATTGGTGGACGAGTCTCCATCGAGACTGTCGCAATGCAGGAAATTCAATTCGTTGTTATAGCTAAGATGTTGCTGATTATTGAGATGTTGCTGATAATTGTTTGGATTTAGAATGTTATTATTGGATAAATGGATTCCGCTATGGTTATTAAGTATTGCTGTTGTTGTTGCTGTTGCTGTTGCTGCTGTAGATGCTGACGATAGTTTTCGTATTTTATTATTTTTTGAGTTTTGGTAATTCAATGATGAATGTGCTGGGAGATGATTGAATTGCTCGACATTTCGGTGAAGAGACTGGTGAGATGAGAGCGTCTGATGGTTGTTGTTGTTTATTGGTTTTCGTGGATATGGAACGTAATCCGGTGATCGATTCCGTTGTCGATGATGCTTCTTTGAGCTTTTTCCCACCTCTAGCAGCGGCAAGCAAAGCAGCACACCACATAAAGAAACCATATTCACACACACACATAATGCAAAGAAAAAGAGAGAAAGAGAGAGAGGATGGCGAAATTGTTTTTGTTTTATGTTAATAAAATTTTTATCAGATTTTTATTGTTTACAATAATTTACTGTTGGCCACAAGTGGCGTTGTCGAATGACTTCCGCCGCCGCCATGTGAATCCTGGTGACTTCGTTTTGTGTACTTTCTCTTGCCAGTTGTTCCGCCACAGCTTGACAATGACGATGTATTCGCATTATATGGCGTATTTGGTGTTATTCGTCCACTTGTGGCATTAACCGCGCGTTGTTCTTCCTTTTCGGCTGCTCGTTGGGCGGCGAGGGCACCTCGGATAACAGTTTTTGCAGTACTACGTGCAACGCGATTTTGCCAATCAATATCTCGAGATATTTTCTCAAAGAAAACCGAATTTGAAATATCTAAAGAACCGAAAACGAGTTAGTACTAGTGAGACTTTTACACAAGCAAGAAATATAAACAAACCTTCGGAAAAACTCAGAACTGGATGGAAACCAGGATCGAGTAAAGCAACTCTTTGAGACTTCATCATGGTGTCTGCGAGGTCTCGAGGCGCTGTGGGGTCAGAGCGTCCAGTGCACAAAGCGCAAGGATGCAATGGCCATTGACAACCGCATTTTATTGTGCTGAAAAAATAAACATCAGAAACGATTAGTAACAGTTATAGGTTAGGCTTAGTCCTTATTCGTTGAACCATATTTTATAACGACTTTCTGATAACATTCTGAGATTGACAGGATCGATCGATCGTTGTCGTTCTTATGTATTATTAGTGTCAAAATAAAATTTAACTCACCTCGGTCTTGCGGCCTTTTTTGATATAGTATGTACATTTGCTGTTTGGAAGAGCTTCCTCTTGCGATAAAAACTACTTTGAAAGGCTCGTGTTCGACAGGCGCCTTGGGATGATTCAAGTGATTCATCAATAGCTGCTTCAAGTTCCGTCTCATCCGCTGTGGTAAATCCGCCTGATGTCTTTGACGTCGTTGCACCAGGCAACGCACCACGATAGCCATTAGGACCACTGCCAGCAGCAGCTCCTGTTGCGAGATTACCAGCTTCTGATGTGTCAACCATTATAACCTTGCCCTTGCGTTGACGCAATTGCTGATGTAGTTCTGTGTGTTGTCGAATTTTAAACTCCAAATCGGAGATCTGAGACATCAACCATGACCATCGAGATGCTATTGCTGCACGATCACGTGAATATCGCCATGCCGCACGTTTTGATCTAAAAACAAAAAAATAGACGAAAGAATGTTTCAGAATGTCCTCCAAAATATTGATTGTTAATTATTCTTAATCTTACATTGGCAATGTATCTTGTGAGATATTGTTGTAGGGAACCATTTCATCGGCAGATTCACCACCAGAACTCGATGCTGTTGCATCTGAGTCTATCGCACTTTGTACCTCCCGCATTTCTGCCTGCAATCTTCCCGAAACATGGGCTATCTCCTCCGTTATTTTTTCATCGAACGTTGGAACAACTACTTCCACTGGAGGAGCAGAGACAGGTGGTTCAACTATTTTTCCGACACTAGCTTGTTGTGTCTTTTTCCCAGGGGAAACTTGTTGAGCACTACTAGCTGCATTCTCAATTTTTTTAAGAACACTTCGCATAGTTGTCGTTGTGACAGGATGATACCTTTCTTCGGCATATGTCATTTGCTGATGATCCGAATTACTATTTTTACGTTTTGTTGTCCGTGCTGACCACTCGAACAGGCCAGAGATTTCCTCGCTGGCCTGCTTGCTCATATAACGCGCTTGCAATTTACGCAAACGTCTTGACAGGAAATCGATCTTTCGCTGCATTGTTTGCTGATTCTTCTCGATTTCAAGCTGAACTTCTTTGATTGGATTTTCCTTGGCCGTTGGTGGATTAACATCTTCGTAGTTCATCCCATATTCACTGAGAAACCCAGCCAAGTCACAGATGTCAGTACCGGCAGCATTGGGGTCGAAACCTTTCAATACCTGCAGCAAATCATCATCAATATCATGATCAATTTCGCTGTTGGTGTCCTTGAATTCTTTTCCATGGCCACCACTACCGCATAAGGTTGAAGTTGTGCTGAGAGGAGTCAACGAGGACAAAGAAGGTGTGGTCGGGATAATTCCGGTATTGATCGGCGTTAGCTGCGACGACATAACTTGTGCTGAAGTATTGCGCGAAGGCGTGGTTGGTTGTTGGTTGCCAGTTTCCTGACTAATGGGCATCGGGCAATCATCCGTACTGTCCAGTTGTTTTAAGCGTTCTGAAAAGGTTGAAAAAAGTTATTCTAATTCTAAACTGAAAATTCTCATAACTTACCTTCGATATTGTCATCCTCTGATGCTGTTACTGTCGAGTCTGTTTTAATTGGTGGAAGTTCCTGCACCGAGATTATATTAACTTTTTGTGGCTTGATGACTACCTCTTCGTTCTTTCGTTCCAGCTTTTCAGAAAACAATGGTTCTTTTGTTTCTTCACAAGCAATCTGCTCTGCTGGGGTTTCATCTTCCGGTTTAACTGGTTGGGAAGTTTCATCACATGATTTGATGATTGCTTCATCCATTGGCTTTTTGGGTTCTTCGAATAAATTTTCGCCCAATTTCAAATCGCTTTGTTTGTCGTCTTCTGGCTTAGCTACTTGTGATTCTTGTTGCCCTTCTTGTTGGTGATCTTGTTGTTCTTCTCCGGTAGATTTTAATTTTTGTCTTAGACAAATTTCTGCTGTTATAGCCTCCTCAATATCACTGGGGAAATCTTCAAATTGTGAAGTTATTATTTTCGCAGCTGTCTCAGCGTCTATATGGCTAATCTTTGCTTTTATTAAAGGCGAAGAATTAGGTCCTAATGACGGCGGTTGCGATGATTTTGAGTCGCACATGGGGCCCATTTGAGAAGAATTTCCAGACAAAGCCTCCCCACCATTCACCACTGCAGGTGTAGGCGTAGGTGTCTTTCGAACTATAACACTCTGTTCGAATGCCAGCTGAAAAGCTCCTTTCGACGATGCGATTGAAGGTGGTGCTCCTGTTGATGTTGTTGTTGCTGCTGCTGCTACTGGCGCTGATTTTTCTTCCACTATTTTGTTTGTGTCGCTGCCACTTATGTTATGAATCGAATTTGTCTGTACGCTCGAATTCTCAGCTACAGATTCAATGCTGCTGTCATTATTATTATTTGTCTGACTGTTATTGTTGTTGTTATTGGTATTGTTGTTATTGTTATTATTATTGTTGCTATTGATTTGAAGTGGACTGCCTGCGGCAGTTGGTCTTGGAGAAGCCGATGCCGCCGATGAAGATAATTTATTGGTCGGGCTTAACGGCTCAGTGAGAGCTGGTGCCATTTTGCCCGAAATTGCTGCATCGGGATGCAGAAATATAGTTGATTTTAAGAGTCCTCCAACAGATAACGAAGTTGATGGCAATTCACTATTGCATAGACTTTCTGTAGCACTTGATAGTATTGGGGTTCTAGTTGTGGTCCGTAAGCCCATTCATTTACTTTAGAGGCGAATTTATATCGCACCGCTTGGTTAGATATTGATAATCAAAATTACACCACAAAATTCTAAATGTAGCTGAAATGAGAAAAAATATTAATATTGATAAGATTCTTTTTAAGAAAAGAAAATTATTTTTTTTTTCAATAAATCTATTAAAAGTGGGAGGTGTTATCATTAGAATACAGACACTTCTCCTTTTAACAAGGCGAAAAGGGAAGAATTCCCAAGATAGAATCAAGTCAGGCTGAAATACTTAGTGCATACTCTATATGGGCTCTGGTATATAAGGAGCGGATATTTCGACTCCCCAACTTTGGAGTTATAATAAGTATTTGATCCTCCCGATAGGGAAGGAGCCAAGCAAACGAAATAGGGACAATAAACTTCGGATATGTAGGTATGTGGAAATTTGACAAGAAGCCATTAGAGATGCCGCCTCTGAAGTGCTGGGTTTTACACGTCCCCTAAATCGAAGATCCTGATTTTAAAATCAAAGCAATAAAGCAGACTTGCTCGCGAGCTCTAAAAGCAGAAGAGGAGAGAGGAACTATATCGTCCAAAAGTTGAAATCAATGCCAATCACCTTTTCTCTACAAACATTGTGGCCACCTTGTCTAGCCCAGTTAAACGTAATATTTTTGCCGACTTTATTAAGAGAAAATAAAAACACAAAGATGATTCACTCACATAAGTGTGTACATATGCAGCTCCAATTGTGGTTGGCATCTTACGTACGACCTGGAGTTTTTCAAAACAATTTCTTAAGAGTTTTAAATATTACTCATACTCACTCAAATAAAAAAAAACAATCATACACAAATTCCACAATTTTCCCGCATATTTTAATCAAAGTTTTTAAAATACCAACATTTTCATTTACATTTTGTCGCTAGATAGGTACTTTTCTGTTTAAATAACAAACGAGTTTAATACAAATTTCAGTCAAAATCTTTCTTCAATATTAGATTTATTTTAAAAATCAAACTGAAACAATGAATAAGTCCACGTCGAGTGAAAATTATTTCACCAATGCCTGGCTTTCCTACCCAGTCAAAAACCCTGGCAGCATAATTTTAGCGCATCCTCTGATAAGAAGAAGATACACTCTTTCCATTCGAACATTGCATCATGTTTTTCCAAAAGAACAATACACATTTCACAATATTTAAACATCAATCGTGACTGATTAAGGTGTACAAGTACATATTATCTTAGTTCAATGTACCTACCTAAGACACATTTTTAACAATATTTTCCCATCCTATTGACCTAAAGAAACCATAAAAATAAATTATAGAAAAAAAAAATAAATAACGAGCGCGAAATAGTTTTCAAGGGTTTATTAATAGATGATAATGTAATCTTATAGATAATGTTATACATATACCACCATATGAACATATATCTCTTTAAACAAAATAAAAAGAAAAGAGGCTCGGTCGTGACAAAAAGAAACACCGGGTAAAGGTTTCCAGTGAGAGTGACTTTGTTAATACCTACGTACTATGTAGATTTTAACCAAAGCAAGCATCAAGGACAACAAAAAAACATTGAAAGACTACGATAAATAACCCCATAAAGTTTAATGACAACAAGCTTCTTCAATTGAAATCGAAATTTTCTAAAAGTCTGATGAAATCCCAAATATTTTGGTTTAGAATTGAAAATAAAAAAAAATAACATAGATTTTCGTTTGCTTGTTTTATATTATAAATTTTTCATTCTTTCTCTTTAGGTTTTGTTTTTTATATAATTTGAAAATTAAAAGAATTTTGTTGCCGGTATCTGTTTTTTTTTATTACGTTTTTAATGTTTAGATACGTTTTAAAACGTTTTAATCATCAACATCACAACACAACCACTCTAAACTGACTACAATGAAACCAGCTTTGCATCTGTGTTATGTAGTATATAAAACGAAATGAGTAACTATATCGCGTATCTTTAATTTTTGTACTTCGTTTTCCTTGTGTTCTACAGTGGGGCAGAATGTCTTTAAAAAAAAGTTGTCTACTACAATTTCCACTATGCTGGGACAAAAGGTGTGTGTTTTGCAATCCCGGGCAAAATTGGTTGAAAAAAAAAAACAACAACAACGGGGATTAACAATGCTAGCACAGAAACAAAATGGAGTTTTCATACAATCTATCGATAAAAAGTATGTAACTGACGTCGGTAACACTGTTTTTCTGTGGAGTGATTGTTCCTTTTCATTTGAGCAAAGTTTATAAGTGACTATAAAAAAATCACAGTGTATAAAGGCATCTTGGCAACCGAAAGGAAACCAAACGAGAAACGAGGCTTAAAATCGCTCTTGTCTAAAAGCAATCTTCTTATGCCATGACTTTCAAGAGCTCTAATTAAATGATTTTAACCAACCAAAATCAGCTGATAAGATATTTCCATGACGAACAATTCGAATTAATAAACTTTTTGGCACATTCAATGATTTCCCTGTTGTAATTTCGTTGATTAAAGATGATCACCTGATAACAAACTGACCCTATATCTTACTTATACTCTCTTCAAAATCTAAGTCGAACTTTCGAACGATCCGGATAGCTTTGTGTTTTTGTAGGCCAATATAAAAAAAAATACAGCTGATTGCAAAGCAGCTGTTGCCAAAAATAAATCTCAAGCTATCCCAAAAATTCTGGTATACTCACCTATCCTATAAGAAATTTCAACAACAGCTGACTTGCGTTGAGAAACATACTTGAATACTCGAGTATTATAGGTAGGCTATCCTAGTGCACCAGAACGCGGCCAATGGTCTGTTTGGTAACGTGAAATTTCTTGCAGATTTACAAAAATTTTCACAAAACTTCACAATTTGCTGTCAAACCCATTAAAAAAAAAACTGTTTTTGGGAAATTTGTTAAAAAAAAAGTTATCAAACAGGCATATTTATAAATAAGGTTTTGGAGTTGAACAGCTGTCCAAAGTTAATCATACCTACTTTAGAATATGTTCATCTTTAATTAAATACAGATATATATTTTATTGAATGTGGTTTTTTGTTGTATTTTTAACACTTAAGATGACTAAGAATTATCTTAGAGTGAAAAATAGGTACCTAGTCGTCAATTACAGTAGGTATTTAGAATATCTCAAAATGGTCAATTTATTAAACTTATCATACACATATCACCCCACTGTGACATATGTGGACTTTTTAAAAACACGTTTTCTATTTGCTTTTACAGAGAAATGGAAGCATTTATTTAGTTTTTTTTAATACATATAGCCGGGTTTTTTTTTACTGTTTGCTTTCATGCATGAGGCCGAATGCTGAGGTGTCTCTTCTGATTCTGGTTGCCCTGAATTGCTGCTACAAGTACACATATAAAGAGATATTTATGTGTATTTTCTTTTGTATTCCTACTTCTTACATTAAAACAAAAAAAATATATAAATTTATTTTGGTTTGTCTTTCGAAAAAAGTATGAGTGTGATAAGAAATTGTAGTAGATTTTGGTAATCTTTACTTTTTTTTCGTTGATTCTCTTTCTCCTGTTGTGCGATTTTTATTTTGTTTGTTTAAAAGCAATTTTCTTTAAAGGGGTGATTCGGGTAGACAAAGTGGTGGGGGTGCATAGGTGAATGGATTTTGATGATTTTATTCGGTATTTTACCTAACTGGTTCGTGATTTGTAAATTAATTAGTATTGGATGAAATGACAATATGTGAGTATTTGGATATAGGTAAATGATTTTTGTTTTAAAATTGTTATAAATGAAAATAGATAGGTAGGTACATACTTAAAAAACATAATTTTACTAACGTAGATTTTTAACGATTATAAGAAAAATAATATAACTGGAATCCAATATTGTATTTTTTTTATAGGTTGTTGGTCGGTATCAACAAAAAAATTATGAATCACGCAACTTCATTAGATTTTTAAACAGATTTCAAAATATAAAAATTAAATCGGCCATAACAAGTTGTTATAACTTAAATTGTATTTATTTTCAATAAAAATGTTATACTGAATTAAACAACAACAAAATATTGTTAAATATTATTAATAAATAAACAAAACGAAAAAAGTTGGTAGGGTGAAAAGATTCAAATATGCATTAGGCAGGTAGATAGGTACACAATTTGTAGAATATGTTAAATAAGCCAAACCAAACCAAACTACGTTCATATGTACATATAGGTATGTATCAACGGATGTACATACATACCTACTTTATTGTCTGGATATTTAATTTCAAAATGAAATAAGATACAGTTCCTGATATTAGGTATATAAAAAGGATTCTCACTAACAAAATAGGTGTGAACTTAATTAAAAATTTTACCTATTTATAATTCTTTACCTTGGTTCTAAAAGGTCCAATTTCCATTTTTTACAGTATTGACTTAAGTAACACCATTGGATTCAGCCTTTCTTCTATTTTATGACTGTAATAAGAGCCAATGGGCTCCGATTGTTCCTTTCAAAGATACTGATGGTTATTTGGGGCCAATTTTTTTTTTTTTTTTATTATTATACCTATGCATTCTTAGAAATTAAAGAAACAAAATTTTCGCTTTCCCTAAAATAAGGAACCAAATACAGAAATATACAGAATTATATTTTGCATTTAAGTTCATAAAAAGTAAGTTTTTGGTTATAATTTTAAGTTATTCCTCCTTTTGATTTCTGTTTACGGGTACCTACCTACCTACCAAAGGTATTTCAAATACAAAAAAGGCTGCTGCGGAATATTTGTCTTTTTTTTTTTTGAATATCTTCTGCCGACGGTTAAAGTGCAGAGCCTCATAAGACGTTTTTGCATATTTTTCAGAAATAATTAAAAACCTTGCACATTTTGTATGGCGCTCTATAGTAAGAGGTTCTGAATTCTGCCCTTTTCTGTAGGTACAATTTTCAGAATAATATTATTATCATTATTATTTATCTAAGTAATTATGTACATTTATTTTGTTCTGAGTGGAAAGCTTTTGCAGCTTGTGTTCTATACTATTAGCAATTAATTTGTAACTTTAGGTTAATGAAGAATAATACATAATAATAATAATATTATTATGTATTATTGCCAAAAGGTGGCTCTGTTTCTGCTGATTTTTTGCATAAATATATAAAAATTAATATCCTGCACTTTAACTGTCGTATGTCGATAGATTGCTAAAAAACACGGGTAATGTCATTCCCACTACTCATTATCACACATTCAATATTATGAATAGGTACTTGAATTCATTCTATATTAATAGCGTCAATAAAGATATTTAGAGTAAATGTTGTAAACCATTCCGCAGAGTCAAAGGGCCTCCCGGGACTTTAAGAAAAAGGGCCACAAAATAGAAAAATGAGTATGAGTACAAAAATTGTTATCGTTGTGTTATTGAAGTCATAAATAGTCTGTTCCGAAATTTCTATTACGTATTTGAGTTAACAAAAAATGTGACTTGATTTTTGAAAAGATTTCTGCAATATTGCAAATTTTATAATTGATGTTTCCCACTTCAACCGAAACTTCGAAACTACTCTCGGAAAGATGAAAGGTTCTATAAGATGAACAGCTCGGAAAGATGAACGAAATATTTCCACTTTTTAGTAATCAAAAAGATGAACGGGTTGAAACTTTGTACTCGAAAAGATGAATACTTTATTCCCAACATAATTTTTTACTTTTTCTTTGCCTTTAGTTCCTCCAGAACAGTATACTTTGGGGTTTGTTTTGACTTGTTATTAAATTATTTTATTTATAAGTATATCTTCTTACTCAACCAAATGTTGATGCTCGAAAAGATGAACAATTTGAAAAGATGAAAGCGACTGCTGACGTTAGGTATGCATTCGAACAAGTTAAAATAATTCATGTAAACAAACATAAATTGCTCATTAAATTGTTAGTTAACACTCTTCATCTTCTGCCACTATTTTCTAGTTAATATTAAAGCACAATTCCAATGAATGTGTTAATAAGTCGCGTGAACTTATCATATTCAAAGGTTGAATTTATTCATGTTTGCTTATCAATATAATACAATGAAATATATACCTTACATACCAAATCACAAAATTCACACAGTAATACGCACTTGCATATCTTCTTATTAATACCTATGTATGTATATGAAGTTCGAAAAATAAATAATTTATAAATTAATAAAATAGACGAACACTGGAATGATCAGTATGATTCACGTTTTCATTGTTAAAATCAGCAGAAGGGTAGGTAAATGTACTACTGTTTAATAGGAATTTTGTAAATGATGTTTTTTTTTTGTTTTTTATTTTGAAATAATCAATGTATAGGTTGGTGTACTTATACACATTTCATTGATTTTGATATGTATGTACTTACTTATGAGGGACAGTTTAATTTTCATAGTTAATTATTTTTTTTTCTTGCAAATATTCTGTCTGTTTGGTAACTTGACTTGACTTAGTCAAATCTCATAGAAAAAAAAAATGACAAGTAGTAGTAGTAACTGTAGCAAGAAGTTGCAGTTACTAAACAGACATAGGTACCTATTCTCTCATAGAAAAAAAACGACAAGTAGTAGTAGTAACTTTAGCAAGAAGTTGCAGTTACTAAACAGACATAGGTACCTATTTATTTGAAGGTCCATGACATCATTATTCAGCAATAGAATAGAAATCCTTGTTTACTAAATGGCTAGGGTTGAATTTGATATAAAAATAAAATCATAAAAAACGTCGAAAAAAAACATATTGGTAGCTCACACATGTGTTGTTGTTTCATTCAAACCTTAAATTTTAATATGATGGTGCGAAAGCTTGGCAGCCTAACTGCAAGTGTGTTATCACCCAAAAACCCTAATTAATTGTTTTTTAATCAGCAAATTAAATTGAAGTTATTTAATTTTGTTTAGGTATATTGGTTTAATTGGTTCAAACAAATTGTGTAATTCTTTTCAAAACATTGTTTTTTTTTAATAAGAAGTTGATTTTTGATTAAGTTTTGTTGACTAAAGGTCAACTCAGCATCTATCTGCTTGGAATAATTTCTATTGGTTTCAGATTTGTGAGTTAGTTTTTTTTATGGATATTTATCTATCCTCTATCCATATAAATAAAAATGTAAATGTACGTTTGTTCCTTACCGCTAATCTCCGAAAGTTCTTCACCGATTGCTTTGAAATTTTGACACAATGATGCATTCGAATACGAGCACATACTCAAAACAAGGAAAAAAACAGCGAGATATGTTGTGCATGAAAGCAACACCCGCTGTTCTAGATCTCAGAAATCTCAGTTTCAGACAAACCTATACGTAATTACTCAGAAATTTTATAAGTTTTGCTGTCAAAATTTTGAACTATACGTCAAGCGAAAAACAAAATTCATGAGTGAACCCTTAACCACTCTGTGCTGAAGATAAATGGTACCTTACATATAGCTAACCCCATTGCCCATGGGCTGGATCGCGGTTGGAATGAATTGAAAAGAATAATTCCGATTTTAAAGAAGAACTGTTCAAATCAAGAAGGAGTATCATTCTCTTTCAATTTCAACTTGAAATTCTAATTGTGAAGTATGCCTGTGGATTTTTGTCATTCCGCATGTTCGAAAGTCTGAACTGATTATGTTATAGGATACTAGCTGCGTTTTATTATCCACGGGTCTGGGTCGGGGTTATCTTTTAACACGAAATACAAATAGAAAGTAAAGATAAAAGACAGTATCTACATGAAACTCAAGCAAAAAAGAGATGGGCATACAACGCGGTTTGCATTAGAATCCATATGGCTTTATTTTCACGGGGTAAACCATATGTGTTATTGGCGATAAAAAAAACGTAGCTACTATCTTTAAACGCAGACATAGGTTACGGGCTCAATAAGCTCAGCGAAGCGGATGGGTAACAGCTATTAGAATTTTAATAAAATTTTTGACTCCCAGGGAATCTAGGACTTTTCACATTTATTTCAAAGCACTTGCGTACCAAATCAATGTTTTGTTTTCGAACTGCAACACTTTTGGTGCGAATATAAAAGTAAAATAAATGTATGCATAGCGAGTACTGCTTGAATTCTAGAGTTCCGAATATGAAATAAGCTGGCAGATTTAATCATTAGGGTGATTGTCATTGCCTGCCTAACAAAGACCACTGTAATATTATTTATTTATATTTTCTTTTTCAAATTTTGTACGATAATTGGGTTTGCAAGCCCGTGCGAAGCCGGGGTGGGTCAGCTAGTTTTTAATAAAATCAAATATTTCTTCAACTCAAGCCCTTTTCAGTGATTCCGCGTTTTCTTTTTGTTGTATATCTCGTCCTCTATTTTATTGCAGAATATACCTAGTTACCAGAAGTGCAGTGGTAATGACCTTCAATGTAGAGCTTGCTCAACAAACTAGGTATTTCAGTTGTAATAAAGAAAGTGATTCCTAAATGTGTCCAAGGAATGTATTTGTCCAAAATGAATTAAATATGAATTAGCTAACTAATGAAGAGCAAGAAACATTCAACTGAGAAAAAACCTTTTACAAGGCAGATATTTTGTAAGTTGTTTCCGGGTTGACGGATGGTTAACTTCTGACAGACTAGTTGCGATCGATAATGCCGATTGAGGATTAAAAATTGCAAATCAACGACAACAAAATTTCTCCTGTCTCCCATAATATGGGCAATAATTGCAAAATTTTCTATCACACATATTAACTCATCTTCCTTTAGAAACATGAAGTCAAAAGTTATTTTGCTTTATAGTTTTGTAGGTATGTACCTACCTATGTACCTATTTTCCGTTTAACTTATCTAAACATCGGATTTTTTTTCATTTTATTTGTTAATGTAGGTACCAGATTACAGTTTTAAATAATTGTAAAAAAGAAAGAATTTTCGGATGAGATGATGAAAATTTTATTTGAAGTTAAAATCTTATAGATGTAGGCACCTATAACCTAGAAATCGAAAATACTAATCATTAATCAACAACAAAAAAAGACCTTCTCTAACATTTGTATACAACAACAAAAAAAAAACATCTAAATAAAAAGGGGCGGCATGGATATGCGAAATTCTTGCAAACACGAATAAACACGTCACCAGTGCTGAAGCACTCATGAAACATTTTTAGTGTAATCTACATTATAACTACACAATGTGCTGTGACTGTTAGTACTTTTTTCGTATTTTTGTGTTGTTGGCGCCAACAGCCTTGGCATATTGTTGTTTTGAGATGAAAATGAGAAAAAAAAATGAAAGAAAATATTACGACTTGCGCACAAAATAAATAAAAATTATTGTATGTACTGGAAAAATCGTCTGATGTTCTTCTATGTTGGAAACGGACAGAAAGAAAATAACATACCTAAAAAAAAAAAACCGGAAAACAAACCTTCCCGACTTCCTGCCTGCTGCACAAAATTTGAAAATAGAAGTAGGTACTTACCTACCAAACCTTTTCTCCATTTAGTTTACATGTGTACCTACCTAGTCTTAAAACAAAATAAGTAGGTACCTACCTATGCAATTTTTAAAGCAGAAGAAGGGTTTTTTGTGTTACATCTTTTACCTTTTCATTCATCTACACCAAAGTTTAAAATTATTTTAGTAGCAGACAATAGCGATTGATAATAAGAGCGATAGGGAAGGCAATATTATACAACCCGCATGACAGCGATTGAGATAGCATAAATGAGAATAATAAATAGCTGGAAATTCAATGAAGACGAACACTAATATTGTGCATTTGTAGTGTTGCCAACGATACATTTTATATAAAAAGATATTTAAAAAAAAGTAAAAAATGTCAACTACGAATAAAAATGATAAAGAGACCCAAAGCTTAAAATAAATTCAATAAAACAAACTTCTTAGATTGCAGTGACTGTTGCTTAAGATGATGTTAAATGTGAAAAGTTTTTGTTTGTTATCATTTCCAAATTCTAACTCATTTAGCCTTATCTTTAATTTTGATTTTGTTTTTTTTTTTTTTTTTTCATCACATCACACTTTCGTCTAAGTATTCTACAAAAAGAGTCAAAATGTGATAATTACTCCCATTTATGGCAAAAATGTAACTATTCATTCCTTTTACTTAACACCAACGTTTCTGGGTATAAATTAAGTAGGTAGGTACTTATAACATCTTTTTTCCAAGTTCATGTAACCTGTCTACGAACTTTCATTTAAAATTACTGGCACAGAAGTTTAATCCATTGAGTGCAGCTTAGCAATATATTTTGGTAAGTTTTCGTCCCCAAAATATCTTTTAATTTTAAATTTCCTGGCTTACAATGACTAAGTGAGATCAGCCATAACCTACCAAATTAAAGAAAACCTCCCTAGATTTGTTTTAAGAAAACTAAAAACTTTAACATTGTTTTTGATAAAAAGTGATTCAAATTTATTTGTTTTTATTAGTTCATAATATTATTATAATTTTTTCATTTAGATATAGGTACCTACCTAGATTTTATTTACAAAAATTTAAATGAATTAGTTCGGTAATTATTAATACTTCATTAACCGATTGGAAATTATAAATACAAAAAAAAATATTGTTTCGTATGTTTAAGAGTCTTGATAAAATAGTAACAAATCCAATTCAAATCTACAAACCTATCAAAGTTGAAAAAATCTACCAAGATTTGTAGGATTCTATCACAACGGGAAACGTGGGATATTCAATGCATTTAACAACTAATGCTTCAAAACTTAAACATACATACCTAATCATGTCGATTTTAGAATCTGCGATACTGCATCCGCAGTGATTCGCAGAGCAGTACACTCTTTTGTCTCTAACCATTTGTAGTGAAAAGAAAAGAGAACACTGTACCGACCATCACTACGGATCTAGTATTGCGGATTCCATAATTGATTCAAAATAGCTTTTAACGGCCTTTAGTCCTACAAAAATTTGGCGTTTCGTCCCGGCGATCTCACTTGGACTCATCAGTTGACTAGTGAGGGCCTTTGTCAATAGGCAATTTTTGTAAGTTCATCTTACATAGATTTCATGACGAATACTGAGTGTGAACTATATCCAACAAGACTAGAATTCCTAATCATTAAATTGGAAGTTTTTGTTTTTAGCCCAGGGCCTGGCTAGTTTATATAAGAAGGTTTTTTTAATAATACAAATTCTATATACCTACTATACTACTGAAATACATCAGCCAAGTAGAAGACTTAGCACTATTTTAATGGACTTTGTTGAATTATCGATTCAAAATAGCTTTTAACAGCCTTTGTAGGACTTAACTACAAAAATTGGCGTATAGTATGTACCTAGAATTTGTATTATTAAAAAAAAACCTTCTTATACCTATAAACTAGCCAGGCCCTGGGCTAAAAACAAAAACTTCCAATTTAATGATAGGAATTCTAACAAAAAACATTTTTGAATTTTTTTTCCAAAATTGTTGACTTTTCTCAATGTTTTTTCAACCGTTTTTACTTTTTTTTCAAAATTTTTCACTTTACAATGAATTGAGGTGATGGATGGAGAATATTAATTGTTTTAACGATATTTTCGGATCCAATCGCGAGCGATCCATATTCTTTTTTAGATCGAAAATTTTATCGTTCGCGAACTATATTTTGTATGGTTCGTGAGAAGATCGATAAATATCCGTATTTTATGGTTCGCGAGCGATATTTTACGAACCCTGATTTGATTCTTACCTATTTCAATACGAATGCATCAAAAAAAAAATCCCCATGCAAATCGGATGATGTTCAGCCCACTAACAAAAAAATGAATTCATTTTAATATATTTAGATACATGACTGGATCGTATTAATTTGCCATTATAATTAAGCATTTAAGAAATGACATAGGTATATAAGGAGGAAGACAGCAAAACAAGTCGGAAGTATCAATAACATTCGACTCATTTTTTCCTTTTGTTTTATAATTTTTCTTTTTGAAATTACATAGGTATCGCGGTTAAATACGTAAAGCTGCTAACTCCACTTTTGGTGGAAATTGAGATTTTGATGCAATTGCTTAAATCACATTTTTCCAATGTATCGTAGGTAGTTGTTGCAGAATTCTTAGGAGAAAATCCGTTTTTATAGATCCTTTTATGGAAATTTGCCAAACTGGACTTAGCAGTATTAGGTATCTAGGTATGTTACATACCTATATTTGCCATTCAGTAATACATAGGTTGAGCCAATAACAAGAAATAGGGCCTGAAGAAAAAATGGCTAGCCTTGTTTAAGAACCCATAGATTGTGCTTAAATTTAAAGGTTAAATTGAAACATACCTATAAGCTAAATGCTTTTGGAGGTGGAATACTTCCTAATGCTTAGGTACCTACCTAGGTATTAGGATATTGTAGGATCAAAATGTCACATTGATTTTAGAATCCAAATAATCGTATTACAACGTCAGGACTGTCCCCATTCTGACTTTATAAAACGAGATGGAAATAACCTAAAAATAAACCAATTTTATCAATAAAAAACGCCAAAACTCCATGCACAGAATATAACTCTGATTGAAGCCTTATTTTCCAGCACTACCTATATAGGGTGATGGCAAGTAAGGTCAGCCCCCTTCAGTAGTCGGCCACCTCGTTATAAAATACAGAATAATAGTAAAGGTATTATGTAGTTTATTTACCATGAAATTTTTTTTTTCTAAAAGCCTAACTTATCTTCTGCCTGGATGCAAAGTTTTGTACCAATGCAGCTGCTTGTTTTCTTGTTAAAAATGCAAGTGTGCTTCATGTTGTCGTCATTGTCGGTTTTGTGATTTTTTGTTAAATTAAAATTTAGTAGGTAGAAGTGTTTTGGAAAAAGAACTATAATTACCAAAATATTGAAGTTAAGTGCTTAATATGATTATTTATAGGTTATTTTTAGTTCAAATTCCACGTTTTTAGCTAAATTTTTTTTAGAAAGTAGAAGACAAAGTTTTTATAATTCTCCTAAAGTCAGCCTCCCCCGGCTGACTACTGAAAATCAATTTTTGTCGTTTTTTTTAATCTGAGTAGTAGTAGTAGTAGGAGACACATGTTTCTTATGTCAGCCGCCAATATTATTTTTACTAATGGGATCTTAAGGGGCTGACTACTCAAAAATCAAACTTTCATCTCAAAAAAAGTAAATAATTAGTTTTGGGTAGAAAATTTAGTTAAAATACCTTAAAATGTATAATCTACATATTGCAATTAATCATATAATCTGAATACTCTATTCCGCAATTGAATATTGGATTTTTAAGGACTAGTTGAACATAAAAAAAAAGTTAAAGGACCGACTACTAGTGCCTCACCCTACCACACCTTTCGCTTGGTTGGTGCTACCTAAAATGGCCAACTTACCACTGCTCTGAGGCTCTAGAGGATCTAATGAGGTCAACATTTCAAGTATTGTTAATCAAATTATAGATAGCAGAAGTATTTTGGGTCATCGACGTCTTTTCACATCAGTCTGCAGGGCCTAATGGATCTACAAAATCATGATTTAAAGACATTATAAAATTATTTAAATGGATACATTTGGAATGACTGAACATAAACTAGGTAGGTACATATCTATAAATGTATGTATGTAACCTTCTACCTTGTGCCTATCTGGAAAGCCCACACATTCTGTAGAAGATTTTCAGGCTAGAACCTATTTTTTTTTTTCGTAGAGGCTAATAGAGAAGGATAGTAGTCTTCGAAAATCTTTTGAGAAAATCATCATACACACTTAAGTCTAAACTAATGCACTTGGGGCAACGACTTCAGATTACGTAGAGATAAATATAAGGCACTCTTTAATGGATTTCAAGGAAACTTTGACATACAGTAGGTAAGTACCTAAATTTGTATAAACTACCTAGGTATATTGTATACCTACTAATAGGTCACAACTTTCGCTTGAGCTCATCTATCTTGTGTAGAAGGAATCCGAACGGCTATGGTGAGAAGCACTTTTTCATGACAAGAGATACGAGGATTTGCCAAATCCTCGCAAGAGGTAGTGACCCTTTAAAAACATTTCTGTTTTTAAGTGGTATAGGCTGGGAATCGAAACCAATACCTTCGGCGTAACAGTCCTACGCACTAAACACTATGCCACGGGCTACGCTTGTGGTCACTCATAGGAAAAGAAAAATAGTTTTGTAAAATTTGTTGAAAAAAAAAGTTATCAAACAGGCTAATATTAACACAAAACTAAATATTAAATTATAAAAAAAATATACCTATTTATTGTAGGTATTATTTTTTTTTAAATAAAAACAAACAAATTCTTTCAACATGGCAACACTTTCCACCAAATCTTTTTACGCGCCATTTAAAAAACGTCGAACAAGACAATTCATGTTTTCTACTTTAAATAAATGTGTTCAATAAATTTCGTACCTAGTTTCAGGTTTACCCGGGGCGGGTACACATTTCCCAAACACTTCACTTTCTTTTCCACCTCAGAAATCAAAATATGTAATATATATGTATATAAATATTCCTCGATTTTTTTATCAAAAAAATTAAAAAAAAAAAGAATTTATAGAAAAGAAAAATCATCAAAGCTTCTCCTTTTAAATTTAACCCCAAATCACTCTTTCCCTTTCACACCAATAGATCACGAAGGGCGCGATAGAATGAGATGCCAAATAAATGTCCGACGAGTTCAAATTAAAAAAAAAAATGTTTTTGTACTGACGGAATTCTTTAAACACAAAATACTTACTTGAATTCTTTTTAATTATCCAAAAAATAGTAATCCAATTGAAAGGGTGTTTATTTATCCACAAAATGTTTTAACTAAATCGCAAAGATAGATCCACTCCAAACGATTTTGCTGCTGCTTGCTTGCTACTTTTGCTGCACTCGCGCTACACTATTTTTTCTTTTTTATTCTTCTAACTTGCTACTTCTCTCACTTCTTGCTTCTACTACTTTTTGCTCTGAATTTTCTCTCGGGTTATAATTTTTTTTTTTCCTTCACACAATTTTCCAATAATAAAAAAAAATTCATTACATACTTTTTCTTCACATCCCGCAAGAAAAAAAATATTTTTTTTCAAATATTATTTCACAATTAATTATTAATCTTTTATAATGGAGTTTTCCTCTGGTTTTCTATTCTTTTGCGTTTTTTTTTATATAATTTCACTTGGCTTAAACGGAAATGCTATTTTTGTAATTCTAATTCGCTAGACTGCTAGTTAGTAGTGTTGCTCTTGTTTTCGTTATAATTTTTGTTCTTTTTTGAAAATTTTTGGAATATATTTATTGATTTTGGGGTAAATTATTTCACTGTTTGGCTGTAGAAACTCAATTTCGAAGTATTTATCTAGATTTTAGTCGATAAATGCGTTCGAATTGGATGCAAATTTGAAAAAAATTATCCGCCTCGAACAGAGGATCGAAAAAAAATGCTCCGTTTTTCGATTTTCACGCACAAAACAATGGCGGCCGACAAGATAGTAGGATTTTTTCGTAGTGGCCGCTGTACATAGAACATGGGAACTGGCTGCAAGAGGTTGATTTTTTTATAGAATGTACTGTTTACTCTTTTCTTGGCTTGTATATAGCCATCTCACTCGGTCAAACTGTGCGGGGGTAAGGTAGTTTTTTTTGTTTTGTGGGAAGTCGATGATTACCGAATCGAGTATCGTTTTGATGGCAGCAAACTTCCACGTTTTTCTTTACATTTTGGCACTTATTAAACCGCACAACACTATCAAAATTCAAAAACTGATATATTATTGCAATGCAAGATGAATTTTAATTTTTTCTTGGTGATATTGAGCAGTTTCAAGAGCATAATACACCACGCGCACTTAATTGAGGCGTTAATCATTCGAAGATTCGATTCCGAAAAAGGTTTGTTTGTTTTGTTTATTTAATTGTTGCGAACCTATTACCGACACTGACGAAGCAGTTTTTTTTACCGACGAACTGCAACATTACTCGACGAATAAACGACCCGGTCCACAAGTTGGATGTTTTTAATTAATTTTTAGAAGTTTTACCTGAAACAAATAAAAAGGAGATAATTAGTTATTTTTGTTTAACATTTTTTGTTATTGTATAATATGGAATCACAAATTTGAAGGAGAGGAAATATATATAATATGTTTACATGGGACCACTTAAATAAAATTACCATTCATTTTAACTAAAATTAATTTTAAGTTAATCTGTAAGGACACTAATGTTTTTATTACAGTCGAAAGGACCTACTTTTTATATTTACAGAAAAGTGTTTTCTTCTAACTATGATTTAGTTCATTTCCGAATTTACTTTGGCAGTTGACTGCTTATTTTTATTTTCTATTTCCTTCTTTTTCTTCAGCATGCGTATTTATTAGATTTATTATTATTACTACTTAGACAGTGTTCGTTCGAAATACATAGTTGGAATTATGCTATTTTTTACTAGTTAAACAGTGTCTAAATAGATCAAAATAGTTCGAAATAGTTAGAAAAATGCTTTATTTTATTTAATAAAATGTTACATTAGACAAAGTTTAGACAACCGAGTCCGTTGTCTAAGTTAGATAGCTCTTAAACATCAAATAAAAATGTTTATCTATAACTTGGGTGGCTGTCCAAAGTTCCAAAGTTAGACAAAAGTTATTTAAAAAATAAAAGAAAATGCTTCTAGATTTGATTTAAAAATTGAAGCTGCATTCATAAGTATCGAAGAGCTCTTTGGAATTACCATTAGGTCTGTTCCATTTGTATTCTTATATTTGTTTTGCTCTAAAACAGCCAATTTCTACCAATTATATTCCAAATTTCTGTCAAAGTTCATATATAAAAAACTAAAATTGGACTAAAATTGAAAATTTTGGGAAATAAACGAACATACTTAATATCGTACAAATTTGTTAAAAATTTTGGAATTAATACAGTTGTATTTGAAATTTCAATTCCCAATCAAGGAATCAAGGTTCGTGTCACTCTTCCTATAACCAAACTGTTTAATTGAACAGAAAAAATAGAGATAGAGATTGGAGTATTTTTGTTGCAATAAAGTTAATTTCTACTAAGTTACGATGAGTGGAAATCAAAATTAATTGGAAAAGCTAATTGTTTTTGATGAGTTTTTGAACTTTTTGCTGGTAATATAGATTTTGTTTGGGAGTGAAAAGCCTTTTACTTTGTGTTCAGAGAAATGAGATCTCAGAGAATTTTCTCACTCAAAAAGTAAGCAATCGAATTCAAGATTTTTTTCCTCAGAGTTTTGAAATTTTGCTGAGGAGTCCTGTTCAGGTAATTGAGATTGCTGAGATCTCCGAGATCTCATTTTCCTGAACATGCCTACTGTCTAAACTTGCGATTGGATCGTTATTTGACAGCGCCTTACAAAATCTAATAATGTTTAATTTCTTCTAATGAATTGAAAATGAGATAGAAAGTTTAATTTATGCCAAACGATGAACAAAATCGATTATCGATCAAATACGTTAAGCGTTTGGACAACCAATAGCAGTGTCTAAGTAAGAGAGAATCTATGGATCATGTTTATAAATAAGGTTTTGTTTCTGAACAGATGTCCAAAGTTAAACATACTTTGGAATGGGTTTATAAATAAGACTGCCAATTTTTAGGTATATTAAAACTCACTACTTAGTCACACCACCCAAACTTCTTTTTAGATATTTAGGACTAAAAATAACAGCATATCTATGACATTCATACAAATTTAAGGTAAATCTAAATTTGTTCGAAAATGGGTTTCTGGATATTTATCCAAAAGATTTTGAAACCAATATATGAACTTAACTCTATGAAAGCTTCAACTTCAGTTAGTAAAATTTTTAGGCCTAAGAAACAAATTTCATTATGAGTTTAAAAAAAAAATTATTTTTATTTATTTTTGAATTACATATTTTCTTATAATTTTTTTAGAAGCTTCTGTATGTGATCCATGTCGATCAAACCTTTTTTGAGAACAAACAAATAATTCTAAACGGTACCTCTAGTAGATATCGTTGTAAGAATTTTTTTTAACATTTTCCAAATGGTAAGTTAAATAATTATAACCAACATTTATTTTATATAATTTTATATAATAAGATTTTCCTTACAGTTTGTATAATTTTATATTTCGCGTACCTATCTAAATTATTGGTCCTACAAAAATTTGAAAAACCCATCCGGAGATGTTCCAAAAAGCGCTAGGTGCCAAATTTTAGGAGAATTGACCCAATCGAGTTTTGTAAGTTTAGTTTGTAATATTAGTCATCTATTATCTTAGATCGTTTGCGGTTGGATATCAAGGTGCGTTCAGAATTGTCCGGAATCAAAAAGTGGTACGTATTCTCAAACCATTTCCTTGGTTCTCTTCTGGGGATTTGTTATATTATTTTTAATAAAAAAACGAGACATTTATACAAAGTTTTTCAGCTTTATATATACTCTTAGTCTCCGAAGTTAACCCACCGCCGGGTTGCGGGTGCACATAAACAGGAACAACTATATAACTATAACTATTATAAATTTGCATGTCGTGAGTAACTTCCTTAGGGGCCAGTTATAGCTTTCATTGAAACTAATCATTTTCAGTTTTGAGGCCCTAAAAAAGCGATATTAGTGATTATTTTGATGCCAGTAAAAAGCTGATAACTCAATTATTATTTCTAGTAAAAAAAATATTTAATTTTGGCCCAACCTTTCACATAAAATGAGTTCTAAGATTTCAATGATCAATAATAAGGTAGTGCAATCATTGAAATAAAGAAACTCATTTGATTTGTAAGGTTTGGCCAAAATGAAAATTTTTTTTAACTAAAATTAATAATTGAGTTATCACCTTTTTATTGGCATCAAAATATTCTATGATTTTGCTTTCAAAGTGTCTCAAATTAGGAAATTAAATTTTTCAATGATGAGTTTCAATGAAAGCTATAACTGGGCCCTTAATCAAAATTTTGAACTAATGGATTAATTCCCATATAATATGCATTTCTATGCAGGAAATTGGAAGTACTGGCTCTTGACTGAAATTCTTTGAAGAATATGAATTGTTGCACTACAGAAAACAATATCTCGGCAATTCATTGAATTACCAAATATTATTCATCAAAACTAATATCGATATTATGAAGATATGTTATTGCCTCATGAAATGGCATTGAAACTTTATTTTTCATAGAAATTACATAAACACTGGTCTTCGACATAGACCATATGCTTCTGTAAAAAATCCAATATTTTTTAGATAAGTTTTCTTAGAATAATCTTGCTCGCAATATTAGAATCAGGGACATATTATTATATTAATTGAGTAAATAACAAATTAACATCTACTCAATATTATAAGTTGAATAAAGAAACCGAGCCTTATTCGAAGATTTGCTTCAAAAATGTTTAATCATATTACTTTTTTGTTAGTCATGTTTTATTACAGCATCTATAGGTAGATATATTTACATTGCAAGGAAAAAAAATAAAATTCATTACAAAAACAATAGTAATAAAATTATACTCACAAAAAAAATGTAGTCTCCATATCTTTACTAAAGGATATTAAATTCCTTTGCCCAGATACGACAAACTGAGTTGTCTTCCATTTTGCGTGGACTACTCCAGCCGACATGCACTTCAACAATAGTCTTGTCAAAAACTATTTTCATTTTGTTGATCTGAAAATGGAATTAATTTTTAAATTTATTTTGGGTAATTATGTAGATGAGAAACTTTCTTTAAGACTGAAATATTTCGATTACTGAATAGGAAAAACTATCAAAGTTCAAGGAAAACAGTTCTCACCAAGGATAGAATGATTAGCATTAAATGTTGGCTCAAGAAAAGTAAAAACAAAAATTTCGATTGAAACACAACAAAAGTTGATGTAGGTAGATACCTCTCAGAAAAATATTTCTCCAAGTGATTGGAGCAAATTATCTCAAAAATTTTGGAAACAACAATAAGTTGCTTAAAACAATGAAAAGATAAATTATAGGATTAAAAACATCAATCATCAACATCAACTCACCTCTGTCCAACATGCCAAAGAGAATTGGCTCCTCGGACACGACTGACAAATTTCTCTTGATATGTACTTGCAAACGATCTATATTTTCTCCTTTATACATACATAAGTATATAATATTATGTAGGAACTGTTCTTTTTAATTTTTTATTTAATGAAACCAAAAAGAGAATTTTCATTTTCTGAAAAAAATAATTCAAGATTTACAAAAAAGAGGAACCAATTTATGCGTCCAAATACTTTCCTTCAGATTTTGATACTTCTGTCAAAATAAAAGATAAAGAATCGAAAAGCAACTGACACAAACTCAATGTGAAACAGGCAGAAGTGTTGCTTTTTTATTCAGAATTTATGCAAAATTCGAAGCGAATTTTTCAATAATTAGTTTCCCAATTGTTTAAAATATAATTCGGAGTCATTATCAAGCAACAGATCCATTCAGATCTGTAAGGCAATTCGAATATAATGAAGCCCACATATTCAACGCAATAAAATGGTCTTCAATCAATTCTGGCTGATCTCCGAAACTGCTACTATTGTATAATTACGACAATAGTTATAATCTTTATTATCATTTAACAAATTCTCAAATCAAAATAGCTAAATAAGGAATTCAATGAAATTTTCTATCTTAAAACATCCTTCTACGGTGAGTTGACAGCAGTAGGTAGGTCTAGGTAAACGATTAGCAATTATATTGCAACAAAATGTATTCTCGTATAAAAACAAAAAGATTAAAAATAATAAATAATTTTTTTTTTTAAATTACCTGTAAATCGGTGGAGATATCTTTAAGGAGATTTTTTATAGAACGACTTATCTTTGTTTATGGGGGTGGCTCTGTGGACTTCCCGTAGGAAGATTAGGATACAAAACACTTTACTCGGTCAGGTCTACACGGTTGTAGTTGCTTTGAGAGATTCACTTCACAGAGTTGCCTCGAAGAAAATTTGTATTATAAATTTTGGTTTTATTGTGACATCTGTGGGAATTATCAAAAAACATTTTAAATAGGTTTGTGTCAATAATTAGAGAAGTTGTTTACTTGAAAATATTTTTCGGCAGAGTTCAGCAAATAAAAAAAAAACGCAAACAATACTTTACTCAAAAGGTAAAGTGCTTTAAGTAGATTTTTAGAATTTTTCAGAAAATAAATTTTAATCTGCGGTTATTTGATTGCCATTGAATTAAGTCGTTTGAACAAAACTAAAAAGTGTCTGTCAGGTGACATGAAAACAAGCCGATTACACAGAAAAGTTGTTAATTTTTCATTTTATTTAAATATTAAAAAAAAAACTTTTTTGGAAGTCGACTTCAACTTGTGCTTAAAACTTGTAAATAGACAAAGGAAAGTTTAATTGAGCGTAATTCTTTAGACCAGTCTCTATTTTAACGCTTCCATCCTTAGTGGAACAGCTATATATTTACGGTTACAATGAGTAATAAAATAACCCTTTCTTTTTTAATTGACTTTCCTTATTAAGCCTCAACTACATAAGCCAAAAAGTGAAAAAGTGCAAAAGTGAAAATTTTTAAATTGATTTTGTGATAGTTTTTCTGACTAGAAAACTTATAAAAATGATGCAGAAAGCTTAAATTTTGGTTTAAAAACAAATTTGTGTATTCTTTTTCACAAAACAACGGCGCTAGCGGTAAAAAAAATATTTTTACTTTTGTACTTCAGTACTTTTTGGCTTATGTAGTTAAGCCTTTAGTTATTAACAATTTTAGTAAACTCTCATCGGTACTATGAAAATTAATATTTCAATAATTCTTTAAACAGTAAAATTTCGGCTGTCATTATTTATTTACAGGGGCATATATGACAGTACCCACACTAACGTGACGATGCGACTAAGCGAATCTCATATAAAATTTATTGATAGCTGAAAGTTTGGCCGTCGTTCCGAATGTTTCGCGTTCGTTTCTGGGAGCCTTTAAAGTACATAATTATATGCCGAGATAAATTTAGTACAAAAACGTATCCTTTAATTATTCGATTATGGAATCCGCAGTTATTCGCAATGCAGTTCTCTCTTTTCTCTTTACCCATTTGGTGTAAAAAGAAAAGAGAACACTGTACTGAGAATCACAATATAATAATACTGAGACTGACTGCGTATCCAGTTTTGCGTATTTCATAATCGACATGAATGTTTATCACAAAAGTTGCATTTTATTATCCACATTATCTGATACGGATCAAAATTTTAACACGTAAATACAAAAAAAACATGTTATACTGTTTTGTATCTGGATCTATTTGAAGTTCCGAAATTTAGTACTTTTTTACTAGCCGTGTTTTTTTGCAAGCTTGGGGGGAATTGGATGAAAAAAACGACGTCGGTGCTAAACAATTTACATGTTAAATGCAACAACAACTAATCCCAGATAATTCTCGGGGCTTAACTTAAGCGCACAGAAAAACTGTGTTACCGGCATGAATTACATACATGTTATCGATATTTTGTATGAAAACTTTTTTACAGTCATGGCGTCGCTAATCGCTGCTGTCGTTGTTTTCAACCAATTCCCCCCGGGCTTGCAAAAAAAACACGCCTATTATTATTGTGGTAATGTAGTGTAAACTGTAGTACAAAGAAAAAATCCAACAAAAGCGTGAAAAATATACAAGCACAATGAAAACCGTGATGGTTATATATACAAATGGCTGTCACTGTGATTCTGTTTCTTTTATTATGAGGATCTGATAAAGACCAGATTATGTGGATATTAAAATGCGGCTAATGATAATACTTATGTACATAATATTTCTACGGTTATTTTATTGCTATATATGGTATTACAGTTATTTACTATATTTTGAAAATAAAATTCCATTTTCCATTTTATGGATCTTCTGATGGCCCAATATTCGTTTCTTCTTCTTTAGGCCAAATTTTTGGTCGCAACATCATTTTCGAACTTCTAAGTGAGTAATCACCATGCCATGGTTCCCAAACAATTCCAACATAATTATGTCCTTCAGGTGTTTCATGAAATACCCCGTTTAAGTTAGCTTCAGAACAACTGCGTAGAAAAGCAAACTAATTAAAAAATCAACTGAAAAAAAACTACATTAACACCCACTTATTAAACCACCAGCCACTTGCATAACCAGTAGCACAAGCACAGCATGCGTCAACACTGTTGTCATTTCTTCGATCGTATGTGCTAAAATCTTGCTGATTGTGATAGCTAAAGCCATCAGGAATCGCACCTCGATAGCCTTCGATAATTAAATTATAGTTGTATTTCTCCGAATCGATCCGAAAAGTCGAATACTGAACCCATGCCTTAACATCTACAAAATCTTCAAGTTCAATTCGTAATTCATAGTTTTCAGTATAACTCAGTTGATGAATAAACTCATTCCCTAGCCAGAAATCTTTCTCCAAATTACCAAAACCATCACGATACTCATTCCATGAACGATTAAAATTTTCCTGAACAGAGTACGGTCCACGATTTTGAATGACAGTCCAAGCAGGTCCCTCTGTTGAGAATACGCAATATTTTTCGTTCATATCACGTCCGGCTTCGTTAAGTTCCGGTGTTGAGAATTTGTAAATGCCATCTACGCGTTTGGTGAGTTCATGACATCCAATTTTCGATGGTTGTACGAAATCTGAAATTCAAGTGTATTTAATTTAAAAAAAAAAAGGAGGAAGAATGCCATATTATAATAAATTACTGATTTCTTCTTGTGGATCTTCTGTTTCTCTGCCATTATTTTCTCCAATTACTTCAACATCTTCTGCGGGATTCTTACTTCCATTACTTTCACCATCAATTTCAAATTTTTCTTCGCTTTCATTACTGTCATTGTTTTCTGTTGACTCTATTCCCACATCTGAACTAGTTCCGTTTTTCTCTCTTTCAGTAAATTTATCAACCCTTTTCTGAATATCCATGACTAATTTTTCGATTTTCTTTAATAACAAATCTGAACTTCCAGTAAACGTCGTTATTTCACTTGACATCGACTGACATAAATTTGACATCTTCAGGTTATTTTCTGCATTCGTATCAAACAATCGAACGGTGTTCTCATCGATTTTCTCCAAAAACCCCATTGTCTCTTCCCATTTCTTTGAGTTTTTCTGATTATTATCGAATATTTGTTTCAATTCATTCTGTGGAATAATATCAATTATTTGATTAAGTTTCCTTTCAATGTCTTTTAAGTCAATTTTGCCACTTGAATTTCTCCCATTACAATTCATGATCGGATGTATCAGTTTAGCCATTTTCATTTCATTACTATTGATACTCGATTTTAAACTTTTACAGCTATCCCTTTCAATATTTTGTACATGACGTAAGATATTACTCAGTCGTGTTCCAATTTCATTACGCATCTTGCGATCACCATTGATAAGTTTTTTTATCTCTCCCAAACCATTTTCACCATTTCGAAACTTCGTTTTTTCATTTTCACTTAGGTAAACTAATTTCGAGAGAATATCATTCAAGGTGAATTCTTGAGATGTCAATTTTTGACCTACCATCTGATTTTCATCTTGTGTACGTTTTATCAAGTCGATTTTATGTTCAATTGTTTTCATTTGGTCATTCCATGAATCGATGTGATGGTGAAATATAGCCCAGGTGTGTGCTTTCTCCTGAAGCTGTTTGATTGATGTATCAACGGCTGACAGTGTTTTCACCATAGTGTCGATTTTATGATCCAAGCTACTGAGGTAGTGTGATGAAAATTTAGTCTCTGCATCCGATGAGAACTCTCGCTCTGTTGTTTCAGGTATATTCAAAGGGAAAACTTTAACGATTAATGATGATAAAATAAGAAACCAAATTGCTCTTATCATTGTGTCGTTATAATACTTAAATAATTTTTAGGTCTTTGTCTGTTCACTTGAGAAATGAAACTGAATTTTATTTTAAAAGAAATGTTGGGATGGATGTTTGAAATATTCATATAATATGTTCTAAAAAAAATCACCCTCAAAACAAACCGAATGTTTAAGTGTGTCTCTTTACTTGATCGCTAGAGTTTCACAGCTAAAATCAACAGAGAAAGATTTGAGAATAATGTTTTACACATCACCCGTTTTCTAAATTGACTTAAGTTAAATTTTCAAAAAAAATTTGATGTCTATATAGTGCTGAAAATACCCTTGGAATAAAAGTAGAACCGCACTAGGCGGAACTGCACTTCAGCGACACCGTGCGCACTTTCGCATGAAACTGAACGAAACTTCATGTCGCGACATAGTTGGTCAGATTATCAACTTTGTCGCAAAGTGTCGCGCCGTGAAGTGCAGTTGTCGCTAAGTCCGATATAGTTCATACAAGTTCCTACAGATAAGTCGTAAAGTTCAGTTCCGCTGAAGTGCAGTTCCGCCGAGTGCGGTCTTAGCTTAATTGTGAAAAATTTTATTTGCATTGTCGATTTTTGACAGTTCGAAAACAGGCCCCAAAAACACAAAGAATTTTGCTTCCAAAGTATATTTAAGAAGTCAAGCTGTCAAAAAAAGTTTTTATTGTCCTCTATATTTTCATATGCATATAATCCGTCTGTTTTCCATAAAACTTAATCATCTCAATTTTAATTACCATCATATTTAACCAAAAAAACAATTAAAAACAAATTATAAGCGCCAGATGTACCCCTTTCAAGTACCCACTTTGCGGACTTTTTAATGTTTGACTTGTTGCTTGAAGAATATTTTTTTCGGGTCGATGATCATTTAAGAATTTTATAAGATTACAATTGACTTAAAAATTATTTCCTTTGCGATGGAAACGACGAGCGTCCACACAAATATTCTTGGGACACAGTCTAATATTTAAGAGTTTTTTTTTTAAGTGCAAGAATAGTAAAAGCTCTTCTTTAAGAATATTTGAACAAATAAATCCGCAAGCAAAAGTTAAGTTATATAAAATGGCGTGTTTTTGTGCAAAGTTTAGACATAGAATGATTAAGACAAAGTGAGTGTAAATACTTTATTCTTGATAACGTTAAAAAGGAAAAGTTTACAGCGTGCACACATTTTTTGAGCTGGCTTATACTTTTACAAAAACTTTTCACATGTACATATGGTACTTATTAATAATATAATAATGACCCCAATCACAGTATATCCGATGAATTAGCAGTGGATTGGGTCAGGCTCAATTTTGAAATTTTTTACCATGAGCGAAATGTAAAAATTGTGTCCGAATTTCTCATAATAGGTCTGTTGCTTTGCTTCCCAAAACTGCCACTTTGTACCCATTTTAGACCAAAGTTCTGTCAAAGTCCACATAAAAAAATAAAACTGAACTTGAATTGGTCAAAATTGACAGTTTCGGGAATTATAACCGGTTGGTTCTCTCGTCAGGTAGTGTGTTTTTTTTTCAATCCCAGAGTTAACTGGCTGAAAAAAAAAAAACAAAATCGAAGAAGGCGCACTTTATCCGGATTTTGCTTTAAAAATGGAGTAAACATTTCAACTGGTATCAACGATCAATCTCGCACTGACAAAATGATTACAGGATTATTTATGGGGGCGACTAGTAGCCCTAACTGCACCCATTAGCAGGCACCTATGACACTATATACCCGAAAAGATTCTATTTATAGATGTCCAATTATTCATTTTCTGATTAATATTTCACACATAATAATGACGGATAAAGTATCCCCAAATGTTTTTGTTAGGAGCATTTTGTTTTCTTTTAGATTCAGAGACAAGAAAAATTTTATGATCATAATGCAGTGAAAGTATTTTGTTTCTTGAAGAAAGAAAGGGTGAAGAAATAGAACCATGTTATTTAATATAAAGTTAAGCTATAATTTAGAAATGTTATTGTCTTCTGTAATACTGCTTTTAGACGACTGCAATTTTTAATGAAAAGGAACATCTCTCCACACTCTTTACTCTGCAATTTTTCAACCTAAGCAATTTTTTTACCCCTTAAGAATCACAGGGGGTAATTGCTTTGTTTAAAAGCCGTCTAAGTGAAATAATTTTCAAAAAAAATTGCAAAAAAATAAACACATACCTTTTAGTTTTCCATTGAGCCTTGCAAAGTCCCCTTTCACACGAGGAAACAAGTTGCCGGAGATTTTTTTGACGTTTTCTTTTAATTTCCTTAAAAATCTCTTCATTCGAAGAAACCAAATCGTGAAAATTTTCTGTTGTTTCTTATTAAAGTAGCTTGGTTGAACACGTACACTACATGTATGTATATGTAAAGAGGAATGTCAAAAAAATTTCCTCAAATCGTTGACCGGGGAGATTTCATTTTCCCCTCTTACTTCTTGCCCTTCTCACCTATAAACTGAAAGTTGCTGGAAACTAAGTTTCCTGGTGTGAAAGGGGACAGAGTACTTTTAACATTGCAAATGTTTAAGAGGAGGAATACCTACTGACAAGTGACAATGTGAACAAATCAACAGAATTTCAAAAATGTGAAACGTCTTAACGACAAAGTGGGCGAAAAGCCAGGGGAATAGACAAAATTATTGGGTTCATGCCTAGAAGAAGAAATAGAGGGACGGGCATATTGAGGAAGTAGTGAAGAATTTTTCTGAATAGTGTGAGTTACAAAAACACAAATGCATTCACACAGAGAAGTCGTGCAGTTAGATAGCTAAGTCCTGTGGCACTGAGCTGTCAAAAAGAAAACTGTTATACTTTTTAACTCGGAGCGCTCCGAGCTCTCAACTTGAATTTCTTTTTTAGCTCGGAGTTCGATCGGAGCTCGCTCGATGAGCTTGGAAAAAAATGACCGAGCAGAAAGCAGAGCGAGGCTAACTTCATACAATTTTCATGTAATTTGACAGACAGTGCTCAATTGTGTTTCTTAAATAGATCGGTGCGCTCAAGTCACGATCGGTTTGGAGCGAGCTCTATTCGCTCAGGGCCCGCTCTGTGCCCCGCTCGGGGCTAAAAAAGAAAAACGTCTTATATCTATACGACACGTTTTGTTATCAAGTTTTAACATGAGCCAACTTGAAAAATGCTCATATACTCATTATTTTGTTGACAAGCATAACGTCAATTCATTGTGACTAAAGTTAACAGTCAGCATCATTTTATTCCTCATATTAAAATAATAAAAATTGAAAATGACTAATATGCTAACTATAACTATATGTATAAGCTTCAAGCATTTTACCAAGGATTTTAATTCTACTTTTAAGTGGGCGTCGTCGGTTGTCGTGTCGTAGCGTGGTAATTTGATTTAAACGTGTGTTTTAATCTAACTGAATGTTTGGTTTAAAAACTAAATTATTAAATTTTATAAAAGTTTAATTGCATCTTAAGGTAACAGTTTGTGTTGATAAAAAAAAAACAAAATAAGAATCTGGTTGTTAAATTTTACCTGATAGCATCAAATGGTTAAAAGTCAAACTTGGAAAATCATTATACATACATATATATGTATGTAAATCTAAAGACCCGAAGTCTTTTAGAAAGGAATTTTTTTTCATAATCTTTATAGAATATTTGTTTGTGGCTCTGAATAGGGGAACATAGTACTGAGCGAATCGAGTGTTATCTATCTCTATCTATTTCCGAATCCTCGCTAATTTTCCTCCGACAAAAATTGAACTGACGAATCCAAAATTATTTGACAAAAAAACTGAAATTCTGAGAATTCGTGTTTATTTTTGTAAAGTTGCTGAGATCTCAGAAATATAAACTGGCCAAACATAATAACCAAATAACACAAAGATAACACAAAGTTCAAAACAGTATATTGAGAGATTTCAATGATTCACACGGTTGAATTGCAAATTCTTTATAAGTGAATGAATATTTTAATCGCAGTGCTGTCGTTTTGTATTAGTAAAACACAATTATGAGTTTAAAAACATTTGTAAAACGTCTGGGATTAAAAAAGCATGAATTAGCTATTGGCTGCCCCACCGAAACGAAGCGTATCTTTCATGTATCGGTAAATAAAGAAACCGGTGACCTAGAGGGTATGCCTACCCAATGGAAGCACTTAATAAATGATGTTTTCACTCAGGATGAGAAAAACAAAGATCCTGAAACTGTCTGTCAAGCGGTCACTTTATACAACTTCATAAAAGAGAAAAAGGACGGAGCAAACATATGCAAGCCTACTTGTACCGAAAATGTTATCTCTGAGGAATCTAAGGATATCGAAAACTATATTTACCAGAAGCTAAACAACAATTCACAGGATGATTTGATCACATTTCTGCAGGATGAGCGCAAGGCAGCTGAGAAATTGGAGGAAGTAAAAGCTTTTGAGAAACACGAAAAATTCAAGGACTTAGACAGTTCATCGATAAACAGCGATTTGCCCAAAGGTTCCGAAACAAATGACGTGGCTGCTAATGAAGGCATTGTTTGTCGTTCGGAAAATTTCCGTAAAGATAAAAGAAAACCCGACACCTACGTAGAATTAAGGAAAATTTGTAATCTAAAAAACCCAAACCACCGATATCAGATGATAAAGCAGGTAGGCATTGGAGCCTCTGGAATTGTTTTTATAGCTACCGATCACATTTCTAAACAACGGGTTGCTGTAAAAACGATTGATATAAAGAATCAGGCATCACCGCATTATATTCTGACTGAGATTTGTGTTATGAAAAAATTCAACCATCCAAATTTGGTTAATTTCTTAGATGCTTATTTCCTTGAGGAAGAACACCAGCTGTGGGTTATCATGGAATACATGTATGGTGGCAGTCTAACCGATGTTGTCACAATGATTCAGATGAAGGAACGAGAAATTGCTTTCGTGTGTCGCGAAGTCCTCCAAGCCATTAACTTCCTTCATTCGAAGGAAATTATTCATCGGGATATCAAATCAGACAACATTTTGTTGGGAATGGATGGTGCGGTTAAAGTTACCGACTTTGGTTTTGCTGCCAATATCCAGGGTGATGAGAAACGGCAAACAGTGGTTGGTACACCCTACTGGATGGCACCAGAGGTCGTTACACGCAAACAATACGGCAAGAAAGTTGACATTTGGTCCATTGGAATTATGTTGATTGAAATGATCGATGGAAAACCACCATATCTCGATGAACCTCCTGTGAAAGCTTTGTATTTAATTGCTAAGAACGGTCGGCCAGATGTTGATAAACCAGAAAAACTATCTTCGAATTTGAAGAGCTGCCTCGATCGATGTTTGGTAGTTGAAGTTGATAACAGAGCGACAGCTGATGAGCTTTTGAGTCATCCAATATTCAAAGATTGTTGTGGATTAGAAGCTTTGGTGAAAAGTATTGAAACCGTTAAGAGACTACAGAAAGAGTTCAATTATTAACAAAAAATAAAGGATCAATAATGGTGAGTAAAAATAATTTTTTTTTTTTAAAGACCTTATAGCTTCAAATAATACATCATATAATTTTTTACGTAACATATATTTATAAACACCATTGAAAAACAATACTGATCAGTGATCACAATATCCGTTTACACGTTTCCTCTTGAGACTCTTTTCGAAATCTAGCGCTAATATTTTTCAAAGTCTCCAAAGTATTAAGGCAAAAATATTAGCTGTATTTTATTTTCCCCCAGATCCAATCCAGATCAAATCATGAAAATAAAACAACCTAATAGCTGTGTTTTATTTTGACAAGTAAAGGGCATTGGATCCACCATTTTCCTTGATTTTGACAGATAATGCGCAGAACTGAACAAAAATGAAACCGCTTATGATATATCTAACCTTTAATATAATGTATTGTGACTCTGTTTCTATATCATAATTTTTGAGTTCTTTAAAAAGCAACCCCAGTAATTCCGAAATAAAGCCGGAACTACACCTATCTCGATGTGGTGTGTTGTGAAGTTTGTGTCCCAGAGTCATCTTAATTAGGCAACGAAATCGTTTGTTTATACCTTAACTAATGCATTTTATTTAATTAAATAAAGCATACTTAAATTTTTTCCAACTACAGTATTTTACGGATATAAGAAACACTTTTATAAGAACATCTCGCTTAAAAAAAATGTAATGCAATACACCGTATCTTTCTTTTCTTATAACCGTTTTTGCATATAAGAAAAACTCGGTTATAAGAAAGACATTTCTGAAATTATCAGACTTTCTTATATGTGTGTTGTACTGTATTAAGAAGTGGTCAAAAATTTAATATTAATATTAATATGCTACTGTTTTTTAAACTCGATATGGATAAATGAGTCAACTTGTACTTTTGTCAAGCAAGTCAGCTTTGCTTTGTGACTAAAGTTATAGTCAGAGACACTTATTCCTCATATTATATATTTAAGTACATGCTAAAATTTTATTAAGAAATCTTTCTTCTACTTTGAACGTGAACGTTGCCGTTGATTGTTTCGTCCATTTGCGTCGCTTTGTAATTTAATTTTAAAAATCCGTGTCATACAACTGTGATCCTTAGGGTTTGTTTCACAAAGTCTGATTAAAGTTCCAATTAAGCTACAACTTATTCAACAATTAACAACCTCATTTACGTTTCACAATATCTGAATACGACTAATTGGCAATTAAAGTTCTAAGTATTTTACTGGCCAGATAAAGTGCCGATTAGCAAATTAAACTGCCAATTAAAACATTCAAATCTGTCACTGATCACACACACTTCGATTCAACACACTTCGCTTCAACGCACTTATTTGTTATTATCCAGAGCTCTTGGAATCAATCCTCTCGACACTTTTAAGACGTACAATAAGACGACCGACACTGCAAAATTAACTTTTTGATTTAATAAATAATTTTTCTTTAATATTTGACATCAATCGAATTTAATTTTTCTGGAAAACTGGAATAACGAAGGAATAGCTAATTGATCATTGTGAAACGCAAAGTTTTTTAATGGAAGGATTTAATTTTAGGATAAATTAAATGTCGGATGACTAATTAGAACTTTACTCAGACATTGTGAAACAAACCCTTAGAATAAGAGGATAAGAAAGAGGTGTATATCGCATATACAGTGTATGTGAGTGAGGTACCAAATAAAAAAAAAAAAAAAAGTGCCTATCGCTGTCATTTGGCTGATCTTTAGGGAAGTGTTTCCGACATTTTCAAACTTGAAAATAGTGAAAAAGATAATTAAACTAAATAAAAAAATAAAATAAAAGGTGAGAATAGCTTGAGAAAAGCTTGCAATATATAAAACGTGCGGTGCTGTGTAATGTGTTAAATTGTGTAAAAACACCTATAATAGTAAGAGTAAACAATTTGTTAATTTCACGGGCTGATTGTGTCTCAAATTCCACATTAATTAATGTGAAGTGATGTTTTTTATGTAAATATACTATCGTAGAATACTTTAAAATTGATATTTTATAGCATTTTGCTATAAAAAAGGCAAATTTGTTGAAAATACAAATATACTTTGAAACGTCAAAATTGAAATTCTCGCTCAGGGTCAGCTTCTTTTGTTGGTGATATGGCAAGGCGCTCAAATGCATTGAGCGCCCGTAGTGCAGAGTAGTATTACTTACTTTATGTGGAATATGAGACACAGCTTACCTGAGAAATGAACAAATATTGCACTGCTTATTATATATGTAGGTGATTTTACAGGAATTAACGCAGCACCGCATGTAGTTTTTTTTTTTAATAAAGTTTTGCATAAATTCACATCATTTACTTTTATATCACTTGTTTCTTTAATTTACTAAGCTTTCTTCTTCTATTTTGACAATTTAAAATCTCAATACATATTCTTAAAAAACAGCTAAAAATTAATTTGGGTGCCCCATGATTTAGCTGTCTAACTGCATGCCTTCCCTGTGTGAATGCATTTGTGTTCATGTAACTCACACTATTATGATAAAAGCCTCACTTTTGTCTTGATATGCCCGTTTCTCTATTTCTTCTTTAAGCTGTGATCACACAATTTATTTATTTTTTTGTAGATTCCTTTAGAAGTGAACGAATACAGTTTTCCATCAGTACGATACGATCGTTTTCCAAAAAAAAACACAATTATGGATTTTACTGTAAAATTCGTCGCAGGTCTGCTAAATAGAGAAACCGGTAACTTAGAGGGTATGCCTGTCCCATGGAAGCACTTAATAGATGATGTTTTCACTCAGGATGAGAAAAACAAAGATTCTGAGGCTGTCCTTCAAGCTGTCAGCCTATACAACTACATGAAAGAGACAAAAGATGCAGAGAATGGGGTTTGTAAGCCCATGTGCACAAAACAATTTATCTCTAAGGAATTTAAGGATATCGAAAATTATATGAATCATAAGCTTTACAACAAAGCCACACCTCTGACGTCAAAGAATTGCCAACCAGAGTTATTGAAAGCAGTAAAAGAAGTTGAGAAACAGAAAACAATCGAGGACTTGCGAATGATATCAGACAACCCAATGGTCAACAATGATATGTCCAAAGCTATCCCGGAGAGTACCAACAATGATTACAGTAAAGATCTTTGCAACATCTATAAAGAACTAAGGAAAATCTGTAATCCGAACAACCCACACAAAAGTTACGAGATAGAAAAGGAGGTAGGCAGAGGAGGTTCTGGAATAGTTTATTTCGCTACCGATAAAAAGTGCAAAAAACAGGTGGCTGTGAAAAAGATTAATATGCAGAATTCGGAGTCGCCGCATTATATTCTGACCGAGATTTGTATTATGAAACAATGCAACCATCCAAATTTGGTTAATTTCTTAGATGCTCATTTCCTCGAAGAAGAACATCAGCTGTGGGTTATCATGGAATACATGTATGGTGGTTGTCTAACCGATGTTGTCACAATGATTCAGATGAAGGAACGAGAAATTGCTTTCGTGTGTCGCGAAGTCCTGCAAGCCATTAACTTCCTTCATTCGAAGAAAATCGTTCATCGGGATATCAAATCAGACAACATTTTGTTGGGAATGGATGGTGCGGTTAAAGTTACCGACTTTGGTTTTGCTGCCAATATCCAGGGCGATGAAAAACTGCAAACAGTGATTGGTACAGCCTACTGGATGGCACCAGAGATCGTTAACCGCAAGCAATACGGCGAGAAAGTTGACATCTGGTCAGTTGGAATTATGTTGATTGAAATGATCGATGGAAACCCACCATATATGGATGAGATTCCTGTGAAAGCTTTGTATATAATTTCTAAGAATATTCGGCCGAATGTTGATAAACCAGAAGAACTTACTTCGAATCTGAAAAGTTTCCTCGATCGATGTCTTGTAGTTGAAGTTGATAATAGAGCGACAGCTGATGAGCTCTTGAGTCATCCACTTTTGAAAAATTGTTCTGCAAAGTGGTTGGTGAAATGTATTGAAATGGTAAAAATACAAAAAGAAAATGAAGATCTCAACTATTAGCTATGTGATTTTTCTACGTTTGTATGGAAAAAGGAATTCTAGCAAAAGAAGACTTTTGTTTTCATAATTCAAAGAAAATTTAAAATTATGGGATCCTAATATGGTGAGTGAAAATGTTTAAATTTAGTCCTCATTTGTTTTTTTTAAACCCTAAGGGCCAGTTTCACAGTGCACACTTAACAAAATAAGTGGCACTTAATTTTCCCATTTTGGCACTTAAGTCGCAGTTTTACTACCTGAGTAAGTGGAACTTAAGTGACCAACATCGGAGACTTAAGTGTCACTTATTCCGATAAGTTTACACTGTGAAATTGGGAATACATTTTCCATATTCGGCACTTAAGTGACACTTACTTCACTGTGAAACTGGCCCTAAGCTTGATATTCACCAAACAAATTTTAAAAGTTATAATTGAATTTTTAATTGATGAATTAGGCCCAGCGTTAGAACCTTTCCCCAATTGAAGTAAATTTACTGCAATTATAAGAAAGAAAATTAATCTACTCCCAGACTTCGCTTGTTTGAGATATACTCTTTTTTAACACTAGAAAACTTAAAAATTCTTTAGGCAAATCACATGCGAACGGAAATGACAGCACTGTGTTATTCAATTTTCCAACCAACTCTGACTTTTAAAGCTACGCACAAACCGACGCGATGGCGATCACGATACAAATGTGGACATATAAATTAAAAGAGAGGCACAAATCAATCGCGTAGATGTGCACAATAATCATTTTTTGCTTTCGCTTTTTAATTATTTGTACTTCCAAGCACTGTCTTCTTTGTCCTACAGAAAAATATGTCTTCTACAAGCGGCGGATTAATTGAGTTTCAACAGTATTTTACTGTTCAGGTGTGTGATAATAACCAATTACATACTTGAACCAGCGTTGAACGTTAGTTAATCCGCCGAAATCGGTGAGTTAAAATCTGGAACCGAGGCTGAACGCCTGAACCACTATTGTACAACTGGCCATAAGGCAACGAAATCGCTTATTTAAACCTTATCTAATTTGACATATGATTTAATTAATGTCGAATTCCTTTCAAAAAATTCGATTCTTTTTTTGAAAGGAATTCGACATAAATAAATCATACTTCAACTTTTTCCAATTATTAAAAGCCCTTCCACACTATCCCACTGAGTATTAATATATGTAAAAAAAGATGTGAAAAAAATCATGCATATAAGGGGCAAGTTATAGCTTTCCTTGAAATTCATCATTGAAAATTTTAATTTCTTATTTTGAGACACTTAAAAAGCAAAATCAGTAATTATTTTGATGCCAATAAAAAGATCTTGACTCAATTATTATTTCCATTTTGTTCCAATCTTTCACCTAAAACGATTTCTTAGATTTCAATGATCAATGATAAAGTAGTTCAATCATTGAAATAAAGAAATTCATTTGATTTGTAAGGTTTGGCCAAAATGAAAATTTTTTTAACTAAAATTAATAATACACCTTTTTATTGGCATCAAAATATTCTCTGATTTTTCTTTAAAAGTGTCTCAAATTAGTAAATTAAATTTTTCAATGATGAGTTTCAATGAAAGTTATAACTGACCCCTAATAGTGTGGAAATATGATATTCCCAGCCTACACGATTTGACATGTGTTTTTTAGAAATGGTTCTAATTCTGTCACACATTTCATTACATTTTTATTGAGGTTAAATTAAACTGTTGTGTGTGGTCAAAAAATGAAAAGAAATTACTCTCTCACAAATTTGGCAGTAGAATGGAATTCTTTTCCACTTTGTATTAATTGATATAGTGTGGAAGGGCTTTAAGAACTGGTCAAAATTTAACATTTGCACAAATTTTCACAAAATTTCACATATTGTTGTCAAAACCCATAGAAAAAAAACTCAGTTTTTGGGAAATTTGTTGAAAAAAAGTTACCAAACAGGCTTGTTAATTTAATAAATTAGGTCTGTTCGCGTACTTGCCCGAAACTGTCAGATTCTACCAATTTTATTTTTTTGTATGAACTTTGACAGTCTGTGCTAGAAATGGGTAGGTTTGGAAAGTAAACGAATTAAGGTTATTATAACATGCAACTATTTTTTAAACTCGATATGGATACATATGATTCAACCTGAAAAACTTAAATATATGTTCTTTTTTCTCAAGCAAGTCAGCATTTCTTGATGACTAAAATCACAGTCAGCGACAGTTATTCCTCATATTACATATATATTTAAGTACTGCTTATGACTAAAATGTTCACGAAAAATATGTTGGCTTCAAAATTTGACTAACAATGTTTCTTCTACTTTGAATGTGAACGGTGCCGTTGATTGTCTCGTCCATTCGCATCGCATGGTAATTTAATTTCAAAATCCGTATCATACAACTGTGATCACACAATTGATTTTTTTTTGTAAAGTGAATTAATACAGTGTTCCATCAGTACGGTTGTTTTCCAAAAAAAAAACATAATTATGGATTTTATTATAAGATTCATGGCAGGTATGCAAAGACTTAGAAATTCTAGGCCAATTATGGCGCCCGAATTGCAGCGTGTCATTCATATATCAGTAAATAGAGAAACCGGTGACTTAGAGGGTATGCCTACCCCATGGAAGCGCTTAATAAATGATGTTTTCACTCAGGATGAGAAAAACAAAGATCCTGTGGCTGTCCATAAAGCGGTTACCCTATACAAATATATGGAAGAGAAAAAAAGTGCAGAGAATGTTTGTAAGCCTATTTGCACCGAACAAGTTATCTCTGAGGAATCTAAGGATATCGAAAATTATATGAATCATAATCTTAACAACAAAACGACATCTCTGACGTCAAAGAATTCCCAACCAGAGTTATTGGGAGCAGTTTACCGTTCCAAAAATAACAGTAAAGATATATGTAACACCTATAAAGAACTAAGGAATATCTGTAATCCAAACAACCCACACAACCGTTACGAGATAGAAAAGGAGGTAGGCAGTGGAGCTTCTGGAATAGTTTATTTCGCTACCGATAAAAAGTGCGAAAAACAGGTGGCTGTGAAAACTATTAACTTGCAGAATTCGGCGACGCCGCAATATATTCTGACCGAGATTTGTGTTATGAAACAATGCAACCATCCAAATTTGGTTAATTTCTTAGATGCTCATTTCCTCGAAGAAGAACATCAGCTGTGGGTTATCATGGAATACATGTATGGTGGTTGTCTAACCGATGTTGTCACAATAATTCAGATGAAGGAACGAGAAATTGCTTTCGTGTGTCGCGAAGTCCTACAAGCCATTAACTTCCTTCATTCGAAGAAAATCATTCATCGGGATATCAAATCAGACAACATTTTGTTGGGAATGGATGGTGCGGTTAAAGTTACCGACTTTGGTTTCGCTGCCAATATCCAGGGCGATGAGAAACGGCAAACAGTGGTTGGTACACCCTACTGGATGGCACCAGAAATCGTTAACCGCAAGCAATACGATAAGAAAGTTGACATTTGGTCCATTGGAATTATGTTGATTGAAATGATCGATGGAAAACCACCATATATGGAAGAAATTCCTGCGAAAGCTTTGTATATAATTGCTAAGAATGTTCGGCCGAATGTTAATAAACCAGAAAAACTGTCTCCGAATTTGAAAAATTTCCTCGATAGATGTCTTGTAGTTGAAGTTGATAACAGAGCGACAGCTGATGAGCTCTTGAGTCATCCCCTTTTGAAAAATTGTTCTGCAAAGGGGTTGGTGAAATATATTGAAGTAGTAAAAAAAACAATAGGAAAATGAAGACCTCTTTTATAAACTATGTGTTTTTTTTTACGTTTCAAAGTATGGGAAAGGGAATTCTTACAAAAGAAGACTTTCGTTTTCATAATTCAAATAAAATTGAAAAGTATATAGGATCTTAATATGGTGAGTGGAAATATTTTAATTTTGTCTGCATTTGCTTTTTTTTAGACCCTATAAGCTTGAAGATTCGTTAAATTTTTTTTAAGTTATATATTTATTAAATATGCTATAAGCTTATTAATAAACATTTAGACAGTCGTTCAAGTTATTGATAAACATATTTAATTGTTAATCGAAGTAAATTTACTGCAATTATAAGAAAGAATATAAATCTACTCTTATCTACTCAACTCAGCTTGTTTGAAGAAATGACAGCATTGTGTTATTCAATTTTCCAACCAACTTTGACTCTTAAAGGCTCTCCAAAACCAACGCAAAACATTCGAAAGGACGAAGAAGTTTTCGGCTGTCAAAATACGTACATTTACAGGACGATAAATGAGAGTGACGTCGACTGTGCAAAATAATGAGAGTTTGTGTTGCAAACCGTTATTTATTGCTTTCGCTATTTAAATATTTTGTACTTCCAAGCACTGTCTTCTCTTTCCTACTGAAAAACATTTCTTCTACACAGCGCGTTAAGGAAAATGGAAAACAAATTGTCCGCATTCAGGTTGCACTAGGATAGCCTATCTAAGATAGATAGGATAAATGAGTATCCCAGAATTTTTTGGATAGCTTGAGATTTATTTTGCTGCTTTGACATCAGCTGTAATTTTACAAGGGATTACAACAACACAAAGCTATATCCAGATTGCTTTGGATACAAACCTTGGCCATTGATTTCGATGCAACACACCAAATCACAAAACATCACACGAGACAGATGCGTGGCCATACGCATATGAAATACATTGAAGCGGTACCACTCCACAAAACGCCACACGAGATACATAGGTGCATATGTGTGGTTCTGACTTAAAGCATAGATGCTTATAGCTTGAATTTATTACAGTCAGACAAAAATGAATTCCAGAAAGTTATAAATAAACATTTTTAATTGTTGTCTCAGAGTCATCTTACTTATGGCAACGAAATCGCTTGTTTAAACCTTAACTATAATAATTTAGGTGTGTTTTTTTGGTTGAAAAAAACGAGAACGGGATTAGCGAAGCCATCACAGAAAAAAACATGGAGTTTTCATACGAACTATCGATAACATGTATGTAAGTCATGCCGGTAACACAGTTTTTCTGTGCGCTAAAGTTAATTCCCGCGAATTCTTTGGGATTAGCTAAGCCCTGAGGGGATTAGTTGTTTATGCGTTTTGAATGTACATTTTATAGCACCGATGTCGTTTTTTTTCATCCAATTACCTCTGGGCTTGCAAAAAAACACACCTTTAGACATTTTTAATTAATGTCGAATTCCTTTAAAAAAAATTCGATTCTCTTTTGAAAGGGATTCGACATAACTTCATACTTTAAGTTTTTCCAACTATTAAGAACTGGTCAAGAATTTAATATTAAATTATGTCTGTCGGGCGTACTTGCCCGAAACTGCCAGATTCTACAAATTTTATTTTTTTATATGAACTTTGACGGTCTCGGTCTAAAAATGCTAGAAATGGGTAGGTTTGGGAAGTAAACGAATAAGGTTATTATAACATGCAACTATTTTTTAAACTCGATATGGATACATATGAGTCAACTTGAAAAACTTAAATATGTACATACCTATATTATTTTTTGTCAAGCAAGTCAGTTTTGCTTGATGACTAAAATCACAGTCAGCGACAGTTATTCCTCATATTACATATATATTTAAGTACTGCTTATTACTAAAATGTTCACGAAAAATATGTTGGCTTCAAAATTTTACTAAGAAATGTTTCTTCTACTTTCAACGTGAACGTTGCTGTTGTTCGTTTCGTCCAATCGCGTCGCATGGTGATTTGATTTTAAAAATCTGTGTGTCATACAACTGTGATCATTTCTATTTTAAATTTATTTAAAAAGCTACACAATATCAATGTACAATATTATAGACTTTTGTTTAACTTAATTTTAAAAAAAAGTTTCTCGAGATAAAAGTTCTTTTTGATAAGAAAAAAAATATATAAAAACAAAAACCATGGGGTTTGGTTATTTTACCTGACAAACAATACCAAATGATTTTTTATAATTAAAAGATAGATTTTTTCATGGGTACATACCTATAGGTATGCGATATGTGCAAAATGTGCTTTAAATTGTGTTTTTGACATATTTTAACCCAGGAAACAAGATGTTCTGTGCTCAATACTTAAATCATAAAATTTGTTTAAAATTAGTTTTAAAAATGAATTTAAAGCATTTCCTTTTTCAAACAATCATTGTTTTTTCTAAAAGCAAACGATATTTTGTTGTTCGAAGTGTCAAATTGAAAGATTAAATATTCCAACAATTAAAGCCCTTGCATATAGTACACACAATTTTCCGCCGTCACTGTTACCGAAAATTATCTGGACTTAGCTTAGTCCATATGGAGTATGGACTTAAGTTTTTGTTGTATTTACGTGTAAATCACTTATGTCGTTTTCCATTGGACGTCTGGAAGCGTCCAGAATCAAAAAGGACTCTTCTGAAACCATTTCATTGGCAAAAAAACGGTCAACCGACGCTTCTCAGAAGCAAATTTCGCTTCTCGATTTGAAATCAGAATCCTCTCAAGAAGCAATAATACATTTAACCTATAACTTCAAAACAAACTCACTCAAATGTCAAAAGTAAACATCGGACTCTGATTGTATGCCTGTTCAATACATGAAATGTTCACGATGATTCACCAATACAATGAAAACATTTCTAAGTTGAGTAGAAGAATGCTAACTTTGTTCCATTGGATTTCAGAATGAGTTTATCCCTGAGTGAAACCAATGGAAAACGACATTAGTTCCGATATTGTTTTTTTTAATGTATCAAAATGATGCTCAATATAGGGAAATTATTATATACATACATACTTATGTATCTTCGTACAACATAAGAAAAGATTTAATCTGACTCAAAGGGGATGTCCCTTGTTCTAACATTTCACCACAAAAAGTTTGTCGGGTAAAATTGGGACCCACAAATTAAATTTTTAAAAAATAACCAAATAATATGCGTAATACGAGGTACAAACATTAAACTAACCTCGAAATAACACAACGTTGACACATAAATATGTATATGAATATTTTGAGAGATTTCAATGATTGATTTTTTTTTGTAAATTCCTTTCCAAGTGAACGAATAAAGTGTTTCATCAGAACGGTGTTTTTAGAAGCAAAAAAAACATAATTATGGATTTTATAGCAGATCTGGTGGGACTCCGAAAGCATAAGCCAAAATATATTGACATTCATACTGAATTGCAGCGTGTCGTTCATATATCAGTAAATAGAGAAACAGGTGACTTAGAGGGTATGCCTACCCCATGGAAGCGCTTAATAAATGCTGTTTTCACTCAGGATGAGAAAAACAAATATCCTGAGGCTGTCCGTAAAGCTGTTACCCTATACAAATTTATGGAAGAGAAAAAAGGTGCAGAGAATGTTTGTAAGCCTATTTGCACCGAACAAGTTATCTCTGAGGAATCTAAGGATATCGAAAATTATATGAATCATAATCTTAACAACAAAACGACATCTCTGACGTCAAAGAATTCCCAACCAGAGTTATTGGGAGCAGTTTACCGTTCCAAAAATAACAGTAAAGATATATGTAACACCTATAAAGAACTAAGGAATATCTGTAATCCGAACAACCCACACAACCGTTACGAGATAGTAAAGGAGGTAGGCAGTGGAGCTTCTGGAATAGTTTATTTCGCTACCGATAAAAAAAGCGAAAAACAGGTGGCTGTGAAAAAGATTAATATGCAGAATTCGGCGTCGTCGCAATATATTCTGACCGAGATTTGTGTTATGAAACAATGCAACCATGCTAATTTGGTTAATTTCTTAGATGCTCATTTCCTCGAAGAAGAACATCAGCTGTGGGTTATCATGGAATACATGTATGGTGGTTGTCTAACCGATGTTGTCACAATGATTCAGATGAAGGAACGAGAAATTGCTTTCGTGTGTCGCGAAGTCCTACAAGCCATTAACTTCCTTCATTCGAAGAAAATCATTCATCGGGATATCAAATCAGACAACATTTTGTTGGGAATGGATGGTGCGGTTAAAGTTACCGACTTTGGTTTTGCTGCCAATATCCAGGGTGATGAGAAACGGCAAACAGTGGTTGGTACACCCTACTGGATGGCACCAGAAATCGTTAACCGCAAGCAATACGATAAGAAAGTTGACATTTGGTCCATTGGAATTATGTTGATTGAAATGATCGATGGAAAACCACCATATATGGAAGAAATTCCTGCGAAAGCTTTGTATATAATTGCTAAGAATGTTCGGCCGAATGTTGATAAACCAGAAAAACTTTCTTCAAATTTGAAAAGTTTCCTCGATCGATGTCTTGTAGTTGAAGTTGATAACAGAGCGACAGCTGATGAGCTCTTGAATCATCCCCTTTTGAAAAATTGGTCTGCAGAGGAGTTGGTGAAATGTATTGAAATGGTAAAAATAAAACAAGAAAATGAAGACCTCAACTATAAGTTATGTGATTTTTCGACGTTTGAAAGTATGGAAAAAGGAATTCTTGAAGAGTATTAATCTTAGTATATTGAGGTGAGTGAAAATATTTTGATTTTGTTTGCATTTAGTTTTCATTCTAACAGCAGTTTTTTTAAATAATACAACATACTTGTTGTCGATAGTTTGTATGAAAACTTCATTTTGTTTCTGTGATGGCTTAACTTTACCCCGATGCCTTTTTTTCAACCAATTGCCCCGAATTCCCCCTGGGGTAGCAAATAAGGTAATTTCGTTGAATATTTCCAAATTTGATTTGAAATCATCTCATATTTTCCTATACAAATTCACCATTTCGAAATGAAGAATTTCAACCAAACTTGCACGAAATTTGGTTGAAAATTAATGGGGTTTTCCATTGGTGAAATAAATCAATTTATTTTTGATTTGGATCTGTCAAAAACACAATTTCCCCTCTTTTTGCTTTCCATTGGGCAGAATAAATTGATTTATTTTTGATTTTGAATCAAATTTTCAAATCTAAATTTTTCGGCAGATTTGCCTCTCATTTTACTAACACCAATACAAATTTAAGCTGTCAGCTTGACAAAATGTGGGTTTTGATTTGAAATTTATTCGTTTTGGGAAAAATTTGCTGAAATTGTTTAAATAACTACAATCCTATTGAAAATGGAAGCAGTTTAATATGAAATTTACTGCATACACTTTTCAAAAGACACAAGTTTGAATGAATTTTTGCCAGCTATGCCGCACAGACAAGAAAGTACACCAATACAGTGGCAAAAATAATCAATTTGAATTGTGTTCCATTCGCGAAGAAAAAAATCAATTTTTTTACTGAAATCTGGATTTACCAATGGAAAACCCCATAAGTAAAAACTTTATAAACACACCCAAGTGGAATGTATCCATAGTGGAAACCCATTGTAAACCATTTAAAAAATCAAAATATGATGTATATAAAACAGAAACGGAAAGAGAACACAACAAAAAGAAGCTATTAACTGCCAAATCAAGTTTAAAATGAAATAAACAAATTTGCAATGAACACTTTTTCTGTAATTTATGAAACTGCCTCATTTCGGCTCCAATGAAAACGTAGATTAGGTTCACAGTACACAAATCAAAGGTAATATATTGCGCAGGTTGTCAAAGTTGGAAATGTCAAAAAATTAAAAATGGCTGTTTTGAATGCCCACAGGAACTCAACGCGCATCATTAGAAACAACAACAAAATATTGAAATTAGACAAGGAAAGGGGCACTGACTCCACCATTTTACCACCATAATACCTCGATTTTGACAGATGCGCAGAACTGAACAAAAATGAAAACGCTAATGATATTACCTTTAATATGTGTACTGTGGATTAGGTTTACTAAGGGCCAGTTGTACAAATATTTAAACCGTGGTTCAGAAATTTGTATCCATTGATTTCGGCGGGTTAATTGAGTTTCAACAGTGGATTACTGTTCAAGAGTGTTATAATAACCAATTACATACTTGAACCAGCGTTGAACGTTAGTTAATCCGCTGAAATCGGTGAATTAAAATCTTGAACCGAGGCTGAACCACTATTGTACAACTGGCCCTAAGCAGAGTTGAAGGTAGCTTCAACACAAAACGATATAATTTATTCTTGAAAAATTACTCAATCCTGAACGCACTCTTGCACTGCACTACCATCTAACAAAAAATTGAACGAAAGCAGCCATTTTTGTTTTCATTTTTCTTTAGCCAAACATTCAACGAAACACCTCAAATAGAAAAAGCCAGCTAGATATAAACATGACATATCGTGCTAAGCTACTCTATTCATCGTCCACCGTAGTCGTCGTCAAGTAATTTCTTCTAATCTATCAAAAATTAATTAATCGCTTTGAGTAAGTTATACGTGTACGTTGTCTCGTCGCGCGTTTAGAATTTTTTTATTTTCAATCCGTGTCGTATTAATGTATAAATTTTAATTAATTTTCATACAAATTCCCATCAATACAGTGCATTTTCATTCTGAAAATCAAATCTTAATCCCAAACAATACAAAAGTTTAGATGTAAATTCTTTTGATAACAAAACATCAAGTGCCACTCCTATACCAAAAAAAAAACAACAGGAATATCTTCTGTGTCTCCTTTCTTATATTTCCTTTATTCTTTCTCTTTGTGAGCAAAAAAAAAAAATAAAAAAAAAAACAGTTTATGTGCTTTAAGTGAAAATTAGAGTTATTAATTTTTTGCGAAAATAAAAAAAAACTGGATTTATTTTGAAAATTGATAAAACACAATAATTAATTAAAAAAATCGCATGCTATTAAAATAAAAAAATAAATCCCAAGCGAAAGTGTAAAAAGATCCTCTCGCAAACGAGAACAAAAGAGAAAACAACATAACATTAGTCTCTTGACATTTTCTTAAAAGATCTCGATAAGAGAAGAGTTGATATAAAATATGCGATGATTCACTCGCTTAATTAAATTTATTTTCCTTGAAAACAACAAATTCCTTCTAAGTGACTCGCGCACTGTTGTCGTTGCACTACAAACCATAATTCATAATGCATTCCATCAAACGTTGGCTCAAACCCAACAAGGAGCAAATATCACAAATTGGTGCTCCGACTGATTTCCAGCGTCACGTTCACGTCTCCCTGAATAAATTGACCGGCGATTTAGAGGGCTTGCCAACCCCATGGCTGCGACTGATGAACGACCAAATCACACAGGACGAACAAAAGAAAGACCCCGAAGCGGCCTATCAGGCTGTCAAATTCTATAACTACTCGATAAAGAAGAAGGAACAAGCGGACGTATTTAAGCCCTTCATCACCGAACAAGCCATCCACGAGGAATCAAAGGAAATCGAGAACTATGTCAATTTCAAGAATGCCCACAAGTCGCAGGACAGTTTGGGTGATTCGTTGGAATCGTTCGAGACCAGCAGTGAGGAGAGTGGGAGTAGCAACACCAGCAGCAATGCATCGATCCTCAATGAACAGCTTAAGACGATGACGACGACAACTAAGAAATCTCCCGCCAAATCACCGGTCAAGTGTGTGCCGATGTCACCGCCGTCCTCCCCGCCACCTTTGCCAGCGAAGAAGAGCATGACGCTGCCGTCGCTTAAACCAGAGATAAAGCCAAAACCCAGAATCACACATAGCAATAAGAAACTGCAAAAAGGAGTCGAGGACTTACGGCTGATTTCGTCCAGTTTGGCCAATTCACACATCAACACCGATACGATCATCATCAAAACTGCCGAGGCGAATGCCAACTTGGATGACGCGCCTGTGGACGAGAGCATCTTGCGTCGGTCGAAGGAGAAGCGGGAACAGAAATCCGATGCCGATATCTATGCCGAGCTGAGACAGATCTGCAATCTGAATAATCCACGTGACCGATACAAGACCACCCTGGAAGTGGGCAAAGGAGCATCTGGAGTGGTATTCATTGCGGCCGACAACATGTCCGAACAACAGGTGGCTGTGAAGACGATCGACATGAAGAACCAGTCCTCGAAGGAGCTGATTCTGACTGAGATTCGCGTCTTGAAGGACTTCAACCACCCTAATTTGGTGAACTTCCTAGATGCTTACCTGCTCGAGCCGGAGGACCAGTTGTGGGTGATCATGGAGTACATGGATGGCGGGCCTTTAACCGATGTTGTCACCGAAACTGTGATGAAGGAACGGCAGATTGCGTGTGTGTGTAAGGAAGTGCTGCATGCCATAAGCTTCCTTCACTCGAAGGGCATAATCCATCGGGATATCAAGTCGGACAACGTTCTGTTGGGCATGGACGGAGCGGTCAAAGTGACCGACTTTGGATTTTGTGCCAACATCGAGGGCGATGAGAAAAGGCAGACTATGGTTGGAACACCCTACTGGATGGCCCCAGAGGTGGTCACTCGGAAGAAGTACGGCAAGAAGGTGGACATTTGGTCGATTGGGATTATGGCAATTGAAATGATTGAAGGTCAGCCACCATATCTTTACGAGACTCCGCTGCGGGCTTTGTATTTAATTGCAGCGAATGGTCGGCCTGATGTAAAGAGCTGGGACAAACTCACACCGAATTTGCAAAATTTCCTCGATCGGTGTTTGCAGGTTGAAGTTGACAAGAGAGCGACTGCCGATGAGCTCTTGAGTCATCCATTTTTGGATGACTGTTGTGAACCGAGAGCTTTGGTGCCAAATATAAAAGCGGCTAAAAAGGTTTTGAGGAGAGTGTGTTAAATAAGATCGAGAAAACTATAAGTGCATTTTCTTTAAGTTGTAGTTGATGATTTATAAATAAAAAAAAAATACGAAAACACGAAAATAACAAAAAAAATAATATACAGGGTGCTGCTGAGTAGCGAAATATCAAGTTAATTACATAAAAATGGATTTATGCAAAAGGAGACATAAGGCATTTTATGATATTTATGTTTGTTTTTTGTCTTCTCTTGATTTCCTTTCAATGAGGCGTGTGAAGCAAAGGATCGATGGTGAGTGGATCAAATTTGAATTGTATTTAATTTGTAGGTTTAAATTCGTTACCTAGAAACTTGGTGAAACATTAAAATATAGACATTATAGGTATGTAAGATAAAAAAAAGACCTTAAAAATTTGTACATACATATCGTACCCTATCTCACCAACTGACGTCACTGTTTTTTTTCGCATTTTTCAAAAACGCTTTTTAAAGGTTTTTCTTATAAAATGTAGGATTTCTATTTTTGAATTTAATACATAATCGATTGAATGGTTTAAAGAAAAACTATAGCTAAAATATGCATTTTAAAAAATGTGTTAAAAAGCAGTTATGTCAGTTCGTGAGATGAGCCACGATACGTAATGTACTTATAATATCTTATATTATTACTTTTTACTACCTATTTTATTTTTTTGTACAATTATTGCACCTACATACTCTTTAAAAAAGCCATTACAAAAAATCATAAATCAATTTTTGAGATATTACCTTAAATATTTAAAAAAAATTAAAACTTTGATAGGTAGGTAGGTAGGTACCTACATAATGTGCAATATTTGTTCAACTTTTTAAGAGCTTCTGTATACATTTATATCTATAATCTATAATCTATATCTATAATCTATATCTATAATCTATATCTATAATCTATAATCTATAACATTATATAAAGACGAAACGATTATTTAGTTTGTCACGCGAAATCTCAGAAACTATTTACCTGATTAACTTGAAATTTTTTCTACAATATTCTTTATCTTTAGAAGATTGTAATAAGATAGTTTTTGTTTATCTAATTCGTTTGTTTAATACTAAAATTAATTTTTTTAAATTGATAGTCAACTTTTTTCTTGATTTTGACTTACATATTCACTTATAAATACGAAACTAATTGATAATTGAAAAAAAACAAAAATTATTTCATAAAGTACATTTTTGTATGCAAATTTTAAGCCCTAAATCTTTTCTTAATTATGCATACAACCTGAGAAATAAATATAAACAAATCTCTAAGTCACTTACTTTTTCTATTTTTTTAAATCCAGGAATTTAAATCAATAGCATTCATGAGGTCGCTGCTTTGTTTCATTTCATATCATTTCCACCCTCTTACAGTTTTTCCTCCCTTACGTTTTTTTATTTATGTTGTACAGGTTTCTCTTTGTTTACTCTTTTTCCACTCAATTTTTTTTCTCACATTCTTTTGTTTTGTTTCGCTTTGAGTATAACGCTGCAGGCAGGGATGGCCGAACTAACGCTTTTTGGAATAAACTACATTTTTTACATTTGCTACGTAGTTTAGATATATAGTAAACTTTGAAGATTGTATTTGAGTTGAACTGTTTTTATTGAAATTTTATTATTTACCTAGCTTTACTATGTATGTAGCAAACGTAACATTTTGTAGTATATAAGGCGTGTAGTTTATTTAATTAGCTATGCGTAGTTAATCATGTAGAAAATGAAGTGTAGTTAATTCGGCCAACCCTGGTTGCAGGTAGTCAGGCAAGAAGAAGATGTTTACTTGGGTGCGAAGTATTATATGTATATTTGTATATGCAATAAGAAAATCAACGGGAGATAAAGATTCTGTTTATGTGTCAAACATGAACCTACTTAACATACAAATAGGTAAACCATTTTTTAAGAACTCACATTTATCAAAACGTATAAGTGTATAATGTATAAACTTTTTGTTAATAAGATGAAATAGAAATTAGGTACGGGTAGCGGTAGCCCTATTTAGTACTATCGGTATATATGTAGGTATGTTAATATTAATTCTTATTTTTGCGAAGCAAGGCGAGCACGGGTCTACTAGTCGTTAATAACAGCAATATAAACCATACATGTATACAGAAAGGTCGCATCACTCCTCCTAGCTTTGAATTTATTATTTTAAAAAAATAGTAGGTAGCCATTTAGTTAAAAAGTTTTTTTATTCAGAAAATATTTTTTCGCCACATCAAAACGCATCCAATTTGAAGATGTAAATCCCAAAAATTTGCAAGTTTCTCACTAGTAGTATTTTTAAGTGGTCTTTGTTTTTTGTTGCATTTTTTTTAACATTTAGTGCTGAAGACTCAAAATGATGTGAAAAAAGTTAATTGAAATTAACTGCACTCTATACAATGTACATAAATACGTATTACGTACATACATACATACATATTTACTTATTTATATTTATATAATAGCTCCGTATTACACTCTAGAAATCTAAGCCTTTCGTGGTTGCTATAATTCGGTATTTGCGTCATGGAATCCTCTACTAATTGTTGCATTTTCAGTTTTAGACAAGTTTCGACTAGGTAGTAAGAAATTTACCGATAAAATACCAAACAAATAAAAATAAATAGATTCAACCACCCCACTCAGCTGTAATTAATTTTCTTTACAAGCGTCTTTCTATTTATATACAATTTAAACCCCAAAAAAAAAACTTCCATCTGTCGAATCGTAAATTTATATATTAAAAAGAAGTACTCACTTTCGAATATGTATTGGGAAAGCAGACAAACATCCCAGGGGGTCAATCAACTTTCTTTCTCCACGTTTGCTTCTTTTTGTTTTTTTGTTATTTTTGGTTCGTGGCTCCTCTATGTCGTTGTCTTCATTTTGGTCATAGTCGTCATAGTCGACGAGTACGTTAACCAGCACTCAATGTCACTCTTGAAATCCAACTACGCTTCTTGAGTGCATAATAATATCAAGTTAATTTACAGCACAAGGTCAGATATTGTGTGCAGTGGAAAATCATTGCCGCATGAAATAAAAAAGTCTTTAAATATGCATACATATTTATCTATTTATGTGCATATATATGTTCGTATATAAGTATGATACACCCGCGCCAACAACAAACTATGATGGTCAGTCACGTTTGATTTATAAGGTCTGCCTGGTTTGGTCGTATCTTGCTTGGTATCTAAAATGCGTTTGTTTACACAAAGTAACATTCTGTCTGAACGATTTTATCTATCTGTCTTTCATTTAAATTTAAAATACTCAAGACATCTGCTCCTTAAGCTTTAATATTACACTTGAAAAAAAAAGAAGTACAAGTGATACAAAAAGAACAAAATGAGTTGGAAAAAAAAAATCATAGAAGAGATACGAAGAAAGTCACGTTCGGGGTTTTTCCTTCTATGTATTTGGACGGAAGCCGAAAATGTATTATATTTTATTTTATTTTTGTTCCACAACTGAAAATGATAAAATTAATTGAAATTACATTGTTGATTGATTTGGTGCATTATGTAGTTTTAAAACTCCTCAGCCAAAATGTTTTAAGGTAGACTTAGTTGACTTAAATGGAATAAGTTATAAAAATGTTTGTCACGTAACAATGCAAGACACGTTCAACTAGTTTATGCAGCAAAACCATATTTAAATACATTTTCTTTTATAGAAACTTCGATCAGTGTTACGATTTATTAATTTTTAATAATAAAATTTGAAATCGTTTGCCGCAACGACGCACGTACGCGTGCACTGTGAATGGCTTTAAAATTGAATTATTTCCCATGACTTGGAGTTTGAAAAAGCTTCTTTTTTCATTGTTAAAACAATACCTACAATGTATCAAAATTATAATCAAGGAATCGAGGGAGTTGGGATGCGATACATTGAAAGTGGTTTCCCTCACTTATTCTATTTTCAGAAAAGTTGTACTTTTGATGCAATTTTTTTCGTTAATGAAATTATTACCTTCGCACAGGACTAATTGCAACATTAATATCGTTTGGTTTCCTTTCACGCTAAAAATCTGCTGCGAGCTCTTAGACTAGGTTAGTATTTTTGACAAAAAGTGTGGAATTTTGAAAAACTTCGGCCATTAGCGGAAATTACCTTCTTAAATTTTTCGCATATTATGTCATTTTTGTATGGAATTTTTCGATTCCCTGGGATTTAATAAATATTAAATTAGAGTTAAAAAAAATGCCAATTCTGACTTTCTTTTTTACACGTCTTCAAATTTTAAATTATTTATTTTTGAGAACAACATTTTTTGGGGTAGTCCGATCATGGAATATTTCGTGCAAACTGTTTCTCATTCGAATTGCAGATAAAGCTATGTATATCCTTCTGTAATAAATACAAAAACCTGATCCAAACGTAGATGATTATTTTTTTCAAACAAATCAATAAAATTCTATGGGGTTTTATTTTCTGTAAAGGATAAGGATCCATCAAATTTTTTTCATTCTGTACTGCACGTGCATTCTGCCTTTAGTCCTTTCACATGTCAGACCTGAAATCCTTTTCATGTTTTTTTTTCTTTTACGAATATTCCCAACAAAAGACGTCTTCTACCTATGCACCTTGAATGAATTTTCCTCTTTCTATTGTTTGTTGTTAAATAATTCTATTTCACCGTAAAATGATTCACAATACAATCCATTCGCTCATCTGTTTTAATCTTTGGTGTAAAAGCATCAACGAAAAATTCAAGAAAATTCCTTAAAATTTTCTTACGGCGCGGCGTGCAGGGCGTATTTAATTGAATTTTGATGGAATGTAATGAGATATGTAGATGTGGTGGCTGAAATTAAGAAACAGTCAATCTTTTTTTTATTTATTTATTAATCTCTTACCTGCTGGTCTTTCTGGAATTTGTGACGAAATTTTGTTGTTTATATGTAACGAAATAAAATAAAATTCGATCGGTGTGTTTGAGTTTGAGGTGGGTCGTTGATGGTTCTTTCTGTCTGTCATGGATTAATTGTTAAAATTAGACTTCTTGTTGTGTGAGTTTTAATTCTTTATAACGTAAACGAAACTACCGTGACATAGCACAACGGTCATTGTCTTCCATCAATTTTGTTCTTTTTTTTAAAACTGTTTTTGAAGTAATTGTTGTCCCTAATGCAACCATGTAGGCGTACACAGTTCCGACTTTGCCTATCACATCAAATTAGGTGCATTCAAGAGCGCAAATTGAATTAAAAAAATGAAAAACGATGGGGACGCCGACAAATCGTAGGAAGACACGTCGGGACATGTTGTTCTTTGAATTCCATCTTTTAACTCTCTGAACACTTATTTAATTAAAAAAAAAATAAAAACAACGCCATCGTCATCCGCTTCGAGCTTCACTCATAATTTTTGTTTTGCTAAATTCCTTATTTTTGCTCGTTATATCAATTAGCAACCACGCAAAGTGGGCATTGGTTTGAGTTTGGGCATTGGGCTATGCAAGATGAAAGCAATTCAACGAGAATACATATCAAACGTTAAGCTAAAAAAAAAACTGAACAAAAAGTGAAAATACGTTCCATTTCTGGCTATAGTAGACCCCAGACCTGCCGCCGCGGTTACTTCATGGAAAATTAAATGAAATATATCAATGAGGGAGCAATGTCTGCAGTTTATTTTCAAATTATGGGAAGTCCGCCATCCAGTCCGACGAAGATGATCCGGAAATTGCTGGTGAATGAGAGAAACCACTGAAAAGAGAGAAAATAATTGTGTGCGATCTTAGTGAAGCACACAAATTAACACAAAGCTAAGGAAATGCAATTTTCTTTTGTTTTTCTTTATATAGGTATATTTTTTACAACATTAAAAAGTGTTGTAAAAAAAAAAAATACCAGAAATTAATGAAACAAGAAAGTAAAACACAAACTAAAGAGAAAAAAATAAAACTTGATGGTAAGCTGCTTGATTCAGTAGGTAACTACGGTCACTACTTTCACCCAGGCAAACTAACCGACTTGGTGCGCTGGCTGTGATGAATATTAATTTCCATATGAATGCAGATTATTTCTGGACTCTTGTTTTATATTTTTATTTTCCTAATCTTCTATTTTACTGACCAATACATTTGCACATTTATGACTTTGATTTTAACTTTGGCGAAATTGAGAAAGTGATAGAAAAAAGTTCGTGATCCGGTTGGGGAATTTCAAGGTTCTTAAATACGTTAACGCCCTCTGCACCTGACTATAGAGTTTTGCAATTGGAAATTCACACCGGTGTCAAATGAGACTTTATTAAAAAGAAACAAGAACTGTTTGTAACTGATGTTATTTGCCCGCACAAAAACGCGATGAATTGCGTTTACCTTTATGACTAGCGATGATAAACTCCCCGGCTTATGAGCGAATATAAGAGCAGAGTGAAATAGCAATGAAAACTTATAAATAATTTACAGAATGAATTTTAAGCTATTTTAATTTTATTTTCCTCTAGTTATGTAAATTCATGTCTTATACAGGGTGCTTTAAAAATGGTGCAGATGGGGTCGAAACAAGAAACGTTTTGGGAATAAGCTATAACTCCAGTCTATTAAAAATTGGTGGTAGCTAACCCAAATGTTGTTGATTCATTCAAACCTTCAATATGAAATATTTTATTTGAGAAGGAGTCTATCTGTCCCGTTTTGGCAGGAGAAAGAATTTTCTAAAAAAAATTGATTTAAAATAAAAAAACAAATTATTAAATAAACATGCTGCAGATAGTATTAAATACTAAGTTTGAACCTACTTTCAGATTCTCTATCGAACTTATGATTACGGACTCTGGCCACACTAAATTCAGTAATAACAATTCAACTTTGTTTATTTACAGAATGCGTCTTGTCTTTTCTCGACTTCATTCATTCATTCATTTGTCGATATCATGTATGTACTTATTTTAAAATTTCAATCGTGTATGCAAATTAACAAAAGTGCATCACCTCCTGCACTTGGCCATCTAGAAACAGAGATTTAACACGTTAATGAAGAATTAATGAGATCAATTTAGTAAGCTTCTTGCGTTGTAGTCTTAGTCTAGTCTTTGTGGGAAATATTACAAAAACAGAACAGTTGGATCGAGGGAACCCACAGTAGGGAGGAGTTTGTGATGATAATTTTCATCACTTCCATTATATTTCTCTGTTTGAAAGATTAAATTTTCAAATAAACCGTATATTTTAGTTGTGCCATAAAAATAAAACTCGACAAACATATATGTACCAACCACAATATTATTTTGTTCTTCGTTTATCTAGAATCATTTATCCATTAATACTTCAGTTGCATATTATATGCATGTTCGAAGATCGGAGTGTTGAGACGACGGCTCCTCTTCCATCAGTGAAGTGTCTTTGTTCGTTGGCAATGTCGGGAAGGTTGGGGGAGAGAGTTTTAAAAATAAATACATATCCCTGGAAATGATATTTTTATGTTCATCGCTAATATCAAGAAACCACGATAAATCTTAGAACACAAGTACTTCTATTGATAAAATATCTGTGCATGTGTGTGTCTATTTTTTATTTTTATTTTATTTAAAATTCCATTGGCACCGCATGGAATATTTCCAGCAGTTTATTCAGACTATCTTCTCATAGTCTAGCCGAAGCCCCGGAGAAATAAAAAAAAAAATAATAAAAATACTTTTTTGCATGTTTTGGAATGAGAACGAGAAACATTTATGGAATTCTTTGGAGAATAATTAATTCCGCACTCGAGTTTATGATATATACATACATAGGTACACATGTGGGATTTGCAGTTGTTTATTTATCTTCGGGGGTTTATTTGGTTTTTGTGTTTTTGATTACATTTGGATTTTAAGGAATTAAGTTGTAATGACTAAAAACGGAAGTTGTAGGGATTTTTTGGGATTAAATAATTAGGTATGTGAAATGGATTTTTATTATGTTTTTCGAGTCAAATAATTTGCAAAACTAAATTAAACAGCTTACGGCAAAGCCAAAGCTTTTATATTCGTTGTAATTAATTTATTTATTAATTTTTACTAAAACATACTAAATTTTTACTAAATTAAGTAGATTTATGTATGTTTAAATTAAACAGTTGTGATTAGAACGCCCATGTTCTGCATTTCGATTGAAATCGAATTTCAATTTAACTTGAAATGATATTCCATGTTCTACAATTGGCCGCGTTCAGGTTTGTATCCAAGCCGATCACGAATCACAGCTGATGTTAAAGCAGCTGTTGCCAAAAAATAAATCTGAAGCTATCTTAAAAATTCTGGAATACTAATCCTATGAGAAATGTCAACAAGAGCTGATTTGCGTTCAAAAGCATACATGGATACTAGAGTATCTTAGATAGGCTATCCAAGTGCAATAGGCCTCGTTTTCGAAAATTTTGCAATTATACTTCGAACTGTCAAAGTTCAACATGTATCCATTTTTAATTGATTTTTTAAAGTGAAATTACACCGTAGATGAAAAGGATTCATTATTCATTCAGAACTAAAAAAAAAGTGTGAGTGCCGGGACTCACGGTTTAGATGTGTAAACATACGTAACGTAACGTGAACCACAATCACAGAATCACGATCACAAGATACGTTACGTTTTTTTCACCCTACCGCCAGTATAGATGTTTACACATCAAAAATAATATATTAGGGCCAGTTGTACAATAGTGGTTCAGCCTCGGTTCAAGATTTTAACTGACCGATTTCGGCGGATTAACTAAGGTTCAACGCTGGTTCAAGTATGTAATTGGTTATTATCACACACTTGAACAGTAAACTACTGTTGAAACTCAATTAATCCACCGGAATCGGTGGATAAAAATTGTTGAACCACTGTTTAAATATTTGTACAACTGGCCCTTAGAGTTTCGTAACGGCGGCGTGAGTATACTTAAAAAGAGTGTGTCAGATGAATTTTGTATTCTTTTATTCGTATTTTCTTATGTTTCCCATTAAAATAATTATAAATAGGTAAATACTAAAAGGAACACAAATATAAAGTTTGCTTACATTTTGTATCAAGAATAGAAAAAAAAACAAAACTATCTGGAAATGCACAAATTTCACACCGCATACACAAATTTGGATTGAATATATTCAGAAGGCGGGATGAACCGGTGTTTTTTTGCAGAAATTACTGCAGTTAAACTTCTCACATCTGACATCTGATTAAAATCTAGATTTTGATAAAAAAATGTTAAAATCTCATCAAAAACAACTATAGCTTGCAATAAAACGTGGGAAATGAGTAGGTTTTGGAAATAAACGAACAAGGTTAATATATTTTGTTGTGTTATATTGGTGTAAATGCGTTATCAAACAATAAATGTCAGAGAACATTTTCCAGTAAGCTAAGCGATTTGAAAATTATTCTTTAATCTTTTTTCACCAGTCTTAAAATAGCACCCTTAATATTTCTCCAATCAGATAAACGATTAGAAGGCACGATATATAAATTATTTAGGTCAGACAAAGTCTAACAAAAGATACCTATAATATGTACATATGTATGCAACGTTATGTCTATGAATTTATTGCCCTTTTTTACTTTGTTCAACTTCAGCTAAAATAAAATGCCATTCTTTAACTTTAAAAAAGTAACAAAAAAAAACATTAACAAAAAAAAACTCAAGCCATCTTAAAGAGAAACTATGAATTTCATCACTTTATCTCTAATCCGCAATTGTATAGAAAGCACAATAAAAAGTCAAATGAAATACAATAGTGAATAGAATTACCTATACCTACCGAATACAAAGGAGAAATTAAATCGTTGATTTTCTAATGACCTTGAAATTAAACTCGAGAAACTACGTCCAATATGTTTTAAAACACTCAGTGATTATTCTGAGAATGTTGAAAATATAAATAAATTGATTAAACTGGCCAAACAACAAAAGTCATTCCAATTAAATTTAGCTAAAATAAAAAAAAAAGTTCTCATGTATAATATAATATGACACGATTTGTCATTGCTCGCCCTTATTGTGCTATATGAGCTTGATAACACAAATTACTTGAGTTTGAGTACCTACTCATTTCCATGGCATCCCTTAAAAAAAATATACATATAAATGTAATGCTAATGCTATATTCATATCTAGGTATACCAATTTTAATTTGAAAAGAGCCTGCATGCTATAATTTGACTTAAATGAATCTCCTAAGTTAATGGTGACTCACGCAATCGCGTTAAACAACAATAAAACTAATGTATAAGTTCATTATACCTATATACGAGGATTTATATAAAAATTACAAAATAAAAAAAAAAAATATTATACTATAGGGTCTTCGTATGCTGTAACGCATGGTTTAATGCATTGAATGAAGAAGTCTGTACACAAATTTTATAGTGTGACCAGATTTAGATTAGATTAGATTAGTTTAATGTTTATTTATCATTAACAAAGCTATTTTTACATATTTACCTAATACATTTGAACAAATAAATAATTAAAAATAAAATTATTCGAAGAGATTTTTAAGACAACTTAATACCTAATTAATTTTGACAAACTGTAATATTTTATTTTTGAATCTAGTTACATTATTTTCGATTTGCTCATAAATTAATTTTATGAAAATTAAACCTAAATGACATAAACTGATTTTGCCAAAATATCGACGATATTCTGTCAAGGTATGAAACTTTTACGTTCACACGAATGACGAGTCTGCCGTGGCGTGCGTTGTAATGTTATTTTTGTCAAAGTGTTTTTTTTATACGTTTTGGTGCCAACGCGTTGACGCAGCAGAAAATGCTGCTGTGCCGACGTTGATATAGTCAATGCAATGACGAGCAATCCGTCGATGAGTCAATTCACCGAAAATAAACCGTGTTAGGTTACTTCTCAAACCTACCCATTTCTATAATTTTTAGCTGTCAAGTTTAAAAAGTTTATAAAAAAAAACTGTTAGAATCTGGCAGTTTCGGGCAAGTAAGCAAACAGACCTAAAATTCTTGTCACTGCAAACGTCAACCCATTGACACTATTCTGCGTTGAACATCGCACGACGTGACTACTTTTAAACAGAGAATCAACACCTTTTACAATTTGCGTCAAGATAGTCTTATCATTGCTTAATAAAATAAATATTTGCTTTGAAAAATACCAAATAAAATCCACAAAAAAAGCACGTCTGGTCACCCTATATGATATGACATACACTGTCTCTATTATAGCAGTTTTACTAACTCAAAAATGTCAATGACAGGGTAGCAATAATTTAAAATGTGAACACAAAGAATAAACAACAACAAACAAAATACTTCACGAAAAAAAAAGCAGAAAGAAAAAATAACAAAAAACAACCAAAACAATCCATCTAATGAAATTACCCCGCGTCACGTCGTTTTCTTCGGAGTCGTTCACGTCCTGGCATATACATACATAAGTCGGCAAACCCTCACGCCTCACGCTATATGAAAAGCCGGGTACAATTTTGTTTTTTTATTTTACTCAAAAGACACACTATAATATACTCATATAATAGTTTACTACATACTTGTTCGTACACTTGGGATAGCCCCTCCATTTAGAGGCAAAACAGCAACATCAAGTTTAATATCGCATGCAATGCAAGTCAAGTCATCAAAGTGATTAATTTGTTTAGAGAAAAAAAATAATAAAAAAAAAGACAGAGATAGTATACCTACCTACCTACAACAAAGACAACAACAAAAAATGAAGAAAAGTAGAAAACCAAGCGGCGGAGGTGGAAAATTACAGTGAAAATCATAAAATTTTAATCTGCTCTGGAAGAGTTTGGGAGTTGTGTGGATTCAAGAGCGTAGCCGAAACTAAATTTGAAGGGATCTAACTAACAGAAGTGGAGCTACTGTTAGCTTCATTTTATTATCCATATGATCTGATCCGGATCAAATTTTAACACGTAAATACAAAAAGAACATGTCATCCTTCCTTTTATCTGAATCTATTTCAATGATCCAAAAACTTAGTTTTTTATTATTATTATGGTAAGGTAGTGTAAGCTTAGTGCAAAGAAAAAGGAAAAAACTAGAAAAAACATAAAAATATACAAACACAATACGTCTGTTTCTTTACTTCTCAAAACTGACCAATTCTAGTCCAATTTTATTTTTTTATATAGAATTTGACGGTATTGTGGGATAAAATGAGTAGAAAGTGGAAGTTTTGGTAAGTGGAATGCAAAAAGAGATGGTTATATACCCTGACTGTCACTGTCATCCAGGAGTGGCCGCCATCTTAGATTTTTTTAATTTAAGGGGTTATCAATATTCATGTAGTCAACATATTCTTAAAATGGATCTAACGATTTTGCTATAAACTTGGTACTTGTATTGTCTAAATAATAAAACTATGTTTCAGGTTTTTAGAATAAAAAAATATGTAGGTACGTTGCAAAATATTCCTAATGACTTTTTTTGTAGAAAATCGTTTCATATTTTGGTTAGGTTTTCCCATATACCTTGTTAATGGCCCAACCCTAAACCCCTACCTAACTGCGGGCATGTTTGAAGTCGCCAACATTCATTATTAAGTCTGCACCAGCTTTCTTGAATAAGCAAAAGCAACAGCAAGAGTCCCATAACATAATCGAGTTAATTAAAAAAAAAAAATTGAAAAGACAACTTTTGCTTTTCCCCTTCAATTTGTTATAATTTTGTTTCTGTTTGTTTTTCTTTTCTTCGTTCGGTCTGTTGTTTTTTTTTTTGCTAACCACTAGCTACTGCCTACTATAAAGTATAGGTATACACTTCAGCAGAAGAAGACTCATATCAAAATACTGGGTTCACATATTTTGTTCAACCACATGACAAGTGTTCTTTCGAAGAAAAATTATAAAACAAAAATAAAGTTTTTTTTTTTTAATTTTTAATTTCAGGGTCAAAGTAATGAGGAAAAAGAAAATTGCATAGTAATATAACTTGTAAATATTATACAATACCTAGGTAATGTACATATAATTAACTGAGGTTGTGTTTACATTGTAGTTAAATTTTATGGCAACAAATTAATATTTAAAATAAATCTTGGGTTTTAAGTGCAAATTATTCAAAGATCGTTTGCCTTGTATGATAGGTATTCATTTGCGAAGACAAAATTTTGTGATGACTCAAAAAGTTTCGATCGCAATTCTATTAGGCTACAGCAGAACTCTTTATGCGGCTCACAAGTCCAGCATCAGAAAGGCTGTGTAAATCCTGCTTGAAATAGAGATTTGAAGGTTCAATATCTAAAAACAAAGAAGACTTTTTAAAAAATTTTGGTTAATAAATGACAAGTGAAATCTGAAAAAGATCAACAAAAAAAACAATTTTTTGGTTGAATGGAAAATCACATTGATCATTTAACTGCAAAATAATGATGTTGGCCATATTAATTTTTTTTCCAAATTTTCCAGTTAAAAGGCGCGTTCAAAAAAATGACATCTCAGAGATTTCGCTCCGTCAAAAAGTAAACGAAGCGAATCCAAAGTTTTGTTTCCTCGCATTTTGACAGCAAATCAGATAAATTTTTCTGAGGAATCCTATTTATGTAACTAAGCCTGCTGTAATCACCGATATAGGTATTATTTTCCAGAACATGCCCTATATTTCTGAGAGAACTCATTGGGGCACCGTTTATTTTTAGAAATATAACACAATTCCTTATGATAATTTCTAACTCTTGCTGTCAATAAGGGAGAATGTTGCTCCAATAGGCATGATCAGGAAAATTAGATCTACTACATAAATATAATTCCTCAGCTAAATTTCTTTAGAATAAAAAGATAAGGAAGAGGTATATATCACATATACAATGTATGTGGGTGAGGCACCAAATATAAAAAAAAAAAAACAAAATGAGCCTCATCTGTCATTTTGCCGAGCTACAGTGTTAAAATAATGAAAATATGTACTTAATAAAAAAGTGAAATAAAAGATAAAATAGTGAATATGTACTTGAAATATTTTATTAAACAAAATATAAAAAACCTATAATATGGAGTTTTCATATTTTTTCTTTTCAAGGGCTGATTGTGTCTCATATTCCACATAAAGTAATGTGAAGTGATATTTTTTAAGTAAATACCTACATTATCTTATACTACGGTAAATGAGGCAATTTCGTTGAAAATTTCCAAATTCAATTCCAAATTATCTTATTTCCCATACAAATTCACATTTCGAAATGAGGTAATTTCAACGAAATTTGCACGAAATTTGGTTGGAAATTACGTAAAAACTTTATGAACATAACCAAGTGGAATGCATCCATAGTGTAAACCCATTGGAAACCATTGAAAATGTGTAGGACCCTGTTTAGATTGGGAAGATTGAGTCGGGACTGGTGAGTGCCATCGTGTTTACATTTGAAACTTTGAGTTGCCTCGAAATACAGTCAAACAACAACAATTTAAACATTTCACACATTGAAACAACAACAAAGTAGATTCATGAGTCCGGTTTTTTTGTTTTCTTTGTGCCTCGCGAGATTCCTCACCCCACACTTCTCTTGCCTACGAACTGCTATAATACCGGCCTCATTCTTCCCAATCTAAACAGTGTCTAGAGTAGTTTCACTTACTTTTTGTGGAATATGATTTTTGGATTCGCTAGCTCAGATATCTTTGAAATCTCATTTTTTCTGAACGTGCCTATTAATTGGAAAAAAATATAAAAACAAAAGTAAAATGTCGTTTTATGTGTCAATGTCGAAGTAAATCAAGGAAATATAGAGTGTGAAATCCTTTCTTTTATTTAGCTCTATTTTATCTTCAAAATGACTGACAGAGGAAAATTTTTGTTACGAACTCTCAGAATTACCTATATTTTTACCTTTTTCCTTTACTTCCCAAAACAACCCATTTTTAGCTCAAAACACTGTCAAAGTTCATATAAACAAAAAAAAAAACTAGTAGAATCTGGCAGTTTCGGGCAAGTAAGCAAACAGACCTACTGTTAAATTCTGTCAATGTGACGTTAGCTGTGCTCTTTTGGATCTTATTGGTCGCGTTCGAGTAAAATTTAAGAGCCGGATTGGTTGGTGTTGTTGTAATCCTATAGAAAAAAACAGCTGATGAACAAACCAGCTGTTTTCCTACATAAATCTGAAAGGTATCCTAAATTTTTTTTCTTATTTTTTTGAAAAAAAAAAAACAGCTGACATCTGGAATACGTGTCAGCTGATTTTCACTTTCTGTGGCAATGGATTAAAGAACACGCGGGATTTCTAGTTCGTGGTTTTTTTTTTTTTTTTTTTTTTTACATAAATTTTGATTTTTACCGAACAAAATACATAAAATGTAAAATAAAATATATACATATAAAATACAAAATAAAATGTAAAATAAAATATATACATATAAAATACAAAATAAATATAAAATACCAGACAAACCTTTCCAATCTGGTTTTGGTCGTTCGAAAACTTATCCGATACAATCATTCGAACGCGGCCATTTTCTCGTTTTTCTGAACTTGCCTAACTATATGATATGTACATATGTACATACTTTTAAAATATTTTATGTCAATGTGATGATTTGCTGTGCTCTTCTTTGTACTCAAGACTGCTTAATCAATTTTGTTTAAGCTCGTACAACGCTTTCAGAAACTGCCCTGAAAAAAGAAAAAAAAAACAAGTAATTTATTTTGCATTTAGTAATGACCTTAATCATGACCTTGATCTTTGAAAAATATCTTACGTGATGAAATATTAAACCATCCCGTTAATTTTGTATAATCAATTTATGAGCACTTAAAACAAAAATTAAAAAAATGTATGTTTTTTAGAAATTACAGCAACAAATTTATTTTAAGTTTTACTAAGAAGAGTTTTGTTTTTTATTTTTCTTTATAAAAATTCAAACCCTGTAGTCAGAATCAAAAAAAAAAAACATGTTGAACTACATTTTTAAGCTTAAAACAACATACAAGCGCTTACTTTCATTTTATTTCAAATTTCATTTAATTTTTTTTCTTCCATAAGTTAATCACAAATTCTCAGAAACGCATTCGTAAGTATAATTAATTTCAATTATAGGATAACCAAATATACCTACCTACGTAAGTTTCTCTTGAAACTGGTTGACCGTATCTTCTCTACCCCACATTTTTCGTAAACAAATTGATAAATAAATCACATTCCTCTGAGTATTCTTTTTTTTTAACGAAATTTATATTATTCAATCGCACGTACTTGCCATTGCCATTATCGTTCTAATGTAATAAAATATAATTAACATACTCAATAATTGGCACTATAATATTAGAGAACAGAGTGTTTGTATTTGCAACGGGAGTCGATGCCGATGCCAGTATGTATAATACGGAAATATAGAGAATTGAAGATGAAGAAAATAAATAACAAAACAAAAAAAAAAATCTTCAACGTTGTCGAAAACTTGACACAGAATTCGTTTGCTGAAAAACTGGTTGCAAAATTTTCTCAGTCCCGCTGATTTCGCGGTCTTGATGACGAGGGCGACAGATTCTACTGTGGCAAGAACACGTTTCTATTGTCATCGCATTTATTATTGTGTTGTTCGTATATGTATAGTCGAGTTGGGTGCAATTACTGCGATTGTTTGGAGCCATTTGGATGGATACATAATGTGTATATGTATTTATATCTTATATAGCACATAATGTCGTGTTGTTGCAACGAGATGGACGCAGTGTAATTAACATTGTGGCAACTGGCAACACAATTGTACATTATTATTAAAGTCTCAAAGCTAAAAATATGTGTACATAGATAGAATTGTGGACAAAAAAAATTTGAAACCATTATTATACGTTAGAGCCAGTTTATTCACTCTTAATTATTTTTAATCAAGACAGTTATTCTAGTTTGAATATGTTGATACTTTACTGAATGCATGTTTATTAATCAACATTTAAACCAGAATTTTGTTAAATAATCTCATAAATAACCAACAAAATTTCATAAAATAGATAACCACAAATTTGTGTGTGTGAATTTTAGGGTCGAGCGTAATCAGAAGGAAGAGTTGAATGCAATCGATTTAAATGAATTTAACACTTAATTTTTAAATAATTAGCTCAATTGTTATTGAAGCTCTTAATCAAATTTTGAGAATTGAATAAATAGATGCTGTGAGTTTTATGTTTCCATCAAAAGTTAATCTCAGTTTTATGAGAAAATGATTAAATAATTCTTTGCGATCACACCGCCCATACAAATTTACAAGTAGATTTAACGATTGACAGCACGTATCTAAATTGAAATGGTGTTTCATTTTTTCTTATGAAGCGGGTGAGAGAAAATTTCATTTGAAATAATATTTCTTTAAACCGTCAATCAATAAAAATGGCGTTTCAATATTCGAATGAATGTGCTCAGCGCTATATGAATAGGTTAGTTTGTTTTGTAAAATTATTTGGTCTTATCTCTTGTGCAATTTTTCCACCGAGAGTTAATCTTATTTAAACTTAATTAGTCGTATTTATTAGATTTTTGTCTACTTAGACACTGTCTAACTATTTTCAAATTGGTGGAAATATGCTTTTATTAAGAAAAATAAATATCACATTATTCACGGTTAAGACAATCTTATCTTGGTTCTAAGTTAAGCAGCTATAACACAACAATAAACAATTTTTTTTAACACATTTTCCAAAGTTGGAAAGTTGTCTAAAGTTAGCCAACGTTTATAAATAAGACCAAATAAATCTAACCTTGCAAAAAAAGTACGTTTTTACTTTGAAAGAAGGTATGTAGGTACCTTTAAAAATATGCATACATGACATTTCATAGTTTCCTATGAAGGGAAAGTGAGATAGAAAGTTTAATTAGTGTGAACATAAAAACCACTCTCTAACGAATGCATTCACCGCTATTTTTGGATACAGTTTATTTCGATGTGTAAAACTGAACCAGATTGGATTTGCTTACGAAAACACATTAATTACGAAAACACAAGATTCAACTTTTCTTTTGAATTTGGATTTCCAAATCCATTTTCAACACACCACACACCCTTAATTTTCAAATGGCGTCAGCAGTGTCAGACAACGAGTGCATACAAATAAGAAAAACAATAATAAAAAAAAGATGGGTATATAACAATGTTGTCACCGAGATCTTGTTTTATTTTGATGATCTGATCTGGACTGGATCTGAGGGAAAATAAAATCCAGATTATATGTGTATAGAGATTTGAAAGAGACTAATACCACGTTTTCATAAGGGAAATTTTATTCCAAATAATCTCATATCCCATACAAATTCACATTTCGAAATGAAGTAATTTCAACCAAATTTGCACAAAATTAAGTGGATATATGAAATCACGTTAAAACTTTACAAATACACTCAATATTCGAAGAGAAAACCATTGAAAATTTCAAAATTCTATATATAAAAAAAGTGAAACAGGAAGAGAAAACAACAAAAACAAACGATTAATCAAATTCAAAATGAAATGAACTGTCAAACGAAAGTAAATAATACGTTTGTTCTATGGTAAAACTTGCTCTGAGGTGGCACTTTTTCCGCCCTAGGTTTCGACTTACGAGGTTTTTTCTTGAGGTTAAGAAACAAGTGTGGATGACAAATTTCTTGGTGAATATGACGCTGGTTACACGAGTCCTTTTTTCGGTAGTTTCGTCTTTTTGACAGCTTGTAGAAATATATGATTTCGTTACTTCATTCCCCATAAATTTCTACACCCCTCACCCAATGGGTGTCAAAAAGGCGAAACGACCGAAAAAACGAGTCGTGTAATCATCGTCTATGCGATATTTTGTTTTTCATTTTGTCATTTATTTGTTTCATGTAATTAAAGACGAAATCCCAAAATATAAAATAGTCTATGAAAAGGGGGAAATTAACGAACAAATTATATGATGAAATGCGGATTTGAGATCTCACTGAGAAAACTCCTGTCAGCTCCACTGAGGGGAAGGAGAAACCTGAACAAAATTTCTTGTTTAGAAGTCAAAAGCACTCTCCATCTCGTTTTTATAAATTGATCAACTGCGACAAAAAATAATTGAGCAAACGAATCCAAAAAATTTCAGTCTCAGCTTTTTGACAGCCAAAGTAAGGGGAATCTCACTAAGGAATAACGTCAGATTTCTGAGATTGCTGAGATCTCAGAGATCTCAAGAAACCTGAACTGGCTAATTGTAAAGCTAATTACACACGGTTGTCAAATCTGTCAATAAAAAATGTGTCGTAAATGTCTTACAACCGTTTCAACTTACAATTTTGTCTGACAATATTGTCAGAAAAGTTTTTAATAGTTCACTGTCAGACGGCCATCTGCCAATTAAATCTTCAGGTATCTGACAACAACCTGACAACGTTGTTAGTGCTTGTTTACACAGGCCTTTTACTGAAAGCCGTAACCATTGAGACAGGTAGATTTATGTGTGCGTAGAAACGAGAAGGGTAGATTCCATCCCAAAATCCTTCTCGTTTCTACTTACATAAAATCTACTTGTCACACTGGATACGCCTTTCAGTAAAAGGCCTGTGTAAACTGGAACTTAGGAATTATGTTGTCCGGTCAATTATAGGACAGTGAAATTCCCAGATTCTAGGACAAAGTCGTGTATGGTCATATTATGCTGGTTGAACATCAAAAAGTTGATTTTATTTTATTCATATAGAAGGTAGTACCATTCTTTAAAACTTTTAAAATCTGAAAAAAAATGGATTGAAATGTCAACCATTTGGATTTCATTTAACAAAATACGCCTTAAGCCTGTTCGGTGATTTAGCCAATTTATGTATGTCTCTTTTTTATGAGATAATTAAAATAAAGTTTTCAAAATAATTTCTTAATTATTTTGAAAACTTGCCAAAACATTATTTTACTGTCAAGGTGGGGAAAGTCCAAGAAATCTTTTTTGATGTTTTTGATGAATTCACTCTTCAATAATTTAGACGTCATTTTCTTCAACAAGCCACAATAATAAATTTATTTTCTTTTTAGAAATACATTTTTATTTAATTTTCCTAGGAATTCCCCAACAATTTTTTGGCACACGTCTATATAGACAAATGAGTCAGTTTAAAAATTATGAATATATTTTGACCAACCATAGCCAGCTGGTATACATAATAATATGTAGTTATTATTTTAAATATTTGAATATTCTCTCGCTGTTGATGGGTAAATTTATTATGTCTCCTCTTTTATAGAATTATATTGAAGCTGTCGTGACTAAGCGCCACCGTACCAAATTGCGAGGGTGAATAGTAGACCCGGTAAAAAATATAAAACAAAAACAAGTGACCATCGCGTATCGCGACATTTAAATGGTGTGCGGCATTCGGCGCGGTGGTTGTGGTAGCAAACTGAAACTGGCCATATGATGACAGTTCGCTTAGTCAGATTCATTATTATTGATCAGTGGAACGTAAATTAAAATAATTTATCAAACAAACACTGAGGCCGTTTTTTTATATATAAATACATACATATATGTACATAGGTGCGAGTGACTCATGTACGTTATATGACTTTCAATTGAAAATAATTTTACTAAGCCCATTGAATGCGTGCGAGTAGGTAGGTACTCACAGTTTTGTTGTGTTTTTTTTTGTTGTGTTTTTTTTTGTTTTGTTTTGTCTGAAAGTGGAATATGATAAAAAAAAAATTTTATTTGGACGTCAGCACATGAAACCTTTTGAGGTAAATGTGTTAAATTGTGTGTGAAAAATAATCAAAAAAAGGGGTAAAAGCTAACCAAAATAATTATGGCAACATTTTAAGTGGTATGGTATTGCATTAAAACTGACAATGTCAAGCCATAATAAATGGATGATTCAACTCAAGACTGTCAAGGGAGTATTAAAACATTAAATTCAAGTTGTATTTCAACATCATATCTATCGATTGTTTTTTTTTATGTCGGACAACAAAGGAATCATATTTTTTGTTTCTGAGAAATAAGCCGGTAGTGATAAAACCAAGGCCAAGTACTCAGGTTGGGTTATATATTAAAGGGGAATTGTGTTTTCAGTTAGTTTGCAATTTTTAAAGAAAAAATGTAAGACAGTATATTACACATCGAGGTCTAGACATTTCAAAAATTGAGGTTGTAAAAAAAGAAAAGGAAGCGCCTTGTTTAGTTAAACCGACCAGGTTCACATTAACCATTCTCGATATCCGTTTACCACAAAGTAAACGCCGATAAACATCCCCGCTTATGTAACTGGTGCGAATTGCCCATTTCTTGTATCAATATTAGGTGTGTTCGCTTAGGTACTTTGAAACAATGTGAATTTCTACACATTTTTTTTATAGGAACTTTAGAAACTCACAGATGGACAGTACGAGAAGAGACATATTTTGATGGAAACGTCAAATTTTTTTCCGTTATGATTTTGCTAATCGAATTACCTCTTTGTTAGATAGAAATATTAACCTTCTTTGTTTACTTCCCAAAGCTACCAATTTCTACCTTTTTTTAGTCCAAAACCGTCAAAATTCATATAAAAAAATAAAACTGGTAGAATCTGGCAGTGTTGGGCAAGTAAACGAACAGACCTTTTTTTCTATGGAAATATCATTTTTTTTTCCGTATTGGCTTCGCTAATCCTCAATGTAATTTTTTTTTGTTTAATTTTCCTGGGATTGAAAAAAAGCGAAAGAATTAAAGAGTGAAAACAAGAATAAGTTAAAAGAATTTGTAGAAAAAGGTTATCTGTCAAAAATTTACAAACAATCAGTTCTTAAATGTCAAAAAAGTAACGTAAAACGTTAAAATTACTATACCCGTTCATGGTAAAACTTATTTAAGGTGTGTTTTTTTTTGCAACCCGGGGACAATTGGTTGAAAGAAACGACAACGGTAACGATGCCATCAAAGAAATAAAATGGAGTTTTCATGCAAACTATCGATAGCAAGTATGTAATTCACGCCGCCGGTAATACAGTTTTTCTGCGTTCTTAAGCTATGCGCCGCAAATTCTCTGGGTTAAGCTAGGCCGGGAGGGGATAAGTTGTTGTTGCATTTAACACTTAAATTATTTAGCCCCGACATCGTTTTTTTTTCATCCAATTTCCCTGGTATTGCAAAAAAACACGCCTTTAATCACCAAAATAGTAGCTTATTTATGATATATATTCAAACAGATTACAGAAAACAGCTATTCAACTAAAATTTTCTCTTTGATATTTGTAGAGAAAAGCAGAGGCTACAATTTAGCGTGAGAAATACGAACTAAAATTTACTTAAGAAATTCTAAAACAACTAATCAAACTGATTGAAAATTAATCGCAATACTTTGTTGATAACAAAAAACAGCAGCGAATTCAATGATAAACAAAATCGCTAAAATATGACTAAGACACTTGTTCTTATTATAATTTACCCTTGAAGATAGCAAACATTTTGCGGAAAATATTAAACTTGAATTATGTATTGTATATGTGTATCCAATTCTTATCGAAAGTGTGTCAAAGCATATTAATGTTCTTTGCAATAATAATTATAATAAGATTATTTATATATTTCAATGGAACTGACATTTGGATTAAAAAATAAAATTTTATTTAAATGAAGGCATACCTATGTTTATTGTTATATAATAGTTAGCTAATAAATTGTATTTTATTTCCAATGAGTAAAATGAATCAGCATTTTTCTTACAAATGCTATAATTTATAGAAATAAAACATGTTATGCAACCACAACGTCTAAATTAATTTAAATACCTAATTCCAGCCATTAGGCCAGTTCAGAAATATAAGATCTCTCTAAAGCCCGTATGATACTAAATTTGTTTCTCATTTTTAATTCATTGAAAATGAAAATAAAGCAGTACGAAGAATTCATTACAGAAAATTCCCATATGAGTGAGTGCAAGTGCACACATCAAACCCTAAAAAAGTGAAAATGTCACAAAAAAATGTGAAAATGTTAGAAAAAATGTGAATATGTCATAAAAAAATGTAAAAATGTTTTTTTCGACATTTCATAATTGGAAATTAAAACATATATTACAAAAAAATATATTAAAAAAAAATAATTTTCAAAAAACATTTCGGACAAAATGGAATCGGATATTATTTTTTGTTCTCGATAATATCAATTTATCAAATATTATGGCATTAGAAAAGATAACAAACAACAAAAGGATTTTTAAATAATGTTGACAATTGATATTAACCTTGTTCGTTTACTCCCCAAACCTACCCATTTCTACCATTTTTAGCCCGAAATACATACTGTCAAAGTTCATATAAAAAAAATTAATCTGGTAGAATCCGGCAGTTTCGGGCAATTACGCGAACAGACCTATTTTATTTTGTCAAATAAGTGCTTTTCCTCTCTTAAAAATAACATCTTTCCTTTTTTCTCTTGGATGACATTTAACATGATTTAAATTTTAATGAGATAAAAATGAAGAAAAAAATGTGGTATCATACGGGGATAAATAATCTCAAAAATATAAACAGGAATCCTCAGCTGAATTTCTCGATTTTCCTGTCAAAATTATTTTTTAGAAATGCATTTGGGGCAAATGAGGTAAATTCGTTGAAAATGTCCAGATTCGATTCCAAATTATCTATTTCCCATACAAATTTACAATTTCTGAATGAGGTAATTTCAACCAAATTTATATGAAATTTGGTTGAAAATTACGTAAAAACTTTATGAACACACCCAAGTGGAATGCATCCATAGTGGCATCATTGAAAATGTCAAAATTCAATGTTATATAGAAAACAGAAACAAGAAGAGAACACAAAAATAAGAAGCTTTTAACTGCAAAATCAAAATCAAAGACGCTGATTACGCGACTAGTTTTTACCTCGTTTCGACTCCAATGAAAACGTTGTATCATCTAATATTCATGTGGTGAAAAATATTGCATTCTTTTTTCAAATATTTACCTGAAAGTTGACATTTAGTTGAAGTTTAGAATAGAGAAAAAAAAAAACTGAAAAACTAACCAACATTTTGGTTTGAAATTATTATGACTTAAAAATGTAAATTTGTGATTCTGCATAAATTTCACATTGAATGAAATTTGATTTGATAGTAGATCACAATAATTCTTTACTTTCCAAAATTATAATTTAAGTAATTTTGTTGTTTTTGTAATACATAATAAGACATATGTTTTTGTTAATGTTAGGTGTGTTCCTTTGGGCCCTCCAAAGTACTTTTTATTACTTTCCAGTAAATGATGAATGGAACGCGTTAATTTAGTCAAACAAAAAATCTAACCTCAATGTGGATTGAATTTTTGTTTTATTATTCAAGTGCTTTGAACTACTTTGATCACAGAGTAGAAGTAGTTGACTGCAGCCAGAAGTACTTGGCAATAGATGCTGTAGCCCAAAGGAAGACGCCTGTTGTGACACTTTCTTATTGTTGAATCACCTAAACCTAGTTTCCAATTTATTTACTGGGGAATAACCAAGTTACACTAAAATGTGGTCCCCTGACTTTAGAAAATGAAAAAATAATATATAAAAAAACTACTTTTGGAGCAAAATACTACTAAGTGTTTCTGATTGCGAGTTTTTTAATAAAAAAATAATTTAATGGTATTTTCGTTTTGGAAATGAAAAATTGAAACTTTCTCAATAATTTATCGTTATTTTTTTCATTCGAAAGTTATATTTACCTGCTAATAATCCAACAGTTCCAATATTATTGGCGCCCAACGTGAGATAGACTAATAAATTGTACTAACGGCCACAGACATATGTGTATCTATTTTACCAATTTTTTCGACCCAAAAAACACCTTTTTTAACTATTTGAATATTCAGTGGAACCTTTCATTTTGACAGACATTAAAAACACACCCTTAAAGAACTCCCCACATACATATGACTTGCTCTGTTTTTTTTTTTTTTTTTTTTGGAAATGATTTTCATATGAGTAAATATCCAACACATTTAAACTGCACAGATTGGATCGATATATTTTTCTACATATATGACTCAGTAAACAAACCAAAGCAACTCAATATTATATATAATAAAGCAGGAAAGAAAAAAGAAAAAGAACCTTAACTTCCGCTTCATACCGCGCCAAACCCATAGTTTATAATATAATGGAAATTTCATTCTATCCGAATATTATAAAGAAAAAAAAAATAATACAAATCAAGGCAACATCGTATACCGTACTGTATCGAATTGCAAAAAAGCAAAATAAACAATTTCATTTTTTTTTCATTGTTAACAATGACAACAGTAATTCACATAAAATGATTGCGCGAACCATAAAACACTAATAGCTTTAAAATTCTCTTAAAAAAAAAAACAAAAAAATGACAATGAAAGTTTAGTTTTTTTTCTGTGTTTTTTGTTTGCAAATTTTTGTCAGCCCTTTAAGTAGACACCACAATCTGAACATCTGACAGTTCGGAGAGAGTCTCTATAATATGGCAGAAGCACAGCAATTGAAATTGTTTACATAACCAGCAATGATATAGCACTTCGAATATATACTAACTTTCAACTGTCTTGACTCTTGACATTAGATAATGTCTATACGTATCATTCTGTCGCATTTCGATTTTTCCTTGTTCTTGAACTTAATTGATCAAAAATGATAAATTCATTCAATAAAGTCGTCGCTTCTTCTCGCTTGTCAGATTGCCATTTAGAGATGTTTATTTGAGTTCCTCTTTGGCATGGTGTCCTGGATCAATGTTTGCATTTATATATCACGTGCATTGGGTGGTTAAGCGACTATATGTATGTATATACGATGACTGATGTCGCGACGGTGGCGGCAGCAGTGACAGCGGCGACGACCGACCGAAGTTGCCTTTGTCGTTGTGTAATTATATAGCTCCATCAGAAAATCTTGTAACTCTTCTGATTGAGAGGGAAATAAAGAATTAGCTCAGTTAATAGTTGTAGTACACTCAGAATTAGTTGATTAGTATCTATACAAATTCTTTGAAGTCGTATTTTGAATTGAGTGTAAAAGCCTATTTAGGTAGAACTATAACAGTCGGATCAGGGCTAAATGCTCGTGTGCACCAATCGAGTGAAAGGATATCAAGTGATTACTCAAGATTGACACTTTTCGTTTACCTTTGCTTTCGGGAGTGACAATTGGTGTAATCAGAATAAAATATGGTACAATTAAACCCGCTTAAGAGAAAAGGCAAAATGTCACAGCCTTTCTTTCACTTACCGCCCTATTATTCACTCGATACATCCAGATTAAAACTTAAATCCAGATGTAAATCATACAAATTCAATGTAAATACATTCAGATTTAAATTTAATCTGGATATATCGAGTGAATAATATGGGCGTTAAACTAACCCCGATAAGTGACAAAAATTTCATTCAAGCGGAAAAAAATTTCAATTAAGCGGAGTCCGGATAGATGAAAAAAATCACCTAAGCGAAGAAGGTGAAAAAAATGTCACTTAAGCGGATTTAAAAACTCCAAAAACGTTTGTGACATATCAGAAACTCAAATGTAATTTTAATGGTGAAAATCTGGTTGAGGTGAAAAACAAAACAAAAAAGGAGTGAATGAGTTCAGGAAATTATTTGTTCTGTTCGATTAAATTTTTTTTCACTATAAATAGAGTTTTTTTTCAATGAAAAATATAAAATTTAACAGAAAATATGTTTCAGATATACGGATTTTTCACTTAAGCAAATTTCGTTGAAGCGGAGTGTTTTAAAGGTCGACAAATACTCGGGGATGAAAAAGTGTTTCAGATAAGCGGGTTTTACTGTAAGAATATTGACAAGTTTGACATTCATGTACATCCGACATTTGCCACGTTCGTGATTCAATCCAAAGCTATCCGGATAGGTTTGTGTTGTTGTAATCCCTGGTGACAAAACAGCTACTGCAACAACAACCCAACGCATCTGAAAATTTTTGGATGCGTGGATAGCTTATCTGATAGTTTACCGAACGCAAGGATTGGCTTTAGACTATTATAGAGATTTTTTGTCTTTCAAGTTTTGGGTCTGAACGTACCACAAGTTTAAACCGAAGAGACAATAGCCGTGTTTTTTTGCAACAACAACTTATCCTGGAGAATTCTCGGGGCTTAACTTAAGCGCACCGAAAAACTGTGTTACCGGCATGAATTGCATACATGTTATCGATAGTTTGTATGAAAACTCAATGTTTTCTACTGTCATGGCGTCGCTAATCCCCGATGTCGTTTTTTTCAACCAATTCCCCCCGGGCTTGCAAAAAAACACGCCTTATGAAAACTTGATTTTTGAAGTTTACTGTCATTTTTTATTTGACATTTCAATCTTAAAATTAAATTTCCTAAAAAAGTGTAACATGAAAGCTAACTGCAATGTAATCGGATTAAAAAAAAAGAGATATATATATAAACCTAAACTTCCTTTTACTTAAGAGCAGAGTGTTGGGTGACTTGTCCATTTGACATATCAGATCCTTCTGTCACTTCTTTCATGGCATTAAGTTTTACGTTGATTCTGGAACCATCAGCAGCTATTTTAAGACAGTGTCATGAGTTGTAATTAAATACTACCCTATATCTCAATTAAGTGACATAGAGTGTATTCGCTAAAGATGATGATGGCGTCTGACTTATGCACCCGTGTATTCCATCGTTCTTTCATATAGTAAGAGTAGGAGATTGAGGGAAAACTTACTGAGGCATGCCAGAGAAAATTATACTCCGGGAAAAGGCGTTGCCATTCGCCAGCGCCATTGCCTGTCCCTGTTTTTTTACGACACATCTACACACACATATATATAATATGTGAAGGTAACCCAACCGAAGTGCATTAATATTTTGAAAGGAAAATGTTGGAGGAAATTATTTTCACAATCATGTACTACGGAAGAAGGCATCTTACATAGTATAAATTGTACATAATGCATTTGGCATGATGCATGCAGCAAAACTTTTCTCTCAGATGTAAATCGATATTCTATTGTTTTCGATCATTTTCATATGATATGAATATATGATAGAAAAATAGAATATAATTCGTATATACCTACCTAGTCTCCCGGCATCTTTTGTCATTGAATTGAATCTTACCACATGACCGTAATCTATTGGGAATTATTGTGGGTATATGCATATGGATGTTACTAAGCTACTATTGTTAGTAAATCTATTTCTTCCATCAAGACACCCATTGTACATTATTATAAGTGTGATGTGTAAATAAATGCTGATTTATCAACTTTAATGAATGGGAAATAGATTGAAGATGATTCGCCTCATTAAGTGTGTATTATTATCATTAATATAACGAATTTTGTATAAGATATAGTTTGAAAAGTATGTACATAATATACAAAATGAGAAGTGAAATGATAACGATTCTAATATATAGGCTGTAACGTTTGAATTTAATCTTTTGACGTTTCTATAAAAATTAATAATTAGCCAGTTCAGGTTTCTTGAGATCTCTGACATCTCAGCAATCTCAGAAATGTGACGTAATTCCTCAGTGAGATTCCTCACTTTTGCTGTCAAAAAGCTGAGACTGAAATTTTTTGGATTCGTTTGCTCAATTATTTTTTGTCGCAATTGATCAATTTATAAAAACGAGATGGAGAGTGCTTTTGACTTCTAAAGGAGAAATTTTGTTCAGGTTTCTCCTTCTCCTCAGTAGAACTGACAGACGATTGCTCAGTGAGATCTCAGAAACGTGAACTGGCTAAATGTAAGTCCTCTTTCACACGTGGAAACTGTGTTTTTAGCAAAATTCAGATTTAAGGGAGGAAGCACACCAAGTAAGAGGAGTGAACAGTCTACGATTGGTGGACGAAATTAAAAGAAAACCAGCAACCTGTTTCCTCGTGTGAATGGGGACTAACTTGTTTGCCTTTTTCTTATGTGTAAAATGGATTAAATGGAATTTTTCTTTAATTCCCAATTAATTTCCCATGATGGTGTTCACGTATTGGACTTTCTCCTCCAACTTTCTTTGAAGTCTCTGTATACTTCCAACTTCATGGCGAGAAAGAGGTGGACATCTCTTTCTTGTCATGAAGTGGGAGTGAGAAAAAGCACAGAGACGTCAAAAAAATGTGAACAGCGTCCATTGGTTTATTCAGGTATTGCTTATTTTTGTGAGGTTTTTTTAATTGTGTACTTTTTTTCGTGCTGAATAGATTACGATTTTAGAATGAATTTTTTTGTATCATGGTATCTCTGTATATTCATGCGTACCTACGTGCAGCTGTGTAGATGTCAGACTCATGGCTGTCAATTGAACTGTTTTGTAAACCTAAAGGTATTAATCAAAATATCAATTTTTGTGGGGTAGACAAAAAAACCAAACGTCTAAATTGTTCCTTTGACAGATCAGTATTTAACAAAAAGAATTTATTTTTATATAAATGGAAACCCCGTAAGGAGCCTGTTATAGATTTTATTGAGTCTCATCATTGACAATTTTAATTTCATTTTTATTTCATTTCATTTTGACCCAAGTTTACACATGAAATGAATTTTTTTTATTTCAATGAATGAACTACCATACCATCGTTCATTGAAATCTTAAAAGTTGTTGTGAGTTGGTTGGTTGAACCATAATGAAATTTTGTTGGATAGAAATAATAGGCTAGTTCCTTTACTGGCATTTGTTTGAATTTCTACACAAAAGTCTGTCAAAGTTCATAAAAAAAAAGTGTGAAAATTCACACAAATACGCACAGAGTTTCAAAGTAAAGGAACACACCTAATAATTGAGTCATAAGCTTTATTTTGGCATTAAAATAATTACTAAATTTATCTTTCAAAATGTCTCCTCAAAATTATAGCAATTGAAATTTTCAATTATCGTTTTCAATGAAAGCTATAACTTGCACCTAAATACGTGTCTTTGAATTTCGGTTCGAAAATAATCGTTGAGAAAAAGTCAAAACTCAATTTGATATTTCTCTAAAACTGTTAAGGCGTTTCCACAATATAATGACATTTCGATTAGTAATCGGAAAGAACTCTTTGATACGTGTGATTCGACTCTGATATCAAATCCAGAAGCATTTTGTGTAATTTTTCAGAAGAAAAATGATTTTGTTCGATGACCAAACAAAATGAATGAATCAACGCAATTTGTTGTGGACGTTTAAAATTTGGGAATTCTTAATTCTATTCGACGTGTTTCCGTACTTAAGTGCGCACTTTAAACTTTTTCCAACGCCCATATTGTTCACTCGATACATCCAGATTGAAACTTAAATCCGGATGTATTTGCCTTGAATTTGTATACTTTACATCTGGATTTAAGTTTTAATCCGGATGTAACGAGTGAATAATATGGGCGTAAGAGGATTTCATCTTCTATTTTTTCAAATTTGGAAATGGAAGAATTTTAATCCAAAAATTAAGGAAGAAGAACTGATACGTATATTTATTTTTATCTTTATTAACAAGTAAATAAATTACAATGCTAATATGAATAAATTACAATGCCATTTTTACCATGAGTCGTGACTTATAATTTTCTTCCGAATTACTTTAATTTTAAATTGTGATGTGATTTCTATGAATTGTTCTACTCGTAAATTAATCCTTAGAACACGAGCGAGTACTTGTTAGCGAGTTCCAATACACTTAAACTATTTTTTTTTACAAAGAAACATCAGCAACTCACTCTTCAACTGCATTGTCTCTTTCGATGACAGGTGAGAGGTGGGTAGAGCAACAAATGAGTCAAATATAGATAAATATTTGACAGTTAATGTATGCAGCCGACTCCATCTTGTGGCCTCAGGATAAACTATACGAAAATCTAATTTCGACAAATTATATTTTATGCCCTTAAACGTTTTTTGTTTTTTAATTTTATAACTCTATACAAAATGTAAAGCTCAAAATAAGTTTTTACCTATGATTTTTCTATTTTTTTCTTTGTTTATTTTATTTTTGTCCATTGCCCTCTTATACGTATAGATAACGAAACCAATAGCAAAATCAAATAATTTTCTAACCCAAATCAATAATAATAATTTTTTTTTTTCTTATCACCACTTGTTAAACAAACACAACAAAAATGATAACGTTACTGTTACTGTCAATTATCTTGTGTCTATGTGTATATCTTTTAAATGTATTCCTTTATTCTTTGCCTAGGCCATAAAATAAAAGAAAAAAAAATAAGATTGATTGAACACGAACTACATTCTATGTGTGACTATAAATATCATTCTATATCATGCGAGTAGGATTAGTTTTATGTTAAAGAATTCATTTTTATCCATGTTTTTTTTTTAAACTGACGATTTTTGTCTGTATATTAAAATAAAATGTCAGTCGCATATGTGTCAAACGGGATATCCCCTTTTGTTATCATAAAATTGAATGTTAAGTAATATAAAATCAATTCAGCCATTTTTGTTCTCTTATCGTTTATTTTTTTTGTTGAATAATTTTATTTTTAAAATTATTTGATAATTTGCAATTTTTATCTTATTTTTTAATCGACACAATGTATTAACTGTGGTGAACAAAATTCCATTACAGACCACATTATACTTATCCTCAGGGTGTTGATGCACTGAATTCTTCGTACCTGATAAGCTTAATTTCTACATCGAAAGTTTCAATAATTGTGGTGTTTAAAAAAAAAGTATCATTTTGAATGTTTGACTTTATTAATTCTAGGTTTCCACTTGTCTTTAAAGTTAATCGTTTTCGTTTGAGTACTTTTTCTGCACTCTTTTTCACTCCTACTACATTAAAAGTCATAAGATGGGCTGTTTCGAGTAATGTTTTTTTAGTATTTTTCTTTTGCCAATTTCCTAAAAGAATATATACCGAACACACGCAACACATAGATATTTAATTTTTTCGTCGGATTACTTTTCAAAAGTGATAAAAATTCTTGAAGAAGCCATTTTGTTAAATTGCAACATTCGGTAGTGTGTGTGTATAGTGGGGAAGTCATAAGGTCTGTTCGTTTACTTTACTTTTACTTTTTTTTTAAATTAACTTTGAAACTTTTTGGCCTTAAAATGGTAGAAATGGGCAGTTTCGGGAAGTAAAAAAAAAAGATAAAGTGGAGTTAAAAAGGAGTAGAAAAGTTCAAAAATCCAATCGAAAACGATATACATAACACAACTTATGGTCCTGAACCATAAGTGTAAGTATAAATGTATTTTCCCGAATTGTTATAATTCTGTTATCTTAGTGCCTGTTGTTTACACAGGTCTTTTACTGAAAGGTGCACCAGTGAGGCAGGTAGATTTAAGTGTACGTAGAAACGAGAAGGGTAGATTCCATCCCAAAATCCTTCTTGTTTCAACGGACATAAAATCTACCTTTCTCACTGGATGCGCCTTTCAGTAAAAGGCACAAAAAATGGCAGAATTCGGGAAGTAAACTATCAATGTTAAAATGTTATGTTTTTTCTTTATTACAGTGATTATCTATACACGCTTTGTCAAACAAAAACAAATTTAACAATAATCATTTGACATGTAGTTTGGTATAGCCTCAATTTTGATTTAAATGTGCATTCAAATATTTTTATTACTATTATTAAACATTTATATGTAAATTGCTATAATTTGTTCTTTCTCTTTTTTTAATTTCAGATTCCTATGACGAAAAATTAAATAACCGAAATCTTCAATATGTAACAACTATGCATAACTAAATATTTTACAACAACACAAAACAAAAAAACCAACAACAACGATTTCTACACTTTTATACTTGTTTTAAAATAACAAACAAATAAAACGCTGAGAACAATCACATCAAATCGCACAAAAGGATTTTTCTAAAAAAAAAATAATACAAATAATTAAAAACTACATATATAAACAAAACACATCTTAGATATTTTTGTATAAAACAAATATTTATACATACAAAAAATAACTCAACAAGGAGGTTAATTAATTTTAAAAGTGCCATTAGGTTAATTTTTTTTGTCTTATTAAAATGTTTCTTTTTGCCTACTTTTTTTTTCTTAAAAAAAATCATAATAAAATTTATGTATTCTTTTCTAATTTTAGTTAACTAAATATTTTCAAAAAAAAAAAAACAACCTACGGAAGCTTCTAATTTATTGTATTATCTTATTACAATGTCTTCCAAAAAAAAAGACAAGAAAAAGAAAGAAAGAAAACAATAACAAATTATCACAACGAATTATTGTTAAAAAAAAATGTGTTTGAGGTCTAAAGCGACATAGTCCCATCTTTTAAATTTTCTTAAATTGCATCCGCATGTGGAGGAAACTCTTCCGTTTTTATGTTTGTCCCATATTGACATACAAACTATTTAAAAATAACATCTAATCATTGCCAGCATAAATCTCATCCACGTTTTTTTTTCTTATTCCATTTCAAAAATTAAAAAAAAATAAAATAAAATGTCGGTCCCAATCAATCATTCATTCAGTGAGGCATTTTTCGAATGCATTTAATGCATTTTTCAGCTTTCTTTTTTTTTCCTTAAATTCAAATAGAGTTTGTATATATGCCTGTGAAGAACACCCTCTTCGCACAGATGAAGATTGAAATATAGGAGAATAAACTCAAGGGGGATTATTATAAATCCTAAGATTAATACCGAAATATAATTTCGTTTATATCTATCTCTCTGCATTTTAATTGATTATATTCCCTTTATTTCGTGTTGTCTCAATGGAATTCTGATGAGAAATTATTAGAAAAAATAAGAGAAAAGAAAAGGAAAGGAAACAAGGTTGACATAATTTGACATGAACTTTGAAGGTTACATTATGGGATATCGTATTAAGAAATTATCTTCTTTTTTTACATTTTTAGTTCGAAATATTTTTGTAGAGAATGACATAGATTTGACAGTTTTGGGCTGTTGTTGTACATAAAATAATTTGATAGATTTTGTGTTTTTTTTTTTACTTTGTTTATTGATAGTGACATTCGCTTGTTGAAATTGAAATAATAATAAACTTGAAATTCTAACTGCCGGGGCAGATATTTATAGATTTGAACATCTAAGTTATTTCCATACACAAATTGTATCAAACTCATTTTTTTCACCTTGTGTGCAATACGATTTTGAAAGAAAGATTGAATGATTTAAAAATTAGATTTAGGTTCACGACTTATTTAAGTCACAATAATTTAAGAAATGAAGTTTTTGACATAAGGTGAATTCTAAATTCGATTTGAGCACTGCATTGCCTTCCTAATTTTCTGTTTAACCACCAGTAGTCAGTTTTTGGCCGATAACTTCGGATTAAATTTAATTCTTAGATATTCTTCGTCGGACCAGTTGAAAATTTCGTTGGTGCATCAATTTTCTTATATTTCACACAATTCTCGTGAACAAACTGCCCGATGATTAGTGTAGAGGGAAAAATTGACAATTTTTTCAATTTTCTTCATCGATTGTCAACTTCCTTATTGTGAAAGTGTTTCCGATATTTAAGACATTTTTAACAATTTTATGTTAATACCGATAATACTTAACAATTTTCTATTTTTAAAGCTAACTAATTTCGAATTCCTTTCAACCAGAGAATCGATTTTTTTTTTCTAAAAAGAATCGAATTTTTTCTGTCGTTGAAAGGAATACGAAAATAATCTATTTTTTTTTTGTGATTGTGTTTGTGGCACTTGACAGCAATAATTTTGAAGTAAAATGTGAAAAAAATATTCAATTTGGAAATTAATCCTTGCGTTCGGTAAACTATCAGATAGGCTATCCACGCATCCAAAAATTTTCAGATACGTGGGGTTGTTGTTGCATAAGCTGTTTTGTCATAAGGGATTACAACAACACAAACCTGTCCGGATAGCTTTGGATTGATCCCCGAACGTATAAATTAAAAAACAACGCACAAATATTTACTATAAAATTCACCGAAAATTTGTTGCCTCCAAAAGCACAATTTGTTTTCTTAAAACACCGCGGCATTCAATTTGACATTTTAGAAATTTCAAATCTTGCTAGTGTGTGTGCCAATCAGTATAATTTTTTTTTTTTGAATCTTCTTAAATAAATTAGTCCCCTTTCACACGAGGAAACAAATTGCTGGATATTTTTTATTTCCAGTTCCCACCAATCTCAGACCGTTAATTCCATTTTCTTGGTACTTTTCTCACCTAAAATATGAAAGTTGATGGAAACTCAATTTTCTTGTGTGAAAGCAAGATTTGTTTGAACAGAAAAAATTCGATTCTTTAGTTGAAAGGAATTCGACATAAATCTATTTTCTTAACAAACTTAAACTGAACACGCCTAAAACATTGATAGTTCATCAAAAAAAAGTAAGCAAACTTAACAATTTCGCATTTTGTCAAAGTGACATTGGGAGTTAGACTGATACTAAAAAGATGAATTAGCCATTTAATGATTTTAACTTCAATACAATTTTAAAAAGATAGTACGATGCTAACTCGTTTAAAATTAGGAAAATGTTGTTTTCAACCAGGTATCATACTAAAAATGTTTTTACATCATAGATAAATGTCTAAAATTTTGCGCCATTTTAAGTTTCCAGATTAAGATAAATATCGAATTAAACGTCATTGGCATATACGAATTATACTTGAGAGCATATTAAATACTAACTTTCTTATTTATTATTCTAATAAATCAGCTTTTCAAAAATAATCTTGATCCACTAATCCATCATTTATCAAAATATGCATTTTATACTTAAAACAACATTCCGATCGTTTAGCTTGTTATTTGTCAGAACATTCCTATGTGAAAACTAAAGAACATTAATTGAATTCTTGTTTCTCATATTAACCTTATTCGTTTACTTCCAAAACCTACTCATTTCTACCATTTTTAGTCCAAAACACTGTCAAAGTTCATATAAAAAAATAAATTGGTAGAATCTGGAATTTTCGGGCAAGTAAGCGAACAGACAGACCTATTATCATCTCAAACATCATTTTTGTTTTTTTTTATTCCTCGTTTTAGACCTCAAAATAATGTTTAGACTTAAATTTGTATGCCTATTCCTATGCATAGAAAGAAAAAAAAATCAAATTGTCTAAACAATATCGGCTGTCAATTAGACTTAAATCGTATTTAAAATAATATGGTTGTAGTAATTTTTAAATCGCTTCCGTTCAGAGCTTAAAACAAAACAAACTGACCTATCTAAACATTGCTATACATATAAATTATATTAAAAAAAAATTTAATAAAATGTAATAGTAAAATATTTACGAAGAAAAAAATAAGAAAAATTAATGAAGTACCCTGTAAAATATTTGTCAGCATTTTTAATTTTATATAAAAGTAAAAATAAAAAAATTCAAATAAAATAGAACTTTAAACTAAATGATAAAACTTACTATCTTAAGCACAATATACAACGCAATTTTTTTCTATTTTATACAAAGAAAGTAAAACAATTTTTGTAATAACTTTTATTATTTTATTTATATAATAAAAAATATGATATTTTAAATAATAAATAACGTAAACAAAAAGTAGACAAAAACAAGAATAGCCAAGATTATACATTTTTGTATTTTTACACTAAAAATATAATAATAATTAATCATTCATTTGTACATAAGTATTAAGGTAAATTCAAAATAAAATGAAATTCCCTTTAGTCATATTAGTATATTTTTGTGTTTTTTTTTGTATTTGTTTAAATAATTTAACTGGGTAATCAGAAAAAAGTAATAATCACATAATAAAAATATTTCATAAATGAAAATATTCAACTACAACTGTCTGAAAAAAAAATTATATACATATTAAAAATATCAAAATATAAATTAATTATTTTAATTGTTTGTTTTGTTTTGTTGAAGAAAAAAAAAAGAAAAAAAAAACTATTTACTATTTTTAATTTTTTGTAAAATTTAAGTGTTTTGTTGTCTTATATTTAGGAACGACGAGTGTGTCTTAAATGTTTTGTAATTAAGTATTTTCCTCCATCTATCAAAATATTTTTTATTATCTATAATAATTGTAAATTTGATTGTATTATTTTCTCGCTTTAGGTTATAGTTTATACATTCGATGGTAAACATTAAAAATAAATAATAATAATAGATACCATTATATTCACCAAGCAACTGTGCATTTGAAAAATAAAAAAAAAATATGTTTACCGTATTATTTTACTATAAATATTAATATTTTATTTTTGAATCGAAATTTCTCCCAAAAGAGAAATAATAAAATATACATTTTTTTGTAAACAAACATTTTATAAGTGTTTTGTCTTGGAATAGAATCTCTCGATAAAGAAAATGCTAAACAGTGGTAACTGGAAAACCGTTAGGTTTTATTATAAACATACATACAACAGGTTATGAAATTCTCAAGAAAATAATTTGAAAAAATGCATTTTGAGATTAGTTAGTTAGTTATTTGACTTTATTTCAAAATATAAATGAATATCATAGTGATTATATACAATTCTTAAGTCTAAATTGTTTGGTCTATAGCCGTCTACCAGTATCTTGACACTATGATATGCGTTATTTCTACATCACGGTATAATAGTGTTTTTTTGAATTACATTTTTGAATAAGTTTAATTAATAAATTAATGTTGGGGGCAGGTTCTTGGTTATTGAAATGCGTCTTCGATGTAATTTGAAGTAAACACCAAATCCCTGTTTTTTCTGTTTATAACAAAAGAACGATAAATTTTCTAATGAAAATTTATTCATGAAAAATTCATCGTTTTATCATTAAAACTCGAAAACTTTAAGAAGTTATTTTCATTTTTGAATAATATTGAAAAACCTATAAATGGTGTTCGATTTAGAATTATTTGTTCTTGATAATTTATTTTAAACCTAAGGATGAGAATACATTAGCAATTTTAAGGCAATAAAAATTTATTGCCTCGGGTGGGCATTTTCATTCCAGGCAATTTGAATTGTCAAATGTCACTATAGAAATTGCATCTAACGTCAAATGTTTCTCGTGCTCTTTAAACGCACTTTTTTTTATAATACAAAAATTTAATTTCAATACATTTCTCATATTTTTAACTTAAATTTCCAGAAAAAGCAAAAGACATTCAAAATCTCCGTGAATCCATTTTGAAAAAGCTCAAACGTCAAAATATTACAGTGTTCACCTTGGACTGCCTCCGCTGACTTTTTTTTGACGTCTCTGTATACTTATCGCACACCCACTTCATGGCGAGAAAGAGGGCCAAGAAAGACATCTCGTTCTCACCATGAAGTGGGGATTTGAAAAAATACAGGCACATCAAAAAATGTCGTCGGAGGCAGTCCAATGTGAATACCGTCTATAATCAGCGATTTAAAGCAATAGTTTTCTTTCATCTAAATAGTATTGTCAAAACGTCTCCATTGGCAATATTCAAGGCAATATCAATTTATTTCCTTAAATATTGCCCCAATGGAGCCGCTCGGTAAACTTCTTAAATTAGCTCAGTTGTCCTAGTGAAATTTCGATAAAGTAGTGTTTTTTCAAATCACCCTACTGTACGTACACTTTTAAGATATTACAATACTTTAGATCAAATACAGCCAATCTTACGATTTTACACAATTCAATCACATTTGAGGTTATGGTGATAGTGATTTTTGTCAACCCTTGTGTGGATTCTTCATTAACTCTTTACACTGTCTATGTGCCTGTTTACATAGGCATTTTACTGAAAGGCGCAACCAGTGAGACAGGTAGATTTATGTGTGCGTAGAAACGAGAAGGGGAAATTCCATCCCAAAATCCTTCTCGTTTCTACGCACATACAATCTACCTGTCTCACTGGATGCGCCCTTCAGTAAAATGCCTATGTAAACAGCCACTATGACTATGACTATTCGTTAGAAAAAAGAAGAAAAAAATAAATAAATGAAAAGGGAATTTTTGGATTGGTTGCTGGGAATTTTCGGAAACAGTCTATTAACACTGGTATAAAGTGTAGATTCGCTTTAAAAAATGTATTTTTCGATTTTATAAGGCAACTCTGTGCCGTTTCGTTGAGTTCCCTTGCCGTTAGTTTTCGTTTTTTTTTTATACTTTACGCCTACGGGACTGGCGTCGTCAGTCGGTCTAATATTTGGTAATTTATTTATTTATTTTATTATTGTTTGTTTTGTGGAATTTTTAAAACGTTTTGGTGTAGATTCAGTTATAATTAAATTTATAAAATATAAAAATACAAAGTGATTTAATGCGCAGTTGATTTGATAAACAATTCATAAAGTAAGTAAGTCTCACACTTGTCTACAAAATTTATGTATGTAAATGGATAGGTCATATTTATAAACGTTGTCTAACTTTAGACAATACTGTCCAACTTTGGAAAATGTTTTCAAAAACCTTGTTTATTGTTGTCTCTTAGCCGCCTAACTTAGACACAAGAGTAGATTGTGTTAACCGTGAATAATGTGATATTTATTTTTAGAGTCTGTCTAAAGACCCGACAGCGCGTACGCGAAAATGATTTCGCGTACGCGAAATTAAGTCTCACTTCAATGTTTTTATTGCTTGCTTACAGAAATACAATGCTAGCACCCATCATTACCTCGCATAAACAGTGTGGTATGTATGGGGGGCATGTTGCCCCCCTGCAACCCCCCTGCTTGGGCTCACTATAGGATTTGGGGTATGTGCGCGGTTGGGTGTATTCTTTTGCATTTAAAGAATCGGGATTTAAAGCCAATCTCGCACCTACCCCAAATCCTATAGTTTCGCGTACGCGAAACTGATTTATCGTACGCGAAACTGATTTATCGTACGCGAAACTGATTTTGCGTACGCGCTGTCGGGTCTTTAGACAGATTCTTATTTTTATTAAAAAAAAGCATATATCCACCAATTTGAAAATAGTTAGACAGTGTCTAAGTAGACAAAAATCTAATAAATACGACTGATTTCTAAAAAAAATTTTTGGGAAAGTAAGATCTACAGTTTAGACAAATTTTACCAAATTCTTATTGGAATTCACGGTACAGGGATACCCATAGCTATATATTCCTCTCCATAGGAATTTAGTCCACTTTTAGTTCGAATCTACCCCAATTAAAAAGAAATGTTACACATTCTTAGGCCAAATAAAGTATTACAATTACATACCTACATACATGTCGTTTAGGGAGGCAGTTGCGTACAGATTCAACCCCAATGCTTTTGTTTTCCGTATCAGTCCACTAAGTATAATCACTGTTTTTCATCTAATTTTTGCCCGGTTCATTTCTTTGATCACGGTGATGTTTGGTTAGGTAAGATCTTCGCTTATTGTTCAGATAATCGTCTCAGTAAATCCTTCAATTTCCCTAGAAACTGGATAGACTAGAACCTAAGCTAAGTATTTTTAGAAATTTAGTCGGTTTGGTAACTCGAATTAACGTTGTACGACGTGGTACGAAGTAGAACAATTTGCTATCAAATCCCATAGAAAAAAAAAATGATAAGTAGCAACTTGTAACAAGAAGTGGGAGTAACTAAACAGACATAATTAACCATAATCTCTTTAACCTTTATTCAAAACCAGATTTACTGCGACTATTCAAGCAAATAAAATTAAGTAATTAAAGAAATTAAAAGCATAAAACACGTTTTCTGAATATTGAAACAAAAATACTAAATTTGTATCACTTCTCTTTATTGCACTAGACTCACGATTTCTAAACCCAAATATCTTCCCTATACCTTCCAGCTGAACGTAAATTTTTAATAACAGCTCCTGCTTCTTCCTCGGAGCATTCCAAAACCTTGGCCAGGCACGTTTTTATACATTCCTCTATACTTTTCGATATCGTCGTGCCATCGGCACAAACATACAAATTTGTTCCTTTTCTGGTTAGTTGTTCTACGAAGTCTAGAGCATTAGCTCTTAATTGATCCTGAACATGCTTATATTCCCCACACTCTGGATCAGGATCTCGTGAAAAACTCTCATACAAATGTTGTAAGACACCTCTGAGTTGGTAGTCTAGTAGTTCATCTCTGTGCACTGCACTATCTTGACAAGTTGAACCAACAAATAACCAAGTTGATCCAAGTTCAGTTGTGTTTTGCTTCATGAGTTCATCCTTGTGCTCGAGAAATCCCAGAAATGGAGAAACCCCACATCCAATTCCAATCAATATGCTATCTTCTTTACAATCGAAATTAAATTGATTCGATTCTCGGAAGTAGAAGCTAAGTTTTTGCGTTTTTTCGGGATTCTCGATGAAGCTATTTGCGATTTCAGTGAGGAATGAAGTTGCTACTCCTGGATTCTCAGTGAGTGCTGAGAAGATCAACTTCAATTTGCCTGGATGCGATAAGGGACTATTGGCAATGGAGTAAGGTCGGGGTTTGAGACGCGGTAGATGTTCGATGAGAAGTGAAAGTGGAGGACAACAACTTGGACAAAGTTCCAGTATGTCCAGAAAACTCCTAGTCTTCTCCAGAATCATCTCATTGTAAATTTTAGTTCCTTCTTTGGATGACAATAACATCAAAAGATTCTTTTCATCTTTTTTGTTAGTATATTCAGCCAATGAACGAAGAAATAGTTTTTTAGGAACACTCTTCAAGTCGAAACAATCCCGAAGAATAGCTCGCGGAGATATTCGCTTTGGAACATGCTGAGGAATCTTGGGATTTTTTTTCGTTGTCTCAGACTTAATGGCAATATCACATGCAACATCAGGTGAGTCACAAGATAGTAATCTTCCCAGGACCATCGCAACATCTTCTGTCGAATTGGAAATTAGAACTGCGATGGTATCTCCAGGATTAAATCTATAATCAATGATGTTGCCGTAGTCTAGTGTGAGTTCAATGAACTTTTTCGATCCTATTGGTCCATCGTAAATTATTGTTGCATCTTTTATTTGAGCTGAGATAACTGGAGTTGCAGAAAATGGATATGGCAGGTCAGTGCATTTTAGTTGCATATGCTGTGAATCATCCTGGTTCGATTGAAATTGTGAAATAGATATTCTTGATTTTATAAATGAAAACTAACCTGAAAAATGTCTTCCTGGTAATTGATGTCGATGTATTCGACTGGCAAGGACGCTGGAGTGTAGTTTTTTAAAAAATCACCTGAACTTTCGATTAGTTTCGTGATTTTTTCCAATGGTTGAGGAACCATGTCGAAGAAATTTCAATTTTTGAAGAGAAATGTCATTTGCAGAAATATACCTTTTGGGGGAGTTCGGAAACTGTTCAAACTTTAATGTGGTTTTACATCGGACTTAAGTTCCGGCACCAGAACTTTTTGTTTTGTCGGTAAATTTCAGTTGTAAAAAATGAAAATCATAGACCCTCTTACTCGGAGCCCTCTCACCTAAAAACTGAAAGTTGTTGGAAACTTACAGTCGTATTTATTAGATTTTTGTCTACTTAGACACTATCCAACCATTTTCAAAGTGGTGGAAATATGCTTTATTTAATAAAAATCACATTATTCACGGTTAAGACAATCAACTATTGTGTCTAAGTTAGGGAGCTATAAGACATCAATAAACAAGGTTGTTGAAAGTTGGACAGTTGTCTAAAGTTAGACAACGTTTATAAATAAGTCCATTAATTTCCTCGTTTGAAAGGGGACTTCCGGATGTATCGAGTGAATAATATGGTTGTAAGAAGAGTTAACTATTAGATTTAAATTAATTAAGATCTCGATTTAATGTCGAATTCCTTTCAACAAAAGAATCGAATTTTTTTCTAAGCGATCCGATTTTTTTTCTGAACAATTCGAATTTTTTCTGTTAAAACAAATCTTGCTAATTTTGCAAGATTCAAGAAAGATTTTACACCGATTTGCACACACACTTGGAAGATTTGAAATTTTTAAAAATGTCAAATTTAATGCGGTGGTGTTTTAAGAAAACAAATTTTTTTATGAAAGCAAATTGTGTTTTTGGTTGCAACGAATTTTCGTTGAATTTTATAGTAAATATTTGTGCGTTGTTTTTCAATTAATAATACTAATAATTTCCAAATTGAATATTTTCTGGACATTTTACTTCAAAATATGCTGCTGTCAAGTGCCACACACACAATCACAAAAAAAATCGATTCTTTTCGTCTTTTCGTATTCCTTTCAACAACAATAAAAATTTGATTCTTTTAGGGCCAGTTGTACAATAGTGGTTCAGCCTCGGTTTAAACTCACCGATTTTGGCGGATTAACTAAGGATCGGGTTCGCGGGTTCAAGTATGTAATTGGTTATTATCACACACTTGAACAGTAAACCACTGTTGAAACTCAATTAATCCGCCGGAATCGATGGATAAAAATTGCTGACCTACGGTTTAAATATTTGTACAACTGGCTTAGGGAACAGAATGGCAAGCAGACTATTTAAATAATACAAAAAACAAAAATCAGAAGTCTAATCTGACCATAAGATTCAACACAAAATCCACTCATATAATACGTTCCACAAAAAAAGCAGCTGCTCATTTTGTTTGACATTTTGCCTTTCTCAACAATTTTTGCTTTTTTCCCATTTCCTTTCATTTCAACCACTGTCAAACCAAAAATCCAAGCAAAAATCCCCAAAAGAAATAAAATTGGAAAAAAAAAGAATTATGAGTCGAGAAAAAATCGTGCAGGTGTTTGCTACTTGCTTCTGGTGCGCTGATTATTTTTATTTTTTAAAAAAGCAAAAACTTCTACATCAATAGGTAATTTGCGATAAGTGCGATTAGAAAAAAACTTTAAAGAGCTTATCAATAAAAACGGACTGCGATTGCTTCTTGTGAAAAGATTAAAAAGTGTTAACAGGAATTCTTTTCTTCAATGCCTAACATTTCATGCTTATTCGTTATAAGAACATTTTTATGTTGTTTTAATAATTAAAAAAAAATATTAAAATCTAAAAAAGGAAATCCAAAGCTAGGAAGTATCATTCATCATAAATCGTCAATTTTAACTTGTGTATCATTTTTGCAAATTTCCGCCTCCAGATTCTCAAATTTCTTCGGTCTCGGCGTCGTCTTTTCGTTGCACACACACACATATTCATTCATTCATTCAAAGTCGGTGTCTGATAAAATTGTCAAACGTAAAATCAAGTGAAAAGTTTTAAATAAATTCAATTCTACAAGGTATCTATCTGTTTTATTGAAACGATAATCCACCTATGGCAGCAGCAAGTTCACAATTTAGGTAAGTTTCATTGAAATGTCGTTTATCGTTTGTACTTTAGGAAAATGGGTTGGGCAGTATATTCCTTTTACGTACCTACATAACTACCTACTTGTTTTAATTTTTTGTCATTTTGTGCATATTTCTCCAACCTTAATAGCAAGACTTTTCAAATACACTTAACCGTTGAACTATTGGCATTTTCCCACTTAAAAAAAGGAAGCAACACGCCCTCATTTGCTACTCGAATCATTCGATGAAGCAGTCATGAGCCTATCGCTGAATAATGGATAAATGGCTAATGCTACTTCATTAATTGTTACAAATGAAATCACAATAGTTCATCTATAGAATGTAGCGATAACAGCGATATGCTGCTTGTGTTTTAGAATAAAAGAATGACTACTGAAAGAAACTAATGAAGTTGGAAAAGTTCAAAGATGTTTTACGAAGAAGTGGGATGACAGAGTAACTCGGTTTGAAACGTCGGTCGTAGACCTCTTAGACAAAATATGAAAGTGGAATTTTAGAACTAGGTATAAGCGAGATGTAAATATATTATGCAGGTTCTTTATATGCCCTCGAGCAGTGGATTCGGGTTTAAAAAAAAGGATTTATGACTGCTACTTCGGATGCTGTTCAATGCCTCTTTAATATAAAACTATCAAGAGAACATTTTGTTCTTAGCACTTTAGATGATGTTTTAATTTTCTCCAACTTTAAGAGTCAAATTTTCAAAATTCGGTTTAATGAAGAACTTACATATGACCTGCAACACGTTAACCGGCTTACCAAGAAGAAGGGGATTTTTTTACCGATCGATAACTGTAAATAGGTATTCCACATTATACATATATCAACGACTGGTCAAACTGAACCAGTTAACCGATGATCGGATATTTTAAAAATTTAACTTCAATTAAAATTGGTTGATTTTTATTTAAGTTATCAACACCATCAGATTTGAATCCAAGGATATCCTTAAAATGGCCGCATTCTGATGCACTAAGATAGCCTATCTAAAATATGGGATTATCCATGTATGTTTCTGAACGCAAGTCAGCTGTTGTTTAAATTTCTCATAGGATGGATGAGTATAATAGAATTTTTAGGAGAGCTTGCGATTTATTTTTAACAAATAGGCCTATTCTGCCACATCTATTATTCTGCTATATATGAATCATAAAGGATTTTCACCATACAAAAATTTTATTGTTGGAATTCCAAAGTTCGATATTTTATAAAATTCTGTTATGAACATTCCAAAACGAAATATGCAAGCAAACAGAACTAGAATCTATTGTCTTATAGCTAGATTCATTCACTAAAAGATTTGCACTTTTTGTCAAAAGATGTGCCCTTTTCTTATTTTAAGAGTTTCATTGCAAGAAAAGGAGCAATTCTATGTCAATTCTCAACACGAAAGAAGAGCTCTCTCATGGGGTGAGAGATTCGATCTGAATACACAGCTTTTTCTGTCAAATGAAAAATATTTTGTTGTTTGTTGTGAACTTGTGTCGGCTAGTGCTAAATTAAAAAAAAAATAACCATGGAGGAAGTTTGGTTTACTTCTTTCAATTACAAAAGTCAAAAAGCAAATGACAGGCATGTCGAACTACTGAAAAAAGTTTCATTAAAATTTATTTATTAATTTTTTGGTAAAAGTTAAAAATTCTCTAAAATGGACTAGGAACGATCAATTTTCTTTACGATAACCCATTCCATGCCAGATCCAATAAGCCTCAATTGCATCGTCATCATGTGAATGAAGTATTTTTCATTTCACAAACCACGAGCCGAAAAAATCTCATTCAAATTCCAAATCCCAAAGAGCGTGTGAATTGAATATTTTTTCATAGATGCCAAAAAATTAAATATTTTTCCATTCATGGGTCCATTTCTGACTTGTGAATTGAACGAGGGCTTAAGCTAAAAAAGACCTTAAGCTTTTGCAACCCTGATTCTGATGTGCCTCTTGCTTAACTTTCTTTAATTTTTTTCAAAAAAAAAAAAAAAAAAAATGAAACGACCACACAATTGCACACTTCTTTCAATTTTGTCCTTTATTTTGCGTAGGGAAAATTTCTTGTTCTATTTTACTTTACATTTCGGCGTCCAATTGGCTCTATTTTAAGCGAACAATAATTCAATATCAATATTAGAGATCTGAATTTTTGCAAAAAAAAAAAAAAACTTTTTATGAAACCGAAAAAAAAAGCCGATCTGCCTAATTGTTGCAAGAAGCCATCACATCCATTCTTAGAATAAAACTGACTTAACTAAAAAAATGCAATTTGTTGGAAATCATGAAGGAAGTCTTCAAAAAATTAAGTCGGAACCACACCTATCTCGTGTGGTGTGTTGTGGAGTGGTGTGTCGCTATCGCTCCAATATGTTTCATATGCTTAGAATCACATTTGTGAAGCGTGTTGTGTTGTGGAGGAATCGCTTCTGTTTCGATTGCGCCATACCACGATGTGGAGTTTACTATTTGTATATTATAAACAAAAATCAAAACAGCAGTCATGTCATGACATATATATCTGTACTTTTCTTTTTCAACATCACTACACACCACACGAGATAGATGTGGTTCCGGCTTAAGTTTAAATTTATCTCTCCCATATCCCTTTCTTACTCAGACATAATTCGGAATATTTTTCACTAACGGGTTTTAGAGTAAGTTTATTAAGGCAGGTTTATTGCAAAATCAGAAGTTACAAGAATTTTGAGTTAGGTCGCTTTTATTCTAAGCATGTGAATTATTATGCAATTAATTCTTATTACTTATAAGCTTTTTAATATGTTTTGACTCCGCACCTCTGTGAGGCAGGCGCTAATTCACATGATCACTCTCATTTGTTCTTGTTCAAAATTTGATAGTTTTCTTTAATGAGATTTTCGCTAGTGAAATATACATATGTACATACATACATTTCTTAAACTGTGCCTAATAAAAAAACGTTTTGCGAAATGTCTTTCTGCTTACAGGAATAATAATAACAATAAAAATTCATCATACATACAATAAAAAGGTAATGACACCATAACCGCTTCAAGTTGCTTAATATTGCTTCATAATTTGAACCAATTAAAATAATTTCTGAAAATCGGTACATACCTACAAAAAGCTCACTTTATTCAAGTCAACTACATAACTACTAGTTTTTTAAATTTACTGCAAGTAGAGTAGTTCCATTAGAATGGGCCTTTTGTTTTTTTACTTTTTCGTGCAATTAAACGCTCAGTTAGACTGTTAAAAAAAATGACCTAATTTTTTTTTGAAGTTATAGTTAGTGTCACAGGTTATTAAATAAAATAACCTTTCAAATTATTTTAACTTTTCTGATGGTTTTTCATCTCTGCTGAATGCCGCAGACTAAGTTCAATCAACTTTTTTTTGTTTGCTATATTTTACACACTGTTGTAGTGAAAGAAACACACACCCATGAACTGTTTGTTAATTATTCTCAGAAACAATTTGCAGTTAAATTGTGACAGCAAAAAAAAACCAGATGCCCATATGTTTTTGTTTTTATTCGTTTACATTCATTGCGCACCCAACATACCTGACATACGGTAATGGTTTGAACACTGCTCCTTGACACACTGCACTATCAAATACCTACCTATGTAACTACCTAAACAATGGATAAAAAACGTTTTGTGCCCAATTTTGTAGCAATTGGCTAAGCATATTGCACTTTAAACGTAAATTGTCAACCTAACAACCCAACAACACTAAAACTACCATTTGGTTTGCATATTTAATTGTAAGCAATTTGGGTAAATTTGGCTCATTGGTAACCTGTGTTCAAGGTGAATCTGAGGATTTATAAAAAAAAAAAAAAAAAAAAAACGTTGGGAGCATCAGCAAACGTTCATTGACCTGAAATTTGTTTCAAGTGAACTTAAATGTCACCGTGTTCCAGTTATTGATCAATACTACCACTACTAATGGCTGGTAGAATTAGAAGTTAAAAATTCTATAAATCTCAACCGGTTGGTAAATTCAGATTTATTTTGTTCTTTTTTAATTTAAACAACGATTTATCTGGAATCTAACAGTCGTCATCACAGGGGTCATCAATTATTATTAAAAACTAAATAATGTTTGCAAGTAAACATTTTTGAATAATCATTCAAAAGATGTTATAAACACAAACAATAGATTTTGAAGAAATTCTAAAAACAAATTACCTTAACCACCAGTTTAAAACTTAAATCCATTTGTTCCACTGTATGAAAACTTTTTGTAATCGGTGTGTAAGTATGATATTGTTCTAAAATTCGATTTAAACGTTTTTTTTTTGTGGAATTAAAGTTAAATAAATTGGTGTTTTGCGTTATCATTTTTATCTTTAACCTTGATATTTGTTTTTTGGTTCTAGCCATTGACTGAAATAATTATTATTTTTTAAAGATAACTTGCTTTACTAAATTTAAATTGGTGTTATTCATTTATCCAATGACAATAATTTTGTAGCTACATACTTTGATACAAGAATTATGTCAGATGTGTCATGAGCTCGTTTAAAAAATTATTGCAAGTACCTCTAATGCTGGTAATACTAAGCCAGGGACATATTCAAATATGTTGACCTAAGATTTGATAAAATCAAGGTTACATGTAGGTGGTAGAGAAGCACTTGAGCCATATATACGATTGTTGAAGTGCAGAACCTAATAACTCGTTTTTCCATGTTATTCAGAAATAAATAAAAAACCTGCCAAATTTTTTATGCAATGTATGAGGTTCTGAATTATGCCTTTTTCTGTAAAATGTTCAGAACAACATTGTTACGCCAAATGGTGGCTCTGATTCTGTTGATTTTTATTTTTTTTTAATTTTTTGACTTGAGGTCCTTCCAGTCGATACATGTCTCAAGTTGATTAATTGTAACAAATTTAAGAGTTTTTGTGAAATGTAACAACCATGTTATAAATTCTTAAGCATTTTGATGTAGGAAACTCTGTGAAGACAAAGTTGTCATGGATTTTGCCATTTTTTGGGAAATTCATGAGAGACCTGTGCTTCGAATATGCCTTTGCAGTTTGCAAATTAGACCCCACCGATGATACCATTTGGGAAATCCATCCGCTGCCGCCTGAATCCAAGGATAATTGCTTTAATAGAAACACTCCTCCATTTCTCGTGTCGATCCCCCTCCCCACCATCTTCAGTGGACGCTTCATCTATCTTCTTAAATCTACATATTAATCATCTATTCTTCGAACTCTAAAACATCAACCAATATAATGTCAAGTTGTCGGAGAAGGTACATGACATGAGGCCAGGCCTATACAACCCACTTAATATTGTGAGAGACTTTATAACAACTAAGATGTTTAAAACAGGAAGCTGCTTGCTTACGCAACCCTCCGTACTCTCTGAGCACCATCATGCGAAAAATAAGGCTTTTCATTGCATAAGTGATTGATTTAACCAGCAGAGGCATCTTTTTAAGTTCATCAGGTAGGTAACTCTATTATACCATCACACCATGAAGTGCTTGATGCCGTTAGTTAGATTGAATGTAATTTTCACATCTTTGCGTATCACTCTTCCGTTGCACCTACATACATACATTCTCTTAAATTATCCATGGTGATTATTATCGTCTCATTATTCTAACCAACACGCAACATCATGTCGAAGTTATATCAAATTCTTTGCCTGTTCACATTTTTTCATAATTTATTTAAAAAATACGCTTTTTTTATCCAAGAAGGCAACAGATTTATGTCGTAGATATTGTAAAAAATTTAAATTTTTAATTTTTACAAATGCCATGCATGCGAAATCTTATCTCTTTGCTCAAATGTACCTACATACATAAGTTGGTTCGGTGCGGGAACAAAGATGAAGTAGGTCATGTGAGGGAGGTTATGTTATGGGTGATGTGATGTTATAATAATTGGACTTACAGATTCTTATTTCAGATTTATGAGATAGATTATTCGATTTTTTTTTGTTGTTGTTACTTTATTGTTATATGTATATCTATATTGTATCTTCCTTTAGGCGCTATGCTCTGCAGCATCCAGCAACAACAACAAAAAAGATGTAAACACTCAGCGTTATTAATAGCGGTTGCAGCAATACAAGCTGGCAAAACCCCACCACACTGCCCTTGAAATATTGCATTAGATACAAGACAATAGGAACAACATTTTTCTTTTGGATTACAATGTGTTTTGTCTGTTTTCTTTTATGCTGGTATAGTTTAGAGAGCCGGAGGGATTACCATTTTCTATTTGGCGCTAGGTTAAGGATTCTAAACATTCCAGAATATAGGTATAGGTATACAGTCAGTTAAGTTAGAGCATGATGGCTGCTTTTCCCAAATAGATAAAAAATGATTCGATTTAAAATTTTATAATATAGAGGGAACCACTATAGTTGATTCAACACAAAAAATCAATTTTTTCTTGATATTGGTCGAATTTAAGCACGTTAAGGCCAATGAGTGTCTCGTGTGCGTGAGCCAAAAATGTCCCACGCATCAGCAAAAAAATGTATGCGAAAATCGAAGTCGTTGGCGAAGAAGTTGGCAAGGCGATATTTAAGGACTAAGGTCGTCGACAACTTGTCAGATTACAGGCCCCCTATTAAGGTAGAAAAACTGATAATCAATTTATCCTGACTTATCTCATGAGAGTGTCGGAACAATTGGATCAGAAAAGTCGTAGATATATCGCACACTAAACGATTCATATGCACCTGCTTGCTAATAGATTTAAACAAAGTAGAATCACGTAGAAAAAAAAAAAGAAGAAAAGTTGAACATCCAAAATGATGTGGTTACATTAGCTTATGGACCAGCACATGTGACCAGATGTCAATCCCATCGAAATTGAATGGGCGTTGATTAAAATGAAGCTCTTTAGAAGGAAGATACGGAATTTGAAGAACAATTTGAACTTCCTTGTCAGATGTGCTGAAAATCTAATTGAAAATAAGCCGACAGTAAAATTAATACTGCAGGAAATTACATTGTCTGTTCATTCAACTCAATAAAAGTCGAGATGCACACATATATCTTTCGATTTATGTGTACAAAAATTAAAATCAATACTATTACGTTCTTACTTATAATATGAATGTAGGTTACGCAAAGATGTTTATTTATTTTATGACACCAATATAATATATCTTGAGCTTAAGTAATCCTTAGAAAAAATCCACAAATCGGTCATAAGCAAATCGCCTATTAAATTTAACACATAAAGTTAAACACATCAACTTCATACATCGCACTACATGGAGCCACTTTCAATTTGCAGAAGCTAGAAACGAGAATGTTGGTGTTCATTCCCTTTGCATATTCAAATCAGGACAAGTAGTGTGTCACCACTCTCGTGCGTCGTATAAAGCCTCTCTGGCTCCGAAACATTTTTTTGTTTGCTTCTTGAAGAGTCCACTTTGAGGATTTCGAGGTCAAGACTTTTTACACCTTATGTGTTTATGTGTGCTGCACACTCTTCCTATATAGCTGCTTATGCTTTGAGTCGAAATTTATTTTTTGTCAGTCTATTTAATTTCCTATGTCCCAGTGCCACTGCCTTTTCTTTTTTGCTTATTTTATAATCTGAATCTTTGAATAGAGTAGAAAAAAAAAAAGAATGAGGCAAAAAAAAAAAAAACTGACATGTTTGTAGTGACGTTTTGAGTTTATTTTTAGCATTAATCGACCCCAATAGACTTAAACGGTTTTTGTTATTTTTGTTCGTGACAAAATTTACTTTTTATTAACGTGATAGAAATTATTGCGGAGTATGAGGATTTTCTTTTATTGCGGAATTTCAGTAAGGGAAATGTTGTTGATAAATTATATTTTAATAATGAATGAGTTGCTGTTCTTCGTACTCTTCAGCTCCACTATTACCTGTAATAGGTATAGTTAGGCTAAAAGCTCATGAGGTTAGGTTTAGAAGAGGTCCTGATACGACCGCATCACTTCACTCAGATCTCGATTCGTCTCCTCGAAAACCGATAAAAGTAAGTTGTTGAACATCTGTAATTTCAAGCTTTGATGAAATTTTGGTGAATTATATTTTTTTTTGCTCTATATTTAGTTCAGCTCGAATTCTTTGTATCCAATGCCGTTTTTGTTACTTAATGTAAAATTTTCTCTGAATTTCATGTTTGAATTGGGGAAATGAGTTTGTATTACAATTTACATAAGAGATTATTTAAAAATTTGTTGCCATTTCCCTTTGGCTTGAAAAAATATACTCAAAATGTCAGTACCGTGGCATGTCCGTTCCTTGTTTTTTTCCAATTAAATCTTCTATTTTCTATTAAAATACATAAAATTGTTATTCTCAGAAAAGTTCGAGTACAATATACATATGTATGTAGTTGCTTGATTTAATTTTGACAATATCAAATCAAATTATTTGCTAACTATTTTTTTTTTTTAGTTTGAATTTTTTGATATTTGGTCTTTACTTCAATAAATTCAAATGTTTCAATATCGAAATTGAAATTGTATAGAATTCACGTGTGACCGAAAAAGGATAAATTTAACTTGTTGTTTGCGACCGATTTGTCATGTAAATCCTCTTTATCTGCAGAATTTTCAAAATTAAGAATGATAAAAGATTAATTTTCGCCATGTGTTTGCATCACATCCCATTAAAAGTTCGGTTCATTGTTCTTTGGTTTCCGTTGTTTGGTCATGAGTCATTGAGCGTTTTCAAAAACGTCAAATAAAAGTAATTTTGTCCGTCACATTATAGTCATTTTATGACGCCGAGGATATAATCATCAAGTATGCAAACGCCAATTGATTTCGTTTGACATATTAAAACAAGATCTAAAAAAGATTATTGAGGTTAAGAGTAAGATTGAAAAAAATTTGATAATAATTAGGGAAAAATGTAATAGGGCATGAAGAAATTCCTAACAATAAATGCAATAATTCCTTACTTTGAAAATGAAATTCTAAATAAAGATGAAACAACTTCTAATCTGAAAATGAAATAAATTGATATGGATAGATAAAAATAATCCTTTACTTTTTCATTTTATTTCAGTGATGTTGATGAATATGGCTTCAAACGTTGCGAAAACTTTGATTACAAAATGTATGAGAAATTTATGTCAAGTTACCTAAAAACACTTACCAAACGTCGAATACGATGGGATGGATTATTGCAAAAGAACACCGATCTCACAAATGTCAATTCAACACTAAAACGCTTCATACGAAAGGGGATTCCAGGTATAATTTTATTTTATTTATTTCAAAAAACAACATTAATAATGCTTCGTTTTTTTTTTTATTTCCAAGGTCCCTACCGTCCTGATGTCTGGATGAAAATATCCGGAGCTAATAAACTTCAAGAACGATCACCCGATCTCTATCGAAATTTACTTAATGTGAATTATGACAAAGAAATAAGTGATTCCATAAAAATCGATCTACCTCGAACATTTCCAGACAATATATTTTTCGATACGAAAAAAGAACAACTTTATAATACGCTGATAGCGTATGCACATCATAATCGGGAGATTGGCTATTGCCAAGGACTGAACTACATTGCAGGTTTAAAAATTATATTTCGTCGGTCAGAAAGAAAAAAACCGCCACAATTCAACAAAAGACGATTTTATAAAGAAAATAACCGAATTTCTGTTTATCTTTAAACATATTAGAACATGGTTAATAGGCAACAATTGTTGAAATAGAGCCTTGTCAATTTTCAGGGGATATTCAGAAAAAACGTCATTGTAAGCTAAAAATATGCATTTTTTTAACTCTGACGGTATTCCTCCTGACCGACGAAATACAATTTTCTTAAAGACTTTATTTTAAATGAAATTTCTGGTTTTTAGGTCTTTTAGTCATAATCACCAACAATGAAGAGCAATCTTTTTGGCTACTTAAACATATTGTAGAAAGTGTTGTACCTCAGTATCATACGAAAAACATGGCAAATCTTTTAAGAGATTTAGCTGTATTCAAGGAATTGGTAATTCGGAGAGTACCTGATGTGAATAGACATATAGAGAATTTGGGTAAGGATTTGTTGTTTTTTGTTTTAGGCCCATTTGCTGAAATGAAACTTAAATATTTAAATTCAACATAAGAACTTATGTGACACTTTACGCTGAGGAAAAAGTAGAATATAAGCGTTTAAGGTTAACTGGTAACTCATGGTAAATCATTGAATGTACATGGTAATGAAATTTTTGTTCAAGGAATCCATAATTTAAGTTGTTAATCATGGAAATCGCCAATCAGCCGATTTTGGTTAATTAGGGCCATTTAGTTAGAAGCTGTGAAAGTCATCGTTCAGATTTAACCCACTATGAACAAACTGGCCATAAGTTGGAGATAATAATTTAAATTTCGCTTCAGCAAATAGGCCTTAATCTTTTGATTGAATACTGTATAAACTCTCTCATTTTTATTAGGTCTTCCTTATGCTGTGATAGCCAGCAAGTGGTTCATTTGTATTTTTGCTGAAGTACTGCCCGTGGAAACAGTCCTAAGAATATGGGATTGTGTATTTGCAGAAGGCTATAAAGTAAGTTAAACGTGCTATTTATTAAGTTTGAAAGTTTCAACACAATAAACTACTTCCCGACAAGTAATTAGATGTTATCAAATTTTCAAAAATTAACAAAAAAAAAAACATTTCTTTTTTGACTCATGACTTTTCTCTTATTTTCAGGTAGTATTTCGTGCTGCATTAGCCCTCTTTCTTACCCACAGGACGGCAATTCTAGCCTGTGATGATATTGCTGCATTGGCAAATCTCTTTCGTGAAGGAATGCTTCGCGATGAAATTGTTACAAATTGTCATGAATTTATTGAAGCCATGTTTAAATTACGCCTACAACGAAAAGAACTAGAAGCGTTACGAAAAATATGTGTTGGACGAAACGATACGTAAACAGCAAAACAACAAATAACAATATTGACACAACCTTTACTCACCAAAAATATTTAAAAACAAAAAAAATTTAAAAAAACAACATAATTACCTAGAAAAACAACAATGTACGCCCTCAGAAACAAAACAAAAAATCAAGAATACAAAGTTAAACAACAAATACAACAACACAAAACATAACAAAAAGAAACAAAACCAAGTATGTAATCAATAATTTACAATTACATAATATTAATTAAGTAACAAAACTAACAGAAGTAAAACATTTTAAATAGCTTAATATTATGTAGTGTGTTAAGGGGATATAATGTAAAAGCAGAGTAAGTGTTTTAAATTATTAGCTTATAATATTAATAATTGTAATTGTAAATGTACTGTATTTTAAAACAAGTAGTTATAATATTTATATTTAAGTGTTTAGGACTGAACATTTGGAGTACAATACGTTTTTTGTGTCGTTTTTTAGATAATCATCCTTATCACAGAATCTCTTGTTAATGGAATCCCTTCTTTATAAAAAAAATATAATTGTACAAGATTCTTTAACACCATTTTTGTGAGATTCATAGTGAAATTTCCTAACAAATGGATTGTGGGATAATGGTGAATACTGCAGTTAACAATTCTAAATGTTAGTATGTGTTTCTAAAAATGTATTCTGTCCATTGTAGGTTACTCTATTACTACTACTAATTCAAAAACTAATTTAAAAATTCAGTAGAATACTATTTCTTATAAAACCTTTGTTATTTTCTTAAAAACTATATTTCATTATTTATGTACGACCAAAGAAAGTTTTAAACGCCATCCGGAATTGTAGAAAATATTTTCAAAAACAACACACCACATATGAGTAAATTTATTTTCTTTATAGACATAAGTTTAATTCGGCCAACTTAATAGAAATTTGATTATAGCAATTCATAATACCTATCGTTATATTTTTTTTCGAGTTCCTGCTGAAATTTTTTCACCCACAAAAAAACATAGATCCATGTATTAATCCCTGGAAAAAGAAAGCGTTTTCTATTCTGTTCTTACCTTTCACAACATTCGCCAATTCACCACAAATTGAAAGGGCCATCTTCTTAAAAGTCTACAACCCTTTTGGAAAATCAAAACCGCGGCATGATATTTGTTTGCAAGTTACTTCTTCGAAAGTTGTCTTGCTGACTTTTTACCGCAGTTTTGTATTTAAAACATATTTTTTAGAATGAAAAGATATCTTACGACTTAATAGGTTATTATTTTTTCATAATTATAGTTATTAACAATGTGGTCTGTACACCCATTATCCAATATCCACTTAATAACATTTGTATCTTTTGTACATTCATTTACCTCCGTTGTGTTCACCTGCGACACAAAACAATTACCGTCGATATGTGATGAATCTTGACTTGACACATGAGCAGCACCTCGATATCTGCCTCTGCCTCTAAAACCTCCACGACGACTCCTTGTACACCCTCGAGACGATCCACCTCTACTACGTTGCCCAGCAGCACCAAACCGATTGCAATCATTTTGAAAATGGCCGGGGTTTCCACACTTGAAACACTTTCCTTTTAAATCCGTAAAAAACGCGTTTGATGATTTGGAAGAAACTTCTTCTACTTCGGAGCGATTATTTTCCAATGACCATCTTAATTTTACTTTTCAAGTAGTCGACAGTTTGCTCACTTTCAGGCAAAACATCCAGTAGATCACCTATATAGCTATATGACTTTGGTAGCGCCTTCAGCATATAGCGCAATTTTTCCTGTTCGGAGATTTTTGCTCCAGCACCTTTAAGTTCGTTCACTACTTTCTCAAACGAATCGAAAAAAGATGTTTCCTCTTCAAATTCTTTCAATTTGATATTCTCAAGGTTGTTCTTGCATATAATTTGAAGCGCTGTTGATTCTTTAAGATACATAATATGGTCAAATTTTTAAATTATCTTATAAGCAGAGTCCAAATGGACAATATACTCAAGCTGTTTGTTTGTAATGGCGCTATATATGTAGTTAGTTGCCTTTATATCTAATTCTTCCCAATTCTTATCCGAGTCCATCTTTTCTCTTGTCACAACAACCTTCGAAAATCGGAATTGTGATATCATCGACCCTCATGAACGCCATTTTGTACATACATATGTCTGAGAAAAATATTCACTTAAAAATTTTTTAGGTACTCAATTGACCAGAGTTTCGTTTAATAATTATGTATTTTGTTTTTTTTTATTTTACTTTTCTTCTGTTTTAGTTATTTATTATTTACATTTTAACTAAGTTCTGCTACCATGTTAATATTTGCCAATTGTTTGAAGAAAAAGACGGATCAATTTTTTGTGACTGCACGAGTTAAATTTAATTGTTAATAGGTAAAATTTACTGTTATACTTTGAATCTTAATATCTTCGTTCAAATAAAAGACAATTTATTAATTAAGAAGTTTCTTTATACACAAAATCAATCAATAATGTAGATATGTATAATGCGATATAAAATGTACTCGTCGTTCGAGGGATGGAAGTCGACCAATATAATTTCACCATTCAATCTTTAGCTAAACTTTATCTACTTGAGTGGTTAATGCTCACACCAAATCAGAAGATCATTTGCAAGTGCTTTTTGTGCAACGTTGCAAATGATCGTGGAGAAGACTCCTTATCTTTAAATAAACAATTATTAATGATACACTTTGTTTGATGGAAACAAAATGCATAATTCGAATTTTTAATTTATAGTTAAATTTATAATTTGATATATGAAATTATATGACTCACGTGGCTAACGTTTTATTACAAGTAAAAGAATATATATAGATATACAAAACTTATGGGCTGATGCTTTAAGCTGTATACTGCAGAAAATTAGCTCCAAGAGATTTCGCAACGTTGACTTTACCGGTTTCTGGTTTATTTGTTCTACGTCATTTAATTTGAAAAATAGAAAAGTCCCATCAACATTATTTGACTCCATCATAAAAGCATATCGCACCCTCAGTACAGTAGATGGCCAAGGATCAAAAATTTTTTGGTAATAGATTTAATATTAGAAATTTGAACAAGTTGTTGTTATAATAAAAGGATGAGACATCACCACAAGGCACTGGTATAACGGCCTGTAAATCCACCCTTTTTGATTTTTGTCTCTTTTATCATTTATCAGAAATAATACTTGCTTTTTTTTCCAATAAAAGCGAATTTATTTTGTAGGTATTCCAAGTTGTAGTCATAATAGCAAACCTTGACAAACCAAAGGATTGGGAGACATTTAAAAAATCAGTTGAAAATGTTATTTGATTTTTGTCTCTTGTAATTATTTGTTAGATATTATTTGACATTTAAATTTAAATTAAATTTTCTAATATGATTTGTATTTAAGCATTATTTATTTATTTATTTTTGACATAGAATTTTTGCACTTCTTGGTCCTCTTGCTGTTCTTGCTCTTCGTTTTCTGCTTCTTTTTAAGTTTTTGAAATTTGTTTTTGTTTTTGTTTTTGTTTTTGTTTTTGTTTTTGTTTTTGTTTTTGTTTTTTTTTTTTTTCATAGAAGTTTGAATTATTATAAATATATGCAGATAAATGATTAATTTTTAATTTCTCGCTCGCTGTTGCTGCTCTCTTCGGCCAAATCCTTGCCACCACCTTTTGATTTCCTTTTTAACATTTTTATTTTTATTACCAACCAATTGATAATTCCGGATTCAGCGAAGTTTAAATCATGCACAAAACAAACGATACCTACCTACGATAATTAATTTTTAATTTTTTTAAATTCAAGATTAGGAAAAGAATCGATGAATGGGCGTAAGGGAGAAGGTTTCTGCTATGGATTCCTTAAGATCACTAAATTGAGTGAGAGTCATTAGTTTTTAACCAACAATGTCCGATATTTTGTTCAACCGACAATATCCGATGTTTTGGAATCTAATGTTGTTAATTGCACTTACAATTTGTTTTTTTTTTTTTTTTTTATAAATAAAATCGAGAATGAATTTCGATCTTCCTTCTTTAATGGAAATTGTTCGTTATATCTGTTTCGATATCTTTTTCTTGTATAGATGAACTTAGTTGAACAGCGTATGACCCAGTCTTATGCGAAAGAGTTGATCGTTTCCATGACTCATTATAAATTACTTGCCCTAAGGTTGTCTTGTTGTCTCAAAAAGGATTTGGTGCTGTTCCAACGCGCTTCTGATTCTTTCCACAAATGGTGGAAATCATACTTGCTCGAACATGTATTGCTGAGCAGGCAATTAATAATAAGAGAGCGAGTAAATGCAACGTGTTAACTATATCAATAAAGTTATATATAATAATAATAATAACATTAATGATTTGTTATTGTTTTTACACCTCAGTTCATGTGTTTTACGTGAATCTGGGTGTTTGTCAGGCAGGTCTTTGGTAGTTTCCCAAACTTTGAGAGGCTCCGCGTTGAAGTGAATTGTCTTTCCTGTTATTCTGCTGTTGCCTTTTTCTGCAGTGGTCTATTGGATGACCCAGATTTTGCACGTTATTGACTCTCACAATTAAGAATTCGGTCTGTAAGTTCCGTAAGTGTTAGAAAATATGTTTAATCTTTGCTGAAGACGACATTCTATGTTGTGTTATGCGTTTTCGTTCGGCAGTTGTGACAGTATCTGTTTTCAACTCCTCTTTTGTGACGTTGAACTGCAGCTAGATGTAATTGATTTTGTTTCCAATGATTCATCGTCAATACCATCAACTTCGTGTGCATCTGTCCTTGGTGTTGGCAGTGGATCCCCCCCTTTTTGTCGACGAAACCCCCAGTTAAGGCAGTATATTCTTCTTAGGCCTTTGTACTCGAGAAACGAGAACGTTTTATTTTTATAAAAGACAATTTTGAATAGCAAATATTTTTCTTTAATTAATACCAAACATAATATTAATGTGTATTGATATACTTTAAAAGCTTTGTCTTTTTTTGAGGATCGAATTTAAAATGAATTTAAAAATGATCTATTATACGATAGATTTGGCGTATTAGGAAGAGTGCGTTCAGCTAGTTACTATAGTGGTTTTTTTGGTTCGCTGGTAGATGGCGGATCTTGAGCTGGCGGTAATAGGCCTTATTAAATGTAATTAACGCTGCTTGGATTATCGTGTTTCTTTTTTTGCTGCCGATGGTTTTTTGCACCACATCGTATAATGCCAGTACTTCTTTGCAGACGACCTCAACCCGTTTCGCATAACCCACTGAACAAACCATTCGCATCCAGCTCATCCCATCTACCCAGCTCATCGGCCAGACTACTACTAATACCTACACATAACAAGTGAAACCATTTCCTACATACCCCATCATAGTAGATCACCTCCTCCTGACATATCTTGCGTGTCGCTCATCTGCGATGCGCCTGTGGATTTTCTGGAGGAATCTTTTTATATGCAGTAATTCTACATTGGTATACCTAATTCTTATTACTGATTAAGTATGCATACGGATACATGCATATCATCATTTTTGATGATGATTCAATTTTATTGTGATGAAAGAAGTTTGATCGTTGACGATCTTTGTTTACATTAGTTTAATATTTATGTCTGGATATTCTGTAGGAGATATTTTGTTGAACGATCTCTGTTTACAATAAATCTCTGTTTACGTTAGCTTTAAATTATACGGTTCAATAAAAGTTTTTGTGACATACTATTGGTGTCGATTCATATAAATTCTATTCAACCAAATATGCTTGGTGGGCATTTATGTAATATTAAAATTATTGGATTTCTTATTGAAGCGATATGGAATACGCTTGGTATGGTTTTATTGTTGTCTTGATTGTGAAGCAATTCTATAACTCGTGCGGTGCGTGTGTGAGAATTTTGATTCATTGTATTTTTTTTTTTTAAATCTTGTTCTTTAAATGGATTTTGATGCTTGCCATAATCCTTATTATTTGTATATGAATTTGGAGGCTCTTTGTTTTTATTCAAATTTTTTGAATTAAAGTTTTGATTAGTCGTATTATACTTATAACTCTTGTTTCGGTAACATTCTTTTGTCATGTGGCGTAAACGCCCACAATTTAAACATTTAACGGAAGTGTAATTTATTTTTATTAAATTCCTATTCGTATAATCTCTATTAATGTTTTGACTCGATTTACTATGATAATATCCTAAATTTTGTATGGGGGTAGCATAGGCTACTTTGTTTTCAGGGTTTTTTTTATTTATTTATTGATGTATGGAGGTAGCATAAGCTACTTTGTTACGGTTTTTTTTTTATTTATTTTATTAAGTATGGCACAAAATATTCTTTCGAATTTTCGACACACCCAAAGATTTTAGGGTTGTATCTCGAAGTTCAATGGTTTAGTATAGATACGCGAATTAAATGACGCACTCAGAGAAATTTAGAGGTCGTCTCACGAAAAACTTTTCTATTAGATTTATTTTGGTTATGGTATTTTAAACCAATCCCACCGCTGCCACCAATTTTTGTTATGCGCCAAATAAAATAAAAAAAAATAAGACTTAAAACTTTTTGTAAGTCAACCGTTTATTTCTGAATCTCACTTAAGACTAACTTATCTCTAAATTTCTATAATAGAAGATACATACTCATATGAGCATTTAATATACATGATCTCATATGGCATGAGATTCTTAAAGGCTATGTAGGTACTCTATTGAAGTGGTATATGCATAAACATTGAAGTGGACAATAAATTAAAAGGAATTTAATGTGACACGTTTTGGTCGCCACTTTGATAGCAAATTGAAAAGTATCAGATTTAAATAAATAAATCTTATGCTGATGCTGGCTTGCAATTGAAAGACATTGTGAATACAAAGTATAGTGTTGATAAAAGAAGGAAAAGATTATGCTGACTTGCATTTCAAAAAGACTTAAGCAGAGCTAGACAGCCATCGTGCGTCAATTAGATTAGGCAACCCTTTGATTATATATTTCACGATCTCAATGGGCAGTCCGGGATCACAGGAAGAAAGCGATGAGTTAACGGGTTCGGTTAAACTTTCAGGTTTAGTAGGGCTTTCGGTTTTTTTATGGGTTGTGGAATCATAAACTTCAACTTCCAATTCATCCAAAATGGTGGTTCCTGTAGTGTCAGCTTGTTTTTCAGCCGGAGTGGTTGCGTTTGAGACGTTTGTTCGAGTAGAGGAGGTCGATGTGAGTGGAATGGAAGGGGTAGCACAAATTTCACGTAAATCATCATGCAGTGTAGAGTTATTACAGAAATCACGAGAGTCATTGCTTGTATTTAGGTCAACACGGGAGACGATCAAGTTATTGTTTGCGACTTAAAGGCAATCAATTCATTAACACTATCTCTGGTCGCCGCAAGTTCAATGGTGTTGTTCGAGATAAATTGAATCGCGTCACCGATAACTGAGAGTTGTGTAAGATCAATAGTAGTTTGAGATTTTTTGAATTGCGAAGAAATGTTTTTCGCAGAATTATTTATTTCTTCGCGTAAGGAATCAATAGGGTCAGTTAAATTTAAGTTTTTAATGCAGTCGAAATTTCTTTTAAGCTTTTACCTAACCCAGATTTGAAAGATAGAAGATCGGCGAAGAAGTCATTAAGACCGGACATTTTTTTTATTAAGTTCAATAAAGTTTGATTTCACAACGCGAGAAAGGTCTAAACTACATGTATGTAAATCGTCAAAGCATTTTATAATCTCATCAATTTTTGATAATTCATTACAAATGTGACGACACTTATTATTGTTTTCGTTTAGAGCCGAAATGATTGAGTCATTATTACACTTAATGGCTAAAAGAATGTGGGACAAGGTTATTTCCCTACACTCGTCACAATAAAATACAAAACGCGTAGTGTATTCATTCATATAGATTAATGAACGTTTACTAAGTCCAATACAAGCCAGGCATACGGCAGAGACCACCACACGCAATACGATCTGCATTCGCGTCGATTATATTGTTGCAGGCGCAGCACTTTGACATTAAATTGGTAATTGTTCTATGGCACACTTAGAGAGGAGAAGGCAAACAAAACGAATGGGGGTCAGATAAGCGAAATAAATTTTATTTAATTGAGAATGGGGTCGCGAATTAAAAAAAAAAAACAATTTGAGGTCGGTAAGGGTTTTAATAACAAAAAGAATGGAGCGAAAAGAAAAACACGTCTTTACTCAACGACGGTTGCTGATATATGATATATATGTTGAATGATAATTAGAATTTATGCATAACACGTGCGTTAAAAATTACAATATTTATTTCACAACTTTATTTTTCAAGTATCTTATTTTTGTCTGCGTGACCAAAGTATCTTTTACATTTTTACTAAGTATTTCAATATTTTAACGGTTCGTGAAAACTCACGAGCTACCAACTTATAAAAATAAAATGTATAGAAAAATGGTTTGTTTGAGTAATTGGCAGCAGCCAGACCGACAAACGGAATTTCTACTTTAGGGATTATGCACAGAGTTGGATGGTTTTCTGAAAGGTGGCAAGAAGTTTTTCTTCTTGCATTGCTGTATCTATAGCTTCATCTTCTAAATCTGTACATCTAGCGCTTTTAACCAGGGTTTTTAGCTGGGGTATAAGCCCATTACAGAAACTATTTAAAATAGGTTTGCTGTTGAGGTTCCTGTCTTAGCAGCGTCATCTCTGATGCAGAGTTAGCGTTATTAAGCTTATCGAAAAGAACAAAAGATATACAAACAAAAAATTGAGTCCTTAGGAAGCTTTGTTCCATTTTGCATCTCTCTTTTACGACTGTAGGACTGTATAGGTTGTCCATTTGATCCTTAGTATTTCTCATAATGTATACTAATTTTGAATTTGTATAAGTCATAATGTCAATATTCTTCCCCAGAATGTTTCGCATAAACTGACCAATCTTCGCTTACCCATCTACCCAGCTCATCGGCCTGACTGCTTCTAATACCTACACATAACAAGTGAAACCATTTTCTACATACCCAATCACAGAAGATCATCTCCTCGTTGCGCCCACTTCCTTATTTCTTAGCGAGTGTGCCAACATATTTTATGTGTGATTTTATGAGTGAAATCTTCATTTTCACAATTTTGTTGTAAAAATGATAGCAAATCTGTAAAACCAACAATTAATTGTGAATTTGATCACAAATTGTGTTGAATATACAAATAAATAAACAGTTAGTTGTAAATTTGATAGCAACTTGCTATGAATTTTACAGTCGAGATTTTTTTGGGTGTTCGTACATGGGTGCTGGAGTCTTTTGTGAAACTTGAGTATTCATAAAAAATATCCATATTATATTTTATAGGCACTTAGCTCAAATTCTGATGCTAGTATTGAAAAAAATATAGATTAAAACTGATCTATCCTTTTTATGGTTTATAATTTTCGGTCCTTTCTTTAAATTGTTATTTTTTTTTTGCAATTGATGAATATGCAAAAAAAATAAATTATTTCTTAGTAAGGTTTGTTGCATTTCTCTTTTACTTTAACTCTTTAAACTGAAAAATGCTGGAAATTACTTTTATATAGAAATTTTTGGAATCTGTTCGATTTGAAAATGGTTTTCAGAAACACTTAGGGGACTTCAAATGAAACTTAAAACCATTTCAACTTATAAAACTAGTGGTTTATAGAAGATTTGATTTCTAGATAATATAATTACTTGGCTGATTTATTTCAGTGTAATATATTAAATCAAATTCTTACTCACATCGAGTAGGTTTTAAAAAAGTTTATTCAATTTACCGTTAAAGCAACTGATCGCTTTCGATGCCAAATCTAACATAACATGATCTTACTTATTGGGGTGCTATTTATACTTAGCAGGAACAAAGGGCTCTTTGCAATTAGTCATTTATTCATGTTTCACATTTTATTACTTCTTCATAATTGAAATTTGAGAACATTGTTCATTTTCATTATTTCCAGAGTTTTACGAGCAACTGTTCTTACTCACAATCACGTAATCCTTAACTTATTATTTGCATTTTAAAAACCTATTAATAAATTATCTTAATTTGTTTTTATAATATACATTAAAATGAATACCGATAACTTTGTAAGTAACATTAAATTTTTTTTTATTAAATGATAACATTATATAAAAAGTATAGTTGTCTGTTGGCCGTGTGTACCTTTTTGAACGCAGATGTGGTTTTACCAATTTGAAAACTTATCCGAATAAGTCTGGGGACATGCGAAAATTTTCTTTAAAGATTGCCTCGTTATTCATCATATATAACATAAAATAAACTAAATTTCGTACGTCCTTAACAAAACGCCCTTTATGTTTCCTTTCCTTCAGGTAGGAGTTGAAGCTGAAGGAAGGGTTTTTTTTTTTAATTTTGTTGGATACAATTGTAGCGGCCACCACAGTTGTAGCGGCCAAAATAATTATTTCCTCGATAAAATTACTGTCCATATTTAAATAAATTATTTCAAAAATAATGAATTCCAAACAAATATTTTTACACGAATGTTTATTATATGACAGATACTTGTGTTAAAATCTGAAAGTTCCTTTAGATGAATCAACAACGCACAATTAATTCAATTTGTCCATAGGACCTTTATTTCTTTACTTTCTTATTCTTTTACGGCGCACAATCGACTGACTTTTCTTTGAAGGGATGATTTTTATGAACTGGAAAGGATATAGAAATGGAGGGGAAAGGTTATATGAGGATGTGTAGGTTACATAGGTTACACTTGACAGGTTTTTTATTTCTACAATTTCAAACTTTTGTATCACAGTCTTAAGTTTTTGATATCACAGTATTAATTAATATCCGACTTGATAGGACCAAAATGTTTCGAGTTAAATAACAGATGAGGTTCTCACACCCAAGTTGACAATGTAATAATTAAAAAATTTTTAATAAAATGAATAACAAAATGACTTGCAAAATTAAACTTATTTGACAATGACATAAAAGTACAGGGTTAGTAATATATTGACATTTTACGCTTCATTATGCTGGTTGTTCAGACACTTCCTTCTCAGGTCTGTTACGCTCCATTATTAATAAAATATTGATAAATAATTATGTTGTGAATTTGTTCAAACAAATTTTGTTAGAAACCTTACCATCTTGCTTCGAAGTCAATTTTGCCAAGCTATTGGTCGGAATTTTTCTCGATCAGTATCTTTCACTAGTCTATAGTTGGCGGCCGCATTGGCAATATTTCTTCAAAACTTTCGAAATTTCAATAATGATTTGCGAAAATCCACCGAATTTCCCAAAAAGTATTTCGTTGGCCGTCAGCATTCCTTGTAGCCAGTGAATAAAAGATATTTTCTTCTTACAAAGATTTTTTGGTGAACATAGAACTAAGCGATACAAAGATTTTGTTGGTGCACAAAAAACTAAACAATTGGAATGGGTTTCTTGTTTCGCGTTTTATGTTTTTTATTGCTTGTTATCTTTTTACGAAGATCTTAAACGATTTAAAAAGTTAGGCGGAAAGGAAAAAAAATTAAGTCCTAATCCTCAGTCCCTCATGACTTCACTGTAATCAGATGAATTTATATAAATTAAGTTATTACAAAAACTTTTAACAAAAAAAACTTAATTTAAAAAAATATACCAAAGATACAAAAATTACTTAATGATAAAAAACACGACTGGTATCTTTGACGACTGGATTTGAATTGATTTCTGTTGACCGGAGTATTGCTGTTCTGTAGATATTTCTCATTTGGATGGGGGTTGTTTTTGTAATTTGAACCAATGCACATGCACATGTTTTAATGGCACTCCGATGCCGCTCAAGTGGTGGTTTGGTTGAGTCGTACGCTTGGTCATCATAAACAATGGAATTTATGACTTCCAGATTGTTTGGTTTGAGGGATATTTGAGTGAAGTGTTAACTTATATGTCATCATATCGATATTGAGTACTACTGATACAATCATCCTCCTTCAATATATTCACCGAATATAACTCCTAAAGTTGTTAAAGTGTTGTTAATTCTTTTAAATGGCAGTTGAGAGTAATCATTTATTAGTTTTTCTTCCATGTTATGTAAAGTATTTTTTTTAAGTTAGGGTGTCTTAGAATTCCTTCAATGACATCTGAAGTTTTTGTTGGTGCTTCAAAGATAGTTCCCAAAACTTATCGGAATTCCGATTCCAGCCACTTAATTATAGTATGTGCAGAAGTCGATTCCGATTTTTGGTTTTTACACCTCGATTTAGCTAAGGCTAAAGATTTATTGCTGTGTAAATTATTGATTAATTTTATTCATGAACTCTCGTTGTGACTTGTAATAGGTTCCGCCATTATTTCCATGCTGATAATTTGGCAATATAAAATCTTAACCTACGCTTATATATACTATTTTGTTCGTGATATCGATAAGTGATAACAGAAACACACACACAAATTCTGAACCCAAGCAAAAGCAATCAGTTGCTTGTTATCTCAATTTGTATGTGTGCTCATGTTTGCTAGATAAGATATCCTAAGCAAACATAATGCCTATCACTTATTTTATCACTTCTTATTATCCTAGTGTTCAATGTTTGAACAGAATTCGCTTTAAGTCGACTTTTTGTCCATCGAATGATATCCGGTTAGATGACTGATGAGGAAATGTAAAATGATTGTACTAGATTGCCCTATAACGTAAGCGGTAATGCCAAACTCAAATTATTCAGTCGCGTACGACTCGAAAACTGATGCGGTAATTCGGCCTCTGGTTTAGATTTTATTTAAAAAATTTATTAAAAACAATTAAAACATGTTTGATTACACCGGCAGCGTGTTGATGCAAAGGCTGTCTTCAACTTCTCGAATAATACTCACCGAAGTGAGGCTATAGGTTATTCAAAAATTTGAAATACATATAGGTACTATGGAACGCCGTCTCTCATCTGCAATTTTTTTTTTATTAAAGGTTTAAGATGTTTCAGATGTCTGTTTTGCATTTTACGTTTTGTGTCATTGTAGTGTAGCTACATAACATATGTATATCCTTCTGGTTGCGATGATGATTAAAAGGGCGGTAAAGTGCCTTTTTTAAACAACTTTTAACCAAATTCTTAATCTTTTCTTAATTTTCACAAAATAAATATTGTGAAACAATGAAATTCGTTTAAAACCAATTTGTCAAAAAGTTTGTCTTTGCAAGATCTGATCTGATGGTATTAGTTTCACTGTAATAACGCATATTCTGTTTGTTAACACATTCACTAAGGTGATCAACCATCAATATAGAGCCAGATTTCGCAAAGTAGCTTGTGATAAAAAAAATCCTCTGCTCAATATAGGATCGTTCCATGTTTGGGACTAAAACTTGCATTGACTCAAATTCACAAAATTGTGGAATACAATAAAAAAAATATATAAATGGCTCTGATTCAATTCAGAAAATTAATCTACTTTTCGATCCTAATTTTTATGTGGCGGTTCTGCATCGCGTGCGTCGGTCATCTGCTTTAAATGTTCTTTTCCTGGGGAGTTGATGTTGTTAACTTGTATATACTACCCTCCAATAATAAAGATAACCCCTGTCAGTGAGAAGCATCAACCGTTTGTCTCTCAGGATCAAGTTACGTCGAGGCCAAACCCATAGGACCTAGAACTTAATAGAAGCGTTATAGCAAATTCCTTATCAAATTCTACCAGTTTGTCTTCACTTAGGTTATAGGTTCAATGGCCAAATCGGGGTGGTTTTCCATGAAGGAAGCCATTATTTGTATTTGTTGTTTGTTAGCTTGAGTCCTTTAAACAATTTATGTTCATAATTACATAATTATTCTGAAATAATGTACTATTTTACTACTTACATTATATAGAAGACTTTTTAATAAGCCACTACCACAAGAATTCGAAATTAATTTTGTTTATTTTGTTTTTTTTCCCACCGGCGCAAAAACAGTTGAAAAAAAAATTAATTCTGAGAAAAGTCATTGTGACACAAGTGATGCCAGATTATATAAATTTTTTTTGTGATCATTTTACGCAGATGGAAAATTTCATTTGATAACATGTGACTTTCTCAAATGTGATAATCATTTATCAGCTTAGCCGATTCCACCGCAGTGCCCACGTTCTGTAACTCTCTCATCGACAAAATCAGTCGAGAAACGATGAAAATTGAAACAAATCGTATAAGTTTTGTTACATTTTTCAACGTTTCTTGACTAATTTTATCGATGGGAGAGTTACAGAACGTAGGCACAGGATTCATGAGCTCGTTGTCTTTTTCTGTGCAGTTTTTTTTTTATTGAGCTCAGTTACAACTGCTTTTCTGATGGGTTTTCTCAAAAATCTCTTTCTGTCAACGGCATATTCTGTTTTTAGTAAAATCATACATACATATATTCATCTAATTATGATACCACATACGGAGGGCTTACAGCTGAACCGAACCAAGTCATAAAAATCCAAAACTTGTGCTAACTTCTGGGCAACTAAGTCAGAAAGTATTTCGTTGCTAAGTTAACGGTAAAAATAATCAATACAATGACTCACATTTTAATGGCAGCTGTTTATTTACCTAACCTCTGAATAATGTCGAATTCCTTGTGCTTATTCTTCGTTACAGCTGTGAGCCCTCCAAATAAACCTTGACATTTTCTTTGACCACAAGTGGAATTAATGCAATTTTTTTGGCAAATGGAGGCGCATTTTATTTTTTCTTGCTTCCAAAAATGTTTAAGACATCATTTCCTGCCAAACTCCAAATCCTGCCATAGGTGGTCAAAGGACATTTAGCAACTGTTTTCATTTGCAGTATATTTTTAAATGCTTTTTTTGCCAGCTCAATAACGAACGAAGAATCATTCTTTTTTTCCTTCGTTGAGTCATAATCTAAATCAATTTCCTTTAAAGCTTATTGATTCTCTTAGCATGAAATACATCTTCTTCTCAATTGTGTCCTCGAAGGGCAATCTTCCAAGTCTTTTAGATAAACCCTATCGTATGCTACTCGAGAATAATTATTATTGAATGGGTCTTATAAATTTAGCTCCTGGAGAATTCTCTATGCAGATAAAAAAAATTTGTCTTCTATAAGTATCAAGCATATAAGTTTCAGATTGTCCATATTTTTTTGCTAGGAATTGATATCTTTCAGCTGCTTTCGTTTTAAGACCACCAGATCTGAGCTGAAGGTTTTAAGCTTTAATTCTTCATAGTTTTTCTTTTAACCGTACTCATGTAAAACTAAATATAAAATCATGTAGCCTAAACTTCCTTGTAAATTTTAATTGTATGGTTTTTTCACCTTCCCAAGACTCTTTATCCTAAATGTGTGTGTGTATCTCTTGCAAATAAAATACAGGAATTGTGATCAAAGTCTAAAATTCAACAAATTTGTTTCTTATTTAAATTTATTTATTATTATTTTTTTTTTCTCTTAAATATATTTTTTTTAATAATAAAATTTAAACAAATCGTTTTTGCAACAACAAATGTTCAGTTATTTCATTTTAATATTTAAATTGAATTAAAAAATAGATAAATTTATGTATTTTTATAATATTTATTACATAATTTTTTGATTATTATATAAATGAAAAAAAAAAAAAACTCTAGTCGAGTATTTAAAAATGTTATTTTTAAAAATTTTATTTATAATGTTTTTTTAAATTATAAAATAAAATAACAACAAAAAAATAAGTACATTTATTTTTTCATCGAAGGAATTTAATTCAATGTTCAAATATTAATTTTAAAAACAATAAAACTTAAACAAAAAAAACACACAAAAATGCCATTTGTAATTAATTTATAATACAAAAAATATATACAAAATAAATACACATTTAAAAAAAAATTATATTTTGCCTTAAAATAAAGAAGAACAAAAATTGCTTAAATAATTTATATTTTGTTATTGCATCAAAAATCTATTTATCACCATCTCTTGTCTCGCTCAATGTATGTAAATTTCTAGATTAGATGATTAATTTATTTAAAATAAAAACTAATTAACAAAACCAAAACAAAAAAAAATTTAGTGATGTTGAAATAAGTGTATTAAAAAAAAATATAATATAATATAATAAAATGAAATGAAATCAAGGAATTATAATAAAACAATAAATTTATGAAAACAAAACAATAATATTTTAAGGAAGACTTTTTTTTTTTTAATTTCACATGACACGAGTATTTTCTTTGGTTTTTTTTTTCTAGCCGTGTTTTTTTGAGTTGAGCAAATTACACACAGACAATAACAAGAAAATAGATTTTAAAATAAAAAAAAAATGATTTGTTATTGTTTGTGAGGTTGCGTGATCTGGCCATTCTTTTCTTTTTTTTTTTTTTCAATTTATTGGTTGAATACTAAATTTAATTTAGTTTGGTCCGCAATGTGGCCCACAAAGTGGATCAGATGACAGTGCTAGTGAAGTAAGTAGAGTTCTTCGTCCAGGATGTACACCGAGATTTTCCCAGTTGATCCAAGACAAGCGAGCAGTTAGATCTGGAATATATGGAAAAAAGGTTTTAGTTTACATTTCAATAGAAGATATTCGAAAAAATTAGTAAGACATTTAATTTTATTTTATTATGAAGAAAAAATACTTTAACAATTTTTTTTTTTTAGAAAGTCCGCAAATAGAAGGAGATGATCTATTTCCCTATGGAGCCTGGACTCAGTGCGTACATGGATGAGAAAAAAGCCGATTTCTTTTAACTTCAAACTTCAAGCAAAAATATCTCGAAACCCCCAAAACCGATTTGGAAATATTTGGCAGATACATCGAGTTCAATGTGAGCTCTTATTTGGGACCTATCTCATCTATATACGGACTGGGCCCAAAGATATGGATTTGTAGGACTAAAGGCTACAAGTCCAAATAAAATAGTGCTAAGTCTTCTACTTGGCTAATGTATTTCAGTAGTATAAAGAATTTGTATTATTAAAACAAAACAAAAACCTTCTTATGGATCATCTCCTTTCTATGAAAATGTTAAATAATCGAACAATTGCTACCTTGAATGATGCTCGAAAGTTTCACTTCGAACTTATTACTTATTTAGATAATTTTGTGCCTTAGAGATTTTTCTACGGAATTTTATTTCATTGAAATTTTTATGGATGGAATTTATTTTAGTAGAAATTGATATTTCATAGGAAATATCGAATAAAACTAAATATATTTATTATATACAAAAATAATAATCTACCTAATTCTAATTTATTTAAAGTAAAATCTAGCAATTTAAATTAAGGCATCGTATAAATATTGTACTGAACAAAATTTGAAAATTATGACAACAAAATAAAAGAAAGAATGAACTTGCTCATTCTTTCCTTGCACCCGGCACATTTTCCAGTGTCTTAAGTACCAAAGCCATTGTTATTATGACTTTGTATAAATAAATTTCAATAAGAATGGATTTTGTCAATTATTTTTCCACTTTTGTGACATGAACTCTGACAGTTCATCAGTCGTGTAAATCCAGTATTATTTTTATTTAGAGAAAAAAAAATTTATTTTGGAAAGATTGTAAAGCGTACAAATTTTACTTAAAGGTAGAACTATAATAGTCGGATGCGGACGTAAGTGGTCGTACAAAACGAAACGTATCGAATACAAAGAATTCATATGACGTGCCCATAATTGAGGTTGGCTTCGTTTCGATCAATTTTCGTTAACTTTTGCTTTCGGAAGTGAAGAGCGCTCACCGAACGCTCCATGCGTAAGTGAACTGAGAGAATTTTCTTCCGACTATTAAGTTCTAGCTTAACCGTTGTGATGAAATTTTAAATTTATTTCATCAGTTTATATTTCAAAGTCTTCACTAATTTTGCTCTGTTTAAAATTGAGCAGGCGAATCCAAATTTTTTGAGAAATTTTGCTGGCTAATTTATTAGAAATACGAAATTTCACAAATTTCGGCTGTTTTTTAAAATTTATTTTATTATTATTTCCGAATTACCAATTAAAAAGTCCATACATTTTTTTACCACCAGGAACGCATTCTAACAGACTTGTCAATTATCAGCTGTTGTTGCCATATTTATTATTATTATTTTGTTGCTGTGAACTCATAATTTCTTATTTATTCTTTACATTTTCCCCAAGTCATTGATTAATAATAAATTATTGTTTTTCTGTATTTTTTTTTGCTTTTAATTAATTCAATTATTTAAGTTATTTATGCAAGAAATATAACTTAACAATTTGATTAACTGTCACTAAATTTAAGTTAATCGATAAGTCGAGGTATTCCTACACTATTGCCTAGAAGTTTTGTGTAAATACGTATTAGGTCAGTAGATAGGTTCTTTTTTTCAAATTGATAAATTGATTTGGTTGTTTCTAAAAGATCACACAATGTTGCCCCGTTCTCCAATAACTTGTGTTCGTTGTCGAAATCATGGCTTGAATTCAATTCTCAAAGGACATAAACGGTATTGCCAGTATATAAACTGCAATTGCGAAAAATGTTGTTTAACTTCCGAACGTTTGAAAGTAATGACAATGCAAACATCATTCCGTCGGATAGGACTAGATTAAAGACGAGGCTGCTGATTTTTAAATAACACTAACCATTTTAGATAATTTATATTCATTTTAGTTCAGTGAATTTAAAATTCAAGAATTTAATAATGAATGATAGAAAATTTTAAATTTAGACTCGACAATTAATTTAAAAATGTAGGTTATGATGCATGATAAATAAATAAACAAATTTGTCAGAAAATATCACTGCGAAATTATTTAATTGATTTTGCGGAATTATTTTCTTCTTTTAGGATGAACAATTGGACCGTGTATATGTACCATAGTGTATAAATAGGATCACCTTGTCATAAAATTCTTAATTCGTATAAATAAGAAGATCACCATGTCAAGAAATTCTTAATTCAAAATGGAGTGAGTACCTGGCTTTAATAGCTTCAAATTGTTTTTCTTAGAACGAAGGTAAGTGCATCGAAAAAAATTTCCAATGAAACTTGCAAGAAACGAAAAAAATTCAAAGAAAAGTTTTTGATTTTCATTCAACTTCGTTTTGTTAATAATTAGGTACTGTACAGATGGAAAAAACACAACGATGACTTTCATACAAAATTTTAAAATTGGATATTTTTTTACTCGGAAACGATTCCGACGATGTTAATACAAAAAAATTTTTTGTATTACTGTATAGTTGTTGTCGATTTCTGATGATTGACGTACGGTTGAACGCTTTTATTTCGATAATAATTTATTTACATAAACGTTTAGAAATTTTAAAAGACTTGGCTTGGAAGATTTTTTTTTCTTAAACATGGAGCCTAGTTAAAACGATTTTATTGAATTTTTAGAACCAAACATTTTATAGCTTACTATAATTAGGTAGGTACACCTGCGAGGGAAATGTTAATGAAAATAATAAAATCTTATTCTTCTCGAAAACAAAATAAAACAAAATTGTGTTTGCTTAAATAGACACGGTCTAAATTTTGGTAGAAAACTATTTTAGAGAAAATCCTTATTAACAGTAGCTCCCACGAAAGAGTTTTTTTTTTAATTTCCATTCCTATTAACGTCTTAACTGATTTGGACCAATTCTTGTATAAAGAACTTTTTAAAAAATAGTTAAAATAATATTGCACATATGAATTTTTAAAAACATATTTTAAATTCACAATTTTCTTTTTGAAAAAATCGCTATTTTGAAAACGGGTGTAGGGAGTTTTGTTTCCCCTGGAATATTGTATTCTCGAAAATTGCACTTCTAAAGCGAATCTCCCTATTAAAAAAATTTCCCCTGAATAAAACAACCCATGCAATGACAGCAAAATTTTCTCTGAAAAATCTACTCCCGATACCAATTATTAATTCCGAGGAAAATTACTTTCGTGCAGCATTTATGTTCGTTCACAATTTTCAAAGGAAAAAGTGGAATTTTACTTCGGATTACCGACAGTAATTGTTTAGCTAGTTTGAAGTTATACTTAAAATTAGCTCGAATACCGAATTGATTTTTTGTATTCTAACAATTTTTTTGGAATACCTTTACACGCATAATTATGTTATTCAGAATAGAAAATAAACATAATTTTCTGATTTATTGTGAGTTTCACCCGAAAAATTTGCCACCTTTATAATTTTTTGTTTGCCTCGAATTTTCAAAGCTATTGGGAGTTTCACCTGAATGAAATTTCATTCGCCTATTAATAAAAAATGAAAGTGAAAATTAAGGCTGTCAATGGCATTACATTGGGTGCGTTCAATCGATTACGTTTTACATCTGAATTTTCAGATTTCTGAATTTTTGGAGCTTCTGATTGGCCAGCTGACATAAAAAGTTAGATGACTTTTAGTGACTTTTAGTTACGTTTAGTTACGTTTCATCTGAATTTTCAGACAAGAAATTCTCATCTGAAAATTCAGATGAAAGTTGTTTGTGGTGAGGGAAGTGCCAAAAGCACACATAAAAGCTGAACTTTATAATTTTCGTCTTGTTGGTGGTTTATTTTTTTAGTTTTCGTCCTGAAAATTCAATACTTATTTAAATGAACGCACTTTTTGTTTATAGTTTAGTGAATTTTTAAATCAACAATATTTTATATTGATGTTTGGAAAGTTTTTCTATAATTTTTTAGGCCATACATATCAATAAAAAGTCTTTTAATGAAAATAATAATACCTGTTGCTGATTTAGTTACATATAATTTCATCCTCACAACTATTCACGCTCAATGTTTTATATACGAATGTAATTAAAGTTCTGTTTTATTTCGCTTAAATGTAAATCCTACAGGTAAATGCAGGAATTTGACACAATGACTTTTGGCTGAAATTTCAGATTTTTTTTGCGTTCAACAACATAAATTCAGAAATCTGAAAATTCAGATGTTAAGCGATTTTTATTGAACCTGCCCATTCTGTCCGAATGCCACAATAAGGGGAATTTTTCGAACATGAAATTTTGGTTGAAACTCACAATAAATGAAAAGTGAAATGTCAAATTTTTTGAGGTGGAATGTTGTTCAGGTGAAAAAGCCAATTTATTTTGGAGGACTTTTTTCAATTTCAAAAGGTTTTTTTTAAGAAATTCACTGCTTAATCAGGAAGAATATACGTGAAAAATTGTATTTGTCATTTATAAGAAACACTGCGTAGGTAGATAAAATTGTTTTTTTATTTGAAAAAAAGAAGAAACAAAAAAAGTATGAAAAAGCCTCACCACTGGTATTCCAATTTGCCCGATCTGCCTTGATCTCTCCTCGCAGACATTTTTCCACATAAGTCAAAGGATCATAATCAGTTTGAAGGACTTCTCTCAGCAAAGAAATATACGCAATAGCAAGTCGTAAAGTATCAATTTTGCTCAAACGTTTTTCATAAGGAAATGTTGGTACATGAACTCGCAATTCATCAAATGCTGAATTAATACTACTGCAAATTTTGAAAATACAAAAAACAAAAAGGAAAAACTTTAGAACTTTTTTCACATTTTTTTTTTTGATTACTGTTAAATTTAAAAATCATGTTGGAAAAAAAAGTCAAATAAAAATTTCAAAATATACCCAGTTGGAGCAGACCTCTGGATGCGTTTCCTTTCTCGAATGCTCGCTTGTTGTCTCTGGATTTTATATGGTGCTGAATTATAATTGGATATGTTTGTTGGAAGGTTTATATTTGATGGGGTTGGAGAGTCAAGGCATTCTATAGGTAGGGATACATAATTGAGAAAGTATTGTTAGAAAAAAATGTTTAAATATTCAATGAAGAGTATAATCACCTGTATGATGCAAATATTGATGTTGAATTTGTCGAATGTTTGAATTAATACGAATATTACTACTAGTATTGCTAGAATGATGTTGACTTGCATAAACACACGAAGGTAATTCATTGATTAGGTCATCATCAAAATTGTGGAAGGATAGTTGGCTGAAATGTAAGAAAAGTTTTGAATTTAAAAATCTTCACTTTTTAGCTAAAGGAAAAAAAATTCATTGATTTATGTTTGTTGGAATTAAACAGCCCTATTCTGCTATTCACGTGGATCGTATATTCGATTCACCCATTCGATTCCCTTTCACACTGCCTTTGCATTCTGCTATCCATCGGGTGAACTACACTATCCCAAACCAATTTGACATTCACATAAACAGCTGTTCATGTCAAAATCTTGGATAAATTGTTTTGATTTTAATTTTTAATTTGATTCATCTTCGTAATTAAATTTGGAAATGGACAGTATTGGACATTTTTTTCCAATTGTCAACAGAGGAATAAGAGAATCATCGAACAGAGTTTTTACTTACATTTTACTAACAACCAACCAGACAAACGACCACCCATTAAATGAAAAATCCGCTACATTTCATATGCGGATTTGAATTGTATAGAATGAATGCGTTCACGTGAATAGCAGAATACCGCGCAGTATTACCGACGTTACCGACTTTAATACAGATTCACTTCGAATGAATAGCGATGAGTGAAAATTATAGAAAAATTCCCCCCGATGAATAGCAGAATAGGGCTGATAGGTTTAAAATTTGTTGGGAAGAATTTGCAAATATTTTAAAATAAATAATCAGCCCTATCGTCAATTTAATAGGAACTTTTTCCGCGAAAAAAAAAATGATCACTTGAAAAATTTTCCACGATAGCTTTGCTGAAATAAATATTTCCCCTAATAATTTCGAAGATTATTCATGATAGCAAATTTCTCAAAATGAGAAAAAACTCGCGGGAAATTTCTTTCGCGATAGGGCTGTGCCGTTCTCGTACTTAACATTTCTACAAATTCCTTTTCCTTACTAAAATAACTATGCTAAGTTTTTCATAGAAAAGATGCCTCACGGCTACGAGAGTACCTACTATATTCCTTATTTGTGATTTTCTGTACAAGAAATTTCCTTGGACATAAATTCACAGTTAAGCAAAATGTCAGACTCAGTATCAGAGCAGTATGACTCTTGGACCTTTTATTAATTTGACAAAAAAAAATCACAAAAAAGGTTACGTATACGCCATACGTTGATACTTTGAAGTCTTCATCAAAAAACATTAATAATGATGCAAAAACTTTCAAAAGTACAAAAGTGCTATAATTTTCTTCGGTGTGACTCGCATTTTCATCAAACTTAACATTTTGTTAAATTCTCTGTTATTCAAATACAATAGGACCCACCGGTAATTTCGAGGGAATTCTGTTTTTATTTGAATAAATCAATCAGACATTCACATGAAAGAGTATCTCTGTTCGCTTACTTGTCAAAATTGGCAATTTCTACTAACAAATTTTAGTCAAAATTGAGATTTTGATCAAACTTGACATCGACGATGAAAGCGAAGTCGAAAAAAGTGGGTCTCGCAATTCTGTCTATCTGTCCTGTCCTGTCCTTTTGTCTGCAGCCTAAACATTTTTTTCATTTTTTTGGACCTATTTTTGAACATTTTTTTATAGAAATTAATAAAAATCTTATTTTTCTTAAAAACGTGGCCACAACTTAAAAAAAATCAGTAATTTCTTTTAACAAAAAGGCTAACAAGAACATAAAAAATAATTTCCGAAAAATGGTTATAATTAATGGTATTATCATTAATGGTAGAATCATTATTTTGATTTTCGATTTTCTCAAAAACTGTTCAACTGATTTTAATAAATTTTTTATGGAGAATAAATTTTTCAAAGTTTTATTTACCAAAATTTTCAATTTTTTTTTTTGGATTTTTAAAAAAAGTTTTAAAATTGTTTTTTTGAGAACTTAATGATTCGAAAATGACTCCGTCGATTTTTATTTACATAACTTGTCACCCAGCTGTTTTTAACATTATAGCTACCATATTTTAAATAAAAGTTAATCTTATAACCAAGAAAAACCGTTTTTCCCCTCCCATTTAAATGATTAAAAATCGGTGAGGAAAATCTTATTTTTCTCAAAAACAGCTCCTACAATTTTAATTAAAATTTTCATGTTAGCTAATATTAGTACGAAATAAATTTTGTATCTATCGACTAATAACGGTATCTCTCATAGAACCATTATTTTTGGTTGTCGAATATCTCATTATCTGTGGAACCGATTTTGATAATTTTTTTTACAAAAGAGCTTCATATAAGTTCGAATAATATCACGTATCAAAATTTTCAAAAAAAATCAAATTTTGGATTTTTTAAAAAATTTCAAAAAAATATTTTGAAAATTCGATATATCCGAATGACAAGACAAGATAGACCGACAGTTAGTAGAAATTGGAAATTTTGAAAAGTAAACGAAAAGAGATAATCTTTCATGTGAATGTCTGATTGATTTTTTCAAACGAGAACGAAATTTCCTCGAAATTACCGGAATTTTTTTTAACTCTGAATTAATAAATGTAAAAAACTGGGAATATTTTTTTTCTTAAAAATATTTACATAATTTTATTTAAAAAAAAAGCAAGAGCAAGTTCATGCGACAATTCGTGTTATTTATTTTTGGTTCTCTCTGTAAATTTCACTAATGATTTGATCTATTTTCTTTGAATATTCTGATCCGGTACTACAAGATAAGCAAAAAAAAGTGCATTTAAGAATTTTTAAAATATTAATTTTGTATGCATAGAAAATAACCATTTTTAGATGATTGAATCATTCCTGTATATCTTTAATGTCTAACAAAATTTTAGTTTTAAACCACAAGAGCAAGTTCGTGTGATCTATATTTATGTATTTTATTTAATTAAGTCATTGATTTTACTTAAAAAAAAAAACAACGACAAAAACAAGACGCTAATGCTATACATATTATGTATAATATCACCAGCCCATGCAACTTTTCAAAAGAAAAATCCCGTTCAACTGATAAGGCCATATTTTGTTTTGTTAAAGTTCCCTGTATTTAAAGCGTTGCGGACATTCGCCCCCTGTGCTCATAGTCCCTGGACCTTCTTAAGAAGCATTCACATACTCACTGTGCTCAGAGCCTTTGATTCCCAAGCTCCCTGAATTCAAAACTATCTGTTTTCTCACTGACATAGTTTATACGTTTTTTTTTTTATTAGAGACGATTTTTCCAGTTTTGTCTTGCCCTTTTTTTAAAGTATTGAACGTATTGCTAAAAAAACCAACTGACTGTTTATGATTGAATGTTTAATTGTCACATTATGTGCTTGAAACTCAGTGAAGTGTCAAATAATCATAGGTACTTAGAATAAGTTAGGAAGATTAACGTCAAAAACATATGGAGAAAAATCTCGTTAAGAGATTTTTAACAACTAATTAAGAATTTAACGAAACATGCATATTGAAATTTAAATCGTTAAGAATATTTAAGGAACGTGCTTGGAAGTATTGTCTCAAAATAAAGCTCGTTAACAGTTTTGATGATAGTTTTATAAAATTAGACCAAAAACAGATAAAAATCAAATAAGTCGCCAATCGAATTACAAAGAATTCGTTAAGAATTCTACAAGAAAATTCGTTAAGAATTTTTAAGGACCGTGCGCGAAAGTAATAATTTTTAAAATATAATCAACGAAAATAATAAGATAAACTCAAGAAATTAACAACAACAAACTTGTTCAGATTTTAAAAAGAATTATTCAAGAATTTCGTAGAAAAATTTTTAAAGACCGTGTGCGAAAGTAAAAGCTGCATTACTTGGAAGAAAATTCGTTAAGAATTTCTAATGAAATCGTTAAGAGTTTTGATGATACTTTTCAATTTTATAAAATTACACCAAAAACAGATAAAATATAAAATATGTCGCGAAAGAATTAAAAAGAGTTCGTTAAGAATTTTAAAAGAAAATTCGTTAAGAATTCTACGAGAAAATTCGTTGAGAATTTTTTAAGGACCGTGCGAAAGAAAGTTATAATTTTTTAAAATAAAATCAACGGAAATAATAAAATAAATAAAAAATTGAAAAGGAATTCGTTAAGAATTTCGTAAAAACTGCAATAGTTGAAAGAATATTCGTTAAGAATTTTAAAAGAACGTGCTTGGAAGTCATGCTGTCAAAATAAAACTCGTTAAGAGTTTTGATAATATAAAATTACACCAAAAACAGAAGAAGATTAAATATATTTCCGAAAAATTACAAAGAATTCGTTAAAAATTCTACAAGAAAATTAGTAAATAATTTTTTAAGGAAAAATAAAAATAAAATAAAAATGTGAAATAAGACTCGTTAAGAGTTTTTTTTTGTCGATATTCGTTTAGATTTCAAAATCCAATTTATTTATATGAGTTGTGTCTTCATTTTGGAAAAGAAATTCGTTTAGAATTTATCAATGGGATTCGTTAAGAATTCCACTAAGATTTATATCATAACTGTCTTGCTGAATAATCACTCAAAATACATAGTTTAGAAAGAAATTCGTTTAGATTAAAAAAAAGGGCGCGAACAGCAGAATTATGGAAAATTTTCGTAAAGGAGTCGGACAAAAACTATCGATAAAAGTTTGAAAGAATTCGTTCAGAATTATGAAGATGTGTATGCTGCCGCAATATTTTTGTTCACTTAAACGCAAAATACAAGTCACTTTGTCTCAAGTATATGTGTGTTAATTAACCATTCCAACCCGTTTCCCTTAAGGCCAAAATTATTAAGGTAAAGCTAAGTTCGTTTCGGCTTTTTTTTTTCTGTAACAAAAAAAAAACAATCCCCTTTTTTCAAAGCTTAGCACCGCTTGCTTTCTGCATTCCTAATTTGATACTTCGAGTTTTTTTTTTAATGTAGACACATTCAATCTGTCTTAACATTTGTTTTTTAAAACAAAGACTTAAAATTAAAAAAATAAAATACTGCTTTTTGACTCACAGGACAGACGTCTTTTAAATTCTTTTTTAAATACTTTTTTTATTACTTATTAATCAAAATGTAAAGTTAATAGAATTAAGTGCTAAGTCAATGTTGTAAGTTTTGTTTATTAATAAGGGGTAAGTATATAAAACAAAGTGCAAAACTGGATCACACGAGCTTGCTCAAATTTTTGTTAATTGAAAGGAACCTTATAAAGGGTGATTTTTTAGCTGGTTTGGTTTTGGCAACACTGGTTTTGACAGCTGACGTGTGTTTAGTACCTTGTGTCACTGTCAAACAGCTTCAGTTTGGTTTGCAATTTAACCATGGATCGTCTTACAAATGAACAACGCTTGCAAATTATTGAATTTTACTATCAAAATTCGTGCTCGGTTCGAAATGTTCGAAAATGAAAAATTGTGTTCAGCGATGAGGCTCATTTTTGGTTGAATGGGTACGTAAATAAGCACAATTGCCGCATTTGGAGTGAAGATCAGCCAGAAGCATTGCAACAGCTACCAATGCATCCCGAAAAAGCCACTGTTTGGTGCGGTTTATGGGCCGGCGGCATTATTGGGCCATATTTCTTCAAAGATGATGCGAATCGCAGCGTTACTGTCAATGGTGAACGCTACCGAGCGATGATAACAAACTTTTTTTTGCCCGAAATGGAAGTTCTTGACTTGCATGATATGTGGTTTCAACAAGACGGTGCCACATGCCACACAGCACGCGAAACAATGGCGCAATTGCGAGGCGTGTTTGGTGAACAGTTAATTTCACGTTTCGGGCCGGTCAATTGGCCGCCTAGATCGTGCGATTTGACACCATTAGACTATTTTTTGTGGGGGTATGTCAAGGCTAATGTCTATAGGGACAAGCCCGCTTCGATTGACGCACTGGAAGCCAACATCCATGCATTCATTCGTGAGATACCGGCCGATATGTGTGATATGGCCGATATGCCAAAATTGGACTCAGCGGATGGGCTACCTGAGACGCAGCCGCGGTCAACATTTGCATGAAATTATCTTTAAACATTAAATTGCAAGGTTCAAACTATCGATTCAAATAAATATTTCATTCATTTTTTCGAATTTTGTGTGTTTTTTTTTAAAAAAAAGTTCTAAACCTCTTAAAAAATCACCCTATACTATTGATTTTTTTTATAAACATTTTTGAAACAATTTTTGATCAAAGTAAGATTTTCTTAACGTATATAATATGTTTATATGTATATAATAATTTTGTATGGCAGGTACCGTCATTTTTGGTCCTAAAAAAAATCGAATAATGTGTGTGGGGAAAGCCGAAACATTTCTATATCCATGGCGAAAGTAAAGATTCAGGAATGTCTATATTATGTAATTCCATCTAGATGGGGCGGCGGTTTTCTTTTGGAAATTCATGTTCTAAGTTTAACTTGATAAGAGTTAAAAACTGTTGTTTTAGTTGATTGATTTGATTTTTAGTAGAAAATCGATAGATACAATTCGTCACTACAATGCAGAACTAGCCTAAGTCACAGTTACAAAAATTTTCAAGAAGAACCTTAGTCCGTAAAATCCTGACATTCGATACTATGTGCATTCTATTATTAAAATTCTGAAGGAACTACTGTACATATAGGAATATTCGGAATATGTAGAAAATGCGCGAAACACAACAAATTTCGTTATGACGTAAAAAAAAACTCATTTTGAAATTTTGGACTTAGACTAGTTCTGCATTGTAGTGACGAATTTAACTTTAATTTTTTTTAGCTCTCATTTTTCTGAATTGTGAATTTCTACAAAAAAAAAATCTTTTAACAGAAAATCACAGGTAGATAAGATTTTTTGTTCTCTTCAGAGGGCTCTCTTCTACGATTAACAAATACACAGAAATCCAGAGTAAAGGAACGGATCTCACGTGTTTTATGCCTTTATTATGTAATACAACTGAGGTTGAAGTTGAGTTGTAATTGAACCAATTGGAATTATTGATTGTAAAGGGTCCGCCAAATAACTTCTTTTTTTTTTTGAAAATACTATAAAAAAAAACTACTGAATATTTTCTCAAATTTCTTTTTATATTTGAAAGTACAATCCTTCCGGTTAATAATGGAAAATAATTTCATTCAAATGGCTGCCTCGGCTGGCCATGCAGTAGCCTACACGATCGGTCCAATTTTTAAGCACATTATCGATTGTGTGCAGCTGTATTTCACCAATGGCTTCACGAATATTGTCCTTTAAAGGGTCAATTGTATCTGGCTTGTCGGCGTAACACTTATCTTTTACGGCACCCCACAAATAATAGTCCAACGGTGTCAAATCGCAGCTCCGAGGTGGCCAAACGACATCAGCTTTGCGGCTGATAATGCGATCTTCAAAAACAGGGCGCAAAACATCGAGTGTAGCTTCGGCTGTGTGGCACGTAGCGCCGTCCTGTTGAAACCAAATATTGCCAATATCCTCCTCTTCAATTTTTGTGAACAAAAATTCGTTCAACATGGCCCGATAACCATCGCCATTGACTGTAACGGCCACTCCTTGCTCATTTTCGAAGAAAAATGGCCCAATTATGCCTCTGGACCAAAATCCGCACCAGTTACTCGTTTTGGGTGTATCGGCTTTTCAATGTATGCGTGCGAGTTTTCTGTGCCCCAAATGCGACAATTTTGCTTGTTTACATACCCGCCAAGATCAAAATGAGCTTCATCTGAAAAGATGATTTTTTTGGCAAAATCGGCATATTCTCTAAGTCGATCGCAGGCCCACTTAGCGAAGCGAAAACGCATTGGATGGTCAGTTGTTCAAGCGTATACACAACCATATTCGTTCAGCGGAAGGATAAAACTAATTATCTGTCAAATCAGACATGAGCTAAGTGTTGCACTAGTTGAAAAAAAAAAACGTTAGATGGCGGACCCTTTATACTTAGTTGTCTGTCAAATGTCAACCATTGCTCAATAAGTGGCTTATATGTTGGAGTATTATATGGAAGTCAGTTGAGTTGTGTTTCAGTAAAATCATGACACACAAATAGCCAATTCTTTTAGGTTTTTCAAAAATAAAAAATCGAGAATTACTATTCGATCGACCGATTGTGACAGATAAAAGCTCCCTCAAACCAACGCGAAACATTCGAAACAACGACGAAACTTTCGGCTGTCACAATACTATATTTAGGTACAGGGTGATAAATGAGAGTACCAACATCAACGCGACGATGCAATTTAGTGAATTACATGTAAAATATATTGACAGTCGAAAGTTTCGCGTTGGTTTGGTGGAGCCTTAAATGATCCCCCAAACCAATACGTTGTGATATTTAGGAATCTTTGATCCCCCCTAATTATATCTAACAAAAATCAACGTGCTTTCTGTTGTTTAAAATTTTATTTTTTATTTGATTTACAAGCATTAATAATTCCACAGCAGATTTTGACCTAGAAATAGGCAACATTTCTTATTTAAATCAATTGTAATTGTCTTCCATAATAGGATTTATTTAATTTGGTTGTCTTCAAGTTGAGTTGATCTTAACTAAGTTGAGTTATCGTCCCATAATAACTATATTAGCCATTAGAATTGATCCATATAGATCATCAAATAACATATGTGGCGTTAACAATCAAACAGAGGGTACAAAAAAAATTAAACCTAAAATCGAGTAAAAAGCGGAAACATATAATTTCTAAAATATTCAAAACAATTGAATTTTGTTTGATTTATGGAAGTTTTTTTTTATTAGATTGACTAACAAAAATTATATATTGACCTTTTATATTCGTCCTTTCGAGGAATGTTTTTTTTAAGGCATTTTTGTTTGTTAAAAATATGTTATGGGCATTTTGAAAACTATTTTGTTTATATCGCCCATGTTCTGCATTGCACTTATTGTGAATTCACATGGCAAAATTGGAAATTAAGGTGTTCCACAATTCGTTCGAAATGCTAATAGTGAATTATAATTTCGAACATGAAAATTGATGTTCTGCTGCATTTCGGTTCATTCCGTTTTCTAAACGTTTTCAATCCACATTTTTATGCGTTGTGAAATTGGTGCATTTGCAGATAGTTTTGTATTTCTTGGTACAAAATGTAAGAAAACTTTATGTTTTTGTTTATTTATTTATTATTATTTTCGTAAGAATCATAAGAACATACGAATAAAAAAATACAAAAATCATCAGAACCATTCATATTTAGGTAGGTTCCGCTAATTTTTTCTTTCGAGTTCCGCTTTCATTTTTCCCTTATAAATGCCAATAATATAGAATTAATTTTCATCTTCAGTGTAATTTCACTTTAAAACACAATTAAAAATGGAGGCACCTTGTATTTTGACATTTCGAACTACTTAATTGCGAAATTTTCGAAAACGAACGAATTGTAGAACATGGAATTTCAATTCGATTTCATTCGAAATGCAGAACATGGGCGTATGTTTTGACCTAAAACTCAAAATTAAAATAGTATTAACTTCTTTATTAGTTGGTTTTGTAACCAAAATTTTTGATACCCAAATTTCGGCATATCAAACTCCATATTTTTAAAAAAGTGCCTTTAGCGCCTTTTTGATTGTTAACCACACATATATAACATCAACAACACACCAACCTGCTCTTTATCGAGTTCACGTTTCATAATCCGAAAACAGGATTCTGCTTTTCGCCACTGTGAGGCTGTTTTATTTTCGCAGGATGATCCATATGGATCATGGGTCATAATTAAAAATGGCTATTAAATCTAAGTAGATCATTAAATCAACTCATTTTTGATTCATGGAGCTGTACCTAGTGGCGGTGTATAAAGAGAGCTGGCCCAGGCTATGCTCCGTGGCTTGAAGTCTGAAAGACGACCCCGACGGGTGGTATACAGGGTGTCCTACAATCAAGACTGTAAAAGACAAAATGGGTTCCTTATGGGTACTTTTAAGTCGAAAAACAAAAGAGGTATTATTTGCTGGTTTTCACTTGGTTTTTGAGTTATGTATTTAACTTTTTTTTGATTTTGGGGCCCTTTGCTTTTAAACACCTTAATCTTTGCCGACTACGAGCGATTCTTTAAATTTTGTTGTATTCAATTCAGGTAGAAGGAGGTATCCGTAGATTTTAAATATAAAAGTGGAGTAATTGAGACCAAGTTAAAAAAACAAACAGGCTGAAAACTTTTACTGATTGAGACTCGAAAGCTACCATTATCGACGTAATATATTTAAAAATATGTAGAAAATATTTATATATGTATATATTATGTTTATTTTGTAGCAATTTACTGTTAACATTTCTTATATAAGCCGACGCGACGGAATAAGAATTATATTTTTTTTATTTCAAAGAAAACACTTGCAATAGATACACTTCTGTTTTTTGGCTTTGCAGTTTTAAACTATGAAAGTTTAAGCTTCATTTATTTATTCATATGTTTGTTACTTTACTTTAAAACTCTGTTAATTTGTGTGAATTGCTACGTCTTTTTTATATGAGCTTTGACAGGCTTTGGTGTAGAAATGCACAGAGTTTCAAAGTTAAGGAACTATAGGCTCATGTCTTTTCAAAGTAATTTTATTTTATTTTCATTGTACAATATGTACCAAAGGTGATTTGTTGAAAAAAAACACTGTTTGCAAATATAAACACTTCTAAGTTAATCTTTTCTTAAATGATTTTTTTAGAAACTATAAACATCCTTAGAATAAAGGAATTTTTAATTGAATTGATTGATTTTAACTAACCTAATTGGTGGCGAAGACGATGAGTCTGGTAGTTGATTTCGCGACATTTTTATAAAATAATGTTTACACACGCGAAATCACTTATTAAATTTTTTTTTTGAATTCGTTGTTAATTTACAACACTTGAATTAAGAAATAGAAAAAGAAAACTATTTTTTAACTGCCGTATTATCCAAAGGATTTATTCGACTACCGCACTTCACCGATATAAAATCCAATTTGAATTAATCTAAAAGGATTTAGTTTTATATATAGGCATGACAAAAAAAAAAATAATCCTATAGGAAAAACAAACTCCGCCTTCAATTGAATTGGATTATTATTGCTTCTCCTGATGAATTATTTTTCATCCCTTTGCTAAAATGTGTGCCATCTTTTTTGTTTGTTAGTTAAAGGACCACATGGAGTTCATTTTTCATTTGGTTGAGTCATTTTCGTTTGCTGATGTTGCTTTATAAGGGTGAAATGAATTTCTATCATTCTGGATGAATATTTATTTTCGTTGCTAGGGGTGGAGTTTCAATGTAGAATTTCAATAGTTGGAATTTGCTTCCCCATAGCAACCAACATTGGGCGCCATTTTGAATTTGCTTTTGTTATGATTCAAGGGTTAGGATTTTCCTTTCTTTTTAATTTGAGACTTTAAGTTTAAAGAAAAAAAGGCACATATTTGTTAAATATATAGAGAAATATATTTAAATGTGTGTTTTATTAGCCTAGTACCTTTACTTTGAAACTCGGTGCATTTCTGTGAATTTTTACACCAAAGTCTGTCAAAGTCCATATAAAAAAAATAAAATGATGTAGACATTCACACAAATGCACAGAGTTTTAAAGTAAAGGAACACACATATTATCTCTTATGACAATCTTTATTTTAAATTCAAACGTTAATACCTTCCTACATCTTAAATATTAAACCACTCTAAAGCCTTGAGAGCTTTAAGAGGCAAGTATTTTTGACTCATTTTTGCATTTAATGTATTTTTATAACCAAGCAAGTGTATGGTGCAGGGTTATAAGTCAAATGCCCAAAAATCCGAAATGGACTTTTGACTTACTTGGGTGAAGTTACAAGTCGACGATTGTGTGGAATAGAGTTCCGCAATTGTTAACAATTTCATAAAAAAATTCGTTCAGAAATTCGCAATTTTAAAGAATTTTATATAAACTCGTTCAGAGTTTTCGCGATTGACCAGTATTTTGGGGAATATAAAAGAATCTTTATGAAATTTATGCAGTGCTTCGTTAAATTTTCGTTCAGAATTTGAAAAAAGAAAACTGCTGATTCATATAACTCATTCAGAGTTTCGCTTCGCACCTGTGAAGAATGTCACACAAACTCGTTCAGTAGCATCCATCGGGGCTGTAAAAAATTCCTTAAAAATTCGCTCAGAGTTTAGCGGTTGTCGAAAATTGACGAGGATTTCGGAAAATATAAAAGAACTTGATGAGCTCTTCGTTAAAAATCGTTAAGAGTTTAAAAAAAGGAAGAATTGTGTTGAATCGTATAACTGTATAACTTGTTCAGAGTTTCGCAGTTGAAGAGAATTTCATACAAGTTCGGTGAGTGCTTGCGTGGCTGTAAAGAATTCCATAAAAACGCGTTCATAGTTTCCCGTTTGTCAAAAATATCGAGGAGTATGACAAAATAATGAACAAAGTGTTGAACAGTTTCGCAGTTGTAAATAATTTCATGAAAAAGTTTCGTTAAAATCCGTTGAAGAACTTGAATTCTATAAAAACGCGTTCAGAGTTTCCGTTTGTCAAAAATATCGAGGTGTATGACAAAATAAAGGACAAAGTGTTGAACAGTTTCGCAGTTGTAAATAATTTCATGAAAAAGTTTCGTTAAAATCCGTTCAAGAACTTGAATTCTATAAAAACGCGTTCAGAGTTTCCGTTTGTCAAAAATATCGAGGTGTATGACAAAATAAAGGACAAAGTGTTGAATAGTTTACCGGTTGTAAATAATTTCATGAAAAAGTTTCGTTAAAATCCGTTCATGAATAGGATAAGCATGGTTTATAAAGAGTTTCGTTAAAATTCGATCGGAGTTTTATATCATGTGGAATGGTAAAACTTTTGTAGATAGTTCGACATTTATTAATTCCTCAACTAAAGGGTTGACTCTAGCCTAATAACTTGCTTAGTTTTTGGGGGAGAGTTGAAAAAATATGAAAGTTTTATAACTTAGAGATTTCGTGCAGAATCGAAAAACTTGTTTAAAGTTTCGCAGTTATCAGGAATTTCATAAAAACTCGTTTAGAGTTTCGTGATTGATAAGGATGCCGGGGAATATACAAACATTTTATGAATTCCATGAGTGTTTCGTTAAAATTCGTTCAAAGTTTGACAAAAAAAAATAACTTCGTGTTGAACCGTTTAACTCGTTCGGAGTTTCGTAGTTCAAAGGAATTTCATTAGTCCCCTTTCACACGAGGAAACAAGTTGCCGGAGATTTTTTTGACGTTTTCCTTTAATTTTATTAAAAATCTTTTGTAGCTTTCACACGAAGAAACAAAATCGTGGTTTCGTTTTAAAGTACCTTGGTTGAACACACACAACTGTGTATGTGAAGAGGAATGTCAAAAAAATCTCTTCAAATCGTTGATCGGGAGATTTCATTTTCCCCTCTTACTTCTTGCCCTTCTCTCCTATAAACTAAAAGTTGCTGGAAACTCAGTTTCTTCGTGTGAAAGGGGACTTAGAACTCGTTTAGAGTTTTGCGGTTATTAAAATTTTTAGCAAATATTTTTATGAAATTCGTTCTCAATTTTGTAACAACTAACTTTTAGTTTATTGTCTTTCAAGCATTTAAAAATATGTATTATGTAAGTTAACCTAGGCTTAACCAAGTCATTTTCCCCTTGAGATTTAAAAACTTCAAAAATCACCTGTCAATATCCTAGCTGACGCTACGAAAACAAAACACTACCTATACAGACATTCAATTCTTTGTGCGGTATCTTTTCATACAAAATTGATTAATCCTTTGAAGCTAAAAAAAACTTACGACCCGCATTTTGAAATTCTTTTTTCACCTGTTTTTGACAATACAAAAATATTGTTGTGTGTAATGTATAAAAGGGGGATTTAAATGGTTCTTTTAAGAGTCGCGGGTGTCACCAACAACAAGCCGGTAGTGCCATCATTATCTTGTCTGCATTTGACAACTGACTTTTGCGCAATGCTATTAATTTCATAAATATTTAATACACATCTTGTGGGTCGCACGTACTTGCTGTCGCGGTCGTTTTTGAAGATCTTGATGGCAATCAAGTATTGTTACTACACAAATTTTTCGTTGGTTGTTTATTTATAAAATTTATTAAAATTAATTGCAAACCGTTTATATAAGAATTTATGTTTGTGATCCTCAATAAATTGATATTTTTGTGATCCGTTTTGGTCATTGTAATTAGGTTACCTACTGATAGTACCTACTTCTTTTTCTCTCCTTTTGCACTTACAACACTCCAAAATCTTTCGCTCTTTGGAATGATGCAATGATATTAGGAGTGCTCTCTAAATACACAAACAGCCATTCTTCGAAATACTTGTCAAAGTTATAAATACTTGAAAAATATTCTTTGTTAAATTAAATGTAATAATGGTAGCGTTCGGGGATCAATCTTAAGCTATCTGGATAAGTTTGTGTTGTAATCCCTTGTGGCAAAACAGATGATACAACAACCCAGCAACCCAAATGTTGGGATAGGTTGATAGCCTATCTGAGAGTTCACCGAACGCAACAAGAAATTTTTTTTTGAACAAATTTCACAAAACTGAGTTTTTTTTGTTATTATTATTATTTATTGTATTATTCATTCTTGAATGTCAGTTTATCAGACTTGACCATTTCTTTATTCCCTCAATTTCATTGAATCTTTGAACAACAACAACAACAACAGCTTAAAGGTGCTACCACCAATTATATACGAATTAATTTATAATTCGTTTTAATTAATTATTATTGGCTGGAGATATATGTAGCTATTTCAAGGGGTGTCAAGCCCTATCATCAGTCTCCTTATTAGTGGTGCTGAGCTTTTATCCAATTTTATTATGAAAAACTTTCTGCACACCATAGGAGTCGAACCCACCCATATCAGATTTGCTCAGTCTTAGAAGTCGTATGCCTTACGCATTCCACTACTTTAGACCACTGACGTCACAGGTCGAGATGTGTATCGTTTGTTTATCAAATGCATTAGGAAGATCAGCGTTTTTCTAAGCAGCTTTAAGTATGTTCTCTTGTTCCGACTCCATTTTTCTCCATACCTTAGTTATTTTTGTCCAATGGGTTTTGACAGCAAATTGTGAAAATTTTTGCAAATTCGTAGAAATTTCACGTAATCAAACAGACCTTATTTGATTAGCGTTTTCATTTTTGTTCAATTCAGGGCCCTTATTATGAAATACGAAACGAACGGCAGAAAAAACGAAACCTAGGGAAACGATAGCCACGGTGTAAAACGATTATGAGAAACTAGAATGCAATCAAGGAAATGTTGCCAAACAAAAATGAAAAATAATATTTTTTTCAAAGCGCAACAAACTTCACACCTATTAGCAAATGTCAAAATAGATGTGTTTTTAAAATTTTATTTGCACTATAAAATATGTTTTTGAATTCCGAATACTTTTTTGAAAGCGAAGATGAATCTCCAACTGAAGAAGAAACGCGAATAACAAGAAGACTTATTAGAGATTCGTCGAACCATATGAGCCTTCCTAGTTCTAGTAAAGTTTAGTCCTTCCAACATTGTATTCAAGGAAAACCCTTAAAATATTTTTATCCGCTTTATATATCTTTTCCGCCTTAGCAAGGAAGCGTTTGAATATGTATTGGAAGAGATCGATCGATTTAAGCGTTCCAAAGCATTTTTGACTTCGCCTTTTCTTGGCTCGTCGGGAAATAGTTTTTGGCGATGTTTGGATTGGTTTCCATAAAAGACACAAGCAAATCCAATTGTTTGGCATTAGTTGGAGGCCTAGAAATATAAACACTTCTATTTATTACATTTGACTCACATTTTTTAATTTCAATAAAAACAACCGAGGACCAAACAAAAACACAATTTTAACAAATGACAAGAAATCCAAAACGAAAGCCAAACGAAAGCAAATGTCACTCGTTTATTTAAAACGAGTTTCGTTTTTATTAACGAGTCTCGTTACTCATAGTCGCAAATAAAATACGAGTTTCATTTTTTCTACTACCATTCTCGTTTCTCGTAATCGCAATTTAACGAAAACGCGGTATTACTTACGATTATCGTTTTACATAATAAGCCCCCAGTGCATTTGTCAAAATCGGACCCAGCACAGCGCCCCTTTCACTTGTGTAATATAAGTATCTATACTGTTGTCGTTTCTAAAATGTGTAGTTTTTGTGGGAACTCGAATATCCATTTTTAATTTTTGACACTTTGAACTTTGATAATCTCTGCATTTCTTTTTTTTAATTATTTACGGCACATGGCAGCACAAGTTAGTTAAAATTCAGAACACCTGTTTTTGCTCTGAAAATCGAAAATGGCGGTGTTACTTCAAGCTTCGGAAATTGTTTTTTTTTTGCATGAAACCCATACTTTTTCACTCAAGCGAATAAAAATAAAATTATCCATCCATAATTTCCATAATTAAAAGGGATGTTTAAATGACTAAATGGTAGCTGTGATACCTCTTTTATGATTTTTTCTATTGATTATGTTTACATACACCTGTATGAAGATTATAAGAATACCCACATAAAAGGACCGATGGCTTTAAAAATCAAACTACATTGTTGAATGATTATCTTTATTTTATAGAGAAGTATACATAGATGGAGAAGCCACCTTTGAGTATTTTTTGATTTAGACATCTCCTTAAAATTAGTTTGTTTTAAATATTGGGCTGTAAGTTATTCACACTTTAAGAAATTGAATAGAATGGAACTTAAATTTGAACAAATTCATTTGAAAGTTCTATACAGGATTAGAGTTTATTTTTTAATCGGAGTAAAAAATTTGTCTTTTTGTTCGTCAAAGTGGCGCCCTTATGCAGCAGTTAAAAAAATTAACGACAAATAGTTAATAATTCGGTACCTCCCATGGAATCCTTTTTTGATTTTCGCTTTTCTCGAAAACTGTTCAAATGATTTTGTTCAAGTATTTTATGAAGAATGTTTTGCAAAGTTTGAATTGTGTTAGTACACAATTTTCAAACAATTTTTTTTTTTTTTGATTTTTAAAAAAGTTTCAAAATTTTTGTTGGAAAAATCCTGATTTCCAAAACGACTTGTCAATTTTTTCTAAGGATTCTTGTCAATATTTTTAGCAGATTAAAAAAAAAAATAGTCATGTACACAAAAATAAAAAAATTATATAAAAAAAACAGCAATTTGAGAGCTTATACAGTTTGTTTTTTTAGGGTTGCCAACACTTTATTACAAAAATGGCCGAAAAATTTAATCTTACATTATGTAAATATATGGACACCCTGAAATTTTTTTTTGAGTACTGTTGAAAAAAATTCGGGAATGAAAACATAACATTTTAGACTTTTTCAATGTTTTTGGAAAATTCTAGAATTTTCACATTTTCGTGTTTTAAACTGATTAATATAAATTATATGAAGTTGAAGATTGCTGCATCCGAATTTTTTTTTCTTTAGGCTTGCAGCTCTTAATAAGTATCAATGGTATTGAAAAACTTTAAACACTTAACAACATGAAATAAAAAAAAATAAAAAACATCGCCTCTAGAGTTTGGAAAATGTAATTCGTGCATGTAATTTTTTTTATCTACCTTTCATAAAATTGATCTGAACTTATAAGGGTCTAAACTTGCCTATATTTCCTTTCAAGTTTCATGGTCAAAAAAGCTCATTAAAAAAAATAAGGAACATCGCCCCTAGAGAAACTTATGCTCTACATAGTGCAGTTTTTTTTTATAAAACATTTATTATGGTCTAGCTGCACGTCTAAAAAAAATATATATTAAAAAGTTAAAAAAAATATAAAGAGGTTTAATTCAAAAAAAGTAACGTACATCGCCTCTGGAAAAACTTGCCCTCAGCATTTTGGTGTTTAAAGTTTTTATTTGATACTTATCGAGAGCTGCAAGTCTAAAGAAAAGAAAAATTGTAAAATTTTGTGAAAAATTGTCCAAATTCGCAAGAAATTTCACGTTACCAAACAGACCATTTATTACTTAGATTCGTTGAAGGGAACAGAGCTTTTTGCCACTTTCACCAACAAAACATAACATAACATAACATCAAAACATAGTGAAAAGTCAGTTGGTGTGTTTTATTCATTGCTGCATAGCCAGCGCAGCACAAATCTGAATAAAACGAAAGCTCACTCTATACGTTCATTTCAATAATTGAAAGCTCTATCGCCAGCACAGCCATCTTTATTTTTACTGACTTCTTTTTCGCCAGCAATCAAATTGTTTTTGTTTGCCAAGGGAAATTTTGCTGCAGCAATGAATAAAACACACCTAGTATATGTCCAATTTACTTATTGCATTTTTGGGATTTTTTCTTGAAGATTTTGACTTTGGGAATTTTTGTTTTGGGATTTTGGGTTTTTTTTCTATTAACAGTTTTGAGAAAAAAAAAAAAAGAATTTTTCTGGCTTTTTTTTCCTTCTGGGATTATTTCCTTTTTTTAAATGGAAAAATGTAAAAAAATATATAGAAAAAAATTAAAACTCCTTCTAGTCCAGTCAATGAAGCCAATGAAGCAAATTCGGAAATAATCGCCGGGAAGCTGAATTTTGGTATATAGCTTCCTCATGGTGTTTTTTTTTAAATTTTATTTTTTAAATTTTGAGTTTAAAAATCAATTATTCAAAAACTAAGCACTAAAATAACTTAATTCAAAAATATTCATAAAGAATGAGTTTCTGGCTTTAAAATAAGCTATAACATAATATTGTAAGTGTTGCCGTTGTGTTCGAATATTCATTTACTATTTTAGAACTATTTTCTTTTTAATTTGCCCCTCCCACCTAAAGGGGTGGACAAATAGAGTGGACCGATATCTTAAAATCATGTCTATATAATGTACGAACAATACAAAAAAAAATTGATGCTTTTATCACAAAATGCATAATTTTGGAATTAGCCCAAGTAGGTCAATAAAAAAGTAAAACCCTTAACTCTTCTGATTGGTTTATTTCAAAAACCGTTATTTGTATAAAAAAAGTTTGTTAATCTTTTTTGTAGGAAGAATTTCAAGCTACAAATTAATCTTTGACACTTTTTTTGTACAACTTACCATTTAGGAGTTATTCCTGAAAAACCATTTGGGGGGCCTTCAACCCCCCATAAAATTGTTAGCGGCGCTCATATCGATGGGGACTTTTGACAGTTTCTTAAGAACATCATGAGGAAGCTATATACCAAAATGCAGCTTTCCGGCGATTTTTTCCGAGTCAAATGCTTTATTGGCTGGACTATTCATGAAATTTGGCCAAATATTTCACGAATTTTTATGAGATTTTTTCGGGTTTTTTTCAAACAAAACAAACAACACAAACATATATATGCCAGTAAGACCTAAGGTCTTATAAATTAGGCAAATGTTAGAAGGAATAGAAGGATAGGATAGTTTTTTTTCATAAAAAAAACTCCTCTTCTTCTTTTTGGGAATTTTGACTTTAGAGATTTTCTTTTTGGGATTTTGGGCTTTCTTCTTTTTACATTTAAGAGAAAACAAAAAAAAAACCATAGAATTTTTCTGGCTCTTTTCCCTTTGGGTTTATTTCCTTTTTTAGTCGAAAAATTTGTATTAATATGGATAAAAATAAACTGAAAATTCCTTCATGACATTTTTTTATATATTTTAGGAATTTTTATGGGATCTTTCTGCGCCATTTTCCATAATTTTTTAAAAAATTTTCTTAAAACTTGCTCAAATAATTTTGATTAAAATTCGGATATTGTATCCAAAATGGATTGTAGCAAAATTGTGTACCAGGTTTTCAGCAAACGAAAAAATGGTTATGACATGTTTTGTGAAAATTGTCTTATTTTCAGATTATTTTCGTATATCTCATTAACGAATCAAACAAATTTTGTTCAAATTTGGAAAAAGGTATTTTTAAATGTTTTCTGATATTATTTCGTTTTAAAATTTTACAAAAAAAGTGCTATTAATTTTTTTCACACTTTATGTAAAAATATTTATATTATGTGACTGTATTAATAAATAGGTATTATTTATGAATATTTTATGTGACCAATTCTTTATATATTGAAATTATGACGTTGAAGTGGGCTTTTTTGTCAGATTGTAACACAAATTTTATAACAGATTGGCTTACCAAAAAAGTCCACTTACTTAACACCATTATTTAAAATAAATATTACTACCACACTTTTCAATTTTAATGACAATGGCTAAATAATATTTTTTATTCAGTTGGCCGAGAATTCAGAAAACTATGAATTTACTTATTATAACAATTCAATTTAATTTAATCTATTTTCCAATGACAGGTGGAGTTTTTTTTTTATATGCACGTAAAAAAAAAGTTAATACAGAATTCGCCGTATAATATCTGCACACCACCCACACACACACATTCGTCGTTTCATGTTTCAACCTACACCAACCAAAAACAACATTAGTTAGAGATTGTGAAGTGCATTTTGTTTTGACATTTATTCGCAATCGGTTGATAGAAAAAGGTTAAATTTATAGTTTTAATTTGCAATATTTGGTTTAAAATTTTATCAATAAATAATTTTAAAAGTCTGAAGATAAATTTTACGAAAAGTTCAGAAAGTTTTCAATTAGGGAAAAGTGCTTTATTTTTACAAAATCTAATTTCGGTCAGTGTGCGTTTTTTACCATTTTATGTGATAAAATTGCTGAATAATTTTATACTTCTCCGTGCTCCGTGGTTACCGTGAGAAAGAGTAAAAATTGTTTAATTCTAAATTCTTGTGTTTGGAAACATCCGTACATAAATAAATATCCTTGAATTTTAAATCATTTTCTAAAATAAAAGTGAATCGTTTGTGATTGAATTCGAGAAATAGCCATCCATTTTGATAAAATCTATGTACGGCTTTTGTTTTTTTTTCGGGTTTTTTTTTTTTAATTTTGGAGTGAAATTTTTAAATTAAAAGTGATTTAGTATTTCCCTTTACATGTGTAAAAAAGAAAAATTGCATCGGGATACCTTTAATTGTGTTTTAAAAATGAAAAAGACGTAGTGCTTGGAAATTCAGGCGCTGCTGCATCATTATTTGGTAAGTCATTTAATTTAAACATTTATTCTCCACATGAATATAGTTTGAAATTCCTGAAATTCACTTTAAATTAAAAAATAAAATAAATAAATTTGTATGACAGTCATCACCAGAACCTCAAATCCCACAATTCGTTCGAAAAGGGGGGTTCACATTCAACGACGTGTTGTGCGACCCGAGTCGTTTTGCTAGCATTCACATTTAACGACTTCCGTAACGATATCATTTGAAAATAATTTTTCAAAGAGCAAACATGGCGAGAATTTCACTATTCGCACCAATACTAGCGCATTAATTTTATTTGTTTCGACTTTTGTTTTATTGTTTTACTTTCATTTCAACCTATTCTCTTTTTATCTTACGAAAAAAATAGAAATAAGATATAAAATTAAATTTTCGGTCGTCCGACTGGAGTTCACATTTACTACACCGGTCGTTCGACAGGGCAAATTATCAAAAAATTTGAACTACAGAGCTTGCTTGATCGACAGTCGTTCGACTGGTGTTCACATTACAAAAATCTAACGACACGACACGTGTTGATGAACATGTCGTTGAATGTGAACGCCCCTAAAAATGATAATAATTGTGAATTGGAAGTTTGAAAATGAAAATTGATGTTCTGCCTTTCGGTTAGAGCTGTGTCAACAGTGATTGATTCGGTCTTCATGACCCGTTCACCAAATAGAACGATTGATTGCAATCACACTAAACCGAAACAATCAATCCCAATATCAATCGTTTCAGTTTCATTCTCCATCAAATCACACAAAGAAAGAATGACACATAAAAGCAAACAATGAATAAAACAAAAACTCACCACTACAGCAACACACAATTTGTTCTCACAGTTTAATTCTCATGTCCTATACACAATGATGCATGCATCTGTGTTTCTTTCTCTTTTATTATTTTGTGTTTGCTCTCTGTGTCTTTCTATGGCCGTGGGAAATGTTCAGTGCCTGTCTTGTATCTATCATTTGATTGAGAATGACCTGAAAGAACGAAACATGTATCGTTCATTTGAACGATACGATTGAATTGGGATCCGTTCACGCACGGCACGGTCACAATCACAAAGACCGAGTTAATCTGATTGACAAAGTGAACGATTCGATCTTTGTGCATAAAAAAGTGCGTTATTTATCAAAAAAAATTAAATTTAATGTAATTTTGGGTACAATGAGACAAAAAAACATTTTGCCGAAAGTTTTGAGGGTGTGACTGTACATTTGAGGACTATTATTCAGATAGATTGCGCTTTGTAGGTATAAAATTGAGTTATATTTTAAATAAGTTTTAAACAAACTTTAAAAGAATATATATTTTTTTTTAATATACGGAGTAAAAAACTACGACTGATACTTTTTTCCGTCTAAATTGACCAGTTGCGTCACTTTGAACGAAATGATTGGAAAAATGATGGATTGGAAAGATCGAATCATTGAGCCAATCAATCATTGATTGATTCGATCTTTTAAAATGAACGATTGGCACAGCTCTACTTTCGGTTCATTCTATAGTCTGAACGTATGTTTTCATGTTTATGGTTTCAGAATTATTTGAGCAGTTGCAGATGGTTTTGTATTTTTTTTTCTTTTTAGTATTTATTTTAAATTTGACGGAAAACATAATAATATAAGAACAATTCATGTTAATGTACCTACCTACTCGCGCTATAATGTTAGACAAATCTAATATTTTAGATTTTTCTGGTACAATTGTACGTATGTCTAATTTTTTCTCCAGAGTTTTTCTTTCTTTTTTTTTTAAATGTCAACAATACTTCCATTTTCATCCGCAGTGTTATATCACAAAACAATTAAAAATGGATGCACCTTCAATTCTGACAGTTCGATGTTATTGTGAAATTTTTGAAAATAAACGAATTGTAGAACATCGAAATAATTTCTATTGAAATTGAAGATCGATTTCAACTTAACTCGATTTCAAATCAACTCAATTTCGTTCGAAATGCAGAACATGGGCGATAAGAACAAATTCTTATTTAGGTATGGGCACTCACGCAAACAATTAGATTTGTCTTCTCAAAATAAAATTTTTCTCGAAAGGAAAGTTCTACTTCTTTTGTTCTCTTACAAATGTCAATAATATTGCACTCATTTTCATCTGCGGTGTAATTTCACCCAGCGGCTCCATTAACAATACTTGAGGAAATAAATTGCTTAGCTCATTGTCAATGACAATATTGCTCGGCTGATGGAAGGCAATTATTGATTTCCATCAATGAGGCAATAAATTTTGACGTTTCACCATTTTCAAAATGGTTCCTCCGCGATTTTGAATGAATTGTATTTCGTTTTTAAATTAAAGTTGAAAATATGGGAAATTAAGTGAATTAAAGTTTTTTTACTATCCACAATAATTGTGATTTTAAAGAGCAAAAAACACTTGACTGTGGTCGTAATTTCTACACTGACATTTGACAATTGAAATTAGCTTGCAATAGAAGGCCCACCCAGGCAATAAATTGTCATTGCCATTGAAATTGACATGGCCTCAAATGTTGCTAATGAAGCCACAGCGTAAAACGAAACAATTAAAAATGGATTCACCTTGAATTTTGACAAACCAACGAATTGTCGAACATCGAATTTAATTTCGAAATTAAATAGAAAATAAATTTCAACTCGATTTCGTTCGAAATGCAAAACAAAGGTGACAGAATAACCTTGTTCGTTTACTCCCCAAATCTACCATTTCTACCATTTTTAGCCCGAAAGAATGTCAAAGTTCATTTAAAAAAAAATTAATCTGGTAGAATCTGGCAGTTTCGTACGCGAACAGACCTAACATGTTAAAGCTCTGAGTCGTCCAAAAACTCGACAGTGGCATATACATATGACTGTAAATTATCTTCCCCTGAAAATTCGGTCCAAAAATGTTCTCTTAAACCTAAAAAAAAAAAAACTTTTTTAAATTCCCACACAATGTAATCTATAAATTCTATATAAAATAAACCTTTAACCAATTAATTACATAAATTACAAACAAAATTCATTTCCACTTCATTTAACCTCTAAACACACGCATCATCACAGCTATGATGATGAGAGCTCAGAGCTGCTCATATATACTATATCGCTTCACCACTAAAATGACATAATTTTGTCATGGTAACGCATTGATCTGGAATATAAAAACAACCCATTTTTATTACCACAAATTTGAATCATCACAAACAGATCAAACTTTTGTCACATTTTTCATATCTTATCCGCCACCAGTCTACCAGAGGTCCTTTGTCATTCGCCTTATGCAATCACCACCATTTAACCGTAACTAAATTACAAGGGTGTCAATTCGGCACAAAACTATAAATGAATTATTTTCCTTGAAAGCAAAACATTGAAATTAGCCACGTCAATTGTTGTGTATATGACGAGGACGACGTTCTATTCTTATATTCCGAATACACGCGACCGATCGTCGGTCGTTCACATGAAACATCGCGCTCTTCTTCAATCATAGAATCGAATTGCTCGAGGCGAGAAAATCCACATTCGTCCGTCGTCATCGTTCAATATGTTTTTCGTTGACATCTACCTTACCTCTTGGAAAGAGTGCATTTACATTGCGAACGTCCTTCATCGTCCTTGGTATGGTGATGTGATGACAATAATCAACCCCGACAAGGACCAGAGATAGTATCAAAAGGGGAAGGGTATAGAGTGACGCGCGGCGGAACTTTGATTTGACATCCTTAAGTGCAATCTTGTTACAAAGCAATGTAAACAGGATTGTTAATTCGCATGAGCTGTGCATACCTTTAAGTCCAACGCCGAAGGGATATCTATAGTTTAAAAGAGGGTTGGAAGGGAATTAACAAGCGGGTATATAGTTGATGTTTCAAATTCAAAAGGATAAAACAACATCCTTCCGGGATGCAGGGCAAAAATGCACAGGAGTGAGTTGAGTTTATTTAAGGTGAATTGAATGTGAGAAAAAATAATATTTTCATTTTCAATTGACTTAATACCAAACAGATTAAGGATAATAGAATATAAAGAATTAAATGTGGTGTGTCTTAATAAAGTTGTGGTTTTAAATTTAAATCTATATGAATATTTGATTAGAGAGCCAGAATTACACTCGTCTCGTGGGAAAAGCTATAAAAACCAAAGTAAAACCAATCATCATAGAATCATAGAAATTGATTTTTTTATCTTTCAAAGGTTCGTACGCGGTTGCGATGATATATTGACATAATCGGAAAAATAACTGATACCAAAATTTACGCAAAATTTAAATTTACCTTCATTTGTATAGTAAAGTGTTGGCAACCCTTAAAAAAAAAATAATTTGACAGTTCAATGTCTAGTTCTTGTGTCGATTGAACTTTGGAAGCATGAAGATGCAGATCTTCAAGCTTTAGTGATCTTTTTGAAATTCTTGTCTTGATTTTAATTGATTTTCCATGGACTTTCACCAACACTCTGACGCACTGCTTCGATATTGACATTTGAAAAACAATTGATGCAGTCTCCCTGAGTTTTGAATTTACCTACTCTCTCAACAGTTGGCGTATTGTTAAATAATTATTCCGACCATACTTTGAATTTTCGAACTGTCGAGTCGAAAAACTTTCATTATTTTTGAAAGTGGCGACCCGCCATGAAACTGGTGAAAAATCCGCCATTTTTGAAAAACGTAAATTGATCTACATATATGAAATTTTGTTTAACGACAATAAAAACACGTTGTTCTCTTGTATTTAAGACGGTGTTCACATTGGAGTTTTTAGAAGTCTCTGTATTCTCATCTCACTCCCACTTCATGGTGAGAAAGAGGTGGCTAAGAAAGGCATCTCTTTCTTGCGATGAAGAGGGATTGAGAAAATGTATAGAGACGTTAAAAAAAGTCGGCGGAAACAATCCAATGTGAACACGGTCTAATACTTCATTTTCACTGACCCTAAACAGTGAGCTGTCAATTTGTGTGTTTTTTTTTTGTTAGGGTTGCCAACACTACTATAACACAAGTGGCGGCGAATTCAAATCTGGGATTTATTTTGGGAAGATTGAAATTTTTATATCAGAAAGAAAGAGAGCTTTAAGAAAAGCTTACATCCTGATTTTTAGAACGCCCGCTATGACACTGGTAAAAAATCCGCCATTTTTGAAAAACATAAATTAATGTATAATTCTCTGAAAATGTTGGTTTAGTCCAAAGTTTTAAATAATGAAATCATCTTTTATTTGTACGGACAATTTTTGTTGAGGTAATGTCATTTTAACTAATTTTCTTTTGTACATTTTTATTCTTATTTTTTCGTTCCTCAAGAAGCTAACGGAAATTGTCCCTATCGTAAAAAATATGCTCCATAATTCCAAAATTAATAAAATTTTGGCCGCCATTTTAACTAACCCTGAACTGTCAGATGTCAAATTGTTTTGTTTTTTATAGGGTTGCCAACACTTTACTACACAATAATGACAGAAAACAATCTATAAGCTTGTTAGTCTTCTAAATAACTTTAACGAATTTAACATTGTTTGTTAAAACAAAATCAAAAGGAAAGCATTTCATTCCAAGAGTTGAAGAAAATATCCCCTTCAACTTAAAATTCAAAATAAATCCCACGAGAAAAAAACAAAAACAAACCCATGTTTTTAAAAACATACATTTATCTTGTATACCTATTCATGATGCTCAACAAATACTGCACAACTATCAATTTGTTATCCGATGAAAATGTAGAAAATTCAATTTCAAAGTCACTTTTTTTTCAACCCCTTTCCATCAGATTTCTATCTGAAATGGCAAATAACATAACCTAAACATCTTCCGGCCAATTTATTAACATATAATTTTCCACGCCAGTTATTTAACTGGTGATAATTGCCTGTGAGTTTCTGAATGAAGAGGGTAAGGGTTATAGGGAAGAAGACGTCCTTTTTTGTCGAATCGTGCGTCGGAAGTATAACACACTACACACCCCTTGTAGTTAAGTTGGGCTCTCTCGCACTCTCCTCATTCTATGTCGTTAACCATTTGAATTTTTGAATTCAATTTGTGCAAATGACATTGGCCACAACCCGCAATTGAAAACGTCATGCAACACGTGACCAAACGTATGCTACTAGATTTTTCATCCCACAGCCCCGGGCAGTACAACACAAATTTATACTTCAGCCAGACTCCGATTCCACAGTGAGAGGTGAGGTTTTTTCACAACAAAACAAAAACACCACCATCACCACCAACAACAAAAGAGAGATGAACCAGATCTTATAGAAAAGACCCTTGAGTTAAATCACTGATACAATCTGAAGGGTAGGTTAAGAGGTTATGTGCGAACTCTTTATCCCGGAACAGATTGATTTGTAAATATTTAAAGGATGCGCTTGCGGTTGGTCTATACTTTCTATCCTCTGTAGTTATGGTATAGTACTGTTCTGTTGAAGAACTATTATATTGACAGGAAGAAGGAAGTGGTTTTATTTCCAACACAAAACAATCTGCTATTCTCTTCTAAACTAAACTGTTTGTTTTGATGACGGTTTAATCCGCAGCAAATTGATTTGTTTGTTTATGGAATTGCATGAGATTTGGTAAATTTTGTGGGAAAATTTACTTAATCCTAAGAATCTAAAAAAATAAATATCTGGTAGTTGTGTCTGATGAATGTGACTTTAAAAAAGGGGAATTAAGTTAAGATTTTTAAAAAAAGCTTTAAGAAGTTTGTATAGAAAGTTTAAAATTAACAATATAATTTACAGCTTTGAAAGCTTAAATTCAAAAGTTGCTAAAATAAAAAAAATCAGGTATAGTGGAAAAATGTCGCTGTTATCGTTTTGAAGAACTTTATTCGAGCTTTTGAAGCTTTTGTTTTTTTTTATTTTAAGTAAATTTTTTTGAATAAAATGGAAAAATCAGGAATGAAAAAGCAAATTAAAGCTGAAGACTGTCTGTCCTTTTTATGAAACCAGTCCCAGTAATTGTGGACGGACTTTATAGTTATTCAGACTTGCAGCAAAATTGGTAGGTATCTAGACCGCTCGTGGGAGAACCAGGGTAACTTACAGTTATTGGTGAATTGGGCCAATGAAACCCACACCATGAGGATAAAGCTGTTGGGTCCCTACAAAATTATTTTAACGAAAACTATTGTATAGCTGATGGGCCCCCAGACTTATTATTATTAAGCTGTTGTAGGCCCAAGGAGGCCCTCACAGCACTGTAGTTGAAACTATGGTTGAGACTTCCAAATATACGAAATTATTTTAACGAAAGCTATAGTTTAGCTGATGGGCCCCCACCCTTATTATTATTGAGCTGTTACAAGCCCAAATGATCCCTCACAGTATTCTCCTACAATAAATATTGCGCTATTGTGGTCCCATTTTTGGTAACCTAAAGAGGCCTCCAAATTACTTTTTATGGGCTTTTATCCGCCCCTGGGCAGTACACCTGAACAAAAAAAATTTTAGGTTGAATAAGCTACATTCAATCGGAAACCTGTCCTTCTGTCTGTCCGTTCGGCTGCAGCCAAAACGGGTGCGTCGATTTTATTTATCTTGGTGCCTAGCGTTTTTTGGGCACTTCCCCGCCACTTTTTTTGAACCAAAAATAGTGGCAACTTTTTTTTTTAGCAATTAATGAAAATCTTTTTTTTTATCAAAAACGTGCCCACAATTCAGTAAATTTGTATAGTAGATACATAATAGGCTAACTTTTTATTAAAAACAAATTCTAAAAAATGGTTAGAAATGATACCTTCCATAGAACCATTTTTACTTGCGATATATGTAGGTATAAGTAGGTACTACATATATGGCAAGTTATGGATTCCTAAAAAAAAAGCGAACTCGGGATTTTGATCAAAGTTGACATTACGATGATAGCGAAGTCGAAAAAAGTGGGTATCGCAATTCTGTCTGTCTGTCTGTCCTTTCGGTTGCAGCCTAAACGGGTCGGTCGATTTTCTTCAAAGTTGGTACCTAGCGGACATTCCCCCCACACATTTTTTTCTAAGACCAAAAATAACGGTACCTGCCGTACAAATATTTTTAGCAAAAAATGAAAATCTTATTTTTCTCTAAAAAACGGACCCAAAACTTTGTTTTTTTTTTAAATCAGTAATTTTTTTACAAAAAGGAAACCATTTATAAAAAAAATTTTTACGAAAAATGGTACCTCCCATAGAACCATTTTTTTGATTTTCGATTTTCTCAAAACCAATTCAACTGATATTGATAAATTTTTTTATGGAGATGATTGATTTTTCAAAAAAAGTTTCAAAATTTTGTTTTGAGAACTAAATAATTCGAAAACGATTAGGTCAATTTTTATTAAACTTGGCACTTAGCAATTTTTTAACTTTATCTATCAGATTTTAAATAAAAATTATTCTTATAACCGAAAATAACGGTATCTCCCATACAAATGTTTAAAAAGCGGTATTAAAAATCTCATTTTTCTCAAAAACGGTTCCTACGATTTTGATTAAAATTTTTGTGTGAACTAATATCTGTACGATCTACCATATTATTGGAAACAAAATGATCTATCGTTTAAAAATAGTATCTCTCAGAGAACCATTTTTTTAATTTTCGACTATCTCATTATCAGTTGAACAGATTTCAATAAATTTTTTTGCACAAAAGCTTTAAATAAGTTCTAAAAATATTGCTTACCAAAATTTTCAAAAGAATAAATTATTTATTTAAAAAAAAAATTTCAAAATTAATTTTTGAAAATTCCATATTTCGCAAATGGGTAGATGGTATATTTTTTAATTAAATTTTTAACTCCGCATTAGTAAAAGCTAAAAAATTGCGTACCATTTTTTTTTAATTTTTTCAAAATTATATATATAAAAACTAATTTTTTAAAAATCCCCTCAACGATTTTCAATTTTTTCTCATAAATTGAGATTTCCTTGAGAAATCGGATGATGTACACCGCATTGGTTTCGAAACAATTTCAACAATTGTTTAATCAATTTACATATTTGTTTACAATTTTTTTTTACAATTTTTCAGTCTAAACTATAAGCTCCATGCATATTTGCAACACGGTGCTATATTGTATTATACCTACTCGCATAATACTTATACCTTAAACTTAACTACGTTTCAAGCAGGTGGTTTACAATATAGGCTCCCATAACTAATTTATTTCTTTTATAAGATAATAATTATTACAGTTTTTAAAATATTAAAACTTTAAAAACACAGTGTGATCGCACATGAGAGCAAGTTCGTGCGACCCCTGTCGTGCACATATTTTTTTCTTATTTGATTGCAATTTGAAATTTGTTTAAAAAAAAAAGTTAACGTAAGTGATTTCAAAATTGCGCATTCTAACCAAGTTTCTTCATTAATATAATCTTTTTAGGGTTTAGATACTTCAAATCATTTATTTTAATCGAGTCGACTGAGTTAGAATTAACAAAGTGAACTATGTAAGTTTGACCTTTGACTACGTAATATTTAACACATTTTTTTTTATCGATCGAAAAACGTTCTCGGTTTAAATCTATTTTTCTGTGTGTACGTACGTACCTACATACATATATAAAGACGCGTTAACTTTTTCGTGACTTCGTTTCCAAGAACTGAGGTATACCTACGTCTTACCGCAGGCCCAATATTGTTTTTAATTTGGTCACATATTTATATAGCTCACCTTGTAGGTACTTGATTTACAGTGTTGGAAAAACATTACGATTAAATATTAAACAAACGTTTTAACTGTGATTTAATACAGACGTAATAATCAACAAAAAAGCTAATTAATACGTATAGGTATACATGCAGATTTTTATTGCTTATCTCCGTCATACTTCTTTTTAAGAAATTCTTATTCTTTGAATAAAACGTTATTTTTAAAAATTATTCAGAATGGTTTATTTAACAATCGTAAAATTCTTAATTGGTTCTTAAATAAAATGATTGTGAAATAAACAGATGGCTTTTAATTTGAGATTTCACCAATTTATTACTTTAGGATATATAAATATTTTCGAAATATTATATTTAAAACGACATGATAATTACGCATTAAAAAAATTGTGTTTACATCAGTAACAACGTAAAGTGTGACATGTAATTTGTGACACGGCACGTATATTACTTTAGTTTTCCCTGCGCCGCATCGGCATTGATGTTTACATGTCTTTTAAAGTTTTATGAAAATATAGTAAATTACTTCTTTGTACTTAGATTTTGGAAATAAATAAACCACTCTCCCGAGCTACCGGGTATGCTGCCCTGATTTTCACGGCAAGTGTTTTCGAAGTTTCGAAAAGCCTATTTGTATGTAGGTATAATACCTATATATTTCGAAGTGGGTCGTATATTTGGTAAAACATTTTTTTGCGGCAAAGAAAGTGTTTTAGAAAAAGTTTGTCGATTTTCTTTAAATTTGGTTTTATTTTTTTTAACGGAAGGTATCTGGGTGTACAAATTGTTTTTAGAAAATAATGAAAATCTCTTTTTTTTCCTCAAAAATGGGCACTTAAAAAAAAAATCATTACCTAATTTTTTTTTACAAAAAGGACTTCCATTTTATAAAAAAAAATAATTTCAAGGAATCGATATAAATGGTACCTCCCATAGAACCATTTATTTAATTTCGATATTCTCAAAAAACGGTTCAACCGATTTTGATCATTTTTTTATGGAGATTTAAAATTATTTTTTTGAAAATTCGATATTTCGAAAATTTATGGATGATTTTTTTTTTCAAAATTAGTTTTTTTTAACTCTGCGCAATAATAAATGCAAATAAAATTGCGTACCAATTTGTTTGCATTTTTTTTTACAAAATATTGGATGTGAAAAATGAATTAAAAAAAATACCGTTCCAACGATTTTCAAAGATTTTTTCTTATAAATTGAAATTTGTTTAAGAAATCAGATGGTGTACATCGATTCGTGGGACAAAAAATTCTTCCATTAACGTTTTACAATTATTTCAACAATCGCTGGAGACGGGTTTTAAAATATCTTGAAATTAATCTAAGCCATTAAATTTTCAAAATATTATGTTCTTATATCAATTTTTAGGGCATTTGGTCCCTATGGGATTTATTAAACATCTTGTATATCATCCCACTAGTGATAATTATTAATAACGTAGATGAAGGTAATTAGAAAACTACTTCTGTTTAAGTGGAGCGATTGAGTAGGTATATTTCAATTTTTAAGTTCAAGTGACCTCAACTCCAAAAAATTGCGTTTCCCCCAGGTACGACATTTGGACTCATCATATAGATGCTGTCTTCTTCATCTACGTTATTATTTAAAAGCCAGACCACGGGCTACTAGTAATTTTCTAAGTGTCTGAATTTAATCAAATTCCCTTAGAAATATAAAATTAACAGTATATTCATGCTGTGAGTTTTATAAGCATCGACCATAATTCGCGTCTTAGAAGGGTACGACAGCATCTAACTGATGAGCCCAACTGTCGTACCTGGGCGAAACGCAATTTTTGGAGTTGAGGTCACTTGAACTTAAAAATTGAAGTGATAATTATTATTAATTGACTCTAAAGCTTATAGATCTTAACCAAGTGGCACTAAGCGGTGCCAAAAACTATATCTAAATCACCATATCAACCTTAAAAAAGAAACCAAATACAAAACGCTCAGCACTTTCACTTTCTATATGAAACTTAATACTCTCGCTTAAAATCTTTTTTAAATAATTTAATCTTTAAATCTTCAAACACGTGCTCTCCATTTAACGTGTTAAAATGTCATTACATTAAATAAACCAATTTCAACGAGAGCACGAAATTATTTCTGCTTATTCTATGATATGTAGGTAACTCTCTACCTACGTAGTATATATGTAGGTACATATGTATCTTCGTGTCAACTAAGTAAATTGTCTAAAATAAAAATACTCGTATGCAACACCCCAAACTTGATTGAGATTCTTGACGAAATTAGATATACATTTTAACTATATATTATCTATAGTTACCTACCGCCACATCAACTGTCTAAGTATAGGCTTAGGTATATTTATATTTTTTTTTGTCCAAACCAATTATTATATTAAACTTTATTAATGTACTGAAGAAATTTGACTCTAACTTTAACTCAAACAAAATGAGAAAAATGCGCACCAACTATAGCAATAGCCAATTGCTTAATACGTATAAGATAATAACATAGAGTAGCATCGCGTCGTCGATAAACTTTTATTTTAATAGAGATATTGTTACGGATTGTCAATTTTTTGGGGTTTGAAATGTAATATATTAGGTGCCTGGAGCTTATAGTATTCTTTTAATACTATATCGACCATATAGCCTCCTAATTAAAATAAACTAACTCAGTTTCTGAAGTTTAACCAGAGTCTATTTGTTGTTGGTCTTGAGAAAAAAAAAGTATATGTGCAGGACTGGGTCGCACGAACTTGCTCTTATGTCCAATCACACTGTGTTTTCAAAGTTTTAATATTCCAAAAACTACTTATATTTGTCTTATAAAAGAAATAAATTAGTTATGGGAGCCTAGGTATATTGTATACCACCTGGGCCCTATTTCACAAAAATTGACAGGTGACAATTCTACAAATTTGTCACACTTGTCTGACAAATCTGTATTTCATAAAATATTGACAGGTGACAAATGTGTCAGAAAAATACAATGACAAGTTTGTCATGACAATTTTTTGACACATATATTGACACATTTGTCGTGACAATTTTGTCATTGTCATACCTACCTACACTTACTGACAAATTTTTCGTGACAATGACTACATGGTATGTACTGAGTTCCACTTCCAAAGCGAATGTAATGTACATAGAAGTTGGGTTTTAGCATCTAGAGAGTCATTCCTCTTTGATGGGATGCTGTAAATGTGAACCAATTCTCGATAAAAATATAGGTATTCCGCGGCTGTTTTTCCGACACAAAATTTTTTTTTACGATTCGAAATCATTATTTATTCTCTGTTTAAAATTCCGAGGGCTGAGAATTCCAACTGACAATGTCATCACTTTCACTTGAAAATATATCGTTTATTATTTTAGATCAACTACTGTCTTTTCACTGTCCACACTTGACCGTAACTGAGTTTCCTGTCGCAATGGTCATTTAAGTACTGACAAATATGTAAATTGTAATTTTTTTTTCATTTCATAAAAGAATTGTCAGTACAAATTTGTCGCAAAATTCCTGACAATTGTGGAAAAATACTTGACAATTCATTGTCATGACAATTTCTTTATGAAACGAAAAGATGACAACTGTCGGGTATTTTCCGATAATTCTACAAAATTGTCAAATTGTTTATGGAACAGATTTTGACAATTGTCAAGTTGTAAATTAACAAATTGTCACCTGTCGCAATTGTCAATGTTTATGAAATAGGGACCTGCTTAAAACGTTTTTAAGTTTAAGGTAGTATTATGCGAGTAGGTACATTTATTTATGAACAATATGGCACCGTGTTGCAAATATGCATGGAACTTACGGTTTAGAATGAAAAATTGTAAAAAAAAATATGTGATTAAACATAAATTGATTAAACAACCTCTGAAATTGTTTTGACATCAATGCGATGTACATCATCCGATTTCTTAAGGAAATCTCAATTTATGAGAAAAATTTTTAAATCGTTGGAGTGTTTTTTTAAAAAAATATGGTCTTATTTATAAAAGTTGTCTTACTTTGGACAACTGTCCAACTTTGGAAAATATGTTTAAAAACCTTGTTTATTGTTGTTTTATAGCTGCCTTACTAAGACACAAGAGTAGATTATCTTAACCGTGAATAATGTGATATTTATTTTTATTAAATAAAGCATATTTCCTCCAATTTGAAAATAGTTAGACAGTGTCTAAGTAGACAAAAATTTTATAAATACGACTGATAGTTCTTATATATCGCACCCTTAGAATGAAAGTGACCTAACTCAAAATTTCTGTAACTTCTGATTTTTCAATAAACTGACCTTTAAAAGCGAAATGAACTCTAAAACTAGGTTGTAAAAAAGATGCCGAATTTTTTAGTATTCTAAGGGTGCGATATACAGTGAACATTGGAAAACGTAAACCCCCCAAAATGTGAACTACCCCAAAACGTGAACACTGTATTTTTTACATTGACTGCTCTAAAACGTGAACAAAACTAAAAACTCTAAAACGTGAACAGAGATGTTTTACCAACATTTTTACATCACGCACTGAATTAATTTTTAAAACTTCGGGGAATCCCATAATATTGACAATGCGTACCTATAGTATATATGTATTTGGTACCATACGTGCATGTACGTATTGCTATCATCTCTTATTCAGTTAAGGTAGAACTATAAGATAGATAGATAGATAAATTCTTTATTTTCGATTCTATATTGATACAAAGTTAGACTTAAGAATACGGACATGGCAATCTGCCGTCTGCCGGATAGAAGTATAATAATAGAACTATAATAGTCGGATGCCGACGTGAGTGGTCGTCATGAATTCAAGCAAAAAGAAGATAAAATGCAAGAAAATGTGTTTTATTTAAAGAGCAATAGTAAGACAATACGGTAGGAATACAATATAAATCATAAAATGTTACATTCCAAAACATGAACAATCTCAAAAACATGAACACCCTCGGTTTTAATTAGTTCACGTTTTCTAATGTATGTATAATTTTGAAAAAAATAAAAAAAAAAAATAGTACGCAATTTTTTAGCTTTTTTACTGCGGAGTTAAAAAATTAATTAAAAAAATATCATCTACCCATTTTCGAAATATGGAATTTTCAAAAAATAATTTTGAAAATTTTTTTTTAAATCAATCAAGTTATTCTTTTGAAAATTTTGGTAAGCAATATTTTTAGAACTTATTTAAAGCTTTTGTGCAAAAAAACTTATTAAATTCTGTTCAACTGATAATGTGAGAGTCGAAAATAAAAAAATGGTTCTATGAGAGATCATTTTTAAAAGATAGATAATTTTTTATAATAATAATAATATGGTAGATCGTACAGATATAAGTTCACACAAAAATTTTTATCAAAATCGTAGGAGCCGGTTTTTAAACATTTGTATGGGAGGTACCATTATTTTTGGTTATAAGAATAATTTTCATTTAAAATCTGCTAGATAATGTTAAAAAACTGCTAAGTGCCAAATTTAATAAAAATTGACCTAGTCGTTTTCGAATTAATAAGTTCTTAAAACAATATTTTGAAACTTTTTTTAAAAATCCAAAAAAAAAAATTGTTTGGAAATTTTGGTATTCAAATATTTTCAAACTTTCTCAAACATTCTCCACAAAAAAATTTATCAATATCAGTTGAATTGTTTTTGAGAACATCGAAAATCCAAAAAAATGGTTCTATGGGAGGTATTATTTTTAACCATTTTTCGGAAATTTTTTTTTATTAAATGGTTGCCTTTTTGTAAAACAATTGCTAAATTAAAAAAAAAAAAAAGTAGTGAGCACGTTTTTGAGAAAAATAAGATTTTCATTTTTTGCTAAAAAAATTTGTACGGCAGGTATCGTTATTTTTGGTCTTAAAAAAATGAAAAAAAATCGTGCCCAAAAAACACTACGTACCAACTTTTAAGAAAATCGACCGACCCGTATAGGCTGCAACCAAAAGGACAGACTGACAGACGGACAGAATTGCGATACCCAATTTTTTCGACTTCGCTTTCATCGTAATGTCAACTTTGCTCAAAATCCCGAGTTCAATTATTTTAACGAATCCATAACTTACCATTATAGTAACTACATATATGGCAAGTTATGAATTCGTAAAAAAATCGAACTCGGAATATATCGCAAGTAAAAAAGGTCGATACCGATAATAAAATGTTTCGACTTCGAAGAGACCGTGAAGAGATTTACAAAGTCTCGTATTATATAGTGGGGTGTGTTTTTAAATATGAAATAAAACTTCAAAATTTGTTGATATCTTCCAAAAGTTTTTTGGGGGACTTATTTCATAATTGATTTTCCAATTCAGTTGTGGACTTTTAACCCACCTAGGTAGACCAAAAGTCTACAGGAAATTCCTGTGGACTTCTGGCTCATCGATTGTGGGTTTTTGACCTACTTATAAGTAAAACAAAAAAACATTTATTCAGGTCACCCAAGAAAACTGTTGACATAGGCGCCAGCCTGGCGACTGAACATATCCTTAACGGAGCAACGGACTTACAGAGGACCCAAAAAGTGAGTTAAAATCGTTTAAACCCGCGAAACGGGCTGCTGAAGCTAGTGTTGTCCAAGAAAATGTATCGAGAGAATTTTTAAAAATTACTTTGTATATCATGCTTTGGAGCATTCTCTGACACACGCACGAATATAATAAGCAAAGTACTGTACAATGTACTTTGCTGTACAATGTTGAATTCTTCCCAGGTATGCTGCTGGCTGAAATTCATCGCTTGTTCTTTTATTCATTTTAATCTTTCTTTGGTTACACCAACCAAAAATTTGATAGTTTGTTCCCATGCTAATGTTCATTCTTCATCTCTTGAATTCATTTGTTCATTTTATCATTTTTGTAACACCATAATTTTCTCAAAATGACCCTATAAACATGATCAATATTAAAACAAGAATTGTTGAAAATCAACATCCGAAGTTGTAATTTAACGCATCATATCCATACATTATCCACTTTATCCAGACAACCTAAATAAGAAACCGGCTATGAATTGTCCAGATGTAAGCTTTCCATCGTCGCCGGTTCTAGGGTTGTTAATCACAATTAATACTAACAATACAAATTATTGAATTTATTATGTAAATGATGCTTGATATGAGTGTTAAGACTGATCGTAATCATACACTTCGAAACGATCTTAGATTTCCTATGAATTTACCTAGAATTTATATTCGTCACAAAATAGGTATTTATTTATAAGAAAAGGGTGTTTTTTTCTTATAACTTTGAATATGAATATAAAATACGCAGAAAAACCGATCGGTTGTTTATTTAAATTGCAGACTTAGTTAGTTTTTAGTTTGAGTTTTAATTTAAACTGACAGTAACAATGACAGTTACGAAGCCTAATCTGTCAGATCATGATTTTGTATCTAGTTTTATCCAACATTTAGGATCAGTTTGTTCGCAGTTGGTTAAATTTGACTTTAACATGACGTTGTAACTAAATAGCACTAATCGATTAAAATCGGTTGATTAGCGATTTCCTTGATTAAGAACTCAAATTTCGAATTCCTTGATAAAAGTTTTGGTTAACATGCTCATTTGACAGTTTTACAGGACACACTTAACAAAATAAGTAGCAATTAAGTTATCTATATTGCACTTGAGCTGTAAAGTTTAATTGTCTGCGTACGTGTACAAACCAGTTTCACAGTTCATACAAAATAAGTGGGGCTTAATTTTCCCATTTTGGCACTTTAGCCGCAGTTTTACTATCTGACTAAGTGGAAATTTAGTAGCCAACATGGGAGACTTAAGTGTCACTTATTCCGATAAGTTTACACTGTGAAATTGGGAATTAGTTTTCCATATTCGGCACTTAAGTGACACTTACTTCACTATGAAACTGGCCCTTAGTTTTCCATATTTGACACTTATTCCAGTGTGAAACTGGGCCTTATTCAAATGAGTTTGCACTATGAATTTGGATATTCATTTTCCATAGAAATCATTTGACAGTATAATGACAAGCTATCAATAACAAGAGTATTTTATTTTGAACTCATACGATTGTTCTCATAGTGCCTGTTTACATAGTCATTTTACTGAAGGGCGCATCCAGTGAGACAGGTAGATTTTATGTATACGTAAAAGCGAGAAGGGTAGGTTCCACCCAAAATTCACCGATGCGCCAAATTCAAGTAATATTCTCGGGTGAAACATGAAAGACTTTTTTTTGTGTGAGTGAGATATTTATGAATTTTAAGGTTGTGAGATAGGGAAAGGTAGATGGAACTGAAAGGGTTTTTTCTTTATGTGTAGACACGATTTCCGTAAAACGACTTTCAGTAAAATTCCTATGTAAACAGGCACATAAATTGTTGTTTTTATAAATTTGACATGTCTTAAGTCACTTCCTACATAATTAATACATTAATTTGGTACTTTTCAATTTTAAATCACAAGGTTAACTCCTGGGGCCAAATTTCGTAAAACGAAAACGATCAAACGATATCGTTTTGACTATACACATCTCTATCACATCTAAAGAGAATGATTATAGGGACTGCTATTGCCAAAACGATATCGTTCGATCGTATTTGTTTTACGGAATTAGGCGCCTGATAAATGTTTTTAAGTCAATTAAGGTATCGATTCAACTTGAGCTAAAACAATAAATTGAGGGCCAGATGTACAAAAGTGGTTCAACATTGGAAGCCCAGTCGCTAAATACAAAAAAGAGGTCTGACCTGGAAAAAAATTAACTGCATACTTTTTTTTCACAATTCGTTAGAGATTGTTATTAGGAGCATATGTATAGCTTTTCGGGAAAATAGGGCTGGAACTTAAGCCGCCATCTTAATTTTTTTAAGAAATTGACTTAAAATTGATAAAAAATTTACCCGATTTGCCATTCCAGCATAGTTGAGGTACATTAGAAATGAAAAAAGCATTTATGTATTTTAAAACTTTGAATAAATTCTTTTTTAAATTTGCTCTTACATACATACAAATCTGGAAAGCCTACGAATAGGGTTGGCCGAATTAACTACACTACATTTTCTACATAATTAACTACGCGTAGTTAATAAAATAAACTACACGTCTTATTTTCTACAAATTGTTACGTTTTCATATACATACAAAGTAAATTTAGAGAAATAATAAAATGTGAATAAAAATTTTTAAATTTTAACTCAAAATTCAAGCTTCAAAGTTACAACTGACAGATCATTTGATATTTGAAACTAAGTTTGCTACAATTTGTTTCATTAACTACATTTAACTACATAAACTACGTAGCAAATGTGAAAAATGTAGTGGCCATCCCTGCCTACGAAAACTTCTCCTTTTTTTGGTGTCCGTTTTATCATCTTCTTCGTATTCTGTTTCCTCAGACCAGTAAGAACATAGCATGAACGCAATAATTTTGTCTATTCCCCTGACGTTTCGCCCTCCTTCTCTACTCGGCGTTACACTTTTTTGAAATTCTGTTGATTTTTTCACATTGTTAGTATGTATGCCTCCGCTTAAACATTTCTAATGTTAAAAATATGGTATTTATTATCTCTTTAGTGGAAATAGGATTTTTAGAGCAATTTAAACAAAATTTTTTAAGTCAAATTAATGAAAACTTATATGAATAACAATTCCTTTTTCGTGACCTTTAATTTTATAGTATATATTTTTTGATCCTAATTCTTATATGGACAGTAGGGTGGAGCGTCAAATTTTTTTTTCCGATTTAGCTATTCGAATAGCACTAAAAAGTTGCGTAGTTACGTAAGCTATCCGTAAAAAATAAAAAAAAAAATAAAAATGGTTTTTCTTAGCCCTCTACCACAGATCAAAAATTTGCAAAATTGGAAAAGAAGTCATACATTTTTTTGCTTTATTCTGTATTTCCGAAAGTATAAATCCTACAAAATAATATTTGTAATAAAAATAAAGATAATTAAATTTCCTATAAAAAATGTACAACAACTTATATTGTATGACTAGCCGTTCTCGAGATATATGTATGTATGTTAAAAGGCGCTACATAAATACAAATTTTTCATATATTTGCGCTATGGAAATCTTTTTTAGCTGGAGCGAGTAACAAGTTACATCAACCCCTTTGTTGGATTGTTGCTAAAGACTTAATCCAAACTTTTTTTTTTTAATGTCAAATTATTCTACTCATCGAAACGCAAAAAAATGGAGGTATTCGAAATTGATACAACAACTTTTATTTTTCTCCATACATCGACGCTCCACCCTAATGGACAGTGTTCTTTCACAATTCGTTAGAGGGGGTTATAAGAAGGATATTTGTGGTTTTTCAGGAAAATCGAGGTGAAGCTTAAGCCGCCATCTTGGATTTTCTCAAAAAATTGACTTAAAATAGAAAAAAAAATATTAAAAAAAAACACGGCAGCACTTACAATGTAATGTTATATATTTTTTTTTAAGCCAGAAAACCAATCTTTAATTCATGTTTTTTAAATCAAATTATTTAAGTGAATACTTTTTGAAAAATTAATTTTCAAAACTCAAAATTTTGAAAAAAAAAAAAATAATTTTTTTTTTCAAAATGTATCATAATTTTTTTTTTTAATTTTTCATTATAAATTCGTATTTTTTTTGTAAGTATTCAATAGACTAGTTCTTGTACTTTGAAACTCTGTGCATTTGTTTAAATTTCTACACAAAAAACTTTCAAAGTTCATATAAAAAAAATAAAATGTGTAGAAATTCACAGAAATATAATAAATTTTAAGTTAAACCGATTTGATAATTTTTGAACAATTAAAAAATACAGTTTATCATTCACTGAAAAACTGCTTCCTCAGTGAACTCCGTTTTAATTTATTAACTCTGATTTAACCCAAAGATATAACTCTGTTCGAATATTGTAAAATTTTTTTTTTGAAAATTATCACAATCATCTAGTTGGTTTTGAATGTAAAACAACCGGCCTTATCACAGGCCCCGTCGTAATGAATTCGTACTAAGAATCACAAAAAATTATCACAGCACCATCGATGCAAAAAAAAATATGGAGATGAATTTGTGGGCTATCGATATCACTTTTCAAGAACTCGAAATCCCTTTAGAAATATTTCTGTTAGGACGGCAGCTATAATACTTTTTTTCGGGATTCGTAGTACAAATCTATTACGACGGGGCCTGTGATAAGGCCGAATAGCTCCATTTGTGATAAATAAAATATTTAATCTACCTTCATGTCTGTTTTCAGACAGATTTTGTTTTGTTTTTTCAAATATATTATATTCATCGAAACACCCTTTTCTTCAGCTGCTTTAAGTTTACTTACCTATATCAAAATGCTATTAATTATTTAATAATCATTTAAGGAGAACCTCTTATTGATATTGCATCATTGCATCAATCAACTTGATTTGCCTTTTTGCTTCTATTTCCAGACTTTTAAAAGTGGTTTCCCGGCAAGTGTCAGGTTTAGCGGTAGTTTATTTACGTACAAAAAATCGTATTTGGCAATTATCTATGGGAAAACCGGTTCTGCTCCAACTAAGTTTATACTATTTACATCAGACATAACAGTACCTATAGCATAATTCATTAATATACTTCTCTATGAGTAGTGATTAAGTTTAAAACAAACTATGTGCATTTACACGATGAATGTTTTGCTGCCTCTATATCAGAGATCATTGGCACCAGCTGAATTTATTTGGGTCAAAATGTGTCTGTGTTTAAAGTTAAATATTAAAAAAAAAAAAAAGCTGTGTTGACAGTACCTATAATATTCAAGCTTCAAATGAATTTGTATAAGTAAGGTACAGTAGGATCATATGGTAGATTGATTAAATGATGAAAATAATTAAAAATCGCAGCATTTTATTGATTGTACATTGTGGTTACGATAAATTATACTTTTGATTACAAAATCTGTGTTTTTGTTTGAAAGCTTTATATACAATTAATTATAATTTAATGACAATAGGTAATTAAATTTTACGATAACAATCTCTAATAACTGAAATTCAACAAATAGAAAATTATTGGACGTTTTGATACAAACATCAAATATGGTTCGTGTATATAATTTACTATATTTATGAGTTTTTTTTAATTTATCTGATTCAAATAAATAATGCATGCACAATAATTTACACTCGCAAATTTAAATAAAAGATCGTGTATATTTATTTTGTTCATACGTTACGACATACGAATGTATAGTGAAATACATGAAATTGAAATCTCAGAAAAAAATATAGATCACCGAAGATATGCACATAAAATTGTATAAGGGCAAAATTTGTGACCATTATTATGAGACAGACAGCCAAAGTATTTTGTGTTTTATCTCATAAGGCGTCCGAGTGACCTTATTAGACTTATTCATTTTCTTCTAGCATACTACTAGATTGTTATAAGATTTTAAAATCATTTAACGCCCTGGTTTCTATAGAGGCACTTGTGACTTTGCTCCTATAGCAAGAGCATATTTTTTTTATTAAGGGTGTTTTTTTTAGACGTGTGGTTTTCAAGAAGAAATAAAACGAATATAATTTAATGTTATGGCCAAGAATTTAAAGATAAAGGTTTGCCAATATGTTTTAAAAATGATTTCGGGCCGCAGCTGGCTCGAATAAATTCCAGCCGAGAGGCCCAAGAGGCCCCAGCGCGATGGCGGATGGACTCATTCGGGTCTTCTTCGATACTCTGCTGCACAGCAGCAATAGCGTCTTCGGTTGCGCACTGTACGGCAGCGCGGCGTCTCTGAGGATGCGCATTATCCACTCGAGTAAACGTGGAGCGAAACCGATCCATAGTTGCTCGAATTACTGACTGCTGGGCGACCGAATATTGGACGCAGCGGAACCGAACCATTATTTTGGTAATAAATTTGCACGATTTGCAAACGTTGTTCAGGGTTAAGTCTATTTATTATGAACTGGCAAACCAAACTGAGCATAAATCAAGTGACAGCTGTCAAAAAGACCAACTCCGAAAAAAATATTGCCAGATTGAAAACCACACGTCTAAAAAAAACACCCTTTATTATGAGTACCGACGCACTAAGGAGCATTTAGCCTCAAAAACCGGACAAAATTATTTTAAACGATTTTTTGTTTGGAAATAGCTTAAAACACTTGAGTGAATGTAAAAATGAATTATATTTTGTAAGGAACATTGTTAACTTAATATAAAAAATAAAATTTACATATATGCAGTGTGACTGGTATAAGGTTCACCAAAAAGTCAGAGTGAGTAGGTTAGGTTAAGGCAAGAAAAAAATCGTATCCGAGAGGGGGTCTATTTCCACCCGTTTAGGCGGGAGGGGCAATTTTCTAAAAAATTGACTTAAAACGGAAAAAATATTATTTAAAAACAACGGTTAAATTTACAATTCCATGCTACGCTCTTTTAGAAAGCCAGAAATCTCTTTAATTTTCATTTTAAATTAAGTTATGTTAGTGAATAGTACTAATAGCTCTGTTTGTTAACGTAAAATTTCTTGCTAGATTGCACAAATTTTCTAAAACTGTCTAAATTACTTATTTGTTAACTCCAAAAAGTTGCAACGAGCACGACCAGAGAGCAAATAATCTCCCCTCCATTGGATAACTTGCAAATGCCTGAGTGCAAGGAGTGTAAAAACTGTCAAATACACAGTGAGACAGTGTCTGTCACTTGACATAAGTTAGGAATTTACAAAATATTCATTCAGATTGTCTTCATTCACTTGATACAGATTCAGGTATAAGTCCATCAAAACCGGCACTTCATTTTCCTTCGACATTTTTCGGTATACAAAATAATTTAAAACTACAAAATTCAAAATTATTTGCAACAATTTGACGTCCTATATACTAAAGTGACATTTCATACGTGACATTTCATACAAAAATTGATGAAGTGCGTTTGTTCACTTTTTGAAAAGTTTTCCCCCTCTCTGAAAGTATTTTCTCCTTCTTTCAAAGTTTGACAGGTTTAACACCTTTCCCTTCAAGCAAACGAGTCCGCTTTGGATCCGCGCACGTAGTAAACAACGTATGGATGACTCCGTATACGGATGGAAAACTGCGTTTGTCGGCTCAAATTAGTATGGAAATTAGAATCACCACGGAGTACGGACTCATTTTGTGCATGTATTGTTAGAGAGAGAGCTTCCCATTTCACCATACTCAGCGAGAACCGAAACCAAATGGAATCCAGAACGGATCCAAAAAAATGAACGAACGATACAGGCGTTTTGTAGTTGAAGAATATTATGCAATTTATTTTACTTCTATCGTTTGTATATATAAAAAAAAAAAACATCACGATTTATTTTGTATTTAATAATTAAATAATCAACTTTTGATTTTAAATTGATTTTCTTTCAGTAGGGAATTTTTATTAAACTGTTGCGCTGGGCACGAACGTGAACACATTGAAAAAAGTTAATTATTTTTGTTGTCTTCTCCTTTGTTTTCAGTCCATAAAAAAAAACTCACCATTAGGGTATTGCATACATTCTCTCTTTCTCAATAAAAAAAAGTACTCTCGATTTTCGTTCTTTTTTTGCATGCATATACAAAAAATGTGCTTATGTGGTTACGACACTCCGTTTTGAAATGATCCAAGAAAGACCGACAAAGTTGGGTCAGTGAATTTGCTTGAAGGGTTTTCTTAAAAAAAGGATACCAAACAGACCTAATAGTTCTAACTTATAACGCTGCACAGTACACATATTAATGGTAATATATTGCGCAGGTTGTCAAAGTTGGAAGTGTCAAAAAATTAAAAATGGCTGTCCCAGTGCCCACAGAAACTCAGCACGCGTCATTAGAAACAACAACAAAATATTGAGATTAGACAACTAAAGGGGCACCCGCCATTTTACCACCATAATAACTCAATTTTGACAGATGCGCAGAACTGAACAAAAATGAAAACGCTTATGATATTACCTTTAATATATGCACTGTGATAACGCTGTAGCTTGGGTGGAAATTTTTTTGACATTCAATTACGGTCGTCAAATGTTAAAGTACAGAAATGGAGACCAAAGGTAAATGTTCTTGTGCTGTTTAAATTCACTATAATTGATAAACTGTTAATTCACTAAAGCGTGTAGGAGCGGACTGGCCCACCGGGCAACCGGGATTTTGCCCGGTGGGTCCCTGAGAAGATAAATAGTGTGTCTATGCAGTACTTTTTGTTCGTTTAAAAGAAAAATTTCTTATAAAATTGGATTTTTAAGGGCCTTAAAGTAAATATACAGCTTTTGTGGCCCCAAAGGAATCTCAGGAAATCCACACATCTCATGTTAGTGGTCCTTACAATAACCATAAAGCTGTTGGATCCCAAGATTATTTTAACGAATTGAGTATATTTAAGCTGATAGGGCCCCACAATTACACTTTCACACAAAACTTCAGGGCCACAGAATCAGAATAGAAAAGTATGTGATTATTTTCAATGTCTCGGTAGAAGTAGAAAGCATACAAAATTTGCATTTAACAGTGGACCTACCTAATGTTTTCAAAAATCTAGTTACATTTTTTGTTAACTTGAACACATGATAAAAATTTCGGGGCAGACTATTGGCTTCAAATACACAATAATAACAAATTTTTTCGTCGTTTTCGGAGTTTATTTTTATTCACTCCTTCTACTCATTTTACTATTTTTTGGCCCTTTTGTTAAAGTCCCGGGAGGCCCTTTGACTCCCAGTCCGCCCATGAAAGCGTGTTGTTAAACTTGGTTGATTAATACAGAGTTTCCCTTTTAGTAAAACATTTTGAATAATCAAGTTCCAATATTCTTAAAATAAAGCCTAGTACGCTGCTGATGCGAAACGAAAAATCCCATACAAAAATGACACAACGAAATCATAAACGGAAAATTCCGTTCTGCTTTTCGTTTTGCAGTACGCTGTTCGAAGAGCGAAATTTAAAATTGTAGCAGATTATTTGGAGAAGTCAATGAACTGAATTAATAGCCTAGTTCCTTTACTTTGAAACTCTGTGCATTTCTGTGAATTTCTACATCAAAGTCTGTCAAAATTCACTTAAAAAAAAATAAAATGACGTAGAAATTCACGCAAATGCACTGAGTTATAAAGTAAAGAAACACACCTAATTATACAGACTATTTATTGTGTGCGGAAAAATTACATTTGTGTTTTATTTGTGTGTTTTTTTTTTTGTATCATTTTCTTACATCATGGGATTTTTTGATTTTTTGCGATTATGTTTGATTTTGTTTTTGGAATTAATGAAACTCTCCAAGGATATTTTCCGTTGTGTTCGCAAGCGTTTCGTTGTCTGTTTGGAGATCATAGAAATAGATCGCATCAGCAGCGTACTAGGCTTAGTTTAGAATTTAAAATTATTATTTTTATAAACCAAAAACAATATATTATGTATCTCTATGTAAACAACAACACAATAATAAGACCTTGACTTCGTTTTTCGATCTCAATTTTTGCATCTTTATTTTATGCACGTATAATAGATACAATCATATACAATCTTTTTAGCATTTTATAGATTTAGATTCTTCAGATATTTGCAAATCTTTCGATCAGTTTATATATTCGCCACGTAAACAAACAACACATCTAAATATTTATCTACATTATACCGTTTAGTGAATTAAATTCTATTTTTAATTTTGAACTTCCATCAGTCAGACTCAGACACATTGGAAAGTTGAAAATGTTTAAAATGTTTCTCATAATATTTACATTTTCGAGGAATTGCTCTTCTTGTGGGTGTAATTCATTAAGTAGAATTTGGTGAAATTCGTATAGACAGTGGATATAATGAGTAATTTTATTATCTACTGTATAAGTCCATAGTGAAATAGTACATAGGTCATAGAGGTTTTCGAAATTGAGTACATATATCGAAATTTTAAAAGTTGAGGAGAAAATGTCATCAGACATAAGACATAAAACGTACATAAGTATTCCCCTACGAATTCATTGGGCAGGCTTAATTAAAACCTCTATACATCTGAATTTTCAGATTTCTGAATTTATGTCGTTGAACGCAAAAAAAATCTGATATCTCAGTCGAAAGTCATTGTGTCAAATTCCTGCATTTACCTATTAGTCCAGTCAATAAAGCATTTGACTCGGAAAAAATCGCCGGAAAGCCGGATTTTGGTATATAGCTTCTTCATGGTGTCATAAGAAACTGTAAAAAGTCCCCATCGATGTGAGTGCCGCTAACAATTTTACGGGGGGTTGAAGGCCCCCGAAAATGGATTTTCAGGAATAACTCCCAAATGGTAAGTTGTACAAAAAAAGGGTCAAAGACTAATTTGTAGCTTAAAATATTTCCTACAAAAAAGATTAACATACTTTTTTTTCATAAACAACGTTTTTTTAAATACACCAATCAGAAGAGGTAAGGGTTTTACTTTTCTAAGTAGTCGGGCGACTTAATTCCAAAACTGTGCATTTTGTGATAAAAGCATCAATTTTTTATTTATTATTTATATGGACAAGATTTTAAGATATCGGTCCACTTTATTAGTCAACCACTTAAGGTGGGAGGGGCACATTAAAACAAATTTTCTAAAATAGAAATTTGTTTAAAAAAAATGTAAAACTGTTTAATACCTAGGGCCTGATTCAAAATGGCTAAGTAAAGTTCATTAGTTTTAACTATTCGATCCATGAGTTTTAGGACACGTTCATAAATACACACGCGACTTATGATCCTGCGAGAGTATTTATTTGTCACGATAACTAAGTATAATCAGGGTTGGAATTGGCTAAGTTGAATAATTCAAATAAATTTATTTGAAGAAAATTGAATTTATTTTAAGCCTTACCAAAAACCATGAGTATGGAAAGACTGGAATAAAGGTTTGTTGTTTTTCAAAGTACCCCCCCGCCCACCTTTTGTGTTTACCTTAATTTTTGTTCCCATTTGAATTATTTTCGATTGCTATTATAAAGGAAGAAAATGAAAGTGACCTATAACTAAAAAATTCGGCATCTTTTTTACAACGTGGTTTTAGAGTTCATTTCGCTTTTTAAGGACAGTTTATTGAAAAATCAGAAGTTACAGAAATTTTGAGTTAGGCCACTTTCATTCTAAGCGTGCGACTTATATAGTAGAAGCTCTGAAAGATGAACGAAATCTTGATGCTCGATAAGATGAAAAATTTGAAAAAATGAACGCTCCCTGTTTTAGTTTTTTTTATCTTTTCGATTTTCTACTAGTTTGTGCCCAAAAATATAGAAGACAGTAGTTTTCTTGTGTTTTAGGTCATAAACTCAAATTTTTGAGAAATTTTTGGCGCTAAATAAAAAGAACAAAAAAAATTGGATCCAAAAACCGTTTTTTTGAAAAATTTCACTCGTGGAAATTGTTCAAAATTTTGAAAAAAATTGCACATTTTTATTTTGAATTTTTTCTCAAAGCTATTGAAATTTTTAATAAAATGCCCAAAATACTAGAATAATCTGGAACAACTTCCGAAAAATCGATTCTCATTTAAAAAAAAAATCAAAAAATGGTTTGTGGTCAATTTTAAATAATGTTGAAAAAGTAAATTGAATAATTCAAGAACGAATGAAAAAAAACTTGTTATAATTTTTCAAAAATGAAAATAAAAAAAAAATAGGGTGTTTAAAATAACTAAATTGTTTTAATTTATCCCCGATTTTTTTAAATTTTTATTTTTGAAAAATTATAACAAAATGTTTTTGATTCATAAACATTATTTTTACATAAGTTATTATTATTATTTATTGTATTATTTATGCTAGAATGTCAGTTTATTAGACTTGACCATTCTCTATTCCGTCAATTTCGATTCAAAATTTCAATTTTTATGTCATAAAGGGTTTTTTTTTTGTGATAAAACACTTGCAGTTTATAGGTTGACAAACTTTCCATCATAGGCAGAGCTGGAACGTGAAGTGTAAGCACCGCCATTTTCGATTAAAAAAAAAAACAAACACAAACTGAGCTTAAAACAGCGCAAGTACAACTTTTTAAAAGATCGTAATTTTGAAAAAAAAAAATTTCAAATTTTCGAATTTAAAAAAATATTTACGGCACAATGGCAGCACAAGTTGAGCACAAAACAGCGCACTTTTTTTTTTAAACGAAAATGGCGGTGCTAATTTCACGCTTCCCTTGAAGGCCCTTAGGCCCCTAAAGCTATAACAATGCGAATCAGTTTTTTCAACAAAATACAGTACAACTTTGATTTTTTTGAAAATCGTAATTTTGCAAACAAAAAAATCATCCCTAAAATTCCCAAATTTTCGAATTAAAAAATATTTACGGCACATGGAGGCACAAGTTGAGCACAACACAGCACAACTTTTTTTTTGAAAATCGAAAATGATGGTGCTAATTTCACGTTATAGTTCCTTCGCAACATTTGTGTTCGTTCCTAAAAGTTGCAAATATGCGATTTTTTTTATCTCTTCGATTGTATCATTTTTTGAGCACAAAACAGCACAACTTTAAGTTTTTGGAAAAACTTAATTTTTGAAAAAATTCCATCCTCAAAATTTGAAAATTTGCGAAATGTTTCAAAAATATTTACAGCACATGGCAGCATAAGTTTGGCACGTCGCAACACAACTTTATTCGTGTATTCATCATTCTGAATGGACAACTTCTTAAATTTCCAACTTGATTGAGCAAATGTAGCACACACACCACACATGCTTGCATGCAACAACAATAAAATATCAACAAATTTTGAAATCGCTCATCCCAATCACACATTCAACATCATACACTCGCAGCTTACATGCGCAATCACTATATTCCGCATGCAGGCATGTGTGGTGTATGGGCCCTATAAGTCTTCAAAATTTAACAAACCTTAAGCTCCTGAACTAAGTTTCCCTCATAAAACTGTTACGCAATCTAATGCTAGTATAGGTATACTCATTTTTCCACTAAGATACATGTGAAGTATTGGAGGTAGTTTACCTATTCATTACACTTGAAGAAATTTTTGGTCGAAATTTTATAAAAGAATGGGCTTTCTGGAATTAAGTAGGTCAAATGCAGACCAAATTTAGGTCGAAGTGATATAAATATTTAATTAATAAATAAATTAACTAATATAAAATTATTTGGTTTAAATGCTCATGAGAGAGGGTGGGTCCAGACCCGAAAACCCCCTCCCCGTGGATCCGCCACTGGCTGGAGTTCCCGTATACGCCGCAAAGAGGAGTCTGACTATCGGCGTGGCTGTCGTGAAATAGCTATTTATCCAGCTTATAAAAACTTGGTGGTATCTCACCCAAGTGTTGTTGTTTCATTCACTTCATTTCATTATTTTTATGTGTTTTATTCAATTTTAAAGTTCTAAACATGTCTACAAAAAAAACCCTGCATTTTTGTATTTACCTATAACAATGTATTATTATATCTATATACATACTATGGTAATAAAAAAAAATCTAAACGAATTGGAGTTCAACCATACTTCTGGTTCTGACCGTGGCCCACATAATATAAACAAACAACTTATAATATGAGTAATGAAAAGTTTTTAAATAAATTTGTAGGCACATTTACCTCGTCACATGTACATACATGCATAAATTTATATTAAAAAAAAAAATTATGGTAAATTCCCTGATTTGTATCTCGTCTGTCAGCAGTTTTTCGAAACACGCTTACTTATTTGTACTGAAGGACTAAATACCTTTCGATTGAGAAACACACTTCAAGAGGTTATCTTAAGAGTGTAAAATGCCAAAAACCTGTTGACCGGGGTTTTCCATATATGTAGCAGAGTTTTAGTCAATAAAAAAATATATGTCACATGCAAATTGACACTGAAGTGGTTACCCAGAAGTCATTACATGTAAAAATAAAAATAAAATAAATTTTATCAATTTCATCAGAAGTCACATACGGAATGGAACTAGGGATGTCTGCAACTACTAAGCCTTAGGCCCAATTTCACAGTGCATATTACTTTCCTATATGGAGCCTAATTTCATAAAACAAAAACGATCGAAAGATCAAAGGGCACGGTAGTGCCCAGTCAAGTTCTGGCACTACACCCATTTTACAGGAACAAACTCAGGCGATTTTCGACCCCCCTCTAACTTCAATACCAATAAAGTCAGGAACTTCAAAATTCGGAACATTTGGTAGGCTAGCCAAGCACAAGCACCACACCAAATTTCAACTCCTTAGCGTAAGTGGTTCCCGAAATATAAGACGTCAAAAATCGCGAAAACCGTAACTGAACCACTAACTCACTCACTGACAGATCATCAAAATTATGGAGCACTTCCCGACACCGCAGAAACTTGATATTTCACACAGCGGTAGGCCTGGTGGTGCATACGAAGGTTTGAGGTTTTCCATTCAGGGGGCGTGGTATCCGCCCATTTTCTCAGAATAGTTATCAAGGAGCATTTCCAATTGCTGTAGAATGATGAAATTGGGTACAGCGTTTGGGCTTGAAGTGCATACAAAGAAACAAATTTTATATTTTAAGTTTTTCATTCAAGGGGCGTGGTATCCGCCTACTTTCTCAAAACTTCGGCCAATTAAATGGAGCACTTCCGATTGCTGTAGAATGATGAAATTTGGTAGAGCGGTAGGGCTTAAATTGCATACAAAGAAAAAAAATAGAATACTTGAGGTTTTCAATTCAGGGGGCGTGGTATCCGCCCACTTTCACAGAATTTTTATCAATTGTATAAAGCACTTCTGATTGTTGTAGAATTATATTAGTAGGTATCTTACGAGGTATTACCTGACAACAAATAAATATCTTTGCAAAAAGGAGTGAGATCACAACAAAAAACATAAATGTTAAAAGAACCAAGTTCTTCTATATAAAAATCTGTGTATTTAACAACTCACCCGTGAAAAGTAGTGAGATCTAAAAGTATGCCAAGTTCTAACTTTATGAAGGTTTAATATCAAATATTTTAAGAAGAGTAATATTGAAACAACACCAAGTTATGAGAGAAATTTATTATTTAATGATTACTGACTAAAATTTGGGGGTTACTTGGCAAGTTTTCTTTTAATTACTCACAATTCAAAACGTTTTGAAAACTTGACAATGTGAACCCCCAAATTTTAGTCAGTAATCATTAAATAATAAATTTCTCTCTAAATATTTGATATTAAACCTTCAAAAAGTTAGAACTTGGCATACTTTTAGATCTCACTACTTTTCACGGCTGAGTTGTTAAATATACAGATTTTTACATAGAAGAACTGGCTGTTTTTTAACATTTATGTTTTTTGTTGTGATATCGTTTAACAATACCCATCTCTATATCACATCTAAAAAAAGAGAAAGATGGGGATAGTTATTGCCAAAACGATATCGTGTGATCGTTTTCGTTTTATGGAATTAGGCCCCTGCACAATAGGTGGCATTCAAGTCTCCCTTTTTGAACACTTAAGTTCCACTTAATATATCAGAATACAAACCTAGGCCTAAGAATTCTATAACATAAAGCAAATCGAATCGAAAAATCTTCAAATAAATGAAGTTTATATCAACCAGGTTAACTAGAACTATAGAACTGCGTAATCAGTGGTAATGTACATATACCTCCTAGCTACCACTTTCGACTGACGATCGACGTAAATATTATTTTGTTTATCAACAAAATCCAAACAGTCAGTCATGTTTAAATTTATTCCAGTAATTCAAAACTTAATGATTTTATTCTAAACTGTACACAAATAAATAGCTTAACATAGAAACAGTCGTTTACACTTCTTAATTAAACAAAATGTTAATTTCAATTTATTGCCGACTATAAAATTTGTTGCATCTTATCATTTGCTTCCTAATCTTCCTCCTCTATCTATCTCTTACCCACATTAATTCTGTTTTAGTATATTATAAATATAGTAAATGAAACTAAAATTAACCATATTATCACTCAATTACCCATATGCCCATCAACATCATCATGAATTAAATAATGAAACAATTTCTTTCACTCTCTCTCTCTCTCTCTCTTTCACACTCTCTCTAACATCTGGATGGATGATGTATATTATAGTAAATCAAAAAGTAAAACTTCTTAATTGAATAATGAAATAAAAAATATTTGAAAAAATAAAACAACATAATTTCGCCCACCTAAAACTTATACCCAATCCTAAGAGAGAAGCAGCTTAAATTTCAAGGACAATCATTTATTGTATACTGAGAACCATGGTTGCCAAAGTTACACAATTTGAACTTTTTGTTTTTTTTTTTTTATAATTTGATTTTAATGCGAGGGAATTGATTAAGAGATTCCTTTTCTTTTTTTAATAAATAGGAAAAAATAAAAAAAAATAATTTTATCGGTTACAAATTTTATCCATGCCTTGCATTTATTTTTTAAAGATTATTTCATTTTCAAATTTTGAACGTAACTGCGGCTATATCATTGTTCATTTTGAAGTTACAATTTTTCTGGAAAAAAACCCATTGTTTTTGACTAAAATTCTAGTCAGCGATAGGGAACATTGATGGCTTAAATTCTATAGGCTACGTTACCAAGCAAAATGGCCATATTTCGGCTGAATACCAAACGGAAAAGGTCTAGCGAGTAGAGTGAAAGCGGGTGGTGAGATGAGGGAAAGATTTTGGACGGAAAAGGTAGTCAGACAAGGGTGCCCAATGAGACCAATTCTTTTTAACTTACTTACTGGTGGATATAGAAGATGAGCTGGGGAGGGATAAAAGTAAGAGGAAGAAGATTTGCTCGTTGGCATACGCAGATACGCAGACTGGAGAAGTATTTCGAAAGGAAAAGACTGGAAGTAAATGTGGGAAAAACGAAAGTGATGAGGTTCAGGAAAGGAGGAGGGAGGAATACAACAATAGACTGGAGATGGAGGGGAAAGAAGATAGAATAATTAAAATAATTATACGCGACAGAATAAAAAAAGCAGCAGCGGTAATGAAGGAAGCTTGGGAGATTGGGTAGAATAGCAAACTCCAGGATACATGGTGAGAGAGGAAACCAAAAGAGATAAGATAACAATAAGAGGAGGAAAAGGAAGCGAGATAGCGAGGGAGAGTTTAGAGGAGATGAAAGAGAGAGAGAGAAAGGGATGGTAGCGAGAGAGGATCATGATGGGAACAACCGAGAATGGGGATGAGAGGAAGAGAAGACAGTATGACAGGATACGAGAGAGTTGAATGGGAAGACAGAAGAGAGCAGGAGAAGGAAAGACGGGAATTAATAATGGAATCCAGATATAAAAAGTGGTATTAGGAAGTAATGACCGAGGGGATCCCGCTATATTTGAAAGCGGGATGGAAGGCAGACAGAACAAAGAGAATAGCGAGAGTCAGGCTAGGGAATGAGGTGAGAGAAAGATGGTACTGGAAACAAGAAGAAGAGAAAATGTGCAGAGTGTGTGAAGGTGAGCCAGAGACGTGGGAACATGTGGAGGTCAGGTGGAGATGAAGGAAGATCAATATGGGAACAAATAAGGGATATAATGGACGAAGGAGGGAGGGGGGAAGAATGGATAAAGGTGCTAGAGGTTGAAAGAAAGAGTAGGGAGAGAAGGATGGGAGGAGAAGAAACTGTGGTGGGAGACTTGTAACCCTTATGGGAGGAAATACAACACACAATACAATACCAAACGGAAAAGGTTTAAAAGATGCCATTTTATTAAAAAAAATCAACGGTTTTGTGTGGTTTATGGGCTGGTGGTCCATAAATCCTTTTTATATGGAACAAATTCTAACGATTTTCAACCCTCCTTATATTTCAATACTAATAAAATCAGAAACTTCAAATTCAAAATATTTGTCTATCTGAGAGAGAACAGACGACAGCGCCTCACCAAATTTATTTTGGTTCCTGAGGTATATAGGAGTTAAATAATTGCAAAAACATATAATTGAATGACTCACACTGCGTGATGTATCATCAAAATAATGAAGCTCCGTAGAATTTTGTAATGTTTTCCATTTAGGGGGGCGTGGTATCCACCCGATTCCTTACAATTGTTATGGAACACTTCTGATTGTTGTATAAAAAGATGAAAATTGGTAGAGCTGTAGGAATTGTACTCCATAAAAAGATACAAATTGAAAAGTTGAGATTTTCTATTCAGGGGGCGTTCCATCCACCCATTTTTTTCTATAATTTATGCGGTGCACTTCTAATTGTTCTAGAATGATGAAAATTGGTAGAGCTGTAAGACTTCTAGTGTATAAAAAAATAAAAATTGAAAAGTTGAGATTTTCCATGCAGAGACCGTAGCATCCACCCACTTTCTTTGAACTTATAAATTACTTTGTCGCAGAACGATTAAATTTGGTAGAGAGTTAGGACTGTATAAAGCAATGAAAAATTCAAAATAAAGTGAGTTTAATCATACCGCCTCTCGGCTTTCCGGCTGTGCTTCTGTGTATCTGAGCATCTGGATGTGTTTGTGCGCCCGTGCGTCCACTGTAATTTGAACTTAAACCTTACCGAGTTGGTCAAAATTTGGTACAGAGTATTAGTAAGTGATTCCCTAAAGAGGAAATTCGAATTTTTGTTTTAGCTCATCATGAACAAAAAAAAAAATCAAACAAAAACGAACAAGATCAAGATTTTATTGTATAAAGGCGACTAATCTTTAATCTAATAGGTGTAAATTTATCCAATGGAACTATACATCTCCAGGCCGCAAACCCTGTATAGATAAAGACTTTGACTCAAATTGGAACGCTTTTGTAACTTTAATCAACTATAGAAAAGTATCTTCCATTTTTTGGCACTTTGTCCAATTTTACAGAAAATCTCCAATTATCTCCAAAAACTTTCCATTCATATTAGAAAATTATGTCTCATTGTAGCTGGCATATGAAAGTTGATTGTTTGGCTTAACACATCCACCCCATATCTCATATCGAAATAGATATGCTAATTTCATAAGATTAATTATCAAGTGTTTTAATACATACATACCTACTTACCTGTATACTTTTGATTAAGCTTATTTTTGTTTTGATTATGCAGCTGGTTTTTTGCTGTTTATTTCCTCTTTTTTTTTTTTTTTTTTTTTTTTTTTTTAGCTAAACTAACCAAAATTTATTTTGAATTCTTGAAAGCTTTGGTGTTTATATAATTGAATGAGAATCTGGTTATAACCATAAAATAAATTTTAAATTATCACGTACTCAAGAACAAAAGAAATAAAACTCCAACAATTTAACATGTTTATTTTATAATTTGTATTTATTTAGAATTATTTTAAACTTTCTTTAAATTATTTTTTTTTGTTGTTTAAATTGTTTTTCTGTAGATAGACATATGTATATATATTTTTATAGAAACTTGAATTTGGTAGAAGGCACTAAGTCACATTCTTGTTATTCTTGATTTCGTTTAAGAAATGATGAAAAATAAAATGACATATGAGTTGGTAGTCAAAACAAAAAATGAAATATTTATTAAAATTCCAACAAATTCACTGTAACCACCCACAATAAAATTTTGAAGATAACATTATGGTGAGAATATTTTTGTTTGTGTCAAAATACGAAACACATCCACTTTAACCTATACATGCAGAAAAATGATCGGTTTAAAACAACGTAAAACTCGGTTAAGTTAAATAACAAACAAGGTTAATATACAACCTGCAAACTTACTAGGTTAAATAAAACGAGTAAACTCAATAAAAAAAAAATATTTAAAGTGTACTAAATTTGATTAAACTACTTCTGGTTTAGTTTGTTCGGTTTCAATAATCAATTAAATTAGTCAATCGATTCTAGCAAGCTACTCGGTTAACATAAACGATTTTCAAAATTGCGAATCCCAACCAAGTTTCTCCATTAGGTAAGTTTCAAAATATAAAATATCGGTAAAATGGCATCTTCCAGAGTTCACACAATACCGAAGCCTTTGTTTTTTTTATAATTTTTCGGCCACTTTTTCGAGTATTCGAGATCGAAATTTAGGCAATTTCTGATTTTATTTTTAGGACTTCCTGGGTCCTGTACAAGATTGGGAATTTAAGTTCGCATGGTTTTAAATAAAATATTGGTAAAATGGCGCCCTCTACAGTTCACATAATATACCGAAGCCTTTTTTCGAATTTTTCGGGCACTTTTTCGACAAGTATTGTAATTGAATTTTTGGGCGACTTCTGATTTTATTTTTAGAATTTTTAGATTGTGAATTTTAGTTTAAATGGTTTAAAATAAAATATTGGTAAAATTTCGCAGTTTTCGGGCACTTTTTCGAGTTTCGTGATCAAAATTTGGACGAATTCTGATTTTATTTTTAGGACTTTCAGGATCTTGGGATGATTATGAAAGGCTTATATTTTTGGCTTATAATTTTGGGTATTTATTGAGAAATGCATATAAAGCTCTCTTTATCAAAATTTAGCTTTGTCGACTAAAATTTAGTATTGTCGGAATTTTTGGGCGATTTCTGATTTTATTTCCGGACTTCCATGGTGCTGGGATGATTATGAAAAAGCCGTTATCCAAATTTAAGGTAGATTTTGGGAAATGCATATAAAGCTTTTCTTACCAAAAATTTTGCTTTCTTGGAATTTTTCTTGAACTTAAAGTCTAATTTCCTATGCGGAGATATAAAAATTGATTTAAAGAAGAATTAAGGTCAATTTTTTTGTAATGGCAGCCAAAATTGGCGCTACATTAAACTCAGAAGCTCTTGATGCAATTGATGGAATTATAAATCGTATTTTCATATAAAAAAAACTTCAAAGTGGTAACCATTCTTCCGACGCATACTAGATGGTTCTCAATTTTTTCTTTCTTTCAAAGAGAATCAAAAAGATCAGGAGTATCTATCTTATAGGTACCTACATAGACTTTACAATGTCCATCCATACATGCTATGTGTATACATCAGTGCAATGATCTGCATAATCGACTCGATTCCTGCCTTTCATCTCCAGCGTCCATATAGTCTATATGTAGTCTTTTCGGACTTCATGCGCGATGGTGATAAAAGTGAGAGACGACCTCTCCTTGCGTATATTAAGTAGGAGAGATTCCCCTAAATGCTATAGCTGCGGATAATGGTATAAACAAGCTATTGCTCTACACTCTACAGGGTTTCCTATTAAATTGTAGCTTCAAGTACGAATCGTATTCAGTTGAGATTACACTCTAGTGTCGTTCAGATAGATTGCGCGAAAAAATACGTGACGATCGACCATTAAAGTAATCATTGTCCAGCATCTCCCTCTGAATGTATAGCGGGAAGTAAAAATCTAAACAGAGCTACCTATGTATACCTACATCGAAATCAAATAAATTCGCTATGGAAAGAAAATAAATATCTGTATCCAAAAGATTTCGAGTAATTTTACTTCTAATCATTCGCAATTTTTTTCAATCGACAGACGACCAACAACGTGACGGAGTGAAGTATCATTTTTTGTTTCCAATAAATTAACATCGAAGCTATAAAAATAGTGATAAGTTTTAAGAGATAAGGGAGTGAGCACTATTAGATCCCTTACAAGGGCTTTGATTTTTTTTTGTTCTAATTAATTTCAAGACAATTAGCGCGTCTATAAGTGATAGTGATAATTTTTGTTTGGTTTTGTTTTATTTATTTTGTTTAAATTGGATTTTTGCGATCTTATAGAATTTTGTTGATAAGCAAGTTATAACTTAACTGAGTGGATTGGATTGTTGTTGTGAAAGTGGTAATCATACAAAACGCTCTTGAACTTTCGAGGGTTTAAAAGAGCTCTATAACACTCTCAATATAAAAGGATAAACGGAAAATTTATATTACAAAATATACAAAATGTCTGAATCAGGAATTGAGATGGCTATGTCAAGAAAGGAGCGAGAAGAGAAAGGTATATACATACAAGGAAGTGGTGATTAAAATAATTTGAAGATTTTTGCAAAAAAAAAAAGATTTGAAGTGCGTTACGAATGAAATCAGGGTGAGCCCAGTGCTTTTGAGAGGCCACAAAATATCCCTTCGAAATAATTATAGAATTTTCCTGCAAACATCAGTGCCATATAAGTGTTTCGTTAAAATTGACAGGATGACAATTCCATCAACAGCTATGTTAGTGAAGATGAAATTTCAGATATATCAGGAATTGTTGATATGATTAAGAGAATTCCTCGGCAAAATTGCTCAGTTTTGCTGTCAAATAATGAGATTTGACGGAGTTAAATTTCTAAGATTGGTCAGTTTATATTTCAGAGATCTTGCAAATATCAGCAATCTCACAAAACATAAACAGGATTCATCAGCAAAATTTCTTAGTTTTTGTGTCAAATACTGAGGAAAACATTTGGATTCGCCTGATCGACTTTTGACGGAGCAAAATAAGTGAGAACTCTGAAATATAAACAGACCAATTACCTTGACTTATATTTCCCATTTATTCATTAGGCATGTTCAGGAAAATGAGATATCGGAGATTTCAGCAATCTCAGTTACCTGAACAGGAATCCTCAATAAAATTTCTCAGCTTTACTGTTAGAACTCTGAGGAAAAAAAATCTTGGATTCGCTTGCTCACTTTTTGAGCGAGAAAAATCTTCGAGAGTTGGCTGAGATCTCCGAGATCTGATTGATCGATATTTGAATTTACTAAAGGAAACCACAATAGATCCTATACCTGTCAATGCGTGAAAATTAGTCCTCGAAGCTTTCAGTATAATTTCAGAAAAATAATCCTGTTTTTCAGGTTTTCCTGTGAAATAGTGAAGAGACAAAATTTAGAGACCAAATTTTTTCCACAACTTGTGAGACGGAAATTTGACAGTTGGCAAGTTTTCACTTTTCAAATTGTCACTTGTCAACAGGGGTGGACTGGGAGTCAAAGAGCCTCCCGGGACTTTAACAAATGGACCAAAAAATAGTAAAATGAGTTGAAGGATTGAAAAAAATAAGCTTGAAGCCAAATAGTCTGCCCCGAAATTCTATCATGTGTTCAAGCTAACAAAAAATGTAACTAGGTTCTGTTTACTGTTATAATGCAAATTTCATAACTGATGTTTTCTACTTCTACCGACACTTTGAAAATACTCATCTACTTCTCTGTTCTGATTCTGCTGCCCTGAAATTTTGTGTAAAAACTTTCCTTTAAATGAATTGAAAGTGATTTAAAATCTTATAGAATATAAGGTTTACTAAGAGTTATTTGAGGGCCCTCCTTAGGTTACCAATGAACCATAATAACTCAATAATCGTAATTGTGGGGCCCCGTCAGCTTAACTATAGTCAATTCGTTAAAATAATCTTGGGATCCAACAACTTTATGCTTATTGTGGGGGTCACTAACATGAGATGTGTGGGTTTCCTGAGATTTCTTTGAGGCCACAAAAGTTGTATTTTTACTTTAAGGCCCTTAAAAATCCAATTTTATAAGAAAGTTTTCTTTTAAACGAACAAAAAGTACTGCAGAGACTTTCATACACTTTTTATTCTCCCAGGACTTTTAAACGAACAAAAAGTACTGCAGAGACTTTCATACACTTTTTATTCTCCTAGGGCCCAACCAGGCAAAACCCCGGTTGCCCGGTGGCAAATCCGCCCCTGCCTGTCAAACTTGTTAAAAGGGATGTTCACAAAAATGAGATTTTACTCTGTCAAAAATGTAGTTTCCTTAATATTTTTAAACAAAACGGAGAAATTTTGCAAAGGAATTGCGTCCATGTCCATTGAGATCGCTGATGTCATATCATCATCTGACTTTGCTTAATTTTTATGAAACATAATCCTGGTTTTCGACTAACCAAATTACTTAATTTTGACAATTTTGTGACTTCATTTCCAAGAATTGAGCTCCTTCCTACCCCAGGTAAAATGCAGATTTTTAAATTGTCTCAACTTTATAGCTCAATAAATGTACTTACATATATTTACAGAGTTGCAACACATTAAGATGAATAATCAAATATAGACTTTTTTCACTGTGATTTAATATTGACGAAATAATCAACAAAAATGTTTATATTTACATATCTACATAATATAATATGCAGATTTTAATTGCTTATCTTCGTCGTAGAAATTCAAGAAATTCTTATTCTTTTGTAACTTGAAATAAAATTTTATCTCATAAAAATTATTCAGAATGATTTTATTTAAACAATCGTTAAATTCTTAATTCCTCCTTAAATAAAATATTTGTGAAATAAACAGATGGCTTTTAATATTTCATAATTTATTATTTTAGGATACAAACATCTTCAGTTTACTTACAACCACATGATAATTACGCATTAAAAAATTAAAGCTTCTCCAAATAGTCTTATAAAATTTCATGAAATAATAAATTGCTTCTTCGTTGCACAGTACACATATTAAATGTAATATCATTTTTGTTCAGTTCTGCGCATCTGTCAAAATCAACGTATTATGGTGCTAAAATGGTGGATCCAGTGCTCTTTTACTTGTCTAATTTCAATATTTTGTTTTGGTTTCTAATGATGTGCGCAGAGTGCCTGTGGGCACTCGAACAGCCATCTTTGTTTTTTTTACACTTTCAAATTTGACAACCTGCGCAATATAGTACCTTAGATTTGTGTACATGTTTCGTAGTTAGGGTTTGGAGATAAATTAAGAATACTTTCCCGAGCAGATAATGTTCACGATGATACAAATCGTCCTACTTAAGTAAACCATAGGAAAGCAGAGATTAGATAATTCTCCGATTCCATGAATTTTATTTTTCATCCATAAATAGCCAGCAATAAAAATTAAAAAAAAAAACATATTTTAGAGTCATATTGCAACACTTAACCGAAGACATTGATCAGCATCAACCTTTAACTCCCAAAGTAAGAAAATATTTTATTTTACTGTACTTTACTTTATTTTATTTTATTTTATTTTATTTTATTTTATTTTATTTTATTTTATTTAATTTTATTTTATGTTATTTTATTTAATTTAATTTAATTTAATTTAATTTAATTTAATTTTATTTTATTTTATTTTATTTTATTTTATTTTATTTTATTTTATTTTATTTTATTTTATTTTATTTTATTTTATTGTATTGTATTTTATTTTATTTTATTTTATTTTATTTTATTTTACTTTATTTTATGTTATTTTATTTTATTTTATTTTATTTTATTTTATTTTATTTTATTTTATTGTATTTTATTGTATTTTATTTTATTTTATTTTATTTTATTTTATTTTATTTTATTTTATTCTATTTTATAAAATGCTTACCCTAGAATTCCTACAATTGTATTGTGTTGTATTGTGTTGTATTCTATCCCCTAAGGGTTACAACTTACAAGTCTCCCATCTGTCCCTCCTTACTCCATCTCGCAACCTCTAGTGCCTTTATCCATTCTTCCCCCCTCCCTCCTTCGTCCATTATATCCCTCATTTTTTCCCCTATTGATCTCCTTTCATCTCCACCTGACCTGCATCTTTCTATCACATGTTCCCACGCCTCTGGCTCACCTTCACACACTCTGCACATTCTCTCTTCTTCTTATTTCCAGTACCATCTTTCTCTCACCTCATTCCCTAGCCTGACTCTCGCTATTCTCTTTGTTCTGTCTGCCTTCCATCCCGCTTTCAGATATTGCGGGATCCCTTCGATCATTACTTCCTTATACCACCTGTTATATCTGGATTCCATTATTAATTCCCGTTTTTCTTTCTCCTGCTCTCTTCTGTCTTCCCATTCTACTCTCTCGTATCCTGCCATACTGTCTCCTCTTCCTTCCCTTCCTCTCATTCCCATTCTGCCTTGTTCCCATCGTGATTCTCTCTCGTTTCTATCCCTTTCCATCTCTCTCATCTCCTCTAAACATTCCTTCGCTATCTCGCTTCATTTTCCACTTGTTAATTTCTCTTCATAATTCCACGCCCTTCTCCCTGCTCTTATCGTTAACTTATCTCTTTTGGTTCCCTCTCTCACCATGTATCCTGGAGTTTGCCATTCTACCTGTAGTGTCCATCTGAGGTACCTCTCCTGCAATCTTTCCAGTTCTTGTCTCTCCTCCCATGCCCCTAGCATTCCTAAAATGCACTCAGCAAAAAACTGAATCAATGTATGTATTGCCTTAAAAATGATCTTAAAAGTTGACTTTTTCTTTTCTCCGGAAAGAAAGCAAACTCTTATGATTGGCGCTTAACTTAACTCATAATTTAAAGATTTCAACTATGTATGTACCTGTATCCCCATCTTGACAGGAAAATGTAATTAAATAGTATTTTATTCTTCATTCAAATTAAAGCTATATCAACTTTCAACAAATTGTATATAATGTTAAATGTCAATTATTTACATATACATACTACCTATAGGAAGCTATCATCTTCTGCAAAAAAATTCGAATAAAAATTAATTATGGTTAATTAAAAAGCCGGTTTTAAATACGTTCTGGCCATCTGTATACAATGATACGTATCTATACATGTAAATGTCGAAAATCGTAACCACTCTTTTATTAATAATTATAGACGTATGCATTAATTTTTGTTCAATGATTTGTATTTCAAGGAATTAAAAAAATACTATAGGAATTTAATGCTATATGTACATATGTATGTACAACGATGATTAAAATATGGGAAGAGCGCAAGATATCAAAGAAAAATAAGAAAAATCTATCTGTGATTGTAAAACCTGGAAAAACAATAATAATTGTGGTTTGATTATTTTTTAATTAAGATATCGCCAATATGATATTAAGTTGAGTTTTTGAATTGACGAGAGATGAGATTTTATTGAATGAGCTAACTGGAACCGGCACTCTACCGTAAATTGTTACGTAGTCAATTTTATTTATGAAACAAATCGTGTATCAATTGTGAATTTCTTTGAAAAAAGTTAATTAAGGTGTTCAACATTTCGTTCGAAATGCTAATAATTGTGAATTGGAATTTCGAAAATGAAAATTGATGCTCTGCATTTCGATTTATTCGAGTTTATGAATATATTCCATCCACTTTGTTTAAGTTTTGTGAATTATTTGTGAAATTGTTGCAGTTGCAGTAAGTCTTCTTTCACACAAGGAAACTGGGGCCTCATTATACGTAAAATAAAAACGATCGAACCATATCGTTATAAGCTGTTTTTTTTTGCGATCACATTTGAGGTTTTCGAACATGCTCTCTGTTCTTTCAATATTTTGGTCGTCAACTCGATTTTTTTTATTGCAGAGTTGCGCCGCAAATGATGTTATCGAACATATCGCACCCTTAGAATGAAAGTGACCTAACTCAAAATTTCTTTAACTTCTGATTTTTCAATAAACTGACTTTTAAAAGCGAAATAAACACTAAAACCAGGTTGTAAAAAAAATGCCGAATTTTTGATATAATGACTGCATTATCGCAAATAATAATTTTTCATAAAAATTGAGTTTTTTTAGTTTTCAAACAGTTGGCTTTTGCAGTTTGTAGGTATTAAGAATATCTTGAAAATCCTTTTTTGATGCAAATGACGTTTTCCAAAATGGCGTTCGTTTTACTCATTTTGAAACTAAAAAGGTGCGTACTGCATTGGAGTTAAGACAGTTGACCAGGCGGTGTTTACGATGAGTTGCAAATAAAGGTAAATTGTAAAAATCAAAACAAGTATTCCGCATTCTTTAACGATGTTCACATTGGACTGCTTTGTGCTCCTTCGACATTTTTGGCATGAATTCCGCTTCTATTATTTAGACACAAACTAATGTGAATTGTGAACGCCAGCGACTCACTCTAACGTTCAGTCGTAAAAAGAAAACATAAATCTGAGCTCGTTGAATGATTAATTGATTAATTGACAGGTTCAGAAAAATGAAATCTCAGAGATTTTTCTCACTGAAAAGTGAGTAAGCGAATCCAAGATTTGTTTTGCTCAGAGTTTTGACAGTAAAGCTGAGAAATTTTGCTGAGGAATCCTGTTCAGGTAACTAAGATTGCTGAAGTCTTATTTTCCTGAACATGCCTAGTACTTTAGTCCCACTGATCTCTATAATACACTGGATAGTGAATAGCCTATAGTGTATAACAGTTTTTGTGAGGCAAGTTTTTTAAAGGGTACCGGCCACGACCTCATATCTCGCTCTATACAAACGAAGAAAGAGATTGAAGATATTTTCCGAAATTGACCATTTATTTGATATCAGTTGATGTCAACAAGCATTGCGGCTGTAAATATTAAAAAAAATAAAAGAAAATGCAGGTCCAGTAGCGTCCATTCCGTTGGCACCGCTGTTATACTGTTATATGAGGGTACCGGCCACGACTATATTTTTGCCTCAAACATTTTTTATGAATACACTATCCAGTGTATATAGAGATCAGTGTTTAGTCCCAAATATAAAAATGCCGCAAAAGAAAACGTCAAAAAGAATACAATTTTTTTTTAATTTTTAAAAATCATGCCTTTTTTGGCCATCTCTTCCTCGCCATGAAGTGGAAGTGAGATAAAGTATAGAGACGTCAAACAAAATTCGGAGGAGACAGTCCAATGTGACCAGCGTCTTTAAAAATATAATGATTCATGCCTTTTTGTATTTGATTACTTCGCAAATGTCATCTTAGCTGTACGGATTCGGCAGAAAATTATAGGCACCCTCCATTTCTGCTGATTAAAAAATACGCACTAGTTAGACACTAGGCTTTGTTCAACACGATCTGTCGCCTCCCATAAATTTATTATTAAACATATATGTATACATAATCTTTATATTAATTATGTAAATCGCTTCTTGGGATACAAAATTTTTAGTGTTTTTAGATTACCCCCGTTTCGGACGTTAACTCGAATTAACTACTGTAAAATGTGTTTCACTCAATTCAGATCCCAATTTGACTCCGAATAAACTCAGAGTATTTTGGTAAGTTAATTTTGGATAAACTGAAAAGATATGTTTTTATAGGACAACGTTGTGTCAAAACACTATCAAAATCGAAATAGAGAGGGCGAGACTATGGAAGTCATCCTTTCCATTGTGATGTAAAGATGACGCCCTCTCTAGTTTCGATCGATGGTTAACTTCTGAAAAATGTGTTAGATTTAGATTCCGTAAGTAAGTTAAGTTGACTCTGAATTAACTGAATAGATATTTCTGAGAGATGTTTATAAAAACACCAAAAAAAATAGACAAGGCGCGTTTTTCTTTTTTAGTTCAGAGTAGAGCTCTGAACAGAGTCTGAACCAGAGAGTATGAATTATAAAGATTGGAATCTTTCGTACGTTATATCCCCCAAAACCCATTTGTTTACATTGTTGTTTTTGTAATTTCATCTCGTGTCGATGAATAGATGTGAAAATCAACAACAATTTATGCAGTGATGAATTCATATTTTTGCACTAGTGTGCGTTAAAACATGGACACTAGTGCAAAAATATGAATTTACCACCATCCGCTATTTTGTTTAGATTGTAGGCAAACCAGAATGACAGCCGAGGATTCCAATCTTTACAATTCATAATCTCTGGTCTGAACACTCCGAACATACTCTGAGTGATCTCTGAATTGAGCGTGCTCTGCTCTGAGAGTTCAGATTTATTTAAAAAAGCACGCTTCAACAGCTGTCCCTTTTTTATTTGTTCACAGTTGTCATATTCTTTTTGTTCAGCTATTCAACTCCGTCTGCTCTATCAATTTATTTAGAGCGAAAAAAGAAACACAAAATTGGAGCTCTGAATGCTCTGAGCTAAAAAAGAAACACGATTTTTTTTTGACAGTTCAGGCTCTGCTCTGAACTAAAAAAGCAAAACGCCCAAAGTGACACTTTGGAAATCCCTCATTCCATAGCAGCGCATATGTGTCTCCCTCTATGTTTCATTAGAGAAAGCAGATTTCCATAGTGTCGCCCTTTAATTTCGATAATTTTTTTGACAACTGAAAATTAATACTTCATTGAAAAACTGACCCTGGATTAACTCGGGTTAAAAAAGAAACACGATTTTTTTTTGACAGTTCAGGCTCTGCTCTGAACTAAAAAAGCAAAACGCCCAAAGTGACACTTTGGAAATCCCTCATTCCATAGCAGCGCATATGTGTCTCCCTCTATGTTTCATTAGAGAAAGCAGATTTCCATAGTGTCGCCCTTTAATTTCGATAATTTTTTTGACAACTGAAAATTAATACTTCATTGAAAAACTGACCCTGGATTAACTCGGGTTAAATTTAATTGCAGGATTATTTAACTCATTGGTGTAACTCAGAGTTAGCTGATGGTTTATAGAACGCCCCCTTAAATTATTTGGGAATGTTAAATGCTTTTAATTAATTAATAATGCCGAAATATACTTACAATCTGATTATGAATTTAAAAAAAATAATTTTAATTTTTTAATAGAATTGATTTCTGACAGGTTTTAAAATGCAATTGGCGATTTTCAAAGCCTACGCCTTCTTTTTGCTTCTTCTATCAACTTATCATCAAATATTCGCTGTCAGTTTTATAAGCATAGGAATGTGATTCATCATCATTTTGTTCTAAATTTTTTATGCAATTTAAAAAATTTAAATTTATTATGTATAATTTGATTAAACACATTTTTAAACTAACTCAATTATTTCTGCAGTCTTTTGAATTGAATATACTATGTAGATATATAAATTTTCACACATGCAATGACAGATAAAAACTAGTGCAAGTTTAAATTTGCACATTTAATTGAGATGTCTCGGTTGAGAGCGTGTGATGTATGCTTTTTGTCGCTTTTGTTTGAAGTTAATAATAAGCACAATTTAATTCTAAGGTTTGAGTATGTTTTTTTTTTTAATAGTTGTGTCAATTATTATGTCTGTTCCCGTTCTGTCCAAAATTTCAAATTTCTATGAATTCTAAAGTCTGTCAAAGTTCACATAAAAAAAAAATAAAATGTGTAAAAAAGTTTTGGACAGAAAATCACAGAGTTTGAAAATAAAGGAACGCACCTAAGTAATAATCAACCAGGTGCCTGTCAGATGACGTATGAACATACCCTAAGTCGAGGATGGTAAGTCTGTTCGAGTACTTGCCCGAAACTGCCAGATTCTAGCAGATTAATTTTTTTTATATGAACTTTGACAGTATTTGGGTCTAAAAATGGTGGAAATGGGTAGGTTTGGGGAGTGAACGAACAAGGTTGGTGTTGCGTGAGCGACATAGAGGTGTAAGTACAAGGGAATAATATATATATATTTGACAAATCCGTTAAACGCTAACGTTACAATAACATTAAAATTGAAAATAAAATAAGAAAAAGGGAGTAAACATTTTTTGAATTCACGAAGTGTTCCAAGCCATCCAAGGTCTCTGTACACAAATCTAAGTTAACATGGTTTTCAAAGTTGAAAGTGTCAAAAAATTAAAAATGGCCGTTTGAGTCCCCACAGGAACTCAACACGCATCATTAGAAACAACAACAAAATATTGAGATTAGACAAGTATAAGGGGCACTGGATCCACCATTTTCCTCGATTTTGACAAATACGCATTATTGAGCAAAAATGAAAACGGTAATATATGTACTGGTGAAAAGTGACAGACAAGTGAAGGTGCTTGTCTGGGTCTTAAAAGTTCAATTAAGTCCAAAATTTTGCTTTGGACTTCAGTGTTTAGTGTCATTCATTTCGTGGTTTCAAGTTTGTAGCGCTGGCATTTGACACCTGTCAAATTCAGCTGTCATTTGAAGTGTCATAATATTAGTTGAATGCTTACCATTTACTATAATGGATCGCTTAACAATCGAACAACGCGTTAAAATTATTAAAACTTGCTACAAAAGTGGTGTTTCAAACGTAGCCAATTTTTGCGAATATTTCGAACATTTTCTTCAGCGATGAGGCACATTTCTCACTCGGTATTCGCAAATGGGGCTCAGAAAACCCACTAGTGAAGGAAGAGGTCCCGTTGCATCCAAACAAAGTGACTGTTTGGTGTGGTCTATGGTCGAAAAGTGTCATTGGTCCGTATTTCTTCGACGATGCCAATGGGCAGACGGTTATAGTTTATTCGGAGCGATATGGTCGAATGATAACCGATTTTTTCTAGCTGGCGCGGCGGTTGAAGATCATGACTTGGACGATATGTGGTTCCAACAAGACGGGGCAACAAGTCACACAACATGACCAATTATGGTTTATTGCGCGGTGAGAAGTTTCCTTATCGCGTAGTTTCACTTTTTGGCGACTTCAATTAGCCACCAAGATCATGCGATTTGACACAGTTAGATTTTTTTCTATGCGGCTACGCAAAAGACCGTGTTTACGCGAATATTTCAGCTTGTTAATAATTTTATCCGAGTCAGGAGTCTTTTTTTTTAAATGGAATTATATTTTCCCAAAACTTTCCAATTTCATGAAGCCCATCATATCTTAAAGGACACCTCTCATTCTTGGTTTGGGCATATTTGACATATTTATCTATGAATGAACTATTTTTTGGGTGTTTTGAGATTTTTCTTTTAATTTCAGCTCAGAACTTTTTTCCCTTGGTCAAAACCTGAGAGCTAAAATATTGGGTTCCATTTCAAGATCTGATCTAATTCTTAAATAGCTTAGGGCTTTTCAAGTTAAAATCTTTTCTCAAATTTGAGAGGCTCTAGGTTCGAGCATGTTTAAATTTAAAAAAAAAATAATAACTCATCCCTTCATTTTATCTTCTTTCAGAAAAAGCTGACTATGAAGCCCGCGTAACAGATCCAGTTGCTGGAGCGATTGGAGACTTGGGACCATGGCAAATCTGGATTTGCATTGTAATTTTTATGATGAAATTCCCCGTGGGTTGGCATCAATTGGCCACAGTTTTTCTAGCTCCCCCAGTTGAATTTGAATGTGCAGTTCCCAGCAATCTAACAGACAAATGTTCCGATGAGTGTACCGAACTCGTCTACGATCGTAGTGTCTTCAAAGAAACCATTATCACAGAATGGAATTTGGTGTGTAGCAAACGATATTTGGCTAGTTTAGTGCAGACACTTTTTATGTTTGGAATTTTAGTTGGAAATATTATATTTGGAATATGGTCAGATAAGTAAGTTTGATGAGACATAAGCCTACCTGACTTATCTAACCTTAAAAATGTCTTATTTCAGAGTTGGTCGACGTCCGCCATTGGTGTTTTCGGTGTTAATGCAGTTGGTGTGTGGAGTTGTCGATGCTTTTATTCCATGGTTTTGGGGATTTTGTGCCTTTAGATTCTTACTGGGAGTTGCTACTGGAGGAAGTATGATGACAAGGTGAGTTATAGAACTTTGCAATTACTGTCGAAAGTCAAATTTCTTATGGAATTTTGTTCTCCCAACACAGCTTTGTACTCGTCATGGAAGTCACCGGCACCAAGAAGCGTGAAATCATGTCAATTTTGTATCAAATTCCTTTTAACTTGGGACACATGACTCTGCCAGTGTTTGCCTATTTTCTCCGCGACTGGAGATGGTATCAATTTGCAATGTCAATTATCTCCGTGATATTCATCTCCTACTACTGGCTAATTCCAGAATCTCCCCGTTGGTTAATGTCAGCCGGCCATCTTGATAAGGCAGCAAAGGTTCTCGAAAAAGCCGCCATTACCAATAATCTTCCGATCCATAATATTCGCAGTGACCTTGAAGAATGGTCCAAGCGCAAGGCCATCAAGAAAGAAGTTAAGAAAGGAACTTTCATCGATCTCTTCCGCTATCCCAATCTCCGAGTCAAAACTATTTGTATAACGGTAAATTGGTTTGTTTGTGGTTTGACATACTTTGGCGTCTCACAGTACGTTGGCGAGCTAAGTGGTGATATCTTCACAAATGTCGCCATAGCTGGAACACTTGGCATTCCCGGAACACTGATTTCAATTCTAACTGGAAAATACTGGGGTCGTAAGATTTCTCTGATGGTTTCGAACACTCTGGCCGGATGTTGTATGTTAGCAATTGCCTTTGTACCTGCGACGAGTGCCTTCTTGAAAGTCGTACTCGCATCGATTGGTGTCTTCGGAATGGCTGTTTCATTTCCAATTGTTTATCTCTATGGCGGTGAGATGTTCCCGACTGTTGTGCGTAATGCCGGCATGGGCTTTGCATCGATGTTGGCTCGAATCGGTTCGATGTCGGCTCCATTTGTATCACAAACTGCAACCATTGCCCACTGGATACCACCGCTTATCTTTGGTGTTGTTCCACTAATCGGAGCTGTTCTTGTGATGTTTTTGCCAGAAACTAAAGACGCCCCACTACCGGAGACAATCGAAGATGGAGAGAATTTCGGAAAAAAGAAGAAGAGCAAGACTGAGAATTAAAATTTCAAATAGTTGAATTTGCGTTTTTGGGAGGAGTTCTTCGACACATAATGTTGCCATAAGATGTCTTTTTTTAAGATAACATAGACTAAAAATGATCACATAGGTGTACATAATGTATCTATGTGTATAATTAAGATTGTTTTATTTTTTGTTTTAAACATTAATTATTTTTTTTTTTTTTATAAAATTGTTAAACAATTTGTTTGTTTTACTTTGATGCCAAAGATATTTCTTCTTTTTTTTTTTAATTTGTAAAAGTGCCAATTTGAGAAATATTGATTTTGTTTTGTTGTTGTTTTGGTTTAAATATTTGGAAAGAATTTAAAAAATTTATTCTCGGTAGATTAAGAGTGAAAATTGTGAAATTGATTGGAAAGAGACAGAACAAGAAAATGCTTATTGCGAAGATTTGAAGCCCTCAAAAAATTTAACAATTCAACATTCATAGAAGAAGAAAAGATTGGGTGAGTTTATTTCCTTTGCTGTAGTAGTAGTAGAAGTAGTAGAAATAGTAGGAAAAGTAGTCGTAGTAGTACTTAGATACTTTTTCAAACAAAACTTTGCCCTTGGGAGGCGAGTTTGCTAAGCTGCTGGAACTAAGCGTATTGAATCTAGGCCATAGAATCTTGCCACGAGGATGCAAATTACTGTGCTATAAATAGAGGTTAAACAGACTTTTCTTTGTACATACCTATCGACGGTTAAAGTTAAAATTCCAAAAATAAATTATTAATGCAAAAAAAAAGAAGGAGAATAAGAGCCTAAAAGGTGTCAATTTCAGCGTAATAATATTGTCCTGCAACATTTTACAGAAAAAGGCAGATTTCAAACCCTCGTACTATTCAACGTAGATCGCATACAAAATTTGGCAGGTTTTTTTTGATTTCTGAAAAACATACAAAAATGACTTACGAAATTCTGTACTTTAAATATTGACACAAAAATTTTAATGATTTTTGAAAAAATATTCCAGATTTACTCCAAAAGAACAGTTCCGTAGTTTTAAACCAAAATTATCTGCAGGTTCTGGTTCTCGAAATATTTTTCCATAAAAAGTGAGTTAATTGGTGTTCGACCCAACAACTTCTACGAATACTTGCAAAAAAAGTTGTCGATGTCGATATTTCTGCAACAAAGTCAAATATCGATGAATTTATAAATTTTTACATTCATGTCGATTATGGAATCCACAATATTGGATCCGCAGTGATTCTCAGTGCAGTGCTCTCTTTTCTCTTTACCCATTTGTCGTGCAAATAAAAGAGAACACTGCACTGAGAATCACTTCGGATCAAGTATTGCGGATTCCATAATCGACATGATTAAATTTTATTTTTGTCAGTAGTAGGCCGTGGCGTGTAATGGTTAGTGCGTAGGACTGTTATGTCGAAAGTCTTGGATTCGATTAACAGCCTATGCCGATTAATAGAAAAATGTTTCTCACTGTTTCCCGGCACCTTGCGAGGAAATGACAAAAACTTCAAGAGTATGGCTCTCATCATGAAAAAGTGCTTCTCATTCTCACCTTAGTCGTTGAAAATCGACAGAAAATTGTAAGTCTCCTTCATTCTTCACAGGAATGGTTGAGAGTTATAAATAACTAGGCCCTGGTTCTACACGAGCAGGGTTAGAACTTCAGTATTTAAATTTCGGAGCAGATTTGTAAAGAAAGTGGAGTAAATCAAAAAATTTCGGGATTTAAAAACAAATTTACAGAAGAAAAACTCAAGTTTAAAAAAAATGCATTTTCAACAAAAAATTATTTTAACAAAAATTTATATTTTTTTAACAAAAAAAAATCCGTTTAATTCCATTCGTTTAGGAACAGAATAGAATTTTAAGTTCAAACATTCAAGGTTAGATTTGGTAAGAAAATTAAATATCACAGTATTCACTTCCTTATATGTGGTTTCTCTAAAATTCCGCGGGGTCTCATATAATCCTATAGTACTCAAAATCGAAACCAAATGGTTTGGTTGCAAGTGCGCGCCTGGCCTAAAACTTGACTGTAGTATTTATATTATATAATTTACATTTTAAGATCTAAAAAAAAATATCAAAAGGGTCCAAACTATCTAATATTTGATTTGTAATGCTAACTTCCGGTTTTCTACCAACAAAAAAAAATCGATTTCCGGTTTCGATGTCATATCTTGACAGAACATCTTATTTGTCACATATTCCACAATTGGAACAATTTTTCTATTTCTTAATTAAATTAAGCAACACATTGCTCTAAAACGCTTTACAAGCCCAAATCTAACACCAGGCTTCAAAAATCAAAATCATATGCATGTTAAGAACTACGCAAAGTATAAATAACCTACAAATTTGCGATTTTCAAGACCCACCCGTTTTTTCGTTGTCCGCTTCACGTGAAATGCCCCTATATTAATTAATTTTCGCGAGTGAAAATCATTGTTTTTTTTCTCATCAATAACCGAAAAAAAATATATTGATTCTGTCTTATGTCGAATTCCTTTCAAAAAAAGAATCGAATTTTTTTCCAAAAGAATCGAATTTTTTCTGTCAAAACGAATTTTTCTAGTGTAGCAAAATTCGTTTTGACAGAAAAAATTCGATTCTTTTGGAAAAAAAATCGATTCTTTTTTTGAAAGGAATTCGACATTAAATAAATATCCATTTGACATTTTGATTGATTCCTCGTTGGTTGTTTTGAATAACCATATCTCTCCTTTACCAATACAAAACAACAACTGCAATATTTATTAATCGAGATCCATTCACGGTGTATATCATATGCATAAACCCTACCTAGCACATTCATAAACCTTGTAGAGCTTTTTTCTTCTACTCAACCAGCGCAGCGTGTGAAAAATTAAATAAAACTACACTGCAAAAAAGAAAAATTTTCAAATTTAAATAAACAAATATCAACAACAAAGTTTTTTTCACGATCTCAAACATTTGACAGTTGTAATATCCCTCAAGGATTATGGTAGTTTTTTTTGCGAGAGTGTTCACATCGAAGGCCAATTAGCTAAAACTTGTGTAGACAATTCCCATTTGAAAGAAAGCGTGCAAATGCAAGAAGGAGCAAATCTGGCTAAAAATCGAGATTCGGAAATTTTGATCTCAATAATGGAAAATGAGGTATCTAAGTATTGTCCATTTTTTCTGTTGGAGATATAAAATTTTGTATCTCTGATGAGAATTGAAAATCGGCATGAGTTTCAACACACGGTATTGTTAAAGTTGTGCTGCACTATGAGTTATCAAAATTGGAGCTAAACACTCAAGACCTAAATCTTTTCTAAACCGATATTTATTTATATAAATTTTCAGGTTTTTTCGTATAGAAGATAAAAAGGGAATAAAATGGGACTTTTTGAAAAGGTGAAGGGATTTTTGTTTTTAAAAGATCCGAGTAGGGTAGGGCGGGGATAGTTGGCCCACTTTTTACTTGAAGTCTCATAATTATCAAACCACTCATAGTACAACTATGGAGCTGGTATTAAAAGAAAGGATAAACTTTTGGCTTAGAAAGGAAATCTTAAAAATTTGAAAATATGTAACCGCAGAAGAATAAATCTACCTTAAATGGATCAAGTGCAAGTGGGTCAACTTCCCCCTATAGCGGGGCAAGTTGGCCCAGTGTGCGGGGTTAGTTCGACGAAGCCCTGAAAAGTGGAAAAGCAAGTCTCATAAAGGGAAACAAATCCAAAATGTTATAAGGAATTTTATTTAAAACCGTCAAACAAACTAAAAAATAAATTTTAAATAAAACTTTAAAAATAAATATAATAGAAATATATAAGTTAAGGAATCGTAATTGCTGTTGTAATTGACGTATCGATGTTCGGCTACTGTTTAGTATGTATGAGCCCCATTTCTGCAAGTATGGTATTGTATATCCACTCCTCACCCGACAATCTTTCAGCGAATGATTCGATCCACTTTAAGCAAAAATATCCCAGGTCTTCTTCTTCTTCAGAACTTTATTTATGCAACAAAAACTCACTGGGCCAACTAACCCCACACCTGGTTTGAGAAGCATATTCAGTCATAAATATAAAAATACTCAAAACTGTTCAATTTAACTCACAAAATATGAAAATACAATATATTCTCTTTTAAAAAAAACTTTACCTCAGTCCTTAATCCGATTTTTCACTAGGAAAATAAAAAAAAATATTATATCCGCATTTTTCTGAGGGCACAATGCAACTGGAACCGTTATGACACGTGCTGGTAAGAGAGCACGCTTTGTTCGTAAATGATCATTTTCTTGTAGTACTTTCAGTTTGTGAATAATTCGCGTGGGCCAACTTGCCCCGTGGCCCAACTAGCCCCGCTCTACCCGAAAATTCAGTATAAATTCTTTTAATATTTAGGCATTGCATTTGCATTGCATTTGCACTTTTTTTTTCGGAGTTCGTTTTGTGGTAGTCTAAGAGTTCGCAGCAGATTTTTGGCGTGAAAGGAAACCAAACGATATTAATGGGCAGGTTCAATAAAAATCGCTTAACATCTGAATTTTCAGATGTCTGAATTTATGTCGTTGAACGCAAAAAAAAAATCTGAAAATTCAGCCGAAAGTCATTGTGTCAAATTCCTACATTAACCTGTAGGATTAACATTTAAGCGAAATAAAAAAGAACTTTAATTACATTCGTATATTAATCATTGAGCGTGAATAGTTGTGAGGATGAAATTATGTGTAACTAAATCAGCAACAGGTTATATTATTTTCATTAAAAGTTTTTTTTATTGATATGTATGGCCTAAAAAATTTTAGGAAAACTTTCCAAACATCAATATAAAAAATTGTTGATTTAAAAATTCACTAAACAATAAACAAAAAGTTCGTTCATTTAAAAATAAGTATTGAATTTTCAGGACGAAAACTAAAAAAAATCTACTACCAACAGACGAAAACTATAAAGTTCAGCTTTTATGTGCAGTGCTTCAGCTGATTTAGCACTTCCCCCATACCACAAACAACTTTCATCTGAATTTTCAGATGAGAATTTCTTGTCTGGAAATTCAGATGAAACGTAACTAAACGTAACTAAAAGTCATCTAACTTTTTATGAAACCTGGCCAGTAAGAAGCTCTAAAAATTCAGAATTCTGAAAATTTAGATGTAAAACGTAATGCATTGAACGTACCTAATGTTACAATTAGTCCTGGCGAAGGTGATAACGAATACGTTCGTCTGCCAGTACGTAGTGGCAGCGTTTCCGAGAAAAAGTATATCAATAGTGCAACTTTACTGAACATAGAAGTGGTGAGGGAAGCCACTTCAAATGCATCGCATCCCAATGTCCTCGATTTCCTGATTATCACAAATACGGTTACGACAGACGTCTAGGTGGGCGAAAACCACCTACAGACTTCGCTGAAAATTCGATTTCTTTTTGGCGTTTTTAGATTCTTCGGAAACCACTTGAAATTGGTCGCATTCGAAAGGTCTCGACTCCCTGAGTTCGAATATAATATGCTCATGACAGACGTCTGAGTGGTCGCCAAACCCCCAACAGACGTCACCGAAAATGCATTTTTCCTGGAATTTTCAGAATTTGAAGAAACCACCTGAAATGTATCTCAAATGAAAGGTCGTCTATTGTGTACACATTTGTACTCAGGGGGCCATGACCTTTCATTTTGAGTTACATTTTAGGTGGTGTCCCAAAATTCCGAAAATGCAAAAAATAATAAAAATAAAATCCATTGTCGGCGGCGCGCGTCTGTCGGGGGTTTTGCGGCCACCTAGACGTCTGTCGTAACCGTATATGTGATAATCAGGGAATCGAGGACGTTGGAATGCGATGCATTTAAAGTGGCTTCCCTCACCACTTCTATGTTCAGTAAAGTTGCACTTTTGATACACTTTTTCTCGGAAACGCTGCCACTACGTACTAGCAGACGAAGGTATTCGTTATCACCTTCCCCAGGACTCTATACATTATGGTAAAAATTCACGCCAAAAATCTGCTTCGAGCTCTCGGATCTATGTTCCGGAATAATCCATTTGGGGATTTTCCACGATGGATTTTGTGATAGGCCTCATTATTTATTTTATTTTATTTTATTTTTCGCATAGAAACAACTGTTAATTATAGCCTTATAAAAACAGTGAGTCAAATAAGAGTGTTAATTATAAGAAGCACAAAAAGCAAACATAATGTTGTTTCTAACGAATGATTACTATTTCAAACATACACAAATACAGGGTGTTCCATAACCGTAACTATAAAATCATAAATAAAATTCGGGAAGCACAAAGTTAGCTGTCGGGTTTGTATAAGTGCAGGATGGAACTATTTTGAAAATTTATTTTTTTTAAATAAAGTAAGACAAATTAGTCATACAACAGTAAAAATAAATGATTTATTTATTTTTTTTTTTTTTCTGAACCCTGTCTGATGGAGTCCAGTACTTTAAGTACTTTAAGAACATGATAAACTTATTAAAAGTAAGAGTTATACGCTTTTTTCAGGACACTTCTTTAAAGTTTGAAATAAAAAAAGATTTGATAAAATTCTCATATTATTTATTAATTTTGAACAAAATGGTGCAAAATGCAAAGAACTAACTATTTAAAATTCCAAACAAAAATACAAAAAAAAAATCAATTATGGACAGGGTGATCAAAAACGTGGTTCAAAGTAGGGTTTTTTCAAAGTTTTTAAAACACAGCCGTTATAATTTGGTATGGACAAGTTACATATATTAAATTCTAATAAGTCATAACTAGGGTGACCAGATTTATCCTCAATGAAAAGAGGACATCAAAAAAAATTTCAAACGAATTACATCATAACGTAAATACTTAACGAAAAACTTCATAAAATCTATCACTTTTAACATGAAAATAACTTTTGGTATGTAATAACTTTTTTTCATATCACAAAAAATGTTTTTTTTTTTCAAGAACTATTTCAGTTTTGATTTTAAAGGGTGTCCCAAAATTCACGCATGATATTGCGAAAAAAAAGACAGATTGACAGCTGACAGTTGAGTATTTTTAAAAATAGAGGAGATCTACACGATACTACAACGCGTTTTTATTAGGTATGTTCCTTTACTTTGAAACTCTGTCCATTTGTGTGAACTTCAACACATTTAATTTTTTTATATGAACTTTGACAGACTTTTGTGTAGAAATTCACACAAATGCACAGAGTTTCAAAGTAAAGAAACTAGACTATAATTATTAAGCAGCAATTTGAAATAATAATTTAGGTTTACCGGTGATTTCTCCAACAAAAAATCATATTCAGCGGTGAAGTTAATTGCTTCGTTAACCTTCAAAGTTTTCGCATTTCGCGTTCAGAAAATACACGGGTTATTGTTGAGAAACAAATGGACCCACAACGTTTCACTGTTTGGAATTTTGGAAATTGACACATTTATGCAGAACGGTCATGAAAAATGTCAACAAAATAGTACATGTGCCAGCAAATCCGAGGAAACCATTAACCATTCTATTATATGCCATAACCCTTTATTGCATATTTTATGAATAAATAAAAGAGATAAAATCTTTAATAAATTAAATTTGGGACACTCTTTATTTTTCATTGGACCTCATTTTGAGACCGTGCAGTTCACACCATAATAAATTTCTTATTTTTGTTTTATTTTAAATCTAAAAAAGAGGACAAATTGTTTATTTTTTCAAAAAGATACCGGACAAAAGTCTATTTGGTCAAAAAGAGGACGTCTGGTCAGCCTGTCATAACCTAACCTAACACCAGATACAATTTGGACGGGACACCCTGTATAGTCATTTGAAAAAAAAAAAAAAAATAAAAATAAAATCTTATCTAATATAATCTAGGAAAGTATATTGTAAATTGTTTTTTAAGCAAATATAAAATATTAATATTAAATGTTTGGAATAAAACAAAAATCACTTGTGTGCTCTTTGTTTTTATTTTTAAAGGCTGGAATTATAGTTTTTTTTATGGCTGCCAGGCCGATCGTTAGACTCCTTTAGTGTTGCTTACAGACATATTATTCACATTTCGTAAAATTTAAAATGAAACTAGTTTTCGATAAAAATATTTTTGTTATTAGTTTTGTCAAAAAGAAGGTACTAACTATGTTGTTTTAAAACAAAAATTGTTATTGTTTTCGTCTGAAGATTTATAAAACTACATATACAGCCCTATTCTGCTATTTATCGGGGGGAATTTTTCTATAATTTTCACTCATCACTATTCTGCTATTCATTCGAAGTGAATCTGTATTAAAGTCGGTAACGTCGGTAATACTGCGCGGTATTCTGCTATTCACGTGAACGCATTCATTCTATACAATTCGAATCCGCATATGACATGTAGCGGATTTTTCATTAAATGGGTCGTCTGTCTGGTTGGTTGTTAATAAAATGTAAGTAAAAACTAATTTATTATGATTAATTGAAAATATATATGTTTGTAAATAATAGATTATTAACATTTTTAGGGGTAGAACGACAAACAAAGACCAATTTACGGCAATAATTTCTGCAATGAATTTTTCTTTTCTTGAAATTGAATCATTTCGCTGCGGAGGTGGAAGATTCGATTCAACAATCTCCAATACATACAGAAATGCTCTTTTATTAACCCGAAAGTTTTTGGTAAACCTATGATTTTGAAATAATTGGTTTATTATTATTTCAAAATGAAAATTAATGAACTTACGTTTCGTCCGGCAGTTCCATAATATTTTTTTTCGATTTTCTAACATTTCTCCGTAGCTCTCTGTTCGATGATTCTCTTATTCCTCTATTTACAATTGAAAAAAAAAAAATACTGTCCATTTCCAAATTTAATTACGAAGATGAATCAAATTAAAAATTAAAATCAAAACAATTTATCCAAGATTTTGACATGAACAGCTGTTTACGTGAATGTCAAATTGGTTTGGGATAATGTAGTTCACCCGATGGATAGCAGAATGCAAAGGCAGTGTGAAAGGGAATCGAATGGGTGAATCGAATATACGATCCACGTGAATAGCAGAATAGGGCTGATAGTTTATGGTTTCGAAAGAATTTCTAGTTTTTACTATTCAATTCAATTTAATTCAATTTTTATTAAGTCATGTACATTTGTTAATGTACATTTTGATAATCTTACGTCTAAGTACAGTGGCCGGACTTTTAAATGTATGCCTGGCTGATATAATGTAAAAAAGAAATTCATTAATAAATGTTAACTTTATCAATGGAGTGAAATTTATTAAAAAGATCTTTTGTTTTTTAGAGTGTACGCTTGCTACCGGCATATTAATTGAACATAGATTCTTTTGAGCACTTATAATACTAATTAAAAAAAAAGAAAAAAAAATAAATATAACTTAACTTATACTGAAACTTATACTATAATAGAGAAAACAAAACTCAATCAAGAGTATCAAAGAGAACATTATAAATTTTATATCTATATACATCGGGTGAAGAGCTCTTGAAATATGATTCAAAATGTCAACACGACACCCATCAATTAAGTACATAAACGTAGCTTTTTCATCTACTTATTCAATCATAAACAATTTACACGTCGGTCTATTTTATGTACTTTTAGGGCCAGTTTACAATAGTAGTTCAGCCTCGGTTCAAGATTTTAACTCACCGATTTCGGCGGATTAACTAAGGTTCAACGCTGGTTCAATTATGTAATTGGTTATTATCACACACTTGAACAGTAAACCACTGTTGAAACTCAATTAATCCGCCGAAATCGGTGGATAAAAATTGCTGAACCACGGTTTAAATATTTGTACAACTGGCCCTTAGTCAAAAATTAATTCATCCTCTTAGGTTGGCTGGCGGAGGGGTATGGTATATTTCGCAAAAATTGTCTGGCAAACTAACGTTTCGCGGGGGTTCATTTTGTCGTTTTTCGTTCCGCATTTTGTTTGTTTAGCATTTTGTTATTTCGCATTTCACGTTTTGCAAATCACGTTTTGCAAATCACGTTTCGTTTTTTAAATGATTTGACAAATTATCATTTCGCATTTTCCATTTCGCAATTTTCATTTAGTTTTAAGTTCGATTGGATTTTTGAATTTCCGCAATTTTTTATTTGGCATTTTATTGTTTGGCTTTTTTTTATTTAGCAATTTATTATTTCGCTTTTTTTTATTTGGCATTTTGTTGTTTCGCTTTTTTTATTTGGCATTCAATTGTTTTGCAATTTTTTGGGATGTATAAAAAGTGAGGTATGTATGTATGGGGGGGGGGGCAACCCTGCAACCCCCCTGCTTTGGCACACTATAGGATTTGGGGTAGGTGCGAGGTTGGGTGTAGTTAAAGTGTTGGAAAAAAACATTTGGCTTTATTTCTAAGTCAAATTCGACCTTATTTATTATTAAATGAAATAAAGTCGCAATTTGTCCTTATTTTTCATTTTCAAAACGAAATAAGTATAAATTTGAGATTTGGTCTTCTTTCGTTGGGCTTTATTCCACGTCACCGAAAAATACTAAAAAATGAACGATTTTCCATATTAAAAAAATTACTTCTCAAAACAACATTAATATTAATTATCAAAACAACTAAACGGCGAAATGATCTATTAGCGAAATAATAAAACGACGATGCGATATTTTGCGAAATAAAGGTCCTCCACACCAACACGAATTTTCGGTGGCGACGACGAAAACAACAATAGATAACAACACGTGGTTGTCAATGAAAACAACACGTTGTTATTATTGTTTTCGTCGTCGCCACCGAAAATTCGCGTTGGTTTGGGGGATCCTTAATGAAATGGCGAAACATTATTTCGCGAAAAAAAACAATTGGCCAAATATTAAACAACGTAACAAAAAAAAAAACGAAACAACAAATTGCTAAATGATTTTTGCGAAATGATTGAGAATATTTTTGAAAAAAAAGCGAAATTAAAAAACGCTGAATGTAAATTGCGTAATGATTGAAAAACGTAATGAATAAAAAAACCAAACGTAAATTGCCAATTCGTCATTACAATGCAGAACTAGTCTAAGTCCAAAATCTAAAAATGAGTTTTTTCTTATTTCATAAGGAAACTTGTTGTGTTCCACGCATTTTCTACATATTCTGAATATTCCTGTACGTGTGGTACTTCCTTCAGAATTTAAATAATAGAATATAATCATAATATTAAAAGTCAGCATTTTACGCAATTTTGAAAATGTGACTTACACTAGATCTGCATTGCAGCGACGAATTGCGGATTGCGAATTAAACGAAATATTTAACGATTAAAGCGAAACAAAGAAATGCCAAATGAATTTTGCCAAACAATGGTGACCCCTGGCGGAGCTTTGTCATAGAATGGCACAATTAGGTTTCTATTTTTATCTGGTCTTAAAATGGGGGCAGAATCACTATGCAGGAGGTTAAAAGGAGAAGGATAGTAGTTTTCGTTAATATACTCTCATTGTTGTTATAGAGTCAAACACGGCTTTTACTATAAAGGGTTAGAATGTGAGCAACATTTTTCCAGTTTTATTTTGACAATATAAAAAAAATCTGTTTCTTAAAAAAAAGAAGAAAACAATTTCTGATTGGATTTACTGCCCACTTATACTCTCCTCAATGAGATGCCACGTTTCTCTTTCTCGTTATCACACAACAAATTGTCAAATAGACCTTATTGTCTTCTTCACTATATACCTTCCGCCTCTTCAAGTCCCTGGAATGCTGTGTGTGATTTACCCAGTTCAGTGTCTATGTTCTGTAAATCTCTCATCGATAAAATTGGTCGAGAAATGTTGGAAAGTGGAACAAAAACAACTCATTTGATTTGTTTTAATTTTCATCGTTTCTCAACTAATTTTGTCGATGCGAGATTTACAAAACGTAGGCACAGGTATAATTATTAGATTTTTCTTGCAAAATTATTCGTGTAATTTTTTCTCACATTTTTGCTTCCTTTTTTTCCAATAAAAATGTCAATAATTCTGCATCCAATTTCATCCGCAGTGTAATTTCACTTTACAAAACAATTTTAAAATGGATGCACACCTTCAATTTTGATAGTTCGAAGTAATTGCGAAATTTTCGAAAACAAACGAATTGTTAAACATGGAATTTCATTTCGATTGAAATTGAAAATGGATTTTAATGGGCAAATTAAAATCTATATACCTACTAGTCTAAGCCAAGCACCATCACTAAAGGTGCCTGATGATCGGCCTGGCAGTCGTTAAATAGCTTTCAATCCAGCCTATATAGAAAAAAAAGAACTTGGTGGCAACTGGCAACTAACCTAGTTATAATGTTTGTTGTCTCAAATAAAATATTGTACCTATAATATAAAATTTTTATTTTATTTGCTTCATTAAGGGTTTTTGTGTTTTTTGTTTGTTTAAACTTGATAATTTGGCAATTTCTTGGGTATAAAAGTGTGAAAAATGTTCAAATGAATGTCATTAGTTTTTTACTCTATATCATTAGAAGAGGTTTCTAATCAAAAAAAAAAAAAAAAATTTAAAATGTTCGCATTCAAATTTAATTTAATTATTCTACTGATGATGGCAATTATTGTGGTCTCAAGAGCAGACGAGGAGGCGGATAACGAAGAAAATAAAGTTGCGTTTGATAAAAGATTCGAGTGTGTAGAGGAGCAATTAAAGAAGCTGAATATATCCGTATCTAAAATAGTTAATTCAGAACAAAAATACTTACATGCAGCACAAAATTATTGTGCAGATAAAATAATTTTGCCGATTGAAAAAGCGTTGTATGATTTGTTATAGCTGGGTAAAATTCAAGAGGCCTATAACCATCGGAGTAAATACATACTCATGTAAAATAGACTCGAGCAGATGGATTTAATGTTTTTTTTTTTTTTAAATAAAATTGTTGAATTTTAAACTTTTTGATGCGTGATTCTTGTATAAATATTATTAAATAAAGATAGTGTTGCTTTCTCCCAGTGCAAATATTCTAAAGTTCTTAAACAACAAATTTTTTAGACAAACAATATTTAGGCGTGTTTTATTGAACTTGCACATAAAATAATCTGAAGATGCGGGATTTTTAAGTTTTATTTAAAATGAAAATCTCTCACCAACCAACGTTTTACAGGATTCTGTCACTTTTTCTCTGTTTCGATTTTGACTTTTCACTATTTTCATTCTTAAGGATCTCACCGGCTCGGCGCGGCGTGGCGTGGCGGCAGCATGGCGAGCGTAGTAAAATATGTATGATATTTTTAGCTTAGCTTAGCGCATCGTTATTCGGTTTTGAATGTGTCAAACAGTGTAGGTACAAAAATTCTCAGGGTGCACTGCAGGAAAATTGTATTACCGGCGTGAATTACATACTTGCTATCGATAGTTTGTATGTGAAAACTTCATTTTGTTTATGTGATGACGTCACTTATCCCCGTTGTCGGTTTTTTTTTTCAACCAATTGCCTCAGGGATTGAAAAAAAACACACCTAAAATGCTCATGAGTTACCTATAGAAATTCTGATCGCATTGGGTCTGAAATCGATAATTTCTCGTATATTTTTTGATCATTAATAAATTACAATTTTTTGTTGTTTTAAACGCTATCAACACTGCTTAATGCAGGCATCTTTATAACAATATTATCTCTCTTCTATTTGTGTTTTATTTTTCATAATGGGAGATAATAATTTTTAATTTACAAAAAAGTTACGCTTTTATAAATACACATGTGTTTTTATCTATCATTTGTATTTTTATCTAAATGTGTATTTGGAACATACACGTGTACAATTGTATTGAATTTTTGTCTACTACATGACGTGTACTCGTGACACGAATACAAGTTAAGTTAGGTACACGTTTAAAATCGAGAGCTCTTATTTAAATGTTATTTTTGTAATTCCGAAGTTTTCACAGAAAACGAACGATATAGTTATTTTTCCCCAAAATGGGCGTTTTTCTTTTTTAGTTCAGAGTAGAGCTCTGAACAGAGTCTGAACCAGAGATTATATGAATTATAAAGATTGGAATCTTTCGTACGTTCCATCCCCCAAAACCCATTTGTTTACATTGTTTTTTTTTGTAATTTTATCTCGTGTCGATGAATAGATGTGAAAATCAACAACAATTTATGCAGTGATGAATTCATATTTTTGCACTAGTGTGCGTTAAAACATGGACACTAGTGCAAAAATATGAATTTACCACCATCCGCCATTTTGTTTAGCTTGTAGGCAAACCAGAATGACAGCCGAGGATTCCAATCTTTACAATTCATAATCTCTGGTCTGAAAACTCCGAACATAGCTCTGAGAGTCCAGATTTATTTAAAGAAACACGCTTCACCAGCTGTCACTTTTTTATTTGTTTACAGTTGTCATTTTCTTTGTGTTCAGCTATTCAACTCCGTCTGCTCTATCAATTTATTCTGAGCTCGCTCTGAACAAGCTCAGAGCGAATAAAGAAACACAAAATTGGAGCTCTGAATGATCTGAGCTAAAAAAGAAACACGATTTTTTTTTCACAGATCAGGACCCATGTTCTGTAACTCGGCGATAACTTTTCGCCTCGAGAAACGGCGAAAAATGGAACAAAAATAGAACAAAACTCATAGGAATCCTATAGGCTTTGTTCCATTTTTCGCCGTTTATCGCCTCGAAAAGTTATCGCCGAGTTACAGAACATGGGTCCAGGCTCTTCTCTGAACTAAAAAAGAAAAACGCCCAATAAGTCAAAAATAAGCTTCTAACTGAAGTCCTATGCAAATTCATTATTTCGCATTTTTTTTTTGTAGAATTACAAAGTGTTTAGGGGAGAAAAAGGAGACTATTATGCCTCTCGCATCGATAAAATTGGTCGAGAAACGTTGAAAAATGGAACAAAATTCATACGATTTGTTTCAATTTTGTATCGTTTCTCGACTGATTTTTTCGATGCGAGAGTTACAGAACGTAGACATAATAGGTCTGTTCGCGTACTTGCCCGAAACTGCCAGATTCTACCAGTTTAATTTTTTTTATATGAACTTTGACAGTCTTTCGGGCTAAAACTGGTAGAAATGGGTAGGTTTGGGAAGTAAACGAACAAGGTTAATATATCTCCAAATCCAAAAGAATTTGAAATATGTACTCATTTGGCTCCATTGACATACATATGTAGATACATATCTTTTAAATAATATATCATTGCGCATTGCGTGTATACTGTATACCAGTCATAATTCAACTCAGAGCGAGCACATGACACTTGACAGTTTCTATAGTTCTTGATATAATTAGCCATGTTCAGGTTTATTGAGATCTCTGAGATCTCAGCAATCTCAGAAATGTGACGTAATTCCTCAGTGAGATTCCTCATTTTTGCTGTCAAAAAGCTGAGACTGAAATTTTTTGGATTCGTTTGCTCAATTATTTTTTGTCGCAATTGATCAATTTATAAAAACGAGATGGAGAGTGCTTTTGACTTCTAATGTCGAAATTTTGTTCAGGACCCATGTTCTGTAACTCGGCGATAACTTTTCGAGGCGATAAACGGCGAAAAATGGAACAAAACCCATAGGATTCCTATGAGTTTTGTTCCATTTTTGTTCCATTTTTCGCCGTTTCTCGCTGCGAAAAGTTATCGCCGAGTTACAGAACATGGGTCCAGGTTTCTCCTTCTCCTCAGTGGAGCTGACTGACGTTTGCTCAATGAGATCTCAGAAACGTGAACTGGCTAAATATTTTAATTATGTGATAATTTTTTTTTTCAAACATGAAAGAGTTGATGCCGGGATATCATGTCAAAGTGTAACATAGGAACGGACCTTCTAGAAATCGTAGATAAATAAAAAGCGATATAATACAGAAACTGCAAACGGATTCAAGTCTCCCTCTTCTCCCCTATATATTGTCACACCCTTTTCAAAAGGTCACTATCCTCAATACTTATGTATAATTAATGTAAATTGCAAAATCTCACTCTCATTAATATCAGTATGCAACCATTTCTCTTCAGAAAATTATTTAAAAATATGAAACCTAACCTTGGATATAGAAGACCTAAAGTCTACTTCTGCGAACAAACTCACCTCTCATCACACTAACACAAGTTTGCATTTATATGCATATATACATACTTAAAATACACATAACGTGCAATGGCTATTTTTTTTTCCAAAGCGATAAGAACAATAAATTAAATGAAAAATCATCAGCACCAGACGCTGAATAAACTTGGAATGTTTAGGTTCAATAGAAAACAGAAAAAACAATGAATATTAATACAAGCTTTGTTGCCTGGCTGAGCTTAACTGCACAGCCAGAAGTTTTATGTCATTCAAATTAGTTGTATGTATTTAAAAATAATATTTAATTTAAAAAAAAAAATGTTTACTTAATTCTTAATCAAGTTCGTCAAGAAAAATTTTATAATTTCTCAAAAAAAAAAAAAAAAAAAACGTCAAAACAATCTATGACCCTAAAATAATCCCAGACGACAAGCCTCAATAGTTTCGTGAATGTGTTTTAATTTGAAAACTATCAAAATACATAAGTGCAGTGTAGCAGTGAAGTTGCCTTATCATTCATATCTGTGTGTACAATATGTACCCAATTCATATTTAAATCGTTTTTGCTGCGCGATAACCTTGCCCAACTGGACTGGACTTTCGAATCATTATTGAAGAAATAATTTAAATTTTTGAAACAATTTTAGTTTTGACTTTATCATCGAGCAGGTGGTGGATGGTCTAGAGAATATAAAAGAAGTCAAAAAATGGCAGAACCAGGTATGTACATAAATCTGTAATAAAATTGAATGCATAATTTTAGATTTTGTTCGCTGTGCAAGCTTTTCACTGTCTTGTTGAAAACCACAGACAAATTTGGTTCCGTATTATGGCGTGTTCAGAAAAATGAGATCTTAGAGAATTTTCTCACTCAAAAAGTGAGCAAGCGAATCCAAGATTTTTTTTCCTCAAAGTTTTGACAGCAAAGCAGAGAAATTTTGCTGAGGAATCCTGTTTAGGGGCCTATTTCACCAAACACTTTTCACTTTGCAACTAGTAACTGAGATTGCTGAGATCTCCGAGATCTCATTTTCCTGAACATGCCTAAAATAAAAAGTAAAAGTTATCACAAGAGCGCGGAAAAAGTTGTCACCGGTTGAAAATGGCGGCAAAAATCTATCGAAACAATTATTCCGCGTTCTTTAGGAGTTAAGTGATTCATGTGTGAAGTTGACGTGTATTTTGTATCATGTTTACTTCACAAATGTCAAAGTAGAATTGACATTTTCCGCCATTTGCAATCGGTGACAACTTTGGTGTCATCTTGAAGTAAATGACGGCGTTCATATTGGACTTTCTCTTCCCACTTTTTTTGAAGTCCCTATATACTGTTCTCACTCCCTTTTCATGGCGAGACAGAGGTTGCCAAGAAAGGCCATAAAGTGGGGGGGAGTGAGAAAAAGTACAGAGACGTCAAAAAAGTCGATGATTTTCATTTTCCCTTAAGTCTTAAAACTTTATCTTGAGGAACCGGTTCATTGAACTCAAGATATGAACATTTTAGCATATCGACTTAAAAAAAGAAAAAATCAACGAAAATAAGACCTTCTGCACACGAATGGTGTACTACTTTTCTTAAGGGCTTGTGAGAAGATCACATTTGTTTCAATAGACAATTGCACACGAATAAAATCTTGTAAAATTAGCATTTCCTTAGCACTTGCTCAAGTTTTTGTATTGAGCACTTGCTCTGAGCATATGCTCATTATTTTTTTTTTTATATTTTAAAATATTGTTTACATTTTTATTTTTAGCTAAACGCGTACCTGATCCAGTCTTCGATTCAATTGGTGATGCTGGCAAATGGCAAATATTACTTCTGCTTTTAGTTTCAATTTCAAAATTTCCCGTGGGATGGCATCAACTCTCTAATATTTTTCTAGCTCCACCATTGAAAATTCAATGTGCAAAACCCAATAATTCTACAGATTTCTGTTCTCCAGATTGTAAAGAAGTTATCTATGATCGAAGTGTTTTCGAACAGACAATCCAAATGGAATGGGGATTAATTTGTGATAAAAAATACTATGCCAGTATTGGACAAACGATTTTTATGTTCGGCATATTGGTTGGAAATGTCACTTTTGGCATTTGGGCAGACAAGTAAGTCACAATAATTTTTTCTTAAGAAACAAAAAAACAAAAATAATATTTTCAAATTGATTGATTTTTAGACATGGCCGACGTATTCCGTTATTATTTTCGGTAGTTCTACAACTGGCTTCGGGAGTTCTTGCTGCTTTTTCTCCCTGGTACTGGCTATTTGTGGCCTTGAGATTTCTATGTGCTGTAGCAACTGGTGGCAGTATGATGACAAGGTGAGTCTTGCGGTTTTGATGATATTAGGTATGTTCAGGAAAATGACATCCCTGAAACCAGTGCCTACGTAATGCTCGTATTGAAAATATATGTAAGTTGAGAAACGATGGAAATTGAAACAAAGTGTATTAATTTTGTTCCATTTTTAGACGTTTCTGCACCAATTTGATCAATGCGAGAGTTACAGAACGTAGGCACAGGATTTCTAAGAACAAATTTCTCAGTTTTTCTGTCAAAATACCGAGGAACAAAATTTTGAATTTGCTTATTCTCATTTTTCTGAACATTCCTATTACCAGAATTTGTGAAAATACTATCGAAACAGTTATTTTCTTTTCTTTCAGCTTTTGCTTGATTATGGAAATTATCGGTCCAAGTCGACGTGAATTTTTTATGGGAATTGTTTATCAGATTCCTTTCAATCTTGGTCACGCATTTCTTCCGGTCTTTGCCTATTTCACTCGAGACTTCAGATGGTATCAGTTCTCGTTGTCGATATTTTCCGTAGTGTGCCTATCATACTTCTGTCTTGTTCCGGAATCCCCACGTTGGCTCATGATGGCTGGCAGAATCGATGAATCAGTTAAAATTTTAGAAAGAGCAGCAGTTGTCAATAAGCGACCAAAAGAAAATGTTCGACCAAATGTCGAAGAAGCTGTTAAAGCTCGTGCTGCCAAACAAGAAGTGAAAAAAGGCAAACTCTTCGATTTGCTAAAGACACCAAATCTAAGACGAAACACGCTATGTATATTCTACAACTGGTTCACCGTGGGGTTTAACTACTTTGGAGTGTCGGAATACATGAAAAATCTGGGAGGAAATATATTCCTCAATGTCACCCTAAGTGCTCTCTTGGGAATTCCCGGTGTGATCATGTCTGTTCCGGCATGCAAGTATCTTGGTCGAAAGCCAACTTTGGTTGCTGCAAATTTAATCGTTGGAATTTGTATGCTGGCATTTATATTCATTCCTGCCAAACAATCTGAAATTCAGGTGGCTCTGGCTTCGTTGGCTGTTTTTGGTGCTGCTATGTCTTTTCCCACTGTATATCTCTATGGCGGTGAGATATTTCCAACTGTTGCTCGGAATTCAGGTATGGGATTTGCCTCGATGACAGCTCGTATTGGTGCAATGTCAGCTACACATGCATCAAGTTTTGCAACATTTGGCATCTGGTTGCCACCTATGATATTTGCAAGTTTGGCTATAATTGGAATGGTATTGACTTTATTGCTACCAGAAACTAAAGGTGAACCATTACCAGAAACACTTGAGGATGCTGAGAATTATGGAAAGAAAATATAGAACAATAAAGATATGTTCATTTAGCTTAGAAATTAATTTGTTTGTTTCAAAAAAACTTTGTAAAATTTTGAAAGACTGCAAAATTGGTGTGATTTTGTAGAAAATATATATTAATATTTAATTGCAGGTGTGAGAGTTTACCCTAGTCTTTGGCCAATTCAATTTGGTGTGGATCTTAGCTTCATTTTACATTTATCAAGAATCTATCATTATTATATCGGAATACTGCTCGAAGCTGCTCGGAGTTCATATGACAGTATAGTCTTCAAATCCTTCGATCAAAAGCTGAAGCATATTAGGTTGTTCAGCTATAGTAGACAAATTTCCTCAGCAAACTATTAGCCTTTCATATTCGAAATTCTAGGTGGGTCATGTACATATAAGTAGCTTATCCAAAATGAGATCGAAGAAAAAAGCACCTAGCTGGCAATTTTGTTTTACCACTTAGAAAGTTCGGAAACCATTTTGAGATACAATCTTCATTCTACACATTCAGCCTTATTGTGAGTTTCACCCGAAAAATATTTCACCTGAAAATTTTTTGTTCCCCCGGAAATTTAAAAGCTATTGTGAGTTTCGCCCGAACGAAATTTCTCTAATAACATTACATTCCGCCCGAGATGAATGATCACAATAAGGGGGATTTTTTTTAACACAAAATTTCGGTTGAAACTTACAGTAGGCGAAAAATGAAATATCAAATTTTCCGGGTGGAATGTTGTTTGGGCGAAACTCACAATAAGGCTGATTATTTGTAGGAAAAATCCTCCAGAACTAAAAGAATTTTGAATTATATTTCTCTGTAGTTGTTTCAGAAAAAGTTCTCTCCTGTTCACCGAATTCAACGCTGCATTTATTTGAGAAAATAAAGAATTTTGATGTGATTTTCTCAACACACAATTTCGGTGAGTGCTAAGCTATAAGTTCTTGCCGCACCGCAAGCCGTGAGTTTTGTTGAAGGACAAACGAAATAGGAGTGTTTTGGGAACCAAAACTGCATAAAAACGAACAAAAAACTGCTAATGTAAAAATAACTATCCGAATGTTGCATTTTCGATAGTGATAATTGTCAAAATGTCGAGCTGCATTCGGCTGATTTCCTCATTTGGCTGGGTTTCTTGGGGTAAGCTAAAAATTATTGAAAAAAAAAACAAGTAAATACAAGAATCAAATGAGAAAAATGGCAATTGATATTTAATTTGAGTTACAAACCATTTCCAACGAACTTGAACTCAAATATTTATGAAATTACATACACAGCCCAATTCTAAAAATTCCCAGGGAAAAAACTCCCTGGGAGATGGGTTTTATAGAGAGGGGAATACTCCTATTCAGACTTCCCCGATAGAATATTTTTTCTTTCAAAGCGGGAATGAGAGTTATGAATGTTCGAAACAGCTGATTTGCTGTAGGTATAAATCAAATTTTAGAAAAAAAAAATGTATTTCCGTGGAAATGTTTCCCCGGGAATAAGTGTTTTTTCTAAAAGCTTTTAACTTGTGAGTCTGTTGTCCGGGAGCCATTTCAGCAAGCCTCTTCCACTTAAAAAAAAACAAAAATCTTTTTTCACAGTTGCTGCCTCTTGAGTGGAAAATATAACAAATCTTCCAAATAAAACATCATTCGAATTCAGCAGAAAATTGAAAGTCGACTTCGTTCTGTCCGATTTAAACTAAGCACACAGGAATAATTGTACAAAAGTTTAACGCTGTGGCTCCATTGGCATTATTTTAGGAGATGACAATTTCAATGGCAATGACAATTTATTGACTGGATGGGCCTTCTATTGCCAGGTAATTTCTATTAGTCAAATAGTATTTTGCTTTTTAAAATCACTTTGTATTAAAGGTAATAAAAAAACTTAAATTCACTTAAATTTCTTAAGGCCACTTTACATTATATGATAAGTCATATGACCTGTCAATTCATTTTCTGTCTAATTTCTCATATGACCTGTCATTTCAGGTAAAATCATAGCACTTGCATTTTTTTCATGTTTACATGTTATGATTAGATATTTTACTTTTGCTTTGATTTAATTGTCAGATAGACTCACTTCAAAATTCAAAACAAGGAAGAATCATGAATTCAAAGAAAATAGCTGCAATTTTCGTGATTTCAATTGTTTTAGCACATATAATTAAAAAGAGAAAAATAAGGACGATGAGGAGAAGATCCCTTTGGAGCAGGAAATGGCTCTTAAAGAGAAACGCTGGCGCAGATCACGCAGGGCTTGTAATGAATGAGTTAATGTTTGATTTTTGTTTTCTTTGCTCTGTCATTTTTATTTGATTTGTCAAATGAAAATAGCCACGGTTCTAATTTAAAAAAAGTCATATGACTTTCTGTTTGGCAAGTCATATGATTTCAATGAATGCGTGCAGGCGCGTTGATATGATTTTTTTGACATAAAATTTGACAAAGCATATGACTTATCATATCATGTAAAGTGGCCTTTATATTTTCAACTTTCATTTCAAAACGAAGCAAAAAGTCATTCAAAATCGTGGAGAAACCATTTTGAAAAAGGTGAAATGTTATAATTTACTGAGTTAGCGATGGAAATCAATAATTGCCTTCCATCTACCGAGCAATATTGCCATTGCTATTGCCAAAGAGACTCCATTGCAAATATTCAAAGCAACGGCAATGAGCCAATTAATTTATTTTCTCCAATATTGCCAATGGAACCGCTGGGTATGTCATTATAGGACATCACGAAAGAAATTTCCCGGTAGTTTCCATTTTTGGAAATTTGCTATCAAGTCTTGGGAAAACAGTCCTTTCAGCAAAATAGCTATCATGAATAATTTTTACTGTTAAACTTTTTACTCATTTCAATAGGAACATTTTCTCAATTAAGTTGTTTGGCGAAAATTTGTTCTCATCTTGAATCTCTCAGGAAATAATTTTTCCCCAGTAATTTTTTTCTGCGGGGGAAAAAGTTCCCATTAAATTGACGCTAAGGCCGATTATGATGATACAAGATATCGGAGCTCTTTCGGTCGTATTTATATAAACGTTGTCCAACTCTGCACAGCCGTCCAAGTCCAATAGATAAACTACTTTTATTTGATGCTCTCTTACTTAGACAACGGACTCGGTTGTGTAAACCTTGACTAATGTAACATTTTATTTCATCAAATGAAGCATATTTCCAAGTATTTAGAACTATTTTGAACTATTTAGACACTGTCTTAAGTCCGAATTACACTACATTTTCTTCATTTTTAGCTCATTAAATCATAGTAAAGTGTCAGAAAAAAGGAAAGATGTTGTTTTTAGGAAAGGAAAAGCACTTATCTGCCAAAAAATAATCAGCCTTATTGTGTGTTTGGCTCGAACAACATTCCCCCCGGAAAATTTGATATTTCACTTTTCGCCTATCGTAAGTTCCATCCGAAATTTTGAGTTAAAAAAATTCCCCTAATTGTCAGCATTAATTTCGGGCGGAATGTAATGTTATTGATAGCCTAAATGTTCACTTATTTTTTGTAGGCGAAACTCACAATAGCTTTTAAAATTCCGAGGGAACAAAAAATTTTAAGGTGAAATATTTTTCGGACCAAACTCACAATAAGGCTGAATACTACTTATCAAGAACTTACAACTAACTTACCTACTGGCCTCATGCGGGCGCTCTTAGTTAAACTACTATATACATATACTAACTCCTTTCGGCCTAAAAACTATAAAATATACTAAAAATCAATTTGGTTTTATTTTGTACCAAGAAGAATTTTTAAAATAAACTTCGTTTCTACATTATTTTTTGTTGTTCACATTTTAGTCCTCTAATGAACATTTTTAACAGAAGTGAGTGTTTAATTAATAATGCAGTCATTTTTTTGTTTGTATATTCCCTAGGTAATTAGAATCTTGAACAACAAAATTTCAACCCAAATATTGTCAATTAAACAAAAAACAAATTTAATATAAATTACGAAGTGACGATTTGTCAAAACATCATCAGACCTAGAAAGCAAAAGAAGGAAATGGCAAATAAAAACAACAAACAAATGAATACTGCGAAACAAAAGTATGGCAAACAACTCTGGCAAAACATTTTACAGGACATTAGCAGATGACACGACTTGAATGACTAAATATTTAGTCATTCATCTCCTGCTAATCCCCACATCTACGAAATCAGTGAGTATTTTGAGAAATTCCAACATCAAGCTTTACCATAAATTCTCCTATTGAACAGTGCCAACTGCCAAAATATACAGGTTGATATATCTTATCTTGGTCTGCAATCTGCATGTTAGATCAATAGTTCTGGTATTTATATAGCAGGTAAATATAAAAAACAGTTTAAATTTAAAAGTTCATAAAAAATCAATATACTTTCTTACTTTACTTTAGATGGCGCTCCACGCTGAACTACCGACCTCAACCAACAAACCCATCAAGCCAGCTTGTTCCCTAAATAGCTGCCTTCAGTTACGCACACCAAGTTGACTAAGAGTCTCATACACATATTTTGTACATACGTACAGTCGTATTTATTAGATTTTTGTCTACTTAGAAACTGTCTAACTATTTTCAAATTGGTGAAAATATGCTTTATTTAATAAAAAAAAATATGATATTATTCACGGTTAAGACAATCTACTCTTATGTCTAAGTTAGGCAGCTATAAGATAACAATAAACAAGGTTTTTGAACACATTTTTCAAAGTTGGACAGTTGTCTAAAGTTAGACAACGTTTCTCAATTCACAATTTTACTCATAAAACTTACTTCGCAAGAAAAAAAAGGACCAAGCAAAAAAAAAATCATTGAGTGAATAAAATTCATATCCATAATCGCATTTAAATTTATTTGAAGAATTGACTGTCTTTATGTCAAGGTGCAATTTCAATTCCATTTTCAAGTAATGTTTTCCAATTAGCTTTGTTTTCTTCTCAAAATGAAGAAAAAAAAAATTCTACAAAATAGCTTGGCAAAAACAAGGTTATTGCGTTGTTACATTGATTTTGAAATCAAATAAAAGTGGAAATAGTTCTTTTCACATAAAGCTAAGTAGGTACAGACGATTGCCAGATCATACAATATTGTCAGAATTTTCAATGGTCGGACAATAGCTAACAATTAACTGACAATTGACATATTTCTAACAATGAAAAATTGTCAGTTCACACGGTTGGTAGATTTCTTCCCAAAGTCTGACAATTTGATTGTCAGCTCTTTTTTTTATCTCTCTTTAACAAACTCATTGACATTTCGGAAAATGAAGAATTTTCAGCAATTAATTGTAAGATGTTTTCAATTAAAACATCTGACAATGACCAATGATTCTCACAATGTCCTAATCGACTGACAATGATAAAAATTGTGTGTTTAGACGATTTTAAGATACCTGACAATGTTTTGTGAGATTGTCGTCTGACAATGATGTTTCTGACAATATTGTGAGACAAAATTGTGTGTTGAGAGGCTAAGACATTTGTAACATTTTTTTTATTGACAGATCTAACAGTATTGTAAGATCTAACAATCGTCTGTACTTAGGTTAAGGGTCATCGTTATTAAAATTCTCCTGGAGCCTATTGGAACCAGGAGCTTAAGGTGTCGATAGAAAGCTTACGGTCTGGGGCAGACTTAAAGCTGACCGCAATAGCTTCCCGAAGTTTGGAAAGAGTTTTATTTTCACATAAATGATCATCGTAATTAAAACGCGCCTGAGCCTGAACGCGTTATGGGAACCAGACACTTAAGATGCACAGTACACATATTAAAGGTTATATCATTAGCGTTTTCATTTTTGTTCAATTCTGCGCATCTGTCAAAATCGAGGTATTATGGTGGTAAAATGGTGGATTCAGTGCCCCTTTCCTTGTCTAATATCAATATTTTGTTGTTGTTTCTAATGATGTGCGTTGGGTTCCTGTGGGCACTCGAACAGCCATTTTTAATTTTTTGACATTTTCAACTTTGACAACCTGCGCAATATATTACCTTTAATATGTGTATTGTGCTTAAGATGTACGAAGAAAGCTGGCGGTCTTCGGCAAACTTATTATAGCCAGCCCATCACACTATCTTCACGACCGACGCGTGGAAGATCTTTTTTTGACAAAACGAGTCATCGTAATTAAAACGCGTCTGGAGCTTGCCCACGCCCGCGTTTTTTTGGCAGCACATTTTTAACCACCGCCCTTTTGACCACTTCCCTTTTTGACCATATACTTTTGGCCATATACTTTTGACCACGTCCCTTTTTGGAATCACCCTTTCACCCTTTTTTAACCAGGCTTCTTTTTAATCAGGCCCCTTTTTGAAAACAACATTGTAACTACGCCTTGTTTTGGCCACACTCACTTAACCACGACTCTTTTTGACCACACCCTTTTTAAAACGCCTTTTTTACCACGCCCATTTTTTGCCACTCCCTTTAGACACGCCTACTTTTGTCACGCCCCTTTTGGTCACGCCCCTTTTAGTCATACCCTTTTTAATCATGCCCTTTGACGACACCACCTTTTGACCACGCCCCTTTTTCACCACACACGCTTTTGTCCACGTCCCTTTTTGACCACGCCCCTTTTGTTTACTCCACTTTTTGGCCACGTCCCTTTCTGACCCAACCGTTTCTAGTCACGCCTCATTATTGGCCAAGCCTTTTTTTGAGCACACTTTTCCAAACAACGAATTCGAACGACCAAAAGCCTGGATTTTCATTAAATTTCCAGTTTTTGAATATTTAAAACGTTTTATTGAAGCTTGTGGTTGACGTACCAAAATGTTTTGTATACCAAAATGACCGCTGATTGGTCGAGATTATATTAATATACAAATTTTGAAAATCGGTTGGAAAATAGAAAGAAAATTTTCGATTTTGTAAAAAACATGCTTTTTTTTCTATCAAAGCCTATAAGTCAATAAAATTGTATTGACCCCAGTTAATTTTTTTACACACGAAAATTCGTGACGAATGTACCTTTCTAAAGACACCTCAATCATGAAGTTCGAAGCAGTATTTTCCGAGTTATAGCCGATTTTCCGCAGCTGAATCGAAAATTTTCCATTATATCTTTGAAACTTTTTTACGTTTGACGTCGGCTCTTCCGCAAAAATAAATTTATTGGGAAGAGCCGACGTCAAAGAGATATGTTTTAAATTTTTTGCGAAGAGCCGACGTCAAAGAAATTTTATTTTTTTTTAATTTTTTGGGAAGAGCCGACGTCAAAGAAATTTGATTTATTTTTTTAATTTTTTGGGAAGAGCCGACGTCAAAACAAAATTTAAAAAAAATCGAAATTTCTTTGATGTCGGCTCTTCCCAAAAAATTTATTTTTTGCGGAAGAGCCGACGTCAAACGTAAAAAAGTTTCAAAGATATGAATTAATGGAAAATTTTCGATTCAGCTGCGGAAAATCGGCTATAACTCGGAAAATACTGCTTCGATCTTCATGATTGAGGTGTCTATAGAAAGGTACACTCGTCACGAATTTTAGTGTGTAAAAAAATTAACTGGAGTCAATACAATTTTATTGACTTATAGGCTTTGATAGAAAAAAAAGCATGTTTTTTACAAAATCGAAAATTTTCTTTCTATTTTCCAACCGATTTTCAAAATTTGTATATCAATATAATCTTGACCAATCAGCGGTCATTTTGGTATATAAAACATTTTGGTACGTCAACCACAAGCTTCAATAAAACGTTTTAAATATTCGAAAACTGGAAATTTATTGAAAATCCAGGCTTTTGGTCGTTCGAATTCGTTGTTTGGAAAAGTGTTCGAAAAAAATGGCTTGGCCAAAAATGAGGCGTGGCTGAGAACGGTTGGGTCAGAAAGGGAGGTGGCCAAAAAATAGGATTAAACAAAAGGGTCGTGGTCAAAAGGAGCGTGACCAAAAGGGGCGTTACCAAAAGGGGCGTGGCTAAAAAAGTGTGGTGAAAAGGGGTGTGATCCAAAGGGTGTGGCCAAAAAATGGGCGTGGTTAAAAGGTTTTTTCCGAGCAAGGCGCGATCAAAAAGGTGTGTGGTTAAAGAGTGTGGTAAAAAAGAGGCGTGATTAAAAGGGTTTGGTCAAAAAAGGGCGTGGTTAAAAGGATGTTTCCAAACAGGGGCGTGGTTAAAAAGTGTGGGAAAAAAGAGGCGTGGTTAAGAAAGGACGTGACTTAAAAGGGGCGTGGTCAAATAGGTGTGTGGTCAAAAAGGGTTGTGTTAAAAAAGGGGCGTGGTCAAAAAGAGACGTGGTCAAAATGGTGTTATCAAAAAGGGGCGTGGTCAAAAGGAAGTTTGTTATAAATGGGTGTAGCCAATAAGGGGAATGTTTAAAAAGGGGCACGATTAAAAAATGGGCGTTGGCAAAAAGGAGCGATTATAAAAACTCCTGCTCGGCTAGTTCATCTGAAGGAGAAGTTTCTAGGAATACTTATAAGTTATAAGCTTCTGTTTAAAGACACTCCTGAATTATTTATTTGATTAAAATTTAAAAAAATAAAAAAAACGATAATCCTGTATTTATTTCTTTAACTTATATTCAAAATTTATTTTTTTATTTAAGTAAATGTACAAATGTATATAAGAATGTTTATTAATAAAGTTCAGCAAAATAAATCTCCTCTCACAATCTTAGACATATCCATTTTTTCCAGAAGTTTGAATAATCGGTTATTCCGAAAGAATATAAGCAGAACAATGTACACCACAATTTGAAGGGAGAATTCCAAGCTGAAGAGAAAAATCAAAGTTAAAAAATACTTAAATAGATTTCAGATATGAGATATGTATACATACCAATCTGCAACAGGATCTTGAGGGTTAAAAACACTGCACCAAGTCCAATATTTGGTCCATAGGCTCATTTTTGGAAAAGTAACACTGATAGCAAGTTCTTCGTATTCTTGTGATTTATAAAATGGACGGGTCTATCGGCTGCTGTAGTCCAACCTCCTAAAAAGAAAAACAGAAAAGAGTTTTTTTTTTTAATTTGTTTGCAAACAAACATTTAAATTATGAAAGCTTTTTATGGGATAATTGAGTAATATCGACTGACAGCGGTTTAGGGTTAATGTTGAAAGCTGAGTTCTATTACATTCTATAATTTTTTTGTATAAAAATTGTTTTCCAATAGGAATGGGAAGATGTTTAAATTTAATGAAATAAGTTTTGTGTGAGAGATATCTATGGACGAACAAAAAAACACAAAAACCAGACTCATGTGTCTGTTGATTCAATATGGTTTGAGGCAGGGCTGGCCCCAGCCATACTTGCGCCCTGCGCAAGATTTGTAGAAAGCTCCCCTCTTTTATATTTGCACACATACATACATACATACACATGGTAAATGGTAGTACATATTTGTTTGCGCAAGATCATCTTGCACATATGGTTGTTGCGGCCCTGGTTTGAGGCACTATAACACATAAAATATTCAATCTTACCAATCTTTGATAGTCATAATATCATGAGTCAAATTAATATACAACTTATAAGATCTCCATGCTCCATCAGCCAAATGTTCTTTATTTGTAAACATCTATGCTATCGGTATGGGGAAAGTGAAAATATAGGTAAATATAGTGGAATATAGTGCTCGTAGATATAGATACATAAGATAGGTTGTTGTCTTTAAAAAATGGTGGGTTATCGAATCCATGAACCTGGTACTGTGCATCATTCGTTCGAGAGAAGTATTTGATAATTTCTCAGTTGAAATTTGAATTTAATTTTGTTTGTGCGTTTTTGATGTGTAAACATCTTAGCTCTCGGTGTAGGGAAAAGAAAATGTAACGGCAACGACAGTGCCAGCGCTAGCGGACTCGAATAAAGAGAAAACGAAATTAAAGAATTATCTTCGCTATAAAACGCAATTCGTTCCTGTTTTGCCCATCTTTTGTTCTCCTGCAGTTTGAGCGGGACCAAGAGGGTATGAAACAATATTAACCTTTTTAAGCCTTAACGTTGCGTTTTCACCTATTCGTCCATTTTCAGCGGAATCGAGCTTGGACACATTAATCCTTAAAACATTAAGTTGAAATGAGTGATGTGATGACTATTTAAGAATATGAATTTTAGTATATTCGGAGTTTATGGTATTAGGGTTTTTTGGGATGGGGGTTTTGGGCGATCTGCCCATTCCCAGAGACATTTTCATCGTGAGTCCCGGTATACACACATTTTTATTTCCAATTAAGTTTTTTCGAAATATTTCTTTCTACAAATGTCTCTAAATCCGTTTTTTTTTGCTATATTTGAGGATATGCTATACAATGCAAAATAGTTTTGTTTCATTAAACTCGTCATGTTATCCGAAAGAACAAATCTTTTCGTTCAAAATTTATTTTAACCGTTTTCGAAAACGTCATTTTCGGCACAATTTTGGGGCCAGCCAGATTCTGTAATAAACGAAACGCATGCGATCGTTAGTTTTTCATAAACGAACATAAGCAAATCGTTCGCACACGCGAAAACGATTGTCTGCTTTTGCCATGCAGAATGTCACCCTAGGCATTAAAAAAAAATCGACTGACATTGATCAAACTGATTTTTTGCAAGCAAGACGATTGCATATTTAACGAAACTAATATCTGTGACAAAAAATGAGGATCATTATTAACGATCAAATTGACGTCAATTTGACGTTTTCGAAAACGGCCTTCTTTTCACTTCAAGAAATTAATTTTTGAAGAAAAAAAAAAAACGGTTTTTATTCATGTTTAAGGCTAAACTCATACTGGAGCTGCGAGCAGAGCGGAGATGCGAGAAGTGAGCAGAGCGACGAAAACAAACAAATGTGTTCTTATGCGAGCTCTCATACTGAGGCCTCTAGCAACGAGGTATCAGTTCTCATAAGAAAGTATGTGTTTGTTTTTAACGCTCTACTCACCTCTCGCATCGCCGCTCTGCTCGCAGCTCCAGTATGAGTTTAGCCTAAGGCAAGTAATTTTTGTACACATTAGTAATTCCGGAATCTGAGAAAAAAAACTCCCAAATCAACTATCTATATAGGTACTGCTAATGGCCAGTTGCACCAAAATCCACTAAAACCAGTTTTTGCTAAAAATTCTTTTAAAATTTATTGGCTTGATAAATTTATTGGGTTGCACCAATGTATTTCTCTGATTTTTTTAAAGCTAAAATGCTGTTTGCGAACCATCCCTGGATTTTGTCAGCTAATTTTTGAACTGAACGAAAAAGTTTCACTAGTGTAAGTAAGATAGCAATATGAGAGATGTCACCTGGTTTAAAACGGAAGTGAGTGATTACCTTTTTGAAACATGTATTATATGAATGAAATCTGTATTGAAATTATGTGTGTATATAAACTATGGTACATTTTTAAGGTTAATAAAAGCTTATAATAATAATTATAGCTGAAGAAGAGTCCTATCCTTTTTTGTTTCACCACACACATTTTTCTTGCGGAAAAAAAAAATGTTTCACCACCATTTTTTCGTAGAAAAGAATTATGGTCTTATTTATAAACGTTGTCTTACTTTAGACAACTGTCCAACTTTGGAAAATGTGTTCAAAAACCTTGTTTATTGTTATCTTATAGCTGCCTAACTTAGACACAAGAGTAGATTGTTTTAACCGTGAATAATTTGATATTTATTTTTTATTAAAAAAAGCATATTTCCACCAATTTGAAAATAGTTAGACAGTGTCTAAGTAGACAAAAATCTAATAAATACGACTGTTACTGTATATACTAGGCTTGAATAGGAAATACAGTAGACGCTCGATATAGTGAAGTAATTAAAACCAGGCCTGTTCACTATTTCGAGAGAGAAACTAAAAAGGCTTTCCAGTGTGATTTTGATACAAAATTAATTTTTTTATTTATTAAAGCGTAAAATAATTTCAATTGGGTAAAAAAAAAACAAATATTTTTCATAAAAACGATAAAATTCATAGCCCCGGTAAAAATTAGATTTTTTTTTAAAATAAGAATGAGATCACTAATTCTGATTGTTTGTTTCTCATTTTTAAATTCATTTGCACTGCTTTTTCTTGTAAATGTTTCATACATATCTTTAAAAAAAAGTCCACAACGCTGTAAACGCATTCCTGCTGGCATAATCTTGTTAAATATTGAAAAAAATGTGAGTTCACTATATCGAGATACCTTTTGTTCACTATTTAGAGTTGTCTGTATAAAATTTTGTGTCTTCACTATACTGGATAGTTCACTCTACCGAGATTCACTATATCGAGCGTCTACTGTAATTAAAAAGAAAAATTATAGATTTTACCTGTCCATTTTTGTTTTTATTTATTTTAAATCTCCAAACGATATATTTAATGTTGATTTTTTTTTTAATTGTAACTTCCAAATGTCCAAAAGTGATATATTTTTTTTAAGATATTTTCGTTAAAACTCGTTTTTAAAATTTAACTGGAGGAAAATTTCATTTTAGTTTATTGGCATGTTTATCGGCCTTTTAAAACTAAAATTGGTTGGTTCAACCGATAAATGCCATTTTAAAAATTTAACGAAGCAGTAAATATTTAAAAGGCAACTGGCCATAAGTCTAATTTAAGCTAACTTAATATGACAGAGTTCAAAATTGAGCAATAGCTTAAAATAAGGTTCAATTTTAAAATCGTATTTCATCCTAAAAGCAAAATAACAAATTTATTTTTAAAGTCATCACAAAATAGTTAAATAATTATTTGGATTTCTTATCTTCAATTAACGTCTTACATATAGGTATGTTTTGATGAACGTGCAATATCAAAACAAAATCCTAAATTCAAGTCACGTTTAATTTTAACAATTTTAACACAACTTTAGATTGAAAAATAAAACACAACACTTAAATTGCCTCATAAATTTACGTAAATTATTCCTGTTCGATACAAGCTTATTATCTATTATTTTATTGCCATTGGGGTTTAAGTAGGTTCAAGGAGCTGTCGCCACTTTGACCAATGTCGCTGACAAAAAAAAAAAAAACATGAATAAATATAAAATGTCACCCAATTGAATTCCTGTTCGATGTACATATAAATGTATCTGGAATAATATATAAGTACACAAAAGTTTATAGATACCTAACACTAATTCTCATGTAAAACAATAAAATTAAATTTAAAATAATCAGATTATAACTGCAGTGCGGAGGGTAGGAGGGTATCACGGTCAAAGTAACAATAACTCAACTGGAATAAAAATATATAAATAAAACCCTCAACTTTTGAACTCAACTAAGACTATTTAGCATTGTAAGTACGTATATATATTGTAGTTAGGCTAATTCATTCACACCGTATCAACAACGAAACGATACCTAAAGTACCTCTCCTTATAAATTTAATAGAATTTAAAGTGGGGGTGCCTGGTCGTGGACATTAAACAAAATTTAAAAAAATAAAAACAAACCTGGTATTGCTATAGCGAATGACTATATTATTTTGTGTCGCAACCCTACTCCTTCTCATGCTTTAAAAACACACAAAAAGCTAGAGGCTTTTATTTTATTTATTTTTTTTTTGTTTTCAATTTAAAGACGGTATTTTGCCATGCAAAACAAGCAGCAACTATCAAAAGAGAATTTTTAATTCGGCACAACAAAATGGAAAATAAAACAAAAAATATAAAAATACAAATTCCAAGACGATGTACAGGGTGGCTCGCAAAATAGTCATTCTCATTCTCATTTCTATATAAATACAGAAAATGCTTCCATTGAAATCTTTCTTGGAGAAAAAAGTACTTTTCTATAACAGAAGGAACCATATTGGAATTTGTTGGGTAAAAAACAATCGTGAAAGACAAATTTTCTCGGAATTTTTGTCCCATTTTGGGAAATATGCCATCAGGAATCATCTTCGAAATTAGGGAAAATATTCCTTTCGCAGCAAAATTGTTGTCGTGAATAATTTTTGTCTATAGATAGCATTTTCCTTATATCAATGCGAACATTCCGTTAAATAAGTTTCCCGACGCACGTTAAAAATTATTTCGTGGAAAAAAATGTCCATTACATTCCCATTTCCCAAGAAAATAAATAAATAATTTCGGTGGCGTGACCTGGCTGTAAGAAGAATCAGAGCTTCGTGAATTACAACTCTCAACCATTCCTGTGTGCGTTTCATTGGCAGAAATGGAGGGGACCTAAAATTTTCTGCCGAATCCGAGCGGCTAATATGAGAAGAACTTTTTCATGACAAGAGATACACACTCTTGTCAATTCCTCGCAAGAGACAGTAACCCGTAAAAACATTTCTGTTCTGTCATAAGCTGGGAATTGTGTTGTGAGTTAAGCCTAGTACATACTTCCTCGTGAAGTGAACAACCATCAGTGGAGAAAGTGAATTTTTGACACAATTTGCTTGACTTTTGCAGCTTTTATGGTCAAATTGTTAAAGCTACACCAAAAATCAAAGAGTTCCCGTACATTTTGCGCGTGAATATGGTTCACCGCTCGTGAACGCAAACTCTCCACTTTTTGTCATGGCATCACGAGCACGCTCACGGGTTACTAAAAATGCAAATTTGTATGGATTCACGACATGATTCACAAGTATGTACTAGGCTTTAGCAGGAATACAGGGGACCTAGAATTTCCCGCGGAGATCTAAGGGCTTAAATGAGGATCACTTTTTTAATACAAAAGATACTGTCTTGGAGGATTTGAATCTTCCTCACATTACGTATTTTTATTTTAATATGTAGGTGGAAGAGTCTGGGAACTTATTCTTCCCAAACTTCTTGAATGACAGTCCCACGCGCCAATCATTACGCAATGGAATAATTTGACTTCTCTAAGTCTTCCGTGTTGGAACAATTTTATAAATGTAAATCAATTGATGCAGGTGAATGCAAAAACGAATATTCCGATGGCCATTGGAAATTGTTTCTGAAAACTTGATCACAAAATGATCAAGTAAATAAATTTGAACGAATTTACAAGGTGGCACTCCTATGTCTTGTAAGAATTATCTAGTCATGTCTCCGCTAAACGTCACATTAATATCATTCTATCCAAGGAAATTTAAGAACATCTAAAGTCAATCTGCAACAATTTATAATCTGCAAGTACTTAAGGGTCGACAAATCAATCATTTAATAAATCTTCCATCTGGAAAAGTCCAACAAATTTCGAGGCGAGACTCATCATCGTCAAAGCCCCATATGACAGTATTCACTATCAGGACTCAGGAGCTCTATTTGGCGATGATGGCCGAACTCAGGATCCCAGGAAAGTTTATTCAGAAAACACAGTGCAATGTGAAACTAGGAAATTGCTCTTCCGCCAAACTATTCTGGTGCAGAAATTTAAAATACAAAATTCCAGAAGGGAAGGTAATATCTTCGAATATCCGACCAACTCCAATTTGATGATCTTGAAGTAAACAAGGACAAGAAGAAATGACTTCTATCACCAAACAAGCTTCTGTCCACCACCACCTAGTTATACAAAATGTCACATTCCAATAGTTAAAGAGGTCAACTACCCTGGATCGAACAGAACATTCATTGTACGAATGCCACCTTAGTGGAGATCCTACGAAGAATTAGCTTGGAAAACCGCTGCCACTGTAGTTTGACGAAACAAATAGATTAAAAACTCCCCGCTCATAACATTGCCAGTCCTGCTGTACGGCACCAAGAGTTGGACGATTAGCTGAAAAGAGAGCTGACACTAACGACCATATTATTCACTCGATACATTCAAATTAAAACTTAAATCCGGATGTATTCAAATGTAAGTAATGGCATGCATTATAAATTATTTATTTTACAAATTTGTTGAATTTTGTAAGAAAATTTTTCAGGTTGATCTGTAAAATTTTCTACAATTTTGTATTCATTTAAACTTGTCTGAAGTGTTTTTGAGCGTCAGAATAAAAAAATAAAACCCAATTACATTGATTTAATACAGGCTTATTACAAATTTGTAGTTGTAAATTGTAAATAGACCACTGGATGTATCGAGTGAATTATATGGCGGTAAGTTCTTTGGAGAAAAAATTATTAGGACGTATATTTTGTCTTGTATACGAGTAGCGTGTATGGAAGAGAAGCTACAACTTCGAATTCTATGAGCTGTATAGAAATGTTGGATGTAGTCCATAAAGCAGATAGTAGGTACTAGACAACAATGGTCCAAGATTCTTCGAATCACAACTCCCAAGCAGGGTTGGCCGAATTAACTCTACTACATTTTTTACATCATTAACTACGCATAGTTAATTGAATAAACTACACTCCTTTTTTACTACAAATTGTTACGTTTGCTACATACATAGAAAATCTATAGAAATCTAGAGAAATAATAAAATTTAAATAAATTGATGAACATTCAACTCGAAATTCAAAGTTCAAAGTGACAGCTGACAGATTATTTGACATTTGAAACTACGTTTCCTACAATTTCTTTAATTAACTACATTTAACTACGTTTAGCTAAATAAACTACGTAGGAAATGTAAAAAAAATTAGTTTATTCAAAAAGTGACAGTTCGGCCATCTTTGCTCCCAAGTTCTAGACGAAAAGAAAGACGGAAACTCCTGGCCTCTATTTCATAAACATTGACAGGTGACAATTCTACAAATTGGTTGCATTTGTTTGACAAATGATCTGATCATACAAAATTAGACAGGTAACATAATAATTGTCAGTTATACAGGGTGGGTCAAAAGTTTCTTTCTAATTTGAATACGAAGTGTTATGGAAAACTCTCTAGAAAGAGCTCCTCTCTGTGAGCATGAAGCTGGTGCTCATTTGAGGTACCTACGTTATATTCAATACTTAGCACAAAAAAATCTCCATAAATCATACTTTGTTATTCTAAAATGAGATCTCTGAGATCTCACCAATCTCATAAATCTGACGTAATTCCTCAGTGAGATTCCTCAATTTTGCTGTCAAAAAGCCGAGACTGAAATTTTTTGGATTATTATTGGTCGCAGTTGATCAATGTACAAAAAGGAGATGAAGAGTGCTTTTGATTTCTAACGAAGAAATTTTCTCCTTCTCCTCAGTGCAGCTGACAGAAGTTTGCTCAGTGAGATCTCCGAAACGTGAACTGGCTAAATGAAAAATTTTTCATTGCTGAATTTTAATAAATTTGTCGTGACCTCAGATTTTGGCGCGTTCAGAAAAATGAGATCTTAGAGATTTTCTCACTCAAAAAGTGAGCAAGGGAATCTAAGATTTTTTTCCTCAGCATTTTCACATCAAAACTGAGAAATTTTGCTTAGGAATCCTGTTCATGTTACTAAGGATCTCCGAGGTCTCATTTTCGTGAAATACATATTTTAATTCGCAAACTTGTCGTTGTCAGATTTTGACTAAATTTATCGAAACAATGCTGGCTCATCGACGGTGCGTTAATTTTTTATTAAAGAACCATTTACAATGCCAGTGACATATGAGCAAAATAAGTAAGCCGTAAGTGTCCACTAAATTTTCGATAAAATATATTATGCGACACTTTTTTTTTGACCCGAAATTTTTCTTTGACTGGAAAGTCACTAAATGCATTTAAATCATGATTATTTATAATCATTATTATTAATTAGGGTTTACCTATCAGAATCTTCAAATGTAAATTTCAATTTAAAGAATATTAGTAAAATTTTAACTCGCAAACTAGTCATTTTACTGTCAACACATGATAAGCAATTAATTGTTTATCACAATTGTCAATTATGTAAATACTGACAAATATGTAAATTGTAAATTTTTGTTTGTCTAATATAAAAATTTTCAGTAAAAAGTTTGTCATATTTTTATGACAATTCTCGAAAAAATCTTGACATTTCATTCTCATGACAAGTTTTTTATGATTCAGGTTCTACAAAATCATAAAATTATTTATGGTTGAGAATTTTTACAATTTGGCAACTCACTTTACAAATTTTCGTACTGTCACCACCTGTCACACTTGTCTATTTTTATGAAACAGGGCCCAGTACAAAGATTCTGAAATGAAAAACAATTGGGATCTGGATTTTGCCAAACATTAGGTGTGTTCCTTTCCTTTGAAACTCTGTGCATTTTTGACAAAGGTCTGTCAAAGTTCATATAAAAAAAATACATTTCAGAAATTCACACAAATGCACAAAGTTCCAAAGTAAAGGAACACAGCTTTTATTTCTTAAGCTAGAAACATTTAGAAATTTTGGAAACAAATTTTTTTTTTTTCAAAAATTTTCAAAAACAATTCACTCAAATCAAAAATAAATAAAATTAAAGAAGGGATTTATAGCGTTTAAAAAAGCTATAACATGACATTGTTAGTGTTGCCGTTGCCCATTCCAAAGAATGTCTAACTTTGGACAGCTGTCCAAATCCAAAACCTTATTTATAATCATGTTCCTCCATCGAGTGTCTAACTTAGACACTGCAATTGGTTGTCCAAACCTGTTCTAAAGTGGGTATGTTCAATGAACAAAAAATTTAAAATTAGATGAAAAGTTCATTCAACGAAGCCGAATGTTCACGATATTGACAGATTCCAGAGATGTCGGTGAGTGTTTGAGAACATATTTAGACAACTGTTGGAATGCGTTTATAAATAAGGAGATGTCCAACTATTTAGACACTGTCCAGCTGGACGACTGTCTAGGAGTGTTCTAAGGAAATTTTATAAATACGACTGCTTGTTAATTAATTAAACAAAATCGATCAACTGTTTTTTTTTTTTTTAATTTTTTCAAAAACAGAAAAACCGAATTAGATTAAACATCAAAGAGATCTTACAATAAATCTAAAATATTAATTTTGGTATTGCTTGTGAATATTCAGGTATTTTGATATTTTGAAAAAAAAAAACTTGCGTGGTCACACTGTCAATGAATCTCTTGCAAAAACAACACCCGAGGAGTCACAAAGCAGGCGGCTGATGGCGGCGGCGACGCACGGCGGCGACGACTCAACTCATACAACGCGATTTATTTCAAAAGTCAACGGCAAGTGACGACTTTTTATTTATCGCTGCTATACTGCTGCTGCTTGCTGAATGGTGGGCCAAGCCTCTTTTATTTGTTTTTCCGCCGCCAGCAATATACTCGCACAACAGACCTATAGCCACTTGTAGTCATAGTGTAGAGTATAAGCTAATCAATGTGCTTTCTCACTTATTATATATGTATGTATGTATTTTTGCGCTCTTATATAGCTGCCTGAATTTGCCGGCAAATGCTACCATAACAGTATCGAGATTATTTGATCACAGAACGGTTCTCAGTTTGAAAATGTTAACGTCTTTATCGGTGTTTTTTGAGTTCCAAATTATATTGACTTAACCGCGACTCACCCCATACACACAACATACATATCGCAAGTATCCACCACCACCTGTGTCAACCAAAATCGAAAGTATTTTTAAAGCAAGTTGCTTTTGTTTTTTTTAAGTTTCCGTCGTCGTTTCCGGACGTGAAACTTTATACGAGGAGACGTTATTATTTTCGAAGCCATAATATTGTGATTTCCGTTATGGTTTTTTAGTAACGAGGCCGATGGTTGGTTTGGAATTTGAAAATATTAAGACGAAGTTGATAAGGCTTTCCAAAAATCCAGAAAGTTCAGTGATTTCTCTCAAATCAAATATTTGTTTTTTTTTAAATTCCATGAAAGAATAATCAAATTTGGTATTTTGTTGAAAAAAAAACAGTGTTCAGCAAGGTCATGTAAAAATAGTTGTGAATTTCATTTTTTTTTTGTTTATAAACGAAAAATAAATCGAACGTGTTCAATGTTGTCAATAAAAAGAAAATTGTTCAGGTGTAAACAAAATAAAAAGTGAACAACAGCATCTGGAGCCGATCGAAGTATATTTACATAGAACTTAAAAAAAAAAAAAAAATATGAGTATTGAGTACCTACCTCCCTAACTAATTAGGTAATATTTCTTAAAAGTTTCGGTTCAATTGGTTACCAGTGCCGGATTAGGAGCACAAAAGACGACTTAATGACTTGAAAACTCTAAACCTAAAACGATGATCGATTACTATCACTGGTTAGAATGGATATTAATTTTAAAATTTTGTGTAGGTACCTATTAGCCAAAGAAAAATAGATAAAATAAACGCCAAATTTAAAAAAAAATCCGAAAAAACTGAATTTTGACGCAGATTCTTAATTTTATGTCATTTTTTCTAAAAAAAAATTCTTTAAATTTGGACAAAAGGTGATGCAATGAAGTGAAATATCTCAAACTTGTTAATTTAAAAAAAAAATAGATACAAATTCTAGGTTTTTAAGTCCTACACAGAAAAATTTATAAAAAAAATAGATAAAAATTCTAAGTTCTAAAACCCTACACAGAAAAATGTATAAAAAAACTGTTTTTTTCGTAAGACCAGCCAGACATTTGACACGATATTTCGAGAACTGTTATTATGCCTGTTTGGTAACTTTTTTTCCATCAAATTTCATAAAAACTGATTTTTTTTTCTATGGGTTTTGACAGCAAATTGTGAAATTTTGTAAAAATTTGTGCAAATTCGCAAGAAATTTCACGTTAACAAACAGACCAATTTTTATGACGGAAAGCATCAATATATTTTCTGTAGGAAATTTTCTAAGTTACAAATAAGGTCTTGCCTTTTTTTTTCAATGCAATTGACCATTTGGGAGATATTTTTGAAAAATTGTTTGTGAAGAATTTCATAACTAACCAAAAATTTTACCTTTGACATTTCTTTCAAAAAAATATTTATGATTTTTGAGCAATTTACAAAAAAAAATTGAATTTGTTCTTTTTTATAAAGGGTCATTCATTTTTCGGTAAATAAAACAAACGCAGCGATACATTTTTGATGAAAATTTTTTGTCATTATGAAGTTTGGACTTTACAAAATGAAGTTGTTTGGACTTTACCATTGAGTGTGAAAAACAATATCATTCAAATGGCAGCCTCGGGAAGATTCGCGTTAAACGATTCTTTCGAGGTATTTTTTAACCACTTTTTCGCACATTTCGAGTGGTATCCCGGCCATAACTTGAGTAATGTTTGCTTTTAACTCTAGACGCAGTTCGGGGATTATTCGCGTAAATACAGTTTTTTGCGTAGCCCCACAGAAAAAAATTTAACGGTGTCAAATCGCATGATCTTGGTGGCCAATTGAGGTCGCCAAAACGTGAAATTACGCGACCAGGAAACTTCTCACGCAATAAAGCCAATATTTGTCGTGTTGTGTGGCTTGTGGTCCCGTCTTGTTGGAACCACTTATCGTCCAAGTCATGATCTTCAATCGTCGGCCAAAAAAAATCGGTTATAATTCGAGCATATCGCTCCGAATTGGCATATACGAAGAAATACGGATCAATGACACCTTTCGACCATAGAGCACACCAAACAGTCTGGATGCGCAACGGCACCTCTTCGATCACTTGTGGGTTTTCGGAACACTCTATGCGGCAATTTTCTTTGTTTACATACCCACCGATTGAGAAATGTGCCTTATCACTGCGGGTTCAACGCACATCTGAAAACTTAGATTTCTGAATTTTTCTGGATCCTGATTGGGTAGCTGTCATAAAAAGTTAGATGACTTTTAAAGTCATTTGACAGCTGACCAATCAGAAGCTTGAAAAATTCAGGAATTTGAATTAATTTTAGATGTCCATTGAACCTGCGGAATGTTTTTCGAAAAAAACCGTGTTTATTGTCTGTTGTTCCAACACCACTTTTGTAGTAAGTTTTAATAATTTCAACGCGTTGTTCGACTGTTAAGCGATCCACTATCGTAAATAGTAAATATTCAACTAATATTATGACACTTCAAATGACAGCTGAGTTTGACAGGTGTCAAATGCCAGCGCTATCAACTTGAAACCATGAAATTAATGACCCGTTAAAACAAAATCAGAATTCCTGGTCCAAATTTAGTTTGTTTTAAGGAAAAAGGCTTAACAAATTAAAATAAGACCCTCCTTCAACATTCAACTTTGTACGATGTTTTTTTGAAGTGAAAGTGACATTTAAATATTAAATTGCGAATTTTATTGCGAATTGTAAAGTAACGACGAAAAATTATTTTGAGTTTCGTTTAGTTATACAAAAAATTGAGTAAAAATTGCTGCCACCGAAAGCTTAGCCTTAGTCTTAGCAAAAAGTCAACTCTCCGCGAGCTACTCTTAAGCCTGTGTCCACCTGCGAGTTTGCTCTCGAGATTGGCCTGAGAGTTACTCTTAATGTATTTACTCTCAAATGGATACGCACCTTAACATTTGTTTTAAGTCACTTAAGCACCAATTGAGATATTTTTACGAAAAAAGCCCAAATTAACTTTTTCTCAAATAATCCAATAAATATTTTTTTTTTCAAGAAAAGTTCAAAAGTTTAATAACTTTTAATATTCAAAAGTAGTTTTTTTCGTTTTTAAATTAGATTACCTGCCTAAATGAGAGAATTTGATGTCCTAAGAATAAGCTACTTAATTTGCTCAGATTGTAGATCCGACACTGGTTATTGGTGTAACTTTGTAGATTTTCATTTGCGGCATTTGATATATTTTGTCATGAGCATGACCTACAAGTTAAATAAATATGTATACAAAAATGAGCGAAATATTTGTTAAAATCAAAGCAGCTTCTACCAGCTTTTAGCCCAGATAAAAACTAACAGGCGTATTTATGATATTTTTGCTAGTTAGACAGTGTCTAAATTATTCAAAATAGTTGGAAATATGCTTTATGTATTTGATTAAATAAAATGTTACATAATAGGCAATGTTTAGGCAACCGAGTCCGTTGTTTAAGTTAGATAGCTCTGAAACATCAAATAAAAATGTTTTTCTAATTTGATTTAATTTTTCTGCGGATTGGTTCGAGTAACAATTTTTGTGGTTCCACCAAACCGAAAAAAATGATCTCTCCTCAAATCAAAGGGACTTTGATTTTTATGACTGTTCTATTTTTTGTACTAAGTTTGACTGTGTGGTTTACTATAATGTTTACCCGAACCACTGATCTCTATAATACACTGGATAGTGAATAGCCTATAGTGTATAACAGTATTTGTGAGGCAATTTTTGAAAGGGTACCGGCCACGACCTCATATCTCGCTCCATACAAACGAAAAAAGGGATTGAAGATATTTGCCGTAACGAGCATTTATTTGAGTCAACAAGCATTGCGGCTGAAAATATTGAAAAAAATAAAAGAAAATCCAGGTCCAGTAGCGTCCATACCGCTGGCGCCGCGCCGGCCGCTGTTATACTGTTATATGAGGGTACAGCGGCCACGTCTATATTTTTGCCTCAAAAATTTTGTATGAATACACTTTCCAGTGTGTATGGAGATCAGTGACCCGAACGTGTCAGTTTCATTTAAAAAAAAAAATCAAAATAAGTAATCAGAATTTTTTTGAAATTTGTCATTTTGATTTAATTAATTTTTCTTGGCTTCTTAACTTTTTAGGCCTACAATTTGTCACTTTGTGTTCCATGAAGTTGTCCAACTCAGATTAGAACATTTTCTACACCTTCTGTTGAGGAGTATGAGAAAAGTGTAAGAACGTCAGTAAATTTGTTCGTTTTGCACGTGAGATTTGTAGATAAGCTACAAAGTGAATTAAAAGAAGACAATATTTCTTAGACTTAAAATTATTAACTATTTAAGACGTACAAATTAAATAAATAAATAATTAAAAAAAACTGCACAATGAATAACGAAAAAGAAATAAATGATGTCCCGGAAAAGGGTGAACTTTTTGAATATTTTCCATTCAATAAAACTTGGAAAAAAATCGGTGTTATAAACAAAGATGATAATGAGGCAAATAAACGACTACTGGAGCAGGAGGATTCCATGCCTTTACCAGCAAAAGGTAAGTTTTGATTTATTTTTATATTTAATTCAGTGATTTTTGTTTTTTTGGAAAATATAAAACGAGCCATTATTATTTATTGTATTATTCATACTTGAATGTCAGTTTATTAGACTTGACCATTCTTTATTCCGTCAATTTCATTGAATTTCTTTCATTATGGTATAAACATAAACATTTTTAAAATTCTTTTAGACTGTGAATGAATGAGATCACAGAGATTTTTCTCACTAAAAAAGTGAAAAAGCGAATCCAAGATTTTTTTTCCTCAGAGTTTTGACAGGAAAATTGAGAAATTTTGCTGAGGAATCCTGTTTAGGTAAGTGAGATTGCTGATATCTCCGAGATCTCATTTTCCTGAGCATGCCTATTATATTTACCTACTAGCTGATCTCTACCACAACGCTTCGCAACGCCACCTATTGAACATTTGTCAAATTACAAAAAAAAAATTAATTTTTTTAATTTTTACTCACACTTTATAGGTATGAGGAAAAAACTCAAATATATACCAAAACAGGATGTGGCAGTAGGCGGACATAAAAAAATTCAACATGTCATGTTTTTGGTGCAATAGTTCTTAACAAAATTTAATATTTCTAGGAATGTTTAGTATGAAGGAATTTGAGGTATTCCTGATCAGTGACACAAGGCCAAATTCGAACAAAATGACCTTTTGTGGCTTTACTAAAGTCAACATTACTTTGGGTGGCCAAATGTAGATATTGACAATTAAAGTGCCGAACTTCGTAAGTCGTTTTTGTATGTTTTCCAGAAATAAATAGAAATCTTGCAAATTTTGTATGGCGATCTTTTTTTGTAAAATGTTGAAAACAACATTTTTATGCTGAAATTGCCAAAAGTTGGCTAAGAAGAAGTGGTAGAAGTGGCTGTCGCCGGAGAGACCGACACACTTAGACCAATTGATTGCCCATTGTGGTACCACATGGATCTAGGAAAGCTTTTCCCTACTAACTGTTAAACCATTTTGAGCTTCCTATGAAGCGTGTAAGATTACTTATAGCAATATTTCCTAGATCACTCGGATCGTCGCGGTCGCACAGTGTGATAATTTACACTTTGTTCCTTTCTCACTTTAATAAATACTTTTTGGTATTTACGTATTGTAATGTTATATATAAAGTTCTATTAAGTTTTTGAAGTAAAACTTCTTTTGCGGCATGGGGGTAAAAAATTTTTCTATGGAGATGTCAGTGACATGTCAAACCGACATACAAATTCCCGTCACGAATTACAAAATTCAGCGTCACGATTTTGCAACGGTTCTGAGTTTCAAATCGGGTGCTCTGAGTGGTAGGACTTGAAAAATACTTGCCCTGTTGTCGTGAAAGAAGTTTTACTTCTAGCGCGTGTACATAAGTACGCACACTTTTTTTTTTTAAGTCTGTAAGCATTATATATTCAGATAAGAGGACATACGTAACCATACTTCATTCATTTTTTGTTCTTCGTTCTTGGGTACAAATGTTAATAGCTCAAAGACTAATGGGTCGATTATGTTCAAAAATTTTTTGGTTTATTCAATTATCTGAGCGTGCTCATATGGAAGATTTCAGTGGTATACAAAAAATTTCACGTGAAAGTAAATTTTTTAAAAAAAATTGATAGATCTTATAAATAAAGGGTGATTTTTTAGCTGGTTTGGTTTTGGCAACACTGGTTTTGACAGCTGACGTGTGTTTAGTACCTTGTGTCACTGTCAAACAGCTTCAGTTTGGTTTGCAATTTAACCATGGATCGTCTTACAAATGAACAACGCTTGCAAATTATTGGTGAATGGGCTCTCGGAAAGCTGGCCGAGGATCCGCTTTTTTATCGAAAAATTGTGTTCAGCGATGAGGCTCATTTTTGGTTGAATGGGTACGTAAATAAGCACAATTGCCGCATTTGGAGTGAAGATCAGCCAGAAGCATTGCAACAGCTACCAAGCATCCCGAAAAAGCCACTGTTTGGTGCGGTTTATGGGCCGGCGGCATTATTGGGCCATATTTCTTCAAAGATGATGCGAATCGCAGCGTTACTGTCAATGGTGAACGCTACCGAGCGATGATAACAAACTTTTTTTTGCCCGAAATGGAAGTTCTTGACTTGCATGATATGTGGTTTCAACAAGACGGTGCCACATGCCACACAGCAAGCGAAACAATGGCGCAATTGCGAGGCGAGTTTGGTGAACAGTTAATTTCACGTTTCGGGCCGGTCAATTGGCCGCCTAGATCGTGCGATTTGACACCATTAGACTATTTTTTGTGGGGGTATGTCAAGGCTAATGTCTATAGGGACAAGCCCGCTTCGATTGACGCACTGGAAGCCAACATCCATGCATTCATTCGTGAGATACCGGCCGATATGTGTGAAAGAGTATGCCAAAATTGGACTCAGCGGATGGGCTACCTGAGACGCAGCCGCGGTCAACATTTGCATGAAATTATCTTTAAACATTAAATTGCAAGGTTCTAACTATATTTCATTCATTTTTTCGAATTTTTTGTGTTTTTTTTTTAAAAAAAGTTCTAAACCTCTTAAAAAATCACCCGTTACAAGAAAGTTATAGATATGAAACAAAATGCTGGAAAATATAAAACTCAAGGTAAAAACTCAAAAAATGAAAAATAAACGTTGGAAAAAGAAAATCACCTAAAATCAGGGAGATGAGTTCCAGAAATAAATTTTATATTTTTGAGAAGCAGATAAGAAGAAGAAAGACATGTGTTTGCAAAATTTTCGATTTAAGCTTTTTTCTTGGCTGGGCTAATTTTTGAACAATATTTTTTTTTTTTTAAATTTTCGTTGGTTTTTGATTTTTTTTTCTTTTTATATTTTCATTGGTTATTTCATTTAAAACAACATCGACGCGACGTAACGAAAATTCTGTTAGCAGAACGATGGTACAATATGTTTCCAAAAATGTTTCCCACACTCAGAGCTGCCAAACTTTTAACTTTTGATATTTTGAAATTTCTCAGTGTGTTAAAGAAAAACAACTCTTATAGTCTCAGAGATGTGGAAGCAAACTTGGGGACCGAAAGTAAAGGGTGATTTTTTAGCTGGTTTGGTTTTGGCAACACTGGTTTTGACAGCTGACGTGTGTTTAGTACCTTGTGTCACTGTCAAACAGCTTCAGTTTGGTTTGCAATTTAACCATGGATCGTCTTACAAATGAACAACGCTTGCAAATTATTGAATTTTACTATCAAAATTCGTGCTCGGTTCGAAATGTTCATCGCGCGCTGCTTCCATTTTATGGTCGGCATTCTCGACCTTCTGAGCAGTCTATTCGGAAGATTGTGACCAAATTTCGCACCAAATTTACTTTGTTGGACATTAAACCACCAACACGTTTACGTACTGTGCGTAGTGAAGAAAATATTGCGGCCGTATCAGCTAGTGTGACAGAAGACCGCGAAATGTCGATTCGGCGCCGTTCCCAGCAGTTAGGCCTTTGTTACAGCACTACGTGGAAAATTTTGCGGAAGGATTTGGGCGTAAAGCCTTTTAAGATACAGCTGGTGCAAGAACTAAAGCCAGCCGACCTACCACAACGCCGAATTTTTGGTGAATGGGCTCTTGGAAAGCTGGCCGAGGATCCGCTTTTTTATCGAAAAATTGTGTTCAGCGATGAGGCTCATTTTTGGTTGAATGGGTACGTAAATAAGCACAATTGCCGCATTTGGAGTGAAGATCAGCCAGAAGCATTGCAACAGCTACCAATGCATCCCGAAAAAGCCACTGTTTGGTGCGGTTTATGGGCCGGCGGCATTATTGGGCCATATTTCTTCAAAGATGATGCGAATCGCAGCGTTACTGTCAATGGTGAACGCTACCGAGCGATGATAACAAACTTTTTTTTGCCCGAAATGGAAGTTCTTGACTTGCATGATATGTGGTTTCAACAAGACGGTGCCACATGCCACACAGCACGCGAAACAATGGCGCAATTGCGAGGCGAGTTTGGTGAACAGTTGATTTCACGTTTCGGGCCGGTCAATTGGCCGCCTAGATCGTGCGATTTGACACCATTAGACTATTTTTTGTGGGGGTATGTCAAGGCTAATGTCTATAGGGACAAGCCCGCTTCGATTGACGCACTGGAAGCCAACATCCATGCATTCATTCGTGAGATACCGGCCGATATGTGTGAAAGAGTATGCCAAAATTGGACTCAGCGGATGGGCTACCTGAGACGCAGCCGCGGTCAACATTTGCATGAAATTATCTTTAAACATTAAATTGCAAGGTTCTAACTATATTTCATTCATTTTTTCGAATTTTTTGTGTTTTTTTTTTAAAAAAAGTTCTAAACCTCTTAAAAAATCACCCGTTACAAGAAAGTTATAGATATGAAACAAAATGCTGGAAAATATAAAACTCAAGGTAAAAACTCAAAAAATGAAAAATAAACGTTGGAAAAAGAAAATCACCTAAAATCAGGGAGATGAGTTCCAGAAATAAATTTTATATTTTTGAGAAGCAGATAAGAAGAAGAAAGACATGTGTTTGCAAAATTTTCGATTTAAGCTTTTTTCTTGGCTGGGCTCATTTTTGAACAATATTTTTTTTTCTTAAATTTTCGTTGGTTTTTGATGTTATTTTTTTCTTTTTATATTTTCATTGGTAATTTCATTTAAAACAACATCGACATAACGAAAATTCTATTAGCAGTACGATGGTACAATATGTTTCCAAAAATGTTTCCCACATTCAGAGCTGCCGAACTTTTAACTTTCGATATTTTGAAACTTCTCAGTGTGTTAGAGAAAAACAACTCTTATAGTCTCAGAGAGGTGACAGCAAACTTGGGGACCGAAAGTATACTAAAATATGAGTAAGTGGGCTGATAGGTACAAGTACATAGGTAGAACACATGAAATCTAATTCAAAAATTTAGCAGTTATTTTCTCAGCTTTTGGTAGATCTTGGAGATAAGAAACTGCGATTTTTCAATTATTTTGTCAGAAATATAACCACCATAATTAATATATTGAAAAAAAGGAAAGAAGGTCTGTTATTTTTTCTAAGCTTAAAGACTTCAATTTTAATGATCCGATAAATAAAATCAAAGATATATGCTTTTTAAGTCATCCATGGATTTTGCAACTCATCGACCTTACACAAGTTACCAGAACTCTGGGAGAAAAGTTGTATGGGGGCGACACTCAAAGGCAAAAACTGTAAATGGATTCTGACAAATAAAACATTGGAGAAGGATCACACAGAATATCTCGACGTATACATGAGGATACATTTTTAAAAGCCTTCATAAAGTCAAAAACCCAAAACAAAAAAACACCAAACCGAAAGCTTTTAAGCAAAACGAAGATTTCTTCTATGCTTTATAAGGATTAAATTTGTACCTTAAACAATTCGCAGATAACAAAAATAACAAAAAAAATATTGTTTGGGGACTAGCACATATACTTATTGACCCACGATTTTCAAATGATTTTTAATATTTGTTTGCTAACATTCTACGCCTGTTTGTGATGCAACTGTACAGTAAATAACAGTTTCAATACTTTTTGAAGTAAAACTTCTTTTGCGGCATGGGGGTAAAAAATTTTTCTATGGAGCTGTCAGTGACATGTCAAACCGACATACAAATTCCCGTCACGAATTACAAAATTCAGCGTCACGATTTTGCAACGGTTCTGAGTTTCAAATCGGGTGCTCTGAGTGGTAGGACTTGAAAAATACTTGCCCTGTTGTCGTGAAAGAAGTTTTACTTCTAGCGCGTGTACATAAGTACGCACACTCTTTTTTTTTTGTTGGCATATGTTATGGTGTAGGGTTCTACCTATCATGTCAGTTGTCACACCAAAATATTTTCATTCTGACAATTTTCATATTGCATGCGTGCATGCGTGCGTCGTAGAAGAACTCTCCCAAGTAGAGTCTACGTCTCGGTGAAAAAAGGTGGCTTCAATTCTGCTGATTTTGTTTGCATTTATAATATTTTTTTTAAATTGTTTCGACTTACGAGGTCCCTCAAATTAAACGTCGCTTCGATATGGTTTTAAGTCGCAAAAATAAATGGCATTATGACGCTTCATCAAAGCGACAAAGGGCCATGTGCTCAAATATTTTGGAATCTTATGATCTTATGAATCATGGCCTTAAGTCACGACACCCCGACACTTATGTCTTCTTTTTGCTTTAACCCGGGTAGAAAATTATCTAGGAAAAACTATTTTTAAGCGTGGCCCTAGCTAGATTGGCCATTATAATATAGTAAATCCTATGCTGGGCCTAGACAGGCGCAGGTCTGGGTGATCTTGACTTTAGAATTGCCTATTTATTGGCTTTGTCAGAGGTAACTTAGACTGGGCCTAGATAGTTTTAACTTGACATAGCCTAGATATGAAAACTTTTATTGGTGTCATTTTGGCCCTAGCTAGTGTCGCCACCTTATTGGCGCTGTCTCATAAAAACAGGAAGGGACCCAAATAGTTTTCGCTTGGTGTAGCCTGGATAAGGAATTGTATCTGGTCGTTATCTTGGCGTTAGACAGTGTCACCTCTTTATTGGCGTTATCAGGTGTAACTAAGACTGGGCCTGGATAGTTTAGACTTGATGTAGCCTAGATATGGAACTTTTTCTTGGCGTTATATTGGTCGTAGATAGTGTCGCCTCTTTATTGGCATTCCCAACGACCAATTTAACTTGTGTAAGGTCCATATAGCAAATACGTGAAGTATCAACTCATAAACATTTTTACATCCCTATTCTGTATCGCAAATCAGCCTGGTGGGTAGCGTGCTGGATCTTTGATTGGAGGAACGCGAGTTCAAATCTCGGAGAAACCAAGTAAGTTTTTTAAAATTAAATTAAATTCTATACATTTCAGTTAAACAGAAAAGCGGTCTCAAACACCACTTACATGAGAGGGGTGGGGGCTATATGGGTTTCAGTAAAAATTTACCTAGGCCCTAGCTAGTGACTAAGGGCCAGTTTCACAGTGAAGTAAGTGTCACTTAAGTGCTGAATATGGAAAACTAATTCCCAATTTCACAGTGTAAACTTATCGGAATAAGTGACACTTAAGTCTCCGATGTTGGCCACTTAAGTTCCACTTAATCAGGTAGTAAAACTGCGGCTTAAGTGCCAAAATGGGAAAATTAAGTGCCACTTATTTTGTTAAGTGTGCACTGTGAAACTGGCCCTAAAAATCTCTAAATTTTTAGTTATCCAAAGCCTGACTTGGAAGATCTATCTAGGGCCTATATGGGAACCGCTAGCAAGGCCCACAGAATACAGAGCATTAACAAATTAGCAAGGGCCAAGCTAGTTACTGCTCGGGAGGCCCATTCCTGACTTGGAAGATCTATCTAGGGCCCATATGGGAACCACTAGTAAGGCCAACGGAATTCAGAGCATTAACAAATTAGCAAGGGCCAAGCTAGTTTCTGCTCGATAGGCCCATGACATAAACAAGGCGAAACTAGCTGGGGCCAAGGCAATACCGAGTCGCAAATTCTACCCGGGAAGTAATGCGCCGTACATATATGTTTTTTTTTCATTTGATCAAATCACACAAACTATTGCTTCTAATTTAATCGAATTATCTGCAAAACGACTATAGGTACTCGTAAGAAAAAAAATTCATTCGATTTTGTTTTCAAGAAATTTTTTAGCCTACACAAATTTGATCTCAGATTTTTTGTTGTCTTAAAATCATTTCGGGCGACCTTTGAATGCCCATAAAAATTTAAGAGAACATAAATCTTTTGGGTGATAAATTGTGTCTTGTTATAATTATCAATAAAAACAATAATACAAAACTCCTCCGCTCAAAGTTTGTGAATTAAACTTTATTTTACGATCGCTATTCTGAGACAAAATAAACTTACCGAAAAAAAAAATAATAGATACTGTTCGTTATATTATGTACATATTTGCAAAAAAGCTAACAATGTTCTCTTTTTATTTTAAACTTAATTAATTGGGCCATTGAATAGATTAATACTTAGAGTCGATTGTGGGTGTAAATATGTAAAAACTATTTAAAAAAAAATATATACATATTTATCAAATTAGCGAGGCTTTTGAATATGATAAACGAATAATGACTTCAACTTGGTGTAAAAAAAAAAAAAAAAAAAAACAATCAGCAAGACTGTGATACTTTACTTGTATTATATGTGTATACGTTACATTTTTGCAATTAGGTACACTTGAACTTAATGTCTCTTTTTTTTCCTTTTATTCAATTGACGCCTATGAACTTTAACACTTTTTTTTTTTTTTTTGTATTCACATTTACATAATATGTATGTTGATTCATGTATTGTATACATATCATTGACCATAATGGTAAACTGTGTATATATATTATTTCAAAACGTTTATATGAAGAACCTGCATCTATATAGAGCTGAGAACTATATAGCGACATGTACGTATGAGATGTCAAATTAAATAATTTAGATTATGGCAGTTGTTGTCACTTAGTTAGTCACCCTCATCTAGTCATTCAAATTCACTTAGTAAGTGATGCATATTAGAATTTTACTCGGAATTCAATTTATAGTTAGTTAGAAGAAGATAAAGGGTAAATGGTTCTAAATTCGTCTAATATACGCAGGGTCTCTTTGATTAAACAATATAAGAAAAACTTTTCCAATAAACTCTTTCATTCACAATTTGAAACATAAAATCTCGAATTTTAAATGAAATTTTGTATTTTTCTACTAATTTGGATAGAAAAAAAAATTGTTTGAATGCCGGGACGCAAGGTTAAGATGTGTAAACATCATGTGGTACGAAACGTATTACAAGTTTTTAGTTTACCCTACCGCCGCCGCGCGCCGGCATAAATGTTTTCATTAAAACAAAAAATAAAAATAATAAAATTGACTGACAGGCTTACAGATCTATGGTTTCCGAATGCAAATAAAAAAACTATTCTATTCTTTCCCGACGTTTCGTTGGCTTTTTTCTAACTTTTTCAAGGGTTCTTGGTTTATTTAATCCTTTATATAACAGGGCTGGAATCGGCTGAGGTGATAGATGACTGTCGTTGTTTTGATTGTCGTTTTTGATTATCAACTATTCGTTGCTTTGTGTAAAAATCAATCGCCAAAAATTGTTTGTTTTTTGGCATATTACTAACAATTCTGTTAAGAATTAAACGTAATTTTTGCATTTTTGGTGCTAAGAAATGTTCCCAAGGATATCCATAAAATGATTCGTAGTTCCAAAATGTTTTCTATTTTTTCTCAGATTTGTTCTGATCAGTCGGAACTTTTTATAATTATTTTCATTAGTCTTCGTGCGGTTTGAAAAATTGCAAATGATGTAAACATTGCAATTGAACTAATTTATTATTTTGTAATGTTAAAACACACTTTTTACTTTAGAAATTAATTATAATATTAAAAAAACTAACCAATTTTAAGCCGACCGCAACAAAATTTGTATGAAAATTACATAAATGTATAAAAACGACACCTACAAAGCTGTCACTTAATATCAGTACAAAAATACGATTGTCGATTTGATAATCACCTTACATAGAGCAAAATTGTCGATTTTAATCATCAACTATCAACTATCGCGTTAGCCGATTCCACCCCAGGAATAATAAATAAATATAAAAATAAACTTTAAACACTAAACTTGACCAACAAGAACGTAGATGCTAAGATGCTCTTGTTGGTCAACTTTAGTGTTTAAAGTTGAGTTTTATTTATTTATTTATTATTCTTGTTATGTAAAGGTTAAAAAGTTGGAAAAAAGTCAAAGAAACCGTCGGGAAAGAATGCAATTGTTTTTTTATTTTCATTCGGAAACCATAGATCTATAAGCCTGTCAGTCAACTTTATTATTAAATAAATATCAGATCAACAGTCATACAAAATTAAAATAGCTGGTCCTCCCGGACAAAATTAGCCGATTGTCAATTCGGTAGTGTTTGTCATTATTTAAAATCAATATTTTCTCCTGCCCATCAAAAATGAAATTTTCAGATATTGCCACCATTCACCCCTGAAAGTATGCAACTTCGGGTTTTTCAAGATTTTCCGACTAATTTTTTATTTTTTTATTTTAGACCAGTTTATACCAATACCTACTTATTTTTGTTTTTATAAATTTTTGGCATTTTGTATAAAAAGTCAAATATAACTTGCATTGCAAATTACAAAGATAGTAGATAGGGTAGGGCGGGGATAGTTGGCCCACTTTTTACTTGAAGTATCATAATTATCAAACTACTCATAGTACAACTATGGAGTTGGTATCAAAAGAAAGGATAAACTTCTGGCTTCTAAATGAAATCTTAAAAATTTGAAAATATGTAACCGCAGAAGAATAAAGCTACCTTAAATGGATCAAGTCCAAGTGGGCCAACTTGCCCCGCTATAGTGTGTGGGGTTAGTTGGACCAAGCCCTGAAAAGTGGCAAAGCAGGTCTCATAAAGGGAAACAAATCCAAAATTTTATAAGGAATTTTATTTAAAACGGTCAAACAAACGAAACAATAAATTTTAAATAAAACTTTAAAAATAAATATAATAGAAATATATTAAGGTTTAAAATAAGTTTTGGAATCGTAATTGCTGTTATAATTGACGCATCGTAGAAGGACCCAACTCCGGCTACTGTTTAGTTTGCATGAGCCCTCTTTCTGCAAGTATGGTACTGTATATCCACTCCTAACACTACAATCTTTCAGCGAATGATTTGATCCACATTAGGCAAAAATATTCCAGTTCCTCTTCTTCTTCAGAACTTTATTTTTGTAACAAAAACCCCCTGCGCCAACTAACCCCACACCTGGTTTGAGAAGCATATTTAGTATAAATATATAAAAATACTCAAAACTGTTCAATTTAACTCACAAAATATGAAAATACAATATATTCACTTATAAAAAAACTTTGCCACAGTCCTCAATCCTGGATTTTTCACTAGGAAATAAAAAAACTATCCTATCCGCATTTTTTACTTTTACACTTGAAAAAGACAAATCAGTGTGTAGTTTATCTTCGGAGGGCACTATGCAACTGAAACCGGTATGGCACGTGCTGGTAAGAGAGCACTCTTTGTTCGTAAATGATCATTTTCTTGTAGTACTTTCAGTTTGTGAATAATTCGCGTGGGCCAACTTGCCCCGTGGCTCAACTAGCCCCGCTCTACCCTACCTACACTCCGCTTCAACTGAATAAGCACAAACTTTTTCTAAGGTACGTTGTGCATTTTTTCCAAACCTTATGCGTTAATGTATCATTTGATGATGCTTACTGTTTGCTTATGATGTTGAGCAAATAAATCAGTAAAAATAATTCAAAAAGTACCGTTATTTTTTCTCTGGCTCCCTTGCAAAGCGTTCCATATTGAAAAATGCAGTTTTTTTTGCGTCAACTGAATGGACACAAGGTCATTATCTCCATTGTTTATGAGCGTTCTCAAATGATTGATACATTATATTAAAGTTGAAGTGTTTTAAGTGAAATTTAATCGTTTAATTGAAATTCTAACGAAGATGGGTAGATCAAAATCCCTAAATAGTGTTGAAAGAGCTAAAATCGATTTATAAATAGAACAAGGACTGACGGGGCGTTATACTATAGCTAAACAATATTTACGAAATTTCAGTGATCTGATCTATTCCTACTTAAAAAATTACCATTCTTACGTAAAAAACATGACAGGAGCTAAAAAAACGACAACAAAAGCAGTTCATCGAAGAGCAATTTTAAGATGTGCTTCCAATTCGTGTGACTCTGCGGCGAAAATAACACAAAAAGCTGGTGTTAGTGCAAGCGTTTCTACAGTCCTTAGAGTAATCAACAATGCAAATCATCTAAAACGAATGAAACTTGAAAAGAAACCACCACTAAGCGAGCAACGGAAAGGTATGCGCTTCGAATTCTCTAGACTCCCTATATGAGTTGGAAAAATTAATGAATGGCGTCATGTGGTTTTTTCGGATAAGAAGTTCAATTTTGATGATCCTGATGGCTTTGTTTATTACATCCACGATGTGAGGAAAGAAGAACTATCAAAATTAAACTTCTTTTCATCCAAAAAAACCACAGAGCGCCATTCATTTTTCCAACTCATATATGGAGTCTAGAGAATTCGAAGCGCATATACCTTTCCGTTGCTCGCTTAGTGGTGGTTTCTTTTCAAGTTTTATTCGGTTTAAATGATTTGCACTGTTGATTAGGTACTCTTACGACTGTAGAAATACTATAAATAGAAAACTTATAGATGAATAAAACTTCCTTGGGCTTAATGCTACATAATTTTCGATAAACAAAAACACAAAAAAGCGCAAACTGATCTTCAAACAGCTCAAGTATAACTTTTTAAAAGATGGTAATTTTGAAGAAGAAAAAAATTGCAAATTTTAAAAAAATATTTACGGTACAATGGCAGCACAAGTTGAGCACAATACAGCGCAACTTTATTGTTTTGTTTGAAAATCAAAAATAGCAGTGCTTACATCACGGTTCCCAAAAATTATTTTTTTTGCCATAAAAGCTATAAATATGCGAATCATTTTTTTGGCCAAAATACAGCACAACTTTCATGTTTTTGAAAATCATAATTTTGCAAAAAAAAATTTATCCCTAAAATTTGCGATTTAAAAAAAAATATTTACGGCACATGAAGGCGTTGAGCACAACACAACAAACTTTTTTTTTGAAAATCGAAATTGATGGTGCTAATTTCACGCTAAGTTCCTTCGCAACATTTGTGTTCGTTACTCTTAAAGTTCCAAATATGCGATTTGTTCTTTATCTCTTCGATTGTATCATTTTTTGAGCACAAAACAGCGCACAACTTTAAGTTTTTAGAAAAACTTAATTTTTGACAAAATTCCATCCCCGAAATTTTAAAATATTCCAAATTTGTTTGGTTTAAAGTTTTTCGGATGAAAAATCAGAATCAATAATATATAAATACCATATAATGATCAAAAAGACGCCCATCTAAATTATTAACAAACTTTGAAAAAATCTATTTTTTTGAAAAAATCTATACTTTTGGCTCCCTAATTTTTCAAAATAAATTTTTTTGATAAATGTGGGTAATCAAAAATGGTCACTTAATTGGACATTTTTAACAAAAATGGCTAAGTTAACACAATTACTAATACCGATGTCCCGAATTGGACTGCAAACAATCATGCCAAGAAGATGGCCAGGAAAATGACTCTTTTAGCAAAAATAGAAGCAATAATGGCTTAAAAGGGTCCTGAGCACTATTGTGTAAACATTATTTGAAAATAGAATCAAAACAGAAGAGCAGGATCAAAATATCACGATTTTGGAAAGAACTCCCGAAGCTGAGGTAGACCAAACAACAGGCGTGTTTTTTTTTGCAAACCTGGCGGGAATTGGATAAAAAAAACTCTGTCGGTAATTTACATGTTAAATGCAGCTAATTCCCTGCGGACTTAGCTATGACCAGAGAATTTTCGGCAGTAAACTTAAGGGTGCGGAAAAATTAAATTTTAAAAATTAAAAAAAACGTTGTCGGTGATTTACATGTTAAATGCAGCTAATTCCCTGCGGACTTAGCTATGCCCAGAGAATTTTCGGCAGTAAACTTGAGGGTGCAGAAAAATTAAATTTTTATTATCAGTATAGTTTGTATAAAAACTCCACTTTGTTTCTGTAATGGTGCCGCTTACCACTTTTCTCAACCAATTGTCCCCGGGATTGCAAGTAAGGGTTTCCTTCCTGCTGTAAGGGTTTCCTTCCTGCAGTACGGGTTTCCTTACTGAAGCCACTGCGGGAAGCTTAGAGGACGCTATCGTATTCTTGAATCGGTGAAGATAAGTATCACTGACAAATCTTGGACTTTCACCCACACTCACACGCCCTGCTTCCATAGGGACATTTGAATGGCTCTTATGTTTTTGGACGACCAGTGTGTTTAGCATCCACTTATTGATCCACTATCTCCAAATTTTTCAATTACTCTCTTCACGATTGAGGTTAGTAGTTGAATAAATATATACCAAATGATACTTTGAATTTTCGAACTGTGGCCGTTAAATTTTCATTATTTTTTAAATATTAACCAAAACAATGAAAACGCGTTATTCTCTTGCGTGTATAATGCGCCATTTTTAATAACCCTAAACCGTCAGCTGTCAATTTTTTTTTTTTGGGGTTGCCAACACTTTACTACACAATTGGTGACAAATTAAAATCTTGCGTAAATTTTGGGACACCCTAGATAAGTTATAAGCTTTAACTAACGATGTAAACATTTATTGCTGGACTTAAATCACCTCTGACAAATCATCAGCAATTTAATAAAATAAATATCGTTTCATTAGTCAAAGTCTTTGGTCTATTCTAGTCTAAAATCATGACTTTCACGGTCCCTTAAATCCATCACGGCTATTTTATTTAACTCTTCCTTTGATTTTTATTCTAATAAAAAGATTGCCTTTATAATCTATATTTCTATTTTTCTTTCTCTTCAAAACTGTCTCTTAAAACCGATTTGTCACAAACCCATACACTTTCGACCATTCACAAATGAACCAGAAGATCGAAATTGACAGCTGCTGCTTCTTAATAGTAAACTCATTGTTGTTTGCAAAAAACAAAAAAAACAACACAAAAAAAGAAGCCTTTTAGCCAATATTAAAAAGTCAATCACTTCTTTCTCATTGCCTTATCCTTTCACACTCTTCTAACTTTTCACTCATTCTTTATAACTCACTTTCAATTTCCACAACGTCAAGTCGATTCTGTCGATTTTATACACAATTGACATCTCTCCTGTTCCAGTTGTCACGCTTCATCACACCGAAAATCCCTATTTCTAACTTTTGTACAAAACAATTAACAAATAAAAAAAAAACAATCCACGATGGCAACACCACTTTCATTCGGATATCGGTTCTATATTGTCGTCATTCACACACATCTCACTGTATATACATCACAAAATCACCTCCACAAATAAATGCCAACCTTCTGTAGCGCGCTTCGAGAATGAATTTACGCTATTTCACGCTCTCGTGATTTCAATTCGTGACTTTTCTGTTTTGTGGTAGGTCAGGGTCGTTGTCGTCGTTATATTCAGGGTGGAAATTCGCGCAACCATCTCATAGGTAACGTCAAACACAGTACAGCACCACCATACACACCAAAATCCCACAACAAGGTTAATTTAGTTAAAGGGGTTGAAACTGTTCGCAGAGAGAAGGTGAATGAGCTTAAAATTTAATGAAAACGAAGCTTCGTTGCACACAAATTTAAATGCACTTAAAGATACATCCACCTCAACCCCTTTTTCGTTATAATTTACATACGTATAACCTACCTCTAGGGGTTATTCGTTAAGTCGATTCATTTTAATTCTTGTCGTTATGACTATACGACGACGTCCTTCTCGTCGTCATCAGAGTTCAGCTTTGATTGATATAGGCTAGGCATCATCATATGGCCTTTTGCCTCCTATACTAGAGGCTTTGCTCTTTCGTTGGAATCAAAGGAAAAAAAGGTCATTTTTGAGAAAAAAACAAAAAAATATGAAATTCAAAGTCAGTTCATGGCTCAGCCAGAGGTTACACGTGATAAGAATGTACAAAAGTGGAACTTGCATTTTTTATGCGCTCAGGGCTCTCTGGGGGTATTCGCCCTCACGTTTAACCTATAATACTTGAATGTCTAGGAAAAATATATAAATTTTTTTAAAGACACCGACATCAAGCTATACAAAGTATATAAAATAGATAAATTCAGAGTCAACTTATTTCAAGATTCACTTGGCCAATTTTCAATATACATATAGATATGATACTCGTATAGATTGTTCTATGTAAACAAATTGAGAGTATTCGTGCGGTCGTGACTTTATAGTAAGTTTGTGGAATTCCATCACATAAATTAATTTTGTATGTTAAAAGTCTCACAATACTTGTTGAATGAGCAATTAATGGAAATATATGCAAAATTGTGGAGCCGGTAAGGGCGGAAAAAGAACGAGGGAGGGTGTCTATAGGAGTGATAATTGTGGCGTTTTCGTATAAGGTGTGTGATATAGGTCGAACGTATTAGCCTTGAGGTTGCTATAATGACAGCTAAAAATCAACAAATTAAAATAAAACTGGAATGGTTTTAAAAAAAATATAAAGGATTCAGGAAAAATATTACATCCTCATCATTATTATGCGAAATTAAATTACACCAATCGACACTGCCCTGTTATATGATGCGTTTAGATTGCTGCACGCGCGCGCCGCCACGCCGCCCGCGGCCGTGACTGTCTTTGTCCCACCACGTCAAGTAGAAGCGTGCGATTATCTTTCTTACTGGTTGATGGACATCAACACAATCGTCCTTGACTGTTTTAATTTTAATAATATTGTTGGTAATTAAATTATAGCTAAATTTAGCAACAATGCAAAAATCTCAATAAAACACTCTACCTATACTCACTTTAAAAATCAATTTTCTTTTTTTAATACAAGTGTCCCAAAACGTACAAAATATTTGAATTTTCCTTCATTTGTTTAATAAAATTTTGCAAACCCTTGAAAAAAAAAACAATTTGACAGCTGTCGGTTTAGAGTGAGTACAAATGAAGCATTGCAAAATTCAAAGTATTGTCGGAACAGTGATTAAACTTCGTCAATTGTGAAGAGAGTAATTGAAAAATAAAAATTTAGGGAGAATATATCAATTGGAAATATGCTAAAAAAAACTGATCCTCCAAAAACAAGCACCACTCAAATGTCAATATAGTGTGGTGGACTTAAATGTCAGTGCGTGTTGGTGAATATCGAGGAACATCGAAAATTTAGAACAGCAGTGGACGTCAAAAGTTTAATTATTTTTGAAATATTGTTCAAAAGTGAAAACACGTTGATTTTTTATAACCCTAAACTGTCAGCTGTCAAATAGATTTCCTTAAGGTCTGCCAACACTTTATTACAAAAATGGCGGCGAATTAAAAGCTGGCGTAAATTTTGGGACAGGCTTTATGTGGTTTTCTTTATATTTTCTATGTCGCTAAGTGCGTCAGAGCAACTATGCGTTCCTGCGCCTTTGCGTCTGCGTATCCGTGAGTTCACTATAACGCGAGATATGGATTTATCGGTTAAACCTTCATTTTATTATTTTTTTTTTTTAGAAAATTTAACAATTTAAAGCTCCTTGAGCTTACTTTGGTTGTGTGATGATTTTATTGAAACCAATATCTGCCCACAAAACATGCTAGTGTAACAGTAAAATTGAAATTCTTAATTTTCTACTCAAATGCATTTTTGTTCATATTAAGAGTAGAATTTATTTAAAAATGAATTATATTTGGTTTTGATTTCTGTTAAATTGTTGCGAAAGTTTGTGGGTAGAGAGAATTTTTGGAAATGACTATTTGTTTTCGACTCTTGGTGGAAATTCAATAATATTGAGAAGTGTCAGAGAAATTTTTGCTGCGTTGATTACTTTTCAAATAAATTTTGAGTCCAGAACAACAACAATATTTTGTATTCAAGTCTTACAAAAATATGAAAACCGGTTGGTAAATAAAATAGAATTTTAGCGTTGGTCTGAAAATTTCATAAAAACAAATAATATGTGCAAAGTAAATTGAATTTGAAGTTGGGAATTGGAATATCCAAGCATTGACTATACCTATAGAAACAACGATTGACATATATCGAGGGTTAAAGTGCAGGACACCTCGTCCGTCGAAAAATTCAATAAAAAGGTTATTGCAAAAAAAAAAAAAAAACAGAAACATCAGGTACACCTTTTAGGATTTTCAGCTTAACAATGTTGTTCTGATTATTTTACAGAAAAAGGCATGTATTATAAAAACTTTTCACTACCTATAAAGATCGCCTTTCAAAATTTTGCAGGTTTTTTTTATTTCTGGAAAACGACTGCATTTTAACCGTCGATATACATATACATATAACAAATTTGGAAAGGTCAGAAATTTTACGTCTCCACTTGTGTGTTTTTGGTTGAAAATGACTGCCCTATTTATTTAAAATTAAAATGAAGAGTAAAAAAAATTGAGATGTATACAATTATACATACGTTATATTTTACAGCTTTGATGATAAAGGATGTTTAAATTTGAGTTATCGTTATAAATTTGCCGCTTTTTGTTTGCAGTGCAGCTAGGTCAACACAAATGCCCAACGCATTGACTCTGTTGTCAACAAAAAATTGAAGAATATTCTGAGCAAATTGAAAAAAAAAAAATAAAAAGCAATCTGGATAGGTTTATGTTATTGAACTCCCTTGAGAAAAATAAGCTGCAGCTAACTGATGTAAAAACAACTGAACAAGTTATTGTGAATTTTCAAGGTTAACTATATTTAGTCTATTCTATCAAAACGTGAACACACGCCGCCGCGCCCTGTCAACTTAAGGACTATTCACATGAGAGCGACCAACGACCGACGAATGAACGAACATTCGTCCATTTTGACATTTCGTTCACATAGCATTTTTTTTATTCGTCGCGAATAATGTTTTCAATGTTTGTTTCATCCATGACCAATCAACAATTGAAGCGTTGAGAATGAGAAGGGGTCAAGTGACATTTTTGAAGTTTTGAGTTATAAGCGTTTAAATTTTAACGTTTACTTCAAAACAAACGTGTAGTTAACCCTTTTATCTGAAGCTAACTTTGTAAGTAATAACAATAGAGACACAAGAATTAGACCAAAATTTAAGTTGTCGCTTACACCAGTATTGGTAAAATAACAAAAAAATCGAAAAATGTCACTTGACCCCTTCTCACTCTAGACGCTTCAATTAGTAAACAAAAAGAAGAATGATTTTGAGGTTATTCGCGAGCGAACAATTCATTCGTTGCAGTGTGGATGGTAGGTGGAACGCGAATACAGTGTGACAGTTCGTAACAATCAGATTGCAATTCGTGAAGAACAATTTATTTTCTCAAATTTCTCTTATTTTAGCAATTAAAACGCAAATTTTAGTATCTTAACATTAATTTAAATAAGTTTTCTCCCATGTTGTCTAGTTTTTGTGAAAAATTTAGGCTTATTAAATGTTGGTCGGTCGTTGGCCGTCTCATGTGATTTATGTATAGTCGTTTAGTGTCAACGTTCATCGAGGCAACGCATAAAATATGACGATCACACGACTTGACATTGACAAACGAACACGTTGACTGTTAGTTCCACGTTTGACAAAAGCAAAATTTAATATATTTTTCGCGTTGAAGATCCAACGAAGTTGAAATTTTAAGTCAAATTAACTCTATTAGGATCGCAATAAGTCAAGTAACAAAATTTCAAAATTCTACCAAATTTGATGGAATAAAAAATATGTATGTAAGTAAATTTGTAAAAATCCGAAAGTTTCATAAAAATTAATTAATAATTTTTCCGCCAAAAAAAAATGCAATTTTAAGGCTTTAAGTGACATTTGGAACAAAATATTCTGCTTGCTCTAAATATTGCCGTACACGGAGAGAATTCGAAACTACCGATTACAAATTTCTCGTTTTAAATTTACAAAATGCGCTTTTTTTTAGAATTAACGCTCATTTTTCTTAAATTTATAAGTTAAAGTTTTGAATTAGCACTCAAGTCACGATAATTTACAAAATTTGTGATTTTGTAAATCAGTAAAAGAATTTGTATTTTACAATTTGAGAAAAATTAGTAAATTACAAACATTTTGAATCAAATCTACGACTTATACTTTAGATTTCGTTGACATTTTTCTTGGTTACACTTTCAGTTTGTAATTTACGAAAAATATTTGCAAATTTATCACAATAGAGTGATCAAATCTATAACTAAAGGGCGAAGTTCAGTAGTTAACACTTTATGTTTCTAATTTACAAACAAAAAAGTGGTGAATCATCATAACAGAAAGATGAAATTTATAACTATAATTTGTAATTCGTAAGTTGATACTTTCAATTTGCAATTTACAAAAAAAGATATGATGATTCAAAACAACAGAAAGATCAAATCTAAAACTGTTGTTTTAATTCGGGGAATGACATTTTCATGTTGTAATTTACAAAAGAAAATATTTTGTGATTCATCCCAACCAAAATATAGAATCTATAACTAAAGTTTAAATTCTTTGATTACATTTTCAATTTGTATTTTACAAAAACCTGTTGGTGATTCATCACAACAGAAAGCTAAAATCTATAACTATAGTTTGTAATTCGCAAGTTTACACTTTCAAGTTGCAATTTACAAAAAAAAAGATGTGGTGATTTAAAACAAAGCAAGATCAAATCTAAAACTGCTGTTTTAATTCGGGGAATGACATTTTCATGTTGTAATTTACAAAAGAAAATATTTTGTGATTCATCCCAACCAAAATATAGAATCTATAACTAAAGTTTAAATTCTTTGATTACATTTTCAATTTGTATTTTACAAAAACCTGTTGGTGATTCATCACAACAGAAAGCTAAAATCTATAACTATAGTTTGTAATTCGCAAGTTTACACTTTCAAGTTGCAATTTACAAAAAAAAAGATGTGGTGATTTAAAACAAAGCAAGATCAAATCTAAAACTGCTGTTTTAATTCGGGGAATGACATTTTCATGTTGTAATTTACAAAAGAAAATATTTTGTGATTCATCCCAACCAAAATATAGAATCTATAACTAAAGTTTAAATTCTTTGATTACATTTTCAATTTGTATTTTACAAAAACCTGTTGGTGATTCATCACAACAGAAAGCTAAAATCTATAACTATAGTTTGTAATTCGCAAGTTTACACTTTCAAGTTGCAATTTACAAAAAAAAAGATGTGGTGATTTAAAACAAAGCAAGATCAAATCTAAAACTGCTGTTTTAATTCGGGGAATGACATTTTCATGTTGTAATTTACAAAAGAAAATATTTTGTGATTCATCCCAACCAAAATATAGAATCTATAACTAAAGTTTAAATTCTTTGATTACATTTTCAATTTGTATTTTACAAAAACCTGTTGGTGATTCATCACAACAGAAAGCTAAAATCTATAACTATAGTTTGTAATTCGCAAGTTTACACTTTCAAAATGCAATTTACAAAAAAAAAAGATATGGTGATTCAAAACAACAACAAGATCAAATCTACAACTAATTTTTTTAATTTGCGACGCACTCGGAAATCGTAATTTACAAAGATTTATTACTGCATTTTATCATCACCAGTTGTATTATTAAAACAATTGGCCTTAGTGCGAGTTTCGCCCGAAAAAACATTTCACCTGGAAATTTTTTCGCCTATTGTGAGTTTCACCCGAAAAATATTTCATGTTACGAAAAATCCTCTTATATTGCGAGGAGTAATTCGGGGCGAATTGTAATACCATTAACAGCTTAAATTTTCACTTAGTTTTAGTAGGCAAACGAAAGAACAATTGGAGGAAAAATGTAAATTTCTTTCAGTCAAAACTTACAATAGCTTTTAAAATTCCAGGCGAACAAAAAATTTTCGGCATTCGAGCCCATATAACAATGGAAGCTAATTTTAAATATATTTGTAAAACAGAACTATCTTACATTTTCAGATTTGTTTTAAAAACAATATAACTTGCTCTTTAAATATCTTAACGGCTATATTGACTTTCTTCAAAGCTATTTTTACTGAAAAACTATTTCTATATAGGGGATTTTCATAAATTCTAATAACTTGGACATCTAAATCAAAATATTCATATGTACATATTTTGACATCTAAATCAAATCAATAATTGTTTTCGATTAAAACTCAAAACCTCTATAGCACTAGTTTTTCAGTAAAACTAGCTCTGAAGAAAGTCAATAATATGGCCGTAAACAACTTTCAAATACTTTTATGCTAAAATATGCATAGCAAGAAAAGAAGATATCCAACATTTGTACCTACAATTAAAAGCAGATGGTCTTTTTTAAGGAAAACTAATAAGTTTTTTCATCTTGTTCGTTCTTGCTTTGCAGTCATGCAATTCTGACTCTCCTTGCAATTGGTGGAATAGTAACACATAAGTTCATCCAGTATCCTCAACTCGACACCAAACGTTCGATAAGAAAATTTGGAAAGGCATAACTGCATAGCAAGAACAATAATTGTAAACTTGCCACTCCATTAATTGCAAGGAGAGTTTCCAACATTTGTACCTACAATTACAGAAGATGGTTTTTTTACTGAAAACTATAATAAGTTTTTAATCTTGAGATTTACGGCAGTTTTTCATAGAGTGACTGCATAGCAAGAACAATAATTGTAAACTTGCCACTCCATTAATTGCAAGGAGAGTTTCCAACATTTGTACCTACAATTACAGAAGATGGTTTTTTTTAATGCAAACTAATAAGTTTTTCATCTTGAGATTTACGGCAGTTTTTCATAGAAAACCATCTTCTAATTTTCAAAACTCTCCTTGCAATTAATGGAGTGGCAAGTTTACAATTATCGTTCTTGCTTTGCAGTCATGCAATTCTGACTCTCCTTGCAATTGGTGGAATAGTAACACATAAGTTCATCCAGTATCCTCAACTCGACACCAAACGTTCGATAAGAAAATTTGGAAAGGCATAACTGCATAGCAAGAACAATAATTGTAAACTTGCCACTCCATAAATTGCAAGGAGAGTTTCCAACATTTGTACCTACAATTACAGAAGATGGTTTTTTTAATGAAAACTATAATAAGTTTTTCATCTTGAGATTTACGGCAGTTTTTCATAGAAAACCATCTTCTAATTTTCAAAACTCTCCTTGCAATTAATGGAGTGGCAAGTTTACAATTATTGTTCTTGCTATGCAGTCATGCAATTCTGACTCTCCTTGCAATTGGTGGAATAGTTTACACATAAGTTCATCCAGTATCCTCAACTCGACACCAAACGTTCGATAAGAAAATTTGGAAAGGCATAACTGCATAGCAAGAACAATAATTGTAAACTTGCCACTCCATTAATTGCAAGGAGAGTTTCCAACATTTGTACCTACAATTACAGAAGATGGTTTTTTTAATGAAAACTATAATAAGTTTTTAATCTTGAGATTTACGGCAGTTTTTCATAGAAAACCATCTTCTAATTTTCAAAACTCTCCTTGCAATTAATGGAGTGGCAATCTTGAGATTTACGGCAGTTTTTCATAGAAAACCATCTTCTAATTTTCAAAACTCTCCTTGCAATTAATGGAGTGGCAAGTTTACAATTATCGTTCTTGCTTTGCAGTCATGCAATTCTGACTCTCCTTGCAATTGGTGGAATAGTAACACATAAGTTCATCCAGTATCCTCAACTCGACACCAAACGTTCGATAAGAAAATTTGGAAAGGCATAACTGCATAGCAAGAACAATAATTGTAAACTTGCCACTCCATTAATTGCAAGGAGAGTTTCCAACATTTGTACCTACAATTACAGAAGATGGTTTTTTTACTGAAAACTATAATAAGTTTTTAATCTTGAGATTTACGGCAGTTTTTCATAGAGTGACTGCATAGCAAGAACAATAATTGTAAACTTGCCACTCCATTAATTGCAAGGAGAGTTTCCAACATTTGTACCTACAATTACAGAAGATGGTTTTTTTTAATGCAAACTAATAAGTTTTTCATCTTGAGATTTACGGCAGTTTTTCATAGAAAACCATCTTCTAATTTTCAAAACTCTCCTTGCAATTAATGGAGTGGCAAGTTTACAATTATCGTTCTTGCTTTGCAGTCATGCAATTCTGACTCTCCTTGCAATTGGTGGAATAGTAACACATAAGTTCATCCAGTATCCTCAACTCGACACCAAACGTTCGATAAGAAAATTTGGAAAGGCATAACTGCATAGCAAGAACAATAATTGTAAACTTGCCACTCCATAAATTGCAAGGAGAGTTTCCAACATTTGTACCTACAATTACAGAAGATGGTTTTTTTAATGAAAACTATAATAAGTTTTTCATCTTGAGATTTACGGCAGTTTTTCATAGAAAACCATCTTCTAATTTTCAAAACTCTCCTTGCAATTAATGGAGTGGCAAGTTTACAATTATCGTTCTTGCTTTGCAGTCATGCAATTCTGACTCTCCTTGCAATTGGTGGAATAGTTTACACATAAGTTCATCCAGTATCCTCAACTCGACACCAAACGTTCGATAAGAAAATTTGGAAAGGCATAACTGCATAGCAAGAACAATAATTGTAAACTTGCCACTCCATTAATTGCAAGGAGAGTTTCCAACATTTGTACCTACAATTACAGAAGATGGTTTTTTTAATGAAAACTATAATAAGTTTTTAATCTTGAGATTTACGGCAGTTTTTCATAGAAAACCATCTTCTAATTTTCAAAACTCTCCTTGCAATTAATGGAGTGGCAAGTTTACAATTATCGTTCTTGCTTTGCAGTCATGCAATTCTGACTCTCCTTGCAATTGGTGGAATAGTTTACACATAAGTTCATCCAGTATCCTCAACTCGACACCAAACGTTCGATAAGAAAATTTGGAAAGGCATAACTGCATAGCAAGAACAATAATTGTAAACTTGCCACTCCATAAATTGCAAGGAGAGTTTCCAACATTTGTACCTACAATTACAGAAGATGGTTTTTTTAATGAAAACTATAATAAGTTTTTCATCTTGAGATTTACGGCAGTTTTTCATAGAAAACCATCTTCTAATTTTCAAAACTCTCCTTGCAATTAATGGAGTGGCAAGTTTACAATTATCGTTCTTGCTTTGCAGTCATGCAATTCTGACTCTCCTTGCAATTGGTGGAATAGTTTACACATAAGTTCATCCAGTATCCTCAACTCGACACCAAACGTTCGATAAGAAAATTTGGAAAGGCATAACTGCATAGCAAGAACAATAATTGTAAACTTGCCACTCCATTAATTGCAAGGAGAGTTTCCAACATTTGTACCTACAATTACAGAAGATGGTTTTTTTACTGAAAACTATAATAAGTTTTTAATCTTGAGATTTACGGCAGTTTTTCATAGAGTGACTGCATAGCAAGAACAATAATTGTAAACTTGCCACTCCATTAATTGCAAGGAGAGTTTCCAACATTTGTACCTACAATTACAGAAGATGGTTTTTTTTAATGCAAACTAATAAGTTTTTCATCTTGAGATTTACGGCAGTTTTTCATAGAAAACCATCTTCTAATTTTCAAAACTCTCCTTGCAATTAATGGAGTGGCAAGTTTACAATTATCGTTCTTGCTTTGCAGTCATGCAATTCTGACTCTCCTTGCAATTGGTGGAATAGTAACACATAAGTTCATCCAGTATCCTCAACTCGACACCAAACGTTCGATAAGAAAATTTGGAAAGGCATAACTGCATAGCAAGAACAATAATTGTAAACTTGCCACTCCATAAATTGCAAGGAGAGTTTCCAACATTTGTACCTACAATTACAGAAGATGGTTTTTTTAATGAAAACTATAATAAGTTTTTCATCTTGAGATTTACGGCAGTTTTTCATAGAAAACCATCTTCTAATTTTCAAAACTCTCCTTGCAATTAATGGAGTGGCAAGTTTACAATTATCGTTCTTGCTTTGCAGTCATGCAATTCTGACTCTCCTTGCAATTGGTGGAATAGTTTACACATAAGTTCATCCAGTATCCTCAACTCGACACCAAACGTTCGATAAGAAAATTTGGAAAGGCATAACTGCATAGCAAGAACAATAATTGTAAACTTGCCACTCCATTAATTGCAAGGAGAGTTTCCAACATTTGTACCTACAATTACAGAAGATGGTTTTTTTAATGAAAACTATAATAAGTTTTTAATCTTGAGATTTACGGCAGTTTTTCATAGAAAACCATCTTCTAATTTTCAAAACTCTCCTTGCAATTAATGGAGTGGCAAGTTTACAATTATCGTTCTTGCTTTGCAGTCATGCAATTCTGACTCTCCTTGCAATTGGTGGAATAGTAACACATAAGTTCATCCAGTATCCTCAACTCGACACCAAACGTTCGATAAGAAAATTTGGAAAGGCATAACTGCATAGCAAGAACAATAATTGTAAACTTGCCACTCCATTAATTGCAAGGAGAGTTTCCAACATTTGTACCTACAATTACAGAAGATGGTTTTTTTTAATGCAAACTAATAAGTTTTTCATCTTGAGATTTACGGCAGTTTTTCATAGAAAACCATCTTCTAATTTTCAAAACTCTCCTTGCAATTAATGGAGTGGCAATCTTGAGATTTACGGCAGTTTTTCATAGAAAACCATCTTCTAATTTTCAAAACTCTCCTTGCAATTAATGGAGTGGCAAGTAGGCATAACTGCATAGCAAGAACAATAATTGTAAACTTGCCACTCCATTAATTGCAAGGAGAGTTTTGAAAATTAGAAGATGGTTTTCTATGAAAAACTGCAAAAACTTAATTGCAAGGAGAGTTTCCAACATTTGTAGCTACAATTGCAGAAAATGGTTTCCGGTGAAAACCTTGGGCTTTAATATTCCAGTCCAAGCCAGGCCATTAATTGCAAGGAGAGTCACATCATTTGTACCTACAATTAAAATAGATGGTTTTTTGATGAAAAACTAATCAGAACAAAAACATAAATGTTAAAAAGTAATCCAAGTTCTTCTATATAAAAACCTGTATGTAACAAATCAGCCGTGCAAAGTAGTGAGATCTAAAAGTACGCCAAGTTCTTATTTTATCAATATTTAAAGTAGAGTAGCTATAATTAAAACAATTCCAAATGATCAGACAAATTTATTTTTTAATGGACAAAATTTAGCTAACTACTTTTCACGGCTGATTTGTTACATACAAATTTTTATATAGAAGAACTTGGTTTACTTTTTAACATTTATATTTTTGTTCTGATTAGTTTTTAAGTTTTTTTAGTTTTGCAAGACGGTTTTTGAAGAAAAACTTCCCTAAATCACAAGAAAAGAATAAAAGATGAAGAAACTTGTCAATTATATCATTGGGTGGGTGCGTGCAAAAGAGAAAACATCATCGAAGCAACGATTAGCGCCTTCCCGTTTTTATTAAGCAATCAGTGCTACCAATCTCATATTTAAGGTATGTTTTAACTTGTAGATATTTTTCAAGGATAAGTCCTTACACCCACTAGTCAACTTTAAGTTGCTTGACCAAACAAATTTTAGTTGTTCTAGATTCAATGAAATATATTTCATTGAGTATTGAGCTCATGTGAAAAAAAAAATTCCAAAGACCAATATAAAGTGAATAACATTAGGCGTGTTTTTTTCTCTAATCTATATAGTATTACAAAACAGTTCAATATTATTAAAAGCAAAAACAATAAGCTTGAATATAGAATGTATTTTCTATTGAATTTGAAGCAAAATAAATAAAACGTATCATAATAGCAACTCAACGTCTCAAAGCGTGGTTCACATTATCGAACGTGATGGACAGTTTTGTCTGAAATCAGTTTTGCGCCAAAGGTTTCGCGTACACATTTAAAGCCTTCCCACACTATCCCACAGAGTATTAACGATTGTGAAAAAGTGGGAAGAAAATCATGTGCCTTAATATAAAGAAAATATGAAATTTCATCCCATACAATTTGACATATGTGTTTACATACGAAATTATTTTAATTGATTCTAAAACCATCACACTTTCCTCACCATTTGTAGATTTCAGGTTATGGTGAAATTGATTTGTTTGGCATCAAAATCTGAAAATCATTTCTTCATTCAAAATTGGCAGTCGTGAATAATTCTATCCAACTTTTGTTTTTTTAAACACATTCTCAGTACGCTGACTGTCATTCAATGCCAAATATTTTTTTTTGATTTTGCCTGACAAACCATCAAACAGAGTGCACACACTATCAGTTGTCAGCAAAACTGTCATACGTGGTCGATAATGTGTACCACGCTTTAAAATCGTAAAGTTTCCAACACACGTTTCATTAATGGCCTTTTAAATATTTTACGTAAATGATTCAGTCATTTGGCCAGTTTATATTTGAGAGCGCTCAGTAATTTTCCTCCGTCTCTTTGACAGAGCAAGAGAATGAAATATATTATATAAACAAATTGAATTGTGTTCAAAGGAATTTAAAAAATCGAGCGACGAATCCAACAAATTTCAGTCTCACTTTTTGACAGCTAAAGTAAGTATTTATATTTGTGAGGAAGCGGAGATCTCTAAAATATAAACTGGCCAATTGTCATAACACCATTAAAAAACATTTTCTACGTTTATCTACCATATTCATTTAAGACACAAATTCTTGCCGGAAAGTTTACGAATAGTTGGAAAAGATTTCCCAAACAAATTTTGACAGGTTCCCCCACAGTCCACACCAACGCGAATTTTCGGTGGTGACGACGAAAACAACAACAACAACACGCGGTTGTCAATGAAAACAACACGTTGTTATTATTATTGTTTTCATCGTCGCCAACGAAAATTCGCGTTGGTGTGGGGGAACCTTATTGAAGCACTGGATGCAAGCTGGGTGTAAATGTTGGCATTGTGTTTTGTTTTCTTTCGCTTGCACTTAAAAATGTAATGCATTTTGAGAGCGTGCGAATGAGAAGACAATACTACAATGATAATGCGATAAGGAAATAATTTTTGCGCCTTAAATGTATTTTGTTTTCGGTTGGATTTTGGGAGTTTTCTATTCATTCGAAAATAGAAGATTTGGAGTAGGAGTGAAAAAATTGCGTATTTTTCGACAGGAACGGAATACTCTCAAAATCCAACCGAAAACGACATTATTTTCAATTAAAGTCCAAAGTCCAAACTAAAGGCGCCAAAATCATTGTCTCTGTTGATGGTGGCTTTTCTTTTACCCACACAATCTCGAAATTCGGGCGTGCAAAAGAGAAAACATCAACGAGGCAAAGATTTTAGTGTATTTAGTTCAATCAGTGCTGCCAATAAATTTCATAATTAAGGTATGTTTAAACCAGTAGATTTCTTTAAAGATTGAACGAATATCATTGGAGTGTTCCATTGGCTCTTCAAAAAATATGTGAAAAATTTCAAAGTTCAGATAAATTAGGTACGTAGTAATAACATAAAACTTTGAAAATACAAGTAAAGAGTGCTGCAGTGGATTGACCCCACTTAAAGGCCTTCCACACTATCCCACTGAGTATTAACTACGCTTTTGCGCTTCAGTTCAATTCAAAGAGCGCACAGTTTAGTTCAAAAGTATTTACTGAACCCGCTCTTCTAGTTTATTTAGTTCACCAGTTCAATTCAAATACATCTTAAAAAATTAAATTTTTGATTTGTGCAAAGGTAATATAAAAGTTGTTTCCCTTGCTTGATTTGGAATGAAATGTTCTCTATGCTTCAAAATATAATTTGTCCCCTAACTGTCAAATTCCATCGTAGGATGGCTACGATGGCGATAGATGGAAAGATACAAAAAATTTAGAATTTTTTTTCTGCTCCGGAAATATGTTCTTATAGCCCAATCCGTTGAAATTGGGAACGAAATATTCTCTATGCCTCAAAATATAGGTTTCACCTATCTGTCAAGCTATCAACTGTTAAATTTCATTGAAGGGTGGCTACAATGACGATGGATTAAAAAACCTCTAAAAAATGCGAAAAATTTCGATTTTTTTTCTGCTCCGGAAAAATGCTTTTCTAGGGCAATCCGTTGACATTTGGAACGAAATATTCTCTATACCTCAAAATATAGGTTTTCACCTATCTGTCAAGCTATCAACTGTCAAATTTCATTGAAGGATGGCTACGATGACGATGGATTAAAAAACCTCTAAAAAATGCGAAAAATTTCGATTTTTTTTCTGCTCCGGAAAAATGCTTTTCTAGGGCAATCCGTTGACATTTGGAACGAAATATTCTCTATACCTTAAAATATAGGTTTTCACCTATCTGTCAAGCTATCAACTGTCAAATTTCATTGAAGGATGGCTACGATGACGATGGATTAGAAAACCTCTAAAAAATGCGAAAAATTTCGATTTTTTTCTGCTCCGGAAAAATGCTTTTCTAGGGCAATCCGTTGACATTTGGAACGAAATATTCTCTATACCTCAAAATATAGGTTTTCACCTATCTGTCAAGCTATCAACTGTCAAATTTCATTGAAGGATGGCTACGATGACGATGGATTAAAAAACCTCTAAGAAATGCGAAAAATTTCGATTTTTTTTCTGCTCCGGAAAAATGCTTTTCTAGGGCAATCCGTTGACATTTGGAACGAAATATTCTCTATACCTCAAAATATAGGTTTTCACCTATCTGTCAAGCTATCAACTGTCAAATTTCATTGAAGGATGGCTACGATGACGATGGATTAAAAAACCTCTAAGAAATGCGAAAAATTTCGAATTTTTTTTCGCTTTTTTAGGGCAATCTGTTGTTGCAGTGCTCTTTAGTTCGTAAATGAATTGAACTACTGAACTATGACCCTGTTTAGACTGAGACTGCTCACTACGCCATGACGACCAGTTTCTGGATTTCTGGCTTACTGAAAAGTCACAGTCTAAACAGGGTCTATGAGATGGTGAACTAGTTCACTTGCAAGAGCTGCTTTTTGAACTAGTTCGTTCATGAACTACACAAGTCAAAAAGGTCTGCGTCAGCGTCTTACTGATTACACGAGTCTTTTTTTCGGTCGTTTCGTCTTTCGTATTTTTCATAGCTTGTAGAAATGTATGGATTCGTTGCTTCATTCCACCTACATTTCTACACCCCTCACCAGAGCTGTCAAAAAGACCAAAGGAAAAACAACCGAAAAAACGAGTCGTGTAATCAGTGTCTAAATCGTGTCTCATGGACGCTGATTACACGAGTTTTTTTTTCGTCTTTTCGTCTTTTTGACAGCTTGTAGAAATGTATGGTTCCGTTACTTCATTCCCCCTACATTTCTGCACCCCTAACCAGAGCTGTCAAAAAGACGAATGAAAAAACAACTGAAAAAACGAGTCATGTAATCAGCGTCATAGTGTGGAATCAAAATATGGAAATTCAACCCACACGATTTGACAGCGCATCGCATCAATTTGACATTGTGTTAATACATGCATTGTATATAAATTCTATAGTACTACCATGATGTGGAAGTTTTAGGGCGACACCTAGTGAGTACGCCGACGTGAGCTCTTTGGAGAAAATACTTCGTGGTGTCAAACTGTTGGAGAGTTCGAGGAAAAAAAAAAACAATTTTGTATAGAATATAATAACATAAAGGAAATGGGAATAATACTATAGAACGAGAACATTGTATACAAATTTATTAAGAGTTCAAGGGGGACACGAAATTTTGTGCTTTGATAATAAATGTATGTACTATGTAGGTACCTATATAAGCTGTGTATTTTCTTTGTTTATAAATACGTTGTGGGGATAGACAAAATTTGAATGAATGAAAAAATTATGAATGAATAAAATAATTTTAAAACAGCTAATACTGGTGGGAAGGAGATAGGAATTCTAAAGACGGTGGAGTGTGTGGAATAAAAAACCATAACCTTGGCAAATTGGCTTCACATCGGGAAAAAACTGTAAAAAATGTAGGTATCACGTTTGTGGTAGGTATTTTTCATTCAAAATAATTATTGCAAAGGTCCCCTTATGGTTGGTTTGGTTGGCTGATAACTTTTGTTGTTATAATCGGATCGTTTAGGTTGAGGCCTTAAAATTTAAGTAGAATATCAGGCTACATTTGTTTTACAAAATCATTGCAGAGTAACATAAAAATATGTGTGAAAAACGTAATTAATTTAAAATTTAGTGGAAACAAAAATTTAATTGAAAAAAATAATTTCATGCACGTGTAATTGACCCTTTTAAGAAATCTTATGAGTGGGTAGAGTACATTTTGTAGGTAATTTTATTCAATAGTATAGTAGAAAAGAATCGATTTTGTTGGTTTTGGTAGACTTATAACTTCTGTTCTATTAATCGGATCTGTAACATTAAGATCTTAAGATAAAGGTAAAATGTCGGGCTAACTTATTGAATTTAAAATCATTGTTTTTATTGTTTAGGTACCTATTTATTTATAAATTCAAAATTTATTGAAAACAAAATTATTAAATACAAAAAATGCATCGGTACTTATGTGGTGGTACCTAACCTACATAAGACAAATTATCAGGTTTAAGATAACTAGAATTGCAAGTGAACTCACTAATTCCGGCAAATCGGTTTAAGACTTATGTATATAACTTGAGTTCTAATGGTTAGATTTTTTACGGTTAAAATAAAATCTAAATTATTAAACTATTTTATTATACATTTATAAAGGTACTATCACAATTACAATATAATATAATTACTAAGTTAGCTTAGCATCTGATACATTTTTGTGACTCACAAAAAGTAAAATTTTAATAGTGGGGAATATTTTCTGGTATTTGCGTTAAAATAAAAATTTAAAGTATTTAAACAAATAAAGTACCTAAGTACCTACCTAAAAATATTTATAAAAAATCTTATTTTTGTCGCGTGTTATGTTAGGCTTCCTTTTGGTAAAAAAATACAACAAAATCAAATACTTATAATATGTAATTAGCAGAATTATTCTTTTAATTTTCGAAAATAGTTTAACTAATTTTAATCAATTTTGTATGATTTAAAAAGTTTTAATAGTATTATAGCTAGGTATACCTATTTTCATAAAATATTTTTTTTTGGTTTTTAAAAACGTTTAAACATTTTTTTGAAAATTTAATACTTCAAAAACCAGCCATTGTTAGACTGAGCAGCAAGCAGTTTTTAATATAATCTAGAAGATTTAAAAAAAAAAAAAATATTCTTATAACCAAAAATAATGGAACCTACAATACAAGTCTAACCACAATAAAATTCACTCGATTAAACCAGATTTAAACTTGTAAATACATTGGGCCCTACCAATAATCAATTTTTAGTGACGACTTAAATATTTCAGTAAAATGTAACATAATAGAATGGGCTCTAGCTAATAAACCATATATAGTATGACCTTAATATTCACGTGCAGGACTCTTAAAAATGAATCATATATGGAACGGACTTCAAAAAATTAAACATTCCATGAATGGTATATTATTTGGGATCACCAGAATTAATGTTAATTTTACTGAAATACATATTTAAGTCGTCGCTAAATTTGATTATTGGTAAGGCCCATTGAATTTAAATTAATTTACATTCGGATTTAAGTTATCACGTGGATTAATTGATTGAATAACATGGAGTAGAAAGCAGTTAAAAAAATCGTATTTTTCTCGAAAACGAATTCCAAGATTTTGATAAAAAAAATTAAATTTTTGCGAGCTAATATTAGTACGATGTAAAAAATTCAAAATTTTTTTTTGAAAATTCGATAATTCTAAAACGGTAAGATGATTTGTTTGCGAATTAAATTTTTATGTTTTGTATCAGTAATAATGTTTGTACAATTTTTTTTCATTTTTTAGAGAATAAAAAATAACGTATTTATGAAAGGATTACTAAATATTTGCAGCTAATTATGTAGGTATGTACTTAACTTAGCACTATCTAATAATTTATAAAAATAAATAGGCAGGTACATAATTATTTTCAAATTTTTAAACAAAAAAGTGTAAAGCCCTTAATCTAATAAAGTAGGTACCTACCTATTAATTAAATTAAATTTATTAAAATTAAATTAAAATTATTTAGTTATTTACATTGATATCTTATTTAAAAAATAGGTTATTATTTTGAAGAAATTAGTTAGGTAGGTTTGCCAGGAATAGGTATTAGCAGGGAACGGGTCGTTATTCTGTATTTAAAATATCTTTATGACCAAAATTCTGTAAATGGATTGAAAATTCTGTATGAACGTAATTCTGTATTTCATTATTGTGCAAATTTATTATTTTGTATTCCAAAATTCTGTTAATCCAAAATTATGGAGTTTTGTATTTATAGAATTTTGGAAACTATGGTTTTTTTTCTGATTTACAGAATTTTTAACTGTATTGAAAATTACTGAAAATTTACTTTTAGTTTTTAATAACTAAATTGTTTTCACGTCAAACTAAAAATTACCATTCCCACAAGGTACCTACATACGTGTAAACTGTGTTGTAATTTAACTATAAATTCAGAAGATAAATAACAAGAAATACAGGCAAAATAAACTTAAAAATTTTTTTTTAGTTTGTTTAAAACCTCCAAATACGACTCTAAAGTAAATTACGAAACAAACATTTTCAAAAATTAGGTTGTAAATTATGTTAAAAAATTGAACACATTTGAATATCGAGCTATCAAACGGAAATAGAAAAAAAGCAAAAATCCATAATGTAATCCCTATCACAGTGAATTCTGAAGTTTTAATCAGCTGTGAAAAAGAATTACTAACTTGGGATGAACACACTTTTTCTATGTTGAAATAAATTAATTTGGACTCTAATGAAAGCTTTGTAGGTACATATATACCTATAAAAAAAATGTTTATTCCGGATTATGCTGAATTTCAAAATTCTGTTAATTATAAAAATAAAATTGTTTTGATAGTGAAAAAAAGTGCGCACTTTTTTTCAGTCTCAAAACAAGTTTTCTTTTATAATTTACAGAAGTTTGGATTTTCAGAACTTTGGAATAGGTAGGTACCTAACCTAACTATTGACCCCAAGGCCCAACCTGTATTAGAATTAGAAAAGATTTTCAAAAAAATTAATAAATAATTCAAAATAAATAACTACCTAGTTCCTACCCACATATGCAATATCTACCTACAACCTGAAATATAGCAACCTTGCAAGACAATTCCCGCACAGAAATAATGAAAATATGCAACGTCGCTTTGATTTGAGAATTGATTTTTCACAAAAATTTAAAATCAAAAATAAAAACCCAAGTTTTGCATGAAAATATAGGTATACCTAGTACCTACAAATATACATATCATCAGCAAAAAATCTTTTCGCATAACGATGAGAAATTTAAAAAAAAACGAAGGCCGTTGTATAAAGTCACACATACATACAAACGTTTTTTTCTATTTTCTCGTCCCTATTCTCGTCGTTGGCATGACGACAAATATTATTTCAGTTATCTCCTTTACTCGCATTATTGTTGTCACAAACAAAATAATACAATCCTCTCGTTCTTACTATTTGTTCTCGATTCCTTCTTCATACTCTCCACTTTCAAATTAATGCAAATCAAAGGCGACTATAGCGCCGCGTAGCGAGTACGCCGAACGTAAAAAAAATCGACTCCATGATAGTACTATAGGTTATATATGCAAAGATACATGACATTTTTAGGATTGATTCCAAAACCATTTGAGGTTATGGTGAATTGATTTGTTTGGATGCAAGTGTGGAAGCAAAATATGAAAATCATTTTCTTCACACAAATTTGGCAGTCGTAAGTATTTCTATCCCACTTTTTATTGACATATTGTGTTAAAAGTCGATGGGGTAGTGTGAAAGGGCTATAAAAAGTGATCGTTCTCTGTTCAACGAGTTCTTTTTGTCTTTCTTTATTCTATTCTATTCTGCAAAAAATTTTAATACATTAATAAAAAATACTGACTTCAAAAAAAGTATAACTTGCCTATAAGTAAATAAAAGCATTGAAAACTACACAAAATTTCACAAACTGTGTTCTATGCCACCGAATTGTGAAAATTTGTAAGAAATTTCAAGTTCCCAAACCAAAACCTATTCAGTATTACATTGAACTCGAAATATACTTTTTTCCATTTCTTTAATCAAGTCTGAGCGTGCCTTAAAATAAAAGTTGGTATCACTGATTTGATTCACGAAAAAGAAAAGGACGGAACGATTACTTTTGTGCTTGAGCAGACGAAAAAGATGACGCAATGGTGACGCCGGTTAGATTTTAGTTCAGTTTCATTAATAATGTCGTCGTCGTCTCGTTGAGTTCTCGCGGTATCGGTACTTTGTAAAATTTTATTGGCGTTGGTGGATAATTTCAGAGGAATAAAAAAGGTAATTTCTTAACAACAAATATTTACAAATAATTAAACATACTAATATTTCTTTTATTATTAGATTGCTGCGTAATTTTATGTGGATGTGGAGGCGAAAAAAGGATTTGGAAAAATGCACATTGCTGTGGTGCAGATGGGAAGACATTTTTAAACATTTTCTAAGTAAGTAAATGCAAATTTATCTTTTTTAATTGTGGAATTTTTTATAAATATAAATATAAAGGGGGTTTTACATAAGATTAGATTGATTAGAGAAAAAATCGTATAGAAGGGGTCATCTATTTGCCCTTAAGGCTTCATTTTGTGCGGTACCTACTTCGTAGTTTTATTGGCGTGGGTTTGAGCACGAAGCCCAATTTTGTTGGTGTTAATTGATAATCAGTGGAATAAAAAGAATTTATTTTTGAGCACGTAGTGCAATGTTAGTGGAATAAAAAGAATTTCTTATAAAAAAAATACTAACATTTAAAAGAACTAGAATTGTATGTGCATGTGCGAGGCTATAGGGCGTTGGAAGATACAGATTGCTATGACGTAGGCGGGAAGAGCTTTATTAAAATGTTCTAATTAAATAAGTGCGAATTTATATTTTTTCATGGATTTCAATATAAAGGGTGTTTTACATCAGATAAGATTGATTAGAGACAAGAAAAAATCGTATAGGAGGGGTCGTCTATTTCTATTTAAGGCTGCAAGAGCAATTTTCTGAGAAAAAAACTAAAAAAATTATTAAAAAACAATGGAAAAATTGTTGAATATGAAATGAAATATGAAAATTCAAACCTATGATAACATTGAACTCAAAATTTTTTTTTCCATTTCTTTAATCAAGTCCATTGATTTGATTTACGAAAAAGAAAAGGACAAACCGATCATTTTGTGCTAGAGGAGACAAAAACCATGAAGTTGGCAGCCAGTTGTTAGCTTAGTTTTTTAGTTTCATTTATATTGTTCGCTTCATTTCCATTTTGCGCGGTAGCTATTTCGTAGGTTTATTAGCTTGGGTTTGAGCACGTGGATGTGGGAGGCGAAAAGAAGTTGGAAAAATACAAATTGCTGTGGTGCAGGTGGGAAGAGATTTTTAAACATTTTCTAAGTAAGTAAATGCAAATTTATCTATTTTAATTGTGGGATTTTTTATGGATTTCAATATAAGGGGAGTTTTACATAAGATTCGGTTGATTAGAAACAAGAAAAAATCGTATAGAAAAGGTTATCTATTAAGGCTTCATTTTGTGCTGCAGCTACTTCGTAGTTTTATTGGCGTGGGTATGAGCAAGTAGTGCAATTTAATTGGCGTTAATTGATTACTTCAGTGGAATAAAAAGGTAATTTCATATAAAAAAAACACTAACGTTTAAAAGAACTAGAATTGTATGTTCATGTGCGAGGCTATAGGGAGTTGAAGATACAGATTGCTCTGGTTTCTAATTAAGTAGGTAAATGCGAATTTATCTTTTTTATTGTGGAATTTTTCATAGATTTCAATATAAATGGTGTTTTAAATAAGATTATAATGGTTAGAGACAAGAAAAAATCCTATAGAAGGGGTCGTGTATTTCTAGTTAAGGCTGAAAGAGAAATTTTCTGAAAAAATTTCAAAAATCATTAAAAAACAATGCAAAAATTGTTGAATATGATAGAAATATGAAAATTCAAACCTATTATTACATGGAACTCAAAAAAAAATTTTTTCCATTTCTTTAATCAAGTCCATTGATTTGATTTACGAAAAAGAAAAGGACAAACCGGTCACTTTATTATAATTTATTATAAAAAAAATACTAACGTTTAAAAGAACTAGAATTTTATGTGGATGTGGGAGGCGATAGGGAGTTGGAAGATACAGATTGCTATAGTGTAGGCTGCGTCTACGAGGTATTTACCCCGCCGGAGTGAGAAGAGCTTTATATACATTTTCTAAGTAAGTAAATCCAACTTTTTCTTTATTAATTCTGGGATTTTTCATGGATAACAATATAAAGGGTGATTTACACAAACGGCTAGGGCATATAGGTTGACTAGAGATATAGGTTGGAAGGGCAATTTTCTGAAAAAAGACTTGAAATTGGAAAAAAACAAAAGAAACACTTACAATGTTAAGCTTAACCGTGTTTCAAAGCCAGGTCTATTCTTATTCTTTTCTTTTAGTTAAATTCATTTGCAATTTTCAAAAACTAAAAGACATTGAAGCATCTTAGTGTTTGACTAAAAATTGATATGGACATTAAATATAAAAAAAAAAAAAATACTAGTTAAAAACGTAAAATTTGATTGAACATTATTTTTTAATTTTTTTCAAATTTTTTAGTTAATTTATTTTTCAAATTAATTAATTTTTCAAAAATTATTCTTAAAAATAACTAAATGACTGAATTTCTGTCTTATTAAAAGCATAACATTGTAAAAAGGTATAGCATAACATTGTAAAATTGCTCTTTCCTTCTAAACAGGAGGAAATAGGCCACCCTTTCCATATATATTTTTTTTCTTATCTCTACCCAACCTATGCCTTAGCCTTTTGTCGCATAGTTTCAGGTACAAAAAATCTATATAAAATATTTCGACTTGAAAATTGAAATCTTCTTCAATTTCTACCAATTTTAATAATCTAATGAAATTGGTACATAAGACAAGATGCATTTAAATATGAAATCGACGAAAATTACCATGCTCTTATTTCTAAACCACTTCCTTAATTTGGATAATTTAACGGTTTCGAGTGTTGATCACATTCATCAAAATGGTTCTGAAAACCATTTTTAATTATAATAAAAATCTCGAAAAAATTTTATGTAGTTTTCATTTTCATTTTCATTATGAATGTGAAAATGAAAAAAATATACGTTCGTTTAAAAAAAAACTAGGTATTAATGTAAATGTCTTTCAAATTAAATATTAATTTGCTGCTGAAGATTTTGTGCCGTTTTACACTTTTTCTGTTTTTTTGGCGGTTCCTGCACATAGTGCAATAAAAAAAGGTAATTTCGTATGATAAATATTTTCATTTAAAAAAACTATATATTTACATAAATATCTTTTCAATTAAATATTAGATTGCTGCTGAGGATTTTTGTCGTTTAAAACTTTTTCAATAAAGAAAACTTATATTTTTCGAAAAATATGTTCGTTTAAGAAAACTTAACATTTACGTAAATTTCTTTTAATTTAAATATTACATTGCGGCTGAAGATTTTGTACCGTTTAAAACTTTTTTCGTTTTTAATATTTAAAATATTAATAGATATATTTTTCGAAAAATATTAGATTGCTGCTGGGGATTTGTGCCGTTTAATACTTTTTGGGTTTTTTTTTGGCGGTTCCAGCACATAGTGCAATTAAAAACGGTAATTTCTTATGATAATCATTTTCGTTTAAAAAGACTATATATTTACATAAATATCTTTTCAATTAAATATTAGATTGATGCTGGGGATTTGTGCCGTTTAACACTTTTTTGGCGGTTCCAGCACATAGTGCAATTAAAAACGGTAATTTCTTATGATAATCATTTTCGTTTAAAAAGACTATATATTTACATAAATATCTTTTTGATCAAATATTAGATTGCTGCTGAGGATTTTTTTTCTGTTCTTTTTGGCGGTTCCTGCACATAGTGCAATTAAAATAGGTAATTTCGTATGATAAATATTTTCATTTAAAAAAACTATATATTTACATAAATATCTTTTTGATCAAATATTAGATTGCTGCTGAGGATTTGTGCCGTTTTACACTTTTTCTGTTCTTTTTGGCGGTTCCTGCACATAGTGCAATTAAAAAAGGTAATTTCGTATGATAAATATTTTCATTTAAAAAACTATATATTTACATAAATATCTTTTTGATCAAATATTAGATTGCTGCTGAGGATTTGTGCCGTTTACACTTTTTCTGTTTTTTTGGCGGTTCCTGCACATAGTGCAATAAAAAAAGGTAATTTCGTATGATAAATATTTTCATTTAAAAAAACTATATATTTACATAAATATCTTTTTGATCAAATATTAGATTGCTGCTGAGGATTTTTTTTCTGTTCTTTTTGGCGGTTCCTGCACATAGTGCAATTAAAAAAGGTAATTTCGTATGATAAATATTTTCATTTAAAAAAACTATATATTTACATAAATATCTTTTTGATCAAATATTAGATTGCTGCTGAGGATTTGTGCCGTTTACACTTTTTCTGTTTTTTTGGCGGTTCCTGCACATAGTGCAATAAAAAAAGGTAATTTCGTATGATAAATATTTTCATTTAAAAAAACTATATATTTACATAAATATCTTTTTGATCAAATATTAGATTGCTGCTGAGGATTTGTGCCGTTTACACTTTTTCTGTTTTTTTGGCGGTTCCTGCACATAGTGCAATAAAAAAAGGTAATTTCGTATGATAAATATTTTCATTTAAAAAAACTATATATTTACATAAATATCTTTTTGATCAAATATTAGATTGCTGCTGAGGATTTGTGCCGTTTACACTTTTTCTGTTTTTTTGGCGGTTCCTGCACATAGTGCAATAAAAAAAGGTAATTTCGTATGATAAATATTTTCATTTAAAAAAACTATATATTTACATAAATATCTTTTTGATCAAATATTAGATTGCTGCTGAGGATTTTTTTTCTGTTCTTTTTGGCGGTTCCTGCACATAGTGCAATTAAAATAGGTAATTTCGTATGATAAATATTTTCATTTAAAAAAACTATATATTTACATAAATATCTTTTTGATCAAATATTAGATTGCTGCTGAGGATTTGTGCCGTTTTACACTTTTTCTGTTCTTTTTGGCGGTTCCTGCACATAGTGCAATTAAAAAAGGTAATTTCGTATGATAAATATTTTCATTTAAAAAACTATATATTTACATAAATATCTTTTTGATCAAATATTAGATTGCTGCTGAGGATTTGTGCCGTTTACACTTTTTCTGTTTTTTTGGCGGTTCCTGCACATAGTGCAATAAAAAAAGGTAATTTCGTATGATAAATATTTTCATTTAAAAAAACTATATATTTACATAAATATCTTTTTAATCAAATATTAGATTGCTGCTGAGGTTTGTGCCGATTTACACTTTTTCTGTTCTTTTTGGCGGTTCCTGCACATAGTGCAATAAAAGAAGGTAATTTCTTATGATAAATATTTTCGTTAAAAAAAACTATACATTTACATAAGTATCTTATTAATCAAATATTAGATTGATGTTGAGGATTTTGTGCCATTTACACTTTTTTCAAATAGTAAATAAAAAACTTATATTTTTCGAAAAATATTTTCGTTAAAGAAAACTTGGCATTTACGTAAATGTCTTTTAATTTAAACATTAGATTGCGGCTGAAGATTTTGTGAATTTTAACCTTTTTTTCGTTTTCTGGCCTTTGCTGCACAAACTGCAATATTAATATATTTATTGAAAAATATTTTCATACTAGATATTTACATAAATATCTTCCTACGGTATAAATTTAATTTCTTATGAAAAATATTTGCGTTTAAAAAAGCTATATATTCATATAAATAAGGTGAAACCCACTTCAGCGAAACCTGCTTTACTAAAAAACCCACTTAAATAAAGAACTTAGTTAAACCCCGTTCATTTTTCAACAAAATTTTCCATATAAAAATCCTGATATATGAAAAAAATATTCCCTAGAAATTTTATATTTTTATAGTAAAAAACTAGGTTAAGGAAAAAAAACCAAACAAAAAGCATTTCTTCATTATTGTTTTGTTACTAAATAAATATTTTTTTTTTGTTCAAAAGATTCGTTTCTTGGAGACTTTTTCCAGCAATTTTCAATATTGGAACACAAAATACTATGCATTTTTAAGAAACGAAAAATATTGTTATAAATTAAGATAATAATAATACATAATATCTATATAGTTTTCCATATCTGTGCCTATGTTTCAACAGAAAATCACGAAAATACAAAAAGTGAGAAAATTTTGATAAAAAAAAGCATTAAAAAAAATCTTAATAGAATGATTGTACATTTTTTTATTTATAATTTCAATTATCTTAAGATTTGCATTTAAAGTTTTTGTTTTCCGAATATATTTTGAGAATTGTTTCTCAGATTCGGTACCTAGTAATTCAGATAAACAATTTTATTTTTATTTTTCTTAAAGCCCCTCAAGACTTGCGTTTAAAAACTTTAAAAGTTATTAGTAGCTACTTTTCAATTTGTTTAATCAGGAAAAAAGACTTATTTTAGTATATTTATATATATATATATATTTAATTTTTAATATTTTTTCTTCAGAAAAAAAGACATAAATTTTCAATATTCCTTCTTCGGAAAAAAGACTTAGAAAAATCTTAGGACTTAGAAAAATTTTCATTTTTTTTCTTCGAAAAAAGACAGAAAAATTTTCAATATTTTTTCAGGACTTAGAAAAATTTTCAATATTTTTTCTTCGGAAAAAAGACTTAGAAAAATTTTCAATATTTTTTTTAGGACTTAGAAAAATTTTCAATATTTTTTCTTCGGAAAAAAGACAAAAATTTTCAAAATTTTTACTCCGAGAAAAAGACTTAGAAAAATTTTCAATATTTTTTCTTTGGAAAAAAGACTTAGAAAAATTTTAAATATTTTTTCTTTGGAAAAAAGACTTAGAAAAATGTTCAATATTTTTTCTTTGGAAAAAAGACTTAGAAAAATTTTCAATATTTTTTTTAGGACTTAGAAAAATTTTCAATATTTTTTCTTCGGAAAAAAGACTTAGAAAAAGTTTCAATATTTTTTTTAGGACTTAGAAAAATTTTCAATATTTTTTCTTCGGAAAAAAGACTTAGAAAAATTTTCAATATTTTTTTTTAGGACTTAGAAAAATTTTCAATATTTTTTCTTCGAAAAAGACTTTTAGGACTTTTAGGAAAAATCGAGATAAGGATTTACGAAATTTTTTTTTCCAATTATCCGAGACTCTCTAAAGTGAAGATTTTTTAGTTATCCAAGTTCGCTTACGTGAAAACCCCGGTTAAGTGAAATAATAATTCATTTTTCGTCGTTTCACTAAACGGGTTTGGCTGTATCTTTTAAATTTAATATTAGGTTGCTCTTAAGTTTTTGAGCCGTTTTAAACTTTTTTTTTCGTTTTTTGGCCTTTGCTGCACAAATTGCAGTAGGTATTAAAAGATATATATTTTTCGAAAAATATTTTCGTTTAAAAAACAATATATTTACATGAATATCTTTTTAATTAAATATTCGATTGCTGCTGAAGATTTTGTGCCATATAACATTTTTTTCTTTTTTGGCGGTTCCTGCACATAGTGCAAGTAAAAAAGGTAATATTTTTTGAAAAATATTTCCATTAAAAAAAATAGCAATTTATGTAGAGATTCTTTTTAAATTAAATATTAGGTTGTTGCTGTATTTTTGTGTGCTTCGTTTGTTAGAAATGGAAAGCTTGTTTGAGATTCTTACCTCGCTGGAGCTGGAAGAGTTCCATCAACATTTTCAAAGTAATTAGATACGATTTTATGTTTTTTGATTTGGTCATTGGTAATGGAATACTTTATACAGGGCTTTTTGCATAAGATGGGACAAAAGGTTTGGACGTGTAGGTTGAGTCGAGACAAGAAAAAAATGAGTTGGTTCGGACGGTCAGTTAAGGGAGAAAGGGTAATGTTTTTTTCAAAAGAAAAAGTTTTGAAATAGAAAAAAAAATCATTAAAAAAAAATGAAACATTTATAATGTCATACTACAACTTTCTTAAAGTCAGAAATTTATTCCGTCTTTTAATAAAATTGTATTTTTTTTAATTCTCAAAAACTAAAAAACTCTAAAGCATCCGGTTTTTAGTGCTTGATTTAAAATTAATAGTGTCATTAAATACTAAAAATAGTAATTAATAACGTAAAATTTTAAACAAAATTAGTTTGAAAATATTTTTTTTTAAATATTTTGAGTTTGGAAATTAATTTTTCAAAACTATTGACAAACATTTTGAATAAAAAGAAGCAAAATAAAAATGGATTTCCGGCTTTAAAAAATTTTTGATTTTTGTTTGATTTTTTTCCATTTCAAGGAAATAGACCACCCTTCACATAAGAGTTTTGGTTGTATCTTCCAAATCTGCACGCCCTAGCCTTTTGTGGCATAGTCTTAGGTACAAATAATAAAATATAAAATATTTTGATTTTCAAAATTATTTTTTTTGTATGAAACCAATTTTAATAAACTTTTTTTAAATTGGTAGATAAACTACAATGTAATTTCCAAACTCCTTGCTGTTTTGGATAGATTAAACGGTTCCGAGTGTTTATTCATTTTCATATTCATTTTGAAAATGTTGAAAATGTTTTCTACATGCATATTTTTACAAATTTTTGTTAGAATTTAATTTGGTTTTTAGATCCACTTTGACAACTAAAACCAACACTCGGAACCGTTTCAATTATCGAAATCAAGCAAGTGGCTTGGAAATAAGAGCGTAATACATCGTTCGATTTCAAGAAATTTCTACCAATGATGGGGTGAATATTTCGTTAAATAATGTAACAGACACGAAATTACGCATATTAATCATGATAAAAAAAAATTAATACCGTATTCCATAAGCCACGAAAAATAATTAAAATTATATTGACATCTGTAAATACCAATGGAAACAATTGCTATTTTCGTATGAGCATTTCTCTCATACCGAATAGTTTTTGGTGTAATTGAGTTTCTGTTATTTTGGGCTATAGTTAGCAAATTTAATTTTAGTTTTACTTTTATGGATGAAATGATAATGATAAATATTTTAAAGATTTTAACATTGTTGATGCGAATACCCTTACACTTTTGACCGAAAATGACCTTTTGACACTATTTCCAACTGACGTTGGCAATCGGGTCAAAGTTAGATCAAAAATTTCAACTTGGCGAAATGGCATAGTAAGGCTTTTTTATATTTGACTTAGCTTGTGAATGATTTTCTTATTTTTCATGTAGAATGCTGGAAAAGTACATACCTTAGTGGATGGAGTAGAAAACTGGTTGCATTCTCAAAGCCAATCCTCGACCCCATCAACTTCGTCGAGAAGCAATTATGCGCTTCAATCTTTTGTAAGCAAAAATTTTCATATAATGGGACAGCTATAGCGATCATTGTAATGCATCTGTGATAATATTTTACTTTTAACAAAGATAGTTTCTAGAAAAGCCCAATTAGAATATTATCCAAAGCTATCCGCTTCGGTTTGTATTGTTGTAATCTGTTAGGAAAGTTCTGATGATGTCTGTTCCTAAAATTTGGTTTTCTGGTGTCAGGCCTTCTGTTGTTGGTTGTTCTTTCTTTGTAAAGGAATAAAATATAAAAATATTTTTGAAATGCATTTTAGAAATTAATTTTTAAGAATGGAATGATCCAAATAGCCGCGTAAAAATTTAAACTTTCTTTTTCTTTTTGTCAGCTGTTTTAACCTATTCGGATTTTTTCGTTCTCAAACAACGCGGGCATTGTTTATGTTTTGTTGTGTTTTCATTTTTTCAGTGTTTCAATTTAAAACCTCAAAATTGTTTAAATAATAATATGCCATAATTTCGATGCCTGCAATAAATGTTTACATATTGTTTAGACCGCCCTGTTAAAAAAAAAATGTTTTCGTTTCACCGATGCATGACAACGATAGCTACTTAGTCTGACTTCTTAATGTCACAAACACATTAATACCATGACATTTTTCTAGGACTTAGCCTATTTTTTAAGTTCTCATAATAAATTTAGTATTGCCTATAATGCAAATAAATTTCTTCCGGACTACTTAAGAGAGGAACTCATACAAGAAGCAGTTAAATTTTACACGGAACAAAATTATTTAATGAGACACGATGATTTTGTATGCATAACAAAACAGATATCTGAAACTTTCCCAAATGAGCCTTCGGTATTTTAAATAAGTTTTCATGCATGTAACAAGAACAATTTTACTATTCAATTTAGCTTGTCTACTACAATCAAGCCACTAAAAAGGGGCGACTTCAAACCATTTACAAGACAACTTTAGCTCGCCTCCGTCGAAATGGTTTACCAGTTATGTCTAAAAGGAAAAAAATGTCACTTACAGAAACAATAGAAAACATAGGTTTGTATTTATGGTTCATTTATACAGGAGGGCATTCACGATGTCATGTAACTTTAACTATAATTTTATTTTTACTTTATCTGCTTTCAATATATGACTGTTGCATTGCATCGTGAATGTTCCTGAAAATGTTTCGTAAAAAATTCAAAATAAGTGAAAAAAATAAGGGGTTATATACGTATATTTTTTATTTTTTTTGAGGAAACAACATTCTTATTTATTTTCTTTGATTCGGAAGTGAAAATATGTTGTGCTGGGTTTTAATGGAAATAGTATGTATATACATAGATTAGTACAATTTCGTGATGAACGGATAAAAGAAGTAGATATTATATCATAAGAAAGACACAACCATAGTTTCACTGTTACCTATACATAAATAATATTTTAAGTCCTTTAATTTATAAAAGCATTAATTTTAAAATACTGCTTTTATAATTTCTATATAGAGTCAACTATACATTCTGAGGATCAGAAGTGGTTAAAGACCCACACCACTCCATTTGCTACATTAGAGACCAAGTGGATGGCAACAACAGAAATTCGATCGAAAAAGATTAAAGATTTAAAAACAAAGGATATTACAATTATTCTAGTTGATTGGCCATCTTTCTTACTACCGGAAGGACCTAGATTGGTATTTCTTTTAAGTGCTTTTACTATTTTTAATGTTCTTATCAGTATTAGTAACTTAAAGAAATATACCCTTAATCGTTATACATAATATATAATATCACCTCTTAAAACCACCTGAAATTTTATCATTATAAATTACTTCAGAAAATTGTTCAAAAATACGGAAAGCTATCAAAACACAAATTCTTTAACATTGAATAAAGTTTTTGAATTAATTTTCTTTAAACGTTATGAAAACTTTTGTTTGAGTTTTTTTTGTGTAAAAAGTCGAAATTTCTCTTTGAAAATTAAAACAGTGGAATACTTGGCCTTAAAATCATTGAGCTGAGACTTTTCGCTGTGTTACGATGTACTACCAGGCATGTTGTTTATCTTCATCTAAACAAGATGATTCACCCTCCTAGAGGAGAGGGGGAGGGGGTGGTAATTTTGTTTTAAATCGACATAAAATAAAAACAAAATTTAATTAATAATTTTTAAATAATTTGAATTAAAAACAAAATAAAAGAACGGACTGCTGACTTTAAAAAGAAGTATAAAATGATATTGTAAGTCTCGTCGTTCTTTTGTAACGCTTGCTTATTTTATGGCAACGATTTCCCCTTGACAGTTAACAAACATAATTTGACGGAGAATATACTTATATATACATATCTATATGCTAAACGATGACTTATGTGACATTCAAATAGATCCTAGTATCTTTTAATATATTTATTAAGAATTTTTGGTTATGGAAATACTAATAAATTTTATAAATTTCGAATCTAGATTGACATCGATTTCGAGTATCTTCATCCAGGCAAGGATTTAATTTTATTGGACAAATGGACAGACTTCATAGCTGAAATGATGCCGATTTTAAAACACAAAATTAAAGACAAATACAGTTTAGCAAAACTAAAAACATTTCAAACATGTACCGGTGAGCAGCGAGATATAGTATTTACATTACTTCTACATGCAGTCTTACCTCCTGGCGGTCATTCCAAAAATAAAGTCACAAAGAAAACCTGGAAATTTAGCATTGCAGATAGTCAAAACTCATTTATATTTAAGGTAAATAACTGTAATTCGTATACAGAACTTATTGAACAAAGAAGAAATGTATATAAAAACCATGATATGCACATGCAACCATTTATTTTGATAGTTTCAAATGAAGACTTTTCAGAAATAACAAATATTCAAGTAGTGTATGACACAATTATGTACAAGTTTGATTCTTTTATCAAAGCACTTTCGTGTGCATTTAAGATTCACTACGTTTTTGATTTAGATTACCAAAAAGAATGTTACTCGGTTTGGGAGCTTTTACAATGTAAAATTTTTGATATTTCTAGCTCGAACGTTGCCACTAACGTTAATAATATACTTTCTTTCCTAAGAACTTAAATTTTGTATCCTTTATTATTTTTTAAGAATTTGCATATAATGATCATCTCCTATATTTAACTTACTAATTATTTTATTCAAATATTTACACTAGTGTTAACGTTATACTTTCAGTGCCTAGCACCTAATTTATTATCCATTAACTTACACTAGTGTAAATTGACCTTAACTTTACACTTTCTTATATTTATCACTAACATAGTATCCATAATCTAGTATTGGTTTAATATTTTCACATATTTGTGTCTAATGACCAAATTGCTTTAAGCACTATCTCCTGCATTTTAATATCAATATAAAATTGGATTAAATAAAAGCGTATCATTTTTTAAAACATTCAAGCTTGAAATATTTTCCTTTCAAACTTCTGCACTAACATTAACAATTTGCTGTATCTTATTGTATAATGTTCAAATTATCACTTTTTTTAGTCAATGAGTACGGTAGGGAAACACATTTGCATAATATAATGAATAATGATCATCTCCTACATTTAAAACTAACTTCTTATTTTATTCAAATATTTACACTAGTGTTAACGTTACACTTTCAGTGCGTAGCACCTTATTTATTATCCTTAAACTTACACTAGTGTAAATTAAGCTTAAAGGTACACTTTCTTATATTTATCACTTGCTATAGTATCCTAAACCTAGTACTGGTTTATTATTTTCCACATATTTGTATCTAAAGACCAAATTAGTCATATGAAATTTAGTATTGCAGATAGTCAAAACTCATTTATATTTAAGGGAAATAATTGTAATGCGTATACAGACCTTATTGAACAAAGAAGAAATGTATATAAAACCATGATATGCACATGCAACCATTTATTTTATTAGTACGGTAGGGAAACGTTTTTTACGATGTTTACTTGTTTTGAATGCAAACATGTATTCGAGTCGATACAATCGCTTATCACTCATTTCAAATGTTTCCATATTTTTAAAGCCAACCAAAAATATCAATGTGTTCAAGATAATTGCACATCACAATTTCTGAACATTAATAAGTTGAAGAGGCATTTGGAACAACATTCCAATTTCAGTAAAATAGAGTTCTCTGTCGATAGAAATATTTCAAAAATTCCAGAAAATATAAGTCTAACTGAAGAATCTAAAGATTGCAACAACCCGGTGTACATCGATTGTAATACCGAAAATAATGATGATTTTTTTTCTACAGAAAATATAGAAGAAGTTCAAAATGTTTGCCTTGATTTTGTACTCAAACTTAATAGTTATAGTCACATGACAGCAAAACAAATAGATGAGATTATATCTGATACCTCAAATTTACTTCAACTTATATTTGAAAAATTAAACCCTATCCTTAGATATATTGATAGTACAGTCAAACAAAAATTTTCTGACCTTTTTGAGTATTGTGCTGATCCTTTTAAGAATTTTGGAACCGAATTCAAATTGCATTCATTTTTACAGGACTTAAAGTTGATTGAAGAACCTCAACAGTTTGTCATAGATAAAACAGTAAAGTTAGTGAATAAAAAAGGTCTTTCTAACTTTTCTGATAGTTTAATATCGGGAACAATTCTTCCAATATCATTTATTTTCAAAAGTTTATTTGAAACTTCCAACAACTTAGAAGATGCTTTATTACACATAAAAAAACTTGAATCTTGCGATAGTTCAATTACATCAGACTTCTTACAGGGTGATCTATGGAAAAAAAAGAGAGAAAAATACCCCAATGATTTGTGCATCAACTATAATTTATATTATGATGATTTTGAAGCTGGTAACCCTTTGGGAAGTCATTCAGGATCGCAAGCTATGGCAGCATTTTACATAAATATTCCTTCACTTTCCCGAGAGCTAAGTTCTCGCATAGACCATATTTTTCCTGTCATGTTCGTAAGAACACAAGATTTTAAAAAATTCGGAAGCAACAAATGTATTCAAATTCTTGTGGATCAGCTGGTTCTTCTTGAAACAAAAGGAATAGATTTCAAAATTAAGAATGATCAAGTTCTTAACATACGTTTTTTATTAGGTCTTATAGTCGGCGATAATTTGGCAGTCAATCTTTTGCTAGGATTTACACAATCTTTTAGTCATAACTTTTACTGCAGAATTTGTTTAAGTCCTAAAGTTGAAAACCAAACAAAAGATACAGAAAATAGATTGCTTTATAGAACTATTGCAAACTACGAAGATCAACTAATTAATAAAACGTATTCAGAATCTGGAATAAAATTTGAATCAGTTCTCAATGAAATTCCCTCATTTCATGTCACAGAAAATTTTTATTCTGATTTGATGCACGATACGTTTGAAGGTGTTATCAAGTACGGACTCACAAACAGTATTTTATATTTCATTTCGCAAGGATTTTTCACTCTTGAAGAGTTAAATGATAAGTTAGAATTTTTCGATTACGGTGAAATCGAGGCACGTAACAAGTGTCCAAAGATAAAACCTTCTCATTTAAAAGAAAAAAAACTTCAAGCTAGTGCCAGAGAAACAATGTCATTGTTGCATTTTTTTTCGTTAATGGTGGGTCATAAAATTCCAAAAGTTAATAAGATTTGGAAATACATACTATTATTGGAAAAAATTATGTTTAAAACTTCATCATCTTCTTTTACAGAGGCAGAAATATTTGAAACTGAAATTTTAATTTCAAAGCATCACGCAATGTATATAGAAATTTTTAATGACACTTTAAAACCTAAACACCATTTAATGACCCATTATGGCTCTCTAATAAGATATTCTGGTCCTTTGAAATTTCTTTGGTGTATGCGTTTTGAATCGAAAAATAGGGAAATGAAATCTTATACAAACGCTACAAAATCACGTCGAAACTTACCGTACTCATTGGCAAAAAAGTGTTCACTTAAACACGCATACTTCCTGAATTCATGTAAGATTAAACATAATAACTACAGTAGTTTAAAAAAAAAAAAGGACAAAATTAATTATTTTCATGAAATAATAAGAAATCCAATTTCGTTTGGAGACTACGAGCAACTACAGTTTTACTCTGAAATACAGTACCAAGGTACTCTTTATAAAACAAGTTTTTTTGTTTTCAAAAGCGATATGTTTTTCAAAATAAAAGATATAGCTTTATTTGAAAACAAAACATTTTTATTGGTAAAGGAAGTCATTATAAAAAGCATAGATCAACATTTTCAATGTTTTATAATATCACATATAAGGACGGAATACGAAATATTTTCAATAGATTCATTTCAAATGAAACCTTTCCTTTCGTATACGCTAATGGATGGTCGTAATGTTTTTAAATTGTCAAATTTTTAATGCTAATTTAAGGCAACTGATTTTATAGTTTAAAAATTTAAAAGAATTCCACTTTTATTTTCAAAAAATAATTCATAATTATGCTATGCTAATTTTTGTAAATAACAATGTAATATGTAGCTATATACAAAGAGAAAACCAATAATAAATCGAATCTATCTATAATTTTATAATATAATTATTATATAATTTTATCAGAAACCAAATCATGTTAAAAATCATTGTAATAAGATTAATACGTAAGAATTAAAATAAGATAAAATTTAATGTTAAGATGAATATAGTAGTTTACATTAATTGAATAAATAATGTTTTTTTTTTTACTAAAATATAAACTTGTTCTTGTTTCTTAAAAAAGGTTTATTTATTTAACTTATTGTATAATCTTCTTAAAATAACATATAAATTTAAATAAAATAAAACTTATTAAGTGTAATTTACAAATAAATACTGTCAATTTACAATGAAATATTTGAAATCTACAATATTACAGCGCTAATTTGCAATAATATTATTGTAAATTACAACCGTATTATTGTAAATTACAAACGTTTTCTGTAGAAATACAAATTTCTCATTGTAAATTACAATCAAATATTTGTAATCTACAACAAATAAGTTATATTTTACCACTGCACTGGCTTGATTTTATGCATTTACGTTGTAAATTGCAAAAAAACTTTTTTAGAAATAACACCAAAGTAAGTATAATTTACAAAAAATTTGGAGTAATTTACAAATATATATTTTAAATTTACAAAGAAATATTAAAAATCTACAAAATTACAGCGCTAATTTGCAATAACATTATTGTAAATTACAACCGTATTATTGTAAATTACAAACTTTTTCTGTAGAAATACAAATTTCTCATTGTAAATTACAATCAAATATTTGTAATCTACAACAAATAAGTTATAATTTACCACTGCACAGGCTTGATTTTATGCATTTACGTTGTAAATTGCAAAAAACTTTTTTAGAAATAACACCGAAGTAAGTATAATTTACAAAAAATTTGGTGTAATTTACAAATATATATTTTAAATTTACAAAGAAATATTTGAAATCTACAAAATTACGGCGCTAATTTGCAATAACATTATTGTAAATTACAACCGTATTATTGTAAATTACAAACGTTTTCTGTAGAAATACAAATTTCTCATTGTAAATTACAATCAAATATTTGTAATCTACAACAAATAAGTTATAATTTACCACTGCACAGGCTTGATTTTATGCATTTACGTTGTAAATTGCAAAAAACTTTTTTAGAAATAACACCGAAGTAAGTATAATTTACAAAAAATTTGGTGTAATTTACAAATATATATTTTAAAATTACAAAGAAATATTTGAAATCTACAAAATTACAGCGCTAATTTGCAATAACATTATTGTAAATTACAACCGTATTATTGTAAATTACAAACGTTTTCTGTAGAAATACAAATTTTTCATTGTAAATTACAATCAAATATTTGTAATCTACAAAAAATAACTTATAATTTACCACTGCACAGGCTTGATTTTATGCATTTACGTTGTAAATTGCAAAAAACTTTTTTAGAAATAACACCAAAGTAAGTATAATTTACAAAAAATTTGGTGTAATTTACAAATATATATTTTAAATTTACAAAGAAATATTTGAAATCTACAAAATTACGGCGCTAATTTGCAATAACATTATTGTAAATTACAACCGTATTATTGTAAATTACAAACTTTTTCTGTAGAAATACAAATTTCTCATTGTAAATTACAATCAAATATTTGTAATCTACAACTAATAAGCCATAATTCACTACTAAAAAATAGTAATCTACAACCTTATAGTTTAAAATTGCAATTATCAGGTCGTAAAACACAACCGTTTTGTTGTAATTTTTAACTATAACACTATAATCTTCTCAATGAACGAAATTAATTGCAACAAAAAAGTTGTATTTTTAAAAAAAATTCTTTAAATTTGCAACACAATTATCTTAATTTAAAGAAAATATTTGTGTTTTACAACAGGGTAGTTCTCAAATTGCGATTAAAAGTTTGAAAATCACGAACAGTTGATTCGTGTATTACAAATGAGACTTTAAATCTTCCACAAAATAGTTTTAATTTATAAATGTTTTTTTGTGATTTGCAATCAAAATGTTGTAAACTTATCGAAAGATTTATAAACGGCGAAAATATATCTCCATCAGATTGAATAAATTGCCACTAAGAGTTTTAAAATCTAAAATAATTATTTGCAAATTAAGACCAAGCAGTTGCAAATTATAACAAAATAGTTTAAATTCTACGTTCTTCAACTCTTGAATCTCTCCCTGATCGTTTAATTTCTAAATACCTTTAATAGCAAATTTAAAAAAATGAGCTGCAATTTTAAACAAATTGATTGAAATCGTTTTTTTCTCTCGGGATCTGGATTTAAACTTTTGGTTTGTAATTCAGTACTTTTAATTTGTAATGTCATATTTTTGCGATGTTTTCGTGATTACAAACAAAGAGTTGTGATTTACAAAAAATGAGTCGAGGGTACGAAACTGCACATAATTTTCGTGAATTTGCGTCCATTTGTCGTGATATGCGCTCCGACTTCTTTCCGTGTAATGTGTTAAATTTCATAGAATAATGTGGCATCGATGTTAATAATGGTTTTAAAGAACAACTGACAAATTTTACTTATTTTTTTTAATTTTGAAATTTTGAAATTTTAGTAAGTGCTAATTATAAAAAAGGCTTACGAGTACCATTAACTCTGCATGCGCCAAAAAATAATCATTAGTAACGTTTCCAATCTGTTCGAATTTCTTCACAATTTTATCAATTGCTTGCGTAGTCGGTCGATTATGACGACCATAATAATCGCGTAGTGCGCGAAAAGTGGCTACGTTTGAATCACCACTTTTTGTAGTAAGTTTTAATAATTTTAACGCGTTGTTCGATTGTTAAGCGATCCATTATCGTAAATGGCAAACTTTCAACTAATATTCAAATGACAGCTGAGTTTGACAGGTGTCAAATGCCAGCACTACCAACTTGAAACCACGAAATGAATGACCCTGTATTGAAAAGCCCGAGAGCATGTTAATAACTTCAAATGTTTTTGTAGCAAAATTCACTGACCTGACATTGATCAAACAGATTTTTTTCAAGCAGGACTATTGCATATATAAGACGATAACATTATCTTCGTCAAAAAATTACGATCATTTGACGATAAAATTGACTGTGGTTTAAAGTTTCCAAAAATTCTAAAGACGTGTGTTTATTTTATTTAGATGCTCGTGTGTTCATACTTATTTTAAACTATAAACAATTACTTTTTGATCACGGATTGGGTCGCGGTGTGCACATTCCTTTATTGTTTTTCTGGTCCTCATGACGTGCGGCCAAAAGGAAGTGCGGAAAAAGACCACTCATATGTGATATACGAGTATGTATGTAGATAAATGTATAGAACTTTAAGTTTATCAAAAATTAGAATAGTTTAAGATCAGACTTACCTTAGACTCGTATAAAGAAAAAAAAAATCACAATACGTTGGAATCTAAATATAAAATGAATTGTTCTTTTGTTAGTAAGCGCAAAACTCAGCTAAGCATCATTAGATTTGCATGGTCTTTTTTTTTGGATTCGTTTTAAATCATTTAAACACACTACAAATCAGAAAATTGAAAATTTCAAACGGAAAAGTGGGAAAATCGAAAAAAACGGAAATTGCATACTTTTAGGGGTGGATGGTGGCGAGATTTGAAAATTCCATTTTGTAAAGGTAGGACAAAATATTGATTTTAAGGAATATGACAAAAGTTACAGAATTGACATTGACAAAAATTAGTGTCCCTCACAAGAATGGCATCAACAATAGATGGCGTTACGCCCTCAGACTGCTAAATTTATCTATAAAAATTATTGGAGCATGCCAAAAAATTCATTAAAAATTATTCTTTGAAGCCCCTATACCTACATTTTATTTTCACTTTTTAAAATTCTTAAATTGATGAACGATTCTGTGCGAAGCCGGGCGAATCAGGAGTCATGTTCAGTAAAATTAGATCTCAGCAATCTCAGTTAAATGAACATGATGAAAATGACAGGCAAAATTTCTCAGCTTTGCTGTCAAAATTCTGAAAAAAAAAATTGGATTCGCTCGCTCACCTTTTGAGTGAGAAAATTATCTCTGAGATCTCATTTTTCTGAACGGGTCAAGGTAGTATTTTTAAAAGTCACCATCTCAAAACATCAAATATTCTAAAAACACCCTTTTAATAAATACTATTTTAACTTCCCCCATAGGTACAAAGATGCTAAAAGAAAATGCCACAAATCTACATACTTTTTTGTATCCAAATCAATCAGTTCGATACATAAATCAATTGCCACTACTGCTATTTCTATATTAAAAAAAAAAAAAAAAAAAAAACATCTTCCCCACATGAAACACCTACATACAAATAGTTAGCGACCACATGGCCCCATCATGATCATCAGCGATATTTCGCACCAATAAAGGTGCAACATTTTTCATCTACATTCCTCTAAAGCTAATTTTTCACATACCATAAATACCATCTCATACCAAGCATATAGTTCTTGCTGTTCATCCATCGTCTTTCCTTTGACTTCTTTCATTCAAAAGAAGAGAATGATATCTATCCACCCAACTCAGCTTCATAGACCACAATATCTACATCATTTCAACCCCTTAATGAGCTAATAACAATCTCCTCTATAACAACCATAATATATGGGGTACGTATAGAAGTATTAGAAGGCAGCCTAACTCACTCACATCACTTATATCATATAATATATGAATAAAAGGGAAGCCCAATGAATAATTGAGGAGGAAAAAGAAAAAAATAAAAGCTTTCACCTCCCCCAATTAGAAAGATAAGCTTTCACTCACTTTCTCTTGCTCTCTTTATAAAATTAGTCTTACTCTCTTAAATTCCACCCGCAAATGTAAACAACAGGTGATGATGGCCTCTTTACAGGACAAACTAAAACCATTCCACTTGTGAAAATTATGTAGAATGGGGAGGGGTGGGAGGGATGTTGTGGGGGTTGATGATAGTACGCAAAAAAAAATTCAAACGCCATGTGGATAACAACACACTTGACTCTCTCTTTCATGAAAAGAGAATGAAAATCTGACTGAAAACTGAAACTCTCAAGAGTATAATTCAAAAACTATTTGAGAGGAAGCTGTGTTCTGTGTATCTTTCAGATGCAAAGAATATTTACGGTATTCGTTGTCGTTGTCGTCGTCGTATTTATAATAAAAGTACAATAAGATGATTTCAAATGTTCAGTTACTCTTTGGTTTCCGTCGTGGTGGTGTAGTGTTTGAAATAATGTTTTCGATTCAACAAGATTTATCCGCTTTAAGATTGAGATACATTTTGTATCTTTTTTCTGTTTAATTATTGAAATTGAAAATAAATTCTGTTTCTTTTTGTTGTTTTGGTTTGAGTAATATCATTTATGCGAATGATTGACGTTTAAGTGCAGTTCAATTCCCTTTGCCCCTAACCACTCACAAAAAAAAGGAAACAAAAAAACAAGAAAAAGGATTTGCAAAGTTTATCCAAAGGATCTGTTATGTGTATATATATGTTCTAAAGGATTGTAAACTTCTCATCTGTTAAACGTTCATCGTGGCACGTTCGTCGCCGTCAAAAGCGGATGTGTGCATCAGAGTAGTTGTTATAAGTACACGAGAGTACAGGTATTCTATATGTGCACAACATCATCATCATCATCAGAAAAAACACGATACTCCTTGAAGTGTCACAGTGATATCCTTCTTCGACGATTCTATATCTAAAACAACCGACGAGGACAACGATGTCGTGGGGCTGCTGTTGCTGCTGCTGCGTTTAATTGCAATTGCGACGTCGTTAACGTAAACTATCCCCAGAGACCCAAGTCCTTTCTGATATAATATCCTTTCCCATTCGAGAAGGAGGAAGTGTTGCACATTTTTTTCCATTTTTTTTTGTTTTTGTGTGTTTTTTTTCACGTTGATACCTTCCTGCTGCTTAGAGAGCTCAAACTTGATGCGGTGTATCCTGCTGCCGATGCTGTGCAGCCGGAGGAGCTGGTATCAGCAGGAACAGTAAATTGGCCAGAGTTGTATATATCCTTTCAAAGTTGAATTCCTTTTCTCGCCACATGCTGTGTGTAATATAGAACTCTCTGTATATACCAACTATCAAAGGACTATTGTAAAAACTAACCAGTACGACCCCCTCCATATCCCCAAAGCCCCAACAGCATGTCTGGACTTTATTGTTGAAAATAAATAATACAGAAAAATACAAAATACCTAGAGTAATATTTATAGAAAAAAAAAAACGTGTGTTGTCCTTTATCGCTGTGCGTGTGTGTGGCATCATTGCAGTTGTTGTGGTATTTTATACATAGTGAAAGGACATTACAACCTTTAAAATCGTAATTTCAATAATGAATCCTTGCAAATAGAAAAAAAAGAAGAAGAATTGTAACAAAAAAAAAAAAAACAAGGAATAATTATTAAAAGTGGTCCATTGATAGAGTTGATTTGCAACACTAATACCTATATAAACAGAGGGAAGGAAAAAAAATAAAATAAGAAAAATATCCTGGGTACCTATTCGTGTATATTTATTCAACAGATATCCTGCAAAAACAACAACAACAACAACACTCAAATATAATTCGTAACAGATTGGAAAAAGATTCATTTGGGGTGAGTTGTTATTTGCTGTTTCTGTTTTGTTTTTAGAAATAAGGATTCTTTTACACTCAGGGTATATCTATCTATACCACCCACATTTTACTCGTTTATATACATATATAAAAATATTCTAATAGATACGAGTATGTATACATATAGATATAGGTGTATCTTTCTATACTTATGGCAATTAGATACTTTTTTTTTTTTTCTTTATTTTTTTTTCTTCAATAAGCCGGTCGTTGTGTGTGCCTGCCTGCGATATCAAAATAATACTTATAGTATTGGAAGGAGTAGAAGATATTATTATAATTGGGATGATGGGAGATATAGGGGGGGGGGTTGTTGGTTATATTTGCAGGTCTAGAGAACATTTTGTGTGTGCGTCCTGGTTATAATTTTTTTTTTTTTTTTTCAAAGGACGTTTCTCTCCTCTTCTAGTCCTATATATGAATGAAGATTGAAATATTATATTCACTTGGATACCTAGATCTTAAGAAGAAGAAAATGCCACAAAACATTTCTTGAGATTGTTGTGATGGGATCTCTTTTGTGTCCTTTTTATGTATGGTCACATTATTGGACATTGGATATATTAAAAATTGGGGATATTAGATTAGGGATGTAGGTACCTACCGAATGCCGATAGAATGGTTCAGGTTTGTATAATTTTTTTTTTATTTTATTTAGAAAGGAGTTTGAAATCATTGGACTTTATAATGAATTGGATTTTATTTTCTTGTTGGGATTCTTATTATTTGATTGTTTTTTTTTTTTTGCAGTCATGAACTTTTTTTTATTCTTGTTGCTTAATTTAATTTCTATATAGGTTAGGAGAAACTCGTTTAAATTTAAATCAAACAAGCTCATATAGAGATATTTGGGTTTTTATTCAAATTTAATTTATAATTGGAAATGACAATTTAAATGACACAAAATCTGAATCCTTTTGAATAGTTAAGGTCAAATAAAAAGTAGATTTTGAAGAAATTTGCTTTAACATATTTTTTTCACAAATTTAAAATAAAATAAAAAATGAGAATTTTAGAATTTATATTTTGAAGTTTTTTCTTGTAAAACTAATCAGAACAAAAACATAAATGTTAAAAAGTAAGCCAAGTTCTTCTATAAAAAACCTGCATGTAACAAATCAGCCGTGAAAAGTAGTGAGATCTTAAAGTACGCCAAGTTCTTATTTTATCAAGGTTTAATATCAAATATTTAAAGTAGAGTAATATTGAAACAAGTCCATGAGACATGAGACAAAATAATTATTTAATGACCAAAATTTGGCGGTTTACTTGGCAAGTTTTCTTTTTTTTTAAACGCTTTGAAAACTTGACTAGTGAACCGCCAAATTACAATTTGAACTTGATTTAGTTTCTGTTAACTTCTTCACCAAAACTATGCGAACTAAGTTTGAAATATAATTTTGATCAATTTGATCCTTAAAATCGTAGGTCTGATGAACAGAAATAAAAAAAATATTTTTGATTAAAATTGATAAATCTCCAATGTTTTTTTTCAAGCTCATCACTTTTTGAAGTATAGAAGTATGTATACAGGGTGTCCCGAAATTACCGCCTCAGAAGAAAACCATGAGTTCCTGAGGTCATTTGAAGTCGAAAAACTTAAGAGGTAATTTTCTCGTTTTCGCTTCTTTTTCGACTTATAACGGTTTTTATGATTTTTATTCTTTTTTCCTTTGACTGGCTCTAACTTTGCCAAACTACAACCGATTTTTTAAAATTTTATTTTATTTAAACAAGAACAGTTAGACACTTGTATCTACTATACAACTATTTTCTGTGTGGATAACAGTTTTCCCGCAAATTATTTTCAAGCATATTTTTTAAGCATTTTAAGGTTGGTTTTTTGACTTCGATATGATATGATATGATTATAAAAACACGTTATTAAGTATAATTTTTTTTAAATTATTATGAAAGCCCAATATGTTCTTAATAATATTCTTAAAAATACTTAACATTTTTGTAACTAAAAATACATTTAAAATTATTAAAAAAAATAAAAAAAACAAAAAATAAGGAAAATAAAATAAAGTGTGATATTTGATGAAAACGAATTGAAACGAATAAAAAACTACGCTGAGCCTTTAGTGTTGAATGTTAGAAAGAGTTAAGTAAAAGTAAGACCGTTAGAAGTTTTTTATTCGTTTTTATTCAAATATTCATATTTTCTTGATTTTCCTTTATTTGTTGTTTTTTATTTTTTAATAATTTTATGTCTATTTTTAAGTAAAAAATGTTAAGTATTTTTAAGAACACGTATTGGGCTTTCATAATAATGAAAAAAAAAATTACACTTAATAACGTGTTTTTGTGATAAAAATCATATCGAAGTCAAAAAACCAACCTTAAAATGCTTAAAAAATGTGCTTGAAAATAATTTGCGGGAAAACCGTTATCCACACAGAAAAAAGTTGTATAGTAGATACAAGTGTCTAACTGTTCTTGTTTTAATAAATTTTCAAAAATCGGTTGTAGTTTGGCAAAGTAAGAGCCAGTCAAAAGAAAAAAGTATACAAATCATAAAAACCGTTATAAGTCGAAAACGAAGCGAAAACGAGAAAATTACCTCTTAAGTTTTTCGACTTCAAATGACCTCAGGAACTCATTTTTCTTCTGAGGCAGTGATTTCGGGACACCCTGTATAGAAGAAGAACTTGGTCCCAACTTAGAATGACAGAAATTGCCCGAATTCTAAATATTTTTAAAATTCAGTTCAAGAGATAAATTGAAGCTTCGATCAATCAAAGTATAAAATAATTTTAAAACTTTTAACGTAATACATATTTTGTATTTGTACTGGTACTGGTAAAAAATTTTCAAGTGAAGATTTTTGAACGTCTAAAAAAGCCCATTGCGAAAATGACTTCTTCTTTTCTTTAAATTTATAGCACTCATTTTTTTTTGGACAATGACAAACTACCTAGTCACTTGGTAACTACACTCAGTGGGAACGAAGCAGGCAGAATTTGTACTGGTAAAAAATTTCCAAGTGAAGATTTTTGAACGTCTAAAAAGCACATTCCGAAAATGTTTTCTTCTTTTTTTTAAATTTATAGCACTCAATTTTTTTTGGACAATGACAAACTACCTAGTCACTTGGTAACTACACTCAGTGGGAAATTTCGAAATGGTGAATAACCTGCTTTTTTCTTGAAGAAAAGAAGCTGCACTCGCCATTTTGGCATGTCATTGGCGGTATGCACAATGCACATGCCACTTTCTCGATGAAAATTCTACAACAAAATCACTACTTCGTTGCGAGTTGGTTATTCGTTGAACTGAAGACTCAGGTGAAAAATATAATGAAATTTTTAAAATCACGTTTTTTTTCGAAAATCCCGAAAAAAAAGGTTTTAAAATCCCGTCTACTAAAATACCATTTTTTTTAAATCCTGTCTTCTAAAATCCCGCTTATTCATAATCCCAATGTATTGAAATCCAGCCAAATATCGCCAATCCCGTTTTTCGAAATTCATTTGGACATTAAACGAAAAATTATAACGTGTTTGTAAATTTCAAAAAATAATAATTACTCGAATAAAAGAAAATATTTGGGGCTGTTTTTGATTTTTACTGTACATCATTTGTTTTTTCTCACAAAATAAAAATTATATACACAGGTATATTTACTCATTGACAAAATTGGCCCTGTAACTAACTCCCACTAAAATTGGGACTTGGTTCATTATATGAACTCATTTCCCATTATTTTAGGAACTAACTCCCAACATAAAATAAACTATGTCACAAAATACAAATGAAGGGTTATGCCCCACTAAATAAAAACTACCAAATGATAAAAAGAAACTTTGCATACACCCAGGGGTTGCAGAGGGGCAGCCTAACCCCCCATACATACCTCACTGTTTATTCAAATCGTTGGGATTTATTTCAAATTGAACTTACTCCCAAATAAACTAACTCTTAAATTTATGAATGAATTAAGTCCCAACTAGGGTTACCAGCTCTAAAATCAGCAAAGCCTGACAGTAAAAAAAGAAAAGCCTGATTTTTGAGAAAAAGCCTGACAAATACAAAAACAATTTTTTTTCCTTTTTGAAACTTCATTTTTATAAAAAAAAAAAAAAAAAAAAACATTCATAGATAACTTTCCTTGATTCGGATGCACGAAGATGACGCGACGATAAAAAGATTGCAACTGCAATCTGCAGCCGACACAAATAAGAGCACATAAAAAAATACGTCATAAAATGGAAGTGTCATATCTTGCACAATAGGGTGATTCAAAATAACACCTTTCTCGAAATTCAACCGGGACCGGGAGAAATTATGAAGCTTAAATTGAAAACAAAAAATTCAAAATCGAACAGCATTTAGCGGTCGCTAACATTGCTTTTTTCAATCATTTTGCTAGAAAATCGGAATTTTTCTCAAATGTTAAAAGCTGCATATAACTTTTCGAGTTTTGTTGCTAAAAGCATGAAATTTTCAGGGATTTCATAATTTCGCCCGGTCTCGGTTGAAATTCTAGAAAGGTGTTTTTTTGAACTATCCTATTACACAACTCTTTGTCTCTTTCTAAAAAGTGACAACTAAATGATGAAAAATTAATGTGTTCACTGCGATTTACAAGCATTTCGATTTGAAAGCATTTAGTAAACGTTTTTCTTCTAATGATTATATTTTCTGCAATAATTATAAATAAGCCTGACAAAGGAAGAAACCTGGCCAAATCCTTATTGGACATTAAAAGCCTGACGGATGGTAAGCCTAGTCCCAACGAAATTTTAATTGCAAAAGTGGGATAGTAAAAAACGGGATTATAAGAGACGGGATTATAGAAAGCGGGATCTTCAAAAAGAGGGATTATAAAAAGCGGGATTTTAAAAAGCGGGATATCTAATCCAACCCAGCTGAGCTGATCCATCCGGCTTCTCACGAAATTTATCATCAATTTTAGTATTTCAAAAAGTGAAAAAAATATTTATAGGCGCTTCAGATAAACCCTTTACAATAATTTTTTTGGCACGCTCCAATATTTTTTATACACAAATATAGCAGTCTGAAAGCACAGAGCCATCTGTTGGCTCATCTCATTTTCTTGAGAGACAAAAATTAGTCGATTGGCAATTCAGTAATGTTTCTCTTTGCTTAAAATCCATAGTTTCTTCTTTTCACACAAAATTGGATTTTTAACAATCGCCACCATCCGCCGCATTGAAAGTATGCAATTTAAAGATTTCACGATTTTCCGACTTTCCTGGTCAAAATTTAAAATTTTCGGCTCTGTTCAATACGAATCTAACAAAAAAAATCTTCATGGAAGTTAGGCCGTAAAAAAAAAAACAAAAAACAATTAATTTTTATACATATTATGTATTTAGATATGCAACGTGGGTTTTATATTTCTCACAAAATCATGACTTTGGAATTCGATTCATCACATCGAATCTATCCATCCATCCTAAATATGTTCGTTATGCACTAGATCACCTGAACTCGAATGACCTAAAATCACTTTAATTAATTCTCAAACATCTTCTCATTCTAAATGTGGCATTTCTAGGAAAAGTCAATTATCAAATTCTCAAACATCTTCTCCTTCTAAATCTGACATCCCTGAGAAAAGTCAGAAATATCAGAAGGTTTCTGATGTCATTTTTTTTGCACCAATTTCCGGTTGATTTCATTGAATATCAAGAAATCACAATTCTCGGAACTCTTGACATTTTTCATCGTTGACATAAGTCATTAAATTAATTCGCATAAAAAATGAAGAGAATAAAACAAAAAAAATAATGATTTTGTCATTATACTTGCTAAAAGCCCATACTCTGGCAGAAATTGCATCGCATATATGTTTTTTTTTACACTTTTCACATAAACAACATATAAATCAATTAAGAAATTCTGATTAAAATAAAATGAATAATAAGCAAAATTCCTCTTATATATATGCCTTATGTTGAAATAACCTCAAAGAACAGGAATCCAGTTATTGCTTGTTCGGGTTGAAGTTGAATACGATTATATTGTCGATTTTTAATAAATAAATAATAAATTTTACTATCGGCTGGCTCTTAAGTTTATTACTCACAGTATTTTTTACACATTTTTCAAAATGACGGAAAAAGTAGACATTTTTTTTAAGACCCTGTTAGGTACTTTTTACAAAAGACAACAAGTAGGTACTCGAAATAGTTTTTTTTTTAATATTAAAGTTTTATTTTACTGGACTAATGTCCTTAATATGAAAAACAGCTCAGCAAATTTTAACAATTAAATCCCTTTTTTTTTTTATTTTTGTCCAGTTCAGAAAAATGAGATCTCAAAAATTTTCATCACTGAACAAAATTTTTAGTCAAAAACAGTGAAAATTCTTACAAAATTAAGGAATAAGGGCATTAAAACTGTGGCATATGCAGACGACATAGTAATCTTGATATCAGGTAAATATCTTACCACCATCAAAGATATTATGGAATCTGCGCTTAAGGAACTATCCTTTTGGGCAGCACAACACGGTCTCGGGGTTAACCCTGCAAAGACCAAGCTAGTTCTGTTCACGAAGAAAAGGAAATTAGAGGACTTCACTCTTCCCAAGCTTAACGGAATTCCTCTGAAACTTTCCAAAGAAGCTAAATATCTTGGCGTAATCCTTGATTCGAAGCTAACCTGGAAACGGAATACAGAGGAAAGAATGAAGAAGGCAATTTGTGCTTTCTATACATGCAAAAAAACATTCGGTACACGGTGGGGAATGTGACCGCAAGTCATCCATTGGATGTATACGGCGATCGTTCGACCCATCCTCACCTATGGTTCGATTGTATGGTGGAAGGCCGTAGAAAAGATTAGCTATCTCAAAAACCTAAACAAGGTACAGAGATTAGCCTGTATAGGAATAACAGGGGCGCGGAAGTCTACACCACAAGCAGGACTGGAGATCATTCTCAATCTTCCAGTCCTGGATGAATACATTAAGGGGACAGCAGCCAAAAGTGCATTTCGACTTAAAGAAATGGACTCTTGGAAGCACAGCACTTATGGTCATGGGTCTATCTTAAAAAGATATGACGATCTTGATGTGACTACTGACTACGTACCACCCGTTATAGATTTTAGGAAAAGCTTTTCTACTTTAATACCCGAAAGGCATGGTTGGGAACCCAACTCACTACTCGGTGAACAGGGTATACCTCTCTACACTGATGGGTCAAAAATGGAAGAAGGAACAGGAGCTGGAGTGTTTAGTGAAGCTCTTAATATTAGAGAATAATATAAACTACCAGATGAATGTAGTGTCTTTCAGGCTGAGATTTATGCTATTGAGAAGGCAGCCGAAATAGTTCACAGGAAGAAACTGAGCTCTTCGGAGATCACATTCTTCGTGGACAGCCAAGCTGCTATCAAAGCGATAGCCAGTGAGACTATAAGATCCAAGGCAGTTGCAAAATGTCGAAATACACTGAACAATATTTGTTACTCCAACCAAGTCAAACTCTGCTGGGTCCCTGGACATAGCAATATAGAAGGGAACGACAAAGCAGATGCACTGGCAAGGGAAGGGTCAATGTCAAATAGAGACAGTCGTAGCCAATCAGACACGAGACCGGACGTTCCGATTGGCGTGATCAAAAGGAAGATAGAACTAATAACGAAAGAGAAAATCAACAACTCCTGGATATCCAGGAACGATTGTGACATCTCTAGAAGTTTATGGCCTCTAATCAACGAAAAAGAAACTCAGTATATTCTATCGCTGAGTAAAAAGAATATTAGAACCCTGATAGGTGTACTAACGGGACACTGTGCCATTGGCACAATGGCCACTAGATTTGGTGTATACGCACCCGATTTCTGTAGGAGCTGTCAGGATGTTGAGGAAATAGAAACCATTAAGCACCTGCTCTGCGACTGCCCCAACCTCCAAACAAATCGCCTCCGTTACATTGGGAGCAGATTTGTTGGAGAACTGGACGATCTAGCGCAGGTCTCAATGGCAAACATGAGGAAATATATTGATAGTACGGGCTGGTTTGTAAATGACCCAGTCTATGTGAACCATTAGTTTAGTTGTTATCTCTGTTATAGGGGATCACAATGGACCAACAGGCCCCCGTGTACGCACAGCCTCAGGGCTGGGCACGCCCCTCCTAACCTAACCTAACCTTACCTTGCCGCAAAATACGTACATATAATTATGGACAAAAATTCTTTAAAAAATAGATGTAAAAAATTGTTCTTTTGTACCTATAATAATCTAAAGGTTAACTGCGATACAATTTTTTAAAAAATAAAGTACATACCTCTTAATGAATCACCCATTACATCAGTCATCCTAGAAGAAGAAAAAATTAATGTTAAAGAAAAGATTGAAAAAATTGTTGTTAAAAAGAAGATTGGTCATTTAATTCTTAAAATAATTTTATAATAATAAGTTATAGGGGTACATTGATCCGATGAATAAGTCTAGTCTAGTCAAGTCTACATCTATTCTCTTGAATAGTATAAGACTAAGAGAGGAAACAATGGCATTACTAGGGTATTTCAGTTATCTATCGATACTTTGTATTTTTTACTTTCGATATAAGGTGGTATATATTATGGCAATTTAAGGATTATTATAAACAAAATCAAACTCGAGATTACTGGACAGATGATAGAGAAGCAGAAAGAAGTGGATCCGCAACTTTATTCACCTTTCTCATTGTTTTGTTTGGCTACACTTCCTAACCGGTTAGATTGATATTCCTTAAGTTTGGTACTTAACGTTTTTTGGACATTCCCCGATACTTTTTTTTAAATTTTTTGAACCAAAAATATTAGTTTTATATCGACGGATAAAGCCTCGAAAGTCGAAAAATTCCAATAAAAAATATTAATCCAAAAAATCTGCAGAATCAGAGACATCTTTTGGAAATTTCAGCGTAACAATGTTGTTCAGAATGTTTTGTAGAAAAATACAGAATACAAAACATCTTATACCATACATTAGGCGTGTTTTTTTGGAAGCCCGGGGGGAATTGAATGAAAAAATTACGGTAGTGCTAAAAAATGCAACAACAACTAATCCCCTGCGAGCTTAGCTAATCCCAGAGAATTCTCGGGGCTTAAGCGCACAATAAAACTGTTTTACCGGCATGAATTACATACATGTTATCGATAGTTTGTATGAAAACTCCATTTTGTTTATGTGATGGCATCTCTAATACTCGTTGTCGTTTTTTCAACCAATTCCCCCCGGGCTTGCAAAAAAAACACGGCTATTGCTATACAAAATTTTGCACGTTTTTTTTTATTTCTGAAAAACCATGCAAAAACGATTTACGAGGTTCTGCACTTTAACCGCCGATTTTTTTTTTAAATGGCTTTACCGATTTGAAAACAAAATTCAGTTAATTTAGATACGTATAAGCTACCTTCGGATGAAGAAATTTTTTACAAAAAAAATTGTTATTAATATTAATCATTTCGTTTTCCTCGAAAATAGTTCAACTGATTTTGATAATTTTTTTATAAAGAGTTTTTTGACAACTTCAAATTGTACTTTTAAATTTAATAAATAATTATTTAGTTTAATAATAGTAATTTTCTGAGTTTTTAAAAAAAGTTAATATTTTTTTTTCAAAATTAAATTAGGTAGGTACCTACTCAAAAACAATTTAGACGATTTTCAATAAAATTTACACAATTTGTTTTTTTTTTTTTTAATTAAAAACTTTAAAAAACTGTTAACGAAAAACTTATTTTTCTTCAAAACGACTACTACCATTGAATGCTACTACAGGATTAAAATTTGTCTTTGTTATTATTTTATAACCTTTTTGTCAGCAATTTTTCGATTTTCAACTACCTATGTATGTCTAAAGCAAATTTAAATTAAAGTTTAGAGTTTCTAATGGCCTATGCCTCGCCTATGCCTTCTGAACCTCACAAAAAGAGAGTTCTTCTTCTCGATAGAAGAGAAAATGCTTCTGCATTTGAACTCAGAATCGTAACCAGAAGCAATTATACTTCAGAATCCTTAAAAGCGTTCAATTTGCATTTCTTTTCTGGATTACCAATCAAAAACGCCATAATAATTTCTAATAATATAATTAAATGTCAAAATTTTCTAGAATACAAATTTTGGATCATTAAAAAAATCAACAAAAAAAACACGGAATCCATAGTTATTTATCTACATACATACATTTTTCTCTCTGTGCCTTTCTACTTATCTTACTTATCTAATTAAAAAAAAACATGGTCATTAAACTTTATTTATGAGGAATGAGAATACAATCATTCCTTATGAAAACAACAAAAAGTTCTAAAATATCTCTTGTTAATTTATTGAAGATACAAGTTTTTCTTGATTTGCTTGAAACTTTTAAAAGTGCCAAAAATAATTCTTTATTTTGTAGGTATCAATAAATTAATCTGTAATCTTCTTGAATGACAGAGATTGTAAGCAAAAAAATATAAGTGCATAAATATTCATATAGCGCATATAAAATACGAGTAGGTATATTTATTATATTTTTTTACTTGCTCCATAGGGCAAGTTTATTGGTTTATTGTAAACAAAAATCAAGATTTTGAGGCTCTCCAATACCTAAGATTTGAAATGCGCCAGTGTGAGTAGTGAGTACTCTCTCTAATCAACTTGTAAGTTAATTTAGACAGGCGAAAGTTTCACTGTCGTTCCGAAGTATTCGGTTTAGGAGGACCTTTTATCAAAACTAACACTATACATGATTGAAAAGTCAATAAAGGATCTGTGCCGTCCAGTGGTCTGTGGGTCCATTGCAATTTAAGCTACAGACTAAACGGGGGAAACAATTTGCTTCAAATTTGATACGGAGCATTTTTACTGTAATTCCCCAGAAGAGAAATCCGAATTTTTGTTTTAGCTCACCTAAAAAACGAGTAGTTGCCATGCAAAGATTTCGGTTATTTTTCATCAAATTTTCTCAAAAACAGCTCTAACGATTATGATTAAACTTTGTTCCTGTTATAACCAAAATGAGTGTAGCAAAACTGCTTTTCAAGTTATTGCCAAAAAAATTCACATTACGGAATAAGGATTTTGACTTTTTTTGAGAAAATAAATTGCCTTATTTTTGAGTTATCGAGGTATAGTTTTTTTAATGGTTTGACCGATTTTATTGTAATTTTACAATCCGATGCTTCTTAAAAGTTCAAACAAAACTGCATTGAAAATTATTTTTTTTTAAACAAAATGGCATTTTATATGTATTTGTACCTCTTTTTAAAATTCTCTCCTTAAAATTTTGGTACATTGTTATTAATCACCAACTTCTAGTCGTGCATTTTTTTTTAAATTTTGTTTAATCAAAAAAAATACGAATAAATTAATTTTAAAAGTAATGACTTGAAAATGACGTCAAATTAAATTAAATCAAACTTCTTGTTTTATGATAATATTTTTGTTAAACCCAATTGACCTACTAAACGAATGGATCTACAAATATGTTTACGTAGAACTTTTTTTTTAACTTAACTTGATTTTTTTTTATTTTGGTTTTTAATGCAAATATTAAACCTTGTTTATTTTTATTGAATAATTCATTTTAAATGAGATAAGACAACAGGCACCATTATCTAATCCATATATATATATATTTTTTTTTTTTGTTGAGATTTTTGTTAATTTTTAAGAATTTATTCATACAAAATGCATCATACATAAACAAATCAGCAAATAATTAACTCCTTAAAATTCTTTTCAGTTAACAAGATTCAAATACCCGGATCGAAATTCTGAATAAAAAATTTATACATAACAAAATATATACATAACTATATTATGCATGTATGAAAATTATTGTATTATTTTTTTGTATCAAAGAATTTATAATTTAATTGTTTTGACATTTGACACACAATTAAATTGGTAAGAATTATGAAAAAACGATTATTAATTGAGCAGCAAAGTGCTGTTTCACTTGTCATTATACTCAGAAAATAAACATGTACTCGTACAAATTGTATACCTCCTCTCTTTGCATATCATATATATATGTACCTTCTATATAGGCTTAGTGCTGCCATGATGCCACCCACAATTTGTGTCTGGATGAATAAAATTGAAACAGAGCATGGCTCGAAGCGCGTTTTAACGCTTAAAATGGCGCCTCATGATTAAAAAAAAAAAAAAAAAAAAACATTGCAAACAAAAACAAAACAACAAAACGCAACTGACAGCTCTTTAAATTGAAATCAAATCAAATCACTTTTGTTTTTGTTTTTAGATGAAAATTCAGTGATTTTATAAGTTAAGAGTTGACATTTATATAATTATTATAAAAAAAAGAAGATAAATGTCTGACAGAACACAGAATTCTACCCCTTGGTGGTGGCAGAGGCATCGAATCATGTATCTCCATGACGTGTCTCAGGAAAAATAACGACAGTTGAAAAATTGGAAAATATACTACCATAGTATGAAAGTGTCGCCAACTACTTATATGGCTGCCACACTGAGATCTATAAACTGCTTTTTTAGCACCGGTTTCAGTTTCAATTTCAGTTTTGTTGTTGTTGTTGTTGTTGTCGTTTTGAATGACCGCGCGCAAAAAAAAAAAATTTGAAATTAAATATATCTGTCTACTATGTGAGTTATCTCTATAGGTATACACTCTTTAAATTGTGAAATTTAAACGAAAACAATGACAATTACGATTATGTACATAATTTATTTCTAATAAAATAAATTTAGATGACATGACGTTTTTATACAATTTTTTTTTTTTTTTTGCTTTCATTCTTTATTATGAGGTCAACTTAAAATAAATTTCTTATCAAAATATATGTACGTTCTTGCGTAGACAACTTAAATAAAAAAAAAAAAAATGTCGTTAAAATAAATAAAAATGTGTAGAATAACATTTTAATTTCACTTGAACTTATAGAATCTCGAAATATTTATTTACATTCAATTCATTTTATTTCAAATTAATAGCTGAGTACGTGATGTGGAGGGAATTGGTGGGTGAAGGGGGCTTTCCAAATGAAAGATAAGTAAAAAATAATTTCACCACAGATTTATAATTTCAGTATAAAGCCCTTTGTGGCTTTTACACTCAAGAAATTAAACAAGACAGGTGCCCATAACATCTCCATTAAAAACCTAAAGGAAAAGACATCTTCTGTAGTTACCGAACAATTGGTCTATATTGTTCGTAGGCATTTCATGATGAAATAACAAAGCAGAAGAATACACGACTATTGGAAATAGTAATAATGAAGAACAAATTAAATCCGAAAAATGTATATGTGAGTTCATTTATTACATTAATTTTTAATATGCTTATTGGTTTTTAATGTTGAGATACCACTACAAGAAAACACGCCAAAGACTTAAGGTTAGGTTAGGTTGGTGGGCTGACGGTTGGTCTTGTTACCGTCACACTTAGATCAATGTAGATCCATTGTCATACCCTTTAGAAAAAACCTATGATGAAAGTCCTATAACAGAGCCCGTTAAGGGCGTCGGTGTTCAGCGAGCTTTAGCCCGAAGTTGCTAGGGAAGTGTCAAACGGCATAGTCACCTGGGTGAGGAGAGGTTAACGCGCCAATTTCTATTTTGGGCGTGTTCCCCCTCTTTACCCCCACAGGGTCGGATCACCCCCCCCCCCCCCCCCCAGGAGTAGTGTCTCCATGCAACGTCTGGTGGATGGGCTTGATAGGCTAGTGGTTGGTGTATGCACCAGTTAAGTTTGGTCGAGTTGGCTTATTAATGCTGGTGTACAACGGAGAGGCAACAACAGCTAGTGTATGGGCGAGGTGCCCATTCTCCGCTGGTTGTCGCCACCACAGTGCTCACCCGCATTTTCAGTCATTCTTATTCGTACTATCATTGTCGTCCTTTATCATGTAGCGTACTTTGACCTTTGGTTAAGGGAGCGATTTCCTGCCTGTTGGTCGGCTGAATTGATAGGGATTAAGCATTTTCAAGCCACTTTGTAGCTTTGGCGAAGTATAACAAGCTTTTGCTTGGAATATCAGAGAGTTCATCCAGGTCATTGAAGAAGTATCTACCAAGTAACCTGTTTCTCAGATGACATAGCGCAGGGCAGTGGCAAAGGTAATGAGTAGTGTCCTCATGTATGTCCTCATCACCACAACCTCTGCATAGGTCGTCCATACTGAGTTTCAACTTCTTCTTGTGGTATCCCAATAGGTTGTGTCCACTCACGAGAAGAGAGAGAGTGATTTTTTGCTCACTTGGATGATTTTTTTAGGTTTTATGTTTATTGAATTTTGGCCATAATTTTCTGGTTGTAACACAGGTATCAAGTGAGTTCCATCTCTTGTTTGCTAAATCAAGAATTTTACTCTCGATTACCTGTTTTAGGTTACAGGGTTGGGATCTGAATTGTTGGGTTTGCCTGATTTAGGTCAAGCGTTGATCCTATTCTTGCCAATTCATCAGCACTTTCGTTTCCTGGGACTCCATTATGACCACGAACCCATCAGAGCCTTAAGTTGTGCTGTGTACCAAGAACCCTTAGCTCTTCGCGACAGACTTTACATTCACATAAAGGACTGACCACAAGATATTCAATTGAAAATTTTAAGTCTGACATCTCTATCGTCTCATTCACGTCGCGTTTTTTTTTTGTTTTTTTTTTTTTTTGTGAGAGAAATATTAGGGTCGTATTCCTCAAAAAGGTGGCATAAGCTACAGGATTCAATCCCTAGCCGCCAGAATTACAGCTCTAACCATTATGCTAAGGAACAGTACAAACAAAAATGAACAACTGTATCGTACAACTTGCTCCTTCTTGTGGCTCATTCGTTATATTAGGGCGTATTCTTAAATTCTGTAGAAGACCAAAATTCTGACCAAAATTAATTAAATTGAAAATTGTGTAATTGAAGTCCAGTCAATGAAGCGAAAAAAATAGCTAAATTCGGAAATAATCGCCGGAAAGCTGGATGGACACTTTTCTTGTACAACTTACCATTTGGAAGTTATTCTTTAAAAAACATTTTGGGGGCCTTCAATCCCCCGTAAAATTGTAAGCGGCGCTCATATCGATGGGGACTTTTGACAATTTCTTAAGAACACAATGAGGAAGCTATATACCAAAATCCAGCGATTTTTTCCGAGTCAAATGCTTCATTGACTGGACTATTGTGTAAATTCTGAAAATCTAAAATTTTGTAATTTCAACATTTTGGAAACCAAAAATTCTATACAGTAGAATCTGGAAAAGATGAACAGATATAAAACAGGGCCCGTTCATCTTTTCAAATTGTTCATCTTTTATGAGCATCAACGTATGTTTTAGGAAGAAGATATAGTAAACATTAAAAATTATTTACATAACGAATTAAAACAAGCTCAAAAGTATTGTTCAGGAGGAACTAAAAGCAAAGAAGAAGTTAAAAATTATGTTGGGAATAAAGTATTCATCTTTTCGAGTACATAATTTTAACCCGTTCGTCTTTTTGAACACTGAAAAGTGAAATTTTTCGTTCATCTTTCCGAGCTGTTCATCTTTTAGAAGCGTTCATTTTTCTGAGATTCTACTGTAATTAACAATTCTTTAAATTATAAAATTATTTTTTTTTTTTTAAATAATTTTTAAACAATTTTGATTTTATAATTTAAAGAATTTTTAAATAAATAATTTTTTTAATATTTACAAAACATATAGACAATTTGTACTTCATCATTATTTAATTTATTCGTAGGCTAACAAAAATAATTCAGAAAAATGTGGAATTTCACGGTGTTTGCTAAAATTTTGTTTGACAGCTAATTACAATTTCTGAATTTGCTTTAGTGCTTGAGTGATTACATTGCAATCTCGGAAAGATGAACGGTTCTATAAGATGAACAGCTCAGAAAGATGAACGAAGTATTTTCAGCCTCCAGTGCTTGGCCTTTCGTTCCTCGTATTATATTTATTTATGTATCATTATTAAGTTCTGTGAACGGTAATTTGGGGCTTGTTTTAACTTGTTATGTAAATAATGTTTAATGTTTTTATTTATAACTATATCTTCTTCCTCAATGTTGGAAAAGACGAAAAATTTGAAAAGCTGAACAGGTCCTGTTTTCATATCTGTTCATCTTTTCGAGATTCTACTGTATTTGGATTTGTTTTTTATCTTTTCGTTTTTGTTTTCCAAGCCTTAATTTTTGAAATTGTCAATTAAAAATACGTATATTCTATATTCAATTATGAGATGTGTTCGATTTTCCACATATTACAATTTTGTCCAACCTAATTTTGGAAAATTTAGTTGAATTTTTATTAAATTTTAAGAATTAAAGTTGGAAATTAAATAATTTGGATTAGAATTTCAAAAACAAAACAATTTTACTTTTATAATTTATCATATTATGGAGCTGTTTTTAACGGTATTGTATTTTAAAATGGAATCAAAGGGCACGGTAGTGCCCAGCCAAGTTCTGGCACTACAATTTATTTGCAGGAACAAACTCAGGCGATTTTTGAAATACTGAATTTTGGTTTTAAAAGATTTTGAAATGCAGAATTTTGGGTTAACAGAATTTTTGGGTTAACAGAATTTCGTATTTAGAGAATTTTAAAATACAGAATTTTCGATTTACAGATTTCCGAATTTTGAAGAACAGAATTCCCAATTAAATTCATTATTGTCAGAATTCTGGTCGTATACAGAATTCAGGAATAAAGAATAAAAAGAAAAAAAAAATTTTTTAAATATTTTCTGATGATGACCGCTCAGCCGAGACTCCTGGTAAACTTTTTAAAGTTAAAAAAATGCGGTGTCACGGTTTCGGATTCGGATTCTTTGGGGATTGAAACTTTTTTGGTGTCATGGTTATGAACAAAAAAAAATTGAAAAGTATTTTTATCTTCCAATCAAAATCTATTATGATTGTTTAAGAAAAAGTTTAAAAATTTGTTTTAAAATTTGCTATAAAATTCTCGTTTTAGCATTTTTTTTTGAAAATATTGATATTGATTCGAAGAAAGCAGCATTCCCCCCCATACATACCTCACATACATACCTGTACTAATTTTCTTTCGAATAAAACATCAAGAAATTATTATTATCTTCTATGCCTCCAAAAAAATTGGGAGTTATGTCCCGTTGTTAACAAAAAATATTTGCGGCTTGGGTCCCACTAAGGTGGATGGTTATTAATTATTACTAGTACGTCCAGCCCCCGAAACTCGAGTGCTAATAACACTATCGTCTAATTGAAAAACAACTTCTAGAAAATATATTGTAATTCACATGAAATTCTAGAAAACTTTATTTTTCGATGCATACGATTTTTGGATGTGGATACTCCAACATTAAGTAAAAAATCGCAAGAATAATTCCATCGTTTAAAAGCAGTCTTGAGCGTGGAGAAAAACTGAGCTAGTTATTTTATATGAGCTACTTATTATTATTTCCTGCAGCACTGAACGCTGCCGGGTTGGGTTTAACCGATCCCAGAACCACTGGTCCCAAGACCAATTATTTTTATATATATTTATTGAAAATAAAACTCGTCGAATACATTGATTCGTGTATTTAATATATCTATTCGTTAAGATAATTAGTGAATTGGAGCGAGTTATATAAATAAAAAGTTATTGTTCCACGCCTCAGCTAAAACATCCCTCACACTACATCTACAAATTGAAAGCATTCTTCCTTTTTTGCTCACATTTTATTTCAATTTAAAAAACAACACCCAATGAGCGAGAGACACAATAGATTGCAGAATATTTCCATGCAAAACCAATATACCTACAACTATACATAATTTATGCTTCCTCGCATTAAATCGACCAATGGCCGAAAATCCAACACAACAGAAAAAAAATCCTCAGAAATAAAGTTCTTCCCACAAAAATCCCTCACTCGAATTCACTAACCATCTTAACGAATATATTAAATGCACGAACCATTGCATTTAACGAAAATATAATAAGTGTTGTGAACAAATACTCGGTCTCGCTCTGGCTCTTGCTATGGTTCTCGCTCTCCTCGCACTTATAATGCAATTTTACTTTATTGTTTTTTAGTCTTTGTGGTAAAATTATTTAATAAATTTTTTCTTTGTGCACTTCTGTGCAAAAAGACCTTTCCATTGATATATAATTTATATACTTTCGGCTTTTGTAGACCGCGTAAATGGTACCCCAAAATTCGTGTTTGTCGTTTTATTATATTGATGATGATGATGATGATTATTAATTCCAGATTTGTGCATTCGAGATTTTTTTACTAGATTTTTGCATTTCTATATTTTGCTTTCTAGATTTTTTTTTCCGAGATTTTTTTTAATTCTAGATTTTTGTTTTCGAGATTTTTACTTTGGAGATTTCTAGATTATTGGTTTCATCGTAGTAAACCCGAAAAATTTACCAAAAGACTATGAAAAGACGTTTTTTGTACTTTTTTTTAGACTAGTGGTAAAGAGTCAAAAAACAAAATAATCTATATAAACTTTGCAACGTTTATGCAAGTTTTCAAAGTTCTCCTTAAATTTTCTGTGGCATCATTTGTTGCCGAGATATTGGTGATCAAAGTCAAAAGTTTCCTTTTTCATTCAAAGTCCGACATTCTATGGTAAACAAAATGTAGAACAATGAAAAAATAAATAAAATTAAACCTTTAATAACAATCTGACCAATATGCATTTAATAAATTTTAAACAAAGTTCAAAGAAAATGACGCTCTTAAAAAAAACACAATTAAAATTAAAATATTTACCTTGTTTTTATTCTTATGATTGCGCAGTATTTGTAGCTAAAAAATCATCTGCTAAAATATCATAACACAAAAAACATTTAGAATACTAAATGCGGTTAGTGAACCGAATTTGGACCAACCAGCACTCTGATGACTAAACATAAATTAGACAAGAATCTGTCGTCAGTCAATTTCTTAGCACGAAAACGTCATCATCGAACTCTATGTCTCTGCAATTCTTTGCCAACCATGAAAACACACACATTTTATTTTTGAATCTATAATGGTAAATTAATTTAAGAATTGCATCGTCAGTGATGATAAAATTAACAAAATAAAAATGAAAAATTTTCAAATCAAAAGACGAATATTCAAAATAGTGCAGATGATATGGGACGTTTTTTTCATTTTTTTTCAAAATTCATTCACCGAGAGAGAGAGAGAGGAGGGCCAATTTGGCATACCTGCATATGTACATATGTACTCGTATATGTATGCATAGGTAAGGTAGGTACTTTGTCGAAAATAGAATTTTATTTTTTCATGAATTAAAAATGCGATGATATGTAAATAAATAATTTATGTTTTTTATTTTTATTTTGCATTTGTATTTTTGTTGGCGCTTTTTTCATCGCAGCGCCGCGCCGCACCATCGCCGCCGATGGAAAATTCATTGAACGCGTGACAGAGAGCGGTGATAAATTTGCATGTGATTGGCATGCAACACAAGTTGTTTTCTAATTGACTTTAGCGTCGTTTTCGTTGTCGTCGTTGTAAAGTGAGTGAGTGCAGAAAATGTGCGGTAAAACTTGAATAAAGGGATGTTTTTTTTTTGTATTTCCATAAATTTATTACAAATGGGAATTTCAATGAGTATATTTTTAAAATAATGAATCACAAACGATATATTAGATATTTTTTGTGATATTTTTCAATAATCTGGAATTTAATTTTAATTTTTAAGTGAAGAATTCAAGGAAATCGACAAAATTTCTTTCTTACACAAAGAAACCAAGCAAAATAAAGAATAAAGACAAAATTAAAAAAAAATTCCCATAAATCTGAATGTTAATGCAAATCTTTGTTTTGGCGTCTTAAAGCATCGCTTCTCAAAAAAATTTCACTAAATTTGGATCAGAGATTAAATATTTAGAGTGGTTAAATTTTCACTTTGTACTTAAATAAAAACTTTTTTTGGGATCAAATGATGAATAGATTTTATAAAAACTTAGCGGAAACATATCAATATCAGTTTTATTTTCCAAACCACGACTGGTGTATATTATGGACGGACTTAAGGACTTGGGGACTTTATTTTCTTTTAAAGTAAATGCGAAAAATGTTATGAAATTTTTTGTGAAGAATTTTATAAACTTTGACACTTTTTTGAAAAAAAAAACGCACTTTCTAGATATACATATTTACAAAATACTGAATTTTTACCCTATCAACACATTAAATTAAAAGCAGTCATTCAAGTTTTGGGTATTTTTGGGGATTTGCTTTGATGAATTTTTGTTTGAAGTCAAAGTCTAATTTTACTGAGTTATAAGCATTCACATTGTGACAGTCGCAAAATTTGTTGAGATTATGTATGGATCTCCGGTCGCACAAGGCTCATTCTTCATTCCAGAACCTTTCAATTTTCCATTTAAAATCTCTTCGAAATACGATCGTCTTTACGACCATCTCATGATCTTATAATAGTATATCTGTGGCATTCAGACAAAGTACATAGCTTATGTTAAAACACAATTTTCTAGAAAAACGCATTTTTGTCTATAAAATCTGTAATAGCAATTAATTCTTTTAGGAATTATAAGATAACTTTTCAACTGGGGATTGGACAGAAAAGTAGCTCTCAAACTGTGTACTATTAACAATCAAAAAACCGAAAAATCGCTTATGTCGACATAAGCTACTCTGAGTTATTGCAACAGATATAATTGGAATAATCAGCAGACAATTAAAGTCAGACAGCGCGGCCCAACAATGGCGCACGAATGTGCGGATTATACAGGGTGTCCCGAAATCACCGCCTCAGAAGAAAACCATGAGTTCCTAAAGTCATTTAAAGTCGAAAAACTTAAGAGGTAATTTTCTCGTTTTCGCTTCGTTTTCGACTTATAACGGTTTTTATGATTTTTATTCTTTTTTCCTTTGACTGGCTCTAACTTTGCCAAACTACAACCGATTTCCGAAATTTTTTTTTAATTTAAACAAGAACAGTTAGAAATTTCTCTCTACCATACAACTTTTTTCTGTGAGGATAACGGTTTTCCCGCAAAATATTTTCAAGCACATTTTTTAAGCATTTTTAGGTGGTTTTTTGACTTCGATATGATTTTTTTCACAAAAACACGTTTTTAAGTATAATTTTTTTTTCATTATTATGAAATGTGTTCTTAAAAATACTTAACATTTTTGTACTTAAAAATACATTTAAAATTATTAACAAAATAAAAAATAAAAATAAAGGAAAATAAAAAAAGATGATATTTGATGAAAACGAATTAAAACGAATAAAAAACTACGCTGAGCGTTTAGTTTTGAACATTATAAACAGTAAAGTAAGAGTAAAACCGTTGGAAGTGTTTTATTCGTTTTTATTCAAATATTCATATTTTCTTGATTTTCCTTTATTTTTTATTTTTTTAATAATTTTATGTCTATTTTTATTATGGTTTTCTTCTGAGGCGGTGATTTCGGGACACCCTGTATACCTCGATAAAGTTATATTTTTAAGGAGAAAGTGTAAGATAATTCAAAAATCCACAGAAATTGATTTAGTTATCAATTATTTTTTCTTTTTGGTCGAAAAAAAACCGCCAAACGTGGATCAAATTGTTCCGAAGTTAAAAATGGGCGCGTAAATTTGTGTAGTTTTTAGCAGGAGAATGGGCTCGCGAGGGATTTTTCACAACTTTTAACCGAGATTTTTTTTCGGGGAAAACTTGCAATTTTAAATCAAAGAACGACAAAAAATGGCTGTTGTTTACTTTTACTTTCATAGTTTTATTTATTTGTATATTAAAAGTGAAATTTTGTCTTGTGTGTTCATCCTTTATATTTTTATCGAAACCCTTAAAGTGTTTTACTTTTTGAAGAAGAAAATGTATTAATTATAATATAAATTTGATTCAAAATAGTTTTTAACCGCCTTTAAGTCCTACAAAAGTTGGCGTTTCATGATGTCACTTGGACTCATCAGTTGACTAGTGAGATCGCCGGGACGAAACGCCAATTTTTGTAGGAATCAATAATTCAACAAAATCCAAATATAATATAAATTTTGTTTATTATCAAATTGAATAAATAGCAAGAAGTTGCAGTTAACAAACAGACTGAATATTGCTCTTGACATGGAAGCCAATTATTGATTTTCATTAATTGATGGAAATATTTGACAGTGGTCGCCATTTTTATAATTACATTTGACAACTGAAATTATATGGCAATAAATTGTCATTGAAATTGACAATTCCTCCATATTGCCAATGGAGCCACATCGAAAGCGTGCGTGTAGTTTTGTACAGTTTCACTTCTCTCTGAGAGGATTTCATCTCCACTCCTCAAAATTTGACAGATGCAATTTTTAGTCTAGAAAGTACCTGAACAAAAATTATGTCTTGTTTGTTAACATATACAGTATACAGATGCAGTTGCACGAAAGGGCCTTCATGACTGCCGTCGGCAAACAACTAGCGATATTAATATTTCATATTATTTACCCCAATTTCAGAACCCAATGAATGAGCTGCGAAGGGAGTAAGGCTGTATTTTGACGTTTTTACTATTAGATAACTATCAAAATTGAGTATGATTCCCTAAGACAGCTTAATAATGCGGTCTTGTTGAGTGGAGGCATATTTGCATCAATCGTAAAAGTAATTTTCTTTAAATTATAATTTGTTTTGCCAATTAAAAAAAAAAAGCAAAAAGTATTGTTCACATTTAGCCAGACCAATTCTAAGTCGGCATATCTAATTCTAAGATATTATATCGTGTATATATGTATAAATATAAACCTGTGTAATAAAAAAAAAAAAAACTCAATAAAGTACTACTACAACTACTACTACTCCCTAAGACAGCTCATTCATCGGATTCTGTGATTGGGGTGATTATTAAACAGGATGGCTAATAACTACAATAGCGCATGAAGAAATTTTTAATCACATTTTCGTATATCCAAAAGCCTATTTTACACATCACTCGACCATCGTTATAATTTTATTTCAATATACCTTAAACCTATATTTTAAATGAACACCTATAAACATTTACACAAATCTCAATTCGTGACATTTTAATATTATTAATTCATATAAAGAAAATCATTATCTTATAATTGTTTTAAGCAAATAAACTCATCAAATATGAATCAGATATTCTGTGTGCTCTATATGAAAAGATTTAAAGCAGCCATAACATTTGTTGTCCCCCGCCGCGCTGCGCCGCCGGGCGAGTCAAAGAAGATTAAATAAAATTGAATTGTTATAATAAGTCAATTTAATTTTTTGAAATCTCAGCCAAACTGAACATAAACTATTATTTAGCCAGAGTCATTAAAGAAATATGTTTATAATTTATTAGTACAGTCATATAATATATATTTTTAGAAAAAGTGTCAAAAAAATTCAAAAGCACTAAAAATATAAATTTTTCCTTAATTTTTTTAATGAACATTTTTGTTTGTAAAATTTTGAAATGAAATATTATCTAAAACTTTTAAAAGTAAACAAAAAATTGGAACAAAATTAGTTTGAGCCTTTAATGAGAAATACGAAAATAATCTGAAAATAAGACAATTTTATCAAAACACATCATAACTATTTTTATGCGTTCTGAAAACCTGAATAAAAATTTCATTACAATTATTTTGGATATAACATTTTGAAAAGCTTAGCAAAATTGTTTGATGAAGTTTCAATAAAATAAAAAAAATTAAAAACTTAATATGGGAGAGTTATCGGAAATAAATCCATTGTTTATTATTTTTTTTTTGAAAAAGGAACGAGAAAAACCCATAGAAATTTCTGAAACATTTGAGAAAATTTCATGAAGGAGTTTGCAGGTTTTTGTTTCTTAGACATTTTTCGATTAAAAAAATAAACAATACCAGAAGGAAAAAAAACAGAAAAATTATGTGTTTTTTTTTTTCTTTGGTTAAGTGATTCCTTTAAAAAAAAGCCGTAATCCCAAAAAGAAAATCCTTAGAGCCAAAATCCCCAAAAACTTATAGAAAAGACAAAATCCTTAAAAGAAAATCTCTTGAAGACAAAATCCCCAAGGGAAAATTCAAAAAAGAAGATTTGCAAATAATGGGGATTTTGTCTTTTTGGATTGCATTTTTTTGTGGATTTTGTCCGATTGGGATTTTGGATTTACGTACATGGAAACATTTTTATATATAAAAAGAAAGAATGGGTTAGTGATGTTTGCAAAAAAAACCGGTAATCCCAAAAAAGAAAATCTCAAAAGTCAAAGATCCCAGTCCCAAAGATGAGGATTTTGTCTTAACTTGGGGATTTTACCTTTGGGATTATGGCTTTAAAAAAAATTCTCAAGAGAAAAAACCAAAAAGAAGATCAACAAAATTAATGAATTGAGTAATAAAATTCGGCAAGTGAATTTATTTTTTTTTTTCAAATACTTAAATCTATTGGCACAAAATTTTGAACATTTTAACGGGGCTCTAAATCTACTTTAAAATGGGAGTTTGCTTTAGAATGGGAGTCGGCTCTTTGTAAATTTTAAATGACAAAGAGGTCTTCTAACTTTTAAACCAGCAAAAAGCTTCTCTATATTTTTAAAGTATGCTTTATCTGTTGGAAGTTATCACTTTGTTATTTGTTTTGCAGAATGTAGACAATTTATTGTTAAATTTTTTTTTATTTAGCCTTATCGCCAACTAAATGGGAAATTTTGTTCCCCGGAAAAACAGAAAATACGGGGAAAGAATATTTCCAATCGCGAATATCCCACGAAATAATTTTTCCGCAACAACTTAATTGGGGAAATGTTTGCATTGACATAAGGGAAAAGTACCGTGGAAAAATTATTCACGATAGATTTTTAGATAAAGGACAGCTGTAACAAGAGTCGGGTTTATTGCTTAAACGAGAACTGTTTAAAATTTTGCGCCATTAGATTTAGATTGGATTTTTAATAAACATCAAACAATATCGTTGACTGCTTATTTTATTTCGAATATGCATTTTAAATACAAAATATCATTTTAAACATGGGGCTGAATGAATTTTGACAGATTACCCAAAAACGAAAAAAAGTCAAACTAAATATTAATGAAGCTATATTCTTGAGTCGCAGTCCAGAAATATGGCTCTGAAAAGTCCACCATCCCAAACGTTTTATTTTTTTCCATTTCTTTTTTTTAATTTCTTTGTCCCACTGTACATCATCACTTTGTCCATTGGCAGTTGTTTTTGTAAGGCCGATGATGATGAGAGAGTGTTTATACATCATTTTCCATCAGTCCATCTTTTTTTTTTAATGGACTTTAAATGAAATGACATTTAAAATGTTTTTCTTTCTTTTTATTCTTGTATGTAAAATATTTTATGAAAGCCATCGATAAATTAAATTTACACCAAACAAAAAGCTGCCAATTATCACAAATTAGCAAACAAAAATCCGGGTGTATTTATCTTTTGTAATAATTGAACAAATTGAAACAAATAGCATTTTTGGTATTATTATATCCTTCCGTGATGTGTACGTCTGTGTGTGTGTGAACAAAATTTTGGTTAATTTCCAGCTGACCTCCAATAAAAATAAAAAAAAAAGAAGAAAATCCAATGCCAAACTGACCCTTTTACTGAAATAAACTGAATGCAACCAACCGAAAGCTTGAATGGAATTCACACTGAAATATTTCACTTTGCAGTGTAAAGGGAAAATTTGAATGCCCTTTTACCACTTTATTGCACGTCATTCGATCTCGATATATTGTGTCCTCTGATCTAATGTATGTGTGCGTGTGTGTGTGTAGAGTGTCGGTGTGGAGCAGATTCCATGAATTCCGGCCTTCGATATATATGGGAGAGAGTGAGTCCTGATTTGTGTTCCTTTGTGGGTCGGTATAGCAGGCAGATATAGAGATGGTAATGGTATAGAGGTATTGGACTGATGCGTGATGTTGCTAAAGCCACATTTGTGACCTCGGAATAATTAATTGATGGCTGGAATTTTATCAGCCATAAACCACACGGCCAGCAGCAGCAGCAGAGCAGCGTGTGATGTTCAATTTAGGTGTTGGTGCGCTATTACACATGATTAGCTCTGTTAACGCTACAAATTCAACTGTCATCACGAACATTTAATTTATGCTACTATATCTACTTGTATATATTTTTGGGGTATATGTGTGGTAGGTATGTACATATATAAAATGTATGCAAGGGCGTTTGGAATTTTTGGATAGAATTTTTGTAATCGAAAAAAAAACATATTTAATTCACTAGGCTCTTTTTACACTCTTTTTTACACATAATATTTTTTCATTGATCTTATGCTTTAAAAGTTACGTGTCTAACTAAAGGTTAAAATTATTTAAAAAAAAAAAACTACAACTAGAATTATATTGTACGCTTATCCAAAAAGTAGCAATTATTTATAAAGTATAAGTACATTGCCAATAATGAAAAAGCTAGAACTGTTCATGAGAAGGGCCTAGCTGAAAAGATAAAATACCATTTTTGACAATTTGAGAATATTTTCTGGCCACCCTAGGAAACGATAGATAGCTAAGTTGCGAAGGCTCCCGAAAATTACGCGAGAATTTTGTTTGGAAATAACGCCAGACGCATTTCAATACAACATTTTGCGAGACTTTCCAGACTTTCTGATTTCTTTTCTGGATTTTTTTCCATTTTTTAAAATGGGAAAAGGGCCTGAAAAAAAATTGGAAAAAAAAACCAGAAACTAAATTTCTGGTGTTTTTTTTTTTCATTTTCTGGGCACATTATAGGATTTGGTATGGGTGAAAGTCTGGGTGTATGCATAAGTTTCTTTAAATCCATATTCTTTAAATGCAAGAAACTTTGCATACACCCAGCCTCGCACCTACCGCAAATCCTATAATGTGCCCAAGGAGGGGGGTTGCATACCTCACCGTTTATGCGCCGCCGCGATTTTTTTTAAGATTATCTTATCATTGAAATTTCACTTTGGAAATATTGCCCAAAATTGAAGAAATAACGCCCAAATTTTGCACCGTGCGTCGCGTCGCCGTGTATGGGGAAGGCATGGAATTCTTCTCTTCAGGTTATAATTTTTAGTCGTTTCTTTGCTTCACTATTTAGGTTTCTTGTTTGAATATACAAACAATACATTTTCTGGTCTTTTTTTATAAAATGAAATTTGAAAATTAGGCCCGAATTTATTTTTTTTTTTGGCTTATTTTCATAGGTATTTGGCAACAATTTCCAAATTTATGGCTTATTTTCCAAAAAAATCTGTCTTTTTTTTCAATTTTAAGCCAGCCGTTTTTTTTGTCAAAAAAAATTCTGGCGTTATTTCCGGGAGCCAGTTGCGACAGATCTCCGATTGAAAGACAAACCTTCGTCCCAAAATGAATAAGCTTAATTTTGTAAATTGACAATGTCAAATTTTAAGATCTATACAAAATTTGATAGTTTTGTTAAATAGTCAAAAAATAGTCAAATTTTAAGTTCCATCAATAATTTGACAATTTTGTTAAACAGACGAAAAATAGCTAAATTTTAAGTTCCATCAATAATTTGACAATTTTGTTAAACAGACGAAAAATAGCTAAATTTTAAGTTCCATCAATAATTTGACAATTTTGTTAAACAGACGAAAAATAGCTAAATTTTAAGTTCCATCAATAATTTGACAATTTTGTTAAACAGACGAAAAATAGCTAAATTTTAAGTTCCATCAATAATTTGACAATTTTGTTAAACAGACGAAAAATAGCTAAATTTTAAGTTCCATCAATAATTTGACAATTTTGTTAAACAGACGAAAACGAAAAATAGCTAAATTTTAAGTTCCATCAATAATTTGACAATTTTGTTAAACAGACGAAAAATAGCTAAATTTTAAGTTCCATCAATAATCTGACAATTTTGTTAAACGGACGAAAAATAGCTAAATTTTAAGTTCCATCAATAATTTGACAATTTTGTTAAACTGACGAAAAATAGCTAAATTTTAAGTTCCATCAATAATTTGACAATTTTGTTAAAGTGACGAAAACGAAAAATAGCTAAATTTTAAGTTCCATCAATAATTTGACAATTTTGTTAAACAGACGAAAAATAGCTAAATTTTAAGTTCCATCAATAATTTGACAATTTTGTTAAACAGACGAAAAATAGCTAAATTTTAAGTTCCATCAATAATTTGACAATTTTGTTAAACTGACGAAAAATAGCTAAATTTTAAGTTCCATCAATAATTTGACAATTTTGTTAAACTGACGAAAAATAGCTAAATTTTAAGTTCCATCAATAATTTGACAATTTTGTTAAACAGACGAAAAATAGCTTAATTTTAAGTTCCATCAATAATTTGACAATTTTGTTAAACAGACTAAAAATAGCTAAATTTTAAGTTCCATCAATAATTTGACAATTTTGTTAAACAGACGAAAAATAGCTAAATTTTAATTTCCATCAATAATTTTACAATTTTGTTAAACATACGACAAATAGCTAAATTTTAAGTTCCATTAATAATTTGACAATTTTGTTAAACAGACGAAAAATAGCTAAATTTTAAGTTCCATCAATAATTTGACAATTTTGTTAAACAGACGAAAATTTAAAGTTCCATCAATAATTTGACAATTTTGTTAAACTGACGAAAAATATCATCAATAATTTTGACATTTTTGTTAAAAATCATTGCCAACTTTTTAGATCACTAAAAAACAAACAATAATAATTTTAGCATACAACTTTTTGTTAAAGTCGAAATTACCAATGAAAAAGTCATAAGAGACACACTTAGCTGCCAAGTGTTTGTTGTTTGATTTTTCAACTTTTATTTAATTTATTTTGCTCAAATCTTACTTCCTGTCAATTTGACGTTTGTTTGTGATCAAGTTATTGGAATATTTTGTTCAATAAATTCAGATTTAATTTTTCTTTCGTAACGAATTGATTTAGATTTAAGAAATATACAATCCTATTACGATTATGAATTATCAGTTAATGTTTGACAAATATCGAAAATCACTATTTGACAACCCAATTAACAAAAATGTTGATCATTAAAAATGGTGCAGAACGTTACCAGAAAATTGATGGTTTTTACAAAATATATAATTGCTCAGTTTCTTAAAATATTGAGTTTTAATTTACCAAATTTCAATATTTATAAACTATCAATTGATAATAATTGACAATCCTAAAAGGTGCCATAGAGTATATTATTTATATACGTATGTGGAGCTGGTAGCTTACAATAAAGCTTTTTGCCAAATATATAGGAATATATTCCTCATTATCGTTGTAGAAATATCAAAGTTTACCTTTGATGAAATTGACATTTGTCAAATTCGATCTTTTGACAGATCTAGATAAGAAATTGATCTTTACGAATGGAAAATTCTATTAGACATGAAGAGTTAAAAAATTTAAGACGTGGTCGTGGTCGTAGAATATGCTCTCATCATTCCTTGAACAAAAAAGATTAAAGTCATTTTCCATTGATCATCCACAGAATTTTTCTTATTTCGATTCTGACGTTAAATCTTTTCAGAAAAAGAAATGTAATTTTTTGTTGTTCAGAAGGCTAAATGACCAAAGGGAAACTCTATAACACAAATTCTAAGCCTTATCTCAGCTAAAAAAAAAATAAACATACATTCTTATTACGACTGTCAATTAATTATCAATCGATAGATAGATATAGAAATTTAGGAAAATTTACCCTAATTTATTTAAGAACTAATCAACTATTACGTTATTTTTATCAATTTCCTTGTAATTTACAATTGTCTCCATCATTCTCCATGATCAAAAATTTTATCAATTTGGTTGTTAAATATAAATTTTCAATATTCATCAAGTATCAATTGATATATTTGACAATCATAATAGAAGTGATCGATACAAAAACATTTTTGACAACTCAGACTTTTCTCTGAATCAAAAAAAAAAACGAAAAACCCCTCAATTTGTAATTTTCACAGATCTCAAAGAATTAATATATGAAATGTTCAAGAATTGTCTTAACACCTTATATCCATTCATATTATACCCCATTCATCATACAAATTCCTATATAGTATAGTGAGTGACTATAAAAGTCAAATCATTTCACACACCACAGACAGACAATCTGTCGCCCCTCAATTATTTTTAAAAATTTATATATTTACTCTTTTAGTTATCTAAAGAGAAAGAACAAAAAAAAAAGAATTGATAGTGTTGTCGTCGCGTCGCGGTTGTCGTCGTCATTTATGAGAAACTAAAATAACTTAAACAACAACGCCACACGTCACACACCTACCAATTAGTATGCATCCAAACAAATTGGTTTTATTTTAATTTAAATTTTATTTGCAGTGTAAATGCATTAGAAATCCTAGCGCTCAGTGTATACGTATACTTCTTACACGTTTGCGGGAAAATACGTCTCGTCGTCAGTCGTTGGTTGTCGTCGTGGTGTCGTTAGTTGTTAGTCATACCATAACATGCAAAATGAAATAATTAAGATGCCCACACGATGTGTTGTGAGTCTGTGATGCTGTCCGCGACATAACGAAAATGCCGCATTTGTCGCCATCGCCACCAATCAGGACAGGAGTTGGTAGAGTAAAGGAGCTTGGCGAAAGAAAATTCTTGGGCGCCCTTGTTTTTTGATGAACATGAGCTTTTCAATCACTCATTCATTAAGTCTAGTACATACTTGCTCGTGAAGTGAACAACCATCAGTGGAGAAAGTGAATTTTTGACACAATTTGCTTGACTTTTGCAGCTTTTATGGTCAAATTGTCAAAGCTACACCAAAAATCAGAGAGTTCCTGTACATTTTGCGCGTGAATATGGTTCACCGCTCGTGATTGCAAACTCTCCACTTTTTGACGAGCACGCTCACGGTTGAACAAAAATGCAAATTTGTGTGGATTCAAGACATGATTCACAAGTATGTACTGCGAGGACGGTCGCAAGGTTTGTAGAGATTTTTTACGTAGCTCCGGTCAAACGAGGCCCATTTACGATATAACTTAATAAGCTTTTTTATAAGATGAAAAAAATTTTTCTTAACCGGAAAGGTTTCTTTCACATTTTTAAGATTAAGATTTAAGTTTTGGACACAAAATGTCTAGCCTTAAATATAAAGTAATTGATGAGAATATAAAAAAAGTTAGTCTCCCAGGATATGTCTTTCCAAACCCATTGACAATTCCTCCCACTATCCCTTCTGTATTATTCCATCCCTGGACACAGAAAGCTCTCCATATATCGCATCCACTATACCACAAAACTATATCGGTGGTGCGGCGCATCAAAAGTTTCACTTAGACATTTGAAAATGTCACACAAAGTTAAATTGACATGTTGAGCATGATATTTCTAATTATCTACACACATATATGTACTCTACCTAAACCTTGTCCCCTCTAGATTGCTGGCTCCCCATTTATCGTACAATTTTATGTCTCGATGTCAATTGATCAACTAAAAACGTGCTACATTGTTTTATATGTTTATATATAGAAGCGAATATACACATTATTTTGAAATCATGTGAACTTCTATAGGGGTAGAAAAATTATTATTTATTTATTAATTCAGTATGAAGCTTGTGTCGAAAAATTGTTTTGACACTTCCATGTGTCTATGAGTGGTCAAGGATAATTAGTTGTCAAATAAAAGTAAATAGACAGATAAAGATCACATGTATATGAGTGGTTTTTAAATTAAGTTTTTTTTTTTTTTTTTGTAAGAAGAAACTTGGTAGTTTTAATATTTTGTTACTTTCGGATTATCAGTTGCTTTGGAGAAATCTTTCCCTTAAAGCCAATTTATTTTTTAAGAAATATTGATGATTTTGTTAAATTAGATCGTCAAGTATTATACAAAAATGGTTTAATAAGATTTACAGTCTGTTTAAATTGCTTTAAAAGATTAACAGATTGTGCCAAATTAACTAGTTCCAATGTACGCCAAATTTCCGTCAATAAATTGACAAAGATGTCATTTCGAGGAAATCTAATAAATTTAAGTCTTGCAGTTTTTAAAATTTTCTTTTCAATAATTATTTAAAATATTTTAAAATAATTGAAATTGAACTGGTATTCTCTTAATTTCAAACTAATTTAAAAAATTTACAAATTATGTCAATTAAATGACAACTGAAAACATTTGGCACGTTTGGAAAAATGAGAAATCTCAGAGATTTTGTTCACTAAAAAAGTGAGTAAGCGAATTTTTTTCCTCAGAATTTTGATAGCAAAGCTGAGAAATTTTTCTGAGGACTTCCGTTCATTTATGTAACTGAGATTGATGAGATCTTATTTTCCTGAACATGCCTAATTATTTACAATATTTTTGACATAATTGAAATTTAACTGGTAAAACTATGTCAATTTAATGACAAGTGAAAAAATCGCTTTAAATACATTATAATGAAATGATTTTTGATTTTTTTTTTAAACTAAATGTCAACCAAATTTCATTTACTTCAATGGTTTTTTAAATATCGTTTCAAATATAAAAAAATAAAAAATACTATCAATGATAATTTTCTTTTTTTGTCAAATCAAAGCAAAGCAAAAAAAAAAAAAGAAAAAACAAAATAGCTACGCAAAAAATTATCAACAAGAATTTGCGTATTTTGTTTATCGCAAAGTTATACGCATATCAAACGACTTCCGATTTCTTATCTCGTAAACAACAATATAATAATTCATTCAACACTAAAAACAGAATTATAAAATTCTGAAGCATAAACATCCGGTTAAGTCAACATTTTCGTTTCGTTCTACAAAAATATGTGTAGACTTACTATACCTACACTTGAAAGAACATTGAATTTGTATATTAATAAAGCGTGTTTATTGTTTTAAATGAAAGAAAAGTTGCTCTTAATTTTTGTTGGAAGAAACTGCAAAGAGACTGCATTTATTTTAGATGGACATTCACATTAAATATTTTGTGCTAATATTTTATAAAAAATAATTTAATACAGTTAAAGCTCTCTTCGGTGAACTATATATGCGGACATTGCATTGGGGTTGCTTTAGATATGTTATTTCAAAGTGGCATCCGTCAAGAGTAAACATAATAAAAAAATTCTAATAATACGCTTTCATTAGGACAAATGATGTAATTTTGTTGAAAATGTCTACATTCGATTCCAAGTTAACTAACATTTGACATTTTGAAATACATAAATTAGTTTCAACAAAATTAGATAAAAATTCGGTACGAAATTTTGTGCAAATCTAATGTCTAATCTATTCAAAGCAAAATTAGAACCTCAGCAGTGAAATTTCGGATCAGATTTCCAAAAAAAGTGAAGTAAATCGAAAATTTCCGGAATAGATTTGAAAAAGAAAGAAAAACTCAAGTTTTCAAAAAACAAGTTATTAACAATTAATTTAATTTAACAAAAATAAATACATACATCTTTTAACAAAAGATAAATAAATCGTAATTTTCAAAAAAAAAAAATTAAAACATATTAAATTTTACCAAAAAAATAATGAAATCATAAAAAGGCAGTGGCGCAAAATTTTCAACGATTTAGTAAAATTTTAAAGCCCATTTAGTAAGTTACTGAGTTAAAAAGAAGATTTTGCTGATTTTAAACGATTTTAGCAACGTAGGTACTATCTCTTAACATTTTACTAAAGTTAAAATCACAAAATGGCTGCTTTAACTTTAAGTAACTTGCTAAATTCATATATGACATCTGTCATTTTTGTCGAAAAAAATTTCTTGGCAATTTTATTTGAAAGAGTTAAATTGTATAAGAAGGTTTTTTTAATAATACAAATTCTATATACTATCAGGGCTATTCTGGCGTTGTGAGGTCTCACAAGTCACAAGCCCTTGTGAGGTTGATTCCTTGTGAGGTTGTTGTGATTCGATAACATTTTCCGTATTCTGCGATAACCCTCACAAGAAACCTCACAAAAATACTTACCACAGCAAGGTGAATTTTTTATTGTGATTGCTAAGGTCTGAATTTTTGTTGAACGCACCCACTGAACTCATCGACAACGAAGATGATTGTGATGCCACATACATACATATGTATATATCATATATGTACACCACTTGCTGTTCTATGTCGATCGTACTCGACGAGAATTGTTTTGTGAACAATAATTTTCTTTTATGGAGAAATAAATTTTGTTCGATTCACGACAGAGGATACATTTTTTTCACCAGTTAACCTATTCATTTGGTTACAAAATGTTTTTTCAGACAAGAAAAAACAAAAGTGTCTTAAAATTGTATTTCAAATATCAAATTTGTGAGTTGTGACCTGCTCTGAAGAAGATCACAATTTCGATAGTTTTTGTGAGGCTCACAGTTGTGAGGGTGCTGCCAGAATACGAAAACCTCACAAAATCGAGTTCACCTTACCTTGTGAGGTTGTTGTGACTTGTGAGGTATCAGTGAGGTTTGCCAGAATAGGGCTGTATATTACTGAAATACATCAGCCAAGTAGAAGACTTAGCACTATTTTAATGGACTTTGTTGAATTATTGATTCAAATAGCTTTTAACGGCCTTTAAGTCCTACAAAAATTGGCGTTTCGTCAAAAAATTGTGTTTTTTTAAAATAAAATAATATAAAATGTTTTCGGAAGACGAAGATTTCGATATGTTAGAAGACATCAGCTTTGTTCAAAAAGTGCGATGTTTTAAGTCCCAAGCCAGGGTCGGATTAAGACATGTAGAGGCGCCAAGGCAATACTAGCCTCGAGGCCCCCCTCCTTCCTAAAAAAAAATAATTTTGCTCAATTGAAAATTGATGAACAAAAATGTCAGTTTAAAATTTATGTTTTGAGAAAATAAAAATCAATGAGAACATTTTTAGAATTTTTTTGAAAATAATATAAATACCTAAACGAAAAATATTAAAAATACATTTTTTATTTATTTAAAAAAAAAACTTTGTTTTTTTTACATAACTAATTTTTATTTTTTATTATTATGTGCTACGCGTTTTGAAAACTATAACTTCATCTTCTGGCTATGGTAACTGTATAGGAATTATAATTTCCGAAACGGGAAGCAACAAATTGAATTTCGGGCGATTCGAATTGTTTTACTTTCATTTTGTTTCATTTGATATACCTTATAAGAAGCAGTTGATAATTTTTGACACTATAGCTTTGCAAAGTTTCAAAGCCCTGCGTCACGTCTCTTGTTCGTAATATAACGTCGAAACAAAAAAAAATCCTATATTCAAATGGGTGGAAGCGTAGTTTAAACACGCTTTAACTCTGAATAGAACTTATTTGTGTTCTGTTAGTTCACAATAACGAAATTGAGTCACAATGATTGTCAAATTCAATTTATTATTAAAAAAAAATTTAAGAAGCAATTAAAATACACCTATCAAAAAATTTGTCTCATGAGCCTAGGCAGTTGTCTTTTTTGCCTGAGGGTTAATCTGGCTATGACCCGAGCAAATCCTTTTGAAGAGCAATTTTACTCCTTTTAATAAAAGGGAATCAGTATTTTACTAGTGACTAAAATACGCCATTATGTTTTTTATAGTGTATTTTAAAAAAGATATAGTTAAGTCAAAAATATACGAGGTTTTAACGGGAAGAATGTATGGTTTAGCACCAAAGTTAAATTTGGCCCGTGTCCCGAAATCACCGCCTTAGAAGAAAACCATGACTGGCTCTAACTTTGCCAAACTATACAACCGATTTAAAAAAAATTTTGTTTGTTTAAACAAAAACAGTTATAGATTTTTATCTGTCATACAACTTTTTTCTGTGTGGATAACGGTTTTCCCGCAATTTATTATCAAACACTTTTTTTAAGCATTTTGAGGTTATTTTGTTGACTTCGATATGATTTTTTTCTAAAAAACACGTTATTAAGTATAGTTTTTTTCTTTTTATTATGAAAGTCCAATAGGTTTGTGTTCTTAAAAATACTTAACATTTTTTACCTAAAAATACGTTTAAAAATATTAAAAGAATAGAAAACAAAAAATAAAGGAAAATCAAGAAAGTATGAATATTTGATGAAAATGAACAAAAAAACTACGGTGAGCGTTGAATGTTGAATGTTAGAATGGATAAAGTAAGAAAGACCGTTTAAAGTTTTTTATTCGTTTTAATTCGTTTTTTTTTTTCAAATATTCATATTTTCTTAATTTTCCTTTATTTTTTCTTTTTCATTTTTTTAATAATTTAAAATTAATTTTTAGGTAAAAAATGTTAATTATTTTTATTTGAACTTTCATAATAAAAAGAAACAAATTATACTTAAAAACGTGTTTTTTAGAAAAAAAAAACATATCGATGTCAAAAAAACAACCTCAAAATGCTTTAAAAAAAAGTGTTTGATAATAAATTGCGGGAAAATCGTTATCCACCCAGAAAAAAGTTGTGTGGCAGATAAAAATCTATAAATAATAAATCTATAATCTATTGGTTAAACAAAAAAAAAATTTTAAATCGGTTGTAGTTTGGCAAAGTTAGATCCAGTCAAAGGAAAAAAGAATAAAAGACATAAAAACCGTTATAAGTCGAAAAGGAAGCGAAAACGAGAAAATTACCTTTTAAGTTTTTTGACTTGAAATGACCTAAGGAACTCATGGTTTTCTTCTGAGGCGGTAATTTTGGGACACCCTGTATATTCAGGTTGATTTATGTAAGATGCATTAAAACACTAGAGCCTGTATATTGATTTAAAAGCAGAAACAAATTCTCCAGGAGCGTGGTTACGTCCTCCATTCTAGAAACATTTTCTTAAAAAATACTCTTAAAAATATTAAAAAAAAAAAAAAAAAAAAAAAAAACAACGGCAACGGCAACACTAAAAATATCAAGCTTTATTTTATTTACGAAACCCAAAGTCCATTTTTTAATTAACTTTTAAATTCAAGTTCTTTTGAGTATAATAGCGCTACAAAAAGGAGTCTGATGATCAGCGGCGCACCCGTGGCAGACGTGAAATAGCTATAACTCCAGCCTGTAAAAAACTTTGTGATAGCTCACCCAAGTGTTGTTGCTTTATTCAAATCTTGAATTTGAAAATAATATACATATATATTTTGAAACATTTTTAAAATAAAAAAATAAAACTTATTTCAAATTTTATTTTTTACATTATTAATTACTATTTTTTTTAATAAAGTATCGAAACTTTTATCAATTGTTATATGGTAGATACCATTATTTTTGGTTATAAGAATATTTGTCGTGAAAGAAAAACAATTTTGGGAATGTTTTTTTTTTTTTTTTTAATTTCAATCCAATGCATCAATGAATACAGCATTACCACAACTTTGATTGGCTATTTGTTTTTTCCTACAAAATATTTTGAAGTGAAATTTGTCACTCGATGTCCTTAAATAAGTTGTGTCAAAAAATAATTTGTCGCTCCTTGTTTAGTCAAAAAAAATCACTTAAATATGATAAAATACCCCAAAATAACATTTTTCATTGAATTCATTGAATTAACTTGAAAATTAGGTTTTTATCTGATAAGCAAGTTTAATTTGAATTATTTTAAATTCATCCTGTTAACTTATTTATATACTACTTATCTTTTCTAAATTCAGTCCAAGTTTTATCTAAAATCCAAATATCATCTTTTCAAATTGTCAAAATCCGCTTAACCTGTCCAATTCCCTAAATTCATCAAAACAAAACAAAAAAAAAAGTCCTCAAATAATAAAAAGAATTCAGAAACTAATTCTCGTTTTTCATCCATTGTAATACTTTTCTAATCTTATATAAGCTTATACCTACATATAGAAGTTTTCCATTCAAAAAAAAAAAAAAAAAAATACAAAAGCATTTAACTTTCGTACAATAAATCCCCCAAAATCAAATCTAAAGCAAAAAAAAAAACAAAAAAAAAGTTTAGACGAAGAAATTAGGAAAGGATTAATATAAATTGTATAGGTACCCTCGGTTGTATGCACATCGAGTAAAAAAAAAAAAAAAAAACAACAACACAAAATCATCATCACTGACCAATGAACCTCATGCGGACAAAATAAATAGCAGACTTTTATTTCATATATCCTTGAAGTCAGTACTATTGGAGGATAGGTATATACGATATCCAGTCAATCACATTAACGAATTAAACAATTCACCAAGCAAATAAAGGAGAAACAAAAACCAAAAAAAAAAAAAAAGGAAATGCCAATCAAATGACAGGATATCGAAAAACAATAAAATCCACAGAAAACAAAAGACGGCGACGAAGGTGAGGAGGAGGACAGGACAGGAAAAGACGGATGGGGCTCAAAGGGACACGAAGCAATACAGAAATGGGCTCTTCGTTATATTATATTCTTTCTTCAATTGAACTGCAATATACTAGGTAACTTGTCGGTCGGTCTTGGACTGGAGCAGCTCCAATAGAAGTCCATATATACTATACTCGTTTACTGTTTCTGGATCTTATTGATCTCCATCCATTTGTATACCTTCATATATCCTCCTCAAACTAATGGCCATAGTTAGAAAGCTGACTTACTCACCAGCTCAGGACCAATTTACCACAAAAATATATATAATCCCCTATATAACCAAAGAAGGATATACGAGTATATATATGAATACCCCCCTCTTTATATACCTGAATACCTGTTCGTTACAATTGCAATCAATTTAGGGAAAAGCAAAGGGAACCCACTTTAATTCTTCTTTTTTGCAACAAAAAAAAAAAAAAAAAAAAGGAACAAGAAGAAGAAGAAAAGTTTCCAATTGAGTGAACGATCACAATGATTCTCCAATATAGTTTGTGTGGACTTGGCTTAAAGAAGGATATGAATGATATCCTACGATTATGATACAAATTCGTATAAACGAGAATCTAGAAAATAAAAAGATTTTCTTTGTTTTTTCTTCTTTTTAAGTTTTTTTTTTTTTTTTTTTTTTTTTTTCAAAAAGGATTATGTGATCGAAAAAAAGTTGTCTACGTTGCGTGTTGCATGAATTTGAAATGAGATTTTTATATACTCGTAAAAGAGATGAAAATATTTTATACGAGTCCAAACGAGACGATGAATAAAAGTCGATTTATAGCCTGCATGTATAAGAAAAAAGTTCTATCAAACTTTTTGTGAATTTGTATGTAGTTTCAAAAGGAAAATGAATGACAGCTTAATAATCTTCAATCGACAAAGGGCGCATTTGAATGTTTTTTTTTTTTTGTTCTATCAATAATGCATGTTACGTTATACTGTTTTTGAAGCTTGTTAGGTTCTACATGACATTACACTGACGTGACGGATTAGTGCAAAATAAATCACAAAAAATTATTTTTTTCTTTTCTATTAATGATTTTTTCATCAAGAGAAGTGAATTCGTATAGTGTGGGATTAATTTGTAGATCTGTACGGGTGTCACATAAGGCACGTATATCGGGCCCTTACATATCAATTAATTCTATACCTAAGCAACAAAATAAAAGTTTAACAATGAGAATAATTTCGTAAAATTGAATGAGCTTTTGACTCTCATTTAAAAAACTTCGCCTTCTTCCTAATGTCATATGTGTGATCTTTAGGTTTTCCTTACACTTATGAAGCATTTGCCTGTTACTTGTAAAGAAAGTCGCGGTGTTTTGCTGAGAGTATGTAGCCATCTTAGCAAAATTTGTTACACTTTAACAATAGGTAACAAAAAAAAATATTAAAAATATATAATCCGCCTTATTGTGAGTTTCACACGAAAAATATTTCACCTTAAAATTTTTTGTTCCCCCGGAATTTTAAAAGCTTTTGTGAGTTATCCCCGAACGAAATTTCGTTTGCCTACTAAAAATAAGTGATCATTTACGCTATCAATAACATTACATTCCGCCCGAAATGAATGTTCACAATAAGGGGAATTTTTTGAACACAATATTTCGGGTGATACTCACAATAGGCGAAAAGTGAAATATCAAATTTTCCGGGTGGAATGTTGTTCGGGCGAAACTCAAAATAAGGCTGAATTATTTATTACTAGTACGTCCAGCCCCCGAAACTCGAGTGCTAATAAAATTATCGTCTAATTGAAAAACAACTTCTAGAAAATATATTGTAATTCACATGAAATTCTAGAAAACTTTATTTTTCGATGCATACGATTTTTGGATGTGGATACTCCAACATTAAGTAAAAATCGCAAGAATAATTCCATCGTTTAAAAGCAGTCTCGAGCGGCGTGGCGTGGAGAAAAACTGAGCTAGTTATTTTATATGAGCTACTTATTATTATTTCCTGTAGCACTGAACGCTGCCGGGCTGGATTTAGCCGATCCCAGAACCACTGGTCCCAAGACCATCCCGGAAGTAGTCATAAAGACCAATTAAATTTATATCGAAAATAAAACTCGTCGAATACATTGATTCGTGTATTTAATATATCTATTCGTTAAGATGGTTAGTGAATTGGAGCGAGGAATATAAATAAAAAGTTATTGTTCCACGCCTCAGCTTTAACATCCCTCACACTACATCTACAAATTGAAAGCAGTCTTCCTTTTTTGCTCACATTTTATTTCAATTTAAAAACAACACCCAATGAGCGAGAGACACAATAGATTGCAGAATATTTCCATGCAAAACCAATATACCTACAACTATAAATAATTTATGCTTCCTCGCATTAAATCGACCAATGGCCGAAAATCCAACATAACAGATAAAAATCCTCAGAAATAAAATTCTTCCCACAAAAATCCCTCACTCGAATTCACTAACCATCTTAACGAATATATTAAATGCACGAACCATTGCATTTAACGAAAATATAATAAGTGTTGTGAACAAATACTCGGTCTCGCTCTGGCTCTTGCAATGGTTCTCGCTCTCCTCGCACTTATAATGCAATTTTACTTTATTGTTTTTTAGTCTTTATGGTAAAATTATTTAATAAATTTTTGCTTTGTGCACTTCTGTGCAAAAAAACCTTTCCATCGATATATAATTTATATACTTTCGGCTTTTGTAGACCGCGTAAATGGTACCCCAAAATTCGTGTTTGTCGTTTTATTATATTGATTTTTAAACAAAACAAAAAAATTATTTGCTATTGTTTGTGTGAAAAAAATTTTGCTGAGTTGTCATACAATTTCACAAAAAACATAGCTTATATATAGAAACTGAAATTTGTCAACCCAATATTATTTTTTTTGTTTTTGTCAAAAAAAAATAATTAATTAATTTTTAAAAAATTTAAAATTCAACAAAAACATTTCCAAAACTCATAAAACAATAAAATTAGTTTTCTCAAACAAAAATCGTTTGGTAATAAAAAAAAAAAAAACAAACATTAAGAATTCAAAAAAATACCTTCACGATAATCTTCAGCTGTCACTTTTAAATTGAACTTATTTATTATTTGAACTTATTGAACATTTGGCGTAGATATTTATATGTTTACAAATAAATCTCAAAAGAGTAGCTGTTATTCGCGTAGGTATATAAATAAATTAGAATCATAGTGAAAGGCAAATAAAATTAATTACAACGTATATATCTTTTTAACATTAGAATAAAATATTAGAAAAATTTAGGTATCTAGATACCTAATTTTGTCTGTGCAAATAGAAATAGAAAGCATAAATTGAATATATACGATCAGAGTAGGATTAGGTAGTGGAATGGAAAAGATGGCCTAAATCATCGAATGAGTATCGTATATACTCATCGAATGAGTATATTTACGATTTTTTTTGAGATTCTTTAAGACGAATAGAATTGAGTAAAAAATCTGATTAAGTTTGAAAAACATGAAAGAATATAATTTTACACTCAATACCTTGAAAAGTTTTTCGATTCATCTTTTAAAATTAATTTAGACAATATTTTTACACAAAAAGTGGGAAATAAGGCATTTATTTCTCTGAAGAGTCATTTTAACTCCCAATTACTTGAGATGCTATATAAAGAAAATTGTTATTGATTTGTCCTATTTCTGACGTTCGTTAGAATGTCAAACTGATATTATTATACAATATTTTTTAATTCCTCATATAGCACCTATTAGATGATTGTCTTTTTTTTATTTATTTAGAATAATTTTTATTTTATTTAATATATTAAATTATTTTATAACATTGAAAAGTTATAGATTCCTCTTTGAAAGTTAATTAAGACAATATTTTACACAAAAAGCAAAAAAAAAGCATTTAGTTTTCTGAAGAGTAATTTTTACTCCCAATCACCTGGAGACACAATATGAAGATTATTATTATTGATTTGTCCTAGTTATAAAGTAAGTCAGAATGATGAAACATTGAAAGTTATCTACTGATCTTTTAAATGTAATTTAAACAATGTTTGTAAACAAGGAATTTATTTTTCTGAAGAATCATTTTAACTCGCAATCACCTGGAGGCGCGAATGTTATTATTAGTGATTTTTCCTAATTGTGACGTAAGTCGGAATGATAAAACATTGAAAAGTTATCGATTCATCTTTGAAAATGGTTTTAGACAATATTTTTGCCCAAAAAATAAGAAAAGCGTTTATTTATCGAAAGATTCATTTTAACTCCCAATCACCTGGAGAGGCGATATGAAGATTATTTTCATTGGTTTGTCCTAATTCTGATGTGCGTCAATGCATTATGCGAAGAAACATAGTTCGTTTTCGAAAATGTCAAATCAAACCTCAATTTGATTGGAATTTTTTGACGCAGATATTTGCTGTTTTTGAACACGTAAAAAACCTTAGCTTTTCACTATTTTTGTCGTCAACTCGAGTTTTTGACTGTAGAGTTGCGAACCACAAATGATGTTTTTTGATGAATATATCACACCCTTAGAATGAAAGTGGCCTAACTCAAAATTTCTATAACTTCTTATTTTTCAGTAAACTGACCTTTAAAAGCGAAATGAACTCTTAAACTAGGTTGTAAAAAAGTTACCGAATTTTTTAGTTAGGTCACTTTCATTCTAAGGATGCGATACATGATTTTATTAAACTGCCTAATCTAAATAAAAATTGTCTTAGGTTTTTTGAACAGTTGACTTTTGCAATTGGATTTCTGACGCTAATGACTTTTTTTTTAAATCGACCATGTTTGAATTATTGTTTATTTAAAAAATAAACGAGATTGTCTTATTTTCTAATAAAGGATGTATCAAAATTAACGCAATATTGAATTGTGTAGTAAAGTGTTATTGGCAACCTTAAACAACCCAATTCGACAGCTGACAGTTAAGAAATAACTAAAATGGAGCATTACACGAGATAGCAACGTGTTTTCATTGTTGAACAATATTAAAAAAAAAAATAATGAAAGTATGCACATAGCTGTCAAAATGTTTTTGTTTAGGGTTACCAACACTTTCCTACGCAAAATGGCGGAAAATTCAAATCTTACGTAAATTTTGGGACACCCAATAAATAATCCAGTAGTCCTGCACTGAATTAAAGCACAGTGACGGGTGATAAAATTGGAATTTGGAATTTTTTTCTAAAACGAATATTTCAGAGACATCATCATAACTTATTCGAAGGCTAAGTTATATTTTATTAATTTTTCGCTTAAATAAACAAATTCTTTAAGTTCTATATTTTTTTTTTTTTAATGTTTTATTGTTTTCATTTTTCTGATTTAACGCGTGGCTAAAACAATTTATTTCCATATTTCATATATAATTTTTTTTTTTTCATTTTTCAAAAATTCTTTTCTTATCCGCTTGAATTTGAAATTATTTATTTTCTCTAAATATTAAAAAGAAAAAAAAAATAATTGATGACTGGTGCTCTGTGCTAGTTAATTCCTTTGAATTTTATTCCACTAAATTGATGATTAGATATATCTTTAAATGTTCTTAAATTGTTTACGTTTTAGTTTTGTTATTAATTTTAGAGCTTAGCTATAATGACAAGGGAGCTAGTGGAAGATATTTTAGATTAATTGTGACCTAATCGTTGATACTCGGATTAAAGGAATATAAATATAATATTTTCGTTTATATTCATGTAAATAGGATTTTAAGTCACGCAAGTGTAATTTCAGTGGGTCCAGTAGAACTTAGGGCTTATGTCTAACCCCATCGGGAAGGGTCTCGAAATATATATAAAAATTAATTGAATATTTGTTTGTACTCGCATAACACGGCTAATTATATCATCCGATTTGCATGGGTATTATTGGGTTGTGTGTTTACACTTCGGACCTGAAAACTGTAAATTTCGACCAAAAAAGTAGGAAAATCGTGAAAACTCGATGAAGATGGATAGACAACAAATGGCGTTACGCTCACCGACTGCTACATTTTGTATATACAAATTTTAGGAGCGTGCCAAAAATTCATATCAAATCAAATTTTACTTCCACTTTTAAAATGGAAAATTGATTAAACATTTCTTTGAAAAGCGTATAAAATATTCCAAAATATATTTAAAAAAATAGATTATAAATAAAAATTGAAAAAAAAAGTCTAATAAAATTAATTCTTTTTTTTAATATCCCTAAAATTATTGTTTTTATCGATTTTTTCTATTTCAAATTCATCTCTTTTTAAAATAATTAACTCCCACCAGCTCCTTTCAAATATTCCAATTTGTCTGCCAAATTAAATTTAATTGAGCATGAGTCTCTGACTCTCTGGAAAAGACTAAAGGTTGCACATTTGAAAATAAAACTTCCTTCAATTGAATAGAACAACCGTATATTTTTAGATTTAGATTCTCATCAGTTCGTCCGTTCGTTCGTACATACAGTCAGTTGTTTTTCTTCAGTTAAAAATATAAAGAATCGATATGCTATGCCATTGCCATCGTGCCATAAGAAATAATAAGTAATCGCGTATTTATATTTTGTAAACACAAGTTAAGGAATAAAAACAATTTGTTTATATAGAAAAAATATTAGTTTTTATCGAATTGTTGGTTAATAGATTGGTATATTCAATAATTTTTTTATTGTTTTGCAGTATAAACTGTGGGAGATTTAGGAACTGAAAGCAATTTAAAGACTGTTCTGATGCAAAACAAAAATGTGCGTAATTTATAAATGTTTTTTTTTTTTTTTTGTAAACAAAAAATAAAATTAAATTTAGAATTATGAGACTTTAAATGAAATGAAGCTTTGGCAGCGTTAATTACACCTTGGGTGAAATATTTAAAATTCTTTTGATAAACAAAAAAAAAATTTACAGAATTTTTTTTTTAGATTTTATTTAAGAAATAATTTTAATATAAATTGAATTATATTCAAACGCTGCATCTAAAATAGAAGTAGTTTTCTAATTTTCTTCATTTTCGTTATTAAATAATTTTATTCTTCGTGAGTCTTGACCTTTTTTTATAATTTCAAAAAAGAAAATATATAATGACACCCAATATAGATAGGCTAGACCTGTGGTGTCTATGATGTCTGTCAAGTTAGCATTACCATTTCAAAATTTTAAGATTCTAATAATTGGATTAATTGTCGTGAATTTGTCGTAAATTTGTCGTGAAAGAAAAAAATTTGTCGCGTGTGTTTTTTAAAAATTAACCCCTGGTAATGCTAACTTGAAGGTCAAGTTAGCACTACCACCCCCAAAAAAATTTAAAAAAAAAAACGAGTATGCCATTAAATGTCGTGAATTTGTCGTAAATTTGTCGTGAAATAAAAAAAAATTCGGAAATTTTTTATGTAATTTCGAAAAATCTCACATTGCGTTTCATCGATGAATATACAGCCTAACCTCGACTTTGAATTGCTGTATTTTTTTATCCAACAGAGATTTTAATGTGGAATTTGTCGCTCGACGTCCTTAAAAAAGTTTTGTCAAAAAAAAATACAGCAATTGAAAGTTGTGGTAATGCTGGATTTATTTAAAAAAATGCAATTTTGGGGTATTTCGTCATATTTTTGACAAATCAAGGCGCGACAAATTATTTTTTGACACAACTTTTTTAAGGACGTCGAGCGACAATTGTTTAAACAAATTCCACATTAAAATCTCTGTTGGATAAAGAAATACAGCAATGCAAAGTCGAGGTTAGGCTGTATATTCATCGATGAAACGCAATGTGAGATTTTTCGAAATTACATAAAAAATTTCCGAATTTTTTTTTATTTCACGACAAATTTACGACAAATTCACGACATTTAATGGCATACTCGTTTCTTTTGTTTTTATTTTTTTTGGGGGGTGGTAGTGCTAACTTGACCGTCAAGTTAGCATTACCAGGGGTTAATTTTTTAAAAAACACGCGCGACAAATTTATTTCTTTCACGACAAATTTACGACAAATTCACGACAATTAATCCAATTATTAGAATCTTAAAATTTTGAAATGGTAATGCTAACTTGAGAGACATGTGTCTATGTTCTTTGAATGTTTTTATTTTAAAATTATAATTTTGTTTAGAAAACGAACGAACGAAGAACGGTGTGAACACACCCGAAACGCTTAAACTCTGCCAACAAATATCAATAAATGTTTCCCGTCAAACCCGTCAATAAATTATACTTTACGAGCTACATTGATGGTGATGTAGGGCTCTTTAAGTATAGACAATAAGATGGACCTATAAAGCTCACTAGAGGATAATTCTATTTTTAGAGGATCACTATCGATTTTATTTGTATTTTTGCGTAAAAATTGAAGAAATTGAAGGTTGTTAATATTTTTATCATCATCGATTTTACTATCAACGAGATGTGTTTCAAACTATATTTTTTACACTCTGATTATATTGTATTGTTAATTGTAGGTATTGTTTTGGTTCCCCTATAGGGTTACAAGTCTCCCTCTCCTATCCCTCTCGCCTTACTCCTTCTCGCATCCTCTAATTATATGAAAATTAATTTTTCATGAAACTGGAATGTGGAACACGAACGAATCTAAATCAACCTCAGCCAATTTGAAGAAAAGGCAAATTTAGTGTGGATCATTTGTATTTAATTGACTGTTTGAAACAGTGCTAAAATAATAGTTCAGAATTTTTTTAAATTTATTGCAACAAAAAAAAATCAATAATTTTATTATTGGTCATGTTACAATTGTGTACAAATTTCGTTTTTATTTGTTTGTGTTGATTGTTTCATATTCTACACCTGCACTTCATTAAAATTAAGTGTTGGGGGATTTATGTCTTTTTGAATCATAAATACATTATAAGAGGAAGTACTTTGTATATACATATATGTATGCATAAAATTATTACAGTGGAATCTCTTTTTAAGGGCAGAGCTTAACTATATGTAAGAAGATATTTTTCTAAACACAAAACTATTGTTGAGTTGAAATGAATTATCCTTAAATTATTACATAATTTATATACATTCTGATAAACGGTTACTCTATTACATAAATGCATAAATTTTATTTCGTTAATAATTTTGTTTTGACATTTTTACTTGCTGGGGCAAGTAAAGGGTGTTTTTTTTTAGACTAGACGTGTGGTTTTCAAGAAGAAATAAAACGCATATAATTTAATGTTATGGCCAAGAATTTAGCTTTATTATAAAGATAAGGGTTTACCATTATGTTTTAAAAATGATTTCGGGCAAGTGGCCGCCGCGACTGGCTCGAATAAATTCCAGCCGAGAGGCCCAATTTTCGGCCACTTTTTGCAGCAATTGGGGCCGTATGTCAGCAATAACGCGTCGAATATTCTCTTCCAAGGCGTCAATCGTCTCGGGCTTATCTGCGTAGACAAGCGACTTCACATAACCCCACAAAAAAAAGTCCAGCGGTGTTAAATTGCACGATCTTGGAGGCCCCGCCACAGGCCCACGACGCGATATAATGCGCTCACCAAAAGTTTCCTTCAATAAATTAATTGTTTTGTTGGCTGTATGGCATTAAGCACCGTCTTGTTGGAACCAAAGGTCGTCCACATCAACATCCTCCAATTCAGGCACGAAAAAGTCATTAATCATGGCTCTATAGCCTTCCCCATTGACTGTAACATTATGGCCGGCTTCATTTTTGAAGATATATGGACTAATGATTCACTCTGCCCATGAAGCACACAAAACAGTGACTTTTTGAGGATTTAATGGCGTCTCAACAATGGCTTGTGGATTGTGATCACTTCAAATACGACAATTTTGCTTATTAACGAACCCATTCAACCAAAAGTGAGCTTCATTGCTGAACAAAATTTTCTTGTGAAAATCGGGATCGGTGGCCATCTCGTCGCGCGAACCGAACCATTATTTTTGTAATAAATTAGCACGATTTTCAAACTTTGTTCAGGAGTAAGTCTATTCATTATGAAACGGCAAACCAAAGTGAGCATAAATTAAGTGACAGCTGTCAAAAAGACCAACTCCGAAAAAAAGTATTGCCAGATTGAAAACCACACGTCTAAAAAAAACACCCTTTATATTCGAATTCTCCCATAGGGCGGCTTCAGAATGGCCGCGTTCAGGTTTCACTAGGATAGGCTATATAAAATACTTGAGTATCCAATATGTTTCTGAACGCAAATCACCTGTTGTTGACAATTCTCATAAGATAATTAATAATCCCAGAATTTTTAGGATATGATAAATTATAATTTTTTGGAAATAGCTGCTTTGACATCAGCTGTGATTTTACAAGGGATTACAACAACACAAAGCTATCCAGATCGCTTTGGATACAAACCTGAACGCGGCCAATCATGTTGTCTCGAAAATCTGGACTAAATCTTAATTCAGTTGATTTATCAGTTACCACAATAATAAATATAAACAAAATGTCACCGCACGGGCCTTCTTTTCGGTTTGAAATTTTATTCACTTGCGGCTTGTCAAATTGACATATTTATGAGTCGATTTAACCTGCACGACAAAATATAATCGACGCGTGAAACAAATGAATTGATTTGCTTAAAAACATTGAGATTTTTCATTCAGTCGAATAGAACATCCGTCAAACTGGACGGACGCACATCTGGACCAACCGGCAACTACAAGTTCTAATAGTTTTAATTAAACTTTGTGCCTATGATGTCTTAAGTGATTGCAATAAAACTGCGTTTTAAGTTTTTTGCCAATAAAATAAACATCATGGAAATATAGGATCGGAATGACGTTTTTTTTAAGGATATTGTTTTATTTTTGGTTATTTTGTTAACGCTGGACTAATTTTTGATTAAAATTTTCAAATCTATAATTTACAACAAATTCACGACATTTAATGACATATGTATGTACTTATACATTTTTACGACAAATTAATCAAAATTAAACCAATTATATTAGAATCTTAAAATTTTGAAATGTTAATGCTAACTTGACAAATATGAAAGAAAAAGCCTGATAAAACTCAAAAATCATTTAAAATCAAAGAATTGGTCAATAAAAAACTATTTAATTGAAGATTCAGTTAAGTCTGACGGGTGCTTCTATAACGTAACTTTAATTTCTTTTGATTAAAGTGAATTATGACCCTTAAGAAACTAAAAAGTAATTTTTAGTTCCTGATCAGTGCAGTCGTTCTTATACTTGAGAGCTTCCTAATAGAGTAGTAAATAAAATTTGTCACAAGTAATGGGTTTTCAAAACTAACTACAGTAAAACCCGCTTAAGAAAAACTGCAAAATGTCACAGTCTTTCTTTCACTTAAGTGGGTTTTTCACTTAAGCGGAGTAGTAAAAAAATAAGTAAAAAAAAATTACACTTAAGCGGATTTCAAAATACCAAAAAGGATTCTGACATATCAGAAATTTAAATTTCATTTTCGTGGTGAAAATTTGGTGGAGGTGAAAAATAAAAAAGATGTAAAAGCGTTAAGCAAATTTTTTGTTCTGTTCTATTAAATTTTGTTCACTTAAGAGAGTTTTTTTAATGAAAAATATTAAATTCAACTGAAAATATGTTTCAGATATCCGGGTTTTTCACTTAAGCGAGTTTCGCTTAAGCGGAGTGTTATAAAGGTAATTGGCCGACGAATACTCGGGGATGAAAAAGTGTTTCAGATAAGCGGGTTTTTCTCTTAAGCGGGTTTCTTTTAAGCGGGTTTCTTAAGCGGGTTTCTCTTAAGCGGGTTTTACTGTATATATAAAAGATTTTAACTCATAATTACGTACTTTTAAAAATTTAAATAAATGAACTCCAAAAGTAATGCCATCTATACCAAATTAGCTAGCATTTGCCTTATAGTGGTATGTATATGAAAATAAAACGGAGCAACTAATCAAAAGTCCATTTTTCGGAGCAGGTTCTCCATTTGAACAGGAACACATGCTCAAAAATCCTCATTTAGAAGCAGATTCTCCAATTGATATGAATACAATTTTTGGAATACCTACTATAGTACTTTCATAGCACCTATACCTTCCCAGCTTTTTGTATTGAGAATCTGTTCTGAGTAGTTGCTAAGAAAATGCTACAGTATTCAAAAATGTTTTTCATATCAATTGGAGAACCTGCTAAGAAAGGAAGATTTTTGAGGATGTGTTTCTGCTCAGATTATTGTATTGAAAACCGGCTGCTCAGCGAAGGTGCTCCTTTTTATTCATATTTAACTCTAGGTGCCAGTTACATAGCTTTCATTGAAACTCATTATTGAAAATTTAAATTTTTATATTCTAAAATCAAAGCTTCCAAAAAAAATTCCATTTCGGTCAAACTCTTAACATACAATAGCTTTTAAGATTTCAATGATGAATGGTAAAGTAGTTCAATCATTGAAGTAATAAAACTTATTTAATGTGGAGCTTCGACCTAATTAAATTAAATTTTTGGCTGCAAATAATAATTGAGTCCCCATACCTTCATTTTGTTTTCTAAATGTCTCAAAATCAACAATTAAAATTGTCAATGATCGCTTTTAATGAAAACTTTAACTGGCACCTAAGTCTCCTCTACCTACATAGTTACATTTCGATATTTTTTTTCGACGATTTATTCGTACGATCGACAAAAAAATGTCGATTGGCGAAAAAAAAATATCGATTTTTATGGACTTATCTGAAAGTTAAAATTTTTGATCAAACAAAAAAATATCGATATTTTGATATGTCAACGCGACAAAGTATCGACTGCCTTGAACAAAAGCTGAGGATATCGACTTGTTTGACATATTTTTTTTCCCAAAAAGATTTAGAACGCATAGAACTATTTTCTATAGCCGCATTATTTAAAAAAAAATATCAAAATATGTCGAATGTTAAAATCTCGATTTTTAAAATATCGATCAGTGTTGACATTTTATGACATTTAAAAAAATCAATATAATTTTTTTTCCGATTTTTTATTTAACCAGTAGAATTCTGTTTTCTCGAGAATTTAAAATTCAATATTTTGGAGTCGATATTTATAAAATCGAAATTTTGAAGTTGATATTTTTTAAATCGATATAGTGAAATTGGTATTTATACAATTGACATTGTGGAGTCGTTATTTATAAAATTGACTTATCGTACCAAAAGAGATATAAATATTGTTTACCTGTTAATGTCCAAGTACTCATATGAGTTGTTTAAAAAAAAGAGGTCATAAATTAAGCTCAAAGCCATCTTACCTCTAAATACAAAGATCTGCATTTAAAAGATTAGGACTGGATTGATTCTTAAGTTCCTTTTTTTTTTTAATATAAAAGGTCCTACGCACCATCATTGTTGCTCGTCAAGTATTATTGACAGGGTTTTTGTCAGGAATTGATGAAAAAAAAGCCTCCACAAGTATCAGTGAATATTGACAAAGAAACTAAATTTGCTATTTATATTTTAGGATCTCAAGTCATTTATTTTGCCAGCGCAATATTTTCCAGCAGTTGACCTAAAAGTAAGATTCTGATTTGAATGAGCCACAAAATCATTAATCAAACTCAAATTTTTTTTAATAATCAAAAAAACCTCTTTAATATAACTAAATACCAATTAATATTTTCCCATACAGCTTTCTTTAAATTTGTCTCTAAGTACATAATATCGCCATAATACACTCTTATATCTAAAACACATAACACAGCTTCTATTAAGTGGTTACCTTGAGTGTGTTTAAGTACCAATTATCCATTAGGTTATAGTTCGCGACTATATAATAATAATGTAATATATACATTATACATTGTGTGCATAGTTATTATACCTACATTGAAGCCCGCACATAATTGATCCTTGCAAGTGTCTCCTTGAAACTCAACAAAACACACATTGCCGTTTTTTAACTAATAAGCAAACTAAAGGCATCACATTCAAGGGGCGCCTCAAATATTCAACGACCGATGTTTCAATATATTTAAAAACTTAGAGAATAATGCAAAAAATAAATAAAAAGCTAAAATTATGATCAAATTTGTATATAGATATCAGTCAAGAATTTCTTAAATGGTGTCATTATCGTCACAAATCATAGAACACGTAAAAAATCCATTAAAATTTGAATCAAAATGAATTTGTTATATAAAACAGTTTTTTCTATTTTTGTTCTGATTTATGTCATTCACGTCACAAAATTTGATACAAAGCATTTTATTTGTTTGGAAAATAGAAATCAAAGAATGTTGGTATTGTTCTTCATTAATATTTGTACACAAAAAATTTTCACTGCTTATTTGTTTCCTAATTTAAAATTTTCTCTTTTATTTTTTTATGGAACAGATTGTAAGGTAACCAAAAATGAAAGAAAAGACACACTTATAAGGTTTTTATTATAGGTACTTTATATTAAATATAAAAAAAATAAAAATTAAATTTATTTAGTACTTCACAACCATACTTTCAAGAAATATATAAATCCTTGAAGATTTTGGTGGAATTTTTGAAAATATCTTTGAAGTTGGTGTCATTCACGTAAAATTCAACATGTGATGATTATGACAATTCTCTGTATTTTTCAAGATTTTTCTTTGAATACTTTCAAGAAATATATAAATCCTTGAAGATTTTAGTGGAACTTTTGAAAATATCCTTGAAGTTGGTGTCATTCACTTCACATTCAACATGTCATGATAAAGACAATTCTCTGTATTTTTCAAGATTTTTCTTTGAATACTTTCAAGAAATATATAAATCCTTGAAGATTTTAGTGAAATTTTTGAAAATATCCTTGAAGTTGGTGTCACTCACGTCACATTCAGTATGTGATGATTATGACAATTCTCTGTATTTTACAAGATTTTTCTTTGAATACTTTCAAGAAATATATAAATCCTTGAAGATTTTAGTGGAACTTTTGAAAATAACCCTGAAGTTGGTATCATTCACGTCACATTCAACATGTGACGATTATGACATTTCTCTGTATTTTTGAAGATTTTTCTTCGAGTACTTTCAAGAAACATATAAATAACTTGAAGATTTTTGTGGAATTTTCGAAAATATCCTTGCTACTAAATAAAAAAAAGTAGAAGAAGAATTTCTGTTACTATAGTGTCATTCACGTCACTTTCCGAATGTGAGAATTTTCAGTATTTTTTCTTAAATTTTTCTCCGAATACTTTCAAGATTCACAAATCCTTGAAGTTTTTAGTAGAATTTTTGAAAACTTCCTTGAACCAAAATTTAAGACATAAGTTTTTGTATATAATTATCCACTATACTGTTACTGAAAAAATCAATCAATAAGTAAATAATACGAAAAAGCGACAAAATTGTTACTTCACAACCAAAATATCATTTGCGTTACTAAAGCCTCATTCACGTCACATTCAACATTGTGACGATTATGACAACTTTCTGCATTTTTCGAAATTTTTCTCCAAAATTTCAAATTTTTTTTTTTAATTTTTTGTTTCTGTAGAATTTTCGATAAACTTCTTGAAATAAAACAAAGGCCATAAATCCACTACTGCTGCATCCACATCTTCAAACATACAAACCACAAAATTAATTGGCAATAAAATTTAACGACCTGTGGAGGAGGTAGGTGGTTATAGGGGCTCCACCAGAAGTTGAAGGCGAAGGCATAAGGCAAAAACATATAACACTTTGACTTATCTTGATGATGTATCAAACAACATTTAATATACATATATTATTTATCCTTGATGTGGTGAAGAACCACAAATGCCACCTTTTTAACGTCAGGTCAAGGGCTAATTAAATAAAAAAACCACAATGTTATAACTATGATGGTTTACAGTCTGGTTATAAAAGCAACTTTAAACATTATTGAACAAATACTACAAAAAACATACTCACATACTCCCACATATGTATGTACACATTTAAGTAGTGTGACATCGCATATACATATGTATATCCTTTGGTGGTTATAAGATGACATTAGAAAGATAAAGTGTCGAAGTTCAAGGATTCAACCAGTTGCATTATGGTCGATGATGTTCCTCCTATTCTTATAGACACTGACTACATCAACCACTTTTACACTCTTATGATGCATCTGCACAAGATTCACAAGTCACTATATATATATTTCGAAAATTGTGGTAAAGATTATGTAATTGAAGATGCGGAAGACACATCTTGAGTCAACTCTGGAGGGTTTATAGGTATAGGTACCTCAAAGGGAGAGGTTATATCTCATAAGCTATAGGTCGTTCAAGGCAAAGGATGAACCGAACAACATCAAGACACATACATAACAGCTTTCCAATGAGGTGACTTAAGTCCTTGGTATTGACTTGATTCAGGGATTTTTATATTTATTTTCATTTGGTGTGTTAGAATATTGTGAATTTTATAGTAGGTATAGTCCTTGGGGCTTGTTTGGTGCGATAAGACTAGAAGAGATCTCTCTCTACATCATTGAGGATGGACTGACTCTTTTTTTTTTTTTTCGTCCTTTAGAGACACATTGTTTGCTTTTAGTTCGTTCGTGTATATGGTTCAATGTCACAGTGAGGAGATTTGATTTTATTGACGGTCGCCCCTGAGCACGTGCTATGATTCAAAGGGATTACGTTGGAATTATCCTCATCGATTGTGTTTTCTATTTTTTTTTTTTTTTTTTTGTGATGCGGACGTGTCCTACTGACATTGGATTATTTTGTTAGATACGATGGCTAAGCAGTGAGGGCATATAATAATACCTTTGGGTATCGTAAAGGTTGTACCTCTGTCTAAAGATATTGAAAAGGATATAAAGGATAAGTTTTGGAATAGTTTGATGATAAAAAGGTGTAAGAAAAGTTTTTTATAAAAAAAAACTTTTCTTAAAATGAGAGGATTTTGGAAACACACACTATTTTGTCTTCAAGGTAACACTGAATTGTTACCTCAATTATTTGTAAATGAGTATAAAGAAATCCAACACCGACACCAATTTGGCAATCTCTATATCCAAACCTTTGACTAGAGGGTAATTCAAGTCAACCAAACAGAAAAAAAAAGTGAAACAATTTACAGAAAAGCACAAAATCCTATGCTGAAGCGTCTGTATATAATTAATCTTCAATTAAAAACTGTTTAAAATCGATATAGCTATCATGCCAATAACAATTGTCTTTTAAGCCAACAACGCAAGGGTTTGATATCCATTAAGCTCAGCCATTCATAAAACTATCTGTAGATCCCTCTCCAACTTGGATGGGATTTGTATAATGTGGTTCAATTAATTCCCGTATCTATAGATGTACATCTGATCACAGAGCTCTTCATTTATCGACGGACAACGACGATTGTCTTGATGTAGGTATATAATGTGGGTTGAAACTTGCAATTTTGCAATTAATCAATCAATAACACAATGTTATATATTATGAAGTGCAATCAATAAATATTGTGCCCAAGTGCGCCATATATAGTCACAGATACAAACACAAATTAATATAAAACCAACATCAGGCTGAATCATTTTCTATAACATAGTAAAGTTATATAGAAAATTTTAATCAGGGTCGGTTTAAGAGTGGTGCGAAGGGAACAATTGGTCAGGGCGACTTTATTTTTCGAAATTGACATTTTTTTAAATTTTTTAACCTTATATACATGGATTAAATACTAGTTCGGTGACTCAATTGGATCACTCGAGTTCGTTGTTTTGATACATTCTTCTTAATAAGTCAAATTTTTTGCCTGGTTCGATCTAATCCTCAGGGGGGTTTTAGTCCCGTGATATGCTTAAATGTGATATTTTGGCATTTCATACAGAGAATTTGACCTGAGACAAAAGCTCAGAATTTCAAGCTGAATATTTTGGGTGATATAAATAAAATGGACCACATGCTCAGAGTAGATGCTCAATATAAAATTTGAGCAGTTGCTATGAAAATGATAGTATTTAAGAATTTTCTTCATACCAAATGAAAAATATTCTTATTTCTCATTGAGAATTTCAAGTTGAACTGATCCAATATTAATACAACGGAGCATATGCTCAGAGCAGTTGTTCAATATAAAAATCTGAGTAGTTGCTATGAAAATGCTAGTACCTATTTAAGAATTTTATTCATACCAAATGGAAATTCTGCTCCAAAAATTGAAAATTTAAGATACAAGAAAGATCAATTTTGAATAAGAAGAGTCAAATTTGTTTTTAAAGGGTCAAAATTCCAAACTGAAATCTACGATTGACTGTCTTAATCTATCCCAAAGTTGTTAAGTCATGTGTTTTCAATGTTGCATCATTTGAAAGAGTCAATGTGTCATGTGAATAAAAATAGAGCACATGCTTAGAGCAGATGCTCAATATAAAAAGTGTTGAAATATGAAAATGTTAGTATTTCTCATTGAGAATTTCAAGCTGAACATTTTGAGAGACATGAATAAAACGGAGCACATGATCAAACAATATGCCCGGTATAAAAAACTGAGCAGTTGTTACGAAAATTTTTACATTTAAGAGTTTTGAGTGATTGCTCCGTTTTATCCAAACCACCTCTAGTGTATTTACTCAATTTATCTCATTGATCAATAAAAATCACAATAAATCAATTGAATAAATAAGAAATTTTGAAAAAAAAAAAATTAGAACGGCCCAGATGTTCTCCAGCTAACCGTCTCACCTCACTCCCACCCTGATTACAAAACAGACTATATTATTAAATGCGCTTATTCCAAAGATAGATTTCTCATATTATTTCAGTCATAAGTATATCGCTCTATCGGAATCTATTAACATCGGATTATTATAAATGTATAGTTTGACATAATAATAATTGACATCTAAATAATGTAATCAATCATTTAAAAACACTGTTGCATTCCTGTCATTATTTGTCATTATAAATAAGCAAACACAATGGTGATGGGGGTGTCATATAGGCAATTTGATGAATGCATCGGTGAAATGTCTTGAGATAATTAATTAGTATTTTATTTGTGCGAATAAAACATTATCTTACATCAATGTATGACAGGCATCGGCGATTTAAATTCATTTGATAAAATGTCTTACTTTAAGTTGATTTGCATAATATGCATACAGAATATAGAATCTAAGATAAAAATAGTTTATTTTTTTTTTTTTTTGAATTAACGTCATTTATTATTATTTACTCATTTAGCTAAATTTAAACTAAAATGGAAAATGATTTTAGTTTTAATACAACAAACCAGGAAAATTAGGAAATTAAGTTTTTAGGCTTATTTAGAGAAATGAGACTAAAACATTTAGTTCAAATATAACTGAAAAAAAAAACATGGTGATTTTACAGTATTTCGCTTATTTAACTGGATAAGCTTTTTTATTTAATAATAAATAAAATTTTAATAAATAATTTATTTTCTTTTCTTTTATTTATCTTTTATTTTTTATTTTACAAGTTTGTATTAACGTGATAACTAGTTGATTTTAATATCGCAATGTGTTGATTTGCACAGAGTAATTGTTTAACTTAACAGGTTAACCTGTTGATTTTAACAGATTATCATGTTGCTTGATAAGTTTTTAATAGAGTAAATAATTTTACAGAATAACATGTTGACTTACCAGATTATCATGTTGATTTACAAACAATTTATGTATGACATTTCTCTTGAAGATGGAGTGGCACTTAAGCGTTTAAGCTTAACTAACATCTCTATTAGGATTGTCAATTATCAATTTAATTAATCAATAGATACTCAATAAACTATATAAAAAAAGAGTGTGCGTACTTATGTACACGCGCTAGAAGTAAAACTTCTTTCACGACAACAGGGCAAGTATTTTTCAAGTCCTACCACTCAGAGCACCCGATTTGAAACTCAGAACCGTTGCAAAATCGTGACGCTGAATTTTGTAATTCGTGACGGGAATTTGTATGTCGGTTTGACATGTCACTGACAGCTCCATAGAAAAATTTTTTACCCCCATGCCGCAAAAGAAGTTCTACTTCAACAACACCCAATGAGCGAGAGACACAATAGATTGGAGAATATTTCCATGCAAAACCAATAAACCTACAACTATACATAATTTATGCTTCCTCGCATTAAATCGACCAATGGCCGAAAATCCAACACAATAGAAAAAAATCCTCAGAAATAAAATTCTTCCCACAAAAAACCCTTACTCGAATTCACTAACCATCTTAACGAATATATTAAATGCACGAACCATTGCATTTAACGAAAATATAATATCGTGACGCTGAATTTTGTAATTCGTGACGGGAATTTGTATGTCGGTTTGACATGTCTCTGACAGCTCCATAGAACAATTTTTTACCCCCATGCCACAAAAGAAGTTTTACTTCAAAAATTTGATTCATTTCATGGAAATCGCTAATCAGCCGATTTTGGTTCATTAGCGCCATTTAGTTTCAAGCTTTTAAAGTTATCGTTCACATTTAACCCACTGTGAACAAACTGGCCCTTTATGTACCAACTTTCAAAATTTATTAACTATCATTTGATAGTTGAAAATCGTTATAAAGATGTAAGTTTAGCTGAAATGCTTAAGTGTCTCCACAGAATCATTAGAATTTTTACACATAAAAAAGTTTGTCTATCAACACGACAATCTAGTAAAATCAACAGGTTAACCTATTAAATTAACCAATTACTCTGTTAAAATCAACACAATGCGATATTAAAATCAACGTGTTATCAGGATAAATCACAGAAGTTAAATCGCACTACTATTTTTAAGATAAATAAGATTTTCCTTCCACTTTTAGTTAATTTTATTTAAATGAATTTTTATTTTTTTTCTTTCAGTCAAATTCATCAAAATGCCAACAAATAAACCGTCCCCGGAAAATGACAGCACACGCTTGCCAACAACAGTTCAGATGACAGCGAAAATAAAATCAACATCACCATCGTTAACAATAAATTCGAATAGAAGTGGTAGCGAAGCTACTAGTGACGATGGCGCTGACGATGGTTGCGTCGATGATACATCAACATCACCAACCAACACGAATACAACACAACACAATGTCAATGTGACTAATAATATTAATTTGACATCTTCCAATATTGGTCTAAATAAAGCTGGATTAGCTGTTGGGAGTGAAAATAATCATAGCAGAAGTGGTGGAGGAGGTGGGGGAGGAGGAGGAACGGCAGGATCATATGAAGAATTAGATGATGAAGCTGGTGAAGAGACTGATGTGATTGGAGAATTGGTTGGTCATTTTGGTAAATGGCAGTTCCTAATGACAATATTATTGTCACTATTTCAAGTACCGAATACGTTTCATATATCTTCGCCAGTTTATCAGGTGAGTTTTCAACCGTGCCTCATTTTAATAAAATAAAATAAAATAAAATAAAATAAAATAAAATAAAATAAAATAAAATAAAATAAAATAAAATAAAATAAAATAAAACAAAACAAAATAAAACAAAATGCACAAAGTTGGAAAAGAACAAGTAGCATGTATTAATTTTTAAATAACATAGTCAAGTTTTTTTGTGAAAAAAATTGGTCAAACTTGCAACTTAAATCTCCGATTGATCCAATCAACGTTTTGGTTTCCTTAATCTGTCCTAGTAATGTAATTTCGACATTATGTCGCTTTAAAGAATCAGTGGATGGTATGTACGGAGCATTTGCTAGGAGCATTTTCTCAGAGCAACTGCTCAATATAAAAACTGAGCAGTTGCTATGAAAATGCTAGTATTTTCAAATTTTACCTAAACCAAAGGGAGAACCTGCTCAGAAAAGTGGAGATTTGAGAGATAAGTACGATCACTTTTGAATTAGACAACTTTTTTCTTGAAAAAGTCAAAATTCTGAATTGAAATCTACGATTGTCTGGACAATGTTTTGACTGCCTAAATGTTTCCCAAAGTAGTAAAGACGTATGTTATCAACGTTGCGTTGATTTAGCCAATGGGTGATATGAATGAAACGGAGCATTTGCTCAGAGCAAGTGCTCGCCATTAAAAAAAGCTGAGTAGTTGCTATTAAAATGCTAGTATTTTAAAATTTTATAAATACCATATGGAAAATTACCAAGTGGATGTTTGAGAGATACGAAAGATCAATTTTGAATAAGTAGAGTAAAATATTTTTTTTTTGAAAAATTAGAAATTCCGGCCTGAAATTTTCGATTGATCCAATCAATGTTTTGGTTTCCTAAATATGTCTCAAAATTGTTGAAAGCATTTGAGATCGACGTACGTGATTTTAAAGAGTTAATGCATAATATTAAAAAAACGGAGTATTTGCTCAAAGGAAGTGCTCATAAAAAAAAATTGAAGAGTTGCTATGAAAATGTTAGTATTTAAGAATTTTATTCATAAATTGAGAACTCGCTCCAAAAATTCGAGTTTTAAGCATTTGATCCAGTTTATTCTTACCAAAAAAATAGCTTTGATCATCTTAACCTAACTTTACTTGAACCAAATTTTCAGTACCATTGCTTTAAATCAGTCCAGTTGTAGAGCTTAACTCGAGTTAACTCGCCAGATTGGGTAAGTTAACTTACTCAGATGATCTCGCTGTTCGCAGCGAAAAATTGGGCCCAATTGCAGATTTAGATTTTAAACTTGTTGTGATGTCAGTGTCAAAGAATTATCATCTCAAAAATTTCGAATGCAAAATTAAAAATCTCAGCACTGACATACTCAGCTGTAGACATCTCTAACCTATGTCGCTAGGCCTTGAACTATGAATAGACTACACATTTTACGGGGTACATTGTTGATTTTACATGATTTTACGGGGTACATTGTTGATTTTACATGATTTTACCATATTGATTCACCAAGCACATCCCTACCTCAACAAATTCACTTTGTTTTGAACTTTGTATAGTATACTCATTTAACGAGGTATATATTTGATTTTACATGAATTTACCAGGTTAACATTTTAACGGGAAAAACATGTTGATTTAACAGTATTTCGCTTATTTTACTAGATTCTCCCTTGTAATTTACTTCTATGATTTAACTAGATATTCCGTTGATTTTGACAATGTACTGTGTTAATTTTAACAGAGTAATTGGTGAATTTTACAGGTCAACTTGTTGATTTGACCAGGTTATCATGTTGATTTTACCGAAATATTCCCTTGACTTTGCATTGAATTTACCGGGCAACCAATTTTATTGTAAAAATATATTTCAGGATAGAGACAAAGACTCAGTTAAATCATATACTACACCCCTATAATAAAAAGTAGAGTTAAATAATAAAAGAAAAAATAAATTGAGTCAAATTTTTCCCTTTTAATCGCTCAAATGCTTTCAAATCCACGATTTTATTTTTTTCCTTTTAAATCATACTTTGTTGTATAGTACACACAGACCCAAAAAAAAAGAACAAAACAATATAAAACAAATCATCCATAATAAACGGATATTGTGTTTTTTTTTTGTGTCAACTCCTTGACAGACAAATCACGCATTTTCCCTAAAAGTCATGTCACGGTTAGATTATCATCGCACAAAACCCCACAAATCCAATTTCAAATGGCATTATCAAGAATGCGAATTTTCCATCCTTTTTGTTTGATTATATACCTACCGTTCTGGATGCTTCAAATTCCTCCCCCCCCCCCCCCTAACACAATACCAATCCTTTCAATCACTTTTCAACCGATAAACATACGATTCTAATAAAAAAAAAATGTCAACAAAAAACAATAAGCAACATGGTGCCGAAAACTTCAAAAAAAACCTCGCTATCATCATCTTTGTCTTGCTGCTTTGGGGGCTTTATATGGATGGGTGGGTATAAACGGGCTCAATTATTAAAAAATCAAACCCATTCAAGCTTCAAGTGGGATGATTCCCGTATTAGAATGTTCATCCAAAAGTATCAAATTCGATACACTTTTTTTTTGGCTTTTGGGGTTTTCTTTTGTTGTTGTTTTTTTTTTATTATTTTATTTTATCGCCTGCTGTTGCCTGTCATTGTCAACTGTTCACGCATATGAGAGCTATCATCGTATACACATGACAAGGAGACGGTATTATGCATATCTTCGCACAGAATTGAATCCTTTGATGCCTTTTTCACAAATTTATGTAGATTTTTATCGTCTGCCAAAGGAACCCTTGCCCCCCATACCTGCATAAATACCTATCCCTACGATATGAAGGCATTTTAGAAGGTTTGTGTGTGTTTTTTTGAAAAACAATTTTGTCTGCCTTAAATATATTGATGTGATTTTTATCGTGACTTTTTTTGTTTTTGTTATTGTGGCAAGCAAACAGCCCTCTTTGTGGCAAACAAAGTTCAATTGTTTAAAAGATGAAAACTTCAGTCTCCGGTGGGAAAGTAAAAAAAAAAAAAAAAAAAACAAACGAACCCAATCAACCACCCTCTCGCACTCTCTTATTGAAGGGTTTAGGGTGATAGAAATCAATTCAAGGACGCTGTGGTGTTCTGGTTAGAAAATGATAGCTTCTCAGACTTTGATGTTTTATCATTCGTTCGTTGGTGGTGTCGCCGCCTTTGGCACGGTAACCCAAAGAAAAAAAAAAAAGAAAAAAAGAAAAAGACAAATAGAGAAGATCCCATTTTGGAGGGAAGTCATTACTTTCAAATGGCTGAGCTAGAAAATTGCCGACTTCTAATGGCACAAGTGCCATGTCGATGTTGATATGATGACTGCTTCCGGGGTATGTGTGCTGTGCTGTGCTGTGCAGGCAGACATAACGGATGTGTGTTTGCTCAACGATAGAACTGAGTAAAGAGGATAAGAAAATATGTACATACTTATACGAGTATATAGGTCTAGTTATATGTATTTTACTTACAACCGCAAAAAAAATTGAAGACTAAAAAATTCAGCCAAATTAGGGATGCTTATACCCTACCTAGTATCCACCTTACCTATACAACTCGTAGTTATGAGAGCGCGGGGTTAAAGGTTTGAATGAAAAATGTTTCCTTCTTTGTAATGAAATGTGGGCGATGGAAACAAAAGAAGTTTAAATAAGAGCAGACGGTTTACTGTCAGAGTGTTTATCTTCTTGCTGGAAGTTTATATATGCGTATAGGTACATATGTGGATCACCATATAATATAAAGCTTAGAAAATCATCTCAATGGAATTAAGGGTTAAGTTTTGTTTATAGAAATTGGTTAAGCTTTTAACATAGATTTTTGTTCGTTTTTTTTTTTTTTTTTTAATAGAAGTCAATATTTTTAAAAACAAGTTGAGTCTATTTCGTTATCTGCAGCTCATGGTGCAAAAATGTCAAATGGAAAAAAAATCATTTTAAGACTTTGGATACAAAATATTGTTGGTAAAATTTTAATTTAATTAAATCTATTTCAATTTAATTATTTTTTCTGAGGCTTATTTGAAAATATAGGTTTTTGCATATATGTATGCATATAACTTGAACTAGGATGGTTTGAAAATCTGTAGAAGAAACTTAAAAAATAAATATTAACAAGGTTTTTGGTTTTTAATATATGAACATTTATTTGTTGGCTGCACAGCTCGTAGGGAGCAATGGTCTATTGACTTACAACAACTCTCAACCATTCCTGTATGCGTGTTATTGGCAAGAATCCCCCCATTCCCATTCTTCTGTTACAATTTTCTGCCAATCATAAAGGCTAAGAGGAGAAGCACTTTTTTATGAAACCATATATTCTTGGAAGATTTGTAAATTCCTGTCAAGGGGCAATTCCCGTGTAAAAAAAAAAAAAAAAACATTTCAATTTTGATGGCATTCGATCCTTATAGATCTCTCTGGCGCCCTAACCATCAGGCCACAGACTACAAAAAATTGTTTCAGTTAAAAAAGAATTATTTAAAAACTTGAAATTAAAAAAAAAATACAAAATCTAACTGATTGATCAAAATTGTTATGCAATAAATTAGGTACTATAATTTAAATTTTAACAATGCTCAGTTTGGGGTTCGAATACAGAAAACTACAATTCTAAAAATCCAAAATTCCGCAAACAAATTCAGAAAACCCAAAATTTAGAAAATTTCAAAATCCCAAAAAAAAAACTCAAAATCCCGAAATCAAATCCTGGAAAGTGTTATACAATAAAAAAAATTTCTCAAAATTTTTCGTTTTTTCGAATCTTGAGAAAATTTTTAATTCAAAAAATCCAAAAAATACTTAATCCCAAAAAATTATATAAAATAAATAACTTTTTTTCGGGAAAATATATAAAACGGATAACTTTTTTTTTTTCATTTTGTATAATTTTTTGGGATTGTGACATTGAGATTTTGGATTTTGGTGAATTTAAGGTTTTCTCAAAATTCAGAAAATCCAAAATTCTAAAACCCAAAATTTTTAAAAATAAAATGAAATACAGTTAAATGGAAAATTTGGATTTTCTAAATTTTATGTTTTCTGGGGTTTTCTTTCGCAAAAGATTTTTAGTAAAAATAAATATACATAGTATGAATTACTGAAGACCGTTTTCGTTTAAATATTTGATGAAGAGAACAAAAATTAACAAAGAAACTGTGGGAACGTGACATTTCTTACCCAAATATGAAAGGGCTTCATGCTGTGGTTGGGGCATTTGTCGGTAGTGGCATTGAAATCCAAAAAAGGCAAAATTGATTATGGGCTCATTTCCTTTTTTTAAATTCGATGAGTTGAAGAATTGATTCTGGTCTATGAGGGTTTTTTGGATTTTGGGATTTCAGGAATTAATATTTTCCTGGATTTTGGGTTTTCTTTTTCAAATTATTTCAAATTTTGTTTGGGGGATTTTATACTTTCGGGATTTTGGAATTGATGAATTTAGGTTTTGTAAATTTTGGGCTCCCGGTATTTTGAGTTTTTTGGACTGTCAGTTTTCGGAATTTTGTATTTTTTATTTTGGGAATTTAGGTTTTTTGGATTTGATGTGTTTCTGGATTTTGAGCTTCGTTATTTTGAGTTTTTTAAGACTGTGGGTTTTCGGGATATTGTTTTTTTTTTTTTTTAATTTTGGAATTCCGGGAATTGAGATTTTTTTTGGATTTTGCATTTTCTGTATTTTGGTCTTCGGTATTTAAATTTTTTTGAGTTGTGGTTTTTCGGGATTTTTAATTTTTTTTTTATTTTTTTGATTTTTGGGATTTTGAAAATTTAGATTTTCCTGGATTTTCAGTTTTCTATATTTTGGATTTCGGGATTCAAAGCTCTTATAAATCTATATTCTAAGGCTAAAAAAAGACTCTTCTGAATGATGACATCATTTCTAATTATTGAGAAAGTTGGTAATTACCAAATCTTTGAATGTACATACTTCATACCTGACAAAATTATTTTTCTAAGAAAAATTATTTTTCGTAAATAAGACGACTATTTAAACTTAACTGTATGAAACGATGGCCAAAAGAACTTAACTATCCGTGTGTGCGCAGTTTTGCCATTAATGAAGATTTTTAAATAATTTTAGTAAAATTTCTAGAAAAATAATTTTGAAAAATTCGAATTTAGTTTTTTAAAAAGTTTGTAACACACTTTTTAAAATTTTGTTGTAAATAAATGTAAACTTCAAAATTTAAAAACTTTAAAAACTCAACCGAATTTTTGCCAAATTTAAAAAATAATACAAAAAAAAATGCGCGATTATTAAAAATTAAAAATTTTTGAAAACTACTTTTCAAAAGAATTTTCTTTATTAAGGTCTTGTTTCACATATCTGAGTAAAGTTCTGAGTAATTACTTGACACATAAATATGGGAACAGGGTCGTAAGTTCACAAATCAAATAAAATTACTTTTGCATTTATAATCTAAAAGACAAAGACAAAAGACAATTTGTTAGTTTTTCTCTTGTGAAATTATGACCCTGTGTCAATATTAAATGTGTCGAGTAACTAATCAGGACTTACTCAGACAATTGTGAAACAGACCCTAAATGTTCAAAAAAAATTAAATTTTTACAAAAATTTGTTTTTGATTTCTAGCTTTAAAGCAATAGCATGAAATTGTTTGTGTTGCCGTTGTTTAAAAAAAAAAAAAACCCTTCCTAAACGGGGAAGACAGAACAGACCCATCTTCCTAATGAATTTGTTTCAATTTCTATAATGAATTCACAACTAAGTTAGTAGACAAAGGGCTAGAAATGGCTTTACCTATACTACAGTTAGGAAAGATACAGATGTGGACATAGAAAGATTTATGGCCATCAAATACAAAATACAGTCTTACACTCTGGTTCAGTCGATTTTAGTCTTAAAATTAAGAAATACCTCATTGAATGAACCGGAGTATAAAACTGGCGTTTTTTATTTGATGATTATACACTTTTCTGTGGCCAAAGTTTCATATCTTTCTTGAAATGAGGTACGTTAATCCCTTGCTAGCTTACCGACTAAACTATCTTTTCTTCTGAAGTATGTGTATAATAAATATATACGTATGTACATGTAAGTCCTGAGGCAAAGTTAGAGGTAGAAAATCTCTAAGAAAAATTTTGAATTCAAATGTTAAAAAATTAAAAATTAAAAAAATAGTAGAATTTTGAAAACCTAATCAAAACTATAATTTATCGATGAACATTTTTTTTAATCGTTCCCCTCAATATTCTTTTTTTTTTTTATTCTCAGGCAGCCAATAAAAATTTCTGGTGCAGTCGACCAGACAACCTTCGATCCATTCCTGTTGATGTGTGGCGGAATTTTAGTGATTCAAAAGATAACTGTAATCAAGTTGGCTATGATTATTATAGGATATCACTTTCTTCAAATTCAAACATGGAGGTGAGTTTATAAAAAAAAAAAAACATAATCTCCTTATCTACATACAATATTTCATTTGATCCGCATTTATTCATCCATTCATCTTTCTCATCTTAACTAAATTGAATCCTACGTAATTTTTGTCATCTTTTGAAAAAAAAAAAATTCTTATGCCTACTTAAACATTTTTCTTATTATATTTATCTCATTTTGTATACTTAATACACAACAACAACAACAATAAAGGACAATCTACCAGACATTCCACCCAATTACACAAGGATAGCATGTTCATCTTGGGAATATGATATGAATGATAATTTAGGCAATACATGGACATCAGAATGGAATTTAGTCTGTGACAAAGAATATCTAAAAAATGTTGCAGAGATGTTCTTTTTATTGGGGGTTGCTACAGGTGGTATTATATCTGGATATTTGTCAGATAAATTTGGAAGAAAAACCATGTTATTCATATCAGCAGTGTTGCAGACAATTTTTGGTAAGTAAATATGTAATGAATGTATGTTTGTATATCAATCTCAGCATAATGATAATATGTGTGATTTGGTTTTTGGAAAATTGATTTAAAATAAATAAAATAGATGGAATTATTTAAGAAGAATTTTAGGTCAATATTCTTAGAATTTGTTTAAATTGAAAAAGCGGCACAGAACAAGGATTTTTATTTAATATTGTAAAACAAAAACAACGAAACAACCTGAAACAAGTTTTTAAACCTCGAATTTCAAAAAAAAGGGGCCGGGAAGAGAAGTTTTATTTAATATCGTAAAACAGTGTTTTGGTTTCATTTCTTAAAAAAAATTCGAAATTTCGGATTGGATTGAATATCATATTTAAGAAGAGCTATGGGATATTCTGCGACAATTTTTAGATTTTTTTTAAATTAAAAAAGTGGCTCAGAACTAAGTTTTTATTTAATATCGTAAAAAAATATCTCCTTTTTTTACTATGTTTGTTTAACTAGGAATAAGTTTTTCAATCTTAGATTTCAAAAAGTTGTGGCCAGAAAGAGAAGTTTTATTTTATATCGTAAAAGTATTTTTTTTTCTTTTATTTACTTAAAAAAATTGGGTTTAGAAATTTGTGATTGAATTATTTAAGAGGAGGTATAGGACATCCTGTGACAGTTTTTAGAATTTTTAATTCGAAAAAAGGAGTCAGAACAATGATGTTTATTAAATATCGTAAATAAAAAATTTCTTTTATTTATTATGTTTGTTTTTACCTAGAATAAGTTTTTAAACGTTCGATTTCAAAAAGATTAGACCAGAAAGAGAAGTTTTATTTCATATCGTAAAAATATTTGTTTGCTTTATTTACTTTAAAAAATTGGGTTTAGAAATTTGAGATTGAATTATTTAAGAACAGCGACAGTTTTTACAATTTTTTAATTCGAAGAAGGGAGTCGAACAATGATGTTCATTCAATATCGTAAATAAAATATTTCTTCTATTTTTAGGTTTTTTTTTTAACCTAGAATAAGTTTTTTAATGTTTGATTTCAAAAAGATTAGACCAGGAAGAGAAGTTTTATTTCATATCGTAAAAATATTTGTTTGCTTTATTTACTTTAAAAAATTGAGTTTAGAAATTTGAGATTGAATTTTTTAAGAACAGCGACAGTTTTTACAATTTTTTAATTCGAAGAAGGGAGTCGAACAATGGTGTTTATTCAATATCGTAAATAAAATATTTCTTCTATTTTTAAGTTTTTTTTTTTTTTAACCTAAATTAAAAAATATTAGACCAGGAAGAAAAGTTTTATTTTATATTGCATAGATATATCGTAAAAATATTTTTCGATTTATTTCCCAAAAAATTGGATTTATAGAAATTTAAGATTGAATTATTTATTAAGAGCTATAAAAATTTTTAAACTTTTTTCAGAGAAAAGAATATAAATTTACAAATTATTTAATATAATTTATTCTTTTATTTATCATGTTGATTTTTGAAATTTTCCCTTCGATAAATTTGAATTTAAAGTATGCTTTTTATTTCAATTTAAAAAAAATGTGTGGAGGAAGTGGAAAAGGGCACGGGACCATTTATTTTAATTTTTCATACTGAAAATAAATTTCGAAAAATGAAAGAATGAAATAATTAAGAAGATCCCTAGAAGAATTTTTTAAATCTTGGATTTCAGAAAGATAGGGCCAGGAATAGAAGTTTTTTTCTTATATCGTAAAAATGTTTTTTTGGTTTTATTTCTTAATCACGATTGTTTAGAGCTATAGGACATCTTGTGACAATTTTTCGAATTTTTAAATAAGGTTTTTTTTAATATCGTAGAAAAAATATTTCTTTTTATTGATTATGTTTTTTTTTAATGACCTTGCGAAAATGTTCCTATGGATAAATTTGCATAGAAAATGTGTGTTTGGATTTTTAATTTTGTAAAGAGGGGCGGGGGGAAGGGCCAGTTTTATATAATTTGTTTTGATAATAATTTTAGTTTGCAAAAAACTTACCTAGGTGAATCGTATATGATTTAATATAAAATGTAGCAATTTTTCTAATGTTGGATTCTGTAAAGATAGAAAAAGAATTTTTGATTAATATCGTAACAATTATTTTTATAGTTGTAAAATCTTTTATGTCGTAAAAACAATTTAAGTTGTTTTATCCTTGACTATATTTTATATTTTTGAATAAAATCTTGAAAAACAGAAGTTTTGATTAGATGTCTATTGGAAGCCCTTATTTTTGTATATTGTTTTTTTTTCAAAAGGGGATCATATGAAATAATTGTATAGAGTTGTTAAATTCAAGTCATGTTCCCCTACGAAAATAACAGTATTCACAAGAATTCTGCTGTATTATTCTTTAAAAAAGTTTTTCCAACAAAAAATTTAAATTGTCAATGCCGGAAAAAATCTCGTCAATTCATCTTACGTTGGTGCTTTTTGAATTACACCTCACTGCAATCACTTCAGATTTAAATGAGAGTGATTTATTATAAAACCTCTATATTCTTCCTATTTTTATAACAAAAAAAAATGTAAACCTATAGTTATCCTTGATGATTTTTTCCAATTATAAAACCTATACCATTCAAAGGCTACGACCTTTGTCCAAGAGCAATGTGCTTGTGCAGTCCCCAACTAACCATCAACCTTACCTCAACTTACAACAAATATGACATTGACATTTGATTTTCTCCCACTCGAACCATCCCCCGTTCTTTAAAAAAAAAAAAAAATTCCCAAAGGTCACAAATCCATCAACTCAATAAAAATATCCGTCTCATTCATCTTTTTTTTTCTATATACCTATCTATTTTTATTGTGTTTTGTATAATATTTTGCAGGTCTGGCATTGTTTTTTGCAAATTCATTTGAATTGTACTTAATATTGAGGACCCTACTTGGACTGGTATCTGTTTCGGTAACCTATGCCGGATTGATTTTAGCCATTGAATATGTTGATGGCAAATGGCGAACTATTGCTGGAATGTACAATTTATTTCCACTGCCAATATCCTATATGTTAATATCAGGAATTGCCTACTTGACACAGGATTATCAAAAATTACAACTTTGTATTGGTTTTCCTGGTATATTTTTGTGCTTTTTATGGTAACAAAATTAAACAATAATAAAAATAGAAAAAATTAACCTTGAGAATTTAATTTATTTTCAGGTTTGTTGTTCCAGAATCACCACGTTGGCTTCTATGTAAAGGACGTGTGGCAGAAGTTAAGAAAATTGTCGAAAGTGCGGCTGCATTTAATGGACGCCAACTGCCAGAGAATTATGAAAAAATATTAACACCACCCGTGCAAGAGGAGAGCACACATGACTTTTGGTGTTTGTTCCGATCGAGATATCTGCGAAGGATAACGATATGTTTCCTGCTCATTTGGTTTACAATGAATTTGGTCTATTATGGATTGATTCTTAATATGAATACATTTGGGGGAAATGTTTACTTGAATTCGGTGAGTTTTAACTGTGACGACTTTTGATGGATATGTGTGTGTTAATTGAAAATGCGTGATCTACTGCGATTTCTGATGGTTCCAGGGTTATATAATTCCGATTTTACAGTCAGATCGGTCTCTAGCTGTGGTCATGTCTTAGTAAAAAAATTATTCAATACTTTTTTTATAGCAACGATCAAAAAAAATCATCCAACACCTTAAATCAAAATTAAATTAATGTGAGAAAATTGGGTTTTGGGTTGACAAATTGACCATATCTTCCTATAAAACAAAATAATATTTTTTTATAGCAACTATTCAAAAGACAAAAAGCCGCCTAGCACACAGAAATAAAAATATAGGAGGGTGGAAACAGGTCCATTTGCCCACCAAGGTTTAAAAAAATATTTTTTTTTATAGCAACTATACCAAAAATAAGAAAGACGTCCAAATACACCAAATGAAAATTTAGGATTGTGTACCCATATAATAACCATTTGTTCACCTTCATTTAAGAGAAATAATCAAAATTTATTTTTTATAGCAACTATTAAAAAAAGCAAAAAGTCGTCTAACACAACTAAATGAAAACTTAGGAAGATTTGTCCAGATTGGTCTGTAAATCCACCAATGTTAAGAAATATTTCTTTTTTATAGCTACTATCAACAAAATCAAAAAAGATGCCTAGCTGTCCCAAATGAAAATTTAGGAATGTAGATGGGCCAATTCGGTTCATTATTCCACCTACTGTTCATGTGTCAGTGTATCCATATAAAAACTATTTGTTCGATCTCATTTTAAAGAAATAATCAAAATATCTTTTTTATAGCAACTATCAAAACACCAAAATTCGTCGCTAGCACCCCAAAATGAAAACTTAGGAGGGTTCATGTCTATTCCACAAGAATAATTATTTATCCGTCTTCAGTAGAAAGAAAATATGCGAAATTTTATTTTTATATATTTTTATAGCAACTTTCTAAATCTAAAATTTAGTTCAGCGACTCCAGTAAATCATAGTAATGTGTATCCATTGAGAATAGTCATTTATTCGCGTTCAGTAAAAAAAAATTTACAAAATTTTAATTTTATAGCAAGTTTCTAGGTCCAACATTTCATCCAACGACCACAAATGAATTCGTAGGTGGATGGGGTTGATTGTGTTAATTTATCTACCGTTTGTTCAACCATACAAAAATCACTAGACGACCTTTTCCTATTAAAAAAAGAATTTTTTTACGACGCGAGGGTGAGCATTCGATAAAAGAATTATAGGAACGAGTCGTCCAGCACATCCAAACAAAAAGTTAGGAGGTTGGGGCTGATTAGGTAGAGGTTGGGATTAATTGCGTTCGTTTGTTCATGTTTCTCCATAAGCAAATGGTTTGCCCACCTTCATTTAATAAAAAAACTTAATTTTTTTATAGCAACTATAAATATCCGAAAAACTCGTTCATTATTTCCAAATCAAAAGTTAGAAGGTTGATCTTTAATTTGGTTGGTTTTTCTACTATTTGTTCATCTTTCACCATATGAAGGGTTTGGTCACCTTCGTTTAAAAAAAAACATTATTTTTTTATAGCAACTATAAAAACTTGAAAAAGTCGTTCAGCACTTCCAAATCAAAAATTAGGAGGTTGGTGTAGATTGGATTAGTTTATCTACTATTTGTTCATGTTTCTCTGTTAAAAAATTGGTTTGTCCACCTTCATTTAAAAAACACATTATTTTTTATAGCAAGTTAAATAAATTCGAAAAATTCGTTCAGCATCTCCAAAGCAAAAGTTAGAAGGTTAGGTCTATCAAACAAAGAAAATTAATTGTACATCCTCAGTTAAATAAATATTCAACATTTCATTTTTATGGCAACTTTCAAAATCAAAAAAAATCATTTCACTGAGCTCAAAGGTAGCGAAGTGATCTGTCTAGGTCTATTTCTTGTTAGAATTGGTGACTAGAGTCACGGATCGTTCTTTCTACATTAACGACAAGGCCGACTACCATTTTGTCGAAAACAGAGATGTTTTTATAGCAATGCGACTATTCTTACTTGTTTTCTTACGTTGGTCATAGAACCTGAATTAGCTTGTCAGGCTCATATGGCTAACAAAATTTTCTCAATTGAATTTTTTTAAATTTCAAAATGATATGACAGATTGGCTGTGCATTTTGACACTTTCTCTTAAGTTTATGTCATTTTCGAAAAATACTTATTCTGACATAAGGAATTTTAGAAAATACATACTTCCCTCTTTATGACAGAAATGTCACAAATTGCTATTCATTATTGACCAACCATACTGTTTCTATAAAAAAAAAAAACAATTTTCTTGTCCTCCCACTCTGCCATCAGAGGCGGCTAACTAACATGAATTTCCACTTTTACGATCAAATTTTTAATGCATTGTCAACAAATTACCTCCTCTTACTAATGACAGCCACGCCACGGGGCGGGTGGTATGTCTTGCCAAAATAAAAACCGAAAGTGATCTCTATGATCAGATAAGAGGATTACTGTCTTGTGCCACCATGCCGCCAATCTTTATATCGGTTTTCGGTCTGCTGAATGATGATTTGCGCTTTAATATTTCATCTTTGCGTGAGAATTAATTGATGGTGCGTCATTTCGGACGTCACATGGTATAGGTACCCACTATAAATGTTGGAAATTTGAAAAGCTACTCACAAGGGGGCTGGCTCTGTGCCCAAACTATGTCGGTTTTGTGTTTTAATATTTTTTTTCAGATCTAACTATAATAAATTATATCTACAAAGATTTTTCTTTAAACGTTTATAATATATTTAAAATTTTTAATTTGTTGTTTGTTTTTTGTTTTGTTTTTTTTTTTATTTTTTTCAAAGTAAAATTTTAATATTTTTATGATTGATATGAATTATAGGCTCTAGCTGGTCTAGTCGAAATTCCTGCGATTGCCATTGCTATGTATATCATTATGAAAGTTGGCAAGAAATGGCTTTTTTGTGGGACATTAGTTTGTGCTAGTATTGCATGTTTGTGTGCGGCCATAACCGAAGGTCAGGATGATATACTTTGGTTGAAAATTACATTCCTAATGATTGGTAAATTATTTATTTATTTGTAAAAAACGATAGAACAATTAAAAAATTTTTTTTTAAAGGAAAATTCACAATTAGTGCTGGCAACACTATAATGCCAGTTTATACTGCAGAATTGTATCCAACAGCGATACGTAATGTTGGAGTAGGAGCTTGTAATGTCGCTGCTGGCTTGGCGTTAGTATTAACACCCTATTTGTCTTTATTGGTAAGTTTTTTAACACAGTTAATTTTTTGTATAATTATGTTAAAAGAGTTTTTGACAATTTTTATAAAATATTTTTATTTTTTTTTTTCTTAGACAAAAATCGAAAGTCATTTGCTGATGACATTATTGACTGCCTGGAGTTTATTCGGTGGTGTGGTTGTATTGTTCCTGCCTGAAACTATGAAACAACATACTAAGCAGCATCCGCCTGAAGAAAAGTAAGTTAACTAATTCCTGTTGCAATAAATTTAAATGAACTTTCCCATTCGAGAAATATGTGAGGTCATGAAGGTTAGAGTTGGCCATAAAACAAAAAAAAAATATTTTCAAGTCTTGGAGAAGTTGCGATTTGGGGAAACTTAATAAGGTTACATTCTTCCAAAGTTGGAAAAAATATTAAAGGACTCTTTTTATCTCTTTTTAGGTTCCCCTGTTTGCAACTTCGTATCGATGTTTCGACTTGAAAACAATTTAGGTCTTGTCTATTATTCTTTAGGAGTTGTATATCGACTCAGTCTCTTCTCAGAAAACGAATACGAGATTATTCTTCAGCCTTAATCTTGGACTGGCAGAATTTTTTATTAAAATATTTATGCCATTTTTAAAGTGTAGAGATTTGGATGACATAGATATTTTTGAGTTACATATATAATTTATTTTTAGTCTTGTTGGAGATCGATAATTTCATCTAATTTTACATTAATATTTCAATGTTGCTGATGGGAAATGAAATATTTATGTTGTCTTCAATACGAGAATGAAATTTTATCGAAAACACAGCAAGAAACTTAACATGGAGAGTTTCTCCAACTTTCAAAAGAATAAAACAACAAACTAAGACCAAAAGAAAACTTCATAATTCTGTAAGAAAAGTGAAGACTTCTTCGAATTATTTTCGAAAAAGTGAGAAAAAATGTTAACGATAACACAACGCAAAAATAATCATGGTGGGCTAAACACTGCAAAACAAAAACAAAAATGACTTGATCACATAATTCATTCCGAAAAAAAAACTGGAGACTTCTCCAAATAATGTTCTTCAATAATTATTATAATTTTTGCTACTCGTACAGTTATAATTATGTCCGCACAAAAAGTGGAGACTTTTCCAAACTATATTTTAAAACATGAGAATGCAACGCTTATAAAAACACAACGCAAAAATTAGTCAGGAGATCTTAACTAATTGCAGAAAAACTAAAATGACTGAGAGGTAGTCATATTATATAGTTCATTACGAAAAAAGTAGAGACTTCTCCAAATAATAGTCTAAAATAATTATTATCAGTTTTTTAGTCGTACACCCATCATTCTGTCTGAAAAAAAACAACTGGAGACTTCTCCAAATCATCTTCATCAACATGAAAATAAAATGCTTACGAAAACACAGCACGAAAATATTCATGGAGAGCTAAACTAATTGCAAAAACACAACAATGAGTTAAAATTAATCACATAATTCTGTCAGAAAAAAGTGGAAACTTATCGAAATAATCTTCTTAAAAAAATATTCGGCCTTATGACAGGTCCCATCGTAATAGATTCGTACTACGAATCACGAAAAAAAAGTATTTTTTGAGATTCGTAGTACGAATCTATTACGACGGGGCCTGTGATAAGGCCGATTATCAATTTTTCTAGTTGCACAGCCATAAATATGTTCGAAAAAACAGTGCAAACTTCTTGAAATAATCTTTTGAAATAATTATTATCAATTTTGTTAGTCGTACAGCCATAATTCTATCCGAAAAGAAGTGGAGACTTCCTAAATAATCTCTTTAAATAATTTTTATCAATATTCCTTCTCGTACTGCCATCATTTGTTTTGAAAAAAAAAACAGTGGAGACTTCTCCAAACCAGTTTCTTAAACAATAATCATTTTCGCTAGTCGTACAGCGTATTAAAGAACTAAAATCAAAATAAAATGTTTCCTTTATATTTTTAGTGTGTTATCTATGGGATTTCTTTTAAATTACAGGCTTATTAAGTTTTAACATTTTTTCTGCTTTTTCTTGTTTCAGATGTTAGGTGGAACCGCACACTTTATTTTCAACCAAAAACAAAACAAAAATAACCAGCAAACAATGCAATAAAAAGCCATATCCAGATTGAATGTGAGTCTCATAAAAAACCATTACCTATATATTAAGAAAATAAATTAAAAAAAAAAGTAGTTTTTCAAAAAAAATAAAACAATAAAAATAATTTGAATAATTTTTAGTATTTCAAAAAAAAAATTAAAATTGAGAAAAACAATGAAAAGAAAAACATTAAAAAAACCAATAACATAAATGTCGTTAAAGAAAAAAACAAAAAAAATATGTAGTTTCATATTGTTAAATAATTTATATTCGTATATATAATTCGTGGTCTTTGATAATTAATAATAATAAGTTGTTGATCTTGAAAATCTGAATCTGAATCTAACTAAGCATTTTCACATAACAAACAAAACAAAAACAAAAGAAATACTTAATAATCAATGTCTTTACAAACAATAATAAAATAAATAAACAAAAATAAAATTGTGTACAGTTAAACAATAAATCCAAAATATACATACATACCTTACCTACACACAACACACATCTAAATGTCTCCATAAAAAATAAAATTTTTGGCTGGTCCAAAAATATTTCTTAATCCCAAGTAATTTATGTTTTGTCTTTTTTTTTGTTGTTGTCTAAGAGTAAAAAAAATGTATTTATTTAACGTCCATGTGTTTTTTTGTTTTATATACAAAAAATGGTGCTTTTTTAATTTAAATCAAATGCAAGAATTCAATAGATATATCTATGTATGTCAATAATATAATTTACGATACCATTTAAACAACAGGAAAAATATCTTAAACTATAGAAGAAATCCGTATCCCTCTCTATGCAATAGATTACAACAAAAATAATAGATATTAAGACTATATTTACAAAACAGGCAGGTCCTTTTTTGTGTAAGAGATTTTTTTAATACAAAATACAGTAAAAACAAGAAAAATAACAAAAAAAAAACATTTTTAAAAAATAAAAGTTCAATAAAACAAAACCAAACAAAACTCAAAAACAATATACAAAATATATCAAAAATAAATTGTTCAAAAATATTAAAATTAAAAATGTAATTTAAAAAAAAAATACTATAATAATTTAAATGAAATATATATAAATATGTCAATGTGTAAATGTAAAAGTGTAGTCAATTAAATTAATTAAAAAAAACAAACAAAATTAAAATTGAAAGTTAGATTTGTATTGTCAATTATATACTTATACTATTATATATATAACAATTTATATCATAATAACAAAAGGAATGCATTTATTAATGTTGAATTCTAAAAATATATAATTTTTAAAATTTTATTTTTTTAAAGCAAAATATTTATTTATTTATAAATTTTGCATATATGTTCGTACATATATATTTTTATGTAAAGTACTTATATTTTGTAAATGTATGTTATGTTATTTTTCATTTTATTGCAATAATTTAGAACTTCACATAATATAGTTGGTGTTGAGTATAAGGAAGAAAATTCAGATACAAGTAGCAGGCGTTGTTGTGAGTGGTTTAAAACAAAAAAAATACACATATCTTCCTTTAGGTTTTAGGTTTGAAGAGCATATAACACTTTTTCGGTTTTCATACAATCATGAATAAATAAAAACTCTTAATATAAATAAAAATTGGGCGTGGCATTGGGCGGACATGCCATCATACTTTAGTTTTAAAAAAGCTTTGTTATACAAAATTTTCATTTTAAAGAATTAAAATTCATTTTTTATAAATATTAAGTGTTTTAAAATTGATAATCACTCAATTAATTTCGGTTTTGAAAATTAATTTTTAAGTATTGACTTTAAAAAATTAATTTTTAAAAATTCATTTTTAGGAATAAGTTTTTTAAAATTCATTTTTAAGAACTCATTTTTAAAAATTCAATTTTAAGAATTCGTTTTTAGAAATTCATTTTTAAAAATTAATTTTTAAAAAATCAATTTTAAGAATTCATTTTTAAGAATTCGTTTTTAAAAATTCATTTTTCAGAATTCGTTTTTAAAAATTCATTTTTAAGAATTCGTTTTTAAAAATTCGTTTTTAAGAATTCGTTTTTAAAAATTCATTTTTCAGAATTCATTTTAAAAATTTATTTTAAAGAATTCATTCTTAAAAAATCATTTTTAGGAATTCATTTTCAAAAATTAATTTTTAATAAATAATTTTTAAAAATTAATTTAAGAATAAATTTTTAAAAACTCATTTTTAAGAATAAATTTTTAAAAATTCATTTTTAAGAATTCATTATTAAAAATTCATTTTTAAGAATTCATTATTAAAAATTCATTTTTAAGAATTCCTTTTTACAATTTCATTTTTTAAGAATTCATTCTTAAAAATTCATTTTTAGGAATTCATTTTTAAGAATTAATTTTTAAAAATAAATTTTTAAGAATTCATTTTTAAGACTACATTTAAAAAAAATCATTTTTAAGAAATTCATTTTTAAAAATATGCTGACATTTCCCTCATGCGATTTTTTCCTGTGGGCCTACCTGAAATCTATATTGTTCTTCAAAACATAACATTCGGACAGGAATCACCAAATCACCGGTCACAATGCTCGAAATACATGAAAACTTCTGAAAAAAGCGAAAAAAAGACGTTGAAAGTGAATCGGTCGGACGCCATTTTACCAACAACTTTATTGAATTTTCAATACCTACGGAAAAGATTTAAAAAAAATTAATCAATCGTACTGAGTGTTTCATACCAATTCTTAACCAATGTATTTGAGTTTGCGCATACAAAAATAATACAAAAATAATAAGTGTCACTTCGGTAACAAAATTATGTATATAAATATTTTGCTTTACCACTTTAAAAAAGCAATTAATAAATTCCGATTTTAGAGTGAGAACTAATTGACTTTTAAGTAAGGTAGTTTAGCCAATTCGAAATGAGAAATAATTAAACTTCTAAGAGAATTGCAGGTATAGCAAAAATCCACATAAGAAAATGGCAAACACAGACGGTTCTTCCAAAGCTCACATTTTTATTTATTTTCTTGTTTATACAATATTAAAGGGCACTTCAAGTAAAGTTTACGTCTAAAATTTTCAATTAAAAATGGTTAAAGAAAATAAACCTAAAAAATACCTTTTCAAACAGAAACGTTCACATCCCGTTTTACATTTCCTGTTTTAAAAAAAAATTAAACAAGTTCGCTTTTGTGCGTTAGCTCCTAAAATCTCACTACAATTTTTTCAAAAACCTTTATTTAACGATCAGCATTGATCACAGTCGATTAAATTGATGACAATGGGCGTTTTTCTTTTTTAGTTCGGAGTAGAGCTCTGAACAGAGTCTGAACACTCCGAACATACTCTGAGCGATCTCTGAACAGAGCGTGCTTTGCTCTGAGAGTTCAGATTTATTTAAAGAAACACGCTTCACCAGCTGTCACTTTTTTATTTGTTCACAGTTGTCATTTTCTTTGTGTTCATCTATTCAACTCCGTCTGCTCTATCAATCTACTCTGAGCTCATAGAGCGCGCTTTGAACGTGCTCTGAACATGCTCAGAGCGAAAAAAGAAACACAAAATTGGAGCTCTGGATGCTCTGAGCTAAAAAAGAAACACGATCTTTTGTTTGACAGTTCAGGCTCTGCTCTGAACTAAAAAAGAAAAACGCCCAATATAGATGGACAGTTTTGTTTTTGAACATTGTCGATTATTTACATCAAAATGGACTCGCTCCATCGAAAATTCCAAAATTTCCTCTTTTCCGAGAATTGATGAACCTTCTTTAAAAAAAAATCCAAACGATTCCTCAAGATGCTTAAAAGCCATTTCAATGGGTTTCGGAATGACATATTCTTGTTTTGAAAAGAAGAGAAAATTGTTCTAAATTTGATTTTAGAATCAAAACTAGAAGCTCCTTCACTTATCGAATAAAACAATATTAAATCCAGCTTAGATTTAGATTTATGGGACGACATGACCTGGGTGACGTGACGGCCAACATATTGGAAAAAGCAAATTGTTCTATATCTCGGAAAGCAAGCTTTCTGTCATCAACTTACACTTGTTCAATTTTCTCAAATCGATTTTCAAGACGTAGTCCATGAGAGAAAGCTTGCAAGTATTTTCTAAGAAGTTCCATATTATTGTCATTCATAACTTTAAAGAAAATTAAAGTTTTAATTGAAATATGACCAACTCTTCTTACCTTATACATTCTGTTTATACTCTACTAAATTTCTTGTTAATTTATAAAAAAAAAACCTAAATCAAAATATAGGTAAATTATTATAATGTATGTTTGTTTTTTTTTTTTTTTTTTTTTTTCTTTAATTTTAAATATAAAAACGAACAAAAAATTATTTATGTTGTACTTAATTTAGTTTTGTTAAGTTTTGTATGTTGTATAAATAAAATTTGAGTAAAATGTTAAAATAAATGTCAAAAATAAAAATAAAAAAAAAAGTGTTACAAAAAAATATGTTAGATGTAATAACTCTATTGAAAAATTGAAAAATAAAATGAAACAATGTGAGTGAATTTATCAATCTGGTTGTTAATTTATTTGAATTGACTCGTCATTTTTAAAAAGAAAAACAAAATATAGCACATATAAGGATAAAGAGTAAGTATTGCAGGGGAAAATTTTATAGAAATGAGCTGAATTATCCACCTAAACTAATAAAATCTCAGTTTATATATAAACGAGTACCTATGTATAATAAATCAGTGTTTTGTTTCAACACCGCCGTCAAAAAAATAAAAAATAAAATAGAAAGCACGTTTTTTAATGGAACATGGTGTTTTATGTTGAAGTGAATCGCATGCTGTAGGGGGGGGAGTTTGTTTAGAAAAACCGACAAAGACAGAAGTATACCGTCACGAAAGAACTTAACATTACACAAATCTGTAACTTAAAAAAATACTTGACAAAAAATTGTTTCTACGGTCTTCAAAAACTGTCGTAAGTGGGTAAAGACATAATTTTTATTTAAATCAAAGAGGAAGGAATCTATTACATTCGGCTCTTTATCGAATCGTCAAAAACCAAATCGACCAAAAGCAAACAAAAATCTCAAATCGTGCAAAACAAATTTGGGTGATTTGACGTTATTTCAAAATGTTATAAAATTTTTTAAGTGATTTTGAATTTCAGATATTATATTAGAACCTGTAGCTATAAGTCGGAAAAAAAAACTAAAAATATCGTACCGTCGCACAGTGGGCCCGAATGGAGTTAAGCGTCTCAAAAATCTGTAAATTTTTTGTCTCTTGAAATAATTAGGTCAAATTTGGAACACATTACCTATAAAATATAATGAATCATTAAATACACTTATTTTTAAAATCCATATTAATTTTAAAATGTATAGTTTATTCAAAGTTAAAAAATTATAATTTTGGCTACTAAAAATATGGATTTTCATTATAAATTTTCAATTATCTCAAAAACTAGAAGACATTTAAGCATCTGGCTTTTAATGCTTGACTGAAAATTGATCATTAGTAATTGAATATTAGTAACCAAAATTATATTTAACAACGTAAATTTTGTAAAAATAGTTTAAAAATTTTTTTTTTAATTTTTTTTTTCAAAATTTTGGTTTTGAAAATGTATTTTTCCAAAAATATTTACTGAAATAATTTAATTTAAAAACAGAATTATGAGATGGATTTTTGGGTTTAAAAAAAAGGTATAACGTGAAATTGCATGTATTTCCGTTGATTTTAAATAATTTTTTTTTATTATTCAAGTCGATTTTTTAGAAACTTGAAAATCTGCCTAAACGGGGTGAAATAGACCCCACCTCTTAAACGATTTTTTTCTCGTGTTGGCCTTACCTACATCCCCTAACTTTTATGGCATCTTATGAAAAACACCCTTAATACATACATACATACATATACCTGATTTAGCTGTTTAAAATTTATTTTTATGCGATTTTTCATCCTAATTGCCTTTATTCGTGGTTATATACCTGTTAAATTGGTAATTGTTATGTCGATAGTTTTTGAGTTCTAATAAATCTTTTCCGTTTTTTATTAAATAATTACTCAAATCAGATTTTGAACACAATTTCACCTTTATTTAAATTTTTTTTAACTATTTGTTTTTTTCTTCTAATTTTCATGCATTGAGGCATTGTCGGCGGTAGTTTTTTTGTTGAAGGGGGGTCAAAAAAAATAATATTTAAAATAAGGAAATACTGGGAGATATTCCATATTCAAGATATCAAACCATGAACTCGGATATAGAAAAATATCAACAGAAAAGTTGTGTAAGTTGCAGATTTCTATTAAAAACCAGAAAACATATAGAAGAGTTATATCATCCCGAGCCATAGAATTAGCATAGCATAGCATAGCATAGGTTCCATTAAAAAAAGTAATAACCAAATTTTGAGGAGTAACCATCAAAAACAAAAATATTGAATATTGTAAATATGTGATTAGTAAAAAAGGGCACCAAGTGCCCCCTTTGCCTCATCTACGTCACTGGTTACTTTACATTCATTTGAGAAAGTAGCATATTAAACGGAATCTATCGATTGCGAGTGTCAAAACAGAGTTTAAAAAAAAAATAAAAATTAAACGAAGCTTATGGGAGTTTTTTTCCTCGTACTTTATGGAACATATATTGCTATTGCTCAAAAAGGGCACAATTGGATCAATTTTTTTTTTCTGTGCCTTGTTACTTATGTACTTAGGAATAAAATGCACTATAAAAGAAAACAGCGCAAGACAGCGCAACTATTTAAAACCTTAATCAAAGATAAAAACAAAGAAAAAAAAACACGTTAATAAAAATCATTAAATTTATTAAAGAAATTATTTTATTTTTTTCATTTATTTGAAAAGCTAAAATTATAAGGTTTCCAACGATATGTAACACTTGTGTGATTACTATAAAACACTTGAAAAAAAAACTCTATTAAAAACGTTCTTAATTTTGCCATTCTTTTAGAATTGTGTATGGCGACCACTTTTGGTAGCCATATCATTAAATAATGCAACTTAATTCATTAAATTTTGATTGCAATATAAAATTTGACCTTTCCCTGATTAATTTGCATACAAATTTCAGCTCCCACAATAATTTCGAAAAAATCAGTTTTGAGACGCAAATTGCAATTTGGGCCCACTGTGCGTCGTGTTTGTGTTTGTTAAGAAGTTATTGCAAAGAAACTGAGGATTTAAAAAAATAGGGAATTTTAACCCGTTTTTTTTTTTAATTTCATGTGGTTGTTATTGATTGCACAAACCAACTACTGCTATGATCAATTTGAAAGGAATTTTATTTTCTACAAGTAACTATATTAAACTTTTTTGTGAAAAAGTACGCCAGAAAGCAGTTATAGGCAAAAGACTGTAAACCGAACGAATTTCGTTGGTTTTTTGATGGCTTTGAAAAGGGGCGTGGTTGTATAAATTTATTTGATCATCTACCAACCTGTAGGGGAGTTTGTTTAGGGGCTAGTTATTCTTTTCATTGAAACACAAATAAGTGGAATGATGGAATTTATTTTTGACAAGTAGGTTATAGCAATCATTGAAACTTGACTGTGATTAAGGTTCGACTGGTTGATTATTTTAACTTGTTTTTTTTATTAACATAGAAGTAAAATACAAAATATATAAATGAAAACACAAAACAATAATAATAATTAAGAAAAAAAACAATAAACCCAATTATTCAATGCTCAATAGTGAACACAACAAGTTACAACAAATAGTTTTGAGGTTAGAGTTGATTATTAAATAAAATAATGACAGATGAGAACAGAAAGAAAATCGAACACATTTCATTGGAATGATGGTGTTCCACTTTCCTGAAACGATAATCAGGGTACGAGTACGATAAATTTGGCGACAAAACAATTGAAAACGGTTTTTTGTAGAGTGGTCAAAAACAAGCACTTTTTACAATGCGAGAGGGTGTCTATCTCGCCCAGTTTAGGAGGTAGGGGCAATTTTAGAAAAAAAATTGACTTAAAAAGGAAATAACGGCAACACATACAATAAAGTACTATATCGGTTTTTAAAGCCAGATACCTATTCTTCAATAAATTTAAATTAAATTGTTTATGTTAATAGTTTTTGAAAAATCCAAACCTAATACATATTTTGATAAAAAAATTAAAAAAAAAGTTTAAACCAATTTTTTGATTTATACGCCGCGTCGTAATGCAGGGTGCTAGTAACTTTACTCAAAAGGTAAAGTGGCTTAAGTCGACTTGAGCCAAACACGTTTTTTTTGTTGTAATTTAATATAAATAACAAATTAGCTACATTTGTAATTAATAATAATTTACATTTGGTTGAAGTTTTAGCCTCCTATTAAAAATAATCTACTCGGAATAATTTTTTAAAGATTAAAATTGTTTTTCCAAAAATGCTAAAAATCGACTTAAGCCACTTTACCTTTTGAGTAAAGAGTTGTTTTTAAATAATTTTTTTTTTATTTTAAGTCAGTTTTTCTTAAATTGCCTCTACCTCCTACAAGGGGTGAGATAGACACCCCCCTTCTATAGTAAAAAATGCTTGTTTTTGACCCCTCTACAGTAAACCGTTATCAAATTTTGGCGCCAAAGTTATCGTACTCTCCCCCAGCTGTTCACTGAAAATGATTTCGTTCATTGAAATAATAAAATTGATTTAATTAGAAAATAGTGAAGTAAATGAAAAATTTTGTTGATACAAAAAATTATATATGTAATAAGCTTCATTTTGGTACCAAAATGCCATCAATTTTTGTTCACAGTGGGTTAAATCTGAACGATGTCTTTCACAGCTTCTAAGCGCTAATCAACCAAAATTGGCGATTAGCGATTTCTATAATTAACAACTTAAATTATGTATTCCCTGAAAAAAAAAGTGTGAGTGCCGGGACTCACGGTTAAGATGTGTAAACATCAACATTCATCCGAATGCCTCATAGACCGAGAGCCTACATCAAATTTAGGGTGTGGATGATAGCAAAAATTTACTGGTATTTTAATATAGATCTTAACTTTTCGTAAACAAATTTGAAAATCGGTAATTATGCAAGGAAAATGCGTTTTTTAGTTTACCCCAATTCCACGCTTATAAAAAGTTAAGATCTATCTAAACATACCAGTGAATTTTTGCGATCACTCACACACAAACAGCAGTGGGCTCTTAGCCAATCATTAAAATTATATTTAAAAATATTTTCCAGTCAATGACCTTATTTCGTCTAATTTGCCAAAAAAGGCGGCCTTCTATGTTAAAACCCTGCAGCCATGATGAAAGCGCAGTCCATGTACCATATGGTCTAAGCAACCAACCACATTTCAACCCGAACTGAACTCGACCTTTCGATTTCGTATATAAATACTCAACGTTTAGTTACTGAACGTACATATTGTTGAACGCACTCAATTTTCGTAAAGCTCAGAATCACGATCACGATTACAACGTTACGTTACGTTTTCTTTTCACCCTACCGCCAGTATAGATGTTTACACATCAAAAATGTGATTACACATTCAATGATTTACCAATTGCAATAATCCTTGATTAAAGATAATCAGCTGTGAACAAACTTGACCTAAATGTCTGAAAAATTGAAAGACAAAATTTTCAATGATAGTTTTCAATGAAAGCTATAACTGGGCCAGTTACTAATTAATATATCAAAAATTTAGAACTACCCGATCATTTTCGCCTCTATTTATAGATAAATTAGATAATTTTTTTTACTTTCATAATATATCGCACCCTTAGAATGAAAGTGACCTAACTCAAAATTTTCGTAACTTCTTATTTTTCAACACACTGACCTTAAAAAGCAAAATGAACTCTGAAACCAGGGGCCTATTTCACAGAACATACATCACATACATCACAGAAATGTATGTGACGTAAACTAGGCCCCTTATGAGTGGGCGTAAATTATTATGCGTTTTCTAAGTTGACGCATAGTTTTTCTAGAACTTCAAAATTTACAATGAGCCAAATTTGGCGACTACTTTAAGGTACATACATTCATACAATGTATGTGATGTATGTTCCGTGAAATAGGCCCCAGATGGTAAAACAGTTGCCGAATTTTTTAGTTAGGTCACTTTCATTCTAAGGGTGCGATATATCAACAAGAGCGTCTTAAAGCATGCTCTTTAGGGCAAAAAAGTCTTAAACTATTTTGTCTAGTATGCCTAAAATCAATGAAAAATATATTAAAAGATGACCCTTGTAAGAAATGAGGTGGAATGAGCAACTAATTTTTACACCTTCAAGGCTCAAAATGAAGTCCTTATTCAGGGAACCGGAGTGTAAGACTGGCATTTTTTTTATTTGATGGCCATGAATTTTTCTGTGACCAAAGTTATTTACCCTTGATAAAATGAGGTGAATAAATTCGTATGATATATGTACATAGCTCTCTCCGTGGGGTGGAATTAATATGCAAAAGCTTAATCTCAGTTTCAAATCACCTTTTAAAAAAAAAAAAATTGATTTTGTGACCCGAAAATGAGATTTGAGACTAAACTTGTACTTTTTGCATACCTCTCACAATTAAAACATTTTTAATGATTTCAGCAAACTTCTTTTTAAATCTATTTCACAAAAACGCTACTACCACACAGTAAAAAAAAATTACCTAAAAATATGCAATTGAATAAAATCAAAAACAATTTGTTCAGTTTGATTTACAAATCCAATTATATGCAGCAAAATAAAATAACCGGAAAGTGGTGTTATATTATGCATATTAAATTCATTCAGATGTGTTTGCCTAAATTGGTATCAAAATTGTTCTAAGGCATATAATGCATATGAGGGGATGTAGCTCAGTGGTAGAGCGTTCGCTTTGCATGTGAAAGGCCCCGGGTTCGATCCCCGGCATCTCCAAGTTTTTTTTTTTTTTTATTATTATAATTTTTAACTTCATCAGCTGCTATCTGCTATAGAATAAAATTGAAGGTATCAAGAAAATAATATAAAGAGTTTTTGAAGAACGTATTCAGAGTTTCCATAACAAGATTTCACTTTAATAATATTGTTGTACGATAGCAAAATTTCACACGTGGTCCCTGTATTCTGTCACAGACATTTTACGGAAGCTTTTAAAGGAAAGAAAGAAAGGAAGACACGGTACAAATCATTAAAATTAAAATGACATACATAACCTCGAAAATATTTGCCACTCGCAGAAAAAATGTCTACAACTTTTGTTCAGACAACTTTCCCATTTAAATCAATAGTTTCGGAGATATATCAATTAATTAGGGTTTTAAAATGGTGGATTTCGCCAGAGGCATGGTGTACGTTCCAAAAACCCGAACTAACACTTTTTGGATATTTTCAAATAAGCCTTCCTATATTTCAATTCACAATATAAAGAATTGTATAAAGGAAGCAAATTAAAGTCTTAAATCATTCAATTAGTACAATATATTGTCAGAACCTAAGTTAATATAATTATTTATATTCACACACCATAACCAAACCAGCTTAAAAGTCTAGAAAAACAGAAACGAAAAGTTATTGACCTACCACAATATAAAACATGTTTTGCCATATTTTATCTTCACATTCAAAACAAATGAAAACTATTTGTATAAACAAACATTTACCTGATGATGTGGGGATGTCTGTCTAGCAGAGAGATGGTAATGTGGTGAATTTTTATCTTACGGCTATCTTAATATAAGCATCTTATCTACTTACATAAAAGTCACACATCGCACTCCTCAGAAGCTCAGAAGTTAGTTTAGTTTGCCTACAAACAACATCTGGCGTAAGAAGTAGGTTATTACTCCTACCGCCTATTATGTCGACAAACTGGATAGTGACACAAACCTTGGTTTGATATGCCTCCAAGAAGATTTTGGTAGATTAGAAGATAAGTCTTATTTGCAAATTGATTAAAATTTGGAAATCGTTGGAGCGGTTTAAAAAAAAATAAAAGAATTATACAAAATTAGTACCTACGCAATTTTTTAGAATTTATTTATGCAGAATTAAAAATTAATTTTGAAAAAAAGTTAGGAACCCCATTTTCAAAATATCGAATTTTCAACATTTTCAAAAATTTTTTAATTTTTTAAAAATCCAAAATTAATTAAATAATTAATAATAATTAAAATTAATAAATTAAAATTTTGATATGAAATATTATTTGATATGCATTATTATTCAAATTTATTAGAAGCTCTTTTGTAAAAAAAAATTCATTAAAATCGGTTCACAGATAATGAGATACTAGATATTCGTCAAGAAATGGCAATGGCGCTGTGGATGCAGTGTTTGACTGCTAACTTAGGGGTGTAGGTTCCAGCCCCACTCTAGGCAGCATTCTTTTATTTATTCCCTCAGTTTCAACTGAACGCCACCCGTGGGATTTAATGAGATAAATTAACACCTTATTTCTCAGTCCACTGTGCCAACAAAAATTCTTTCCTATCCTTCTATTTCTTCAAACTATAGTGCTGTGCAATTCAGGTTGCAATTAAAAGACCTTAGGTCTTAAGGGCATTTAGTTAAAATTATAAAAAAAAAAAATTAAATGTAAGATGAACTGAACTTAAGAAAAATTGCGTATTAACAAGTCCCTCACTAGTTCAAGTGAGATCCCTGGGACGAAACACCAATTTTTGTAAGACTAAAGGACGTTAAAAACTATTTTGAAAAGATACCATGAGGTAGTCAAAAAACAAAAAAATGGTTTTATGAGAGATACCGTTATACTAAACCGCAGACACAAAAATTTTGTTTCCAATAATACGGTGGATCTTGCTGATATTAGGTTTTATTAGATTTTTTATCAAAATCGTAACAATCGTTTTTGAAAAAAATGAGATTTTCTTTACCGGTTTTTAAACACTTGTATATATTGGAGGTACGTTAGTTTTGGTTATAAGGATAATTTGTATTTAAAATCTGCTAGATAATATTTAAAAACTGTTTAGTTCTAAATTTAATAAAAATCGATCAAGTCGTTTACGAATTATTAAATTCTCAAAAACAACATTTTAAAACCTTTTTTTAAAAATAAAAACAAAAATTTTTGAACCTTTTGACTAAAATTCTTTTAAAACCTTTTGAAACATACCATAAAAAATTGATTAAAATAAATTGAACCGGTTTTTGAGAAAATCGAAAATCAAAAATATGGTTTTATGGAAGGTACCATTTAACACCATTTTTCGGATTTTTTTTTTTTAAACTGGTAGCTTTTTTGTAAAAAAAATTACTGAAATTAAAAAAAAAAAAGTTTTTGGCATGTTTTTGAGAAAAATAAGATTTTCATTATTTGCTTAAAAAATTTCTACGCCAGGTGCCGTTATTTTTGATCCTAAAATTTTTTTTTTAAATATCGGGGGAACGCCCAAAACAAACTATTTACAAAGTTTAAAGAAAATCGACCCACCCGTTTAAGCTTTTCTGAATATTATAATGGGGGTGAAAAATAGAATAGGTATAAGGTTAAGCATTCCACAATCGTGTTGTGCGGCTAAAAAAAGGATCTCTTATAGAAGAAGATATATTTATTAGCAGACATTACAACAAAAACCTGTTTAAATTGGGACAGTATACCTATTACCCATACTACCTATAGCTTCTTTATAAAATTGTAAAATTTAATATAATTTTGTTGTTTAGCCTTCCATTACTTTATTTTTCGTTACATCAATAATTGTTTGAAATAATTACCTACTGGCAAACTATTTTATTGAATTTAATTTTAATTGATCAATAATTCTAATAATATAATAAAAAAAAATTGCCAGTAATAATTATTTTAACTTTTTGTCGTTTTGTCTTTTTTTTTTGTTTTAGAAAATTAGAAGGAAGTGCCTCATAATCAGCTGTAATTTTGCTTTATGTGTTTTTTTTTTTTTATTTTCAAAACTGTTTTCACCAACTGAATAGCCCTCAATCTCCATTAAGTATCAGATTACAATTTTCCAGACTTTTTTATTTCAATTAACAGACATAATTGATCACACTACATATTATGTTCTTCATGTAAGATTGTGATTTGATTTGATCAAATAAAATGCTTTTGATTTTTTTTAATGACCTAAATGAGAACAAAAGAGAAACAAACCAAAATGAGATATGCAGGAAGCTCCACACTGTCTAGCATTTGTAAAGCAAAGTACAGTTATAAGGCCTAGAAATGTATGTTCTAAGAGCTTTTTAACTGAATTGCATTGGTTATAAGTAAGGAATATAAATTTTAAGGGAAATTTATTGATTTGTAAAAAAAAATTTAAGTCGAGAATTTTATAAAATTAAATAAAAAATACTCATCTGTCAGCTGTCAAACGTAATGTCACTAGAAACGGTATTGCGAATTTAAAACTTAAACAGCTATATTACAAATACAAAGTCGAGAATTTTATAAAATTAAATAAAAAATACTCATCTGTCAGCTGTCAAACGTAATGTCACTAGAAACGGTATTGCGAATTTAAAACTCAAACAGCTATATACAAATACAAAAATACAATGAAATGCAAGATGCTAGATGCTACATATTATAATAATTGCGAGGTGGAATATGCGAAATGATAATTTTGCAAAACAACGTTATTTAGCGAAATGAAAACTTATGAAATGGGAAGAAAAATAAATTTTGCGAAATTATCACTGCGAAAAACGAAAAACCCCCCAAAAAAATTGCAAAACAGTCAAATTATGCATATTTATTAATATGCGAGGCAATAATTTGCGAAATTATCATTGCGAAATGAAAAACTGCCAACAAATTTCAAAACATTTAATTGATGCGAAATGATTGCGAGGCAGTAATTTGTTAAATTGTATTTAAAAAACGAAAAACTGCAAAGCAAACCCTTCAAATTACCACTGCTTTATTATTTTTCCATGACAGCTAAATAATTTTGTTCAAAATAATAAAATAGTTAAATAATTATATAAAGTATAATTAAGAAATGAATCATAATAGAATTGTGAGGTGAAATATGCGAAATGACAATTTTGCAAAAATAACAATTTAGCCAAATGAAAACTTGTTGCATAAAATTTGCTTAATCATTTCGCGTCATTTAACTAATGATGCCAAATGATTAAAATGCGAGGAAATATTTTGCGGAGTTATCATTGCGAAGCGCAAAATTGAAAAGCAATAATTTGCGATATGAAGAAACAATAAAAAAAACTGCAAAAAATGCAAGGCAATAATTTGCGTAATTATAATTGCGAAATGAAAAACTCCAACAAATGCGAATCAGTAATTTTCAAAATTATAATTGCGGAATGGAAAACTGCCAAAATCTTTCGTCAAATCACAACTACTTTATTTTAAGGTATAATTTTAAACCGCAATTTTATGGCATTTGTCGAAATAAATTTGCAAAACAATAAAATAATGCAAAATGAATATAATGTGAGGCGACAGTGAGAAATCATCATTGCGAAATGAAAAACTAGCAAAAATACGAAGCAATAATTTGCAAAATTATCACTACGAAATGAAAAACTGCCAAAAATGCGAAGCAATAATTTGCAGAATTATAATTGCTAAATCAAAAATTGCAAAAAATGGGAAAAAATTATTTGAGAAATGAAAAATTTTATTTTTAACTCAAGTGTAAAACATGGAAAATTAAATCTATGACATTTGTCGAACAAAATTTGCAAAACAATTAATAAATAATGCAAATTGATTAAAAAGCAAAGTGATAATTTGTGAAATAGAAAATTGGCAAAATGGGGACAAATAATTTGCGAAATTATCATTTGCGAAATGAAAAACTGCAGCGAATCACCACTTCTTTATTTTTAACTCCAATTTAAAATATGGAAAACAATTTTTTTGACATTTCTTGAACAAAAATTATAAAACAATCAAATGATGCGAATTTAAAGCAATAATTTGCGAAATTATCATTGTCGATACTACTTTAATCTAAGGTCCAATAAAGAAATATTCCATTACAACAGATGCTTGCGACACAATCGAGAATTGATATATATACCTGGCGCCAACATAAAGACCCTCGCTTGCAGTCTCGTAGTAATCGAAAAAGTTGCTTACACAATCAAGCTTAACAACAATTAATGACTTAAGTAACTATACGATATAAATGTATACGTCATAACCATCAGAGGTATAAATATATAAACAAAGGTATACAAAAGATTTGATCAACTATACATATACCTCTTGAAGCTTTTGTAAGCTTCTTAACAAAAAAAAAATAATTAGTTTAAAACACTTATACCAGATACTTGAAAGCATATTAAAGCGATCAATTGCAAAAATATAAAAAAGCTTGTTTCATACATACATGTACTTCAAATGCAGACAAGAATTATCCCACTGCTCGCCGGTGGCGCAGCCAAACCATCGCATACGTTATAAACCGCATTTCATCCCGGATAACCTTTCATATTGTTTGCAACCGTTGCCTAAGTGATACCGGTTAAAATAAATAAACAAACACAAAAATCAAATTGTAAAATTCTTTTAATTTTATTTGTTTATTCCCTCGACAAAAAAAAATCTTACAAAAAATGAGCGGTGTCCTACGGCGTGGTACGTTAACATTCAGTCATAACGGTGTTGAACGATCTGGTCCTGCTTATTGGGATCAACGTCGCAAACCAAAAACTCCGGAAATAAGTGTTATTTCAATTGATTTCCGCCGGAATTCCGAAGATTTACGCAAAAGTGATACGAAATTTTCTGTGTCTCTACCACCACCACCACCACCAGTATCTTGTGAAATTGTCAAGGAGCTAAGTGAAGATGTTGATAGTGATATTATATCCAATTATATTGGACACATTGGTTGGTGGCAATTTGTGTGGGTTTTTATTTTGTGTTTATTTGAAGTGCCAACAACTTTTCATATATTTACTTTTGTCTTTCAGGTGAGTTTTTTTTTTTATTTAAAAAAAAAAAAGTAATAAAATGGAACAAGTGGTTTTTTATGTCTTTATTTTTTTTATTACACATAAGAGTAGGAATTCTGTTCTCTTTTTTTTATTAATTATTTTCATTTTTGAATGGTTTGAAAGATCTGAATGTGTTTCGGATTTTTATGTGACTTTTTCTTGAATAAATTTTAATTTTTTTTGGCAACAACTTCACCAAAATGTTCCTTTCAATTATTTTTTTTTTCTTACTTATGAAATTTAACATTCGCAAAAAATTCTGATTAAAAAACACATGAAGACGATAAAAAAAATGTCGGTCTAGCTCTTCTGTCAGGGATTGAAAAAAAAATCAATAAATGGCGCCCCACGAAAAATTTACAAAAATTAAGCAAAATTTATTTCTGGCATAGAAATTAATATGAAAGTTGCTATTTTGAGTTTGTGCTGAGTGTTTTGGTTTTTTTTTTATTAACTTAAATATTTCTATGTTTGATTTTAAATTTGATGTATTAAATGGTGCCCAACACAGATTTTAACAAAACTAATTATTGGAGTTTTTTAGTTAGTAAAAGTTATTTTGGTTAAATGAAAGTAATTCTTTTCTTTTAGTAACTAAATGGCGCCCAACGTAAAGTATAACAAAAATACTACAAAATAAAATAATTAAATTAGTGAATGAAGTTTCGAAATTCGATCTTTGTTATCTGTTGTCGAATGTTTTATAAGTAATTAAAGTGCCTTAATTTATACAAAAATGAGATATCAGATATTTCGCCCTCGTTAAAAAGTGAGAAAGCGCGAATCTAACCAATTTTTGTTTCCTCGCCATTTGTACAGTAGAATTGAAAAAAACAAAAACATTCTTGGAGGATTTTTAAATTTCTTCGCAAGAAGCGGTACCCCTGAGATAGATAAAGACATCTTTCATAGGTGACATGGGCTGGGATTGTCATGCTGGATCAAATTCCAACCCATGTCTTTTTCTATTTCAGATATACAGCTTCCTACAAAGAATTTAAAAATCCTGCAAGAGTACCTCTTGTCATTCTTTATTAAAGTCCACTCATCTGACTTTTGGACACAGCACACTAAAGCAATACCGAATTTTTTAAAACTAGTTTTAATAAATTTTGGTAAAAGGCAAAAGTTTTTTGTATACACTAATGGTGATTTAACCTGGGCAAAACAGTATTGAGACATTTATACTCTTCGCATTACTGATTAAATTCATCCAAACAAATATGAAATTTCTCGTATTACAATATTTTATTAGTACAGATTGTCATTTTTTATTGTTATCTTTCCCCAAAACGTGTGCTGTTCTATTTAAAATTTTTTTTATTATTCCATTGAAACAAGTCGAAATAAAAAATAACAAAAGATTAAACAGCTAAAACAATATCTCATTTTAAAAAAGACTGATTCAAGAGCCCTCAACCTAAAATCTATACATTATGGAAACAAACATTGTTTGTCTAAAAATGTTTTTTTGTCTAACTTACTTGTAAAAAAAAAAAAATAGTCTAGAAGTCGTCTCTATTCGTAAAACCTGAACATCATCAATTTTTAAAATTTAAAATTTGTACAGTAGACTCTCGTTGATTTGAACACATACGAAATCATAGGTTTTCAAGGTATGGGGTTTTTCAAGTTACTATGAGATGATTAGCCGTATAGAGGCAAATTCATCGCCAGAAAACCTAAGACTAATTTAATGTCGTTTTATAAACTAAGGGTCTGTTTCACAATGTCTGAGTAAGCTGTGATTAGTTATAACACCACCACATTAAATATTGACACAGGGTCATTATTTCACAAGAAAAAAACAAACAAATTGTCTTTTGACGACTTGAATAGGTTTTAAATGCAAAAGTAATTTAATTTGGATTGTGGACTTATGGCCTTGTTCCGATATTTATGTGTCAAGTAACTAATCAGAACTTTACTCAGACGTTGTGAAACAAGCCCTAAACATCATAAAATACTATCACTTAAAGTTTGGAATTTTATTTTTATAATCAATTTGGTCGTACTATGTACATATAATTAATTTTTATTGACAAACTTTGGAAAACACTTCTTTTTTGCTGATTGACATGATAACTTGAAGAACAATTTGACGATAAGTCACATATTTATACTCGTACATATTTATCTCTCACATTTTCAATTTCTTTATAAAATATTTGTTTCTACGAAAACACTTATTAACACGAAGAGAATTCAAATTTATTTTTGCGACGTGCTTTTTTAACGGAATCCTAAACTATATTATCTTAAAATATTGCTTTTTGTATTTGCAAATAATATGAACTCATTATTGTGATTGTATTTGAATAATTTTATATTTAAATTTTTTAAGTATGAATCGCGTATGAATGACATGACATAATCGCAAATTTTTAAAACCTGGTGTTAAGTAGTTTTATTATTAACTAATAGATAACTAGTAGATGCATGAAATTCAGTTGTAGGATGATCTTGTTTGGAGGTACTTTGAATGATCTGGGGCCTCATCACATAAAACGGAAATGATCGGACGATAACGTTTCCACCATTGTGATCTTTAGTATATCAGCAGGGAAAAACAAAGACAGCTATCGTTCGATCATTTTCGTTTTACGTGACGAGGGTCATATATGGCAAGTTTTGGATTCGTAAAATAAATCGAACTTGAGATTGATATAGGGAAGACGAAAAAAGTTGGTCTTGCAATTCTGTCTGTCTATCGGATTTTCTACATTAGGTGTATTTTGTTGACCTTCTTAATTAGGAATTGCTCAACAAAACTCTTTAGCTTTCCAGTTTTATTAAGACATTTTGCATCGGAATGTTGGCACTATTTGCTCGGGTCATCTGTCATTTGCCGCGGTATAAAATTTTGTTTCGGGATTTTAAAACGATAAAATAGTGAACAAAACTTATTAAACTAAATAAAAAACTGAAATGATAGTAAAAATAGTGAATACCTACTTGTAATACTTTATTTTGAAAAATATTAACATGGGGTGCTACATACATACATATAATAAGGAGTTAACAATTTTTTTTTACTGAGTTAACAGTATTTGTATAACTCACACTTTCTTGAAAAAAGCCCCACAGCGGATGCGTTCATTGAAAATGGTTACTTACCAAAACCAATATTACTCTGTTAAAATCTTGCCATATATGATTTAGCAATTGTGGATGATAATTTTTATTAAAATAATTTTATTTGCATCATCGAAAATGTATTTCGTTTTTTTTAATAAAATAATTCGCTGTATAATTTTAAATCTTCGTACAAAAGTTATTTTTCAAAATTTTTCCAAAACTGCCATACTCACCGAACATATTTTCCTGAAAAAATTGCAAATACACCAACATAACAAGAAAATTCATTGGAAAGTTAATGTTCACATTTTCAATTTTCTCGACCACAATTCGACAGATTTTGATCAATTTTTAAATGGAAAAAGTTTTAAATAATCTTAATAGTTTTGTGTAGGTACTAAATTTCCGAAAAAAAATTGTTGGGATTTTTAAAAAAGTTTCAATAATAATTTTTTTTTTTTAAACTAAATGCTTCGAAACAGACTTGGTCGATTTCAAACTTGGCACCAAGCCGTTTTTAACATAATCTATAATAATTTTAACAAACGCAATTAATAGTATCTTCCATATAACTGTTTAAAAGCCGTTTAAGAATGTCTTATTTTTCTCGAAAAGACTCCAACGATTTTCATTTAAATTTCTATGTGAACTAATATAAAACGATCTACCATTTTAAAGAAAAAAAATTTCTTTAAAATATTCTTAACATTACCTCTCATAGAACCATTTTTTTTTGCTTGAGATCTTTTCGCCCAAAACCATAACCCCCAAATGGAAAAATGGGATAAAGCCCAAAAGTAGTCATAAAGACAAAAAAGATAACAAAAAATTGCCAAAAAACCCAAAACGAATGTCATAACGCCAAAATTTCGTTTCAAATGAAAGAACGCTGAAATTTTTAATTGTCATTTCACCCAAAAGATTTTTTTAAATTTTGAATTTGGGCGTTATAACATAGGCCTTAGGCTTTCTGACTTTTGTTTTTGTTCTTATGACGATTTTGATTTCTATCGTTCTTCATTCATATCACCCAACGTCATATAACCTAAATCAAAAAATGACATAACGCCCAAAATGTCGGTAAAGCGTCAAAAAGCACAAAAGAATGTCATATCACCCAAATTTACTTTCAATGACAATAATTAATTTAGGCGTTATGATATTTTTAATTTTTTTTTTCATTGATTTTGGGTTTTGTGGTATTTTTTGAAAAAGTTTTTGGGTGCATGTGTCCATTTTTGGGTGCTATGACATTTTTATTATTTGGGCGTTATTGCTTTGGAGAATAAGACCAAACGCTGATTTTAAATTGAAAGTTCGTAAAAACCAAACATAACGCCGAAGCCTGCGGTAATATTGGCCAAATTATACAACAATATGTTAATAAAGTTGTTTTGGGCGCTTTAAATTTTTAAATTGGGCGTTTTGGTTTCAGGCGAAACGCCCCATTTTATTTTTTTTTTGACTAACTCATTATAATATTTTCAACAGGTTTTAATAAAATTTTATGCAACAGCTCTTATTAATTTTAAATTATTAATCGGGAACGGGTCGTTATTCTGCATTAAAAAATTCTGTATTCCAAAATTCTGTAAATCCAGAATTCTGTGAATCAAAATTCTGTAAATCTAGATTTCTGTATATCAAAATTCTATAAATACAAATTCTGGAAATTTATAAATACTGTATATTTTGAAATACAGAATAATGGTTTTAAAGAATTTTGAAAAACAGAATTTTAGATTTTCAGAATTTTCGATTTTCAGAATTTTGGAATACAGAATTTTAGATTTGCAGAATTTAAAATTAAAGAATTTTGGCACTTACAGAATAATGACCCCAACCCTTATCAATCAATAATATCATATCAAAATTTTCGAAAAAAAAATTTACTATTTTGGATTAAAAATAAATAAAATAATTTTTCAAAAATGCGTACATGTTTTTGTTTTCTAAATTCATTTTTTCACTTTACATTCAAAAAAATTCAAAAAAGCTGCGTACCAATTTTTGTTCTTTAAAATGTTTACAAAATCTAATGTAATAATAATTTTAATTTTATTTAAAATTGAGGAACTATTTTCTATATTTCTCTTATTTTCATATAAAGTCGAACCACACATTTTTTATGATCAGCCTTAAAGTAAGCCGAAAATATATATGCCGCAATTTTATTTTGTCAAGAACCAACGATAAAACTAGTGGCACACTCGGGCGTATACGCACTTTTTTATTCTATTGAATTTTTTTTTACAATTTTTCCTCCATTTTTTAGCCCTAAATTAAGCTCAAAATACGAATTCCGTAATTTTATATTATCAAAAACCAACGATAAAACTAGTGGTACACTCGGGCGTATATGCACTTTTTTATTCTATTGAATTTTTTTTTACAATTTTTCCTCCATTTTTATTGGAATTAGTTCCACAATTTTTAACAATTTTCCTCCATTTTTATAGGTTAGTTCCACCAAAAAAAAAAAAAATTGAGTCCGAGCTAACACAAACGCTTGAAACAAACCATGCAATGGATTTGAAACTTTCCCTCTCGGTCACTGCAGTTTTTCTAAATAAAATTGAACAAATAGAGACCAAGCGTCACAAAAAGGAGTCTGATGATCGGCATGGCAGTCGTGAAATAGCCATTACTCCAGTCTAAAAAAAACTTAGTGGTAGTTTACCCAAGTATTGTTGTTTCACTCAAACCTTTAATATTAATATGATGGTGCGGAGGGAGAGCTTGACGGCCTAACTGCAAGTTGTAATTAATTCAATTATTCACCAATCCACTAAAAAAGCATTTTAACAACAATTTTTTACAAGCTGAGTAAGAGAAATGCCATCCTTAACTATTAATGAGGTAGATCTGTTATGATCAATTTTTCTTTCATCTTTTTGCATACCAAAGCGAGAATTGTCTCATACAGAGATTTTGAAATAAGATCGATCTCACAACATGAGATCGAGCTTGTTCTGTTTAATTTTATTTACATACCAGTCTTAAAAAGATCTCAGAAAAGTGAGTAAACAGCTTGAACTAATCTTTTTGCATATACGACCCATAGTATCGCAGTAGTAGCAGTTTTTTCAACTTTATCAGCAATCATGCATTTTATCTGAATGTCACATTTCATTCAATTTGAATAATATTTATTATAACAAATGAACAAATTAATGAAATAAAATCTTGTTTATTAATAAGTCAGAGCCTCTTTGGCTTATCTCGGTTGTAATAATTTATGTGTTTACTTATTATTAAACATATACAATTAAAATTGAATTCAAATGAAATAATAATAACAACATCGAAAATGACAACAAAATCTTGAAAAGACATAAAATTAAAATCCTATTACCAAATTTCCTTTAAAATGGATCTAAAAATAAAAATAAGGAATAATATTTTGTACCACACCACGTTAATAATCATGTCATATGAACGAGTTTTTTATTTTATTTTTTTTTTAATTCATTTGTTTATGGCATATATATATATTTGGCTTCTCATAAATAATTTTCGTTAATGAATGTTCATGTTCCACTGTGTTTCCAGTTTTATTTACAAAAAAACTCGGTCTGTCATATTAGACACGCTCATGAACAGCACATGTCTTGCCTTCGACATATTTTCAACAAAATAATATCAAAGCTTTTTCTTTAAATAAACATTGTTAACAGAACGCCTGTGATTAGATATGATAGCCTTATTATCATTCTATATTTAGTGATAATTTCATCAAATCATCCAAAATTAGTGAATATAATCATCAAATAATCACAAATTGTATAAGTACCTGATAATAAGCTTATCGAAATAATACAAATTAAATTCACCGTTTATTTGTAAATTGTCTCATGATATAAAAGTTTCATGAGTAGTTATTATACCTAAGTTATGTAATGTAGATAAATATTTATATTCTTATTGTTGTCTGAAAAGAATACAAACGAAAATGTTGTTTGTAGTTTTCTTTTTCTAATTGTTATAACTTCACTCATGACTTATCTGCCATGAAAGAAAGCTTTCAATTCAAGTAAACCTTGATTATTAGCAAATAATAATTTTTGAATACCCGACAAACTAGGTCCAAATAAATTATCAATTATTATAATGTCTCAAAAAAAAGAGGAATTATTTGTAGTCTGTATATTTTTTGATTGAAGGTGTTAACTTGACCTTACTCTATATAGAGTTATTCGAGTTCATATTTGCCAAACTTAATTAACAAAGCTTTTTAGATATATTTTAAGTTTTTTTTGTTGTTTTTATTTGAGATTTTGGTAATTTATTTATAATTATAATGATTGCTTACCATATTATAGATCAATTTAATCTGAAAACAGAAAAAAAAAAATAAATTACAAAATTAAAAAAATAAGGCCAAGGAATTAAATTAATTTGTGTTTAATCATAAAAGTAGTCCAAAATATACATATAAAATAGTCAGATTCCTATGGGCACTGTACATTTAATTTCAGGTAATAGAGCTGAAGATAATTTCATGCAAGTGCTCTCAAAATTTTTTGAGCGGTAGGTTTTAATTTATTGTTAATATTTATAATTAAATTAATTAATTAATTATTAAGGTTAGGCATTTTTTACATCATTTGGACCTACATAAAAAGAACTTTAAAAGGTCTCCCAAACATTCGGGGCAAAAGCAAAACTTTCACTTGTCAAAATTAAGTTATATGGCGATGAGAGTACCCAGTACGCACACACTGATGCTATGCTGGAAATACGATGCAACGACGACAAAAAGGCAAAGTTATTTAAACAATCACAGTTGACAGTCATTTTGCAATCTTCCTGCCGTTGTTTACTTTATGTATATGTCATTTTTCTTATATTCTTCAACACTTCGCTATGAGAAAACCATAGAATTCCTTCGTTGAACTTATAAGCGAATTTACATAACCCATGTTTTTTTTTTTGTAGGATTACAAAATGACTTGTATGTTAAAAGCAATGATAATCCATATCCGCTTATTCGGTGGCTATAAATATCCCCGGATTTTGAGTTCAGTGAAAGAAACAGAATTCTAGCTATTATAATTGTTTATGCTTAGAAAAACTTGTCATTGCATTGCACATTTATAAATAAATGGATAGCTATTAAAAAATCTTTATAAATGAAAATTTTATTTAATTACGGACACAAAATTGGATTTTTTGAAATTTTAATTTGAAGTAAGTTAAAAAGGGGTAAGTTTAAACTAGGGCTGAAAAAACTATTTCCTAAATGAAAAGAATTAATTTTTGAAAAATTTCTTTGTAAACAAAAAACTTATTTTATTTCGGACAAAGACAAGATTTTTTTTAATTTTTAAATTTAAGTAGAGTTATTGGGGGTAAATTTGACTTTTTTCTAAACCAAAGGCCGTGAGGAGTTGATTATTGAAAAAAAAAAAATATTTTTAAACGAAAGTTTTATTTAATTACGATTCAAAATGTCAATTTTTTAAATTTCAATTTTAATTAGGGTAAAATGGGGTAAATTATAGACTATTTTCTAAACGAAAGTCCATACAAAGTTTATTTTTGAATAATTTATTTGTAAACAAAAAGTGTATTTATTTGCAGACAAAGACGGGATTATTTTGAAATCCCAATTTGAAGTAGGGTAATTGGGGGTTAGTTTCACAAGGAATCGAAAAAAACTATTTTCTAAACGAAATGAGTTGATTTTTGAAAAACTTCTTTGTAAATAAAAAATAGTTAATTAATTGCGGACAAAGACGGGATTTTTTTTTTCTTAATTTCATTTTTAAGTAGGGTAAAAGGGTGTAAATTTGTCACTTAAGGGTTGATTTTTGAAATAAAAATCGTAAACAAAAAATGTATTTTGTTGCAGATTTTTTTAAAACTCATTTTTGAGTAAGGTTTAAGACGGTAAATTTAACTAACTGTTAAAAACTATTTTCTTAACGAAAGGAGTTGATTTTTCAAAAACCTCTCTGTAAATAACAAAAATTATTTAATCGCGGATAAAGACTGGATTTTTCGAAATTTCAAGTTAAGTTGTTAGTTAGTACGTTAGTAGGTTAGAAAAATATAAAAATTCGGGCATACTTTGAAAAATCGAAAAAAATATCTACAAACTAAGATGTTAATGTTCGAAAGTCAAAAATTATTCACCATAAATCAATTTCGCTCTAAATGGTTTGATTTTTGCTTTATTGGCTATTTCCGAGTCATTGCACAGCTCATACATCTCGTTGCAGTATCTTCTATTCCACTAGTCATTTATGTAAAGGGAACTGGAGAATCTTCTCCTAAAAACAACCTAAAGTGGTCTCTATCACCTTTGACAAGATCTAGGCATCTTTTCCATATAGAAGAATCGGAATAATTAGTTTCTTAGAAAAGGACACTTAAGTTGCCACAGAGAAGAATTTGCAGCTCAATTAGATACATATTGATTTCTTAGCTCAAAGAAGCTACGAATGGCAAGAATTATTCTTCAGTTGGCCTATGCGCTGGTATCTTTGTCTATATCCGCCAAGTTTGCATTACCATTTCAAATTTAAGTTTTTTATTATGTACTGGATTAATAGTCGTGAATTTGTCGTAAATTTGTCGTGAAAGAAAAGAACCTCTAGTAAGCTTACTTGACGATGAAGTTAGCTTTACCACCTTTAAAAAAAATAAGCATGTCAATAAACCTCGTGAATTTGTCGTAAAAGAAAAAAAATTATCGATTTTTTTTAATTCCAAAAAATCTCTAACATTGCATTGCAAGATTTACAAGATTTTTGGAAGTCAAATTTATTTAAACAATTGTCGCTCGACACGTCCTTAAATAAGTTGTGTGAACAAATAATTGGTAGCGCCCTGAAATGCGGACAATCTTTGTCTTTATTTATCTCAAAGACGTATAGCTGATGTTTAAGGAAACTTTTTGTCCAAGGCATCGGTATTCGATGTCGTTTTATGATGACATCATTTATTATTTGGTCTTGCCCTCAGTGACCATCATCTCAATACTCACAAAAATGCTACTAACATCACACCTTGTTCTTTCGATTATGTCAATATCGTCGTCGGCGTATATGCAAATAATTATTCTGACCTTTGAAAGATTGTGATTTTAATGATTTTTTTCACATGAAAGCGACCAACGACCGATGAATAAAAAAAACAAATGGGATGTAAAACATCAAATAAGCCTAAATTCTTCACAAAAACTAGACAAATTGGTAGAAAACTAGTTTAAATTAATGTCAAGATACTAAAATTTGCGTTTTAATTTCTAGAATAAAAGAAATTTGAGAATTGCAATCTGTTCGTGACGATCAATTTATTTTATCAAATTTCTCTTATTTTTAAATCCCATTTGTTCTTTTATTCTTCGGTCGTTGGTCGCTTTCATATGAATGGCTCTTTAGTGACAACGCAGAACAAGAACAACGCATCGCCATGTCTCATCCATTTTTGACATTAAAGGTATAGGTGAGGTCGTTGTCGACCTTAGTGCAAAATCCAACCATTGTCACGCCTACTTCTATCATTAATCATTTTCATTTTAAACGTCCTTAGATTGTTAAAAAATTGTAATTTCTTCTCCTTTCAACTTAAACCATTACATATGTGTTTATGTCCCACCCACTACCACGCCCAATTCTTTTATGATAAAATTTTATCAAAAAATATCGCCCTTAGAAGGTTCACAATTTATAAGAAATGAAAAACCATTACATGTGTAGTTTTTTTGGAAATCAGCCTATTACCACGCCCACTCTCTTTATATTTGAGATTTCTCTTTACCTTAGATATCTATGTACTTAAAAAGTTTAAATTTTGCATTTATAGTTAAAATCTCTTGAACAAAAAACATGACATATTATGTAATTTTTCTTAAGTCCACCTACTGCCACACCTACTTTTCTTACATTTGAGTTTTTTTCCTTATATGTGCACATGCAAATTTTTTCTTTAAAAGTTGAAGATTTGTAGTTATATTTACGTTAAATAGGTGGCGCTGTGTAACTTGGGTCAGAGTTCAGCAAGTGAGATATTAAAATAAAATTCTCCACCAAAAAATTCATCTTTTAATAAATTTTTTCAATTTTGGCCTGTTTTTCTCTAATCTTCTTATAGGCCAAAATTTAGACACTAGTTTGCAAGATTTGTTTGTGTCATTAAGTCCCTTGAGCAACCTTTCAGGCTGCGTGCCTGATTGTAATGAAACTGGCTCACACAAATCACTTTATCATATAAAAACGAAAGATTTTATCTAATAAAGGGTGTTTTTTTTTTGACGTGTGGTTTTCAAGAAGAAATAAAACACATATAATTTAATGTTATGGTCAAGAATTTAGCTTTATTATAAAGATAAGGGTTTGCCATTATGTTTTAAAAATGATTTCGAGCAAGTGGCCGCCGCGGCTAGCTCGAATAAATTCCAGCCGAGAGGCCCCAGCTCCAATTGTTGCGCGCGATGGCAGATGGACTCATTCGGATCTTCTTCGATACTCTGCTCCACAGCAGCAATAGCGTCTTCGGTGCGCACTGTACGGCGGCGTCTCTGAGGATGCGCATTATCCACTAGAGTAAACGTGGTGCGATACATGGTTGCTCGAATTACTCTGCTGGGCGATTATGTCGACCGAATATTGGATTCACAACCGAACCATTATTTTGGTAATAAATTTGCACGATTTGCAAACGTTTTTCAGGAGTAAGTCTATTCATTATGAAATGGCAAACCAAACTGAGCATAAATCAAGTGACAGCTGTCAAAAAGACCAACTCCGAAAAAAGTATTGCCAGATTAAAAACCACACGTCTAAAAAAAACACCCTTTATTTAAATTTCTATTCAAAATTCGATAAGGTTCATATCATTTATATATGCTATAAATTTTGAAATCTACTATTAACACATTGTAGTAAAATTTATACCCACTCAAATAAATTCAAATAAAATTTCCTAATTCTCAAAAAAAACCAATTTTATCTTTCATAAACTAAAAAAAAATTAATTAATTTAATTTAATTAACTATAATTAATCTAAACCTTATTAAATTGGGTTTAAAGTGACAACTGATCGATATAAGACTGTCTATCTTTATCTGCAAACCTCTTGAATGATAAGGACAATGATAATGACAGAGTTGACCAAATTACAAAAACTGTCATCATTGTCATAGAACAAGGCCGTAATTTATATACATACATATATTTATTTGCTAAGAGCTTATTTTTCAAAAGTGACTTCACATTATTTGCACAAATTAATTCGTATCTATGTTTTGCACTTATACATACATACATACAAAGATAATTAAGTAAGGTAGGTACTTCAAAGCTATCAATCAATAATTAAAAAAACCGTCAAAGTCTCATCGATAATCTTGCCAGATGTCTGATGGCTTTAACTTGACGTGTTGTTGCAAAGATAAAAAAAAAGACACAACCATAAGATATTTTGCAAAACTTTATCAAATGTATACCGCCCCTTTTAATTGAATGAATATAATGATTATTTGTACCACCACCCCCCCTCCCTCAAGCAAGAGTACCTTAAACCTCATCAAGATGTACTTTGGCGCGCTTTTCAAAAAATAAAAATAAAAAATCCCCATTTACGAGTGATTGGTTATTTGTCAGTCTAGATGTCATTCTATTTGACGTATTGACATGGTTTTGTTGACACATTAACTGAAAAGTGCACTTTTATAATAGAATGGTAGTTGTGGCCACAGTTGTTGCGCGCTGCTCGGACTTGAATTACCTTTTTATATTTATAATCATCGATATTGCTAATTACTCTCGAAAGGTGTCTCTCACTCTCTATAGTATCAATGTCGCTGAAAGCACTCACTTATAGGTTAGACATATACCGTGGGTTAAAATGCTAAGATTAATAGGTTCCGGAAACTCTCGACTATATTACTAGCCATTTCAAAACCCGTAACGATCGTACGTATAAGAGCTAGTCTATCTGCCATTCCTTAAATACCATCACAGGGGGGGATTGGTATTAAAAAAGTTTAGTTTATAAGTGAATCGTGTTGCGAGTGGACGCGTGTCCGAAGTGAAGAATTTGTCAAAATCACAACAACAACAAAAATAGCTATGGGAAAACCTCGTTATCAGACTACAAATATCAATGACGATGATGACGAAGAAGACTACGAAAAATGTGTATCTTTGAAATTCGACAAAATTGCATACTTATTCGGGGATATCGGTTTGTGGCAAGCAACGTGGGCGATTATTTTATCAATGTTTCAATTGGTTTGCACTTTTCATATCTTTTCGTTTGTATTTCAAGTAAGTTTTTTTTTTTTTTTTGCTTCTTTCTAATTAATAAAATCGATAAGATTTTAATGATTTGATAGAATTTTGCTACAAAACTGATTAAAGTTCAATTATAAACTAATTCACTCACAGGTAGATTTTTGTTAATTAAGTTGAACAATTTTAAGTCTCTTAATTTCGTTTGCATGTGTGGTTTTTTTTTAAATATGGAAATATGTATAAAGATACTCTTTGATACTTGTGATACTTTTATTAAACTTGTTGTTGATGGCTTTGGGATAAAGTGTTGTTTTTTTGTTGTTTTTTTTTGTGTGAGAGATGTTGTTAATCAGGTGTAAATCGAAACCTTTGAGAAAAGTCAAGTGGTTAATCGAGTTTTATTTACTTTACCAGTGTCAGTGTTTTTGTATACAATATACTATTTTTGTATGTACGTGGGCTTCTAATGGTCTTACAGTCCAGAGTTGGTGTGTATTTTTTATATCGAAAAATATATAAACAACAACTTAATTAATAAAGTGAAGATGGTTGTTAATATTTGCATTTTAAAGACAGCAGTTAAAGCGTGAATGAAAAGTTAAAAAAAAAAACAAACAGCTCTCCTCCTGGGTCGCTAGAAAGTGCTCATGTTGCAAATTTACTGCTAAATTATTTCAAAAGTTTCTTACTAGCCTAGACAAATTATACAAAAAAAGACAGAGTATTTTTAAACCAAAGTTACCTTGTAGGAGATGTCGAAAAAAAAAAATCTCTCCACTGAAAATTCAGCTTTGTGGGAATTTTAGTGACGAGTTTTGTATTGACATCTGAAACTCCCCTAAAAAGTAAACTGAACATTGATTCTGATTTTGTAGGCTACAAAGAGCCAAATTCAGATTGTAAATCAGATTGATTTTTTGGAGAAACGTCAAGGAAAAAATTTTAGCTTACAAAATTTTACAATAAAAATGTTTATTCTGACGTCTTAAACTCTCCGAAAAAGTAACCTTAACACTGTTTCTCATTTTTTAGGCTACAAATAGTCGAATTCAGCTTTTAAATATATATCAGATTTTTTTAAGAAACGTCAAGGCAAAAATTTCAGCTTACAAAATTTTACACTAAAAATGTTTATTCTGACGTCTTAATGTGGTCACTTTTCGTAAGAGCAAGAAATCTTGGAAAAAAACATTCAGTTCAAATTTTAAACAAAATTGTCACCTCCCACTAACAAAAAATGGCCCTTGTCTAAATTTAGAGGAGTTTTTTTTTTAAATAAAGCTCTTTGTCCTAAATTTGGCTCTATCGGAATTTTTTCGAAGTTTGGACTTTTTTTGACTAATTTTTCTATATAAACTTCAAGATCAAGATCAAGACCAACCCTTAATTCAGTTAAACGAAACCAAAATCACGACACGTACTGAGATAATTTTTTAACGAGACCATAAAATCTCAATCTTGTGGCCATACTCGCAACTCACAAATTCATATTAGGCCAAAAATTATAGAGTTGAAGGGTGGGGTAGGGGCTTAAGAAAAAAATTGCATGTTTTGTTTTTTGATAGAATCTTATCAAGCTTCTTGTTTTTTTCCAATAATTTGTGTTTTTTTTCGTAAATTTCGAAATTGCTTTTCTTTTCGTAAATATGTATATTTTTTTTTATTGTAAATTTCGAAATTTATTTCATTTTGAAATTTATTTTTTTTTCGTAAATTTAGAAATACATATATTTATTTTTCATAAATTTCGACATTTATTTATTTTTCATAAATTTCGAAATTTATTTGTTTTTCGTAAATTTATTTATTTTTTTTACAAATTTTTGGTAAATTCGAATTAATCATTTTTCGTAAATTTCGAAATTTTTTTCGTAAATTTCTAAATTTATTTATTTTTGGTAAATTTCGAAATTTATTTTTTTGAAAATTTTGAAATTTATTTATTTTTTGTAAATTCTGAAATTTATTTATGTTTTGCGAAATTTGTATTTTTTTTGTAAATTTTGAAATTTATTTATTTTTTGTAAATTTCGAAATTTATTTTTTTTTCGTAAATTTCGAAATTTGTTTATTTTTCATAAATTTCAAAATTTATTTATTTTTCGTAAATTTTTTTTTTTTTTCATAAATTTTTTTTAGTGATTTAACTATTTATAGCTTGAACCAATTCAGTTGGCCAACGGTCGGTTGCGCAGAGAGAGGATTTAAGAGAACAAAAATGGCACGCAAGATATTTAATGAGTCCAGATTTTTCCTTGAATTCTACAGTGCCTAACTCAACTTTGTTTTTTTTTTATCTTAAATGAGATTGAATGTATGAGTTTAATTTTTTTTATTTGCATAATTTCAGCGCACTTATAAAAAAGAAATATTTTGCAAAACGCAATTGGGTTAAACATAAAAAACTACCTGTGACATAGGATTAATTGATAAATAGTTAAGGGATTATTGTTTGTTTCTATGTTTTATGGTTTTATGATTTGTGGCTTAGGAACAGAGGATCCGTGGGCGATGTGTTTATATTTGTTTTATGGCGTTATGACCTGTGGGGTTTTGGGGAATCATTAATAGATCAGCGTTTACGAGTTTGAATAATTTTTACCTACGAGTTTTTAAGAATGAAATTTCCTTAGGTTTTAATAACTTTTACCCGCAAGTAAGGAATAATTAACATTAATTTATTTTAATTTAAAATAATTATTATACATTTGTATTTCAGAAATAAATATAAAACAAAATAATAAAATAACATAAATAACAATAATATAAATTAAATAATAATTATTCATTTAAATATACCAAATTTTTAAGAACTAATATCGCTATCATAGTCGGTTGAAGAGTCGTCACCTGGATTAATTATAATTGAATCCGAAATTGTGTCCCACATCAGGTCGTGAGAAAAGTATTCTTCCTCAGTTCTTATGGCTTTTTCACACACTTTTCGCCAATCCTCAGCCGTTATTTTGGAAAATTCTTCTTCTGCTAACTTTTGAACATCTAATATTTTGAATGTTGTGTTTCGTGAGCCTACTCTTGCCTTGACAGTTGCCCAAATATTTTCAATGGGATTGAGATCAGGATGATAGGGTGGTAAACGTAGAACCTCATGTTCCATATCGTGAATAATATCGTCAATCTTATGCTTTGGATTGTGTATAACTCGGTGTCGTTTTATTACCTCATACAGTTCAAGTTTCAACATCTGTATAGTATGCGGAATATTGTTTTCGGTTAGCCATTGTATCATCTCGGATTTCTTGCTAGCAGAAGTAATTTGTTTTTCTTCTAATTTATTGTGATACGAGGCGTTGTCCATTACAATAACTGAAGGTTCCTCCAAGTTATTCAAAACCTGTTCTTGCATCCACTTGCAGAAATTTTCGAAGTTCATGTCGTCGTGATAGTCTCCCGTTTTCGTTCCAGATTTGAATAAAAGTAAGGCGTTTTTCACAAAACCTTTTTCACCACCAGCGTGCGCCATTATCAACCTCTGTCCCTTTGAAATTGGCGTCTTCAACCCACTGCTACTGTCATCAGTCCAAGCCCTTGGCCTTGTATGTGAGCTGTGAATATAGCTTTCATCCAAATAAATGATGTCATATCCTTTTGATCTGTATTCCCGGATTTTTCTCAGATACTTCACTCGCATGAGTTTAATATCATTTCTTTCACAAAGAAGTTTCCGGTTGTTTTGCGTTTTCTTGTAGCTAAACCCGTTGCTTCTTAAAATCCTGTTGAGAGACGTAATACTTAAGTTAACCTCCAAGTCTTCCTGGACTCGTTCTCTTAACATTTTCAAAGATATCATCATCTTTTCCTCCTGGTGGAAGTTATGCATTATACGCTGAATAGTTGTGATGTCAAATTCGTCTAGTCCAGTTTTCCACTTCGTATGTGGTACTTTTTTATTTGGTGATTTCGCAACTCCTGTCTCTTCGTATTCCTTAATAATCCTTCTGATTGATCGTTCAGAAATTCCAGAAATTTCGGCAGTATGTGTGGTTGCGTAACTCACAGAATTTTCCAAAAACAAATTCTTGGCTTCTTCCATTTTCTCATTATATACTCTAACAACTATAATACGTGCCTGGCTTCCAATAGGTTTTCCTTTTCTAAATGGATCCATGAAAATTTCTTTTAAATGAATTTAGTTGTTTAACTCGTTGTTGTTTTTTAAAAACTGATTTCCAAACCAAAGCAAATATCTTTTAAATACGTAAATTCCCTCTGATGAAAAATTTCATTCTTAAAAACTAGTAGGTAAAAATTATTCAAACTCATAAACGCTGATCTATTAATGATTCCCCAAAACCCCACAGGTCAAAAAATATATCAAATAAACACTAACGCCATAAAACAAATATAAACACATCGCCCACGGATCCTCTGTTCCTAAGCCACAAATCATAAAACCATAAAACATAGAAACAAACAATAATCCCTTAACTATTTATCAATTAATCCTATGTCACAGGTAGTTTTTTATGTGTAAGCAATAGATTTATTTTTTATTATAGGTGCACTTAAATTTGTCCCAATAATAAAATCAAAAATTCTTAATCTTAACTTTTCGAAGTAAAGTTTACACCTAAAAAATCTCTTTCTTTTATCCCACCAGAGATGAAATACTTTTTTAGACATCAAGCTATGAAAAAAAATTACTCCATGATCATCTCTCAATGAAGGAAAGTCCATCGCTGGAAATCCATTTCTAATTTACTCTGAGCGAAGCTATAAACAAAACTCACCCTCCTTAGTGCTTCAGTATGATCGCAGCAGCGGTTATGACAACAACGTTGGAATGTACATCTTTTTTTTCTTTTTTTCAGTGATTTGTGTGTACCTTTTAAAATTAAAGAGATGAGCAAAGAAATTTAAAGAGATCTGCGCAGTAGAATGGCCAACTGATTTGGTTCAAGCTATACCTTTAGGCTGCATTTAAACTGGTTATTAAAAATATTTTATTTTTTTTCTAAAATTTAAAAGGTGTGTTGACGTTCTCTCGTTTAAATTATTGAGAGAACACTGATTCAAATGCACACAAATGCTTCTTTTTTTTTTGTAAAATAAATAATGACAGATGTCAATTTGATTTGGAAAAATGCAATTATACACTTAGGTAGTCTATTCACGTTATACTTATTTCATTTTCCATTGGTTTTTTTGATGAATCCCCACCTTCGATACTGAATCAGTTTTATACGTCATTAGTTCGGTGGTTTTTAGGTCTTCATATGAAATTTGTCTTTAACAAAGTACAACGATAAATAAATTTAAATGTGTTGATGAAATTCGAATGTACTTTTTTTTAACATTAACACCAACAAAAATACTCTATGCTACTGAAAGTAAGAATAATGAACTTTAGATCTTTATGTAGAATGTAAAGACCAAATCAAGACTTAATTGGTTAAGCAGAAAGATGTAATAAAAGCTCTAGAGTGTAAGAAACTTCATACAAAAAAAGGAGATTTATGTAGGTTGTCTAGATGGTCTAGATAGTCTAGATTTTTCAGATAGTCTAAATTGTCTAGATGGTTTAGATAGTCGAGGTGGTAGACGTGGACTTGTTGGTCTAGATGGATTAGTTGGTCTAGATTGACTAGATGGCCTAGATTGCCAAGATTGCCCAGACTGTCTAGATGGTATAGATTGTCTAGATGGTCTTAATCGTCCAGATGGTCTAAATGGACTAGACAGTCCAGGTGGTAAAAATATTCTAGATGGTCTAAATCATCTAGGTGGTCAAGATGGTCTAGATATTCTAAATGGTATAGATAGTGTAGATTGTCTAACAAGATGATCTAGTTAGATGGTCTAGAATCTAGATAGTCTAGTTAGTCTAGAGGGTCTAGTTGGTGTAGACAGCCTAGATGGTTAAGTTGATCTAGCTCAGGGATACCCAAAGTGGTCGATATCGACTCCTTGGGATCGAAATCGGTTTCCCAGTGCAGGGGTCAACATAAACGAAAACTGAAAAGTTTTCAGATTGGTAAGTATTTTGTATCAATAAGAAAAAAACCAGAGATAGGATTTTTAAAGTAATTTGGCTATGGGGGTCTAGATTGTCTAGAGAGTCTGTATAGTGTAGATGATCTAGTTAATCTAGATGGTCTAGTTAGATTAGATGGTCTAGTTAGTCTAGATGGTCTAGGTGATCTAGATGGTCTAGGTGATCTAGATGATCTAGGTGATCTAGATGGTCTAGGTGATCTAGATGGTCTAGGTAATCTAGATGGTCTAGGTGATCTAGATGGTCTAGGTGATCTAGATGCTCTAGAGTCTAGGTGATCTAGATGGTCTAGGTGATCCAGATGGTCTAGGTGAACTAGATGGTCTAGGTGATCTAGATGATCTAGTTAGTCTAGATGGTCTAGTTAGTCTAGGTGATCTAGATGGTCTAGGTGATCTAGATGGTCTAGGTGATCTAGATGGTTTAGGTGATCTAGATGGTCTAGGTGATCTAGATGGTCTAGGTGATCTAGATGGTCTAGGTAATCTAGATGGTCTAGGTGATCTAGATGGTCTAGGTGATCTAGATGCTCTAGAGTCTAGGTGATCTAGATGGTCTAGGTGATCCAGATGGTCTAGGTGAACTAGATGGTCTAGGTGATCTAGATGATCTAGTTAGTCTAGATGGTCTAGTTAGTCTAGGTGATCTAGATGGTCTAGGTGATCTAGATGGTCTAGGTGATCTAGATGGTCTAGATGATCTAGATGGTCTAGGTGATCTAGATGGTCTAAATGGTCTACAATGTTTAGATGGTCTAGATAGTCAAGATGGCCTGGATAGTCTAGTTGTTCTAGTTGGTCTAGATGGTCCAGTTGTTCTAGTTGGCCTAGATGGTCCATTTGGTCTAAATTTTCTAGATGGTTTAGTAAGTCTAGGTTTTCTAGGTGTCCTTAATAGTTAAAAATACAGTTTTTTTGGTATATTTTTTTCTACTGTAACAACGCAGGCCACTGAAACTCTAAATTTCAGTCCAAAGAATAAATAGTTTATCTAGTAGGTCTAAAAAATGATCTGGCTATTTCTTTAAAACTATTTTAACACAATCAGAAGTCCGATCTTTTAAAAATTTATTAAAATAGTAAAAACGCACTTTTTCGATAAACCAACATAAATTTTATCATATATAAAAATTCATTCAGCCTTATTGGGAGTTTCGCCTGAAAAATATTTCATCTTAAAATTGTTTTGTTCCCCCGGAATTTTAAAAGCTATTGTGAGTTTCGCCCGAACGAAATTTCGTTCGCTTACTAAAAATAAGTGAACATTTAAGCTAATAAAGGGAATTTTTTTAACACAAAATTTCACAATGAAGTGAATTTTTTTAACACAAAATTTCGGGTAAAACTCACGATAGGCGAAAAGTGAAATATCAAATCTTCCGGGTGGAATGTTGTTCTGGCGCAACTCATAATAAAGCTGATTAATTTAAAACTCAATGAAGTCTCATGTCTTTGATATTTTCAACTTTTTCAATGAATACGCTACTTACCCTTTAGTTCAATTAATAACACCTTACATACGCTTAATATTTATAGTTATTTTTAAACTTGTTTACATTGTGGAAACTCAACTAATACTTAATTCACTTTTGACCTAAAATTCAGTAGGTACCTATTCCCACTACTAGTATGTATTAAAATTTACTATAGCTCATTAAAATATTGAAAATTTAATTAAACAATAATAATGATAAAGAAATTGATGGGTCTCTTCATAATCTCCAATACAAAAGGTTCAACGATTATAATCTCTCGACATTGTTTATTTTTTTTTTTTTTTACTTTAATTCGAAAGTTTTCAGTTTAGAGGCATTGAACGAGTTAAATTAAAATGTTATTTAAAAAAAAAATATATTAAAATTTTAAAAATCATATAATAATAATTCAAACTCCACTAAAGGAGGCTTATAATCAGGGTAGCGCCTGTGAAATAGCTAAAAGTGCAGTCTAAACCTCCCATTTAGTTGATGTTATTTCGTTCAAATGTGCAATGTTATTACAAAAATCAGTTTTTGATATTCAGCCTGTCTAGCCTCAAGCCATTCATTTCACTCAATTTACTGCCTTGCCATGCTTTCAACTCACATCATCAAGCAAAGTCTTTTTAAACGGTCTCCAATGAATCATCAAGTTTACCACGACAATCATCAAATCGACAACAATAAACATGGAACGGCTGATAATAAATACAATAATTGTGTACACATTTTTTTTTTGCCTCATAAACCTACCTTTTGACGCACTACAAAAGAGTTGAAAAAAGCCTTCCTCTCTTCGATGTTGTCTATAGACCAATCGTGACTTAACCGGTAAAGGAATGTGAATATGTGGATATATATCGCTTGATTGATCAAAGATAATTTGTTAGGTGTTAATTTGATTGATGACAGATGGTCAATTAACAATTTCACCTTCGGTAGCATGTGCGTTAATGGGTTTAACACCGGGGCTTTAAGATAAATATGTGTCATAAAGCATGACCTTCAAATTTGCAAAAAAAAAAAAATTGCAGAAAAAAAGTAAGAAATGTTACTTCAAAGCAGCCGGGTGTTAAGAAGTTAGAAATATTTTAAAGATTTATAATTTTGTTTATTTATTTTTAATATATTATCAAATTAACATTTTATGAACTCAGAAAAATATGGTCTCCTCTGTTTTTTTGTTATTGTCAATTGATTCATGTTTCACAAATACAAGAGTAATATAATTATATTTGCAGTCAAAATTAACACTGTGAATTAATAAACTTTGAGACTCAGACGTCTACATGTACATTATAATTATTAAGTTTAATACAATTGTTTCATTTGTATAAGTTAAGTCCTTAATTCTTTATTAAAAAATCTTTCAACATTAGAAGTAGGTAAGCAATTCTTAAGAAATATTAGATTAAAAACATTTGATGTCTTCAATCGAACATATCCAAAATCAAAACAACTGTGATAAAAGACAATTATAGATCTATTTATACGATATCAACGATCAAAAGATTGAAGTTGTTCTATTTCAGGATTATATTGAATTTACTATACTACTATACTATACTATCAAATCTTTGAATGAATTTTATTTCGGGATTATAGTTCATTTTACGATATTTACGATCTTACTCTAGGAGAAGAGTTCTATGCAGGGAATGCAGTGTATGTATTTTGCTTTATATTTACGATTCAATGCTCACGGTAGTTTTTTTTACCACTACGTACGATCTAACAGTGTTAGAGTACTTTTTTATTTGATCTATCGCTACAGTAGTCCCATTTTAGAATTATTTTGAATTTTGAGATATTTACGATCTTACGCTTGAAGTAGTTATATTTTAAGATTACATTGAATTTTCCGATAATTGCAGTTAAGTGTTTGAATTGTTTAATTTTTTTGGATTAAGGTGCATTTTACGTATACGGTCTTACGTTTGAAAAACAGTTCTTTTCCGGTATATGTATATCTACGATCCAACGCCCATAGTACAGTACTATTTCTAAATTATATTGAATTTAAGTTCTATTTTGGGATCATATTGAGTTTTTTTAAAATCAGCGATCTAACACTTGAAGTAAGATCGTATATATCGTAAAATGTACTATAATCCCAAAAAATAGAACTAATTCAAAAACTTTATCGTAAATATTGTTAAATTCAACTTTCGGATTATATTGAAATTTATCATACATACGATCTAACGCTGTAAATTGGTCTATATCGAAATTCTGTTGAATTTTGCAATATCTACGATCTACACCACTGTTGCTCTATTTCAAAGATTGTAATTTATTTCACAATATCTACGATCTATTTCGGGATATATTCAATCCCTCCCCCACAGTAGTTCTATTTCAGAAATATATTTAATAAGTTATATTTTTGGATTATATTGAATTGTTTGATATTTACGATCTAACGTTTGAAGTAGATCGTAAAATCGTAAATATCTTAAATATATATTTAAGAAGTTATATTTTTGGATTATGTTGAATTTGTTGATATTAACGATCTAACCCTTGAAGTAGATCGTAAAATCGTATATATCGTAAATGTACAATAATCCCCCAAAAAAAAAAAAAACTATCTAATTCAAAAAATTAATCGTAAATATTTTTCAATTAAATTTTTGGATTATATTGAATTTTACCATATATACGATCTAACGCTGAAAAAAGTTCCATTTCGAGATTATATTGAATTTCGCAATATCTACGGTCTATAGTTTTGGAAGTTGTTCTCTTTTGGAATTATAATTAATTTTACGATATCTACGATCAAATGTTTAAAGTAGATTAATTTTGGAATTAGAGTTAATTTTACAATTTCTACGATCTAATTTTGGAAAGAGCTTGCTTTGTTACAACCCATTTATTCTTTTCAATAATACGCTAATGCAGAATCAACGCAACGCAATGCATGTGAAATTTTGATTTGGCTTTGATGGTCCAAAGCTTCAAACCCAGCCAACTCGAGTCTGGACGCAGCGAATATATTAACCTCAAGTTATACATTTTTATAATTTATCAACAAAATTTTCCACTGAAAATGTTTGTTTACTTTTTTTTTTTAGTTTTCTGACCTTGCAAACAAGTTAATCATAACAGCAAATTATTTACCACTTTAATAGCTTCAAAACAAAGTCATCTAGAATTCACTTTATGGACTAAAACGTTCATGTTTTTTTTTTTATTTAATTTAAACAATGAAAATCATAACTTAGCAAAGCAAAACTTATAATTTGCAACAAAACAACAATCATAGTAAAATCTTCATTGACTCACATTTGTTTATTATTTAAATCACAGAGCAGCAATTAAATGGAAATCTGCCTTCCTTCTTTCTGATTCCATTTATTCATATTATTATGTCAAATTACTGCCAAACTATAGGTTTATACTTATCAAACTTTAATTACCCAAGCATTTAAATTAATTCAAGCTATCAACACCTTTTAAAACAAAAGAGCTAGGTATGGATAGTATTTATGCATGTAAATACAATTTCAAATGTTTTGCTATTTAACATGTTTCAATTAAACCGCGCGCGCTCTTCAATTCGCATCACTTTGTGTTAATCGAATTCACAGAGGTTATAATATACTCCGTGTGTACGTGTCTGGTAGGTACTATACTTGTAGTCTGCCGATGATTTGAAAATAAAATTTAAAAAAAAAAAAAACGTTTACCAGATTGGTATCTTATAGATATCAGAGTGTGTCATTAAAATAAAATCAATTACTATTAAAGTTGAAACTACATTAAGATACGATTAAGTATGAAGTTCAATTAAAATTGCACGAGTTCTTACAATAGTTTCAGCTTTTTTTTTAAACTATGACAATAGGTTTATAGTGAGTATTAGAAATTCCAGTTTAGTGTGATACAAAGATTAATGCTCATTGCTCATACAATGCGATGAAATTTATTTTTATTTCATCGTTTCATTTATCTTCACTGAAATGTGGAAGAAATGCAACATTAAGACGAAGAGGGTGACTAGTTCAAAGCCTCGTTTAAGAGTGTTTTTATGATAAAAGCTCAGAATAATGACCAAAGACAATCAATCCCAAAATACCTTGGTAAATTCACATTATATGTTGACTAAATTTCATAATCAATAGTGAAAGTGGCGCCCAACAAAACGTAGACTGCTAGGATAGTGAAATCAATTCAAACGTTATTGCAGTGTTTTTTGAAATGTGAAAAAGAGGAAGACCTTGAAAAATTGTGCGGAAATAGGTTTCATAGAAGAGACGCTACAGAAGTGGATGGAACACTTTGTTTGTTGTTGCTTGGTTGAAAATGTTCCACACCATTTTACTTAAGTTCCAGAATTTTTAAATTATTTATTTGGAAATGAGAAACTGATGGATTCTTGAACTGATAGATAGAAATAGAGAAAAATTACATTATTTTACTCTACAGTCCGAAGTGGACTGATATTTTTCTTGAATGAAATATTTATTGAATGATATTTTTTTCAGCCAGAAAGCTTCTTCTTCCTTACTCGGTCCCTAGAAATCTGTTTCCAGTTTTATACTACAAGTTGGTTGAGGTCTTGTTTCATCGTTTCTCGAGGGTTTATTCAATGACCCTTAGGAGAATTGGTGTACATTCGCTCTAAATGACTCAGCCACCTTAGTAGTTCGTTTTGACCTTTTTAAGTTAGGTCAATGTCGCAGAACTGCCAGTAAAGTTTGATGTTGTATATTATCCTTCACTCCCCGTGTATACAGATGGGCCGGAAAATTACCCGAAGAATCATAATTTCAAAACAACCTCAAGCGTTCCCAACCATCTTCCACCAGGTTTATGCCTCCGCACAATATAGTAGTAAATTAACTTTATTGTAACACCACAGTAAAGTTAATTTACTACTAATTAACTTTATTGTAACACCAGAGTAAAGTTAATTTACTACTATATTGTGTGGAGGCATTGACCTTGTGGAAGATGGGTGGATATAAAAACCCTTTTTTTCAGGCCAAATTCTACAAAATTCGGTCTAGTTTACGCTTAGTCTTTATTCTTAAGATTTAAGCCCTAAGAGGATAGGGTTCTAATTTTCTTAATTTATTTTAAATTTCTAATCATTACCACATTATTACTTAGGGGCATTTTTATACAAAAGTTTTATGAAATTAACATTATGACATTATGGGCTGATCATTTTTTCTTGTTGTGGTAAAGTTCAAAGCTTTACTGTCTAAAAAAAAAAAAAAATAACGAAGCTATAGTAGACCTGGTTTTGCCAAAAACAAGAGAGACCACCTTAAGTCTAGTACATACTTCCTCGTGAAGTGAACAATCATCAGTGGAGAAAGTGAATGTTTGATACAATTTGCTTGACTTTTGCAGGTTTTATGGTCAAATTGTCAAAGCTACACCAAAAATCAAAGAGTTCCCGTACATTTTGCGCGTGAATATGGCTTCACAAGCACGCTCACAGGTGAACAAAAATGCAAATTTGTATGGATTCACGACATGAATCAAAAGTATGTACTAGGCTTTAGTCAGAAGCTGATAATTTATACCTACCACAGACGTCTACAAACAGAGGTCCTAGTATCGGAAGGAGAAGATCTGGCATTGAAAGAAGAACGCATAATTAGTCTCCCAACTGAAGGATATCGAAGAGTCTTGCGATTGAAATAATTCCCGAAGGTTTATTAAAGAGCCTATAGCAAAGCAACAGGCCAGTTTTAGGACCAAAACGGAATTTCTTCAGAAAGGTATTCTTGTCACCGAAGCAGCAGGAAAAAATAGATGTTTCTAAGCAGTATTTCCTGTTAAATGGGAATAATGAAGAGATAATGATGAAGGATAAGAATAGGAGCCATTTCCGATCAATGAAGAACCAGTTCCACCAGTCATTGTAAAAGAGTTAAAATTGGGTTTAAAAAAGCTTGAGAATACAAGCCTGCTAGTTCTGTTGGTTCACGCTGAAAGTTTTGGGTTCGATTCCTAGTTAATGCCACTTAAAAAATAAAATGTTTTTCACTGGTACAGCCTCTTGCGAGAAATAGAGAAATCTTCCAATAATAACGCTTGTCATGAAAAAGTACTTCTCACTTAAGTCGTTCAAATTCGGAAAAATAAAATTGACGGTCCTCTCCATTCCTCCGAATAACACAAACACAAGAATGGTTGAGAGCTTTAAATCGCTAGCTCCTGGTTCTATACGAGTTGTCGCGGCACCCAATTTACTTATTTTACAATATTCAAATAACCGACACCTGAGGTACGATATCGACATCATTGGCCGCTACCCAAGTGTCGTGATAGAAGCTGTGTGAAGCCAGGACCCGGAGCTCAAAATTTTGGGTCCAAATATATCAGATTCGTTTGTTCATCGTTTGTCCACGTTTGTCCACGTTTGTCCACGTTTTTCCACGTTTCTCCACGTTTTTCCACGTTTTTCCAGGCAAAATTTTCGTTTGTCACCCAAGGAAAAAAGTTATTAAGCTTTTCTTTTTTATAGGAACACCCCCACAAATTAAAAAGTCGTCTTCCACCCGCAAATGATAACTAATATGGATGGGACATGGTGCAGTCGATTGTCCAGCGGACGATATTCACGGGGATTGTAGAACAGGCAAATCCTGTTGGTCTTGAAATAAATAAGCATTAAGACAAACTACATGCTACCATCAAGCAAACAAGTACACTGTACACTGCCGAAGAAAAAACGTCGTAATAGCAAAAACTACAAAGCAGTGTTCTTTCACCTCAAAGAAAACATTAACCCCACAAATCAACACTTAGGTAGGTAGAAATGGCGCCCACCGGAGCAAAAATTCAAACACCTTAGGAAACTTAAACACAATTGAGCTTATACTCTTCAATTCAAATGTCGTCAACCTAGTTAAACAAAAATTAAAAACAAAAACAAAAAAACAAACAAACAAATTAAAAATAATTATATAAATAAATTTTAATGCATCACTCAACTTAAAAAAAACACCTATACTGTTCTAATTACCATGCCATATTATTTATCTCCGAACTAAAAGCTCCTCTTATTAAACCAAAGTATGCATAGTCTTAAAAGTTAAATTGTTTTTTGACATAAGGTCACACGTCCTAATAATTTTTGTTGCCACTAAGATCACATAGATCAAAATTAAAACAATTTAACTATAATTATATAGATAAACAACAATTTAAACTATTAATTAATCTACTTTGACTGTCAACCAGTAATTACATATTTCCTTAAACTTAAAATAATAGCCTGTAAAAAAGCAATAAAATTAGCATCAAAAATCATTCGATTTTGAATAAATTGATAACAAAATCTCAATCACTCACACGACGGAACTACGCCCGGCCACCAGTGCGTATGCGCAACTTTTTTTTCTTCTGTTGCATGAGTAACATGAATCAGAGCTCTCATTGAGTCGCGGTGCGGCATTTAATACAAAAGTATTATTTATTTATTTTTTTTTTTTTTTTTTTTTTTTTTCTTCAGTGGGATCAAGTTCAATGGCATTGAGGTAGGTTGTTAGTTTCATATTAAAATTAAATAACAAACAAAAATAGTGAAAGTAAATATCCGCACCTCTACTCACTCACTAACTCATTCATTCACATACGGAATCGAATTACAAAACTGTGTGTGAACTGCGACTATTTAGGTCATTTTAAAATGCAATATGGTTGTCATTGCAACAGGCAATGGCATGCACTATTTAATTTGCAAAAGAAAAAATAATAAAATTTTATAAGACACTTTTTTTTTTTTGTATCTTAAATCGAAATGCATTGCATATATTTTAAATACGAGTAGACTATAATATTATGTACTGAGTATGTCATTAGTGAGCTTGTACATATCACGTTCCAAAAAAGGTGTTCACTTGATCGATAGATAAGTTTTGTCTTGATGGAAAAACGATGCATGGCATGGTATGGCATGGCGTATAATTTTACCATAAGAGCGCATGCAAGTCAAACTTAAGCGTATAATTTTTTTCTCGTTGTGCGATCGTGATTTGAAACTTTTGCATTTTTTTAAAGAGTGACCAGATATGTGTATGAAAAATTGTAAATAAAAAAAATTAATGAAAAAGTGTTTATGTTATTTATTGTTAATCGAGAAAGTTCTAAGGTTTTTAATAAAATTGCATACTTCCATGAAAATCACATTTTTTTAAAAAATTTATACCAAGCAATATAAATTGATAGTTCTCAAAAACGTCTTCAATTTTAATAAAATTTTGTCTGTGGCCAGAGCAGAAAAATTAAATTATTTGCAAAACAATACAGAACAAGCATTTACTTTTTTGATTTATTTTTATTTTTCGTTCAAAATGACAACTGTTCTTAGGTCATTTTTTTTTCAAAATAATTTCAAAAATTGGAAAAAAGGTGTGTTAACATTTTTGTAAGAGAATTTTTAAGAAAAAAAAATTGGTACACAATTTTTAGTATTTATTAATTCGCATTTAAAAAATCAATTTAAAAAAAATCATCTACCCATTTTTAATAATAATTTTTCAATTCCAAAATTTATTTTTTTTTGAATATTTAATTATATAGTTAATATTATTTGAACTTATTGAACCACTTGTATATTTAAAATCAAATTATTTGCAAAACAATGCAAATTATTTTTTTCAAATTAATTTCAAAAATTGGAAAAAAAGGCATGTTAACATTTTTGGGACTAGAAGAAAATAATTCTAATAATTCTAAAACCATTTTTTTAGTATTTATTAATGCGTAGTTAAAAAATCAATATTGAAAAAAAATCATCTACCCATTTTCAAAATATCGAAATAAAAAAAAATATTTTTGAAATTTTTTCAAGTCCAAAATTTTTTTTTTTTTTTTTTTAATATTTAATTATAAAATATTATTTGAACTTATTAGAATCACTTGTATAATTTTTTAAATTGAAACCGATTGAAGAGATAATGAGATAGTTGAAGATAAAGAAAAAATGGTTCTATATGAGATAATTAAAGCTAATTAATGTGAAAATATATAGAAGCAATTTATGCCACGACGCACAGTGGTTTACTTTGTATATGGGAGTGGGTGCAAAAAAACAGTCTGTTAAATCATAACTTTTTAACGGATTTTAATGAATTTTGGAACACAATGTTAAGATTACTCTTATACAATATAAATATTATCAAAATTTTGTTTGATTAGAAAAAATAGTTATTAGTATTTTTCTAAAATTTGAGAATTTTGGTGTTGTACTGAAATGAAAACGCCGGCCGGAACTAAATATTTAATAAATTATTTCGAGGACGATTATTTTAATGAAGAAAAACATAAATATGTATAATTAATATTTTTTGTAGGAAATTTTTCAAGCTACAAATTAATCCTTGACATTTTTTTCTATACAAGTGACCATTAGGGAGATAGGTATGCAATTCTTTTAAAACTTTTTGAAGCATTCTAAAAAAATTAATCGAAATCAGTTGAACCTTTTTTGGGAAATCCGAAAAGCAAAAAAATGGTTTTATGGAAGGAACCATTTATAACCACTTTTTAGTATTTGCATTATAAAATGCTAGCTTTTAATTAAAAATCTTATTTTTCTTAAAAACATGCCCATTTTTGATAAAAATAAGATTTTCATAAATGGCTAAAAAAATGTACGGCTGGTAACGTCATTTTTGGTCCTTAAATACAAATTTTTAAAAATGTGTCTGGAAAATTAAAAACACACGCAAGTATCAAGTTTAAAAAAAAATCGATCCAACTGTTTAATCTGTAGACGAATAGACAGACACACATATGGACAGAATTGCGAGAGCCATTTTTTTTATCTTCCCTATCATCGTAATGTCAAGTTTGAACAAAATTTAGAATTCGACTTATTTTTACGATATAGTTCATATGTAGAACCTACTTACATTATTAATGCAGGACATTCATATGACATGTACATATGTATCTATCTTAAAATACCTGAGTATTTTTGTTATCATTCAAAGCCAATATGCTGCGGACTCTCGGTCTAGAATTTATCATACAGAATGAAAGTTGACTGTTTGGACTAGAAACCTTACTTACCTAGACTTTACCAACAAGCTTCTCCAAACCACATCTTGGTCTCTAAACAGCTGTGTCCAGTACAAGTCCTAGAACTAAATTGGAATAAAATGGTCACTAGGGCGTATGAGTAACATAGACAAAACCCTTTTTGAACAAGCGTTGGTTTGATTTTCTTCAGTTGGATTTAAAAACAAAACAAAAAACTACGTGAAGATAAAATGAAATTACTATCTTTTTTCATGGTTTGTACGCCTTATTCCTTTAGCGTAAAGACATTCAAATAAAAACTTAAATACAAAATAAAAAAAAATATAAATAAAAAAAAATGAAAATAAATATAAATAAAAATAAAATTAAACGAAATACAAAATTTTTCGTATTCTTATTTCTTTAAAATAGATGAAGTGTCTTAAAAAAATATACAGCTCTGGTCAGCCCTTTTTAAAGGTATCTTATAACTATGTACACTCCTTACGTCATGTTAAAATCGAAACATATATAAACATGGCAAAAATTAAATTAATCATTATATTGTAAAAGACTCTTAGCTAAGTTATTGCAAATGAACGATTAGGTACTTTGCAACAAAAATAATAAAAATAAGAAAAAAAAATTAATTTAGATGCATTCGTGATCAATATTGTTGGCGTTGAAATATTTTTTTAGTCTCTGTTTTGTATACCTCTATTACAATAAAGTCTACCTACATATTCTGTACTATAAATGGAATTTATTATAAAATTGACAGCTTTGGTTGTTCATGATAATTCTGTTGTAGAACAAAATATGTTAAAAAAAAACAAATAGGTAACACATAGTGGAAGTGACAGGAATCAAATAAATTTACTGACGAGAATATAGGGAACAACAACAACAACAAAAAAATGAGGTCAATTAAATCGAAAGGCCGGAATTGATGTAATTTTTATTAGTTAGTTTTTTTTATTTTGCTTATAGTTAATGACAGTTAAATAAATTGATTTAGTTTATTGTGTCTACGTTTATTAATTACAAAATCTAAGTTTGGAATAATAATTATGAGTATACGGAAATACATTATCTACATATGTATATAGTTCAAATAATTCGTAGAATCATTTGTTCGGTACTATAAATGTTTTTTATTTATTTTTTATTGGTTTTTATGTAGAACTGTTAAAAGTTCACATAAACTTGACTCTAGAAGGTTTTAAAAACTCGTTGAGTATGGTATAAATAAAATGGAGCACTTGCTAAAAACTCCATTTTTAGGAGCACGTTTTCCATTTTGTATGAAATAAATAATAAAAATGTTTTTAATGGTTTGGGGTCATAATTCTGTAAATTTCAAATTTTATAATCCATAAGTCAAAATTTTATTAATCTAAAATTCTGTATTCCAAAATTTTTAAAATCCAAAATTCTATTTTAAAAATTTTGTAAACCTATAACTTCTACATACATATTTCAAAAATTTGTATTTCAAAATTCTGAAATGCAAATTTCAGTAAATCTAAAATTCTGTGTTCCAAAATTCTGAAAATCCAAAATTGTATAAATCCAAAATTCTGTATTTAAAAAATTAAACTAATCTAAAATTCTAAAAATCCAAAACTCTGTTAATCCAAAATTCTGTATTTTAAATTTCTTTTTATCTAAAATTCTGCATTCCAAATTTCTGAAAATCCAAACATCCGTAAATCCATAACTAGTATATGTATATATCGAAACTCTGTATTCCAAAATTCCTAAATTTTGTAATTCAGAAACCTTAAATTCTGAAAATACCAAATTCTAAAAATACAAAATTCTGAAAATACAAAGTGTTGTTAATCCAAAATTCTGTACTTAAATATTCTTTAAATTATAAACGAAAAACAGTTTTCTAATGCAACAAATAGTGTGCAATTTATCGACTGATATGCTAGTTACTCCTTAAATTCACAAAAATTACACTTCTGACACCAATGTAATTTTATGTTATTTTCTAGTCAATATGAAAATGTATTATTATTTCTATATTTAAATATAAAAATCTTAAGGTCAGCTTTTATTTTTTTTTTCAAAGGTTTTAAATAAATTTCAGTAATTACCAAAAATCAAAACCAAAATCAGATGGTCATCTTTTTCCATTATAAACAACTTATATTATCATGAACTCTTTAAAATTTGACTTCCTTTATTAAATTTTAAGAAACAAATTTTACGAAACATATTCGATGATTCGCCAGTTGCAATTGATTAAATATAATAAGCTGTGAACAAGCAAGCACTTAAAATTGTTAATTAGTTACATTTTTGTCAATTAAAAAAAACCAGATAAAAGTTTATAAATAAAACAAAATAAACTAAATAAAAATGTTGCTAAAATAATCTGTGGTAAAATTAACATAAAAAAAAATTAATACGAATTGTAATGAAATTATTGTGTTTAATGAAGAATTGAACTTAAATTTATTAAAGCTTTAGCAAATAAATATTTTTGGATAAACGGGATGGAAAAAAAACTGGGAAAAACCACAATGAACTTCAAGCCATTCACGTCAGTTATAATAATTTATTCATTTTATTATTCATAAATATGCATTAGTTTTCGGTGAAGGAAATAAATAATAAAAACAAACATTTTCAAAGGTAATACCTACAATATTTTGTGGTTATTTTTAAAATGAATTCCCTCAGAAGTTCAAATATTTAATACAAAAATTGAAATTTAAGAAAAATGATGCTGATGATTCACTGAGATTCTAAAAAAATGTATTTATTTGTTTTTAACTACAAAACAAGATTTAAGGTCTGTTTCAGAATGTCTGAGTTAAGTTCTGATTATTTACTTGACAAATAAATATTAACAAAGTGTCATAAGTTCACAGGAGAAAAGTAGTAGTTATCTTTTTATCGACGTGAAAAAGGTATTACTTTTTGAAACAAGTTAAGCATCATGACTTTTTAAAATAAAACTTTAATTAAGCAATTTATTTGTTAGAATAACAGTTTATACCAATCAGCTGGTAAGATGTGTATATTGTGTTTTATATTGGGTGAAATTGAGATTTTGATGCCATTTCTTTAAGAACACTTGGCGCATGTGTTCTAATGGGTCTAGTATATGCTGACTTTATGACTGAGTGTACACTAATAATTCAACAAAATTTAGCGATCACAATTTTTTTGAAGATCTGTATCTCTGTGAAAAGTATAGTCGTATAGAGATGAAACTCATTCAAAAATTCTTAAATTTCCAGTCTTAAGACAAATAAATTTATAAGATATCAAATCGCAAACAAAGAAAATATTTCAAGAAAAAATTTATTAATATTGGTTGAAATTTTCTTTGAAAAACAAATTTTTAAGTCAAACTTATTGGTATTGGTCAGATAACCTATTTATTAAGGTTTAACTTAATGTTTTTGTATCCTTGAAATGTTTTTGTTTCAATTTTTTTTAGACTAAAGACTTAATATTTTGTTAGCTTAAATCCCGAAAAACTGCTCTAGGTTGATGTGCCCGATCTCATTTAAAAAAAAAATACCTTATACAAACAAAAACAATATTTGAATTTTTCTTTATAATTTTTAGAGTTTAAATTAAAAAAAAAAAAAATGGAGAAAATAATTATGGACCACTAATTTTTGAAAATTAAGGAATATTGACCAACTTTTTGTGGACTCATCAGGGTGGCTTATAAGTTAAAAATTGATTTCTGGACCTGTAACCCAACCAAGTGGGTCATAAGTCCATTGTGGATTTTTGGCCTGTGGGCTTATGACCCTGCGCCTTAATACATACCTCTTCAGAAGCGTAATGCGTTGTCTATATGGCTCTGAAGAAGCTGGTATAGTTTAAACCAGCTTCTTTAGAGTTTCAGAGTGTGCCGGTAAAAGTTTTTTCAAAATAAAATTGAATATAATAGACCAGTAACACTAATAAGGAGTCTGATGATCGGCCTGGCAGTCGTGAAATAGCTCCAGCCTATAAACTTGGTGGTAGCTCACTTAAGTGATGGTTTTTACGTTAAAAACCTTCAATATACCTCTAATGTTCGTCTAAATGATAAAAAAATTTACACAACCATTTAAAGAAAAAAGTTGTAATGAAACAAATAATTAAGAATTTATTATTTTTTTTTCGATTATTTTCATAGTTTTGAATAAATTACACACAAGTTTAAATTATAATGAAAAAAAAAACTAAAGAAAACTTCAATTTTTCAAACTTTGCACAAAATATATGGAACATCATATTTTTTTTTCCTAAGATTTTTGGAGAAGTGTTTTTTTAATTTTATTTTAATTTCAAGTTTAACAAATTTAAAAAAATTTATTTATTTAATTTATTATTAATTTAAAGTTTAAAAAAAATGATGTTCCCTTAATATTTTTGAGAAGATATTTTTAGTTAAATTTTTCCAATCTAAAATAAAATTTAAAGACATTTTTTTAAAACTTATTAAACGTAGGTACTTTTTAAAATCGATTTTTTGTTATAAACAAAATTTTTGAAAGAAAGATTTTTTGAGAAAAATTCTACCTTTTTTATTGTTTGTACAGAAAAGCATTGCAATATTTACTTCCGTCGTACGTCAACTTTCTGATACTGATCATTTTTAATTGCTCTATAGAACAAGTATTGATTTTATGTAAGAAACAATTTTGAGGTTGTAATGAAAAACAATAATAATATGATGGAGGAGCCTATGTGTCTTTGGTCCGTGCGTCTACTCACCACTGTAATTTAAGATAAAAGGGTGCACCGATTTGCAAATTTTGGTACAGGTCATTTTTATGTGATTCCCTATAAGAGGAAATATTTTAATTTTTTTTCGAGCTCATCTAAAACAGGTTTTCCAGTGATTTAAGATTATTTAATTTTGGACATTTTATTTCATTTCTCAGAAGTGGTATTCGCCATTTAATCAAGTGATTTTTTTTTAAATCCCGTGGCATTGCCTTTTATATCTAGTGTCATATCCATGGTGGAAGTTGTGAAGCTTTCTGTTTTCAAGTTTGTGATTTGAGGCAATTAGTGGTTATGAATTCCTTACATAAATAAATAATAACAATTATCAAGGATCTGTTTTTGTAGCTATTTTTGTTAAATTATTTTTTTTTTTTGATTTTTAAACATTTTATTGTTGTTCTCGTTCCTCTAAATTGTTTCAACAAAAATTTAAAAGAAAGAACAATAAAACTGAACAAACAAAATTCTTTACTTATTTATTTAAAAAAAAAAAAAACAAATACAAAATTCACTTAACAAAAATTTCAAAGCTTTTTTTTCTTCTTTTGTAATAAAACACACAATGAGGTTTGTTTGTAAACAATTTTGTTTTTTTTGTTTGTAAAAGATAAACACATAAATTCCATGCAATAATTTGTTAACTACATGTTTATTGTTTTTTTTTTACGTACAAAATAATTGGTAGTGCAATCATACTGCCATTAACATACACTAATCAAAAGTGCTCAGTAGACCAAGAGGAGGGTTTCATTTAAAAAAAAAAACATTATTTGCAATACTTAATCAATAAGTAATTATACTATTGCTAATCAATTATTTATTGTTAGGACATATTGTTGTATGCAATCGATGACTTGTATTAAAGAAAACCACAATTTTGTGTTTATTAATTAATAATGAGTTTAAGAAAGAGTTGAATGCACTCGTCTGGTTATGGTTTCTCCTGTTTTTTTTGCCATAATTTCTGAAGGTTAACCTTCTGTAAAATATTCTTTTTCTTAATAATCTTTCATAAATACGAAAAGATCTTCTAAATTTCTAAGAGCCTGTTTCACAATGTCTGAGTTAAGTTCTGATTAATTACTCGGCTTATAAATATTGGAACAGGGTCATAAGTTCACAATCCAAAAAAAAAAATATTTTTTGATTGTAGCATACAATAATTTCAGACCTACCAATTAGGGATTGGGTGAATGTATTTTTATCTGACTGGTATAAACAAAACCTTGACAGCTTATTCACCAGCGTAATGTATTTAAAAAAATTAAAGCACGTATTATTTGATTAACTTCAAATGTCAAGCGGAGATATTAAGTGAATCGTAAATTTTAAAAATTACCCACCTTATTCATACACATTTGTTTTCATTTTTGACCGCACGATGGCAGCGCTGATTTGTATAAATTTATCTTGATCATAAAGTATATAAATTATATACTTCGAAACTGTGATGTGTAAACATCTGTGCCAGCGCGACGGCAGGGTGAACTAAAAACATGACCCTTAAGTGTAATACGTTCTGTGTCACACTTAACGTTGTAAAGTGATTTTTACACATCATAACCGTGAGAACCGACACTGAGGCAATTTTTTTGTGACACAATTTTTCTCCCATAAACTCTTAATTTTTTTCTGACAAAATTCGATTTAGTTATAAATTACATGTGTATTTGTAAATATATACACGTGTAACAATAAATACACGTGTAAATATAAAAACACGTTGTGCTACGTGTACACGTGTAGTAAAATTAATTAAACACATGTACACGTGTAGTAAACTAAATTTAACACTTGTACACGCGTAGGTTCTAAATACACATGTAAATAAAAATTGTAGTTATAAAAGTGCCGCTTTTTTGTTACTCTTAGGCTAAACTCATACTGGAGCTACGAGCAGAGCGATGATGGAAGAAGTGAGCAGAGCGACGAAACAAACAAATCTGTTCTTATACTGAGGCCTCTAGCAACGAGGTAGCAGTTCTCATAAGAAAGGATGTATTTGTTTTTAACACTCTGCTCACCTCTCGCATCGCCACTCTACTTGCAGCTCGAGTATGAGTTTAGCCTTAGGGATGAAGCGATTTTAAGATATTTTTAAAGTGTAAAAGAACGTTTTGTTTTTTACATCTTAACCGTAAGATTAATCAGACAATTTTTCCTTCATAAACTCTTTATTTTTTTTTCGCATTCCGGATTTATAAATATTAATAAAATACAATAAACTTTGTATACGTAATTGCAAGTATATAAATAAAAATCAGTCTATTCATATATTGTATAATTTAAAATAGAGTGAATTGATAATTAATTATAATATAATTATGTCTACTAGTCCCATTTCCTTTTAATATAAATTGATTGCAACTGATTTGAAACTACATCATAAATATTTAAAGTCGTTCACTTTATTATCTGTTGACAGCAAAAAAAAAATGAATAAACAAGTTTATCTTTAAAATCATTAAATTTGTAATGTAATAAAAATTATAACTTTAAGGTGTCTTTTAAGATCATTTGCATCTTTAACCTTACCAATTATTAATATTATAAAAACAAACGCGTTAAAATCTACATAAAATAATTATAATGGCTTTGGTGGACTCGGGCGCCACTTATTCGTGGTTATAAATTACAAAGCTCATAAAATAAATTACAATGTACGAATATGTATAGATATGCATTATACAATATCGTGTGTTAGAAAGGTTAATTTAAATTTTGGTGTCTTGATGCCTTTAACCTACTCATAAATCTATCAGATTTCTGTACAATTAAATGGATCAGGTCTTTAAAAAATATTTAAACCATTTTTTCCTTTTTTTTCCTCTCACCAATAGCAGTCAATTTTAAGAAATTTCTTCACAGAAATTTCAGAAATAAATCATCTGACTTTTTGATTTCGATATTTAAAAAAAAATCTGTTAAATTTATTTGAATTCAAATTTTAACCAATTTATTTTTTTTTTCTACTCTTTCACTTTTCAGTCAATGCAAAAGGACTTCTGGTGTGCCCGTCCTGATGAAATGTCAAACATGACAGTTGAAAGTTGGAAAAATCTCAGCCAACCTCAAGGAGCTTGTTCAATACTTGATATTAATTTTTCCGAAATTTTGAAATCAAATAACAATGATTTTCTCCAACTGACATCAACATCAGTCACCCCTAACATGACCAAATGTAATGATTTCGAGTTCTCTTACGTCGACTCAGGCATGACTATAGTCGAAGAATATGGACTTGTCTGTGATCGAAAAAATCTTCTAAGTGTCGTAGAAATGTGTTTCCTTGCTGGAGCTGCTGTGGGTAGTGTATGCAGTGGTTGGATATCTGATCGTTTTGGCAGAAAACACACTCTTATGGGATTTGCTTTGGTCCAAACCTTGTTGGGTGAGTTCAAAGACTTTTTATTAATTTTTTTTTTCATGATTTAAAATGACATTTTATTATTGTGCACAGGTGCATTCATAATATGTTGCAAGAATTATTCTTGATTAAATCACACGTTCGTTTACGTTTATTATTATTGCCTATAAGCAATTAAAGCTTTTAAAACAAAGTGGATTGCAATGGGATGCCTTTTTAAAGAGAATTTATGCAAATTAAAATTATGGAAATAGTTCGAATTTTTATTGTTTAGAGAACAACAAAGTTAAAAAAAAATCACATATGTATATGATTATTGGTATAACAACAAGAGAAACGACATTAAAGGTGTGACAAACAGGCGCAAGTTGTGCAGTCATGTGGTTGCTGAAATTGCTGATACAATCGGGACAGGAAATTTCATTTGATTCTAAGAGAATAAGTTTGAAACTATTTGTTAGATTAAAAATTTTTATAGGCATATCTAGATTAATGATCAAATCAAGTGATATATAGGCATAAATATTTACTAAACAAGAGGTTAGCTTGCAAGGTCTCCAGAGGTGAGAATTTGCATATGGGTGAGGCTGATGATTGTTGCGTATATGTAAAATTATTGATCTATAATTTTTCTCATACTTGTTGGTCTGTATAGAATGGGACATAATATTTCTAATAAACAAACTCATAAAACTTTATTAATTTTGAAAAATATTTGTTAAAAGCCTTGAAACTATATCTTCCGTTAAACAAAAAGAAATCCGACATTTATTTCAAATCAATCAATTATCTGTTAAAACAAAAAATTTAGAATGTCAAAATCAGATCAATACTTTTGACAAAAATTTTGATAAAACAAAAATTGGTTTTTGGCAACTACCCTTTCTAGAGAATCTAAAACAAAAATGCTATGTAAAAAAATAGCAACATTGAAGCAACTTGGTTCACCCGTTTAGGGTTTAGCTTCAAGTACATTTGGACCAACAGATGCACTGACTGATGACGGAGGGTTTATGTCAAAACCAAGATTAAAATCTCAAAGATTTTTTTTTTAAGAAAAACCAATACTTTTCGTATAAAACAATTGAAAAAAATTTGATTAATATGTCTTACCAAGCGAACCCCATTTTATTTTTTTATAAAAAGAAAAAAAACAAAAACCAAAGATAGGTATTGCTTCAAAATAAAATATGAACATTTTAAAAAAGAATTGCAAAAATAACTTACCAGAGTTGATGTTTATATTAAATTAAATTGTCTGCACTTTGAATTTTTCACAAAAAATAGGTAGGCAGGTATTCACTTTAAAACACTAAACAAAATTTAAGAATCCACAACAAAAAATAAAATTTGATGAATTTTAAAAATTGATTTCAAATTTAAATTGAACGATTTTTTTCTAACCGCAAAACCAAACACTGTACATACCATTACCACAAACTGACAATGCGACGCTACGCGACGATGCACGGCTCAAACAACGATGCTCTACAAATAAAAAAAAAGGGTCAATCGAATTTTATTTTGATAAAAAATACACTTTAAATAACGAAAATCGATAATTTTTTTTTGAAAAAAGTAATCCTCACTAATTAAAAAACAATTATTTCACAACTTTACACTCGAATATTAATTATTTATTTGGAAAATAAATATTTTTGTCACACGATCACGGGAGGTAAACACGACCGAGAAATTCACTTAAGACTATACACAAACTGATGGGAGATGGAGAGGAAAAGAGAACGAACCCAGTGCAGTGATTTTTCAGAAATGAATGTGTGTTGGTGTGAATGTGGACACTTGTGTGAAATGGCAAATTGGGAACATGAAAGGAGAAATGTATAATGTATAAATTTTTGTTTTGATGGGTGTGGGTGCGGATTCAGAGAGGATGATTATTTAGAAAGGAACTCTAAATTGATTGTCTTTGGTTTATTTACAAAAAATAATCGACATGGAGTGTCTTTGGTTATATTTTGTTGGGTTGCCATTTTGAAAAGAAAGAAAGTGATAAAAATTAATTAGTTTGAGATTAATTAACAAGAATGAGACAAGAGGTTAGCCATGGATTTTTTATTAGATTTCGTATGTTTGTTGTTTTTATTTAAGTTTACATTGTTGCATTAATATATCTGAAAGCTAATCCTATTTTTTTTCTTGTCGCAACTTTTGCCTTTCAAATTTTATTAACATCGTGGTGAATAAGAATTGAGAGTTTAAACACGATGAAAAAAGATCAGCGAATTTTTTATTAACATTCTCTGTTGTGATAGTTTTCGTTGAAATTGTGGATTTTTAGCCAAGGAACGTTTCGTTCCAAGCTTTGATTAAAACCTCGAACTTTTTTATTTATACGAATCCAATACAAAGGGAACCTACTTGGTCGATAGAGCAAGTAAAAACGTCAATTCATCCCATCTATCATCTGAACTGCTTACTGTCAGATTCTAACAACGTGAAATTCCTCCTTTCTCTTCACCTCATTAACATCTTCCTTAAATCAGTCGATATCAATCATCTTTATGATTTGAAAATATCTACACCTAGCAAAGTTATAATTCTGCACCCAAAAATTCAACCACTAAATTTAATATTTCTATTTTTCTACTCCACAGGAACCTTGCTTGCGTTCTCAACGTCCTTAGCCATGTTCATGACACTGCGAGTCATAATTGGATTTGCATCAATGACTGTTGCTGTGGTTAGTTTTGTTCTAGTCGTCGAATTGGTTAGTGGCAAATGGCGAACTATAATTGGCATTCTGAATATCCTTCCGGTGGCGATCTCCTATATCCTGACTTCAGGGATAGCTTATTTAACGCGTGACTGGCGCCTTATGCAATTGGTTATATCAGTGCCATGGATTGCTTTGTTATTTATTTGGTAAGTTGATTATATACATAAGGATATCTTCGTGGTAATATTTGTATTATACCACCAAATATTAGTTTGAAATTATTTCATATTCATCCATTAATAAATTCTCGCAAACTCACCTAATGAAATTGAAAGGTAGTGTAGGTACACAAATTCACTTGCATGACTGCGATAGGTATGATAAAAAACAGTGTTTAGTGGGAAAAGGCCTTGAGGCTCGGACTGAACTTGCCCCAAGCATTCGAAAACTTCATTGTTTGGATACATATATATGTACATGTGCTTACTCGGCTTAGTTTTCTAAATGAATAGTGCAATGGGATTGTAGTGCGGATAGCATCATTTGTATATAGACAAAAGCATTGCTATTGTAGCTGAATTTTGATTAACACAAATCTACTGATTCATCACAACTATAAACATCATTTGGAAATTCGATAAAAGTTGCGGTTGATTTTATGTGATGGAAAAGTTTATAGGAAGCAATAACTGTTGCATGTAAAATGCGGTGTAGACACCACATCCGTTGAAAGAGGGGTTTGGAGCACGATTTTGTAAAAAAAAAATTCTTATTCAATAGTGACGTACATATATGAATCTTTAGAGATTCATTACCTATTTTCTGACGTGACAAAATTTATTTTTAGCGCCACTGAATAATTACATATTAATTAAATATAAAATTCTAAAAATGTTTCTCCATGGAGATAAATTTATGAACCTAATCATGATGCTTATAGTTATTCATCTCAGATCTCACGGATATTGGAAACTATATAAAGGGTTTTTGATGGGATTATTCACACATATACAATCTTTTACTTAATTTTTCTTTTTTAGTTTTTCTTTTTTTTACTATAAAAAAAAATTGCAGAACACAAAATAAATGAACTAAACTGACTTTTTAGTTTGTAATGACCTCGTCAATATTTTCCAAATTCATCATCACTATCGCAAAAGTTGTCAATGAAACAATTATTCCGCCATCTTAAGGAGTTTATGACGGTGTTCACATCAGACTACCTCCCCTGATTTTTTTTGACGTTTATAAACTTTTTCTCATTCCCATGTAATGTAATGTAATGTCGAATTCTTTTCAACAAAAGAATCGAATTTTTTCTAAAAAGAATCGAATTTTTTCTGTCGTTGAAAGGAATACGAAAAGAATCGATTTGTTTTGTGATTGTGTGTGTGTGGTACTTGACAGCAGCAGTTTCGAAGTAAAATGTCCAGAAGATATACAATTTGGTATTATTAATTGAAAAACAACGCACAAATATTTACTATAAAATTCACCGAAAATTCGTTGCAACCAAAAACACAATTTGTTGTCAAAAAAAAATGTTTTTTTTCTTAAAACACCGCGATTTGACATTTCAGAAATTTAAAATCTTGCAAGTGTGTGTGCAAATCGGTGTAAAATCTTTCTTGAATCTTTCAAAATTAGCAAGATTTGTTTTGACTGAAAAAATTCGAATTGTTCAGAAAAAAAATCGATTCTTTTAGAAAAAAATTCGATTCTCTTGTTGAAAGTAATTCTACATAAAACATGCCTTTCTGGGCCACCTCTTTCCCGCCATAAAGTGGGAGTAAGATTAGTATACAGATATGTAAAAAAAGAGTGTGCGTACTTATGTACACGCGCTAGAAGTAAAACTTCTTTCACGACAACAGGGCAAGTATTTTTCAAGTCCTACCACGCAGAGCACCCGATTTGAAACTCAGAACCGTTGCAAAATCGTGACGCTGAATTTTGTAATTCGTGACGGGAATTTGTATGTCGGTTTGACATGTCACTGACAGCTCCATAGAAAAATTTTTTACCCCCATGCCGCAAAAGAAGTTTTACTTCAAAAAGTCGGATGAGAAAGTCCAATGTGAACACATTCTAGTGGATCATGTCTTTTTTACGTATATTTTGTACCTAACTGTTTACTTCACAAAATGTCAAAGTGGAATTGACATTTGCCGCCATTTGCAAACCGGTGACATTTACTTTTGCCATCGGTCTGTACTCGGTGAAAACTTTAGCACCACCTTGTACTAACTAATTTATGGGTCCTTAAGTTTTCCTTTTCTAAAAATTTTAAAGAAATTACAAGTAAAAATTTTGATTAGATAGGTCTTAAAGTCTGACAGATTGGCTTCAATATTAAAATTCTGAAACGTTTACAAAATTTCTGACTTTTCTTTATTAAATCACAAAGTTAAGAAATGCAGCTATGTCATATCCGTTAAGCCTAAAAAATATTATATGAAAATTTAATTAATAAAAGTCCCAATAATGAATATGTTGAAAAATGGTAATGAAGCACCTTGGTACACCCGTTTAGGGTTTATTTTAATGTACTGTTGGACGCAAAGAAGCACAAACGAAGGGTATATTTCGAAACCGAAATCAAATATTCCAACATTTTTTAAAGGAAATAATAAATACTTGTCTTCTAGAAAAATTGAAAAAAAAATATGATAGTTATTCCATATCAAGTCAACCGCACTGTATTGCAATAAAAACAAACAAAAAATATAAAGATTATTGCTTCAATATAAAATGTGAACAATTTAAAAAAGAAATGCAAAAATAACTTACCAAAGTTTTGATGTTGATGTCAATCGTCTTCACTTTTATTTTTTTACAAAAATAGCTTGGTAAATTATTCATTTTAAAACACCAAAAAATTAAAGAATCCACAATTACACTCTTTTTTCCCACAAAAAGGATTTAATTATTTTAATAAAAAAAACTCCATTAAAAAAAAAATTAATGGAATATTTAACACTTTTGTCATTGAATACTGTTTTGTACACACTTCTAAATCGATTCAGAAATTACTTTTTTAAAATTGACTTCGAAATTAATTTTTTTTTCTTACAACCAAACCGAACACTGACTACCACTACCACCACTGAGAACGTCAAACATGACGCGACGATGCACGGCACGTCAAGAACAACGATACTCTACAAATAAAAAAGACAATTTAATCCAATTTTATTATGTTAAAAATTACACTTTTAAATAACGAAAATCGATAATTTTTTTTTGGGGAAATGATCCTCACTAATTAGAAAACAATTATTTCATAACTTTAAACCCGAATCTTAATTATTTATGTTTAAAATAAATATTTTTGTCACACTATCACGGGAGGTAAACACGACCGAGAAATTCACTTTAGACTATACACAAACTGTTGGGCGATGGAGAGGGAAAATCAGTGCAGTGATTTTTCAGAAATGAATGTGTGTTGGTGTAAATGTGGACACTTGTGTGAAATGGCAAATTGGGAACATGAAAGGAGAAATGTATACATTTTTATTTTGATGGGTGTGGGTGCGGATTCAAAGAGGATGATTATTTAGAATGGAACTCCAAATTGATTGTCTTTGGTTATTTACAAAAATAATCGACATAGAGTGTCTTTGGTTATTTTGTTGGGTTGCCATTTAAAAAGAAAAGGTGCTTAGTTGGAGATTTTTTGGCAAGAATGAGATGAGAGGTTCGCATTGGATTTTATATTAGATTTTTAGAGTATTGTTTTTAATGAACGATATCTGAAAATTTGTGCATTTTATTTCTTGTGTCAACTTTTGTCTTTCGAATTTAATTAACATGGCGGTGATATATGAAAATTGCGAGTTCACACACTAACGATGAAAACAAAAGCAGGGAGTTATAATTTAACATTCTTTTTGCCAAGGAAATTCAGACAGAAAAAATAGGAAAATTAAAAAAAAAATCAAACAAATCTGAATTTTGGTAGAGAGCTTTGTTTGGTATTTGCATTTCCTTTAAAGTAGTTCAAATTTGGACAAAGACTGAAGTTTTTGTGTTTTTTTATTATCAATTCATATCGACGCCTAAAGTGTAGAACCTCGAAAGTACTTTTTTCATGTTTTTTTAGAAATCATAAAAAAACTGCTAAATTTTGAATAGCGATGCATGGTAAGAGGTTTTGAATTCTGTTTTTTGCTGTAAAATGTTCAGAACAATATTGTTACGCTGAAATTTCCAAAAGGTGGCTCAGATTCTGCTGCAAATTTTATTACATTAATAATATTTTGTTGCAAATTTTTAATTTACGAGGTCATGTACTATAATAGTCAATATGTCAAATTTTATCTTTTTTGTAAATGTCATTATAAAAATTGTAGGTTATGCAAATCTACTTAAAAAGGTTTGACAAATTTTTTTTATAGGATTAAAAAAAACTTTTGAAAATGTTACATTATCAGTTTTTGATTCAAATGTCCTTTTTTCCATCATCACCACGGTGTAAAATATTTGTCCTGTTGATGTGTAAACATTAAATGTCGACGGTAACATGAGTCCTACGTGTCACACTTTAAGTTGTAATTGATGTTTACACATCTTAACCGTGAGTCCCGGCACTTAGACAATTTTCTTTGTCAATCAGACAAATTTCAAAATTAGGTTAGAAATTTCGTTTATAATAAAAGCGTTGAAATTGAGTCTGAAATTTTATAGGAAAAATGTAAAAATAGAGTCTGACATTTCATTAATAAAAAATATTTCAAAATAGAGTCTGACATTTCATTAATAGAAAAATTGTCAAAATTGAGTCTTACATTTCCTTAATAGTAAAAATGTCAAAATTTAGTCTGACAATTCGCTAATAGTTAAAATGTCAAAATTGAGTCGAGTCTGAAATTTCGCTACTAGTTAAAATGTCAATATTGGGTCTGACATTTCGCTAATAGTAAAAACGTCAAAATTGAGTCTGAATCCCACCGCAGAAAATTTATCGAATTCCGTATTCGTGATGAATATTAATTTTAATGATGTCGAAGAATATCTGGTCAAAATAATTTGTAATTCTATAAAATAGGGTACACTGTGACGTATACGTACTTTTTTTTAATGGTTTTAACATTTGTTAATGTATTCGAAATATAAATCCCGGATCTATTTTTATTCTTCCATTTTCAAATTCAGAACTTTAAAACCAATTTAAACATAGATATACATACATAGGTTTCACCATTTAAATCTTTTACTCTTATCCTCTAAGCTCGCACTTTTTTAATCATTTTAAGAGTATCAAAACTTCTTTAATCTGGACGATTTTGCCCCTACTCACATTTGTCCGCACACAATCTACACGTTGCAAACCTTATGCTCACATTTTTTTTTGTCAAAATAGCCCTTTAAATATTCCCTCTAAGTAATTCAACACATGGCCACAACTCTGGTGGCATCTAGGGAGACTCATTCCATCTTCCTTAAACCTCAAACCTCATTCCAAGGAGAGTATAGCCAATATCTTTGTTCAGTCAACAATAAGGAGAATTGTTATCCGATTCAATTGATTTTATTTATTTTCACATTCTGTCTTGTTGTTTGTCCCATTTATACGATGAGATGTACTCTACCACTTTCTAATTGTTTGTCCAAGTCAAGATTGATTTAAGGTGGGCGGGAAGGTGAGGACGGGTTTATATAGGTTAAAGGTAAGTTGGGTGTACCATTTTCATTTCTCTAATTTATTAAATCAACATCTTGTATGTACCACAAGTGTGTGTATACATCGTTTGTTTCGTCCTTGTCACATACAAAAACTAACACAGACACACACAACTATATTTATGATCGAATACATTACAACTTTTTTCTAACTCTATATGTCCATTTTCTCTCTTCTCATATAATCAATCATAAAGGTATTGTGTCCCAGAATCACCACGCTGGCTACTGGCCCGAGGTCGGCTCGATGAATTGGTTGAGCTGATTGAACGTGCGGCAAGGATGAATGGTCGAACGCTTCCATCGAATTATCGGAAATCACTTGAAGCTAACCTAAGGGAAACAACTGCACCACTGTCGTCATCCACATCGTCCTCAACGGCCCCTGCATCATCACCAGCTACATTAATGGGTGGTGTAAAACAAAGTGAGGCTGATGCTTGTCATCCAGTTAATGGAACTGCTACCAGAACTCTTCCATTGCCATCACCTTTACCTGTAACTGTAGTACCTGAAATATCCAACGATATAAGCAACAAGAGTCCCTTGGTCGTTGTATTCAACAAAGACTACTGGCGTACAACCGTTCTCACTCTGATTGTATGGCTGACATTGATTATCATCTATTTTGGATTGACATTGCATCTGAGCAATCTAGGTGGTAACGTTTATTTGAATACGGTAAGTTCACACACACACACAACATAATAAGTTGGGAGTTTGAGTTTGGGTTTGGGTTTGGGGTTGGGGTTGAGGTTGGACAAATTATAGATAGAAGTTCATAACCAGAATTAAATTGATAGAGAGCTATATTGTTCGATGGTAGGAATTTAATTCAAGTATGTTGCACTTGAACCCATGGAAGTTAAGTTAAATTGATGTCCATTTGAGGTTATTTTTATGAACTGTCACTGTTGGTTTTTTTTTTTTTGGTTAGGTTCTAATTAAAAGTCTTTTTTAAGGTGAGATTCAGTCAAGTTTTTTGAAACTTGTTGTCTTAAACCAGAAAAATCAATTGGAAATCACACTAAAGTAAGAAACATCTGACAGTGTTTCTTGTCTGAAATTGTCACCGATTGAAAATGGCGGAAAATTTCATTTTGAAACAATTATTCTAAGATCATTGATGATGTTCACACTGGACTGCCTCCTCCGACTTTTTCGTCTTTTTTTTGACGTGAATGTCATTTCTTTTGTTAAGGCACAAATTAATGTGACGTTCAGCAGTCGTTAAAACTTCAGAGTGAGGCACTGGTGTTGCCATTAATTTGTGTTTAAAGAATAGAAGTCGGACTTACGCAAAAAAAAAGTCGGAAGAAGCAGTCCAATGTGAACTCTTTAGAAGTATAGGGATTCATTTCTTGTTGACGTGTGTTTTCTATATGTTTACTTCACAAATGTCATATAATGATTCCTGTCTAATTAGGCATGTTCAGAAAAATGAGATCTGGGAGATCTCATCAATCTCAGTTACCTGAACAGGATTCCTCAGCGAAATTTCTCAGCTTTGCTGTCTCACTTTTTGAGTGAGAAAAATCTCTGAGATCTCATTTTTCTGAATGCCCCAACTGACGTGTATTTCAAATCTGTTTACTTCACAAATCTCAAAGTAGAATTGACATTTGTCGCCATTTGTATAACGTTGACAATTTTGCTGGCGATGACAACTTTTGCTCCATTTGATATTAATTTATTTTATTTTTTTCAGGCAATTGTAGGTCTCGTTGAATCTATATCCATCTGCCTTAGCATCTTCGTAGTTCTCAAATTCGGTATTCGGAAAAATCTCATTGCCTACATGCTAATCTCCGGTTTGTGCTGTCTGGGAGTAAATTTTGTTCCGGGCGGAAATCTCTATGGCGTCATTGGATTAGCGATGATAGGTAAGTTCCGTTGTTCAGAACTAACAACAATAATAATTACGTCAAATTATATTTAAACCACAGAAAATCATGTTGATAAAAAAAAATAATAAATCACAAATTCCAATTAAATTTATAATTCTTTTTTTAAAACAATATTTTTCGTCTTAACCACACACTCGTCTTTATCCCAACACACACACACACACAGCTAAATGTGTTATCGGAGCTAACAATGCAATCATCCCAACTTTTACCGCGCAACAATATCCAACGGTTGTGAGAAACTTTGGCCTTGGCATGGGCAACCTAGCTGCTGGTGTAGCACTGATACTTGTTCCGTACATGTGGTTACTGGTAAGTGAGCTTGCCAGATATTCTACGTACAATTTAATCAATTTCGAATAAAATTCAAATTTAATGGGATTTTGAAAACTTTTTTCTTTTTTTTTTAATACCTACTTCTTTTTCTCTTTTATCATTTTTCCTAAACCAGGAGCACGTCTCGCCTTTGTTACCTTTAACCGTAATGGGTGTTTGTGGTATCGTTGGAGCTGGAGCTTTGATGATGATGAAAGATGTTTCCAGAGATGCAGAATGAGGACAAAATGTTTTTCTTTTGAGGGGGGGGGGGGGGCGGTTTTCATGATGCTCCTATAATAATATACATATACATAGGTATATAGTTGTTGTACTGTGATAGAGGACATCGCACACACAAAGAATATTCTTCCTTAAGAGAAAAAGAAACTTTGCGGTGGGATATACCTTTCCTATGGTTTTATAGTGGTTAAGTTTTTTCTTTGTTGTTGTTGTTCTTGTATATTAAGTTCTTATGCAGTATTTAATTTTTTTTTCTTAGAGTTAAGGACATTAATTTTAAGTTGTAAATTTTATGATAATAAAGTTAAATTAGTTTTTTTTTTAATGTTTATGGTAATTGAAGAGTATTTATTTACACACTTTTATATAGTTTATTTGAGGGTGGGTGATTTGTTTTTGTTAAATGAGACTGGAATCTATGTTATCTGAGTCGGTAAATCTATATTGTTCACAGTTGCATCAGAGGTAAATTTCTTGAATATCAGTTCCATATGTTTCACATAACTTTCTTAGTCTACGAGATGCCTGTTTGACAAGTTTTTTTTCAACTAATTTCACAAAACTGAGTTTTGACAAAAAATTGTGAAATTTTATGAAAATTTGTGCAAATTCCCAAGAAATTTCACGTTACCAACTAGGAGAATATATTAGATGGAGTGCTCGTTTCCATTCCAAATTGAAGCTTTCATAGGGGGCGTTCAACACACTTTCAGCCGGCAGCCTCTAAAGTTACCAAACAGATCTAAGGTTGCGCAAAAATTAATAACCTCTTGCAAATGTCAATTCTACTTTGACATTTGTAAAGTAAACAGATACAAAATACACATCAACAAGACATGAATCACTATAATTCTATAGAATGCGGAACAATTGTTCCGATTAATTTTTTACCGCCATTTGGACAATTTCTGCCGCAGTGCGTGGCCGGTGACAACTGTTGCGCCACCTTGTAAATGATATCTTAATACTACGCATAGTTGGAATTGCGTGTTAATGGCATGTACTAGGTTGCAAAAAAAAAAACTCACATTATTATTATTATAAAGCAGCTTATTATTATTTGTGAATAAAGTTTTATAGCTGTTTAATGGCATAGTTCTTTTAGTGTTGCATCATAAATAAAAACCTGGTTCTTCTAAGCGATAAGCTGTGTTTATTTACCTAGCATAATGTTTACCTTCACCCTATAGAAATAAATTACAATTTTAGATGAGAAAGAAGAAATAATCATTGTTTGATGGTGACACGCAACAAACAGAAGTTTAAAATTAATCAAAATAAGCGGTTTATTATAAACAGTGATACTAGGTTTGTTCGTTGAGCCATGAAGGGTCGCCCTAAAGCGTTTTTTGAACAACCTGAACTCACCCTTACAATCAAATTTTGTGTTTCTTGAGACCTGGGGTCGCCCTGAACTCGCCCTAAAGTAGCAGTTAAGTTTTCTGCTGTGGCGAGTTGAGGTAACGAATAAACTGCCAAAGTGACATGAGTTGTGAGGCAATTGGTGCAGTGTTCAGAAAAATGAGATCTCAGAGATTTTTCTCACTAAAAAAGTGAACAAGCGAACACAAGATTTTTTTTCCTCAGAGTTTTGACAGGAAAGCTGAGAAATTTTTCTGAGGAATCCTGTTCAGGTAACTGAGATTGCTGATGAGATCTCCGAGATCTCATATTTTCTAAACATGCCTAATCATTTTGTTGTGGATTTGCATGTTACAGGTTAAAGCATATTTTTTAAAAGAAATTAAAAGAAAAATTGTAAGATAACAAATAGAAATTAAAAAAAAATTGAACGATAACAAATAGAAATAGAAAAGGAAAAGGAAAACACTTGATGTTGTTGCAATTCATTTTTAAAACGAATTTAAAAAACATTTTATGTTTTAAAATTATTGAGCACATAGTCCCTTTTCACACGAGGAAACAAGTTGCTGGAGATTTTTTGACGTTTTCTTTTAATTTTCAATTCCCACCAATCGTAGACCGTTCAATCCTCTTACTTGGTGAAAGGGGACATATAGCTTCTTGCGTTTAATGTCAGCAGCACAATTTAAAGCCCTCTGGCGTTTTTTGACATTCAAATAATACAGTTTTTTTGAAAATTCTTGGAGTTGTCAAGAAAACCTGGGACAACCCTGCGTAAAGTGTAACGAACGAAACTACTGTTAAATTTGTAAATATTATAAAAGGTTGTGCAAAAATCATCACCTTATCGGAGGGAGATATTATATCTTTTACAAATGGCCACAAATGTCAATACTACTTTGACATTTGTAAAGTATAAACAGATAAAAATTGCACATCAACAATTCATATGAATTACTGTAATCCTAAAAAATGTGGCATATTTATAGATTCAAAAATGTGTAATTGTGACACGCGATGATAAACTTGTCGTTGAATTAATGTGAACCCTGCTATTGTTGGAATCTTAAAATGAAATAAAATATCTCATAAGTCATATTTGAAATCCACTTAGGCATATTAAAGATAATTCATCTGTGAGAATTATTTTCATCTTTACGTACAGTGAAATATAAATTTTTTTAATGCCTCTTCGTGATTTCAAGTTCTCTACACAGGTCACAATCTAATATTTGATTTAAATTGTTTGTGTTGATTGTGAATTATCCAAATATATTTTTTTTTTATTTTTACAGTAGACTTATTTAATGAAGTTCCCAAGACCAGACAATATGCATTTAGTATAAGAATGATATCATTTATTGCCCTAATCTCTTGATGAACATGAATATTGCTTTGTTAAACAGCTAGTCAAATTAAGATTTAGCATGTTGATTAAAAGCAGCTAATTTAATCAGAAATTAGTGTTACATCATTTTCATTATAGTTGATATCTATAATATTAAATCCGAACACGGATATATTTATACCAACCAATTATTGTATTTTTGATGATTCTATTAAAGTAACAAGCTAAGGTTGGGTATAAGCAATTTCAAGCTGAAACAAATTGTGAATTACTATACTTTTAACACAGTAGTCTATGAGTTAATACGCGTGGCATGATGGATTTACATATACTTATATGACCCTGTTTAGATTGGGAAGATTGAGTCCAGACTATAGTGAGTCTGTTTACATTATAAACTTTGAGGTGCCTCATTGAAACAATAACAATGTTGACATTTCGCACATTGAAACAACAACAAATGAGACTCATGAGTCCGGTTTTATATAATTTAACGCCTCACTCACGAGAATCCTCACCTCACACTTATCTTGCCAACGAACTGCGTCTATCTTCATTTGAAAATGTCAAAAAAAATTAGAGCGGGACAGATTCATGCCAAAAAAACGAATATGTAATGAGTGATGACGATAAACATGTTTATATTTGCATTATGACACTTCTGCATTTTAGGAGATCTCTGGCATTTTGGGCTTCTCTCCCTATTCAACATTTATGTATGTACATTTTATATCTTAAATCCCTACTTCTTTTTTTTTGCTGCATAGCCAGCACAGCACAAGTCTGAATAAAACGATTACTCACTCTATATACGTTCTATTCAATAATTCAAAGTTCTATCGTCAGCACAGTCATCTTTTATTTTACTGACTACTTTTTCGCCAGCAATCAAATTGTTTTTGTTTTCCAAGGGAAATTTTGCTGCGTTGGCTATGAAGCAATGAATAAAACACACCTAATACAAATCCACTATGAACGTTTAAGAGATTTGAAGCAGCAGCTGCGACTCTTTCGCTTCTTCTCGTCTATTTTGTTTAATCAGTAAACCGATTTCTTACATGTAAAATGCTAACAATTATAAGAAAACAGAATAGGTATAACTTTGTAGGTTAGGATTATGGCATATTTCTAAGAAGAAACTCAACAAAATACGTTTTCTACCTTTAGAAATTATCTAAAAAAGTTCATATAGAAATATTTTAACAATATTATTATTTAAAGTGATTTTTAAATTTAAATCTAGAACAAAACACAAAATCAAATCATACCACGGAAGAAATATTCACCACAAAAGTTGCCATAATAGCAAAAAAAATGCATTTGTATGGTTTTGGTTTGAGTCTCAGCTAGTCTTAGGCACAAACCAATTTATTGTGTCTTTCGTTAAGCAAATGAACGAAACAATTCTTACAAAATAAAACGGCTATTTATTATTTTGAATTTGAATATGAATTTTGGCATCATGTTAAGGTAGGTATCAAAGTAAAATCTATAAAGACTAATAAGTCTGCCCAAAACTATGAATAATTTTTTTTTTAATTTTCTCAAATTCGGTCACAACTGTTCCCGATTTCTTGAATTTGTAATTTTTAACAACAGGGAAAGAGAATATTTCCAAGACACATCTTTCAGATAGGACTATGTCTATGGTACATTTGTTGAATAGGAGGGACACCAAAATGCAAATTATAGGAAGTGCCAATCAATAGGAAGTGCCATAAAGGCTCCCCCAAATGACAAACGCCAAGCATTCTTAACGAAGACAAAACTTCCGACTGTCATAATATATTTACTGGGCGGTAAATGAGAGTACCTACAGCAACGCGACGATGCGATTAAGCGAATGTCATGTAAAATATATTGACAGTCGAAAATTTTATCTTCGTTCCTAATGTTTCGCGTTGGTTTGGGGGAGTTTAAGACTCATATGTTCATCTTTACCTCTGTTTCTTTCTCTTTGGGGGAGCCTTAAGGACGAACATGTTTATCTTCACCTCTCTTTCACACATTCCTTTTTTTTCTTATTTGCAGATGAAGATACATGTAAATCTACCATTAAGCTCTATCGTCATTCAGGTTTTTTTGTCAAAAAGTTTAATTTCATATCTTACATCCCCTATTTTTTGCAGAACTCGAATGTAAATACATAGGTACATGTAAATTTACTATAAATCTAAAAATAAAATTATAATCCGAATTAAGCAAGTGAATAATTTGCCCGTTAACTTAACCATTGAATAGATATTACACGTGTGTTCCTGTTTTAATTGCAAATATACAGGTTTAATTAGAATAACAGAAACCACATTTAAAAACCCATTTATGGCGTTATTCACCTAACGCTCATAACTTAAATAGATTCATAAACCTATTATAATAGTGAATATTTACTACCGCTTTTATAAGATTTATTTTACACGTGTAACACGTTTACACGCGTTAACATGCACTAAAAATCTCGAGTTTTAATAGACATTTTGTTTGCTTCAACTGAATTTAAAAGAATTAAAAGGCATATTAGGTTCATATAAGACTTCTATTACACGTGTACATGCATTTACATGTATTCTAATTCTAATGGACATTTCGTATGCTTGAACTGAATTTTTAAGAATAAAACAATAATAGAATACAATAAAATTATAATATATGTATATTGTATATAGATAAATGCACAACGACTGACATTATAATGATGAGAATTAACATTTATATACATAATTTGCAATTTGAATGCTTGTTTCCTATTTATATTATAGTTTGATCATCGAAATTATTTAATCACATCGTTTAATATTCATTAATAATATTTTTAGTGAAAGGTAAAAAATAAAAAAAAAAAAATGCTAAATCTTCTTTCATGGCTAAGCTATGATGATGATGAGGATGACAAGACAATCATTATTATATTATGGAACCCATGCTGATACTAGTAGATTTTGGTTTAACTTCTAGAACTAGTTCTATATTTACATTTATATATGTATCTTAAACATTTTTTAATTGGTATAGTTTTGTCTATTTATTTATTCTTTTGTATTGTTGTTATTAATAGCACGCGTTGATTAGTTTAGAGGACAACAAGCTATGGGATGGGTTTCAATTTATTGTTTTTTTTTTTTTTTTTTTTTTGTGGATTTTTTTCCTATATAATTATGAAAACTATTTCAGTGTGGATGGTGTGTTTTCATTAAGATGTATTCAATTTTTGTTATTTTAATCACAAAATTAGGCCTTAATATTTAAATTAGAATACAATATAAAAGCTGTATGGGCTTGTTAACCTGATCGTGATATATTCCTTAAAAGGCAAAATATGTTGGAAACGGATATGAAACTTTTTTGTTATTGATTTTTTATAAAAAGAAAAATTTGTTGTCAGGCCATAGTAGGAAAAAAATCATTTTGGAAAATTTGTTGAAACAAAAAGTTACCAAACGGGCATACCTACTGTTTTGAATTAAAATTTGCTGCCGTTTTCAACCAGCGACAACTTTTGCGCCATTCCTTGTATGGGCGTTTTTCTTTTTTAGTTCAGAGCAGAGCTCTGAGCTCTGAACAGAGTCTGAACACTCCGAACATACTCTGAGCGATCTCTGAACTGAGCGTGATCTGCTCTGAGAGTTCAGATTTATTTAAAGAAACACGCAGCTTTCACTTTTTTTTTGTTCACAGTTTGTTATATTATTTGTGTTCAGCTATTCAACTCCGTCTGCTCTATCAATTTATTCTGAGCTCATAGAGCGCGCTCTGAACATGCTCAGAGCGAAAAAAGAAACACAAAATTGGAGCTCTGAATGTTCAGAGCTCAAAAAGAAACACGATCTTTTGTTTGACAGTTCAGGCTCTGCTCTGAACTAAAAAAGAAAAACGCCCTATATGTCTTCGACCTTCATTTCATATTTTCCATTTTTTTTTTTGATAAATTCTGAGTTTATATAAAAAGTCTGTTCGTTTTCTTCCTTAAACTGTGAGTTTCCATCAATTTTAGTTCAATTTTTTGTATACGAACTTTGACAGAACTTTGTAAAAAAAATTATTAGAAATTGGCATGTTTGGAAAATAAAACAAACAGAGGTCAATTATTGAGATGGTCACATAAATTTCTATTTAAAACAAAAGCACAACGAAACATTTTAGATAACAACCTGCTCCTGATGGTTTTTCATAATTTATCCTTGATATCGTCAATTTTTCTTCAAAATATAGGACTTCAATTGAGTTTTCAGTTGAATATATCGAAATCCATGATTCGCCAAAAAATGTTTTTAAGATGAATATTAAGATGAAATTAAGATCACGAAAACACTGGATTTTTATTTAAATTTTCCTCGATGTCTGAAACCTATAACAAAATTTGACATTAAAGGTAAAATCATTAGAGTACTCATTTTTGTTCAGTTCTGCGCAAATGTCAAAAATCGAGGTATATGGTGATAAAATGGTGGATCCAGTGCCAATTTACTTGTTTAATTGCAATATTTTGTTGTTGTTTAAAAAAATCATTAAAGTACCTATTCATTTTTGTTCAGTTCTGCGCATCTGTCAAAAATCGAGGTATATGATGGTAAAATAGTGGATCCAGAGTCCCTTTACTTGTTTAATTTCAATATTTTGTTGTTGTTGTTTCTAATAATGCGAGTTGAGTTCCTGTGGGCACTGAAACAGCCATTTTTTTATTTTTTGACACTTTGAACTTTGACAACCTGCACAATATATTATTTTAGATTTGTGTGCTTTGCGAACATATCCCTTCCCCAAATTCCGTCTCTTTTCTTATACAAACCGATTAAAGGCTCTCCCAAACCAACGCGAAATCGTAGCGAATCATTCACAATAACAAAAAATATGACAAATACACAACGCTAAACAACAACAAAAATCTGTCGTCGGCGAATGTTTCGCGTTGGTTTGGGAGAGCCTTAATAGTTCGATTTCTGTTTTGGTCGAAAAATAATAAAACAGATTTTTTAAAAACATTTCCATTTTTATCTTTTTGGGCAATTTTAGTATTTTATTATTTATTGATTTAAAAATCACTTACAAGGTAGGACAAGAGTCTTATATAAATTGTTGTTGGAAGCCTTTAATTTAAGAATTTGAATTTAAATATTTATAACACTTGTCTTCAGAAACAAATGCAATATCTGAATGCCGTGACTCACGGTTAAGTTGTGTAAACATCGATTACAACGTAATGTGTGACACGAAACGTATTACACGTAAGGTTCGAGGTTTTAGTTTACCTTACAACCGGCATAGATGTTTATAAATCAAAAATCACTGCCACAGAAGTTCATCGAACCTCACTCATCATTCTGTCAAAATATTGTAAAAAAAGATAACCGCGCCTGAGATGTCTTTGTCTATATTGTCTTTGTCTATATATCAATACGAAACATCTCTCCAAAATATTCCTTTGTCTTGAATCAACTTCAACGCGCGTATAAAGATGATATTTTATTAAAGTTAGTTTTATTTTTTTTGTTGATAAATTAACTTACTTTTGAATTGAAAAAAAAAAAAAAACCAAATTGGTCCTCTTCTTTTAAATAGGAATAATTTATTTTTATAGCATGTCACCAACAAACTTAGTAAAATAAATATCATCCAAATCAAACCAGTTTTTATCAATACTCGTACAAATAATTTAGATTAAATTTTGGGCATGCTACGATTTTCTTACTTACCTACCTACCTACCTACCTTCTTTTATCATCACCGATATAGGAATTCATTATAATGTATGTAGGTGGGTTAAATTTAAAATAAAACGAAATACTTGTTACATATTTTAAAGGCAAATAAAACAAATTAACATATGGAACTATGTATACTTAGCTAATGCTTCAAAAAACTACAAAATTATATTTTAATATCACTTAAATTACAATAATTTATACAAACATTTCTGTTTTTAAGATGATTTTAAATCAAAGTGCTGGAGTGACCGTAAAAGGAATCCTGATCAAAAATAAAATTTAAAATAATGGCGCAACAGCGTGATGTTAAGTATTTAGCATGATACTACTTAACAATTTTCTTACTTTAAATTTCTTTACTAAAATGTTCTTAGTTTTGAATATATTTTAACTTTTATCATACTAAACCTATTTTCTTAATAAATTCTATTTGAATATGGCTAAAACAATGACAGTTCATGCAAAAAAGTAAACAAACATACCTTTTTTACATTTTGTAATTGACATTTGGATTTAGTATGATACCTACTAAAAAAAAATAAAATAGGCATTTGGTGATTTTAACTTTAATAAAATGTTAAAAAAAATAGTAATATGCTTACTCGTTTTAAATTTGGAAAAACCTCTTTTTAAATTAGTATCATTCTAAAACTGCTTTAAAATCGTACTCATATGAAAGTGATTTCCACAGTTGGCCATAATACAATAAATTCATCGTAATACTTTGTTGCAATAATCATCTTAATTAGTTGAGAAAAACCCAAATTTATTATTTATCTTAAAAAAAATTATAACTTTAGTCAAAACCGTTAAATTTTTATCATTAAATTGATCACCATCGTAAGGTCATAAAATTTGGGTTTAAGAGCACTAACAATAATAAGGGCGACTTCTTTTATTTATTTATTTATTAAAATTGGGCTCAAATAAAATTAATATAAAATTGAGTTTTGATGTTACTTTTAAACTTTTAACCACTACGCCCCAACATTGCTAGAAAGGTACGATTAAGTTCTTTTGAATGCATGTTGAATCAACTGCGGTAACTTTCCTTTTATTGTTTTTATTTCAGGCTCATTTACTAAAACATTTCTCTGTTATCATTTCATAAAAATCGCTTAGTTCGTTAAAATTTTATAGAGCTTATGACTGCAATTCAATACAAAAAATAATATATATTAAAAAAAAAAACCAAAAAAGTGGGCGTGGCACAAAATTTTGTAAAGGAGAATTGTTAAAAATAACATTATCTATACAATTTTATAAGAATTCAAAACCAAATTATAAGTTAATTTTGGAAATAATATTATTATTTTTAAAAATTATAGGCGTGTCATTGAGTGAAAAATTATTTTGATGATTAAATGTGCCATGTTGTATTGTGTATGAAACTTTCATAAAAATCGGATAATTGGTTCAGATTTTATTGAATTATGACCGCCTCTCCACACAACTGGATCCACTGTGCAATGTGTACCAACTTTAAAAAATTTGTATTGCATCAGATAAATAAAAAATCACTGTAGTATAAATTGCTAATTGTTTTAGGATAATTTGACGTATGAAGTTGGTTGCTTTGGTCTGAAAAATTGTAGTTCTGTCTGTAATTTTGTAGGACCAAAAATGGAAGTACTTGCTGTAAAATTTTGTTTAATTCGTTAAAAAAAATTTGTCCTTTCTCAAAAACTGCTCCACACATTTTTAAAAAATTTCAAGTTTTTAATATTCACTTGCTTATTTTATCGCATAAACTAAATTTTAGTGTCAGTTGTACAAACGTGTACGTGTAGAATCGGTTCAAGATTTAAATCCACCGATGTCAGTGGAATAACTGAGGTTTAATCAAATCCAAAAATGTTTTTTTTTTTTTTAATTGCTTAGTACATTTTGTATGTTTTTGATTTTAAAATAATTTGTCGATAATTTTTAACCTAGCATCGAACTGGATGACAACATTTTAGTTTAAGATTCAAGAATTTCTTGATTATTTTTTTATTTCACCTTACATAACCTCATATGTATGTATGTGAAATCTTAAATTTTAGCTTAGAATTTTCACAAGGTGTCAAAGAATACTGCTTTAATTTTTAATGGATTTTTATAGAGTAAATATCTCACAATTTTGTTCATGGAAGGTAGTGAAAAAGTTGTCACCCTCAGATAGGGTGTTTTTTTTTATCCAAAACCTTCCTTGATGAAGCAAATGTGAAAATGGGTTCAAATTCAGGACAAACACAACCTTTCCCATACAAACATAATATTCTGGTTTCAAATAAAAAATGACGTAAATTTGAATTATGCTACAATTTTTTTTTTTTTTATTTTTAAATTTTTATATTTTATTATGAGCATTCTCATTTGGTTTAAAACATTAAAATATCTTTTTTTTTTTAATTTATCGTTTATTTCCTTTATTTTTTATTGCTTAATTATATATTGACGACGGACGCCATCAAAATATTATGATAATTTATCAATGATTTTTTTTTTTGTTTCCTTATGAACATTCTTTGTGTATATTAAGCATATTAAGCTGCAAGTCACCATAAAAGAAGAAACGCGGTAATTTATAAGAAAACACATCACAAGATATGTCACGTCACGTGTTGAGATAGGTCAAAGTTTAGAATCCATGGGCTACAGAGACGTCTTTCCATCAAATGTTAGTCATCATGATTTTCAAAGCCTTTTTAAATTATAAGCTGAGTTCTTTCAACCTAAAAAAAAACCTAATGTTTAAGACAAGCATACCTGAGCCTAAAATTTTCCATCGACAAAAAAAAATTTCAACACCAAATTAAGAGATAATTAAATTTTCTGTAAAATTCGTTAAAATCATTTTTTATTCAAAAGTTCAAAGAAGTTCAAAAGAACTACAATTGGGGCGTTTTTCTTTTTTAGTTCAGAGTAGAGCTTTGAACAGGATCTGAACACTCCGAACATACTCTGAGCGATCTCTGAACTGAGCGTGCTCTGCTATGAGAGTTCAGATTTATTAAAAGAAACACGCTTCACCAGCTGTCACTCTTTTATTTGTTCACAGTAATTGTCATTTTCTTTGTGTTCAGCTATTCAACTCCGTCTGCTCTATTAATTTATACTGAGCTCATAGAGCGCGCTCTGAACCTGCTCAGAGCGAAAAAAGAAACACAAAATTGAAGCTCTGAATACTCTGAGCTAAAAAAGAAACACGATTTTTTTTGACAGTTAAGGTGTCACATTATCGCCCTATATCAAAAGATGTTAAAAAAATTTAAAATTATTCCGCAAAAAAATCGAAACAACTATTACTCGTTCTTTAGAGTATTATAGTGATTCATTTCTTATTGACGTATGTATATTTTGTATCTCTTCACTTCACAAAATATCAAAGTAGAATTGACATTTGCCGCCATTTGCAACCGGTGACAACTTTTGCCGCCATTGACAACTTTTGAATCACCTTGTATTTAACAAAAACTATAATTCTTCCTTAAATTCAAGATGGCTACCGTAACCGTAAAAGCTGAGGAAACTAGACAATTATGACTCGTTCAATTGATACTTAAAATAAAGATCTATACCCCTAGAACATCATTATTGTCGGAAGCTGGTGCGTTACAGATTTTTCAACTTTGACTCTGTAAATCTCATTTTATCGTATTTTGTCCCATTTTGTTGTGGGTGGATGGTGAAAAAATGTTGTTTATAGTGAAGCCATTGTGTCTTTCTTTCATTCTTCCGGCTTCTCATGTGATCGACCATCTTATATCCATATCAATAGTCTTAATGAACTTTAGCTAGTGAATCTTCGGCGTATTTATTCTTCTTCGAGCAGTCTTTTTTGTTATATCAGTTTCAACCTTGTTCATACTGTCTATGGTCGTTAATCTTGGATAGCCTCCCATATATATTCGAGGTAAGTTACTTCAGAATCTCATCAGCCATTATAAATTTCAGTTTGAAGATGTGTATATGGTTTGATACTTACACTTGGTTATCTGAAATCAATAAAAAAAATTTTTGAGTTTTTTTTTTGTTTGTTAATTTGCATCAATCTAAATGAATTGTAACATTAATTATTATAAAATTTAACTCTTCATGATGTTGTGTCAGATAAAATAATAATATGCAAATATGTTAATATAATAGGTATATAGACAAGACATCTATCTTTACCTTTAACTTTAGTGTCTTGTCTTGTATTGTCTTTATTAAGATGCATGGCGGATAGGTACATCTAAAATGATGAGTAACTTATGGGAATCGTTGATGTTCAACTTTATTGTTATAATTATACTTTTCGATGAGAGAGAAATGGGAGTTAACCAATTAAAAGTTTTTAACAATAAAAATCAAAAATTTTTGTAACTGGAGCAAGGTCGTGACCCAAAGTGGTGAAGACCCTATTTTACAATAGGTACCTTTCAAATCTTCATTAAGAGACCTTTTACAATTTTGGAACCGACCAGTTTAAAAAAAAAAATACAAGACGGACCAAAAGTTGTCACCCTATTGGAAGATGCTGTAATTTTTGCAAATGGCGGCAAATATATACACAATTATTCCGAGTTCTTTAGAAATATAGACGCTGATTAAACTAGTCTTTTTTTTTGGTCGCTTCGTCTTTTTGGCAGCTTGTAGAAATGTATGCTTTCGTTACTTTGGTCCCCTACATTTCTACGTACCCCTCACCCGTGCTGTCAAAAGATGAAAGAAGAAACGACTGAAAAACTAGCCGTGTAATCAACGTCATAGACCCTGTTTAGATTGGGAAGATTGATTCCGGACTGGTGAGTGCCATCGTGTTTACATTTGAAAACTTGAGGCGCCTCAAAATACATTGAAACAACAACAATTTCAAATTTCACACATTGAAACAACAACAAAGTAGACTCATGAGTCCGGTTGTTATGATTTGTTCGTGCCTCACCAGATTCACCAACCCACAGTTCTCTTGTCTACGAACTGCCGTGATACCGGGCTCAATCTTCCCAATCTAAACAACGTACTAGGGATTCATGTCCTGTTGACGTGTATTTTTATCTGCTTACTTCACAAATGTCAAAGAATAGGTAATTGACATTTGCCGCCATTTGCAAAAATTATTGCATCTTCTGATAGGGTGACAACTTTTGCGCCACCTGGTACTTGTATTTGTAAGTTAACTTAAATTCTTTGTTTATTAGTTATCTAAAGCACTTACTGTCTACCTCTGCTGCAAAGGTCTTAACAAGACCCAGTCATTAAAAGTTCAATGCACTTGTTGCACAAACGAATTCTAAAATTCTAAAATTTTGTAATTTACTCTTTTCAAAATCCGCCAAAATGACAAATGTCAAAGAATCCAATAATATGTTCCTACTCAAAGTTCCAGTTTAACTTTTACAACACCAAATTAAACCCCTATGTGTCAGAGTTGATTTTAAATCCTTTTTAATAGATTAACATAAAATTAATATTTAGGAAAAAACCGTTTTTTTTTTTGGCAATAAACTATGAAATTGGATACGTATAGGAAAAATTTAACTTAGTATATCTACACAAAATAAAATATTTAAATTTTATTCTTGTAAATTAAATACAAACAAAAAAGAAATGAAATTCGAGCAAACAAAAATAAACAAAATACAAAAACCGCACAAGCATTTTTTTTTTGTTTTATATTTTTACACGTGCATACTTAATGGAATGATTTTAAATTTAAAAGGCCGGCAAACTAATTTGATTGGCTCTAAAAATTGTTAGTTAAAACTTGAAAACCTTCTTTTGTGTTTCAGTCGAATATACCACCATACCATACATACAAATTTGTTTTGCTGTCTATGTCAACGTGGGAAACCAGTTTAAGAGCATAGATTTAAAAGCTTTTTTTTACAGAATTTAAAACAAATCTTTAGGTATTCTACAGTGAGTGGTAAAAGTGAAGACACGTTTAGTAAAAAAAAATGTATAAATTAAGATTCACTTAGTTTCCAGCTAGTTTCAGTTCTTATTCGAAGAGCAGGGCAGGGGAGTAAATAACGATTTTAAGAAATTTGTTTTACTTATACATTTTTCTACGAAAGCGATCCCATATATGTGAAAGGCAATAGACACACAGGAAAACGTCAAAGAATATCCAATGGAATAGGAACTTCAAAGTAATACCAGGGCTGTAAAAATGCTGTTCTGCTTTCCTGGAAAATCGAACTTATTTGAAAAGAATGTCTGTGTAAGAATATGCTATGTACATAGTTTGTCCCTCTTTATACAAGGTGGCGCAAAAGTTGTCACCGATTGCAAATGGGATCAAATGTCAATTCTACTTTGACATTTGTGAAGTAAGAAGATACAAGACATAAATCAATTTACTCCTAAAAATCGAGAAATAATTGTTTCGATTGATTTTTTACCACCAATTGGAAAAATTATAGCATCTTCCGATATAGGATGACAACTTTTGCTCAACCTTGTTAGATACTATATTAAAACCTTCTTTGAAGTCGATATAAGGAGGCAATTTGTATATAGAATTTCCTGAGTTCCTTTCCTTATCTTAAACCACATTGTTATAAGCCGAAAAAAATCTTGGCAAAATTTTTTGGGCATTCAGAGATTATAGCCAACAATATTTGATGTAGTGTGTACTTATAGGAGATTTATACCTCTTAAGTTGGTACAATTCATAAAGTGTCTTCTTTCTGGTGGATGGGGGGCACTATGTCTAGGTTTCAATCATCGACTATAGTAACTTTCATTTTTCACGTAAAGCTGAGCTATTTTTCTTACGAATTCATTATACTCATTACACGCTGACCTGAAGATCATCTGCAGACTTCATGATTGGAATATCTGGCAGAACACAATGCGACGGAGCCGCAGCCGGAGTCGCAGCCGGATCATCTGACAAAATATTAAATACACACAAAAACAATGCTACGAGCAAAATGGAACGCAACTTCAGATGGAGCTGCAGTCGGAGCCGCAATGGTTCGCGAACTTTTAACTTTTCATGCAGAGCACTTTTGACATTTCAATTTATATGAAGAAAAAAAGAGCCGGAAAAAAATATTGAAGTTTTTAGTGCTTATTTGTGTAGCAAGACAAATTATTAATTACTAAAAAAAAAATTGGAAATGAAAAAAGGTAATAGTTAACTTTTTTGTTCTTTAAAATTACAAAAAGCTATACAGCTCATTGTGGGAAGGTAAAAAAAATTACGTACGGCATTTTTTGAAAGCAGTTGCAGCAGAGCATTGTGTTCAGCCAGTAAGTTGGGTGAACGGACATTTTAACCATCGTCATTCAAGTTGAATTTATTGTTTTGCTAACACATCCCAAACTTCAGCGAAGCGTATTAACTGGATGCTTGGATGATTTCAATTGAAAATTTGACGTTTGAACTGAAAGTGAAACAATAATATGAAATATCAAGCGAATTTAGTTATTTTTCTATTTTTATTGTTTTTTTTTTCGTAAATAATAGTTTTTTTTTAACAGTATTAAGACTAACTAACCGCTCTTTCATTTTAAGTTGCATAAAATACGTTCCGAAATGTCAAACTGAGGCAAAGTAAAATGTATGCAAAGTATCGGGGATGCGTTCCAAATGCGCATGAATTATAGTGAAATACTAATCTTTGTTTGGCGTTTTGTCTGTCTGTGGCTTTGTATAATCAGAAAATGTATTCTTTCCAGATACTCTGCACCGACTGTGTGTCTACACCTGTATTCATACTCTGATTTCGGCAGGATTCTGTTCTAATGATATATCCTTTCGTTTCTCATTGTTCTCTTTTGTCGATGTTCTTTACCTACTATTTGGGACGAAAATCTCACGAATTGTTCTCTCTTAGCATTTCTGTTTCAAGTATGTAGTATTTTTGACTTGTTAGCCTATAGTTCTTAGATGGATGTACCAGCCAGCACTCTTGGTTTAACCGAGAAGGCTGCTCCTTGTGGCACTTCTACAAGATGGCGCCAGTATACAACCACTACAAGAATATGTAATAGATTGTTTCTGTTACTATCTTCTTTTTTTTTTTTGCAGCAAAACGAAAATTAATTTAATGTGCCTCAACTCTCAACATGCACTGTAAATCTATTTTATAATTACCTCGATATTTTACCATATTCATATTCAAATTTCTGTGGTTTTTTTGTATATTTTCGGTGATTTTTTTTTGTATTTGTTATTTTGGAGGAAAACCAATTTTTTAATATATTCTTGTGACGGAAACAAAAAATATAGCTACATTTGGGAAGGCATCACATCTTAATAGTTTTGATCACATCATGATGATGTTAGTATTGATTAAGTAGCTGAGGGAAAAAGAGATTTTTTTCACGACTATAAATGTTGTGAACAAAAACGAAACAAGCACCATTCGAATCTCTTATACCAAAGGAGGAACAGGAAAATCGAATACACCTCACAATATGGTAAGACAAACAAAATAAAGGATTATCTATAAGGCAATGGGTTTTATGACATCGTGTTTTTTTTTTAGAAAATCTTCGTAATTGGATTGGCAATTATTGCCGCTGTTAGCGCTGGCTCACCATCAAGTGAGTATCTTCCTCCATCTCTTGATGAAGTTGCTTTTGGTAACTTTTTAGAAGCTGAGCCAGCTCATTCCTTGGCTGAGGATGGTTACCGTTATAAGACCATCAGGAAGTACCGTCATCGTCGTGATGTCAACGAATTGCCAGCTTATGAATACTTGCCCCCAGTTGGAAACTCTTTCGGTCCAGTTCAACAATCGGTGCAATTTAGTGCTCCAGCTCAGTTTTCTGCTCCATCAAATGAGTACATTCCACCAGCAGCACCTGTAAGCTTCCAGGCTCCAGCAGTGCACCACCATCATCATGCACCAGCTCCAGTATTCCAATCTGCTCCAGCACCCATCTTCCAATCTGCTCCAGCACCAATCTTCCAATCTGCTCCAGCACCAATCTTCCAATCTGCTCCAGCACCAATCTTCCAATCTGCTCCAGCTCAAGCCCACCATCATCATCATCATGCTCCAGCTCCAATTCAAATCTCTGCTCCAGTAAACGAGTATATTCCTCCAGCAGCACCAGTGAGCTTCCAAGCTCCAGCTCCAGTGCATCATCATCATGTTTCAGCTCCAGTTCAACATTACCATGCTCCAGCTCCAGTGCAACAGATTCATGTTTCAGCTCCAGCACCAGTTCAGCATTATCATGCTCCAGCTCCAGTCCACCATCACCATGCCCCAGCTGCCATTCAGATTTCAGCTCCAACTAACGAATATATTCCCCCACCAGCACCAGTGAGCTTCCAAGCTCCAGCCCCAGTGCATCATCATCATGCACCAGCCCCAGTGCAACACATCCATGTTCCAGCTCCAGTACAGCACTACCATGCACCTGCCCCAGCTCCAGTACAGCACTACCATGCTCCTGCCCCCGCCCCAGTCCACCATCATCATGCCCCAGCTCCAATTCAATTCTCTGCTCCATTAAACGAGTATATTCCTCCAGCAGCACCAGTGAGCTTCCAAGCTCCAGCTCCAGTGCACCATCATCATCATGCTCCAGCACCTTCTTTCTTCTCTGCCCCAGCTCCAGCACCTGTATTCCAGTCTGCCCCAGCACCAATCCACCATCACCACCATGCTGCTCCAGCACCAATTCAAAGTTTTGAAGTTGCACCAGCACACAGTCTGCAAGCCGATGGCTACCACTACAAGAAAGCCCGTCGTTCCTAGAATGTTTCTTCTTAAGGTATAACATAATAAAAGAGATATAAGCAGGATGGCTTATATTTTACAATGAAAACAAATACAAAAAAAAAAAACAAACAAAATTTGTTAGTTAATAATATTTATAAATAAAACTGTGTATTCTTTGATCTATGACATGCCATGACATGACAGATATGCCAAGTGACGTTAAGAAATAAAAATGGCATACGTTCCATGAATATGATTTCCAGTCGCAATTTTTGAGATTTGCATAAATAACAAGTCTCTTCAGGTCATCAATCATTTGTATTTCATAAGTAAGAGAACAAATTTTAATGAAAAATAAAGAAGCCAAATTCACTCTTCCGCTTCAGATTAAAATAAAAAAAATTGACCCCAGTCTCAGTTCAAATTGAGACTTCATTCATGTAAGCCCAACTAAGGTAAGTTCACATAAGGAGACTCCTATCCTATTATTGAACAAGTGCAATGAAGAAAATTAAGTAGTTCTCTTTCTGTATATTATTTTCTCTTTTCGATTAAAATCAGCTTAAGAGAAAATCAAAATATAGTTACTCATATTTTGACTTGAACTTTCATGTGAAAAAAACGTGAACCCAAAATTTGACAGACTAATTTTGATACTATTTTGTTTTGCCAGGAGATTATTTTTTTATTGACAGCTAATTAAAATGACAAAAAAAAGATTTATCAAAACCACGAAAATGATAATTCTTCTGACACATATGTACATTAATACTACGTTAAGCATTTTCTGGTAGTTCCTTTTAACTATACTTAAACCGAACGCCCGCCAATACAAAATATACCATTTGAAAGCTTATAATAATTAGAAGAGCTAACAGTGAATCCGTCCACTACATGCGTGTAAAAATAGATGGTCGAATTTCGACCACAAGCGAATAGCGATACTAGTTTTTTTTTAATATATTAATGAGTTAATAGGAAATTTATTTGGATGAGATAATCGACTTTTTCTTGGTTAGCAACAAGAATTAATATCTTAAAAATTGACTTTTGACTTCTGACTTATTAAGCTTGGGGCAACAGTTAAGATATCTGTACAATTTTTATTCCATAATTTATTACATCCGGTTTGGAGGATTAAATTCATTTATTAGTATATATTCACTGTTAGAATTTATTAGTTTTATATTGAATATAAAAAAACAACAATTTAAATAAAATTATATAATACAGTATGGATTTAAGCCCCTGGGGTAGAAGGTTTAAATTAATAAAGAATTGTGTGTTAAATTTTTTTAGTTGTTACAAGGTGGCGCAAAAGTCATTATCTTATCGGAAGTTGCTATAATTTTTGCAAATGACAGCAAATGTCTTCTTCTTTGACATTTTGTGAAGTAAACATTTTCAAAATACACGTCAATATCAAGACGTCATGAATCACTATCACTTTTTAAATGAAATTTTGTAGACTTATTTTTTGTCCTAAAATATTTAATACAACGTTTTAATTGGAGCCGAATTGAGGTAATTTCGTAAATTACAGAAAAAATATTTTCCTTACAAATGTACTACTAATTTCATTTGACAGCTAATTTAATTTGGTAGTAGGTCAGTTTCTTTATTTCCCAAAACTGCCTCTTTTTACTCATTTCAGCCCAAAGTTCTGTCAACGTTCATTAAAAAAAATTGGAATATAATTGGTCAAAATTGGCAGTTTTGAGAAGTAAGGAAACAGGCCTAGTGATCTTATTTTAAATTTCTGTTTTCCATACATAAAATTTTGACATTTTCAATGGTAAGCCATGGATGCATTTAACTTGGGTGTGTTCATAAAGTTTTTACGTAATTTCGAACCAAATTTCGGGCGAATTTGATTCAAATTACCTCATTTCGAAATGTGTGAGAAACGAGATATGTAATTTGAAATTTGAAAATTTTCAACGAAATTATCTCATTTGCCTCCATGTAAACTTAGTAGATAAAAGTTTCTTAATTAAGTTAATTAAATTGGAAGAATACCTAACTGTAGGATTAGCAATCTCATCCACCTCAGATATAATGGCACAATATACATTGCAAGGTCACAGTGTATAGGTACTTAACACCCCTGCATTGTGTCATTTTTCATTTATAATATATTGGCTAAGTTCAAATTCAAAAAAAAGTTTAAATGCAGTAGCATTACACTATTTATGCACATCTGGAACGCATCCCGGGTGATTTGCATACATTTTATTGTGCATCAGTTTGACATTTCAGAAGGATTTTTATGCAGCTTAAAATAAAAAAGCGGTGCCATATTAGTAAAATGACAACCGTAATAAGGTTGAATAAAAAACTATAATTTACAAAAATAAAAAATTAATAACAATTAAAAAATAATAGAATCCATATTTTTCTTTCACTTTTATTTCCAACGTCAAACTGTCAATTAAAGCATCTAAACAAAATTGGATGAGTTTGCTGCTCAGTTAGACACTGATAACACAATCTTTTTGACAGTTTGTAGGAATGTATGCTTTCTTTACTTCATTCCCCCCAAGCGAGCTGTCAAAAAGACGAAAGACGAAACTGACGTTTTGGGATGCGTTCGTTTAGAAACTCATGACGTTGTCAACATTTTCTCTTTTGACTTTCGGAACTCATGAGTTTACAGGAAATAAGCATGTAATGCGTCTTGGAACTCAGTAATTCATGAGCATACATCAAAGTTTGTTTTTTTAAGGTTTGTATAATTCTACGGAGTAGTAGCCCGTGACGTAGTTATTAGTCCGTAGGACTGTTACGCCGAAGGTCTTGGGTTCGATTTCCAGCCTCTTGCGAGGAATTGATAAATTGAGTATCTCTTGTCATGAAAAAGTGCTTCTCACCTTAACCGTTCGGATTCGGCAAAATTGTAGGTCCCCTCTATTCCTGCGAATAGCACACAAGAATGGTTGAGAGTTGTAATTCACAATTTTTTATAACTATACGGATTTTCAAAACATTTGTAAACTTCCATATTGTCTTATTTTAAGTTTTTTGTACAGCTAAATTAAAATCAGTTCGGGCTCTGTTCAAAAACTTTTACAAGAATTCTTCATAATGAAGGACTTTTACGCCGAAGGTTATCAAAGAAAAGCAACTTAAGAATTTTTTCATCAAATTAAGGCTAAAGGTATAGTAGTTAAATATTTCTACCCGATTATCAAACGCCTAGTTCCTTTACTTTGGAACTCTGTGCGTTTGTGTAAATTTCTACACTTTTTTTTTGTTGTATGAACTTTTGGGAGCCTTTTGTGTAGTAATTCACACAAATGCAGTAAGTAAATGCACAAATTAAAGGAACACACCTATTATATTTACAACAGCCATATTATATTTTTAAAATATGTTTAACTCTAAATAAATTCCAAAATTTAAACTTACCAATAGATCACTTTCTTCTGAAGGCAATAAAGTATTGTGTATGTAAAAAGAAATTATCGTTATTGCAACATTTTTTAAAACAGCCCAAACACACACATACACTCATTTCATAACACCAAACATCACATGCGATTTATACAGAATAGAAATTCGTTTCCAAATTAAAGCTTCCATCTTTTGCTGTATAGATAGACGATCCAAAAAATCACGCACAAAAATTCGACTTTTGCAACACGGCAGTTGGCCAAAGAATAAAAAGAGTTCCACCCGTTAGCATCGTAAATTGTTGTAAAAAGAATATTCTAAAATTTTTTGTTGCTGTAATCTGAATTTATTATGTTATTCCCTTCCCTTGATATACTTTTTAATTGATATTACCAAACAACTTTCAATTAAAACCACTTAAAAAAAAATAACGATACATAAATTTCGTATAGTTCTTATCAAGTTGAAAAATCAAACGCTACTCATCAGAGAGAAAAAATTAAACATCCCAATTTGTGTTACCTCGTCATTCACATATCAATCTGAAAAAGAATGGTCGTCATTTGAAATCTTGATCTTAACCTTGATATTTTTTGTTTGTTTGTTTCTTTTTTCTGTCTGTCTTGAGGCCTCGAAATCAAAGACTGATCCATGACGCTAGAAAAATAATTTGTCTGATTATTATTAGATAACATCATATAACAACCACTTTAAATTAAATCAGATCAATTCTCCAAAAAATCAGAAGATGCCCATAAATAAATCAAATTTAATTGCATCTCATTGCGTCCAACGCGCAGCCACTGCACCGCGCCGGTCCGTCATCAAAATAGATTATAGAGATTTAAACCTTAAAAACCACAAGCTTATAATATGTGTAATAAATTATAAACCACAACCGGTGAGATGCTTAACACCTCACTTGTGTAGGTATACCTGTATGGAAAGCGAAAGTTTCGAAGAAAAGATGCGCATCGTCACATACTGAAAAGATACAATTCGCCTTGAATAGATTGAAAGTTACTCTACTTTTAAGGCAAACACAACAAAAATGTTAACATTTCTGTTCCCACGGCTTATGTTTTATTTCTGTCAGATTGGGATGATGATTGAAAGAAAAATAATAAAAATCCCAATAAATTGGTACTTTAAATGATTGGTCGCACTATCTACATAAGTTTTAATTTATAGATAATTCATCACTTATAACTATATTATATTCATTTAACTAATTTATACATTAGATTGTGTTTAAAAAAAAAAAAAACAATCATACCCTATTCGATGCTATCAATTTTTATATACTAGAACATCTGATTGACCTTGACTAATTTTTTTTCGCTATACAATCATTTTATATCGTGGAAACTATTAAATCGATAGTATTTTGGGGGATCTTTAAACATATATGTAGTCACTATAGTATTGTTATTGATTAAAAAAAAAACTGAATATTAAATTAGCCACTAGGATTAATGGAAATAGCGTGTGAATGTTGGTATTAGTATAAATGGGGTGTTTGATGTTAGAATGGACATCATTTCCCTTTCGATTCAATTGGGAAACAGTCAAAGATGGTGAGTTAGCAGAACTTGAAATCCAGATTTGGTGTTTTATAAAATATTATTTTTTTTTTACAGAAATTTTTTACTGTCGGTTTAGCATTATTTGCTGTTGCAGCTTGTGCAGTTGCTCAAAGCTACCCATCTTCGGAGTATCTTCCACCACAAGATATAGGAATACCATCAAATGAATATTTGGCTCCTATTGCTCCAGTTGCTCCAATTGCTGATTACTCTTCCGGAGTTCTTGCTGATGATGGTTACCGTTACAAGACCGTCAAACGTTTCCGCTCAAGGCACCGTCGTGATGTTAACGAACTTCCATTGAACGAATACTTGCCACCAGTCCAACAAGAATCGTATGCACCAATCTCAAGCTTCAATGCCCCATCTAACGAATACTTGGCCCCTATTGCTCCAGCTGCTCCAATTACTGATTACTCTTCCGGAGTTCTCGCTGATGATGGCTACCGTTACAAGACCGTCAAACGTTTCAGGACTGCCAGGCGTTTCCGTTCAAGGCACCGTCGTGATGTCAACGAACTTCCATTGAACGAATACTTGCCACCAGTCCAACAAGAATCGTATGCACCAATCTCAAGCTTCAATGCGCCATCTAACGAATACTTGGCCCCTATTGCTCCAGCTGCTCCAATTACTGATTACTCTTCCGGAGTTCTCGCTGATGATGGCTACCGTTACAAGACCGTAAAACGTTTCAGGACTGCCAGGCGTTTCCGTTCAAGGCACCGTCGTGATGTCAACGAACTTCCATTAAACGAATACTTGCCACCAGTCCAAGGAGAATCATATGCACCAATTTCAAGCTACGCTACCCCATCCAACGAATACTTGGCCCCTATTGCTCCAGCTGCTCCAATTACTGATTACTCTTCCGGAGTTCTCGCTGATGATGGCTACCGTTACAAGACCGTAAAACGTTTCAGAACTGCCAGGCGTTTCCGTTCAAGGCACCGTCGTGATGTTAACGAACTTCCTTTAAACGAATATTTGCCACCAGCCCAACAAGAATCATATGCACCAATCTCAAGCTACTTCACCCCATCCAACGAATACTTGGCCCCAATCGCTGCTCCACTCGATCAGTACTCTTCCGGAATTCTTGCCGATGATGGTTACCGTTATAGGACCGTCAAACGTTTGCGTTCAAGGCACCGTCGTGATGTCAATGAACTTCCATTAAACGAATATTTGCCACCAGTCCAACAAGAATCATATGCACCAATTTCCAGCTACGGTGCCCCATCCAACGAATATTTGGCTCCATTTGCTCCAGCTGATTCATTTGCTCAGTACTCTTCCGGAGTTCTTGCCGATGATGGTTACCGTTACAAAACTGTCAAACGCTTCAGGACCGCCAGGCGTTACCGTTCTAGACATTAAGCCGTTTATATTACCTCTTTAAGGTTCCCCCTTGTAGTAAACAGTTATTTACTATTCATTGAGAGTGTAAAGCATTTAGAAACTCGTATTATATCAGAAATGTCTGTTAAGTACTTAGTATTGTAATAAACACGTAGATACCTTTAACCTTTTTTCTGTTAAACAAAAAAAACAAGTGGTTTTTCTTTCTTAATTTATCTTACTTTTTAAAATGTTTTCAAATGCCATCTGGTGCTAAAAAATTTTGAATCATAAAATCCTGATTTGGAAAAAAGAGGAAACTAAAAAATGTGTGCCTCTGAATCGGAACGAATAAACAATGTTTGTCCCTTTTTAGAACATTTTATAAGGCCCTGTCATTTGATTTCAATGTTTTCTGAAAATTTTTAAAAGAGTTGATTTTGCAAAGGTCTCTTCATGTTTAAAGCGTTCTGGAGATATTCAGTGCCGGAACACATAATTTTTTCATACTTCTTGGTCTTTCAGCTTCTGCTTTCATTTTTGGGCAGTGAACAACGAGACCCTAGTTTCTTAATTGAAGATTAGGTATATTAATTCCTTCGAAAGGTTATTGGGTCAACAAACGAGAGAGGAAAGTCTTTCCACTTAGGCTATATCTCCTTTAAAATCTTAGTGCCTGTTTACATAGGCATTTTACTGAAGGGCGCATCCAGTGAGACAGGTAGATTTTATGTGCGTAGAAACGATAAGGATTTTGGGATGGAATTTATCCTTCCCGTTTCTACGTACACATAACTCTACCAGTCTCACTGGTTGCGCCTTTCAGTAAAATGCCTATGTATACAGGCACTTACAATATGCAAAAATCATTATCAAGCAGTTTGTCCCATTCAACCTACTACTGGTTTACCTGACAGACTTGCTACAGAGCTATTGAAACCTATAGACAATGACTTGAACTATGAACTGACTCATCTGCATTGTTAGCCTTATCTTCAAGAAAGTAGATCCTAGCTGAACTGAACTAACTACAAAGGTATCAATCTCCTTAGCATTCCTACCAGATATTTTATGTAACGCCTGAACCCATTCCTCAAGAAAGTAATAAGTTCCTATCAGTGTGGCTTTAGGACAGGAAAATTCACCATCGACCAAATGGAAAAAAAACCCCGGAATTTCCAAAAGCAACTCGTCTATTTGTGCACGCTGCTGCCTCATCAGGATCGGCAAAAACCTCATCACAATGCGCTGTCAAGTTACTTGTCTTTAATATCCCTCTTGAACTAAGTGCAAAACTAACGTCAACACTAGAGGGCACTATCTTTCAAAGTGACAGAAAATCTTCATATACCACAGCTATAATTTAAAGGCCGAAAACGTACTATATTGAGATACTTAGGGACTTTGTTTAGCCATATACATAGGTTCTGGTATAATAGGTGGCTTTTTTGCAATCCCTGGGACAATTGGTTAAAAAAGAACCACAACGGAGATTAGCGATGCCAGCACAGAAACAAAATGGAGATTTCATTCAAACTATCGATAACAAGTATGAAATTCACGCCGGTAATACAGTTTTCCTGTGCGCTTCAGGTGGCAGTTATAGCTTTCATTGAAACTGATCACTGAAAATTTTGATATTAAGTTTTGAGGCATTTTAAAGGCAAAATCCGTCATTATTTTGATGCAAATGTACCAGCAGAATAACTTTTTCCAATAGCTGCTTCTTTAATCTGACATTCAATTCATTCAATTGAGTAGCCCTTTTAAAGACAATAATCATCTCGGTTCTGATGTTTGGTTTGTCCAGGAGGCAAGGACTTTGATGTCAAAGGTGGGTGAGTGAAAGGTGCAGTGAATGAATCCGTTGCTTTGTTTTGACATCTTTAATTCGCACACCCAATGCATTACAGTCAAGGAATAAGCCTATTATTGACAACTGATATTAACGGGCCTGCCGGAGAGAAAGTAAAGAGAGCATGCGTTACATATAGGTCGCTTCTAATAAGAATGTTGTATGCGTCGACGCAACGCAAATGACAGATTCTATTTTTCGGCCCCTTTAGACAGTTTTTAGAAGAGAATTCTTCAGGTAATTTTTAGTCTCTTTTGTATAGACGGTGAGTGGAAGAAGAGATACTGCACACTGGTAACCAGCCAAAGAACTAAAAGTCCAAATGAGTATAGGGTCACGAGTGGATGACCATTAATGATCCAGCCTTTTCATGACCTTGAAAGTGCCAATTGAAATTTTTTTAAACAAAATACAACTCTTAACCATAAAACTTGGGCATAAGCCATCTCAAGTTCTTGTTGTTTCATTCAAACCTTCAAATACGCATTCCAATATAGGTAATCTTATTTTTTTTAAATCAATCTGATTGATTAGTCCAATCCAATTTGAACTATTTTATCTCACGCTCTAAATTTCTAAACCATATCTATATTGTTTATCTTTTTTTGTATTAAAATTAAAATAAGTTCATCTGATCTGAATTAATTCGGTTGTTTAATTTTGTTCATTGAAATTGAAAAGATATTCATGACCAGCAGCTACACGCACATTGTTTCAAATTGAATTCAATTATATTTCGATGGTGCGGAAGTAAATGTGTCTCTACATTTGATCGCTATACTCTGGTTTTTGATGCTCTGCTCATCTTGATTTTGTTTATTTAGATTGTCTTATAGCCTTATACTTTTTGTTTGTATTGATTTTGAACTAAATGATGACATTGACAACGGTAAAAAGGTGTGATATCGAGAATTGTATAAATACAATAGATTATTAAGAATTAAGTATCATTCGATCGCTTGCTTTATTCAAGTGATTAAACAATTAAGTAAAATGGTAATTAAGTCACCTCTTTTTTATAAATATCTCTAAAGAAGAAAAGGTACACAAAGGATTAACCTAATCTTCTGTTTTTTTATTTATTTATAGAAATTGTTTCTTATTGGATTAGCCTTATTGGCAACAGCTTATGGAGAGTATTCTGATCCTCAGGATAGTCTGGCTGTTCTTGAAGAAATTGAGACTCTTAACCCACCTTCCAATCAATTAGTGGACGATGGATATCGTTATAGGACGATAAGGCGTTTCCGTGCCCGTCATCGTCGTGATGTCAACGAACTTGTGTCTCCTGAATATTTGCCACCTGTCAATGAATTGTCCTATCAGGCTCCTGCCGCTGATTACTTAGCTCCAATTGCTCCCCAAGTAGAGATTGATTCTGGTTTTCTAGCTGATGATGGATACCGCTATAAGACTGTCCGCAAGTTGCGTCACCGTCAGCGTCGTGATGTAAATGAACTCACCCAATACTTGCCCCCAAGTCAGGAGATTTCATATGATCTCCCATCTGACGACTACTTGGCCCCAATTGCATCTTATCCCCAGGAACAACTACTTGCTTCAGGAGTTCTCGCCGATGATGGATACCGTTACAAGACTGTCCGTAAATTGCGTCACCGTCAGCGTCGTGATGTAAATGAGCTCACCCAATACTTGCCCCCAAGTCAGGAGATTTCATATGATCTCCCATCTGACGACTACTTGGCCCCAATTGCATCTTATCCCCAAGAACCACTACTTGCTTCAGGAGTTCTCGCCGATGATGGATACCGTTACAAGACCATTCGCAAATTGCGCCACCGTCAGCGTCGTGATGTAAATGAGCTCACACAATACTTACCTCCAAGTCAGGAGATCTCATATGATCTCCCATCTGATGACTACTTGGCCCCAATTACATCTTATCCACAAGAACCACTACTTGCTTCAGGAGTTCTCGCCGATGATGGATACCGTTACAAGACCATTCGCAAATTGCGCCACCGTCAGCGTCGTGATGTCAGCGAACTCACCCAATACTTGCCTCCAACAGCTCAAGAAATCTCATACGAAATTCCATCCAATGAGTACGTGGAACCAATTGGCCCAATTGCTTCTGGATTCCTTGCTGACGATGGTTACCGTTACAAGACTGTTCGCCGTTCACGTCATCGTCGTGATGTCAACGAATTAGCATCAGCTCAATATTTGCCTCCCACTCAGGAAATTATACCTCAATCTCCAGTTGTTTCAGTGGCTCCAGTTGCTGATCTTCCATTAATTCAAAACGATTATTTGGCACCACTTCAGCAGACCGAAAATATTTTGGCTGACGATGGATACCGTTATAAGACTGTAAAACGGTTCAAGATTCGCCGTCATTAGAGCGAGTTCAGATCCAAAAATGAATACCAATGTACCTTTAAGACTTACCTCTAATTGTTGAGAATAAAAACGAAACGATTTTATTAATTTAAAACTTAATTTGTATACTTATCACAGTTTCTGAATTTGAAGTCCAGCTTTAAAAAATATTCAAAAATTGAAATCAGTAGTACTTTCTCTTAACTTATAAACGAATCTAGTCTCTTGAGGAGACTTTATCTTCAGCTTCCCCTTAGCACGTTCCTAAGCTACCTGCATCCAGTTTTACACGCCAAATTTGTTTATATCATCTATAGAGCTAATTTTGATAATCAATTTACTTAATGGCCTTCCAAAGAATCAGGAATTGGCCAGATTTCAATTACCAAGTTCAAATGACCTCAACTCCAAAAATTGCGTTTCGTCCAGGTACGACAGTGGGGCTCATCAGTTAGATGCTGTCGTACCCTTCGTACCCTTGGCTAGAGTTCTTTTTTATCTTAAAAAAATCAAAGGAGAGGTGGGCGGTATTGATGTGAATGTTTTGACCACAATTGACATCTTTGATTTTTTCTAGGATCTATCAAAGTGGAAAAATTTCATCACTATAGATTTTGACTTCAAACCGCATTTATGTTTATGAACCCGGCTCAATGTGAAAAATTGAAGACCGAGCCCAATATAATCAACATGTTCCATAAGGACTTAGCCAAGTGCAGAGAATTTTCGGGGCCTTGCTCTTATTCCGGAGAAAAACTGTGTTACCGACAATAATGACTTATTTTATATCGATAGTTTGTATGGCAACATCAATTTTTTTCCAGTGATTCAGTTGCTCACTCACGATATCGTCGTTTAAGCCCATTTTCCTTCGGGTTTCCTTCTTTTCAAAGGTTTTTGTTTCGATAATAAATAAAGTTTAAGGACAGAAATTCAGATTTTCAATTTCGAATTCGAAGTCAAATTCGAATTTTGCTATCTGTGCTTTTTGAACTTTTTAGATTGCAAAGCTAACACCGTGCTTTTATTATATTTACGTGACTCATGGAATAACCTATTTCTTACAAATCATTGCAGAGTTAAAGATTCCAAATATCTTTTCTTTGTCTAAGGGCTAAGGATTCAGTCAAATTTCAATGCAATGACATTGAAATAAGAAATCCTATTATTTTTTTAACAAAAAGAAGAAGACCCATAGTTTAGCGTCCTTTCGATTTATTTTCATACAAACAAAATTTTAGTAAAATTTTGAAAAATAATATTTAATTATAGAAAAATTTTAGGGAGAGGATAGAGAAAGTGTTAAAAACACTCTTATGTAAATGAGTTATAATATAAAAATTCATTCACATAAATCAGTCAAGGGATTTCTTAGATCATAGCGGACAAACTCCTTAAACACTTCCTTCTTTTATATAATATTAACTTATAAGGAATTGTATTGTACTTTTAAATTTTATAAAGAAACCAATTTGTAATTTTTAAGTTAATAAAGATAAAAGTTTTAAAAAATCCTTCGAAGAACAATGTAATAAATTACAATGAAACTCTTGTTTAATATTTTCACACGGTTTTGTTATTATTTTCAACACATTTTTTTATAAGGTATGTACAATGATTTTCGTTGTTTTTTCTTCTTCTATATAAACAAGCTCTAATGACGACGAATCTTGAATCGCTTGACAGTCTTGTAACGGTATCCATCATTTGCCAAAATGTTTTCATTTTGCTCAACTACTGGAGACAAATATTCGTTACTTATGACTGGAATATCAGCAACAGGTGCAATTGAAAGAACTGGAGTCTGAGGTATTTGTTCCTGAACGGGAGGCAAGTATTGGGCTGAATCTAATTCGCTGACATCACGACGATGACGATGACGCAATTTGCGGACGGTCTTGTAACGATATCCATCATCGGCGAGAACTCCTGAAGCATATTGTGCTTCTGGGGCCAAAGGAGCAATTGGGGCTAAGTATTCGTTAGATGGGGCTACATATGAGGCTTCTTGAGTTGGGGGCAAGTATTGGGTGAGTTCGTTGACATCACGACGATGACGATGACGCAATTTGCGGACGGTCTTGTAACGATATCCATCATCGGCGAGAACTCCTGAAGCATATTGTGCTTCTGGGGCCAAAGGAGCAATTGGGGCTAAGTATTCGTTAGATGGGGCTACATATGAGGCTTCTTGAGTTGGGGGCAAGTATTGGGTGAGTTCGTTGACATCACGACGATGACGATGACGCAATTTGCGGACAGTCTTGTAACGGTATCCATCATCAGCAAGAACTCCTGAAGCATATTGTGCTTCTGGGGCCAAGTATTCGTTAGATGGGGCTACATATGCTTCTTGAACTGGGGGCAAGTATTGCGTGAGTTCGCTGACATCACGACGATGACGATGACGCAATTTGCGGACAGTCTTGTAACGGTATCCATCATCAGCAAGAACTCCTGAAGCATATTGTGCTTCTGGGGCCAAAGGAGCAATTGGGGCCAAGTATTCGTTAGATGGGGCTACATATGAGGCTTCTTGAACTGGGGGCAAGTATTGCGTGAGTTCGCTGACATCACGACGATGACGATGACGCAATTTGCGGACAGTCTTGTAACGGTATCCATCATCGGCAAGAATTCCTGAAGCAATCTGAGTGACAGATTCTAAAGGAGCAAATGGTGCCAAATATTCATTGGAAGGAGCCTGATATGCGATTTCATCTACAGCAAAACCAGCATCTTGGGGAATTGAATACTCACTAGAGTATTCTCCATAAGCTGTTGCCAAAATAGCTAATCCAATAAAAAAGAGTTTCTATAAAACAAAAAACAAATGTTAAATGAAGAAGTTTCCTTTTTTTATTTGGTATGTATAAGTAGGTATCCAGATTTGTGTAACTATAATTACCATTTTGACTTGTTTTAATCGCTTTAATAGAAGAAGCGATCGAATGATATTTAATTTTTAGCAAGCATCGTATTTATACAATTCTTGAAATTTATAAATTTGACGTGCGTTCTTCATCACATGCCATAAATTAATTAGTTCAAAAGATAATTTATATGCAAAATAAGTCTATAAGGTGTAGGCTTTGTTGAAGCAAATTAAACCATTTTTTTTTTGCTATGAATTTAAAAATGAATAATCATGGGAATAAAAAAAAAATAAAAAAGAAGAAATCATTATTTATTTGTTTTTTTTTTTTTTTTTTTTTTTTCAGTAGGTAAATGTATATTTGCGAAATTAGTTTTATATACTTAAGAATGACTTTAATGATACGATAAATTGGTTATACACGTGGGCGCAAAAATTTACACCTATTGCAAATGGTGGCAAATGTCAAAATCGAAACAATTATTCGACGTTCTTTAGGTGTATTGTGATTCAGTTCTCTTTGACGTGAATTTTCAAATGCCGCCATTTGTAACCGGTGACAACTTTTTTGGGTAGACAAAAACATTAAGTATAAAAATGTTCTTATAGATTGCAACTGCGTTAAATTATCTACATGATTATCAATCCATTTTTAACATAATATGAATTAAAAAAAAACATGAAATCTAGCTTTGTATCTGCATCTATTTCAATGATCTAAAAAATTAGTTTTTATTCTGGCAGGTAGGTGGCTTTTTAATTTTGTATCCAAACAAGTTCCTGGAGATTTTTTTGTTTTCGTTTTATTTCTTCTGAAATCTCTTGTAGCTATGTATTTTTCACACGAGAGGAAACAAAATGGTAAGAGATTTTCTGTTCTTTTCTTTTAAAGTATATTGGTTAAACGAAAGCTACGTGAAATGTGAAGAGAAGAAGAATGTCAAAAAGATCTTCTCACAAATCCACGGTTGTTAATGAATCCTGTAATTTTGAAAAATGCAAACGGCTCATCGTTCTTTTTTATAGAGCTTTTTAAAGCTTTTAAAATGGACTCGAACTGTTTTTTTTTTTGTTAGATTTAGCCGTAGATACCAAACTCCATTACAAATTTGGCTGAAAATGTCTGATTTCGAAATGTAATTTGCATGAAAAATGAGATAATTTGGAACAGAATTTGGAAACAGATCAAACAGATCACAATCTTCACCCCAAACGTTGGTTTATATAGAACAGACCTAGCTAAATCTTAACCGTATCCGGTATAGATATACCTAAATAGATATTCAAAATATTTCATCCCGATAAAATCCTGTTTTCAAGAATAAATGTTAATATTCAATAAGTTCGTCATTTTTTTTTTTAAAGTTCGATATGTACATATTTAGATAAATGTATATCTCTGAAATATTTAAACATCTAAAACCAATTTATATCTATTATGTTTTGTATTAAAAAAAATAAATAAAACCAATATGGTGCTCACGAGCTATTAACATAATTTAGGAGCAAAAGTGTCATATCATAAATTTAATTTTTTTTTGTTTGAATGTAGATATATTATGCTGCTGTATACTATCTTAGGTTAGAAAAATTTATATGAATATTTAAAAATACTCGCACTTCATTTGCATTTGGTTGGTTTTAGAGTTGGCAACAACAACAACTACAAACTACGAAAATCAATAAAACAAGGAAATAATTTTATTCATTTTATTATTTTTAATTAATTTAGACGTATTTTAATTGCAATAGCTAAGGAAATGATGCAGTTATCTAGGAATTTTGTTCTTCTGGTTTTAGGATAGACTTCGATCATCGAACTACCAAAAGCTTAAAATAAAAAAAAGTCAAGTGATTCTAAAAACATTTTATGTCATTTTAACTGATTGCTGTTGAATGCAGGGCAATGAACAGAGATTATGAATCATAAAGATGGGAAACTTTCGTATAAGTTTCACCCTCTACCCAAAACCAATTTGTTTTCATTGTTGTTTTTGTAATTTCATCTCGTGGCGATGAATCGGTGAGAATTGGAATAACAACTTAACGGGGTGAGTTTGATTTGTTTTGACAACCCAACGATTTGGTATGATTAAAAAAGCGCAGCCTTCTTTAAAAAATTTAATTGACTATAAAATGGCGGCTTTTAAGTGTGTTATCGGGATGTGTTGGAAAAATAAAGAATTAGGTAAAGGTGTAAATAGAAATTTTTTCACGAAGTGTAAATGAAAATGAAATCCCAAATGCAAAAGGAGTTTTTCTCCTTCAATCAATCCATCGATCAATCTTGGTAATGCTTTAGTTTTGCTGCGTATTAGCGAGTATCAACTCTGTTTTGTATATATAATTAGTAAAGTGTATTTGTTGTTGTTTTTAGAGCAGTAACAACTAACATTCGAAATTTAAAAAACAAAAAAAAATGCCGAAAAACCGTTGACGGATTTGATTTCAGTGCCCAAAACTATACTAAGAAATACTACTGTTTCTTGTCTTCTCAAAGTGTCAAAATATTAACAGTTATTATTATTAAATAAACTTATTAACATAATTGACGATATTTTGTTTAACAAGTTAATTGAAATTCATGAAATGAAATTAAAATATCAATTTTATTATTATTAAGTTATGCCACTTTCAAATTACCTATGTATATAAAAATTTTATGAATATACTTATAAATATTTGTATTGGCTCTACATATATTTCGATCGATATATTAACTATAATCGCTTAAAATGAATATACCCCGTCATAAGGAAGTGCGAGTTTAAAGTCTAATTCTTAAAAAATATAACATGAATAAAAAAAAATTCAAGGCTATGACGCAGTTATAGTTAACTTAATTATGATAATCTAGATCTAGACATTAGAAATATGATAGAACTTTTATTTATTTTCAGATTCTTATTATCTCAGTATAGAAGAAATTAACATATAATTAGCCTGTTCGTTTATTTGTCCCGAACTCACATTTTTAACCAAACAGGCCTAATGCCAAGGCACCTGAATCTGAAAAAATGACAATACAACTATCTGACACTTTGCAAGGGTTCTAGTCACAATAGAAATTCTGTATGTATTTAAACTAGTATTTTTAGTATATCTATTAAAGGAATTGTTCTTTTTTTTCAGCCTACAAATTACAATATAATAAGCCAACTTTCAGATTTAGAACAGACTACTTACTATAACCAAAACTGGCAATAGCGAAACATATTATGTATGTACATAGATTCAACTTCAACATAATAATCAGTTGTACCAATATAAGGAACTACGTAATATGCCTACAACTTCAAAACCTTATTATGTATAAACATTTTGTCATTAATTGGGAAATTTACCCATCTGTCAATGTCAAATGTGACAGCAATCATTTTGTTTAAACTGACAGATTGATAATTACCAAGATTATGTATGTACGTATAAAATAAATAATAAACAAAATGATTATTTTGCTTTTAAAAATAAGTATATAGGTAAACAAAATGTCAGTTACCACAAAGTGGAGATTTTGACGTTTGTGAATAAACGAGATATTGATATTTGGTAAAAAGCTTTATCTAGATTTTATGAAATAGTTGCGACAGACATTTCTTAAGTCTATTCATGGTGAAATAGCACAGTATACACCCAGCATAAATCATCTGTTAAGTTACCTGTCACTTAAAATAGTGTTGCCAATTTAAAAACTAACAGTCGTATTTATAAAACTTTTGTCTACTTAGACACTGTCTAACTATTTTCAAATTTGTGTAAATATGCTTTATTTAATAAAAATAATTATCATATTATTCACGGTTAGGATAATCTACTCTTGTGTCTTAGTTAGGCAGCTATAAAACAACAATAAACAAGGTTTTTAAACACATTTTCCAAAGTTGGACAGTTGTCCAAAGTTAGACAACTTTTATAAATAAGACCATAAATCCCTATAAAAAGAACACTCTTTAAAATTTAAATAGCAAAATATTCACCCAGCACAAATAAACTGTCAAATTAGATGTCACTTGAAATAGTGTTGCCAATTTAAAAACTAAACCTCTATAAAAAGAACACACTTTAAAATTTAAAGGTCACACTAGGTTTTCACATTCTCAATACAACATCTTTCATGGTCCACAACTTACAAATAATATAAATTCCTACATTACCTAAGAGATTGATTGATCTTAAAAACCAATTTCAAAATCTTAAGCACGAGGTATACATATTATATGCTCTGCTTAAAAGTGGAGTGTACAATAATATTCTTTTTATTATAAACAAATTGATACAAAGTCGATAAGCACTTAAGGTCCCACTGTTTTTTTTTTCAACTTTTGAAGATTCTTCACTTTTTGACACTTCTACACGTTCTGATGGAAATGATTGAGTAGTTTTTTTGAAGATTTTGAATAAATATTCAGATCATTATCATTTATTTTTATAGCTTTATTGTTGTTGTTGTCTTACATATCCCAGTTGTCATAATCTGAAATAATTTTATATTGATTTGCATAAAATATTTTATATGCGGAAGTCATCTGGGGCGGAAGGTTCTTATATTATGTAAAGTTCGTTATATACCTACTTAAAAGAAAAAAAATGATGGTTCAAATTTAATTGTTGGCATAAATTATTTTTTATGATGATGGATTACATCAGTAGCTGGGCGGCTAGCAACTGGTTGAATTAATTTAAAAAAAAAATAATATCATTAGCTTTTCATGAGTTTGATATGTATCTATTAAAAAACGATTAAAAAAATTTAATCGTGAGAAGATATGGATTTAAAAAAAAATTATTTAGAATGGCCCATAAGCAAGTTTGGATTTTGATTTTTAATTGACGAATTTAAGAGACTAAATGGAGCCTTAATATAGCTTTAATAAAAATATACCGTGGTTTTATCAAATATATATCTACCTGTAGATCCCTTCTTTCGGTTTTAGATATATTATATTTTAATTTATTTTAATTAATAATATATGTATATAGAACTGACAATTGATGCATATATATTTTAAAAATGTAAATCGATTGAAAGAACGTTAAGACAATTTTAAGTTCAAGTATATATTTATTTTATTAGACACACGTGTGTTCATAAAATTAAAATTGGGTGGTAATTAAAGATTGAACCAGTTAAAAATCTACATATATGTATATCTACGTCGAACTACATGTTTCATGATTGTGGCTCAATTCTAAATTCGAAAGCTCTTGATTGTGTTCACATTGGACTGCCTCGTCGATTTTTGTTTTAACGTCTCTGTATATTTTCTCACTCCCACTTCATAGCAAGAAAGAGATGCCTTTCTTGGCCACCTCTTTCTCGCCATAAAGTGAGAGTGAGATAAGTATACAGAGACGTCAGAAAAAGTCGGAGGAGAAAGTCCAATGTGAATGGAGTCAATCAATTCTAACTTAAAGTAAGCCTAAGTTCTGTCAAAGTCGACTAGGAAATTGCTTGCGTCAAATATGCAATCGTCATGCTTGCAAAAAATCTATTTGATCAACGTCAGTAAATTTTTCTGCAAACGCATTTGACGTTTACGAACACTCTTCTTGCTTTTTAACAGTCATTTCGATTTTTTGAATGCATGAGTTTCGCAGCAAATGATCGAACATAATGGTTTTAGCATTTTCCAACAGTTTACGTTTAAAAGAACATCCTGCAATTGCATTTGACCCGAATGACGTCGTTCACATTGGACTGCCTCCGCCGACTTTTTTTTGACGTCTCTTTACTTTTTGTCACTCCCACTTCATGGCGAAAGAAATGACTTTCTTGGCCACCTCTTTCTCGCCATGAAGTGGGAGTGAGATAAGTATACAGCAACGTCAAAAAAAGTCGGAGGAGAAAGTTCCAATATTAACACCGTCAATGACGTTTTCAAAAGCAACCTTCTTTTCAAATATAAAATATAATTAGTACGTTCCGTGAATACAAAAGTGCTCAAGTCTAGAGGTTTGTTCGATTGTGTCCGAGCCAGGTGGACCTGGGGAATGTCAATCATCTGACAGTTATAGAGACATAGAAACTTCCTTTACTTTTAAGTTCTTTATGTATTCTTTTAATGTTCCCAAACTTATGGTTATGTTATTTGACAAAAGTTAATATAACTCATTTGAAAAGGCTAAATAAGGAAAAAAAAAGTAACTGATAGCATCAATCAAACTGACCGTGTAATGTCGGCTTTAAATTTATCTGAATCTAGATCAACACTATCATTTAAATACCTTCGCATCTCTCACATGGTAACCGATTTTATTATGTTATGATCCAAATATATCGTTCGTATAATTCAAGAGGCTATGAACCCCACCCAAAAATAAAAAACTAAAGCTCAAAATTATTCTTATTTTTTTATCAACTTAATGGTAATATAATACAATTCTCTTGAATGGGCTAATGACCTCTCGTATTGCTCTGGCGTTCAATTGATTAAAATTAATTATTTAAAATAAAACAAAAAAAAAACATACAAATTTACTTTTACTTTTTTTATAAAAAAGATAAATATTTTGCATATGATTGCCAAAGCAAAATTTAACAACTTAAGCCTAATTTAAACAGCCTATTTGGTTTAAAGCCAAAAACATTTTTTTACTTAAGTTTCAGCCAATTTAAAATTAAATCAATCACCAAACCACTAACAATAATCTAGTTTATTTTATTTTGTTTTTTTTTTTGGTTAATTATCAAAACTAACTTTATGAATAGTATCTATCTAGAAAGTTTGAGAATATTTATATGAGAAGACATTAGATACACATGCTGATAATTAGAACTTTGTTTCTAATTTTTATAGCCCGGAATATGATTAAAATCGAATGCGTGATTTTGTTATCATAAAAAACACATTACCTCGAAATAGATTAACATGTAAATCTAGTTCAGAAAATGGTTTTTTACTTGTGATAGGCAGGTCGGTAATATAGGGCAATTTTTGGATTCGTGAAAAAAAAAGCGAACTCGATATTTGAATCAGACCTAACATTATGATGATAATTATAGAGAAAGGCCCAAAGCCGTAAAAAGATTTTCTTTCAAACCAGACAAAAACAAAAATTTCAATCAATTTTTATTTATGTTTATAAAATCATTGAAATTTTAAGCCACTTGAACTATGAGAGCAATTACTTGCGACCTATTAAGTGTATTTTATTTATTTTTTTTTTTTTTTGAGGAAGAGAAGGTTCCCGTGAACTTGAAGTTTGATGTGATTTTATATATATAAATCTAACCTTGAACGTTTTTTGAGTGTCAAGAAACTCATATATGAGGGCACTTTTTTGTCATTTATATAAATTTCTTGTTAAATCAATCTAGTTTTTTTTTTGTTTTATTTTTTTTTCTAAAATAAAAACACAAACAAAATACTACCCTGAAAGTGAAGGGGTTTCAGGGAGATATCATCTATTAAGTTAACCGCATTTTAGATAATAACATAAACAAAACAAAAAAGCCTGTTTAACCCATCTTAATATTTTGAATAGTAATTGATATGCGGAAACCCAATGGTAAACCTTCGATTTGTTTAGATTTTTGAGTGCTGATGACGGAATGCATCTCACATAATATGCGTTGTCGAACAATCAAAACCTAGTAGGTATTTGTGGTAGGTATGTATATCATGTCAAATTTAACAAAATGGCAAACCTTTAGGTGAATGCAAATGGTCAACGTGTTGACTCTCTGACGACAAAATGACGTCAAATTTTATCCCAAAGTTGTTAAGGGCTATTCACATGAGAGCGACCAACGACGGACGAATGGACGAACAGTCGTCCATTTTTACATTTCTTGCAATTTTATTTTTCTTCGCGAATGATGTTTTTAATGTTTGTTTGTCCCCTTTCACAAGAGGAAACTGAATTTCCGGCAACTTTCAGTTTACATGTAGGTGAGAAGGGCAAGAAGTACGAGGGGAAAATGAAATCTCCCCGGTCAACGATTTGAGGAGATTTTTTTGACATTCCTCTTCACATACACAGTAGTGTGTGTTCAACCAAGCTACTCTATAAAGAAACTACAGAAAATTTACACGATTTTGTTTCTTCGTGTGAAAGGTGCAAGAGATTTTTAAGAAAATCAAAGGAAAACGTCAAAAAAATCTCCGGAAACTTGTTTTCTCGTGTGAAAGGGGACTTTCTGCCATGACCAATTACCAAGTAAACTAAAATAAGAATGATTTTGAGGTTATTCGCGCGCAATCAATTAATTCGTTGCAGTGTGGATACGCGAATAGAGTTTGACAGTTCTCAAATTTTTCTTATTTTAATAATTAGAACGCAATTCTTAGTATCTTAACATTAATTTAAATAAGTTTTCTACCATTTTGTCTAGTTTTTTTTTTTGAAGAATTTGAACTTATTAAATGTTTTAAATTCCATTTGTTCTTTTATTCGTCGGTCTTTGGTCGCTTTAATGTGAATAGTCCTTTAAGGGGTGTGATTGTCAACGCAGAACACTGTCAATGCATTGATGGCTACATTGATACTCATGTTGACATGAATTTTAGGGTCAACTGGTTTTGTGTGACCGTGTAATCACCCTGAAAACACAGTTAGGACACATACATAGATGCTGATTACACTATTCGTTCTTTCAGTCGTTTCGTCTTTCATATTTTTGACAGCTTGTAGAAATGTATGCTTCCGTTACTTCATTCCTGCGACATTTGTACAACCCTCACCCAAGCTGTCAAAAAGACGGAAGACGAAATCAGCGTCATTGACAGAATACTCGTTAGCGCGTTGACTGTATCTCAACGTGGACACAGCTTAACATTTAGCCTACGTCGACCTTCATCCCAATTTCAAAAATGTTTATAGAGGTTTTCTAATCGATCGACATTGTAGCCATCCTACAATAAAATTTGACAGTTTACAGCTTGACAGAATTTTCGTTTCAAATATCGTCCAAAAGCCCTTAATACGCAAAATATGTAGGTATAACCATAAAATTCCAAATTTTGTAGAGTTTTTTTTTCAATCTATCAACATCGTAGGTATTTTTCAAAGGAATTTGACAGTTTATTGTTTGACTGATTTAATATTTCAAAGTCGTGTGATCGTCAACGCATGAGATAACACGTCAACGCATTTTAAGACAACATTGATTGATTGGTGTCACTCGTGTGATTGTCAACGTTTCACGCGTTGACACAGTCTACGTTGATAGTTTGTTCAACGTCAGTCAATTTTATTGCAAACGGATTTGACGTTCAGCCTATTGATATATAAGTAGAGCCCGCTAATGATGTTATAGAACATTGTCTGACTTTAGCAAACTGTATTACAGAAAATAATGATTTGACATACAAATTTCGTTTTGGGTTTTCGAACAGTTGAACGCGTGCAATTGCTTTAAGGTATTGTTAAAATAAGTCTTTTGATAGGGATCGAAAAGAAGACATTAATTTTTTACCCATGAAAAATATCTTTTGACATAAATCAATATACTTTTTCTTCAGTTATTTCAATATTCAAACTCATAGTCCACAGCAGAAAATCTTTGCGATTGTGAATATGATATATAAACGTCACTAATTGGTTGTGCTCAGTTTCTGTTTACGAGAATGTCAATAAATCTTTCCTTCAAATAAGAATATAATATGTAGGTACATATACTCTTGTTGTTTTTTGTCACAAAATTCAAAATTTTCACTTTATTGAGACCAACTTTCTTATTGACATTTGTTTATCTATTTTTGAAAACAAATTATGATATTTTGTTAGTGGCACATCCTGTTTTTAGGGGCCAGTTATAGCTTTCATTGAAACTCATCATTTAAAATTTTCATTATAAATTTTGAGACATTTAAAAAGCGAATTCAATGGTTATGTTGATGTCAATAATTTTTTTCATAAAAAAAAATTCATCTTGGCCCAAAATTCCACTTTATATCAGTGATTGAACTACATTACCATTGATCATTGAAATCTTAAAAGTCATTTTATGGGAAAGGTAAGGCCAAAATGAAATATTTTGAATCAAGAACTTTTTATTGGCATCAAAATAATCAATGATTTCGCTTTTTAAGTGCATCAAAACTTAAAATTAAACTTTCCAACAATCGGTTTTATGGGCTTTATTTCATTACACTGTTATAACTGTTATAAATTGACATTTCTTTAGTCTCATTAATTTATTTTTGCTTTGTAATTGTGCACCTGTCTCTTTTTACGAAGTATAATAGTTCAGAAAAATGAGATCTAAAAAAACCTCAGTTACAAAACTGTGAAAAGTAATTTTTTTTTCTCGAGAAAATATAATACGAGATTTTTACTGTTGACAACAAAAATAACGGAATGACTTTTAAAAATTGAAAAATATTATAACAAGCCAGTCCAATTCCAGCCAATGTTGTTTGACAAATGAGGCGAAAGAACTGACGATGATGTATTTCTGATTAAGCATCTAAAAACTTTATGTTTTGTATGCGTACATTTTAACAATAATTTTATTTAATATATTTATCTACTTCCGGAATTATATGGACGCAGTTCCGATTGATCACACACGCGCGCAGAGTAGCATAAATTTGAATTTTCACACACGCCATTCGCGGTCGCCTATCTGATTTTATTTAATTAAATTATTACTACCTAACTAGGTATATAGAAACAAAAAGAAGAACTTATTTTTAAATAACAAAAAAAAAAAGAATTGCAAACCCATTGAGATCGACGGCATCGAAAATAGAAAGGTGAAGATTTGAATTTTTAGCGGGAAGTTTTACTGTAGGTATGTTTCTTACAAGATTCCCATCATGCTTTGCTAAAGTATAATTGATTAAAATTTTAATGTATTCATGAGTTTTGTTATAATCTAGAATTTTGTAGAAGTGTATACCTATATTTTAATTCATTGAAGAAGTTTAGAAGTTTTCATGTATAAATACGCATACGCCGCTTGGTCAGATCATCAATCGTTTCTCGCTGTTCTTAGAAGAGCGATCAACAGATATTGCGATGGTGAGTTTATTTAGGATTAATAAGCTGTCGCAAATCCTTAAAAAAAGAATTACAACTAATTTGGATTACTTCGCTAACTCTTGAAATATATTTTTATTTTATTTTTTATTTTAGAAACTTTTACTTGTTGGATTGGCAATTATTGCCACAGCTTACGCTGCCTTACCCTCAAACGAATACTTGCCACCTCTAGAGGATGCTTTTGCAGCAAGCCCTCTAGAACTGCAATCACTTTCAGATTCCAGTTTTTTGGCTGATGATGGATACCGCTACAGGACCCAAAAGAGAATCCGGTACCGTCACCGTCGTGATGTGAACGAACTCCCATCCAACGAATACTTGCCCCCAGTAGATTCTGCTCCTATTCAAGAAGCTCCAATTGCCATCTCCGCTCCAGTTGAAGAATCAGCTCCCCTTGCTGCTGATGGTTACCGTTATAAGACCGTCAGGAGGATCAGGTACCGTCACCGTCGTGATGTGAACGAACTCCCATCCAACGAATATTTGCCCCCAGTAGATTCTGCTCCTATTCAAGAAGCCCCAATTGCCATCTCCGCTCCAGTTGAAGAATCAGCTCCTCTTGCTGCTGATGGTTACCGTTACAAAACCGTCAGGAGGATCAGGTACCGTCACCGTCGTGATGTGAACGAACTCCCATCCAACGAATATTTGCCCCCAGTAGATTCTGCTCCTATTCAAGAAGCCCCAATTGCTATCTCCGCTCCAGTTGAAGAATCAGCTCCCCTTGCTGCTGATGGTTACCGTTATAAGACCGTCAGGAGGATCAGGTACCGTCACCGTCGTGATGTGAACGAACTCCCATCCAACGAATACTTGCCCCCAGTAGATTCTGCTCCTATTCAAGAAGCTCCAATTGCCATCTCCGCTCCAGTTGAAGAATCAGCTGCCCTTGCTGCTGATGGTTACCGTTACAAAACCGTCAGGAGGATCAGGTACCGTCACCGTCGTGATGTGAACGAACTCCCATCCAACGAATACTTGCCCCCAGTAGATTCTGCTCCTATTCAAGAAGCCCCAATTGCCATCTCCGCTCCAGTTGAAGAATCAGCTCCCCTTGCTGCTGATGGTTACCGTTATAAGACCGTCAGGAGGATCAGGTACCGTCACCGTCGTGATGTGAACGAACTCCCATCCAACGAATATTTGCCCCCAGTAGATTCTGCTCCCATTCAAGAAGCCCCAATTGCCATCTCCGCTCCAGTTGAAGAATCAGCTCCCCTTGCTGCTGATGGTTACCGTTATAAGACCGTCAGGAGGATCAGGTACCGTCACCGTCGTGATGTGAACGAACTCCCATCCAACGAATACTTGCCCCCAGTAGATTCTGCTCCTATTCAAGAAGCTCCAATTGCCATCTCCGCTCCAGTTGAAGAATCAGCTGCCCTTGCTGCTGATGGTTACCGTTACAAAACCGTCAGGAGGATCAGGTACCGTCACCGTCGTGATGTGAACGAACTCCCATCCAACGAATACTTGCCCCCAGTAGATTCTGCTCCTATTCAAGAAGCCCCAATTGCCATCTCCGCACCAGTTGAAGAATCAGCTCCCCTTGCTGCTGATGGTTACCGTTATAAGACCGTCAGGAGGATCAGGTACCGTCACCGTCGTGATGTGAACGAACTCCCATCCAACGAATACTTGCCACCAAATAATGTTGCTGCAGAAGTCGCTCCAGTTACTGAAGCTCCAATTGACATCCCAGCTCCAGTTCAAGAATCAGCTGCCCTTGCTGATGATGGCTACCGTTACAAGACCGTCAGAAGGATCAGATATAGGTACCGTCATTAGAACATTAATTCCATTATCCATCTAGAAATCGTTTGTAAATATGAACAAAATAAACAAAATAATTTAAAACAAATTATATTTATGATGATTTTTTTTTACCATAACGAAAAAAGTTATAATGATTCTCTTAATTCAATCATTATATAGAGCAACAATAACTTTGCTGAAACAAAAAAAGATAATAACCTTTTTTCAGTATACCAAGACAACATTCCGAAAATTAAAATTCCAAAGTTTTTAGTAACAATTTAATTTAAGCATTTAAATTGACGCTTTTCCAAGTTAAAAATGAAAATGGGAGACACCTACACAAAGCTCAAAGCTTACAATAAATTACCTTTAAAAAGGAAGTGTTAAAAATTTATTCAGTCACATCCAAATTAAATTTGTAGGTAAGTCTGCATTCACTTAAAACACAAAATAAACACATGTCAAAAATGTGAAATATAATAAATAGTATGGAAAGGACATTGAAAATTTCATCTTTCCCATATCATTTGATATGTGATATGATTTTTTTGGCTGAAAGTGTGGAAACAAAAAATGAAAATAATTTCTAACACACAAATTTAACGGATTTAAATAAATATGTATGTATGTAAATACGAGTGTTAATATTCTTTCCCCTCTGAACACCTAAATAATTAAATTTCAAATTAAATTTTCAATCAAAAATTTAAAACAAAACTACATTTCTATTAAGAAAAACTTTCAAACATGCTCTGCGCCATCTCTTGTTTGAGTGTTGAACTTTTGTGAGTAGTTTTATATGGCATTTACTTCACAACGATGTTTATTTTCATTGCATACTTATTGTTATTTTGTATTATTAATTTAAGAAAAAACCATTAGTCGTCGCTTGAAAAGCAAATAAAATGCCCCAAGGTAAAATCTTAAACTTTTCAGATATTTTTTTTGTCTGCAACAAATTCATTGGAATTGCAATTAAATTTTCATACAAAAAAGTCTTTTAAGAACCATTTCAAGGTTCTAATGATGCCTGTCATACAAATTTATAATTTTTTTTTTCATTCAATGCGAGTATTAAGAATTCCAAACTGAGTAGAGATAATAAATGCACAAATTAAATTACTTACCAAATAATGATGCAATGCCTGAATTACGCAGAGAAATTATCATCAAACAAAAGTCCGCACTTTTTGTCTTTTTAATTTAGAACATACATACTTTTGGAAACTAAAGCAATTTTTCTTTTTTACACATCGAAAGAGACACAATAAATTAACAAATTTCACTTCAAAAATAAAAGATACCTGAAAAACAAAAAAAATATGGGAAGTCTATCTCGAATTATAGTTTAATTTACTGAAAATTAAACACTTTTATTGGATTAAATCACACACATTTTAGCAAACGGTTATTTACAAACACAAGAATTTAGAATTAACCAACTTTTTGCTTACGGCAACCGAAACGAAACAGAACAAACCACCAACGGAGAACCATAAATTACTCAGCACTTTTATCATATATGTATAAACGAGGTTAGAAACGCACACTGACCGAATTTAGATTTTGTAAAAATAAAACACTCCCGAATTAAAACATTCACAAACTTTTCGTAAAAATTATCTTCAGATATTTAGAAATATTTATTGAAAACATTTCAAAGCAAATATAGTTATTGTTAATTAAAAATATCAATTAACTTTCTTTTACCAACCGATCGCGAATTAAATGTAAAACCAAAGTAAAGTGCACTTCACATAGTTCACAATCTTTAAGTAATGATGTTTTTGGTTGGCGGAGGTTAAAATATGAGACGACGCACGGATGTGTGTATGTGTGGGTGTGAGGTGGGTATGTCTAGTCTATATTTGATACGGCGAATTCGGTGATAGATTTTTTACTTACATTCAAAATTCAATCTGATATTGCAAAATAGATTAAATAATATTAAATTGTTAACGCCAAAATTATATGTAGTTTTCTGAGATTTCCGCCAACTGAATAAAAAATATTATTTAGCTAGACATTACAGGAGGATTTTTAATATATTTTTAGACAAAGTGTGAGAAAAGTTAAAACCAATAAAAATTAAATGTTTCCTTAATTTTTTGTTCGTATATGAAAATTGTGAAACGTTTAAAAATACATTTTTCCGTTATTTGAAAAAAAAAATTGTTTGAGCCGTTAACAAGATAGGTATACGGAAATAATCTGAAAATAAGACAATTTTATCAAAACACGTCATAACCATTTTTGCGTTTTCCGAAAACTTCAGCCTACGTTCTGTATAACTCTCGCATCAATAAAATTAATCGAAAAACGATAAAATTGAAACAAATCATATGAGTTTTGTTCCATTTTTCAACGTTTCTTGACGATTGATGCGAGATTTACAAAAAGTAAGCAAATAAGTCGAGAAACGATGAAAATTGAGACAAATCGTTTTGTTCCGTTTTTCACAGTTTCTCGACTAATTTTATCGATGCGAGAGTTACAGAATGTAGGAACTGAGTTCTATAATCAAAATAGTTTCAGCAAGTTATATGGAAAATTGAAAAAAAAATATTTGGAGTTTTTTTTTAAGTAAAAGCCCAGAAAAATGTCATAAAAATTCCTGAAATATTTGGCAAATTTTTTGAAGGAGTTTCAAGTTATTTTTACTACATTTTTTTGAAGGAAAAAAAGCAAGAAAAATACTATGCTATTTCTCTAATATGTAAGAAGAAAAAAACCAAAATCCCAAAAAATTAAACCCACAAAGTAAAAATCCCAAAAAATTAAATCCCGAAAGTCAAAATCTCCAAGAAAATATCCCAAGAAGATGATGTGCAATTAGTGAATTGAGTAATAAAATTCCGCCCGCGAATTCATTATAATTTTAATTATGATTGCTGTAAAATACGAAAATATGAAAATTCTAGAATTTACATAACTTTTTTAGAAACATTGAAAATTTTATGTTTTCTTTCCGGACTTTTGTCAACAGTTTTTTTGGACAATCAGTAGGTACCTTTGGTGATACGATAGACCCTGTTAAGATTGGGAAGATTGAGTCCGGACTGGTGAGTCTCATGGTGTTTACATTAGAAACTCTGAGGCGCCTCAAAATACATTGAAACAACAACAATTTTGACATTTCGCACATTGACAAAAATTCATATCAAAACCTATTGTTTTCGTGTGGAAACAAAATATGACAGCTCATCCAACAAGATCTGACACAGTTTGACAGTATACATCTCACGCGATTTGACATACGTATAGATTTATAAATGAAATATTTTTTTGGGATTGGTTCTCAAACTTTCTGATTTATATTGGATACAACTGTGAAAGAAAAAATGAAAATAATTTTACAGTAGCATTGTATTATTTCACACTTTCGATTTTACATATGATTTTATAAGTTTATACGCTGCAATGAAATAGTGTGGATTTGAATTTACTAAGTAGGTATGATGATAGTAGCGCATACGGTATTCGATTCGATTATAAAGTGAATTGAAAAACCTGCTTTACTAAACATCTCAAATATTTGTATTGTATACACACACCTATACCTAAACCGGCTCCAAATCAACTCAAAGAATGAATAATAAAAATAACGAGTGGGTCGGCTCTTAGTCCTTGATTTCAATATTTACTCTTTACTTTACTTCTTGTGTTATACCTACCTATTTGAAACGTAAGTTCATTGACTAACTGGGTAAATGAATGTGGATAGATAGTATCAAAGTCGATAACCTGATTCGGAATTTTGAGGGGCCATATACCTATGCAATATTAAGAATGTCACATTTTAATTTTTTTATTGTCAGTTTTATATTAAATGCGTTCTTAGTTTAGTATCTACATAATATCAAGTATAAATTGATAACAAAACGATGAAAACCAAATACGTTATCAAGGTTAACGAATTATTTAATATAGATAGTCAACAGCTGATTCTTAAACACAACCATACGCCCATAAGAGAAACGAGAGAGGTTCATGCGTAAATACCAAGAGAGAAAAATAAATAATAATACAAAGTAAACGCACTTTTTTGAGTATCTACAAGTTCTTATCCAAACAAAAAACCTACAGTAGAAGAATCAATTAAATATCTAGATATTAAGGTCTGTTCATTTACAAATAATCTATACCAGTTTCATTTTTTTTGTATAGGAACTTTGATAGTCTTTGAATTAAAAATGATAGAAATGGTCAGTTTTGTGAAGTACACGAGCAAAACGTTTACCTATTTTTCCTGTAGACGTTTAGTTTAGTCGAATTCCTTTCAACAAAAAATTTAATTTTTTCTAAACAGAAACGGTTTTTTTTGTGTCACCAAAAACACTCTGTCTTCTCAAAACACCGCGACATTATGTCTGTTTGCTACAAATTGCTACTTGTCATTTTTTTTTAAGGGATTTGACAGCAAATTGTGCCACGTGCGTCGTACGACGTTTTACAACGATTCGAGTTACCCAACAGGCATATTTATTTTTAAAATGTCAAATCTTGCTAGTATGTGTGCAAATCGGTGTTAAATCTTTCTAAAATCTAATTGCTTAATATGCAAGATTTGTTTTGACAGAACAAAATTGATTTTGTTTATGTCGAATTCCTTTCAACAAGATACATAATTGAATTTTGTTCTAAAAGAATCGAATTTTTTTTTGTCAAAACAAATCTTGCTAATTTAGCCAAAATTCAAGAAAGATTTTACACCGATTTGCACATACACTAGCAAGATTTGAAATTTTTAATATGTCAAATTGAATTTCGCGGTATTTTAATAAAATAAATTGTATTTCACTTCAAAATGTTTACTGTCAATTGCCACACCTCATAATCACAAAAAAGAAATTGATTCTTTTCGTATTCCTTTCAACGACAGAAAAAATAGGATTCTTTTTAGAAAAAAAAACGATTTTTTGGTTGAAAGGAACTCGAAATTAGAAAAATTTTCGAAACATAATCGATTCTTTGGTTTGGAAGGAATTCGACATTAGTTGACGTGTACCAACTACATAAATCAATTTAATAAATTAATCAAAATTGCGTTATATAAATTCAATTCCAAGTTAAGATTTTGACAATAGTGGATAGACGTGTGTGAAGAAATATCAAAAATTAATCTACGATTTTTGGTAAAATTGTTTTCTACTTAAAAATATTTTACACAAAATGTTTCTATAGAAATCGTATTTTACTATTTACAGTTGTATGGCAGATACTACCGTTATTTTATCCATAAGAAAAAAAAAGATTACCAAAAATTTTGTTGGTTTTTTTTTGTCAACTAGATCATGTAATACAATTTCGATAGATTTTTGACAGGAATCTGTCCAATGATCTTCAACTGTGCTAGAATGACAAACCGAGTAAATATTTTAAATGCCAAAATGCCCCTCGGACATCATTTCCGCCCACTACTGTCATTTCTTTTTTTTTTAAATAAATAAAATGCCAAACATTTTCAGTCAAAGTAAATAGAATCAAAACAAACTCACAAAATTATAATGAATCATTTTGATCTCATAAACTTAATATGTATAAAGCGCTCTCAGTTTTAATAGGTATAGACTATAGGTACCTAGTTGGTTTGCACGTTATTCAATTGCATTCCCACCATCCTTATTACATATATCCAATACTTTGTAATATGTAATAATAATAATTGTTAAAAGGGGAGCACAAGATGATGTGGAAGAAAAAATAAACCAGAAACGCCAAATTGATCAGCGACCAGCATCAAGAGATACCTACGATATGATTAAGATTACGATCACATCCATTTCTGTTGCAACTTACAGCAGTACAGCCGTTCAGTGCATTGGGCGTCTTGGTCGCGACTCGTTGGTCTTTGGTCGTGATCTTTTAAGAAACAAACGGTTCTTGCATTGCTCTTATTCATTTTTATATATATATTTTTTTTCGTTTTAATCAATTTTTATTGACTAAGTGCGTATATATGTAATAAAATATTAAAAAGAAAGGTGCAAGTTATTGGGAGAGATTTCCAGCTTTAAGCAGAGTCTTTTTAATTTTATTTTCTGGGCTGTACTGTGTATAGTGGTGGTGGTGTGTGGCCGTTGTCGTACGTGCGTATAAGCGAGAGAGAAGCAAAACAAATAAAAATTAAAAGAAACACACTCAGAAAAACCTACCAAATTTTCATACAACGCGAGGTGCTGCTCTTTTATAGATTTGGTGGGTCTGGGTTATTGCCTTGTCGTTGCAGAAAAGAATCTTACCCTCAAGCTCACATCCTCATTTCTCGATACACTTCAGTCGAAGGAGGTTTTTCGTTATAAAGTCGTGGTCGCCGGTAGAGGAAGTACATCAGCCAAATAAAATAAAGAAAGCGATTACGAAATTGTTGTTTTTGTTTATTTTTTATTTTTAAATAAATTTAATAATAATTCATTGATAGATAAGAGCACGTTATTCGGTCGAGTCATAAATTGTTTTTTTTTTTTTTTACTTAGTTTCAAAGAAGTTCTTCGTTAATTTTGATTCAGTGTTGATTGTTTCGTATACGTTAATTTATTTTATTTTTTTTTCATCGTCGTTGTCGTTTCGTCCCCCACTGTGGTGTGGTGTGTGAGAGGTTAGCATTGACCTCTATTTGACATCTACTGTCGTTCGTTGAAGAATTAAGGAAAAGAGAAAAATAAATAAAGCAAGAAGGTTTGTATAGACATTTTTATTTCAACAAAAAGAAATAATAAATATTTAAGTAAGCACTTTAAAGCAAATCAATTAATGTTATTTGTTTTAAGATGTCTTAAAAAAAAATGTTTCCATCTGTGCGTTAGTTTTAACGGTGCATTTAAGTGCAACGGGTTTAAAATTTTAATCAGCTGCTAGTTACCTATAACTAACTACCTATGAGTGTGTTTGGTTTTTATTTAACATTTTTATGAGAACAACAACATTTTAAGTGTCATTTGTTGTTGTTTTTAAATCAAGAACAAAATCGACTCCACGTGAGATCAAAACCAACTATTAGGCGTTCTATTTTGGGATTTTGAAAATAAAATTAAAAAAATAAATAAAATACAAGCTAATTTGAATGTCACGACGACTGCCGCAACAAACATATGGAAGAAATATATAAAATTAAGATAAAAAAATATTGAAAATGTTTTTGTATTGCGGGCGCACGTGTATGCATTTCTTATGATTCGACTCTCTGTGTGTGTATCAATAGAAAAGCAACCGCCGCCGATACGATTTCGACAGAAGGCGTAGTTAGACCTTGTTTTAATATTTTTTAGGACAATGACCTTGGAATTTAGGACAATCATCATATTTGGAAAATTAAATCAGCTGCTGTCAAATTTGGTGGATTTTTTAATTTGCGCTATATGTATTACAAAGTTCAAGGTTTTAACATATCAATATTGGTAGCGAAGTCTAAAGAAGTGGTTTTTGTCCTTAGGGTCTGGTGCGAGTCTGTATGTCGTCCACTTTACATCAAGCTAGAGCGTAAACGGATAAAACGATTTGCTTCAAATTTGGTACAGAGCATTTTTATGTGATTTCCTAGATGACAGTTTGGAATTTTTGTTTTAGCACGTATAGAACGGTTTTTTTTTCTTCTCTAATTGTCATCGAAAACGACTCACATGATTTTGATTTAACTTCGGATTTTTTTTTCGATCTTAATAAAAGAGATTTTTGGTCAAAAAATCACCAAAAACTTTAATGATTTTAATAATTTAGTTATTTTTGTGGTTTTCCCGTAAATTTCGTTAGGCTCGATCAATTTAGTTTCAACTTTGATTAAACGGCTTCTAATACCTATGTAAAAATAATATTGCATTCCAAAATTTCAAAAAAGAATAATTATATTTTATAGATAACAAAAAAAAAAAATCAAAAATAAAATCAATTATTTGGGGACTTTTAATGCTTTATACCGTTAACAGTGTAGAAATTGTATGTTTTCGTAAATGCGGTTGTCAGATTTGGAAAATTTCAATGAAGCTAACCACCAGAATTGATAAAATCTTTAAAATTCTTTATTTTCATTTTTTTAATCACCCCCCTCGTTTTTTGGAATACAAATGGTAAAGCTGATTGGGTCAACTAAGGCCCTTAAATACGAATGTCGTTTAAAATATTAAAGGATCCCACAAACCAACGCGATGGATGGCGGTGGCGATCACGATAAAAATGTGGATGCCGCACATATAAATCAATGGAGAGACACACATCTATTCGATTGAAGTGTGCCTCTCCTTAGATTTTTATATGAGGCATCCATATTTTTATCGTGAGCTCCACCGTCATCGCGTTGGTTTGCGTGTGGCTTAATGCGATAAAAGCCGATCGCATCAAAAAGTTGGTTATGTAAAAATTTGTATCAAATCTCTGGATAGCCTAAAATTTAAAATAACACCTTTGTAAAAACAAAACCATCTATATATAATGACATCTGAGGCAACTACAACGATAATTTAAAACTTTTGATTATCGACTTTCGACAAAAGTCGTTTATCGATAAACAAACGACACTGAAAAATAAAAGCAAAGATTAATTTAAAAACGCTTTTCAACAACGCGAAAAGTGAAATGTAAAATTTTTTGGGGGGAATGTTGTTCGCGTGAAACTATCATAATAAGACTGATTGTCGTGCGGAAAAGTTGGAGTCTAGTCTTCCACGCATTCATGTGCTGTGGATTTAAAAAAAATCTTCTTTACTAATGACGTTTTTGATTGGTCAAGATCACAAGATACGTTACGTTTTTTTTTGGTTGTTCGAGTGCCCACAGGAACTCAGCACGCATCATTAGAAACAACAACAAAATATTGAAATTAGACAAGTATAAAGGGGCACTAGATCCACCATTTTTCTCGATTTTGACAGATGCGCAGAACTGAATAGAAATGCAAACGCTAATGATATTACCTTTAATATGTGTACTGTGAAGTATAGATAATATGTACTTTGATAATATGAGCATATTGAGAAATTCTAAGTTCGTATTCCATTTGAAGACATCAAATCTTTAGGAAAAGTATAAATCTTTGTTTAAACAACTGAAATTCTTAAAAATAAACCAACGTTTTTATATAAATTGTAATAAATATCATTGTTAAAACAAAATCTTATCATTTAATTAAGGTTTGTTCCTTACAATTATATATATGTACATAGATAAAATGTACTTACATTTATTTTCGTCAAGTACACCTTTACCAACAACGCAATTCGTGCGTGGTTTTTTTTATCGGCTTATTTTCGACAAAACTAAAAATAACAAAGTGATTATAAAATGATATTTTATCAGTATTCTATTGATTATATTCAATAAACTATTGAGAGGGATCAGTTTGTTTATTTGGAAGACATGGATTAATATTTATGAAGCCATATTTAAGATAAATTGGCTTCGTATAGTTATTATAGTTTATATCATTATTTGTACATACCTAACCTAAATTTAATTGATTAAACTTTTAATTCAAAATAATTGAGCTTTAAATAAAAAAAATAAAACAACTTATTTCACTATTTTTAAAGTAGCAAAAGTGTGAAATCGAATTTATTTTGAATCTCCTGATTATACAGGAAAATATAAACTGCGGCCAAAAATATAAACATGTTTCGTTAACAACAAATTTTCAAAAATAGTATATAATATCAATTGCGGTTGTTTTATTTAAATTTTTTTTGTAATATCATGTTCATTGAATTTGTAGAATATAAATCAATTTTTAATCTCTGTTTTAAAAAAGAAAATCCATTAAAGTATTTTTGAATGATGATAATACTCGTATGATGTTGTAATGAAATTAATCAAAATTATCAAGTAAACCATATTGTGTTTTTTTTTAAGACTTTTACTCTTTAATTTTTCTTATTTTTATTTTTTGACGCACCGATAAAGTAGACGGTTTAAGCACCAGACGGCTGCACATAAATAACATTTTCTATTGGATTAGATTCGTATATATTATGGATATGTAGTAGTTTTTAATCAAATGAAAACATTATATAGTGATGTGATCGTTCGTTCACAGTACCTACACAAATCTAAGGTAATATATTGCGCAGGTTGTCAAAGTTGACCGTTTCAAAAAATTAAAAATGACTGCTCGAATGCCCGCAGAAACTAAACACTCATCATTAGAAACAACAACAAAATATTAAAATTAAACAAGTAAAGGCAGTGCGCCAGTGCGGATCCACGATTTCCCCACCATATTACATCGATTTTGACAGATGCGCAGAACTGTAGCGAGAGTTATGGCAAAGTTGTACAGTTTGATAAAGTGGCACTTAAATGAATAAATTGTTGGCAGACATCAGGAATCAGGGTCACTTATATTAAGTCAAGCGACAATTGTTAAACTAGACCTAATTGTTAAGTTTTAAAATAAAAAATACGAAATTTCATGTTAAAACAGCCTGCCTTTGTTGTTTTTATTTTTTTTTTTCGGCCTAGAAAAGCAAGTGCCTTCAGGTGCTAGAAACATGGGTGAAGTTAGGGGGCGACAAAAGAAAACCTTATTTCCCACCCTTGAAAAATATTCAGTACCAAATCTTTGTTCTTTTACTTTCCAAAATTACCAATTTTTAACAATTTTAGTTCAAAGTTCTTTTGCGTAGATAATACAGTTCGTCTGCTTTTTAAATTTCCCCCACCAATTTCATATGAATTTTTAGACTGGATTAAAATCGCGTAAAATGTTGTTTGAAGTTTAATTTTTGACTCAAATGAGTTGAATCTATACTTGAAACTTTAAAATTTAATTGAAATCTAAGACGTCAAAAAAGTCGGAGGAGAAATTCCAATGTGAACACCGTCTTAGAATCGATAAGATCTGTTTGAAGCGTTCGATTGGCTTTTCTCTTCTGGATTACCAATCAAAAATTAGGCGCGTTTTATTGGTAAATTTTATATCTATAGCGCAGTAAAATTTCCCTAAGTAAACAAAAACAAAAACTAAAAAGTGCCGATAAATAAGAGAGCAAAAAAGTGAATATAAAAATGGATATATAAAGTTGAAGATGGCGCGTTGAAAATTATTCATGACTTGAACCTTAATGTTGTTTTTCACTCGCAAAATGGATTTGTTCTATGATATTTGTAGTTTAGTGGAGACACACAAACAAGAACACATAAAAGTGGCTAAAGGGTTTTATTGGTACTTGATTCCTGCATTAGCTATAAATTACCAATAAAACGCAGCTATATTATTAGTTCAACTTTTGTATGGCCTTTAATTGGCCATCTGTCAAAACTTCCTTGAACCTGACCTCAAGGGCTTTTTCCTATGATATCAATTGGAAAAAAAAAGAAAAGTTTATTTCCAATAAAAATTGACAACAAAATAACGTAACATAAAAAACACTACCTCAAGTTATTATAGAAAAACAAAAATCATAACTAATTATTGTACGAGGTCAAGCGATTAAACAAAAATAATATTTTTGTTTTAACATACCTTTAATCGTTGCTGCTGGTTGCTTTGCACACTTCTCTATCGCTTTTCTGCTTCAATATCTATATATGTTAATAAAAATCGAACCAGAGAGTCAAATGAAATCACTCTGCTCCTAACGTGTTATTTCATAACTGATAAGAATAATAATATGATCTTCTTATCAAAAACACAGCACCAGAAAACATGGTTTAGTTGAAATGAAATAATTTTATCGCCTAATAGTTCTTGATTTATTTAGTAGCGACTAGTTCACGTGCTTCGAAATTCAAATTCTGGGATTTAAAAAAAAAAAAAAATTAAAAGAAAATTATGTTGAAACGTTCATTGTCCTTTCGTATGGAAGATGGCGATGGAAATGCTGCGGTGATCTATAATACACATACACTTATCTTTTCTTCGTCAAAATAACTTATTTTCTTTCTTTTTTTTTTTGTCTGTTACCTGAAATATGTAGATGATGCGAAGATTTTCACGCGTTGAGTCAACTGGTGACCTCAAGGATTACTTTGATCGTGGTGATATTGCATCGCGAGAGAATCGATGGAATTTCGAAATTGCATGGGAAGTCGCCAATAAAGTTGGTGGAATCTATACTGTTATTCGATCAAAAGCCTATGTATCTACCGAAGAAATGGGAGAGCAACTATGCCTGATGGGACCGTACAAAGAGACTTGTGCTCGCACAGAAATGGAAGAAATGGAATTTCCACGTGGTAATCCTCTATTGAAAGCCGTTAATGCACTAAGATCTCGTGGCTATAAAATTCACACTGGACGTTGGTTGGTCGATGGTAATCCTCAATTGATCTTATTTGATATTGGATCAGCAGCATGGAAACTTGATGGTTTCAAAACAGAACTGTGGGAGAAGTGTAATGTTGGTGAGTTGATATTTTTGTATCTTATTTGGAATAGCTGATTTAATTGTCTCCATTTTTGTTATACCTAGGTGTTCCACATTTAGACGTAGAGACAAACGATGCTATTATTCTAGGCTATATGATTGCAGAGTTTCTGGAAGAGGTTTGTAATTATAACTCCCATTGCAATCCTCGTTTGACATATTTTCAATAACTTAGTTTAGAAATTGTGCTGTTGAATATTCGGAAGAAAATGACCTGCTAAGTCCACGAATTTGTGCTCATTTCCATGAGTGGCAGGCTGGAGTTGGTCTGATTGCTTTACGAACACGCCATGTTGAAATTGCCACCGTTTTTACAACTCATGCTACACTTCTGGGGCGGTATCTGTGTGCAGGCAATACAGACTTTTACAATAATCTTAGCAATTTTGCTGTTGACGATGAGGCAGGCAAACGTCAAATCTATCACAGATATTGTATAGAACGTGCTGCTACACATCTCTCACATGTCTTTACAACTGTATCCGAAATCACTGGGTTTGAAGCTGAACATTTACTCAAACGGAAGCCAGATATTATCACACCTAATGGATTGAATGTTAAGAAGTTCTCAGCTATTCATGAGTTTCAAAATTTGCATGCTGTAGCCAAGGAGAAGATTAACGAATTTGTTCGTGGACATTTCTATGGGTGAGAGAGAGAAAGAGAGAGAGAGATGGTTTATTTTTATTGATTTTTTTTTACTTAAAGCCATATGAACTTCGACTTGGACAAAACTCTATACTTTTTCATCGCTGGACGATATGAATTCGGAAACAAAGGCGCTGACATATTTATCGAATCACTAGCTAGACTCAATGCAAAGCTTAAAGTTGAAAAACCAGATACCACTGTGGTGGCTTTTTTGATTTTCCCAGCTAAAACAAATAATTTCAATGTTGACTCACTGCGAGGACATGCGGTTGTGAAGCAATTGCGTGATACTATAAATAATATTCAACAAGTTGTTGGAAAGAGAATGTTCGATACGTGCCTTACCGGACGTATCCCAGAACCAGATGAATTATTAACAAAAGAAGATCTAGTGAAGATCAAGAGATGTTTGTTTGCAATGCAAAGAGATTGTATGCCACCAGTGACAACACATAATATTGTAAGTAACTGTATCCATTTGGCGCATTTAGAAAAATTGAGACTCAGAGATTTTTCACACTTAAAAAGTGAGCAAGCAAATCAAGGAATTTTTTTCCTCAGAATTTTGACAGCAAAAGCTGAGGAATCCTATTAATAGCCATATTGGCTGTTTTTTACTTCGCAAAACTGCCAATTTTGACCAATTTTAGTCCAATTTTTGTTTTTTTTATGGACTTTGACAGAACTTTGAGCTAAAATTGGTAGAAAGTGGCAGTTTTGGGAAGTAAAGAAACAGAACTTATGTAACTGAGATTGCTGAAATCTCCGAGATCTCATTTTCCTGAACATGCCTTTTATATTACACTAATTTTTAAGTGACAATCTTTGATTTCGATAACCTATTCGCTTGGCTATCAACCTATCCCAAAATGTTCAGATACCTTGAGTTATTGTTGCATCAGCTATTTTTCCCCCAAAGGATTTCACGACCAATGAAATTTTTTATTTTTCTACTTTTCCAATAATTCGTCACTATTCATTCGATTAAATTAACCAGTTCACGTTTCTGAGAACTCAACTGAACAAAGATTTCTTGTTTAGAAGTCAAAAGCACTCTCGATCTCTTTTTTTAAAAATTGATCAACTGTGACAAAAAATATTTGAGTCTCAGATTTTTGACGAAAAAGTGAGTAATCTCACTGAGTAAATAATTTAATGGCCCCTATAATTGATATTTGACATCTTTTTTTTTCAGGTTGATGACTGGAATGATCCTGTCTTAAATTCCGTTCGTCGCTGTCAATTATTCAACACAGTTAATGATCGTGTTAAAATCGTCTTCCATCCAGAGTTCCTAACATCGACAAATCCCCTCTTCGGCATTGATTATGAAGAATTCGTTCGTGGTTGTCATTTAGGTGTTTTCCCATCATACTATGAACCTTGGGGTTATACACCTGCCGAATGCACAGTCATGGGAATTCCAAGCATCACCACCAATCTCTCAGGTTTCGGATGTTTCATGGAAGAGCATATTCAAGATCCAAAATCCTATGGCATCTACATTGTTGATCGCCGTTATATTGGTCTAGAAAACAGTGTGCAGCAATTATCAAGCTTTATGTTGGAATTTTGTCGTTTAAATCGTCGTCAACGTATTATTCAACGAAACCGGACAGAACGTTTGAGTGATTTGCTCGATTGGAGGCAGCTAGGCATAGTAAGTATAGTGGGCGGTAAATTTCTTTTAAAAGTTTTATTTCATAGTTTTTTCTCTTTGTTTTTCAAAAAGTATTATAGACAAGCAAGGGTTAAGGCTCTGCAGGCTGTCTATCCAGATTATATTGATGAAAGTTCCATGTATGGATCACGTAATAATTTGAGCTTTTCGAGGCCGTACAGTGAACCCCCAAGTCCTTCATCTTCAAGTGAGTTTCTGGAGTTTTTTTTTTTTGTTTATTTTTAATTTTTTTTTCTATTTCAAGGACACACAACCCCAGCTCCATCTGTACATGGCTCAGATGATGAAGACTCCGTTGATGAGGAGCACGAGCTTAAAGAGCTTGGAATTACAAACTAAACACAAACAAAAAAAACACTATATGCCATTCAATGTTCATCAAATTCCTATAAAATAATGTTGTTTTCTTATTTTTTTTTTTCTTAGTCAAAATTATGTGACCTTTTATAATCGTATTACAAGAGTGTTCCTCAATACAACAAAATACTTGTACAAAAATGATATTTAAACTATTTTACTATTTTTTTTTTTTGCTTGACAAATAATTAAGGTTTATCAATAAAAATAAGTATTGACTAACCTAAGAGAAGTCGTTAACGCAAATAAATATAGAGCGAAATTGTATGACTTACCTGACAAACAAAAAAAAAACATCAAAATAAAACAATATGAAGAGAAAAACAATTAAAAAATACAAATTTAAAAAATCAAAATCCTATAGTAATAGATTCCCTTATCGATTTAAGGTGTCTTTAATATAGAATGCAAATAATTAAATAATATAAAACTTTACACTAATTTTATATCTAGCACAAAAAAAATTAAAAAAAAAAAGAACTATAATTCAATTAAAAAATACCTACAAGTTGTTTAAAATATTTAAATCTTTTAAAAGTTGTTTGTGCGTTCATGTAAAATGTATATAAATAAATGTTATAACAGCTGTTTGCTGTAAGAACTATAGAAAACGGAGAGTTAATTCTGTCTCCGTGGACAAAAAAAATTCATCAAATAAATTGTATTCATATTTTGTTTTAGTCATTGGTCCTTTTAGCAGCAACAAAAAAAAACAATTTAGAGCGGGAGCTAGAATTGCTCGTATTGTTAGTAAGCATGAGAAATATTTGTTTGGCTCACCCAGTAAATGGTAGTGCATAATTACCATAAATTTACCGCTCTTTTATTTTATTCAGAAAAATTAAGTTTTTCTAATGCTTACCTACGGTGTGGGGTGGCGTATGTGGAACATTTTTTTACTACTTCATGCCAATTTAAACACCTTTAAGTTTTTTTAAGGGTGAATTTTGGTCAAGTTTGTAAATTTAAAAATTCTGCAAGATTTGTCTTCATTAATGTAAATAAACTGCATTTTATATTTGCGAAAAATGACAGTCAAAATGAGATCAAGTTTTTAGAGGTTTTTGTTTTGCCTACATTGCGCCGCCGGAAGATGGCGGGAGAAAAAATGTAGGTAAGTAAAACAAATGAATATAGGTTTTGTCTTGCTAAAAAATAATTCAATCACTGAAAGAATAATTTTTATTTCTGTCATTTTTTGTTTCTTTGATTATCTCCTACTTATATTTGCAAATATAAACCCTTTTTGGCAATGTAGAACTGCCGGTTGTTGTTTTTTGTTTCACAAATGCATGGAATAAATATTTTGTGTATATCTACACATAACTTTGCATCTACATAAATCTGGTAATATATACGAAAATGGCAGACGATACATAAATTCCCAAGAAAAATTCCACACTGAACGGAGAAATCTGTGTTACCGACGCGAGTTACCTCTTTAACTTATGGCCAGTTTTACAACAGTTCAAGCCTCGGTTCAAGATTTTAACTCACCGATTTTGGCGGATTAACTAACGTTCAACGCTGGTTCAAGTATGTAATTGGTTATTATCACACACTTGAACAGTAAACCACTGTTGAAACTCAATTAATCCGCCGAAATCGGTGGATAAAAATTGCTGAACCACGGTTTAGAGTTTTGTAGAACTGGCCCTTAGAAATTAGAAGATAAGGAAGAGGTATATATCACATATATAGTGTATGTTAGTGAGGCACCAAATTTCAAAAAAAAAAACACAAAAAGGTGCCTATCTGTCATTTTGCCGATCTAAAGGAAAGTGTTTCGAAATTTTCAATAGTTAAAATAGTGAAAAAAGATAATTAAACTAAATAGAAAAATGAAATAAAAGTGAGAATAGTGAAAACTTGCAATACTTTTATTAAAAAAAAAATATAAAACAACATGCGGTGCTGTGTAAAATTATGTAAAAAACACCTATAATATGGAGTTAACAATTTTTTCATTTCACGGGCTGATTGTAAGTGTGTTCCACACCCAGTTTCAAACATTTTCAGACTGCCAGATTTAGTCATTTTTAGTCCGAAGTCGTTCCAGACTTCAAAAGTTGTGCTAATTCTTACAAAAGAGAGCGCGCTCGAGAGAGTAAAACATTTCCCCTTCTTGACAGTTTTAGTCCGAGGAATTTCTTCTGGCTATTTCTGAGCTGGATGTCAAATGCCTGATTGCCGTATGTCAGATCACGTAATTTGTCAGTTGAGTACAAATATCAATGCCGGACAAGGGTTGCCCAAGTGTTAATTTTATTTTAATTTTAGTTTTGAAAGATAAGCTACTTTTTATCATTTTATTAATCTTTTAACTAATCAACTAATTACAAAAAATTTACGTCAATATGCAAAACTATTTCTTAAAAAGAAAATTTAAAATTGACAATATTGAGTATTATTTATATTATATAGTGCTACTTGAAGAAAAACACGCTTAAGCTTCATAATTTAATGTATAATTAAAGATTTGTTTGTTTGTATATTAATATACTTGATGTAAGCTTGTACGTTTATTCCCTGTTAACATTTTATTTTCTTGGGATATGATTCTTGAAAATTTTGATTAAGATTTATCACTGATCTACGGCAACCATAGTCGAATATATTTTTTGACGTTTAAAAAGTAGTCCAATTTAGTGCGAAAACCGTTCCAGAAATTTTTTCAGTTTTCTTTCTCTTTGAGAGCATTTCATCCCCAACCCTCAAATTTGACATCTGACCAACTTTTAGAGCGAGAAATCTTGGGAACATAAATTAATGTGATGTGATGTTTTTTATGTAAATACATTATCGTAGAATACTTTAAAATTGATATTAAGGCAAATTTGTTGAAAATACAAATATACTTTGAAACGTGATATGTCAGATGCCGAGAGCCGAATTAACTTTTGTTGGTGATGGCAAGGCGTTCAAATGCATTGTGCTCCCATAGGCCAGAGTAATTTTACTTTGAAGAATATCAGACACAAGTTACCTGTGAAATTAACAAAAATTGCACTGCTTATTATAGGGGTTTTTACAGGATTTAACGCAGAACCACATTTAGTTTTATTTTTTTTTTTTAATAAAGTATAGGATATATTATTCACTTTATTTACTTTTATTTCACTTGTTTATTACTCTTTTGACGATTTAAAATCTCAAAACACATTCCAAAAAAAAAAAACAGCTAAAAGTTCCTTCGCCAGGATTTAACTGTCTAACACTATTATGAAAAAAGCCTCACTTTTCTCTCAATATTCCCGTTCCTCTATTTCTTCTTACAAGCCTCTTTATTATCGATGTTGGTATGGAAATGTCAAACTTTGTCTGTCATTTTTTTAACCAAGAGACTATGGGATTGAAAAAAAAACTCATACCTAATCAATCAATTTTCTAATAAATACAAACTGAAGTTAGTGCCTGTTTACGCAGGCCATTTACTGAAAGGCGCATCCAGTGAGAGTGAAAACGAGAAGGGTAGGTTCCACCCAAATTCCACCTATACGCGAAATTCAAGCAATATTCTCGGGTGGAACATGAAACACTTTTTTGTGTATGAGTGAAATATTTTTGAAATTTCATCAAAATGGGAATACAGAATTTTTCAGCACATTTTCCAATTGAAGTTGAATTGCAGTTTATTTATGATGACGTCCGAAGAAACACAAATAATTTCTTGAAAGTTGAAACTAAAGTAGAATGATAATAGTGCCCGTCTTTATAATTCTCTTTTGAACCGCCACTGCAGCTCTCTCCCTTCCCAATCATCATCCAGCACAGTAATTAAAATGTCAGTTCCAACACACCTCGGAACTCTTGGTTCGATAATAGCCGTGTTTTGGTGAGAATATAGCTCAGTGAAGTAAAAACAATCAAGAAAACGATCCACAGTTACCACTGAGTTATTGATTAAGAGAAACTACTTTTATCCAGTAAAATTTGACTGGAGAAAAAAGTTAGTGTAAATGCCAGTAGATTTTTTTTGTTGTATCTCTAAATAAATTTTGACTGGCTGGGTTGCAGTTTCTCACCAAAACACGCCTCATGTTTCAAATCATGTCAAAATTGTTAAATCATTATTTTACCATTTATACATTTTATGCAATCATTAAATTTTGTTCGTAAGAAACAAGAGATAGGGAAATCTAAATTGAACTGAAAGGGTTTTTTTATTTATGGGTAGACACACTTTCAGTAAAACGACTGTAAACAGGCAGTTATACACCATCATTTCATAAAGTAACTGGGCTAAGTGGAGCAAATACATATGTATGTATGTATGTATATGGCTAGAAGGGATCTAATATAGAATCATAAATAAATATGTGCAAATAAAGACCTTGGATAGTTTATGTTCCCTCATTAAAAGTGCATTTTTAATGTGAAGGCCTTTGACATACATAATTGTTATCAGAAATATTCTTTGATAACAAATTGAGTTCTCTTTGTTCAATGAATATTATTGTAGGTAATTTAACATATTTTTCTACTTTGTATCAATTAATACATAGACACAATTCAATTGAGAGTTAAATATGTCATTTAACAGATAAGGGAGTAATAATAATAATATTTAATCTTATACCAGAATCATAGTAAAACCGTTAAACCCTTCTTTTTATTCATTGGAATCCAATCCATCTAGGCATGTTGATGAAAATAAAATCTCGGAACATCTCAGCAATCTCAGTTACATGAACAGGATTCCTCAGTTTTAAGGATTCTCCAAATATTTTCAATTGTTTACTTCTTCGTTCATGAAAAATCAGAGGAGGAAGCGAGGAAGCGAATCCAAGAATTTTTTTTCTGGGCATATTGAAAGTAAATGATTTACCAAACCAACGCGAAATATTCGGAACGACGACGATACTTTCGGCTGTAAACGTAATCTACAATATTATTAACAAAAAATATTCTTATACATATACCTACTCAAAAGGAATGAAAATGAAAATTAATTTTAAGTTAAACCACTCATAGAACCTTTTTTTTATTTTTGACTATCCATTATCTATGAAACCGATTTAAATGGAATTTTGTATAAAAGAGTTTCTAATAAGGTTCAAAAGACCTTGTGAAAAAAATATTTTGCAATTCCAAAATCTCAAAAAGTTTGTGAATTGAATATTTTTCATACGAAGTACATTAAATGAGATCGCCCACCCGGACGAATCGCCAATTTTTGGTAGACTTAAGGACGTTAAAAGCTATTTTGAATCAATATTTTTTCAATTCACGAGTCCATTACTGACTTTTGAATTGAACGAGGGTTTAAGCTTAAAAATAGCTTAAGCTTTTGCAACAAATTTCACTCTTATAAAATTGAAGAAAACGAACAATTTGTCGTTTTCTTCAATTTTATGTCGAATAGATGATACCTGTCAACCAAAGAATCGATTTTTCAAAACAAATTTAGCTAATTTAGAAAGATTCAAGAAAGATTTTATACCAATTTGCACACCCCACATTAGCAATATTTGATATTTCTAAAATGTCAATTTGAATGTCGCGTTGTTGTAAGAAAATAAATTAAGTTTTTGGTTTTCGGTGAATTTTAGGTATATTAAACATTTGTGCGTTGTTTTTTTAATCAATTATTATAATAAATAATAAAAATGTTTCTTTCTATAACTCGAATTTTTCCGAAACTCTCTCCAACTGGAACAAATCTTGGTGTCCCGTGAAAATTCGACTAAGGGAAGGTGGACTGTATTTAGCATATGTTAATGGTTTTCAATCAAACATCATACCAGATCAGAAATTATATCATACATGCTACATAATTATTATACGGTTGGTACCTCTGATGCAGATGAACTTGTTCATCTTCGTGTAGGTACTCTTTCACACATTCGTATTTTGGCATGAATCTGTCCTGAATCCTGATATAGTTTTCAAGAACTAGGCAAGCACTTCTTTCTTTCAGCATCTATTTGTGCAGCAAAGATATATCTATAATATTGGGAAGCTGACTGAAGCTAAATGTCATTCATAAATGAACGAAAACTGGCTTTCCGATACGTAAAACCGACAAGTTAACCATTATGTATTTCTTTTTCTTCTTCTTGGATAATGGTTCTAAATAAATTTTTTTCCGGGATTGAAATGTGCGGAAACTTAATGCGAACAAAAACATTGTGTCAATAAACATCGACTACTATCATGCGTCTTAGAAAGGTATACGGCAGCATCTAACTGATGAGCCCAACTTTCGTGCCTGGGCGAAACGCATATCGCACCCTTAGAATGAAAGTGACCTAACTAAAAAATTCGGCATCTTTTTTACAACCGTTTTAGAATTCATTTGGCTTTTTAAGGTCAGTTTATTGAAAAATCAGAAGTTACAGAAGTTTTGAGTTATAGGTCACTTTCATTCTAAGGGTGCGATATATATCGGACACTTAGGTCGCAAAGTCTTCCAATTGAATTTCATTCAATATAGTCTACTAAAAAAAAAAAAAAAAAAATTCTATTATTTTGGTTTTTTCTTCGTCGTAGAAAATCCTATGTTTCAAAACTATAGACCACGTGGAGTGTGAATGAGATCTAACCAATCCTCAAATCAACAAAATCTAATCTTTAACTAATATGTATTATGTTGTAATGAACAATAGACCTCTTCGAACTTTATTGATCTATAGCTTTATGTTTGAACTTATAATATGTTAAGTGTGTGATTGATGTGAAGGCCTTTGGCATAATCAGCTTTTTTTAAGTTGACGCATTTATTTTGTTGATAAGAAAATTGAACTTAAATGTTTGATATAGACAAAAAATGCAATAAATATAATAAATACTTTGTACAGATAAGGAAACAATTTGCAATTAGAAAACTCAAGTGCGTAAAAATATGTCAATAAAACAATGTAGTAATGCGTATATTATGTAACTTTCAGTGATTTATTATACGATTTTACTATCAAAATCATTCATTTAAATGAAAAACAATGCATGAAATGAAATTTTAAAAAATTAAAATATAACAAATTTTTACAAAATCTATATCAACATTCTTGTTGGCTTGCAATTTCTTCGTAACAATAATTTTCGAAACATCCATCAGTCTTACTACATCCTGGACTTCCTCTATATTTCGTACAGTATTCAGATTGGTCTATATAGGTGCATCTATAGTTTGGGCATCGATATCGATAGCAGTATGGTGAACAAGTTTGTTTTTGACTTGTCAAGCAACCAGAACAATCGACGACATCTGAAAAATAGAATTTTTAACAAGAAAATCAAAAACCAAAAAAAAATCACGGTTCTGTTGTAGGTACCGTTATTTTTCGATCTAAAAAAAATTCAATTTCCCAATCAACTAAAGTTCTTAATTTTCAAATTTTCACTTTAGTTATAGTTTTGACTCACAGTACACATATTAAAGGTAATATCATTAGCGTTTTCATTTTTGTTCAGTTCTGCGCATCTGTCAAAATTGAGGTATTATGGTGGTAAAATGGTGGGCCCAGTGCCTCTTTACTTGTCCAATCGCAATATTTTGTTGCTGTTTCTAATGATGCGTGCTGAGTTCCTATGGGCACTGGAACAGCCATTTTTAATTTTTTGACACTTCCAACTTTGACAACCTGCGCAATATATTACCTTTAATATGTGTGCTGTGGTTTTGACTAGGTCGACAGACGTACAAACGGAATTGCTTATTTCGTTTTTGCTATCATCATTATATCAATCAATAGGTGTGTTTTTTTTCTAAGCCCGATGATTGGGAATTTGATGAAAAAAAACGATTTTGGGCAAAACATTTTTTTCTGTCATGGTGACGGCCGCGGGTCGGTAATCCATGATATCGGATTCTTTTAACCAATTCCCTTCGGGATTGAAAAAAACACTCCTATATAATAGGTCTTTTCGCGTACTTACCCGAAACTGCCAGATTCTACCAGATTTATTTTTTTTTTATATGAACTTTGACAGTCTTTCGGGCTAAAAATGGTAGAAGTGGGTAGGTTTGGGAAAATAACGAACAAGGTTAATATCATATTTGATTGAAATCCCAATTCGGAATTTTCACCAATCGTCATCGTGACATGCGAACAAACAAAAAAATAGTTTGACAGCTCTTGGTGGAGAGTAAACAAACATTTTTTTAAAGGCGCAACTAGTGAACATTCTGTTTTTTAACTGCAACTTCTTGCTTCAGTTTGTAGTTTGTAAAAAATTTCTATGGGATTTGACAGCAATTCGTCATACGACGTCGTATGAACTTTCAAATTACCAGAACAGAGCATATTAGGTCTGTTTCTTTACTTTCCAAAACTGGCAATTTTGACCAATTCCAGGCCAATTTTATTTCTTTTATATAATGACTTTGACAGAATTTTGGGATAAAATGGGTAGAATTGGTAGTAACATTTTGTTTGTATTAAATTGCTCTATATCTCCAAAACTGTCAAATTAGAAAGAAAAAAGATACATTTTTTGGAAAAGCACTATACTACTTTTTTAACATTTTTAAGTAACTAGATGGACTAACTTTACTTACCACTCATTTTGCATTCATTTGCAGAACAACCATTCAATACAGGATTTGGTGGTATGACTAACATTCCTGGATATTCAATGACGTTAGGGACTCTTAAGTATTTAACAGAATATCTTCCACACACTTCGCCACATTGACGATATTGACGATTGAAACAGACCCATTTTGAATTGAATTTCTTACAAATTCTCGGCGTAATGATAATACAACAGTTTTTATTTGAACTTGGTGTCGTTGTGCAGGTGGGTTTTGTATTACTTTCTTCTGTAGTATCTTCACTGGTTTCATTTAGATAAATAATATTATTTATAGCTTTAGATGCATGAAAATCAGGACCAGTTTGATTTGTGTCAGTGACAAAATTATTTCTGATTTCTAGAATTGTAGTGATGACTTCTGGTCGAGTGCATGTCAGACCTGTCCAGACTAAACCATCAGTACAAACTGGCTCGGGACAACGTCCTTTATAGAATGTACCCTTGTAGCAGGAAACGAAGCGACATTCTCCATCGATAATCACATGTTCCGGAGGACATGGAAGTGGTGTTGGTGGTGTTGTTGGTGGTGTTGGTGGTGTTGGTGGTGGTGGTGGTGGTGGTGGTGGTGGTGGTGGTGGTGGTGGTGGTGGTGGTGGTGGTGGTGGTGGTGGTGGTGGTGGTGGTGGTGGTGGTGGTGGTGGTGGTGGTGGTGGTGGTGGTGGTGGTGGTGGTGGTGGTGGTGGTGGTGGTGGTGGTGGTGGTGGTGTTCTATCACAAGTAAATGGACAGTGGATTGTTAGACAGGGTTTTGGTAGACAAAATGGCGGTGGAATAGTTCCAGTATTTGGAAAACAAATTTCATGCTGCATCGAGAAACCTTAAGTTTGAAAAAAAAAAACAAAACAAAACAGAAATTATGCCATTTTGAATGTAGGATTACAATGAAATTAAACAAAATTGTACCATTGGGACAGTAGAGTGGTGGGGGATAATTATTTTTTTCCGTGCACAATCCATTTATCATGACAAAATTAGTTGGACAATTTTGTTGCACACACATTCCATTGATTAAATCAAATCCATAGTCACAAGATGCAGTTTCTGTTGGTCTTAAAAGACATGCTCCATTAACAAGATGATGAGTTTGCGGGCAGAAAGATCGATGACATGCACCATTAAAATAATGTGTTCCAATGGGACAAACATTCTAAATAAGTACAAAAAAAATTTAAAAAAAAATATGAAAAAAAAATTTAAATCTTGAAATCTTGAAAGTTAAATTAAATTTCAAAATAAATGGTTAAGTGTAAACCTAATATAATATATTTATTCAAAACATTGCAAAATAATCGATTACTTCCCAAAAGCTGCAATTTTGTATCCATTTGGGACCAAAGTTCTGTCAAAATTCATATGAAAAAAATACAATTGTACTTAATTTGGTAAGAACTGTCAATTAGCCCACTGATCTCTTTAATACACTGGATATTGGATAGCCTATAGTGTATATCATTTTTTGTGAGGCAATTTTAAGATTTTTTGACGGGGTACCAGCCACGGCCCACGACATCGTATCTCGCTCTATAAAACAACAATGACATTCTTTTGTGATTTGTTTCTTTTTATTTTTGAAAATAATTGCTGTTCAACAGTAGTAAATTTTAGATTATAATCACCTCAGTTATAGAATAAGTAGTAAGTAGTAAGTAGTAATTTGTAATTTATTCTATAAGTAATATAATTATAGAATACGATGAATGAGTTGCGAAGGGAATCAGACTCGATTTTGACATTTCACTAATATATGTATAAAAAATGTCTCTGCAGCTAATTCATCTGATTCAGCAATCAAGGTGATGGAATAATGCACATCAAACAAAAACCAAATTTTTATTAATATAAAGATAAAATACAAAGACTCACAGTATCTTGCTGATAACAATACCGAATTGAATGTATTAAAAATAATGCAACTAAAAATCGTTCCATTGGTATAGTATAATTCTAATTATAAACTGAATTTTCGTGTTATTGAGTTTCAAGTAAATTGTAGAAATATTCACAATCAACTGAAATACTTAGATGATTTAGAAAAATATTTCAGTAAATATTGATAATGATGAAGATAGAATTTAAAAAAAAATGGGTCAAGTCTTTTTTTAATGATTTTGCATCTTAATCTTAATAATGCAAATTATAATATAGGGTATTGCATCGATGTTAAATGTTAGAAGCAAATTTGAATTAAACTCGAGAGAAATTAATGAACTCGGTACAATTTTTCTTCTCTAAAAAACCAAATGTATAAACATGGCGCCTCTCGAACTTTTTTCCCGTAAGTGTCATAAGCGTTTTAATTTTTTTCAGATCTGCGTATCTGTCAAAATCCAGTGCCTTTTTATACTTGTCTACTTTCAATATTTTGTTGTTCTTTCTAATGATGCGGTAGTAGTTCCTGCCGTCATTCGAACAGCCATTTTTAATTTTTTGACTCTTTCTACTTTGACAATCTGCCCAATAATATTAAAATGGTTGATTTCTGTTTATTAAAAGATGATGTAAATATTCGATATAATTAATAAACAAAATATAACATAGTCAAAATCTGAAGCCTATAATAGGAATATAAGAAAATAACTCTCAGTCTTACTTTATGTTTTTAATATTATATTTTTATTTCTTAAGATAATGTTATCTTTTCAGACATCTTTTTTCTAACATCCGCATACTCAATACTTTTTAATAATTTCATGGTCAAAAAATGATCTTTAAAAAGCGATGCGCTTTTGAAAATCATTCTCTGCATCTAAAGTTGCGATGCCCAGAGAATATTAAACGGAAAAAATATGTTTTTAATAAAAATTTTCATAGTTTGCATAGCTTTCAATAGTTTGTTGTTAAATTTTTGTAGTGCAACTCCTGTTCCACAATTCTTGGTAAATTTAATAATACTATAAATATCTTTTTTTTTTATTTTAACCCTTAATGTGTCAATTAATGTACTGTTAAATTTGAATTAGATTTTTGACACTTATAGTGAGGTGAATGTGTACGTGAAAGTGTCAAGAATTTATGAAGGGATTAAGTTAAGGCCGTGTGTAAACTAAATTTGATTAAATTTGTATTCAATTTTGTTCATAGATTTTTACTTTTCCACCACATTTCTGTTGGGATTCTACTTGGGATCATATTTAAAGTGACCTTAATCCAATCAACACACAGTGTGTATGTTTTAGTTTAAAGTTTGACAGTATAGTTAGGTTTATAAATACGTGGGAAGGTCAAAAATTATCATAGAGATGAAGAATAAATATTTTAATGCAATTGACACACTGCCTTACTTCAATATAAATATCATAATTAAATAAAAAATATTTTAACAAAACTACCAAATTCACAGCCTAATCCACATCCCTCATGTCGTGAAGGATACAGTTTTGCCAATGGAATGTGTACTACCATTAACTGTCCTGCATCACACATATATCAGAATGGTGTGTGTGTTTTAAGGAGAATGGAAGTGGCTCAGCCGGTGCAATGCACTTCTTCAAACTGCCAACTGCCTTGTCAACAATGTCCAGTTCAAGTGCCAATGCAAATGCCCATGCAAATGCCAATGCAAATGTCGATGCAAATGCCGATTCCAATGCCAATTCAAATGCCAATGCCAATGCCAGTGACAATACCGGTACCAATTCCAATACCAGTTCCACCTCCGCAACCTCCATTAATTATACGGCAACCTCCATATATACATCAATATCCAACTCCAAATACCAACTATCCAAATCAAACTACAGAATATTCAACTAGAGAACCACCAACTCCTCAGCCACCCATATTATGTCCAAATGGAACGATTTCTATCAACGGCAGCTGTCATTTAGTTTATTGTGGTATTGGTGTTTATAAAGATGGTATTTGCATTCGAACTGAGTGTCCGGAAGGAACCATTTGGAATGGCAGACAATGTGAAATTCCTGAAGCACACAATCACACAACCGTTATTCTATCGACAGTTGTTATCACAAATAATGTCAATCAATCTCAGGCCAATCATGAAATCAATTACACAAACAACATCGCAATTGATATCACGGATTCCCCGTCAGATGTCAACGAAGCACCATTTTCGCCTAATATCATTATTCCTCCACCACCACCACCACAGGTACACATTATACCTGCTCCACCGCCACCTGTACGATTTATACCACCTCCACCACGTAAGACTGTGTATATACAAGCTCCACCACTACCTCCACCGCCTCCACCACCACCACCACCTCCACAGATTATGTACATACCAGGCCCACAGCTTTCTGCACCACCACCACCACCACCACCACCACCTCCTCCTCAGATTATGTACATACAAGGTCCACAGCTTTCTGCACCACCACCACCACCACAAGTTCCGATCATGGTCATGCCACCTCCGCAACCACCAGTAGCTCCAAACTGTTGTACGATAACCACTCCAAATACCTGCCTGTGGGAAGATCGGTATGTCTGTAGAAGTCATAGTTACCAGCAGTGTGGATCCGTTTGTTCACACGGGAATTTAAATCTAACTCCACGGGCCGTAAGGCAGCCTCCAGAGTCTTGTATAAATTCCGACTGTGGCTACAATCACGGTATAAGTTTAAGATTTTCTCCCCATATTATTATGCAAATGCAGATTTTGATTTTTTTTCAGAACCATTTTATCCTGACTGCTCTAGATGCACAACCAGTGAAATAATGACCGGAAGCTACTGTCAGACATATTGTCAAAATAGTGGTTGTAATTCTTGCAAAACTTTCGACTTGACTAGATATTGTGAAAGTTATCCAGGAGCTAATGCATGCAAACCAGAATATGGGTATAGAGAGAATTTGGATAATGATTTTTATGATTGATTAATAAATTATGTACATTATGATAATGTCTGGACTTAATCATTATTAGGGATATTCATGCAACGGCGTCGTAAACTTGGTAAACTATGTAAACCTTTCAAATTTTCATACAACGGCGTAAAGTCATCGTAAACGTGGTATGATAATTTGACAGGTTTACTCAGTTAACCAAGTTTACAATTAATTTACGCCTTTGCATGCTATGATATGTCATAAATAAATTATCGATTTTAAAATATTATTCTTATTTATTTGGTTAAATATGCCAAGAACAAGAGTAACTTCAAGCATTTTTTTTTAATGATTTTCATATGCAGTTTATTATCTTTTTATTTTTTGCTGAGTGGATGGTAAATAAAAGTTAACTAACTATGTTTGCTAGTTATTGTTATCTGAAAACAATTACTTTTGCATTTGCTAACAATATTTTGTTATCTATGAAATATGCAGTATAAAGCATAAACTAAGCAGACCATCAGAAGGTATTCTTTGCTTGCATTTCCAACTGTTAAGGTGTTTTCGACAAAATCGGGAATCGGAATCGTTATTATTTTGTGTTTTCTTTAACTGAACAGTGCGCGCATATAAAATGGCTATCAAGGTACTATTATAAAAGTTTAGAGCCAATAGTCTTAGACATTTATCTCTCGGTATTTTGACTGCTCTTGAATAATTAGATGACTGCAAATGTAACCGTTTTGTGATTCATTTCAAAATGAATTTTGAATTTCCAACTTTCAAAATTTTCGAAATCAAAAATTGTTACTAAACAGAACTGATCTCTTTATATGTTCACTAGATAGTGAGTAACCTATAGTGTATAACAGTTTTTGTGACGCAATTTTTGACGGGATACCGGCCACAACCTCGTATATCTTGCTCTATACAAACGAAAAAAGATATTGAGGTATTTGCCGTAAATGAGCATTTATTTGATGTCAACAAGCATTGCGGCTGTAAATATTTTAAAAAAATAAAAGAAAATCCAGGTCCAGTAGTGTCCATAACGCTGGCGCCGCTGTTATACTGTTGTATGAGGGTACCGGCCACGACTATTGCATTTGCCTCAAAGTTTTTTTTAGGTGTGTTTCTTTGCAATCCCGGGGGCAATTGGTTTAAAGCCCATTGGGGATTAGTTGTTGTTGCAACTAACATGCAAACTATTTAGCCCCAGTCGTTTTGTTCGTCCACAGTTTCACAGTGCACACTCAACAAAATAAGTGGCACTTAATTTTCCCATTTTGACACTTTAGCCGCAGTTTGACTGTCAGAGTTAGTGGAACTTAAGTGGATAACATGGGAAACTTAAGTGTTATTAGTTTCCTATATTTGGCACTTAAGTGACACTTAATCGAGTGTGAAACTAGGCCTAATATTTCAATTCAGAAGAATCGATGTTTTTGTTAAACTCATTTTCAATATAATTTCGATTTCGATTGGATTTTTGAACAGTTTCAATTCTGTTTGTCCCCTTTCACACGAGGAAAAAGTTGCTGGAAACTCAGTTTCCTCGTGTGAAAGGGGACTTTGGTTCCAATCAAATATGAAGAAATCGTATTTTCGAATTTACACGCACATAATATGATGTATAAATGTATGCAAAAGGAGTACTCTAAACGAAAATGACATAAGTGAACCCTTAACCCTGAGTGAAGCCAACGAAAAACAACAACAGTGAAGTTATAAACGTGGTGTGAGAAGTTTATTTTTAATTTAAAATAAAATTCGGGTATTGTTATACAAAATAAAACTGAAATTATCTCTTGTGGTTTACGGTTCAATATGGTTCGTATATATATTTCTCTCATAGTCGTCTAGGTCTGTTTTTCTTTGGGAAAATTTTTGCTTTAAAAAACACTGGGATTTATCTATCCCATCACAGACAAAACTTTACGTTTCCGACGAATAGGTTATTCATGCCTGACGCCGCACCGATAACGAAATTCTCTTAAAAATAGTGATTTTAAAAATTTATTTATCAGTACATTTCATGATTCAAAAATTAGTATTAACAATGGCGGATGTATGGCTCGTATATTTTGGTTATTCGTTCGTTCTGAAAGACGCATCTAGTGAGACAGGTCAATTTTATGTCATATGTGTGCTTCGAAACGAGAAGGGATGAAAATTGAAACAAATTGTATTTACATTGAATCTGTATGACTTAGGGCAAGTTGTACAAATATTTAAACCGTGGTGCAGAAATTTTTACCCACCGATTTCGGCGGATTAATTGAGTTTCAACAATGGTTTACTCTTCAAGTGTGTGATAATAACCAATTACATACTTGAACCAGCGTTGAACATTAGTTAATCCTCCGAAATCGGTGAGTTAAAATCTTGAACTCGATACATCCAGATTAAAACTTAAATTCAGATGTAAAGCATACAAATTCAATGTAAATACAGGATTTAAATTTTAATCTGGATGAATCGAGTGAATAATATGGGCGTTACATCTGGATTTAAGTTTTATTTGGAGTGAATAATATGGAGGTATGTGTTTTGTTCCATTTTTTAACTTTTATCGACCATTTTTACTGATGCGTGAGTAACAGTACGTAGACACAGTAGGGTAAACAAAAATAGATATGGTTATAAATAACACTTTTATCACTGTGATCCATATTGTTTTATTTTCATGGGTTGAACTACATTATATGCCTGTTTGGTTAATTTTGTTTCAACAAATTTCCCAAAAACTTAGTTTTTTTTCTATGGGTTTTGACAGCAAATTGTGAAATTTTGTGAAAATTTGCGCTAATTCGCAAGAAATTTCACGTTACCAAATAGACCATATATCAATTATTAACAAAAGTAAAAGGCGGTCAGATTTTTGTTTTTTTATTTTTCGTTTAGTTAATTATTTTATCCAATACCTATCTAATATTCCTAATATTAAAAATTTTCTGTCTTTATTTTTTTTTAGGATAATCTAAAATGTATCTTTGTTATCATGATACTGATCTCATTTGCCTCGAATTGTATTGCCTCGGATTCTCCAGATCCAATTATAATTAACACTGTAGCTCAACATTATGAAAACCCAACACTGGAACAATTCACACAATGTACGAGAAGTCGTGATAAATGTATTAATGACTGTGGATTCAGAGATAAGAAATGTCAAGAAAAATGTCATATATGTCCAATTTTAATCGAACACAACATTTTGGTGCAGGGTATTAATGATACGCTTTATCCCTTGCCAGTATCCACATCTAAAGTCAATCAAACAAATGTCATAAGGCTTACAAATGAAATTCGTAATATTATAAACACAAGCCTGGGAAATATCACAGCTAATAGCCAGAACAACATTACCATCTATCAAAAAGTTTCAAAAACTGGTGGCAAATTCGGTCTTGGCTATACGGAAAAGGGACCATGCTGTCATTTAATTGAACCACAAAGATGTCGAAGCAGTGTGAATGGCCCAATTTGCACACACAGGCGTCAGCAGACATGCGGATCGCATTGCATTTCTCGAGTGATGCGTTCAAAGCGAGTAGTAACATGTAGTGAAACAAATCCTGATGATTGTGCACAGACAATTGAGTATCTGCCACTGCGAAGACGTCCAGGATGTCAATACACCTCAAAATGGCCGTTCATAAGTTGCAAGACAGGGTCAAGTTTAAGTCATAACCGAAAATTTGAATCGAAATCGACTTGTACTCGATGTTTTCAGCTACCATATTTAAGTATTATCAGAGGTCAAGTTCCAAAAGTCTGTCTCTCCTGCTTTGGCAGATCAAGTATTCACAAACCAACCCTTTCTAATTCACAAGCTTATTATAGTTATGGGGTGAACCAACCAATTGTATCTTATCCTTACTATCAACCTTATTCATATCCACAACCCCTCCCACAGCTATCACTACCATTGCCACAAACATATAATTATAATCTTATTAATAGTTTGGGAGATGATACAAACGAAGTTCCTTTTCCAATGGGTCTTGATAGTGATGATTTTAAAATAGAAGAGCAAAAGTGTGTCAACGAAGACGGAACAGTGGTGGAAAACTGCACTGAAGACGAAAATCCCTTGCATTTGAGTTTTGAGACAAATCTTAAAAACGATAACGGAGATCAAAGTGTATCGTACGATGATTATGATTTTGACGAAGAAGACATAATTAGAGGTAATACACACCGCAGAAGAAGACAGGATTAAACTTAAAGTCAAAATGAGAACAAAGAGTACTATAGAAATACACATACCTACTGCCACTTCTTCATAAAATTTTTTCTATCAAAATGTAAAAATAATTAAAATTTTAGTTAAAATAAAATATAAACTTTATAAAATAGGTAATAATGATAAGCTGAGAAAAACTCAGTTCAACAGTACTTGAAGAACTATTAGGTGTGTTTTTTATACATGCAACTTATTTTCACATGTAATAGCGGTATTTTGTTATCAGAATTGATCCAACAACACGAGATTTTGTTCTCTACCGAGATCATGTTTCATGATTCAAAAATGTATTTTTTACTCTAGTGGAAAGATCGCTGTTAAGTTTTTGTTAGTGTAGAGAAAAGAGACAACATATGCACGAAAAATAAACAAAAACAAGGAAAAAAGATATGGATAAATTTAACACTTTATGGACAACAACGAATATTTTTGAGAAGTGGATTTCATAAAATCCATATACATCTCAGTAACACTATAAAAAGTCTTTGTGAATCGGCGGATTTTGGGTGGAATTGGCCCTTCTCTGTACACACATAGAAACGGCTTGTTCCACAGGATGCGCTTTTTATTAAAAAGGCCATGTAATCAGGTACTATGGTTTGAAACTCGAGAAAAGATGAGCGAGAAAGGGAAGAGTAGATTCTACCCAAAAGTCACCGATGCACCAGTTTCAACAAAAATACTCTCCGTATTCAGCATGTTCCACTTTTTATTGTCTAAGTGAGAGATATGTATATGGATTTTAAGGGCGTGAGAAAGAGGATTGATTGAAATGAAAGAATTTGTTCCTAATACAAAAACAAATTTGGTTTCTATCGGGGTTTGCTTTATGGCACCAGAAATGAGTTCTTACTCTGGCGGGTAGACGGCTTTTCAGTCGGTAGAGAGTAAAAACTGCAGTGCGAGGAAAAAAGACAGTATCTGCATGAAAAATAAACAAACATAAGCCAAAAAGAGATGAGCATACAACAGTGTTTTCATTAGGATCCTTATCGTTTTATTATATCGGGGTGAACCATATGGGTTATTGGCGATAATAGGCGTGTTCCTTTGGGCTGCAGCATCTACTGCCAAGTACTTCTGGCTGCTTTCAACTACTTCTACTCTATGGTTAAAGTAGTTCTAATGTAGTAACGAAATGAATCCACGCAAGAACGTGACACCATCAGTAAAAAGAAATTGAATAGTGAATTATTGATATTGATGTTTCTTTAATCTAAAATAAAATACAGATGCAAACAACAAAAATTAAATCAATATGAGGTTAGATTTTTTGTTTGGTAAAACTAACGCGTTCCATTCACCATCTACTGGGAAGCACTAAAAAGTACATTGGAAGGCCCAAAGGAACACACCTAATAAAACGCGGCTACTAGATCCGCTGTGATTTTCTTTTTTTCTCTTTACACATTTGTCGTGATAAGAAAAGAGAACACTGTACTGAGAATCACTGAGGTTTTCATAATCGACATACATATACAAAATAAAATTGTACTAAAGTTTGGTCAAAATAGTTTTTGGCAAGTAAAGAAACAAACCTATTGTGTCTTTTCACTGACAGATCTTTTCATTGACAGCATGATTCAATGATTGCTATGATTGACTTGTCAAAAAAATTCCACCGTTCCACTGATTTGTGTTTCAATGAAAGCTATAACTGGGCCCTTACAGAACGTGGCCGTGGCCACAAGTTCTAAATGTATAATAAGCCAAATTTCATTCCGTATCAGCAGCGAACCGCAAAGACATCCGCGACTCACGCGGCGTGTCTTGTGGGCGATTATATGAATTTCACCAAAAATTGGTTAGTTTCCTTGCTGAATAATGCAATTTTTCACATATAGGTGTCTCATTATCGCCGTTGAAGTAAACGACAACAAATAATTAGTCAGTTCAGGTTTATGAGATTTCCTTCTTCAGAGATTTTCTCTCATTCTCTGAAATCTGACCCTATTTTTGCCGCATAATTCCTATATTTTTATCTAAATAAAAGCAACTTAAAATTGCAGAAAATCATTTTAACATAAATATTTCTTTTACTTTTTGGCGAGAAGGCCTATTTACTTTTCTTGCTGTTTCATCAAAATGACAGAGGAGAATTTGTTAGATCTCAAATGCCCAAACACGCCTATTCATAGTGAAAAGTCAAAAGTTGACTTTTGGACTTTCTGCTGCCTGCAAAATTGGCAATTGCTGTTTCAAAAGGCTTTCTAATAAAAATTACAGCAACGATATTGTTTTTTTAATCAATCCACGTTATCAAAACTATTGAATAATAAATTTAATAGATAATCAGCATCTCATTTGCACAAAACCATGTTCTCTAGCACAAGGACTTTTGTTCGTTCTTCCATCGTAAGTAACTCTAAATAATATCCATTTCATCAGATTAAGTAAATTGATTGAGAATTATTGTTTCCCAAAGTTGCACCGTTGCAAGAGCACCCTTGTAGTTGCGGAACACAACAACGAAACTCTTAACCCAGTGACATTAAATACAATCACTGCTGCGAAGAAAATTGGAGGCGATATAACTGTCCTAGTTGCTGGAACAAAATGCGGACCAGTAAGTTTTTTTTTGATGGAAAGAAGCAATTTAGGATTTAATTTACTCACACACTTTCTATAGGCATCTGAAGCTGTTTCAAAAATTCAAGGAGTCGGTATGGTGATAGTGGCCGAAAATGATGCTTTCAAAGGATTCACTCCGGAATCGTTAACTCCACTTGTTCTGGCTGCCCAGAATCAATTTAAGTTCACGCATATTCTTGCTGGAGCCACAGCTTTTGGCAAAAATGTTCTACCAAGGGTCGCTGCCAAATTGGATGTTTCGCCAATTTCAGAAATCATCGATGTCAAGTCGGAAGACACTTTTGTCAGAACAATTTATGCAGGTAAGTTAGAGAGTTCAGTTAATAAAATTGAGAGATAAGCGCCTTGTTATGTAATTTTCTAATTCGTTAGATTGTAATCTAGCTGGCCAATCGCCAGCAAGCTTTTACTTTGTTGCTCGTAGTTTTATATGAAAACTATATATGCAGCCAATTTGCAAAACTCATTTATTTTATTCCTGACCAAAAATTAAGCGAACAAATATTACATTCACAACGTAGGAAAGGTGCGGCGACTTCTAAAGAAACTTCATATCGATAATTAATTAGAAAAAATATTTTAAATATTTGCTCACGGAATGGATACAATTGAATCATCGGAACAAATTTGTTTTTCACTTCTAACCAAGGACAAATATCATTATGAATTTTGAACTCAGCAGCAACTTGACGTGGTTGGGAATTATGAAAGATTTATCACGGATGCAACAGAAGCTAGGCTTTAAATTATTACTTCGATAGCAGTCGAGTTCTGGTTCTCTAAATAACCACGTTAATAAAATAATTTAAAAACGGTATATAAGCAGAGAAATTTAAGTGAACCTATGTTTGGTATTGATGCAGATGACAAGCTTATGTATCCCGAAGCAAAGGTCTTTGCGCCTGGCACATTAATAGAGAACCTGTCCCTTTTTTATAAACATTATTTTGTTTTACGATAGCTTTACAGTCTTTATCACTTAAAGCACGAAAACATATCAAATTGCATGCACTGATTTAAGAGAATTATGATTGAAGTAGTAACGGGTTCCATGAGATGTATGCATATCTGTGTTAAGAAACGCCAATATTGGCTAGTTAAGCTAACAAATACTGATCTCAATGGAGCACCAATCACGATTTCTAAAAATTAATATTTTTAATTTCTTCAAAAACATTCTTGTGACAGAACTTCCAATTATAATTTTCGAAAATCTATTTATTATATTTAAAATAAAGGAAACGCTGTGTTAACTCTCAAGTCCAAAGACGCTATCAAAGTCATCACTGTTCGTGGAACGAATTTCGAAGCAGCTTCTGCAGGTGGAAGTGCTGCCATAGAACAAGCACCAGCTGGTGAATACAAAAGTGATTTGTCCGAATTCGTCTCACAAGAACTTACTAAATCCGATCGTCCCGAATTGGCTGGTGCTAAGGTTATTGTATCTGGAGGTCGTGGTCTAAAATCTGGTGATAATTTCAAGCTATTGTATAATCTAGCTGATAAATTGGGAGCAGCTGTGGGTGCATCTCGTGCCGCTGTCGATGCTGGTTTTGTACCAAATGATTTACAAATTGGTCAAACTGGTAAAATTGTTGCTCCTGTAAGTCTGCTACAAAAACGATAATTTATTGTAAATGTGAAAGTGAAAACTTAAATTGTACTTTGATTCTTTAGGATCTATATATCGCAGTTGGAATCTCTGGGGCTATTCAACATTTAGCTGGCATGAAGGATTCAAAGGTAATTGTGGCCATTAACAAAGATCCAGAGGCACCAATTTTCCAAGTCTCTGATATTGGATTGGTAGCTGATCTTTTTAAAGCTGTGCCAGAATTGACAGAAAAAATATAAAAATAAAAAATAAGAGACGTAATTTAATGAAAAACATACACTTGATGCCTTAAAGTTTTTTTTTATATAAAATATATCTAAAGTTGAACCGAATTTTCTTTAATTGCATGCATTTACAATCATTGTTAACTGAGATTAACTTTCTCGTTTTTTTTATGCAGAAATATAGCTAATGTACATAACAAAAAAATTTAAATTTAAAGGTTTTAACTTTGCAAATGTTTTACTGAATATTTCTTGATTGTGATAAGTCTATTAGACTAAGAGCCCAGAGCTGGTATTTTTAGATAGATCTTAACTTTTCATATCCAAATATGAAAGTCTTGCATTCCGTGGTTGGGGCCTTTGTCGGTAAACTGCATTATTTTAGTTCATCTGGCAGATGAGGGACCCCATGGAAAAAGCCTTGGATAACCATAATATGTTATGAGAGGGGAAGCTTCCTTCAGTGAAAACTTATTTCTAAATGCCATAACATTTTATTTAGAGACCGGTTTCATATTCATCTTTGGGTTCGTCTTGGATGCAGAAGACCCCACTCAAGACCTCTTGGACCCCCATTTTTATGTCTAGGGCGCTCAGAACTGAAAAAGAACCGATTTTCAATACTGGATGATCCATATGGATCATGGACCCTGTTTAGATTGGGAAGTTGAGTGCCATCGTGTTTACATTAGAAACTGAGGTGCCTCAAAAAACATTGAAACAACAATTTCAACATTTCACACATTGAAACAACAACAAAGTAGACTCATGAGTCCGGTTTTAATGTATTCTTCGTGCCTCACGGGAGTCCTCACCCCACACTTCCCTTGCCTACGAACTGCCGTGATACCGGCCTCAATCTTCATGGGTCATAATAAAAAACGGCTATTGTATGGAATGCTTGTTCCTATACCGTATGAATTGTAGTGCCTGAAGCCGTGATAGGGGGCGCTGTTACCACTTTCAGTGAATACTTACAGTCGTATTTATTAGATTTTTGTCTACTTAGACACTGTCTAACTATTTTCAAATTGGTGGAAATATGCTTTTTTTAATAAAAAATAAATATCAGATTATTCACGGTTAAGTCAATCTACCTACTCTTGTGTCTAAGTTAGGCAGCTATAAGATAACAATAAACAAGGTTTTTGAACACATTTTCCAAAGTTGGACAGTTGTCTAAAGTTAGACAACGTTTATAAATAAGACCATTAAAGTTAAACTATCAGCCATAATCTTCTTAAATTTTGTCTTGAAATTGGTTATTATTTGTTATATTGTTTACAAAGATATTTTTGGCCCTCTGCCCACGAACAAAGTGCCATTGAATATTACATCTTGATAATTGATCGGCTGACGGCTGTCAAAAAACTTGTAATGGCCAGTTGTTCAATAGTGGTTCAGCCTCGGTTTAAGATTTTAACTCACCGATTTCGGCGGATTAACTAACGTTCAACGCTGGTTCAAGTATGTAATTGATTATTATCACACACTTGAACAGTAAATCACTGTTGAAACTCAATTAATCCGCTTAAATCGGTGGGTAAAAATCGCTGCACCAAGGTTTAAATATTGTACAATTGGCCCTAAGGGCCAGGGTAAAGTGTGTTGAGCTCCCCCTATGAAAGCTTCAATTTGGAATGGAAACGATCTACTCCATGTAATATATCCTGAGAAAGTTAATTTCAAAACTTGTTATACTTGAAGCTGCCTCTTTTTTGTGCTCAACAGATGTAAAAAAGTGTAAGCTGTCTTCACAAATATCACCTTCAGTTGGAGTCAAAAAAAATTGTTATACTTTGTATGGAATACAGTATCCAGTTTATTATAGGTATCAGTTGTACTCGCTTCGAGTTGTCTAAATACATTAGGAAGCGTGTGAATGAATTAAAATGCCGATTAAATTTTATCCGAGATTATATTTGACGTTTCCACTTAAAGATTTAAGGCTCTCCCAAACCAACGCGAAACATTCGCCGACGACAGATTTTTGTTGTTGTTTAGCGTTGTGTATTTGTCATATTTTGTGTTATTGTGAATGATTCGCTACGATTTCGCGTTGGTTTGGGAGAGCCTTTATGTCATTAGTGTTCAAATTAAACTTTAAATTTTGGATAAAATTAACTCAATTTGAATCCAATTCACATACGACTTTAATCTAATTCACCCTCGAGTTTATTCGAAATTTGAATACAATTCACACGTCCTAACTTTCAACTTTTAAGGCTCTCCCAAACCAACGCGAAATCGTAGCGAATCATTCACAATAACACAAAATATGACAAATACACAACGCTAAACAACAACAAAAATCTGTCGTCGGCGAATGTTTCGCGTTGGTTTGGGAGAGCCTTTACACGGAAAAAACAAGTTGCTGTGTATTTTTTCGACGTTTTCTTTAATTTTTTGTTTGCAATTTGTGGTACCTTTCACACGAGGAAACAAAATCGCCAGAGATTTTTTGTAGTTTCCTTTTAAAGTATCTTGTTTGAACGTATACTAAGTTAAATCTGATGAGAAATATCAAAAAAGTGTTCTCAAATCGTTGACCGGGGAGATTTTGTTCACTAATCTTACTTCGTTTTAACTTTTAAATACATCAAATCACATAAATTTGATTAAAGGCTCTCCCAAACCAACGCGAAATCGTAGCGAATCATTCACAATAACTAAAAATATGACAAATACACAACGTTAAACAACAACAAAAATCTGTCGTCGGCGAATGTTTCGCGTTGGTTTGGGAGAGCCTTATTTCAACCAACCGAAACCAAGCACGAACAATCAAAACTCCAGAAAATCATCGATTGGAAACTACGCTAATCAACCATAATCAGCTGATTAGCTATTTCACCGATTAGTACCTATCCAAAACGTGGATGTTTGGATGTGAACAGCCAGCATAAACATGGATTGAAGATGACCAACTGTGGATATGCCTGCCAAAAGAAGTGTATAACACACGCCTATTGAATATAAAGGTTCACCCACACCAACGCGAATTTTCGGTAGCGACGACGAAAACAACAATAACAATACGTGGTTGTCAATGAAAACAACACGTTGTTATTATTGTTTTCGTCGTCGCCACCGAAAATTCAATACATGATTCACGTAGAAAGCTGGAGTTATTAATAGCCTAGTTCCTTAAAGGCTCTCCCAAACCAACGCGAAATCGTAGCGAATCATTCACAATAACACAAAATATGACAAATACACAACGCTAAACAACAACAAAAATCTGTCGTCGGCGAACGTTTCGCGTTGGTTTGGGAGAGCCTTTACTTTGAAACTCTGTGCATTTCTGTAAACTTCTGTGAATTTCTACACCAAAGACTGTCAAAGTTCATATAAAAAAATAAAATGACGTAGAAATTCACACAAATGCACAGAGTTTTAAATTAAAGGAACACACCTAATATAACTTGGTAGTTTGTTCAGTTTCACAGTAGTACAATTATCAAAGAAGTATAACCACCGCCTAACATAAAACCAACTGGCAGGCCATCTAGAAGTCAAATTCAAGACAAAAATAAAATGGCGTCTCAAATACTATACACGAAACTACCAAAAAAATTTTTTTTTTCACCACACATTTGACAGATTTTTGAATTTTGTCGAGCGACGACTTTTTTCATAGATCGACGAGTTCGTTTGTGTAATAAACCACGCGCAGTGACTTACCCTTGCTGTATTTATCAAGAATACAAAAAAAAACTTTTCTTGTTTTTCATTTTACTCGTAAAAATATCAGCATTAAGACAAACATATTTGTGGGGTGAAGTCAATTGTGGGTTAAAGAAAAAAGTTAATTTAATAAATCAAAATAGCGTGCATTTAATTTTATCCATAACTTATTTTTTATCTATATTTCGCCTCGGCCAGTGTGTAACGTTTATTGTTTTTTTATATTAACAAAAAATATTTGCATTAATGCATTTTTGTCTAGTGTAAAGAATCCATTAGAAAAAAAAATTAACCACACAGTGAAAGAGGTACAGAATATTTGGAATTTTGTGAAAATAATTCAGTGAAGTTACTTTATATCTTAGCAGGAGGCCTAAACATAATATTGCACCTTAAAATAAACTGCAGTGAGTAATTTTCAACTTTTAGATAAAATAAATACGCATCTATATTGACAGCAAGTTTGTTTACAATCATTATCTAGGTTATTTATAGAGAAACTCAAGTACATAATTGACATCTAATTACATACTTTGCTTCATTAAAAAATTAAAATCAAAGCCACAAAAGAAAATGCATTGATTTTCCTACTCGATTATAGATTTATAAAGCGGGTGTCGCTGCTGGAGGAGGCAGGAAATAAGCTCTCAAGTTAACCATATGTTTCGATTTTTCAGTTTAACTCTGTTCATTGGAAGACAACATCGCCAACGCAGACATTAGATTAATTAAAAACGTAAAACCTTATTACTGTTCCTATTTTGTTGACCTTTGGCTATGGGTCGACATTGTTAGCTCACAAGTGGAATTAAAGTTGAAAAACTCTTTTATCTTGTCTTGTTGTTGTTCTGAAAGAAGTTTTTTTTTGTATTTTTTTCTTTAAATTTAATTCAATTCGTTGTCGAGTTTTTTCGAGAGCTGTACGGATAAAGGGGCGGCTCAAAGAATTTCAATAGGCTATCTTATTTAGTATAAATACAAAAGCTGTTATCTTGCCGGTGTTGTGGTTTGGTTTTAATGAACATATTCAGGTTGTGGTTATTTGTGAATGTTTCTAAAGCGAAAATTCGTTAATCTTTACTGGATTTTGAGTCTATAAGAAATTCAAATTAAACAATCACGAAATAAGTTGCACTTATGTGGGTTCTTGCTCTTTGGGAGCTCAAAGGGGTTCTTTAAAATACAACGCAATTGATTAAAATAAAGCAGTTGATAGAATCATTACCACATTTTTATTATTTCACAGCTTATTAATCCGAGTGTCAAAAAAAAACTTGGTAGTTTTTTTTTTCAATTTTTAAAGAGACCGCGCCCTCGCGATAAAACAATTTGTATTCCTACCTTAAAATTCTCAAGTTTTTATTGCACTTACTCAGACTTGGCCGTATACCTACCATAATTTCCAGTTTTGAACTCAGAACATTTTTATCAAGAGTTTTTACTTTTCAGGAATAATACCTAATTCAATTGCTAACTTAGAGATGTCATTTCTATAGCATCTCATCATAGAAGCGTACAGTTTCACAGCACCTAGTCTTCTTCACAGTACTTAGGCTATGTACAGACGATTGTCAGATCTTACAATATTGTCAGATCCTTCAATGAAAAAACTGTTCCAAATGTCTTGCAATCGTCTGAACACACAATTTTTATCATTGTCAGTCGATTAGGACATTGTCAGGCTCATTGGTCATTGTCAGATGTTTTAATTGAAAACATCTTAAAATTGCTGATAATTTCTTCATTGTTCGATTCTAAATGTCAATGAGTTGGTTAAAGAGATATAAAAAAAAATAGCTGACAATCAACCAACCGTGTGAACGGACAATTTTTCATTGTAAGAAATAAGTCAATTGTCAGCTAATTGTTAGCTATTATCAGACCATTGACAGTTCTGACAATTTTGTAAGATCTGACATTCGTCTGTACTTAGCTTTAGTCTTCTGAACATAAAGGGACAGTGCAATAAGACCCTCGGAAATAAAGCCCGTGGGTCATATTTCACAATGGGGCATTTTTTCCTTTTTGGGATGGCATAGATCAATACTTCTTAAAGTATGATTCACTATTCATACTTTGCTTTCAAATATTTTTTAGTACCTTGGGTAGCCCACTTCACGGATTTCAAGGATTTTAACACTCTTTTTGGGCTATCAGTCCCGTTTACGCAACTCCGTTGCTCCTCTTAGGGTATATTCAGTCGTCAGGCAAGCGCCTATGTCAACAGTTTTCTTTTACAACAGTCACTTGCCCTTTATTATTTGAATTGAAACCCACAAGAAAAAAGAATTAAAACATTTCCATTTTTAAAAAGGAAAAAAAAGATCATGGGTGTTATTTTTCTTTATTTTGTGAGCTTTATTTCTGCGGGTCTTATTGCACTGCACCATAGAGACTACATGAAATTTCATTAATAGCTAAATCAGAATTTCAGTTTTTTCATAAAATGTTTCATAATTTTTCTATCAAAAGATATTAGGCCCGTTTTCGTAAGAATTATATAAAACATAGCAAAAGCTTTTCAAAAAATAAAAACGCGCATTAGCACTTTTTCTAAACTTTTTGAGTTTTTGGCAACAGGAACCACCAGCTTACCTTACAGTAAGGATCCAAGGCAAGCTTGTCTGGCACTCAAAACATTAATAATCATTTTTATGAAGCATTAAAAGCCATCTTTCATTAAACTTAATGGAACCAATTATTATTATTTATTGTATTATTCATACTTGAATGTCAGTTTATTAGACTTGGCCATTCTTTATTCCGTCAATTTCATTGAATTTCTGAACAACAACAACAACAACAACAACAACTTAAAGGTGTTACCACCAATGGTATACGAATTAATTTATAATTCGTTTTAATTAATTATTTGGCTGGAGATATAGCTATTTCAAGGGGTGCCAAGCCCTATCATCAGTCTCCTTATTAGTGGTGCTGAGCTTTAATCCAATTTTATTATGAAAAACTTTCTGCACGCCATGAGATTCGAACCCACGCATATCAGATTTGCTCAGTCTTAGAAGTCGTACTACTTTAGACCACTGACGTCACAGGTGGAACCAATTTAAAAAAAAAAAACAAATTTAGGTACAAAATCAAATTCAAAAACATTTCAAGTGTCGATGGATCAAACCATGGATGTAATTGTCGTGACTGTTTAAAGAAGCAGGTTTTAGTAGAGCCTTTGGCATACATACACTAATAATCTTCAAATTGTCCACTCTCGGCTTTGAACCCTCAATATTCCTCTATGTCACTACGCCGACGATCCCAAATTTGTTAAGACAATTTCTTCAGTCAGATGACTCATCCTCAATTTAAAATGATCTTGGCAGTTTTTTTTGTCTGGGGCCTCAAAAACATCTTGGAGCTTAAAATTTCCAAATGGCTATCTATCACTTTTTCACGCAAACGTATTAAATCTTCATCCCCTATGTGACCCGGTCCTACACATAATGTTTGTTCGCCGTCTCCTTGAATATGCCCGTCAAATATGGTCAAGATATATTACCAAAATATTCATATTTTAAGCATTGAGAGCTTACAACGTCGTTTTCTTCACTTTGCCCTTTGAGATCTATCTTGGAGCAATCCATTAATCCTACCTCCCTATTTAGACAGCCTTTAATAAATTAATTAACCTGCATTCGCTGGAAGATCGCAGAAAATTTTCCGACATTCTCTTCATTCTTCGACTACTTTCCGGATCCGTTGACTGCAGTTCGCTATAGAATTCGTTTCTCTCTAAACAATAAAAACTCATCTGTTCTATCTTCCCACCCACCGTACTATACTTATGTCTCCAACGAACCTATGTCTCGCTATTTTGACCCTAACCTCAGTACTCTATACCTAAAACTCTGCCTTCTTAAACTCCCTCCCTCATGCCGATCTTAACTTAAGTTCTTATTTCTTAGTCAATTAGCGTGTATTAAGCCAAATAAAAGGGGGTTTTGCCTCCACCAAAATTAAAAATTAAATTAAAATTCAACATTTTAGAAGCAGCATCTCTGATGTTTTTTTTGCAATTTCCACACTTTCTGACTTTCTGGCAAGGTACTGCTGGTCTCTTGCTATTGCAGCCGTCAAACCTTTTTATATCGCTAGCCAATAAATTGTTAAATTATCTTTAATGGGGCACTGGTTGCTAAATAAAACTAAAAAAACAAATAAATAAATGTTAATAAATAATCACAACTTTTTTGATAACATACAAAGACTTTGAAATTCCTTTCCTAAAAAATATTTAATAATACCTATTTTTAAATTTTACCACAAACAACTTATTCGATAATGAAATCTTGGTACATTTTCCAAGAAATATTAAAAAAAAAATTAGATAGGTTAAAATTAATTTTTTACTCGATAGGGAAAGCATTGGTTTCTTGTAAAAAGATCCAAAATAGGTTAGGTATGATCAACTCTGATATTACAATGATAGAGAAGTAAGAGTTCCAAAAAAAAATGTTTTCATCATACACGTACGTTTGTTTGTTTACCTGTCCAATACAAGTGTACACTGATATTTTCTAAAAAACAACACTTTTGTTGAAATGTACTAAATAATGTCTTATTGAAATAAATAAATAAACGTTGCGATGTAAATTTTATATCTACATCTCTATGAAGCAATTCAAAGCTTGTAAGGGTTGAATTGACCCCAGTTTTTTAAAATGTGAGTCGTATTTAAATTGATATTGTTGTGGATTTGCTTGTTGCAGGTAATAGCTTATTTTTGAAATAGAAATTACAAGAAAAATTGAAAGTTAACAAATAGAAAAGGAAAACGCTTCATTAATTCATTTTTAAAGCTTATTTAAAACACATTTTATGTTTTAATTACTGAGCACATCTTCTTGTTTCCTGCGTTTAATGTCAACCAATTTAAAGCCCTCTGGCGTTTTTTGAAAACCGAAAAACCCATGTTTTTTTGACAATTCTTGGAGTTGTCAAGAAAACCTGGGTCAACCCTGGGTAAAGTTCAACGAACGAAACTAAATATAATAAAAATCGTTAGAGCTGTTATCGAGAAAATTTACAACAAAATACTGCAATCCTATTGCAGCTACCTGAACTACAATAAACATTCGAATTTCTCCTCTAGGGAATACCATAAATTTCGACTTAAGATTTAACTCGCACAGTTAAGTTAAGTCGCACAGACGCATAGACACACAGACAAACGGACGGTAAGCGAAATTTTCAATTACAACCTCGATATTTTTACACGAAACTAATAAAACAAGAGCATATTCCTGCGACCCAATCATGCAATTTACATTTTTTTAATTGCTACCTAATGCAAAATAAATAACTATCAGATAAGTCACGGTCTCAAAATGCGTGTTGGCCCGTGGTCCCAGTGTATTCATAAATTCAAACTATGTATTTTATCTTTTATTAAACGACAAGTTAAAAATACATTAATATTCATTTAGGTTATGTGACTTTGTTTACTTGAAGGTATTCATTTGGTCAGGTAGAAACTTTAAAAGAATCCAAAAGAAACCTACAAAAAGCTACAATAGTAAGTAATTGGATTGCAAACATTATACACTTACATTTTTTTTTGATAACACAAATGTATAATAAAAAAAAGAGTGATATTAATGGAAAACCAAAAATATCATGACACATTGCTGTGTTGAAGTTAATTAACTTAAATGTGTATCCAAGACGTTGTGCACAGGGGGCTAGTCATTTTAGAATTTATTTGAATCATACTTTAAAACTCAACATGTTCGAACGCGTGGCAAATGAACAATTCTTTATGTTGGATATTTATTATATTAGGAAATACCTATTATTATTTTCTTAGTAGATAGGTATAGGGGCGATAAAATATTCTATTTTTATTTACTTAATAAAAATGTGTTGATACAAATAGTGCAATATATTTAGCCAAGATTTCTATAGTAATTGGGAAAAATATTTTCATTTCGCCATCGGTAGAAGACGTTACAAAAATCCGAGTTTTGACCAACAAGCCTTTTATAGGGTTTCTGTCATCTAAGTTGAAAAAATGAACATTTATTCAGTTTTACCCCTTTTTACCATATACAAATTATGATTTTAAAAATTGCTTCTAAATGGCTCTCGGGAATAACACAGATTATGCTGAAACAAAAAATTGCACTTGGGACTATTTTGGCTGCGTATGTATTAAAAAGCAGCGAGGATGGTGAGTTGCCACAAAAGTGATTGGACAAAGGATTGGGTGACCCGATAACAGGAGAAATTTTACTTCAAAATTTCAATTTAACTTCAAAATTTCCATTTTAGTTCAAAATTTCAATTTTACTTAAAAATTTCAAGCTAAGGAAGGAGAATTGTATCGAAATTCTAATCTTATAAAAAAAACACGAATTTAATTAACCAGTATAAACTTAGTTTTACCGTCCGACCACAAACTATAATTCTATGCACTCTGGTCAGAACAACATAAGTCCATTTTTCGAAATTGAGTTATAGATGCAAAACTATAAAAAAAAAAATATTTTCATTTGGTTTTAACAGTAAAAGTCTAAGTGAATCGATTCATAAGATATTCCATGGTCTTAACAACACTTCAGTTTTGTATCTTAACTGGATTTAGAGTAAATTTTTGAACTTTAATATGCATTTATCTCAAAACAAAGATTTTGGACTTATGTTGTTTTAATCAGACTTCTTACAATTGTTATCTGACAATAAATAAACTAGGACAGCTAATAATTTTAAATGTGTGTGATGAAGTCCTTATGTCTGACAAGATACCGTACAGTTTCATTGGGCCCCAACAAATAATAAAATTTAGAGACGACTTAAATACTTGAGTAAAATGGACAAACCAAAAATTGTATGGCTTAAATATTTATGTAGACCCTAAATAATGAATATTACATGGTACGGATTCTTAAATATGAAACATGTGATGTATGGTTTATTATTTATAGTTTACCTACACCATTTTTGGTATTGGTAAAGCCTATTAGGTCTGTTCGTTTACTTGACATAAACTGACAGTTTTTACCAATTTTTGCGGTCTGACAATATTGTCAGATGTTAGTTCACACGGTTGTAAGACATTTAGCATAGGTACCTATAGATATGTTCTACTTACAGACCTAACTATGTTTCGTTAACTTCACAAAACTGCCAATTTCTACCAAAAGATTTACGCATTTTAAGCGAACCGTACCAAGTAGTTTTATCCGTGGTAATTTCGGCCCTTTCTTAATGAACGTCTATATAAACACACCATTGATACCATATAAGCTGTACAGAACATGTCAAATGATGAGTGAGTGAATGATTGGCACTGAATTTAAACAAAAAAAAAACAAACTAACTTAAGTAAAAATATTTGTCCATTTCTATAAGATAATTTATTATACCTAAAACTCAATATTTAATCACAAGTACCATACAAATAAAATTTTATTTTTTTTTGTTCTAAAATAAATATACACAAAATATAGTATTTCTAATCAAAAATTTGTTTTTGTTTTCAGGATCTTTGTATGAATGAATATTTATGTACTTACATATATGTACATAGGAATCTAAAAGTCAACGTCTCATGAAATCCCATACATTCGTTTTAGCTAAATCAGTTTTGAATTAACAAAATACTAGTGTATCATTATTAAAATATATTTTGCTAACAAAAATATACAACAATTTGTGTCTACCGCCTTCGATTATTTGAAAAAAAAAAAAAATTAAAATAAATACTTATTGAAATTGATAAAAGAAAAGTGTTAAAAAAAAACTAAAATATTTGAAACTATTGGAAGAGTGCTTCGATAAAGAACATGTTCAGTCCAGATTATGAGAAACGGATTTTAAAGCATTGTAGTCCTGTTGCCCGAAATCTGTTTAATTCGTTCGATGCAGCAAGCACATCAACATCACTAGATCGTTTTATACCGTGCAGGTGAGTCTTGAATTTTGTATATACATAAATGTTATTAATGTATACAAATTATTAAAACAAATTGATATGTATAGTTATTCTTTTTTAATTTGCATCGTTTGATTTAAGTTCAGCTGCGTCAAAGAAACGCTTTTTAATGCACACGAGGCATTATAGATTTACATGTTTAGAAATTTTCCTAACACATAATTTCCCCTATTAATAAATGCAAATTAAATATCACTCAACTTTTGTTAGTGATTTAAGTGCGAACAACGAAACATAATTGAAAGGAATTGGTTTTAAATTACTAATGGAAGAGACTGAAGAAATGTGCATTTATAACAGTTTATTGCCATTTAAAGTGCGTTTGAATTATCGCGCTTCATGCTACTAAAACCTTGGTACCTGAAGTATGACCACCGTTTTAAAGCTGTCTAACAGTGTTTTTTGTTTTGTACGCGTATATACTACACTTACAAAATTATTTGCATGTAAAATGAAAAAATACAGGTTAAAAAAAATATGCGCTTAACCAACTACTTAATGTTTTTTAGTCAAAAATCATTTCGATTTTATCAAGAAATCTCTGTTATAATACGAAATCGTTCGCGAATCATTCTCATTTCCTATGATTCGCTTGATATCGAAATTTGTACGACCTTTCAATTGCCCCTCTGACAATTATAACACTCCTGTTATGTATATCATAAAACAATCATATCTTAAAAAAAAAAAAAATCCCTACACGTTGTGTTTGTATATGGATAAAAATTGAGTCAGAACGTTTAATTGATCCTGCTTTTGGAATAATTGACAGTGATTCAATCACAATAACAAAATATATAATTTAATACAAAATGACAACACTCTTTTTTTTGGACAGTGGGTGCGGGATTTTCATTTTCCATTGTGTTCTAAGTTCTTGTGGTTAAGCAGTTAAGTGAAGGCGTGATCTCACAAGACAGACAATAGTTTCTTATAGGACACAAATTAGCTGTGAGTTCAAAAATTAGACTGAGGCGAAAAATTTTATTCAATTTAGTACGATGTTAAAACTAGTTTAGTATGTGGTACTAAGTTAAAGAAGAGAATTTTTAAAACTATAATCTAGGCATCATCATACGATATCTCCGCTTCTTAACAAAATATTTCATATTAAATCTTCATAAATTTAGAAACTTGTCTTACTTTTAGATCTTGTTACTTTTCACGGCTGAATTGTTATTGTCTTTTTTTTTTACATTTATGTGCTTGATGTTATTGATGTTTACTCATCAACGTTGAACAATATTGTGAATAAAAATTTTTAGTTATGGTACAATCTTATGCAAACATAAATGATGTAACATTAAATTATAGTCCAACTGTACAATTTGTTCATCTCATCAAAAAAATTTTAACCCACTTACTTTTAAGTGGTGCAATGAAAATTCCAATACAACATTTTGTAATTGTGGATTACGAGTACAAATTTGTTGTTGTAACTATGTAAACTGGCCACTGACGTTGTCAACTTTGGTTTTTAGAACTCCCTATCATTTAGGACATTGATATTTCAAGTTTTGCTGCACTCCCTGTCTTAAAATTTACTTTCGTAGTTCCATACAACCGAGCAAACAAAAATTTCCTCAACATTCTGCTCCAACTCAGCGCCTTACAAAAGAAACTTACTTAATAATTTCAATATTTGAAAAATAGTGATCTTTTTCAAAAGTTATACAAAAAAACTGCTTGAAGTTGCAATTGCATTTAACTAAAGGATCTAGGGGGAAATACGATCCAGTCTTCGAAAAGATATTTTGTACAACCTAAAGAATAATAATTTCGGTCAAGGCTTTTAGTTTACGCATCAACATTTTTTTTCTTTTGTCGACGTTTTGGTAATTAGGTCTTTGTGTATTGTACGTGATGGGTGAGTTACTTTTATGCACGTATTATCAGAGTCAAAGGTAATTCTGCTTTCAACCACTAAACAGTCATTCCATAAAATTTGACTATCTTCTATTTGATTTTAGTTGCCTTCTACATCCGGTATTACCTTTTTTCTTTATTTGTTTGTTTGTTTGTTTTTTCAACATATTCAACCCCTGGTCTTTGAGTCATCATATAGTAATTGTAAGTGAATACTAATTAAATTTTCTTCAATTTCGGCTCAAAATAAAATTTTAAAATAAATTAAAAAAAAAAACCCAGCCCTCCTATAATCACTTCAAAAATTACTCTGAAAACAAAACAAAATGCAACTTTTTCGGTCTTTATGAATCGTGTGTAGGTACGTTGTTAATACATATATGTATTTGAAATCTCCATAACCCTCTCTATTTATAAGATCTCTGTGATGTGCACTCACCTTTGACGATCGCTGAATATAAGATTTAATTTAATACAGTGCATTGAACTAAATATGAAAAAAATTAAATTAAATTAGAGAAAAAAAAAATATATTAGAAATACTAAACCGAATTGTCATTTATAAGTAATACACTCGGCATCACTTGAATAAGGTCATGTTCTTGGAATTTTTTTTTTGTGGTATCATAGAAGTGTTGCATTCAGTGTTAAGAAAAATTATCACTTTTTTAATCACTTCTTCTGAATTAATTTTTTCTTCTTCGTCGAAAATTCAATCGGTTGATCGAAATACTGTTGGCTATACATGATAAATGATAGCTGTTTTTGTGTGGTTGTCTCTTGTGTATAGGTATTACAGCCCTCTATTGCACTGCTACACGTGCAAATTATTTATTCGTTTATGAACACGTGTATTTATTGTTACACGTGTATTTAGCTAGTACACGTGTATTAAGCTCGTACACGTGTATTTAGCTAGTACACGTGTATTTAGCTAGTACACGTGTATTTAGCTAGTACACGTGTATTTAGCTAGTACAAGTGTAATTACTTTGAAAACGTACTTTTGATATTTTGTGGTCCAAAAGACGTTAGAAAATAGATAAAATGCCGTAACTTGTTTTTTTTTTTGAAAATTTCTTTTTCTTGTTGTAGAAAAATATCAAAAAAACCTAAAAACAGTTCTTTTATAGGTACTGTACAAATATTTTGAAATCACTTCACCCTGGTCAGTTACAAAAAAAGCACCGCTTTTATAATACACGTGTATTTAGAACTTACTCGTGCACACGTGTTTAATTTTTTTTTACTATACGTTTACACGTGACACTAATACACGTGTAATTAGATAAACACTTAAAATCCAGAGATTTTGACATTTTTCTTTAACTTCGACATTGGAAATGTAAAAAATTCTCAAGAAAAAAAAATGAGACCCAATGAATTTATACGAAGTGTATTACCAAGTACTATGGCATCTTAGGTACTCGTCGTATGTATGTATCTATATCTAAATTCTAACATTCAACACTACGACTTTTGAAGTTGCTCATGCGCTGCATTGCCTCATAGCATAAAACCTGTAAATTATTATGCTTTAATACACACGAATAGGTAAGTATACATAAACTAAAGTTAGGACGAGTGCTGTGCTTGATATTCTAGTTTCAAGTCGTATTTTTCTCTCTGACGACTTTTAGCCGTAACGCTCACCGTAACCTCACCTAACCGCACCGCACCGTACCGCACCTCATCGAGTCATTGGTTGTTGCCGTGGTTGAATGAGTTGCGTGGAAATCTTATATATATACATGGTTTCGTTTTAGAAACAGTTAGGAATTGTTACATTCACCTCTAGGTTGTTCACCTAAACCAAAGAAGTAGAAAAAAATAGAAGCTAATTCGTGTGCATTTTATTCCATATGTACGAGTATTTGTATATGCAACAGAAGCCAAGCTAGTTATCTGAAACCAGAGACTGGGATATATGTATGTATGATCTTGTTATGTTTGTTTTTTCTCTAATGCGGGTGTATAGAGAGGTTTAAATAAATAAATTAAATAAAAACATGAGGAATATATGTAGCTCAACGAATTGATTCGGATGAATTTTATGGAAACCTCTGACTGCTGTTTTAAGTTTTTTGTTATAAAAAAAATATGAACGTATGAAAGCTAAGAGACATTAAAAAAAATCAATGGCACGGAGGAAGTTAAAAAAAAAATCTGACGATATCGAATTTCATAAATAAAAAGTGTGTTTTTTTTTATTCCACGCCTGAGGGGAATTTAACGAAGAAAAAAAGGTCGAATCTAAATAACTTACATGTTAAATGAAACAACAACTTAATCCCTGTGGGTTTACCTATAAGCCATTACTTAAATTCAATGACTTGCGTGTATTGGTACAACTAGTGGCATTAGAACGTTACCAACCGCAACGCTGGAAATGTTCCTTTCACTATAGCTCCACTCGATCTATTTACGAAAGTACTTTACCTTCTAAGCAATTTAATAACTATGTACATATGTAGAAAAGGGGTCATTGTGATCATAGAACGATAATGAACTTTCCTGGCATATAGACATTCAAACAGACTACATTACATGGTAGATAGATTTTAACCCAATGTCCCTAACAGATGTCACAACAAGGGAATGTTAAAGGGAAAACAGTGTAAATGCCATGTTTAGATTGTGAGTGGTCACACATTCAAGAAGAAAATATTAAGATTCAAAATTGTACACTTAAATAAAATTGGACTAGTTTTTGGGCAGCGATTTTAAACTTTTAGTTATTTAAACTCAATTGTCACAAAAATCACAACTCAATTAGGTAGGTACTCAGTGGTAACCTAAACGAACAGAATGGATATAATCAGAACAAATGACTTATTCAAAGCGTGTCATGATGAAGAGGTGAAAAATACCATAATCCGGAATAGTAAAATTCGGAGAATATTATTATTATTATAATAAATTTATTAAAATGTAAGTAAATTACAAAATAATACAAGATTTAGAGTAAGGTGAAACGGTGATGCCATTTGATCAATGCTTCTAAAATAATCATATTTTTGGGGACTGAACTCCTATAACGAAAAAAAACTAACTGGCAACTAATTTCACTTTGGTTATCGATAATTTATGTGGAAACGTCAAAATATTACTGAGTTATAAGGTCTGTTTCTTTACTTGCCAAAACTGCCAATCTTGACCAATTCTAGAGTCCAATTTTATTGTTTTTTATATGGAATTTGACAGTACTTTGGGCTAAAATGGTCAGAAAGTGACAGTTTTGAGAAGTAAAGAAACAGACCTATTAAATCAAACAAAAGGTCTGTTCGCTTATTTGCCCAAAACTTTGACAGTCTTCCTGGCTAAAAATGGTAGATATGGGTAGGTTTGTGAAATAAACGAACAAGGATAATATGTCTGTTTGGTAACTGCAACGTCTTGCTACAAACATCTATGCCAGTGGTAGGGTAAACTAAAAACGTGAGCCTTACGTGTAATACGTTTCGTGTCACACATTACGTTTCACACTTTACGTTGTAATTGATGTTTACCCATCTTAACCGTGAGTCAAACATTTTTTATTTCTATGGGATTTGATACAAAATTTTGCTACGTCGTCGCCTCGGTTTGCGGGTAGCTTTAATCTTCCCAAACTAAACAGGGTCTATGATACTAATTTTGTTCGTTTACTTGCCAAACCTTCCCATTTCTACCATTTTTAGCCCGAAAGACTATCTAAGTTCATATAAAAAAAAATAAATCTGGCAGAATCTAGCAGTTTCGGGGAAGTACTAGAACAGACCTACTGACTCAGAGTTAAGATTTCGAATAGGAAAGAGCTGTCAGTTTCAAAATAACATTTGGTTCAAAAACAATCAAATTTGTTTAACAGATATTATGAAAGTAAAAAAAAAAAAAAAAAAAAAAAAAAAAAAAATTTAATGACTCACATCTCTACTCTTAACTTCATAAATTTATGGATAAGGTTTTTTTTTGTATTTTAGCCTATGATGACTTCTATCGCTGAAATTAAGCCTTCTATATGGCAAGTTTTGGATTCGAACTCGAGATTTTGATCAAACTTGACATTACGATGATGACGAAATCGAAAACAGTGTTCTCTGTCCTTTCGGCTGCATCTTAAAAGGGTGGGTCAAGTTTATTTAAACTTGGTATCTAGCGTGCAGAATTTTAATCAATAACGCCGAGAGAAGGTCACAATGCCTTCTTCTTAATATTTTTTGTCGCTTATCGCTCTCTTAGTGGCCAAGCCTTAATTACTCAATTTATTAAATTTTGTACGCCTTTAAATTTTTCAAAGCACTCCCTGTGTCCGGAAATCATATACATATTTGCAATCTATGATTGTTTTTCTCACATTTAAACTTTTTATGCAAACAACATAATATGCCCAAAGTGTCATAAACAATAAATTCTATTATATTTAATCTAACATTGCAATATTGTTTGTTAAAAATCAACGCGTTCAACGAACTCACCTTCTACTTTTGGGCTTCCACAAAACGTTAATTGCATTAAAATCATCAACCAACCGCACAAAGGAAAAAAGACAAAACACATAAATAATTTCCTCGCAATTTAATCAAAAAATATTAGATAAGTATAAAAGACTCTGAAAATATAAAAAATATAATATAAACAAAAAAAAATTGCAGGAACCAGCATTAAAGATAAAATAAATTGCAAACGAAGCACGAGGCAAACCAAATCGTGATGCATTGCTTCTTTTTTTTGTTTTTTGTTGCGCGAATACATTTTGTTTGATGTTATTAAATCCACAAATGGTTTACCTTGCATGTGAATTGAATTTTTATACTCAAATAAAAAAAAAATTATGAATACTAATCAAATCATGATGATAGAATAAAATAAAAATTATGTTATAATATAACTAACTACCTGCATCGAGGACGCATTAAACATAGAAGAGCAAAAAACCATTGAACAAAAATATTTCATAGAAAATTAGAGACTCACTGGGCAAGGCAAATGAACCCAAGGTTTAGTCAAAAAGCTGCTACACTGATGTTTTTTTTTTTACTCGAAACCTGGATAACAAATAGTCTAGGAAAACAACCTTAAATATGTAACCTCACCAGGATTTTATTTTTTGAATTTAATGTATATTTTCAGTATAATTTAAATTACAAACAAGTATTTTTATACTGTGTGGTGGAAATGGATCGTCATTGAATCGAGGTGGGTTTTCTTCTTGCTCTATCGCTCTCTCTACATGATTTCCAATTAGCAGCAGCTGGAAATACAGCTTTACAAATCTAGATGTTTTCAGTGCTTCGAATAGCCTGCATCCCGGTTGCTTAAACCAACAACCAGTTGCTTGGTTTTTTTTTATAAAACTTCTGAGTGTAATTCGACTTTGGAATCTCCGTCAACTTGGATGCTGTGTATGTCCTCTTTTCATAAATTTCACCAAATTTCGAACGTCCAGTTTGATGAATTAATTTTTTTTTTCAACTTGCTTTTGCAAAACGAAGCTTCTCGCGGCTTTGGTGAAATTTCGGATACATTACAAAAAATGTGTGAAATCAATTAAAGAATTTCAGTATTTTGTCTATGACAAGGCGGCACGTGTTCAGAAGGCTGGGGTTTTATAAATTATGAGTTGTCAGTGCTTGAAGAATCTTTTACGCGTCTATGACGAGAAGTTTCATGTGCAAAAGGCAGAAGTGAGGCATGCATACCAATGTGATATAAACCTCAATGCAAATGCCCTGGCTCGAAGCTATAAGTCTAATATGAGATGGAGAAAGATTAATTCGTATACGACCCAGATTCTCGTTGTTATTCTATAAGGATAAAATTAAATTAAATTTATTTAAGTTTAAATATTTCAGATAGCAAGCTATATTTTAAAGTAATTCAGAAAAAAATTTAATTTACTGTATAATTGTCAGCTGTTAGTTATATCGGTTATGTACTAGGGTGGCATTTATTTTAGCAATGTTTGAATTCCTTCTTTTTTTTTTACTCAAAAAATTATAATTTACACAAAAAATTAGGCCAGTTTTTTGTTTAATATTAAAATTGCTTGGTCCAGTTTATTAAATCTAAATCCAAGTTAACTCAGCAAATATGGTGAGTTAGCTCTAAATTTACTCAACAGATACTTTTGATGTTTTTATCCTGAGTTGAGTTAGGTCGATACGCATGAATTCTCTATTCTGAAAAACTGCTTCTTGAGTTAAGCGGTGTGTGATTTGGACAAGAATTTCGATTAAATTTTATCCGAAATTAAATTTTGACGTTTTCACGTACAAATTCACCTCATTCGTGTCAAAAATTAAAATTTGAATAAAATTTAATGCGATTTTAATGCTCGATTAATTCGGATTTATATTAATTGGATTTAAATTAATTTATATCCGGATTTAAGTTTTAATAATCTGGAATAATCGACATATTGAATAATATGGCGGGAAATAAATGTATGATCTAGAACTCTGGTCATACATTAATTTCCCGCCATATTATTCAATGTGTTGATTATTCCAGATTACAATTTAAATTCGGATATAACTGACAACTGTAAAACTGAACCTAAGACTCCAACTATTTTAAGGCAATATAAAAATAATAATTCAAAATTTAATTGCTATACATGGGTTGGTTATGTTTTCCCGCGGCACGTTTTCCCGCGTACGTTTTCCCGCAAAACGTTTCCCCGCAGAACGATATCCCGAAACACAGTTTCCCGTGTAACGTTTGCCCGCCGATTCCTACTTGTTTTAATACAAATCGACAGCGCATGAACAAAATTCATTTCAATAGTAGTTTTCTTGTACAAAAGTTTTTTCTTGTGTTAAGGTGAGGTATCTATGCAACTCCCTGCAACCCCCCACACTATAGGATTTGGGGTAGGTGCGAGGTTGAGTGTATGAAAAGTTTTTTTTAAGAATATAAAAAAAAATGAAAAAAAATATTAAATATTTTAACAAACATAAAATATTTATTGCATAAATGCAAAATAGTATTGTCAAAAAGTACTAATTAGTATTGCCTATCCCGCCGCCAATCCCGTGGAAAATTTCATAGGCAATCGTTCCGCGGGATATCGTGCTGCGGGATTGTAGCAAAAAAACTACCTTTCAAATCGGCGGGCAAACGTTACACGGGAAAACGATCGCGGGAAAACGTAGTGATCCCCTGTCCATTTACTAGATTTCCAAAAAAAAAAAAATAACTCTAAAAAAATTCTTTACTTTCAGAGCAAATAACAACTGGCAAACAAATTTCGCTTCAATTAGTAAATCAAATGAAAACTCACCACAGACAAGTAAAAAGCAACGTGACTGTGGTGAATCAGCCCGCGATAGCTTAGCATATTCTTGTCTTTTAAAAAATGAGCTACTTGGAACTGCTATTGAAGATGTTAAAGCCGTCAGTGATGAGAGAAATGAAAATAACTATCTTCCAAGTGCAAAAAAAAATCTTTTTAAATACCAGTCACCAACGAAACAGGTAAGATCACAATAATATTAATTTTGTTTATACATTATTTTTTTTTATATTGATGACAAACAGAATTTCGTTTTGTATGTATAGATATAATTACATATATGTATGTATAAAATAAATGGATATTATATTTGCTAGCAAATTTTTGTAGTATCTATGTATATTTAAAATACATGCATACATATGGATGAATATGAAGATAAATATTTATAACTTTTGCCAACATCTGCAATCTTGTGGAATTTAAAAATATATTAACAAATTCTTCTTAAATACCTAAAAATCAAGTTGAATGGGAGAAAAAAAAATTAATTTTTTGGTCGTGATGTTGGGTTTGAAAATTTTGTTAGCCTTCATTGGGGTTGTTAATATCAATTTTCGGGATTTAAGGATTGGTCAATATAGGTTAGGTTGGGTTGGCAGTCGGCGTAGAAACCGACACAGCCACTGTTCAATATAAGGTGGTGTCGTTTTTTTTTGTTTTTATAAGATATACAAAATAAAACAAAAAATCATGTGTGATTGTACAAAAATATAGACGTTTGTGTTTTTGTGTTAGCGACACCAGGACTCTCCCCCATCGCCGGTGGGCACCCAAAGTTTTTTTTTCAAGTCGCGTTATTTGCGAGCTTAGTTAAATAAAAAATTCTATTCTATTCGAAACATTAAGAGTTTAAGGCCCGTTTGCTGATACTGCACATAAAGATTTAAGTTCAACTTAAATTCTTAAGGGGTACTTTTTCCATGTCATAAAGTGATACTTAAGAAATTAAGTTCAACTTAAATCGTTATGTGTAGTATCAGCAAACCTCCATAAAAATCATTTATTCAAAAACTAAGCGTTAAAATAACCTCATTTAAAAACATAATTAAATAATGACTTTAAAAAAAGCTATAACATGATATTGTAAGTGTTGCCATTGTGTTTTTATATTAATTTTCTATTTTAAATATTTTTTTTTAATTTGCCACGTCCACCTAAAGGGGTGGACAAAGAGTGCACCAATATATTCACATCCTAAAACCATCTTCATATATCACACCCTTAGAATTAAAGTGACCTAACTAAAAATTAGCAATTTGTGTGAAATGAGCAAGAAAGTCTACAAAAAGTGCTTTTAAGGTCAGTTTATTGCAAAATCAAAAGTTACAGGAATTTTGAGTTAGGTATCTTTCATTCTAACGGTCCGATATAATGTACCACCACCGGCAATCATATCGATGGGGACTTTTGACAGCTTCTTAAGAACACCATGAGGAAGCTGTATATACCAAAATCCAGCTTTTTTTCCGGCGATTAATTCCTAATTTGCCTGTTTTTTATGGCTTTATTGAATGGGCTATTGGTTATCATCGATCGGTAGCGACTTTCGTTGATGGTGATGTGAATTATTGTCGTTTTTAAATAAGTACGGTGCTGCCGCCGCACTGTGGTCCAAAATGACGTTTTTGGTTGCAAAAATCATAACTTTTGATCTTAAAGGAAATTTCCAAGGCTATAAAAATAGTAATTTTTTAAGAAAAATTGCTTCACAGGGTATTTCTAAATCTCAAGTAAGATTTTCTTTGAAAAAAAAAAAACAAATTAACAGAGAAAGGAATGAAAGAAAAACTTTACAATGAGTTAAAATTTTACATATTTTGTAAAAAAAAGTCTGTGGCTATTTAAGTGTTCACAGGGTGTTCCAAAATAATTTTTTCCCATAGTGGATGCATAAAATTTACGAACCAATTTTAGATGTTTTTAACGAGTATTTAAACAATTTTTTTTTCATTTTATAGCTTATCGACATATCGACCAATTTTATGTGAAACAGTGTAGGAAAAAAGTAAACGGACCAAAAATACTTTACTCAAAATGTAAAGTGGCTTAAGTCAATTTTTAGCATTTTTGAGAAAACAATTTTAATCTCCAAAGAATTATTCGAAGAAGATTATTTTGAATATGAGGTTAAGACTTCAACCAAATGTCTATTATTGATAACAAGTCGATTACAGAGAAAATATTTATTTTAAATTAAAAAAAAACCTGTTTCGCTTAAGTCAACTTAAGCCGCTTTACCTTTTTAATTAAAGAATTATAGATTTTAATTTTCAGTAAAAAAATCATTCGCATCATCATCATTTTTAACATTTAAAAGACTTACTAGTTCTGAGCAATAACCCTTTTCCAGCTCTTTTTGAGATCTCACTTGCCTTAAAGATGAAATAATTGGATCCGATGATATAGCCAACATATTATATAAATCTTTATTTTGACGTTTCACTTGAAACATTGTAGGTATTTTGGCATCAATATCGCTTGTAGGTAGTCTTTATTCTTTGATTTTCTTTTTTCTTCTGAAATCTCTCCTATTGGCAAAATTTTATGCTTAATAAAATCTCCACTATATTATGATCCAGAATTTTGTGAAGTGTTGGGGTCAGGAGTTTTAGACTGCATTTCACTTTCAGTAGATCCGGAAGTATTTTAAAGTACAGCGAAATCTCAAAAGATGAACAGAAATAAAACAGGGACCGTTCATCTTTTCAAATTGTTCATCTTTTCGAGCATCAACGTATGTTTAAGGAAGAAGATATAGTAAACATTAAAAATTATTTACATAACAAATTAAAACAAGCTCAAAAGTTTTGTTCAGGAGGAACTAAAGGCAAAGCAGAAGAAAAAAAAATTATGTTGGCAATAAAGTATTCATCTTTTCGAGTACAAAATTTTAACCCGTTCGTCTTTTTGAACACTGAAAAGTGAAAATTTTCCGTTCATCTTTCCGAGCTGTTCATCTTTTAGAACCGTTCATCTTTCTGAGATTCTACTGTATACTATACTGAATTTATCCATATTAATAAATTGCCTAGATGATAGTGCATATAAAATCATTTGAAATTTCTTCGTCTATTCCAGTTATAGCTGACGTGTGACTTCTGGATTTTCAATAAATCTTCAGGATGAAAATTGAAAGTTTAATATTTCAATCAGTAGTTTGTTTAAAAGATTGAAGGTTCAATATATCGTCGCTGTAGATCGAATACCTTGTAACCCAGAAAAGTTAATTTTTCAGGAGAAACAAAAAACTTGATATAAAAGTATTGAGGACCAATAACAATGTATTGCTATTTATGCGTTTAGCTTTGAAACTATCATTCTTAGGTCAACAAGGTATTTTTTCATTAGATCCGGTATTCGATCTACAGCGACGATATATAATATATTTTTTTGTGGTGAGGGCCATGATTGATTCCGGACCGCAGCATTTTTGTTTTAAAAATGGAGAGAACTTGAATAGAGCTTCCTTTTGTGGTATATTTCGGTGTTTTGGGATTTGGCTGAAATTTTGACAGATAGATATATCAGAAGATGGCTCCCTTTAGAAGTCAACTTCTTTCAATCTATTGAGTCCTATATAGTTTCCAGTTTCCTATAAAACATGCTTGAATATCAAAATCTATGTACCTATAGATCTGTTAAACCTTAAACTAGGGTTTCCAGAACATCTCTTTTATAGAGAACATGTTCTCTTTTTCCATTCCGATCTTTTTTACACTCTCTTTTTTCATAAAATTCTTTTTTTGTTATCTTTTTTTTGCACGTCCTCTTTTTAGTCTCTTTTTCGAAATACAAAATAGGTTTTCCACAAATGAACTTCAAAATTAATTGTATTTCAAATTTTATGTGATTCTCAACTTTGAAAACAGTTCACCATTGGAACTTGGAAGTTTCAACAATTTTAGATTCTCTCAAAAAAAATGTATTCCACTCAGCCCTAAATCAATCCTTAACAATTTAAATAAAAGCGGGTTGAAAGTGAAGTACAATGCTTGAAATAAAATGCATTAATTGTTACAAAAAATATATTAAGTACATAGAAAAATGGAAACTTCAATTTTCATTGGATGATCTTGATGATGTTGCGAATATTTGATTTTTAATGTGGAACTAAAAAATGAAGACTTTCGGAAAACAGTGTCTGATAAAAAAGGGTTAATTTTTTTTGTTCCTCAAATAATTCTGAATTTCTTTCCGAATTTATTACAATTTTTAGGTCTGTTCCATTGGGCCCTGCAAAGTTTCTTCTTGGTATTTACTAGTAGATGATGAATGGAGTAATTTAATTTTGCCAACAAATCTAACCTCAATATAAATGTAATTTTTGTTGTTTGTAGTTATTTGTATATTATTTTTGATTAGAGAAACACCAACAACAGTAATTTACTATATATGTAATTTCTTTTTACTGATAGTGCTGCTTTTTTGCGTGGATACAATTCGTATCTACATTATTGAAGTGCTTTAAACTTATTTGACTACGGAGCCAGAAGTACTTAACAGTAGATGATGCAGGCCAAAGGAACATACCTAATATAATTATGTATGAAGTTTTTAAAAAAATTTTGTTTTTTTTTCTGTTTTCCTCGGAAATATTTGAACGTGGAGCATACTTTTTAGAAGAAAATAACAGTTTAAAAGTGGGAACTGGGAACTGTTAAGTCAATTTTAATAGTGGCTTACAGTTTGAAGGATTAAAACTTTCAAAAGTTTTACAATATATTTTTAAATGAAAATAAATACCCATCACAAATAAGAAATTTTCAAAAATATGAAACTTCAGATTAAGAATCATAACATTCACCCTGTTCTGAATTCCCATCGGTCATAAAATCCTATCGTTTTCAAACTCTAGCAGTCGTACTTATTAGATTTGTGTCTACTTAGACACTGTCTAACTATTTTCAAATTGGTGGAAATATGCTTTATTTAATTAAAATAAATATCACATTATTCTCGGTTTGGACAATCTACTCTTGTGTCTAAGTTAGGCAGCTATACGACAACAATAAACAAGGTTTTTGAATACATTTTCCAAAGTTAGGCAGTTGTCTAATGTTAGACAACGTTTATAAATAAGAACATAGGTGTTTTGAAATAATTCTCGCTTTCAATACTTGCGGATTGAGTGTGCTTTGATTTTCGATCGGATTGAAAATTCTTGACGTTTGGAATTGGCAAAATTTCAAAAATGTTGTTTCAGCTAAAAAGGTGCGTTCCTTTAGTTTGAAACTCTGTGCATTTGTGTGAATTTCTACACATTATATTTTTTTTTATATTCTGTTGACGGATTTGATTCGGTATGGAAATCAGAACAGCGTGACTATTGTTTTTGAATTAATAGGCATGGTCAGGAAAATGAGATCTCGGAGATCTCAGCAATCTCAGTTACCTGAACAGGATTCCTCAGCAAAATTTCTCAGCTTTGCTGTCAAAACTCTGAGGAAAAAAAATCTTGGATTCGCTTGGTCACTTTTTGAGTGAGAAAAATCTCTGAGATCTCATTTTTCTGAACACGCCAATTGATTAATGTTTTCGAAACTGCTTTAAATTCAAACTCTTCTGTCTTCTATACCTGAAACTTATTCTCTTAATAAATTAAAAAAATATTTTGTGAACAAGTCGTTATTTTAATCGTTTTTGGTTGATGTTTTTTTTTGGTTATGTTTGCATATTGGAAATGTTCTCTTTTTTTCATTTAAATTATGGACACCCTACCTTAAACCAAATCGTTAGAAATTAGAAGTTAAAAACTAAAAATTCCGTTAAACAAATAATTACTAATTTTGTCCTACTTCTCTTAATCAATAATTAAGGTCTTAGACATTTTTACAAGGTTAATTGCCCCGAAGAAGAAATCAAAGATCTACTATCATTATCTATATGTATATTAGTATGTATTGTCATTAATCAAACACATTTACATGCTATTAAGTATTCATAATGGAGACAGACACACTTGTGCGCAAGACGTGAAAATTATTCCTTAGGTCTGATAATTTCGCTGTCACGTGTATATATGACAAAATTAATAAATATTTCTGGTGATGTATTTTATATGCCTATAAAATAAAATATGTAATTAATGTGTTAAGCAAACATTGACCCTTTGACGATTTTTAGGGTTTAACAGTTTTTTTTTTCTTTTGTAAATTCCAACATCAATCTTCTATATATGTTTATACGAAGAAGTTACCTAAAGTTTTTCTAGACATCAGCTCTTCAAGCAAGCTTCAATTTTACATAATCTAAGCTGTTTTTTTTCTTGTTAGCTTATGTGAGATTCTGTTAAGAAAATACTCCGACCACGATTCCTACAAGTTCAATTTAGTTCATCCCGAATTTCATGACTCTAACTCTATCTGAAATCAATATGTTTCTATGATGGTTAAGCTTCAGAACCTGTATAAACCTGCAAGAAATAATCAATAAAAAAAACTTGGAGTGCCAGTCGTGTCTGGTTATTGACTGTAGGTGAATTTTAAACTTTTTTTGGAGGTGCGTTAGATGGCATATGTCATGGTATGAATAAATAAAATTATTTTTGGTTTATTATTTTTAACTATTATTGAATAAAAAAAGAATTTACGAAGATGTGAAGAAAAATAATAAAAGTTAATGGGTAGGCATAGGCAGGCAGGCATATATAGAAGTACACCCAAAGTCCATTTGAAAGAAAGATGATTTCATGTAGAATAGATATGCTTTGAATATGAATGACTTTTGAGCTTCCGACAGCAAACACACATTTGATTGTCATTCTAGATTCAAGAAGTTATTTGTCAGAGAGGAATTTATTTAAAATTTATGTACACAATACAACACACCTGAAGCTAACACTTGATGTCACAGAAATGATACACTCCACTCCAATTGATTGGGATGTTGATATATTGACACAGTGTGTTCCAAAAGTAACTCGACTGATGTAAAATGATAATAATTTTTATCGATTCAAAGCTATAGTTGAGGAATATTTATGTCAATCCATCAAATGAACACCAGCTTCTGGCTCACGAAAAGAGAGTTGTTTCTATATCATTTTCCAATATAATTCGCGTACCTATAGAATATCTTGGTGCAGCGACTGTATTTTGTGAAAAATGTTCTTCCTCAGCTGTGTAATGGTGGTAGATTTATTTATTTTAACTTTGTCCTTCAAATTACCCCCCAGGAAAAGTCAGGAAGTTAGCTTACCAGTCCCCTACCTGAATCACATTGGCAGAAAAACAAAATTAAAAAAAACAGAACCAGTTATAATTTTTTTCAAAACAATCACTTATTTTTGAGACACCCTGTATAATCTAGAGATTGGAATTAGATCTTTCATGATTGGGGACTTAAAAATCTTGGTACTAATAATTTTATTTGTTTTTTGTTTCTATTATTTAAATAATTTGGGCTTACAGATCTTTATCTCGTGAATGCAAATAAAACACTTATTTCATCCTTTTCCCGACGTTTCGTTGGTTTTTTCCAACTTTTTCAGGGTATTTGATTTATTAGGTTTTAAGATTTTACATTAATATAATTATTTTATCAATTGCAGTTTACAATAATTTTTTAAACAAAAATAAATAAATAAATAAAAACAACATTAAAACTTTTTACACTATTGACGACGGACGAGAACCTTAACTCTATATCACAGACTCTTGATTGAATTTTATTTGTTATTGACAATATTCAATATTTGTTCAGAATATAAAAATAATTCGCTTAATCTCCTTTTTTAGCCCAGTTGGAATAAACATTTTAAATAGAAAAAAAAAAAATTTACTGTACACTTTTTTTCACTGTTGAAGGCGGTCATTATGGGAGCATATGTGTAGTTTTTCGAGAAAATTGTGCTTGAGCTTTTTAGTAAATAACTCGTAGCCTTTTTGACAAAAAAGTAAGGAATTCTTACGAGACGTTGGGAAAAATAGTAGAATAAAAATGTTTGTATTCGCATTTTCATCAAAAAGACGAAAACAATCTAAGATACGGTGAAAAAGTTACACGAAAAAATCGGTCAAAAAACATCAAACTAAAAGGTGAAAGGATAAACTGAGAGTTAATTTGGTAAATAAGTGTCTGCGAGTTGGGGGCAAAAGGGATACTTGACGCCCCTTGACTGGCTTTACGTTTTACATTTAATAATAAAACAAAATTATACAGATTGTTTTAAGATGCGAGAAAAGGTTGTGAAGCTGTAGGCGAAGGTTGGGTCGAAACAAGAAAAAAATCGAGGGGAGGAGGAGGGAATTTTCTAAAAAAATAACAAAAATACAAAAAAAAATATTTATAAACAACGGCGACACTTACAATTGTATGCTTTTTTTTTTACAGAAATCCATTATTTAATTTTTTTAAATTCAAGTTGTTTAAGTGAATACATAGTTTAAAAAAAAATAATAATTTAGAAAAAAAATTAAAATATTTTTTTTCAAACTTTTCTAGAAGACATTTAGCATAATATGGTTTTTAGTTTATGACTTGAAATTAGTGTTCGTAAAATATCGTTCGCGTATCATAAAATACGGATCTTTATCATTCTTTATCGATTTTCTCAAGAACCATACAAAATATAGTTCTAGAACGATAAAATTTTCGATCTTTAAAAATGTATAGTTCCTCACGAACAAACTAAAACTCAGGTAGAATATGGTTCGCTGGCATTAAGGATCCGAAAAGATTCTTAAAACAAATCATTCTTTATCAAGTATCCATGTAGTTCGGTTGTGAAGTGAAAAATTTTGAAAAAAGCAACAATTTTGGAAAAAGTTAAAATATTTTGAAAAAAGTTAATTTTTTTTGAAAAAAGTCAAAAACTTTGAAACAATTAAAAATTTTGGTTTCGATAGTTTAGAAAAATATATAAAATTTTGAAAAAGGGAAATATTTGGTAAAATGTCATTTTTGGAAATTTTTAAAAAAAAACCAAAAATTTTGAAAATAGTAAAAGAAAATTGAAAAAAAAGGTTAAAAATTGAAAAAAAGTCAAAAATTTTGAATAAAGCCACTGAATTTTTTTGTTTTATTATTTGAGTTTTGAACGGTTCGTAAATGGATCTTCAATAGTTCGCACGTGATTAATTCGGGAACGAACCATATTTTACAGATCCCAACAGGTTTGATTTGATCGTGTAAACGAATTTTATTTTAAAGGAACCAAAAAGTAAGATTCGCGATCAAATCTAAATTAAATTCCTTTTTGAATTTTTCACGAGAGAACGAATCATATTTTATCGCTTTTAGAACCTTGCTTAAAATTGATAACAGCAATGAATATAAAAAAACTACAAAAAAAAACCTAATAACGCAGAATTTAAAAAAAATCAGTTTTCTTCTCAAAATTTTGAGAATTATTTTTTTTATTAAACTATTCACTAAAACAAAAAAAAATATATAGCATGACGTTGTAAGTGTAGCCGTTTGTTTATAAAATTCCACCTTTTTTTTTGTTTCGACTCAACCTACACGTTATAGCCTTTTGTCGCATTTCATGCAAAACAATTTTGTGAAAAAAACTTAGGTATTACACATGCCAGCGAAAGGGGCGGCAAGTGAGGGCACCTTTGGTGCCCTCTTTTATTTTGGACAATAGACGAGAAATAAGCATAATATAAGTTTTCCCCCTTTTGATTTCTTTAATTCATCTGCGATTGATTGATTGTTCTCAGACCAAAAACATCATTTCCAATCAATAATTTTTTTTTTTTGAAAATGAATAACTTTTTAAAATTTGAAAAAAATTCCATGCAAAAGTTTTTATTCATGCTTTATGTAAAATCAATATTTACCGAGATAATTAACTTCTATACTTTGAAATTCATGATATTCAAAATGGAGGTCACACTTTGTCGAAGCCTTAGGCCCGGTGAACACATTCGTTCTTTTAACGCGCGGGGCCGCAGCGGTGAGCCTTTTTACAAACAAATATGACGGGCGATGCCGCAGCGTCATCGCACGTGTGTGTGCATCACTCAATTTATTTGTGAGTACTGTAAGACGCAAAGGCGGTGCTACGGCCCTTAGAGGTGGAGTTTCGGTGATATGTCTCTAAATTTAATTCAAATTTCACTTGAATTCGATTTTTCGAATAGAAAATATGTAGTATAGCCCATGGCGTAAGAGTTGATATTTCTCTCATGAAAAACTGCTGCTTTCCGATAGAAAATTGTAGGTCTCCTCCATTCATGTCTTTGGCTGAGAGTTGCAAGTCGCATAATAGTGATTCGACTGTAAAATAACATTTTGTATATTATAACAAATTTTGATTGTTAGTTGCGATCTGCAAAAAAAAAAATACAAAACATAATAATCGCCGAATTTGTTTCTATAAACAGGTTTCAATCAATGTTGCTAATAACTTAAAACCCCATTATTAAATTTTCACATTTAGATTGCCTGAAGGGCCGATGATCGATTTGTGTCTATTCATATTCTTAAAAGCTTTGCCTGAGGCTCAAATACATAAATTAACTTTTGGCAGCCATAAACAGAAAGTCAAAATAAAAAATAAATTATAAAAACACTTACACCAACTATTGCTATAGATTTTTTTTTATAAGTAAGTAGGGTTTAGTGGCCTCTTGCCTTTACTCTATACAGTCTCTATGATTGCATATATAAGTTTTTTTCATAATTAAGATGCCGGCCGTCTTGACTTTTATTATTATATTTTTTTTTATTTCTGTTGTTCAGGTATACCTAATTCTGATGAATGATTCGATTGTGCGTCTAGATATGTTGTTTGGATGTAGACTTGGTTTGACGTTCTCTTTCAACTCTAAATTTTAATTGTCTAACAAAACAAACAAAAAAAAAACGAAACATTCACCTGTTTTCTGTTTTCAGAAATTCGAGACAAAAACTTGTTTGATTTAACAAAAAAAAAAAAAATAAACGAATTTAGGGTGTTTTTTTCAAGCGTAGAGAAATCTTCAATTTTAGCAAAATACTTTTTAGGAATTATAAATTTAATTTTATCAAATTCATTTTTAAATTTAATTACAGTGATTTTTTAAGTGCATATGTAGCTTAAATCAACGTTCCTTAGAGAAATAATAAATTCTCAGTAAATTCTACATATTCCTAATATTGTTTATACAGACGAAAAATTGCGTATTAAATTATGTATGATGGCATTTAACTGATGAGCCCACCACCATCATGCCTGAGCGAATCGCAAAAATTGAATTGCTGTGAAGGCCGAAAAACCTGTTCAATGAATTTTGTATGTTTAATTTCTTCTTTTTTTTCAAAAAAAAGGCAGATCATTCGCTTCGGTCCAATTTTATAATTTTTTTTTTCTGACGTAATTGCGTAAGTAGTTCGTGTTCTTCATTCAATTGAACAAAAAAAAATAAAATCAAAATAAAAAATGTGTCTTAGTTCTGCAGGTCAATTTCTTAGATACTCATATTGGAAGTGATTTTCTTCTGTGGGTTGTGTGGGCGTCCACATTTATATATGGTGTTTCATTTTAGATACATATTTAAATAATGACAACATTTTTGTCAAAATAAAAGACAAAAAAATAGGTTTGGCAAAATGAAAAGTAATTATATGTACATTCTAAAGTTTGTTTTCAGATATTTTGTATATTGCGTCTGAATTAATATGAAAAAGTTCAAAATTAGATAAGTTTTATTATTAAAGACTAGCCTTACCTCTACCTACATATGTATGAGAGGCTGGGAGTTCTATTTTCCCCAGTTTAAGCTAAAATTTTCAAAAAAAAATTGACTTAAAATTGAAAAAAAAAAAAAAGGAATTATTCCAAAAACTACATTTTCATTGAAAGGTCATGCTTTATATTTTTTTAAAGCCAGAAAGCAATTCTTTAATTCTCTTTTTTGCGGTGCAGTGGGTGTTGCTGTGGGCGGATTTCACTAAACTTTCCTTTACATAATTCACTATAATAAATGTTCAATATCAATTTTTTTTATGGGATATTTGCAAAAAAAAATGTATGCCATCTAAAAAGGTTGAAAATTGATCAAAAAAGTTTAACTAAAGGGTTTGAGGTTTCATTTTGAATGGCCGCGTTCAGGTTTGTATCCAAAGCGATCTGGATAGCTTTGTGCTGTTGTAATCCTTTTGTAAAATCACAGCTGATGGCAAAGCAACTGTTGCCAAAAAATAAGTCTTAGGGCCAGTTTAACAGTGAAATAAGTGTCACTTAAGTGCCATATATGGAAAACTAATTCCCAATTTCACAGTGCAAACTTATCGGAATAAGTGACACTTAAGTCTCCCATGTTAGCCACTTAAGTTCCACTTACTCGGGCAGTAACACTGCGGCTAAAGTGCTAAAATGGGAAAATTAAGTGCCACTTATTTTGTTAAGTGTGCACTATGAAACTGGCCCTTAAGCTATCCTAAAAATTCTTGGATACTCCTATGAGAAATGTCAACAAAAGCTTAATTGCTTTCAGAAACATACTGAATACTCGAGTATCTTAGGTAGGCTATCCTAGTGCAACCTGAACGCGGCCAATAGCCCGCTATTTGGGCAGCTGTCATTTTTAAAACTGTCATTGACATTTGACAAGTAAAAACTACGCCATTACTAAAAATGGAACGATACACGTTTCAACAACGCATTGAAATTGTTAAAATTCACTACAAAAATGGTGAACGTGCTACACCAGCAAAGAAACAATCGCAATTTTGCAAAAAAAAATTCCTGACCGTGTTATTTCTCGAAAAGGTAATCACAATGGTCACCGAGATCTTGTGATTTAACACCTTTAGAATTTTTTATTTGGGGCCACGTGATAAGATAAGGTATACGCCAATGCTCTACAATCGATTCAAGACCTTAAAGATGGAATTCGTGAAGTTATCGAGGACATACAGCCGCAAATGTGCGAATTGGAAATTAGGAAAATTTTATGAAAAGGATGAAATTTTCTAATCAAAGGTTTCAATGTAACATTAGAGAGTTTTTTAATTTGTGGGATATTCACAAAAAAGTATACCATCTAAAAGGTCAGTAATTTGTTTAAAAAGATCGAATATATTATTTTCAGAAAATGGTCTGCCCCATATGTGAGGTGCTAAGATCCCGAGCCCGAAAAAGACGCCTTTCTCATACGATTTTTCTTGTTTCGACTTAACTTAACTACTCGCTCTAGTCTTTTGTTACATCATATGAGAAACACCCTGTAAAGATTTAAAAAGTTGATAAAAATATTCATAATTTAGAAAACAATTCTCACATTATTACCAGAATCTCTCTCTAGAAAATCGTTAACATAAGTATAGCTCCTATGACATCAAGGTAAGAGAAATCTTATGGAATTTCGAAAGAAAAAAAATATAGATTTGGTATAATGGTCTGAAATTTTCATTAAAAGAAGCATTATTTTTGAAAAGAATACAGTAATCCATAAGAAAATGTTGAAAAAAAAACGTTCAAAGTGTTAAGCTTTAATACTTAGGGAAATAATTCCTGGGCATGTTAAAAAAAACTGCAACTGCAGTCAATTTTACTAAAAAAAATTATTTATTATTGTATTGTATTATGTATTACTTCCATCAAAATGTCGCTCATTAAAAAGAAGACCGTCATAACTCAAAATATAACGTTTAAGAGTTTATTGCAGGATTGTGTGTAAAATTTTGTTCGGTTTATCTGAAAAAAAAAAAAAAAAAAAATATAGATAATGGGCCCTACCAATAATCAAATTTAGCAACGACTTAAATATTTCATTAAAATGGACCATAATAGAATGGGCTCTAGCTAATAAACCATATATAGTATGACCTTAATATTCAAGTGGACTCTTCATAATGAATCATATATGGAATGGACTTCAAAAAATTAAACATTCCATGAATGGTACATTGTTTGGGATCACCAGAATTAAGGTTCATTTTACTGAAATATTTAAGTCGTCGCTAAATTTGATTATTGGTAAGGCCCAATATGTCTTCACACTTTCAATAACGACCTTCTAATTTGATATTAGTGCATGTTTTTTGCTGTTTTTTTATACCTATTGTCACGAAATTAAATTTTCAATCGCATTTATTTCGAAACAGCATTTTTTGTGTTGCGATGTTCTTTTTATTGAGCGATGTAGAGGATATTGAAAACTACTGCAGTTTATTGACTGTACTACTTTTTTAACTGCTATTTAACTGATTGAGTAAATTTCCATCATATGTACAGAATATTTAAAATGACTGCAACTAATTGACTTCATTACTTTTTTAATTGTTACTAAACTGACTGCTGATTAATTGACTGAGTTTCCATTAATGTGAACAGAATATTGAAAATTACTGCAGTTAATTGACTGCATTACTTTATTAATTGCTACTTAACTGACTGAGTAAATTTCCATCAATGTACAGAATATTGAAATTTACTTCAATTAATTGACTGCATTACTTTTTTAGTTGTTACCTAATTGACTGCTGGTTAATTGACTCAGTTATTTTCCATAAATATGTACATTAATATTTTAAAAATAAAAAATTTTTCTATGGAGCTGTCAGTGACATGTCAAACCGACACACAAATTCCCGTCACGAATTACAAAATTCAGCGTCACGATTTTGCAACGGTTCTGAGTTTCAAATCGGGTGCTCTGAGTGGTAGGACTTGAAAAATACTTGCCCTGTTGTCGTGAAAGAAGTTTTACTTCTAGCGCGTGTACATAAGTACGCACACTTTTTTTAATTGTTACTTATGTAATTAATTCAGTAAATTTCCATCCAGGATGAAATAAGTGTTTTATTTGCATTCATAAGATAATGATCTGTAAGCCCAAATTATTTAAATAATAAAAACAAAATTCCATTAATATGTATATTGTATACCAAATATTGAAAATTACTGCAGTTAATTAAGGGCATTACTTTTTTAACTGCTACCTGTATTGACTTCTGGTTAATTGACTGTTTATTTCCATCAATGTGTAAAGAATATTCAAAATTACTGCAGGCAAGTAAGTAAGTAAGCAATTCAATTTATTGACATTCATATTTTTACAATTTTGTATAAAGTTTTGAATTTATTAGCTATGGCTATGCCGTCATTACTGCAGGTAATTGACTGAATTACTTTTTTTCTTTTAAAAGTCATCTTTAAATCTTAGTAATTTTAGGCAGTCACTATGAGTGATTCGACTGCAGTCTTCCAACTGCAAGTCAATTTATACTTCTTTTCATTCTTTCAAGTACTTTTAAGTCTTAAAAAAGACTATTTATTTTTTATTTGAAACCAAAATTCACGACGAAACGTAAGCAAACAGCAAAAAAAAATTCCCCATTTCAGTTTATTGATTTAATTCAATTGATTTACACTTAAAAGACTGCATGGTAATGATATACTGACTGTGAAGTGTGAACGTTGACTAAGATTTAAAATTGACTTTTAAGTGAATAAAAGACTGAAAACACGCAAACAAACAAACAAACACTGAAATTACTGCAGTCAAGCAACTGGTATCCAATTGATTGCGTTAGTTAGCTCCAAAGTCAGAATATGAAATTTTTTGTATTTATTATTTATAATTGCCTGCGATATTACTAACTGCAGTTTTTAATTGACTCTTTAAACAATTGTCACCACGATTGCATTTCTGTGTTGAAATTTTAAATTTCACGGCATTGTTTTTAAGAATATAATAATTTGCATAGTAACTTTATGCGTTTTTCTTGTAAAAATTAAACTTATATTCAGCCTTATTGTGAGTTTCACCCCAAAAATATTTCACCTTAAAAATTTTTGTGAGGTTCACCCGAACGAAATTTCGTTCGCTTGCTAAAAATTTAGGCTGTAAATGGCATCACATTCTGCCCGAAATGAATATTCACAATAAGGAGAATTTTTTAACGCAAAATTTCGGGTGAAACTCACAATATGCGAAAAGTGAAATGTCAAATTTTACGGGTGAAATGTTGTTCGGGCGAATCGATCACAATAGGGCTGATTATGTGAACATTTATTTAAGGGTTATTATGGCATATCTAATCCACCTAGGTATACATATAGGTACCTAAAATTTTTTGCACCAATTTAAGAGTAATAGGGTATTCATTTGGCACAACCAAAGTTTTTTCGTAGGTCTTGTTTGGCAAACACACTGTCAAAGATAGATACTTACAATGAATGCTAATAAATTACGCAATGTAATAAATAAGCCAAAAGATTTTGCACTTTTTTTTTGTAAATTTCCTATTTTGTGAAAATTTAAAATTCAAATCATTTTGTTACAATTATTTTGCCCTGATATAGGTAAGCTATACCTACCTATGCCATAAGAGGAGGTATACGATCTTTCAATGATCTCTTACACAATTGATTGACATACGCCTCGTCAATTTAAATACATAAGGCTGTATTTCAATATAGGCTCGACCGATGACGATGACGATGCGACGCGACATAAATTAAAGTTACTCTTATGCTCTGATTAATTGCAAATTGTAACTTTAAATTGTCAGATTGTCACAATACATCTGTGCCCCAATCTTTATAATCATTATATTTCGTTTGCAAGAACCTTAACGTGAATTAACTGCTGATCGTGATGAAAGATAACAATCTTTCTTCTGCAAACTTTTTTTGTAACACAACTTCCATCAGACTATATAAGCTGTGCTTCAAATTTAAAATTGTGGCAAATACACTCCATATGTACCTATACTATTGAATCTAATAGACGGTAATGCTCGTATAAAATTAAACAACAAAATTGTACTTAAAGTTTTCTGCCCTTTTGATGGAGGTAATTAAAAGGTTAACGAACTATACTACAAACCAACAATGTTCGCTTTAATCGTATCTTAACTAGAGAGATAAACCTCTTTTGTGATGCCTGCCTGCCTGCTTGCCTTATTACTTACTTATATTATTATTTCTTTTCTTTTTTTCTGCCTTTTTATCGCTTGGCTTTTCTCGTACCTTTCATGATTTATTTTGTAATAGTTAATTTTTCTCAATTGGCAGCAAAACGACTTGGAATTCGTCTTTTAGATATAAATACACTTAATAATGTTTGTGAAAAGTGAGAGAAGACACGAGAAAAAGATCTACCCATCTAACCATCTAACCGGGGTATAAGCAGAACCGGAATTAGCTAAAAAGTATCTTAGAGCAGCTTGAGTTTATTATAATGCCAACCAAGATTAATTGTTCAAAATTTGAATATTAATAAAAAGAGGTAAATTGAGGGCATTTTGAATAAGTTTTCTTTTGGTAGAACTTTAAATAAAGATCATGTAATAGATAAGAAAAGAGGTCACCTCTGTTTTGTTTGGTTTTCATTTAAATTAATTCGATTACAAGATTTAAAAAATTTTTTTAGCTTACAAAGGCTTTTCAGTGTAAAAAAAACCTTTTCAGCTTAAATCTAGAGAAAACAAAAAATGAAGAAAACCTTTTATGTAAGCTTTTGATTGTAAGCCAGATGGTGATGCAACGTTGTTATAGGTCAACAAAGTTTGTATATTCGTAATAATCAACAAAGCAAGAACGTTAAAAGCCTATTACATTGTATTTTACTTCATCTAATCTAATCTAAAATGTAGGCTTAATTCAAACCTGAAGATATAAAAAGTTATCCTCATCTTCATCCAAAAGTGGGTTCTATTTCGGAAGGCTCTTTGCCATTTAAATGACCAATTTAGAGCATTTTTAAATGTTTACCTGTTTGCCTATATAAAAATTAAACTAAAAGTCACTGCTGCAAAGTAAAATCAAAGCCCATGCTTCACTTATAACTTAAACAAATAAAATAAGGATAATAATTATTAAATGATTTTTATTTTTAAATTCAGCTAAAAAATTTAAATTATTGTAAAAATTAAAGAAATGTTGCTTACTCATGGCAGACGACAAAATTGTCATGTCTTAATTTATTCTACAGTTTATTTCTCAATGATATCAATTGTACAATTTTTTATATTGAATAAAAATCTAATCTAATCTATCTATAAACATTAGGGTGATTCAAAAAAACTCCTTTCTCAAAATTTAACCGGAACCGGGCGAAATTATGAAGCTTAAATTGAAAAAAAAAAATTAAGACCAAAAAATTCAAAATCGAACAATATTTAGAGGTCGCTACCAGGGTTTTTCAATAATTTTACTTTGAAAATCGGAATTTTTCTCAAAATGCAGTGTCACAATTCACCTTAAATCAAAAGTTATGAACATTTGAATCCAGTAAAAAAAAGATTCTCCAACAAATTCAAATAAATCATAATTTTTAAAATAGAAGGAAATTCTTTGCTCATTTTGAACTGTTTCTGTCTTGATTTATTAAAATGAAAGGGTCGAATTTTTATTTTTTTTTTTATTGAATTCAAATAGTCATTCATTACTTTTGATCTAAGGTGAATTTTGATAAGTTGTAAGTTTTAAGAAACTGCAAAACTAGGACAAGCTTTCAGAAGCAAAAAATGTTATTTGGTAGTGAATATTTATACAGGGAGCTCTTTCAAACGTTTTTAACCCATTTCCGGCTAGCGTTGCGAAAACGCAACGTCATATCTGAGGAGGTCTGGAACTTAACTGATGATAAATTTAAATAAACTAAATAGTGAATTTGAGAGTTTTTTGTACTATCTAATCGACCTGTTTTTGGATTTTTTTTTTCAAATTTTTTTTTAGTGTGTTTTTGGGACATTCAAAATACGAAATTTTGAAAATTTTGAGGTAGCATTTTCGAACTATTGAAAAATGTAAAAATAATAATTTTTTAAAATAATTACAGCTACAGGTAAATAAAGGTTCAAATTAAATTCTAAAATAATGTTGAAGCAATTCGTATGAGTTACCTGCCTGACAGGTTAGATGAAACCAATACGTTGCGTTTTCGCAACGCTTGCCTAATGTAGTAGCATTTGAACCTAAACAAAAATGTTGCGTTCGTTGCGTTTTCAAATCAGAATGATCGGTTTTTTCACAGAATATTGTGTGTTTATGTTTATAATGTACCAATTTTTTTAAAAAACATAATTTTTGATTGCATCCTGTCCAACAAAAGGATGCATATTTTAGTTCTGAGAAAAAAATGCAGTCATGCTATATTGGAAAAACCTTTTACTGTCCCTTTGACTTTATTCTATGAAATAATTAGCCAATACCTTCTGCATATAGGAAGCTTTGGCTATTTTTCTTTTGAGCATTTTTGAAAGAGGGAAACATTTTCCCAAATGCAATAGCTAGAATGTATGTAAATTCGATGATTTAAATTCTCAAAAGCCTCGTGAAAAATACGACAAACCGGAAGTCGATGTTGTATCAGAAAATTTAAACAACATCCGAAAACGTCGCTTTGACATTTTAACAAAGAATCAACATGATAGCATTATGAGTTGCCGAAGTGGTCAAAAAGTCATCGAGTTGAATTTTCAAAAAAACCAATAGACGTGTCGAGTGAAAATATACCAGCAATTTATGACAAATAAGCTTATAATATTTATATAATTCAGAAGCTATAGAAAAGTAAAAGAAAACACGTCAACATTTCAATGCCAAATGCAATTCGTGAGAATAACATAACGATGGGCGGAGCTGATTTGTTAGTTACGCTACAAGCAACTATTGCATTCGAATTCGGGGAAAGAAGTGGTCCTGGCCACTTTTATCAAATTCACTGGACGCAGCATAAGTAAATACAGGGAAGATATCTTGCGTTTGCAAAAAATTTGCTAAAGAAACACCAATTTCACAGCTGGAATTTAGAACATTGTTGTAGACTCCATTTTACGATTGGAAATAAATATTCAACCTGTGATTCAAACGGAAGGAAAAAAAAAAGTAAATTGGGTGGTGTGACAGCTCGTGTAGAACCAGTGACTTCCAACTCACAATTCAACTCTCTATTAGCAGGAATTGAGGGAACCTATACAATTTACTTTCGAATCCGAACGGTTAAGATGAGAAGCCCGTGCAAAAACATTTCTGTTTTTAGGTGGTATAGGCTTGGAAACGAACCCAACCCCTAAGGCGTAACAGTCCTACGCACTAACCATTACGCCACGGGCTACTACTACTTACAAAAAAAGGAAAGAAACTTCAATGACACCAAGCATACAGCTATCAAAACAGGAAAACGTCTTGGATGTCCCAAGCGTCCAGCCAAACCGTTTTTTCATGCAAAATGTAATATCCGGCTTCATCCAAAATGCTTCGATGCATACCCACACAAAAAACCAATTCTTATGAATTATTATGAATTTGTACTTTTTTAATTTTCAACAATTTTTTTCATATACTCATTTTTCATAAAAGTATTCAAATAAAGTTGATTCACATTCCATGTAAGGAGCAAATTTTTCAATAATTTTGATACCCCTTTCGGCGAGCGTTGCGAAAACGCTTTCCAAATTTTTTTCACAGATTTCATCTAATTGCACAAAAAATAGACAGTATGTGAAATTTCAAGATTCTAAGTCAACTGGAACTGGTAGCCGCCGGAAATGGGTTAAGTAACAAAACAATTTTGACCAGCATTTAGGGTAATCGATATATTTATCACTAAATATTCAGAAACTACAAAAAATTACGAACTATTCCCGAAAATTTCATGCTTTTATCACCAAAAACAGCTTTTAATACTTGAGAAAAATTCCGATTTTCAAGCTAAATTATTGGAAAAACGCCGGTAGCGAACTCTAAATGTTGTTCGATTTTGAATTTTTTTTTGTTTAAATCTAAGCTTCATACCTTCGCCCGGTCACGGTTGAATTTAGAGAAAGGTGTTTTTTTGAATCACCCTAATAAACATGCGGTAGAAGGTTGATCTCACTCAATTTTAATTTTCTTCTTAAGATTCTTGTATTAACATTCTAACCTCATTCTAAGCCCCAGAAAATAAGACAAAAAATATGACAAACTTAAAAAAGATTTACACAAACCTGAGCTGTAGCTTTCCTCATAAGCTTTTTTTTATTTCTTAGGCAGCCCTTACGCCAGACAATTGAGGGTCTAATTTCAAAACTCTTTGATTCTACCTTTTTTCAAAAATTAAGTATGATGAAGTGTTCTTTAGAAGAGCCCTCATCTCCATACGTTTATAACTAAAATTTATAAAAAAAAACTTATTCAGCCTTATTGTGAGTTTCACGCGAAAAATATTAGGTACACCTGTGTTCGCTCGGAATTTTAAAAGCTATTGTGAGTTTCACCGAAACGAAATTTTGTTCGCCTACTAAAAAAAATGTCAATGTTGTCAATGTCATTACATTCCGTCCGAAATGAATGTTCAAAATAAAAGGAATTTTTCGAACATGATATTTCGGGTGAAACTCACAATAGGCGAAAAGTGAAATGTCAAATTTTCCGGGTGGAGTATTGTTCGGATGAAATTCAATAAATTCACAATAAGGCTGTTTATTTCTTATACTTTTTGGTGGTGTTTTTTTTTTCAAAGACTAAACTATTCCACTCAATCCTTCAATTCAAAACTCATCTGTTCCCATACAAACCATTTTTTTACATTTTAAGTTTTCTTTAAAATAAACCCCAGAATTAATATATGTAATTAAAAATAGTTTTCTTTACTTTCAAACCTCATCTATTCCCCTCTATTTCTTAACAGGTTGAATCAAAAGTCAACTATTCCAATCGTAATTTTCAAAACTCTTCTTTTCCAAATTAAATCGTTTTTGTATAATTTTTAGGGACATCCTAATAGGTTAAAAACCATAAGAAATTAACAAAGAATATCCCAAACTTTTATTTAAGCGTTTAAACTAATCGCTTTTATCATTTTATCAGCTTTTAACAGTTTTTTTTTTTTTTGTTTAACTCAAAATTCTCAAAAGTGCAAACTTCTTTTCCACTTTTGATATTATATCCGAATTCAAAAGTTTTCTGGATGCAAAAAAAATTGTATTTCGATTGCCTCCAGTTCAGTAAATTAAGTACTATAATACGACACTTAGGTAAACATTTTTTACCTTGAATATTTTACAATATAAAGCACAGAATAAGTGAAAAATTGCAGAAATTTTAATGAAAAAACTGTACCTCATTAAATTCAACACCATAAAGATTTGGGAGTTGGACACTGGACAGAATCCCATAATCTAGAAAATCCAGAAAACTCAAAATCCCGAAAAAACCTTACCCTGACAACCCAAAATCCAGAAAATACGGGATTTTGAGTTTTCTGCATTTTGGTTTTTCGAGTTTTCGGGATTCTGATCCCAACCCAAAGATTTTATAACACTTTTTTCGTAAGAGCTATAGATTTCGATAAAAAAAAACGTCCCCAAAAAAAAAGGAAAAGTGAAAATAAATTTTTTGATTTTTTTAGGTTATGCTCAATTTTTTTTCTTAAATTGCTCATTTTATTAAGAAATAAAAAGCACGACTGAGTTGCACGAACTTGCTCTTATGTTCGATTACACTGGTTTTAAAGTCTGAATCAGTGTTGCCGCCCAACAAAAAAAAATTCCGTACCACGTTTTATAAAAAAATAGTGCCACATAAAAAAAAAAAACATTCTTAGATTAAACAAAAAAATATATCTACATAATTGAATTACAACAAAAAATTAGATGAAATAATTTGCTCTATTCGTGTATCTGTCAGTTTTTACTCCATTTGGAGCAACTTTCTTAATTGTTAAAAATGAAATGAATGTTTGGATTTTTTTAGGTTATGCTCAAATTTTTTCTTAAATTACTCATTTCATTAAGAAATAAAACGCACGACTCAGGCACGAACTTGTTCTTATGTTCGATTACACTGGTTTTTAAGTCTGAATCAGTGTTGCCGCCCAACAAAAAAAAATTTCGTACAATGTTTTCTAAAAAAAATAGTTGAATTAAAAAAATTAGATGAAATAATTTGCTCGATTTGTGTATCTGTCAGTTTTTACTCCATTTGGAGCAACTTTCTTAATTGTTTTCTTTCAAAATTCACCTTATTTGAAGTAAAAAATGTAATTATAAGAAAATCTTGCCATATTGAATTTTTTCGTGCCACCGTGCCACGATGAAATCTTCGTGTCAAAAAAGCATGATCGTGCTACTTCGGCAACGCTGATCCGAATAGTTTAAAAATAAATTAGTTATGAGAGCCTTTATTTTACGCCACCTGCTAAAAACGTAGTTAAATTTAAGGTAGTATAATGTGAGTACATATTTATATGAACAATTTAGCACCGTATGGCACATATACATACATGGTACTTATAGTTTAGACTGAAAATTTGTTGTTAAAAAATCAATATACCTAATTCGCAGTAAAATTTATTAAACAACCTTTGAAATTGTTTAACACCAACGTAATTTCATCATCTAATTGCTTAAATAAATTTCAATTTTGAAAACAAAATTTTTTAAATGTATATAAAATTTGTAAACATTTTAAAGAAAAAAAAATTGGTACACAATTTTTTAGCATTTAATTAATCTGGAGTTAAAAAAATAATTTTAAAAATAATCATCTTCTCATTTTCGAAATACATAATATGTACATCTATAATCTATAATCTATAATCTATAATCTATATCTATAATCTATAACATCTATATCTATAATCTATAATCTATAATCTATAATCTATAATCTATAATCTATAATCTATATCTATAATCTATAATCTATATCTATAATCTATAATCTATAATCTATCTATATATAATAATAATAATAACATTATATAAAGACGAAACGATTATTTAGTTTGTCACGCGAAATCTCAGAAACTATTTACCTGATTAACTTGAATTTTTTTCTACAATATTCTTTATCTTTAGAAGATTGTAATAAGATAGTTTTTGTTTATCTAATTCGTTTGTTTAATACTAAAATTAATTTTTTTAAATTGATAGTCAACTTTTTTCTTGATTTTGACTTACATATTTACTTATAAATACGAAACTAATTGATAATTGAAAAAAACAAAAATTATTTCATAAAGTACATTTTTGTATGCAAATTTTAAGCCCTAAATCTTTTCTTAATTATGCATACAACCTGAGAAATAAATATAAACAAATCTCTAAGTCACTTACTTTTTCTATTTTTTTAAATCCAGGAATTTAAATCAATAGCATTCATGAGGTCGCTGCTTTGTTTCATTTCATATCATTTCCACCCTTTTGCATTTTCTCTACCTCCCTTATGTTTTTTTATTTATGTTGTGCAGGTTTCTCTTTGTTTACTCTTTTTCCACAATGGAACATTTTGAGTATAACGCTGCAGGCAGGGATGGCCAAACTAACGCTTTTTGGAATAAACTACATTTTTTACATTTGTCACGTAGTTTAGATATGTAGTAAACTTTGAAGATTGAATTTGAGTTGAACTGCTTTTATTGAAATTTTATTATTTACCTAGCTTTACTATGTATGTAGCAAACGTAACATTTTGTAGTATATAAGGCGTGTAGTTTATTAAATTAGCTACGCGTAGTTAATCATGTAGAAAATGAAAAGTAGTTAATTCGGCCAACCCTGGTTGCAGGTAGTCAGGCAAGAAGAAGATGTTTACTTGGGTGCGAAGTATATTTGTGTATATTTGTATATGCAATAAGAAAATCAACGGGAGATAAAGGTTCTGTTTATGTGTCAAACATGAACCTACTTAACATACAAATAGTTAAACCATTTTTTAAGAACTCACATTTATCAAAACGTAAGTGTATAATGTATAAACTTTTTGTTAATAAGATGAAATAGAAATTAGGTACGGGTAGCGGTAGCCCTATTTAATACTATCGGTATATATGTAGGTATGTTAATATTAATTCTTCAATTTTTGCGAAGCAAGGCGAGCACGGGTCTACTAGTATCTAATAAAAAAAATTGAAACTTTTTTTAAAAATCAAAAAATTAAAAATGGTTGGTATTACAATTATTGATCAAAATCAGTTAAACCCTTTATGATACAATCGAAAATAAAGAAAGTTGTTAGACGTACCATTTACATCTACTTTTGAATAAAAATAGTAGTCTTTTTGTAAACAAAATTATTGATTTTTTTTTTAGTTGTAGGCAAGTTTTTAAGAAAAATAAGATTTTCTAAAAAAAAATTGGAAGGCACGTACCGTTGTTTTTGATCTTAAAAATAATGAAAAAAACGTGTCGGAGGAATTCCCAAAAAACAGTTGGTACCAAGTTTAAAGAAAATCGAAGAGTTTTTTGTTCTTGTTGTTCCTATTGAAATCTTTTTTTATATTTTTGTCTATTTTTTTTTACAAATATGTAGTTAAACTCACTCATGTATTCATGTAAATGTTCAACGTTTAAATATTATATTAAACTAGTAGACCCGTGCTCGCCTTGCTTCGCAAAAATTGAAGAATTAATATTAACATACCTACATATATACCGATAGTATTAAATAGGGCTACCGCTACCCGTACCTAATTTCTATTTCATCTTATTAACAAAAAGTTTATACATTATACACTTACGTTTTGATAAATGTGAGTTCTTAAAAAATGGTTTAACTATTTGTATGTTAAGTAGGTTCATGTTTGACACATAAACAGAACCTTTATCTCCCGTTGATTTTCTTATTGCATATACAAATATACACAAATATACTTCGCACCCAAGTAAACATCTTCTTCTTGCCTGACTACCTGCAACCAGGGTTGGCCGAATTAACTACTTTTCATTTTCTACATGATTAACTACGCGTAGCTAATTTAATAAACTACACGCCTTATATACTACAAAATGTTACGTTTGCTACATACATAGTAAAGCTAGGTAAATAATAAAATTTCAATAAAAGCAGTTCAACTCAAATTCAATCTTCAAAGTTTACTACATATCTAAACTACGTGACAAATGTAAAAAATGTAGTTTATTCCAAAAAGCGTTAGTTTGGCCATCCCTGCCTGCAGCGTTATACTCAAAATGTTCCATTGTGGAAAAAGAGTAAACAAAGAGAAACCTGCACAACATAAATAAAAAAACATAAGGGAGGTAGAGAAAATGCAAAAGGGTGGAAATGATATGAAATGAAACAAAGCAGCGACCTCATGAATGCTATTGATTTAAATTCCTGGATTTAAAAAAATAGAAAAAGTAAGTGACTTAGAGATTTGTTTATATTTATTTCTCAGGTTGTATGCATAATTAAGAAAAGATTTAGGGCTTAAAATTTGCATACAAAAATGTACTTTATGAAATAATTTTTGTTTTTTTCAATTATCAATTAGTTTCGTATTTATAAGTAAATATGTAAGTCAAAATCAAGAAAAAAGTTGACTATCAATTTAAAAAAATTAATTTTAGTATTAAACAAACGAATTAGATAAACAAAAACTATCTTATTACAATCTTCTAAAGATAAAGAATATTGTAGAAAAAAATTCAAGTTAATCAGGTAAATAGTTTCTGAGATTTCGCGTGACAAACTAAATAATCGTTTCGTCTTTATATAATGTTATAGATTATAGATATAGATTATAGATTATAGATTATAGATTATAGATATAGATAGATTATAGATATACCAATGCGTAATGCATGTTTGTTTTTTTATAACAAAGAAATATAAATATGTTGTTTGTTTTTTATTTAATTTGTCGTGGGAAAATTGTGAGATATTTATCACAAAGGCATGGAATCACAAAAGGAAATTTGTGGGTATCACTGTGGGATAACCTGCTCCTAAAGTCTGGAATCACAGCTTTCACCCCCAAAATCAAATACCAAATGACCAAACTTAGGGTACATTTAATGCTTAAAACATATAAATAAATAAAGCTGTCCTCGAAATTTTAGCTTTGACGGATTTTTTTGAAGTGAAAGTTTAATTTTCCCCGATTTAGTGTTGAACTAAAAGACTTTTTAAACACCACCGATAAAATATTAAGTGTAGACTTCTGTTTATTGTAATAGGAATTGCAGAATCTTTTTAATAAAGAATATTAAAAATGAATGCAAAAAATCACAAATTGATGGGGTACCTCCATCGGCCTATAAGTTTTCGAATCTGACCTTTTGTTGCTTATTATGTTCATTTGTCCAGATGTTCTAATGTAAACCTACAAAAAAAGAACAAACATTTTGATGATACTTGAGAACATGTTATATCACTTAATTTTTCTCCAAAATAACTCGTTATTGTGTCTGAAAATATTAATCATCCCCTTAAGTATTTGTTTTGTGTTTATATACAATATTTTTTTTTTCCTCTTACCTGGTGCTAATATAGAGTAAGTTAAAATTATTTTTTGAGTTTATTTATAGCAATTAAAATACACAACTCTTTTTGTTGAAATTCATCTTTTGCACGTACACAACAACAAGGTTGGTGAGGCATACACGGGTTGATGTATCTTCAAAAACTTTAATAAAATACGAGCTTAAATTGTACAGCTTTGTCACGAAATACATTTTCTATGATAATTTTTATTACCCATTCCCGTCGATGTTTTGGCGATTATTTCGTTTAAAAGAAGTCATTTCTAGGACCTTCACGATTTCTTCTGTGGTGCGATTTATTATATCGGCAAAAATATTCAAACAGCAAGAAAAAAAACAAAAATATTTTACTATAACACTCCTACAGCTAAAAATCGTGGGAATAAACCCATTATGTAGTGTGGGAAATTACAACGGCACGACAGAATGTGGTTGGCTTCCAATAAATACCTATCATCACAATCATCAGATACATTACAATTTGGAATGTGGTGAGCTTAGTTAACTCAGTTAATTTCAATTTCAATGCGTATAAAAAAAAAGACTGAAAGTTGGAACTGCTATTGATGTCAAATTCAAAATAGAAAAAACATAAAATGTAGGTACTTTTGGGTCGATGTTTATGAAAACTATTTTTAATGCCAGTTTCGCCGGAAGTTAAACGAATTTAAGCATACTCATATTGTTCTTGTCCCATTTATAAATTTTTTTAACGTGATTGATTTAATATGAAATAAGTTGTGTACGTAACTCAATATCAAAGGAAAATAATTATTGATATTTTCATATAGCAGGCCAGTCGCAAGACTTTTTTTTGCTTGAAAAACTCTGCCACTGCATATGTGTTGTGCTTCAACCGCCATATTGAAAAACGTGCACTAACAATGGTCGCCATCGTCATCGACGGTATTGTGTTACACCCTGTTTAGGTTGTAACTTTTCTCTAGACCCTGCTTAGATTGGGGACATTGAGTCCGGACTGGAGAGTGCAATAGTGTTTACATTTGAAACTTTGAGGCGACTCAAAATACATTGAAATAACAATTTCAGCATTAAACACATTGAAACAACAACAAAGTAGAACGCTGCTTAGATTGGGAAGATTGAGTCCGGACTGGTGAGTGTCATCGTGTTTACATTTGAAGCTTTCAGGCGCTTCAACATACATTTAAACAACAACATTTTCAACATTCCACTAAACAGCGTCTTTCAATGTTTGTATTTTGAGACGCCTCAAAGTTTCAAATGTAAACACTATGAGTCAATCTTCTAATCTAAACAGGGTCTAGACTCATGAGTCCGGTTTTTATATTTTCTTCTTGTCTCACGAGAGTCCTCACTCCTCACCCCACACTTCTTTTACCTACGAACTGCAGTGATACCGGCCTCAATCTTCCCACTTTAAACAGCGCGGCGTCCTAAACCACGACGTTGGTTTTGGGGTAGCTTAGTTCCCAACCATAATAACATCGTAATGGTGTAGTAAAAAGTCACAGTGTGAACAGGGACCCACAGCCCGATTCTTCCCAACATCACAGATCACAAGAAGGGGTGAAAATAATTTTTTTAACAAACCAATCATATTCGTAAGATTGCAGCGCCCGTCGACGATAAACGTCTTTATTTGCTCACTTTATTGCTAAAACGTTACCTTGCATGTTTTAAGTTGTAAATAAATTTGTTTGGTCCAATTTGAAATCTGTTTCCTGTTTTTAATAACCACATGTTCCAATAATGACACAACAAAATTCACCTTTGCTGGGGTGAGTTTCGCTATGAATTTTTTTGTGAAGATTGGGGGAGAATTCCAAAAATATTATATAATATTATATTATTATTATTACACTACACAAAAATCCTGTGACTCCTCACAAAAAGGGAGAATCCAGCTGTTAGAGTGTGGCTACATGAGTCAGTCGTTTTACCAAAAGGTAAAGTTTACATTAGTAGAAAATGGAAAGGAATTCTCTTTTCTACACATGATTTCACTAAAAGGACAACTACTTTAATATACATAGTACAGTAAGAAATTCACAAAAAACTCATCGGCAGTAGCCTGGGTTTTTATATCAAATGTCAAAATCGAAACAATTATTCCGCGCTTTTTACTTTTAGGAGTATAGAAATTTATGTCTTGTTGACGTGTTTGTATCTGTTGACGAAGTTAACATTGGACTGCCTCCTCCGACTTTTTTTACGTCTCTGTACTTTATCTCACTCCCAGTTCATGGCGAGATTTTTTTATTTTTGCAGGACACGCCTAATGTGGACACTGTCGTTTAACTGACAAAATATGTAAAAGTAAAATTGACATTTGCCGCCATTTGCAACTGGTGAAAACTTTTGCGCCACCTTGTTCTTTCGGACTTTTGTACACCGAATAGGAAAACATCGATTTCTCAATTTACACACACACACACACTACCGAATGTCACCATTTAACAAAATGGCTACTTCATGCATTTATCACTTTAAAGTTATGTTTATACATTTCTGCGTTCTGTTTCTACTCCTTAAAAAAAAGACTCCAAAAATATTTTTAATGAAAATATGATAAATTCAAATTATTTCAGAATTTCAGTGTTGCCTCTGGGTACAAAACAATTTTTAACAAAATGTATCGCTTTTCTGAAAAACAAGATCAATGTCTAATAAACATATTTAATTTATTTATCGACTCCTCAATTTCATTTACATATCTATTTTGTATATAAAAATCTAACATAGGATTGTTTTTCTTTTACAGGACTTTAATGAGCAGTGTCCATACTCGTTATCACCAGTCAGTACTAAAAGCCAAAAACTTCTAAGGTCTCCAAGGAAAGCAACAAGAAAAATATCACGGATTCCTTTTAAAGTAAGTAAAATTTAACCAGTATCATTAACTCATAATAATTATTAAAATATACAAGCTAACTGCTTCTTTACGTAACTGATTAGTATTTTATTGCGCTTTTAAGTTAATCAATAATTTTTTTTTGTTCTTCTAGGTGTTAGATGCCCCTGAACTACAAGATGACTTCTATCTGAATTTAGTCGACTGGTCATCTCAAAATGTACTAGCTGTTGGTCTAGGTAGCTGTGTATACTTATGGAGTGCGTGTACAAGTCAAGTAAGTCCAGCTCTATAAAAAAAAAATTACATAACTTCATATTAACAAGTTGTCTATTATTTAAGGTTACGCGATTATGTGACCTTAGCCCAGATGCGAATACAGTAACCTCCGTATCATGGAACGAACGTGGAAATTTGGTAGCTGTTGGCACACATCACGGTTATGTTACTGTGTGGGATGTAGCAGCTAGCAAACAGGTACGTTAAAAAAAATATAGAAGCTTTGTTTATTCTAAGCAAATTTACTAAATTCAGAGTGTGAAATGGCATTATTTGTAGATATCATTAACAAAACATCTTAGCCAAGACGATCTGTTAAGTGTGATGTTTTGGTTATCAATTTAAAAGTGAAAAATTAATTGATTTTTTAAATTTTCATATGCAAACACATACATAGTTACTAAACAAACAATTGTATTTCATTACAGATTAACAAACTTAATGGTCACTCTGCTCGAGTTGGGGCTCTAGCTTGGAATGGTGATATTCTCTCAAGCGGTTCTCGTGATCGTTTGATAATCCAACGCGATACTCGTACACCAGCGCAACAATCTGAACGGCATTTAGCTGGTCATAGGCAAGAAGTATGCGGCCTAAAATGGTCTCCGGACAATCAATATTTGGCTAGTGGTGGCAATGATAATCGTTTGTATGTGTGGAATCAACATTCGCTGAATCCGGTTCAATCGTACACCGAACACATGGCTGCGGTAAAGGCAATCGCATGGTCTCCGCATCACCATGGACTGTTGGCAAGTGGTGGCGGAACTGCCGATCGCTGCATACGCTTTTGGAACACACTAACTGGCCAACCAATGCAATGTGTCGACACAGGATCGCAAGTATGCAATCTTGCCTGGTCCAAGCACTCCTCCGAGCTGGTGTCTACGCATGGCTACTCTCAAAACCAAATACTGGTTTGGAAATATCCCTCGCTTACGCAAGTTGCTAAGCTCACTGGACACTCGTACCGCGTACTATATCTGGCATTAAGTCCGGACGGCGAAGCGATTGTCACTGGAGCTGGCGATGAAACACTTCGGTTCTGGAATGTGTTTAGCAAAGCACGTAGCCAAAAAGAAAACAAATCTGTGCTCAATCTCTTTACAAATATAAGATAAACTGAAAATTAGGTAAATTTATTTAAAAAAACAACTCCTCTTCTAGAAATTGGCTTCAAATTTTATTCTTTAAGGTCCTTTATCAGTGGCTTCCGTATGTGGAAAATCCAAATCAAAGAATAATTTATTTAGCTTGCAATAGTCACTTTAATTTCTTTTTTAACTTTTATTTTTTATTTTTCTTTTATTTTTTTTTTCTTTTGTTAACAATTTAAAATTTTGTTAAAAAATCTATAATATATTTTGTATTTAAATTTCATACGCATTGTGCGTATGCGCTTGGAGTTAGGAAAAATAATTATTATATACAGAATTAAATTAAAATAAAAAAAATAAATTTCATTTAAATAAAGAATTGTGTGAAATAAAAAAAATATGTTTTTTTATTATTCAAGAATGAATTGCTGGAGTTCTGGGCCATTTACGGGGATCTTATTAATAATTATTCAAGCAATGAGTTTGAACAACCAATAGACTTGATTTTAGCCTTTTAGCATATTAAATACGCCGTAAAAAAGAAAATTTGAATAATAACGGTTTTTTAACGGTTAAGTGGCATGGAAAGATGTGTTGTGTTCTATTTCTGAAGTTAGAGAAAATTTTCTGAAGTTTTGAACCATTTCGGACACCTTTTTCATACTTTTTCAAATATAAAATCTGAACGACCAAGAGACTGCATTTTTGTAAAATTTCGAGTTGAAGAAGATTTAAAACGCTTTTCTGAAGCTTGTAAGAAACATACCCGCGTGTTTTATATACCAAAATGACCGTTGATTAGTCAAGATTTTAACGAAGTACAAATTTTTAAAATCGGTTGGAAAATGTCAATGAAAATGGCCATTTAGTCAAAAATTTACCTTTTTAGCTTTCCCAGCCCCTAAACCATTTTTCTCATATGAGTACTTACAAAATTTTATATCAGGAAAATGCGCACGGGGTCACCCAATCCATAGACACCTCAACTAGGAAAATCAAACCAGTATTTTCCGACTTATAGCGGGTTTTGTGGAGCTCAATCGTCAATTTTTAAATTTTCTATACTTTAAGCTTCAATAAGGACTTGGAGAATTTTGTATTTAATCGGTCAGGACTTCACCCCCAATCACCACCGGACGAAAACCATGGGTTCCTGGGGTCGTTTTAAGTCGAAAAACTTGAGAGGTCATTTTCTCGTTTTCGCTTCCATTTCGACTTATAACGGTTTTTCTTGATTTTTTGCGAAGTTTCTTTAACTGGCTCTATCTTTTCCAAATTCCAACCGATTCTTGAATTTTTTCATTTACTCAAGAGCAGTTAGCAGTTTTTACCGGCCCTACAACTTATTTCCATGCGGATAACTGTTTTCCCGAAATCACTGGTATCATTTTTTTCAAAAAATACGTTATAAAAAACAATCTTTTTACGGGAAGAGCCGACGTCAATCAAATTTGTTAATTTTGTCGGGAAGAGCCGACATCAAAGAAATTTCACTTTTTCAGAAACATTTCTTGAATGTCGGCTCTTCCCGAAAAAAAATAAAAAAAGCTAAATTTCATTGATGTTCGCTTTTCTTTTTTTTTTGTTTTGTTAATAATCTTAAACATCGTTTTTTGTTAAAAAGATGTTTGTGTTTTTAAGATAACAAACTGGGCTTTTATAATATAAATGGAAAAATGGTACTTAACGTATTTTTTTCAAAAAAATGATACCAAAGTAAAAAAAACAACTTAAAAATGCTAAAAAATGGCTTTGGTAATAAATTGCGGCAAAACCGTTATACGCATGGAAAAAAGTTGTGTAGCAGGTAAAAACTGCTAACTGCTCTTGTGTAAATGAAAAAACAAATTCAAGAATCGGTTGCAATTTGGAAAATTTAGAGCCAGTTAAAGTAACTTGGTAAAAAATCAAGGAAAACCGTTATAAGTCGAAAAGGAAGCGAAAACGAGAAAATGACCTCTAAAGTTTTTCGACTTAAAACGACCTCAGGAACCCATGGTTTCCATCTGGTGTTGATTGGGGGTGAATACCTGACCAATTACATACAAAATTATATAAGTCCAGATTGAAGTTAGAAGCAAGAAAAATTGAAAAATTGATGGTTGAGCTCCATAAAATCCGTAATAAATCGGAAAATGCTGGTTTGATTTTCCAAGTTGAGGTGTCTATGGAATGGTTGACTCCGTACGCACTTTCCTGATATAAAATTTTACAGGTACTCATAAGAAAAAAATGGTTTAGGGGCTGTGAAAGCTAAAAAGGTACAATTTTGACGAAATGGCCATTTTCTTTTCTATTTTCCAGCCGATTTTCAAATTTTTTACTTTATTATAATCTTGACTAATCAACGGTCATTTTGGTATACAAAAAATTTACGTACGTTAACCACAAGCTTGAATATAGCGTTTTAAATATTTGAAAATTTGAAATCTAACGAAAATCCAGTCTATTGGTCGTTCAAATTCGTAGGTTGCAAAAATTATGAAAAATTGTGGAAATAAGAGTGTTCAAAAAATGGCGTGGTTCAAAAGCCGCATGGTTAAGAAGGGGAGTGATAAAAAGGGGCGTGATAAAAAAGGGGCGTGGTAAAAGGAGGTTTAATCAAAAATGGACGAGGCCAAAAAGAGGCCTTGTTGACCACGCCAGAAGGCGTTTTAAATGCAGTCTATTCATCATTTACCTTTCCATAGACATCTCAATCATAAAGGTCGTATTCCCGAAGTAAAGGGGAATCTTTCAAAGTTTAAAATGTACGTATGCCTTATTATTGATGGAAGTGACCTACAAGGACGTGGCCAAAAAGAAGGCGTGGTCTTGAAAGGAACAGGACCAAAAAAAGGGGGTGGTTTTAAAAAAATCTAAAAAGTGTGGTCTAAAAGGGGAGGGGGCGTGGTCCTAGAGCCTACAAATTGCGTGGTTTAAAAGAAGGCGTGGCTTAAAAAGGGGTGCTACTTAAAAAGGGCGTGGTATAAAAGGGGTCTCACATAAAAGAGGTGTGTGTCCTGAAAGGGATGGTCAAAAAAGGGTTGTTGTCAAAAGGAGGGCGTGGTCAAAAAGGGAATGTGTCCTAAAGGAGAGGGCTTTGCCTGACAAAATCTATATTTTATTTTCGCAACCACAACTGGCAAGTGTCTTTGATTTTTCAGCTATGAATAAAGCTTAAAGTGATCTGTTCTTTCGATGTATCTGGAATCGATTCATACATATGCAAACATACAATTCATACATGCTAAACAAAATCTTTTCAAGCATTTGAAAATTTATTTTTATTTATTTACATTTGGTTCATAATTCATTAACTAATAATAATAAAAAATAAAACGAAAAAGCAGCAGGAATCTGTATTAAAACCATTTCAACCGTCCAGCTGAATTTTCGCCTCTGGTCTACAAACCAACTTTAAGTATAATAAAATACACATTTTCTCACATTACTTTACTTTACGCTCTTTTTTTCTTTTTACTCGCTGGGCAAGGCCTGCTAAAGGTCGCAGGTCTCTTCTTGGCTTGATAATTTCGATGGTCCATAACTTCAACCACAACTTTGGTGTTGATTTTAAAAAGAAGTGAAAACTTTTTCACCGAAACCGGAGCATACTTGTCTCCGATTGCAATGTGTGTAAAGATCTTCGATAGATCAATTGGGTCGGGTTTCTGGCCGTAGAATGAAAAACCTTGGGATTCACTGCTTTTCGATTTAACAACATCACAACGTTCCGCAGGAGTGTCGATTCTGTTATTTGAATCCGCAGTGATTGTACTAAAAAGGGGTGCTGTCGGCTGTTGGAAATCTCCACATATCGATGATTTTCTCTTCTTTATCTTCTGGGGTCCTGATGGAACTAAAAAGGTACTTAAAAATCCTGGCTCACATCCTCCCATAGCTACAGTGCTTCTTCGTTTGGCAATTCGCTTTGCGGTTACTGTCATCGGGGGGGGAGGCAATAGTGTTGAAGCTTCAAGTGACTTTTTCGCCAGCAAACGACCCATGCAAAGGGGTGGTATTGGCGGTTCTAGGGCTTTTTTGCAAATCTCATCGTACATCGCCTGCATTCGCTCTGTATTTCCATATTGGGTATCTAGAAGATTCCTCTTTGCAGCGATAAGCCCATTCGGAAATATCAACAACATCTGGCCAAAAAATGATGCTATTTTTTCAAAGGTGTATATCTCCTTAAAGTTAGTCAGAGCCTTCATATGGAACGTATAGCAATGTTGCATATACGAATTGAAACTGCTCTGAACATTTTTGCAGAAATGACAAACGGTGAAACCCGAAAAATGATCGTTCATGTGACGCAGAGTTGCCAGTTCACTAGTCGACGAATATTGGCACATTGCGCATCGGTAGATCACCTCGTCTTTGATTTGTTTATATCGACAAATTGAATTCGGATGACGTTCTCTTTGGTGCTCTATGATGGAGGTTTTATCGGCACAGATCTCGGCACAGAAATAGCACTGCAAGTAAACTTGACACTCGCCCAAAGCCAGTAAGTTCTTTAGCAAACCCGATGATAGGTTTTTAGCATCCGTTGGCTTATGCTCACGCAGATAATGATTAGTCAGGACATCCAATTTTTTGGTTGGGTACTTAAAAGGACAATGACCACATGTATTGGGTAGATTAGGATCTGCTGCACAGAAATTCCGCTGCCCGTGTACATTGATCAGATGAATCTTTAGAGCGATTTGATCGCCTACATGAATGCAAAGGGGGCATTTCAGGACGGTATGAATGCGAAAGAAAAACGGCATCCTAGGCAACATTTCACTATGCTTTTCATGCCAATGCTTTGTCTTCCAATGATGACTAAGAGAACTTATTTCTAAACTTGTAAAGTTACAATGGAAGCAGGCTAATCCACCGGGGATCATCGAAGAGTCTGAATCAGATACTGGAACTATTACTTCCTCATCCTCATCGTCCAAATCTACGCCTGCACGACTTAGGCTTTTCTTGGTACGCTCGGCATCTTCTTCGTTCTCCATGAGAATACCACGTATACTTCGCACTCGTTTAGGGTCGTTACGCGACCATAATGGCCGAGTGTCAGCTGCTTTATCTTGAGGTGTCTCATTGATTTTATAAAAAACATACTTTGCTTCGCGGATTTTCGTGGGATGCTTGGTATCGATATGATCCATGATATGAGCCAAATGTGCTGAGCCAAAAGTACAGTGGACACAGTGGTATTGATGTTTCGCATTATGCATTGAATTTGCATGTGAAATCATTTGATTCCACGTAGTCGTCTGATGTTTGCATATTGCGCATTCCCATTTCATTTTGATATTCGGAACGGTGCTTGATGTTGCTGGAGATTCGGCAGCGGAATCGCATTCACTCGATGCTGAATGACTTGAGGTGACGTTCCTCCCCGCAACGAGTTGCGTTGACTTCTTGGTTTCATTCTCATTCCGGTCATAGGTTAGAAGATTAACGAAAGGAGCGCCAGCATGCTTCTCATTAACATGTCGTTCGACCACATGTTTGGTGTAGTGAAAGTATTCACATTCACTGCACTGGTAGATTTTGCTTCCGTGGAACTTAAGATGCTGTACCACTCGCTCGGCGCACATGTTCTTTTTGCAGATTTCTTCTTGACAGTGCGGACACAGATAGCCTTTCTCTTGGCCATGGAGTGCGTTGAGATGTGACCGGAACATCTGATCGGTGATCGTTAAGTATTTACATCCGGGATGTCCACACACATATCTTCTCATATCTGGCACAAATACTGGAATTTTAACATTTTCCTTGGGTTTCATCAAATTACCTGTGTTCGAACTACAAGCAAGATTGAGCATTTTGTCGAAGTGCTTTTCGTTCTTCTCAAGACAAGGAACCGGATTAACTGGATCAACACTCCCTACATAAACGTCCTGCTTGTGCAATTGCAAGTGCCTGAACATATTGGTCCTCACTTTTGTCTTGTAATTGCAAAGCGAGCAATAAACTTGATTGTTGAAAATCGGCTGAATTGGCAAAAGATTTTGTTCGTTAGGCTTGAAATGTGTTTTGTTCAAAGCCTTTCTGCGTTCCCAATCGACAATGAGCTTTTCTCCAAACTGAATCAATTCACTGGAAGTGAGCTCCTTTTCGCTTGCTATTAAAAATTCTGGATTATTCGATTTTTCATCTGGAATCAGATTTTGTATCCGTGGAATTCCGGCCAGCAAATGAATATCGGTAAAATGCTTTTGAACTTGTTGGAAATTTCCGAATGTAGTATAGCTACAGACATAACAAAAATATTGATGGCGGGCATGGACTTTCATGTGAGCCTTCAGTGTAGCTGCTCGGTAGTAATTAACTGTGCAGTGTGGGCAATTCAAAGAACTACCAGACGACATACTAGGAAACGATGTCGGCACAATATTCGTATGCGTAGCCAGATGTATTTGGAAATCTCTCTCCGTAACCGGACATTGGCATTCGGGATAGAAAATGCATTTCCAGATCTGATCCTCGGCCAAACCAGTTGGGGCTACAATTTCCTCTGCGATTTTTCTTAATCTTTTCGGGAAACTTATATCCATGTCCCTGGAGTTTATCTCTTCGGTCGGCTTCGGCTTCGGCGTTGGCGTCGGCGTCGGCGTCGGCGTTGGAGTCGACGAGGGTGCACGGGTCGTCACCGGCGCTTGAATTATTTGCACTTCCTCAACTGGCTTTGAAGTAAACCGGATAGTGTCTTGAATTCGTTTTGCCGGCTGCGGCGCCTGAATTATTTGCTCTTTCTCAATTGGCTTGTTTGGTTTTGAAGTAGTCCGTAGAATGTCTTGAATTTTTTGTGTCAACTCAACTGTCGATGCACATGATGTAACAACCCCATCATATCTTGAATGCACTTGTTTCATGTGATTAAAATAATGATTTGTATCTTGTCCGATGAAACTACACAAATGACATCTTAATGATTCTCGATTGTTGTCGCATCGGATGTGAGTTAAAATGTGTTCATTCATATTCGATCGGATGTTAGTGGAGAAGGAACATTTGTTTACGCAACAAATGAAAGCTGTTTGTTTTGCGACAGGATTTTTCGGCAATGGAGAGTTTCGTTGAGTAATCATCGTCGAGGAATTCATTGGATTTGGTTTCGGTGATGCTCTTGGCGATTGTTTTTCTGTTTCTCTTATTGAAGATGGAAATTCTTTGAGGGCCGGCGAGTTTCGTCGTTCAGATAAAGTTGTTCGGTCAGAGATTTGCGTCAAGGGTACTGGCGAAACAGATTTTCCTCCAGCATTTAAACTTATCACCTGTAAGATAAAAAAAAGTTTTAATTTTAAAATAATTTATGTAAGTTTTACTTAAGCTTAACCATGCCACGCTTCGCAGCACCACCTATTGAACATTATGTCAAACAATTTTCTAAGAAACTTTTATATGTATAAGGAAAAAACTTAAATATAAGAAAAGATAGTGTTGCAGAAGGTGCTTTACTTTCAAGAGATTTTAATTACAGAATTTCATCTTTCTGGGAATCCGTTAAGGAAGATGCCGAACAGACAGACAGAAACAGACCTATGTATAGTACCTACTATGTATGTAATAATTATATCGAAAATAAATTTTAAAAAATGATTTACCTGACTGATTTGAATTCCTCCTGCAGTTGAATCAGCTTGGTTAAAAACCAAATTCAATAGATCATTATCGGTCACACCTTCGGCTACATTAGTGATGGTGAATTCTTTGCTAACATTTTTGAATAGCGGTATGTCCATATCGAATTTTGGCGGTGCTTTCGGCGGTATCATTGCTTTTGGCTCACTCTGCAACATTGTTGATAAACTTAATTCGGGAGTATGGGATGGTGCAATGTGGAAAGGTGCAGACTGGGATGGTGTAGGGTGAGATGGTTGAATGTGGGGTGGTGCAGTTTGGTATGTTAGATTATGAGATGGTGCAACATTGGATGTTGCAGTTTGGGATGGTGCACTATGAGATGGTCCAATATTGGATGGTGTATTGAATGGTGAAAATCGAATTTCCTTCGATAGATTTTCCATTTTTTGTTTGTCTGTAGAAAGAATATCTCCTGTGAGTCTGCGAAATTTGATTCTTGGTTTGTCGCCCGTATCTTCAGTTCTCGTTCTTGAATGCACATCCAACATGTGTTTCATTTCACGGCAATCTCCATAGGCCACTTGCATTTTGCATGTATCACAATAGCCATTCCATTTGAGTGAAGGATGTTCGAGAAGAAAATGATTTTGAAGTCCATCGGGATGATCCGAAAAAAGAAACGCACAAGACTTTACCATGCAATAATATTTTAACGAATTTCCATATAATGAAAAGCCATAATTTCCAATCTTTTGTATACTCGAAGGCTGTGCAGATGATGAAGTTATTTGTTGTTGTTGTTGCGACGTTGGCTTTGAACTCAATGAAAGAGGATTACCCAGAACGTCATATCTGATATGGTCCATGTCTGTGGCCATAGCAATGGCATCTTGAATATTTTCTTGCTCTTCGGGAAGTGGAAATATCGACGCGTCTAAATCGTTTAAATCTAAATGAGGAAAACTGTTGCCATCTCCTTCGAGACAGTTGAAATTTGCCGTCAAAAGCATGTCTAATGAATCACCTGGTGAATCTGGAAGAAATTCCGATAAGGTTGGGATTCGTTGTTGTTGTTGATGCTGTGGGTGCTGTGTTGGTTGCGGTGATGATGCAGTCAAAAGAAGAGGATCTAAGTTTTCAGCGGATACAGGTTTGATTGAATTTGAGTTTAAATTGGCTCTTTTTTCCGATCTCTCTAAGATTTCTCCTACTTTTTTCTTTCCCTTTTCTTTCTCTTTCTCTTTCTCTTTCTCCTTCTCCTTCTCCTTTTCTTTTTCCTTCTCCTTGTCTTTGATCTTTTTCGAACTCTTCTTTGGTGCTATCGATGCATAGAGGCGACTTAAAGTTTGGAAAATTGATTTATTTTTATTTTTATCCTTCTGCGAAACGCCGTTTGTTGTTTCTGTAATTTCAATGTCTTCCCAGTTGTCATTATCGTCTTCTTCATTTTCATTTCCTTCATCACTTTCTGAAATATAATCATCCTCTATAATCGAAGATTCATATTGTATTTCTTCATCTATGATAAGATTATCAGATTCATTCAAAGATTGTGATAAAACTGGTGAATTTACTGGCAACTGAAGAGTTTTTCGACTCGTGGTAGGTGTTTCTGGCATTTCTTTTTCCAAATTAGAGGGAATCGACAACAAAACACCATGGTTATCTTTTTCTGTTCGACAATTATTCTTATCCGTTAGTGCATCCTCCTCAGCAATATTCTGTTTTTCAATATTTTTGAATCTCTGGCTTAATTTTTCAGCAATGGTCATCTTTTTTGCTGCTGGCTTAGTTTTATCGGCAACTGAATTAGACACGATTACATCGTCTTTTTCAATTGATTTCAAACGTTCTGTTAAAACTAGAGAAGTTGGAGATGCTAAATCACGAGGGAGGAATACTTCGATGTTTGAATTAATGACCTTAGTACTTGATTCCTTTCTTGATTTCTCAGCAGTATTTATTTCACATTCCACTGCTGACGGCTTCTCTGTGATGGTAGCAACCGCATTGACATTTGAATCTAAATCGATTATTGCGTTTTTTGTGATTGATTTCGATGGCTCGGTAAGATCTATAGTAATTGGAGATGCCTGGTTCCGAGAATGAAATGCTTTCATATTTGTATCAATATACATGCCCGATTGCTTGCTTGATTTATTACTTGATTTCTTAGTGTCCTCGCCAGTTATCTTCTTTTCAGCTGACTTTTCATCAGATGTTAAAATCTTATCGGCATTCGAACCTGACATTATAACGTCAATATCTTTTTCGGTTATTTTCAAAGGATCTTCCTCATTCGATTCCGTTATGGTCTTCCTTGATTCGCTTGGTTTTGCAGAAACTTCATGGGCCGATAAAATGGATGTATTAGTTTCAGAAGAAGTAGCAATATCAGTTACTGAAGCATTGTCATTATTTTCTTCTTGTTTAGGAACAGCTGATGTGTCGATTAATTTTATTTCTATGATTTTAGCAATAGATTCTGCATCCTCTAGACCATGGTGAATTTTCAAATGACGAATTACTCCACCACGCAGCATCTGAACGTAGTTACACAAATGACACACATAACCATTTATCCCATTTCCACGAAGATTTATTGGATCCCTATTGATCTTCTTCGCATCTGGGCAAAACTTTTTAATGTGATCCGTCATGTGGGTGCAACCATTCATTGCTTTAAAGCATTTCGAACACTTGTGCCCATATTCTCCAGTGTGTATTGTGAAGTGTTCCATCCATGCACGCAGTGAATGTGTTGCTTGAAAGTCACAAAACGGGCAAACATAGTTGAAGACTGTCAGTGGTTTTTTAGGTATTGAAAAGAGTGCACTATTACCTATATTAACTTTAATATCTTCCAATACATCTGCTGCCAATCGTGATGTATAAACTTCAGAGTCATTGTGAGCGGTGAGATAATGTGGTGCTATGAAACGTGCTTTCTCTTTGCAAATAACACAACAATTTGAATAGTCAGACTTTGTATGAAACTCCGGGTTAGTGTTTTTCGGTAAAATGTCTAATTTGTCTTTGGGTTTTTTGTCATTCGCAGCTGCTGTACTTTTGCATTCCATCTTCGTAACTTCTGTTTCTTTTTTATCATCAGCCTCAGTTATAGTTTCTTCTTTTGTTAAATCAATTTTTATTTTGGCCTCGCTTGTTTTCTTATCATTTTTTTCAACCTTTGATTCTTTATTTTTCTCAACCTTTGATTCTTTATTTTTCTCAACCTCTGATTCTTTATTTTTCTCAACCTTTAATTCTTTATTTTTCTCAGCCTTTAATTTTTTATTTTTCTCTACTTCAATCTTCATTTCATCCTTACGTTTAATCTTATCCTTCAGATAGACTAACTCGATGTCATCGTCAGACGAGTCTGAGCTGTCAGATATGAGACATTTGGATTTCGGACCGGGTCTTTTCTTAAAATTTGTAATCAATAGTTTGACTGCAGATTTATTCTTACTAATCTTTGTTTCAGGAACTTCTTCAATTTCTTCATCGCTTTCTTTGTTTTTATCTTCTTCACCTGATAGTTTAATAGGAGTATTTGGTTCAAGTACGGGCATTTTTGGAGATCGACTTGCTTTTTGATTTCGACTTCGCAGCGCTCTGATATTTAATGGACTTATTATCACCTTTGCCTTACGCATACGGCGTTTACTTAATAAAGTTGATGGCGGAGTAGCGATTGGAGATTTTTCAGACTTTGGTTGGACGCCTTTTTTCTTTTTAGGTTGAACAGAGGTCGTTTTTGTTGTGTCTTTGGCAAGAGTACACATTCGTCGACCAGTAGCAGTTACAACGCCCTGACAAATAAACATATCTCGGATGTCTTCATTAAGACGATCAAGTTCATTTTTTTTCGTTCTTGTTACTCGAGGTTTGCTTTGCTCATGGTGTTCTTCTTCTTTTTTGTCAGATGCATTCTTGTTTTCACTTTTTTCAGGACTGTATAATATTTCCTAAAAAAGAAAATAAAGATCAATTATTGCAAATATTAATGAGTTTTTGAACATACGAGGGCTGTTCAATAAGTAAACGGACAAACATCGCTAAGGGCGTACAAGTTTGCTGTTTTACAACACATCTTAGGCCTGATCTACTAATTCTAATATAAATTTGATACCTATGCTTGGAACATCCTTTTACTTATTCAAACACCTTCGTATGAAAACAAAAACTTACTTTAACCTGCTGGAGTTTCTTATCATCCAGCACAGATTTCAACATATCTATGATACGATCTTTGTTTGTCGTCGGATCATTTATACTCATAAGGAATTCCTCTAAAAATTCTTGTTTCTTTTGGTTATCAGCATCGACGAGTGATGTTTGTGTTTGATCAGCAGCATTTGAGCTACTAGGTTCTTCTGATGATCCAAGGGCATCAGTTTTAATTACAGGCTCATTGTGAGGCCCTTCTGTTGTACTACTCACTGCGCATATCTGTCCATCTTCTGAATTTTTCTTTTCTATTTTTTCATCTTTTTGTTGTTCGACGCTAATGGAATTTCTCTTTTTTGTTCCTTGTTTGGGTTGTGCTGCTTTTGCACTACGTGTTTTAGGCGTTTGGGTTATTGAAGAAGTTGTAGCAGTTGAAGTAACTGCTTTAGGTGTTGGCGGTTTTTTAGTATTTTTTTCATTGAAATTAATCGAAGGCCTTGTCTTCCTTTTGCCACTGATAATATTTTGAGTTGAAACCACCGAGTTGTCTGTTGTTGGAGAAAATATATCAGAAGCTGACCTACGACGCGTTTCTATTACGGAAGGACTTTCATTCCTTCTTGTATCGATTTGTTTTGGGGGCTCCTTCATGATTATTGTTGAACGACGTGTAGATATTCGACGTGGTATGACTTCCTTTGGCTTTTCTGGCTCTTTCTGTTCTATTTCAACATTATCATCATTCCGTGAAGTCTCTTTAGTTTTAGTTTCAGGTGAGAGAGTATTGTTTTTGTTGACATTTTGTTTTTTCAGAAACCTCCGAGGACGCATTATTCTCGGTTCAGGTGAATTGTCACTGTCATCATTTACCAAAATTATTTCATCTTTAGATTTGTTTTCTGGTTCACTTTCGTCAATTACCAATTTACTCTCAGTTATTGAATCGTTTAAGGAATCTGGAGATTGCAAGTTAAATTTCAATGCATCAAACTCTGACGGTTTAGTCTCATTCTTATTACTTTGAGGAGCATCTATTTCTGGAGTTTGTTTTTTCGTTTCCAAATCCGCTGGATTTCTAAGTACATTTTTCGGACTCTGAAAAGCATCGATTTCTTGAGTTTGTTTTTTCGTTTCCAAACCCGCTGGCTTTCTAAGTACATTTTTCGGACTTGGAGCAGCATCTATTTCTTGAGTTTGTTTTTTTGTTTCCACATCCGCTGGCTTTTTAAGTACCTGATTTGTCACAATTTCAACTTCCAACGTTGTTGCTTTTTCTGAAACATGAGACTTTGTTGTAGTTTTCTTCTTTTTATTTTCGGGAATAGCTTGTTTTTTTGGTTCCAAATCTGGAGCTTTATTGACATTTTTATCATTTTGTTTCGCAACTTTTTCAGCTCGTTTTTCTTTTGGTTTTTGAGGTTCTTCCAGTTTTTTTGTAGATTCCAACTGATCATTATCAGACTTTTTAGATAGATCCTCTTCGGGTTTTTGGGGATTTTTTTTCACAGTTTGTTCAATATTACTATTAGATTCATTGTTCGATTCCTCTACACATTTGGGTTCATGACTATCTTTTTTCGAATCGACAATTTTGGGAACTTCTGACTTAGGTTTTTTGGGAATTTTAAAGCCTTGTATGCTTCCAGATATTTCTTTTCCATAATCGGAACTCCTGTACATTTTATCCAGCGTCGACGGCACCGTTGATTGAATTGATGGTGCCGCTGGTGATGATATCGACTCAGTTGCATTAAGAGCTTTATCATCTCCTTCATCTTTCTGTTGTCGACACTTTGACTGCCTATACTCGCCATAGGTTTTCGGTTCGGGAGGTTTGTTCTTCTTCGATTCTAAATATTTCATTCTTTCAGTCTTATCATTCCGTTCGGGATTGAATTTATCGACGTAGGTTTTTGATGGTTTTTGTTTTCTTGGATCTATTCTGGTTGGGTTTAAGTTTGGATTTGGAACGGGAAAAGTTTTTACCGGATCAGGTGGAATAATATTGGGAAGGAGAGGAATATTGATATGAAGGTCCAATAGACTGGGAATCGGAGAGAATGGTTTAGGTACGGTGAACGGTATGGGCTCCTTATTTAAAGGATGTGTGTTTCTTAGACGAGGATCAAAGTGATTGATTGTGGGTAGAACGTTCGGTGCAGGCGAGATAGGTAATGACATAAGAGGTGGAATGTGTCCCATAACATTTTTAGACACTCTTGGGTCAGTATGTACAGGAGACACCGTGCTTTCTCTGTGCAAAGATTGCATAGACCGCTGGCCCAATGAATCAGCTGAATCTTTCATTGATAAAGGTGGTGGTGGTGGTGGAGGAGGTTGTACAGGTTGTAGAGGTGGTAGAGGTGGCGTGTTTGTTTTGTCGGTCTGTAACTGGTAATTTCTTTCTACTGACACAGATTCTCGCCTCTTGTGTGGTTTGTACTTTAATGCCAAGCGTTCAACAACCATCTCAATTGGATTTGGTGGTGGTGACTTTGGAGAAGGTAAGAGAAAGCTTTTGTTTGGTGGTATTGGGGACGAAGTAGATTCTTCTGGACCTGTTTGTATTTCACTCTTTTTTTGCTGAACAACCTCAATATGTTTTTTAATTGGGGTGTGTCCTCTGCGATAGAATGGTTCTTCGGTTTTATTTTCTGTTCTTGTTGGCGACTCTATTTGGGGAGGCGAAGGTGGCCTTGAGATTAAGGCCAATTTTTTTCTCACTGCATCTAACGAATGTGTTTTGTGCTCTTTCGTAGAATCATTTGATTTTAGCTTGTTTTGCTTCTCCATAGCTGCTTCCAGTGATTCGTTTAGCAAATCATCAATATCATCCGCACTGAGCGGGGGACTTTTGAGAACTTCACCAATTGGTTTAGTTGAAATCAACAATGGTGGTGGTGGTGGTGGGGGTGGAGTTTGTGGTATTACTTTGTGTGGGGCCTTTGCTTTAATTTTATCATTTTTAACTTGAATGCGGAAATTCTCAAAGCCATCATCATCGACTTTTTCGCCCAGTCGATTAAATATATTACCACCTAAATGTTTTGAAATGCGTGGTTCTGGTGCCGGAGGATTCATGAAACTGTTGTAGCCTTCTGATTTCTTAAATTTATAGATGGTGTCGTGATAAAGTTTGTTTTGAAAAGCATCATTGTTAAGATTTGTGTCTGGCAAGAGTGGATAAGTAGGTAGAGGAGAGTGAATACCAGGTGCATGCTCAATTTGGGATTTATAACTCTTATTATCATGATGACGATAATGGTGAATGCTTTTGGAATCATCTTTATACGAGGTGTATGAGGATGATGTTAATGTGGAGGGTGGTGGTTTAGGATCTGACTTTGGTTTTAGTTGAGACTCTTCTGGTTCGTCCCAATTCTCCTCCTCTGAACTAAACTTCGATTCAATCATTTTTTGGGCATTCGATCGATGATTATTCGACGCCAAACTTGTTGAAGTCGCAGACCAAGATAATCTGTGATAAGAAGATGGCGACGACGACGACGAAGGTGATATATCTCTTGTTCGATCTCTTGAATCCGACCAGCGGCAGTTTTTAGGGGCATCCGTAAATTTGTGATGACTTTTTGTATTTTTACTATGATAGAGATCTGTGGAACGATTTGGGAATCTCACAGCACTGCTGAGTTGAGGCATTCGCGTTGGTTGTTCCTCCATCATTTCTTTTGAACTTTTTATTTGGTCCCACCGTGGACTGCAAATTACCTTTATTGGAGATGATCGCCTTTCGGTAGGAATTTCTACCGGTGGCCGAAAATCCTCCTCGCCCAAATGTGTAGGACTAGCCGGACAGGTGTATATTTCAATTAAGTTGTGATTTGGCACGAATTTGTTTTTAGTACATGAGGCATGTTGTGCTTTTGATGATTCTGTTGAAGGTGAAGATGCAGTTCTGTGTACTTTTTTTTCTATATTGGAAGATATACTAGTATTTGTCGAACTGCTAGGCGGATTTGATGGGATGACATCATCAGACTAAAGATTATAAAAATAATAAAGAACTAGTAGTGTCTTACGTTTTTTGTTTGTATTATGTCTGAGCTTACCTTTTCAATTTTAGCATGAAGTTTCTTTAATACCGTTTCACATTTTAATAAAGTTTCAATCCTAAGCCTAAAATAGATCGAAAATATTTGTGAATTCAATTTTTGTTTTCAATATATTATAATATGTATACATATTGAAGTTTCGTGAAAGAAAACCATCACACATCACAGATTTGGAACCAAAAAAACAAGCTTTTTAAAATCGTTTATCCACTGGAAAAACGATAGAGGTTTAGTTTGGAACCTTAATTGAATACTTGTGTCGTTTTGTATTTTGAACAGATTAACAAAAAATCAGTTTTTAAAAATTATATTTTTCCTCTACCGATTTGGTGTGCTGTGACGGATTTCCTCCGAACCAACAAAGATATGTACATATGTATGTAGGCCTGATTGTACTTACTTTTTTTCTTTATTATGGAGTAGACTGTGTAATGTTTGCATTTTATCTAATTGCGCCTTACGTGGCTTATCTTGGTCACTGTTCTTCAATTTTTCAATGACCCGATCCAAAAATGGAATGTATTTTTGCATTTCACTAAACTTTCTGTCGTAATCTAAGTCTTCCATAGTATTAGTGTATTTTTATAGCTTTCGGTGAAAAATCTGTTTAAAATAAAAAAATATTATTATTAAGACTTAAAAGAACTAGATATAAAATCAAAAATTTAAAATTTTTAGAAAAAAATAATTAAATTATGCAGAATACTGATCACTAATAAATTCTTTGGTCACTTTCAAAAGCAGGAGAATAGGTTTTTTTGTTATTTTAGAACTTTCAAATACAATTGTTGATTTGTATGGGAAAGAGAGTAAGAAATAAGAGGTAACCCTGAGGCACACCAACATTGTTTTTGTGTTTCATTTGATTTAATCTAATAAAGGCAAAATTAAGACGATACAACCACCAAAAAAATCTTTCCATCGTGAAGCAAAAGAGGATGGAACGTGTGAAAGGAAAGGCTGAGTTTTTCATTATATATATAATAATAATTATTTGTATAATTTGGATCTAAAAATCTAATAGGGGATAATGGATTCGGATTTGAATGTATGTACTTTTAAAGACATCAGCAATTCGATTTTTGTAGTTTCAATAGATAAGTTAAGGAAAGATTTTGGTATTTTCAAAAATAGTACAGAAAGTCTCACGGAGACACGACAAAAGTTGTTTCAAGCACGTTGAAGGAATCGATTTCTAACTCGAGTTTTATAAGAGTAGATAGAAATTGTATTCGAGTTGACTACTTTCAAAGGGTATTTTGAACGCAATATATGATACAATAGCCGTGTTTTATTATCTACGGATCTAGATCGGGATCATCTTTTAACACGTAATACAACAACAACTTTGGATCCTGATCTGTATCTGGATCTATTTTAAATATCAGAAAATAAGTTTTTACTCCGGCGAGTAGACGGCTCTTTAGTCGGTAGGGGATACAAACTGTAGTGAAAAGTAAGAAAACAGTATCTACATGAAAAATAAAGAAAACATAAGAAAAAAAGAGATGAGTATACAACACTGTTGTCATTATGGATCTGTATCGTTTTATTTTCATGGGATGTTCCTGATCCAGATCCGTAGATAATAAAACATGGCTAATATTCGCCTTGAGAAGTATATTAAGCTTTGTAAAAGCTTTCAACAAAATGATGCGGTTCAAATTACATAGTAAAGCTCTTTTTTGTATGTAAATTTCGAGTTCTAAATTTTCCCAGAGTGGGTACCTATTCGGAACTCAAATTTTACGGATGAAAAAATGGGAAGTACCTAATTGGCAGAGATTTATTGTTGTTGTACTACGTGTTAACTAAGATTGGTGAAGGTGATTTTCCGCTTTAGCTACAAAAGAGAGATGGACGGCGTTGACGTTAACAATGAATTTCAATTGCCCAAGTCAAGATGTTATTTTAGGTAAGGGAAAACCAGAACAGTGGGAGTTAAATTAAGCTTTAAAGCTCTCTTTGTATGAACGTTCCATATTCCAAATTCCACAAATTCAAATTGCTTTGCCGACTTAGATAATATTTAATTTGAGCTTTTTTGGGATGATTTATTTAAAAGTACCTAATAAGCTTATTTACTTATTCCTTCTTTTGTATTTTATTACGTTCATTCATAATATTTAGCAGTTAAATATTATATTGATGATTCTTTTCCTTATGCATTTTTTAAGGTTTAGATTAAATCGAAAAAGTACTTAGGTTGTTGACATATTTGACATATTTTATATTATTTCTTTCATATTTCTTTATTTCCAAAATTATGTTATAGTTTTGAGCAGACATTTTTATGATTTATTGTTTAATACGTTTGTCCTTAACTTTTTTGAAGTGATTGCTAATTATACTGAAATATTGTTCCCATTTTACGTTCTTCTACGTATACCTTTATCAGGTTAGATTGAAGTAGTTGCCAACATTCATATCAAATGATTGTGATACTAGATTACTCTTATAAGGAGACTTCCTTATTTAAGACCCTTCGACACTTCTTACGTCCGTATTTGTCAATTCTCTAATACCTAAGTCTATGTGTTGAAACCATGAACGTACATCAGAAACCATTCTGCAAAAATAATTTTAATATAAACCAAGCTTTTTTTTAGGATTTTATCAAATTGTCATTGGTTATTCAACTTGTTTTTTTTTTGTTTGTTTGAATTGAACAATAACGAACGAAATTTAAATTTCATTAAACTATTTTCGGATGGTAATAGAATAAACATTATGTAAGGATAAATTTTTTCATCATCGGGTAATAATCGGATTCCACCCTTGACCTCCTTTAAAAAAGTTTATCTATCTGCCGCCAGATGTCATCCTGATGCGCGTTGACTCAAAGCTTTGGGCGTCCTTATATAGACTAACCTTCCTCCACATTAAAATTTCCTACAGATTTTGGGAGGACTTTTCTTTACTCGTGTGAACTAAATGAACAGGCTACCGGAGTCTATAAGACTTTTTAATGTGTAAACATCTATACTGGCGGTAGTAAAAAAAAAAACGTGACGTATCTTTTGATTGTGATTTTGAGCTTCCCGTTACGTTACGTTGTTAACACATCTTAACCGTGAGTCCCGGCACTCACACTTTTTGATGTATAAACATCTATACTGGCGGTAGGGTGAAAAATAAACGTAACGTATCTTGCGATCGTGATTGTGATTCACGTTTCAAACGTAAGTATGTTTACACATTTTAACCATGAGTTCCGGCACTCACACTTTTTTGATGTGTAAACATCTATACTGGCGGTAGGGTAAAAAAAAACGTAACGTATCTTGTGATCGTTATTCTGTGATTGTGATTCACGTTACGTTACGTATGTTTACACATCTTAACCGTGAGTCCCGGCACTCCCACTTTTTTTTTTGATTTACTCATTTCAGTTGCATATAATGCATGTATCTGCTTCGACGAATATCTTTATGTAGTTATGGAGTGTTCCGAACAAAAATTATTCTCAAAAGGCATTTCCTTTAAAAATCACCTCGAATCTACGCTTTAACTTTATTTTGATGATCCAATAACAACGCCGTTCATGAGTCACTACTTTCAAAAGCTTTAAAGCTGACGACTAGAAATAACTAGGCACATACAAAAATTTCGTATTGTATCTAACAAGTCGTTCTCGATATATTCAATCCAATTGACTTTCAAAGCGGCAGCAGACCAGGAAAACAACCCCGTCAAAAAGAAACTGTATTTTTTTAAGTCGTTTTGAGTAGGGAAGCAGAAATACAAACCCGTCTTAAGAAAACTGCACTTGAAATCGTTCTAGATATGAGATAAAATTATGAAAATGTCGCCACAAACACACCTTTGTCAAAGAGAAAACTGCTTTTTTATATTCGTTTTCAAGAAATTCGCTTAAACGTTATCTTCATTTTTGTTTTTTCAAAATGGTGGTAGATTATGAACACCGTTTTCAAAATAAAACTCGCATTTTTTGTCGTTCTCGAGATATTCGATTTGCACAAAAAATTTATCTTCAAAATGGCGACAGATACACACCCATCGTCAAAAGAAAACTACATAACACTGAAGGTGAACGTTTTTAAGAATTTCTGATCAAAAAATCGATGAGATTTTTACGAATTCAGATAGGTACCAACACAAAGATGAACTATTCGATAAGATCCAAACTATTCCTTTAAAATTTTAAGACACCATTTTGTTTTGTTTTTGCGTCGCTGCTCGCTGTACAAATTATTTAAAGCTTAAAGAAACCAAGACAAAAAAAATTTGTGACGTTTTCGACGTCATCCACCAAAGCTTAACTTTGGTCTCGGTATTGGTAATGTATTGATCGTTGAAGGGTACATAAATTCGGTAAGTCGGAGAAGTGCACTTCGGATACATTTTTATGTACCCATATTTCCAGATGTCTATACGTACGTTGCGCTACAAACATACGTAATTCATTCGATAGCCCTTTTGTACAAGAACAAACAATTGATTTTATGATAAGAAAAAGAAAAATTGCCCTCTAATTCAAGCACGTTTTATTCCATGAGGGTTTAAGTTCGGTCAACAAAAATGTATATATTTTTCGGGATAAGTTTATTGTAAACTTACACTCTCAAAAGGGGACTATCGGTGTACATGGATAACCGAAAACGAGACGAGAAATATACAGAAATTTATTTCAGGGTAAAAAATAAATCAGGGAACCTGGAATACGAAACTCCACTAAGACTTTCTTTTTGTCCTCTGAACATTTTCAAATTGAGATTAACATTTGTCAGTACTTTTTACATCACAAGCAGGGTACAAATTTTAACACAAGTTTTTTTTATTTAGCGTAGGTTTGTCTCGTAGCACAAAATATTTTATTTCTTGGAACGAATTTGCAATTGTCCCAACCATTATGTATACTTTTAATGAAGTTTTTCACTAAAGTTTTTCGATTAGAGTTGTTTTTAAAATATGTAGAAAATATATAATAATATTTATTATACATACATTAAACGAGAAAAAGAAGTATCAACTTTTATATTTCACTGAGGATTGATGAGGATGATAGACTTTATAGCGGCGAAGAGAGTTTTCAAGACAAGTTTTTTGTGTGAGAAAACCGCGGATTATTTTCGCTGTCACTTCTGTCAGCTGGCATCGAATTCGGAACATTTGTCATCAGCGCCGGCGAATTGATTAAAGCTATGTTCACACTGACATAAAATTTTATGTCGTTCATTCCGAAACCGAATGCATGGGAAGGACATTCGGTATTGAATAGAAAACAAAAAAAGCACGCAAATAACACAAGAATATAATTGTAGATGATACTCTGTCATATGTATGTCATCTTTTATGAAAAAAAAAAAAATACGAGAACTTACCCAGCAATCTAGTACAATCATCTGTTATGCATTAGGTCTGTTTATTTGTTTAGTCCCCTTTCACACGAGGAAACTGAGTTTGTCAGCGATTTGAAGAGATAAGCATAAGCCCGAAGATGGATTATTAAACCCGAAACGCGTCGCTATTTTTTAAAATATAAATTAAATGTTGTGAAACTATTAAATATAAAAATAAAAACAAAGTTTTCTTAAAAATTTTAATTTTTAATTCTTTAAATTATTTATATTTTCATTAATTTTCCTTAAATATAGATTTTTAATGTTTTTTTTTACGCTTCACGTCATAGTGAATGTTTACACATTCGTTTTACTGAAAGGCGCATCCACTGCGACAGGTAGATTTTATGTGCGTACAAAAGATAAAAATGCACCGATATTTGTTATTCTGCGATTCAGCATGATAGACTTTTTATTGTGTGAGTGAGAGATTTATGAATTTTAAGGGCGTGAGATAGGTTAAGGGTATATTGAACTGAAAGAATTTTTTCTTCATTGCTTTATTAACGTTGACCAGTAAAACGACCGTGTAATCAGGTAAATACGACTTTTTTTCGCATGTAAATGAAAGATGTTAATGGAACAGCGATAACCACAATAAAAAAAAAGCAAAACAATCGTAAAAATCTAGGCTGTGTATAATGAAAGTCCCCTTTACACGAGGAAATAAGTTGCCGGAGACTTTTTTGACGTTTTCTTTTAATTTCCCTAAAAATCTATTGTACCTTTCACACGAAGAAACAAAATCGTGGAAATTTTCTGTTATTTCGTTTTAAAGTAGCTTGGTTGAACACACACAACTGTGTATGTGAAGAGGAATTTTAAAAAAAATCTCCTTACTCGTTGACCGGGGAGATTTCATTTTCCCCTCTTAGTTCTTGCCCTTCTCACCAATAAACTGAAAGTTGCTGGAAACTCAGTTTCCTCGCGTGAAAGGGGACAAAGAAATAACAAATTCAAATAAAACTGAAATGTCACTTTTCCTCACACAATTCCGAAAATAATTCAATGCGAAAAAAGAGTGGAGACAAATTCTACAAATAATCTGCTACAGTTATAAATTTCGCTCGTTGAACAGCTTAAGCCTAGTACGCTGCTCATGCGAAACGAAAATTTCCTGTGATCTCCAAACAGACAACGAAACGCTTGCGAAAACAAAACGGAAAATATCCTTGGAGAGTTTCATTAATTCCAAAAACAAAATCAAACATAAACGCAAAAAATCAGAGAAACCCATGATGTAAGAAAATGATAAACAAAAAAAAATACAAATAAAACTCAAATGTCATTTTTCCGCACGCAATAAATAGTCTGTATAATTAATTCATTGCGAAAAAGGAGCGGAGACTTCTCCAAATAATCTGCTACAATTATAAATTTCGCTCTTCGAACAGCGTATTGCAAAACGAAAAGCAGAACGAAATTTTCCGTTTATGATTTCGTTGTGCCATTTTTGTATGGGATTTTTCGTTTCGCATCAGCAGCGTACTAGGCTTTACTGCAGAACAAAATTTAGAACGAAATTTTTCGTTCAAGCCTAGTACGCAGCTGAAGCGAAACAAAAATTTTCTCTGGTCTCCAAATCGATAACGAAAACGTAAACGAAACCACTGTAAAAAAAATCAAAAAAGTGCAAAAAAGAGTGGAGACTTCTCCAAATAACCTGCTACAATTATCAATTTCGCTCGCTGAATAGCGTACTGCAGAACAAGAAATGAAAACGAAATTTTTCGTTTATGATTTCGTTGCTTCAATTTTTTTATGAAAATTTTCGTTTCGCTTCAGCTGCGTACTATGCTTTATGATTTCCTTCGTGTCAATTTTCTTCTACTTTTTTTCAAAAAATATTTAAATATAGTTATTACATAATAAACAAAAATACAAGTATGTAGATACAATTTTAAATTTCGATTAAATCCAATTTCGTTCGCAATTTCGTAGAGATTGAGGTGATTTGAGATTATTTCGAAATTGCATTATTTTATGGGAAATTTTGAATATGATTTCGGAAAAAAAAAACATAACATACGATAACATATTAGGGGTATTCCCGATCCGATGCAACTGGTCTTGTATCATTGCAAAAATGCAAAAGTGTAAAATTGTAAAAAAAAAACTTTGCACTTTTGCAATGATGCAAGACCAGTTTGGATCGGATCGGGAATACCCCTATTATTAACTTTGTTCGTTTACTTCCCAAAACTGCCCATTTCTACCATTTTTTTTTTCAAAAACTGTCTAAGATCATATACAAAATTAAAACTGTAAATACTGGCAGTTTTGGAGAACTAAGCGAATAAACTTACTATTATTTTCCAAAACCGATAATTAGTACCAGTTAAGTCAAATTATGTATATGCAGAGAAAGGAGGCTTCACAAAGGGATAGTGGAAGGCCTTTAGTAGTACCTATTGAGAGTGCAGTAGGAGTCAAAAAGGAGTGCTTTGTATGACCAAAAGAAAACGATATGCCTACTACATAAGAATACCAAACATTTCCTTTTCGTGAAGCCTATTAACAACTGAGGGATCATTTCTCGATCTATGAAGCTGTGAAGTGACACAGCCTTATTGTGAATTTTACCCGAAAAATATTCCACCTTAAAAGTGTTTGTTCGCCCGGAATTTTTAAAGCTATTGTGAGTTTCGCTCGAACGAATTTTCGTTCGCCTACTAAAAAAAGTGAAAATATATGTAGGTGGCCAATGGCATTATATTCCTCCCGGAATGAATATTCAAAATAAGGGTAATTTTTCGAACATGAAATTTGAAACTCACAATAGGCGAAAAGTGAAATGTCAAATTTTCCGGGTGGAATGTTGTTCGGATGGAACTCACAATAACGCCGACAGTAAAATATAATTTGAGTTTTCACAGTAATTTTTCATTTTATCATTTGCGATTTCAATGATTAAGAAACGAAATTATAGATTCTTTGGTTAAAATTCTAGTTAACATGCACATATTCGATGATTAACAAGTTCCAATAATCATGACTGATTAATTTTAATTTATTTTGAAGAAATATTATCACCGTGATTACAGAATTCGATGAATGTGCTGTGGAGGGAATCAGACACAATTTTGACATTTGTACTATTAGAGAAACGTCAAAGTGTGAGGCTGGTTCTTCAGATGTATGTTTCAGTTTTTGATTTATGAATAAACAACAAGAATATTGCGGTGTTCCTTGAGACTTTTGAATTGTTCTTCTTCACCGTTTTTCAAAGAACAGTTTGGCTGTAGTTCAACATTTATTGGGTGACGACGCGACGTATTGTTATTTCGTTTCAATTTTTGTGTTACTTGGCTGTTTTTCATCACAAAAATTTAACAGATTTTAGACTATACCAGAAGGAACTATACCAAATTGTAAGTTATGTTAACACAGGATCATTCGACGGCCATCTAAAAGTAATGCAACACTTAAACACTTCTTTTAATCATTAAATAATAAACTTTTATCTTTCAACAATTAACATTTTTGTAGATTCGTTTAATTATTACCTATATAACTACAGCAATTAACATTTTTGTAGATTCGTTTAATTATTATATAACTTAAAAAGCAAGTAACACTCGCTTAAATATATCTATACAAACATATAAGCATTTCTTTTCTCTGACACAAATTAAGCCAGAAAAGAATCATGTCTTCATTTAAGGCTGTTTAATACTTTAAATAAATCACTAACATGTTTCGTAAAAAAAGCTATAACTATTATGTATGTATTTAAAAAAAAACCAACTCTTAATTTTTAAGTCTATAAGGTATCTTATTGAAATTCGAATTATGGCCTTGAGTATTACGATGATGAGGTGAAAACTTTGATGGGTGAAAATTTATAACATGTACACATTATTTACAGTCTACTACTCTCTTGGGCGTTCTTTGACAGTGCTGCTGGTTTTCTATAGTCGTTACCATATGCGGCATGTGGCAAAATTGCAGGTCTATCTCTAGTTGTCATGTCATCACTTGTAAAAACGTTGTTATCATGACCCAAGTCAAAATTATTTCCATTAGTCGCTGCAGATGGAGATGACGTATCTTCTGGTTTGCCATCAAGCAAAAAACATAAACAGAAAAACATGATAGAACTGACTCCATAAAATCCAGCATAGAATATCATTATCGATCCACGGTATCCAATGCTCTTAGCCACGGGGTCAACTAGAATTGGCAAATTACCTCCAATGTTATTCATAACGAACAAGAAGATTCCAATTGTTGTTGATCGAAGTCTCAACGGGACTATTTCAACTACAATAGCAAAGACAATACCAAACCACATTTCAGCAAAGAAATAACTCATGCCAAGTGTTATCATTGCCCAAACTGGTTCAAAATACACCGATCCAAAGGCTGGAAGAGTTGCAATCAATTGACTTAGGGCTAAGACAAATGCTCTCGATCTAATTCCCATTTTCGCTACGATTTTATCAGAAACTATTCCACCAACTACAACACCAACACTACCAATGCCAATTGTTACTGCAAAAAGCCACCATCCAAGATCGACATCAGGAAAGTAATTGTTATAATAGAGATCAGCATTGTACGCAAATGTCATGCCTCCGCAATGACGAATCGATGCGGCCAACATCAGCAAAATCATTCTAGGATGTAGGACTACATCCCAAATAGAAATTTTCTTAGTGTCCTTTTGATTGTCACCCTCAGCAATTGCCTTGCGTTCAGGCTCCTTTAGTGTTGTCCCAGTGAGGACAGCAACAATCACAGCTAAGACTCCAGCACCCAAATAGCAAACCCTCCATCCCAAATTCCAGAAATTCAATTTCGTTATGTATCTTCCAACTGGAAAGGCTATTCCGTAACCTCCGTAGATACCCCAGTTAAAGATAGCCATAACAAGAGCCCGTTTATCTTCTGGGAATATATCTGACATAATGCCAGTTGCCAAAGGATTACAACCAGACTCACTGAAAAATAACAAAAAACCAAAATAAACTTTCAAACTCTAGATTTGTGTGCATAATCGAACTTACCCTGCTGCCATGACCATTCTCAACAATATCAGATGCCAATACTGCTTAACTGTTCCTTGAAGTATAATAGCCACAGCAAACACAATCGTGCAAACCGTCAACATTTTCACTCTATTGAATTTATCAGCAGCAATTCCCATAAAGACTCCAGCAATGGTAAAGACAGCTATAAAGCTAGGTCCGGCTAAAAGTTGATAATCCCATCCCAAGCCATTGTAATTCCATTCACAGTAGGGTGTTCCGTTAATTTGCAAAGCTGAACATCTGTGAATAGAAAATAATATATTTCTCATCAGTCCCAATTCCCAAAGTAAAAATATCCACACAAATACACTTACTGTGAACTATTGAAAACTTTGTTGCATTGTTGTGGTAGTATTGTTCGTCCAAAATCTGTGTTATTTTGCTGACATGCCACATCACCGTAATCTAACTCGATTGCAGTTTGTTTTGATGTCACGCCAATGAGATAATGTCCTAATTCACCAAGGATATATCCAATTGTAAGAATACCCAGAACATATGAGTTGTAGAGGAAACCCAGCTTCTTAAACACCGAAATCATGGTGCAAGTAGGTATCTTAAAATACAAAAAAAAATTAGGTTAAACGGTTTGATATTTGTAACGGATTTTATTATAGTCTTGAAAAATAGTTTAAAAATATAAGTAGTGAAATCAAGCGTTACTAAAACGTATGTATGTTAAGTTATGTTAAACTGTTTCGTATACAGAGATAGGGCCGCTGTTTTTTTTTTACAAAAGTTATACTAAGCGTATTAATGCAACGTCGGAAAACCATCGTAAACGTGGTAAACGTCAGAAAGTTTACGACAGCGACGTATTGAACGAACTGTCAAAATTTTGTATGGGAAATCTTTTCCAACAAATCATAAACTTTCCGTCAAGAATTGGTGCCGTAAACTTCGTAAATGAAAATGGTAAAAGTGGCAAACTTTTTTTTAATGTTATTATGTCATTATGCATGAATCAGCTGTTTCGTTTATCGCCACATTTACGCCAGATGTTTTAAGGGGCGTTCATGAAACGTGTGTCGGAAACTTAACGATTTTACGACGTCGGAATTTTTCCGACATTGCGTGAATACCCTTATTAAGATTATTCATGCACCGTCAAAAAACCATGGTAAACGTCGGAAAGTCTACGACGTCGTTAACAAACTGTCAAAATTTGTTTGGGAAATCTTTTCCATTAAATCATTAACTTTCCAACAAGAATTTTTGTCGTAAAAGTTGTAGATTAAAATAGTAAATTTTTTTGATGGTACTATAAAATTATGGCTGAATCACCTGTTTCAGTCATAATGCTATGGTACCATTACAAAAAAGTTTGCTACGTTTACCATTTTCATTTACGACGCTCACGACACAAATTCTTGTCGGAAAGTTTACGATTTGACCGATATAACATCGTTTTTCACATTTACAATGAAAAGAAAACCACCAACGGTCATATTTATAAACGTTGAACAACCGTCCAAAGTTAAATAAACATTTTTATTTGATGTTTAAGAGCTATATTACTTAGACAACGGACTTGGTTGTCTAAATCTTGGCTAATGTAACTTTTTATTTAATAAAATAAAGTATTTTTCTAACTATTTTGACCTATTTAGACACTGTCTAAATATTAAATAAATCTAATAAATACCTACGCCCGCAATTTTGTACAAAAGTTGATCGAACTCATGGTACCAACCAACAAAAGTCTATCTGAAATCTTTTGTTGTTTTTCTCCAAGTGTCATAATATATCAGTTGAGATCAGCAGGATAATTAAAATTTTTTTATACTAATCCTGACGTAATATCAGCTTAACAATTCATAATCGGGGCTTATTGCCAATATACTACTCTTGGCTAATTGATTGGAAATTCAAGTTGACTTATCCCAACATTAAAAACAACAACTTATCAGACCTTGTGGCTAGACTATTTTTGTGTGTACCTACTTCGAAGCTTCACACATATCAAAATAAAAAAAATAGTAGGTAGTGCTAAGACAAAAAAAACTAGAATTTCTCATCTTTACAATTTACATAAAAATACTATAAATTTAAAATTAAAGCAAGCCTTTGATTGACGTAAAAATTGGACGATCGATGAACGCACACGAGACGGACATAATGCGAAAAGTTAATTTTGTGATCTTTTCCATAATCATTTTTCAAGGTTTTATGTAAATATCGAACATTTCAAACCAATATCTATGAATCGAGTAAAAATAAATTAAATGAAGGTAGCTACATACGTTAGTTTTGACACATTTGCATTCGGAATTAACAGATAACTTCGCTTCTCAGCAAAATATTGACGCTAATTACACGAGTCTATTTTTCGGTCGTTTCGTCTTTCGTCTTTTTGAAAACTTTCAACACCCCTCACCCAAGCTGTCAAAAAGACGAAAGACAGAACGACCGTGTAATCAGCGTCGTTGTGAACATCTTTCCAGATGCACTATGCGTGTTAAGTTATTTTTTTTTTCAACAAATTTCCCAAACTGAGTATTTTCCTATGGGTTTTGACAGTAAATTTGTGAAATTTTGTGCAAATTCGCAAGAAAATTTCACGTTACCAAAAAGACCTATTATCAAATGATAAAATCATAATGTACCCGACACCCGTTACTTCAAGCGTAGATTGTTGTGTATATTAGTAAAGTTAACTACAATTACCGGAAAGAAAAATTATTTCCTCAAACAAATATTCGCACTATGTCACATTGTACATACTTGCATTACAAGAGTTCATTATGCCTTTGTGTTCTCCTCCAACAACCGAACCGGTTTTATTTGAGTTTTTGACCTGATTTTGCTTTACTTCCACAGCGGAGGAGACAAGCCTTTCAATTGCATTGTGCATACAAAAGCCCTTTCATATACATACACATACAATTTATGCGCAGCCTACAAGTAAGTTAGCTTGACAATAACAATAAAAAAAACCCACCTGTTGGACATGTTTTAGAATAATAAAAATGCAAGTTGCAAGCCACAAGCAACTAACCGACCACAAAATAATTCAAGCAACGTTAATTTACGCTTGTCCATAAATATTAAAGATCATTCTTCTGTGTCTAATTGTCAAAGTTAAATACTTTAATTCAAGGTTATATTGTTTTTTTTTTTCAAATTGATGCACTAAATTCTTTTATTGTAAAAAATATGTAGTACATTGTATTGTTGTAACATTGAAATGATTTATAGACAATAATTGCATTCATGGCATTCTGTACGTTTGGTATGCTAAAGGAATTCACAACGAATGCTAAGAATTTTTTAATGTTTTAAATGTTGATATGGTTACAGAGTTATGCATGCTTTTTAACGAAGATAAATGATTCATTTCAAATGTTATATAATGTTGGATGTGTATTTCCAAGCAATTCCGAAAAGAGAGGAAATTCGAAAAAAAAAACAAAATCGCGAGTCCCAAAATAGTATTTAAATTTTAAACTCATGAAAAACTATACTAAAGCCGATGTTCTGCATTTCGAATGAAATCGAATTACAATTTCACGTGAAATGAAATCCATGTTCTATACAATTCCTTAGTTTTCGGAAATTTCAAAATTCCTTCGAACTGTCAAAATTCAAAGTTAATCTATTTTTAATTATTTTTTTAAAAGTTACACTGCAGGGAAGTGGGTTTCATACAAAAATATAAAGTTTGCTTACCAAGAAATACAAAACTTTCTGCAACTACACAACGCATAGAGAAAGTGGGTTGAATAAGTTCAGAATATGGAACGAACCGAAATCCAGTATAGGTACATCAATTTTCATTTTCAAAATCACATTTATAGCATTTCGAACGAATTGTAGAACACCAAAATTCAATTTCGTTATGTGAATTCACAATAAGTGAAATGCAGAAAATGGTCATATTACTACGTTTTCAAATGAGGTAATTTCGTTGAAAATTTCGAAATTTGAATCCAAATCATCCCATTTCCCATACAACATTAATAAGGTAATTTCAACCAAATTTGCACAAAATTAAGTAAGTAGAAGAAATTATGTAAAAACTTTACGAACACACCCAATTGAAATCCATTCAAAGAGGAAACCATTGTCAATGTCAAAATTTGATCTATTTGGTCAGTTTACATATATTTCAGAACGCTCAGTAATTTTCCTTCGTCACTTTGACAGAGCAGGAGAATGAAATATAAACACATTGCATTGTGTTCAAAGGAATTTAAATCGAGCGACGAATCCAAAAAATTTCATGTCGAATTCCAACAAAAGAATCGAATTTTTTCTAAAAAGAATTGAATTTTTTCTGTCGTTGAAAGGAATACAAAAAGACGAAAAGAATCGATTTTTTTTGTGATTGTGTGTGTGGCACTTGACAGCAGAAATTTTGAAGTAAAATGTGCAGAAAATATTATTGAGTTTGGAAATTATTATTATCATTAATTGAAAAACAACGCACAAATATTTACTATAAATTTCACTAAAAAATCGCTGCAACCAAAAACACAATTTGTTTTCATAAAAAAATTTGCGACATTCAATTTGAAATTTTAGAAATTTCAAATCTTGCAAGTGTGTGTGCAAATCGGTGTAAAATCTTTCTTGAATCTTGCAAAGTTAGCAAGATTTATTTTGACAGAAAAAAATCGAATTGTTCAGAAAAAAAATCGATTCTATAAGAAAAAAATTCGATTCTTTTGTTGAAAGGAATTCGACATCAGTCTCACTTTTTGACAGCTAAACTGAGGAATTTTTGTGAGAAATCGTGTTTATATTAATTGTGAGCAAGCGGAGATCTCTGAAATATAACTGGCCAATTAAAAGAAAAGAAAAGCAACAAAATTTCAATATGAGACCACTTTTTCAGTAATTTGGAAATTACCTCATTTCAGCTCTAATGAAAACTAGGGCTGATGATTCCACCCGGGTAATTATCCGGGTTGTTTGTACCCGGGTAGTAAATTACCCGGGTACCGGGTATTCTGGTATAATGGGTATTAGCCGGGTGACCGGGCAGATGATTACCCGAACGGAATCATCAGCCCAAATTCAATGTTTCCAACATTTTGATGAGGCATAAAATTAATTATTTCCATATTACTTATTTTACAAATGGCATGTGGTTCGCACCCAGTTCCTATTTTTGCAGGTTTTTTTTTTTTTTTTTTGTACCCGGGTAATCGGGTAGTCAGGTACCCGGGGATTGCCCGAATTACTCGGGTACCCGGGTATCATCAGCCCTAATGAAAACTCTGTGCAATTGTGTGAATTTCTACACAAAACTCTGTCAAAGTTCATATACAAAAATAAAATGTTTAAAAATTGACACAAATGCACGCAGAGTTTCAAAGAAGGAATACACCTAATGTTCATTCTTTTTGATTTTCATCCTTTCAAGTGTTAACATTCGTGATGAATCCTTTTGAATTTTGTGTATATTCGTTCGAGTTGATTCTGACTCTTTAAACGAAAAATTTTTCTAAATGCACATTTTGTAGTTTCCTTTTTATGAGCATATAATGAGACACATATTACACATATTAAAGGTAATATCATTAGCGTTTTCATTTTTGTTCAGTTCTGCGCATCTGTCAAAATTGAGGTATTATGGTGCTAAAATGGTGGATCCAGTGCCCCTTTACTTGTCTAATTTCAATATTTTGTTGTTCAAAATTTTGATGCGCGTTGAGTTCCTGTGGGCACTGGAACAGCCATTTTTAATTTTTTGACACGTCTTACAACTTTGACAACCTACGCAATATATTACCTTTGATTTGTGTACTGTGGATGCCGCACACGCGAATCAATGGAGAGGCACACATTTAAGCGATTGATGTGTGATTTTCCTTTGATTTTTATCGTGATCGCCATTGCGTCTGTTTGCGAGTAGCATTAAAAAAAAAATCTAAAATTTGGGAAATTGTCAGAGTAGTTTTGATTTGGGTTTTTATTTTACACAAATATGTAGCTATGTTAACAAATTTACTTCAAAAGTTTAATTAACCCCGCGCACTATATATAATATGATGAAAGTGACACAAAAAGATTCGTGCAATCAAGTCATGCATTTTTAAAAATAATTAGATTCATAGTTAAGATATGTAAATAATTACACAGTGACGTGATCCAAACAAATAGATAACGAACATGTAGTACTTAGGTATTATTTCTTCAATACTTTAGCTTAACTCTGTTGTATGTAGGAAGGTATTTTCAATCAAGTAAAACAAAGCTTTGATTATGGTCGTTGTAAATTTTCAACGTTTTATGATATAAGAAATAATATTAAAATTACTTGTGAATGATGAGAATTGCAGACAGTGTAGACACTTTTATCAATGCATCTCTAATATTGATAACCCCCCCGCTCATTTAAAACTTCAAACAACTTAACACTTTATGCATGTACATATGTATGTAGGTACTACGTGTGTTTGATTGTGCATTGTAACTATGTGAATTGGCAAAAACTTAAAACAAGTTTATAATTTCGTTTCGCATATTATGTAGGCGGTTGTATATGTCATTGAATTAAAATAAATTTAACATAACTTTGATGAGAGAGTATGCTTATAGTAGGGGTGCATGTTGCAAACCACGTGGGACCTTGAGAGTGCAGCAAAATAATCTTACACTTGAATAGAGATGAATGTGCTACTATTAGTTATACGCTGGTTGAAAATGACATGATTGCAGTTTTATACATTGAACTTTGGAAGGAAATACTCTTCGAGGGGAAGGTCATTCAAAATAAAGCATAAAGATGGGTCGAAAGTAACTGCTTTTGAAGCGAAGGCTGTGTGTGTGAATTGGATTAAAATCGCCTCGAATTTTATACGAAGTTAAATTTTTGACACTAATGAGGTGAATCTATAGGTGGAAACTTCAACATTTAATCTCAGCCCATGTCGGAACAAACATTTGACCTGGGAAAAATTTAAACCAAGGTTTGAAGCCAAATTAATAGAAACTTATTTCTGATATTTCTCAAAAACTATATGATATTTTAGCATCTTGTTTTAAGCGTTGTTTGATTAAAAATTGATTAGAGCATTGAATACTCAAACAAAAATACTACCTAATAATGAAAACTTTTGAATAAATTGGTTCCTAAATTTTTTTTTATTTTTTTTTTCCAAAATTTTGAGTTTGAAAATTAGTTTTTCAAAAACTATTCACTTAAATAAATTGATTTGAAAACAGAATAAAAGAATGGATTTTTGGCTTTAAAAAACAATATAACATGAATTTGTAAGTGTAGCCGTTTTGTTTAAACATTTTTTTTAAACTTTGAAGTCAATTTTTTAAAAAGTCCAAGATGGTGGCTTAAGCTCCAGCTCGATTTTCCCGAAAAACCATAAATAAGGTTCTAATAGCCTCCTCTAACGAATTGTGATAAAAAAAAACTGTAGGTACGTTTCCATTAATTTGGCTTCAATTTTTTTCTGTGATGGCGTCGCAAATCCCCAATATTTTTTTTAAACCCCCGGAACTGGTCAAAAACACGGATGATGTTGGCTCAACGAACTACATAATCTCCGACTTAATTTGGTAATTAATTCATAATTAACCTTATTGGGAGTTTCAACCGAACAACACATATTCCACCCGGAAAATTTTGACAATTCACTTTTCGCCAATCCACCTTTCTGTGGACATTCATTTCGGGCGGAATGTAATGTTATTCAGCCTTATTGTGAGTTTCGCCCGAACAACATTCCACCCGGAAAATATGATATTTCACTTTTCGCCTATCGTGAGTTTCACCCGAAATTTTGTATTAAAAAAATTCCCCTTATTTGTGAACATGTAATGTTATTGATAGCCTAAATGTTCACTTATTTTCAGTAGGCGAACGAAATTTCGTTCGGGCGAAACTCACAATAGCATTTAAAATTCCAGGGGAACACAAAATTTGAAGGTGAAATATTTTTCAGGCGAAACTCACAATAAGGCTGTTTGACAGAATAAGTGTTCACTTATTTTTAGTAGGTATAGGCGAAAGAAATTTCGTTCGGGCAAAACTCACAGTAGCTTTTAAAGTTCCGGGGGAACAAAAAATTTTAAGGTGAAATATTTTTCGGGTGAAACTCACAATAAGGCTGAATAGCTTTTAAAATTCCGGGGGAACAACAAATTTTAGGTGAAACTCACAATAAGACTGAATAGTTCTTAAAGTTCCGGGCGAACAAAAAAATTTTAAAAACAATAAGGCTGAATGAATTACGCACCCATGTCCCATCTAAACAATCTCCCAAATGTATGCACCAAATTCGACTGGGAAATTCCATGGGAGTTAGTTCATTTGGGGTAAATTGATGTCATTTCATTTGTAAGCTTCATAGTTCGAGCACGTTTTCTAATTCTTTTTTATAATTTCACTTCAATATATTAATTCATGACTTATCCACATTGTCTTATTATATATAGAGAAGAAAGAAATTAACAATAAATAGGTAACATCTGCATTGATATAGGTACCTAATATACCAGATGGTTACCCCACGAGTAACAATAAATTAAAAGCTATGATTAAATTTATTTAACTACATTATTATATGGTGTGCTTCAAGACATGATGGCATATTTCATTGTATATACATATGTAGTTAAAGTTTTATAGTAATAAAATAATAAAAAAAATTAGCACCTTAGTAATAAACAATAAATATAAAAATGTGCATATATTTAAACAATCCCGTTTTTTTAATTTAAGAATTAAAGTTTTACACCACCTGTTGACTATATAATGCAACAACATAATTATTGTTCAATTGATCTGGTTGGTGTTGTTTTATTAATATAGTGAGTCAAACTTACTTAAACAACACCAGCTGTCAATATAAATTTGTAGTAGAGTAGAGTAATACCTATGTACACATATATATTTTGCGGGCGTGGATATAAATAATTCAATAGGTCTATATCTCATTAAACGATTGCACTTAAGGTTTTTAAAATAGGTAATCTAAAAATGTTGGTTGTTTACCTTGGAGAAATGTGATATAAAACAAAAATTATTATACCTTCACTACATACATACATATTACCTATGTATATAAACTTTTTACAATTAAATTTTAAAAGTCACGAACAGTCAGACTAGAAACTATAGAATTGTTTTACCATGACAATGATTTATATAGAGCTGTATAATATTTAATAAAGGCAAGGCTGATTAAGAGACAGGATATAAAAAAAAAACGACAAAAGAAAAAATATGAAATCAAGTCATTTATAAATGAGAAAGTCATTTAACTCCTGCTAATTTTTAGTCTTATCTTATAGTTGAGTTCTGATAAAGTTATCTGACTGTCATCGTCAACAGCTGTGGAAGTGAATTTTTAATATGCAAATATCTATAACTCGACCCTCAAGAATTTATACCTACCTACTGAAGTGGGTTGAATATTTATGTAACATACTTCAGGTACTTATAGATTTCACGTTTAATTTTACATTCTCTTTATGTTGATGTTTGATTTGTTTGTGTTTCGTACGAGATTTTATTTATTTTTATTGAAGTTTTTCACTTTTTCAATTTCCTTACAAAAACTGACACTAACAAACTTACACATCTGAATCGGAAAACCGGGTAACTTTTGACATTTAAAAATGTCTTTTTCATTTGGTTGTTCGATTATTTTTCAAAACTGATCATTTATAATATTTTTAGCCCGAAAGACTGTCAAAGTTCATATAAAAAAAATAAAACTGGTAGAATCTGACAATTTTGGGGCAAATAAACGAACAGACCTATTTTGAATTCTTTTTAAACTCCCACTACCAAAACCCCACGATTCAATTTTCCGATAAATATTTTCGGAGTCTTTCTGATCCAGATGTCATTAAAGTTTTTCGTCATATACTACTTGTCAAAATTAATAAAGGCTTGCTGAAGCCATTTTGTTAAATGGCGATTTTCGATGAAGTGTGTATGTAAATTTAGGAAGGTGATTTTTTAATATTGAATTGAAATAGACTATTCCGACAATCCAATACAAAAAAACATATGTACATGTCACATACAATTCCACGGCCGTCTGCTGCTTTATCTAAATTTTTCGGACTATGTTCTGTATCCTATCAATTTTATAAAGGTTGCTTTGTTACTTGTGTATATTCAACGTACTACGGTTTCTTATAAAGTTAAGACAAAATTAAAAAGTCATTTTTAAGTCCATTTCGCTTGAACTTTCGGAGTGCTCCTTTTTTCCTCCTACTACTCCGAAAGGCTTCGATTGTTGTCTGTTCTGAGAAGTATTTTTTTCTATTTCCAATTTCATTGTTGTCGATTGTTGTCTGTTCTGAGAAGTATTTTTTTCTATTTCCAATTTCATAGCGACAAGGAACATACACATAGGTACACATAAAGTTTTACTTCGTATTACTTGTCAAAAGTAATAAATGATTGAGGAAGCCATTTTGTTGTGCATTGTACATTCGGTATAGAGGCTGTAAATTTGGCAAGTTTATGTTTTCATATACTATTGGAATCAAAAAGAAGTAGAACAATCCAATAAAAAAACGACAGTATATAGTTAAAACAGTTTACAGGGTTTTAGAAATAACATAACATAACATAACAGTGAAGTGAATACTCCGAAAATTGAAAAAGCCATTTTGTTAAATGGCGACATTAGGTGGTGGCTGTAAATTTGAGAAGTTTATGTTTTGATATTCTATTAGAATTAAAAAGAAGTAGAATAATCCAAACAAACAATCAAAAACAATTTAAAATAGTTTACCAGAATTTAAGAAAAGACGCAAGAAGCCATCATATTATGTTGGTCTTATTTATAAAAGTTGTCTAACTTTGGACAACTGTCCAACTTTGGAAAATGTGTCTATTGTTGTTTTATAGCTGCCTAACTAAGACACAAGAGTAGATTATCTTAACCGTGAATAATGTGGTATTTATTTTTATTAAATAAAGCATATTTCCACCAATTTGAAAATAGTTAGACAGTGTCTAAGTAGACAAAAATTTTATAAATACGACTGTGTGTGTTTAAAGAGTACTCTTAAATTCTTAAAGCAAAAAAACATTCCTTAAACATAACTCCGAACAGCCAGTGAAAGATATTCGGACTCCGAAAGTTAACATAAATCTGCTGTAGGCCATTGTTTTATATGTGTTTATAGAGCGCACTCTTAAGTCCTAATTGCAAAAACAAATTCTTAAACATCACTCCGAACAACCAATGGAAGGCTTTCCGAATGTTACAAATAAAGGAATGTAAAACGAGTACCAGCAGATATACTTAATTTAACATTCGAATTACTTAACTGACATTCCTAATTTTAAGCATACAATATCCAGTTTTCTTTTCAGCTAACAATTCCGGCTATATCTGTTAATTAAATCTAATGTTTTAGTTCTGTTTTTTAAAGAAAAGGTATTTGTACTTAAGATTCATTCAGTTTTTTATTTCTTGTAAAAATATACGCCGTATACAAACACATACAAGCAGATTTATATATATAATAAAAATTCCCAGGAATGTTAATTGATTAAAAAAAAAACAAGAATTCTTTATTCTGTGTGAAACCTTTAAGTTCCTGGTCTATCTGTCTTAGAAACAGGTTATAAAGTTAAGAAGTAGATTGATAGCATATACAACTTAAAAAAAAAAGGCAAACCCACCTCCCTATACAGTGATTATTCAACTTTAAATACATAATTATATATCGAATTGCCTCCAGCTATGTATATATGTTTAGATTGGTTCCAGATGCTAAAGATCATTATTCAATGGTCAAAGAAACAATGATTGTTCTGATCTCTGACCTTCGCTAATTCTTATATCTACCAACACCTGTTACAATATAATTTAACAAAATGTTCTGTATTAAATTTTATATAGAATATAGGGTTTAAATGGGTGGTTATGGTTAATTGGTCATACTTTATAATAAAAAAACAAAAGTAAGTTATAAAAAAAATAATACAATTGAAATGGGAACGAAAAAAATTATTAAAATTTGGTGTGACTTTTTCAGTAGGTATGTATGTACAGGTGCAGGAAATGCAATTTTGACAGTGTGTCATTCATTTTAAATTACGTTATATTTTATTACTCTTAATTAATGTTTGTCATTAGTGAGGTTTTTGTAAATGGAAAATTCCAAATTTAACTTGATCTGGGAGCTCGTTAGGAATTTAATTAGTTGATAAATTTTGACATTTAACATTTAACGATTTACGATTAAGGATGAATAATATAATATGTTTTGTAAATTTTTCATGAAACAAAAAAAAATGAATCATTGATGATGAATGTTTGAGGAGGAAACGTCATTAAAAACATTTTGTAAAAAAAGCTGCCAATCGTTATTTCTATAGTTAAGGTTTTTATTTCAATAGATGTTCTTACTACTTCAAAAGCCTTCGACTGGATGTTCCGATTAATTTTTTCAAAGTGTTTTTCTGTTCCCAATTTTATAAAGGAGTAGACACGCAACACTAATTAAGATAGTCACACTGGAAAACACAAAAACACAAGCAAATATCAAGTTAGATGTAGAATTTGTCAAACCAGATCCCCCAATTTATTTTTTTGTTTCACAAATTTCGACCCGATTTTGATTCCTGAAGTGGGAGCTTGTGAAAATAGCGAAAAAATATTCATGGAAAGTTTTACCAATTTTACCAATAAAATCAAAAACAAACGCAAACAAAATTAATCGAAAGAAACCAGAAAAACAAACAAGAATAAAACTCAAATGTCATTTTTTTTAGACAAAGTCAAAACCCATTGGAAAAAAAACTCAGTTTTGAAAAAAAAAAGTTATCAAACAGGCATAATGTTTCGGGAAGTTTTGTTCTGTATGAAACAGTGTTACCGAAGTGACACATTCGTGTGCTTTTTTTAACACGATAATTTCCTCGTGGCACGGTCGCATGTAAAAATTCAAATTGGCATACTTTTCTTATTTTCATTATTTGACTAAAAGTAAAACAAATTTCGGCAAAATATGAACAAAAAATTCTTGTTAACAAACGCATTTTGTGTTCAATTGCCAATTTAAATGTTCAATTTTGTTTTCCAAACGTTAAACGGTGAGAAATCATTTTGAATCTTGTAATTTTTAAATTGTAAAATTATTTTTTATACTGAAAAATGTCGAATGAAAATGGAAACGGTTTTGATGGACCTTCATCAAGGGAATGTGAAGACAATCTAAATGAATATTTTGTAAATTCGTAGCCAACGTCAAGTGACAGACACTGACAGCGGTGGATTTTACAGTTTTTACACAGGGTACGTTCAGCAGACTCTAGCGACTACATGCTACATTCATTGAAAGAAAAATCGAGTAAGGTAACTAGATATTTCTTACGATGTCAAAGATGAAAATTGGGTTTTTACATAAAATTTTTACATTCTTATAATATTTATCTTGATTATGGAATACGATTACGAATACGAATTCTGGATCTGCAGTGATTCTCAGCACAGTGTTCTTTTTTCTTTTCACGACAAATGGTTAAAGATAAAGGAGAGAACTGACTGCACTGCGAATCACAGCAGATCCAATATTGCGGATTCTATAATGGCCATAAATACGTTTATCTGAAAAACACCTCAAACAAACAAGGCAAAAATCAATATTTCTTACATATAAATCCTTGCTAAAATATATGATAAAGAACCACTTCCACCAAAACTGAAAAAAGTTGCAAAACAATAGGGGGGTTTACATGGACCAGTATGCTCGACAGCATGGCTCGATGGAATCGGAACAAGTTTTCAAAATATTTTGAAAACCGCTTGACCAACCATGTTGTATGGTTTTTAAAATATTTTGAAAACCATACATCATGTTTGGTCAAGCGGTTGTTTCTTGCGATTTAATGATGGAGCATTGATGGTTGTCGAGCCATGTTGTCCAGCAGGCTGCTACATGTAAACCCCCCTAATGAAGTTCAGCTTGCCTTTTAGCGATTAAATAAAATCAGCTGATATTTTGACATAAAAACACGAATTGAAATCAAGGGAGATTTTTATTGACTAGCTTTCCAGTCAACTTTCCAATAAAGTTGCCTTAATTGGAAGGCAATTTTTTGACAGCTGACCGATCAGGGACTAGAAACTTGCCTTAATTTCTAGTCCTTACGTCTACGTGCTTCTGAATGTACCTACTCCTTGCACACAGAAAATTGTGGAGCAAAAATTTGCAAGTCAACCAATGGAGGTCTCTCGTTGTATACTCTCTCGTTTCAAATTGTGAAAATTTGTGCATTTTTACAAAAAATTTCACGTTACCAAACAGAGATTTTATTTTAGATTTGTGTACTGTGATCTAGAGTACTACAAACTACTCGTACTCTCACGTGTGAGTGAGTGATGAGATTTGTAGGGAAATCAATTCTGTGCGTCGCGTCGCATTGAAAAGCTAACAAAGTATATACAAACTCCAATCAAAGAACACAGCTAAAATTAAAGTTATCCTCCATTGAACTGAAACTGCTTCATGAGGTTATTCGGATTTAATTAACTTACAGGATTACAATTCAATAAATCTCATTTTATTCAGAATTCCATGAGCACTGAATAACTGGCCCTTAGTGTTACCTGATATACCAGGTGTCTGATAAAATCAGTACCATTGACCACCTGATGGTATTTATGGGTGGTAAAAAAAACCTGAAATATATAATTATAACAAATTATTTTTAAACCGGAAATATCCTTGACAATAAGGAATTTAAAAAAAGTTTTTATTCCCAACAATGTGAATATGATGATTCATGATGGATAAACTGACTTGTTACAACACAACAATAAAAAAAAAAAAGTATAAACCTTTTTAACATAATTCGTTTTATATGTAGGTAGATATTTTTAAATTTTTTGTTTAACAAAATAAATAAAAATACGTAAATATAATTTCTTTACCGCTATTCTGAAAAAAATCTTAAAATTTACCGGCTGCTACAGAAAAGTTAGATATAATTATACATTCATATATAAACACTATACAATATAATATATGGATGCTAGTTTATAACAAACACATATTATTTATTCATAAGAAATTTGAAAGTTTTCCATTTAGCTAATTTAATATTAAAACAAAAAAAAAAAACCCAAAACTACCTACCACAGTCCACATTTTCTGTTCTTTACATATTGTTATATTTTGTTTTTTTTTGAATATAAAATTAAAATTTATAAACAAACTTGTTTCTTTTTAGTATATTCAAAAGTTTATTATTTTATGGTGGTTTAAATTAAAATATTATAACCTGATTGGTATCTATTGGTGTTTGTTTGTGATTTTAAATTTATTGTTGTTTAGTGTCAAGGTTTTAGAAATATTTTTCGAGGAATCTTATAACTCCTTATACGTACCGGGTGGGTCATTTAATTGAACGGATTTAATAAGAAAAAAACAAAAACGCATTTAGTACATATGAATCACCAATATATGTACAAAATACACCTAAATCCGCTTAAATTTCAATCAATCAGGTTTTTTCTTTAAGTAAACAAGCCTTGAATAATTGGAAGTAAAAACTCAACTTAGTAGACCCCGAATAGTCAAAAGCTTTAAGGACTCAAAACCACTGATCTCTATAATACACTGCATAGTGAATAGCCTATAGTGTATAACAGTTTTTGTGAGGCAAGTTTTTTAAAGGGTACCGGCCACAACCTCATATCTCGCTCTATACAAACGAAGAAATTGATTGAAGATATTTGCCGAAATTGAGCATTTATTTGATATCAGTTGATGCCAACAAACATTGCGGCTGTAAATATTGAAAAAAATATAAGAAAATGCAGGTCCAGTAGCGTCCATTCCGCTGGCGCCGCTATTAAACTGTTATATGAGGGTACCGGCCACGACTATATTTTTGCCTCAAAAATTTTGTATGAATACACTATCCAGTGTATATAGAGATCAGTGCTCAAAACAAACGGAGATATTTAAACGAACAGAATAGGTCTGTTTCTTTATTTCTCAAAACTGCTAATTTTGAGAAATTCTAGTTCAATTTTATCTTTTTTATATGGATTTTGACATAAATGTGGTCTAAATTGGTAGAAAGTGGAAGTTTTGGAAACTATAGAAAAAGACTTATTATGAATATAGCTCTATTTGTTTACTTCTCAAAACTGTAAAGTTCTATTTTAGTTCAAAGTTCTGTCAAAGGAAAAAGGACCAAAATTAGTAGTTTTTAAAGTAAAGAAATAGACTCCTAAAATTTTATCAGAATTCACACGTTAAATCACTGCCAGAGGTGAAGTTTAATTCACAGTATACACATATTAAGTATCCCCAATACCAACGCAAATCTGTCGCGGCGACGACGAAAACAATAATAACAACATGTTGTTTTCAATGACAACCACGTGTTGTTATTATTGTTTTCGTCGTCGCCACGACAAATTCGCGTTGGTGTGGGGGATCCTTTAAATGTAATATCATTAGCATTTTCATTCATATTTATTTAGTTCTGTGCATCTGTCAAACATGAAGAAAATGGTGGATCTGGTGCCTTGTTGTTGTTTCTAATGATAAGATGAGTCACAGTACACAAATCTAAGGTAATATATTTTTTTATTACGCAGGTTGTCAAAGTTGAAAATGTCAAAAAATTAAAAATGGCTGTTCGAGTGCCCGCAGGAACAACGCGCAGGAACAACGCGCATCATTAGAAACAACAACAATATATTGAAATTAGACAAGGAAAAGGGCACTGGATCCACCACCATATAGTAGCCCGATTTTGACAGACGCCCATAACTGAACAAAAATGAAAACGCTAATTTAATATGTGTACTGCGAAGATGAGTAGCTCGTGTGGGTACTATAAGAACAGTAATTTTAAAATCGAATCCCATCAACGAAAGAATTTTTTTTGTTCGTTTTTTTTTTCGATTTTTTCCTGTCTTTTAAAGGAATACGAAAAGAATCGATTCTTTTGTGATTGTGTGTGTGGCACTTGACAGCAGCAATTATGAAGTAAAATGTCAAAAAAATATTCAATTCAATTTAGAATTATTATTATTAATTAAAAAACAAAGCACAAATATTTAATATAAAATTCATCGAAAATTCTTTGCAACCAAAACCACAATTAGTTTTCTTAAAATTCCGCGGCATTCAATTTGACATTTTAGAAATTTCAAATCTTGCTATAGTGTGTGTGAAATCGGTGTGAAATCTTTGTTGAATCATGCTAAATTAACAAGATTTGTTTTGACAGAAAAAATTCGATTCTTTTAGAATAAAACTAAAATTCTGACACTTTCAACTTTGACAACCTGCACAATATATCAGGCATGTTCAGGAAAATTAAATCCTGCAGATCTCAGCAATCTCAGTCATATGAACAGGATTCCGCAGAAAAATTTCTCAGCTTTGCCGTCAAAAAATTCTGAGGAAAAAAAACATGGATTCGCTTGCTCACTTTACTAGACATTACCAATCTCTCAGATCGATTTTTTATATGTGTCAAATTTGAATTTTTGTGCATTTTATTTATTTTACTAAAAGTTATTAAATTTTTGTTTGTTTGTATTTTTTGAAGAAATATCATGGTTCATTGAAGCGGGTTTTACTAAATCAGATTAAATCGTGTGAATTTTTTTTTTGACAAATAAACGAGTTTTTCAATTTAACTGGTTTCAAATAAACTATTTTGACTGTGTTTAAATTTAATTTTTTTTTTTAATTATTAACATTTAAATGCTTATATCATCTCGATACAAACACTCTTCGAATCTCTACTTAAATTTTGACAAAATTTTTACGCACATTTTCGAATTGGGATACCACGAAATATTCACTCAAATCAGTTTTTCTTCAAACACCTCGTTTACAACCTCCAATTGCTTTTTGAATTTATAAAAACAGACAGACAGTACTAGAACACTACATCGCGGATAAATATTTCAAGAACCAGAGTTACCGTCTCGTCATTATACCGTTTGAACTCCATTGTAATATTTTTGAATTTCCCCAACTTTATATGAACCACCCTGTATTTAAATTATTCCTTAAATAAAATATAATTATTTCACAATCCAAAAATAAAAAAAATATGTACATAAATATAATTCACTGAATATTTTAACAAAAAACTTTGATTGATCCTGATTTCACTTGATTTTTATTTTTTTGCCAACACCATAAAATATTTTTTTTTAAAGTCTGAATACGAACCTTTTTTTATATATCTAAATTAATTTTTTTTCCACTTAAGGGATAGTAAATGTTGTGTAAAAAGGAACTTTTAAGGAACCTTTAGTACTCAGCTTCTTGTTGTATACAAGACTGTTTTTTTACAATTTTTTTTTAAAGTTAACTAAGCCGAGCTACCGATCCGTTCAACTACAACATTCAGAAAGAACTGATCTTAGATACTCTTAACTCACATTGAGTATACCTTAAGTTACCAATTTTTGTATCTTTAAGATATTTCAGTTTTTCTTTGCTTTGTTGACAATGCTGCTTCGCCCAACCGGACGGACAAAATATTTTTTTTTTTTCGTGGGGGTTTAATTCAACGTCGTCGAACCTATTTTGTAGGTAAAGTTAATATTGACTTATTCTTCAGCAGCTCAGGTAAATAAAATATTGGCTGCCAAATTGTCTTGGGGATTCCCGCATCACCACGAGCTCTTAACTAAATTTAGTAACCCATGATATACATACGGCAAAAAAAAAAAAAACAATTCAAAATTGTATAGATGGCGGGAAAAATTGCTTCTTGGTAAAAATAAACAAGTTTAAGTTTGGGGGCTTTGGGTTTAGTCATCATTGCAGATCAACAGATTTTTACTCTGGTTTTCGTTTATACCTATACATATTACACAAACATTTTATGGGGAATAACCATATTTATGGTTTAAGAATATATGAATAGGTTGATTTTCATGTTTTGACGTCATATGTATAGGTATACCGCATGCATGCATTGTTGTAAGGTATAGTCACGAATTAGATCGTTGAATATGGTGGGTATGGTCAGCTGGTCAATTCGAATTTGACCTCCACAAATATATATACAATAAGAATAGAACAGCTAACAATCACCACAATATATATATATGTTTATAGTTTAACACCTAAACAAAATATTCAACTTTCACCTTTGAATATAGATAGATTTTATTTATTTGAAATTGTTCTTTAATGAATTTTTGTGTAATTAATTCAATTTACCTTATTCGGATCATTAAAGCAAATAACCATGATTTGTAATGAAGTAAATTAATTAATTTTTAAGTAGATATAATTGAAATAGGTATATCTATACCTGCTTTCATCAGAGTCTCATGTCAATTTTCTTCCAATTATGATGTGTTAAGTAGGTATATCTAATGTCAGCATGAGGAATTTCATCATATTATGTATGTAGGTAGTTAGTATTTTGCTATGCGATTATTCTATTTTCAGAACCGGAATAATTTTCGTAAGTCGTAAACATCAAAACAACATGGGATTTTCCTTTCTGATCTGGATTTCAATGATACAAATATTTGTTTTGTATGTAGGTGCATAATTTTGTGGAATAAATTATTTTTCTAAAATTTCAGGTTGTTATGTAGGTTTTCCCTCTAAATATAACAGAATTATAATTCATTAAAATAAGAAAGTTTTATTTTTTAATAATACAAATTCTATATACTACTCTGAAATACATCAGCCAAGTAGAAGACTTAGTACTATTTTATTTTGACTTTTGAAATTATTTCGCCGGGACGAAACGCCAATTTTTGTAGCACTAAAGGCTGTTAAAAGCTATTTGAATCCATAATAATTCAGTAAACTAAAACCACAAATTAATTCCCTAATTAGAGTAGTTTTCCTGCAAAAATATGTTTTATAGTAAAAATATATCGATTGATTTTGTAAACATTGTTAGTAAATTCAAAGTCTTGGAAAAGATTCTTGCAAAACAAATAATTGAGTACCTCTCCTCAATGAAATAATTATCTCTATTTCAATAACGGTTGTAACGGCTTTGTGTTTATTGGATTTTTCGAAGGCATTCGACAAAGTCAACCATACTGTTCTTTGTCAAAAACTAAAATATTACTTTGGTTTTTCTGATTTGGCTGTTTGTCTCATTCAGAGTTACTTGTCTAACAGAACGCAACGTGTTGCAGTTCAAAACGATGTTTTGCAACCATCAATTCTGACGATGGGCGTACCACAAGGCTCTATGTTAGGCCCTATTCTTTTTTGTATGTTCATTAATGACTTGCCATCTGTTTGCAAGCGCATGTATCTTTTCATCTGTATGCCTTTCACGGAGAATAGGCCTAATAGATGATCTTATATTACGGATTAATATAATCTTATAGAATCTTATAGAAATCTTCAAATGGTCTGAAAATAATGGCTTGACTCTTAATCCTGGAAAAACCCAAGCATTATTGATATCTAAAAAATGCATAATAATGATGATATACCATTGATAACCTTACAAAATTCCATAGTTTCTTATGTGAACTCTGTTACCAGGCTTAATTTCAAAATAGCTAATGACTTATCTTGCAGGGAGCACATAAATTCCGTTTTTAAGCGCATATATGGTACTCTTAGAAAACTGTGGATTGCTAGTAGTTTTACACCTAAGGAAACTAGACTTCGCTTAGTCAAAACTTTACTCATGTCAATAATTTCTTTCTCTGAAGTTGTATATCCTAAACTAGATTCATTTGTCTGAGCACAAGCGCGTGTGGCATTTAACGATATGACCAGATATGTTTACGGCCTTAGAAGATATGAACATATATCACCCTATAAATCTAATATTCTCAATTGTACCCTCTTTGAATATACAAACTACCGTAATTGCATATTTCTGCATAAAATAATTGAAAGTAAATAGAACACCGCATTACCTGTACGAGAAAATTCAGTTTTGTCACTCCTCATTCCTCAAGAACCCGAAACATTATGGTCCCCTCCTTTAAGTACTTAAGCTCATCACGATTGTTCTTTGTGAATAGCATTCGCCTATGGAATTCTTTGCCAAACAGCATCAAATGGATTAGAGAGACAACAACCTTCAAGTGTGCAGTATTTAAACACTTTTGTAACCTATTAAACTAATTTAATGCCATGTTTTTTCTGGCAACACTTTATTAAAATATTCAAAGGAGGAGATGAACTATGAGTAAAGGAAAGTTTTAATTAATAATAATATACATATATAAAAAAAAAAAACAAAAAAATAATGTAGGTATATTGTTGAAACACTTTTCTAATTTTTTAAATTTTTATTTTTATTTTTAACCTTTATCTATTATTATTACCAATTGTAATATACTATAAAAGACTTTGTCTTACTGTATACGATCCAATAAACTTTAATTGAATTGAATTGAATCATTATTTTAGCCAAGAGGTTAATTCCATTCCATGTTTTGAGAATCTTGAAAACTGTTTGTGTCAAGATACCGTGTTCCTTTGGAGGTGAGATGTTGCATAAAAAACGAGTACTCATGAGCACAGTACCTACGCATATTAAAGACAATTGTCGCGTTCGGGGATTTATTAAACAGGTATCAAGTATCAACCTATCCCAAAAATGTTCCGATACGTTGGATTATTACTGTTTTTTCAAAAGGGATTAGGTTAGGTAGAAGTGGCTGTCAATACTAAGTACTGACACACTTAGACCAGATTTGGTCCGTTGTGATACCACATGAATCTTAAAAACTCCTTTCTTAATCGTTAAACCACTTAGAGCTCCTGACGAAGCGTTCGAGACTATAAATGTCAGTGTTTGCCAGATCACTAGGATCGTTAAAGAAGTAGACTCCTAAGTGTAGCATACGTCTGTGGGAAAGAGCAGGACATGTACAGAGAAGGTGAGGAATTGTTTCTTCCTCCTCCTCGTCCATACAGCTTCTGCAAAAATCGTTTGAAAGTATGCCAAGCCGCGCTGCGTGCCTGCCTATTAAACAGTGTCCTGTTATGACACCTACAATAGAGCTGATGTGCAGTCTACTTAGAGATAGTAAACACTTGGAGCGTTTTAGGTCAACGTTTGGCCAAACTTGTTTTGTTGCCAAACAAGTAGTGATGTTTTCCCACCTAATGTTTGTTCTCTGCAACGCATCTTGCTTCAGCAAAATTTTTACACGTAGCGGTGGGTATACCAATATTTGCCTTTTCAGGTAAAATGGGTAGTAATGTTCCATTTCTAGCGAGTTCATCAGATTTACAATTACCTGGAATGTCATTATGACCCGGCACCCAACAAAGGTGAATATTAAACTGTTGCGCCATCTCCAGTAGAGATGATCGACAGTTGAGGGTTGTTCTAGAGTTTGTAGAGACAGAATCCAGGGATTTAATAGCGGCTTGACTATCAGAGAAGATGCGGATATCCAAGGTTGATATCACGTTTTCTTTGAGCCAAGATAGTGCTTCTTTTATCGCTAGAAGTTCCGCCTGGAATACGCTACAGTGATTAGGAAGACGGAATGAGAGACTTAATTTTAGTCTATCAGAGTACACACCTCCACCAACCCCATCTTTGGTCTTCGATCCGTCGGTGTAGAAGTGAATTGATTGATCGTCAAGGAATTTCACATCTTCCCAGGTGGATCTGGAAGGTATTGTTACTTCAAAATTTTTATCGAAATTCAATGATGGGATTGTGTAGTCAGTGTTACTAGGAAGCGATCCAAATGAATTCAGAATAGCGGAGTGACCAATCTCATCATTGATCCACTGTGATGAGGCTTTGAGGGATTACAACAACATAAATCTATCCGGATAGCTTTGTATAGATCCCCGAACGTGACAAATATCATAAGATCTTTCATTTTTGTTCATTAGTTCTGCGCATCTGTCAACATCGAAGAAAATGGCGGATCAAGTGCCCAATCACTTGTTTAATTTCAGTGGCTCAAAATTTTAGACGATATGGTACGACGTCAAAGCATTTTTAGTATGATGCTAGGCAAAAAATAGAATTTTCCAAATTTTTAACAAGTTTAACAACTTTTTAAAATTTTATTTTTTATCATTTATTTATTTCACGACAAAAATAAATTTATAAAGTAGGTATAAGACATCAGGGCAGGAACCCCATCACTAAATGGTGCCTATATTTTAACTTTTTAGCATCATACTATTTCCAAATGTCACTTTGACAATTAAAAATGTGAAAATGGTATGTTTGCTTACTTGTTTGCATGAACTGTCAATTTCTTAGGCTTGTTCAGCTGAATTGTTTATTAAGAAAATATGTTAATCATGATACTATAGAATAAAATGTTTAAAATTAAAAAACATTTTAGAAAAGAGCTTTAAAGTTAGTAAATTGTTAAGTAGTATATCATGCAAATATACCTCCCTTAACATAAGATTGTTACAAATTTTGCGCCCAATATATCATTAGCGTTTTCATTTTTGTTCAGTACAGTTCTGCACATCTGTCAAAATCGCAGAAAATGGCCCCTTCACTTGTTTAATTTCAATTATTTGTTGCTTTTTCTAATAATGAGGTGTTTAGTTTTTGTGGGTACTCGAAAAGCCATTTTTAATTTCATGACACTTTCAACTTTAACAACCTGCATTCTATATTAACTTAGATTTTAATATTGTGCTCATAAGTACTTTGCTTAGCCATCATTTTTAATGGAACGCACAGAATTGATCTGCCTATAAATTGCATCTTTATTCGCACATGAGAGCATAGAGTACCTATATTATCTAGTGAACCGACTGGTACCCCCCTCAATTAGAGAAAACTATCTTAAATTCCCTATCCGTGAATACGTGAGAATTGTTGATACAACAACAATTGGTGCCAGTAGCTCAAAAAGTTGAAAAATTGAAAAACACCCGATTGTATCTTACACATATTGTATTGTAAACATACTTTTATGTCACTCTGCAATGATTTTGTAAAAAATATGTAGCCTGATATTCAACCTGAATTTTATGACCTCTTCAACCTTATTAGAATAAAAGCTATCAGCCAACCAAACTAAGCATATGAAGGCACCTAAACAAATAATGAATGAAAAATACCTACCACAAACATGCATACCTGCATAGTGCATACCTATGTATAGCAAATTTTTTCCAGATGCGAACCCAATTTGCCAAGGTTATGCAATGAACGCAAATCGGGTGTTTTTCAATTTTTCAACTTTTTGAGCTACTGGCAACAATTGTTGTTGTATCAACAATTCTCACGTATTCACGGACAGGGAATTTAAGAGAGTTTTCTCTCATTGAGCTAAATTAAAACTTGCGGGTATTTTAGGCAAGGGGGGTACGAGTCGGTTCTCTAGATAATATAGGTACTCTATGAAAGGAACACAGCTTATATTTGTTAATATGTACTTTAACATTTATAGAAAAACATGTTCATATCCTATATAGCACCGGAAACAGTATTCTCTACTCTAATCCTCTACGAGGATTTATTGTGAAATTATCGCCATCCAAACAGGTTTTGAGGCAGTTGGGTCGAAAATAAGTTTATTCTTTTTGGATAGAAATACTTCGAGAAATAGATCTTGTAGAAGCTTTTGGTTTCAAGAAATTAATATAACTTAAATAGCCCCTTCTTTCGATGTTATATTTATACATATCTCGATGTTGAATAAAAAATTTTTTTTTGGGACAAGGGATTAGCTCGTGATTTTTTCAAAAAAAAGTTGTGTCAATATTTGTTAAAATTTTGATAGTTATGTTCATTCTATCTATTCAACATCAAAAACCACATCCTCTTGCAAGGCTTTGTTGTGGTAATATCACCATGCATATAATTTTTTAGTTAGTTGGTTGAAAAACGACTAAAATTTTGACAAAAATCAAAAGCGCTGGTCAAAATTTAGGGTGCTTTTTATAGGATATGGTTGACACATACGACCACTAAAATTTTGTTCGAATTTAAAATCTTATTTTCCTGATAGACCGAGAACCCGCAGCTCCAAAAATAATGGTACAACTTTTATGCAAGATGTTATAATATCGGAAATGGCTCTAGCAATGTTGATACAAAATTTTGTGTGTATTATGCAGGTAGATATAGTTTGCAATTTGGTGAAATTTTTTTTAACTGAACAAGAACTTTTATTAACGGTCAATCCCATTGAACCGTTTCGTTTTTTGAAATTTTTTGGATGTAAAAAAATTTTTTTCACGCTCCTTTGCCACATACTGAGTGGCTAAGATATTTTTTTAACATCAGAAATAAAGTAAAGAATTAATCTGATATTCATTCATTATCTTAAAAGTAAAATTACGTTAATAACCAAATATAAGGATTTTTTGTAAAAAGAAAAAGATTCTATAATTTGCGATTGTCATTCAAGTTAAAAAAAAGAATAAAAACCCCTTTTGCCAAAACAATATGCCGATGGGGATTTTTTTTCCTTTCGCCCTAACTTTTTTGTCACATCTTAATCACCATACATGTATGTAGGTATATGTACAATAAATAATAATTAAATTAATACAAATTAATATTTTTAATAATAAGATTTCAGATTCTTTTTTATGAGTGTTTTCGAGTTTATTGTGCCTTATTTGTATGTACATATGTATGTCATGGTATGTAAGATTGTATAAGTAATAGGTATACAAATAAACAAAAGCTAAAAAAATTGTACAGAATCGATACAAAAGTATAGGTACTTTATTGAAATCAATTTGAATTTATTGTGAAATTATTTTATATTGACCGTTTTTGTATATTTAATCGTGAATCTCACCAATACTTTTAATGATGAAGAAAAAATATCCAGGAAGGAAGTGCTTACATATGACCAATCGACACCTCGGGTCGAATTGAACATTCTTCCGCATTATAGGTATAACAACAGTGGGTAGGCACCTTTCAATCGAAGTATATAGCAGAACACTTTTACTTATACGATATTGAGATATATTTGCATTGTTCATATAAATCTAAATATAGTATTCATAAATCTGATATATATACAATGCCTCTTGATGTATTACCATTACGATTTGAAAGCTTTTATATATAAAATCTTAACATACTCAACAACAACAACAACAACAACAAAAAACAACAATTTGTGAGTAATATGTAATTAAAGCAATTTAAAGCAAGTTTATAAGGCTAGAAGGCAAGCCTTCCCTCATCACTTTTTATTTTGTATTCTTATTATTATTTTGTCTCACAAATTTTAATTGAAAGATCTGAAAATTAAGGAAATATAAGAAAACAAAACAAAATTACAAAAGATTAAAAAAACAAGATTATTCTGATTTACAAAATTTCTCAGGGCAATTTAACTTAAAAAAGTTGTTTGTCAGGTTAAAAAATTGAGAATTTAGATTTTAGCTTATATAGTATGGGAGTTTGGTGAATGATTTGGTCAAAGTTTTAAATGTCGCTCAAAATTTTGTGGACACGACATTTGTATCAGCAAAAAATATAGGCCAAGATTTTGGCAGCTATATTGCGGCCCTAACACCGCCATAATGCATTTTATCGTGTCGAGGGGCCCAACTATGTAACTCGATTCTACAATAAAAATGTTCGAATTCACAAAATCTCAGCTCGCTAATTCTTTAGCAAACGGAAATAAAACAGCGCTAGTTGAAGATTCTGTGGCAAAAAGTCGAAAGAACTTTCATACATATTACCATTTAAAATAACCATTGAAAACAACTTTCGAATGGATTCGAAAGTAGAAGCAAGTTACATAGTAAGGCCCCAGACCTTGAGGTACATATTCAAAGAGCACCTTTTTTGGTCCGACCCAAAGGTACATTGCAATCGTTTAGTCCTAAAAACATAAATAATGTCCCTACAAGCTCCAAATAGTAAAAGTCATAACTAATTTAAGACCATATATTACAGTGATTAAAAAAAATAAAAGAAATTATGAAAATTTCCAATCGTATGCAACTCGACCAATGCCAATTAAATATATCTATATATGAACAAAAATAATTTAACCTTCTTTAATTTGTGACCATAAAAGTTAAAAAAAAAGCTAAGACTTCTAATTGCCAAGTGGGTTACGGAAAAAAAATGCTGCCAAAGAAAAGTGAACTAATATTATGTTTCTATACTTGTACTTGTAATTAGACAAAAAAAAATAATGCAAACAAAAAAAAAACATAATATATTGAAATTGTTTAAATCAATAATTTGGCATTGTTTCAATTTGAATTAATTATTGTCATATTAATTGCATATTATGTGCTTGAGTAAAATTATACTTACATACTTGATGAAGTACAAAAGCAATTTATTTTGAATTTATTTTTTTTAGAGGCTCAATTAATCACATTTATTGAAGAAATCAAAAATTCTGTAATTGTTGATTGATTGAATTTTGCAATTGATATAAATATTTGAGTAGCTTTTATGCGTATATAGGCAACTATAATCTGAGGGTCGTTGGTGTCAATTTATCATGGGTATTTTTTTTAAGGAATGTTGTTGTAATATACCGTAACTAGGTAGCGGACTTTGTGTTGGGTGTGGGTGATTTTTTTTTACAAAAACGACAATTTTATAGAAAAATGAGTTTGTTTTTAATTTGGCAACTGAATGAAACCAACCGTCCATAGAAGGGTGTGGGGAGTATATGTCAATTACTAGCTAGCCTCCTTCTTGGGAATAAAATGATATGAGACGTTTAACCAAACAAATTTAAAAAAACTAATGCCCGAATTTTTAAATGATGGATAAATACAAAAAAGGTACAATATAAATAGAATAGCAGAAGTAGAAAGTGTTGAGATGAATTGAATACAAATTTGCAGCAAATATATATACGTACTACATTGCGGGAAATTTTTTAATATATTAGCATCAATTATTATTATTTGCTTTTTTCATAGTCGGAAATGGGTTCAAAAGTCTGACAAGATTTAGTATAAATAGAAGAAGACATAGTAAAATTTTGCAATATGATAGATTGTGCACATTGATGTTTTTCATGAAGATGAATGTTGGAGATCTATATGGTTAACGAAGCTGAGCATTAACTGAGTACATCTGTCATCTGGCGTGTATATGTATACTTGTATATTATACACATATTAGATCTGTTAGTTTACTTTCCCAAATCATCCAGATCCTATACTAATTTTTTTATTTATATGAACTTTAAAAGTCATTCATTGGACTAATAAAAATGGTAGAAATGGGCAGTTTTGGGAAGTAAATAAACAAGGTTATTGAAGGTCATGTATGCAGAGTTTTTATATTCGTTCAATTCTGGGCATTTTTCAAAAGAGATCATTCGAAGAGACAATTTACTTGTTATTGTAAATTCTGACATTGGGTCACTGAGATTCTTAAACACTCATCAGCAGACAAGAAACACTAAGTCCCCTTTCACACGAGGAAACAAGTTGCCGGAGATTTTTTTGACGTTTTCCTTTAATTTCCTTAAAAATCTTTTGTACCTTTCACACGAAGAAACAAAATCGTGGAAATTTTCTGTTGTTTCGTTTTAAAGTAGCTTGGTTGAACACACACTATTGTGTATAATGTGAAGAGGAATGTCAAAAAAATCTCCTCAAATCGTTGACCGGGGAGATTTCATTTTCCCCTCTTACTTCTTGCCCTTCTCACATATAAACTGAAAGTTGCTGGAAACTCAGTTTCCTCGTGCGAAAGGGGACTAACTTGTGTTTTATATTTGTAAATTCTATCATCAGGTCACTGACATTCTCAAAGATGCACACTTATTACCTATACCTTAATTATGTGTGTTTTGGATGTATAGTGCGTCAGTAGGCTATATAAATGACCGTATTTAAATTATCTATAAAAAATAGAGGTATACCTAGATAAAATCGTTTTACGCTACAAACAACTTGTGTTGGGAATGTGATTCAAATTATCACATCATCTAAACCGTTTAGATGAATAAAGTCAGAAAAACTGTAAAAAAAAAAACTGAGATTGCCTTTTTCAAGTCATGCTTGGGCAGGGTCATAAGTACACTGGGTAAAAGGCCATATAATGGACTTTTGATCCACTTATAGGTGGATAATAAGTCTACAATAATCAATTGTGGACTTTTAACCCACATTCGTGGGGCAAAAGTCCACAGGAAATTCTTGTGGGCCAAAATTATTCAGTTAATTATTACTCAAAAAATAACTTTTATTCGAGCCACCTAAGGTACCTTCTGCTTATTTAGAAAATTGGTGACATATAGGTACCTGACTGCCGACTGAACATACCCTAAGCGGTCAGCGGTGAGAGGACATTAAAAGGGAGTTAAAATCTTTTGGCCCTCGAAATGGGCCCCTCAAGGAACTGTTGTCCAAGAAACCGCATCGAGCAAGATTTTTTAAATTACAAAAAATTTTAATTTATCTAAAAACATTGAAATTTTGAAAAAAATCACATTAATTTTTTAAAGTTGTTTAAACAAAAACTAAATTTTTTGATATCCCTTGAATACAAGTAATTAAAAAAAAAAAATCGCGAAAATAATTGTGGACTTATATGATCCACTTCCTTTTATAAAACTTAGGTATATTAACCCACTTTATTGTGGAAATTTGGCCCATCACGTTGGGTCATAAGTCCATAATTGATTTGGAGACTTATAAGCCACCCATAGTGGGTCAAAAATCCCTTATGGACTTTTGACCTGTGGACTCATGACCCTGCGCCGCGGCAGTCACGTCATCTTTATATATTATACATTAGTTATAAGAGCCTATATTTTATGCCACCTGCCAAAAACATAGTTTCATTTCAGGTAGAATTATGTGAGTACATACATTTTGAACAATATAGAACCATGTTGCAAATAAGTGTCAATGTAGGAAATTTTACAGAATAAACTTAAAAATTGTTGAAAATCAACATCATTAGAAATAAATGAAATTTTTTTGACACCAATGCCACATGGTTTCTGATTTCTTTAAAAAATCCTATTTTATGAGAAAAAAAATTTAAAAAAAGGAAAGTTTTGGATTTTCAAAATAAATTAAATTTGTTTTTGACAATATTAAAAGTGGGTAGATTAATTTTTTTAATAAATTTTTTTTTAATTTGCATTAATATATTCTTAAAAATGGCGTATCAATTTTTTTTTAAATGTTTTCAAAATTTTATATACAAAATTAATTTTGAAAAAAAACTGTATATAGATATCTTTTTCAAAACTATTTTTTATATTTAATTTTGAAAACATTAAAAAAAAATGGTAAGCCATTTTTTAGAATTTATTAATGCAAATTTAAAAAATTAGTTTTGAAAAAAATCAGGGTTGGGGTCATTATTATGTATGTGCCAAAATTCTGTATTTCAAAATTTCTGTAATTGAAAATCCTGTGAATCTAAAATACTGTATTCCAAAATTTAGAAAATCTAAAATTCTGTAAATCATTATTCTGTATTCCAAAATTGTGTATTCCAAAAAAGTGCGCACTTTTTTTTCATTATCAAAACAATTTTTCTTTTATAATTTAGAGAATTTTTGAAATTCAGCATTTTGGAGTTCAGAATATGCAGTATTCATAATTATCCAGAATTTCGTATTTACAGAATTTTGATATACAGAATTCTATATTTACAGAATTTTGATATACAGAATTCTGGATTTACAGAATTTTTGGAAAATAGAATAAAAGATGTACAGAATAATGAAATACAGAATTATGATCATACAGAATTTTCAATCCATTTGGTCATACAGAATTTTGTAATACAGAAAAACGACCCGTTCCCAAAAAATCATCTACCCATTTATGAAATATCGAATTTTCATAATTTTTGAATTATCAAATTTTCAACAAAAAAAAATTGTTAATCCAAAATTAGCTTTTTTGATAATTCTGATTTGCAGATTAAAACTTATATGAGCTCTTAGATAAAAAAATTAATTTGGAACAGTTAAAGAAAAAATGAAAAGGTTGAAAATAAAAACAATGGTTTAATAATATAACAATGGCTTAGAAATTGTAAGATTTGTTTCTGTAAAGTGGTATATTGTATTTAGTAATATTAGCCGTGTTTTTTTGCAAGCCCGGGGGGAATTGGATGAAAAAAAACGACGTCGGTGCTAAACAATTAACATGTTAAATGCAACAACAACCAATCCCAGAGAATACTCGGGATTTAACTTAAGCACACAGAAGAACTGTGTTACCGGCATGAATTAAATACATGTTATCGATAGTTTGTATGAAAGCTCCATGATTTTTACTGTCATGGCGTCGCTAATCCCCGCTGTCGTTTTTTTCAACCAATTCCCCTCGGGCTTGCAAAAAAACACGCCTATTAGTACACATAGAAATTTTTATAAAAATCGTAGAAGCCGTTTTTGAAAAACAAAACAAGATTTTCCTAAGCTGTTTTTTTTTTTTTAATAATTGTTGTTGAATAATATTAATGATTACAATACATATGTTATTTTAGCTACAAATAGATTTGTAGCTAAATAAATAAAAGAAACATCGTTTGGTGCCTATAGTTTAATAAAAATCGTCGTTTTCGAAATATTGTGTTTTGAAAAAAAAAAATTCAAGTATACATTGCGTTTTCAAAAAAAAATTAAATTTTTTTAAAAATTAAAAAAATATTTTTTTTTGTAAATTTTACTACACAATAAAAAAAAAATCTCAGAACGTCCTCCAAAAATATATTGATCAAAATTAGTTGAACCGTTTGCGAGAACAACGAAATTTAAAAAAAAAATAGTGTGAGTGCCGGGACTCACGGTTAAGATGTGTAAACATACGTAACGTAACGTGAATCACAATCAAAATCACGATCAAAAGATACGTGACGTTTTTTTTCACCCTACCGCCAGTATAGATGTTTACACATCAAAAATGGTTTTTGGAATGTACCGCATAGGGCATGTTTTTTTTTTTTTAAGTCAATATGGATTTGTCGAAAAAAACAACATCGGAACTGAGAGATTTACACGTAAATACAACTATAACTTAAGTCCATATGGACTTACCTAAATCCAGATAATTTTCGGGACTTAACATAAGTCCCCATAAAACTGTATTACCATCGTTTATTATCATTTTGGTATCGATACTTTGTATGGAAACGTCAAATTATCCGATTCATTGAATGAAACAATTTTTTTATGAAAAAAAAAAATGGCGATTATTAGCTGTGTTTTTTTTCGGATTTTATATATAGGGTGTGTTTCCTTATTTATTCCGAATACTCCGAATATCTGGAACACCGCTTTTGCGTTTCTTTATTCACTAAAATATTCCGGATAAACTATTTTGTTGTTTCTTTATTCCTTCCGGAATAATTGGAATGCATTCTTTTTGTTCCCACTCAAAAAGTAGTATAAGTGGAATATTCTCTAGTTTGACAGATACATTTAATTTTTTTCATTGTAAACAACTACTGTTGTTTTGTCTGCTGTCTCCCATTGATGAAAATAAAATAGAAATGGCAAAATATTTGTGATTATTAATTTTGCGTGCGCGAAAAATTAATTTCGGATTTACTAAACTAAAATTTTTGTAATTTGTTATAATTACAACTTTTACTTTACGCCTTTTGTAAAGTCGAGTGTTTTGTTGTGAAAAGGTGCGTAGTAAATGGACAATATTTTTAGAAAATATATTGGAAATCATTATCAACCAAGTGAAATATTTATTTTTTTTTTCTACTTTAAGATGCAAATTCTTTGATCTACTAGAGATATAAAATGCCTCAAAGGTCATCATGATAACACACACAAATTATGAAAATTATTTTGTTTAACATGGAAATAAACAGCATATAGTTGGATATTCTTTCCATTAAAATCTGTTTCTTTATTAATTAAATTCTGGATAATCTGGATAGATATTTTGTCTTTTCTGTCTTTTTTTATTCTTTATCCGGAAAAAATAAAGAAACACAGTGATGGTTTTGCAAAAAAAAACACGCCTATTAATATGCAATATTCAAAAAATTTGTTTTAATCGAAAGGTTGGCTTTATGTATTCAAAATTACTGTGAATTTTATTTTTTTAAATCTGTGAAGCCATTTTTAGAAAAATAAGATTTTTCAAAAATGTCCAAAAATAATATATGGCAAGTTCCGTTATTTTAGTCTTAAAAAAAACGAACAGAACTGCAAGACCAAAAGGTCTTCTATCATCGTAATTTCAAGTTGGTTATTTTTTTACGACTCCAAATCTTGCCAAGTAAAAACTGAAAGTCACAAAAGGCAAAATCTCCTCATCTGATAGGGATCTTTTTGAACAAGTCCACAACAATAGCTGTGTTTTATTATCTGCGGATCTGGATCCGGATCATTTTTTAACTCGTAATACAACAAAAACTTGGGCTCCTGCTTTCTATCATGGATCTATTTTAAATATCCGACAAATGTGTATGTTCTTACTCTGGTTACTTTTTTAGTTTTTTAAAATGGTAAGGTAGTGTATAAACTGTAGTCCAAAGAGAAAAAGACAACAAATAGGTCATACAAAAACCGTATATAAGGAAAAAATAAATGAGCTACAAAACTATTATCCTTAGAATCCGTATCGTTTTATTTTCATGAGATGGGTTATATGGAACTTTTTTAGATAATAACACGCGACTAATGCAAACTTAACTTTTTATTGGAATTTGCACTACTGAGCTAACATAGTTATAACAATTTATGATTTTTTCACAACCGTTCTTTTCCACAATGGATGTGTTTGTTTCTATCCGGGTATTTGGAAAAGCTTGACATCCTATATGGGGGATAAAGAACGCCATCACATCAGAGACAAACATGGAGTTTCTAAACAAACTATCGATAACTAAGAAATTAGTTCGCGTCGGTAACACAGTTTTCTACTAAGCTCCGATAATATTCTGGAATTACTTAAGCGTAAGTAATGTCGAATTCGTTTCAACTTTTTTTCTAAAAAGAATCGAATTTTTTCTGTCGTTGAAAGGAATACGAAAAGACGAAAAGAATCGATTTTTTTTGTGATTGTGTGTGTGGCACTTGACAGCAGCAAATTTTGAAGTAAAATGTCCAGAAAATATTCAATTTTGAAATTATTATTATTAATTGAAAAACAACGCACAATTATTTACTATAAAATTCACCGAAAATTCGTTGCAACCAAAAACACAATTTGTTTTCATAAAAAAAATTTGTTTTCTTAAAACACCGCGGCATTGAAATTGACATTTTTAGAAATTTCAAATCTTGCAAGTGTGTGTGCAAATCGGTGTAAAATCTTTCTTGAATCTTGCAAAATTAGCAAGATTTGTTTTGACAGAAAAAATTCGAATTGTTCAGAAAAAAAAATCGTTTCTTGTAGAAAAAAATTCGATTTGTTGAAAGGAATTCGACATAAGTTATTAATTTGCTGTTGCACTTAACATGTGAGTTATTTAGCCCCGACTTCATTTTTTTCTTTTAATTTCATTCGGCTTTGAAAAATACATACCAATTATTCTATATTTATAATCTAAACATGCCATTATTTTAGTTCTGACTTTTAAGGGCAGAAATGTTTAATTAAAAATATTATAAGAATTTGGTTTCAAAAAATAAATAAAATGAAAAAAAAAAAAGGTTTCGAAAAATTCTCATAAAAAATACTTGTCTATTTTTAAAAGTTGAAGTTTTTCTTTTTCTTGAAGATATGATTTTCAACAACATTATACCTTGGTTTTGACATCTCTGTTGTTTTTTTTTTTGTATTATCCTTGAACTCTGAAGATATATTGCACAAAATTATACCCCTCATTATCTTTGACGTTTGCCAAATTCGTTATAAAATGCAATCTGGGACAAAAAAAGCAGGGATGTCAAACAAAAAAAAGAGGATACATCCTAAATGAATGATTATTGTGACTGGACAAATGAAACTGCGCAAGTTCTTAATTTTATCTCATTCTTGACATTTCTTTGGCCTAATACATATACATACATAGGTATGTATGTATATATTTTTTGTTGTCTTCTAATTTTCTTTAGAATATACAAACATTTTACACTCTTAACCATGAATGGTGTTTATTTTTGTGTCTGGCAAAGAATTGTTGATGTCCTGCACACACCAGCTGACAAATTCATTGTGAATTCACTAAAAAAAATTGTTTTTTATATAAAAATCCTTTGGAAATTTCATACCTACAATCAGTTTATTACAAACTGCCTATGTATAAGGAGTTTTTAAAATGACTTGCAAATATTTTTAAACAGTTTTTGTGAGGTTTTTTTTTTCTTTGAATGAAAGCCAGTTATAATTAAGAACGTAAATGTTAAACTAAAATATATGTACAAATATAAATTATATAGTGAAGATATGTATATCTATTCGAAGTCCTAAATAAACCATGTGTTGTTGTTGTTGTTATTGTGCTTGATAAAAAAAAAAATACAAAATGGGTGTGTATATCTACACCAGATAACTATTATCTGGGCTAAGTTGCCAATTAAAAAATATATTGAGTGAGTTTGTGCATATTCGAAAGACGGTCACAAAAATAATTTAAGAAAAAAAGAAGTTTTCTTATCATCAATAAAAGAAATAAAGACATTACAGTGCTGCTGGGTTAAGAGTTAGCTTCAAGTTGTCATCAATTGATAAGGGATTTGTAAAAAGGACTCTGACAAAGTAAGTTACAAGTATGTACATACCTTTCTTACACACCTACTCTAAGGATAACCATTGACAAATAATTTTTACTTGTGTCTAAATCATATTGAAATAATGTAGGACAATCCTCCATAGATGGCATAAATTGTTCTTGAGGACATGTGGACTAATTGTTTGTCCTTTGTGTTTTCATTTTTTAATAAGAAAATATATCACAACAAAAAAAAGGCTACATGATTAAGATTAATTAACTAACTAGGATGATGCGTTGTTTGATTTTATTGGTTGGATGCTGTTGAATGGTGACAATGTCATTATTGGGCGTGGTTGTTCGAAAAATGAATAATATTTGTTTCTAGGCTGTTTATACCTGGTATAATGGTATCATAGTGTAGTGTAGTGTATAGGTACTTTGCAGTGACTTTGACCTAATTTTCAACGAGCTGAACTAAATGATTTGCCCTGAGAGAAAAAAAAGAAGAAACAGTGTGTATATCATTTATACCTATTTTAAGAATAAGTGCATTTTAGAAATGAAAGATAAGTGCAAGTACCTAGGATATGAAGGAAATGATGTGAGTTGAATACCAAAAGTCCTTATAGTGAGTTTTGTTGAAAGAAAGAAATGTTTAATGAACAGATTATATCGATTTACGTCGTTAAAGATGTGAGATAGGTATGTTAACCTTAGCATACTATTTTCATTTGTTCCATTTTTTTAAAGGCTCTTAAATTTGCAATCAACTGACTCTTAACTTAAAGGCTTCAAGTTGGTTTTATGTCCTTCTAAACATATACTAGAGGAGGAGGGAGATTCATCTCTTTTAAGGAGGTATAGGAATAGATATAGAAATAGAAACATTATTTTATTGCGTAGATAAACACCCATTTTAAGATTGTCAATTATCAATTGATAGATGATAAATATTGAAAATTGAAAAAAAAAAGTTGTGATCATTGAGAAGGTTCGTGAATTACAGTTCTTTGACAAATTAAAGTTTAAATTTCTTAAATTTAAATATTTATCAATTAATTATCGATTATTGACAATCGTTATTATAGGGTGAAAACTAAAACCATTGCTAAAATTTTGATTCGAATCCAAGGCATTAACCATTATGCCATAGGCTACTTCTTTACCACAGTTTAAATTAACGATTACCAAGCGATTCATTCATATCTGTTTCATATTAAACCTTTTTAATGTGGAATTTGTTTAAACAATTGTCGCTTAACGTCTTTAAATAAGTTGTGGCAAATTTTTCGCACAATTTTTTTTTTCTGTGTCAATAAATTTGTGTACACAATTTTTTTCGTGTCCAAAAATTTATTTACACAAAAAAAATTTACCAAAAATGTTTTTTTGACACAAATTATTTAAAGACGTCGAGCGACAATTGTTTAAACAAATTACCAATCAAAAAATTTTGTAGGAAAAAAATATATATGACAAATTTACGAATTCCCGATATACTTCTTTTTTTATTTTTTTGCTTACTTGATCGTCAAGTCTTTTTATGCGGCGGGCTTTAATAAAGGGTGTTCCAAAATTTACCAATGATTTGAATTTGCCGCCATTTGTGTATAGTAAAGTGTTGGCAACCCTAAACTATAAATAATTTGACAGCTGACAGTTTAGGGTTAGCAAAAATGGAGCATTGCATGAGACAACTTTTGAAAGCGGCTTTCTTTCAGGACTAATTTACGAATTCCCGATATACTTCTTTTTTTTTTATTTTTTTGAGAGGTGGTAATGCTTACTTGATCGTCAAGTCTTTTATGGCGAGCTTTAATAAAGGGTGTTCCAAAATTTGCCAATGATTTGAATTTGCCGCCATTTGTGTATAGTAAAGTGTTGGCAACCCTAAACTATAAATAAATTGACAGCTGACAGTTTAGGGTTAGCAAAAATGGAGCATTGCATGAGACAACTTTTAAAAGCGGTGCCTGGTTCCACTATATTAGGTCTGTTTGGTATTTAAAAAAAAAAGGTGTAAAACCTGTCAAACTTTGAAAGAAGAAGAAAATACTCTCAGATCTGGGAAAACGTTTTCGTTTGACAATTCACAAACACTTACTCCTCTCCTGCAAAAAATGCACTAACAAAACATCACAGCTGTTTTTTTTTTTTTTACATTTGATTGAGCGTTGAATGTTTCGAAAGGTTTGTTTGTTTAGTTCAACTTTGAATTGCAACTATTTTTTGAGAGGTTTTATCTAAAAGTTGTGGTTTACCAAAAATGTATGGTAGAACTTGAGGTTTCGATGTAGGTTTTCCGCCAAAACCGAAAATTTCAGGAAAACCGCGTTTTGAGCTAGGTGTGAAAAAGCTATAAAGAGGGAAGTTAAATATGTGGTGTTTTTCTTTTCTTTCCCTGTTCCAGACTATTCTGATGCCGATGGAATCCTCAGCTTTCATGCTAAAACTAAAGCATCAGCGTTCCAGCCTCATTCCTGCAGTAGTCCAGTAGAATCTCTCTATTTCATTGATCACGTAATTATCAAACTCCGAATGCAACTCTGGGGCCGAATTACGGCATCAGTGACTGAACGACACGTGAGGGAAATTTCATATCGAAATATCGAATATCATCTATATTTTGTATGAAATTTCCCTTACGTGTCGTTCAGTCACTGATGCCTTAATTCGGCCCCTGATCTTTCTAAATAGCGCATCATCACTTATTTTTATAAATTTCAAAAAATAAATCACAAAAAAACATGGTATGGCGTATTTCCGTCTACTAAATTCAAAATTAGAACTTTAGAATACAAAACAAAAATATTTAAAAAAAAAACATTTCAAAATTTCAGAAAACTCGAATGTGACTTGTTGCTGAATTTTATTCCCTTATAACACGAACGTATTTAAAATTCTCTCTTTCAATGAGAATGGGAAGCCTACCGAATATCCACGAGTTGGAACGAATCGAACGAAAATTAGGAAGAGAAAGAGAAATAGCACTTATCGAGCAAAGAGCAAGAGAACAAATTGACTTTAATCGAGATAGAGAACGGGAAAGTGTTCCACTTCCACAGGTATGTATATGAATGAGAACGGTTTTCTTTAAAAAAATCAGTACCTACGTTGTGTAACACTCGCATTGATAAAATCAATCGAGAAACGATGAAAATTAAAACATATCATATGAGTTTTGTTTCATTTTCCAACGTTTCTTGACAAATTTCATCCATGCGAGAATTACAGAACTTATGAGGTTTAGTGTTATGCAAAAATGTTGATCTGTGCCTACGTTCTGTATCTCTCGCTTCGATAAAATCGGTAAATAAACGTTGAAAAATGGAACAAAACTCATAAAATTTGTCTTAATTTTCATTATTTCTTTACTAATTTTATCGATGCAAGAGTTACAGAACGTAGACACTGAACGGGAGAAAAGAGACCATTCTTTTGTGAATAAAAATTTCCCTTGGAATGTTTACCTCTTTCGAAAATTCGGAACATGGAATGATGCGCTAAAATTTCCCTTTGAATTTATTGGTATCTCGAATAAAATTTCCAGAGAAATTTGTCTGGCACTTCAATGGATTTTTGTTCGAGGGAAATTTATTCCGGGGGAGATTCATAATAGCAGAAAAATGTTCGAGGGAATAAAATATTCCTAGGGAAATTAAAATTCCCCTCAAGATCTCCAAAAAGGTCCTATGTTCCCAAAGATTTATAATGACCATATTGATTTGTGAGAAAGTTTTCTCTCCAAAACCGTAGCTCAACAAAAAATGAAAAATAATTATAATATTTCTATTTTCAGAATTCTCCTTTTAATCCTTATTTTCTGAATACAAAAACTCATCATCGACATTCACTAACTGCCCGAAATGTCCTACGAACTCGAAGTTCAGGTGGATCACATAATATCTGGGATGATCCTATGATTGAAGTAAGTTTGGAAAATTGTAAGTTAAATATGGTTGACTGTGATTTTGTTTTTTTTTTTTTTGCAGCGCCTTGCAGCCTACTCACCAGTCTCGAATCGATCACATAGAATTAATCCCATCACTCCGTATCAAGTGCAAGCCGCCCTTGCAGCCAGCAGACGTCGTGAATCAATCAACAGTTCCATTGGTGCAACTTCCATTCGGAGACTGTTAACATTAAATAGTCGTTGTTGCCGTCACAAGATTCCAGCACACATCCAGTCAAAAGTCTGGAAGGATTTTACATTTTTAACCGTTGGACACGGTCTTATGTGTGCCATTTTATTGCCCCTCATCGGACTGCAAAGTTCAAACTCGGTCTGGCACCATACAGAACAATGGGTTCATGTAGGTCCGAACATAGGATCAATATTGCTGAGTATTTCGTTTCTGATTTCAACAGGAATGTGCTTTTTCACTGCAAAATTAATTAAAAAACACGGATTTGTCATTCTCATTGCCTCGAGCTATATAGGGATGTGTGTGTTTCTTTTGGGTCATCTATGTTCATCAATTTACACACTCTTACCAGCCTATGTGGTTCTGGGAATTACATTGGGTCCAGCGTGGGTAGGCAAAATAGCTTTGGTGGTACATTTCGCTAGTAGACTGAGCTGTTCTCAGCATGATTGTGCCTTAACTGCTGCTGTTGATAATATCGACGATCATAAGATCTTTTGCAATCGAGAACAGAAAGTCAGACGATTTGCCAGATGGTTTCAAGCCTCTCAAGATATTGGAATTATTATTGGAGCTATTCTAGCATCTTTGGTGCTGGTTTGCAGTTCAACAAATTGGGATTGTTTCAATTTCAGCTTTACCCCAAGTTCAGATTTGATTCCAGTAACACAGAAATCAGTGACACAGTTAAATAATGAATCAGTGGCACAGCCTCCCAGTCCTGCAGTCTTAACAAATAGTAATTTTTTCTATTTATTCGATGAGATGTATAATCATAATGAGCATGGAGAAAGAATTTGTGGTGCTGATATGTGTCCTGTATGGAATTCATTGGATGAAGATAACAACGAAACAAAATCATTATCGCATTTTGTTAGCGAAAAACGTGTTGGAGGTGTTACACTGATATTGATTTATTTGGTTTTCTCAGTTGGTGCTGTGTTGTTGACATGTTTTTCTGGAAAGTTTGAATGTACACTTCGAAGGACACGGGTTAAAGGTGTGACTGATACATTATTGTTTGCTGGACCGATGGCATATTTTATTGGTACTGAACAAGCATATATGCTGGGAGATTTTACAAGGGTAAGTTCTATGAAAATAATTATTTTAAACACCTCGACCCATTCACGGTAGAAACTTTTAATTTTCTATTGAAAATCTTCACGCATTTTAAGAACGTCCTAAAGGGGGCGTTAAAACGATGGTAAAGGGGTGGTCGTTAGAACGGTCGGAAGATTCTTAGAAAATTCTATGGACAGGTTCTATCGTGAATGGGCCCTTTTCGACCAAAAATCCTATGAAAATCTCCACGAACCTTGCGACTATCCTCATGACCGTCCCAAAGTGAATGGCCTCCTAGAAGACGGTTGAAAAGTTTATAGATATTTTTCTATGGAAAATTGACATGTTCTATGGTGAATGGGGCTCATGTGACCGAAGGTTCATTGAAAATATTTACGAACCTTAAGACTGTCCTTATGACCATCTCAACATGAATCTCCAGGTTGAGGAGGCCATTTACGTTGAGACAGTAGCAGGGACAGTCACAAGGTTTGTAGAGATTTCTATGGAAAATTGACAAGTTCTATGGTGAATGGGCCTCCTGTGACCGGAGGTTCATTGAATATATCTACGAACCTTAAGACTGTCCTAACGACCATGTCAACGTGAATATCCAGTTTAAGAAGGTCATTTACGTTGAGACAGTAATAAGGACGGTCGCAATGTTTTTAGAGATTTCTAATGGAAAATTGACGGTACCATTGTGAATAAGCCTCGTGCGACCGGAGGTTTATTGAAAATATCTACGAACCTTACAACTGTCTTTACGACAGTCTCAACGTCCATCTTAAGGCCATTTAGTTTGAGAAGCTAGTAAGGACGGTTTGTATAGATTTTCATAGGATCTCCGGTGGAAAAAGGCCCATTCACGATAGAACCTGTAATTTTTCCATTGAAAATCTCTACGAAACTTGGGACCGTCCCTTTACCAACATCTTATCGTAAATAGCTCCTTAAGGACGGTCGTAAAGTTCGTACAGACTTTTTTTTGGAAAATTGACAGGTACTATTGTGAATGAGCCTCGTTCGAAAAACCAAACGCATCAGAACAGCCGATAAATGATAATTAAGTTTAACTAAAATATTAAATTTCTTTTGAATTTCAGGCTTTTGTATCTTGCTCCCTTGGAATAAGCATGGTAGCTGGAGCCCTCATAGGCATGGGTCTAATGCAGTCCATAGTTTCTTGCACTCTAAGTCTTCTTTTACGATACACAAAACGTATTGTTATCATACGTAAGTTATTTTGAATTTTCAAATAAAATTCATTGAATTTATAATTTATATTTATCTCTTACAGTTGCTGGTTTCTTTTTTCACGCATGTCTTCTATTAGTTTTATCACGATGGAAACCTTCAAGCGATGACAGTGCTTTATTTTATGTTATAGCCGCAAGTTGGGGTGCTTGTAATGGTATGTGGGAAACACTACTTCTAGCCCTGGTAACACTTAACCACACCAATCACATCACAGAAGTCATGGGACCACTGCAAGGTTTAAGATTTTTTGGCTTAGGTGTTACTTTTGCTGCTCATGGATTCTTATGTGAAAATCCAAAAATACTTATACTTGTCATAATATTAGTAGTTAGTGTACCACCGTATGCTATGTTAGAAATACGCTTAGAAGCACAACGAAAGGCACAAATAATGTCATTATGACGAAGCGTTTTTAGTTAGTATACATTCAAAAGAAATACCACCAGAACCCATACAATGTAAAAAAAATGATTGTAAATTAACTGCCATCATGAAGCCGAAGAGCTAATCGTAGGATAGAAAAAATTCAATCGTTCTGTTTTATATTTATATATACAAAATATATAAAAAAAATAAATAAGAATAGAAACTCTGGCTCAAACGTATAGGTACAGTACATGTCAATTTGTTTTTATTTTTTTGCTAAACTTCTTCTATCTTTAATCTTTAGATCAGTTTAAGTTGCCCTTATCTCATCATGAAATCTTTCTCAGTCTTAAATCTACTATATCAGTAATTATAATATATTGTACTTTTGTAAGCCCAACACACAAGGTGTCATATATGGAAGTTAAATTTGTAAAAATTATTGTATACCTACATACATCAGTGTCTTTGTTAAAATCTACAGGGTGTGTTTTTTATTTTTTAGAGATATTACACATAAAAATAATGTTAGTGGCCATGGCATTGGCTTTTTTAAAAGATTTTCTGTCATTTGTGCTTAAAAATGATTTTGGATACATGAATTGTGCTGCGGCTGGCTCGAATGTAGCACAATCTGCAGGAAGTCCAATTTTTTAACATTTTAACAAACAGTTTGACAGCTTGTCAGCAATTAAAATTTGCAAGCGTTATTTTGACGTAAGAATATTCATGGTTAAATGTACTCAGAACAAGCTACAAATCAGCTGTCAAATTTACTGTCACTTGAAAAAGTGTTGCCAATTTAAAAACCAAATCTGTATAAAAAAAAACAATTGTTATTGTTTTTTTCATTTTTAAATAGAAATGTTATTATTATGTAAAGAATGAATGATTTATAATACCAATAACATAAGTATAACTAAATTATGTAGAATGTTGGTAATAACGGTTAAAGCTTGGATTATTGCTAAAACATGATTTTATTTAAATAATGACAAAAAAGAGCTCGAAAATCGATTTTGTATTTTGGTATTATGGCAGAAACTTATAAAAATCGTTTCAAATAAGTATTTCCAATGTGCAAAAAAAATTAATGAAAAAATCAAATAAAGTCACCGCCTTACAAAAACAGTTTTGGGAAAAGTGCACCAAATCTATATGTTAAAATATTAAATACAACAATATATATTTGTTTTTTACTTTTTATTTAGTACAAAATAAATCGATGGTTAAATGTTCTAATTTTTGCACCCTAACCTACATAAAATGCGTAACATTAAATACACAGTCCTATATATTCCTAAATACCCTTGCATGTAATGTAATAATTTTTTTTTGTTTATCTTAAGTTTGAAATTGAAAAATAAAATATAAATGTACAATAAAATAATGTTGTGTTTTATTGAATTAATTTATTTTAAGTCAGAAACCTAGGAACTAGATTGGAAAAACCTCTAAACAGTTGTAAAATTCTGCAATGTCTAATGTTTGTTTTAAAACCTGACTTAATTTTAAGTTAAGACTTAAATCCATGGAAACAGCAGCATCACTTTCAAAATATTTTAAGTCCATCACCAAACATACAATGATATTGGAATGAGAGATCGAAAAATTTTAATTAAAATCGTAGGAGCCGTTTTTTGCGAAAAATGAGATTTTCCTTACCGGTTTTTAAACTTTTGTATAGAAGGTATCGTTATTTTTCGTTATAAGAATAATTTTTATTTAAATTCTTATTTAAATTTTTAATTAAAAAAAAATAAAAAATCGAAAAAAAAATTTGAAAATTTTGTTATACAGTATTTTTAAAACTTTTTGGAACATTCTCCACAAAAAATTGATCAAAATCAGTTGAATCGTTTTTGAAAAAAATCGGAAATCAAAAAAAAATATGAAGTAGCATTTTAACCATTTTTTGGAATTTTTTTTTAATAAAATGGTAGCTTTGTAAAAAAAAAAACTGAATTTAAAAAAAAAAAAGTTTTGGGCACGTTTTGAGTAAAATAAGATTTTCATTTTTTTTGTAAAAAAAATTATACTGCACCTACTCTTGTTTTTGGTCATAAAAAAACTCAAAAAAATGAATTGAGAGACCCACTTTTGACTTCGCTATCATCGTTATGTCAAGTTTGATCAGAATCTCGAGTTCGATTTTTTTTGGCGAATCCATACATGTACATATAGTGGCGCAGATTCATAACTCTACAGGCCAAAAGTTTATAATGTATTATTGACCTTCCTTGGACCAAAAGTTCACATAAAATTTTTGTAGACTTCTGGCCTATCTATTGTGGATTTCTGACCCACTTAAGTGTTCCGTACCAGGCATTAAGAAAACTGGCCTGGCGACTGAGCATACCCTAAGTGGAGAAAATATGTCTCGTGAGCCGAACAGAGGAACCTTCAAGCCTCCAAATCCTTTCAAACCTCGAAGCTCACCATTCGAGGCATTGTTGTCTAGGAAAATGCGTGGGTATATTTTTTGTTTATTTGAATTTTCAAAGTAATTTTTTGAATACAAGTTTAATTTACAAAAATTAGAAACAATTGTTGTGGACTTATGACCTTATGTTGTGTTTCTGGCCTAAAAGGGTGGGTTATAAGCACAAAAATTATTTGTGGACTTGAACCTACCCAAGTGAGTCGAAAGTTCATTATGGATTTTTGACCTGTGGATTTATGTTCCCGCGCCCCATAAAGTGCTCATATCGCAAGTAAAAATAATTGCATATCCCACAACCAATTTGTTTTCTTTATATTTAAAAATGGAGCATTCTTATTGAAAGACCATTTAGCATGTAGGTATTCTAAGAAGTTGCATGTCAAAAATAATCAGAAAAACGTTTTTCAGATTTATTTTTTAATTTTTTGAAAATGGTAAATTTTGAAAAATGGACAATAAATATTTCATGAAAATTAACAGGTGACAATTCTAAAAATTTGTCGCACTATTCTGTCAAATTTTCAGTTCATAAAATATTGACAAGTGACAGAGATATCTACATATAAAGTGTGTTTTATTCATTGCTGCATAGCCAGCGCAGCACAAGTCTGAATAAAACGATCACTCACTCTTTACGTTAATTTCAATAATTGAAAGCTCTATCGCCAGCACAGCCATCTTTTTTCTTACTGACTTCTTTATCGCCAGCAATAAAATTGTTTTTGTTTGCCAAGGGAAATTTTGCTGCACTGGCTATGCAGCAATGAATAAAACACACCTATAATTGCCAGTTGAACACAGCAGTAAATTTGTGATTAGAATTTTGTCATTGTCAGATTTTGAAAATTTTATCGTGTCCATTTTTCCATTGTAAGATTTAGTAAGCTTTCAAATTTTAAATGTTTAATTTATCAGTGTTGTTGTCAAATACTGAGAAAAAAAAAATCTTGAATTAGCCTGCTCGATTTTTGACGGATCAAAATTTGTGAGGATTCTGAAATATAAACAGACATATTATATATTTTTTTTTTTCTCATAAAACATTGTCAGTCAGAGAATTCATGAACATTCTTGGAAAGTTCTTAACAATTCACTGAACTGTGTTAACTTGGCCTTTTTGTAAAAGATGACCAATTAAATGACTACTTTTGACCACCCATTAACTTTTTTTACCACCCACAAATTGTCGAATAAATCGATTCTGTTAAATAAGGGCCCAAAAATTGATTTTTTCAAATTTTTTTTAATACATTCAATTCTTTTATTTTTGAACATTTTTGACCACTTTTTAACTTTTTTTTTACCACCCCTGGAAAATTTTTTTTTTATTTTTCATAAAACCAATTTTTTCATTTTTTTTTTTTCTCGAAAAATATTTTTTTCGAATTTTGAAAGATGACCATTTTGAAAAACACAATTATCTCAAATGTCCTTTAGAATTACATATTATTATAATTTTTTTTTTTTTTCAAAATTCGAAAAAAAAATTTTGATGAGCTAGAATAGTTTTAAAGGATGGTCATTTTAGATATTTGTGTTTTATTTTAAAATGGTCATCTTTCAAATTTCGAAAAAAAATATTTTTTGAGGAAAAAAAATTAAAAAAAAGTATCGAATTTTTTTTTCAAAAATTAAAAATTTCCAGGGGTGGTCAAAAAAAGTTAAACAAATTTGAAAAAATCGATTTTTGGGGGCGCAGTTGTTTTGGCCCCCCATTTAACTGAATCGATTTATTCGACAACTGTGGGTGGTGGTCAAAAAAAGTTAATGGGTGGTCAAAAGTAGTCATTTAATAGGTCACCTTTTCCAAAAATTAAAAAAATCGGACACAAGTTAACACAGGTAATTCACTGCCATGGCAGTTTTTTCTGATCTGAATACTTGACAACTACCGCATATTTTCTGACCATTATTTATGGGCCAGAAATTTGACAATTATTAACTTATCACTTTACAAATTGTAATCTGTCACACTTGTCATTTTTTATGAAACAGAAGCTTTGGTTGATGATTTTTTTTTGTTGAAAATTAATTTTTAACTGGACCAGAACGAAAATTAAAAAATGGCTTACCTACTTTAATTTCTTTAAAAAAAAATGTACGTAGGTATATATGAGAAAGAAGCTATTGCCCATCATCAATCTTATAACACAGCTACAATAAGTTTATAACTATAATATTCTTAATGAATTTCATTTTCTTTCCTATTCAAATAAATCATTGTTATCAGAATTAAATGCAAATCATAAGTTTGTGTTTTCATTCGAAACAAAATTGTTCAAAAAAATCCCAGAAGAAGAGAAAATCCACTATGTAACATAAAAACCTTCCCTACCCTAACATTCTATGTAATGTTAGGTTATAACATCGCATAAAACTAGATAAATTCAAAAGCTATAAATCTCCAAAGCTTTCACATTTATACAAAGCTATGTTTTACTTAGCTTTTAAAGTGACAAACAAAATAGAAAATAATGGCAAAAAGACACCCACCCTATTATATGATGCTCTCATATAGTCAGAATAGAGACTATAATACTCTACTGCGTCTGACCATAGTTTAAATGGTTTTCGAACTTCGTTTTTATATTTCGTGCAGTTTTCTTCATATTTTCGGTTCTCTTGTTTTGTGCAGTTAGGTAAAAGCAACTTATTCCGAAATACGCTCGAGTAAATTGTTTTGTGAGTAATCAAGCTTTTTTATTAAGTTAACAAAACTTACAAAAAAAAACACACAAAAAGATTATAATTGATGTTTTTTTATTAAATTAGTTTTTTGAATCGGACTTGAACAAATTAAGACAAATAGAGAAAAAAAACTTGAAAAAACTTGAACTAGGTGGCCCATTTTTTAACTTGTCAATCGGTTGTTTTTTTTTTTTATGTATCTACTGGTATATCCATCAACCTAGAAAAAAAAGCTAATTGGTGAAATATATATTGAGAGGTTATACTCAGTTACTGCATTCAATATTAACATTTATTAATTATTTAAATTAAAGTGATATTTTGTATGGTTTTTTTGTTTAAAATTATCTGTGAAATACTTCAGTTTAACTTCAGTTGTTTTTTTTTTTTTTTTTTTTTGAAACATTTTTTTGTGTCAAAATAAATCCTTCAAGGTTGTGTGTGGCTCCTTGAGATCCCTGCATGCTGCACCCTCTTTTCCTCGCTGAATGAGGATGACTTTCTGTTTCTGTGGATTGTACCACTTCAGCGAAAATCTCTGCGTGTGGTAGTACATTATGGTAGTAGGAAATCATATGGCAGTTTGAAGTTTGTTTATTTTGTGACAGTTTGAAAATTTAAGAAAATAGATTTTATATTTTTATTTATACTTAATTATATATGTGTGTGTTCAAGTATTGTCCAAAACTTCGAATTTCTACGAATTTTAGTCTAAAACTCTTTCAAAGTTCATATAAAAAAACATAAAAATTTGTAGAAATTCGCACCTACTTGTATGCAATGCACGTTATTATATTTCTTTTCATTATTTAAATCTTTTGTAAATCTATAAGAATCTATAAATTTGCAATTAATGTTACTTATATAAATTTATTTATTTTTTTTTTAGAAAATGGATTCTTTTGAAAGTGGCTATAATAATACTGAAAAGCAAGAAAAATCATCCACAACATCAAATGAACAGCGAACCGCGTTTTCTTCAAAACAAAAATATGATCTAGGTGGAAAAATTCCAGCACCAATTAAGACAAATATTACAATATGTGGTGGAATAGCAGAACCACTAAAGAGCGCAACTTTAACAACTCCATCAACACCAAGAATTGAACTTAGTCGAGCATCAAGTTCTTCTCATCACGAGGATAGTCGTGACAGTAGTCCAGATAATGTATTTGAACAGGTGATATTTAATTTGTTTATAAAATTTTTACCTACTCTAAAATTATTAGTGAAGAGCACTTAAAGTAAAAAAAATTTTTTATTTTGTTTGATTTTTTTTTATTATATTTACTTAATAAGATTCTTTAAGTATAGGACATTAACCTTGCAAATTTATTGGCAGAAACATGTTGCTGCCTTTAGTTCCTTAACGATTTGAAGCAACTCTGAGCAACAAGTTTCTCCAGTGTTTTGGTGGTGAAAATCTGCTAACAATTCTGAGCAACAAAAAGCTGCGGGCAACAAAGTGTGTGGGGAACAACATAGCCTAATAAATACAATGACTGATAATTAGTTGATAGCTGGACACTTGTCCTTTGTAAAACATGAGCTTTTCATCCAAACCAAGTGAAAAATTAAATCCCTATTCACACTCTATACATTCTTCATTTTACAAGCAAATGGGCTTAAAGTTCAGAACTAAGATAAATAATGAAATTTTTAAATTAACAAGCTTATAGATCGTGAATATGTAGTATAGCACGTTGCGTTATGGTTAGTGCGAAGGACGGACATGCCGAAGATGGGGATAGACAATAGCGGACTGGGAGTCAAAGGGCCTCCTGGGACTTTGAGAAAAAGGGCCACGAAATAATAAAATGAGTAGAAGGAGTAGAAGGAGTAAAACAAAAATTAATTCCGAAAACAACGATAGAAAAAAATTGATCGTTGTGTAACTCTAGCCACAAAAAGACTGCTCCGAATTTTCTTTAATGTATTTGAGTTAACAAAAAATGTTACTTGATTTTTGAAAACATTACTGCAATAATGCAAATTTTATAATTGATTTTCCCACTTCTGCTGAAACTTCGAAAATGCTCACACCAATTGAAATATTGTTCTTTTCTATTCTGTTTGTGTGGCCATGAAATTTAGTGTGAAAGCTTTCCTTTAAATGAATTGAAAGTACTTCCATAGATTAAAAAAATTACTAAAAGTAATTTGGGATCCTCCGTAGGTTCCCTATAGGGCCTCAATATTTAGTGTGGAAGCCTCAACTATAGTTTCGTTTAAAGTGTCTGAGAGTATACTGTGTGGGCCCCCTTGGGCCTATAACAGCTCAATAATAATAATAAAATTAGTCAACTTAAATATACTTTTCGTTAAAATAATATTGTAGGGATCCAACAGCTTTATCCTCATGTTGGGGCGCCTAAAACAGCTATGTGGGCTTCCTGAGATTCCTTTGGGGCCAAAAAAAGCTTTTTTACTTTAAGAGAACAGAAAGTACTGCAGGGGCTTTCATGCGTTTTTCGCTCTCCCAAGCCGCCCGGTGGGCCAGTCCGCCCACCGCCCCGTCGCGGTCGGCAGAAAATTGTACATCCCCTGCATTCCTGCCGATAACAAGCACACAGGAATCGTTAAGAGAGATTTGAGTCGCTATAGTCCTGCTTATCTACGAGCTGTTGCGCCACCAAATTTATTTATTACTAGGTGAACACCTCGCCACGCCACCTATTGATCATTTGGCAAACTATAAAATTTCAACTTTCAAAAACATATTACTACACATATCATGCGTTTGGTTTATGACATTTTACCTATAAAATTTAAATTTTCTATAGGGATATTTAGTATTGAAGAATCTCAAATATAGGAAAATAGGCGGATTTCCCGAAAAAATCTAAAGAAGTTTTGCCTCAAGAGAGATTTATTACAAATTTTCAGAAGTCTTCTAAGGCCGATATATATATAAAGATAAAATTCTAAAATAAGGAAAGTGGGTGTGGTAGTGGGCGGGATAAAAAATACATGTCATGCTTGAAGATTGCAAAGATCTAAATTACAAAATATTTACAGTTTTTTTGTTGATTATTTATAAAGATTACCCTTTGGAGGTTCTAATACCATAAAATTCCTCTCTGGGTTGGCCGCCATTTTTTGAAAAAAAAAATTAAGACGTTTATGCGATTTTCTCGGTGTCTCAAAATGCACGCAAGATTTGAATTTCACGCCATTTGTGCGGTAAGGTGTTGCCAACAAAAAAAAAGACACTTTGACGGCTGAAAGTTGGCATTTGAGGGTTATTAAAAATGAAGCACTTCACAAAAGAACAACGCGTTTTCATTATTAAGTAACAATTTGAAAAAAAAAAAATTATGAAGGTTTGGCGGTGATTTATTCGAACAATATCATTTTCAGAGATTAAGCTCATTTTCATTTTGGTTGCTTCTTTAATCTTCAAAAATGTTGCATTTGGGATTCAGAAAACACCCTACACTTTAATTGTCGATATGTAAAGATGACACGACCACATTTTTATTGTTAAAAATTACTAATCCATGTCCATTGCCCATCCCTAAATTTTTCAAAAGAATTTTTAAATGTTTTTGAAATAAATCGTTTACAGTTTTCTTCAAGAATTTGTTTTTTTTTGTAAATAATTTGTAGACTCGGGCGTATACGTACTTTTTTTTAATTGAACACTTAACGCATTTTCTTATTTTTTCTTTGCAATACAAGGTTTTATGCAGCACAAATGTGCATGTGACAGCTTATTGCAACATTTAAGATTAGACTATAGAAATAATATATAAATTGTTTTGAGAATTTTTTTTTTTAACATCACATCCTACATACTCAGTTAACGAGTTAATTTTTAAGACGAAATCATATATTTTTGCTCCGTAAAGGAAAACCAAATAAAAAACTTAAAATATAGGAATTTGCCATGACATTATGCCCCATTTTAAAAATTTATAAATAAGGCTCAAGCAAAAATATCTCAATAATAAATAAAATAAGACTACATCTTAATTTTTATATTTATCTTTATTTTTAAAAATTAAATGGCACCCATAAACCATCCTACGAATAGCTTCTTGCATCGAGACCTTGATAATAATGTTTACAACAACAACCACACATAAAATGTATTATTTTTGCCCATCAATCATTGATTCCCCTAGCAGTTTGAAATTGCATTCAGCACACATTTTTCTTAGTTCTTACAAGTAAACGAAAGACTATGAACTTCTATTTGAAATCTGTTTGTTAATGAATTTGAAAAATAACTTCCAATTCGTCATTTGAAATGTAAAGTTCATATGTGGGAAGGCGAAGGGGTATACATTAAGAAAAATTAAATAACATCCCAAAACTATACAATTTTTATTTGTGTTGCATATTTTTTGGGGCCTTAATTTATTTTCCTTTGGTCTTATTTCCTGGGGCTTTATTTCAAGGACTATATATTTTGACATTCTTAAATAATTAATATAGACAAAGAAAAGAAAATTCCAATAAAAATTTGTTTTGTGCGGCATAGGTCCTGTAAATACGTGGAATTATCCACACCCAGAAAAGTACGTTCAAAAAAGATATTCAAATTCAATAATTTTAATTCATGATTGTAAAAGTTTTGTTTTTTAAAACACAAACAGTGCAAATCATGAGCTGCAAAAAAAAATGAATTACTTTAACATGTATAGTAACTACAGTTCCTACAGTTCAATACAGTACAATGAAGTCAACAAACGCATTAGTCAAGTATAACAGCGAAGAACTGACTCCTTTTTTTTATTTATTTATTTTAAAAGAAGGTTTTTTTTTTATTCAAGCATCGTAGTTAATTTAATTCTTAGTGTTGTAATTCTTGTAAAAATGAACTAATACATGAAAAGGTTGGCACTGGCACACTACAGGACCCAATTGGATTAGGATTTCATGAAGAAGGTGCTTTAGAATTACGTAGCTCAACAGAAGAGTTATTCTTTATGGATCCGGAGGCAAAAAAAGAAGAACAAGAAAAATTACAGCAACAAATACAGGTAAGAAGTCAAGCTATATTTGTGTGTACTTATAACAAAAAAAAATAAATTTTATTCATAACGATTATGGAATTTGCAATACAACTGATTCACAGTGATTCTCTTTAGCCATTTGTGATGAAGAGAAGAGACTGAGAGAAAACTTGTTCTTCGAATCAGTAGGTCTGTTCGCGTACTTGCCCAAAACTGCCAGATTCTACCACATTTATTTTTTTTATATGAACTTTGACAGTTAAAAATGGGCTAAAAATGGTATAAATGGGTAGGATTGGCAAGTAAACGAACAAGGTTGGTATTGGATCCAGGATTCCATAATTATCATATTAGTTCTGTTTGGTATCTTTTTTAAGAAAAAGGTGAAAAACCTGTCAAACTTTGAAATTAGTAAAAATACTCTTAGATTGGGGAAAATTCGTCAAAAAGTTAACAAACGTACCGAACCACTTTTTGCATAAGAAATATCAATTTTCTGTTCAAGACCGTCAAACGGTGCCAAATCATTTTGAATCCTGTAATTTATAAATTGTAAAATGATTTTTTATACTGAAAAATGTCGAACGAAAATGTAACGTTTTGATGGACTTATCTGAATTTTGATCAAGTGAATGTAAAGACAATCTGAATGAATATTTTGTCAATTTGCAACCAACGTCAAGTGACAGACGATAACAGTTGAGTATTTGACAGTTTAACACTCCTTGCACAGAAATTTGCAAGTTATCCAATGAAGGTGAAATTATTTGCTTTCTCTACTTGTGCTCTCTTGTTGCAACTTTTTTGAGTTAAAAAACAGAAATTCGAGACAAATTGTGAAATTTGTGCAATTTTGGAAAAAATTTCACGTAACCAAACAGAGCTATTTGGTCGGTTCCCGTACTGTAAAGCCCGTTTCACAATGCGGTATAGAAACAATACGTCGACGTAAAGAGATCTCTTCACAATTGTTCTCTCTAAAAAACAAAATTTTAAATATTGAAATAATACATAATAAAAAATTTCTCGTCGTCAAATCACATCACGTCCTTTTTCATTTTTGTTTCGAACTTATGACGCGACGTGGCGAGAAATTCTTTAATACGCATTAATTTAATATGAAAATTTTTTGTTCTAAAGAGAGAACAACTGTTAAAATAAAATTATTATTATAAGAGATCACGTCGACGTCTCGTTTTCACGCCGCATTGTGAATCAGGTTGTGAGTTTGTGTCAATTTTAGTCTAAAGTCGTTAATGTACTCAAAAAATGTATTGTTTTTTTCACAGAAGAGAGGGAACAAACTTTCCTCTATCAGTGGTTTTCTATGGACAAAAATGAACAGTTAAGCAAATTGCCAGTATGAGAGTAGAAGAACAAAAGCCAAAAAAGTTATGTCGTGTGTCTCGTTCACATAAAATAACACGGATACCGAACTGTGAATTTTATTGAATTAGCGTTGTTGTACTTTTTGAAACTTAAAATTTTTGTTTTAATCATCCTCTCTTAAAAATTTGACAGTTTGTGATTTTTTGTGCAAAGATAAATAATTGAACTGATTTTCCTATTTGCAGTAGGAAGGAAAAGTTAGGGTAACAAACCTCAATGGGTTCGATCCTTTACTTTGTGTACAGAAACTCACAAAGTCAATTGTCAAATTGTAAAGAGCAGGGATGAAATTCTCTTAAAAATCCAAAAATTGCACTAAAGAAGGGAAATTTACAGAATTCCGTAAGGTGTTATGTGAATGACACGCACAATCCAATGTTTAGCTTTTATTAATTAATTCTCATATTGACATTTAGCTGAACTGTGAATTTATTTTCAAAAAAATTTCTTGAACCGAAAATCACAGATATGGGGAATTTTTTTTGAGCGTTCAATCACAAAAAGGGAATTTTTTTTTTCTCTTTTCTAAGCATTCTCTTTTGTGAAAAACTGCAAAATTTTTTTCAGAATCGGCTTTGTACTGAAATCTCCACAAATGAACAGAAAATTACATAAATTCAAAGTAAAGGAACTAACCGAATTTTAAATAGGGTTATGTTTCAATTTTAAGATGAATTAACTACAAAAATTGGTAAATAACAACTTTTTTAACCAACTCCTTTTTTGTTTTTACCTTTAGCAAGCACGTCGATCGTCACCTATAATTTTTAAATTCGATGAACACCAAAATTATTTACAACACCATCAACGCAAGGACTCGGCCAGCTCAGAAGTTGCCGCATTACTCTGCATTTCTGGTCGCACAAGTAGAGTGTCTAGTGTTGGTAGTCAAGGATCGGCAGTTAGTCGATTGTCTGCAATATCAGGTGTATCACGTTCACCATCACCACATCGTATGCTACTCGAGACATCCTTTTGTGGTCCTAAGCCTCTTGAGAACATTGTCGACGGTGGTATTGTTAGTGTTGTTGAAGCTCCAACAGCAGAAATTCTTGAACAAGTTTTACTCTCAAGAAAACATGATCCAACGCAAGCGGTCTTTGCCGAGGGTATAAAAATCGAGTCTTCTCCGCAAAAAAAAAAGCCTCCAACGAGCATTTCTAATGGCGATACAAAACGAAAATCATCATCAACCGATACTGTGAAGCGATCAAGTCGACAAACAACTTCAAAAACGGTTTCTTCACGCACAGCCAACCGTTTGACAGCAAATAAGAGCCCCGGACAATTGGTGGTTGGCAAAACACCCAGTGGATCAGAGTATATTCGAATTAATTTGAAACCTGATCATATGTATAAGGATAAGGGTGTTGGACCTAATGAGAGAGTTGTTGAAGTTACAAGTCCAGGTGGTGTTACAGAAAAATCTGGACCACACAAAAAACCAATCTCACTTAGTCTAGGTAGAAATCCAGTTATCGATGAGAAACGTTTGACACCTAGTTTAAGTCCCAAACCATCAAGGCATTCAGCACTTTCTAAGGAAGCTATCGGCAGTCGATCTCCATCGCCAGCAAACGTATCTGTTTCCCGTAAGAGCTCATTTTGTTCCCTATTCAAACTCAAGGATTCTCCAGATTCTCCCAAAGATCGCGTCAGATCCCGAAGTAAGAGCCGAGATCGTTCAACACCACAATCACAAAATCCTACACCAAATAAACAAAAATCAGTTTTGGCAATATTTAAGCCGAGGCGTATTGAAGGCAAATCAAAGAGTTCATCGCCTATTGATTCCGATTTTGATCGGCATACCCCAACCGGTGGCAGGGTCATAGACAGTGCAATGGAAACATTTCAAAGTGCCGGCTCAAGGCCTTCAAGTAGACTTAGATATTACGATAAGCCTGTCGATGGTAAAAGCATTCATATTCCACTGCACACACCTCCTGAAGAGAAAAATGTTAGCAAATTACTGCAGGAATCTAAATCCAGGCCACAATCAGCTCCTGCACTTAAAGAATCATCATCATCATCAACAGCACCAACAAATTCTTCAAATGCATTGAAAACTAAAACAAACGATGTTTCTCCACCACAAATACCTTCAACCGCAATCAAGCCTGAACAGCTTAATGAAAATTTCACTTTGGCTGCTCCCATAACAAATGCACATCAGCCAAATAAAGTAACCAAAATCCAGTGCATAGAAAACCTAGATGCAATTCACACGCTTCCTCAAGACGTCGATGAGAAAGAACAAACCTGGAGCCTTGAAGTTCATCAGCATAGTTCTCAAGACAGCCAAGATACTATTTTATCTGATAATTCTTTACCTAATAACTGCGTTTCCAAATTGACTGCTCGAACTAATTTGGGAAATGTTACCGAAAATGCCATTGATGAGAATGGGATTGCAGCAGAAGTGCACCGAGTCCCTTCAGAGACTATTCCTCATCAAGCCCATCAGCAGTTCGATGAATCAATGGCAAAAGAAAAACGAAGAATTCTCTTCGCAACAAGACTAGGCTCAGGAAGTCAAGAGCAAATGTTTAGCACACAATTTAGCCTCTCGAAGACCGAAAGCCTTTCGAGTCAGCTCTCAGAACATGCCTCAATCCCCGAGAATTCAGTGCAGGAGGTTCTTCAGCGCAAAGATACCATACTGCGTCGACCAGATGATAGTGTTTCAACTACTAAAATCACTTCTTCGACCAGCAATAAATCTGAGAGTTTTAGAAAGTCCTCAGCGTCAAAGTCTCAGTCAACATCTGAGGATGAGAAGCAAGCTCCAGCTGTTACTGGAATTTTAATGCGTAAGAAAGAATCGATGAATGAAGAAGTTAGACGCAAATCATCACGTTCAGCCTCAGAAGATGATGATGTTGCAACTCATAGGCATTCTAGATACTTGGAAAATTTCGATGTACGTAGAAAACTCCATGAGAATGTCACAGCAAGAATTTCAACAAGTCCAGTAATGGAGCAGAAAAAAGAAGATGTCACTATCAAAGTAGCAGCTGAATGTCAAGATCCCGAATCACTACATTCCCGAGAGCCCGAACAATTACAAGAGGACGAGGTTGTTCCTGTTGAAACAAATACATCACTGCCAAGTAATTTGGCTAGCTCTGAATCCTTTAGTCAACCCTTTCATATCCCATCAGCAGAAAGACAATCATTTGCTTCGACTGATGAGCCAGAATCTTCTGAGAGCGAACGTGACTCAGAATCAGATCCTCATCGAATGAAACGAAATTTATCACATCACATAGCTAGTGCTATTGAAGATCACGAAAGTACAGGTTTGGTTTCACAAGATTCATTTGACGATGAGCTTCCTTATATTCCGACAACACTGCCTGAGGAACGTTCTCATGGTGTTGCGCTGATTCCAATGAAAGAACGTTTGCATATGGAATTGAAAACATGTCCCCTAGATCGGCCACGTTCTACAACACCTCTTAATCCTTCACATCTTGAAGAGTATTGTGGAATTGTAGCCCCCGAGGCAGGAGACCTAGACCATCGGCCACCAATAAGAGGTGAAAAGCTTCGAATAAGTCTTCCGAAAAAAGACTCCACTAAGGATAAAGCACAAAAATCAAAATCTCCTCGACGAACTTCAACATCGAGTGGAAAGAGTTGGTTCGAATTTGCCGAAGAAGCTATTCGCGGTCCAACTGCAACTGTCGAAAATAATAAACTAGCTAGTATTCCTAAGCTTCCGGATGAAAGTCAAACTCCTGAAGCTACACCTCCTATTATAGCTCAAGCCGCCAATCAGGCCAATAATATTAGAAAGCTATCTGATCAATGGATAGACTTTCAAAATATTCCCGAAAAGCGTAAAGCTCCGAAAAAAATTACAACACTGCCAAAGGACACTTTAGCTGATACCAAGACTACTATGGTTGTACACTATAATTATGTCAAACCGGAAGAGTGTCAGTGTGAATGTCATGAAGTTGAGAGGGAATCTGTGCTGACACACAAATCAATTGCTTCAGTGGACTTATTAAATCCGACGAATAGAGAAGATATGCAGCCACTTTTGGAGCCTGAAACTTTAGAGAGTATTGATCCCAGGTGAGTTCTTTTTTTTTCACACCATTTCGGGTGAAGATGTTTTTCTTTCAACTTTGAATGTGTTTTTTTTTTTGTTTTAAGTGATTCATCAAGAGAGTACAGTTGCTATACAGATGATGAAACCGAAGGTGCTAGAACAAATCAAATGCAAGTAAGTACACAAACTAATTGAAAAATCGTGCAACAGCTGTCACCTTATCGGAAGATGCTATAATTTCTTACAAATGGCAGCAACTATCAATTTTTATTCTACTTTGACATTTTTGAAGAAAACTCATTCTGTAACTCTCACATCAATATAATTGGTCGAGAAACGCTGAAAAATGTTGAACAAAACTCGACTAATTTTATCAATGCAAGGGTTACAGAACATAGGCACAGTTTTCTTAAAAAATGACAAAGCAGAATTGAAAGTTGCCATTTGCAAAAATTATAGCATCTTCCGATAGAGTGACAACTTTTGCGCCATCTAAATTTTCGTATCCTTATTACATTATTGTTTGTTTTAGACTGAAGAATTTCCCTTGCGTGGCTTGCACAACTCTAGAAATACGAAGTTCCCTGACAACCGATATTCTTAAGATTTACCTAAAAATATGGTGGTTATATTGGTTATATTATAATGAGAGATTTAGTTTGTAAGGCAGATTATTAAAAAAAATTGTTCGATTTATATAATAATTGTAAGAATGTGGTAGAAAATTGATACGAAAACTGGGTGCAGTTAAAACCTATATAAATTGGATTGCCCATTTAATAATATCTATATTGATGGGCTGTAACGCACAAAGTGATGGATCAAATCCCATCAGCCCAACAATCAAATGTTGTTTGTTATGGGTATTTTGTCTCTTCCGATGAAGTGACACATCGGTTCTCTTAACTCTTAAGAGTATCTATTGTACCGGTCTCTCTTCAAAAAGTTCAAAGTCTTTGATTGACTTCAACGATAATGCCTCCTCAAATTTAAAGAGATATCTATAACCAAGGATTGTTCAGTGATCAGTTTATTTCCTTTAAATCTTAAAAAAAAAAAAACTGGGGCTCTAGCATGTATTTTGGTATACAATTTAAAATAGGCGATTAGAAACAATCGAATTAACTAATAGAGATGCTTCCAATGTTTGTTTAATTCGACTAAGAGCTCGATTACATATATCAAATTACTGGCTAGACTCGTTGAACAACTTCTCCGAATTCAGTTTTAGATATTAAACAATTTACAAATGTGATCCATATATATAAATTTGCAACAACTTATAAACAAAATGCATATTCACACAAATAAAATATAACCTTACCACACAATCATCGATATTTTCTATTTTTTAAATGTCTCCCTAATCACCAATTAAAATATTATAACAAGTCTGATTTCAAAAACCTAAGTCCCCTTTCATACAAGGAAACAAGTTGCTGGAGATTTTTTGACGTTTTCTTTTAATTTCCAATTCCCACCAATCGTAGACCGTTCATTCCTCTTACTTGGTGCCCTTCTCATCTAAAAACTGAAAGTTGCTGGAAACTGAGTTTCCTTGTGTGAAAGGGGACTAAGACACCCTAGTAAGAACATCAAACAGATCTAACTTTACAGGACTATTATGGTGTTGTGAGGGCTCACAAGTCACAAACTGTTGTGAGATTGTTGTGATTCGATAACATTAGCTGTGTTTTCTTTCCCCCCAGATCTGAACAAAATTGTATATTTGCTTACGAAAACTTACATGTATTACAAAAACAACACAAGATCCAACTTGGTTTTTCCAAATTCATTTTGAACACACACCCTTAGTTTGTAAATGTCGTCAGTAGTGTAAAGAAAAAAGACAACGGGTATATACATATACAAAAAAAACAAATGGAAAAAAGAGTTGGGTATAACAAGCTGTCACTGAGATCCTGGGTTGTTTTATTTTCATGATCTGATTTGGATTGGATCTGGGGGAAAATAACACACAGCTATTTTCGGTATTCTCAGACAATCCTAAAAAGAAACCTCACAAAAAACTCACCACAGCAAGGTGAATTTTTTATTTTATTGTTATAGCTTTTTTCACACCAAACCCAAAACCGGGTTTTTGACAAAAAGTTTTCAAAAACTCAAAAAGCGTTCACAACGAACATTTACACGTTTTCGTTTCACATTTCACACCAATTCGTCTCCTGCAAAAAAAAAAACAATAACAAAACATCTTATTTACATAACACACATAAAATTTCTTTTGTCAGCAGCCTTCAACAGTTTTTTTTACATTTGATTGAGCACTGAATGTTTCGAATGGTTTGTTCGTTTACCCTAATTTACCCTACTGACCCTACGGTTTAAAAAAAAATCTGTTTTTTTTTTAAATTTTTAAACAAAGTTTCCTTTCACATGATATTTTTTTTTTATCACTTAAATCTACCAGCTGGTTCAGATAATTGTAAAAACCCAAAATCCGACCTTTAAAGCGTGGAAACCCTATGCCTTGACCATATTTCGCCAGGCAAAATGTTAGTTTAGACATTTATACTCCCTATCCGCTAACTCGATGAGGCTAGGTCTTTTTATGGCGGGATCTTAGACTATAAATTTGACAGCCGTGTAAATGCGTCTTTCGAATAATTATTGTTGGTATTCACTGCACAAAAAGTATTGCGGCAACAAAAAATTATTAAATTGTTCAATTTTGTTGAAATTATTTACATATTAACAAATGCATGATGAATATGAAAAAAATAAGGTTTGCAGTCTAACTGCGCTTATGTTTATATAAAAAATATTTTTATTTTTATTGAAGATTTTATGAAATTAATTACAAACGAACCACAAATTAAATTGTATTTAATCTAAACCCTGAATGAATGGTAAATAAAACCCGTGATTTAAAAATAAAAAAAATATCAAGAATGTTCACAATAAAAGTTTTGTTTTTGGACGCAAAAAATGATTCCGGACGCCATAACAAAAAAATAATATAGAGGCACGTAAAACATAAACTAATAAACGAGACTAGAGAAATGTTAATAAAAGAGTTTCGAGGAGCGTTTAGTAGCTCCTTGGTAAACTATCTTATGAAACTTCAATGGGCATTTTGACTTTTATATAAATTTTATAAAAAAGGCATTAAGTTGAGACGAAATAAAAAACTACTTTGGAGCTAAAATAGTTTACTAAAGCTTCGTTTAAGATAAGACAAAACTGATTATAAAATTCGAAGCAAATCTTTTTTGTTTCGTTATCTCAGTGACACCGAGTACGAATTGTAACAAAAATGGTATGCTTTTAGCTTATAATCAAAAAAGTCAAATCAACACCAAATACAACACTTCCCACGGATGCTATAATCAGCGCATTATTTTTAGTTCTCCCAGTTTTCAATATCATATCTTTTTCTATCTAATTTACTGAGATATTCCATGGAACCTTTTTTCGTTGTATTATTATTAATAATTTTTAAATTGACGAATTACAATATAACAAGCATTATCTATACTTTCTTAAAATAAATAAAAAATTTCCTAACTAATCTTTTAACATGTCCTTATAAGCTTTTTTAAACATACAATACTATTAAATGAATGATGGTTATCTCAGTTAGTCAATATAGAATTCGAGTTGGTGATCATTAAATGCCTTCACCTTCTACGTCTTTTATAATCTTGTTAAAGTATTAAATATTCAAGAATCGATTTTTGTCATATACGTATGCAAACATTAAAAATATTTCTCTCATTTAAAATCATAAATTTTGTTATATTCGTGTTTATAATTATTATTATTATGTCTACTAGATATCTATTTCTTTTAAGTAATATTATTATTTATTAAAATTATAAAATATATTTATAACGAAATACTGAGAAAAAAATTGCAATAAATATAATATTTTAGTTCGAGTAGCTAATATTTTAATTATTGATTTAGAATATGACACAAAATACAGTTATAAAAATTGTTGATAAATTTTTGAAATAACGTACCTATTCGATGTACTACAGCAGAAACTGGCATCAATTTTCTTATCATAGAGATAAAAGTCCAAACAAAAAAATTATAGGCGATAGACCGACCTATAATGTAACGCAAACATTTAAACCCATCTCGTACACCGCATACAAAGTGTGAGAGACCTTCTTAAATCTATAAACTCTGATGCGTCGAATCTTGATCAGCAATTATTTAGAACAGTATAAAATCATCACATCTTTTGGGGTCTTTTGGACCAAACTTTTGTTTCTTCAGCGGTTGGTAATGTTTGGACAGCGACGCACCAACGCACGCTCACCGTGCTTTCAAAATCTACTCCTGTTGGACTACACAGCAAAAGAAGATCCACCTTGGTGGGGTAAACAAATGAACGTCAACTTTTAGTTAAAGTAAGTAAGCGCTCTTCAAATAGAAGAATTCAGCTAAGTATGTAATTATGTTAATATAGGTAATAACAGTTTTAATATCTATAATATGTATAATTATAAATTAATAATTATATAAAATAAAATTCTTTACATACTTCGGTCTTCAATATTCACCATTATAATACCTCCGAATATAGTCGAGTTGTGTAAAATATTTTATTGAAATACGTTAAGAAAATAAAAAGTTATAAACGATTTAATAAATAAAATCAACATATTTGCTGTGTTTTATTTTTCCCGAGATCCGAACCAGATTGGATTTGCTTACGAAAATACATGAATTACAAAAACAACATAAAATCCAACTTTGTTTTGAATTTGGATTTCCAAATCCGTTTTGAACACACACCCAAAATTTGTAAATATCGTCAGTAGTGTACAGAAAAAAGTAAAACGGGTGTATAGGTACAAATAAAAAAAAAAAACAAAAACAAAAAGAAAACAGAGTTGGCCGTTGGGTACCTATATAACAAGTTGCTACTGAGATCCTGGGTTGTTTTATTTTCATGATCCGGATTGGATCTGTGGGGAAAATAAAACACAGCTATTATAAATCTAATACAAACAAAATAATTTCCAACAATTTTTAAAAAGTTCTTTGTGATTATTGATTAAGATTTTGTTTACCTACAATTTAAATCATTTTCCTTTAAAAAAAAGTGTGAGTGCCGGGACTCACGGTTAAGATGTGTAAACATACGTTACGTAACGTGAATCACAATCACAGAATCACGATCACAAGATACGTTACGTTTTTTTTCACCCTACCGCCAGTATAGATGTACACATAAAAAAAATTAGTAATAATTTTGCAAATTCGTAAAAAATTTTAAGTTACCAAACAGACCTAGGTATAAATTGACCAAATGAACACACCAACTTTCCTTTCTTCTCGCTCTATCTTTTAAAAGCTGTCAGAATAAGCAATGGATGGAAATTTCATTGGAAAGTTAATGAAAGACCAAATTCAATTCAACTACAACTGAACAGTGTTTACTGTTTATTGTTTTGTGGTTTTGTTTTTATTGTGCCTGCTGCAGCTGCACCTATTTTTAACTTTGATTATTTTTGTTCTTATGTAATCACGTGCTTTGTTGTTTGTTTGTTTGTTTTTGTTTATGTTTATGTTTATTTTAAATCTTTGAATCAACAGAAAAGCTAGAAAAACAGAGTTGACCAGTACTTTGAGGAAGATTACAACTAGGGGGGCGCAGCAAGCTGGTGTAATGAGACTCTTGCCAACTTAATCGTTGGAAACTGGAGTTGGAGGAAGCCAGCTTAAGACGTAGTTGGCGGTGTCCAGGTCCACTCTGAAGTCTGAACCGAAGATACCTACTCCATTTTATAATTGAGTATCTTTGCTCTGCACCTTAATTAAAGTAAGCTGCTTTTTTCAGTAAAGTGTAAAAAGGGTTTATTATTTATTATTTAAATAACAAAATATTAATGGGCGTGGCAGTAGGCGGATTCCGAAAAACAAACTTAACATCTCATATAAATTTTCAGCCTTCTAAAATCGTCATATAAGGATAAAATTCTAATATAAGAAAGGTGGATGTGGGAATGGGCGGGAGATGTAACCCATGGTGAAGATTTAAGTTGGAGTACCTACTTAATTACAAAATTTTAACGGCGTCAGTAAGGATAAAAGTAAAATATTATAAATGTGGGTGTTGGATTAGGCGGATTTTATTCAAACCACATTCTAAACCATCTCGCTGCTAATAGGAACAAACTTTTAAAATTTCAGCGAAATTGGTTCAGTAGTTTTCGAGTCCATAAACCTCTTCAAATAGGAAAATATCTAATAGAGAATACGCAATACCAATTTATAAAGTACAAAATGAAAACCACCAAAAATGCAAAAACTAATATTACTTAGCATGTATAATTTATTAACAATTCAAGCCATCCAATTTGTCCATTGTAAATCTATTTGCTAACTCGAAAATGTTCACAATTTTTTTACACATTCAAAATGTGTTTGCTGGCAAAAAAGAACTAGTAAGAATTTGTGACAATCTGCTCAAATTTGTGAAAATGTTAAGATATCAAATAGACCTTGCATTTATATGTAAATAGGTATTACTAAGTCAAATTCTCCATACACTGCACTATAATTCTACCATCTCATTGAAAAAGAAAACATTGAAAAATTTAGTGGGTGGTTTGGTTAAAAATGCACTATGGGCTATTTTATTTATTGACATCAAATATAAATACCATGGTGCTAAACCACCCACTACTCGCCCTGACTGGATTACAAATTTATACGTTTTCATATATACATTAACAGAATGCATATTATTTCGTTCTATGAATTCTTTTTGTTTTGTTTTGTTGTATAGATGGGACCGGATTTAGCGGAATTTACTCGTTTTGGAGGAATATACAGTGTATCATTCAGCTTGACTCAACTTCTACCTCTATTCTAGCTAACGGTACCTATTTAAAATTAACTCTGACGCTATCGTGAAAAACTTTAAAAGTGCACTTGATTTTAATTTGAAAACTTATTTATAGATTTCATGTGTGTTTTTCCAATTTTTCTTTTGTGGTTTTTAGTTTGTCACAATGATTCAACAATAAAATCTGGAAACAGAAGAGAATCTACATATGTACATAATAGTTTTGAAAAATGAGAATAATTTTGCATTTTTGGATTTACCTAAAAGGTCAGTCGGCATCGGCACTCAACTGATGTTTTTTTTTTTTTGTAAAATTATTCAGATGAAATTTTATGATTAGAATTGGCTGATGGGGCAGTCTTGAGTGTTTCACTAGTCTTGCTAGCTTAGGTGCCCAGCCATCCACTGATTGTAGATGCACTCAAAATTCAACGTCATTACACTTCAAAAAATAATTCTCAACGTGATCATTGACGATTTTTTCGAGTGTGTGCATGCTATGTAGATATATTTTAAGTGCTCGAGATAGGGAAGGGGGTAGGTTCTTTCTTCAACGTATAGCCACGTTGTTTACGGTAGTGGGAAATACTAAATATTAAACTGGCTGTAAGTGTTGTGACGAATTTGGTATTATACAAGATGCTCATCACCGAACAAAAAAAAAATTATTAAAATCTTTTCAGCTAGAAATTAAATTATCTTTCTTTCAGCTTAAAGTTTTTCATAGCTTGGTCAACAATGGGTTAAGAAAGGAACAGTTCAGGAGTAAGAGAACTGAAACTCTTTTTAATTGTAATGTACATACATATTATGTAAGTACAACTTATAGAAGTAAAAAAATTGAATTTGATGTTTACATCACATCTGACATTATAATAACTGGGAACACCATGAAGTTTTCCAATTCTATAAGTGAATTTGCATATACCTCAACCTAAATCCTAAACCACGGAAGCTATTTTCTTGAAACTCGGTACTTAAGGTCCTTAGGTTAGTCCCAAGAGCGAAACTTCGAATTTCGTATATTCCAACCGTTAAGAAATAGCCCCAAAATCGGCTCTAACAATTTGTCTATCCAAAAAATCTTTGTATTAGTCTCGCTATGGTCTACATTTTGGTAAAAAGAAAAACTACAAAAATTTTTTATTAACGGTACCTGGGCATGAAACAGTTTTTTTTTTAAATTTTAAACTTTTCTGTTAAATTATCCTTCACCAATTTTTTTTTAACATAAATTTTTACAGGAGTTTTGCAAGAAAAAAACCCTCTACCAACTGACCTTAAATAATTTCTAAAATTCGAATCCGAACCCTATTTGACTAACTTGCTTCTAGTATCACGTAATCACATTGCAATTAAACGATAGCCAATTTCGATGTTATTTTTCTTTACCACTAGAAGTGTCACTCACAATGAGAAGCATCCTATGCTCGAGATTTTCATAAAAAATAACAGCTAGATTGTTTCAATTATTATTAAATTACTTGATCAAATAAAACTCTCTATTCACATCAACAAAAGTTTAATTTAGAAAACAAAAATACCTACATAATATGTACGTAGTTTGCCAGCGCCAGCCTCAAGTATTTTTATATTTTTAATCAAAAGTATCTCACTTGTTTTCACGTCTCGTCATTGTAATGTTGTCTGTGTGAAGTCGTACATACGAACGGACCGTGATATGTAAGACTGTGTCAGTTCAGTTTGTATTTTCATTTTAATAAAATACACTTATGTGCATTCTGTGATTCATTGTTGGTTAAAGTTTTGGATGAAAAACAACGCAACGATAAACGAAACGTAGTACATAGTATATAAAATAAAATATAATTAATTTTTTTTTGTTATTTATTATTATAAAATTAACAAGTACAATAACTAAATATAAAATTTTATATTTATTATATAACATTTTAAATAAAAAAGTGTTCTATTTTAATTAAATATTTCTATCGATAAAATAATATTTTTCGCTTTAACTCCGACGCAATTGAGTGGAGGGAAAAAAGAAAAAAAAAAGAAACTTCTAGACAAAACAAAGAAAATAAAGAAGAAGTGAAGAAAAAGTGCCGAATAAGCAACTAAAGAGATAATTGTGTGCCTTAATTAATTAATATCATTATATTCATTATATCGATTTAAACAAAACATTAGCTTCGTAGCGAAATTTATCATCGTTACTGAATTATTTTTAGAGCTAACCAGAGTTAACACTTGATACGAAAATAAAAAAAGTATTTTGACTTTATTTAGTGACAATTCGTAAGAATAAAGGAAAAAAAAAAAAAAAAACAGAAAATGGCCTTCATGATGCCCGTGATGAAAAATGAGTTCGACATCTATAATGGTAGTCGAACCCGGAAGGTATCTGAGTTTAGTAATACCAGTGGTGGTGCAGCAGCTAGCGGACAACGATCTCGCAAGGTATCTGAATGTAAATCAGAATGCCAAACGTCCTCTACCTCACCTTCCTCGAGTCACCAGATGCAAATGAATCGTTCGGCATCATCGCGCACTGCGTTCCCCAGAAATTCGTCACGCAGCTCCCAATCGAACATGTATGCTACTTCGCCAACACGTACATACAGCCAAGCAGCTAGCCCTCCTAAAACGCAGTCTGCTGGCAGCCAGGGAAGCATAAATAAATTTCATAATCGTTTGGTTGATAAACTGCGTAAATCGTTTCGCAAAGATACAGCTAAGCGTTCATGAGAGTTGTCTCAAGTATGCTATGCAAACCAAACTTTCTACGATATTGACAATAACTGCACAACAACAGCGCCAATTCTGGTGGCAGATGTGGTGGCACCAATACATTGCCTGCAGCCCACATCAGTTTCTATTGTCCAATCAAAGCATCAGATTCTTCAAACCGATAGCGATAATGAAGAATATACAACGCCACCGGAGCAGCAGCAGCCACAACAGCAGCAGGTATGTCGCTCCGGCCGTTTTCTCACAATGAAACAACGTATAACAGCAATACTATTGAGGCGGAAATCTAAAAAGCAATGCCTACAATGCTCCTCGTCGTCGTCAATCAACTCTGATTGTTGTCGCTTACAATCTCCCATTGTGGTGGCAAGTAAGGGAGTAGTTAATTATGGAGCTACCTCTATGGTGGAAAAAAACTCAAGTTCAGCAGCACCTGCAGCTGCAGCAAGTGATAAGAATATCGGTGGCGAGCAAAATATGGTACTTATAAAGCAACCTAGTCATCGCAGATCATTTTTACGTCGTCATAGACTCTCAACATCCAGATTCAGCTCGTTTAGTGCTCCAGGGTAAAGGCAATGGCTCAATAAGTTCGTCATGCATATACAACTGCAATTTACTCACACAATTGACATATCAAAACACACGCTTACCGTAATCGCAAAACGCAATTGTCGTATCGTTGTTGTAATTTATTTCAGTTAAATTTTGTTTTTACAATTAATTTTTCTGAGAAAAACAAGTGGAATTTTTTTGTTTAATGAATGAATCAGTGGCCTACCATATTTCACCATATTATTGTAATTAAAATTTTACTTTAATTATTATTAACTGTCGACTCTTTGGATTTTTTTAACCATCGACATTTTCTAAAGATTTTTTTTTAAAGAGCTCAGATGCTCAATTGGTGAAATATGTCAAAATCTCTTTGAAAATAATCTCAGAATTAACAAAAAAAAAACTGTTTTGAAACGGTATTAAATTCAAAACATATTTAAGGTAAGATCATTGCAGAAATAACAAAGATATGCCTGACGAATTTATTGGGCCATCGAAATATTTTAGATATGATTAGTCAAATTCCAAACTTATCGATCAAATTTGACACAGCCCGAATTTATTAATGGACAATAATTAAGTTCGCAAAGTTTGTCCAACATACAATAAAAAAAAAAATAGAATGATTTGACAAAGTGCAAGCAAGTGATTGAAATATCGTTAGTTTTCTTTTTTTTTATACCTAACTGAAACTTGTTTTGTTTTATTTTTTTGTTCTTAGAAAATTTTACATAATTTACTATGCATACAAACAGACACATAAATGATACATAAATAAATATAATTCATATATTAAAGTTTATATTAAATAAGAATATTTTATAAATGTATTCATATACCTACATATAAATACATATTTTGTATATAAAATAAGAAATTTAAAAGAAAAGTTTGCTTAAATAAATATTATATTTTTTAATAACAATGAAATGAACAAAAAAATGCCTTCTTTTGTTATTTTTATCTTTGATGACTTTTTTTTGCTTACAGCACAACGCTAATTAAATGGATGCCAAAATATGTATGTTTATAATTAGCCGGTTTGGCGTTTTTAAGATCTCACAAATTTTCCACTGGGTGTTTTGACGCCTTAACAGAGGATGAGCCATCATGAGGTGAAAACCTAGGAATACCAATTTCTCATTCTCAGCTAGAGCCAGAAGAGCTTTCTTACTCTCTACAAATTTGATTTCCTCTGACGGTAAATTACTCAGCAAACGATTTCAAAACATTTCAGTTCAGTGACTTTTTTTTGGCGGGGAAATGTTGATCAAATTTTTAGGAAAACCTATTTCGCTGAGAACTCAGAAATCCTCAAATTAACTAACTAAAGAGGTAGGTATAGGAAAGCAGTATACAAAATGTTGGCTTAGGAATTTCGAAACAAGTCTACAATTAAGTAACTAGTTTTTGGCGGATCAAAAGAAAACGTAATCATTGTTCAACGGTCCAGAAACATAACTTAATCAAAAAAAAGTTGCATTTTCCATGGTATTTTTCATTTTTCATTGGTATTTAAATGTTCCCGGGTAATGCAATTCGCAACTATTTAATTTCAAAAAATACCTTATCCAATTTTCTTCCTTTCGGCATTTAAAAAGTCGGTATAGCTACCCAATCCATCGAGATGTTTTATTTTTTAAATTGGTAATATGTATAGATATAACTTTTCGTCAAAGAAAAACAAATCGTTTTGACGGGTAACGTCTGTCATATTTTGGGAAAAAGCTGACATTTTAAGACTGGAATTAAAAATGGGAATGAATTGGAAGTATTTGACGTTTAAAGGGTCTTCCAGATTTGATTAAATGTAACCTTTTTTTAAGGCCTTGCCATGGAATTAATTCGCCTCCTCAATTAAACTGCGCAAAAATATACATATTGCTTTGGTTTTAAAGTACAAAGCCTTTTCGTCGGATTTCTTGTCAAAGTTTTGATGCTTGAAGAAACCATTTTCCGCGATCAGAAAGATGTAATCTCAGAGATTTTTATCACTCAAAAATTGAACAAGCGAATCCAAGATTTTTTCTTCAGAGTTTTGACAGAAAAGCCGAAAAATTTTGTTAAGGGAGAATGCTGAGATCTCATTTTCCTGAACATGCCTATTTAAAACAGGAGAATAGAGAAACTAACGGATCTGTCAATGACGCTGATTACACGACTCGTTTTTTCAGTTATTTTTCCTTTCGTCTTTTTGACAGCTCGGGTGAGGGGTGTGAAAATGTAGGGGGAATGAAGCAACAAATCCATACATTTCTACAAGCTGTCAAAAAGACGAAAGACGAAACAACCGAACGAAAAAAAGACTCGTGTAATCAGCGTAAATATCAAAAAAGGAGAAATTAATGGATCTGTCAATGTCAAAAAAGACAGCCATTATTTTAGGTCTGTTTGGATAAATTTGACACTAGAGGTGGATATGTACGTGGAACTATCAAAAATTAAGCTTCAGATAAAATTCAGAATTAAAATAGAATTTGATACGAAGTTTTATTCTTGTGGAAACGTCAAAATTAAAATCACATCTGACCACCTCAAATGTGTATAAAATTAAACCTGGGGGTAAATTTAATGCATTAATGACAACACACGATACTACATACGGATATACTTTCTATAAAAATTGCATAATAAATTCAAGAAAAGAAATCACGTTTATTTTTTACATTTATGGTCTTATTTATAACCGTTGTCTAACTTTAGACAACTGCCCAACTTTGAAAAATGTGTTCAAAAACCTTGTTTATTGTTGTCTTACAGCTGCCTAAAGGCTTAACTACATAAGCCAAAAAAGTGAAAAAGTAAAAAAGTGAAAATTTTCAAACTCATTTTAGGATAGTGTTTCTGACTGGAAAACTTATAAAAATGATGCAGAAAGCTTAAATTTTGGTTTAAAAACAAATTTGTGTATTCTTTTTCACAAAACAACGGCGCTAGCGGTAAAAAAAATATTTTTACTTTTGTACTTCAGTACTTTTTGGCTTATGTAGTTAAGCCTTAACTTTGGGCCAGTTGTACAATAGTGGTTCAGCCTCGGTTCAAGATTTTAACTCACCGATTTCGGCGGATTAAACTAACGTTCAACGCTGGTTCAAACATGTTATTGGTTATTATCACTCACTTGAACAGTAAACCACTGTTGAAACTCAATTAATCCGCCGAAATCGGTGGATACAATTTGCTGAACCACGGTTTAAATATTTGTACAACTGGCCCTTAATCCACCGGAATCGGTGGATAAAAATTGCTGTACCACGGTTTAAATATTTGTACAACTGGCCCTCAGAGATCTCATTTTTCTGAACACACCAAATTACTCAGTTTTGCAAAATTTGTTAAAAAAAAAGGTAGGTAACCGTTTTTGACATTTTGTGGTAAATGGCAGATGCAAAATTACAAAGCGAAAATAGTCTCATCTTCTTGCTGCACTTACTACTTGTCAAAAAATTTCTTTGGCACAAGTCGTATGACATTTCAAGTTTCAAAAAAGAAGTCACATAATTTGCTGTCATATCCAATAAAAATTTTTGACAAGTAAAAAAAAATTTGCAAGAAGTTGCACTTAGAAACAGACAAACGTGTTTTTTATCTTTAAAACAGTAATAATTATGGTGCAATTTGTTATAACATCGCAAGCATTTCAAAAGTATGGCAACTTGAAATCTTCAAGTTTCACAAAACTTCTTTTTTTCCTAGGGATTTTTCCAGCAAATTGTGAAAATTTGTAAGAAATTTCACAGATCCGACAACATAAAATTTCTTGCGAATTTGCACAAATTTTCACAATTTGCTGTCAAAATCCATAGGAAAGAAACTCAGTTTTAGGAAATTAATTGAGAATTTTAAAGTTACCAAACAGACATAAAGAAATGTCAAATTCCCCAAAGTGATGATTTTGATGTTTGTGAATAAAAGAGAGAGAGAGATATATTGCTATTTAGTAAAGAAATCTTTTTCTCTAAAAAGCTTTCACACATTTGCACCCAACCATCTAAATACTCTGTGGTCTGGTCGGGTGTTGACTATTTTCAAGAATTTGTCGCGGTAAACAATAAAAAAAAATACTATTTTATTTAATTTTAACAATAATTACTTTTAGAAAAAGATGAACGTTAAACAGGAAAAATATACCGTGGAAGATGAAGTGGTACCGGTTGTTTTGCACGACGGTTCTTACGGCACTTACACCATACAAGCGTTTCAGCCATCACAAGAAGTTGCCGCTGCAGTGGCAACGCTGGAAGCCAATCAACTTCATCAGATCGGAGAAATTGATAGTGAACAACAAATAATTCATCTGAATGAAGGCGATTGTGTCGAAATTGCTACGGTTACCAATACAACTCCTTCGGGAGCGGGACCGGGTGTTGTGGCGTCAATCATGTCCGACACTTCATACCACAGCGATAATTCGGCAGAATACAGCATGGTCCCAGAAACCAGTCGTGCCAAGACTTACTATTGCCCCAATTGTGGAAATTGCTATAGTGCAGCCGGCAGTCTAAAGTTGCACATTCGAGCGTGCACTCGTGAGAAGGAAACCTCTTCGAATGATAGCAGAAAATGTGAGATTTGCCAGAGAACTTTCAATTCTAGCACTTATTTGCGGGAACATATGCTGCGACACTCTGGCAAGGGCCCAAAAAAATGCCCCAAATGTTATCGCAAGTTCATTGATGATACCAAGTACGAAGCTCACTTGGAAACCCACAAATTAGAAGAACGAATTGCCATTGAAGCTGGCACCCCAATCAATGCAGATGGTGCACCCAGTGAAAAGAGGATTATCAAAGAGTATGTGTGCTCGTTCTGCTCAAAAAACTTCACAGTAGTATTCGATTCACGCCACACCAAGCGCCGCTATGCATGTGACGAATGCCGAGAGAAATATTCCAACGAGGAGATGCTTAAGCAGCATAAAGCTCAGCTCGAAGAGAAGCGTGAGTTCCGTTGCGAGAAATGTGGACGAAAATTCGTTTTCGAGGGTTTCCTGCAAAGGCATATTCCCTCTTGTGATGGAACAATTCGAAGACGACGCGACCGTCAGTAAGACAAAACGTAGCGAACTATAACTATAATTGCTTTCAAATTCATTTTATATCAAAGTCTCGTCAGTTATTTAGGTATTGATTTATTTGCCCCAATTTACTATCTGTAATATTTCCTTGCAATAAATACACGTTTTAGAAGTTGGATTGCAGTTTTTTACATATTATAAGTTCTCAAGTATGGGGGTTACTTTGGAGTATCATTAGGCGTTGTAGTGCCCACTTTTTGTGAAGTTAATCTTTACAATTTCCGGGAATGCCCTAATGACAGACAACGTTCAACTGCTATACCATCTTGAAAAACATTCCCTCTACCCACGGAAGGGTCTCCTTATAAACTACCACAATTGCGGTTACGCAGCGACGGTTCCTCTATACTTATTCTTTTGGACACGAAGCGTCTCGTCAAAGACAAAGACTGACAATTTTCAATCAAATTCGAACATTTTAACAACATATGTACGTCGCTAACCTTTGAACTCAGGAAAAATTCTTCAGGCCTCAATCAACCAAATTTTCAGGAGATTGATTGTGATATTTTCGTCCGTTTCGAAATTTCAGGACGGTTTGCCTTTAGAATTCTACTGCCAACCTTATGATTTTCTACATAATTTTGTTTAAATCAACAGATAAATATCTTGCAATTTCCCACAAATAATAAATTAAGTTCTTTGTAAGTTATTTATTCGCAGTTTTCTTTCTAGGAACAAAAAATAAATTATGAACTAGATTTACTCGAATTAAGTCCATAATTTCAAATTAGCTCGCTTAGCGTAATCTTTGTAATCTGAATGAACATAGAATTCTTTGAACATTGGCAATAGGAGTTTGTCCTTTGGCAATGTTTTGAAGACGGGTTCACCATACCATGTGCCAACCTTTAATAAAATTTTGAAACAAAATATTAACAGTGCTCGCTACGTCGCTATATTTGAAAGGAAAACTTACTTCCCATCCTTTGACATTAGCCATCAGTTTAGCTTCTTCATCGCGATTCCTTCTCAATTGCTTCAAGAATTCCCTATCACGCTCAGCAATCAAAATTGGGAAGATCACATTTTCGGCAGATCGCATCTCAATTTCCTCACGTTTAATCTTCTTTGCAGTCAAATAATAGACATAGATTCCTACTACGGTAGTGACCGCATAACCAGTGATCATTTGCCAACCTACGAACGTAAACCATCAGTGATGTAAGAAGATAGAAATTGGGGATTGTGGTTTAACACCAGTGACCTACCGGTAAAATAGCTTCTTGCTGGTACTCGAGCGAAGGGAATTTCTTTGTAACCCCCGGGTGGAGGCATATCCTGCTTTTTAGCAGCTGAAGATGCGGCCATGGTTTGGAAATTTATAAAAAAAAATATAAAATCCCAACTTTATATTTTCCGAACGAAAATTAACCTGCCAAAAGTGACAGACAAGAAGTTTACATAACTAGTGAGTGTGCGTTCAGGCAAGAATGTTAATAGGTTTGTTTGGCAACATGAAATTCGTTCACAATTTTCTTTCGAAATCCATAGGAGAAAACTCAGTTTTTCGAAACATCGTAAAAATCTCAAATTACCAAACAGGAGAAATCGGCACTAGATAGGTGTCTGTCGGAAAGGAATATTCTCCGAATTCATTTGATTAGATTTTTGTTCGAGGTATTCTTCTTTGTTGTTTAACGAGGAAAAGAGCAAAATACATGTGGTTTCATCAAAGTGAATATCACTTTTGTGAACAAATTGAGGCAGTGTGTATTAAAATTTTAAACTAAGTTTAATTTTTGAAACCTCTGAGGTTAACCTATAAAAATCGCATTAAATTTAATTTTTGACACTATCAGAGTCTATACGTAGAATAGGCAAAATTTAACCTGGCATAAAATTTAATTGAAATTTAAATTCAATTCATACACAGCCTCAACTTCTCTTTTGTAGTGGTATATTTCTAAATTAATGCCCGCGTTGGAGTTCCAATCGGATAGGCAATTTATTTATCCAATCATTTTCAGATATCTTTGAGTTGTTGCATAAGCTGTTTTTTTTTAACAAGGGATTTCTTGAGTTCAAGAACATTTATCCGATATAATTTCAGATACGTTGAGTTGTTGCATCTGCTGTTTTTTTGCAAGGAATTACAGCAACGCAAACCTATCCGGATAACTTGGATAGTTCCTCCGAACGCGACCAATCCAAGCTCTTCAGCTTAGGATAGGTACCCGAACGCGGCCATTTACCATCAACCTACAACAAACAGTACACTCTCTAGTTAATTTCGTCTATGGCACATTCTTTGATAATTTTTTTTTGACATTTCAACACTTCAAAAGAAAAAATAAGTTTTGCGCGTGTCGTAGAACGAATATATAAGTTTAACAATTTTTAATAATTAATTAAATCCACATTTGTGTTAAAATTAAGAAAAGAAATAATATTTATATAAAATGCCTAAACGTGGTGGGCAGCGAAATAACTATAATGGGAATGGAAATAGATTCGGTGGATTAAATTCATACTCTGATGGTAAGTTTTGTGGTTTCTTCAATTCAGCCGCCATCATAAGTAGAAAAACATTGCAAAATATATATTTTTTTTCCTCTAGAACACGATGATCGAACTAAGGAGAGGTCGACTACTCGACGAGTTAGTTTTAAGCCTTCAAGCTTGCACCAAAACAAAGGTGGTTTTAAGAGTAGATTGGCAGAGATGGCCATTCATTCTAGATTAGAGGAAGACGAGGATATGGGAGGATCAAGGGTTAGTCGACAAATTTTAGTTTATTATGAAATTGTTTCCATTTTTTTTTCTTTCAAAGCAATTTGATGCTGGTCGTTCAGATCGAGGGGGGAGAAGAAAAGGATCACCAATACCACGAGGAAAGTTTGGAGGAAGGAAACTTTTAGCAAATTCTTTTGGATGGTATCAAATCACGGTGAGTCGAGAATAATTTTTTTTTTTTTTAAACATACATAAAAGTCAACCAAAGTCGAGGCGATTAAATTTTAAAATTAGTTTGTGGGTTATAACTCATACCTGACAATAGAAAAAAAAAAAAGATAATTTTCTTGTTTGCAGATGATATTTTCAGAAAATATGAAAATGTAATTTGTAGCTTAAACAAGTGTGGTTTGACCATGGTCGACTGATTCACACTTGCGGAGAAATTTTATGAATTTAGTATTATAGCCAAAAAGAAGTTGTAGGTGATTGGGAATTCGCGGGTAGCCGATTTAATCTACAGCAGATATAAGCTATAAGACGATTAAAAAAGTTTTTTTCACCAACACAATCTGTATAGACAATATCGTCACGGGATTGCAAGAACCAGCTAACTGAATTTTTGAGAAAGGCGCAAAAACGTTTTGGCCTCATTTTCAGATTCCATTTTTTGCATGAAATCATGACTGGTAAAATAATAACACCATATTTTTTCTGCGCCACTGGTTGTAGTAAAGGGTAAAAATAACGATGCAAATCGATTCAAGTTAGCAAAAACCCAAGCACCTCAAAAATTAAAAAAAATCGAGTTAGAAGGTTCTTGCAATCAGGTGACGAGATATCCTTATTTTAAGCTTAATGCCACCTTGAGAATTGATTGTGTAAATAAACATAATTAAATCTATATTTTATATGAAAATGAATGTTTGTCTGTATGAAGCAAATAGACTTGAGAATTACTGAACCAATTTAGTCCCGAGTAAGAGAAAGTTTTTACGGAACAAAGATATATAAAATTTAAATGTTCGAATATGATGTAAAAACGTAAATAAATGACATTTAATTTAAAAAAATTCAATGAACCTAAATAGAACCAAAAAGATAGTTTTTATTTATTAAAACAGTCATTGCGAAGCGTGGCGGGGTTCAGCTAGAAAATTAGAGACGCCTGTTAATTTATCTTGTGGTCTAATTTGTATTTTACAAATAATGACAAATACATACCTAAGCAATGCAGCTTTCATATCACGACAAACAATATATGTACATAGGTAGCCCCTGATTTGATTTTAATCATTTTTATTTAAAAACTCAAATCGTTACAAAAATAATTTTCATCTACAGACATAGATACATACATACATACATACATATTATGTTCATACAGTAGTGGACAAGAATTTCGCACACTTTTTGACGATAAATTAAAACTATAATTTTGTAGTTATTTTCATACTAAATGTCTTATGTTTATTTTATTAATATTTCGTATACATAGAAGTTTGTTTTCACCGAACAAAATAATATCCTATGTAATACCCGTGAGAGAAATAAAAAAAAAAGTGAAAAATCAGTTCTTTGCCTGGACAAAAATTTAGCACATTTACATGTTTTTCATATAACGCTTGATTTATGATACTTAACAGTATCAAAACTGCATCTTATATCAATACTCTCTGGGGAAATCCTTTATTCCTTATTAAAACAAAGAATTTTTCGTTAAACTTTCCACTAAAGCCTCACATCCTCCCTTTTGGAATTGCATACCAAGCATTCTGTATTTTTTGCCACAATGGAGATAAGTTCTTTGATTTTTTTCGTCCAATGTGATGTTCAACGTCGTTCCATAAGTTCTCGATCAGATTAAGATCGGGTGATGGCGTTGGCAACTTCAAAATATTGATTTGTTACACCTCTAAGCAATCCTTCACTATGGCTTTGAAGTGTGCATGGTCATTAAGATGCATGAAATGCCATGAAACTTGCAAATTCTCTTCGGAAAATAGTAGTATTTGTTCCACAAGAATACATTTATACAAGTGCTGGTCCATTTTCGTGTCAATTTTAATTATAGTACCAATAGAAAAAATCAAAGAACTTATCTCCATTGTGGCAAAAAATACAGAATGCCAACCCTATCATAATATTTAAGACGAAAGCAGCGCTCATGCCATTTTGGTGGCGAATTCGCCGAGTGTCACATTCTATTTGTATTTATTCAATGCTAGCATGTAATAATTTCTAGCAAGATTCGTTTTAACAAAAAAATACGATTCTTTTTTTGAAACGAAATCGACATATCGTCAGCTAAATACGTAAAACTGCTAAATTTGTTTGCAAATTTTACAGGAGAGCGAAAAAACAAAAAAAATTACATAAGGCTCCATATAAAAACAGATTTTCTCTTAAGGATTCTAAAACAACTAAGATACATTGGATTAAACCAATTTCTGCAAATTTAGTTTCTTAGGGAAATAAGGAAAGGAAATAAGCAGCTTTGTGAATATGCTAAATCTCTCAATTAATTGGAGTCAATTTTGTATTCTGAACAAGGCGGACTCAGTCTTAATCCGTCACTGGTGACATACAATGGGTGGGTTAATCGAATTTTAATTCAATGTTAATTAATGAAAAGTATATATTATGTAAGTTAAAAAATTGGACATCTGGATTTTCCACAATACATAATTACGTCGATTATGTAATCCGTAACACTGGATCCGCAGTGATTCACAGTGCAGAGCTCTCTTTTTTCCTTACTCATTTGTCGTGCAAAGAAAAGAGAACACTGTATTGAGAGTCACTGCCGATTCCATAATCGACATGATTACCTAAACTTCTTATAACATACTTCCTTTTAAATTTTACCTGTTTTCAGATCTTGCAATAATTAATTAAACTGATTTTTAAGATTATGTGTTTATGTCTTTAATCTTTATACGGCTATCAATAAATTAATTATTATTTTATTAATGAAAGTTTTGAATGAGTCAACAAATACAAATGCATTAAAACAGGTTGAAATCTGAGCTTTTTATTTAAGATAGCTACATTTGACTCGATTTCTTTCTTTAAAAGTAAATTACGCTTTTGGTTCTTAGTTATCGTTTGGTTTTGTTGCTGATTGGTTCTATACGTTGGTATAGTCGGTAAAGTCATTCTAACGATGTCTGTGCTTTCAATATGGGATTACATTATTTTGATAATAGTGTTATTAATATCAGCAGGCATTGGATTATATTACCGGTTAACAGGTGGAAAACAACGCACCACAGCGGAGTACCTTTTGGCCGATAGAAGTATGAGCATTTTCCCAATTGCATTTAGTTTGATGCAAAGTTTTATGTCGGCTATTACACTGCTAGGTGTTTCTATGGAGAATTATCAATACGGGACAATGTTTGTCATCATCAATTTTTCCTACGTTTTAACGACTCCTATTGCAGCCTATTTATTTCTACCAGTATTTTATCGTCTTGAAACGGCTAGTGTTTATGAGTATTTGGGTAAGCGGTTTGGATATGCTACACGACTTGCCGCTTCATTGGCATTTTCCATTCAAATGATTCTATACATGGGTATTGTCCTATACGCTCCTTCTTTGGCTTTAGAAGCTGTCACTGGACTTGATAAAGTAATTGCAATACTATTCGTTGGTATTGTGTGTACTTTTTACTCGACGATAGGAGGCATGAAGGCAGTTATTATCACCGATGTCTTTCAATCACTGTTAATGTTCATGGCAATATTTAGTGTGATAATTGGTGCAACAATTAAGGCTGGTAGTTTGACGACAATTTGGGATGTAGCACAAAAAGGCGGAAGGATAAATTTTTCGGACATAAGTATTGATCCTACGAGACGTCACACATGGTGGACTCAAATTATTGGAGGAGGATTTACTTATTTATCGCTATATGGTGTAAACCAAACCCAAATACAACGTCTGCTGTCGGTAAAAAATCTAAAAGCGGGCCAGCAATCGCTTTGGTGGAATCTACCCATTCTTAGTTTGCTTAGTCTTTGTACTTCTTTTTCTGGACTCTGTATGTACTATTACTATCAATCGTGTGATCCTTTACTTGAGGGACGTATAAATTCTCGTGATCAATTGCTACCTTTATTTGTTGTTGACACAATGGGTCATCTGCCTGGTTTAGCGGGGCTTTTTGTTTCTGGGATATTCTGCGCCAGTCTTTCTACCATTTCCTCAGCCATTAATGCATTGTCTGCAGTTACTTTGGAAGATTATATTGGACAAATTTATAAATATCTTGGAAAGGAACCCTTATCTGAGAAAAAACGTACAATGCTGACAAAATGCATTGCATTTGTATACGGTTTAGTTTGCATTGGTATCGCATTTGCTGTTCAGGCACTTGGTGGCGTTCTTCAAGCATCTCTTACAATATTTGGTGTTGTTGGAGGACCTCTGTTGGGACTTTTTACACTTGGCATGTTCACTAAACGCGCCAACCAAAAAGGATGCATAGGAGGACTTATTATGGGATTGTTGTTCGGCTTTTGGATAGGATTTGGACAACCAAAACCAATTCCCCCTCAACTACCTATGTCCATAGAAGGATGTCCAATCTCTAGAGATTCAACCCCAAATACCTTACCAATTCTACTCGAATTAATAAAACCAAGAGTTGAGGAAAGTGATTATTTTTATCTCTATCGATTGTCGTACATGTGGTACTCTGTACTGGGATTTGCTGTAACTTTCATTTGCGGATATATCCTGAGCTTTATATGCGAACTTCTCAAATTCGACGATAATCAATTGATATACACAGATAAAAATCGTAATAAATTCAATTGTGAGCTATTTATTTCACCAATTGCGAAGCGACTACATGCGAGAAATATAAAATGTGCGAAAGTGTATGCACGAGAAGATCATATAAATGGCATAACAAATGAGCAATCAAAATGATACAAATAGTAACATTTACACAAAATTGCTATTTTTCATCAAATAAAAATATACATACGTATGTATAGCTTGTTTTAATTTTAAGAGTTTTTATAAAATTTAATCTTAAAAAAGTTTGGTTGCTTTGTCGGTGTTGATAGAAAACGTAAACGTACCTTGGTGCTGTTATCAGTGATTATTTAGTTAAATACAAGTGAAATGATATGAGATTACACAAATGTATTTAGTACCTACGATAGACACGTTAATAAAACATGTTCGGTGAAAGGGGAGTATATAAAAAAATAATAAGTGCATTACTGGCTGGACCGACTTTTATTAGATATATAAGAAGATAACAAACATTATAATAGACGAAATTGTAAAGATAAAGTAAAAATATAAACAATTTTATATGAAACCCTGTGTTTTGTTTCTATCTATCTATAGCTTAGACAAGACAAAAAAAGTAGTTTGTTCTTGGTCGTCCGTGAGAAAAAGAAGAATTTATATTTTTTTTGACACAGATGGCATGGATCTGGATTGTATTATGAATCGCTGTATTTGGGTACATAGTTTATCTTAAAAAAGAAGGAATGTAATAACTTTTCAAAGAGGCGGAATGGTTTCGCTGTTCTGAAAACATCGCAGAAGAGACGTTTTATTTCTGTGATGAAATTGTATTTGGATTGAACTCAGAATACTGTATGGTATTACCTGTTTTACAAAATTAAGTAGGTATTTAAGAATTCTTGAAATCCAAAATTCTAAAAATTCATAACTCTATATTTCAAAATTCTATAAATCGACCACTAAATTGCAAAACCTCGTAAGTCGTTTTTGCATGTTTTTCAGAAATCAACAAAAAAAAACCTGCCACATTTTTTATGGCGATCTTTGGTAAGAGGATTTGAATTTTGTCTTTTTCTATAAAATGTTCAGAACAAGCTGAAAATTGTCAAAAGTTAGCTCTGATTCAACACATTTGTTTGCATCATTAATATATTTCTGGAAAGGTTCGACTTATGAGGTCCTACACTTTAATAACATAATTCTGTATTACGAAATTTAAAAATTGTGTTGCAATGAACAAATATTTTGAAATAGACCCCCTTTCCAAACGATTTTTGTCTTGTTTCGACCCAACCTACACCACACCTTTTTTTGTTTGTTTGTTTAGGTTTATTTAGCCATTAAAGATCATTTTACAATATAACATAAATTTCTATGTTAAATTTCTACATTTTGTTCTATTAAATAATTTTACAAAAAATTTAAAAATGAATTGGTCCAAACAAATCTCGTTCAAGTTGACAGCACTATTCAAAGATGGTGTTAAAAACAAGGAGCTATAGTATCCTTCTTATAATGAAAGCTCTTCATTTATGCCGCGAACGGAAATGTCAATCGAGAACGATCAGTCTCCGTAATGGAATAATTCAACTCAAAAACGAAATGGAACCTACAAGCTAAGAAAATCATCAACTCAAACTCCGCAACAATATGTTAAAAATAATCTGTTCCCGCAAAAAAGGTCCTCATATAGAAACTGCACTAAATATTGCTAAAACCCTAGTTGAAGGAACACACTTAACTTGGTTTGACAACCTATATGTGGACCATTAAAAAAAACATTAAAAGTATAGATGTGTTGATCAAACAATATTATAGAACAGCTACAGGTGCTTTAAAAGCCATCCCTATCGACGAATTAAAAACAGAAGCAGGGTACGTCTCCTTTCAAAAAATTGGTGAAAAAAAAGCGATCAACTTAGGTTCCAAGGCTATAACGGATATGCGACATCCCTTGCATTCCACAACTAAAAACACCTTCCAACTGTCACAGAATACTAAAAACAACAAAAGCACTTCAGCACTTAACAACATTGAACTAATCTTACATTTTACAACCTTCCCTGAGGAAAGCCCTATTAATAATATCAAAGATAAGCCACCTTGGTTTATAAACAACATTCAAATTGATATCAGCTTAACAAAATATAAAAAGGATTCCACACCACCAAAAATATTCCAGATGTTGCACAAAGATATTATCGATTCTATTAAGCCAAATAAAATCCTATATACTGATGAATCTTTTACAGAGAATTACACCTCATTCTCAGTCACTGAACTACTTCCCTCAGGTTGTGCAACTATTCTTCATCAAAGTCTGCTCCCAGCAGTACTTGCTGGGCTTAAAAAAGCAATTCAAATGTCCAATGGACGGAAAAAACTCTTATTTGTATTGACAACTTGGGAATTGTGAATGCGCTTAAGAATCTAACAAATAAATGTCCTTCTGTTAAAGTGTTTAAAAGGGATCTGAACGAAAACATCCTACGTTTATGGGTACCCGGACATATGAGAATCGTAGGAAACGAAGCAGCAGATTTTGCAGCGAAAGACGTACAAAAACTTCCACTTATAATTGAAACTCCCAACTTTTACCAGCTTGAACGAAGAACTTGGCTGGAGAAACACAAAAGAGAAATAAATGAACAATGGACTAATAGCAACAGTTTTTTACGAATCCACCTTTCCCAAAGTGTTCATATTCCATATCACGAAGACCTAATAAGAAATCACTCTTTTCGGCTTCAGAGTAGGTAAAACTTTGTTCAATACCAAACACTTATACAACAGAAGTAAACCGGAATAATGCGTAGCTCTGACTGTCCAACACATCCTTATAGAATGCCCAAAACCCAGACAATCTTCAAACTATTCAGACCTATTGTTGGATTAAAATTCAATCACTCAATATACTATTCAATATAGAACTTTGTTTGTTAAAAGTATTTTATAGTAGGTTTTAATATTTTGTTTTGTCAATTTATTTTCTGATAAATAAATATTATTCTGTTCTGTTTGTTCAATCAAGTCAGACCTTATTATTATTATTCAACAAGACGATCTTTGAAAACCCAATAGGTTATGGGCCCAGAACGTTCTGGTTGAAGAAAATAATTTGTAGAAGATATTTTTATTTAAAAAAAAAAAATACTAATTTTCGAGATGTCCAGTGGAACTCCGTTGCCCTTGATTGAGAGGCTCAAAGGCCGTGAAAATTTTGATACATGGCGATTCGCAGTTCAAAATTATTTAGAACTAGAAGAGCTTTGGGATTGTGTTCTTGGCACCGAAAAAGATGTAAAGAAAATTAAAAAGGCGAAGGCGAAAATAATTCTTTTGGTGGACCCTATTAACTACGTCCACATTTCCCAAGCGGAAACAGCAAAGGAGGTATGGGATTCATTACAGAATTCATTTATGGACAATGGACTGAGCAGAAAGGTAGGCCTATTAAGATCACTGATTTCAACATCGTTGGAGAAATGTGAATCCGTTGACGAGTATGTAAATACTATCATTTCAACTTCACACAAGCTTCGAGGGATTGGCATGCAGATATCAGAAGAGTGGATTGGGACTTTTCTCTTGGCCGGACTTCCGGAACGATTCATGCCGATGATTATGGGAATCGAAAGCTCTGGTGCGATCATATCTGGTGATTTTGTGAAAACAAAACTGTTGCAAGATATCCGTTATGAAAATAATTTTTCAAAAGCTTCCGATGGATTGACGTCATCAGCATTGTATGGAAATAGCAGTAAGAAGTTTCATAAAAATGAAAAATCCAAGAAAAATATGAAATTTGTTCGATGTTTTTCATGTAACAAATTTGGACATTTTTCTAAAGAATGCTCGACAAAGAAAGGCAAAGGCCATGTGAACTCGGTTTTATACACAACTTTTTTGGCAAAAAATCTAAACCATAGCGACTGGTACATAGATTCTGGTGCTTCTACTCATATGACCTCGGATCAAGATTGTTTGAAGAACATTAGACCTTCATCAAGAAAAGAAGTGCTAATAGCCGACAACTCGTGTCTTGAAGTAAAAGGTGTGGGAGATGTTTATTTGATGATTTCTGTTAATGATAAAGTATTCCATGAAGTCATCATCAGAGATGTTTTGTTTGTACCTGGCTTATGTACGAATTTGCTCTCTGTCAGTCAAATGGTTTCAAATGGCAACGTTGTCAAGTTCGATTCGAATGGTTGCAAAGTTCAAAACGAAATGGGACAACTTATTGCAACGGCAACTTTAGTTGGCAATATGTATCGAATTGATAGAAAAGAGCAAAGAGTTCATTTGAGTTCAATCGTCTGCAAGGATTTTGATTTATGGCACAGACGATTAGGCCATATAAACGCTGAAAACATGAAGAAGCTTCGAGATGGAATGGCAGTTGGTGTTGAATTTTCCGGAAAGTCTGAAGAAACTTGTATAGTCTGTCTTAAGGGTAAGCAGACACGTTTACCTTTCAAAAATTCAACATCCCGAACAACCAAAGTTTTAGAACTGATTCATTCGGACTTATGTGGACCTATACAAATTGAATCCATTGGTGGAGCAAAATACTTCCTTACTTTTGTGGATGATTTTTCAAGATTCACTTTTGTTTATGTGTTGAAGTCCAAATCTGAAGTTTTCAAGAGGTTAGAAAGCTTTGCAAATTTTGTTGAAAAACAAACGGGTCAACATATCAAGATTTTGCGAACAGACAACGGAACAGAGTTTTGCAATAAAGAAGTTCTTGAATTTTTGACGAAAAGAGGTATCAGACACCAAACAACAAATCCGTACACCCCAGAACAAAACGGAGTCGCCGAGCGAATGAATCGAACTATAGTCGAGCGGGCTAGATGTTTACTGTTCGATGCTTCACTACCGACAAATTTTTGGGCAGAGGCAGTGTCTACAGCAGTCTATCTTATAAATCGAACACCAACACGAAGTTTGTCAAGCGAGACACCTTTTGAGATATGGACCAAAAAGAAACCAAACATTAGCCACTTCAAGGTTTTTGGTTCGAAAGCTATGACTCATATTCCCAAAGAAAAAAGAGGGAAATTCGACTCTAAAAGTGAAGAACTCATCATGGTTGGATATTGTGAAGACACCAAGGGTTACAGACTCTATCGACGCAGTACAAAACAAATTGTCAAGAGCAGAGATGTGTCTTTCATTGAGGAAACCCGAGAAAATGATGTGAGTAAGACTAATCCTAAAACTTATGACTTGATTTTCCCAGACTTTGGAAGTGGACATGAAATATGTATAGAAAACGCAACTACAAGAGAAGAACCCGAAGAAGACGAACTAGTTTCAAACCGATTTGATGACCGTTCCGAAACAGAATCTTCATCATCAGAGGGTGAATTTTTTGGTTTTTCCGATGAATGCGAAACTGAAAACCTTAACTCAAAGGAAACTAAAGATATAGCCAGCTCGTCAAAGCAAGTGGATGATTGTCAAAGAGTGCTTCGACGATCAGAGCGTTTAAAAAAAAAGAATAAACCAGATTTTGTTGGATTCATCTCTACAGGATTAGAAGATCCTTGTTCTCTGCAAGAAGCTTTCCAGAGACCCGATGTAGAAAAGTGGAAAGAAGCAATGAAGAGTGAACTTGATTCACTACATAAAAACCAAACATGGACTCTATGCGACTTACCAAAAGAAAAGAAAGCACTAAATAGCAAATGGGTATTCAAAACAAAAAGAAATTCAAATGGAACAATTGAACGATATAAAGCCCGACTTGTTATAAAAGGATGTGCACAAAAGATGGGAATCGACTACGAGGAGACATTCTCACCAGTTGTTCGATACAGCACTATTCGTTATCTGATATCTTTAGCAGTCAAATATGATTTAGATATCGATCAGATGGATGCAGTCACGGCATTCCTTCAAGGAGATCTAAAAGAAGAAATATATATGCAACAGCCCGAAGGATTCCACAAAGGTTCAAAAGTTTGTAAATTGCATAAATCAATTTATGGTCTAAAGCAAGCAAGTCGAATTTGGAATCAAAAGCTGGATTCTGGTTTGAAGGGAATTGGTTTGACCAGATCAACAGTTGATCATTGTCTATACTATCGTTTTGTGGGAAAGAAAATGCTGTATGTAGCTGTTTACGTGGATGACCTGTTGATATTTTGTAACGATATCAAAATGAAAAACAATGTCAAGAAAGATTTGATGAAGCGGTTTGAAATGAAAGATATTGGAAAGGCAAAATACTTTCTTGGCATACGGCTGACTCACGAAGAAGGGAAAATTTCTATTGATCAAGAGAAACATATTAAAGAAATGTTGAAACGCTTTCATATGGAAGACTGTAATCCAGTAAGTACTCCAATGGATGCAAATCAAAAATTTACAAAAGAAAAGTTTGATCAATCTGGACAGGAACAAGAACGTATGGCAAGTATTCCTTATCGTGAAGCAATTGGAAGTCTTTTATTTGCAGCACAAGTTTCGAGACCTGACATTTCGTTTGCTGTAAATTGTCTTAGCCGATTCAACAATAATCCAAACAAGATGCACTGGGAAGCAGTTAAAAGAATTTTTAGATACCTTAAAGGGACTATGAACTATAAATTAACATACACCAGAGATGTAAATTCTTCAGTTCATGGATTTTGTGATTCCGATTGGGCTTCAGACGCAGAAGAAAGACGTTCAGTAACTGGTTACGTTTTTATTGGTCAAGGAGCTTCAATAACCTGGAACACAAAGAAGCAACCAACAGTTGCTTTGTCAACTACTGAGGCGGAGTATATGTCTCTAAGTAATGCAGCTCAAGAAGCTTGTTGGATAAAGCAACTACAAAAAGAACTTGATGTTTCAGTCAAGCCAGTTGTCACTATTTATTGTGATAATAAGAGTGCATTATGTCTAGCATCAGCTAATATCTACCACGCGAGAACAAAGCATATCGATGTTCGCCATCATTTCATCAGGCAACATATCAATGACGGCGATCTTAAAGTCGAATATATTTCTACGAAGGAGATGATAGCAGACGCTCTTACCAAACCTGTTGTCAAGGAGATACACAATAGATGTTTAACAGCAATGGGTCTTAAAAACAATATTTGAATTTAGTGGGAGTGTTGGATTAAAATTCAATCACTCAATATACTATTCAATATAGAACTTTGTTTGTTAAAAGTATTTTATAGTAGGTTTTAATATTTTGTTTTGTCAATTTATTTTCTGATAAATAAATATTATTCTGTTCTGTTTGTTCAATCAAGTCAGACCTTATTATTATTATTCAACAAGACGATCTTTGAAAACCCAATACCTATCAAAACAACTGGCCGACCTTCTTGATCCTACAAACTTAAATACAATTAAAAATATCAAAAGATTTACTACCTCGCACGGAAAAAATAATGATATATAAAATTACAAGAATAAATTAATACAAATTTAAACTTAAACGGCGTTACATGGTCTTGTTACCCTAATGCCTTAATTCTCAAAGAAAAAACTATTTGATATCATTTATGTCAATCAACGTTCTCGAGTGTTACCGCAGTTGCCTTAGATACTAACATGGAAAGGTTGTTATCGTTTATTATTTCATACATCCATCGATATGTATGATTAGTTAAGAACCAATCAATATTAAGATCTCCCACTAAAATATAATAATTATTGAGATCTTGTAGGTAATCTTTCAGTCTCTCTTATTCCATACAGAACTCACTTTTTGGTAACATATCCGATCTATATATTGCACCAAAAGTTTATCACATGACTAAAATTATAATATATAATTATAAGACTCCATAGTTTCATACTAATAAAAGATTTCTTAACAATAGAACTAGAACATTTAAATGTCTTTTTAACAAAAAAAAAAACCATACACCTCCTGTTTTGTTTGATTCGCTTTAACAATTATAAGTAAGTAATAACTTTTTAATTCTAGTGAATTTAAATCATGATTCTTTGTAATGTGTGTTTCTGATAGGACTAGCATTTATGAATTTTTATCTCCATTTTCAACAAGGCACTGAATTTTGTTGAAGATATTAAAAAATCCTTGTACCTACATTGAGATAAACACACTTAAAACATGATAACTGCTAGTGTTCAACATTCTTTTCAGCTATTTTAACGTTCCTTATGAAAACTGAATTTTTATTTTACACAGAAGTTACTAACCTAAAGCTCATTTATTTTTTGCAGATAAACTTTGCTCAAAAGTACAACAAAGATGAAGTTATCAGACAAATTCTAGCAGCAATTTACCCAGAAGTATTCATTCCGCTCTATTGGCGTACAGAAAAACATGGCGTTATATTTTTTGTGACCGATTTCCGAATTGCCGAAATACTTCAGAGTGCCGATCGAAATATTCAAATGCATGATGGATTTAAGCTACCAGTACGTGTACGTCCGGGAACTCCTCAAGTGCCAATCGATGACCAATATAAAGAAAAAATTAAACTGGCTATGGCCAAACGCTACAATGCCAATTCAAGAGCTTTAAATTTGTCTAAATTCCATGCGGATCCGGATTTTAAGGATATGTTTCTTTCTCTGGCTAGATCACCAATTATGTCTGCTGTACTTGATATTATCGAAAAGAACATTCCCGAAATAGAAGCTTTGAATCTTAACGAAAATCAAATAGTTTCGATGGAGAGTTTCAAAAACATCCCACAAAGATTGCCACATTTGAAAATTTTATATCTTGAAGAAAATAGAGTAAATTATTTGTGTATAACAGTTAAGTTTAGTAATTAAGATTAATTGAGTTTGTCTTGTTTAATTTCAGATTCCATCACTAGCACATCTAATGGTATTCCGGAATGCAAATATTATAGAATTGGCTCTCAAAATGAATCCATTGCGATCGCGCTATAAAGATCAATCACTTTATATCAGGTATCAGATTGTGTATTAGAAATAGTCAAAAAAAAAAAATTACACCGGAATAATACTCAACGTTGCATTCTTCAAGTTCGAAGCACATTAGATCCTCGGTCGACTTCCGTTGCTGACAAATAATGTGGCGGTATTGGAGTACCGCGGCAACAATGATACAAACAATAATATGCAATTAGAATTAAGATTAAGAAAATGTCTGAATTTTATCTGCAATTTTATGTTTTTTTTTAAGTTTATGGTTAAAATATTATTTTATTATTCCAAAACAAAGCTAACACTGAAAATCAAAGATTTTGAAACAAATGGTAGCGCATGTGGAAATGATGTATTTGTTTTTGTAATGTAAAGAAAATATTTTTATGAAAGTGAAACGAATCGGAGGTAAAAAATATCAAACAGTTACCGAATGCATGATAATTTTCAGAAAGAGAGGGAACGAATGCTTTCGGGTGTCAAAAAAGTGACCACAATTTTGAATAACTACTGAATATTCTCTTAAAGGTTTTAAATGTTTTAATAATAAAATATAATCGATTAGCTATTAAAGCATAGAAGAAGCTATTTGCGACAATAACCATAAAAAAAACTAACCTTAACTAAATATCTTCATCAAAGGATACACTCTGAAAAAGGGTTATCTTGGAAACATACCTAAAACCAAAAAATATAAACTAAAAAGATAAAACCTGAATAAGGGTTATCTTTGGATTATTAAAAAAAAAAAAAACATGTTATCCTTCTACGTTGAAACAAAAAAAAAATCATACAGCATAGAGCGTATATGATACAACAAGTTCAGTCATAATTATCACTAAAGCGTTGGTTTTACTCAGACATATGTAAATGTAAATAAAACCATATGCCAAATAAATAAATAAAAAAAAAAAAACAATTACTAAACCAATTGATTTTGGTGTTCCCGAAAAAGGTGCACACCAGACAGTTGATAGTAACCCATAAAATAAAATAAAGTATATATGTGTTAAACAAACTGAACCAAAACTATAAAAAGCCAAGTAATATATCGCATCAAAGCTTCTTTTGTGTGTTGATTGAACAAACAAAAAATTAAATTACAAATTATAAAACATAAAAGCCCCTAAGAGAATCCAAAATTACAAACGATTATTTTTAACAGAATTTCTGTTCTTAGCATGTCGTTTCTTCTCCTTGAAGAAAACCCACCATTCAAAATTGTTTATGTTAAAAACCTTTGAATCGTTTTCTGTTGATACATAATTTCATATTTAATAAAAAAAAAAAACATTTTTAAGTTCAATATTGTTTCCATTTTGGTTTAAATTTCGTTTCAAAGTCTGAAAGAAAGTTACAGTTAATGCAGTTATTTAATATAGCCACCATTATGGTTCGCGAGTTAATCCTTATTTCCGACTTACTTTTTCCATGTGGAAAAAAGTATTAAGAATCTAAATTCGTGAATTATATCGAATTGTTTATTAAAATTTTTTTGACTAAGTCGTTTGACGACAGGGGAAGATTCAACTCGCAGATCATAATTAAGGCTTAACATTTTTTTAATTTACTTTAAAATGTTCTAACAATAATATTTAAATAACTTTTTTTGTCACAAAATTTAAATTCGATTCACAGTGAAGTACGCAAAAAGTTTCCAAAACTTGTCAAGCTGGTAAGTCTTCATACAATTCTATTTATAAATCTTATTTGGTCAGTTAATATTTTATAAGTCAAACCAAATGTATTATGAGAATTGCAGTGTGGGGAATGAGTTTTCGGGCATTTTGTGTAGAGTTAAACAAATTGTGAGGAGTTCATTACTATACCTATTGTGGTACATTTTACACGAAATCAATTAATTTCCAAGTGGAGTTTATAGAAATTGGTTTAAAAGTACAAAAAACAGAATGTTAAAGCAAAGTGTTAGAGAAAACCGTAAGTTCCCACGTATGTTTTAAAACTTAATTTAACTTTATCAACACAAAATATTCGGAAACATTATGAATATCGCGAGTCAGCTTGTGCCATAGTTGGAGATTTATCAGTTTAATACTTTAGAGAACCAATTCGTACAGAAATAGTAGCCTTATGATTTAATTTTACGCATTTTTTGTATGATTTAATTTAACTATAGGCCTGTAAGACCTAAAGTCTTTTAATTGCAAGGTAAATTGCACAGAAATAGTTAGAAGGAATAGAAAAATAGGAAAGAACTTATTTACCTCATGAAATCCCGCGGATGGCCTTTAGTTGAAACCTGTCTTCCTCTTTTTTAACTAAATAAAATTTATTCAAAATTAAACAACTCATGACCCGGACTGTATACAATAAGATCTCGAAGTCTGTTCTTGATTCCTTAGAATATTAACTGGCCAATTTTTAAAATGCACAGAACATTTAGCTTAGATAAAAATATTGCGCATCTTTAGAAAATCGAACTGAACAGAACCGGTTTGCCATTTTAGCATAGTTGGCGTTCATTCCAAATGAAATAAGTAATGTTAATTATTTTGACTATTTTGATAAATAAGCAAGGGGAGAGTTTCTGCGACCACCATTTTTTTTTTTATTATTTTTTTACAGTTGCGCAAAATTAAGCCAAAACTTCGTGTACTGTGTGTGAGTGAAAACAATGAAATAATTTATATTAATCAAATTTATTTGTATTTGAAAAAAGGACGGTCGAGACTTGGAGCCACAAATTCTTTTTGATGTACATGACACAGGGTCATTGCCAAAGCCTAAGGCATCGTTTTTGTGTGATGCTTCGGGAGCGGATATTATTCGTCAGTTTTTAGAACAATATTTTATTATATTCGATTCTGATAATCGACAACCGCTTTTGGATGCATATCATGAACAAGCAATGTTAACTATTGCATTGCCGCCAATAAGTCAGTCAGGAAGGTAAGTTAAAAAGAAAAACCAGAATTGGAAATGTTTAGCATTCGAAATTTTTTGTATTTCAGACTCGCAGCATTTTCAAAACTTAATCGTAATTTGAAAAGAACTAACACAAACGTTGAGATCGAGAAATGGCGTTTTGTAAAGTTTGGACGTTTGCCTGTTGTTTCAACACTTACTGAATGGCCAAAGACGCTTCATGATCCACAATCATTTACCGTTGATCTTACTCTATTAACCGTAAGTTTTAAGCTCGATCATTTTGTAAGGCAATATTTAAGCTTTTGCTTCTTTTTTTTAGCCCAAACTGATTTCATTCACTGTGGCTGGTCTTTTTAAAGAGTTTGACGTTGATTCAGGTGCAAGTACAAGTACCGGGAGCAGTAACAACAACAACACAGAGATTCGTTACTTCCAAAGACAATTTATAATTGTTCCAGCGGGGAGTGGTTTTTGTATAAGAAATGAATTAATATTTCTTACAAGTGCAACATTTGCACAAGCCAAAAAGGCTTTTAAGCCACCACCTGAAATTGTTCCTGTAACAAACTCCCCAATTGGGTTACCTCCAATAGCAGGAGGGCTACAAAATAGATTACAAGTTGGACAGGTTTGTTTTTTTCATTTAACATACAATCCAACGAACAAAATCCAACAAAAAACTTCTTTTTTTAGCCATCTACGTCGCAAGCTGCGATAATGGCACCGCAAATAGCTGCTGGCAGCATTGTACCCGATGAAGCTACAAAATTACAAATGATACAAGCGATCAGCGCGCACAGCAACATGAATCTGGAATGGAGTAGAAAGTATGTAACAAAAGCTAAATTTCATTTTTTTTTTTAAATTTTCAAGCAAAAAACTGATTTCATATCGAAAAGATCATTTGGTAATTGTTATCAGATTGAAATTTTAATTGATTTTTTTTTTCTCAAATTTTAAAGGTGCCTTGAAGAAACTAAATGGGATTACAATCACGCTGCCTTTGTCTTCGATAGATTACGAAAGGAAAATAAGATACCAGCGGAGGCTTTTAATAATTAATTTGTTATACAAAATATTGTGTCCCAGGATTTTGTACGTTGCTATATGGTTAACTTTGATATAAATTACTTATATAAAAAGAAATATCTGATAGTATTAAAAATCTTGAATAGATGTTAAATACTGTTATGAATAAAATTATAAAAAATAATTTTAATGATTAAAAATGTATAAAATTAAACGAAAATTTTCAAAAATTCTAATGTTTATATATTCAATTTAAATTAAAGAGAGATGGAATATCGAAGTCTATAATTTATCTTCTAGAGTAACTTTTGAACATAAATGTTTTCATTTTGTAAAAAGTAACATCAAATTTCAATTTTTTTTTTTGCAATTAATTGGAAAATATGAAAGTTAAAATTGTCCTCCAAACATATTTTCTATTGTTTGTATATTAAATTAAAGAGTTTGAAAAAAGAGATCCTTATCTACAATCCGTTTTAAAGTAAGGTTTTTGGTTTCTTAAAATACAAACGTTCGAAACTGTTTAATTTTAAGACAAGAACTTGTCAAAGGATAATTGATAAGGAACCTTATTTTTATCAAAACAATTTTTTTTATCATTAATGACGAAAACAAATTATGATTGACAATAATTTTGTCGTTTTTTATGTTTAATCTTTTGTAATATGTATTTAAGTTTAAAAGAAAAAAAAATTAAGTAAAAGAAATAAAGTTAGTTGTATTTTAAATAATATTTTTTTTTAACTTGCTGCAATTACAGTGTAATATTGCAATAGAAATACAAAAATGTCTAGATTAATGTTGTAAATTTCCTTCCTCAATCAACAACAATGAATTTAAGGTTTTTTTTTTTTATAATTTATAGATGATCTTAAAAATAAACTAGATTAAAGTAAAAAGTGAGATGATTATTTATTTTGTCCATAACTTTTCATTCAACATTTTGTTATAATTTTTTGTATACCAAAGAACTTGTTGAAGATATTCACTTTTATTTTCTCTGTAAGCCTTTCTTTAAGGTCCTTTTAAATCATTTTTTCATATTCGTCTTGCTCAAAAGGAATGGACTGCCTGACCTATGAAGCCAGTGCCTTTCCAGTTTCCGTAACTTACATCAATAAAATATACAATATTTGTACGTATGATCGAAGTTTATATAGAAAATCGAAAATATCGACTGTATTCCTATACATGAATTAAAACAATAATTCCCAAATCTGATGTTATATCTCATCAAGAAATTAAATTATACTAAATGCGGCTTTATAGTTAAAACAGTTCCAAGTAAATGCGAATTTTTCGAATGTATTTGATTGAAATTTAGAAAAAGAAATTGAAAACAGATTTCAATTATTCAATTTCGAATTTGTATACAAATCAAAATCATTAAATATACCTTAGTGTTTTGGCAGCACTTATGTATTTTATGTGACATTTGATAACTTCGACAAAATTTCAAAATATACCCTCAAAACCTATGGAAAAAAAAACTAAATTTTAAATTAAATTTAATTTTTTTAATAATATTTAAACAAAGTTAAATGTTTCATCAAACAGAGTTTTACAATCTCTTATAGATTACGAACTTATATAATAAGTAAAATAATATAATAAATTAAAAATAAAGAATATGATAAGTATGTACAATCAGTGTAAATAAATAAATAAATAAACATGAATTTAAGCAACTATGTGTCGATTAGATAGCAAAACGAGCAGGACATTTTTTTTTTAAACTTTCTCTTGAACAGAGTTGAAAAATATCTACGGCGTGTAAAACACTATTTGCAACTTTGATGCAACGGGATATGGGTTCATTTCTTCCATAGTTACTTCTAGAAAATTCATCACGTAGGTAGAAAGCCATACGGAGACTTCTGCAGGGAAAATACAAATTAATTCGTTCAAGCAGGTAAGAACAATTTATATGATTACTTAAGATATCTTTAATCACCATTATTGAAAAATATCTCCTTCTTAACTCGCATTTGACATTTGAGCGCATAAGGATCAGAGAATTCTTTTGTATTCCTTCTTATAAAACCGAGCATCTTATAAGCCTTATTTACTATAAAATCGATATGAAAATTAAAAGAAAGTTTATGGTCAAATATAATTCCTAAGGCCTGTATTCACCGAGCGCTCATATGAGCCTCATAAGTTTATGAGGCTCATAACTTTGGTGTATTCACCAACCACTCATAAATATGTTTCGAATTTCGAAAAAGAGAGCCACTCTGTCAACCAGACCAGATGTTTGTGTTTGAGGGGGTGGTGTTGTGGAAGTAGTTTCGATAATGTCGGAATATTTTTCGAAGAGAGCGCTCATAAGTTATGAGTGGTCGGGACCACTCATAACTTTTATGAGCGCTCATAAATATCTACTTATTATTGCTTGGTGAATAGGTTTATGAGGCTCATAAAATATGAGTGCTCGGTGAATACCGGCCTAAGTCTTTTTTTTGAGAAACTTTTTCAAAAACTATATCATTAATTGAGTAATCAAACAAAATTTGTGAGTTTCTCCTAAAACATGTAAAACTTTGACACTTAGAGACATTCAAAAAAAATAAATTTCTATTACACCACAACGCTAGTTTATTCAAATCTTGCAATAATAATAGACAATCAACAGATTTTATGGTTTTAAAAATTTTAACGTCATCGGCAGACAACAAATAATAAGAAAATTTAAAAGTATCAGGAATATCATTTACAAAAAGTATAAAAAACAAAGGTCCAATATGACTCCCCTGTGGAACACCTGAGGTTACTTTGATAGCTTTGGATTTGAATGTATCTATCTTGACAAATTGGGTCCGATTACTCAAATATGAACATATCCATTTTAAAAAAAGGAGAATGGAATCCCAACAGTGACAGTTTGTGAACAAGAATTTCATGATTTACCCTATCAAAAGCCTTTGCGAAATCTGTGAAAACTATGTCTGTCTGAAAACCCTTATCAAATCCTGTTACTACGGATTAACATAAAACAGAGAGATTTGAAGCTGTACATCACAAAACCGTGTTGAGATTCAGCAATCACATTTTTGGTAAAAAATTAAAGTTTATCACAGACAATAGCTGTGTTTTATTTTCCCCAAGATCCGAACCAGATTGGATTTGCTTACAAAAATACATGTATTACAAAAACAACACAAGATCCAACTTTGTTTTGAATTTGGATTTCCAAATCCATTTTGAACACACACCCTTAATTTGTAAATGTCGTCAGTAGTGTAAAGAAAAAAGACAAAGGGTGTATACGAATAAAAAAAACAAAGGAAAAAAAGAGTTGGGTATATAACAAGTTGTCACTGAGATCCTGGATTGTTTTATTTTCATGATCTGATCTGGATTGGATCTGGGGGAAAATAAAACGCAGCTAATGTTTTCAAAAATTTTCGGAATAACAGATAGTTTACAAATTGGTCTGTAGTTGCATACTTTTTGTCTAGATCCCGAATTTGAAAATTGGAGAGATGAAAGATGTCTTTCATCTATGAACTGACCCGTTCGTAAAGACATATTAAAAATTAGACAAAGGTGTAGCACGAGAGATGTTGCACACTTTTTAACAATTTTAGGAGAAATATGTACCATCCGGTCCAGCACCTTTATTTTCTTTTATACCTCTCAAGGCAAATTTTTCCAAAACTGAGTTTTTTTACTAAACTCAGTTCTGGTATAATTTTAGGAAAAAATACCGAGATAAAAGAATCACCGAAAAAACCGGTAACCGAAACGAAAAAATCAGGATTCGTTAAATATCGCTCGCTCGGATCTTTATCGTTCTTTATGGAACCATAACAAATATACATACTTTGCGAACGATAAAATTTTCGATCGAATTATAGTTCTCTGCCGAACAAACTAAATCCATTTTTTTCTGTATCTCTCGTTCGTGAGAAATCTGAAAAATAAAATTTAGGTAGAATATGGTTCGCTTGCAAAAAGATCCTTAAAATAAGTGAAAAACGTAAAAAACATTTAAGTTTTTGAAAAAATAGTGAAATTTTGAGAAAATTCAAAAACTTTGCAAAAAAAAACAAACATTTTGAAAAAAGTGAAAAATATAAAACAATTTGAAAAAACGAGAAATTTTGAAAAAAGTGAAAAATTTTGAAAAAATTGAAAAATGTTGAGAAAATGCAAAATTTTGAAAAAAAGTCCAAAATTTTTAAAAATGTAGAGAAATTGAAAAATTTTGAAAAAATTCAAAAAAAAATTGAAAAAAGTGAATTATGTATTTTGAGAAAATTAAAAAAATTTGTAAAAAGTCAAAGACGAAAACCAGCTAATTAAATGTAATAAAATGATATTAATTATCTAAAATGGCATTTTTTTCTTATTTGAATGGTTCGTGAATATATTTTCAATAGTTCCCACGTGATAAATTCGGGAACGAACCATACTTTACAGATCCGAACAGATTTGATTCGACCGAATTCAACGAATTTAATTTTAAAGCTAAGTACAGACGATTGTCAGATCTTACAATATTGTCAGATCTGTCAGTAAAAAACTGTTCCAAATGTCTTACAATCGTCTATACAGTATACACACAATTTTGTATGACAATATTGTCAGACACGTCAATGTCAGACGACAATCTGACAAAAAATTGTCAGGTCTTACAAACGTCTAAACACACAATTTTTATCATTGTCAGTCGATTAGGACATTGTCAGACTCATTGGTCATTGTCAGATGTTTTCATTGAAAACTTCTTACAATTGCTGACAATTTTTCATTGGTCGAAATGTCAATGAGTTGGTTTAAAGAGAGATAAAAAAATAGCTGACAATCAAATTGGGAAGAAATCTACCAACCGTGTGAACGCAAAATTTTTCATTGTAAGAAATATGTCAATTGTTAGCTATTGTCAGATCATTGACAGTTATGACAATATTTTAAGATCTGACAATCGTCTGTACGTAGCTTAAAGGAACCAAAAAACAAGATTCGCGATCGAATCAAAAATAAAATTTTTGAATTTTTCACGAAAGAGATTCAATCATATTTTATCGTTCTTCGAACCTTGGTAAAGATAAAATAAATTCTTTTTTTTACTTTTGGATAACCCCATAAATATCGAAATTGAGCTTTTTTTTACTTTGCTATTTCGTATCTGTCATTTTCAACAAAATGCTGCGGCGGCGTGTCACTTGACGTTAACAGCTTCGAAAATTTCCCTTCTCCTGGGATCAAATTCTACAAATTGACATACGGCTTTAAGTGACCTATCTTGTAATAAATTGTCTATGGAGAGAAGAACAATTCGCAGAACGTTGTGTTTTGTCAGCGAAAAGTGAAATAAAAATAAAAAAGTTATTCCATTACTAAAGGTATAAAGGTATTCTATTTAATATTCCATATACAAGGCTAAGTTTGAAGAAGAATCATTTAAAAATTCATCTATTGAATAAACTTAATACAAAATTAAAAATTTCTTATAATTTGTTAACGTTAGAAACCTGTGATGTAACATTTATTTATGCTGTTAAAATTGCAGAGAAATGGCATCCGTAATTCGTGCAGGGATCACCCGTCTTGTGTGCCCTGGATCATCGAATAACTTGCTAAGCATCACTGTCTTTCCAGCGATCAGCCAGTCATGTAGTATCTCCAGCAAATCAATGCGCGGTGGACCCCGTATACCGAATGCTAAACCATATCCATACCAAGAAAAAAACTACGGTGTATTTCAGGCAATGTTCGATAAAACCAGTCATCGTATGGATGAAAATTCCAAATTGATCTGTGTAGAAGGCCCTGTTGCAGCTGGCAAATCAAAATTAGCCAAAGAAATCGCTGCTGAATTGGACATGTTGTATGTTCCGCCTGCAAATATGGATAGTATATTTATAAATGATTACGGCTTTGATTTGCGGAAGTTGGACGACCAACTTCCTGAGATGTGCCGCAGTTTCGATGAGAAAAGTTTCTGTCGCAACCCTAACCATCCATTAGCGGCACAATTCCAGATCCGCATGTATATGCTTCGTTATTCGCAATACATCGACGCCCTAGCTCATATCCTATCTACCGGGCAAGGTGTTGTGCTGGACCGCAGCGTCTACTCGGACTTTGTTTTTCTCGAGGCAATGCACAAGAACGGCTATATCTCCAAAGGAGCACACAGCGTTTATCACGAAATCAAACAAAACACCATCAATGAGCTGTTGAAACCCCATTTAGTTATTTACCTAGATTGTCCCGTCGATGTGGTTAAGGTAATAATATCACCACCAAAGTCTGGAGAAATCTTGATGGTTTTTTTTTTTCTTTTAGAAACGCATTAAGGCTCGCAATCTAGACTACGAGGTTCAGTCCAAAGTGTTCTCGGATGCCTATCTAGCTGACATGGAGATGTTCTACAAACAGCATTTCCTTAAAGACATCAGTATTCATGCCGAGATTCTTGTGTACGACTGGACCGCTGAAGGTGAGACCGAAGTAGTGGTGGAGGATATCGAGAGGGTTGACTTTGATGTGTTCGAGGAATACTTCTTTAACAAAAAGATGAAGGATTGGCGCTTCCCATTAGAATGGGACTGGTGTGAAGCTAGAATAAAATATTGCAATCAGAAGTATACATTGATGAATTACTTCAATGTACCTCGATTCGACGTTCCAGAACTTTTGCGCGATCCCGAGGGTGGCAAAATATATCGTGACGTTCTGTTAAATGTGAGTTCTTTATCAAAAACCTAACAAGAATGGAGCTTTATTTAAATTAAAATTCATGTATTTAAGGCCCCTGGAATGAAATATTCGAAAGGATACAACGCCGACATGGGTGACAAGGACCTTCTAACAAAAAACAAAGCTCCATTGCGTGAGGGTGGTTACTACTAATTGGAATCCAAGAAAATTTTGTACGTCATAACTACAGCCATTGACAGACTATGACACTGCTGCCAGCATGTTATGCAGTTTTTATTATTTTAATCATTGATATTTCATTGGTATTTAATAAAACTGCGTTCTTTGTTTCAAAACGTATTTGATTTTTTCAGTCAGAACCGACATTAGATCAAAGGGAGACTAATTCCAACTTTTCCCGTTTTTAAGTCACGGGAAGTGCGTTAATACACTCCTATTTTTAGTGGTTATGAATAGAGAAATGCCAATTCGGCAATTTTTGGTCAAAGAAAGAAGCTTTTTAAAAGGAACTATTTTATTTTATACAAAAACGAGCAAAGTTTGGAAATTATTATTTTTAATTTGCAGAAGTTGATAGTATGTAAAATTAAAAAATAATTGACTCACCAAAATGCTCCTCTGCAGAAAATAAGTTCATAGGTAAGAACTTTAAAACATCACTTGTTCAGAAAATTTTACTTTAGATCAATGTTGAATTTAACTATGTTCTTAATTTTTGAATTTAACGACTTTTTTAACGGTCACGACGAAACGGAGCAGAAAAAAAAACCAAATTCGACTTCGTACCGCACTAATGCAAATCCAATAAGAAAAGAACACTCACCGAATTTGATTTCGTAAAAAGTACACTTCCCGAATCAAAACAATTGAAACTTTTTGTAAAAATTATCTACAATTATTTAAAAATAACAACTTTAAACTTTTAAGGACGAATAATATGCTTATTACTAGAAAATTAATAAATATTTTTGTAACAACCGGTGCCGGATCAAAGCCGAACCAAAATGCACTTAGAAAATGAACTGTTGATTGTTGATAACTAAATTCAATTGATACAAGTTGAGACATGAAACAGCGAATATGTGAATTGTGTATGTTGGGCACTGATCTCTATATACGGTTATTCATACAAAATTTTTGAGGCAAAAATATAGTCGTGGCCGATACCCTTAAATAACAGTATAACAGCGGCGCCAGCGGAATGGACGCTACTGGACCTGCATTTTCTTTTATTGTTTTCAATATTTACAGCCACAATTCTTGTTGACATCAACTGATATCAAATAAATGTTCAATTTCGCAAATATCTTCAATCTCATTCTTCGTTTGTATAGAGCGAGATATGAGGTCGGGGCCGGTACCCTTTAAAAAACTTGACTCACAAAAACTGTTATACACTATAGGCTATTCACTATCCAGTGTATTATAGAGATCAGTTTTGTGGGGTGCAAGTGCAAACGTATATGTAAATAATTTTTGTTTGGATATGGATGTGTATTATTGTCTATGGTGTCGTTGAGTTGGGAGATTTTGCTATAATTTAATAGGTATGTATGTATGTCCATTTGTTGGTCTGTTTGGTAACGTGAAATTTCTTACGAATTTGCACAAATTTTCAAAAAATTTCACAATTTGCTGTCAAAACCCATAGAAAAAAAACTCAGTTTTTGGGAAATTTGTTGAAAAAAAGTTACCAAACAGGTATTGTATTATTTTGCAATTAAAGGCACAGTTTTGAAATTTAATTCAAATCTATTCATTTTATTGAGTCTTTCAATTTATACATTTGTCTTTTTCTTACACTAGATATTATATTGAGAACTGTCAAGTATGGCCCTCTTGTTTTAAAAATTTGAAAATCTATTTATTTCGACGTACACTGCGAAAAACCGTTTTAAATAAATATTAGGGGTATTCCCGATCCGATGCAAACTGGGTCTTGCATCGCATTGCAAAAGTGCAAAGTTTTTTTTTTACAATGGGGTTAGGGTATAGCAATTTTACACTTTTGCATTTTTGCAATGATACAAGGCCAGTTGCATCGGATCGGGAATACCCCTATTATTTAAAAATTTTTCGATCAAGTCTTCGGAGAGAGCACTAAGGTAGAACTATAGTAGTCGGAAGATGTCGGAAGAAAATTCTCTCAGTTCACTTACGCATGGAGCGGTCGGTGAGCGCTCTTCACTTCCGAAGGCATCCGACTATTATAGTTCTACCTTAACTTATGAGTGGTGGGGAGCTGACTCATAAAGTTAGGACTAGAATAGGCGGTAGCTGTCGGGAGCTAGTGTGAAAACCGAACAAAAAATTGCTTGGTGAAGATTTATGAAGCTTTTAAGTTATGAGCGTTCGGTGAATACCGCCCTTAAAGAGCGATGTATGGTAAGAAAATTTTCCATCAAATTAGTAAGTAAACTTTCACGATTGCAGTTATTAAAATTTGCAATATTTAAAAGCATCTCTGAAACCGAAAGGAGATCAAAAGATAAACGCGAAGCTTCGTCGAAGCAGTCGTCTAAAAACAGCCGTAGATGTTTACACATCAAAAAGTTTATATCAAATACATTTGTTTTTAATGAATTTATTAAAAAAATAATGAATTTAGCAATTTAAATTTGGACTTATCAAACGCACAGCATGTACTTCGAAATAAATAGAATTATTTTAAAACTGCACCTTACATAAATTGTAAAATAATAGAAATAAACAAACTCCGTTATCTGCGGCGGTTTTGAAGCACGTTTGAGAGGGACGTATAACACATACCACAATTACAGTCGTCTAAAAGCAATGGGGCCTCATCACGAAAAACGAAAACGATCGGAAGATATCGTTTCTACCATATTGCTATCTCTATCATATCTGTAAAGAAAAATAAAGATAGCTATCTTCAAAAAGATATCGTTCGATTGTTTTCATTTTACGTGATGAAGCCACTGATCTCTATATACACTGGATAGTGTATTCATAAAAAATTTTTGAGGCAAAAATATAGTCGTGGCCGGTACCCTCATATAACAGTATAACAGCGGTGCCAACGGAATGGACGCTACTGGACCTGCATTTTCTTTTATTTTTTTTTAATATTTACATTCGCAATGCTTGTTGACATCAACTGATATCAAATAAATGGTCAATTTCGGCAAATATCTTCAATCACTTTCTTCGTTTGTATAGAGCGAGATATGAGGTCGTGGCCGGTACCCTTTAAAAAACTTGCCTCACAAAAACTGTTATACACTATAAGCTATTCACTATCCAGTGTATTATAGAGATCAGTGGATGAAGCCCCTGATCTCTATAATATACTGGGATAGTGAATATCCTATAGTGTATAACAGTTTTTGTAAGGCAATTTTTGACGGGGTACCGGCCACGACCTCGCATCTCGCTCTATACAAACGAAAAAAGATATTGAAGATATTTGCCGTAATTGAGCATTTATTTGATGTCAAAAATTACGGCTGTAAATATTGAAATGAATAAAAGAAAATCCAGGTCCAGTAGCGTCCATACCGCTAACACCCCTGTTATACTGTTATATAAGGCTACCGGCCACGACTTTATTTTTGCCTCAAAAATTTTGTAGAATACACTCTCCAGTTTATATAGAGATCAGTGTCTAAAAGCAGTACTAAACAAATTATAGCAAAATCTCCCGATTTTACGACTCCATAGATAATAATAAAATTAATGCGTGTATAACAAAAACTATGATCGCTGCACTTGATCTCCACAACCACATACACAATACACATATTCGCTGTTTCGAGTCTCGACTTGTATCAATTGTACAGTTAGTTATCATCAGTTCAATTTCTTAACTATTTTTTGGTTCGGCTTTGCTCCATGTTACAAAAATATTTATTAATTTTCTGGTAATTATCACAATATTCGGCCTTAAAAGTTCAAATTTTTTATTTCTAAATAATTGTAGATAATTTTTACAAAAAGTTTCGAGTGTTCTGATTCGGGAAGTAGGTTTTTTAACGAAATCAAATTCGGTGAGTGTTCTTTTTTTTATATGAGTTTTGTACAAATTCCCAATTGGTGGTTTGTTCTGCTCCGTTATATAGGTATCGTGTCCGTTAAAAAATTAATTAAATTCAAAAATGTGAATATTTAAATTTAAAATCGGTTTAAAGTTAATTAATCTGAAAAATTGATCGTTTCTTTTTTGTTATTAATATATGAAATTTGTATAAAAATCACGTGTTCTTTTAAAGCCACATAAGTGTTACAAAATTTCGTTATCCTTTTTTTGTGAAGTGTGCGAGTAAACATTTCTTATTTCTTGAAATAGAAAATTGTTAATTTCTATTTCGAAAAAAACACAGCATTTTGAATGATGCAACATAAAAAAATTTTGGTAAGTTTTTTTATATTTTAATTTTATTTTTCTCTACATATTATGTATTTCTGTTCAAGAGATAACTCTGTAATTGGTTTATGTGAGGGATGAATATAGTGATTTTGAAACTGTTGAGGTTGTATTAACTTTTCACTACGCCCGAGCCATGACGATGATTTTGTAGGTGAGAGCGCGCGCTCGAGCGGTGAGAAGTTCTATTCCCTTCACCGATCTCACCCACAAACTCACCGTTATGGCATAGTAAAGTCACAATCTAAACAAGGGGCATTGTACAATGTAGGGGGTCTATTGTACCACGCCAAAGAATTATAACTTCTAACGTGAGTATAGGTACCTACAAATTTATAATTTCAAAGGGGACAGTTGGATGAAAGCGTTGGGCAATCTGAAAATAAATAAGTACCCATAAGAATAATTTTATTCCAAGAAATAATTTTTGCTAACAAATTGGATTAGGAATGAAGTATTTATTATTTCCTCAAATCTCACGGCTGGACACATAATATTATGTATGTACATCAATAGAGGTAGGTATAAATAAAAGAATGCTGCCTTCTGTAGGACTCGAATCCACCACACCTTTTAGATCGATTTCGCTCCACCATTAAATGAAATAATAAATAAAAAATATCTTTTTATTCGCCTATCTAACAGAAATAAAAAACAAACCGAATTTTTATTTGAAATACGTAGGTACTTTATTAGAAACACAAACTTTAATCTAACATTAAATCTAGACAGATACATATACATATAATTATATAATTTTTTTTTTTAAATTTAACTTCCAGCCATAAGCCCGTGTGATTTCATGTGCGAGTAAACACCCGCCTTTTGTGCGAACATCTTACCACAAATCTTGCACTCGTGTTTCTTTTTCTCAGCGTGCAATGCCTTATGCTGATGAAGCGTCTTTTTTCTTTTAAAAGCTGCTCCGCAAGTTTCGCATACATGTTGACGTTCATTTGAATGTGATGCCATATGATCGCGCAGTGTTTTAGGCGTAAAAAATGCACTACCGCACAAATCACACTTGTGATCTCTTTGATTACTGTGCCGCTTCATATGCTGACGGAATTCCGAATTAGATGTTAGTGTTTTTCCGCATACATCACAAATGAATGGTCGCTCTCCTGTGTGCATTCGCATGTGGCGATTCATTTCGGTAGATGTTACAAATCCTTTGTCACATTCTGGACACTTGAAAGGATGTATACCCTTATGACGGCGCATGTGGACATTAAAGTTGTGTTTATCGTAAGCTTGAAAGCCGCATTGATCGCATTTATGTGGCTCTTTATGAGTAATCTGATGATAGGCATACTTCGAGCGCGAAACAAATCCAGCCTTACACACAGAACATTTGTAAGGGTAATCGCCTGCTATTTCGATCTTATGCTTCTCATACGCTGCCAACGTATGGAAATGTTGATCACAATGCGAACAGTATTTATTCATGTTTTGAGGTATTTTACCGAGGAAAAGAAGATTATCATAAAACCAAACCAGCGGCTCAGTTGTAGTGTTGGTTGCTAAATTCTTATCGTTGATTTTTTGCTGCTTCACATAAGAAAAGTGTAGAAACCTTATTGCCGTTAAAACTTGTTCCTTGGTTAATATAACATCATATTTCAAAAATGTATTTATAATCTTATCGCAGGCTTCTGAATGAGCCGCTAAGTTATCCTTATCTTTATCCTTGGAGTCCCACAAACAAGGATGTGCCTTATACACTTCTATAAAATCAACCATTAAAGGTTTGTTTTCTACAAGATAGGTAAAATCTTCACTAGGCTCTGTAACATCAGCATGTAATTTCTGCGGAGTAATTGGAAATTTCTCAGCAAAAGGTTCCAAAAATGATAATCGATCGAAAAAAAATGGTTTTGGTATGTAAGAACTTCCGATATCACCTATCTTAGCTGCATTCTCTTGACGCAGAGCTCTAAAATACGAATCTCTTAGGAAACGAATTTGATAACGATATTCTTCAACTGTAAGATAACATTCATGCTCACGACCTAGTACTTCAGTTATTTGCTGAATTGCTTTTCTTCGTTCCGTTCTTAGCATATGGAATGGATGTTTGGTGTCCCATAATATTGGTGCTGTTTTATAAAGATCGATGATTTCGAAAACCATATCTTTCTATAAGTAATATAGCAAGAGTTATAATACTTTTTAAAATAAAAAAAAGTATATATTATATGGGATACTTACGGAGTTAACCTTATTTTTCTTATTAAATATCTGTAAGATTAAAAAAATAATAGAGTTAGCATACAATAGGTTGGGCCATCGCAAATAGCATCTAGTTATAAACGTAAAACAAATTTCAACTTACTTCTTCCATATTATCTTCTTCAGATTCATTTGCTTGAAATGATGTTTCGTTGCTTTCATTACACATTGTAAAGTCTTGTTGCTGAAATTATAGTAAAAATTCATTATCTCTTAATTATTCAAAATAATTAAAGTGGACTCACTTGACCATTGTCTTGTGTAGTTGTTACTTTTCCTTCTATAAAGGATAATTTCTCAGCATACCACAGCTTTGGTTCAAATGTTGGATCCTCTTGTTTCTTTTTAAGCATACGTTTATATGTAGCACGGAGTTTAACAATTTCGGCACTCATATCCTTGTAATTGTATTTTGTATTAAATTGATCGTTAATATTTTTGGCCATTTGCTCGAATGCTTCTCGACGGTAGGTGTTGTCATTAGTATAGTGTTTGACAGCCCATAAGCATGGTAACTTTCGATATTCCTCAATTACAGCTGTTAGAAGCTCTTTGTTTTTGACGATAGATTTCTGAAAAAAATTGATGCGTCGGTTATAATTTTAATTTAAAATTAAATTCCTCTGGACTTACCGGATTTTGACGTTCCTCATTATCAGAAAGCTGCTCAAACTTAATGGATGGATCTGGTTCTTCTGGTACAAGTTCCATTTTCGAACAATTTTCATTTGTTTCTCCATCATCACTGTCGGCAGAAAGTTTATCATCATGCTGTAATGTTTCATCTTCTTCTTCTTCATCTTCCTCATCATCATCTTCTTCCTCTGTATCTTCCTCTTCTTCATCATCCTTGTCTTCATCTTCTTCACTGTCTTTCTTTGCTTCTTTTTTCTTTCCTACTTTCTTTTGTTTCCATTCCTCTTCTTCTTCGTCTTCGTCTGGATTTTTTTTAGACTTTCTACGTCTCATAGCAAAATCACTATTTTTTGTACCAATAAATGATAATTTATCAAAGTACTTCCATTGAGGATGGAATTTTCTATTGGCATTGGCATGAAGCTTTTCGAATCCTTCTTTAGTTCGTAAAATGCGCCTGTAGCTACTTCTAAGTGTGGAAATTCTTGCCTTAATTTCTGCATCAGTGTAGCTAGTATTGAATTTATTATTGATAGTTGTTCTGACTTCAGTAATAGCATCAGCTCTGCTAAAACGACAATTATTCTTGTGATCGTAGGGTTTGTATAAGCATGGATGTTCTTTGTATTCTTCAATAATTGCTAAAACAATTGCTGTTTCTCTTCTTTGAGCACTTGTTTCATTTTTACCATCTTCGTTTTCGCTTTCGTAACCTTGATAAGCCATTGTCTGATTATAAATGATAAGATTAGAGAATCCTTAATATATTGTTTTTCATAATTTACCGAATTTCCCTGGTCATCCGGAGTTTCAGGAATATCTACTTCTATTGGAATCTAGAAAGGAAAGGAACAATTTAATTTAATAACTGTGATAATATATTTTATTATTGTAGATATAAAGAATGTTTCGCTACATTGGGTCGACAAAACAATTCCGGATATTAATCACAGATAAATACCAACAATTCTGCCAAAACTACACTCGCTAGTCATTAGTTTAGGTTGGACGGGGTGATAAGACGAAAAGCCGCAATTACCTCAATCGGCTCTCAATGGAATCATTGTGCTCACCAAAAAGATGTAGGCAAGGTAGGAATAAGGAGAGATAGAGAAAGGATCGATTGGAAACTAAGGTATGGGTGTGCCTCCCTTAACCATCCTGAAATCTGAACGAATTTCATGTGGGTTCCCTTTGAGTTTTGACCCGTTAGGATTCCAACCAGGAGGGCCATTTGAGGCCTGCTTAGCTCGAGTATGTAGTCTGTTTTTTTTTTTTGAAAGATCCGGTCCTAGAAAACTATTCATCTGAGGTGAGGCTATTTTCAGCCAAAAAAACTGCAAGTACTCGCTAGTCATACCATCGAAAGAGGTTATTCTCCTGATTTTGACAGTGTTTAAGTTGTCCAAACGGTGAAACATACTTCCAAGCTGTATACCCAGAAACTCTTCAAAATCTCAACACAAACAATGTGAATGTACTAAACATATAAAACACTATCAATCGTATGGAATTAACCCATGTAAAGTAGAATATTACATGAGACGAAAACCAATTAGGTGACTCAGTTATAAATTATTTTGTATTTAAATATAATTAAATATTTTTCAATTCTATTAACTTACCACATTATTTTCTTCTTCATTCGCCTTCCTATCGATAAAAGATAAATCATCATAATACCATAAAACAATTCGATAGTCGGCATCATGTTTTTTTCTTTGAACTCTTCTGTATACACTTCGAAGATTAACAATTTGCTGCCTAACATTCCTGTCAGTGACATTTTTGTTGAATTTTTTATTAATGTAGGCTGTTATTTTACGAAAAGCATCTTTTCTAGCATATTTGCTATTGTATAGGGGCGCAGTTTGGTCCCACAAGAATGCATATTGTTTATATTGGGCTATGAGATCCGATATTATAGGTGGATCATTTAATATTTTGCAACTGTCGCGTTCGGGTTTCTTTTTAAATGGCTGTATTGGTTGCTTGTTTCCAGAATCAGAAGACTAAAAAAAAAAACACGGTTTGCTAAATAAAGTTACGACAGCAAATAAAGTCTTTTTTCTTACCTCACAATCAGAAGGTTCTTGTTTTGTAATTAAATTGGGATTCATTTCATCCAAGGATGGTAGTTCAACCTAAAACGAAATATTGAATGGATTGACTGCAATCGTAAAACAACAAACAAACCTCAATATCATCATTCAAGCCTTGGATAAAAGAAAGCTTCTCAAAATACCATAACTTTGGGTTAAATTTTGTACTACCATCGGTGAAGAATCTTTCGAAACTCTGCTTTCTTTTTAGAACCCTTTTATACACCTGCCTCAGGGAAATAATTTGTTGGTGCAATTCTTTGTATGTTAGATTCATCTTGAACTTGGTATTGACAGTTTTCCTAATTTGCCTATAATGTTGTTTCTTTTCACTATTGGTACTAGATTTAGCCATACCCGGATCCCATAAAATCGGATGTTTTCTATATTCATCAATTATTCCTTCGATTTTCTTTCGGCGAATTACTTTTTCTATTGACAATTCATCTTCGTCCATATAGTCGGACAAGTATTCCACGTCTTGTTGCGGTTCATTAAAACCCTGCGGCTGTAATACAAATCCAAAACAATAATTTATTCAATACCTATTATTTATGTTTTGGTTTTCCAACTTGCCTCTTCTTTTTCCTTAACCATTTCTAACTTGAGAGCCATTAGGGGATCAATATGATTATCGCCTGTCGTTCCTCCACTGTCGATGTTATTGCTTTTCAAGGCATCTTTAAGTAGATTATCGATGGTATAGCTACATATATCCTGAGAAGCGATATTCTGTTCTCCAATGTTTTGGAAACCCATTGTTTTGCATTCTTTTATGTGCTTTATAAATAAAGTATAACTCAGCAAATTAAACTGCTGTGAGCAAGTTCCACAATGTATCAAAAAATTATCGAGATTTTCGGAGCAATAAACTTCGCCACAACGTGTCGTGATGGGCGTTGGATTATAGGCTAGAAGAGATGATATCTCTGTGCTAGACATTTTTTTTTATCAAATATTCTACCAAACCAACTAAATAAATGTATTTTTTCCAAGATAAATTTAAGACTTTGCCAGTACAAAAAATGAAAAAGTGGGCTTCGTACGTGCCTCTATAGAATACAGATTGCTGTCCACCTCCACATTATACAAATATAAAAAACATAGCTATATAGCTAAACAAAATCAATGGGTACGTTCATACGCAGTGAAAAACTTCAGATTTTTCAAGTCATTGCACAAAACTACCTAGAATTGTGTACATGGATGGCAGAGTTGAGGGTTCGAGTTGAATTTCACATAGGTTTTCTGTCAAATCAACTACTCAAACGGAAGACGTTCTGTAACTCTCGCATCGATAAAATTGGCCGAGAAACGGTGGAAAATGACACAAAACTCATACGATTTGTTTCAAATTTCATCGTTTCTCGACTGATTTTATCGATGCGAGAGTAACAGAACGTAGACACAGGTTTTTCGGCTAAAATTTCGTCTTGACTACTCGCCAAGATGGATCAAGTCGAGTGAAACTCATTTGATGGTGTTTTCACATTGGACTCATTCCGTGCGAGTCTTTTTGACGTCTTGTTAATCTTTCTCACTCTTGTCACTTCTTATAATGAAGAAGGAGTGAGATAAAAGAAAGAGAAGTCAAAATGACTCGCACGGAATGAGTCCGATGTGAAAACCATCAAATGTGTTTCACTCGACTTGATCCCACTTGGCTAGTAGTCAAGACAAAATTTTAGCCGAAAAACCACCTTATTATTCAATCGATTAATCCAGATTAAAACTTTAGTCCGGACCTAAGTCTCATAGTCATACCGCCATATTATTCACTCGATACATCCAGATTAAAAATTAAACCCGGATGTATTTACATTGAATTTATATAATTTACAACCGGATTTAAGTTTTAATCTGAATGAATCGAGTGAGTAATATGGGAGATAAACACACGGCCTTTGTTGTGTAAATTCTTTTAACTGGATATGAAAAATAGAAACTGATGGAAAAATATGTGTAATATTCAAATCAAGTTCTTTTTAATCAGGACGAATCACTGATCTCTATATACACTGGATAGTGTATTCTTACAAAATTTTTGAGGCAAAACCAACCAAATATACTCGTGGCCGATACCTTCATGTAACAATATAACAGCGGCGCTAGCGGTATGGACGCTACTGGACCTGGATTTTCTTTTATTTTTTTCAATATTTCCAGCCTCAATACTTTTTGACATCAAATAAATTCTCAATTACGGCAATTATCTTCAATCTCAGTTTTGTTTGTAGCGAGATACGAGGTCGTGGCCGGTACCCCGTCAAAATTTGCCTCACAAAACTGTTATACACTCTAGGCTATTCACTATCCAGGACCCTGTTTAGATTGGGAAGATTTAGTCCGGACTGGTGAATGTCATCATGTTTACATTTCAAACTTTGAGGCGCCTCAAAATAAATTGAAACTACAAACATTTCTACATTTCATACATTGAAACAACAACAAAGTAGACTCATGAGTCCAGTTTTTATGTATTCTTCGTGCCTCACGAGTCCTCACCCCATACATCTCTTGCCTACGAACTGTCGTGATACCGGCCTCAATCTTCCCAATCTAAACAGCATCCAGTGTATCATAGAGATCAGTGGGACGAATCTAGAAACAGGCTTATTTATAACAGTTATACCAGTCAAGGGGCTTCGAGTGGTTTGAAAAAAAAAACTCTGTTGGCCCGAAGTATGTATACTAAGGTATATAAAACTATTATAAATTGGTATTTCTTTAGTCATTTCCTTAAATTTATTTAAGGCGTTTTTATTATTTGTTTGTATTTATTGATCACAAAAACAGTGAAACACAATCTTAAAAATAAATCGAATTGTGCTCGCTATTCCATTCACGTCTGGAATCGAATTACTGAACCTTTTCTTAATTGGAACTTTTTGTTGCTCGAAGTTATAGTTAAATTTTTACCACTTCAATGTTCTGATAGGAATGCCACTAGTTTCATACTAACCCCAATGAATGTAGAGCTGTAGCAGAAACTTCAGTTCATGTAATTTTTACTACCAGGCGCCATCCATCATCGCTTACTTCGTGTATAACGGTGAGAATGTATACGCTTAGTTCATGAATGGGGATTTTTATCGCCTCGATATTAACGAAATTGTTATATTTTACATGTAAATTTTCTTTAATTCTTGAACTTTTAAGAAATGATTTATTAATTGAAATAACTGGCACTCCTCAGAATCCGTAGATACTTGCAATTTGATATATACAGGAAACCGTACCTATTACTTTGTAATAGGTACCTACTTAATAGATAAACCAACTTCAATCAAACAGTAAAATTAAAGTTAGTTTAATATTTTTTTTACATTTAACTTCCAGCCATCAATCCGTGTGATTTCATGTGTGAGTAAACACCTGCTTTTTGTGCGAACATCTTACCACAAATCTTGCACTCGTGTTTCTTTTTCTCGGCATGTAATGCCTTATGCTGAAGAAGTGTCTTTTTTCTTTTAAAAGCTGCTCCGCAAGTTTCACATACATGTTGTCGTAGATTTGAATGTGTTGCCATATGATCACGCAGTGACTTAGGCGTAAAGAATGCACTGCCACACAAATCACACTTGTGATCTCTTTGATTACTGTGTCTCTTCATATGCTGACGGAATTCCGAATTAGCTGGTAAAGACTTACCGCAAATATCACAAATGAACGGACGCTCGCCTGTGTGCATTCGCATGTGGCGATTCAATTCAGTAGACGTTACAAATCCTTTTTCGCATTCGGGACACTTGAAAGGATGTATACCCTTATGACGGCGCATGTGAACATTGAAGTTGTGTTTATCGTAAGCTTGAAAGCCGCATTGATCGCATTTATGTGGTTCTTTGTGAGTAATCTGATGATAGGCATACTTCGAGCGCGAAATAAACCCAGCATTACACACGGCACACTTGTAGGGATAGTCGCCGGCAATTTCAATTTTATGCTTCTCATACGCTTTCAAATTATGAAAATGTTTATCACAATGCGAGCAATATTTATTCATGTTTTTACGTAATTTTCCAAGGAAATGGAGATTATCATAAAACCATATCAACGGTTCAGTAGTCGTATTAGTTGCTAAATTTTGTTGGTTTATTTTTTGCTGCTTCACATAAGAAAAATGGAGAAATTTTATTGCTCTTAAAACCTGTTCCTTGGTTAATATAATGTCGTGTTTTAAAAGCGTACTTATAATATTATCATAGGCTTCTGAATGAGCTGGTAGATTCACTTTGTCCTTGTGCTTTGAATCCCACAGACAAGGATGAGCCTTATAAGCTTCTATAAAATCAATCATTAAAGGCCTGTTCTCAACAAGATAGTTAAAATCTTCATTCGGCTCTGTAACTTCACCATGTAATTTCTGTGCACTAATTGGAAATTTCTCAACGAAAGGTTCCAAAAATGACAAACGATCGAAAAAAAATGGTTTTGGTGTGTAAGAAATTCCAATATCATCGATTTTAGGAGCATTCTCTTGGCGCAGGGTTCTATAATACGAATCACGTAGAAAACGAATTTGATATCGATATTCTTCTATTGTGAGTTCACAATCATGTTCACGTCCTAGAACTTCAGTTATTTGTTGAATAGCTTTTCTTCTTTCGGTCCGTAGCGTATGCAAGGGGTGATTGGTGTCCCATAAAACTGGTGCATTTTTATAAAGTTCAATGATTTCGAAAACCATACCTTTCTACAAGTAAATATATAGCAATTAATAACCCTGTTAAAAATTCAAAGAAATTATACGGATACTTACGGACTTAATCTTGTTTTTCTTATTAAATATCTGAAAAAAATAGAAAAAAAAATTGAAGTAGTACCTTACAAAGAAATATGGAGGTTGAAAAAAAAACGAAAATAAGAAATTGTATGGGCATGCAGCGCAAATGGACTACGGATTTGGCAATCGTGACTATGAATAAAGTGACTCTCGCTGCAGTTCATTCGTCAAATTCGATAATCATAATAAAGCAAATTTAAACTGAAATTTAAGGTGACTCTCGCTGCAGTTCATTCATCAAATTCGATAGTCATAATAAAGCAAATTTAAACTTACTTCTTCCATATTGTCTTCTTCAGACTCATCAGCCTGAATTGATGTTTGGTTGCTTTCATTAGAAATTTCGAATTCTTGTTGCTAAAATTGAGGAAAGAAATTCATTATATTCTAATTATTCAAAATAATTCGAGAGCTCACTCACTTGACCATTGTCTTGTTTATTCTTTGATTTACCCTCAATAAAGGACAACTTCTTAGCATACCACAGTCTTGACTCAAATGTTGGATCATCTTGTTTCTTTTTTAAAATACGATTATATGTAGCACGCAGTTTACGAATTTCAAAACTCATGTCTCTGTTATTGTACGTTGTATTAAATTTATCATTGATATTTTTTGCCATTTGGTCGAAAGCTTCTCTACGGTAGGTTTTATCATTCGTATAGTGTTTGACAGCCCATAAACACGGTAACTTTCTATATTCCTCTATAACAGCTCCTAGAAGCTCTTTGTTTCTGGCGATGGATTTCTTTAAAAAATTTGCTTAGTTATAATTTTATTTGTTAAAAATAAAACACTGTATTTAATTTGCCTTACCGTATTGTATAGTTCATCATCCCCAATATTAGATAGATGCTCAAACTTAATGGGTTGATCTCCGTCTTCTGGTAAAAATTCAATTTTTAAACAGTTTTCATTTTCATCATCACTTTCGACTGAGATTTTGTCATCATGATGTAATGGCTCATCTTTTTCCTCCCCATCATCATCATCATTTGTATCTTCGTTTTCATCCTCATACTCATTCTTGTCTTCCTCATCTCCATTGTCTTCCTTTTCTTCTTCGTCTTTTTTTTCTGCTATCTCTTGTTTCCTCTCTCTTACTTGATCTTGAATTTGTCTCGACTTTTTACGCCTCACAGAGAAATCACTATCTTTTTTACCGATAAATGACAACTTATCAAAGTATCTCCATTGAGAATGAAATTTCTTATTTGCATTGGCATGAATTCTTTCAAATCCTTCTTTATTACGCAAAATGCGTCTGTAGCTGCTTCTGAGATGCCAAATTTTAGCCTTGATATCATCATTGGAATAGTTAGTTTTGAATTTATTATTGATATTTGTTCGGATTTCAGTAAAAGCTTCAGCTCGGCTAAAACGACATTTGGTCTTGTATAGATAGTTGTTGTATAAGCAAGGGTGTTCTTTGTATTCTTCAATCATAGCTAAAACTATTTCTGTTTCGTTCTTCTGACCAATGATTTCTCCTTTTCCATCATCGTCTTCACTTTCGCAAGCTTTATAGTCAAATAACTAAAAATATATGACATGTGATTAAAGAATACACATTTTATTGATAATTATGACTTACTGAATTTTCTTGGTCATTCTGGGTTTCCGAAATATCTACTTCCATTGGAATCTGTGATGCAAAAAGAAAGATTATAACAATTTTGTTTGCGATGGTGTTACTTTTGAACGACTTCACTGATAAGGAGGTCATATTAGTAATTATAATTGAGATGCTAGCAGGTGGCGCTAGAGTCTGGACTCTAAGCCCGACATTGTTGTGGTACATTTATAAAATTCAAATTTGTATATTTATACTGTTAAAAAATTACTTCGAATCAGAGTGAAAGTGAATTAAAATAAAATCCTATTTCCTCCTCATTCATAGTAGTTTTTCTTAAATTGCGTTCGTCAACTCAAAAATTGAATTTTATTAATGCAAAATAATCAGAAAAACCAATTTTAGCGTAACAATATTGTTCTGAAAAGGCAGAATTCAAAACCTCTAAATATAAGGTTGCCATACAAAAACCACTTACGAGGTTCTGCACTATAACCGTCGATATGTAGCCTATTATTTCTTCTCCTGGGTTTCAAAAAATTTTCAAAAATTTTTCAATTTCAACTTAACTTACCACACTATGTTCTTCGTCATTGGCCTTCCTGTCGATAAATGATAATTCATCATAATACCACAAACTAATTCGATAGTCAACATCATGTTGTTTTCGTTGAACTCTTCTGTAACCACTCCGAAGATTAACAATTTGCTGCTTAATATCTCTTTCTGTTACATTTTTGTTAAATTTTGTATTGATATAGGCCGTCATTTTACGATAGGCATCTTTTCTGGCATATTGGTTATTATATAGGGGCGAATTTTGGTCCCACAAGAATGGATATTGTTTGTATTGGGCTATGAGGTCCGATATTATAGGTGGATCATTTAATATTTTGCAACTAATGCGATCGCGTTTCTTTATAAATGGCTGTATCGGTTGGTTGTTTCCAGAGTTAGAGGACTAAAAATAATACAGGCTTTGCTACATAAAGATAAAAGACAACAAATAGAGCTTTTCTTCTTACCTCACAATCAGAAGGTTCTTGTTTCGTATTTGAATTGGGATTCATGTCACCCGAAGATAGCAGTTCAACCTAAAACGAATGTTTGAATGGATTGAAGTCTTCATAAAAACAACAAGCAAACCTCTATATCATCATTTGAACCTTGGATAAACGAAAGCATGTCAAAATACCATAACTTTGGGTTGAATTTTGTAATGGTATTGGTGGAGAATGTTTCGAAACTCTGCTTTCTCTTAAGAACTCTTTTATATTCCTGCCTCAGGGAAATAATTATTTGGTGCAATTCATTGTATGTTAGATTAATCTTGAACTTGGTATTGACCGTTTTCCTAATTTGCTCATAATGTAGCTTTTTTTCACTGTAGGTGCTAGATTTAGAAATTACTGGATCCCACAAAATCGGATGTTCCCTGTATTCATCGATAATTCCTTGGATTTTCTTTCGGTGAATAACTTTCTCTATGGACAGATCGTCTTCGTCCATGTAGTCTGACAGGTATTCCACGTCTTGTTGTGACTCAGTAAAACCTTGAAGCTATAATAGAAATCCTTAAAATAATATTTTATTTAACACAAATTATAATTAGTCTTTAAACTTGCCTCGTAGTTTTCATGAACAATTTCTAACTTTGGAGCCATTAGCGGATCAATATAATCAACAACAGCCGTTTCTGCACTGTCGTTGATGTTATTGTTTATCAAGGCATCTTTGAGTAGATCGATGGTATAGTTGCAAATATCCTGAGAAACACTTTTCTGTTCTGGAAAATTTTGAAAACCCATTGTTTTGCATTCTTTTATGTGCTTTATAAATAAAGTGCAACTCAGCAAATTGTATTGCTGTGAGCAAGTTCCACAATGTATCAAGAATTTCTCAAGATTTTCAGAGCAATAAACCTCGCCACAAAGAGTCGTGATGGGCATTGGATTATAGGCAAAAAGTGATGATACTTCTGTGCTACACATTTTTTTATTTGTTTGAAAATAATCACAACTTAATAAGTAATTTTCTGAGGACTAGTACTTTCACAGTACCTAAAATCAAAATAAACGCAGGTTTAGATACAGATTATTATCAGCAGATGTCAGTCGTCAGATCTTCCAAAAACAAATTTATATATAAAAAAAACAATACTTTAGCCAAAGATAATCCATAAGAAGAAACCACCATTTGTTCCGTTCGACCCATAATAAACCTCGGTCGAGTTGAAATGAGTTGCGTTCAATTCAATCCCAGTCAAAGAGTACAGTCGACTCGAAATTTGTTCAAAAAGCCTTGATTTGAGATTTTGCATGATTGTTTGTGCGTACAAATTTCTCCTCGTCTGTAAATTCAATTTTATTTCAACTAAACTTCAAATTGAACGATGAACCAACCTACCAAAAATTTGAGTTAAAAATTGGCCTTTGAGGGCCAGTTTCAGAGTGGACACAACAAAACAAGTGGCACTTAATTTTCCCATTTTGGCACTATAGCCGCAGTTTTAATGGTCTGAGTAAGGGCCAGTTTGTACTCAGTGGGTTAAATCTGACCGATGACTTTCACAGCTTCTAACTAAATGGCGCTAATCAACCAAAATCGGCTGATTAGCGATTTCCATGATTAACAACTTCAATTATGGATTCCTTGAAAAAAAATTTGATTAGCATACAACACGTAGTTGTCAATGAAAACAACACGTTGTTATTATTGTTTTCGTCGTCGCCACCGAAAATTTGCGTTGGTGTTGGGGAACCCTTATTGTTTTCGTCGTTGCCGCGACTGATACGCATTTGTGTGGGGGAACCTTTAATTGCCCTGTAAATATGAAGCTGAAGGTTTCGTCGTCGTTCCGAATGTTTCGCGTTGGTTTTGGGTAATAAAACGTCAAAATTCACCAAGTCCGATTTTGTTAAAAATTAGTGTTTATTTAAAAAAAAAATTAAATACGAGTATGTCCCCTTTCACACGAGGAAACAAGTTGCTGGAGATTTTTTGACGTTTTCTTTTAATTTTCAATTCCCACCAATCGTAGACCGTTCAATCCTCTTAGTCCCCTATTACACGATGATTCTTTGCGTCTGACTCTTTTCGAACATAACGAGTGCGAAAGAGAAAAAAGATGAGACGGAAGGCCGTTGCCCTGTGAGTCGTGAAAAAGTTTTCCGAGACTTTTTGACGTTTCTTTTTATGTAACTTTATTTTGATGATTTTCAAAGGGAAATTCGAAAAAGAGTCAGGCGCAAAGAATCATCGTGTAATAGCGTGCGATTTACAGGATGATTTTCAAAGAGAAATTCGAAAAAAGAGTCAGACGCAAAGAATCATCGTGTAATAGGGGTTACTTGGTGCCCTTCTCACCCAAAAACTGAAAGTTGCTGGAAACTCAGTTTCCTCGTGTGAATCGGGACTATGTAGTTTTTTAAATTTACAAATGCATATAATGAAAAAACGCGACGCGTAAATCCACTACGAACGGGACCACTTGAATTGTTGCAATACTTTGCAACATGTTGCTGGGTGCAAAAGTCCAAGTGTATTCTTCACCTTACAAATGTTTATATTTTGGACAGTTCAGCTGGTGACGTCTGACGTCATACCATGAGTATCTTCTTTTTTATATTTGTGGTATAGCCTTTTTTCTGTTTGTATTCCTCTACGTGGTGACAAGCTGACAGGTTGAAGAAAGCAGTAAAAAGTTTTAAATTACAAAGCCTACACAATTTAGTTCACTTGAAAAAGTGAAACAAGAAAAATTCTAAGTAAAACTTAGCTTAAAAGAGAGTGCCCATTTCTTTAAAACTTGCCGACCGACAGGGAATGTTCTCATCTGGATCACCCGTGAGAATGAGTGTGGTGCAGCAATCCTCGAATTTTTCCTACGGTGAACGCCCTCAAATGGGCTTGGATGTTGAATTTGGAGCTGATCCAGCATCGGGTGGTTTTTTCAACACCGATTATAAAAAACACGATGACCTAAAACAAATGTTGGATAGCAATAAAGATGGACTCAAACTTGAAGCAATGAAAAGAATCGTCAGCATGTTGGCTAGAGGTCGTAATGCATCGGATCTTTTTCCATCTGTTGTAAAGAATGTTGTGTCCAAAAATATTGAGGTAAAAAAACTTGTCTACGTTTATCTGGTGAGATATGCAGAAGAACAACAAGATCTAGTGTTGCTGTCAATAAGCACATTCCAAAGAGGACTAAAAGACCCAAATCAATTGATACGGGCCAGTGCTCTTAGAGTACTTTCTAGCATTCGGGTACAGATGATTGTCCCAATTGTAATGTTGGCCATTCGAGATTCTTCGTCGGATATGAGTCCTTATGTGAGAAAGACGGCTGCTCATGCAATTCCAAAACTTTACTCATTAGATCCAGAGCAGAAAGACGAACTGGTTATTATTATAGAAAAACTACTTTCTGATCGTACAACTTTAGTAGTAGGATCAGCTGTTATGGCTTTTGAAGAGGTTTGTCCAGAGCGTGTCGATCTAATTCACAAAAACTTTCGTAAGCTTTGCAATCTTCTGGTAGATGTTGACGAATGGGGACAAGTGATCATCATAAATATGCTCACCAGGTATGCCCGCACACAATTTACCAATCCAAATGCGAGCGAAAACCACAATGATGGTATCGAAGAAAATTCCGAAAAATTTTATGACTACAACGATGGCGATGAGAATTCATCGGACGACGACAAAAAGAAAAAACGACGATCATCATCAAAGCAGTCTGTGTGCGCATTGGATTTGGATCATCGTCTGTTGTTACGTCAAGCAAAACCTCTGTTGCAGAGTCGTAACGCATCAGTGGTCATGGCTGTGGCTCAGCTCTACCATCACGTTGCTCCTCATGTAGAAGTGAATATAATCGCACAGTCTCTGATACGTCTTCTTCGTGGGCATAAGGAAGTCCAGAGCATTGTGCTCACCTGCATAGCTTCGATGTCAACAAAGAGGAAATCTATTTTCGAGCCATACTTGAAATCGTTTTTCGTTCGCACCAGTGATTCAACTCATATTATGTTGTTAAAGCTAGAGATATTGACTAATCTGGCGTCTGTTACAAATACTGCAATGCTCTTAAGGGAATTTCAAACTTACATCAATAGCAGTGATCGGGTTTTTGTTGCAGCCACTATTCAAGCAATTGGAAGGTGTGCCGCATCCATTAAAGAGGTCACCGACACCTGCCTTAGTGGACTGGTGCATTTGCTATCGAACAAGGATGGTAAGAAAGGTTTCTTTTTACTTGGTCTTACGAAAATCAAAATTGGCAAAATTTAATTATTTAAATAGAATCCTTTTTTGGTATTCGAGGTCAGGACATCAGAAACAAGAAAAATATTTAATTTCTAGGCATTGCCAGATTTTCAGTTTGAACCGGTTTCTTACGTTTTTTTTTTTTTTCTTAGAACATATAGTTGCCGAAAGTGTAGTGGTCATCAAGATGCTCTTGCAGACCAAAGCAGCTGAACATTTTGAAATAATCTCACAGATGGCAGGACTTCTTGACTTTATTACCGTGCCAGCTGCACGCGCTTCAATTCTCTGGCTTATCGGTGAATACAATGAAAAGGTGCCTAAAATTGCACCCGATGTTCTAAGAAAATGCGCCAAAACATTTTGCGAAGAGGTAATCAACGACGAGATGGGAAAGCTTTTCCAAAAACAAGTTTAAATTTTTAATTTTTCTTTTTGTTTTCCTCAAACTCAGGAAGATATTGTGAAACTTCAGGCACTCAATCTTAGCATGAAACTTTATCTCATCAATCCTCAGCAGACTTCTCTTCTTTGTCAGTATGTGTTTACATTGGCTCGTTATGACTCGAATTACGATGTTCGTGATCGTGCTCGTTTTTTGCGTCAATTTATTTTACCAGTAAATGATAGCAGCACAATATTCTCCAAAAATGCACATAGCATTTTTCTTTCTGCAAAACCAGCTCCGGCATTAGAGGGAAAGTATCAAGGCAGAGATCATTTTCAACTTGGATCTCTGTCGCACTATTTAAATATGCGTGCAAACGGCTATAGAGATTTGTCTGACTTTCCTCGAGTTGCAACGGATTCAACGCTCCGAAATACTGTACCCTTTGAAGACGAACTGCATGCCCAACAAAATGCATCTCAAGACAACGGTAGTGATGCTGGAAAACAAGGCAAATATTCTAATAACAAAAAAGAACAAAATTCAGAGTCTTCCAATTCGGATGAATATAGTTCAAGTGATGAATCTTCTGCCGAAGAAGATGGAACTGAAAAAAAGACAGTCAATGCAAATTATAAAAATTCCGATGTAGATTCTGATACTGCAAATTCAACAAGCCCCAGCAGTAACAGTCAATCTAGTTCGGATGATTCTTCGTCCTCAGACAAAGGCAGTTCTGAGTCGGAATCAGAAAGTGAAACGGAAAAAGTCAATGATACCGAGGTGACATCGGAGCCGACACAGTCGAAAACTGCAAGTGATTTAGACCTTCTTTTAGATTTGAGTGACATTCCGACAGTAGGGACAGTTATGACTCCATCACATGGTGGATTTTTGCCCACAGGTAAACAAAAACTCAAAAATTTAACAAAAGTATTTTTAAACTTTTTTTTCTTGGTAGGTACTCTGGCAGGAGGTGTTAATTCGCTTGCAGCTGCCAACCGTATCGATTTGGTGGGTCCGTCCTTTATTAACCACAAGCATGCACCATTGCTAAATAAACTTTCCGGCAACGGTCTTAGTGTTAATTATCGTTTTACTCGTTCACCACACATTTTCTCTTCCTCTATGGTGTCTATTGAGCTTATTTTTACAAATCATTCCAACGAAGAAATAATCAATATACAAATGACTCCACAGAAGTTCCTTCCTTCAGGGATGAATATTAACGAATTCGATCCTATTCAAAGCCTTCAACCTCAAAAAAGTGCAACGCGTATTCTGGGTCTCGATTGTAAAGATTCAACTCAAGTTATTGAACTTGAAATCCAATCGAACAAAGGAAATTCCAAAATTTCCCTTAAATCACCCATTGGGGAATTAATTCGCTCGATTTTCATTGACGAAGAGTATTTCCGTGAAGAACGTCAAAAACTACGTGGAATGAATGAACATCAGTGTAAAGTACCCCGGCTATCTACTGACGATCAAAATTGTCTTAAAACGAAAATTTTCCAAAAGTTAAATGTGGCCAGCATCATTTGTACCAATCCAGATTTTATATACTTTGTTGGTGAAACACTTTCATCAAAAAGTTTAGTACTTATTTCACTGGAACTCCTCGAGAGCGAAATTTTAATTTTGGTTAATTGTGAGAAGATGGTTATTGCATCTATGGTGCTCAATGAAATTAGAAGTGCAATAACTGGACAAATGTGAGCATTTTAGTTTATTTAACTTTAATTAATCAAATTGTTTTTAATGCTTTTTTCATGACTTAAACGTAATAAAAAAAAATATTATCTGTGTCATATTCATCAGTTGCTTCTAGAAATAGTTTTAGTTTTATTTACTTTTTTTTTTTAGTTTAAAAATTTCATGAACTTTCAAGAATGGAGGGAAGCAATCGATGGTCGATAAAGGGAAGTAAAGTTTACAGTTACATTTTCAGGTAGGTACCTACGGTGTATGTTATTCAAAATTGTAAAATAACCAAAACATTATAGAGTATTTAATTGTATAAAAAATTGAAAAATACAAATGTCGCTTCCTTGTTCCTCATTCTGCGGTTTATTAAAAAACTAAATCAAAAAATTGATAATTGTAAAGCCAGCGTCAAGAATGATTGGTGAGTTTATTTAAATTTCTGGATACATATATATTCGATTTAAGATTAAACTAGTTTGCTCTGAAAGACATCGAATGTGCTTGTTAACCAAAATTTTAATAATAGAATTCATAATTTTACTTGTTAATCCTTGATTGTGGCAAAAAATGTATAGTATATTTTTTTTTGGGACAATCTGAAATTTGCTATCGTATCAACTTTTATATTTAGAATCGCGAATGAACTGTCTTTATCCCCAATATGTTAACTTAAGTTAAATGACACCCTTCAGAAATTAGCCTCTTATTTTAATAGGTACCTTAACTTAAATGATACAAACATGGGCTGCCAAAGCGAACTATGTGTATCAATTTTATTTCTACAAAAAAAAACAAGTCGAATTTGAAGGAATTTATCATAGAAGTCAGCATTTGCGATTACATTGAAAAGAAGTTCTCCCATAGCTGCCCCCTTTTATGCCTATTCACTGGGCGAAACGATAGCACAAATAATTTTAATTAGTTTAGTTATGGTCAAATATGTAAGTTCCTTTATAGTTTACCCAAACAAAAAAAAAGAACAAATCAACAGTATCAACCAGTCATTATTATTTATTATTCATTAAATATTTCCATTCTTAAGTTCGTCGCGTTTAAAATTACGTATTGCCGAAAGTAACTGATCTCTAGGATCAACGGTTAACGATATCTGTGTTTTATTGTTTGTTTTTTGTTTTGTAACAACTGCTCGAATAATTGGTGGTGGTGGTGCATCTGGAACAGTTGAAACTGGCGCTTCATTACGAACGTTATTTTTAGTGATTTTTGGTGTGGTTTGTGGATTTGTTTGGTTTTTAAGGGCGAAGGGATGTGGTTTTGAGACACTATCAGCATCATTATCTTGCAAAGGTACAATTATCTCTTTATAACCGGTCTTTCTCAAGGTGACCTGTCCGAAAGCAGGTTGTGTTTGATTGTTGTTGATCACAGGATTTGATATAATTCGTGTCATCGATGTTGATCTCAATACGGGATGGCTTATGGGCCGATTATTTTGCACGAGCGTATTTGAAGTTGCTGATGTTACAGGCCACGCACTTGATGTTCTAGCGCCCACAATAAACTTGGGCATCGTTGAAGTTGGTGACGAATTCTGTGATGTAGCCATATCCTTTTCATTTGAATAGTTCGAACTGGTTTCTTTAAATGTTCTCTTTTCCTCCAACACTGGACCAGAATTCAAATTATGATTGTTCCTCTGCAGCGCCAAATTACCTTTATTTACATTGCTTGTGGTTTTTTGGCCGCCACCCTTACTTCCATCAAAAACGCAGTCTTGTTCATTCTTAATTAAAACCTGGACCTTGGGACGGTCACTCCAAGTAGAAAAATGTATATTAGGTGGTCCCGAATACCGGTAGATTTTTTCACCTGTTTTCAATTTATTTGTTTTTAATATATTATTAATCTTTGGTGATGGTTCTTCCATTGATTGGATATCACATTCGATTGAAGAGGATTGGTTGGATTCCTCCGTGCCGCAAAGACTGTTTTTTCTTGAATTCAGAATGGACTTGATTACTCCTAAGCTTTGAAGGCTGGGTGACTCTCCAATACTGAGTTCACTTGACGATCTACGGCGGCGACTAAAATATTCGTCTGTTATTGTATTATAATTTCGCTGATTGTTATTAGATTCTAATTGAACTAGCGATAGAAATGATGAGCTGCGAGTTGGTAAAGCTGCTGCTGGTTTTGTTTGTATTGCAGGTTTTGTTTGTATTGAAGGTTTTGTTTGTATTGTTGATGCTTTAAAATGTTGTTCGGTGTCCTCCAGTAGCTCTTCATCTCCTACTAAGCGCTCCAATGTGCTTAACAAGGGTTCTTGTTTGACAGTTGACTGAGTTCCGTTAGTTATCGTATCCTTTATAACCTTGGACTCTTGTTTTTCATCGGGATCTTCGATCGATTGCTTGATTTCTGATACTATTGTTATTTCTTGTGGATGTTTTAACTGGGGTTTTTGTGGAAGGTTATCAGAATCCATAGTTTCAATGACTTTTACTTCTTTAATTTCCTCTGTTATTGCATTTTCAGTCACAAGCTGTTTTAACTCGGGCTTTTGTGGAAGAATTTCACATTTGATATTCGGTTCTTCTTCTGTTATTCGTTGTTGTTCAATTTGTTGGCTGAGCTTTTCTTCAATGATTGAATTTTCTAGGTTCTCCTTCTTACTGCTAGGTACATATGACTCTGGACTCTCAACGGGACTAACAACCTGGTGATGTTCCAATATTGGAAATTGTAAGTCGTCTTTTCTTATTTCAGCTACCACTGATACATCATGCAAGGCATCTTTTTCAGATGAATCATCAGCAAGGTTTGGGGACTTAACAGATACCACTGGAGAATGAGGTCTTAGTTGATCTGTTTCATTTTTTGGCAAAACCCCATCAAGAACTTCAGACGACGTTTTATGATTTGACAATGTTTTCACAATAGTCTTTCCAAGTTTCAGATCATAAACCTTGATCATTTCATCATCTTCAGAGCTTGATTCAATTAATGGCTTGTGTTTTGTTTCTGAACTTTGTGTTGATGAGGAGTTCCATGATCGATCAATATGTTCTTCTCTGCCATCATCTAAAACAGTCGCTTTTGATGGCAAATTCATGCTTTCGACAGGATTGGATTTGACATCTGGGGATTGTAAAGGTGAATTTGGCTCTGGAGTAAATGGACTTTGCTGCTGATTCAAAACAATTTCAGATACATTTTTGGAATATATAGCTAATTGTTCTATGGGTTGTGAAATTAAGCTACCTGTCGAAGCTGATCTGGGAAATGCTACAGGAGCAACTTGTAACGTCGAAAAATCTCCAGACACTTTTTCTTCAGGTTGTTTTTCATTAATTGTTTCCGTTGGAGATTTAGTTGATCTTGGTGGGGGCAATGGGACTATTTTTCTCTGCAGAGTTTGGACTTTTCGTCGTGGTGATGGCTCTGGTTGGTTTAGGGTTGAAATATTTTCTATGCTGTTGTGGTGTGAGTTAAATGTGTCGTTGGACACAACTTCATCGTTTATCTTCACTGCTTCACTGATTCTTGTATCTTGGCTTTGCGCAATAAAATGTCCATTGTTATGTACGCTTCCTTTGGTATTTCCATTGCAGTCGATTGAAAGATTGCTCTTATAGAATTCATTTGTATCGTCAATCCTCTCTTCTATTGAGTTAACTTGATTTAATTCTGTTTTGAGAATTGGATTTTGACTATCAGACGTACTCGTATCACTTTTTAACGAAATTTCACTTGTTTGTGTCCGAAGAGCAACATCATTCTCAATTGATAAATTTTGACTTGGTGGCCTCGGTGCCAGTCGCTTTTTCCGCGCTGGAATTACTGGAGCCAAATGTTTTGGCAATCCTACTTCCGGTGTTGTATTACGAAAGTTTGAATCAATTCCAGATGAACTCATCGAATTGAGTGAGTTCCTCGAACTATACAAACTTGGAGTGTTTGATATGTTTTTGGAATTTCTGATGCTGAATTTTGATGAAGAAAAAGAATTTCGTCTAGAAGTGACGTCATCTACACGAAGTGTATTGTTGTACTCCGATTTATTGCATAAACGAATTTCTGAAAGTCCTACAGATCCGATTGTAAGGTCACAACTAAAAATTTGACTAGGATCAGCTGTAAAGAAAAATTATTTTTTTTTATAACATAAGCACAAGACTTAGCAAAACTATCAGAATTTACAAATTATTCGGATATCCGAAATAGATTCATAATCTGCTCTTCAGTCAAAGGAGGAAGGAATCAAATTTAAAATAAATATTTCAAATATGTAGCTCCAAATCGTACATTATCCAAAATATGAAACTGGATTCGGATATCCGAATTATTTATAAATTTTAGAAAACTAACCTGGATGCTGGAACTCGTATTTATCCGGATCGAGTTGTTTATTCTCACATACCAATTGAAGGAGCTTATATAGCAGAACTCTTGCACCAAGACGTGCCACATAGAGCTGGTCCCTAGGCAACAAGACTGTAATGCGAAAAGTTTGCTCAAACGGAGCATTGCTTGTGGCTATCGGTAAAGGCGTTATCCTATTTTGATGTACTTGACTAGAGTCGTTGATATTTACATTGGATTTGGTGACGCTAAGATTTGTTGATGACTTGGATAAGTTACTGCTTGCTGATTGAATGACAAAAAAAACAAAATAAATAAATATTTATGTATTACAAAAAAGTGATGTTATAACTTACATTCTCTATGCTTGCCAAGCAATCGGTTGATAGTGGAAAATCCATTCTTCATTGTCATAGAAAGTTTATATATATATATGATTACTTTTATGTATAACTAAAGAAATAACCAGCTTTTTTCTAAGTGGCCTCTTTTGGACCGACACGATGTAATCTCAATTCAAGATAGTGAATCTTTCATTATAAAGCATAAGTGCAGATTTGTTTATTTGACTTAAATCTGAAAGAGAGATAACAAAGTAGAAATGATTATCATTTGTATATTTATATCTATTTATAAGAACTAGTACTATAATTTTGTATGAACAAATTGAAAACATTTTGCGCTTTGAAAATTAAAAAAAAAAAAAAAAAACCTTGACTTAATTGGTGCGTTGGTTTTGTAGTCATTATGTACCTACATATTTTTGTCGCGTAATCAACTATGAAGGTATTTTGGAAATTACACATTTTGTTGTTGTTATGACGTAGGAGTAGCTTAGAATTAGCAAAAAAGTAACAGATTGCAAAAAATTACTCAACATGGTTCATAAATCTGTAACTTAAATAGCAGGTACGTAATGAATTATCATGTTTAATCGGTCTTAAAAATGTTTTAATTAAATGAGGGGATTAGTTTTATAAACATTAATTCATATTTGTTTTAAGAAAAAACGATGTTTTATGATGATTTTTATTTGCACCTGAAGTTGATTGGTTTATAAAAATTACAAAATGTGTAGAAGAAATCAAATTTAAAAGGGGGAAAGCCACAGTTATAACAGAAGGGCTGAAATTGAATTCATTTTGTTTTCTTTTTTTCAAATTAACCTGTCGAATGTCAAAAAAATTCATAACTACATGTGTATTTAAATTAAATAAAAAAATAAAATACAAACATTTTAAATTGAAATTGGAACCACCAAGTTTTTATAGTCTGGAGTTATAGCTATTTCACGACTGCCATACATTTTAAACTCGTTAAAAAATACAAGAGTGCTTAATTTGACGGGTATGCACAGCGTAGAAGCCCAGAGTGGTGAGCTGTTATTATTACTAATGATTTTTTTCTCTCATTGTTTTTTTTTTCTTATTTTTCTGTTGATGAAAATTCAATTGATAGTGGGTAGAGGGGAAAGACTTAACAGATAAATATGATAAGGTGGGACAAGTGTATTTTTACTGATAGTAAACTTTAAATGCATTTTATAACTTTAAGTGTTGGAATAAGTGAAGGAAGAAATATCGTGGCGTAACTGACCCTATTTTCTGGAATTTTATCTGAGGCCACTTTGGCGGGTAAAGCGCCATCTTCTTAAGGACACTTACCGCCATATTATTCACTTGATTAGTTCAGTTTAAAACTTCAATCCGGATTTAGATATTTAAATTGAATTTATATCAATTTACATCTGTATTTAAGTTTTAAACTGGATTAATCGAGTGAGTTATATGGCAGTTAACGGCTGTTATTATCAAGGTTTCTAAAATGTAAGAGACTTAGGGGGCTACCTAAAGAAGTTAACGAGGTCCCAGTTGCATAAGCCGGTGATGTGTTGCTGGGGGGGGGGGAATATTTACAGAAGCGCTAATGACACCGTATCCTATTCACTCTAGGGTTACCGCATTTGTTTTTTTCTCTTTTACACTTCGAGTTTTTTTTTAATTATTTTTTAAATTCCAGTGGTTTCCATTTTTATTTTTTTTATTAAAAATTGGACGAGTTTCGATAGGTAAAGATTTTTTTATGAACCGATTTTATATTTTTTGTTGCTTTCTTTTTTATTTTTTTTTGCCATGATATAAACGTAACGAAAGTTCTTATCTATGAACAAGAACTCAGCGATCTGACGAGACAGAGTAGGATCGATATACAATATTCTGTAGGCAGTGGGTTGTAATTTGAGGGGTGGTGTTTTTTTTGATGGACTCAACAATGGATTAACTTCGATATATGCTGATGAAGAATTGAGAGTTGTTCCAGCGAAAACGCTTCTTTATATGGCAATGTTGGCATTGTTGAAGAATTGGGATATATTTAAAATATTTTCATTATTGAGTGTGTTGAGCAATTTGCAGACTGTTTGGTTGTTGGAGAGATTGAAATTCAATTGGCTATAGATATGATACATAAATTAAGGCCGAGCAGGTGTTTTATTCCAATATGTTGTTGCATGTTGTGCAAACAGGTCGATTAACTCTTTTTAATATAATATGCTGGTGAGTAGTGGCTATATGTCCTAGTTGAAAGCGAACTAAGGTGGTGTTTTGTGGTTTTGAAGTTGATGTTGGGTAGAGAGGAGTATGGCGGTCTTTATTTGTCCTTGAATAGTGAGTAAGGTGGTAGGGCCAATCTGCAAGATGTTTCTTTTCAGTCAGGCTGTCAATATGTCTTTTGAGGTCCATCTTGGAATATGAAGTGAAGAAGTGGAAAGGAGATTTGGTTGCTAGATAAGCTTAGGTATCAGGAGTTCATTGTACATAATGTAATATTCAAAGGATTTTTGAATTTTTTTTAACGTTAAGCTACACAAGATTCATTGAGGTTGTTGGATGCTGCTTCTTCACCTACCTCACCCTAAATTCGGCCGTTCTTTGAAGTATTCGGAGCACCTTCCAAAAATATACCTTATACCAAAACTTACTATGTTTATATGAAGGGCGAAATAAATTACTTCACTGGAAATTTTATACAGAAAGTTTTGGGTGTGTTTTTAGAAGCTATTTGTGAGCGATTTTTAGAGCGATATTTTGTCATTATAAAATCTTTTAATAAAGGCACAAACAGAGGTATAGCTTATACGTACATATGTAAATATCAAAGAAAACCCGATTTTATAAATAAAAATGAATGCATCGTATTTAAAAAAAAAACAACTTATATATTAACAAATAACAGCCAAGACATCAGGTTCCACTAAACCAATAACTCTATCGATCAATGATCAGTCAGCTCATAAGCTTTTGTTTTTCAAACTAAACAATAAATAAACAATATTCGTTTGTTTAAGTGTCTAGAAGTTTAATATAATTAATAACTGCCATGTTCGTATGTTGTTTATCGATAGTATTTTGTTCTAACGATCCGTATTTTCAATGATATTTATTGTAAAGACAAACTGTTATAGTATAGTCAAGCTGTTATAGTTTTTTGACATGACAATAATTTAAAACAGGCTTGACTTTACATTAAATTGATCTTCAAAGTTTAAGATACAAAACAAAATTTTAGCATATTCCTTCTTATAGCGCTTCTACCCATTTTGCCCCTTTTAATTTAAATCGATTTATTTCAACTGACAGAAAAAGTCTGAAGACAAAAAATATTCAGCTTTCAATTTCAAAAATATGATGTCATAGGTTCAACTCTGTGTAATAACAACGATTTCGATTTTTCAAACTATCCAACCAACGCGATTGGAAGAAATTTACGTTCAGGTTTTTGAAAGAGCAATTCTCATTACGGAAATAGGATTTTGGCACTTTTTTTTGAAAAAAAATGGTCTTATCTTTGAGATATTTACCTATAGTTTTTTAATGGCTTGACCAATTTTATTATAATTTTGCAATCTGTTGCTTCTTAATAATTCATTTAATAATAGTACATTTAAAATTTTTGAAAATGACACCGGTTTTAAAGGCTTAATATTAAAAAACTATTCATCTGATAGGTAGGATAAGGAAGGATTATGTGAGTACATAAATATGAACAATATAGCACCGTGTTGCACATATGCATGAAACTTACAGTTCAGACTGAAAAATTGTTAAAAAAAAATTATAAACAAATAATTAGAAACAAAGTAGTAATTAAACAACTTTTGAAATTATTTTGACATCAAAGCGAAGTACACATTTGATTTCTTAAACAAATCTCAATATATAAGAAAAAGATTTTACAATCGTTGGAGCGGTTTTTTAAAAAAAATATTTTTTTATGTATAAAATTTTGTAAGCATTTTTAAGAAAAAAAAAATTGGTAAGTAATTAAGCATTAAGCGTAATTAAAAAAAAATTAATTTTGAAAAAAATATCGAATTTTCAAAAAAAATAATTTAAATATTTTTTAAATCCAAAATAGGTTTTTTTTTTGAAATTATTTATGTGCAATATTATTCATACCTATTAGAATCTATTAATTAATAATAATAATGAGATAGCCGAAAACCAACAAAATGGTTCTATGAGAGATACCGTTAATAATCGATACCATAATTTGTTTCTAATAATATGGTAGATCGTACTGATATAACCTCAAAACTACAATTTTAATCAAAATCGTAGGAGCCGTTTCTGAGAGAAATGAGATTTTCTTTACCAGTTTTGAAATACTTGTATGGTAAGTACCGTTATTTGTGTTTATGAGAATAATATTCATTTAAATTCTATAGAAATAGAATAGATAATGTTAAAAAAAAAACTATTGTGTACTAATTTTAATAAAAATCGATCGTCGTTTTCTAATTATTAGTTCCAAAGAAAAAAAACTTTTCTAACTTTTTTTTAAAAAATCAAAACAAAAATTGAAAATTTAGGTATAAAATTCTTTTTCTTTTAAATCTCTTTGAAATATTCTCCATAAAAATAAAAAACTGATCAACAATCAACTGGTACGGTTTTGAGAAAATCGAAAATCAAAAAAATTGTTTATAACAATTTTTCGGATTTTTTTTTACAAAATGGTAGCCTTAATGTAAAAAAAAAATTACTGATTTTTTTTTTTAAGATGAGAGCACGTTTTTGAGAAAAATAAGATTTTCACTATTTGCTAAAAAAATTGTACGGCAGTTATCGTTATTTTTGGTCCTTAAAGAAATGATAAAAACATCGCAGGAATGTCAAAAAAACGCCAAGTGTAAAGAAAATCGACATAAGTGCAGTGGTGCCAGCATGTAACTTGATACAATCGAGTTTAGTCGATACAATCGAGCATAGGCAGTTCCCAATTTTGTTCAATCGAATCGAAAATAGTCGACCGAGTTAAATTATGACAGCATCTAACTGATGAGCCCAACTGTCGTACCTAGGAGTTGAGGTCACTTGAACTTATTAATTGAATTAAATTATGAACTGCCTATGCTCGATTGTACCAATGAACTCGATATCAAAGTTACGTGCTAGACCCCAAGGATTCTACGACAAATGTTTTATCAGTCAATTTGACGAAATTATCAAGACCTGCAGAGATGGCCATATCCAACAATAATAATTATGTTTGGTTATAAATACCATTTCTCAATGGTTTGTAACAAGTTTAAAAGCCATCTCTACAGATTGATAGCTTCTTTTCCTTAGACTTTAATACTCACACCCTATCGTTTAAAGGGTTATTATATTATATTATATATTTAATTTATCAATTTTACTGTTTAAAATAATCATTACGAAGTCGTCTAGTGTAGTTATTTCAAGGTAAAATTCCTTGATTATTGTAAAGTTTTTGTTTTTTTTTAATTATTAATTCAAGGTTAAATGCCTTGATTTTATAGTTGTATGTCTAACTATCTACACAGAATACGTAAGTAATAACTTACATAATAGAATAGGTAGTTTTTTTTTTAATTTCTCATATAAAAAAAAATGTCTATACATTCTTTAGATATTCTTATCTATTTGTTTAGAAAAATACACAGACTAGAGATTGATTTTATAAGTTTTTTTTTAATATGTCTACCTATATATGTACGTACGTATGTACGTAAGTGGTATCCATCACATCTCGATTTTTTTCGTAGAGAGAACAAGTTCTCTTTTTTTTTTGGTTTGATTATTTTTCGTCATCTTAATTGATAAGAAGGTACAAAAGTACTTTTTTTATTGTTACTTTTTGAAAATTTTAAAGTTTGTAATCAATTATTCCTTAAGTGTTACACGATTACTTATGAACGAGACCTAAAATTTCCATTTTTTTTTTTGAAAAAGGATTGATTGCAAGTGAAGTAAAACAACCAAGATGTGGACTTTAAACTTTTTTTGAAATATATTGAGACCAAATTTTTCATAAAAGCTGATTCAATTTGAAATAATTCATCTATTCATTTCACAATTTGTTTCAAATAACTTTGCAATATTTTGCAATCCTGCAAGAACTGTCAATTTTGTTTAAAAAGTTTCTATTTTGCAACTTATCAGTCTCATTTAAATATCAACTTTATTTATTCTCTTTTCTTTCCTTAAAAATCGTATAAGAGTAAAATAGCCTCTCTGCATATGCAAGTTAAATGAACTGGAGTTGTGAATACCCAAAAATAAAATCTTGCTTACCTACTTAATTAAATTCATAAATAAATATAGGTACCTTTTCGCGAAAAAATATTTTATTTATGTTTTGTTTTAATTTTTTTTTTGACCACACCTTTATTTTTTTTTCTTGTTGACAATGATGCACTTTTTTATTCGTTGTCTCTTAATTTTGCACTTTTCTTAATGATTATATTTACCTTTTTAATAATGATAATAATAATGTTTCTAATTGAAATCCGACACGTTTCTGCAGCCGATTCGCGTTAGACTAACGAAGGAACGAAAAGGAACATTCGTGTTAGTTAGCTTTTGTTTTTTTTGTATATTTCTGATTACATGCTTTTCTGGCGTTTATTTGTTTTTATCAAAGCTCTTGATATGTGTTTTTATCTTATCATACTATAAAAATAAAAATAAAATAAAATTACAAACAGATCGCATCACGCAGCACATTTCGTATACTATACTCAGGTGTGCTGGATAAATCTTCTTGTATTTTTTTTTGTAAAAAAAAAAAAAATAAAATCATAACTGATTTTAATTATAATCAAGGTCAAATTTGATTTTTTGCTGTGACGAAAAATAAAATAAATAAATATGCAAAATAAATATTAATAAACAAATTTAAACTCTTTAATTTTACACGGAAAAAAATAGCCGTATTTAAATTAACTGGTTTTTTTTTTTGTAGTGAAGTATCAACAGATAAATTAGATGGCTAAATGTTGATAGGTACCTTAAATTCTACGTTAAATGTTTTATTTTATTTATTGTCAGAAATTACTTAATAAATATATTTCAAAATTGAGTTTTAAAAATTTGCGGAGGTAACTGGAAAAAAATTTGTTTGAATTCGCGTTTCCGCATTTTTTCGCAAAGTTAAAATTTTTGAAAGAATTTCATGCCCATTCTTAAAAATTTGACAATTTCTTAGCTTCAAGTGCAAAAAGTAAAGGAACGGAGTTAATATTAATTAATTAAATTAAATTATTTATAATATTGGTATTTTTATCAATTTAAATTAATTGAAGTTGAAAAGAAATTTAAATAAATTTAAGTTAAAAAGAAATTTAAATAAATTGAAGCTGAAAAGAAATTTAAATAAATTGAAGTTAAAAGGACTCATATCTCAAAAAAAAAAAGAAAAAAGTTAACTCATTCTGTATAGCTATTTGGGTGATCAAATCTTATGGTATTCCATGTCTATCTGGGGTCTGTGTTTGTGATTAAATCAAGGTAAACAAAATATTTAGGTGATTTGTATTTGGACTTGTTTTTGTAACTACTCAAATGTTCACATAACACTAAATAAAATGTACGACTTGATCGTACGGACTTGCTCTTGTTAAAAACCACAATGTTGTAGCTACATATTAACGAAAATTTTTTAAATAAAACCTCAAAATTACAAAAAAAAATGCTGTTTTTGTTTAATTTTTATTTTGTTTAATTTTTATTTTGTTTAATTTTTATTTTGTTTAATTTTTATTTTGTTTAAAAAAACCAATTTAAAGACTTTTAAATGCAGTATTTTTTTTAATTATTACAAATTATAACAAAATGGGTGAAGCAATTAATATAAGCGTTTCGCGTTAACAATTCAAAAATAAGGGAATTTTCTCAAAAAAAAGTATAAAAACCCTATTTTCGTAATTGCGATGTTTTTTGCCAAAAACCTGAAACCAATAACTTTGGTCACAGGTACGAAGTTTTATCAAAATCATTGAATTTCTGAACAATAACAACAACTTAAAGTCTTTAGTCTTGAGAAATTTTGTTGCCAACGTTTTAGATGAGCTTAAACAATTATTGGAATTTCCCCTCTACGGAATCACAAAAAAACTGATCTGTACAAAATTTTAAGCAAATTGGTCCACCCGTTTGAGCTCTAGCTCAAATACCAATGGACGCATGGATGTACAAACGCGCAGACCGAAAGACAGTATGACGAAACCCACTTTTTTGGACTTCTCCACTATCGTAGTTTTAATTTTCATTACAACCTCTCGAAATGTGTTTTCTACACAAAACCTAAAGAGCAAGTAAAAATGATTTTATTTAAAACCTTGAATTTTTTTGAAAGTCAAAAACATCTTTTATGTCTTCCCAGAATCTCATTTACTCCAACATGATATGAGAACCATCTATAGGTACCATCAAATAGTTATTCGTCAAATTTAAAAACAATTTGAGGTTGGATTCGTACTCAGAGAAAAAATCCCTAATAATACAATTGGACGGTTTTTTTTTCAAAACAACATTTTTATGATACTTTTTCTCTGTTGTACTTTTATTTAAGTTTTCAAAAACTAAGTCGAAAATCCTTAATCTGTTGTAATTACGTAATGGATTTTTTCTAAGGCAATCTGGATTGTTTCCATAATTTCGGCAAAATTTTAACCTTTTCATATTACGCCATAACAATTCCATAAAATAAAAAAAGGACGTTTTTAGAAAAAAAGAAAAAAAAAAACCGAAAAAATTCTAGATTTTATGTTAAATTTCAGCAGATTTTACGGTTAGCAAAACCTATGTTTGGAAATATCCCTAAAAAATGTTATTGGAAACAATTGGAAAATTTACCATAAATATATCGTGCGAAATAGAAATTTTGTTTTATTTTTTTTGAAAATAAGGTGAGATGAAGAAGTTGTACACTCAGGCGTATGCGTACTTTTTTATACTATTGAATTGTCAATTTATTTTTTTTATTTCCTTTTGTTAATCGTATGAATAATTACTATAAATTATAGAAATATTCATATGAAAATAATCAGTAAAATTGTAATCATGAACCCTTTTTGGAATTATGAAATTTTAAAAGCTTTTTATCGTAAACTTTTTTAATTTAAAAAAATTAAATTGACACTAAAGAAATTCCAACTTATAATAGTTTCGCTACGGGCCCTCCGTAATACTTCGGTCAACCAGAGTAGCAAGTCAAGTCGCGCGAAGTGCGTAAATGCACACTCACTTTTAATAGCGATGAACTGTTATAACGGTTATAAATTTTTCCCGACAAAAATGAATTTTTCAGATAGGTGCTGTTTTACTTAGAATTCAGAAAAACATTTCAATTTACATTAAAAACCTTAAGTCCTATGTTTGAATAAAATCAATTGAGTGTTTAATAGGGTGGCGTGAAAAACCTAGATTTTCTAGATTTTGTTATTTGAAGTCGTTGGGGAGACTAATAAAGGTTAAAAAAGTAATAAAATCGGTTCATATTGCACATTTTCTCTAAAGTTTTGCATACATTCATAAATATTCATACATGTGTTAACAATTTATAAAAAATGAAAAATAAGATTGTGCCAAGATGGCTACTTTGAGGAACCTTAGAAATGACAGATATTTTTTTTATTTCTATAATTATGGATTTTAAGTGAATGTAATTTTAGAATTTGAAAATTTGCCTATACTTTTTGTATGAATTTCAAGTTCATCGACAAAAATAGCGCTTTTTTAAAGGAAGATGTTTTCCTTTTAATCGTTCAAGAGCCCCTTGGCCTCAGAATTTAATCAACTTAGAGCCAGTTTGTTTACAGTGTGTTAAATCTGCACCACCACTTTAACAGTTTCTTATTAATTGGTGCTAATCAATTAAAATCGGCTGATTAGAGATTTCCATGAATATCAACTCAAATTTTGATTTCCCTAATAAAAATTTGGGTTAACATGTACATTCGTTGCATTATCCTTGATTAAAAATAATCAACTCTGAACAAACTGGCCCTTAATCCAGTGCAGGCTTATTAATCAGAGTTTATTTTTATTTTTTATTCAACATTTTCTGATAATAAATTATAGTAACAGGTTAGAATCTGTGTAAGTATTACTAAAAGAATATTTAGACGGTGTACTTTTCTATTTTTATAATATGTTGTCTGTTTTCACACTGTCCAAACCTACGAATTTTAGCCCAAAGTCCTTCAAATGTCATAAACAAAATTTTTAACTTTATTTGCTTTTTTGATTTTATTTATTATTTATTATGTTATAAATTATATGAAAAAAGATAAAAAACGAAAAATTGTTAATCTTTCGAGCAATTCTAAAATTCTTTAAATGCAAAAAGGAGATAAAACCAACGAATTAATTTTTGTAAAAATCAAAGCAAAAGTATTATTTGATTACAAAAAAAAGAAAAAAAATAATACATAAAATTGCTTTATGCAGCAAAAAAATAATTTTCACTATGAAAGCTATCAGCTTGCATTAGTAGCTCTATATGCCTACAACGACTAATAAAATTGTTTCAATGAAAAGAATTTTCTCAAGTTGATTTCTCATCAACAACTGTACGAGTAGGTATATGTATGTAGTTATAAAGCTCGATTAAAAAATTATTTTAGTATGAGAAAAAAAATAAACATAAATTAATCTTTAATTGTTATATGTACCTAATTATAAAATGATAAATAAAAAAAAAATGCTAACAAATTTGCACTAACAAATCTCTATGAAATGTGTTAAGCTACCTATATATTAAGATTGAAAAAAGCGTTAATCAATGTTTTTTTTTTTTTAATTGTCAGTTAAAAAATTCCTAACTCAAAACTTGATATAGAGAAGCTTTAGAGACTTTTTAAAATTCATCATACCGAATAGGATTTTTGTTTTTAAATACGTAGATATTGATATTTGTATGGGTACGTATATGTAGGTATCTCTTACATTCTGAATCTTCGTCGTGTGACGTGATTATTAACTTATATTCAGATAAATTGCGTATTATTGGAATCGTATTATGAGATAATTTATAAAAATAAAATAAATTAAAATTAATTAAAAAAACTACTTAAGGTAACAAATGAGTGACACACACAGGAGTAAACAAGATCTTGTCATCATATTGATGATAATCGAACATGAGGCAATACAAAATATTTACAAGTTTGCAGCTCTGTAAAAAAAAAAATAAAACAAAACAAATAAAACCTGACAAGAAATAAAAAAAGATTATTTATAAATTTACATAAATATACATATCTTAAAGAAGGTTTTCATTTTTTTATAAATATAAAATTTTATTGAAACAAATCAGAACTAGTTAATTGGATATACATATCATTTGTATTTGAATCAATTTAAAATAAACAAAAGACCAAAATAAATCTTGGAATTCAAGTTTAAAAGCACAACAACAATAATATTATTCAGCCTGATTTCTCAAAAAAAAAAAAAAAAACAATAGCACCTGACAACAATTGATTTTTTTTTGCAAACACATACAGCATTTTAATAACAACTTAAATAACAGAGGTGTGGGGGGTCATTTTTCGCTTGCAAAATTGAGACGACACGCAACGCAACTCTTCATCAGTAAAAATACCTATGTAGATTTCTGTTCAATTGACCTTTATAGCAATAAGCCTACGTAAAGCTACATGTATGATGAAAGATTCATTTTTCAGTAAAGTTTTATGGGAGTTCAAAGGTTTCAAAAAATTATTTTAATTAACTATCTTGCTAATTCAACATCAAAACTTACAAAAAGCTATTTTTAAATTTGTATAGCTTAGAAAATTTTATACCAAAAAGATTAATGTTTCTTTCATTTTGGAGATAATTCAAATTTCTTACACATATTGGTCCATATTCATACTCATAGTTATATCTTAAACGCAAGTCTACTAACTGAACTGGAGCTTAAGTAAACACAATCATCTAAGACATACGAGACGATTATTCATCTTTGTATCCAAACGATTAAAGATTAAAAAAAAAAAATAATTTGTGGCAAATTGAATAAATTTTTTCGTGAATGGAAAGTTTCGATTGAATTTGGCCTGTTCTGTTTAATTAAGAACAGATCTTAAGTGTATTCTATTACAATTTCTTATCAATCAAAAAATAAAAACAACTAACGGCGAAATTCTAAACAGTTGTTATTGTTATTTTTGGGTGCGAAACATTTTTTTGTAAACAATAACAATAATAAAAAATGAAAAAAAAATATATAAATGTAAATATTTTGTTGATATAAACACAAAATTAAAATCAATACCAATAACAGCGGGGAAGAGATCTTTTATATTCACAATGATATCAATATCTTTATCAATGTCAAATTTGATTGAAATCGCTAATCAGCCGATTTTGGTTGATTACCGCCATTTAGTTATAGAAGCTGTGAAAGTCATTGTTCAGATTTAACCCACTGTGAGCAAACTGGCCCTTAGTGTTTGAAACAAACAAAATCTCCTATTTGATTTTTCTTATTTGAAAATTTCGATTAGGCGAATGGGATAGAGAAGCCGAAAATAGTGGGTCCCGCATTTCTGCCTGTATAAGTGTAACGTTTTTTTGGACTCCAGATGAATTTTTGAAATTTTATTTGTAGGACAGAAAATAAATGAACGCACCTTGCCCTACAAAATTTTAAAACTTAAAAAAAAATGCTTGTGAATCTCTAAACCCGTAACATTTTGATTTTGACTTCGAACGAATTCCGGACAATGCTCGATTCGGTAAGAAGAAATTTGGCCCAAATGATAAATTATCCGAAATAAAAAATGAAAAATTACACCCAAATTGAGGCTTCTTCTAATAATGAAAAATTGGAAAATTTTCAAAATGAAAAAATACCACAAATTTAATGAAAAAATCTCCAAGAATTTATTTAAAAAAAAGAAAAAAATCCTCAAATCAAAAATGCAAAATGGCCACGAAATTGAAGTTTTTTTTTTTCATAATGAAAAAATGGCCACAATGTAAAAATTTCCCCAAGCCCAAAGTTAGTGAAAAAAAAGCCTCAAATTTTCGCTATTTAAATTAATTCACTGCCATTGTACAAAAATTGAGTGATTTTTTTAAGGGTTATTTAATTAGGATTTAGAAAGCTAAACATTTTTTTTATTTATTCTGTAAAGTTATTATTTAATATATATTATTTATTTTTTATTATATTATTATATAAAATTTATATACATATTAATATTTATTATTTTATTATTATAAAATGTATGTATTCATATTTATTATTATATTATTCTTAAATGTTTCCTTAAACTGAAATGAAAAACAGCATAAAATATAAAATATTACCCCGATTCAGAAAAGTTAAGCGATTTGTGTTGTTGTTTTATTTATAAATTTTTGGGGTAATTTTTCATATTTTTGTAAGGCTTTTTTAAATTAAAATTAGTTTTAGAGTTTCATTTGAACTGGGGCAATACTTCCATTTTGGGGTCGTTTTTAATTTTTTTTTTACATTAAAAGTATGAGCCTAATTTCATTATGAAATTTTACCCCAAAATGAAACAGGCCCCAAAACAATGAAAAATCACCCAATTCACAAAATTTAATCCTTTTTTGTTGTTGTTTTTTATATACATTTTTCTTGCTATTCCTCATTTTTTGTTTGGAGCCATTTTTCATTGTGGCCGCTGCAGCCGCTGAATTCTATTTTTAAATTTCGAATCCCACAATCAGAAATGTCTTAACAAAAGTCATTCATGTCTTTCAAATTCGGTTTTTTTTTTTAATTTAAAAAAATCTCTAATATTGCATTGTATCAACGAATACAGCATTACCACGACTTTGATTAGCTCTATTTTTTTGATCTGTCGAGCGACAATTGTTTTAACAAATTTCACATAAAAAACTCATATGGATACAAAAATACAGCTACTCAAAGTCGTGGTAATGCTGGATTTATTTAAAAATAATTTTATTTTAGGGTATTTCGTCATATCTAGGTGATTTTTTTGACAAATCAAGGCGCGACAAATTATTTTTTGACACAACTTATTTAAGGGGATGTCGATCGACATTGTTAAAACAAATTCCACACTAAAAACTCTCTTGGATACAACAAAATACAGCAATTCAAAATTGTGGTAATGCTAGATTTATTTTAAAAATGCTATTTTGCGTGCGAGAAATTTTTTACTTTCACGACAAATTCAAGACAGTTAATATTAGAATCTTAAAATTTTGAAGTGGTAATCCTAACTTCACGAAATCTTTTTAATTTTATTGTTCTAATAACTAAAAACTGCATTAATTTTCGTAAATTTAGTCGTGAAAGAAAAAAATTGTTCTCGCTTTTTTTTTTAAATAACATCTGGTAATGTAATCTTGACACTCAAGTTAGCACCGTTCAAAAAAGGGTAAAATGAACTCATAACAGAAAAAGAAATGATAATAATTGTCTTAAAATCATCGTGCAAAAAAATTTCTTGCTATTGTTTTAATTTTTTTTATTCCAAAAAACCTTAACATTGCATTTTTTAATGAATCCAGCATTTGTATAAAATTTGATGGATGGTCGCTCGATATATTTAAATAAGTTTTGTCAAAAAAAAATTGTCTCATTCTTTCTTTTTTTAATCCCATAAAAATGACAACACAACCCTAAAAACAATTTTTTTTCATGAGAATTTTACCACAATTTTACGAAAATTTTACTACAATTGTACGACAATTTTACTACAATTGTACGACAATTTTACTACAATTTTACTACAATTTTACTACACATTTACGACAATTTTACGACTGTTTTTTATTCATTGCATTTTATGTTTTGAATTCATTTTAACCTATTTTGGTGGCAATGTTAACTTGACTGGTAGCATTACCAGGGGTTATTTTATACAAAAATAAAATAAAAGCAATAATTTTTTTCTGATTGTAACGACAAATTTACGAACGTTAACAAAGTGAACATTAAAATTTTTCATTGAAGGTTCTAACTTGACGGACATTATAGTGTGTAGTACTATTCAACTTTTAAAAGGCTTCAAAAAAAATTTAAGCAATGTAAAAAAATAAAACGTCTTTTTAACAAATTGCCTTTAGCTTTTCAAATATTGTTGTCGAACTAAGAGAGTGGATGATTATTCGCTAGGGATTTGTCCACCCATCCCTTATCTCATATTATTTTTCATTAAGAATTTAAACCATTCCATTGCGGTGAAATCAGGGGTGACATTCTGTATGGCAAAAGCGAACAATTGTTTTCTTGTGTGCGAATGATTTGCTTATGCAAACATTTTTTCCTTTATGAAAAACGAACGATCGTTTTCGTTTCGTTTATTACAGAATCTGGCCCCAGCTTTACAATTAATAGGTCTTAGGCCTCCACTAATATTTCGGCTGCACGTTTGTTATTAGGTAACATAACATACCACGTACAGATATGAACAAGATTATCTGTACGTGGTCGGAAATTTATCCCCCAAATAATGAGTTAATATAGTTTTCGGAGTATCACATCGTTTAAATAAGATATAAAGCCATGTGTAATTTGAATAGTTAAAATAAAACTGCAGGGGGCCATCTATACATAATACTCTGCAGTGATATGAAAGTACATGGAAATTAATTTTTGAAAATCGAAGTTTTCAACATTTCATAAAATAAAGCAAAATATTTTAAAAATGGTGCCAATTAGACAAGACCTTAAGTCGTAGTTATATGTATGTATGTGTGTATCTATGTATATGCTCAGGGTTCACTTACATAAAATCACTGCTCATAAAAATGCACGATTTTCCCGTTTTTTTTTTATTTTATTTTATGCGGACTAAATCAACAACGCGAATATAATTAAAATCACATTGACTTAATAGGCATTCTTTTATGATTTAGCTACGTTACGTGATGTGCCTCTATACCTCTATATATATTCTACCATTCATAGCTTATTCTTACTCTGGCTTACGACTTTTCTTATTCTTTAATTATAAAAAAAATTCAGCTTTGAATGATTTTGAATGGACTTAATTTGAAACTACAAATATACAGACATACGTACGTACGTACGTACCTTAGCTTAAAAACAAAAAAAAAACTTCAACTATGCGATTTGGTAGTAGCCCAAATAAATATGTACATGTACATGTACATAGATATAGATATACATAAATAGAAGCAACTTACCATCAGAATCTTGGATAGTTACTTTTTTTGGTTAAGAAACATTATATTCATTTTGGTAAGTTGTTTGAACCCATATTATGTATATGTACCTCTGTTTTTTTAGGTATTGAATTTAATTATAAAAGCTTTTCATTTTCTTCGATTAAAATTGTTTTTTTTTGTAGATACAAATTACAATTTGTTAAATTTCTGAATTTATATGATTAATTTAGTTTTTGTTTTTGAGCCGTCATAATTTCTTAAATTTCTTAAAATAAGATTTAAGGGGTCATTCACATTGAGACGGTCGCGAATTTTTTAGAGATTTTCAATATGTAAATTAATTTATAGGTTCTATTGTGAATATGGACACCGTGCACCGACCAGAGATCCGTTGAAAGTATGTACTTGCGACCGTCCTTATGCGAGCGTTTTAAAGTGAATGGTCCCTTTAATTTAACAACTTTATGTCGAGCAAAACCGGTATTATGTTATATTTACAGGAATTGAATACTCTGTCATTTTCGTACCCATTATTATTGTATACCATAAATTATGATTATGACAGTAGATAGTAGAATTAATGACATTATTTCAGTCGTGTTAATCTTAAATCATTTTAAATGGTAGAGATTTTATAATGAACATTTTTCATAACCAAAGCGGAAGAAAACATTTTTGCTGGAATTACTGACAACTTCCTAGCAACATACCTAATGATAATACGGTAATTATTATAAGGGTATATGGGTACAATGAATGCATTATTAAATGAACTGTGTCCATTTATCACACCCAATTTTATAAAAACCAATGGGAAGTAAACACAAAAAAATACTGCAGACTTGATAAACATCATATTTTTTGTATTTTATAATAAAGGGTCATTCATTTTTCGGTTTCGAAAGTAAAACTAAATAAAACACACTGCACAGCGATACATTTTTGATGAAAATTTTATTTCATTATAAATGTGAAAAACAATATCAATCAAATGGTCGCCTCCGGAAGATTTGCAGCATGCGGTTCTTTTGAGGTAATTTTTAACCACTTGAAACATTTGCACCTGCAGCAGCAATATTTTCGACTGAGCGTGCATTACGATGATGCACAGGCCTTATCAGTAACGCTTCCACTATCTTCAAACAAATTAACCGATTGCTTGCGTAGTCGGTCGATTATGACGACCATAATCATCGCGTAATGCGCGAAAAGTGGCTACGTTTGAATCACCACTTTTGTAGTAATTTTTAATAATTTGTTGTTCGATTGTTAGGTGATCCCTTATCGAATAAATGGAAAACATTTAACAAATATTATGACACCTCAAATGACAGCTAGGTTTGACAGGTGTCAAATGCCAGCGCTCCCAACTTGAAACCACGAAATGAATGACCCGTTATTATATTGAAAGGGAGGATCTTCTTTCCACCGATTGTATTTTAAAGAAAAAAAAAATTGCCTTCAAACGGCACTATAAATTTTTATATAATGTTCAATTTTCCAAAAAAAAAAAAAAAAAAAAAACCCATCTGGTTCTAAGTAGATGTTCCACAAAAAATGTATAAAAGAAAACTTTTCTCACATGATTTTATATTACCTGTACCTACTGTTTACATATTCTGCATTTTAAATTCTATCAAATCTATAGTGAGCTCAAAAATTCACTGAAACAAGCTTATGGCATTATTTTGGATATTTTAAACAATTTTAAAATGATGTTCGCTTTTTTAATAAAAAAAACGTTTAAGATAAATTTTTTGTTCTTTAAATTTTTTTGCTATAATACACGTACATATGTATGTACATATATATATACACAATATTGATAATTAATATCCTATGTAATTTCCATTCAAATCAATTGATTCATACATTTCATGACATGCAATCTTTAGAACTCAGGCGACACTTATTAAAATAAAAAAAAGGTCTGGGAGCCATTTTTTTCTATTATTTGGAACCTATCTGGGGGATGCCACATTGGTCATATTTTTGTATGAATTCAATAAATATTTTTATAAATGGACGGAATAAAAGATTTAGTACCCAAAAAAAGAATAGTTTTCACCATGTCACGTGCCATAAATCACGCCTTCATCATGCTACCTCCATTCAACATTTTGCATCATACTATACTTGCATCAAATAATAAAATAATTAAATAATTATTAAATAAACCAAAATGCATTGTGAACATTTTATTAAATGTTTGTAATACTTTTAGTACAATTCTGAAGTATTTTAGCCAAAAGACTAAAAATAAGTTTAAAGACTTAAAAAAAATTAGAAGACTTACGCCCATATTATTCACTCGATACATCCAGATTAAAACTTAAATTCGGATGTATTTACATTGAATTTGTGTAATTTAAATCCGGATTTAAGTTTTAATCTAGATGTATCGAGTGAATAATATGGCGGTTACAGTTAATTAACTGCAGTTAAAATACTTATTGACTTAAACCAAAACAAGGCCAGTACTGAAGACTTTCGAGTGACTAAAAGACTAAAACCAGTTAAAAAGTACTGCAGTTAATTAACTTTTAGTCAATTAGGTTATAATCAAATCTATAACATTGCGATTGATGTAGAAGTTCAAAAAAGGGGTTTTCGTAATATCTTTTTATTTGTGCGTTAGAGCTCCTAAACAAATCAACGAATTTGCTTAAAATTTGGAACATAGTAATTTAATGTGATTCCCTTGAGGGAAAATAAATAACAAACAAATTCCATACCAAAAAACACTTCGGAGAAAAAATAAAGCAAATCAAAGCTGAGCCATGGAATGCTGGATTTATTGAAAAATGTAATTTTTTTGAATTAAAAAAAAAAAAAACAATCGGCACAATTTTTTGTTGAACGATAAATATTTTATGACAAATTTACGACACTTATTTCCTGCTACAAATTGTTCAAGAAAAAATATTTTTCGTCTCGAATATTTCAAGATTTTTGATTTCGAGTTTGGGCTAATTTTATTCAACATAGAATGACGCCGTTAGTCGTAGTCAAAAACTGATAAGGTTTCTAAAACAAAATTCTATGAACAGTTTTTTTTAAGCAAAATCTAATAAAAATTATAAAAAGTTATTCTCATCTCGAATATTTCAATAGCAAATGGCCCAACTTTGGACTTCACTTGTTTGCAAAGTGAACATGAACATCTGATAAGGTTTTCGAGGAAATCAAAACCAAATAAATTATAACATTGGATCTTTAGTTTCCAAGGTTAACAAAATGGGAAATTACCAGTGTGGGTAACTTCCGGCTACTTTACAAAAAAAAAAAATTTTTTAATTTAATTTTAAAAACTTAAAATGATTTAAAAGTTTCAAACGAAACGAAAAGAACTTACGCAATGAAAAAAAAAATTAAGAAGAAAAAAGATTTAAAGCTGTAGGTAAATATTTGAAAAAAAAAAAAAACTTCAAAAAACTGCAAAGATTGTAAATATGTATAAGATACTTCAATTTAAATCTTGAAGTATTGTATTCATGTGACTTTAAGTCTTTTAAATCCTCATTCATTCCCCACTGAAATTTAACTTCTTGTCTTGAGTTGATTTAACTGTACATTAGTTTAGTTAAGTACTAGTTTGACTCACCATTGACAAAATAGGCCTTAAAAACTTTTTCTATAAAATCGTATTTTCTACAAAAAGTCATTTTCTACAAAAAGCCATTTTCTACAAAAATTGCATTTCATTTTGACTTTAAGTCTTTTGAATTCTTTTTAAAACTATCTGACTACATTCTTCAAAATAAAGGGGGAATTAAGTTTTATATGTTTAAGCATCATTGTAGCATAAATCAAGTTTAAATTTTTGCAAGATCACCTCTTTTTCTCTTGTGGGTTTTTTTTTAACTTTTAGATTTTGGGGAATTCCAACTTATCACATCCATCACAACGTACATATTCAGATAAATTATATTATTAGGTAATGGAAATTTCCTTTAAATGATTAAGATTCCACATGTGATGACTTATACTCGTGTGTATCCAAATATTTTATTCATTTTGATTTCTGCTCTGGGGGTAATTAATGAATGATTTTTTTTTGTTTGTAAATATGCAACTGATACTAAGAACTTAAATGATTGATCACTAATTCATTAATTATTTTTGGACAATAAAGCGTGATAAAAACAAGAATGGTGTCAAATTTTTAAAAACTTGAAGTTAAGGTAAAATCATTCTTAACAATTTTCTAACTTTTAAGCTTTACTAAAATGTTCTTAGTTTTAAATATTTTTTAATTAATGTCATAAAAACCTATTTTGAGTTAAGTATACTGAAGCACAATTATACTATTATATACTATTTTTCTATCTTACTCCTATAACTATAGCTCTTAATTGATTGTCACTTAAAAATTGAAAATACATTTTTTAAGTGACGAAAAGCTTCAAATTAATTTTCTGAAAAACTATGTTTTTCGAATTATGACACTTTGCTTCTCCAGCGACGATATGGTACAAGTAGATAAAATAGGCATTTGGAGATTTTAGCTTTAATAAAATGTCAAAAATGGCTCCACAGATGTTTTTTTAAACAAAATTCGGTTCATTTTATTAGGTACTAAGTTTAGGTATACGTTTTCTTTTGTCGGAAAACAAATTTCCAAAAAATGTTTATTAGTGACTTTATGTAACCATTTTTTTAATTTATGATTTTCTAGAAAATGGTTTAACTTATTTTTATCAATTTTTTTTATGGAGAAAGTTTTGAAAAATTTTAATTGTTCTGTGTACTAAAATTCTTCAAAATAATTTTTTTGGATTTATAAAAAAAAGTAAAATTATTTTTTTTGGAAAATCAATATTTCGAAAACGACTTGTTTCGATTTTTACTAAACTTGGCACGAACCAGTTTTTAAAATTTCTAGTTATTTTCAAACAAAACATTTTTGCATTTTCTATAAAAATTGCTTTTTCTACAAAAATTGCATTTTCTACAAAAATTGCATTTTCTACAAAAATTGCATTTTCTACAAAAATTGCATTTTCTACAAAAATTGCATTTTCTACAAAAATTGCATTTTCTACAAAAATTGCATTTTCTACAAAAATTGCATTTTTCACAAAATTTGCATTTTCTACAAAATTTGCATTTTTCACAAAATTTGCATTTTTCACAAAATTTGCATTTTTCACAAAATTTGCATTTTTCACAAAATTTGCATTTTTCACAAAATTTGCATTTTTCACAAAATTTGCATTTTTCACAAAATTTGCATTTTTCACAAAATTTGCATTTTTCACAAAATTTGCATTTTTCACAAAATTTGCATTTTTCACAAAATTAGCATTTTCTATAAAAATTGTATTTTCTACAAAAATTCCATATTCTACAAAAATTGCATTTTCTACAAAAAATGCATTTCTACAAAATTACATTTTCTACAAGATTACATTTTCTACAAAATTACATTTTCTACAAAATTACATTTTCTACAAAATTACATTTTCTACAAAATTACATTTTCTACAAAATTAAATTTTCTACAAAACAACATTTTCTACAAAAAATTAATTTTCTACAAAAATTGTATTTTCTACAAAAAATGTATTTTCTACAAAAATTGTATTTTCTACAAAAAATGTATTTTCTACAAAAATTGTATTTTCTACAAAAATTGTATTTTATACAAAAATTGTATTTTCTACAAAAGTTACATATTCTACAAAAATTGCATTTTCTACAAAAATTGCATTTTCTACAAAAATTGCATTTTCTACAAAAATTGCATTTTCTACAAAAATTGCATTTTCTACAAAAATTGCATTTTCTACAAAAATTGCGTTTTCTACAAAATTACATTTTCTACAAATTACATTTTCTACAAAATTACATTTTCTACAAAACTCCAGCTCTACAAAACTGCATTTTTTACAAATCTTCATTTTCACTTCCTTGTGAAACCAACGGTTTTCCCCATCTAAATATTTGAATTGATTTCTATTAAACGTTGCAATATCTGCAATCCCGAAAAAGGCAATGGTAAATATATATACATATTGCCAACCTACTTAGAATTAACTTCATCATAAAAAAAATGCACCGTTGTTGGATTCTTTTTTCGCTTATTTCCATGTAATAATAATTTTTTTTTATTATTTTTGTTTGCCACCCAATCCAACCATCAGGAGGGGTTAAAGCTGTAAAATGCAGTTTCCGGATACATAAATATAAATATAATAAACTTATTTTTACCCAAGCTTGAGATCATTTTACGATTAGCTCCGTGTATATGTAGGTACGAAGAGTATAGGTACGTACATCTTTTTCCTCTTTTGCATTTATACACCTTTCGTATTTTTTTATTTATTTTCTATCAAGTGGGACTGTGTTGCTTAATTCGCCACCAGAAGCTTATCTTGCAAGTAGGTAGGTATATAATAGTAAATACTGCTGCACGATCGAAGCATGAACTTGGCAATAGCTATACTTTGCTACTTACCTAATTTTTGTTTGTAGGTAGGTAAGGTAGATATGTATTTATCCTCATCAAAAATTCAACTATTGTAGGCACGATTAAGGTGACTGTTTGATAAGGTATGCGCCCTTAGCCGATGACGATATATAATCGATGTTGCGTAAGCGCCTGCCTATAAACCCTGTGGAATGCACAGGGGATATCTATGATATGGAACCAGCACAAATGGCTGCCAAGTAAGTAGGTAGGTACTCAGGTTTCTTTTCTTTTTTTTTTTGTGTTTGTCGAAAATATTCAATTCAAATGTGGAATACCAAAGACTTAAGAGACGAACAGGCAGGATAATTCCAGTTTTACCCAATAAATTTCTAAAGTTGATAGGCCAGATCAGGATATATGTATACAAAAAAAATCAACAATTTTGTGGGGGGGAAGGGGAGGGAGATCTATTTGCCCGATTGGTTTATTTTTTTTTTTACTTTTACAGCTGTTCTTGTTTTTAACTAGCACTATTACCTTCAGAAATTCACTTAACAATTTTATTCTTTTTATTTTAAACATCAAATTTTTTTTCTAGGTTTAATTGAAGAAAAACAAAACATAAATTCAACAACATTCGAAAAGTAATATTTTTGTTGTCGTTTTGCAAATAAAAAAAAAAATAAATAAAAACTTCAAATGATCGTGTGGCGAAATACCTTTAAGCAAGACGAGTAAAAAAGCAAGTTGTACCAAGTCAACCACAAATTAACTGTAGTATGGCAAATAACATCCATGCTCATCAGAGTTCGAACGAAACGAGTCATAAGTAAGTAAAGTAATTGTGATTAAGTTAAGTTAGTTATTTATTTTTATTGATTTCCCGACGATTATACATAAATATATTGTCACATTCCGTAGCTCTGAGTTTAGAAGAAAATTTATTATAAATTGAAGCTTTCGTTTTTATAGACGACGACGACGATGATGATAATAATAATAATAATAATGATAGATAGATATAACACGTCAACGTCAGTTGTTTTTATATCCAAATTATTGAGAGGGGCAAATTTTGTTTTTGTTTTTTGTTTTTTTTTGTATTTAAACGAACAACTCGTATAATGTACGTAACACACAACCTCACCTCAAGAAATTTTATGGAAGACTGAATTAAGTTTGAACCGTGTAAAGTTGTTTTCATTCCATTGAGCTGTGGTTTGTGGATTCAAACTTGATGTCTTCTTTTTGATGAATACACAGAAATATCAGTGCTGTCGTTTTGATATTTTGTATATTGAAATATGATTGGAACTGTGTTGTTTAAGCTTTGACTACTTTTATCGAAAAGAAATGTTTGTTTTTGTATGTTTAAGCTGAGGAATAAATGATTAGAGAAATTTTTATTAAAAATAAATTTACCTTCTCGTTGGTTAATGTTGTCTGCTTTAATTAATCCGTGGTGAGTTGAGGGCATAAATCAATGGGCCTTATGGTTTTTAAAGAGCTTTCGCGCTACTTATTCAAAGGATTTTAACAAAATTATAAAAAAAAATCTTTTATGGGATCAAATCAAAAGGCCCTTGTTCTTCACGAGTTGTCGTAAGTCAACTAATTATTATTTTTTTGATAAATCGACTTAACCTAAAAATTCTAAAGAACAATATAAAAAAAACAAAATCTTTTATAGGATCAAATCGCCCATTGACTGGTTCCTTTGGTTCCTAGTTTTTCTCGAGTTGTCGTACGTCACTTAATTTTTTTTTGATAAGTAGACTTACCCTAAAAATTCTTAACAAAATTATAAAAAAAAACATTGCATAAGATCAAATCGGTTCCTTTGGTTCCTGGTTCTTCACGAGTTGTCGTACGTCACCTAACTTTTTTTTTTTGATAAGTAGACTTATCCTAAAAATTCTTAACAAAATTATAAAAAAAAATAACATTTTATAGGATTTCAATCTAAAATTTATTACTTCTTTATCTACATTATTATTATTAAATTTTCATAAGGAATATTCGTTCTAAGGAATTATACAATAAAAATAAATATTTTAAAAATGAAGTTACATCATATCCTAAATAATTCATACAGCATACCTCTAGTTCTATTATAATGTAGGTCCATAAACGTATTTTATTTTTTCTAAAAATTTATATTCTCACAGAGATATTGTTCTGAATTTTGTTAAAAATTCCTATTAACGATTGTCAATTTTTATCAATTGATAATTTGATAAATATTGAGAATTGATATTTAACAATTCAATTGACAAAATGGTGCAGATTGTTGTGAATTACAAGAAAATTGATTTTTGTTTTTAAAAAATAAGTTTTAGTGTACCAAATTTCAATATTATAATCAATTATCAGTCGATAATTGACAATCGTAGTAGGGGTGTATGACAATTATTTTTTATTCGGTGTTAATTTTTAAATTAGTGTCTATGCATTATTTTTGTTTTTTTTTTTAAAAGTAGGTCTCTATGAAAAATACAAACAAAATACGATTTGAAAGTTTGAAATTTTAGTCTTCTTATTAAGTCCTACTATTTTCTGTTTTCGTTAGAAAATAAAAATACATTTCTTTGAGAAAATATCGTGACATTTTTTTAAAATAAGTTTATCAATTTTAATTTGAAAGATTTAAAAAAAATATATTAATTCATATTTTTAATGAAAAAAATATTTTATCGAACTTGCTTGCTAACTTAGTATTTTTAAAAATCGATTTTTAAGGTAGAAAATATAATTATTGTTTTATTTGCATTTAAAAAATTGAAAAATTTCTGAATTCGAATTTATTTTTAAAATATGAAGCTAGTGATAAATTTCGTTTGGATGATTATAATTTTGTTAAAAAAATTCTTAAAACTGCTCACGGAATTTAATTGGGGAAGATAGGACTTCGCAAATGTTTGAAAATCATATTGCAAAATAATTCGATTTGTAGCCATGGGCGGAAAGCAAATAACATTGATAAAATTTATCACACGTCGACCTTCCTGTTGAGTCTCTGAATACCTGTTTCTCATTTCAACTTGCAAAATGTCAAAATTGTAATAAAAGGCTTCACTTCAATCATTTAGTGTTAACTGGTACAACTGTAACCTGCCCTATCAACGGTCCTTATTGGATTCTTTCAAGGGCATGGTTTAACCTGCCTCCTATAAAGTAACGTCTATATGGGAGTCTAAGGTGATGGCCTGAACTGCCATCTCTTAAAATAAACATTGCCAAAAAATATCAATGAATCTAGTACAATAAGATAGAAACGTCAGATATTGATTAACGCAACAACATCGATGTCGTCCTTCAGGGCTCTTTAATTCCATAAACTTTATCATAACTTTTATTTACAAGTATTCACTTTTTTGACAGAAAATGTGTGAAAATTATTCCCACTTGCGAAATAAGGCCCTAATGCTCACAACAAAAATATTGGATCGGTCGATTGAACGATAAGGAGGAATAGAGACATTTTTAGAACTGTTCACTTTTTGACAGAAAATTAGTACACAGGAAAATTTATTCACGAATATTTTGGTGACAAATTACTCATATTTGCAAAATAAGGCACCATTAGTGCTCAGATCAACACCATCGTATCGGTCGATCTTACAATTATCGTTATGACGATAGCTGTCTGTTTAAGGATAAATAGAGAGAGCAATTGTTAATTGTCACGATTATCGTTCTATCGGCAATGATCGGTCGATTGAACGATCATCGTTTTGTCGTTAGTTTTTATAAAGAAAAATAGAGAGATCAATCGTCCAAACGATTATCGTTCATTCGACAATGATCGTTCGATTGAAGCTTCATCGTTTTTAACGTTAAATTGACAATTATTGGTCGATTGAACGATCATTGTTTTTCCGATATCTGTCTATATAAGGAGAATTAGAGAGAACAATCGTCCAAACGATTATCGTTCAAACCACCGATAATTGTAGTCTTACCCCAGTTGAAACTAGGTCACTGAATGGGCGGGTCGTTATCTGCAAATCGGTAGACAGTCTTGTTCAAGAAAGGGCACATTTTGTAGAGCCGATATGAATAATAATGGTAAAAGCTTTTGAAGAACTTTTGTCCAGTTGCCCATCCCTCAGATAAACACCCTCACTACTGATGAAAAAGTATTTTCGCAGCTGTTAACGCCTGGTAACTAATGTTATTTTTTAGCTAATACATAGAAGAAATTTATCACTTACTACCCAGATACTCTATGCATGCACGTAGTAGATTTTATCTAAATTTATTTTTACCTATAAATTGTATGCAATTAAAATTTTTAAAAATTAAGCAGCTGATGACTTAAATTTTTTGACAAGAATTTTATAAAAAATCATTTGTAAAATAAGATATTAATTTTTTTTTTTAGAAAAGTGAGTTATTTCTATTTTTTTATTTCCTACATTTGCTTATTTTGTTGTTTTTTATTTTTTACGAAAATGGTTGTCCATAAATATTGTTTGTTTTTTTATTGTTTTAATTTAAATTTAAAAGATTTTTTTTCTTGGTGTATATGTAAATATTTGAATTAATTCTCTTAAAAATGTTTATTAATTTAACAAAAAATGGTCTCTAATAATAAGAATAATAATTTCTATTTCATTTCATTTTCTCACACAAAAATGCTTTAAACTTGTTGATTCACTTTTCTTTTATGTCAAATATCAAAAAGTAATGTCAATTTTTTTAATATTTTTTTTTTTAAGTTTAATTTTAATTTTAATTTTATTTTTTTCAAAAAAAGGACGAATTTTATTATTTTTAAAATGAATTGAGTGCTTTTGTGACGGATTTTTAACAAGCCAATAATTCCGATACGGAGTTAGAACGTCTCCGTTTGGTAATTTGCTTCCAGAGACGGCGATTCAATGAAGGCTTATCCTAAAAAAAAAATGAAGAAGATAAATACAGAAATAAAGAAAGATATTTAAAAATTAATAAATATTGGTAGTCTCTCCAGGGAGAATTCAGTGTAGAACTTGATTTTGACCTGACGATGACCTTTAAGGTTATTTCAAGGTCAAATTATTTTTTTTTTATAAAAAAAAAACGCCGAAATCGTTTAATCAGTAGAGCTAGAAGTTCTACGTTAAAGTATACATGTCATGTATACATTTTGAACTCTGCGTGTGGTTAATTTTGACCTGACGATGACCTTTATGGTTATTTATAGATTAACTTATTTTTTTCTAATGAAAGGCCCTTATTGGACCTCGGAAAACGATAGAACATTGTTGACTTTGATTATAACCTCGAAGATGAATTTCGATTTTGACGATGACTTTTAAGGTTGTTTCAAGGTCAACTTATTTTTTTTAAATGAAAACCCCTATTTCGACATCTGCAAATTATAGAAGTAAAGTTCTACTTTTAAATATGAACCTTGACGATGACCTTCAAGGTTATTTCAAGGTCACCCAATTTATTTTTCAGTAAAAACCAGTTATTCGACAACGGAAATCGATAGAGCTTTGTTGACCATGATTTTGTTCCTGCCGATGCCCTTCAAGGTCGTTTCAAGGTCAACTTATTTTTTTTTAATGAAAATTGGGTCTTAAAAAAAAAATAAAAATAAAACTTACATTATCCTTTCGTGGTGAAATCTGTTGATGAGTCTTACTTTTACTTCGCCTCTTAGTTTCTGGGGTACAACTAGGATTCGACTCGTTAAGAGAAGTGCGTGAATAGTTGATTGACGTTGGTAGCTCAGAGTTGCGTCTCGTTAAGAAATTCATTCTATGTAAACAAACAAAAAAATTTATTAACCTCGGAAAAAACTGTGATATATCACATTTTTGTCATTGGAACTGTTTTTTTTTTTTACTCACAATCTATTACCTTTGCCAGCTTCAATTGCAATTTCATCGCGAGCCATTTTTTTCGACGATTCAACTGACACTGTTAGCGTTGCTAATTGTTGATCAGTCTCCATCGTGCCAACTGCCGACGCCACTGAAGAAGTACTCCTCGTTCTCATCAGACCCATCGCCTTCTTCACTGTCGTCACTTTCTTCACTAGTGAGCCATTCTTCGATTGAGACATGCAATACATCTTCTCGCGTTTCGCTAAGATTTCCAAGCCGCTTAGTTTCTTTTCGTCGGTGTTTTTTAAATTGATTATGCTGTCGCTGGTTGCGGCGACTTTTTGAATTAATTCCGAAGCAGGAGCAAATGCAAAATTGCTCAATGTATTTCGATTTGATTGCAGGTGTTGTTGTTGTTGTTGTTGTTGGTGGCTGATGATGCTGCTGCTGCTGCTTGAACGTATGTTCCCGCTTATTCCTGCTACTGCACCAATTAAATCGCCTCCGCCAATGGATACGGGACGAGGACGACGATTCACTGTTGGCGTATCCATTTTCGAATTTCGCTGTTGACAAAACGAGATGACGGCCTCTTTGGGCTGAACCCGGTTGCTGACCGTACGAGTAAGCAAGTCTCTCCCCGTCAATCGATGAAACGTTGTTAGGTCGTGTCTTATGTGAAGTAAATTTAATAAGCTTAATATTTTAGGCAAGTTTCTGTATAATGGAACTCACCCCAAAATCGTTGTAAGATCCGGTCCAGGATCGTAGTTTATTAAGTCTTCGTCTCCAAGAATATCGTGATTCAGTGCTAATCGCATTTCGAGACGTGGGCTTAAACCAGATCCATGGTGGACAGCACTTGTTGAACCGTTTTTGTTGTTGCTGTTGTTGATGTTCTGCGGTGGAGTTTTTATGGTACCGAGTTTGGCGACTTTTGTTGTTGTTGTTTTTGTCGTCGTCGAAGCAATTGTTGATGACATTAAGGGTGTCTTTTTTTGCACCGGTCCTAGGAGGGAGGTTTCGATGAAAGTTGGTTGTTGGTTTGCGACAGGACCGGTACTTCCTGCAAAACCTTTCGAATTGAATACAGCCTTTTGATTGATTTGTGTCAATCTTTTGTGAATGTTTTCGGCAACATCCACAGAAAAACCACTGTCAGCAGTAGCGCCAAATTGTGGTTGAGCCTGCAAAGTAATTCATAATGATTAATTGAAGTATAACAGTTCAAAATTGTTATACATTGCTAAGGTCTCAAGACATCTATACATACCGCTTGTTGTGAATTCGGAATTGCTGCCGCGTTGGCACTCCGTAAATTTGTTTGTGTGAGCATTAATCGCCTTGGAGGTGGTGGCGGTGGTGAGAATTCCTTCTTGCGCACCACAGTTTTGCAGAAACTCGTATTCGAACTTATTGCTGCCGCTTGTGATTTTGGAATTGGCGAAATATTGCTGCTCTCTACGTTGTTTGTTGTAGAACTCGTCGATGAAATCACTGTTGTCGCAGTAGTCGTCGTTAAGGATGAGATCATCATCTGAATCAGTCTTGTTGCCTCTGTGGTGACCACTTTTGAGGAATTCTTCTGCATTTCCGTTGTTGGTGGCATTGCATGATCCTTTACCAATGATTGCTTTTGTTGTAGACATCCATCCAAATTGTTTGATTCTATTGCTGCCGGATGCTGCTGCTTCGGATGCTGCAGCAAGCGATCTCTTTCCGGCGCATTTGTCTCTTCCCTCATCTCGTCGCTTGAACTTTCTGTTGAATCCCCTAAATTGTGGCCATTTGTCGTTGTTTCCCCCTACCAATTTATTGGGAATAGAATTCAACTAATCAATTCTGGAATTAAGCGATCAAGCATTTTTTTGCTTTGTGCAAAAAGTTTTTTTTTTTTTTCTTTTTCTGTTGTTTCTGATTTGAATATTTTATATTTACTTTGCTCTTATTTTTGCAAAATAAAATTTACTAAAGTCTCACTAAATTTATTATAACCCTCTTTATTTTTTCAAACGAAATGAAAGAACCATGAAAAAAGAGAAAATACAGAGAATGCGAGTGGAATATATGCGTTGTGATGATAAAATAATAAATCAGGTATACATTATTTATAATTAAATTGTTTACTGTACATATGTAAATGAGATGATTTAAATAAAAAAAAAATAAGTTCACAATTATCTAAAAATATTAATACAAAAATACAACAAACAATCTATATGCAGCTATAACAATAATGCTATATAAATAGGTATATAATGACGTTCAAGTAAACCCACCTTTTTGAGTTCTTCACTTTCCTGTTGAGTTTTTTCCTCATCACTTTCGGTTTCCTCCTCAAATAGTGGTTCTAAACGTCGCCTACGAAATGTATTTTTATTTTTACGAATGAATGAAGGACAATGAGGACTAATATTAATTTTAAGTAAAATAAACAAAAAAAAAAGGATTCTACCTATAACAGAATTACTATGTACATAATGTAGGTCTGCTAAGTAAATACATGGAGCTCAAAGGTTTGATTTGTTGTTCCACCGTTTTTGCGATAGGAGAGACCTTCGTTACGCTGATAGAACGATAAAGAAGACCAGAACGTCTAAAGTCTTGGGTCGCGCAGCTGGATGACACAAAATCGCTTGTTGAAATTCATTAAAAACAAAATAAGAAAAATGGGTCTTACCCGGGCGCCATTTTTTTTTTAATTTTTTTAATTTTTTTAAAGAATATTCAAACATTTTTGCTCTAGTCGATACCTTTGCATTGAAAGGCTGATTTTTCTGGTTCGAATAAAAGTTTCAGGGGGGGGGGCAAATTGTAAAAATAGTTCCAAAACTTTCCTAATTCTAAGAAATGGAAACTCCATAAAATATCTATTGAGGTTCCCGCAATTAGGTGACATAATTTCACTTGTTGAAATTCAATGAAAAAATTAAAAAATGTCTTACCCGGGCGCCATTTTTTTTTATACAACAGTCAAACATTTTTGTTACATTTGAATTTTTTTTTGCGTTTAAAAAGTAATAGTATTGTTTTGAATGTCCGTCTCCGGGAGACGAATTGATCCAGAAGTTCCAAATCTTTGCTAATTCTAAGAAATTGAAACTCCATAAAATCCATAATATATCAATTGTGGTTCGCCTAACTGGATGACATTTTGGCTGGTTGAAATAAAAAAAAAAAAAATTAAAAATTGTCTTACCCGGGCACCATTTAACAGTCAACTTTTATGTTTCATTTGGATTCTTTTCATTGAAAAGCTGAAGGTATTGTTTCGAAAGTCAGTTTCAGGAAGACGAATTGAACCAAACGTACCAAAACTTTTCTAATTCTAAGAAGTTGAATCTGCATAAAATGTATAAAATCGCACCCTTAGAATGACCTAATTCAAAATTCCTGTAACTTCTGATTTTGAAATAAACTGACCTTAAACGCACTTTTTGTAGACTTTCTTGCTCGTTTTCCACAAATTGCAATTTTTTTAGTTATGTCACTTATGTCACAGGGTGCAAAATATCAATTAGGGTTTGGTCAACTAGATAGCACACTTTCGATTGTTGAAATTTAATAAAGAAAAATAAAAAAAGTCTTACCCGGGCGCCATTTAATTTTTGTTTTGATTTTTACAGAAGAGTCAAACAGTCCGAAGACTTGGGCTGCAACTCGTTGACACATGTTCGCTTGTTGAAATACAATAAACAAAATTAAAAATGTTTCGTGCCCGGGCGCCATTAAATTTTGTTTTTTTTTGTTTTTACAGAACAGTTATACATTTTTCCTAGATTCAAAATCTTTGTTATGAAAGTCTGATAGTTTTTAACCAAACGAAATTCTCAGGGGAACAAATTTTACAAAAAAAAAAAGTATCGTACCCGGGCGCCATTTAACTTTTTTTTATAGTTTTTACAGAACATTCAAAGATTTTTTTCATTTGATATCTTTTCGTTGAAAGGCTGGTAGTTTTAGTTCGAAAAAATTTTCTAGGGGAACCAATTAAGCTAAAAGTTCCAGAACTTCGCTAAAGAAGAAATTTGGGTTCGATAAAATAAACCTAAGAGCATCGTTGAAGTATTCTTTGTTTTGCTTCGAGAACATGCAGATTCCCAAGGGTTCAGTTTTGAATAAAACGGATATTTCTATAACATTTTACTAAAGGGTTTAAATAAAATAAAAAACAAAACTAATGTTTCTGGCTAGTAAACCTTTAAAATAAAAATTCTATTTTATAAAAAAACATTTAAATGAATTAGCTTAATTATTGTTAAAATTAAGTAGGTATACGAGATAACTAATCGCTTTAGTTGATGAAATCTATCACAACGTTTAACAAACTACAATTTTTAACAATTTTTTTTTGTTTATCTACTTTAAGAAAAAAATCTTAGATAATATAAAATTAAATTACCGTGGCAATAAACCTCGAATTGTGCTGGCAGTCATTGGTGGAGCCATTAATAGTTCATCCATCATAAGTTCAGTATCATCGTCATCATTATAAGATGTACTTGATTTGGTCGGTGACTTTAATATATTAAAAAAAAAATAAAACAAATTAGTATAGATCTCATTAAGGCCACTTTGCTCAAACGAATCATAAATAAAGTACACCCAGGGTGTATCAGCTTTGCTACGATTGTCAATTATCAATCCATATTTGATAAATATTGAAATTTAGGACATTTAAACTTAATTTATAAAAAATATTTTTATTATATTATTATAACTTATTTCTTATTATTCGCAACGTTTAATACATGATCAACGGTTCAGTGATAATTATTATCAATATTCATCAACGATCAAAATTTTTGTCAATCGGACTGTTGAATATCAATTTTCAATATTTATCAACTCAATTGAGACAAAATTAACTTTAAAAATTAACTTTCTTACCGATTGTGTATTTTCGGAATTCAGATGCCTATCATCATTTTCCCCTCCGCTTGTCGGAGTTCCCCAAACTTCCTCCCCAGATGTTGCTCCCGAAGTGCAGTCATCCAATAGATCTTCTCCTCCTCCAGTATTTGTCAAACCCTGATGTTCGCTATTCCATCGTCCCAAATATTTATCAATAAAAGCTCGTGACTCTTCGAAAAAAGGCATTTTCCCAGCAACATAAGAACTAGCACGTGATGCCCAGGGTTTTTGGCCGGATTCATCTGGACTGAAAACTTTTTTGGTCACAACTTCGATATCATCATCTCGACTATCTAATTCGACATCTTGAGATTGTGCGTCATTATCGTCTTCTTCTAATTCATCGGGAGGATAATCTCCATCCGAGGAACGATTATCATCGGCATTATCTTCGGATGGGAGTTTTTCCAAACTGGACAGAGTACCATAACGACGGAGCGAGGCAGAATTCATTTGGCGATAGGGAGGCTCTTCGTCTTGTGGGGACTCATCCGCAGAGTCCTCAGGTATATTTTCGATAACCGCTTGACGTGGCACATTATTGAACAGTAACTTTGTGGCTGTACTGGTGATAATGCTGGTCGTATTGTCCCAGACGTTTGTTGTAGTTTTGGACAGTAACGCATCTGGTGTGGGTGGAACGACAGCAATGGATGGCACAAAAGCACTCCTATCGGCTTGGACAACTCTGGCTACGGGTGTGAATTGTGCCAAGCCAATTAGCATCAAGGACAGACTATCATCGCCTTCTAAATCATCTTTGCAATCATTGCAAATACATTTGCAATATCGATGTGGATCTTGTTTCTCATCATCCAATTGCTGATGCTTTGCTGGCGTCGTTTTTAAAGGCGATTGACTAATTGTAGTTTTCGGTTCAATGAGCTTACACAGCTCCTGAGTAACCTTGTCAGGACTTATGGCGGTTCCCTCGAAATCAGCAGGTGTACACTCACAATTGCATATGTCACTATTCTGACTGGTTGTTCTTTTTCGTGGTGATCGATTTTTGATGGAATAACGATTTGGCTTTGGCGGTGGTACTATGTGTTTTTTTGGTGATGGCGATGATGCTGGTGAAATTTTATCTTCTCCGCCCGAACAATGGCCGTTTAGCAGGAGAGTTTCATTTGTACTTTCATCATCTAAAACTCGTAAACTGGTGAGCTGCTGTTTGCCATTCGATTGACTGGAATCTAATTGAAGGGAAATTTTCGATTCTGTTTTAGAGCTCGATAGTGGAATTGGTTGTTTTGGTGGTTGCTCCTCACCAGTGACGGTGCTAGTCGATGTACCATCAGATATACTACTATGAGCTTTTGGGCTAAATCTACAGCAGCGATTTGGAGATGCCTGACTATGTTGAACTTTAAGCGAGTTACAAATTAAATTAGTTGGTGAAATGGATGATGAGCGTTGCTTTTGTTGGCAATTTGTATGACAATGTCGACAAACAGTTAGCTTATCACCTACATTAACTACCGGACTTGAACGAATTGTTATCTAAAGGAACAGAGTGCGAGCGAGATGCAAAAAGTGATTTTTTTTTTTAATTTTTGTTTTGGGAACTTATGGTGTTTTACTCTTACCTGGCTGTCAGATGTAGTGCTGTGGGACTGACTTTTATTTTCACCATCTCGTTCATCCATACTCAGTTCTTCGACTCCGCTATAACGTTTACCTCCAAAACAAGGCTGTGCTCTTAGAGCACCTTTTTCTTTGGCAAGATTGAGTTCTTTTGTACGATTCTCAAGTTGAGCTCGAGTCCAATAGGTGATTTTTTCAGAACTCTCTCCGTCCGGATACAAAAGGTGTTCATCTTCTTTTCTTAAGTTTTCTCTAGAACGTTCTGCAGCTAAACGTGCTTCTTCTTGTTGCTTATCAAGTTGACCTTTCATCCAATTCGCCAAGTGAAGGGCACTTGCCTTGGACGTCCCGGTTTTATTTAAAATTCTACACTTTTCATCGATTAACATCTCAATTTGTTCTGCGGGATTAGTTGAAGAATAATGCTGGGGATGAAAATATAAGAATTATTTGTATTTTTTTTTTTCAGTGCATATGTGGGAGGTATATTGGAAAATTGTGATGGCTCGCAACTGTTTTGTTAAGAGAATTGCAAAAACTACATATAAAGATTTATCAATTTTAAGCTAAAAATATATATATCTACAAAAAAAAAACAATTAATTAATACAAAAAATATTATAAATTTCAAGAAAATCGTTGACTAAAAACGCTTGTTTCAAAAATGTGTTTAGATAAATAATAGATCATTTCTGCACCTTGAGTCCAATTTTAATATTTTCTATACAATTTTAATATTTTCTATACAATTTTAAGAGTCCATCACAATTTTCTCTTATCCTTTTGAAGTTAGTCCAATAAAGTTAGTGTAGATTATGAAAAGCTTAAAGCTTAAAGTTCTGAATTTTCTAATTAATTAGTTGCCAACTTGGTTTTTTAAGTTTATATTTATAAAATTTAATTTTTGTTCTTTTCGTAGTGAAAAACAACAAATTAATTCTTTTTAAATGTAAAAAATATTTTTTGATAAAAATAATTAACAAGAACTTAAAAATATTAGATGAAAACAAGAACACAAGATCAAGACTATACCAAAGAGCTGGCAATCCCGCATTTTGTTCTTTTTTATTATTTTTTTTTTTCATTTAAATATAATTTAATTGTTTACCTAATAGATTTATGTCACGACTAACTAACTTTGTTGGACTATATTATTAATGCAAAACAAATTTAGTAGTATAGTTTAAAAAAAATGTCAATTTTTTTTACAAGAATACAAAAAAAACCCACAAGCGTTTTTATTCAAAGAAAAATTTATTATTTTATTTTTTTTTGCCAAAGTCTTATAGTAGTTTAATTAATATTTATATATATATAAGTCTTATAAAAATAATATTTTGTTAATTATGTATGTATTTTCTTAAAAATTGAATATTGCAAATTTAAATTTTTAATGATGTTTCTTTTTTGTTTTTTTTTTTTTACAATTTCTTTTAACAAATTTAATTTTTGTTCTCTCTCTCATAATAATTAATTTATTTTCTATTAATTTTTTAACATTTTTTTAAAATTTATTAATTATTAAACAAAAATTTGGTGTTAAATAATTTTCACAACACTATAGTTCACACATAATTATTAATACCTATATAGTGTTTCGAATACATGAACATCTATATTATATTATTTATGTATAATTTTATATGAATAATAATAATAAAATAGCTAAATAGGCGAAAAAAGAGTTTTTTTTCTGTTTATTATGTACGAGTATAATATTATGAATTATGTATAAGAAGGTGGATAGATATTATTATAAATATAGCGGTGGAGAGATATTAATGTAATAACATCGCAGAGTTTTATTTAAAAGAATTGAATCATTTGATGATTTTATTTAATTTGACTAAAATATATTCCTATATAAATTCCCATTTAATGTAGGTACCTTATTCGAATTCAATGAACAAAAATTAAGAATAAATCACAAATGAAGTTAACTTTAATTCATGGCCATAAAAGATCGAGTCATTTGGCTTGTGGATTTCTGACTTGTGGAAAATCTAAATGGCTCAGTCGAGTCAAATTGCGCTCGGCCGAGCCATTTCGATTTACTAAAAGTCAGAAATCCATTTGGGTTGTACGTGTATGGCCAGCTTTATAGGCTTAAATTAATTGAATTAAATCTTAGTTAGTACCTAAATTTTAACCTATATATTTTTTAATTTCAATTCCTTTGGAATAAGTAGAAAAAAAAAGAAATTTTTTAGATTAATGATAAGCCCGGCATATAAAAGAAAACAATAATGGTTTTGTAGAGTGGGTGGGTGTCTTAGATTACTTAAGGTTATTGATAACTTGTCACTATTAGTTTAGAGGGTAATTTGCGCACATTCCAATTCCTTGTATTTTACTATCTTTCTTAATCACCAGTTAAAAGAAGTGAATTAAGCCATTTTATGATGAAACAAAAAAAACTACAATTTCGTTATTTCAATTTTCTCAAATATTTGACCTACGGGTGAAATGAAGTTTATTTTTATTTGACTTGCATATTGGACATCTTTTGTTTCTATAAATGTAGGTTTTGTATGTTCCATCTTTAAACTAACAATTTGAATATGTAAATAAAATTCCAAAAATAATTGAAACACAAATAAAAAAAAAACAGAGTGTGTGTAACCAGCACTCCCGGTTAAATTGAAATTGTTTTGCGGCTGTAGCAGATATTCAGTTAATAAAATACCAAAGTTAATTGAAATAAAAATAAAACAAACAAAAATAGAGTGTGGATAACCTGTACTCCCGGTTAAAATAACACTTCTTTGCAGCTATTACGATGAAATTAAAAGAAAAATATCTTAATACCGGGACTCAGTGTTGTTGTTTCATGCAAACCTTCAATATTAATATGAAGACAGCCTAACTGCAAGTGTGTTATAACACAAAAACCCCTTTTAAAAAAAATATTTCAAATTTCCCGCGAAAAAAACGGTAAAGAAAAACCATTCGATATTTTTGAACAATATCGTCGTGCATTCGATAATAATAACCCAGTATTTTTTTCAGCTTTTCGGAGACAAAACCAGCAAAGTGCAATAACACTATCCGAGTATCCATTTCCATGTATGTACGTACTTAAAAAGAGATGGCGTTTTACGCTACTTCTCTTCGAATATATTATGAACTACTTTCGACTGAAAAACAAAATCTGACTTACCCTATAACTTCAGTGCTTAAATAAGTTTTACTTAAAAAATAAAGAGTATAAAGTATATGTAGGTACCTTCTCTATTTACTGACAAATTTTGCAATTTATTTCACTTTTTTATCATTTTCATATTTTTTGTCACGAAATTTTCTCGTATTTATTGCAATTTATGTGACTTTTTTGGAACTTATGTTTCTTGATTTGAGATCTTTTTTAAATTCATATTTACGAGTGACAAAAAAAATATCAAAATATATGGAGTAGCCATGTTCAGGAAAATTTGATCTCGGAGATCTCAGCAATCTCAGTTTTCTGAACAACGTACGGCAAGGTCTGGCCACCATGCATTAATATAAAAACAAGTTCAATTTCTCAGAAAAATTTCTCAGTTTGTAACTGATTGGAGGGAACATTTTTGAAAGATTTTATGCCCAGAAATATGAATTGTCAACTTGTAATTGTATTTCATGTTTGTTTCTGTTTTTTTTTTCTTTTTCTTTTACTTCTTTTAATTACATTGAGAGTTCTAGTAATTTCTTTAAACTAATTTAAAAAAAAAAATTATTGAACATACGTTATATGAAATAAATAATCACAACCTATTTAAACCGTATTTGGCACAGTTTGGGAACTATTTTATTTTAAAACATATCTTAAACTACCTAATAATTTCCTAAAACATTTAGATTTAAAATTTTTTTTTTATGCTTTGTCATTTTGACTGTCAAACGATGATGACTTGATAAGAACACGTTGACATCAAACGTTAAAAAAAATAATTCCAAATTATTTATCTTAAAATTTGCGGTAACAAATTGCCAGATTGGCACTGATAAGTAATAAGTTGCTTTGAAAAGTTTATGACAATTGAAACAATTTTAACGTAATGTGTGACACAGAACGTATTACACGTAAGGCTTTCGTTTTTAGCCTTCCCTACTGCCGGTATAGATGTTTACACATGAAAAATGACAGGTGTAACTCAGACCCAAATCAAGATGGTGGATGTATATTTATAAACGTCAAATTGACATAGAACTGCATTATCAACGCTTTAAATTTCTGGCAATTCAAGGCAAAAAAATAACGGGTGAAACTCAAACAAAATGGTGGATATATTTATAAACTTCAAACTAATTTTGAACTGCACTATCGACGTAGATTTTTAATCAAACTAATGTTTACAGAGTGCACTATCTCTTGTCCATAACCATTAGCATAATTATAATATGGCAACCGACGCGATGTGTAGTTTGTTAAACAAAATAATTTTGAATGAAGGATTTCATCTTGAGTGTACATTGCGAAATGAAAGCATTCCAAAATGAATAAATTTTATTGAAATTGCGCAGATCTTTGACGTTTATGAATGGCACTCCGGAAATAGATCCAAGAGTAATATTACTGTGTCTATATTTTTTCATAATATTTTCTATTCTGTTCTCTGGATTAATTAATATATATTTTTTATAATTTAATAATTTAATACCCTGCAATTGTCTTCTATTCTATTATCTGCGTTTCAAGACTCTAGATTCTTTTCAAATTAGAATAGTTGTCAAGTTGTGTGTAGGTTAAATTTAAAATACTTTCTTTTGAGCTTCTGAACTAGTCAGATAAATGAAAAAAAGCCTGTTAAATCTGACATTCTTAATTTTAAGTTTTTAGTAATAAATTTCAAAATAAAAAAAATTGCTATAGAATTAAATAAAATTGTATAATTTAAATCTAAAATTTGTTTTTCGTTGGTATATGTAAAGATAAAAAGAGTTCTAATCAAAAAAAAAACCTTAAAATAAATAAATCTTGTAGTTTGTTTTTAAGTCTAAAAACCTCATCTAGAATCATAGATCTAATGAATCAGGTGGCGTTGGTTCAGTCGGCAATACTCCATACGGATCATCATCACCAAAAAATAAACACTCTTCAACATCAGTGTCATAATTTGTATCTAAATTCACTTGATGAAATTCCAAATCAAGCTCAAGCAGATCCCAAGATCCACCAAATTCAGCGAGAGGAATTTTCTGCGAATCTACTGTTGGATGTAGAAAATTTTGCGACTGCGTACGAGTCATGCTGTCTTGCAGGATGAAGTCATTTGAAAATGCATCCGAAGGACAGCGTTTTGATGATGTTGGTGAAATATTAAGTGTGGTTGGCGTATCAGGTGTTGCCACTGAAATATTAGCAGAACTCCCATCAGCCAGAGGTATTGAATCATCAATGAACGATCTCCCCACAGAACTTATACTAAATTCAACCCTAAGTGATGGTTTGCCGTTTGTTTCATGTGACTCGACTGCAGCTTCGGGAATAGCTGTCAAACTAGTAACTTGATCAGAACAGAAAGTTGTAGTATTTATACTACTCCCGCTTAGGCTAAGCCACACAGCAGGAGATGAATTATGCCCTGATTTGCTAGCGCTATTCGCCAGCAATGGACTTTGTGAGTCCTCACGGGAATACAAGTGACGCCGGCTGAGAGCTATTGAACGTAACGATGAGGTTAGCTGTTCACTTGAACTATGTTCATTTTGTTTGTTTTGCCTTTGTGATGGCGGTGTCATTTGTGACAGATTGCTGCCATATTGACTCAGGGAGGAACGTTGCACAATAGAGCCAGCTAGTTTTTGTAAATTCTCAAAGTTTTCTTCGGGTTTTCTTCTAATAGAACGCACCTGTTGAGATTGTTGATTTTTCAAATTAATCGAATCCATCGATGATAGTTTCATAGATGCTACTGACGCTGTTGCAATTCCAATATCACATAAAGGAACTGATGTATTTAGAACGTCAGGTGAGTCCAATGGGCTAGAGAGTGGTGTAGATCCAAGTGCTGCATTAACTAAGAATCTTAAAAAAAAATGGAAGAAGATGATTAGATTCTATTAAACAAACTTAAATTAACTTACATTTGGCGCTGGAGAAGATTCTGCCAAACGGCTTTAAGCTCCAATGATGGGGCACGCATAGTAAGACTTTTACGTCTCGCGCTTTTCTTTGGTGTACGAGTTAGATCAGGTGCGCAGTAGCCAGTAGGACTTTCTGCAAATCGACCATTTGGATCCACGGTGATTCTGAATTCTGCCGCTAAAATATAAAACAAAATTCAAGGTTTCTTCTGACTTCTTGAGATCACTTTTTCTATATTTACTCTTTTTTCTCATATGAAAACACGAATCAACGATATTGGCAATGGGAATTGGCTCTTCCATTATAAACAGAACTCGATCACGACTAACCTTGGCAAATACGATAATATCACTAAACAATAAAGTCCAGTAAGGTTTCACCGATCTCCCTTCTACGCGGCTTAAATCACCACCAAAAATCCACTGTCTTCCCTGGACAGCTAGTGTAAAAGGTTTACATTTAGTAAAAACCATTCGTGATTCTAGATCCTGAAGAGTTAACAATGGACGTCCCTCGCCCAGAGGTTCCATCAATCCACTGCTAACAGTTATTTCTCTATAAGCTGCCTGCAGCTCATTTATAACAGATGTAAAGTTTTTATGTTCCTCACTGTCAACATGACAATTTGAGGCAAGCATCTGCATTAGTTTCAAGATCTCACGAAAATGTTGCAACGGACGATGTATAAACATCGTAAGATCTGGGCGTTTTCGTGGCACTTGTGGTTCTGTGATAAAAGCGACAAATTTCGAGCCAGCTTGACGAGATTTGTTGACCTGGAATATTTGAAAATTTTTAATTTTATAGAAGTTTTTGAAATTCTCAAGAAAAAAAAAACTCACCAAAACACAATCGGCTCGTTTAATGCCATTACAGTACTTTTTATAAGCCGCACAAATAGCTGTTGTCTTTGATAAATATACTCGAGATGTAAAATTAATTTGTGGATCCTGATCGTCATTTATCAATTGTTCCAAAATATCTTCAGATATTCGACGTAATTCGTCGATATTTTGAAATAATGTTCGATGATCATTTGGTGAAATAAGATCATTACGATCCATCAAAGGTTGAACAAATCGTTGAATACCAAAGAGTATGGCAGAAATAAAATTTTGTTCTCGGCTTATCAGTTGCAGGAGAAATCTATGACGATTATCTGTGATTGGTGCGATAGACTGAAAAAATAAATCAGAAACATTTTAATGGAAATTTTGTGTTATCAACATTTTTGGTTGCTAAATGTGTCTGAACTACAAAAATGAGTTTTAAAATGTTCTATGTAATTTTTTCTCAAACGAAGAAAGGATTGATTTCAATTTAAGACATCAATTAGCTAAATCTCTATTATTTTTGCAAAAAGTGTCAATGAAAGGGAAATAGGGAAGGGTTGTCAACTATTCGTCGAACTTTTTGTGCGTTATTAACTTATTTCCCACTTAGATGGCGCCAAATATTGGCAATTTGTTGCCAAAATTTTGTGTTGCAACATATTTAATTAGGAACATTATATTTTATTGTATTTTTTTGGAATCCAGAAAGGTTTTTTCTGCACTATTAAATATTAAATTAGGAACATTGTATTTTTCGGTATTATTTGTGACATACAGAGTGGCTTCTTCAGCATTTAAAAAAAATGTCAACATATAAGCAACTTGTTGCCTCGAGTAGCGAGCAACAAAAGGCAACCAAAAGTTCCTGACAGCAAATTGCCAAAATGGCGCCCAGGAGTTAGATGAAATGTGTATAAATGAGGATTGTTTAATGCATGATTGGGTTGGTAAAAATATTTCATTGATTTTCAAAAGTGACACTAAAAAAATAACTTTAACTCTATTAGTAAAACAAAAGAATTGAGTTAAAAAAAAAATAAATATTTTTTGGACAATATTTTTGATTGATTTTTAATTTCTTCAAAACTAAGACAACAATATATATTTTCTTATTTTTGTTACACTAAATAACAATATTTAATTACTTTTGTAACCTTACATTAAAGTTTACCTAACACACGCTAAAAACAGTAAAAAATAGTTCAATAAAAAAAAATATTTCAAAACACATTTTTATTATTGAAAACATTGAAATTCAATATACTAAAATTACTAAATTTGAATATAAATTCTGACATTGACATAAAAACTATTCTACCGTTATTGTGCTTACATGTCGTTATCCTATATTGTCCTCACAGAGTTTTTTTTTTAAATTCCCGTTAATATAGCTTGTAAGTACTGCAATGCAATGGTATGATTTCTGTTATACATACATTCGTTTGGTACTTTAGCTTTAAAAATGTATTTTAAATATTTTTTAACGTCTATCAATAAAGTTTAAATGAAATTCCTATCACTTTAAACTAAGTAATAGTTTTGCATTCATAAAAAAACCTTTATGACAGTTTTCTTTAAGCCTTGCCTTATTTTTACAAACTCTGGTGCCCCACAAGGAAGCCAACTCGGGCCACTTATTTTTGTTTTTCCAATCAATGATGTTATTTTACTAACATATTTTATCAATAAGGAGCATGTTATGAGTTTGGTTTGTATAGTTAACATGAAAACTTAAAGCCCCTCCACACTGTCACACAGTGTATTAATTCAAAAGTGTCAAAACAAATTTTAAATCTCCTCACACAAAATCTGAAAATCTAGTTTACACAAATTTTCAGTTTATCATTTTAACTTTTGAAAGTACTTCATACAGGATCTGACAGCCCATCTCACATGATTTGACAGTTCATCTTAAACGATTTTACTTTTGAAAATTCTTTACAGTGGAACTGACAGCCCATTTAACACAATTTGACAGAGCGTCAACCGATTGGATGTGTTTTAACATGAACATTTTAAGAATTGGTGTTAAAACGTCTTTGATATTCTTTCACATCTGAGTGTTTGAGGTTATGGTGAAACTATATTCAATTTGTCGTTGAAAATTGTGAAAAATTCAATTATCTACAAAAAATTGGTGAAATTTTGTTTCTGAGACTTACGATTCACAGGAAATCGCAAAAAACTTTATGCACCCTGTCTTTCAAGATGGTGGTCAATTGAGGGGCTTTCAAACCCGAAAACCGTGTTTTAAATTCCCTTAATCAACAAAAAAAAACATCTCGTCCAGTTCGAAATACTAGGCCAATTAATAATTTCAATGGACTAAAAACTCAAATTCTTAAAAGTTGCTCGAAAGTGGGTGAGGGTGAGCAACTTAAAGTGGGGCAGTGATGTCAGGCCTTAAGAAAAAATAAATATGTCGGTTCTACACCTAAAAGTTTTCAGCATCTGCTCAGTTTTTATATTGAGCACTTGCTTAGAGTATGTGCTCCATTTTTATTCATATCCACCATTATATTTCATACCCTAAAGCGTTTCGGCTTTTTAAAATTAATTGAGCACTTGCTCTGAGTATGTGCTTCATTTTTACTCAAACCCCCCATTTATGTTACATTTTCTTAAAGCATTTGAAATAATAAATCAAAATTAAATAAATAATAGCGTTTTCATAGCCCCTTCTCGGCTTTTTAAAATTAATTGAGCACTTGCTCTGAGTATGTGCTTAATATTTACTCAAACCCCCTATTTATGTTACATTTTCTTAAAGCGTTTAAAATAATATATCAAAAATAAATAAATAATAGCGTTATCATAGCAGCTGCTCAGCTTTTTAAAATTAATTAAGCATTTGCTCTGAGTATGTGCTCCATTTTTCCTCAAATCCCACAATTATGTTACATTATCTTAAATCTTTTGAATTAAATTTTATATTGAAATTCTTACCTCTTTGCTAAATGTAACCTGAGGCAAATGGAGACGTTTTTTCGCAGCTTCCATTGTTGAACTACTTGAACATGCAGTCGATGGACGAATATTGCTCGATACGGGCGCCACAGTTTCTGTATAATTACTAGCCACACTTGTTACCCTCGATTTATTTTCCACTCCATTCACAATTACGACATTGCGTGTGTGGCTTGGCATCACTGCAGTTGTCGCTGATGGCATTCCCACCGAAGAAGCTGCTAATCCAGTCGATGTACTCGAAGAACCTGACCTTCGAAAAGTTTCCATTGTCAATGTATTGCCTTGTGATCGAATTAAATTCAAAACATCAGCTTCTGGCATTGTTACAACATTATGTTTATCAATAAATATCACATAATCTCCAGGCATAATACAATTAATATCAGCCGATAAGCCTGGTTCGATTTTTTCAATACGTGGCGGATGTGTCCAGACAATTGAGAATCCAAAACCTCGATCAGCGGTTCGGGTTAGTTTTTTTGTCATTGTGAATGGAGTTCGTCCTTGTTTTGTTCCGCTGGTAGGTACCTCGTTCGGTGGATCAAGCTCAAGGAATCTTAGAAATAAATTTTCATCCGCGTCCCGTTGGTGGATGGCTTTTTTACTAAGTGTTATTGGTTGATGTATATTTGGATTGTTGGGATTTGTTGTATTAGTTGCTGGCATACTGTCGAGGCTTAGGACTTCCTCTTCCACCGATTTTTGGCGGACTGCAGCAGCAGCCGTGCGTTTATCTGCAGACGACATTTTGTAGCTGCAGTTTTATGTAATATATGTAGGTGTAGGAATTAAAGAAGTGTATAGTTAAATTATTATCGACATTGTTGTGATTGAAGTATTTATTCAAATCATCTATTGCAACCAGGAAAATTGAACATATTGTGCTGAGTATGCATTCAAGAAGTTCATAGTGTCTGCAAGAAAAAAGTAAAAAAAGCCATTGAAATAATAAAAATGATTTACACAAAAAATATTTAAAAAAACACAGAAGTATTGGTTTATCCCTTTAAATTAAAATATAAATTTGAAAAGCAAATCGTTAAGCCTCCAGTTAATTCCCTTTTTAAAATTGATTAAATATCGTTTATTTTCCTAAATTGAAATTGAAACTGGAACTGGAGGTACCTAGTTCTTGTCATCAGATATAGATTGATGATTAGGACACGATATATGTTGAAGAAAAATAAGAGATTTCAATATTGGAGGCAACTTGGTATAGTATAAAATTGGGCTAATGTCAAGAAATTTACTGCAATTGTAGTCAAATTTTTTTTTAGAAAATTGACTGCATTTCCAGTTAATTAACTATTATTAAGAATTTATGTGAGCTGGTTCTATTTATCAAAAATATGCGAGCATTTTAATAAATCTCGAATTTCTGAAGGAAGTCACTTAATGATCCCTTATTTTTGTAGAAACTATACACAGACAAATAAATAAATAACAAATAATAACTCGGCAAATGATGTTGGACTCATTGTGAAATCGCCGGCACGAAACTCCAAATTTTTGTAGGACTAAAGGCCGTTAAAAGCTATTTTGAATCAATATACACAGTTCTGTTAATTTTATTTTCGGGTGTTATGAACATTTTTAAAAACATTTAACCTCAAATCTGTAGTGTCCGTGAAGTTAGCATATCAAGTGTTAGCATATCAATTTTTTTTTGGAGTTCTCATCGCATGCAACATAGTTCTATAGTTCCTCATACTTTTCCAAAATAGTTCTGTTCAATTTCACCGTAAAAACGGATTTCAAAAAATGAGATGCTAACTTCCCGTAGCATATCAATTATTGAAATGTCAAATGAAAATATTTTTTTTAGATGTAAGAAACATTCCTTAAGAGTTCCTCATACCTTAAAATAATTGTTCCGTTATATTCAGACCTAGAAAAAAATAAAACTAAAAAAATTATTCTAATAAAAAAATTAAAAATGGTATGGAAAAATCAACTGAATTTCACAAATAAAAGAAAATTCAATATCATCAATGATCTAAATGCATAGACTTTATGCATATACAATATAATCCAGTAACTTTTTATTTCTAATACTTTTCTAACGTACATATATTACGGTTTTTTTTAAATTGTTATATGTAATTTTTACAATTATTGCCAACGACCTTGATATGCTGGCATTTTTTTACGAGTTCCAACTCAATTATCATTTTATTCAGATAGATCTAATGTGTTTACAATATAAACCGAAGAGTTCCCGTTTCTAACATTTTTCTAACAAAAGTTATGATTTTTTTAAAATTAAGGCGATTTGCCATGAATTTTGGAAGTAGACCTTGGTTCGACCTTGATATGCTGGCATTTTTTTACGAGTTCCAACTCAATTATCATTTTATTCAGATAGATCTAATGTGTTTACAATATAAACCGAAGAGTTCCCGTTTCTAACATTTTTCTAACAAAAGTTATGATTTTTTTAAAATTAAGGCGATTTGCCATGAATTTTGGAAGTAGACCTTGGTTCGACCTTGATATGCTGGCATTTTTTTACGAGTTCCAACTCAATTATCATTTTATTCAGATAGATCTAATGTGTTTACAATATAAACCGAAGAGTTCCCGTTTCTAACATTTTTCTAACAAAAGTTATGATTTTTTTAAAATTAAGGCGATTTGCCATGAATTTTGGAAGTAGACCTTGGTTCGACCTTGATATGCTGGCATTTTTTTACGAGTTCCAACTCAATTATCATTTTATTCAGATAGATCTAATGTGTTTACAATATAAACCGAAGAGTTCCCGTTTCTAACATTTTTCTAACAAAAGTTATGATTTTTTTAAAATTAAGGCGATTTGCCATGAATTTTGGAAGTAGACCTTGGTTCGACCTTGATATGCTGGCATTTTTTTACGAGTTCCAACTCAATTATCATTTTATTCAGATAGATCTAATGTGTTTACAATATAAACCGAAGAGTTCCCGTTTCTAACATTTTTCTAACAAAAGTTATGATTTTTTTTAAATTAAGGCGATTTGCCATGAATTTTGGAAGTAGACCTTGGTTCGACCTTGATATGCTGGCATTTTTTTACGAGTTCCAACTCAATTATCATTTTATTCAGATAGATCTAATGTGTTTACAATATAAACCGAAGAGTTCCCGTTTCTAACATTTTTCTAACAAAAGTTATGATTTTTTTTAAAATTAAGGCGATTTGCCATGAATTTTGGAAGTAGACCTTGGTTCGACCTTGATATGCTGGCATTTTTTTACGAGTTCCAACTCAATTATCATTTTATTCAGATAGATCTAATGTGTTTACAATATAAACCGAAGAGTTCCCGTTTCTAACATTTTTCTAACAAAAGTTATGATTTTTTTAAAATTAAGGCGATTTGCCATGAATTTTGGAAGTAGACCTTGGTTCGACCTTGATATGCTGGCATTTTTTTACGAGTTCCAACTCAATTATCATTTTATTCAGATAGATCTAATGTGTTTACAATATAAACCGAAGAGTTCCCTTTTCTAACATTTTTCTAACAAAAGTTATGATTTTTTTAAAATTAAGGCGATTTGCTATGAATTTTGGAAGTAGACCTTGGTTCGACCTTGATATGCTGGCATTTTTTTACGAGTTCCAACTCAATTATCATTTTATTCAGATAGATCTAATGTGTTTACAATATAAACCGAAGAGTTCCCGTTTCTAACATTTTTCTAACAAAAGTTATGATTTTTTTAAAATTAAGGCGATTTGCCATGAATTTTGGAAGTAGACCTTGGTTCGACCTTGATATGCTGGCATTTTTTTACGAGTTCCAACTCAATTATCATTTTATTCAGATAGATCTAATGTGTTTACAATATAAACCGAAGAGTTCCCGTTTCTAACATTTTTCTAACAAAAGTTATGATTTTTTTAAAATTAAGGCGATTTGCCATGAATTTTGGAAGTAGACCTTGGTTCGACCTTGATATGCTGGCATTTTTTTACGAGTTCCAACTCAATTATCATTTTATTCAGATAGATCTAATGTGTTTACAATATAAACCGAAGAGTTCCCGTTTCTAACATTTTTCTAACAAAAGTTATGATTTTTTTTAAATTAAGGCGATTTGCCATGAATTTTGGAAGTAGACCTTGGTTCGACCTTGATATGCTGGCATTTTTTTACGAGTTCCAACTCAATTATCATTTTATTCAGATAGATCTAATGTGTTTACAATATAAACCGAAGAGTTCCCGTTTCTAACATTTTTCTAACAAAAGTTATGATTTTTTTTAAATTAAGGCGATTTGCCATGAATTTTGGAAGTAGACCTTGGTTCGACCTTGATATGCTGGCATTTTTTTACGAGATACAACTCCATAAAATTAATTTCATAAAATTTATTTACTACCGTTAAATAACGACTATGAATACGCGCAAACAAATAATCAAATTCGATTTATAAAAATACTCAACTTTAGTTATATTGGATTCTTATGATTTTCATTTAGCATAAATCAGGATAAAAGACAAATTTGTTAAACTTATGAAAGTACACGCCGTTTTTTTTATTTTTTAAAGCAAAAATCCAGGTTTTGTTCCTAAATAGAATATAATTCTTAAAAGAAGTCTTGGTATCGTAAGTCTGTTTTTCAGATCTTATAGTTTAATCATATTAGGCCAATAACAAACACAGTTTTTTTTTAATATCACACGGTTACTTTTACTTTTACATTAATACAATAAATTAATACATGACGTCAACAAGCAAAGTTTTAAAAAATTGATCATGAAATCGAGTAAAAAGCGAAAATAATTAATTACTAAATATGTACATATATATATATTTAAAATAATTAAATGCAGATACTACACTTTGATCTTAGCCATATGCCCTGGCAGCATGTTGCTTCAACTGTAATACTTATTTTGGGTATCTGTTTTCCGATTTATCGATGATTTCAAAGTTATCGTGTAAATCCGAAATCATATTTTAGTAACAATATGTTGCTTCAATTGTAAAGCCTCAACTACAAAAGCCAAAATGTGAAAAAGTGCAAAAGCGAAAATTTGGAATTTGATTTTGTGATAGTTTTTCCGACTAGAAAACTAAAAAAAATTATGCAGAACGCTTGAATTTTGGTTTAAAAAACATTTTGTCTAAAATTTTTTACGAATCAACTGCGCTAGAAGGAAAAAAAATATTTTTACTTCTGTACTTTTGCAAAAAATGGCCAATGTAGTTAAAGCTTAATACTTATATTGGGTATATTGTGTTTGTGTGATAATTGAGTTGGAACTCGTAAAAAAATGCCAGCATATCAAGGTCGAACCAAGGTCTACTTCCAAAATTCATGGCAAATCGCCTTAATTTTAAAAAAATCATAACTTTTGTTAGAAAAATGTTAGAAACGGGAACTCTTCGGTTTATATTGTAAACACATTAGATCTATCTGAATAAAATGATAATTGAGTTGGAACTCGTAAAAAAATGCCAGCATATCAAGGTCGAACCAAGGTCTACTTCCAAAATTCATGGCAAATCGCCTTAATTTAAAAAAAATCATAACTTTTGTTAGAAAAATGTTAGAAACGGGAACTCTTCGGTTTATATTGTAAACACATTAGATCTATCTGAATAAAATGATAATTGAGTTGGAACTCGTAAAAAAATGCCAGCATATCAAGGTCGAACCAAGGTCTACTTCCAAAATTCATGGCAAATCGCCTTAATTTTAAAAAAATCATAACTTTTGTTAGAAAAATGTTAGAAACGGGAACTCTTCGGTTTATATTGTAAACACATTAGATCTATCTGAATAAAATGATAATTGAGTTGGAACTCGTAAAAAAATGCCAGCATATCAAGGTCGAACCAAGGTCTACTTCCAAAATTCATAGCAAATCGCCTTAATTTTAAAAAAATCATAACTTTTGTTAGAAAAATGTTAGAAACGGGAACTCTTCGGTTTATATTGTAAACACATTAGATCTATCTGAATAAAATGATAATTGAGTTGGAACTCGTAAAAAAATGCCAGCATATCAAGGTCGAACCAAGGTCTACTTCCAAAATTCATGGCAAATCGCCTTAATTTTAAAAAAATCATAACTTTTGTTAGAAAAATGTTAGAAACGGGAACTCTTCGGTTTATATTGTAAACACATTAGATCTATCTGAATAAAATGATAATTGAGTTGGAACTCGTAAAAAAATGCCAGCATATCAAGGTCGAACCAAGGTCTACTTCCAAAATTCATGGCAAATCGCCTTAATTTAAAAAAAATCATAACTTTTGTTAGAAAAATGTTAGAAACGGGAACTCTTCGGTTTATATTGTAAACACATTAGATCTATCTGAATAAAATGATAATTGAGTTGGAACTCGTAAAAAAATGCCAGCATATCAAGGTCGAACCAAGGTCTACTTCCAAAATTCATGGCAAATCGCCTTAATTTAAAAAAAATCATAACTTTTGTTAGAAAAATGTTAGAAACGGGAACTCTTCGGTTTATATTGTAAACACATTAGATCTATCTGAATAAAATGATAATTGAGTTGGAACTCGTAAAAAAATGCCAGCATATCAAGGTCGAACCAAGGTCTACTTCCAAAATTCATGGCAAATCGCCTTAATTTTAAAAAAATCATAACTTTTGTTAGAAAAATGTTAGAAACGGGAACTCTTCGGTTTATATTGTAAACACATTAGATCTATCTGAATAAAATGATAATTGAGTTGGAACTCGTAAAAAAATGCCAGCATATCAAGGTCGAACCAAGGTCTACTTCCAAAATTCATGGCAAATCGCCTTAATTTTAAAAAAATCATAACTTTTGTTAGAAAAATGTTAGAAACGGGAACTCTTCGGTTTATATTGTAAACACATTAGATCTATCTGAATAAAATGATAATTGAGTTGGAACTCGTAAAAAAATGCCAGCATATCAAGGTCGAACCAAGGTCTACTTCCAAAATTCATAGCAAATCGCCTTAATTTTAAAAAAATCATAACTTTTGTTAGAAAAATGTTAGAAACGGGAACTCTTCGGTTTATATTGTAAACACATTAGATCTATCTGAATAAAATGATAATTGAGTTGGAACTCGTAAAAAAATGCCAGCATATCAAGGTCGAACCAAGGTCTACTTCCAAAATTCATAGCAAATCGCCTTAATTTTAAAAAAATCATAACTTTTGTTAGAAAAATGTTAGAAACGGGAACTCTTCGGTTTATATTGTAAACACATTAGATCTATCTGAATAAAATGATAATTGAGTTGGAACTCGTAAAAAAATGCCAGCATATCAAGGTCGAACCAAGGTCTACTTCCAAAATTCATGGCAAATCGCCTTAATTTTAAAAAAATCATAACTTTTGTTAGAAAAATGTTAGAAACGGGAACTCTTCGGTTTATATTGTAAACACATTAGATCTATCTGAATAAAATGATAATTGAGTTGGAACTCGTAAAAAAATGCCAGCATATCAAGGTCGAACCAAGGTCTACTTCCAAAATTCATGGCAAATCGCCTTAATTTTAAAAAAATCATAACTTTTGTTAGAAAAATGTTAGAAACGGGAACTCTTCGGTTTATATTGTAAACACATTAGATCTATCTGAATAAAATGATAATTGAGTTGGAACTCGTAAAAAAATGCCAGCATATCAAGGTCGTTGGCAATAATTGTGAAAATTACATATAACAATTTAAAAAAAACCGTAATATATGTACGTTAGAAAAGTATTAGAAATAAAAAGTTACTGGATTATATTGTATATGCATAAAGTCTATGCATTTAGATCATTGATGATATTGAATTTTCTTTTATTTGTGAAATTCAGTTGATTTTTCCATACCATTTTTAATTTTTTTATTAGAATAATTTTTTTAGTTTTATTTTTTTCTAGGTCTGAATATAACGGAACAATTATTTTAAGGTATGAGGAACTCTTAAGGAATGTTTCTTACATCTAAAAAAAATATTTTCATTTGACATTTCAATAATTGATATGCTACGGGAAGTTAGCATCTCATTTTTTGAAATCCGTTTTTACGGTGAAATTGAACAGAACTATTTTGGAAAAGTATGAGGAACTATAGAACTATGTTGCATGCGATGAGAACTCCAAAAAAAAATTGATATGCTAACACTTGATATGCTAACTTCACGGACACAAATCTGTAATCATTTATTTATGCAAACGGTGTTCTTATTTGGTATTGTAAAAACGGCTAAGCTGGAAAGGCACTTTTTCATGACAAAAGATACTCTTAGGCAGGTCTGATCGAAAATTAAGACGACATTTGTGTGCTTTACAAAAATTGTCCACAAAAACGTAAAAAAAATTTCAATATTCTGTTTTGGTATTGGAAGGAATCATTTTTTTACACAAATGTAGCGTAACGCCATCTGTTGACGATCCCATTTTCGTGAGGGGGTCAACATTAGCCAACTGTCAATTCAATAGAATTAATATTTTCTTCTTCCCATGCTAAATCTTCAGATCTTCACTTTCTTTGTGAATGCCCCAGCCTAGCAAGAACCAGGAAAACAGTCCTCGGAGAATTCTTTTTAGAAGATATGTGCGACATCTCGTTTTTGCCGGTAAAGAACATTCTGAAATTCATTCAGATTTCAGGATGGTTCAGGGAGGCAACCGATTTCTAAGTCTCCACTTACTCCTTTCTCTACCTCTCCTTATTCCAACCTGGCACAAACCTTTTGGGGAGCACAATGGATCCATTGAAATCCGAGTGAGATAATTGCGGCTTGCCGCTTATCACCCCGTCTAACCTAACCAAAATCTTCAGATATCGCCACCATCCACCCTTAAAGCGTTAATTTCGGGTGGATGCATAACGACACACATCAGTTTTTCTAAAGTCTTGAACGCTGCTGATGCGAAATCCGTGTCTTTATCTCCAAACAACAAAAAAATGTTTGCGAAAACACAACACAACGGACAAAATATATCCGTGGAGAGTTTCAACAATAATTGCAAAAACAAAATAAAATAAAACGTTAACGCAAAAACTCACAGACAGCCACAAGAGTATATTCGTGCAATTAATTCACCGCAAAAAATGGGTGGAGACTTCATCAGCAACATCGCTCATCGAGCAGCGTGCTGTGAAACGAAAAGTAGAGACAAATTTTTGGTTTATGATTTCGTTGTATCCTTTTCTGAATTTGATTTTGCATTTCGCATTTCAACAGTTTTTGTGCACTTGGAATTTTTATTGCTCTAATCGAGTGAAATTTTCCAATAAAACACGCCTTATACCTTCATCTGTTAAATTTTTAAATTTCAAACATTGGTCACATTCATCGCTCTCTAGTTTGTTCCACTGTCAATTAAGGCTCAATAATTGGTTATTCTGAGAAGGAAACAAATTGTGAGTTGATTAGATCATAATTTACATTTTTTGTTTTCTCATCCCTAGTAAACGTAACTTTACTTCACTTAGAAAGAGCAATAATCCAGCTGACATGACGTAATAACGTAAAGATTATTTTGGCGTTTGACAGCTCAAAAATACTGTTCGTTTATTTATTTCTTTTAGTTGTCTTCATTTTTTTTTTAATTTGAGTAAACCCCGCTGGATTTTAATAGTGAATGCATTTGATTATATGAATGAAGAACAATCACGGAAAATTAAAAAAATTATACCGGATATTCCGTGCTTAGGCCAAAAAGAGTATATTTCCCGAAAAACCCGAGCAGATGGCAACGCTAATTAATAAAAAAAAACTTAATCCCTCGCACCCTGTTAAATACACTAGCTTTTTAGTCAAATTATTCCCCTTAAGCCCTTTAAACTTATCCAATCAAAGGTAAATGGGCCAAAACGTTCAGTAAGTTGACGTTAATGAAATGTCTAAAATTTACAAATCTTTTTAGTCAAAATGTCCTTAGTTATATTAAACAAGCAGTTATCTGCAATTCAGTCCCTTATTTTTCTTAAATCTACAATAAATGTGAAAAAATCAAGAAACCACAACCTTACTATTCACATCGCACAACAAAAGCGCTAATAAAACACGAAAAGTAACTAACTGGAATAAAAAAAATCATTCTGATTATGTGGAATCCGCAACGTTTAACAACCACAGACTTGAGAACTTTTCACATTTAATTTAAGAGACTTCAGACGCGCGAAATTTTATCACAATTCGACATTCGCGACACGAGATTCTGACATGTGATAAATTTATTAAAACGAGATTATGAAATGTGACTAATCATAAAACTAAAAATCCAACAACATACAGTCAACTCTCCCTAAGTCGTACTCTCTCTCTAAGTCGAATTTCTCTCTAACTCGAATTTTTTCGCCATATTTTATCATTCCCTTCAATTTTCCATACAAAAACCATCATCTAAGTCGAAATCTCTCTAACTCGAACACATTCTCTCGATTATGGGACAGTCGAGTGTACCTATCAACTGCAGTCTACACTAGACCAATATTGTCAAAATAACCAAAAGCCATCAATCAAAACAAAATATATGAAGTACATATGTATGTGTCTCTTAAGCTTGAATAGAGGCTAATTAAAAAAAAATATTAGTAAAATTCAAAAGAACCTAAAACATGTGATACAGATTGATACATTTTTAAGAAACATAATGAAAAACTAACAGCTTCAAGCGATTAAAGAACTATATCCTAAAGCCGCAGAGAAATCATCATTTCAATGCATCAGTAAAATATTCTATACAAAGCTTTTTTTCTTTTCTTAGTTCCGCATTTCCTGCATGTCATGTCATATGTCAAAAAAAAAAAAAACAAACAAACAACAACACACTTCTAATCTGACAGATCTCTCCCTCTCTTATATTTCTTGCCAAATATTTTTTTTTTTCTTTTTTGGTTTAAAATTTACACATTACTCAGCATCAGCTACAGACTCACTCTCACTCTTGAATTCCTTTTATGCAACACTCACACAGCAAAAAAAAAATAGCAAATTGAGGAATTGTGATGTAGGTGGAACAGGTTTATATACATACTCGTAATTTCTCGGGTTTCAGACCCTTAAGTCAAATACGGTCACCAATCTTTTTAAAACGTGATTAAAAAAAATAATCGTTTACATTTGCTCACCGACGAAAAAATATTTAATCCTACAAAACCTAATTTTTCACTGAAAACTGTAGCATGTTCAGTTTTTTTTCTGTTCTCGTGTTGAAATTAGATCACACAACTTCCTACTTCCCACTCCAATCTCTATTAAAAAAGCAGAGGTTAAAGGATTTCTTCTAGAAGTATAGTTGAAATAGTGAATTGCTGAGAGAAAGCTGCGGGATGGATAACGAAACAAATTGTATTTAATAAGTTATCAAGAGCTTTTCACCCTATAAACTACCTATAGGAATTTTTGAAAGAACCAGGCTACTGAAAAAAAAAACTTTCTAAAGATAAAATTGATTAACTTAAAGTTTATGTTTTATAATTTATAAAATTATATTTAACTTACATTTACGTGCAAAGGTTACGAAAAAAATCGATATATTAAATCCATTCCATTTAAACCCTTGTATAGTAGATTTATATATGTAGATACATTTTGTATTTAATTTTTTTTTCCTTAAATATTAAAAATTAAACTAATTTATAATATTTTTTTCACAAACACACCACACTTCCATCTTATAAGAATATTTTATTAAAAAAAAAACCAAAAAAAAAACATTTAAAAATCGGTATAGCTAAGAATTATTGTAAGAATTAATTTTTTTTTCCTAACTAACTTATATAGGTACTTCGCCTTCGAAATATTGATTTTGGTTTTCTTTATAACTGAAGTCTTTTGGCAGAGAAAAATTTCACAGCATTTAAATTGAGTAGTTTTATAGTTTTTTTTCTTAAATTAGTTAAGTGACGGAATTTAAATTTATGAAAATGGGTTTAAAGAATATAATTTTCAGCTAAAAAAAAACACAACCAACCGATTTAAGGGAAATCACTTTTCTTTCCTGCAATTTTTTTTTTTCAACCACACACAGAAAATATGTGAATATACAATATTTTTTTTAATGCCAACGAGCGCGATAGCAATGTACCAATGGAATGGAGGAAAAGATGTGTCAAAAGTTTTAGAAGCCAATATATTTTACGTTCCACCAGTTTAAGCTTTCTTCATACATAATTTCAAAAAGCTTCTTCCTTAACAGTCACTATAATCTCTTTCTTTTGCTTTCTCTCTATCTCTCTATCTCTTTCTCTATTTTTCTTTATCTCTCTTCTATGAACTATGAAGTATGAACTAGAGCGGATGGGGTGGTTGGTTTGTTATAGGGTTGTTGATAAATAGTTGATGTAAGAAATACAAACAAAGCTAAGTTATATCTATCGCATATAGAAGACTCTCACACTAACTTTAGCATACCTATAGACAGGATATGTGGGCTAGTTGGATACCTGGAGAGCGAGATTTCGAGATTATAAAGTACGATTTTAACCGACTTTCGCTTGACAGAATCGTAAATGAAGAGTTTTTTTTTCAAATTGTTTTTTTTCTTTTTTTGTTATTTGTCACTCTCTCACGCGTGCGTTAAAATTCCTTTAATTCAAATATTACCTCGCAACACCTGCGAAACAGAGCTTATATTCTTCACGTTTCTATGTGTCATTTTTTTTTTGTTGAAAACAAATCATTTGCTCTTGACGTTTCCTGGTTAATTAGCTGGGTAGGTAGGTATTTATTTAATAAAGAGGAAGTGCTTTTATGCATTCAAATTTTGTTGATTTTTATTTTCTGAATCCAGTTGATTTAAACAAAATTAAATTATATCTCGGAAATAATGTTTATAAACATAAATACTACTTATTAAAGTTTTCCAGAAAATAAGATAAATGTTTGAATAGTTTGAGGAAATCAATGAATTTTTGACTACACTGACCTTTTTGTTTCTTTTAGTTCGAAACTATTTTATCTGGAAATATAATTTTGGTTGGAAAGGAACGAGACGAAAATCTGAGTCAACATACAAAACGACAAAAATTTACCTAATTTTGTGACCGATATGCGAATGCGGAGTTAGGTTTTTGAGAAGATAGCACGTGGGCCAAAATCATGGTTCCTAGTATAAGCGTATTTATGTACCTATCTACCTAAAGCATACGTTTAAGTACCAATGATGTGTAATCAAATCCAACAAGAGCTAATTTTTAGGTCAGTCCTCTAATATTATTATAATGTGACTTGGATTATCTAAAAGCTTATTATTTAATTCTATTTGCCTGTAGATGTCGTTACAGTTCGAATTGTCAGAAAAATATGTACTTTTCTATCTCTTTACCTAAGGAAAGATGAAAAATCAAGCATTTGTATATAGTATAAGTGTTGGTGTTCTATGAAACGTTGGTGTTTAAAAAGAGCTTTAATTTTTAAAAGCTTTCGTAATAATTGTTGCATCTATTCAGGTAGTTTTATTGCAGTTTTATTTTATTTACCACACTCGGCAGAACTGCACTTCAGCGACACCGCACGCACTTTCGCTCGAAACTGAACAGAACTTCATGTCGCGACAAAGTTGGTCAGATTATCAACCAAGGATTTTGCTGGATAAAATTAACCAAATTTTGTTGGTAAACTTAACCAAACGTCATTGTGACTTCAAGAATAAGGCGTGTTCAGAAATATGATAATTAAGTATCTAAGAGAACTAAACAAAACTCTGCCCGTGTTCTGTAACTATCGCATTGAGATTAGTTGGCGATAAAAGTTGTGAATAAAAGTGTTGTTTATACAAAAACAAATAATTAAAACATCCACATTTTCTGACTATTGATCAGCATTGTTTATTTACACAAATCCATATAATTGGCCATATGGATATACAAAAGTAAATGATTTTACTTGTATTTGTTATAGTTTCCGAATTGCGACAGGAACCATTTATTCTTTTTATTCTTCTTTCATCAAATTTCAGTTGAGTTGAGCTCAGGAGAACTTTTACTGCCGAAAACGAAAGTGAACTAAACTGAAGGAAAAATATATATCCTGCACCATTATGTGCGTGCTATATGATTTTTCTTGTATTCGCTCATTTTCGTTCGATCAGTGCCATGAGTTTACGACTATTACAGTTCTATATTTAACCCCGAAATCGTTTTCTCATATAATTCCCGTCAGGCTTTCGTGTACCTTACATTTTTTTCCGTTCCGAGACATTCTGCTCCGATTTCAAGTTAGGTAGTTTGGGAGAGGTTCTACATTTAAAAATAATTTCGAAATCTGAACACGATTATTTGTGTACATATGAGTTTCATATTTAACGTTTAACGAACAGCTGATTCCATTACACCGCATTTAACCAAATGAATTAAAAGGGCGTTCACGCAAACTTCTGTGTAAACTTATCATTTTACTATAAAACTTACGCCGTTGCGTGAATACCCTTATTGATGTTCTATTGGGAAATCAATTGCTTATAGAATGTTATTGCAGGTCAAATGTCAAAAACATAGGTAGATTTTTTGTATACCTATAAATTTTAAACGGTGAATTCTTTCGAAAAGAATAACTTCATTTAAAACTTGTAGATCTACAATTCAATGCAAAAATGGTTTCTGCACTTTTCTTACACCGACGCACAGTGGCCCGTTTCGACTTTTTTGGTTGCTAAAATCATAACTCTAAAACGAATAAACATAGTGTAACAATTTTCTTTTTTAATTAAAGAAAAATTTTAAGGCTATCAAGTTGGTGAATTTCAAAAAAAATATCTATACAGAGTATTTAAGATTTTTCAGTTGAAAAAATAATGTTTATTTAAAGCGAGTTATATTTAGTTTTGTATTTCACTTAGCAAAGGTCTAAAGTTTCGATTTAGAGTAACAAAGAGTGTTTTAAAACTTATTTGAGTGAAACAATATTATTTTTATTTTTTGTTTAATAAGTGTGTATTTCAATTTTTTGACATAAAAGAGTGTTACCTACCAAAAAAATATTTTATTTGCCGAGTATACAGTTCTTTTGAACAAAAAAAAAACATAAGTGGTATAAGAATTTTTTTTTTCGGAAGAAAAAAAAATCTGAGTTGAAGTAAAAAAATTGTATTTGTTCTCCTTTTTTTCACAAACCAATGGCACTGACATTGTTTTGCGCGAAAAAATATTCGTGGTGAGTATAAAATTCTTTCTCAGGGTTGGTTCACATCGCTATAAAAAAATTAAACGTCAATTTTTTTTTTGCGCAAAAATCTCCCATAAGAAATGCATTTAGTTTTTTTTTGTCGGGTAAGTATACAGTTACCCGCTTATGCATAAAAGTCAAATAGTGAAAAAAAAATCAAAAGTGATAGATTTCAAGCCAAGGGGGGTCTATTTCTGCCTTTTAGGCAGAAGGGGCAATTTTATATAAACAAATTACTTGTGTTAGAAAAAATATATTAAAAATCAACGGCAAAATTTACAATATCATGTTGTACCTTTTTTTAAAAACATAATTCCATCCATAAGATAATTCTGTTTTTAAATTAATTTTTGTTTGTGAATAATTTTGGAAAAATAAATTTTCAGACTCAAAATTTTGAAAAAAAAAATGGACTGACTTCTTTCTTGCACATCTCTATGACACTTTATGCAACTGAATTTTTGGGATTATGTGACTAAATATATACCTACTTATGAATTTTGTTCCCGATAGTTTAAAGGCTCCATTTAAAGTTGAAAAATTGTGCCCAAAATGGTGTTTAGAAAAACATTGAATTCAAAAGTTTTTAAATGAAAAAAAATAAAAAAATCATTAATTTTTATTTTAATAATAAACCAATATATCAAATAAAACAAAAAAACTCTAATTTTTTCACACACTATCCTCAGTTTTAACAAAATTAAAAAAAAAAAAAATAAAAACATTATTTTTTTTGCCACCGTACAAAATTATTCACTTTGACTGAGCCAAGTAAAATTATTTATCCAAACGATTGTTTTTAAATTCTAATGCTCCAAACATTTTTTAATTCAATAAACTTTAAAGTTTTGCATTATAGACCCACTCGAAAAATGATTATTGCCACTAGATTTGCATAAACGGGCCATTGTGCGACGCACTATGGGACCAAACGATCAAATCCATCTCAAAAATGGTTTTGGCGAATTTCGTAATTTCAAAAATCTAGTGATGGGTTTAGATACTAAAAAAAGGGTTCTTTACGACACAATATTTTTTTTTTACATTCATTTTGTTTTATGTACTTAAAATGACCCTTAAAAATGACATTTCGATATTTTATATTTTTCGAATTATAAGAAGTGAGAGTTTAAAGTCAATTCTTACCTAAGTTTCTGAATTAACATTATTAACATTATACATTTTTGAAAAGCCCATATTCTCTTCTTTTTAAAACAGTTATTTTTTTTTAATTTATTGCAACAGTAAATTTATTAAAAAAAAAATTGTGTAAGGTACAGTATTTTTTTCATTATTTTGTTTTCAATTGAAGTTTTCTCTGTTGGCTCCGGCTGCCTCCGCTAAGTTAATGGTTGTTTTGTATTCTTTAACTATTGCAAATTGAAATTGAAACATAAAAAGTTTCGCATTTTCATTCATTTTTGTTTTAGAAGCAAAAACGTATGATGAAAAAAAAAATCAGTAAAATAAACTCAAGTTAACAAACAGTTTCAAATATTTGAATTTTTTAGGCCTCTATCTGGAGGTTTCTAGCTGAGCTTTGGCCCGAATTCTTGGTCTAATCAGATTCTCTGGTTAATATAATGTGCGAAACAGGAATTAGCTGATCGAAACCAGCACATTCGAAAAATCGATTTTTTTTCCACCTCGGCCCCACTGTATGACTTTCTATCAAATTGACAAAAATATTCTAGGTTTGTAATAGCCCACTCTAACGCTGCTATAGTTGACGTAGAACTATGTTTAACCCATTATTATTATAAATGATGCTTCAAATTCTTGACTGATGCACTAGTTTTCATCAAATGAGTGTAAAATTGAATTGTTTGTAATTGTAATTCATAATCATGTTACAGCATCAGCGTTTCATGTTTCGTGTCTCTAAATTTTTTAATCAACATACAAGATTTTTCTGCGACTAAATTACACGTGTTAGTAGATTTTAATAAATAAATTGTAATGAGTGTAGCTATAGAGCATTTCTAAAAATAAATATAACAATATTTCTCACTTACACTCACAGAATTTTTAATATATTATATCGAACGTGATCCCAGAGATAATAAGCTCAAATAATTAGATAAAAAAACAACTACGCATTTTTTTGTTCTGCTTTATATGTATATATGTATGTATAGATATAAATTATTATAGTTAATTATAATTGTTAATTACTAAAGAAAACTTTAAAGAATCCGCAATTGATATTTGTTTTTTTTTATATATTTTTTTTTTCAAATATAAATTACTATATCATCAGTCTTGAATATTGAATTGATTATTACAACAAAATTTCTGATTATTACAGCAAAAAAAAAAGAAGTTAGATGACATTATTAAAATTTAAAAAAAATTTAAAACAACTTTTCTCAGAACTTTCAATCTTGATATAATTGGTGTCCCCGATTAAAAGATTTTAAAGTTGATTTTTTGTTTGTTTGTACAGCACTTTGTAAATGTTTTCCTCTATTATTATTATTTTTTTTTTTCTGTCTAAGGGCTAATTACATCTTCTTTGGATATCATTACATTGGCTTCTATGTCAGTGAAAAGATCAATAAGATTATTAATTCCGATGAGATAGCCATCTTCATGGTTGCCAACTTTCCATGTTGTATTATGATCAATAACATGGTTTGGTGGTAAATTGACAGTCTTGGCAAAATCAATAAGCCAAACACTTGCATGTGAACGATCATGAACAAAGAGCAATGAACTTCCAATTATTTCATGTGTATGAAAGAAATCGGAGCATTCTAGAGTTGCTCGAATAGCTCGCAGACGTTGTAAGTAACGGGGCTGTAATAATAAAAAAGTTTAAAGAAACTTTAGAATTTTTTCAGTTATGAAGGATTTTTTACTTACCAAAACATGAGTATATCCTTCGATAAATTCCTCAAACGCCTTTTTAATTTGTTCTCGAGATTTAGTAGTTTTAAAATCTTTTGAACTTGTTCCGTCACTTTTTTTGATACCCTAAAGGGAAAAAGATAAAGTTATTAAAACAAAGCATAGAAATGTCTCCACTCTCTCACTCTCGCTCATTGTCACTCTCGGTCATTCTCACTCTCGCTCATTTTCACTCTCGCTCATTCTCATTCTCACTCTCGCTCATTCTCACTCTCGCTCATTCTCACTCTCGCTCATTCTCACTCTCGCTCATTCTCACTCTCGCTTAATCTCACTCATTCTCACTCTTGCTCATTCTCACTTTCTCTCATTCTTACTCTCGTTCATTTTTCCTCATTCTTCCTCATTCTTCCTCATTCTTCCTCATGCTTCCTCATTCTTCGTCATTCTTCTTCATTCTTTCTCATTCTTCCTCATTCTTCGTCATTCTTCCTCACTCTCCCTAACTATCTCCCACTCTCCCTCACTCACCCTCACTCTCCCTCACTCTATCTCACTCTATCTCACTCTATCTCACTCTATCTCACTCTCGCTCACTCTCGCTCACTCTCGCTCACTCTCGCTCACTCTCCCTCACTCTCCCTCACTCTCCCTCACTCTCCCTCACTCTCCCTCACTCTCCCTCACTCTCCCTCACTCTCCCTCACTCTCGCTCACTCTTCCCCACTCTCACTCACTCTCTTTTTTTCCCTTTCTCTCTCTCTCTCACTGTCACTCTCCCTTCCTCTATCTCTCCATTTCTGATTTTCAATCTCACCTCAACTCTGAATCCCAAAATAGCAGTGCTCGAAATCGTCTCACGCCACACCATATAACGAGGTTTCGTAACACCTTTTGCTTTGTGTTCTTCTTCGTTGGGTGCATCTGGATCTATTTGTATCATTTTCTCATACATATCTTTGCGAAGTTTTGGTTTTTCTTTAGCTTTGGATAATTCTTCCTCTAAGTACGTTCGTACACCGATTTTACAGTCCATAACACAAGGCTGATAGAAATCACTCAGCAAATCTTGCAGTTGGAGATAAACTGAAATAAATTACTTTCTTTTAATTTAATTTGCAAATTGCTTAAAAAATGTTGCCACACAAAATGAGAATATTCACATGAAACATTGTTTCAAAAATGTTTCAAAAAATATTTTTGAAATGTTTCAAAAATGTTTCAGAAATGTTTCAGAAATGTATCTGAAATGTTTAAGAAATATTTCTGAAATGTTTCAGAAATATTTCTGAAATGTTTCCGAAATGTTTCAAAAAATGTTTCAAAAATGTTTCAAAAATGTTTCAAAAATGTTTCAGAAATGTTTCAAAAATATTTCAGATTTGTTTCAAAAATGTTTCAAAATTGTATCAAAAATGTTTCAGAAATGTTTCAAAAATGTTTCAACAATGTTTCAAAAATGTTTCAACAATGTTTCAAAAATGTTTCTTTAGGTCTGTGCACACCTGATGAAAAAAATCATTTTTGAAGTTAAAATACATTTTTCTTAAATAGTTTAACTTACGTTCGCCATCTTCACTTGTCACTTTTCCTCTGTATTCTGGCACATATGGCCGAAGTACATCACGCATCAACACTTGGAAGCAATCTTCTTCCTTTGGACATAGCTTTTTTAGAACTGTTCCTGGTTCTGAGCCAGCTTTGAAATTTCCTTGATGACCAGCTAACTGAACCCATGGATATCGTTTTTTCTTGTAAGTCTGGAAGAAGGGTGTCCATTGAACTATGTTGCGTATCTTTCGCCATCCCGATGGCTGAAATGTAAAACAGAAATTTGTTTTTAGATTTATAGGAGCTCTTAACGCTGTACCCTAAAAGAAATTATTTGTTTTGTTCCCTGAGCTTTAAAACTTTAAAAATAGGTGTATTTTTAGATGTTTATTGAATTATCAGCTGTATGGAATTGTTCCTCAATCTTAGCATTTTAAAAAGTGGTAATAAAATTTTATAGAAGCTTCAAATAACCCATTACAATGAACTTTTTTGTCACGCTCCAAAAATGTTTTTACACAAATGTAGCAGTCTGAGAGCATAGCTCCATCTGTAGGCAAACTCATTGTTGTGAAGGACAAAATTAACCGATTGTCAACTCCGTAGTCCTTTTCATAAAAAATGATATTTTTCAGATATCGCCACCCCTAAAAGTATGCAATTTAATGTTTTCACGATTTCACAATTTTTCCGGTCGAAATTTACAATTTTCAGCTTCTTAGGGTGTTTACCTGGTTCATTACGAATCCAACAACAAAAAATTCCCGCATGTATCGGATGATGTTCTGCCGAGTTATGCCCGTACAAACAAAAAACCAATTTATTTTATATAATTTAGTTGACATTTGGCCCAATTAGTTTCATTATTAAGAAAAAAACTTAAAAAAAAATTTATTTAATTGCTTTTAAGATAAATTGGTGGTTATAGGGTTCAATATCTTTAACACATACCAATATAATGCAACCTACGTCATACGCTGCTCTCCAAAAATGAAAGTCCACCAAAAAGTAATTTAATTTAAAATTTATCAACGGAAGTGTGGCCCTGAATTTGATTATTTTTTAACTCAAAAAGTCAAAAGTTTATACTCAGCCAGCGCTCTGATGCTGTGCTGAGTAACCGATTTTTTAGCGATGATGTGAAATATATATATTGAACAGATCATCATTGGTGAGGTTTTTAACAAAAAAAATACTAATGTAGAGAAATATACGTTGGATTTGGTTTTTGTCGGTTTTTCTACAAAATTGATGTCTGCAAATGACATGAGGATGGTGTATAAGGTTTCGGGCGAAAACCATATAACCAAGCTTTGCTTTTACACTGCTTCTTTGTACAAATTGAATCTAGTACTCTGTTGAAATTAAGAACGGCTGACGCGGGCATATTACAATAATATTTTTTGAGGAATCAGTTTTGAGTTCTAATTGCTGGAAGGTCAATGATCAAGCTATATTTATACAAAAACTAGCTGAACCCTGCCACAATTCGCTGTGCCATCTATTGAAAAATTGTCAAACTACCAAATTTTAACTTTTCCATTTCCAAAAAAAAAACTACACACACATGTCACATAGCCTGTCTTCTAAGAACCTTATATGAGAATAAAATATTAAGATAAGAAAAAAAGCATGGTGATGAGCGGGACAATTAAAACATTTCCCATACTTAAGTTTGAAGAGAAAATAATTACAAAATTAGGTTTAATAGGGATAACAGTAAAAGATGATAATAATAAAAAAAAAAACTGCAAATGTCATGGATTTGACTGAAGAGAGATTTACTATAAATTTTCTTCTTTCTAAGGTGAAACAAAATTACAGTACAATCTCGAAAGGATGAACGGTTCTATAAGATGAACAGCTCGGAAAGATGAACGAAATATTTCCATTTTTCAGTGTTCAAAAAGATGAAAGGTTGAAATTTAGTACTCGAAAAGATGAACACTTTATTCCCAACATAATTTTTTACTTTTTCTTTGCCTTTTAGTTCCTCTTGAACAGTACTTTAGGGTTTGTTTTGACTTGTTATGTAAATAATATTCAATGTTTTTATTTATAAAACTGTATCTTCTTCCTTAACCAAATGTTGATGCTCGAAAAAATGAACAATTTGGAAAGATGAACGGGCTCTGTTTTATATCTGTTCATCTTTTCGAGATCCAACTGTAGGTTTAATAGGGAAAACACTAAAAGATGATAATAAAATGGGCGTAGTAGTAGGCGGATTTACAAAAAAAAAAAAAAATGCAAATGTCATGGTTTTGACTGAAGAGAGACTTGCTTTAAATATGTATTAGGATAAAATTCTTAAATAAGAACAAATTAAGGCGTGGTAGTGGGTGGGAAAAATAAAACATTTCGCATGCCTAAGGTTGAAGGAGCTTAATTACAAAATTTTAACATTCTAAGAAATTTCAATAAGGAAAAAAACTAAAAGATGATACAATTGGGCGTGGCAGTGGGCGCTTGGGTTAGTTTAAGGATTTTTTACATGAAAAATCGATTAAAAAATTTACCCGATTTGTCATTCCAGCATTAGAAATGAAAAAAGCATTTATGTATTTTAAAACTTTGAATAAAGCAAGCGGTATTCTTTTTTAAATTTGCTGTTCTTCGCATGCAAATCTGGAAAGCCTACGAATAGGGTTGGCCGAATTAACTACACTCCATTGTCTACATCATTAACTACGCGTAGTTAATTTAATAAACTACACGTCTTATTTGCTACAAATTGTTACGTTTTCATATACATACATAGTAAATTTAGAGAAATAATAAAATTTCAATAAAAATTTGAACATTTTAACTCAAAATTCAACCTTCTACAACTGACAGATCATTTGATATTTGAATTTAAGTTTGTTACAATTTGTTTCATTAACTACATTTAACTACGTTTAACTGCATAAACTACGTAGCAAATGTAAAAAATGTAGTGGCCATCCCTGTCTACGAACACTTCTACTTTTTTTGGTGACCGTTTTATCATCTTCTTCGTATTCTGTTTCCTCAGACCAGTAAGAACAAAGCACGAACGCAATAATTTTGTCTATTCCCCTGACCTTTCGCCCTCTATCTCTACTCGGCGTTACACTTTTTTGAAATTCTGTTGATTTTTTCACATCCGCTTAAACATTTATAATTTAAAAAAAAATTAAAAATTAATAGACATGCACCTGTTACTAAAAAAATCAATATTCTTCTCTTTATAATACCTGGTCTAATTTAACTAGGGCCGATTCGCTTAAACGAAACTTTCATATTTAAATTTGACATAAGAACTTATATGACAGTTAAAATACTAAGGAAAAAGAAAATGTTAGCAGTCGTATTTATTAGATTTCCTTAGAACACTCTTGGACAGTTGTCCAACTAGCCACTGTCTAAATATTTGGACATCTCCTTATTTATAAAGACATTCCAACAGCTGTCTAAATATGTTTTCAAACACTCACAAACATCCCTGTAATCTGTCAATTTCGTGAACATTTGGATACGTTCAATTAATCTTCAGCTTTTTGTGCATTGAACATACCCACTTTAGAATAGGTTTGGACAACTAATTGCAGTGTCTTAGTTAGACACTCGATGGAACATGATTATAAATAAGATTTTGTAGTTGTAGTTTCACAGTCGAAGTAAGTGTCAATTAAGTGTCAAAAATGTAAAACTAATGCCCAATTTCACAGTTTAAGCATATATCGGATAAAGTACCATTTAAGTTTTCCATATTGGTCACTTAAGTGCCAATTACTCAGACAGTAAAACTGCACCTGAAGTGACAAAATGGGAAAATTAATTGCCACTTATTTTGTTAAGCGTGCACTGTGAAACTGACCCTAAGTTTCGTATCAGCATTAATGGTTGTTAATATGTGCTCGGTCGGTGCTCGGTATTGGTATCTTAAAGAAGACCAAGAGGCTTTCAAAAACAAAAATTTTTAAATTCAAATCGTTGTTTTTATTTTTATTTTATTTTAAATCCACGAAACTCACAAACTCTTAAGGCCCAACTATAATAGGCTTAAGCAAACATAAACTAATGTCAGAACCTATCGAAAAGTTTGCTTAAGTTTCAAAAAGTCGCAAGCATAGCCATAATAACTTACGCGCGCAAAAGCAGCTGTCAAAATCAAATTCACAGCTGTTTAATTTTGTTGAGTGTTAACATTGAATCAACGACAACGAGATAGCAAAGATATCACACATACACTTTCATTAATCTCGAATCATTTACACAGACGATGGGTTTGATGTGTATTTTGTATGTGTTGAAGCGTATCTGTCAAATTCACTTATGCGCTGAGCGAACCGGACCGCTCTTGCTTATGTTTGGTTAATTGAACGAAACTTAGAAAAATTGGACGAAAAGTAGCTGGATTCCATTATGGCTACTCAATAGGAATTTCATATATTCGCTCGTTGGCTTAAGCGTGCATAAGCTAGCTCATGCCTATTATAGTTGGGCCTTTAGACTTCAAATAGAAGCGAGTTTTCTTGAATTTTTAAAAGTTAAAAAATTGTGGTGAATGGTAAAATTTAAACAGGAAGCAAAATCGATTGTAAGAGAAGTTTTAGGTGGGCGTTTTTTCATTTCATTAAAGACCTTATTTCCACTTTTGAAATGGGGCATATGTATATGCTTGCACTATGAAAAATAGTCTCGTTTTTGAGGCCTTACATATTTTTTGCTAACAAGACATGTAAATAGAGCTTGATGAATATCTCGAGCTTGGGGAATATCACGAGCTTGACGAATATCACGAGTTTGCTGAATATCTCGATCTTGATGAATATCTCGACCTTGATGAATATCTCGACTTTGATGAATATAAGAATCTTGTGAATATCTCGACCTTGATGAATATCACGACCTTGATGCATATCTTGAGTTTCATGAATATCTCGAGCTTGATGAATATTTCGATGGATTTTGGGAATATTTTTTATAAAATCGTCTTGCGTTCAGAAAAAAAAAACAAACTACATAAATCCAATCTTAAAAAAATATCTGAAAAAGCTGAGTTTTGATGAAAGGCTTAAATTTAAATCAGGACTTCAGTATTTTGCTAACAATAGTCAAAGGAGCATTATGAATATTACGAGCTTGATCAATATCTCGACCTTGATGAATATCTCGACCCTGAGGAATATCTCGAGTTTGATGAATAAATCGAAATTCATGAATAACTCGACCTTAATGAAGATCTAAAACTTGATAAATATTTCGAGCTCCATGAATATCTCGAGCTTGATGAATATTTTGATGGATTTTGGGAACATTTTTGATAAAATCTCCTTACGTCCAGAATAAAATTACGTTAATCCATTCTTTAAAATTAAAAAAAAAAAAAACCCAATTTTGGTGGAGAGCCTAAATTTAGACCAGGACTTAAATTTTTTAAAATATTGAAAGGGGTGTATCTAGATTATTTGTAAATATTTCCAAAACTAAGTGTTTTTGAAAAAAAAAAAAAAAAATGTGAATAAATAAAGCTTCAACTGAGTAGCAGCTAAAAAATCACTTTATTTTCAAGAACAACAAAAAATCCATATAAACATACCTTTGTTTCTTGTTCCTTCGCTTGCTCTGACGATGAAGTCGGAACATCCGAATCCCACTCTGAACTCAAATCATCACTCGACGCATACCCATAGTCCCTTGGCATTGGCACCTCTAGCAATGATTTCGAGTACTGTACATATCCAGAACATAAAGTTCCATTTGAAGGAGACGATGATCGTCTTGACCCTAACGGTGATCTCCTTCCCAAAAGATTCTTTTCACCTAGCATCTCCAAACCTCCAGTTCCATAAATTGTCAATCCACTTGGTGGGGTTATCGATATACCATGAGCTTGTGCAAAAGCCTTACTGCACTTTCTCTGGTGCAATAAATTGTCTTTGGATTTTTTTCTCAAAATCTTTTTGTACATAACATCAGTAGGTGTTGCCGATTGGTTTTCTTCTTCATCATCAACATCAGCATAATTTTCCTCAACAAAATTATGTTCTCTATCAGCATGTTCTTTTTCTTCCTCTGCCTCTTCTGATGCCGCCAATGAAAGATTAGAGATATCCTCCAGCTTGTTGTTGTCATCATCATCATCAGAATTTTCATCATCGGAGAATTTCACTTTGTGAACATCTTCCGGTGCAATTTCGGGGAAATGCAGCAATTTCACTGTGACTTTTTTCCCAGCCGCATTGTAATAGACTTCTTTTGCACTCATTTTATCGAAATCTTCGTAAATTTTAACTTGAGGATATGCACAGGTAGACATTATTTTTTTAAATTAAAATCGTATAAGTACCCAAACCTCAATAAACATCACTTGTTCACATGTTTTGATATGAAACTTCGCATGTACAGTACTTTTATAGCATACAAGGGGCAGCGGTGCGGCGGCGGTGGGAATATGTTTTAAATTTTCTCTAACAATAAAATTGTTTTCATACAATTGGCTTCTTGTTTTTTTTTTAATTCGAGATTCATTAAAGTACTCTACCGCTGAGTAGAAGCGTTGAGAGATATGACCTGCCGAGTGTGTGGGTGGCCCAGCAGAACGCTATAGTCACGATCGCTTCTGATGCTATATTGGAGGGTATTCAATTATTATTTAATTCTATTCGCGTTCCGTTGGCAATTCCATGTCTATTTGTAGTTTGTTTTTGTTGTTTTTTTTTTTTGTTTGTTTTATTTATTTTCACGCCTTGGCCTTGATGATTGTAAAGTGATGTTCCTTTTTTAGTTTAAGATATTTTTATTATGACGATAACTATTTAGATTCTTGATTATTCATACTGTAAAAGACCACACACAAAACGTTACGCAAAACAAATAAAGAAAAAAACTAAATTATTTAATCCTGATCATGCCTTGAATATGTGAACCACTTATCTTTAGATACAATGTGTATAAACAATGCCACTATATTGTATTTACTTAACAGTGATAAAATTCTCATTTAATTCATTTATGTTGTTTTTGATTGGAAAATTGCATCCCCAGTTCGGGCATATGGGAGAGGATAGACCACCCTAGACTATGCCATTATACTACAACTTTTATCTTATCTTATATGTGATTTCATGAAATAATTTCACAGTCAACTTTGATACACTTTCACTATGAAATATCTGGAATATAAAAATTCATTTTCAACGTCATGTTTTTTAAGTAAATTCATTGGTATATGCAAATTTGTTTGTTTTTGTTATTTTTTCTTTTTTTTTGTGTCAATATAAATTGAAATTGTAAATTAATTCAGTGTGTATTTTGTAATGGAGGTCATGAACTTTTGTATTTTTGATGTTGTTTCAGCGTTAAAACAAAAAAAAATTGGAATTGATAAATAATAAAGCAAAACCGGTTTCGTATGCCTGTCAACTTGTTGCCAGTAGCATATAGTATAGGCAATTTGTTTCTAGACATACTTTTATTTCCTTTAATTTCCGGGTGCTGCGGGTATTTTTTAGCAATAAAAAAGAAACATGAGCAACTTGTTGCCAAGAATTGTCGCAAATTACAATTTTCTAAAATAGAAAAAAATCTAAGTCCCGGACTTATCCTTTTGCGTCTTAATTCAGTCAATTTTACTTAAAGGATTAAAGCTACTAGAAAAATTTCTAGGAGTTGCAACAATTTTTTAGCAATAAAACCAAAAACATGTATATGAGCAACTTGTTTATAAGAGTTGTCTCCAATTGCAAGCAACAGAAAGTTTTTGTTAACTAATTGAAAACAAAGACGTTGGGAAATAAATAAATAACCTTTAATTATATAGAAAAAAGTTTAGGTCCTGGGACTCATGTTGAAGATTTTTATATCACCTTTTATTTCTTAATTCATTCAAATTCAGTTGAAGGATCAAAGTTACTCGAAAAATTTTCGAGAGTTGCAGCGATTAGTTTACAATACAAAAAAAATATGAATGTAAGAAAATTGTTGCCAAGAGTTGCTTCCAATTAAAATTAAGTCAAATAACAGAAAACAAAACTATTGTGGAATAAACAAAAGTCATTAACAATAGAAAAAGAAGTCCCAGGATTCATGTTGAAGATGTTTGTATCATTTTTCGTCTCTTGATTTATTCAAATTTACTTAAAGGAACAAAGCTATTCGAAATTTTTCCGGGAGTTGAAGCGATTTTTTAGCAAAAAAAAAAAAAAAACAAACAAACAAACAAGAAAATGACCAACTTGTTGCCAAGAGCTGTCTCTAATTAAAAGCAATTCAAAGGAACAAAAATTCGTTGTTAACGAATTGAAAACAAAAAAATCAATTCATTATGTTTTCTCATACAAAAAAGTTTAGTCTCTGGACACATGTTGAAGATACACAAAAATGTTGATAACAAATCGAAAATAAAAATGCGGGGAAAAAAAGATAAAAAACACTTTAAAAATGTATTTTCTCTTAGGTATAAAAAAATATAAGTCCAAGGACTCATGTTTCTCGTTTCTCGAAAGCTTTTAAATTAGAAGAGGAGAGCAAAAAAAAAATTCATAAAAATCGTCCGATCGAGGAAGAATAGAGAGCTTCTACTGCAAAAGTGGGGTTAGGAAGAAGTCTTCCGATAAGGTTAAATGAACCTGTAAAGGCCCGAAACGAAGCCTACAAAAAGTACAGTAGTTGATTCGCAAATGATGTTGAGGGTATACAATTATAAAAACAATTTCTTTTGACTGGCATTACAGCGATGGTGCTAATTGAACTCAGCTGTCAGGATGAATGCTCTATTTAACCTAGAAGAAGGAGTCAACCTAACCTGGACTAAGCGAAGATTGGTTTATTTTAACTGAATCCCAATAAAGTTGCTGGAACTAACGGTCTAGAGTTGCCGAGTTGTTCAAACTTATTGGCAATAACTCGATTAGGATTATGTGCCAACTCGTCTGTAAAATTTATATCATAAGAAAGATAGATCGAGAACGATGACCGATATCCTCAATGGCCAGAAACAACCTTCTATTTGTAAAAAAACAAACGTGTGAAAGAAAATGTAGATACCACCATTTAAGATAGACTAAAAAAAAACCATTTAATTTTTTCTACGAACAGTGTTATACCGCACGTTCTTCAAAATGTGAATTAATATTTTTTTTGTCAAAAATTTAACATAAAAAAGGAAGTATATGCTCGTTAAGATGTTAAATATTTATGATGACCACGCATAAATTTATGTCAATGGAAAAAAATATGGACCTAACGACGTAAACATTTTTTTTTTGTCACATTCAACGCAAGCTATATCCAATGTGGAGGATAGACATTTTGGGCGCACACGAAAGAAATTACGTCGCAAAGTTATGTTTGTGATGTGTGGACGTTGTAAAATTGTCTGACGCACGAAGACACCACATCACACTTTAATTTTGTTGTTTACCAATAATCCTAAGATTCAGAGCCGTATAGCTTTAGGGTGAGCAAACTAAAGAGGGCTTTATCTTTTGGAAATGAAAAAGAAGAATTGAAAATTGATGCAGAAATAAAGATTGAACAATATGAGAGCATTGAAAATGCATCAAAACCAATGAATGAAGAACGACAGAGAAAATAATGTGCCTAACCATAGAAACAATTTTAAGAGCAGACGATTCCAAATAAAGAGAAAAATTTAAAACTGAGAGCGTTAAAAAACGTTATCAATAATAGACGTATGGAATTTAATTTCTTCGTTTTAATAGATTTAGAAACAATTATCAAATGGTGAAGAAACTTGGAAGAAGAAATATTGGTTAATCTTGTCAAAGTCCAATAAATGATAATCGGACTAATAGGAGATTTAGTAAAAAAAATTTAGCAGCACTTAAATTTGGTCCAAAGAACTGACTTGAACTTTCAACCATTCCCGTCTTTGTCGGAAGGAACGTAGGATACCTACCATTTTCTGACTAATAGAAATGGAAATGGCACTTATCCAGGCCGAGAGATACTCTTCTCACATATCTATTATATGTATGCCAAATAAGCATCGAAAATAACTTCTCAACAAATTTGTTTTGCGGTCTGTTTGGTTCTATGCGTCATGTTTTAGATATTTCCAACTCTTTCTGAATGTTCAAAATTCATTCTCAAATGTGCTCATTGAAAATTTTGAATCAGATTAGAAGACCATGATTACAAAAGTATCAAGTCTGATTCCCAATTTGAAGCGAAAGAAAGAAGTCTCTTCAATATTCAGAGAAAGAGAAGAGTAAGAGAAAGCGAAAGAGAAAGAGAAAGAGAAAGCGAACGAGAAGGAGAAAAAGAAAGTGAAAGAGAGAGAGCAAGAGCAAGAGAAAGAGAACAAGGGTGTACTGTACACATTTCCAAATCTAGCATGGGAAGGCTTTATTTTTTTTTTGGCAATTTTTTAAATTTAAATTTTCGGCATAAGAAGCAAAGCATAGCTAAACACAGTGATGCCAGACTTAGGATACAGTTTTTTCCCCAGTGATACCCGAAAAATCTCTTTTCCAAAAGAAATTAAAAAAAAGAAACATATTTTATTGTAGTTCAGATTTTATAAAATTTCGAACATTTACATATGTATGTACCATGTACATTGATTGCATGAATTTAACCATGTGTAATATTTATCGATCAAAATTCAAATGTCCGTAAAGGACAAATAAAACGTCAAGTTTTTAATAATTTTCATACATTTTTGAATCCATTAACATCGTAATAAATTTTTGATTTAATTTGAGACTTTGTGGTTTGACATACAGAGGTTGGGTTATATTTTAAGAAAAGCACAAATCTCACTTTTAAAATGTCAAAATTTTCAAATTTTCAAACTGGCAAATGTAAACTCTCAAATGAAACTGTGAAGCAAAAAACAAGTCATTGAAACATTTTTCCAAAGAGCTAATGGGACGCATTTGAATTTTTGGACTTAAAACAAATGAAATTACCTACTCATTTTTTTTTTAGAAAATTCAAAATATAAGGTACCAGTTTCGAAACGATTGAGTTTTTACAGAAACTACTTCTGTCCCTTGTCATTAAGTTTTTGACATTTCTATAAAATTAGCATCAATTAAATTTCAAGAAAAAAGATTAAATATTCTAGATTCCAGATACACTGTCTTATGGTGGAAGTACTGCGTCCAACCAACATTTTCTTTTATAAATTAGTATGTTTTCAATTGTACGACTTGACGGCTGTGTTTGAATATAAAGTGAATATTTTGTAAAGTGTTACGTATAACGTGCTACAAGTTCCTACACGTACATTTTTGCATGTAAACGTGCTTCATATTAGAGGCATTACCACACGTAAAGTTTAATGTTTTCGTATTACCCCAGCTCTAGGAAAGATGTGAATACATAAAACATAGATGATTTTATAACCTTTAAAAAAACAAAACAAGTAAAACCCTTTGCAAAATAATTCTTTGAAACTAAAATCATCAAACAAACTGTAAGCATAATTTCTCAAGCTTCAAATTCAGACTTTAAACAATTGATAAATGCACTTAAAGTATTTCCATTGAACAAAAAAATAATAAAAGATGGAAAATACTTACAATGGGTACAAAAAAGAACTACAAAACAACGACGTTTAAGAATAAATTGTACTATTGTCTTAAGCCCCTTCTGCTTCTTCAAAAAAAAAGTCCAGCTAAGTCCCTGGCTATGCGTTCAGGCTCACTGCCTTTTTCATATAAATATCACAAATAAGGCTTTATGTGATAATTATTCTAGATATTTATAAACATACATGTATGTATTCCAGCACCCACAGAAGATATAAAACATTTTTCACTATACAGACGGTAAACAAAAAAAATTCAAGTTAAAAAGTGCGTTGCCGTTTTTATTTGACAAACATTTACAGTTGGCAGCTTTGAAACATGGTTCATTGTATATATGTGCAAACAACGAGAAAGTTCAAGCCTACAATATACCTATAATAAGGTATTTTTATAAAAAAAAAAAAAAAAAAAAAAAAAAAAAAAAACAGAAAAAGAAAAAAACGTCTATAACTTAAAATGTCAAACACCACACATAAATTTTAGTACATGCCTATTTAGAAAAATTGAATACAAATTTAAGTGTTCACTCAACCAATGTGCGTCTCATTCAAGTTTCATATTAATTTATTCCATTCCATAGCTGATAAGCTTGCTCTGATGATGTAGGTAGGTTAGGTAGGTATACGAGTACGAGTATACTTATACCTACCTATAATAAAACGTACGTCACTATACAAACTGTGATCGAGATCGTATAGATAGATAGATATATTCTATACTCATCAAAGAATTTTATAGCTAACCGCTGATAAGCTTATTATGTGAAAGATTCTAAACAATAACTACGTCACTGTTTGTTAACTGATTTATTATATCATTAAAAAAAAAATAAGTTATTCATTCTATACCGCAAAACATGATCAGTCATTAAAAAAAAATACAATAATACAAAAAAAAAAAAAATAAAACTGATTATAGGTACGTAATAAAACCAGATTCTTACATTTTTTTTTTTTTTTAATTTTTAGTTAAGGTGCTTTTTTAACAACTGTCTGGAAATTTATTTTAAAAATTTAATTAAATACAAAAGCAAACTTTCCTCCTATACGGTAAGGGTACGCGTTTTGTTGTTGAAATGAAATGTCGAAATATTAAGACTTCCGCGGGAACGGAACGGAACACAACCAACAGCCGACCGCGATCACTTCATAACATTGACTGAATGCTCGACTGGAGTGGAGACCCCACCGATGGAGAGTAGGAGATCAGATATACGAAAAAATTATATAGTTCCAGTATTTTGCGACTTTGCGTGGCGAAAGCAATATTGAAAAAAAAAAAAGAAACTAAATTATTCAATAACGTCATCATTTTTTAACAGGGTTGGCGAAATGCTGAAGAAAATGGGTAACACAGCTGAGGGTATATTCATGTTACTTCTTTGTAGAGTAGGTGTATACTTAGTTTGAGGTAGTTCGATTTTTTTTTTTATTAAAAATTCTTGTTCATAAGGAAAAATGCATGACTGACTGCACGTTCATCTTCTTGTAGTTCAAGTCACTAAGTTAAAAAAAAAAAAATTTATATAATTTTTTAAATGTAACAACAGGTGTTTTTTTGGAATTTAACTTAACTTAAAAATTATATACAATTGGGTGATTTAAATTAACACCTTTCTCAAACTTCAACCGGGACCGGTCGGTCGGAATTATGAAGTTAAGATTGAAACCAAATGATTTTATTGTCAGTGGTTAAATTAGATAATTAAAACTCTTGGTTTTGGGTTCCATTAATTTTGTTATAAAAAACCTGAACAAAAATAACTTTTTTGTTTAAATTTAATATTTTATTTTATTTAGTTGCTTATACCACAGGAGAATTACGTTTGAAGTTTTTTCTTTTGGTTAAAAAAAAAAAAAAATATTGCTATAATACCAGTTTGCTCAATTGTGGAATCATAAATATTTAATTTCATACATAAAGTAGATGTTAACCAAGTTTCAAATAACGTCAGCAAATATTTATTTTTTTTATTTTAATAGAACTTAAATATTTATGAATCGCTTGAGCAAATTAAAAAAAAAAATAGATACTTAAATTAAAGTTCAAATTTATTCATTGAAGTTTGAATTTTATATGACGATTTCCTAAAGAAGAAATAATTTTTAAATTGGAATTTCTTTTTGTTATGCTATGAGTTATGACTAATCAAATCCCATATACATACAAAATGTAGTTAATAAAATAAAATAAAATACAATAAAATAAAATAAAATAAAATAAAATAAAATAAAATAAAATAAAATAAAATAAAATAAAATAAAAAATTGAATAACATTTTAACTGGTGCTTTTGTATGAATCATCTTTAAAACACCTTTTTTTTTTTCTTTTTTGTTTGTTAGACAATGGTGCTTTTACTTATTCCTCATACGAAACTACTATTCATTCATTTTCGATCAGCAGAGGTTACAAAAAAAAAAAAAAATCAATACACTGTCAATGAACTTTAGCAAAAATTGTGTCAAAGTACACCATGTAAATGCATTTGACGTTGATGTTGACGCTGGGTCTTCAATTCTGTTCCTAAATACGCAATCAGTCAGTATCTAAGTAGTAAGTAGTCCAGTCAATAAAGCATTTGACTCGGAAAAAATCGCCGGAAAGCTGGATTTTGGTATATATAGCTTTTCAAGGCGTTTTTAAGAAACTGTCAAAAGTCTCCATCGACACGAGCGCCGCTAACAATTTTAAAATGATTTTTCAGGTATAACTCCCAAATGGTAAGTTGTAAAAAAAATATGTCAAAGACTACTTTTTAGCTTAGATAATTTCCTACAAAAATATTTACATTTTTTTTCACAAAAACTACCGTTTCCGAAATAAACCAACTGGAAAAGTTAAGGGTCTTACTTTTCTATATATGTAATTGGGTGGCTTATTTAAAAAATTTAGCATTTTGTGATAAATGCATCAATTTTTTTTTGTTGTCTGTTCATTATGTGAACATGATTTTAAGATATCGGCTCACTGTATTTGTCCACCCCTTAAGGTAGAAGGGGCAAATTAAAAAAAAAAATATTAAAAATAGAAAATGAATATAAAAACACAACGGCAACACCTATGTACAATATTATGTTATAACTTTTTTCAAAGCCAGTAATTTATTCTTTAATTATGTTTTTAAATTAAGTTATTTTAGTGCTTAGTTTTTGAATAAATGATTTTTGAACTTTTAATTTTTCGACTAAAATTCAAATAAAATTCGAAAAATTAAGAGTTTAAAAATCATTTATTCAAAAAATAAGCACTTAAATAACTTCATTTGAAAACATACATAAAGAATGAATTGCTGGCTTTAAAAAAGAGCTATAACATAATTTTGTGGGTGTTGACGTTGTGTTTCAATATTCATTTTTTATTTTAGATTTTGTTTTTTTAATTTGCCCTCCCACCTAAAGGGGTGGACAAATAGAGTGGGTCGATATCTTTAAATCATGTCCATATAATGTACCAATAATGAACAAAAATTCATTCTTCTAAATGCACAAGTTTGCAATAAGTCGCCCAACTATACAAACGAAAAATGAAAAGTAAAACCCTTAACTCTTCTGATTGGTTTATTTCAAAAACGGTTATTTGCATGAAAAAAAGTATGTTAATCTTTTTTGTAAAAAATATTTCATTTCTTCGGCATTTTTTTTTGTAAAACTTACCTTTTGGGAGTTATTCGTGAAAAACCATTTTGGTAAAATTGTTCGTGGCACTTATATCGATGGGGACTTTTGATTGACAGTTTGTAAAGAACACCATGGGGAAGCTATATACCAAAATCCAGCTTTCCGGCGATGATATCCTTATTGGGCTGTTTTTATGGCTTCATTGACTGGACTAAAGCTTTATTACGTAAAATATTGATTGATTACACAACTTGACAACATCCAAACACCTTGATAGTTGACAAGATCAAAAATCAAAAATATAATTGTCGTTGAGGTTAGGACGACAGCGACGTTGATATTAGAAGTCAATCTCGATATTTTTTAGACAATATACCTGTGATTCAATAAAAGTGAACGAAATGCATCACATTTTATTTTTAATTAAGCGAAGCGTGTTTTCCTGTGAAAGTTAAGCAAATACATTTCGTTCTATTTCTGTCAACTCACAAAGTGTCAAATTCATAAATATCCATTTGATTTGATTTTTAACCCATGAAACCAGCGATATTACTTAGCTATTAGCTATTTCAGGTTTATCAGAATCTCCGAAATCTCGAGATCTGAGCAATCAGATTATATTGAAATTGAATATACTGAAGTGACTGGTTACATCATTTTTTTTAGAATTAATTAATTTTTAATTTTTTTTGTAATTGCTAATTTTGTTTGAATTTGATTTGCCCGTTAATCTCTTCTTTTGTTGTTTTTTCTCGCTGCTTGTTTTTTATGAATTGAATTTTGGCATTTTCAATGTATTCCACTTTGAATATGATTCCACTTGGGTGCATTCGTAAGGTTTTCACTTGATTTCCTCTCAAATCTCGTGGAGCGTCAACACACTGATAGCGTTCTAGAATCTGGGTTGATCATAATATGACTTCATAGGTTCGAGAGAGAATTTAACATCATTTTGAAATAAGATAGGTTCAACTCGTTGACGAATATAATGCCTGTTTGGTAAATTTTGCAAATAAATTTCCAAAACTGAGATTTAGATAGAGATTATAAATAGGGGTTTTGACAGCAAATCGTGAAGATTTGTGAATATTTTTGATTTGTACAAACTCGCAAGAAATTTCACGTAAGCAAACTGACCTGTTGTCGTAGCTTATAACTACATATTATATTTCGACTTAACAGATTAGTATTTCCTTCGAACTCTCAACGAAAGGTGTTAAAATAATATATTTTCCAAAAAGGAAAATTTTTTTTCAAAATTTCCCGCCTCTTAGTTGGGAATTTTGATGTGTTGTTGCGGAGACGCATCGGTAATATTTGAGAATTTTAAAAATTTAAATAAAGTTGAATTGAAATTTGCTGAATACGAATTTTTTGGAATAATTTTTTTTTTTTTTTTAAATCTCACAAATCAAGTCTTGAAATTCAGATGAATTCACTCTTAAGTCAGTTAAATTGTAAAAAAAAAAACTTAAAAAAAAACTTAGATTTGACCTACCTTCTTCCTTGATGCCTCTGCACTGATGACATATAAATCTACAATTCCCAGCAAACAATCGTCACAACGGCAAACATCATCACCAAGTACCATTGAGCCCAACGAACCAATACTACTAGTTGAGTCTAAAGAATCAGTACGACACAATCTACTACCACCAGGTCCAGTTTGTGCAACAGCATCAATTTTACGAGCTAACAATTGTTCCATAAGTGTTCGGGGACGTGATGATGAAGGAAATAATGCCATTTTAAATAATAATAATTGTTGTTGGTGCTGATTGCAAGAAATAACAGATCTCTTCATTGAATTATATTCCTTCCGAATATTCAATTTAAATATTAATGTATTTCTATATAAGTCCAATGCAGAGTGTGGTACGTTATTTGTGAAAATTAAATAAAGTAAGTTTTGAATTTCAGATTGCTCATGACTTCACCTGAAAATAGAAAAAAAAAGAACTTTCTTTCAAGGCTATTTACAAAAAACGGGAAAATATGATGAAAAATTAACAAACAGAAAAGCACTGAAATTTATACTTGTGTTTTTTTGCCAAAAATCACTTGCATCTATTTTTTACCAATATTTTTTTTTTTTTACTTTTCACCTACAGAACCTCAACAGATTATAATGCAGATCGTAGGTAAAGGAATTTTAATCAAAATTTTCTTCCATTTCTATCCCTTTTCCACACGCAGAAAAATAATTACCAACCAAGAACGTTTTTCAGTGCGTTAAAAAAATGTGTTAAATGTAACGTAGTCACTATGTTAATTCTAACTCGACTTGATTAAAATATATTATTTAAAATAAAAATCTAAGAAAGTTACATTATTTGAGAAACTTAGTTAGGTTTTGCAATTTTAAATATCGTTTATGTTAAATGATTAGATTGCTTAAATCAAATAATTATATTTAATTAATTTTAAACATCTCTGAGTAGATTGGTAATTATGAGAATTTTAATATGTTTCATTAAATAACTTAATTGGTTATTGAAACCGAACAAACTATCCCAGAATTAGTTTAATAAAATTTTGTACACTTTAATCGAATCAATGTGTAGATTTTAATAATTGTGTTTAATCGAGTTGACTCGTATAATTTAACTTGGTGAGTTTGCAGGTTCTATATTAAAAATGTTTGTTATTAAACTTAACCGAGTTTTACGTTGTTCATTTTTCTATGTGCCATTTTACTCAAATTTAAAATAATTTAAGTTCCAGTTTTTCAGAGTTAGCTCTTTCAACAGGTAATCTACAATCAACTCAAGAAAAAAAAGTGAAAGTTTTCCCACCTATTCGGTATAGAACCTATAATACTCGGAGAATATAAAACACCAAAATTAACTATTCAGTTAATTCAGAGTCTAATTTAATTTGGTGATTTAACTCGAGTTAAATTAATGAAAAATAAGGCCTTAGAAATTAAACTGTAATCAAACAATGAAGAAATATCAGATAAATTACGAAGAATTATCTTATACTTGAAAACTTAACTTCTTCGAAAAATTCAACCCACTTATTTAATTATTTTCAGAGCCCAGAATATCAAGTCATCAATTTAGTTAATAACAACTTGTTTGACGTACGATCGGAAATCCCAAAAAGCTGGTCACAATACAAGCAAATAAAACAAAATTAAAAAAAAAAAAACAAAAAAACTTGTGGGGGACGTTTAAAAACCGATAGGTATCGAATCATATAAGGCTTAGCTCAGCAAAAAAAATAAACAGAAACAAAATTTCGATATCCCACTTCGTATATACGTTCCCTATCATCGTTATGTCAAGTTTGATCAAAATTTCAAGATCAATTTTTTTGTACGAATCAAAAATTTGCCATATGGTTGGTACCTTATAACGTAACTTTTGTACTACGTGCAAATATATTGCAAAGAAAATTATTTTCTTTAAACTCTTTAAAATGACAAATGATTGTAATATAATTAATACCTCTTGCATCGTTTGTGATTAATAGTTAATGACAGGTGGCGCTTTGAACTGGCTTTTGTATTGCTTGTATTTACAAAAAGGTCAAATCCATCAAAACAATATGTGAACTTCGCAACAAAAATAACCAATTTTTTTTAATTAAAGTCATTTATAACGGAGTAGCCAATTTAAATAAAAAAAAATGGATTTTAACATCTAAGCAGTTCTTCGATAAAATTAAAAAAATTACCAAAATCTAAAAAAACTCGAAATTATGATCATGATGTAATGAACGTGGATTGTATATAATTAGTTGTACTATTTGGTGCTGATAAAAATAGATTTAAAAAAAAGTCCTACTAGGTGTTCTTTGCATTGCCAGTTTCCTCCATAAATGCAAAAAAAAAAAATGCAAGGAATGCACAAAAAATTCAAATAAATGCAAAAGAATGTATAAATTCCCGAAAGAATGCATTCAATGAATGAATGAATGGGGAAAAAAATGATTGCAATCTTTTTGATTCAAGTGAATAGTGATTGCATAATTTGAAGTCTGAAGTCTCAAAGTGAAGACAATGAATGCAATATTTTAATTCAATTTAATAAATGATTTTTAAAGACTGCATTCACAAAAGACTGCATTATTTTACAAGTTTAAGTCCCGCCCTATAAGAGTATCCTATAACGGTTAATTAAAAATTTTTGTAAAATTTTTATGAACAAATTGCTTGCCCATAGTTGCTTGTTTGACCTTCAGACTTCATTTTCAATGGAATGAACAAATTCACTCTGAAAACTTAACTGTAACATTTTTTTTTATGATTAAATATTTATGAGAATTATTCGCCATTTTGATTTTCATTGAAACCAATACCGAATTCATATAAAACACCATCCCAAAAACGTAGGTGATAACTTTGGATTAAATAGACGTAAAATTTCTTAAATTCATTTTTAATTTTTTATCCGCCATTTTGTATCAAGATTTTATTTTTTTGAAAGAGGTTTTTTCTGATAACACACTCGCAGTTAGGCTGTAAAGCTTTCTTACCCTCAAAAGGAGTTTGATTATCGGCCTGACAGCCGTAAAATAGCTATAACTCCAGTCTATAAAAACTTGGTGGTAGCTTACCCAAGCAGCGTTGCCACCCATACAGAAATTTCCGTGCCAAACTGTACCCAAGTGTTTGTTCCATTCCATTCCATTCCATTCAAACCTTCAACTTTTTTTTTTGGAAAATAGCTATAACTCCGTCGTATTCAGCGACCCTAATCTCAGAATATGAACATTTTCAGATTATTTTGGGGTATTATTGACCACTGTGTGGGCCGAATATTTTTTTTTTTTAACCTGTTTTTAACTTATTGAACTAGTAAATTTTACGCGTCCAGTCGTATAGAACAAGCGAAATAGATCTACATTTTTGCATGTAAAATATTATTTTTAATATTTTTTTTTTAAATATTAACCACCATTTACCCTTGGGAAGAATCATTAATTATTGCTTTAATTTCATATGACGTAAAATGACTTGCATTTTTCTTCACAACTCTGAAAAAGAATGTTTTGCTTGGAAAACAATTGATGAAGCTTCAGAAATATAATTAGCATATAACTTAGGTGGTGCCTTAATGAGGAAGGAAACACATTTTGATAAAACAAATGTTAACGAAAAACTTATAAAGCAAAAATAATTGTTATTTTTACTTTACGGAAAATATAGCGGCATCTCAAAATAATTTATGGAAACTCAAAAAAAAATTAACTCATCACAATTCTTAGTCTTAGTTCCAAAGTTTTGAGTAAATGGCCCATTAGTAACCAAAAATGGGAGACTTGTGTGCCATTAATTGAGATACTTATTTACGTACGCAAGATTTGAATTTGCCCTCATTTCTATAGGAAAGTATTGGCAACCTTAAAAAAAAAAAAAAAACAATTTGACATTTGACAGTTTAGGATTAGTACAGATGGAGCATTAGAAAGAATAATATTTTTTTTTCAAAATAATGAAAGTTTGACAGTAGCCACAGTTCGATGATTTCGATGTTCACCAACACTCTCCCACACTTCTTCGATTTTGACATTTGAACGGGTCATTTTTAGACGACCAAAGTATTTAGCATTACCCGTTGATGCAATCTTCCTGAATGTTTCAATTACTCTCTTCACAGTTAACGTATTTAAATCAATTGAACGAACATACTTTGACAAGGTCCAAGTCCAAGAGTCCGTTAAAAGCTTTTTTGAATCAACAATTCAACAAGTTCAATTAAAGTGCTAAGTCTTAAACTTGGCTGATGTATTTCGGTAGTATATAAATTTGTATTATTTAAAAAACATTTGTAAACTTTGTTTTCGTTTTGTTGTTTTTTTTTCAAATATTCTCCAAAACGGCTTATAAGATTTTGATACAATTTTGTATCTCTTTTGTAAAGTACTAATAAACCAATGGCAATAAAACTGCGTATCTGGTTTTTGAAAAAAAATTGCACAACGGAAAAAACGAGTTTTGAAGTTTTTGAGAAAATTGCAATATTTTGGGTAAGTTTTCAATACAATTTAGCTTTGAGTTACAAGAACAATTTCGTGCGACCCAATCGGGTAAGTTTAGTTCTTTTTAACTCAAAATTAATTTATGCAAATTAATCAAATCAATTTGAGCATGTTTTCCTCCTCTTTTGTTTTGTTTTCACTTCTAGAACAAGATATTTTTTTTGTTTTCACGGCGCGGCGCGGCGTACCTACTGTTCGTCATGTCTTTGATTTTGTATTATTTCTTTGAACTCAAGTAAACTCATCTCAAGTTATACTAATTTCGTTTGAAATTTTGTTTCATTTATTTTCTTTACTAGTTGATATTGTTTATTTTTGTTTCCACTCATCAATGTTTGACATTTTCCTTCAAAACCCATTCAATTGCACAGTTCTGTGCATCTGTCAAAATCGAAGAAAATGACGGATCACTGTCCCTTGAATTTTCTAATAGCATTAGCCTAGTTCCTTTACTTTGAAACTCTGTGCATTTCTGTGAATTTCTACACCAAAGTTCATACAAAAAAAATAAAATGACGTAGAAATTCACACAAATGCACAGAGTTTTAAAGTAAAGGAACACACCTATTATTTTGCTATTGTTTCTAATAATACAAACTAGAGCATTTGGGGGCACTCGAACAGCCATTTTTAATTTCTGAAACTTTTAACAACCTGTCGGTATACCTTCGACTGAAAAAGTAAAACATTTTAAGTACATTTTTAACATTTTTCAGGAGAGCAAAAAAACTTTCTTTCGTACATAGAATAAATTTTATATTAAGTTCATTAAAAAAAAAACCAAATCAACTTAAGTCGACTTAAGATTTGTTACCTTTTCAGTCGAGATGTAATATCAACCTACTTTTTTGTACTACTGTGCTTCAATTGTATTTTATTTAAGTTTGCTTGTTTGTTTGTTTGTTTTTTTTTTTTTTTTTGTATGTTCGTAACTCCAACACAATATCTCAGGCCAAATTTAAATGGTGCAATTTAAATAATAACACCTTCTTTTTTTTTTTTTTTTTGAACACAAAGTCCCATCGATTTGAACTGAATTGAAGGTGAATTCAAAACCAAACTGCCAAAATATTTCAAATCACAATGTTTAAATTTTCCCAGTATTTCATCTTCAGCCAATTAATTTCCCTATCGACTCATAGAGGGCGGTTTTTCATACAAAAATTATACTTGAAGCAAATTCAAATGAAAAAAAATATTAATTTTGATTGAATTGCTACCTACCTCCGCGGGGTTTATATCATGAAATCTTTAGGCATAGGTTTTACATACGAAGATAAAATAAGCGTTTAATTTAAATTAGCACTACAGAAATGTTTTCAAAAAAAAACAAAATCTGTTCAGCCATATTGGACACAAAAATCTACAAAAAAATCACCATAAAATTTCCCACCTTCAACTGTGTGTTCTTTCCAATAATAGTTATATCTGTCTCTTTCTAAAAAACAACAGACAGGAATATCTTTGTCATTTTTGTCATTTTTGCTATTTTATTCTTATTTTGTTTTTATACGTTAATTCATTTTATCAGGTTGGTGTTGTCATTCTCAATTCGGGTACCTAGGTTGAAATTATTTTATTTTACAGTTAATAGAAAATATTTCTTTTTTATTTCAGAGTTTAGTAAATAGTTAAATGAAACACTGAGTATAGTTTATATTAATTTTTCCAATGACCTGAAAAGACTATGGAATTCTAAGGAATATTTTTCGATTCGATATCACAATTTGTAAATTCCTTAAATTGTAAACAAACAGACAGGTACTTATGTACCATACTTGTTACATTCTTTGAATATTTTGAGTCAAATGACATAGAAGGACGATAGTCATAATAGTGAATTTTTTTTGCAAAATACCAATCACTTCGAAATTAATAAGTCAGATCTATTCTATTCTATTTCAATTCTGGTAAGTATGTACCAAGGTACTAAAGCATTTGGTCTATAACCCTGATTGATGGTTGTCTGGTGTTTTTTTTTTTGTATATTCCTGTCTCATCAAAACCTTGGACCCATCGCATTGGAGTTAAAGCTGGAGTATAGTACGTGTGACCAGTTGCTATTTTGCCAATAACAAAAGAAACAATTAATTTATGGAGAACCTCAAAGACTGAGCTATTTTGTATTTGTTCAGTTAATTAAGAAAAAACCTACGTAGGTACTTGAAAAATAAAACATTATTGTTTAGTGTTTGTTTAGCCAATTTAATATGTTACATTGTATAAAAACAGTTGGAAATTAAAGTATTTATCTTGTTTCATACGAGTATTGTTTGCAGGTTTGAAGGGTTTCTTAAATTATTATTTTATGAAATAGATTGTTTTGGAAAGGAAAAGTGAGAAACGCGCCGCGCCGCACCGTTTCACACATATGGTCCAGTCTGTGAAACGGTGCTACGCGTTGAATTTGAAAAAAGGAAAGGAAACATGTTGCTTCGTGGGAATATCAATAAATTGAATTTTGATACTGTTCAATGTTGCGTAGGTTGACATAATATGTATAGATGCATTTGCAAGAAACAACTCCTGATAGTGTAACCTTGTTAACTACACGCATTTTTCTGGCTTATATATAGAAAAGGTAGACAAATTCCTTTTACTTTCAGGCGAGAAAAGTGTCTTTCTATATAAAAAAATATTTAACAGTTATAAACGGATCTACTTATTTTTATTGGAATTTTAATAATTAATATTAAAAATTATTCTACATAATAAAAACTATGATCTTTTTTAATGCAGACTTCAACTACAATATGTAAACCTAGATATGCATAAATAAAACGTTAGACAAATAATATAGGATTTTTGTTGATTATTATCTTATAGCCGCCTATCGCACTTGTATGGCAGAAAAGTAAAAAATCAAAAAAAATTGAAACTTTAAATTCAACCAATGTTGACGAAATTTTCATGAACGATAATCAAAAAAAAAAAATATCATCGCAATAAATTTTATCCAACTGACATGCCCACCTTAAAAAATGTAATGGATATAATTGATGTAAAAACTCACGTTATGTTCTTTAAATCATTTTTTAGATAATATTCTTTTTAAAACTTCTGACATTCAAAATTTTGTCTACCCAAACTTCTTGGTTGTTTTGTGACGTTTTTAATTTTTTTGTGGGCAGTTTTAATTCCATAGAATATTTAACCTTCTACCCGATTTTTATGAATATTTTAAAAATTATAAAATATACCAATTATAAAGAAAAATCAAAAATAATTTCCGCCCACTGACACTCTCATTTTTTTAAAGTTCATCCGCAATGGTTGATAAAAGTAGCATTCTTAAAAAAAATTGTATATAATGAATTTTAAATGCAACGAGAAAGACCAATTTCCGATCCGCTAAAATAAGCCCGAAGTTGGCGGACAAAATCTAGAAAAATGAGATGTTGCAAACATTTTTAAATTTTGGCAGCTCCGTTTTGAGCTAACGTAAAAAAATGAATATAAAAAAAAAAAGTTAAAAGGCTACAATTTATGAGAAACAAAAACGTTTGAAAATATTTTTTTTTTTTCATATTATATCCGTCAACTTCCGTCATATTGTAAAGAAATGTACTTTTTAAACTTAAAACTCCAATAAAAAACATCCATAAATGCTACCAAATAAATTTTTGGGCCACAGCTTACCATTTTAAGAGCTGAAATTTTTGACTCCAATAGAATTATTGTTTTCGGATTTTCTTAAGTAAAGGTGTTTTTTTTAGACGTGTGGTTTTCAAAAATAAATAAAACGCATATAATTTAATGTAATGGCCAAGAATTTAGCTCTATTATTAAGATAAAGGTTTGCCATTATGTTTTAAAAATGATTTTGGGCAAGTGGCCGCCGCGGCTGGCTCGAATAAATTCCAGCCGAGAGGCCCAATTTTGGACCATTTTTTGCAGCAATTGGGGACTTATGTCAGCAATAACGCACCGAATATTCTCTTCCAAAGCGTCAATCGTCTCGCGCTTATCTGCGTAGAAAAGCGACTTCACATAACCCCACAAAAAATAGTCCAGCGGTGTTAAATCACGCGATCTTGGAGGCCACGCCGCGCCATGCCATAGGCCCACGACGCGAGATAATGCGCGCTCACCAAAAGATTGTTTCGTTGGCTGTATGGCATGTAGCGCCGCGCCGTCTTGTTGGAACCAAAGGTCGTCCACATCAACATCCTTCAATTCAGACACGAAAAAGTCATTATGATCAATCCAAATACGACAATTTTGCTTTTTAACGTACCCATTCAACCAAAAGTGAGCTTCATCGCTGAACAAAATTTTCTTGTGAAAATCGGGATCGGTGGCCATCTCGAGACATTATTTTGGTAATAAATTTGCGCGATTTGCAAACATTGTTCAGAAGTAAGTCTATTCATTATGAACAGGCAAACCAGACTGAGCATAAATCAAGTGACAGCTGTCAAAAAGACCAACTCCGAAAAAAGTATTGCCAGATTGAAAACTACACGTCAAAAAAAACACCCTTTATAACTATAAGAAACTATTCGAGAGACAAATTGTTGGTTTGCTCAACAAATTAGCATTTAATTAGCTACAAATACAGGTATTAAATTTTTGATTCTGCCAAAAAGTGTCTGCCAAAAAGTGTCCGCCAAATTAAGGGACGTTCGTAACTCCACAAAATTATAAAAACAAATTCCAAGCATACAACTTTAAAACTTGAAGGTTTTTGGTGAAATCCACCTCAGAAATGGTTTTAATAAATATTTTTATTTCAAAAATCTAATATTGATGCTTTGCATACAAGAAAATAGATTTTAAGACAAAAGAATTTGTATAAGATTTATTCTAAGACCTATCCAGAAATATTCTTAAAAATTTCATATTTATTAAAATATACCAAATGAGAATTTGAAAAAGCAAAATCTTTGATTTACAAACACGTTAATCATTAAAATTTAAATCACAAATACGTTTATGAAAAAATCATAAATAAGGTGTAGTAATTTTTTTTTTAATTGAATGTTTCTCTCTTGCGTCTGTTGCGCCGCGTCGCATGTCGATTTCAAATTTTATGGTTGCTTATCATTCAAGAAAGAAAAATTTGTTTTTGTATTTTTGCACCATTTTTAGATTTAAATCGGTTTTGGTTATTGTTATAAATAAATGTTTCATTAATCATCGAAACTATTTTTAATCATTGTGGTTAAGTTAAAAATACCACCACATTTCATATTCGTGCCTTTAACAAAAAAAAAATTCATCAGTTTAAACAATTTTTTCTTTTTTTCTTTGATTTAAAAAAGACTAACTGGCAATTGTTTTGTTGTATTATCACACATTACTCTAAAATTCTATACGAATTTTACAAATTTATTTGAAATCAAAACAAAAACAAACAACAAATCAGGAAAATCAGTTAAATAAAAAAAAATACTCTGCTTGATGCGGTAATTTTCTGGAGTGCCGCATTTAGTGAAAAATTCTTCTCATATCTTTATTTTAAAATCGATATATTATATGTAATTCACTTTTGAAGCGTTAAATTAGAGTAGATAAAATATGATACAATTAGTAACGTGTATGCTATACTGTACAGTGTACAGGTAGGTAAACAAAGTAAGAATACAAAATTGGTTACGCTCAATCAAGACTGGTGGTAGAAAGTTTATTTTGCTGGGGGAGATGGGATCGAAATTGTATATTTATTCCAGTCGAGATATACGGAGAAATTGATTTTGAGAAAAACGTACAGAAACGTCAAAAGTACCTAAAACAGCGATGATATGAAAAAAGAAATTACATTAGGTGTGTTTTTTTTTGCAATCCCGGGGGCAATTGGTTGAAAAAAACGACAACGGCTATTAGCGACGCCATCACAGAAAAAAAACAAACTATCGATAACATGTACATATGTAATTAATGCCGGTAACACAGTTTTTCTGTGCGCTTAAGTTAAGCCCCGAGAATTCTCTGGGATTAGCTAAGCCTGCAGGGGATTAGTTGTTGTTGCATTTTAAATGCAAATTTTTTAGCACTGACGCGTCACGACTTCATTTTTTTCATCCAATTCCCTCCGGGATTGCCAAACCAAATAATATACGATACGATAACCATTCAAAAATGTATAGTCTCCTTTTTATGTAAAGTTGGCTGTTCAATACGAAAAAGAGTTAAATATTCACCTGCATTCCTCCATCTTAACAATTCCACTGTTATACTCGTTCTTCTAGGAATCCACATATCAGTTATCTCTTAAGCTAAAACCGCACTCGGCGGAACTGCACTTCAGCGACACCTCGCGCACTTTCGCACGAAACTGAACGAAACTTCATGTCGCGACAAAGTTGGTCAGATTATCAACTTTGTCGCATAGTACCGCGCCGAGGCCGTGAAGTTCAGTTGTCGCTTAGTGCGATATAGCTCATACAATTTCCTATCAATAAGTCGTGAAGTTCAGTTCCGCCGAATTGCAGTGCGGACTTACCTTTAAGCTAAATAATTTCGGGCGACTGCAGTCAAGTATATGAATATTCTACTTTTTCTGATATTACTCGAATGTGGAATGGCCTACCAGTGCCTACGTTCTGTAACTCTCGCATCGATAAAATCAGTCGAGAAACGATGAAATTTGAAATAAATCATATGAGTTTTGTTTCATTTTCCACCGTTTCTCGACCAATTTTATCGATGCGAGAGTTACAGGGCACAGGGCTCTATATTTTTCCTCCCATTTTAATATTTAGAACTGCAAGACCAATGTGCCATTTTTGTGGTACCATTTTTTTCTAACGCTCTCATTGTGTCATCATTTCAAGGGTCAAAATCTCCTTAATAAGCGATCATTAGAAAAAAAAAATTAGACTTTTATGATAAGTTTTTACCCACATAAGAAGTTGCATACCACGTTTCAGGCCAAAAGAGCATCAAAAAATAGAAATAATGTAAGATAATAGTTTTGAAAATGCTATTAATTTTTCTAGTTGTTGTATTCTGAATCTGACACCAGCTTAATAATTTTGAAAATTGACAGTTTTACAACAACATTGTTTTACAACTGTCAAATGTCAGAATTATTGAGCTGGTTTCAATTGTGGCGTTCGGGGATCTATCAAATGGGTATCAACCTATCCCAACAATTTTCGGATACGTTGGGTTGTTTTTGCATCAGCTATTTTGTCACAAGGGATTACAGCAACACAAACCTATCCGGATAGCTTTGGATAGATCCCCAAAGGCGACAAATTTCAATAAAACTTTGTCTGTTCGTTTACTCGCCCATAACTTCTAGTTTTTACCAGTTTTTTTTTTTATATGAACTTTGACAGTCTTTGGACTTAAAATGGTAGAAATGGGTAGTTTTGGAAAGTATACGAACAAGGTTATTGTCTTACAACTGTTAACTGTCAGAATTTTGATGCTTGTGTCAGATTTAGAATACAACAAGCAGATAAAATAATACCAATTTTAAAACTATTATTTTAGATTATTTCTAGTTTTTAAAAGTTGTTGGCTTGAAACGTGGTTTGCAACTTTTTATTGTATGGGTAACCTTAAGAAACCTACAGTTGGGGAACAATGTCACTTGGGGGAGGGGGGTGGGGGGTTGGCTTCGGATACACAGAGCTTTATTTAAAAATCAAAAGGAAAATTTACAAATAATTATTAAATTAACCTTACATTTACCGATGATCATTGAATTCATTCGAGTTCGGTGTTTCACAGGCAAATATATATATTATCTACGCTTCTTAAAATATTTTGATATCATAGAAAAATGTTCTTATATCCGTGATTTACTGTATCTGTTTGTTATTGTGCTTAGTTTTTAAACCACGCGTTTTATAATTTTGGTAACAAATTAGTCGGCGGCGCGGCGCTTGAATTACGAAACCTTGATACAAAGATTATTTAAAACATAAATTCTTAAAGATCAAACACAACCGTGAAGTAGGTATAGTAAAGTTAGTTTTTAATTAACCACCTATATAAGGAATAATAGCTAGACGTGACATGATTTTTCAAAAGATATTTTATCAAAAACAATAATGTTTCTAATTATTACCTATGTATATAAAAACGTGCGTGTGGTTTTCCTTATAAGACGCTTAATAACCCCTCGACTATATATAATTCCGTCAATATGTGTTTTTTTTTTTTTTAAAGCTGGGAACATCGGCACAACTTTTCACTATAATATTTCTTTCGGTGTACCAGTGTATGTACATTTGTAATTAAGAAAACAAATCAATACAATAAATAGTTTTTTTTTGTACTTTATTCAAAATAATGTCTTTTTAAATTTGTAATTTTTATAATGCATGCCAATGCACGTAGGGTATCAAACCTATGCGCTTAGTAATTAGCCGTTTGTTAATGGGAATTATGTGAAAGCCATGTTAAAAAGCTTTTAAATAAAACGTTTCGAAGTAGGGTTTCCAACTTTCTTTGAAATAACTCTCTCTTTTTATTGTACTGATGTAATTAAAAAAAATATATAAAAACAAAAATTTAATTCTGATTTATAAGGTTTCTTATTTGATTCAAAGTATTTATCGTAACTCATTTTTGGCAGGGAAATAAAAAGCTTAAGTATAGTTTCCAGTAATTTTGGACTTTATTCAGAAATCACTTTTTTGAGCTGCTAATTTCGCGTTTCGGACCTCCTGTTAACTGGTCGCCTAGATCGTGTAATATCACACCTTTGGATTTGTTTCTTTAGCGATATGTGTAGTCAAAAGTTTTCGCCAATGACCCAGCCACGATTCAGGGCTTGGTTGCCAACCTTACTATCTTAATTAGGCAAATACCGGTGGCAGTGCTGGAAAGAGTAATCCAAAATTGGAACTTTCGAATTGACCATATCTAGCGTAATTTCGGCCAACATTTGAATGAAATTTTCTTAAGTTTAAGTTTAAAGGTACTTTATTAGATCAAAAGAGTAACAAGATCATGAATAATAATGAGTACATTTAAGCATGGCTGAGCCGAAATGAAATTTTCTTCAAAAAGTAAATTTACTTTCGGGTAATAATTAAGTTTCCACCAAGAAATTTTAGGAAAATAGGTCAAGATTTAAGAGGAAATATACCGAAAAATATTAATAAATAAATAATAAAAATGAAAGGTAAAATAGAATTCTAACGACATGAGTTAGGACTTAGTTTTTAAAGAATCAAATTCTACACGTTTTGTGATTGCCCATTCGACATTCCTGCCAAGATCAGAATTTTATGAAATCTATCATCCGCATTCGAAGAAGGATATATACATAGATCTAAAATAAGAAAAATTGAGTGCGGTTTCTTCAGCGAAACAGTTTAGTAGAACAAAAATCACAAAATATCATTTATGAATACAAAAAAAAAGAATCGGAGCCAAAACGGAACCCTGAGGCACACATCCATTTATTTTATGAATTTTAAATTTCAACCTATCTAATACGACTTGTAGGTTATTGATCGGTCCGAAAAGTAATTTAATTTTTAATTTCTATGAAGAAGAGATTCATCGATACCTAAATGCACGCATTTTTTTTTATAAAAGAGCTTGATGTCAAAGTCTACAAATGATGTCAAAGTCCATCAAACGATGTCAAAGTCCATCAAATGTCAAATTTCATCAAGACCAGAGGTCGTCAACGTTACTTCCTGATTCAATGCTAAAACAATTTCCAGAAAATGGTACTATTTATGTACATATGTAAATGTTTGATAATATTTGAGTTCATTGCTGGGGACAAACATCAACACTTCTTAAACAGTAATACAAATTTTAAACGGTGCACAAATGGGATTGGAATATGGCAGTGTTGCCGATCTTTTTTTTTTACAAATTCGATAAAACGCTTTTGAAATATCAAGCGCAATAATCTTATTTTCTCTAAAAAACTGTTTAGATTGGTTCCACCGCTAGATGAGATATAGCCAGGGTTGTAAAAATAAAATTTTGTTTTAATCCATTTTTGGTTGAATTTCTTATTAAATACATAATTTTAATGCAACGTAAAAATAATTTGCATTAAAACAAATTTTTAATGCAAGTTGAACATTGTTTGCATTAAAAAAAAAATTTAATGCAAGTTGAAAATTATTTGTATTAAAAAAATGCAAATTTATTTCAAAAATTATTTGCATTAAAAAAATTCAAATTTTATTTCAACAAATTTTGTTAAAACATTTTTTGCATATAAAAAAATGCAAAGTTGTAAATTTTTTGGATTAAAAAAAAGTTGAAAATATTTTTCATTAAAAAAATCCAAATCAAAAAAAAAAAATCAAATTTTATTCGAAAATTTTTTGCATTAAAAAAAATACAAATTTGTTGGAACATTTTTTGCATTTAAAAAAAATGCAAGTTTTATTCAAACATTTCTGGTACCTATTAAAAAAATGCAAAGTTAAAAATTGTTTGGATTAAAAAAAAGTTAATGGAAGTTGAAAATATTTTGCATTAAAAAAATGCAAATTTAGTACAAAAATTGTTTACATTAAAAAAAAATTAAAATTTTTTTCATTAGAAAAAATGCAAATTTGTTGGAACATTATAAGCATTTAAAAAATGCAAATTTTATTCAAACATTTCTTTCATTAAAAAAATGCGAAGTTGAAAATTTTTTTGGATTAAAAAAAAAAATTTAATAACAGTAGAAAATGTTTTGCGTTAAAAAATGCAAATTTAGTTAAAAAATTATTTGCACTAAAAAATCAAATTTTATTCGAAAATTTTTAAATTCATAACTTGCTGTTATGTGAGATTACATCGTGGTTTTATTTTCTGAATATTTTAAACCTATTCATAGACTATATTTTATACCACCTGCCAAAAAAGTACCTAGTTTAGTTTAAGGTATTTTTATGTGACATTAGGGTGGTCGTTAGGGTAGGCGTTGAAAAAAAAATTCATCTTGGATAGGTCTAAATCAGCTTCAAATGAAAAAAAAACTAATTCTCTAATTTTTTCAGATTGTTATTTTTATCTCCTACTGTCGCTGTAAGCGTTCAATTAATAAATCTATTTTAAATTGAATAAAGGGAGATTCCAGTAGAAACTCACAGGAAACGGTAGGTTGAAAGCAAACAAGACAAAAATTGTATGAGAAGGGGGTAGTATTTCCCCCGTTTAGACGGGAGGGGTAGTTTTATAAAAAAAATACTTAAAATTCATTTAAATTCAAGAAAAAAATTAACAATAATAAGTTTTAGCTTTTTTAAAAGCCAAAAATCCATGTTAATATTTGATTCTTACATTAAGTTATATTTTTGATGAATAGTTTTTGCAAAAATATTTTTACAAGCCTAAATATACACTCAGCGGCACGGAATCTTGGCCACACTTGATTTTTGTTGTAACTCGACCTCAAATATTTTTTTGTTAATGATTTGATTGTTATTATGTAATTTTGGCTGTAGTATGGCAAAGAGAAGGGAACACACGATACTGTCACGTCTCAAAACGACGTATGTACCATTAAATCACGAGGTAGACCTTTTGCTAGAAAATCCGTGTTGGGTCATTAAGAAGCTTCTTTTCTTTAAGAAATTTCTTTAGTTTAAGAGTAACTAGCTTCCCGGAAAGAAAACAAGGAGTGGTATGGATAGAAAAGCTTACGAAGTAGATTTTGCCAGCATTAAAGAACACCTCTTCAGAACTTTTATGAACTGTGGCGACTCTGCACTAGTCGAAAGAAGATTAAGCACGTGAAATCGTTTGAGCGCTCAGGTATACAGGAAGACTTCATAACACAATTAAGCTGTGCTGCCCAAGAATATTTGTTTTTGCTCTAGTGCGTTGACAGCATAAGAAATTAATTTAAAACAAACATTGGAGCCGAAGTATGTCTTTCTTTTTTTTTTCTACAAATAACCAAAATTCTTAGAATATTATTGTGAAATTGTAGCATTGTCTGTCTTCATTTGTGATCACGCAGAAATTTGATTTGTTGAAAATGACCGTTACAGGTCTCTTTACTCCTTTGAACTTATTTCTCGGATTTGGCTTCGTAACATCGGAAACTTACTTCTCTAGCTTTAGTTGTGATGGCTCATCTAATATTACAAATGCTCGCACTAACCAGTACTGATAGATTAAAAAAAAAATAAAAAAATGTCTCATCTCAAGATGCTCACAAACCAGAAAAATAAAAACTTAAGCACTATTTAATTTGAACTCTTAGGGCTTGTTTCACAATGTCTGAGTAAAGTTTTGATTAGTTACTCGACACAATAGAAAATATTGGCACAGGGTTATAATTCCACAGGAGAAAAGCTTACAAATTGTCTTTGCACGACTTAAATAGGAAATGCAAAAATATTATTTGTTGGTTTGTGGACTTATTACCTTGTTCCAATATTTATGTGTCGAGTAACTAAACAGAACTTTACTCAGGCGTTGTGAAACAAGCCCTTAAACTATTGTTTTAAAATTGATTATAATTTTGTTAAGTCCATAGGAAGAACTGGCGTTACATCTTGGTCAAAATATTGATGAAATTGTCGCGTCAGTTCGAACAGTTCAAGTTTTTGTTTATAAAAATAATTTATATCACAAATTATATAAACATACATAATGTAACACATACGACTTTTACTAAAGAAAGTCTAAGAATTCTGAAACAAATAGTTACAAGCAAAATACTAATATAAATTAAGTGACTAACTGACTTACTGTTTACTTAAAAAAAATTCTACACAACAACAAAACAGAGACAATCGATTTGATTCAAAATGGAGTGTTTTTAACGGCCCAAAGAATCACTTGAGAAAAAGATAAATAGACACTAAAATCACTAGATGGAAGCAAGATTGTAAAAAAAATGATAGAAATCCATTCATAGAAACTTTGAAATTCCACAAAAATCCACTATTGACACTTGAATTCATATAAATACCTTTTTCTTTTGTTTTAATTAATTCCTTTGACAAAAAAAAAAACAACAATCTATCAAACTGTATAAATGGATGGATATATTATATTCACTTACTTAAAACACAATATTTTTTTTTTTAGTTTTTAACAGGTTGATGATTTTATATATTTTTCCCCTCTTTATGCCGCAACTTAAAAAAAAAAATAAATAATAAATCTGGAACGGTTTTTTCTTTCAATTCACTTTCACAAAAAACCTCTGCACATTATATTTGCGCACAATAAAATGCACACACCACTCAAACTGACGCTACTTCGTCTGTCTCTCAAACAAAAACCAAACGATTGAAAAGTAGTAAAATATAATTTATATAATACGAATCAATTAAACTTCTATTCAAAGTAAACTATGCAGCTGATTTAAAGCTTTTTTTTTTTAATTTTTAATTGAATTTTTTGTATCGTTGGTGTTCGATATTTATTCAGGCAGTACCGAATTTACTCTCTGAAAATTGTTTTGCCTCGTTGCCAACGTTGCAAAACTACGATTTAAACTAAATTAGAAGTATTATATTCCAATGGTATATAATTGTACTTTGTACGATTTATACGCACAAGTAATGGGAGTAAAGTATCTTCTCCTTGTGGATTTGATTTTGGATTCCCAATTCGATTCTTGTTCAGGTGGTGTGAGCGTCGTCATCATATCATCGTTGAGCGTTGAGGTGAATTTCTCTGTTTCGGGGTGAATTAAAAAAAAAAATAAAAAAAAAAAATATCTAGGTACAACTGTAGGTATAGACTGACTGCAGCAGCAGCAGCAGATTGTAAGTAGGTCCAGATTAGTTCTTCGTTTCCTTCTTCTGAAATTCAATTCAAATGCATTTATCCGTACCTATACGATGCAATTGCGCGGACAAGCAGGCGGACGACGACGACGACGCATGGTTGGAACGTATAGGTAGGGAAGGTTCGCATAGTGAAAAAGTGGTCTCAAGTCAAATAAAAGAATGATTAATATGTTTGTACGGGCAATCCAGACTGTAACTGCAACTGCAACGACCGTAAAGGTATATCTATGTGAGACACACCACGGAAAACAGTTTTAGCGAGATCTACAGATGATAAATAGCGATGCGAAACATGATTCTCCATCAGCATTGCTTTTTTCAATATTATACATTTAATTTATTGTAAATCTGTTGGGAATAAAGTTTTTTTTTTTTTTTTTTATTAAAAACAACTTTAAGGTTGATGGATTTCTATAATAGGATGCCTCTAGCTGAAGGATTATAAGGGCTGAAGATTTCATCTATTTACCCAAACGATTGATCTGTGTGCGAAATCAGAAACAAAACTAGTTTGACACGCCTTATACCTGATGGTCAGTCAATACAAGAAATAATAAAATCGAAAAATGTAATACAAAAAAGACTTTTATGTGGTTTACTTGCGTGCAAAGAGATTTAGTGGAAAAAAAAAACATGGACAGCGAAACCCAATCAAAGAAGTTGATTCTGTGAAACTGCGATAAGTCCATTAGTATAATACAGTAATGTCCCACTAATCCGGATCTCATCAATCTTCACCATTTATTTTAATTTTCTGTTATTATGATAATTACCTCTTCTGTCTGCATTGTATTTAAAATGTAGCTACATATGAATCTATGGTTAGAGGGCGATTCAATAATTTTTTTTTAATGAAACATGTTTTTTATGAGTTACAAATAAGGTACTTATTGTTGATTTCTACTTTTTGTACTAAATATAATCATTGCAATTGTCTAGTTTAGAAGATCGTTTGTGTGATTAATTACCATGAATCTGATTACATGGTCAAAGGCCTAAATCTTTGTTTAGAAGAAATAGTCAGATAACATCTGTCGATAATTTTAATTCTAATGATCTCTTAACATCTTCAAAATTGGCATATGTTAATATTTTAACCATCTCACAAATCACGCCAAGTTAATTGGTTTTTTTTTTCATAAATCATCAGATGAGTGTTTTCCAGTTCACAGATTGACAATTTAGTTTGTTTACGTACTCATCCATTTAAAAATGTGATTCATTACAAAAGATAGTTTTTTTTTTTAATGAAAAATTGTCTCTTTTTGTTGCAGCATCAATTGAATTAAATGAAGTGAGTTGTTTAATGGTATCAATTGGCTCTCGGGAATTACCCCGTCATTCCTTTTTTTTTTTTGGAAAATGAAGACATGACAAATCTCTATACAAATTTTAATATTTTTTCTATCTCCACTTCCCTCCATCGACGACAGTAATGTTAGTATGTAATTGAAATAGTTCAACTAGGTTGCTTCTTTTTCACATATAGCCTGAAAAAAGTCACTTTTTTATATAATTGATAATAATATAGAATTGAATTAATAATAATTTGACCAATTATTTGAACTATGTATATGTTTATGTTAAATCGGGCTTTTTTGGTCACTTCCTTTTATATGCAAATAAAACTTTATTTCATACTTTTTCGTAGGGACCTCGACCTCGACCTCGATTTAACATAAACATATGATAATAATATAATTTGATATTTTAATTTTTTTGTCACTAAGAATTTCTGATATAATTTTCAAAAATAAAAGTCCTTTCTCCCACTGGTGCATATAGTGTGTGTAATGTTTACACACATTTTTCTCTAAATCTATTAAGCTTACACAAAAAGGTGTCGGAATCATATTTGTTTGGAATTTTATAAACTGTAATTTAAATTCAGACATTTATCAAAAAAAAACTAAAAACTTTGTATGACATTTATAGGAAAATTTTAGCCCCTTTCAATCTACAAAGTGAAAAGGATTTGATCAAAATTATTAATAGTAGTTCTTAAGATCTGTTTAAGATATCAAATGCTTTGAGATTTTTTCCAAAAAAAACAAGCTTTTTAGAGATATTTAATAAAAACTGAATTTTGCCCCCTTCGGTCCCACAGCTTAGGGTACTTTAAAAGATATGCTTAAGACGTTAAAACAGTGCTCTATTTACAAGACATACATAAATTTAGGTTTTTCGGATTTTTTTTTAAAGTTTGGCTATTTTTTTGTTTAATTTTCTTGATGAGCCATTCTGAAATTTTTCCTTTTTAATTTTGAATCGATCATCCTTAAAAAGTATCAAACTCGATATTTTGATTCGGCTACACAGTTACAGTCGAACCTGATTAGTTGATTTTTTTTTTAAAGAAAACCTTTTTGTAGAACCAAAACTAATTTTTTGAACTTTTTTCTACAGGTTTTTATATACAAAATTTAGTTAGGTGCCAGTTATAGCTTTCATTGAAAATTTTAATTTTAAGTTTTAAGGCACATAAAAAGCGAAATTAGTGATTCTTTTGATGCCTTTTGATTAATTTTTGATTTTGATTTTGATTAATATTTCTAGTAAAAAAAAATATTTCATTTTGGCCCAATCTTTCACAAAAAATGATTTCTAAGATTTCACTGATCAATGGTAAGGTAGTTCATTCATTGAAATTAAGAAATTCATGTTATGTGGAAGTTTGTGCCAAAATAAAATTTTTTTTGGCAAGGATTAAAAATTAAGTCAGCAACTTTATTATGGCATCAAAATAATCACTAATTTCGCTTTTTAAATGTCTCAAAACTTAAAAACAAAAATTCTAATGATGGCTTTCAATGATAGCTATAACTGGCCCCTTAATTGTTTTTATTAGTAAAGTGTATCTATATCTTTTGCGTAAAAGGTTATTTTCATAATCTATAGGTAGATACTTCCTACGAAAATTTTTTTCTTATTTTTGACTTTCTCGAAAACAATTTTACTGCCTTTGATCAAATTTTGTTATCCAAAAGTTTTAAAAATATACACAAATTTTAAATTTACAAACATTTGTTGCATTTAAAAAAAATTAACTTTAAAAAAAAAAAACGAAAACTATTTACCTACTGCATTTTTGGAAGTTGACACTTATCAGCTTTTAAAACTTGAGTTTCGTTTGTTGAACTTTACCCAGGATTGGCCCAGATTTTCTTGACAACTCAAAAAACGCCCGAATGCTTTCAATTGTGTTGTTGACATTCAACGCAAGAAACAAGAAGTTCTGTGCTCAATAATTAAAATATAAAATGACCATGGGCTAATTTGTATGGAGCCTGGGCGTAAGACCAACAGAAATGAAATGTATACCAAATGAAAGGCTATTTTGTGTACATCAATTTTTACTATGGGTACAACACTCCGGTTAGATTGATTAGCTCCTTATTTTTAGAATTTGTAATATATACAGAACTAATCGACTGAACCGGAGTGTAAAAAGTATTGTTTTTATATTTGCTGATCATAACTCTTTCTGTGACCAAAGTTTCAGCTTTGTAGGTAGTAAGATATTCATGTAATTCAGGTTTAAGTCTATGTATAAGCACATAATATCGCATATATATGCGTTCGTTCAAGTGGCTCTATATCTCTGTTCTCCGGCGGTTTTGGGTCTTGCCCCCATAGTAAAAATTGATGTACACAAAATAACCTTTCATTTGGTATACATTTCATTTCTGTTGGTCTTACGCCCAATTTGCCCATCATCCTTTGTTTTAAATTTAGTTTAAAAATGAATTAACACTACTTCAATTCCGTTTCCCTTTTCTATTTTTATATATTATCTTTCAAATTTTGTGTTAACTTATATTTCAAAAATAAATAATTACCTGTACCAAACGAATCCACAACAAAAAAATTTCCTCACAACTCACTTTGGCAGTTTATTCGTTACCTCAATTCGCCATAGCAAAAAACCTAGGACTCTTTTACGGCGAGTTCAAGGCGACCCTAGGTATCAAAAAATAGAAACTGACTGTCAGGAGGAGTTCAGTTAAAAAAAAAAAAAAAACTCTAAAGGGCTCAATCAACAAACTTTTTATATAGAAGGTTCAAATTCCTTAAAAAAATGGTTCTTAAGATTTTGATGCGCTAAAATTGATGCGATATATCGTTTTAAATAAATTTTTTTTTAATTGTATATTAAAATTTTCAAATATATTTTAAAGTTGCTAAATTTATAACTTTTAATTTAGATTTAATTTAATATTAAATTCTGCACATAAATAAATACTTTAAATTTGTACACCAAATTTTTTTTCGTACGAGCAATGGTATAGAAAAATTTAAAAAAAATGTCAGATGTCGAAAATAACAGATTTTCACAATATTTTATACTCTTGAGCAGTGGGTGCCGTTGAAAATTGGTTTACACAAAAATTTGTAGATTATTTACTTCTCTACAAAATAGCATTTAAATTTTTTTTTTTTAGTAGATAGATACCATTAATAAAAAAATAATTTTCTAAAAATTTAGCCAAATGTTAAAATTGGTTTTTTCATACTTAATTCTTAAAAACTGAGGTTTTTGTATAATATTTTCAATGCTCTTTGTAGTTTCTTGTTTTCTACACAATTTTGGTTTTAGGCATATACTTTTTCGTACTAAATATCGTTAAGTCCCGAATAAATTTTAATATTCCTCAAAGAAACTTTAGAAATATACCCAACTGCATACATATTTCAAACGGTGGTATTAATTATGAAAGATTTTCTCCTTTAAATAAAATATTTACATTATTTAATCTTTTTAATAAAAGATGTAATAACTTATTTGACCAATCAGTAAAATTTTCAACTAAGTTCATATCAAGTTTTTACTCAATTATTTAATTGTACTATAGACCCAGTGGCGGATCCAGGATTTGATCATGGGGGGGGGGGGGGGGGTCCAATTACAAATAGAAAACTTAAAGAAAATAAAACTTGCGTGGGCTTTGTGCTACATTATTTATGTGCGTGTACTTAGCACCGCCATTTTCGATTTTCAAAAAAAAATACAAACAAGAAAAAAAAAATTGTAAAATTGCGAATTTAAAATTTATCCCTAAAATTTGCAAATTTGCGAATTTAAAAAATACATTACGGCACATCGCAGCACAAATTGAGCAAAATACAGCAAAACTTTTTTTTTTTGAAAATCGAAAATGACGGTGCTAATTTCACGCTAAGTTTCTTCGCATCATTTGCGTTCGGTCGTGAAAGTCGGAAATATGCGATTTTTGTATCTCTTTGGCTATATCATTTTTTGAGCACAACTTGTAAGTTTTTAGAAAAATTTTATTTTGGAAAAATTTCATCCTCAAAATTTTCAAAAATATTTACGGCACACCGCAGCACAATTTGACCACAATGCAGCACAGTTTCTTTTTCAAAATCGAAAATGGTGGTGCTAACTTCTTTTTGCCCTTATAATATTGAATAGTATTTTAATATGTTGCTTTGGAGAGGTAGATATGATAAATTGCCTAAGTCTTCTAAATTTAACATACCGTACGTAAGCCCTTGAACTAAGTTTCCATCATATTATAGCCTTTACACACCGAATCAAAATCGAGATTTCGATCAAAAATCACCAAATCTCATCAAAATCCACAAGATTTCCCCTACATTTTCAGATTTCGTAATCTAGTAGATTACTGCGAAATCTTCTTTTTTTTTAGTTTCTATCAACACTGAAATTTGATTGAAATTTCAAACAATATCTAGATTATGTGTGGTGTGAACGATTCAACGAGATTTGGAAATCTTGTGCCGAAATCCGAGATTTTGGTTCGGTGTAAAAACCGTATAAAACTGCTACGCAATGTAAGTAGGTATACTCCTTTTTCTACTAAGATGCATTTGAAGTTTTTGAGGTAGGTATTCATTACACTTGAAGAAATTTTAAGTCGAAATTTTATAAAAAGATGGGCTTTCTGTAATTAACACAAAATGTAGGTCGAAGAGAAGTAAATATTTAATAAATAAATAAATTAATACAAAAATGTTTGGTTTCAATGCTCATGGGGGGGGGTCCGGACCCGAACACCCCCCCCCCCCGTGGATCCGCCACTGTATAGACCTAAGTAGTTCTGTATTTTTTAAGCTAGTCTTTAGCTATCTATGTGAAATAAAATAAGTCGATAACGCATATTTTCCAAAAAGGTCGATATCGCAATTATTAGTTTTTTAACTTATTGTTCTTAAACAGCGAATGGTAACGAAAAAAGTTTCCTAAGTATTTTAAGATTATGTGTCCCTCTACAAAAAAAGCATCCACTGTTTCTTACAAAATTATTTTGAAAGAAACATCTACAAAGCTAATTGAATATATTTTACAAAAATCTTAGTTTTTAAGAGTTAAGTACGAAAAAAAATAATATTATGTACTAACTTTGTTAATTTTCATGTTTACGTTAGTTTTGTACAATTTTTCAAATTTTTTTTTTCTATTTTGACTGGTGTATTTGAAAATTTGAACAACTAGAGTAATTATGAGATCAGATTTTAGTTCGAGGCAAACAAAAACTTTTGGAAAAGTGTAAAGTTCTGGTCTTTTGCAGGAACACCGCGGTTGAATATTATTCTCTTTTGTTAATTTTGGAACATCTTTTGTTTTTAAATTAAAATAAAATAATTTTTTATTTGTTTGTTTTATTGCATCAAGCTGATATATAAATGAGTATTAAAATATATAATCTTTATAGACTATACTGATAAATAATAATGATCAACACGTGATACCTTACAATTTGGGTATATTTTTATAAGTGGGTCCAAAGATAATAGCATTCCATTTTATCTTAAGAGAATATCTCGAATGGAGATTATTGATATATACTTACTCAAAATTTCCAAAGATTGGTGGTCATTCAGATTACATCTTGATTAAATAAGAAGGCTTTTAGACTAAGGCCCCCCAACCAACGAATCCAAGAATTTCATGTTTGCATATAAAAAGTTAAGATCTATATAAAAAATATATTTATTTATTTATTTATCTACGACAACATTCTGGTGTACTTTAAAAAAAAAAAAATTAATTTGGCAACTTATAGAAAAGAAAATTTCCTACAAAAATGATCCTCACAGTATTTTGTACAACAAATACTAAAAGTCTTCTAAATCTTCTAGAGAATTTGATGACCTACAACTTATGTGTGATTAGAAGTAGGTACACCATTCAGCTTATAATAAACAGGTATTTCTGAAGTAAAAGACAATTTTAAAAGGATTTTATGCAACGAAAATTTTTTTTTTATTTTCCGGGAATGTGAGACAGAAAAAGGCCAATGAATGGCTTCCTCGCTTGATATCCCAGAAGTAACAATTATATGCGATCAAGCATTATGTATGTATGTTATTGATGTGCACATACCCCTTTAAATACGATTAAATTCATCGCAATATTTCATAATGAAAGTCTAAAGTATATATAGTTTCTAAATTAAGATTAAGTGATTTACGCTTCCTAAGGACTAGGACCAAAATCGACTGATAAACGATTTCCATGATTAAGAATTTAAATTGTGGATTTCTTAATTCAAAAATTTCTTTACAGTTCACATTTTATGATTTACCATATGATTTAATCCTTGCTTATAAGATGATAAGTTGTAAATAAATTGGCCCAAGAATTGGCAAATTCTATATAAACTCGTGGTTGTAAGTTGGGGTTGGGTTCGATATCCCGCTTTTTATAATTCGGTTTTTTAAATACCGCTTTTTATAATCCTGTTTTTTCTAATCCCGCTTTTTCAAGATTCCGTTTTCTTTAATCCCGCCTCTTATAGTCCCGTTTCTTATTATCCCGCTTTTGCTATCAAAACTAGTTGTTTTAACTCCCACCAAAATTTCATTAGGACTTATTTCATAAATTTGGGAGCTAGTTCATTTGGGACTAAGTTAATTATGAAATAAGTCCCAATGATTTTAATAAACACTGAGGATTCCGATACGCTACCTGCAACCCCCCTGCTTGGACACACTATAGGATTTGGGTAGGTGCGAGGTTGGGTGTATGCAAAGTTTCTTTTTATCATTTGGTAGTTTTTATTTAGTGGGACATAACCCATCATTTGCATTTTGGGACTTATTTCATTTTATGTTGGGAGTTAGTTCCAAAAATAATGGGAATTATTTCATAATGAACCAAGTCCCAATTTCAGTGGGAGTTAGTGCATTGGGAGTTAGTTCATTTGGGAGTTAGTTCATGGGGCCAATTTTTTCAATGAGTAAATATATGTAAATAATTTTGATTTTGTGAGCAAAAACAAATGTGTGCAGTAAAAATCGGAAAACACCCCCACATATTTTCTTTTATTCGTGTAGTTTTTATTTTTTGAAATTTACAAACGTCCCCTGTAGGTTATCTTATATATAAATTAAATAACTCAATAACTGAATTACATTTAAAAAAAAATCACAATTTTTTAAAAATTTCCTACGCCCAAAATACCACCCCAACCGAAACTTCCTTGTCTTATGTATAACTTTTACTGTATCTCCTTCCCGATTGTGTAAAATGAATCCTCATCCAAACTATTGTCATACAGGGTAAGTCAAAAGTTTCTTCCTAATTTGAAAAAATCACAACTCTTCTGTTTTTAATTTTTTTTTTCTTTTCTTTTTTAAGGTACTTGGGAGATTTACTAAAATGAACTACAGCGCTTTAGAAAGGACCAAACTAATTGAATTTTATTTTGAAAATAATCACTCGATTATTTAAACCCAAAGAGCTTATCGGTGTCATTTTAATTAGCCTCCAAGTTCTCCGGATTTGATTGCACAAGACTTTTTCTGTGGGGTTATTTGAAGGGTAAAGTGTACATAAATAAACCCATCACTATCCCGCAGCTGAAGGAGAACATTCGTGCTGAAATACAGGCGCTCAGCCCAGATGTCCTACGAAGTGTTGTGGAAAACGCTGAAAGAGCCCGTCTCTGTGAGCATGAAGCTGGTGCTCATTTGAGGGACATTATATTCCATACTTAGCCCAAAAAAATTTCCATAAATCACACTTGTGATTCTAAAATAAATATTATTAATAAAAAATTAAATCTGTAAAAGTTATTATCACTTTAAATTACGAAGTCACTTTTGACCCACTCTATATTTGTCTATTTTAGCTATTTTAGTGGCAAGAAACACAACTTTCCAGAGGAATGAGTTAGTGACTGTGAAGGCTGATTCACTATGTAACGAAAAAACGAGACGTCATGTCAGCGTGAAAATATTCTCTTTTTAAAACAAAATATGAGACATAAAATCAGGTTCAAGTCCAATTCAAATTAATTTTATACCATTCGAAAGGTATTGTCAGTGTGACGCTAGAACTCTTCTTTTTAAAACAAAATTTTAAACAAATAAATTATAGGTAATAAAGCATTTCTTGTCGTCATGTTACCTCTTTTATCCAATTTTTCGAACTTATGACGCAACGAGACGTCGAGAAATGCTTTATTGTGTATTATTTCATTGTTTTAAATTCGTCTTTAAGGGAAGGCGAAGAGATCTCGTCACGCTGAAGCACGTTTCGTTTTCTGGCCGCATAGAGAATCAGGCTTGAAACAGCAATTCAATCAGTCAATGAGTCAGTTAAATAGCCACTCAATGAGTCAGTGAATGAGTCGGTGAATGAGTCAGTGAATGAGTCAGTGAATGAGTCAGTGAATGAGTCAGTGAATGAGTCAGTGAATGAGTCAGTGAATGAGTCAGTGAATGAGTCAGTGAATGAGTCAGTGAATGAGTCAGTGAATGAGTCAGTAAATGAGTCAGTGAATGAGTCAGTGAATGAGTCAGTGAATGAGTCAGTGAATGAGTCAGTGAATGAGTCAGTGATTGAGTCAGTAAATGAGTCAGTGAATGAGTCAGTGAATGAGTCAAAGAACGAGTCAGTGAATGAGTCAAAGAATGAGTCAGTGAATGAGTCAGTGAATGAGTCAGTGAATGAGTCAGTGAATGAGTCTGTGAATGAGTCAAAGAATGAGTCAGTGAATGAGTCAGTGAATGAGTCAATGAATGAGTCAGTGAATGAGTCAAAGAATGAGTCAGTGAATGAGTAAGTGAATAAGTCAGCCAGTGAGAGATTCTGTGAGTGATTCAGTGAGTGATTCAGTCAGTGAGTCAGTCGATTAGTCAGATAGTGAGTCATTCATTCAATGAGTCAGTCAGTGAGTCAGTGATAACATATAATTTATGACCCATCATGTTTGATATCAATTTTGCAAGATTTCTGATAACCTCATTAGATAAAATTTTAATAGGCATGTTATTGTTGATCTTTCTAGACAAATCCATTTAGGAAAGTGGTTATAATGATAAATTAGGTGATATGGTTAGAATACTTTAGAACTCTCTACTTAATCGGGGCAATTGCCTTATCTTTTCCCCCTTGTAATTCAATAATCTTTTCCATCTTATTATTGTGTACTTGGAATATATGGTTATAAAATATACAAACACAAATATATAAAATACAAGTACACCAATTCATTGACCATGCCTAAGTTGATTGATGAAAGTTAAAACGAATCCTTTTCAATTTGACATCTTATTTTCAACTCACTTGGGTGTGTTCAGTTATTTAGATATCAAATTCAGAATTGCAATATTTCAGGTCAAGAAACGTGGAAGTATTAATTTTCAAATATAAAAAATCTTTTGACTTGAAAATTTATAAAACCTTCCAAAATTCGTCATAAATTCGATGGGACGAATTTCATAATCAGCTCAACAGACATTAAAGTTTTCGAGAAAATTAGATTAAATTGTTAAATTTAAAGCAGTTAATTAAATGATAGATAAAATAAGTATTATAAATTTTTCGTGTCAATTCTACTAATCGAAACAACAAATGATAATTTTTTGACTGAAACAATCAATACTTCTCAGCAGAGAGTTGATTTTAGATAAGAATGCTTTTATAAAAAAAAAAAATTTCCCAAATACTAACCTTGTTTCTTGGATTAAGTTCTCAGCATCTATTTTGTCTCGTACCTGTCTGACGCTATTTAAAATGCAAACGACCAAGATATTGACGAAATCGCATTTTGGGGTTTAAATTTGATACTACTAGCCACGTTTTAGTGAAGAAATTATACAGTGACCTAGTAAAAACAATTATTGTTTGTACACAAAAAAGATTTGTTTTTATTTGAGTGTAAAAAGTTTGCTGAGTTGTTATGCACTTTTACCAAAACACGGCTACTATAAACGCAAAATTTATCGGTAGATACACTTCGAATTTGATGAAAATTGATCCTTGATTGATAAAGACCAATTCTAAAATTTCCCAGGGAACAAAACTCCCTGGGAGTAGTGTTAGGATTTGGAAGTAGAATGCTCCTTACGCCGATTTCCCCGGGAGAACATTTTTCCCTTCGAAAGTACACCAAGTTATACAGATCAATTCTAAAATTTCCCAGGGAACAAAACTCCCTGGGAGTAGTGTTAGGATTCGGAAGTAGAATGCTCCTTACGCCGATTTCCCCGGTAGAACATTTTTCCCTTCGAAAGTACACCGTTATACAGATCAATTCTAAAATTTCCCAGGGAACAAAACTCCCTGGGAGTAGTGTTAGGATTTGGAAGTAGAATGCTCCTTACGCCGATTTCCCCGGTAGAAGATTTTTCCCTTCGAAAGCGGGTATATGAGAGTTCTGAATGTTACAAAACAGCTGTTTTGCAGTATTAAAAATATAAATCAAACTGTAGGAAAAAAAATAATTTATTCCCAGGGAAACATTTCCTCGGGAATATTCCTTTAAAATTGGGTTGATACTTGATAGTGCACCGGAGCCAAACAAGATTGTATTTTTTCAATTTTGATTTATTCTTTCTTTTGAATGGTATGAACTGTTAGAAATAAACTGCGCAATAGACAAAAAGGTCATATATTCCAAATTTAAGTTTTATTTTCTGGAAAAAATTAAATTTCTGACGCAAGTCCTTTTTGTCTTTCGTCAAATATCAATTCAATTCATCTATTATTTAGCTAACGAACTTTGTTGAAAAAAAAAGTAAAAACACACGAACATAAGTTTTCAGAAAAAGATTTTATTAATTTTAAGAATTTTATACTTAATTTTACTATACATTTTTTAAAACTATATCATAAAACACTTCTAAGTGAATATATTAATACTTAACATAGAAGATCACTCACTATACACTTAAAATATTCAAATACTTGGAATTTATATCCCTTAAAATCACTACATATTTTAACAATTGGATTTCATTTTCCCTTAAATATAATTCTTTAACTAATTTATTTAGGTAATTTTAGTTGATTCTGTTTTTTTTTAGATATTTTATCGATTGTGTTGTTTGTTTTTTTTTTATTTTTTTTTAATCGCCTTGAACTTATTTTATCTACATTAATCTTAAACCATATTAATTATAATTTGTGTACTTGTGTTAAATACATTTTGCCGGTGGTTCTGTCATATCAAAACATTAACAAATGTGATAGTCATATCTGACATGAAGAACTTTCGGTTACCTTGTGATCGATTTGCGTATGAGTTTTGCTGACGTAACAATCATCAATCTTATCCAATGGATTAATGATTTTCGATTCACAATAATAAAGATTACTGCACGATGATGAAGCACTTACATCCGAAGTATTCTCATCTTTCTTACTTGATGAAGTTTCCATAGAGAAACGACGGCGTAATCGTTGTGCTCGGAAATAGTCGATTTCTTCTTGTGTAATGCCACACATAGTTGTAGTGTCATCTGAATAATCAGAAACTACAACCGAAGGTGTTCGTACAAATCGAACACCTCCACCTTCACTGCTTTGATAGTCACTCAAGCAACTCTGTGCCGATTGTCTCCGTGAATTAGATACGAAACGATCTTCGGGAATTTCTACGACATTTTCTTCGAGCAGCAACCTACTGAAAATTGTAGGAACTATAAGTTGAGTAATGTTAACTTCTGTAGTTGGTGAGTCTAAGAGGTTGTTTGGTTCAGCAATTGGCAATAGGGCAGGACGTAGTGGAAGATCCGTTATAGTAAGTGTCAAACGACGACCTTTTGTTAAAGGTTGTTGTGGTTCCATGACTTCACCATCTAATCCAAGGGCCGAATCAATACTTCCAACTCTTTCCATTCTTGCTTTTGATGTTCGTAGACATCTCATGATTTCTTCTTCTGCTGGAGACATCACTTCGTGGTCATAGGTTGCATTCCTCTTCAAACTGAGTTTTCTTTCAAGATCTTTTGACAAACTTTCTCTGGAATCCATGTTGTTTGTTGTACTTTGGTGTTCAATTTTTGTATACATTTTCATATGAAACCTTGGAGGGACGTTTTTTTTTTTTTTTGGTAGGCTAACTAGTCGTGGTAATTTTTAAATTTTTGACTCTGGTATATCCTGTTTGCGTTTTTTTTATCCTTTAATCACGTTAATGTTTCTCCACTCAAGAAAGTCTGCTTATAAGCCGGAAATGACAGACAGATATGTGAGTGAGGTGAATTAACTGTGTACATTGACGATGTGGACGTTTCAACATCTAGATGGCAACTAGCTTGAGATTCTTTGGTTCTCGTCCATTTATTTTTTATTTATTTACTGGTATTAGTGATGTGTAAGCAGCGACTCAGAGTTTTTCAGAGTGTTTTCTTTTTTATCGTTTGCGTGCTGATTGCGAGAAACTGTTGTATTTTTTTTTGTATTGTTTTTGTTGTGGTTATCATTATACCCTACTAACGTCAGAGCAGTTATATTATTATTACTGTAAACAGTGAGTATAGATATCTCCATGCGGCGAGAAGTTTGCCGAGTATACTGAACCGACTTACTGATAAAGGGGTTTTTGAAAATTTATATATTTCTCAACAACTAAGGTTTTTTTTTCGATAAGATTAACACTTGTGTGTTTCTGATGTTTATGCTTAACCATCATCATCACTTAAAATCTCTATCTATAGAGGACTGTCATTTGCGTCTTTAATTCGAATGACACCCACCCTCCAGAGCAACAGCAGCTGTTGTTTCGGCGGGGTTTTTACTCTATGGTTGCATTAATTTTTTAAGTGAATTTTTTTTGCCTGCTGACGTTGAATTGAATTAAGTAGAAAAATTTAATTCATATGCAGCCCCATCAGAACCGCTATTTGAGATTTGTGCGTCATTTAATGCCGGCAAACATGGGATATACTATTTACTTATAACAGAGAGCTTGGTATGTAGTGTAGGTTTAGAATTGAGTTTGAACAAAATTTTAGGTGATTCAGCTGATTGTCGTAAGTTGCTTAATATTTTGACATTTTATTATTTATTGTTCACTAAGACAGACAGCGACTAGGTATATTTCGTATCACTTATCAGTCATTGTTGTTTATGACCATCATCACTTTGTTGAGACTAGAGGCTAGATGGTGTGTGGTGAGGGGGTATAATAATCACAGTTATAGGTACGTGCGATAAATGTTGATAAAAATTCCAAGTCTGTGAAAAAAAAAATGTATATAAAGATAAACATTATTATAGTCAGATAGATTGTGTTGGTTAATATATTATAGGAATTTATTTTAGCAAGAATCGCAGTTGATATAGGTACACGCAGAAAAATGATTGCTTAAAAGCAACGTTAAACTCGGTTAAGTAAAATAGCAAACACTAGCCTACCCGTGCGAGAACATAAAAATAAAAGACGCACGAAAACAAACAAATGCAGTTTTTGAACAAATTATTGACATTTTTAAAATAAAATTATAATTCGTCAAATCAGCAGGTAATCTCGCTTCGTTTGACAACTCATTTGTCAAAATTGGTATAGTATGAGAGTCGGAAAGTGAGTCTAGATTATAGAAATAGTATATAAGATTGTTAAAATAAAACCATCAAACTAACCAGGTTGTTGTTGTTCAGAAATTCAATGAAATTGACGGAATACAGAATGTTCAAGTCTAATAAACTGACATTCAAGTATGAATAATACAATAAATAATAATAATAACCAGGTTAACAGTTAAGTGAACTCGATTAAAAAAAAGATTATTTAAATCAACACACTGATTCGGTTAAAGTGTACTTAATTTTATTAAACTACTTCTGTGTTTGTTTGGTTTTAATAAACAATTAACTTAGTTAATGAATTAATATATTAAATCGCTCTTAGTAACCAATCTACTTAGAGATGTATGAAATTAAATAAATATAATTATTTGATTTAAGCAAGTTACTCGTTTAACATAAACGATCTTCAAAATTGCGAATCTTAACCAAGTTTCTCCATTCTTATAACATTTTTAGGTTTTTATTGTAAACAATTTATTTTAATCGAGTCAACTATTCGTTAGAATTAACATAGTAAGCTGTGTAATTTTTACCCTCGACTACGTTATATTTAACCCTTTTTTTTTTAACTCACCAAAAAACACTCTCGGTTAGTAATTATTTTTCTGCGTGTATCCATCACAGAAGTTCTCATATAACATTTTTAGGTTTTTATTTTAAACAATTTATTTTAAATCGGGTCAACTATCTTAGAATTAACATAGTGAACTGTGTAATTTTTACCCTCGATTACGTAAAATTTAACACATTTTTTTTTAACTCACCAAAAAACGCTCTCGGTTAGTAATTATTTTTCTGCATGTATCCATCACAGAAGTTCTCATTTCTCCCAAATTTTAATGAGAAGTACTAATTGTATGTTATGGAGAGTACCTAGTACCTAGCTGTCAACTTGGATTGATAGGTGACTATTCACATCATTTCAGATGTTAGAAGAATAATTATTATCATTCATATGAATGATCTATTTTACTGAATTTTTTTTTTTAGTTAAATCGAAATATGCAACATTACTTCCCTCAACTATATAACCAAAGGCAGTAAAATTCTAGAGAGTCATGTGATTTTATTTCATATACCTACATTTATGTCAAATATGATTGTGATGTTTTAAGTAACAACCAAGTGTTGCATGGTACTTTCAATTGACGTAGGTACTAAAAACAGAATTGTTGGATTTCCAAAAAAAAAAAAAAAATGGTGTCTTCCGAATAAGTTGACGTTTTTTTTTTACCCATTATACGTAAATAATACTCAAAGTGGTATACTTAATGTTAACAAAAATTACAGCTTGTAAAAGACTTTATATGTAGATAGGTACCTACGTAGGTTAAGAGTTTTTTTTTTCGATACTGAACAATTCTCATTTATGCACTTTTATAGTTATATTTATAATTTTATCAGAATTAACGTCATATCAAAATTTTATTTATATTTAAGGAGTAAATAAATATATTGTTGTATGAAGATTTTTATATAGTTTTTTTTTGTCTTTTTAGATTCATGCTTTGTACATACCTTTCAAACTGTGAAATGACGTCATATTCGGACTTTATATGATAGTCGCAAGTTTAGAAAGCCTTGAAATTCTGGGAAGTATACGTTAAAGTTATTTTGGAGAAAAAACAAACAAAAACAAAGGTTATTGATTGCTCTTGACAAAATCTCGATAAGTATATGTTTTTTTTTTAGATTTTTTATTTCTAACTAAGATAACTCAGGAGTGCCTATAGAGATTTTTATTGTGTAGGTACTGATAAAATAATAACAAAATTTTCTGACATTGAAAATTAAATAAAATGCGCGTCTGAAACGTACAATATATGAGCTATTTCTTGTAGTTTAAAACGGCTCAGGGTCATAGGTCCACAGCCCAAAAGTCCATAAAGGACCACAGGACAAAACTATTTTTTTTTTTTTTTTTTTTTTATTTTGATTAAGTGCCTTGTTAGTTAGGGAATAATATTTTTGAGATTAAATCACATTGTGGACTTATGACCCAACTTCCTTGATAAAATTAGGGAATTATGAAACATTGTTAAGGTAACTGTCCATTTGAGAGTTTTTGATGTGTAAACATCTATACTGGCGGTAGGGTGACAAAAAAACGTAACGCATCTTGTGATCGTGATTGTGATTCTGTGATTTTGATCCACGTTACGTTACGTATGTTTACGCATCTTAACCGTGAGTCCCGGCACTCACATTTTTTTTTTGCTAGTTAACTCCCGAGAGTTACTGTTGAATATCCGTCCATTTGAGACTTGATTTTTTGAGATTTTAATATCACTAGTTCACTTTTAAAGTTTTGAGAGTAAATTTACTGAAAGTACTTTCATAAGAAAAGTACGAAATGTGTCGGTATTCTGTGAGCTTATCTCCGATAGTAATCGAAACATGTGTCCACTCCACTTCACTCCACTCCAAAAAGTGAGACCGATAGTTTCGCGCAGGGACATAAAGCCCAATTTTTATTTTTGGGGCTTACGTCCCACTTGAGTGTAAGTTAGTAAGTTACGAAGTTTTTACGTCCCACTTGAGTGTAAGTTAGTTAGTTACGAAGTTTTATAAAAATCGTAAGTTTTTAATCATCGCGTTTCGTTGAAATTAAATTTCGATATTACATTTTTTGTTGTTGTTCTGTCTCGCGGTTGCATCTCAAGATGTTGTGGTTTTGTGTGACTTGAACTTATTTTTAAAATCAATGATATCGTTCTAAAAATAAGATTATGTTTGTTTGGTGACGTGGAGTTTCTAAATTGGTCAATTTTCAAAATTAGCTATGAAACCGGATAGTGGAAAAAAAACAGTTTTGAGAAACTTGGTTAAAATTTAAGTTGCCAAACAGAAATATTGTGATTAATTATTTTTTAAAGTTATAAAAATAATTTGTGAAAGATTACACACTCCCACTCCCACAGATATCAAAAAAAATAAAATCCAAATAATCATCACATAAATTTAACATCTGCTTTACCTGCTCCTCGCTTGCCCGTGATTAAATACTTGGGCATTTTGGTTCCAATGAAACGATTCGCTGAAACGTTCCGCCTTTAAGACCATTTCTCGTCACTTTCTTGGCAATCAATGGCAACTTCTTCTTAATGACCATATTCTTGACACCTTGGTAATGTTGAGGTGGTGCTCGTTTAAGTCCTTTCTTTACCAATCGATCGGACAACCGTGCATTCTTTTTCGAGCAGTATCTTTTTTTCCAATTGAAGGTTTACCAACTTAAAGGGTACACAAAATAAACTATGTCATTAAAGGGAACGTAGGAATATGCGGCATATATAGGAAATGCGCGGAACACAAAAAGTTTCTTTGTAATGTAAAAAAAAACTCATTTTAAAATTTTGGACTTAGACTAGCTCTGCATTGTAACTTCAAAAGTAAGCCAAGTTCTTCTTTATATAAAACCCTGTATATTGAAACAACTCTTACTAATGAGACAAATTTATTATTTAATGACTTAAATTTGGCGGTTCTCTGGTCAAGTTTTCAAATCGTTTTGAATTGTGAGTAATGAAAACTTGCCAAGTATAAACCGCCAAATTTTAGTCATTAAATAATAAATTTGTCTCATTACTTAGAATTGTTTCAATATAACTCTACTTAATATATTTGATATTAAACCTTCATTGATAACAATTTGGCGTACTTTTAGATCTCACTACTTTTCACGGCTGAATTGTTACATACAGGTTTTTATATAGAAGAATTTGGCTCTCTTTTGAAAATTTTTGTTTTTGGTCTGATTATGTTAATTCTAACGTAGTCGACTTGATTTAAATAAATTGTTTAAAATAAAACCTAAAAAAGTTATAATAATGAAGAAACTTGATAAAATTCGCAATTTTGAACATCGTTTAAGTTAAACGATTAGCTTGTTTAAATCAAATAATTATATTTAGGTAGTTTCACACATCTCTGAGTAGATTGGTTAATATGAGCGATTTAATGTGTTAATTCATTAACTAACTTAATTGGTTATTGAAACCGAACAAACTAACCCAGAAGTAGTTTAATAAAATTTAGTACACTTTAACCGAACCAGTGTGAAGATTTAAATAATCTTATATATTATTATTTCTACAGTCTAGACAGCTCACTTTCCAACTCTCATACTACATCGATTTTGACAAATGCGAAACTACCCGCTGATTTGAAGAATTATAATTTTATTTTAAAAATGTTAATAATTTGTTCAAAAAACTGCATTTGTTTGTTTTCGTGCGTCTTATTTTTATGTAATTGCGGGTAGGCTAGTTTTGTTTAGGCTCGGTGCACACATGCGTTTTTTACGCGCGGTGCACCGCCTTTGCGTCTTTCAGTACTCACAATTGAATTGAGTGGTGGTGGTGGACGCTGTCATTTTTGTTGGTAAAAAGACTAACCGCTGCGGCACCACGCGTTATAAGAACGCTTGTGTGCATCGGGTCTTAATCGAGTTGAATCGTATAATTTAATCTGGTGAGTTTGCAGGTTTTATATTAAAAATGTGTGTTAATAAACTTAACCGAGTTATGAATGGTTTTGAACCAATAATTTTTCTGTATGTTCATCATATATACATCTTAATCTGATGTGTTAAAATTTTTTTTTCGAAACAACTCTTCACTAGAAATAACAAAAAAAAAAGAAACAATGTACACTTTATTATGATTTATAAATATTGCGATTTTGAACTAAAAAGTTAACTCTATCAAAATGAAATATAATATAGCCTCAAAGATAGTACAGTTTTTTATTAGTGAAAGAATTCTTAAAATTGATTCACCAGTTCTCGAAATTACCCCCTTCATAGGTACGAACAAACAAACAATAAAATATAATATAAAATTGTTTTTAATTCGTCAAAATATTCTACATACAATGGTTCTCGATTTCTTGGCTTTAATTTCTTGATATGGAAAAGAATCAACATAGATAAATTCCAAGGTTTTACAATGTACACTTAAATATGTCTCAGTAAAAGTTTAATTGTTTTAAAAATATGAATTAGAACATTGACTTTTATAAATATTAATATTGTTTTTTTTTTGTTTGTTTAGGTAAACGTTTGTTTTAGACTTCTGGGAACTACCTTTATAAAAATATAGCACAATTTACAGCAAAATAAAATACTTTATCGTATCTCTATACCTAATATAGTTTTGTTTTGAACACACACCAATATATGTATGTATGTATAGTAGGTATAGTAGAATATACAAAACAATTAACAATTACTTTAATGTGTCTTATTCAAATAACAATATTTTTTTTGTGATAAGACATTTTAGTACCGAATCATATGATTCTCAAAGTTATTTTTGATATCTAGGTATGTGTACTTAATAAATACAAACATTTGTTCCTTGTTCATTTAGCGTACGTCATTAAGAGATTTCGATCCAATCGCATAAATTTGATGCTTATAAGTTCAAGATTACTGCAATATTGATGATCTTATATCATATTTTTAATTATTCTAAGGACAGAATAAAAGAAAAGAGGAGGAGATTGGAAATTAACGTCGAATTTCAAAAAACAGATAATCTGAAATATTCAAAACAAATTGTAAGCGTTGCGTTGTACTAAATCCGAATGTATTTACATTCAATTTGCATAATTTCCATCCGGATTTAAGTTTTAATATGAATGAATCAAGTGAATAATAGAATAATATGGCCGTAAGAGATCATGTAGGAATCTAGTTTATCAAGACATTGGTTTCCTGATTAAAATTCAAAACTCAGAAAAAGAAAACAATATTATTGAAGCCTTAACTTCGAATTAACATGAAAAAAAAATAAATATAAATAACAAATATTTATAACCAAATCATTGTGAACATTTAAACAAAAACCATTTTCTTTTTGAACTGAAGCTTCTTTCTTAACCCAGGCTCATGGAATAAGGGATGGTTATCACTTATTAGTATCACATCAGTAAAAGCAACCTAGAACGAAGTAGTGATGAAGGAAGTAAAACTAACACCATATTACATAGTTGCCACCCGACTGGAAAGTCAGGGAAAATCAGGGAAAGTCAGGGAACGCGAATTTGGCCAGGGAAAGTCAGGGATAGTCAGGGAATTTCGAAAGTGGTAAGGGAAAATTTTTTGTACAATGAAAAAAATTTAACATTTCGTTGAACTCAGGTACCCTACTCTGTATTTTGTTCCGAAAGTCAGTTGTATCCGAAAGTGATTTTTCGTTCCGCTTTTGAATTGGAACTTTGTAAAACTTTCGAAGGAACAATAGTATTTAATACTTCATTCACTTATGGATTATTTTTTTTCAGATTGCGAATATTTTTGATTAATTTTTGTAAATCCTGGAAAATGTTTTTGAAAATGAGGTACTTAACTCGAGCTAGACGAGCTTTTAAATAATCAAAAAAATTTTGGGCCGAAAAAAGTTAAATTGTTTAAGAATCGAATTTAAGTTATAGTACGAGGGCTAACAAAATTCAGAAAATCTGGCTGGTGGGATGCGTTTTTCTGTACGCTTCACTTTTGAAACCGTAAAAATTGATTTTTAAAGTCATTTCAACAGTTTTAGCTTCTTTTTCATTCCGTTCTATAAACTATTTGCCATATGAATTACAGGTCATGTAGATGTCAGACGTTGCAAAATACGTATGGCAAGCTTTTTTTTAAATAAAGAAAATAGAATATGAAGATTTTAATTTGGAAAAAAATTATTAAAAAAATAACGGTAACATAATATTACTATAGTTTTTTGAAATCTATTCTTTTATTTCACATTTAAATTACTATATTTGAATGAATAGTTTCTTAACATTAATTTTCAAACTTGAAATTGCAAAAAAAAAAAAAAAAAAAACAAAACATGTTACTCATAATGTAGGTACCATGTTATTAAATTCCTGTTTATCTTTAAGTATCTACATAGTACTATCATCCATTTTTATTCGATCACTAAAAACTCATGTCTTCTATTTTTTAAGAATTTTTTTTTGAAATTTTTGTTCGGATTCTAGAGCTCTTAAATAGCTCCAAAATACTAGACTAAAACTTTTTCCCTTACGTTTTAAACTTTTTCCTGTGATTGCTCTGCTAACTGCATTATATTTACAAGAAAAGTACTCGAGCACTAAATTTTTTTGTTGGGTGCTTAATTAGCACTTGATAAGCGCATAATGATGACGTCACAAAAATTAAGTTATGTTTCTCAAAGAGTTACTATTTTAATTTTTTTTAAATTTGGTCAGGGAAAACTTTAAAATTGGTCAGGGAGAGTCAGGGAAAGTCAGTTAAATTTATTTTGAAAAATAGTGGCAACTATGTGTTATAACAAATGCAAAAATTAATCAATGATAATAATTTTATTAAATAATTTAACAGTCGTATTTATTAGATCTTCTTAAAGTCTCTCTTAGAGGTCATTTAGTTAAGTGTGCTCAACTATTTAAATTGCCTTTAAGTTACGTAATTTAAATTCGTTTCTATAATCGTTTCCCATCTATACCTACTTAACTAAACAATGATTTTGTCACGTAACGTAAACGAATCTACAAATTGAATACCTCTCGGTTGTTTTTTGATAGTTTTAAAAATAATGCAAAAAAATGGCTTTAAGCAACTTTTAAATTCGGTAAATGGCGTTTAATAACAGACCTTTACGTTCTTATGCGCATAACTCGGGTGAGCTCCAATTTGCATGGCATTTTTTTGTTAGATTTGTATTGAAGCAGGCAGTGGCGGATCCAGGATTTGGTCCAGGGGGGGGTCCAACTAAAAATAGAAAACTTAAAGATAAATAAAACTTGCGTGAGTTTTGTGCTACATTATTTATGTGCGTGAAGTTAGCACCGCCATTTTCGATAAAAAAAAAAACAAACAAGTACAAACTGAGCTTAAAACTGCGCAAGTATAACTTTTTAAAAGATCGTAATTTTGAAAACAAAAATTAAGAATTTGCAATTTAAAAAGTATTTACGGCACAATGGCAGCCCAAGTTGAGCAGAATACGGCACAGCTTTATTTTTTTTTTTGAAAATCGAAAATGGCGGTGTTAACTTAACACCTTCCCAACATTTATTGTTGGCCCTAAAAGCTATAAATATGCGAATTATTTTTTGAGCAAAATGCAGCTTCCAAATTTTCGAATTAAAAAAAAAAAATAAATAACCGGAACATCACAAGTTGAGTACAGCGAAACCTTTTTTTGCAAATCGAAAATGATGGTGCTAATTTCACGCTAAGTTCCTTCGCAACATTGCGTTCGGTGCGATTTTTTTATCTCTTCGATTGTATTATTTTTTGAGCACAAAACAGCATAACTTTAAGTTTTTAGCAAAACTTAATTTTGGAGAAAATTCCGTCCTCAAAATATTTACGGCACATGCGCAAGTTGAGCACAATATAGTAAATTTTTTTTCAACATCGAATATGGCGTCGCTAACTTCACGCTAAAAATATGGCTAGTCTCTAAAAACCATATGCTTAGTACGATTTTTTTACGGCACATGGCAGCATAAGTTGGACACATCCCAGCACAACCGTTTTTTTACGAAAATCAAAAATGGCGGTGCTAACTTCTTCTTTTTTTTATAATGTTGAATAGTATTTGAATATGTGGCTTTGGAAAGGTATGATAAGTTGACGTAAGTCTTCAAAATTTAAAATACCTCAAGCTCTTGAATAAAGTTTCCCTCATAAAACTGTTACGCAATCTAAGATTTGGAGAGGTAGGTAAACCTATTCATTATACTTGATGAAATTTTTAGTCGAAATTTTATAAAAGGATGGGCTTCCTGGAATTAAGTAAGTTAAATGTAGATAAAATTTAGGTCGAAGAGAAATAAATATTTAATAAATAAATAAATTGATATACAAATATTGGGTTTAAATGCTCATGCGGGGGTGTGGGGCTGTGGGGGTGTCCAGTCCCGAAAATTAACGAAAACTCGATTAAGTTAAATAACAAACTAGGTGTGTTTTATTGGAAAAGCTATCCGTTGTATAGCACGATTTTGCATGCATTAAAAATACAACATCGCAAGTAGGATTACGGCCGATAAAAGCTTAAGTAGAATCCTACTGTATATAATTTTTTTAAATCTCAAGTTATTTTGACAGGTGCTCGGTAGTACCTAATTTAAATAAAAAAAAAACTAGTTATTGTCGATGCATTTTTTTGGGAATTTAATACTGTACTACGCATAGAATCCCAAAAAAACATGCCTATTGTTAAAATACAAGCTAAAAATTCAATAGGTTAAGTTATACGAGTCAACTCGATTAAATAAAATTACTTAAATCTACACACTGATTCGGTTAAAGTGTATCTACTAAATTTTGTTAAACTATACTTCTGGGTTAGTTTGTCCGGTTTCAATTCTCAATTAAATTAGTTAATGAAACATATTTAATCGCTCATAGTAACCAATCTACTCAAAGAAGTGTGAAATTAACTAAATAAAATTATTTTATTTAAGCAAGTTACTCGATCTTCAAAATTCCGAAACATAACCCAGTTTCTTCATTATTATAACTTTTTAGGGTTTTTATTTAAAACAATTTATTTTAATATTTATAATAACTTTTTAAATTAAAATAATGTAACCTTTTTTTATTTAAACGATTTATTTTAATCGAGTCGACTACGTTAGAATAACATAGTGAACTAAGTAATTTTTACCATTGACTACGTAATATTTAATAGATCTCGGTTAGTAATTATTTTTCTGCAGGCTTCATTTTTAAGATTTCATATCTTTTAAAAAGCTGCCTCGATTTTATTATAATTTCGATTTCCGATCTGATATCACATAGCCAGGTCCGATTTTTCTTTTCACGTCCCGGTCTACAAGAGATGAATTCCGATCGAACTGCAATGTTTAGTGCAGGTTAATTATTATCTTACATTTGATTCTCCACATAAATATTCATTTCCTTTAAACTGAAAATTATTTTCATATGCAACACAATTTTTTACATATAATCAAAACTACTATAGGAAATGATAAATTCTTAATTATTATTCAGTTTTTTGTAAATATTATGAATAAAGTCAACAAAAATATAATATTAATGAAAAAATGGTAGGATGGTACTTGAAAATGTATATTTTTCCATATAAATACATAAATCATATACAAACAGTTATAACTTATTTATTTTCACCAAACCGAATAGTTTTACACAATTTTTATTTAATATTTTATATTTTTTTTTGTTTATTTTATTATTTGTTATTATTATTTTTGTCATTCGTATTTTCATGCAGATTGAAAATAATTTGAAGTAAACAACACTATCTCTACTTGATGGAGAGGGAAGGAGCAGGGGGGAGATTGGTTTAAAAAAAATATTGTCTTTTTTATTTCTGATTTCCGGGATAAAACGGAAGGTACAACAACAACAAACAAAAGTACCTCAATTTCGTAAATTTGAATATTTCGCTCGCACAAAAATGGAAAATATATTGTATTTAGGGAGGAAGGTTATAACGCTTTTGTTTATAGCCAGTCAGCAAACTGAATATATGTATACGGTGATTGGTTGGTTTATTTTCTGGATGTGTAAAAAGATAAACTAGATGAAATATTCGGAAGCATATTATTATTTTATTTTTTTTTTTTGTTTAACTTCACCATCGTCGTCGGTTGTTGGTTGTGATGAAAAATGCAGATTTATGGAATGAATTTTAAATGAATTTTCACATTCGGTATTTAGAATTGATGATGGTGATGAGTGAGGTGCAAAAATGCTAAAGCCACAAAGTTGTATTTTTGTATATCGAAAAAAAAAAAAAAAAATTAATCAATCGATCAGGAAATACCACTTTATGTAGTGCAAAACAAAAAATAAAAATTCTCATGGATGAGTTATTATTTGAAAACCTCTACCTAACTAAATGATTTTTTAGCTTTCAGGAAAGATTGGATTAACAAGAGGATAAGGTAATTGGTAGATAGAAGCTATATATAAGTAAGTCAAAACTTTATGTGGGTCCAAAGTATTTGTTTTGTTTTTTTTGCATTCGTAATTGTTTTTTTTTATATTTCATGAATATTTAATAGGTTATCTCTATATAAGTGCGTCTGACTGATATGACTGTCTGAGTGATTTGTGTTGACAAAAAAAAAAAAAAACTCGTTGGTGAGATTATTGTCACATGTTAAACCAATGTTATCTTGCGAATAGTGTAGACGAAAACATTTTTGTTTTAATTTGTGAATCCACTGATAGATACCTACATATGTATAAAATGGTCTGTCATATAGCTTAGCAAATGTGACAACAATATTGCATGGCATATTGGTATAATCGTAATAAGATCAGTTCAAAGAAATAAGAAAGCAATGCTTTCAAAAATAGTTTCTCTATAGTTAACAAAAAATAAATTGGATGGTGCGACAGCTCGTGAAGAAACAGGGCCTAGTGTCTTACAACTCTCAACCATTCCTGTGTGCATTTATTTTACCCTTGAGGGTTAAAAGTTGCTAATTTATCTTATAATACAAGAAGAAAAATGACCAGTTATAAAAACAACGTAAAACTCGTTTGTTTTGGAACGGTAGACTTTTTTCGTGGAAGAACCTTAGATATAACTTCAAGGGTGGGGAGCCGTATATACAGGGCTTGTTGGGTGAGGGCGTAGTCCATCATGGGGGCCAATTCTGGTTCTGTGAAAAAGTGAATCGAAAAAATGTTCACCCTTTCACACTAAATCCGCGATTCTCGTTCTGCGAAAATGTGAAACCAAACGTCAAAAACGGCTGCTTTCACGCCGTCATTTGGAAGTGAATCTCACCAATACCAAAAAACATCGCTCAATTTAACCACATCTCCTTCTCTGTCCTATTCTTTAAGAATAAAATCTTTATATCTCATGCGTTTCCCTTGTCTCGTCAAAAAATAAGAAAAATGAGAGAATTGCGCTGACTGCCAAGTGCTTCAGGAGAAATTTCGTCGGATAATTTTATTCACTGAACCTGAATTACGGTTGCCACTTGAAAATAAAGTTTTTGTCCGAAGTTGAAAATAAAAATGACCAACTGTAGCAAAAAATGACCAAAATAATTTAGGTCCGAAATATTTGTAAACACACTCCTCCCTCCGCACTCTTCACTCCTCACTCCTCACTCCTCACTCCTCACTCCTCACTCCTCACTCCTCACTCCTCACTCCTCACTCCTCACTCCTCACTCCTCACTCCTCACTCCTCACTCCTCACTCCTCACTCCTCACTCCTCACTCCTCACTCCTCACTCCTCACTCCTCACTCCTCACTCCTCACTCCTCACTCCTCACTCCTCACTCCTCACTCCTCACTCCTCACTCCTCACTCCTCACTCCTCACTCCTCACTCCTCACTCCTCACTCCTCACTCCTCACTCCTCACTCCTCACTCCTCACTCATCACTCATCACTCATCACTCATCACTCATCACTCATCACTCATCACTCATCACTCATCACTCATCACTCATCACTCATCACTCATCACTCATCACTCATCACTCATCACTCATCACTCATCACTCATCACTCATCACTCATCACTCATCACTCATCACTCATCACTCATCACTCATCACTCATCACTCATCACTCATCACTCATCACTCATCACTCATCACTCATCACTCATCACTCATCACTCATCACTCATCACTCATCACTCATCACTCATCACTCATCACTCATCACTCATCACTCATCACTCCTCACTCATCACTCCTCACTCCTCACTCATCACTCATCACTCATCACTCATCACTCATCACTCATCACTCATCACTCATCACTCATCACTCATCACTCATCACTCATCACTCATCACTCATCACTCATCACTCATCACTCATCACTCATCACTCATCACTCATCACTCATCACTCATCACTCATCACTCATCACTCATCACTCATCACTCATCACTCATCACTCATCACTCATCACTCATCACTCATCACTCATCACTCATCACTCATCACTCATCACTCATCACTCATCACTCATCACTCATCACTCATCACTCATCACTCATCACTCATCACTCATCACTCATCACTCATCACTCATCACTCATCACTCATCACTCATCACTCATCACTCATCACTCATCACTCATCACTCATCACTCATCACTCATCACTCATCACTCATCACTCATCACTCATCACTCATCACTCATCACTCCTCACTCCTCACGGTTTCAATAACCAATTAAGTTAGTTAATGATACATATTAAATCTTTCATTGTAACCAATTTACTCAGAGATGTGTAAAATTAACTAAATATTATTATTCGATTTTCATGACAGAGATATTCTTGGAGGATTTGTCAATTCCTCGCAAGAGCCAGTAACTAGTGAAAAACATTTCTCCACTAAAGGGCATCACATAGAAATGCTCGGTAAGAAGTTTCAAGCAAATTCGTACCTCCGATTAGGACACACAGACAAACAGACTGACGCGCAATGGGACAAATTGGCCCAGAAGCTGCCAAAAATTCAAATTATAAAATTGTAAATACCTATATTTTTGGGATTTTTTTTTCTTCCCGAAATTAAGCTGGAATTTCTGGATATTTGCAAATTATTTTGAGATCATAGTATAGTCTTCAAGTTCACTTATAATTATAAAAAAATAAGAATATTTTAAATAAAAAGAGTTGAATCAAATTTTTAAAGTAAAAATTTAATTTTTCTTGGTAAGGTATATTCCAGAATAATAGTAAAAAAAAACACAAAAATTCTTTTGCGTGTACAAAATACCAGTTCATTTTCATCATCATTCTCTCAATTGAGTTTGCATTAAAACCTGATGAAATCAAATTGGAATAGTTCTAATTGCTATACCTGTTCCTATATGCGAATATGCGATTAAATGAACAATAGAATATTGTAACCGAAATCCTAATGAACTTCCCCACATAGGTACATATACTCGTATTTCTATTTCTACGAATCTTATTCAAAAATATCACTCAAATAACCACATTGCTCTCTCTATAATTAATTTTCTAAAGCAAGAATTCAAATATTTTATCAATATCAAGGTATAATAGGTATCCTTAAATAAGGTGCTGGGGTATAAAAGTTGTGGTGGTGTGGGTTTTCGTGAAATTCAAATTTGCTGACATTCCAAAAACCTATTCGTAGTATTTTGCAAAATGTATGTGTGTGTTTGAGGTAAATTCGCATTCGCATTCTCATTTATTTAATGAAAATCCCAAGCTATAAGTCTGATGTAATATTGCGAAGGCGAAAAGCCTCGTACCTATATTTAAATTTGTTGGCTTCGTATACCTATATTTGAATGTGTAATTTCAGAAAGTTCTTATATTAATCAGTTAATGCATATATAGCTGTTTTAATTTATTATAGAGGTATCCATTGTATGTGAATATTATAAATAGTTGTGAATTTGATGTGGTTTTTTTAGATTTTAATAAAATTTAATTAATTTAAAATGATGGTAATGTTTTAATTAAAGCCTTCGGTATGTAAAATTTGTTGTATATTACAAATAATTCATAATAATGGAAGGGTTTTTAAAAAATCAACTAAGAGAATAGAAAAACAGGGTCGACTGTTTTTCTATGCTATATTTTTTTAAATAATTGACACTATAATTTTTCGATTTTCATTTAAACGTGAAAAAGTAGGGAACTGAGGAGCACACAAACATTTAGCATCTGGACATTGAGTTGGAACCTATACGGATGGACCGAATTGATTTAAATTTAGTACATACATATCATTTTAATGTAATTTTCCAGAGGAGAAACTTTTATGTTTCCAAATATGTAATTCGCAAGTTCGCAAATTTTACAAATGAATTTTTTCTTGAAAATAACGATTTTCTATATATAAAAAAAACTAAAATTCGTATCTGTTTGTGATTTGTGTTGCCATGCATCAAAAAAAAATCTTTGCGACTTTGCGAAGCGTGAAGTTAGCACCCATTATCTTTGCGAAGTGTGAAATTAGCACCACATTTTTTTAAATAAAAATTAAATAAAAATTTTTTTAAATAAAAAAAAAAGTAGATTTTCCTGTAATGTGAATATTAAAAATAAAATTCGCAAAATTGCAAATTTTATGTAGGTATGAATAAAATTTTTTTCAAAAAAATTCTAAAAAAAAATTAAAGTTGTGCTGTTTTGAGCTACATGCACCCAAAAGATAACAAAATTAACATATTTCCAACTTTGCGAAACGTAAATTAAGCACCAGCATTTTCGACTTTCAAATTTGAATGATTCCAAATAATTCGCAAGTTTGTAAATTTTATGGGTGAATTAAAAAAAAAAAAAAACGATTTTCTGTAGATATATAAAAAACAAATTATTTTGTTTGTGGTTTGTGTTGTCATGCACCGCAAAATAAAAATAACGCATATTTGCAACTTTGCGTAACGTGAATTTAGCACCCATCATCTTTGCGAAGTGTGAAATATGCACCAAATTTTGTGATTTCCAAAGAAAAAAAAAACAAATAGATTTTACTGTAATGTGCCCAATTTGTGTTCGTATGTGCCGTAAGTTTTAAAAAAAAAATTCGCAAAATTGCAAATTGTATGCATGAAATTAAAAAAAAAGAAGTTTTTCTAAAATAAATAAAGTTATGCTGTTTTTTGCTCAATTTGTACTACATACACAGAAAAGATAACAAAATTAGCATATTTGCAACTTTGCGACAGGTGAAGTTAGCACCATCATTTTCGATAAAAAAAAAAAAAAAAAAACAAACAAAACAAAACAAAACAAAAATGTTTTCTTTGATGTGCTCAACTTGTGTTGCTTTACACCGTAAATATTAAAAACAAAATTCGCAAGTTTGATAATTTTACAGATGACATTTTTGTTATAAAAAACGATTTTCTAAAAATACAAATATGTACATTATGTTGTTTTGTGCTATGTTTGTGCTAACATTCATGGAAAAGATAAATAACTTTAATATTTGCAACTTTTTTACGGTAGAAAATAAATTTTGCGAAACGCTTTAGCGGGAAGTTATCTACGATATTTTCGATTTTTAAGAAAAAAGCTCTGCTGTAATGAGCTCAACTGGTGCTGCCATGTGCCGTATTTAAGAAAAATTCGCAAATTTTTTGAATGAATTTATTTTTTAATTACGATTTAAAACACTATCATGTCGATTATGGAATACGCAACACTGGATCCGTAGTCATTCTCAGTACAGTGTTTTCTTTTCTTTTGACGACAAATGGATTAAGAGAAAAGAGAGGACTGCACTGGGAATCACGGCGGATCCAGTATTCCGGATTCCATAATCGACATGTATAGTTGTCTTGAATTCAGTTTGCAATAAGAAATTAAAAAAAAAGGGATAGTTGCAAATTTTACGACCAAAACAAATTTTACGAAGTGCCGTATAATTCGCAAATTTGCAAATTTATCGGATGAAATTTTTTAAGAGATAAAAAACTGGCCTAATTGCAAGTTTTACACCACAAACTAAATTTGCGAAGCACTTAAGCGTGTGCTGACAACCACATAAACCTAACCTTAACTAAGCGTAAAGTTAGCAAAGCCATTTTCGATTTTCAAAAAGAAATTGTGAAATTGAGCTACTATGAATTTTGTGCTACCATGTCCCGAAAAGACTACAACAAAATTCTGAAGTTTGATTTTTTTTTCTAAATTAACAAGATTTTCTAAAACATAAAAGTTGTGCTGTTTTTTGCTCAGTTTATACTCCTGAAAACCAAACAGATTCAAAATATTCTCATATTTGCATCTTTTAAGGCTGAAAATAAATTTTTGCGAAGTTAAGGTGCTTTTCGATTTGCAAAAGAAAAAAACTTTGACTGCGTAATTTATCGTACAAATATTTTTTTAGAAATCGCAATTTCACGCCAAGGCGTTTCGCGTTAGTATTTTTATATTTTCATAACAAATTACCTATTTGATTCAATACTTTGACATTTTCATACAAATTATCGGTAACAAACACTAATAAAATTATAGGCTCTATAAAGTCACCTACTAAGGAAGAAAGTGTATAATTTACTATTTCCATTTACCAATTCTTACAGAACAATTCTGGGAATGATACCTCACAAGCCACAATAACCTCACAAGGTGAGGAAAAAATTAATTTTGTGAAATTTCCGAATTCTAATAGCAACAACTTCTGAGCCCCAAAGGAATTAACGCAATTGTGATCTCCTTTTGAGTTGCGCATAACTCACTAGTTTGACATTTCATAATTAAGAAAAAAAAAATTATTCAATGGGCCCATTCAACTAAAACCCAGAACTTAACAATCAAATAAAAATTTCACCTTGCTGTGGTGAGATTTTTGTGAGGTTTCATGTGAGGATTGTCTAAGAATTCCGAAAATGTTATCAAATCACAGCAACCTCACAAGACATCAACGTCACAAGAGCTTATAATTTGTGAGCCCTCACACAGGCTTGTAAAAGAATACATTTTTTGTGAATGCAGTCTTTAAAAATCATTTATTCATTATTGAATTCAACTAAAAGATTGCATTCATTGACTTCACTTTGAGACTTCAGACTTCATATTATGCAATCACCATTAACTTGAATCAAAAAGATTGCAATCATTTGTATTTCCATTCAGTTTAATGCAAATTGAATGCAATCTTTTGGGAATTCATGTAGTTTTTTGCATTCTTCAATTCTTTTACATTTTTTGCGTTCTTTTGCATTCTTTTGAATTCTTTTGCATTCTTTTGCATTCTTTTGCATTCTTTTGCATTGTTTTGCATTGTTTTGCATTCTATTGCATTCTTTTGCATTCTTTTGCATTCTTTTGCATTCTTTTGCATTCTTTGCATTCTTTTGCATTCTTTTGCATTCTTTTGCATTCTTTTGCATTGTTTTGCATTCTTTTGCATTCTTTTGCATTCTTTTGCATTCTTTTGCATTCTTTTGCATTCTTTTGCATTCTTTTGCATTCTTTTGCATTCTTTGCATTCTTTTGCATTCTTCGCATTCATTTGCATTCATTTGCATTCTTTGCATTCTTTACATTCTTTGAATTCTTTTTCATTCTTTACATTCTTTTGAATCCTTTTCATTCTTTGCATTGCCATTTCCCGGTGGAAACTGAGGAAAAAATTTAATGGAGCTAGAGCACTTACGGTTTATGGAGGAAAATTGAAATGCAAAAAATGAAAAGAATGCAAAGATTGCAAACGAATGCATAGATTGCAAAAGAATGCAAAAAAATATGAAAGAATGCATGAATTCTCCAAATATTGCTTTCAATTGATTGCAATATAATGAATGGAAATAAAAATGATTGCAATCATTTTGATTCAAATTAATAGTGATTGCATAATTTGAAGTCTGAAGTCTCAAAGTTAAATCAATGAATGCAATCATATTATTGAAGTCATTAAAGATTGCATTAAAAAAAGATTTAATTCTTTAATAAGCCTGCCATCACAACGCGAAAATAGCCCTGTTAAAATCCTTGAATAAGAAAACATTTGAAAAAAAAATTTAAAAACACATTTTTAAACTAAGTTTTGTCTTCATGGTGGTGAAATATTGAATTAAAAATGTTATTTCACCTTCTGTTTCACAACTCAAAATTCAATAAATCGAACTTAAGTTAAAGTCTTTGAACATAACGTTCGGTTCGTGTGCCTGGCACCTGCTACGAAGTCGAAATCAATTTCAATTTTTAATTTATTGAAATTTCAACGAAATATCGACCTAAAATCGCTATTGGATTATTCGACGTTGAACTAGTACTTTAGTTCTTCACAGAATAATTGTTACTTGCAAGCCTATGCGCAAGTAGTAGTTATGTATATATAGAATGTTAAATGATGTAATTATAACATTTGCATAATGGAAATAACTTTGTAGGTACGTTCATTTTCTGATTGATCCAATCCATGCCCTTGGGATCTTATTAACATGTTAAGTCGAAAGTGTTCGTGTTGAGCTAATCGAATTTCCGGGTCTATTTATGACGCTTTTTACTCTTGATGGAAAATTCGCCGACTCATAAGAAATATGTCACATAAATTAACATGAACGGTAATAGTGATTTTATATGCTCGATTAGGCATGAAATAAGCCCATGTTAGATTGTAATAAATTTTAAACAAGACGAAAGGTAATTTGTGATTTTCGCGTAGGTCGCAAAAAATTGCACTGCACTGATTTTTTTGGGAAGTTGTTAGGACAGATTCCAAAAGTGGAAAACCAAGTTTGTATCTTCAAAAGACTTGTGCTAACTGTTTGGTGCTCGAAAAACCTTGAAATTTGACTCTGACTTTTTTCAGTTTTTAACTTTTAAAGAGATTAGGTATCCAAGAAAAATTCACTTTGAAACTTGTAACGTAGACAAAATTTGTTATTATTTCAGCGTAGTGGTGGATCCACGGGGGGGGGGGGAGGGGCATAAGCATTTAAACCAAATATTTTTATATTAGTTTATTTATTTATTAAATATTTATTTCTCTTCGAGCTATATTTGGTCTACGTTTGACCTACTTAATTTAAGAAAACCCATCTTTTTATAAAATTTTGACTAAAAATTTCTCCAAATGTAATGAATAGGTATATACCTCCAAAACTTCAAATGCATCTTGGTGGAAAAGCTTATATTAGACTCAGTAACATTTTTATGAGGGAAACTTAGTTCAATGGCTTAAGGTACCTATATGTTAAATTTTGGAGACTTAGTCAATTTATCATAGCAAAGCAACGTATTAAAATACTATTCAATATTATAAGGACACAAATACCATATGTGCGTGAAGTTAGCACCGCCATTTCGTTAAAAATGTTCGTTAAAAAAAACGGTTGTGCTGCGATGTGCCCAACTGATGCTGCCATATGCCGCAAAAAAAATCATATTATGGTTTTTAGAGGCAAGCAATTTTTTTCGTGAAGTTAGCACCAATTTTGAAAAATATGTGCGTGAAGTTACCACCAATTTTGAAAAAAATAAATAAATAATGTGCTCAACTTGTGCTGCATTGTTCCGTAAATATTTTTGAAAATTTCGCAAATTTGCAAAAAAAAAAACTTAAAGTTGTGCTGTTTTGTGCTCAAAAAATAATGCTAATAACCGAAGAGATACAAAATTCGCATATATGCGTGAAGTTACCACCAATTTTGAAAAAAAAATAAAATAAATAATTTGCTCAACTTGTGCTGCATTGTTCCGTAAATATTTTTGAAAATTTCGCAAATTTTCAAATTTTTAGAATGAAATTTTTACCAAAATTAACTTTTTCTAAAAACTTTAAGTTGTGCTGTTTTGTGCTCAAAAAATGATGTTAACAACCGAAAAGATACAAAAATCGCATATTTGCAACTTTTACGACCGAACGCAAATGTTGCGAAGTAGAAGTAGGTAGGTACCTTAGCATGAAATTAGCACCATCATTTTCGATTAAAAAAAAATAATGTGCTGTATTGTGCTCAACTTGTGTCGCCATGTAACGTAAATATTTTGTTTAAATTCGCAAATTTGCAAATTTTACGGATGAATTTTTTTTTTTCAAAATCACTATTTTCAAAAACATCAAAGTTGTGCTGTATTTTGCTCAAAAAATTATAACAAGAACCGAAGTGATAAAACGAAAAATTCGCATATTTACAGCTTTTAGGGCCAAAAATAAATTTTGCAAAGCGTGAAGTTAGCAATACCATTCTCAATTTTCAAAAAAAAAAATTGTGCTTGAGTGTGCTCCACTTTTACTCCCCTAGTGCTGTAAATATTTTTTTTTTTAATTCGCAAATTTGAAATTTTGTTTAATCAGAATTACGATTTTTTAAAAAGATATATCTTGCGCTGTTTTTAAGATCAGTTTATGCTTCCCGGGTAGAAAATTATCTAGGAAAAACTATTTATAAGCGTGGCCCTAGCTAGATTTGCCATTATATAGTTAATCCTATGCTGGGCCTAGACAGGCGCAAGTCTAGGCGATCTTGACTTATTTATGCTTATTCTGGCTTTAACTGCCTATTTATTGGGTTTGTGAGGTGAAACTTAGACTGGACCTAGATAGTTTTAACTTGACATAGCCTGGATAAGGAATTGTATATCTAGGCATTATCTTGGCCTTAGGCAGTGTCGCCTCTTTATTGGCATTCCCAACGAACAATTTAACTTGTGTAAGGTCCATATAGCAAATACGTGTATCAACTCATTAATATTTTTACATCCCTATTCTGTATCTCAAATTAGCCTGGTAAGGAGCATGCTGGATCTTTGATTGGAAGAACGCGAGTTCAAATCTCGAAAAACCATGTAAGTAAAAGTAAATTTTTTAAAAATTAAATTCAATACATTTCAGATAAAGAGAAAAGCGGTCCCAAAACCCCCTCATATGAGGGGGAGGGTCTTATATGGGTTTCAGTAAAAATATACCAAGACTCTAGCTCTAGTGCCTAAAAATGTTTCAATTTTTAGCTATCCAAAGCCTGACTTGGAAAATCTATCTTGGGCCTATATGGGGACCACTAGCAAGGCCCACAACATACAGAGCATTAACAAATTAGCGAGGGCCAAGCTAGATACTGCTCGACAGGCCCATGATATAAACTAGGCAAAACTAATCAGGCCTAGGCAATATCGAGTCGCAAATTCTACCTGGGTTGTTTTTTTTTTTTTTTGAAAATCAAAAAATTGGGAAGTTAACTTCACGCAAATAAATAATGTAGCGCAAAGCCTACGGAAGTTTTATTTATCTTTAAGTTTTCTATTTGTAGTTAGACCCCCCCCGACCAAATCCTATATCCGCCACTGTTTCAGCGTAATCCCAGCTATGTAAGTTGAATAGTTCTCGAAATACAGCACTTCAAAAATTTGCCATTTTTTCTTAAAAAAGTTCGAAATTGTAATTTCATCCGTCTTCGGAGCAGAATATCGACTAAAATACCTACTCATCCTACGAGGAAATTGTCATTAATCGATGATTGTAAAACAATTTTATAGCATTAATTTAAGCAAAAGTAGAATCTTATGCAACTAATTGTCCAACCCAAAAAACCAGCAAACACTTGCTCAATTTCATCTGCTCTAGACTGGATATACTGGCGCAGAGAATTTTTGAGGCTTAACTTAAACGCACAGCAAAACTGTGTTACCGAAGCGAATTGCATAATTGTTATCGATAATTTGTATGGAAACTCAATTTTTTTTAACTGTAATGGCGTCGCTTATTCCCGATGTCGTTTTTTCAACCAATTCTCTCCGTGATTGGAAAAAAAAGACGACTTATTGCCCCTCTCCAAATTGATTTATATTCCGTTGTATTGTTCCTAAACTATACGTTCTCAGAATTAATAGAGCCACAATTCAGAAACTCAAGTATCTTTCTAGCCAACAATTATGTTACACAAGTAAACTCTTTCCTATGATTTTGCTTCTTCAAAATTCTCTTTATATTTTCTAAGAACATAAAATGTACCTTTCTAATATCAAACTTAATCCAATATACCGAAATACACAACAATGTTTTAATCCACCAAGTTTAAGTTTAGCATTTAGACTTCTATATACCTTTAGAGGTTCTTAGAATACCTATATAACCACATTTCATGTGATGGTGAAATAATTTGAAATTGCCAAGGATTCTTGAAATAAGAGATAAAAGAAGTTTGGCATATGCATACCAACTTAGGTAGGTACCTATACAGAATAAAACTATTTAATACAAAAAAGCTTATCCAAGAAAAAGGAATCGTCGTCGTCTTACCGGCGGGGCGTAAAAGAGATAGTTATTCGATATACATGTACATATGTATGAACTTTGGAATCCAAACGATATTCCCTTTTTTGATACTTCAACATTAAATTGGAAAAGTTTTCTTCCGCATTTTCCTCATGCTATAGATGTTATAGTGATGCTTACTTCAATGTTTACCATGCACTAGGATATAGGATAGGATGATAGGATCCTCTTGGTTTTTTTTTTTTTAAGTGTTTGACTTGAATTTAGTTTGATGCAATTCTTGAACTAAGCTTCCCAATAACCTGTACATATATTTTTATATTCAATATTTGAAGAAAAACTAAACAATCGTTTAAGAGAGAAGGTAAGAGAAGAAGACTCTTCTTAGTAGTTTCGAAGTTCAACTATGGTTTTTTTTTTGGTTTCTTTATCTGGCATCGTTTGTTTATCTTGTTGGAACTTAACATGGATATGAAATGGTCATTTAAAAGAAAATCAACATTTTTAAAATTTAATTTCAATTAATGCCCGTTTGACTAGCATAAACAAATATGTACTTTCTCTTTTTCACTTAAAAAATTTAATTTTTGTTTGATTTTTTTTTTGTGGTAAAAAAAAAAAATTATTTTTAATTTTGCAAAATTGTTTAAACTATTAAGAATTATCAGTTGAAAAAATTATAACAAAATCGGTCAAGCCATTCAAAATTTATGTATAAACATAGGTGAATAACTAGAGTCCATTAATGCACGTTTACACGTGTACCCGTGTAACACGTGTAATTAAATTATTCTCGTATGAACACGTGTATTTATATTTACACGTGAGCCTCCTAATGCACGTGTACGTGTGTGATTAAATTATTCGTGTATGAACACGTGTATTTATATTTACACGTGTATTTATTTAGTCAGTACATGTGTAATTATTTTAAAATCGTACTTTTGATGTTTTGTGGTACAAAAGAAGTTGTAAAATGGATGAAATGACGTAACTAGTTTTTTGGAAAACATTTTTTTCTTGTAAAAAAATATCAAACAAAAAACTAAAAACAATGTAAAAATATCTTGAAATCACTTTACCCCTGTAGGTTACAAAAAAAATACCGCTTCTATAATTACACGTGTATTTTTTTTACACGTGTATTTATAACCTACACGTGTATAAGTTTTTTACTACACGTGTACACGCGACACTAATACACGTGTAATTAGATACACGCTTAAAATCGAAGGCTTAATGAATTAGGCTAAACTCATACTGGAGCTGTAGGCAGAGTAGAGATTCGAGAAGTGAGCAGAACGACGAAAACAAACAAATCTGTTCTTATGACAGCTCTCATACTGAGGCCTCTAGCAACGAGGTATCAGTATTCAGTTCTCATAAGAAAGCATGTGTTCGTTTTTAACGCTCTGCTCACCTTACCTCGCCGCTCAAGTATGAGTTTAACCTAACTCAAAAATAAGGCATTTTCTCAGAAAGAAAAACGTCAAAATCCTATTTCCGTTATGCGAATTTTTTGGGAAAAACCTATGAAATGCTGTCAATAACATTCCAAGACCAAAAATATTCAACATCTTTTCTGTTTAATAATAAATTCAAATTCACGAAAGATTTGAATTTCACGCCATTTGTGCGATGAGGTGTTGACAACGAAAAAAAAAAAGAAGAAGACGGCTTGACAGTTGAGGATTTTTAAAAATGGAACGCCACACGAAAGAACAACGCGTTTTCATTTAGCCTTATTGTGAGTTTCACCCGAACAACATTCCACCCGAAAAATTTGATACTTCACTTCTCTCCTATTGTGAGTTTCACCCGAAATTTTGTGTTAAAATAATTCCCCTTATTATGAACGAACATTCATTTCGGGCGGAATGTAAAGTTATTGACAGACTAAATTTTCACTTATTATTAGTAGGCGAACGAAATTTCGTTCGGGCGAAACTCACAATAGCTTTTGAAATTCCGGGGAAATTTCGACAATTGAAAAAAAAATTAAAGAATGTTTGATGGTGATTTTTTCGAACAAAACCATTTCCAGCGATGAGGCTCATTTTCAACTGATGACTTCGTTAATTTTAAAAATTGTCACATTTAGGGCCGAAAATACACCCGTGATTGTTGAGAAACAAATGGATCCACATCACTGTTTGGTGCGGAAGTACGATCATCTTAAATATTAAATGTCAAAAAAAAAGAAGTACATGCGCCAAAAAAGCCGAAGACGTCACTTACCCGGTATTCTAATGTTACATGGAACATTAACTTTTATTGCATTCGATAAAGATAAATTAAATTAAAATTAAAATTAAATTAATTGTGTTTTGTTTCAATTTCCATGTTTTTTTAATCGGCCTGAAAATATTGGTTTCAAGTGAATATTTTATTTATTTTCAAAAAAAAAATTCACTTATAATGAATTATAAAATTAATTTTACACAATTTCGATTTAATTTTTGAATCCATAAAAAATGATTAACTGTTATTCCCAGAAAACTGCTGAACAAAAAAAATACATAAATTATTATTTCAGCATTAAAAACAAAAAAAAAAAACAAAATCTTATTTAATGAAAAAGTATCTACTATTTTTATTTTAAATGAACTCCAACGAAGAGAAAAATCATCTCGAAGTGATTTAGTGCGCTATGAAACGTGACCCTACAACACTCTACAGTCGTAAAAAAATAAATAATTAATGGATGTAAAAAGTGTTAATAGTGATTCTCTGCAGTTGGATGAATTCTTATTTTAAAAATGAAAGGTTTTTTTTTTTCTGTTGTCAATTTGACGCTATTGCATAAACAAACATTTCAAATTCAATCAAATAAAATCAAGCTTAATGTTGGATCTGTATGATTGAAAAAATCCCTTTATTTTAGATATAAACTGCGATAATCGTGTTATACGACAAACAAGGTGAACCAAATTAAAAAAAAAGTAGTTAATTTTGTAAAGGATGAAATTCTTAATCGATACCAACTTAAAAATTATTTATGAAATCAACTTATTTGACCCTAAAATCTATCTTTCCCTGGATATGTGTTAAAGTCATGAAATGAAAAAAATTACTGTAAAACGCATCTTAATTCTAAGTTTGTGTTTTTTGATTTTAACCTTGGTCGTAAAATGAACTCAATTTGACACTTGTATGATCTCTGTAGGACGAAAGTTGAAAAAACAAAATGATGGTAGTTCTCCAAGATGAAAGTAAAACTTCCCCTGGGAATTCTCGACAACTTTCGCATATCAGTAGGGGAATTATTCTTAACATTTTCACCAAATTTCTGCTGGTAAAAAATTTTGAACGAGTCAGAAGTAATTTTTGGTTGAATTCCTCTAGACTTATTATCGAAGGAGTTTTTTTTTTTTTGAAGTAGCAGCCAAACTCCACCTGGGAATTCTTGGGAATATCAGTAAGAGCATTATTCTGCACACTTCGACCAAATTTCAACTTGAACAAAATTTTGTACGTACCAGGAGTCGTTTTTTTTAATTCCTCTGGACTATTATCGGCGGTTTTTTCGAGATGGCAGCGAAACTCTAGCTGCGAATTCTTTATGGGAACATTCACATTTCGATAAGGGCTTCATTCTGAATATTTCCATCAAATTTCAGCTCGTACAAAATTTTGAAAGGGTCATAGTCATTTTTTTTTGTAAATTCTTTTGGAGTAATTATCTGTGATTTTTGTTCAAAATGACAATCAAAATCCCCTGGGAATTCTTGGGGACTTTTGGAAATCGGTAACGACATTATTTTGAACATTTCGTCAAATTTTAGCATGTACAAAATTTTGTACGGGTCAGTCTCCGTAGACTCTGGGTTCTGGGAGATTTATCGGTGTTTTTTTTTTAAATTAGCAACCAAACTCTGCCTGGAAATTCTTGGGAACTTCCTAAGCATTTACACCAAATTTCGGCTTGTACAAAATTTTAAACGGGTCAGAAGTAATTTTTAGTTGAATCCTCTAGACTTATTATCGAAGGAGTTTTTTTTTTAAAGTGGCAACGAAACTCAACCTGGGAATTCTTGGGAACTTTCCAATAGCAGTAAGGGCTGAACACTTTGACCAAATTAAAGCTTGTTCAAAATTTTGTACTTACCAGGAGTATTTTTTTTAAATTCCTCTAGACTTATTTTCTGTGTTTTTTTTTCAAGAAGTCAGCCAAACTCCACCTGTAAATTCTTGATGGGAACATTCACATATTGGCAAGGGCGTTATTTTGACAATTTCCATCAAATTCAAACATGTACAAAATTTTGTATGGGTGGGGAGTTATTTGTGTTTAATTCGTACGGACTAATTATCGGTGGTATTTTCAAAATGGCATCCAAACGCATTTGAGAATTCCTGGGAACTATGGATATTGGTAAGAGCATTATTCTGAACATTTTCTTAAAATTTCAGCAAGTACAAAATTTTGAACGGTTCAGTAGTCATTGTTTTGTTTTTTGACTTATTATCGTCGGTTTGTTCAAGATATCAGCTAAACTCCACCTGCGAATTCTTGATGGGAAACACTCACATATCGTTAGGGTCTATATTCTGAATATTTCATTCATATTTCAGCTTGTTCAAAATTTTGAACGGGTCATAACTCAATGTTGTTTAATTCTCCCCGAGTAATTATCGTCATTTTTATTTTAAATGACAGTCAACTTGTACCGGTAATTCTTGCGGACTTTTGGGTATCGTAAAGGATGTTTTTCTGAATATTTCCCCCAAATTTCGGGTTGTACACAATTTCGTATGGGTCAGTAGCCATTTATGTTTAATTCCTAATTATCGGTAGTTTTTCAATATGGCAGCCGAATTTCACCTGGAAATTCTTGGATTCTTTCGCATTATTTTGAACATTTACCCCAAATTTCAGCTTGTATAAAATTTGGTGATATTGGTGATTTTTATTAATTTATTGGAACCAAACCCCTCCTGGGAATTCTTGGAAACATTCTGAGCATTTCTACCAATTTCAGCTTGTTCAAAATTTTGTCATAATTTTTGTGGTTAAATTTATTTAAAATTGGAGAAACACCCATTTATTAACAAAAAAAAATCATGTTTAATGTGCTAATTCACATTCGTTTGGATTTAATTAAAAATGTTTTTATTTTATTCTTTAAAAATAAAAAAAAATGATAATTATAAATTTGAACACAGTGGGAGATAAACATAAATAAGGTACGAGTATAAGTACCTTAATCCATTCAAGTTGGAAAATTAAGTTTCGTTGCGATTTTGAGCTCCAGACAAATTTTATAATAATTCCATAATTTCACATGCGGGATTTATGCAGACATGGGTTTTATATGCAGCAGGATTTAAAAAGAATGCACACAACTTTCTCTGTTTTCACACTATGTGAGAATCCTTTGTATATTTGCATAATTTGTTGTACTATCTTCATATTTATTATTATTCTTATTATGGAAAGATGAAAAGTTTTTAAAATATAAAATCCAATATTAATTGCATACAATGCAGTCTAGCTGTGAATGTTTTGTGATAATCTGTGTCGTCTTTCTCTCTCACTCTCACACCATCTCTCTCTATTTATATTCATGAGATAATATTTCAAAACAAGAAGCTTTTTGGCTTTTTGTACTCGTATCGTTCCTATGTACCTATAACAAGAATTTTTTTTTTCATTCAAGGACTGAACTGCAAATTCGCAATGTGGCGTGTAGTTACACTCTGGATAAATTTTTTTTTTAAGGATTAAGATACAGCTAAATAAGGATTAAATTAGAATTATAAGTAACAAAGTTGACGAGTTTATTTTGGGGTAAACTTGGGTACAATTCCCACATTCAATTTAATTTTGTATTGAAAACGTATACGGTATACGTGTATACTACCTGCTCCTGCGTTCGTTCTACCTTTTGGAGTAATTTGAACACAAAATTAAACTTTAATATTGTGTATGTACAGGATTTGAAAAATTAATTGAATTTAAAAAAGTTTTAATTGATTCGTGGAGGATTTAGTTTCACTATCTACAGTTATGTAGATAGTTTTATAATTGAAGTTGATTCATTTCTCGATCATATTACATTTTCCATAAGTCAATATGGGTTTAATTGAGTTAAAAAGATATTCAGTCATATGTATTACAGAATCTGATGAATAAGCTGCGAAGGGAGTCACACTCAATTTTGACATTTTGCTTATAGTAAGAAAGTCAAAATTGATTCTGACTGCTTCCGCAGCTCGTTCTTCCGATTCTATAATCTGGGTGATTAACCAGATCCTACAATTCTATACGTGTATTTGTTAAAGACGGATCAACCCACAAACAGATGAAATCCTTTTAATGCTATTAAACCTGAAAATTTCATCAAAATCGGTTAAGGAGTTCAGGTTTTATTGTGTTAAAATTGTTTAAGTGTCGGGCTCAAGGTAAGAATGTGTAAACATCTTTTACAACGTATAAAATCTGACACGTAATGTGTGACACGGAAGGTACAACATGTAAAACTTACGTTTTTAGTTTATCCTAGAAAGATGTTTACCAATAAAAAGAAATCTAAAATTGACCATGGGAAAAAAATTTGTAGGTATGGTCGCAAAAGAAAATCTTCTATACAGGTATTTAATTTTGTTTGTTTGTTATTGTAATCCGGTTTTTCATCAATTACATCAATTTAGTCGATTGTATTATATTTTCTTTTAAGAAGGCGGAAATTAATTTTAATGATTTGCTGCCTGTCATCATCATCATGTATTTTTTCAAACCAGCATCAGTTTAAAAAAAAAAACAAGGTTCGAAGAGCGATAAAATCTCTTGTGAAGAATTAAAATTTTAATTAATTTAATTTAATTTCTAATTTTTTGGTTCCTGTAAAATAAAATTCGCTCGTTTCAATTTTTCATATTTTCCAATATTTTTGACTTTTTTAAAAAATTTTGATTTTTTTCATTTTTTTTTAGTTTTTTAACATTTTTGACTTTTGATTTTTTTCAACATTTTTTTACTTTTTTCAAAACTTTAAAATTTTGGATTTTTTCAATTTGTTTTTATTTTTCTCAAAATTTTTGCTTTTTTTAAATTTTTGAATTTATTAAAATTTTTAACTCTCTAAAAATGTTTTCCTTTTTTAAAAATTTTTCACTTTTTTGAATTTTTCAACATTTGTTGAGTTTTTTTAAGATAGATATAGATATGTATAGATTATTATAAAATTAATCAACGGTAACATCTTTGCACCTTCTGTCTCGTATTAACTTTAATATTCCACAAAGAAACTTGAGGAACATACCGGATAGTAAACTTATTCAAAACTATCGTACCAATTACGAAAAATGTTCTCCTGTAAATAATATGTTTAAACATAATAATAATAATTTTTACAATAATAAATATAACAATCTGTTTGATAGAACAATAATTAATTCATGTAAATTAAAATCAACATTTTTTTGCAATTAATTAAAATCTTAATATAAACTTTGGTAAGAATTTTGTAAAATTTTTTTTTGTAAACTAGCAATTTAGTTATGTTAAATAAATAATAAATAATAATAATATTTATTGTTCTAAAAAAATTACAAAGTTTACAATTGCCGTTTTTCTTTTTTACCTCAGAGCAGATCACCGAGCTGTCAAAAATTAATTCTATGTTTCTTTTTTACCTCAGACAAATCAGAGCACATGAGTCGTGTTTCTATTTTCCATCTGAGCTAGCTCGGAGCATGATCTGTATGCTCAGAATAAAATGACCGAGCAAATCGAGCAAAACGCTGAGCGAAGCCAACTTCATACAATTTTTATGTAATTTGACAGATTACTATGCATATGACATGTTCAGTGCTCAAGTGTGTTTCATAATTAAATCTGATGGCTCTGATCATAATCTCCTCAGAGCTTTGCTCTGATCGCTCAACCTCTGCTCAGAGCCAAAAAAGAAGAACGCCAAATATTTTATTCACTTATTTTTTTTCAAAATTTCTAAAGTATTTCAATGTTTTTGAATTTTTTCAAATCTTTGAATTTTTTCAAAATTTTTCACTTTTTTCAAAATTTTTCACTTTTTTCAAAATTTTTCACTTTTTTCAAAATTTTTCACTTTTTTCAAAATTTTTCACTTTTTTCAAAATTTTTCACTTTTTTAAAAATTTTTCACTTTTTTCAAAATTTTTCATATATGTCAAAATATTTGGCTTTTTCAAAATTTTCTCAAAATTTCTCAATTTTTTTCAGAATTCTTCACTTTTCAAAATTTTTCATTTTCTTTTTACTTTTTTTCAAAATATTTCACATTACAACCAAAGTGAATGGATAATGAAGAATGATTTGTTTTAAGGATCTTTTCGGATCCGATGGCGAGCGAACCATACTCTACCTGAATTTTATTTTTCCGGTCTCTCACGAACGAGAGATACAGATCGAAAATTTTATCGTTCGCGAACTATATTTTTTATGGTTCGGGAGAAAATCGGTAAGGAATGATAAAGAACCGTATTTTATAATTCGAGAGCGATATTTTACGAACCCTGAAAAAAAAACATGGCAAAATCAAAAAGAAAATCCGAAACAAAGCTCAAAAGACAACCACAATAGGTACACATAATTTATAATAACTTTGTTCATTTACTTCCCAAAATTACCCTTTATTCCTACCTTTTCTAGACCAAAGACTGTCAGATAAATTTCACACAAGTAAACGAACAGACCTAATATCATTAGTATTTATTAGTATTTTCGTGTTTATTCAGTTTTGCGCATTTCTGAAAATGGTTGATCCAGTTGCCTTTCACTTGTCAAATGTCAATATTTGTTGTTGTATTCCTGGACTTAAAGTATCTGCAAAAAAAAAAATAAATAAATATATGAACAAACATATCAGCCTTGTTCGTTTACTTCACAAAACTGTCCATTTCTACCATTTTTAGTCCAAAAACTGTTAAAGTTTCTATAAAAAAAAATGAAACTGGTAGAAACTTGCAGTTTTGTCAAGTAAACGAATAGACCTAATATTTGAATATTTTGCACAAAACAAGATAAATCCAAAAATACAAAATCTCAGTTACATTTTAAATTTAATATTTATTAAGACTTTTTTACAAAAGCTGTTATAAATAATAAAATAGTTTATTCATATTCATGTGAATTCGTGTACCAAATTTGAACCAAATCGGTCAACCCGTTTAGGTTCTACCTCGATTTACATTATAGACGCCCAATACGCAGTTTAATTTTGTTTTACCAAACACCACCGATATTCCTATTGGCACCCTTTTATCTTACTCTAGACACATTTTTTGCTTAACCACTCAAAGACACACACCCAAACACAAAAAAAAAGTTGAATTCTCTCATCTCCCAAATTCGCTATGTATACGTATCATATTCTATAAATGTCCACATTCAGCACGTGACTTCTCTTTCGCTGCAAGTTCAATTCAGTTTGTGTAAAATTAATCGGTTTGTTCTACGATCGTCGTGTGAAAAATATTTTTGTTTAATATAAATTGTTAATATTCCGTCGAGAAATTATGAAATAATTAATATTTTAACTCGTGAAGATCATTTATTTAAAGAAAATTATCAATTTTATGTTGAAAAAGTGTTTTTTTTACAAAATTACATTGGTTTTGTTTTTTTTTTTCTCTCTCTTTTTCAATAAAGTAGTGCGGTTGTTCGGGTGTATGTGTGTTTGTGCCGTTCTTCCTCAGTGTTCTATTTTTTTCGTTCGGTTTGGCATGTAAAATAATATCGGTAAAATAAAACAGGTAAACATGTTTCGGATCGTAAATAAATTGATTTAATGTGATTTATTTATTCAGTGCAGTGAATATATTATATCACGTGTTTAGTGTTGCTAATAAGATTTTCTATAAAAATGATAAAATCGTCTTGTGTTTAAAAAGAATTTTGTGAAGGAATCGGGCGTTTTTTTAGTGTTTCCAAGTGCTTGTGTACCTGACTATTTTTTGTGAATTGTTAACCAACTTTTTTTTACCGAAGGGTGAGTTATTTTTGCATTTGATTAAGTTGTTTACATTCTATATTCATATCGATTATTGAATCCGCTAATCTGGATCCGCAGTGATTCGCAGTTTAGTTGTCTCTTTTCGTCTTACCCATTTGTTGTGAAAAGAAAAGAGAACACTGTACTGAGAATCACGTATTGCGGTCTGCGGATACCATAATCAACATTTCACATTTTATATCGGAACAAAAGATTTTACCTACAGCCTGGGCGCTGTGGTTAGGTGACTTATCTGTTGTTGTTTAAGAATTATTCAATCATAATTTAGGTATGGGTTTTATTGCCAATTCAGAAAGGCAATAACTCCTGCGGGGTTCAATGCTTTTTTTTGTTTTTATTTGTGGTGGGTCTTATTTTCACTCTAAAAGGAGAAAAAGTCCCACAGGTGTCATTTTTCTTTTGTTTTGTGAAATAAGACCCACGTGTTTTTTTCAAATTGTTTAATAATTAGAAACTAGTTAAATTCAGTGGCCAAAAAATTGGATTCATTTCAAGGTTCGAAGAGCGAAAAAGAAAGATTCGTTCCCTCGTGAAAAATTCAAAAAGGAATTTTATTTTTGATTCGATCACGAATCTTATTTTTTGGCTTCTTTATGGTTTGTTTCTGAATTTTTCAGAATTGTTTACCTTTTTTCAAAATTGTTTGCTTTTTTTCCAAACTTATTTGCTTTTTTCAAAATTGTTGACTTTTTTCAAAATTGTTAACTTGATTTCAAAATTGTTTACTTTTTTTTGAAAATTGTTAACTTTTTTCAAAATTGTTGACTTTTTTTCAAAATTGTTGACTTTTTTTCAAAATTGTTGACTTTTTATCCAAATTGTTGACTTTTTTCTCAAAATTTTTGACTTTTCTCAAAATTGTTGACGTTTTTCAAAATTGTTAACTTTATATCAAAATTGTTTACTTTTTTTTTGAAAATTGTTAACTTTTTCCAAAATTGTTGACTTTTTTCAAAATTGTTGACTTTTATTCAAAACTGTTGACTTTTTTCTCAAAATTGTTGACTTTTCTCAAAATTGTTGACGTTTTAAAATTGTTAACTTTATTTCAAAATTGTTTTACTTTTTTTTTGAAAATTGTTAACTTTTTCCAAAATTGTTGACTGTTTTTCAAAAATGTTGACTTTTTTTCAAAAGTGTTGACTTTTTTTCAAAATTGTTGACTTTTTTTCAAAATTGTTGACTTTTTTTCAAAATTGTTGACTTTTATTCAAAACTGTTGACTTTTTCTCAAAATTGTTGACTTTTCTCAAAATTGTTGACGTTTTTCAAAATTGTTAACTTTATTTCAAAATTGTTTACTTTTTTTTGAAAATTGTTAACTTTTTTCAAAATTGTTGACTTTTTTTCAAAATTGTTGACTTTTTTTCAAAATTGTTGACTTTTTATCCAAATTGTTGACTTTTTTCTCAAAATTTTTGACTTTTCTCAAAATTGTTGACGTTTTTCAAAATTGTTAACTTTATATCAAAATTGTTTACTTTTTTTTTGAAAATTGTTAACTTTTTCCAAAATTGTTGACTTTTTTCAAAATTGTTGACTTTTATTCAAAACTGTTGACTTTTTTCTCAAAATTGTTGACTTTTCTCAAAATTGTTGACGTTTTAAAATTGTTAACTTTATTTCAAAATTGTTTTACTTTTTTTTTGAAAATTGTTAACTTTTTCCAAAATTGTTGACTGTTTTTCAAAAATGTTGACTTTTTTTCAAAAGTGTTGACTTTTTTTCAAAATTGTTGACTTTTTTTCAAAATTGTTGACTTTTATTCAAAACTGTTGACTTTTTCTCAAAATTGTTGACTTTTCTCAAAATTGTTGACGTTTTTCAAAATTGTTAACTTTATTTCAAAATTGTTTTACTTTTTTTTTGAAAATTGTTAACTTTTTCCAAAATTGTTGACTTTTTTTTCAAAATTGTTGACTTTTTTTCAAAATTGTTGACTTTTTTCAAAATTGTTGACTTTTTTTCAAAATTGTTGACTTTTTATCCAAATTGTTGCCTTTTTTTCAAAATTGTTGACTTTTCTCAAAATTGTTGACGTTTTTCAAAATTGTTAACTTTTTTTCAAAATTGTTGACTTTTTTCAAAGTTGTTGACTTTTTTAAAATTTTTTCACTTTTTTCAAAATGTTTACCACTTTTTTTTTAAATTTTTTCATATTTTTAAAATTTTTTCATATTTTTCAAAAACTTTAATATTTTTCAATTTTGTTTACTTTTTGAAAAAACATGTATGTACCTACCTACATGTGTAGGTTCTAAATACACGTGCAAATAAAAATACAAGTGTAGTTATTAAAGCGGCACTTTTTTTGTGACTGTCCAGAGTGAAGTGATTTCAAGATATTTTTGCATTGTTAAAGAACAATTTTTAGTTTTTTTTTTTGATATTATGTTACAGCAAGAAAAAGAAAGTTTCAAAGGAATTAGTTACGGCATTTTATCTAATTTCTAACGTCTTTTGGGCCGTAAAACAGCAAAAGTATTATTTAAAGTAATAAATAATAATAAATAAGTTGTGGACTAAATGAGGTCTGTATGCACAGTTTCTCTTAGGTCTTTAATTAATTATTATTGAGGAACACAAAAATCCAAAATTCACCCTGTTACTTATTTTCGATATCTTATAGGCTTTTCACACCAAACCCAAAACCGGGTTTTCGGCAAAAAGTTTTCAAAAACCCGAAAAGCGTTCACACTGAACATTTACAAGATTTCGTTTGACATTTCACAAACACCAACTCATCTCCTGCAAAAAAAAACAATAACAACAACACATCTCATTTACATAACACACTCACAATTTCTTTTGTCCAGCAGTTTTTTTTTTACATTTTATTGAGCGCTGGATGTTTCAAAAGGTTTGTTTGTTTAGTTCAACTTTGAATTTCAACTAGTTTTCGAGAGGTTTTATATAAAACTTGTGGTTTACGAAAACTTGTGGTTTACCAAAAATGTATGGTAAAACTTGAGTTTTCGATTAGGTTTACCGCCAAAACCGATAATTTCGCGAAAACCGCGTTTTGGGCTTGGTGTGAAAAGGGTATTAGCTTGATTTTAGGTGCTTCACTCTGATAATTCCTAATAATATCCCAATATCTTATTCAATTTAACTCATAACTCCACTTAAAACTCCCTTTAAAGTTCTTAAGTACAATTTATTTTATTCTATAGTTCTTTGAATGAACTTTTTAATTTTCCTAAATAGCTATCTAAATATTGAAAAGAAGACAAATAACTTTTCAAAACCCGCAGCCCACATAACTCCACATACTTAACTAAGTTTGTAGAGGAAAAGTCTTAAATCCTGACAAATTCGCTTGAAAATTCTTTCTTCTTCTTCTTCGTTTTATTTTTTTTTCTGTTGTATCCTCGAATGCACAAAAAGATTATTAAATAGAATTGTTGTGCTACTTTGTTCAAAGAACGTCGACACCATGTGTCGCATTAATGTCCTTTTCTTTGGCATCTGTGCGCGCTCTGTTCTTCTTCTGTTGTGATATATATAAGTATGTATGTTGGAATGCAGAGTAAAAGAAAGACAATAGAAGAAGAAAAAAAAAATAAAATGAAATCCCACAAAAAGTTTGCAATTCAAAAACTGTCATCAATCAATTTGTTGTGTTTTATACCAAAAAAAAGGTATGTTATATAAAATAAATACATATATATATAGAGATACATGAAACATAAAGATAACGACTGAATGTGCTTGATGTTTGAAGGGATTAAGCCCTTAAAAAAAAAAAAAAAAAAAAACAATCTTATTTGATGTGTTGAGATTGATTGGCATCATATGGCTTAAAACTAAGAATTCATTTTTAATGAAATTAAAGAAATTGTATAATTTAAATCATTTTATATTGCCTCCTGAAAATAAAAAAATTAAATAATACCTGTTTTGAGCTTATTTTGGGATCTTGATGAAAATTCACAATATTTTAAGGTGTAGGGTATTAGAATGAAAGAACCAAAAGAAATGGGTAAATTTGGTTTTTATCTTGCTTTCTTAATTTCTTTTGTACCTGTGTACCTCAGATCTTCCTTAATTAAGACAGCCGATTAAGTCATAGATATGTTTTTAATTTTTATAGGTAACAGCTTATACCTTTGGGCCCTCCGCATGCCCCTTCACGTTGTGGAAAGTATCTTTTAACCTTTGTCATGATGTAATACACATCTATGCAATATTTCATTTGAATTTGTTCAGTCGTGCGAGCCTGATTGAAGGACAACTATTCAAACCAACAAACTTAGCTCTATATCGCGCAAGAAATTTTACCCGGAGTTTTTTCCCATTTTGGGAAATTTGCTTTCTTCTTGGGAAAATATTACTTTCGTGAATAATATTTCCAGAGAACTTTATCCTTATCTCAAGCAAAAATCTCCCCAAGTAAGTTCTTGGGAAAAAATAATTTCGTGAGAGTTTCTCAATTGGAAATATTCTTTCCTCGTTATTTTTTTAAATTTTTTTTTCAGGGAAAAAAAGTTCCCATTAAGTTGGCAATAAGGCTGACTTATTAAAATATTTTTAGGATTAATAAAACTAAAATGGTATGATGGTTGGTCACTTTGATGATATTATATCTATTATTAGAAAGGCCATTTCTTCGACAAAGGACTCTCTTAGATCTTGCCTGTTTTTCAGACTGGTTCTTCCAAAACTGCTTGAAGCTAAATATTACCTAATTCCAGTCAAAAACTTTTTTTTTTTAAATTCAAAAATTCAACTCCATCTCTACAATTTCTCAATAAACAATACACATACTTGCCCTTCAGTCGATTCAAGACTTTGGCAAATTTTGTGACCAGAACCTCTATTTCCGCACGAGGATATAATTTCGTCAACCCAACACCGTGCCATTGTGGTTGTTCCAAATAGTTCTCCAACTCCTACAGAACACAAACTCACTTCATAACATCCTTGAATATGCCTCCCAAGTGTGGTCCGCTTGACAACATATTCGCATTTTCAGCATCTAAAATATTCAGTATGATATTTTCAATGATTTGTGTTTTGCAATTCATACGGGATGATTCATCATCACTGAATTCGTATCCGGAAAACTCATACCAAATAACTCATATCATAACAACTCAAACCAAAACAACTCATATCAGGACAACTCATACCAGGACAACTCATATTATGACAACAACTCAACCAAAACAACTCATATCAGGACAACTCATACCAGGACAACTCATATTATGACAACTCTTACCAGGCCAACTCATACCAGGGCAACTCATACCAGGACAACTGATACCATGACAACTGATACTATGACAACTCAAACCAGGACAACTCATACCAAGGCAACTCATACCAGGACAACTCATACCACGACAACTCATGCCAGGACAACTCACACCGCGACAACCCATACCAGGGCAACTCATTTCAGGAACCAGTAAAACTCATTCCAGGACAAATCATACCAATACAACTCATACTACCAGGACAACTCAGACCACGAACTCTCATACCAGGGCAACTAATTTCAGGAACCAGTAAAACTGATTCCAGGACAACTCATACCAATACAACTCATACTACCAGGACAACTCAGACCACGAACACTCATACCAGGGCAACTAATTTCAGGAACCAGTAAAACTCATTCCAGGACAACTCATACCAATTCAACTCATACCAGGACAACTCATACCAAGACAACACATACCACAACTCATACCAGGACAACTTATACCAGGACAACACATGCAGAGACGACTCATACCAAGACATCCCATACGAATAGAACTCCTACAAGAAAAGAGCACTCTTAAGAAATTTAAAAGTGAGTTCACCATGCATTTTCTTTAGGGCTTTTGTTTTGTAGGAAGTTTCCCATTCATAGTTAGAGCTACCATAAAGTAAGCTCCTAAATTTTTCAGTGAGAATCTTGACACCTAAAAGAAAATTTGCAGAATTTTGAAAAAATCCAAAATGTATCATCTTATTTTCTTAAGTTTTAAGACCTTAACCTTGAAGATCACACCATTAAATATCAAGTTAAAGGCTTCTTAAGGTAATTAAGACACTTAATACTACTTAAACTCATACCAAAACATTTATTATACCAGAGAAAGTAATATTTTTGAACTTTTTGAATAAAATTCTATGAATTCTACCAGAAGTGCATTTCATAAATCATTAAATGTTAAACAGCAAAACTAATAATTTCTTGTTTTACTAATTCATCTTTTCAAGACCTCTGTTGATAAATTTGGTATTTTTTTTTCTAACTATGAATAACTTAATATAAAACAGAAGCTTATCAGGAAGAAGCACGTAAGTATGAGTTTTCTCGGTTCGGCTTGTTCTCGAATGACATTTTCTGGTATGAGTTATTCGGTTTGAGTTGTCTGGTTTGAGTTGTAATGACATGAGTTGTCTTGGTATGAGATTCCGTGATAGGAGTTGTTTTCCACGAGCTGTGGAAGAGCAGGGTCATAAGTCCACAGGACAGAAGTCCGAAAATCTACTGTGGATTTTTAACCCACCTTGTTGGGCCAGAAGTCCACAGGGAATATCTTCTGACCCACTTAAGTAATTTAAAAAAATATTCATTAATATCGAAAAAAATTTATTCTGCTTTTTTTAAGGTTAAGATCAGTTTATGGGTCCTCTGTCCCGCTCACGCAACTCCGTTGATCCGCTAACAATATTATATTCAGCCGTCAGGCAGGCGCCAATATCAAAAGTTGTTTTTTAATAAACAGTCCCTTTGGTAATTCAAAAAAAAAAAAAAGGAAAAATATTTGTGGACAGATGACTTACTTCCTTTCTAAAATAAGGGAATATTGACCCACTTTTTTGTGGACTTCTAGTTCATCGGGGTGGGATATAAATTCACAATTGATTTGCGGACCTAACCCACCCAAGTGGGTCAAAAGTCCATTATGGAGTTTTGGCCAGTGGGCTTATGCGCTGCGGAGACTTGCTTAGATCTCAATCTTATGAATAATCTTTATTTTCTTAATTAGATTTAAATGATAATTAGTTTATACGAGTATTTACCAAGGGAATATTGCAATCGTTAGAGATACTTACTACATCAGAACTTCCGATGAAGTGGTGCTGATGTTTGTGTGTAGAGTTAAACCATTTTTTTTTTACTTTAAAAAATCATTTCAGAAGATAAAAATAAAATGTTACCAGGGTGAATGAGTATATCATTAAAAAGTTTATTTTTGCTGCCTAATTTTATCTCGCAACCAAACTGTGCGTGTTGCTACAAAATTAGGTGAAATATATATAAAATTGTCTTATTTGAAATGCTTCATGTGTATTTCCTTAGCGTTGTTAATAATAAAATCGCAGTCAAATTAAATTGCTATATCTTTGTTAACATAAATTTGAATTGCAAAATAACCTTCTTTGTAAATATACCTTGCGAAAATGATGACGATGACGACGACAACAACGACGACAACAACGACAACGACGACGTATCTAATCACTTAAACGTCTAACAACATTACATATAACTGTCAGTTTTCCTGTACAAATTTATTGCTGCTAAAACGACAAAATGAAATTACTCAAAGGGATCAAATGGAATTAAACTTCTTACAATATAAATGCAATTTTCAAAACCCAACAAGAAGTTGTAAGGAATCTTCACATACATATACTACTCATATACACACATCTCTTACCTTACACATGTAACAAAACCTCCAGATGGGAACTATGAAAGTACCTACCTTATATCAACGAGTTCTAGAAACCAGCATCATATCATCATCATCATCATTGCCACACAGTGTAGGTATGTAGAAAGATTTCTGTGAACTTTCAACTTGAAAAGCGTTCTAGTTTTACCAACCAAAGTTGACGACGACGATGCGACAGCAACGGTGCAGTGGTGGTGGTGGTAGTGTGTAGAATTTTCTAACAAGGAGATGGTTATAAATTGCATCCTCGTGTGACGTCGCGTCATCGTCGTCATCCTCGTCGTCGTCGGTCATGTCACAAAGAGTAAAAGTTTAAACAAGTTAAAAGATTCTTTCTTATTTTTTTTTTTTTATTCCTCTCTCTCTCTCTTTATAAACCTATTTATAGACGTCTCCATTTGATGGTCTGTTCTGGGTCTTGGTTTGATTGGTTTGTGTACCTTACCTTCATTATAAAATATCTTTGAAATAAAAATACGAACTTTTAATTGAGCTTGCTTTTTTTTCCCTCTAGCAATGGTCAATGGTTTCATATATATATATTTTTTTAATCTTGATCCTCTGGCTAAATGTCTAACGAAAAGGTGCCACAATCTATATAGTATGTTCCACGTGTTTATTTTATTTTTTTCACAACGTGATATCAAAAGGTAAAAATCCTTTGATTATTTTGATAATTTTCAATCATCTAATTTCCTTTCAACAAAATGAAAAAAAAAAACCATTGCATATTTATAGATGTTTATTATATGGATCGTGAATTCGATAAAAAAAATACAATATTTTCCTCCTGTAACTGTCCGAGTTATTTTGTTTGGAAACAACAATCCTCCATACATCTAAGGAAGTTTATTGCAACAACATTACTCCCATATTCGTTTTGTATCTACTCAAAACCAGATGGCGTTTTACTTTACCAAAAGACGTTTTCGAAAACGTCAAATCAACGTTAATTTCACCTTCAAATAATCGTCATTTTTCTGACGCAGATATTGCTGTCTTCAAAATATGCAATCGCCCTGCCTGCCCAAAATCTGTTTGATCAAAGTCAGTCAATGTTCTTGCTTACGCATTTGACGTTTAACGGACAAAGCTCTCTAAACTTTTCAATATTTTTGTTATCAACTCGATATTTGAGGAACTACTGAGTTGAGTACCAAATGATGTTATCGACCATATGATTTTAGCAGCAAACTGTGTTATCGAAAATAATGCTTTTGCATTAAAATTAGTTTTTTTGGTTTTCGAATTGCGCATTGCGCATTGTTGACGCAAAGTCAAAAAATTCCAAAAATGGCATTGGTAACAATAATAATCTTTTCAAATTATTTTTCTCTTGGACTTTGCAAAAACACCTCGAATTTCAATTCAATTTCATTGGTAAAAATTAAAAAAAAATCTATTTTCAAAAGAAAAAAAAATTAAATTACACTATGGATATGAAAAATGGCACTGCGGGGCCTCATAAACAGATAAACGTGAAAACAAAACTGTTATATTAAATTGGCATTTCTTAAATCATTATTTTTCCATATAAAATATTACTTTGAAGTTTAGCCCAAAACAAAAATACAAATGTATGTATATGTGTATACATTTTTTTGTTTTCTAAAACTTTTGTCGATGTCGACGTTTTGCGTAACAATATTTTTTTTTTTTTTGGGAATGACATTAAAAGAATTTCTGGAATTTCTGTTGGGTGTGTGCCAGCTAACCAAAAGTATAAAAAACAAAATAAAATGTTTAAGGTTCACAGTGGGAATCTAAAGCTGACTATTTCTTACTCTATTTCAATTCTCCTGAAAAAATAAATCCCGAATCTGCTAACAATGTCTGCACACCACAGGATGTCATCACTGTAGGAGCCTATGACAAAATTCGAATTGTAAGAAGAGTTTTTTTTTTTTTTTTTTATTAATTTCGCAAAGCACGAAGAATGACGACGTATTCATTCTTATGGTACCTTACAAGTGTTCGATATATCTGGTTGTATTTATACGTAGGTCTAAGTTTTACAAAATCAATATCAAGGCAGCATGGACTATTTGCCAAACAAAATAAAGTACACAACTGGGTTACACTTACTTGCTTAGATTGATTAAACTACAAAAAAAAATTTACCTTGTTTTTGAAATATCGAACCTTCAAAAACATATTTTTAAATTTTGTTTAAAAAAAGTCAAAAACTGTTTTTTTTTGTCAACTGATATTTTTACTTTTTTTTGTTCGTCTATTTTTAGGGTTGCATGTAGTTGGCCAACCTACTAATTCAGTTGAACAAAACTGTAAACGGAAATCGTTTGTACATCGTTTTTCTACGTTTGTACACGTTTGTATACGTTTGTACATCGTTTCTACACGTCTGTCTACGATTGTACATCGTGTCTACACATCTGTCTACGTTTGTACATCGTTTGTACATCGTTTGTACATGTTTGTACATCGTTTGTACATGTTTGTACATCGTTTGTACATGTTTGTAAATCGTTTGTACATGTTTGTACATCGTTTGTACATGTTTGTACACGTTTGTACATATTTAAGAATTATTTGTACAGCCACCGTTTTTATTTTTTACAGAAATACTTAAAAAAAAAAATGAACGGAGTTTGGTCACCAACTTCAACGAACGAAAAATCTGTATATGCATTTCGATAGTAATCGTTTTTAAATAATTGTCAAAATTTTTGTATACAAAAAAAATACATGTACAAAAGCAGTCCAAAAGCATAAGCCCGATGATGGATCATCATCGCTTTCTTAAAAATAATTGTTGTGAAAATTTTATATATATTTAAAATAAAATAAAACGAATTTTAGAATTTTTTCAAAATTTTAATTTTTTAATTTTCATTTTTACAATTATTTCGTAATACATGTACAAACGATTACTATCGAACTGCATTAACAGATTTTTCGGGCGTAAAAATTGAGTTTAGTGGACCAAAATCCGTTCATGTTTTTGAAGTGTCTCTATAAAAAAAAAAACAGCGGGTTTACAAACAATTCTTAAAGATGTACAAACGTGTACAAACGATGTAAAAACATGTACAAACGATGTACAAACGTATACAGACCTTTTACAAACGATTGCCATTTAATATCGCAGTGCATTTATAGATTTTTCAGGCGTTAAAGTTGTTGGGCCAAACTCCGTTAATTTTTTGAAGTGTCTCAATAAAAAAAAACGGTGGGTTGTACAAACAATTCTTAAAGATGTACAAACGTGTACAAACGATGTACAAACGTAAACAAACTTTGTACAAACGATTGCCATTTACTATCGAACTGCATTTACAGATTTTTCGGGCGTTAAAGTTGTTGAGCCAAACCCACAAACGGTGGGTTGTACAAACAATTCTAAAAGATGTACAAACGTGTACAAAACGATGTACAAACGATGTAAAAAGGTGTACAAACGATGTATAAACGCATACAAACTTTGTACAAACGATTGATATTTAATATCGAATTGCATTTACAGATTTTTCCGGCGTTTTGCTCAAATTAATAGTTGGTGGGCCAACTACATTCAACCTAAATAAAACTATTGTTCTTGAACGACGTTAAATAGAATTAATAAATAATGAATTAAGTCGAACACCTTAAATAACTTCACAATTTTGTAAAATCATTTAAGGTTTTTGACTTAATTTATTATTTACATTCAACCTATTTTTAGTTATAAATTTTTTATTTTCGATTTCTCGTTAAAAGTAACGACATAACTAAAATTTGTAGAGTATTAAATTTTCTACAAAAAAATTGGTGAAATTTTCTGTGCATTTTAGATTTTTGTAAAAATTTTTTTTCGGCATTTTGAAGTTTTTTCGACAAAATATATTTATTTTTTATGCACGTATCTATGGTCTAGTTCTTTTACTTTGAAACTCTGTGCATTTCTGTGAATTTCTACACCAAATTCTGTCAAAGTTCATATAAAAAAAATAAAATGACGTAGAAATTCACACAAATGCACAGAGTTTTAAAGTAAAGGAACACACCTTATAAATTATCAATGGTTTAACCGATTTTGTTACAATTTTGCAATCTGGTGCTTCTAACAAAAATAATTAAATAATTTTGAAAATACATATTTTGTTTCAAAAAAAAAAAAAAAAAAAAAAAAAAAAAAAAAAAAAAAAATCCCACTTTTTTCGCGTCAAGTTTTTATCAAAAATCACGAAAACGACTTTTTTTTTACAAATCCTTAATTTGTCATACCATATTTCTCCTATATGCATCTACATAATATCTCAAGCAAAAAAAAAATCACACCCCAATTGAATATGAAATAACCCATGCAAAAACGGCCTCAGAACCATGCAAACAGAGATTTCTATAGCTTAAAGTTGAATATCTATTGAATATCGATTTGCAAAAGTATGTTCAGGTTCACGTAGCATATCTATGCACAAACACCAACCTTAACTATAATCCAAACAAGCCACACACAAAATAGATAGATAGAATAATGTGCTGGATGCAAGTAGTGCACTAGTAGTACAGTTTTGTAGTTGCTATTGTTTTGCTGTACAAATTGTTTGGATAACCTTTTTCCAAGAGCCAAGGAACCATTATCAGATATGTTTTTGAGTACCTAACCTATATCTATCTAACATCCATCCAAACATAACAAGAAGCCAAAATTAAGGCAAATATTCAAATGTACCTAGATATGTATGTATATCTTGTTGTAGACCATCATGTGCGTGGATGTGAATGTGAATAGCATGATGCATTCATTAAAATATTGTGGTTAAATTGAACCTGATGGAAGTAAATTTTAACTGATATTTGAATAACTTCTAGAAATTGAGGTTATGTTCTTCTTCAGGTTCTCCATTAGTTAACAGTTGATCAGCTGTGGCTATATGTGAATATGAATATGATGGTTGACGATGTAAGATACTTTATAATTATTATTGCTAGAATTAGAAATGGAATGTAAGAAATATACAAGACAAATGGAAACACAGGAGAAAAACACTCTTGATGCTCTACACATGGTTGTAAAATATTAACAGGTGCTTCAATGTTATTACAAAATTATGCTTCACACAGAAAAGTACCTACCTATGGAGTATGTATATAGGTACTCTATAAGAACTTCTTGATCTAGTAAAAACTATTATATTATGATTGAAATAATTTGTATTATTTAAGAAACATCAGTTTATTGAATTGAAGTACATACAATATACATACATACATACTATGTATCTACTCTGAATTTGAGATTTTATTAAGGTATAAGAGCTATTGAACTGATAATATAATAAACTTGGTAAAGTGGTTAGAAATAACGAGTGTACCCATACATTTTACACACACCATATACTTGAAAAAGCCAGAGTGGTCCCCAAGTATTTGGAATGTTATTTTAAAATTTATTGATTATTATTTATTTAGTGTTATATTCTATTCAACGACACTTGTAATATTATAACATTGTGAGTAAAACAGGCTTTGTTTAATGTTTCGTTTGTTTGTGATTGTTTTCGAACTATTTTGAATATACAACAGATGGGGGAGGACTATTACAGCTTCAACAACTATATTGCCAACAGGACAAAAAATATTGTACACATTTTGTTACTTAGAAATTTTGAAATCACACTGAAATCACAGTCCTTATATGACAGTTTGATATCACACATTAGAAACATAAAAGACAATACATCAGAAGATAATGCAAAAAGGTGAAAATGGTTGAAAGCAGAGTAGAATTTTGGTAGAGATAAAAATTGTTGCAAAATTAAATTTTCAAGTGAGCCTATGATCTAAAACTTGTTATTTCAATGAATAAGAGCTCAAGCAATTGAACAAAATTATTTCCTTTTGATCAATATGAGTTTTTGGTGGTTGAGTACTGTAAGAACCAGAAGAGGACTGATAGGTGCCAACATTTCGACATAGGGTTAGGTTAAGTTTATGTGGTTGTCAGCAGAAACGCTAGACATTCAGGGCCAGTTTGTTCACAACTGATCATCTTTAATCATGGATTATTGCAACTGGTAAATCATCGAATGTGCATAATTATCAAATTTTTTTTTCAAGGAATAAATAATTTAAGTTGTTAATCATGGAAATTGCTAATCAGCCGATTTTGGTTGATTAGCGCGATTTAGTTAGAAGCTCTGAAAGTCATCGACCAGATTTAACCCACTGTGAACAAACTGGCCCTTAGGCCAAGAGAGGTTGGCCCATTGTGATACCACAGGAATCTAGGAAGCTTTCTTCATACTAGTTGAACCACTTAGAGCTTCTTACGAAGTGCGCGAGACTACAAATGTCATGATTTGCCAGATCACTGGGATCATTGTAGTAGAATTCTCCTAAATGAAGCCTACGTGTTTGAGATAGAGCAGGACATGTACAGAGAAGGTGAGGAATCGATTCTTTCTCTTCTTCGTCCATGCACAACTTCTGCAGAAGTCGTTAGAAAGTACTCCAAGCCTGGTTTATTGCTTGCCTATTAGACAGTGACCAGTAATGACATTTATAACGGAGCTAATGTTCAGTCTGCTTAGAGATATTAGGCTCCTAGAGCGCTTCAGATAAGAAGCATGGACCCTGTCAAAAAATGATGAGAATCTGCTTGGATGCTTTGAAAGGAAGATTCTTCGGGTGATTTTCGGTCTAGTGTGTATCGATGGAGAATGGAGGAGAAGATTCAACAACGAGCTTTACGGGCTTTACAGCGACGTCGACCTGGTCAAAAAGCTGAAAGTACAGCGGCTGAGATGGCTGGGACACGTGGAGCGTATGGACAACAACGCACCAGCTCGACGAGTCTTCGAATCTACCCCGGACGGTCTGCGCAGCAGAGGAAGACCCCACCTTAGGTGGCGCACACAAGTGGAGAACGACCTCAACCAACTTGGAGTGCGTAACTGGAGGCAGCTAGCTAGGGACCGAGCTGGCTGGAGGGGCTTGTTGGTTGAGGCCGTAGTCCATCCTGGACTGTGAGCGCCATCTAAAGTAAGTAAGAGCGCTTCAGATCCAGCATATAGGCCAGATCTGTTTTGTGGCCTGACTTGTGGCAATGTTATTCCACCTAAGATTTGTTTTCTCTATTGTATTTTGCTTTAGCATGAGTTTGCAAGTAGCGATTACCAATATTTGCCCGATTTGACAGTATAGGTAGTATAGTTCCATTTTTGGCGAATTCGTCCAACTCGGCACCCAGCAAAGGTGAATGTTGAACTGCTGCGCCATCTCCATGAGAGATGATCGGCAATTAAGGGCAGTTATTGAATTTGTAGAGACAGAATCCAGAGATTTAATGGCTGCTTGGCTATCCGAGAAAATACGGATATCAGTGCTTGATATCACGTTTTCTTTTAGCCAAGACAGGACTTTTTTTTTAAAGTAACATAACGACATAACGTAACAGAAATTACACAGTAATTCTGATTATTTGACCTCCTATAGTGGCTACCTCCGAGTACTGAGCTGTGTCAACTTGGCCCGAAAAAGTGTCCGATTTTTTTTTGTAATCGATGATCAATCAAATGAACATTTTTTACCACCCTTTAACTTTTTTGACCACCCCTAGAAATATTTTGTTTGATTTTTGAAGAAAAAAAATTCATTTTTTTTTTCATTTTTTCTGCTCGAATTTTGAAAGATGACCTTTTTGAAAAACACAATTATCTCAAATGATCATCCTTTGGAAGTGTTCTAACTCCTCAAAAAAGATTTTGTTCTAACTTCCCAAAAAATATCTTTTTTTGAAAACAAAATATTAATTTTTTTTTTTTCAAAAATCAAAAAAATATTCTAGGGTTGGTCAAAAAAGTTAAAGGGTGGTCAAAAATGGTCATTTAACTGGTCATAATTTACAAAAAATCAAAAAAACCGGGCACTTTTTGGGGCCAAGTTAACACTGGTCTCGTCTATCCGTATTTGACTTCCTAAACTTATGAGCGCAACAGTTAAAAAAATATAAATGTATATCTGAATGAGTCGGCTGAAGTCTTAGACCAGACCTTCGGAAGGATGGTGTGCGGTTGATGAATTCAAACATTGAAACATGAAAACTACATTTTGGATAACAGAGACATAAAGTTAGCTGCTCTGTCGTTTAAAATACTTAGAGCAGAGTTCAGTAGGAATTTTCAGGACTAGTCATCGGGAACTGCAAAAGAAATCGTTTCGGAAGAACCCTTTACGGGTTGATGGCATCCCTCATATTGCTATGGTTAGCAAGAGGAATCGTATTATTTGGCCCGCTGTCGTAGGAAAAAAGTAGACTTGGAACTCCGGGTTCGGTGGTTATATCGAAAGGAAACCTTCCCTACTGTGTAAAATCTGCTTCTTTTTCTGTCGAGGAATTGAGAAATCTTCGCAAGACTCCATGAGTATATTTTGTCATGAAAAAGTTCTTCTCACCTTGGCCGTTCAGTTATGTTGTAGGTTCACTTTATTCTTGCTAGTCCTGAAAATCCTTGCTGACCTCAGCCCTAATTATATCAGACGTTTTAGTAGCTTTTGTAAGGGTTTTATCATTAAAAAAATATTATTATGCGCACAGAAATGACTGAGAGTTGTAATTACTCCCAAATTAAAACAAGACCCAGAATTTCAATGGACTTGATAATATGCACCACCTGAAACGTGAAAGGGATAAGATGAAGAGAATTTTTTTGGACGAGAGAGGATTTGTCACTTCCTCGGATTTGTCACTTTGCTCGGATTTGTCACTTTCTCGGAAAAGGCAGTACGTCTGAAAAAATGTTTTGTGTTTTAAAGTTGAATAGGCTGGAATTCGATTTTCAAACCTAAGGTGCGGCTTGACAGTCGAATGATCTAATCATTATGCCTAGTAGTACTGCTACACATAAACACACACGTGCTATTCTTGAAATGCTAAGTTTTGAGCCACTATTTCATGAACAGTAAATCCCACAAAAGAAATGCAAGAATACTGCTAATTCTTGTCGCGATGTTCGTGTCCCTAATGAAATTGATGTAAATTGCTATGCAAACTTTACAGACCTTCAAATTTTTATTTTTCCATGGGGAATAAAATTTCGACATGTTCTATCGACTTTTTTATGGTCACGAAATCAAACTATCACTGTCTGTTTGTAGTTCTTTCACCTTTAGAGGGCTTTGGTTTTAACTCAGAACAACATTGTGTCCTGGGGTGCCAGCATGTAATTTGATACAATCGAGTTTATTTGATGCAATCGAGCATAGGCAGTTCCTAATTTTGTTTAATCTAATCGAAAACGGTCGATAGAGTTAAATTAGAAACTGCCTATGCTCCATTACACCAATGAACTCGATTGTATTAAAGTTACGGGCTAGACCCCCTGACTAGCAACTCCAGTAACGCTGGCTTATAAGTTTCTAAAAATATGTGTTCGAATCAGATCAACTTGTTTTTTCTTCTTCATCTTAATTCCTTGGATCAATTACGTCCGTGAGGTTACACTTAAGGGGCACAACTCCTACGCGCTATCGTGTAAGCCTTCTGGGGATGCATCTTTGGTTTCTTCAACGTATCCTCAGTTCTGCTGATTGTTTCTTTGACCGCTCTAACCCAAGTTCTTCTAGATAGACCCACTCGTCTGGCTGCCTGTGTGAACGGGTTCCATTGCATTGTTTGACTCGCTATGCCACTCGTTTTCTTTTCGAGGCGTATGACTAATGCACCAACATTTACGTCTACGTATAATAGTATCTAGGGGTTCTTGATCCGTTCATCATTGGAGATAAGGTTGGGCTTGAAAATCCTCAAGAATCGAATCCGATGACATAAATAATTTTAATATAAAATGCGATTGAAAATAATAATCACCAGCTGTAATTACGTAAATACGAACATTTTTCAACAAAAAAGTCCAACTTCTATAATACTTGTTTTATATTTTAAACGAAACATTTTAGAAGCTTCTGTGTAGGATCCAAATTTTAACAAAACAACTAAATAGATTGACAACAAAACTAAAGCATTTTCCAACAAAAAGGAAAACTTCTTTAATGCTTGTTTTATATTATAAACGAAACATTTCAGAAGCTTCTGTGCAGAACCAAATTTTGACAAATTTTCTTCAAAATATTTCTATTTTTTTTAGGGAAACATAATAACTTGAATCATATAAAAGCTTATAAGCGCTTCCATTTCTTATCAATAAGATAATTTTTAATTTTGTTTCACCAACTTTACAGAAGCTGAAAGGTTAGTTCCATAAAGCTTTCTCAAAACTAGTTGAGAAAATAATGTAAGCTTGATTAAAAAGTATTTCTTCCACTTAAAATTGTGGATTTTTTCATTAGCATTTCAAATCATCAAATAAGTATTAATCGGTTTTTACTTTATCTTCAAAGGAAATATTTTACGTATTTTTTTTTTTTTTAATTGAGAATCATTCTAAGTGAAACATCTTTTAACATCAGCTTATTTGAACTATAATTACCTACTATATAACTTGATGTAAATTTACATAAAGAACAAAATAATTTCTAAAGAAAAAGAAGATATCAGGAAGTAAAAACATCAAACGTTGGCAAAAAGTTAAAACTTCAACCGGTGTGGTGCGGTGAGATGGTAGTAGGGTAAAGGCGATGAAAACTAAGCTGTAACTTTCCTGCACACAATCTTTCATTTCATTGAATAGAGTCTCCATAAAAAGGTATACGAGTATAGAATACATATCTACATACATATACATTGTTCAGTTATTCGTGTCTTTTCTCTTAGGGGTAATTAATAAAGTTGCCACTCTTCTATGGATAACTTTATATCATCGTGTTAAATTGGCAGATACTTACATGGAAACTATTATATGGAAAAAAGTTTATATTTTTTTTGTTTGTGTCAATGCACAAAATGCACATCTTGTTACCAAGCAGTAATTTGAAAAGACTTTATAAATTTTTTTTTTTTATTTTCAATGGATTGTGTAGTATATGAAATGTGTTTCCTGGAAACCTTAACGAAAAAGGAACTTTTTCTTGTATACAGTCTATGGGTTTTTGTAAATGAATCTAACACAATAGCTGTCATCATCACAACTGGATTAACAAATAAGCTCAAATTTTCTATTTTTAGGGCCCGTACCCACCCTCTAGACTCTAGAGTCTCGTTTTTTTGCTCATATAAGAACTTCATTAGAACAAAAGCTTTCAAAGTCTCGTTCAGTATAATGCTGTTGATTTTAGAATGAATTTTAAATAGCTATCTAGGGACCGATGAGAATTTTATGTTAACGGCCTTTGGACAGTCTTAATCCAGCACTGATAGCATGCGTTAGGTATACACATAGATATAGGAAAGATGTTCATATTTTATGTTCACAAAATGTTTCAAAGTTTGATACCAGTTAACTTGTAAAGTGGAAGAGTGTTCTATGCTTTAGGTGATGTTATGACATTTTTATGAGACAAAGTTTCAAGTCGAAGAGAGTTTTCCGAGAAAAATGAATGAGATGTTACTATGTATATGCAGAAGGACTTTTTTTGTTTGTAGTTTTAGGTATATTTATGTAGGTACTCTAGAATATGCGTACAAAGTGTTTACGCTATAATCTTTGCCTTTAAACATGTTCCTTAAAAAAAAAAAAAAAAAACATGCAAAGTTGTTATAAGGAACGCTTAAACATACAATGTGCGTATAGGCAAAGTTAGTTTACCTAGTCTTGTCAAAGGGAATATGAGTAGTGTGTTATTTTGTTGTGCTCTGCTTCATTTGTTTACAAAAGCAAAATTAAATAGAATTTTTACATCATTTTGTCCTTTTTTTTTGCTTTGTTTAATTTTAATTTACTTTAAGTTTGTAATGAACTCGAGTTGAAAACTTTGAGTAGAGTTAGCTAATCAAAGGGCATAAGAGTCACAAATTAGAACGTAACGACAAGATCAAAAATAAGGACAGTGTAGGTAGAACCTACGCAACAAAACAAAATTTGAGTCTATTGTAAGCCCTGCCTTGTTTAATGAAGGCACAATAATTTAAAAAAAAAAAGAAGAAAAATGTAAATAAAGAAATACAGTAGACTTAGATAAGATTGCAAGGCAAAGATTATTTTGATAAGACTCCAAACCAAACAAACAAATTGAATGTTTTTAAAAATTCTAGTACAATGCTTTTTCTAGCTCTATTTTCACCCTTCCTATTTAAATGTTAAGACATTCAAAACAAATGGTCATTTATTTTTATTTTGTTAAAAGGGTTGTCTTAAAGCTAGAGTCAGCTATCAACTTTGTTATTCAGACCAATTGCAGTCAACTAATGCAATCAATTGAAAAGCAGTTAATTGACTGCTTATACTTTTAAAATGATTCCAATTTTGTTTAATCACTTAAAAGTTGACTTTAAATTTAAGCCAATTTCGACAGTCAGTAAGAAATTTAACTGCAGTCATTTGACTGTAAGTAAATTATTATTTTTTTTATTTTTGCTGAGTGTTAACATTTCGGCATTTTAAGTATGTACTTTTAAATAGTTTTATTCAAAATACAAAAAATAAAAAAAATAATTGAATGACTTACTGTTAAAAGTTTGCATTTAAATATTATAAAATACTGGAAACTGTAAAAAAGTAGGTAGGTACTAACTGCTATGTTAATTTATTGCTAATTAATGTTAACTTAGAGTTAATAGGACTGCATTTAAAAAAACTAAGTGACTAAAAGAATTGAAACAGTCAAAAAGTACTGCAGTCAATAAACTGCTAGTCCATTTATGTTAACGTTTTGGCATTTTAAGGACTTTTAGGTAGTTTTTTTTTCAAAAAACAAAAAACTAAAAAATAATTAACTAAACATTGGAAACATTAAAAAAGTGCGAGTCAATTAACTGCTAGTTAATTTACTGCTTGTTCATTTTAACTAAGAGTTAAAAAAAACTGTATTCAAAAGACTTAGCGACTAAAAGAGTGAAAATTGTCAAAAATTACTGTAGTCAATTAACTGCTAGTCAATTAACTGCTTGTTAATTTTAACTAAGGGTAAAAAAAAACTGTATTCAAAAAACTAAGTGACTAAAAGAGTGAAAATTGTCATAAAACACTGCAGTCATTTGACTGGTTTAATTGACTTTCAAGTTAAGAATATTGAAAATGACCTTAGTGAATGTAATTTTAAAGTAGAAATCGTTTATTTAATAAGTTAACAGTCACTGCCAAAAACCTGAAACGCAGTTTTATTTGAAATCGCAGGAACAGATTTTAAATTATTTTTTTCTGTAAAATTTCAATTTCTTCAGAAATATCTGACTGCAGTTTTTATAACAATGATTCCGACGCAGAAATTTGGAATTTGTCAACACCATTATGTATTCCCATTGCACGATAAGTTGGTAAATTAAAATGACCGACTAAAAAAAATCTATCGGAATAAATTTTTTGTATGAACATTTCTTTTCGTAAACGAAATTTGATTTTTTAAAGTGATTTTTATATTTTTTGTAAAGCCAAATTTTAATTTCGAAAAGTAAATTCTTGAGAAATTATGTAATTAAAAAATATTATAATAATTTTATAAGATTTTTAAAAATCAAATTTGAATTTTTCAATATTTGAATTCTAATTATTTCTCGAAAAAATTCATATTTCCGAAATTTGATGTTTTCACTTTTGAGAAATGAATTTAAAATAAAAAAATATTTTGGCATTTCTTCCCAAAAAACAATTCAAATTTTAAAAATTAATTTCTAAACATTTTAAGAATAGTCTCCATTTTTTTGTAGACTTTTGGCTTGAGGATTTATGAATGCGTCGAATTAAAAATAAATAAATATTTTATCATTTCTTCATAAAAACAATTTAAATTTTTTAAAATTAATTTTCAAACATTTTCAGAGTAAGTAGTCTCCAATTTTTTGTAGATTAATGACTGCGACGAATTTAAAATAAAAAAATATTTTGGCATTCCTTCCTAAAAACAATTTAAAATTTAAAAATTAATTTTTAACCATTTTTAAAGTAGTCTCCAATTTTGTGTAGACTTTTGGCCTGAGGATTTTTATGACTGCGCCGAATTAAACAAAAATTGGGATTTCTTCCTAAAAACAATTTAAATTTTTTTAAATTAATTTTCAACCACTTTTAGAGTAGTCTCCAATTTTTAGTAGACTTTTTGGGCTGAGGATTTATAACTTATTTGCTTTTTTTTTCTTTTTAACTGCGCCGAATTTAAAATAAAAAATATTTTGGCATTTCTCCTTACAAATAATTTAAATTATTTTAAATTTATTTTTAACCATTTTTAGAGTAGGTAGTCTCCAATTTTTTGTAGATTTATGAATCTGCCGAAATTAAAATAAAAAAAATATGTTGGAATTTCTTCCTAAAAACAATTTAAAATTTTAAATTAATTTTTAACCATTTTTAGAGTAGTCTCCATTTTTTTGTAGACTTTTGGACTGAGGATTTATGACAGCGCGGAATTTAAAATAATACATTTTTTTTTTTTACATTTCTTCCTAAAAACAATTTAAATTTTGTAAGATTAATTTTTAACCATTTTTAGAGTAGTCTCCTATTTTCTGTAGGCTTTTGGCCTGAGTATTTATGACTGCGCCCAATTTAAAATAAAAAAAATATTTTGGCATTTTTTACTAAAAACAATTAAAATTTTTTTAAATTAATTTTTAACCATTTTTAGAGTAGTCTCCAATTTGTTGTAGACTTTTGGCCTGACAGCGCCAAAAATGTCAAAAACTGTTTCTTACAAATCTAAAACCAGAAGACAACAATCATTTTTGCCATTTAACCCTTTTAGACAGATAATTCGTATTGGATAAGACTTTCTCAACCTTTCGATTTAAATATTTACTTTAAAAAATAGCCACTGGAACACAACACTAGCAGTAACACTACTATTGTACGTCCTCAAATTGGCCTAATCCCCAAGATCTTAAGTTAAGAAGTTTAGGGTGCAGTAAATAGTTTATGGGATACAATTCCAAAACGAGTACAAATTCAACTGAAATGGTAGGTAGGCATCAGTTCAACTGGACTGAATATATTTTCTTGAATAAAAGTTAAGTACTTCAAACTTATAAAGATACTTTCTTAAATAATGGTTATTTTCCTTTATCATTTTTCTTTTGTTACCCAAAAGACCAATAAAATACAACTTTTTTACTACCTACCCTTACAGTAGTTTAGTTGAACTAGGTCATTTCCACCCTCTATATATTTGAACATGTGCATGCCGCATAGCTAAAAGTAATAATTTATTCAATATACGTTCGAGTGCAACATCATTCAGGTATATATCTACTACGAGTATTTTCTATGTTCCAAATATACACAAGCAAGCTCAGTCGAAGTGATACATCAAGATGACAACATCAATTCTAATTAATCAACACGTTGAATCTTCCTTGTCTGTGATGTGTCTTCACGAAGAAAACACAAATTTGTGTATGAGCAAGTGTATAAATATAGCTGCTGCTTTTATGGTAGGTAAATCAACTTGTCGCAACACAACATCTAATCACACAAGATCCTTATCGGTGTTATACGCATTTCATTGACGATGCGATTGGTAATTCTAAACTTCCCTACCCTAACCCTCAATCAACCAACCAACCAATTCCCCACACAATGTGATTCCATAAAGCAGATACCATCAAAACACCAAAGTCCAGGATATCAGGAACGCACTTCAACGCCTTAGCCATGCAAAAACATGTTAACTCATTCAATTGGCCATAGTTGCCTTGCGGCGGCTTGCCTGATGGTTATATAGTATATTTTCTATATACCCTCGAAACCCCATGGGGAGGATGGTACTATGATGAGCTGCTACATACATAGTTGGTGTGGTGATAAGTCCATAAACAAACGTTGTCTTGTTCTTTCCAGTCCCGTGTTTCCATGGTCGTATGCTATACGTACCTATATTTTGTTCTATATACCCTTTCATCGTTGGTAGCAAGTAAACCAAATGGAAAATAACTTATGCATGCAGTCCTGATTGGAAAACAATAAGCAGTGATAAGGAATAAAATTGCTTTTTGTAGAACAACTTCTCATGGTTCGTCTTCTTCTTCTTTCTTCTTGCTTCTTGCTCCTTCTGCTACTATACGACTGCTACTGTTGCCGATCCCAAGAGGGAATTTTGCAAACATTGTGGCATCCGGGCAAAAATTGACTAACAACAGCGAACACCTGAGAGCATTGTTCACGGGATGTTTTATAGAAGTGTAGTGTGACCAGATTACATTTTTTTTCGGATTAACAATTTTTTTGTGTGGAAATGTTTATATTTGCTCCTAAGAGGTTTGGAAAAATCCCTTAAACCTTCTTTATATCTTATTTCTTGGTTATGGTCAGTTTGACAGTAAAAAATTATGTCAAACGTCTTAAGAAATTTTCTTTATTACCAACAAAATTTAGATTAATATTTTTATTATTATTTATTTTATGAATAGTTGTAAAATTTTCATGGACAAATAAAATGAGGTTTTCAATCACAATAAAAAAACATTCAAACTACCTTTTCTGATCCCAAGTGTTTGCTGTTTCATTGGCTGATCTATTTAGGCAAATTCTAAGGCTTCCACCGAAAATTCCTATTTAAAAAAATTTTAAGCCAGATATAATAACTTTAACCAGAAATTTTTTAAAAAAATTTTTAGTTTAGAAACAAAAAATCAACCTTTGGTCACATTATTTATTAAGCGCTTTACGATTCGTTACTAAGCTGCAAAAAGGAAACGCTTTCCTGTGCAGTGCATTGTGTGTTTATTTGTTCGATGAACATTTACATCTTTTAGGAGGAGAGATATACACAATGGTAAAATGCAAGCGGATGCGAAAGTAGATTTTATATTTCTTTTTTGTTGTTGTTGTTGTTGTTGTTGTTGTTGTTTGTTTGTCTATACAACATATAAAGACTATATATAGAAAGTCTCTTGTGTGTGATATGCAAAACTGAAAAACTTCCTTCACTTGTATAATAGGACAATACTTGGAATATAAGAGAAGATATACCTCCTTAACGAATGACAGAAGAAATATACTTGAGGGTATTGTAATATGATGAGTTTTGACTTTGAAAAACAATTTTATAAATATTTACGGGGTAATACTTCTGTCTTTCTTTATAAATAAATTTAACACCACCGAAGTTAAGTGAAAGTTGATTATTTTGTAAAAGGATTAAAATTGATCTTTCATTTGACCAAGTAATCTCTTAAGCCAAGCGTGGCATGCGATATAATTATATTAAATACGATTAAAATCAATTACTTGACCATTTTGTATCCAATTAGATAAGAAGTGAATTCTGATGAATATCGTCAGCGAATAATTTCGTGTATAAGACGACTTTTCGAAGTTATATAGATAATTCTAAATGTCTTAAGTAAAAAATTGAGCATTTAAAAACTCTGAAAATTTGATAATAGATATTAAAAGTGTAGACAAAATTTTAAAAAAATCCTTAGTTTTGTGTTTTTATTTCCTCTTTTTGATTATTATTATTTATATTATTTGTACTTTCTAGAAGTACCTGTGTGCTAAATTGCAAAAAAAAAAGTCTATCAATTAAAGAAATAAACGGGAATGTCACAAAAAGAAAAGAATTTTCTGAAAATGATTTTCTAGAATTTTCATAAAATTTTCTCATTTTTGAAATATTCCCGATTTTTCAGAAAAAAAACTTAAAATGCAGTTTCGAAGAATTGCAGGAACGAAGTTAAATCAAAATCGATGAAATCGTTTTTGAGAAAAATTGAGAAAAAAAAAAACAAAAATCGGTTTACGACAGCTAACGTTAAATGAGTTTAAGTAAAAAAAAACTCTAACACCTCTTGTACTAATTTTTGTACTAAATATCAAGTAAATCGGTACGTCCGCTTATAGATAAATGGACGCACATAACAAACAAGTTTTTTATGTAGCCTTACGAAACCCTAACGTTTTTTTTTAAGTTTTAGTTTTTCAAAATTTATTTGGATCAAATTATTAAAATTTCAAATATGAATTCGCATAAAAAAATATTTTGGAGTTTTTTTTTGTAATTTTTTAACTAAATTTTCTCAATACAATCTGAGATATAGCAAATCGTCGGTTAAATACTTAAAGTTGCTAAGTCCATTTTAGGCCGAAATTGAGATTTTTGTGTCATTTTCTTAAGAAAACGAATTTTGCACAAATTTGTTTAATCACTTTTATCCAATGTATCGTATTTGTTTCAGAATTATAAAGAGAAAATTAGTTTTTATAATGATTTATAATGTTTTTTTTGTTTGTTTTTTTTTTTCTTTTTTTTCTGTAAAATTTGCCAAAGTAGACTTAGGAGTTTTATGTATTTAGCCGACAAAATCCTATTAAACTACATTCTGAGATACCAGACATTCTGAGTTGTACAGTCTGAGTGGATCGCATTTAAGTAGCTATAATATGAGTACGGTGACCATATTTTAGAATTGCAAATAATGAACAAGTGAAAAAATAAACGAAATTATTCCATTTAATTAAAAAAAATATCTGCAGAAAAATTTATTAACTTGAAAAGAGAATTAAGGTACAAAAATGCATCAAACTTAAACTTAAAAAAAAAATAACTAAGTCTTATAAAAAAGAGTGTGCGTACTTATGTACACGCGCTAGAAGTAAAACTTCTTTCACGACAACAGGGCAAGTATTTTTCAAGTCCTACCACTCAGAGCACCCGATTTGAAACTCAGAACCGTTGCAAAATCGTGACGCTGAATTTTGTAATTCGTGACGGGAATTTGTATGTCGGTTTGACATGTCACTGACAGCTCCATAGACAAATTTTTTACCCCCATGCCGCAAAAGAAGTTTTACTTCAAAAAAATCTTTAAATCTAAATTAACATACATATTTCATTTTACGGATTTTGATATTTTTCTGAAGGGTAAATTTCCTTCACTAAGTTCTGGATTTTTTTAAATAATTCTTTGAGCTATAAACAGCTGAGTTCGTAATTGTATTTAGTTATCAAAATAGATTTTACAGTTTTAACCATTAATTTGGTTTTTACATTTGTCCAAATATTATTCAGAATAGAAAAAACTCTTTCTGTAGGAGCATTTGACAAAATAAAATTGTACTGTACGTTAGTATTATTATTTATTTTTGTCATTGAATTTTTCTTTCTATTTATGTTATAACTTTTAAGAATTTGTACGAAATACAGAATAAATAATGAACAACTTCTGAAATACAGAACAATTATGTGTTTTTGTTCAACAAATAATTCATAATGAACATCGTCTTCAACTACTGAACTGTTCATTATTATAATGAACGGATGGTCACCGTAAATATGAGAAATCTAAGTGTAACTTATTCAAGTAAGTTTACGCTGAAAAATTGGGCCTTAGTCTTTCACAATTATGTGCCACTTACTTGAACTGTGAATTTGGACTAAAATCTTCCAAAAGGTGTGGAGTTTCACGGAATATCTATGTATATACACCTTTCTCACAGTTTGAACTGAAAAATTGTTAAAAAATCAACATAATTAAAAAAATATTTATAAAAGAAATTCTGAAATTTTCTTAACAACAAAGCAATGTACACCATTTGATTTCTCTAACAAATTTTAATTTCTAGAAAACCAAATTTTCAAAATCGTTTGTTTGACCCGTTTTTTGTAAGCATAATTTTTTATGTACGACCTTCGCACGACGTTGAACAAAACTTTAAAAATTCATAAACACAAATCTAAGGCTGTATACAATTACTTAAACTTGCTGACCTTTTATGAGAATTGAGTTACTTTTCAGATACCCAGGTTATTTTTTTCGAATATCCCAAAATGAGGTGCTAACGGTCCACGCGACCTTGTATGACATTAAAAAAAAATTAAAATTTTATAAAAAAAAAAATGTATAGCTGACCAATATCTGAAACTGCCTGACCTTTTATAAGGTTTAAGTAACCTTTCAGAAGGTATATACTTTTTTGGAATATCCCAAAAATGGTTTATATTTTTTTTGGATACCCCAACAATGAGGTGCTAAAAATCGCTATGACCTTGAAAAAACTTTGAAAAATTATTGAAAAAAATCTATGAATGACCCATTGAAGGAACTAGCTGACCTTTTATCACGATCAGGGGTCCTTTCAAATGGCGAATATTCCACAAATGAGGTGCCAAAAATCACTTATGATCTTAAAAAAGTTTAAACTTGGATTTAAAATTTTCAAAACCTCACCAATTTCTGAAAATAGTTGACATTTTATGACCAATTACTGACCGTTTAAATGGAAAACTTTTTGTTTTGCGAATATCCCGCATATAATTCTAAGATCCCAGAAAAAAATTGATCAAAATGAGTTTAAGCGTTCGAAAAGTTTTAAAATCAAAAAAAAAAAAATGGTTCTATTCGAAGAGTATTACAAAATACTGAATTTTTGTTTTAATCTGTTGCCACGGTTTTTGACAAAATAAGATTTTCATTAGTTGCTACAAAATTTTGTACTAAAAAATCGCATCTTCTTGAATAGAAACTGTACAATTATTTACCATAGGTAGTTTAAAACTTTACAGGATTTTAATACAGAATTTTCTAAAACAAAATAATGTATACAGGGTGATTGGTATAAGGTGCGCCAAAAAGATAGAGTGAGTAGGTTGGGTTAAGACAAGAAAAAAATCGTATAGGAGGGGGGGGGGGGTGTCTATTTCCCCCTTTTTCTAAAATATTGACACCAAAACAACGGTTAAACTTACAATGCCATGCTATACCTTTTTGGAAAGCCAAAAATCTCTTCTTTAATTTTTAAATTAAGTTCTGTTAATGAATAGTTTTTGAAAAATTAATTTTCAAACTCGAAATTTTGAAAAAAAAAATTCAAACTATTTTTTTTTCAAAATTTTATGTGATTAATTATAATTTTTGATTTCAAAATTGAATGCTCTTATTATTTTCAATAAAAAAAAAAAAATAGAAAACCGGATGCTAAAATTTATCTTTGTTTTTGAGAATAGATATAATTTATTTTTTTTTTTTGAAGATACATAGATAGATTTTTTTATTTCGTTATAAGTTTTACAATGGATTGTACATTTTAAATTTAAGAGACTTCGATATACAAGTCTCTTAAATGTAAATAGCATGAAATTGTTAATTTAAACGTTGTTTTTAAATAATTTTTTTGCCTTTTTTAGTCAATTTTTTGTAGAAAATTGCCCCTCCCGCCTAAACGGGGGGAAATAGACCCTCTTTTACGATTTTTTTCCCAACCTACTCATTCTGACTTTTTGGTGCACCTTATACCAATCACCCTGTATAGTTCCCGGTTCTGATATTTGACGATAGCAGTGTTTCCAGACAAGTGATTTTTGTAACTAAAATGGAAAATTTATTGAAATAATTTTATGGTAAAATTATACCTAATTCTTGCCTTTTTTCAGCTTTGGGGTTATTTATTATTAGTTTTATATTTAATTTATGGGAACAGTGGTGAGCTAAAATTCCTGGTGGGTTTTATCATTTACCATTTTTTTATATATATTTATTTTAGTTAGGTACATTTGAAGAAATATAGTGCTTTTTGTTCCTCTCAATACAAAAATAATGGGATTTTTTTCGAATCAGGTGGGATTTTTAAATTCTCATCTACCATCACTGAATGACAACCAACGTTACCCACCATATCTTGTGGTAATTATTTTTCCAACATCTGTTGAAAGAAGTAGGTACCTCTAGTTCATCTGCACTTATGAATTTTACTATACATATTATCCGACGCACCTTACAGCAAAAGATCCAACAAAAATCTTTAAAAAAAAAAGCAAAGATGTTTAAGTTTTTAGCGCATATTCATATACATAGGTACAACAATGTTGTCGCATTGACATTGCAAATATGGTGCTAAAACCGTTGCTAACATAGTTTTCAATTAATGTTTCAACACGTTTTACAGTTTATAAAGGATTAATATAGACACTTTATTTTCCATTATATAGTTTAGTTTTGCGAACAGCGACATGAGTGTTAAAGTTTTTCCCGCATATAAAAGTTGTGTTGTAGTATAGTCATGTTGAAGCTCAAAGTTTCATTAACAAAAGTGCCAAATGTGCATTAAATAAAAAAAAATGTATAAATTTGTTATGAAAGTGACTCTTATACACTGCCATGGTTGCAAGTACAATGAAGTATAGCTGTAGCTCGTATAGGACTGTTTAAGTTGAAGGGAGGTACGATACAGGGCCAAAATGTGAAGCTTCAGTTGTAGCAAGAAAGGTATGGATTATTACATATAGATGGCCCAACTAAAAGTAAACTATTTTGTTGATGTGGTTTTTTTTTAGCATAATCTTGAGTTTTTGAAAAAAAAGACTCGATTTATGTACGACATTTTTTTCAAGCAGAAAAAACCCCTTCGGGATGTTCATCAGGTCTTTGCTATAATCCATCAAATTTTAAACTTTAAATTAAAACTTCAATTTCATTTAATATAATTTTCCATTGAAAAAGTCTTACCCATCAATAGGTGTGTTTTATTCATTGCTGCACAGCCAGCGCAGCAAAATTTCCCTTGGCAAACAAAAACAATTTGATTGCTGGCGAAAAAAAAGTCAGTAAAAAAAAAGATGGCGATAGAACTTTGAATTATGAGTAAGTAATCGTTTTATTCAGACTTGTGTTGCGCTGGCTGTGCAGCAATGAATAAAACACAACTAATATTGTTTTTCACTCATATTCGTTGGTATTATTCAGTAGGAATTATTCATAGTACTCAAAATCCAAAACCTTTATATTTTAATATTTTCAACAAAGATTTTATAAAAAAGGAAAATATTTTCATTACAAATTTAAATATTTCAACTTATTCCTTTTTGTTCACATAATATTGGTAATTTGTTTTCCATTACCATAATAATTATACGTATTTTTTTTTTGTTCCGCCATCATTCGATGTAACAGCATCACCCAGCTACATACATACCTACTATGTAGGATAGGATGTATCTTTCAGTTGAAATAAGTGAAATCATAATAATTTACGCACCGTGAATCCAGATGAATCTTTTTAATTACTCATTGTTTCCAAGGATTAACATGAAACAAGACAATAACTGCATGTGAGTGCACACCCTTTCAGGCTTGAGTGAGTGACACTCAATGTTGTTGAATAATAATCCTTGACGATGTCAACAACATAAATTATTCATTTTTGGAAATGCACTTGGCAGAGAGATACATACATGTATTTTTTTGATACAAAATAATATACATATATATCATATACTTCTATAGGCAAAGGCAACCAAAACCAAGCCGTGTATCGTTGTCTGTTGAATAAAAGACCATTGAACATTTACCTCTGATATATACAGAGAAAAAGATACAGATTAAAGAGAAGACGGGCGGAGAAGCAGAAGATGCACTTATTAAAAACAATAGGCTTACATTTTCCATTGCTTTTTACTTTTTTATCATCATCATGCATTATAATCATCACTTTGGGTATATACGAGTTGTATACCTACATATAAGGTATTTTTTTTTTTTATTTTTGGGTGCATTCTTGAGTTAAATCATTTCAGTGGTGAAGCTTTTTGAAAAAAAAAGAATCATTTGGGAGGTAGGAATATAAATTGTTGCTTTCCATCCAAGTGGCAGATTTTAAGATACTTGAGGCATTCATCTGTATTACAATACAATTTTTTTTTTTTTGTAAAAATTTTCACCACAACTTAAAACTTATGAAACTGAAAGCTGCTTAAGGGTCTTATTGATCTTGAGGAGTTAAGAGCTATAAAGAAATATTTTTCAAGCAGTTTTGTTTCTTGCTGATGTTTGCATAGAAAGAAATTTAGAAAAAGAAAGATATTCAGGGAAAGAAAGATATTCAGAAAAAAGAAAGATATTCAGAGGAAGAAAGATGTTTGGAGAAAAAAAGGAAGAAAGTATCTATTCAGAGAAAAAAAGGTATTCAGAGAAAAAAAGATATATATTCAAAGACAGGAAGATATTCAGGGAAAGAAAGATGTTCAGAGAAAAGAAGATATTCAGAGAAAAAAGAAGATATTCAGAAAAAGAAAGACGCTCAGATAAGAAAAAAAAAATATATTCATAGAAAGAAATATATTCAGGGAAAGAAAGATATTCAGAGAAAGGAAGATATTTACAGAAATAAAAAGAAGATATTCAGAAAACGAAAGAATTCAGATAAAGTAAGATATTCATGAAAAGTAAGATATTCAGAGCAAAGAAGGTATTTAGAGAAATAATAAGAAGATATTCAGAAAAAGAAAGAATTCAGATAAAGGAAGATATTCAGGAAAAGAAAGATATTCAGAAAAAAAAGATATTCAGAAAAAGAAAGATTCTCAGATAAGAAAAAAAATACAAAAAATTAACAAAAGTGAAAAAGTGACAGTAAATTTGAGGAAACAAACAATGTGAAGTGAAAACAATGTTAAAAAGTAAATAAAACTAATAAAAGTGAAAAAGTGATAAAAAATATGAAAAAGTAAAAACATTTAAAAAAAAGTGTAAATAATATGAATAATAAAAAAAAAATGTGAAAATTGAATAAAGTGATAAAAAATGTGAAAAGTTAATAATTGAAAAAAAAAAATGCGAAAAGTAAAAAAAAATGATGAAAAATGTGAAAAAGTGAGATAAGTGAAAAATTGAATTAATGAAAAATTAAAAAAAAGTTAATAAAAGTGAAAAAATACTGTGACTAAAAGGAAAAAAATGTAAAAAGTGCAAAAAAAAAGTTAAAAACAAAAATGAAAAAAAAAATGCGAAAAGTTAAAAGATCAATAAAATTGAAGTTCCTCATGATTTTGAATTGATGCCAAAAATGGCGACACTTAATAAGCTACATTATTAAATGACTAAAATAGTAATAATAAGCGTTGAACAACGATGTTATCTTCAAGGAGAATTCATCGAAGCATTCGATTGGCATTCTAAAGTACGTGAACAATTGATTTCTATCCACCCGTAGTTCAGCAAACCTATGGTATTGAACTCCCCTTTTGTTTCACGGTTCAAATTGATTTCATCAGCCCAAATTTTACTTTTGAAATAAGTAGTGGAAATAAAATATGCAAAGTCTCTTTTTTTTGTATTAATTTTAAATAGGTGGCTTGAATCCTTGCAATGTCGCCACTATCTTGAATAAAAGTTAGCTTCCTTTCTCCGTATTTTAGATTTTAATGAAGAAATATCCTTAACCATTTTGAATTAGTTCTAAAAAATTTTGTATCTGATTTTTTTTGTCATATTTGGTTTATTTTTGTCTGTTTGTTTTTTGTCTCCAGTTGAGTTTTTATTTTTTATATTTAATTTTTTTTATTTTTAAAATAATATAAATAAAATTAAATAAATAATATTAAGAAATATAATTTTTATTTATTTCAAAAAAAACTTAGTTTTTTGTTTAAATAAATAAAATAAAAATATTATTTTATTTTATTTATATTATTTTCAGTATAAACCAATCAAATTTTACCAACAAAAATGCTCAAAAAGAATATTTCTCCATTTTTTAATCAATTTTTATTTCTTACAGGTCCTGTACAGACTGGAAGGTTTTGTTGATAGAGACCATGCGATCTAACATCTAAGCTGTAATAAACGTAAGTGTATTAAAATAGTTTTAAAATTCACATTTTTCCCTAGACGATAAAGTTAAAAAAAAAAAGTAAATATTTCCTGGTTAGTTCTTCTATAACATTCCCTTAATTTAAATCAGACCTCAGAATTTTCTTAATTTTCTTAGTTTTTTTCTTAAGATGTTTGTTTTAGGACCTGATCTTATTGAAGTTTTTAAAAATATAAGCAAAAACTGGAAATAATGAAATTTGAGATTTATATATGAAAAAAAAAAAAATATCGAAGACCTATACAACATTCCAGCATAATTATAACATTTACTCGAAATCCTTTAATAGTGAATTCATAACAAAAGCCCTTGCATATCGGTTCAATCACGATTTGTATACCTTAAGGTATCCTCATAGTAATTTTTCTTCAATTTAATGATTCATCATCATCATCAATAACGAAGGGTTTTCATTCGCGACTTTTTTTTCAATCGACATCACTATCACTATAATAAATAATATTTCAGCACGGTAGTTGCAGTAGCATACACAGTCTCTATTCAATATTTGAAAAATTTTTGCATTCGCATCATAAACAACACTTTTGCAACACCAAACTACTCACACACAATGATCTCATCAATTAGTCAAGTCATGGATGCGAAAGGAAGATATCTGCCTCTATGACTAATCCTTGTTTTTTTTTTTTGTGTGTGTGTGGATAGAATCTTTTTTTTTCCGCCAATACATTGTTCATTCAATCAGAACAATCCCTTCTGCAACATTTTGTTTCTACATTTTGCTATATACCTCGTACACATACCTACTGGATAAAGGATGCTTTTTGTGTTTGCTTACGCTTGCTATTGATTCACCTAATACCAGCATACCTATGTAGGTATACCTCGAACTTCTATCCTTGGACCATTTTTCAAACAAGGACGTTTGTGTTCAATTGAAAATATCGCAGCTTGACGTTGGCAAAACTGAAGCAAATTAATTTATACCCGCAATAGTAGACATACATAAGTGCATCATCCTCCAAACACAAGCAACGTGCGTCAATTATTTATATTCAAAAAAGAATCATTAGTGATTTGAGATAACTACCTTTTTACCTTTGATTAGTTTACAATCAAGGTTTTGTGGCTTTGACTTTGATCAACTATAGAAATTTCGATGACGCATTTATTTGAGTTTGATGAAGTTTAAATTTTAAGCCAGCAATTGGCAAACTTAGACCTCCATAAAGAAATATCAATTTAAAGTATTCTTTAAAGGATTTTAATAATGCTCTCATTGTCAAAAAAGGTTATACAAATTATAATTTGCTTAAAACTCTGCAAAGACTTTTTTTTTGCCCCAAAGTAACTTTCTCTATTGGAAATTAGTTTTAACTCTTTTCATAGGAAGAGAATAAAGAAAGAGAGGAGAGAGTAATAATAAAAAAAATAATTTTGTCCTATTTTATGCACTGAACTTTTTTATAAAATGTGTTGGAACGAAAATTTGTTTCATCACAAAATAAAGTGAAGGAAACTGTTTTTTTTTTCTTTCTTATTTTTGTTGCAAATTTTTGCGCTCAAAGTATATACAAGTTTTATTTTCATTTTTTTTTTATTTTTTTTTTTTTTCATTTTTTAAAGTAAAAGTTTTTATTGATAGTTTTTCTTTTTCTTGGAGAAAAAGGAACTTTATTTTTTTTAACTAAAAAAAAAAAAACTAAGTCGAAACTCCATCGTGTCGAGTGTTGAGTGAGGTTATTTACGAGAGTTCAGTTAGGTTAATTTGCAAAATGGAGGTATGTATATAGTAACTCGCTACCAATAAAATCTTTGATGCACCTTGGACCTGTTGCCAAGTTAAATAAATCTCTGTCGAATTGTGAGGTTAAGTTTTAATGGAGTACTTTACTAAGGTAAAACTATTGTTGGTGTATAACTAAATGACAGAAGAAAATGTTTTTTTTTTTTCAATTTTCTCAAAAACAGCTCTGCCGATTTTGATTAAACTTCGTTTCTATAATGACCCAAGTAATTGTACGTAGTTTTCTTACAATTACTTTCAGTATTTTGACAAAAAAAAAATTAAAATTACAGAAATAGAATTTTGACTTTTTTTTGTTGAGAAAATTGCATTTTTTTGAGAAAATTGCATATTTTTTGAGAAAATTACATATTTTTTTTGACAAATTAAAAATTTTTTGAGAAAATTGTACATTTTTTTTAGTTAATCACATAGGCAAAGGTTTTGAACAGCTTGACTGATTTTGTTATAATTTTAATATGTGGTGCTTCTAATTATTAAAAAAAATACTTCTTTTTCAGTACTTTTGACTTAAAAAAAATCGTTAAAATGTAACTTCATTTTATATTTGTAAACCACAAGAGTGCAAGTTTGTACATATTTTTCTGTTTGTGTGTTTCACAAAGTGGAAGTGAAAATTGTTGAGCTTTTCTATGCAAACGGCCGCGATGCACAGTGGGCTGAGAGCGGAAAAAAGTTCTTTTTAGAAAGGCATATGTAGCCTTTTTATTTGCTCTCAAAGTTAAAAAATATTTTATTCAAGTTGCGAACCATATTTTCAACAAACTTTTAAATGTCTTTTTCTGATGTTTCTTAAAATAAATTCTGTAACTTTATACAATATTTTATTAGCCTATTCTTTACTATATCTTAAATAAAAAAAAGAAAATAATTCATTAAAGAAGCCTTCTATAAGTAGCCTCAAACAATGGTACTAATCAAAATGGTTTTAATGAAACTTTTTGAGTTTTAAGTTTAGCTCCTCCTTTGCCTCCAAGCAGTGACGTATATCAACGTGTGCTCCATACTTTCAAGTTACAGCATAGAAAAAATCAGCTACAGATACTTGCAGATCTGGAAGTTATGTTCAAATTTGTCTCACTGAATCGAGTTTCAAGAAACTTGGTTTTAAAGGTGGTATATATCAAAAAGTTATGATTTCTTCGATACTAACTGTCAAAATGAACTGGTTAAGCGTATTATTTAAAAAAAAAAAGTGAATTAATAATATTAATACATTGACCCAAGTCTGAGAAATTCGATTTTTTGCGAAACTATTTATTTTTGCCTGTAAAATTTTTAAACTTTCAACTCAATTTTCTCGAAAAAATATATGAAAAATATTATTATTTTATGATAGTCTGAATTATATGATAAGGTTTAATAAGAAATAAATAAGCCAATTAGGGATAATCCTACACTAATTTTGTTTTCACGCAAAAAGTAAAAGCAGGTAAAAATAAAAAAGCGTGTTTTTTTTCTGGTTTTTGCCTAAAATGTTAGAAAAATGTCCGTAATTTTAAAGATGTGTGTCGAATTTCAATAAATTCCGATAAGTTGTTCAGATTTAACAGACTTTTTTTTTAAATTTCAGTATACCCTTAAATTTTGGAAAAAATGTCAATAATTTCATTTTTAATAATTATTTCTTAACTAAATTTAAGAATATGTATAAGATTAATCTTGACATGTGTGCCGAATTTCATTAAAATCCGTAGAATACTTCAAATTTAACAGACTTTTTTTTTAAATTTAACAACATCAAAACCCACAAATTAAAAAAAATATCAATAACTTTTTTTTCTAATAGTTTTTTACAAACAAAATTTTTATCCGATATGTACAAGAGGAATCTTAATATGTGTGTCAAATTTCATAAAAATCCGTTAAATAGTTCAGACTTTTTTTTTAATTTTGAGACATGTTGTAACCCTCAAATTTTAGAAAAATGTCAATAACTTTTTTTCTACTCAAATTTTCGTAACAAAATTTTGACGAAATATGTGCCAATTAATTAAAATCCGATAAATATTTCAGATTTTACAGACTTTTTCCGCTCACCACTGTGCGACGTATAGAAATTGCTTCTTTAAACGTACTACACGAAAGTGGAATGCTTTATTTTACTTTATTTTTCCCTCTCATTGTGATATTCAGAAATTCAAAAATTATATGCATCGGTTTCACTTATACTAAACGTTCTCCTTTTTTTTATAACGCTCTCTACACTGTGATCTTACATGTTAAGGATTTACGCATTTATGATTTGTAAATATAAATAAATATAAAAGTAAAATCCTCCCACTGCCACGCCCAGTTTTCTTATTTCTTAGTTAATCGGAAACGACTATAATTATTTGAATGAAATTTCCAAAATTTGTTCTAATGAATGAGAAAAAAATATTTAAAAATTCTAGTTAAATCCGCCCCCACTGCTAAGCCCACTTATATTGTTTGTTGGTTTTTTATGAAATGGCTTAAACGATTGCAAATTTTTTTTGTAAAAAAAAATGTTTTTTCCAAAATAAGTCTACACGTTTTGTGTGCACATTTACGTATTTAAACTTCATTAATCTTGTATCAAACTTTAATAAAGTATACACACAACATACATATCATGGCCTTCAGTTTTCTTATACGAATTGGATATAAACATACCGAAATTTCACCTTTTTTTTCTAATCCTAGGTAGGTAAAAATACTCACGAAGTTTAAGGGCAAGCAACGTGGAAATGAGGAAATGAGACTTTATCAAGGGCAATGCGACATGAAATCAATTCTTCTCTTGTTTTCTATTCCAATTTATCCGTAGGCATTTTTTGATTGATGTCATATTTTGAATTTTCTCTACCTACGCAAAGAAAGAAAAAAATAAAAACTAAACAGTGTTGTTTTTATTTCTTAGATTCTTGTTTTTTTTTTTATTGATGGATTGATGTCAGGTGTAACCAGTTTTTAACTTTTTCATAAAAGAAATCAATCTAAATATTAACAAAATTGAGTGAATTTTTTGAAGTTTCCATCGATAGTCGACAAAACAAGACAATCAGTATTGGGGGTAGGTATATAGAAGAAACACGCGTATTTTTATTTGTTTAAATTTAAAAAGAATTAAGATGATGAAAAGAAATTATCCTTTTTCAATAAAAGACGAGAATTAAATTAAGGAGATTCACTAAAAATGGATATGCTTGTGGATACGGTAGCGATTGGGAAACATACATAATCCCCAAAAATCTAAATTTCAATCCCAAAAAAAAGGCAATAATACCTAATAAGTATTTTTTTTTGCCAAAATCTCAAATTCTTCAAAAATCCTCGCAAAAATCTCCATAATATATAAAAAAAAAAAAAAAACAAAAATTGAGAAACATACGTGTTCCCCTAAAACCAAAACCCAATCGGATGAAATCCCCAAAAAAATGCATCCCAACAAGACAAAATCCCCATGGGGGAAAGGTGTCCTATGTACAAAATTCCCAATTAATATTTTCTTTTGGTAAAATCTCCAAAAATCTCCATTAATCCCCAACATATTAAGTAAACTATGCATAACAACCAACGATCCAGTTCAGATTCGTAGATAAAAAAGGAGCCTGTTGCTGTAAAACTATTAAACATACGTAAATATTTTTTTTTATAATCGCTGTACAAACCGTAAGAGACTAACTATTTGGAACAAAAAGACGACAACTTTTATTGTTGGGGAAAATATCGACAATGAAAAAACCCAACATTTATTAAACTTAACTCGCACAATGAACAATCGACCTCGCATGAGCTCGCACTACAAGAGAATGATCTCAGATCTTATATACAATATTTCATTAGCTAGCATATTCGTTTATATTTTATAAAGAAAAGAGATACATATATATTTAGAGAGAGAGAGGATCTAGTGAATATACTCGCAGGCTCCGCGTACAATACAATCGTACCAATATTTTGCATTATTGTTAAAGTTTTTTTTGAGCTTATGTTGATTCACTATACTTGCACATCTTTTTTTTGGGATTTTGGGATTTTATCTTCAGGAGTTCTTATCTTTGGGATTTTGTGTTGACTTAGTTAGATTTTGGCTTTGGGGATTTTCTTTTTGGGATTATGACTTTTTAGCAAACCTCACTAACCCAAATAAAAACTTCATTCTGGACATTTACCACTATGCATTTGACATGTGGGCCACCCAGTGTACCTACTGTTGTCCAAGAAAACAGTTGATATATTATTTTGGTGCCTGCCTAGCGACTAAACATACCCTAAGCGGGGCAACGGAGTTGCGTGAGTAGGACGGAGGACCCAAAGAGAGAGTTAAAATAATTGGAACCCACGAAGCCTGCCATCCATGGTATTTTTTTATTTCTAAGAAAACGCTTGACGAAAAGTCCAGATTGAATTATGGAAACAAAACAATTCGATTTTTTAGCAATATTCCTTAAAAATTTTAACGATAAATTGTAGAATTTCGACTCGATTCACTACTTGCATATTTTCATTTTGGGATTTTCTCTTAGGGATTTTGTCTTAAAGATATTTTAAATTTATAATTCAATTGATTTTCTTCATTTTCATTACTATTTTCAAGAAATTTCTCTTAGGGATTATGTCTCTATAATAGGTCAAAAGTTTTGGGATTTTCTTTTTGGGATTTTGGACAAACATCCCTAACCAAAAAAATAACCTAACAAAAAACTTTTTGTTTTGGACTTTCTTCTGCCGTGCGGGTCGGCATGCGAGCCATCCGGAATGAATCGCTTGAACATCTTCTTTTTGGGATTTTCTCTTGGGGATTTTTTTTTGGGATTTTCGGAAAACGTCACTAACCAAAAAAAAAACATAACAAAATACTTTTTGTTTTGGACTTTTTTTCTACCGTGCAGTTAGCATCCGGGCCATCCGGAATGAATTATTAAACCAAAACATTTCAAACCTTTATCAATATTTCTGAAAAATTTTTAGATTCTAGAATTTTCACATTTTTGAATTTTAAAGAAAAATAATATACATTTTGAGTTCGCCGGCGCAATTTTATTGCTCGGTTGGCTAGCGGGCTTGCACATCTAGGTATCTTCTTTTTGGGATTTTCTCTTAGGGATTTTTTTAAAGAGATTTTCTCTTTGCGATTTTGTCTTAATTTCTTTGTCACTTGAGGATTTTAGCTTTGGGGATTTCCTTTTTGGGGTTATTGTTCTTGGGCCGAAAATCACATACCCGTTTTGATTATGCGTTAGAGAAAAAGATATCGTTTGTAAAATTTTAAAAATAGTTCAATTATTTAAAAATTGATTTGATCGATGTGGTTGAGGGTAATCTTGCAGCCACCTCCTGAAAATGTCAATTTTCCATGACATTTGTCTCGCTGGACTAATAAAAAACTTAAAAAAAAACAAACGAATCTCATAATGGGTGGTATGAATAAAACTGAGCATCTGCTCACTTTACTTTTCGGAGCAGTTCCTGCAATTAGTATAAATAAATTTGTTTAATGCTAGCATTTTCGTAGCACCTGCGCTCAGCTTTTTTTGTATTGAGCACGTGCTCTGAGCACGTGCTCCGTTTTATTCATACAACCCAATGACATCACATTTGACTGAAAAGTTTTTTCTTATTTCTTAGTTTAACAAAAAAAAAAACACACTTTTACTTAGCCTTGTCATGCTCTTTATATACCATTATAGCAATAGCTTGCGTGCAATGATAACAATAACATCATCAACAAAAACACAATCAATTTAAAAGAAATTAAATGCGAAACATGCATTGCACACGAGTATAAATTAAAATCAGAAAAAATTTACATATTTAAACCTATTCCTATACTTATAGGCTGTAGGTAGGTATGTATCTGCTTTCGTAGGAAATTGCGTGACCTGATAAATTAGCTCTGATTAATAATAAAAAAGGTCAATGAAATCGAGTCTGTATAATAAAAAGGATAAAAATAAAAAAAATAATAATAAAATAGGATTAAAATACAAAAAAGATGTAGGCAACATATTACCTACTACCATTATATGGCTTGAGGAACTGATCCATAAATTAAGAGAATCTTTTGCAAATCGTCGGCTAAAAATGCAAACCTCCGTAAATTCATTTTTTGTCAAAAACCAGATTTTTGAAAAAAATATCATGAATTGAAAAAAATCATAAATGTCTAATTAAAAGGTAAAAAAATGCAACAAAAAACCTCTTGTATCTAAATCGCATATTTTTCGTAGGTTATTGAATTTTAGAACTTAGAGCTCTCGATTTTCAGCGTTTATCTAATTGCACGAGTATTCGTGTCACTTGTACACGTGTAGTAATAAAAATTCAACACGTGTAGGTATGTTCTAAATGTATAAATAAAAATACACGTGTAATTATAAAGGCGTAATGTTTTTTTGTAAATTAACGTGGTGTAACATTAAATACACATGTAAATATAAATACATGTGTTTATACACGTAATGGTTTTTTCCATTGGTCGTTCCGACGTCATCTGGTTACGATTCTAAAATCAAATTCAACAGCATTTATTACAATAAAAACTGTGAATTTGAGCCTGAAAGCCCCTTGAAAATGTCAGTTTTTAATTGTCTAAATCAATTTTAGCAAAACAAATGATTTTTGAAGCATTTTCTTAGAAAATTTTGACTAAAATGACACCAAAAATCACAAATTTAATCAAAATTTTTAATTTTCTGGTTCAAAAGTTGGTAAACAGTTTCGAAATTTTGAATAAAAGAGATGCAATATAAAACAAAGTGGGTGGGTCCCTATTGGAAGACCCTAGGATATATTATAAATGTGAATTGTATAGATTTTTGAATGTTTGTCCTTTATGTTTGTTCGAAGGGCTAGACGGATTCTAATAAAATTTTGCATAGAAGTCGCTTGTATCATAGAAAAGGACATGAGCTTATTTTATAACGCCAGAGGTCAGTTGGTGGGGTGGAGGGGTGTGAGCAAAGAGAGCGAATAAAAGCAAGTATTAAATATATCTACAAAAAGGAGTTAGTGATTTTTTATGTTTTTTTTGCACCTGAAGGGATCAATATTAACACCATCAGAATTTGTTATCTACCACGGTTATATGTACATTGCAGTTTTTTAAGAGCATCACATCACATCACACATCTAATACTTACATATAATTTTCACTTCTGTGATTTAAAGCATCATGAGAACAAATCTCAAAAAAATGCTACCGTTACAAGAAATACAAAAACCAACCAAAAAAATTAAAAAAAACAGAAAAAAATTCATCGCTGTATGTGCTCTGGTGCAATGTGTAATGTGCATGCATCCAAATATAACATGTACGTGCTCCATACATCATCTGTTGGCCTGGAGTTTTAAGCTCATCCCTCTGAGGACTGCTGATGGGGCTGGCCATGATGTGTTGGGAGCTTTGTATATAGGAACTGAAGCTGTAATAGAAAAACGTGCTAACATCAATCTCATTCCTTGCACTTGTTCTCGTTTCACACTTCTCATCTCCCTTGGTGTGTCTTGGTTCCATGGCATGGTTTCTACTATAGATATGGATATATAGTTTTTTATCCTTTCATTTTTCATTTCTCGGGTCTTGATATGGTATTCGTTTATTAAATTATTTGATAGCATTGCTCACCCACCCCATTTTTTTTTTTTTTAATTTGGGTAATCGTTTTTTTTTTTTTTTTTTTACTCAGTTCACTTTTGCTTGGCTGATTCGTATATGTGTGAAATGAAGAAAATCAAAATTTAATATCCTTTGTATGGAAGGATATAATATATGGTGTTATGGATGTTACAAGTATTGATTGCAGAGTGTTATTAAAAATGGGGGTTGATTTTTATTTGTTTTAGTTTTTTTTTTAATATAACAAAGCGTTTTTGTTCTTTTTTTAAAAGCTCACATTTGATTAAGCAAATTGAACTCATAAAAGAAAAGAAAAGAAAAAAAAAGGGAAAAAAAAGGTGCAACCCAAAGATGGGTGGGTATACATACATATGTATATTTGAAACTATTTATTTGATGTCCAGTCAATGAAGCATTTGACTCGGAAAAAATCTCCGGAAAGCTAGATTTTATTATAAAGCCACCTCATGGCGCTCATCGATATGAGCGCCGCTAACAATTTTACGGGGGATTTTTCAGGAATAACTCCCAAATGGTAGGTTGTACAGAAAAAATGTCAATGACTAATTTCTAGCTTATAAAATTTCTTACAAAAAAGATTAACATACTTTTTTTCATAAAAATAAGCGTTTTCGAAATATACCAATCGGAAGAGTTGAGGGTTTTACTTTTCTATGTACTATATACAGAGTGTCCCAAAATCACCGCCACATAAGAAACCCATGAGTTCCTGAGGTCATTTCAAGTCGAAAAACTTTTCTCGTTTTCGCTTCGTCTTCGACTTATAACGGTTGTTAGATTTTTATTCTTTTTTCCTTTGAATAGTTTAACTTTGCCAAACTATAATCGATTTGTATTAAAAAAATTTAAAAAATTAATAAAGAACAATTAGAAATTTGTATCTTTTTTCTGTGTGGATAACAGTTTTTCCGCAATTTATTATCAAACACATTTTTTCAGCATTTTTAGGTTGCTTTTTAGACTTTGATATCATTTTTTTTTCACAAAACACGTTATTAAGTATAAAATTTTTATTATGAAAGCCCAATATGTGTTCCTAAAAATACTTAACTTTTTTTTAAAGAAAACATTGACACCTGACCTTGACGTCTGACCTTCACCCCTGACTTTCACGCCTGATCTTGACGCCTGCTTTTTAAGCCTGACCTCGACGCCTGACCTTGATGCCTGACCTTGATGCCTGACCTTGATGCCTGACCTTGATGCCTGACCTTGATGCCTAACCTTGATGCCGTACCTTTACGCCTGACCTTGGCGCCTGACCTTTATGTCTGACCTTGACGCCTGACCGACGCCTGACCTTGATGCCTGACCTTGACGCCTGACCTTGATGTCTGACCTTTACCCCTGACCTTGACCTCTACGCCTGGCCTTTACGTCGACCTTAACACTTGACTCTGACGCCTGACTTCGACGCTTGACCTTAACGCCTGACCTCGACGCCTGACCTCGACGCCTGACCTTGACGCCTGACCTTTACGCCTGACCTTGACGCCTGGTCTTTGCGCCTGACCACGACAAATTTTCACAGAAATTCAAAATTTCATTTAATTCACATAAATTCTTAAAATTCACATAAATTAATTTAATTATATTAAATTGATAGAAATTCATTTAATTTATTAAATTGATAGAAATTTATAAAATTCACATAAATTCAATTTTCTCTGAACTGTGAATGTTTATCCTTAGAAATTTCTTGGACAGATTATAACGAATTCTCTCTTCTGTGAAATGCTTTACAAAATTGAATAAGTTCGGCAACCGGTTTGAATTAAAATTCGTGAAACTTCATTGAAATTCACAATCAGGAACACCGAATCTATTGTGGCAAACTGTGACTATCTATCGAAAATGGCAATTTTGTGTACAACAATTATGTGTTTTGATGAATATTTTAATAAAATCATTCCTTATATCTCTGACACTAAATTATGTGTTTCCTGCATCAATCATCTCTTAAATTCAGAAAAACCAAATGCATTATTTTTTTTCCCTTTTTTTTTTGTGAAACATCCTGGCTTGACCAAAAAGGATATAAAACTTTCTGATGAAATATTTCTGAGGCCAATTTGGTATACGTATACATAATATGTACTATATAGGTCATTGTGGGTACACTACGTTTCATTTAAATTAAGTTAGTTTGGAATTCTTTTTTGTAATAAATTCATATTTATATTTTTTTTGTTTAAAAGAAAACAAAAATAAAAACAAGAAGAAGGAAAAAAGAAATTTTATTTTCTAGACACTTCTTGGATGACAGCAACTAACGGAGGTCAGCTTATTATCTGAGAGAAGTTTATTTTTCTCTGATTTTCTGTTTTTCCTTTGCCTGAACTATCAAGCAACACAGAGTGTATGTAACAAAGGTCCATGATGTTTATAGAATTTGCGATGAGCAGCTTGATGAAAATGAAAAAACCATTTTTTCAGAGACCTATTAGCATCATGGTGGCGAGCTAATATCAAAAAAAAAAAAAAAAATACCTTCCTAATTTATCATTATAAAAACAAAAAAGGCTTCATACAGGAAGGAAGGCTCCATGAAATGTGCGATAAGGGAAAAGGGAAATGGTAACAGCATTTGCTTCCGATAGAAAGATTTATGGGCATTCTCACTTCTCTACTTCTTAATTAACTTATAATGAGGGATGTTGAGTTCATCACCCTTGATGAACATTATTTCTTAATGATGGTTTAGTAATTCTATTAAAACATCTTTTTATATGGCATCAGGTATTCATATGGTTGATTTTTTAGTTGAATCGCTACACAAACTTCATTTGTTTCCCTTTTTTTTATTGACTTTTTCCACCCAAAGGATTCATTTAAAAAAAAAATGTAGTGATTAAGTTTGCATCATAGAGACTATAATTTATTGAGTTTAGTCTACCATCAAGATATCTATGGCATTTGCATTTAATTTACATAGAAACATTTTATCTCAAAACCATGTACATCTAAGGAAGAGTCTATGAAGGTAGTAGACATGGTTATAAGTTGGCCAGAACAAATGTATCCTTATAAGACAGAAAATTTGATTCAGGAGTTCAAGAGTTTATGTGATTTGATATATTGTAGTACGAGTAAAGGTATACGTGATAGATGAGTTATTATAGTTCTGGTTGATGTGACACTCGCTCTGATGTGTGTTGTATGGTTTACCTTCGTTTGGTTGGTTGGGTTTTGTCGTCCACACTCTCTAACTTGAGTGTCATCATTGAATTTCAACTCGTAAATAATAATAATTTTAGCTTTTGGGAGCTATATATCTATGGAAAGAGCTTGTGGATATGGAAAATCAGGTGTTGAGTAATGAGACAGCGGTTATGTCAATGGTCATGGGGATGACTGATGACATTGGATACAAATTAGATTTGTGGGTTATTACCGCAATTGTTATCAGCAGGGCCAACGTAAGCAAATTGTAAATTTTGTATGTGGTTTATTTTATAGTAGGTGTGTGGCAAGATATTGTAGCTTTCTACTCATAAATAAGTAAGAATTTAAAAAAATATATATTGTACCTACTTTTGAAAACTCTTTCTAATTTAAAACAAAAAATTCTATTTTATAAAAAAGAACAAGCCGAACCTTGTCATTCCTTTCCCCAAAAGGATCTGTCTACACAAATAACTTCCTTTGATTTAATGACCTTTTTTAAGATATTACATCCGCACGCAAAGATTCATTTCCTTAAAAATTCTTATAGTTTCTATGACAATTATAAAATTCCAAAATAAATCAAAACAAAGTTTATATTCATAAACCACACTTTTTCTTTATAACCCTTTTAAAACGTACCAATAAAAGCCCACACGCCAACTAGGAGTATAATCAATTCACCGCAAGTTCAAAGAAGAAAAGCAGGTATGTCCATTGAGAGAATTTTTAAATCAAAAAAGGGATATATTTCTAGGATGATATTTTTACAAGTTGTTATGCAACGAACGAACAACCTATCAGGAGTGAATGTCAGAAAGAAAAAAAAAAGAGTTAAAATTAGATTCCTATCGGGATGGTTAAAAAAGGCTAGGTACATAATATTTACAAAATTGCGTGCAGGAATTTTATTGTTATTCACTTTCCATGTCTTTTATCCTTCCGGTTACATTTTGTAATGTTTTATATTTATATAGTATTCCAAGAAAAAATTTGTGGTTATTTTCTTATAGCAATACCTAAGGCCGAGTCAGAAGGATGGGTAAATTTTATATCATTGTTGCAAATCTGTACGAGAGAATTAAATTTAAATTTGAATTTTATTGAAATATTTCTCTTTGTCTAGCTATTATTATGAAAAGACCTATAAAAGCTGATGGTGAAAGAATCTCTTTTAAATATCTTTCTACCTTTACCTACTTTCATATTATGAATATCGGTAGGTGGAATATTGTAAAAGGGAAGAATTCAAGATGAAAAGAAGAAGAATTCAAGAAGAAATTGGTAAGAAATTCCAATGAGTTGTGGTGAAAACCTTTTTTTAAGATTAATTTCTAGGCTTCGTTTTTTGCTAAGATTAGTCTTGAAAATGCTAAATTTATAATCAATATGAATTCACATGATAGACACTTTTAAAAGGAAAATTAGTGTTTATGCCAAAATGAAGGTTATGACTCAATTATTATACTTACCCTTAAAAAATTTTTCATTTTGGCCCAAGATTTCGCATAAAATAACTTTTATTTGTTCAATGATTGAACTACCTTACCATTGATCATTGAAAACTTTAAAGTTATTGCATGTGAAAGGTTGGGCTGAAATGGAAATTTTTTTTTTGGATAGAAATAATAATTGAACCATAAGCTTTATATTGGCATCAAAATATTAACTTATTTTTCTTTCTAGACGCCTCAAAATTAACAAGTAAAATTTTCAATGATCGTTTTCAATGAAAGCTATAACTGGCACCTTACTGGAATTGTGTGGAAATTTGTTAACGGCATTTTAGATATACTATTAAGATTTTCTTCAAGTATTGCATCAGGTGAAGCTAAGCATTTAAGAAAAAGAAACCAGCAATCCCTACAAGAGTTGAAAAAATTAAAAATCGCAGATCAGCATTTTAGTTTAAAAATTTTGTAAACATGTTTTTAAATAAAACCCTATGTAAATATGTTAATGTTGTTGTTATCTTCCTTTTTTGTTTGAGGCGACAAAATAACAATTTGCCTAGGGCGGCAAAATTTCCAGGTTCGGCACCTTTATCTATATCTATCTAGTATCTTTCTCTATCTATCTTTATCTGTCTCTGTCTATCTCTATCTATCTATAGATATCTCTATCTATCTCTATCTTCTCTATTTACCCCTATCTATCCCTATCTATACATCTCTTTTTATCTCTTATTTCTATCCATCTCTAGAAAGTGGTTTGAGTAAAATCCGCCCACTGCCACACCCACTTTTATCATATATTAGTTTTTTCCTTAAAATTTCTTAATTAAGCTCTCTTTTTGACCTAAATGTGTTATTTGCCCCACCCACTACCACACCCATATTTCTTATATCTGAGATTCCACCTCTAGAAAGTTAAAGTTTTGTAATTGTTTTGTAGCTAAATCAAAATTATGACATCAATTTTTTTTGAAAATTCACCTATACCACGCCAACATTCTAAGATTCCTCCTTACTTTACATCCCTACAAAGTTTAAGTTTACAAAACTTGTTTTTAATAAAACCAAAAATATGACATGTTCATGTCCACCTACTGCCACATCTACTTTTCTTATATAAGAATTGTTTCCTTATATATCGTCCTAAGGCTGAAATTTTATAATAAGTTGCTTTTGAGCCAAAACTATGACACATGTGGATTTTTTTGGAAATACGCCTACTGCCACGCCCACTTTTCTTCTATCGAAGATTGCTTTTTTAATTTACATCCCTAGAAAGCTCAAATTTTGTAAATAAAATCTCTTGAAACAAAACCAAGTGAATTCTTTTTAAAGTCCACCCTCTGCCACACCCACTTTTATAACATTATAATGTTATCCTTACACAACGTCCTTAAAGTACCTAAATCTCTTTTGAGCAAAAAACAATTTTGCAAATCTGCCTACTGCCACGCCCACTTACATACCTCCCTACTTAACATCCCTAGAAAGTTTAATTTTTTTATAATTTGAATCTCCCTTTAAACAAAAGCATGACATATGCAATATTTATGAATTTTTTTTTCTTATAATTGAGTTTTATTTTAAAGTTAAATTTTTTTAGTTTGACAAATATTTAATAGGTGGCGCTGCGAAGAATGATAAAAAAAATATTAATTTATTTTCTGAAGTTTAAATAAAATTCCTAAAACTTTAAACCATTTTTATTCTTTAAAAATAAGTAGGTACAGTCAAATGTTACATTCCCGATGAATATTCCGGGTATATATAAAATGGCTTTAAATTTTTGTTTTGTTTTCTAGAAATTCAAATCTTGCCTTAATTTTGGGACACCCTTTACAACTAAATATATAAGATTTTCACTTTTTGAATATATCTGAACGAATAAAAATTTAAGAAACACTGATCTGAGATTTATCATTTTTTTACTCTCGTAGGAGAGAAAAACAATATTCTTTATTTGTTTTATTTTAAAAAAGAAAATTATTTTTGTATATGTTTATCATTACAATGATACGATGGAAAATAGTCCCCATATCACAACGGCGATACAATCTATTTAAAATAGTTTAAGGAAGTAAATTTAATTTTTATTTTCATTCTCTCTCAAATTGACCGCATCCTTTGGCAAAAAAAAAAGATGCATTTTTCTACTTTCTCTATAAGTAGGTACCCTACCTACCTTATATATACATACACATATAGATATATGTACATGAAAGTCTTCTGATTTTTCTTTTTGGTGTGGGTGGTTTTGCATGCAACACAAATTGACTTCATAATTTTTGTCTGAAAAAAAAAAAAAAAAACTGAAAGTTAATTTTAACTTTTAATGAGGTTTATATATTTTTTTTATTCGATATTCCTATAATATTCTCAAGTATCGCAATATTTCAACTAATAAAATAAAATGCACGACCGGATCGCACGAACTTGCTCCACTTGAGGGTTTCAAGTGGCTGAGAATTTTAAAGATTTTTTGTATTACTAAGCAAAATTGCTTATAAAAAAAAGAAAGAAGCACGATATTCCTAAAAATGTTTTAATTTCAAAATAAAGAACACCGTTTGTTAAATTCATTTTAATTATATTTATTTAACATTAAGAATATTATATTTCTAAAGAATTTAATTTTCTATATCTCTTGAATAAACGGGTATGGTATGTTTCGCAAGAATTGTCTGGCAAACTAACGTTTCGCGGGGGTTCATTTCGCCGTTTTTCGTTCCGCATTTTGTTTATTTAGCATTTTGTTATTTCGCATTTAACGTTTTGCAAATCACGTTTCGTTTTTAAAATGATTTGACAAATTATCATTTCGCAATTTTCATTTAGTTTTTACTTCGATTGGATTTTTGAATTTCAGAAATTTTTTATTTGGCATTTTGTTGTTTTGCTTTTTTTTTATTTAGTAATTTATTATTCCACTTTTTTTTATTTGGCATTTTGTTGTTTCGCTTTTTTTTATTGAGTAATTTTATTATTTCGCTTTTTTTTATTTGGCATTTTGTTGTTTCGATTTTTTTTATTTGGCATTCAATTGTTTTACAATTTTTTGGCTAAATGGACATGTATAAACAGTGAGGTATGTATGCAATCCCCCTGCTTGGGCACACTATAGGATTTGAGGTAGGTGCGAGGTTGTATGTAGTTAGTGTTGGACAAATACATTTGGCTTTATTTCCAAGTCAAATTTGGCCTTATTTCGTTTTTTCGAGGAAATCTTTTGTTAAAAAATATTTTTCAAATTCAATATTAAAATAAAAAAAATAATTGGTATGCCAATTTTAAGAATTTTATCATATTTTATTTTTTGAAAAATCAGTATTTTGAAAACGGGTTTCTGAGTTTTTTTTTAAATAAGGTAAAAGGTGTTAAAACCTTGTTTCAGAAAAAAAAAAATCACTAACCGGCTTTCAAAATGTTGATTTTGAGCTGTTAAAAACGTTTTTTCGAAAAAACTCATAATACCTTTTCAAAATTTGTATTTGTTATTTTTTTAAATAATTTTTTTTTAAATCCAATTTTTTTTTTTTTTAATTTCTATCTGCAATATAATTTTGAATTTAAAGGACCTCTTGTATAAAAATTTTGATCAAACGAAAAAGTCAAAAATTAAAAAAAAAAAAATGGATCTATAGGATTTACCGTTGGCCACAGTTCTGGGTAAATTTTTTTTTCACAAGAACGCAGAAAATACCTAAGAATTACTTAAAAAAATTCATCAAAATCGATAGAACAGTGTCGGAGATAATTTTGCCTCTAGGGATTCACCTAAAAACTTTAAGATCAAAGTTTGAAGAAAATCGCTTCTGTGGTTTAGACAGACGAATGTTTCTTTGTGTCTAAGTTTTTTGTGTTCTCTATCCATCGTCATATCATGTTTCAACAAAAATCTGTTCGATTTTCTACAAATCAAAAAATTTGCCCTATAGTACCTATGGGTCTACCACGATATCTATAGTACACAAAAATCTCGAAAGACATAATATCGAATGCCACAATCTCGAATTACAAAATTCTAGAAAACCAAAATATCGAACACATATAATGTAAAATTACAAAAAATATCGAAAGTCAATATCTAGAATGACAAAAATCTCGAAAAACCATAAGCATTGTCTCAAAAGTGAAGAGTACAGTCGATGGGGAATTATATGAGAAAAGTTTTGAAGTGGTCTAAGTTTGAATGCCGTATTGTAGGGGGGTTGATTTTAAGTATAAATCTGAGTTTGCGGGAAATTCGGGTGTGTAGGGTTTCTTAAAAAATACTTTTTTAAACAAAACTGTTATATGAAATTTTAAACTTTTCTTTTCATGGACATTGGTCATTGTAAATATATTTTATAGATTTTTCGGAAACCTACCGCGTTAGAAATATTTATTTATTTATTTATTTCATCAGTCAGTCTAACCCCTTGACCACAAAGAGTGCAATTTCTTCGAAACGTCGGGAAGAAGAAAGAAATAAATAAATAAATATTTCTAACGCGGTAAGTTTCCGAAAAATATATAAAAATAAAAAAAAATAAAATAAAAAATAAAAACTGTTATAAATTGACAGTGACTAAAGACACTTCCTAAAAATTATTATGATGTCAAAACCTAGTTTGAATAGACTTCTAGGGAATTAGATTTAAATTCTGTGCAAGAAAAAAACAACCTCTATCTCGCAGTATAATATGAAAACAAAATAAAATAAAAAAAGTCTTCTTCATGGTTTTTTTTGTTATGTTTGATTAGAATCTTGATTTTGTTTTTAAATGCGAAACCAATATATTTTCCATGGTCCCTATAAAGCAAGTAAAGAAAAACATTTCAAATAAGTTAATAACTGCAAACTTCCCAATTCCATCAGATACATATTGAGCTTATACACTAAGTATAAGTACAGGGTGGCGCACGAATCGTGCTACAAAAATAAAACGTAATAACTTTTTTTCTGTGTGAGTAATCGGCTTATTTTTTTTTTTATTTTGGTTACTATTTAGATTTATAAAAATGGATGCTTGGGATACGGAGAAAAGAATTTGGATAGTGCAACGGTACCATGCTTTGCAGTCATTTCCGTCCAAAGGGAATTTAGGCGGGAGTTTGGCGGTAATCCCCCGAGTAGATGGACCATTATGAGGTTTGTAAACATGTTTGCCGAATCTGGAAGCATCGCACGAAGGCCGTACCATCGAGATGCCAATGTTCGGGTTCAGGATACAATTGCAGCAGTAGCATCTGCAATACAGGCCAATCCGAACGTTTCGACCCGAAACATATCGGGTCAAATTGGAATTAGTAGACGGTCATTACAACGGATACTTCATGACGATTTAAACTTGTTTCCGTACAAAGGCCAAATTACTAGCAAGTTAAACCCTCAGGATTAGCCTGTTCGCCTGGAATTTTGCCAAAAAATGATATCAATGGCCGAAGAAGACAACACATTGATCAATTGTTTGTTCATGTCTGATGAGGCCCATTTTGATCTTAACGGCAATGTAAACAAGCAAAATTGCCGTATATGGAATGAGTCTAATCCAGAAATGCTCCATGAGACGGAACTGCACCCAGAACGAGTCAATGGTGGTGCGCAGTTTCATCAAGGTGTATTGTCGGGCCGTACTTCTTTGAAGAAAACGGTGTAACCGTTACTGTCAATGGGGACCGTTATTTAAAGATGTTGAAGGAGTTTTTTTTACCCAGAACTGCGCCGAAGACGTATACCATTCAACAGCGTTTGGTTTCAGCAAGATGGAGCAACTGCACATATAGCCAGACCAGTTATGGCGGAGCTAAACAAAAAATTCGCAAACAAATTAATTTCTAGGAACTCCACTCTTCGCTGGCCCCCCAAGGTCACCTGACCTGACTGCACCAGACTTCTTTTTATGGGGTTATGTCAAGCAAGAGGTGTATAAAACGAAGCCCAGGAATTTAACTGAATTAAAGCAGTCCATAACGACAATAATTGAGGCGATCCCAACTTCAACTCTTCAGGCCGCAATGAATAATTTTTTGACCAGGTGCCGCATATGCGTGGGACAGCGTGGAGGTCATTTGCGGTCTATAATCTTTAAAAACAACTAACTATTTAAAATAAAATTTAATTTTCTAACCAATAAAAAAAAATAAATGAAATACATCGATTAAAAAAAAAGTTATTCGAATTTCTTATTGTAGCACAATTGGTGCGCCACCCTGTATATGTATATTTTTGTCAACTTGTTTACGTCAATATTTCCTAGTTTTTCAAACTGTCCAATAACAAATTAGAACTTTTGAATAATTCATAAAAATGCAGTTTCTAAAAAAAAAAATAAAAAAAAAATTTGTCTTCAATTTTCCGTAATCGATCAATTTGCTAAATAAGCTCTCTCTCTGTTGCATGTCATGCCAACTTATATATAAAAGTAGTTAGGTAAATGTATACTCTCGTATGCTTTCTCAGAAAATCCGAATTTCAAATGCATTGAATTATTCATATATGGTTTTTCTTGAAATGGCATGAATGAATTTCTTCTGTTTAATGTACTGAAGAAATTTGCCAAACTATACACCACTTGGTCAAGTCACATATAAACTTATGCTTAAAGTTAAAAATGTACATATGTATAGGTATGTTATGTAGGTATGCATAGTTGTGTGTTTCTAAGTCCTCACGCGCATTTTTTTTGTTTTGTTTTCTGAAAATACTGACCAGACTAACTTAAATTGTGGTATTCAGGACGTTATGGTATTCCACATAACATAGGTAGGTATATCCTCTCAAAATATACATATATAGAATGCGGAAGTAGGTAAGCTTATATATATGATCCTTTTTGCAGTGCATGCTCTGCCCTGGCCATGGCATATTATACGAATGATTATCCATCGTATACCTGGGTATGTGCATCAACTCAGCTGGAGCTTAACATCGTCATCCTTTGGTAGAACAAGTCCCTAACAGCAATTTCAAAAGGGTGTAATAGCGTAAGATAATCACTTGCACCATACACTACACACGGCATACATATACGCTCACCCTTTAAGTGATGGTTTTACATTTTTAATGCACGTTAATATCTAACTTAAGCAGAATGCCACCAACGTTGGTTGAGTTTTTTTTTTTTTATTTTTTTTAATTTTATATTGAAAATTCAGTGATTTAGAATTCTATAAAAGTGGACTTTTAGATTTTTAAATAGTTGTTAAAGTGTTAAAGATGTATTAGTACACTTATTGATGTTACAGGCAAATGCTTCAATAAAAACATTGAATACAAATTAAGGTCAATCATTTATTCAAAGTAAACTTTTAAGTACAGTTATGAATCATGAATATCAAAGAAACACTTATAAATTATTTATCAATGGAAAAATAAACCAACTTTAATGAAATAAATTTAGTTCCTTTGAGAGAGAAATTAAAGGTAACTAAAAGACTTAAGAATTTTCTTCAGAAATTTTACATTAAATGGTTTAAATTATCAATTTTTAGTTTCGCTTAAAGGTATCTGTTAACTCCATTCATATGTTCATTTTATTGTATATTTCTAAAATTCAACATTAAATAAAATAAACAAAAAAAATTTAAGAGAAAATTCAACATTAAATAAAATAAAAAAGTAAGTATACGCCAGAGTGCACCTGTCTATACTCCTGAATTTACAGGGTGGAGCGTGGCAGACACATTATTTTTGAACTGAAATGAAACACAGTATTTTTTCTGTTTCTATTCCTAAACTTCTATATAATTGATTCCATACTGTTTATAAAATTTGAATCAAATAGCACTATATTTCCCAGCCAAGTTCTGGCACTAGACTCTTTTTGACAGGTACAGGTATTCATGGATTGTCATTAAGGGGGCGTGGTATCCAAGGTGGTTTTTTAACTCGAATATTGTTTTCATTTAAAAAAAAGTTTTTTTTTTATAAACAAAATTATTTGATTTAGTAGTGGTTTAATAATTTATTTCTTTTTCTTTTAAGGAATTATAATGAAAAACACGCGGTTAATTGACATAACCTGCGCAACGAGGGAAATATTATGTACTAGGTCATTTGCTTTTTGGCCGAAGTTTTTATTGATATCATTTTGAGTGGTAAGTGATTTTTATTCATACTTCTTTTGTTTTTAATAAAATAAATAAATATTAAAAAAAAATTCTCTCACTATTTAAAAATGTATAAAATTTAAAATTTGGTTTACAATTTCAAGTGTCAAAATTGTTAAATTTTTGAATCAAATTTGATTATATTTTGTCTGAAAATAATTTTTGAGAATACAAAAAATTATGAAAGCATTAAGACAAAATTTAGTTCTAATATCCCAAGGGATATTAATCCCAAGGGATATTAAAATTAAATTTTGTCTTACTGCTTTAAGATTTTGGACTTATTTTCAAAATTTGGTACAATTATGTACTATTGGAATTATTTTCATATCAAAGAATACAATAAAGCACAATTTCAAATATGTATTTTCAACAAATGTATATTGGATTATAATTTCAAGTGTCAAAATTGTTGATTTCTTTTTTATCAAATTGGATCAAATTTAACCCTTAAAATTATTTTTAATAAAAAAAATATGAAAGCAATAACAGAAAATTTATTTCAAATCCCTGGGGAAGATTTTGGACTTTATTTTATAAATTTGGTACAGTTATGTACCTACCATTGAAATACATTCAAGAAGATGTTAACAACTTGTCTTAAAAGTTGGTTTTCATTTCAAGTGTCCAAATTGTTATTTTCGTTTATCAAATTTGATCAGATTTAGTCTTAGAATCATTTTTCATACAAAAAAAACTCAGCAGCAGTATACAATTCAGTTGGTATCTATTGGGAAGATTTTAGACTATATTTCCTAAATATTATAATATTATATATTATTTCCTAAATTTAGTACATCTATGTATGCAGTACTATTGGAATTTCATGTCAAAGAGTATTGGTTTGCATTTTTAAGTGTTAAAATTGTTACTATTTTGTATGAATTTTGATCACAAAATCATTAGAAAAAATGTAAGCAGCGGCACAAAATATGGTTCTATAATTTCTTTGGAAGAATTATATTATATTAAATTGGAAAAAAGTCCTAAAAGTTGGTTTTCAATTTCGAGGGTCAAAATTGTTAGTTTTTTTTTTAATCAAATTTGATCAGATTAAGTGTGAATTTTCATACAGAAAAAAGTTAGCAACAGCACAAAATTTAGACTTTATTTTCTAAATTTAGTACAGCTATGAAGTTTTTATTATTGAATTCTCTTTCATATAAAAGAATACATTTAAGCAAAGTTGGTTTGCCATTTCAAGAGTCAAAATTTTTAATATTTTGTACCAATTTTGATACAAAATCATTTAAACAAAAATGTAAGCAGCGGTAGAAAATTTTGTTCTATAATTTCTTTGGAAATTACATTTTTGCAGACATATTAAACATAAATTTGACAAAATTCCTGACCTTAACAGTGTTTTTTTTTTGTGAAATTTTGAAATTCGGCACCTTATTCTGACCCATAATTTCTTAACCCATTTTGAACAGGAGAGAATAGACATTGCCACTGGTTTCAAATTTTTTCAATAAGTTTGTTTAGGAAATGATTTTTGTGATAAAAATTCGACAAATCGACCACTGTATCGCTAGGGGGTGGCGCAAGTGCTGCTGATGCCGTCCATATGCTATCTATTTTGTTTTTGTTATTTTTTTGTTTGTGATTATTTTTTTTTGAGGAAAATTGAACTGAATAATGAAAATTGAATTGAATAAACTGTCAAATTTTATCATAGGATGCTTTCAATGTCATTTAAAGACATTGACTGTAAATATGTTAATACGAAAAAATGCGTTTTAGAGTATTCGGGTGACATTTGACTAATTTATAAAAATTACTGTTTATCTGTATGAGGCTTGTAGACTCGAAAACTATTGAACCAATTTCGCTTAAAATTTAAAAATGTATTCCTATTGTCAGCGAGATGGTGATAGATGCTGATTTCAGTAAAATCCGCCTACTGACACGCCCAGTTTTATCATATTTTTATTTTCTCCTTATTAAACGTCCTATGATCATTAAAATTTTGTTTGCTCTCTTCAACCTTAACCATGAAATTTATTATTTGCCCCGCCCACTGCCACGCCCACTGCCACGCCCACTGCCACGCCCACTTTTTATTAAATTTTTTTTCTTGTATAACGTCTTTAGAAAGCAGAAAATTTATAAGTAATCTCTCTCTTGAGGCAAAAGCATGACACTGTATTTTATTTGAAAATCCGCCTTCTACCACACCCTCTTTTTATATATCTGAGATTCTTCCTTGGCTTACGTTCCCAGAAAGTTGAAATTTTGGAATTAAAACCTCTTGAACCTAATGATGACATGTATAATTTTTGATTGTCCACCTACTGCCACACCCACTTTTATCATATTTGCGATTTTTACTTATAAATTTACATATACACACATAAAGTATCATAAAAAAGTTGAAATGATGTAGTTTGACAAATGTTCAATAAGTCGCGCTTCAAATCATGACAGATTTTAGCTAGTATTTAATAATGAAAATATAGAGGAGCGTTTATCTGCCAGTCGTTTTTTTTTTTTTTTTGCTTCTATGCTCAAATTACTTTAGTTTGATGAAAGTGAAACTACATACTTAAGTCAATTTGAAAAGCGAAAAGATCATCTCCGGAGATGGACATAGGTTATACAATTTTTAAATATTATTTCCACTATAAGAAAACATTTCATTTCAATTGCGAAGCAACGAAAGCACGGTTCTTCTAGTTAATCTCACTTTTGTTCTGTATATTCTCTCTGAATGGATGTGAAGTTGTTAAATACTTTCAAAAGGGAGCTGGAATAGACGAAAAAAGAGATTTCAGCTCCACCTCATTTCAATTAACATATAACTTGTGCTGTATACTTAACTTTTTTTCAACTTATATCCCCTTGTTTTGATATAATTTTGACATTTAAAATGCTTTAATTTTTTTTATTGAAATAACTTGATTCAAAAAACCACAAAAGTGTGTTCCAGAGCACCTAAGCTTGGTCTGAATTTATATTTAGCTATATACATATATATTTCTTTTTATTTTTATTAGAATATTTTTATATATTTCATCAATTTATCGTCTCGCTGTTTTCGGCTGCCACACCCACTGCGATGTTTGCTTAAAATAGAAAAAAATCTTCAAAAACAATTTTTCATTTCCCTTAAAAATATATATTTTTCCAGTTCGTGTCGACTTGACTCGACTGTCTACCGTGTAGTTTTTTTGCCTTCGTTTTTTTCTATTTTTTTTTTTGAAAGGGTATTTTATGAATCCCTTTAGGTTTCACATTTATACAGTCAGCCTTATACACCAAAAAAATAAACAATTCGTCTTCATCGTGGTGAAGTTTGTTTTTTTTTTTTTTTTCAAGAAAAAAGAAATTTCATTGGCATGACCCTTCTCTCTGATGATGGTACCACGTACACAACACAAAGACATTCTTCCTACCTTCGTATAAATATTTTCTATACACGAGACCGACCGACTGAGACGGCGATGATGTAAAAAAAAAAAAAAAAAAATTGTCTAAATTAAGCTCAGAGGGAAAGGATTTCTATGGAGGATTCACCATCATGATCGTTGAAAGTCCAATGCTTTTTCTTCGAAAGTTCGTCGCAATACTCTAATGGAATTTTTTTTGTTTGTATCTATGTGTGATGTAGGGAATTGTTAAACCAAAAAAAAACAACAAGTTCTGGTGACAGCAGGACAGCAATGCAGAGAAGCTAGTTGTTTTTTTTTTATTTTAATAGAAAAAAAGAAGATACAACTTGTGGTGCATTCATAAAATTCAAAATTTATTGCTTAGAAATATTTCAAGGCTTTAGATGAAATGTAAGAAATAAAAAGATTTTGTGGGCAAAAAAACTTAAGAGACATTGACGAATGGATTTTTTTTATTTTGACTAAAAAGAGAAGCAAACAATAAAAACAAAGGCTAGATTTTTGTCATGTTCTTATGAAGGCTTGTTAGTATTTTATTTGAGAATTTTAAGAGACCTTTGATTTCACAAAATGTCTTTTGTAGTTGGTTTAAGGTCCCTAATTAAATCAGTTAAGCATCAGAAGCTAAATTTAATGACACAACTTGAACACTTATACAAACCTAAATTAAATGAAGAGCCTAACCCAAACATGAAGCACTGACTTTTCTAGTTAGATATATACCTAATAAGTGTATTTACATCTTTTCAACGTTAACTGATTTTCCATCTCTATAGAGCACACATTGCCGTAAATGTTTATATTACTAGGAGCTGGTGGAGGAGGCAAACCAAGTGACTGCGAGAGAAAGAGAGAGAGAGAGGGGTTGAAGAGCATGAAAAGCTTGAGTAGATTAATTTGAGGGAAAATCATCCAACAGCCAGATTTAAACATCAGACAACTTCATACCATAAAGATAGTTTTTTCTTTTTCTAGGTACTTATGTACCTAGACTCTGGGGGAATATTTTCCATTTGGCAGTAGTTGGTATTTGCGTTGGAATTTTCAGCTGAAGTTAACTCATATAAGTTCTTACAAATGCACATATGCACTGGTTTTGAGGTTTTCAAGTTAAACTAAGGAAAAAAAAAGAAGAATTTATACACTCTAACTAAGGTTTAAGAACTCAAAAACAAATTTAATTTACTATCGAGTGAGTTAATTGCATTAGTTGTAGACACACTAACTCTGACGATAGGGGTTTTGCATGTGCATATGTGCATTCCAAAAACCTTATAAGACTACTTTTCATGATTAAAATTAGGAGAAAGGCTTATTTGTCTCGAGGGTACTTCATAATAACTGTTAACTGATGCCTTTAGATCATCCTCACCGCTCTACAGTGTTTATCTTTTGTAGAATTATTACATTTGAGTGAAAAAACATTGCTGAGGGCTTTCTCTCTTCTATCTATCTATTTATATAAAGAGATGCCTATTTGATGGTTCAAAGAGTTAAGTCTTATAAATTTTTGATGAATGGAAAATAGTTGGATTGGGAATGTTCTCGTATAAAAAGGGATTTCAGAGATTTTCTTTACGTTAATTAACACCATTTTCGAATAATATGGAATTTTCTGATAAAAAATAGGATCAAAGATCGATTTTACTATTTGATTGTAATGAGAATTTGATTTCATATATCCGTTTGGGAAAATCATCTTTTGATGGACTTTAGAGTCCTACTCAAATCTTTTATCTAAATCCATGAAAGGTGTCAATTGGAAGTTCCTGAACTTAGACGCTACCGTTGATTCCCTTGAAAGAATTTTTCCTCCGCTTTATTGGGAAAACTTCTCCCTCTCTCTTACTTTTGCTTCTCCCAATAATCTTCCCGAGGGACTTAAACCCCAACTCCAATTGAGATGCTAGGCATCCGATGTTCACCATGATAAATTGAGGATGAGAATTGATAGGAAGAGGTTTGATTTAAAAAAAAAAATTAAAGTCCTGTTGAATGGTGACTTACCTTTGAAAAAAATCGAATAACTGCTGCTTTTTTATGTAAAGACTTTAAGATATCAACCGAGTCGAAATTCTTGTCACAATGCACCAAAGATTGGACATTCAGAAATTAAAAAAAAAAATTACAGTATTTGGATTCTATTGGGCGCCATTTATTAAAAACATGCAAACTTAGACTAAGTGTTCTACACAATACTGAACGATTTCAGTTCAAAACCAAAAGTCTATAGCGCTGAAAAGAGTGTACATCGATAATTTTCTTCGACAGTGTACCCAAGTAACATCGATGGAGCTATTAGAAGTAAAATTGTTCTTCTGAAGCTCTAAGGTGATAAAATACAAAACTATAGCTTTGTAAATGATTATTTCACAGCTCTCTACATTTGATTTAAAAATTATGTTCTATAATTGAAATTTAAAAACACTTTAAGCTCTATTAATTTTATGACACTTTAAGATTTAAAAATATGCTCCATTAAATCTTCATACATCTTCTAACGAGCAAACTCTCAATATCAAAAAATTTAGAGACATTGTAGAGCTGCTAACAACACATGTCCAAAATAATAACGCATGATCTTCTAAAATGTCAAAAAAAAATAGCATTTATGGAGCTAAACAAAAAGCGACTGTAGCTACTTCGTGAAGCGCATGCGCATTTTAAAGTTTTAAAAAACTTCTTTAACAGAGTGGATATAAAGCTGTTTACTTAAAAGAAGAAATAGGAAGAAAAAAGTGTGAGTTAAACAAACATAAATACATTCACACAGGGAAGGCGTGCAGTCAAACAGTTAATTGATAAAGCGCCCAAAGAAATTTTTATGTGTTTTTTTGAAAAAAGTATTTTGAGATTTTAAATCGTTAAAATAGTAAAAAAAGCTAAGTTAATTAAATAAACAAGTGAAATAAAAGTAAATAAAGTGAATATAATGCAATACTTCATTGAAAAAAAATATAAAACTACATGAGGTGCTGCGTTAAATCTTCTAAAAACACTTATAATTAACAGTGTAGTTTTTGTTCATTTCATAGGTAAGTTGTGTCTCATATTCCACATAAAGTAAGTAAAATTACTCTGCACCACGGGCGCTCAATGAATTTGAGCACCTTGCCATCACAAACAAAAACTAATGCGACCCTGGACGAGAATTTCAATTTCGATAGATTGGGTTCAGCTATAATTCCCGTGGTTGAAGTGTATTTTAATTTCAAACAATTTGCTTTTTTATAGCAAAATGTTAAGAAATATCAATTGAAATGTATTCTAAGACAATGTATTTGCCTAAAAAACATCACTTCATATTACTTTATATGGAATATGAGCAACAATCAGACCGTGAAAAGAAAAAATTGAAAACTCCATATTATAGGTGTTTTTACACGATTTAACGCAGCACTGTATGTTGTTTTATAGTTTTTTTTAATAAATTACTGAAAATATTCACTGTTTTAACTTTTATTTAACTTTTTTATTTAGTATTTTCACTAATTTAATGTTTAAAAATCCCGAAACACATTCCTATAGTTCGGCAAAGTGACAGATTGGGTTCTTTTTTTTTTTTTTTTTTACAATTTAATGCTTCACTCACACACTGTATAGGTATGTGATGTGATGTGAGCTCGATATCAACAGTACTTAATATTGCAGCTCTAGAACAATAAAAAATATAGCAATTTGACAATATGGCGGCGAGGAAAAAAATTAATGCAATATTTGTTTTTTTGCGATTAAAAAAAAGGAATATATATATCCGCTCTCACTTAAAAACACACGAAATTGCATTTTTTTTTAAATGAAATTATTTCGGCTTTCGAAAATGTATTTCTTAGAGTTTTTTTTTTTTTCTTGTTATTATTTTTTTTTATTTGACAACTAAATATCCAGAATTTCGAAGGCGCGTTTTAATTAAGCAAAGTACCGGCAATACGTTTGTGAAAAAATTTAATTCGCACATAAAATTCGCTAACATTTGACCGAAAAATATTAATTTCTGTTATTATTTATTTTCTTAGGAAATTATAGTTTGCATATCTTACAAAATTATTCATTATACATACATAATTTTAAACGATACATATTTATTCTATTGTAGTATTAAAGCGTGCCTGTGTTTATATTTTTTATCATAATATGTACCTACACATTACTCAAACCAATACAAACAAAATTCTGCCAAAGTAGTTCTTTAAAGATATATACCAAATACCTGCAGAGTCAGTCGCCGCTAACAACAAGCTTCTCACGAGCAAAAAAGAGCTCTCAAACTCAATGAATTAGCTGCAAGTGAGCGCGACGTTAGCTCTAAAGGTGTATCTAGAGCTACTTCTAAAACAAACGAGCTTTAAGATTAGCTCTGGGTGTGCTGTTAAAGCTATTAAACAACTAAAAATGTTACTTGGGTATGGACTCTGTTGGGCGCCATTTATTAAAACCCATGCAATTTATTTAAAAAAAACATGCAAACTAAGACTAATTATTGTGCACAATACGGAACGATTTCATTTCAACTCACATCAAAATTTTTCTTTGACAGTGTATGGACTCTGTTGGGCGCCATTTATTAAAACCTACAAAAATTAAAATTCCAATTATTATCAAATTTGCACTACAGAAAAAGTGCCTCATTAAGTACGATTTCAATTGAAAGACAGTTGTTTTCCCCTTAAATATTCAAAAACTGTTGATATCTCTAAAATGATGTTAGATAAATCGATACCGAAAAATAATTGCCGCGAAGCAATTTCAGCTGTCCCGTACACGGTCTCCTGATTAGCAATTGTTATTACTAATTACATATAGTTCCTGGAACCTGCAGGCCCTAAAAAGACCGAAATCATTCAAATTCTTATCACAATACTCAAAAAAGTGTACATTGAAAATTTAAAAAACAAACCTTTCGACAGTGTATGGATTCTGTTGGGCGCCATTTATTAAAACCCACAAAAATTAAAATTCCAAGTGTTTTGCACTACAGAAAAAGTGCCTCATTAAGTACGATTTCAATTTAAAGACAGTTTTTTTCCCTTTAAATATCGAAAAACTGTTGATATCTCTGAAATGATGTTAGATAAGTCGATACTGAAAAATAATTGCCGCGAAGCAATTTCATCTGTCCCGTATACGGTCTCCTGATTAGCAATTGTTATTACTAATTACATATAGTTCCTGGAACCTGCAGGCCCTAAAAAGACCGAAATCATTCAAATTCTTATCACAATACTCAAAAAAGTGTACATTGAAAATTAAAAAAAAAAAAACTTTCAACAGTGTATGGACTTTGTTGGGCGCCATTTATAAGAAACCATGCAAACTAAAATTCCAAGTGTTCTGCAATACAGAAAAGTGTATCATTCAGTATGATTTCAATTGAAAGACAGATGTTCGTTTTGAAAAAAAAAAACTTCTCTACGTTGATGGTGTCCTGTTGAAAGTTGTCTTCCCTTTAAACATCCAAAAACTGCTGATGTGTTTGATATGAAGAATAAGATAACTCGATAGTGAAAAATGATTGCTGCAAGGCGATTTCATCGGTCCCGGACATGATTAGCAATTTTTTGGTGACTGACTACCATTGTTTTTCCATATAATTGCATGACCCTGTAAGCCCTAAAAAGGTCGAAATCGTCCAAATTCTAATCACAAAAAAAAAACTTTCGACTGCTAGGTGCTTATTAAAAGCTTTTAAAAATTAAAATTAGAAGTGTTGTACAATGCCGAAAAAGTATCTTATTCAATTGAAATTTAATTTCAATTCAAAATCAGTAAACCTGTTGCGCTCAAAAGAGTGTACATGGACTCTGTTGGGCGCCATTTAACCGAAACGTTATTAAAAACGATTAAAATTCCAAGTATTGAAAAAGTATTCCATTCAGTACGATTTTATTTTAAAACAATGTGTGTGTCGCGCTCAAAAAGAGTTTACATGAACTCTGCTGGGCGCCATTTCTTCTATACCAAGTGTTGTTCCGTACCGAAAAAGTGTCTCATTCAGTAAGACCTAATTTTTCTATACTGTCGTGCTGAAAAGAGTATGCATACGAAATTAAGAAAAACAAAACTTTGATAGTGTATTGACTCTTGGGCGCCATTTAACAATGAAAACTAAAACTCCCAAGTTTTGTAAAATACAGACAAAATTTCTAACTTTGTACGTTTTCATATCAATTCCAAACCGATTTGTCTGTCTTGCTCCACCTTGTGGAAGTATGTTGTAAACCTTTATTTATCATAATAAGCTCCTACAAATACTAAACTTAATTTATCCGACCGTTATTTCCCACTTATCTATATGACACGAAAAAGAGATTGACACACAACGTGTGTGTCAACATACCAAACCTAACCAAAGTCTAGTCAAATTCGATCAAAAGTTATAATTAAATCATTGATTGTGTGTGTGTGCGTATTAATTTAATGTAAATAGCTCACCTAATTACCATTAGTCCTTAATGAACTTCTTCAACTATTAATTTAAGGAAGCATTTTACTTTGCTCCTTTATAAGTACACCGTAACCCACAAAAAAAAAAAAAAACGATGGAAATGGTTTAATGCGGTACATTAAAATTCCATGAACGCGTTTTCTATCTCTCTCTCACTCTATCTCTGTTTTTCTATGTTTACGTTCGACTTCTACTCGTATACGAACATAAAGGATATTAACGCAAAAGGACGTCATCATCATTAGGAATGAGCACTGAATGCTGAATACTGAATACTGAAAACACTAAGCACACAAAAGCTAATATTATTTTTGTATTCAATGGTGGAGTAGAGTATAATAGTTTCTTCGTGACGTTCGCATTAAGTTGTCTATTTTTTTTTTTTTATTTGTTGTTTTTGTTCTTCATTTAATTATAGTCACAAATTAAGTATAAACTCACTAATGAGAATGAAAACACACAAACTTTCAGGAAAAAAGAAAAACATCGTAGGCGCATCAGAACAAAACTAACGTACTGTCAAATAATTTTGGGTTCTCAAGAATTGAAAATTTGGCCAAGTTAAGAAGAAACTAATTAAATTAAATGCACGTGACTTTTACTGGTACTTACGAAATGAAATAAATTTTTCCGAAAACAAATCGCACAGTGGCTACATATTAATTTCTTTAAGTGAAACGAAAAATATTTATTCTTTAATATTTGTTAGTCTTAATTATGTAAGTAAGCTAATGATGACCTCCCAACGAACCAACACAAAAGTTGCCGCGCTTTGGCATGCGCTAGCTACCGCTACGAGGAAATGAACGCTAAAAAATTCCCCATGCGAAAGTAACCCCATTCCTACTAACATATTAGGGTGGTTTTAATGAAGGCCATAATTCGCGTCTAAAAAGGGTACGACAGCATCGTACTCATGAGCCCAACTGTCGTACCTGGGCGAAACACAATTTTTGGAGTTGAGGTAACTTGAACTTATAAACTGAAATATATTAAATCGTTCCACTTAAACAGATGTAGTTTTATAATTATCTTCATCTACGTTATTCTTCTATATTAAGTCCAGAAACGATAGAATAATTTTTGCCAATTTATGCTTAGATTCCAAAGTTCCATCCATATTAATCTTGGAATTCACCCAGTGACTCCAGGTATCGCACGCAAGTTTGCAGAGGGTCTCATTCAACTTGGCGAAACTAGTGATAGGTAAACATCAACCGAGGTGGGTGAATGAAGCTTCTTGATTGAGTCCCTGGTAAAGTGTAGACTAAAGCATCATTTTCAAACAGTTAATAGGATAGCGCTAGAGACATAAATCCACAGCAAATAACTTAACACCACATAACTCCGTAATGAACTTATGTCTTACCTAGGGGAGACATAAGTTCACAATTCGATTGTGAACGTAAGTCCATAATTTGTTTTTAAAAAGGTGGGACACAAGTCCATAGTAGATATCATAACTATTTAAATAACTCAACTGGACATATGTCCCTGTCTCATCTCGGGTAGAAATTAATCCACAATTCAATTATGGGCGTATGTTCCGGTCAAGTGGGTCATAAGTCCATAATTTATTTTTAAAAATGGACATAAGACCATGCATTATAATTTTTTGAATAACTCCTTAATGGATTTATGACCCAGTCCTACCTCTGGTAGCCATGAGTCCACAATTCGATTAAGAACGTATGTTCCACTCAAGTGAGGCATAAGTCCATAATTTATATTTTAAAAGGTTAGACATAACACCATAGTATCATAACGTTTTGAATAACTCCATAATGGACATATGACCAGGTCCTTCCTTGGGGAGACATACATATTATGTCTGTAAGTCCACAATTCAATTATAAACTCATGTCACATTCAAGTTGGTCATAAGGTCATAATTAATTTTTAATAATGTGGGGCATAAGACCAAAGATAGAATCATAACTTTCTGAATAACTCCATAAAGGACTTTTGTCCCAGTCCAGTCTCATGGTAGACAAAATTCCACAATTCGATTATGAAGATGTGTACCACTCAAATGGATCAAAAGTTCATAATAAATTTTTAAAAAGGTGGAACATAAGTCCATTGTATCATAACTTTTTATATATTGAAGCAAAGTTATTTTTAAAAAAATTCGTTTTCGTTGACAAAAGTACCTTCGGTGATTCACAGAATTTTAACTCAATTTTTGGGTACTCTGTACCGCTCACGCAACTCTGTTCCTCTACTTAAAGCCTTTTCAATCGCCAGGCAGACCCCTATTTCAATAGTTTTAATAATTAGAGTGCAGAACGCAGTGACAGAGTGACTTTTTCGTTTTCCTGTAGTTCCGTAGAAAATATGAAGGCAGAGCCAACTAATGAGGTTGAAAGTTTAAAAAGCTTGTTGCATACCTAAATTGGAATCTGCTAAATATTTGCTAAATATACACATACCACTACCTACACAAATCACGAAAATAGTTCACTTCAAATCGAATTTAACCTAACCCAATTTTCTCGACTTCAATCAAGATTCAGTTTTTAAATAGAAACCTATACGAAACCTGTATTTTTACCAGAATAAAAAAAAAAAACAAATTTTGTACTTAACACTAACCAAAGGGTATTTCCAAAAAAAAAAATTCTCTCAAATCCTCCAAGATGGTACCTGCTTTTAGATACTGATGTGTTCAACTCTTCAAACTCCTGAGTAAATTACCCTAGATTTCATGCATCAACTGCTCTTAAATTTTTTTTTTTTACAGAAACTAGCTTACTCATCTCAGTTTTCTATTTTTCTTTTTAAAAATATCCTTTTTCTCAAACCGAGTCCTATAAATCGTATTACAGATACAGAGTAGGTACTATATACAACAGGATAGTTAGCCTTGACATAAAAAAAGTTCACACACCAATGAAGCCTAACATTCTATCACACACACACACACACACACTTGCATAAACTCAAACCCTTATATTTATCAACTTTATGGTCGGTACAAAGTCAAAACAGCTGATTTATGTTACATAGGTTCTTTAGTTTTTTTTTTTTTTTTTCGTCATCCACATAGAAACAAGAAACATTAGGTAAGTGAATATAATATATGCCCAAAACCCCATCAAAAAACCCAATTATGGTTCTCTACTATTTTGCTGACTCGATAGCTTCACTATATGAAAATGCATTCCACCTCCTTTTTAGCTTCTATCTATGTCGAGATGATGCTTCTGCAGTTTATCTCTTATATAACCTACGCTCTGCTCTATTCCATATCCTACATATCCATGCTCTCTAAAAGTAGACAAATATTTTTTTTAGTCGAAAATAGACCACTCTGAAAATGAAGATAGAAATGTGATCTCATGAATTATTTATGAATAATTGAAATAAAGTTTTTGGAAGTTTTTTTTTTTTTTTTTTATTTCTTAAAAGGGGATAGATCTTCCCCACAAATCCCAACCTCTGTTAAAATAAACACAAACCCCCATAAACTGATGCATTAGATAAAGTGTATATTTAATGTCGTCAGAAAAAGGGGTTTTCATAATATAATTTTGAGATTTATTATTGTTTTAAATTAAGTGGTTTTATTTTTTTTTTATTTTTCTAAGTTGTAAAAGACGGAGGAGATTATTTAAATATATTGTGACATTGTCATTTAAAAAACTGAATTGGACTGAATTTGCAAGATTTTGAATAACAGTTGATGTGCCATGAGGTTTTTTGTTAAAATTGCTATAACTGATTATATTGTACACGCCAAATTGTCATATATAGTTCTGACTTATTTAAGAAAAATAAAAGTCTATATCCATGAGAGTTATAGAACTCTTAAAATCTGCATCGTTAGAGAAAAAATAAATGATAAGGCTATTCTTGAAAATTCCTTGGTTGGAGGTGAGGCAGAGGGATGTCATATCTGACTCATTATGTTAAATCAAATAGATTTTTTTGTATATATTTGGCACGTTCAGAAAAATGAGATTTCAGAGATTTTTCTCACTCAAAAAGTGAGCAAATGAATCCAAGAATTTTTTTCTCAGCATTTTGACAGCAAAGCTGAGAAATTTTTCTGAGGAATCCTGAGATTTCTAAGATCTCTGAGATCTCATTTACCTGGACATGCCTATTATGTTGGATTAGAGAGAATAATGACGTGTCTTTATTTCGCTAAGGGTTTACGCAACAAGAAGTTAAAAGAAAAAGAACAAAATTTTGTCTCTGTGAAAGATATTAGGATTAATTAAAAAAAAATATACATACATAACGGGTGATTTTTTAGCTGGTTTGGTTTTGGCAACACTGGTTTTGACAGCTGACGTGTGTTTAGTACCTTGTGTCACTGTCAAACAGCTTCAATTTGGTTTGCAATTTAACCATGGATCGTCTTACAAATGAACAACGCTTGCAAATTATTGAATTTTACTATCAAAATTCGTGCTCGGTTCGATCCGCTTTTTTATCGAAAAATTGTGTTTTGGTTGAATGGGTACGTAAATAAGCACAATTGCCGCATTTGGAGTGAAGATCAGCCAGAAGCATTGCAACAGCTACCAATGCATCCCGAAAAAGCCACTGTTTGGTGCGGTTTATGGGCCGGCGGCATTATTGGGCCATATTTCTTCAAAGATGATGCGAATCGCAGCGTTACTGTCAATGGTGAACGCTACCGAGCGATGATAACAAACTTTTTTTTGCCCGAAATGGAAGTTCTTGACTTGCATGATATGTGGTTTCAACAAGACGGTGCCACATACCACACAGCACGCGAAACAATGGCGCAATTGCGAGGCGAGTTTGGTGAACAGTTAATTTCACGTTTCGGGCCGGTCAATTGGCCGCCTAGATCGTGCGATTTGACACCATTAGACTATTTTTTGTGGGGGTATGTCAAGGCTAATGTCTATAGGGACAAGCCCGCTTCGATTGACGCACTGGAAGCCAACATCCATGCATTCATTCGTGAGATACCGGCCGATATGTGTGAAAGAGTATGCCAAAATTGGACTCAGCGGATGGGCTACCTGAGACGCAGCCGCGGTCAACATTTGCATGAAATTATCTTTAAACATTAAATTGCAAGGTTCAAACTATCGATTCAAATAAATATTTCATTCATTTTTTCGAATTTTTTGTGTTTTTTTTTTTTTAAAAGTTCTAAACCTCTTACAAAATCACCCGTTATATGACATATGAGTACCGAGTCTTGGGTTAAAGATTTCTGTAAACATTTCCAAAGAAACTTTTCAAAAAGAATACTTCGAACTTCTCCCGAATAAAATGGCAAATTAAGTTACTGGATGCTTTTCAGAAATTCATTATCCGAATTGTACATTTTTGTATTTTTGTTTCCGTTTTCGGAGATAAAAATTATTACGTCTAAGGAAGTTTTGTGCAACGTCAGTTTCCCCGTGTTCGTTTTTAATACCCGAAAAAAATGAAGTCTTACATGCAAGTACTGAATATGTAGGTACTTAACGTCTGAATTAGGGCCGATGATTCCACCCGGGTAATCATCTACACGGGTACCCGGTTATCCGGGTTGCTTGTACCCGGGTAGTAAATTACTTGAGTACACGGGTATTCGGGTATAATAGAAATTACCCAGGCAGATGATTACCTGAGTGGAATCATCAGCCCTAATCCAACATCTTGATGAGACATAAAATTAATTAGTTCCATCTAATTTATTTTACAAATGGCTGTGGTTCGCACCCAGTTTATATTTTGGGTACCCGGGGATTACCCGAATTACTCGGGTACCCGGGTACTCGGGTACCCTAGCCTGAATATCTATTGAAAATCTAAATATAAACTGAACGCCCGAATATGCAGGTACTGAATGTTTTTATATGGCGAGCGTGAGTTTTCTATGTGTGCAAATTTAACGATTCTGCAAGAGTGAGATAGATACACTAAACAGGCAAATTTATTCATTTTTTTTTTGAATATTCACAACTTCAGAACGGGTTTATGATTTTTTTTTTAATTCAATTTTTAAATGCGCTTATCCTTTAATAAATAAAATTGGTGGATACCAAAATTTTTTATTAAAAACTTAAAAAAAAAAAATTGTAATTGATAATTTTGTATTGAAAATCGATATTTTATTGACAAAAGTTTAAATTTAAGTGTCACAAAAAAATAATGTTGTCATTTAGGGAGGTTATTTCAATAGCTCGAAATTGTCAGAATTGTTTGGTTTTTCTTTGTAAGTTTTACCCCCCTCTTCGCTGAGCACACGCAGCCCTAACCCCCTATAAAAAGTATGCTATAACCTAATCCGTCGCCGTTCTAACTTGGTTGAAGGACAAAATTCCAAACAGAAATATGTATGCATTTAATTTCGTTAGAAGAGAAAAATTTGTTTACACAGCAAAAAAAAATCTGACTGCTTGTAGATTTGAAGAAGCAGAAATATGTATGCATTTAATTTCGTTAGAAGAGAAAAATTTGTTTACACAGCAAAAAAAAATCTGACTGCTTGTAGATTTGAAGAAGCTTAATTCTTACAAAAAAAACCAGAAATCTGAAGTTTTATAATGGGTAGAAATTTGTTTTTCTATTTCCGTCTTATTTTTCAATTTTGATTCCCTGAAAATAAGCCCCAGGAAATAGGGCCCAAAACAAATTAAATAAGACCCCAAAACAAAATCAAAACAACTATGCATACCTAGAAAAATAAAACACTTCAAAATCTCAAATTTTGGGGCGTTATTTGATTTGTTGGGGATTTATTTAATTTTTTTTTAATTTTGGGGTCTTATTTCATAATGAAATAAAGGCCCAATGAAATTTGACCCCAACATAAATTTTGAGGTTTTATTTCATTTTATTTCGAAAAACATTTTGGGGCCTTACTTCAATTTGCTGAAAAATCATTGCTTTTAAAAAAAACATATTATGAAAATCCGCTAATTCAGGACTCAGAAAATCGTCGCTTATTGTGGACCTAGCAATTATTGTTTAACCCGCCATTGGTGACGTACTTGTCCGTGAGACCGGGTGTACTAAAAAATGCGAATAACTTTATTGTCCGTTACTGTTTTTTGTTGCCGTTTAGAGTAGTTGCCGCATTGCACGTCCCCCACCATCAGTTGACGTCGAAACTTCGAATTGAGCACACGTTGTGTATTATATTTACTACCCAAGTAACAATTTAACTTGTGTAAGGTCCATTTTTTTGAATTCGATAAGCTATAGCTAGCATATACATTTTATAAGGCTTTATTATGAAAGTCAACCATTTTATAAATTATGTTTTTAATAGTAACTTCTTTAATGCCTTTTAAAAGTTGGTACACAGGTTCTATAAAAGGCTTCTATACTAAAGCCTGTACAAGGCCTCCCAAATTGTTTCAATGAAAGTGAAGCTTCTATAGAGCTTTCAACTGAAAGAAATTAACAACATTTTCTGTATGGCTTGCTTTAAAAAACTTTATAAATATTTAATCTTAATACTGCTCATAATTATACAGATGTCAACAGAAAGTGTAAGTACATTTTGTATAGGGCTTATTAATAAAATAATTATATCAAATTTGACAAATTCACCGCTTTTCATTTAGATTAGAAATATGTAGTCCAAAAAGGGAAGTTTTTTTTCTCATATTATAAGAAAAACTAAATACCAATAGGGTAAATCATCTAAGCCTAAACAGACAATAGTTAATTAGTGGAAAAAGTTTAAAAGATCAGGATCGCCTATTTGGTTCATAGGAATATTTTCTGGAACAAATAAGTGTACTGACTTGGAATAAAATGTTAACAGCAAACTGATGGAAATGATTGCCTTCTTTAGTGAACTATTTTACCTTTGTATAGCAACTATTAATAGAGGGAATTTATTTGGATTAAAAAGCGTCCATTTTGGTTTGCTATTGGCTTCTGTAAGATAAGATATAAAGCTTTTATAAAATGTTAATAGCAAATTCTACAACCATTACAACAAGCGTCCATTTTGTTTTGCTATTGGCTTCTGTAAGATGAGATATATAGTTTTTATAAAATGTTAATAGAATCTTCTACAACCATTACAACAGCGTCAACCATTACAAAATATGTCGCTGTAGCAGAAACGTGAAGTATCAACTAATAAACATTTTAACATCCATCTCCTGTATTGCAAATTAGCCTGGTGGGTAGCGTGCTGGGTCTTTGATTGGAAGGACGCGAGTTCAAATCTCGGAGAAACCATGTAAGTAAAAGTGAAGTTTTTTTAAAATTAATTTAAATTCTATACATTTCAGATAAAGAAAAAAGCTATTTCAAACCCAAATATGAAGAAACAAATTCAGATAAATAAATAAACTAAAAATTTGAAAGGACGCATTTTTTTTCAATTATACAACTTCATTGGTTGGCATAAGGCCTTAATGGAAAATTTAATGTGAGCTATTGCTTTCATAGCAGGGCAATGACTTTCTTAAGTTTATCTTTATAAGACTTTATTACACTGTTTGTTGGAGACTATATACTTGCATAGCACTTGTGATGAAGTGTCTTAAGGAACTTCTATAATGTGCGCCAAAATGGTTTGCATAGGGCCTTCTTCTATTACTATACAAGCCAGAAAATAGCTTGCATTGAACCTACAACAAGCTAAATTGTTAGTTGGGTACCCCGGTCTGTCAGACCGTGCGTCACCATTGATGTAAATCACCAATGGCGGGTTAAATTCAGTACATATTTGTACATTTGTTTATTTTTTATTTATTACTTAAATTTAAAAAAATGTACTATTAAAAAACTTTGTATTTTTAATGCTCTAAGAAAACAATTTTGTGAATTTTTAAATTGAAATAAAAGAGCTTATGTTAATTAAATATCTTTGTTTTATTGCCAAGCGACACATATTTAAGAAAAAACACGAACTATTAGTAACAAGTTTTGAAAAATCTTTAATTGAAAAACCCGGTCCGTGAGACCGGCGTCAAAATTGATGTATATCAAATTCGCGTTACCAAAGGCGGGTTAATGTTGAATTTTTACCTCATACATATTATGTATTTCAAAATATTTATTTTTTTTTTGTTCTTATACCATTTGACAGTATTCTCTGTTTAAGTAATTGTCTAAAACCTCTTAAAATATATAAATCTTGAAAGTATCTAGCTTTTAAGTGATCTTCGAAGTAAATTCTGTTAATATAACCAAAAATGGAATTTTTTTAAAATTGAAAGCTATTTTTGTTGTTTTTTACATCATTTCACCATATAAAAAAAAACAATTTTAATAAAATCTAGCATGAAAATAAAAAAAAAAAAAATTTAATCTAATGTATTTTTTTTTGTTTTACTCAATTTCACCCTAAAAATGGAAAATTAAAAAAAAAAAAATAAACCAAATTAAATCTTTAAAAAAAAAATATAATCAAATTCTATTGTTTTGTTCCCTACTCAATTTACCCTACAAAATAGTTAAATTTTAAACAAGGGATTTCAATTTTTGTTTCCTCGGTATTTTGTCAGCAAACCTAAAACCAAAATTAAAGACCTTGCATGAAAAGGAGAACAAGTCAATATTTTTTGCCTTACAGCTTTTTTCACTTAAAATTTGAACAAAAAAAAAGCAATCTTTTGGAGCATAACCGAGGGAGTTGCGACAAAAAATAAACGCGTTATAGCAAAATATGTATCTAGTGCGTTTTGTGCAATTTTTGAAAGAGTTTTTTTTGGCTTCCCACAAAAAGTTAGATTTGCAAGGTCCTCAATTGCTGAGAAATTGTGAGTAGGTATTCATGTAGCTAAGATAGCTGAAATCTCACTAAAATGTGTGTTGCTTTTGTGAACAGCACAGATGGTGCTGTTTTTCAAAAAGTATACAAAGAAATACGCTCGTATTTCAATTCTGTTAAATTTCAAACCAATAAGACTTTTTGAGGATAAATTTTTTTTTTAAGAAATGAAAATCTACACTTTTATTTATTAATAATTTTATTTAGAAAAAAATCATTATTTATTACTATCGTATTTGAAAAAGCTGCGGCGTTAAATAAATGCTCCCATAACTAAATTCTTTCTTTTAAAAATCAGATGAATTGTTTTATATCGCAGTGTGATTGTATGTACGACCCAGTCGTGTGCTTCAATTTTTTAATCTGCAAAATTCAAATTTTAAAAGCGGTTTTAAGCTTAACAGAAAGTTTTAATAAATTAGCCACCATACATTCTCACAATATCAACACTAAGGGCCAGTTTCACAGTGCACACTTAACAAAATAAGTGGCACTTAATTTTCCCATTTTGGCACTTAAGGCGCAGTTTTACATCCTGAGTAAGTGGAACTTAAGTAGCCAACATCGGAGACTTAAGTGTCACTTACTTCACTGTGAAACTGGCCCTAAAAATAAAAAATAAAAATAAAAATCACTCATACGCCCTGTGCAACCCCTCTCCCAGTGTATTATTATACCTACATAAATGTATGTAGAATTTTTAAATTACAAAATCAAAATCTTTATTCTAATTTAATAATTTATATAAAATAAAATTTAAAACCTTCATGAATGCAATAAGAGTTTAAGGTTTTTAACTATTAAAGCATCAACTGAAATTGAATCAAAAATTCATATATCTCGAATATTTAGTTAAAAAAAAAAAAAAAGAAAGTATATCCAAAGTCACTTGACAACCAAGATTATTTTTCCAGAGAAGACTGTGATATTGTTGTTAGTTACGTGCCATAGCAGCATCGTGGCACGTTCTTTGTCATTTACTATTAGGGATGTGGAATTGTGAATCCGGCACATGCAGGTTTCACAATCAACCTTTTGTTTTGAAATTGTGTACCAAAATATACATACGCTACACACACATACGATTGTTTGTATTTATATTTGATTGTCAAGTTCATACAAATAATTTCAGTGCAGGTAACTGTCGTCCTATGAATTTATGTAGGTATTGAAGATATAGGTACATATGTAAATTCCTACCTACCTATGGAATGCGTGTACATTTTCCCATGAAATGACATAAGAAACGTGGTAAAACTTTTAGAATTTTTTATTCTTTTTCCACCTACTTTATTTTTCAGATCTCATATGTAGGTACATACGTAACTACATACACATATAGAGGTAAATATGTATAACATACCGGTGTGCCTTTCACATATTAGATTTGCTGTTATGTTAAGGTCATAAGGAAATGTCAAATTCATATTGGCATAATAAAGGACACAAATCTGTACTTGAAAGGACCTTCTTCATATTATATTATCCAACGACGATAATGACAAGGACGAGGGTGTAAGAGTTTTACAAGAGATATTAAGGTACAGTGAAACCTCCTTTGGGCGGACGGCGACGCACGGTCGCAACACTTTTGTCCGGTACCACGTGGGGAGTTTTCCGTCCAAGGGAAAAAATGAATAAAAAAATAAATATACAAGAAACAAGATGCAAGATACAGAAACAGACCACAGCTGCAGAAATAAAATCCGTTATGCATTTCACCACAGATAGTGATTTGGTGGCATGCACCACACATACACTGTGCTACATTGTTATTTTCTAACTAACGAAAAAATAGTTTTGTTAGTTAGTGTGTCTTGTCTGTTCGCATCTATTGCCACTGCTAACGAGTGGGAACGTTTTTAATACAAGAGAAGATATGGAAAAGTGTCGATGAAATTAATAGTTGAAATTTACAAATTACAAAAGGTTTTTGTCCGCCTACGAGAATTAAATTTGACAAATTCCTTCTGATATTCTTGTCCGCGTCCGGTCAAGGTAGTGTCTGCTTAAGGGATCATAAAATGTATGGAATTTAAATTCGAGATCCACGGTCGTGAGAATTTATCCGTTCAAGGGGATTGTCCGCTTAAGGGTGGTGTCCGCAATAGGAGGTTTCACTGTTTATGCTACAATATATTATGTATGTATTTGATTTACATTGTGTATCAAATAATTTTGCCTTGAGGGGCAAACACAAGACATAAATGTTTTTCGACAAGACCAATTATTATTGTTCAAAGATTTTGTATGTTTATTGTGACAGATTTCCATGTGACATTGATATTATGCCAAGTAAGTTTGTCATGAAAGCCTGCTTTTGTAGGCAATCATCAGTATATTGATAATCGTTTATTGTTGGAAAATTGTGCGCACTTAGGAAACTCCCGCAGAGCTTTTGGTGATTGGAATGTTGCTTTCATTGATATAACAAGACGGTGCCGCAGCGGCATTATGCTTCTCTCTGCATATTCAATTATAATTACCTTTCATTTGGAGAATTTTTTCTTCTGAATAAAAAAAAAAAAAAATAAACACCAACAAATATAATGACCAAAGCTTGTAGCAACTTCAATGCATATTTAACAAAAAAAAAAATTACAATAACAATTGCACATAGAAAATTCAGAATCTAGGAATTATTCTGCAATTTGTACGAAATTACAACACCAAAAGATTCTTTAATTTTTTTTTGTTTTTTTTTTTTTTTTTTTTGTTTTTCGAAATCTACTTTTCTTCCTTGGAAATAAATATACATATAAAATAATATCTTCTATTTTATAATACAAACCGGCAAACAAATATAACGATTATACTGTAAATTTTTGAAGGAGCACCAAGCAGCATGCCCAGCCCAGCCCATCATCTCTTCCGCTCGAACTATTTGCATTTTAATATTTTATAAGATGAGGACGTAAAAAGAAAGACATTACAAGGAGCACTACTTGTATAAAGCAAATGACTATTCCAAGGACGAAGACGACGATAAGGATGATGATGGTGATGCTGAAGAATGGGCCGATGAAGCCGCCATCGCATCCGCCTGCTTGTCGTCGTTGTCAGCTGCCTATACATAGTATCAGTATATATACTCGCATTGCATCGCACAATATAACAAAACTCCTTGGAAGATGTTCAAAATTGTTTGGCAAAAATTTTGTGAGGATTTACTCATTAGCGATGTCTGTCGTTGTTATTTCACGCTTTCAATTAAAAAAATTAAATAAAATTTTTTGAATTGTTATTGAAACATGAAGAAAAGATGTATAAAACTGCCTTTTATGTATATATCTTTTTCTGTATACACCATCGGCCACCACTACCGCTGCCACTACCGCCGCGCCGCCACCACAAACACAGGGACGTGCTTTTGGTGCCAAGCGAAATCCGGAAATATGACTTCCTTTTTTTTCTTTTCATTGAAACCCTTTTTGGAAAAGAAGAACTTTGAAACTATATTTCTATAACTATAATAATAAATGATTAAATTATTTTATAATTAAAATAGTTTTAACGAGACTTTGGGTATTCAACATTTTCAAAGGGAATTAATAACACAAAAACAAAATCTTACAAGTTGTAACTTGTAACTAATATCAGTTTTTTTTTCGTTGTTGTTTTGTTTCTGTTTAAATGTAAGGGAAATTAATTGAATTTAAAGCAGAAACGTACTTTTCAAAGGAAATTCCCAAAAACAAGGAGAAATCTTCGATATTTTTTTCTCGCTCGACTTCTTTAAATAAATTGAAATAAATATTAATTTAATAATTTTTTATTTTCTTTAAATAAATTGAAATAAATATTAATTTAATAATTTTTAGACTTATAGAATTACGTAACGACGTACGAAACGTCGCTTATTTTAAATATTAAAGAACAAAAAAAAAAAGACCGGAAGCCCTCATAAATAGGATTTAATTTTTTTTTATTTATAATGTATAAAATTAAGAGTACCTATTTTGTCATATTTAAAAGAGAGTTTTTTTTACAAACTTTTTTGTGCGACAAATATTTTTGATACAAATTATTTAAGGACGTCAATTGCAGCTTAAACAAATTTCATATCAAAGAAATATCTTAGAAAAAGAATATAGCCTGTCAAAGCTGTGGTAATAGTGTACAGGGCACAATAGATATTGAGGTCGCACAGCAATTTTTACCCCAAAATATTCAATGCAATGTTCAAAATTTCTTGGAATTTAAAAAATTCTTACAACTAATTTACGATACATATTTACAAATTCCTTTTTCTGTTTTGAATTAATTTAACCCGTTTTTGGGGGCATTGGCAATGCTAACATGTTTGTCAAGTTAGCATTACCAGGAGTTATTAAAAAAAAAAAAAATATGCGCGGCAAATTTTTTTCTTTCAACACAAATTCACCAAAATTAATCCCATATTAATACATTAAAATTTTTAAGTGGCAATCCTATCTTGACGCACATTTCGTCCCCTATCTCACGAACTGACGTAACTTTTTAAAGTTCGTGTTTTTTTGTAAACTGAAGGATTTCTATTTTTTATATTAATTAATTTCTATTTTTTTAAGTTAAAATTATTAATTTTAATATTTTTAAATGCAAATATTTATTGAAATATTTTGAAGCACAAAATTGAAAAAAATTATAGCAGAGTTGGTAAAGCAATTACAAAGTTATGTGTAACTAACTAAAAAAAATAGGCGATTCTCTCAAAAAAAAAACAAAGCTCGAAGAGCGATACAATATGATTCGTTCTCTCGTGAAAAATTCAAATTTTTGATTGGATCGCGAATATTATTTTTTGGTTCCTTTAAAATAAAATTCATTTTCACGATCGAATCTGTTGAGTTCGGTTCGTTTCCGAATTTATCACGTGGGAATTATTGAAAATCCATTCCGAAACCTTCTGAATCATTAAAATTAACACTATGTACTGTTGTATATTGTCTTTTTATGTTCCTTGTTACTTTTCCTTTTATTTTTTTTTCACAAAGTAATGACGTTGGCCAGCTTCTTCATCAGAAATATATTTATTTAACTCGAATGTCTTTATTTTCCCTATTTCAACAAAAAATATTTATTAAAAAACACAGAATTCAATTTTTTTTTTAATTTTTCAAAATTTTTGACTTTTTTCAATTTTTTTTAATTTTTTCAATTTTTTTTTAATATTTTCAAGATTTTTGACTTTTTTCAAAATTTGTCACTTTTTTCAAATCTTTTCAACATTTTTCACTAATTTCTTATATTTTTCACTTTTTTTTTCAATTTTTTTCACTTTTTCAATGTTTTTCAATTTTTCATTTTTTTTTACTTTTTTAAACATTTTTAAATCTTTTCATAGACTTTTTTCAAATTTTTTCACTTTTTTTCAAAATTTTTCACTTTTTTCAAAATTTTTCACTTTTTCAAAATTTGTCACTTTTTAAAAATTTTTCACTTTTTTCAAAATTTTTCACTTTTTCAAAATTTTTCACTTTTTTCAAAATTTTTCACTATTTTCAAAATTTTTCACTTTTTTCCATAATTTTTCACTTTTTTCACAATTTTTCACTTTTTCAATTTGTATTTTTGTTACTTTTTTAAAATATTTTAAATTTTTTCGAAATTCTTCCTTTTTTTCAAAAATTTCAACTTTGAAGATATTTTCTCTCTTTTCAAAATTGTCTTCGTTTTTTTTTTAATTTTTCACTTTTTTCAAAAGTGATTACTTGATGAGGAATGATTTGTTTTAAGGATCGTTTCTGGATCCTTATCTCGAGTGAACCATATTCTACCTGAATTTTATTTTGTCGATCTCTCACGAACAAGAGATACAGCAAAAAAAAAGGATTTAGTTGTTCGTAAATTTTTATAAATCGATTTTATCGTTCGCGAACTATATTTTTTATGGTTCGTTAGAAAATCGATAAAGAATAATAAATATCCGTATTTTATCATTCGTGCACGATATTTTACGAAACCTGAAAAAAAAGTTAAAACCCTATTTCTTTTATTTCTTTTTTTTTTTTGTAAGAACCTGAAACGTAGTTTCCTTACAATTAAATTTGGAATTCTTGGTAAGAAGTTTAATTAAATTCGTAAGAGCCGTTTTGAGAAGATTTAAAAAAAAAATCAGAATCGTTGTTTTGCAGCTATCGTTTTAAGATGAGCTAAAACAAATATTATTCAATTAATAAGTTCAAGTGAATTATATTCAATCGCTCCACTAAAACAGAAGTAGTTTTCTAAATTTCTTCACCTTCGTTATTCAAACAAATATTCGAATTTAAATCACGTTAAAATGCTCTATACCAAATTTGAAGCAAATCTGTCCACCCGCTTAGGCTCTAGCTCAGATGACAATGGACGCACTGACGCGGACGCAAGGACTGCTCCATAATCATTTGGTTTCTTCGCTTTTGTTAACGAAAAACCAACGATAACACCAAGTAAAAACTAAAAAAAATAAATTAATTTTGTTGTACTTTTATCCTTTTTCACAACCTCTTATATTAATTCAATAATTGTCTTAGTAATTATATGACTCCTATATGCTTAAAGCAACATTTTATCCTTGAACCAAAAGAGCAAGTTCGTGCGAGCCACAGTGGTGAATTTTATTTATTTTTATTTGTAAATTTCATTTTCAGTAAAAAAATGTTTCTTTATTTGCATTGGACTCAATTTTTGATGACCAGTGCGGGGGGAGATATATATTGGATTATCTTACTGCAATAAGACATTTTAAAAGTAAAACATCGAATCTCTAAAAAAAAACCTACAAAATAAAATTAAAAAAAAAAAAATTCCAATTAATTTTTCGTTGAAGAAATCGCATATAACCTCTGAAACCTGACTTTTTCTTTTTCAATACTGTTTTCTTTTCGTTTATTGAATTGAACGACAACCCAAAAAAAAAGATTGACTCTATGTTAAATCCTTGAGGGAGATATTTTTACAAAAAAAAAGATTTTTTTTCCTATGTCTACTCGTACTGTACATACATACCTCCTCCTTAGTCCTTATATTATATATCAAATGCAATCCAGATTGCTATGAAACTACTCTCGAGCATCCGGGAATTGAAGAAAAAGATTGAATCTATGGATTAGTGAAAGGTATGGAGTGTGGGGTCGGGGTGATGGTGAGGGAGAAGCGCAAGAATCATTCTCATTCTCATTCCATATCCTCTTATAGATCCATGGGGGTGAATGTAATTGAAATTAAAGATGTACGAGTTGCGATGTCGGCCAAGTAGTAGGTATATATGTAATCGTATATATGTAAGTGTGATGGTGTGGGTGATTCAAGAGCTTTTGACAGATTAATGGTGAACACGAATAAGGATTTGAAAGGTGAATGACTTTGTCAGTTATTTTTATGTTGTGAATTATTGAAGCCAATTGCTGAATAGAAAATGTAGATCCAATCTTTTTCGGTTGAGAAAATTGGATTAGTTAAAGTTCTATTCATAGAAGTTGAACAATAAGTCCATTGGTTGGTTAGTTGGTATGGTATTTGTACCTATAGAAATCTGAGGTCTGAACTCTGAAGATGGTTTTCTTACATTGATATTGAAGAAAGTAAGAAATCCCAAAAAAAAATGCAATCGGTCTATTGAATTGTATGCACTGTACTGTAATATATTTGAATAGGAAAATGAAATTGCGGTCTATAGGTATTCAAAATGAAATATTAGCCAAGTAAATTGAATATTTCTTCAATAACCTATAGCCCTAGTTAATAAAAAAAATATTGATTTAAAACTTTTGAATAATACGAAGGGAAAAGTTCGAAATATTCACCTGGTTTGGTTCTTTTCAAGATCCAACAACTTGACCACAGTTGAATTTTTCAAAAAGCATATTTTAAAAATTTTATTTCTTGCAGACCGTTGAGAAATACTAAATCAAGTTTTAAGTCGAGGTTATACCAAAAGAACTTGGAGAGGGGATTTTTCTCTTTTGAATGCAAAAGAATTCAAAAATACATGTATTCCCAAAAGATTGCATTCCATTGATTGTTGTAAATTGAATAAAAAAAAATGATTGCAACCTTTTTGATTCTAGTGAATGGTGATTGCATACTTTGAAGTGTGAAGTCAATGAATGTAATTTTTAATTGAATTCAATAAATGATTGTTTTCGTTAGTCTGCTGGGCTTGATATTAATGTGGAGGGTGTCGTGCGACTTTTTGAAAGATCATGTGCAATTGTCCTCGATAAAAACGTCTAACAGACCTCAAAAATTACTAGTTGGTCCGCCCGGCGTCTTTCGGAATTTTTCATTTAACATTTCAAAAAGTGAAAATAAAACTCAAATACAAAATAATACAAACATTTTTTGGCACTCTCCGGTAATTTTTATACACAAATATAGCAGCCTCAGAGCTAAATATCGATCTGTTGGCTATCTTATTATCATGAGTGACAAAATTAGCCCATTGTTAATTCTGCAGTGATTGTCATTTCGGAGAATCAATATTTTCTCCTTCCCATACAAAATGAAATTTTCAGTTATTGTCCCATCCACTCCTGAAAGTATGCAATTTAAGTTGTTTTCTACGATTTTCCTACTTTTCTTTCGAATTTCGTCTTAGTTGTGTGTTTACCTTACATTTTAGTGGTTGTGGCCCCATCCAAGGTCCTAACATATTTAGTTGAAAGAGTTAAGACCTTTATTAAATACGTACGAATAACTTAGTACAGTAAAACCCGCTTAAGACAAACTGCAAAATGTCACAGTCTTTTTTTCACTTAGGCGGGTTTTTCACTTAAACAAACCCCGCTTAAGTGAAATAAAATTTCATTTAAGCGGAGTCTCGATAAGTGGAAAAAAAATTGCACTTAACTGGATTTAAAAATTCCAAAAAGGGTTCTGACATATCAGAAATTAAATTGTCATTTTGGTGATGAAAATTTGGTGGAGGTTAAAAATAAAAAAGGAGTAAAAGTGTTCAGCAAATTTTTTGTTCTGTTCTATTAAATTTTTGTTTCACTTAAGAGAGTTTTTTTCAATGAAAAGTATTAATTTAACTGAAAATATGTTTCAGGAATTAAAATTGGTCGACAAATACTCGAAGATGAAAAAAGTGTTTCAGATAAGCGGGTTTTTCTCTTAAGCGGGTTTTACTGTACTGATTTTCTCAACCAATATGATATTCTAAAAAAAAAATCTTCACCAGCTCTTAGACTTTTTTAGATGAACTTGAGCTTGAAATCTTAGTTCAGAAGAACAAGATTGCAAAGAATTGCAATCTCACTTCTTCATTTTATGATTTTTATAATCTCAAAGCATCTTTTATCAGCAGGTTTGAGTTTCTTCAAAATTTTCTTTGTTGATCTTTTTTTGTTTTTTAATCTTATACTCTTAAAAAAGCTTAATTTAATTTTCTTCGTAATGAAAATTCCATTTCTAATAAACGATGTTCTTTTTTTTTTAAGGTTTTGGATGAAATGGAGAAGCTTTTCTCAGAAGCTATAAATATACAAGAATAAAATTATGTTGAACAAAAGAAAATAAATGAACCTGTTTGAAATTTGTTCAAATTTTAAAATTCTTGGGAATTTACTTGATTTTTATTTCTTTCAGCCAAAAGAGAGCCCTTTTGATAAATTATTTTTTTTTTTGTTTATTTGTATGATTGTTCATTTAAAAATCGTGTTGAAAATTAGAAGAAACACTTCTGATGTGAGTGTGGTATAAAAAAAAATGTCTAGGAATTTGTTCCATTAAAAAATTTTAAAATTATTTTGCGATGGAAGAAGAAGAATTCGTTGGTTACAGAAATTTTTAATTGCCACAGTGTGTAAATGCGTGTCTCAAGTATATTCTGCACATCTTCGCAATTGTGGCTTTCCAACCATATAAAATTTATCGCAATCGGTCAAATACTTTTTGAGAAAATGGTACCACAAAATTTATTTAAGGCTATTTTTGTATACAAAAACGAATAAAAAACTTCGAACGGTCTTGCTCTTACTTTACTCTTTCTAACATTCAACACTAAACGCTCAGCGTAGTTTTTTATTCGTTTTAATTCGTTTTTATCAGATATCACACTTTTTTTTTTTTTTTTCTTTTTTTTTATTTTTTAATAATTTTAAATGTATTTTTATGTACAAAAATGTTAAGTAATTTTAAGAATACATATTGGGCTTTCATAGTAATGAAAAAAAAAAAAACTATACTTAATAACGTGTTTTTGTGAAAAAAATCATATCGAAGTCAAAAAAACAACCTAAAAATGCTTTAAAAATGTGCTTGAAAATAATTTGCGGGAAAACCAGAAAAAAGTTGTACCTACAGTAAATACAAATATCTAACTGTTCTTATTTAAATACAAAAAAAAATTCAAAAATCGGTTATAGTTTGGCAAAGTTAGAGCCAGTCAAAAGAAAGAAGAATAAAAATCATAAAAACCGTTATAAGTCGAAAACGAAGCGAAAACGAGAAAATTACCTCTTAAGTTTTTCGACTTGAAATGACCTCAGGAACTCATGGTTTTCTTCTGAGGCGGTGATTTCGGGACACCCGTATATAAATTTCACCAACAGAAATAGAAGATTGAATTTAAAAAAAGTTTAAAATTTTGTATATAAAAAAAAAATAAAATGTGGAAAAGCCTGTAATAATTGATTTTTTCAAGGGTAAGGTATAGTTTCACAGTTCACACTTAGCTTAATAAGTGGCACTCAAATCTCCTATTTTGGCCACTTAAGTTCCCCAAAGAAAAAAAAAACTTTTGTATAAAATCTGCATTTCTAGTGTCAAAGTAATGTTTATCAATTTTTTATTTTTTTCCGTTAAGAACACCAACTTTTGTCGGAAGTCCTTTATTGATGACGTCCTATCAAAAACCTGAAAAGTGATTTTATCGAAAATTGAGTGGCACTATTTGATCCAGCATTAAAAAATACATGGAAACGATACCCCACACTAGTTCCTAGGAGTTGATTTTTTCATTCACCCCTCCCGTTTCCTACCCGTTCACCTCTTTTTTTTTTACAACAACACAAGCATATATATGCCAGTAAGACCTAGGATAGATCTTTGTTGGCACAGTGGATTGAGAAATTAGGTTTTGACTAAATCCTCATCTCATTAAATCCCAGTGGTGGCACACACATCCAGGTTAGCAGTCACTGCGCCGGTCACCCCAAAAAAAATCCAAAAACTATTTTTGGGGACTCATAAAATCTGCATTTCTAGTGTCGTCATTATTAGAAAACCCTCAAGGCTATGAAAGGCAAATCTGGCATTTTCGGATTCAGCACCTTTTTTATACATATATATTATATATCCCGAGGATTAAAATGGAAGGCACATTTTTCATTGCGATCTAATTCAGCCTGTATCTCTAAATCGATTGTACAGAATTTAATAAACTTTAATTTTTGTATCAACATTTTTCCTCGAAAAATTGAGAAATTTCGAATTATGTTAAAAAAAAAAACCGAGATAAAACCCCTTTTTCCTCCTTTTTACCCCCTCATAAAAAAACTGGTGCGTAAAATATAGAATACTTTTCAGGGCATGTTCAGGACATCAAAATAAAGGTTTCCACAAAAATTCAGATTTTTCGGATTTTTTTTGTTTTCAATTTAATGTGCAAATAATAAAACAGTGCGCACGGACCTTTAAAGTAGAATTTTAGCATGTTCCGTCCCATAAATTTTTAGTCATTTTTGTCTGAATTACTCTTAGGTCATATATTTTTGAAAAATCTTTGTTATAGAAAGTTTCATCTTTCAGTTGCCAGTTAGGTCTAAAAAATGACCGCAGTTGCAGGCCTATCTATAAGTTATTTATTTAAACAAAACTTTAAAAATAATAACTTATATTTTTATGATTTAAATTTATTCTCCCATTGTCGCATTAAAACTTCAGAAACTGTCTTTTAGAGATGGTTTCTGCTGAGAAACGTTAGATCTATTTTTTCCTTATTTCCGCTTCAACTACCTACATACATATATACTCTTTTGTTCCAAGTGATTTTTTTTTTCTTCTGACATAATGGATTAAACTAGCTGTTAAAATATTTGCCATTTCCATAACATTCAATTTGACTAAAAATAAATAAAACAAGTTAAAGCAAACAATACTTCCCAGAAGTTGTAAAGTTTACCAAAATATATTCCTATGTTGAACATGAAATGCTTCGGAAGGACCATCCTACTTTTTAAACTCTCTCTAATGCACATAATGCGTATAGTAAAGGTAGGTGGTACTGAGCCAAAATTAAATAAATAACAAAAAGTACCTATTTATTTCCCTTATGGCTGTATACGAAGAAGTTTAAATATTTTGATAAATTAATGAAAAAACTAACTTACACAACTTTTTTTGATGTTGAATTATCTCTCTCATTCAACTGCTTATTATATAGAAGGACAAAAAAAAAAAACCACCAACTATAAAATATTATGTGATAAGGTTTATAAAACTAAAAGAACTCTCTCTATTTCTGGAATTAAAATAAATTACATAACCATCATTGCTGGCAGAATTCGTTTTTTTTTCGTTAACTACGTACAAAAATTTTGTGAAATGAAAGTGGTGATAATTTTAAAAACATTTTAACTAAATTTTATTAACTTTTGTCGTTTTGAACGATATTTCTGCAGCTAGCCACATCTAATTTTGGTCATCGTGGCAGTATTAGAGAATGGAGAGTTTGAGGATTTGAAGGGTTTCTATATAGAGCCACATTCAATTTTAGTCATCGTGACGGCTAAGAGGACGGACGGGGGGTTTGAGGTCTGGTGGAAACTTTTCAGGAATTGAAGGGTTTTTATGTAGGTACCTAACATTCCTATGGATACCTATACAAATCTGTCTGAACTTGGTTAGGTGAAAATATTGTTATTTGAGTTAATTTAATTTAAATTATTTGAAGAGCACCACGATGATGAAGTTCCCTCCATCAAATGTTTGGAAAAAAAGAAAATTAAAATGAAATGACAGTTTTGTCTATATTTTCATTAAAAAGGTATTTTTTGTCAAAAATAACTATTTAAATGATAATTTTCAGCCACCCACGTCCCACAGTCTTTGAAAAAAAAAAATTATTTTGAGAATTGTAATTTATAACTTTAAGCTTCTAAAAATTATCTCATAAGGGCAGCTAGACAATAACTCTCAAAGAAATAACGCTCAAATCGATTTTTGAAATATCGCCCAAGTATTTTTATCGCCCAAAAAAAATGGAAATATCGCCCAAATTTATACATTTTTCCAAAGCTTAAGTTAGAAATATCGCCCAAATATTTTGAATGTAAATTGTTTTTGTAAAATTTTAGTGTTATTTCTTCAACTTTGGGCGATATTTCCAAAATGAAATTTCAATGATAAGATAATCTTAAAAAAAAATCGCGGCCCATAAACAGTGATGCCCCCTGCAACCCTCCTGCTTGGGCACCTTATAGGATTTGGGGTAGTTGCGAGGCTGGATGTATGCAAAGTCTCTTGCATTTAAAGAATCTGGATTTATAGAAACTTATGCATACACCCAGCCTCGCAACCACACCAAATCCTATAATGTGCCCGAGGGAGGGGGGGTTGTATACCTCAGTGTTTATATCTACGCCGCGCCGGTTTAATTTTCAAAAATCCACATTGAGTTTTATTTTTATTTTGGCATTATTTCTTAAGATTTGGGCGTTGTTTCCTTTTTCTGGATTTTTTTGGGCGATATTTCCATATTTGGGCGTTGTTCCCCATTTGACTTTTAAAATTTTTATTTTCGGCGCTCTTTCTTAAAAAAAAAAAATAAAAAAATTGGAAATAACGCCCAAATCGAGAAAAAAACAACAACAATTGTTCAGAACTTTTTTGGGCTATATTTCCAAATCCATTTGGCTTTATTTTCTTGAGCGTTATTGCCTAATGCCCTCATAAGGTTAAAAAAATTATCATTTTTGGTCTAAAATATTTGAATCAACCTTAGGTATCGCTCGCTGAATAAATTTCTCGGGAAGTTTTTCCCATTTTTGAGAATTTTGCTATCATCTTCGAAATTATTAGAGAACATATTATTACATATTCCCTTCAGCAAAATATATATTGTGAATAATTTTTCCAAAGAACTTTTTCCTTATTTCAATGCAAACATTTCCGCAAGAAAGTTGTCGGGGAAAAATTTTTTCGTGGGAGATTCGCGATGGGAAACATTTTTCCCAGGTAAATTTTTTTTCCGGGTTAAAAAAGTTAACATTAAATTGATGATAGGGCTGAAAAACATATCAAACTATACAAAAAAGCAAAGGCATTTTGCATTCTTAACTGATTGTCAAGAGAGAAATTCCCTTCGGGTTTTTGGCAAATTCTTGATAATTTTTTTTTGTTAATTTTTCTTTACGTTTATTCTCTTATATTGATGCTGACGCACTGAATTTTTTTCTGGTTTGATCGTACCGTATTTTAATTCTTAGGTACACCCTCAGCTTTTCGGACCTCTTTTCTCTGAAACTTTGCATTTTATTCTATGCATTTCCAACAACATTTCAGTTACTTCGAGATCTTTGAATCCTTGATCATTGAGCAGTGATCACCCAACTTGATAGCCTTAAACTTTGATAGAATTTTAAGTTGCATTTCAATGGTGGGAATGCATTCACAAATTTGAAACAAATTCGTACGATTCGTACGTTCCTTACCCAAACATGTCTCATCCTCTGATGCTTCTGCAATTTGTTAAGCTGTAGCAATGAGTTCGCGTTTCGATGAGTTCGAATCTCCATTAACTAATTCGGATAGTCTTGCCATATACGTTTGGCAGCTGAATTAAATTCTTTGTATTTCAAAGACCATTGACGAACTTCTTAGTGGTAGACCACGAGCGGAAATTAAAATAGGTTGATTAGCATGTGACTTGGTGCCGAAGACTTGATCCTTTTCATCTATTTTCGGTGGTGGTAACCGCTTTGGTGCCGGTGCAGGGACATATATATGTAATTTGGGCCTTAAGTCCCACTCAAGTGGGACGTAAGCCCCAAATATTTTTTTTCATTGGGATACATTGGAATACAATGGATCATCTGAAGTTTGACTACCAGTAGGACACAATTTACCAAACGTTCGCAATGTTCGATGTATTGTTGACAATTTTCTGAGGCTGTTTGTTATGAAAATATGGGATCTTCCCGCAGCATATGATCTTCGGGAGTTTTAATGAAATCAGCCGAATTAGTAGCCTCATCACATACTATGGTTCTCATCCGGAGAATGGTGTCGGCATACACATACTGTTACTTTAAATTGTTAAAATGCTGCTCGGGTAGTTCATTCGGATGACCCCAGCAGATACCTGCAGTTGCATTGTTAAGCTGTCAACTTGGGATGCAGAAGATATATTACTTTAAAACGGCTGTAATTTTTAATGAAAAGGAACATCTCTCCACACTCTTTACTCCACAATTTTCAGCCTAAGCTACTTTTTTACCCCGGCCACCACATATGTACGTCCCTCGCCAACGTGCTGTCAAATCAAAATTTCGGCGTTTTCGGATCGCCGAGCAGATTCTGTTAAAAATATTGAAGTCACGCCAGCTACCATTGCAATCGATCACCAATGGTAGCTGGCGTGACTTCAATATTTTTAACAGAATCTGCTCGGCGGCGTTGTGGTCTCATGGATATTGGCCTTTGTACTTAAGCTAATAGCTATAGCTAAGTAATGGTCGGAGTGTATATTGGCCTCTTGGAATATACAGACATCCAGGAAATTGGAAACATGTCTAGCGTCTATCGCAAGAAGATCAATTTAGTTGACAGTTCGTGGAACTGGAGCCAGGGTGACCAGAGTAATGGTCGGAGTGTATATTGGCCCCTTGGAATATACAGACATCCAGGAAATTGGAAACATGTCTAGCGTCTATCGCAAGAATATCAATTTAGTTGACAGTTCGTGGAACTAGAGCCAGGGTGTCTATATTGTTGTATGAGAATCAAATGCTTGCCATGAAATCATCTCTCCCCGACGCGACGCAAAGTCGATTAGCCTGAGTTTATTGAGACCCCGCAACAATGATAAAATTCCCTTTAGATTTGGGTGTTGATTGCATCGAAAATTACTCCAGATATCCTTTGCCATATCAGACTATATTGCCATTCATATCTTATTTATAAAATATTTCTCATATTTTGTTGGTTTCATTATTTTTTGATTCTATTTCGCGGTTAACCAGCTTTTATAACCTCATTCGTTACGCATTTTGAGGACTCTTCATGGATGAAATAGCTGAATACAATCCCTCCAATGCCAAAGATACAAACAAAAAACAGACTCCTCTTCATCTTTTAAGTGTAAAAAAAAATAAATTTATTTATTTATTAGATTCATATTGGTAAATATTTTTTCGTTTTTTTTTTTTTTAAGGCAAGTTAAATAGCTTTCTCGAACAAAGTATCTTCTTTTCACAGAGTAAATACAATAAAAAGTCATGGCTTGAAAATGCCGATTTTTCTATAAACTCTATGGCTCATTGACTCCTACACCACATAAACTGACTTCCTTTGCTTAACACTCGATACGTCCTTCCCTCCCACCTCCCTCCCTTCCTTCCAAACAATGGTTACCTAAGTTAAGTGAAGCGTGAACTAAATCCTAAAGAAATCGAATGAAAAAAAAGGACACACAAAAAAAAATGTCAACTTAAGATGCTTTTAGTTTCATCGATGGACGAGTGAGAATAGATATTCTCACATGTGCTGTGTGTAGCTGCTGCTGTTGCTGCTGTACAGCTCACGGAACAATATATTTAACCTGAAAAGCATCCTTTCCTTTTATTTTTTTGGGGGTTGCCGTTTTCCTCTTTCCAATGACTTCGTATAGATATACTTATAGCATATAGTGGAACGGAACGAATTAAGGTTGGAAAGATCTAAATACCTACATATACATATGTATGTTTTGTATATACCTATGGAACAAGGTTAAAGGAACTGTTGAAAGAACTAAAAATATATACAACAACATATAAAATTACGTCTGTGAATCCTTTAATATACCTACCTATGTATAACCTGCCTATATATATGTACGTATATTGGGTTTGGATCGAACCTTCCGGGCTGTCGTCATCGTTCACCTTTTCCGTATGTGTCTTGTTCGAAAATTTTCCACTTGTACGATTTCGTCAAAGCCAATCCACTTGGAATAAATGGAAAATGTCACTACCTCTATATAGACCCCACTTTTTATACTAGAAATATACCCAATCCCAATTCAACCCTATATATAAACTCTTTTTCTGCTGTGCATGTGCGATAATAAGAATATCCTGAAGCCTTCTTCCATTCCTTGCATTCGACAAAAAAGTTCACGTAGAAAATAGAAACATGAACTAAAAAAAAAAAAAGTTCGATAGTTGCTTGTGGTTAGAAATTAAACGAAGTTAAAAGGCCAAGAAAATGAATAAAATAATTAAAAGGAATATATTATCGAAGAGTTTATTTCGTAAAACTTTTATAGGTAGATACTGTGTCAAATATGAATTTGTTGTATATTTAAAACCTTTTGCTCTAAAATACGGATTAAAATACAAGGCCAAAAGAAGTTGTAGTTGTATTTAAAAAAATGTTTTTTTGAATTTTCAGAAACCTTTCAGAACTATCAAAATTTAAATAAATACAAATAATAAAATAAATGGGCCTATCCCTACATTCCCAGCAGACACAAGTTGTTGTTATATAATTAATTAGTCTTTCTTTCTCGCCAACTTTAACTGCTTGACCGGTATAACTATTTGCTGAGATGTCGCTAGTTAGGTCGATTTCCTTCCCCAATTTTTCATCTTGATGTGGTTAAATTTCGATCTTTCTGCGATTCAGCTGTAGGGCCAAACAACAGAGATTTTATAAGAAAGAAAATAGATGTTCGAAAGAAAATAAGTCGCCAGTGACACAAATAAACAATTTTCAAATATAATTGAAGTCAAAGCCTCCTCTGAATTTGTGAAGTGCCTGGAGATTGATGGAGGCGTTCCTATTCCACGTTATAAATCTTCATTCTCTTGTTTCCTCTTCAAGATGACGACTACCAGTCTTTCATCATTTCAGGGCTTGCTTCTCAAGGTGTATCCTTGGCGCGAAACCATTAAAAAAATTCAAATGGAAAAAAATCTACTCGGACTGTGTGAAGTAAAAATTTTCAAAATCCACAATTTCTTTGTCAAGATTCGAATTTTTGACGACACTGCACTGAAATTTCTTAATGTCAAAATTGACGTATTGAAAGAGCTTTGACTCTCTCACCAGAATTACGAATAAATATTACAGACATTCGCATTACGAACAAAAGGTTGTAGATTTCTTCCCATTTATGAAATTTAATCCCGTCTGGGGTTTTTCAATTTTTGCATTAATTTTGTTTACTCTTTTTTTCTGTATTTTCATTTTTTTTTGCAAATTTTTTAAATGTTTTATTATTTGTTTCTAATAAGTATTTTGTAAATGTTATTTTTTTTTATTTTTCATGTTTTTTTCTATATTTTTGGAATTTTCTTTATTTTTTTTTATATTTGTTAATTTTTGGATTTTTTTTTTTGTAAATATATCAAGTTTTTTCTTTAAATTGTCTTATTTCTCATTATGAATATTTTTTTGTATTTTGTAATTTTTTTTTTGTTTTCGTTTTTTATTATTATGTTTTTCAAAATGTTTTTTTATTTTAATTTTTATGTTTTCTCATTTTTTTTTATTTTATTTTTGTTGTCTTTTTTAATTTATCTTATTTAAAAAAAAAAATTAAAAAAAAAGATTTTTTTTCTTATTTTTTTTTTAATTTAATATTGGTTTTTTGATTTTTATTTTTTAATTTGTCATGTTTTTTTTTTTCATTTCTTTAATTTAATTTTTTGTAAATTTCTTAAATTTTTCTTATTTTCAAAATGTTTTTTTTTAAAGTTTATGTTTACTCATTTTTTAATTTTTTTATTATTTTCTTTTTGTGACTTTTTTTTATTTATTAGTTTGTTAAAAAAATTTAAATGTTTTTTTCTTTGTATTATTTTATTTTTTCCATCTTTTTTGTATTTTTTTTGTTTGTAATTTTATTGTCTTTTTTTAATTTTTGTTCTTTTTTGTTCTTTTTTTTAATTTTTCTTTTTTTTTAAATTTTGTAATTGTTTTTTTTTTTAAATGTTTGTATTTTTTAGATTTTTAAAGTGTTTTTTTTTTATTTTTTTAAGTTTTCTCATTTTTTTTATTTTAAATTTTTTGTAATTTTTTTTTTAAATTTTTCGTTTTTCAAAATTAAAATTTTTGTTTTCCATTAAAAAAAAACTGTGTAATCTGCCCCGATTAACCGATTGCTGGTGAATGGCTCTAACCAGTCCCGGCCCTGGAGAGTTTTTATTCATAGTTCGGTGTCTGTGACGTTTAACTTGTGGTAGACTGTTTTTTAAATGTCGCAAGCCGTACTAACAATTGTCGGTGTAAGTGCTGTAAAAACATGAAAACAAATTGCGTATTATTTAGAAGTTATTTGCTAGGAACCTTGTGTAAAAATAACTTTTAAAAAATTTTGCTTGGTGGGTGGTGGATTCACAACTGATTTCAACTTAATGTTTTATAAGAACTGCCAGTGACATTTCAGCTACCGTCTACCAGTTTAACAACACAGCAACCTCACTGGCACAAAGCACTCTGCTTTACGTAAAATATTTAAGGTACTCCCAATCGATATTCAATAATTTTCAATTCAATATTTCTTGCTCTATAGGCACCTAATTAAATATTTGCTAAAGTCCTTTTCGATAAAAACAAAAAATGACCTCCACAAAAACCAAGATAAACAACAACAAGAACAACAGAAGCAGCAGGACAAAAAAAAATTAAATTATTTCTGGAGACTTTTATTTTATCCTCCATCATAATCATTAGCTCCTTGGCATTTAGCTGGCTTGTCAGGGTATCTTTTTCAATTAGTTGTTGCCTATCTTCTTAACTATCAACAATTTTTTTCCTTCTCTCTCTCTCTTTTAATATCGATAGAGGATATTTAATGCTAGCCTGTTAAATGCCAGTTTTATGACACCAATAAATGTCTATAGTCTACTATACCCGGCTCAATGACCTATTATCGTCGATTTATAGCTGCCCTTCTTGTTATAGGGAGAGAGGAAGTTTTTTTTTTGTTTTTGTTTTTTGTGTTTTTTTCTTTTTTATGATCCCATACCGACAATTACCTGTCGAATGAATATAGAGAGAGGTAAAATAAAAAGCTACATAGGTATATAGACTTTGAAGAGGGTAAAGGTATATTTTTGTAGACAGGGATGTGAAAAGGCCGAGTAAAGGGTTTGAAGGTTTGAATTGATTAAAAATGAGTATGATTTTTTTATGATTGCTGAGTACGTATATTTATATCCCTTAAATAAAATTGTTATAAGGGTACAGGTATATTTACATACATCAATTTGAAGTATAAGGTTAACCTTAAGGGACATTATAAGTCTTGTCGCAGAACAATGACTAAAGTTATAAAATTGAATTTAACATTTTTCTCATGTCAAGATAGAAGAGAAGACGAAGTGGCAGAATGTAGCAATTTGAAAGTATACTGGTCTGCCGTTATTACCCGGAAATACCATTAACATCCTCTTCGCACTTCAAAATATACAGCTTGGTGTGCTTTCTCGTTTGTATACATTCTCAAAAATTATAAATCATTTAAGGTTCTGGTTTTTAGTGTTTGACTAAAAATCGATAAAAGCATTGAATATTAAAATTAAAATTGATTTTTAATAATTTTTTTTTTTTATTTTAAGTCGATTTTTTTAGAATATTTCCCCTTCCGCCTTAGCAGAAGGAAATAGACCGCCCTTTCCATAAGATTTTTTTTGGCTTTACCCAACCTACCCGGCCTAGATTTTTTTCGCATCTCATGCAAACTCCCATATAAGGTTATCCAATAGGGACAGGTTGATGTTGAAATTAGGTGGAGGCCATGTTGTTTTGGTGACGTCTGTCAAATCTGTTTTTATTATTCAACAACTGATCACCAAATCAGTAAACGATTGTGCAGCACGTCTAAGTGATAAAACTTAATTCAAAAAATCAAAATAAGTGTTCGTTAGTACAAACGGTCTGCGAATTATGTCCATTTTAGGGCAGCCCTTCAATGTCCAACGTTTCGTGGCCAAATACGAGACGACAGGTTCAGTAAGTAATCAGCCAATACCCGTTCGTCAAAATAAATCCAAATTGGCGGAGCATATCGCCGCTGTCAGTGAAAGTGTACAGGGAAACCCGAGGGAGTCAATTCCTTGCCGTGCACTTTAACTTGATGAAGCGCAGACTTTAACTTGATTATAGTTTTACATCGAGACTTTGGCCTGCACCTGAATAAGATGCAACTGAGGTAGCAGAAAGGCGGTACGTGCCAAACAGTGAACGCGACAATGAATATTCGATGATCCGAGAGTAGTTTTAACTCTCGGAGAGCTGACTTGAATTGGCCACCAATATAGCTAGATATTCTGCATGAACGATATGAGAGTAGGGTTAACTCTCGAGCAGATGAATTGGATTGCCCACCAAGATTGTGCAATTTGACCCCGTTAGACATTTTTTTTGTGGGATATTCTGAAGTCGCAGGTCTGTGCCAATAACCCTCGATCGACTGATGCCCCAAAGTCAACATAAAGTGAGCCATCGATCAAGTTAATAACTCACACACAACATGTTCTATTCCATTTCAACAGCGCTCCCCCAAATAAAAAACCTCGTTTTTGCAATAGCAAGAAATTGTATGTCTGAAAGTAATTTTAACTCTCAATAACCACATAGCAACTGATGCTCATATAAAAGATTGTCACCAGTGACATTAATAAACAAGTTTTCAAATATAATTCAAGTCAAAGCAGTGGTGACAAAATATTTTTCTCACAGGTTTGCGATCACTCTGAGGGGCTTTGAGGAGTGACTTGATGTCGTCGTTTTTATTCCAAACTATACATTTCCTCTAAGATAACAACTATCAGTCACAGTTCGAAAATTCCCGGGAGTAATTTTTACTCTCAATAACCACATAGAAACTGATGCCCATCTGAGTCAGTTCACAGTTGGATGACATGAAATTAATGCTTATGGTATGAATAATTTTTATGTCGTCCTCATCGTGTGTCTTTAAAACTTCCCATTTTCTTTTTTAACTGAAATATCCTCCTAGATACGGCATAGTCAACCAAATATCGAAAATTTTGTAACAAGTCACTAACTCTTATGTTTTTTTAATTCTAAGCGCCGCCAGTTTGTACACAATGAGTTAAATCTGCACCATGACTTTAACTGGACGTGCTAATTAAATGACGCTAATCAACCAAAATCCACTGATTAGATATTTCCATGACTTAAAACTCAAATTATGGATTTCTTGTTAAAAAAATTTCGTTAGCATGCACATTCGATAACTTACCACCTGAAATTATCCTTTTTAAAATATAATCAGCTGTGAATAAACTGGCCCTAAATACAAAATACCTCAAAAATGTCCAAGTTGTTGTCAGAGTAAAAATCCATTATAAATAGAAATGTTTAAAAATTAAAAAAAAAAAAATAGAAATTCGAGAGTTCTCATAAAACGACAACGAAATTAATTTATTTGACACAAAATGAAAATTACATAATTATTTGTGTCGAGCCTGACTTATAATATTAAAGCGTCATAGTCTGAGACCGCTTAAATAATTTGAAAATCCATCGACATTTTAGCAATGCACAAAATAATTTGACAGATAAGACACAGACATGATAATCAGACACAGTTCATTTGCTAAGTGACGTCACAATAATCTGGTTTTCTTTTGAGAGAAAAAAAATAATTTGATTTATTTCATGAATAAAACAAATTTTTTCTTATTTTGGTAAAATTTATCATTTTTTGATTTGATTTTTAAGAAAATTCAACAAAATTCTTTATTGAATAAATATGCTAAAATAGCATTTTTGCAGGCGTTTTCTCTTTTGCAGTAATTATTTCCTTTTAAAATCGACCACCAAACAATAGCGCCTTTTAAATTTACATATTAAAACCAAAAACTTCTTTTGAATTCAATTAAACCATTCCACAACGTTAAGTTTTTTTTCTTTTTTTTTTTAATAAATTTTAACATTCATGTCACCTTGAGAAACATTCATAATGGAGAAAAGTTATTTTTCTTGTCTGAATGACAAAAGAACCAAAATGAAAATAACAGAAAAAAAACGACGATTTTTTTTTCTTCTCAGATTTTGGCGTTGTCAGCAGAAAATTCAATTTTTCACACTCCAAGAATTCCTCTTTCTACACGAGTGTTCTTTTTTTTCACTTTATGCGCCAGTAAATTCATTCGGCTAAATGAAAATACCCAAGGAAGGACATTTTTTTTTTTTTTTTGAAAACTTCAAAATGAGTTAAATTATAACACACCAACCAAAATGAGGTTGTATAAGTGTGTAAGTACATGCTTGATAAAAAAAAATTGAGATGGAAAGGAAATACAGACAGATTGTGTAAAACTGGACTTCCTCTACTTTGATGAGATGTTTAAGGACAATAATTGTATAGCCTACTTAAAAATTTAGTTTCATACTTTTCGAATTATCATCACCAGTTGTTGTTTTCATGATAATTTAGCTTCAGTTGATATAAATGAGAAGTTCTAATGATCAAATGGAAGAAAAACAAAATAAAACTTTTAATTTTCGTTATTTTCCTAATAATAGATATAAAATAAAAACATAGTTAATAAAAAGTGACCTACATTTATAAAAGGTGTCCCGAAATATGTGTAGTAAATAAAAAAGCTGAAAGTTGATGGGTTGTTTACTCGAGAGAACAAAGTCTTTTCATTGTTGAACAATATTTCAAAAATAATGGAAAGTTGCCGACCACACTTAAAAAATTTCGATGTTCCTGGACTTCCACCAAAACTCTAATGACTGCTTCGATTGTTCAAGCTTGTTTTTGGACGACCAGTGTGTTTAGTGTCATCAATTGATCAAGTCTTAGTCTTAGTTTTTTTTTATTATTGATAATCGTTTTTACACATTTATCATTTTTTTTTTTCGTTTTTGCATGTCCCAATTTTTTCTTAATTTATAAGAATTTTGAACAAATGCGATCGTTCTTACATTTTTTATCACGAATTTTCATGGAATTAGTTTTTAAAATTTTCTTTTATTTCAAATTTATTCAAAAAATTTTGGGACAACAAAACGGAGTTTCGGCCCCTCCGTTTATTGCTTGAAAAGTCTGTTAAAGCATTTCATTTGTTAACATTTGTCTTTTTTTTTCGTTTTTACATGTCCCAATTTTTGTTAACATATTTGTTTCTTTTAGTGTATACAAAATTCAAAAATTTCAATCGTTCTAATATTTTTTTATGATGATTTTTCATGAAAATAATTTTTTTTTCAAATTTTCATTTATTTTAAATTAATAAATGAAAAAAGTTGGGACAGAAAATAGAGTTTGACCCACTCACTTTATCGCTTGAAAAATATGTAAATGTAGTTCGATAGATAATTATTCGTTTGTACAAGTTTTTTTTTTTAAGCCGTTTTTGCATGTCCCAATTTTTTGTTGCATACATTTTTTTCTCAAAAAAATTTATTAAAAAAATTTGAAAAAAATCCATTCGTGTGTAGGTACATTTTTTGTATGATATTTCATGGAGTTAGTTTATAAAATTTTCTTTTGTTCCTTTTGTTTAATTAATTATTCAAACATTTTTAGTACACAAAAAACGAAGTTTGGCCCACCCACTTTTTATCACTTGAAAAATCTGTAAATGCAGTTCTACGTTTGTAAAATTTTGGGTTTTTTACATGTCCCAATTAAAAAAAAAATACCTTAAATTTTCATGGAATTATTTTTTTTTAAATTCTCTTTTATTCATATTTTTAATTCATTACTCAAAAAAAAATTTGGGACAAAACGGAGTTTATCGCGCTTTCTTTATAATTTAAAAAATCTTGAAAGAATGAAGTTCGATGAATAATTGTTTATATTTATTTGACTTTTTTTTTCGTTTTTGCATGTCCCAGTTTTTTTTTTTTGCAAAAAATGTTTTCTTTTTATTTTATAAAAAATCGAACGAAATCGTTTGTACATTTTTATCATGATTTTCTTCGGAACAATTTTTTTAAATTTAGTTTTGTTTCATAATCATTTTTTTTTTCAAAATATTTGGGACAAAAAACGGTGTTTGACCCACTTGATATGGCGCTAAAAAAATCATCAGAAAATACTGTTCGATAGATCGATTGTATATGTTTGTCTTTTTTTTTGTTTTTACATGTCCCAAACAAAAATTTCTTAAATTTATAAAAAAAAATGAAAAAATGTAATCGTTTACACATGTTTCATAATGATTTTTCATGGAATCAGCTTTTTAAATTCTCTTTTATTTCTGTTTTTAATTAATTAGATACTGAAAAAAAAAAAATTTTGGGACAACTAAACAAAGTTTGGCTAACTCACTTCATCGCTCAAAAAAAATCTGTAAATGCAGTTCGGTGAATAATCGTTTGTATGCATTTGAACTTTTTTTCGTTTTGAAATGTCCCAATATTTTTTTTTTTTTTATTTTATAAAAATTTTGAAAGTGTTCATTTTTTAATCATGAATTTTTTTGGATTTAATTTCTTAAAATTTTGTTTTGTTTTCATTTTTAATCAATTTTTCAAAATGTTTGGTACAATGGTGTTTGAACCACTCGATATCCTTCTCGAAAAATATAAAAACAATTCAACGGATAATCGCTTATTCACGTCCCAATTTTGGAAAAAAGCTCATTCAAACTGACAGAATGTTAAAAAATCTAAGAAATAACGTGAAAAAAATTCAATAACTGAAACAATTCTGACTTTCTCGCCAAATTTTTCGTCAATTAACTCGAGCAGTTAAAATTAAAGTCGTCAAAATGCCATAACACCAATGAACAATTTTGTATAATATCTGCAAAAATAAAAATATCCATAAAATCATCAAATCACCATAAATTATATTTATTTATTTATTTTTATTTTTCATCCTTAAAGTATCCTTAAATTGTGCTCGAAAAACTATCCTTACCTTTTTGCATATATTATCATCTACTCCTCAACGATAAACAAACTTCCAAAGTAGGTAATGTAAACAATTGAAAGCATCAAGAGAAGAATAATAGCATATAAAAATTATGCAGAATAATTTGAGATAATTTCGTCAACATCACAATGAAAATATGCGGGTATTTATCATTACCATTACCTTTACCTTTAAATTTTATTAAATTAAAATTCACGTCCCTGGCCCATTTTTTTTTTTTTTTTTTTGAGAAGTCATCCATTTGATCCAAGTATCAGAATTCAGGACAGAAAAATATTATTCCATTGGGTATGGTATGGTAGGTCGTACGAGGAGGTATATACCTACACAAGGATATCACTTTAATTCCAACCCACCACATCGATTGGATGCGATGCGGCATGCGGAAGGTCTGCTGAAGCTGTGAGCACATATTATAATCATGGATTATATACAATACATACCTACGTATGTAGAACCGACAGAAAAGCAAAAGGAATTTATTTTTCTTTCCATAAATATTTTTTTGTGAAAACAAAATTCAGAAGAAGAAAATGTCTCGTTTTCATCTATAATGCACGGGCACAGGGTCTCGCGTGTAAAAGTTAAGATGTCGTTGGCAGAGGCAGAGTCGTAGATACACATTTTGTTTGTCCTTATTTTCTTTCTCTCTCTCTGATGCGAGCAGGAATTCGGAAGGAAAGGAAATGTATTTTCCCAACATACCTACACATAGCGTAATACAGTAAACAGAAATAAATCTGAAAATCTCTGATTTTTTTGGAGGACGAGTATACGAAGACACGGAAAATTTGCATGTAAACGTTTTAAGGACAGTTATAAGGATAACAAATGTAGCAAATTTTTTTTTTCATGTGAATTGAAATAAACGATAATGTGGCAAGTAAGGATCAATAAGTGCCTTCATCTTCATTTTTGTTTAATTAAATATTTAAATATAATATTTTAGACGCATTATAAGGGAAAAATATAATATATAAAATATAGAAATGTGTATCGCAGGACGGGTTAATTGCAGCTTCCTTTTCGACTAACATATTTACATATTTGTTTTATTTTATTAGGAATGGTGTTTATTTTTTTTTTTTTTGATTTTTAAGAATTCACTGATGACAAGTTTTAAGATTAATTTATAATCCTATGATTTATTTATGGAAAAGACTAGGAATTCCATTTTACAACAGTTTCGTTTGTAAAAGTATTGTTTATGCGGTCTCGCAGGACCAAGGGTCTCCACCAGTGGGCATACTTCTTCAGTCACCCAGATTTTTTTTCCTGTCAAGCTCAGCGCACCCTCATCATGCGAAAAACTGTTATCAATTGGCATTTCTCTGATCTCCTCCTTAACATAATAAAGCCCAGATATATGAGACAAATAAATCCACGCTGATATTTAAAGGCGAAAAACTGTTAAGACTGTCTTAAATTGGCCAATTTCTTTAGTCTCGTCCTTTATTTATAGCTCTGTGAAATTTTACAAAAAATGGCTATTTTCCAACAATTCGAAATTTTAGTATAGAGCTTTGTTCTGAGCTGTGTTAACTTGGCCCCTAAAAGTGTCCGATTTTTTTGATTTCTTTGTAAAAGATGACCAATTAAATGACCATTTTTGACCACCCATTAACTTTTTTTGACCACCCACAGTTATCGAATAAATCGATTTTGAAAAATGGGGGGCCAAAAGAACGCCGCCCCCAAAAAATCGATTTTTTCAAATTTGATTAATGTATTCGATGGATCAATTTTTGATCATTATTGACCACCCTTTAATTTTTTTTGACCACCCTTAGAAATATTTTTTTTTAATTTTTGAAAAAATAAAATTAGATATTTTTTTTTGTTTTTTTCTCAGAAAAAATATTTTTTTTTTGAACTTTGAAGGATGACCATTTTGAAAAACACAATTATCTCAAATGACCACCCTTTAGAATTCGTTCACAGTTATTCAAGCAATATAGAGCCAAATAGGTGGACCGATACTTTAAATTTGCTACAGAGCATTTAAATGTAATTTTAGTTAGATGAAAAAATTCGAATTTTGGTTTTAGCTCGTCTAGAAAGTAGCTCCCTTGTATTTAGCGATTTTATTTTATTTTTTTAGGTGTTGTGGAAAAATTTGACATTTGTCAACCAAATGGTTTTGCTCAAAATACAAATTCTAAAATAAAAAAAATTATTTTCGATTGAACTATTGTATTTTCGATTCAAAATAGCTTTTAACGACCTTTAAGTCCTCAAAAATTGGCGTTTCGCCCCGGCGAAATAAATATACATTTCAAGTGCAGAGTATTAAGCTACACGGATGAACAGAATTCCTTCAGTATGGAGCTATTTTGGAAAAGTTAAGAAAATTCCACAAATCAAAATCTCGAATAACGAATTTTTTTTTTTTTTTCAACTTTTGAAAAGCCAAATCTCGCAAATTAATAATCCCGCCTTTCAGAATCTAGCAATTACAAAGTCCCAGTTCAAACAGTCTCGTATTTACATCTCGCACGAAAAAATCTAGCAAATATCAACCGAAATCGCCCAATTTCATATCTCGCCTACCATTGTTTAAGAAAATTGTTGAAAAAGGCGACTGATGCCTTGTGACTGAACATGCACTTAAGAGAGAAATGGAGTTTCGTGAGCGGGATAGAAGAACCAAGAAAGTAGTTTAAACACTTTAAACCCGCAAAGATGGCCACCCAATATTTCAAAATGCGAGATTTCGAATGTGAGATTTTAATTTGCAAGATTTTGCTGCCAACTCAACAGCAGTAGAATCTTTCTCAAATCAGAGTAAATATACTGCAATTTTAAGAAAGAAAACAAATCCACTCTGCCACTCCACTTTTTTTAGATCTACTCCTTTTTTTCCACATTAAAAAATTCAATTTTTTTTTAGCCAAGTCATGAAAGGAAATGACAGCACTGTGTTATTCAATTTTCTAACCAACTCTGACTGAATGTTTGAATTTAAAATTCGATTCTCTTCAAATTTGTCTTTATTATTTTTTTTTGTTAAAAATACAGTTTTAGAAAAAGAGTTTTACTTTCGTTTAAAGATATATGCCAAAAAATTTCGATTTACTCAACTTTTCTACAAATCTGCTTTACTAATGAGGTTTTAATGCTGCAACTCCGCATTTTTCCTTCTTCCCTCTCTTTCTCTAGAGGAGACCTTTTGCTCCCATAAAATGATTTTATTTTTCTTTCAATTTTAAGACTCTCCCAAACTAACGCGAAACATTAGGAAAAACGATGAAACTTTCACCTGTCATAATTTATTTACAGGACGGTGAATGAGAGTGGCCCACACACTTACCCCATGATGTGATCCAGCAAATTTTATGCAAAATATGTATATTGACAGGCCAAATTTTTGTCGTCGCGTGCGTCGTTCTGAATGTTTCACGTTGGTTGGGGAGGGCCTTTATTTTCGAAAACGCTTTCAACGACTATGATTAAATTTTGCCTAAGGCAATTTAAAATAAATGGAGGCCCATATTTGTTTTGTTTTTATTTGATGATAAGTATGTGTTTGAACACTTGCTTGAATTTTATTTTAATTTTTATTCTGATCTTCAATTCTATTTAACCCAAAACATAACTCGAAATTACGTAATGTAAAGAATTAAAAAATAAGCTGAAAAGAATTCTTGAATTTTGATTTTGAGAGTCAAATATACATGGTTGACATTTCATCTTTAAGTGTCAACTTTTGTCTTTAAGTCAAAGATTTGACTTAAATTAGATTGCCTGCCTTTTTTTTACTTCATTGGCATTTAGATAAGTGAAATAATATTTTTTTAGATTTTCAGCATGGCAACGATCCTTCAAACGTCTTTTTTTATTCTAAGATTTCGAAGCCCATCCATTATATAACCTTTAATTTTAAATTCTAAAGATCGCCCTCAGTGCTAAATATATACATAGGCTTGTTATTTTTATACACAATTCATGACAAGCCCTGTTTTTCTATTGAAAAGAAGCCAATTCCAATTAGAAGGGGAAAAAGGAAGGAAGACAAATTTAAATCAAGGTCCTTTAGAAATATATTCTTCTCCTCCTGATTTGCTGCATGTGTTGCTTTTGTGGTGTTGTGTTGATTAGGTTGCGTTCTATACGCACATTTAAAATTACCCAACTCATTTAATTTGTGGTAAAATGAGGGGAGCAACAGTATACATATATTATACAAATACACTGTATATAGGTATCGTATAGATATCACAGTACACAACATCAAAAACAACAAAAACACAAACATGTTTTTATAATTTTACATACAAACATCTCTACATAGAAGCAGCATATCAAAGTGCGATGCGAATCATGAACACGAGTTCTACATAATTCTGTATGTTCTTTTTCAGTTGCCCACACAATGTAACCACATTTTCTTGGGAAAAATTAAATCTTTAGAGAAAAGTCGTATCAGAAAAAAAATAATGAATGGAGGGAGGGAGGTCTATAATGGTTTTAATTTGAAATAATTTTTATAATTTGAATATTTTATTATTTAAAAATACAATTTATGATTGCAATAGATTGTATCCGTAGTAATATTTGTTTTTATAAAACAGGAACATTACTCAAATGGGCCAGAAATCCAAAAGAATTTCCTGTAGGGTTTTGACTCATCAAGGTGAAATAATCACACAGTAATATGTCCCATGTCATATTGAATATCGTGCGGGTTAAAGTGTAGGACCTTCTAAGTTGAAAGATTTCCAAAAAATTATTATTAAAGTAAAAAAAAAAAAAAAAACAGAATCGGAGCCATCTTTTGGCAATTTCAGCGTAACAATGTTGTTTTAAAAATTTTACAGAAAAAGACAGAATTCAAAACAATCGCCGTACAAAATATGGCAGGTTGTTGTTGATTTCTGAAAAACATACAAAAAATACATACGAGGTTTTGCGTCTTTAACCGTCGATATGTGCCAACTGTGGACAACCACAGCCTGGGTCCCATTTCATAAACATTGACAGGGGGCAATTATACAAATTTTTCTTACTTTTCTCACAAATGTTCAGTTCAATAAATATTGACAGGCGACATAATTGTTAGTTAAATACAACGACAAAATTTTTCATGACAATTTTATCATTGTCAAATAATGACAAATTTGTAATTGTTAAATTTTAACAAATTTGTTTTGTCCTCATATTTTAACTAGCAAACTTGTCGCTTCGTTATACCAACACAATTGACAGAAACTAAATTGTCTGTCACGATTTTTAATTAAATAGGTACATACTGGAAAATATGTACTAAATTGTAAATTTGTTTGTCTCATAAAAATATTTTTTCGGTAAAAAAATAAAATGCCAAGAATTCTTGTCAATTCTCGGAAAATTCTTGTCAATTCTCGGAAAATTCTTGTCAATTCTCGGAAAATTCTTGACATTTTCATGACAAGTTTTTTTTGATCCGCGAAAACATTATACAATTGTCGGATATCTTTGACAATTCTAAAAAATTGTCAATTTATTTATGGGTTGAAAATTTGACAATTGTCAACTTTTAATTTTACAAATTTTCACCAGTCATTTATTGTACTTACTTGTCAATTTTTATGAAAAAGGGATCTGCTACAACGATCAGTAAATTATTTGTACAATTATTGTGGAGTCAAAGTTGGCACAACCACCAATTGGTACAACGATTGTATCGTTTATTTCTAGCTAAACTCAATTTTCTATTTATAAGATTTTATAAATTTTAGAAAGGGATTAAATATTTCTGATGATACTTCTCATGGCACGGCCCTTTATTAAATTTTAAAGGCACTTTGCTATGGTTCTTTAAAATTATTAAGAAATATATAATTTTACTTTTTTTGTATAATCATTGCAAAACAACCGCTTTAATAATAAAATAATACAAAAACAAGAGCATTAAAAAGTTCCTTAAATTTGAAAATAAAACAAAGTACTTTGCTATAAGATGCTTGGGGCTATAAAGAACCATGAATTGAAACACAATACGCTTGACTATATACATTCTTTGGAAAACCTTTGAAAATTTACAGATGTTATATTTGTACACCTACTTCTGGTTGTTTAAATTGATTCTCCAGTTTTTTTTTTTTTTAACAAAATTCGTTTAAAAGTTAGAAGATTCTCGCAACTCTGACGTTTTCTATCTTGAATTTCATCCTACTATAATTAAGGTCTCAATGAACTCGTATATTATGAGTCTTATGAATAATGGAAAATTTTTAAGACTCGTCACTATACTTGCGATTTCTAGGTACATGAAGATGAGGAAGATTAGTTTGAAGTGTGGATTATACCTACTTTAGAGGAAACCACAGGGCCGGCCCAAGCAAAATTTTCGCCCTGTGCAAGATTTGAAGAAAGCGCTCTTTTTTATATTTGCACACTTACATACATACATGCACATGGAAAATGGCAGTACATATTTGTTTGCGCAAGGTCAGGTTACATTTTTTGCTCCTGGTGATGCGCCCCCAGAATTTTGCGCCCTGTGGATTTGCACATCTTGCACATATGGTTGGCCCGGCCCTGGGAAACCATGCATAAAATACGCCCAAAGTACTCTACCTTAAAGGTGGTGTGGAAAAGAGTGCAAATTTCCCAATTTTTAGAACATTCAATATCTTGTAAACGATTACTCCTGCGGAAAAAATGGAAAAGAATTTTTTAGATAATTCTATTATCTTTATAAAACTAAGCATATATTGATTTTTAACAACTTCCCCAATTAAAATAAAAAAAAAAACACGAAAAATCAATGCTTTTGATGAAATTTTTTAAATACATAATTATTTCTTTTGAATGGTTACTTTCAAGAAAACAAGTTATATTTTCTTGTGAAGGATAACATGATATAAGTTAAAGTTTTCCATATAATACTTTTCGACAATTTTCACCGATTAAAAGTTGTATACCTATGCGAAAAACCTATATTTTTCTCTCGGAAAACATATTTTCTGGTTCCTTTAAAATAAAATTCGTTCTCACGATCGAATCAAATCTGTTGGGATCTGTAAAATATGGTTTGTTGAGTTTGTAATCCAACGGGATGAGGCCTAGACTACAAGCTGGCCAATCATCCAGTATTACGAAGTTCGGAAATTTTTTTTTTTAAACCATTCTTATGGGTGGTTTTTGCCTTTTAAGCAGAAACTGAATCTTTTTGGAATGTCCATGGCTTGTTAGCGAATATTGTCTTGTTGAGAGGCTTAACGAAATCTTCTTAAATAGTCGTTTGGTAAATGTTTGCCGAAGTTTTGACACTTTTCTCACAAAAACGAAGGTCTGTAACGCCCTGATGGTCACTCCCCGCTAAACCATTAGATTTGTGGCATTTTGGCTTCTTTCAACCCTCCGAATGAGCTCTGATGCTTCTTTTGATTTCCAAGCATACACTTGTATATTCTGTTTACTTAAACGATTCTTCGACGGTGAAGATTTTTTCGTTCTTAAACAGAATCGGTCTGTGAGCATTCTTCGCGTACCAGCTAAGCAGAGCTTTCGATTTTGGCTTCCGGTTTTGCTCCAGTGCGGCTGTGAACAGGTGTGTAGTGTGTTTTGTTTATGCGCTGAGTCCGAAGTTTTATTTAATGATGGGAGACATGGATTTTTCAGAAAAACTCATCTTTTAATTAAGAATTCAGTGTTTTTACTTGTTTCGAGCCTCCACGGCTTTGATGGCAAGCGGAGTCCTCACAGTGTTTGGGCGGCCAAATTTCTGGCGGTCACGTACTCAAACAATATCCTCAAACAACTTCCACCATAAAATATCCAAAACAACGCGTGATTCCGAGCGGTCGCAAATTAAACTTGTGAAGGCCAATTCAGCTTAGAAGACGAAAAATAAAGGAAAATCAAGAAAGTATATGAATATTTTATGAAAACGAATTAAAACGATTTTCCTTTATTTTTTCTTTTTTATTTTTTTAATAATTTAAAATGTATTTTTAGGTCAAAAATGTTAAGTATTTTTAAGAACACATATTGGACTTTCATAATAAGAAGAAAAAAATTATACTTAATAACGTGTTTTTTGGAAAAAAAATCATATCGAAGTCAAAAAAACAACCTTAAAATTCTTAAAAAAGTGTTTGATAATAAATTGCGGGAAAACCGTTATCCACACAGAAAAAAGTTGTATGGCAGATAAAAATTTCTAACTGTTTTTGTTTAAATAAAAAAAAAAATTCAAAAATCGGTTGTAGTTTGGCAAAGTTAGAGCAAGTCAAAGGAAAAAAGAAAACAAATCATTAAAACCGTTATAAGTCGAAAACGAAGCGAAAACGAGAAAATTACCTCATAAGTTTTTCGACTTGAAATTACCTCAGGAACTCATGGTTTTCTTCTGAGGCGGTGATTTCGGTACACCCTGTATATGGTTGCGTTAAGATTTGTATAAGTATTTATGACTTTACTATAGGTACTTAAAAATATAGACAAAATTTGTGCTTTGCCTTTTTTCAATTTTTACTTGCGATATATAGGAACTCTATTGCAAGTTATGGATTCGTAAAAAAAATCGAACTCGGGATTTTGATCAAAGTTGACTTTAGTAATTCATTGATATTCTTTGATATATTGAATTGCTAGCAATTCTGTCCGTCTGTCTGTCCCTTCGGATGCAGCCTAAACGGGTCGGTCGATTTTCTTCAAAGTTGGTACCTAGCGTTTTTTGGGCACTTTCCCCACCCGTTTTTTTCATTTTTTTTAAGACCAAAAACAACTGCCATACAAAATTTTCTTACCAAAAAATGAAATCTTATTTTTCTCAAAAACGTGTCCACAACTTTTTTTTTTTTAAATTCAGTAATTTTTTTGTAAAAAAAAAATTCCGAAAAATTTTAAGAAATGGTACCTCCCATAGAACCATTTTTTTGATTTTCGATTTTCTCAAAAACGGTTGAACTGATATTCACCAGTTTTTTTTGGAGAATATTTGAAAAAATTTTAAAAGTTTTGTATACCAAAATGTCAAAAAAATTTTTTTTGGATTTTTAAAAAAAGTTTCAAAATTTTTTTTTGAGATCTTAATAGTTTTAAAACGACTCGGTCAATTTTTATTAAACTTGGTAGACAGCAGTTTTTTAACATTGTCAAGCAGATTTTTAATTAAAATTATTCTTATAACCAAAAATAACGGTACCTTCCATACAAATGTTTAAAAACCGGTATTGAAAATCTCATATTTCTCAAAAACGGCTCCTACGATTTTGGTATACAATATAGGCTCCCATAACTAATTTATTTCTTTTATAAGATAAAATATAATTTTTGAAATATTAAAACTTTAAAAACACAGTGTGATCGCACATAAGAGCAATTTCGTGCGACCCAGTAGTACACATATTTATTTATATTTTTTTTTCACTTTTTATCAAACATTTTTGACTTTTTTTTTTAATTTTCGCCTTTTTTCAAATTTTTGACTTTTTAATTTTTTTTTTTTTGACTTTTTATTTTTTTTTTGACTTCTTATTTTGTTTTTTGACTTTTTTTCAATTTTTTTGAATTTTCAAAATGTTTGACTTTTTTTCAAAATTTTTCTTTTTTTTTCAAAATATTTGAATATATTTATGTCGTAAGGATCTTTTCGGATCCTTATCGCAAGAGATCCATATTTTACCTGAATTTTATTTTTCCCATCTCTCACGAACGAGAGATGGAATATTTTAACACAGTTACGTCTGAGACGTCACCCAAACCATTACCCCGAGCACCTCCCACACTTCCCTTGCCTAACGGCACATTATTCCTATAACAATGGAGATCATCCAAACCGTTACCCCGAATACCGCCCATACACCCCTTCGCCTAACGGCACTTCCAAATTCCATAACGGTTTCCCACGCCATTTTTGCTTAACTTGCAAAACCAATCCAAAACGGATACACCCCCTTTACCTCTCTTGCTATCCTAACCCACAATAAAATATTCATATTTCACTAACGAAAATGAAATATGAATATTTTGTCAACAAATACATTCCATTCCCACAGTGAATTAACACACAAATGATATAATTTAAGACTTAGCTTAAGAGGAAGATTATGATTGTAAGTTTAGTTCTAATTTGAGAATCTAACTGGAAGGTGCAGCCTTTTGCTTTGGACAGCGGCCTTCCTTTTAGAAATAATAAAATACAGAAAAATTGTAAAATAAAATGAATTAATAAATAAATAAAAATAATACAAAAAAAAATATTAAAAAAAAAACCATTAAGTTTTTTTTTTTAAATGAAACGCTCGGATTGATGATATAATTACAACTTCAAATACCTAACTTAGAATACCTAACTTTCAGATTGAAGTGGATTTTTGGAATAAAAGGGATCTTCAAAATTTTGAGCTTTGTTCGAATTTTGACTTAGACTGGACTAATCTAATTGCCAATCATTCATTATTTTGGAAATATTAGGCAATGTTCAGGAAAATGAGATCTCAGCAATATCAATTTCATGAATAGGGTTTCTCAGCAAAATTTTTCAGTTTTGCTGTCAAAATGCTGAGGAAAAAAAAAATCTTGGATTCACTTGCTCACTTTTTGAGAGAAAAAAATCTCTGAGATTCAATTTTTCGGAACGCACTTGTTTTCCAAAATTGAAAACATGTTGTTATTTTGTGTAATTCTTCAGTTTTGCTAAGTCTTAACTGTAAGCTGTCAATTTTGTGTTGCCAACAAATTCAAATCTTGTGAAAATTTAAGGACACCCTTTATGAGGTATATTACATACTATAAAGCTAAAAAACCTAGGTTTAACCAATAAAACAAAAGATTTCAAAGCGAAAACGGTAAAAGTCCAAAATATACATAAATTCCAAATGAAATCAGGCCACTGATATCTATGGTTTAAATTTTAAGATTTTTTTTAGCAATAATTTGTCGTATCAAACAAACAATTTTATCAAAACTAACAAGCCCTGCAATTTGCAAAAATATCAAAAAACGTCTCTTATATAATATGAAAGAAGAGTAACAATATTCATCGGAGTAAATTACTGAAAATCCACATAGAACTCAACTTGAAACCAACTAACAAAAAAAAGGAAGAAAAATAAAAAAAAATCCTTTGCTTCCTGTTGAAGAAAAACTTTAAAAGAATTTTCATTTCATTTTCTTTTGTTATATGAAAGTAGGTACCTCTTATACCTACCTATATGTATATCTACTCCTTACAATGTTGGTTATAATAATATTATTAATACGTAGGTAAGAAAAATTGTTATGTAATCTCTGTGTATAAAAAGGACTTGAAATTTAAGTGATGAGAGAATCCTTGAAAGTAATTTTGACTTCATAATGAAGATAGTTTTCCTTGAAAACAAAGTCGTCGTTGTTGTTGTTATGGGAAAACAAAATACACCTATTCTGTATACCTATACTATCGTTTTTGTTCTTTTTGTTGTTGTTGCTGTTTTGTAAAGTGGTTGGTACTTTGTCGATAAAAGACAGCACACAACAAGACCAAAAAAAAAAAAAAAAAAAAAATAGAGGATTTTGCATCTTTAACCATTTTGTGGGTGTATGTAGACTTTAGAGTCCTTTACTATGTAGTATATGGGTCTATTTTTATAAACATGAACCAATTTGTCCTTTTTGAATATTTTCTTTAAGGGTCTGTTTTCTTTTTGTTAAGGGGTCTGCAGCTTAATGATTCTTCTTTGACTTGCAAATTATGTGGTATATAGATATACATATGTATTTAAGGTTGGGTTTTTTGGCCATGAAAATTGTTCAATCAAAAAATCTGTCACTTTAAATATATAAATATGGATATAGAGAAGTTTTAAAGGCTTTAAAAATTAACTCGTTGCTAAAAAAAACAAGAAAATATAGAAACAATATTTTCAATAGCTCTCTAATGGATGTTAAGGAATAATATGGGAATTTTAACTATTTAACGAATTTATCATGATGGCTATAATACACTTTCATGATGTTTAATCCCTGGATTATGCTATAAATCCTTACGAAAGAGGATTTTCATTGCAATCTATACTTTTACCCCTTTTTACTTTATCCATATATATACCCACATCTAAGTTCTACAGTGCATATTAAACTTTCATGAATTCGACGGAAGTAATTTTGAAAGTGGATTTCCGGTGAAATCTATCATTTATCTCATTGCATCATCATATATCATGACGATTAGTAAACCGAAAAAGTCTGGAATATACGGAGGAAAATCAAATAGTAATCAACGCAATTTTATAGAATTTTAGTCAATTTAAGCGAATATTAGAAGCTTTCTTCTTCATGAGAGTAAATAGTACCCTGTGGCGTATAGTGCGTTGTAATTATGAGTTGGAAAAATATTTTGCGAGGGGAGTGTTTCTTTAAAGAAGTGACAAATCCTACAATAAATTCTGCCCTTCGGATTCGACAGAAAATCGTGGGGGTAATCTCTAATCCCGCTGAATAACATTCAATCAGGAATGGTTGAGGTTTTTTGAGTCAATAAAATCTAAACAAACTAGCTTTTTCGCATTCGAAAATGTAAAAGTTTCTAAAATGCAGCCACATTCAAGTCCCATTTTTGTAGGAAAATTCATGCTCACCGTTTAAAAGTTTCTTAACTATTTGAAGTGTTGATATTTACTTTCAGAAATGAAATAAAATTGTACCCAAAATTTAGTCCAAGAAATCATGCCATTCGGATTCGACAGAAAATTGTGGGTCACCTCTACTCCCGCTGATTAGAACAATATTGAATCAGAAATAGTTGAAGGTTTTGAGTCAAGTAGTGACCGATTTGATTTTCAAATATAACCTTAAAAAATTAGCTTCTTCGCATTCAAAAAAGTAAAAGTTTCCACAACGCTGCCACGTTTAGTTCGATTTTTGTTGGCAAATACGTACTAACTTTTTGAAATGCTGATGTTTACTTTCAGAAATTACTAAATGAAATTTTTTTGAACTATTTTTAGCAGTGATTCCATGTTTAGGTACTTCTACGAACTCCTCGAGGTACGTCTCGCCATGACAAATACTCCGCCTGGTCTTAAAGTTCCGACTTCTTTGAATATTGTCTTAAAGATTATCTATCCTTGTCGGTGTTCATATTGGACTTTCTCCGAAGACATTTTTTTGAGGTTTCTGTACTCTTTTCACTCCCAATTCATGGCGAGAAAGTGATTCATTTATTGACCACCTCTTTCTCGTCATGAAGTGGGAGTGAGATAAGTATACAGAGACGTCAAAAAAATTCCGTTTTTGCCGTTTCCGAAACGTCAAATCAACGTCAATTTAATCGTCATTTTTCGTCGCAGATATTGCTATCGTCAAATATTCAATCATCTTGCTGGCACTTGTTTGTTGATCAACTTCAATAAATTTTCTTATTTGACATTTACGAACGGCAAAAGGCGTTCAAATAAAAATTGAACAACTAAGACCAAGCGCCACTTAAAAGAGGCTGAAGATCGGCGTGGCAATCATGAAATAGCTATAACTCCATCCTATAAGAACTTGGTGGTAGCTTACTAAAGTGTTGTTGTTTCATTAAAACATTCAATACTTATGAACACTGTTCATAGGCTTTTATAAATTTTTGTCGTCGATTCGATTTTTAAGTGCAGAAAGTGCAGCGTGGCAAATTTTATCAAACATATGATTTTAATAAAAAAGTGGGGTATCGGAAATAATGACATTTTGTATCGAATTATGCAGTTTGCGTTTAAGAACATCTTGCAATTGCAATTTTTGTCCTTGAAAACGCCTCTTTATAGAAGAAGTGTTTGCAAAGCATCACAAGATAGCTAAAGAAGTGAGCTCAAAGGTATTTATCACACCTTTAATTCTTCCGTAAAGACTCTTTTTTTCAAACCTTTTTATGTATCTACAAAGGTCTCAGAAGTGGAAAAAATAAGAAAAAAAAATTTAGAAGGAAATGGCAACTGAATTCAATTAAATTCTCATTTCCCGTCTTTCGTTAAACACCTACATATCTTTGAAATTGTAGTCTCTCTTAATTGTTTTTTCCTTCGTTTGCATAAATCTTTTCCTGGTAAAAATGAAAAAAAAAACATAGCTTCAGTATGCTTTTGTAAAAAAAAAAACCAAAGATATTAGTTTAAAAGAACTAAAGAAAAAAAAAAAAAAAAAAAAGATGATGAAACTCAAATGCCCTATATACTGATGCTCACTTAAAACTGGACAACTTAAATAGAAACAGCTGTTCATTAAACACGCAAGACTCTCAACCCAACTAAGGTCACTCTCCATCCCATGGAGAAAAGAATAAAAAAAAAAAAAAACTTCTACATAGGTATAGATAGGTAGATAGTAGTAATCTAAACCTAGTGATGATGGTGGGATATAAAAGATATTCTTCCTTTTTCCTAGCATTATAATTCAAATTTACAAGGAAATTTAATTACCCCAGCAGCAGCAGCATGCTTAACTTGAGTTTTCGCATAAAATGGAAGAAGAAAATTTTTTAATTCGCATTCAATTGTGCGAACTTGAGAAGATATTAATATTTCAGCTTTATTGCAGAGAATATTTTTTTTTTTTTTTGATTGATGACCATTGAATTTCCGACAAAGTGGAATTTAATGAAACCAAAAGATATTTATTTATACGGAGATACTTAAATTGGAATTATTGGGTAATAAGCGTTAACGTTTTTTTTTTTTTTTTTTTTTTAATTAATTCTTGGAGAAGAAAATTACCCTGCTTTTGATTTTAGCTTCTTTACATAGCTGGAGCAATAATTTTTACTTAAATTTTTTTAACTTGAAGAAATATATTTAAACACCTACAATCTACATGTAGGCGAATAGGGTAATTTATAAAATGGGGGTCTTGCAAAAATTTAGAAAGTATATAATGCGTATATACACAAGAACCAGTTTATAAAGTATAAATTATTTTGTCAGGGGTACTACCTCTTTGAAGAAGTGATAAATTCTCCAAGAAATTCTGCCCTTTAGGATTCGATAAAAAATTGTGGGTCATCTCTACTCCCGCCGACTAGAACCAGTTTATTTTAAAATCGTATCAGTAGGTTGGCTTTTGTAGAAAGCTGAAGATGGTAAATTATATGTTTGTCATGTCAGGGCTGTAGTGGATTTTGTTCCAAAGAATATTGAAACATGATCCTAGTTTGTCAGGACAAACAATAGTGATAAATTTGTGAAAAACAAAACAAACAAATTTTCTTGTCTTCATGATAAATAGTGAGTTGAGACGACCTATTTAACAAAGGTACAGACTTTCTATAGGCCTAATTCCGTAAAACAAAAACGATCGAACGATATCGTTTGACAATACCTTTCTCTATCACATCTAAAGAGAAAGATAGGGACAGTTATTGCCGAAACGATCGTTTTCGTTTTACGGAATTAGGTCCCAGAAGTGTATGTAAAGATTATAGGTCGGCTGAAATGGCTGGGTCATTAAAAGCGGATAAATATTATAATATTCCCGAGCATATTTGAATCTCGAGAAAGTGTAGACGAAATTCGCTCAACCAACTTAGCGAGCATGAGAAATTAAGGATGCCAGCTAAAGAATAAAATCGAGCTAGTTGCAGTGGTTTTTTCGTTGAAGCTAAAGGGTGGCTCATAAATAACGTTATGATTTATTTGATGAATACAATTTTTTTTTTGCTTTTATTTAACCTTGGCATTTATTAAAATTTAGATTATGGTTTGGAAATATATTCACATTATGTTTTGTTTGTTTCAACCTAACATGACGTGGTTTTTCTAGAGAAAAATAAAATTGAAAAACTTTGGTTCTTTGTTCTGTGCTGAGTCTTTCCATCATACATTTTCCACGTTTTTCAAGATTAATTCTGAAAAAAATACGTAACCAATAAAATTATTCAATATATGAATCATAACTTTATGCACCACCCTGTAGTTTTGTTATTTGATTTGAGTTTCCGACATTTTTACTGGCTCTCCGAGCGCAAGTATTGGTTTCGTTCGTGTAAAGAAAAGAATTTCGAGGTTCTAGTTCTAACTTCTAATCAAAAAAAAAAAACCTACGATAATAGAGAAGTCCAAAAAAGAGACTATCATCATAACGTCCGTCGGTCGTTTTTTGCATCTGTGCGTCCATGCATCCACTTCAATTTGAGCAAGAACAACGGTTGGGCTGATTTCCTTCAAATTTGGTACATAGCATTTTTTCGTTATTCCCTAGAGAATCTTTCTCCAAAATGGACCTAACGATTTTGATTAGACTTCGTACCTGTGATTTTAGAGAAACTTGGTTTTAAGTTTGTGCCAAGAAATTCGCAAAACGGTAATAGGATATTGAAGTCTCTTGAATAAATTGTCTTTTTTTTTTTTTAGTTATTCATGTTTAGCTTTTTAATGGCTTGACCTATCTTGTTGGAATCGTGTGCTTCTGAGTATTTTAAAATATATATTGCATTCATTTATTTTGTAAATCTTTTTTTTTTAAATAGAATAAAATTAAATAAAAAATGCATTTGACTTTTTAAGCATGTAGCTATATTTTGGCGTCAGATTTTTTTCACCAAAAACTATAACGCCCAAATCGAAAAATGTCGTAGGGCTAAAAATAGTCGTATAGCCCAAAAAGCAAGTTCATGTAATCTAGTCGTGCGTATTTTTTAAATTTGATGTTTAATATTTTATTTTTCTTTTTCAAAGTATTAAACTGTTACATATTTAATGAAACACTTACTTTTTTACTTATCAATGATCTTTTTCTTGTTTCAGATAATACTGCAAAAATAACCAATTTCGGTGAGTACATACATTAAATATTTTTAAAAATATTTCTCTTTCTTTAAATTTCAGTTTGTTCACAATTGATTATCTTTAATCAAGGATTACCGTAACTGGTAAATCATCGAATTTACATGTTTACCAAATTTTTTACTAAGCAGTCCAAAATTTGAGTTCTTAATCATGGAAATCGCTAATCAGCCGATTTTTATTTATTAGCGCCATTTAATTAGAGTCTGTTGGTGATGGTGCAGATTTAACTCTCTGGTGAACAAAGTGGCCTTAAGACTCTTAGTGGTCCTTTGTCTTTAATAATCATTTGTATTGAAAAACGTTTTTCCGTTTCATGGAAATCGAACATAAAGTAAGAGGCTTTGGAAGCTCATGCACTAGAAATGGCGCTAGAGAAACCTCCTTATCAGTCCTATCCTAATGTAGGTTTTCTGTTTGTCAATTAGCATTGATTCGGTTTGCATTTTTATTACATTATAAAATGTAACAGCTAGAGGGCACTCAATAGCTTCGTAAACTGCTTTTTTTTTTTTATTGAAGTATGCTTTTGTGTAATCACTGCTTCGGGCCTTAAATAAGTTGAAAGCATATGATTATCTTGTGTACAAACCAAGAGACGCCACTTACCCAGACTCCTTTAACGGAAGCAATTTTCACTTAACATATCGTCCCTTATCTCACGACCTCTCGTAATTTTTCATTTCACATTTTTTACAAAAAACGCTATTTAAAAGTGTTGGGTATTGTTAAAACGGTTTTTTTCTTATCTCTTACTTCCGAAATACCCATATTATATGGCAAGTTATGGATTCGTAAAAAAATCGAACTCGGGATTTTGATCAAAGTTGACATTTACGATGATAGCGAAGTCGAAAAAATTGGGTCTCGAAATTCTGTCCGTCTATCTGTCCTTTCGGCTGCAGCCTAAACGGGTAGATCGATTTTCTTCAAAGTTGGTAGTTAGTGTTTTTTGGCATTCCCCCCAAACGTTTTTTTCATTTTTTTAAGACCTAAAATAACGAAACCTGCCACACAAATTTTTTTAGCAAAAAAATTAAAATCTTATTTTACTTTAAAATTGTGTCCACGACTTTAAAAAAAAAATCACAAAAAGTCAACCATTTTATAAAAAAAATTCTGAAAAATGGTTAAAAATGGTGCCTCCCATAGAACCATTTTTTGATTTTCGATTTTCTTAAAAAAAAAGTTCATCTGATATTGATCCATTTTTTTATGAATAATGTTTGGAAAAGTTTGAAAAGTTTTGTATGCTAAAATTTTCAAAAAAATTTGTTTTGGATTTTTAAAAAAAGTTTCAAATTTTTTTTGAGAACTTAATAATTCGAAAACGACTGGGTCAATTTTTATTAAACTTGGCACCCAACAGTTTTTTAACATTATTTACCAGATTTTAAATGAAAATTATTTTTATTACCAAAAATAACGGTATGTACCTCCCATACAAATGTTTAAAAACCGGTATTAAAATTATTTGTGTCTGAACTAAAATCTTTACGATCTACCATATTATTGGGAAACAAATTATCTATCGTTTAAAAAATGGTATCTCTCATAGAACCATTTTTTTGATTCCCGATTATCTCACTATCAGTTGAACTGATTTTAATGAATTTTTTTGCACAAAAGCTTTAAATAAGTTCCAAAAATATTGCATTCCAAGAATTTTAAAAGAATAAAATATTGATTTTTAAAAAAATTTTCAAAAATATTTTTCGAAAATTCCATATTTCGATGATATTTTTTTAATAAAGGCTAAAAAATTGCATACCATTTTTTTTTTTTTTAAATTTATGTATAAAAAACATAGTTGCCACCCGACTGGAAATTCAGGGAAAGTCAGGGAACGCGAATTTGGTCAGGGAAAGTCAGGGATAGTCAGGGAATTTCGAAAGTGGTCAGGGAAAATTTTTTGAGCACTGAATTTTTTTGTACAATGAAAAAAATTGAATATTTCGTTTAACTCAGGGACCCTACTCTGTATTTTGTTCCGAAAGTCAGTTGTATTCGAAACTCGAAAGTGATTTTTCGTCCCGCTTTTGAATTGGAACTTTGTAAAACTGTCGAAGGGCAAAAAATAGTATTTAATACTTCATTCTCTTATGGATTATTTTTTTCAGATTGCTCGTATTGAAATAATTTTTTTTTGGTAAATCTTGGAAAATGTTTTTGAAAATGGGGTACTTAACTCGAGCTAGACGAGCTTTTAAATAATCAAACAAATTTGGGCCGATAAAAGTTAAATTGTTTAAGAATCGAATTTAAGTTATAGTACGAGAGCTAACAACGTCGACAGAAAAAAGCATTTAAACAGTCATGATTGTTTTTTCACTATCTCGAGTGAAATTTAGAAAGTCTGGCTGGTGGCGTTTTTCTGTACGCGTCACTTTTGCAATCGTAAAAATGTATTTTTAAAATCATTTCAACAGTTTTGGCTTCTTTTTCATTCCGTTCTATAAACTATTTGCCATATGAATTACAGGTCATGTAGGTGTCAGACGTTGCAAAATACCTACGTCTGGCAAGCTTTTTTTTTTTAATAAAAAAATAGAATATGAAGATTTTAATTCGGAAAAAAATTATTAAAACAATAACGGTAACATAATATTACTATAGCTTTTTGAAATCTATTCTTTTATTTCACATTTAAATTACTATATTTGAATGAATAGTTTTTTAACATTAATTTTCAAACTTGAAATTAAAAAAAAAAAAAAAAAAAACAAAAAAATGTTACACGTATCTACTGTTTTTTTTTTCTTAAAAAAATGTACACTGCATGTTATTAAGTTCCTGTTTATCTTTTAGTATATAATACTATTATCCATTTTTATTCGATCACTAAAAACTATAGCTGGTAACATGTCTTCTATTTTTTAAGAATTTTTTTTTTGAAATTTTTGTTCGGATTCCTTGAGCTCTTAAATAGCTCCAAAATACTAGACTAAAACTTTTTTCCTTACGTTTTAAACTTTTTCCGGTAATTGCTCTGCTAACTGCATTAATTTACAAGAACTTTGTTGTTGGGTACTTAATTAGAACTTGATAAGCGCATAATGATGACGTCACAAGAATTAAGTTATGTTTCTCAAGAGTTACTATTTTAATTTTTTTTAAATTTGGTCAGGGAAAACTTTAAAATTGGTCAGGGAGAGTCAGGGAAAGTCGGGGAAATTTATTTTGAAAAATAGTGGCAACTATGAAAAATTATTCTTAAAAAAAACCGCTTCAATGATTTTCAATTTTTTTTTCTCATAAATGGAGATTTCCCTAAGAAATCGGATGATGTACTAATGCGATTAGTGTCACAACAATTTCAGAGGTTGTTTAATCAATTTATGTTTAATTATGTATTTGTTTTTTACATATTTTCAGTCTAAACAGTAAGTTCCATGCATATGTGCAACACGGTGCTTTATTGTTCACGAATAAATGTACCTACTCGCATAATACTACCTTAAACTTAACTACGTTTTACGCAGGTGGTATACAAAATAGGACTAATTTATTACTTTTATAAGAAAAACACACTGTGATCTCACATAAGAGCAAATTCGTGCGATCTATAGTCGTGCGCATATTTTTTTTATTCTTATTGTTCCGTAAAATGCAGGATTTCTGTTTTTCAGTTTAATGATCGATTGAATAGTTTAAAATAAAACTATTGCTAAAATATGCATTTTTTTGAGGTGTTAAAAAGTCTTACTGCCTTACTATATACAAATTATGACAAGTTTTGGATTCGTAAAAAAAATAAAACCAAATTTTCTTGAAAGTTGATAACTAGCTTCTTTTTTTTTGGTCATTCCACCGAAACTTTTTATCGGTTTTTTAGGATCAAAAATAACCTGCCATTTATGTGCATTTTTTTTTCGTATATTTTTAAAAAATCTTATTTTTTCTCAAAAATTGGCACCACACCACAGATTTTTCTAAAAAAAAAATGAGTTGAGTACGTATGTATAGGCTAACCTTTGGTGAAAAAAATGATTAATTATGGCACATCCCGCATAGAACCATTTTTTTTTTATTTTCGCTTTTCTCTAAAACGGTCCAATTTTGATTTGCAAAACAATCTTGAAAGGATTCTTCAACGTATAGAAATGCATAAATCTAAAACTTCGTAAGAGAAAAATAAAACAACCACTTTTGTGTTTTTTTTTTCGCTTTGATAGAGATCCACTCGACTACATTCGTAGATATACTATATACATAGATGAAGTTAGAGCTAAAGAGATAAAAGATAAATGAAGGACATCATACCCTTAGAGCGACAGCAGCGATTTAAATGGTGGCAAATCAAAAACTTTGAAAAACTTTATTTTAATTTTTCATAAATAATTCATGAGATCATTTCTATTTATAGGTATTATTATAATATATACCTACATATACCTAACCTACTATACTATCACTATACTATAGGGCATAGGTATCTTCCTTTATCCCTGTTTCTGAAAATGATGTAGGAAATTGTCTTCGTTTCCTTATTCTAAGTATACGAATATTAGATTAAAGATGATGGGAAGGAAGAAGGGTATGATAACTGTACATTTTACTTCATGGTTCATGCCAAGAAATGCATAACGAATTTTATTTCTGCAGCTGTGAACTGTTTTTGTATCTTGTTTCTGGTATGTAACTATTTTTTTTATTTTTTCCCTTGGACGGACAACTCTCATAGACGGACAAAAGTGGTGCAATCATGCGTCGCTGTCATAAATCTTAAATCTTATGTACTTATTTATGAGTCTGCACTCTTTTCGTGTTTTTGTACACTATGTGTCTAACCTATAAATTTTTTTTTTTTAAGACTATATCAGCATCAAATACCTATAGACGTCTATAATTGAATTTAATAGCCTTTTCACACCAAGCCCAAAACGCGGTTTTCGCGAAATTATAGGTTTTGGCGGAAAACCTAATCGAAAACTCAAGTTTTACCATACATTTTTGGTAAACCACAAGTTTTGGTAAACCACAAGTTTTATATAAAACCTCACGAAAACTAGTTGAAATTCAAAGTTGAACTAAACAAACAAACCTTACGAAACATCCAGCGCTCAATCAAATGTAAACAAAAACTGCTGAATTCTGCTGACAAAATTAAATTGTGAGTGTGTTATGTAAATGAGATGTTTTGTTATTGATTTTTTTTGTAGGAGATGAGTTGGTGTTTGTGAAATGTCAAACGAAAACTTGTAAATGTTCAGTGTGAAGGCTTTTCGGGTTTTTGAAAACTTTTTGCCGAAAACCCGGTTTTGGGTTCGGTTTGAAAAGCCTATAACGCTCATGCTCTACATTTCTAACGAAATCGAATTTCACTCGAAATGAAATTTCATGTTTTACAATTCGTTCGTTTTCGATAATTTCACTATTACTCGAACTGTGAAAATTGAAGGTTCATCCTTTATAATTGATTTGTAAAGTGAATTTACACTGCGAATGAAATTAGAAATCAAAGGCATTTTTAAAAAAGAAGCGAAAATCTGAGAAAAAATTAGACGAACAATTTTGCAAGAAAAGTTATTCCACTGATCAGAGTTACAAATAGGATACAATTATCCCGGGGGATTCTTTTTTTTCGGTGGGATTCGGGGATACATTTTTTTTAAAAGGACACATTTTTTCACAATCACTTTAAATCAAAGAAAGTCAAGTTTTTTTGTGATAATTAAAAGTTAATTGTATTCCATTACAATTATTGTATGTATAATAATGAATTAATGAATTAATGTACATTTTTAATTTATGTTTTATAAAAGAAAAAAATCTATGATAATACTTAAAATCGGACATTTTTGAAAGTTTTGCACTTATTTTTTAAAAGGACTCATTTATTTTCAAAAGGACTCGTTTTTTCATTAAGAGGGATTCATAAATATTTTTGACTTTGGTAACACTGCCACTGATATAGCGTGAGTAATTATTTATGAATTTTGTTGATGAATTGTTTATTCTTAATCCTTAGATTAGTATGTTTTTATGTTTCGTTCTAAAATATTAATACACAAAAAATTTTAAATAACAAAAATATAAAGGTTGCTTACATTTTTCAGCAAGAAATACAAAACTTCCGCATTTGATATATCGCCACCATCTAAAAGTATGCAATTTTGGGTTTTAAATTTTTTGTTTCGACTATTCCGACCGAAATTTGCAATTTTTGCTTACATATTTGCGTAAAAAAAGGTGCACTACATCGTGAATACCCCTCGTTTTTTTTTTTGTTTCACTCCAACTTTTTACTAGGCTAATATTTATAATTTTAAAATATAAATACCTACGACTAGAGGTAAAGATGAAAAAATGTGGCATTTGCATACAAAATTAATTTTGTTTTATTTCGAAACACAAATATGGAAAGACGTGTAAACTTTTTAAATTCATGTTAAAACTTATTCGAATAAAAATTTCTTTAAACAAGAAAAACGTCTGCCAGAATTCAGATTGTACAACTTAAATACTTTTCAATTAATGAACATTAAATTAAATGATATTTTCTATACCAATGTAGGTGCCTATATTTAGAAATCACAATTCCTTATATTCTATACCTCAAAATAAGGTCATTTATAAGCCTCAGAATGTCTCTGAAAACATAAAAGTCTTAACCTGCAAAGCAACAAATCTATCGGAACTTAGCCTTTAAGTGACACAAAGAAGAAAAAAAAAAAACACAATTTATAATACCTACAAACCCTACACACAAACACACACAGTGAAATGATTCTTTTGGGTAAATTGCCTTCGGAAATATTATTTCCACACAAATGGGTGCGCACACCAGTAAATTATATATCATTGTAATTCTTTATTACATTCGTCGGCCCATAAAAAAATCCACTGCCATTTCCGTAGATCTTGGCACAGAAAATTTTTGGATTCGTTATAACATTTTAAAAGGTTGAAGAATTCAAAAGTATCACGACAAAAATATGCAAATGGATCTTTTCAAAAAAAAAAAACACACACAAAAAAATATAAAAAAAAAACCAACAAAACAACATTTTGGAATATAAGAAGAAACCTTTGGGAAATCCTTATTAATAGTTGTGCGATGAGAGTTTAAAGTTAAAATGAAATAAAATAAAAAAAAAAAAAATACAAGAAAATCATTTTTCGACCTAGGCTTTTCTTCGTTCAATCAAGTTTCTGCCCACTGCACACCGTTTCGGGGAGTTAAATATTATAAATAGGCAATTTCCGACCTTTTTCTTTATATGTCCTATTATAATGTTTACCTTAAAATGCAAAGCTTGTGGCAAACTCAAGGGCAGAACGTTAGATATGGCCTAGTGAATTTATTTAGAAAATATACTATTATACCTAGGTATAGCAGGTATATATATTTCTGTTTCGCAAAGAGGTGTTTTCTTAGAGGTCACGTGATGGAATTAAGTGAAGACATAGGAAGCGTGACTAGGATCTTAAATAAGCTGCTTAAATTGCAAATAATTTAAGGATCATATCCTCCGGTTAAAAACATTTTTTTTTTGCTAACAACAACAACAATAATATAACAAAATGTTGCGTTGAATAGGATTTTAATTTTCTTTTGAAAAAGCTTAAAAAATCATAAAGCAACAAACTGTACATGTGGAGGTTTCTTTAGAGAAAATAATGCTAAGACATCATAAGTGTTTTCTTTTCTGTCCATTCCCGGAGGGAATTGAACAACAAAAAACGAGATTGGTGTTAAACAATTTGCATGTTAAATGCAAATAACAAGTTATTATACATCCGGACTTAGCTTATCGAAGAGAATTTTCGGGAATTTATTCTTATTCCACAGAAAAATTGTGTTACCGGTGCGAATAAGCTATTTGATATAAACAGTTTCTATAGAAACGTAATTTTTTTTTGTGATGGGCTCACTAATTCCCGATGACCTTTGGTCTTGCATCAAAAAAACATGAAAGATATTCTTCAAGTAATGTGATCGGTACCTATTCATACCAATAACGAGGACGAGATTTCTCACTGGTACCCATGAGGAATCTGTGAAGTTCATATGAATCCGACCCTCTTCAGAACACAATAGTTCTGAAAGTAACCCTATAGTGCCCAGTATCTGGTTCTCGATGTAAATATCGTTGCTCAAGCGGGTATGTCGTAATTTTGAAAAAGTCAAAATTTTGGAAAAGTCAAAATTTGTGAAAAAAGTCAAAATTAAAAAAAAAAGAAAAAAAAAAAGTGTCACAATGGGCCATCAATTGGCCTAAGTGTGTCGGTCTCCTCGCTGCCAACCATTTCAACCTAACCCATGTTTCGCTCGCTTCCAAAAACCTTGAATTTGCAGAATAAGAAATAGAAAGAGCACTAAATTTTATAATTGCTGCATTTAGTAGAAAACTAGGGGGCCTATATAGTGATTTAAAACTCCCAACCATTGCTGTGCAAACAGGAATGGAGAAAGCCTAAAATTTGCTGCCGAACCGGTTCGGCTAAAATGAAAGACACTTTTTAAAATACAAAACATACTTTTGTAGGATTTTGTCACTTCCACGTATATAATAGGTAGTATTAGGAACAACAATTTTGATACCATAAGTTGGTATAATATACATAGTTTTGTATATGCATTGTTAGCTTAATTGACTTATTTTTGTGAATACCATATATAATTTTTTTTTTGGCTATTACTGAGTTTTGTGGGAATTTGTTATTTTACACTTGTAAAAGGAGTTCAAACAACTTTTTTTTATGAAAATGACTGCGGCTTGTCCGCCCGGCTTCGCACTGATTTTTTAATCAATTTTAGCATTAACTATAAAATTTTTAGGGGCTTCAAACAACCCTTAACAATGAATTTTTTTCATACTGCAATAATTTTTATATACAAATGTAACAGTCTGAGAGCGGCGTACAGTGGTCTGAGCGCGGAAAAAAGGTCTTTGGAGAAAGTCATATCGTCAGCTAAATACGTAAAGCTGCTAAGTCCAATTTTGGCCGAAATTGAGACTTTGATGCCATTTTCTTAAGAAACACATTCTGCGCAAAATGCTTAAATCATTTCTGTCCAATGTATCTTAGTTGTTGCAGAATCCTAAAGAGAAAATCAGTTTTAATATGGAGCCTTATGTAATGTATTTGATTTTTGTTTTTTAAAATTAGCAAAAGTGGACTTAGCAGTTTTACGTATTTAGCCAACCTACGATATGTATAGTCTTTTTGGTTTTATGTGTAAGTACTCTTAGACCCGAGCTTATAATATTTAGTATTTTTTTTAATACATAAAAATTATGTACTTATATGTACAAGCCCTCAAAGTTAAAAACAAATTTTTTCAACTCGCGAACCATGTTTTCAAACAAATTTTGAATGTATTTTTCCGAAGTTCCTTAAAAATAAATTCTAAAACTTTAAGAACCTATCATTTTAATGGTCTATTCTTGAGTATCTAAAATTAAAAACAAAAAAATTATGATTTATAAAAAAAAACCTTACCAAACATTGGTAATAAAAAAAAGATGGTTTTGACGAAAACTTTTTCAATTTTAAATTAAGCTACACTTTCCTACACGTTATGACGTTTATAAACATGTGCAACATACTTACAAGTTACAGCACAGAAAAAATCAGCAGCAGATAGCTGCACATTTCGTAGTTATGTTCAAATTTGTCTCACTGAATCGTGTTTCAAAAAACTCGGTCTTGACGATGATATGGTACATATACATACATATATCAAAAAGTTATAATTTTTTCGGTAATAATTGTTATAACGAACTGGTTAAGACTATTTTTTCCAAAAAAAATTGTATCTTTACTTGAAAAATATAAAATAAAATTTATAGGTACATTGAGCCAGGTCTGAGAAATTCGATTTTGCGAAACCATTTATTTCTGCCTGCATTTTTTGTAACTTTAAGCTCAATTTTCTTGGAAAAAAATATATGAACAAATATTAGATACTATTTTATGATTGCCTGAGCTATTTATATGTACATCGCACCCTTAGAATAAAAGTGATCTAACTAAAAAATTGCAATTTGTTGAAAATGAGCAAGAAATTTGCCAAAAAAAAGTATGAATTGGTCAGTTTATTGCAAAATCAGAAGTTACAGGAATTTTGAGTGAGATCACTTTCATTATAAGTGTGCGACATTATAAGGGTGCGACATATAATGCCTTATAAAGAATAAATAAAAAAAATAGATTTTGATTTTTGATTTAACGTAAAGAGAACGGGCAGGTAAAAATAAAAATTGAGTTCTTTTCTGATTTTTGCCTCAAATTTATAAAAATGTGAATAACCTTTTTTATAATCATTTTTTCATTAACAAATGTTGACCAAATATAAATAATGGTAATCTTAACACGTGTGCCAAATTTCATTAAAATCCGTTATAGTTCTGATTTAATAGACTTATATCCGCTATCCCATACAAACCAAACCACTGTGCGGCGCGGCGGCGTAACGCCATCTGTTGGCGATTCCATTTCCGGGAGAGACAAAATTAACTAATTGCCAATTCTGTAGTGTTTTGTAATTTTATAGAACCAATATTTCCTCTTTCCAATACAAAATGGAATTTTCAAGTAGGTATTGCCACCAGTCACCCCTGAAAGTATGCAATTTTCCGGTCTAAATTTCCAATTTTCATCTGTGTAGTGTGTTTTAAAACGAATAAAAAAAAAAGAAATCGTGAGACGCGTTAAGCCGAGTTATGTGTGTAAGAACAAAAAAAAAACAATTAATTTTTATATATTATTTAGATACCTAAATAAAACAAAGTGACTTGTCATCAAAAATTATAAATTCACATTTTCAAATTTATGTTTATCTCCCAAGTTTACGTAAATTCTCCAACTCAACGCAAATATTTTTCGCATGATATATTTCTCGCATAATACTTTTCTCGCATGATATTGTACATGCATGAAATATTTCTTGCATGATGTTCTTCTTGCATGCAACTTTTCCAGCATGATACTTTTATCGCAAAATACTTTACTCGCATTATACTTTTTTTCGCATAAATGCTACTTTTCTTGTATGATACAATTCTCCTATTCTTCTTTTCTAGCACGATAATTTTCTCGTGTGATACTTTTCTCACATGATACTTTTCTCTAATGATAACTTTCTAACATGATACTTTTCACACAAAGATTATCTTTCTCGCATGACATCTGTGGTCATTTTTGCAATCCTTCCTTAACTGACGAAAGACCAACTTTGACACATTTCACTTTTCCTTGCTTTTTATTTTTGTATATTAGCCATTTTGTCTTGTCGAAGTATGGTTTTTGCCTTTTGCAAAAGACAAGTTAGCATATAATATTTTTAAACTTTTTCAAAAAAGAGCCAGCTTTACCTCCTTTTATTTTCTGGGTCAGGCAATCAGTGAATTTACCAGAACTTAAAAATAACATAACTTTACTCAGAAGGTGAATTGGCTTACGTTGCTATATAATGTTTTTGATATTCCTTTAAAAAAAAACCATTATCCCTGGTATTTAATTTACAAAGCTTTCTCTAAGAGAATTTAAAACCATCAACGACACACACACATTCCCACCCATCTCCTCGGGTGTAATAAATTTAAAACAAAGTCTTTGTGCGCTATACACACACAGGAAAGACATAATTTTACGCTACGCCAGAGCGTTTGTAAGTTATGTATTTTCCAATGGCATAGGACACAAACTAAGTCCAAATGTACCTACCCATTCTGGTGGATGGTTGGAAGGCACAGTAAAAACTGCAACATGGAACTGGGATTATTTTAACCAAAAAGCAGTACAAAACGTTGACTCGTCGTCTACTAATACGCAGAAAATTCTTTTCCATAATTTATCCATCTCTATTGCAAAATACATAAGCCCAAGTTTAAGTGAACATGCGGAAATGAAGAGCTTCTATGTAGGTATATAGGAATGCATTATAAGTGAATGTCCATTTGTAAAGCAAAATATTAACGGCGACAAGAGATGTCCCATAACAAAGTGGATATAATGTATTTTCAATCGTAGGTACGTACATATCATTTAGGTAATGCACCGCCTTGTTGTGAATTTGTGTACCAAAACAACTAGAACCCATGAATATTGAAAACGTCAACACTGGTGCTTCTAATTTGTTCAAACCAATTTAGCCTCACATTGGGATATATGCATTATTTATTACTCATTTTGGGTGTAAAGACATATAATTTGATTTAGTACACGAGAAGACTCGAACCTCCTAAAAGCACGTCCATTAGAATTAAGGAAACACCACAATAATGCCTAATTGATAATTATAATAATTCATATCCGGTTTGGTCCTGCGTTAAATGATATTTTAGGTTAATGTCTGCATTCCATCTCAGAGCATCTAATATCGGTAGAAAGTTCTAGGGATCGAAAATTTCAATTAAATGCCCATGAAGTTTTGTTCTCACAAAAAAACCTATTGAAATCTTTTAGCTCCCTATATAGTCTTATATCTCATACAAAATGGTTCAAGTATTGGATAATTTAAATTCAAAATATTAAGCCTGAAAATATGCATAGAAATATACAATACCCAATAGATAAGTATGGGTAGGGAGAGCTATCACTGAAATAGCAATTTTCTGAATATTAGTCACAAAAATAATGGAATCCTTAAATAGCTTAACAGACCACTAGAAGAGATTGATAATATACAATACATACTACGATTTTCATATACAACAACAGAAACGAGGATGAAGAAAACTTCATATATGATGACATGGGTTCAAGTGGGGGCTGCTCTGACTATAGGTATAGACCATCCAACCAACCAAGCAAGCAAAGAGTGTTGTTCTTGATTGTATATGTCAGAATATTATTTTTCCCTTCTCAAAAATGTTAAGCAAGAGTTTAGTTTATGTGTCCTGTCCTGTCTATCTTATTGTACATAAAAAAAAAACCCAGAATATTGGAATTTTCATCATTTTATTTTAATTTATGTGCATATTTGCGTAAAATTAAAGTTTGTATCATTTTCGAAAAAGTTTTTGTTGTTTTTGTAGGTATATGGTTTTAAAAAAGGAATGTTATTGTTGAAATGTTGAAAATAACAATTTTTTGTATCTAAAACTTACAAGTGATGCTATCGCTTTTCAAAATCTGACAAGATGACAAATGGATGAGCATAGATAAATCTTTATTGTTAAAAGGGTTTGATGGTTTCTATATAGATAGTTTTATAGTGTTTGCCTAATTTATAAAGTTTTATAGAAGACCACAAGGAAAATGGATGTCATCAGTGGTCAGCCTTTTTGTCAAAAACTTAGTTTCACAAATCTTAATCCAGCCTTTAGAAACTTAATGGTAGCTCATCCAAGTGTTGTTGTTTTATCGAAACCTTCAATCTTACTTTAAATTGTTAAAAAAAAAATGAAATTTGTTTTGTATCTTTGAAAAATTTCGCAGATTTGCATTTTTTTATATAGTGCTCGCAAAGTCATGATCATTTTGCAGAACTTACCTTTATCGGATTTATAATTAGTTTATATTTGTAAAAACCTCAATTTTTTCATTTGAAACAATATATTTTCAAAAAAATACAATTTTCGCAAGTTAGCAAAAGTTCCACTAAAACATAAAAGTGGAAAATGCACACATCTTCTAAAATAAGCTTCAAACCACTTCGTTAACAAATAAAAATAAAAACAAAATTGTTCTGTGTCTTGGAAAAATTATTTCGCAAATTTGCATTTTGTTTATATTATACTCGCAATGAGATGATCATTTTGCAAAACTTCTCTTCATCGCATTTATTATTGTCAGTTTATTTTTGCAAATCACAATTTGATGATCTCGAAAAAATAAATTCAAAAAATAGTAGACACATAAATTTTTCGCAAGTTTGCAAAAGTAGCACAAAAAACCTAAAACTAGAAGGATAAACATTTAAATGGCTCAAAACCACTTCGAAAGTTAATAAATATAAGAAAAATAAATTTGTTTGTATATTTGAAAAATTATTTCGCAGATTTGCAATTTGTTTATATTCTGGTCGCAACGTGATGATCATTTTGTAAAACTTCCCTTTACCGGATTTATAGTTAGCTTATTTCGTAAAAACAACAATTTTTTTTTATTTAAAGCAATATATTTTGCAAATATACAATTTTCGCATGTTAGCAAAAGTCACACTTAAACCAAAAACTGGAAAGTACTAACATCTTCTAAAATAATTTTAAAACCACTAAAGTTAATAAATAAAAATAAATTAAATTAGTTTGTATCTTGGAAATTTTTTTTTCGCAAGTTTGCATTTTCTTTCCCTCTATCGAATTTTTAGCTACCTTATTTTTGCAAAAACCGCAATTTTTTGATTTGAAAAAATATATTTTATAAATTTGCTATTTTCGCAAGCTAGCAAATTTCGTACTAAAAACTGTAATGAAAAAAAACTAAAACGCTTAAAACCATTCACGAGCTTATAAATTAAAAAAACATTTGATTGTGTCTTGGAAAAAAATATTTCGCAGACTTTCATTTTATTTATATTATGCGCTCGGAACCTGATGATCATTTTGCAAATTTTTCCTCTACCAAATTTTTAATTCTCATTTCGGTAAAAACAGTAACAATAAATTTTAAAAATAAACAATTTTCGCATGTTAGCGTGAGCAACCCAAAAACTGGAGGAAAAAACATCTTAAACAAATAAGCTTAAAATCACCTCGCTAGTTCATAAATAAGAAAAAAAAAATTTGTTTCCGTCTTGGAAAAAATTAGTTCGCAGATTAGCATTTTTTTCGCAAATTGAAGATCATTTTACAAAACTTGCCTTAAGCGGATTTATTATCAGCTTATTTTTGTTAACCGCAATTTTATGATTTGAAATATGAAATTTAAATAATAACACCTGCAAATTTCGCAAGTTCGTAAAAGTCGCACAAATCTCAAAAAGTGAACAAAAAATTCTTTAAATTACTTCGCAAGTTAAATAAATACAAAAAATAGATAAGGTGATGCCATAGCTCGTGGATAAACAGAGCAATGAGCAAAGTGACTTACGACTCTCAATCATCCTTGTGTGCATGTCATTAGCTGCAAGAATGAAGGGACCTACTATTTTCGGCCAGATCCGAATGGCTTAGTTGGAAGGCACTTTTACATGACAAGAAATACTCTTTTAAGATTTTTCAATTCCTCGCAAGATGCAGTTTCCGTGAAAATATAACATTTCTCTTTTAAGGCAGAACTGGGATTCGAACACCCCAGACTTTCAGCGTGAGAATTCTAAGCACTAACAATTGCGCCACGGGCTACGGGCTTCTTGAGTTAAAATATATAAAAATTAATTGGTATTTTCTTCGTACACGCATGACTCTGCTCAATATCATCCGATTTACATGGGTATTTCTTTGTATTGAACCAAGTAAACAAAATCAGTAGCCGAAAATAGGAAATATTTAGTGCAAAAGTAGGAAATTCGTTAAAAAAAACGAGAAATTGCATACTTTTAGGATTGTAGCTAGGATATTAGCGAAATCTAAAAAAATCCATTTTGTATATGGGAAGGAGAAAATGTTAATTCTGTAAGGAATTACAAACACTACGGAATTGATAATCTACAATAATTTTGTCCCTCAAGAAAATTGCTATCGGCAACAGATGGCGTTACGCTCTCAGACTGCTACATTTGTTGCCCAAAGACATTTTATTTAATTTGATTTGGTTTGGTTTGGTTTTATTTTATTTTATTTTATTTTATTTTATTTTATTTTATTTTATTTTATTTTATTTTATTTTATTTTATTTTATTTTATTTTATTTTATTTTATTTTATTTTATTTTATTTTATGTTAAAAGTTTTCTTTATTTTATTTTAATTTATTTTATTTTAATTTATTTTATTTTATTTTATTTTATTTTATTTTATTTTATTTCATTTTCTAAAATGGTAAATTTGATGAAAAATTCTGTCCGAAGTTGGGTCAGCTAGTAGAAAATAAAGAAGAATAATGTGCTAGAAAAATTCGACAAAACTTAAGTAGAAAATTTTATTTTTCTCGAACACGACTCCTACGATTTGTTTTCGTTAAAATGGTTATGTGATGTATTTTTTAATTTTGTATGGGGAAGATTTTTTGTTTTCATCTGACAACGCCAACAGGTTGCCAAAAAACTCAAATACATTTCACTTCCGTTTGATATTTGCCACCATTTTCCAAGTGATTGCTTTTGTACTTGCGGGTATATATTTTCTGTTCTGTATTTCTGTAATTTTACTGTTACCTAGATAGAATTTTCTATTTTGCATTGATATTTGATTTAAATCGATGTTGATGTCAGGAATATTAAGTAGTTTCATTTATATTTTCAGGGCTCAAAATTCAAATAAACTACATAAGTATTACTCACATTTAGAAAATGAAAGGTGTGTAGATTCTGTTTGAAAAACAAGCAAACAGTACCTACATATAAACAGAGAGAAGGCAAATCATTGTTTTTTGTCTCGAAAGTTTACCAAAATAGGTGCTAATGATGAAGGTATTAGATGTTTGAAGAGGATGATGTGTTTTGTTAAAAAATTTACACTTTGTTTAAATTTGTATAGAAGGTACCTGATGTATGATGATTGTATGATGTGAAATGAATTTTAAGTAGAAAAATGTGTTCAAAGTGGTTTGCTTAGAGTATGTATAATGTTGGATTTACACCACTGATAAAATTCTATTATTTCCGCCATTTATTTTCAGAACTGTGTATTATGACATACAATAGGTAGAGTGTAGACAAATATTCTTGTTTATACTTAGGTCCTTAAACCAATAAATTAATCATTTTTTTTACCGATGATACAAGTGGTTGGACGGGAGACAAATTGAATTTGAACCACTCGTATGAGCTTTTTGTCGGTAGGAATGGACGAGAACTACAATTTTGTGACGAATCTGCCCAGTAAAGAGGCACTTTTTCATGCCAAGTTGATACACTTGACTCTTGTGCGATTTGTCAATTTCTCGCAAGAAGCAGTACCCATGAAAAAAAAACAACATTTCAGTTCCAAGGCGGCAGATGGAGGGATTCGAGACCAAAATCTATGGCGTGACAGTCCTACGCATTCACCATTATGCCACGGTTGCAGTTTTTTTTTTTTTTTTTTTAAATATCATAACTACTCAAAATTATACTCTGATCGAAAAGTTACAATCTTTTTCACCCTTCAAAATAAAAAAAATCCCCATTCAATTTGTTCAATCATGACAATGCAGAAGCATTTTTATTCCTCCACTTTCCACATAGCTCAGGGTTTTCCTTCAATTAAACTTTAAATACGTTCCTCGAAGTGCCGATAACTTACAGGTCAATAATTCCATCATACTAGATTTTTGGAGGCTTTAAACCAAAAAGTGTTCAAAGGTGCCCCTCTCTCCCCTACTGTCACCTCACTGAGGTTTTCTTTACCGCACTGAGAAATTAAAAAATATTGATAGTTAAAACTGCGAGTTTGGACACTGGACAATGTTTTTCGAATAGAATTTTCTTTATCTTGATGTTGTTTTAGGCCGTGTCCGAATTGCGTTAAAATTTTCTACCACTGGTTAAATTTTGACGTTTGATTAAAATGGGATAATTTTTTTTATTTTTGCTGTCCGAACTGGATTAAAATAGGATGGATTAAATGGGATTTTTAGTTAAAATTCCCGCAAGATTAAAGAAATTTCCCTAACCACAAATGTGTTTTATAATTCCAGAAAATAGATATTTTATACAAAATCCAGCTTGAAATGTATCAACATAAACATTCGACGCGAATAAAGTACAAATTTCTTAATTTGATTTACTTTTAAAGGTTTTGCATCGATTATACCTATCCCCAAACATTACGGAAAATATCCTATTGTGTATTGCTTGATTATGCAGTCTGCGAACACTAGTTCACAGCTATCAACAAACTAAAAAAAAAAACAAAACAACCAATTGGCAGTATTTTATATTAATTCTTTTATATTTTTTTTAAATATCAGCGTATTATTACGAAGACTGCAATAACACAGCAACGACTACGCGAGATATGTGTATGTACATGTTCTTGGTTTCCTTGTTTGTCGGTCATATTGTTGCACTTTTAAAAATTATTTCAAATTCAATTTTCTCACTTTTTTGAGAAACGTCAAAATTTAACCACTATAGTATCAAATTTTAACCTGCTCTGGAGCTGGGTAATTTTTAACCTATTTTATTCACCACGCTAGTGTCAAAATTTAACCAAATGTCAAGTTTTAACCAACATTTTAACGCCAAATCGGACACGGCCTTAAATGAAATTACCAATTAGAGTAAAAAGGCAAACATCAAAATCCAACAAAAATTTATATATTGTTCAAAAGTTTACTTAGCCAAGAAAAAAGCTTAAATCTTACTTCCCTAGTGACCCAAAGTTACTTTGTATAATAAGAAAATACCCAATTCAAGATCTTTGAAGACCTTATCAGGGTGTTCAATACACAATCAAGAGAAGGCCTAAAATGATTCGATTGTTTTCGAGATATTCGAGACGAAGAACATTTTTGAACAACTTTTAATAGTTTTATTTTGCCATTTAGTTGCTGTTCGGTCATTAACCGATGACCTTAGGAAATTCCTAACATCGAACTACCGAAGTACTTGGTACCCCTGCAATCCACCACCAGTCAAATCGTCAAATAGGGCAATCATATTGTCTATGTGCCATCAAAATGCGACTCATTTTGGTGCCATCGCATGATGCCACTCATTTTGGTGCTACATATGGTATTGACACACAGTCGACTGCAGATAAACATAGCATACCGCATGGGTATGGCTGATCGTGTCGCCCACTCATCGACTGGACTGTGATATTTAATACACATTGCTGCACAATATATTGCAGTGCTCGAGGGATCGATTATAGTTCTTGGAAGGACAAGAGTACAAAGGTTCTAGAATGTCTAACCCTCAAATCTCGCTCCCACGGATCTTTAGGCCCGGTGCACACATGCGATTTTTTGACGCCGCGGTGACGCAGCGTCACCGCCTTTGCGTCTTACAGTACTCACAAATAAATCGAGTAGTGCACACACACGTGCGGTGACGCTGCGTCATCGCGCGTCATTCTTGCGGGAAAAAACACTCGCAGGTCTTCGCGAGACCGCTGCGTCACCGCAGACGCTTTTGCGTCTTTCAGTACATTGTTTGTTATGTAGCAGTGCACACATGCGTCATTTTGACGCAAATTAAATTTGGAAGAAAGATTTCAAACATGGAAGAATTTGATATCGAATTATTTATCGGTGAAATAAAAAAGTGTCCAGAAATATAGAATATTGCTTCCGAGCCATACGATGACCGGCAAAAGAAAAGATATATAAAATACGCCTTTTGTTAGCCAATGATTAACAAAAGGATGTACCCAATAACGTCCTTTCTTCTTAAGATCATAGTTTTTATCCACAAGTTAAGCGAAAATTACTCGTTTCTTTTTAAAAACCTCTATTGCTGCAAGCAAATCGTGATTTGCAGATTGAGTCCAGCGAGGAAAACCCGCATGTGTGCACTGAACGATTGCGGCACCGCTGCGTCACCGCTGCGTCACCGCTGCGTCACCGCGGCGTCAAAAAAACGCATGTGTGCACCGGGCCTTACGGTTGCTGCTGGTGTCGGCACATTCCTCCTGGTGTGTCGTTGGGTATCCATGGTATGGGCCTGGTACCAGATACTGGACTCCCTCAACTTGTGAGCGTTATGGTGACGCTGCACTTTTTACATGGAAGACTTCATGGAAGTTTTTGGCTACTTGGTCAGTCAGTCTTTTCTGACATGGTCGCTATTTAGTCTAAATAAAGATCGGAAGTATAAATACCGACATTTTGGTGCCTCCGTGTGAGGAAGTGATTGATTAAATTGTGAATTGCGAAAAGCTCTAGTGGTCCCTGTACGCATATGGAATAATCCCGTAGTCCTTTTCCGTGCCCTTCCCTTCTCTTGTGGAACCTTTACGTGCCCTTCCTTTCACATAGTATTTGATGTGGTCTGATTCGTATGTGTTTTTATTGCGTCGCAATAACGATATCGATCCTTTGTGCGTGGCTAACTCTTTCGAGTGTGATCCTCCTTTCCAGGATATAACCAGTTAAGAAAAAATAATGGCACAATTATTACGACGATCCGCGGCGTGTACGACGATCAAGAGGATGCATGCGAGCACCTCTCTTGATGATATCAGTGATTGGGACGCCATCCCCGTTAATCTGAAACAGCGCACGCTCGCTCAGCAGTACGAGCGTTTCCAGTTGGCTCACGACGAATCACTACAAGAATTGAAGGGTGACGCTAACTTTGAAGAAACAAAAATTTTATCAGTTATTGACTATTTCATTGTGTGTGGAATAAAAATAGTCCGATTTCTAAATCAGTTTTTGTTCTCAAGACAAACGTTTTTCAACAATGTTTACTTTGTTTTTTGATTAAAAAAACTGTCTGTTAATTTTTTTTTTCAAATTCTTATCAATAATTCATTATATCACAATAATTCATTATATCTTTATGTGTAGAATAAAATTAAGCCGAAGTCAATAGCATTTCTTGTTCTCGAGATATTCGAGAGGAGTGACATTTTTCAATTTTTTCTTTAAATCGCTGTAGTAAGAAATCCGTTATTTCAAATCCTTTTCTGCACTCCGTAAAATAAAATTTATTTGAAGTCGATATCTTTATTCGTCCTCGAGAAAAGGTGAACAAAAAACACGAACGTACAAACATACCACACACACTTACAGACGTCTCCCTAAAAACAATGTGTTCGGATTCTTGGGAACTCGTAACGTGGAGATATGTCGAAATTTCCAATTTAACAAATCGGACCAATTACAATAATTTCTAATGGCAAGTTAAAAATGACAAATTGCCTATACTTTTGAATTCCTCTGTCAATTCAGTTTCAATTTTTGACAAAGTATTACACAAGATGGACAGATATTTTGTCTGTCAGTTATTAAAAAAAAAAAAGTAAAATTTCATTTGTCTATTCAGCTATTTTCATTTGTCTTCTAATTTCGTTGGCTTTCCTTGCAAATAGGGTTTTCAGTTTAAAAAAAATAATTTTTTACTGTTTCCACTTAATATTTTTTAAATTGACACAAAAAAACGTTTTTCGTCAAGTCCCATTGGAAACATAACATAATTCTTCCCCACAGAGCTTTTAATGTGTAGTGACGGACTTATTAAACGGCCTTATTAATAACTCAATGTACCTAAACCGAAAATTCTTTACTTCAAGTTTAAAGTGCTTTAAGTTAATTTTTAGCATTTTTGGGAAAACTATTTTTAATCTTCAAAAAATTATTGGGAAGATTATTTTGAATAAGAGACTAAAAACTTCAAAATAAATAAAACAAAATAAATTGTTTGTCTTATTCATTCCACAGAAATTTTCTCGAAAGTTGTTTGTTCCTTCAAGAATATTGTTATCGCAGCGTTATTTCTTTTATTTATATGTTTTGGTAACTATGAATAGCAATATCTCATCACATCAACCATCGGGAAGACTTAGGTTTTTTTTCAAGAATTTCCACAGCACAATATTCTGTGAGTTTATCTTGCCTTTGAGTTCACAGTTTCTGATTGTTTCCCCCAATTAAATTGGATTCTGTGTGACAATGTTGTCATAAAACAAAATTAAACAAGAAAAATATGTCACAGCATTCACAGCAGCCACAAATTGCGAGGATATAAAATCACAATATAATTCTTACATATTTCCACAAAAACCTCTATCATCCATATTATCATCCCCCTTGTAACATCGTCGAACAACCACCACACACAATTGACAATACACATAGTTAGTTATCATCAGCTCATCTCATCAATTCGATTTCGATCTATCTGTCTATGTATATATAATAAATAGTTGGGAAATAATATTGCTGATATTGATGTTTTGTACAAAAAGCCAGCAGTTCAGGAGGGGCTGATGACAGTTTTTATGTGTTTAGCTGGAGACAAATATAACCAAGGATTTAACCAAAGGATAATCGCTGGAAGTTATGAGCTTAGCTATAGGGAATCAACATATAATTCCTGCATGGCACGGGTGTTTTTTTTTGTTTTTGTTTTTTGCTTGTACAAATGAAAGAGAGTAAAATGGATTTTTGGTATTTGTATTTCTGGATGAAACATTGTATAATGGGACAACAAAAATTAACAGTATCTAGATGAGATTTGTTTATTAAGGACAAAAGATGAAATTCATTTGTATTTAACTTTGCTTAGTAAATATTGCAGTAAATTGACTTATTGCTTTAGATAGGTTTTGTGCAGCTCTTCTATTGTTTAGGATGGTTAATTGAAAATTCGAATTTTCATCACTGATATATTGAACTTGTTTTTAATGTCGTATATGGGAGACTTCAAGTCCTTTAATTCGGTTCAAATAAATAAATAACCTGGGCCTAGTGACTTACAACTCTCAATCATTCCTGCGTGTATGGTTATTGGGAGGAATGGAGGGTACCTACAATTTTCTGGTGAGAAGCACTTTTTCATGGCAAGATATACTCTTCGAGGATTTGTCCATTCCTCGTAAAAGGAAGTAACCAGTGCAAAACATTTTTGGTTTTTTTGGGTGGCATACCTAGGTCATTTTTCAAAATTCGAAAGAAAAATAATTTTTTTGAGGAGTAAGAATAATTCTTAAAGATGGATTTTAGATAGTTGTGTTTTTCATAAGGACCATCTTTCAAATTTTGCAATTAACATAAAAAAAAAGGCAAAAAAATAATCGATTATTTTTAAATCTAAAAAAAAAATAATACGGGTTGTCAAAAAAAGTTAGTTAAAGGGTTGTCAATAATTTCCAAAAAAAGATCAATCGATATTCTTTTTGTCCCCAATTTTACAAAATCGATTTATTTGATAACTGTGGGCGATCAGAAAAAGTTAAAGGGTAGTCATCTTTTACAAAAAATAGAAAAAAATCGGACATTTTTTAGTGCCAAGTTAACACAGCTTTAAAGAGGTTATAAAAAAAATTATAAATATAAATTTTGATCTTTATTCTTCGTTCTTTATATTTAAAATTGTTTTCTTTTAAAAAGATTCTAAAAAAAAATAATTTGTTTTGGTGATCTAATAATTTATTTCTTTATCTTTTAAGGAATTTAAATAATAAAACGCGATTAATTAACATAACCAGCGCAACGTGGGAATTATAATGTACTAGGTCATTTGCTGTTTGACCGAAGTTGTTTTTGGGATACGTTTTGGTAAGTGTTTTTTTTTAATTCCAATTAAATACATTTGATCAAAATTTTTAACGAAAACTCCTTTAATTATAATTCAAACAATTTGAGGAAAGATTTTTCTTTTAAATATGATTGTCTTAAAAATCTTCAAAAGGACGATTCTGTTTTCAATAAAAAGGATTAGTTAGAAACAGGATTAAAAAAAAAAAAACAATTAACAAAAAACCAAAAACACGAGGAAGAGAAGGAAGGGTTGCAAAAGTTGATACAATTGTACTTTTTTCCATACATTTAACAATACTAAATTACACAAATACATTTTTATTAAATTCGATACAATTTTGCCACTGTGTCAATGTAGGTAGGTATTTATTTATGTTATTTTTATAACATTTATTTTATGTTATTTTTATAATAATTCTTACTTTGTTTTAGTTTTTTTAATATTTTAATTACCGTCATTGCCTACTAGTTAATTTTACCATCGAAAATTAAACTCGTTAAAATTTAAAAATAGTGTCCACCGCACAGAGATTTACAAGAAGATTAAATTGACACTACCTTTCAAAATTCAAATACTGTTTCATTTTTTCTTATGAAGTAAAAGTGTGATAAAAAGTTTCATTTGTGTCAAACGAGCGCGATATATTTCGAATTGCAAAATAAGCTATTCGTCTTTTTGAAACGAAATAATTTTGAACGGTAAGTCTTTAATATTTTAAGAAGATTAAGGGTAAATATACTTAAATCTCGGTTAAATACTACGTTTTGAGGTAATTTCGTAAATATCAGAAAAAGTGTTTTCATTGCAAATTTGCTAATTTTGTTTGCCAGCTTATTTAATTTTAGATTTGATTTGGCATTTAATAGCTTCTTTTTGTTGTATTCTCTTTCTGTTTCTATTTTCTATACATCAAATTTGGACATTTTTAATGGTTTCCAATGGGTTTCTACTATGGATGCATTCCACTTGGGAATGTTCATAAAGTTTTACGTAATTTGCAACCAAATTTCGTGCAAATTTAGTTGAAATTACCTCATTTCGAAATGTGAATTGGTATTGCGAATGAGATAATTTGGAGTCGAATTTGGAAATTTTCAACAAAATTACTCCATTTGCCTCAATGAAAACGTAGTTTAATGGTGGTTGTAATCGTTGTATACGATTATTTAATTTTTTCTGATATTAAAAGACATACTTGTCTTGTTGCTATTCCTCAAACAAAAATGATTTTTGAAAAAAAAAAATCAAAAAGTACAATTCAATACACTTTTTTTGTTTAACTTTTGATACATTGCTGAAAGACGATTTTTCATCCCTGTACTGAAATAGGGCTAAGAGCTGAAAAAACATAATTATGTCGATTATGAAATCCGCAATACTAGCCGCAGTTATGCTCAGTACAGTACCTATTCTCTTTTCTTTTCACGACAAATGGGTAGAGAAAAAAGAGTGTACTGCTCTGCGAATCACTGCGGATGCAGTATCGCGGATTTCATAATCGACATAAATGTTTGCCATAGGCTACAACTTTTCGCTCATCTCTATCTATCTCTCTCTCTCTCTCTCCATCCAAATTAAAAAAAAAATATTAAGAAACTGGGTTCGAGGTGAATGAAATTTGCTTGTAATCTCGTAATAAAACAAAATCAAACGAAAAATCAAACGAAATATTTTATGTGTACCTACAGTAGAATCTCGGAAAGATGAACGCAGTTCTTTGCCTTTAAATCCTCGTATTGTATTCATGTAATGTTATTTACTTTTATGAACAGTATCTACCGGCTTTTTCTGACTTGTGATGTAATTTTTATTTAAGTAGCTGGTCCGCCCGTCTTTGTCCAGAATTTTTCATCATAAATTTTAAGAATTTAAAAAGTGAATTTTTCATAAATTTTAAGAATTTAAAAAGTGAATTTTTCATAAATTTTAACAGCCCTATTAATAAAAATACACCATCCGCTCCGACTTATACGTTTGATAAAATAAAATATTAATAAACTTAAATTCTGTCTTCATTTTATCTATTCACTGAATAACACCTAAAAGTAGGCAGCACTTCCCTCAATTGTACTAAATATTCAAGTACTTCTTTCATTTTTGAAAGCTATCTGCCCTATCAGTCAGCTTTGAATTGAATTGTGAACGGTAAAGTTATCCGCTCGTTAAACACCAAAATTGGTGAGATAATTTATCCGCTCATTGCCAAATGTCATTTAAGGCCAAAACACGTTTATTATTAAGAATTATAGGTTAAAACATGTGTTAGTGTTGTTTCATATCTATTTTGTGATTATTAATAGGGCTGTGAGAATTTAAAAAGTGAAAATTAAATTGCGATTGATTTTTTGGTACGTTCCAATAATTTTTAATACACACAAATGTAGCATTCTGAGAGCGTAATGCCATCTGTTGGCGATCCTATTTTGTACAGGACAAAATTAGTCGTTTGTTAATAATTTTAGTCTGTTTGTCATTCCTTATAGAATAAATATTTTCATCATCCCATACAAAATGGAGTTTTTCAGAAATCGCCACCATCCACCCATGAATGTATACAATTTTGTGTTTCCACGATTTTTCAAACTTTTCCAGTCGAAATTTCAAAATTTCGGCTGCATAGTGTTGTTTCGTTGTTCAACATAAATTCAACAAAAAAAACCCCAATGCAAATCGAATTATATTCAGCCGAAATATGATCGTACTTTCAAAAAAAAACTACATTTTTATGTATCTACAAATTTAGATTGTTAAGTCTAAAATTGTTACTGAATATTTCCAAAGTTGAGGGACAAAATTAATCGATTGTCATTCTTTACACAGAGCGAATTACCCTCTCTTAAAATACCCCAAATACTAAAGTTCCTCAAAGGAACTAATTTGGAGGAAGAGCTGTATAAATGGGCACTCTCATCTAGCTTCTTAAAGGGGGGCACAATAGATCTTAAGGTCGCAGTGAAAAATATTACCCCAAATATTCATTCATTCATTATCATTCTTTAGAATCAATATTTTACCTTTCCTAAAAAATGGAATTTTCATATATCGCCACCATCTGCGCCTGAAAGTATGCAATATCGGGTTTTCACGATCTTCCTACTTCTACTATTTTTTTTTTACTATTGTCTTAATTTTCCTTAATTAAAAATTAAATTCAGATTGAATTTGATCAAATTTAGTAAACAATTGACAAAATTGAAAGTTGAATTTGTCTGATTTTTGGGTCAATAACTCAAGAACTTAAAATAATCAACGTAGCTTTAAAAATCTTATTTTTTTTATGTAGTTTCTGTAAATTAGATAGAGTTTGACGTCAGATATAGTAGTTTAACAGTTGATGAGATTGATATTTGCCTTCCTGCTGGTTCGTTAGTCGACAATTCATCGATCCAACTTTGTTCAGTACTTCTAGTGCTAACTTAAAACTAATCTAATTTTTTTCTGGAACTGCAAAAAGAACTGCAAATTTGGAATCCTATTTCAATTTCAAACTTATAGCTTGCTTAGTTGTTAACAAATCGGCATGTAGGTACTGCTAACTTCACAGTGATGATAGCAGTACGGGAGGTTGCACCCACTATTTGCTGAACTGCAAAATCTGGAATAGAAATGCAAAAAAAAAAAAAAAACAAAAGATCTGGTAATACCTGTTGTGGTCCCGTTAGTCATAGTTTAAAATTGTTATGGCAACTTCATAGACGTCAAGATCACGTAAGACTGAAACTGTCAATCGATTGAACAATCATCATTCGGAGTCAATCATTTACATCGACATCATTCTCAATTTTCAGAAAGATTCTTAAGAGAAGCGACCTAGTAGAAATAATTTTGCTACTCCACCCAGCTTCTTTTTTGCTGCTTTTATAGGCGAGTTTCTTATATCTACTAAGGACCTCCTAAGTCGAAAAATTCAATAAAAATTATTTCTAATAATGCAAGAAAATCTGCTAAATCAGAGCCACCTTTTACCAATTTCAATGTTATTCCGAACATTTTACAGAAAAAGGTAGAATTCAAAACCTGGTATTATAGATTTTTTTTTTGATTTGTGAAAAACATGCTCCATTTACTTTTTGTACGTCCAACGAATTTCATACCAAAAGTTTTATTTATAAAATGAGAATTTAAAGATGATTGATTCAATTATAAATATCTGAAAAAATGCATTTTTATTTTTTTGTTTCTACTGAAAACATGTGTTTTTAGTTGTTTTTTTTTTTTGTCAAAACATGCATAGCTACCTACCATTAACAATTATCATAGCCGTGCTATACCATCAATCATAAACCAACAAGCTCTAGTCACGAAATGAAATTAAAAATAGAGTTTCTATAGCTATCAACTTTTATGCTGTTGTGTCCTCGAAATGGCTAAATCCTTCGATCATGCAATACCAACCATTCAACCAACCAACCACCTATCTCTGACACATTTAAATGCAATTCCGCAGAGGCGTTGCCTCATAAATCGCTGAATCCGCTAATAACATTGTACAGTTACTTTGCATGATGCCCCATCCATCAGTTATAGTATATTAGGTATCGCGAGTTGGTATCGATGTAGAGAATTTGATAAGCGTGTTTTACGTACAAATTGTGTTGTTTACAGCTTGATATACGAGTATGATAGTTCTACATACATTTGTGACCCCAATTATAAATGAAAAGGATGATATTTATTTATATTGTTTCGAAATAACTATATAGGTATCTCGATTATAAAGTTCTTGTTTTATAGTGATGTCGATTATTTTGATAGCTTAATAGAAGAGAAGGTTAGTTATTTAATTATATAGAGCTATGTGAAGTCAAATGCTTCTGTTAATAGGTTATTTTATTTAAAAAAAAACTCGTATTTGAGCGTTTAATTTATTCGTTATTGATTGGTTACTATTGACAGGAAGCTTTTGTGTTGTCTTAAGAAAGTATATTGAGTCTAAGATTGTTGGGTGGAATTATTGAGCTTCTTTATAATTTTTTTAATTTTTTTAATGATTTAAAATATCTGACATTACGACTTCTTCAAGGTACTTTTCAATTAAAAATAAGTTTATACGAATTTCGGATTTCTCTATTAAACTTCGGTAAATAAATTTATGGAGGCTGAATTAGCCGACTCTTTAATAGTTTTTAACAAATTAAAAACAAAAATTGTAAAGGGTGTTTCCTTTAGACGTGTGGTTTTCAATCTGGCAATACTTTTTTTGGGAGTTGGTCTTTTTGACAGCTCTCACTTGATTTATGCTCAGTTTGGTTTGCCATTTCATAATGATAAAACTTACTCCTGAACAACGTTTGCAAATCGTGCATATTTATTACCAAAATAATGGTTCCGTTCGCGCGACTCATCGCGTCCAATATTCGGTCGACATAATCGCCCAGCAGGGTAATTTGAGCAACCATGGATCGGTTTCGCACCACGTTTACTCTAGTGGATAATGCGCATCCTCAGAGACGCCGTACATTGCGCACCGAAGACGATATTGCTGGAGCAGAGTATCGAAAAAGACCCGAATGAGTCCATCCGCCATCGCGCGCAACAATTGGAGCTGGGGCCTCTTGGGCTTCTCCAGGCTGGAACACTTGCCCAAAATCATTTTTAAAACATAATGGCAAACCCTTATCTTTATAATAAAGCTAAATTCTTGGCCATAGCATTAAATTATATGCGTTTTATTTCTTCTTGAAAACCACACGTCTAAAAAAACACCCTTTACTTTGTAAAGCCCGCATCACACGACGCTTGTTTTAGTTAGAACCGGTGCTATTTTTCTTGCTAGTTTTGCTGCTGGATTTTAGCAGACGTCAAAAGGTACATGTATATTTTCAAATGTCATTTTTTCTATTTCGTTTATTTATTTTCTAATAGTTTTTTCAACTTCAAACAAAATTAAACGTGATTTCATTCATTTGTATATTTAGTTCTATCAGATGTATGCATTTTTGTGAAAATTTGTGTAGAAAAATATTGTGAAAATTCGTACAAATTCGCAAGAAATGTCAAAAAACCATCAGCGAATCCAGCTCCAAAACAATCATCGAGTGAAGCCGAAGAATTCAAACCAGCAAAACATCCAGCACCACACCATGCAACGAAACCAGCACGAAAGCCAGCAAGCATTTGTAGCAGGAAAACAAGCGTCGTGTGATGCAGGCTTAACGTAAAATTTAGAAAATTTAAATTATTAGGGGTTTTTGTGTGACAACACACTTCAGTTAGGCTGCCAAGCTTTCGCACCATCATTTTAATGTTGAAGGTTTGAATGAACAACAACACTTGAGCGAGCTACCAGTATTGACAAGAGTTATAGCTATTTTACGATTGACACGCCTATCATCAGACTCCTTTTGTGGTGCTTGGTCATTTTTTCAATTTTATTTAGAAAAACTTTTGCCACGACTCGGAGGCGAACCAAACAAAGCTTCCTTCATAGTCATATGTACTACGCACTGCGCTACCGAAGGTCACGTGATCGGTCCATCCCATATTTAGGTTTTATTGTTTGACAAATTCATTTGAATCCACCAGCATTTTTACTAGCCACCCACAAGTTGTTGTTGTAGGGTAAATGTGGGTGAGATGGCATACCTTTTTTATTTTGTCAATATCTTCCAAAATAAAAAATATTTAGTTTTTTAATTTCATATAAATATTCCTTATTATATTACATAAGTAATAGATGGTATACCCAGGTGGGTGGGATGGCGCAAATATGATAAACAAGGGCAAACGAAGTTAAGCACTTGACCACTAGCGAAATAATGATAATAACTAGTAAACGTTTGATACGTCCATTTAAACTTCTTCACTTGTGCCAAAAAAAATTTCAGAAAAACAACGCTTCATATTTTGAAATATTTGAAATAATAATAAGTAATTTATCGGGTGAGATGGTATGCGGCCATAGTACACAAAAATGAAAATGCGTGAAGTGGAATGCGCCAACTCACCCTCAAAAAACTGCATCATCTCCCCCTCTTTGTCATATTACATTATTCTAAAGCACAAAATAACACCCGTTGCCACTTTTACAAAATTCTAATAGAGAGTTCATAGACAATACTTTTTTGTATGTATTGATATATCATAGACATCCAAGCAACAATCGACTTACAAAAAAAAAACCAAAGCAAAAAAGAGTGCAAAAAATTTTTTCGAAAAAAATACCTACCTGATTTTAATTTCAGATTTTTTTCTTTTTTTGCAATACAGACAAATCGGCAAATACTGCAGGCTACTTCGATTTAAAATCATAAAATGCATAGAAAAAAGGTTTAAAAGTTTTGATTGAATATTAAATGTACGAGATATTTAAGGTGCGCCATCTCCCCCGCTGCGCCATCTCACCCGCTTTTACCCTACATTCAATTTCTTTCTATTTTCTCCGTACTCGATTTAGAAATTAGAAAATTTAGTTTAAGAAATTTTTTTTTATTTTTTCTTTTTTGTTTTTAATTTTTTTTTTTTTTCAAATTTTGAGTTTGAAAATTAATTTTTCCAAAACTATGAACTAAAACAATTTAATTGAAAAACAGAATTAATGGATACATTTCTGGCTTAAGAATGGAATTTTCATAATTTTTTTTTTTCTAACTCGCGACGATTTTTTTTTTTAGAAAATTGCCCAAAAGACTAGAAGCAGAGAAATAGACCCCCCGTCCTTATAGCGATTTTTTTTGTCTCGACCGAACCAACATGCCTTATCCTTATTTTTCACATCTTATTTCATTCAAAACACCCTGTAAACTGCATAGAGTTTGACCAATTTTCATAATTTCAATATGGGTCAGTTTCACAGTGAACTTGAATAAGTGACACTCATGTTTCCCATATTGGGACTTAAGGCTCAGTAATCAGTTTCACAGTATTCTTAGAGGCACTTAAGCGACCAAATGCGCAATAGCTAAGAGCCCCACTTTTTCAGATAAGTAAATATGTACTGTGATATTGAGACATAATCTGTCATTTTGGTCACTTAAGTGCCTTTTAATCCAACTATGAAAATAGGCGTAAGCTGAAGATGTTTTGTCTAAACAAATTTGGTATTTTGTTAAAAGAAAAATGCCATGCCATAAGTTACCTAAAATTGTAGACGATAGTGAGTCATAACCACCTCTACCTTTCTACCTGGCCTAGAGTCTAGTTCGTTAAACTTTTTTTTTTAACATTTTCTAGATGTGGTTATGTGTTGAAAGTTTAAGACTTTATTTTTCATACAAAATTTTACAACTATTAAGGGAAATTTTGAGGCACATTAGATCTTAAGGTCGCAATGCAATTAATACCACAAAATTTTCATTCTAGAGAAATCTTATTTCTTTTCTAAAAATTACCTACGATTTTAATAAACTAAAAATGTACAATACGGGTCACTTGAATAATGGCAACACTTTTATTGAACTAAAATGAAAATTATAAGTGCATGTAATTCCTTATAGTATGACTTTTATAAAAAGTTAGTGGAAAAATAGTTTAAGAATCACTCAAGAGAATCCACCAACAAAAATCACTTTATTGTACAAAGTAACGGGACTCTAACAAAATTTGTAAACAGAGTCAGAAATTCAAGCAATAAAATCGGTTCACTTGAATAAAGGCAGTGGTGAAATTAACTGAATTTGTGAATATTATGTAACGAAATCTGTGATAGTTGAGTAAAATTTGAAATAAAGTAAATTAATTTTGTGCAGTTTTTCCCAAAAATGGGCAAAGGAAAAGATTTAAATACACCCGAGAAAGTTTAAATAAATTTTTACCACTCGGAAGGTTATTCCAACCGCAATATCGCAAAAATAAATTTTTTTGTTTTTTGATAATTATTTAAGAGATCAGATAAGAGATTAGATAAGAGATTTTCATGGAAAAAAATATAAAGAAAGAACATCTGAAGTGGTTTCAACAGCTGATAGGCACAAAATCATTCGGTGTGCTTCGAACTACAGTCGTTCGATACCAAAAATCAAGTTCTAGGCCGGAGTAAACGCTTGCAAATCCACTGTTTCGCATGTCATTCTTTATCCGAAGCACCTAAAGCAGTTAAAGCTCGTAAAAAAACCTCCGTGCTTAATCAACTTCGACTAGAATTTTCAAAAGAAAAACATGCTTTTTAAGGGGAAAGAGTCAAGTTGAAAATGACTGGCGAATGATTGTCTTTACGGATGAAAAGAAGTTTAGTTTGGATAGGCCTGCTGGCTACAACTTATTTTCTCATGATTTACGCAAAAAAAAACAACGGTTTCTAGTACGTCATCACAGCCGAGAGGGTGGGGCGCGATCAGCTAGCACTTGAGCTAAGTTTAAAAAGTACTAATAAATGACGGAAATCACCTACAAAATAATATTGGAGTCAGCATTTCTTAAGTGAAACGAGTTATTTGGATCTTTGTCTTGGATTCTGCAACAAAATATTTCACAAATCAATACTGCTCACACAGTTAATCGTTTGTTGCAAGTCAAAACGTGGAATTATTGATTTGGCCTCCATATTCACTGAGTTTAACTTTATAGGAAATGTTTGAGGACCTCCAAATCACAAATTATACGAAGGAGGAAAGCAGTACGAAAATATGGAATAACTTAAGTCAGCTGGACCTAATTTTTCGTTATAATTAGATACTTAAATCATTGTACGACTCACTCCCGCCTTCCAGACCGCCTCAGTCATAACTAACTTTATGTTAAATAATTATGTATTATAATCATCAACAAAAATTAATAATTAAAAACAAAAAATACACATTTTCCTTATTTATTGTCTTTGCCTCTATTCAAGTGAACCAATTTTATTGCTCGAATTTCCGACTTTGTTTACAAAATTTGTTATAGTCCCGTTACTTTGTACAGTAAAGTGATTTGTGTTTAGTGCGTATTCTCTTGAGAGAATCTGAAACTATTTTTCTTCTCACTTATTAAAGTCGTGTAACGAATTATAGGGACATATTTCTAGTTTAACTTCAATAAAAGTGTTGCCTTTAATCAAGTGAACCGTAGTGTATGAATTATTTAAACTATGGTTAATAGCTAAAAAAAACAATTTTTTCAAAATCTTTGGATACTGATTTTCCGCTGGGAGAGAAGATACACCAGTTTTGTTTCTAAACGTCTATGCTTTTGACTCCCGGGAACAAAAAAATCTATAGCTATCCATTTTCTGGTCTAAAATGACATTTTGATGGTTGGACGGTATATAATGAAAAACTTCAACAATATACAGGTTCCTAATATTTTTTGTTTTCATTATTTTCATACATAATATACAAAATCCTTGAACTTTTGTTCACTCCCTCATATAGAACTTGATATAAAATTATTTACAAAATCCATAAAGCACTTCATTTCCCTGGGGCTCATTGAATTATAAATTTAGAGAGCCTTTTAAACATTTTCCAAACATTTTTCATGCCATCGTCGCATCATACATGTTTTTATTTTTTTGCAGAATAAAATGGCCACAATACTTTTAAGCTTTTTCATTGTTGCTTAAAATGAAGACGAGTGAGTGCCAGAAGTGCTTGAGGGGCACTTTTGAGTGCAAACATAAAACAAAAACGTTTTGGAAGTGTGTGTCCTTTTTGTAGGTAGGTAGGTAGGTACTGATGTTCTTGGCCAAAATATTGTTTGTTGTTGGTCAAAATGTGAAATAACCTCTCTGTCCCTCTTTTTTTTTTTTTCCTTCCTTACTTGCAGGGATGTGATGTTCATTGGTGAGTGTGATATTTTTCCAACAGAATGAGAATTTAGAAAAAAAAAAATCACTCCACAGATGTATGTATGTACAAACAGTGACATTCTCTTGTTTGTGTTGTTTTTGAGTTATTTTTGTTTTTTAGAATTTTGATGGAAATAATCTAAAAAAATTAAAAACACCATCACCAACAGCTACACCTCCTACCTAAACTATATAAAATCTAGATCAAGAACATGATGGGACTGTGCAAAACAAGAAAAGAAAAAAAAAACTTTTTGCATGGCCTGTAACGTGTGACTTTGAAAATGAAATGAAAATTATACACATTTTCAACAAAATGTTTTGTACCTACCCTCCTTATTTTAGTCCTTATATTTCGTGTAATTTCTACTCTAATTATAGCTTTGACTACACATGCAGAAGGATAAAATTCAAACTTTTTAATTCAAGAGCGGGTGGTATTTCGTGCAGAACAAATTTGTATTTTTTTATTTTGTAATTTTTTTACTTTTTTTTTTTTAATTTTGAAGACGAACAACGATGACGACACACACTCAAATTATACTTTCTATTATTTGTTTTATTTTGTTTTTGTTTCAGTTAATATTAATTAAGAAGGAGGTTTATTATTGCTCGAGTACATAATTATTAACTTTGCGTTGGCAATTAGTTTCGATTAGTGTTCCCATGGTCCTTGAGATAGGGGCCTTGTTTTGTTGTCTCTGTGAATGGAATGAATGGCGTTTGTCGAAAATAAGTCATTAAGAAGTTCAGTAATTTTTAGGAAATTTGATATTTTAACTTAATATTTTTTAAAGATTGATAGAATTAAACTTAGATAGAATTTATTTTCGAGTCTGTAAACCTTCGTGAATAGCAACAAAACTGAGCATTATCGAAGCTTATCGTCATTTTAAAAGAATTGACGAGCTCTGTGAAAGACTTGAAATAAATTCGAAAATTCAAAGGACGTTTTACCAAAATTGGTGAAATAGCTTCGAAAGCACTTCGTTTAACACACTAAACAAAACAGAACATTGCCTTATTTTACCCATCTTTAAATATTGGATGAGCTCTATAAAAGACAGAAATTATATTTTATTAATTTTGAAAGGAAGCTTTATCAATAAGTGCTAAAATAGCTTCGAAAGCGCTTCCTTTAAAAACTAAAGAATACAGAGCACTATACCTTATTACCAATCTTTAAAAATTTGACGTACGCTTTTAAATACACAAAAGATATTTTAACAATTTTCAAACGAAGCTTTATCAAAACTGGTCAAATAATTTCGAAAGCGCTTCCTTTAAAACACTTAACAAGCTTAATAGATGTAAAATATTTATAAGCGAGTTAAATTGGCAATAAATATAGTTAGGTTTTCAATTTGTGTAGAAGTAAATTTAGTACCGAAATTACAAGTACATAAGTATCTAATATTGAAAATTCATTATTAAAATAAATGTACCTACAAATCGGTATTTAAAGTGTTAAGATATCGTAAGTCGAAAAATTCAATAAAAAATATTAATAATAAAAAAAAAAAATTCAACAGAATCAAAGCCACCTCTTGGCAATTTCAGCGTAATAATGTTATTTTGAAGAATTTACAGAAAAAAACAGGACTCAAAACCTCTTGTCATATTCAGCAGGTTTTTTTTTTTTGTTTTTTTGAAAAACATGGAAAAATGCGGTACAAGTTTCTGTACTTCAACCGTCGATATGTATTCATATTTCTATTTTTATGAAATGTTTTAATTCAGGATATCTTCTCGTATTTGAGTTCCATATACACTTTTCTATGTGTTACATGATTTTAAATCAAATTTTCAATACGATTCCGAAAGGAAGCTTTAAGGTGTTCTTAAGATCTGTTAACCAAGTTAAGACTGTTAATGGGAAGCATAGTTCTGAAACTAAGTAAACATTTTCTTCTGCCAACTTCAATAAATTTGTAAGTAATCACTTCCATAATACTTGTATACTGCTTACAAGATGAGCAACATGAGTTTCTATAATTTATTTAAAGGAAGCTGTATATAATGATGTATTTTTTACTTCTTTCTATATTTTGTGGTTTATAAGAAATAGTTTTTTGTTTCTTTTAAGCTATATCTTTAAAAAAATAATTTTTAAAATATTTTAAAATGAAGATTTATAATGCTCTTGAGATGTTTAGGCTCTCCATTCCTGCCAATACACGCACACAAGAATGGTTAAGAATTGTAAGTCACTTGTTCTATATAAGCTGTCGTGCCACCCAATTTATTTTATTTATTTATTTACTTAGGATGTTTATAAGAAGAAAAGATCTGAAACTGGTCAGTCGTTTTTTTTTTTCTTTGCGCCAAGATATTCAAGTTTTTGTTTTCACAATTCTTGTATTAAATCATTATTGGATGATTTACATGAGTCTTTGTAAGATGTTAAGAGGAGTTTCTTAGTGCTTCAACCTATTTTCACATTTGAAAACAGGTATTTTTTTTTTAGGAAATCTACATTCTTAATTCTTATAAGGTTTTGATAATAATTTCATGTAGCAACCAAACTAAGAGTAATATATTTCTATGAAAGTCATTAAGTTATCTTCTGGATAAGCTTGTGTATGAGATTATGCAATAATCGGCTTTACATTTTTTTTTTAATTTTTTTTTATTTGATAAGGACACACTAAAGAACTTTCATTGAATTAATACTTCTATATAACATTATCAATGGAACTAATAGTCGTCAGAGTTGTAAAAAATGCAGTCTTTTCTGTACTGCAGTTAATTGACTAAAAAAACTAATTTCCTTAAGTCTTTTAACTTACAAAAAGACTTTAACTATGTAATTCGGGCAGTCGTAGTCAGTACCAAAATTATAGTTCTGCGCAGTTAATAAAAGCAGTTAATTGACTAAAAGTTAATTAACTGCAGTACCTTTTAACTTGTTTTTGTTCTTTTAGTCACTCGAAAGTCTACAGTACTGGCCTTGTTTTTGTTTTAGTCAGTCAGTTTTAACTGCAGTTAATTTAGTATAAGTCTTTTAACTTATTTTTGTCTTTTTTTGACTATAGTACATCAGAATTGTAATAAAAGTATTACAAAAAGTAAATAAAATTCTCACAATGCATTTTGTTTGACATTAGTAGCAATCAGGATCTCCCACACCAACGCGAAACTTTCGTGGCGACTACGAAAACAATAATAACAACATGTGGTTGGCAATGAAAACAATAATATATTAGATTTGTATCTAAAAAAATTAGGAAAAAAAAGATTTTATAAGTTCAATAAAAGGCAGCATGCCCCCCCATACATACCTCACTGATTATTAAAATCGTTGGGACCTATTTCATAATGAAATAAGTCACAAATGAATTAACTCCCAAATTTATGAACTAAGTCCCAACGAAATTTTGGTGGGAGTTAAAACAAGTAGTTTTAATTGATAAAGCGGGATAATAAGAAACGGGATTATAAAAAACGGGATTATAAGAGACGGGATTATAAAAAGCGGGATCTTGAAAAAACGGGATTTTAAAAAACAGGATTATAAAAAGCGGGATTGTAAAACCGGGATTTTAAAAAACGGGATTATAAAAAGCGGGATATCGAACCAAACCCCAATATTTGGCTTCCGACTTCAGGTTTATACGTAAAAACGAGATTCTTAAATGTCTTCTAGTTTTTTGTGAAAATTGAAAATAACTAAATTTACTTAACTATACATAGCTTTTAAAGAAAATATGATCTTTAAAACAACTTAACCCTCTACCGCATACGAAGCCAAATATGGCTTTCTACCAGTGGCGAGGCGTCATATTGTTCATTTCGTTCATGAACGCCTAACTTTCCTATACAAATATTAAAATTTTCTCGTTATCCTAACAACCCAAAAAATTTTATTACTTATCTGCTAATTTGAGTGAATTTCTCACTCTGTTTCCCAGTTTCCGACTCATGCAACACTTTCATGCACTCAATTCAAATCAAACACCACTAGCAACAATAAAATCTCTCTCTTTTGACTTTCAACATCAACTCGTTCACATGATTTGAGAACGAAATGTATCCATTGGAAGTAAGTTTGGTATACACAACAAAACAAAACAGCTCACATTTGTGTAGCACCCATTTCGTTCACATGATTTGGAAACGAAATGTATCCACTGAAAGTATACACACAAACAAAAAAGTATAGCTCTCATCGTATCAGCTGATTCGTTCAAATTAGCTGTGAACGAATCCAAGCAAATTTTGGTCAAAGTTCACACTCAGATATATGTATGGGAGAAGTGTAGGCACAATGTGTAGGAACATAATATATTTAGATAGGATGTTGTTGATGTTGACATTGTTCTATTCGTATTTCGTGCTGGAAGATTATGAACGAAATGGGAATTTTGGCAATGCATTGAGTTTTTTTTTTAACGAAGGTAAGAAAACGATTTTTGTTTAAACTGTAGATTAAATTTTGGAACTTTTTTAAGTAATGATTTTATAATTTGGGTAAAATTTATTTAAAAAAATGACATCAAGTAGTTAGTGAAAAAGTTCTTACGTATGCGATTGTATAAATGAAAAACTTTGGAAGAAATATGAATTAATTTTTAAAAATTAAACGTTAAGCAATTTCTTGAAAAAATTCGAAATGATGATGTCAGGTCACTTTTTCCAGAAATATTTAAACTTTGTGAGAGAAGTATTAGAACTTTCAATGGTTACCATTGAAAAAAAACAGACAGAAACAGTTGGAAGATACTTTTCATTAAAATGTATTACAAATATTTTTGAAGTAATAAAGAAGATTTGAATTAAAATTTATGTAATACCACCATAATGTACCTGTTAATTGTAAACATATAAAAAAATTTAAATAAATGAAGTGCACGAACGCATTTTTAATTCACGCTTCTCCATTGCTTTCTACAGTTATATCCCTTTTTCTCCCGACTTCAATAAAAAAATGATCAAAATTCAAAACACAACACGATCCTCTTCTGTGCATTTCTGAGAACAAAAATCTTTGCCTCGCACACGTGCACCAAACAAGAAGGAAGATATTCATGTTTGCAGGTCAGTGGTTACTTTTTGTCATTGAAAACGGTAGTGTGAAAAATTTTCTTATTTCAAGTAATAATAACTTTTGTGTTAGGTGAGTTAAGTGGTCATACAAATGTATTTCTGGTTGTGTCTAATTCTCTTTGAAATTAATAAATTTTTATAAAAAAAAATTACTATCTTGCTTATTTGAGAGGTAAAAGTGTACAAGCCGTATTTGGCTTCGTATGCAGTAAGGTGAAGAAAACATACATATTTCGTTGAGTTTTTAATTTAAAGAAAAAAAATTTGTTGGTTTTTAATGACAACCCAAAGAATTCATTTTAAGCGTATTTTATTTTTTTCCTCTTTAAACAATAATTCATGCGGTAGAGGGTTAAACAACGAATCAAAGTCAAATCAAGGGAAGCTTATTTTTATTATTTTTTTCAAAAACTTAAAGACATTTTAGCATCTCCCGCCGAAAAAGGATGAGATAAACCTCCCTCCCCCCATACAATATTTTGTCTTGCACCAGCTTCTTGGCTTTTAATCTTATTTAAAAACTCTTTAAACAGATTTAAAGACTTCAATTCAAGACTGCAGTCAGTAAAGTCACAGTCCTATCAGTAAATTTAAAAAAAAGTTCTACTTGGTACTTAAACTTCAAAACTACATCATTCAGCCGTCAATTTCAATATTCTGACTTTGCAGTTAGCCTAACCAGTGAACAGTCAATAGACTATAGAAATTTATTGACTGCAATACTTTTTGACTACTTTTAAGTCAATTCTGTCATTTAATACTAATCTGTAGCGTAGGGAGGGATCTAAGATTTGCGTTATTTATTTTATTTTATTAAATTTTATTTTATTTTTTTTATTGTATTTTATTTTATTTTATTTTATTTTATTTATAATAACACAGGGTCATGATTTGGGTTGAAGAGGTCTTAATTACAAAATTTTAACGCTCTGCTAAAACTAAAAAATATGATTTAAGTGGGTGTGGCAGTGGGCGGATTTTACTCAAACTTTTTTTTTTATAGGTCTTGTTAAAATCAAAAAAAAATTAAAAATAGTAGTACATATAACCCCGGTCTTCTAACGTTTTTTTTGGAAGCAGTTTCGAAAATGTAACACCATATGTACATAGAGTCCAAAAAATTGAGATCATTCAGTCAGTCGTAGAATATCCGTCAAACTGGAAAGACGTCTGGCTATACAATAAGATGTTAATGTACATACTTAAATTTCATTGTTTTTTTTTTTAACTCTATAATGTGTTTCTGTCATTTATTTAAACCTTGATGGTTGTTAAGTTTCCAATGTGTAAAAGTTTTTTTTTTTTTTTTGATGATTTGTGATTTTAGACCCCCACGTATAAAACATTTTTAACAATTCACACTTTAAGCACCCTCTTTACAGATAAGATATATTTTTTTTTTTTTCTTTTTATAAAGAAATATCTGCTATACTAACAAAACAACTATGTGATTTATTTTCAATCTGTTCTTCATGTATAACCTCCTGCTGTTACTGTTGCAGCATTTGTTTTTTTTTTATTTATTTTGGTTCAAGTGTTAAGTTTCTTATGATTTCGTTTAAATCAAAGATTCCAACAAAAAAAATGAGTAATACAATGCGTTCCATCATCATGAAGTTTAATCAACCTACTTAACGCGAAAACGTTTTTCTCATCATCCCACAGGATTATACCAAGGATATCTTTTTTTTTTGGTTTGTTGTTGTTGTTTGTTTTCTATAACAAAGAGAAGACAAACACAAAAAAATATATTATATCAATTTGTTAGACAAATGATACGAACAAATGTTTCGCCATTGATCATAATTTTCAATGTTGTATATAGAACAGGTTCAATGGCGAAGGATGTAAAGATTTGTCTCTCTTATATGATTGACATTCTTTGACAGCGAATACAAAAAAAAAAAAAAAAAAAAAAAAAAAAAAAAAAAAAATGGAAAATAACGGACTTGTCTCAAACTTTTCTTCTTTTATGAAATTTTGTTTTTTTTAAGGAATTTCATCAAATTATTTTTCATAAGAAACATTTAAGGTCTCTAAATATATTGATAATAATTATGGGTGTGTTTTGTTTTGAAGTTTCTCATTTTTAACAGACTGGTTGTAAGTGAATCGATTTTTGCTGTATGTTTTAATCCTGGTTGTCCTTATATCCTTTCGAATGTAGGTATCAATTTAATATTATGAGCATTTGTGCGAAGATTATTTATACTAATTTTTGTATTTTCCCTTTGACGAGCAAATACCTAAAAAAAGTTTAATTAAAATTAATAACATTTCGAAATTAATATAGAAAATGTACGTTTATCTTTTTTGAAACCTTATACCTAAAACGTAAGGGTTGAGATCCTAGATTTTGACTCTTCAACAACATCGCCTTGCTTAAATTTATTTCAATTTCACTGATATACATAGTTTGTATATGTTCAAAAGTTAATAAACCTATACTCGGTAAAAATACCAGCAAACAAATAATATAAAGTGGAGAAAGCAATTATCTTAAGTGGCCAGCAATATAGAAATATATAGCAACAGAACTTTTACTACTTTTGTGTAACACTAAACCTACTACTATAGTTGATGTAGTTAGGTATCTATTGTTAGTTTTACTTTCATTTTGTTTCATCAGGTTTTTTGTTTTTTTTTTTTTTGTTTTTATTTGTTTTATCTGAGAAATCATTAAGTACTCAATTTAATTATAGGATAGAACACCTACAATATAGTTCGGGTGAAACACTAAACCAAAACAATAATGATATTTGACTCACTCATGAGGTTGATTGTAATAGGTTGATTTCTTACTCATATTAAAATCGATAAATATCCTTGTGTAGTCTGGCTTTGCACAGTATTTTAAATGAATTTTAGCATTTTAACCCTTTACCGCATGAATTATTGTTTAAAGAGGAAAAAAAATACGCTTAAAATGACGTTTTTTTAATTAAAGCCTAGTAAACAGTTCCTCCTCGAAAAAAAAATACATGTACTTCTTTTTGGAGTGATTTTATCGCAAACAAAATTTTTGACGTTTAAAATTTTATTATCGAACTGTGAACCAAACCTATTGAAAAAAATTTATATTCACCACGTAAACTTTTTCGCGCAAAACAATGTTGGTGACATTGTTTTGTGGAAAAAAAGAAGACAACGAATACAAATTTTTTATTTCAACTCTGATTTTTTTTCTTCCGAAAAAAAAAAACAAGTTCTTGCCACTTATGTTTTTTTTTAGTTCAAAAGAACTGTGTATACTCGGCTTAAAAACCAAAAAAAAATTTTTTCTTTTAAATAAAAAACTCAACCAAATATGTATATTTTCAACCCCTTACTGCATAAGAAGCTAAATATGGCTTGTACACTTTTACCTCTCAAACGAGCAAGTTAATAATTTTTTTTTAATAAAAATGTATTTATTTCAAAGAGAATTAGACACACAATCCGAAATATATTTTTATGGTCACTAAACTCACCTAACAGAAAAGTTATTATTATTTGAAATAAGAAAATTTTTGACACTTCCGTTTTCATTGACAACAAGTAACACACTGACCTGCAAACATGAATATCTTCCTTCTTGTTTGGTGCAAAAGCACAGCTATTTGTTCTCAGAAAAGCACAGAAGAGGATCTTGTTGAGTTTTGATCATTTTTTTTTATTGAAGTCAGGAGAAAAGAGGACATAACTGTAGAAAGCCATATTTGGCTTCGTATGCGGTAAAGGGTTAAATAGTGAAAAATTAAATTTATAGGGACTTCAAACAACCCTTTAATATGAATTTTTTGGAACGCTCCAATAATTTGTATATACAAATGTAGCAGTCTGAGAGCGTAACGCCATCTGTTGACGATTCCATTTTTTTTGAGGGATGAAATTAACGATTGACAATATCAGTAGTGTTTGTCATTCCTTAGAATTTATATTTTCTGATTCAATTCGCATATACAAAATGAAATTTTCGTTATTCAGCACCATTCACACCTGAAAGTATGCAATTTCGGGTTTTCACACTTTTCCTACTTTTTCTGTCGAAATTTCCAATTTTTGGCTCTGTTGTGTCGAAAGATTTATTTTTATGTGTTATGCATCTTTTAAAAATTGCCAGGAGTAAGGCTTTTGATTTTGTGGGGTGAAATATTGTTTTCTAAATTCCCCGAAAATCATCACAAAAAGATTATAAAAACTCTATTTCGTAAGTGCAATAGATTTTTACATTTTTCCAAAAACAAAAAGAAGACATTTTGAGATATTCTTTTAATAATGTTTTGAAAACAACAACAGCCCTATTCTGCTATTCATCGGGGGGAATTTTTCTATAATTTTCACTCATCACTATTCTGCTATTCATTCGAAGTGAATCTGTATTAAAGTCGGTAACGTCGGTAATACTGCGCGGTATTCTGCTATTCACGTGAACGCATTCATTCTATACAATTCAAATCCGCATATGAAATGTAGCGGATTTTTCATTTAATGGGTCGTCTGTCTGGTTGGTTGTTAGTAAAATGTAAGTAAAAAGTAATTTATTATGATTAATTTAGAATATTTGTTTGTAATAATAATAGATTATTAACATTTTTAGGGGTAGAACGACAAACAAAGACCAATTTACGGCAATAATTTCTGCAATGAATTTTTCTTTTCTTGAAATTGAATCATTTCGCTGCGGAGGTGGAAGATTCGATTCAACAATCTCCAATACATACAGAAATGCTCTTTTATTTAACCGAAAGTTTTTGGTAAACCTATGATTTTGAAATAATTGGTTTATTATTATTTCAAATGAAAATAAATTTTTTTCGATTTTCTAACATTTCTCCGTAGCTCTCTGTTCGATGATTCTCTTATTCCTCTGTTTACAATTGAAAATAAAGTCCAATACTGTCCATTTCCAAATTCAATTACGAAGATGAATCAAATTAAAAATTAAAATCAAAACAATTTATCCAAGATTTTGACATGAACAGCTGTTTACGTGAATGTCAAATTGGTTTGGGATAATGTAGTTCACCCGATGGATAGCAGAATGCAAAGGCAGTGTGAAAGGGAATCGAATGGGTGAATCGAATATACAATCCACGTGAATAGCAGAATAGGGCTGCAAACCAAATCTTTCTCTTCGGAATTTTTTCAAACTTTACCGGATATAGCATGTGATTTTTGTTTTTTTTTTTGGTCATGGTTTTTCAACTTTGATTAGGTCTACTGTAGAAACCACAAAAAAACAAGCGTGTAAATCTTTTTTTACCCAGAGGTGTATAGTTAAAAATATTACACAAACACAATAAATGAACGTTTACTTATATTGTACGAAATAAGTGTTACAAAATCACTCTATTACAATAAAATTTGTACTTTTCATGATATTTATACAAACCAAACCGAATTTCAAGACCTTAAATATTTAAAAACTGGTTCAAATTTAGTCCTCAATTTCATTGGTTATTACCTATATTATAACAAGCACTTTAATATTTAAAAATGCTTTAAGTACTACTTTTTGGTAAATCTGAAGTTATCCCAGTTAAAATAAATTAAAAAAAATTATTTGTTTCAAAAATACCTAACTATAACAAAGCCAAATTCTGCTATTTTATCACTTGTGAGTTAAGGCTAATTATTTTTACTTGTGACATATACATACATAGGTTAGGTTAGGTTAAAGTGGCTGTTGGTTGGGAAGTCCAACACACTTAGACCAAAATATGGTCCGTTGTGATACCACATGGATCAGTTGATCAGCTTAACTCGTTGAACCAATTGGAGCTTCGAATGAAGCGTAGGAGACAAATAATGTCAGAATTTTTTAGATCGCTGGTATCGTTGAAGTAGTAGTCTCCAAGGTGGATTCTACGTCTTTGTGATAAGGCAAGGCATGTGCATAGAAGATGCGAGATTGTATCTTCTTCTTCTTCGTCCATGCAACTCCTACAAAAATCATTTGCAGGGGCTCCAAGTCGAATAGCATGCCTTCCTATTAAGCAGTGCCCAGTCAGGACACCTATAACGTAGCTAATGTGCAATCTACTCAGAGAGATTAATTGTTTTGAATATACATACATAGGTACCTACTATATGGCAAGTTATGGATTCGTAAAAAAATCGAACTCGGGATTTTGATCAAAGTTGACATTACGATGATAGCGAAGTCGAAAAGAGTGGGTCTCGCAATTCTGTCCATCTATCTGTCTGTCTGTCCTTTCGGCTGCAGCCTAAACGGGTCGGTCGATTTTCTTCAAAGTTGGTACCTAGCGTTTTTTGGGCATTCCCCCTATACGTTTTTTTCATTTTTTTAAAGACCAAAAATAAACATTTTTTTTTATAGCAAAAAATGAAAATCTTATTTTTCTCAAAACGTGCCCACAACAAAAAAAAATTCATTCATTTTTTTTTACAAAAAGGCAACCATTTTATAATAAAAAAAATTCCGAAAAATGGTTAAGAATGGTACTTCCCATCATAGGACCATTTTTTTGATTTTCGGTTTTCTCAAAAACATTTCAACTGATATTGATCAATTTTTTTTGGAGAATATTTGAAAGAGTTTTAAAAGTCTACCATATTATTGGAAACAAAATTTTCTATCGTTTAAAAATGGTATCTCTCACAGAACCATTTTTTTTTATTTTCGACTATCTCATTATCAGTTGGACTGATTTTATTGAATTTTGTTGCACAAAAACTTCAAATAAGTATAATAATATGTTGCATACCAAAATTTTCAAAAGAATAAATTATTGATTTTTAAAACAATTTTCTAATTTATTTTTTGAAAATTCCATATTTCGATGATATTTTTTTTAAATTTATTTTGTAACTCCGCATTGATTGAGATTTCCTTAAGAAATCGGATGATATACATTGCATTGGTGTCAAAACAATCTCAGAGTTTGTTCAGTAAATTTATGTTTAATTACATGTTTTTTTTACAATTTTTCAGTCTAATTTGTAAGTTTCATGCATATTTGCAACACTGATATTGTTCATAAATAAATGTACCTACTCGCATAATACTACCTTAAACTTAACTACGTTTTAATCAGGTGGTATACATATAGGCTCCCATAACTAATTTAATTCTTTTGTAAGATATATGTATATAGTTTTTGAAATATTAAAACTTTAAAAACACAGTGTGATCGCACATAAGAGCAAGTTAGTGCGACCATTTTTTTTTTGAGATGAAGAGCGGTTGCAAAAAAAATGTTTTTTGATTTATAACCAAAAGACAAGTTTTATTTTTCTCCTGTGAACTCATGACCCCGTACCAATATTTATGTGTCGAGTACCTACTAATGAGAACGTTACTCAGACATTGTGAAACAGACCCTAAATATTTTTTTTTCTTCAACATAATTTAATTGAATTTCACAACATTCACGTTATTAGCTTAAAAATATAAGCTTAACACTAAAACTTTATTTTCCTGCTTTTGTTTTTGTAGCTTTAACCGACCAATTTACTTTCAAGCCTTATTTTTCAAGCCTTTCCTTATTTTGTATGGAATTTTTTCTGGTATATTTATATACTAAAGAACAATTCTGGCGTTATTTCCAGGAGCCGAAAAACCATATTTGGTTGCGTATGCAGTAATTGGTTAGGGTACTTTCTTGAGAATGCTCACAAAAATATCTACATATCTCCCTCAAAATTCAACTTTTTTCGGAATTTTTTGGAAGTTTAATCTTTTTTGTCTAATTTTTCTTCGTGTCCGTAGATTGATCTGCCCTTATCGTGATTCTCAATTATTTTTTATGTACATATCTGTGGTGAATTCATGATGTTGTAATCCAGAAGGGGGGAAGGGAGGGATTTAAAACTAATAATATTTTTTTATGGATGATGTAATGGGTGTTTTTTTTAGACGTGTGGTTTTCAATCTGGCAATAGTTTTTTCGGAGTTGGTCTTTTTGACAGCTTGGCAACTTGTGAAAAATACGAAAACTTCGATTTTTGTGCAATTTTGGCGCTTTTGGTTGACTTTTACAACAAAACATTCATAAACTTTAAAATATATACTTCTTTCTCGATTCAATTAAAACTTACTAATTACTTACATAAAAAAATTATTATTATAATTAGGATTTTTTCTGGCAAACCTCACTCACAAATCACAAGGTTGGAGTAAAATTGATTTTGTGAGGTTTTCGTAGTCTGGTAGCACCGTCATAACTTGTGAGGCCAACAAGAACTATCGAAATTATGATATCTTTTGAACTCACAAGTTTGAAATTTCACAATCATAAAAAAAAATTATTCAATAGGTTCGTTCAATAAAAAATGGTGAGGTTTTTGTAGGGTTTCTTGTGGGGACTGTCTGTAAACCTCACAAGTGCTCGTGATTTGTGAGTTCTCGCACAATGGCACAATAGAGCTGTTAAAGTCTAACCATAAAGGCGTGTTTTTTTGCAAGACCGGGGGAATTTGATGAAAAAAACTACGTCGGTGCTTAACAATTTACATGTAAAATGCAACAACAACTATAATCTCCTGCGGGCTTAGCTAATCCCAGAGAATTCTTGGGGCTTAACTTAAGCGCACAGAAAAAATGTGTTACCGGCATGATTTAAATACATATTATTGATACTTTATATGAAAACTCCATGTTTTTTTCTGTGGTGGCGTTGCTAATCCGCGTTGTCGTTGTTTTTAACCAATTGCCCCCGGGATTGCAAAAAAATACAACTCATATTCAGCGAAGCATACCAACCTCCTTTTTTTTTTTTAAGTTATTAACATTTAAGTTTTCGACGGCTTTACCGATTTTGGTTACATTTTTGCAATTTAGTGCTTCTAAATTCAAACATTTTTGGATTTAAAAATTTGTAACAATCATTTTTTTAAGCAAAAACAAAATTAAACAAAAAATCCATATTTTTTAAAAATTAATTTTTTTCATTTAAGATATCATCACAGTATTGATTATTGAACAATTCTTACATTACATTACATTGATTGAAAGTATAGAATTAATTTGTCTATGACGCGACACTCCATAAAGCCTTGATGAAATATTGGATTCCTTTTCATAACATCAAAATCAAAACATTTTTCTGTACATCCAGGAAATGTACTCTGTCTCTTGAATTAATTACTTTATGACTATATTCTCAACAGAATATTAATACGAGTATATCTTAAATTATTTATGATATTGCAAAGGGAATTTTATTTTTGAAGCCATTTGTCTACCAAAATTGCTATCAGCTTCTAACACAGTAAAACTATTTTGGCTCCAAATTGGATATTTCCAGAGGAACATTCAAAAACCCATGTAAATATTCATAACCATTTATTTAATGTATTACTATTCACTATTGCAATATTTGCGATTTTATCAATCTAGAGCTTTAGACACAACATTTATTAGCAAATTCTGTTTCAAGAACTCTCTTATCCGAAATGATGTAAAAACGAAAACAATTTCATTTTCATATAAAAATAATTTTATTCGAAAAATAATTCAATTCCGAATATTAAGTTGACTTTGATTTAATTTCAGTAATGGAAGTGTATACCTAAAACCTAGTAGTACCATTATACCACTCCTTGAAAAATAAAATTTTATGACTAGGTACAATTCTATAACTACATATATGTAAGGATGTGTGTGCAACTATAAACACAAGTCAATTTGATATAGCCATAGATACACGAGTAGATATATAACAGAACAGGAAAATGCTTTTATATATTATAATTCAGATATTTAATATCATGAATGGTTAGTTGGCAAAGCATTTATTTTATTTTTATATAGAATGTTTATGTTTAATGATATATGAACAATTCAAATCTTTCTTTATAGTAGAAAGTATAATCCGAGACTAATGTCTAGTCAGTGTGTCTAGACAGTGTGATTAAATTAATTATTATTTTTGTGTGGAGATGTTAAAAGGATCGCATTGGAATAATTATTTTTTGTTTTTAAGCAATTTACATTAATAAAATTGCGAATCTTTTGTTTGTGCATATAAATAATTAAAAATAATAAAAGCCTGGCCCAATTAGATAATTACTCGGTTTTTTCTGTGTTTATTTTACATGCAGAAGAAAAATAATAATTCAAAGAAAGTGTTCATATTTGACTCACACACAGACGGCTTTGGCTTCTCACTGCAGTATTTTATTTCACTGCCACATCATGGGAAGGATGAGGCAGACAATTGAGGCAGGATTTTTTAAAATTAATTGAGAGCAAGATAACTTATTGAGAAGTACTGAGTACCTACCTATAGTCTAATTGTTTTTTTGTGAAAAATATGAACTAAACTAACAGGAAGGACCTACCTACCTATTGACAAAAGTTGTGATGATTCTTGGGATATGGGAACAATTTGATATGATCGCTTATTCGAAAGTAAAATTTTTTGTATACTCAGCATGTAGCCTCTAATGCAAGCCAACGATGCCAGAACGTGGGATTTATACCCTTTTTTGTGAAATTTCTTGTCTAAAATAAGCTAAAGGGGAAAAAGAGATTTTTGAACCTCAAAGTATCTACAAAAAAAATGCACGACTGGGTCGCACGAACTTGCTCTTATGTGCGATCACACTGTGTGTTTAAAGTTTTATTATTTCAAAAACTGTATTTATCTTATAAATAATAAGTTTAAGGTATAGTATTAAGCGAGTAGGTACATTTATTTATGAACAATATAGCACCGTGTTGTTGCAAATATGCATGGAACTTACAGTTTAGACTGACAAATTATAAAAAAAATATTTAATAAAACATAAATTGATTAAACACCTCTGAAATTTTTTTGACACCAATGCGATGTATGTATGTACATTAGGGTGGAGCGTCAAATTTTTTTTCCAATTTAGCTATTCGAATGGCACTAAAAAGTTGCGTAGTTACGTAAGCTATCCGTAAAAATAAAAAAAAATAAAAATTGTTTTTCTTAGCCCTCTACCACAGGTCAAAGTTTTGCAAAATTGGAAAAAAAGTCATACATTTTTTTGCTTTATTCTGTATTTCCGAAAGTATAAATCTTACAAAATAATATTTGTAGTAAAAAGAAAGATAATTAAATTTCCTATAAAAAATGTACAACAACTTATATTGGCCCCGATTGCGAGTGTCGATTTTCTAATCGATGATCGACTTTTTTCGATTATCGATCGTCGATTACTCTATTTCATATTGTGAATGTCGATTGTGATCGAAACATTTCGATTTCACAGTCGTTTCTTTTCGATTGTCATTTTGTGATCGACGCGTAAGGAAGCTGATGTCTAAAAGTTTTTCTTGTGAACAAGATGTAAGATTTTTCAATTAATTTCAATTATTTTATAGAAAATAACATTCAAATATTTATGTAATGCAGGTCAAAAGTGATAACAAATAAAAGGCAAATGGAAATTTTGGTCAGATTGATGGAGGAAAATCTGGACATCGCGAAGGGGGTTAGTACCAAGAGCCTAGCAAAGCAAAGATGGGAGAAATTCGCTTCGGAGCTTAATGGTGAAGGTCCCCCAATGCGTACTTGGGAGAAGTGGCTGAAGGTAGCGAGAAAATTTTATTGAATGCATTCATGTATGTTCCTACTTTAAGCTCCTTTATTCAATTAGGTATGGACAGATTTTAAATTCAACGTTAAGAAGAAGATGTCACAAAATAAAGCGGAACAGAAAGCAACTGGTGGCGGACCAAATAAGCTTCATACTTTCAGCCAATTAGAAGAAGTTGTAATCAAAATGTTGGATATAAACACCATCGTGGACCCACCTGGAGTTGAATTTGGTATCTTGGAATCTGGGCAGAAGGAAAATTTTTCATCGCAGGAAAATGTTGGGAATGATAAGGAACTTAACTTAACTTAAGTAAATCGACATACAACAGCAATTCATCAAAAACAAAACCAACAAAAAACAACAAATGTTCTCAAGTAAAAGAAAGGCTAGTTCTATTGGAGAAATCAACAAATTCCCAGGAAACTTTTTTCAATGAAATCAAAACTATAGTTCAGGATATTAGGGAAAGTGTAATGATTTCAAAATCTAACATCAAAAAACTGTCAAATTTGAAATATTTACAAAATTCTGCGGGTTCATTCACAATAGTACATTGTTCGATCGATTGAGTTACACAATACAAAATATGAGAACCAATCGAAGCAATCGAAAAGTTTCGATTCCATTGATAATCGACAACGGCAATCGGGGCCATTGTATGATTAGCCGTTCTCGAGATATATGTTAAAAGGCGCTACATAAATACAAATTTTTCATATATTTGCGCTATGGAAATCTTTTTTAGCTGGAGCGAGTCACAAGTTACATTAACCCCTTTGTTGGATAGAACTAGCGATGAGGATTTGGAAGAATTTCTAAAAAAAAATCTCTTATTGGCATGTCATTTTCGGACTTCCTTTGTCACACTCAAGCTGTTGAGCGCTGTGTGAAGATGGTGACCGAAGCTTCAATAACCAATAGCTGGTGAAAAGGCCAGAGACGGGCTAATAAAAAATAAGATATATTCTCAAAATATATTGCCATTTTTCCACACAAAAAAAAAATTACAACTTGAAAAATAAAAAGTTTAATTGGGTTAGTTTCTGAATGGCGTATTTTGAATTTTGAATTTTTAAGTTTTTATTTTCAAGTTTGTGTTAGTTTATTTATCTAAATAAAGTTAATATATTATAATTTGTGTTTTCTTTTTTCATGAATTATCATATAATTTATTTTTAAATTGTGAAATAATTTTAACGTTTCCGAAAAAAAAATTTTTTTGTTCCAAAAAGTCGAAACTTTGAGCTAAGGTAGAGGGCTAAAGACTTAATCCAAACTTTTATTTTTTAATGTCAAATTATTCTACTCATCGAAACGCAAAAAAATGAAGGTATTCGAAATTGATACAAAATCTATTATTTTTCTCCATACATCGACGCTCCACCCTAATGTACATACATCATCCGATTTCTTAAGGAAATCTGAATTTATGAGGAAAAAAAAATTGAAAATCGCTGGAGCAGTTTTTTAAAAAATTGGTTTCTTATTTATAAAATTTTGAAAAAATTAAAAAAAAAGATACGCAATTTTTTAGCCTTACGGAGTTAAAAAAAATATCTACCCATTTTCGAAATATGGAATTTTCAAAAAATAATTTTGAAATTTTTTTTTAAAAATCAATAATATTTTATTCTTTTGAAAATTTTGATATGCAATATTATTATAAGTTTTTGTGCAAAACAAATTCATTAAAATCAGTTCAACTATGTTCTATGTTCTATGAGAGATACCATTTTAAACGATAGATAATTTTTTTTTCCAATAATATGGTGGATCTTACAGATATTAGTTCATACAAAAATTTTAATCAAAATCGTCGTATTCGTTTTTGAGAAAAATGATAATTTTAATACCTATTTTTAAACATTTGTATGGGAGGTACCGTTATTTTTGGGCATAAGAATAATTTTTATTTAAAATCTACTAGATAATGTTAAAAAATTGCTGGGCTCCAAGTTTAATAAAAATTGATCGAGTCGTTTTCAACAAAAAAAAAATTGAAACTTTTTTTAAAAATCCAAAAAAAAGATTTGGAAATTTTCGTTACGAAACTTTTTCAAATATTCTCCATAAAAAATTGATCAATATCAGTTAAACTGTTTTTGAGAAAATCGAAAATCAAAAAAATGGTTCTATGGGAGGTACTATTTTTAACCCCAAAGACCTAAAACCGAATTTTTCAGGAGTAAAAAGTAAAATCTCATAAATTTATCATTTTTTAGAGGTTTCTTAATCCATCGACATCGTAGTCATCCTTCCATAGAACTTTACAGTTTATAGTTTGACAGATAGGCAAAAAAACTATATTTCGATGCATATTGAATAACTCGATCCAAATGTTTTTAACCCTATAAAAAGCCTTTTTCCGGACCAACAAATGTAATCTAAGAATTTCGAATTTTTTAGAGGTTTTTTAGTATTTCAACATCGTATGCATCCTTCAACTGAATTTAACAGTTTATAACTTGACTGTTTTAACATTTTAACATCGAGTGATCCGTCAACGCGAAAAATGGTTGATTTTTGCTCTTGTCAACTCGGCATCAACGCTCAAAGTTTTTGAATGTGATCAAGTCATTTGATCGTCATAGTTTATGTAAACGCGTTGAAACCAAAGTATAAAAAATGTGTGCACACAGATAACACTTCAATGCATTTTGGGACAACATTGACCGAAAGCTTTCACTCGTGTGAACGTCAACGTTTCATGCACGGTCTACGTTGACAGTATTTTTGCTGACGTCAAGGAGTCAACGCATTGACCATTTATGCTGACCTTCTAATCATTGTTACGCTGAATTTGCCAAAAAGATGAAGATTTTTCTAATTATTTTTCATTTATAATATTTTTTGTTGTTGAATGTTTCGACTTTTGAGGTCCTGCATTTTAACCGTTGATATATGTAGATATTTATGTTCTATATCTACTTTTTTCATTCAGAAAACCAAATTACATATATTGAGTACCTAACTGCTGACGTTCCTGTATTCCATATCCTACTTGTGTATTTTTCCCCTCGTATTAGGTCCAATTTTTATTTGTTACAAATGTGTCCTCTTTTCCTTATGAGAGTACATGCAAATTATACTATGTAATAACTAATAATATAGAAATGTGGAAAAGTCTGCTAAAATTTGAATCGATCCCAATTTTAAGGCATGTGAATAAATTAGAAATAAAAAAAATTACAAAAACAAACCCGTAACCACAAAACTATAATAATAACTGACTTCCTTGAATTATACCCTAAAAAAAAGGACTGACCTAGTTTCTCAATTTAATTAAAATTGGACACACCACAAAAATTCTCTTTCTAACAATTTTTTTTTTTCCCTCGTCATTCTAAATAATATTCTTAATAAGCCCAATAAATGCTATGTGGTATGCAGTCAGTATATAATTCCTGATGATTCGATTTCATGCATTTCTATTCCATATAGCAATTTAAAAAATTGCCCTGCCAATTAAATTTTGTTTTTTTTTTTTTTTTTTTTACCATCAGGAGGGGAATTTTTATGAATTTGTTTAGCCATTTAGTCATCGACAAGAAAAAAAAATCAAAGCTATAAAAAATAGTCGAACATGTTTGCGCTGTTAAAATGGGGTGACCGGATATTCCAATGCCAATTCAATCTCCGGAGCCATATTACGACTCAAATTTAGAACACAAGAAATTTGTTTATAGATTTGTTCATTGTATATTCAAAATTAATCAAAACAAAAAATGACATTCCAAAAAAACATTTTCTTATATTTTAAAGACCAAATTTAAAATTAAAATAAACAAATGGTGCTCTGGAGTATATTGGTACATAGTATAAATGACTGCGACATGCTTGCCTTAATTGACCGCGCTGTTGTGATTTTATTTTAAGTGGAAAGGAGGAGGGTTGCGTTTTGCATGTTACACTAAAATTAAAATTATAAAGTCTCACACCCTTTTATATGTATGTCGGGGCTAAAAAATAAATTGTGTTTTATATTTGTGGAACAATAAAACCAGCTGTCACATTTCACTTCACTTCACTTTTCTCAATCTCGATGATTGTCATTTTTGCTTTTACTTCAAACAATAAAAAAAAAAAAAAAAAAAACACAAAATCAAAGGAAAGGGTGTGTTGCATCGGCACCGCAAACCACCACCCTTTTTACATCAAGTCCTAATTGGTAAGTCTTGTTTACACTTGTAAATCAGTGCGTAATCCATTAAGAAATGAAAATTCAAAATAATAAAAAAAAAATATATTTCCTTCATAAAGCAGAGGATTAACTTCACACTCAGTATAAGAGAACTCTGTTTACATTTTGTATACAGTACAAGTTATGGAATACACAATTACAAGGGCTGTCGTTTTGGCAACGTGTCATCTTTTTTTTTACAGGGGGTAGAAAAAAAAAATACTTCTTTTTACGTTTTTTAACAGGGGTCTGGTGGTTGACAATAAACAACCCAGTGAGAGTCAAAGTATACATTTTCATCGTATAAGGGGTTTGGATTTGGCAGTCATCATCGGTGACATATACCAACGACGACGTCGACGCCAAAGTATACTCGTAGAATGCGTCCGTCAGCAGTCATGTTTGTTTGATTGTACTTTAGGTGCTACAAACAACATGCCACAAGCGTAAAAACACCAATTTAATTTTTTTTTTTTTTTTAACACCAAAAGTAATCGAAATCGTGAGGTTTGGTATTAATGGAGTTGGCTTGTCCCAGAGGGGCTGTTTAAGAGTGTCAAGGTATATTTATAAAATCTGACAGATTTTTCCAATATCTCTGGTTATTATGAAAAGTATTATACTTACGAATATATCTATGTATGTAGGTACATAAGAAAGACAGGTACATATATACCTTATTTGAAGGTATGGGGTGTCGTGTTGAACTTTTTGGTTGTATATCTTGGGAATAATATGTGAATTACTGAGTAAAGCTAAAAGTCGAAATTGTAGATTTGGAAGTAAGAAAAGGGTACTTGGCTACAAAGAAAATACAGGGTGTTATGTATAATATACATAAATGTAGGTACCTCTAACAAGTGCATATAATTTTTAAAGGTTGGCAGAACTTTAAAATATAATAAAATGCACGACTAGATCGCACCTATTTGCTCTTGTGTGGTTCAAAACTTTAATAAATTTATAAAAATATTCAATAAAAAATATGCACGACTAGATTGCACGAACTTGCTCTTTTGTACTTTAGCCTTAGGGCTAGTTTGTTCACAGTGGCTTAGATCTGAACGATGACCTTCACAGCTTCTAAATAAATGGAGCTAATCAACCAAAATCGACTGATTAGCAATTTCCATGATTAACAACTTAAATTATAGATTCCTTGAAAAAAAGTTTGATTATTATGCACATTCGATGATTTACCAGTTGCAATAATCCTTGGTTAAAAATGATCAGCTGTGAACAAACTGACCCTTATTGTGCTTATAAACTTTCGCGTGAGTTTTCGTATTCTGCTTTCCGTCGGAGAAAAACTAATGTTTTAAAATTTTTACAACTATTATAGATTGTCTCAAGAACTTTAAAAATAATTATGTATAGAACTTTTAATTTGAAAGATTGAAGAGTTTAAAGAATAATTTGTGAAAAATTAAGTGAACAATTCAATTGTGATTCGAAAAGTTCGATCGTGGATAGCAGAATAGGGCTGTATATTCTGCTATATCAAACATTTTTAGTAGAGTAATATTGAAACAACCTCAAGTTATGAAAAATTTATTATGTAATAATTACTGACTAAAATTTGGTGGGTTCACTGGTCAAGTTTTCAAAACGTTTTAAATTGTGAGTAATAAAAAGAAAACTTGCCAAGTAAACCGCCAAATTTTGGTAATAAATTTGTCTCATCATTTGGAGTTGTTTTAATATTACTCTACTTTAAATATTTGATATCAAACCTTCATATAAAATAAGAACTTGGCGTACTTTTAGATCTCACTACTTTTCACGGCTGATTTTTTACATACAGGTTTTTATATAGGAGAACTTAGCTTACTTTTAAACATTTATGTTTTTGTTCTGATCTCACTTCTTTTTGTAAAGATTTTAATTTTTTTCCAGGTCAAAATCTCGAAAGATATATGTAGTGAAGCTAGAAGAGTACCTAGTACTTGTTCTACATGAATCGAAATTCATTTGATTGATAGCAATTCTGAGAAAGTGGGCGGATACCACGCCCCCTAAATGTAAAACCTCAAATTTTATCTTTTTTTCTTGGAATGCTCTCCAAACTCAACCGCTCCACCAAATTATATCATTTAACAGCAATTGGAAGTGCTCCGTTTAATTAATCGCAATTCTGAGGAAGTAGGTGGATCCCACGCCCCCTGAATGGAAAACCTCAGATATTTAATTTTTATTTTTTATTTATTTCAAAACCTACCGCTCTACCAAATTTCGTCATTAAGCCTAGTACGCTGCTGATGCGAAACGAAAATTTCCTGTGATCTCCAAACAGACAACGAAACGCTTGCGAAAACAAAACGGAAAATATCCTTGGAGAGTTTCATTAATTCCAAAAACAAAATCAAACATAAACGCAAAAAATCAGAGAAACCCATGATGTAAGAAAATGATAAACAAAAAAAAATACAAATAAAACTCAAATGTCATTTTTCCGCACGCAATAAATAGTCTGTATAATTAATTCAGTGCGAAAAAGGAGCGGAGACTTCTCCAAATAATCTGCTACAATTATAAATTTCGCTCTTCGAACAGCGTACTGCAAAACGAAAAGCAGAACGAAATTTTCCGTTTATGATTTCGTTGTGCCATTTTTGTATGGGATTTTTCGTTTCGCATCAGCAGCGTAGGTACTAGGCTTTATACGGAAATCGAACGTGCTGCATATAATTGATAATAATTCTAGAAAAGTGGGCGGATACCAAGCCCCCTGAATGGAAAATATCAAATTTCGATTTTTTCTTTTTTTTGCACCACAAAACCTACTGCTGTGCGAAATAACAAGATTCTGCAATGTCGGGAAGTGCTTCATAATTTTGATGGTCAGTTACGGTTTTTGCGATTTTTGAAGACTTATATTTCAGAAACTACTTATGCTAGGGGGTTGAAATTGATGAGGCGCCTGTGCTTAGTCAGCCTAACAAATATTCCGAATTTTAAGATTCTGACTTTATCGGTACTGTCGCCTTAGTTTGTTCCTGTAAAAAGGGTGCAGTAGTGCCAGAACTTGGCTAGGTAGTACCCTTTGATAAGTGTCAGTAAACATCGGCCATAATTTGCGTCTTAAAAGCTTACTACAGCTTCTAACTGATGAGCCCACTGTCGTCCATGGGCGCAAAGAATTTTAGAGTAGAGGTCACTTCACCACTACAATGCAGAACTAGTCTAAGTCCAAAATTTAAAAATGATTTTTTTTATGTCATAAGGAAACTTGTTATGTTCCGCGCATTTTCTACATATTCTGAATATTCCTACGCGTGCAGTAGTTCTTTCAGAATTTAAATAATGGAACATAATCATAATGTCGAAAGACAGCATTTTACGCACATAAGGTTCTTGAAAATGTTTGAAAATGTGACTAAGACTAGTTCTGCATTGTAGCGACGAATTGAACTTTTTGATTTTTTGTTTAAAAAAAATAATCATCAAAATTTTTAGATGCAATATTGTTTAAACTATATTCAGATGCACCCGATTCTAAAATTGTATAACCAAATCGGTCAAGCAATTAATTTTCAGTCAATTTTCTAAAAAAAAAATATAATATTCTATTTCCGTAGTGAGATTTCTTTTGCCAAAAACTTGAAACGTAGTTTTCCTATATTCGCTTTGGTCAATATCAGGTACGAAATTTAATGAAAATCGTCAAAGTCGTTTTTCAATAAAATTTGAAAAAATCAAAATTATTGTATGGCAGCTACCCGTTTTAGATAAGCTAGAACAAAAATTTAAATTTTTAATAAATTTAATTTAAATTTAAAAATTTAAATTCATAAAAAATAGAATTTTTTAACTGTCAAAAATAATCTTTACGCCACACATCGCAGTCGGGTGGATTTGCGCTCTGTCGAACTGATAGGTTTTGATTTTCTGAATTCTGTACAAATTCAATTTGTTTGTCCGTTTGATGAATGATGATCTACAGGGTGGCGCACCAATTGTGCTACAATAAGAAATTCAAATAACTTTTTTTTTAATCGATGTATTTCATTTATTTTTTTTTTATTGGTTAGAAAATTAAATTTTATTTTAAATAGTTAGTTGTTTTTAAAGATTATAGACCGCAAATGACCTCCACGCTGTCCCACGCATATGCGGCACCTGGTCAAAAAATTATTCATTGCGGCCTGAAGAGTTGAAGTTGGGATCGCCTCAATTATTGTCGTTATGGACTGCTTTAATTCAGTTAAATTCCTGGGCTTCGTTTTATACACCTCTTGCTTGACATAACCCCATAAAAAGAAGTCTGGTGCAGTCAGGTCAGGTGACCTTGGGGGCCAGCGAAGAGTGGAGTTCCTAGAAATTAATTTGTTTGCGAATTTTTTGTTTAGCTCCGCCATAACTGGTCTGACTATATGTGCAGTTGCTCCATCTTGCTGAAACCAAACGCTGTTGAATGGTATACGTCTTCGGCGCAGTTCTGGGTAAAAAAAACTCCTTCAACATCTTTAAATAACGGTCCCCATTGACAGTAACGGTTACACCGTTTTCTTCAAAGAAGTACGGCCCGACAATACACCTTGATGAAACTGCGCACCACACAGTGACTCGTTCTGGGTGCAGTTCCGTCTCATGGAGCATTTCTGGATTAGACTCATTCCATATACGGCAATTTTGCTAGTTTACATTGCCGTTAAGATCAAAATGGGCCTCATCAGACATGAACAAACAATTGATCAATGTGTTGTCTTCTTCGGCCATTGAGTTTAAATCGTCATGAAGTATCCGTTGTAATGACCGTCTACTAATTCCAATTTGCCCCGATAAGTTTCGGGTCGAAACGTTCGGATTGGCCTGTATTGCAGATGCTACTGCTGCGATTGTATCCTGAACCCGAACATTGGCATCTCGATGGAACGGCCTTCGTGCGATGCTTCCAGATTCGGCAAACATGTTTACAAACCTCATAATGGTCCATCTACTTGGGGGATTACCGCCAAACTCCCGCCTAAATTCCCTTTGGACGGAAATGACGGACTGCAAAGCATGGCACCGTTGCACTATCCAAATTCTTTTCTCCGTATCCCAAGCATCCATTTTTATAAATCTAAATAGTAACCTACAAAATAAAAAAAAAAATAAGCCGATTACTCACACAGAAAAAAAGTTATTACGTTTTATTTTTGTAGCACGATTCGTGCGCCACCCTGTATAAGGTGCCAGTTATAGGTTTTATTGAAAACGATAATTGAAAATTTTAATTGTTATTTTTGAAGCACTTAAAAATAAAAATCGGTGTTTATTCTGATGTCAATATATTTTTAGTTAATAATTCTTGTCAAAACAATTTCCATTTTGGCCCAATCTTCCACATGAAATGAATTTTTTTATTTCAATGAGTGAACTATGTACCTTAACATTGATCATTGAAATTTTATCATTTTATGTGAAAAGTTGGGTCGAAATGAATTTTTTTTTGGTGAGAAATAATAATGAAGTCATCAGCTTTTAATTGAAATTTAAAAAGGCAATGATCTTCCTCTTAAAAGTGCCTCAAAAAACTTGATGTTTTTTAATGATAGCTATAACTGGTCCCCGTAATTTTGTTAAACTATTTAAAATTGTTTAAAAAAAAAATAATGTTTTTTTTTTTTATTCTAATTTGTTCAGAAAAATTCGAGATTTTAAATCACGATAGCTACTTTTTATCAAAAAATGAAATCATACCCATAGAGCAAGTCAAAACTGAATTAATGCCAAATTTTCCCATTTTGGCTATAAGTTGCTGGTAAATATCGTCACCTGTGCCTATACGTTCTGTAACTCTCGCATCGTTAAAATTGGTCGAGAAACGTTGAAAAATTAAACAAAACTCATACAATTTGTTTCAATCATCGTTTCTCGACTGATTTTGTCGATGCGAGAGTTACAGAACGTAGGCACTGATTGCAAGGACCAGCTAAATAAATCTTCGAATTTTTGAGAAATTCGCAAAAAAACGTCTTGGCCTCTTTTTTGCATGATAGTATACTGGTAAAATAATAATACCATATTCTGTCTGCGCTACTGGTTATAGTAAAGGGAAAAAATTTCGATGCGAATCGATTAAAAGTAGCAAAAGCCCATAGCACCTCAAAAATTAAAAATGGAGTTAGCTGGTTCTTGCAATCAGGTGACGATATTGTTGTACAATTATTTTTAGTACCTATTTCATTTGTGTGTCCCAAGGCTCCGTTCTGTCTCCGACCTTGTTTCTCATTTTTACTAACGATCTCTTATCTGAAACTGCTAGTCCACTCAATTGTTTCGCTGATGACAGTACCTTCAGCTTTTCATACTTGTTTACTAACTCACACCCGTCTTCTTCGAGCATTGATTTGCAACGAGAGAGTATGATTAACTCGCTTAATTCCGACTTAAGCAACATTGTTACATGGGGTGTCAATAATCGTGTGGAATTCAATGCTGCCAAGACCCAAAGCTGTTTACTGTCGTTAAAGCGAAATATTCCTCCCCTAACATTATCCATGCATGATACATCGATCGAGGATACTGAAAAACTTTCGATTCTTTGTATGTCGTCCATAACCAACCACCTTCTGTGGAATGACCACATATTAGATACTGCTAAAAATGCAGCGAAATGTTTAGGTTTTCTCAGGAGATGTAAAAACTTCTTTTCCCCCTCCGATCTGGCAACAATTTATGAGGCGTTCATACGTCCAAAACTAGAGTACAACTCTCATATTTGGTCTGGAGCGTCTACAACGTCACTAACTCACCTAGACAGTGTCTAGAAAAGATAGGTGATAGGTCAATCTTGGCAACTTTCGTTTCGTTAGAACACCGTAGAAATGTCTCTTGCCTCGCATTGTTTTACCGCTACTTTTTTGTCGGTGCTCTAGAGAAATAGCCGGATGCATTCCTCCTCTGAAATAATTTTCTCGTAATACCCGCTCCGCCAGGAATGCCCATCGTTATACCCTTGAGCCAAACTTCGCTCGTACCGTCAAGTACAGAGATTCTTTTTTTAGTCGAACTACACGAATGTGAATTCCTTACCCAACTCTATTTTTCCTTCCCAGTTCAGTGTTCACACATTTAAGACTTATGTATACATCGTAATCTCCTACTCAATCCTATTTCTGTTTCCTAAACGCTCGTACTACGTTAAGACTTAGCATTATATAGGGTAGTCATAACCCCTTGAGTGCGCGTAAATTATAAAAAAAAATATTATTTATTTAACAAAGTAAAAATACATAGTTTAATTTTAATATCCATGTTATTGATAAATAAATAAATACTTAAATAATTTTAAACTTTTCAAATATATTTCAGATTTTCAACTTGGGAATTTAAAAGTTAAATCATACAGATCGTTGGAGCAAAAAAAAAGCTAGTATTTTGAAGCTATATTCATTCCAATTTAATTACAGGTGAGTAATTAATTAATTAATTGGTAACAAATTTGTTAAATATTTATACATTAAGAATTTACGAGTATAGTTTTTGTATTTAAATTCAACAAAAGAATAATATAAAGAAAGAGCTTAAGCTTCATTTATTTTATTTGTTATATATACTCAGATTGACTCACACACAAAATTACAAGTCTAAAAGTTATTCTTCGACTTTTTTACTATTTACCTCTTTATTTTGAACACAAAAACCACATTACTTCTTTATATATATAAATAATTTGGATGCAAACCCGCATATAATAGAAGAAACACCCATCTAACTAAACTGAATATATAAAGTCGTATATATAAAATAGGTTTACAAATTACCACCTAAAACTTCTCTCTCTCTCTCTGCAATTGCAAGCAAAAATACATTTTCTCCATCATAGTGTTGGTTTCCTTTTTTGTTGGTCGTTATTTTTGTGAAGTTTCACCAATTTAAATACAAATTTACAAATCAACACAATCACCACCAACCAACCCATGAAGCTGGGGTTTTGTTTCTCAATTTTCTATATAAATGTTTGTGTATATATAATGTATGTATTATATTAAAACAAAAAACAAAGCAAAAGCTATTTATATGTTTACAAAATAATTCCTTTATTTTTAATAAACAGGGTGTTTTATATACATAAGTCGAGTTTTAGTGGAAGTGTATTATGCAAAGTTTTTACACATTTTTTGGTCTGTGTACAAACAATAACAAAGTTTTTTTTATACCTATTCACTTTTTGTGTGTTATTGTTTACGTTTTACAAAAATTTGTTAAGCTGGCTTCAGGAACCATGAATTTTTTTCGCTAAAAGTGAAATTTAGTTTTTAGTTAAGAGCCGTTTTTCAATGTCCGTAAAATAAGCATCACCATTTCAAAATTTTAAGATTCTAATATAATTGGATTAATTTATGTGCGTGAAGTTAGCACAAGTTAGTTAGGGTGGTGTGAGTTTATTGTCAAGCACAAGTTGAGCACAATACATCACAACTTTTTTTTTGAAAATCAAAAATGGCGGTGCTAACTTCACGCTGACGCGCTTCGCAACATTTGCGTTCGATCGCAAAATCTGCAAATATGCGAATTTTTGTTTATCTCTTCGATTCTTAGTATTATTTTTTTGAGCATTATACAGCACAAATTAGATTTTTTTGAAAATCGCAATTTTGCAAAAAATTCATCCGTAAAATTTGCAAATTTACGAATTTAAAAAAATATTTACGGCACAAGCCGGCACAAGTTGAGCACAATACAGCACAATTTTTTTTTTTTTTTTATCGAAAATGGAGGTTCTAAGTTCACACTGAGGCGCTTCGCAACATTTGCGTTTGATCGTAAAAGCTGCAAATATGCGAATTTTTTTTTTATCTCTTCGGGTCTTAGTATTATTTTTTGAGCATTATACAGCACATTTTTGACTTTTTTGAAAATCGTTATTTTCCAAAAAAAAAATTATTCGTAAAATTTGCAAATTTGCGAATTTAAAAAAAATATTTACGGCAAATGCCCATTTTTTTTTACGGCATAATTTTTTGTTTGAAAATGGCGTTGCTTCACGCACATGATTAACTGTTGTAAATTTGTCGTGAAAGAAAAAAAATACGTCGCGCGTGTTTTTTTTTTAAACCCCTAGTAATGGTAACATGACAGCTAGCATTACCACACCACAAAAAAAAATAATAAGTATGTCATTTAATGTCATGAATTTCAGAATTTTTTTTTTAATTCCAAAAAATCTCAAACATTGCATTGCATCAATGAATACAGCATTGCGACGATTGATTTGCTGTATTTTTTTGTATCTATTTAATTTTTTGACGTGGAATTTGTTTAAACAAATTGTCGCTCAAGGTTCTTAAATAAGTTGTGTCGAAAAATAATTTGTCGCTCCTTGATTTGTCAACAAATCACCTTAATATGACGAAATACCCCAAAATTGCATTTTTTAATAAATACAGCATTACCACGACTTAAATTGCAGCATTTTTTTGTATCCATGAGAGTTTTTAATGTAGAATTTCCGAATTATTTTTTCTTTCGCGACAAATTTACGAAAAATTCACGACATTAAATGACATACTTATTTTTTTGTTTTGGAATTTTTTTGAGGGGGTGGTAATGCTAATTTAATTTAACTAATGAAAAATTTTACCTTAGTTACTAAAAAGTCTTTATTATTAATTCCAAATTGGAACAATTTTCATATTTTTTAGTCATACAAATCTTTAATTTAAATTAGAAAATGTTCATATATATATGAACATTTCTTTAAAACACCCTGTAAACTAAATCCTTTCTAACTACTTCACAATATTTGAAGTTTATTTTTTTTATTTTTTTAAGTATAAAACAAGAACAAAACAACCTTTGCATTTGTAGTTAAATATGTAGTTATATTGTATAGAGTATCATTTAAATGCATAAATAGTAAAACTATGTGAAGAACAAAACAAAAAAGAATTCATTTGAATAAGAGCAATTATTTGTAGAGCCAAACTATGCAAAATATTCTCAAAACAATTTGTATTTTTAAGCACAATTTTATTATTTAAAAATATATTTGTAGTTTAATTTTTAGATACTTTTATAACGGGTGATTTTTTAAGATGCTTAGAACTTTTTTTTTAAAAAAATCACAAAAAATTCGAAAAAATGAATGAAATATTTATTTGAATCGATAGTTTGAACCTTGCAATTTAATGTTTAAAGATAATTTCATGCAAATGTTGACCGCGGCTGCGTCTCAGGTAGCCCATCCGCTGAGTCCAATTTTGGCATACTCTTTCACACATATCGGCCGGTATCTCACGAATGAATGCATGGATGTTGGCTTCCAGTGCGTCAATCGAAGCGGGCTTGTCCCTATAGACATTAGCCTTGACATACCCCCACAAAAAATAGTCTAATGGTGTCAAATCGCACGATCTAGGCGGCCAATTGACCGGCCCGAAACGTGAAATTAACTGTTCACCAAACTCGCCTCGCAATTGCGCCATTGTTTCGCGTGCTGTGTGGCATGTGGCACCGTCTTGTTGAAACCACATATCATGCAAGTCAAGAACTTCCATTTCGGGCAAAAAAAAGTTTGTTATCATCGCTCGGTAGCGTTCACCATTGACAGTTACGCTGCGATTCGCATCATCTTTGAAGAAATATGGCCCAATAATGCCGCCGGCCCATAAACCGCACCAAACAGTGGCTTTTTCGGGATGCATTGGTAGCTGTTGCAATGCTTCTGGCTGATCTTCACTCCAAATGCGGCAATTGTGCTTATTTACGTACCCATTCAACCAAAAATGAGCCTCATCGCTGAACACAATTTTTCGATAAAAAAGCGGATCCTCGGCCAGCTTTCCAAGAGCCCATTCACCAAAAATTCGGCGTTGTGGTAGGTCGGCTGGCTTTAGTTCTTGCACCAGCTGTATCTTAAAAGGCTTTACGCCCTTCCGCAAAATTTTCCACGTAGTGCTGTAACAAAGGCCTAACTGCTGGGAACGGCGCCGAATCGACATTTCGCGGTCTTCTGTCACACTAGCTGATACGGCCGCAATATTTTCTTCACTACGCACAGTACGTAAACGTGTTGGTGGTTTAATGTCCAACAAAGTAAATTTGGTGCGAAATTTGGTCACAATCTTCCGAATAGACTGCTCAGAAGGTCGAGAATGCCGACCATAAAATGGAAGCAGCGCGCGAACCGAGCACGAATTTTGATAGTAAAATTCAATAATTTGCAAGCATTGTTCATTTGTAAGACGATCCATGGTTAAATTGCAAACCAAACTGAAGCTGTTTGACAGTGACACAAGGTACTAAACACACGTCAGCTGTCAAAACCAGTGTTGCCAAAACCAAACCAGCTAAAAAATCACCCGTTACTTTAAAGAGTTTAATTTATAAGTAGGTTAACATAGTTTAAGATTGGGTTGGGATCATTATTTTGTAAGTTGGGTTCTGAAATTCTGTATTTTAAAATTCTGTAAATCTAAAATTCTGTATTCCAAAATCTGAAATTATTTTTTTCAAAACTCTGTAAACATAATTCTGCATTTCGAACGAATTTGGACGTTTCAAACGATAATAAATATATACAGGGTGTCCCGAAATCACCGCCTCAGAAGAAAACCATGAGTTCCTAAGGTCATTTCAAGTCGAAAAACTTAAGAGGTAATTTTCTTCGTTTTCGACTTATAACGGTTTTTATGATTTTTATTCTTTTTTCCTTTGACTGGCTCTGACTTTGCCAAACTACAACCGATTTTTGATATTTTTGTTTTGTTGAAACAAGAATAGTTAGAAATTTGTATCTACCATACAAGTTTTTTCTGTGTGGATAACGGTTTTCCCGCAATTTTTTATCAAACAAACTTTTTAAGCATTTTTAGGTTGTTTTTTTAACTTCGATATGATTTTTTTAACTAAAACGTTAATAAGTATAATTTTTTTTTTCATTATTATGAAAGCCCAATATGTGTTATTAAAAATACTTAACATTTTTTTTACCTAAAAATACATTTAAAATTATTTAAAAAATAAAAACAAAAGATAAAGGAAAATCAAGAAAATATGAATATTTGAATAAAAACGATTTAAAACGAATAAAAAATTTCTAACGGTCTTACTCTTACTATACTCTTCCTAACATTCAACACTCAACGCTTAGTGTAGTTTTTTATTCGTTTTCATCAAATATTCATATTTTTTTGACTTTCCTTTATTTTTTGTTTTTATTTTATAAAATTTTTTAATGTATTTTTAGGTAAAAAACTGTTAATTATTTTTAAGGACACATATTGGCCTTTCATACTAACAAAAAAAAATTATACTTAATAACGTTAAGTCAAAAATGAAGCGAAAACGAGAAAATAAGTTTTTCGACTTGAAATGACATCAGGAACTCATGGTTTTCTTCTGAGGCGGTGATTTCGGGACACCCTGTATATAAATACGTAATAATTCTTTTACTTTCATAATTTTTTTTTCTGGATTAACAGTTAAATTACAAATAGTTTACGCTTATCATGTAGGAACGATTATTGGTAAGGTATTTTTAGTTCGACTTTAAAATAATGGATTTGTTTAAAACCAAAAGTAATTTTCAAGTTATTTATGTGGATGTGGTTCATAAAATATAATTTCAAGATATCACTCAATATAATGGGTGTTTATAGCCAATAACGCCCAAATCGATGTTGAAATATGTTGAAAATTCTGAACATTGTTGTTATTTTTTTTTCTCGATTTGGGCGTCATTTCCAATTTTTTAATTTTTTTTTTAGAAAAAAACGCCCAAAATAAAAATTTTAAAATGTACTATTGCAAAATTTATCCATTAAAAAAAAAACCAGAAAAAAGTTTCACTTAGGTGGTTTTATATTTTAAAATGTAAAATTAATTGAAAGACAAATGTTATCGACTATATACAGTTACCATTTACCAAAATTTTCCAGAATTTTGTATTTAGGTACAGAATTTTTATATACAAAATTCTGGATTTGCAGAATTTTGGAATACAGAATAATGAAATACAGAATTATGTTCATACAGAATTTTCAATCCATTTACAGAATTTTGGTCATACATAATTTTGTAATACAGAATAACAATCAGTTCCCTTAAAGATTGTAGTAAATTTAAAACGTTTGACAGGCACATTTGTTCTCTCATCCAAAATTTCAAAATACAGGGGTGGAATCGGCTAAGGTGATAGTTGACTGTCGCTTTTTCTATTGTCGTTTTTGATTATCAACTAGGTATTCGTTGCTCTGTGAAATTCGATCGCCAAAAATTGTTTGTTTTTTGGCATTGCTTACAATTCTGTTAAGAATTAAACATCATTTTTGTATTTTTGGTGCTAAGAATGTTCTGAAGGATATCCATAAACTGATTAGTAGTTCTAAAATGTTTTCTTTTTTTTCTCAGATTTGTTCTGATCAGTCGGACCTTTTTATATTTATTTTCACTCCTTACTCTCCATGCGGTTTGAAAAATTGCAAATGATGTAAACATTTCAATTGAACTAATTTGCTATTTTTTATTCTTAAAACACACTTTTTAATTTAGATATTAATTATAATATTAAAAAAACAAACCAATTTTAAGCCGACCGCAACAAAATTTTTATAAAAATTAACTAATTAAAAATCTGTCACTGAATATCAGTACAAAAAAACGATTGTCGATTTGATAATCACCTTGCATATAGAGCAAAATTGTCGATTTTGATAAACAACTATCAACTTTCGCGTTAGCCGATTCCACCCCAGGGTCCTTACGAATTAGGTAAAACAAAAACGATCGAATGAAATCATTTTGAAAATAGCTGTATTTATTTTTATCTACACATTTAATTACCTATAGCAATTGCAATGGTGGAAACGATATCGTCATATTGTTCTGACCACGTCCCTTTTTGTTCAAGCTTGTTAAGGCCACTGGCCTTTTTGCCGCGGACCTTTAAGGTCACACGATTTTGGTCGGGTTTTTGTTTAAGCCAAGCTCCTCTTTTGTTACATCTTTTTAAACCACGTCCCTTTTAAGACATTCCCGTTTTTAGGCCAAATTCATTTGTGGCAACGCTCCTTTTTTCACCACGTCGTTTTTTGGTAAATTTTTTTCCTAATTTTAGACTGAATTTTTACTTGATTTTGGTTTTATGCAACAAAATTACCGTAAATTACTCACGATACAAATTTTGACAATCGGTTGGAAAATACAAATAAAATTGTCAATTTTTGACAAAAACCTGCTTCTATAAGGATCCAAGACCATAAGCCATTAAATTAAAATTATATGGACATCTGTTTATTAGATTTTGTGGGTTTATCTGCAAGTTTTCATTATTTCTTACATTTCCCAGTTACATTAATGAAAAAAACAAAAATATAGATAAGGAGAATTTCTTGGATATCTTTTAAACACGCCCCTTTTAGACCACACCCCTGATAATATCACTCCTTTTTTTGAGACGCCTTTTAAGTAAACTCGCCCCGTTTATGATAAAGTTGCTTTAAGGTCACGCTTTTTTTTAAGCCACATCTCATTTTTGACCACGACCTTGTTTAACCACGCCCCTTTTTTGGTTACTCTTTTTTCAAATTCTCTTTTTGTCAGGATCTTATTTAGGCCACACCATTTTTTACCATGCTCCTTTTAAAAAACTCCCCTTCTTAGGGCACGGTATACACCCTTGTTTTAACATGCCCGCCCTTTTTTCGTCACTAATTTTTAGTCCACGCTCCTCTCTAAAACCAGGCCTTTTTTTGGTCACGTTCCTATTTTGTCAATCCCCTCGCCATTTTTGACACACTCCTATTAAATTGCGCATATTTTTTTTTCATAATTTACCAATCGTTGAATTTTGATCATTTAAATATTTAAAACGCTTTATTCAAGCTTGTGGACGTACCAAAATTTTTTGCATACCAAAATTACAACTGATTGGTCAAGATTATACACATTGATATACTGATTTTGAAAAAGACCACGCCCTTTTTGGCCACTAATTTTTAGGCAATGCCCACTTTTGACTAAATTTTTTAAGGCACACCCCTTTTTGAGCACCCATTTTTTATCACAATTTTTTTAAAGCCACGCGTTGTTTATTTTTATCCACGCCCCTTTTGACCACACCCTTTTAGACAACACCTCTTTTATAGACACCCTGCCGTTTCTCGGACTTTTTTTTATAATATATATTCCAAACAACAAAAGACTGGGATTTCCTAAAATTTTGAGTTTAAGTTTATTTAAAACGCTTTATTGAAGCTTATGGTTATCGCATATAAATGTTTTATATACCAAAATGACCGCTGATTGTTAAAGATTATATTGATAAATAAATTTTTAAAATTGGTTGGAAAATAGATAGAAAATTTTCAATTTAGTAAAAAAAACATGTTTTTTTTCTTATCAAAGCCTCTAAGTTAAGAAAATTGTATGGACCCCTAAAATTTTCGTAAATGCAGAAATTCCTGACCAATGTATTTTTCGATAGACACCTCAATCGTTAAGATCGTATCAGTATTTTCTGAGTTAAAGCCGATTTTCCACAGCTGAATCGAAATTTTTTCATTATTTCGAACAAAAAAATTTAAAAAAAAAACAAATTCCTTTTGATGTCGGCTTTTCCTGTTAAACAAATTTCTTTTTGATGTCGGCTATTCCCGAAAAACCAAATTTCTATTGTGTCGGCTCTTCCCGAAAAAAATAAACAACCCAAATTTTTTGTATGTCGGCTCTTCCCGAAAATTCATTTTTTTTTCTTTTTTCCAGTCCTTTAATTATCTGTGACAAGATTTTCAAAAAAATACTATGGCATGCATGCTATCACTAGCTTATGATCCGTCGTTAAAGAAAAAAAAATTTTTCAATAATGTTTCCGAACTATCAAAAAAAAAGAAAATTCTTTTCAAACTCTACACGCACCTGTAAACCCAAAGTACGCAAAGTTTGCTTCTCGAAATATTTTCGTCGGAAATAATTCTTTCGTCAAATGATGCTAACACTAAATAAAACACATTCAATTTTATTAAATAAAATATTTACATTTATTTTCAAACTTTTCTTCTTGCTGGTTTTCTATATATTTTACTTTTCATAGCGCATTTAAATCCAGTTCTGGGCGCATTCATACAATCAATTTTATTTATTTCTATCTGTTGGGGGCTTAAACCTATATCTTTTTCTTTTTTTAATTTCAAGTTTAAATTTTACTTTACACTTTAATTATTTTGGTAAATATTATTTTTTTTTTTTTTGTTTTTAATTGAACTATTAATTAATTTTTTTTTTCTTTGTATAATCTTATTTTTGTAAATTCTTATTCTTAAGGGTAAAATAGAAAAAGAGTCTACATATATAAATTTAAAATGTATACATATATATATATATAATTTTTGTTTTTTTTTTTTTGTTAAATTTATTTAAATTCATTTTTCAATAATAATTTTTAATAATTTTTTTACAAGTTTATACAGGTATATATTAAATATACCTATATATGAATTTAATTATTTTCTAAATCTACATTAACTTGACCTGTTTTTTTTTTTAATTTTTTACTTTGTGAAAATAAATTAAATATTTTTTCTAGGATAACTTTAACGAATTGGTATTTTTGTTTGTATTAATTTATAATGAACTCTGCAGGTATTGTTATACTTTCATGTCAAAATTTATTTGTTTTTTTTTATAGGTACTTAAAGTGTAAAGTTTATCATAACAATACAAAAATTATGGAAGTGGATAAACATTGAGTTTCCCATTTTAAAGGAATTATTTTAAAAAGTTTTCTTTTTTTTTTTGTTTAAATTTATGATTAAAAAATATAAGCACAGACATCTATATAATAAAAAATTGAGATTTAATAGACATATTTATTTTTTCCTTTAATTTAATTAACTCATCGTCTCACTCAATGTCAGCCACTTCCAAATTCTTTCTTTTTAAAATCATAATTTTATTTTATTTCTGTCTGATTCGGAACTTTTTTTTTTGTTTTTTTACAAAATAAATAAATTATTTTTTTTTCTTTTTTTTTTAAACTACTTTATACAGCTTTACTTTGATTTTTTTTTAAATTTATTTAAGTATGTACTTTGTTTATTAAATGCTTTATTATTTAATAGAAAAACAGGAGTTAAATGTTATATTTGTTTTTTTATTATAGTAACAAAAGTCGATATAAAAATAAATATTATCTTTTAGTTTACATTATTTATTGTTAATTTTTTTTTAATAAATTTAAATACATTTTTTTTAAGTTCTAAATTTAAATATTATAATTTTTGTTTTTGTTTTAATTACAAGCAATTTTTTTGTTAGTATACATATACATTGGTAAGAAATTTTACAAGAAAAATATTTTTAACCAAATAATTAATTAAAAACATAAAATTGTTATGAAAAAAAGTTCCCCAAAATATAGATATAAATAATTGAAATATTTAACTTACTTATTTCATGAATCGCAAGAGTAAAAAACTAAAATATGTAAATATCAGTGTGAATTTACATATACTCGTAACTATTCTTGAATTCTCGAAAATGGTAATTCTCGTAGTTGGAAAAACTTTGTTTTGGTACCTATCTATCTGAATTTGTTCAGAATTTGTTAAGTTTTGGTATCGATCGTTCGATTTGGCTTTGACTTTCTCATAAATTATTTTGTTCTAATATTTTTCACCATTGATACAATTTTTCTAACAGCTTTGAATCTAATTTACTAATAATAGTTCAAAGCTACTATTTCTAAACATTGAAGACATATGGTAATGGTTTGATAATTGTAAAATTGGTAACAAAAAAAATTTGAAGAAAGGAATTTTTCGGAAAAGATTTTTAAAAGCAGTATTATTGCAATCGGCTTAGCAACATTGAAGGTATCTACTTATACTTTACTCAAAAAGTAAAGTAGCTTATGTTGATTTTTAGCAATTTTGGGAAAACAATTTTCATCTTCAAAAAATTATTTCGAGAAGATTATTTTGAGCAGAAGGCTAAAACTTTAACCAACTGTCAATTATTAATCACAAGCCAATTACACAGAAACGTAGCTTATTTATCATTTATTTTCAATAATAAAAAAAAAAACTTATTTTCTTTAGTCGACTTAAGTCACTTAGCCTTTTGAGTAAAACTATGTTTAATGAAAATCTTTTTAGTTGTTTTTGAGAAAATATGAATTAACCGAAATTCTTTTTATTGCAGCTATCCATTCTCGAAGAATTTAAAATTCGAATCTGTCACGGAACCAAGAAGTCATCCTCTGTTCAATGGCAGCTTGGCCTTGCTCAATGTTGTGTTGGGCTTGTTTGGGTTCTTCTGCGGTTCCTTTTTATGTGAGACAAATTTATTGTCCCCAAAAATTTTTTTCCAACCCCATCTGACTAATTTAACTGAACTCCATATATTTCGTTCTTTGCTATTCAAGCTAAAAAGTATGCTATGGTCATTCGACCAAAACTAACTAGGCGTTAAGTTTCTCTTAAAACATCTAACCCCATGAGCTAATTAATTTGATTAAAATAAGTTGATTCCTTAACTTCAGTCAACTTGACCTGCAAAACGGGGTACAGTTACCTATAGCAATCGAACTGGCTGAAAGAAACTAGTTGGTTGGCAACTTGGTTTACACTGGACTGTAGCGCCGTAGTTAGTAAGTAAGTTATTAAGTAAGTCAGTAAGAAAATAGGTAAACAAGTAAGTCAGTGAGTAAGTAAGTAAGAAAATAAGTAAGTAAGTAAGTACCTAAGTAAGTAAGTAAGTAAGTAAGTACGTAAGTAAGTAAGTAAGAAAATAAGTAAGCAAGTAAGTAAGTAAGTAAGTAAGTAAGTAAGTAAGTAAGTAAGTAAGTAAGTAAGTAAGTGAGTGAGTAAGTAAACAAGACAAAAAATAAGTAAGTCAGTAAGCAAGTAAGAAAATAATTAAGCAAGTAAGTAAGTAAGAAAATAAGTGACTAAGTGAGTAAGTAAGAAAATAAATAACTAAGTAAGTTAGCAAATGAGTAAGTAAGTCAGTTAGCAAATAAGTAAGTAAGTTAGTATCTAAATATATAAGTAAGAAAGTATGTAAGATAGGGCTCATTTCTAGTTTCATTTTTAGATGTTTCAATGAATAAAGTAAAGTCACTTGCTTTGAACCAATAAAAGTTAATTTTTTGGTGTGGTTTTCATGCAGGAATTTATCATTGGCCCATACTTTTTTTTTCAAATTTAAGACCGACCTTACTCAATGGTAAATGGCAAATAATTCACCATCTTTGGTCGACCAAAGTCATGTGAATTGGTTATTTTAAATTAATTTTTGCTTTTCGGCTTTTAAAGTATACAAGAACTCCTCAAGAAATTGGCCTTTCAAAAAATCCGCTAAAGCCGTAAGGCTTTCTATCTGCTTGTAAAGGATGTCCCAAAATTCATACAATCAGCCTTATTGTGAGTTCGACCGAACAACATTCCACCCGAGAAAATTTGATATTTCACTTTTATTGTGAGTTTCACTCGAAATTTTGTGTTAAAAAAAATTCCCCTTATTGTGAACATTCATTTCGGGCGGAATGTTCACTTATTTTTAGAGGCGAACGAAATTTCGTTCGGGCGAAACTCACAATAGCTTTTAAAATTCCGGGGGAACAAAAAATTTTAAAGTGAAATATTTTTTTTCGGGTGAAACTCACAATAAGGCTGAATAAGTAATTTCCTATCTATTATTTGTTTTTTTTTTATTTAGTCATAAAATATACAATACCTATATAAGGTTATGTATAGGTATGAGCTAGAATACGGGGAAAGTGGCCTCCTTGGCTTTGATGGTATACTACATTTATTCTTTTGTTGACATTTTCCATACAGTTCCGCATATATTGTGGTTGAATATCATTGATACATTACTCAATTTAAAAAAAAAAGTGCAACAAACAGTGGCACGTTTTTTTGCTTTTCTGTAGGTACTCCAAAACGACACTTTTGAAGATTTTCAGAAACCATCATTTAAAAATAAATCTCATCGCTGAAAATTATTTTATTCGAAAAATCACCATCAAATCTTCATTATTTTTTTCAAAATGTTGCTTAAAACAGAAAACGCGTTGATCTCTTTTTTTTTTGTTGGCAACTCTTTACCCAGCGTTTCCATTGACAATATTAGAGGAAAAAAATTGCTTGGCTTATTGCCATCGCTTTGAATACTGCCAATGAAGACGCTTTGGTAATGTCAATGCGTAATATTGTTTGGCAGATGAAAAACAATGATTATCGCTGAGGCAATAAGTTTTGACGTTTTGACTTTTGCTTCGTTTTGAAATTAATGTTGAAAATATGAGAAATTAAGTGAATTAAAAATTTTTATCATCCAAATACTTACTTACTTTTAGAGAGAAAAAAAAATAACATTCTATACTGGCATTTTTGACAACTGAAATTACCGGGCAGTAAATTGCCATTGCCATTGAAATTTAAATTGCCTAAAATATTGCCAATGGATCTACAACGTTACCGCACAAATGGCGTGAAATTCACAACTTGCGTGGAATTTTGGGACACCCTTTAGATACCTGTACTGTCAGCTAAACAGATAAAATTGCGGAACATCCTCTATTTCGCTTCCTTGTATGCAAAAATTATTTAGCAATACCTACCACACTTTTATTGCAAATAAAAAATACCAAAAATGTTAATAAAATAAAACCAAAACCAAACCTCCGATGCCATGACAATTTCTTTCCATTATAAAAACTAAACTAACTTTCCTTCTATTACAAAAATGAAACCTTAAAGCAAACGTACAGATAATCTACAAATAGTACAAGATAAAAAAAAAGTGAAAAAGAAAAAGAATTTCATTTATAACCTACCCTAATTCCCAATGGCCTTAAATGCTATAATTTGTTTTCAAGTCTTAAGTGTGAATTGTTTGTGTTAAAAAAATAAAATAAATACAAAAAAAAACAAACAAACCAAAATAAACTTATTGTTATCCTTTCTTACTTTATTGTTATTATTAGCTTTCTTTTTGTTTTTTTTTATATATATATATATATTTTTTTAATTTCTTGCTGTTTTCTTTTTTTTTTAAATGGTTGCTGCTTTTATTATTTTCTTTTGCTCAAATCCTTACTTTATTCCATATTATATATACGTAACAGTCTGTGATGGGGCATTATTGAAGAAATTTCATCTATCGATTCGATGCAGGCTACCCATTAAGTTAAACATTGTCGTTAGAAGCCACGCCAATGATCCTTTCCGATGGCATAAGAACTCGACCATTGCACTAAAACGGAAAATGCGATTGAGCATAGGATGACTATTGGCTTTACTGGTGCTTGCTCCAGCAGAAACGCTAATGCTGCTACTGCTGCTACTCACGCCACTACTATTTATACCACCTTCGCCTTCAACCATACTACGGTTGGCATGTTGCATTGCAGCGGGTTTTTCGCCTGAAAGAATACAACAACAAAAATTAGAAAAAAAGAAAGGAAAACATAAATTACCCTGTTAAAAACAAATAATCTAGGACTAGAGTTGTGTAGTTGGAACTTAAAATTAGAGGAGAGATATGGCAGAGGGAAAAAATGAGGAAAAAAAAAAAACTGTTGTTGTTTAGGGAGCTCTTCTATTATAAAACAATAGAATATAGTAGTATATACAACTTAGTTGTGTAGTGGAATGGCAGGCGCAAGAAGGGTCAAAGGGTAATGTGTATGGAAACTATATAAGCTGCACACTTCTTCCGGATAACAACCGCAGTTATTGTGGTTCAATTGTTTGTAGTAAATTAAAGAGCTGTTACCATCTAGTTTAATGGAAAATTTGAATTTATTGTTGTGGAAAAGGCCAACGGCGCGGCACAGCACGTCGGAAACCGACTTGAATTTTTTTTTTTTTTTTTTTAATGAACTTTTTGATTGAATATTAAACTTTTAATTTGAATTTTTGTTTAGTTAGCTTGATTATGGATAAAGAATGTATAGTAACGTTAATAATTTTTCAACAAATTGAAAGTTCAGACCTGTTTATTTGCCAATAAAAATTCTTTCCTTTCCTTTTATTTTCTTCTGACTTGTGCCTTGGTTCAGGTTGCAATTAAAAAACCCTAGGTCTTGCAGGCATATAGTTAAAATTATTATTATTATTTATTTACTATTTATTTCACGTGAAAATTTATAAAAATACGTTCCAGAATAGTTTTCACTACATTACTTCTATTTCTCAGAACCATATGAACTAGCTTCGGAATTGACAGCAGAGGGGGGGGGGAAGAAATATTAGCGTGGTGGTTATTAGCAGAGCTGTAAAAGAATGCAATACTTTGGTAATGCAGTAAAAAGACATTTAATTAACTGCAGTTAAAAGACTTATTCATTCTTATGTGAGTTTCACTTGATAAATATTTCACCTTTAGACTTTTTCGTTAAATCACTGCAGCTAAATGACTTAGGGCCAGTTGTACAAATATTTAAACCGTGGTTCAGCAATTTTTATCCACCGATTTCGGCGGATTAATTGAGTTTCAACAGTGTTTTACTGTTCAAGTGTGTGATAATAACCAATTACATACTTGAACCAGCGTTGAACGTTAGTTAATCCGCCGAAATCGGTGAGTTAAAATCTTGAACCGAGGCTGAACCACTATTGTACAACTGGCCCTTATTCAGCCTTTTTGTGAGTTTCACCCGAAAAATATTTAACCTTAACATTTTTTTTCGCCCGAAATTTTACAAGCTATTGTGAGTTTCGCTCGAACGAAATTTCTTTCTTCTACTAAAAATAAATAAAAATTTACGCTGTCAATGGTATTCCATTCCGACCGAAATGAATGTTCACAATAAGGTGAATTTGTTTGAACATGAAATTTCGGGTGAAACTCACAATAGATTAAAAGTGAAATGTCAAATTTTCCGGTGGGAATATTTTTGGGGTGAAAGGGTGTCAATGGCATTACATTCCGGACAAAATTAATGTTAAGGTGAATTTTTTTGAACATAAAATTTCGGGTGAAATTCACAATAGCCGAAAAGTGAAATGTCAAATTTTCCGGGTGGAATGTTGTTGTTCGAGTGAAACTCACAATTTAAGGCTGATTGACTAAAACCAAAGCAGTACTTATGACTTTAAACTGACTAAAAGATTAAGACCAAGAAATTACTGCAGTTAATCAACTTTTAGTCAATTAACTGCTTTTGTTAACTGGCATAAAATATTAGTACTGACTGCAGACTGTTTATTTTTTGCAGCCAGTAGCCAGTGATGGTTTTAACTTGGATTCAATTAAAGTTAAGTTTTTTGTGAGTAAAAAGACTTAGGGAAATTAATTAACTGCAGTACAAAAATGACTACAGTCTTTACAACTCTGGTAATTAGCGCCTTTCGGTTAACGCAGTTCAGTTAACGCATGTCCTTAATAAGCGCAAAATAATTTGGAAAGGTTTGACGACTTAAACGAACTGAAAATGAAGGACTTGAATTATTTTCTCAAGACAACAAAGTTTTGCACCGTTTTCTCCGTCAAATTCTTAATACAGTTAAACCAGCTAAAGAGAAACGGCAAAATGTCACAGAATTTCTTTCACTTAAGCGGGTTTTTCACTTGAACGAACCACGTTTAACTGAAAAAAAATTTCACTTAAGCGGAGTCCGGATAAGTGAAAAAGAAATTTCACTTAAACAGATCTAAAAATTCCAAAAACGGGTGTGACATCAGAAATTCAAATTTCATTTTCGTGGGGAAAATTTCGTGGAGCTGAAAATAAAAAAAAACGTAAAAGCGTTCAGCAAATTTTTTGTTCTGTTTGATTTAATTTTGTTTTCACTTGAGAGTTTTTTTTAATGAAAAATATGAAATTTGACTGTTTCAGGTTTCCGGGTTTTTCACCAAAGAAAGTTTCACTTAAGCGGAGTGTTTTCAAGGTAATTGGTCGACAAATACTCGGGGATGAAAAAATTGTTTCAGATAAGTGGGTTTTTCTCTTAAGCGGGTTTTACTGTACCACAAGCAAGCTCATGAAATTGTTTAAATATTTGTTATTCACGTCGATGATGGAATCCGGAATACGAGATCCGAAGAGATTAGCAGTGCAGTGCTTCTTTTCCAATTTGAAAACTGAATACTATACTGGAGAATTACTGCGGATCCATTATTGCGTATTTCATAATCGACATAGTGATTATATTTGAAATTCGATCGCCTCTGAAAGAAAACACCCTTTAAATATGAAAATCAATTTTGGTCATGCAAATTTAATTACCAATATAAGACCAAATTCAACATTGAATAAATTAAGGATACTCTTATATTCTTCTTATACATTATTTATTTATTCCATTCCAAGAAACCAACGATATAAAAACAAAAAAAACATAAACTTTCTTGACATCTTCACTGAAGAAGAAAATTCATATTAATCTTGTATAATATCAATTCTGGTCCTTTCTATCTGACCAATGTCAAAAATTATATTATCCTTTCCTTTCTATATATGGTTTCATTTTGCTACCAATATTCATCCATATACATATAAAGATATATTGAACTGATTAAATTTTGATAAAGAAAACTGTGTACCTAAGTCAACTTTTTTTTTTTCAAGGACACTGTAATACTGACTAAACTGTATAACATATAGATGAACGACGAACAAACTTTACAAACACAATTTACGCCTTTATTTTGACCTTTTTTTCCTTAAATATTGATAAGGGTAAAGCTTTCCGTGCGAATATCAAACAAAATAAATTTAATTCGATATTCTTATACATTTGAGTTTCAAGTTGTTCATTTGGAAATAAAAATCGAAAAGAAAAAAGGAAGATGGATTCAACAGAGTACCTAAGCTATATTGTGTATATGCAAGAAAGTTTTTGACAGTTTTGTTGACATCAACAGAAGTTGAGAATTTAAGTGAATTTCGTGATACATTTTATTTTTTATTTGACAAAGAATGATTACTGTCCTTAATTGGTTCATCCTAATACGATTTATTTTATTGACAGAAAAGGGGAAGGAAGATGAACTATGCGGGTGAACAAATAAATCTAAAATTCAGCCATTTGAGAGTTTTTTTTTGTGAATTTGAATCTTAGTTTTATTCTTTTTAAATAAATAACTTAGTTTGAAAACATGTTTAAATAATTTTATTAAAATCAATATTTTTTTTTTATCACCTCTTAGGACATGAACTGTTATACTGGCTGGTCTCGCATTCGACGGTGCACATGTGTAATTGCCCGCATGATGGAAATGCACTTCCTGTATTGTTAAGACGCTTGTCGAAGGCGTTTGTAAATAAGACGATTGATGTTGTGACGCTAACGAAGACATATGACCACCATTCCCATGTCCATGGCTACTATTACTGCTGCTTAAACTGCTACTACTACCGCTGCTGCTGCTGCTCGTACTGCTACTACTACTACTGCTACTAGTACTCGTATGGCTACGATCTCTGTGGTTATTGCTACCACCATCTGATGCTGGCATATTAACAGTTGTTGAAGTCACCGAAAAACCATCTTGTGAATCATAGTTCACCATTTTATTGTCGTGATACCTAAAATCAAAAAAAAAAAAAAAAAAATAACAAAAAGAAAATAAGACACAAAAATTTAAAAAATTTCTACGAATGGTTGCGGAAAGATATTACACACATTTTTTTATTTGGGAGATTCTAATTTCTTACCAAAAAACAAACGCTGGATTTTCTGTGGCACGTTTTAATTTGCATTCCAGACGTAGTGCTGAACCCTCGTCTATGTGTAAATCAGGTGCTCCAGTGATTTCAGCAACGGCTTCTGTTTTTTTTTTGTGTTCAAAATGAAAAGAAAAGAAGAAATGTGTCCCGAAAAGAGACAGAGGTTAAAGTAAGAAATTTAATTTTTGTAAAATCTTTTTTTCTTTTATTTATTTTAAGATTTAGGAAGACAGTTTTTTATACTAACACCCCATGTCATTTGAATGTTCTTAGGAATCTTTATTGAATAGAATAGAAATATTTATAAATTATGTATAAATATTTATAAATGTGACTTCTTTTAACTATCGACAGCTTGAGTAGAAAAGTTTTTACAAAAATATCTACAGACCCTTGATATTGTAATGGTTTTTACATAATTTTTAAACGTTCTTTATAGGCCACGAGCCTTTTTGGCCATAAAACTTTAAGGCTAAGCCCTTTTTTAGCTGTATTTTTGTTGGTCACGCCTATTTAAGGCCGCAAATTTTTAAGCCACGCCCCTTTTTGCTATGATTTTATTAAACCACGTCCCTTTTTGCCATGATTTTTTTTTAAGCCACACTACTTTTTTAGGCCACGCCCCCTTTCGGCCACAATTTTTCAGGCCACTTTTATGCTGACCATATCTTTTTTAGGCCACGCCCTTTTTGCCATAATATTTTTAAGCCCCACCCCTTTTTGGCTACGCCCATTTTAGAACACAATTTTTTTTAAGCCAAGTACGTTTTTATCATGATTTTTTTTAGCCACGCTACTTTTTGACCACACCCTTTCACGCAACACCTTTTTTATGGCCACGCTGCCGTATCGCGAAATTTTTTTTGTAATACGAAATTTGAACGACCAAAAGACTGGAATTTCGGAAAATTTTGAGTTTAAGAATATTTAAAACGCTTTATTGAAGCTTGTAGTAATCGGACATAAATGTTTTATAAATCAAAATAACCGTTGATTAGTAAAGATTATGTTTATATAAAAATTTTGAAAATCGGTTGGAAAATAGAAGGAAAATTTTCAATTTTCTAAGAAACGTTCTTTTTTTACTATCAATGCCTGTAAGTCAATAAAATTGTATGGACCCCTAAAATTTTTTTTGTATGTAGAAATTCCTGACCAATGTATCTTTCGATAGACATCTCAATTATAAGGATCGGATATGTGTTTTCCGAGTTAAAGCCGATTTTCCGCAGCTGAATCGAAAATTTTCCATTTTTTTCAGAGTAGAACTTATACTTTGAAACTTTTTAATTTTCAAGGTAAATGTATGAAATAATGAAAAATTTTCGATTCAGCTGCGGAAAATCAGCTTTATCTCGGAAAATACTGATCCGATCTTTATGATTGATGTGTCTATCGAAAGATACATTGGTCATGAATTTCCACATATCCAATTTTTTTGAGGGTGCATACAATTTTCTTGACTTAGAGGCTTTGATAGGAAAAAAAAGCATGTTTTTCGGAAAATTTAAAATTGTGCGTCAATTTTCCAACCGATTTTCAAAATTTTTATATAAATATAATCTTGACCAATCAACGGTCATTTTGATGTATAAAACATTTATGTACGATTACCACAAGCTTCAATAAAGCGTTTTAAATATTCTTAAACTCAAAATTTTCCGAAATTCCAGTCTTTTGGTCATTCAAATTTCTTTTTTGGAACATTATGAAAAAAGTCAGAGAGACGACAGCGTGGCTATAAAATAGGTGTTGCCTGAAAGAACGTGATCAAAATTGGGCGTGGCTTAAAAAATCATGCCAAAAGCGTGGCTTTAAAAAAATTGGCCGAAAAGGGGTGTAGCCTAAAAAAAGATATAAAGGGGCGTGGCTTTAAAAAAAATTTGCCAAATAAGGGTGTGGCCTAAAAAATTATGGTATAAAGGGGCGTGTCCAAAAAATATTTTAAAAGGGGCGTGGTCAAAAAGGGGCGTGGCCTCAAAAAATATTTTTGAAAGGGGTGTGGCCAAAAAGGGCGTGGCCAAAAAGGGGCGTGGTCAAAAGGGGGCGTGGTCAAAAAAGGGGCGTGGTCTCAAACAAAATATTTTTAAAAGGGGCGTGACCAAAAAGGGGCGTGGCCTCAAAAATCATGACAAATGAGGGCGGCTTTAAAAATCATGACAAAAAGGGGTGTGGCCAAAAAATTAGGCAAAAAAAGGGGCGTGGCCTAACAAAAACGAAAAAAATGGGCGTGGCCTCAAAAGTGGATGAAAAAGGGGCGTGGCATACAAAAATTGTGGGCAAAATGAGTATGGCCAAAAAATTGTAACCAGAATGCGTGGCATAAATAGTGTCGCCAAAAAGGGGTGTGGCCTTAAAAGGCTAGCCGAAAAGGGGCGTGGCCAACCATTTTATTGTTTTATGGAGAAATAAAAATAAAAATGCTTTAATGTAAACTTTTTTTTATAGTTTTTTTTATATTTTTTTTTTATTTTTTGATTTATTTATTCAGTACATATACATGATATTTTTGTATTCGATTGAATTTTTTCTAAAACATAAATACCTAAATAATTTTATGAAAATTAAGGTTATAAAAATTTTTTCACACAGCAAAGATTAATAAAATCTTTTGTATTATAAATAAACTTGGGTGTTGATTGAGTTGAAATTTTTCCAGTTTCATGAATTAAAACAAATGTACAATGTGATAATAAAAGAAATAGAATACAAACATTTATAACTGAAAATTAAATTATGTATTTATATAACGATTTGTATATAATACCTATGCTAAGATATGAATGTAAATAATATTGTAAATAAAGTAATAATAATATTTAATATAAAATAAAAATTATTTGATTTGAATAAATTAATTTGTGTTCTTTTTTTTCAAAGTGCGTGTCCCAAAAAATGGCGTGATAAAAAAGAGGCTCTATGTGTTGAGTTTTCTAAAAAGGACGTGGTCATAAAAGTAGCCGAGTTGTGGCCTACGAATGGGACATTCCTTAAAAGGGATGTGGTCAAAATACGGCATTCAAAAGGACGTTGCTAAAAAAGGGGTCAAAAATTTAGTATTTAGATTATTTTGTATAATTTTACTGGTGAATGTATGAAATAAAGGAAAATTACCAATGAAGCTACACAAAATCGGCAATAACTCGAAAAATACTTCATCGATCTTTGTGATTGAAGTGTCTACTGAAAGATTTATTCGTCAACAATTTTACAACACACAAAATTGATAGGTGTCCCTACAATTTTATCGACTTTTAGGCTTTTATAAAAATAAAAGCATGTTTTTTACAATATTGAAAATTTTCTTTCTATTTTCCAACCGATTTTCCAAATCAGTATATCGTTGTAATCTTGACCAATCAGCGGTCATTTTGGTATACGAAAATTTCTTGTGTGATAAGTACAACCTTCAATATAAGGTTTTAAATATTCATAAACTCAAAATTTTACGAAAATCCAGACTTTTGGTCGTTCAAATTCGTTGTTTGAATAATTAGGAAAAAATGTCCAAATATGACCAATAACTTCAGTAGTTCATGCTTGGTCTTGAAAAGTGAGGTTTGGACTGAAATTTAATAGGAGTTTTTAAATAGGCGTGGCTTAAAAAGGGGCGTTGTCTAAAATTAAAGTTAAATAAAAAGTGCGCCTATAAAACAGCGTGGCTAAAAAGAGGTCTTGACACAAAAACCTGTCGCTTAAAAAGGGGAGTGGCTTTCAAGAAGCGTATCTGAAAAAGGGGAGAGGCTTGCAAGAAGCGTATCTTAAAAAAGGGAATGGCTTCCAAGAAGGATATCTTAAAATAGGAGTGACGAATCGCAGTAGCTTGAAAAGGGACGGGTTAAAAAAGGATTTCTCCTAAAAAATCGTGCTCAGAAATGGGCGCGTTAACGAAGGGTCTTGAAAAAAAAGAAGTGGTCAAAAATGTGTGACTTAAAAAGAGGGGTGGTCTTAAAAAGCGTGAGTAAAAAGAGGATTGATCAAAAAAAGGCGTGGCCAAAAAGTTTGGGCCTTAAACAGAGGTGTTGTATAGAAATGAGTGACCAAAAAGGGAAGTTGGCACAAAATGGGCGTGGTCAGAAAAAAGTGTGGTCTAAGAAAGATCACACCAAAAAGAGGGTGTGTCCAAAAAACGACATGGCAGAGGAGCGTGGTCAAAAAGTTGTCAAGGATTATTTTTAGCGCCTCATTTCTGAAATAAAAAAAAAGAATTATACCATTCGAAAGGTCATTAAATGGTCTTAAAAGGAGAACTTGTTTCAGTTGGGTGTTTAAATTTTTGTAATGACTAAACACTTATAGAATCCAGTTGTCTTTTTAAGACCACTTTATTGGCCTTTTTTTTAACATTCAAAACAAATGATAACTAGCTGAAATGTAACAATCCAATAGGTATATGAATATCGCGAAAAAATGTGTAAACCATCTATGACCTCGATCAAGTGATTCGGATTGTAAAGGTAATCTCTCTTCGGCTTAGTAGGCATAAAGCAATTTAAATTTCGAATAATACCATAGGTACCTAGGGATTACGAGAATTTTTGTCCTTAAAATATATCCATAAAATAAATGAATAAACTTTTCTAAGGAAGAGAGGATGTTTTTTTTTTTTGGCTAAATGAAATATGTGTGACAACGACAGAGATGGTGAATGACATTTTTGGCTTAGAGAGAGGAGTTTTCCATTTACATGGATTTTCTCAAAAATTAGAACCTTAATTTTCTGTAAAGGTATTTGTTAAAAAAAAAATAAAATGCAATTTATGTAGGTACGTACATTTTCCGTATATTCCTGCCCTCAAGGTAAATATACATCTATGTTCCTCTTTTGGTATAGAAGGTACTGACGCTTTGCATCTAGTGCATTTATTTATGTAAGCTTTAGTCAGAAAATAAATCACATATAGACAAAAAGGATATACTCTAACGAAAGGCAAAATTCTTCGTTGTGTACAAACAACAGAGCATAGATAGCAGGATAGGATATTTACAAGAAATAAAATAAAGTAGTTTTATAAAATTTGATCAACGTGCGTCGTCGTCATCAGTGTAGTGTGGCTTTGTGTGCAAAGCAATTTTGAGGTATTTTGCTTTTGAGAAGATCCCCCAAAGCAAATCGGGTTATATATTTGTTTTAAAGTGTACCTACTTGTATACTAAACAATTTTCTTAGTTATAGGGAAATATTTAATAATAAAATTATTCAACCAAGAGTGAAATTTGATTTTCCAAAAAAAGCTACCTACGTTTATATGCAGGTCAGAAGAAGAAATCGTAAGCAAATGCCTTAAGACCACACAGTAGATTGATTATAGAATTAGAAGAGGGTATAGTGTTTTATTGTCGAATTTAATTTAAACATTTAATTACAAATTTTTTTTTCAAATTGTAAGCGCTTCCTTTGTAACTGGCTTTTGGTAGTTTACCAAACCAACTACTGAGAAAATACCCTTATAATCAGCCCTATCGTCAATTTTATTGGCCCAAAAAATATACCGGAAAAAAATATTTCCCATCATAAATCTTTCACAAAATAATTTTCCCTTAACAACTTACTTGCAAAAATGTTTGGATTGTTATAAGAAAAACTTCCCTCGAAAAATTATTCACGATCAAAAAACCCGGAAAATTTGACATTTCATTTTTCGCTTATTGTGAATTTCACCGAAAAATGTTTCACCATGAAGTTTTTTATTCGCCCGGAATTTTAAAAGCTATTATGAGTTTTCTCCGAATGAAATTTTGTTCGCCTACTAAAAATAAGTGAACATTAAGGCAGTCAATGACAATTACATTCCGCCCGAAATGAATGTTCATCAGCCCTATGGCGAAAGAAATTTTCCTGGACTTTTTTTAAATTTTGGGAAAATTTTCCCTTGAGCAAAAAAGCTATCGTGAATAATTTTTCGAAGGAACTTTTTCCCTGTGTCAATGCAAACAGTTCCCCAAGTAAGTTGTTGGGAAAAAATTATTTCGTCGGAGATACGCGATTGGAAATACTCTTTCCCCGGTATTTTTTTGTTTTTTTCCGGAGTAAAAAAGTTCCCATTAAGTTGGCGATAGGGCTGCATAATGATGTGCATTTTTCAAATACAAAAATTCGGGTGAAACTCGCAAAAGGTGAAAAGTGAAATGTCAAATTTTCCGTGTGGAATGTTGTCGGGCGAAATTCACAATAAGGCTGGATATCTAATTTGTTGAAAATTATATTTTGTCTAATAATTTCGAAGATGTTTATTGTTGATATACTAAATTTCCCAAAATAGGAAAAAAAAACTCCCGGGAAATTTCTTTCGCGAAAGACCTGACATCTATTTAAATAATTTCTTTGAGATCAACCCTGAAAATCTATAAAACTAACCTTATAATCTCATCAGAAGAAAATAAAACGATTAAAATTTTTCGTGACTTAGGGGATTTCCCGGTATTGAAAAAATTATCATACATTTCCCACTTCCCATTCTAGTTTGAATTAAAAGTTAGAATGGCATAAAACATATGAGGCATTTAGAGAAAGCCCATTTTGCACTCATTCTCTTGACTACTTTATTGTTCAATCATTTCCACTACGATACACATGGTCATGGTAATTCAAATGCAACCCATTTTTTACTAACAACAACAACAACAACAAAAAAAGAACCTTGTTTCATATTACCAATCTACATATATCATGTGATAGAAATAATAATTGAGCAAATGCGACTTTAACTGCCACTCCCCACCCCACACATCCAATCTAATTTTACTATCGGTTATTGCCCATATCCATATCAGTTATTAACACCCAGGGAAGCCAGGACCCATATCACTTTTGAATTCTACTTCGATTAAGCTCTCGCAGTAAAATTGTTCGAACAGAAAAAAAAAATCAAGTTGTCATCAACTAGAAATTTGCATACATCACGACATCCATTACTTTGAATGACCCAACCCCTCTCGACAGAAAAACACACACACATCTACTTAATCTGAACAAAAAGTGAGCAACAGAACAACGTGAATATATAGAGAATGGCACAATCCAATTGTCATCGATATACCTACCTACCTACTACCTACACCCACCCACCCAAACACACACACACACCAATTTAAAAAAAACTCAAAACTCACCCACTACTTTCAGCTCGATGAATATCGATTGTGTTGGATAAATAGATAATTGGCACTCGTAGAATCCTCGGTCGTCCTCACGGACCGATTTGATGCGTAACGACCAGTGACCCATATGGCGGGTGTGTTCAACTAAAAAACGTTTATCACTGCTATGGGTTGACAGGCCAACTGTGAGCAATTGAAAATCTTTTCGTCGTATCCAGGATACCTTAAAAAATAAAATAAAACAAAAATTCAAAATGAAAATGAAGGAAAAATTCACATATAGTTTAGAAATAGATATTTTTTTTTTACACAAGGATAACAAAAAGGTATAGAGGTTTTATATGGGGTTAAAGATTTTTACGGTAAGGAAGGATTATATAGCTAAAATTGATTTAAAACACCATAAGGAAGGATGGTAATAAAACTGTGGGCGTACAGATGAAGCTTGTTGAAATTGTTTAATTTGATCTAAACTTTATGTCTGCCTTGTTGGCCCCAGAGGAAAAGTAGACGAAAATGCAAGAGTGAGTTTCTACTATTTTGTGGATTTTAAAATTGTTTTTTTTTTATTTAGAAACTGATTTTTACGCTCATGTTCTGCATTTCAAATAAAATCGAATAGAAATTTTCAATTTCACTCGAAATGAAATTCCATGTTTTACAATTACGAAAAATTCGCATTACTTCCAACTGTCAAAATTAAATTTTGTTTTGAAAAGTGAAATGACACTGCGGATGAAAATGTTTGGTGGCTGTATAATTCAGCCTTATTGTGAGTTTCACCCGAAAAATATTCCACCTTAAAATTTGTTGTTCCTCCGAAATTTTAAAAGCTATTGTGAGTTTCGCCCGAGCGAAATTTCGTTCGCCTACTAAAAATTAGTTAACATTTAGGCTGTCAATAGCATTCTATTCCGCCCGAAATGAATGTTCACAATAAGGGGAATTTTTTTAACACAAAATTTCGGGTGAAACTCACAATAGACGAAAAGTCAAATATCAAATTTTCCGGGTGGAATTTTGTTCGGGCGAAACTGACAATAAGGCTGATTGACATTTTTAAATGAAAAAAGAAGCGAAAATCTGAGAAAAAATTATACGAATAATTTTGCAAGAAAAATCTAACAACTGCCTGAAATAGCGAGAGTAATTATTTACTACGAATTGTTTTAATGCGAAATTGCTTATTTTTATTTTTATATTCATATTTTTTTATATTTTGTTCTTAAACACATAATAATAAAAAAGTATTAGAAAGAACAAAAATATAAAGTTTGCTTACATTTTATATCAAGAAATGCAAAACTATCTGCAACTGCACCAAATTCCAAACCCATAAACAAAGTGGATAGAACTAGTTCAGAAAACGGAATGAAACAAAATTTGTTTTCCAAAATTCCAATTCACAATTAGTATTTTAAACGAATTGTAGAAGACCCGAGGTCATGTTCTTTATGTGAATTCACAATAAGTGGCAATGCAAAAAATGGGCGTTAGACACAAAAAAAAAAATATTGCAAATTTACGAACCAAAATTATGAGCGTGAAGTTAGCAAAACCAACTGCCCAACTTTTGCTGCGATGTGCCGTACTTCAAAAAATAAATCGTACTAAGCGTATATGGTTTTTGAGGCTAGCCATTTTTTTTAGCGTGAAGTTAGCACCGCCATTTTCGATTTTCGAAAAAAAACAAAAAAGTTGTGCTGTATTGTGCCCAACTGTTCCGGCATGTGCCGTAAATATTTTTTTTTAATTCGCAAATTTGCAAATTTTACGAATAAATTTTTTTGCAAAATTGCGATTTTCAAAAAAATATTTTTGACTCTTAAAGCTGTAAATTTGCGAATTTTTTAATCTCTTCGGTTCTTAGTATTATTTGTTAAGCATTTTACAGCACATTTTTGATTTTTTGAAAATCGCAATTCTGCAAAAAAATTCATTCGTAAAATTTGCAAATTTGAGAATTAAAAAAAATATTTACGGCACATGCCGGCACAAGTTGGTCACAATGCAGCAACTTTTTTTTTTGATAATCGAAAATGGTGGTGCTAAATTCACGCTTAAAAAATGGCTAGCCTCAAAAGCCATACGCTTAGTACCTACCTACGATTTTTTTTAAAACGGCACATCGCAGCACATGTTATGCAAATCGCAGCACAACCCTTTTTTTCAAGAAAATACAAAATGGCGGTGGTAACTTCACGTTCATACCAAAATTTCCATAAAAATTCGATAATTTATTGCCCTGTCTTAAGGAAGGCACCGTTAATATATAATTTTCTTTGGTTAATTTGGTTACACCAAAATCACCAAACTCATTGTTTCTGCAAATCAAATCACTTCAGAATTTAGATTTTGAAATTTTTATTATATGAAATAAAATTTGTTGAAAAAAAATATAAAAAAAAAAAAACTCATTAATAAATTTGGTAGAGAAATGTTGAAAAATGGAACAAAACTCATATGATTACTCGCGAGAGTTACAAAACATTGACACAGGTACATAAAACACATAGCACAATATAAGTGTTATGTATGTTTAAAATACAAATAAAAAATAATTAAATTTTTTTACTTACAGTTGCAGGTGAATTTAATTTCACCACACATGGTAAAATTGCTAAACCACCTTTTTGTGCTATAACTCGGGTGTTGTTTTTTGTTGAAAAATGAGATTGTGTTGATGTGCTGAAATGATTTTGAATGCTTGCTGAAGAGATTTTACCCATATCTGAAAATAAAATTGAAATTTTTGTTTAATTTATTTATATATGTATTGAATTTGATATTTAAGACAAATTTTGATTTTAAAAAATTCACTTAAAAATATTACATCAAAAAAGAATATATAAATTAATCGATACTAATATTAATTATTTTACAGCCCTATTCTGCGAAATGTTCGCGTGAATTTTCGTTTTTTGCTATCCGTCGGAAGAAAACGAATGTTTCAAAAAGCATCTAAATTGCAATAAAAATAAGATTTTAACAATAAGATTCTCTCAAGAACTTCAAAAATAATTTTTGATAGAACTTTGAACTCGAAAGATTGAAGAGTTTAAGTGAACAATTCCCGTGAATAGAAAAACTCGACCTGATCGGATATCAGAATAGGGCTGTTTATTAAATACAAGCTGGGGTCTATTTCACGGAACATACACCACATACATTGTATGAATGTATGTACGTTAAAGTAGGCGCCAAAGATGACTCAGTGTAAATTTTGAATTTTAAGAAAAACTATGCGTCAACTTAGAAAACGCATAAATTTTAATAAATTTAAAATGTACGCCCACTCATATGGGGGCTATTTTACGTCACATACATTTCTGTGATGTATGTTCTGTGAAATAGGCCCCTGGTCCGTTTAACTTCGCCCGGAATTTTTCATCAATTTTAGCATTTTAAAAAGTAAAAATAAAAATCATTAGGTTTCAAATAACCCTTAACAACGAATTTTCTGACATGTTTTAATAATTTTTATACACAAATGCAGCAGAGCCTGAAGCCATCTGGTGGCGATCCCAATTTTCTTGAGAAACAAATTATTCGATTGTCAATTTCGTAGTATTTGTCATAACCTTGTAATACTTCCCATACAAAATGGAACTTTCAGAAATTGCCACCAACCACCCCTAAAAATATGCAATTTCAGGTTTTCAGGGTTTTATGACTTTTCCTGTCAAAATTTCTAAATTTCGACTCTGTTATGTTTTTACCTAGTTCAATACGAATCCAACAAAAAATTCCAATGGAAATCGGATTATGTTCAGCCGATATTTGCGTTGTTTCGAAGAATTTTTTTAAAAATATTTTAGTATACAATTTTAGCACCCTATTTTTTGTTTTTTCTTGAATTGGGTTCGATTATTTATCTCCCGTTAAATTCTCGTTGAACAGCTATTAGACGGGGGCATGGGGTAGCGAAGGGTGGGCCTGATATGGCTTCAAATCGCTTCCCTGAGAATCCATAATTATTTTTCTAACTTTATTAATTTTTAATAGTCTTATTTGAAAACAAACAATTAATTTTCTGGCTTTTTTCCAAAATTTAATTTGGAAATTTTTCATTTTTTCTGGTCATATTTCTGTTTTGTAATAGTTCGTCGTATAATGGTAAGTTTGTTTGACTGCCACGCCGAAGAGTTTGGGTTCGATTCCCAACCTATTTCCCTTAAAAACATGGGTACTGCCGCTTGCGACGAATGCAAAAATCTTCCATGAGTACCTATGTACATACTTACCTACTTTTGTCATGAAAAAGTGCCTCTTACCTTACTTTCAGATTCGGCAGAAAATTGTAGATCCCCTTCTTTCAAATAACCACGTACACAGGAATGATTGAGAATTATAAATTACTATAGGCCCTGGCCCCTGGGTTTGTACAAGCTGTCGCGTCACTTAATTTATTTTATTTTTGTTATAATTTCTGTGTCCTTTTTTCCACCTCTGTCTCCAATTATTTTTTTCTTCAGATTTCTGGATTATTTTCCAAAATACAGTTTTGCTTATTTTCTAATTTTGGTTCAATTTCTGCATTTTTTTCCAAAACAATGATTTTTTAGGAACCTCTCATTTAACCCTCACTTATTTCCAAACCGCATTTACATTTGAATTACAAATTTTACAATATTGTGTTATCCTATTATTTATCATTATCATTTGCAGAAAGGCGAGCTACTCGGGTAACGGAATACATAATATCATCCGCATAAGTTACAACTTTTATCAACACGACACCAGTTCTTTTTCCAAATACATATGTCAAATATTCTATAAGATCGTCCGAAAATAGAAAGAAAAGCAAAGGACCTAAATTATAATTCGGTCGTACTCGTTGATTGACTTCGCTATATGTAAAACCATAGTAAACATATTAAAGGTAATATCATTAGCGTTTACATTTTTGTTTAGTTCTGCGCAACTGTCAAAATAGAGGTATTATGGCGATAAAATGTTGGATCCTTCCCTTGTCTAATTTCAATATTTTTTTGTTGTTTCTAATGATGCGTGCTGAGTTACTGTGGGCACTCGAACAGCCATTTTTAATTGTTTGACACTATAAACTTTGACAACCGGTGCAATATATTACCTTAGATTTGTGTACTGTGATGTAAAACTATATGTAATTTTATATAATTTAAGATCATTTGAATTGTAAAGTACCTATATGTTATGATAATAAATATTTTTAAGACTTTAAAATTGTATAAATATTGAGAGCGAGAAAATTGAATAAATAAAATTAATTATAATTTGGAGTTAAGAAACTCTTCAGCCAAGTTTGTTATTTTCTTTGCGATCGAACTTGGACACTTAGGAGCTTATCTAACCATCGATTTAAAAAAAAAAAAAAAACATCCCCAAAATTTAGGGTGACCAGATCTATCTTCAATGAAAAGAGGACATCCGAAAAAATCCCAAACGAAAATAAAAAAAAAATATTTTTTTGATTTATTGGATCTAAAATTCATAACGTATAGTGAGTTATATAACAAAAGAAAATAATAACAATAAACAAAAAAAAAAGGAAAAAAAAAAAATCTTTTAGTTATTTTATATGAAAATAACTTAAAGTAGAAAAATTTTTTTATTATCACAAAAAATATTTTTTGTGAAGAACTATCCAACAATTTTAACTTTTATTGTACAGTTAAAATAAAAATAAAATTTTATTGTAAAGGGTGTCCAAAGTCCACTTACCCAGTATTCCATTCCATACATAACCCTATAATATTGCATATTTTATGAATCAATAAAAAAATGTTTTTTTATCAAAATTACTTCTTGCGTGAATTTTTGGGACACCCTTTACTTATTATTGGACCTTATTTTCATTAAAATATCGGGGATTTTTAAAATATAGTTGTAAAAAAGAAATATTTGTATTGTGGTTTAGAAATGAGTGAATTCAAAGTTCAATTTTGTTTTGAAAATACTTTTAGGACGGTTTTACACCAAAATAAATTTTGTATTGTTGTTTTGTTTAACGAAAAAATTTAAAAATTAAAAAACCTTAAAAAGATCACAAATCGCTTAATTTTTCCAAAAAGATACCGGACAAACGTTTATAAGACCAAAAGAGGACTTGTCCTCTTAAAAGAGGACGTCTGGTCAGCCTATACCAAAGTTCAACTTGAATGGTCACATAAATGGTAACGTAAATGGTTACATAAGTATAAGGGTAAGTCATATATTTTCTTAGAACACTCGTTGGACAGTAATTGTCCAGCTAGCCATTCGGGCTTATCACAGGCTTGTCCTAAAAGATTCGTACTACGAATCTGAAAAGAAATATCACAGCACCGTCGCGGTCGTCGTTAAAAAAAATATTGACACGAATTTGTGGGCTATCGATATCACTTTTCACGAACTCGGAATTAGTTTGGAAATAAATTTGTTAGGACAGCAGTTAGGACAATCGATGAAATAGTTCTTATAAGTTCTGTAACTCTCGCATCGAAAAAATTTATCGAGAAACTTTGAAAAATGGAATAAAATTGATATAATTTGTTTCAATTTCCATTGTTTTTCGACTAATTTTAACGATTGAAGATTTACAGAACTTAAGCACGGTTTAATCGATATTCTAACTTAGACACTGCAAATGGTTGTTCAAACTTATTCTAAAATGGCTACGTTCAATGAACTATAAGAATTGGAAATTTTTGCTTGAAATAAAATAAATTTTTAATTGAACTTAACTAAAAGCTCAAGAAATTCACAGATTACAGGGATAATAGTTGACAAAGCTTATAATGGGATTTAAAATATTACAGTTACCTCCAAAAAAGTGCCTACCTTAAGTAAATATTATATGTAATTTACTTGCATACTCGCCACGATAGTTTTGTTTATAAACTTGCAACTAATTTATGAATTCAATACAAATAATATGATGTGTTCAATCTTTTATTCCTTTGGCATTTAATCAAAATATAATAAAAAAAATTCCTTTTATTACCACATATCTGTATTCAATTTAAAATACATAATGAACAAATTCCGTATATGTGAATTTTCATTCAACAAAAATTCTTCTTCGTTGAGATATTTTTTATTTCCCATATTATATTGAAGGTAAAACTTAATAAAAATATTATCAACTTTTTTTTCAACTTGATTGGACAAACGAGTTTAAAAGAATCTCTCCACAGCATCAGCAACAAAAAATCATCATCATTTAAAAGTTTCAAAGCCAAAAATACAGAGATTTTTTGTAAACTTCCTTAACTTTGTTACCATATCAAACCAACCACTCTTGGTGGTACCTATATAACAAAATAAAATAAAGAAAAATAACCATCCACCATTCTTCAACAAAACCACTGCAATCACAAATTCCCTAGTCGACATGTGTTGTGACTTGTGACTATGGTTTTATAGAAAAAAAAAACTTGAATCAAAATGTTGTGGTTTGTAACTTTTTTTTTTTAATTAAACTTTCGAGTGTCGTTTTAACGACGACGACGACGAAGAGAGACATTCTCCCTTCATGATAAAATCTTATTGAAAAATATCGATAAAGCATATCATATAGACACATAGAATTAATGTTTGAACTATTTAAAAACTCGTAAAATAAAAATAAAATTTCACCCCCTTAAGTAGATAAAAGTGTCCTTTTTACATTCGTGTATATACATGACATAAGAGAATTTATAAAGGGTCATTCATTTTTCGGTTTCGAAAGTAAAGCTAAATAAAACACACACAGCGATACATTTTTGATGAACATTTTATTTCATTATAAAGTTTGGACTTTGCCATTAAGTGTGAAAAACAATCATTCAAATGGCCGCCCCGGGAAGATTCGCAGCATGCGATTCTTTTGAGGTAATTTTTAACCACTTTTTCGCACATTTCGGGCTGTATATCGGCCATAACTTGAGTAGGTAATGTTGGTTTTTAATGCGTCTATAGAGTTCGGGGATTATTCACGTAAATACGATATTTTGCGAAGCCCCACAGAAAAAAAATCTAACGGTGTCAAATCGCATAATCTTGGTGGCCAACTGTCGTCACCAAACCGTGAAATTACGCGACCAGTGCCTACGTTCTGTAACTCCCGTATCGATAAAATCAGTCGAGAAACGATGAAATTTGAAACAAATCATATGAGTTTTGTTCCATTTTCCACCGTTTCTCGACCAATTTTATCGATGCGAGAGTTACAGAACGTAGGCATTGTATATAAAATCTATAGTAATATCATGAAGAGGAGTGACGGTAGCGACATCTTAAGGACATATGTTCGACTTCTTTGTGATGTGATGGTTGGAATCCCGAATATTCACAAAACAAGAAACGTAATAATAAAATAAGAACGGGAACGCTGTATGCTAATTTTATGAGAGTGCGAGGAAGTGAAAAAACGCAATAAAACACCATAACCTTGACAAATTGGCTTCGCATCGGAAAAAAAATTTGGTATATGTAGGTATGCACGTTTGCAGTAGGTTTTTTTATTCATAATAATTGTAAAGGTCCCCTCGTAGTTGGTTTGGGGGGCTGATAAATTTTGTTGTAATAATCGGATCGTTAAGGTTGAGGCTTAAAATTTAGGTAGAATGTTGGGTTACATTTTTTTATGAAATCATTGCGAAGGAACATAAAAGTATGTGTAAACAAATGTAATTAATTTAAAATTTAATTGAAACACAAATTTAATTAAACAAAATTTTTTCATGCACGTTTACTTGACCCTTTTAAGGAATCTTATTATGTTTATTTATATTTAAATAATAGATTCTTCTCGCTCTATTTACTTATTCCATACATTTAGCTAAGTCTCAATAGTCTAATTTGTGGCGATCTCAGCGACGCGTACAGGACACATGTTCGACTAAAAAATTTGTGTTCATGATAGTACTATAGATTTTATATACAATGACGTAGGCACAGGACCCATGTTCTGTAACTCGGCGATAACTTTTCGAGGCGATAAACGGCGAAAAATGGAACAAAACCCATAGGATTCCTATGAGTTTTGTTCCATTTTTGTTCCATTTTTCGCCGTTTCTCGCCACGAAAAGTTATCGCCAAGTTACAGAACATGGGTCCAGGAAACTTTTCAGGCAATAAAGCCATAACTGGTCGTGTTGTGTGGCTTGTTGGCCCGTTTAGTTGGGACCACATATCTTCCAAGTCATGATCTTCAATCGCCGGCCAAAATAAATCGGTTATAATTCGACCATATCGCTCCGAATTGACTGAAACCGTCTGCGAATTGACATCTTCGAAAAAATACGGACCAATGACACCTTTCGAATATAGCGCTCACCAAACGGTCACTTTGTCTGGATGCAACGGCAACCCTTCGATCACTTGTGGGTTTTCTGAGACCCATATGCGAAATTTTGTTTGTTTACAATTTACATATACCCGTTCATTGTTCACCCGAGTGAGGAATGAGCCTCATCGCTGAAGAAAATGTTGTTCGAAATATGAGCGAAAAGTGGCTAAGTTTGAATCACCACTCCTGTAGTAAGTTTTAATAATTTTACCGCGTTGTTCGATTGTTAAGGGATTCATTATCGTAAATGACAAACATTCAACTAATATTTTGACACTTCAAATGGCAGGTGTCAAATGCCAGCGCTACCAACTTGAAACCACAAAATGAATGACCCGTTATGATTTCAATAGCCTTACACAAATCTTCGTTCAGTTTCACAATCGAAGTGTCAAATAAGTGCCAAATATTAAAACCTATGTCCAATTTCACAGTGCAAACTTAGCGGAATAAGTTACACCCAAGTCTCCAACATTGGCCACTTATAAGTGCCACTTACTCAGATAGTAAAACTGTGCTTAAAGTGCCAAAAATGGGAAAATTAAGTGCCAAGTCTTATTTTGTTGAAATTTGCAATGTGAAACTGGCCTAAAGTCAACTTTTTGGCGAAATTTAAGACCCAACTATAATAGGCTTAAGCAAACATAAACTAATGTCAGAACCTATCGAAAAGTTTGCTTAAGTTTCAAAAAGTCACAAGCATAGCCATATTAACTTACGTGCGCAAAAGCAGCTGTCAAAATCAAATTCACAGCTGTTTAATTTTGTTGAGTGTGAACATTGAATCAACGACAACGAGATAGCAAAGATATCACACATACACTTTCATTAATCTTGAATCATTTACACAGACGATGGGTTTGATGTGTATTTTGTATGTGTTGAACCGTATCTGTCAAATTCACTTATGCGCTGAGCGAACCGGACCGCTCATGCTTATGTTTGGTTAATTGAACTAAACTTAGAAAAATTGGACGAAACGTAGCTGGACTCCATTATGGATACTCAATAGGAATTTCATATATTCGCTCGTTGGCTGAAGCGTGCATAAGCTAGCTCATGCCTATTATAGTTAGGCCTTTAGATTTTGATGACATTTAAAATAAAAAAAACATTCTTTAAAAATTGCTTTTATCATGTTGTGTCAAATATAACGTAGAATTTGCAGAATTTCAACGAGAAAAGCATTTTTTTCACTCTCCTGTAAAATTAGTCAATGTGGACTTAGCAATGTGAAATTTCTATATTTTATCCGCCATTTTGAACCCTCTTTTTTTGTTATAAAAGATATCATAGTTCCAAAAACTGGCAAAACATACATATTTCAGACATCATCATATTTATTAGCTCCTAATTAAATTTGGAAAGATATGCTATATAACCTGAAACTGTGATAAATTCGGCGAAAAAATTTCACTTAATTTGAAAGAAAAACAATTTAAAAGTATTCTTTTCGACTTGAATTCAAAATTGAAGTTTTTATTTGTCTGCCGCCTTTCGAAAATTTTTTCCTGTTTTTGTTTTAATGCTTTTTAGGGCGTCTAATGTAACACAGACAAATTTCTATGAAAATTTTATTTTTTATTTACAATTATTACAGGTAAACAAGTTGAAGTGAAAATTAAAATTTCGAAGAAATTTGGCTGAGACGGAATTTTCCAATTTGATCTTTTTTTTTTGTTAAACGCTTTATACTTCGCAATATTTTCATTTTGTTTTCATTCAAATACTAGGAAATGCCAATTTGTCACCGTCGTTATTTAGCGTGGTAAGAAAAATATAAATTAAGCCAGTAGGCTGGACAAATAAAACAGAGAGCAAAAATGTAAATATAGCTACAGAAGCATCTATAGTCAAAAATAAAAATAAAAAAACAACATCAAAAATCTTAAATACAAACAAAAATTGTAAGTAACAAGGCGTCATATACATACTTGTGTCTGGCTTGAGTGTGGGCTTTTTCGTAAGCATAAAGGTAATGTCGGAAAAATAATTGTTTTGCTTAGCTTTATGATTCATATACGAGCTAAATGGCTTGTTGTGAATTAGCCTTAAGAAATTACCCCGAAGTTTTTTTTCTCATTTTGGGAAATTTGCTAGTTGCTACCAAGAATCATCTCAGGGAAAATATACCTTTCAGCTAAATATCGGGTTATCTTAAATTATTTTGCCGATAAAACTTTTTCTGTAAGTATTTCAATGCAAATATTTTCGCAAGTAAGTTGTCAGGGAAGATTTGAGGGAGATTTGCAATAAAATATTTGTTCCTTGGTAAATTTTTTTGTTCTGGGGAAAAAAAGTTCCCCAGTATGAGTACCTATTAGGGAACTTTTTTTCCCTACGGGTTCGAGTGGAAATGAAATTTTCATGCAAAAGTGATGCATAGTTCACTGCTATAAAATTCACAACAAAATATGAAAGTGGAATATGAACCGGTTCTTCAATCAATTTTACGTAATATTTTCATTTAACAACTTATGTACGTCCACTAGGAAAAAAACCAAGATGTTGTGGAAAATTGTGACATTTGTCAATAATTCAATTTGTTTGCACAAAATATAAATTGTGAAATAAAAAAAATTATTTCGAGTCTAGCGTTTTTATTCTCATCAAGGAGGACAAAATAATTGTGTTTAAAGACTTTTTAAGGAACCTTTTTGAAGATTCTGAAGACAGTCTTCAAGTTAATAATATTTTTCATTTAAAGTGAGTATTAGAAATTCCAAACTGGGTATCGAAAATTCATGTGAAGCATTAATTATGGGTTCATATTGAAAGTCCATATGTAATTTGAAACGTTTTTTTTTCACTTCACGGGAGATGGGTACTAAACTTAAATTGATAAAATAAGCCTGCCTGAATTAGGGTTACCAGCTCTAAAATCAGCAAAGACTGACAGAAAAGAAAGGAAAAGCCTGATTTTGGAGAAAAAAGCCTGACAAATAAAAAAACAGTTTTTTTTCCTATTTGAAACTTCATTTTTATAAAAAAAAAATTAATAAAAAAAACATCCATAGATAACTTATACCTTGATTTGGATGCACAAAGACGACGAGACGATAAATAGATTGACACAAATAAAAGCACACAAAAAATACGTCATAAAATAGAAGTGCATATGAGGGTGATTCAAAATAACACCTTTGTCGAAATTCAACCGGGACCGGGCGAAATTGTGAAGATTGAAAACAAAAAAATTAAGACCAGAAAATTCAAAATCGAATAGCATTTAGCGGTCGCTACCAGCACTTTCGTAATAATTTTGCTTGAAAATTTTTGAAAATCGGAATTTTTCTCAAATGTTAAAAGCTGTATAACTTTTCGAGTTTTGGTGATAAAAGCATGAAATTTTCAGGTATTGGATAATTTCGCCCGGTCCCGGTTGAATTCCGAGAAAGGTATTTTTTTTAATCACCCTATTGCATAACTCTTTGTCTCTTTCTTAAAAGTGTAAACTTAATGAAAAAAATGTGTTCACTGCGATTTACAAGCACTTCGATTTGAAAGCATTCAGTAAACGTTTTTCTTCTAAGGATTATATTTTGTGGGATAATTATAAAAAAGCCTGACAAAAGGACGAAACCTGGCCAAAACCTGATTGGACATTAAAAGCCTGACGCGTCAGGCTAAATCCTAACGGATGGTAAGCCTAGCGATGGAATAAAAAGATGAAAAATTTCAGATCTCCAGAACTAAACTATACATTTAAACGAGTTTTGTTTAAAACATAGCGTCAGCAACTTTTCTACGCTTTTCCAGATTAAGCCTCACCTACCGTGAAATGAAAAATAAAAACATAACAAAATACGCGTGGACTTCATAATTTTGAAAAGTTTCAAAAAAAAAGTGTTTAAATTCCGTGTTTTGCTCTTTTTTCCTCCTCGGTGAGAATATAAACGCTAGAAAACACAATTTTTTAATTCGTAATAATTTTTTTTAATTTATATTTTGAGCAAAAAAATTGATTGACTATAAATGTCTTAATTTTCCACAACTCCTCAGATTTTTTCCTAGTGGTCGTAAGTACGTTGGGAAATGAAAATTGAGCCGGTTCATATTTCATTTTCATATTTTGGTACCCACTTCTTGTTGTGAATTTCATACCAATGAACTAGGCGTCACTTTTGACTAGAAATTTCATTTTCACTCGAACCTGAGTACTAGGCTTTAGGTGCTAGAAAAATTCTTACTCAAAAGCTTAGTAAAACCAAGCATCTTATTTGCCATATCAACAAATTTTGAATATTAATTCAAGATATTGTGAAAAATAAACATCAACATCGAAAATTGTTTTTGACAGGGAATATACGATACATCGTTTGTACCAGTCATATTGAAATGTTACAAAATTCTGGCAAAACCTTTGGACAGAAAAACTGTCAATATCCCAGAAAGAATATTATTCAGCCTTATTGTGAGTTTCACCCGAACAACATTCCACACGGAAAATTTGACATTTCTCTTGTCGCCTATTGAGAGTTTCACCTGAAATTTCATATTCGAAAAATGCCCCCTATTGTGAACATTCATTTCGGGCGGAATGTAATGCCATTAACAACCTAAATTTTCACTTTTTTTTAGTAGGAGAACAAAATTTCGTTCGGCCGAAACTCGCAATAGCTTTTAAAATTCCGGCCGAACAAAAAATTTTAAGGTGAAATATTTTTTGGGTGAAACTCATAATAAGCTAAATTATGAAAACAAACCATTTTTGTTTGGATTTTTACTAATTTTTCAGAAAAATCAGTTTTTGAGTTTTTCAATCATTTTTCATTTCACAAGATATGGGTACGAATTTGTAATGTCAGTCATAAAGTCATATCGAAATTGGTGTGAAATATATATTGACGAATTTAGTGCAAAAACCCCCAACGAAAATTCACTCTGTAAGCTGGTTTTGATTTTGCAAAAAGGTACTTATAAGTCTATTAATTTGAGTAAAATGGGAAACATAATTCCATGAAAATTAATTAAACCTTCCTACATACATTTAATGTTTTGACTACACGTGTAATGTGTATAGTGACATAAAAAGATATTTCATTTTAGTTGTAAAATTTGTCACCCTTTTAAATTTAACCACCTCAGGACTTTATTTGTTCCTCTACGCGGAGCATTCACTTTTAAAAACAAAACACCAAACAATAGTTTATCAACCAGCTAACCATACATACATATGTATTTTAAGGATAGCCTTTTTCAATAAACTATTATAGACGAAACAAATTATAACAAAAACAACAAAGAGAAAAACTATTAAACTCCCATAACAGCGTCAATTTAATCGTACAACCCACAATAAGTTAAAGGCAAAACCTACACTATATACACAATGACAATGTCGATGCCGACCCTTGAAAATGTTTCCAAATATTGAGAGATCAGTGTTGCCAATAGGTTTTTTTTTTTTGTTCAATACTACGTGTTCAGTAGAGCCGAGTTAAAGTATATCGACGGTTTGAAAGTGCGGGACCTCGTAAGTGGTTTTTACATGTTTTTTTCAGAAATCAATAAAAAACCTTATCTATAAGATACATTCCGTCCTTTTGTGTAAAATATTCAGATTAAAAAAAACATTGTTACGCTGAAATTGGCAAAAGTTGACTCTAATTCTGCAGATTTTTTTTGGATTAATATTATTTTTTTTTTGGAATTTTTCGACTTACGAGGTCCTGCACTCTAACCGTGTCGATATGTACGTATATGCAATTTCGTAAATTAGCGAAAAAATTTTATAAATTTTTTTTGATAGCCATATATGGAGCTCCTAACGATAAATCGCTGTCGTATGCAACTTTGAAATAGATAAGAATGGTGATTCTCGACTTGAAATTCGTTTCGTTGGTCTTTTTGTTGAGAATTTGCTTCAACTTGAGGATTTGGTTAATGGTCGATCTGTTGGGCCGGAAGCCATAGCTGTTGCAAAATATCAGTCGGAAGTCGTTATCTATTGTTTTTTTTGTATATCAAAAATCATTTCGGTCTTTACATTTACTTTACATTTATGAAATCTCAGAAATTTCTGAGCTGAGGAGAAATCCAAAATTTATTTTTTATACGAGTACCTATTCTTAACAAAAAGGAGCTTAATCACCAAAAGTAAGCAATTTCCTGCGGAGATTGTAGTCAAATTTCAGAGAAAAGAATGGAGAATTTAAACTGATTATTAGAAAATGAAAAAGAATTCATATACATTAATTATGTATATAAGACCTAGAGAACAGCAAAATTTAAAATGAAATATTCCCAGAAATCATCGGGCTAAATTTTAAACTTTGCCTTCTATAGATTCTTCCTTTGAAAAAATAAATAAACAAAAGCTATCAGCCCAATTCTAATAATTACTGTGGGAAAAACTTCCTTCGAGACGTGTTTTCTGAGGATAAATTACTCCTACTTCCCCGGTAGAGGAATGAGAATTCTGAATGTTCGAAAATGTTGTTTTGCAGTATTCGAAATATAAATCAAATTGTAGAAGAAAAAAATTATTTATTTACGAGGAATTATTTCTCCGGGAATATTCATTAAGAATTGGGCTGTATACTTTTCCACTTTAACGTAACTTTTCCCTTGTATTCAAATACAACCCTATTCTGCTAAACGTTGGAGGAAATCGAATGTTCCAAAAAGCATATAAACTGCGAAAATAATAAAATTTTAATAATTAGAAATTCTCAAGAACTTCAAAAATAAATTTTTGATTAAAATTTGAACTTTGAAGATTGAAGAATTTGAAGAATAATTTGTGACAAGTTGAGTGAAAACTTCATGTGAATAGAAAAATTCGATCGGATCGGATAGCAGAATATTTCTGATAATGCTTTGAATTAAAATATACCTAAAAGGTAAAAAGTTAAAAAGTGTTTTGAAATTTTGAAATTTGATAATAAGGCCCAGTTTCAAAATCGAAGGAAGTGTCACTTAAGTCCTAAATATGGAAAATAATGCCCAATTTCCCAATCTAAGTTTCACGGTGCACACTTAACAAAATAAGTGGCACTTAATTTTCCCATTTTAGCGGTTTAGCCGCAGTTTTACTGTCTGGGTGGAACTTAAGTGGCCAACATGGGAGACTTAAGTGTCACTTATTCCGATAAGTTTACACTATGAAATTGTGAATTAGTTTTCCATATTGGGCACTTAAGTGACACTGAATCGAGTGTGAAACTGGGCCTAAACTTATCATAATAAATGACACTAAAGTCTCCCATATTGGCCACTTAAGTTCCACTTACTCAGACAGTAAAACTGCGACTTAAGTGTCAAAATGGGAAAATTATGTGCCACTTATTTTGTTAAGTTTGCACTGTGAAATTGGCCCTAAGTTTTAAAATGTATGTAAGTTTTGGATTGTAGATTTTTTTTAGCTGACATGACATCGAGAAATATTTCATTTGAATTGGACTTTATATCTACAGTTTTGTTCTGGGTTCATTAAACAAATCGAATAAATTCGATTTTTTAATGAAATTATTCTATTTTTTTCTAAGGAAATCAGGATAATATTTACCGAGCTTTGGTGAAAGTGTGTAGCTAATTCAGCAAAATGTTCAACACGTAAACAAAAAAAGTGATTATAAATTATTATTTGTTAATGTTTTTGCACAGGAAATAAAAAATGATTTTGTTATTGTTTGGACATAAAAATGTTACTGAGTTCCTATATACACTTTCATCAAAACATAACTCTTGAAAAAGCCTAAGTGACAATGTTCTCTAAAAAGAACAAACAAAATTATATCTAAACAAACTATAGAAAATAGATTCTGCTATCAAGGTAACACTTTTCTTTTTATTCGGTATATTAAGGGTGGAGATGACGATATAAAGTATTAATATGCGTGTCGAATACGACCGACGACGACGAGATATATAGGATATAATAATATTGTTCGTTTCTCATTTCTTGGCTTGTTAAACAAAGTTACAACTTCCATTTCCATTTCGGTAATATTACATACATATGCGTCTATAGAGAAATAGAGGGATGTAAATTGCGACACATTTTGCCATTTGTTACTTAGGAAACATATTATATGGTCTTGGTCATGTGCCATTCAAATAAACAAACCACTTAAGGTTAAGATACATACTTATATGTATATGTATGAAGATTACACAACAGAAAATAATATACAAAAAAATTACAACACGTTTATTAAATGTATTATATACGAGTAGGTACACCTCAATTGCGATACAAAAATAGAAATATACCTACGAGTATTTAATAGTTTTATAGATATTTCACTGCCAAATTCGTAATATTTATGGTCACTTAAAAAAAATAAAATAAATAAATTTGATTGGACGATAGTTCGAGAAGAACTATAGCATCTAGTGAATTACAATAATCAAACATTCCTGTGTGTTATTGGCAGGGATGAAGGGAACCTACAATTTTCTGCTTAATTTAGAGGCACAGGAAACCGTGACTTAGGTACTCGTTGTCGAAACTGATTTTAATTAATTCAATTTAATTAATTTTTTATTCAGACGTAGACGTAAAAAAATGTGGTTCGACGGATTTTCACATTTTCTTTTTTAAATTACTAAAGCGGTTTAAATGACAAATAATTTGTATATATAAAAATTTTTATACATTTTTAAGGAAACAATATAGTACGCCATTTTTAAGAATTTATAATAAATGATGAAGATAAAAAATCTATTTCGAAAAAATCATCTTATTTTTAAAATTCTTAAAATATCGAATTTTCAAAAAATAATTTTTTTGTTCAAAATATTAAACAATATAATTTAAAAAAAATAATATGTATAGCAATTCACACAAATGCACAATGCAGTTTTAAAGTAAAGGATATTATTTAATATTTTCAAAAAACAATTTTTTTTTGAAAATTCAATGTTTTAAAAATAGGTTGAGAATTTTTTCGAAATAAATTTTTTTATCTTCACATTTATAAATTTTCAAATTTGGAGTATCTATAGTAAAACCCCCTTAAGAGAAACCCGGTTAAGAGAAAAAACAGCTTCAATTACCATTATAACTCTAAGCTTTAGCGAAACTTCCTTAAAAATGTATACACATTTTATATATGATAAATTATTTGTTATTAAAACCGATTTAGTGAATTTTAAAATTATGAAAATCGATAGAACCACATGTTTGTATGTCAGCACAAAATAATCGGCAGACATAGAAGGCTATACAATATTTTATCTACACCATATTTCAAATAATATTGGTTTGGAAGGAAAACGCATTTGTATTAAGTTCGAAATTTAAGACATTTTATGCTCATAGGTCCTACTCGTTCTAGTTAGTTTACACAAAATCTAGAGAGCGGCAAAGTGCCCGACAATCATCTTTTGTTCAATTTTTTTTAACATTTACCCAGCGGCTCCATTAGCAATACTTGAGGAAATATATTGCTTGGCTCATTGCCATTGCCTTGAATATTGCTTATGGAGACACTTAGGCGATAGCAATGACAATATTGCTTGACTGATGGAAGGCAATTATTGATTTCCATCGCTGCGGCAATAAATTTTGACGTTTCACCTTTTTCAAAATGGTTTCTCCGCGATTTTGAATGAATTGTGCTTGGTTTTGAAATTAAAGTAGAAAATATGAGAAATTAAGTGAATTAAAGTTTTTTTATTATCAAAAACAGTGATTTTAAAAAATACCTGACTGTAGTCGTAATTTCTACACTGACATTTGACAACTGAAATTACCTGGCAATAGAAGGCCCATCCCGGCAATAAATTGTCATTGCCATTGAAATTGACATTGCTTAAAATATTGCTAATGGAGCCACAGCGTTAACAAATAATCGAAGCAATATATTTCAAATGCAGTTTGCAAATCTCAAACAAAAATTATCATTTTGATACCCCGTAACAGCTCCACTACCAACCCACCATTTTCGCCTTTTAAATTTTTTTTTTACATTCCTACCGCAGTCGGAGAGAAAAAACATTTAGCTTACAATTTAAAACTATGGGCGCTAAATTAGTATACCGCGCGAATTTTTTGAATATCTTAATGCAATAAAAGTGTTTTTTTTGCAATCCCATGGAAAAATGGTTGAAAAAAAAACGACCACGAGGCACTAATCCTCGCCATCATAGAAACAAAATGGAATTTTCATACAAACTATCGATAACAAGTATGCAATTCGCTACAATATGCCCGATTTGTGCCGTATTTAAAAAAAATCGTAATAAGATTAAAGATTTTTAGATGGTAGGAATTTGTGAAGTTAGCACCAACATTTTTGACTTTCATAAAAAATAAATAGAAGTAAACTGATTCAAAAAAAAAAAAAAAAATAGAAAAAAATGAAGGGGAAGTGCTTGGAGAAATGACGCCATATTTGTTTGAATTTAAGCAACAATGAAATGGAAAGTGCAGCCTGTTCTTAATTTGTATGATAAACCTCCATTTTTTGTCCGACCTTTCTCTTGGCTCATACGAAGGATTGTTTGCGAGCTTTAAGATTTAAGAGACGTTTTTGTTTTTCAGCCCAAAAGACTGGTCGAACAAAACAGCATCAGTGATAAACGATACAAACACTACGGAGCAGAATATTGGTAATTACGACCGGAAAAGTCAGAAAATCGTGAAAACCCGAAATTGCATACTTTCAGGGTTTGATGGTGGCGATATCTGAAAATTCAATTTTGTATGAGAATTGAAGGAATTGAAGCACTGCAGAATTAACAATCTGCTAAATTTTGTCCTTCGCAAAACTGGGTTCACCAACAGATGGCATTACGCTCTGAGACTGCTACATTTGTGTAAAAAAATTATTGGAACATGCTAAAAAATTCACGGTTGTTTTAAGCCCCTATAAATTTTATTTTTGATTTTTAAAATGCTAAAATTGATGAAAAATTTTGTGCGAAGCCGGGCGGATCAACAATAGCATAGTATAAGAAGTTTCAATTCCTTAATTCCAAATATAAAATAAAAAATGAATAAGTATCTTATCTCAGCTTATATCCTAACTTTTATACACATAAATGCGAACCCTTTATCCTAAATCTTCTTTAAAAATCTTAATAGTTCTATAGCTTAAGTTAACTTAAGATACTTATAATAATGACAAATAAATAGAAAACAAAAAAAACTCACCTGAAAATGTCCCATTGCACATAAATGAAATAATCAGTAGAAAGCTCCATAAACATTTCGATTGCATCACAACTGAGTCCATTATATTATTGATCCTTATTCTCCTTCTCTTGCTATAGAGCGGTATCGTTATCGGTATTGGTATTCGAATTGAATTGTTATATCTATGATGTCTTCTTCTATTTCTATCTATTGAATAGAACATCGATGATGTTGACTTTTGGCTCTTTGGTGAATCCACAATGTGTTTCAATATAAAGGAAGCAAAAAAAAAAAAGGACACGTTATCCTTTCTTCACTATGCACACACCGATTGACTTTTTTTTTTTAATTTAATATTCTTCGAAGCTTTTTACGGTAAGTAGAATTTTCCAATATTGGAAGAGTGCAAGTAGCACTTGTGCGTCGTCAATTGCTGGCGATGTTCTTTTAATGTTCAAAAGGAGTCGAAGACAAAATCAAAGATCAACACTAAATGAACAAAACAAAAAAAAGCGCAATGAAATAAACAATTAAACGAAACAGTCGTCAGAGTTCAGGAGCGGTTGATGGGTGATGATGGGAATTAAATGCAAACTTAGTCGTGGAAAAAGCATTTGGTATCTATACACTTCGCTTTTATTTAGTGTTGGAATCCTTGCATATATTCTGTGTGTGTGTCTCCTGTGACTTTATTTTTATTTTTAAAGTTCTTTTGAATCTTTTGTTATGTTTTGGATTTGTTTGGGTTCTAAAGCAAGAGCTCCTTGATTTTCTTTGTCAACTTTTGCATAGCAATTTCCCTTATCCTTGTTGGTCTTTCGAGCCTAATGTCATGTTTACACTTGAGTATCATATTTTTTGCACTCTTAAAAGCCGTCTTTTTTATTGTGATAAATTAAATCGTTCGTTCGTTGAATTGCAAAGGAAAAAGACACCGCGCACTGGGAAATCATAGAAGTACATGATTTGTCTTCTTTTTTTTTTGTATTTACATAAAAAAAGCCTCCTCCTTTTCAAGTGCAGACGGATTAAGCCAGTTAATATGAGTTATTTCGCCCATAGGAACAATCGGTAGGTGTGTGTATCTGTATCTATCTTTGTTTTTTTTTTTGTGAATATCCTTGGTTTATTATAGGTATGAGATAGTATGAGTTAGTGGGGGGGAGAGGAGTGGTGGTATATGCAAGAGCATGTGTGATGTCGCAATGCGGATGAAATTAAATTTGACTCCTGTTTTCAGTCGAATCCTTGCTGTGATTATTCACTTTTGCTCTTCGTTTGGGGATCTCAAACATACGACTTTTTATGGTTGAATGATTTTTTTGTATCCTCTGATGCTCGAGCTGTGACTGTGCCTGCAAATGAAAGAGAAGAATATGCAATTTAGTCATAAATATTTCAATTTTCTCCTTTTTTTTGTTCTTTTTTTTTCGTTGGTGATAATAAAGATGCTCGGTTGGGTTTTACGAACAAAAAAAAAAAAGAAATCTTCTTTTGGAGGAAGGTATAGGTAAGTATACTCGTACATAATATTATAATCCCAAAAAAAAAAAGTGGATATGGATACAAACAAAAGAATTCTGGATCTTTGATTTGACATGTATGATGGCAGACACATAAATGATTATATACTCGTACCTTTGATGGAGGGATTAATATTTTATTTGCATTTCTAAATGGCTCCTATAGGAGATGAGAGAGATGAGTATGGTTTTTGATGTACATATATTTTGATGATAGGTATAGGTAGGTACTCGTTGAGTTTTTGAGAAGGTAGTACCTCAACCTACTTAAATCATAATGCAGGGTGACTTGGAGTTTATTGCCAGACATTTGGTGGTGAGATAATATGCATATTTGAAAATGTTTGTATAACTTTATATGCAAATGTTTTTATGGGTAAAGTCTGTATATATAAGCTTCTTGAAATATCATGGATGAAGGTACTTAATCTTGTGGCTCAAGTCACTTCGAATTTTTATGATTTGCCTTAAACGTAGCTTAAGGAACAGTATAACGACGGTGTAGAACCTCGTAAGTCGAAAAATTTCGAAAAAAATCTGCAGAATCAGAGCCACCTTTTGGCAATTTTAGTGCAACAATGCTGTTCTGAACATTTTACTGAAAAAGACAGAAATCAAAACCTCTTACCATGATATTATACGTATCACGATACAAAATTTGATAGTTTTTTTTTTATTTTTGAAAAACTTGCAAAATTGACTTACGAGGTTCTGGCACTTTAAAAGTCGATATATCTACTTTTAATAGCTTAAAACTGTTAAAACTGTTATAAATTAGCATATCCTTAGACTCGTTTATATTTTATTGTGGGTGAATTTATTAAATTAACTCATTTTGCGTGAGAGTCAATTCAACTCCCGGGTGTAAAACATTGCCAGTTCCAGAATTGGAATGAAATGTACTCAAATCAGAAGAAATTTGACACATCTTTGTACCATCTATGCAGATGTGATAAGATATAACTGAAGAAAAAGTTATTTAATGGAACAATCAATGCGAATTACCAAATCTGGCGCAAGGTCTGATGTATATAGTTACTGGAATAATTAAATAATAAATTTCTCACAAAATTTGGATTTTTGATATAACTTGCTTCTTTTATTATTTTAGATTAAATTTTCATGATCTTAGAACTTGGAATACTTTTAGGCTAAGCTTAATTATGCCTAAGGAAATAAGGCCCAAAAAATATTCATACAAAACAATAACTATCAGCCCACTCACAAATTCCATCGTAATTGAAAGTGTGCTGCGAATCAAGAAAAATGTATTACAGAATCCATTCGTAGTGAATTCGAACTGGAAAATCTACTAAGAATTTCGAAATGCGGGGAATTCGCTATTACTAATTTCGAATGAAATGGAAATTCGACATCCCTTTCTACGACAATTGATTTTTTTCCTAGCCAAGTTTAAAACACCAAAAAAAAAAAATGTGAGTGCCGGGACTCACGGTTAAGATGTGTAAATATACGTAACGTGACGTGAATCACAATCACAATCACGATCACAAGATACGTTACGTTTTTTTTTCACCCTACCGCCATCAAAAAGACGATTTTTTTTACAAATTCTAAAATTAATCAACTATGTATTTATTTTGTTAAAAATTCTTAAACTCTTAAAAAATGCCATGCCAGTACAAAAATATTTACAAAGGAAGTCAGAACAAAACTAAGTGCCTAAAAAAAAACCGAGAAAGTAAAGAACAATTCACTTTTAAAACAAGCCTCATGAAACCACTTTATGTTTATAACTTTAATTTATTTTTACGTGAATCAATTATTTTCTTGGGAAAAAATTCTAAAACATTGAATAAATAAAAAAATATCAACAGCATAGTTTTTTTTGCACGTCTCAATCATTTGACAGCTGTAATAGTGCTCAGGGATTATGGGATTTTTTTTGCGAGAATTTTCATGTCGAAGGCCAAAGGTAAAACTTGTGTAGATTATCATTTTAAAGAAGGCGTGTAAGTGCAAGAAGGGACAAATCTGACTAAAAATCAAGATTCGTAAAATTTAATCTCAAATGGAAAACGATGTATCTGAGTATTATCCATTTTTTTCTTTTGGAGATACAAAATTTTTGATCTCTGAAAATCGACATGAGTTTAAAACTGGGAATTTTTAAAGTTATGCTGCACTTTGAGTTATCAAAATAACTCAAGACCTAAAGCTTTTCTAAACAGATATTTGTTACTCTTTATAGCCATATTTTATACAAATATTCAATTTTTTGTGGAAAATAATAAGAAAAAATATGGGAATTTTTGAAAAAATGAAGGTATTTTTGTTTTTAAAAGCTTCGAGTATTGGTGTGACATAGAACTGCTGATTTAAAAATTCAAAATTAATTGTTTTAATGAGGCATTGCATTTTTCGATTCTAATGGGATTTTATGAATCTTAGAATAGAACCAATTTTTTGAAAAATAATATATTATTGAGCACCCGCACGAAAGTTGAAATTCAAACAATTTAACAAATCAGTAGCATCAATGAGACCACTAATTAGTTGGTGAATAAACACAATATCATTATTAACCCTCCTTTGAGACAAAGTTTGAATCTGAAGAAGATTTATCCGATGTTCATACTGTATGAGATTATAACCCAAGTAACAATTTAACTTGTGTAAGGTCCATTTTTTTGAATTCGATAAGCTATAGCTAGCATATACATTTTATAAGGCTTTATTATGAAAGTCAACCATTTTATAAATTATGTTTTTAATAGTGACTTCTTTAATGCCTTTTAAAAGTTGGTACACAGGTTCTATAAAAGGCTTGTTTACTAAAGCCTGTACAAGGCCTCCCAAATTGTTTCAATGAAAGTGAAATAGAGCTTTCAACTGAAAGAAATTAACAACATTTTCTGTATGGCTTGCTTTAAAAAACTTTATAAATATTTAATCTTAATACTGCTCATAATTATACAGATGTCAACAGAAAGTGTAAGTACATTTTGTATAGGGCTTACTAATAAAATAATTATATCAAATTTGACAAATTCACCGCTTTTCATTTAGATTAGAAATATGTAGTCCAAAAAGGGAAGTTTTTTTTCTCACATTATAAGAAAAACTAAATACCAATAGGGTAAATCATCTAAGCCTTTACAGACAATTCGTGGAAAAAGTTTAAAAGATCAGGATCGCCTATTTGGTTCATAGGAATATTTTCTGGAACAAATAAGTGTACTGACTTGGAATAAAATGTTAACATCAAACTTATGGAAATGATTGCCTTCTTTAGTGAACTATTTTACCTTTGTATAGCAACTATTAATAGAGGGAATTTATTTGGATTAAAAAGCGTCCATTTTGGTTTGCTTTTGGCTTCTGTAAGATGAGATATATAGTTTTTATAAAATGTTAATAGCAACTTCTACAACCATTACAACAGCGTCAACCATTACAAAATATGTCGCTGTAGCAAATACGTGAAGTATCAACTAATAAACATTTTAACATCCATCTCCTGTATTGCAAATTAGCCTGGTTGGTAGCGTGCTGGGTCTTTGATTGGAAGGACGCGAGTTCAAATCTCGGAGAAACCATGTAAGTAAAAGTGAAGTTTTTTTAAAATTAATTTAAATTCTGTACATTTCAGATAAAGAAAAAAGCTATTTCAAACCCTAATATGAAGAACAAAATTCAGATAAATAAATAAACTAAAAATTTGAAAGGACGCATTTTTTTTCAATTATACAACTTCATTGCTTGGCATAAGGCCTTAATGGAAAATTTAATGTGAGCTATTGCTTTCATAGCAGGGCAATGACTTTCTTAAGTTTATCTTTATAAGACCTTATTACACTGTTCGTTGGAGACTATATACTTGCATAGCACTTGTGATGAAGTGTCTTAAGGAACTTCTATAATGTGCACCAAAATTGTTTGCATAGGGCCTTCTTCTATTACTATACAAGCCACAAAATAGCTTGCATTGAACCTACAACAAGCTAAATTGTTAGTTGGGAAGGATCGGACCACTGTAGTTTAGATTCGTTGAAGAATTACCATAGAAACTACGGTTTTTTTTCCGTTTGGCGAGTGTATATATATTAGAAGATATCTACAACCACGAATTTTATCAGCTGTATCCAAATTTCAAAGAAGTTTAACAAAAAAAAATCGACTAAATTTGACTCGGCAACATTCTAAGAATTAGGAAAAATGTTTCAGTCGCTTGCGGGAATCTTAAAATTACAGTGCCCATTTTTTGTTTTGGACGGAGGGGGGGGGGAGAAAACCCATAGCTTCCGCCTTGAGGACTCACCCTTCGCGAATGCCAGAAAAATTGTTCTCTACAATCAGCCGATTAGATGACGTATAACAGCTGTTTCGTTTGATAGATTTTACAGCTCTTTGACCACAAACAGATTTGGAATTTCAGCTCACAATGAGTGCACTCGTATCGTATATGGAGAGGCCCAATTTTTGTTTGAAACTAAAAGTTGTGATGATTAAAAATATTTCATATAACATAAATCAAACGGGAACAAAAAAGTAATAATAAAATAAACGCCTCAATTCTTGCATAATTAATAATTTAATTCATTATTCTATAGGCTTATGAATTCTATTTTTACTTTTTTTTTTTGTATCACTGATGATGATGGCACTTAACTGCATTTGTGCTCTAATTCAAACAAAACAAAAACAAAACAAAAATCCACAATAACCTAACCTCTATATCAACAAATTGCATACTTTAAACAAATCCATAGCAACACAGAGTAGATATACCTAGTAGAAGCGAAACAAAAAGCCAAAAAGTTCCACAGTATAGAACCTTCATATATACCTATCTACTTCTCGATAAATAAAACACCAAAAACCTCAAAACCCCATTTCAATGACACTCAAATATTCCAAAACCCCCATCGCGCCATCGCTATCACACCATAACCACACACACACCAACCATCATTCTGATCAACTATTTTTGTTCGCGAAATAAACCAAAACTAAAATAAAAAAAAAAATCGAGAAATTTTTGAGTTTATATTTGAATTGGGGTTAAATTCACGGACCGTTGAAGTATTTGAAATTTTCCAGGTTGAGGTTGTGCTTGGAGCCTCTATATATGGATGTTTGTGCACTGTGCAGCGCGTCCTCATAATAATAATGGGGTTCTCATATTATACTAAGTTGGGAAAACATTTTTACGGAAGAATGTGATTAATCAATTTTGGAATTAACCATAATTAGGCTTTTAGGACGTATATAGGTATAGCAGAAGAATATTCATGCAAGATATGTATGTTTGTATGATGGTCGACCCTTACGACTTCGAGGCTTATGAAGCTATGTGTTTGGATGTATGTGGAGACTTTTATAATCTGGAAATTTGTTTACAGTTTTATCTGGGTCATAAAATTTCGCATTAAGGTAGAAAAAAAAGAGTTTAATTAATTTAGCTGGTTATTTAAGGCTCCAAGTTCAATTTATTTTTAACCTCATATATAGACCCATCGTCGTGTGAAATGGAAAATTGAAAAGTACGTATACTAATTTGTCAAAACCAAGGGCTTGCCACGCACTTGGGTAGTAGGTGGAACCGGGTCAATTGAATGGTTTTCAGACTTCAAAGAAGTTTAAACCAAGGGCGATGTGAAGGAGAACTAGACTAACGACTTAAACACATTATTTTTTAATTTCAAAGGCGTGTTTTATTGAGCCCATTGTGTGTTGGTTCCCTCAGAATTTAACAAAAAAAAAAATAATAACAAATTAATCTACTGGGCTTAGTTGAATCGAATTTTTTTCTATTTTAAAGGCATCGAGATCGACCCTTTAAGAAAAAGATTTTTTTAGATTACAATACCATTCAAAAGTTCCTTTTTACCATTAAAAATCGTCGAATCTTAAAAGTGTATATAAGAATATAGGGATAAAATAAAGCCCATGATTTGAATGGCAAAGGACTTTCTTTTTGAAAAAAAAAATCCTTTCAATATCTAAGATAACAAAATCTAAGCTTAGGCTATATAATAAAATGCTTAGGAACACATTAAAAAAACGTACTTTACATAAATTTACCTCTGGCCTTCCTCTCTCGCAACAACTCATACCACTGCTATATTCCCTAAAATGAAAGTTCCAAATCTTCATGCCTATATATACTAAAACCTCTTCCTTGGGAGAAAAATAAAAAAAAAAAAAAAAAAACAAACAAACAAGCATTTTTCACATAGCCATGATGGGGGAAAGGGTTAAAATTTATGCACCATTCGTTGATTTAGTGGTTTACCCGCAAAATGAGGGCTTCCATGAGCATCACGGTCGTAAGATATATGTTCTTCTATAAAAGTCCTTAAAATTGGAATTATTCACGGTTTTGGGTGTTTGGTTTGTTCTTCTTAAATCTTTTTTTATATATATACACATTTTTTTTTCTAAGCATTAACATTACTGATTTTTTTTTTTTTTTTTTGAAAAACACATAAAAATAAGAAAAATACGTCGTATACCTTTAAACAGTCCTGGATTATCTATAAGGCAAAGAAGGCAATCTTCAGGCTCCATAAGTCTAAGAGGTATTTTTTTTTACAGGAAACACTTAGCGGAGATATACATTTTGAAGAATTTAATAGCGATTCTGAGTTACTACTTCAAAGTTATAGCTATTTACTGTGAAGTTCTGCCTGATAACACTTGACTGGTATAAACGGCTTACAGGCAATTATGACACATATGTGAAAATGAATGCTTTTACACGTTTATTGATTGTCTTCTTGTGCTATAGTGTTAAAAAAAATCCCTTACTAGCTGCTAACTTCGACGATCTATTCGATAATTCCTGACTGGTATAAACGAAAAACTGTTGGCCATTTTTAATATAAAATGCGGAATAACAAACAAATTCTTTTTCGGTTGCTTCTTTTTATGAGGTAAATGAGTGCCTTTCTGCATGGAACTTATATAACTGTCTTCTTTGAGGTCCGATGTTCGATTATAAAATAACCATCGACTCGTATAAACGAAAAATACATCATTTAAACAATATTTGATTGTTTTCATGTAGTGGGCAAGTCTCTTGCTACAGCAAATATATATATTTTTCTTCTGTGACACGTTCTGTCCGATAACTTCTAATTGGTAAAAACAAGAAACTGCTTGCCAATTATGACACAAATGTAGAAATAAATTCTTTTTATAGATTATTTGCTTGCTTAGTTTGATTATTAGATCAATATCGACTTAAAAATATGGCTATACACTGTGTTTTGTATGGTAATTCCTGACTGGTATAAACAAAAAAACTAACGACGCTAGAAAATGTAGAAAAAAACAAAAGCTTTTTCCAAAGTAGTTGCTTGTTTTCACGAGGTAGTCCTTTGCTACATTTGAATTTCTAGCTGTCTACCTTGACGTCCTGTCCAATGACTGGTATAAATGAAAAATTTGAAAACGTTTTTTTGAAAAATACATCATTTAACCCTTTTTCGATTGTTTTCATGTTATGAGCAAATCTCTTACTACACTTTCTCTCGCGACAAGTTCTGTCCGATTACTTCAAATTGGTATAAACAAAAATTGCTAACCAGTTATGATACAAATGTGGAAATAATTGCTTTTTATACATTATTTGCCTGTTTAATTTGGGAAGTAGACCCAAAAGGTCTTAAAAATATGTATATTCATTGTGTTCTGTACGGTAACTTCTGACTGGTATAAACGAAAAACTGACGGTGCTATAAAATGTGAAAAAAATGCTTGTTTTCATGCGGTATTTCTTTACTACCTTCGAACTCATAGCTTTCTGCCTTGACGTACTGTCTGATAGCCCTTGACTAGTATAAACGAAAAACTGGCATCGTTCAATGCTTCAAAACATGAAAAATTAATGCCCTTATATCTACATAACTTTATTGCAAAGCAATGCCATTAAGTGAATAAAATAAACTAAAATTTTTAATCGTATAAACTGGTCTAGAATTTTGAAATTTTCTAATAAAAGTGTTTCTGTTTCTGAAAATCTCAACAAAATTTTATAATATATTCTATGAACAAAAAAAAAAAAGAAAACAATCTGAATTGCACGACTTACTTATGTCAGAAGGCCTAAATTATGCTTAAGTTTGGCCCTGTCCTAATATACAAAAAAAAAAACAACAACATAGAAAGGCTTCAAATTGTGATGGAAAATTATGTTGGTTGGGACTTGGGTAGGTTATACATATAGGAAGAAATTTCTATATTTATACGTTGAATATAACTTGTTTAATACACAATACCCCACCGAAATATAGTGTTCAAAAAGTCATAAAGTGTTGTCAAAAGCACATTCATAAGGGATAATGGCTTTTGCAATATAATCAAAAAATGTGTTATAGCAATAAAACCTATGAAAAAATATGGAAGACATAAAAAGTTTTTTGTTGTTGTCCTATTTTTAGGATTTTTTCTTGCTTATGGATATATTTGGTTTATTTTGGGGTTGAGTTAGTAAAGTTGTATGATTATATGCTTCTTAGTTTTTATAGGACTTTTGATTGATTGCAATTTATGTCAATTACATTAAAGAGTCTTTTTATAGAGATTTATTTATTATAAATTGCATTAATGACACCAAAGAGCTACACAAAAAATGTGCAACGTTTCTAAAAAAAAAGAAAGAATTTTGGAATTTCATCAACGTTTCTAAAAAAAAAAGCAAGAATTTTGAAATTTCATCAAATTCTGAAATATCAACTGATTTTCTTGAAACACAAAATTCAATTTCACATAAAATGAAAATAACTTTTTTCTTCTTATCTTGAAACATCTTCTAGGTATATTAAATTTTCTTCTCATACCATGGATTGGAGTAGGTAAGTATTTTTCGTTAAACTGTCAATCAAAAGTGCCAGTGGCAATGATGACATGATAAAAAAAAAATAGAAATATACAAAAAAACTAAACTTGAACGAGAGAAATCAACACTGACATTGATGGCTGTACCCTTATACCCAGTGTCAGTATACTTCCTTCCACTTAAGCTGAAAGAACATCATCAGTGAGTCAAAAAAAAAGAGGAAGACTATAAACGGAACAACCATCATGATGTTGAAGACTGAATACCAAAATTGAAACCAGATTTCATTTTAAGATTTCTAAATGATTTTTCCAACAAAGTTAAGGAAGCGAAAAAAATTGTGAACTGGACAGACAAATCATGAATTTGACGAAGAAATTGAAAACACACATCAAGTGTGTAACATGTCTTTAAGTTTTGTATTTGATATATTTTAAGTAAACAGTGGATTTCACTTTGATGAAAAAAACTTCTAATAAGCCAACTAAAAAAAAATATTTAAGCGAAAAAACAATTTGACAACCTCAGAATTTCAAGAAATAGGTACAAAAAAGAGTTTTTTTGAACAACCTTTTTACAAAGCAGAGAAAGAAATCTCAAACAAATTAAAGGTATGTTTCAAGCACTGTGAAGTAATACTGAGATTGATCGTTTGAGGACTGTATTGTGCAATTGTCGCAGAACCATCCATTTTGACGAAACATTTTTTAAAGTAATTTGAGCAAAAATATTGTCTGGTATAAGGCCCGCGTTGTATTATACTGTGGAAACTGACAAACGAGGCAAGATTAAGTTTCAAGTTTAAGACATCATGTTCAGGTCAGTCAGGCAAGTTAAGGTTGGGATAGAATTAGAAGGTATTACAATTCAACAAGCAGCATCATCTCTGAGATTTCAATACCTAGATTCATTACAATTGCATTCCCCAGGATAAAAAAAGAGAGAATAAGCTTTATAAAGCTTCAATTCAACCGAAAGAAATTCCATAGACAAATTGTCATTTCACTTTTTGCCTGGTAAAGTAACTTTTCGTCTCTTTTGGTTTTCTCAAAAAAAGGTGTCCAACTCGTGCTACTATTTGCCGAAAATATTAAAAAAAAAATGTTTTCGCAATTAAGCAAATTTTACAGGAATGAATTTTGAAATTTTGCAGATTTCTGTTTGTCAGTTTTTTGTTAAGTTGTTGCTGAGTAAATAATTTAATGGCGTTTTCGATTGGTCGCCCAGAAGCCTTCTGAACCCCAAAATGACAGTTCTTCTTCTTATGAATAGAACAGAAAATGCTTCTGGATTTTAATTTAGAATCAAAATCAGAAGCACTAACACTTCAGAATCGATGAGGTCTGTTTGAAACGTTCCATTGCCATTTCTCATCCGGATTACCAATCAAAAACGCCATAAGAATCCATTACTTGTCATTTTATAGTACAAATTCATGCACGCATATGTAAAAGCACCAAGCATTAAAAAACAAACTTACCAAATTTCTGACAATGTGATTTTGAATAGATTAACATCATCTTCTTTACTTCTTTAAAATAAATAAAAATAATAGAAATCTTAACTTCACTTCTTTGAATAGATACATATAGCCAAAATAAAGGGGAGGCAAGAAATAAATACTAATAAATATAAACAAATAATCTCTTCAAAGAAATTCTTAATAATTTTACCACTGACAGAAGAAATGTATGGCCTTTTCGATTTGTGTCGATATGAAAGTCCTTCTTCGCAAAAAGAAAATGAATTTGATTCTGGATTTGTTTCCAAAATCGTTCTATAAGTGTTCACAGTTCACACTAATCAATTTGTTCCTCCGAATTACCAATGGAAAAGGCCATTTCAACTGATCTATAAAATACAAAAAAGAAACACTTGATTTTGACTTTAAATATAACGATACATTCTGGCTTTCACACCAAAACAAAATTACTACCAATTACCAACACTGACGGCGCACAGAACGATCAAAATACGAAGTTAAATAGGATTTTATCTGATGAAAAAAATACTTTTTTATCAGGCGAATGATAATATTTTTTTGCAAAAATGATCTTTATAAACTAGAAAACACTTTTTTAATAAATAGAAAATTGGAAAATTCGCAGTGAAAATAAATATTTTAAAACAATAACTTCTGATAACACAGAACAAAAAATTACAACTAACAAGTACAAACACTGACGAGTGACGAGTGACAATTCACGTCAAAACAAACGAGAACGATCAAAGAACGAATTTTATTTTATGAGAAAATCACTCTTTTTTTTTAAGAAAAAATTATATTTAATTTTTTTTGAGAAATGATCTTAATAAATAAGAAAAAACACTTTTACATAAATTTAAAAAAAGAAAAACACACTTTTAACATAAATTTAAAAAAGAATATTGGAAATTTACCGTCAAAATAATAATTTTTTTGCAAACGATCGCAGAGTAAATCGATAAAGAAATTTTATAATTTCACACACTTGACTTCACTAAACTAACTAACCAAAAACAATAACAGAACTCGTAGCGAAAATAAACACATGGACGAAGAGAAGAAGAAAATGATTAGAGATTAATGTGTGTTGCTGAATTGCTGTATAGTTGTTGATGAGAGAGAAAGAGAGACTGAAAATAGCGAATTTGGGTCTGGGGATTGGGGAATGGAGATGACATGAATTATTTGGGGAAATGTATTTGTATGGAATTGAAATGCAATTTCTTTTGTTGACTGTCAAGTGGTTGGGTGCGTATTTGGTTGGGTTCAGGGTAAACAATTTAATTAAGAAAAAGTACTAAAAATGTTTGGTCCTTCTGTAGTTTTTTTTTGTTTTATAGATGATTTATTTGTGGCATAAATTAATTTTTTCGGATTATTCGTTAATATTTTCGTTGATTGCGTTGATATTTTTCTTCTTTTATACTTATGAATGTATAATTGTTGTTATTATAATAAATTTGTTTTTTTTGCTCTGTGCCTACATTCTGTAACTCTTGCATCGATAAAATGGTCGAGAAACGTTGGAAAATGGAACAAAAGTCATACGATTTGTTTAAATTTTCTTCAATTTAGACTACTTTTGTGGATGCAAGAGTTAAAAAACGTAGGCATAGAGGTGTTTTATTTGATTAAAAAATGCGAATCCTAACAAAATTAATATAACCTTTTTAGTTTTATTTGAAAACATTTTATTTTAGAATTAGCATAATGAATGAAGTATGCAATTTTTAACCATTGACTACGTTATATTTAACATATTTTTTTTAACCTGCCGAAAAACGCTCTCGGTTAAAAGTTATTTTTCTGCGTGCCCAATCGTAAGGTGCGTATCCATTTGAGAGTTCTTTCACTAGTAAACTCTCGAGAGTTACTCTCGGGTGCCTGTCTATTTGAGAATAAATTTTTTGAGATTTTAGTATCGCGAATTCAATTGTTTAGTTTTGAGAGATGATTTCCTTAGAGTACTTTCATAACCGTGTCCATTTGATATATTTTTCCTGCTAGACATGTAGGTATACAAAGTTTGTTGAATTTTCTTTGGCATTGTTCTTAAAAAAATAAAGACATTTAGAAAAGATGGTTTAAACCATAGGTAATAGATAATCGAAATTCGGCGCATGATGTGCCCTTGGAATTATAATCTTACGTGTTTTCTCAAATTATGAAATTTTCCTTTAAGTTTACTTTTAGAGCTCAAGAATGGCGTTAGGTATCAATAAAAATTGTTAATATTTTAATAAAAAATTTATTTTTAGTTCCAATAGCTAAATTATCGATCATATTATATAGGTACTTAGGTCAGCAAAATAAATTTTTAAAAAATAAGTGTCGCAAAATCAAAAAAAGCGGGATCTTTTAAATCCATTCACTTTAAGTGGATTTTTAATTAAAATTTACTATAAAACCGCTATTGATTGATTTGCTTCCTCCTGCGAAGACCACAGTTTCACAATGTAAACTCTCGACAGCTACTCGCAAAATACGAACAGCGTTGGAATTCTGCGAGATAATCTCCGATAGTTATCAAAACATGTGTCCACTTGCGTGTAACTATCAAAAAGTTCGAGTTTCGAGAGCAAAAATTAACCTCTCCGCGAGCTACTCTCAAGTCTCAAGCCATATGTGTTCATATGCGAGTTTCCTCTCAAGAGTCTCTTGAATGGACACGCACCTGTACAGAATCCGATGAATGAGCTGCAGAAGGAGCCAGACTCAATTTTGGCTTTTCGCCAATAGTAAAAATGTCAAAAATTGATTCGGGCTCCTTCCGTAATTGTAATTGGGATAATTAGTAAGAAGTTTAGAGAGCAAGTCCCTTTTCACACGAGTAATCAAGTTGCCGGAGATTTTGTTGATGTTTTCTACTAATTTCCTCAAAAATCACGTACATTTCATACGAAGAGAGAAAATTGTAAAAATTTTCTGTATCTTCCTTTTAAAGAAGCTTGGTTGAACACACCCTACCATGTGTGAGAAAAAGAATGACAAACAAAATCTCCTCCAATGTTTGACTGGGGAGATTTCGTTTACTCGACTTAATTCGTACCCTTCTCACCTTAAAACTAAACGTTGCTGGAAACTCAGTTTCCTCGAATGAAAGGGGACTAACATATGCATGGGCCCCAAATTTCTCGTTTTAAATGCTTAAGGATAGGAGAAATTATTTTATATTTCTTTTTATTCTCTGTGACTGAACTCTATAACGTATCTTTTTTATATGTATATACAGGTAAGTTCTTTTACTACTATAAGCTCATAATAAGATTAAGCTCGAACATCAGGAGGAAATTTTTTAAGTATGAGAATTTCCCTATCTATACCTCTAGGCTGTCAATTGCACCAGGACTTAACACCCCAACGATAGCTGACTGCAGGTATATGGTTTGAGTTAAAAGGAAGGTGAAAAACTATAAATAAACTACCCTTAACTTAACTCAACTTAACTTATTAGACAAACTGTTTGGTCGCCCTTTCTATAACTTTATTTGCACATTTCAACCATACCCTCTCGCTTCGTTCCTTCGGTCCCCAGCTATTTTACCTATAAAAAGTGGTTTGCTATTCTGAATACATTGCACCCTTTCAAATTCTTTTCACCCTGTTCACACGTCAAAAAAAAGAAGAAAACAGCTAACATTATTATACATAGGGAATGTGGGTATAGTTTGTATGGAATGATGGCTAAATGCCAAAAAAAAACCTCATAACCTCAATTTCAATGCCACTCAACATTTTATGGTTGTCATCGCGCTTTCGCTTTGCTCTGTGCTGGTATGATGTGTTCATTGTTTCATAATAAACTTACACATATCTACTCGGGTTGTGGGGGGGGGGGGGGGGGGGGTAATTGACCAAATCAAAATGCAATTTTCCAGTTCATTTGAATGCAAAAGGTGAGGTTTGACCACTCTTTATTATATAAAGCTTAATAATATAATTTCTGAATTTCTGCGAAAAACAAAAAGTTTTGCCCATCGTGACCAATCACAATAATAATCGTTATAAAAATCATTAATATTATTGACTTTGAGGTAAAAATTGGTAAAATAAATTACCTATAATGTATTTTTATCAATATATAGCTGTGTATATATAATTTGTCCTGCCAGCATGGTAGGTAACTATAATGAGCACAAACATAATAAGTAGGTTTTTTTTTTGTTACTCTCGTCTGTTTTTCAACATTCATATACCGTTGAGGAAAATGTTAATTTTTTACGTATTTTAATGACATATTTTACCCATTAACCAAATTTATGGTAACTAATTGAACCTGCAATTAATAGTTAATTCTCTCATCACCGGAGAACTCATTTAAACCGACATGCGGTTGAAAGAATCTCAATCTTTAAAGCTTTCATTAATTTTTGATTTTTATTTGACTCTGATTTTACTGATTTCGATTTTATTTATGCTGAATGTAGGCAAGGGACAAATAGTATTGTAAAATCCCTGATAGCCGCTGGTTGTTGAAAAATTGCCTTTATTTCAAACAGTTGACCAATCACAGACAAGAAATTTAGCTTACTTTTGCTTCTCCTATATAGGTTCATCGAACGTACCCATACACTGAATGTACCCAACCATTGGACGTACCCATCCATTGGACGAACCCATCCATTGGACGTAACCATCCATTGGACTTACCCATCCATTGGACGTACTCATCCATTGGCATACCCATCCATTGGACGTACCCATCCATTGGACATACCCATCCATTGGACGTACCCATCGATTGGAGGTACCCATTGATTTGACGTACCCATCCATTAGACATACCCAACCATTGGACTTACCCATTGATTTGACGTATCCATCCATTGGACGTACCCATCCATTGGACGTACCCATCCATTCGAAGTACCCATCCATTGGACGTACCCATCTATTGGACGTACCCATCCATTGGACATACCCATCCATTGGACGTACCCATCGATTGGACGTACCCATTGATTTGACGTACCCATCCATTAAACATACCCAACCATTGGACTTACCCATTCCTTGGACGTACCCATCCATTGGACGTACCCATCCATTGGACGTACCCATCCATTGGACGTACCCATCCATTGGAAGTACCCATCCATTGGAAGTACCCATCCATTGGACGTACCCATCGATTAGACGTACCTTGCCATTGGACGTACCCATCCATTGAACCCATTGAACCTACAAGAGAAGCAAAAGTAAGCTCAATTTCTTTTCTGTGAATAATCAGCTGTTTTGAAATGAAGGTATCATTTTTTGACAGCCAGCCAATCATGTACTCAGAGTGTCCTCGCGCCCAAGAGGGATTCCACTATATTTTTTGTAAGTATATATTTTTTTCATTTTAATTTTTCTGATTTATTTCCGTTAAAATGATGACTAGGTTGAATTCACCAGGAAAAAAAAAATAGTTTATCAAAAGAACCGAAAATCATAAATTGATGGATTATTTGATGTTATATATGTATGTATGAAAAGCTCGGCTTAAAAGATATACGTGTAGGTATTCAGTCAATGCGGATGAAGTTATATTGCAAAACAAATTGGGGAAATTGAAAATGTTTAATGAATTATTTTTTCAGAATAAAATTGCATTAAAAAATTATGTCAGGTTAAAATAAAATGTCAATCTCAATTATATGCACACAACAAGTTGAAAAAGGCCAATTTTATATGACAGAGCAGGGCAAAGACAGAACCCCAAATAGAATTTCTCTTGAATAACATTTTACATGAAATGTTGGCATAGGTTACAGATTTTTTTTAAAACATATTTTTCTTTATAATTAAAGAAAAGCTAAAAGGGCTTAATATTTAATAGAGGGGTTTTTATGTAAAACAATGATTAGTAAGTTTCCTCAATTAGTGTAGATAATGTAAGAAATATTTTTTGGTGAAGCCATTAAACGTAGATATAGCACAAATGCTGTTCTATGGAGTTAGTGATCATTACCAGCAAGGATTAAGCGTTGACTGTTTCCATATTTTATAATTCGTTTTACAATTGAAAATCTTAAAACATATTTATAAAAATGAATTGGTTTTTCGTTTGTACGCGCATAAATCGGCTGAATATTATCTGATTTGCATGTGGATTCGTATTGAACCAGGAAAGAACCGAAAAGTGGAAATTTCGATCGAAAAAGTCGGAAAATCGTGAAAACCCGAAATTGCATACTTTCAGGGGTGATATCTGAAAATTCCATTTTGTATGAGAAGAAGATTCTAAGAAATAACAAATGCTAAGAAATTGGCAATCAGCTAATTGTGTCCCTCACGAAAATAGGATGGCCAACAGATGGCAATACGCTCTCAGACTGCTACATTTGTGCAGCGTGCTAAAAAATTCATTGTTAAGGGTTGAGGTTTGAGGCTCCTGTAAATTTTAATTTCACTTTTTAAAATGGTAAAATAGATGGAAAAATTCCGTGCGAAGTCGGGCTGACCAGCTAGTTTTACTATAAATAAAAATTCAAAATAACGAAATTATGGAAAAGTCTATATCGAATTTAGGTCCGGTGAGTATGAAGGCTAATGATCCAAAGAAATTCACTTTGGAACTTAAGTCACATCAGGCAACGTTTATAAGAAGGTCCTTGGTTCTGTTGGAATGTTCAGCTTTTGACAGTGAATACAGGACCATTTGTATATAGTTCCTCGCACCAAGTTGGTTGAGTTCGTTATTTATTTTTGTGAATCAACTATAAGGTGCGATGGTAGATTGGTACACTCGTCAGGCTGGTGTTTCGCCCTAAGAATCTTCCACTCGAAGTAATCAAGCTAATTTTTTTTTCTTGATAAGGCCCTTGCTTTTGCACCATGTAGAATTGGGTCGGGACGAGAAATGCCTTCTATTTGGTCTTCTTGTTTGTGTACTTAAATTAGCCCACAGGTAACATCTTTTAGCAAGACTTTTTATTTCTATTTGTTAACTTTCCAAACTGACAGTCAGTTCCTAAAAATTTTAGTTCAAAGTTCTGTCAAATTTAATACAACAAAAAATTTAAATAAACTTAAATTGGTAGAATTTGGCAGTTGACAGTGGGAAATTAACGAATAGACTTTTTGACACTTCTTTTGATTTCTGCTTTGATACTATTCTGAGAGAAAATGGTAGGAGATGAGTCCATGTATACAGAAATTCATTAACTACTTCGAAGTTGTAACTATGGATCTCGAAGTATTTTCTGAGTCTAACGATGTTGAGAAACACTTCGTCCTTCAGCTTCAATACTTCAAATACGACAATCTTCCGATAATGTCATTTTCATGAGCATATAAGCAAAAACAAGTAATTGAAAGAACTTTTGAAAAATTGAAGCTCTGGCTGTTGACTTTCGAATTGCGTACATACAATTGTTTCAAGAACGATATTAAAAAGAATGGATGATTACGCTTCGATTTGCCTTTCCTTATCTTTTCATCGAAGGGTTCAATTGCGACGACTGATTTTCCTACCCTAAAACCACACTGAAAGTAGACGTTGATCAGATTGTTCAGGCATAGCTGAGAAAATTTTATATGTGACATTTGGATCTCTTTTCTTGTGGATGGATCACACTATACCAATGTTCCATTGATCGAGAAAAATTTCATCTAAACAAATTGTACACTTTAGATGTTGTACATTTCTTCCCAAGTAATTTCCAGCTACATTTAATAGTTCAGCTGGTGTTCAGCTGCAACAGTAGCCTTGTTAGGCATAAGTTTGCGCCATATATGTCACTATCCACCCCTCTTGTTCGTCAGGTTGACGGAAATCGAGGAGTTATTTAGAAGGAATTGTGGGGAACCCACAATTTTATGCCGAATCTGAATGGTTTATAAGGTTATTCACCAAATTAAAGAAAACTAAGCACTTTTTAATTGTTTTCTGTACTAAATATATTTTGTTTTGCATTTTCCCTTTCCTTTTCCTTTCAATTCCATCGCATCTTCTTGTGTACACGCACCTACTTAAAAAAAAAAAAGAAAAGTTTAACAAATGTGCCTGATAAAGAAACAGTGATCACTCTTCACCAAAAGTTCAAAAATTTTGAGGCATTCATCATTTCACATGTTTTTCTCTATCTCTCTCTCTCTTTCTGTAATCGGATTATTTATTCTATCTGGGCATATCAATTTCTGTGGAGCTCAAACAAGCATCCACAATCTATCATTTCAATCCCAACGACAAATCAAAAACCATTTATCTTTCCGTCGTATTCGTCGTCAACGTTGTGACAGAATATACACACAAACAGACACACACAAGCACACTCTCACACAAATATTCCTCAATCAAACAAAATATTAAAAGAAAAAATAAGGATACACTGCAGGAACAGGAATGAAAATTCGCTTCTAAAAATTTCTCATTTCATTCAACAATATAAGAACAACAACAACAAAAAAAAAGCCCGCGTTTTCATATATGTATTATACAAACCCACAATTTTTGTATATATGTATGTATGTTGTGATGTATCCTTGTCCTATCCCTGTAGAAACAGATTGTGAAAGCCTGGAGTCGTCAATCAAATTTTAGATATTCCAGAGAGAAAAAAAAGAAGGAAGAAGAATCTAGTGTGCTTCCTGTTCACAGAATAATGATCGCAAAAAAAAAAATATCCCAACGAACGAGTCCCAGTTATTCCTCATCAACTTGTAGGAAATCACAATCACCGATGGAATAGAAAACAATTTTCATTTCCCATGAATTGAGCTTTATAGTCTAATTTCCTCTTTTTCTCCATCTGTCTCGCTTAGTCGTCTCGTGAATGTGATGGTGCAAAAATTCTACTACGACGACGAAGGGACCCTGAACCAAAAAAAAAAAAAACTAAAAAAGAACAATCAAAACCATTTATGGGACTTGGCATAGCTTTGATGGCTCATACAAAACTAGAACACTCGCTTGGATCTATAGGATGAATGAGCGAACAAAAAATAAAACAAAATAGGATTAAACTTTAACGCCAAATGGCCAGAGTTGTCATGGTGATGATGATGGGCAAGCGAAAGAAAGAGATATACAGAAGGAATGAGCAAAAATAAAAAAAAAATCAGAAATGAGGGCACACGCTGTGGATAGCACTACACTACCAACACCGATTGTAGAACTACTGCGACTGTGAGTGCAATTATTTTGTTCATAACTATCAGCATGTTTCACAATTGTGCACTCCAAAGTGTCCATTTTGTAAAAAAGCAAAGAAACAACAAACTAGACTGGTATGACATGAGTTGTACGTACTCGCTGTAATGGGAACATTTTTTTAATTAACCCAATTAAACACAAATTCTCATTTACAAATCAAACCACTTGATTTAAAAAAACATTAAAGTTGTGGAACGTATATTAAAAATGCTGTGAATCACTTTTAAAATGTGGAACGTAAATTAGAAAATTTCAGGCTGATGATTTAAACATGTAGAAAATTTCACGCCGATTTAAAATTTGGAACTTATATTAGAAAATGTCATGTCTATGCCTATGATTTCAAATTGTGGAACGTATATTAGAAAATTCCACGCCGATAATTTAAAATGTGGAACTTATATTAGAAAATTTCACACCGATGATCTAAAAATGTGGAACTTATATTAGAAAATGTTATGCCAATGGTTCCAAATTGTGGAAATTATATTAGAAAATTTCACACCGATGATTGAAAAAGTGGAACGTATATTAAAAAATTGAACGTATATTAGAAAATTTCACGCCGAAGATTAAATACATATTAGAAAATGTCATGCCTATGATTTAAATTGTGGAACTTATTTTAGAAAATTTCACGCCGATTTAAAATTTGGAACTTATATTAGAAAATGTCATGCCTATGCCTATGATTTCAAATTGTGGAACGTATATTAGAAAATTCCACGCCGATAATTCAAAATGTGAAACGTATATTAAAAAATTTCACACCCATGATTTTAAAAATGTGGAACGTATATTGCTAGAAAATTTCACAATGAATAATTAACAAATGTGGAACTTTTATTAGAAAATTTCACGCCTATGATTTAAAAATGTGGAACGTATAGTAGAAAAAATCACGCCGATGATTTTCGTCTTTTCTTACATATTCTACATTTTTCAATTTGAAATAATATTATTTTACTGACGATCTAATTTTTCACAATATATATGCGCTTTTTTACTTTTCTCATCATGGGATGTCGACAAATTTGAAGTGTGGAACTCATTCATTTTCAAAAATTCAATAAAGATGAAAACTGAGCTTAAAATAAATTATATTTTTATGAATGAAAAAATTTTGTATTTCATTTTAAGACAAAATGAATTGCTTCTCAAAATTCCAATAGTTTTGACAATTCTTCATTATTAGATAGGTACATATGGGGTGGAAAAGATTGTGGAACGTATTTAGATTTTTGATTTTTCATTATAGATTTAGGAATTAAATTAAGTCAAAATCAGTTAAATTGTTTTCAAAGGAGAACTCATTAAAAAGAAGTTAAGCCAGGATTTCCATCCAATTCTCCATCTTTCATTTAGTCAATCATCAATGAAAGTCACAAAGACTCAAATACGTCATGTATCCAAATCTATATTTTTTTTTTAGTTTTTTCTAATTTTTTATTTACACATTTTCACATTTTATTTTTTTGTGTACTTGTACGTGTACTTGTCCTTTAGAATAAATGAGTTAGTAACATACATTGGTATGTCCACTTGACAAACATCAGGAAGATCACACTTAGGGCGATGGGAAGATTGCAAGTCCTTTTTTGTATCACCGATTCAGTTTTTTTTTTTTTATATAAAGTGGGATACAATGTTGGTGGAAAGGATTGCATATAGCTTTACGAGTATAGTAAAACCATGCGTGGCCCAGTCACATGCTCGTCATCATCATCGTTTGATGGTGAAGTTGTTTCGTGCTTAATAATTCTCGTTATATCTACATACTCTACAAATACAAACAACCTTCATTTATACTAACTAACAAGAATAGAAGTAATGTATATAAAAAATATATGTATGTACCTACCAGAAGCCCAGCTTTATAGAGTAAATATAGGACATAGACCTACAATGAATTTTGAATGTAGGATATATGGGTACTTTTATCGTTTAAGCACGCGAGAGTTATGCACAAGGACAGAGCAATACGAATAGGTGAAAAAAAAAATCACTGAAAACCAGTCCTCAACAAGGTTTCTATATAGCGGAGGGATTTTTATTCCCATAGATTATGGGATTTTATTTTTCTTTGTAAGCTAGAATGTGAAAATCACATAAAACGTGACTTTTTTTTAATATTTAATTATGTAGGTAAGAAGTGGGAAATATTTTTTTTTTCAAGCTCTACATGTAGATGACACCTAAAATATGTTTAAAATTCACAAAAAATAATTTTATAAAAAAAAAATGTATTCAAATTAAACTATTCCATATAGTGATTTTTTTTTTAATTTTTTTCATATTTAATCTAAGTAGATGGAATGCAAAAATGTGAAAAGCAAACATTATACTTCATTTAAATCCCCGAAACTGATTTAATAATAAAATGACGTCAGTCGAAAAATTGCGACATACAAATAAAATCAGTAGAAAGTTAACCTCGATTTTGGTATATTATAATCTTCTTTTTTGTTTTCCATCCTTTCATTGAGAACCCTGAAATAGGCGAATCCGCAACACTGGTTCATGTTATAAAATTTATAGTTATTTAATAAAATCAAATTATAAGAGTTTTAGAGGGAATTTAGTTTTTATTTTGAAAATTTTGAAATCAAAGGGAAATTTAAATTTTGTCTTAGGAACAATTTTGTAAGTATCTGGCAACACTCGTCCAAAAGAGAATTTTTACTTTCTATAGAAAGAAATATTCTGCCTACATACATATGTATGGAGGGTTATTATCTCCGAAAATGGAAACAAAAATAGTTGGTTATATGTGCATGTCGATTATGGAATCCGCAGTGATTCGCAGTACAGTGCTCGCTTTTTCTCTTACCCACTTGTCGTCAAAAGAAAAGAGAACACTGTTCTGAGAATCACTGCGGATACAGTATTGCGTATTCCATAATCGACATGATTATAAATTTCACGATTCGGAAAATTGTCATTTAAAATGGAATGTTTTGTTTTTTTAATTTTTTTGAGGGAAATTTACAATTTAAAAGATCAGCGTATATTATCTATATAATATCTTTACCGCAAGTTCCATGAATTCACAATATTAAAGGGCTTTTCGTTTACTTTTCAAAACTGGGGACATGTGAAGATAGAAATTGATTCTTATAAAATTCAAAAAAACAAAAATATTGTAACCTATTTTCATAAGAGGAGATGATTTGAAGAAAAAAAAACTTTGAGCTGTTTTTATTTTATGTATTACTATTTTCCACAATTTTATTTTTACTAAGTGGCGCATTCTTGTGTTCTGTGAGCTAAAGATTATTCGTGGCGCCATTTCTACGTATTAAGGGGTTTTAGTACGTTTTTCTGAAAATTTACCAAAAATGTTACGAAAATCATTGTTTTTATCTTTTTTTTATCTAGAATTAGCCACAATTTTCGGCTTAACATTTTTCCTAAAAAAAGATGACTGACACTTTCGGCAGTAAACAATTTAAAAAAAATAAAAATTAAGTAAAGTTATTTTGTTTATTTTTGACTTTCCTAATAAAAGCTACGAATTTTTTCCCAAAAAAAATTTTGTAAGAAGTGAGCAAAGTGATTCGCTCAAATTATGTGTAGCTCTGAGACGTTCTTCAACCCTCAGCTAAACTGATCTTCTTTTGCTGCTGTAAACATAATAATTTACTTTTTGTAAAGTCAAAAATTCCTTCTTTTATTTTCCTTTTTAAATAAAGTTGTTTAAGTGAAGCGAACGGTTTTTAAAAAATAAATTTTCAAACTCAAAATTTTGAAGAAAAATTTTTTAAAATTTTGTGCAAACTATTTTATTTTTTTTTTTATTTTGTGTAATTAAGTAATATTTTCTTTTTCTAATATTCAATGTTCTTATTATTTTTTTACAAACGCTAAAATCCAAATGCTTGAATGTCTTCTAGTTTTTGAGCTAGTTAAAAATAACTAAATCTACTAAACAACTCAACAAATGGATTGAAGTCAAATTAAGGGAAACTTATTTTGTTATTTTCAATTTTCTCAAAAACTAGAAGACATTTTAACATCTAATTTTTAGTGTTTGACTAAAAATTTGATTAGAACATTTAATTTTAAAAATAAAATCAGTTTGAACAAAATTAGTTTGAACAATAAAAAAAATAAAAAAAATTTCAAAATCTTGAGTTTTAAAATTATTTTTTTTTAAAACTTGTTAATACAATTAAATTTCAAAACAAGATTAACTGATGGATTTCTGGCTTTTAAAAAATACCTATGTATTGTAACATTGCAAGTGTTGCCGTTGATTTTTAATAATTTTTTTCCTAATTCAAGTTTCTTTTAAGAAATTGACCCTCCCGGCTAAACGGAACCAATAGTACCCCTTCCCACTAACTATACGATTTTTTCGCTTGTCTCGACCCAACCTTTACGCTCTAGCTCTTTGTCACACTTAATGTAAATCACCCTCGTATAACAACAAGCGGAAGATGTGAAAAGGTATATTAGGGGAAATAGCTAGTAGGTACTCATAGCACGCTGTATATGAATATTCTAATATTTACCTACATAGATTGGTGAATCTTGTAATGTGTGCATATCTTTAAATAATTTTATACACACTCCATTTTTATTATTTTATCATTAAATCCTCTTAACTTGCTCTAGGCAAATATTGCTTTCACGTAAAAAAAATCGAGGATTTAATCAAATCAACATTTGCGGTGGCTTAATTGTCTCATCAAAGAAAAAGGGTTTTTTTTTTTTTTTTTTTTTTGTTGAGAAAATTGTCTTAGGTACTTTTTGGTTATTTCCGAACATGTTAATGATTTAATCGATTTTGTAGTAGGTACTTTGTTTCTTACAAATAATTCCAATAGTAAAGTGTTTTTCAATAAGAACATAAAACTTTTGTATTTTAATAGCAACGCAGACATAAAGTTTTTTTTATGATCTGTCAATGTCAAAACATTACTCAAAGTTTATATTTTCATTATGCTGAATTTTACGATGAGCTAAGTTTGAAAATTATTAAAAATTACAAACGAAATTCTAAGTCGGTGGACGAAGCTTTACTCCAATTTTCTGTCGTCTTCAGCTCATTTTTGGCTTAATGGCTTTAAATAAGCAAAATATGCGCTATTGGACAGGAACAAACTCCTATTTGTATATTTTGATTATTAACAAAACTATTACATCAAAAATTAGCTTTGAGTGTCGAATGCGACCGAAAATTGTAGTACCCGCTCTTAAAATTGCGACTACCGACTTGTCATTTCGTTTGTAATTTTTTATTATTTACAAACGTGGCGTTCGCGAAATTCACCATGATGAAAATGTAAACCTTGACTAATGTTTTGACATCGACAGATCAACAAAAAGTTTATGGGTGCGTAGCTATTAAAATAAAAAATGTTTTGTGTTCTTAATGAAAAAACCTTTATAGTTGAATGCTTTTAAAAATTTTAATGGTCAAAGTAAATCGAACAAATTTATTTTTTAGTACCTATATTTGACTCTTATTCACATTCGACGTGAACAAATCATTAAATTATTGAACTATTGCCATACATCTTCCATTTCTAGCCTCATTTCAGCTTGAACTGAAAAAGCAAGTTCGTGCAACCGGGTCGTGCATTATATTTTTTATTAATTCTACCTACATATCCCAGCGACACAAGTGAGGTTTGTGGAGATGGCGTATAAATTGTAGAGAGATGGATTTACTGATGTAGGTATCTGGTATGTATATGTATTATGTATATATGTATATTTACATCCCTCTGTATATAATGAGCTGTGTATACCTACTGCAATTATACGGCCCACATAATTTAAATGAGAACGAGTGCGAAGCAAAAATCACAAGTACAAATACATACAATTTTAAGTGAATAATCACGCAAATGGAAGAAAAAAATGCAAAAAAAAATAAAAACATTTCTATGAGCCAAAAAGAGTTAAAAGGATTCAAAAAAATAAAAAAAAAATTCATATAAATTACGTCAATGCTAAAAAAACTGTGGGAATATCCTTGATGTAGTTGAATGTGCGAAAAAGGACAATAATTCGGGACGAGAATAATTTGCAGTAAAGCAAAATGTAAATTATTGATTTAGTCCTTTTCAAGGATAAATGTTGTATACAGATGTATATGCAAATATAGGAACGACAACGGGAACGACGTGTCTACCTTTTTTTTGTTCTTTATCATCAGAAAATGACATTCAAATCATTATAAAGGGTGATTTTTTAGCTGGTTTGGTTTTGGCAACACTGGTTTTGACAGCTGACGTGTGTTTAGTACCTTGTGTCACTGTCAAACAGCTTCAGTTTGGTTTGCAATTTAACCATGGATCGTCTTACAAATGAACAACGCTTGCAAATTATTGAATTTTACTATCAAAATTCGTTCGAAATGTTCATCGCTTTTTTATCGAAAAAGCGATGAGGCTCATTTTTGGTTGAATGGGTACGTAAATAAGCACAATTGCCGCATTTGGAGTGAAGATCAGCCAGAAGCATTGCAACAGCTACCAATGCATCCCGAAAAAGCCACTGTTTGGTGCGGTTTATGGGCCGGCGGCATTATTGGGCCATATTTCTTCAAAGATGATGCGAATCGCAGCGTTACTGTCAATGGTGAACGCTACCGAGCGATGATAACAAACTTTTTTTTGCCCGAAATGGAAGTTCTTGACTTGCATGATATGTGGTTTCAACAAGACGGTGCCACATGCCACACAGCACGCGAAACAATGGCGCAATTGCGAGGCGAGTTTGGTGAACAGTTAATTTCACGTTTCGGGCCGGTCAATTGGCCGCCTAGATCGTGCGATTTGACACCATTAGACTATTTTTTGTGGGGGTATGTCAAGGCTAATGTCTATAGGGACAAGCCCGCTTCGATTGACGCACTGGAAGCCAACATCCATGCATTCATTCGTGAGATACCGGCCGATATGTGTGAAAGAGTATGCCAAAATTGGACTCAGCGGATGGGCTACCTGAGACGCAGCCGATTCAAATAAATATTTCATTCATTTTTTCGAATTTTTTGTGTTTTTTTAAAAAAAAAAGTTCTAAACCTCTTAAAAAATTACCCGTTATAATGGCAAAGGTCATGAAAAAATTTTAAAGGATAAAAAAATAGAAGCTGACTTAGTATATGGATAGACATTTAGTATTATTTATGCTAAACAAATGTAAAAACAAAAAGTGTATTTTTTTGTATATGATTTAGTTCTACAGTTTACAAAAAATAAAATAATAAAAAGGCAAAGCGGACGAGATAATTTCGGAAAAATATTAGAGACTACATTTTACCAATTTTGAGGCCATAACTTGTTGTCCTTAATAAATAAGTTTATTTACTAACCAACAATCTATTCATATAAAGTTTTACTTTATTTATTTTATTGGAGTTGGTTGAAGTACCTACGGGCTACAGATCAATAATTTTTTTAAAATTATTCCAACCGTTAAAAACGTGTGTATATACGTTCTTCATCAGGCCCTTAAACTATAGTCCGTTGTTTTCAATTTTCTCGAAAATAAGATGAAATTTTAGCATCTGGTCTTTAGTGTGTGAATAAAAATTGACAATAGCACTGAAACAAAAAAAATCTGAACAAAATAAGTTTGAACAAAATTTTGAATTTTTTTTTCATCAAAATTTTGAATTTAAAAATTAATTTTTCAAAAACCGTTCACTTAAACAAATTTGTTTAAAAAGAAAATTAAAGAAGAGATTTCTGGCTTTTCAAAAAAGTATAGTATAGTTGAACTAACCGTTGTTTTTTAATAATTTTTTTTCAGTTTGAGGTTAATTTTTTTTAGAAAACTTGCCCCTCCCGGTTTGGCAGCCAGAGTTCGAAAATAAAGATATTTCTATAGTATCACCAACATTCTCACTCTATACTGTCAGCTGTCAAAGTGCTTGTTGGGGGGGGGGGGGGGGGGAGGAGATTGCTAACTTTCACCACACAAATTCAAATCTTGCGTACATTTTAGAACACGCTTCATTTTATTTTAGATAATTTTAAGTTTTGAAGTCGCTAGCTATAAATTAGAAATATATTTAACAGCAAAAATTAGATAGATTTCTTATCAAATTTGGGCAAAAAATAATTTTTAATTATAATAATTGTTCAACAATTTGGACTTATCTAAATTTGGCTTACTAACACCTACATCTATATTGGAATCACTTTCATGTATGAAATTTCTGACATTTGCAGTATTTTTTTCTTATTTTGTAATTTCGTTCCATACTATGAGCTCAATTTCAGACCCCCGTGTGTTACTTAGTGTACCAAATTTCATAAATTTTCGTCAAAAATGGTGTCTGTCGGGAGTTTAGCGGCCAATTTATTATGTGCATATTTCTGTTATGTGCATATTCACACTCAGGGAATCGAGGTGTTTCGGATGCGACTGATGGTGGTTTATAGTTTGATAGTGGTTTTTCAAAAGTCTTAAAACGTCAAAAAACGCATTTGACATCTGTCATACCCATATTTATAATCAGACAGGTGAGGACATTGAGATGTGATGCATTTAAAGTGGTTTCTACATTCATTCAATTTTCAGAAAAATTATACCTACTTTTGATGCACTTTTTCCTGGGAACCTGACTACGTATTTGCATGATGAAAGTTTCGTTATCACCTTCGCCAGAACTCCTCGTTACATTAATATCTGTTGGTTTAATTCTACCACAGAAGCCAGCTTCGAAGTCTAAGAATACGTAGGGCATTATAATTGTCATAAAGTAGCATGTTACTATAGTCTCGTCTAGTTTTAAAATTCTATACTAAGTTTCTATAAATTACTCAATTTTATATTTAAAATTTTCAGTGAGTATAATTTATAAAATCACGATTATCTAGTGCCACTCCCGTAAAAATGTAATAATCTAAAAGCTTCTTTTACCTTTAGTCGTTTTTCAAATATGAAAAAAATCAGCCATTTTTTAATAAAATATTTCCATGAACAAATATTACCTCCCCCCTACTCAAGAGAAAAAAGTTTGAGTCTGTATACCATCGGTCTTCATCTGCCAAAGTAAAGTCTGTGTGATTACTACAATTTACATAAAATTAGTCAAATAAGGATCTTAAGTTAAAATATATTTATATAAAGAATTACAAAAATAAACATGAATTTAAATTTTGTTCACTGCATTTTCTCTTTTTTTTTTTTCTTCAACAGAATTAATTTTTTATTAGCTTCTACTTAAAGATTATCCTTGAATATTAAAAACTTGCTTTTCTATTAGAAATTATTTTCGCCATTTTGTTTCCTTTTTTTTTACATCAGCTTTAAAATTTCGAGTTAATTTTAAGAGACAACTAATCCTCTTATAAACTTTTAAATATTGATGATTTAAGCACTCCCTTCAGAGTTTTCAGTTATACATAGGTAGTCCTTTTATTATTTAATTTTCTCTTAGTTTTGCTCAGAAAATTGATAATTCTATATTTCCTTCCATGATGAATGTTATTTTTTGTATAGCTATGTCTGTATGTAGGTTATATATGCAAGAGTGTTTGACAAAAATCTCTATAGAAGCTTTAGGTTCTCCACAAAAAGAGCACTTCAAAAATAGAAAAAAAGCTACTTTTTTTATTCAACCACTTTTGTGGTTACTTTTTATACTCGCTCTGCTTGTGTATAATCAAGGGCTGATTTAAAACACCAGGTAACACATAGGAATTTCTATCTATAGGGCGGCAATTTTGTAGAAGAACTGAAATTATAGGGTATTCTTTTTAAGAAACACTTAACACATAGAAATAAAACTCTCGACGAAAGTTCAGCTTTGTCGTAATTTTTTCGAAGTCAAATTCTATTTTTATTGATCTACACTTCATTAAAGTTTATTCTTGTCCGTCCTTTAATCATTAATCACAAAACTTCAAATAATTTCTACTCTGAATTACAAAAAAAAAAAACTGAATTTTAGTGTTAGTCGAGTCTTTTAGTACTCATCGATTGTCTAACCAAGTGCTCTTCTAATGATCGTTTTCTTTAGTTATATCTTATCACATTTACCTAGTAGTTACAAATATGTGTCCAATTCTTCTTATTTAAGTACCTTCATTCAAATTCTGGAACTAGCAATATTTTACTTGCGGGAGTTGGATTGACTCCCGGGAGTTGAATCGACTCCCACTCGAATTAAGTACATTTAATACATTTTTCCGGACTAAAATATGAACGAGTCCAGAGTAATACGAATTTAAGGCTATTAAGAGTAGATATGTATTAACCAGCTTCGCGCGATTAATACAAGAAACTCCGACTAAGCCGTTTTTATGCTGTTTTTCAAATGCAATGGCTGGCGACTGACTGGTGCGTCTGATGCAGTTAAATATACACTTGGGGAATATATAAAATTGAAAAGCATCATATCCTCATTCTCAGTCGCTACAGTGTCCGATCATCTAAATTGGCACAAGGGGTTTATGCCCCAAAATCACTGTTCATGGAAAAACGCCTATGTGTTACTTAAATCGACACTTTTACAAATTCGCTCATGATTAACTCCTGATGCTGCAGTATTCGTTTTGTCAAAGTTTACGAGCATAGTACAAAGCAAGAAAACAAAGGAAACAGCTAAAAACCGACTTGAAAAACACCTTTCTAACAAAAAAAAAAAGCATAAAATATGAGCAGGAAAAATAGATTTGTGTCAAAGAGGATGGGGAAAGTTTTTTTTTTAAATGTTCCATACCCATCCCTTTTTTTTACCTCCTTAAAGCAAAGACACAAAGGGATGTTTTTTGATATAATGACGATGACGACATGCAGGTGAATAGCATGTTGAGTATTTTAGATGCTGTTATTCTCTCTCTCTCTCTCTCTCTCTATACCTACCTTAACAAAAAAAGGGTACTTTTCTTGAACGTGTTTTTTGTATACCCTTTCCTATATAACATTTGCAGCAAACAAGGATATACATACTTATAAAATTTAGCTGAAGGACAAATGCACATGTTCTAAAAGTTTTTTGGCCGATTTAAACTTAAAAAAAACTGAAACTCAACAAGAACCACATGTTTTAAAAGGGGGGTGTAAAATAGGGTATATCCCTGTGTGGGGCTATATAATCTGTGGATATGTTTCAAAGTTTACCTGGATCTTTACATTCTACATTTATATAGTTAGGCTAAATTGGTATAAAAGGCTGTTTTTTTTTTATTTTAGTGTTTTTAACCTGATTCGTAAAATATGAAAAGATGTTTAAGTGAAAAAAGGGCTGTCACGTTGCAGTAAACTTGTCACTTCAAACAAAAATTAAAATTTTTTAACACAAATTAAAAAAAAAATATAGAAATCCTTTTCAGAAAAATGATGATGATAAAAGGACAAACTTTCACAAAAATTTTTTTATTTTTTGTATAGAAAATTTAACATTTTTTAAAATGGTTTCTAGGAAAATATCAAATTAAAAAAAAAACAAGTTTTCCAATTATTATTTCCAACGCATATAGACAATGAAGTCATCACGAAAACGTGTTTGCCATAATATTGTGTAGCGATATTTTGAAAACAAAAAATATTAAATTTTTTTATCACACACACCAGCTCGTAACACATCTGCAGGTGTCAGTTAAAATAATAATAATATGTAAAGTGTAATATAACGTGCTTGCCATTTTTGTTCTTTCTTCTTTTTTTTTATTGGTACCTCGTACCTACATACTTATCTACTATGTTGGTAAGGTAATTACACGTGTGTATTATGTAGATGTTTGAATAGTCTAGTTGGAAGTTAAAAAATTATATAATTCTTTATGTAAGGTTTTGGTACCTACAATTGTTTTGTTTTTCATTTTGTTTTTGTTTAATGAAACAAGAAAATATACAAAATTTCAGAGAATATGAAATTACATTTCTGTGGCAATAAGACATGAGTAGTTTATGTCGACATAAGCATGTTTTCGGTTTTTCGATTGTTAGTCGTTTACAGTTTGAGAGCTACTCTTCTGTCCAAACCCCATCTTGAAATCATTACCCGTTGAAAAGTTATCTTGTTATTTCTAAAACAAATTTACATTAATTCTTATTACAGATTGAAGACAAAAGTGCGTTTTTCTCGAAACCTGTTTTTTTTTTAACATAAGCTACTCTGTCTTATTGCCACAGATTTTATGAATTGTGTTCCAATAAGGTTTTGTATATTTGACCTTCCATTGGTTGTTTTTTTTTTAATATGTAGGTATTTCATTCGAATTTAATTTTATTCGGAATTTTTGAGCGGTCCAACGTCAAAATAATCTTAACGTTCTCAATTGGATTCTTTTTTGTTGTAAATATTTTTGTTTTTTTATTTCCAAAATTCTGTACTATTATTTGGCGCGTTCAGAAAAATGAGATATCAGAGATTTTTTGCACTCAAAAGGTGAGCAAGGAAATCCAAGATTTTTTTTTCCTCAGAATTTTGACAGCCTTGCTGAGAAATTCTGTTCATTTTCCTGAACATGTCTATTATTTATTATTTAATTAATTATTTTAAACTACTTTTAAGTACCTTAAATAAAATATTCGTGTTTTTGTTCCAGTTTTGTTCTCTTTTTGTGGTCCAAATTTATCCGGGAAAGTCCTTTATAACAAGATAAGTCGAAATATGCAGGGGTGTCCCGAAATCACCACCTCAGAAGAAAACCATGAGTTCCTGAGGTCATTTCAATGTATTTAAAAAATATTAAGTATTTTTAAGAACACATATTGGGCTTTCATAATAATAAAAAAAAAATTATACTTAATAACGTGTTTTTGTGTAAAAAAAATCATATCGAAGTCCAAAAAACAACCTAAAAATGCTTAAAAAATGTATTTGATAATAAATTTCTGGAAAACCGTTATCCACACAGACAAAAGTTGTATGGTAGATACAAATTTTTAACTGTTCTTGTTTAAATGCCAAATGTAGAGCCAGTCAAAGGAAAAAAGAATAAAAATCATAAAAAACGTTATAAGTCGAAAACGAAGCAAAAACGAGAAAATTACCTCTTAAGTTTTTCGACTTGAAATGACTTCAGGAACACATGGTGCTTTAACCTTTGGAAGAACTTTTAAACATTATCCCTGACCCAAACTCTCAAAAGACTCCATCACCCACTTCTCGAACTTTCTCTCTCTTAACGTCGTTCTTCGAATACATAATATCGTAAATGTGTCCTTTGGATGCCTGCTTCAAGTCTATCTTTGGTCTCTAATAATTCTTCAGTGGCACGTGTTCTATTCAAGGTCCGGACATTTTTAGGTATTGTCCTTGTTTCGTTGTTTCAAGTTTTCAACATTTGAATTAACCATATCCAAGGCTGGATGTTGCTGTTTCGGAATCAAAAAATTATACGAAATCTACCCTGACACAAATTCCTAAAACTGATTGAACAGGCTCTTAGTATAATTAATAATTAAGGATGGGGAAGGACCGTTCCTTATAGGTCTGAGCTTCAAATACTTCTTAGAAGCACATATAAGTTTTTCAACAAGTAATTCTTCCTAACTGGAACTGGGGACTAAAGATCACATAAGGTTTCCACCAAGTTCCTCGGAACTGCGGATTTCAGAATTCAACTAATACCGTCTTTACGAGAGTTTCTTGGTGAGAAAAGTCTTAAGTTGCAGTGAAATTAGTAGTAACAGTCTACTCCATGACATCGACCATTCAGCTATCATTGGTGGCAGTTACGCCCCTTACGCCGAGTAAGGCGCCTCGTCAGGACTTATCTATCTTACCGAGATTATTTCCTTAAAAAATCAATTTAAGTAAAAACTTATTAAAACATTTTATGATATTTCTTTTTTGCTTAACCCCGCATGTGTGCATATAATTTATGATCAATTTATGTAAATAAACTTATCTTGCTAAGGCGGCATATTGTCTTGATAAATTCCGGTAAAAATAATGAGTATTATAGAATCATAAAAGACCTACATATTATGTATTTCGATTTCTCTCAAGTTTCTTCCATTAAGTATTTTACCTATCGCTGCATTTTTAAGCATAAATATCTTAAAATTATGCAAAACATGTCTCCAAATGAATACAATATTATAATATCCTTCCTTATAAATTCCTTCCTCTATTGTTTTTTAAAAATAATCGAATTCTTATTTATTCCTTATTTAGTGGTTTAGGTATTGAGATAAGAGAATTACGAAACATCAGCATTTTCAAAATTATCATAAAAAAAGGAAGAATTTTCCAAATTATTTTGCTAACCAGGTTGAAAATATTTAAAAATTTACATTTTAGCAAAAAAAAAAGAAAAAAAAACCCTGCTAACAAAATATGTCATTTCAACACCTTAATATATTTTGTTTTTTAATTTTTATTAAAGTTATAAAAAATATAATGTCGACAAATTTGGCGATAAGCTTCACTTTAACCTTTTTATGAGAACCTCTTATTTCATACAATCGATATTCTCCAATTACCACTTCTGTCATCAGAAATATAGGATAAAATATAAAATTCATAGCACATAATCCATCTTTCAAGACCTATGAAAATGATATATATTCCGTCGCATGGACACCAAGGACATATCCAATCCTTACATAACAAGTAAGAAATATAGGTAAAAAAAAACATTCAACTGTGGGAATCTTAATAAAGCCAAAACCCATATAGACAAACGACTTTATAGAGAAAAGAAAAAAAAAAAAAAAAACAAATCCAAGGAAGAGTAAAAAAAAAGAAGATAAGACGATAAGAGACAATTCTGAAGCTAACCTTCCTGTCACATTGACACAAAAGTACCTCAGGTTTTTTTTTTTCCAGGAATGATGGGCAAAAATTCTCTTGACGAATATAATAACGAAACGATAAACAACATTACCTTCATTTCATATAATATGTATGTAGGTATACCTTGCAAGAAGATGACGAGAAGTGACAGATGTGAAATAATGAAATTGAGTTACCTATATACCTATCAACTTTGCCTTGGGGGGGTCATGATAAGATGTCTTGTCACCATTCTAAATTTAAGAGAATTTTAAACGAGCAATATGCTTTTAATTTACATCGGTCAGTCTTATAATAAGGAGCTTGAACTAAAATTACCATATAATTAAGGAAGAATTTTTTTTTGTTTTTTTGAGGAAATTAAATTATGTATAATAAGCTACTTTAAATAATAATTACTCGGGGATAAAAACAATTACTTATACAAAGTCCTTAATTTGTTTAACTTGAGTTGGTATATAGCTTGGGTCTTTAAAATTAAGCTGATATTATTTACATCAATAAAAAAATTTAATTTAAAAATTAAGAAGAAATTGGTAGCGTGACAGCTCGTGCTGAGAACCAAGACCATATTTCATAAAAATTGACAGGTGAAAATTCTAAAAATTTATCGCACTTGTCTGACAAATTTTCAGTTCATAACAAAATAGTCTGTTCGCTTACTTGCCATGATAAACTGTCAGATTCTACCAATTTAATTTTTTTATATGAAGTTTGATAGTCTTTTGGCTTAAAAAAGGTATAGAAATGGGTAGGTTTGGGAAGTAAACGAATAAGGTTATTGACAGGAAGTGACATTATTGTCAGTTAAATATAAAGAACAAATTTTCATGACGATTTTGTAAATCTCAGGTTATGACAAATTTGTTATTATCAGATTTTGACAATTGTAAGAATTTGACAAATGCTCAACCTCCGGTACAATATCGACGTAAGCGCCATTTTTTTCCAAAACTTTTATTTTGTATCAGGTGGAAAAAAAATAATAATACTATTAAATCTATAATTCACGGAATAGTAAGCGATTTTTAGGACTCTCCAGGGCAGTTCTGTAGGCCTATTTTAAGACGAAATTGTATTTTAAATAAGGAAGAAAACTTATAGACGTGATTCCTCAACATTTAGGAAAATAGCACTTACGTCGATATTGCACCGGAGCTGAGGTACGACATTTTGTTAGTGAAACAGTGAAGTGCAAAATTCAAAATGAATAATAATCTAGAAATTAGTGTTGAATCGAATTTTTTGAAACACCAGAGAATTCATGAAAATTCTCGGAAAATTATTGACAAAAGATTTTTATAATCCAAAAACTTGACAATTCTACAAAATAGTCAAATTATTTATTTACAGTTGGAAACTTGTCACTTTACAAATTACCACCTGTCACACTTGTCAATTTTTCTGAAACAAGGCCCACATCAAAGTGACTTACAGTTCTCAAATATTCTAGTTTCCGTGTTGTAAGACGGCAGGAATAAAGGGGACCTACAATTTTCTGCCAAATTCGAGAGGCACTTTCTTATGACAAGAGATACTCTTTGAGAATTTGTGACTGCCTTGCAAGATTTATTTTTTTACGAGAGATCTGACTTTTAATGAGAAAAGATTCATAAATAAGGAACTAATCGACCAATCATAGAGTATCAGACTGTTGTTTTTGTATTTGATAGCCATAAACCTTTCTGTGGCCAAAGATTCAATCTTCTATATGAAATGGGTATATGTAAGTAAAAAGGTCGCTAGACTAGACGGAAGACAAGGTTTGACAAAAACAACAGTCTCCCACTCTGGTTCGGTCGATTAGGTATATTTATTTATATTTTATATGAATTGGGGTATGTAAGTTAATAGGTCGCTAGACTGGACGAAGAGCTAGCAACGGATTTCTTAAGTTACAATGAGATAGGTTTGACAAAAACAACATTCTGCCACTCTGGTTCCATCGTCATTTGGTAAAGCTTTATTCAATGACCTAAACGAACTTTCTGAGATGAAGATCAAAGATTTGATCTCCTTCCTTAACGAAACGCACTGGCTATAGGATAAACCTTAGTAGCCACTGTACATTTTTAGTAGAACTAGATGATCGTTCTAAGGGGACAAACCTAGTACGTCTCTGAGCCAACCGACAATCTGATCAATGTGGCATTTGTTGCTCAGAAAATCGAAACCACTTCCATCCACAGGTCCTACGAGTTATGGTATCAAAACGGCGCACTCTAGCGCTAATTGGGTCAATGAGTTATAGGTGGCTCGTGACCGCCATTTCTACCTATCTACCTGGTTCCATCGATTAGGTACTTATTTCTATTTTATATGAAATGGGGTATGAAATTTAATAGGTCGCTAGACTGTACAAAGAGCTGGAAACGGATTTCTTACATTACAATGAAGAAACTTTGGCAAAAACAACAGTGTGCCCATCCAGTTACGTCGATTAGGTACTTTTTTTTTCTTCAAATAAATAACACCTATAGGCCTCTTCGTCGGGGTATAGAATTGGCGTTTCTGTATTTGATGACCGATAAGGTTAAAAAAAACCGTTTCTAGGTCTCAGTCAGTTTTGAAAATTTGTTTACTAGAAGACATTTTTAAGACTTTATACGAAACTAGCTGACCCATCCCTGCTTCGCACGGGTTGACAAACCGAAGTATCGTAAGAAATTTACAAAAGAAAATATAAATAAAGAAGCAAAATGTCAATCACACCAATCATTTAATCCGACAGCGTTGCGGTTCAAAAACAAAAACAAAATTTAAGGTTTTTAATGAACAACATTACTTGATTGAGCTACAACCAAGTTTTTATAGGCTGGAGGCTGGCGTTATAGCTATTTCACCTTTCACGACTGCCACGCCGATCATCTAGCTATAATTCCAGCTTATAAAAACTTAGTGGTAGCTCAATCAAGTGTTGTTGTTCATTCAAAACCTTCAATATTAATATGATGGTGCGAAAGCTTGGCAGCCTAACTGCAAGTGTGTTATCAACACTCAAAAAACCCCTTATAAAAAAAAAATCATTTGGTACGCAAGTGCCTTATTCGCCTAAGTCCCCAATTCCCCGCTGTAGTCAAATATTACGGACTTCATAATCGGCATGAGTTATTCATGAGTCGAAATTTTATTATGTTTTACTGAGCTTCCGAAGCCCGCAACCATCAGAACAGTTCTACTTTCCAACAAAAGTAGCAGAATTTTAATTTTTCCAATGAAAGCAACATTAATATATTTTTTTAATTTTAAAATCTCTGAACCTTAATTAACTTCCAAATACAAAAAGAAATTTTAAAATCGGACGTTATTCGTTGTCTTTACCCCATTTCACCCTAGTGAAAGCTAGTTTGAGCAATCGAATTCGAAATTTGTTTTAAGAATTTCGACATCAAAACTGAGAAATTTTTCTGGGTAATTTTAATAAGGTATAGATAAGATTGCTGAGATTTCAGTATAAAAGGTGTTTCTGGTATATCCGACAGATGGCGCTGATTAAAAAAAGTAGAAAAATTGGTGCCATTTGTGTAGTTAAGTGCTGGCAGCCTTAAAAAATGAAAAAAAAAAAAAAAATAATTTGACAGATCACAGACTAGCGTTAAAAAAAATAAATAATATTTTAAAAAATTGAAAGTTTGGCGGCCAGAGTTCGAAAATTTCACTGTCGAAGGTGGTGCCGTTGATAAAAGTCCAGGAACATCGAATGAAAGTTTAGGAAAATGAAATCTCAAAGATTTAAAAAATCTCAAAGATTTCAAAAATCTCAGTTATATATGAACAGGATTTCTCGCAGCAAAATTTCTCAGCTTTGTTGACAAAAAGTTGAGGAACAAATTTTTGAATTCCTTTACTCACGACCTCTCAACTATTTCTGTGTGCGTGTAATTGGCAGGAATGGAGGGGACCTACAATTTTCTGTCGAATCCAAACGGCTAAGGTAAGAAGCACTTTTTCATGAAAAGAGATATACTCTTGGAGGATTAGTCAATACTTCGCAAGAGGAAGTAACCCTTGAAAAATATTTTTGTTTTTATAGGTGGCATAGGCTGACCAAGACCTTCGACGTAACAGTCCTATACGCACTAACTATTTTACGCCACGGACTACAATTGCTCACTATTTGATGGAGCGAAATTTCTGAGAACTCATTTTTCTGATCCCGCCAATTTTTAATAAAATATTGCCCAAATCGTTTAATGCTCCATTTTTCCTAACCCTGTCAGCTGTCATTTTTTTTTGTTTTTTATACAGAAGTGCCGGCAACTTCAAATCTTACGTTATTACCCCCTTTATATAGGTTAGGTTAGGTTGGTGGGCTGACGGTTGGTCTTGGTACCGTCACACTTAGATCAATGTAGATCCATTGTGATACCCTTTAGAAAAAACCTATGATGAAAGTCCTATAACAGAGCCCGTTAAGGGCGTCGGTGTTCAGCGAGCTTTAGCCCGAAGTTGCTAGGGAAGTGTCAAACGGCATAGTCACCTCGGTGAGGAGAGATTAACGCGCCAATTTCTATTATTGGGCGTGTTCCCCTTCTTTACCCCCACAGGGTCGGATCATCCCCCCCCCCCCCCAGACCCGTAGGAGCAGTGGCTCCATGCAACGTCTGGTGGATGGGCTTGATAGGCCAGTGGTTGGTGTATGCACCAGTTAAGTTTGGTCGAGTTGGCTTATTAATGCTGGTGTACAGCGCAGAGGCAACAACAGCTAGTGTATGGGCGAGGTGCCCATTCTCCGCTGGTTGTCGCCACCACAGTGCGCACCCGCATTTTCAGTCATTCTTATTCGTACCATCATTATCGTCCTATATCATTTAGCGTACTTTGACCTTTGGTTAAGGGAGCGATTTCCTGCCTGTTGGTCGGCTGAATTAATAGGGATTAAGCATTTTCAAGCGACTTTGTAGCTTTGGTGAAGTATAACAAGCTTTTTCTTGGAATAGCAGAGAGTTCATCCAGGTCATTGAAGAAGTATCTTCCAAGGAACCTGTTTCTCAGATGACATAACGCAGGGCAGTGGCAAAGGTAATGAGTAGTGTCCTCATGTATGTCCTCATCACCACAACCTCTGCATAGGTCGTCCATATTGAGTTTCAACTTCTTCTTGTGGTATCCCAATAGGTTGTGTCCAGTGGTAACACTCACGAGAAGAGAGAGAGATTTTTTGCTCAGTTGGATGATTTTTTCGGTTTTATGTTTATTGAATTTTGGCCATAATTTTCTGGTTGTGACACAGGTATCAAGTGAGTTCCATCTCTTGTTTTGCTAAATCAAGAATTTTACTCTCGATTTCCTGTTTTAGGTTACAAGGTGGGATCTGAATGGTTGGGTCTGCCTGATTTAGGTCAAGCGTTGATCCTATTCTTGCCAATTCATCAGCACTTTTGTTTCCTGGGACTCCATTATGACCAGGAACTCAACAGAGCCTTAAGTTGTGCTGTGTACCAAGAACCCTTAGCTCTTTGAGCTAACTCTGTACTTCTTTTAAAGCAAATCCGTCAATATATTATATACCCTTCTAAAATCTAGCTCAATGTTCACTTGCAAGCAAAGACAAACAGACCGACCGACGGACTATATGATGAATTTTTGTTTGCACTGGCTACATGCATTGCGGCCATCGTTGCATTTACACTGTATGGGTCGTTTCCTATATAAGCCATAAAGAACTTTCATTTACATAAATGTATACTTCTATTTTTAATCGACCTGTCAGTTTCACACTATCGGCATCTCCCCGCCGCGCCGCCACCTGCAGGGATACGATAAAGTTCAGCCCTTTTGATATACAAAATCGCAAAAGTATAAAACAGGCAAAAATAACACTTAAGGCTCATTTACCATGACGCGGGGCTCTTGACTTAACACATTTGTATCCTTTGCAAAACTCATTCATCTGCAATTTTCAAAGAAAAAAAAAAAAACAAAAAAAAAAAACAAACCACATAACCAACAACTAACAAAAACAGAAAATGATAAGGGGAAGTGATACATTATAACCACCTGCTCAAATAAATCACGAAATAAATTCGTTTGTTCAGTCATTCATTGCAATTCACTGATTTCCTCATTTGTGTCTTGTCGAGATCGAGCTTGGGTATATCTAAAAGCAGAATCATTCCTGTGGCGTGAGTAGGTACCTTACCTATATCCCCAAATCATCCATAATGCTCGAGTTTCCGTGATATCGAAAATGTTGTATAAAAGGAAATCCCTCGACTATACTGTTCGTCTTTCTCCTCATGAAACCAGAAAAACGTGAATGAATATAGAAGTCGGTATATAGCTAGCTACTATAGCGATAGAATCCAAAACAAATCGTGCAATGAATTTGTAAAACAAGAACAAAAAAAAAAAAGAAGCATCAAGTGATTAATAAAAATCGGTTGCCATAGATACACGTAAATATACGTATAAAATTCACTTGCTCAAACGCGCGTTCACTCAAACAGTCAAACCTCAAAGGAGAACACGTGTGCCTCTGAATAAGTGATTCTTTCTGAAGTTACACATATCTATAGATATTATATCCGCATAAACATATATCTAGTGTGAAATCCAAAGCGAATGAAAAAGAGCATTTTGATGAAAATCGCAGCTAAAGTTAATATTCATAGCTCCCTGGTCCCTGGTTTAGTTTTTTTTTTTTTTTTTTTTTTTTTTTTTACAGAAAAAAAAAAAAAGATGGAGGAGCAGCGCGCATCATCGTCATCAGCGGAAGCAAACATCATGTATGAAACATTAATTTTGATACGTTCGCTTAGTTTGTATCTCGATTCGAATGAACGCATGTGTCTGCTATAATACCATATCATACCATACCATATCCACATCCATTCCTCTGGGGCATTTTAGTCAGAGCGAAAGATACACTCAGCCGCACACCCACTTCCAACTTCGACAGTCATTTCTGCCATTTGATATTTATATGCGAATGCGTGGGGATTTAGTATTTTATCTGAAATTGAAATAATCTGCTGCTTGTTGATTTCTTTTTTTTTTTTGGAATTATCTAAAGTGAATGAGTAAAATGCCATATATACATACATACCTTCCTACCGACTATATGATGAGGCTATATCTTGAAAATAGATTTAAAGGATGCTTTTAAAATGCAGAAGCTGGATACTTAACTATAATGCTGCTACTAAGCTTCATTGGAAATGGGGAATTGTGATAGCACCTATATACTTTGGTGTTTTATATAATTTTTTTTTTTTTTTTTCATTTCTGAAGGATTGTAAAGTTGGTGTATATAGTTTAAATCTTTTATAAATGGAATTTCTTGTAGAAAACAATCGTATTTATTTTATCATTGCAAATGAATTACACTCAGACATCTGCTGGAGTGGGATTTTCATAGAAATTTCACCGATAGATTATTGGGAATTTTAGTTTAGTATTAAATATACCTTCCGAATAGAGCCGTAAAGTAATAAAGGTAAAAGCTACAAATGTGGCGTTAACAAAAAAAAAAAAATTGAACATGAAACTGAGCAAAAGGGTGAAAACCTATAACTTCTAAAATATTTAAGAGTAAATTTTGTTAAATTTGTGGAACTTTTTTCTATTAAATTAACTAAAAAAAATACTAGAAGGACCTTTTATTTTTCCTTTCTTGAAATGTTTTATTTTTTTAGGCAATTTTGTTTGTTAAAAGTATATTTAGCGCATTTTGAAAATAAATTTTTTAAATGGTATCGTTTTGATTCTCAAATGCCTGTAAAATTAAAAAAAAAAGGAGAGAAAAATTATGTAATTATTAAAGAATATTAGTAAAATAAATTATAAATACTTCTTTCTTCTTAATAATAATTATTAGCAATTTTGTGTTCGTCATATATTATATGTATAGGAACTTCAGATAAATGAACAAAAAGTCAAAAAATTAAGTAAGTGCTGATGTTTCTTCGAGAAACTCACAAACATCTGATCCATCCTTAGATTTTGAAAAACTTCTGTATCCATAATTTCCCTAATAAAATTTCAAGTCTTCCATTTCTCTCAATTTAACCCGACAATGGTGTTTGAGGAGTTTGTCAATACCATTCTTTTAAGGTTCTATCAGAGGAATTCCTGAGGGCAATGATATTAGATCTATCATATCAATTCTTTTAGTCGGATGCATAATGGATCTTGAACTCCAACTACAGATTCATCTGGACTCTTTTTTTCATAAGCTCTTGTTTTGACAAACCGTTTAGCTGGCTTAAACTTAAAATGCCATGATTAACAGGTTGGCTTTGAGTTTTCTTGGGCAGCCGCTTTCCAGTCAATTACTGGATGGTAGACGGCCATTGGCCAAACCATATTAAACTTAAGAATAAAAATAAAAAAAAATTGTGAATTTTAAGCTATGAATAAAGTTTCCAACTAACTAACTACTGGACTCACTCCGTCGCGCCGCCGCTCGTTCCAAGTTTTTTGACAGTTCCATATTCATTGAAAATTTGTTAATACTTTTCAAAGGATGACAACTTCCTCATGTCGCACTTTTTTCTATGCCAGCAAAGACTCTGTTCAGCGGAAAGAAGGAATGGCCAATAATAGGAAAAAGAAATGTAATGCATTTAATTTTTTTTTTGCTGAAGGATTCTGAATCAGTCATATTTGAAGCCATAAATGTATATCAATGTTATATAAATTTGTATTTTGGCCTGCACATCAGCACAAAGACGTAGGTACCTACAACATTTTTGCTTGGATGTTGATACCACAAAGCGTTTTATTATAAGCTCCGTCTTGAAAATCAATTTCTATTTGATTTTATTTAGATAAAAAATAAAGTCGTTTTGAAAAATACTAGCTTTAATGAAAGATAGGCCCTTTTTGATTGTTTTTGATACTTAATAGCCTCGTTTTGATGCTAAACTCGTATTAAAAATAGTAAAAACTTGTTGATTATAGCTCGTTTTGAAACAAAACGCTCTCTTTGATACGCACATTTTGGTATATCACACTCCGCATATATTGAAAAAATTGAGTTTAGCACCGTTTTGATAGTTAACGCCCCAAATGTTCCATTTTTATTTGACCCTTTTCGTAATTTTGTGTTAAAGAATAATTCCAAGATATAATCAAAACTAGTTGTGTATAACTTAGTAAAGTAGTTATTGGCTTATGATTGTCATTGTGGATGTATATAAGATTGAATCCCGGCCCAGTATTTAGAACCTTACTCCAATCGGAGTAAATTTACTTCAATTTAAGAAAGAAAATAAATTTACTCCGCCACTGTAATTTTTTTTAGATCAATTAATAAGTTCAAGTGACCTCAACTCCAAAGATTGCGTTTCGCCCAGAAACGACCACCTAAACAGAAGTAGTTTTCTAATTTTCTTCAGCTTCATTATTATTTTTTGAGATCTACTCTTTTTTTCCACACTGAAAAATTAAAAAAAAATTCCGTAACTAAACCACATGAAAGGAAATGACAGCACTGTGTTATTCAATTTTTTCTAACTAACTCTGGCTCTAAATTTTTAAATCTTAAATTTTATTCTGTTGTGAAATGGAATTTGTGTATGTGATTTGTTAAAAAAAATATGTATTATTTTTTGTTAAAAATACACTTTTTCGATTTACTCCACTTTTTTTTACAAATCTACTCCGAAATAGTATTACTGAGGTTCTTACTCTGTCTCAGCCTAGGTATATATGTATATGCCACCAAAGAAAAGAGACTTTCATTTTTTCCCCGGTAAATTTTTTTTTATGGGGAAAAAAGTTCCCACGAAAAAGCTCAATTTATGAAGGGAACTTTTTTCCCCGGGAAAAAATTACAAAATATTATTTTCTCGACAAAACTTAGTTTTTTTTTTTTTTTTGTTGAATTATTATAATCCAGGAAAATAAAACACTCACCTCGAAAAAAATCCGACAAATGTTAAATTTTGGTGCAGAATTCTTATTCCAAAAAAAAAACGCTGAACAGAAACTTTGACAAGAGATTTTGATTTTTTGGGATAAAAAGTCTAAAGCTAAGTACAGACGATTGTCAGATATTACAATATTGTCAAAAATAAAATAGCTAACAATTAGCTGACGATTGACATATTTCTTACAATGAAAAATTGTCCGTTCACACGGTTGGTAGATTTCTTCCCAAAGTTGGACAATTTGATTTTCAGCTCTTTTTTTATCTCTCTTTAACCAACTCATTGACATTTCGGACCGTGAAGAAATTGTCAGCAATTGCAAGATGTTAAAAATGAAAATATCTGACAATGACCAATGAGTCTGACAATGTCCTAATCGACGCACAATGATAAAAATTGTGTGTTCAGAGGATTTTAAGATACCTGACATTTTTTTGTCAGATTGTCCTCTGAAAATGACGTTTCTGACGTTTATTGTCAGACAAAATTGTATGTTCAGACGATTGTAAGATATTTGGAACAGTTTTTTTCAATGACAGATCTGACAATATTGTAAGATCTGACAATATTGTAAGATCTGACAATCGTCTGTACTTAGCTTAAGTCTTCAATTTTTGGAAGAAATAATATTGGAAGAAATTGTTAGTTCTGAAGTAAACAAACAGAGATATTATTTCATAAATAAATTGAGGCGGGGATACAACTCGTGTAGAACCAGTGATTCTCATCATTCTTGTGTGCTTGTTATTGGCAGGAATGGAGGGGACTTTAATTTTCTGCCAAACCCAAACGGCTATGATGAGAAGCAATTTTTGATGAGAAGAGATACTCAAACGGATTTGTCAGTTCCTCGCAAGAGGGATGGCATAGGCTGGGGCATCGAACCCAAGACCTTCGGCGTATTATTTCACATTCCACTTTATCTCTGTCCCAGACAATAAATAATAAATCTAAGTGAACCTGTGTCATGATCAAAAATAATGTCACATTTAATATATATTTTTCACACTCTGAATTATTCCCACCATACTTATGAAATTTATAAGTTATAATCTTCTTAACTTTTAAGTCCTGTCATTAAACAACAAAAAAAGACAAAAATCACTTCAGAGGTTTCTCTTTTGGATAAATACTTGATATTATTTTATTTTTTTAACATCGGTCATGGTCATTCAATAAAAAAAAAAAATAGATTAAACAGCAACAGAACATCGGTATATAGAACCAAGTGCAAGGGGAATATAATATTTTTTAAACCTAAATGTTTAATTTCCACAGACTGACACAGATTTGCTTTTAAGTTGTCAGAAAAAAAAATTGAAATAAGTGTATCTACCAAAAAAAAAAAAAAAAATGTATATAAAATTCTTTATAAATATAAATTCTTACACTTCTTTATAAAAAAAAAAAGATAAACCAACAATCTTTTTATCACAGCAACCAACCATGAAGCTTGGTCATTTTGTTGGATTCATTCCAAAAGATTTAATATTCCAAACCAAGGACATGGATTTTAAGAGAAATTTTGAATGGGTAGATATAGCTGTACTCTTTGAATATAACCTGAATTTAAAAAAAACAAGATAAACAAGAGTTTTTCTTAAATTAAGTAAATTAATATGAGATAGGTTTTAAAGCAATAATGCATAATTAGTGGGTTAATGATTTTCTTCACTGTCGAGGTGGAATACGTTTTTTCTATCAGATGGAAGATTATAGCAGAAAGTCTAGTGTTTTAGTGAATTCAGCGAGATATTGACGACAAGCAAATCAACATTCCATCATCTAAAATTCTCTTTCAAAAGAGAAAAAACACGCTAGCAAGAAAACCTTCAAGAAGCTCCTCGTAAAAAAGTACGACTAGTGTCCCAAATATGTCATTATGATACTTTTGAGAGATGTAAACCCCAAAATTAGATCAGAAGATGGGTGACTTAAGAGCCGTAAAATTTCCCAGTAGGTATCTGACGGTGGAAAAATCTGAAGAGAAACGAAATGTAATGATACAAATTCTTGCATTAAGCAATACTAATATCCTAATAATTATAACAGTTTATCAGCATTAAAATAATGCCTGCATTAGCAAGCTCAAAAAAGGTGGTTAAAAAAAAAACTGCACGCCCGAAGTATGCCTACCGGTAAGGACCATCCATAATTCCTGCAGTGCTGTATCAGCAAGACTTTTATAGACAAAACTATAATAAATTTTGATTTTTTTTAAGTAACTTCCAAAGAAAACATCTTTGGTAGAACATGCGACATCATATCTGATAAAGGGGACTCAAGATGATCGATTTTTCGGAAAGAAAAAAGATAAGCAGCATGCAATTCCTAAGTCTTCGGATGCAAAAAAAAAAGGTAGATGGTGATTAACATATGGTTTAATATGCAATCAATACCATCATTTCGTCATTGACAGAAGAAGTGTTCCAAAAATATGCTGTAATAACATAGCTTCCAAGCAGCTAGCTTTGATTCACATATTATCAACTATCATTTTATTAACTATCATAAAGAAATTTGACGTTGGATGTCTGCAATCGAAAGTGACTGCTACAATATTGTACAATATGTAGATATTTGGAAGACGACTGGAAGTGTCTAGAAGTTATGAGAAATTCTGGGTCAGAATGTCCAACACATTAAGATTTTTTATCTGGAAGGAAACAAGTCGCTCTCCAGTTCTACGTTCACCGAAAGAAGGATAAAAAATGCTCAAAGAAAATTGATTCAAAATAGCTTTTAACGGCCTTTAAGTCCTACAAAAATTGGCGTTTCGTCCCGGCGATCTCACTTGAGACTTAAAGGCCGTTAAAAACTATTTTGAATCAATAATTCAACAAAGTCCATTAAAATAGTGCTAAGTCTTCTACTTGGCTGATGTATTTCAGTACTATAGTATATAGAATTTGTACTACTAAAAAAACCTGCTGAAAGAAAACGTTAACCGATTCCGTGAAGTGGAGAAGATGCAGATAGAATTCAGCAGAAATTAAGTGCAAAACTTCTAGAAGAGTGAAACATGAAGCAATAGTTACAAAAACTTGATATTGAACACACAGTCGTTGCTTAACATCATGGAATGTCTAGAATCGACCAAATTTACACATTGCGCCAAATCTTCGAGAACAATGAGAATTCCAAGTTGATTACTGTTTCCTTTCACGTTTTAGCACCAATTATGTAAGCCAAGGCTTTACTCTATTGCGTTTTTCGAAAGGGTTAGAATCGAAAACTCTTTAAGTTGAAGTATTCGCTTGACCGGGACCGAATACCTTGCGAAGAATTTTAGGCTCAAAGTGACCGAAAATATCATATTACTGTTCTACTAAAGTCCGTAAAGCTAAACTGCGATCACAAAGCTATTATAAAAAGAGTTTACTTAGTGTTTAGGGGCAGTGCTTTACTCCCTAATGGCATGCGCATAGCCCGAAGGAACAACGATTGGCAAGATTTATTCTCAACTTGATTTCTGCGCTTATATTTGTTGAGAGATTTTATATAGCGGAGCCTAAGTAAACGAAGTCCCAAATGAAAGTTCTATCTAATACATCAATATTATTCTGCAGAGAAGCACATAATTCTTTTATTCTTACCCTGTCAGAAGACCACCGTCCTTGCTTTATTAATAGGTTTGAACGATTTTTTCCAAAAACTATCAAATTCTACTGTTATAGGCAAGAAAATATAATATCTGGCGAAGGAGACACACCACAATGAAAACCAAAATTGTGTTCCCAGTGTTTGACAAAAAAACAGAGATTTTGTTGAGGAACCTTGAATTGATATTCGTGAGATTGCTGAGATCTCTTAGAATTTTAAACTGGTCAAACTTTTGGAAGGTTTATAATTGTTTTGAAATTTTCAAGCGGAAGCGATTTTTATGAATATTTATTTTTCGCTGGAAATATGTACTCACTGTGGCGCAAAACATTTCAATAAAAACATTTCCCTAAAGTTGATATGGCGCACATCACCAGCTATGACACTTCAATAGTCTGTTTCGAATATCAACTTAGTAAGAAAACATCATGCTGACAAAATTTCTCTAATTCTCCATTTCTAGTTAACAGAACTAAATACAAGTATATAAAGTGTCTCTATTCAAGCTGATGGGACGATACGATTGAAGATAGCTAGGTAGAGGTACTTTGCTTACAACGCATAGCTTGCAATAATTCTTAAAATCAATCAATTGTCACAGAAGGCAGTTTGTAGTAGGACTCATATTTTCTAATGACATTGATCTCGGGCAGAAAATCTCATTCAAAATACAAAACCACACCAACCAGAAAAAGATGAACCAATTTTATATAGTGGACAGTCGTCTCGTACTTTTGACAAAAAAAAAAAACAAAAAAGATTGTGTCAAAATTATACACAAAGTTTGTGTCACGAAGCATTATCATCTAAATATTTTGCTTGGTTGAGTTTCTCAAATTACCAACGGGAGAAATACATTTTTTAGTCTTCTTACATAGTAAAAACATAATGTTGGGACTCTTTTTACTCACAGAATTTATATTGACATTTTTTTTCTCTTTCATTTTTAATTTTATATTTGATAAAATATATTGCTTTTCAACTTAATTCCAATTTAATTGGGTATTTTTGAAGGATGTTTAACAAAATGGGGGTGTACTTATATTCATTTATTATGTGAGCAATACAAAAAAAAACTTTTGGGAAAACGCCTGGATCTCCCACTGTTTTTCTATTTTATTGGATAGGTTCAGCTATTATTTATTCAACTAGTGATTTCTTTTATAATATTAACAGTTTCGGAAAAAATAAACTTAAATAAAATAAAAATAAAACAACGAAAACAACGCCCTGAAGCATTTAACAGTAAACAGTTTCTGTTGTAATACTTTTTATAGATTGATGGAAAATCTACAATGCAAAAATGTATCTGACAGTATTTTTTTGTCTTTATTTTGTGTTTTTATTTTGCCAACGGTTTTTGTTGTACATATATTTTGTAATGAATTCTGAGAATAAATAATAAATAACACATTTTTATTAAAAATGACAGTTACTTAAAATGAATTATAGAAAATGTTTTCCTCTTTTATTTAAAAAAAATTACATCAGTACAGGTACAAAAAAACGTTGGTTATGTTTTTCATGAAATAGGCCAGAAGCCGTACAAGCTCATCAGACAAAATTCATATTTAAAAATAAAAATTTTATATTCAATGTAATCAAGCAATTCTGTAAAATTTATGAAAAATATGTTAAGCTATTTCTATAGAATCATTAGGTATAGGTATTATGGGGTTAGGTCAAAAATATATTTGTTTTATTAAGAAGGTTTTTTTAATAATACAAATTCTACTGAAATACATCAGCCAAATTTGTTTTATTGTTTTTTATTAACTTAAATTCAATTTTAATATTTTTTGTCGAGAGTGGTATTAAAAATCGAATCATGGGAAAATTTTCTTTAAATAAAAATAAATAAACTGGCTAAAATTAGCCATTAGCAAAAAGTCATTGAAATAGGTATATACATAGGTACTCATCCCAAACCACAATATTTTGAATTCACTTACAAAAAAAATGTGGGTACTTTAGAAAAGCGCAACTAGACATTTTCATAATTTTAAATTTTTGCTTAGCCAAAAAAAATCGATTCCCAGGAAGTTTGAAATGTTTAAAACCTAAAAATCGGACTTAAAAGTTTTGTTTTGACAACTTTACCATGACTCGTTAACCATACGCATCGTTTACCCACAGATTACTGAATGGACATACATTTGAACTAATTTCACTTTCGCAGGGTAAAATATAGGAAAGTTTTATCAATTGCAGTTATTTGAAGGTCCGTCAAGCTGTGTGAACGCCACAGGTTTGAGGGGGTAGAGATTTTAGTTCCAAGTCGGGATTACGGTTGTAAATTAGCACTTAATTAGCACCTAATTCGTGCATCATTAGAATTTTGAATTTCAATTTTGTTCCCAGTTTGACGGACCTGCGTATTTGACTTTAAGTTACTAAATTTTTTTTGACCTTATTTCACTTTTACGTTGTGAATTGAGACCAAATACCACACATTTGGCCTTATTTAACATCACCAATAAAACATCCTTTATACTGAAACAACAAATGTTTGAAATATTGAAATACCTGACTTCACACCTATTAAATTCAACATGGCGGCCACTTTGTGGGGAATTCCGAGGGCTTATGATTGATTTAAAAGCTACGATTAGACGGTAAGCGAAAATGGTCAAGGCGTTGACTTTCTCAGCTCGAAATGATGTCAAATTCTGTGCCAAAGAAGTCAAGTCGTGTGATCGTCAACGCAAAATACTGTCAAAATGTTGACAGATGCGTTCACACTCACGTTGTCACAACTTCGACGAGATGATTTGGTGTTTTCAGGAAAATGAGATCTCAGAGATTTTTCTCACTCAAAAAGTGAGCAAGCGAATCCAAGATTTTTTTCCTCAGAGTTTTGGTAGCAAAACTGAGACATTTTTGTGAGGAATCCTGTTCAGGTAACTGAGATAGCTGAGATCTCCGAGATCTCATTTTCCTGAACATGCCTATTATATTCGATAAACAATTTTAACTACAGTCTCACGTGTCAATTAGGACACGTCAACAGATTGCTCGTCAGCGCGTCGATACTCAACATTGAAACTACACAATATTCTGACAGCTCGGCGTCAACGTAGCCAACTTTGACGTTCATCTCAATCTCAGAAATTTCGGAATTTTTTTTAGAGTTTTTCGTAATTCATCGACAGTATCGTAGCCTTTCTTCAATAGTTTATGCATTGATAGTCTATATTTAAGTAGCCAAAAAAATCACATTAGGCAAATTCACGAAATTCATGAAAATATGATCTCGGATACCTCAGTAAATTCAATTATATGAACAGGATTCTTCTGCAAAATTTCTCAGTATTGCTATCGAAATACTGAGGAAAAAATTGAATTCACTTTCTCATTTTTTAACGGAGCAAAGTAATCTAAATGATTTAATTTTCTTGAAAGTGCCCATTGAGATAACAAGTCAACGACTTAACTCGAAAAATGATTGATTTTTGCTCCTGTCGACTCCGGACTCCGGACTCAGCGTCAACGCTCAAAGTGTTCGAATGTGATAAAGTCGTGTTATATTTGCCAACCCGGTAAGAGCAAATGTTTTATGAGTTGACGGAGTCTATACGTTGACAGTGGGTATATTGACGATTTTTTTTGGTAACGTCATGGAATAAACGCGTTAATAATTTTCTTTGACCGTCAAATAGTAATTTAAGTTTTAGAATTAAAGATTCGCTTGGAAAGCTTAAGTAAGATTTGTGCACGTTTTTCTCAAAATTTATTGGTTTTAGGAAAAAAGTGTTTGTTAGATTTGTCTGTGTGAGAAGTAAGCAACAATTTTTATTCTGTGTGAAAATGAGCAAGCGCATATTTCTATTTAACCATTTTTTAAGAAAAAACTAATGATTTTTCAGTTACATATTTATAAAAAAAATTAAATTTACAGAAATTGAAAACAATATATTAAAGGACCCAGCTTCTATAAGACTTGGTATGATTTCAAAACGAATCACTTACAAAGACTCTGTTTTTTAATGATGCGACTTAGACTTTTATCCAGTTTTTAAACAGCGTTTAGGAAGCTTAAAATATTAAGTATTAACTTAACTTCGGTAAAGTAATTCATTCATTCATTTCTATGTATATCTGTATAGAATTTACTAAGACTCAATTTCTATTAACATTTTTTTTTGCAAAAAAAGTAACAGTTTTCGAGATATTAACAAGAAACAGAAATTAAAAAAAATTTCAGAAGAATCTAGCTTCTATAACACTTGGTATATGATTTCTAAACGAATCACTTAATTTCTAAACGAATCACTTACAAAGTTTTTTTTTTTTAATATATAGGTACGTTAGAATTTCCTCAAGTTTTTAAACAATGTTTATGGAAGTTAATAAGAAAGTAAAAACCTTCGGTAAAGTAACCTTTCTCATCCTTTGCTTTCTGTATAGAATTGAGTGAGCCAAAATTTTTATTTAACATCTTTTTTTTGAGAAATACTAATAGCTTTCAAGATAATTAGAATAAAAAATAATTTAAATTCTCAGGAATTGAAAACAATATTTATAAATTTATAAAAGAACCCAGCTTCTATAAAACTTGACTTGATTTCTAAATAAATCACTTACAAAGATTCTTTTTGAATACTTTCCTTGAGGCTAATTATAATTTCCTTCAGAATTTATGGAAACTTATGATAAAGTAAAACAGCTTCGGCAAAGTTACCTTCTCATCCATGGCAAAATTCTTCATAAACTTTACAGAAGCTGAAGAAATAATTTGTATATTATGTATTTTGATTTGGATTTAAAATAAAAAAATAAATTTGTTGGTGCAACAGCTCGTATAGAACTAGAACCTAGTGACTTACAACACTCAACTCTCAACTTCTGAGTGCGTGTTATTGGCGGGGATAGACGGGACCTACAAATTTCTGCCAAATTCGAAGGGCAAATGTTAGAGGCAATTTTTATGTAAATTTGGATTACTTTATAAATATCTAATGGCGAGTCTAAACATTTTCGAGCAAATACACATTAAAAACAGTTAAGTTTATAACAGTCCTATTTATTAGATTTTTGTCTACTTAGACACTGTCTTACTATTTTAAAAATGGTGGAAATATGCTTTATTTAATAAAAAATAAATATCACATTATCCACGGTTTAGACAATCTACTCTTGTGCCTAAGTTAGGCAGCTACAAAACAACAATAAACAAGGTTTTTAAACACATTTTTCAAAGTTGAACAGTTGTCTAAAGTTAGACAACTTTTATTAATAAGACCATAAGTATTAAAAATGTATGTAAAAAATATAAATTAAACAATGTCTTTTGTTAACTCTATTAACATTTACAATAATCATAAGATAGTACCTACTAAGGTAGCAAAAGAGAAAGTTAAGTTTCCGTTATTATATTTCTATATAGCTACCTATAACGTTAAATTCAAAGCGTATCGTAATTTTGTTGACATTATTTCCCTCATAAATGTTTTTTTTTTTTTTTCAAGCACTTCAGAGCCATTGGGATATATTGTATTGCCTTAACATAAAAGTAAATTTACCTTATTCTTTTTAATCTTTAATAAAAAAAAAAGCTCTAACCATTTCTTTAGAATTTTTATTTCCTGTTTTCTTCCCATGGGATAATGTGTTGATATCAATAATTAAATATGAGGTACAAATAAAATAGAATTTAAATGGAGAACCACCATTTTACCTTTTCTAAATAGATATCTATATATGCCTCAAATGCAAAAAACATGTTAAATTTTAGAACAACCTTAAAAAATAATGGCAAGCAATTTTCCTTAAATAATCGATTTCAAATAAAAGGCACGTGTGGAAACAAAGTGGCTTCTCGCACCATTTATGGATCAAATTTAAAAAAAAAAATAAAACCAAAAGAGAAGAGAAGATAAATATTTATAAATAATACCAAAAAAAAAGGAGGAAGAAGCATTTGGGACCAAGGAGAGACAAAAATATACATTTTCCTGCCTCACTTTCCGGCTAACGATATACCTCTGATTCTATATTGGCATTTAAGCGAATATTTTCCTCAAACACATCTCACTTTCTTTTTTTTTCAACAGAGTCTATAGGGGACTCGTATGCCTCTATCTATTGAATTTTGTTTCTTCTTATATGTAATTTTTTTCTCATATGTTTGTAGGTATATGAATATTGAACAGTGCCGGGTCAAGGTTATTTAGGGCCAGTTGTACAAATATTTAAACCGTGGTTCAGCAATTTTTATCCATCGATTCCGGCAGATTAATTGAGTTTCAACAGTGGTTTACTGTTCAAGTGTGTGATAATAACCAATTACATACTTGAACCAGCGTTGAACCTTAGTTAATCTGCCGAAATCGGTGAATTAAAATCTTGAACCGAGGCTGAACCACTATTGTACAACTGGCCCTTAGTGCCTTGAGTTTTTTTTTTCTCGTATAAAAGCCCTTTTTTATTGAAAATTTAATAAATTTGAAGTCACTGATATTTTTCAATGAAACTTTATTGTTTCGCTTAGGAAACGTGGCAAGTTTTCTATTTATTACGCATAATTCCAAATGTTTTGAAAACTTGACAATATAAACCCCCAAATTTTAGTCAGTAATCATTAAATAATAAATTTCTCTCATAACTTGCCACTTGGTGTTGTTTCAATATTACGCTTCTTAAATATTTGATATTAAACCTTCATAAAGTTAGAACTTGGCATACTTTTAGATCTCACTACTTTTCACGGCTGAGTTGTTACATATACAGATATTTATATAGAAGAACTTGGCTACTTTTTAACATTTATGTTTTTGTTGTGATCCCATTCCTTTTTGAAAAGATATTTATTTGTTGCCAGCCAAAAACCTCGTAAGATACCTACTAATATCATTCTACAACAATCAGAAGTGCTTTATATAATTGATAAAAATTCTGTGAAAGTGGGCGGATACCACGCCCCCTGAAAAGAAAACCTCAAGTATTCTATTTTTTTCTTTGTATGCTCCTTAAGCCCTAACGCTCTACCAAATTTCATCATTCTACAGCAATCAGAAGTGCTCCATTTATTTGGCCGCAGTTTTGAGAAAGTAGGCGGATACCACGCCCTTTGAATGAAAAACCTAAAATATAAAATTTTTTCATTTTATGCACTTAAAGCCCTACCGCTCTACCCAATTTCATCATTCTACAGCAATCGGAAGTGCTCCTTGATAAAAATTCTGAGAAAGTGGGCGGATACCACGCCCTTTGAATGGAAAACTTCAAATATTCTATTTTTTTCTTTATATGCGTTTCAAGCCCTATCGATCTTCCAAATTTCATCATTTTACAGCAATCGGAAGTTCTCCATTTAATTGATTGCAATTCTTAGAAAGTAGGCGGACAACGCCTCCTAAATGGAAAACCTCAAATTTTCGATTGTTTCCTTTGTATGCACCACTATGTCTAGCGCTGTGCGAAATAACAAGAAACTGCAGTGTCGGGAAGTGCTCCATAATTTTGATGATCTGTCAGTGAGTGAGTGAATGAGTGTTCGCGATTTTTGGCATCTTATATCTCGGGAACCATTTGCGATAAGGAGTTGAAATTTGGTGTGACCAAATATTCCGAATTTGAAGTTCCTAACTTTATTGGTAACTTATTGGTACTGAAGTTAGAGGGGGGTCGAAAATCGCCTGAGTTTTTTTTGGAATTTATTCTAGCGCCCTCTGCAATTTTAAAACTTCGTATTGTTCAAAATCCGCTTCTGTGTTTGTTCTTCAGGGACCTGAATTCTTAAACATTTTCGACCTTTCCCCGTTTTATTTCTATACCTAAACATACCTACATATACATATGTAGGTATGTATGTACAAAAAAAAATCTAGAAATATAGTGCTTAACTCTTCACAGTGATGCCCATATATAAACATATGGATAAAAGCAAACAAAAAAGGATTCTATTGTATTCCTGACAAAAAAATTGAAAAAAAAAATAAAAATTAAAGCTTATGCCTTCTCATGACCTAGAAAAACTAGGTCTCGTTTGTTTGTTTTCAATTGCTCGAAAGGATGAATGTGAGCACAGATTTGATGGTGGGATGAGGGGACCGAGGAGTACTTTTGAAACAAAAGGTTAAATAATAAACAACACACAAAGCAAGACGACTCCTCTATACACGGTTCATTAGTAGATTGAAAGATTTTTTCTTTATGGTTTCCGTTGGGGTTTAGCTATTTTATTATTGTTTAAGCAAAAAAAATAGCGACCAAGTTGAGTTCCGTTTTTTCTTATATAAGGACGGGAAATTTAACAATGAAAAGTGAATATCGTTTAATAATTCAACGAACGACATAATATCTGTAGATTGAGAAAAGAACTTTTGCTATACAAGGACATTTTATAGGCTGCAGAAAAAGTATAAAAATTGTGACATGGAAAAAATTCACTTCACAGACAAATTGATTTATTTTTTAAGATGAATTAATTTTGATTTTAGCTTTGAGTTTCAAAGAAACCTAAAGTTTTGCATCACAAATCTTTAAAAGAAAGGTTGACTCCTTTTATATTAAGTGTTTAAAATATTAAGGTTGGTAGATATATATATTGGGCACCTAGACTTCTTTTATTTTAAACACGCGAAGCTCAAAGATCAAACACTGTTAAAACTGTTATAAATAAGGATGATTCACCCTTCTTTTAATGTCGCAAAAACTGTTATATGTAGATATATGTTATAAATAAGAATAATGTCTCTAGATTCTAGACTCGTCCTACTTTAATGCGAAAAAATTGTTATAACAGCAAAAACTGTTATAAGTGTTAGAAATTTGAATGCTCCTAGACTTAATTATTTTTTAGTCTCTATATCTTTCATCTTTAAATAAAAAAATGTCAATTTATAACAGTTTTGTTTAAAAAAGTACTGTTTATGCGGCCCCGCAGGACCAGGGCCTTCCGCCAACGGTTGATATTTTTTGGACACTTTTATTTTTTTTAAAGACACGCGAAGCTCATTAAAGTTCGTGTACTTATTATGATCAAAAATTATTAAAACTGTTATAAATTGAAATTATGTCTCTTGAGTCTATCTTTGTCCTACTTTTAAAGCTGCAAAAATCCTTATATGTAAATTAGTGATATAAATCTTCTTGATGTCTCTAAAGTCTGAATAGACTAGTCCTATGTGACTAATGGCGTACAAACTTATATAACTGTGATAAGTGGTATAAATTATATTGACGAAAAAATAGTATAACCGTAAGAAATTGACATGTCGCTAGAGGATAACCTCGTTCTACTTTTAATTTCGAAAAAATGCTGTTATAAATGAGCATAATGTCCCTAGAGGCTTACCTCTCATTCTATTATTAATGGCGCACAAACTGTTATAACTGTTATTAATTATAATATAATGAAAAAAAAATATTATAACTGTGGAATGATTTCTCTAGAGGCTTACTTCCGCCTATTGTCAATGTCACAAAAACTGTAACTAAAACTGTTATACCTTGGAATGATATCTCTAGAATCTAACCTCGTTTTTAACTTTTTATAAGTGTTATTTTTTTGGAACTGCTTTTAATGCAAGCATTTGTAACATAACATTTCTTTTCTCTTCAGGTTTTTTCGCCTTCAGATACTGGGAAATATCAACTTGTTACAGTCATCATTTAGCGTGGTATTAACTGTTACAAGTTTTATAACTGTTATAAGTGTTACAACTGTTATAAGTGTCATAACTGTTATAATTGTTATAGGTGTTATAACTGTTTTAAGTGTTATAACTGTTTTAAGTGTTATAAAATAGCATTCTCCTAGTTTCGAGTATTCATAATCTTAAATCATGGCAGTTACTAACGAACTACCGAATTATAACAGTTTTGTTTGTGCGGCAGGGCCAGGCCCTTCTACCGACCGACAGCCATACTTCGAACACCTAGAGGTTTTATGATATGTAAAAATCTATGCCGGTGATATGCCAAACTGAAAACGTGAGCCTTACGTGTAATAAATTCTGTGTCACACTTTAAGTATGTAAGTTGTAACTGGTATTTACACATCTAAATCGTGAGTCCTGGAAATCAACCTTTTTTTTTAATCTTACGAAGCACACCCACTTTCAATAACGAAAAATTGTTGTAACTGTTATAAATTGGCATTTCCCTATATAGTCTCGTCTTTAAATTATTTATTACCAAAATATCTTAATCGGCTTTACTACTTACATATTTACAAAACAAGCTGTAGTCTTTGATTAATATGTTTTATCAAACGTTTCTTTCTTCATAATAATGTACATTTTAAATATATGTTGCTAAGCTTAATATTGCTATATATTCATCACAATTAAAACATCTACATATACCAACACAAAAAATCTATACCCCCGACGTTTCACCAGGGTTATCTCTCACAGTCAATAATGGCTCAACACGCGTTCTTGTGTATCATGCCGACTTAAATATGCTGGCACATATAGATAACCCATCACATAAAAGCTTTCGCATATATTTTAGCTAAAATAATTTATTGCTAAACAGTTCAAGGTCTTTTCTTTGTTCCTCGCACATGATATGTCTTTACCCATCGATATTATTGCAAGAGATAAATATATTTTTTTTTTGTTTTTGTTTTTTAAGATAAACATTTTGGGTTCATGGCTTCATAACGGTTTCAACAAATTCTTTGGTTAATAGAATTGATTTTTTATTAAAAGATCTATATGCAATAAAATTCAAAATTTAGTTTTTGATAAGAAGACTGTGAAGAATATAGAAAAACTTGAAGGCTTCTCATAAAGTGCGACTAGAAAAATTAATGAAATTTTTAAACTTAAACTGAAGAAATTAAAATAAAAAGTTTTTTGAATTTATTTCTCTGAAAATCTTTTTTGGAATTTTGCATCCATTTGTCGTCAAAACTGACAAAACAACAAAAAAAACCATCACATTGAAAAACACAATATTTTCCTTGTCCACGAAATTTTTTTTTTTCAAAAATCAATTTTGTTTTGTATTCAAATTCAATTCTTTTATTTATTCCAATTTGATCACACTCAGCAGTTAGAATACTTTTTTTTTTTTGTTTAAGACACGTGCTATAATTTAATTCAATTCATTATCCTTCGTCATTGCTAAAAAATTTTAAAATAAAAATCTTCCTCATCAGTATTCTCTCAAAATAAAAATAAGAAAAAAGATAAGTTCAAACCCTCTTAACAAAGTAAATAACCAGAGATAAAAAAAAATGTTTTTTTTTTTTGTTTTGTTAGATAAAACATAAACAAATAGAATATCCTTCAACTTCTTTTCCAATCAAATTCAAATTGATTATATAAAGTCCACCACTGTCGCCATCACCCACAAAAGCGGATAACTCAATTTGTATGCTGGAGAATCCATTCCGTCCTGTTTCCGGTGCAGCAACGCGAATAAAGATAATATAGCCAAACAAAACTTTTTTTTTTTTTTTACTAAATAGAACAATAAATTCAATGAATGAATACATGAATATAGTGTTAATTTACACTGCACATCAATTAAATAGGAACAATTTTTTAAAAAGATTATTATTTTTTGCTTTTTGTTTGTAATCGACGTGCACTTAAGCGGTGAAATGTAATACAGAGGGTGATTAAAAGGAACGTAGAATAAGGCTTGAGTTTCGAATTAATGAATGTCACAATCAGAAACAAAATAAAGCAAGAGTTAAAGGATTTAACATTCGTGTAGTACGGTTAACTAAAGAATTTTTTTCTCTTTCTCTAGACTAAAGGCAATTTTGAAAGGAGGTAAACATCTGCTCATTATTTTTTAATTCCTGAAAGTCACATACAATGAGTGCAAAAATAAAGCAAGAGGCTAAACTTTTCACATTCGTGTTGTGCGGTTAAATAAAGAATCTTTCCTTCTCAAGAGTAAAATATGCATTAGTTTTGAATTTCAGAGTGTCACAAAAAAAGGAAAATAAAGCAAGATTTAAAGAATTTCACATTCGTGTAGTGCAGTTAAAGAAAGAATCTTTTTCTCTCCCTTAAGAGTAAACGCAATTTTGAAAGGAGGTATGCATTCGTTTTCGAATTTCTGAATGTCACAATGAAAAACAAAAATAAAGCAAAAGTTAAAGCATTGAACTTTCGTGTAGTACGTTTAAATAAAGAATCTTTCTCTCTCTCTCTCTCTCTCAAGACCAAATGCAAGTTTGAAAAGAGGTACACCGCTGCTTAATACTTTTGAATTTCTTAATGTTACAATAAGAGAGAAAAATAAAGCAAGAGCGAAAGCATTCAGCATTCTTGTAGTGCCGTTAAAGAAAGAATCTTTCTGTCTCTCTCTCTCTCTCAAGACTAAATGCAATTTTGAAAGGAGTTATAGCGCTGCGCATTAGTTTGACAATGAAAGAAAACAAAAATAAAGCAAAAGTTGAAGGATATCACATTCGTGTAGTGTGGTTAAAAAATTAATTTCTCTCTCTCTCAAGAGTAAATGCAATGCTTTGCATCAGTCTTGAATGTCACAATGAGAAAGAAAAATAAAACAGGAGATAAAGTCTTTCACATTCGTGTAGTGCGGTAAAAAAAAGAATAAATGGAATTTTTTCATTCTATGTATACATTTTTAGTCGAATCGCAGTGTATTAATATGTAAATGAACCCTTAGGTAAATTTTAAGCCTGTACAATAATCTATATATATTGCAACCCACAACAACATTCCAATACACGTATACGTAACCTAAATGAATTGAAAAATCCACAGACAAAGCTTTCACTCGTGTCAAAGGATTAATTGTCAACTACTGTCACAAATAATTAGTGTCGACTTTATTCTATACCTATTTATATACGGTTAAGGTTTCACAGAAAAATGTGTAAAGTGGCAAATAATGGATATACGACAAAATGAAAGTGCAAAAAAAAAACAAAACAAACAAATAAATACAAAAACACGAAGATATGTACCTATACGTAAATGGTGGGTTAGAAGAGGAGGGGCAGAGGAAGGAAGAGAGGATGTGTATATAGAAAAAAAAAAAAAAACCCACTTTGCATCAACAAGATTAATGAGTATGTGATGGGGAAGAAGACACAATAAATGGCTTATCTTGAGTATAGTAATGGATGATGTCGAACTAGAGTGTATGTAGGTGGATAAATGAAATTTGTTGCTCGCTGTTACTCTCTCTCGGTTGAACTGAATCTGTCTTTGTCAAGTGAAAAATCAATGAGTTTTAGCTTTTATATATAACCTGTCTTATATGTACTTTCAAAGCAATCATTACCTACTAGGATAAAAGTCCTTCAACCACGTTATCTTTTTTTATTTTTATTTTTTGAAACATTTACAATTTTAGATCCCGGATTATAATGGATATGGAACGCGTGTGTTTGAACCAGCAGGAAGCATTTTAAATTTGAAGTGAACACAAAATTTAAAATAAAATACAAAAAACCGATTTACCTATATATATTTTTAAATAGACGCCAATAAGTCAAAATTGTACAAATTTTCAATGATACTTCAGTTTTTTTTGCTTTTATTGAAGCTATATAATATGCTATGGAATATTTAATGAGTATGGAACGAATTAATTTTTCATTTCTAAAAAGATGAGTATCAAGACTTATAGAGTAAGTTACCTAACTACATATGCAGTTACAAAAATCGAAATAACCAAGAAAAGGCAAGAACGGAAATTTACAAATTTATATTTTATAGCTTTAATTTAAATACATAAAAATACAATTATTTGTTTTTTTATTCGTAAACGCATAACTCGGTTAAACATCATCCGCTTTGTATGGGGATTTTTTTTTGTTTGATTCGTATTGAAGTAGGTATACTCACTTCGGAGCGAAGAATTGGAAATTTTGACCGCAAAAGTCCGAAAATCGTCAAAACTTGAAATTGCATACTTTCAGGGGTAAATGGCAAAGATCTAAAAATTTGTATGAAAAGGAAAAAAATAAGGAATGACAATATTTTTGTTTACGAATATAGCATCGCCAACAGATGGCGTTAATCTCTCAGACTACTACATTTGTGTAAAAAAAATTACTGGAGCGTACCAAAAAAATCATTGTAAAAAGTTGTTTGAAGCTCATATAAATTGTATTTTCACTCTTTAAATTGCTTAAATTGAAAATAATCATCGAAGTTATAAGTCGGTGGAAAAGGCGACAGGGTGAAAAGCTTAGAAATCGGCAGGAAATAAATTTCTCTCGTTGTGCTTAGTTTTCCGTTTTGTATGAGTGTGTTGCAGAATTTGTTGCCATATTTATCCCCCATATCGTACACATTTTGAAGAAGTGAAATATCAAAAAATCGAAGAAGTGAAAATTTAAAAAATTACGTTCCACCGCTGAAAATTAAATAATTTTATTAGAGAAAATGACTACATTTTTTCAAGCGAATTAAAATTTTTTTCAAGCGAATTTAAATTTTTTTCACGTACCAAATAAACGCCTGCTGCAAAATTGAAAAAAATGTTGTGTAAAAGATTGGGGAACATTTTAGACGAAATAAAAAAAAACAAATTAAAAATTAATTCGTATATACAATTGTTGGTAGCACCTTTAAGTTATTGTTGTTCAGAAATTCAATGAAATTGATGGAATAAAGAATGGTCAAGTCTAATAAACTGACATTCTAGTATGAATAAAACAATAAATAATAATAATGAAATAAAAAATAACCTCATTTAAATCCACATTAATTTTGGCCCGATTATTTTTTTTATTTCGCTATATATGTGCGATAATATGTGGAAAAGGGTAAAAAAGGGGTGAAAAACTCTGATATCGACAGTAAATAAAGTCTTAAGTTTTGCCACACGCATTGTTTGGAGTAATGAAAAACAAATAGGTTCCACAATTTATTCTCAATATTTTCGCTTCGAGGGTGGCTGTTTCCTTTAAGCCAATATAGACAAAGGGTGTCCTTGGGGAAATTTAGGAAGTCTATATTAAATTTATTAAAAAAAAAGCTTAACTGTCTTTTTCATATTTTACTTACACAAAATTGCGTTTCGAATTTTTATTTCAACACGTAACGAATGTGCGGTTTAAATGAGATAATCTCTGCACTATGCATTTCGTCCCAAGTTAAAGTCATTCCAAGCATAACTTTCAGTCTTTTCTTATTGACACGCAACCAATACTTGTCCTATTGACCAAATAAAAAGGCGGAGCTTCAAAAAAAATTCCGTCAAACATAAAAAAAAGTAAGCTAAATTTGGTTTTATATAGGATGAAAGAGGAAAAATTAAATCAAAATATTTCTTAAACTATCAATTTTTTGGAAAAATTTTCAAGGCGAAAATTGTAGCTTATGAAATTCTACACACATAAGATTATAATATTTTTTTTCGCAACAGCTACACATTTTGTGAAAAACATGTGCAAACAAACTACATATATTTTCCACATCACCGCGGTGTAAAATATTCTGGTTGCTGCATTTGCACACGTTTTTCTCAAAATCTGTTGATCTTAGAAAAAAAAAACACCAGAAATATTTTTTGTGTAGAATTGGATAAAGTTACAATCTTAGCCACCACGAAAAAATGTACCAAAATCTGAATTTTCAAATATGTTGCACATTAAAAAAGTTCGATTTTTTGGAAATATTTAAAAAAAACTATCAATTTGTTGGAAGAAATGTAAAAGGTTAAAAATTTTAGGTTATGTAATTCTACTTTGTAGGAAAACGTTCTCACACAAACTAATGTTGTATTGTTAAAGTAAATTGGGTGTTTTTTTAGACGTGTGGTTTTCAAGAAGAAATAAAACGCATATAATTTAATTTTATGGCCAAGAATTTAGCTTTATTATAAAGAAAAGGGTTTGCCATTATATGTTTTAAAAATGATTTCGGGCAAGTGGCGGCCGCGGCTGGCTCGAATAAATTCCAGCCGAGAGGTCCAATTTTCGACCACTTTTTGCAGCAATTGGGACCGTATGTCAGAAATAACGCGCCGAATATTCTCTTCCAAGGCGTCAATCGTCTCGGGCTTATCTCCGTAGACAAGCGACTTCACATAACCCCACAAAAAATAGTCAAGCGGTGTTAAATCGCACGATCTTGGAGGCCACGCCACAGGCCCACGACGCGAGATAATGCGCTCACAAAATGTTTCCTTCAATAAATTGATTATTTCGTGGCTGTATGGCATGTAGCGCCGTTTTGTTGGAACCAAGGGTCGTCCACATCAACATCCTCCAATTCGGTCATGAAAAAGTCATTAATCATGGCTCTATAGCGTTCCCCATTGACTGTAACATTATGGCCGGCTTCATTTTTGAAGAAATATGGACCAATGATTCCTTCTGCCCATAAAGCACACCAAACAGTGACTTTTTGAGGATGTAACGGCGTCTCAACAGTCAACAATGGCTTGTGGATTATGATCACTCCAAATACGACAATTTTGCTTATTTGCATTCAACCAAAAATGAGCTTCATCGCTGAACAAAATTTTCTTGTGAAAATCGGGATCGGTGCGGCCATCTCGTACCATTACTATTTTGGTAATAAATTTGCACGATTTGCAAACGTTGTTCAGAAGTAGGTCTATTAATTTTAAAATGGAAAACCAAAATAAATCAAGTGACTGCTGTTAAAAAGACCAACTCCGAAAATAGTATTGCCAGATTGAAAACCACACGTCTAAAAAAACACCCTTTATATACTGGGTGCATTTGCGGTCTTTTTTCTCAAAACCTATTGCTGTTAGAAAAAAAATATTTAAAATATTTTTCGTGTAGACTTGCATAGGATACAACTTAAGCTATGAAATTTTATCCGACAAATTTATAGTTTTTGAGAAATTTACGAAAATTTTAATTTAAAAAAAAAAAAAAAAAAAAAAAAAATACTATTAATGCAAACAAATCAGAGCCATCTTTTTGGAGTTTTAAGCGTAACAATGTTGTTGTGAATATTTTAGAGAAAGAGGTAGAATTCAAAAACTCTTACTAAAAGTCGCCATACAAAATTTGACAGTTTTTTTTTTTATTTCTGAAAAAAAGGCAAAATCGGTTTACGAGGTTTTGCAATTTTATCGTCATGTCTTACAAATTGTCTTTTCTTATTTGAGTTTCCCAAGAGCGTACTTTTCATTTAATAGTTTCCTTTAATTGTCCGTAATTATTTTGACAAGAATAAATTCCTGTAAGTCTACTTACGAAGTTAAACTCATTTATTTTCTCTCAAAATAATAACTCTCCAAAAAAGTTTCATTGCACAAATGCTTTTAAAATAAAAAACCAAAAAAAAAAAGAAACATTTATTAATTTCCTCATGAGCTACCTTTCAAGTTAACTCGATTATACATATAGATGAACAGTTTTTATTTTCTACGAATAGGAATGCATGATGATGGTATATAATTTTCTTCGCTCTTCAATGTTCCAAAACTACTCTTGTGCTGAGTGGTAAAAAATTACATTTAATCAACGCCCTTGTACCCCTTAACTTAATTGAAATCACTTGAAATCATCAAAGAGCTACATGCTTGGAAATTTTTATTTTACTATACCAACTTTCATATTATATACCTACTATGACATACTATCGTCATCGTCATCGTCGTCGTCGTCGTCATCAACGTTCGTATAAGTGAGAAACTTTAATGAAAAATGTTAAAATTAAAAAGTTGATTTTTTTTTGGTTTATATTTTTTTTGTTCTTAACCAAGGCGAACATTTGGAAAAGTTTTCAACATCTATATAGATACTGTTTCTCTCTCTCGTGTATAAGGATTTTTCCTTACCACCTCAAAGCCTCGCATGTAACCAACCCACATAATCAGGTATGGTAGCTAGCTATACATGCCACGCAGAAGAATCCTTTGGTATGTACTATTGGCAGGAGTTTGTAATTTCAGTTAAAATACACCATATAGCATACCTAGATAGATACATTCACCAACCCACGTATGAGTTGGAAAAAAAATCGCATTTTATAAACTTCTTTCTTTTAAGGATGGAAAAATAAATGAATGAGAGACTATATGAGGATGAGGAACCATCCATTTAAGTTTGCATTCAACTGTCTTTCTCATTGTGAAATTGCTAAAAGCACCTTACCTACCTTCATATAGCATTTGTAGTCGCATCTACCTTAAAGTTCGCTATATGTCGTCGTTCATCACAATCAGGACTCGAAATTGTTTCCAAGGAAAGAATACAACAAAAAAAAAAGAAGAAACTCTACACTAAGTGTAACAACTGCTGCAGCAAAAATATAATTGAAAAAGCGAAAGCAATTACCTTAGAGATGTAATTCTTTGGTATTTGAGTTCTTTAACTGAAATAGATTTTTGAACTAAAAAATAGAGGATTTTCTATGATAGAATGATGTGAGATCTGTCAAGCGGCGACGAGATTGAAGGATGAATATAAGAATATATGAATGAAAGACTTTAAATTGTGTTTAAGATTGAAAAGCATATCAGCTTTGGGTAGAAATGCTGTAAATCTTTGTAAATAAAATAAAAATAAAATAATTCGTGGAAACAAATTTGAAAAAAGTGCGTTCCTTTACTTTGAAACTTTATAATTGTCTGTGTATTTGTGTGAATGTCGTTCCCCCACGCAGACAAATGATCGGTTAAAAACAACGTAAAACTCGGTTAAGTTAAAGAACACACATTATCAAAATACAAGCAACAAACTTGCCAGGTTAAATTATATACGAGTCAACTCGATTAAACAAAATTATTTAAATCTACACACTGATTCGGTTAAAGTGCACTTAATTTTATTAAACTTTTTCGAGGATAGTTTTTTCGGTTTCAATAACCAATTATGTAAGTAAATTAAACATATTAAATCGCTCATATAGTAACACCAATCTACTCAGAGATGTACAAAATTAACTAAATATAGTTATTTGATTTAACCAAGCGACTCGTTTAAAATAAACTATAATCTTCAAAATTGCGAATCCTGACCAAATTTTTCCATTAATATAACCTTTTTAGGTTTAGGAGCCAAACAAGGGAGAATTAACATAGTGAACTATGCAATTTTGACCCTTGACCATGTTACATTTAACACATTTTTTTAACCCACCGAAAAACGCTGTCGGTTTCTTTTCTGCGTGTTTGGGCTTCCGTATGACCCTCTTGGGCCTGCAACAGCTCGATAATAATGAGTGTGGGAGCTCCATCAGCTTAACTTTAATTTTTGTTAAAATAATCTTGTGGGAGCTTAACAGCTTTATCCTCATTGTGAGAGCCTTTACAGAACTGTGTGGGCTTCTTGAGATTCCTTTGAGGCTAAAAAAAGGTGTAAAATTACTGTAAGTCCCTTTGAAATTATATTTTACTAGAAAGTTTTCTTTTAAAAGAACAAAAATTATTGCAGGGACTTGAAAAAGGGCTTAACCAACTTGTCATGCGAGGCTGTAGGCAAATAGCTCCATAGCTATTCGAGCGAGTTGGCAGAAACTTGTTGGCTTAAGCTATGGTTCGCTTCGGAATCTATTGCCACCAGACCAGCTCAAGAATTTCAAACAGCCTTGATTTCAAAGCGGTCGAGCAAGTTCAATCTTCGTTTTTAGTTTCAAAAATCAATGATATTACCATAATTTTGAACATGATTTGTTTTAATCTTCACACTATATCTTTCGAGTAAACATTTTTCTGTAAAAAAGCCCGCTAGCAAGGTATTAACAAAAAAAAACTGTGGGTATTTTTGACCCCCTCCAATTGATATTGGCTTTCATAACGATGGGGGAATTTTTGCAGTTTTTTTAAGAATAAAAAAAAACGGCGCTATACACCAAAATACCAACATTGAGTGTACCTTAATTTTTTTTAAAAGCAATTTATGCCGCCGCCCGAACTATGTATTTAATTTAATCTAACTGATGAGCCTAACTGTCGTACCTAGGCGAAACGCAATCTTTTGGAGTTGAGGGCACTCGAACTTATATATTGAATTTCATTCAGTCGCTCCACTTAAACAGAAGTAATTTTCTAATTTTCTTCATCTACTTATTATGTATTCAATGATTTATTTCGAAAACGATCTTTTTTATGAAGAAAAGTATCAACATGTTTTTTGTAGGAAATTTTCTAAGGTACAAAATAGTTCAACACATTTTTTCTGTACAACTGACCATTTGAGAGGTATTCCTTTTATATCGGTTTGGGGGTCCTAAACCCCCATTGAAATTTTGCTCATATGGATTGGGAAATCTTAGGAAATTTTATTAAGAACAACATGAGGTGGCCAAATACCAATTTTTCTGGAGTCAAATGTTTTTAATGATTGGATTGAACGATGATTCTAAAAAAAAATCTAAACTTCTCAAATTAATTAACATTTGATATTTCCTTTTTTGAAAGTTTTAACACAACACAAATAAAAAATAATCTGAATCCAATAAAAATCCAAAAGGTCAGTCGAAAAAGAAAATTAAAAAAAAAGAACAAAAAAAAATACCTCCAAAGACAAAAACCCTCATCACTCAATCGAACCATTTATTGGTTTATTTATTTTTCTTTCTTAATAAGATTCCTTAGAATGAATTAGCAATAATTATTATAATATTCTCTAGACTTTAACAAAATGCGAATTCCATTCAAGCATTATCCTACCCGTCTATGTCTAAGTATAATACATAAATTTTGCATCCTTCTGAAAGCAGCTTTAAACAACAACAACAAAAAACTCCCTTTAAAGCTATTTTATTCCAAAATTCATTCACATTCTAATCGATTTTTCTTTTTTTGTTTGTTTTTATTTTTATAAAAGTAAAAAAAAGTCTTCAAAAAAAATCGGATAGCCATCGATTTTTCATTAATATTAACCAAATTCATGGTGCGTTGTCATGAACACCAATAAATTTAGCCTTTATGATAACTAAACCAACAAAATGAGGCTGGCTTCTCCATAAATTTGAATTTTGATGGAAATTCGATTGGTTTTCTGTTTATTATTTTTTTTTTGTTTTATAATTAGGTTTCTATATTTATGCACAAATTTTCTAATCGATTTTGAATGTAAGGTTATTAATTTTTTGGAATTTCAAAATGCAAAGAAAAATTTTTCGTTCAATAATACAAATTTTCCTTTTATAAGTGTGGGGGGTTCCAGGAGATTTATTGAATTGATTATATGGAACCACAGAAGCTATTTTTTTTGTGTGGTATAAAAATTGATTGGGTACAAAGTTTCAATAAAATTATTTTGTTTTTTTTTTTTTGTTGTTGATCTCTTTATGTCCTTGGGAGCAAATATTTTTTTCGACGTTTTTTTTGTTTTGTTATTATTTTAAGCGTAAATTGATTCTAGGCATGAAAAGAAAGAAAATAAAATTCTATCCAAATTATTCCAAATGGAACAATATTTTTGTCGAAAAGTCGGTAATTTATGCTCTTTTCTTTATAGATTAGGTGGTGGTTTTTATTCACCAAATATTAGCGTGTGTTAAAATTACTTTCAATGTACGAATTTAAGGAAAAAAAAGCCTGGAGTGAATGGATTAATATTTTGTTAAGCTTTTTACTTTGTTTTTTTTTTTTTTAGTATTTCGGCTTCGGTCATAAGGAAAAAAAATATTTTTATATCTCAAGAATTTGCTTAAACGATTTGTGAAATTATAAGCCGTAAAATAAATGTCACGCAATGGATTCTTGATAATAATCATTAACCTACTCGATTCTTGTAAATATATTATAACATGTTTACCAACAATTCTTTGTAATGTGTACCCCCGCTTTTAACAAAAGTTTTTAATTTTTTTTTTGTTGTTGCTAAGGGCATAAATTATTACTTAATAATTTGACCTTAGTATAAAATTAGTGTACGTAATAGAAAAATATTTGTCTGGGTAAAAATCAACTCGAAAAAAGTATATAATTTATGTATAAGTAATTATTTTTTTCTTAGAATGTAACATTTTGAGTAATATTTAATTATTTGTAAGAAATTTATCAAATTGAAATGCTTGTGTATTAGGGGCGAACACAATGGTGTAGCTTTAGTTGTAGCCGATTGTAGTATTTGTATACAAATTTTACAAAATTAGGAAGCAGACCATAGTCCAGAATCCTAAGTGGACCTGTGTATTTCTCAATTTTTAATAGACCTTAATAGAAGTGCGTAAACATTTACGATTTAAAATTTTATAATTGGAGATGTTTTTTAAAAATTATTTTTTTAGACAAAATTTTGTAAACAATTTTAAGAAAACAAATTAAAACATTTAGAAGTAGGTACCTAATATATAATAATTTATTAATGCAGAATTTTAAACAAATACTTTTGAAAGAAAAAGATATATCGAATTTTCACAAAAAAGCATTCTTAATTTTTTTTTTAAAATTCAATAATTGTTTTTTTTTTTAAATTCAAAAAATGTTTTTTGAAAAAATCCAAAATTGGTTTTTTCGTTTGCTGAAAATTATGATATGCAATTTTTAAGTATTGTTGTTATTAGTACTGAACTAAAAAATATCGAATTTTTAAATAATGAATTTTCAAAAAAATAAATACATACCTACTCAAATTTTTTTAAATACAAAAAACTTTTAAAATACAGTTTTTTTTAATCAAAAATTAATTTTTTTTGAAAATTGTGATGTTCAATTTTTAAGTATTTATTTTGCAGAATTAAAATATCATCAACCCGTTTTTTAAATATCAAATTTTCAAAAAAAATTCCATTTCTTGAACACAGATTTTGGAGAAAATCGCTCACATTACCACAAATTTTTTTAAAAACCAAAATATAGTTTTTTGATGCAAAATATGCAAAAATAACTTTTTGAAAAAATTGAAAAAATGGTCTTTTACAAAATTTAAAATTTGTTTCTTGTTTGCTGAAAATTATGAAATGCAATTTTTAAGTAGATATTTATATTAATACTGAACTAAGAAATATCGAATTTATAACTACAGGATTCGAAATATATAATCTAAAAAAAAAAAAAAAACAAAAAAAAAAAAAAAAATAATTACATGGTACGTCTCAATTTTTTTTAAAAAATAGATACTTTTTTTTTTTAATCAAAAATTAATTATTTTTTTTTAAAATAAGATAGGGTAGGGCGGGGATAGTTGGCCCACTTTTTACTTTAAGTCTCATAATTATCAAACTACTCATAGTACAACTATGGAGCTGGTATCAAAAGAAAGGTTAAACTTCTGGCTTCTAAATGAAATCTTAAAATTTGAAAATATGTAACCGCAGAAGAATAAAGCTACCTTAAGTGGATTAAGTTGCCACGGTCCTTAATCCTGAATTTTTCACTAGGAAAATAAAAAAACTATCATATCCGCATTTTTTACTTTTACCCTCAAAAAAGACAAATCTGTGTGTAGTTTTCCTTCTGAGGGCACAATGCAACTGGAACCGTTATGACACGTGCTGGTAAGAGAGCACGCTTTGTTCGTAAATGATCATTTTCTTGTAATACTTTCAGTTTGTGAATAATTCGCGTGGGCCAACTTGCCCCGTGGCGCAACTAGCCCCGCTCTACCCTATTCAATTTCTAAGTACATATTTATTTTGCAGAATTAAAACATCTTCAACCCGTTTTTGGAAAATCAAATTTTCAAAAAAAAAAATCCATTTCTTGGGCACTGATTTTGAATAAAATTACTCGCACCACCAAAAATTGTTTTTGTAAATTTTGATACTTGAATTTGTTAGAAGCTCTTGTATACAAAATTTAAATAAAATCGGAATCGGATAGTAGAAAAAAATTGTTCTTTGACAGATATATACTGTCAAAAATGGCAAATTGAAAATTTGTTCCTGAAAAAAGTATAGATCGTACCAATTGTAGTGCCTATATACAGAGAGAAATTTTAGTCAAATCGTAAGAGACGTTTTTTGAGAAAAACAAGATTTTTGAAAACGTTTTTTTTTTTAAGAATAACTAATGCTTGTTAAACAAAATTCCAGAACATGTTAAAAACCCATTTGATGTCAGGTTAAATAAAAATCGACGAAGACGTTTTCGAAATACATATTGAGTTCTCAAAAAAAAAAAATAAAATATTTTTTGGAAAATTCTGAAAACATTGTTTCGCAAACATTTATCATAAATTTTCAGCCTTCCAAGGACGTAATTAAGGATACAATTTTAAAATAACAGAAGTGGGCACTGGGCATTACAGAGGGCGGAATAAATACTTAATGTCATGATTAAGGTTGAAGAGAAGCTTATTCACAAAAAGTGTGTTTTACTTTACTTTGAAACTTTGTGCATTTGTATTGTAAATTTCTACACAAGATTCTGTCAAATTTTTTTATAAAAAATATTATTTATTAGAAATTCACACAGATGAACAGAGTTTCAAAGTAAAGGAACACAAATTCAATGTTACCGATCTAAGGGCGCTCAATAAGGGGAAAACTAAAATACATATAATCAAAGTTGGGCGTGGCAATAGGCAGATTTTACTCAAATAAAACTTTATAAACAATCTTTCTAGTAATGGAAAAATTTTAAAATTTTAGTGCAATTGGTTCTATAGTTTTGGAATCTGTAAGTTTCGAATATGTACAGAAAAACACACCCACTCAGCATCATATATAAAAAAATGAATTGGTTTTTTTATTTGTACGAGCAAAAGTCGAATAAAAATCAAACGATTTGCATGAGGATTATTTTTTGTTGAAATCGTATTGAATCAGGTAAAAACACTATGGGGCCGAAAATAAAAATTTGGAGAAAAATCGTGAAAACCAGAAATTGCATACTTTCAGGGGTGAAAGGTGGTGATATCTAAAAATTCCATTTTTTATGCGGGAATTAGAAAATATTGATTCTAAGGAATGACAAACACTTAGGAATTGACAATATTGGCTAATTTTGTTCCTCATAAAAAAGGGAACGCCAACAGATGGCGTTACGTTATCAGAATGTTAAATTTGTGTATAAAAATTAATGGAGTGTGCCTCAACAAATTTAGTAAAGTGTTAGTTGAAGCTCATATAAATTTTATTTTAACTTTTTAAATAACTTAAATTGATGAAAAATTCTGTAAGTATAGCCTGGCGGACCAGCTAGCGCATTATGACACCAACAAATTTCTGAATTTAACCAACTTTGTCGAAAAGTTTTAAGTCTTAACAGTAAGATTATTGATAATTCTAGAATGTTCACATTTCGGAGTTTTACAGTAACATTTATACGTTTTTACACGTATTAGGTAAAGCCAACTAGGTGTTACTCGATTGCCAAATAAATCTTATAAACATTCATGACGATAATGGAAATAGCAATACTGCAGTGATTCTCACTACCATACAGTGTTCTTTTTTCTTTACACGACAAATGGGTAAATAGAATAGAGAACTTCACTGCGAATCACTGCCGATCGAGTATTGCAAATTCCAAAATCAACACGATTATATTTTCGCATATACCTATACATTTTTTTCTAAATATAGAAAACAAATTTAAAATAATCCCCATGATGTTTTATATTTTTGACCAATTTTTTCGTAAAACTTTTCCACTGTAAATAAGCATGTTTTGGTCTTTATGATGGAAATGCGAATAAAAACAATATTTATTCCATTATTTTTCCCAACGTTTCGTAAGTTTTCCTTACTTCATCAGGGTAATTTTATTCAATTAAATTGCTTCTTTTTTGCCCCTTATTGCATCCTTCCCGGAGACGGCACTGACACAAAATTGAACATAAAAAAAAAAACAATCATAAATATAAATAAGAACAACAAAATAAAAACTATCAAACTCAAAATTGACAATAACACTTATATCACAGCTTGGCATCAGGTACCCATGATATCATATTTTTGTTTTAGCAAAATTAATTGATAAAAATAATTAAAAATAATATTATTGAAAATCTCATAATAATATTCATTCTACATGCCTGTGGGTTGAATAAAAATAAATATATATATATATATATATGTATACATGAATGGATATTAAAAAAATATGTCTGTTTTTTTTTTTTTTTTTTTTTTTTATTTATACGAGTACCTATCATCAATTCATGAGGATTTATTACATTGATTTTGAATTTCCGTTATTTATCTATTGATTATTTTCTTCCTTTTCAAATATTTTCGCAACACAAAAAAATAAAATAAAATTATTTATCTACGATTATCCAGGATATCAAAAACAAATATTTGTATATTTTTGCTAAGTAGATACACATGTAGGTACATCATAAGTATGTGTATGTATATTTTTGTTATTTTGCGAAATTGATGAAAGATAATATTTATTATATGTTCTATGACGATAGACAAAAATAGATTTTTTTTAAGATTTATTTCCCCGAATTTATCCAGTACCTATGTGTATTTCCGGAAGGTATTTCATTTTGAATATTATTCCTATAAGATTGTCAAGGATGGTTATACCTCAAACAAAGTTCAATTTTAACAATTCATCTCATTTTTCATATTTGTTTTTGTTTATTTGAAGATTAAAATAGCCTTCAATTTTAATTTGGAAATAAAGGTATATATGTACATACATTGTACATATTTATAAATTTATATAAGGATTCAAATTTCTTAAGCAAAATAAATCGAAATATACGATTAATTTTTGATTTGATTTTTGATTTTGATGAAAAATTAATTCAGAAAAGGTTTTGAGCCAGGTTTTTCCATTCAAATAACGTATAATATTAATTTAAACTAAATATATGCTTGTATAATCTAAGCATTTTAAAAGCAACCAGAATTGTAATGTACAACTCGAGGTTAAAAAGAATAAAAGGATAGACAGGAATTTTTTATTACAACAATTGCAATGGATTTTGGAAAAGATGTTCATTAGGTATTTCGTGAATTCTCACAATAAACACCTCTTAGTTGACAGTTCACTATAAAACCATTGCAAACTGAAACGTCCTCAAAATTTATTAAAACAAATCTATATCATATCTTCAGACCGAACAGATATTTTTTATTTTTAGGTTCTAGTGTGAAACCTTCAATATAGCTTTTGAGTCATCTTTATTTATCACGCAGATATTTTGTAAAGAAAGAGATTTTACTATGCACAGCTTTATATACTGAATTGGAATAATAAAAGTAAAAAACTTACTCGTTAAAAGAAAATTAAAGTTGAACCTGAAAATAAAGTAAAATTGATTAATTAATTTTAAAAGAGATAAAAAAAGAGAGATCAAACACAAAGCTGTATGGCAAAAAAATAACCACGTCGACTTTGAATAGAAAAATTCTATAGAATTAAATATTTGAATTTATTGATTCTTTTTTTCTCCTTAAAAATTAGGTCAAGGACATTTCCAATTTCAAATTAATGAAAAGAGAAAAGACGAATAAAGGGAGAATATAAAAAAAGGTTACAAATTTATGTAGGTATATATATACCCAACCTAATCTTCTCATGGTTTGAAAAATTAATTAGGCAAATCAACACCATAAAATGAAATGCTTCTTTCATGTTCAAGGTGAAAAGTGTCTGTCTGATGTGGTCTCCCGATGGAATTAATCTAAAAAAAGGGTACTATACCTATACCTTTATTTTAGCTACTTAACAATTTTTGTATATGATCTATAATACGAGGTTTTGAATTCTGCTTATATATTCTGTAATATATATGTATTTTAAGAACAAAATTGTTTAGCTGAAATTGCCAAACTGTGTGTCTGAGTTTTGTGATTTTTGTGATTTTTGCATTAATAATATTTTTGTTGAATTTTTAGACTAAGGACGTCCTGCACTTTAAGGGCCAGTTTTACAGTGAAGTAAGTGTCACTTAAGTGCCAAATACGGAAAACTAATTCCCAATTTCACAGTGTAAGGGCCAGTTTCACAGTGAAGTAAGTGTCAATTAAGTGCCAAATATGGAAAACTATAATTCCCAATTTCACCGTGTAAACTTATCGGAATAAGTGACACTTAAGTCTCTGATGTTGGCCACTTAAGTTCCAGTTACTCAGGTAGTAAAACTGCAGCTAAAGTGCCAAAATGCCAAAATGAGAAAATTAAGTGCCATCTTATTTTGTTAAGTGTGCACTGTGAAACTGGCCCTAAACTTATCGGAATAAGTGACACTTAAGTCTCTTATGTTGGCCACTTAAGTTCCAGTTACTCAGGTAGTAAAACTGCGGCTAAAGTGCCAAAATGAGAAAATTAAGTGCCATCTTATTTTGTTAAGTGTGCACTGTGAAACTGGCCCTAACTGTCTTAAAGTTTATCTTCGAACTTTTCTAAATATTCGTAAAGGAATCATGTAACCAATATTTTCCAATTTTTATGTGAAACTGACTCATTCGCCCGGCTTTGGATGGAATTTGTCATCAATTTAAGCATTTTAAAAATTTATAGGGGCCTAAAACAACCCTTTACAATCAATTTTTTAGCACGGTTTTATAATTTTTAGACACAAATGTAGCAGTCTGAGAGCGTAACGCCATCTGTTGGCGATCCCGCATTTTCATGAGGGACCAAATTAGCTCATTGTCAATTCCGAAATGTTTGTCAATCCTCACCGAATCCTTCCCATACAAAACGATATCGCCACCATTCACCCCTGAAAGGTGGCAATTTCAGATTTTCACAATTTCCCGACTTTTCCAGTCAAAATTGCAAATTTTTGGCTCCGAATGGTGGTGACCTGGATTAATAAAAATTCAACAAAAAAAATCCTCATGAAAATAGAGTGATTTTGTGCGAATACAAACAAAAAACAAGAAAGTGGGCGTGGCAGTGGTCGGGATAAATATCTCATTTCATGCTATAAGTTGCAAAGTAGTTAGTTAGACTTTATTCAGTTATAGTATTACAATGATAAAGTTTTATAAAAAAAGACTAATTGGTTTGGCCTTTGGCCGTCTACCAGGTTCACAATTATTTTAATAAGATCTTTGATATTTGCTTAACATTAAAGTTGTTTGTTTCTTAAGAATCTCCCTCTATAATACGGTTCCTGTATATCGAAGTGCAGCTGTTGTGAATTTGGATTGGATTTTGCTAACCTTGTTCACCGTTTAAAATGCTAAAGGCTTCAGTTACATCCAAAGTGGGTTTTCCAAAGAAATTTGAACGGAATTCCTTAAGGATCGGGCAAATAGCAAGAAAATGCAGGGTATCCTCTCTCGCGTTCATATTACAGATGGAAAAGTTGAAAAAGTATATAATTATAAACTCTATAAAGTCGTTCAATAAGGAGAAAACTAAAATAAAATTAAAATGGGCGTGGCAGTGGGCGGATTTTACTCAAACCATTTTTAAAACCATCTTGCTGCAAATAGGAAAAATTTTTAAAATCCACAGCAAAGCAATCCCCATGCAAATCGTTTAATGTTCAGCCGAGTTATGCGCGGGAACAAAGAAAAAATCAATTCACATTTATAGAAGACACAGGGTGGAGCGCAGCACATGCATTGGTTTTGAATTCGAATAAACAAATAAAATTCAGCAGGTACAATTGAATTGAATTTTTTTGATTTTCATTCTTTCCGTATTTTATAACTTTGATTTAATTAGCGTGTTGGATAAATGGCGCCCTCTACAAATTTTTCGAGAATTTCGGAAGATTTCGATTTGAATTGATTATTATTAAAAGACTTTCAGGGTCTTGAGCTTGGGATAGGTATTAAAAACAATTAGTTTCAGTGAGTTCTATACTAGACAAAATTGCACGGGGTTAAATCAGGAAAGCTGGCGGATCGGTGAATTTACGCTCTTAGAGAGGTGATATGAATTTTTGGTCCATTTTAAGAATGTTTATAATGACGACTCACGAGCCAACATTTCTTAGGAAGCTACAATTTTGTAGCTGTACATTATAAAGGTGTTCGAGAGCCTTCTAATTCCAGAAAGAGAGTCTCGGAGATTGTTCAACGGCAGCTGGAACTCTTTCTGGGCTTTTGACGGTCCTCTGCGCTCTCTAATCCTAATCGTGGGCACATTTTCTGTCCCCTAAATGCATATATCCTATTTGGAACTAAGATTGAAGGGCATATATGGAAGTCGGCGGCGATAGGAGCTAGATTTATCAAAATTATAGGTTTCAAAACAGAATTAGCGCTTTGCTCAACGAACCATTCCATTTTTGCGACTGAGTTTGTGTAAATAGAATTCCCACGACAAAAAAAAAATAAGCACGGTAGGATCTCACGAATCCAAGATATCTCTTGGAATTTAGTGAAAACATTTAAAAAAAAAAGTCAAAATAATTATTAAAAAAAAGTAGATTTTTGTTTGATTTTATTTGTTTAAAAAAATTAGTTTTAAATGAGTTATTGTTTGAACTATTAAAAAGCATCAGATTGCAAAATTTATAAAATAAAATTGGTCAAAATACAAAAAATCTATTTCTGAATAACTGAAAAATAAAGTAATTTTGTTAAAAAAAAACCCCGAAATCCAATTTCTGTAATGCGATTTTTTTGTTTGACAAAAACCTGAAACGCAGTTTTCTTACAATCACGTCGGTCATTACGGGTATACCTAAGATTAATGAAAATCGTTAAAGCCGTTTTCGAGAAAATTTGAAAAAAAAAATCGATACCATTGCAGTAAATCACACAAATCTAAAGTAATATATTGCGCAGGTTGTCAAAGTTGAAAGTGTCAAAAAATTTAAGAATGGCCGTTCGAGTGCTCACAGGAAGTCAGCACGCATCATTCGAAACGACAACGAAATATTGAAATTAGACAAGTATGGGACACTGGATCCACCATTTTACTAACATAGTAAAAAAACTGAAGAAAAAAGAAAACGCGAATGATATTACCTTTAATATGCGTACTGTGATTGTAAATATTGTTCTGATTTATTTCATTTCTGTTTCATTCCAATTTAGAACCAAAAGGTCTCTATAACCCATTGCCTATGTTCCTGTAACTCTCGGATCGATACAATTAGTAGAGAAACAATGAAAATTGGAATAAATTATATGAGTTTTCTTCCATTTTTTAACGTTTCTCAACCAATTTCATCGATTCGAATTACAGAACGTATATGCACTGTATATATAATGGGAAATCATGGAAATAGGACTCCTTGTTTTGTTTACCTTATACCTTTCTATAATTAAAACTTGATGTCTTTTTAAGTTATATTTATTTTCTTTCACCTTTCAAAAGTTGTTTATCGAGAAATTATAAAAAAAAAAACTTTAACAAAAATATAACATCGAAAGGCATAAATAACATGACGAAAAGCAATAGAACATATGAAAACAAAACCCTGTATTCCTATTTACATATATATTATAGATTACTAACTCGTAGCTTTCAAAGTTACACCTATACCATCAAGAAAGGTAGAATAATATAATGTATCTCTTCCACAAAATCTTAGATGTAAATTAATTTTATTACTGAACTCACATATCCGCATTTATGTTGGAGACATGTCACCAATATGTCTCTAACGTTCAGTATGCCTCAATACCTTTTCTCTCTCATTCTCCTTTATTTCCCTTAGGAGTTGAATACACAATAGAACAAGAGTGAATTCAAATCCTATTAATACATTATTCATACAAAAAAAAAAAAACAAAAACCTAACCCGAAGGAAGCTTTCAGAAAAATGTGAAGGAAAGCAAAACGAAAAAAACACAAAAAAAAAAGAATAGCTCTAGAATAGAATAAGAAAGGAAGACGATTTAATTCTATGCATTGTCGGTCTATCAAAATGATATCAAATAGCAACAAACACACAAAAGCGCATGGAAATTTACGAAGAAAATAACAACAAAAACAACAACAATAACTACAACAACTTCTTCAGCCACCCCCTTTGCTCCTTTAATCGGTGTCACTCCCACTATTCGTCCTCCCTCCTATATAATAATATATCGATCGATATCGGACGACCAGGTAAGGTACCTACTACTATGTATGTATTTCGTAAGGGTTTCTATATTTTTTTACCTATGGCCCCTGAAGGTGTATCTCTGGAGTGCCAGTGTCGAAAGGGAGGATGGGTCTTATCAGCCCTCAAGGATATTGTGTTCAAGAATTTCTGTTGTTGTTTGTCTTCACCTAGCTGAAGTTTCTCCCCTGTTATTTTTGTTTTTTTGTTTGGTTTTTTTTTCTTTTTGGTTTTTTTCCGACTTTGTTTTTCTGGAATTTTCCGCTTTTTTTTCTTGAGTTTTTTGTTATCTTTGTTCCAGTTTTGTGTTTTTGGTCTTTATTTCTTCGAATAAAGAGTATCCTTTTGTTTTTTTTTTTTTTTGTAAACAAAGTTTTTTTGTTCCTTACCACTACCTCCTAAACTATATACACGATAAGGACTTTAATTCTAAACTTCGAATCCACAAAGATATAGGAATTAAGTATGTAAATGATTATGTTAGGATGATTTTTTTTGTCTATTTAGGAAAAATCCTTTATAAATAAATAAAGAAATAGAAGAGTAAACTAAATATAGATTTATCAAGAGTCCATGATGGCATGCAATTTAATATGTCACAGATAAGAAAGTTGAAGATGTTTGTGTTTTTTTTTTATATCTTAGACGGGTTTCAAAGGAAAAAAGTCTATGGTTATAAGATTAACTAAAAGGTGTCTTTTTTTATGAGATCCTTTTCTTTGAGTTTTTTTTACAAAGTTTTCTGTGTTGAACCCTTCAAATAAAGTGGCTTATATTGTTTCTTTAAAAGAAAACTTCTTTCTCTACATAGACACCGAGATACTTAAAAGGAATAAAAATAAAAAAAAAATAAAATAAAAACCTTTTAATAAACAACAAACAATTTCATAAATTATTTTTTATTATTTTTTTGTGTCTTTAATAAAAAAAGGGTTTCGTAAGGATTAATATATACATAGATATAACTTTTTTTTCTATGTAAATTATAGGTACTGAAATCTTAAACATCTCCTTTATAATTTTTGTCTAAATATCTTATCTTTAACAATCAAACAATTTCAGAACAATTTGTACATATATGTAAAAGGGGTAGCGAATTTTTATGGGGTTATAAATCTGTAAATATATATGGATAAAGGAATTTTTTTAATTCCCTTCAAGTAAGTTTATTAAAAATTCGTTTTTTATTGAAATAAATACATTACAAAGAAAAAATGGAGTGATGCCAGATGAGATTTTTAAAATTCCCCCGACTTCGAAAAAAAAATCCCACCATTTTCAAAACAATTTTTAAGTTTTATGATATTAAACTTCTAATAGACAAGATTTGCTTAAATAAATAAAAGATATTATTTATTTCATGAAAAAACACGTTAAAAATCTCCAATATCATATCAAGATTTGCTTATTTAAAATCGAGAGAAGTGTCGCATATTAACATTAAAAATTTTATAATAAAAAGAAATAAAAAAATTGGGAGAAAAACGATAAATCGGTATTTCTGGGAACACTGCACTGGTCTGAACAATAGAAGTCGGATTCACGTCGATAAAAGTCGTTTAAATTAGTTAATTATAGCATGCGTTACGTCGACGCATGTATAACAGTTCGTGGTAAAATACATTTATATGCCAAATTTCTTATGACAAGCGACCCTATTAGACTTGGTAATGCATGCAATGGAAAAAGTTGCTGAAATCTTAATTTATCTCTCTGACAGATCCGTTGACATCAGCTGTCAATAAATTAATTTGAAGTTTTGCGTTTTTGTTATTCTTTCTCTCTGTATTTTTTTTTGAAGCTTTGTAATTTATTTGGTTTATATTTTATCATGAATAACTTTTATATTTGTTCGGAAAAATAAATAGGTATATTAATAGTCGTGTTTTTGTGAGACTGTATAAACAGCTCATCAATTTCTTTTGGTACACGTAAACAATAGAGTACAAGTGAGTGTAAATACTTTGTTATTGTTTGTAAATAAAATAAAAAATAATTTGTTGTTGTTCACAGTACACAATTTTCAGGAAATATATTGCGCAGGTCGTCAAATTTGAAACTTGAAAATGTAAAAAGATCAAAAAATGGCTGTTTTAGTGTCCACAGGAACTCAACACGCATCATTAGAACCATAAACAAAATATTGAAATTAGACAGATAAAGTAAGTGGGGTTGGATCCACCATTTTTATTGTTATTGGCAGATGCGCAGAACTGAACAAAACTGAAAATGTTAATTATCAGCCCTATTCTGCTATTCATCGGGGGGAATTTTTCTATAATTTTCACTCATCACTATTCTGCTATTCATTCGAAGTGAATCTGTATTAAAGTCGGTAACTTCGGTATTACTGCGCGGTATTCTGCTATTCACATGAACGCATTCATTCTATACAATTCAAATCCGCATATGAAATGTAGCGGATTTTTCATTTAATGGGTCGTTTGTCTGGTTGGTTGTTAGTAAAATGTAAGTAAAAACTCTGTTCGATGATTCTCTTATTCCTCTGTTTACAATTGGAAAAAAAAGTCCAATACTGTCCATTTCCAAATTTAATTACGAAGATGAATCAAATTAAAAATTAAAATCAAAACAATTTATCCAAGATTTTCCCATGGACAGCTGTTTACGTGAATGTCAAATTGGTTTGGGATAATGTAGTTCTCCCGATGGATAGCAGAATGCAAAGGCAGCGTGAAAGGGAATCGAATGGGTGAATCGAATATACGATCCACGTGAATAGCAGAATAGGGCTGTATGTTAACTTAAATATGTGTACCTACTGTGGCAAGTGTTTAAGTGTAAAAATGATGCCAAGTTGTTATATCATTTGCCCAAAATACAGCTAATATTGATTTTAATCAAAGATTCCTTAAGTTAATGAATTTTTAAGCAAATATTTTAGCAGATGTAGCATAAATGTCAAAAGTTTGGGACACAGTTTGGGTCTAGCTGGTCCAGATGGAATATAGTCTAGAATTTAGATGATACGAAGGGTACGCTCTAAAAAATCCTTCTATTTCCAGTCTTGTCCTATATACAGTTCCGAATGTTAAACGAAAAGCAGAAATGAAGGGACGATACTAGGCTCTTTCAAAAGGAAAACTTCTTCTAATCCTGTATGCAAGGAGGGAAAACTATGAACTGGACTTAGATGTAAAAAATTAAAAAAAAAACTTCGACTAAATTGGCAAGCAGCAACGAGGCTTGGATTTTTTTCTAACGATTTCTGTAGAAGTTGTATATGGATGAAGAAGAGGAAGAATCGATTTCGAACTTTCTCCACTGAAATTGAACAGGACATGAAGTAGAATTCTCCACTTAAGAGAATTCTACTACTACTCCACTTCGGAGAGTTCTACTACCATGATCCAAGTGATCTGTCAAATTATGGAATTAATAGTCTCGCGGGCTTTGTAAGAAGCTCTAAGGGGTTCAACGAGTAGCACGAAAGTTTCCTAAATTTTTGTGGTACCACAATGGGCCAACTAATGGTCTAAGGGCCAGTTTGTTCACAGTGGGTTAAATCTGCACCATCACTTTAACACGTTCTAATTTATTGGTGCTAATCAACGAAAATCGGCTGAGTAGCGATTTCCATGATTAATAACTCAAATTTTGATTTTCCTAATAAAAATTTTGGTTAACATGCACATTCTATGATTTACCAGTTGCATTAATCCTTGATTAAAGATAATCAACTGTGAACAAATGTGTTAAGGTCTTAATTGCTTTACAGCCACGTAAACCTTACCTAACATTGGATCGGTCAGAACGAGCGATTGCTCCAACCAAGATAGCAATTCAAATGTCAGCTACTATAAGTTCGAGGGGTCAAGAAAGACCAAGCCTCTTACTTAAAGACCATTCATAGCCGATGCTATATTGATTGGTCTTGGTGACTAGAAGAAGTGTTCTCCTGATCGAAGAGGTTGGAAAACTACCGCACCGTGTCTCAGACATGAGACCCTTGAAAGTTAGGGAGAACGGTAGGTACTTAAGTATACAAACTGAAAATGCTATGGATTAGATATTTATGATACTTTTACGATACTATCTCCAAGTATGTAAGTACTGGGATTTTGTGATCGACCTATATCTTGGTTACATAAATATAATTAAAAGTTTTTTTTTTATGTTTTCATTAAAGGCACGTTATGAAAATTCATAAAATTTCAATCGCGAAGGAGCACAACGAAATCTTTTAGAAACAGGGTAGTCCGGTTAAAAATATCAACAAATTACCTACCTGTCAGTTTTTTTCTTTAGAAGTTTTTTTTTTTATTTTATACCAGTTTTCAAATTTTAACTAAGTTCCTTTCAAACAAGGAAACAAGCTGTTGGAGATTTTTTGACGTTTTCTTTTAATTTGCAATCGTAGACCAATCATTCCTCTCACTTGGTGCCTTTCTCAACTAAAAACTCAAAGTTGCTGCGGAAAATCAGTTTCCTCGTGTGAAAGGGGACTAAGTTGTGGTTGCTAGGTTCTTACTTTCAGAGCTCAAGAAAGCTGATAAGAAATTATTGCAACTCATTTTTTTTTCTTTTATTTTTTATAACCAGACACCTTTGTATTGTCAAATTTTGTCTTTTGACAGTTGTTATAGACAGATGGTAACCTAAAGCATTACGTTAGTAAGGCTTGGAAAAAGTAAAAATATAATTGACGCGTTCAGAAAAATGAGATTTCGGTGATTATTCTCACTCAAAAAGTGAGCAAGCGAATGCAAGACTTTTTTTCACAGAATTTTGACAGCAAAGCTGAGAAATTTTGCTGAAGAATCCTATTCATGACACTGAGATTGCTGAGATTTCCGAAATCTCATGTTTCTGGACAAGCCTAATATTTCGAAAATCATGCTTCAGTTGGCAAGAAGATACCCCCCAAACGCTAGAGTTTATTTTTCCTGCCAATATTGATTTTATTTTGATTTTTAATGGCGACTTCAACAAACTAAATTTCAACATATTTGGAGAGAAGAAAATCTGGAAAATGGCGACTTCAGCAAGATAAATTTCAACATATTTGGAGTGAAGAAAATCTGGAAGACTTTATGGTGAGACAGCGTTACATCCACCTTGTGAGCTGGTTGAAAAAATTTGGTACATACATTTTTTATAAAGAAATACATTTCTTTAAAAACTGTGTTCACCAAAACGTTAGTATATATGAAAAACACTTAGAATGATATTAAGGGTAAGGTTACAGTGGATTGGTAATCTGACGTACAAATGTTCTGGCCATTCTTCAGAATTGTTCGACCGAAGTTGTTCGTTCAGTGAATACGTATTGGAATATCAAAGAATACCATTTCCTTGCAACACTTATGAATTCTTTTTTCACTGTCCACCATTATTTTTCTTAAGAATTCTCCAACAAAATCAAATTGATTTGAACGATTGATCTGTTCCCTCGAGTTCGTGCGGATTCTAACGAACAGACCGCATGCACACTGTAACCATTTTCATAAGAACCTTGATTTCTGTTATTTCTGACGTGTACTTTATGTCAGAAGAATTGTTTGTTAGAATACTAATCCACTGTAACATAGCTCCATGTGGAAACATTTTGGTTTTAACCATATGGCACCCAGCGATAAATGGTTTAACAGCGTTCGTCACGAGTAATTTATTGCAAACAAAACATATTCAATGATGGACCACCCTGTACATTTATAGGTACCTACTTTTATTCCTAAATTATACCTAGGTACCTACACGCACAAATTTTATTAGCTTGTAAAATAATTCTTACTGACGCAATAAAAATAAAAAATAAAAAAAAAACCTTAAGATATATTTATACGTGCGAGTTCTAGAGATTTGCCATATGTGTAAGGAAATTGAAATTTTACTCTCAACTTAAAGCACTTCATACATCCGTGTGTAAGTATGTATATGTTCCCACAGCTACATTGGCCTCAAAAACACAAGCCACCAACAATTTACTGTCTCAACTACTAAGCATATATACTTTACGAAGTCAACACGGCCCTTTTTTTTTATTACATTACTCATAAAAGTACCATAAGCATGGATGCCTTATGTACCCTTAAAAAGATAAGCAAATGTATGTGGCTGTTGATGATGGTGATATGTCCTACCCCCAATATACACAGAGAATATTTCGTTTTTTTTTTTAATACACATTTTATCCAGTGAATAAAAAGTAATTTTTTTATGCGGTTTGCCTTGCACTTAAACTCCACATGTACAGGAGGAGGTAGGTATACACACACTCGTTACATATTTATGTCAATCTCATCATTTTACGACCCGTCATAAGCTCCGCGAGCTCAAATTCATATCTACTTACATGCTTCAAGACTTCAACGTACCGACGACGTATAAATTCCAAACGACATCACCTGAAATAACAGTTAGGAAGTACCTACTGTGGCGGCACGGGAACGGCGGCGTGGCGCGGCGCGGCGTGGTATTGAAAATCAGTCATAAACCTTACACGCCTTAAATATAAATGATATGCCATAGCAAAGGTCGAAAAAGAACCTCTTTAAGCCTCAAACATAACGGACAAAAAAAAATGAAAGAAAATGCTAAAAAGCCACATTTTGTGTTTACATTTTTATTAAAAGGACTTTCACAAAAATTTGTTTTTCCTGTCAAGTCAACCCCGTCGTACGTCGCGTCGCGTCGCGTCGCTTGGTCGCTCGTAGCCCAAAGACAAACCTCTCTAACCACTCAATTTGCTTCGAGGAACCTTCTGGCTTTCATTTCATTAAGGTAAACATCTCTTCATTCGCCTTTGCACCTTTATACCTTTATATGTATACCAACAACTTTAAGTTATGCCTCCTATCTATGTGATGTGTTGATACAATAAAAACAAAATGATAAAACAACAAAAACAAGTAAATCTACCATCAAGACAATCTAACAGTCATCCATTTTCATCTCTACGCATAAATTTTTCATAAATATTTCCATTCCTCTTATAAATAAAGAGCCTCGTGGCAATGGCAACATCAAATTTAACAAAAAAAATAAAGAAAAATCGTCCTTGAAAATGAAGCCCATTCCAGGGAGTGGGGTTGTAGTATGTGAAAGTATAAATACTGTTACCATAAGAGCTATAAAGGAGCTAGGATAACGATACATAGAGAGGACCAAAATAAAACAAATCCAGGCATACACTTAGTAAGATAGAACAGTGTTGCCAATTTGTTAACATTTAAGTGTTTTTTTGTTTGCTTATTTACAAAAAAAAAAACAATTGAATGGTAACAAACTTGGAATTTAATTTAAAAATAAATAATAGATTTTTTTCTCATTAAATAATTATAAATTAAGTACCAAGTGCTACCACTTATTTTCTTTTTTTGTGAAATATTTCGAATTTTTGTCACTTTTAAATGAAATTTTCCAAAATTAAAATTCATGTACAATTCTTATAAAATAAACATTCCCGAAAAATCACTGCTGCCTTTTTATTGTTTTAGTGAAATATTAAAATAAACTTGTGAAATTTAAAAGAAGTTTTCAAAGTAAACTGATTAATGAATTTATTGCTTTAAGATGAATTATTAATAAGTTTGAAAAAATCTTAAAAAATTCGTGTACAAATCCTATTTATAAATATTAACGAAAAATCACTGCTGCCACTTTACTAGTTAAGTGAAATATTCAAATTATTTTGTCACTTTTAAATAAAGTTTTACAAAATTAAATAGGACAATCTGAAGAATTCTCACAAATTTCGTGTACACATCTTATTCAAAATAAATATTAACCAAAAATCACTGCTGCCACTTTAATATTTTAGATAATTCACTAATAATATTTCAATTTTAATGAATTTTTCTAAAATTAAATTGTCAATTACATATTTATCAGTTTGATGAATTATTACTAAATTTGTGTACAAATCTTCTAAAATAAGCATTAACAAAAAATCACTGCTGCCAATTTATTGTTTTAGTGAAATATTAAAATAATTTTGTAAATTTAAAAAGAAATAAAATAATTTATGAATTATTGTTTTAAGATGAAGAATTGATAAAATTCTTACAAAATAAAAATAGACATCATCTTAGTACCATTGCTGCTACTTAAGATTTTTAATAAAATATGTAGGTATTCAAATAATTTTGTCAGAGAAGAAAATTCTTCGAAATAAAAAAGTGATGAATTTATTGATAACTGTCATATCATAAAGAATTGGTTAAATTCTTACAAAATTCATTTTAAATTAACATAAACGAAGAACCATTGATGCCACTTTATTGTTTTATTAAAATATTTTAGTCAGTTTTAAAAGAAGTTTTTAAATTAAATTAAGTAATGAATTACTATTTTGAGATAAAGAATTGCTAAAATTCATACAAAATTCAAATAGATAATAAGTAAGTAACATTATTGCCACTTGAGTTTTTTTAAGTGAAATATTCAAATAATTTTGTCAATTTAGAAAAAAGATTTTCAGGGTAAAACATGTGATGAATTTGTTAAATTTTGCGAAAGATTGGCTAATATTCTAACTAAATTCGTAAGAAAAATCATATAAGAAGACTTTAAATAAATTCGAGTGGTTCCATTTCAGTTTTTAAATAAAAAAATCGAATAACTTTTGCAGTTTAAAAAAAAAATCTGTAATTTATTGTTTGTTATTATGCGATAAAGAAAGACTTAAATTCTTACAAAATTCGTATGTAAACCTTTTGAAATAAATATCAACTGAATTTCACTGCTGCCACTTTACTATTATTAATGAAATAATTCAATAATCTTTTTTTTTAAAGAAGTTTTCGAATTAAAATAAGTTATGAATTATTGTTAATTGTTTTGATATGAAGAATTGCTTAAATTCTTACAAACTTTGAATGCAAAATTTATATAATAAAAATGAACTAAGTACCAATGTTGCCACTTAGGTATATAATTTAATAAGACAATCAAGTAATTTTTCTAGTTTTAAGAAAATTCTACAAAATTAAATAAGTGTGGAACTATTGTTAATTATTTTGAGATGCAAAATTGATTAAATTGTTACAAACTGCAAATGGCATAAAATAAAATAGAATAGTATAAAATAGACATCATAAGTACCACTGATGCCACTTAACTACTTAAATGAAATATTCAATTAATTTTATCAGTTTTAAAAAATCTCTTCGATATAAAAAAAGATGAATTTTACTAACATTTGTTATATGAAACAAATACATAATTGTTTAAATTCTTGCTAAATTCGTATGCAAATCATTTAAAATTGAGTTCAAATAAGTAGGTACCACTGATGCCACTTAACATCTTAAATAAAATATTCAAATAGTTTTGTCAATTAAAAAAAAAAAATTCGAGATGAAAAGTTATGTATTTATGGTTAATTTATTACGTAATAAGGAATTGCTTAAATTATTACTAAATTCGTATACAAATAGACATCAAATAAATACAACTGATGCCATTTATTTTCTTAAATGCAATGTTCAAATAATTTTGTGAATTAAAAAAAAAGTTTTTCGAAATGAAAAGTGATGAATTTATTGTTAATAAATGTTTCGTGATAAAGAATTAGTCAAATTCTTACCAAATTCGTATATACAATTATTTTGAATAGGTAGAGTATCACTGCTGCCACTTTATTATTCTTATTGAAATATATCAATAATTAAAAAAAAATACTTTTAAGCAAAAAATAAATAAAAAGAAATGTGCAAATCTAATAATAAAAGCAAGTCAATTAATACTGAAAATTAACCCTTTAACCACTTGTCCATCACCCGTGTCCTTACCAAATTCTTTGTCAGAAATAAAAAGCCTGAAGTAAAATCTAATATTCAATTCATGTCACGGTTTGTTGAATTAAGGATGCCTTTGGCATTTACTTAATAATAATGTAACTTAGATATATATGAAATTGCGTGTGAATTCTTGCAAGAAATTATTGTTTGAAGCTAAAAAAGTTTTATGTAAATTCAGTAAATTGGGTAAAAATAAAACAAAAAAAATAGAAATGAATAAAAAAATATAAAACCCCATTTTTTTCTTCAATTTTTCGTTTGTCATTTTACAAAATCACTATACATAATATATACAAAGTGTCATTATTTATAATTGCAAAGACTTAAGAAAATTGAATTAATTTAATATCCTGATTGTTGTATTTTTGAACAAAAAGTTGGTACATATTTATCAAAATAAATTGCTTTTGAAGATAAAATATGTTGAATTTATGTAAAGTAGTCCATAACTCTTACAGTAGGTACAGGGGTTGGTATACCTTTTGTATAAATGCCTATGGGACTATACCAATTATAATTAGTCATTGTTTGTAGATATTAATATCATCTTGGATCAATTTCTTAATTTTATTACTTTTGGTCTATGTAGATATATTTTAGTCATTAAATTTTTGTTTTTTTTTGAAAAATTAAATAATTTACTTGAATTTGAAGAAGCTGCAAGATTTATGAGGGATTTTAGAAATATTAATGAGAAGATAAATTTAATGAATATGTATACCTAATCATTTTTGCAAACTGTTATACAAGGAGATTTATTAATAGTAAAACAATATTAATAGTGAAAAAAGTAGGTATTGAAGAATATTTGTTAAAGTGATCCATGGGCAAGTTGTTATATGAACGTTCTGAGGTTTGTTTGGGATCTAATTTAAAATTTATTGCGAATTTGCACAAATTTTCACATTTTCCTGCCAAATACTATAAGAAAAAAAAATTTAAGGAAATTTTTTGAAAATTTAAGTAACCAAGCAGGAAAAGTATTTAGTGAAGCGATGTAATGATGAATTCTGAAAATGACCTTTTCCAATATGTACATCGACAGAAATTCCAATAATTCTGCGTTCAATTTTGATCCTGAGATTCTCTTATCATTGTGGCTCTTTATTAATAGCAAATGGTTGTAGGACGAATGAAGTTATAGCCGATTGATTGGTGTATTTCTGAAAATGTAATTTTGACCGAACTTCTATTTCAATAAATCAAATGTTTGGACTTTTGCTTGGTTTTACTAAAACCATAACAACAACCGCCTCTGCACATAAATAAAATAAAGTTTTGATCTCCAAAATAGTCAGTCTTGATATCACGGAATTGGTTTTCTATCAATCCAAGAGATTATCCATTTTTCTTGAAAAATAAATAATGAGTCAATAACGCCCCCAGCGTAAAATTCACATAACGCACCAAAATGTCAATGTTTGTGAATGTAATGGCATTTTGATAATTCCTTAGGGAGAATTTGCTTATAGGTATTTGAGAAATTGCCTTGGGTTCAAAATAAACTTCAGAATAATTCTCGGAAGATTGTTTTTTTGTCTTTTTTTAGAACACTTTTGATAACAGTTTTTTTTTTCATTTTTTTATGAATGTTCCATATGAAGAGTTAAAATAGGCCAAATGAAAACTCACGACGACGTTTGCAAAAATCTAGTTAAAAAAATTCGATTTTCTTTTATTTAAAACAAAAAACATACATTAAGTATTCTTCGTTCTAAAAATTAAATTACATTTTTTTTTTTATTCAAACCTTTAATATTAGTAATGATGATACAAAAGCTTTGCAGTCTAACTAAAAGTGTGTTATCCACACAAAAACCCCATTTTAAAAATATTTTCCTAATACATTTCACAAGAATTTAGTATAATCACTGTTATAAACAGCAATGCATATCTATGTATAGTAAATTGTAATTCTTGTAATTTTCTCCTTAAACCTTATTACTTACGATTATATTTAAATTCTAACGAAATAGAAATTCCAATGAGAAATATCATTTTTTATTTCTCAATTTATTAAATTTTTCAAATTCACTAGAAAATCTATTGAAAGCTATAGAAACTTGAAATGAAAGCAAGAACAAAATATAATAATGCAAAATATTCTCGTGAATATAATGGCTAAAGGCGTTTCACAATAATTTTATAAAGCATAATTTCAACAATAAAAGTAGATCAAAACATTTGCTCATAGGTAGGTATACAAGAGAAAAATCTGCATGGGGTATTGAGAAAAGCTTGTTATAACTTGTGAATAGATAAATTTTATTTAAAACGAAATTGAAGCTATGAAATTGTAGAACTCACTTGAAAAATATTAGATTAATGATATGCTAAATCAAACGCGCACGACTGGGCCGTACAAATTTGCTCAAAGGGAATTTAAAGCTAAATTGTTGTTGGTAATGAAGAATGTAAAGTAAGGGTTTAATAATGTTATGATATTTTTCAAGAAAAGGTGAACAAGTGTAAAATTTTTTAAAAGCAATATAAGTAGAACAATTTAGAAGTATGAACAGGACGACTATTACAAAATCGATAAAACCATTTGGTCTTCTAAAGCAGAAAAATAATTACTAATTGAGAGCGTTTTTCGGTGGGTTAAATATAACGTTGTCAATGGTAAAAATTACATAGTTCGCTATGTTAATTCTAACGTAGTCGACTCGATTAAAATAAATTGTTATAAATAAAAACTTAAAAAGGTTATATTAATGGAGAAACTTGGTTAGGATTCGCAATTTTGAAGATCGTTTATGTTAAACGAGAAGCTCGGTTAAATCAAATAACTATATTTAGTTAACTTCACACATCTCTGAGTAGATTGGTTACTTTGAGCGATTTAATATGTTTCAATAACTAACTTAATTGGTTATTGAAACCGAACAAACGAAAACAGAAGAAGTTTAATAAAATTTAACGGAATCAGTATGTAGATTTATAAAATTTTTTCCTATAATTTAACTTGGTGAGTTTGCAGGTTGTATATTAACCATGTCTGTTATTTAATTCAACCAAGTTTTATGTTATTTTTAACCGATCATTTTTTGAGTATGAATAAAAAAAAGCTAAAGCTAAAACTTGAATTTTTAAGTAAAAGATTGATTGATGGTGAATAAAAATAAGCTAGTTAAAGTAAAGTGTCTGCTGAAGAAAAAAAAATAAAACTAAAACTTGGATTTTTAGGGAAAACCTAGGTTTTTGGTGAATAAAAATAAGCTTAGACTAGCTACTTATTGTGTCATTTAGTTTTAGTTTGTTTTTTCCAGCTTAAACTTCAATTTATGTTAATAAAAATAGCTTAAACTAAAATATTATATATAGTAAAAGCTACAAAAATATCAAGATTCTTTCATCCCTGTATCTAGAAAGCTTAGCTTGGGTTTTATTTTTAGTATTATCATTAGTAATTGTATGAATATGGTCAATTTTATGCTAGTTAATTGAGTATAAGAATAAGGGACCCAAAAGTAAGACAATTTTCTTGAAAAAAAAATCCGCAATATATTTCTGATGTGATCTTATTGTCATTAAACTGAAATGCAGTATTATTAAAATTACGTTAGTCATTACATGTACATTGTACAATATACCTACCTAGGATAATTTAAAATTATTAGAGCCCTTTTGCGAAAGCTTTTAAAATATCAAAACTGTTGTATGTATTGAAGCTACCCGGTCTAGTTTAATTTTAGTTCAAAAAACAAAAATTCTCCTCCAGGGAATGTCATAGGTATAAATTCTTAGAAAGTTGGTCCAACCGCTTAGGCTCGAGTTCGATATTAAGTGGACGTACAGACGCATCAGAGACGATACGATATGATAAAAACATTTTTGTATCAGCAACCAATACTTGCCCTATATAGAACAGATAAAAAGTGTTGGCAAACAAAAATTGTAAACGCCATTCCTATTTACGATTCGGTCTATTTAAAACAGTTAAGTTATAGCTTATAGATCTTCCTTATAGTCGAAACATTAATTAATTAAACAAAAGAAAGAAAAAAGAATTTTCTAGCTCAAGCTGTTATCCTAATGTTTTTTTAAATTCACATAAAGCAAAGCTTAAGCTAGAACTGTCTAGCTGGTAGTAAAAACCCAGGCTTGTCAGATTATGCAGGCGATTTGAAATTTCATTTGACGACACGAAAATCGGTTTGGCGATGTACCACCAAAAAGACGGTATTTTTAGTTTTTGACGATTAAAATTTTTATATGAAAAAAATCCAACTAACAACAGCTGTTGATAAATACATTGAATTCGTTGAAGAAGGCTAGGTATACAAATGGATATTGTTTTCTTTAATTTTTTGGATTGGTTTGTTTGTTTTTTTTTTGAATAAAATGTTTTTTGATGTAAAAATTACAACCTGCGAAATTTGATTTCATTTTTGAATTTGGTGATTTATTAAGTGTAAAATTTTGAAATTTGGCGATTTTTTGGCGATTTAAATTTTACGTTTGGCTATTCCGCTTTTTCGAACCTGACAACCCTGGTAAAAACTATGACTAGTTGGCTTTAAATTCCTTCAAAAAAAAGATTTTACATTCTTTTTTTATTAACAAGACCCATTAACAGTGGAATAATACAACAGATTGACAATTTTGTAAAAAAAAAAAAGCTCAAAACTTCAAAATACACTATTCGAACTTTTTGACAAAAAACTTATATGTGGTATTTTTGCAGTCTATTTATTACAGACTCGAATTGTTTAATCAAAATAGTATATACGCTGTTTCCGAGGAAATCAACTGAAGCAGTCATGTTCCATATCCGATATCGAAGGTTAAAGTTCAGAACAGCTCGTAAGTCATTTTGGCATGTTCTTCAGAATTAAAAAAAACCTTCTAATTTTAATATGGCGATCTGTAGTAAGAAGTTTTTAATTCTGCCTTTTTCTGTAAAATGTTCAGAACAAGATTGTTACGCTGAAATTGTCATAAGGTGGCTCTGAATTTTCGAATTATTTTGCACTAATAATATTTTTGTCAAATTTTTCGACTAACGAGGTACTGCACTTTAACCGTCGATATGTTCTATTTAATACCAATTTTTCATTTTTGATTTGTTCATTGAAGGGTAAGTTATATAAGAATTAAAATAAAAAATGTGTAATTGGTCAAGAGTAGACGAAATAAAATGCTTATTGAATTCGTGGATTGATAACAACAAAGATGCTGAAGCAGATTTAGTTATTAAACTTGCAATTTCTTCCATATTTTGCAACTTCTCAGTTATTTAATATTAAAACTCAGGGTTCATATGGTGCTCAAAATCTAATGTTTCAATTCACCGGATATTCCATCAGAGTTCATCGATACACTACACATGAGTGAAAATTTCAAGTGTCGACACGACATGACTATTCGCTACGTACTGACAAGTCACAATCTATTTAAAAAGGGTCAAAGTCCTAGATCATATAGATTTTATTTGTTGTAGCTGAATTATTATACTAAACTTATATTGCATGAAATAATCCATGCGCTTTTTAAACATAAAATTCAGATAAAAATTATCCATAAAAGCTAAAAAAAAAATCCACAAAAAATTGTCAATTAAAAATCTACGACTTTGGGTGCTAAGAAAATTATTTTTTTTTTTCGTTTTTTCGTCAGCTAGGCGCTAACTTCAGACTTATTTTAGTGGGAACTTTAATAACTAAGAAATTATGCCAGCTACAAAGTTTTGTTTTGCACAACAAATAAGCATTTCAAATTAGCTAAAAAATTCAAATATCATCATTTTTTGATTCCGCCAAAAAGTGCCATCCAAAGTAAGAAACGTCCTGTGAGGGGCTAATCGCATATCAATTGCGTTCGGTAAACTATCAGATAGGCTATCCACCTATCTCAAAAATTTTTAGATACGTTGGGTTGTTGTTGCATCATCTGTTTTGTCACAAGGGATTACAACAACACAAAACTATCCGGATAGCGTTGGATAGATCCCCGAACGCGACAAATGACTTTCATTTCAAAAGTATAATCATCAAAAACAAAAAATAAAGAAAATAAATAAAAGATAAAACGTTTTATGCCAAGAAAATCCTTCTTTCTTAAAAACGTGTATATATATAATTTTGATAAATAAAAGATACCAAAAGAATCTCATTTTACTTATAGAAATAATTACTCTTGTATCTACTACTACTACTACTACTAAAAGCACTTAAGGGTATTAATAAATATAGAAATAATTTCATAGACCGCGACAACCCCCTCCCCCCTCTCCAAAAAAAAAATAAATAAATAAATAAATAAATCAAGCTTTAGATAAGTACCTATTTTGTATAATATAAAACTGACCTAGCAAATATTATGGGACCTTCTTCCATTTATTTCAAAAAAAGAAAAAACAAATTACGGAAGGAGTACTTATTGCAACCTAAATTATTATTATTATACCTACAACAAGGAAATAGAGAGGCTGAACTCTCGCATCATTTTCTTGGACGTTTTGTTTCTCTGTTTTAGACACTCTTGGTATAAATATCCTGGGGTAAGTAGGACCTACATATATATAAATACATACTTCTATGCGTTTGTATAAAAATGAAGAACTAAAAGCGTCTGATGGTGTTAGAGGTATCTACATGATTAACGATAATGAGGCATTTCTTAATGCAAGTTTAATGTTGTGTGGGAGGAGTTTTTTTTGTTTTTTTGTTCATAGTATTTTATTGTATAGTTTGTTTTTATGAGGTATCATTAACAATTATGGCAATTGCAAGTTATAAGAGAGTTGTGGCATAGCTAAGTAGATGGTTTGAAAAAAAAAAAAAACATTTTTATGATTTTACCAACAACGAAAAAAGTTAAGGAAGATATTAAGATATGAAACTATAGAGAACTTTTAGGTGATAAAGGTTTTCTATAGTCTGAGAACTTGGAAAAAACAAAAGGTGTGGTACGTTACGACTTATTCAAGCAAATTAACTATAGCTTTAAGGCTCAATATATTAGTGTGAGATTGTCGCAGTTTCTAAGTTATCTTTTGAAAATGCTTTTTCAATCAATTCCGAGTTAACTCATCCATTTCGGTGAGTTACAGAACTAATCGATTATGGTGCGTTACAGAACTTATCGTTTTGGTGAGTTATCAATTAACTCTGAATAGACTGAAGAGATATTTCTGATAGGTAGATGTGTGAAAAATAGAGTGCGACACTACTGAAATTTCCCTTCTCTTTTGAAGCCGTCCTCTATAATGTCTCGATAGTGAAAGCTCATTTCCATTGATTTTTGACAATTAAAAGTCAAAGTAAATCCTACAAAACTGCTTCACCCAGCGAATTTCCATTGGAAATATGAGGAAATATTATGTAAGTGTAGCCAGGGCCGGACCAACCATATGTGCAAGATGTGCAAATGCACAGGGCGCAAAATTCTGGGGGCGCTTTATCAGGAGCAAGAAGAAGTAATCAGCATTAGGCAATAACCCCGAAATCGATTTGGAAATATCGCCCAATAAAATTCTGAACAATTGTTGTTGTTTTTTTTTTTAAGGAAAGAACTCCCAAAAATAAAATTTGAAAAGTCAAGTGGGAAACAACGCCCAGAATTGGAAATATCACCCAAAAAAAAAAACAAGAAAAACCTCACTGTTTATGCGCCGCGATTTTTTGAAGGTTATATTTTATCATTGAAATTTTAATTTGGAAATATTTTAGGAAAGAACGCCAAAATTTAAAAAAAAGTTTGGAAATATCGCCCAAAATTGAAAAAATAACGCCCAAATTTTACAAAAACAATTTACGTTGAAAATATTTGGGCGATATTTCCAACTTAAGATTTGGAAAAATATAAATTTGGGCAATTAGCTTGGCTTATTGGCCAATGGAGATACTTTGGCAATAGCAATATTGATCAGTATATATTAAAGGCAAAATGGATTTCCATCGCTGCCATGGTAAACAAATTTGACGTTTCACCTTTTTCAAAATGTTTTCTCAAGAACTATCCTACCCGTACGAGAATTCTCGCAATTAAATAAAAATAAAAGAGGCACGAAAACAAACAAATGCAGTTTTTGAACAAATTATTAACATTTTTAAAATAAAATTAAAATTCGTCAAATCGGCTTCACTTCGTTTGATACCTCATTTGTCAAAATCAGTGCAGTATGAGAGTCGAAAGGGTGTTTTTTTAGAGGTATAGAACTTTTAAATGGAATAAAACAAAGATGATTTTTTTAAATTGACATGAAATTTACTGTATTCGAAATATAATCTTCTGGGATTATAATTTATAAATATGATTTCTGGCATTGACCGCCACGACCGGCTCGGAAGTAGTCTAATCTGGAGGTCCAATTTTCGATGACTTTTTCCAACATTTGTGGCCGTATATCGGCAATAATGCGGTTCGAATGTTGTCCTCGAAGTGTTCAATCGTTTCGGACTTATCGGAATAGACTAGCAACTTCACATATCCCCACAGAAAATAGTCAAGCGGCGTTAAATCGCACGATCTTGGAGGCCAATTTACGGGACCGTAACGTGAAACTATGCGGTTACCAAACGTTTCCTACAATAAATCAATTGTGGCACGAGCTGTGTGACATGTTGCGCCGTCTTGTTAAAATCATAGCTGCTGCACATCATGGTTGTTCAATTGATGAACGAAAAAGTCAGTAATCATGGCTCTATAGCGGTCACCATTGACTATAACGTTCTGGCCAGCATCGTTCTTAAAGAAGTACGGACCAATTATTCCACCAGCCCATAAAGCACACCAAACAGTCAGTTTTTATGGATGTAACGGTGTCTCAACATACACTTGAGGATTATCATCACTCCAAATACGACAGTTTTGTTTATTGACGTAAGTATTCACTAAACCAAAAGTGAGCTTCATCGCTAAACAAAATGTTGAGCGTAAAATGGACGTAGTGCGCGATACGTATTTCGAACAGAACCATGATTTTCAAAATAAATTGCACAATTTGGAAGCGTTGTTCAGGCGTCAGTCTACTCATGTTGAAATGCCAAACCAAACTATAAAAAATAAATCACTTGACAGCTGACAAAATGGCCGCCAGTTAAAATAGTGTTGCCAACTTAAAGTTCTATTCCTCTAAAGAAACACCCCTTATAAGATAGGTAGGTATAGTTGGTAAATTTAAAGAACGAAAAGAAACATTTTACAGTTTTTGCACTTTTTCAAACTAAATTTGACAACTGAAATTATCAGGCAATGAAATTCCCACCCGCAGGCAATAAATTGCCACTGAAATTGGCATTGCCTCAAATATTGCCAGTAGAGCCAGAGCGTAAAAGTTAACTTGGTTTCGGATAAACTAACTCTGGTTTGACTCTGAAGTTTCGTTCGTTGAACTTTATCCAGAGTTAACCCATAGGTTTCCTTGACAATCTCAAGAACTGTCAAAAAACCTGGGTTTTGCGGTTTTTAAAAAAACGCCCGAAACGGAAGAAAAAAGATGTTCTGTGCTCAATAATTAAAACATAGTACATAAAATTATTAAATCAAGGTCAATATAGTTCTGATCTTCTTAAAATCCATGCCGAAATGGTAAATTCGTCACCCTTTAATACCTTCGTTAAAATATACCTACCTACAAAATAGAAAGCAAATTAATCACGATTCCCTCAAAAAATATCTGCACCAAATCCGTTTTGCGGGGACAAAAACTCTAATCCTCTTTTTGACCAACGAAAAAAACAGAAAAAACATTGACCTTTGTGTTATACTAAATCAATGTTAGTTAAGCAAACGAAAGAATTGAAAGCAAAAAACAAATAATACCTCCCCATTGCATAACTACTAATTCCATGTTTCGCAAGAATTTTCACCAACAACGAAAAAAAACCTCTGTCAACACCACCGTCCCATGAGTCACTTAGTCCTTTTTCCTAAAGGCACAAAAAACGGTTAGTACCTATAAATACAACACAGGAAATAGCAAGGCCAAAAGAAGGAAAAAAAAAAAAAAAAAAAAAGGGTATAGCTATAGACCATTGAGACTTAAGCTAAATATACACACGTCATGTATGTTAGCAAAAAATAAAAAGGAGAAAGAAAAACAAAACCTTTTCCCTTCTTATTTCACGTTTCATCAGTGCACCCTTCATCGTCCATTCCATCTCTTAACCAATATCATTGATAATTTCTTTTATGGGAGCAAATGGCAATTGCGGACTATATGGTGAGCGATAGTAAATGGCGAAAACACAATCGCGTCACACTCTACACACCACACACATTCTGCTTGATGTGTGCAAACATACATGAAAACAAATCGCCTTGTCGTAGGTTATTAGGATCGTAAAACCAGGCCGAGCCCATCATCATCATCAAGAAGGCAATCGACATACTTCAATGAGCTTTCGTTTCAGGCCCACTATTATTATTGGAAGAGAAGTTTAGTTCAGTCTCTATAGTTTGCCAAACTAGTAATAATGTTTACGAAGACATAGAAATATATAGGAATATCTCTTCTATAAAGGATATCGACATACAATACCAACGTCCTACAACTACAACATATACATAGACATAGAACGAAGAGGCTGATATTATGGATTAGATTTCAGGCGGGATTAGAGGTGGATTTGGTATAGGTAATTCCAAAGGCTATGAATGCAAATAGGTTTTGTTGTCGAATGGTCGATAGGCCAAAAAGGGAGGAATATTAAAGGGTATATAGTATATACACTCGTATACCTACGTCAAGGTAACAAAGAACATTAAGGACCTTAGGAAAAATTTAATATGATATTTAAGCCAAGTCTCGCATGCGTGTAACTGAAGCAAAAAAAGAAAAACTTCGAAAATGATATTCATTTATATTCTTAGAAAGCAAAAAAGGTGCGCTCAACCTAACCGACACTTGCAATTAATGTTGTTGACCTTATCTCTATGAGGGCATTTTGTTTAATGATATCAAATATAAATGGTCTTTCAATAGCATTTAAGTTTCACCACGGTCTATAATATTTACATAAAACATATACATATGTACCTATGTAGGTATAAAAAACATTTGTGATTAAAAAGAAATATTAAATTAGGTAAAGAAAAGTTGAAATATTTAAATATGTCACGGAAATAAAAACTGTCCTTATGATAACCTCACTTTTCGGAAGACAAATAGGTTTTATTTTCGGTTTGACTTTTTTATAGGGTATTATACAAAGTTCCGGTGATCAATCAACTGGCAGTGAAATAGCTGTAGAAACAAAAAATAAAGTGAAAAGTAGATATAGTCTCGAAGACATGGAAAACATTTTTTGAACTCACGATTTTAAACTTGAATTTCAAATACAAAAGTTATCTAAAAAAGCTACAAAACAGGAAAAATATTTTTCATTAGAATTTGCGGGCAATTCACAAATTTTTCAAGAGTGAAGGTATATCTGTCCTAAATTGTACATTATGAAAAAAAAATTACGCAGTGGAATTCCTACTCGAGTTTTTTTATTTTAACATTAGAAATGTTTAAGCGGAGGCATACCTACTAAAAATGTGAAAAAATCAACAGAATTTCAAAAAAGTGCACCGCCGAGTAGAGAAAGAGGGTGAAACGTCAGGGAAATAGACAAAATTATTGCGTTCATGCTATGTTCTTACTGGTCTGAAGAAACAGAATACGAAGAAGATGATAAAACGGACACCAAAAAAAGGAGAAGTGTTCGTAGGCAGGGATGGCCACTACATTTTTCACATTTGCTACGTAGTTTATGTAGTTAAACGTAGTTAAATGTACTTAATGAAACAAATTGTAGCAAACTTAGTTTTAAATATCAAATGTTCTGTCAGTTGTAACTTTGAAGCTTGAGTCAAAATGTTCAAATTTGTATTGAAATTTTATTATTTGTCTAAACGTAACAATTTGTAGAAAATAAGACGTGATAGTTTATTAAATTAACTACGCGTAGTTCATGATGTAGAAAATGTAGTGTAGTTAATTCGGCCAACCCTGTTCGTAGGCTTTCCAGATTTGTATGTGAAGAAGAGCAAATTTAAAAGAGAATTTATTTAAAGTTTTAAAATACATAAATGCTTTTTTCATTTCTAATGCACCTCAACTATGCTGGAATGGCAAATCGGGTAAATTTTATTCATAATTAAGTATTTGTTGTCATGAAAAGGTGCATCTCACCTTACGTCTTTCGAATTTGGAAGAAAATAGTAGGTCCCCTCTATACCTGGCGATAACAATATAGTCACTATAGGCCCTGCAGCTGGAGCATCACTTTGTAATTAATTATTTTCATAAAACAGCTACAAAATAATTTTTTTTTGTGCAAAAAAAATCATTATTAAAATTACAGCTATACAAGTTAAAAAGTATACATATATTCGTATATACAGGGTGTCCCGAAACTCAACGTCAAGCGGGGACTGAGTGGATATGGTAGGTTGCATCTGGGAAAAATGTACTGGGAAAAATAAGAAAAAAAAATCCATTTCGCTTGGTTGCCACATTTTAAGGTACTGTGATTACAAATTTCCAAATTTGGACATGTTTATTTTTTACGTTACCCTAAAAAACCATGCTTTATTGCAATCATCAAATTCAAAAATAAATATTTTAAGTTTCGTAAGAAAAATAAAGTTTGACTGAGTCATGGTTCAAAATAATTTTGTAATCTAACTTTGACGCTTCATATTTAAAAAAAAATTGTACTACACTACCCTCAGCAAGTTATTTAAAAAATTGTGCCATTTTATCAAGATTACAAAATGGTACAACACTTGCTTCTTATTCATTAGTAAAAAATGTTATTGTTTTTTTTTTATTTGAAAAAAGGACCAAATTTCATTTCAATCACTTTTACGTGAATAATAATGCGTTGTTGGAATCGCAAATCAGATTTCCAGAGGAGTATGCAAGATAAACAGAGGCACTAGAATAAATTACTATTTGCGGTAAATTAGAGTGACAGATATTCACATATACGTAATGTACGCTATGATCTCAGTTCGGTAGGATTCGCAAAAGGTCCTTTGAGAAAGTCATATGTAGCCTTTTTATTTTTATGTCTAACTAACTCTTAGATAACCCGAGCGTATAATTTCAAAGTATTTTTTAATATACAATAAAACCCGCTTAAGAGAAACTGCAAAATGTCAGTCTTTCTTTCACTTAAGCGGGTTTTTCACTTAAACGAACCCTGCTTAAGTGAAAAAAAATTTCACTTAAGCGGAGTCCGGATAAGTAAAAAAAAGCACTTAAGCGGATTTAAAAATTCCAAAAAGGGTTCTGACATATCAGAAATTCAAATGTCATTTTCGTGATGAAAAATTGGTGGAGGTGAAAAATAAAAAAGAAGTAAAAGCGTTCAGCAAATTTTTGTTCTGTTGTATTAAATTAAACACTTAAGAGAGTTTTTTGTTGTTTTGATGTTTCAGGTATCCGGGTTTTTCACTTTAGCGAGTTTCGCTTAAGCGGAGTGTTATAAAGTTAATTGGTCGACAAATACTCGGGGATGAAAAAAGTGTTTCAGATAAGCGGGTTTTTCTCTTAAGCGGGTTTTACTGTATATATATATTACAATAATTCACAAGCCCTCAAAGTTAAAAAATATTTTATTCAAGTTGCGAACCATATTTCAACAACCTTTAAATGTCTTTTTCTGAACTCTGAAGTTTCTTAAAATAAATTCTGTAACTTTATACAACTGGCCTATTCTTGATTATGTAGTTATATCTAAAATAATAAAAAAATAATAATTCAATAATCATTAAAAAAGCCTTCTATAAATAGCCTCAAACAATGGTACTAAAAAAATGGTTTTAATGAACACTTTTTGAGTTTTACTTTAGCTGCACTTGCCTCCAAGCAGTGAAGTACATATATCAACGTGGGCTCCATGCTTTCAAGTTACAGCATAGAAAAAATATCAGTTGCAGATACTTGCAGGTCTGGAAGTAATTTTCAAATTTGTCTCACTGAATTGGGTTTCAAGAAACTTGGTTTTGAAGGTGGTATATATCAAAAAGTTATGATTTCTTCGGTGCTAACTGTCAAAATAAACTGGGTAAGCCCATTATTTTTAGAAAAAATGTGTACCTTAAAAATAAAATAAAATTAATGCATTGACCCAGGTCTGAGAAATTCGATTTTTTGCGAAACCATTTATCAACTTTCAAATCAATTTTCTCGAAAAAAATATATGAAAAAATATTATTAATTTATAATAGTCCGAGTTATATGATAGGGTTTAATAAAGAATAAATAAAAGAATTAGAGAAAATCCTACCGTTATTTTGTTTTCACGAAAAAAGTACAAGTAGGTAAAAATAAAAAAGGGTGTTTTTTTCTGATTTTTGCCTAACATTTTAGAAAAATGTCCGTAAATTTTTTGTAATCAGTTTTTCTGAACTAAATTTTGAAAAAATATTTCTAAGACTAATCTTAATATGTGTGTCGATTTTCAATAAAATCCGATAAGTTGTTCAGATTTAACAGACTTCTTTTGAATTTCTGTACCCTCAAATTTTAGAAAAAATGTCAATAATTTTATTTTTGATAGTTATTTCTTAACCAAATTTTGACCAAATATGTATAAGACTAATCTTGACATGGTCGCAAAATTTTATAAAAATCTGAAGAAAAGTTCAAATTTAACAGACTTTTTTTTAAATTTAACAACATCGAAAACCACAAATTAAAAAAAAATATCAATAATTTTTTTTCTAATAATTTTTTCTTAACCAGATTTTTATCAAATATGTACAAGACAAATCTTAACATGTGTGTCAAATTTCATAAAAATCTGTTAAATTGTTAGACTTTTTTGAAATTTTGTTACAACATCAAAACCCTCAAATTTTAGAAAAATGTCAATAACTTTTTTCCTACTCAATTTTTCGTAACAAAATTTTGATCAAATATGTAAAAGAGCAATCTAAACATGAGTGTTAAATTTATTTAAAATCCGTTAAATATTTTAGATTTTACAGATTTTTTCCGCTCTCCCATAGACTGTGCTACGTTCCTTCTTTAACACGCAACTTCTCGTACATCGTGCACTTTTGTGTTACCCTGGACTCGATTAGTGTTGTGGAAATTGTGTTAGTTATTATATAGTAATAGTTACTAAAAACTTCACTATTTTCACCGGCAGTATTCTGCAAACATCGACTCTGGGAGCGAAGTCACGAGGTATCAAACTTTGTACACGTTGTGCGAGGTACGGGTGGTATTTGTTTTGTTTTAAAATTTGATAAGCAATGCTCTTCGGAATTCCAGGATTTACGCAAAAAATTAAAAGTTAAAATTTTATAAACTTATAACAATTATTTCATTCATAATTTCAACAGTCTTATTTTAGGTGAAATTTTAATATTTAAAAAACTGCTGAGTTCAAAAATAGGTGTGTTCTCAACAAATTAACATTTAAATAACTCCCAATTGAAAAACTAAATATCATTTTGCTTAAATTAAAGATTTTGTTTTATAAAAGGCTGAAATATAACAAAAATGTTTTGATTTGAATGATAATGTATAAACTCGAATTTCCAGAGGATCTACCGTTGAACAGATAGTTAATTCAAAAAATAAGAATGTTAAGTTTTTACCTTACAAACCTATAAGTTAAAGTATACCTCATGAGCCGTGCTATATATATTAAAACGCCATAATCCTAATTCTGAGTCTGTTTGGCTTGATTTGTCGGTTTGGAACCAGTGCCACTCTCACATCGATAAAATTTGTCCAGAAACGATGAATATTGAAACAAATCATTTTGTTAAATTATTTATTTATCTACTTTTGTTATTTATACATACTAACCACATTTTTGTAAAAAGTCAGTGATTTGACGGAGGTTTTTTTCATGAAGATTTTTTCTGTAGCTTTTCTTAATAATACTTAAAAACACATGTAATAAATTTTTCAGTAGTAACTTAGTTCCATATCAAATCTCTGAAATATCTAATGAAATAATGTATAATAATTCAACTACAACACAATAAATAAAATCAAATCTTTTATGAGATTAGTTTTATTTTCAATGTTTCTCGACCAATTTTATTGATGCGAGAGTTATGGTATACAGAACGTAGGCTCATCCCATTATTTGATGCAAATCCTTTGAATACGATTACAAATCTTATACTAACCATGGTCATCAAGGTTTTCTTTTATCATTATAGGTCCGTTATATGGAGCCCTTTATTAAAGTTTTTACCAAAATTTATAGGAAATTCAAAATTAATCTCAAATTGCAATACATTTTGAGCACATTTTCAATAATATTTAAATACAGCTTCAATTTCACTTCATTGTATATATAAAAAAAATTTTTAAATACATATTTTGAAAGTTTGAATGATCCTGCTCTGATCAATGTTTAAAATTTCAAGTCTCTAGATTATCGGGAAAATAGTTTAAAATCGATAACAAAATTTAAAGCGAACAAACAAACAAACATAAAATGTTTTTTATTCTACATAATAAACTTAATTCCTAGTATGTGTTTTTTCACAGATTGTTGAATTAAGGTAAGCAAGATCGTGGCTAAAAGTAACACTTTTTTTTTTGTTTTTAATAATTGTGCTTCAAATATCGGAAATAAATCAGCGAAACTTTTTGAAAGAAAAAAAAAATTACAAAATCCATTAAAAACTTCAAACTAAATTTTTTAAGAATTTGTCAAAATGTGTAGACGGGTATGTTGGTACAATACTAATTGACAATAAATTGTGTATCTGCAAAGTGAATCTATATTTATTAACTGTCAACACAAAATTCAGTCATAACTTTTAACATTATAGTCCAGTCAGTGAAGCCAAAAAAACAGCCAAATCAGAAATAATCGCCGTCAAAAGTCCTCATCGATATGAGCGCCGCTAACAATTTTACGGGGGGTTGAAGGCCCTTCAAAATGGTTTTTCATAAATAACTCCCAAATGGTAAGTTGTACAAAAAAAAGTCAAAGACTAATTTGTAGCTTGAAATATTTCCTACAAAAAAGATTAACATACTTTTTTTCATACAAATAAAAATTTTTGAAATAAACCAATCAGAAAAGTTAAGGGTTTTACTTTTCTATGTAGTATGGGCGACTTAATTCCAAAATTGTGCATTTTGTGATAATTATTATACATACATGTACAGTAGGGTGGAGCGTCAAATTTTTTTTTCGATTTAGCTATTCGAATAGCACTAAAAAGTTGCGTAGTTACGTAAGGTATCCGTAAAAAATAAAAAAAAAATAAAAATTGTTTTTCTTAGCCCTCTACCACAGGTCAATATTTTGCAAAATTGGAAAAAAAGTAATAATTTTTTTTGTTTTATTCTGTATTTCCGAAAGTATAAATCCTACAAAATAATATTTGTAGTAAAAAGAAAGATAATTAAATTTCCTATAAAAAATGTACAACAACTTATATTGTATGATTAGCCGTTCTCGAGATATATGTTAAAAGGCGCTACATAGATACAAATTTTTCATATATTTGCGCTATGGAAATCTTTTTTAGCTGGAGCGAGTCACAAGTTACATCAACCCCTTTGTTGGATAGAACTAGCGATCAGGATTTGGAAGAATTTCTAAAAAAAAAAAATCTTATTGGCATGTCATTTTCGGACTTCCTTTGTCACACTCAAGCTGTTGAGCGCTGTGTGAAGATGGTGACCGAAGCTTCAATAACAGTAGCTGGTAAAAAATAAGATATATTCTCGAAATATATTGCCATTTTTCCACAAAAAAAAAAAATTACAACTTGAAATATAAAAAGTTTAATTGGGTTAGTTTCTGAATGGCGTATTTTGAATTTTTAAGTTTTTATTTTCAAGTTTGTGTTAGTTTATTTGTCTAAATAAAGTTAATATATTATAATTTGTGTTTTCTTTTTTCATGAATTATCATATAATTTATTTATAAATTGTGAAATAATTTTAACGTTTCCGAAAAAAATTTTTTTTGTTCCAAAAAGTCGAAACTTTGAGCTAAGGTAGGACCAAACTTTTTTTTTTTAATGTCAAATTATTCTACTCATCGAAACGCAAAAAAATGGAGGTATTCGAAATTGATACAACAACTTTTATTTTTCTCCATACATCGACGCTCCACTCTAATGTACAGTGTACGTGTGGAATTACGCACTGAATTTTGTTTCGTATTGTAGTTTTAAGCTTAAGAAGCTACCTATAAATTATAACTGACTTGAAGCATTATTATTTTTTGATTTGTACATGTTTGATAATTGAGCATTTCTCAGTCGAATAAGACATACCAAAAAATGTTTGAACTATAATCTAAAGAAATTGCTGTTTTTAATTTAAAGAACATAAAAATCCTTGTATATTTTAATCTTTTAACTACCTGCGTACAAAATATGAAACAATTAATTAATTCAAAATAATTTATACAATAAATATATTTGTCGAAGTTAAATTAAGATTCGGTAAATAGTTTTTGAAAAATACACGATTCTTCTTATTTATGGCGTAATATTTAAAACTAAAGTAGAAATGCCGTTTTCTTTGGAGGATACGAATATTTTAACTTTTCGCTCGATTCGTAATTGTAACTTTAAGGGTTCACTTTTATTTTGAACAGTTACTTTTTACCCCCGACTGGCGTTACTTAAGACAGATGGTATTTTCCTCAAATTAATTCCCAAGTCAAAAAAAAAAAATCCTAAATAACAAACTAGTTTATGAAGTAAATTTTTTTCAATTCATAAATCCCAACTAGCTAATGAATTTGTTTTTTTTTTTTAAATTCACGAGTCCATTACCGATTTGTGAATTGAACGGGGGCTTAAGCTAAAAAAGAGATTACGCTTTTGCAACCCTGCTATGAGTATAGGTATCGAACAAGTCCCGAATAATTTTTTAATTCATACTGGAATTAAAACTCTTAAAGTATACGAAATATTGCAGGATATATAAAAGTATACCCATACTCTGCATCTTTTATCATGTTGAAATGTTAAAAGAAAATTATGAAATTTAATAAAGTCAGGTGAATCATTTGAAATTTCAAAATATTTGAATAGAGCAAGATACAAATCTGTGGCAACAGGGCAGAGTAGCTCATCTTAAAAAAAAAGTTTTCGAGAAAAACGCATTTTTGTATTCAATCTGCAGTAACAACGGTCAACTGATGAGTCCAAGTGAGATCGCCGGGACGAAACGCCAATTTTTGTAGGACTTAAAGGCCGTTAAAAGCTATTTTGAATCAATAATTCAACAAAGTCCATTAAAATAGTGCTAAGTCTTCTACTTGGCTGATGTATTTCAGTAGTAAAGTATATAGAATTTGTATTATTAAAAAAACCTTCTTAAGTAACAATTAATGTTAATTTTTTTGAGTAATTATAAGATAGCTTTTCAAAGTGGAATGATTTTGAAATGGGGATTGTACCGAATATTAGCTCTCAAACTATGGACTACTAACAATTGAAAAACCGAAAAATCACTTATGTCGACATAAGCTATACTCTGTCTTATTGCCACAGATATATACCATGCAGTTTCACCATTTACCTAAACTAAACAAAATTATAAAAACAAACAAACAATTCAACAAAAACAAACAAACTCAATTAATAAATCCAAAAATTAAAAAAAAAAAAAAAGAAGAAAGAAGAAAGATATAGGTACTGCACCTTCCTTTATACCAAATCCATTAAGCTTTGACCCATTCTAAAAGCCTATAAATCCTTAAATTTCCCGAAAGATAAAAAACAAAAGCTCTACCTATATGTATATATACTAACCTACCAACCTAACCTACCTAAATATATCCCAAGAATTTCAATTCACCCTTTTTTTGGTTAACCATCACAATCTGTCATTTTATATACAACCGCACACAAACATATACAAGACCAAAGGAAAAAAAACAAAAGGAAAAATAAAAAAACAATTTTGTACTCAGGTGCTATTAATGATATCAAGGGTCACAAAATGTTACAACACTTTTACCCCCTCATAAAAAAAGGGTTATCAAACTTGCCGCAAAAATACCTTTCCTGATGCTCTCTCACAGCACCACCACCACCACCACCCTCTATCCTCATAAACCATATATATGTACCTTAATAAGGGAACAGAGTATAGGTAGGTTGGTTTTTCGTCCTTTATACATATATTTTTTTGACGAATTCAATGAAAATGAAGGGCAATTAGGTTCATAACAAAAAAATTCTTATATTTACATATATTTAATAAATTTTTTTTTTTATTTACGAACCTTTTTCTCCTCTGACACTATATTATTACGATGAAAATAATCCTCGTTCTGCTCTCCTTAATGAATGTACAGGATGATGATATCAATCCTTTCCTTGTTTTTTTGTTTGTTTAATAATAATCCTTTTTTTTAATATTTTAGTTGATATTGATTTAAAAAAAAAATAAAAAACTTTTCACAAAGATTCAAAAAAAAAAAAATCTAGATTGGTTGGTATTTAATTATATACTTTTTCACTTGACACCACAGATATATAGCAGCAAAAAACCACCAAACAAAACAAAAAAAGGAAACACTCTTCTTGTTATTAATTAATTTTTTTTTAATAACTTTTTTCCTTTCAGGATATTTTAATTTCGAGCTGGTAATAACTCTCCCTTATTACTTCATCTGCACTCAAATATTCTTCAATTTTTCACTGGTCATTATATTTTTATTATTATTATTTTTTTTTTTTTACTTTGTCGGTGTAACTTTATAGCACAATTAAAAAATTATCTCACGCACAACGTTATTATATATATATATATTTTTTTTCACTTAATTAAGGCAATTAATATCCTTTCAAGGAAAACATAGATACAACAATTTAATTGTGATGCGGGGAATGGGAGTCAGTAAAAAAACAGATCATATTTTTCCTTGCTCCCCCCAACAAAAAAAAAGGATAAGAAAAATTGTCATCCGCCCCAAAAATAAAAAAAAGGGTACCTACTACAACAAATGAGGATTTGTGTGCACTTTATTTTTCTTCTTGTTATATGGGTATAAGGATGTTAAAGATGGTGATGTGTGTGGTAAGAAAATACTACACAACAGCAAGAATTTTTTTTTTTTTTTTATTTACAACAACATCAGGACGTTATGTAAGTTGAAATGAATTTCTTTCCTGCACTTTATACCGACGACACTACCACTACGCGGGGACGACCGTTTATCATAATAAAAGTGTCTTCACTTTGTCACATGGATATATGAAAAGAAATAAATAAAAATAAAATCCAATCCTTGGATATGATTTTTTATTATTTTTTTTTTTTTAAATATTTTACCACCACCAGTATCTTTATCTTTTGAATGACATTTTATTTTTACACATAAAACCCCATAAAACGCAATTTTCCCATTTAATTAATATTCATGGAATGATGTGTAGGTCCTTACGATCGAATTTCGTATAAGAAGGCAAAAGGATGAACCAACCTCGCGACGATATATTTTCATTTAGGCCACCACACAAAAGTCAAAATAACACAGAAATTACAATACTAACGTCTTTTCGTACAGGACGTCTCCGGGAGACTAAACATTTTCCATCAACTAAAGTGTGGTAAACATAAATGGTTTGCCCTATAGTGCCGCCTTATAATGTTGTGTATCTTCTTTATGGTAGAAATATATCTGCTGCTGCTGTCGTAGTGGGTGAATATGATACAGGGTGGGTATAAAATAAGAGAGACACACAGCGTAATTGCGTGAGTTTTCAATTTTTTTTTTTTTTGATTTTCCAGTAAAAATGAGGGTTTTTTTCTCTTAGGTAGTTCAATACGTAGTAATTGTACTATTTTATACAATGTCAATGCTCATTGCTCACATCAAAGAACTCCCAGGCATCCTATTTTATATTCAATTCAACGCAAGGAAAAATCTACATAACTCTGCACTGCATTTGTGGAGAGAAGAGCCTAATTCCAGTTCCAGTACAGGTTATTCCAGTGGAAGGAAATATGTGCTCTTTTCCATTCAAAACAAATTTGATAGAAAATTCTTGGTGGAAAAGAGAAAATTTATATGAATACTCTTTCTTGAAAGGGTGGTTCTGTTTTTGGTTCATTCTGGTCTGTCAGCTCAGCTCTGCATTTGAGGGGAGTATGCGTGTTTGAAATTTTCATTTTTTTTTTTTATTTTCAATAAAATTGTTGGTGAAAAAAAAAAAAAAAAAATTTATTGAATTTCTAGGGTGAATAAAGTAAATTTGATGATATGTTGTTTTAGTAGCTATCGAGACTTACGTGATGAAAGAAGTAAGTTGTTGAAGAACACTAGAACACTTCTACAGTAAAATATTTTTTTTTAATATTGATACATAGATAGCTATCTTAAAAATCAGCAATATGTTTTTAAGTATAAACCAGCATATAAATTTTAAAAAATATTTTCTTTTTATTATCGTTTTGTTCCTAATTTTAAATCTCTTTGCAAAAACTTAAGGATGGAATTATTTAATTTTTGAAGGATTTCATCGAGAATTCATAAAAATATACGTACATTGTACATACTAATACAAAATGAATTAATGGGTCCCACGTACCCACTTGAACTCAATAATGGCTCAAGACTAAGGAAGTATAGTTTAAAAATACATATTGGGACATATTCATAGTCACTGTTTAAGTTATTTCTAAAAAAAATACTGGGTTTATCCTATCTAATTTAAATTGGATAAACTCCAGAGTCCAGGCTAAGATAAACTGGGGTCTAAAAACGACTATGAATATGCGCCATTATGTATAAGGATCTCAGAAGAAGTGGTCCATATTGAAACTGTGAAAAAAACATGTCCATTAAGCTCTCAAATTGTATACATACTTTGTTTGTCCATATAATAATTTTTTTAGGTTTTGGATTAATTAAATGAAGTTTTTTATCTAAATATATAAAAATGAACTGGACTTGTTTGTACGCGCATAACTCGGCTGAACCATTAACCGATTTGAATGACGATTTTTTTTAATTGCATTAGTATTGGACCAGGTAAAGACACTACGGAGCAGAAAATTGGAAATAACGACCGGAAAAGTAGGGAAATCTGAAAAAACCGAAATTGCATACTTTCAGGCGATATCTGAAAATTTCTTTTTTGTATGGAAAAGAGATTGATTCTAAAATCAGTAAAAAAAAAAATTGGCAATTATTGACTTATTTTTTCCCTCAAGAAAATTAGGATCACCAACAAAATGGCGTTAGGCTCTCAGACCGAGTCATCTAAATGTATAAAAATGAATTGGTTTTTTATTTGCACGCCCATTATTCGGCGGAACATAATTCAATTCGCGTGGTGATATTTTTGATAGATTCATATTGAACCAGGAAAAGACACTGCGTAACCGAAAATACAAAATTTCGACAGCAAAAGTTAAATCTTATACACCCAAAATTGCATACTTTCAGGCGACATATCAAAATTTGTACGGAAAAGAGATTGATTCTAAAATCAGAAAAAAAAATACAGTCGACTTATTTTTCCCTCAAGAAATTAAGGACCGCCAAAAAATGGCGTTATAGGCTCTCAGACTGTGTTATCTAAATGTATAAAAACGAATTGGTTATTTGTTTGTACGGGCATAACTCGGCTGTAAACATCATTCAATTTGCGTGGTGATATTTTTAATAGATTCATATTGAACCAGTTAAAGGAAATTTAGAAAGTAAAAAATTTAAAAATCGTGTACACCCAAAATTGTATACTTTCAGGCGCTGATGGTGGTAATAAGTGAAAATTCCATTTTGTATGGAAAGGAGAAAATATTGGTTCTAAGTAATGACAAACATTATCTACGGAATTGACAATCTGCAAATTTTTTCCATCACAAAAATGGGATCACCAACAGGAGATAGCGTTAAACTCTCAGACTGCTCCATTTTTGTATAAAAATTATTGGGGCTTGCCAAAACAATTCATTTTAAACGCTTGTTTGTTTTATAAATTTTGTTTCCATTTTTAAATTCACGCTTAAATTGATGACAAATTCCGTTCGAAGCCAAGCGAACCAGCATAATTCTAAATAAATCCTCAAACTCGGATGGTTTTTTGTTGACTCTTTTTAAAACTGATTTTTGCTTCTTAATTTCTGTTGCATCAAACTTTACTAAATAGTTATAAACTAACGGCTGCAAGGAAAGCCATACAGCTTAAAGCCTCCTCACAATGGGCCAACAACGAAATTGGCCACTCCACCATTCTGAACTCATTCAGATTACAGATTACCCACCCCACAGCTACAGTTCCATAAAAACTTTCAAGTTACCATTCCTTCTAGATCTCTCTCGGTCTAAGTGTGTCAAGCATATTATGCTGACAACCACATAAACCTAACCTAACCTATAGACCAGTTTAGTCAAAAAAAAGGTAAAAAAAACGTCCGAAATTTCCATATTCTATATTCCGGACATAGTGATAATGCATGTACAGGTGAATTCTACGCATTTATCTCATAATCTAGTCAAAATAGACAAACAAAATGTGAAACTTTAGCCAAAATTCCAACAAGGGCTCAGAAGTGGTACAGAAATTTCTTCGTCATAATAAATTAACTGCAAAAAGGCCCCCCAACCACTCTGACACGAGTATAGTTATTCAAGGTCAAGTGTCAAAAATTTCTGTTTTTCGTACATAACTTAAAACTGTTGAATGGTATCGAAAAGTCAAATGTAAAAATACCGATTTTTGGCTCTTTCAACCGAAATGCCAAAGTTCTCTAAATAACATAATTACAATATGCCTATTTACCTATGCGTTAAAATGACCTACCCTTAAAGGTTTTGACATTTTTTCTCAAATGTGTGATCTGCCACAAGTTGTTACGGTTTCAAATTAATCAAATATCGAAAAAGTAGGATTTTCGCAATAAATTAAACGGTGAACTTTTGTCGAAAAGTTTTGTAGGTATATCCAATGTTTATAGTAGATCATGTAATTCTTCACAAAAAATATACATTTTTCTCTTGAAAGTCACAACTAAAAAAATATAATAAATTATTTTAAAAATTTGATACAAAATACTCTTAAATGGAAAAATTGACCAAAATCAAAATATGCTGCAATGTTGTGATTAAATTTATTTAAATTTTTACCTTAAATTTTCAAATTTTAAAATTTTAGGTCCTTGGCAATGAACTGGGCCCGAATTACGGCATCAGTGACTGAACGACATGTGAGGGAAATTTCATACAAAATATAGATGATGTTCGATATTTCGTATGAAATTTCCCTCACGTGTCGTTCAGTCACTGATGCCGTAATTCGGCCCCTGGACTCTGAAGACTGAAGTTGGGTAGGTATTAAAAAAAAAACTGTTTGGAACCAATAAAATGTGTTCCTCCCCGCCCCCTTTCTTCTATTTTTTTTCTTCATACTATTTTCTACGATTGCAAAAGAATGATTGAAATTATAGTTGGGTGTCAAAGGCTGTGATTGACTTGTTCCCAGATATGCAGTAATTGCCTAGGCCAGTCTTGCTCCAATTTTGAAAGAGTAGACGCTCTTGATATGACTGAAAATATACTGGATCCTTCAAGATTTTTAGAGGAAGGTACAGAGGAAGTTCAAGAAAATGATCAAAAAGAAAACAAAGACTAATTTTAGTTTTTAAATAAAAATTTAAGATGAATATTTTGGATTGTGGATTATATTTAAGGGTAATATCAAGTACAAAAATGCACCAAGTAGGTACTCTACCTTGAATAGTGCAAATTATGCTGGAAATAATTTTTTTAACTTCTTTGAAAATTCACTCTTGCAAATGATTGATGCTTTGAAAAAAAAAGAGGAAAAGGTTTTTCTAGACAATTCTATTATCTAAAAGCCAAGCATATATTGATTTTGGGGAATTTTATACGCTATCAGTATTGCTTAATGCACCTTTAGATACTGGGAGATACCAACTTGTCACAGTCATCATTTAGCTTGGTGTTAATTGTTATTTTTTGAGTGTGAACTAACCATTCGTATAAAAATGAAAATCATTGTGTGAGAGCTAAATTCTGCACAGGGAAACATATAAATGCTCTCGCCCATGTTCTGCATTTCGAATGAGATCGAATTGAAATTCCATGTTCTACAATTCGTTCGTTTTCGAAAATTTCGCAATTAGTTCCAAATGTCAAATTGGAAAGTGCCTGTGCCTGAAAGTAACTGTGTTTTAAAGTGAAATTACACTGAAGATGAAAATTAATTCTATATTATTGGCATTTATAAGGGACAAAAGAAAGCGGAACTCGAAAGAAAAACTTGGCCCAACAATTTTGTAAGAAAAAAACCTGTCCGACGCGACGGCGCGCGGCGTGAGTATACCTACTTAATTATGAATGGTTCTGATGATTTTTGTATTTTTTTAATTCGTTCTTCTTGTTCTTGTTTCCTACGAAAATAATAATAAATAAATGAACAAAAACATAAAGTTTGCTTAAATTTTGTACCAAGAAATACAAAACTATCTGCAAATGCATTGATTTCACAACGCATAAAAATGTGGATTGAAAACTTTTAGAAAACAGAATGAACCGAAATGCAGAACATCAATTATCATGTTCGAAATTAGAATTCACTATTAGCATTTCGAACGAATTGTGGAACACCTAAATTCAATTTCTCCATGTGAATTCACAATAAGTGGAATGCAGAAACTGGGCGTCTGTACCAAATTTGGAGTTTTGAATCGATTTTCACCTATTTAGGCTCTATATCGACGTGATGCATTAGACGTTCAGACGCACAGACCAACCCTAGACTGTATGGATACGTCCTATTCTCATAATTTTATTGTAAAATTTGATTCAAATCTCGAAACTAGTTGTCTTCACGAAATTAATATTTGAACGTCGTTATAATAGCTCTGTTTCTTTACTTCCCAAAAATGCCAGTTTTGCCTAATTTCTATCCAATTTAATTTTTTTTATGGACTTTGACATAATTTTGGGATTAAATGGGTAGAAAGTTGCAGTTTTGGGAAGAAAAGAAACAGACCTAATATCTGTCAACAGATATCTAATATCTGTATACAGAAAGAGCGAGAAGAGAATACCAAATTTAAAGCCGATACAATAGTAGGTAGTATTTATTTTCCGTCTCAATATCGAATTTCTTAAACAAATGTTTATATTTATTTAATTTTCTCTTTAATTGAGAAGATTTAAAGAAATTTAAAATAACTACAGGTGCAGTTAAAAAAAACTACAATTTCCAAAATACATTTTAGTTAAAAAGAATTTTTTTTTTAAATTGACAATTTTCCATTTTCAATATTTAAACCCTGTCCTTTTTAAAGTGACGAAACAATTCACTCTTTGAAACTAAGTTCACAACTGACATAAAAGCAGAGATTCATTTTTGACATTAGAAGAACTCTGAACTAAAATTATCATACCCAATCTCATTGTCAGTATAACTTTCACTATAAATGTAAATATTCCATTACACTTTAGTCGAACTACAATTCCTGTTTCTTTTTTTTACTTCCTGTTGAAGTAGGTAATTTAATGTTTTCTAAAAAGATCAATTGACTTACATTTAATGGAAAAAAGAAAACAAAACAAATTAATCCCCCACCCACAATAACTAAAAAAAAAAAAAAAAAAAAATCACTGTGGTGACAAGAAGCCATGAAAAGCCATTCTGGTCTTGTTCATACAATTTGTCACTTTGAATTAATTTCAAATAACTTAAAGGTTGACAATTTAGCTCAGAGTGGTTTATCGTGAGTCACGCTAAGACATTATGGCAGCAGTGGCAGTGGCGGCTACGGATAAAAGAACAATAATTTACAATTTGACATGACAAGTCTAACAGTTATTTTTAGAAACCCTAATATATATGTAGATTGTATATAGGAACATAAAACGTTGAAAAAAATTCTGCAAAAAAAAAAATAATTCTTTTTTGTATAATTGTTCGTAATACGCATCAAAAATTTCCAAGGGCAACACTCATTAATATATGTTGATATTGTGTACATATTAGGTACCTGTGTGAGCAAGTCCTTAAATCAACAACAACTGAACTTGAAAGTTAAGCATATTTTTCTTAGTTTAAGTTAATTGATTCAGAGGGTAAAAGGTGCAATCAATTTACTTTGAAGGCTAATGTCTAATTGCTTTTGGGGTAAGATAATTACTTAATTATAGGTTAGGTATATTGTACCTATAGTATACCTACAGCTTCCATTACCAATAAGAGACTGACTCTCACTCTTTATATAAAAATATCGAATCAAAAGAGCTTTTAATATGTATTTAAATGGCAATTTGACTATTAAGTAAAAATTTGTTGTAGTGTCTTTACAACTTCTTAGAAAATGTGAAAAAAAATGTCCTAAGTAAATCATTAGTAAAAGTTTTGTAGACTTGTTCAGTCAACGGAACGTGGAAGGACTCGTTGAATGAAAAGAATGCCGGTTATTTATCCTCGTGCTTCTAGCGTATTGAGTTAATAACTTACAATGTTTTTGGTTTTTAGGAAGATCGCGTCAGGTTGGGATTGGAGAATTCTTCGAACCAAAATTTCACGAATCCAGGCGATTAGATTGATTTGAGAATTTTACCGTGGATATTTGTTACATTTCACATTATTTACCTATATTGTGAGTCTAAAGTCACAAATTGGAAAGGGAATAATTAAGGTAGAGACGGGTAAAAGTTTTGTTGCGTTTACGTGAATAAGTGATGGATTGGAATTTGGCAATATTTACTTACATAGCTCTAAGCTTATTTATTAGGCACCAGACTAAGAAATTGACGAAATTTATATAAAGTTTAAAAAGAGTGGAATTATGTGTTAAATTGGTATTTAAAAATTTGATATCGTCGCGTCGGCAAAAATTGAGATATGGGAACGTCAATATCAGTAACAATAAAAAAGAAAAGAAGAGGACCTAAGTGGCTCCCAAGGGGGCTCCCATCAGATGTAGCTATAGGAAAGGTTTAGAGAGGATAGATGTGAAACGGTAGTTGTAATAAATAACTTCGGTTGCAAATTTGTAAATTATTCGCTGCGAAATAACATAAGAGCAGAGTATTTATAATAATTTTGTGCGTATTTCCAACGCTCAAACAACTGATTCTGGGAACTACACTGGTTTGCCAACAACGGAGGAAGGAGCCAACGTTATGAATCATGTCATCAATGTGATGGATTTCGCGCAGGGCATATAGGTAACTACTCATACATTTGAATTAAAGCCTTTTTTAACAACCCCAATCCATACCTCTACATTCTGTAACTCCCACATCGTTAAAATAAGTTGAGAAACGCTGAAAAATGAAAAAAAAAATAACTCATGATTTTTTTTTTTCAATTTTCATCGTTTCTCGACGAATTTGTAACATTTCTTTTAACTCAAGTACAAAAAAAATGACTGATAGTCGATCCCGAGGTACAGGTGGTAATTGAACCACCTCATGCAACAGGCTTAGCTGAGCAACCGCAAGCGTGCTATAGCTACTGCAACATCTCATGTTTGAAGAATTCCCCGTGGAAACCAAGCTCCTAACAACATAACTGATATAAAAAAGTCAGCTTTGATGTGAAAGACAATTTTTCGACTAACTTTCGTGTACCAGAATTTAATTAAGGTATATTTCTAGAAGAAATTGTAAAGCAGAAGAATTCGTCAAAAGTGGAACTATACTACCCATACTGTCAAATCGGACAAGTATTGGTATATACATCGCTACTTGTAAACTTATGCTATACAGCAAGATGTAATAGAGAAAACAAATCTTAGGTGGAGTAACATTGCCATATGTCAGGCCACAAAACAGATTTGGCCTTTGCTGGATCTGAAACGCTCTATGAACTTAATATCCCTAAGCAGACTGCATATTAGCTCCGTCATAGGTGTCATTACTGGACATTGTCTAATAGGCAAGCACACAACAAGGTTTGGAGTAACGACTTCTGCAGGAGTTGTATGGACGAATAAAAGGAAGAATCAGAAATTCAAAGGAAGAATCGTTTCCTCACCTTCTCTGTACATGTCCTGCTCTATCTCAAAGACGTAGGCTCCACTTAGGAGAATTCTGCTACAATGATCCTAGTGATTTGGCAAGTCAGGACATTAATAGTCTCGCGCGCTTCGTAAGAAGCTCTAAATGGTTCAACGAGTAGGAAGAAAGCTTCCTAGATTCCTGTGGTTATCACAATGGGCCAATCCCCTGGTTTAAGTGTGTCCAGCGTTCTGCTTGACAGCCACATAAACCTAACCTAACCTAACCTTGAAGAAATCATATCTAAAATTTAATACACAACAGAGCCAAAAATTGTAAATTTCTACTGGAAAAGCCGAAAATCGTGAAAACCTTAAATTGCATACTTTCAGGGTTAGATGGTGGCGATATTTCTCAAAATTCCATTTTGTATGCGGGAAGGAGAAATATTGATTCTAAGAAATGAAAAACACCACAGAATTAACAATCGTCTTATTTTTTCCCTCATAAAAATGATATCGCCAACAGATGGCGTTGCGGTCTCAGATTGTTACAATTTTTTATAAAAATTATTGGAGCGTGCCAAAAAAATCATTGTAACTAAAGGGTTGTTTAAAGCTCCTATGTAGGTATATGTTTTATTTTTACCTTTTAAAATGCTAAAACTGATGAAAAATTCCGGGCAAAGCCGGGGAGACCAGCTAGCCTGTATTTATATTTTTTTTCAATTTAATAATAATTATTGCCTACTGTCTATTGAAAATATAGAAATACAGGCATTTTTTGTGAAATGCTGCTGTCAGTAGGTAGTACTCATTCCACCATACATTGTCGATTGTCCACATTCTGCACACCCTTACTTCTAATTCCAACAATACAAATCCAATTTTATCAACAAATGTTTGTCCTGTGTAGTTATTTAAAAAAAAAAAAAATAAAATAATCCCTTATTCTACAATTACAGATATGTTTGTTGTTGTTGTTGCTGTGATGTTGATGATGATGACCCTTCGCAAAAGATGAGATTTTTATGTGCCTTCACATAAATTTGTCCAGGGTTGGATGTTCGTTTCGTTCATTTATAAAAATAAAGAGGGAAGAAAAAGAAAATAAAAAAAAAAAAACCCAATCATGTTTCTCATGTTTTCTTTAAATTCACTTAACACTACAAAGTGTCAAGTTAAATTGATTTCATGAACCACATCACTCTGACATGATGTCTCCGTGGGTAGAAATCTTCAACATCAATTTTGATTAATATTTCAATAGCTATATCGTGCGTTGTCGTGAATAAAAATAAAATTCACGAGTGGATCGCATAAACTTGCTCTTGCGGTCAACAATACTTTAATGTTGTAGCCAACACAATGTTAATAATTCAATAATAAAATGATTCTTTAATGAATTTTTTTTTTAAATATGCACGACTGGAGCTACATTTTAATAAAAAAATGTTAAAAGGTTCACAAGTAAAGCCTAGTACCTACGCTGCTGATGCGAAACGAAATTTTTCTGTGATCTCCAAACAGACAACGAAACGCTTGCGAAAACACAACGGAAAATATTCTTGGAGAGTTTCACTAATTCCAAAAACAAAATCAAACATAAACGCAAAAAATCAGAGAAACCCATGATGTAAGAAAATTATAAACAAAAAAAAACACAAACGTCATTTTTCCGGACACAATAAATAGTCTGTATAATTAATTCAGTGCGAAAAAGGAGCGGAGACTTCTCCAAATAATCTGCTACAATTATAAATTTCGCTCTTTGAACAGCGTACTGCAAAACGAAAAGCAAAACAAAATTTTCCATTTCTGATTTCGTTGTGTCATTTTTGTATGGGATTTTTCGTTTCGCATCAGCAGCGTACTATAGGCTTAAAAAACGAAAATAGATTATTTGTTTTATTTTTACGTTTGTTTGAAAAAAAATAAAAACATTTTGAAAATTTTTAAATGGAATATTATTTAAACTATTTAGAACCAACCGATAACTATAACAAAATCTGTCATGCCAATTAAAATCTATGAGTGTACCTTTAACAAAAAATAAGGCAATTTTCTCAAAAAACGAGAAAACTCTATTTGCTTAATGTGAATTCTTTGGCAAAACACGGAAACACAGTTTTCATAATATCACTTTTGTCATTACTGCAGGTGTGAAGTTTAATCAAAATTGTTAAAACCGTTTTGGAGAAAATTTCAGAAAACCAATATCGTTGTATGGCAGCTACCAGTTCTAGATGAGCTAAGACAAACATTTAAATTTCTTTCCAGGGGGAATAACATAAAAATTTTCCATACCAAATTTGAAGCAAATCGGTCCACCCGTTAAGGCTCTAGCTCAAATTACAGTTGATGCACTGACCCACAGAAGCATACACCCTAGGATGGTATGACGAAGCCCCGCGTTTTTGGACTTCCCCATCATCGTAGTCTTAATTTTGTGCGATTAGATGCATAGGGACATCAATTATGAGAGTTCTATTGAAAATGGCAAGTAACATATTATAGTAACGAGCACTTCGCCAATCGCCACCTCCAAAGAAACAGCAGTTTTAATATAACAGATCATCTTTAAAAAAAAAAAAAAAGAATGTCATTAGACCCTTCAAAAACAAGATCTATCAAAAATCGATCGATTAAACCATTTTAACACCAGGCGCCCAGAAAATAAAAAACAACCAACGACACAGCAAAACACATACAAATATCAAGTAATTTTGAGAAATCTCCCTTTTTCTTACCTTTCCTACTCTATCTTTATGCTTTCTCCGCCCTTTTAGTCTAAAAAGATTTTTTTTTAATGTTTTTTCTCTCTCCGCCCTTTTTTTTGGAAAGCGAGTGTGCCATACCAAATTGGTCATTCTCATGCTCATATGTATTCAATTTGATCATTTTCCTAATGCTGACTCTCTCTGTCGTTTGGAGAGGTATTCAAACTAATGCACTTCCACTGGCTGTGGTTTGAAATAAAAAATGCGTTGGAGAATGTGAAATGAAAAAAAAAGAAACAGAAAAAAAAAATAGAAAAATAAAAGAATCTCTTTCGAGAATTCTGTTTGCCTGGTAATTTTACTCGAATAATTAACTCGATTTTCGAAGATCACTTAAAAAGAAACACCCTGATGGATTAATTTTAACAAAATGTATAATATGCAAATTCTAATTACCTTAAACGATTAATGCAAAAAGAATATTTTTTAATGGTTTGAATCAAAAATTATGAAAGTAAGAGTAAATGTGTATATTTGATCGTTTTTGGTTCTGCTCCAGTTAAATTAAACAAATTATGAAATATACCAGGTAAACAGAAAAATTCGTAGGGCACACAAAAAAAAAACATGAAAAAAAAGAATTTTTAATCCAAATACACCTACACAAAAATCGTTTTTTTTTTAAAGAAAAGAAAGCGTTTGTAGCTGTATTTGTACCTGCAGAAAGATAGAGAAAACAAATGCATAGACAGACACATACTTGTAAATATAATATTGTAGGCCTGTAGAAAAGTAATAAAATGATGAAAAATTCCAATAAATTAAAAGTTGATTATGTCCAGTTCATCCATTTTTTTATTTTATTTTTAAGTGGGGGGAGATCTTATGCTATTCATATATAAAATGGAGGTACTGTGTAGAAACTATAGGTGCATAGGCAAGATCTATTTTTTTTTTTAATTAAGACACGCCTCCTCTATTTGAATAACTTTGGAATCTTTTATGTTTGGAATGTCAATATGAAAAGACTCTTTTCAAACTTGCTCTATAGGGCAGGTGAAGGAATCTGCCATCTAGCCGATGAATTCAAAAATTCACTTTCAAATATTATTGTAATATCCCAATTTTTGTCGGTAAATCTTCTCTTCCCAACATTTAAACGAGTTCAGTTTTAATTGGTGGTAGCGCACAAATGACAGTTCACTGATTTCTTCCGATAGCACATAACAACAAAAATTTTTTTTCCGGGAAAATAATTATATTATATGTAGATAATCGGCATCCTGAATCTGAAAATGAAACCCATTTTCATCCATCAGCTTTAGTTTTTGAGATTTGACATACGGATTCTCCTATAGAAAAAAAACCTGTCATGCGGCGAACAAAAATAAAATTTTTCTTCAGAAGCAACCAAAAATTATCTTTTCCTTGAAAGGTCGTTTGGCAAATCCATTTATTACGGTTATTTGAGTTAATACTCTTTGAATTCAAGACGCAAAAATAAAAATCATCATGGGGATTTTTTGATTTGCGCCAGTTCATTGGGGTATTGAGCTTCAAAGAACGTCTTGTTCTAGTTGACCATAGTCGCAAACTAACAACACAGTTTCGACAAACTGTTTTAGGCTCCCAGAGCTTGTATAAATTACACATTTGCATTTTGAAGTAATCAAAATAAGCTGTTTTCACGAATTCTGTCACCAATTTTTTAAACAACTTAAGCCTCATTCACCGCAAATGTTACAAAAACAGTGTGGGAAATTAAAACAACTTCTCCGTGATGTAGGTATTATTATAATTTCTTCATAACTGGATATTAACACTGTACCAAACTGCAAAATGTGCGACTACTCTACTTGAAATACAATAAAGCTTTGTAGGCCGAACTAAAGCTGATGGATTAAAACGGATGGTAGATTTAAATTTACCGTTTTTGAATATAAGAGAAAAATAAAAAAAAATTCCGGAAAATTTTAAAAAGTTATATTTTGTAGGTATGTGTATTTAGCCTTATCGAGAAATTATTAGAGAAAATATTATATACCTACGTGTGTGAAGTAACACCGCCATTTTTTTTTTACAAAAAAAAATGTTATGCTGTATTGTGCTGAACTTGTGCTGCGATGTGCATAAATATTTTTGAAAATTTCGCAAATTTGCAAATTTTGACGATCGATTTTTTTTTCAAAATTAAGTTTTTCTTAAAACATAAAGTTTGTGCTCCAAAAATGATACCAAGAACCGAAGAAATATAAAGAAAATTATCATATTTGTAGCTTTAACGACCGAACGCAAATGCTGCGAAGCGCCTTAGCGTGAAGTAACCACCGCCAATTTTGATAAAAAAAAAGTGCTGCATTGTGCTCAACTTATACCACCATGGGCCGTAAATATTTTGTTTAATTTCGCAAATTTCCAAATTTTACCGATGAAGTTTTGTTTGCAAAATTACGATTAAAAAAAAAAACATCAAAGTAGTGTATAAATGATACTAAGAACCGAAGAGATAAAAAAAATCGCATATTTGCAGCTTTAGTGAAGTGCACCACCATTTTCGATTTCCAAAAAAAAAAAAATTTTGCTGTATTGTGCTCAACTTGTGCTTTACAATAAACTCACACTACTTTTTAACAAATTGCCCGCGTCGAGTACCTATCCGCTTTGAATGGTTGTTGAATGAGTAGTCATGAGCTATTCATGTCGATTATGGAATACGCAATACTGGATCCGCAGTGATTCTCAGAACAGTGTTCTCTTTTCTTTTCACGACAAATGGTTAAAGAGAAAAGAGAGCACTGCAATGCGAATCACTGCGGATTCCATAATCGACATGATTATATTTAACAAAGGAGGTTTAAGAACCTATCCGAGAGGGTGTCAACATATCGTCACCTGATTGCAAGAACCAGCTAACTCAATCTTCGAATTTTTGAGAAAGTCGCAAAAAACGTCTTGACCTCTTTTCCAGGCTTCATTTTTTGCATGATAGTGCTGGTAAAATAATAACACCATATTTTTTCTGCGCTACTGGTTGAAGTTAAGGGTAAAAATTACGACACGAATCGATTCAAAGTAGTAAAAACCCAAGAACCTCAAAAATTAAAAAAAACCGAGTTAGCTGGTTCTTGCAATCAGGTGACGATATCCGAAAATTTACGGCACATGGCAGCGTACACTACCATTTTTTTTTTTTCATCATCGAAAAAGTCGATGTTTCACATTAAAAATGGATTGGTCGGAGAATTAGCAATTATGGGAATTTTTTTTAAATTGTTTTGTTGGATGGCAGCATTTGAAAACAGCACGGCGCGGCGCAAGTACATTTAAATTTTTAAAAAATCATTCGTAAAATTGGCAAATTTGCGATTTTTAAAAATTTTTACGGAACATCACAGCACAAGCTAAGCACAATACAGCATAACTTTTTTTTTGGAAAATTGAAAATACCAGTGCTAGCTTCACGGTAAAAAAATGGCTGGCTTCTAAAAAACATATTATGCCTTAGCACTATTTTTTTTAAATACGGCACATGGGAGCACAAGTATCTAAGGCACATGGCAGCACAAGTAAGGCACATTTTAATATAAAAAAAGTCACATTTTCTCAATCTTTTCTTTTGAGAACGAAGGCCTTGGTAAATTCGCAAGTGAATTTTATGTAACATTCTATTATCTACAGAAAAACGAGTTTCATACGAATTCAATATGAATGTGCTGTGAGCTGTCATATACATAGATGGGTTCACAATCAATAAAGAGATTGTGGTTATCGATTTGTATTTCTTGGGATTTTTTTGCAGGTGATGCTGGAGTGTGAAGATTTGATTTATTGTGGACTTTCTTGAAATATAATGCCCTACACGCAGGTGTTTTTTTTCCATACCGTACAGAAATTGTAGAAAACAGCGATAACAAGTGTGTAATGTAATTCGCGCCGCGGTAACACAGTTTTCCTGCGAACTTAAGAAAATTCTCTGTGTTTAGCTAAGTCCTTATTGGGAATTAGTTGTTATAATTAACATTGCTTCGAATCGTTGTTTTCACCCAATTAGCTTTGGTCTTGGAAAAAGGCAAGCTTAACATTGACCAACAATTTCAATACTGTCAATAAAACATCAAAGTGTTTTGGCAAATTGATTTTGGTTAAGATGAAAATGGACAATTTTTGTTACCGTTGAAAAACAAAAAAACTACCAATAGATATTATGACTTATTCATTGAATATTGAAAATTGATCTTGTGTAGGTTCAGAATGAAGGGATCGATCAGTTCATTGGCGAAAATGTACAAGCATTCACATAATAGGTGTGTTTTATTCATCTGCATAGCCAGGGCAGCACAAGTCTGAATAAAACGATCACTTACTCTATACGTTCATTTGAATAATTGAAAGCTCTGTCGCCCACACAGCCATCTTTTTTTTTACTGCCTTCTTTTTCGCCAGCAATCAAATTGTTTTTGTTTGCCAAGGGAAATTTTGATGCGCTGGCTATGCAGCAATGAATAAAACACACCTAATATATGGCAAATAGAATTTTGTATGTCACATTGAGAAAACTAATTTCTCTGCAGTTGGCGCCATGAAGAGGGTCTCCCTGCGGATCGGGGAATAGGAATTCATCAGACAAATACTACTCTGACCAAATTGTTGGAATGAGTTCACTCAAGATATCTACAAAATCATCAACGACAGCTGTTTTAAATGTGACTTGACTCCAGGAGCGGAGGGAACTACAATTTTCTGCCGAATTCGAACGGTAGAAGTGAGAAACACTTTTTCTGACTGACATGCGATATTCTTTGAGGATTTGTCAATGGCCGCGTTTAGGTTTGTATCCAAAGCGATCTGGATAGCTTTGTGTTGTTGAAATCTCTTGTAAAATCACAGTTGATGTCAAAGCAGCTGTTGGCGAAAAATACATCTCAAGCTATCCGAAAAATTCTGCAATACTTATCTATTCTATAAGAAATGTCAACAATAGCTGATTTGTTTTCAGAAACATACTGGATACTCGAGTATCTTAGATTGGCTATTCTAGTACAACCTGAACGCCACCAATTACTCGCAAGAGGCAGTAAACCGTAAAAAACATTTCTGTTTAGACTGTTTGTTCACATAGCCTGAGAATCGGATCAGCGACCTTCGGCGTAACAGTCCTACGCACTAAGCATTATTCTACGGGTAAGCTGATGAACAGCAATGATGGAGAGAATTTCGTTATAGGACAGAATCTATCATTCAAAATGGACAACGATAAATACCCGTGCAAAAACATTTCGGTTTTTTTAAGGCGGAATAGGCAGGGAGATGTTGACGTAACATTCCTATGCATTAATCATTACACCACGGATTGACAAGGTCGTCAGCAGTGAATCCATCCTTATCTGATGTATCTACCTTTTATCAAATTTCAATGTCAAACTATCTTAATTTGATTTAAATGCGCTAGAACTATTTTAAGGAAAGGAGACTCAACCTAATTCCGATATTTCATAAGCCCAGACAATTTTTTTTGCCAAACGAAAACCTTAAGTTTTTGTAGATCTCATATATCTATCCTTTATTTATATTCATAACATGTAAAAGTTATATTCAACTGCTTATCAAAATGCCCTCATAATTTGACATAACCTCTCAATTAAAACTAATTTTCCCACCCACAAGATATTTAGAAAGGCCGAATTCCTAAGAAATATGTTATAGGTACCTATGTACATACCTAATCGTGATTCATATGAATTCGGGACAAACCATCACTAATTCTTCATCGTTATCGTTACAATCAAGTTTCCCACATATTGTAACAAGTAGAAGAAGGTGTTGTTAATGTTTCGTAACCGAAAACAATTTGACAAGAAATTATTAAAATAACTACACACCTCCATTACCTATATATACAGAGCCACAGCCAACTAATAAGCAAAACGAACGATAACGAACAACAACCACCTTATAACCTAGGCCGATTCTTTATTCGTCTTAATATCGAAGTTCTTATACATTTATTAAATGTATAAGCTACCTATATACATTACATTGTGTGAGTAATAGTCTATATACAGCCCCGGAAGGAAACCAAAGAATTCAATGGCTGTTTCCTTCCCTCTGGGAGCAATGCCAATCCACTAAAATATATACCACCATAACAGAAAAAAAATATACAAGAAATAAATAATTAAGTTGTGATGCTGCTTCTTTGGCTGACCACAAATCATAATTCTATACTTTCATCTCATACTGATATTACATACATATGTGTATGGACAAAAAAAAAAAACATAACAACCAGCCACACCAATCACCCATAGAGAAAAAGTATCCTTCCTAAAAGTTCATTCCTCAGAGGAAAATAAATTTCACCAGAAGGTACAACTTTCTGTACGTACATACATATAGGTGGCTTATATGGGTATTTAAAAAGTATTGTAACATCTTATTGCTGAAAGGTATGAAAAGAATCATTGAGTTTGTTTTATAGGTTCTCAGATATGAGTGTATTCACAGGAAATTTACACGTTGCTTTGGTATATTTTACTGCACCTGCCCTTCAGGGTCAGAAATATACCATATCGAAATGAAATTTAGTGTTTTCATATACATAAATATAATCCTACATACATAAATGCGAGTAGTACCAATGATTGTTTGTGGGGAAATTTATGGGAAATTTATGTTTGAGAATAAATTTAAATTGGCGAATTGTTTATTTGCAGTAAATCCAAAATGAAAATACTTTATACTAAATTAATGCACGTGTGAGCTTCTTTTGATTATTTTTTGACAACTTTTTAATCTACTATAATCAAGATACGTATACAAGAATGCTGGAAAAAATACTGGAGTTGATTTAAATGAACTACAGAAGCAAAGACAAGGGTCTGCAGAAACAAAAAAAAAAAAAAAAAAACAAGAAAATTGAGGGACCCAAGGGATTCCTTCTTCCACCCGTGTTTCTGTATCATTTCTTCACACTTCTGTTTTGTCAGGTTTTGTAGGTTTCATCTAAACTTACTGATAGATTTAACGGATTTTTGTATGGCTGGTACTTCTCTCCGTTAAATCTACCAGTGAGTTAAGATGAAACCTACAAAAGCTGACAAAACAAAAGTGTGAAGAAATGATACAGAAACGCGGGTGGTGGATGGAAGATTGGCAGTCGATACTGCGGATATGGAAGCATCATTGTTCTAGGTTTCTAAACAGCAATAAAACAATATGTTTGGTGACGCGACAGCTTATGTAGAACCAGGGCCAAGTATCTTACAATATTCAACCATTTCTGTGTTCATGTTATTGGCAGGAATGGATGGGACTTACAATTTTCTGCCGATTCGAACGGCTAAGGTATAACAATCACTTTTTTATAACAAGATTTAATTTTGAATGATTTTTCAATCCCTCGCAAAAGACAGTTAGGTACTCTTAAAAACATCTCTGTTTTTTTTTTAGGTGTCATAGCCGCGGGGAAATGGGATCCAGGGTCTCCGGCGTAACAGTCCTACACAGTTATTATTATAATACGGCCAAGCTGCTGAACAGCAATTATGGAGAGAATTACGTTACTGGACAGTATCAATAATTCAAAATAGACAAAGATAAACACCAGTATAGCTGCCCAATGCTGCCCACCTCTAAGAAATCAACAAACCCACTTGTACTGATAGTTTGCCGGCTAAGCTATATTTAAATCTGAAGACGATAAATTAAAAGGGAAGATGACTCATTTTCATAACGTCATCCAGCTCCAATCCCCCATGAAAGGAATACTTTCGAAAGCAACTGGAAGGATAAATCAACGAGGTTGATGTTCGGAACTAGAAGAAGACATCTAAACACCGGCTCAAGAAGCTTGTTTGTTGGAACTAATAGTTTCACTCGGACTTCGGCACCACCCTAACTTTGTGTAGTATAGTTGACCTTCAGCTGTTTTTCTGGTTTATCTTTAAGTTAAAAAATCAGCTTAATTCGAATCGTTATCACAAGGCCCTGATTCTTCACTAGATGTCACGTCACTTAATTTGTATATAAAAATTTTCCTGACATTTACTTTTTCTCACCGCTGGTACCAAGACAGCTTTTCCCATCCAATTCATCTCGCAGTCAAACTGGTCCGAAGACAACGGGTCCCAGGATAACTGATCCCACGAAAACTGGTCCCAGGACAACTGGTCTGAAGACAACTGGTCCCATGACAACTGGTCCCATGACAACTGGTCTGAAGACAACTGGTCCCATGACAACTGGTCCCATGACAACAGGTCCCATGACAACTGGTCCCATGACAACTGGTCCCAAAAGAACTGCTTCAAGGACAGCTGGTCTGAAGACTACTGAATCCAGGAAAACTTGACCCTGGACAACTAGTCCCAGGACAACTGGTCCCAGGAAAACTGGTACCAGGACAACTGGTACAAAGGACAACTGGTCTGAAGACTACTGCCCTCAGGGCAACTGGTCCCAGAACAACTGATCCCAGGACAATTGGTCCCAATACCAGGACATCTCATCCCAGAAGTAAAAATGTGGATATTCGAATAAATTAAAATCGAAAATAAAACCCATCGAAGCCAATTGTTCCTGCGTATAATATATGCGTTTAATGTAAAATAACAGTATCTACTTTACTTAAAGGCTTGTTTTACAATGTCTGAGTAGTGAGTAGGACTAGGTTCTGATTAGTTTCTCGACATGTAAATATTGGAATAGGGTCATAAGTCCCCAAAACCAAAAAATAACATTTTTGCATTTATAACCTCTTAAAGGGCTCCGGGATCTTAGCATCTCATATATGGGATATTCGCAAAAAAAGGATGCCATCTAAAAGGTCGCTAATTGGTCATAAAAGGTCAGCTATTTTCAGAAATTGGTCAGGCTTAGAAAACTTGTAATCCAAGCTTGAACTTTTTCAAGGTCATTAGCGATTTTTAGCACCTCATTTGTGGGATATTCGAAAAAAGTATATACCATCTGAAAGGTTACTTGATTCTTACAAAAGGTTAGGCAGTTTCAGAAATTGGTCAGCCATAGATTTTTTTTTTTATAAGTTTTTTTAATTTTTTAAGGTCATAAAAGGTCACGTGCACCTTTAGCACATCCTTTATGGGATATTCGAATAAAAAATATACCATCTGAAAGGTAACTCAATCCTCATAAAAGGTCAGCTAGTTTCGGAAATTGGTCAGTTATAGATTTTTTTTATGAATTAAAAAAAAAAAAAATTCAAGGTCACTAGTATAAGACTTTTAGCACCTCATTTGTGGAATTTTGCAAAAAAATTCATACCATCTGAAAGGTTATTTTATACTTATAAAAGGTCGCTAGTCAAATTAAAAGAAATATATTTTTGTCATTTTCAATTTTCTCTAAAAATAGAAGAATTAAAAGCCTCTGGTTTTAATGATTCACTAAAAAATTAATAAGAGCATAAACAAAAATATCTACTACTCAATAACGTAAAACTTTGAACAAAATTAGTTTGAATTAAATTTTTTTAATTTTTTTTTTAATTTTGAGTTTGAAAATTTAATTTTTCGAATACAATGGACAAAAACAGTTTGATTTGAAAACAAAATTTTAAAAATGAATTGCTAATTTTAATAAAAATTATCTACCTATATAGTAACATTGTTAGTGTTACCGTTGACTTTTACTAATTTTTTCTAATTCAAGTCGATTATTTAGAAAAATTTCTGTCCCTTCCGCCTTAACGGGGGGAAATAGAACTGCAGTAGAACTGGTTCTTGTTCAATGATCAATATTTTGTATTTAATGCAACTCTACTCACTTTCGCGTGCTACTATTCTATTTCACACGAATCTGGCTTATATGTATGTCTCTGACTTGTTAACTTGAATGTTCTGAGTCATGTTTGCTCGTCTTGTAAAACCCACTGGAAACTTACGATGAATTATTTAAACCAGCTTAAAATGAATGCATTGGATCTGCTCTCACAATATCCCAAACAGTAAATCGAATATTCTTCACATCTAATGTCTCAACGTTGAAACTTATTGTTGGAATTGCGTGGACTAGTTCATTAAGTTTTAATTTATAAAGAATTGTTGTTTACCCAGCACCATCCAGTTTTTTTTGTTTTGAAAATAAATAATAAATCATAGATGAGAATGAAAGACCCATATTTTCATAACAAATGTTTTATCGTAACCTTTGAACAAATTAAAATAAAATGTGATTCATAGCCATTCCATTTATCAAGACAGCATAATATGTAAGATAATGACGTTTTATTTTCTATAAAATTATTGCAATTTCACAAACGTATACGTGGTTTACAAGTTGTTGGATGTAAAACGATATTTTAACAGTTTAAGAAGCTAAAATCAATTACATTGAATTTTTTTTTTAATCCAAAACATAGTTTTTGAAAATTTGTATACGCTTGTAGAAGTATTCAGTTTAAATCGCTCTGGTCGATAACCATGCTATGTCGAAAACGGATTTTGACAGAATTTGTTCCTATCTAAAAAAAAATAAACTTTCCCTTAACGGTCGCAAAATTTGGTATGGTTGGTACATAGAGGAAGTCGGTCCTGCCTTTTAGTAGTCGAAACTACAGATCAAAATATGAATGTATATAATGTACATACATACATACAAAATATAAAGTACTTCAAAAATTTGAAACACTACAAAACATTTTGGTTAGTCAATTATAATTTTTGTATTCATTTAGGACGTAGGTACGATTAAAAAAAAAATTTACTTAAAAAAATCGTTTGTATGGTCGGCTCCGTTATTATAAACCGTTATTCTCAAGTCTAAATAAAAAATACGATTTGAAATTTGGAAATCGTTTTTTGTTAATGAATCGGTTTATATAATCGAAGAAAACATCCCTGAGTTCATAAATAATGTTAATCTAACTAGACACAAACACAATTATAAAATATCGCCACTATTTATGTACTTAACTTACTTACTTATTTATGTAACTCTGTAGTTGCTTGGAGATTTATTTAAGTGTTGCCTAACTTTTAAATTAATGAACTCGATCGATTTTCATGTTTTCCAATCTCCTTGCAGGCCCTAGCCTGCTGGTACTTCCCAATACTTACGAATAGCAAAACATATTGTTGGGCCAAATACATTTTTTATAGTAAATAAGTAGGTACAAATAATAGCCTTAATTTCTATTTATTTTTTATATTTTATATTTGTAAAAAAAACTATAATTATAACATTAATCTTTCTTGGATAACATTCTATGCAAGTTGTCAAGACCTTCAAAGAGTCCACTTCCAGTATGAGCACAAGTCCCCTGAACATACCATTCATGTCTTCGATTGTGCATTTGCATTTGGTCAGCTAACTGAGATGGAGTCAGTGCGTTCGGTAGATCTTGTTTGTTCGCTATGAATCAATATTTTGGCGTCTCTTAGTACATCACTCTCTAAAACTGCTGACAACTCAGATTCCGCTTTGTGAATTCTCTCTCTATCGGAAGAATCGACAACGTAAATGACTGCTGCCGAGTTTTGAAAATAATGGCGCCACATCTGACGAATTGTTGTCTGTCCACCAACATCCCAGACAGTAAATCGAAAGTTCTTATACTCAACTGTTTCTACATTAAAGCCGATAGTTGGAATCGTTGTCACAACTTCTTCAATTTTAAGTTTATAGAGAATTGTCGTCTTGCCTGCTGCATCCAGTCCAATCATGAGAATTCTCATATCTTCTTTAGGAAAGAAGCGCGTTAGTAAATATGATATCGATAGACCCATTTCAAGTTCCAAAGCTTCAACTGAACTAACTTAACTACAAGAATTTATAACTTAAAACTTTGTTTATTTCTTTACGACGAGTTACTTTGATATGTGCCTCAGAGACTCCTATGTTGCTGTTTAAAAGCAAATTCTTTGAATGACGTGTTCTTTTTGTTTTGAGTGTGCGTTTTGTATGTCATAAATAATTTTAAATGATGAAACTTCATTTCAGGATACGTGGAGATAAAACGGTTGGAACAATATTCATTTTAGATTTTACAGTTTGAAAAGCCATATGCTGAACATTTTAAATTTTAAATTTGTCTTCAACAGAAATAGTTAAACTTGCAAGAGGAGAAGGAGATTCTCAGATATCAAAAACCACACAATGCGAACAAGATACATATGAAATGCAAGTTCGAGCTGCAAATATTGGTTTGTAAAAATACGGACTACATTATAATAATATATTCATAATTACTATTTGAACATTTTATTCTTTACAGTGCGTGCTGGAGAATCTTTGATGAAATTAGTGTCAGATATTAAGCAGTATTTAATTTTAAATGATTTCCATTCAGTTAATGAGGCAATAACATCGAATTCACAGCTATTTCGAGCAACACAGATTGAATGCGACAAGAAATTAATGAAATTAAGAGATGAAATGGCAATGGACTTGTATGATTTAGAAGAGGAATATTATACTAGCATTAACAAATAAAAAAATACAAATATATTCTTTGTGAGTGTTAAAAATATTTTTTGTGTTTTCATTAATTTAAGGTAGGTTGGTTCTTTATAAAAAATAGAAGAACAAAAAAGTAAGTATAGGGTGCAAAAACTATGTTGAAATTGTTTGATTATAACAATTCAAATTATGCACTCGATAAATTACCATTTGCAATAATCTTTGATTGAAGATGATTAGTTGTGAACAAACCAACCCTTATTTAAATTAAATTAAACTGCATCCGGATTTAAGTTTTGATCTTGATTAATAGAGTGAAGAAGCGGTAAGTCTTACAAATGTTAAATCTAAAACTCGTCATACTTATGTCATCGTTTTGTTACGTATTTTCGTAGTCAAATCAAATACCTATTATCTTAAAAATTTTGTTTAAATAGGGCGCATGTACCTACATTGATATAACTACAAACATTTCTTTTTCACCTGAAATTTATAGAAGTATCATATATAAAATTGTTGCTTAGTGTCAACCATTGTATATAAAATCTATAGTAATATCATGAAGAGGAGTGAAGTTAGCGACATCTTAAGGACATATGTTCGACATCTTTGTGGACTGTTGGTTGGAATCCCGAATATTCACAAAAAGTGTGTGTGAAAAAATGTAATTAATTTAAAATTTAATCGAAACACAAATTTAATTAAACAAAATATTTTCATGCACGTGTATTTGACCCTTTTAAGGAATCTTATTATGTTTGCAGAATTTAAATAATAGATTCATCTCGCTCTTACTACTTATTCGCTACATTTAGCTAAGTCTCAATAGTCTAATTTGTGGCGATCTCAGCGACGCGTACAGGACACATGTTCGACTAAAAAATTTGTGTTCATGATAGTACTATAGATTTTATATACAATGGTGTTGCCGTTGACTTTTAATAATTTTTTTCTAATTCAAGTCGATTATTTAAAAAAAAATATTGTCCCTTCCGCCTAAACGGGAAGGGGGGGGGGGGGGGGAAATAGACTTCCCACCACTCATACGATTTTTCTATTGTCTCGACTTAACCTACACATCCAAGCCTTTTTTCGCATCTTATGGAAAACACCCTGTGGATCAAGTAAAAATCCATAAGTAACAATAAGTTATATGTTGCTTGTGAAATAAACCTAACAATACCACAAATAAAACATGTTGCTACATATTTTTTATTCATACATACTCGTACACAACCATCAATTTATTAATATATCAACTAAAACCGGAGATTGTAGAGGAAGAACTTTCTTTTGCAAAAAAAAAAAATATATATAGATATTCACCAGGAAGGAAAACTTTGTGTTTTAATCAGAAGTTGAAGAATTCGTAACAAACAATATTCTATGATGGAAGAATCTTTTCTCATTTGATGCTTGAATGCCAAAAAAAAACAGAAAAAATGTTGTTTTTCGTCACATGCTTATTAACTATGTTCATCAGCTCATAGCTTCCGGTCTCCTTATCAAGTCGTCACACCCCACACACAAAGTGTCATGACAAGAAATGTTTCATTGTTAATTTTTCTGCCTTTGCAAAAATATAACAAAAAAAAAAAAACAAAATGCCTGAACAGATTGGCCTGTCATGAGCGTGTCGCAAAGCCTCATACCACATCACTAAGGGTTTGCAAGTAATGAAAATTGGGCATCAACAACCATACCATCATACCATAGAACAAACTCTGTTATATGAGCAAATTATAAGAAAAGAAAAATGTCATATTTCCTCTCCCTCATTAATACGGTCTTGCTTCCTTGCTTACTTGGTTGTCCGTGTTTTAGGGGACAAATTTAAAATTAGATATTTTATGATAATTTAGTGTCAAGTACTAGAGTGTATGTACTAACAGTGTACACAGGAAGAGCAGACACTCGTTGCTGATGGTTGGAACTGTTACAACAGAAACGAAAAATTAGAAACGTGACACAACTTAAGTTGTGTGATTTAAAGAAAATTGTTCATAATTATTATCCTTATCTCCATCACTCAGAAACACATCCGTTTTTATTCTATAAATAGAAATAGAATATGAGGAGGGAGAGGGGGGAGAATGTTCTTTTAATTTTTGAATGTTAATTTCATTAGGTATAGGTAGGGGATAAAATTAGTATTTTGGTCGTAAATTGAGTGTATTGTGTAGAAATAACTGTGTAAGATCTGATTCTGTGGTTACCAACAAAAACAAGTACGATATAATACGGGGTAGTTACAACTCTAAATTTTGCGATTTAGCGAAGATTTATAGGAGTTTTTGTAGCATTTCCATTCGATTGGAAGAAATAGACTGAAAATTCTTTTAGCACCAGAATTTAATCAAACCTTCAATTTTAAAAAAATATTCCTCACCCCACCGCCGCACCATCATGTCAAACACAATTTATTTACGGCGCGCGCTGGTTCATAAGTCCACAAGCCAAAAGTCCACAAGCCAAAAGTCCACAAGCCAAAAGTCCACAAGCCAAAAGTCCATAAGCCAAAAGTCCACAATGGAATTACCCGCTTAGAAGTCCACAATTCTATTGGGGACTTATAGCACAACCTAATGGACCTCAAGTCCACAATAAAATAGGTTAATATTCTTTTATTCTTTTATTTTATAAAGTGGGTCATAAGTCCACAATGTTTTTTTTTCGAACACTCTAATTCGAGCAATGGAGTTGCGTGAATGGTAGGTATACAAAGGACCCAAAAAGTTAAAGTCCTTTGAACTAACAAATTGGACCACCCAATAGGTACTTCCGAACTTTGACAGTTCAAGCTACATCTCTCAAATTGGCTTTCATTTATTCAGTTTGTTTTGCCAAATGGACGGATAAAGCGTTCAGCAACACGTGAAAATGACAAAATGGGAGCTCTGTTCGGGCAATGTTCCGAGCGCTTCGCCCATTTTACGTTCGCCATAATCGTCCTACCGACAGAACTATTCGCAATGTAGTGGATAAAGCAAGATTTGCTGAAAACATAGCCGTTGTCCGTGAGAGTGTGCAGAAGAATCTGAGACCGTCAGTTTGGCGTCGCTTACTAGAACTCGGCCTCTCGCAGGCAAAAACTTGGTGAATTTTGCGTCGTGAATTGGGCCTGCACCCGTACAAAATTCAACTGACCCAGTAGCTGAAGGTAAACGACCATAGACAACGACGTTTGCTCGCTGAATTGGCTCTGAAGCTGTTGTAAACTGACCCTAATTTTCATTGAAAAATCATCTTCAGCAATGAAGCCCATTTCTGCATGAATATTAACGTCAACAAACAAAACTGTCGAATTTCGGTAGATACCAATCCACATGAGATCCATAAGCGTCCAATACATCCCAAAAAGTCACTGTTTAGTGTGGATTTTTAAGTGAAGGCGTCATCGGCAGTGTTGCCATGTTGGCATTATTAATGCTAGATCTAGCATTAAAGACGAGTAAAAAGCATTATGAAATTTGAAAATTATGCCGAATGCTTTTTTAGCATTATCCGATTTTTTTTTGGCATTCTTGAATGCCATTTTTTGGCATTCTTGAATGCCAAAAGTTGATTTTCAATCATTGATTCATATACATGAAAAAAAATATTTTCAAAATAATATATTTTAAAATTTGTTTGCAAAATATGCGCATTATTGTGATCTAACCTTAATAATGTCATATTGAACTCAGACAAAAAAAATGGTGGAATTTAAAAACTGAGTATATTTTCGCAATAAAATGATCTACAAAAAACATTTTGAATGTTTTTCAATAAAACTGCTAGAAAAAAAGTTATAACCCTTTAAAGTATTTTTTTTTGTAAATGTTCGTCGATTATTGGCTATATCTTTTTTATTTTCAATTCAATGGTAAAAAGTGTCTTAACCAATATTGTAGAGAATTAAACTGTCTACAAAAATAATCTAAAATTTTTTTTGTCAGACTTTATTTCTCAAGATATTGAGAAAAGGGGCTTCTTACCCCTTTTTCAAGTTAGCGGCCAAATGGGGGGGGGGGGTCCAGCCCCAAAAATGATTTCGTATACTCTAACTAATGCACTCTACACATTAAAAAAAAAACGTTGTCCTATACTAAATGCAAGGTCAATGTAACAATATGAAATATCCAGAAATATAATCGAAGAAGTCGGAGGCTCAGTCAATTATGAGAAAAGAAGTCAAGAAGATATCTATGACGATCTTTGGGTTGACGCATCAAGTACCTTTTTTATTTCCAAAAGCTATGAATTTAAAATGTGATATAAATGACGTCTGACTGAATTAAAATACTAACATATACCTAAACGTAAAAACAGAAACATTTTTTTAAATAATATTATTTCAATATATTTAAATAAGATTTCTTTTTTTTATAGCATTTATGATACTTATTTATGAAATAATAAATTTTAATTTTGCATTATTACAAAGTTTTGTTCTTTTAATCATTGAAATATAAGATTGTAAGAGGGAAAATTTTCTACGAATGGATTTTAAAATCTAGCATTCTGTTTTTTGAGCTCCCATACGATTTAGCATTATGGAATTTGAAATCTAGCATAATGAAATTTGAGATTATGGCAACACTGGTCATCGGTAAATATTTCTTTGAGAACGACGTACGTTGGCCAGGCTAACACCGTCAACGGCGAGCGCTATAGGTCGATGATTATCAACTTCTTTTGGCCTGAATTGAATGATATGGACACCAGCGACATGTTTCAAAAGGACGGCGCTACGTGCCACGCATCTCACACCACATTGTAAATTCTGCACGAGCAATTCGAGGGCATGGTCCTCTGACGTGGAAGTGCAGTGAATAGACCACCGAGATCGTGCCATTTGACCCCGTTAGACTTTTTTTGTGGGGTTTTCTGAAGTCACAGGTCAATGCCAATAAGCCACAAAACACAGCGGCCCTAATGCCGAAAACAGATGAGCAGTATGGTTGCACGCATCGATACATGCAGCGCTGTACCTAAAACAGATGTGGAATGTGCATACTTTAGACACTTATGATGCCAAATGAAAAATGACAATTGAATGATTTCTCTCTTTTCTTATTTTGCTACGGCCGCGGCATGTTATTGATACACAACTTCGTTAAAGGTCGTCAATGACAAAGAGTAAATATCAGCATTACCAGATACCAATTATTTCCATTTTTTTCGATTGTTGTTGTGGCTGCAATGAGACAGCCAATTTAGAAATAGAGACAACGTGCAGCGAAGGCTGCATGCAGCCCTTGGAATGTGTGAACCTGCATATGAATCTATGTGTAATTTATTTTCGCTGCATGTGAAAAAGCTGCACATCTGTTTAGGGCATAAAAGTCAACCCATTCAGTGCATCGCTTAAATGCAGCCTGATTTAAGCGTCAGAGTCATGGAAAATTGGACATTTCGGATGCGCGTCACCCAGAGAAGACCGCAGCGGACATTTGGACGATGTTATAGGTATTCCATACATAAGGGCTTTTTTTCCTGATTCGTCAATTGATCTTTGGAATCGTCCTGATTCGCCAATTGACATGATGAATCAACTCGATATGTATTGACTCGATGACTGAGTCGTTAAATTTGTCCGTTAATTTTGCCACACTGATAGCATCTCACCAAAAAGTCACCTCTTGTTTGCCTTATGAACTCTTGAATTTGACTCAATTGAGTTGTAAATAATTAATTTTTCAAAAATCTCTGTTGATGAAAAATTTTCCAATTTATCATAATGGTTACAAAATGGCAGCAAATATGATCATTTGTCAGTCATATTAATTTAGCAGTGTTCCACTCACGATGACATGTCAAAACAATGCTCAACATAGGTTGTCAAATAAATGTCAAAAATTTAATCACAGAAGACTAAAAAAACACCATCTACATATTTATAGGTTTCTATTCATACCCAACCTCAAAAACATAAAAATTAACTTAAATTGTATATTTCTTCTTTAAATTAAATAATTCTTGTCTTTGAAAATCAATTAAATTACGATTCTTTAGCGCAGTCAATGAATTCATCTAAATATTTATCATGTCTTGTTATATTCATGTGTCAGACAAATTTGTCACATTACACGCCTCCCTTATCACACACACAACTTTACTGATGGTGTTATAGGTACATTCTATAGCCGCAAAAAATATAACTACTTATCACAGTCTAGTGATTCTATTAATAATTAATAGCTCTCTCTCTCCATCTAGAAAGGTACTTTCTTAATATTTATGCCCTCAATATTATATCGTTTCAGATTTCATGTCTCACTTCCATATACAGGGTGTCCCGTAACTCAAAGTCAAGCGGGTAACGGGTGATAGGGTAGGTTGTACCTGTTCTGGAAAAAATAAGAACAAAAATCTATCTCGCTTGGTTAAGTAATAATAGCAATATTTAGAAAAATAGTGAAAATCGATACCCTAGACCACATTTTTAGGTACTGTGGTCACAAATTTCCGAATTTTGACGTGTTTATTTTTTTAACGTAATCCTAAATAACCATGCTATTGATTTCAATCACAAATTTAAAAATAAATATTGTAAGTTTCGTAAGAAAAATAAAGTTTGACTGAGTCATGTTTCAAAAAAAATTTTTAAGCGAACTTTGACACTTCATATTTAAAAAAAAATGTACTACACTACCTTGGCAAGTTTTTTAAAAAATTGGCGCGTTTCGTCAAGATTTCAAAATGGTACAACACTTGCTGCTTATTCATTCGTAAAAAAAATTTTTCATTTTTTATTTGCAAAAAACACCTCAGTTCACTTCAATCACTTTTACCAGAATAATGCTTTTTTGTACTCAAAAATCCATTTTACCAAGGTGTACGTGACATAAACAGAGGCACTAGAATCAGACACTGTTTGCCGTCAATAAGAGTGAGACAGATCTACATTACACAATATGGTACGCTACGATATACGTTCGGTACGGTACGTTCCTTGTTTTACTCGCAACTTCTCACAATCGTGCGTTTTTGTGATACCCTGGACTCGATTATTGTTGTAAAAATTTTGTCAGTTATTATCTAGAAATAGGAACTAAAAACTTCCATATTTTTCGCCAACATTGTTCTGCAGATATCGACTCTGGGAGCGTTTAGTCACGAGGTAGCAAACTTTGTACACGTTGCACATAAAACGGGCTGAAGTAGTTCTGTTTTAAAATTCGATGAGCAATTGTTTTCGGTATTCCAGTGGATCTAAAGGTACCCAAATGTGGGGCATCACCCATGACCACCGGGTGTTCATCTATGCACACCTATCATACTCGCAAGGACGATTGCCTATAGTACTCGTATGGCGGCGCTGCAGAAGGGAGACTCCAAGGACATAACAACGAAGTAGTTTTAAATTAAATTGAATTGAATGTGATTCCAGCGCTTGATCAGTGCGATTGAAAGATCTACTGGAATACCGAAAAGCATTGCTCATCGAATTTTAAATCAAAACAACTACCACCCGTGACCCGAACCATATGCAACGTGTATACGAAGTTTGCTCTCTCGTAACTATACGCTCCCAGTGTTGATATTTGCTGAACAATGTTGGCAAAAATTTGTGAAGTTTTTAGTACCTATTACTAGATAATAACTGACATAATTTCCACAACACTATTCGAGTCCAGGGTAAGAAAAGCGCACGATTGTGAGATGTTGCGACTAAAACAAGGAACGTAGCGTACCGAACGTAGATTGTAGCGTACCATATTGTATAATGTCGATATGTCTCACTCTTATTGACGGCAAACAGTGTCTGATTCTAGTGCCTCTGTTTATGTCACGTACACCTTGGTAAAATGGATTTTTGAGTACAAAAAAGCATTATTCTGGTAAAAGTGATTGAAGTGAACTGAGGTGTTTTTTGCAAATAAAAAATGAAAATTTTTTTTTACGAATGAATAAGCAGCAAGTGTTGTACCATTTTGAAATCTTGACGAAACGCGCCAATTTTTTAAAAAACTTGCCAAGGTAGTGTAGTACATTTCTTTTTAAATATGAAGTGTCAAAGTTCGCTTACAAATTTTTTTTTGAAACATGACTCAGTCAAACTTTATTTTTCTTACGAAACTTACAATATTTATTTTTAAATTTGTGATTGAAATCAATAGCATGGTTATTTAGGATTACATAAAAAAAATAAACACGTCAAAATTCGGAAATTTGTGACCACAGTAGCTAAAAATGTGGTCTAGGGTATCGATTTTCACTATTTTTCTAAATATTACTATTATTACTTAACCAAGCAAGATAGATTTTTTTTCTTATTTTTTTCAGAACAGGTACAACCTACCCTATCACCCGTTACCCGCTTGACTTTGAGTAACGGGACACCCTGTATATATACAAATGTAGGATTTTCTTGCCATAAGTATAATCCCGGAATGCTAAATGCTTTTAAAAGCTTTTCGATAAACATACATACAAATATCACGCATGCATATATTTTTAGGAAAATTAGGATGAGTATTTTATGTACCATCATCGTCGTCCTAGTCATCGTCGTCAGTCGTTGTGAGTTTGGGGAACTCGGGAGCAACAGTATAAGAGTTATCATCTCATCCTCATATATCATATCCTCATTAAAAGTGGCGACTTAAAGGATTCACATTGCAGCAGATGAGTTCTTTTCTTACTAAGCGCTACGAAAGATAAACTGTATATGTATCTATGTTTCTTAGACACAAATGGATATACATATGTACGATATCACATATGTACAAACATAGAGGAGGTTGCTGCAGTGGTAAGAGCAACTCATATCAAGGATATGTAGCTATTTCTGTGCATTTTCTGATTTTTCCCAAAAGATTTGTTTTTTTCTATAAGTAAAATTTCTTGAAAGGATGCGATCAGATTCAGATACTTATCCAAGTTGAAGGATTTTGGAAACTGTTCTTGAGATAGGATAAACCTAGTTGGCATTTTATATTGTAGTTATGGTGACCAGCCTGGGGTTTTTGTGTTATACATGGAAGTTCTTAAAAAGAAATACAAAATGAAAACGTCGTCAAGCTGCTTCCAGTCATCAGACCAAGCGCTCTGACAACTGCGATGGCTTAGTTTTTAAACAATCACAATCAGAGAAAAAGGTGTTGAGAAAGGTTAAGGGCCAGTTTGTTCACAGTGGGTTAAATCAATGCGAAGACTTTCACAGCTTCTAACTAAATGGCGCTATAATCAACCAAAATCGGCTGATTAGCGATTTCCGCATGCTTAACAACTTACATTATGGATTCCTTGAAAAAAAATTGATTATTATGCACATTCGATGATTTACTATAGTTGCAATAATCCTTGATTAATGATGATCAGCTGTGAACATACTGGTCCTAAGCATTCCACATTCGTGAAGTGCGGCTATAAAGAACGAATCTCTGAACCTCACAATGAGAGAGGGAAAAATAAAGTAAGTTTAAGCATTTCACTTTCTTGTAGTGCAGTTAAAGAAAGAATCTCTGAACATAATAATGAGATGGAAAGGTAGAGTTAGGTTAGTTATTTCACATTTGTGTAGTGCGGTAAAAGAAAGAATCTTTGAACATAATAATGAGATGGAAAAGTAGAGTTAGGTTTATTATTCCACATTTGTGTAGTTCGGTTAAAGAAAGAATCTTTGAACATAATAATGAGATGGAAAAGTAGAGTTAGGTGAATTATTCCACATTCGTGTAGTGCGGTTAAAGAAAGAATCTTTGCACGTAATAATGAGATGGAAGAGTAAAGTCAGGTTAATTATTCCACATTCGTGTAGTGCGGTTAAAGAAAAAATCTTTGCACGTAATAATGAGACGGAAGAGTAGAGTCAGGTTTATTATTAAACATTTGTGTAGTCCGGTAAAAGAAAGAATCTCTGAACATCAAAATAAGAGAGAAAAATAGAGTAAGTTTAAGCACTCCACATTCGTGTAGTGCGGTTAAGAGACAAAAAATAGACTAAAGTTAAGCCATCTACATTCGTGTAGTGCTTTTTTTAACGTGTACGATGTTTTGAATTTATTCGTTTCGCCAAACAATACTAGTAGTGGTTTTCTTTAGGGAATAATTTTTCACGAGACTTCCATTAAGGTGTCATTTGCAGAGTGTATCTTTACGTCAAGGTAGATGAACTCCTATAAACTGCCACAATGTGACATTTTGACTAAGGCGGTTAAGAGACATTTGGTTGAGAATTTTATAAATAAGACACATTCGTTATTCGTGAAATGTCAGATTCTAAAAAAAAAAAATTAATATTTTTATACAAATTTTAAAATATGGCCACCATCATTATACAAAGTGTTGTTTTCTTATTCAAACAGAAAATGTCTGATAAATTATTGTAATTCGTCAAGTGGGAGTTATATTATAGAACGTATACAGATTGAGTGAAAAGATACATTATATATATGATAGATACTCGTTTGTTGTAATTGTTGTTGATTTTTTTTTCATCTTCTCTCGACTCTCGCATTCGCATTTAATGGTAGAAAGAGAGAGAGAGAGAACAAGTTCAAGGAAAAAAAAATAGGGAATCGCTGGATCTATCTATAAGACGGATGAAAAATTATTCTCTAAGTGCATACAGAATGCACTATGACTATATGGATAGTCCTTTCAATGCAGCGCATCAGGAGAAATCCAGCAGTGGCATGGTATATAGTGCTGTGGTGGTGGCAGTGGCAAGAGGGTAGTACGATGGATGGCAAGATGTGATGTAAATAAGTTTGGTAATCCATCAAGCTGGATGGATAAACAAACATGCTAAGGACTTTACTATCAAGATGAAAGTTTGCAAATCGTCGAAATTGCAGCTAAGATAGATGATGGTTCGGTTTGCGAATTTTTATTAAACAAAACAAACAAAAAATATAAATAAAAAAAAATAAAATAAGAAAAAATACAGATTAGCGTTGGGGTGTGTTTATTAAATTAATTTTTTATTAATGTGTTTAAGTGTGAATATTTTATTTTGAGAATTGTTGGAAAGAAAAATCGCAAAAAGGTTGCTTGTCAATTATTTATAAATTCTGTTGGCCAATAAGTAGGTTCATACTTTACTTGACTTTACAAATGTACATTGGTTTTGAATTTCTGAACATCAAAGATTCATTATTCCACATTCGTGTAGTTCGGTTAATGTAAAAATCACTGAAAATGCCAATAGGAGTAAAAAGTAGAGTAGGGTTATTTATTTCATATTCGTGTAGTTCGGTGAATGAAAGAATCTCTGAACATCAAAATGCGAGGGAAAAGTAGAGTAAAGTTAATTATTCTACATTCATGTAGTGCGGTTAAAGAAAGAATCTCCGAACATCAGAATAGGAGTGAAAAGCAGAGTAAGGTTTATTATTTCACATTCGTGTAGTTCAGTTAAAGAAAGAATTTCTGAACATCAAAATGCGAGGGAAAAGTAGAGTAAAGTTAATTATTTCACATTCGTGTAGTTCGGTTAAAGAAAGAATCTCTTAACATCACAATTAGAACAAACAGTAGAATAAAGTTAATTATCCCACATTCGTGTAGTGCAGTTAAAAAAAGAATCTCTGAACATCGAAATAGGAGTGAAAAGCAGAGTAAGGTTTATTATTTCACATTCGTGTAGTTCAGTTAAAGAAAGAATTTCTGAACATCAAAATGCGAGGGAAAAGTAGAGTAAAGTTAACTATTTCACATTCGTGTAGTTCGGTTAAAGAAAGAATCTCTTAACATCACAACTAGGACAAACAATAGAATAAAGTGAATTATTCCACATTCGTGCAGTGCGGTTAAAGAAAAAATTCATAATTTTTTAACTTCTTGTTTTTTTTCAAAACTGTCAATATAAATTGATTAAAAATGCTTTAAAGCCTGAAGTGCACACAATTATCTCTCTCTTTAACCCTAATATCTCAAGGCAAACTATATAAACATATTAACCTTGCCTTATAACCTAATCTTTATTAATAATTTAAAACTTTCTTTCCATCATTATAAGCCACAAAAGTAAATTTCAATTTTCTTGCAACATTTCATTTTTCCAATGAAGATGAACAATATTCATTGACATAAATCCCTTTCAAGCTTTACCTTTACCTTACCTATACAAAGAGTTGAGAGATTTTTAGATTTTTCATCATCGTTCGCAAATGAAAATGAAATTCATCATGAAATCGAAATCAAATAATCTATATAGAAGGCTATAAGGCTATATACCACTATCGATCCTTATATATATGTACAATGTACATATTATTAAAGGTATTATCTCTCTTTTCATTCAATGTCTGACCCAATAATCATTTAATCCCAAAGATATAAAGATAAATTTGTGAACGAACCAAAGGAAACAAAAGGACCAAAAATAAAATATGAATGCTGTTCATCCACTTGCCCTCGATTAAGAATTAATTACCCCATCTATCTACATACATATATACCCTACAACAAAACCATCACATCACCATTGAATGAGGTCAGAGTTTAAGTGATTTTGGATACCGAAATCAAATCCGTCTTATGATGGAAAACAAAAGGAAATCATGACACATGTTATTTTCGAAATGATAGGCTGATAGAAAAGATAGATATTCTGAGCGACATGATAGAACTTAATTAAATAGTATTTCTATATATGATAGCATGGGCATTTGGGGGGGCGGGTGGCAGCAGGCAACAACCTACCTTTATATAATTGTCTAAAAAGAAATGGAAATTATTTTGGTTCTTAGAAGCTTTAATTAGGAACCAAGAAATAAAGGTTCGTGACTTCTTTCTTGATTTCAAATAAATATACCAAAATGGCAATGAAAAGGTATCCACAGTAGAATTAATTTTAAGCTAAAAATAAACAATAGCACAAAATAACTGACATGCCAACATATTCACACACAATTCGAGGCTTTTATAGAATTATTTTTGGGTATATATAAGATTCAATTTGATGTGTGTCTGTTTGATGGGATCCTGATAATATGATCATCTCTGATTCAAAGTTAATGAGTTGTTAATTAAGTTTGATTTGATCTTAATGTTTGGGGGTTTTGTGAGGTTTATTAGATTTAATTTTTTATGAGGAGGAGGGGGACAAAACCACTAACATATTTGGCTTGATAGAAGGTCATTTTTAATCTAACTTACAAACTTAGAAAAGTCTTGTCTTAACATAAATTTAAGAAACTAAAAGCTTAGATTGGGAAGATAGTTAAGAAGACAGAGTTTTTGTTAATAGTAGATTGAAATAATTAAGTTGAAAATGTTGAAGATTGGATTACCCCCCTTCCCCCCAATTCAGCATCAGCATATCCACGAGTAAAAGTTTCTCTGGAGCCATAAAAGGTACGATGCGTATGTTGGCAGATAGAGCTTTGAATAATTTAAAATAAATTTCTTTTATTCGGTTTTTGCAACTGACTGGTATAAAAAGAAAAAAATTATTATTATACCAATTATTGATTACTATTTAACTTATATCAAGTGGTTCTATTTACAAAATATTAGAAACTAGTGTAAAAGAAATAATTTTTCTTTATTAATCCCCTGCTAGTTGGTATAAATTGATCAAAGCGAATTGGTATAGGCGATGTGGAAAGTCTTTTAACATTAGTGTAAGAAATGAAAATAAAATAACTTTTTTTAAATTAAACTCTGTTAAGACTGCGCTTTTATGTCTTAAATATTTGCATTACAACATTTTATACCAATAAGTAGATAAATATTATGTAAATTTCTGTCTACTATTTATTAGATTGCACGGTTTTATATAAAGAGAAAAAAAATTGTAAAAGAAATATTTTTTTTTCATTCATCTGCTGATTGGTATAAATTGATCTAATGCACTAAGCTCTGTTAAGATTGCGTTTTTATTTGTTCAATATTTGAACTAGACCATTTTATACTAATAAGTATAGATAAATAAATATTTATTGATTTTGTTCTTTGATATACTAGATTGCTTGGTTTTATACAAAAAGAAAACAAGATAAAAGAAAGTTTTTTTGTTCATCCGCTGATTGGTATAAATTGATCTAATGCGCTTAGCGAATTTGTATAAGCGTTGTGTAAAATCTTATATGTAAAGAATAAAAATAAAAGAATAAGTTTTATAAAATTAATCTCTGTTAAGATTGCGATTTTATTTGTTCATTATTTGAATTAGACCATTTTATACCAATAAGTATAGATAAATAAATATTTTTAAATTTTATTTTTTCATATACTAGATTGCTTGGTTTTATACAAATAGAAAACAAGCATAAAAGAAAGTTTTTTGTTCATTTCCTGATTGGTATAAATTCATCTAATGCACTTAGCGAATTGGTAAAAATCTTGGGTGTAAAGAATAAAAATAAAATATTAATTTTTATAAAGTTAAGCGCTTTAAAGATTACATTTTAATTTGTTCAATATTTGCATTAGACTATTTTATACCAATCAGTAGATAAATATTTTAATACGCATAAATTTGTTTTACTATTTATTAGATTGCTTGATTTTAAATAAATAGATAACAAGTGTAAAAGTGATTTTGTTTTTTATTCATCCACTGTTTGGTATAAATTAATATAATACACAAGCGAATTGGTATAACCCATGTGTAAAGTCTTAGCGTTGGTGTAGAGAATGAAAATAATATTATAATATTAAGCTCTATTAAGACTGCGTTTTATATGTTCAATATTTACATTAGACCATTTTATACCAATAAGTAGATAACTATGTAAACAGGCATAAATACTTATCAATTATTCATTAGATTGATCGAATTTATATAAATAGAAAAAAGTGTAGAAAAATTTTTTTTATTCATGTGCTGATTGGTATAAATTCATCAAATGCATAAAACAAATGCCACTTTACCTTTTGAGTAAGGGACTGTAGCCTTGAGTGACACAACGGAATTAAATCGGCTTGTGTTCGGGAGACTTTTCAAGGAGGCAGACAAATTTCAGCTTGGGGAATGGGAATGCACTAACCTTTAAGGAAGAAATAAGTCATATCAGCCTACAAATTGATTTTGGTACATTTTTCATAATTTTTTAAGATGATCCGAAGTGGGAGCCTTCAAGGGTATCCTACCCACAAAATTCAATATCACGTGTATTTGTTTTATGGTTCAACAAAACTATCTCTTAGCTACTTAATTTCCATTTGTGAGTGATTTATTCACATTAAGCTATGCTGCCATAGTGAAATTCCGAAATAATAGGCATTTTCATATAAATGGCACAAACAAAAATAAAATTTAGTGCTATCTGTGGTGAAAGAAGTTTTGGCGTTGACAGCCTTAATTCCTTATATAATATCCACCAAGTTCTTAACTTCAGTCCTTTTGCACCAACTCATCCTTAAGTTTACGCAAACAAAACAGTTCTTCAGTTCGAATCTATTTTCATAAAATTTTCTTCAGCCTTACACTACATACCGCTTTAATATCTTGAATATGAAATTAACTGCATTAAGACAGGCAAAAATGTCATAAATTTGAATAAATTAATCCTGACCCAAAAAGTCTACAAAACATAAATTGTGCATATTTTCATCGATTCTTCTTTTTTTTATGTTCTGTTGTGTTTTTTTTTTGTTTCATCGGGTGTTACTAATTGGTATATTTCTTAAGAAATATACAATATTTATGAGCTTTTTCTGTATTTAAAACATTTTTGGCAGCAAAAACCAAAAAAAAAAAGCACCCATTTGCAAAAAGATCTTCGATATTTAGAAGGGTAAGTCCTTCAGAATTTTATAATTTATTCTAAAGAGCATCCAAGGTCTCTATAATATAGCTATCTCTCCTTTCAAAAATACACCTTTTTTGAGATTTGTTGTGAGAAACATGAAGAAGTCAAAAAGGCAAAACTTATAGCCACCTCTTGAGGACTGGTATAAAAATAAAAAAAAGGGAACAATCAAGGGTTCCCACCTTACAGTGATGATGATGGTGGAACAAAAGTCATTGCCGAGTGGAGACTCCTTTTCATTTTTGTTTTTTTTTTTTTTTTCGTCGAAGAGAAAAGATCCTTTAAAATGCTAATTATAAAGTTAAATCCTGCAACAACAGCATTTTTTTCGTGTTACTAAAAAAATAGAAGGGAAACGGAAATGGTGATAAAAAAAAAAAAATATATAACAAACTTTCTATAAGGAACATTTTCTATGTCTAAGCTCTATGGAACGGACGAAAGATTGTACAGGACGGTGAAACGGAACAACCAATGATGATGATGGTGATGATGATGATGATGGCGATGCCGACGACTACGACGAGGATGACGATGACTACGACTTCTACTACAACGACGACGGCAATGATTATGGAGAAACGTTAAACGAGCAAGTTGTATCATCTTCAGTTCTTAAATAATTCTATAATTAAGGATCCCTGCCTGGTTGCCTTTTGAATTTAATATTCAGGATAATTAACACGAAGGTTGAACACTGAGTTTGTCTTGTAGCCTTCCGTATTTTTTATATTTTTTTTTTAATTTTTTTTTATTATTATTATTTTTCCGAAGGGAAGTATTTTTCACCATAATCCTTATCATTTCTATCATTTGGTGTTTCAAAGAACAAAACTGGTATAAGGCAAATTGGGAAGAAGAAAAATCCATGAAATTGTAATGAGCATAGTTTTTTTTAAGCTTATATTAGAAAAATGTTGTCTTTGGCATCAGAACCTTTTGATATAGTAAAGACAGATTTGGAAAAGTTAAAACGGTTGCTTGTTTTTTTTTTAAATTGATGCATTTTATGAAGGAGGTTTAACCAAGGACTTATAGCTTTTAAGGAGAGTTGTTAAGAATATTGCAACAAAAACATAAATACACACACTTTGGAAAAAGTTCACACAGAAGAGGAGGCTAATTTTTGAAAGGTTATTCGTTATAAAGACTTATAGTCCAGTATTATACTATTAGCAGGGTTGCCATCAGTTACTTTTAAAAAGGCAATAGTTTTTGAATAAAACAGAACACTTTCTTAAAATTACACTTTTCAGAGCAGGTTTATCATTTGGTATAGATGAATAGAATTTTTAAAAACTAATATTTTCATAACATCTGCTCTGCTTTTTGTATTGGGCATCTGCTCTGAGCACATTCTCTGTTTTAAAAATGAAAAAATTAAAATAAAATTAATCTGTAATTTTTAATAGTTTTTTTTTTTCAAAATTTTGTTTCGCTTTTTTGGACATTCCCCCTACACATCCATTTCAACTTTTTTTAAACTAAAAACAACGGTATACCATATACAATTTTTTAGCATTTTTTGGAAAATTTTGTTTTACTTAAAAATTTATTTACACTTTTGTGTGAAAAAAATTTTTTTGCGAAAAATGGTAATTAATGGCACCTCCGGCATGGAACCATTTTTTTTACTTCCGCTTTCCTTGAAAACGGTTCTGCTAATTTTGATCAATTTTTTTCGTAAAGTTTGGTTTGAGAAGTCAAAATACTATTGTGTACTAAAAATTAAAAAAAATTTTTTTTTAAAATTTCTTAGAAGTTTTTATTTTTTTTTTTTTTGAAAACTTAATGGCGCAAAATTTTAAACGATTTAGTACGATGTTAAGCCACTTTGTTCATACTAAAAAAGCTTTAACATCGTACTATCTCGTTTAAAATTTTGCGCCAATATATCGAAAACGCGTTTGACTATTTTTTGAGAAAAAAGTAGTTTTCGTAATTTTTACAAAAATTAAATGGCTTACAGCTATTTGGTATTTAGCGTTGGACTTAAAATTAATTAGAGAATCGAGAATTATAACCCAAATTAGAAATTTATAACGAAAAATTTTGAAAACAAAAATGTTTATGTTTATGTTTAAAAATCATTTATTCAAAAACTAAGAACTAAAATAATTTTAAAACCATAATAAGAGAATGAATTATGGTTTTAAAAAAGGTATAAAACGATATTGTAAGTGTTGCCGTTGTGTTTTAATATTCATTTTCTATTTTATATAATTTTTTTAATGTACCCCTTCCACCTAAAGGGGTGGCCAAATAGAGTTGACAAATTTTTTTAACTAAGTCACCCCACTATATAGAAAAGTAAAATACTCAACACTTTCGATTGGTTTATTTCGAAAACGGTTATTTTTAAGAAAAAAAGTATATTAATATTTTTTGTAGGAAAGTTTCTAAGCTACAAATAAGTCTTTGACATTTTCTGTGTAAAACTAACCATTTGGGAGAAATTCTTGAAAAACCAATTTTGGGGCCTTCAGCCCCCCGTAAAATTGTTAGTGGGACTAATGTCGATGGAGAATTTTGACAGTTTCTTAAGAACACCATGAGGAAATTGCGAAAAGGTGGCTCTGATACTGTTAATTTTTTTGCAAAAATAATATTTCTTTTGGAATTTTTTGACTTACGAGGTCTTACAGTCTACACTACTTTTACTATCGAGGGTTGTCTATGAATGAATTTTATTAATCAAAGTATCATGGCTTCCATATTCTCATTCAATATTCTATTTCGCAGTTGAGTTTGAACCTGATATTCAATTTATCTTTTTTTTTGTTTTTTCGTTTGCTCATACAACAATTAATTAAAAAAAAAAATTAAAACAAAAAACTTATTAGAGAAATAAGATATTGTATACCTACTCAACTTGATTCTGTCCCATGGGTAGCGTCCTTTTCGTTATTTCATAGAGAGAATTGGTTAATTTTATATATCCCACTTAAAGAAAAGTGTTTCACCAGCAAGCATTTAAATTCATTATGGCAATAAAAAAAAAAGTGTTAGCGCGCGGCTCAGGTCGTATATTTGAGTTGTAAAATGAAAAGAACTTTATAAAAAAAAGTTTTGTTTTATTTAGTTTTTTTATGTTTTTTATTTAAATGGTCGTTTTGTTTTGAATTTATTAGAATTAATATAGAAACAGGAAGTTTTATGTTATTTTGGTTGTTTTATAGTAACATTTTTGTTGATGACGCACTTACAGGTTGGTGGTCTGTTGACACCTAATATGTAATGGAAGTGATTGGAAATGGTAGTTTATATATAGAAATATTAAATTATTATTGAAGACAAGTAAGTAGAAGTAGCCCGTGGCGTAATGGGTTGTGCATAGGACTGTTATGCAGAAAGTCTTGCGGGCTCGATTCGCAGCCTATGCCACCTTAAGAAAAAAAAAAAACAGAAATATTTTTCACGAGCTACAGCCTCTTGCGAAGAATTGACAAATCCTCCACGAGTATAAAATCTTGTCATGAAAAAGTGCTTCTCACCTTAGCCTTTCGGATTCGACAGAAAATTGTAGGCCTTCTTCATTCTTGCCAATAATACACAAACAGGAATGGTAAAGATTTGTAAATGACTATAAGGCCCTAGTTCTAAACGAGCTGTCGCGCCACCGAATTTGTTTGTGAAAAACTAATAAATCGATATCTTCAACCTATGATTTAACTTGTTCTTCTTGTACTTTCTTCGATTGCGGGACGTAATTCCGTAAAACGAAAACGATTGACCGCGATATCGCTTTGGCAATAGCTGTCCCTATAGTCTAAGATCCCGCCATAGAACGACCTACTCTCATCGAGCAACCGGATAAGGAATATACCTACAGTTTTTTAGGTACTGTAGTTATAGCGATTAGGAAAAACCATCAGGAAAATTTGAAACAAAAGGAAACAGGAATTTTGTCCTTATGAGCGTTTATAGCGAACACGAAAATTACGTCAGTGAGTATAGGCTGCCAGTCAAGTTTTCTTGATTGAAATGCAAACGATTTTTTCCTTCCACTAATCTTTCAATGGAACAAGTAAAAGCTGGAACGCAAATAATTGGAACGATTTGATTCATTTTGATCGAAATGACAATCAGCTGGTACGGAAAATGAAATTTAGCCAGGAAAATAAATATGTATGTAAATACATTTTTCACAAAAAATATTTGTTCAATTGAAAATTTTATTGACACACAAAATTCTTTGAGTTATTTGCCATCAATTGCGTTACAAATCGAATGAAAATCTAGTAAATAATCCATTTGAAAGTTTTTCCTGTTTCGTTTTCCTGATCGCTATAACTGGCCCCTCAACTAAAATTTTGGGCATGGGTTGACTGGCGAAATATGGTCAAGGAATAGGGTTGCCACGCTTTAAAGGTGCATTTTTGTTTTTTTGGAAACTTTATACAAAAATTTTTAAATGCGTGATTTTTTCTATCGAAATTTAAGTAGGGGAAGTTAGGGTAAACAAAAAAAAAGATCTAGATTCTATTTTCTAAACAAAAAATGATAGAGAGTTGAATTTTTTTGCAGTTGACAGATCTTTTTAATACAAGAAAGTCGTAAACACAAAAGAAAAAATTTAGAGAATCTAAAACTCGAGATGAAAACGTTTGAAAGCAAACAAAATGAATAATAGACGTTGAAGAAAAAAATCACATAAAATCAGGGTAATGTTTTCTAGAAATAAATTTTATATTTTTGAGAAGCAGATAAGAAATTAAAAGACCAGCATTTGCAATACTTTCGATTTAATTTTTTTTCTTGGCTAGGTGAATTTTTGAACAATATATTTTTTTTTTCATTAATTTTTGTTGGATTTTGATTTTTTCCTTTTTAATCTCATTGGTATTTTAATTTAAGAACAAAACCAACATAAAGAGAATTCTATTACAAGTTCGATGGTATACTATGTAGTTTCCAAAAACTTTGCATCCACACTCGAAGTTTCCGAACTTTAAACTACCCAAATTTTAAAATTTTTCAGTTCGTTGAAGAAAACAATTCCAGAGTCTCAGAGAGGTGATAGGGATAGGGATTGAAAATATAACCAAAATATTAGTAAGTGGGAAAATAGGTACCGTCAACCCGGGTGATTGTGGCCTGGTTACTTTGGCTTTTGAATGGATACTTTTTAAAAAAATTGTTTAAATTTGAAGAAGTTGTTTAATTTTTTTCAAACTTCTTTGTAAATTTGAATGAATTAAAAAATTATCATATTATCTTTAATTTAATTAAAAATAGAAAATAAAATATGATAAAATTTATTTTTCTTAAAAATTTTTATAAAAAAAGGCACCTGGATGGTAAAAGGTTGAAATCTTCATTTGAAAAAAAAAATATTGCAAGTTATTCACATTTTAATATGAAAAAGTGCCAAAGTCACCCGGGTTGACGGTATATATAAGTGTCTTGATACCGAATTCAAAAGTCTGGCACTTTTAGTCTATGGTATAGATGTGAGGGTTTGAAATGTGTGACTTTCCAATTGTTGTGTTAAGAGTATAATCACTTAAGTTCACAGATAAAAAGTACTGATGCTCTGTCATTTTGCCTAAGTTTATACCTCAATCTTGATAATCAATAGAAGTCAAGATATAAGCTTTTGACGCGAACCGTATATGGGTGCTTTTTTTGAAATATTTTTTTAATTTAATTGTTTTGTGAAAATTTTCACAAGAAGCTATATTATTAGCCAAGAATGTGGAAAAAAAGAAACATTTGGATCTTTAGGAATAATTTATGCAGGTTGGCTAAAAATCTTATATCTTGGGTTCGATTGATCGGATAACAAAAAAATGTGTTTTGGGGCCTTTGACCCCCTTGAAAGTGTTATTGGCGATTAGGAACATTTGCAGTTTTTCCAAGAATATCAAAATGAGTCTATGACCAAAATTCAGTGTAAATTTTGTTTAAAAGTAATTTATGCCGTAACTATTAAATGAATTATTTCGAAAACGTTTATTTTTATGAAGAAAAGTATTAACATACTTTTTGTAGGAAATTTTCTAAGCTACATATTAGTCTCACAAAGTTTTTCTGAACAAGTGACTATTAAGAAGATATTCTTGAAAAACCCGTTAAGGGGGCTTTTAACCCCCTGTAAAATTGAAAGCGGCATATCGATAGAGACTTTTCACATTTTCTTAAGAACACCATGGAGAGGAGGGTATAATATACCGAAATTCAGCTTTCCGGCGCGGCGTTGACTTTCCGTGTGTAGGGCAGGGATAAATTCAAACCTTGATAGTAATTCAGTTTCAACCTACTCAGAGACGAACAATATCGTTTTGATCTAAGCTGTCCTTAACTTACTCCCCAGATTTGATAGAAAAATCGTTCGATCGTATCGGTTTTATGTAAAAAGGCGCCCGGTGCTGCCTGCTTAGAAGAACTTCATCTTCTGAATCATCCAACAAATTCATCCCAATATTTGTTATTAGTATTATAGTTTCTTGTATTAAACCAGAGTGTTTTACCCTCACCAAAATAAATAAAATATCCACTGCACGAATGACCTTTTTATTGATATGGGTTCCATTTCACCATTGTGAAATTTTATATTACCCACCCTCGCTCTCTTTAAAATATATATAATTCGATATTCACTATATTAAAATAAACATACACATGATTGTATTTAGGGGACCCCAATATGGTTAAATTGCTAGAGAAATGCATTTAATTACCCCATTTAAAAATTACCCAAAATAATACCCGTTTCTCTCAGCAGTATAGAATTTCCAATCAACTGCATATACACCAGTTGTGTGTGTTTAATTATTTTAGCTTAAAATACCAAACTGCATGAAAGTGCATATACAGCTGGAAAAAATAAATCAAGAAATTATTATGTTTCATGTGTAGTGTTTCAATTGCAAGCTTCTCTCAGGCTCATTAACGATTAAATTTCACATTTTCATTAAAAAAAAAAGGGGTAATAGAGATACTCCAAAACCGAACGCACGCAGAGAGATAGCTAATATGATGAATGGCCATCTGGTGTACTTTCTATGTTTAGGTATATAGTTTTGTAAGTGGATATACTTGGAGGGAATTTAAGAACTGTGCTATACTCAGCACATTTGATGCACAATAATTTGATATCATTAGCTTCAAGGGCTTTTAATAATTATTTTAAAGAGGAAACAATTTATTTAGAAAATTTGCAAATTAGTTTTTTGTTTTGTTTTTAAAATTACATACATATAAGCTCATTTACTTATATTTTGTTTTTTTTTTTTTTAATAATTATTAATACACAAATTTGAACCAAATGTTGAGAATTAAAATTAAAATAAACAAATAAAAATTCCAAAACATAATCTGAACTTTTAATTAAGGACCAAAAGTTATCTGGGGTTTTCCCCAATTTATGTAAAGTAACCGCATAGAATTTATTTTGTTATGATTTTTTTTTATAAAGAGAGAAAAATAGTTTCGAATAAAACATTCACATTGCATTTTAATCCAAACCTAATTCAATTAAGTTAAAATTTATTCAAAATTTGTGTTTTGATTTCAGGAAAATTCTCTCGTGAAAAAAAAGGCATAGACACAAACATAAAATTATAATAAATCTCTAATCTACATACAGTCGATTTTATTTTTTAGCATACATAAAATGTTTTACATATTATATAGGGACTAAAAATGAATGAACATAAAATAACAGGAATAATTTAGGAATAAATTAAAACACCAATAAGAATATATTGTTCGTTATATTTATCCTATTATGGTGACCATCTGAGATTTTTGTTTTCAATGGAAAATGCTTAAATTAAAATTAAAAAAAAAACAGCTTTTTGACATTTTTTAAGAACAAAAGATTTGAAATGGAGAAAAACGTAACCACGTTCGAAAAATTGTATGATGCACGACTGGGTCGTACGAACTTGCTCTTATGTGCGATCACACTGTGGTTTTTTTTATAAAGTCTGACTACTTAAGATCTATTAGTCCGATTTTTAAAGAAATACATTAGTTTTGAGAGTCTATATTTTATGCCATCTGGTAAAAACGTATTTTAATATGGGAGAATAATATGACGTTACATAATATGCATGCATGAAATTTGGAGTTTAAACTGAAAAAATTGTTAAAAAAAAATTAATACATATATAATTAGGAAAATAAAATAAAAATTGTGTTGACACCAAAGCTATGTAAACCATCTGATTTCCTAAATAAATCTCAATTTATCAGAACAAAATTTAAAAAATTGGTGGAAGCGGTTTTATTTATAAAATTAATTTTTTATATGTAAAAAATTTTGAAAACATTTTTAATAAAAACAATTAGTACGACATTTTTTAATGTTTAACAGTGCAGAGTTAAAACATAAATTCGACAAAAAATCATTTACCAATTTTCGAAATATCGAATTTTCAAACAAATATCGCTTCAAAATTAAAATCGCCTCAAAATTTTATGAGATACTCGAAAACCAAAAAAAAAAAAATGGTTCATGGAGAGTTAAATTTTTCAATAATATGGTAGACCGCACTGATGTATGCACCTATAAATTATTTTATCCAAATTGTATAAGTCGTTCTTGATCAAAATGAGGTTTCACTTACTTTTTTAAAAAACTTGTATTGGAGGTACCGTTATTTTAGGTAATAAGAATATTTTTTATTTAAAATCTGTTAGATAATATTAAAAATCTACTGGGTGCTAACTTTAATAAAAATTGATCTAGTCTTTTTCGAATTACTAAGTTCTCAAAAAAAACATTGAAACTCTTAGGTTCTATTAAAAAACCAAAAAAACATTTTTTTTTAATTTTGGTATTCAATATGCATTTTGAAATTTTTTTGAAACATTCTCCAATCAAAAATTGATCAAAATCAGTTGAACCTGAAATTTTTTTTATAAAATGGTAGCTGTTTTGTGGAAAAAAACTTACAAAATTTTTGTTTTTTAATTGTGTGCACGTTTTTGAGTAAAAAAGATTTTCATTAATTGCTTAATAAATTTGTACGGCAGGTAACGATAGTACAAAAATTAAAAAAAACAAAACGGGTCGGGGAAATGTCCAAAAAAAAGCCTAAGGAAATCGACACACCCGTGTAGGCTACAGGCGAACAGAATTCCGAGAACCACTTTTTTCGAGTTCGCTATCATTGTACTGTTTCATTAAAATCTCGAGTTTTTTTGAACGAATTCATAACTTTTCATCTTGTCATAGTAGATAGCAACAGAACCTGCATAGTATGTACAATGTACATAGTAGAGCTCCCTATTACACGGATATTTAAAAACACGGATACACGTGTTCTTATAATATCCGGATTTGAATCCGTTTATTTCATGTATCCGTGCATCCGTGCGTCCGTGTATCCGTGTTTCCGAAGATTCGTGTATTTTAAATAATCCAATCACCACTGGAGAGGGCCAAATTTATGGGATTTTTTTGATAAAAATACGAGAACGACTTGGTAGTCGAATCTGTCAGTGGATTTAAATTTAGAATTATTTAATTTTTTCATTAAAAATCGATTTTTTTTTTTGGAAAATCACCAAAAATAAAAATCTATAATATCCATTATACCTCAAAATTTTAAGCTTGTAAGCCCAACCCTTGAAAAGGTAAAAATCAAAAACCATTCCGTGTATTAAGAATCCGTGTAATAAAGATCCGTGTATGCTTAATATCCGGATACACGGATATTAAGCAAATAAATACACGTGTTTTAAGAGAACGGATTTTTATTTGCGTGTAAAATTCCACGGAGTCCGTGTACCCGTGTTTTTCAAATACACGGACTGAATCGTAGGCTCTAGTACATATGTATACATATATGAATATTAAAGTGGTCGTTAAAAAAGGTTCATCTTGGATGGGTTTAAATCAGATCCAAATGAATAAAAAAAAACTAAAATTCCCTATTTTTTCGGATATTTATTTTCATCCCCTATACTGGCGCTGTAAGCGGTTAATTAATTAAGCTATATTAAATTGAATACAGCTGAATCCCACAGAATCTCACAAATATCTATAGCATGATAAGTTGGTACTTAGGCTCCACTTAGGAGAATTCTTCTACATTGATCCTAGTGATCTGGCAAGTCATGACATTAATAGTCTCGCGCGCTTCGTAAGGAGCTCTCTATGGTTCAACGAGTAGAAAGAAAGCTTCTAAGATTCCTGTGGTATCACAATGGGCCAACCTCCTGGTCTAAGTGTGACCAGCGTTCTGCTTGACAACCACATAAACCTAACCTAGGTTGGAACCAGACAAGAAAAATATTGTATGGGCGGGGGTAGTATTGCCCTCTGTACAGACAAGGAGGGGCAATTAAAAAAAAAATTAAAATGGAAGATAAACATTTATTAAAAATCAACCAAAAAACTTACAACATTTGCTTCGATTAAGGGAAAGATTATAATCAAAGACAAAATTGCTATCCAAAAAAACAAGATTTCTGAAAACATTCTTTGAACTGTTATTCAAAAAAAAAAAAAAAACAAACATAATTATTCAAAAGAACACAAATTCTATCAATTAAAAAAATAAATAAAAACAATATCTCTATAGATATAATCTTACAACATCAGAGGAAATTAAAAGCAGGAAACATAAAATCAAAAAAAAATTTATTATATTCATCAAAATAAAAGTCAAAGAATTTACAGCTAAAAAGTTTCTATGTTTACATATTTATCACCCATCAGCTCATAGCAACAATCTAATAAATCCTTTTTTTTCTCTCCAATGTGGTCTGAATTTTATCTTGTATCTTATTGAATACACAAAAAAAAAAACTATTGACTAAGAAAGATTCAGAGAGAAAATTTCTTATCGAACTTGCAGAGAATATCTATCTATGTACAAAGAAGATAGGTAGATATATTATATTCACAGACAGAAACAATTGAGTTTAAATCAACAAAAAAAAAATAAATAAAATCAATCTTTCAACAAGGCCATCTAATAATTCAACAAGGACCGCATTGTGTTTTTTTCTTCTTTTCATTTAAGATTAATATGATTAAGCACGCCATAGCAACAATCTTGACGACGACGCATCCTTCAAACGATTGTCATAATATACTAAGGAAAAAGAGTAGGTACCGCAACAATAATGATATTTTGGATTATAATGGTGGATGTCAAACTCTATAATGCCCACAGACAGAATATTGATTCAACGAAAAAAAAAATCAATAAAGTAAAAGAAGGGGTTTATGCCGCTGACTAAAGAAAAAATTCATCAGCCTTACGAAAATTCGTTTTTTTAATTTTTAACTGCTTCACGATGATGACCATAGTCACTAAGCCAACGAAGTAAGTAGGTACCAAAATTATAGGCTGAATTTTATTGAACAAAAATTCATTGAATTAATGAATAGATTTAATTCAGTGTGACTTAATAACTGTGAAATGGGGGATAGAACTACAAAAACCTGTAAATACATTTTTTCGCCCCATAACCTAGATTTTCACTACCCAAAATTTAGGGTTGAATTCGATATCCCTTATTTTTGAAATACCGTTTTTTTAAATCCCGCGGTCCTAAAGGGCTCCGGGATCTTAGCACCTCATATATGGGATATTCGCAAAAAAAGTATGCCATCTAAAAGGTAACTAATTGGTCATAAAAGGTCAGCTATTTTCAGAAGTTGGTCAGGCTTAGAAAACTTGTAATCGAAGCTTGAACTTTTTCAAGGTCATTAGCGATTTTTGGCATCTCATTTATGGGATATTCGCAAAAAAAGTATACCATTTGAAAGGCCACCGGATCGTGATAAAAGATCAGCTAGTTTCAGTAATTGGTCAGGCTTAGGTTTTTTTAAATGAATTTTTAAAAATAATTTCAAGGTCACAGTATAAGACTTTTAGCACCTCATTAGTGGAATTTCGCAAAAAAATGCATACCATCTGAAAGGTTATTTTAGCTATATTCAGAAATTGGTCAGGCATAGTTTTTGTTTATGATTTCTTGCATTTTTTTGCGAAATTCCACAAACGAGGTGCTAAAAGTCTTATACTGTGACCTTTAATATTTTTTTTTAAATTCATAACAAAAAATCTTTGCCTGACCAATTTCCGAATATTGCTGACCTTTAATAAGTATAACATAACCTTTCAGATGGTAAGCATTTTTTTGCGAAATTCCATAAATGAGGTGCTAAAAGTCTTATACTAGTGACCTTGAATTTTTCTTTTTTTAAATTCATAAAAAAAAATCTATAGCTGATTGATAGGATTGAGTTACCTTTCAAATGATATATATTTTTTTCGAATATCCCATAAATGAGGTGCGAAAGGTACACGTGACCTTGGGACAAAACTTTCAAAAATTAATTGAAAAAATTCAAAGGCTGACCAATTTCTGAAAGTAGCTGACCTTTTATGAGGATTGAGTTACCTTTCAGATGGTATATTTTTTATTCGAATATCCCATAAATGAGGTGCTAAAGGTACACTTAACCTTGTATGACCTTAAAAATTAAAAAGCTTATAAAAAAAATCTATAGCTGACCAATTTCTGAATCTGCCTGATCTTTTATAAGGATTAAGTAACCTTTTAGATGGTATATACTTTTTTTGAATTTCCCACAAATGAGGTGCTAAAAATCGCTATGACCTTAAAAAAAATTTAAATAATTATTAAAAAAAAATATATGCCTGACCAATTACTGAAACTACCTGACCTTTTATGACCTTTTAAATTGCATACTTGTTTTTTATAAATTCCACTAATGAGGTGCTAAAAGTCTTATACTGTGACCTTGAAATGTTTTTTAAAAATTCATAAAAAAAACCTATGCCTGACCAATTACTGAAATTAGCTGATCTTTTATCACGATCCGGTGGCCTTTCAAATGGTATACTTTATTTTGCGAATATCCCATAAATGAGGTGCCAAAAATCGCTAATGACCTTGAAAAAGTTCAAGCTTGGATTACAAGTTTTCTAAGCCTGACCAATTTCTGAAAATAGCTGACCTTTTATGACAAATTAGTGACCTTTTAGATGGCATACTTTTTTTGCGAATATCCCATATATGAGGTGCTAAGATCCCGGAGCCGTCCTAAAGCCCATTTTATAACACAAATCATCAATAAAAGGTCATCACTATCAACACAAATAGGATTTTAGTAAAAAGGATTTAGACAAATAGTATTTTAGTAAACGGGACTTTAAAACTTTTTTTGGGATTTATGAAAAATGGGATTTAAAAACCAGGATTCGATACGCTCCTCCCAAAATTTAACAAACATCAATTATGGACCGAAAAGTAGACATTTACAGCCCACAAAATAATTTTATTTAATTAAGTGTAGTTAGTAAAATATCCCCAAAGAGTGTATAACAGTAAAATTTTACATAAATATTTTTTTTAAAGAAAAATAATAAAAAAAAAGAAATAAGCTATGTTATGTTAAGTAAGAGTCTATAGTTCAGCAAAAAAATGTTTACACGCAAACAATAATAAACAGAAAGTGATTATTGTTTGTATACAAAACAAAAAAAGATTGGGTATTATTTACGTGTAAAAATTTTGTTGAGTTGCTAGCTGCTATGCACTTTCAACAAAACACGGCTATAGATATAATCTACAAATAGCTGAAGTAAAATGAAAAAATATAAATCCATTACGCATTCTTTTGACATACTTAAAAAAAAAAAAACATATCTACCTTAAGACATAAATACAAAAAGGACGCATGGTTGCTGAAGGATTTCTAAAAAAAGCTAAATTCTAAAATAACTCGGAAATAAACAGAGAATAAATTCCAAAACAACATTGGATTATATTTTATGTACAAGCTATGGAAAAAAAAAACTTTGTAAACCTATCTACCCTACATCTGTAGTATGTACCATGACCATTCTACCTTCATTTATAAAAGAAAACTAAAGCTCTCATGGAGGGATTAAACTGCTTCAATAGCATTCGAGAGGTTTACTCTTGCTATACAGGTGCAGTACGTGAAAGACATTGACGGCAGTGATGATGATGTTGTTGATGGTGAAAGAAAAACCCCAGAATAATGACTTATCTAAAATAAAAAAATACACGGGCATCATCATCATGAAATTCATTGTCATCGTCATACAGCCGGTGTGATGGTGATAGTGATGAACCTCGAGAGCTATGTGGTTGTCTCGAGAAAAACAAAATGTTGGCTCTAATATTCAGAGTGTCCTTTTGCAGTTTATTTGTTTTTTTTTTTTTTTTTTTTTGATGGTCGTGCGTTTTTTCTGCATCTTACTGTCGTTGTTCTTTGTATTCCAAAATCCTCTTGGCAGAAGTATATACGGATGTCAATCGTACAGAACAACTTATTAAAACCGTGTGGAATAAAATAAAAATAGACATGGACAATGGACATTCAATGTATGTCGTCAGCGCATTGTTAAGTTCAGCAATGCCAGGTATATAAGGATAGTTTATAATAAACGATGATAAAATAAATAAATTAGCCAGTTTTATAATTCCTTGAGTTTTTTTGTGGCGTCAGGGGTGATGAGTGCGAGGTGAGGAGTGAGGAGAGCGGAATGAGGAGTGAGGTGTGCAGAGTGCGGAGTAAGGAGTGCGGAGTGAGGAGTGCGGAGTGAGGAGTGCGGAGTGAGGAGTGCGGAGTGAGGAGGAGTGAGGAGGAGTGAGGAGGAGTGAGGAGGAGTGAGGAGGAATGAGGAGGAGTGAGGAGGAGTGAGGAGGAGTGAGGAGGAGTGAGGAGGAGTGAGGAGGAGTGAGGAGGAGTGAGGAGGAGTGAGGAGGAGTGAGGAGGAGTGAGGAGGAGTGAGGAGGAGTGAGGAGGAGTGAGGAGGAGTGAGGAGGAGTGAGGAGGAGTGAGGAGGAGTGAGGAGGAGTGAGGAGGAGTGAGGAGGAGTGCAGTGAGGAGTGTGCAGTGAGGAGTGTGCAGTGAGGAGTGTGCAGTGAGGAGTGTGCAGTGAGGAGTGTGCAGTGAGGAGTGAGGAATGAGGAGTGAGTGCAGAGTGAGGAGTGAGTGCAGAGTGAGGAGTGAGTGCAGAGTGAGGAGTGAGTGCAGAGTGAGGAGTGAGTGCAGAGTGAGGAGTGAGTGCAGAGTGAGGAGTGAGTGCAGAGTGAGGAGTGAAGAATGAGGTAGCTGGCGATGAGGTAGGTGATCTTACGTTCGCTTCCTGGACATTTAAGAGATTTTTTGGTCTAAATTGTGTTTACTAAAAAATGAAAAATTAAATAATCAGATGAATGTTTTGAGATCGTATCTGGCAATATCTGTGTGAATTTTGGATGGATTTACTTCGAATTTATAGATCTATGTATATGTATAGTTGTATTCATTGTTTTTTGAGTACCTGTTCTGAGCACTTCCTCGGTTTTATTCATATTACCCATTTTGTCAGCTTTGACCATTATATCCCATTTGAAAATATGAAAAAAAAAATTGTTTTTAGAACGTGGTATTTTTTTTAATAATTAAAATCCTCGAAATAGGTACAAAGCAAGACAAAAGAAAAAATGAACAAATTTGTTTTGAATGATTATGGGAGTTGTTGCTGAGGGGCCAAACGAATGAATATCAAGTACTACTACCCAATGAGGCCCCAATATAACAAAAATACTAACAATAACAATTATATAGGGAGAACTTAGTGGACTGTAAATCCTTTTAATCACAAAGAAAGAAATTCATCTCGAATCTTTGACTACCTACGTAAAAAAAAAACCAAAGAAAAATTGATTAAATTCGAACAAAGTTATAAAAAATTGAAATAGGAACCGAGGGGAGGTAGGAAAATATATATTTTTTGCCTCTTAAAAGTTTTTAATGCGCTCCTACCCCACACAGGCGACCTTATTTTGATTAAAAGCATCAATCAAGATACATTTTGTATTCAAATTCGTAAATGAAAGCCTCTCAATGATTTTTTTATTTTTTTTTTTTTGTGTTGACGATATGGCAATGCTTCTTGTAATTTTATACTCTACATACCTATATCTCCTTTTATCCATTGGGATTTTTTTAAGCCCGTTTTCTACTGCTTTTAGGGTTTTTTTTTTGTGTTTCTTTGTTGTTTCTATTTGGCCTGGTTCCTGTGTGTTAATCCTTTCACAGTTTCATTTTTATCTCCCAGCCGAAGGATTAAATTACGTATGCTGAACAGGATTCTGTTTCGCTGCATTAATTATGCTAATGCATTTAGTGAGGGTGAAGGCATCAACTATACCTACGAGTTCTACATGAACATATACTCGTACCATATACACGACTCCTGCTTGATTGTGTTTCTCTAAAAATGGTTAACTGTGCGAAATGTGTATAGTGTGCTATATAGTGCTATTGCGAAAGTGTATATGGACATGAACATGGACGAGGACTAGGACGAGGTTGCTTAGGATGATCAGGATCCTTCGGTTCAGTGGCATTGTCATTTGGATGCATAATGTCAGAGAGATAGGTATACGAAATATACAAAATGCTATGCTGAAGGATAATTAGCACTGAAGTCAATTAAAGACGTTAGAGAGTATTTTGTTGTGGGGCGGTATGGGTGGTAGTTTAGAAGGTTTATTTTTTTTGTAGGTAGGAAGTGGTAGGTACGCCTTGAAATGGCATGCAATGGATGACAGATCAAAGGAAGGAAAAGAATTATTTACTTAATGAGAACAAATGGAATGTGGAAGAAATTGGGCATTTGTTGGTTTTAGTGATGGCCGATTCAATGATATATAATGTTTTAGGGTGATGAGGTAGCCTTTTCTAGAAGGTTACAAGTTTTAGGATTTAATGAAATAAGGCTGGATTTTTTTTTTGTTGCTGGACCTTTTTGTGCGCTTTGATGAGAGTGGTGTGCGTTTTATTTTTCACTCCGTTATTTAGAGAGTTCATGAAGGTTTTTATGTTGATTTCTTTTATTTTTTTTAATTGAGACTTCTTTTAGCAAAGTAATTAGATCACGATAAAGTAATGAATAAGAAGACGAAGTAAATGTTAAGAGAATAAAATGGAGTTAGAAACCATTTCCAGGTGAGATAATTATTTAAAGACACAAATGTTTTCATTACAATTTAAAAGTTTTACCACTTATTCTCAAATTAAATCAAAAATCAACAACCAAAAGTTCAAAATTCAAATTTGAAACATTTTTATTCAAGCCTTAAAAAAATAAGAAAGAACATTTTTGGCACAAACAGAAGCACCAGCACCACCAGCACCAGGACCAGCACCAGCACTAGTACCAGTACCAGCATTAGCACCAGCACCAGCTCCAGCACCAGCACCAGCTCCAGCACCAGCACCAGCACCAGCACCAGCACCAGCACCAGCACCAGCACCAGCACCAGCACCAGCACCAGCACCAGCACCAGCACCAGCACCAGCACCAGCACCAGCACCAGCACCAGCACCAGCACCAGCACCAGCACCAGCACCAGCACCAGCACCAGCACCAGCACCAGCACCAGCACCAGCACCAGCACCAGCACCAGCACCAGCACCAGCACCAGCACCAGCACCAGCACCAGCACCAGCACCGGCACCAGTTCCAGCACCAGCACCAGCACCAGCACTTGCATATCCAGCACCATCACAATTTTGAGTGATGGAATTGTAAGAACATTATATTGTATGACGGTATTTTTGGCCGCAAACGGAAACAAGGTTATAATTAAAAAAGGTGGTTATAACGAAATACCTTATAAAAGCGGCCCTATAGCGAGATAAGTGTATAGAGCAGCTCTAAGTCAAGGGTTATCCTGATATTGCCATATTGCCTACAGCTGGTGTCTCTATACTCTATAGGTATTCATACATACCCACGCCCCTGGGTGGGATGACTTTTGCGAAAAAAAAAAAAAAAAAACATTGTGCAATTGAGTGCCATCGCCAAATTGGAACTGTCACTTGCAGCCTGGAAGAGGGATGAGCTGAGGCGGTTTTAATCCAAGAAAACTGGCCAGATATCACCAAATCACTTTTGCTGTGCTCCAAATTCAACCAAAAACACCCTTGTGGCCCACGTCAAACCATCGCTAGAGGCCAGAACAGGCCAGACACACATCACAGGGAGGAATTTATTGACACGATTCCAAGAGTTCTTTTGTTAGTTCAAACCTATATACGAGTATATAATATATATACGATTGGTTATAGCAGCTGTGAGTTTTGTCGCTTTCAAGTGATAAAGCGCATTGATTGAAAAATACGTATTCACTGAAGTGTGACATTGCTATATACTTGTACATACATAAATATAAAAGGCTGGTTACGGAAACGGGGGTAAGCAAACATAAAAAGGTGGTCAACCAAATGGCACACTTCCGGTGTCAAGCATTGATTTCTCTTGATTTGCATTTTCGGATTGAATTTTTTTTAGTTTTTATTTTGTGGGTGACTGTATAATCGAACCTAAAAAAAAAAAAAAATATTTTTCACACAACAAACACTTAGTATTCGTCTCACTGAAAACAGGCTTTTGGCAGTTTGATTGGTAAATTGTTAAAAAAATTTTTTAAAGATTTGTATATACATACAATGTACCTACTGGCTTTATAAATTTTTACATACCTACTGGCTTTATAAATTTTGGGGGCATGTATATCTAGAAACCAAAACGAAGAATTAAGTAAAACAAAACAATAAATTATGAGAAGTTAACTATTAAAAGTAGGCCGTGTCGTAATAATTAGGACTGCTCCGCCGCGCTGAAAGTTTTGAATTCGATTCCCAGCCTATGCCACCTTAAAAAAAAAAAAAAACAGAAATGTTTTTCAAGGGTGCATTCAATATGAAAAAGTTCCCTTTACCTTAGCCGATCCATTACTGCCAATAACACGAACACATGGAATCGGCATATTTTTTCCCTAACGAAAATTGGATTGTCAACAGATGGCGTTACGCTCTCAGACTGGTAAATTTTTGTATAAAAATTATTGGAGCGAGCCGTAAAAATTATTGTAAAAGATTTTATTTAATCCCTTATATAAACGCAGAAACATAATTTTTAATCCAGAGCATTTTTCAGTGGGTTAAAACAAATGTGTTAAATATTACTAAGTCAAGGGTAAAAATTACATAATTCGCTTTTTTAATTCTAAAGTAGGTGACTCGATTAAAACAATTTTTTTTTTAAATAAAACTTAGTTAGGTTCGCAATTTAGAAGATCGTTAATGTTAACCGAGTAAATTGGTTAAATCAAATAATTATATATTTAGTTAATTTCACACATCTCTGAGTAGATTGCAATCTATGAGCCATTTAATATGTTTCATTAACTAACTACATAATTGTTTATTGAAACCGAAAAAACTAACCCAGAAGTAGTTTAATAAAATTTACTACACCATATTATTCACTCGATACATCCAGATTAAAATTTAAATCCGGATGTATTTACATTGAATTTATATGATTAACATCTCGATTAAAGATTTAATCTGGATGTATCGATTGAATAATATGGCGGTTAAATAATTTTTTTTTAAGCGAGTTGACTCGTGTAATTTAATCTGGTGAGTTTATCGGTTGTATTTTAACCATGTTTGTTATTTAATTTTTTATTTTAATTTTTTCTATGTGTTGGTACAATTTATTTCGACTTTGTAAATTGCTTAAATTGATGAAAAATTCCGTGCGAAGCCGGGCGGACCAGCTAGTTTAGTATGAAAAAATGTAAATTTCGACTATAGTCTCGTTAAAAGTGGCTGTGTTTTGAAAGTTCAATGTCGTATGGTAACATAAAAAGATAAAATCTTATAAATACTTTCTTCAAGAATTCCCCAAAAGACCAAGCTGTGTCAAACATAAAGGTACCTCTGATTCAGCGATGACAGAAGGTAGACATAAAACGTAATAAACGTTATACGTATGCAAACAAATATAAAACTTAAATTCCTTATAGTCTCTCGAAAAAGGCTTTAGGTTATAAAACACCACAATAACACTCTTAAACCTACACAGTACATACATACGGGGATATACCCTAAGCTAAATGATATTTTCATGCTTGTCAATCAACCTGTGTTTACTACTGTCCCTTAAGAATATACCATCTTTAGTTTAACAAAAAAATCCCCAGCAGTAGAATTTTATTCTGAAATTTTATCCTTTGCCTTATTTTTTATATCCGCATCACATACCATCAACCTTCCATCAATGATAACTTTAACTTAGGTACGAGTGTACCTACACTCACATAACTCGTAAAGGTGTCAAATATTTATAATTTGCAATTTCATGCCCGTTCCGTGACAACTGCCAACTTTCTTTGCAATTACCTTTAAAACGAAAATGACGGGACACACATCTTCTCGAATGGGGTGAATATATGAGTATAAGATATTTGTAGAATACGAAATATTAAGGGTCCTAGGTTATAAGGCTTACATCTTTGATTATACGCATATGGAAATTAACATTTACAAGTATGAGGGTCTTGAGAATTTTTTGTCGTCTATAAAAGCAATTGAACATAACCAAAACCAGAAGACCGGAACAAAGTGAAATAACAAAAGACACTGCAAAAACACCCACACAACACCCATCACAATATATGTACTTAAATAGTATGCGATAGTGAAATGAAAAATTAGAACTTCATCCCTTCTATTTTTTTTTTTTTTACATTTTTATATTTGTCAAAGGCATCAAGTGACATTTCGACTGACACACAAGTTCCCTTTTCTCTTCTCACTCACATCCAGCCCATGGCTCTTAACAAAAAAAAAAAAAGGAATCCGAATATTGCAAAAGCTATTGGAACACAAAAAAAAAAAAAAAAAAAAAACAACAACAACACCAAAGACACCAAAACCAACCTACCCAGCCCATCTCTATATGTGTACCTTGCTACTACCAAGCTATATATGTAGATTAGCCCACCCCTTGTGCGTGACAAGAATGACAATAAACAAGGATTACGAATACCGTTATTTTTGTGTGTTATGAACCCCTTAGCTAAGCCTACGGGGAAAAAAGGAACGTTTTCAAAGCTCTTAAACTCGTGTGCGTATAGTAATATTCTGTGTGTGTAGTAATAATAGACAAAAAGGGTGTTTTGGTATATATCCCGCACCGCATTATCCTTTTCCTGATACAGGTGAGTGTTCCATACAAGGTGTTCCAATTTCAGAAATTCAAGATTTAAGATGGAATAATTAATATGAGGGAAAAGTGCAGCATTTCGAAAAAAAAAATTTTTAAACCGAGAGTCAACTAAGTCCTCGTGGCCATCTCCCTTGTTGCATTATAAATTTTAGACTGATACCTACACGCAGAAAAATGATCTGTTAAAAGGAACGTTAATCTCGTTTAAGTTAAATAACAAACATGGTTATTCACCCTTATTGCATCAGGCGTTTTAATAAAACGCCAGTAAAACGATACGGCTCCAAAAGCGTTAATCGGCGTTTAAGAAAAACTAAATCTTTACCGTCCTCTTCTTTCTTCACCCCTCTAACCATTAAAACAATAGTCGTTTTACTAAAACTCCCACTGCCGCTTCAAGGGCCTTGTCGTTTTACTGGAGTTTTACTAAAACGCCTAACGCAATATGGGTGATTATGTGCAACCTGCAAACTCGCATCAGGTTAAATTATACGAATCGACTCGATTAAAAAAATCATTTAAATCTACACACTGATTCGGTTAAAGTGTACTAAATTTTATAAAACTACTTCTGGATTAGTTTGTTTGGTTTCAATAAACAATTAAGTTAGTAAATGAAACATATTAAATCGCTCATATTAACCAATCTACTCAGAGATGTGTAAAATTAACTAAATATAATTGTTTGATTTAAGCAAGCTACTCGGTTAACATAAATGATCTTCAAATTTTGCGAATCTTCTTAATCTGGTTTTTATATAAATATAAAATTTTAGGGTTTTTATTTTAAACAATTTATTTTAATCGAGTCGACTTGTCTACGTAATATTTAACACATTTTTGTTTAACCTACCGAAAAACGCTCTCGGTTAAAAATTATTTGTCTGAAATCTGCATGTATTTCGAGGTTGGAATAAAATCTAACACCACGATATGGTCCGTCCACCGCGTCGTCTGTTAGTGCATCAGAGCGTCATGTGCGTCTTTTAGTCAGTTCGTCTGTTCATGTGTTCATCTGTTCGTTTGTTCGTCTGTTCATCTGTTCATCTGTTCGTCCGTTCATCTGTTTGTCTGTTCGTCTGTTCATCTGTTCGTTTTTTGTCTGTTCGTCTGTCCATATGTGCATCTGTGAGACCGTGCACCCGTTCGTCCACTAGAGCTATAGCCTAAATGGCTGGACCGATTTGCTTAAAATTTGATACATACAAATTCTTATGTTATTCCTTAGAGGGGAAATTCGAATTTTTATTTTAGCTTATCTAAAAATGGTAGCTACGACACAAAGGTGTCGAATTTTTTTTTCAAATTTCGTCGAAAACTAATGTAACGAATTTAATTAAAATTCGTATCTGTCATTGAACAAAAATAATTGCAGGAATATTGAATTCCAACAGCCCTATTAATAAAAATACACCATCCGCTCGTAAATACACGTTTTACCTAAAACATGGATAGTGGACTTATCCGTTTGATAAAATAAAATATTAATAAACTTATTATGTCTTCATTATATCGGTTCACTGAATAACACCGAAAAGCAGGCAGCACTTCCCTCAATTGTACTAAATATTCAAGTAGTTCTATCATTTTTGAAAGCTTACTGTCATATCAGTCAGCTTTGAATTGAATTGTGAACGGTAAAGTTATCCGCTCGTTGAACACCAAAATTTGTGAGATAAGTTATCCGCTCATTGTCAAATGTCATTTAAGGCTAATACACGTTTATTATTAGGAATTATAAGTTAAAACATGTGTTAGTGTTGTTTCATGTCTATTTGGTGATTATTAATAGGGCTGCAAGTGTTTGCTAAAATATTCACATTACGGAAATAGGATTTTGTAGTTTTTGTAGAAAAATGTCGTGTAAATTTTAAATGGCTTGACCGATTTGGTTAGAATTTAGCTTTTACCTCTGAATATTTTAAACAATAGTAAGTAGGTAGGTACGTTTAAAAATTTTAAAAATTATTTTTTTAAGTACAAACAAAAACACACCTTTATTATTATTGTCAGTTATCAATTGATAGTTGATAAAAATTGGAATTTAAAACATTTAAGCTTAATTTATTTAAAAAAAGAAAACTAATCAACTATTCCTATTTACCTATCAATTTTCTATTAATTCACAACGGTTGTCAATTATCAATTGATAATTTCATAAATATTTTAAAATTGATATTTAAAAACCTCCAAAAAAACTAATCAACTATTCCGTGATATTTATCAATGTTTTTGTAATTCACAATGATGTTCAATTATCAATTGATAATTGATAAATATTTGAAAAATGATATTTAACAACCCAATTGATACAATTTTTGATCATTAAAAATATTGACCATTATCCAATGATAAAAACATTTCAATTTCAAATTTTATCAATTATCAACTATCAGTTGATAAATTGACAATAATAAAACAACTTCATGTTATTTTTGACTTTTTGAAGTTTATAACATTTTTTTCTTAAAATATAGCTAAATTTAATTTGTTAGCCACAAGAACAAGTTAGAACCACCCAGCCTTGAACATGTTTTTTGTGCACCAAACTATATGAAAAACATGATTTTTGAAAATTTTTTGACCTAATATAGTTTTTTGGGACACTCAAACTAACTACATCCCGATTTCTGACTTATACAATCACAAAAAGAGATTATTTCTTTAACTGCACTAAACAAATGTGGAAGGATTTACCACCCTAATCTATTTTCCTTCTTAAATTTTGATATTCAGAAATTCTAAAGGAATGTGCCGGCGCGGTATCTGCTTTTAAACCCTATCCTATTTTCCAGACGCTCGCACTCTGTTTTCAAATATTAAGGTTTTTAACAAACACTACAGACAGTTTGATTATTTCTTTATATATTTTATAAGCACTAAGGGGGTTTTAACTGTAAGACATCGAGGAGCAGTTAATTTTTATCCTCTGACTGTAGATATGTACTTTATTAGAAATTATTAACATGAATTAATTTTAATTTAAAATTAACCACCCTGTAAAGCTAGACGCATTTATTTAACTTTAGTTCATGAGGAAGGTAGTATATAGGTAGTAGAATCAAAAGGCAACGTTAAAGTTTATATATCCATTGTTATATTATGTATTTTATTTTTGCATGTTAAACTTTAGAATTCTGTGGCTTGTGTTTTAAAAGTACCTATACAGTACCTACCTACCTTTTCATTCCTATATATTTTTATATTATAAAGTTCTAGGTACCTTAAGGTATATGTATAGATATGTATATAAACATGATGATTGTTTGTTTGGCAGAGTGGTTTATACTCACTTAGAAAATATGTTGGTCGCTGAGGAAAATTGTCCTGAGTTTATTATTATTATATATTTTTTTTTTTTTTTTTTTGTCTACCTCCAACTTAACTTCTCTTCTATATAAATTTTCTTCTCTTCTATAAAGTATGTGTAGGTATGTTTATATTCATGTTGCTATATATCGTATAATAATGATTTTAAATGGAGCGAAAAGATTTTTGTACTTCCGCATGGATAAAGTGTTGAAACTACTCTCGACATATAACTTTCCATTATCAAAAGAGTTCCAGACTGCTGCACAGCCATGCTAGCAGAAGCATCAGCATCAACAACGCACACATCAGGTTGTGGTTTGTTTGGTTTGGGTTGGAAAGTGGTGATGTCTGTAATTGACAGGACAGTCATTTATGGGTTTTGTTGCAATCCGATGCGAGTTTTTTTTTTTTTTTTTTTTGAAAAATTCTGCTTAAACTGATGCGAGTCGTTGTTTTCGATGGGAAGATATAGAGAGCGCCTGATATTTGTGAGTATAGGGATTGGATTAACAACTAAAGACTGATGGAGCTGAACAACATTGGAAGGTTGCTGACATTTATGTCGACACTATGGCAAAGATTTGTATTGACTTTTAGATATTCGACCTATTGACTTTTAGATATTCGACCTCGACAGTCGTCGAAACTGCAATTTTTACAACTTTGTAGTGGATTTTCGAAAAAAGGATCTTATATGGATATTGGATGTGTCTTACACTGAGATTCTATATAAAAGATCTACCACAACGGAATAATTTAAAAAAGTATAGATAGGTTTTTTATAGGTATCTGAAATAGGAGAACCCATGATATTATCCGCGAGTGGCCATAGGCATTAAACTGACATTACTAAGAGATCGCTCCAAAAATTCGGAGAACACCGCACAGTGGCCCGTTTGGACTTTTTTGGTTGCTAAATTCATAACTCTTGTATGAAAAAAGATATCGCAACATATTTTTTATCTTAAAGCTGTTCAAGCTGTTGAGTTTAAAAAAAATAGCTTTATAGGGTGTTTCAGAATTTTTTTTGTTGAAAAATAATTTTTACTAAAGGTGATAAAAAAAATTTTCGGCTCACTTTAAAAAAGTTAAAAATTCAGTTTTCGAGTAACAGCAGCACAGTGAAATTGAGTGAAATAGTAGTGAAAAAGGAAAACAAACCAATTTGAGTGAAACATTGGGGAAAAAAGGACATTAACCATTTTTATTATTATTATTTTTAGAACAACTTAATTCTTAATTAGTCGGTTTTAAAACAAATTTTTTTCACCATCTGATAGCTCTCTTTGATACTCAAATTTTGGCATATTATAAACTTTATATTTATAATAAGTGCCTTAAGCACCGTTTTGATTGTTAACGACACAGATTAGGTACAATTCAAACAGTGGAAAAAAATTAAAAATTTCTTTTTTAAAAGGTTTTCAATTTAATTTCTTTTTGTTTTCTCATAACCGGACACCTCTTATAACCGGACACATTTCTGGGTAACATCAGTGTCCGGTTATAGTTCACTGTATAAAGGGTGTTTTACATAAGCTGCAAAAAAAGGCTATCGAATGTAGGATGGATCGAGACAAGAAAAAAATTGTATAGGAGGGGATCTATTTCAACGTTTGACAATTATATAAAAAATTTACTTTTATTAGAAAAAAAAAAATATTAAAAATCAACAGCAACACTTAGGTAGGTACAATGTTATTTTGTACCCTTTTTTAAAGCCGGAAACCCAAAAATTTAATAGTTTTAATGAATAGTTTTGGAAAAATTAGTTTTCAAACTCAAAATTTTGATTAACGGTGTGGCTCCATTAGCAATATTTGAGACAATGTCAATTTCAATGACAATGCCAATTTATTGCCTCGGTGGGCCTTCTATTTTCAGCTAATTTTAGTTGTCAAATATCAGTGTAGAAATTACGACCACAGTCAAATGTTTATTGCTTTTTAAATTCACAATTTTTGATAATAAAAAAACTTTAATTCACTGAATTTCTCATATTTTCAACTTTAATTTCAAAACGAAGTACAATTAATTCAAAATAGTGGAGAAACCATTTTGAAAAAGGTGAAACGTCAAAATTTATTAGCCTGAGCGATGGAAATCAATAATTGCGTTCCATCAGCCGAGCAATATTGTCATTGCCATTGCCAAAGCGTCTCTATTAGCAACATTCAAGGCAATGGCAATGAGCCAAGCAATTTATTTCCTCAAGTATTGCTAATGGGGCCGCTGGGTAAGATTGGACTGACTTCTTTAAATAAAATCTCTCTACTCCAGCTCTATGCAACATCATGCAGCTGAATTTTATGGATTATATGTGAACAAAATTTGTACCCATCTAGCTACCATAGGGAGTTTTTTTTGTTCAATTTAAGGCGGGAGTTTTTTTTTGCAATTTAAAGTTGAAAAATTACACCCAAAAAGTGGTGTTTAAAAAAAATTGAATTAAAAAGTTTTAAAATTAAAAAAAAAATTTTAAAATCCTGTTTTATTTTAATAATAAACAAATTTATCAAGGAAAACAAAAACACACAATTTTTTCACGCACAACCTTCAGTTTTCACTCAAAACTAAAAAAAAGATAACAAATTTTGTTTGCACCATAAAAATGTTTTTACTTTCACTGGCTCTACAAGCTAAACATATTATTCATCCGAAGGAAATTTGTTTTTGATTTCTAATCATCCAAACATTTGTTTATTTAATAAACTTAAGAGTTTTAAAAACTCACCCGAAAAATGATTATTGCAACTACTTTTGCATAAACGGGCACCGTTAGTGAGATTGAAAGTGTAACGGGACATTTTTTTAAATACATATTGTGCCAAATTGTAATCATGGAAAAATAAACAAAAAAAAAAACCAAACTTTGAAAAAAACTGAATTTTAGTTCAGAACATTGTATCTTAAGATTTTCATTAAATTTACTCTAAATTTAGACCAAAACTTACATTTTTATGAGGGAAGGGGTCTGTTCTGATGATTTTGGTTAAACTGAAAAACTGCATTTCAAAGTTTTTTCCAAAAAATTTGCATTACGGAAATAGGATTTTGACGCTTTTTGAATTAATTGAGTTTTGTTTGAGTTATTCCCGTATAACTTTTCCAAAATTAAAAAAAAAATTGTTACAAAATCGGTCAAGCTATTAAACAATTCTACGCGAATAACTAAAAAATAAGTAAATTAACTCAAAAAACGTCAAAATCCCATTTCCGTACCTATAATGTAAATTTTTTGGCAAAAACTTGAAACGCAGTTTTCGTACAATCAATTTGGCCATTACAGTTGTAAAGTTTAACCAAAATCGTTAGAGCCGTTTTCGAGAAAATTTTATACGTACATACATATCTAAGTAGATATTTCGAAATTTGTTTTAAAAATTTTTTTTTTTGAAAAAGAGTTGAAGTTTTTGTAGAATTTTATAAGCTAAAATTTGCTTTGACATTTTTTGCAAAAAAAAAAAAACTGATAGTTCTTGAGAAATTTACAAAAAAAAACTAGTTTTCGCCAGTTTTAATCAAAAGCTCTGTTCCAAATTTAGGGTGTTTTTTTGGAAATGCTTAACACATACAAACAAAAATTATCACAACTGACATTGTTTAAATCCTGTGGGTACATATAGATGCCCAAGTTATTAAGTCAAATTCTCATTTTATGTATCATAAATATTCAGTCCAATTAAAATATGATATAGGTACCTATCCTTCAATCGAAAATTAATTATTTATAACTTGCATCATACATACTCGTATATAAACAAATAAATACATTTAATTTTTTACAATTCATCCAACCGATGATAACCCAAACACATTTGCTCAATTTTGTATAAACCTCGTATGCCCACCAAAAAACTTAAATTAAAATGAATTCAAGCTTAAAATATATGAAATACAAATAAAAAATAAAATTAAAAAATAAAAATGTGTAAAAACTGGAAAATAAATAAATAATCCAATTTACGGGCCCCAACTCATCTCTAGAAAAAAAAATAATAAAATAAATCTTTTCTATTAAAAAAAAAAAAAAAAAACAACAAACAATAATAATAAAACACAAAAATAAACAATAAAACATGGGAAATAAATATGTATAGGTACATTCCAAAGCCCCGTTCTATATATTCACCATCATCATCATCATAAATGGCCCATGCCCACATGAAGCGACGACATTCCAAAATGTATATCTATACGCATTTATGAAACATTAATTTTAATCTACCATGACCAAATTTAATATTCAGACAATCCGACTATTAAAAATGTTCATTTTTGACGGCAAGAACAACAAATGGTGGGATTAATTGAAAAATAGAATGAAATAAAAAAAAAAAAAACCACAACCATGCCATCAGCCTGCTTTGAAAACTTCCAACACTAAAACCGAAGGGTTAAAATTATTGCTATCTCCCCCTCCCCCATTCTGAACGAATTCCAAATACAAAAATATGATTAATTTCAAATGTAAGTTGTTGTCACCAACCTAAAATGAGAGGATACTATAAAATAAAAGTAAAAACAAATTAGGAATGCTAGATGGATGATTATAGTTGAAGTTGTTGGGGACTGATGACTGGGACTTGGGACAGACATCAGACAAATAAAAAAAAAAACAAACAAACTACACATTTAAAAGATACCACCGACGGATATGTTATGTGCCTGAAGCGTGAGGGATCTAAAGGATTTTCAGTGATGGCATTTTAAGAAGAGTTTTACGATCGTGACAATTTGGCTTCCTGTTTGAATCAAGGATTAACGCACATCACACACACACATGGTGAAATGGAATATGGATGCCTTTTAAAACATTCATCAGAGCGAAGCAGAAAATGAAATGGAATTTTAAGTTTTATATGGAATTGATTTAATAGTCTGTGACAGTTATACATATTTAGCAGCGGATATAAAATCTTGTCATATGTTACACTATCCATAAATTTTTCAATGGAACTTGCAGCTGTTTTAAATTGTGGAGAAAATTATAAATACATAAAATACACCACTAGATTTCGTGAACATGCTCTTGGGGTTAAAAAAACTTAAGGAGATAAAATTTTGCGAAAAAAAAAAATGTTTAAAAAGTCAAAAATACTAATAAAATGGATTTTTCGTTTTTGTTTAAAAACAGGGGTCATAAAATATCATCTCGAATTATAACATACGAATCTTTATCATTCTTTATCGATCACGAACCATACAAAATATAATTCACGAACGATACAATTTTCGATCAATAAAAATTTATAGTTCTCTGACGAACAAACTAAATCTATTTTTTTCTATATCTCTCGTTTGTGAGAGATCGGGAAACTAAAATTCAGGTAGAATATGGTTCTCTCGCGATAAAGGTGCGAAAAGATCCTTAAAACAAATCATTCATCATCAAGTATCAATTCAGTTCCGTTGTGAATTGAAAAATGAAAAACGTTAAAAATGTTGAAAAAATGATAAATTTTGAAAAAAAATGATAAATTTTGAAAAAAATGATAAATTTTGAAAAAAATGATAAATTTTGAAAAAAATGATAAATTTTGAAAAAAATGATAAATTTTGAAAAAAATGATAAATTTTGAAAAAAATGATAAATTTTGAAAAAAATGATAAATTTTGAAATAAATGATAAATTTTGAAATAAATGATAAATTTTGAAAAAAATGATAAATTTTGAAAAAAATGATAAATTTTGAAAAAAATGATAAATTTTGAAAAAAATGGTAAATTTTGAAAAAAATGATAAATTTTGAAATAAATGATAAATTTTGAAATAAATGATAAATTTTGAAAAAAAATGATAAATTTTGAAAAAAAAAATGATAAATTTTGAAAAAAATGATAAATTTTGAAAAAAAATGATAAATTTTGAAAAAAATGATAAATTTTGAAAAAAATGATAAATTTTGAAAAAATGATAAATTTTGAAAAAAATGATAAATTTTGAAAAAAATAATAAATAATGAAAAAAATGATAAATTTTGAAAAAAAAATGATAAATTTTGAAAAAAATGATAAATTTTGAAAAAAATGATAAATTTTGAAAAAAAAATGATAAATTTTGAAAAAAATGATAAATTTTGAAAAAAATGATAAATTTTACAAAAAATGATAAATTTTTAAAAAAAATGATAAATTTTGAAAAAAAAATGATAAATTTTGAAAAAAAATGATAAATTTTGGAACAAATTCAAAGTTTAAAAAAAAGTCAAATTTTTGAACAAATTCAAAGATTTAAAAAAAGTCAAAGATTTAAAAAAAAGCCCAAAATTAAAAAAAAAAATAAAATTTGGAAAAAAGTAAAAAAAAAATGAAAAAAAATAAAATATGTACATATTTTGAAAAAGTGCAAAATTTGGAAAAAAAATAAGTGAAAAATTAAAAAAAAGTGAATAATTTATGGAATAGAATCCTGTGTAAAACAAAATTGGAAAAGTGAAAAGTTTTGAGAAAGTTAAAAAAAAATTTAATTATGTAGGTATTTTGAAAAATATGAAAAAATTTAAGAAAAAAAGTGATAAATTTTTAAAAAATTAAAAATTTAAAAAAAAAGTTTCAAGTTATGAACAAATTCACAAATAAAAAATTTGGAGAAAAGTAAAAATAATTGAAAAATAAAAAAATTTGGAAAAAAAATTAAAATTTTTGAATAAAGTGAATAATTTTTAGAATAGAATTCTATGTAGGTACTAAGTAAAAAAACCCAATGCAAGTAAAAAACATTGGAAAAATGAAAAATTTGGAAAAATATGAAAAAATCAATAATTTTGAAAAATATGAAAAATTTTGAAAAGTGACAAATTTAAAAAAAAGCCAAAAATTTTGAGAAAAGTCAAAAATTTCAAAAAGTCACAAATTCGGAAAAAAAATTGAAAAAGTCACAGACATTTTTTTCTTCCATATTTGAAAACGAACTTTATTTTAAAGGAACGGAAAATTAATATTCGCGATCGAATCAAAAATATTTGAATTTTTCACCTTGTTTAATTAATAACAAATTATTTTCAAAAATTCTAAATTCAACATTCTTCAAGCTATTCCGAAAAATCCGATTGCTGTAATTAAATTAAAAAGCTTTACGTTAATAACTAAAATCCAAAGCAATTTTTCCAAAAGCAAACCTTAGAATCATATGTAATGTGATTTTTGTTTGGCACAAATCTTATAGGACGCTAAAACATAAATGAGAATTTCTCCAGAGGGAATCATAAATATATAAAAATGAACTGTACAAAATTTGAAGCAAATTGGCCAAGCCGTTTAGGCTCAAATTGAATAAGTAGACGCACAGACACAAATACGTACAGAAGCACACACCGAGGGACGGTATAACAAAACCCACTTTTTCGAACTTCTCCATTATTGTATAGCGTTAATTTTGATTATAACCTCGAATTTTTTTTACACAAAACCAAACAAAAGAATTTTGCTGCACGAACATATCCAGAATGTCGGGAAAGATAAGACCACAGCTGTGGGTTTATCAAAAACAATTTTATATAAAATATTTTTTTATTATTTAAATATAACAAAAGAATTTAATCTTAGAATTAAAATATTTTATTATCTAAAGTTTCCTTAATTTCATATTAGTTCTCCTGTTTATTAAATATTCATTTTCTGGTTTCTTAATACTTAATACAAGTGCTGTTTTGTTAGAATGGAATGTTAATCTTCGAAACTCTCATCTTCATGGATATCAGACCGAAACGATTTTTCAAAACAAAAACTTAAACCTGTTATTTAATTTTTCTTAAATTTATTTCGTAGTATTAAATAAGAAACTCTGCAACATTTACAAAATTGAACAGATAAACAACTTTTAAAAACCAAAGTAAATAAAAAAGTTCTTTTTTATGAAAAGGGACTACAACCTAAATAAATGAAAAAAAACCCTTTAGGCTTGCATATTCAGATATTTTACACACAATAAAAAAAACCACACCAGGGACACTTTCAATTTCATGTTTCATAGTTTCTTTTTATAAAAAAAAAATATGTTGATTGCTAACCCAGAAGCTATTATTTTTTTTTAAACAGAAGCAATATTTTATTTACTATATCACTATATCAGATTAAAAGAATCTTCACATAAAATTGTTGGTTTTATTAAATGTTCAAATCTTAACGTAGTTTCCAGGTATATCTTCATTCAATCTTAATCCTATAAAAGTAAACAAAAGTATACAATACCTTAGGGCAACACAAAAATATTTTGTTAAATTTATAGGTATACATAGCTATGTGCTACCCCTGGGGATACTATACTAGTAAACGCACACACTTAACAAAAAAAAAAAAAATAAACTTTCATGTGACAAGCGCCTCTGTGTGCATGATAAATAATATGATGCCGCCTGAAAATTATTGACCGTGACATTTTGTATTATCTTTAATTTCACCATGATCATACGCACGAAGAATTCTAACACACGCACACGCCACAACAAATCAACCCCCCCTTTAAAAAAAAATAGAATTTACACTCAACCCCTTTCTATAGTATTACATGAATTAAATATATAGGATATTTCGCCAGTAATCTTTTACGATACCACTCACCCAAGTTTAGGTATTATATAGGCAAGTTTGGATTCGTTAAATAAAAATATGCACGACTATAGGCCACATGAACTTGATTTTGTGGTTCTCATATTTAATGAAGCTAAGTTCTATTGAAAGAAGGTTTAAAAAAAAGTCAAAAGTGCTAAGAAAATAGGGCTCCGCGAAATTAGGCCCCAGGAAATAAGGCCCCACAGAAATAATTTAAATAATGCCCCAAAACTATGCATACAAAACGGCTCTGCGAAATTAAGCTCCAGAAAATAAGACCCAAAAAAAAAAAATTAATAAGGCCCCAAATCATTGAATACCAAACAACAACAACGCACATTTTTAAATTTTGGGGTGTTATTTCATTTTTTGGGGCCTTGTTGCATGGGACATAATTTCATTATGAAAAAAAAAACAATTTTGGAACCTTATTTCATTTTGTTTTTCGGGCTTATTTCCTGGGGACTAATTTCGCAGAGCCATAAACAAGGAAAGTTCTCAAATTTTTGGGCCTTATTTCATTTCAACTTTTGGGGTCTTATTTTTTGGGGCCTAATTTCGCGGAGCCATAAAATGGATTTTTTGTTTGAATTTTTATTTTTTTGCTTAAAATAAATAATTTTCAAAATTTTTAAATGCATTTTTTCATTTTATATTATAGAAAATTTTTTTTTAATTTGGCCCTCCCACCAAAAGGAGTGAACAAATAGAGTGAACCGATATCTTAAAATAATGTCCATATAATGTACCAACAGCAACAAAAAAATTATGTTTTTATCACAAAATGCACAATTTTGGAATTAAGTCGCCCATACTACATAGAAAAGTAGAACTCTTAACTCTTCTGATTGGTTTATTTCGAAAACCGTTATTTGTATGAAAAAAGTATGTTCTACGTTTTTCTAGGAAATATTCCAAGCTACAAATTAGTCTTTGACACTTTTTTTGCACAACTTACCATTTGGGAGTTATTCTTGAAAAACCATTTTGGGGGGCCTTCAACCCCCCGTAAAATTGTTAGCGGCGCTCATATCGATAAGGACTTTTGAGAATTTCTTAAGAACACAATGAGGAAGCTATATACCAAAATCCAGCTTTCCGGTGATTTTTTCCGAGTCAAATGCTTCATTGACTGGACTATAAGGGAATTACATAAAAATGTTTTGTACCAATTTAGAAGCAACTCAGTTCTGTGGTTTATAGACTCTAGGTCAAATTACAATTGGACTTCTCCATCATCATTTTTAATTACACGAAACCAATACTTGCCCTATTGAGCAAGTGAAAATAAAAAACGAAATCGAGATTTTATTTAAATTTGATATTGAATTGGGTCCCAAAAGAAATTGTTTGTTTTCACAGGATTTCCTGTAGTTTGGTAGTTTTCTTCACAGGAGCCTTGAGACTAATTAAAAAAAAAATATACTTCATATACATCTGCTTTTCAATGGAGAAATTCCTATTTAAAATTGTTAAAACTGCATCAGTTTTATTTATTAGTTAAAATTCTAAAAAGACACAAAATCCCCTTAGCTTTCTCCCCAGATATATTAAATCCCTAAAAAAAAGCTATCAAAAAAATGACCCAAAGGACGATAGTCCTTATATGTAGGTACTTATATAATTTTTCTTAAGATTGTTTTGTATTTCTATAGAAATAAATCACTTTCACAGTTTGAGCAGCAGCACCGTATGGTGCTGTAGTTACATTATAGATGCGTTAAGATAACAGGCCACCACCACCACTGCCGGGCATAAACGATTTATATCCCACTACACACCTTTAAGCTAAGTACAATGTGCTTATGTATTGATCATGGTTTTTCTCATGAATTTCCTATATAAAAACTTACATATGTTCGACTTGGTGGCAAAACAAACTTCAATGCTTTTTTTTTTTTTTCCTATCCTGGATCTTGGTTTCCGAATGAAAAAGGATTACGAAGCTGGTTGACTACTTTTTAAGGATAAAATACTTATACCTACATATCCTCGATGTGCAAAATATATGATGAGAGAGGGGGGTTAAAGAAAAATGTTGGAATAATGGTGCATGACTAGAGCTGTGTCTATGGGTTCCTGTTATCGTTTTAAGGAAAAACCAAAACAAAAATACATACATGTATGGCTTTAGAAGTATAAAGAAAGCATTTTTTTTTCTTCTCCAATTGGATTCCTTCGGGAATTTCGGTCGTCGTAGATATAGCAGAATATGTATAGGGATAGATATAACTATCTAGTAAATTTTATTAAAGCTTAAACGAGATATTAGCTCAGACAAAAAAAAAAAAGAAAAAAAAGAACATCTTCGTATATAAGGTACCTTTTAATGTGTCGTATATGTTAGATACGATACTTTTGTTGTCGTAAGTACTTGTAATATGGCTTATGAGATAAATGCAGCACTGTGCCTATAAATCCAAGAGCTTATTTTCTCTGATTTTTGTTTTCTTTTTTTTTTTCGTTTTCGTTTTGGTTGTTGCGGTTAATCTTAGATATATTTAAGAATGGGTCTAGAAGGGAAAAATATTGATGATTTATCTTTCAAGAAAATATTGCGGTTGACCTTTGCGGGAAAATTGGAATATATTTTAGTAAAATGATAAAAATAATTGAAATATTGGAAATTTAGTTTTTGTTTTAGACGAAGATGGTGCTCGAATGTTTGAGTTTTTACTTAGATACAAGTAAAGGGTTTGAACAAAAGTCAATTGGGGAAATTCTATTTATAATTTGGCCAGATCTGTTCTCTACGGCTAAGTTCTTCTAGCTTAAGTGTGACCAACAAGGCGGGATGATCTCTCAAGCCTCAATATTAACCTTAAAGGTCACTCTTTTCTAAATTCCGAGTTACAGTGTCATTGAGGAAAAATAATGGGCAGATGAACCAGCCAGACAAGGATCAGCCTTCCATTACAGATCAATGCCAGATATAGTCAAAATTTCCCTTAGAATTATGAGAGGGTAATATATGCTCCATTTTTCTTACAAACCCCAATCGTAGATGGAACATCATATCGAACTGCATTACATCTAGACAAATTTGGCTCACCAATCATAAATCCCGAAGAATTGCCCTGATTTTCAAATTCAGTACCAGGGCAATTCTATTTATTTATGATTGGTGAGCAAGACATAGCCAGGATTTTTTGAGCATGTACTGGACACAGTACTCCAATAGGAGACATGTGGCGAAGCTGGGGCAGTCCCCACAATACTGACAGTCGTAGTTGTGGGAAAGAATAAAAAGGAAACAGTCGTTAATTGTGTGGTTTTCAAGAAGAAATAAAACGCATATCATTTAATGTTATCGCCAAGAATTACTTTATTATAATGATAGGGGTTTGCCATTATGTTTTAAAAATGATTTCGGGCAAGTGGCCGCCGCGACTGGCAAAATCTTCCATAAAGAGCACAGCTCCAATTGTTGCGCGCGATGGCTAATGGACTCTTTCGGGTCTTCTTCGGCACTCTGCTCCACAGCAGCAATAGCGTCTTCGGTGCGCTCTGTACGGCGTCTCTGAGGATGCTCATTATCCACTAGAGTAAACGTGGTGCGAAACCGGTCAATGGTTGCTCGAATTACTATGCTGGGCGATTATGTCGACCGAATATTGGACGCAGCGCGCGATGAGTCGCCGGAAACGAACCATTATTTTGGTACTAAATTTGCACGATTTGCAAACGTTGTTCAGTTGTTAGTCTATTCATTATGAAATGGCAAACCAAACTGAGCATAAATCAAGTGACATCTGTCAAAAAGACCAACTCCGAAAAAAGTATTGCCAGATTGAAAACCACACGTCTAAAAAAAAACACCCTTTATATAGACCACATGTCATGGATAGAGACCATTTGAAGACCCACTATGGAATGTCACATCGAATGTATAACTGGACAATCCCCCTTCCTGAGGTATTAGACTGTTTGTGTCACGGAACAGGGTTACAAACAGCTTAACTTGGCATCAGCGTTGGAGAAGTGGCTTTTTTGAGACGAAAATTTTATCGTGGCACGGTGGCACGAAAATGTTCAATATGGCATGTAGGTACTCTTCCTATTTCCATATGTCACTTTAAATAAAGCGACTTTTGAAGAAATTTTCAGAAAATTGCTGCAAATAGGCTATAAACTGGCAGTAATTCTTATTTTTTGACAATACACAGATATGGTAAAATATTCATTGAAAATTTGTATGTTGTATTTCACCAGAATTAAAATTATTACACTGCAAGAATTTCCATTTTTTCATATGACATGAAAACGACAAGTATTTTTTGAGAAAATGTGGAACGGAAATTATTGTTTGGGCGGCAATATTAGGTGTGTTTTATTCATTGCTGCATAGCCAGCGCAGCACAAGTCTGAATAAAACGATTATGTACTCACTCTATACGCCAGCACAGCCATCTTTTTTTTTACTGGCGTCTTTTTCACCAGCAATCAAATTGTTTTTGTTTGTCAAGGGAAATTTTGCTGCGCTGGCTATGCAGCAATTAATAAAACACACCTATTATTGTCGAGCTCAAATCATGATCAAAAGATTGTAAACTTTTCTTCCAATCCAACTTGAAAGCGTTAAAATGTTTAAACAATTTCAATGTGCGGTAAGATAAGTAGAATTTTAAACAAATTGTCTTGGATTTTTGTCTGGGAATTCTGAATAATTTGCTTAGAAAAATTTCAATTTATTCGAGACTGTGAATTAAGTAGGTATATCTATCTACCTACTACGTAACAAAATCGTATTCCAAAAGTTTAATTTAATGCGTCTGGCAGCAATTAAATCGTCTGTCAGTAATAAAATATTTCAACAAAATTAATTCTACAGGCACAGCTTTGTTTAAGATTCCCCTCCCACCCAAAAACTCCACTAGACTCGACAGCCTATAATAACTTGGTCACCCAATTTTGATTGTTGTTTTATTTAAAACTTCAGTAGACAAATGTCAGACGTTGGTTTTCACTATAACTCGGTTAGGATCCAGGTTAACCAAAAAATATAAACAACAAATTTCTTGCAAAAAGCTATAAATCCAATTGAATTTTCAGACACCAACTGTTCTCTAGGCTACGTAGGTACCTATACTATTTGCAAAACACTGCCCTTAAGTTATTTAACTTTCTCTATATAAAATGAGAACAAATAATAAGATTGTTCATTTGATTTTAACGCAAGTAAAATAGAATATTCTGTGAACTTTAACATTTACATTACCATCATCATCATCAGAATTCACTTGTTTCTTCTGCTACTTACATACTTGTTTTCTGTCAAAAACACACATTTTCTTCTAATATTTGTCTTACTGATTAAATTTGTTTTCATTTATCCCATTCCTCCAGTCCCCGCCCTATGGCGACAAAGACCACGATGTTGAACACCTGTATATCTATGTAGATATACCTACATTCCATTCGTAATTAATTCATTGTCAGTATTCTCAGAATCTTCACCCACGTTGGGACACATAAACTTCATTAGGTATAGGTAGGTATGTAATCAACCACACGCCAAAATACAAAAAAAAACAAAAATACAAACACAAACAATTTACACACCACGCGCTACTGCTATATGCCGGTAGGGCCACATAATTATTTGCGTCACATTTAAGTGTTAGTATCCCAAAGGCACAATTTCCTGAAATGAAAATCTTTTCCGTTTTCCGTGTGGCTATATCTTCTCAAAAAAAAAAAAAAAAAAAAAAAAAAAAAAAAACATCCCAAATAAGGAAAGAATCCATGTTCATTAATATATCTATATGTATAGGATATATAGGGAGTTGTTTGCTCCAAGTCATGCAGCTGTCACTTGCTTTCTTCCTGCCAGCTTATTATATCAAATTTGATGAATAAAAATGATGGTTCTAACACAAAACCGAAATTCCGTCATACATAAATGTAGGTAGGTAGATATTTTACTTTCAATATCAACGTCAAAAGGATGAAAGACACATTCACTCACTTGTCTTCGTACATAGCTGTATAGTGTATACTATATATGCTCCTTTTTAATTTCATAAAAGTAATATGAAATTTTTATGAGTTTCATCAATTGTTCCACCTGCTTTCTATAAATCAAAAAAAAAAAAATAGCAACACGAAAAATTTGATAAAGTCAATTCGATGGCAAATAAAAAAAAACCCGCACTCTCCATTAAAACCGCACAAAAGTTGTAAATACAAACATGCATACATATACACATGTACCTACATATGTCGAGGATGTTCTCATTTTTTGTATTTCCTATATATGTATAGATATACAAATTTTTGTATTTCATATATGCCTTGTCCCATTCTTTATGATGCTGTCTGTGGCAGAGTCGGATTTACAACCAATCACATATGAGGCAGAAGGAGTTACAATACGTTTTGGGCTTATTTTTAGTGAGTAAGTCATTTTTAAAAATGTAGTAACTCATTTTTTAAAATGAAGTAACTCAATTTTTAAAATGCAGTTACTCATTTTTTAAATTGTACTTACTCATTTTTAAAAAAAGTAGTAAATAATTTTTAAAAATGTAGAAACTCATTTTTTTAAATGTAGTAACTCATTTTTAAAAATGTAGTAACTCATTTTTAAAAATGTTGTAACTAATTTACAAACATCAAGTAACTCATTTTTAAAAATTTTGTAACTAATTTACAAACATCAAGTAACACATTTTTAAAAATGTTGTAACTCATTTTTACAACTGAATTAATACAAAACAGAAGATAGGTACTAACAATCAAGCAATTAAATTTAAAAAAATAGGAAAATATGTTGTTAAAAGAAATATATAGACTCAATTAAAATATCAGGTAAAATTAACCAGAAATTATCAGGTTGTAATTTTAAACATGTTTGATCATATTGGATACGAAACAACACACAAGATTTTAACGACGTGGTAAACCAACAAAAGTAGCTTGAAAATTCTACATGACATTTTGTTAGCTTTAGGATACCTGAACATCGAGACAAATTAACTTGGTCTACTATTAAATTGACAACACTTGCTTGTTTTATTAAAATGACTGGGTGTTTAATTAAACTAGAAGTAGCCGTGATAATTTTGCCCCGAAAAATAGAATGAATTAAAATGGCAACATGTTATTTTGACAATGTTAAAATGTGTATTTAACCTGACTGCTTGTTGATTGTACCAGTGGCCATGTTACGCTTACACGACAATAGATTAAAATCAACATGACAACATGTACTCAAATCTTGACCTAAAATAGTCCAATCTTGCTAATTATAACCACAAGTTGTAGTGGCTATCTAATGGACGACCGTGTAAGGTAAAACTGCACTTAAGCTTTTAATGGAATGGCTGCTTAACCTGACTCCTTGCTGATTGTACCAGTTGTCATGTTACGCTTACATGAGATTAGGGTTGAAAAAAAATGACAAAACGTAACTTAAACATCTTAAGCTACATACATTAGCTCAATATTGTAAATTTGTAACAAAAAGTTGTAGTGATTAGCCGAAGGGAGACCGCGTAAGATTAAACGAATAAAGTCTGGCACTTAAGCTACTAAAAAAATGGCTGCTACCTATATGAAATGGTGAACTTAAAAAAAAAAAAAAACCAACTTATTCTACTTCATTCCCAATCCAGCACTGGCCATTTGCAAATTGGAAAACATATTTTCCGTATGGCAGATAGAGAATGAGTGAATAATCCTCAGTCCAATATAAATGATTTTTTTTTTGTTCTTATGGCCAATAAATAAACTTGAAAGGAAATGAGTCCTCCGCAAAAATGGCAAAATATATATATAGAATGACGCATATTTGCCATATGGGATTGAAACCAATTTGTTTTTCTCTTGTGGATTTTGAACAAAAGTTATCAAATGGAGAAAACAATTATTATAAAGATTGCTTTGAAAACATCTGAATATATAGAACATAAAAAAAGAAATTAAAAAAAAAAGAAAATTCCAGACACAAATGATGAGCATTTATGAGTATATATAGGCACTTAGAGTACATACTCGTAAGGTAACGATAATTTGGTATCTAATAATAATAATTAGTTAGTCAAATCATAAGAAGATCTTAAAGTGACTAAAAACATGGAAGTTTATAACAGTTTTGTTTTAACAGGTACTGTTTATGTGACCCCGTAAGTTCAGGGCACTCCGCTGGCGATGGGCATACTTCAGACACCCAGATTTTGTTTTTTCAAGTCGCATGAAGCGCATTACTGCAAACGCACTTTTAATGTCAATAAACTATTATAACTGTTATAAATTTGCATTTCTCTCACTTCGTCCTTTTTTTTTAATGGCAATGAACTCTTAAAAATTTTATAAATTGGCATGTCACGTCTTGCGTGTAGTTTAAATAGTGAAAACTGTTATAACTGTTATAAAATTGCATTTCTCTAATTTCGTTCTCTTTCAATGGTGATGAACTGTTATAGCTTTGTTTTTTTGTTTTTTTTTTTAATGTCAACCAACTTCTCCTAACTGTTATAAATTAGAATGAAAAACTGTAATAACTGTTATAAATTCTTTAATTTCGCCCTTTTTTTAATTGCAATGAACACTCACAAATTTTATAAATTGGCATTTCGCGTCTTGCGTGTAATTTAAGTAGTGAAAGCTGTTATAACTGTTATAAATTTGCATTTCCCTAGTTTCGTTCTTTTTTAATGGTGATGAGCTGTTATAGCTTTTGAAATTGGAATTTTTTCGATTTCTTCCTACTTTTAATAGTGAAAAAACTGTTATAAATTTGAATGTCTCTAGTCTCGTTAAAAAAAACAATTGATATGGAATAAGAGTTAAAATCAAAATTATACAGCAAATATTGTAAAATGTAAATATAACCTAACAAAAACGAGTGTAGAAAAATGTCAATTTATAACAGTTTAAGCAGTTTATAGCCATTAAAATTGGATGTGCAGGCTTCGCGTCTTGAAAAAAAAAAAAAAACCTGGTTGCCCGAAGTATATACCCAACAGCGAAAGGCCCTGGACCTGTGGACCGCTACAGCACCTTTATGAATAAAACTGTTATAAATTGGTATTTCTTTAGTCATTTCGTGATAACGAATGCAAAAGTCTGGCAGATGTGGTGGGTGTGGGGGTAAAAAAAATTTATTTTCCAATTTAATATCCAGGACGTATGAAAACATCAAATAATTTATTTAAAAGACGAGACTAGAGGCATTCCAAAATATAACAGTTATACGAATTTTTCGCCAATAAGAAGTACGCATAAAAAGTACTTTTATAAGACAACTGTTATACGGTGGAATGTCTATAGAGTAAATTACTCTCCAGTTACTCTCCTCATTAAAAAATTGGACACGATTATCTATAATTTTTCTTAAATTTGGACTCCTCTATAATCAAATATATCGAGGTTTCGGATTTCTGAAAAAGTCATGCAACAACGACTTAGGTTCTGCATTTTAACCGTTGATATGTAATTCGGAAGAAACTTTCTGCAATCTATACAGGACACGGTTTAGAAAAAAAAATCAAGACTAAATGTGCATTTATATAATTTCAAATAATAAATTTAGATTTATTTGAATATTTTCACACTCAAAACAAATCAAACCAAAATCAAAAAAATGAAAAAAAAAATAATTTCCGTCATGAATAAAGTTCAAATGCTATTTCCGTGTCTTTTCTAAGAAAAAATACTCATTCTTAGTTAAAATATATTTAGAATACACAAAAAAAAAATCAAATAAACCAAAAATATTTTGAAATCACATCCCCACATTTATCAGCACAACGAAGCAACAAAAATAAATTGAATTTCACTGTGCCTTGAAAAGTCCTTGAATTGTGTTGCGTTGTTGCGTATATATGAAGCTGGTATGTGCTATAAAATTATGCAAAAACACCACCACCCATCTTCGTTTGCGTTTTGGGGTTTCTATCTCCTCTCTGCCTTTTGTGAAACAAAAATACAAAATTGAAATAATGTTGTTAATTTGAAATTTCCCACAAATGGCAAAATAAATTGCAACCAACAAAATAAAAGGAAGTGATAATAATACAACAACCAACAACGACGAACGACGTCCTTATATTAAATTACCAAAAAATAAAGGAAACTCGTAAAACTAGCCTCTATGGTGGCAGGCGTGATGCTTACTGCTTCGCAGCTTTCTTTTGCTTGGCGCTTGTCTTCCTATATATAAAGCTTGCATTTCCTTTAGAGATCCTTTATATAAGAATATGTAACCAGTCTTAATTCTCTAAAAATTCAATTACCATCAAGCTAGAGCAGGAGCAGTATAGCAGTAGCAACCAGCAACAGCAGTAGTAGTAGTAAAAAAAGAAACACCACAAAGTCCTCCAGGAAGAAACGGAAATTGAAGAAAGATTTTTATTCTCCTTTAACTTTTCGACGCGGATCTTGAAATCGATTGAGAATTTATTCGCTTTGAGGGGTGAAATCTTTAAGCGGTTTTCTAAATCCTTATAAGTTATAGGTATACCTATATAACTTGAACATCATCAATGTTGTTAAGGAGATTTTAAATCCTCGAAATTGTGTATAAAATCTTTTGCAAATCATTCGATAATTCGGACGTAAAGAGAGAGCTAAACAAAAGGATAGAAATGACTAAAAAGTTGTTTGAGGAAGTTATTAAAAGTGAAGATTCTTAAATATCGATTAATTTTGAAGACCTTGAGGACATGTTAGAAATAAAAAGCTTTCAGCAGGACTCATACAGACAAAATATTAAAAAAAAATAATCAAAACTGCCAACAAACACCTACACTTCATCCCACAAAACATACAGTACCTACATAGGACTTATAGAGGATCTTTTTTAAAACAACGGTGCTTGAAATGAAAACTTCCTCATTTGCCATTCAGTATGGATTTGAATTTTTAAAATAAAGTTTTCAATTATTTAAAAAAGACCAAAGGAATAATTTCAACAAGGTTTTCATGAAAACCGGTACCTACCTTTAATATTTACAACAAAAAAAATACCTAACAACAAACTTAACTTTTCCAGCGTCATATACATTTTATTTGTAGTGAAGATAGTATCCCATTCTTTATCTTCTTTCTGAAAACAGTCTGTCACAAAATCGAAAACAATCAGAGTCCAAAAGCTATATTCGTTATTTTCTCCTACATCTCTATTTGAAAGAAGCATAATATGTTTTATAGGGTGACCATATTTTTAAACAAGAGTGTATTATTCCTGTTCTTCGCTTCAAAAGAAAACTGTGCAGGAAATAATCCCTCTATATTCCCCATAATGGGGAAATATTTCACTGTAAAATTATGCCTTAAAATTGAAGATAAAACAAGTCTCCAAACAGGTGTAAAATAAATCTCCAAATATTTGAGTAGTTTATTTTTTTTTTTTAGAACTGTATCATTTGCAAAACCAAAATCTTCCAATACCAAATCACCCATCTCTCAAAATAATAGCGGCAAATCATTCAATGTTGAAATGGAAATTTGGTCTACAATGACTCACTCCGATTGGGAATATTTCGTTTTTTCTGTCAATAGATTAAGGGCCCTGGTACTGCGACGGATCAATATTCACAATGCTTCAAATAAGAAAGCTGTGACTAATTTTATTATTTTCCTGCGTAGTCTGCCTTAAATATAATAATTCAGATTCCCAGTTTGGAGACTTAATTCATAATTCAATTTGGAGACTTCATTATAAGCTTGCTGCGTGGTCTGGCTTAAGATATAATCATCTAGATTCAGAGTTTGGAGACTTATTTAAGAGTTCAATTTGGAGACTTCATCATTACCTTGCGGCTGGTCTGGCTTAATCTATATCTATCTAGATACCAAGTTTGTAAATATATTCCAATTTGGAGACGTGATCTGACTAAAGGCATAGCCGTGTAAATTTCAAGTTCGTAAATTTATTTTATATTTCAATTTGGAGAATTTATAATTACTTTCCTGCTAGGTCTGACAAAGTAGCCTAGATTCCAGTTTTAGAGAATTATTTCATAGATTCGCATTTGGAGACTTTATTTTAATTTTTCTGCGTCTGACTTAAGGTAGAGCTATCTAGATTCCACGTTTGGAGACTTATTTCATAGTTCAACTTGGATACTTTTTTGATAGCTTGTTGCTTGGTCTAACTTAAGGTACAGTCATATAGATTCCAAGTTTGGAGACTTATTCCACAGTTCAATTTGGAAACTTAATTTTTATCTTGCTGCGTGGTCTTACTTAAGATCTAGACTCCACGTTTGGAGACTTATTTCATACTTTAATTCGGAGACTTTATTAAATGCTTGCTGGGTGGTCTGACTGAAGGTTGTTTTACACATGAAACAACTCTCTTTTTCAACTTAAAGAAATAAATCCCAAATGTTTTTGGGAAAGTAATAAACAAAAAAAAAAAGCTTAAAATATGTTTATAAAATAGAACAATTGGTCACCATAATTAAAGTTTGCTTAGAAGTGCTGAGGATAAAGTTAATCCAATCGATATCATCCACCCATAGCACAAAGCCGGCTTCGTTCTACGTTAAAGAATATATACTAAAAATGGGTTTCAGTTGAAGACATCCCACCTTTGGGAAATTCGATAAAGATTTATTTTTCATGAAATCTCTTCTGCATTCCAATGCCATGCAGGTTATTTTCACAAGAGATATAAAGGTTTGGGTCTATTAGCCTTAAACCTATAAGTCTTATATGTGACAAAGTGCAAGCCACTAGACTTGACAGAGACATTTCACACCACCCATACATGGAGTTTTACGGGTGATATGGGGTGACGCGACGGCCGTTGAGCCCAAGTCTAAATTTATTTGACGACCACATATCAGGAATGATGCAGAGATGGCCTACACACACCCGACTGTGTAGGTATACTTACAAAGCCTTCCCACATTCTAAGAAATAGAATATGCATCGAATGGATTTTCACATGAACCAATATTCATTCCGGCAAGGGTGGAGCAAAATAAAGGCTCTATTAATTACCCGCAAGAGATTGAACGCTTTTCCTTTTGAAACTCAAAATAAGACTACCTACCTACTATATAGCCATTTAATACAGAGAGCGAGAGAAACAACGTGGTAATAAATTCCAAAAGGTGGCACAGATAATAATGGCGTTGATGGTGATGCTGGTGAATGAGGTCTTCATCTACAACAATCAAATTTATTAGTCTGATGACACAGTGAATTAATTTCGTTCACTTGGGGGTGTTTTTGTGCGAGTGTTGGTTGTATGTAGGTTATATACATGATGACGCGTGAGTCTGAGAGTAGGCATATATACATATCGGCCCAACGCAATTTGTGATATGTTAGTAGCAGTAGCAGTAGGTATAGGTAGGTAGGGTATATAAACGGGAATCTAGATATTTAATGGAAGTCATTCCTCCTTTTGGCACACAATATAAAGCACATTTGATTTTATTTACTACCAGGTTTTTTTTTTTTTGGGGGATTCCTTTTGACGGTTAGGGCTTACTCCCACACCTGCCATTATCTGAGCTAGCACCATTAAATCATGGTGTGAGATATAGATGTAAGAAGATTGAATTGTCGTCATAAACCACAGGAATTCGAATTAACGCACGTAGCACAGCACGATCTAATTATATTGTGCTGCGTGCTTAAATCTTTTAGTGCTTAATTCAATTTATTAAGGTGGCATTTATTTGTTGTTGTAAAGGTATAAATTTAACTAATATCGCACAGATTAAGTCTTGTTAATACAAAGCCAGAGAAATTTCAAAAGATAGAAAATTGAAAAATCTCCAGTCTAAAGTCAAATATTACAGATTTTTTTTTTTTATTGCTCGGGTAGCTTAGACGATTTTTCTTAAATTTTGAAACAATATTATCGCAAGGCAGATCTGCAAGTAGATGTCAAAATTGGAACAGTAAATAGAGCTTCTTTAATCTTCCTGAGGAATCTGCCATGATAATTCATATGATGGTGACTTTCTTCGTAGTTTAGTTTGGAGACTTTTATCATTTGCTTAGTTGCGTAGTTTGATTAAAGGCATGGCCATATAGATTCAGAGTTTGGAGACTTAAATCGTATTTTAATTTGGACACATTTTATTATATTGCTGTGTGATCTGACAAAAAGTATAGATATCTATATTCCTAGTTTGGAGACTTATTTAATTATTCATTTTGTACTTTTACTATTAACTTAGTTGCTTGGTCTGACAAAAGCTTTAGCCGCGTATAGATTCCTAGTTTGGAGACTTATATCGTAGTTAAATTTGGAGACTTTTTTATTAGCTTGCAGCGTAGTTTGACTAAAACTAAAGCTAACTAAATTCAGAGATTGGAGTCTAAGTTCATGGTTCGATCTGGAGACTAAATTTTTTCACAAAACTGTCAATTTTAACTATATTAAATAAATTCCATTCTAGGTTTCAAATTGCTAAATTTATTGTGATGAACAAACTAAATTCTTAAAATTAGGACGTTGAATAGTGCTTCTTTAATCTTATCAAGTTCCTGGTACAGCCAAAAAATCAGTATTTGGAGACTTTGTTCGCAGTTCAATTTGGAGACATTTATTATAAAATTGGTTTCGTGGTCTGACTAATCTAATCAAGATTTTGGGTTTGGAGACTTTTTTATAAGCTTGCTGCGTGATCTAAGCAAAAGTATAGCTGTTTAGAATCCGAGTTTGGAGACTTATTTCATAGTTCAATTTGAAGACTTAATTTTTTACACATGAAATAACTATCATTTTTATTTTAACGAAATAAATTCTAGTCTTAAAGTAGCTTTCGGTTCCAAAGTGATTTTCATGAAAAAACTAAATTCTTAAAATTGAGGTGTTTTTTGAGAAAAAGGTCAGCCTTTCGTATGACCCAAAATTGAATCAAATTTTTGTATGTAGAAATATGTCAGCTTTGCTTTAACCTCTTTACTGTATACGAAGCCAATTATTGTTTTTCCTGTTTAAAATAATTTTTCTGTTAAATTTTTTTAGTTTTTAGTATGAAATCTTGGGTTTTTTTACTTAATAGATTCAAATTGTAAGAGATATTATACTTGAAAGAGAGTTGCACTCTTAAAAACCACAAACAAAAGTGTCAAAAAAGTCTCAACCTTAAGACTAATTTTTTTTTTGGTTTGAGTTAAGTTAGGTGAAGTGAAAAATATTTAAGTTAAAGTCAATTTAATAGCCATGATTACAAAAAAAATATTATTCGTCCAAAAAAAGCTCTCATTTACAACTGATAAAATGGTTGAGGCCATATTTGTCTTCGTATGCAGAAAGGGGTATACAAAATTCCATACAATCCTATATGTATTAATTTATAAAACCGTCCAATCTATTAATTCTTAGAAAACTCAAGTTTACATAACGTCATGCTTAAAAAAATATAATAAATTATTTCTTTTTCTCCAACTCCCCCAAGCAGCTCATGAAATCATGACATCGACATAAAACGTGACTCCAGCAATTACGTGACTCAAACTCCTGCAGTTATTTGTATATGGGGAAAATATAATATTTTACCTTTACTTAAAATGAAATCGAAAAACAGCTAAAATTTCGCCACGGAAAAAGTAAACCATCGACTGAATATCTCTCTCTCTCTGTATAGAAAAAGTCACCGTATTCCCCATCGAATTTTCGGACTTAACGATGAAAAACCTTCATGAATCCAACGAAGTCAATTCTATATAAAGAAAGGGACTGGAAATAAAGTGCGTTAATAAAAGATGTTCCGTACATGACTCCAGTATATAATAATGGTCTCTGCTTCTATAAAGTTTCCACGATGGTTATCTCAACACACAGAGTTCACGATTTATGGCATGCCAAATTAAATGCATCCCATTCCTTAATATTATAAGGTGAGTTAAGATATGTTAAACCTTTTGTTAGTATAGGTAAGGAATCTAGTTATAAACTGATGATATACCATAGTTGAACTGCTTCTTTTCTAATTCCCTTTTAAAAGTCAAAAACCCAATCCTTCATGCTCTTTCTCTTAAACTTCCTTTACAATGTGATATGTTCGTTTCGTTATATCAATTTAAGGTCAGAGGCTAAGAATAAGTATGTCCTTAAATTTTACAGCACGCGTTTGTGATGTGTATAAAGGTTATATATAAAATTCATAAGAAAAACGTAGGTATATATATAATATGAATTTTTGGTTTTTCTTAAACGCTGAATGCTTTCATTATTCATGAATCTTGAATAGAGAGAGAGAGAGGGGGAGAAAGCATCGCCCAGGACGACCGAAGAAAGACAGGAAGGAAATAAGTGCAAAAAGGAAATGCTTTTGTGTATTGTGTAAAAAATTTTCGCTTTATTTTGTCTCGTCTTTTCATTTAGAAGACTTAGGTAAATCCAGAATTTCAGGCCAAGTCAGGATATATATAACTAAGGGAAAGACGAGTAAAAGCAAAAGAGACATGTCTTTCAAACTGCGTGATATATTAATCCAGACTACAAGAGAAATGGATTAAGTTGAATGTCTTTTGTTTTGAATTTGAGTTTTCATTTTTTTTTTTTCATTTCTTGTGCTTCCTGCAGGTTCCTATACAGTAGTCCTTTTGTTCTTAACCATCTCCCTATATATACCAACTGTTATAATGCTGAGTAAAAATATTATGAACAAGAAAAGAAACACAACGACGATTACGACGACGACGACGGTTGAAATAGCTTACTGAACAAAAATAACGAAAGTATGTTTTTTTTGAATTGAAGTCATTGCAAATGGATTTTGTTTTTAAAGTGTGTTTTTTTTTTTGCTTGCTTTTATTTCCTTTCCATTTTTTTGTTTGTACCTATTTCTTAATTTAAAAACCTTGAAATAAATTGTAAGTGTAATTAATTGCAGTGCTAGAGTTAAGTGTTAGGCATTGTCAACAAAAAAATAACTATTTACTGGCAGACGTCATTCTAAGAATGAAAGCACATTGAAAAGGAAGTGAAAGGGGCAGTCTGTGAGAGATAAAATATTTTTTTTAATTTGTTCTGGGTGAAAAACACCCTTTTGTTTCAAATGTTGGAAGTATGTACAATGAAACTCTCGTTAATTTTAAACGGAAACTATTTGATGAAAAAGTAAAGCTTACAGACAAATCAAATGTTCGGAGACATAATAAAGTGGACATAAACAGTGCCTTTGTCGGTCAGAAAGATAGTAATACACCTATCAGCTTACTTAATACACAAAAATCTACCAAGTTTAACAATGATGTTTCTGTGAGAATGGTCACACTGGTCACTTGTTAATATTTTTTGCATGGCTCGAAAAACAAAGACGAATGGTCACACTGGTCACTTTTTAATATTTTTGGTATAACTCGAAAAAAAAGAAGAATAGGGCGAATGGTCACACTGGTCACTTTTTAATAAATTTTTTGGAATAACTCGAAAACTAAGCCAATTTTTAAACAAATTTTTGTTTTTTTTTTATTATCTGACCCAGTAACGATGGATTTAAGTGATGTAAAAAAAATATCTATGAAAGGAAATTTTATTCAAATATTTATAAAAGTGAGAATTTTTGAAATTAGAGATTAGGATAAACAAAGATAAAGACCAAAAATCTATTTTCTAAACTAAAATCATAGAGAGTTGAATTCTATGGCAATGCATTCGTTAAAAAAATGGAACTCGAGATTTTGATCAAACTTGACATTACGATATTCGAACAAGCGAAGTCGAAAAAAGTGGGTCCCACAATTCTGTCCGTCTGTCTTTCCATTCGGCTAAAATATAAACTAATGGGTCGATTTTATTCAAAGTTGGTGTCAGCGTTTTTTGGTAATTCCCTCGATGAGTTTTTTTTAAGATAAAAAATAACGGTACCTGCCGTTAAAATTTTTTTTAACGAAAAATTAAAATTAATTTTTTTTCAAAAACGTGCCCACAACTTAAAAATTTCAGTAATTTGTTTACTAAAAACTACCATTAAAAAAAACATCCGAAAAATGTTTTTCAATGGTAGCAACCTATCCCTTGAAACGGTGTTTTTTTTTTTTGATTTTCCATTTTCTCAAAAACGGTTCAACTGAATTTGATTAATTTTTTTATGAACAGTGTTTTAAAGAATTTTCAAACATTTTTTTGTTTGAAATTGAAAACGACTCGGTCGATTTTTATTAAATTTGACACCTAGCAGTTTTTTAATTTTATCTATCTACTAAATTTTAACTACCTTCAAATTATTATTATAGCTCAAAATAACGGTACCTTCCATACAAATGTTTAAAAACCGGTAAGGAAAATCTCATTTTTCTCCAAAACGACTATTACGATTTTGATAAAAATTTGTATGTGAGCTAATATCATTACGATCTATCATAATATTGGAAAATAAATTTTATCTTCCCGGACGATATAAATTAATTTTTACTGTAGCCTATAAAAATTAATAAAAATAAAAATAAAAATGAAAAATTTTATCTATTGATTAAAAATGGCATCCTTCATAGAACCTTTTTAGTTTTTGTTTTCGTCTATTTTTTTTTTTTCTAAACCGATTTTAATGAAATTTTTTATACAAGAGCTTCTAATAAGTTTGAAAAGTATTGCATATCAACATTGTCAAAAATAATAAATTTTGAATTTAAAAAAAAATCAAAATTATTTTTTGGAAATTCGATATTTCGAAAATGGGCAGATGATTTTCATTTTAAAAATTAATTTTTTAACTCCGCATTAATAAATTCTAAAAAATTGCGTACCATTTATTTTTTCTTAAAAATGTTTACAAAATTTTTAACCAAAAAAAAATATTTTTTTTAAAAAACGCTCCAACGATTTTTATATTTTTTTTCCTTCTCATAAATTGAGATTTTTTTTATTAAATCAGATGGTTTATATTTACGTTTGTGTTAAATCAATTTGTTGTTAACCGATTTATTTTTTTTTAGTCAAAGCTGTGAGTTCCATGTACATGTGCAATTCGGTGCGATATTGTTCATATAAATTTAATACATGACTTTCAACATTGACTAAGCGATTAAGTGTTAAATAAGAGGGTTTTTTTAATAATACAAATTCTATATACTATTCTACTGAAATACATCAGCCAAGTAGAAGACTTAGCACTATTTTAATGGACTTTGTTGAATTATTGATTCAAAATAGCTTTTAACGGCCTTTAAGTCCTACAAAAATGGGCGTTTCGTCCCGGTGTTAAGTGTTAAGTCAATGTTCAATGTTAACTTTGCATTTTAAATTAATAAAGTTGTCAAACAAGTAATACAAGAAGCCAGTCCTAAAAGACGTCCGTCGGTCGGTAAGTCATAAAGCAGTATTTTTTGTGTCGGTCATTAAATCAAAAAGCAGTAGGTATTTTATACTTCAATTTTAAGTCTTTTGTAATAAAATAAAATGTTAGATAAACTGGAAGCGTCTATTAATTTTTAAAGAAACTCGTTGTATCAAATTAGGAAAGCAGAAAGCAGGTAAGCGGTGCTAAGCCTTGAAAATAGGGAGTATTTTTTTGTCAGTAAACAAAAATAACCAAAACGAACTTAGCTTTACCTTAACAATGTTGGCCTTAGGGGAAACGGGTTGGAATTGTAAAATTATCACACGTATACTTGAGACAAAGTGACTTGTATTTTGCGATTAGGTGAACAAATATTTACACTGCATTTACGGCAGGATGAACGTATCTTCAGAATTCTGAACGAATTCTTTCAAACTTTTAGCGAAAGGTTGTGTCTGATTCCTTCACCAATTTTCTCGTAGAATTCTTAACGAATTCTTTGGATACATACAAAACATTACCTTTCAATTATTATTTCCACGCGCAATCCTTAAAACTCCTTAACAAATTTTCTTGAAGAATTCTTTGGCGATATATTTGAAGTTCTTAACGAACCCCCTTCCCAAAATGTTTTCTTTCAATTATTATTTCCACGCGCGATCCCTTAAAATTCATAACCAATTTCTCGTAGAATTCTTAACGAATTCTTAAGATACATATTTTTGAAGTTCTTAACGAACTCTCATTGCAAAATGTTTCCTTTTAATTATTATTTCCACGCACGTTCCTTAAAAATCCTTAGCGAATTTTCTTGTAGAATTCTTAACGAATTCTTTGTAATTTTTTGGCAATATATTTGAAGTTCTTAACGAACCCCCATTTTAAAATGTTTCCTTTCAATTATTATTTCCGCGTACGTTCCATAAAAATTCTTAACCAATTTCTCGTAGAATTCTTAACGAATTCTTTGGATATATAATCGAAGTTCTTAACGAACCCCGTTTGCAAAATATTTCCTTTCAATTATATTATTTCCACGCACGTTCCTTTAAAATTCTTAACGAATTTTTTTGTAATTCCGAAGTTCCTAACGAACCCCTTTTCCAAAACATTTCCTTTCAATTATTGTTTCTGCGCACGTTCCTTTAAGATTATTATCGAATTTTCTTCCAGTTTTTATGAAGTTCTTAACGAATTTCTTTTTTTTTTCTTTTCCTGGACAAGTTTGTTGTTCTTAATTAATAATTGATGTTATTTTAAAAATTATTACTTTCGCGCACGATCCTTAAGAATTCTTAACGAATTTTTTTCAAAACTCTTAACGAGTTATTAAAAATCTCTTAAAGAGATTATTCTCAATGTTATAGGTGTTAATTTTCCTAACTAAATCTAAGTACGATAAAAATTATTTGACATTTCACTGAGTTTCAAGCAAAATGTGACAATTTAACATTCAATTATAAACAGTCAGTTTTTTTAGCAATACGTTCAATACTTTAAAAAAAAGGGCAAGACAAAATGGAAAAATCGTCTTTAATAAAAACAACAACGTATTAACTATGTAAGTGAGAAAACAGATAGCTTTGAATTCATGGAGCGTGGGAATCAAAGGCGCTGAGCACAGGGAGTATGTGAATGCTCCTTAAGAAGGTCCAGGGACTATGAGCACAGGGGGCGAATGTCCGCAACACTTTAAAAACAGGGAACTTTAACAAAAAAAAGATGGCCTTATCAGTTGAAGGGGATTTTTCTTTTGAAAAGTCATGGGTTGGTAATATTATACACATTTACAGCATAAACGTCATTTTGTTGTCGTTATTTTTGTTCCTCAGTACTATCAATGATTTAATTATAAATAAAATACATGAATAGATCACAAGAATTTTCTCATATGGTTCAAAACTGAAACTTTGTAGGACATTAAAGATATAAGTACATATGATTGGTTTAATTATCTAAAAATGGATTATTTCTTTAATTTTTTTTAAAAAACTAATTTTAAAATTCTTAAATTCAAAATTTATTTACTAATCTTGAAATACCGGATTAGAAAATTCAAAGAAAATCGATGAAACCATTAATTACATTTACAGAGAAAACCAAAAATAAAATGCAGGATTGGAGTGGTTTTCTAATAAATATTTTTTATATATAAAATTTTTTAATCATTTTAAAGAAAAAAAAAATGGTACGCAATTTTTTAATACGGAGTTAACAATTATTTTTTTTTTAAATCATCTTTTTCAAAATATCGAATTTTCAAAATTTAATTTTGAATTTTTTTGAAATCTGAAATATTTTTTTTTGAAAATGTTGATATGCAATATTATTAAAATGTATTAGAAGAAAATCATCTACCCATTTTCGATTTATCGAATTTTCAAAAAATTATTTTTTTTTTTAAATCCAAAATTTGTTTTTTTGATAATTTTTTTAAAAGTGAAAAATTTCATTGAAATCGGTTCAACAGATAATGAGATACTCGAATAGCAAGAAAACCGTTAATTATGGATACCTAGATAAAAATGTATTTTAATAATATGGTAGATCGTCCTGATATTAGCTCACATTAAAATTTAAATCAAAACCGTAAACGTCATTTTTGAGAAAAATTAGATTTTTCTTACCGGTTTTTAAACACGTCTTGTATGGGAGTTACCGTTATTTTTGGTTATAAGAATAATTTTTATTTTAAATCTCCTAGGTAATGTAAAAAATCTGCTGTGATTCCAAGTTTAATAAAAATCTACGAAGTAATAAGTTCTCAAAAAAAAAAACATTTTTGTAGAATCCAAAAAAAAATATTGAAAATATTGGAATAGAAACTTTTAAATATTTTTAAAACGTTCTTCATAAAAAATTGATCAAAATCGATAGAACCGTTTTTTGAGAAAATAAAAAAAAATGGTTCTACGGTTCTATAAAAAAAAACTGAATTTTTTCTAAAAAAATATGTGAACACGTTCTAGAGAAAAATAAGATTTTCATTATTTGATAAAAAAAATTGGACGGTAGGTACCGTTATTTTTGGTCCTTAAAAAATTAAAAAAAGACTAGGTATCAAGTTCAAAGACAATCGACCTACCCGTTAAGGCTGCAGGCGAAAAGTCAGGACAGACAGACAGACAGAATTGTTAGACCGATTTTTTTCGACTCCGCCATAATCGTTGTCAAGTTTGATCAAAATTTCGATTTTTCTTACGAATCCATAACTTGCCATATAGTAAAAAAAATATGTCGCAAGTTTGAATGGACCCATCATTTTATGTTTGAGTCGAATGGACCTACAGACGGACAGAATTGCGAGATTCACTTTGTTCGTCTTTCCTATTGTAAGGCTACCTATAGGGCGAGTAGGTTGGGTCAAGACAAAATAAAAATATGTATGGGGGGGGTCCCTTTCTCCTGTTCAAACGGGAAGTGAAATTTTCTTAAAAATCAACTTGAAATAGAAAAAAAATTTATTAAAATACAAAAAATTAGTGGATAACGTAGCTTTGCGACGCGTTTCAGAGTATATACAAAAAGTGTAAGGAGTAAGCAATCGAAAACGTCGCATAGATTACAAAAATTTTAAATAAAAATATTGTGAAATTAAGTTTTTAAATAAAATAAAATATATAATTTTTTAGTTTTAATTTTTACTATTATTATTTTTTATATTAAATATTCTAATAACTAACAAAATATGATTGAAAAACAGCATAAAATGGATTTTTGGCTTTAAAAAAGGTATATAACATGACATTGTTAGTGTTGCTGTTGTTTTTTTTTTTTTGTATTTTTTTGTGTCTATTTTTTAGAAGAAGGGGAAATAGACCCTAAAATTTGTTTCTTGTCTTGACTCAATCTACACTTTTTGTTGCATCGTGTGTTCTCCCTTTAGGTATACCTACTTCAGAACGATGAAGTAATTTTAGTTCGAAAATTTAGTTAAATGGATGGAGTTGAATCTACCATGCAAAGAGAAATTTCATTTCAAAAACTTCAATAATAAACCATCCGCCCCTGTAACAATTTATACCAAAATAAAACATGAAAATCCCCTTCAACTGAAAAATTACAAAAATTGTTTATCGAATAAAATTCTAAACAAACTTTGATTCTTTCTTGTAGACACAATAAAGACAGGTTAAAGAACCCATTGACTTGTGATCTGATATACATACATATACACAGATAAATATAAAAAAAGAATTTACATCTTAAACACTCCAAAACATTACCTAAGTCATTATTTACAAAACTTCTCTTATAATAATGTTTAAAATTCTAATTTCGTCTAAACATTAATTTCATCTATGTATAATATTATTATTATCTGTCTTTGACTTTATTCAAAACAAAAAAAAAACACACAAGAACACATTTTTTACGACTGCTCAATTAATTTCAAAGTAAGTAGGAACATATAAGATACGGATTGGTATAGGTACTTATATGTACTTTTCGATAAGCAGCCACTCCATTAGGGTTTCCCCCTGTTTGCTTTCATCTCCCCAATTATATTCTATACCAAAAAAAAAATAAAGATTTGAAAAACACTCAAAAAATGCCACATTCTTACAGCACCATAAAAAACCTCGGAAAATCTCAAATAAATCTGTTTTGTTTTTTGTTTCGAGAAGGATTATCTTCATTGCCCTTTTCACAAGAACAAACAACAATTTATTAAAATTTCTGAACAAGAAAAAATTCCAATATCCAACCCCAACAACACGACCGACACCAACAACAACAGCATGTGTGTGTTTTTCACTTACATATGTCATTCGAAGCGACGCATGTAGGCGGTGCGGCGGTGGCTGGTACGCACGTACACTTTGCGGCACGATTGCCATGTTAATTTGTTTATAATCACTGACACTTAACAAAGCGAACGAACGAACGAACGCACCTCCCTGTCTTTCTACGCCTGCCTTTCGATGATGACGCCAAAGCAATGAAAACGGGCCCCTGTCAACGCTTGCTCCAGGATTCCAGAGCAGTCAGCCAGGCAGCAGTAGCAGCTGGGACGTGTAAAGGTGGTTTAATTGAAATTCTAGCGGTGAAAACTGGAACCCGCAGAAACATCACATTCCTGCCTTCGACGGCGACTCTATATTCAGATGACATGTGCGGGGGGCGTCTCACATCAAGCTGATGCTCGGGCTGATGGCACATGCATCTGGTTTTTCATGTACCTATACCCATATAAAGAGGGATTTATCTCGGACCAAGCACAATTCACCTCTTTAAACTACATACACACACACACACACACAATACAAGGGACAAGCCTTGGCTAATTGGAAAGAAGTTTAAAAATAATTTCATGAAATTTGTGAGATTGATGTGAAACAGTAAAAAAGCACACAGCGAGCACAAGGATCACCATGAAGCTCACATCAGGAGTCATGTGACTTTATATTTTAAAAATTAAATACAAAATTCAAGACTCAGACGGGAATATAAATTCTTTTTAAAATGTCAGAGCCAAAGGAGACGTGTGTCTTTTATTTTTTTTTATTACAAGATGCAACATGGGCTTTATGCGTCGCTTGCTTGATATCATCGCAGAAGGTATGTAAAACAATAGAGAAATTTATTTCATTAAATTCCTGTACCCCGGTTATTCTCAACCTACATCCTATAAAAAATATACATAACACAGAGACAAAAGAGAAAAAGCAATATCTATGAAAACTAGGTATTTAGGTATAGGGCGTATAGGATTCTTTTGTGGAATTTTTGTCATGTCAGCTATTTCTCTCTGTTAAAACTGACTGACTTTTCTATCTACACTTAAAGGATTATTTGTCAAGAGAATAGTTTCGAAGATATTGTGTTTTGAAAATACTTCAATCAAAACGTGGCAGAGTTCCGCAGAGTTCCTCGTGAATAAATATATTTATTTTAAGGACAACAGGCTGCTTAGAACAAAGGAAAGGGGGGTAATTTATTTTCAGGTTCGAAAGTCACTGAGATGTTTTAAAGTAAAGAACTTCGGACTGTCATGCTGGAGGTCTTTTTTTTCACCTTAAAAAAAAACCCACCTTTTTTCAGGGCTGCTGCCTTTTTCGAGGAAGTGACAAATCCTGCAAGAATATCTTATTTGAAATGAAAAAGTACTATGGAGGTCCCCTCCATTTCTGTCTAAAAACACGCAAATAGAAATGGTTGAGAAAAGATATGAAGGTTTTTTCCCCTGGTTCTCCACTAAATTTATATTTATTAAAAGGAGAGTTTATGGAGAGATTCTTTTTTGGATAAAAACGATGGAGTGGAGGGCGGAGTTGTATTGATTTTGATAACATAGGAGTTGTAAGTCATTTGGTCCTCGTTCTCCACCAAATTTATATTTATTAAGAGGAGAGTTTTATGGAGAGATTTTTATTGATATTGAACAGGGTGGATCAGAGGGCGGAGACGCATTGATTTTGATAAGGTGGAAGTTTTAAGTCCTATGGCCCTAATTCTCCACCAAATATATATTTATTAAGAGGAGAGTTTTATGGGGAGATTCTTATTTAGATTGAACAGGGTCGAGCGGAGGGCGGAGACGCATTGATTTTGGTAAGATCGGATTTATAAGTCATTTAGTCCTGGTTCTCCACCATTTTTTTTTATTAAAAGGAGAGTTTTATGGAGAGATTCTTTTTTAGATTGATTTTGAATTGAAATCTAAGTTTTCTTGCCTAACAAAACTCACACTTAAGATGAGAGTTGTAAGTCAACTAACTCGGGTTATCCACCAAATTTATTTTTATTAAAAGGAGAGTTTTATGTAGAGATTCTTATTAAGTTTATACAGGGTGGATTGATACATTGCATTGATTTTGAATTGAAACAGATTTTTTGTTTTAATTTCCTTGTTTTGCACAACATTGGGAATTTCAGTGTAGACCTAGTTTAAGTCAGCAAAATGGAGTGGTCCTGTTGAGCAGTCTTATTTTTTTTAATTCATTATACTTTGCGTTGCTTGGAAACGTCTCTGGCGAGGCACATTTTAACCTCAATTAGTTAACAAGCAGAATATGAATTCTTTAATGGAAACTAATTTCATAGAACTTTACCAAAGATCTCTACACTCCATGAGAAGCTGACAGTATGGTATATAGCTTCAAGATAAGAAGTCATGGGTCTCTGTGTTTTTTTTTTTGAGGAAAATGATTGAGCGGTGACTTTCACCACATTACTTTATCACGATCCAGTATCTGTTCTTACTTGAATTAAAAGAAATGAAATTTGGGGTCGTATAGTTCCAACAAGCTAGATTTATATATGGACTTTTTGGGCCTTAAACTTCCAGGTCGTTTCATTTCCTTCAGAGGCAATCATCTTAACTGTCCCAGGGCTTCAGGGTTACCTAAAATTTACCTATTGTTTTTAAAAATTATCCCTGGGACCTAAAAGATAAAAGAGTTGGCCCATTTTATGGTCACAATACTCGAAAGAGTACACGAAAACTTCAAAAAAAGCCATCTGAAATGTAGCTACGGACTCGTAAAGGGCGCCATTTAAGCAACACATTACTTCCATTTAAACTTAAATTTGAAAACTTTAACTTTTTAAATGCTAACATGCTTTTTCTAATACTACGATTTTTTTTTTAGTAGGTACCTATCTTATATTGTGGAGATTCTGGTACAATTTATTAAATAAATTTAGAAAATAATTTTATAATTAAATTTTAAATTAACATTTTTTTATAAAAAAAAAATGTATACATTGTTTTATGTTAAACCTACCAACCCACGAGAAAATCTGCTCTACAGCTTTGGTATGTCGTCGTATAATGCACAAAAGGAATAATTGAGATAACTTAATCCTAACGAGCGACAAAACCTTTTATACCCCTACTATATAGCGCAAAAGTGTGTTTTATCGATGATACTTGGAAATGTGGGAGCCCAGAGAGTGTCATCATCCTATACTATAGTCAAAGTCATCGTCACATTATAGAAAGACACGATGCAACGGATATTATAGAACTTCAACATTCTATGGCGAAAGTAGTGCAATATTATACCCTGCCAGTATGTATGTATATGTATGTAGGTACCTACTGTATACTATATACAGATATCATATTCAAAGGATAAAAGAATCTTCAATGTGAATCTATATTTTCTGCGAGTTCAAGGGCTGTGCTCGGCTATATAAATATATACCAAGCTGTACTTGAATTGAGTGAAGACACAACCATCATCAGAGAGTGAAGTCAATGCACTCGAATATTTGTTGCCTTTGGAAATTTTAGAATATTTCCAATTAAATTGATGGAAATTTATTTTAATGAGCCGCAATAATAGTATAGGTACATAATTAATTTATATATATACGTATATTTACATATATGTACATTGTACATACTTGCGGCAATGTAATTTTAAATTATGTGAGTGATATGTAAGAGTAGAAATATTTTAATTTTAAAATTATTGTGAGCTTTCGGTGATGGTTTGTATAGAAGTGTTATTGAATAGGAATTAAAAACTTGAAACAAAAATAAAACTTCAGCTAACCAATTATATCTACTGGAACTATTTGAGAATTAGATAACCATTTAGGTGGTATTTTTTTTCTGAATATCCCATAAACGAGGGATATTCAAAGATATTAAAATCCTTAATTTCTTTGAAGATCAAAAAATTTTTATTACTGAAACCAGTTGACAGTTTTTTGACAAATTACTGATCTTCAGATGATTTTTTTCGAATATCCCACATATGAGGTTCTTAGACCTCGGAGCCTTATAGAAAAAGCGAAGAAACATATGTATATTGTTGGGTAATGTTTCGTCTCCAAAAAAAAAATTGAATTAAAAATAAATCATTAAAAGCAATTCATGGTTGTCAAACTACTGGAACGTGTTAAGGATTAAGTGACAATTTAGAAATAATATCTGTATTTTTTCGAATATCCTAAAATCAAGATGTTTAAGATCTCTAATGTCTTGTAACACTTCAACCATTGATTAACAATTTTCGGGTCATTTCCATATAAATGGTATATTTTTGTTCGAATATCCCACAAACGAGGGATGTTAAAAGAAATTTTAATCCTAAATTTCTCATGAAAAATTTCAAACATTGATTAAAAGTTGACCTTTTCTGATGAATTACTGGTTTTTAGTTGCGCATATTATTTATTTCGAATATCCCACATGTGAGGTATTAAATCCCGGATTCTTATAAAATAAGCGGAGGTAGGTATATACATGAAATTTATATCATTAGAATATCTAGATCAGAGATGAAAATCCCAAAAATGAGGTGCTAACAACCTGTACGATCTTGAAAAATGTTTAAAAATTCCTAAACAAAAATCTATGCCTGACCATTTTCTGAAACTAGTTGATCTTATACTGAGGATTATGTGACATGTCGTTTGAAATTGTATATTTTTTTTCCAATATCCCAAAAATGAGGTGCTAACAATCTGTACGATCTTGAAAAATATTTAAAAATTCTTAAACAAAAATCTATAACTGGCCATTTTCTGAAACTATGTTGATCTTTACTGAGGATTATGTGACATTTCCTTTTAAATGGTATATTTTTTGTTCGAATATCCCAAAAATTAGGTGCTAACAATTTATACGACCATATAGCAAAAACTTTAAAACACCACTTATTAAAAATGTCCCATGGCTGAAAAATTTCTGAAAGTATTTGAATATTTTTGACAAATTATAGACTTTAAGGACTTTTCAGACTTTTTTTGCGAATAACCCACTAAGGTAGGTACTAAGAACCAGAAGCCAAAATCGATGTCATTTTTGACCAGCTTTCTAAAGTATACGCATAGATGAGTTGCTTCAACTCTTAAGTTAGATGAACCTTATAGTCCACTGATCAGATCTTGTAAGTTTTGACCTTGTAAGTGTTTTTGGGCTTAGGCCCTCAATTTTAAAACTTCATGTGTATATGCAATATTTTCAAAAAAAAAAAAAAAAAAAAAAACCCACGATTATACCCAGTTTGGGTTTTTTTCATTACTCCCACCGATAAACAATCTTATATCGATTCATTTTTTACCACCGAGATATCATATTGTATTTCACTGAACTTTTTGAACCCAAAAATGATGTGACATGACGTTATATTTTTTTTTAAGAAACAAAAAAACTACATAAGTATGTACGTAAGTAAAATGATAAAATGACTATTAATATTTTCTAACATGAATTACACAACTCATCAATTATACACGCATAGCCTGTTGGTTTATATAACAAATGTATTTTCAATCAAAAATTGAATATAACACGCTTCAGTATTTAATTTTCTAAATATGCTTTCTCATTTCGTAAACAAAGGTAAAACATGAAACTTCGTTGTATCATCAATCGATTTTTAAAATATAAACACACGTTTTGGTGTGTCAATTTATGTATCTTCAACAACAATGACACTGACCCATATTAAGAAAGGATCAACATTATAACCATAACCAACCATATCGAGCCGACACACGACGACGCACGATGACTTCCGTCAGTCAACTCTGTCTATACTTTCAACTAAATATAGTAGAGTAGGTAGGTATATAAGTTAACTTGTACCCAGAAATCCTTTCTAGGACGTCACATCACAAAACATGTCCTTTATAATATAAATATGTTGATGATAAGCAAAGTTCTGTTCACATATCACGTCATCTAACTAATCGTTTTTAGGGTAAACGACGGATATTATGTTCATGATGATGTCCTGTAACATGATACGAAAACAAGGTGAACAATATTCATTATATTAATCGCTATAACATTATCCTTTGCAGTGGTCTTTATGGTCTTCCTATACTATATATAAAAAGAAAACAACTCTAATAGCAATAAAGCTATAGGTTGGTTTGGTATAAGAACTATTTTCATAACCGCAGATTCAATGGAATGTATATGTTCGCGAAGTATGGTTTAAATTCTGGTCAACAACAAAACAAAAATTTATATACTAGATAGAAGCTAATAACCTGCTTAGTCCATATACTCAGCTTAGTTCTCTAGCTAATACTATACTCTTAAACAGAAATGTTTAGTAATTTGAGTGAAAGAGAGAAGTGCGGCTAACACCTGTATACATTAGTGCTTTCAATGCTTCCAAAAGGGTGTTTCATAAAATGGGGATTATTTAAAAGACTTATTTTTAAAGGGTTTTTGAAGGAGATTCCTACAGAAATGGCCAAAAGGGGGACACCCTGCTCCTTTATCTTAACTTTTTTGAGTAATCATCTTTCATCTTATCTTAAACGCTGCTGGTTAAACTGTCTTAAATCCAAAGTGCCTTTTTATACTTTTTATCAACCAAAAGGCAATTCTTACAAAAATTAGAGTTAAGACAGTTTAACTAGCAGCATTTTAGATAAGAGGGGGAGACAACGATGCATGCTTTATAAGAGTTTTTGATTTATTTTTGTGTGGATTCCTACGAAAATGGCAAGAGAGGGACACCATGCTCCTTGATCTTATTTTTTTTGAGTAATCATCTTTCATCCTATCTTAAAAGCTGCTGGGTAAACTGTCTTAACTAAAAAGTGTCTTTTTACTTTGTCTCAACCAAATAGCAATTCTTATTAAAATTAGAGTTGATACAATTTACCAAGCCCCTTTTGAGATATGATAAAACAACGAAAGAGGGAGGAGGTAACGATGGATGCTTTATAAGAGTTTTTTGTTTATTTATGTGTGGATTCCTACTGAAATGGCAAAAAGGGGGACACCCTGCTCCTTGATCTTATTTTTTTTGAGTAATCATCTTTCATCCTATCTTAAAAGCTGCTGGGTAAACTGCCTTAACTCAAAAGTGTCTTTTTACTTTGTCTCAACCAAATAGCAATTATTATTAAAATTAGAGTTGAGACAATTTAACAAGCCCCTTTTGAGATAGGATGAAACAAAGCAAGGGGTAGCGATTCACACTTAATAAAAATTTGACCTGTAGCCGCATATGATAGTACTTAAGATAAAATGAAACAATCAGTATGTAATCCTGAAAGTTAAGACAAAAGCTTGTTGGGAAAATGTATGACAACTTAAATTATTCGGTTAATGTCAGATGTCCAAAATTTTGGAAAACAAAAGGACATAAATCATAAAACCCACTTAGCTATTTTCCTCCATAAAACACCCTGTCCTGCAGGTGAGCTAAGCTTTTACATAAAATGCGGACAGTTTGGCCATCACAAAAATTCCTCACCAAGTGTATACGGGTGCATGACATGGGACAATGAGCGTGAGTGGTCCGAATATTTTAATACATGATAACGACTTTGGTCCTTTGGTCCTGAGAACACTACACACATATATAGCCGCTGCTGAGACTGCCAAGGACACATGAGACGTGCGACAATATGTCGGCTTTTAAACAAATTATCTGCCATTTCGTATACTAGGTATATAGTGACTTTGGTCTACACAATTCGTATCCTTTGTTCAAGAGGACCCATCAGGCGGCAACCCCGTATACCTTACTATCCATTCTCTATACTATAGGATGGATATTCTGAAAGTGGTTGGGAAATTCGCGTAGGCTTTTGTGGTCGGAAGTGCTTTCACCTTCACTCGCTAAACCCCCATCATGACAAGCACCTCTATTTTCAAAATTAATATTAATTGAACCGAAAGTAACTGAGCTCTCTGGTTTTATGTGAGTCGCATCGCGTCGCGTCGCGTTGTGTCCGTCGGGTGGTGGTTTTTACTGAAAACCACATTTTGCTATCGCGAAATATTTTCTGACGTGGTGATGGCCCTTCAACAATGAATCTCTACGTGGTGATTCCGCATATTTTCTATATGTGTAGATGTGTATCATTGTACCTACAAATAAAACAACAGTTTTTTTTATTTTTTTGTTTTTCCAGGAAATGGGCTTTTTGGTATCGGTCGGTCGGTTGGTGGGTCGGTAAGGACAATATACCAGTTTACCTATGGACAGCCTATTATTCCGGAAACAGCATCAGACAGAGCGAACGGCCCATGCCGGGCCCGCATTGCAGTCCTTATCGAGACATTGGATTTGACAGTTGCGATGGCAGCAGAGGATTCATCATCATCACTGATGGTACCGAATTGGTAGTGCTACATAGAGGCTTAGTCCCTTTTGTCATTGACGACCATCAGAGATATTCAATGTGATGGTGTTTGGCATGAGTGCGGACGACCTATAGTGACGACCTATACGACCACTATATTGGCTTCATGGTTGGGGGGGTGTAGATTCTATCAGAAGTGTGTATGTGTGTGTGTGTGGGTGCATGCTTTATCAAAAATTTTAAAAAGGACAGGAAGTCATGGTGAATACAAAAAAAATTAAAAAAAAAAAAACTTTTCGAAATAATATATGTGAGAATGTGAAATGAATCATGTTGTCAATCTGAGGGTGGATGAACTTTTTCCGGTGGACATGATTTTTATAAAGAAGTGATGGATGGAATCCGCATATTTGGACATGTAGAAAATAATTGAGTAGGCTGGTAGGTAGGCATATAAGGCTTCTGACAACCGAAAAAAACATTAACATTTTGATTATTTCATATCTGAAAAGTGACTGATGTGTCGTTTTAAAGATGTAGGTACAGTACATGATTAGTTAATTAAGGTGGCGCTATATTCCAGAAAGTGATGGAAGTGAAACCAGTGCTTGGGGGATTTTTAGCAGCCAGGTAGAAGGTGGGATTAAGCAGGACTTTCGGTTTCCACTTACGTTAGCTTTCCAGCAAATATCCGGGAAGTACCTGTATGATGACGCAACTGAAATCCTGACCCACCGAAGAGTCAAAAACACTTGGGATTTTGTGAGTGAAGCGGAGTAACGTAAGTCTATTCCCTACCAACAAATTTTCCCGTGAACGGTATTGACCAAATATACGATACCTACCTTATTTCACATTTAGTTTTTCTGTCATTTCTTCCGAAGAAGACCGAAGCTTATAAGCTATCCCTAAACCTTTGAAAAAACGGCTTATTATAGATTTTATCCCAATGGATTTCAGCACATTGTTAAAAACATATTCCAATTATGTTAGCTTTCCAGCAAATATCCGGGAGATTCCTGTATGATGACGCAACTGAAATTCTGACCCACATATGAGTCAAAAACACTTGGGGTTTTGTGAGTGAAGTAGTGGTTCAAGCAAAATGAAATTCCGAAACGGTAGTCTGTCTCCTTCCAAAATATTTTCCTATGAACGGTCTTGACCAAAAATACGATACCTATTTTCACATTAATTTTTTGTTTTTCATTTCTGACGACGCACGTTGACCGAAGCTTATTTATTAGCTAACTTTAAAAAAGGTTAATTATTGATTTTATCCCAATGGATTTAAGCACATTATAAAAAACCAATGAATCAACAAAAAGATGGAAGTGAAACTAGTGCTTGGGGGATTTCAGGAGCCAAGTAGAAGGTGGGAGTAAGCCGAACTCTCGGTTTCCAATTACGTTTGTTTTCCAATAAATATCCGGGAAGTACCTGTGTGATGACGCAACTGAATTTCTGACCCACATATGAGTCAAAAACACTTGGGGTTTTGTGAGTGAAGTAGTGGTTCAAGCAAAATGAAATTCCGAAACAGAAGTCTATCCCCTTCCAAAATGTTTTCCCGTGAACGGTCTTGACAAAAAAATACAATACCTGTTTGCACATTTATTTTTTCTGTCATTTCTGAACTAATCAGTTATCCCTTGACTTTTGAAAAAAAAAGTCTGGTTTATATGACTTCAAGGCTTATACGACTTCAAGGCTTATATGACTTCGCTTTCAAAAGCAGGATGCAAAAATCCTTTTAGGAAATGTTAGCAAGACTAAAATTTTCTAGTTTTTGCATTTTAGACGATCTCCTTTCCTTACGAGAAGATATTAAGGGAATTTTTCATGCTTAAAAAAGTACGTTTCTTCAGGGTAAGTCGTTTCAGCTATCACAATGCTTTGTTGATATTTTGTTCATGCTTCAAAAAAAATCATCTCTGATAAGGTAATTTCAGCTATATACCAGTGTTTTGTTGAAATGAAAATTCAACAAAGAATGTCCTAGTTTTATTTGGGTTTTTGGTCCTTTCAAACAAACAAACCAAACCAACCAAACTCTAAAGTCATAAATTTAAGTAACTCCTTCTACTTTTATGACCAATACTTTCCCATACGTTATATCGAAAATATAGCCCCTCAATTTCAAAAAGCAAAATCCTCCTTCCTTCCTTTATTCCAATTATATGTATGTCTCACCCATAACTAAAGCAAGTCCGCACTCTCAATGTGAATGTCCCAATCAAAATTCATTCAACCAATAAATTAGTTTTCTCCCAAAGAGTGATCTAGAACTTCTCTACTATATAGATAGAATTTAGCTAGCTATATTCCATCTTTCACATGGATAACACAAATTTATGACCAAACGACTGACATTACGAGCAAATTCTATTCATATCCTGAAAATTGAACCTCAATTTCAGTGACGAGCCTATAAAATTGAGAAACTCTTTTACATACGTATAATATAGGCAACACATTCATCCTACCTATATATGTATGTATATCCACCCTTTTTATCGGTTTTGGCTCAGTGAGTGAGATACCACAGCCACAGCATGACTGATTTCACAAAAAGGATTCTAAAGGATGTCATTTCATTGAGAGAGTTTGGGGAGGTAGGCATACATACATGTAAATAGACGACAAAAAGAAGCTTGGACCATACCCAGTACCTTCCCGCAGAATTTCACAGCTATAGTCTGAAAGAGGAATTTCTTTTTTATTTTTCTGCAAAAAAAAAAAGAAAAAAGTATTTTGAAATTCAATTATGCTCTTTTCGAAAAGCCAATCCTTTTCTAGATGTCATAAAATATTTTGTGTCACCAAGTTCATACATAAACCAACCTCAAGGTACACCACCATCAGAAAGCGAGAAGTGTCAATGCGCGAGTTGGCTTTGTAGCAACTGTGCTGTTGCGGTCGACTTTGTCGCTGCCGCTGCCACTACCACCACCCCAGCATGATGGCGACAACGACGCACGTCAGGAGGGCAATAAAGCTAAGTGGTTTTCAAAGGTGGCGTCGCCGTCGTCGGCAACTGAACCGCAATGCAACTACTGACGCCATGATGCTGCAGCAGAAAAAGTAATAATCATTGCATGAGAGTAATGCAGTTAAGAAAGATTTACGATATTCATTTTGTCGTCGCTACCAACAGGCTACAACCGAAATTGAAACCGAAAACAAACCAGGGACAGCCACCAACCATATCGCGTATAGTGCTCAGAATCCTTATATACTCATGGAATCTTTTTTTTCTGGTTACACTTCGCCTTCGTGGGATAGGCATTGGTTTTGTTGATTCTTTTCCGATGGAACTATCTAAAACCAGATAGAATGAAAGTAATTGCATAAAACTAAAGTACATTTCAAACTGGCGCCCGGGAGGGGACATAAGTGTCTTTGAAATGTACGAAAATCGTAAATGCCAAATCGAACTCGAATAATAAGAAATCAAAATAAACATCCACTAAATAACTTCCATTCAAGCACCGTAACCTTAAACTACAACTCAAACTATGATCTTCGTGGGCGGTTAACCGCTAACCAAAACACCCCTGTAGGTATGTAATAGTATACAAACAAATTATTTTAACTACCTATATATTGATTTCCCCAATACGTCTACTATTTAAAACAACTTACTTAATTAGCACTTGTAATCCCCTCGTTATTCATGTTAAGTCATGACAGCACACTTGTGGTCCTCAGATTTCATTTTTATTTTTCAAACCGTATAAACCTAATATCTGTATACCTTCACCAACAGGAATCCTAACGACACCGACAAAGTAGCAATTTGTCATCTTGTATAAAAAAAACTAAAAAAAAAAATGCAAGGAAAAAAAATATGCAGAAAAGTTTCTTTTGAAGGAATACACAAGGGCGTCATAAAGGGGGTGTTGTTTAATTTGTTTTTTTTTTCAAATTTTCAAATTTTGTTTTTTTTACTTCTCGCCATTGTTGGAAATTTCTTAGCTTTTAAGGGGTTAAAAAAAGCAAACTTTTCGGGCGTTTAACCAAGATCCATCAGCTATTGTTACACTGAAAGTACTATACTTTCTCAGGATATTGGACAAATAAAACTCAAAACTATGGCTCTTAAAATGGATGGAAAGACAACTTCTTGTTTGGCTGAAAAGGACACATTATCCAGAGATGGGAGGTGAATATAGAAGACGATTGACAGACAAGTTTTGGTCTCCTATCTAGCTGTTAACTCTTGGAATTGGAGCTCAATCAAATTTTTAATAACTGTTCTGTTTGATCAATCGTATTAAAATTGAGTTTCTCTCCAGATCTCAAAAACTTTTTTTTTCAGCATCGAATACTTAACTCTTGACTGAATACTTTTATCCACTCCTGATGACAGTGAAACCGAAACCTAAACTCGGTGGATTCCAGGAGCCGGGGAGAAAGTGAGAGTAAGCAGGACCCTCGGTAACTACTTACGTTAGCTCTCTCCAGCATATATTTTGGACCTCCATCAATTTTTTACAACAGTTGTATTCAAGGGTAAAAAAAATCTTATTCGGGTTTAAATTCAGTTTCTTTTCAGTTCCCAAAAACTTTTCTTTGTAGCATCAAAATGCTTTTATCGATTTCGCCGCTCCTGACGGAAGTGAAACCAAAGCTCGGTGAATCTCTAGGAGCTAATTAGAACGTCAGTGTTAGAACGAACCTCGGTTTCCAATTGCATTAACCACCTCTGTTAAATATCGGACATCCATCAATTGCTTACAACTATTTTTTTCGAGGGAAAAAATTATGTTCGGATTCCTTTTCAGTTTCCAAACTTTTCAACATCGAATACTAGGACATGTATGGCTGAACGCTTTTGCTTCTGACGGAAGTGAAATCATCGATGGATTCCAGGAGCAAAGAAAAAAGTGAGAGTAAGCAGGACTCTCGGTTTCGGACAAAATGAAGACAAAAAAATACTTGAGATCTTTTGAGTAAATTGAATAAATAAATAAAATTTCGAAATGGAACTTCAGCAAAGTCTATCACCCCTTCCCAAAATGTTTACCCGTGAACGGCCTTGACAAAAAAAATACGATCCCTATTTTCACATTCATTTTCTCTGTCATTTCAACCGTTTATATAGACGGACGAAGAAGACCTCCGTGAGCTAATTACTTATCCCTTAACTTTTGAAAAAAAAGGCTCATTAGTAATTTTATCCCAATGCATTGCAGCACGTTCTAAAGCCGAGTAGCATTTTTCATCTCGTCGCTGTTTTTTTTTCTGTTTTCTTTTTTTGTCAATGTCGACTTCTCCTCGTCGCATCGGATGTGGAATTTCAAAACCAAAATTGTTGGTTGACAGTTCTATTTTTTTTCCATCCTCCAACATGTCTCTTCAGACCGTATATACCCACTTCCAAAAATTTTTCTTTTTGATCTGAAGCCCTAAATGATTTACGTCACCATAGTTAGGGGCGACTCACATATTTAAATTGATGACGAGACAAAGTGCGTTATTAAATCACCGACAAAAGCCGCCGCTGCTGAAGGACATCCATCCAACAAAATTAGGTATGTAGATAGATAGATTAACATTGAGTTGGGTAATCTCTCTACTATATTTTTAGAACGAACCAAAAACAAATGAGGAATTTTTTTTTACTATAGGTAGGACCTGAAACTGACTAGGTATGTGCATTGTGTATGTGTTGTGCGCCAAGGAACGAACGAGTCTGTCATCTCATATGACTATGAGTGACATGGATTTGTTTTTCAATTTACAAAACAACATGTTTAACGGAGTGTCTAATTTTGAAAACAATAAACCTAGCCCAGTACCCCTTTCTGAAATTTTTGTTTGTATTTTTTTTTTCGGGGATTTGAAACTCGGTATTTTATTTTCGCCTGTTCAAAGGAAGCAATTAAATTGTCATAAAATTGGATGCGCTCGTTTAAGTCATGTTATACATGGTGGTAGTTATAAATATAAATTTTATATTTTACAGACACAGAGTATTTATAGGGTGCCCTTACAATAAATATATATGGTTCCCCCTTGGAACTCAAATAAAATGATATTGGCCTGCTATTATTGCCTTGCATTTTTTTATGTGCCCAAAACCAACTTGTCTCAGAGTAAAATATAATTAAATTCTTTTTTAGTATGTCAGCTGCATTTTTTTGACATTTTCTGTGGCAAGCTTTTATTTGTAGTATATTGATTTATTTTTTGTTTTTTTGTTGGAGTTGCAAAAATGGTATTTTAAGGTTGTGCAAAAGGCAAGGCATTCGCGTGTGGGCTCCTTTGTTTGATGTACCTACATATATTATGGTGTTGGGAGTATATTAAAGTTGATTTGGAAAATGCACAATTCATGTAATATGTTTGGTTTGATTTATATTGAAAAAATACTCAGACATCAATCAAATTTGGACAGAGATATATTTTTGGTTGAAATGAATCAAACTTCAAGTCATTTGAAAGAATTTTTAAAAGAATGTTATAATGTTATTTTAAAGGTCTTATGTTTTGGAGCAGAGGAGAATCCTGGGGTCTTTACATTTGAAAAGGTCATTCGAATAAGTACAAATTAAAAAAAAAAAAAATCGTATAACAGCGGTTGACATTGACACCATAAAAATAATCAAAATATATAAAAATCAATGAGGTTTTTGAATGGGGATTTTTTTATTTGTATTTAACCAATTGAAAATACTTTGGAGTCCGAAAATTGAAATTTCGACCGGGAAAGTTGGAAAATCTTAAAAACCCGAAATTGCATACTTTCAGGTTATTCATAGGAAAAGAGATTGATTAAAAAAAAAAAAAACAATTATGAAATTGACAATCGACTAATTTTATCCCTGACGAAAATTGGATCGCCAACAAATTGCGTTACATTCTGAGACTATTTCATCTAAATGTATAAAACCAATTTGTTTTTTTTTTTTGTACGCGTATAACTCGAATTTAAATCATCCGAATAGCAAGAGGATTTTTTTTGTTGGATTCGCATAGAACTAGGTAAAAATTAGGTGAAAACCCGTAATTGCATACTTTCAGGCGACAACTGGGGATTTTTGTCTGATTCGTATTAAACCCGATATACACACTAGGGATTCGAAAATTGGAAATTATAACCCGAAAAGTAGGAAAATGATGAAAATCCGAAATTGCATACTTTGCAAAAAAAAAAAGATTCTAAGGAACGACAAACACTTAAGAATTGACAATCGACTAATTTTGAATAAATCGCCAAAAGGTGGCGTTGCGATCTAAGACTCTCTTCATTTTCTGTGTACAAGTATTTGAAGTGTGCCAAAAAAATCATTTAATAAAAATTTAACGTTATAAAAAGTTTTCGACTTTAAATTCTCAGGGCAAGTTTGCGATAATTTCTCTTTAATTAAATTCTAAGCCCCCCGTAAACAATAAGAGCAAAAACGTGTGACCCAGTCGTACATTTCTACTAGGATAGGTAAAAAAATCAGTGACCATAAGAAATAAAAAAAAAAAGTTAAATTCTAGGACATTCTATATCGCCTCTCTATGATGGAATATTAAAAAACACAAATAAAGATTTTAATTAAATTTAAATTGATTTCAACATATTTTTTTTTTGTTTTGTTGTATTTCTATTTGCATTCGTGATATTCGTGTTCATTTATCTCAACATTCACATCTTTCATTTGTACATTTTGTTTTCTATAAAAATGACAGAAAAAAAACGGGGGGACAACAAACAAACATAAGTTTAAATAATGCCCAGATGAGAAAAAAAAATTGAAAAGTAATTATTGTAAGGTTGACCTACATTGTGTATTTCAAATTTATATAAAACAAAACAAAACAAAATAAAAAAAGAAAACATATTGGAAAAAAAGTGTCTATGCAAACATGAAACAAAGTTTTTCTTTTTTTCTCTAACTTATCTGAATGTGAAAACAAATTTGAGAAAATGTCATCGCTTTGATTGTCCTTTGCTCTCCATTGAGCAATTTATGAATACTCCATAAGGGTTCGAATTGGACTTTGTTGAAATGAGAAACAAAAAAATGAATGGGTGTGATGTATGACACTGGTACTCATGAATTTTTAAAAAATGATTCACAGAATATTTTAAATCAATAAAAAAAAACTTTAGTTATCTATATAGAACACATGATGTCCTTAGAAAATTGGGTTATCTGTGTGTAAAATATTGAATCTCATTCTTTTTAAAAATGTACTTTAGAGTATAGTTGCATCATGTAGTTCTAATAATGAGAAATAAAACTTAAAGGAAAGCAAAAACCATACAAAATTTTAGTTTGAAATTGTTACGATTGTGACAGGTTAATGTTACGGGTGTGACAATTTAATGTTACAGATGTTGATTCATGTTGGTTTAGTTTTACGCATGAATAGATAGGTAGTATGGCTGATTTTGCTTTTATCGATGTCACTGCTCCTGATAAATGAGAAAACAACGCTCGGTACATTCCAGGACCCAAGGAGAAAGTGAGAGTAACCAGGACTCTCGGTTTTCAATGAGTACCTGAAATGTGAAGGAAATGAAATTTGCAGCCAATGATTAGCCGAAAACACTTGGATTTAAAATAAGATTTCACTAAAATTATACCTATACCTTAAACTCCATACCAAGAAGTTAAAAAATTTAAAATGAGTAGAGTAGACTTCTAGAAAAAGGAAAAAGGCGTCTGTCTACCTGGCGAATGCAAATACCATAAGTGGGGCAATGGACTTTCGTGAGACGGACAGAAGAAGACGTAAGAAGGAAGATAAATTGAAAATTCTGGCGAATTCTTCCTTGTGTGAATTTTTAACTTTCACATCCTAAATTGATCTTCCTTTTGTCAAAATTATTTCCAGGAAAATTTTAAAATTCCAATTTCCAATTTGTTTTGCTTTTTTTTCTGTTATATTCAACTTCAATCTGTGATTTCTCAAATCCAAACCCAAAACATTGATTTCAAAAGAAAATTACAAAACAAAAAAAATAAAATGTAACATCAAACCAATTTGATAAAAGTGAAATTTTTTGACAGAAAATAAAAAAAAAATGCCACCTATTGTTTTTCGATTTATTATTTTTCCAAGAAGAGAAAATAATCATTATAACGCGTGTTTTTTTTTTTCTTTTCAAATAAAATCAGATACCTACCAACCTACTTCCGTTTGAAATACAATATAAGAAAAACAGCAAACAAAAATAAATTCAACTCAACCTCAAATTATTCACCATCAAAATTTATAAAGGGTGATTTTTTAGCTGGTTTGGTTTTGGCAACACTGGTTTTGACAGCTGACGTGTGTTTAGTACCTTGTGTCACTGTCAAACAGCTTCAGTTTGGTTTGCAATTTAACCATGGATCGTCTTACAAATGAACAACGCTTGCAAATTATTGAATTTTACTATCAAAATTCGTGCTCGGTTCGAAATGCTTTTTTATCGAAAAATTGTGTTCAGCGATGAGGCTCATTTTTGGTTGGATGGGTACGTAAATAAGCACAATTGCCGCATTTGGAGTGAAGATTAGTCAGAAGCATTGCAACAGCTACCAATGCATCCCGAAAAAGCCACTGTTTGGTGCGGTTTATGGGCCGGCGGCATTATTGGGCCATATTTCTTCAAAGATGATGCGAATCGCAGCGTTACTGTCAATGGTGAACGCTACCGAGCGATGATAACAAACTTTTTTTTGCCCGAAATGGAAGTTCTTGACTTGCATGATATGTGGTTTCAACAAGACGGTGCCACATGCCACACAGCACGCGAAACAATGGCGCAATTGCGAGGCGAGTTTGGTGAACAGTTAATTTCACGTTTCGGGCCGGTCAATTGGCCGCCTAGATCGTGCGATTTGACACCATTAGACTATTTTTTGTGGGGGTATGTCAAGGCTAATGTCTATAGGGACAAGCCCGCTTCGATTGACGCACTGGAAGCCAACATCCATGCATTCATTTGTGAGATACCGGCCGATATGTGTGAAAGAGTATGCCAAAATTGGACTCAGCGGATGGGCTACCTGAGACGCAGCCGCGGTCAACATTTGCATGAAATTATCTTTAAACATTAAATTGCAAGGTTCAAAATATCGATTCAAATAAATATTTCATTCATTTTTTCGAATTTTTTGTGTTTTTTTTTTTTAAAAAGTTTTAAACCTCTTAAAAAATCACCCGTTACAATTTTTCTCAACGAATTTGACAAAGAATTTTTCACGAAATATTTTTTTGAAGAAAAAGGTCGTTGGGGATTTTTTAGTCAGGTTCGGTTTTACAGTGTTACTTAACAAACACCTAGGGAAAGGCACATTTACGAAAGAAGAACTTTAGTTGGTTTTCTAAACTATTTAGCGCAACGTCTCATTTCAATCAAAACTTAATCGTACTTTTTTGAAAAAAATATAAGCGCCTCCTGAAATAAAGACAAAAAAGACGTTATTGACCAACTATAGCCTATTTCTTTTGTGTTAGTAGATTCAACATTTTTCACGAGTAGAATTGGTTTTTCAAATTATGTAATTTTTTTTTATTTCAAAGAATTTGTGGCATCAAGAGAAAAACTGATGAATTTCAAGTTAGTGAAGCAACACTCAGAGTTTAGAAAAAGAAGGAAAAAATAAAAATTAAATTAAATTTTTTTATAAAAATCTTATTATTAAAATAATTTAAATTTATAAAATTAAATAAATTCACAACATATTTGCATTTAAAAAATATGTAGCGAGGCGTTTCAATCTAAACTTCAAACACACAACATGGAGACTACACCACAAATCAACACTCAGAGATTAATCAATTAAAATGATGGACTAAAAATGGAAATCAAGCAATTTGTTTTGCATGTAAAAAAACTTTTGTTTTTGGTTGGAAGGATAATTAACCATTAATTAGTCGTTAATTAAACGCCATAGTTTCGAATTTTTCGTGCTAAATTTTCTATGTTTTTGGTGTTTGAGATATTTTAACGGTAGCGAAGCATCCTCTCAAAAAGCGACAAAAACTTGTTATTGTCAATAATTTACCGTTAGATAGTTATTATTAAGTTTGTCGTGCGATATTTTCTATGTTTTTTTATCCTATTCTTATTCTTTAAGGGGAGAAAACAACTAGTTATAGTTAATACTTTAATCCTTAATAATTTGCCGTTAGCTGGTCTTTCATTAATTGTAATATTTTAAATTTTGTCGTGCAATGTTTTCTATGTTTATTTTTTGTCAAGTTAGCGAAGCACCCTGTCAAAAAAGGGTAAAAACTTTTAACAGTGAATAGTGTAATCCTTAATAGTTTTCATAAGCTAGTCTTTAATAAGTTGTGAGATTTTCAAATTTGTCATGCGATATTTTCTATGTTTTTTTTTTTTTTTCTTTATTCATATGAAGAAAACACCCTCTCAAAATGGGAAGAAACAACTTGTTATAGTGAATAGTTTAATCTTTAATAATTTTCGTAAGCTAGTATTTAATAAGTTGTGAGAATTTTAAATTGTCGTGCGATGTTTTCTATGTTTTTTTTTTAAATTAATATGAAGAAATCCAACCTTTCAAAAGGGGAAAACAACTTTCTATAGTGAATAGTTTCATCCTTAATAATTTGCCATTACCTAGTCTTTCATTAGTTCTGATAATTTCAATGTTGTCGTGCGATGTTTTCTATGTTTTTTTTTGTTGATTTTATGATAAATTCACATGAAGTTACACATTTTTTTTTATCAAAATCGTAGGAGCAGTTTTCCAAAAAGAATATTTCACTTTGGTATTTTACCGGTAGTACCGTTTTTAATGGTGTTAAGAAAATTAAAAAAACGTGTTGTGAATATCCAAAAACGCCAAGTATGTACCAATCCAACCGTTCGCTTAGATTATAGCCGAACAGGCAGAAAGATTTTAAATATATCGCAATATAAAATACAGGGTAACTGTCGAATGCATGATCCAGATAATGAAGGTACACCTACAAATATGCAATTGTTTTTTTTTTTTTCATTACCAAATTTTGTTCATGTAAAATAAATTCAAAATATTCTTTTACTCATCTTGACCGCGAGTCCCAGTACTCATACCTTATATATTTCTTTAATTTAAACCAACGTCATGCAAATCAGATTATACTTTTACTGCGCCTAAAGCGTGTCTGTGTCTACCTTTAAATTACCCTAAAATTATGCTTTCATAAAAATATAAAAAAATTATTTATGAAATTCCATGAAAGATATTCGCCTATTTCTTCAAATTTTTCTAGAACCGACACTGATGGTAATGGCAAAGTTATTATCTTACCATGTTAAACGTCTATAGAAGAACAACTGCTGTGAATTGAGAATTTCCTATGGACAAATATTAGAGAGTTGTCAGTTGAGCAATAAAAAAAAAAAAAAAAACAGAAAATTCAATATATGTTGGTGTGATGATTATGTCCTTGAGCTTCGCCGCGTGGTTTAGTGGGGGTAAAATAGATTCTCTATCTATCTATACTATATTTTCTGTGTTAAATTTATGTAATATGGAAATGACAGACAAATGAAGATTGATTTTGTGTCAGTGTTCGATTACCATGATGCCCTTGGTTCTATATATATTTATGTGTGTATATCCGCCGGTGGGAATTGGAGCATAAAATTTTAAATTATTTATGTATTTAAAGCTTTTATAATAAGAATTAAAGAGTAAATTATAGAAAATAGATCAAGTTCATTGATTGTATATTAAGATAGAATTTGAAGAAGTAAAAAATCGAAATCAAAAGAAGGACAGAATTTTGGTGAGTCCTTACAAAAGATGGAACAAAAGTCGCCACCTTATAAGAATATATAAAATTTTTTCGAAATTGTTCTGCAAAAAATCGAAACGATTATTCCGCTTTCTTTAGGAATATTGTGATTCAATACTTCACAAATGTCAAAGTAGAATTGACATTTCCCGCCATTTGCAAAAATTATACCAACCAACTTTCTATAGGGTGAAAACTTTTCCGCCATCTTGTATTTGTACAATGTACAAGAGAATTCTTTAGACAATTTTGTATCAGAAATTCACAAACATGTAATTTCTTCACTCAAATAAAATAAGTACAATGTAAATTTTAATCCAAAATTGTTAGGAAAAAATCCCATAAAAACTTAAACTACCTTCATCAGAAATAACTTCATAACACACAAAGCACTATAAAAACAACACTTTGGGAATTTTATACAAAATCGTAAAAGTATGCAACATAAATTGCTCAGTATAAAATCAATCCTTGCCCTGAGATGTATAAAAAGTAAGACATTTCTTTTCTTTAAGTCGAAATGAAAAACATTGTTAAGGTCTCAGTGCATACATCCATATATCGTTTCGTAAAGAACGAGTGCAAGGTTATGTATATTCATCTGAGGAATTTATTATTATTTTCCACAAAAGAGATCAATAAACATTAATTGAAAAAAAAAAAAAGATACAAATTTATGTATCAAAAAATTACGACCATAACCAGAATTAAAGAAACCACAAATATAATATCAACTTCTACATATAATATCCTTCTATATAACTTCTACATCAATGAAGGATATTTTATTTAATGACCTGGACATTTGCCTTCTTAATTTAGTTGAGACTATTTCAAATATAAGGAATACGCATATATGTACACTCATACACAAAACATGTATATGAACATAAAAACAAGAAGATACATTATATACACGCAGAGAAAAATAATTACTAACTGAGTATTTTTCGATGGGTTAAGAAAAAATGTGTTAAATATTACCTAGTCAAGGGTCAAAATTACATAGTTAATTAATGTTAATTCCAACGTATTTGACTCGATTAAAAAAAAAATTGTTTAGAATAAAAATCTAAAAAGTTTATATAAATGGAGCAACTTGGTTATAATTTGCAATTTTGAAGATTTTTTATGTTAACCGAGTAGCTATAGCTTAAATCAATTAATTAGGAATATTTAGTTAATTTTACACATCTCAGAGTAGATTGGTTACTTTGTGCGATTGAATATGTTACAACAACTAAACAAACTTAGTTGTTTATTAAAACCGAAAAAACTAACCCAGAAGAAGCTCAATAAAATTTAATACACTTCAACCGAATCAGTCTGCAGATTTAAGTAATTTTGCTTAATCGAATTGACGCGAATAATTTAGCCTGTTGAGTTTGGAGGTTGTTTATTAAAAATTTTTGTTATTTAACTTAACCGAGTTCTACGTTGTTTTTAACCGATCATTTTTCTGCGTGATAAAAACAGAGAGAAAGAGACAATCCATAGATAGAAAAGAACACCACATTTAAGTGTATATTACACAGTTTGAGCAAAACAACAATTGCAATTTAATTTCAAGAATAATAATTTCCTTTTCACATAATACAAATTTCCGACATAGACAAATAACGGGACAAAACAAGCAAATTGTAGATACCTACATAAATAGATAGTTCTATATAAAATACATATATGTATGGCAATGAATAAAAATACCATACAAATTCTAAGAAAATTTGCATATGAATTTAAACGAAAAAGGGGGATGGAAAATTGGAAAAACATAGTACAATAATGTTGTGTATATAGTATGTAGTTTAGTTTTGCTTAGATCCTTTTTTGTGATTGTGTTTATACAAGTACCTTACATATAACACAACTACTTGGCATTTATAACAGTAATTTCGTAAATAATCTTCAATACTCGCACTTGGTAGAGATTTGTAAAATGTTGTTGTTCGTATTTTGTATTGTGTTGTTTTGTTGTGGTTGTTGAGTTCATACAGACATAAAGTCAAAATGAATGGGTAATAATTGTCTAGGCTTTAAATGACGACAACTTCGGGTTATAGAATAGTTGGTTTATAGTATAACGAAATTTATTTTATATTCTGTCCAGGCATATATAGAATAGAAATTAGGAACAATTTTTTATGTCATTTGATGATTTGCTGCATGAAGTTGTCTGGTGTAAATTAATAGATCCTAAAAGCGAAAAAAAGGCTTTTTGAAAATTTGGTGTCCTATACTTGACCTTTTCAGAAATTAATTATGAGACTTTGGCATGACAAATAATTTTGAAAATTTTGAGTTGTTAAATTTTTGCCATATGTTTTATTTTTTGAATCAAGGAAACGATATTAATGGGGTCATACATTTCCAAAGATGGCGGTTTTCCAAAACAAATTTAACTAATATTTCGTATTTAAAAAAAAAAGTGTGAAGACACAAGCAGTCCTATTTATAAACCTAGTTAACATCTGTCCAACTCCAAAATCTTATTTATAAACATTTTTCATCGATTTTTTAAAAATAATTAAGACAATGCGTAATAATTGGTTATCCAAAGCTTCAAATAGTTTTGGACGTGTTCTATGATCAAGGAATGCAAGTTTTTAGTTTCGAATTAAATGGTTCTTATCTTGAAATGAAAAAGATATAGACATGGAATGCGGTATACAAAAGTTCACTCAACTTCATTAATTCATTTCAAAATTGACAAATTACAGTTTTATCTATACTGGTGAATATGTAAGTCAAAATTTGGACAACAGCTGTTGGAATAAGGTGGTGTCAATTTTTTTAGACAGAAGCTAGAAACACTATAAGAGTGTTCTAAAAAAATATAATTAATATACATCTGTTTTAACTTGAACCCAAAAAGTGTCCATTTTTTTTGTAAAAGATAACCAAAGTAGAATTTTTAACCACCCTTTATTTTTTTTTGACCACCCACAATAACAAAAAAAATAAATGGGCGGCCAAAAGAATGCTGCCCCTAAAAATATTTTTTTTTTATTTTATTAATCCTTTCTCTTTTTGAAAATAATATTGACCTCCCTTTACTTTTTTGATCACCCTTAAAAATATTTTTAATTTGTGTTTGGTTTTTGTAAAAAAAATATGTACCTACTTCGATTATTTTTTATATTTTGTCACTTTTTTTTACTTTCAAAATTTAACTCGTCAAAAAATATTTTTATCAAATTTTGAAAAATGAAAATTATAAAAAAAAACTCAATTATCTTTCAAAATTTGAAGAAAACAAATATTTATTTTTTTGTTTCTTCAACTTTTTTGTTTTCTTCAAATTTTGAAAGACAATTGAATTTTTTTTGAAATGTCCATTTTTCAAAATTTGAAGAAATATTTTTTGACAAGTTAAATTTTTCATAAATCTTTATCTATCACATTTCAAAATTTAAAAAAAGGGGACGAAATTTAAAAAAATAGTCAAAGAATTTTTTTTTCAAAAATAAAAAAAAAAAAAACAACTTTTATGGGAGGTCAAAAGCAGTTAAAGGTTGTGCTCAAAAATGTTCAAAAAAAGGCCAACTATAAGAGTTGATCAAATTTGAAAAAGTTCGTTTTTTTTGGGGGCAGCGTTATTGTTCAAAAATGTTCAAAAAAAGGCCAACTGTAAGAGTTGATCAAATTTGAAAAACTTCGTTTTTTTGGGGGCAGCGTTATTTTGGTTCCATTAAAAAAATCGATTTTTTCAGTAAGTGGTCAAAAAAAGGGAATGGGGTCAAACATGGTCATTTAATTAGTCCTCTTATACCTACAGAAAAAATATAAATTTTGACACTTTTTGGGGTAAAGTTAACACAGTTTAAATATAGAACTGAAAAATTTTTGCAGATGGTAAGTAGGCAGACTTTGTCGGTAGATTATTGGCTTATCGTTTAAAAATACAATTCGATTATTTTTAAAACTTTTTCTTTTAATTTAAAAATTTGTAAGATAGCCTTTCTGAAAAATCTAACTCGTCAAAAAATATTGTTTTATCCAAATTTTGTACAAAAAAAGATTATCTTTAAAAAATTTGAAAAAAAAAATATTTTTTGAAGAGGTAAAATTTTCACAATGCTAATTTTTCCAATTATGAAATTTAAAAAAAAAGAGACGGAATTAAAAGGGGCAGAATTATTAAAAAATCGATAATTTATTTTTAGGTCCACCTCATTTTAACTTAGAGGTCAAAATATCAAAATCTAATTGATTTTGGGAATTTTTCTGTCTCTTTTTTTAAAGCTTATTCTAACTACAAAAAGTATATTTTAAAATAAAATAAAATAAAATAAAATAAAATAAAATAAAATGAAATGAAATAAAATAAAATAAAATAAAATAAAATAAAATAAAATAAAATAAAATAAAATAAAATAAAATAAAATAAAATAAAATAAAATAAAATAAAATAAAATAAAATGAAATGAAATAAAATAAAATGAAATAAAATAAAATAAAATAAAATAAAATAAAATAAAATTAAATAAAATTAAATAAACTAAAATAAAATTATATAAAATAAAATAAAAAAAATAAAATTATATAAAATAATGTAAAATAAAATAAAATAATATGAAATAAAATAAAATAAAACAAGTACGTTAAGGATTACTTAGCAATATTGTTTTGTTAAGTTGTTGTATTCTTATTATAACCTAGTAAAATTAGACATTGCAGATTTGGAACAAATTCCGAAAAAAAAAGGATTTTGCAGAAGATTGGTTTTGTCGTCTTAAGCATATCTCAAAAAGAACCCCCTAAATTTGAAACTCGGCTTTTAGTCTTATTAAGTGAAAGTACCAAAATTCGATTTTTTGGAATATGTACATCGAAAATTCTGTGGCCACGAGGAAAAACCGCTTAAGTCGATTTTTAACATTTTTCAGAAGAGAAGTTTGAAATTTTTATTAAAGGTCAAAATTACAAAATACTCTAAAATATTGTTGGAAAATCTGATCGCCTTGAAACTCGTTTAGGAAATTTTAGCTCCATTTTGTATGATACAAAATTAAAAAAAAAAAACATTTACAAAATAGATGCTTTATATAATGACATAAAATTTCAATTTCGTCTAAACTCGACTAAGGTTTTGGTTTGTAGGCACAGAATTATGTATAATTGTTTTCTACACAAAAAAGAGCATTAGATTTGTAAAAAAAACTTACGGTGGTGCCTGGTGATATGGTATAGTACATTCAAACAAATGACTGTCAATTTTCAACTTATTCCTTTAACACTTCACAGTTTCAATGATTTTAGAGAACTAGATACATAAAACCTTTCATAATTTGGCATATGTTAAGAATTTCTTTTCAAAAATATATTTTACCTACATGAGACTGACATATTGAGTCATGGCAATTTATTGGGGACAAAATAAGAATTTTTTCAGAATTATCCAATATATATTTTTTTGCAGCGCAAAGCTTTGATTCGCAAAAATATGTCTTCGCTGTTTTCATGATTTACTATAAAAAAATTAAATTATTCTCTCACCGAGATAAACCAGTTGGTGGTGTCGAATAAATAATTGCTGATGTATGCCTCCCACTCACTTCCTTACATCGTCGTGGTTCCATTGGAATCCAATGAATATATGTATATATACCAAAAATATATAGACATTATACAACCTTTTTTATACACTCCACATCACTTGATATGTGACATTTTTTTAAATATTTTTTTCTTAGAAAATGATAACAGCTGACATTTAACAGTTAAATAAAATACGCGACTGGATCAGACAAACTTAGGTTTCTGGTTAAATAAAAAAACCCCGAGCTGTTTAAATTCTTAAATAAAAATATGAATTTATGCAAACAAAATTTAAAAAAAAAGGAATAAAGCAGCATTCAAAAAATAATTTTTGTATATGTAGGGGGATTTTTTCGTTGGATTTGTATTGAAGCAGAAACACACTCGCGGGGTCTAAAACTTGAAATTTCTAACGGAAAAGTAGCAAAATCTTAAAAATCCAAAATTGCATACTTTTAGGGATGGTTAGTGACAATATATATGAAAATTCCTTCTTTTTTTATGGGAAAGAGAAAATATTGATTCTTAAATGAAAAACAAAAACACAATGGAATTGACAATTGATTAATTTCGTTTGTCACGAAAATTTGAACGCCAACAGATGACGTTACGCTCTCAGACCTTCATCTAAATATATTATACAAATGAATTGATTTTTGTTTGTACTTTGCTGAATAGTAAATATCATCTTCTTTGCATGAGGATTTTTTGTTGGATTCGTATTGAACCAGATAAAAATACTACTGAGCCAAAAATTGGAATTTTCAACTGAAAAAATCTTGAAAACCCGAAATTGCATACTTTCAGGTGTAAATTGTGGCGGTATCTGAAAATTCTATTCTGTATACGGAATGGAGAAATTCGTGATTCTTAGGAATTGCAAACATTACGGAGGTTGACAATATACTAATTTTGTCCCTCAAGAAAATGGGATCTCTAACAGATGGCGTTACGCTCTACTGTTTACATTTGTTTATAAAAATAACAATTGGAGATTGCCAAAATATTCATTGTAATGGGTTTGTTTGAAGCCCCTTAAAATTTTTATTTTTCATTTGAAAATGCTTAAATTGATGAAATATTTCATGCGAAACTTGGTCGACCAGCTAGTCTTTAATATATTTAACTGAATTTTTGTTTAAATGAAAATCTGTGGACCCTTTTTTTAAGAAAATATGATTTTTTGAACGTCTACAAAATATTGTGTAGCAGGATTACTTTTTAATTTTGTTATTTCTATTGGTGAGAATATCCGAAAACGCTTAAATTCTAAGAAAGTCGACTTATCTATTTGGGCTGTGTAGTGTGTAGCTGTCATGTCATGTCAAGTCGGTAAAAATCTCAAGTTCGATTAATTTCAAAAGACTTGTTGAGTGCTCTGATATGCCTGAACTAGCCTATATGAGGCTTCAAAAATGTTTAAAGACGAAAAATGCGTACAAATCGTATATTATCATTTTCCAACTGAACCGAAGTGTTTTTATTGTGATTGAATATTTTCATTAATTTCCATTATTGTTGTCATTTATTGGTTTGTACATTCGACCACTGATTGAAATATTATGTACGAAAGCATGTTTATATGTAAAAACCATATGAGTCTTCCATTTATAACCAAGCCAAAATTTTCTATAACCCAGGTATGTATGTACAAAACACATACATATACCTACCTATCTGCAATTTATATTGTGGCTGCAAATGAATGTAATATATTATTGTGGCAATAAACAATCCCGACAGTAGTTTATCAAAAAAAAAAAAAAAAAAACCACCTCCATTTTGCTGATTCTGTGCTTTCGTTTGTTGAAGAAAAACTCGCTCTCCCTCTCTCTGAACGATTTCACTTCATTTACAAGCAAATATAATTAACAAAAATTAAATATTCACATGAAATTGTGTAAATATTATACAAAATCATGTACGAGTACCTATGGTGAGTGATGCAGTTGGAAAATACCCACAATGTAAAACCCACAATTCCTTTAGCTTGAATGGAAAATAAATCGAAAACAATTCGACAATTTTTCAATTTTCCAATCAAATACTTATACATACCTACCTACATATGGCCTTGATTTTCGTGGGAAATGAAAAACGTTTTTCTTTTTTTTTTTTGCATCACCTGATGCGAAACCTGCGGATCGGGATAATACCGCATCCAATGTCCGATGCCAAAAAGACGGATGGAAAAACGAATCAAGATGGAAATTGTTTTCGGCCTCGCGCATCAAGGTACGGTACGAGTGGGTATATAGCAAAAACCCTTTTTTTTTTTAGTCTCAAATGATTGGACGTACCATCAGCCGATGGGGTACCATTGAATGATTAATGCGTAGATTTTTGGCTTTTCCAAACGAGGGAAGGTTCGGCCTCTACATGCTTGCAATGGAATGCCGAAGGAGCAGCCTCATACTCGCCTGGCCTGCCTGAAGCTTTCCATTGTAAAGCGAATGCCTTTAGGAAAACCAAAGAGTGATTGTAAGTTCATCGATCAATGAGTTCGTAGATGGTGGGATTTTTGTTTTGTTCAGTTTTTTTGCTAGACGTTTTATTGAGGTAATTCTCCTTTTTCAGAGAGTTGTTGCAAAAAAAAAATTATAATTTGGGTTTTATTTTTTTACAACAATGGAGAAATTCGACTTATATTGGATTAGGTATACAATTCTGTTGAAAAGAAAGTGAATTGAAGAAGAATTGATTTCAATTAATGGAATATAACTTTAGACTTTAGAGGGTCGGTTTTTGGCAGATATGTTCGTTAAGCAATTACGATATAGGACATAGAACAAATAACGGTCAAACCGTCTTTACCTAAATCTTTCGCGTAAAAAAAATATGAACTGGTTAGAAGATTTTTTAATCATCAACAATAAATCAACGACAGCATGGTGATTCTGAAGGTGATTGGAAAAGGTCGATACTATTTTTTAAAAGGGGTTGGGAGAGGTAAGTAAAACAAATTAATTTGGTGTCGCGACAGCTCGTGTGGAACCAGGTGCTAGTAACTATCAACCATTCCTTTGTGCGTGTTATTGGTTGGAATAGATGGGGACCTTCAATTTTCTGCCAATTCCGAATGACTAAGGTGGGAAGCACTTTATCATGACAAGGGGTATTCTTGGGGGCTTTGTCAATTCCCGGCAAGAAGCAGTATTCGTGAAAAACATTTCTGTTTTAACTCGGGGTCGGCCCCGACTGGGGGCTGGCCCCGGTGCAGTGGAAGTAGTGCTAACCTGGATGTGTGGTTTCGATCCCCAGTCTAGGTAGCATTTGTTTCTATATTCCCTCAACTGAACGCCATCAATGGAATTTAATGAGATAATCAAAAACCTAATCCACTTTGCCAACAAAAAACTATCCTATCCTTCTATTTCTTCTAATATTGCCTAATTTAATAAGACTCTATAGGTCTTACTGGCATATGTATGATTGTGTCGTTTTAAAGTGACATAGACTGGGAATCGAACGGTGGGGTCTCTTACGTGGAGGGTCGCCTACTTTGGGGGTTTCTAAATTGGGGTGTCCCTTACTTGAGGGTTCCTTACTTCGGTGATCCCTTATTTGGGGAGTCCCTTATTTGGGATGGTCCGTTAGCTTGGGGGTCCCTTACTTTAGGGGTCCTTTACTTTGGGGGTCCTTGTTTTCGTGTCCTATAAGATTCAAGATAAGAAACAGTATTTTCTAAAACTCGATCTCCTTTCGTAAATGATCCAATCAGTAGTGTGTTTCTTTACTAGTTCTCCGTGAAATAAGTTGCCGGCAAAAATTGTATAAAAAAATGTTGAAGATTTATTGGAGAGATTTATCGCCCTTTGGGGTTAAATTTTATTAAATTGCGTGGGGAACTGCTTATTGCTTTCAAAAATTGCCACAAAATACCCAACAAAAAAAACCCACTTTCATAAACTTCTTTTCGCAAAAAGAACGAAGACGACTTATTGGAGAGATTTGTCGCTTTTGGGGTAAAATTTTTATAAAATTGTTTGGGGAACAGTTATTGCTTTCAAATATTGCCCCAAAATACCAAAAAAAAATACCACTTTCATAACCTTCTTCTCGCAAAACGAACAAGGACGACTTGTTGGAGAGATTTTTCGCCTTTTGGGGTAAAATTTTATAAAATTTCTTGGGGAATTGCCCCAAAATACCAAAAAAAAAACCACTTTCATAATCTTCTTTCCGCAAAAAGAACAACGGTATTGGAGAGATTTATAGCTTTTTGGGGTAAAATTTTATTAACTTGCTTGGGGAACTGCTTTTTGCTTTCAAAAATTGACCCAAAATACCAACAAAAAAAAACACTTTCAAAACCTTCTTTTTGCAAAATGAAACAATCTTCGGAAATTTCAGCGAAATCAGTTTATTATTTCGATTTTAAAGTAAATCGGCTTTAGTAGGGACAGTCTTAACTTCCTTTTAAAATCGTTTGCTTATGTTCAAAAGTTGGTCTATCATATTGAAAATTCGTTGTTCTGTCAAAATTGGAGAGAACACTGACAGGGACCCTTTTTGATGTCGAGAACGGTAAAAGAAAAGGTGCCACACTATAAAGCAACCTCTTTGACATGGTTCTTGTAGCAATTTTTCGCAAGCCAAAGACTGTGAGGTATTAACAGTTTTTTAAAATCCGTTCAGTTACTGTTTTAATTTTGTGATGTTGAAATTATGGGTAGAATGAAGCTCCCTGTTTATAAATTTTCAATATTACATTACGAAATGACATCAGTATTGAAATGAAACGAAGCACCACCCTTGTTTATTTCCTTTGTCTTTCTCAGAAGAAACAAGGAAATCCTATGTACAAAATCTTAATTAATCGAAACTTAAAGAATTTCCAAATACCGAAAACCCGTTATTCCTTTGAAAACTATTAAGAAAACCCATCGGAACACGTTCAAAGATTTATTGAATGATTATAAAACCAAATTAAAAACAAAATGTAAAAATCTTAATACCCTGCCTATTCATCAGCTAGCTATGGAGTTATGTACATAATATATAGGTACCTATTACTTCTGTTCTAGAGTAAGCTTTTGTTTAATATTTCACAAAAGGTATAGGGTACCTACACCTACACTTCTTATATATAAACGAAGCTTACCACGCTCTTAAGTCTCAATGAATTATTAAAGACCTCTTTTGACAACAGATAGAAAAACATGGCTTCTTGTTATGCTATAGAAAATACAAAAAAAAATTAAAAAAAAAAAAAAAAACCTTAGAACCCCCATATACTGTGTGTCAAACCACAAAATTGCCTGTGCCCTAGGTTCCAGCACTTCATAAATTATTTACCAGAATATTTTGAATTCAGGCAGATTTTCCAAATACCCCTGAGAATCATCATGCCACCACCACCAAAATACCAATCCCAACCACAAGCACGACCTGCTGACGACCAACGAAACCTATCGAACCTGCTCCAATTAATTATAATTCACAGCCTTTCTGGTGCTTTTGGATGGCCCCAAAAACCAAGCCGAAGCAGTAACCATTTGGTCCATAAAGCCACAACAAAACACCATCACCACCCGCACCCACACCCACACCGGTCGACGCGTCAGTTGGTTGGTTGGTCGGTCCTCGGTCCTTGGTCGTCGTCGGTCGTTATCGTCATCGAACTTGAACTGAAAGGCTACCGTTTTATAATATTCTTGGCTTGCTGCTGTGCTGTACTGTACTGTGTTGTGTTTATTCTCCTGCTGCCGAAAATATAATTAATCTGCATAATTTTTCTACAACTTGGAGGCTTGTGTCGTCCTCGAGTCCATGAGGAACGTGCAAATGACGGCATCGTTCTGCTATCGCTGCCAAATGGCTGTCCTCACCCAAAGGATTCCCTTTTTTTATAGAATATATAGATAGTGAGAGCGAGAGTCTTCTCTGTTTCCAAACTCCCCACATAGCTAGCCATGACCAATCCAAGAGGATCAGAGAAGAAGGAGGAAGCCGACAATTCCTAAAAATAATCAAATTTGATAACAAGTTCTGTCCGGGATGACAATCTTTTGCAGATAATGGGGGATGGGGGGATGGAAAAATTCGAAAATGAATTATAAGCAAAAAGTTCAATTCATTTATCCTTAATGAAGCTCTGGTTGCTCTATTGGGACTCCCTATTGTATATATATATAAGACCACCCCAAAAAAGTATAACCTCTCTCTCTTTTGCTACCTACACGAAAAAAGCCCAGCCGCATGGGTAACTGTCATTTTTATAGGAGTTTAGAAAAGTTCGAATAGTTAATTTGGCGTCCATGTCGTATTCCCTGCAGGAGATTCGCGTTTTCGTGGTCGTTTCAAATGGCGCCACAATTTTACCTGAGGTGGAAATTAAAATCAGGATCTGGCTATAGACTGTGTGAGACTTCTCTCCTCCTCCGTTTTCCCTTTTGATGATGGGTTTTTTTTTTGTCATTCACTATGAAAGATATGGTTTGGAAAAACTTTCCTGACATTTTACTCATTTTCATTTTATTTCGATCCTTTTTGTTTGTTAGTGTGTGTGTAGTTGTTGTTATTGTTGTTGGCCATCAGGTCCTTTCTCCGTGCTTTGTTTGGCTCTTATGTTTCATCCGTAGGACAGTTCCAATTGTTGCCTGCCGCCGCCTTGAATGGCAGCCTTGGCAAGTCCCAACCGATAGTGTCATAAAAGGAAGTGGAAAGAAAATTGCTTTTCAAGATTTTCTTACAAAGATAGAAAATCTTAATTTCCAGACGGGAATTGCACTAGAATGATTAAATTCTATGCGCCCACCTATACACAAAATGTAGGTACCTTCCTTATCTATATACTTCTTGCCACCATAATTCTTGTGTTTTTGGTTTTAAACACACGAAAACCAATGATTTTTATCGGCTTTTAGATTTCTATTGTTATGGAGGTTGAAATGAAATATTCATTAAAACAATATTAGATGGAGGAGAGGAGATTTTTTTTTGTTTTGTTTGTTTGTTTTGTTTTAGTCGTTAAAATATTAAAAGAGATGGAAAAGATTTTATGGATAGAAGTTTATGGATCAGCGACAGATTAAATTCAAGCTTATTAGTCGAGTTTTATTTGCACTTAAGGCTTAATGAGACTAAAAAGATAAGCTTAGCGCAAATGGGTTCTTATTGAATTATTATTTAATTAGGTTTTACTATTTTAGATTTGAAGATTACGTTTGAAATTAATTTTTTTTAAATGAAAATGTTTGTTCGTAACTAACCTTCTCTTTGATTCATTAAATGGTTCATCATCACAGAGATTATAAAATGTGTAAGTTGTAGAAGAGTAAAAATGGAAAATAAGACGTAGGAAAGGACTCAAATGGAAATTTTTTAATTTGAAAGTCAATTAAGGTAATCTGTAGTAAAAGTGGTAAATATTCAAAAGAAGGAATTTGTTTGCGCCTTAAGGCTTTTTAATCCCACACTAAACCATATTCCACTGAAAAACCAATTAAAAGAAATACTGAACGAATTTTAGTGCAACTACTCACGAATTACGAATTTCATAAACAAATTCTTAATAATTCCCCCGAAATAAAAAAAAAAACATGTTACTCTGAATCAGTTCGACTAAACTGCCCGAAATAATTTTCTTTTTTTTAACTCTAAACACGTCATTTTGATATTCTGAACGAATTTGAACGAAAGTCTGCATGACTTTCATAAAAATTCTTTCATAATTCTCCGATATTTAAATAACACTGAACTTGGAACAAGTTCAACTGTTCCACCCGAAATTATTTTCTATTTTCAAACGGTGAACAAGTTATTTTGAATTTCTGAACGACTTTTAACGAAACTCTACACGAATTTCATAAAAATTCTAAAAATTCTCTGAAATTCTGGAAAACAGCGGAACTCTCAACGAGTTTTAATATGCTGCAAGAAATCATTTTCTATATTCAGACTCTGAACGAGTCATTTTGAATTCTGAACGAATTTAAACCAAACTTTTATAAAAATTCTTTCGCAATCACCAGATATAACGGGTGATTTTTTAAGAGGTTTAGAACTTTTTTTAAAAAAAAAACACAAAAAATTCGAAAAAATGAATGAAATATTTATTTGAATCGATAGTTTGAACCTTGCAATTTAATGTTTAAAGATAATTTCATGCAAATGTTGACCGCGGCTGCGTCTCAGGTAGCCCATCCGCTGAGTCCAATTTTGGCATACTCTTTCACACATATCGGCCGGTATCTCACGAATGAATGCATGGATGTTGGCTTCCAGTGCGTCAATCGAAGCGGGCTTGTCCCTATAGACATTAGCCTTGACATACCCCCACAAAAAATAGTCTAATGGTGTCAAATCGCACGATCTAGGCGGCCAATTGACCGGCCCGAAACGTGAAATTAACTGTTCACCAAACTCGCCTCGCAATTGCGCCATTGTTTCGCGTGCTGTGTGGCATGTGGCACCGTCTTGTTGAAACCACATATCATGCAAGTCAAGAACTTCCATTTCGGGCAAAAAAAAGTTTGTTATCATCGCTCGGTAGCGTTCACCATTGACAGTAACGCTGCGATTCGCATCATCTTTGAAGAAATATGGCCCAATAATGCCGCCGGCCCATAAACCGCACCAAACAGTGGCTTTTTCGGGATGCATTGGTAGCTGTTGCAATGCTTCTGGCTGATCTTCACTCCAAATGCGGCAATTGTGCTTATTTACGTACCCATTCAACCAAAAATGAGCCTCATCGCTGAACACAATTTTTCGATAAAACGTAGTGCGATGAACATTCGAATTTTGATAGTAAAATTCAATAATTTGCAAGCGTTGTTCATTTGTAAGACGATCCATGGTTAAATTGCAAACCAAACTGAAGCTGTTTGACAGTGACACAAGGTACTAAACACACGTCAGCTGTCAAAACCAGTGTTGCCAAAACCAAACCAGCTAAAAAATCACCCTTTATAACATGGAACTCTAAACGAACTTAAGCATCCTGCTTGAAATCATTTCCTTTTTCCAAACTCTTAACGAGTATTTTGAAATTCTGAATGAATTTTAACGAAACTCTTCACGAATTTCAAAAAAAGTCTATAATATTGATCTGAAATTGTAAAAAACCGCGGAATTGTGAACGAGTTTTAGTATGCTGCACGAAATCATTTCCTATTATCAGACTCTGAACGAGTCATTTTGAATTCTGAACGAATTTTAACGGAACTCTTCAAGAATTTTATAAAAATTCTTCAATGTTGTTTAAAAATTGTAGAAAACCGAGGAACTCTTAACGAGTCATTTTGAAATTCTGAACGAATTTTAACGAAACTCATCACGAATTTCATAAAAATTCTATAATATTGCTCTGAAATTGTAGAAAACCGCGGAACTCTGAACGAGTTTTAGTATGCTGCACGAAATCATTTTTTATTTTCAGATTCTGAACGAGTCATTTTTAAATTCTGAACAAATTTGAACGAAAGTCTTCACGACTTTCATAAAAATTCTTTCGTAATCACCAGGTATTCAAATAAAATGGAATTCTAAACGAACTTACCTATCCTGCCCGAAATACACGAATTTCGAATTTTATAAAAATTCTAAAATATTACTCTTAAGTTATGAAAAACCGCGTATTTTTTAAACGAGTTTTACTATGCTGCACGAAATCTTTTTCTATTTTCAGACTCTGAACGAGTCATTTTGAATTCTGAACGAATTTTAACGAAACTCTTCACGAATTCACAAAAATTAAAAAATATTGCTCTGAAATGCTGCACGAAATCATTTTCTATTTTCAAACCCTGAACGATTTTCAGACTCTGAACGAGTTATTTTGAATTCTGAACGAATTTTAACGAAACTCTTCACGAATTCACAAAAATTAAAAAATATTGCACTGAAATGCTGCACGAAATCATTTTCTATTTTCAGACTCTGAACAAGTCATTTTGAAATTCTTAACGAATTTAACGAAACTCTTCACGAATTTCATAAAAATTCTATAATATTGCTCCGAAATTCTAGAAAACCGCGGAACTCTGAACAAGTTTTAGTAGGCTACGCGAAATCATTTTATATTTTCAGACTCTGAACGACTTATTTTCAAATTCTGAATGAATTTGAACGAAAGTCTTCACGACTTTCATAAAAATACTACGGAACTTTGAACGAGTTTTACTACTCTGCCCGAAATCATTACCTGAATCTAGATATCTGGAGGGTGGTGTGATGGCTTTTCATTTTTGCAAATAGAATAAAGTAGTGTGAACTTAAGTGTCATAAAAAAGAGAACCAATAGAAATATAAGCAAACATAAGGAAAAAAGAGATGCAAATATGCAACACACTTGATTTTCATGGACAGACCTATATAATAAATGGGTTACTGCGATAATAAAAAGGTGGCTAATGGCGATGAATATTAAATTAATTTTAAACTGCTTTTAATTCTTGTAGGTTTTTTTTATACAATTAATTTTTAATAATAAATACGTTTTTTTATAAGAAAAGAAGAATATAGATAAAAATCACTTACCATTTAAAAAATGATAGAAAAACAACTTCGGTCAAACAGCAAATGACCTAGTACATAAATTTCCCACGTTGCGCAGGTTATGTTAATTAACCGCGTATTTTATTAATATAATTCCTAAAAAGAAAAATAAATAAAATTATTAGATTTTTAAGGTAGAGATCAATTTTGTTTATAAGATAAATTATGTATTTAAAGGAAAACAATTTTGTATATATGAAAATGCAAAAGATCAATAAATATGTATTTATTTTGTTTTTTTTACAAGCCGTTAAGTTTCCTAAACCAAAAACCACAACTTATTCTATGTATATTCAAAAATCCTATATCAAAACCAACACACACTGTTTAAAAAATTACATAATTCCATTTCTAAACCACCACACACCATTGAGACGCCAATATAGCGAAGACATTTCAATAAAAATCAAAAAAATATATTTAATTTTGCATAAATTACCTTAATTTAATTTTTAATACAATCAATGCTAATCACTGATAACAAATTGTTTTTTCACTTCATAATAACATAGTATTTTCAATAAAACTTCGCGGAAAAATTATAGTTGAAACGCACTATTTGAACACAGACAATAATTTTTAAGAAATAAAAAACAATTTTCAATATGAAGAATTTTAAAAGTTAAGTAAAATTAATCCATTAAATTTTTTTCAAGCCGTAAAGTATAATTTCCCGATTCGAAAACCATAACATAATATAAATTAAAAAATCCTATTTTAAAACCAACTAACACTACTTTGTCGATATACCGAAGACACTTCAATAAAATTAAAATTCAGAAAATATGTTTTACGTACTCGACACTAAACTTCGATTTTATTTTTTGTTAAAATCACACTTGAAAACAAATTGTATTATTATATTTTATCACTTCATAATATTAGTCACTTTTTATCACTTCACATTGATATTCATACATATATATTTTCAATTTTAATATTTTTACTAAAACTCCGCGGATTTAACTACAAAAAAAGAAGCGCACCTGTTATCGAACAAAGAAACTAATTCTGACTGATCGATTTGAGCTGCGCTTTCGCATTTACTCTTTGTGCAATAATTCGGTTGATCTCCTCTGAGAGAAAGCACAGAGAAAATGACTGTGTGAGTAATGAGATTTCTATTTGTTTTGTCAGCTTGGTCATGTTCTCTCTTAGTGTTCTTTGAGAGAAATAATTTTTGGCGCGGATAACAATGAGAGAAATAAATTAAAAGGGCGAAGGAAGAAATTTGCTGAAAAATGTCTCTTGATAGCGAAAAATATGAACGAGAGACGAGAGAATTTTTTTTTTCTATCGCACATAATTCTCGTTTTATCCATTGTTTTGACTCGTGCAGGGAATAAATGTAAAACTTTTTTAATAGAATTCTAAGTTTATTTTATATTCAAATAGAGTAGGTATTTTTTTAAGATCGTTTTTTAAAGAAAATTACTGGATTTATTAAATAAAAACAAAAAAGGCGAGAAAATAGTAGCAGAGCATAAAAACTAGTTTCTTTCAAAAAGGAAAAATTCTGGATTTGATTTAAAAAAGGAAATATTTAATTTTCAATAAATTTTTATAATTGTGATATATTTTTGATAAAGGACTTGACTGACGACTTTTCTGACGATAACAATCTTTGCCTACCAAATTTTTTCTAAAGAAACTGAAAAAAAAATACAGCTGCGTCTTCGGCACACAGATTGTCCTTTTGTTAAATGTTACCAACAAACATTATTTTCATGCATACATGAAACATAATTTTCTCGACGTTATGAAGTTTGATATGCAAATATATTAATTTGGGGACTCTGAGTCAGAATTTTTAACGAAATTTTAAAATTAAATATAAAATCTTTTTTAATTCAGGAATTATGTCATTTTTGCGTCTGAAATTTTCTTAAAATTTGTACATCAATCAATACTTTAATGTAAAATTATTTCCAATGCAGTTTTGTATGAATCAAAATTATAAAAGCAAGTTCGAAATGTTTCGGAATGTTCCCCGAGGATTAGAAAAAGGTAATTTTTCTTGCTATTGCTGTAGTTTTTTTTTTTAAATTTATTTTTAGACCAAATCTTTTCATATCTGATAGAAAATCAACAGGAGCGTATCGGAATCCTGGTTTTTAAAATCCCGTTTTTTGAAAATCCCCCCGAAAAAAGTTTTAAAATCCCGTCTACTAAAATATCGTTTTTTTTAAATCCCGTCTTCTAAAACCCCGCTTATTCATAATCCCAATGTATCAAAATCACGCTTTTTAAAATACCGTCAATCCCGTTTTTTACAATTCATTTGGGTATCGTGTTTGTAAATTTCAAAAATGAAAATTACTTGAATGAATGATTTTTACTGTTTTGTTTTTGCTCAAAAAATCAAAATTATTTACACGGATATTAAAACCGGGATTTTAAAAAAAGAGATTATATAAACCGGGATATCGAACCCAACCAAAATTTAACAATTTTTACAGTTTTCACCTAGCTTTAAGGTCATTTGGCGCGTTTAGAAAAATGAGATTTAATAGATTTTTCTTACTTAATAAGTTAGTAAGCGAATCAAAGATCTTTTTTCCTCTGAATTTTGAAAGCAAAGCTCAGAAATTTTTCTGAGATTGCTGAGATCTCCAAGGTCTCATTTTCCTAATAATTCAAAAACAACAATTTTAAAAGGTGTTATTTTTTCTGGTTGCACGGACCTTAGATTTAGAATTTGCCCAGTTAAAAGTTATAAGTTTTGTTAATGCAAAAATTTGAGCAGCTGTCAACTAGTTGCACTCAATGATCACAGAAAATATTGAGGCAGAAGTTCATTTCGATTGTTTAGTAAATAATAGGCAGTTCAGGAAAATACGATCTCGGAGATCTCAGCAATCTCAGCAATCTCAGTTACCTGAACAGGATTCCTCAGCAAAATTTCTCATCTTGGCTTTTTTAAAACTCTGAGGAAAAAAAATCTTGTATTCGCTCGCTCACTTTTTGAGTGAGAAAATACTCTGAGATCTAATTTTTCTGAACACACCAAATAGTAATTTAGTAGTTTTTTTTTGTCAACTACCAAATGTCAGAATTCTTAATCTGCGTCAGATTCAATTATAAAAACTTGAAAAAATAACTACATTTTTAGAATTGTTGTTAAATGAAGATTATTGCAAGTTTTTGAAGCGTTGACCTAAAACTTTTTTTGCAATTTTTTAATTGTCAAAATTGTCCATTAGATTTGTTCGTATTTGGTCTGATAATAATGCATAGTACCAAATTTTAAAAGAATATCAAGGTAAAAGCTCAAATATTAGTTCTTATTTTGGGAACATTCCCCAACATTTCAAACATGATTTTCTAAATATTAACATATGTAGATATGTGTATTTGAATTACTTTCATTAAAATAAAAAAAAAAAAAAACAATCAAGCACAAATTTGAATACATTTCAGTGATAAATTTGACTGAATTTTTGACGAAGAAAATAAGAAAATAAAAAAATACACAATCAAGCACAAATTTGAATACATTTCAGAGATAAATTTGACTGAATTTCTGACGAAGACTCAAATTTTGAATCCTTTTTTTTGCACTGGCACTAGATTCAGCATTCCCAAATATGGAAACTTAATTAAATTCTTTTATTTTCATCAAGAATAGGTATTGGGAAATAATTTTTGATGTCAGAATTCTGCAAATGAGAGACCACTGTACGGTAGACGGTATATAAAATTCTTCATCATCGCAATATTAGATTTAGTTAAAAATTCGACACTTTTTGTACACGAAAGAAAGTTTTGCTCTATATGAACTTCATTAAAATTTTGCAGGTATATGGACGTTCCAAATTTATGTCCGTCAAGTTAGCATTGGCAATTCAAAATTTTAAGATTCTAATAAGATTTTGATATAATTTTTTTGTGTCGAAAATTTTGTGTACACAAAAAAAAATTTGTGTAAAAAAATGTACAACTTATTTAAAGACGTCGGCGAAAAAATTGCCTATCAAAAAATCTCTTAGATAAAAAATACAGCAAATCAAAAATGTGGTAATGCTGGATTCATTGAAAAATGCTATTTTAGGGTGTTTTTTCTTATAAAGGTGATTCTTTTTTTTTGACAAAACAAGGCGCGATAAAATATTTTTTGACACAACTTATTTAAGGACGTCGAGCGTTGTATAAATTGATGCTAGAGATTTTCCGACAATTTTTTCTCTTCAAGACAAATTTTTGACATTTAATAAGATACTTCTTTCTTTTCGATTTTTTTTAGGGGTGGTAATGCTAACATGACCAAGTTAGCACTTGGGCTTATTTTTTTTTTTTTTAAAGCGTGACAAATTTTTTTTTTTCGCTACAAATTTACGAAAAATTTACGACAAATTCAAAATAATTAATCCATTATTAGAATCTTAAAATTTTCAAATGGTAATGTTAACTTGACGGACATTCTTAAAGCAATATAACAACTAGGTTGTCCGGCGTTATTTTTTCTTTGAAATATTTATAGAATTTAACTGTAAGAACATATGTATACATTATGTATATACGTCAATTTATACTGTTTCAAAACTAATAGTGATTGAATTTACTTCCTCTGATTAATGAAGGTATAAGGGATTTTGTGGTCTTTTGGGATGAATATAGTAGTTTTTAAAAGTTCCAATCTTTCTCAAATAAAAACGATTCAATAAAAGTAGCCAATATAACATAATACATATATGTATACGTAGTGTATTAAACATTAAAGTCAAATATGGTGAAATGTATAGATACTCAAGTATGTACATATACATCTTCAAAATATAATTAATGACTTCTATTTTCACCAAAAATAAAGTACCTAACCCTTTTCCACTTTAATTTTGGTTTATTTCCTCGTTTCTTTTTTTTTGTCAAAAGTTCAACTTCAGTTTTCTTTCAGCAGCTCTATTTAATTGCCATCTTCTTACCTTTTTTTTGTTGCTTCCAAAGATGATAATGAAATGAAAATAAACCTTTCCATATGAGCGATAACCATATAGACCTATAGATACCTACATTATATATTTATGTATGTAACTGGGAATTGGGCCACATGTGCAAATCTCAAATATGTCAAGACGAGCACAACACATCCATCTTCTTAAGGCAAAAAAGGCTCCCTCAGTATAACAAAATAGATACAAGAAAAGCAAAAAAAAAAAATTAACAGCGAAAACTGAAGGATTTTCATCGAATCATCTTACTTCGTCGTTAAGAGTCCAAGTATATATAATTTGGACTAAACCATTTATCACTCAGAAAGCTGAACGTAAGGCTCGGGGTTTTTTGTTTGATGTTCATGTTGGTTGGCTAATTTTTTTATTTGTATATAAAATTGCTGGGTTTAGGATTTTTCTTTTCACTTTATAAACTCAAAAGTGTTAAGCTTTGTTTTTTTTTTATTTGCTTTAAAAACAAATTTAAGGAGAAACTTTAAGGTTTTTATTTGCTTGTGCCTCGAGTTTAAGAGAGGTGTTAACTATTTTCCATTATTTAAATTCAGAACACGTTTTGTTGTTGTTTGGCTATAAATTTGATGCATTAAAATTGAGTTTATGGACAGTTGATTCATAAAAAAAGGTAATGTCACAAAAGTAACAAAAATAAGGATAATATTGTGATCTACAGTCAGACAGAAATTGAGTTTAAAAATTATACTGATCCAGAATTGAAAATTTTAAGATTTTGTCACATATGTATGTACTTGATTATACTTCTCAAATTGAAAGTTTTAAAAATGTGTCACATACGTAACAAGTTTGCATTTTCAATTCCTCATTTAATTTTGAGTAATATAAGAATCAAATAAAAAATCCATTGAATTGGAAAATTCTTCTGTTCCAAATTGAATGTTTTAAGGTTGTGTCACATAATGTACGTAACAGGTTTGCATTTTAATTTATCATTTAATTTTGAGTGATGTAAGAATTAAATTAAAAATCCATTGAATTTGAAAATAATATTGTAACAAATTGAAAGTTTAAATGTTGTGTCACACACGTAACAGGAATTTTCAATTCCTCATTTAAATTTGAACTATATAAAATAACATTAAAAATCAATTGAATTTGACAATTAAACTCAAAGAAATTGAAAGTTTTAAGTTTGAGTCACATGCGTAACAGCTTTGCATTTTCAATTCCACATTTAGTTTTGAGAAATATAAGAACTGAAAATCCATTGAGTTTGAAAATTATACTATCCCAAATTGAAAGTTTAAAGGCTGTGTCACATACGTAACATATTTGCATTTTCAATTCCTCATTTCATTTTGAGTAATATAAGAATTAAATTGAAAATCCATTGAATTTGAAAATTATACTTCCCAAATTGAAAGTTTTAAAAATGTGTCACATACGTAACAGGTTTGCATTTTCAATATCTCATTAAATTTTGAGTAACATAAGAATTAAATTAAAAATCCATTGAATTTTAAAATTATACTATCCCAAATTGAAAGTTTTAAGGCTGTGTCACGTAACAGATTCAATTCCTGATTTCATTTTGAGTAATATAAGAATTAAATTGAAAATCCATTAAATTTGGAAATTATACTTCCCAAATTGAAATTTTAAAATGTGTCACATACGTAACAGGTTTGCATTTTCAATTCCTCATTTTATTTTGAATAATATAAGAATTAAATTGAAAATTCATTGAATTTGAAAATTATGCCGATTCTGAATTGAAAGTCTTGAGTTTGTGTCACTTACGTCACAGGGTTGCATTTCTGTTTTCAACAAATGTGAGTAGGTAATATAAAAATTAAATAAATCACTGTCTATTGTCTTTTAATCTATAGTTCAAGATAACTCAATAATTTTACAACGAAATTCTTCTTCACTTATTTCCTTCACATCATTCTTTAATTAATTCAAAATAAATTGAATTACATTACAATCCAACATATAATTTGCTCTTCAAAAAAAAAAATTAATATTTAAAATTCCACCTGATCCATCCGTTAACAAATCATCATCATCGTCATCATCATGCTTATAGTGCTCACGTTGTGATTGCAATTATTATTCAAAAAAAAATATTTTTTTTATTGAATATTCCATGAAGAAGATTTTCCATTTCTCAAAACTGCTTCACTCTTCAATCTACATATTTCTGTAAATCAACATAAAATTCATCACAAAAATTGAAAGGTAAATTCATACTGATGGCAACCATAATTAAAAAAAAAATTTAAAAAAAATGTCTATAAATATTGCTTGGACATCGCATGATGGAACTCGTTCAAACTTTTTCATAAAAATTCAAACTAAAAAATCTCCATTAACAAGCTTCTGGACACGTTCGCCCTTCTAATTTTTTTTTTTTTGCAAAAAAAAAACTATAATTAAACAGAGAAGAAACTTTAAAAAAAAATATTATACTTGACAAGATTCGCGTGACAGACTCATGGAAATTGCAATTAAATTTTGGCGCAAAAACAGAGGAATAAGCTTATTGAAAACTTATATTTTAACGTTTTTTGAAATCATATCCGTCGTCGGTCGTCGCGGTCGGTCGTAGGTAAGATTGTGTAGCTTTGTATAGTTAGGGTAGCTATATACCTGGCAACTTTTTTTGTATACATACGTATACGCAAGCAAAAGCTATTAATCTTTTCATCTCCATTCTGCCATGAAAAGGTCAAGAAGTTCTAGAAGGGCTTTTTTTAGAGGTTCCTACTACACTTTGTCCTGGCTCTTTATCGTGGTTGTTGTGTGTTATTTTTTTTTTTTAATGTTTGTCACGCTTCTTTTCACAGAGGTTATCAAAGTTTCAGTGCCACTAGGTATAAACTACTCGTCAACTCCATTGACCATAAAAATTAAAATTTTGTTGAAAAGGGACACAAATCCTATTCATTAACTTGCCATTTTTTTGTTGCCTTGAAAGACCGAGGATCTGTTTTTTTTTTTTTTTTTTGAATTCTGATGAAGTTTTTTTTTTGTTGTTAAAAAGCCAGAAGCAGAGTTGAAAAACGTATAAGTTCCTCCTTCATATATGAAAATATGAAAAACAGAATTATTTGTTTAGTTTTTTTATCTGATGTAGACCAAAAGGATACTGACATTGTAAGACAACCAACTCCTAGCATCAGAGTAAATTTTGATTTTTAATCCTGATGGGAGGTTGGAAAAACATCACGTGAGCATAATGCACACATGTCTTCCTTTTAAAAGAATGTTTATTTAGATAAGATTATTGTAAGATAAGATCCTTTCAATTTTTTTCCAAATATATAAAATAACACTAAAGGATACAAACTTAAGATCCGACCAAACGCTAGAGCGCTTAGGAGATGGGATCAAGACCAGAATAAATTTTTTTAAGTTCTTTTAAAACCCCCCCTCCCCCTTTAGGAGGGTGGGCAATTTCCAAGGAGTTTGAAAGTATTTTTTTTTTTTTTTTTTTCAAAAAACATTCATTTATTTAAGAATAAAATACAAAAAAAATAAAATAAAATAAAATAAAATAATATAAAATATAATAAAATAAAATGTGTAAAACTAAATAAAATTAAATAAAGGATAACAAAATAAAATAAAATAAAATAAAATATAATAAAATTAAATAAAATGAAATAAAATAAAATAAATAAAATAAAATAAAATAAAATAAAACTAAATTAAATTAAATTAAATTAAATAATTATTAAATTAAAACTAAATAAAACTAAAAAACTAAAACTGGGGAATTGGGAGGAGGAAATTCGAGAAGGTATGGGAGAGGAAGATGTGGCTTTTTGATACCCTGGTGTGGACGGTGATAGGATATGGGGCGGTGATATGCGGATGGGAGGAGAGACAAGAAATGGAAAGAATGCAGGAGAGGTACCTCAAATGGACACTAGGAGTAGAATGGCAAACTCCAGGATACATGGTGAGAGAGGAAACCAAAAGAGATAAGATAATGATAAGGGCAGGGAGAAGGTCATGGAATTATGAAGAGAAATTAACAGGTGGGAAAGGAAGTGAAATAGCGAGGGAATGTTTAGAGGAGATGAGGGAGAGAGAGAGGGAAGGAAGCGAGAGAGGATCCCGATGGGAACAAGGGAGAATGGGAAAGAGAGGAAGGGAAGGAAGAGAAGACAGTATGACAGGGTACGAGAGAGTAGAATGAGAAGACAGAAGAGAGCAGGAGAATACAATACAATAAAACTAAAAAAAATAAAATAAAGGAAAATAAAATAAAATATAATAAAATAAAATAAATTACAAAAAATAGACATAAAATAAATAAAATTAAGAAATAAATTTAATCAAACAAAATTAAATAAAACTTAATAAAATTAAATAAAATTAAGTTAAGTTCAATTAAATTAAGTAAAATTTAGCTTAGCTTCAGGAGATAAAAAACATCTTTTATAACGGTTCTGTGGAAGGTACTGTTATCTTTGGAGCTTAAAATATTTTTTTTTCCTCAAGGGAATCACTTAAAAATCTTAAGTTCGAAATGTTAACAAAAGTTTAAGTGTTGGTCAGACACACAGACAGAATTACAATTATTTTGAGAAATAAAACAAGTCTGAATTATTCTTGAATACCACATTTCGATACGTTTTCAAGCCAATTTCTTCCTTCGACATATTAAAGAAATCTACTCAAACCATTTCTCATACTCCTATTGTGTATATGTACTCGTAAGGTTTTATATATTATTCTTAACAATCACATACATTTAACCTTTGTCTCTCAACACTTTCCCTTAGGAAGGCTATAGGTACTATCAGATCCATTGCAATTAGAAGGACTTTGTCTTTCACCATTCTCATTTTCTCCTTATCAAATTTATCTTTTATTATATACACTTTCTGTCTTGAAAAGGCCAATTAAACCAAGCTCTGGAAAAATATACCCAAGATACTATTTCCAGTTCATTTTCAGTGCATATACAGTACAGTCGATTCGGTACAATAGTAAAAGAAAATATGTAGAGAAAATGTACATAGATAGATATGGTGTTTCCCTGTGGTAGTTATTATACCCATAATGTGACTCCAGCTCTATAAACATTCATATATGTATTTATACTTGGAGAAGATTTTAATTTTTGATAGTTATAAGGATACTTTTCGGTCTATGGTTTGGGTACCTACTACATACATATACATGAAAAGGACACAATATTATCTTTGTCAGCTCAAGTGAAAGAGGTGAGTCTCACAGTTGAATAGATAGATTCTATTTTAAAGCTGTTTGCGCGTTTCAGAGTGTGTGTGTGTGTGTGTTTTTGTTTTGGTATACATATAATGTGTGTGTATGTAAATATGAAGGGAGCGAGTCCTGCGGCTGATATGCAAAATAAAGGACCAGTGTGCTAACCCTGTTGATTGGAGTCATTAAGAATGTAAATTAGCCTTTGTTGCTTGGAACTTTTGAAAATATTTTCATTCTTCTTCTTGTTGTTTTTGTTGTTATTTTATGTTACCACATTGGTCGGCTTCGTCGTCATCATCGTAGTCGTCGTCGTCTGTCGTCACACACACACACACCGCACTGCTAACACATTTGCTATATATACTTTTGTTTTATAAGAATAAAAACTGTGTGTGTCCCAAACCCAAAATAACACCTTATACCTTGAGAGAATATTCGTTTGCTTTGAGGTTAAATTGTTGTTGAAAACGAATACAACGTAGTGTTCCGGTTAATTGGGTGTTCCATTCGTTGGGCTGATGATGTTGAAAGTTTGTAATTAGATTTTTGCTTTTTAACTTCCGGTAATTTACTTAAAAACAAAGTCGTTGGTAATTTGTGTTTTGTACCTAGTGCTTATATTATACAAGCACAAGAATTATAATTAAGGAATTCATTTAAAGATCCAACAGCAAGTCCTTTTGTATAAAGTAAAATAAATGTATTTTGGGTTAGCCACTGTTATAGATATACATAATGGGGATTATAAGGTACCTAATACAATTTGTAGAGTAGAGATGAATCTACTTACAATTCATAATTTAAGGAAGTCTTACCGAAATAGCTTGTTGGGTTTTATAAAGCTTTCGATAAATGTTATTTTAGTGGAATAAGGAGAAAACTTACCAAAGCTACGAGGATTCGATTAGATTTTTAAATGTCTTAAAGAACACTTAAACGAGTTCTTAGGGAAGTTTTATCGAAATTGATTCGATCTAAAAATATCCCCATTCATAAATATCAATGATTTCTAAAAAGGCTCGATGCCTGGAAAACTCCCTTCACTTATATAGTAATTTTATGAGACAAAATTATACAAAACTTTGGCTTCTATAAAGCTTTCCATAAAAATAATTATTGAAATAGACAGAAACCGTATCGAAGCTACGTACTGAATTTGTTTTAAAAATCGATAAACTCTATGAACGACTTAAGGAAATTTTTACGAGGTTTACACGAATTTTTACCAAAAAAGATTGGTTTTACGACTATCTTAATTCTAAACCATAAATGATTTCTAAAGAGACGCGAGACCTGGAGAACTAATGTACTTAGATATTTTGACGAGACAAAACTTAATCAGTTTATACAGGATTTTGGCTTCTATAAAGCTTTCGATAAATGTTGTAAGTAGTACAAAAAAGGAAACCATAGCCAATTGATTAAATTTTCTAATCAAATTCGATAACTCTGTAAACAAATTAAGGAAATTTTAACGAGGCTTACAAGAAGTTTTACCAAAACTGATTCGTTCTAAAAATATCTTCATCCTTTAACATAAATGAGTTCTAAAGAGCTGTGATGCCTGGAAAACTCTTTTCGCTTATGATGAGACAGATTTTAAACAGTTTATAAAAATGTTGGCTTTTATAAAGCCTTCAATAAATGTTTTTATTGGTATTATGAGAAACCCTTCCAAAGCTACGCATTAACTTTCATATAACAATCGGTAAATTATGTTAAGGACTTGAGGAACACTTTAACGAGTCTTAAAGGAAATTTAACCAAAACTGACTCATTCTAGAAATATATTGATTCATAAACATAAACGAATTCTAAAGAGATGAGATGCCTTGAAAACTTCCTTCACTTAGATATTTTAACGAGACAAAATCTATTCAGTTTATTTAAAATTAAGATTCGGTATTTTCTAAAAAGAAGTTTTAAACAAGCTTGTAACACCTTAAATAACATTTGTAGAAGTTTATTACAAAAAAATTTGTGAAAATTAGGAGAAAAACATAAAATATGGGTAACATCATCTCGCTTAAAGATTTAACTACAGTAGAAGTTTTATAGACATTTTATAGAAGCAATAAGAAACCAAAAAAAACAGAAGTTTTCCTTTGACAGCTGTCATGATGAGATCCCTGTAAAACTCTCTTCACTTGGATATCTTGACGAGAAAAAAACTTAATCAGTTTATTAAAAAAAATTAAGATTGGATATCTAATATTCCAAAAGGAAGTTTTTAACAAGCTTGCGACATTTTAAAGGTAATATGTAGAATTTTATTACAAAAGAAAGTGTGAAAACTAGAAGCAAAGAATATTTATATCCTGAAAAAAGGCTATAAAATGGTTAACATCATCGTTAAAAGATTTAACTGCAGTCGAAGTTTTATAGACATTTTATAGAAGCAATTAGAAACCAAAAAAAAAACAGAAATTTTCCTTTGACAGCTGTTATGATGAGATTCCTGGAAAACTCTCTTCACTTGGATATCTTGACGAGAAAAAACTTAATCAGTTTATTCAAAAATTTTAGATTGTATAATATTCAAAAAGTAAGTTTTAAACAAGCTTGTAACCCCTTAAAGCTTATATGTAGAAGTTTGCATTTATTAATGTTTTAAAAAGATAGTGTGAAAATTAGAAGAAAAGAATAAATTAATATCCTGAAAAAGGCTATAAAATGATAAAAATGATCTCGCTTAAAGATTTAACTGCAGTGGAAATTTTATAAACATTTTATAGAAGCCATTAACAACCACAAAAAAACGGAATTATTATTTTAACAGTTGTTTTAATAAATTTAAATATTTTTGAGTACCTCTAGTAAAAAATTAAAATTACATAAAAACAAAACAAAGGAAAACACCGTTAATTCTTCAACAGTAGCTTCCGCCAACAAAAACAGACAAAAATACTTTCCATTTGGAAGCACATTAAGTAATTTTAAAATAAATTGACATTTTCCACAACAATAAAAATAAAGAAACTTAACTATTTTGCTTTAAATTGAATTGAAAACTATATAGAACTCAACTCAACTCTCTCTCTCTTTCAGTAAACCCTCAAAAATTCGACAAATTATGTCAAAAAAAAAGCTTCTCCTAAAATTCTATAGTTTCGAATTTGAAAAGAATCTTCTGTGTTTGATGTACATAGGTATATATGTACACAATGTACAAAGTACATCTTTAGTTCTTCAACTAATCCACTCTGCCATTGAAGTCCATAGAATACAAAACATAGAGAAGGTATCAAGCAGTGTTCCCCATTGTAGGTATACCTAGATGGGTTACAAATAATGTTCATCGCCTCCTTTTATATATAGGAATATCCTTTTGCTTGGTGAAACAACCTGCGGTTCGGTGGCGTTGTTGGCGCGGGCGGGCGAGTATATAGTTGTGTTACTTCTTTAGGTATACTGACTACTAGATCCTGTCTCTCAAACCATTGTGTGCTGAAGTTGAGTTCACTTTTAAGTGAACGTGTTGACGACAACCAAGAAAAACCTTTTGTGTATAGTAAAAGTTCTCTATAACATTTAGCTATACAGAAGCTATACTCCATAGGTTGGTTGGTAAGTTGCTACCCAAAAACTATATATACATATACAAAACATGAAGACAAGAGGGCAAAGATAAAATTAGATATATCGAGTGATAACTCTAGAAAAGGATGACTTTCTACTAATTGTAGGTCAGAGTTGAATTTTTTTTTCTGTTTTCTTCTTACTTATTTCTGTTTTATATGTGAGAGACAAAGTCAGTTGTCGGAGAAGGCGAAATTCAGAGCACACAAGTTTGGAAAGAAACTCTTATTAGAGTGGTTAGGGCAAATGTGATAAGAATATAAACCTTAATGTTGGTGGGTGGTGGTTGTTGGATAAAGTGGGTTTTTACCCATGGTAAACGGACAAGAATAGACTTACAACAAGTATAGTGTATTGTAGCGTATTGTGTCCTTTTTGCAAAACTTAACTGGGTCTCCACATATTCCTATATGAGGACGGAGGGATGTAGGTATATATGGTATTTGGTACACATTCTTCTATAAAATGTATGTACATGAGCAAGGACATCACACAAAAGATATTACTGCTCCAGGAACTGTCTCGTTTTATATTGTTTTTGTCGAAAGTTAGGTCAACATTATATTGGTTTCCCTCAAAAACGATACACGATAAGATGGATGAGTTTCATCTGCATAACTCGATGAAGTGAAAATTTTGTCAATTTTGAATTTTAGCCAAGTAATCTAACTTAAAACAAATTTAAAACATAAATAAATGCAAAAATGCAGTGTAGCAGTTGACCTAGTTAAAAAGCAAAACCAAATTAACTGAACATTTATTAGAACACATATACATATACATATGTATGTATGTAGTTTCTTAAATTGGTCCTGTGGGCTTATGAAGTTAGGACAAAGCGTTTGTTAGACGTGAGAGATTTTTTTTTTTTTGTTGTATAATGAAACTTATACGAAAGGTGAAGTAAAATCAATTAAACATTAATCGATTGAGCAAAAATAAGGTACAAAAAATACAAAAAGTCTCATATTTTAAGCACAAAATTTATTAGCAATTAATTTTGGGGCCTTATTTCATTTTTGTTATGTAACTACGAGAGTCTACAAAATTATTTTTATTGAATTTGATAAAATGGTTGGCAACTTTGCATGTGTATAAACTTTCCATTCCAAGAAGAACATCTCAAATGTTCGAGTATATTGGTGATGGTGTCAGCAAAATCTTATCAACCAACGTACACGTGCCTCTTTTAAGTCGTTTACAAATTTACTCTAAATAAAGTTTATTATTCTAAAGAAAATTTTAAAAACAAAAAAAAATCAAAAACAAAAACAAAAACAAAAACAAATAAAAGTCGATATATTTTTAACTTATTCCCCAAAGCCATGACCACTCAAAAATTTTGAATTAATGGTTTAGTGAAATATACTAAGCTTGGGTACTTACATTGCCATTTTTGTCCACTTATAGAAATGTGTTTCTATAAGTTTTTGGCAAACAAAAATTATACAGTGTTTTTTTTTTTTTTTTTATATTTTATTTTTAGCAAAAAAAAATTCAATTCAATTTATTAATTTTTATTTACAAAATGATATAGCAGCATTCCAAAAATAAAAATTTTTATCATCATCAGAAAATAATTGTCAAAGGACTTAGGCCATCCCTTACCATTATGGTTTGTTAGGCAAACGCCCACGATTATATTTCAAGTTCTCAAAAAAAAAAAATAAAAAAAAAACAGGGCTGGACTTAATAGTAATAGGACCAACGAAGACATAAGAAGTTTTGAATTCCTCAAGAAAAGCTCTAAATGGTTTAACCAGAAGAGTACGGAGAAGTAAACGTGAAGTCATATCTGAAACAAGTTCAGACTTTGATGGTTTTAGCTATACTCCAACAACGGAAGTCCCTGAATCAATTTTTTCAATTTAATATGAAAAGAACCCATCACCGAAATTAAGTGTGGAAATAATCAACAGAAATTGAAGATTTTAATATTAATATTTTCAATTGTATTGAATTGAATTCATATTCATATTCATATTCGTAGTCATATTCATATTCATATTTATATTCATATTCATATTCATATTCATATTCATATTCATTTTCATATTCGTATTCGTATTCATATTCAAATTTATATTCATTTTCATAGTCATATTCGTATTCATATTCATATTCATATTTATATTCATATTCATATTCATATTCATATTCTTATTCATATAGCAGAGCTTCTTTTGACGATACACTCATTTTGTCTCAATGAAAATGAGAAGTTCGACTGAAAATATTTTAAATTCTTTGATCTCTAGACCCGCTCTTCTTTTACAACAGGTATCAATCTCCTGGATCATAAATCATCGAGATGAAAAAGACTTTTTCGAATGGCCTATTCTGGAAAATATGAAGAGATTTTTGAAAAAAGTACACATAATAATCTTTGGCCACAAGGAAAAACAGCTTAAGTCGACTTTTAACATTTTTTAGCAGATACATTTGAAGTTTTTATAAAAAAAAACCCAAAATTGCAAAATGCTCTAGAATATCATAGGAAAATCTGTGGAATTAGAAGAAAATTGTGGCTTAATTTTTTATGATACAAAGATTACACAAATTTAAAAAATAGATTCGGACACACTGAATCTAATGACATAAAAATCATTTAACTTTTAGTTTGTGGGCACAGAATTATGCTTCTATTAGACTTTTGTTCACAGGACTTTTACAAACAAAATTATATGATATTACTTCGCTAAGACAAACTTATAGAGATAAATGGTTCTCTCTTATGTGGTTCATAATTATGCCTCAAACAGGCTTTTCTACACAAGACTTATCGGATCTGTGCATTCTAGATTTGATTTTTAAACAATCAAAGCTTGTTTAAGGCCTTGGTGAGAAGGTATTGCACAAACACTTTTCATTTGCTTTTATTTCTCGTGCAATTACATACGATTTGCAGTAAGTCTTATAGAAATGTTAAGGAAACTGCACATCAAGGTTTGTATTCAAATTTTAAATTCCAACTTTTATAGGTTTTAAAGAAGCTCTTTACGAAATTTTAGCTTCTAAAAACAAAATCAATAAAGTATTTGGAAGTAACAACACCAAGAAATTGGAAAATTACAGAATAAACTTTGTCTTGAATATCACCTCATATGTAAAAACTTTGTTAACTGTTAAAGGTTGACGATTAAGGGCCAGTTTGTTCACAGTAGGTTTAATTTGCACCATTACTTTAACAGACTCTAATTAAATGGCGCTAATCAATAAAACTCGGCTGATAAGCGATTTTTATGATCAATAACTCAAATTTTGAATTGCTTAATAAAAAATTTGGTAATCATACAAGTTCGATAATTTACCAGTTGCAGTAATCCTTGATTGAAGATAATCAACTGTGAACAAACTGGCCCTAAGAGTTAAGAGATTTCGGACAATATTGACAACCGATCAAGAAAAACAAAATTATCTACATTTTCCCGTTTAAACTTCTGATCCCGAGAATCTTTTCTTCGAAGTTCGAAGACTAAAAGTCTGATCCCTCCCATCCTTTTTGTCAAAGACTAAAATGACAACTTGTGTACCTAAGGAGCCCTTCGATTGCTAACAGAGATTTTTATTGGGGCAACAAATAATATAAATTCTGCACTGGTGAAGTTATGAAATCGACTTTTAAAGAGAGAAAGTGACACGAAACATGATATTTTATTTGTTCTTTTACTTACCAATAATTGCCTGTGATATTTTGGTTTGGGGGAGTCTTTTTGTCACGGTTTATAATTTCAATTCGATTGAAAAAGTCCCTTGACAATACAACACAATATTTTTCTTTATCGAAACGAAATTCCTTAGATAGAATTAAACAAGGGAGAGGGCTCGGGCTCGGGCAAGGAAACGAGTCGAAACGAAGCGAAATAACTTTGCTAGCTATAACTTATCGCTCTATAAGCACACTCTGTGTGAAATCTCCAAAAACCATGAAGAACAAGAGGTTTGCTTCATTCCATTTCAATTCTATGATCCATGGCATGGTTGAAGAACTTTCAAGACTTCTCTTGGTGATGAATGTTGAAGGAAGAAAAATAAGAAGAAGAAGACGTGAAGGCATTTTTATTATGTCATGAAAAAGGGCAGAGGAAGGCACCTACTGGTATATACGGTATAAGGACGATGTATTTCGCCCTGGTTGTTCTTGAGAAAACTTATGCACTCCTAAGTGTTGTAAGTTGAGTTCAAGAATTTTTTATATGTGTGTTTATAACTCTATACACAGGATACATACTAACAAAAGCATCCATATAAGGCAAACGTGCAAAGTAAATTATTACATACGTAGATATAGTTGCAAAGTTTATGGGACGTTGGTTTTGCACTACCATATCAAAGAATAGTAGAGAATATTATAGAGAGAACGGAGCAGCACCAGGAATATGAATGGTTTGAGAAAATGATAAGTAGCTTTTGAAGTTTCCTCTTGGGACCGACAAAAGTGGTCACAAGAGGAACCAGAAGGATTTTCTTCTTTTTTTTTTAAGATTTCTTAAGGATTAAGGTAGCTAGTAGCTCTCTATGTATGAAGCTGATATAGTTAGGTTTAGAAAATTCTGCGTGTAAGTAAGATAGTAGGTATGTAGGTATATACACAGTTGAAGAATGGATTTGGTGTTTTTCCTTGAGTAAGTTGCAAAGGAATGGTAAGATGATGTATCTTGTTTGATGTATTTTGAGCCTTCTGGGAATTGCCATTAAATAAGAATTTATAATAATAGTGAACGTCATGAGATGTAGGTACCTTATTACATCTAGGTACATAATATAAGTTTTATGAGAATGATGAAAAGGCGTATTTTATACACATCAAGTATACAATACATACATATTTATAAATATATAGAGGTTCTTGTGTTCTTTCTTTTTTTGTATTTAGGTCAGATGATGTTATGAACTTTTATTCATATTCTTCCGGATTGATAGATTCTATATTTGAACAAGTTCGAGTAGTAGGGATTTTATGACGTCCCAAGTAACATCGATGGAGCTATTAGAAGTAAAATTGTTCTTCTGAAGCTCTATGGTGATAAAATGCAAAACTATAGCTTTGTAAATGATTATTTTACAGCTTTCTACATTTGATTTAAAAATTATGTTCTATAATTGAAATTTAAAAACACTTAAAGCTCTATTAATTTTATGACACTTTAAGATTTAAAAATATGCTCCATTAAATCTTCATACATCTTCTAACGAGCAAACTCTCAATATCAAAAAATTTAAAGACATTGTAGAGCTCCTAACAACACATGTCCAAAATAATAACACATGATCTTCTAAAATGTCAAAAAAATAGCATTTATGGAGCTAAACAAAAAGCGACTGTAGCGTACTTCGTGAAGCGCATGCGCATTTTAAAGTTTTAAAAAACTTCTTTAACAGAGTGGATATAAAGCTGTATACTTAAAAGAAGAAATAGGAAGAAAAAAGTGTGAGTTAAACAAACATAAATACATTCACACAGGGAAGGCCTGCAGTCAAACAGTTAATTGATAAAGCGCCCAAAGAAATTTTTATGTGTTTTTTTGGAAAAAGTGTTTTGAGATTTTAAATCGTTAAAATAGTAAAAAAAGCTAAGTTAATTAAATAAACAAGTGAAATAAAAGTAAATAAAGTGAATACAATGCAATACTTCATTGAAAAAAAATATAAAACTACATGAGCTGCTGCGTTAAATCTTCTAAAAACACTTATAATTAACAGTGTAGTTTTTGTTCATTTCATAGGTAAGCTGTGTCTCATATTCCACATAAAGTAAGTAAAATTACTCTGCACCACGGGCGCTCAATGAATTTGAGCGCCTTGCCATCACAAACAAAAACTAATGCGACCCTGGACGAGAATTTCAATTTCGATAGATTGGTTTCAGCTATAATTCCCGTGATTGAAGTGTATTTTAATTTCAAATAATTTGCTTTTTTATAGCAAAATGTTATGAAACATAAATTGAAATGTATTCTAAGATAATGTATTTGCCTAAAAAACATCACTTCATATTACTTTATATGGAATATGAGACACAATCAGACCGTGAAAAGAAAAAAATTGAAAACTCCATATTATAGGTGTTTTTACACGATTTAACGCAGCACTGTATGTTGTTTTATAGTTTTTTTTTAATAAATTACTGAAAATATTCACTGTTTTAACTTTTATTTAACTTTTTTATTTAGTATTTTCACTAATTTAATGTTTAAAAATCTCGAAACACATTCCTATAGTTAGGCAAAGTGACAGATCGGGTTCTTTTTTTTTTTTTTTTTACAATTTAATGCTTCACTCACACACTGTATAGGTATGTGATGTGATGTGAGCTCGATATCAACAGTACTTAATATTGCAGCTCTAGAACAATAAAAAATATAGCGATTTGACAATATGGCGGCGAGGAAAAAAAATTAATGCAATATTTGTTTTTTTTTGCAATTAAAAAAAGAAATATATATATCCGCTCTCACATAAAAACACACGAAATTGCATTTTTTTTAAAATGAAATTATTTCGGCTTTCGAAAATGTATTTCTTAGAGTTTTTTTTTTTTTCTTGTTATTATTTTTTTTTATTTGACAACTAACTATCCAGAATTTCGAAGGCGCGTTTTAATTAAGCAAAGTACCGGCAATACGTTTGTGAAAAAATTTAATTCGCACATAAAATTCGCTAACATTTAACCGAAAAATATTAATTTCTGTTATTATTTATTTTCTTGGGAAATTATAGTTTGCATATCTTACAAAATTATTCATTATACATACATAATTTCAAACGATACATATTTATTCTATTGTAGTATTAAAGCGTGCCTGTGTTTATATTTTTTATCATAATATGTACCTACATATTACTCAAAGCAATACAAACAAAATTCTGCCAAAGTAGTTCTTTAAAGATATATAACAAATACCTGCAGAGTCAGTCGCCGCTAACAACAAGCTTCTCACGAGCAAAAAAGAGCTCTCAAACTCAATGAATTAGCTGCAAGTGAGCGCGACGTTAGCTCTAAAGGTGTATCTAGAGCTACTTCTAAAATAAACGAGCTTTAAGATTAGCTCTGGGTGTAATGTTAAAGCTATTAAACAACTAAAAATGTTACTTGGGGTGTATATAGGAATTTTCTGTTTTTTTTAAAACGCAGAAATATTCAGATGTAAAAGAAAGTCCTTTTGAAAAAAGTTCATACAGAAATATATTATTATAATTAAGGGAAATGTCTTGACCAAAAACTTTTAATATACACTTTCGATAAGACCTCATCGAATTTAAATTTTTGATATAACTTGTTTTAAGCTTCTGAAAATAATTTGTCAACAATTGTGGAAGGTGCTCGTCCAAAAACTTTTACTGCATTTTTGATAATCCCTTTTTGAAGGGCTTTAAGGGAAATGTCTTGAACAAAAACTTTTAATATACTTTCGATAAGACCTTGTCGAATTTAAATTTTTGATATAACTTGTTTTAATCTTCGGAAAATAATTTGTCAATAATTAGATGGTTTTGGAAGGTGCTTGTCCAAAAACTTTTACTGGATTTTTGATTAGTTTTTTTGAATTGAAATTTAACATAAAGCTGGTGTTAAGCTTGTGAAAAATTTGTCAACGATAGAATGGAAAACGTTTTGAAAGGTATACAAGCTTGTCCAAATAAATCACCTTTAATGAGGCCTTATGGAATTGAAATTATACAAAGGTTGTGTTAAGCTTCTGAAAACAAGTTGTCAGCGATAGGATAGAGTAGATTTTGGAAGGTACTTGTACAAAAACTTTTACTTTAATTTCGATTAGGTCTTATCGAATTGAAATTTAATATTTAGCTTATGTTAAGCTTATAAAAAGTATTTTTCAACGAGAGGATGGAGAAGGTTGTGGAAGGTACTTGTAAATAAGCCTTCATATATTCTTCATACGTAGAATAAAGACCTTACCGACACTTTAACGAGCCTTTAAGAATCTATTACTAGAACTGGCCACGGTACAGGCCATGCATAGAATAAAAGACCTTAACGAAACTTTAACGAGCCTTTAAGGATCATATACTAGAACTGGCCACGGTACGAGCCACTAACAAGTCTTTTTTTAAGTCTAAGGTCTCGTCACAATCGAAAAATGTCAGTTTATATCTTCTCGGCTTCATGTCTCGTACAACTGAGTATCGCCAAGTCCCGATTTCAAAGCATTTTTCTGTGTATTTGAAGATGAAATATCTGAATAGGGTTTCAAATTTAGAAGCTGCGAAATATTTACATAAGAAAAATTAATTTTCTTATTTAAAACGACTCTTGGATAAATTTCAGTCCAAAAACACAATATTTTTTCGGTTTCGTCCTGGATGCTTTTGAAGTAGTTTCATTTACCAACATGAGAATAAGACATTCCTCCTCTCTCATGCCCAATCTTCAAATTTATCAAAACTTTTTCCTACCCAGAAAATCCTTAAAAGTGTTCTAAATATGAGAATATACAAGTCTGTTATATAATATAAGTTTTTTTTAGATAAAAATATAAATACAGGTTAAAATATGAAAATTTAAATTTTATGTCATAAAATTTGAGAACTTACCGAAGTCAATATTTACCTAAAGCTTGCATTAAATCATTATGGAAATTCTTTAAGCAATTGCTGAGGTTGGAAATTTGACAGGTTTTAGTATACCTATGGAAATGAAAATTTTATGTCATACAATTTCCAAGTGTCTTAAGCGAAAAAATTACCGAAGTTCAAGTTTAAATAAAGCTTGTATTAAATCAATTATAGAAGTAGTGTGAGATAGGGTACCTACTATAATATTTCCATGAAAACAGTTCACTAAATTGATATTCATTAGAAATGCAGTTTTTAAAACTTTTTACGACTTAAAAGAAGCAATTTATAAGGTTGGAAATTTGACAGTTTTTTTCTTTAGATACAAATCTGAACCACAGGATAAAATATGGAAATAAATATTTCATGTCATACACATTTTCAAGTGCATTAAGCTAAAACAAAATGACTGAAGACAATGTTTACATAAAGCTTGTAAAAAATCACTATGGAAGTTCTTTAAAAAAACCTGTGAGAAGACAGAATATTATAATGTTCATACGAAAACTTCAAGAAAAGGTTAAATACATAAATTGATATTCATTAGAAATACAGATTTTAAGCCCGTTAAGACTTGTTCAAAAAAAAGAATTAAAAGAAGCAATAGAAGAGAGTGAAATTTTGATAAAGTGTTTGATCAATGTTTGATTAAAATTATTATATTTTTAAGTTTCATAATTAAATCGACTCCATTTTATAAACCTGTGCGCTGGGAACTATCTCAACTACAAAGCTATATGCGACAAAAGGCTTCCCCAAGCACTACACCTGAAAACAGAAGTTTCTATAAAGTTAGCGATCGGAGCTAAGCTGATATAATTCTTAAAACTGTATTTTCAAATTTGTTTGTGAAAAATGGAGATAAGTTAAACCTTTTTATTGTTTTATATTTGGAGCGTTCTGAAAGATTCAATTGGCAAGGTTCGAACTTGAAAAAAATAAATATTTAGCCTCACTGGAAGCTTTAAATAAAATTTATAGAAGCTGAGATATCAGTTCTTTCCATCTTTCGCGTATTCGCACATTGGAGATGGCCATCTCTTTTTACACTCTATCTTACATTCCTAAGCACTTGCACTGTATATTTAAACATTCCAAGAGTGGTCGTTACTCCTAGTAAGAGTGTTCAAAATATGTATTAAAAAAAAACAGGATACTTAGTTAATCGAAGAATATTTTAGTTAAGCGAGAGTGAAGCTATAGAAAGAAACATCAGTTTTTAATAGAATAATTTTTTTTTGGAAGACTTAATTTGTCAAAACAATTATATCTTATGTGACTACTAATTAGTGTGGAGGGCATTGCTACTTCTTCTGGGAGATGTAATATGGTAAACCAAATATCTCAAGGTCCTATGCCGTATGGGACTGAAGAACTACTTATTAGAGAGATGTAATAAGGTAAACCAAATATCTTATGCCACTATGCCAAATACGAAGGGCTGGTGAAGGGGGTCCATCTTCAAGATGTCATACTGTATTTAATATCAAATACGAAAGTTTAATGCAAGGCTTATTTGTGGGCTTTAAATAGGTCTTATCTTCAGATTAAAAAAGAGTCTCACTTAATAAACAAAAGATATAAGGTCAAATAAGAATAACTCAAAACTTCAATATTTAATCCTTTCTCAGGCAAAAGTAAGAATACGAATACCTAGCTAATTTTATGATTCTAACTTTTAAGTTAACTATCATTTTTATGCGATTTATATGAAGTGTATTGAAAAAAAAAAAAAAACTTCCAAAAAAATACTTCAAAACAAGAAGTGTGAAACTCTAAAGAAGTCATCAAACAGTTGAAAAACATAAAAAAAAGAAACAACAACAAGAAAGAGAAATAATATAAAAACACTTAAAACAGAACTGTTAAAAAAAACACAACTTTATTGGAAAATAGATTCATTCCCCAAGATGCCCAACTTAAGAGTCCTTTTCCTCGGCTCATTGGTTGGCTATAAAAATTGGTCATTTTATTTGTGTTGAATTTGGTGTATATAGGTATATACGATTATATAGTGTGGGCTCCTCTCTTGTTATATACCCCTGCTTAGTTTTTATAGCTTTTAAATGTGAATTGTTCAACGTTTCCTGAATTTATTTTATTTTTCTCAAGGCAATGTTTGACTTTTGGTCGTTTGGGGAACTTTATTCATTTAGCAAAAAAAAAAAAAAAAAACAACAGATATTGTAAATAATGGGGTCGATGAAATTTAAAATGCTGCCACGACCTGAATTAAATGAAATTTAAAAAAAAAAAAACAGAAAGTATAAAGTGAAAGTCAAGGCATATAAAAAAGGTTAAATGCTATAAGTAGGTATCAATCTTTTTTCTCGAAGGGTTATAAAGTTCAATTGTCACGGGAGTACTTAAAATGAACAAATGTTTTATTTACGTAAGTTCGTATTTTCTCCTATAGGTACAAAGGATTATACATTTCAGGATTAAGGAACTAAATAAACTATAGAAATTGCAAGGCTTTGATTTGCCACATTTTGATGTCTTCTAAAAAGGTTTTGAGATTTTAAGATTGATAAGATAACAATTTACTCTCGGTCAATTAAATTTAAACTCGTCATTCAAAAGGGAAATTTACCAATTTTCAGAAAATTAATTTATTTGCCCGCAATTTCTTTATTTTTTTAAGGAAGCTGGGCCTCCCTCAACTAATATTTATTGAATTGAAAACCAATTTCCGCTAAATCCCCACAAAAAGTATTTTAAGAAGGATTTTTAACTTTAATGGAGATTTTATGGAAGCTATTCTGTTTTTCTTTTAATCACTATCAATTAGTGTTGACAGCACTTTATCGTGACAAACAAGGGTTATTTCAGGAGGGTTTGTTACTTCCTCTCAAGAGGTAGAAGGAACCCTTGAAACAAAAAAATATTATAGGTGGTAAAGGCTGGTTTAGGAACCAGAAGTTTTGCATAACAGTCCAACAGACTATAACCACTACCATCTAATGGGTAGTCACGAAATTCTGCTTCAAAATTTAAATAAAATTGGGAAGTGATAGCTAGCTATAAAGCTCATCAAGAGTGCCATAAAATCCTCAACATCGTTGGACTATTCCTGAGATATTGCTGTTTAAGTGAATTTTTGTCATATTTAATAATTTAAAAAAAAAACGACGTTAACGGACAATTATTTTAATTTTTTCTTTTAAATTCCATACCAGAACCTCACTTAGAAAAAAAATATAGCTAAACAGAGCTGTGGTAGTACCAGATTCATTAAAAAAAATATGCAGTGTGAAATTTTTTTTCACGACAATTTTACAAATTTACGACAATCGTTAACACATTTTTTTGTCTGTTTTGAGTTCGTTAATAAAAAAACAAGCGCCACAATTTTTTTTTCTTAAAATTTTTACGACAATTTTACGAAAAATGTACGACAGTTATTGACACACTTCTTTTTCATTTTCGAATTAATTTGACTTTTTTTTTTGGGTTATTTAAAAAAAAACAAGCGCTACGACTTTTTTTATTTCACCACAAAATTACGAAAAATTAATGAAAATGAATCACATACTCCATTTTTTTTATTAAAGTTCATTTTGAAACATGGTGATTCTCATTTAACTGCTAAATCAGCATTCCTAGTGGTTATTTTAACACACAAAAAAAAAACAATCTCCACAATTTTTTTTTTTTACGAATTTTTTACGACAAATTTACGACAGTTATTAACACACGTCTTTTTTTTAGTTCATTTGAGCCCCTTTTCGGGTTTATTAAAAAAAATTGTCGACAAATTTACGACATACATATTCATGACAGTAAATCAGTACTCCACTTCAGAGTTAATTTTTACGGGTGGTAATGCTAATTTGACTTAATGTTAGCATTGCCAGGGGTTATTTAAAAAAAAAAAATAACAATTTTTTTCCTTTAACGGAATTTTTACGACAAATTTACGACAGTTATTTTTTCATTTTTTGGGCTCATTTGAGACTTTTTTTGGAGGTTCATTTAAAAAAAACAAGGGCTGCGGCTTTTTTTCTTTCACCACAAATTTACAACAAATTCATGAAAATGAATCACATACTCCATTTTTTATTAAAGTTCATTTTGACAGATGGTGATTCTCATTTAACTGCGAAGTAACCATTCCTAGGGGTTATTTTGACAAAAAAAAACAAATTCCACAATTATTTTTTTTAACTAATTTTAACAACAAATTTACGACAGTTATTTAAAAAATTCTTTTTCATTTTTGGGTTCATTTGACTTTTTTTTTCAGGGTTTTTTTTTACACAATAACAAACGACGACTTTTTTCTTTCACTTAAAATTTACGACAATAAACGAAGGTTTATCCAATTTTTATAACCTCAAAATTTTTAAGTGGTAGTAAAACTTATTTGACGAACATACAAAAGTCAAAAATGTCCTTCACCTTACTTATGAATTATTTACACATTTTATGTTTGTTTAATAAAATTTTGTTGTTGCTTCTGTTTTCGAAGGAAAAAAAAACCCAACTTAAAGAATTTACCAGAATTGGACATAATCGCTCTCATTAAATTATCATGAAAAATTAATTTGCTTTAATCGCTATTTTCATTTCAGGTGAAATGCATTTATAGTGCGGAATCATTTGGTTGTGATGAAAAGTATGAATTTCATCATCTACATACATATAACCCATGGCCAGGCTGGAACGGCTTGAAATCCAAGGTACTCTTAATGTATAAGTAGGTATGTGGGTACACTAATTGTGGTTTTATGCTGTGAAATTAATTGCCTCGTTTACCTCTTTTGTATATCAATTTAAACAGTTTTTGGTTAATAACCGGAGTTAAGTGCAAAGAGTATTTGCTATAAGAGGTCTGTGCAAAATTACTCGAGCGATTATTATATCAGGGTCAAACATACACAAAAATTTATATTCAAATGTCAAAAAAAAGTTTTTTTAATTAAGGTTAAGGTTTTTTTTTTTTATTATTATTTAACCCAGGTTTTTTTTTGGCAAAGTCGATTATGTACATAAATGGTTTTATGAGTTTTCATTAACCCATCATGGTGGGTTATGCAAATGTCCTGCACATCAAAGAGAATTTATAGAAACGATTGAATCTAAAATAGATGATATAGTGTGGCTGGCTTTTCAAAAGACCAAGTTTGTAATTTCCTTCCTTAAAACAAAGCTGCAGTAAATTGACAAAAAATAAAAAAAACATTCTCTCAAAAAAAACCAATGACTGTGAAGAGGAGGGCGACACTCTAAATTAAAACCATTCTGTGTTTGTTTAGCTCTTAAAACAATATATGTCAATGTGAAGAACCCTTCTTGTTTTTCAGATGTTTAGTGACAGAGAGAGAGAGCAAAAATGTTTTCTATATGAAGGCTCAAGTAAATTGAAGTATCGATGTAAATTTTTTTTCTTTGCTAGATGATATCTATGCTGTAGGCAAAAACCATGTACGAATCCTTTTAAGTATGCTTAGGCAAATCAGAATACAGTCTATATGGTCAGCCATCAGGCAGGATAGGTCAATGTAAATAATCCATTTCGAGGCATGATCCCAAATGCACTGATATCATATAGTTCTTGTTTGTTTGCACATATATAGAGCCAAATGCAATTGACAGGACTATATGTCCAGTTCATATCTAAACAAACAATCGTCCTTTCGAATATCGAAACGAAACGAAACTTATCTTTACCACAGAAAAAAAAATAAACACTTGGTGTGTGGTTGCATTTGGACAAACACATAATGCCCCGAACCCTTACCGCGCACCAGGCGTTTTTCTTTTATATTTGTGGTGTTATTGTGAAAAGAGTTATAGAGAGAGGACTAATGACTTTGAATATATACCAGGACATATGAGTGTGTTTTTAAAATGCTCGAATTCATAAAACCAAAAAGCGACAAAAAAAAAAACATCGCGATACACAAAATGATGTAAGATAAATAGCGGAATATTTGATTAAGCTGTTGCGATTATAATTTTTCTAAAGCATACAAATAAAAATATAGGCCATCACCATAGTCGACGGTTTTTGAAAAGACGAAACGTTCAGATTTTGTTTTAACACACACGTCATGCTATACTACAGTAGGTAGGTAGGCTCTTGAATGGCAAACACGCTAAAAGTCACGTTTTCGTCATTCTATATATTGTGATGTTGATTTGTTTTTGTGATGTTGACATATAATAGAGAAACAGTATATGCATCACTGCGAATTCAGTTTTCTATATAATGAGACAAATTAGGAAAAGCATGCATTTTAAATTGAGTTTAGAGTACGAGTAGATACACAATTAAGAAGAAACTCACTGTAATTTACAACATTTAAAGAAAAAGAATGAGAATTGGAATTTCTTAAACGTTTGATAGTCCAGTCCAACTAGTATCAAAAAAAATTTGGTGGTGCGACAGCTCGTGCAGAACTAGGGCCTTACAACTCTCAACCATTCCCGTGTGCATGTTATTGGCATTAATTGAGGGGACCCACAATTTTCTGCCAAATCCGAACGGCTGGGATGAGAGACACTTTTTTATGACATGAGATACTTTTAGAGGATTTGTTAATTCTTCGCAAGAGGCAGTAACTCGTGAGAAACATTTCGTATTTTTTACTGGCATATGAGGGGAAATAAACCCGAGACTACAAAATTAATATGCAGTACAACACACAAAGGGCTGCTACAAAATTTCCACTTTATAGTCCAGTCAAACAAGAATACCTAAAGGATCAGACAAACAGACAAAAGGATCAGATCAAACAAACAGAATAATATTCGATATTCCTCAATCTTCAAAGCGCATAGACACAAGTTGGCGTATTTTACCCAACGCTTTTCCTATAATATTTTTACATTAAACATTTATTTTTGACACTTGCCCGACCTCTACAGTGGGATCTACCGTCAATCAGAAACCTTGAAGCTATAACGTAAATGACGAGATTATGTTGACAGCAGGCCAAGTGACTGACATAAGGGTCTGGGTCTGACGAAATAAAACACTCAAACAAGGAAACAAGTTTCTGGAGGTTTTTTGACGTTTACTTTTAATTTCCAAATTCTACCAATGGTAGACCGTTCAACCTTCGGTGCAGGGACATAAGGCCCAGGGACATAAAGCCCAAATTTTATTTTTGGGGCATATGTCCCACTTGAGTGGGACATAAAGCCCAAATTTAATTTGGGCCTTATGTCCCACTCAAGTGGGACGTAAGCCCCAAATATTTTATGTTAACAATGGGACATAAGTCCCAAATTTTTTAGAGTCATAGAAGAATAATAATTTGTTGATGTTTTATTTGAAATAAAATTAATGCAGTGCTAGCACCCTGAATTACATCAGATAAATAGTGAGGTATGTATGCAACCCCCCTGCTTGGCACACTATAGGATTTGGGGTAGGTGCGAGGTTGGGTGCATGCAAAGTTTCTTTTTATCATTTGGTATAGTTTTTTTTTTTAGTGGGACATAACCCCCAACATTTTTATTTGGGGCTTATGTCCAAAATTAACTTTGGGCTTTATGTCCCACTCAAGTGGGACAGCCCCAAAAATAAAATTTGGGCTTTATGTCCCTGGGCCTTATGTCCCTGCACCTCAATCTTCTCACTTGGTGCCCTTCTCATCAAAAAATTGAAAAATGCTGGAAACCCAGTTTTCTCGTGTGAAAGTGGACTTAGAGAAAATCAAAAAATTAGATTTTATAAAATGACGTAATTATGCAATATTTGTGTGCAACTTTAACATTTGGTATCTTCCATAAGGCCACTAGGGTTTAAAGTTCGTAAAGTATGCATTCATTCTTACATAACTAACTTCATAGTCATGTTAGTTTTTTACTAATCCCCAAAAAAAAAATTAAATTAACATGTCGTAAATTTGTTGTAAAATAAAAAAATATTTTTAAATAACCAACTGATATAAAAAGCTAAAATAAGTTTCAAAAACAGAAAAATTAACGTGTAAACAAGTGTGGTAAATTTGTAGTAAAATTCTGGCAGGAATTTGTCGTTAAAGAAAAACTTTTCACGCTAGGTTTTTTTTAAATAACCTCCTTTCATAAGAAATTTATTCAAAACAGAAAAGGGAGGATCTAAATGACTGTCGTAAATTTGTTTTGCCGTAAAATTATCGTGGAGGTTGGGAATACTAATTTGTCTTTCAAGGAAGCTTTACCAAGAGATTTAAAAAGAAAAAACAAAAAAAAAATTTTTCTCACGAGAAATTTACGACAGATTCACGACAATTAATCCAATTATTAAAACCTTAAAATTTTAAATAGATACATAATACTAACTCCACGGACATGAATGCGATTTTTTATTTTTATTTTTTATTTCACATAAGAGTGTTGGGCACTAAGCAGAATGATTGAATTAAGATGAAAATGTAAAGGTTTAGAATTTCAAGCTGAACGCAATTATTTTTTCTGATTAATATGAATTGAAAAAAATCGATTTTTTTATTTGAAGCAGTAAAATGGAGAATTTTACGCTTTGAAGAATAATAAAATCCAAAAACTACGTATTGTTAGAAATATTTACGAACATTTCGATGCTAATTTCTTACTATAAAATAAAGCATTTGACTTGAATATTTTGACCTTCCGTATGATTTAATGTGCACCATGGAGTGGGCGGTAAACCAATGAGTCATACTCCATCTAAGGTTAGGATGATCATTTGGAAAAAAAAATTGTCTTGCAAAAAATAAGTCTAGGAAAAATGTTCGTCCTGCCAACTCAACTAGAACATTCCACGAGTTTCGCTCTGTCTAAAATCAATACATTAAACGATGGTACACTAGGGCGTATGCGTACCTATTTTTTCAATATTAACTTGCTCCATAGGGCAAATATTGGTTGAGTGTTAAAGTAAGTAGGTAAGTAAGTTCTAGTTAAAACGTATGGAGTTTTATCTTTGGGCCTGATCGTTTTTCGTGCGTCCGGGTGTACATCGAGCTAGAGCCTAAACGAATGGACTGATTTGTTTGAAATTTAGCACAGATCACTTTTAATCATCATCTAGAATGGGCAGCTTCCATATAAAGATTTTGCTTTTTTATATTTTATAAAAAAAGTGGCTTAAATGGTTAGAATGGTGGTGACTGAAATAATATTGAATTTCAGTTTTTTTTCTTTTTCAAAAAAATTGTATATAAAGGAAACGTTAATTTATTTGAGAAACTTTCATTATCATTACCACTTCAAAAATTTAAGATCCTAATAATAGGTTTAACTGTCGTGAATTTGTCGTAAATTTTTCGTTGAAGAAAACAATTTGTCGCTCTTTTTTTCATAAATAACCCCTGTTAATGCTAACCTGTCAGTCAAGTTAGCAGTACAACCCCTCAAAATGAAGTAAAAAAAATGAAGTATGTATGGTTAATTCCCGGCCATGAATGTGTCGTAATTTTGTCGTGAAAGAAAAAAATTGTAACGCTTGTTATTTATTTTAAATAACCCCTGCATGGTATTGCTTAATAGTCAAGTAAGAACTTAAAAAAAGAGGAGTATGTGAATAATTGTCGTGAATTTGTCGTAAATTTGTCATGTTCGCGTTTGTGTTTTTTTTTTTACAATTCTTGAAAATTCTAATTTGACAGTCAAATAAGAATTGCCACCTTTCAAAATGAACTCAAAGAAAAAATGAAGTATGTGATTAACTGTCGTGAATTTGTCGTAAATTTTTTGAAAAAGGAAAAAATTGTCGCGAATTTTTTTAAATTTTTTCTTGTAATGCTAGCTTGACAGTCAAGACAGTATTACCAACCCTCATAATGAACTTAAATAAAAGAAAATATGATGAACTGTCGTGAATCTGTCGTAAAATTTTCAAGATAAAAGCAGTTTGTTTTTTTTTCAACCCATGGTAAATGGTAATTCTAACTTGATAGTCAAATTAGCATAACTACCCCTCAAAATAAACTAAAAAAAATGGAGTATGATATCAAATGTCTTGAATATGTTGTAAATTGAAGAATAAATTACTAATTTTCTATTAATTATTATCGATTTTTCAAAGTATACTTCGTTGTCTTTGATAAAAAAAACCCAGTATGTTAATTGTTAAATCTCACATTTTTCAGAAGAGGGACTAAAATCGATTTAAAAAATAAAAATTAAATGACGAGAATCATGAAACAATTACCGATGCCTTCAAAAATAAATGCGGTTTACAAAACTTTCTCATTTGAATATCAGAAAAAATTGTTTCAAAATCGAAGTTGTTTTTTGTATTTTAGTTTAAAATTTCAGTCTCACAGGCATATTTTTCATTGTCACTCAAAAAGTGCACTTCTTGTGTTGAGAACGCAAACGAGGACAAGGGAATATTTTCTGTGTAATTTTTGTCATTTTTTTACACCAACCCTTTTCATTCTGATGCTCTCGATTTGGTTGCCAGATTTTCATTTTGTGTCCGAAAGACGTGGGGTATATGTTACAAAATGAAATTTGACCACAAAGGATGCAACATCATCAGAATTGAATTCTTTATTGCTCGACATACTGTATGCTCAAATATATCATACTTCACCCTCATGGCGTTTGACGATGAAAATAGAAATGTTGCAAGGAAGACAGTTTTTTTTTTTGTTTTTTTTTGTTTTATGAGAGAATAAAGTAAATGTGTGATTTTCGACTACTAACGTCTCTTTTTACAACCACGATGCATATGAGTGTGTTTCTTTAGTTAAATGAATATTTACTTTGGATCTTTATAATGCCATGGTGCTGTGCAAATGTTCATGAGTATGGGTGTGTGGATATGTATGTTTGTCAATATATGTAAAGGCTTTTCATTTTATTTGTGCAGTTTCTATGGCACTCTGTTATAGTTTGAAATTTATTCGTATATTTTCTCTATGTCTACACACAGAGTAGAAAAAAAAGGCACATGCATCAACTCCTACGACATCAGCAGAAGCAGTTTCACAAGAGTCCTATAAGAGTCTTTGTTGCGAAGTGATTTGTGGCTGCAGTCGGTTGACTAATTAGAATCTGAGTGAATGATGAAAGGAAATTAAAGTTGTTACAAGATGAAATGGGGAGTTTTTGTTTTTTGAAAAAAATTAATAAATGTCCTTCGTTTGTTTTGTGAGATACAATCAGAAGAAAAGGATGTCGTTTTTTTTTTTTCACACAGAGAAAATTGTTTACGAGCATGTTGTGGTTTTTTTCTGCTTAGAGAAAAGAAAATCCAGTACTTAAAATGGGACATCATTAAGTATTTGAAATGGGAGTTAGTTAGCTCAAAAAAATATGCTTTGAGACATTTTTTTTATTTACAATTTTTAAAGACAAATCCTATTTTATAAATTAATTTTGAAAACCATTTAAACTGATCACACAAATATAGTATTGTACTCTTAAAGTTTGGCGGAAAATTATATTAAACAATAACTACAAACAATTTATAGAGTGGTAGAAGTCTTAGTGCATAAAAAGGTAAAAATGAAAAACTTTAGAATTTCCATTCATGGAGTATGGTATCCACACACTTTTACAAAATTCTTATTAATGGAGTACATTTTCCTAGTATGGTTAAATTTGTGCATTGAAAAATTGAAAATTTGAGAGGTTTATTAATTTTAATGAACGGGTTCATTAATTTTAATGAACGGGTTCATTAATTTTAATGAACGGGTTCATTAATTTTAATGAACGGGTTCATTAATTTTAATGAACGGGTTCATTAATTTTAATGAACAGGTTCATTAATTTTAATGAACAGGTTCATTAATTTTAATGAATAGGTTCATTAATTTTAATGACCGGGTTCATTAATTTGAATGAACGGGTTCATTTATAGTGTAATATCAACCATCTAAAACTGACTCAGAATCTTCTTATGAGCAAAAATCTAGTTGATCTTCCATTTCGCGTCACTAAAGCTATAATTTGAAAAAATCTGAAAGAATTGCTCGACAAAAGGATGGATGCATTACTGTCTTAAAATGGCGTGATAATCGAGATATGCTTATGTTATCTAGTTACTTGTCATAGTAATGCAGTGAGAGCAATAAGGGTGTGGGGTGGAGAGAAAATAAAACCAAATGCAGTTACAGACTATAATGATGCTAAAAAAAGGAATTGCTATGAATTGAATAGAATAGGCTTCATTTCATTCCTCTATTCGCAAAAGCATAAAATGGTATAAAAAAAATTGCAGTTGACCTCTTATTTCGTGTTGCAGTCATAAATGCAAGATGTATAACAAACCATCAGATGAAGCCCCGCTCTCAATGTTCCAAATACAAGAAATTCTCTTGAGGGAGTTGCTGGGGTCGAGTGCATTAGCTACAAATTTTTCAAGGATTCCTCGAGCTTCCACCGTAGTATGCCCATGTACACACACACTTCTTTATAAAAATACCACCACAAAATGGCAAAGAAAATTATCGATGCATGAATGTTTCCATATCAATTTATATGGGGACAGTGAAGCCGAATTCAAAAATGTATCAAATATGATACATGGACGTAGACGACAGGAAAAAAAAATTTAATTTGTGTATCAAATATGATACATGGGACAGTTAAGGTGTTAAGTCTAGAAGCCACACTTTTTTTTAAAGCGATTTTTTAGAAAAAAAAAGGACGCGAAAATTATTTTTGGACGCAACTTATTTAAAGAAAAAAGAACGCGACAATTATTTCTTTGACACAAATAATTCGGAACGACAACGAAACTTTCGCTGGACTAAATTAATTTACATTGTAATTAATTAGAGTAGGTATCCACACTGGAGCGATGCGAATTTTTGCACATTCTTCGGTCGTCACATAATCGCTCCGAATGTTTCGCGCCGGTTTGGGAAAATCTTAAGGGATTTTTTTTTTTATAGAATTTATTTAAAGAAAAAAGTAACGACAAATTTTTTTGAAACAAATAAATATCGAACGACCATTGGGATTTTTGTTGACAAAAATTATTAAGACATTTGGGATTTTTTTTTAGAAAAAAGGACGCGACAATTAATATTTTTTGACATAGACAACTTATTTACAGACATCGAGCTACAACTGTGAAATTATTGTTTTTTGGCACAATAGATTTCAAGACATCAACCGAAAATTATTTTATATAACCAACCACGACCAACGCTTAACTTTTGCCAAACTAAATTAATCTACATGGCCCGATGCGAATCTTTCCACACTTTTCCGTCTACACATATTCGATCCGAATTTTCGCGCCTAAAAATATTTTTTTTAGAAAAAATTGCGCGAATTTTTTTTTTTGAATCAACTTATTTAAGGTTTTGCTCGATAGTTGTTTTACTTTTTGCGAAAAAAAAGGTTGAGAATTTTAGACAACTTACCTATTTCAAGACTTCGAGCAACACTTCTTTTATTTTAGGGACTTTTTTTTAGAAAGAAACGCGAGATAGATTTTTTTTGACAGAAAAAAGGACAAAACAATTGTATTTTTTTGACACCACTTACATACTCACAGAAAAAAGGCCCAAAAATTTTTTTTTGACACAACATCGAGGGAAAATTGGAATTTTTTCGCGAAAAAAAAGCGTGAGAATTTTAGACAACTTACCTATTTCAAGACTTCGAGCAACACTTCTTTTATTTTAGGGACTTTTTTTTAGAAAGAAACGCGAGATAGATTTTTTTTGACAGAAAAAAGGACAAAACAATTGTATTTTTTTGACACCACTTACATACTCACAGAAAAAAGGCCCGAAAATTTTTTTTTGACACAACATCGAGCGAAAATTGGAATTTTTTTCGCGACCTATGCGAACATTTCGGAACCACAGCTTTTGCCAGTCTAAGTTAATCTACATGGCCCGATGCGAATCTTTCAACACTTTTCGGTCTATAGACATATTCGATCCGAATGTTTCCCACCTAAAAATATTTTTTTTAAGAAAAAAATGCGCGACATTTTTTTTATTATTTATTAAAAGGTCTTGCACGATAATTTTTTACTTTTTTTTTTTGGAAAAAAAGTGTGAGAATTAAGTTTTTAGGCAAATTATTTCAAGACATCGAGCAACAATTAAAGGGACTTTTTTTAAGAAAAAATCGCGCGATAGATATTTTTTTGACAGAAAAACAGAAAAAAGGTGCGACAATTATTTTTTTTTTGATAATTCTTATTTAAAGACACAGAACGAGAATTTTTTTATTAAGTCGGTTCGTTAAAAAAAATCCAGATAATTTTTGTATCCTTAACGATGATTTTTTTATCTTCAACGATAATTTTACGAAAAATTTAAAACAATTGTTTTGAGTTCATTTTACCCTTGACTGTCATCTTGGCATTACCAGGAGTTATTAACAAAAAAAAACAAGCGCAATTAGTATAGAACCTTAACATTTTGAAGTGGTAATGCTAACTTGATGTACATTTTCTATTTGCATGCAAATCAATCATCAACAAAATAACACATTAAATTGAAATGTTTCCTAACTTACCTATTTCCTACATCAAATTGATTTCCAACTGAATCGTTATAATATCATCAACTTTTAGCAAACTTAAATGTAGGTACATATGTACAAAAATAGAAAATAAAATACAACATAAAAGGGTTTAACTTTTATGCCATTAGCAAAAGATTCACTTATAAATAGTATTTTCGTGCCAAAAACGTGTCCATTTTCAATGGCACTCCTTGTAGATCTTATATATTATTAAATTAATATCTGATTCCTACAATTTTAGCTAGCTATGTGGGTATAATTAAAAACTCCTTGGAAGAATTTTTGTATTCTATAATTTCAAAGAGAATCCTTAAGAATGTAAAAACAAAGAATATAGGAATAGAATTCCTACATAGACACATACAAGTACAAAAGTGTATGTATGATAACTTATAATACTATAGGTACTTTATCCTGTCTTTTTACAGCGATATTTCATTTTGGCAATTACAACTGACAACAAAACGAAATGTGTATTTGCCAGAAAAGTAAAGAACCCCAGCAAACAATGTTATATATTTTCTTCAAACTCATTGCCAAATAATGAAAGGAAAGAATGAATAAAAAAAATAAAATAAAATAAAACCTTCCTATATATTTTGAATCTCAAAGTTTGAATTCCGGGCACGAATTTCTTTATAAATTTAACTTGAAAATCATTAAAGTTCGACTTAGAATGTATTATATACAAATATACATGCAAAAATGATGAAATTTGATTTCAATTTTGATGGTAAATTCCAAGATTTTATTATAAATGAAACACAAGTTCATATCTACATCCCTATACTTTTCTACCCACACTAAACAGCTTTAGGGAGTCAATAATACAAAAAATTGCTAAAGGAAATGTAAAATTGAATACACAGGGTTTATATTCTTGAGAAGAAATAATTGAAATATTAAGTAAGTTTATTAAATGTAAATATCCATCCTACAAACACACACACATACCTATATCTACAAATGAAATAAGAATTTTCAGAATTGTAGCAAGGATTTTATATTTGTTCCGTTTTTCATTTAGGTATATTTGTTTTGGAATTGGCCTTATACCATATTGAGTTTGCATATTAAGTTCCTTTCCTATAGCAACCTACACACAAATGTTGTTTTATCATTTATGTATAATTGCAGGTGAGGATATGTTTCGACACATATATTATGTATAGGACCTATGTAGTATGTATATTGTATAGGTACTTTAAAGCTTCATTATTTTTGATAATATACAGTATAGGTAGGGTGCATAGACCTTGGGCTTACAGAGCGCTTAAATTTAATTATGAAATGTATATCTTCCTATTTTGGGTTATTACATATCAATTATTTAGGCTTTAGGAAAAAGAGAGTTTTTGCTGCAGTATTACTTACAGAGACTGAAAGACGCAAATATTTTATTCAGGAAGTTCAGGTCATCGTTCAATCATTTTTGTTTTCCGTAATAACATCCCTGTCTATTAAAGCTTTTTATACTTAAAAATATCAGCAGTCTTATATAGACCCTGTTTAGATTATGACTTTCCCTAAGCCATGACGATAATGTTGTGGGTGAGAGCGTTGAGGAGCTCTATTCCCAAACCCATCGTCATGGCGCGCCATGGCGTAGTGAAAAGTCACAATATAAAAATTAACCCTGTTTCGATCGACATTTAAAGTGTAGGACCTCTTAAGTCATAAAATTAAAATAAAAAAAAAATATTAACGCAAAAAAATCAACATATCAGAGCTATATCTTTCGGCAATTTCAGCGTAACCATGTTCTTCTGAACATTTTACAGAAAAAGAAAAATTTTATTTGCATCTAAGTGAATCTACTAATAGTTTTTTTTAGTTTCCACATATCAAACGAAAATATTAACGAAAACCCCCCCCCCAAAAAACTAATTCATTCCACAAAATATCACCTAAAGCTACCTACCATTCAATAATCAAAATTTTACGGCGTTTAACGCCCAAAGAAATAACGCCCGATTTGATTTGGAAATATCGCCCAAAAAAGTTCTGAAAAATTGTTGTTGTTTTTTCTCAATTTGAACGTTTTTTTTCCAATTTTTATTTTTTTTTTAAGGGAAGAAAGCCAAAAATAAAAATTTGGAAAGTCAAAATTAGAAATATCGCCCAAAAACATCCAGAAAAAGGAAATAACGCCCAAGTCTTAGGAAATAACGCCCAAATAATAATAAAAACTCAATACTAACACTAACAATATCGTTTTTTGAAAATTAAAACGGCGTATAAACAATTTGGTATGTATGGCATGCTGGCCCCTGCAACCCCCCTGCTTGAACACACACATTATACGATTGGGGGGGTAGGTGTGAGGCTGGGTGTATGCAAAGTTTCTTTAAATCCAAATTCTTTAAATGCAAAAGAGACTTTGCATACACCCAGCCTCGTACTAACCCCAAATCCTATAATGTGCCCAAGCAGGAGGGAAGCATGTCCCCCAAACATACCATACTGTTTACGAGCCACGATTATTTTATCATTGAAATTTCACTTTAGAATTACCGCTCAAAATTGAATAAATAACGCCCAAATTTTACAAAAACAATTTAGATTGAAAATATTTGAGCGATATTTTCAACTTAAAATTTGGAAAAATATAAATTTAGAGGGGGGGTGGGACGATAAAAATAAATTGGGGCGATATTACCAAACCGATTTGAGCGTTATTGCCTAACGCCTGTTAAAGCAACATTTAAAAAAAAAAACTTACCAAATTTCTGAAAGGGTGATATCGAAAAAGTTTACATTATCTTCTTTACCAATAAGACAGGCACTTTAAAACACACTAAAAAAATAGAAAATTAAATAAAATAAAATAAAAAAGCGGTCAAAAAAAGTCATTATGTTGAAAAATGTAAACTAAAATAAAAACTTTAAAGAAGTCATTAAAAAAATTTCCCACTAGACAGAAAAAAACTTGAAAGTATTTTTGACTAATTTATTTAATAAAAAAAAAAAAACAAAACACTCACAAAAGCATAAAACCCGGCAATTTGAATTTAAGGATTATTTCTAACTCTCACACAATCACACCGAACAAAAAATTTACTACCAACAGCATGCGACCAACCGCGTCGTCGCACGGCAACAAGAAAAAAAAATGAAAGAAAAAAATTCATCAAATTTTATTTCATAGAAAAATCACTTTTTTGAAGGAAAATTAATAATTTTTTTTAGAAAAATGATCTTCACAAATTCAAAAACACTTTTTTTATAAATTTTTAATTAAAAATTGAATATTTTTTTTCAAAATAAATATTTCTTTTCACACGATCGCGGAGCAAAATCTATGAAGAAAAATTATAATTTGCTGCACTTTAACCAAAGCCGAGATAACTGTAACGAAAGAGATTAGAGAGAATTTTCAGCGAAAAAAAAAAAACCATGATGTACGATAGATTTTTGTTGTTTGCTTTCGCTTTTGCTTTGCTGGGTGATCTCTGAGTGCAGTATGTGGTTGGTTTGATGAGTCGGAGAGAAGGTCATGGCGAATTTGGGAAGAGCTGAATAGAATTTGTGATTTTTTTATGGGGTAGTTTTATTTTTTTTGTCTGTGGGTGGTTTGCTGGTTAGGTGCGTATTTGAGTAGGTTGCCAATTTGACATTAAGACAAAGTACTAAAAATGTGAATATTGATTGGTAGGTAGTTTTTAGGTGATATTTTGTGGAATGGAATAGTTTTTTGTGTTTTTCGTTCATATTTTCGTTTGATATGTGGAAATTAAAAAAAACTATTATAGTATATTAACTAAGATGCAAATAAAATTAAATACTTAAATTTAATTGAAAAAAAACAAGTGTAGGTATTAACAAGAGAATTTGTAAACACCTATTTTAGAAGATTTTTAATAAATAACAGTCAGACAAAATCTAATACTTGTTCCAAGTGCAAAATCGGTCAAATCCAATTGTTCCAAAGAATCAACCAAAAATATTGAAAACTGAATATTTAAAGCCCAAAAAACTCTTTAAATGAAAATATGTATCTTATTATGTCGCACCCTTAGAATGAAAGTGACCTAACTCAAAAATTTTCATAACTTCTTATTTTTCAATAAACTGAACTTAAAAAGCGAAATGAACTCTAAAACCATGGTTGTAAAAATGATGCCGAATTTTTTAGTTAGATCACTTTCATTCTAAGGGTGCGATGTATATCCTTACTCTTTAGCATGAACATTTTAATTAAAATGCATTTTAATGAAATTTTGCACACAAAAATCAATTTTAAGAAACGAAAGTCTGAGACAAGTTAGAAGAGCCCTAGAAAAACTTGAAACAAATTTTAGAATTTTGGCTTTCTTAAAAGGGGGGGGCAGAACAAGGATAGTAAGATATTTTCATTTAAAGTGTTTTTAAGGCTTAAAATCTTCAGTTTTCACTATTTTTGGATGATTCTGCACTTGGAACAAATTTAAGGAATTGGATTTTTGGAAAATGGTAGGAGGGGGGGGGGGGTCAGGGGAGTTTCGAAAAAGTTAAGGAACTTGGAGATGTTTTTTCAAAGTTCCTTTTTAAGCTGATAATATGAATGTAAAGTCAGAACATTTTTTCAATACATGCATTTATCAACGTGTTCTAAAGTAAATGCATTTTTGGATTTTTGAAAAAAAGTTTGGAAGGATTAATCTTTAAAAATACACGTCCTACAATTTAAATTTTTGGAACAATGGTTAGAAAACTTTTTGAAATCCGAAAAAAAAACCAAAAATAAGAATTTCGAAAAAAGAGGGGTGGTTAGAATTTTTTCGAATTTTGCCCATAACTTTTGAAATTTTGAACATGGTAAGGCTAATAATTGGCGTTAATTTTTGGTTAATTTTTCGTGAAAGAAAAAAATGTTCGCGCTTGTTTTATTTTTAAATAATCCCTGGTAATGATAACTTGACCGTTAAAATAGCATTACCATCAGAGGTTATTCTTTGAAAAAGGTTAGGTTAGGTTTATGTGGTTGTCAAGCAGAACGCTGGACACACTTAGACCATTGGTTGGCCCATTGTGATACCACAGGAATCTAGGAAACTATCTTCCTACTCGTTGAACCATTTACAGCTTCTTACGAAGCGAGCGAGACTATTAATGTCATGACTTGCCAGATCACTAGGATCATTGTAGTAAAATTCTCCTAAGTGGAGCCTACGTCGTTGAGATAGAGCAGGGCATGTACAGAGAAGGTGAGGAATCGATTCTTCCTCTTCTTCGTCCATACAACTCCTGCAGAAGTAGTTAGAAAATACACCAAGCCTTGTTGCATGCTTGCCTATTAGACAGTGCCCAGTAATGACACCTATGACAGAGCTAATGTGCAGTCTGCTTAGAGATAACAAGTTCCTAGAGCGCTTCAGATCCAGCACAGGCCAGATCTGTTTTGTGGCCTGACATGTGGCAATAGGTATTACTCCACCTAAGGTTTGTTCTCTTTATTGCATCTTGTTTTAGCAAAAGTTTACAGGTAGTGATGGGTATACCAATATTTGTCCGATTTCACGGTATAGGTAGTAAAGTTCCACTTTTGGCGAGTTCGTCTGCTTTGCAATTGCCTGGAATGTCCCTATGACCCGGCACCCAGCAAAGGTGAATGTTGAACTGCTGTGCCATCTCCAAGAGAGATGATCGGCAATTAAGGGCAGTTTTTGAAATTGTAGAGACAGAATCCAGAGATTTAATGGCTGCTTGGCTATCCGAGAAAATACGGATATCTGTAGTTGATATCACGTTTTCTTTGAGCCAAGACAGGACTTCCTTTATCGCCAAAAGTTCCGCCTGGAACACGCTACAGTGATTGGGAAGACGGAAGGTTCTTTGAAAAAACAAGCGCGACAATTTTCTTTCTTTCACGATAAATTTACGAAAGATTCACGACAGAAGAATTTTAAAATTTGAAATGGAAATGCTAACTTGAGGGTCATAACAAAATGAGTGATGATGATTGGCAATCATTTGACCACTAAATTATTTAAATAATAAAAACAAAACATAAATACATCAAGATCACCAAAAACAAACTATAAATTGATGTTGAATTGATGTTTTTGGAAATGGCCTTTTTTTATTAGAAACCACCATGAGAAATTCGATTTATTTTTCTTTATAGATCTTCTCGAATAGCTGACGTTTTTGTTTTTTTTTTTTTTATTATTTCCTTTAAGATGGCTACTTACATTGGTGCAAAATTCTTCTTCTTAACAATTAACTAATTTTTATAAAAAGCTCTTCACTAAAATGTTTTTAGTTTAAAAACATTTTTAATTAGTATCATACTAAATCTATTTTCTTTAATAAACTTCAGCTCAACATGCCCTTAAAAAAGTGACAGTTCGTGCTAACAAGGAAGCAAAGATACCATTTTCATATTTTTAATTGTCAAAGTGACAGTTAGGCATTCGGTTATTTTAAGGCCCAGTTTCACAATAGATGTAAGTGTCACTTAAGTGCGTGACAAATTTTATGGAAACTAATGCCCAATTTCACAGTGTAAACTTATCGGGCGCTTAAGTGCCACTTACTCAGAAAGTAAAACCGCTCCTAAAGGGCCAAAACGGGAAAATTAAGTGCCACTTATTTTGTTAAGTTTGTACTTTGAAACTGGCCCTAACTTAAAATTTTTTTCTCTCGTTTAAAATTTGGAAAATACTTTTTTTAACCTAGCATCATACTAAAAATACTTTTATATCGTACTTTATCGTCTAAAATTTTGAGCCATTTTAATTATACTTATAGTTTCTGTAAAATACAAAATAGCAGCTATGTAGGACGTAGGTAGAAATCTAATGTTTGCCTTCATTAAACATACAATTTACCTGCATAACTAATTTCTACAAAAGAATCCATTTGTATGATGTTCATAAATTTCTACCTCTAAAGACATCAAAGGCATTTTCACTTTAAAATTTCCTTTAATAATAGGTAGGTATAAAGTGAAGTCGGTAGGTAGGTAGCAAGAAACAACTTACAAGTTGTTGTCTTTCTCATTTGGTTTTTTAGTCAAACAATATGTAAGCACCAACTAAGCAATGTTTGTAAATATTCTAAAACACACATCTATACATTATACACACAAAATTTTCCTAAGAAGCTTATGAATCTGTAAACTTCATTAAGACTTTCCGCAAGCCTTTTTTTTTTTGTTTTTTTTTTTTTTTATTTTAATATACCACGCCGTCATCACGCAAAGACTTCCCATAAACGTAATTATGCTAATTTCTATATAAACACACAGAGAGAATCTAAAGTGCTTGAAGAAGAACGACGACAACGTTCACGTGAAGACATCCAAAGCAAAGCAAAGCAACACACGGAATGTTTTGAAAAGCCTTCTGTGTTTTAAGATGACGATGAGGTTTTTTTTTTTTGTCTTGTTTTTTGTTTTATGTTTTTGTTTTTGACTACAAGCAATCAACACGCGTGCCGCTATGTAAAAATCTTTGACGTATAAGGCACTAGGTTAATTGGAAAGAGTTTGGAAAAGCTTGGTTTTCTTATTTATTTTTTTTTTACATTATCAAAGAAGGTCTTGAGGAGATAATCCACTTGTGATACGAGTTTTAATTGTAAGCAATTACTTTGACTTAAGAACGCAAAGAAGAGGTTTTGAGAGAAAATATTCTATGAAGATTCATTGAAGAGAAGAAAAAAAGTTAACAAAAAATAACAATTCAAGGAAATGATGAAGGCGTGATGATGCTGTGCTGCTGCATGGAAATTTAATGATGTAATTATACTTTGAATGCAAAGATATATATCGTTTAAAAGCTGTGAACCTATTTTGAAAAAAAAACGAAAATCATTTAAGAACTGTGAACTTAATAAAAAAAACAAAAATGACTTTCAACAAATCTACCTTCATAAAATTTAAACAAAATAAACTTCGGCCTTTTGTTCCAAATTTCGTTTTTGTATTCCAAAAAATTCTGTTTGGATGTTTTTAAATTAAAACTTTAGTTATGGGTGCGAGTAGAGGGTTACTAAGATTTTTTTTCGGATCCAAGTGGTTTAGTACATTTTCAAACGGAAGTGACGTAAGACGCCAACTATTTTCGAGTAGATTCGACGGAAACTGATGCTCCACTATAAACTTCCTCGGACTTATATGGAAGGTTGTTATCTCGGAAAAACGAGAACAAGATATACTAGGCTATTAGCGAATACACGAACCAGTTAATGTACATACATCTATTAATATACAAGTCAAGTTAAATTACGATTATACAGACGGTCAACGGAAATGTTTAATGCTTTAACTCCTCGACGTCACCAAAAATGTTATCAATAAACTAGCCGTGTTTTATTATCTATACGGATCTGTATCAGGATCACGTAATACAACAACAACTTGGGATCCATACACAGAACAGGATCCCAAGTAGTTGTTGTGTTAAGTGTTGAAAAATGATCTTAAGCCAGATGGATAAGTTCCATATGGATATTCGTTTATTCGTTGACTGTGCCAACATTAGCTGCGTTTTATTATCTTAGGATCTAGATCGGGATCATCTTTTTACACGTAATACAACAACAAATTTGGATCCTGCTCTATATCTGGATTTATTTTAAAGATCCGAAAATAAGTTTTAACTGTGGCGAGTATAGACGGCTCTTTAGTCAAGTAAAGAAAGTAGACAGTATCTACATGAAAAATAAACAAACATAAGAAAAAAAAAATGAGTATACAACACTGTTGTCATTATGGATCCGTATCGTTTTATTTTCATGGGATGATCCTGATCCAGATCCGTAGATAATAAAACACGGCTATTGACGATCAGGTCGAAGTGACTGCAGTCTGTGAATGTGGTCCTAAAATATGTTGACGTGTTATCTATGTCAACACGGTTTTTTGTTAGTTTCAACGCGTTGACATTCCAACTATGATGATCACACGACTTGACTACATTCCAATTTGATCGTTGATGCCAAGTTGATGGGAGCAAAAAAAAAAAAAAATACGACCTTGAAAAAAATCGAAATTTCATTTTTGATGACATTTTCGGTCAAAATACTAATTTGGCGAGATTTCAAGAGATTTTTCCAACTCAAAAAGTGAGTGAGTGATGTTGATGGCTTCAAAACCTTGAAAAAAATCGAAATTTCAAAATTAAATTTTTTGCTCCTGAAAAAGGTTATTTAGGGCTTTTTGATGACATTTTCGGTCAAAATACTAAATTTGGCGAGATTTCAAGAGATTTTTCCAACTCAAAAAGTGAGTGAGTGATGTTGATGGCTTCAAAACCTTGAAAAAAATCGAAATTTCAAAATTAAATTTTTTGCTCCTGAAAAAGGTTATTTAGGGCTTTTTGATGACATTTGATGACATTTTCGGTCAAAATACTAAATTTGGCGAGATTTCAAGAGATTTTTCCAACTCAAAAAGTGAGTGAGTGATGTTGATGGTTTCAAAATTAAATTTTTTGCTCCTGAAAAGGGATATTTAGGGCTTTTTGATGACATTTTCGGTCAAAATATTAAATTTGGCGAGATTTCAAGAGATTTTTCCAACTCAAAAAGTGAGTGAGTGATGTTGATGGCTTCAAAACCTTGAAAAAAATCGAAATTTCAAAATTAAATTTTTTGCTCCTGAAAAAGGATATTTAGGGCTTTTTGATGACATTTTCGGTCAAAATACTAAATTTGGCGAGATTTCAAGAGATTTTTCCAACTCAAAAAGTGAGTGAGTGATGTTGATGGCTTCAAAACCTTGAAAAAAATCGAAATTTCAAAATTAAATTTTTTGCTCCTGAAAAGGGATATTTAGGGCTTTTTGATGACATTTTCGGTCAAAATACTAAATTTGGCGAGATTTCAAGAGTTTTTTCTAACTCAAAAAGTGAATGAGTAATGTTGATGGCTTCAAAACCTTGAAAAAATCGAAATTTCAAAATTAAATTTTTTGCTCCTGAAAAAGGATATTTAGGGCTTTTTGATGACATTTTCGGTCAAAATACTAAATTTGGCGAGATTTCAAGAGATTTTTCCAACTCAAAAAGTGAGTGAGTGATGTTGATGGTTTCAAAATTAAATTTTTTGCTCCTGAAAAGGGATATTTAGGGCTTTTTGATGACATTTTCGGTCAAAATATTAAATTTGGCGAGATTTCAAGAGATTTTTCCAACTCAAAAAGTGAGTGAGTGATGTTGATGGCTTCAAAACCTTGAAAAAAATCGAAATTTCAAAATTAAATTTTTTGCTCCTGAAAAAGGATATTTAGGGCTTTTTGATGACATTTTCGGTCAAAATACTAAATTTGGCGAGATTTCAAGAGATTTTTCCAACTCAAAAAGTGAGTGAGTGATATTGATGGCTTCAAAACCTTGAAAAAAATCGAAATTTCAAAATTAAATTTTTTGCTCCTGAAAAAGGATATTTAGGGCTTTTTGATGACATTTTCGGTCAAAATATTAAATTTGGCGAGATTTCAAGAGATTTTTCCAACTCAAAAAGTGAGTGAGTGATGTTGATGGCTTCAAAACCTTGAAAAAAATCGAAATTTCAAAATTAAATTTTTTGCTCCTGAAAAAGGTTATTTAGGGCTTTTTGATGACATTTTCGGTCAAAATACTAAATTTGGCGAGATTTCAAGAGATTTTTCCAACTCAAAAAGTGAGTGAGTGATGTTGATGGCTTCAAAACATTGAAAAAAATCGAAATTTCAAAATTAAATTTTTTGCTCCTGAAAAAGGATATTTAGGGCTTTTTGATGACATTTTCGGTCAAAATACTAAATTTCGCGAGATTTCAAGAGATTTTTCCAACTCAAAAAGTGAGTGAGTGATGTTGATGGCTTCAAAACCTTGAAAAAAATCGAAATTTCAAAATTAAATTTTTTGCTCCTGAAAAAGGATATTTAGGGCTTTTTGATGACATTTTCGGTCAAAATACTAAATTTGGCGAGATTTCATGAGATTTTCCCAACTCAAAAAGTGAGTGAGTGATGTTGATGGCTTCAAAACCTTGAAAAAAATCGAAATTTCAAAATTAAATTTTTTGGTCCTGAAAAAGGATATTTAGGGCTTTTTGATGACATTTTCGGTCAAAATACTAAATTTGGCGAGATTTCAAGAGATTTTTCCAACTCAAAAAGTGAGTGAGTGATGTTGATGGCTTCAAAACCTTGAAAAAAATCGAAATTTCAAAATTAAATTTTTTGCTCCTGAAAAAGGATATTTAGGGCTTTTTGATGATATTTTCGATCGAAATACTAAATTTTGCGAGATTTCAAGAGATTTTTCCAACTCAAAAAATGAGCAAGCGAATCGAAGATTTTTTTCTCAGAATTTTGACAGCAAACCTGTGAAATTTTTCTTTTCATGTAACTTTGATTGCTGAGATCTTCAAGATTTCATTTTCCTGAACATGTGCTTGAACTTTAAACTGTCAGATTCAAGATTAAAAAACTTTAAAAAAATCGAAATTTTAAAATTAAATTTTTTGCTCAGAAAAAAAATGCGTTTTAAGGGCTTTTGGATGACATTTTGCTTCAAATAGGTCAAAATATAGTTTTCTACCTATCTGTCAAGCGATAAATTCTAAAATAACATTGTAGGATGGCTACTATGTTGATGGATTTAAAAAAAAAACTCTAAAGATGCAAACATTTATGAAATTTTATTTTGTATTCTTTAAAAAATGTGATTTTAAGTCTTTCGATTCGGCTGACATTTAAAACAAAAAATTCTATTTATGTTTTTTGTATTTTTTGACTGAACTATAAGACGTGTATGGCTAGGTATACATTTCTGCCGAAGAAGTGCCTAACTTCCACTTTAAATATTTTAGAAAGATGTGTTCTTGTAATTACGGGACACTTTGAGAAAGAGACATTTTTATATTTCTTGATTTTCAGTACTTTTTTGAAAAAAAAAACAGAACTTCTGTTCTTCAATTATGGCTTAATTCTGTCAAACAGAAAAATAAAATTTGATAAAAAATTCTACTTCGAATTTCCTATATAACAAACAACTCATAATTCATTCTCCATTTTCTCTCAAATTTGTTCTAACTAAATTACACCCAAGAGACATTGACACTAACGAGCTTGTATAGATCTCAAATTTCTATATATAGGTAACAACCCCATATAACCTTTGTCCAAAAAAATTCTTAGATACAATCAAGTTTAATTGTTTAAACATTAATTCGACGCTTCTTCAAAATCTTTTTTTTCTCAAGAAATTTACAATTTTCTTCTTTTTATTTTTTTTTGTTGAAAATTCATTAAAGGACATTGCGTGGAAAAAAAATAAATATCAAACTTCAAAACCATTGAATGGGGTCCACATTCAATTAAACTCAAGCCTAAAATATTTGGCTTCTTTTAAACGTTCGGAATACCAATCCTGATGAGGACTTCTATTAGATTTTTCAATTCTTATGTATGTAGCTACTTCTATATATACATTCATATTGTGTTCTTGTATGATGGGATAAATGGAGAAGGCGCAGGGGGGAAATTTGAAAAAAAAAGCTGTCATTACAATTCCAGACAGTTGTGTCCGAAATGGCACCACTACCGTCAATAAAATGAAGGCTAACGAACCACTGCCTCCAGCGGCGGCGGCGACGGCCAGCTCTTAGATATACACCCAAGCCGAGGAGCAATGAGATATGAGAGGGAGGAAGGGGGGTTGGAACAACAAAAGAAACCGACGAAAAGCAATTTATCTCCGAAAAATTGCCAAATACTAGGACGAAAATGATCTTTTTTGTATTCGTCCATATCCGTAGAATACAGGGATGGATATATACGCTTTGGGATGGGAGTTAGGTCCACTCTTTCTCTCAAGGGAATCAAGCCAAATAACGTATGTTAGAAATTGCAGTTCGTTAACGTGATATGAATATGAAGAGGATATTGTTCGGGTTTTTGGGTTCTAGAGATTTTTTTTTTTTATTTTCATTTTTTTTATTTTTTTTTAGTTTTTTCTGTGTTTACGGAAATGGCAACGTTTGCCGGAGCGGATGCCAATATTTGAAGAAGTGGCCATTTTTCGATGTCATCATAGCACAAAAATTAAGCGGAATTCGTTGAAATGAGAAATACAATGAATTGTTGTTTTGGCAATTGTGAAAATGTTTTGTTTGAATTGTTCAGCATAGCAGAACCATTACATATTGTGTGCTGTTGCAGATGAATTTTTTTTTTTTGACGAAAAGGAAGGAAATGGAGTTTGTTTTTTTTTTTTTTATTCTAGAGAGAGGGAGAGGGAGAGAAAGAGTAAATTGTTAAAAATTATTGAGTTTTCAGAGTATGAGGAGAGGATATTGTTTAAATTCCAAAGCGTAGCATATTCCCTTATAATATCACCAACCCTCTGTCCTATTGAATTAATAAAAATAAATATTTTCTGTATTGACAGGATATTTTTTGTTGATTCAGTAAGTATGTATGCTTTAACCACAATTGCAAATCTGTGTTAATCCTATGCAAATCTAATTGCAAACGAACTATACACCTGACACCCATTTTGTGGCATCGCAAAATGAATAAAATAAAAGTAAGTATGGGAAGTTTTCCCTCCTGATAGAGATAGACTAAGAAAGAGAAAGAGAGAATGACACTTTTAACACTTTCGTGGAGACGACGACGATTGGATTACACTATGAATTTCATTACACTCAGTGTCACCGCACAAGACACAATCCCTCTGGATTACGTTTGAAAATTGAATAATCTCCAATGTGCATCTGGTGAGAAAATTCCATTACTCTCAAATCCCCCAATACAAAAAAAAATGGGGTGGTTCGTCTGGTCATGTCACGCAAGGTTTAGGGGTTATATGGTTGTGGGATGAATTGTATAAATAAGTGAAGACATTGCATTTGCTGTACAGATACAGTGCACATGTAAAGAAATGAATAGTAAGAAAAGTATATATATTGTGTTGCATTTCCTTATCTCTGTTTTGTATAACTTTGATCAACATATTTTATTGTGATCTAAATGAATTTGAAATATTTGACTTGGAAGTCGAAGTAAAAATGATTTTTTTTTATTTTGTAAGCATTGATGGAATAAAATTTTGGGTACAGACAAATAAACTCTGTTTCATGGGAAGAAAGGTATATGAACCATTTAATAGGAGTGTTACGAATAGAGCCCTCGCTGTTAGTTCAAAAAAAAATTCTGTTTAAGTAATTTCCTCTATAATTTGAAATTATTAATAAACAAAATTGGTCTTAGTGCCACAAAATCTCGTGTAGAACCAGGACCTAGTCAAATAGAACTCTCAATTCCTCCTGCTGCCATGGTGTTCCACAGGTAAGTGTCTTAGGACCAATATTGTTTTTTTTTATAGGTATTTATATTATAGTGACATTCCATTGAATGTGTCTCAGTGTAAGGATTTTAAAGTAGTTTTTCCATCTAGGAAGGACTGGCAAGACGACACGTGCGTCGTCGTATCAAGAGAATTTGACACAACTATTTTTATTGATGGTTCAAAGATGGAGTGTGATGTTGGTTCAGGAATATATTCCATATCAAATATCTTTAGATTTTTTTGATCTGGAAAATAGATCTTTAGATTTTTTCGGCTACTCATATTTGCTAGTTTTTTTAATTATGAGCAATTAGGGAAGCATGTGAGATACTCAAACAGGACTCTAGCCAATACCACTATTCTGACAGCTGTTAAAGCCTCACTGTAGTCAACTTCCTCTGAGCTCGCCAGACTGAATATGGACCTTATTATCTGGGTTCCGGGTCACTGTGGCATTGAGGGCAACAAACGGGCTGATGAATTGCCCAGGAAAGGTTCAGCCCCTCATAGCTAATTTGCGGAAAGAGTCGACATTTCACTTGGAGTTATGAAGGGCAATATATTTTTAAATTTTCTTAACGAATCCAATCGCAGGTGGGACTTCTTTAACAAATTACATTATTTGTAGGAAGAATTGTCTCACTTATAAGTAAATCCTGAACAAATGACTTAATTTGCAGACTCGCAGGCGAGACATAGCCAAAGTCGTGGCGACATGTTCAAGGATTTGATATCCTTCCCCAACGAAATGCATTGGTTTTAGATAGATACTGTATCGTGTTCTTCCTAGTACTAGACGATCCTCCTAAGGTATCAAACCTCTTAAGTCTCTGGTCCAACCGACAAATAATCCAGCTTGGCATATTGCTGCTCGACTCAGACTCTGCAAACATTTTTTACCCACAAGTCAAACGAATTATGGTATAAAAAAGGAGCATTCTAGCGCTAATTGGGTCAATGAGCTAGGCTGCTCGTGGCCGCTATTTTTACCTACATACTTAAATTCCGTTGAACTACATTCAAAGGCGATGAAATTTGAGTTGGATAGGAAAATTAATTTATAAACGGGCTTTTCAACATTTCTGAATAAAGTTCTTCACACATAAAAGCTAGGTGTATTCCTTGCTTTGAACTTCTCTGATTTTCTTTCTAAAACTACACATTTTTTTTTGATTTAAATTCGTATAAATTCGCAGATTTCGACAGTACCGGAACGAATTGTAATATTGTCACAAGGTCATAAGTTTTGTTTGCATTGTGGACTTATGACCCTGTACCAAAGTTAATTTACCTGTTGAGTAACTTTACGTAAAACGGGCCCTAAATATTTGCACTTTGCAAAACTTTATCTGATGCGACGTTCTGTACACATACAGCAAAAATAAAAGTGGCTCAAGTAAGGAGCCCTGTGTCAACCCGGCATGGACTACAAGATATGAGGGAAATTGATTTTCCATAGTGCCACGCATTTTTAACGATTCATTAAGTATGGGTGCAAAAGCTTCATCGTCCATATGTTTAGATTGTTAGAGTAACCTTTATCTGTGATTACTAACTAGAAGGCACATTATTTTATCATTCAATCGAAAAATTATTAAGTTTTAGTTTAAACAAACAACAGAGCCTCATCTGTAGAAGCTTAAATTTAAATTATCTCTCTTGAATAACATTCATATATTTGGGAAGAGAGATAATGAACTTTTAATTTTATCAATTTAACTTATAGCTTCCAAGGACGATATTAAATAATTTAACAATCGAGGTCGGGTAATATCCTTTGATAAGTTTATTGACAAAATGAGAAAATCACAAGTGACATGTCAAATAAATTAAGAAATTTAAATGCAAATTTATATCAAAATTGAAATCAATCCGAGACGTCATGCACTCATTCCTTTGGGAATAATATTTACATATTATATTCGTTTTGCCTTTTATTTAAAAGCAAAAAAAAAAAAACATCCTATGCCCTAACAACATGAATTATTTGGTTAATTAAGAATGGGTTTGTTTAGAGTTACTTGTTGAAATTCAATGGGCAATTAATTAAAGGAATAAATTACTTTATGAGTACCATGCAACTTGCTTTTCAACTATAGCGATAGATAAATTTGTATCTAGGATCTATAAGGACGAGTATTGGAATCAGAAAAAAAACAAAAAAAGTTCGACGTATAAATCAAATGATTATTAAAATGATAAAGAATCTAAAAAAAAGTGGTTCCTGCAGTAAAATAAAATAAAATAAAATAAAATAAAATAAAATAAAATAAAATAAAATAAAATAAAATAAAATAAAATAAAATAAAATAAAATAAAATAAAATAAAATAAAATAAAATAAAATAAAATAAAATAAAATAAAATAAAACGTAATAAAATGTAATAAAACAAAATAAAATAAAATAATGTAAAGGTAAAGTAAAATAAAACAAAATAAAAAAATTAATTTAAATTAAATTAAAATCATTAAAATCCTAAATTATGTTCAAATTCGATTGGAGTTTAATTTTGCGTTAAAAATAAGAACAAACTGAAATTTATTTAGATTCTTGAAGTGAAGCTTTTTAACGCACAATAAAACCGACTGACACGGAAGTAAATTGAAACCATATTATAGCAAACAAAATTTAAAATTAATTACCCGCTTAATCGTTTGCTAGAAATTCTGAAAATTATCGATATGTTTAATCAACGAAGCATATCTACAACTTAAGTGATAAGGTGAAATGTCAGGCTACATATTGGAAGCTGTACACATTATGGGGGGATGTCAAAAAAAATCATACTAGAGAGGGAAGGATGTGTGCCGCCATCAATTTGATTTTCAAAAAGTGAATGAACAATTTTAGAAATTTTGTAACCCTCCTCTAATAAGATCGACAGAAATTTTGAGGTTAAGGAGAGGCGTAATAGGTTTGGATATTCTACCAATTAAATTTCTGTACCTTAAGAAAAACTTCAATACATACAGCAATTTAAATGGTAGAATATCCAAACCTTACTGCCATCGTGTTTCCAGTTGTTTGCTGACACAAATATGTATCCCAATTTTTCTGTTAACAATTCGTGCAGCATTACCTACTTTCGGGGAAATATCACTTACAGTATGTAAAGCTGTCATATTCCTAACCTCTCAACGCCCTCCTACTTAAGAAAACACAATTCCTCTTGCCAATTTTAGGGTCACGCTTTCTATATACCATCTATGTAAATATTTGCATAAGTTTCTTCGACCTATAGACGTATCAAAACATATTTTTTCTTTATTTTTCCAAACACGCTATACCTATCTGAAATTTAATATGAAAATGTGTTGACGTAAGCCATTGCACCAGTTAAATTAAGTCTTTAAGAAAAGTTTAAAGAAACTTCCTGTTAATACTTGCACTTCCTTCACGGGCTCTTGCATGAGTTTGCTAAATACAAAAAAAAAAAGAGTAACACATCCGTATAAGAAATGAAGTGCTTCCTTATGCATCAAAGTATCTTCAATATAAATATACCTTCAAACAAAAACAACAACAAAAAGAAGAGTTAAAACTTTACCTACTTCTGTTTTTTTTTTTCGTCCAAAACGAAAAGTTTACCTTGCTTCCTTTTTACAAGAAGCTTTAACCTATATGGTGTTCTTATATTTGCAAAAAAAAAAAAGTTATTGTTATTCAGTTTTGACTTGTTTTCTTCTTCTTCTTTTTCAATACAGAAACTTATTGTACCTCTTAGGAAATAGTTTCCCAGAATTTTCGTTTAAGGTAAAGAGTTTTTTGTTTTGTCTATTTGAGAGAAAGAATTTTTTTTTTGAGTTTTCAAAACTGTCAAAATATAGGGACTTTCAAAGAGGATTTGGTTACATAGAAAAACAATTTCATGATGCTGTGAAACAGACTTTAGAAAAAAAAATAAAAACAAAATTTAGGTAAGTTTAAAGCAACAAGTTATTCTTTTTTGAGAATGGTAGCATTTTTTTTTGAAGTTCTGTGTCAAAGCTAAGTGATATAGTGTAAAGTTAAAAGAAAAGATGGAAGATTCAAATTATTTCCTTTTTTTTAAGTTTTCTGTGATGAAAATACCTTGCGACAATGACGATACAAACTAAAAGCTTAAAAGAATTTGAACTGGTAAAAACTTATATTGAAGAAGACGCGTTTACGAAAAGGGTCCATGATCGGAAAAGTTTTCAAATAGGTAAAATAGGTTTTCAAATTAAAAATGGAAGGAATTTCAACAGTTGATAAGAAAACAAGGGATTGGGAGTTTTTAAGAAAAAGATTTAGTCCAGTCATTGAAATTGAAAAGCTGTAAAATTTCAAATCCAGTTTTAGAAAAAGGAAACATTTGTGTGTACGCAATTTTGAAAGAATTACATATATGCATACACTAATTTTGAAAAAAAAATAATAACTATCGACAATACATACCGAAAGTGCAGAGAAATACTCAGCCCTATCACAAATTCCATCGTGATATAAAATGTATATTACGAATCACGAAAAATCTATTGCAGAATCCGTTCGTAGGTAGAGGAAAATCTACTATAAGAATTTCGAAATGAGAGGAATTAGATATCACTAACTCCGAATGAAACAGAAATATCACAATTTCGTAGCCAAGTATAGAAAACGATTGTGTTTCAGTAAAAAAAAGTTTTTTTTACAAAATCTTAAATTTGCAATGGTATGCAAAAGCAAATTAATCAATTTTTATTTTGTTTAAAATTCTTAAACTCCTTAAATAATTGAATGCCATGTCAGTACCTACAGAACAAATTCACAAAGGAAGTCAAAAGAAAACTATGCGCTTTAAAAAAAAAAACCGTTCCGAATCAAATCCGTAAACGCAATTAATTTCCGCTGCCGCGCCGCATGAATTCAAAAAAAAGTGTGAGTGCCGGGACTCACGGTTAAGATGTGTAAACATCAACATTCGTCCGAATGCCTCATAGACCGAGAACCTACATCAAATTTAGGGTGTGGATGATAGCAAAAATTTACTGGTATTTTTATATAGATCTTAACTTTTCATAAGCAAATTTGAAAATCGGTAATGATGCATGGAAAATGCGTTTTTTAGTTTACCGACAATGGCCCTAATCACGCTTATAAAAAGTTAAGATCTATCTAAACATACCAGTGAATTTTTGCGATCACTCACACCCACAAACAGCAGTGGGCTCTTAGCCAATCATTAAAATTATATTTAAAAATATTTTCCAGTCAATGACCCTATTTCGTCTAATTTGCCAAAAAAGGCGGCCTTCTATGTTAAAACCCTGCAGCCATGATGAAAGACCCTGTTTAGATTGTGACATGCTCATTACGTAGTGAATAGTCATGTCGTGTCTACACTCGAAATTTCTCAGTCATGAGTATCGCTGAACTCTGATGGAATATCTCTGAATTGAAACATTTGATTCTGAGCACCATGAACCATGAGTTTAATATTAAATAAATAAGTAGTCGCAAAATATAGCAGAAATTGTAATTTTAATAATAAAATCTGCTTCAGCATCTTTGCTGTTATCAATACACCAATTTAATAAGCATTTTTTGAGTCTAAGCTTGACTAATTACACATTTTTAATTTTTATTCTCATCTTCCTTACCCTTCAATGATCATGCCAAAAATGAAAAAAAAAATGGCATTAAATGGAACATGTCGGTATGAAACATGACTGCTCACTACAATCTTTATGTTTTCTTCCTGACTGTCGCTTCCCTTTCCACCTCACCGCTTTCACCTACAAAATGCCGTCACAACGTAGTGAGTAGTAACAATTTAAACAGGGTGAAAGCGCAGTCCATGTACTATATGGTCTAAGCAACCAACCAAATTTCAACCTGAACTGAACTCGACCCTTCGATTTCGTATATAAATACTCAACGTTTAGTTACTGAACGTACATATTGTTGAACGCACTCAATTTTCGTAAAGCTCAGAATCACGATCACGATTACAACTTTACGTTACGTTTTCTTTTCACCCTACCGCCAGTATAGATGTTTACACATCAAAAAGTGTCCTGATATTCACTTTCACGTTAGCTAGTGTTCAAGCCTTCTTTTCTATCGAAATAAGTAAAAACAAAATTTGAAACGTATAATTCGTTGAAAAAAAAAAATACACCAAAAAAAAAAGTCAAACAATATAATACCGTAATACTTATAATACCGTGTCAATTTAATTCGGACACAAAATCTCAAATGAATTTCCAAATGTTAATTATATTTTCAATCCGATCGAAAATCAAAGCACACTCCTTCCCCAAGTATTAAAAGCGAAAAGTACATATTTTAGAATACCTAGATTCATAGAGTTGGAAAACGAAGGGATTTTAAAACCGATCGGAAATCAGAACAGGGGTGATTATCTTCTTTTAAAACAAGCCTGACTCATATAAGGGTGATTCTCTGCCAACTGTGATTATTTGTGCCCAGTGCTTTATTTGTAACTTAATGAAAAATGTTCTCATGAATTTTTGGTTTGACTTGTAGAAATACATAAGTTTGTACTACAATTTACATTAGAGATTGTTTAAAAATTTTCTTCCCTTTCCCCTTGACTTGAAAAAGTATAGCCAATAGTCAGTACCGTGGCATGTCCCATTCTGGTTGTTCCAATTAAATCTACTACTTTCTATTAAAATATATCATTGAATTAAAATGTCGTCCTCAGAGAAGTTTGAGTACAATAGTTGCTTGATTAAATTTTGACAATATCAAGTCAAAATATTTACTCCCGAATTAAATAATAATAATTGAATTGTGTCTATGGATTGCATCTTACTTTTGAATTCGAAAGATTTCATGCTGAATCGCCATCTTGTTTTTAACGGGTGATTTTTTAGCTGGTTTGGTTTTGGCAACACTGGTTTTGACAGCTGACGTGTGTTTAGTACCTTGTGTCACTGTCAAACAGCTTCAGTTTGGTTTGCAATTTAACCATGGATCGTCTTACAAATGAACAACGCTTGCAAATTATTGAATTTTACTATTAAAATTCGTGCTCGGTTCGAAATGTTCATCGCGCGCTGCTTCCATTTTATGGTCGGCATTCTCGACCTTCTGAGCAGTCTATTCGGAAGATTGTGACCAAATTTCGCACCAAATTTACTTTGTTGGACATTAAACCACCAACACGTTTACGTACTGTGCGTAGTGAAGAAAATATTGCGGCCGTATCAGCTAGTGTGACAGAAGACCGCGAAATGTCGATTCGGCGCCGTTCCCAGCAGTTAGGCCTTTGTTACAGCACTACGTGGAAAATTTTGCGGAAGGATTTGGGCGTAAAGCCTTTTAAGATACAGCTGGTGCAAGAACTAAAGCCAGCCGACCTACCACAACGCCGAATTTTTGGTGAATGGGCTCTTGGAAAGCTGGCCGAGGATCCGCTTTTTTATCGAAAAATTGTGTTCAGCGATGAGGCTCATTTTTGGTTGAATGGGTACGTAAATAAGCACAATTGCCGCATTTGGAGTGAAGATCAGCCAGAAGCATTGCAACAGCTACCAATGCATCCCGAAAAAGCCACTGTTTGGTGCGGTTTATGGGCCGGCGGCATTATTGGGCCATATTTCTTCAAAGATGATGCGAATCGCAGCGTTACTGTCAATGGTGAACGCTACCGAGCGATGATAACAAACTTTTTTTTGCCCGAAATGGAAGTTCTTGACTTGCATGATATGTGGTTTCAACAAGACGGTGCCACATGCCACACAGCACGCGAAACAATGGCGCAATTGCGAGGCGAGTTTGGTGAACAGTTAATTTCACGTTTCGGGCCGGTCAATTGGCCGCCTAGATCGTGCGATTTGACACCATTAGACTATTTTTTGTGGGGGTATGTCAAGGCTAATATCTATAGGGACAAGCCCGCTTCGATTGACGCACTGGAAGCCAACATCCATGCATTCATTCGTGAGATACCGGCCGATATGTGTGAAAGAGTATGCCTAAATTGGACTCAGCGGATGGGCTACCTGAGACGCAGCCGCGGTCAACATTTGCATGAAATTATCTTTAAACATTAAATTGCAAGGTTCAAACTATCGATTCAAATAAATATTTCATTCATTTTTTCGAATTTTTTGTGTTTTTTTTTTAAAAAAAGTTCTAAACCTCTTAAAAAATCACCCGTTAGTTTTAGGACGCTTGTGTGGTGGCGTTTGAAAGAGACACTATTTATTCACTGTTAACAAAAATCAATTTCTTTTATTAGCGTTGTTGTCCTTTAAGAGTGCAGTGTTTTTATTTTAAAAACGTCTGTCACAAAATGCGGGTTATAAAATTTTTTGGCGTCTCGCAATTTTTTTTTTTTCTCTGAAGCAGTGAGAAGTGAGGGTATTTTAAAGCCTAAATGTCAGTACCGTGGTATATAAATTTACAGTGAGTTTAAATTAAATGATTTCGAGCAATAATGCTAAAAATACTGTTATTTTTTCTATTTATAATTGAACCAGTACTTCAGAAAAAAACAAATAAATCAAATCTGTGCAATAAATGTTGAGTAATAATTCAGCATAAAAATAGGAACTTCAAACTCGAAAATCAAATTTCAAAAACTAAAAAAGATACAATTTTGAAGAAATTATTGCCTTTCAAATTATAAAACGTCAAAACAAAAAAAACGTTGCCAGTGCCGTACCTTCGAGATTTAGTACTTTTCGCAATATTTTTTGTTCCTTTAAAGTTGTAGTAAAATGCTTTTACAGATTTGATACTATGTCTATATGTAAAGTAAAAAACAATTTAAAAAATTAATTTTTAAAGAGTTTTAATATTAGCAAAATTTTAATTTGAAAAATCACAGTTGGCAGAGAATCACCCATAAGTATACGTTTGAATCAACTTTATTTTATAACTTATATTTATTCTTTATGTTAGAATCTATTTTCTTGTGAAAAAATGGTAGAAAATTGAATAAATACCAACAACACGATCTCAATCATTTGACAGCTGTAATAGTGCTCAGGGATTATGGGATTTTTTGAGCTGCACTATGATTTATCAAAATTTGATTTTAAATATTAGAGATATAAAGCTAAAGATAATTATTATATTAAGGGCCAGTTTGTTCACATTGGGTTAAATCTGAACGAAGACTTTCACGGCTTCTAACTAAATAGCGCTAATCAACCAAAATCGGCTGATTAGCCATTTCCATAATTAACAACTTAAAATATGGATTTCTTGAAAAAAAAAATTGATTATTATGCACAATCGATGATTTACCAGTTGCAATAATCCTTGATTAAAGATAGTCAGCTGTGAACAAACTGGCTCTTTTTCTATGTAGCCATATTAAATACAAATGATCAGCCTTTTGTGTGGATGATGAAAAGGGAAAAAAATGGACTTTTTCAAAAGTTGAAGGGATTTTTTTTAAAGCTCCCAGTATGACATAGGATAGCTGATTTCGAAATTCAGAATTAATTCTTTTAATGAGGCATTGCTTCTTCGATTCCATTCGGATCTTGTGAATCCTCTTTTTTGAAGTTCGTAGTGGAATAATCCATTCAGGGATTTTAAACGATTGATTCTATGAAAGTCCTGACTCTAAGTTGAAGTCGAAAAATTACAACGACTGCAAGTTTTTTTTTGTATTACTATGTGTGCACTAAAGGGGTTTTTCACTACTCTTAAAACGTTTAAACAAATTACGAGGGTTAAAAAAAAAGAACTATTTAAAATAAGATACCGGTGAATTGGTTTTGAAGTTTTGAATATTACATTCGTGTTGGGCGACTAAAGAAAGAATCTCTATACTTAACAGTACGTCCGAAGTTTGACTCAAGGGTGTATTCGAAAGAGAACGAGTATAACCTACGGTTGAATTGATTTAGGGGAGAAATGTGATTGGATATTTCTCTAGAAGAATGTTCGTAGAAGTAGCGATCAAATAAGGAGATAGATGAAATGAGTTGTAATTGTTTCTGTTTATTTTTCTGTCAACTATAATTTCCAAAGCTCTGTTTTGAAATCTTTTGAAGAGATTCAAATAAGTTATAGAAGCACCCCTCTAGATGTGAGAATTGTAGGTACTCCAGCTTTGGACGGATAAAAGCTTTGTAGAAAACAGCCAGATCAAAATTGGAGACAAATTTCTTGCATCGTCGAAAGCATCGTCGTTTTAATTCGTTTTCATAAAATATTCATACTTTCTTGATTTTCCTTTATTTTTCGTCTTCTATTTTTTAATAATTTTAAATTTATTTTTAAGTACAAAATGTTAAGTATTTTTAAAAACACATATTGCGGACTTTCATAATAAAAAGAAAAAAGTTATACTTAATAACGTGTTTTTAAAAAAATAATATCGAAGTCAAAAAAACAACCTTAACATTCTTAAAAAAAGTGTTTGATAATAAATTGCGGGAAAACCGTTATCCACACAGAAAAAAGTTGTATGGCAGATAAAAAATTCCAACTGTTTTTGTTTAAATAAAAAAAAAAATAAAAAAATCGGTTGTAGTTTGGCAAAGCTAGAGCCAGTCAAAGGAAAAAAGAAAACAAATCATTAAAACCGTTATAAGTCGAAAACGAAGCGAAAACGAGAAAATTACCTCATAAGTTTTTCGACTTGAAATGACCTCAAGAACTCATGGTTTTCTTCTGAGGCGGTGATTTCGGGACACCCTGTATATTATATGATATAGCGGCTTGGGAGGTGGATTTCGTTTCAACGACAGGAGACAACATTGAGTTGTTGAAACATTAAATTCTCAAGTTCTGTATAAATATCCAAAGTTGTTTTCGCCATCAAAACAATTTAATGAATTAGAAATTTCCGACCGAAGATCATTGATAAATATCAGAAATAGAGTCGGGGACAAAACTGAGCCTTGGGGCACACTAAAGCATTTATTTTGTGAGTGTATCAGACTTAAAACCATCCAATCATCAATTTTGATGTGTACAATTCGCTTGATTGATGTAAACTATCCAATACGATTTTAAGGAATGCATCAACTTTAATGTACACAATTCGCTTGATTTTTTAAAACATATACAGTCGAATCTCGGAAAGATTAACGATTCTATAAGACTGTTCGGGAAAGATGAACCAAATATTTTCACCATTCAGGCTCCAAAAACGAATTGAACGCTTCATTTATTTGCGTTTAATTCCTCGCAGGTATTAAATTCATGTAACGTTATATTCAGTTTTAGGAACGCTACTGTTGTAACATGTTATGTATAGGTAAACTATAATTGAATATTTTTATTATAACTTTATCTTCTTGTTCAACCCAATGTTCATGCTCGAAAATGATGAACGGACCCTGTTTTATATTTGTTAATCCTTCTGAGATTCTAATGTACATATATATTAAAGCTAAGGCAGTAAAATTACCCTCGGTATAAACAACAGTGTATATCAATATACTTAAGCTAGCAATAAAGTGAATAGCCATTGGTTTTCATATTATTTACTAAGGGAAATATTACTGCACCTACAATACATATCCCAATAAAACATGCCTTATAAGAGGTTTAGAACTTTTTTAAAAAAAAAAACACAAAAACTTCGAAAAAATGAATGAAATATTTATTTGAATCGATAGTTTGAACCTTGCAATTTAATGTTTAAAGATAATTTCATGCAAATGTTGACCGCGGGTGCGTCTCAGGTAGCCCATCCGCTGAGTCCAATTTTGGCATACTCTTTCACACATATCGGCCGGTATCTCACGAATGAATGCGTGAAAAACGTGAAATTAACTGTTCACCAAACTCGCCTCGCTATTGCGCCATTGTTTCGCGTGCTGTGTGGCATGTGGCACCGTCTTGTTGAAACCACATATCATGCAAGTCAAGAACTTCCATTTCGGGCAAAAAAAAGTTTGTTATCATCGCTCGGTAGCGTTCACCATTGACAGTAACGCTGCGATTCGCATCATCTTTGAAGAAATATGGCCCAATAATGCCGCCGGCCCATAAACCGCACCAAACAGTGGCTTTTTCGGGATGCATTGGTAGCTGTTGCAATGCTTCTGGCTGATCTTCACTCCAAATGCGGCAATTGTGCTTATTTACGTACCCATTCAACCAAAAATGAGCCGACCATAAAATGGAAGCAGCGCGCGATGAACATTTCGAACCGAGCACGAATTTTGATAGTAAAATTCAATAATTTGCAAGCGTTGTTCATTTGTAAGACGATCCATGGTTAAATTGCAAACCAAACTGAAGCTGTTTGACAGTGACACAAGGTACTAAACACACGTCAGGTGTCAAAACCAGTGTTGCAAAAACCAAACCAGCTAAAAAATCACCCGTTATAAACCTCAGTGTTTTAAAGCACTGGCTATACATTTCCTAATAAAACAGCCCTAATATAAGCTAAGTGGTTGTTGAGTAAAATCAATGTTGATAAGTTAGTGTAAATGCATAACATATAATTACAAACATACAAATCACATCATTTTTTATCCCTTTAGTAGGTAATTTCAAATAAATTGAAAAAAAACTAACTTTAAATAAGATGCAAAACTTAAACCATAATAATTTATTCTGTATATTTTCACCACCATCATAAATCTCCTCTGATGCGTGTTAATTAGTCACTTTATGGTTACAAAAGGACACCTCTATACTTCTATGTATGTATATAATGAAAGAGGGAGAAAATGCATTTGCATATTGCGTGTTTGAAGTCCTCCTACAAAAAACACTCTCTATTTTGAATTTTCTAAAAACAATGAACAACAACAAAACTTCAAAGAAAGGCCTGCAATCCACATATTTACATATATAATTTTCTCTTGAATGTCAGAGATCATTCTATATAACACAGAACTTCTGTGCCAGCATCAATGTTGGTTAAAAAAAATATACTTCTATAAATTCCCATGTATAGTATATGTATGTTTTCTTCAAGGACAAACCGTTGCCTTCATCATCTAAAAAAAAAAAAAAAACGGCGGGTTATAAATGAGATTCTTCGCTAACATTTGCAGAAAACAGAAAACTTTTTCATTATAAATAAAAAAAAAATATGAACAAAATTAAGAATTGAGATAAAAAAAAAATGTGATAATTCAAGCTAAATTTTGAAACAAGCAAGAGGGCATAGTGCATGACATGGAACACACTATATTAACAAGGACGAACTTATATAGCTAGCGGAAAATAAACTTTCAGCAAAGTCAAATACACGCACTAACACCACCACTGCTGCACCATCTCTGCCACACTCTGCCGTTGTTTTGTTCCGCCAACAACACCACCAACGTCGTCGACGCCGCCATCATCATCGTCATGAATGAAGGGAAATACTCATCATCTTCAGTTATATCACACAGTTCCTACTCAACGAGCATAAAAAAAAAAAAAAAATATATAGTTCACTGAAAAACAGTGCTGACATAGAAATGAAACAGTTTCCTTGACACAAGAACCAAAAGTGCTTATCCGAGATCGTCGTTGTGTCCTACTGATATATATGTATGTGGTGTAGATGTGGAGCCCTCTTTCATCCCCCAACCTAACAGTACCTATATATGAAAGTCCCTCCTCAGTTCAAGCGACAAAGCCTAATACACTGGAAATAAATTGCAATTGTAATGAGTGGGCTTTTGAAACTCGAGTCTTAGGCCTGAGCCCAAAAAACTCGAACCAGCACCCGCACCCTGGCCAGCCCGCCTCGCCTCGGCATACATCAAGGACGAAGTGAAGCGGAGGCTGGAAATCATTTAATGAAGTTCCCTTCGTCGTCTCGTCGTCGTATTCATTTTTGTTATCGTTTGTCGGTCGTACAGTCGGTTGTTCGTTCACTCGTTATTCGTCCTTATGCCAGTCTCGGGCAGGATATAAGTTATACCATCCCCCGCATATCACAGGATATAGGTAGGATTTTTTTTTTGTCGTTTTGTGTTGCTTTCCTCTATTTTTTTCTGAATTGCATAGCGGCTTTGAAAAGTTGCTTCAGAAACAATACGGCCAGCACGAAGAGGTCGAAAGTGGAAGTAGTACTATAGTACCCTAAGTCTTCTCCAGCTTACACAATATTTGTGGGCGCCAAACTGGGTCATAGGGTTAAGTGTAATTCCATACCTCTCTTGCATGTGTGAATTCTGATGGTTGGTTGCGGGTGGGTCGGTGTTTGATATGGTACCGTTGTGCCATCATAGAAGCGAAACCCTAACGGAGAAGGTAAAAACTTTGAATGCTATGTGTTATAAATGTAGTTACAACGTTTAATTAAACAGACAAAGAAGGTCGTGCTGAGTTTAAATTTAGTATGGGTACGTATAACCGTACCGTACCTTCATATACGTACCTATACTATATAAGGGTGGGGGTGTGGATTAAACAAGGTGACAACTTGATGAGCTTGTGGAATTTTGTGCTGACATTTTGGTTTTTTGAGAGTGCGGTGTTTCCCTTTTTCTGAATAGGTTATAGGTACACACTATACACACACATAACATACATTTATGGAGGTAGTTTATATAGACAATCCGACACGGGCTGTATGTAGGTATCTACCTATCTCGGTTTTTTTTTTTTTTTCTGGATTAGCTGTATAGTTGGAGATTATCAAAGTTAAAACTAATCTGATAGCTTTAAATTGGTTGTTTTGAGGTCGAAGTTCCTTAAAGTTGTAATTTTAGCTTAGATTTGTTATTCCACTACCACACAATCAGGTTTTGATGGGATGGAAATTAAGAGGAAAAATTTAAAATTAAACTTCAAGCGTTATATATGCTTAATCGGAGACAAAGGGGATATACATATACGGTTTACCATTTCCTTTAAGCATATTCTAATGATGATGGTTTTCAGAGAGCAAAGTTTTCGGCTTAATGTTTTTTTTTTTGTTGGTAGATACTCTTTTCCATACGGTTTTGAGACCTTCAATTAACCTTATACTGACATGATGACATGTAAGCCTTGTGAAATAAAAGAAGGCAAGATATAATTACTCTTTTGGCAAGGTCGGTTTTGCTGTCAAAGTGTTGGGAGATGGGACGAAATATTACGTTTTCTTTTCAAAACAACCAAAAGCTTTCTTGGAAACCTTTATCAAAGTGCTTGATTGGGACCGTAGACAACAGGAATACAAAGGAGTTTAATCTCTTTTAAGTTTTAATCGCTCGAGAAATGGCGTCGCTCTTCAATAGACTTCTTACCTCAAAATAGCAGGGATTGACAACACTTATTCATCGTTTGATCTCACAATTACTGTTATCATTTTTCGTATATCGATTCCCAGCAATAGACAAAGTTCCTTACTTTCGGAAAGTTGTACAGCATGTCTTTGGTGAATTTAGGTTTTCAATCTTAACGAGAGCTTAGACTTGGCAATTAACTTTCATTTCGATATTCAAAAATGTGCCATTGACACCAAAATGTAATTTTCCAATTAATTCTTACTTACTTACTTTGGCTAAACTCCTGGAGCTGTGAGTAGAGCAAAGATATGAAAAGTGAGCAGAGCGACGAAAACAAATAAATCTCTTCTTATGAGAGCTCTCATACTGAGGGCTGAGGCCTCTAGCAATGAGGTATCAGTTCTCATAAGAAAGCATGTGTTTGTTTTTAACGCTCTGCTCACCTCTCGCATTGCCGCTCTGCTCGCAGCTCTTGTATGAGTTTAGCCTTACTAACTTAAGATTGTGCTGCAGTCCGGAGAATACCAGGGCATCAACCAACAAGCTTCTTCCAGCCATCTTGGTCCTTAGCTAGCCGTTTCCAGCAATTCGCACACAAATAAATAAATCGAATGACGATACAATAAATGGAGAACCAGGGTCTAGTGACTTTCAACTCTCAACCATTTATATTTATGTGTGCGTATATCAGCGGGAATGTAGGTTACCTAAAATTTTCGGTTGAATCCGAACGGCTTAGATGAAAGGCACTTTATCAAAATAATGTATTGTCAGTTTCTCACAAAAGACCATAATCTTTTTGGTCTAAAGTAGAGTACTAGTAGTATTTGATTCCCATACCTCCAGGTTGCAACAACTATTACGACAAGGAATACTATAAGCCCCATTTCACGTTAGACTAAAATGTTTGGTCAATTTAACGATTTTAGCTTTGAAGATTGTTCTCTGTCTTCTTTTCCCTGTAGATGTTGATCGTTCAATCGACCGATCAGAACTTTCCTGATGTTTGATATCTTTTAAGAAAAGTTAAAAATTATTTCTCAATACTTGATGATGCTGGCAGCATTTAACTTCTCAAGACTACTAAAAAATTTGATCAGAAAATAATCTAACAATATCTAGCGATTGAAGTCTTTTTCTGTCAAACTTGCTTCCGCAGTATTTCCATGTCTCGAACTTTTTCGAAATGGTGGTCTGAATCAATGTTGGTCTGCCTGAAGTCTGAAAGTTTGGATATTCATCAAAATACCTAAGGAGTGCCTTGCCTCGATTGAATTGTGATCAATCTATAAGCTGATGGTTGATTGATCAGAAGATCTCCATATATATTTCTACTAGTAAATATTAAGGTGGAGTAATTGCTACAATAATATTTCGCCTTGCTGAAAAACCCATCAGACTGAGGCTTACTTATACTGAAGCTGTATAGTGTATACTTAGTGACTTTAATCTCTACATTTGGCCTTGAAAGCGCCAGCATAATTTTAGTGTAAAATTTAGTGTACTTCGGACGGATCTTCATCTTCACTAAATCCGCCCTTTTCCAAGGCTTTCTGTTCCAAACGTTTTCTCCGGATACTTTCTAGAATCCCATATAATGGTACTAAACTAATTTTAAATTGTAGACAATGCAGTTAATTCCATTTTTGGAATTCTTCCACTGTTTCCAAATATTCCTCTATTTCTACTTTTTTTTTCATAAAGCAAAATTCACACAAAAACCAAGAGTTACAGAATCTGTGAAAATTTAGCTCGGGATTTAAGCAGGCATTTTTATGAAAATGATAGAACTCAGCAATCTAAATTGCATGAACAGGAATCTTCAGCAAAATTTCTCAGCTTTGCTAGCTTTGCTGTCAAAATTCTGAGGAAAAAAATTATTGGAATCGCTTGACCACTATTTGAGTGAGAATAAACTCTGAGATCTGAAATCTGAATGCGCCAAATGTGCCGAAAAATTTTTTGGTCGCTAAATTTTGACTGAATTTAAAATTTGTTTTTTTTTTTTATCTGGAGCTTCGTATCCCTCTACTAAAATTATTTGCTAGATTTTGAAGAGAATATCGTATGGAAGGTACAATTTAGCGAGATCTGCGTAATAGACTTTATTGGAAACACACTCGCCCTTCTACTTTCCTTGTTAGTGCCACAAAGACGTTTCGCAAGTAGTTCGAAACGTTATGAGGGTGAGAGTATAGGAGTTGGTAGAAAGAGTTTCATTTGTCTACATTTCAATCTGTCTAGTAACAAATTTATTCAAAAAATGGTCAAAAAAAATATTCTTGGGCTATTTTGTTTACTTAAATTTGATCCTTTTATGGTCCTTTTATAAGACTGTCTTGAATTTCCAATATCAAAGTTATCAAGTCACTATTCAAAAGCAAACGATTCAATTTGCAATAAACTGCAATATCATCTTTATGTTATTTTAATTTACCTCAGATATAAAGCTAAGAACTTACTAACAATGTCATTAACGAGACCCACATGAAAATTTCATCCTCCCCCCAATCAAAATTTTACTTCTTCTTGAAGAAACTTTTCTACAAAATTAAAAAAAAAAAAAATATAAGAAATATGAAAAAAAAAAAAAGTAGATGCTCCAACTCTTTCAACCATTCCGATTCAATGATGATGTTCTATCCATTTACCATCAATTTTATTCGTTTAACGGTTCATTAATTTCAAACAAATTTGGCAACACAACATGATATTCCTGAAACAACCATCTTCGTCGTCATTCTAGTCGTCATTTTTTTTCTTCCGACAACAACGACGACGAAGACGACGACGACATCGTCGTCTTCGTTTTTCGTCTTCATCTTATGTATGTATATAGAGACAACGCACAAAGTTTTTGAAACCACTTCAATCGTTTTGGCCCCAAACAATCTTTGTATATAGTCTATCGCTTTTCCAAATGGGGTATATGTAGGTATAGAGGTATATAACTCGGATTTCTTTATCCTGAAGATTTTCCATTGCCAAAGAAACGTGTATCTATATACGTTTTTGTGAAAAGTTTCAATATTTTTCTTCCAATTTTCGTAACACAAAAGAACTTTCGCTGTTACGCCTCGTCGAGCTAATAGCTACAACATTCAAATAATCGGAAAAATCATCAGTTCATTTAACATCGTGTCCTTCAGTCACTTTGGCACATTTTTTTTGTTTTTTTTTTTTTTTTATTTTTTTTTTTTTGAAGGAGAGTTTTATTGGTAAGGTGGGCGCAGCATATAGACAAGTTAAGAATATAATAAAATTTAAGAACAAAAAGGAATTTTTTTTTTCTCTATAGACAAAATGTTTTACAAACATATACATATCTTCCATGATTGTTTTTTTTTTTTTACGTTTAATGATATTTTAAGTGGTATTCGAGGTTATATTTGTTAAGTGACATACAACAAGACAGGTACCTATAGGTGTACAAAAAGCCTAGCCGTCGCGTCGTTATAGTTATTTCTTTTTTTCGGTTCCAAGTGATTGACAATAAAGATAACAGAATTATTGCTGTATAGTTGAAATGAAATAAAAATTTACAATCATCACAATTAAAATAGAAGGTTTTTCTACTTTTTTTGTATTGCCAATGTTTTTGACATTTCACCTTGGTTCGCTCACCAAATTTGCTTAAAGGTTGCAAGAGATAACGATAAGTGGTATATTACCAGAAGCTTTTGGTGTTAAAAATGAAAATGGCAACAAAAGATTTTTTTCACTGAATTTTTGAACAACAACAACAACAACTTAAAGGTGCTACCACCAATTGTTTATGAATTAATTTATAATTTGTTTTATTTTGACTGAAGATATAGCTTTGTATTTCAACGGGTGCCAACTGCCAAGCCCTATTATCAGTCTCCTTATTCGTGATGCTGAGCTTTAATCCAATTTTATTATGAAAAACTTTCTACATGCACACCATAGGATTCGAACCCACGCATATTAGATTAGCTTAGTCTTAGAAGTCGTATGAACTACGCATTCCACTGCTTATGACCACTGACGTCACAGGTAGAGATATTGTGTTGTTTATCAAATGTATTTGGAGCATTGCAGCATTTTTCTAAGCGCCTTTAAGATTTTTTTGTTGAACTATAATGTTCAACAGGACATAATTGTCTAATTTTAATGGGTCATTGGGTCTTCTAAGCGAAATTTTCAAAAAGTGTTGAAAAAATGTGTCAAAAAAGGGACTTACTTTATAAAAAATGCCAGATGAACTTTGGAAACATTTTAAATTTTGCACTTTAGGTAACTTTTTTTAACTTTAACTTTAATATATAATATCGAATTCGACAATTATTCAATACTTAAAATTGCCTGACCAAATTTTTCTTATGAACAAATTTCAAGGCATCAAGGCAACTGCGGTAAAACATCATCCGATTTTCATGGAGATCTTTTTGTTGGATTCGCATTGAATTTTTTTAAGTAATCAAGTAACAATCGGTTAATTTGGTCTCTCATACAAAATAGAATCACCAACAGATGGCGTTACGGTCTCACAATGGGTCTTGTGAATAAAAAAAAAGTTAAAGCTGTTTTTGGAGGAAGCTAAAGCCAACTAGTCATAGCTTTTACTAGCAGCTAAAGCTAGGCAGTTCTAACTGATAACGCTAAATAGCTTGTGCTAGAAAATTCTAGTTTAAGCTTCGCAATTTAAGCAGTTTGTTTTTTATTCACATGTTTCGACTAGGTAGCTTTAGCTAGAACTGTTCATATATAGGCCGAAAGGAAGATTGTTTTGGATTTTGTTTTGCCACTATCTGTTCTATAGGACAAGCTTTGATTTTGGGTAAAAAATGTTTTTACCATATCGTCCGTCAGTCTCTGGGTCTATACGTTCACTGTGGACCAAGGTTTCAAATTTAAAACAGTTTTGATATTTTAAAAAGTATAAATTGTCTTATTTTTGAGTTACGTTCTAACATTAATGTAATTAACAGCTCGCACAATTTTTAAGTATACCTGCTTCATAATTCTCCATAAACTTTGTAATTGTATACCTTTTAATGGCTTATATATGTACCTACAATGCCTAGCTACCTTACAGCAATAGTAAGTTCGTGCGATTGAATCGTACATTTAATTCATGCGCAACTGTCAACGATAACTACGTTCTTAACAGTCTTTCATACAGAAGAGCGTTCAACTCCAAGATCTTGTCCTACACCATACTGAAATCCAGTTTCACTTAGATATCTTAGAAATATCTGCATTCTCTGTTCAAAGTCAGTGCACCTCCTCTACGCTCCGTTGATTCTTCTAAAAAGTAACCTGAAAGCCACCACACATTTTTTTTTTTTTGAAAATCCAAATAAACTATGAAAATCCTCAATGCTTACTTCCAACCGTTTGTTCTAAAATTTTAGTTTTCTTACGCGTATAAACTCACCCATAATCGCGCTATAACTAAAGATAATACTGAAAATAAGACCTAGTCAAAACTTTCTAGACAGGGAGAAAAAATCTTAAAATTTTTGTAGCTTTAACTTTAATATTCAAGTTAAAGCTATTTTTATTCACTTCAAGCTAAAACTAAATGAATTTAGCGTTGGCTATTTTAAAATAGCTATGACTAGAGAATATCTTTAACTAGCTAGCTTAAGCTTATTTTACTCACCAAAAATCCAAGTTTTAGCTTTAGCTTATTTTTATTCACAAGGCCCAATGCTACAATTGTATATAAAAGTTATTAGAACGTGCCAAAAAAATTCATTGCAATTTTATTTTCACTTTTTAAATTTTTTAAATTGATAAAAAATTCTGGGCGAAGCTGGGCGGATCAGCTAGTTAAATATAATGTATATGACAAGACAGAACAGGCCCAAAAGCATACTGTTCCTAAAGTGAATAACGTTTCTTGAAAATAGGTATAATAGGAGGAATTAAAGGCAAAGAACTGCGTTCATCTTTTCGAGAATCTACTGTATTTAATAAAATTGATTTTTTGTTTGATTTGGTTTTTGTTTAATTACGAGATAACAAGATTCATCTCGAATCCATTTTCTTCAAGGTTTTCCTGGAATTTGGATAAAGAGAAAGTTAAGAGATATGCTTCTTCAACTCTTAGGGCTATTTCAGCATCTTTCACTTCCGCGTGTTGTTGTTTTTATTTCCTGTTTTAATCTTTTTTGTTAAAAATAGAATGGTGTTTTTGAAGATTTTTTCCGAAAATATTATATTTCCTCAAATTGTTTGAATTATAATTTAAGGAATTTTCGTTAAAAATTTTATTCAAATTTAATTATGTGTTTATAATACTAGATTTTAAAAGCAGAAGAAAAATAAAATAAAAATCACTTACCAAAACGTATCCGAAAAAAAAACAACTTCGGTCAAACAGCAAATGACCTAGTACATAATATTTCCCACGTTGCGCTGGTTATGTTAATTAACCGCGTTTTTTAAAATTTAAATTCCTTAAAAGAAAAAGAAATAAATTGTAAGATCAGTGAAACAAATTATGTATTTTTTTTTTAAGAGAACTTTTTTACAGGAAAACAATTTTCAAGGAACGATGTCATTTTGTGAGTAAAACAACACGTTGTCAATTTTAAAAATTGAGACCTTACAACTCAATCTAACCAATCTAACTGGGAAAATTCTTTCGATATATTCTTTCCACATATTGAAAAGTTAAGAAAGTTAAAAAGAACCCAAAAAACATATTTTCAATTTTAAAAATTGAGACCTTACAAGTCAATCTGACTTGAAAAAAAGAAAAAAAATCCTTTCGACATATTATTGAAAAGATAAGACAAACAATTCAATTTAAAGTTAAAGAGACCCCAAAAAACATTTTGTTAATTTTAAAAATTGAGACCTTATAACTCAATCTACCCGATCTGACTGGGAAAAAATCCTTTCGACAAATTCCTTCAACATGTTGAAAAGATAAGACAAACAATCAAACTTGAAGTTAAAGAGAACCCAAAAAACATATTTTCAATTTTAAAAATTGAGACCTTACAACTCAATCTGACTTGAAAAAAAAAAGAAAAAAATCCTTTCGACATATTATTGAAAAGATAAGAAAAACAATTCAATTTAAGTTTACAGAGACCCCGACAAACATTTTGTCAATTTTAAAAATTGAGACCTTACAGCTCAATCTAACCAATCTGACTTGGAAACAAATGCTTTCGACATCTTTCGATATATTGAACAGATAAGACAAACAATCAGAAAACCAGACCTTACAACTCAATGTAACCAATCTGACTGGGAAAAAAAATTCATTCGACATATTGAATTTGAAAAATCTCCAATTTTAAAATCAACTTCAAGTTTAGCAAAATGCCCATAAGCAGTTTTACTAAACAAAAAAAAACTATAACAAAATTATGCTAAGTGCAGCTTTTATATGCCTGCCAGAAAATTCTCACTATATATGTACATCCTTGTCCTTTCTAAGATACAAAAATAAAAGAAAAAAAAAACATGCTTTCAATGTTGACTTAATATGTTCCTTCCTTCAATTGGTTTTGGTTGTTCTTAAAAACATCCTTCTACTCCAATAGAGCTTCAAACCAAATCTGAACTTGACTATACATATAAGTATGTACCTTTATATAGGAAGAATAGGTACCTCCTATACAAATAACCTTCCTGACTTGTTCATCCTTTTGAATTCTCAGATCCTTTTCTTTTTTTTTTCCATTCTTCTTTCTTAAATCAAATCTCTCGTTAGCACCTGCTCTTCGTTGGTAAAGTGCATTTTTATTAGCTGGGTACAATTGGACAGACAAGAGATTTTTCCCAGTGATATTCAAATTTCAAATCCGTGAATATACCTGGTTAGCTTCTTCTTTTTCTTCACAAAAAAAAAAGAAATAATAAAAAAAAAACGTATGTACATCACGGGCTTATCCTTTGCTTCATTCAACTACATAATATTCCAAAAAAAAAAATTTGAACAAAAATTTGAGCTGCAAAATAAAAGAATCCCAAAAAAAGAAAACTTCTTCTTTTCTTTCATTCTCACATCCCCGCAGCATCAATGAAAGTTCTAAATTTTTATATTTTTTTTTTTCGCTGGCAGTGTGCGGAAAACTGGGAATTTATAAAAAAAAAAAAAAAAAAAGTGTTTCCTTTGGCTTCATTCATGCATGAAGAACTGAACTTTCTATCGTTCAATAAAAATTTTTGTATTTTCTTTTGACCTTTTTTTCAATTTTTATTTTTTTTCTTCTTCTTGTATAGAAAAAAACTTAGAGATAGGAAATTCAAATTCAGTCATTTTCTTACAAAAATACAACTTGAAGTTGTTTAGTTGTTTGAAGCTTCCTTTTTATTTTTTGTACATTTTGTCTTTTTTTCTTCTTCTCTTTTTCTTATAGCGGAAAAGATACATAGAAAGTAGCAAATTTTATACACTATATTTTTCTATGCTGTAAAACAAAGTCTTGCCTTTAACATTGCTGCACTGCTTTTCTTTTGTACAATGTGAAAGTTGTTCTTCTCTGAGTGCCTGTTTCTTATTTTCGTCACAAAAAGAGAACATGTACATATAATACTTTTTAAAATTCTTCTCGGCGAAAAACTTACGTTCGTTTGGGAGGAATTTTTCTTTTTTCTTTTTTTTTTTTTTAAACAAAATGCAAAAGTTTTGTCCTTTTTTAAGCACTTTATAGTTTTTGCAATGAGGGCATAAGAGGAATAAAATAAGTGAGATACTATTTTCTTTTCTTGAGATGGGGTGGGTCGGGGGGCGGTGGAGGGACAACAATATCGCTAAAGGCGGACTGGGCTGGAGCTGATTTTGTGACAATTTGAATTCAAAAAAGACGTGTTTGAGCCGTGCTTTGAAAACGTGATGTCTAAACTTTGAGGATTTTTCAAAATGGTCTTGCTTCTTGTTTTTCTGTTTTAGTGATGTGGAGTCACTTAATGCCAAAACCACAGAATCCAATCACATTGGATACACTTTTAACTTGCTGATGATAAACATCTCTGATGTTTGATAATGAACAAATTTATCCTCGAAAATTATGATGGCCTCGGGATTAAATGGAAAAATGTTGTGTATAGGGAGAAAGATATTATAGGGTCCAGGTCACAGGAACCATAATAATTCTTCAATTTTACAGAAATTCTGCAACATAACACATAGAACATAGGTAGGAATATTTCCCTCATATATTTTATTATTGAAGTGGGAATTGTTAGATAGAGATACCAAGAATATATGAATGTAGGTAGCTCTAAAGCATCTGACTGAATATTGCGTTGTAATATTCAAAGAATACAAGTAGGTAGGTCGTATATATATACGGTCGTTCTTGTCGTAGATAAAACACATACGCCTGTGGGTAATAGTTTAATATTATGCGTGTCAAAAGTGTGTCAACAATGACACATTGCTGGCGTAACTTTGTCATTGCCTTTGGGATAATATGAGCCACAGAGTACAGAAAGAGAGAGATTGCTATATATATGAGACTCTTAGTACCTTCTTTAAGAAGAACCAAGAAGTTAAACATTAATTCAGGATATGTTGTTAGGTCGACGTATATACAGTACATAAACCTAGATGTATATAAAATGCAAAGTTTTGTGTCGTGGTTGTCAAGAGTGTGTGTTAGCTGCGTCTTCTGATGTCTTTTAATATGATGAGAAAACGTGAAGAGAAATTAAAATGTCTTTTATATGATTATGATGAACTTTTCGACTTGAATCATCTACTTCAAAGAAATTTTCGTATATATTGTACCTATGATAACATATATTATTACAACATGTAATTTAAGGTTATGAGAAGTTAACGCTCTATCAATTTTCAACCACTGAAAAATTTTGAAGGAAGCAACAACCACCAAATGAGGCTTTAATATATACTTCAGTGAACAAAACGAAGGGCTTTTATATACCTACAATGAGGGTCATTATAAGGTTGTTTTGAATTGTTTAGATATGTATAGTGTAGAATGGCAAACTTGTGATGCTTTTTTGTCAAAATTGAGTATAGCTTGTCAAAGTTCAGGGTGATTCTAAAGAAAGTTGGTAAAACTAGTCCTGCCATGTAAGAAATCAGACCTTGGGTGATTAAAGAAAAAAAAAATAAAGATGAGCTCACCACTTTACAATTAACAACTACAAATTTGTAACAATCCTGTATTAAATAAAAGTAATGACATTTTTATTTTTTTATTCTGACGCTCAAAAACGCTTCAAACAAATTTAAAAGAATACAAAAAATTGTAGAAAACTTCACAGATCAACTTTCAACTGTAAAATGTTCATATAAAAATCAAAAAATTTGTAAAATAACTTATTTATAATGTATGCAATTATGTACTTATATTTGAATGCAAGATCAGTACTAGTTTGTAATTGTAAATTGTAAAATGGTGAAATAGACCATAGATCGCACAAACTTCCTTTTCTATTCAACAACTTTTCTGTAACGAAAAAATGTTTAATAACAAAAAAAAGTACTAAAATTACAACTAAAATTACTTTTTTTGTACTTAAATTACGTTTTGGTACTAAAATTACTTATTAGTACTAAAAAATACTTGCTAGTAGGAACTGAAAGTACTTATTAGAACCAAAATTTATTATTAATAGATACTAAAATTCCTAAAACGAAACAAAATTGTTTAGTTATAAGTAGATACTAAAACACTTATTAGAACTAAAAAATGTATTAGTACTAAAATTACTTATTACAACTTTAATTTCTTTTTAAATTTTTTGTTGAAATGCATCTAGATTGAAGTTGTTAACCACAAGAGCAAGTTCGTGCAATAAAATCGAGCATATAGTTTGTTTTTTGTTCAAACAAATATTTTCAAAATTTTTAAATGCAATATTTTCAAACTTTCAAGAACCGCAAGACTGAAAAATCAGAATAAAATCGGTGAAGCTATTAAGAAATTATACATGAATAACATAAAAATAATAAATAAATAAAATCAAAAACATCAAAGTCCTATTTCCGTAATGCGAATTTTTTGACCAAAAACTTTCAACAATATTTTCTTACAATCATTTTGGTAATAACACATACAAAGTTTAATCAAAATTTGTATCTATTTTTGAACAAAAAAAAAATTTTAAATCGAAATCGTTGTATGGAATTTACCCGTTTTAGATGAGCTAAAACAAAAATTCGAATTCCTCCTCTAAAATTCAGTCATTCAGACATTTGACTCCGGAAAAATCGCGAAAAAGCTAGATTTTGAAAAACAGCTTGCTCATGGTTTTCTTAAGAAACTGTAGAAAGTCTTCATCGATATGAGCGCCGCTAACATAATTACGGGGATAAAAGGCTTCCAAAGCTGTTTTTTCAGAAATATCTCCCTAATGGTCACTCGAACAGGAAAAAATTAAAGGAATAAATAATATAATTTTCTTCTATAATTTTCTACAAAAAATATGTTTATACTTGTCTTCATAAATATAACTGTTTTTGAAATACAGTCGACTTCCTCTAAGTCGAAATTCTTGTAAGTCAAATTTCCCTCTAACTCGAATTTTGTCGCAATATGCATTACCTACTTAAAATCTTTCAAAATCTTACTTCCCTTTAAATACATTCATTGGATTCTTTGCCTATTTTCAATTCCCTTGAGTCGAATTTTTTTTCTTTGAAGGAAAACAAAATAAAAAAAACACCCTCTCGCAACTCGTACCTGATCCCGGATCAATTTTGTTAGCAATAGTACATGCTGCTGATGCTAATGATTACAAGAGTTGACCTAAAGAAAAAGCAGACAAAATAATTAAAATTGAAATGCCAACAAAAAAATTTTCGAAAACGCAATTGAAATTTCGCAATCTGCAATTGATTTGACATACGATGAACGGGATGAGGGCTAATGCTACCTTATAAAAATAGAATTATTTTTTAAACGGGCAAAATATTTTTAAAAATAATTAATAAGCCATAAAAGCAAGAATTTTCTCATTTATTTAATTTTTGTAATCTTATTTTTAAAATCAATAAAAAGTTTTTAAACGAAAAAAAATTTAAAATCCCTCTTACTCGTATTTTTCCAAAAATCCCTCCAACTCGATTTATTTCCAAAAATCCCTTTAACTCAATTTTTCTAAAAATCCCTATAAATCGAAATTATTTTGATATCCCTTGAAAATTCGACTGAGAAAGAGAGTCGGCTGTAATTTTTTTTTTCAAAAAACCGAATGGTTTTATGTCTTCTAGTTTTTGAGAAAATTGAAAATTACTAAAACTACTTTTTTTAAGAGATTTTTGTTTTTTTTCCTTGCTTACAGTGCTAGCACCCAGCATTACGGTGGCATAGAAATAATAAAAAAGTAGTTTTAGTAATTTTCAATTTTTTCAAGAACTAGAAGACATCAAATGATCTAATTTTAAGTTTTTGAATTTCAGAAGAAAAAATAATACTAATTTTATATTCCATTTTTAGTACTTTTTTCTCCCAAACGAAGAGCGATAGACTCTCCCTCCCATAGGAAAAAATGCTTTTATTGAACTGTTCTACAAAAAACCGTTATCATTTCGTGGCGCCTAAGTTATCCTATGATGCTCTTGCCAGTACTTGCCCTATAGAGGAAGTAAAAACTGTTACAATTTTCTTGTGCAGAATTGCATTGCCTACAATTTTTATCTCTACACAGTTTTCAAAATAAACTCGATATTTTTGGAGATATTGACAAAAAACTGAATTTCACACTGTTTCACCCCTCCCACGAAAGAACTTTAGCTCCGATAAAAATTTACTATATACTTTTTAGGAAAATGCTACATGACATAAAAACTAAACTTTTTTCTCGAAATTTGATAATTTTTTTTTGTAATTTTCATGTGCAACTAAAACCACCCAAAGACTCTTAGGGCCAGTTTGTTCACACTGGGTTTAATCTGTACTATGACTTTCAAAGATTCTAATTAAATGGCACTCAGTCAACTTTGGTTTTATTTGATTTTCATGATAAAGAATTCCAATTATGCATTTCTTATACACAATTTTTGGTTACCATGCACATTCGATAAATTAAGTTGCAATTATCCATATAATCAGATGTGAACAAACTGGCCCTTAGTTGCACTGTATATTCTTTATCATACCTTCTTGTATTTTAAAAACGTCATATTCATGGTGACTATCAGAATAAAAAATTAGCAAAGATAACTCAACATTCATTAAATTTTATGAAATGCAGTGACTTCGTGTTTTTTGAAAATTTCCTAGTAAGAAAAATAGAAAAACATTATTTGCATTTACCAACAAAATATATTTCTGCGAAAACATCATCTACCTTTTTGACTTCTATAATATTCCCAATAGACACAAAGCAGTATAGCATCAGGAGTACCTACCTGCAGTACGTATACCTATACAGATGACTGATCCGCTTCAGTAATCTGCTTTTGTTGCAAATATTTTTCAAAGTAAAATTGCAAGGCAAACTAACAACCCTTTTTTCCAAAAAAATACATACTAGCAAAAATATTAGTATAGTAGTACCTAGTGTAGGTATATATCAAGTAGATGTATCTATATGTGTATCCTATGCGAAAAAGAGTAACAAACAAATTTACATTATTTGCTGACCTCCACTCAGTGTGGTGGTATATACGGTCCCAGTAGTAATCCATCCGTTTTACCTAGATTCAGGAACCCACAGTGCTAGGTATAATGCCAGTGCCAGTACCAGTGCAAGTGCATAAAACAAAACTAGAAAATTATCCTTGCAACAAATTAAATGTACATCTTCTTTTGACGGGAGCTGCTGCTGCATTTGGTACCCCCTAGTGTATTTCGACATATATTTGAATTCTTTCTTTTTGCAAAAGTACAGAGTGTACCTATACCTATCAACCTATACAGCTATAGATAACTGTGGATGTGTGTATACTCGTCTATTTGCATCTGTGCCGTTAGGGACCGTGTTGTGGTGGAATCGTGGAATTGCAGTACCAAGTCGTAATCATTTTTTTTTTCCTCTCCACCAACTCCCAGCTGGCCGTGGATGTTCAAATGGTCGCAAAAATTATCCAGGTAAAGTATCGCTATCTACCTAGAGGTACACTCTAGTTGCACTTGATTTAGGAAAGTTTTCTTTTTTTTTTTTTAAATTGAAAGATTTTTATGAAAATTACAAAATCGAAGGAAGATCGAATTTTAAGCGAATTTTGAGATTTTGCTGTAATTTTAATTTAGGTACTTTTCGTCTTGAAACTCAATCTTTGCCTCACAATTTCTGGCTTAAAAATTAACAAGATCCTCAACTGTCCATATTTCAAAGCATACGACAAGAAGGAAAAAGGTGTGAAGTGGTCGTGAACCAATTTATTTTTTATCAAATTAGAAATTCTATGTCGAAATTTAGTTCAAATGTAAAAATTCTATAATTTAAACTTTCACCACAAAAATAAATTTAAAAAAAATTTCTTCAAACCTTCAAAAAATTTCAGTCCTTAATCAAATGATACTGAGAGTATAATATAGAAACATGTTAAAGAAAACATAGTTGCAGTATGACATCCTGCTAACAGAACACAGGTGTAAAACTTAATTTTGTTTTCTGCCAAGTACAGGAGAGATGTTTCCTCTACTTGTTATATTTTATGCACTTTTCCAGCAGCAACAGCAGCAGCACCACACGGTCCTCTTTATATAAATAGAAAGAAAAAGAATAAGGAAGTTCACGGAAGTTGTCGTTTGGAAAATATATATAGAATAGAGCACCAGTCTCAACATGAGGCCGAGGCAGGTGAAATTGATACTAGAATTAATTAATTTAAGCGCAACACGAGGCAAACCTCGGATTTTTTATTTTTTTTTACACACACAATACACGCATATATATCGACAATATTTGTATTCCTTGAGAAACAGAGAACATGCGTTGACCCATATATTTTTTTTTTCAAGTGAAATTATCTTATAAACAAATTATCTTATTGACAAAATGTATCTACTTTATTGATCTTAATTACTAAATTGAATGAGAGAAACAATATATATATCCCCTAGACAAATTTGTTTTTCACCGAAATCTAATATGTACATATATTTGCTCAATATTATTTTGACCTAGTTTACTTATAGACAAACTTCCTATCAATAACTCATTTTCCAATTATACTTTTATTCTGAATTCCAAACGAATCAAATTACCAAAATACACTAATTACCACAAACTATATATATTCTTGGTTAATCAATTCAATCGTCGTCCTTCGTTATTTGTGGTGCCAGTCTTAAGGATATACCACAATCATAACAAAATATGGAGAAACTATATTTATTTATTTTTCTATTTTGACGTTTGCGATTTATTTGAGCTTAAATAAAGATTTGAGTTTGCAATTACAAAAGTTAAAACAGGGTGGTTTTGGTCTTTTAGAAAATTGTAAATTTCATCTTCTTACATTTATAAAAATTAATGTTTGTCTTGCTTATAGTGTGGAAAACTACTGAACCTGCAATTTCGTTGAATTTTTAATTTTAAATGTTTGTTTCTTTTTATTTATTTATTTTATTTAAGAAAAAATAATCTAAAAAACAAATTTATAAAAATATTTAAACTATATAAAGACATCAGGGCAACATGGCCATAGATTTCATTTATCTCGATTTCTGTTCGCAACGAGATGGATAAAAAGTGATTTGAGTAAAATCCGCCCACCACTACGCCCACTTTTATCAAATATTTTAGTTTTATCCTTACTGATCGTCATAAGAACATTAAAATTTATGTAACTTAGTTCTCTTCAACCTAAAACATGACATTTTTCATTTGTCCCGCCCACTACCACACCCACTTTTCTTATATTCGAATTTTCTCCCTATATATGTCTTAAAATGGCCGAAAATTTATAATAATTGAGCAGTAAACCATGATTTGTAACTTTTTTTTGGAAATCCGCCTACTACCACGCCCACTTTTCTGATATTGGAATTTTATCCCTGTATAACATCCTTAGAAGGTTGATAATTTATAACAATGAGACAGTAAACCATGACTTGTTTAATAATTTTTTTCAAATCCGCCTACTACTACGCCCACATATCTTATTTTACAGCTTTCTCCCTGTATATCATCTTAAGAAGGCCGAAAATTTATAATAATTGAGCAGTAAACCATTACGTGTAATTTTTTGGAAATCTGCCTACAACCACGACCATTTTTCCTATATCTGAGATTCTTCCTAACTTTACATCCCTTGAAAGTTTAAATTTTGTAATCAAAATTTACTGAAACAGTAGCATAACAAATGTAATTTTTTTGCCAAGTCCACCAAGCCAAGCCGACTTTTCTTATATTTGCGTTTTTTTTTTTCTCATATACATAAATAGAGATTTCTTTGAAAGTTTAAATTTATTACTATTAGTTTGACAAATCACCAATAGGTGGCGAAGCCAAGCTTGTCAGGATTCAGCTAGTAAAAAATAAAACCTACGAGTTGCATAACTCAAATTACTTAAAATTGAAAAGATTGAATTAGATATGTTTAAAAACACACACATTAGATAACAATTCTCTCGAATTTACGCAAATAAAAAAAAAACATTAAAAACAGAAAAAAGTTGAGGAGTGTGGTTATTTTAGATAATTGTGTTTTTCACAATGGTTTCCTTTTAAATTTTTAAATAAAAAAAAGTTAAAACAATAATCGATGATTTTTTTTTAAAATAAATTAAATAAACAAATAATTTAAATAAAAATGAAGATACAAGTAATTTTTCGTTAATATTTATTGTTTTTAATTTATTTTATATCTTTTAAAACTTCTTTGGTTAAAAAAAAATAATTTCAAACGTGTTTTTTTTCAGTTGAGAATCTTCAAAAAACACTTGGTAATCTTCGGTAACTGATGCTCAAAAATTGTCATTTACCATTTGATTATCTTTTACAATAAAAATTGGAAATTTTTTGCTGCCAAGTTAAACAGTTGACACAGTCGTCAGACTCAGATGTCAATATTTGGCGCACATAGGTACTAATGTGGGGAGTGGTTGTATGGTTTATCTTAAACTGATAAACATATCTCCAAAAGTTTCTTTTGGCGTTTTTCTTTTTTGGCTCTGAGCAAAGCTCTGAGCAGAGGTTGAGCGATCAGAGCTAAGCTCTGAGGAGATTACGAGCAGAGCCCTCAGATTTAATTATGAAACACACTTGAGCACTGAACATGTCTTATGCATAGTAATCTGTCAAATTACATAAAAATTGTATGAAGTTGGCTTCGCTCAGCGTTTTGCTCGATTTGGTTGGTCATTTTATTCTGAGCATACAGATCATGCTCCGAGCTAGCTCAGATGGAAAAAAGAAACACGACTTATGTGCTCTGATTTCTCTGAGGTAAAAAAGAAACATAGAATAAATTTTTGACAGATCGGTGATCTGCTCTGAGGTAAAAAGGAAAAATGCCATTTGGGTCCTAAAATGAATTCGGTACATTTTGTTTTATTTTTAAATTAACCGCTAGGGGTCGCGCATTAGCATTAAAAATTGAAAAAAAAAAACAAAAATTACCCAATCTGCAGAGGCTCTGGAGACTATTTTTTACTTGTTAAAGGATCTAGTGTTTTCTAATTGCATTTTAAAGTAAAAAAAGAAAAAACAATTGAAAAGCACATTATTGGTTATTTAATAACGAGCCACATTTAATTTTCTCATTTAAAGTATTTTTTTTTATTTTTCGCAATCAATAATTTTGTAATGATCTTTTTTTTTTGTTTTCAACATTTGGTAGTTTTTTTCGCCAAATTAATGTGTTTTTTATCAACCCGTCTCTGTTCGTGCGTCCGCAAACTGATTGAGAAGCCTCGGTGATTAATGTGACTGCCCTTTATACAGCTTGATTGTATCCTGGGAAACTTGTCAACAAATTTAATTTGTTATTGTAATTTTGGCTGAAAAATTGAAATTTTGGATGGTCAACAAAAAATGTTGAGAAATGCTGAATAGAAAAATTCCAGAAAAAATTGAAATTACGAGAAATTAAATTTTCCCGGTATTGATGGTGAAAAGTATAAATTAATAAATAAATAAATCATGACTTTAAACAGAAACGCTATAAGGAAGTGTTTTGTAACAAAAATGCTACCTTAAATTTGTGCATAGATTTAAAACCTGTGGAAACACAGCGTGACCCCTAGCGGTGGAAATACAAAATTAAAAAAAAAACTTAAAATTTCTCTTAAGACCATATGCAACTTCTGCGGGGGGTATAATTTTGATTTTCTAAAATTTTGAAAATCGTTCCGACCGAGTAGGTGGGTGTACTATATAATAAAATATTGCCTTGGAAATCATTACTTAAATTATATTTTATAAAACGTTGTTAGGTATAGTAAAGTGATGGACGCTCCTCGAACAGGCATTTTTAATTTTTGACACATTGAATTTTGACTATGCTTAGATCCTGCCTACGATTACATTCCCTATTGTTACGGCCACTTCCACCCCAATCAATGTCATTCGTCAAATTCGACAATATATCAGATTACCCTTTATGTAGAAAATTTGACAGTTATAAATATAACTTTCCTAAGAAACTATTGTATTTCAGCTACTAATTCATCGCAAGAAATTGTGTGTCATCTTACGTGACGAGAACCCAGTTTTTATAGAAACAAAGGATTATAAATTAAGAACTTGCAACGACTGTTATTTAAAGTTTTATTTTTTTTACATTACTGCCTTCTTCTTCTTTAAGTTTCTAATCGAATAAGCCGTGCAACGGAAATGACAATAACAACGGCGCAACGGCTATAATTTTATAATTTTCCTCTTCTCTGTCCTATATTTTAAAAATTGTAATTAGTCTGTTAAGCTTAGCTTGTAGATGAATAAATAAATAAATAAATAAAATTGTATCATACTTTCTTAGGCAAATAGGGTTGTGGTCTTTGAAAAATAGTGCTTATCGAATCCACGATCCAGATATTACACACCTACAAATATGCAATGGTTTTAGCCATTTTTTTCGAGGGGACAAATTTGAAATATTTCTGTTGAAACTTGAATTTAATTTAGTATGAAAGTTTTTTATTTAAAGTTTAAGCGTATGTCAACACGAATCTTCACCCTGAGTTTTGGCACTCACATTTTTCATTTTCTTTAAAGTCATAACGTATGAAAATTTTTCGTAAACTTTCTTGACAGAAAAACCTAAAACACCCTGTTTGTTTTTTTTTTTTCAAATAAAGTTAAAACTATTTTATTTCACTAATGTGTTGTCCTGGGCGTTGCTCTGGAAATCTTTTTTCATCCGTCACAATTAGAGGACACAAAAAGATATATATGTAGATAGATAAACCCATTTGCTTCCGGGGTTAAATATCTAGGGAAAGAAAATGGTTCATATATACCACATAGTGACAATAAGGCTTACGTGTGGGTAATGTGAAAAGTTTCTTTTTGCAAAGGGAAACTTTTTCATTATCAAAATTCAAACTGAATCACGTCGTCGGCAGTAGTGGCGGCAGCGTCCTATAGTCGTCGACGTGAAAGTCAAGAAAACTATATAGATATTTACTTTGGGTAGGTACTTCATCTTTTCAGAAAAGAGATATTTGTTTGTTTTTTTTTGTGTGTATGAATATGTAGGTATGGGATACCAAAATAGTTCTTTGCCTTTTTTGTGATTTTTTTTTTAATTTAAGGATAGGGGTTGAAATTGTATGTAATTACCTCAGTGATGTTTGAAGTTTGAACCAAAAAATGAAATTGGTTGTCCTTATAATTGTAACAAAAGGATAAAGTTTTTCCTTTCTCTTGATAGTATCGTAGAATGTTTTGATTCCCAGCTCAAGCTGTTAAAACTTCCATATAGAACATAAAATGTAAAATAATTAGTTGCTTCATAATTATGTAGGTACTTCTATTTAAATTTCCAAAAACTCAAATTCCTCTTCATAAAACTTAATTCATCTCATTTTCGAACAAACAAACAAACAAAAAAAAAAACAAAACGCCCTTGTGCCGTCAAATCACCATCAAGCATCAAAATTCAAGCATCATAATATACAAGGGAAATGCACCAGATGCATCATCATCATCATCACCACCTAAAATCACTTTCCTCCTTGAATATATTTTCACTGGCGCGTAATTAAATCTCACACCAAAATCGTGGTATAGTGTTGTAATAGTAGTAGATATTCTTTCACAAGGATCTCTCTCGCTCATTATAAGCATTAACGCTCATGAAAATTCAGCGAAAAATTAAAATAAAAAAAAAATAAAAAAAATTAAACAAAACTATATATAAATGGAGAAAAATGCAAAAAACCCCAAAAATGTAGAATTATACCCTTAATTACTATTATCAGATGGCTTAGCCCATATTTTCCTCTCCCGTCCATTACTTGCATTTATATCTCGTTGAATTTACAAAAAAAAAAAAAAAAAAAAAAAAAAAAAATATTAAAAGAAAAATAACTGGAACATCACTGATTAAATGCGCAGTGTTGAATTTAATTAAAAATGTTGAGTTGAATTTTAGTTTTTTTTTGATTTTTATTTTTTTTTTATATCCCTTTTGTCATTTTTCTCTATTCGAGCTCTTCATCTGCAGTCAAAGTGATGAGTGGACAAAAAGCCTTGCAGGAAAATGTGTGTTAAAACCACACGGTAGCATGTGTCATTTATTTGTTTTTTTTTTTTTTTTTGTAACTTTTGTATTCAACAATTTCTTTACAAATTGTCTAAAGGCTGAAACTATACTTTTTTTAACTTTAAACGAGCGAAATAACGCAGAAAAACACATACAAAAAATAAAATTCGTCAATATGAGATGAGATTGTTGTTTGTGATATTTTTTTTTCTCCTGCTCTAGTGTTATTTTACTCCTACCTGTTTTCTGATTTAAATTTCTTTTAAATTTTACACAGATTTTAACCATATGACGAAAAAATTCAAATTGGACACATTACAATTTACAACAGATTTTTGAATTTCCGAGCTTCTGATTGCATAGCTGTTCGATGGCTCTTAAATTCATCTAAATAATTATGAACGCTTGCCAATCAGAAGCCTGAAAAATTCAGAATTTTAAATTTTCACAGGTAACTTGAGTCAAGTTAGCAAGTACCACCCCTCAAAAAAGAGTAAAACTAAGTGAACACAGAAATAGGTTCGTAATTAATTGTCTTAAATTTGTGGTAAAATTTTTGTGAAAGAAAAAATTGCAGCGATTTTTGTTTTGCTTACTTTGCCCCTCGAAAAAAAATTAAATGTACTCAATACAGAAAAAGGTGTTCGTAAATAATTGTTATAAATGTGTTTGGTAAATTGTCGTGGTAGAAAAAAATTGTTACGATTTTTTGTTAACAGTCACGTTAGCATTACCATCGCTCGAAAAAAAGTTAAATGAACTAAAAACAGAAAAAAGTTTTCGTAAATAATTGTCGTAAATTTGTGGTAAAATTGTCGTGAAAGAAAAAAATTGTTACAATTTTTTTTATTACAGCCAAGTTAGCATTTCCACCCTTGGAAAAAGTATTAAATGAACTCTAAACAGAAATTCGTAAATAATTGTCGTAAATTTGTAACGGGTTGTTTGAGTTGGCAAGGGATATCGCTGGTATGCTTGTCACCACTGTAGCTCGTCGGTGGGGTGTGATTCTTTTCCCTTAAACTCATTACAAAAAAAATTATCATACCAGGCTTTAAGTATCTATAGGTGGTCAAAGATACGCGAGATATTATCTTTACCCTCCCTTCCAATGTCGTCTTACTCGCCTAGACGACCCTGAACACCGGTGTTTTCCTACCTCTCAATCATCCTCCTTATTATTCCTCACTCATCTCTTTAAAATAATTTTACCACTTCATTTTGGTTTTATGATTTTCAAAAAGAATCTTCTCGTTTGAAACTTTTATTCGGTTTCATTTCTGATCATTATAAATTTAATATCTTATTTTTAAGAACATATATTTACAATTTTACTTTAAATTCTGAAAACAATGAAAATTTATTGTTCAGATTTAAGAATTATAATTTTACTTTTAATTGCTTTTTCAATAATCGATAGTTTCTTTTTTTTAACATTGAAAATGTTTATAGGGTCGTTTTGAGAAAAATATGGTGTTACCAAAATGATTAAATGAACAAATGAATATATAACAAATGAACGAAATGAACTCTAGCGTATAGGGGGCTCAGGATCGAATTTTTGGTTGGTGTTACCATTGTATATAAACCCTATAGTAGTCTCATGGAACGAAAAAAAATAGTTCTGAATCGGGTCTTGAGCGGCGCTGCCGTCGACAGAATCTGAAATTGGAGATATAAAAAAGCGGGAAGAAGATAAGTAAAATAGAAATAAAGACTAGTAGTAAGAACGAGAGGATTATATTAAAATTACTCTGACAACAATAATGAGGCTAAGGGAGATGGTTGAATCAGATGTTTTTGACGAGGCAAAAAGCAAAATATGGAGAAGTAAATTTGTTTGTCCAATGGGCGATGAGAGACGGTTTCTTGTTATAGAATATAGAGTATGGCTATATGTATGCATATAGGTTCAAGTATAGGTATGGGTATAGGCTTAATAGAAGCAAAATATTTAAAAATTTGGAATTTGATTCAAATTCGATATAGCAAAGCAACGTTGTTAAATTTCACAATATGTGGGTTAAATACAACGTTGCTATATTTTGCATTTATTATGCTTTTTCCTATAGGAAGATCCAGGTAGGTATGGATTGTTGTTGGTTTTTTTTTATATTTATAGGTAGGTATTGTATTAGGATTAGGTTTAGGTTTAGGAATAGGTTGAGGATTAGGATTAGGTTGAGGTTTATAGGTTTATAGGTTTAGGTTTAGGTTTAGGTTTGGGTTTAGGTTTCTGTATTTTGGGTTTAGGTTTTAGGGTTTAGGTTTTAAGTTATTTCAATATTATTTTGTATTATATTAAATTATTTCATTATATTATCATATTATATTATTATACAAGTATATGTATATAAAAACAAAAAAAAAAATTTTTAAGAAATTTAATTGAAGAAAAAAAAAACACCGTGGTTTTCGTTGTATTTTTTAAATTTAATATATTTACCTTATCAATTTTTGATTTTGCTGCACTTTGTGGCATTTTTTTCAAAATACTTTGATAAACGTAATTTTTTTGTCTTCAATAGGTAAGCCATTACATATCAAAATGTTCAACAAAAAAAACACATTTTTTGGATAGATACATGAAAAACAACAAATTTTTTGTTTTTTTTTTGCAAATTATTTTTTTATAAAATTTTCTTCTTTTGCTCGAAAAATTGTTTTCATACACAAAAACAATTTTTTCCGAAAAAAATAATAAATTTTATTCGAATCAAATTTTTCACGTGTAGCATTTCAATCGATTTTCAAAATTTGCAAACTAAATTTTTATTTTTTTTTATTTTTATAAAATTGACTATACCCAAAAAATATTTTTCCGAATAATTTGAATCGAATAAGAAAATTTCCAAACCAAATTCCCCATTTGTTTTACTTTTTGGAAGAATTTTTTTTATTTTCCTTCAAAAATTGTCTTTACGGGTACCTACTTATTTCGATTGGTTTCAAAATTTGCAAACTAAAGCTTCTCTATTTTTTCAATTTTTTAAAAATTGTTTATACAAAAAAAAAATAAAATAGGTACTGTGTTTTCATAAAAGAATGAGGCATTTAATAAAAAAAACACCCTATAAATATATTTGCATATACCTACCTACGTTGGCACCTATTAATTTGGAACATATTTTCCATACTTCAATTGTGACGAAAAACTGCAAAATTATAAACACCCTATTTTCTGCGAGTGGCAATAGTGGCGATTTTATACTTACATTTATTTTTGTTCTACCAAATATAGGTCATTGCATACACAGGAGAAACAAAATCCAAGTTCCTTTTGAACATAATTTATTTTCATTCTTTCTGTAACCTACCCCCCTACAAGAATAATACGAAAAAACGATAAATTCTTGTCCCACTTTAGCTTTCATAAATATCCTATACAGTGTTCTCATTCTTCTTTTCTTTCTTTAACCTTATTTTTTATTCTTCTCTCTTCGATTATCTCCTCCTTCTCAACTCTCCAATCTCTCCACTCTGAATTTTCGCAAGCTTCCAAATCGGCACACTCAATGGCGTAAGAGACGTTCCTCTCCATGAGACTACTATAGGGATTAGGGTTTATATACAATGGTGTTACCAAAGAAAATGCCAAAATGAACCTAAAGACACAATCGATGAATCGTACCTACACGTTGATCGTCGCCAACCGACGAGCTTCAGTGGAGGATAGTTGAATTTGTATGAAATCTTAAAATCACTCGATTTGAGCGCACTTAGAAGCCTTTTACTCAGGTTATAATTATCGGATGCTTAATGTTAAGATAGATAATTAAAGATAAAATGACAGGCTACAAATCTGCATCAAAATGTTTGCAAAAGCTTACAAAATTTCATACTAAAAACGTGAAAGTTTGGCTTTTGAGAACTAATTTCATCACGGCAAATGACATGACGTGAGGAACAAGAAAACAAAACGAAAAAGAAAAAAACGTACCCACAAAGAATATACATTGCTGTAAGGGTGTACGGGCAAGACGTTGGTTGGAGTGGAATGTGTGCAATAAAAAACCACCACTGCACTGTGACTGGTGGCAAACAAAAATGATATACATACATAGCTACATTATTAAGTAGGTTAGGTATGTCTGTAAAATGTTATGTTGATTAAATTGTTGTAGGTATTTTGCAAATATTATTCGTGATGGTACGATTAGGTTGGTTTGGTTGGCTTATAACTTCTGTTCTAACAATCGGATATTTAAAATAAAGGTCTTAAAATGAAGGTAAAATATCAAACTAATTTATTCAGTTAAAAAATAATTGAAATAACATAAAAGTGTAGGTAAAAAACGTTTAGGTTTAATTCATCAAAATAAATAATTGCAAAAATTGAATAACAAAATTGGCTTCGCCAACAAAATTCATATGCCTACGTATCTATATAGGTACATACATTATGTATGTAGGTAGGTAGGTAGGTAGAAATGGCGATCACGAGCAACATAGCTCGTTGACCCAATTAGCGCTAGAGTGCGCCGTTTTCTACCATAACTCGTTGGACCTGTGGATGTAAATGGTTTGGAATGTCTCAGAATGGCTCAGAGACGTAAGAGATTTGAGCCCTTAGTATGACATTATGTAGGTATGTACATTTATATAAAAGGATTGATTTAGATGTTCTGCGGTTGCCTTTTTACTTCTGTACTAATAATCGGATCTTAAAGATTAAGGTTTTGAAATAAGTTAAATAATAGGCTTCAAAATTTTGTGTGAAAAAACTTGACTTCATTCTTAATCAATTCGATTGTTGAACCTAGAATATGCACAGAGACCTACATATACTTGAACCTCTATGATTATAACTTATAACTTTAGTTCTATAAGGGCCAGATGTTGAAGGTTAAGGTATTTAAATTAAGGTTAACTAGGCTAGAGGTACGATTAACCTAGCGAAGCAACTTAAATATAATACCTAATCGAAAAGGGTTGATTTGGTATCTTCTATTCTAATTATCGGATCTTTGATGTAAATGTCTTAGAATTAAAGTAAAATCAAATCAAACAAATTTATGTGACAAAACAACATCTAAACTAATGCGATTTTTGAACTTGACCTACGTCTAAGCCAATGTGATTTTTTAACTTGAACTATACGTCTAAACCAATTCGATTTTTGAGCTTGACCAACGTCTAAGCCAATGCGATTTTTGAACTCGACTTACGTCTAAGCCAATGCGATTTTTGAACTTGACCTACGTCCAAACCAATGCGATTTTTGAACCTAAAATATGCAAAGATACCTACTTGTGAATCTCTTTAATAAACATTACAACATTAGTTCTAAGGGCCAGTTGTTGAAGGTTAAGGTATTTAAATTAACATTAATCAGCCTAGAGGTAGGATTAACTTAGCGAAGCAACTTAAATGTAGTAATCGAAAAGGGTTGACTTGGTAAGCTTTTATTTTCTGTTTTAACTATCGGATCTTTGAGGTTAAGGTCTTAAAATTAAGGTAAAATCTAAGGCTATAAATTTATGTCACAAAACTTTACTTAAGTCTAAGCCAATGCGATTTTTGAACTTGACATACGTCTAAGCCAATGAGATTTTGAACTTGACCTACGTTTACACCAATGCGATTTTTGAACTTGACCAACGTCTTAACCAATGCGATTTTTGAACTTGACCTACGTCCAAACCAATGTTATTTTTGAGCCTGAAATATGCAAAGGTACCTACTTGCGTTTCTCTTTAATAAACTTACATTAGTTCTAAGTTGTTGAAGGTTAAGGTATTTAAGTTAACGTTAATCAGTCTAGAGGTATATAGGATTAACTTACCTAAGCAAATATCGAAAAGGGTTTATTTGATAAGCTTTTATCTTCTGTTTTAATTATCGGATCTTTGAGGTTAAGGTCTTAGAATTCAAGTAAAATCTCAGGCTATAAATTTATGTTACAAAACTTTACCTACGTCTAAGCCAATGCGATTATTGAACTTAGAATATTCATAGGTACTGCAATATAATTGAACTTCTTTAATAAACTTATATAGATTAAGACCTAATGTTCAGATGATCAAGGTTAAAGGTAGAACTATAATAGTCGGATGCCGACCTAAGTGGTCGTACGAAACGAAACGAATACAAAGAATTCATATTACGTGCCCATAATTGAGTTTTGCTTGTTTCGACCAATTTTTTACTTTTGCTTCCGGAAGTGAAGAGCGCTCACCGACCGCTCCATGCGTAAGTGAACTGAGAGAATTTTCTTCCAACATCTTCCGACTATTACAGCTCTACCTGAAAAAAAACGATTCAATTTGGTTGTCAACTCAGCTGTCAACTCAATTGGTGCTTTACTTTTCATATACTCAGATAAAAGAATACTGCTTAGCTGTCAAAACCTTAAGAAATTACACGACTCGAGTTTATTAAATTTATTAAAAGATGAGTTCAAAATGCAAAATATTATAGAATACCTAAAAACAATCAGGTAAATCAGGTTTGCATTGAGTTTGAGCTACACATCAAATTATTTATAAATTTGGTCTCGCGTTAAAAAGGGTTCACTTTGACAGTAAATCAAATAACTTGCCTCTATATAAATAGTTCAATAAGTTGAGAGACTTGTAAATCAATTTGAGCAAATTTGAGCAAATATTTGATTTTCTTCAACATCAACGCCGTGATTAAATAAACTGAACTGAACAACATTAATTTAACCACCAACTGGGATTCGACATTAAAAATATCTACATATTGTAATTTCAGACTAAAGAATGGTTTTTTAGACATCTTCAGAAGTTTTGGTGCAACTATAGGATACAAATTAGAAATCACCAAGATTATTCATGTTTTTATTTTATCGAGCTAACACAAGTCATTTTCAATGTCCCCATAGTTACTCTATGAGTGAAATCTGTAATTTTTTTTTTTTATATGTATATATATGTGTACTCTAATTTAGAGCAGTTTAACTGCGTATGTTAAAGTTTATTTAATATACTTTCTTTTATTTAATTTCAATATTCTTCATTAATATATATAAAAAGACTTACCATGAAATAAGAAGAAGTGGCCACTGCTGCTTGTAGATCATGGGAATTTCCAATACAATTCGTAGTCCTTGTAGATATTTATCTTTTTAATAATACATTAATTAAAGTTTAAAATACGCGCTAATCACTTTTATGTTATGTACTTCACGCGTTAAAATTATAATAATTGAATCGAACTTTAAATTGTAATTTTAGTTATTCAAAAAAATGTAACTTGTTAAAAAAAAGTTAAATCAAAATAGGTATATTTAAATTAGTTAAAAAAAAAAAAAATGAACTTTGACTGGCTGGATTTGAACTCCGGACCCTTAAGGCAACGATTTTAGATTCCTTCCTGTTAACCAATTCGGCTATGGCTTCTGTTTCTCGATGGCTGACAATTTGTTAATTCGAAAGAGCTATCTTTTAACTAGCTAGTCTTAGCGCAATCAGCTGGTTACTTTTGCTGAGCGCCGGGTGCTTATATAACTTTTGTTTTGTGTATTTGTCTTCCGAATGACTCCAAATGGCAAATTAACCAACTCGGGCAAATAAATCGGGAGACCGGTGTGGTCCAGAAAAGCACCGGTCTAAAAAAATTTGATTTGTTTAAAAAAAAAACCTTAACGCACTTTAAACTATCAAATGCCTTACCTTAAGCAGTTCACTTATATATTCTCTAACTAAGAATTTTTGTTTTATTCTTTTTATTTAAATTTGAAATTTACTTTTTAGTTTATTTTAAACTAAATTAATTTGTTAATCAAATCAATAGAAATTTTCTTGTCGATTATGACAAAGCTTAGATAATGTACCCACAACTATACGGCTTAGAATCCAATATGGAAAAGAACTGAAAACTTAGCTCACAGTGTCCAATTCATGGAAACATAAAGAAAGTTCTTTGTCCCTGACCACTACTAAGAACAAGTCTTTGTTTTAAGAATATCATCCACACAGGTATCTTTCTTTTCATACCCATTTTAATATGTCTGTGTCTACGTACTATGAGCATCTTCATCGCAGAGAGAAAGTTTTCGAATCTACTTTCTCTCAACGACATCCGCTCTGAGATTGTAAACTCGGCAACATTTCTCTAGTTTCCTGCCTCCATTCTTTTTTCTAATCTACTACTTTTAAATTTGTTCCATCTCTATTCCGAATCATATCCTAACATTTTGTACTATTTGTCAAAATACTTTTTATCTGACATTAGTTTCTTTTATTTTTGTTTACGATTTCGTTCGCTCGTGGGTTTTATTTTATTTATTTATTTTTTTATTTTATTTTATGCGTAAATTGGTTACAAATTTGTGGTAAAATTGTCGTGAAAGAAGAAAATTTTCACGGTTTTTTGTATGCTAAATTCACAGTCAAATAACCATTTTCACCCTTCGAAAAAGAGTTGAATAGGCTCAAAACAGAAAAAGGTATTCGTAAATAATTGTCGTAAATTTGTGGTAAAATTTTCGTAAAAGAGACAAATTGTTGCGATTTTTGTTTTGCTAACTTGACACCTCGAAAAAGAGTTATGTGGACTCAAAATAGAAAAATGTATTCGTAAATATAATTGTCGTAAATTTGTGGTAAAATTGCCGTGAAATTAAAAAAATGACGCAATTTTTTTTTATTCAAAAAAAAAATCTTTAATAAAGGCACAGTGGTTAAAATTAAGGATACAATTTAACGTGTGCTTAAGACTTTCAAACAAAGATCTCCCCTGCTAATTTGACATTGCCGGATTTTTTAAAAGTTTACCCGTGTTTCTGTCTAAGTTTCTTGGGCTACTTAATTCGACTTGAAATCTAAAGATAATTTTCTGATTTAAAGCATAACTTTAAGCATAAAATGGGCGAGTTCTTTAATGAAAATGAAGATGGCCACCAGTTTTTTGTTCGGATGATTCTCCATCTTCCTCTAAAGATAAAAAAAAAATGTATTCTTTTGCAAATTCTATTGAAAATTCTAATCCCAGAGCCATCCAGTCAATACTAAGTTCATTCTGAGCTTAAGCATCGCTATTGCTTTTTCTCAAGAATCACAAATTACATACCTTTTCTAATCTCTTGAAATAACTTTATATTTGCGTTTGTTGAGTCTTTTCATAACTTTCTATTATACCTATGATCTAAACCCTGTTTTTAATTTTGATCAGATAGGGATACATATAAGATTCCATATTATTTCCTTTAAATTTGCAAGTATTAAAGCCTCTAAACTACCACTTAATGCTTAAATCTTTTCTGTATACATCAATAACGAAAGATTCAATCTTGCTACTCTGTAAATTGTCCTTATACCAAAGCAAAAACAACACAATACAACAACAAAAATAATAATAATAAAGTTCAATGTCATTTTTGCTGACATTTTACATGAGAGTCCTGCCTTTTTCTAAGGAGTGATCTTAGTCATCCGTTATTAACATTGACAGGTTACCTTTATGAGGTTCATGTTAATTACTTTCTCAAGTGGATTGTTGTGCTTGCAAATAATATTGGTATCAGTCTCAAGGACTAACAATAATAATAATAACAACAACATCAACAACAAGGACGTCACAGCTATTCATCATATCGATGGGTAAGTTAAGTACTTGGATGTTTGGAAGGAAGTAAATTATTATGTTAAGGTAAAAAGATTTTTTTTTTTTTTTTGTATTTTCAATTTGATTCTGTGTCTGTTATTCATCTTGAGAGTTTGGTTTGATTTGTTGAATTTATATTGACATGACAATAAAGTGGAATCTTGAGTAGAGTCAATTTTCGGTCAGACGTATGGAGAGGTATAGGTGTATTTTGATTTAATTTCAATTTGAAATGGATCAATGAATATGGTAATTTGAAAGGAATAATAATTATTATATTGATGTCCTTGGTTTACCATTTAAGCATGCCCAGTCCATAATGTTTTCTTCTTCTTCTTCATGAAAAAAAGAACTCATTTGACCTGTATATCTTATGATGTGGACAACGCCCTCAGTCATATAGGTATTTCCAAGTGGATAGTGAAAAGATTTACTCAGATTAACACAATATTGACCAAAAATCTTTATTATCTCACATCCAACATTCTATTATTTATTTTAACTCAATTTTAAAAAGCCTTTTGTCTCGAATATCTTACGCTAGAAGAAATATTGCTATCAACTGCGGCTTAATTTTTTTTCTACACATAGTGACGTAATGTCTTAAAAATTAATATAGTGACAAATTTTTTTTTGTTTTTAAAAAAATATCGAATATCTTGAGAACAAATATTGACTTTGGGTTAATTTTATTGAACACACAATACCAAAATTAATAAAATTAATAATTGACAGGGTTTGAACAATTCAATTGGAAATTTCTATCGTGTTCAGAAGTACCATTTGCATTGAACCATTGAACCCGTCTTTCAAAACCTTACCTTTAAAATTCCATTTGAGCAAAAAAAAAACCTAACACAAAACTACCTACTACAAATTTTCAAAAGTGTTTTTTGATTCGAATATCTCGAGAAAAAACATTGATTTCGATTATGGGACCCAATTGTTTTCTACACACATGTAGTCAAAGAATTAAATTTGTAATAACATTCAATTTAAATTTTTTTCAAAGCAAAAAAACTGCAATAAAAAACTACTAGAAATTGTTGCAAATTTTTTTTCGTTTGGAATGTTTCGAAAACAAACACAACTTGGACATTCAATTAAATTTGCAAAAACCTGCAATAAAAACTACTAGAAATGATTGAGAGATTTTTTTTCGGATCGAATATCTCGGAAAAAACACTATAACTTCAACTCGGGGTCAAATAAATTGAATATTCAATTTAATTTTTTGAAATCAACAAATACTGCAATAAAAACTACTATAAATTGTTGAAAAATATTTTTCGGGTCGAATATCTCGAAAACAAACACTGATTTCGACTCCGGGTTAACTTAATTGAACATTCAATTTAATTTTTTTTCATCAAAGCAACAAATCTGCAATAAAAACTACTAGAAATTGTTAAAAAAAAAATTTTCGTCTCGAATATCAAGAGGGAGAACGGCTAAACTTTGGTCTTCAATTGATTTCATATTGAAGGTACACCTGGTAAGATCTTCAAAGAATTGGAGTTGCGAATTTTTTTTACGTTTATCAAAACAAACAATGTAAATTTGATCCAAATTATAGTTATAGTCATTTCCGAAAAACTAAGGAACCCTAAAATTGGGCGTAGCCAGTTAGCGGATTTTGCTTAAACTATTTTCTAAATTTCTTTGTCATTTTATCCAAATCGTAAAATTTTTGTTCTTCCTCATTAAAAAAGTGAACTTTGAAAATTTCTTCCAAATCGTTAAGCTGTTTGTGAGAAATCAAGAATTAATAAAAGTGGGCGGGGCAGATTTTAGTGATTTTCCAAATTTTGTAACATTCATCAAAAAAAAAACTCTGGTAATTGTAGATATCCATATTTTTAGACCCGTTTCCGAAAAACTAAGAAAATCTAAAATTGGACGTGGCAGTGGGCGGATTATACTTAGTTTATACTTTTATATTTTTTAAGGGGCGTGGCAGTAAGCGGATTTTACTTTTTTTATTTTTTTTTATCATTTTATCCAAATTCCAAAATTTTTGTTCTTCCGCAAATTTCGAAAATTTCATCCAAATCGTTAAGCTGTTTGAGAGAAAGAATTAATAAAAGTGGGCGTGGCAGATTTTACTGAAACTATTTTCCAAATTTTGTATCATTCATAAAAAAAACTCTGGCAATTAAAGATATCCACATTTTTAGACCCGTTTCCAAAAAACCAAGAAACTCTAAAATTGGGCGTGGCAGTGGGCGGATTTTACTAAACAATTTTTTTATTTTTTTGCTTTTAAGAATAAACTCTGAAAATTATATTCAAATTATTTTATTTTCATACCTACATTTATGTTAACTAAAGAACTATAATTGCAAAAGCCAAAGCAAAGTATTTGAGCAAAGAAAAGGTCTTTTTTTTTCGTTTGAATTCTGATTGAATTTGCCCTTTTATCAAATTCCATTTTTATTCCTTTATGGAATCTATCAGAAACAAAAATATATATTTTTTTGTTTATTTAATTAACTAAGGATTGGGGAAAACTTAATTTATTTAAAACCACTTGCGGGCTTATATTTTTACAATTTGATTTGTTTTGTTTGCAGATTTTATCAAAAGTACAAAACAAATACATACCTACAAATATTCAACCGACAAAACTTTTAGCTTAACCTTTAGTTCGAATTGAAAATTCGTGTATATCAGAGTTTCAAAAAGCACCTGCCCAAAAAAAAACCACTACTAAATGCAAATAAACGTCAGTTTGTTCTTCACAAACGAATTCAGCTGAATAGCCTTTGAACTGTGTTCCACAGAAAAAAACAAAAAAAAAACAAATTTCAATCGAAAAAATATATACATAAATGTTGCTTTACTTTTAAAACACTTGGAATTCAATACTGTTTCAAAGGTTTGATTCTCGAACCCTTCCTATATCCAGAGACTTCATCAATCAGAAGTTTTAAAAAAAAACTTCATTTTAGTGCGATGAAACACAGTGAAACAAAATATAGTTCTAGGCTCTCCATGATGATGGAGGAGGAATGTAACGAGTGCTTGTGCAATAAACTCAGGTACAAATTCGATTTGGGGAATCATCATGTTCGTTTATATACAATATACAAACCTTGAGCACTATAAGCTCTATAGGTAGATATGGTATGGAAGAATATGCCAAATACCTTTCTTAACACATCTTTGTTCAAAATATCTTTTATAACAGCTTTTTATCATAAACCAAGAGAAAGCAAAGAATTTTTGCCCTCATAAAAAAAAATAAAACTAAAAGAACCGATTGAAAGAACAAAGGAAATGGGGTTGTAAATTTGTCGATTTGAAGCAACTCTTTTTCCAGCAAAAAGGGCTTTATCTTGGCACCCCATTGTCTTGAAAATCGGTTCCTTTTGTTTCCGTTTTCACAATGTGGGAATATAACTATGGAAAAAAAACAGCCAAGGATGGGCGTTTGTAATAAATTGCAGTTCGTTAGCGTGAAAGACAAAATAAGAAACGGAAATATACCAAAAATATAAAGAAAATATCATCTAAAAATATATATTTTTCTCAGCTATGGAAGTGGAAGATATAGAAACTTATATTGTCATGGCTGGCGCGCGATGGCATATTCTTTTCCTTTTCCTTTTTTTTTTATTTGTAGTGTATATGGATAAGAGGGAGCGTTATATTGTGATCAAGGATAAATATAAGAAGATTCTTTGTAAACAATTTTTGGAGAAAGTTTATGAAGGTTAAATTTTTTTTTTTGGATTTAGAAAAGAACAATGTAGAATATATTGAAAGTCTCTGGCTCTGGGAAAGTTTATTGAGGTTGACAAAAACACCCTCTGTCTATACCATGCTGAGATTGATTTGTATTTTTTTGTTTGTTTTTAAATAAAGGGAAAATCAGCACTAAAGTATGTTTTATTTTTTAAATTCTCATACCTTTATTTTTAGGAAATCTTTTTTTTTTTTAACTTAAAATTAAACTTTAAATGTTTTTTGTTTTACATCTTAAATACAAAAATTAATTGTTTTTTTTTTTTTTTATTAAAATAACTTGGCTGATTAATGAATATGGTCCAATATGCATGGGGATTTTAGAGTTGGATTCGTATTGAAGTAGATAAATAGACTTGAAAGCGGAAAAGTTGGAAAAACATGAAAACCTGAAATTGCATACTTTTAGGGGTGGATGATGGCATTAGATTTTGTTTTACCAAGGTAGGTATCACTCTCTCTATCTTTTTTTTTTTTGCCACTCTCTTTTTTCACTGATTAACCAACAAATAAAGGTTATTTATTTTGAAAATAAAAATTATAAAATTTCTACCGGAACAGTTTGGAAAATCGTGTAAACCCCAAGTTGCATACTTATAAGGGCCAATGGTGATGATATCTGAAAATTCCATTTTGTTTATGGGAAGGAGAAAATATTGAATCTATGGAATGACAAACACAACGGAATTGACAATCGGCTAGTTTTGTTCCCCAAGAATAAGGGATCGCCAACAGATGGCGTTATGCTGTCAGGGAGCCCAGCAAGTTTTTACTAAAATTATAACAGCCAACTTAATAAAAGTGGAATGGCCAGGGGTTAGGTCTTAGTCCGTGGACTAAGTGTAAAATGTTATGAATAAAACAAAAATTTTACTAAATAACGTGTACTCGGTTAAACCACCGAAGAAGTTGGTTTAGCGAAAGAATAAGAACCAGATGTATCAAATATATTCTGAAATTAAACAACAAAAAAACCTAAGTGAAGATTGCTACTTTGATTTTGATTAAAAATAAAAATCGGCCTTATCATACGCCCCGTCGTCGTAATAGATTCGTACTACGAATCTTGAAAAAAGTGTCATAGCATCGTTGTTGTAAGAAATATATTGCCACGATTTTGTGGGCTATCGACATAACTTTAACTTTTCACGACCTCTCCACCAATTGGTTTGGAAATATTTCTGTTACAACGGCAGGTTAAATATTTTTTTTTTCGGGATTCATAGTACGAATCTTTTACGACGGGGCCTGTGATAAGGCCGAATGTCTGCTAGATTCATCGACTTTTTAAACCATTTCCAATTATTGGACAATCAGGCATCAACCACCAGAAAAAGAAAAATATACAAAAATAGAAATGATCTGATGAAAGTGCTTTAAGTGAGGAGGATTTCAGGAAGAAATATAGATTTTCCAAGGGAAATATGAGGAAACTCACTGCGGTTGTTGATGATGACCTAAAAAGGGACCCAAGAGGTGGACATATTCCTGTCGGCTAGCAAGTTATGGCTTCTTTCAGATACATTCCATTTAAATAAACAAAAACAAAACAGACACAACACAAACAATTGAAGAATGATAACAATTTTGAAATGAAAGAAATATATTAACAAAAGATTTCTTAGGTGTGTTTGGTGTTTGGTAACGTGAGCTTAATTTTTTTTTTACAAATTATCACGAAAAAAACCTAAGTTTGGGAAACTTGGTTAAAATTTAATGTTACGAAACAGGCATCTTATTTATTGTAGTAAATTTTCTTAAGGTATTTTGGTAAACGTCACTTTACTATTCCACGAACATTTTGGTTTTATTCATGGAAATTTTTAACCCATAGCTTAACTCTTCTTCCCTGCTTTAGTAAACTCGTGGAATAAAGGTGGAATAAGAGTTTTTTTTATTAATGTGGCTGTAAAAGTTTAAAATTTTATTTTAAAAAATATAGTGTGATTCACAAGCAACTTTGTTCACCTCGGTCAACACATACGTACCCCGCCTACGTGCTTACAAATCGCAGGGCGTAATTGCTTCATTAAAAATCCGTCTTAGAAATTTTTAAAAATGCATTCTATATTTTGAAATTCTTAAATAAATTTTCTCTATAAGATTTTTTACATCCAAAAGGGTAGTCCTTAATATACCATTTCCGATAAACCATTCAATTCTAAAATCTTTTTCGGCGTAATTGTAGAAATATTTCCATCAAATTTTTCGTTGAGATGAATGAGTCGAGAATTCTTTATAGAAGAAAACTTGACATAAATATTTCAACAGTCAATATTTCTTTAATTTTTTGTTTGTTTTTAATTTGTACACTTCGCTCTTCTGAAGACTTCATTTCTTTCGATTATATGTGATCTATTACAATGATCAAACAAATAATATTTCAAGTAAATATAAATACATTTGTGTTATCCATTTCCATTAAAAATACAATTTTTATAAATTCAATCACTCACCAAGAAATAAAACCTAATGATCTCACTCATTTTTCTTAGATCTCTTATTCGCCCACCTTTTTGATGTATAAAAGGTATCAAATGTCGACTTTATTTTTGTATTTTTTTTTTTTTTATTTTCTAAATAAATAACCATCGTTTGTAAGGTAATCAGAGAAGAGACACAACGAGAAAGAGAGAGAGAGTGAGAGAGATATCTTTGTAGGTTTATACCAAGTCTAATGCTTCCTTACACATATAAAAACCAAACAAATATAAATAAAATAAAAAAAAAACTCAGGGTATAGGTATACTTTACGTAGACACCTATTTGAAATCCAAGACTTGTTTGTTGTCAGTTTTCGTTTCGTTTTAGCTTTTTCTCACAAATTGCCATTACATCCGTTTCCGGTGTGCCAACAGCAGTCGTTACAGAATGCGTAATGTCACAATTTGATGGATTATTGACGACTTCTTAATGTATCTATCATCATCAGGGTGTATAGGTATAGTCGTATATTATAACGTGTGAACTTTTTCGCCTTCCTTTGAAATACGAATGTCGAAGGTATTTTTTTTTTTTTTTTTTTTTCATCAGGGAACAGGGATATATGTAGGGACAAGAGTGTTTGTTATGTAAGAAATGTCAGAGGTATCTTTATATTTTTTTTAATTCGGGTATTTTTTGAAGCTTAAAATTCATGTTCCGGACGTATTTAAAAGATACTTTAAAAAAAGTCTAAAGTCATGGATATCATTTTGTTCATATAGCTTACTTGTATTTTGCTGCTTTGATCATAACATAGGAATGTGTTTTTATATGGAATATGACACCATGGCTACTATATGTTGAAGCTTAAATATCATAGAAACCAATAAAATTGTCTATGTACGTAGATAGATTGATATAATATATATGTATACGTTCACATGTCGACATGAGTGTGGATACCCCCATTATACATTTGGTAAATAACATTCAAGCTTTTATGGGTATAATATCAATCGAATTTCAAAATCACATTCCGTAAATTTTGCAAACAAAATTTCACGTTTCAATTAACGCCTGGAGCCAAAATAGATGACCGAGGGCATATCATTTGCCCATAATTAGAGATGACTATGGTATATGCTTATAAAAGGGGGGTTGAGTTTAATATAGAATATACATATGTGAACTGTTTTCGATGAGAATAATATTCTGACTATACACTTATACCCCTTACCTTCCTCATAAATGTAGTTGAATTTACTCAATTTTCAATATGATGTATCTACACTTTGAAAAAATTTTGGCCTGAAAAATGATTTTAAAATAAATGATTGAAAAAAGTCTTGCATATTTTTGCCAATTAATTTATCATGTCCATAATGATGTTCCATCTTGTCTATCATGATTTCCATCATGTCCTTCTTGTCCATCTTATCGATCTTGTACATCTTGTCGATCTTTTCGATCTTGTCCTTCTCATCCATCTTGTCGATCTTGTCCTTCTTGTCGTTCTTCTCTTTCTTGTCCTTCTTGTCCATCCTGTCCATCCTGTCCATCCTGTCAATCTTGTCAATATTGTCGACCTTGTCCTTCTTGGCGATCTTGTAGATCTTGCCGATCTTCTCCTTCTTGTCCATCTTGTTAATTTTGTTAATCTTATTAATGTTGTTAATCTTGTTAATCTAGTTAATCTCTTCGGTCTTGTTGATCTGTTGATCTTGCTGATCTTGTTGATCTTGTTGATCTTGTCGATCTTGTTGATCTTGTTGATCTTGTTGGTCTTGTTGATCTTGTTGATCTTGTTGATCTTGTTGATCTTGTTGATCTTGTTGATCTTGTTGATCTTGTTGATCTTGTTGATCTTGTTGATCTTGTTGATCTTGTTGATCTTGTTGATCTTGTTGATCTTGTTGATCTTGTTGATCTTGTTGATCTTGTTGATCTTGTTGATCTTGTTGATCTTGTTGATCTTGTTGATCTTGTTGATCTTGTTGATCTTGTTGATCTTGTTGATCTTGTCGATTTTGTAGATCTTGTTGACCTTGTCGATATTGTTGATCTTGTTGATCTTCTTGATCTTGTCCTTCTCATCCATCTTGTCGATCTTGTCCTTCTTATCGTTCTTCTCTTTCTTGTCCTTCTTGTCCATCCTGTCCATCCTGTCAATCTTGTCAATATTGTCGACCTTGTCCTTCTTGGCGATCTTGTAGATCTTGCCGATCTTCTCCTTCTTGTCCATCTTGTTAATTTTGTTAATCTTATTAATGTTGTTAATCTTGTTAATCTAGTTAATCTCTTCGGTCTTGTTGATCTGTTGATCTTGTTGATCTTGTTGATCTTGTTGATCTTGTTGATCTTGTTGATCTTGTTGGTCTTGTTGATCTTGTCGATCTTGTTGATCTTGTTGATCTTGTTGATCTTGTTGATCTTGTTGATCTTGTTGATCTTGTTGATCTTGTTGATCTTGTTGATCTTGTTGATCTTGTTGATCTTGTTGATCTTGTTGATCTTGTTGATCTTGTTGATCTTGTTGATCTTGTTGATCTTGTTTATCTTGTTTATCTTGTTTATCTTGTTGATCTTGTTGATCTTGTTGATCTTGTTGATCTTGTTGATCTTGTCGATCTTGTCGATCTTGTCGATCTTGTCGATCTTGTCGATTTTGTAGATCTTGTTGCTCTTGTCGATATTGTTGATCTTGTTGATCTTCTTGATCTTGTTAATATTGTTGATCTTGTTTGTCTTGTCGAACTTGTTGATGTTGTAGATCTTGTTGATCTTTTTGATCTTGTTGATCTTGTTGATCTTGTTGATCTTGTTGATCTTGTTGATCTTGTTGATCTTGTTGATCTTGTTGATCTTGTTGATCTTGTTGATCTTGTTGATCTTGTTGATCTTGTTGATCTTGTTGATCTTGTTGATCTTGTTGATCTTATTGATCTTGTTGATCTTGTTGATCTTGTTGATCTTGTTGATCTTGTTGATCTTGTTGATCTTGTTGATCTTGTTGTCTTGTTGATCTTGTTGATCTTGTTGATCTTGTTGATCTTGTTGATTTTATTGATCTTGTTGATCTTGTTGATCTTGTTGATCTTGTTGATCATGTTGATCTTGTTGTTCATGTTAATCTTGTTGATCTTGTTGGTTTTGTCGATCTTGTTGATCTTGTTGATCTTGTTGATCTTGTTGATCTTGTTGATCTTGTTGATCTTATTGATCTTGTTGATCTTGTTGATCTTGTTGATCTTGTTGATCTTGTTGATCTTGTTGATCTTGTTGATCTTGTTGGTTTTGTCGATCTTTTTGATCTTGTTGAATTTGTTGATCTTGCTGATCTTATCGATCTTGTTGATCTTATTGATCCATCTTGCACATCTTGTCGATCTTGTCCATCTTGTTGGTTTTGTCGATCTTGTCAATCTTCTCAATCTTGTCGATCCTGTCGATCTTGTCGTTCTTATCTTATCCTTCTTGTCCACTTTGTCCATCCTGTCTTCAAGTTCCATTTCTTCCAATGCAGGGAAGAACAAATCCCGGCTCAATGGTAAGGCAACATTCCAAAGTTACCGTGTCCGCTCGATAATTTTCTTCAAAAAAAAAGTAATGGTCAATGTACCCATAACCTTGATAAGTTTAAATTTTTTTAGGGTTGCCAACACTATACTACAAAAAATTCACATCTTGTGTTAATTTATGGGGCATCCTTTATTTCACTTTAAAATTGAATTAAATAACCTAAATTAGATTTCTCCTAAATTTCATAAAATATTTCTGCTAAGTGTAGAACTCATTCATATTATGTGAATCGATTGGAAAGGATAAATATTGCATGACCACGAATTTAGTTGTGCGACAATTTGAACGGTTCGGTTGCTATGTGGACACCAATTGCATGAGTGCAATCTGTGAAACTATATAAATTCATTGAATTTTAATTATAATTATATTAGGAAAGGGGTAAATGCAAACAAGAAAACATATTATTTCCGTTTAATAAATTTGGCATTAGATTGAATAAATAATAAAAAAAAATATGTATGTAGGTATAAGTACATAAATCGGAGGTTCGTTATAAAAAGTTGGGATTTACCTAAATTTAAAAAAATCTTTAACGACATAATTCCAATATTCTGAGTTTGGAAAGTGAAAATAAAATTTATATAGGGGCTTCAAACAACGCTTTACAATAATTTTTTTGGAAAGCATCAATAATTTCTGTACACAAATGTAGCAGTGTTGGCGGTTCCATTTTTGTGAAGGACAAAAACCAATTGTCAATTCTATAATGTTAGTCATTCCATAGAATTAATATTTTTCTCCTACCCATACACAATGGAATTTTCAAATACCGCCACCATTCGCCCTTGAAAGTATACAATTTCGGGTTTTCATAATTTTTCGACTTTTCCGGTTGAAATTTCTAATTTTCAGCTCCGTAGTGTGTTAGCCTGGTTCAATACGAATTCAACAAAAAATTTCGATGTAAATCGGATGATATTAAGCCGAGTTATATGCAAATACAAACTGCAAGTAACCTCATTCATTTTTATATTTAGATATAATTAATGACAAGATTTAAAAATAATGCTTATATGACTCATAAATTCAATAAATTCAGCCAAATTTAAAATGTTTTCATAAAATATAAAAATTATTTTTCAGTTCTTAGACATAGCTGTGGAGAAACCTCAAATGTATGAAAGTTGGGCGTGTTAGTAGGGGGATTCCCAAAAAGAAACTAAGTATGGCATATTTTTTAAGTTACATATTTTACCCTTATAATAAAATAATTTCCTTTTTTGTGAACTTTTTGATAACATATTGTTAGCTCCTGCACCAATTTAAAAATTGACCTAAAGTCCAAAAGAAGAAGGTACCCTTACTTAATAAAAAAAACTATCGATTTTAGGTATGTCGAATAAAGAGTAAATTCAAATGAAAAAAATATGACGAAAGAAACTACATTTTCATAGCTTAAGTTTAAACGAACTACATTTCAGCTTTCTGAACGTCATAAAAGTAGAAAATTCAAACTTAAATATAAAAAAATTGGTGTGAAATTCGTGGACAGTAAATTGAGCAGTAAAAAGTGTCTTACTTAAAGAGAGCTTTATTACAAATTTCCAGCTTTATTTCTTTACTTACTAATAATAAGAATTTTGAAAAAGGAGAAAACTCAAATAATTGATTCTCTGCCAACTGTGATTCTTTGTGTCCAGGGCTTTATTGGTAGCTTAATGTAAAAATTTCTTATGAATTTCTGATTTGAATTGTGGAAACAAGTTGGTACTACAGTTTACATTACAGATTGTTTAGAAATTTGCTACCCTTTACCCTTGACTTGAAAAAGTATACGCAAAATGTCAGTACCGTGGCATGCCCCATCCTTGTTTTTCCAATTAAATCTACAATTTTCTATTAAATACATCATTGAATAAAAATTTTGCTCTCAGAAAAGTTTGATTACAATAGTTGCTTGATTATATTTTGAGAATATCAAGTCAAAATATTTGCTCTCTAATTAAATAATAATAATTGAATGTTGTCCACGGATTTCATTTTATTTTTGAATTCAAAAGATTTACCGCTGAACCCCCATTTTTTAGTTTTATGGCATTTGTGTGGTACCGTTTGAAAGAGGCACTATTTATTTATTGTTAACAAAAGTCAATTTATTTTATTAACGCAATTTTGCTGTAAGAGTGAAATGTTTTTGTTCTAAAATTGTGTGTCACAAAATTACCTGTCAGTACCGTGGTAGTGTTATCCAAGCGTGTTATGAAATTTGTTGGGGTGATTTTTTGAATATTGTATTTCTTTTAAAGTCAAGTTAAAATTATAACGGATTTTATTTTTCTCAGAAGCTTTGAGATATGAGGTTATATTAAAGCCTAAATTTCAGTACCGTGGTATATTTATTTATAATGAATTTAAATTAAATGATTTCAACCAATTCTGCTAAAAATCTTGTTATTTTTTTATTAAGAATGGTACCAGTACTTCGGACAAAATCTATTAAAACAAATCCGTGCAATAAATGTTGAGTTATAACCTAGCATAAAAATAAAGACTCCAACCTCAAAGAACAGATTTGAAAAACTAAAAAACATACAATTTTGAATAAAACATTGACTTTTAAAGATGAAAACGTCAAAACGTAAGAGAGAATTAAGAAACTCACCAAAAATATTGTCAAAATGAATAAAAACGTTTAAAAATTCAAAAATAAAAAATCAGTGTCAGCATCATGCCTTCGAGATTAAGTACTTTTTACGATATGTTTTGTTCCTTAAAAAGTGTAGTAAAATGCTCTTACAAATTTAATACCATGTTTATTTAAAGACAAATAAAATAAAAAAAATTTTAAAAATTAAAACAAAATCAATCATACAAAGTAGATTGAAAAAAATTGTTCAAAAATTCAAAAAAAATTCACAGTAGCCCTGAAAATTAGGGTTTTTTTAAGAATTTGCAAATAACCCTTTTATTTTTATCGTCCGAAATCAAAATGGCCAAAATTAAAAAAAAAAACTGAGACAAAAAATGTCAAATCTAGCCAAAATTTCTTTTATGTCGAATAATATAATAATGTCAAATCGCCTAAAAATCTTGAGGCAATACGCCTATTTTTCTACCTGGGTGATTTGACATTCTTATTAGTCTAAAATTTTGGGCATTATGTCAGTTTTTTTGGTTTTGGGGGATTTGACATACCTAGTAGTAGTTGAAACTATGCCAAATAGCCCAACTAAAAACTAAAAAATAATGCCCAAAATTTTGGACAAGTAGAAATAAAAAATCACCCAAATTAATGTCGTCCATTTTTCAGTTTTATTTTGATTTTGGGTCAGAAAAAAAAATATTTTAAAATATTTAGAAAAAAAAGATGGTCTATACCATTTTGACGAGCTGCGAGGTGGCATCAAGTAAGGTTTGAAGGAGCTAACGATTTCTTGAATCCGAAATAAAAAATTACGGAATTAAATTTCAAGGAGAAAATTCAAATTTTGGAATGCCATTTTTGATAGAACACATCCCAAAAAATTCAATTTGGTTTTCACTTTAAGATGAGATTATTAATCATGACAACCTAATTATTTTTGAGTTCAAGTTCCAGTTCAATGTTTCAAAAACCCGAGGTAAAATATAATTTCTGTACCAGGAAGAGAGGTTTATTAAATTACTGTGAACTGATATTGCTCTTATTCAACAGGATTTTTCAGGATCTCTATCTCGATTATAACCAAAACAAACATACCTATATTATATTTTATGGTGTTATTTTAATAACTTATTTAAAAAAGACAAAAAAAAAACCAAATTAAACTCAGGGGTTCGTTTCCCTATTTAAAATTTGTCCTTTTTTTTTACTAACTTCCTCAATTGTTTCCCTTTTAATTTTACAATCTTTAACCTGTCTACGGTTTTTTATGAAAAATAAAACAAAAATATATACCTATACCTACTTATATACATAAGGAGCACCTGTTGAAAGCGCAATTAATTTTAATAATTGTAACAGCAGTCTTAAGGCAAACAAGAGTATAAAAGTTTGAGAGCGCAAAACCTAAAGAAGTTAATTTTTTTTTTATTTTATAATGCTCCCTTCTCTGCAAGAAGGTAAAGGCTATGTAGGTATAGCTGGTATAGACTTAATTTATGGCAGTGACCCTGCGATGGTTTTGTGTTGTTCTTATGGTGGACAATAATAAGCGTAAATTTGTTTTTAAATTAAATGACATTTAACTCTAAGGGCCAGGCATAATAATTTATGGCCTTTTTTGTTGTTGTTTTGTCTTCACCTCATCATTAAGGTTTAGGCAAAGAAAATATAAGAAAATATTCTTTGTCATAATTCTTTTTTTAATTTTTTAAGGAAACATAAGAAAATAAAAAAACTCAAGCCTCGACTTCAAGAAGAAATTAAAAAAAAAAAATTGTTGGAAGGACATTTTTTGTTTGTTTTTTTTTTTTTTTTTTTTTTTTTTTTTAAATTTAAATAAGCCATTTTTATGATGGAAGGTCAAGCGTAATATTTTAATGACAAACATTTTATATCTAGATGAATTTTAGCACTTAAAATGTTTCTTTTAAATTAACCTTTGACTAATTATTTTCCTCCTTTTCTCTGAAAAATGAGATTTTGAAAGTGAATCCTTTTCCTTTTTCCGTGAGGGAATTTTTTAATTTGATTTCTCTATAATTTGACAAAAGTAGATTTTTCGATTGATTTTGTATGAAATTTCTCATTTGGCAAATTTCAACTTTTAGTATGGATTTAAAAATGTAAAAAATCCTTTCCTATCCAATCTTCACATAGAAGAATCTGAACTCAATATAGATAGAGAGAGAGTTGATATTATGTATGAATATGTGTGTGTCTCTTTGTGTGTGTGGCTCTATAGGATACGGTTTGTTAGAATTTAGTATTATCTGGACTTGGCACAAAACTAATAATCCAACTTAAACGGATTTAATTTCGGTAAATGCCTGGAAGTAAAAGTTTTTAATTGAGTTTTTCATTGAAAAGCTCATAGTTTGCCAGAACAATAACGTCATTTCGTAATAATTTTATGCTGTGTGGAAAATATGAAAGGAATCATCTGATGCCATATAGAGGTCAAGGTTTTCATATTATTATTTTGTCCAATTGTTTTATTTTACAAAAAAAAAAGGATTTTCATTTGGATAAACTTAAATATATATAATTTGGGATAAAATACATGTAATGTGCATTAAAGGGAAAATCTCAGTGTTAATTGGAAAAACATGAACATAATAATATGAAAAATAATCTTTTACCTACAACAGTCAAGGATTTATACATACACACACAACACATCGGACAGAACCAACGAACCCAAATTAATTTGTTAAGAAGTTATAAGCAGCTGAAAGAAGAAATCCCTTAGAGATAGAGAGAAATGTTTAGATGGGAGATATACATACATACATATCTACAACCTATATCTTACCTTGAAAACAAATTGTTTGCATTTGGAAAAATATATAGGACGGGTAATTGAAAAAACAGCTTGGTCTAGGTCAATTTGGAAGAAGAAAATTAGTTTTTTTCCATTTATATACGAAAAAAGTGTACTCAAGAAGTCTTAGAGAAGACTTAACATTCAAGTAAAGAGGAAGTTAACCAAACAAAGAGAAACTGAATGGATACAAATTGAACTGAGATGGTTGTTTAACAATGCATGAACATTATATTAACAATTTTTTTTTTTTTGGTAATATATTTATTTATTTATTATTTATTATAATTGTTTTTCCTTTGCATTGTAATCCATTATTCATAATATATGTATCTATGTACTTTAAATGAAATGAATTTTTAGATAAATTAATATATTTTGGTAAATTGTTTTTGGGAAACAAATTTTAAGGGTTTTAGCGCTGAATCGGGTCCACAAACTAAATAAAGTAATCAAAAGGTGTAACATGAAATTTATTGCAATATTTAAAAAAGAAAATTAAATAATTTTAAATAGAGTGATAAGTGTGAGTTGCGAAGTGTGTAATGCGAAGTGTGATGTGAGGAGTGCGAAATGCGAAGTTTGAGGTGGATTGCGAAGTATGGAGTATGGAGTGTCTAGAGCGAACTGTCTAGAGTCTGAAATACAAAGAGCGAAATCCATTGTGCGGAATGCGAAATGAAGTGTGCAATATGGAAAATGCGAAGAGCAACGTGCAAAGTACAAAGTTGGGAGTTCGAGGTGGATTGCTATAAGTATAGACTATTGAATGCGGATTGTATAGTGTGAAGTCTGGAGTCTCAAGTGTGATGTGTGGAATGCGAGATGAAGAGTGCGAGGTGCCAAGTTGAGAGTTCGAAGTGCAAAGTGGAGAATACGAGTTTGCGATGGATTACAAAGTATGGAATCTGGAGTGTCTAGTGCGAATTGTGAAGTGCAAAGTTCGAGGTGGATTGCGAATTGTCTAATGCGCAGTGTGGAGTGTCTAGAGCGAACTGTCTAGAATCTGAAATACAAAGAGCGAAGTGCATTGTGCGGAATGCGAAATGAAGTGTGCAAAGTGGAAATTGCGAAGAGCAAGGTGCAAAGTTGGGAGTTCGAGGTGGATTGCTATGAGTATAGAATATTGAATGCGGATTGTAAAGTGTGAAGTGTGGAGTCTCAAGTGTGATGTGTGTAATGGTGTGAAGTGCCAAGTTGGGAGTGCGAAGTGCAAAGTGAAGAATGCGAGTTTGCGATGGATTACGAAGTATGGAATCTGGAGTGTCTAGTGCGAATTGTGAAGTGCAAATTGCATTGCATTGCGAATTGTCTAATGCGCAGTATGGAGTATGAAATGCGATGTGTGAAATATGAAATGAAGAGTGTTATCTTTTAAGTGCAAATTGGGGATTATAAGTTCGCGATGGATTACGAAGTACATATAAGTGAAGTGTTTAGTGCGAAGTGATGGAGTCTGAGGTGCAGAGTCTGAAGTGCGATTTGTGTAGTGCGAAGTGCTAATAATTAAATATATAGGTAATACTTTCGATTTAATTATTTTTCCTTTTCAAAGATAGTTACATATTTCAATAATAATTGTTTTGGGAGATAAATTTTTATTTTTGGCACAAATATTTGTTTTTTTGTGAACAAAAGAAATACTAGATAGTGTCTGCAATTTGAAGATTTAGTTCTATTCTTTCTACAAAATTACACAAGATATACTTTTTAGTTGATTTTTTTAAATTTTCTTCTTGGGGTGACACATTAATATACCAACCATGTACACAAGAACTACTCCTTTGATTTTCATAAATTGATTCTTGTTTTTGTATATCTCTGGACTTTGGTAAAAAAAAAAAACTGTTAATAACCGTTGGTAACTTTAATAGAAGAGTTTTTTTTATTTTCAACTTCCTCATTTAAGGCCTTATTGATTTCGACCACAATTGTTATGCCAGCAGCAATGCGTTTACAGCATTGTGGCCTTTTTTTTAAGAGATTTTTAAGAAACATTTACAAGAAAAGGCAATGCAAAGTTTAAAGTTGAGAAACAAACAAACGGAAGTTATTATTTTTATTTTTCTTTCATTCTTATTTAAAAAAAAAACTAATTTGTACCGGGAGCTATGAAGTTCTTCTTTTACATAAAAAATAAAGTTTATTGCATGTTATTTATAATATTATGAAATATTCATTCTTTTTTACCCAATTGAAAATATTTAACGCTTAAAAAAATTCATTTTGTATCAAAATCACATTGGAAAGCCTTTTTAGTTTCTCTCTCGAAATAATTTAACGTGTTTGCACCATTTTTCTGCCAGATGAGATTTTTAAAACCCACCGGATTCGGTGAAAAACTCTACCATTTTTTTTTACTAAAAAAAAGATCATATTTTGTTTCCCAAAAAATTAAAAGCAAAAAAAAAAAACTATAAGCTTTTACAAAATTTGAGAAATACACCTAGACTAAGATAGTACTTGCGATTTCAATCGCGCGATTAATCACTCGCTAAAAATGGGACTTATGAACTTTAAGATGAACCACCTTAAATGATGCCCACAAATCGCTTCACTTAAAAGACTGAAATTCGTTTAATTATTCTGGCGACGCGAAACTGTCGCAATAATCAAATGAATAAAATGCACATACTTCCGATTTAAAATACGACGACTAAAAATTCGTGGTCCCAATATAAGAAATAATAATGCACGCACTTGTGATTTTTTAATCAAACGATTTTTTAGTCGCAGGAAATGAGACACATAATTTTAAAAGTTAATATATGTGCACACATATGCGAAGGAAAAAATCGCAGCGATTTCAGTTTTTGAGCATTTTTTTTAGTTAGATAAATTAAATGAAATGGAATAGGACTGCATCGCACTTGCGATTTTAAAAAATGTTTTTTTCATATCATCACCTCAATGCAAGAACCAGCTAACTCAACTTTCGAATTTTTGAGAAAGTTGGAAAAAACGTTCTGGCCTCTTTTTCAGGCTCCATTTTTTGCATGATAGTAGATAGGTACTGATAAAATTATAACACCTTATTTTTTTGTGCTACTGGTTGTAGTAAAGGGTAAAATTACGAATCGAATCGATTCAAGGTAGCAAAAACCCAAACACCTCAAAAATTAAAAAAATCGAGTTAGCTGGTTCTTGCATGCATTCAGGTTATCTTCTTTTTTTTTTTGTGACTGAATAGTCGCGCGATTGAAATTGCTGGTGCGTTTTAGCCTTATTTTTCAACAAAAAATTGTGTTACAAACTAATTTTGTTAACCGTTGCTATTTATTTGTAGCAAATGCATGAATTCTCATTAAAAGATTTATGTTATATGTGTTTCCGAGTAGAAGTCTAAGTTGCATAGGTACAAAATATTAAAAAAGAAAAAAAATTAACCCCTGTAAGATGCAATTCCGGGTAATCACTTTTCCAACTTTACCTGTCAAAATTTCCAATTTCCCTCTCCGTCACGTGTTTACTTGGTTCAATAAGAATCCAACAAAAAGAATCCCAATACAAATCGGATGATAGTCATCCGAGTTATTTGCCTAGGAACAAAATACCATTTTTATTTAGATAAAGTCTGACGATTATTCAGTCGCAAAAACTAAATTATGTTAATTTTAATGGAAATCAACAGCCACATAAAACCAGAAAATCATATCACTTTTCTTAATCGCAGCGACAAAAAAATTAGCAATAGCGTTTCTATACAGCCTAACATACATAAACTGTTCCAGAAAATTACCATTGGCGCCATCATATATCAAAAACAAAATGTTTCAATAAAAAAATATTTATGCCATCAAAACCAATTCACATGCGACATAATATATAATGCCAATCTTATACTTTCGCGTCGCAAAGAATTTATAATATAGAAATTATTTTACCATAAAATATCCCTCTGATACACGACATTATATATTATAGAGTATCTATTTATGTTTATATGCTTTTTAAGATGACTTACAAGAAAAACATTTCGCATGACACGATAATATGACTAGGACGACAAATCTCCTCCTGCAAAAACAAAACCCCAACCACCATACCCGCACTTTATATACATTGTAGAATATATCCTTTTTATTATTTTGATGCAATAAAATTATGCAGCCGACAACGAAGACAACGACGCAGCAAAAAATCAAGACTCTAAAATATACATACAAAACAAAAAACAAAATGGGGAAAAATAAAAACAACTCTTTGAAATAACATTTTCTTCATCAGAGATTAAGGATACCAAACTCTACTCCTTGTGATGAGATTTTTATACGTCTACTGTGTTAAACGCCTGTCTGGGTACGCGCAAGGATCTATAAAGAATAAGAATAATGCTGCTGGTGCTCCTAGCATCAGAGCCATCTTCGTTTTAGGAGGAGGTACATACATATATTCAGTCTTGTAATCATCAGAGTCTTTTTATATATAGATAGAGGAGTTAGGTGAAGTTTTTTTTTTTTCTACTTTCTTATTTGGCTTCGTTATTTTTAAACATCAGCAAAGACTGCAAGATTCTTTGGCATAAAAATGCAACATGAAACAATTTTATCTATCTCAGTTATCGTTCTATACATGTCCTTTAGGTATGAATATTTAATTTTTTTTTTTACTATGGATACATGGATATTATTTCATCTCAGACAACAACAAAACAAAAAAAGATGTTAAAACAACTTTTTGTGGTATCAAAGCAAATATTCTAAAGGCAAAGTAAGAGCCATGAAATTTTATTAAAAAAAAAATTATAATTCCAATGAAATTAAACTATTTTTTTGAATTAATGTAGATTGGTTTTCCAAAATGGCTGAAATAAACATCTTCCGCATTTTGATACTTGAAAAAAAATATTAGCCTTGTTTTTGCCAAAAAGAATCATTTCAAAGGAAGTGTTTTTTTTTTGTTTAAAGAACAAGCTTAAAGATTAATTTAAAAGTTTTGTTGGAATACATATTGATTAATTGTAAATGATGTCCAAAAATATACGCAAGATTTGAAATGCACGCCATTTGTGTAATAAAATGTTGGCAACCCTAAAAAAAAAATAATTTGACAGCTGACAGTCAGGATTGATCGAATTTACTACACAAAAATTTCTACATCATTAACTACGCGTAGTTAATTGAATAAACTACATATTTTATTAAAAATTGTTAAATTTGCATAGTAAATCTAAAGAAATAGTAATACAATTTCAAAAAAAAGTGAACTCAACTCAAAATTCAAACTTCAAAATATCAGCTGACAGATCATTTGACATTTGAAACTACATTTGCTGCAATTTTTGTTTCATTAACTACATTTAACTACGTTTAACTACATAAACTACGTAGCAAATGTAAAAAATTCTAATTTATTACAAAAAGTGACAGTTCGACCAAACATGTAGACAGTAAAGAGTTTGTAAAAATGGAGCATTACCTGAGAGAAAAACTTGTTTTTATTGTTGAACAATATTTCAAAAATAATGAAAGTTTGGAGGCCACAATTCGAAAATTTCGATGTTCCTGGACTTTCACACCATTATTACTCCAACGCAGTTCTTCGATATTGACATTTGAATGGGTTGCCAACTCTTTACTATACAAAGAATGGTAGAAAATTGAAAAAACCTGTGAGACTGGTTCAATTGGTGATGCTTAACACACTGGTCATTTAAAAACAAGTCTTTCAAATGTCAATATCGAAGCGTGAGAGTTTTAAGTAAAAGTCCAGGAAGATCGAAATTTTCAAACTGTGGTTGCCAAAGTTTTATTATTTTTGAAGATTGTTTTTTTTTTTTGGGACACTCTATTTCTTTAAAATTTACCACAACTAAATCCAAAATTTTCTTCAAATGAGACTTTTTATAAGCATTGCTATTCGTCCGTTCTAACTGATACTGCTATCTCAGTCGTATAGCTTGGATTTTCACTTTTTGGAATTTGACTCTTTATAGTAAGGTTGATGTCCCAGTTCAAAGATTTCATTGATGTATCTTCCCCCCACCAATCACTGTCTTTTCTTTCGTTATCAAAAATCACCCAGAGACAAATTTTATCGAGATCAATGCCTCTTCACCATTAAGGCAGAGTTTTTTTTTAAAGATTTGCCGTGATTTGAACCAATGAACAATTCAGGGGTAGATTCCCGATTCGGCTAGGAATATGATTGTAAGGTGATTCAACTTAATTCAGTTCACTTGGATGTTTTCCAATGACATTTGTAAAAAATATGGTTACCATAGTGAATTTTTCAAATGTTTGTATAGAATTAGAAAGAGGACTTTGCGATATGATTCTTTTTTTTTTCTTCATCTTCTGAAATGTAGTAAAATTTTTGGTCACAGGAATTTTAGTTGTATGAATGGTTAAAAAAAAACTAATTAAAAAGTAGTAAAATTTTTATAGGCTGGTGGTAGCTCTAGTCGTACTGCTGCAGAAACGTCAAATTTGTTGTGAAATTGATTGTGACTGTCACTTATTGCAAATCATCTTACACGATTCCACCCCAGGTAATTAAAACGGCATAAAAGATCGTTTATAGTCGATGTTGATGACTTTTTTTAGCTGACGCAGTTCGGACTTCGAAGGGCCTTATTTCTTCAGAATAGAAGAAACAAGGCTGAGGTCCCATATTTGCTCCTCAAACAATATTTTAGATATGCATTAGTGAATGAATGCTCCTAACCAAGTTATTTTCTGCTGCTTCCAACAGTTCCGATTAAAATCGTCAGCTGCTTAATTTTTATATAATATGTATTTGAGAAATTGTTGATCTTAGTTGCCTAGGTTAATAAATAAATTGTGTGACAGCTCGTGTAGAACCAGGGCCTAATGGCTTACAATTCTCAAACATTTCTGTGTGCTTGTTTCTGACAGGAATCGAGGGGACCTAAACAATTTTCTGCCAAATCCGAACGGCTAAGGAAATAGCGCTTTTTCATGCCCAGAGATTTGGAGGATTATTTAATTTCTTGCAAGATGGAGAACTGTTGGTGTAGGCTGGGAATCAAACCGTGATTTGATTCGCCATCGCCTTTATACATTTTGCAAAAATGGTAAGGCCGAATGTTTCAGGCTTCGCGACTTGGACTTATTAGACTTAGAGAGTTGTCAAATGTCCTTTGTTCCTTCTATGGCATCCCTCTCTGTTTCCTTGATCCAAAAAAATGAACAGCTTCCTCTTTCTTTTCCTGCTCGTAGAGCTCGTCAGCAGATCTCTACCTTTTATATGCCGCGTCAATTTGTTGATGAGTTGTAAAGATTGTTTCCTATTTCGGTATAAGTTTGTTTTTTTTTTGTTCAAGGTTCAAATTAATTTTGAAGAAAATAACATGGATTTAGGAATGAGGTACGTTCCTCATAATTTAGAAGACTTTTGAAAACCCTTGTTTAAAACTTAAAAACAATTTAATTGAATTCCTTCATTTAATTTATGATCATAAGTTATTGTCATGCAGTCTGCTAGACAATTCAAAACACTTCTAAAGTCATTAAATACTCAAGAATTCCTCCGAAAACAATGCCTTTCACATATTTCAAAACAAAAAAACCTTAATTTTCTTCCATCCAACAAAAAAACCCCTCCATCAAAAACCAACTTATTATCCTCTAATGACAATTTTGTGAACCTTCAAAAACAATTTAATCTCACCAAAAACAATTTTAATTAGTTTGCATTGTTGTATATGCGTATACCTATAGTTTCCGCCCGGTTCCGGTTTCACACCATCAGAGGGGCCGGGCCGGGCAGCGCGGCAAACAAAACAGCAGCAAGTCATTATTTTCATGGCCTCATTAGCGGACATTCTAATGGATTTTCAGTGGTCTTTCAGAATTTTTGGCATCATATGCATGCATGCTGCATATATGCCTGAAAAACCTCTGCCGAAGAGATCCACAAGATATATCTAAAGAGAATAATTTAAATTCCTCTCCATCTAACCAAATTTTGAACAATGACACCCAGATAACTTGCCTCCATGGCTAGAGCAAGCAGGCCTCTCCAATGTGACTACAAATCATCTAAAAGTTTGTACTTAATGGTGACGTGTTTTGGTGACTGGTGGTGAGCCGCCACACACCCGGGCCGTGTCGTTAAAATCTGGCTAAAGCTAAACAATGCGAAACGTATTGCTCGCATCAATATACCACTTTGCTGGAGAAAATAATCTTTATGGTGAATTTTGAGATTGATGGGATAATTTCATTTTTAAAATTTTTGTATTGGTTTTTTTTTTTGAGAATTCATCATCATTTGAGGAGAGAATTATAAAAAGAAAAAAATGCGGGATTGAAAAACTCATTCAATTCCATATCATCGATTGAATCTAGAGTCAATAATGGAAGTTGACTAACGCAATAGATAGACACCATCATATAAACGGTTTTGTTCGTCATTTTTTCAAGCCCTATAGGTATCTATCTCATAATCACAATAAATCATCAAATGCAATTCAATATCCTTTTATTTTTTGCTAAATACACTGAAAGAAAAAAGTTTCAAACCAAATAAAAAACAAAATAGTTGCAATTCTTGAAAAATTTATTTTCAATCGTTTGATATTTTGAAAAAAATTAAAAATAATTTGAGAGCCTTTTCGATTCGGAAGACGTTTTTAATATTTTTTGAAGCCAATCATTTTTTTAAGCTATCGTTTAAGTTATCGATATCTCCAATTGTGAAAAGTTTTGCGCTAACGAAAATTTCGCAATTTCAAAATAAAGATTATCGAAATTTCGAATTTTCGCAATTTCGTATTTTCAATATCTCCGCAAATAAAGAAAGATTTTATTAGAATTTGAAGTTTGACTTTGGGTCCCTTCGCGCTCACGAAATAGTAAATATTTTATTTCAATGCGAGATTATGATACTCGATTTTTCAGTTTGGAGTTTGACTTTGGACTTCAACATGGGTCCCTCCCGAAATATTAAATATTTTATTTCAATGCGAAATTATGATATTCGATTTTTAGTTTGCAAAATTCAAATACATATTTTGAAAATTCAGATATGCGAGATTTTCAAAAAAAAATTGTGTACCCAATTTTTGAGACCGAGATATTGATAATGTGAGATTTCAAATATTGATATTTCGAGATTTTAATTTTGCGAGATTTTCTCATTCCCAGATTTATTTAGGTACTGTGAAATTTTGATAATTCGAAATTTCAAGAGCGAGATATTGCGAGATTTCAAATATTGATATTTCTAGATTTTAATTTTGCGAGATTTTTTCATTCCCAGATTTATTTACTGTGAAATTTCGATTATTCGAAATTTGAAAAAAAGAAATCGTGAAATTCCATACGGTACGGACCTTATTCCAAAAATGTCCTATATTTGCAAGCAATTCATCTTTGACGGTGAGATTTTGATAATGCGAAGTTATGGTTATGCAAGATATCGATAATGCGAAATTTTAAAAACGAAATTGTAAAATATTTACCCCATAACCTGGAAATTTCCTATATTTGCCATCAATTCATCTTTGACAGTGAGATTTTGATAATGCGAAGATCTGAAATGCGAAATTCTGATTTTGCGAGGTTTTGAATTATTATTATTTACATTACTGTGAGATTTCGATAACGTGAAATTTTCAATACGAAATTTCACCAATCCCCAGAATTTCATGTATTTTTGGAAAATTTCTTTTTTCGATTGCGAGATATTGATAGTTCGAGGTTTTTTTTTAGAGATATTGAGTAACACTACATCCTATAGCTCAATTAGAAGTGTTATTGAAGTATATTTTTTGCAGTGCACCAGTACAACGCAACTTTGGGATCGATACGCTTTTTGATTCAATAAAAATCCTTCTAATGTCCTTTATCTGATTCATTTATTTGATGGTGTCTGGCCGTAACCCATTGATGTCATTTTATGGAAAATTTCCTATTTCGAGTGTGCAAACATACATACACATAAACACACACCAACACTCACTCTATGCAATTCAATTCCATTCCATATAATATGACCTTTCTGTGATAATACTACACACACATATACATACATATAAACGTCCTAAACGTAAAGTATCGTGAATCAATTGAAATGGGTAAAAAAGGACATCACACTTGGTTGTCCTTATAAACGCTATATATACGCTGTTTTTAGTGCCAATGGCAGTAAATTTCTTTAATGGAGCTCGGGCGTTTATAGCTATTAGAGAGAGTTCATGTATAGAGATCAAAATTGAATTATGAAATTAATTGTTTATCATGGTGAGTAGGGGCAGTTATTGTATATATAAAAAAGAATAAGGGTTTTGGGTCTTTAACAAAAATAATATACAATATGAAAAAAGATCGAAGTTTGAGCTTGTGTAATAATTAGAAGACCATTAAAGAAAGCTATAAATGCGAGACTAAAAGAAATTAGGTGAATTTTGTTTATTTACTAAGCAATTAATTTTAATTGAATGATTAATAAATTTATTAACATGTTGTAACTTCAATGTGTTCGTGAAAAATTGATGGGATAATTATACTATTTCTTATGGTAATATAATAATTATACTTAATAGAGTTAAATGCAAGCAATTAAAAAAGTTCCCTTACTATTGAAAATTGGAATATTAAGTTTTTTTTTCAAATGTTGTTCCTAAAAAAGGGAGATGATATACGTGGTGCAGTGCAATAAGACCCACGGCCCTTGGGCCATATTTCCCAAAAAAGGGAATTAACACCCGCGGGCTTTTTTTCCTCTTGAGAATGGAAATAAGACCCACCACAAAAAAGCATCAAGACCAGCGGGAGTTTTGGCCTTTCTGAAATGGCATTAAGACCCATACTTAAAGTTTGATTCAATATTTCCAACTTTACTTCAAAATATTTTTCAATTAATGATTTCATATTGAAACGATTTTGAACCTTGTTAATAGTTTTCCTGGATATTAAAATATTGGGTGGTTCGCTTCGCGGGTTCCAAGGATTTTAGCTCCCTTTTTGGGGGGCTTTGTACCGCTCACGCAACTCCGTTGCTCCGCTTCGTTCATCGTTCGCCTGTCGTCAGACTGGCGCTTATGTCAACAGTTTTCTTGGACAACAGTCACTTGTGCTTTATTCTTCGAATTGGAACCCACAAGAAGAAGGATTAAAACCCACAGCTGTTGTTTCTATTTCAAAAAGGAAAAAAAGCCCGCGGGTGTTATTTCGTTTTATTTTGACAAATAAGACCCCGGGGCCTTGATTTCCGCGGGTCTTATTGCACTGCGCCGATACTACGATACCCGATGTACTTGTAAGCCTAGCCTATTTATATTTTACAAATTTTTTTTTACCCACCGGAAAACGCTCTCGTTTAAAAATTATTTGTATGCGTGTGGTTAGCCGTTCTTCACTCTAAGGCAACGATGTAACATTTCCAAAAAGAAGACGTTCTAAAAATGGATTTTAAATCTTTTAAAAACGAAAAAGTTGTCCTTGTTTAAAATAACAACTATTTTCTCAAGTGTTATCATCTTCTCAAAAAGGAACTTATATACCAACTTTTTAAAACAAAATAAAACAATTCGTTAGCTTATATTTGATAACGTCCTATTGTAAACCTACATGCATGGGTTATAGTAGATGAAATATCTATCGATATATGACATTAGATATTCTTTATTTTTTTTTCAAAATAATTTACGATCCAATAACATTCTGACAAAATATTCGTGTCAATAGTAAATAATCTCTCTTTGAAATTCCCTCAACCTTTGATATTATATCCAAGCCCGGTGATTGATCTCGCTCGATAAATTCTCTCGGGTTTCCCTTATGTAGGTAGGTAGGTACTTTTCAAGAAGATGTGTATTTGATATATGTTGTAGCATCACAGTACCATAACCTACCTATACTTTTCTCAAATTTGTCAATTTTCACTCCTCGTATAACGTATAATGTGTCGTTGGTGTGTTTATGTTCTTCTTTCGAGGCACATTATTTCAAGTACTATTGTGATTGTCAGCTTCAAATTATATGAGTTTTCATCCAATACGAAATGTACTTACACAGTTACACCAGCCACCAGCTGCTGATGGTGAGAATTCAAAAAAAAAAAAAAAAGATGCGCAAAAACCTCTCCAATACCTATATATCCACCCACCACACCATCATTGCCTCTAATACCCCCCTCCCCTTTTTGAATTTCCTGGCAAACACTTCAAATTCCATCTAACTCTCATTCGTTTTGGCTTTTGACTTTTACTGACTTTTTACGACACTGGCAGCATTCAACACTCCCCACGCCCCTTACCAACCCTCCTCGCCACACCGTACTTCTCTTAACCAACATTAGTCGCCCGAAATTGGTATTCCCCATCCGCTTATCGGATCAGTGTGATATCTTTATTATAATCCCCATCCCCATTCTATCCCTAGTTTCTGATATACAAGAAGCTGTTACAGGGAAATGTTGTCATTTTAAAGGAAGCAAAAAGAAATATATTATAAAAAAAAACGTCAAAATGTTTGATTTTGATTTATTTTTCTATGGGGCGGTGGTGGTTGAGAATGGGAAGCCTCACGCCCATAGAGGAATCATGGGATATAATATTAAGAAACAAGAGCAAAATGTCTTGATGTTTTTTTTTTTTTTTTGTTGTCTAAATATAAAATCTTATTTTTTTTTCTTGAATAGGTCTATGTCTTTTCCTGTAGGAAGATAATATGTAGGTATAGCAAATATTTGTTTTTTTTGTTGTTTTGCTTTCTCTGAGATAAAAAAAAAATATAGAAACAGTATAATTTGCATATCATATTTCATTTTGGAACAATAAGCGGAAGTATAAAAGACTATACCAGCGGTAATTTGTATCTATGATTGAAATTTTGTATTTCCCTTCCAAAAGATTATATAGATAGAGTATAGGAGCAAGAGTGTATATTCAAATGAAAGATAAAATCATTTAATATATGAGCTGTTTAATGTTTCGTTCTTTTTGAATTTTTGATAAAATATTTTGTTTTCTCCACCGCCGCACAGAAAGAAGATATGATAGGTTTTTTTTATGTTTTAATTTTGATTCAAATCAGGATTTGAATTATTAACAAAAACTTGTTTCATTTTTGTTCAGATCTGATTATGAAATGGATTTAAATTTGTTTAGATATCTTCTTCTCGTTCAGATTATGCTCAGATCGGACTCATTGACTATCATCAGTATTATAAGGGGAGTATAGCCTGTGGCAGGCAGATTGAACCATTCAACCTATAGACGAAGCACGTAGACCAACATTTCCATCCACCCGATTTCGGCAAATTCAAGATAGCCATATCGAAATAGCCAGCTGCTTTCCTCCCAAAACAAAACAATTCCACCGAAATAATCGTACCGCTGGGAATGCCCATCAGTTTACCCTTGAGCCCAACTTCGAACGTACTGTTTAGTACAGAGATTCTTACTTTAGCCGCATTACACGAATGTGGAATGCTTTACCCGGCTCAAATTTTCCTTCCTATTGCGATGTTCAGACATTCAAAACTAATGTGCATCGGTATCTCCTTTTAAATCCTATCTCATTTCCCCAAACGCTCGTGTTGAGTTAAAACACTTTAAGGGTATTCATATCCCCTTTAGTACGCGCAAAATACAAAAAAATAAAAATCTGACGGCCTTGCTGCCGAGTTGTTCAAAGCAGCAGGCAATGACTTGGTTAAGAGTATGCACCAGCTTATCTGCAAAATATGGTCGGAGGAAGGCATGCCCAATGAATAGAACCTCAGCATTGTTTGCCCGGCCCTCGAGAAAGGAGACCCTCTAAACTGTGTCAACTACAGCGGCATCAGCCTCATTAACATCGCCTACAACATCTTTTCTGCCGTATTATGTGAACGTCTAAAGCCTTTCATCAACAACCTGATTGGTCCCATCAGTGTTGCTTTAAGCCAGGAAAGTCCACCAACGACCAAATATAACGGCAGATCTTGGAAAGAACCCAGGAAATTCAAATCGATACCCACGATACCCATCGATACGATTGATTTCAAGGCCGCGTATGATAGTATCTATAGTGACGAGCTATATAGGGCAATGCCTCGTTTTGACATCCCTGCCAAACTCGTTTGATTGTGTAGGATAACGATGGAGCATTCACGCTGCTCCATAAAGGTCGGAAAAGACCTCAGCGATACCTATGCCCCCTTTCACACGAATAAACAAGTTGCCCAAGTTTTTTGACGTTTTCTTGTAATTTCCTTAAAAATCTCTTGTAGAAATCTCTTGTTTGAAGAAACAAAATTGTAGAAGTTTTCTGTTGTTTCCTTTTAAAGTAGCTTAGTTTAACATACACTACTGTGAGTGTTAAGGGGAATATCAAAAAAATCTTCTCAAATCGTTAGCCGGAGAGATTTCATTTTCCCTTCTTACTTCGTGCCCTTCTCACCTAAATACTGAAAGTTGCTGGAAACTCAATTTCCTCGTGTGAGAGGGGACTTTGATGTCAAAAACGGATTTAGACAAGACGATGGGCTGTCATACGACTTCTTTAACATCATTCTTGAAAGAATAGTGCAAAACTCAACCGTCAACACTAGAAGACCAATGTTTCAAATGTCGATACAATTACTCCCATACGCCCACAATAAAGACAACATAGGAAGAACAAATCAAGATGTCAATATCGCTTTTGTGACTATTGAAGCGGAGGTGAAGAAAATTGGTTTAACGATCAAGACCAAGTATATGCTGTCGTCAAGAAATGATACCCAACACCGACCGCGACGTCTTGGACAAAACATCACCATAGACAGCTAAAACTTTGAAGTACAGGGTGGCGCACGAATCGTGCTACAAAAATAAAACGTAATAACTTTTTTTCTGTGTGAGTAATCGGCTTATTTTTTTTTTATTTTGTAGGTTACTATTTAGATTTATAAAAATGGATGCTTGGGATACGGAGAAAAGAATTTAGATAGTGCAACGGTACCATGCTTTGCAGTCCGTCATTTCCGTCCAAAGGGAATTTAGGCGGGAGTTTGGCGGTAATCCCCCGAGTAGATGGACCATTATGAGGTTTGTAAACATGTTTGCCGAATCTGGAAGCATCGCACGAAGGCCGTACCATCGAGATGCCAATGTTCGGGTTCAGGATACATTCGCAGCAGTAGCATCTGCAATACAGGCCAATCCGAACGTTTCGACCCGAAACTTATCGGGGCAAATTGGAATTAGTAGACGGTCATTACAACGGATACTTCATGACGATTTAAACTTGTTTCCGTACAAAGTCCAAATTACTAGCAAGTTAAACCCTCAGGATTTGCCTGTTCGCCTGGAATTTTGCCAAAAAATGATATCAATGGCCGAAGAAGACAACACATTGATCAATTGTTTGTTCATGTCTGATGAGGCCCATTTTGATCTAAACGGCAATGTAAACAAGCAAAATTGCCGTATATGGAATGAGTCTAATCCAGAAATGCTCCATGAGACGGAACTGCACCCAGAACGAGTCACTGTGTGGTGCGCAGTTTCATCAAGGTGTATTGTCGGGCCGTACTTCTTTGAAGAAAACGGTGTAACCGTTACTGTCAATGGGGACCGTTATTTAAAGATGTTGAAGGAGTTTTTTCACCCAGAACTGCGCCGAAGACGTATACCATTCAACAGCGTTTGGTTTCAGCAAGATGGAGCAACTGCACATATAGCCAGACCAGTTATGGCGGAGCTAAACAAAAAATTCGCAAACAAATTAATTTCTAGGAACTCCACTCTTCGCTGGCCCCCAAGGTCACCTGACCTGACTGCACCAGACTTCTTTTTATGGGGTTATGTCAAGCAAGAGGTGTATAAAACGAAGCCCAGGAATTTAACTGAATTAAAGCAGTCCATAACGACAATAATTGAGGCGATCCCAACTTCAACTCTTCAGGCCGCAATGAATAATTTTTTGACCAGGTGCCGCATATGCGTGGGACAGCGTGGAGGTCATTTGCGGTCTATAATCTTTAAAAACAACTAACTATTTAAAATAAAATTTAATTTTCTAACCAATAAAAAAAAAATAAATGAAATACATCGATTAAAAAAAAAGTTATTTGAATTTCTTATTGTAGCACAATTGGTGCGCCACCCTGTAGTTAAGGACTTTGCCTACCTAGGCTTCGCTATCAACTCGGAAAACGATACTAGCGCTGAGATCGAACGAAGAATAACTCTCGCCAATCACTGCTTGTTCGGGCGAAGAAGGCAAGGGCTTTGCTACCCTATCTCATACCGGTCCTGCTATATGGTGCAGAGGCATGAATCTTATCAAAGGCGCATGAAAACACTTTAGGTTGTTTTGAAAGGACGATTTTCCGGGTTATTTTTGGTCCCGTCTGCATAAACGGGGAGTGGAGTAGAAGATACAATGATGAATTCTATGGGCTGAACAGCGACACCGACCTAGACAAAAAGGTAAAAACCCAACAGCTGAGGTGGCTGGGTCATTTAGAGCGAATGGACACCAAAAGTATCGTGCCTCGGCACGAAGAGTGTTTGAATCTAACGCTGAAGGACGGCGCAGTAGAGGAAGACCGCGACTCAGGTGGCGCACGCAAGTGGAAGAGGACCTGAAGAAACTGGAGTTAGTTAGCTAGGGACCGAGCTGACTGGAAAAAGCCTGTTTATTGAGACCTTGGTCCACTCAGGACTGTAGCGCCACTTTAAGTAAGTAAGTATAGCTCGTGGCGTATAATGGTTAGTGCGAACGGCTGTTACGCCGAAGATCTTAAACCAAAAAAATTTTCCATCCTGTGAGGAATTGAAAAATCCTCCAACAGTATCTCTTGTCATGAAAAAAATTGTATCTTAACTTAGCCGTTCTGATTTAGCAGGAAATTATAGGTCCCCTCCATTTCTGCCAATAACAGACACACATAGGGATGGTTGTAACGAAGCGTTCCGTGCTGCATTACTTATACCATATATTTTACCGAGAATTGTATTATATTATACTACAATTCACAGTGACCATAGATCAGTGACCTTTTTTTTCGTCCTTATATAATTCACATTCACTCTTATCTGAAAATAACATAAGAGGACCTGCTCCAATGGACGAAAGGCACCCCACCCAGTGATACTCAGATTCGATTCAATTCGGTCATTTAGCTTTGTGTTTTTACTTTCGTGAAGCTTCGCAAGGGGTTTCATTGAAAGCAAAAGGCTAGGTAGGCAAGATTTGTCCAGCTATTTCTTACGAAGGCTTCCCTCCACCAGTGGTAAGGGGCCCTAGTTCGAAAACAAACGTCCTAATTCCCATCAAGGGCTTCGGTAACTTCTGATCTTCCAGAGCGAACGCCTGTTGTGTCAAGTGCCACCGCGTCGGGGGTCTAGTACATTCTGAATAGTGCCCCCAGGGGCGTAGTAGCTGCTGATCTACCAGAGCGCAAGCCTGCTAGGTGGAGTTCCACCAGGGGCCTAGTACCTGCTGAATAGTACCACCAGGGGTGTAGTACCTTCGGATTTTGTTTCAGGTTGTAAATTTACAGCGAGTGGAAACCCAGTTACCCGATACAGAAATACAAGAGGTTTGCTGAAATTAGAAGCTCCGATAGGGACGCAAATCATCAGACGCAAGATACCCATCACTAGAATTTCCAATGACCGGGGCGAGCGAATCGCTCAATCACCAGAAACCAGATCAGAGACAGACCATAATTCAAGTACAGTATGTTATTACATATGTAGATCAAGAGTTGCGTTTTAAATAAATATCTTACAATAAGGTTTTAAAGACCTTTTTACTCTGAAGTTTCGTGTTTTCTTCGGAACTACCCAGGTGAGACCAGGCGGCGAGCAAAACCTCAGCTTGAAAGCAAAAAGCACATCCCGTGGTTACGAATTGTAAGTCGCTAGGTCCTGGTTCTACACCACGAGTTGTCGCGCCATCCAGTAGTACAAATTTTCCTTATTAACACTGAGCAAGTAACAAATAAGATAAGATAACACAAATGCACATGGTATTGTGTTTAATTCTAAGTTAACACATGTTACTCTTTTATTACAAAGCAGGAAATGCAAACATGTTTTTAGAAAAAACACATAACCTGACTTTAACTCATGTTAAATTGTAACTCCAAAATAATGGGTAATAATTAACTATTATAATGTATAACCATAATGCATCATTTTTTATAGCTTACTTTTAAAATATTTATGTTGACTTATGCCATTGAAAAATTTTTTCTCAAGGCTGGCAATTCAAAAACTAAGTACCTATTGAGTTGGAAAGTTGGGAATCATTTTTTGAAGCGGTTAAATAGTTAATTAAATTTTGCACATATTTTTTTATTACTTGAAGACATAAATACGAATTTATCGCAAAAGTTAAAAATTGATTTAAAAATACATATATCGCTTTACGTGCATATATTCATACAGGAAGTGCTAAAAAGTATAAATAAGAATATCAGTTCGGTGTATGTTTTCAAATAATACTAGAATTTCATCTGACGAAGAATAGAGATTTGACACTTTTGAGAAATGATCAAGTTAAGGGGTATGTTTTTTGTGACTGTTGTGATTTTGGTAATCAATGAGTTTTTAGTCGACTCATATTTCTTAAAACCAGTAAATCAAGCTGATAAGGACGATGTCAAAGTTGGGGTAGATATTTATATAAAGAGCTTTAGAATTATAAAACTTTCATTCGGCTTTTTTTTAGAAATCTGGATTCTTTGAAATATTTGATGACATATTAGATAAAGGTGATGCAAAAGAAGCAGAAGACTTGACGAAGGATAAAGAAGTTTGTGAGTTATAAAAAGAATATTTCTTTAATTGAAGAATTTAATAATAATTTTTGTTTTATTTCAAGTGATCTGTAAAAATTGTACAATAATAATAGCATCAGCATCAAATGGATCATCAGCTGGTAATAGATTATCAATAGGAAATGGTGCTGCAACATCAGCTGGTTCAAATGGAGATCCTTCTAATGCTGCAAGTTCAAATGGAAACAATGTGAATGGAGCAGGAGTACCATCCACTATCACACGTACAAATGGAAACAGTGCAAATGTATCAGAAATCCTTGCAAATACCGCAGATACAAATGAAAATGGTACAAATGTGGCAAGAGCACCTAACAACGCCGAAGATACAAATGCAAATGGTGTGAACGGAGCAGGAGTACCATTGATTGACGTTCGTATAAGTGGAACTGATGTAAATGTACCTGCCAATGCCACTGCTACAACTAAAAACGCTGCAAATGGAATAAAAGCATCAACAAATCCAGAAAATGGTAACAATAATTCACCAAATGCAGGTGGACGATGAACTATCAAAAAATATTTCACAATTGATTGACGTTCGTATAAGTGGAACTGATGTAAATGTACCTGCCAATGCCACTGCTACAACTAAAAACGCTGCAAATGGAATAAAAGCATCAACAAATCCAGGAAATGGTAACAATAATCCACCAAATGCAGGTGGACGATGAACTATCAAAAAATATTTCACAATTAAAAAATAAATTTATATATTATTGTGGTAAAATTATTTTAAACTTTAATAACTTTTATTATGTCTTAAGGAATAAAACCAAACATTAAGAGAAGAAACAAAAAAAAACGTTTTTTTTTATAGTTTTGACAATATATTTATACCAGAGCCAGTGTTGCCAAATGAAACAAAATCCCTCAGAAAAATTTAGATTTCAACAGTTTAACAAAAAAAACCCTAATTTTTTCAACTTTTTATTTTTATTTTTATTTTTTGAAGACTATGTATTATGGCATTTTATTAATTAATAAAAAAAAAAATAGTGGTGCTACCGCACGCCAGGGCTAACAATTACTCTAAACCATTACTGTGTGCGTGGTGTTATTGGCAAGGAGGGGCCGAACAATTTTCTGCCGAATAATATAGTTTTGTAATATGTACAGTAATTGTCCACTTGCAAATAGATTAAAATACAACAAATAAATATCTAATTATTACATGTTGATAGAATATAAAGTTTTTACTAGATTTATTTTGAGAGTGTGAAACGGAATTGTAGGGCTCTCAGCAGAAAATGATCAGGTATGCAAATTAAAATTTCTTAAATTTAAATGCAATAGCTCCAAACATCTTTGTACTCTTTGCCAGATATTTGATACTCTGATTTGAATATAAATTTAAGGGGTGAGTTCAGTGGGGTAGAGTGGCAGGGGCAGGAAGGGCACAGGCCCCGGAGGGTGAAATTTTCCTAAATATGGGAGCTGCAAATTTTTAATACATCCGCGAGGCAATTTGCTAGGGGCGGTGGTTTTTCAAAATATTAATAAATAGAGACGTTAGTGTAAACGATGCACCCCGCAACTCCGCACTTCGCAACTCCGCAACTCCGTAACTCCGCAACTCCGCACTCCGCAACTCCGGAACTCCGCAACTCTGCACTCCGAACTTCACACTCCGCAACTCCGCACTCCGCAACTCCACACTCCGCAACTCCGCACTCCGCAACTCCACAACTCCGCACTGCAAAACTCCGCACTCCATAACTCCGCACTCCGAACTCCACACTCCGCACTCTGCAGTCTGCACTGTGCAAAACTGCTCTTAATTGCCGATCATCTCTCAGGGAGATGGCACAACAATTCAACATTCACCTTTGCTGGGTGCCGGGTCATAGGGACATTCCAGGTAATTGTAAAGAAGACTAACTCGCCAAAAGTGGAATGGAACTATACTACCTATACTGTCAAGTTGGACATATATTGGTATACCCATGCTGGTTTTAAATTCATGCTTAAAGCCGGAACCACACCTATCTCGTGTGGTGTGTTGTGGAGTGGTGTGTCGCTATCGCTCCAATGTGTTTCGTATGCTTATAGAACCACATTTGTGAAGCGTGTTGTGTTGTGGAGTGGTGTGTTGTGGAGGAATCGCTTCTGTTTCGATTGCGACATACCACGATGTGGAGTTTACTATTTGTAAGAAAGAGAACACTTATATTATAAACAAAAATCAAAACAATAGTCACGTCATGACATATAATATCTGTACTTTTCTTTTTCAACATCACTACACAGAAGTGTGCTCATTCAACGACACACCGCTCCACACCACAACACACCACACGAGATAGGTGTGGTTCCGGCTTAAGCCAAGTACGCTGCTGATGCGAAACGAAAATTTCCTGTGATCTCCAAACAGACAACGAATCGCTTGCGAAAACACAACGGAAAATATCCTTGGAGAGTTTCACTAATTCCAAAAACAAAATCAAACATAAACGCAAAAAATCATAGAAACCCATGATGTAAGAAAATGATAAACAAAAAAAAACACAAATAAAACACAAATGTCATTTTTCCGCACACAATAAATAGTCTGTATAATTAATTCAGTGCGAAAAAGGAGCGGAGACTTCTCCAAATAATCTGCTACAATTATAAATTTCTCTCTTCGAACAGCGTACTGCAAAACGAAAAGCAAAACGAAATTTTCCGTTTCTGATTTCGTTGTGTCATTTTTGTATGGGATTTTTCGTTTCGCATCAGCAATCAAGGTCTGCGTCAAGGTCTGCGTCAAGGTCTGCGTCAAGGTCTGCGTCAAGGTCTGCGTCAAGGTCTGCGTCTAGATCTGCGTCAAGGTCGTGCGTCAAGGTCTGCTTCAAAGTCTGCGTAGAGGTCTGCGTCAAGGTCTACGTCAAAGACTGCGTCAAGGTCGTGCGTAAAGGTCTGCGTCAAGGTCTAAAACTAAAATGTTAATTCGAAAATGATGATTATTGTTTTACCTATCATCAACCAGTAAATACATACATAAGGAGAAATACGTACAACCCCCTTGCATAACTCGACATTAAGTCATTTTATAAAAATGTGTCTCTAAAACAATTGGCAATAATTACTTAAGGTCTTATCAGTTATGATGTGACTTAAATGAATCATTTTAAATACTGAAACTTTTATTTACCTACTGCTTTTTCTAATTTAATTTTTAATAACTCAGCTCAAATAATATTTATGTATATTTATAGTCATTGCCATTGAAAATTGACAAGTCTAATAATTTGTTAAGCCTGTCAGGCGATAAGACCAAGGTTCTTATGATTGTATACACAGCAGCAGCAGCTGAATTTTCAATAAAAAAAAAAAAACAAAACAAAACAAAACAAATTCACAAACCCCCATCTAAGTCTCAAAGTAGGTTAAGTATTGGGGTCGCACGTTTGTAATCATTTTGTTTAATAGTTAATTACGTTTTTAACACCTCTTGTTATTTTGTGACATAATTGCAAACTTATCGTGATATATGTAGTCTAGAAGCAATATAAACAAATATATCGTTTTACGTGCTTATCCATAGGGATTGCTAAAAAGTATAAATAGGAATTCGAATGCGGTGTATCTTTTCAAATATTATTAGAATTTCGTTTGGCAAAGAAAGATTTGACAATTTTTAGAAGAAATGGTCAAGTTAAGGGGTGTATTTTTTGTGACTCTTGTGATTTTTGGAATTAGTGGATTAGTCGATTCATATTCGATAAAATCTGGAAATCAAGATTTTAAAGATATCAAATTTGGGGTAGGCATTATAATAAGAAATGGAATTTATTAATTTAAATAATTTGTTTTTTTTTTGTAGAAATCTAGTTATTTTGATATCTTTGATGACTTATTCGAATATTTTTATGGTGAAGATGAGAGTGACGAAGATCACCACGAGGTGAAAGAAGATAAAGAAGTTTGTGAGTTAAATAAAATTTTTCTATGATTGATAAATAATTAAGTAACCTTTTTTTCAAGTAATTTGTCGAAACTGTACAATAGTAATAAATCGACAAAATGAAACACAGTCGGGAGGAGTTCCACCACCATCAAATGGTGTAGTACCAGCACCAGCACCGGCACCGGCACCGGTACCAGCACCAGCACCAGCACCAGCACCAGCACCAGCACCAGCACCAGCACCAGCACCAGCACCAGCACCAGCACCAGCACCAGCACCAGCACCAGCACCAGCACCAGCACCAGCACCAGCACCAGCACCAGCACCAGCACCAGCACCAGCACCAGCACCAGCACCAGCACCAGAACCAGCACCAGCACCAGCACCAGCACCAGCACCAGCACCAGCACCGGCACCAGCACCAGTTCCAGCACCAGCTCCAGCACCAGCACCAGCACCAGCACCGGCACCAGCACCAGCACCAGTTCCAGCACCAGCTCCAGCACCAGCACCAGCACCAGCACCGGCAGGATCACGATAAACTGCAAGAATATACATATTTCAAAATTTACAGCAAATTACCTGAGCATAATTGTGGTTAATTTATTTTTTTTAAATTTACCTAGTTTAAAACTTTGTACAATTAAATGTTATCTAACCAACAAAGAGAAAGAAATAAAATGGAAAGATATTATCAAAAGTTTATCTTATAGCCTAAGTGCCTGTCTACACGTTCGTTTAACTGAAAGGCTCATCCAGTGAGACACGTAGATTTTATGTGCGTAGAAACGAGAAGGATTTTGGTGGATTTTCCGATGGAATTTAAGCTTCTCGTTTCTACGCACACATACAATTTACCTGCCTCACTGGATGCACCTTTCAGTAAAACAACTGTTTAGACAGGCATTAACCTTAATTTAAACTTGTGGAGTTATGAGTGATTAACCAATGTCATATTCTCTTAAATTCTTTACATTTTTCAAATTTCGTTCCGGAAGAAATCTAATTCGATAAAATGATTCTTGTAGGTAAAAACTCAATTCTGTGCAGAAATCCAAATGCTCTTTGGTCGTGATTGTAATACTGCTTTATATTTTTTTTAAAAGAGTATATGACGTAACTATAAAAGAAAAATAAGAGAAATTGGTTGGCGATTGATTGGTTGGCTGTTTTACCTATAATATACGACTAATATCAAATATAAAAATGCTTGAATAATGTGAATGATGAATAATGAATAACAAAAAATGAATAACGAAAAATTAATAACGAAAAATGAATACCGAAAAATGAATAATGAATAATGATAATGAATAATTAATAATTATAATGAATAATAAATAACGATCATGAATAAAGAATAAAATAATGAATAATAAATAATAATAAATTATGAATAATGAGTAATGAATAAAATAATGAATAATAAATAATTAATACAAAATTATGAATAATGAGTAATGAATAATGAGTTTTCTCGATTGAATCTTAATACAAAATTATTTGGTAATCTTTTCATTTTCCAATAGGAATATTTAAGGCTTTCTTTTCTTTTGCATTTTACCAAAGGAAAACTTTGCCTTAAAATTTTGACATCAAACTATTAAAATTGCGGTGTGAAAACTGAAAACAAAACAAAAATGAACTCTCAACAAAGTTGGTCTTCCCATTTAACTTAACGTCAAAATTTCATTCAAACTGTCAAAACTCATATCATATTTATAAAACTATTTCCATGTAGGTAGATAAAAATAATAATAAAAAAAAATCTTTCCTCAACCCGACGACGATGTGGCGATGGATGGAAGAAAATCTCAGCAATGCCATTTTATTGACGTTCTTAAAACAAAAAAAAAAAAAAAAAAAAAAAAAACTCACCCTATAACAATCAAAAAACAAATTCATCTGAATTGAGGAAATTAAATTTAACTTTATCAGTCTCTAGCGAAGAAGACGAGGACGAAGACGACGGTAATATACAACTTTCAGTCAAAGAAAATTTTATGCCAGATGGTGGCAAACCTAGGATAACACACAGTGCAAGTTTGAAAGTTTTCCAGTTCAATGGTGGGAATATATCTATAGTATAATTCTTATCCTTGATGGTGTGTCTGGTGTTGTAGAGCAGCTATCTTCTTCTTCTTCTCTTCTCTCTTAAGCCAAGCAAAAAAGAAAAAGACTCAAGACAACATAAACAATAACGAAAATCATCAATCATTCAGAAAGGAAACAACATGAACAAGGCGGGATCGGTGATGCTGCAGGTGACGCGATGCAAAAAGAAAATGAAAAAAAAAAATACATTCACAAGGATTTAAAAGAAGTAGATTTAGTTGGGGTTGCATCAACTTGCTTTAAGTTCAAAAATATAATTTACTTATTACCGATTGTTTAAAAAATAAGATCTATGTACATATTGAAGGTTGAAGTGCAGAACCTCGTAATTCGTTTTTGCATGTTTCTCAGAAATCAGAAAAACCTGCCAAATTTTGTATAGCGGTATGTGGTAAGAGGTTTTGAATTGTGTCTTTTTCTGTTAAATGTTTAAAACAACATTGTTACGCTGAAGTTGCCAAAAGGTGGCTCTGATTTTGCTATTTCCATTTATAATATTTTTTTTTGGAATTTTTCGACTTAAGAGATCGATATAATATCAAAATGAATCTTTGTCGGTATGAGTCTATAAGACTCGAAACCTACTTCTCTGAAATTTTAAGAATTTGTTCCTATTAGCAGTGAGGTGGTTAAGAAATTGGTTTGGGTAATATCCACCCAATAACACGCCCACTTTTATTATATTTTTGTTTTGTCCTTAGAAAGCTAAAATTTTGTAATTCAACACTCTTAAACCTCTAGCATGAAATCTGTAATTTGTTCCACCCACTATCACGCCCACTTTTTTTATATTAGAATTTTATCTTTAAAAAAGGTCCTAAGAATGAAAATTTGTGTAATATAATTGATACAAAAGAATGACATTTGTAGATTAATTTTCGAAATCCGCCTTCTACCACGCCCACATTTATATACCTCCTTACTTTACATCTCTTGAATTTTCTAATTAAAATTTTTTGAACCTAAAGCCTGTATAATTTTTTTTAAGTCCGCCTGCTGCCACACCCACTTTTCTTATATTTAAATTTTTTCCTGATAGTTCATTGAAATGTTACCCTGCATTTTTGACAGGCCAATGTTTTTTTTTTATTTGTCGGAGGGATCAGTATGTGAGTTATACCAATAGTTTTTTGAAGTTATCCCCTTCTCTATTTGGGGGGATTTTTTTAGATGACGTTAAGATCTTCTAATCAGAAGCCTAGATCCTCCAGCAATTATTTGGCTGATAAGGTTCCACGTACAGATCTGAAATTCTTTGTCTTTGACATCAGTCCCTATCCGAGATTTGTTTAGGAAATGCTTAGGAACAATGAAGCTATCCACCATAAGTCAGCTTTTTCAAAGTAATGGTCTAATTTTCCTCTGATAATATATAAAATCTACGAAGCTTTAATCCACTTGAACTAAATAAGCCAGAGGGCCGATTCTGGTTATGTGCGAATAAGTGAATCGAAAAAATGTTCACCCTTTCACACTAAATCCGATTTTCGTTCTGCGAAAATATGAAACCAAACGTCAAAGACATTCATGTGAATAATTTGATTTCACTTCAGCATTTGGAATGCTCAATTCCACCACATCTCTTTCTCTGTCCTATTTATGAAGAAAAAAATCTTTCTATCTCATGTCTGTTCAAAAAATTAGAAAAACGGGAGAATTGAGCTGAGTGCTCATGCGCTGCAGAGGAAATGATAAGGAGGTTCGGGATCGGTCTCCAGGGGGCCGATTCTGGTCCTGTGAAAAAGTGAATCGAGTAAATTGTATTCACATTCGCTCGCAAGCATTGCTTTCACTTTTTCGATTCACTTTTGAATGGTTTTGATGTTTGGTTTCACATTTTCGCAGAACGAGAATCGGATTTTAGGTGAAAGAGTGAAAAGTTATTCGATTCACTTTTTCACAGAACCAGAATCAGCCTCCATTTCATGCGATCCAACCATTATTTTTATTTTATCTTAAATTCATTATCATGCCTTGAATTTTATAATTTCACGAAACCAATATTCGATACCTCCATTATCTTCCTTCGAAAAAAACAGCAAGTTAAAAGTGTCTTGGCACAATTCTCAGATTTCTCATTCCTATATATAAAAAAGTTAGAAGACAAAAAAAAAAAAAAACTTTTGATAGCTGTTTGATGATGATGGTTGGGTGCAACTAACGATGCGACGACGAAGACGGTGACGCGACGTTCTAAAAACTATAACACCTCAGTGAAACTAACGATAAATCTGTTGAAATGTGGGTGTGGTGGTGTGATGGAGGTGGTGGGCTGCAGTATGATACCGTTCCCTATATATACCCTAACTAACTATACCCATCAGGTGCATTCTACAATCTACACACTCATTGCTGCATTTGAAGTGAAGTGAAGAGAAGAAAAAAAAATTATAAAGAATACGAATTGACGACTGACGCAAGAGTGACATCTGACATGGTTGTCTGATTTTTCACCATTTTACTTCTTATATTCATGTCTAATGGATTAAACTTAATGAACATTCTTATATAGAACCCCCATAGGTACCTATATCAACTGCCAACACATCTTACACTTATAACTAAAAGTGACGTAATTTCAACGTCTAGTGAGAATTCGCATACATGGAACAATGAAGAAAAACAAAGAAATTAACGACAATCGGTGCTGGATTTTCCATCATAAAGCAAATCAGGCAAGAAATGTTGGGGGAAATTATTCTGATTCTTGAAATGACGATCTGATTCCAAGAATTTAATATTTCAAAAAATCATAAAATATTATTTCAAAATTTATAGAAAAATATAGCTTTAAGGCTTCTGGATCATAATTTGAACTAAATGATGTGAAGAAAATAAAAGTCACTTTCAGCATCAGACATGCTTTACAATGAGTGCTTCATAGCGTGTAATTCATCAGAATTTGATTCTTACGTTGAATAATTAGAAAATCCCATCAATACCAATTTCAATGTAAAACATATCAAATGATTTGTTACTACCAACTATCAGTTCTGGCAAAGGTTTGACAGACAATTATTATTGAATACTAATTTCTGCCGAATTCATGTGGTTTTTACCGGAAAAAAAGTTGTAGTGTAATAGTGTTTAACTTTGATAACAATATCTAGGTTATTTCCTGGAATTCCACGAATAATACTGCGAATACACTGGGTGATGAATATAGATACTGATGAATCAAATTTTTGTAAGGAATCATATATGTACGTCAGAGCACAGTCAGCGTAACCTCAGGCTTTTACGTGGTAAAGCTGTTCAGGAGATGTTGTTTTGGAATATAGGATTCCCAAAAATACCAGCATTATTAGACTACCTTATAGCTGTGTGAAGCCAGAACCCCGAGCTCAAAATTTTGGGTCCAAATATATCAGAATCGTTTGTCCATCGTTTGTCCACGTTTGTCCAGGCAAAATTTTCGTTTGTCCACCCCCAGGAAAAAAGTTATTAAGCTTTTCTTTTTTATAGGAACACCCCCACAAATTAAAAATTGACCTCATGCCGGCAAATGATAACTTATGTGGATGGGACATGGTGCATTCGTTTGTCCAGCAGTCGATACTGATTGTCCACTAAAAATTTTTACTTTCCCACCCTAAGCTCAAAAGTTATTCAACATTTCTTTTTTATAGGAACACCCCCACAAATTTAAAAGTCGTCTACCACCCACAATTCATAACTTAGGAGTATGGGACCAATTGCATTCGTTTGTCCACCGACTGATTATGATTGTCCACCAAAAACTTTCGTTTGTCCACCCTTAGTTCAAAAGTTATTTAACATTTCTTTTTTATAGCAACTATCACAATCCTAAAAACCTTAAAAGTCGTCTACCACCCACAATTTTCAACTTAGAACGTTGAAACAAAAAGCCTTCGTTTGTCCAGCGGCTCATACTGATTGTCTACCAAAAATTTTCGTTTGTCCACCCTTAGGTCAAAAATTATTAAACTTTTCTATTTTATGGCACCCAACCCCAAAATTGAAAATTTCACTTAGCCGAATCGAACCTTTTGCAATCGTTTTTCCATCGTTTGTCCAGGCTAGAAAAAAAATAAAAAAAATTTTTCGACCACCCCCTTCAAAAGTTATTCAACTTTTCTATTTTATAGCAACACCCCCAAAACTAAAAATTGACCTCATGCCCACAATTTTCAACTTAGAACGTCGAAACAAAAAGCCTTCGTTTGTCAAGCCTGGACAAACGTGGACAAACGATGGACAAACGATTCTGATATATTTGGACCCAAAATTTTGAGCTCGGAGTTCTGGCTTCACACAGGTCTACTTTATGGACTTCTCAAAAAACATATACCTCAACTGTATTTGTTAAACAACTGCAATACTCGTATATGAAGTTAAGGGGGATAGTTTTTCTAATAAAGCTCTTTTCGTATTGCTCCTATATCAAGTCCGATCTTAATAACTTTTATTTTGAAAATGATAGAAGTTAAAATATAAACATTAAGACAGATTTTGGCAAAATATAATCCTCTGCTCTCTAAGCCCCTTAAGTCCAGCCCTGACTATGACACGTAATGTTAAGATTTTAACCTGAGTCTGGAATTATCAAGTCAATTGTTTCAAAACAAAATAAAAACTTAAACAAAAGAATTGGAAAAAATAAAATGTTAAGTATGTGGGGTACCTAACATAACCTACCTACCTATAGCATAAAATGTCTTTGTATTTATATGTATATTCTTGGAAAGTTTATCTATGTTGACAGACATTTCCATTAGGTTAGTAAGTAATTTATTTGATTTATATACATGTTGAAAAGAAAACCAAATTTGATTGAAAATTGAAATTATTCTTAGGAAAAAAAAAATCTTTTGTCTGGATATTAAACTTTTAGACTTTAAATGAGATTTGGGCCGCCAACAAGTAAACTATGAAATAAAAAAGAAACTCTACATTTTGATGGTGGGAACTATCCAATCTCCAAACCTCCATTTTATGCAAATTTATCTCAGAATTTCATATATTATTATGGTAAGTTAATGATCATTCTAAACTAGCTAAGTCCGGTGAATATTGGATATTGTAAGGTCCTACTACATAGATATTATGGGTGTTTTAATAAACGTGTTAGTAAACATATAAATTGGTGCTTTATACAAAAATTCTATACAAAAATTTTTTTCTCAGATTAAAGTTTATGTTACCAAACTTTAACTACATCTTTTTTTTTTTTATTATTTAACTTTACGCCTGTAAGACTTAAGGTCTTTTAATTCCAACCTGAATTGCACGGCATTAGTTAGAAGAAATAGAAGGATAGGAAAGGATTTTTGGTGGCACGCAGTGGAGTGAGAAATAGGTGTTTATTTATCTCATTAAATCCCACAGGTGGAGTTCAGTTGAAACTGAGGAAGTAAATAAAAGAATGCTGACTAGAGTGGGGCTCTATGTAAGTTAGCGGTCAAGCACTGCATCCGCTGCGCCATTGCCACCCACAAATGCAAAGTAATCAAGTAAAAGAAATGTGGGTGTGACGTTATGCTTTTCTTTCAAGTGAAGTCATAAGTCAGATACAGTAGAACCTCGTCAGTTCGAACACTCGGTTTTTCGAACGGGCACTAATTAGAACACTTATTTTTTTGCATTAAGACCAGCGTTGCCACAAAGTGCCCGATCGGGCCTTTTGGTCCCCTATTTCACATTTTGGCCCTTTGCCCGGGCCAATTAGAAAGCTTTAACCTCTTGATGAGATATATTACGGGTGTGGGTTTGATGAACTGTTTAAAAATTTAAATGAAAACGAGAAAGAAAGTTTCTTAAAGTCAGTTCAAAACTATTATATAAAACTTTGTAAACAGTTAAAAAGTAGATTAAATTTGTGTGACAATTTGTTAACAGCTTTTCAAATTTTAGATGTTAATTATTTGAAGCAAAAAAGTGACAATTTTAGACTGATTTCTGATCATTTGACAACTCTGTTAATAAAATTTCCAAACTTATTCAGTTGCACTGAAAATATAATGGCTACAAAACTGATTAAAAGAAATAAATAAAGAAGATCATGATATTGACGCTGTTAAATGGTGAGTTCAGTTGAACGAAATGAAAATTTTTGCTGGTGATCATTTATTTAAAAATATTTCTTCTTTCGCAATTAACTTATTGAGTCTTCCTCATAGCAGTGCATCTGCTGAGCACTCTATAAACAATATTTTATTTTTATGCAGGGCAACGGCTAGTTATAGCTTTCATTGAAACTCATCATTGAAAATTTTAATTTTCAGTTTTGACTTTTGAGGCCTTAAAAAAGCGATATCAGTGATTATTTTGATGCCAAAAAAAGCTGATGACTCGATTATTATTTCTAGTCAAAAAAATATTTCATTTTGGCCCTACCTTTCACATAAAACGATTTCTAAGATCAATGATAAGGTAGTTCAATCATTGAAATAAAGAAATTCATTTCCTGCGATAGGCTGGCCCAAAATGAAATATTTTTTGGACAAGAAATAATAATTGAGTTATCAGCTTTTTAATTGCATCAAAATAATCACTGATTTCACTTTTTAAGTGCCTCAAAATTAAGAATTAAAATTTTTGATGATGAGTTTCAATGAAAGCTATAACTGGCGCCTAACTGTGGTAATTTTATTCCTAAGCCAGATCTTGTAAAACGAATAAAGATATTAATGTAATAACTGATAACCTTCAAATATTATCAAATGTTGAGTTATTTTTATTTAGTTTTTGTTTATTCAAAACAAAAGATGTCTATGAATTATTAAAAAATGTGATAGGTACATCAGATTTTTTTTTTTAATTATTTTTTAAACTAAATGTAAGAAATTTAAAGATTAAATAAATTACAAAAATAAAAACCAATATTAATAAATTGTAGTTCAATTTTAAAGGAAGGATTTTATTTAAAATATTTGGCCCCAGCTTTTGTCAAATGGCCCTCAAAAAATTTCGAATTCGCCCTCAGTGCTTCCTTCTTCGCGGCAACGTTGATTAAGACCTAGTTTTAATCGAAGTAAGTGTCACTTAAGTGCCAAATATGGAAAACTAATGCCCAATTTTACAGTGTTAACTTATCGGAATACGTGACACTTAAGTCTCCAATATTGACCACTTAAGTGCAGCCACTTACTCAGAAAGTAAAATTTGACCTAAAGTGCCAATATGGCAAAATTAAGTGCCATTTGTGAAACTGGCACTGAGTTATATTGCAATTCAAATGCTTGCCAAAATTGATGCTCTGTAATTCGAATTTGTCTGTTCTTTCTTTGCTAAGTACTTTTGTAGTTTCCCAAACATAATGCCTATCTTTTATCTCTTGGTCAACAGTTTAATGAAAAGGACTCTGATTAATTTGTATTGACACGTCTGTTAGTCTAAAAAATCACGTCAGGATATGAATTTATATCAAATGAAGTAATTCGATATTGGATGGAAGATACAATTATATAATGAAAACCTTGACAATGACAATGTTTCAATTGACTCTGCTATGGAGAAGAAATTCCTGAACCCGAAAAAAAAACTATCAGTAGCGGTGAAGCTGTTAGAAAAAGTAAATCAACTACTGGACTATCTTGCGGAGAGAGAATTTCCAACAATTCATATCGAACAAATCAATATTTTGAAACAAAAAAGATTATAACTTTGAACTTTATTTCATCTTTTATCAGATTTAACAAAAAAAAAATATTTTAGTTTTTTTTTTTTAACCAAAAATGTATTTTACTGTACTAAATCCAACTTTACTCTGCTTTTTCATCCGAAATATTAAATATGAAAAAAATTATCCAGTAACTCGAACTTTTCCGTGGGTCGGTCTCTATAGGGGTGTTTTTTTCCAATCTCGGAGGGAACTGTTTGAAAAAAACGTTATCGGGGATAAGCGACTCTATTACAGAAAAAAAAAATAGAGTTTCCATACAAACTATCGATAACAAGTATGTACTTCCCGTCGGTAATACAGTTTTTCTCCGTGCTTAAGTTAAGCCCCGAAAATTATCTAGGTTGTTGTTGCATTTAACATGTAAATTATTTAACCCAGAATCGTTTTTATTTCATCCCATTTCCTTCGGACTTGAAAAAAAACACGCCTTCTAATAAAGGGTGATTTTTTAGCTGGTTTGGTTTTGGCAACACTGGTTTTGACAGCTGACGTGTGTTTAGTACCTTGTGTCACTGTCAAACAGCTTCAGTTTGGTTTGCAATTTAACCATGGATCGTCTTACAAATGAACAACGCTTGCAAATTATTGAATTTTAGTATCAAAATTCGTGCTCGGTTCGAAATGTTCATCGCGCGCTTTTTTATCGAAAAATTGTGTTCAGCGATGAGGCTCATTTTTGGTTGAATGGGTACGTAAATAAGCACAATTGCCGCATTTGGAGTGAAGATCAGCCAGAAGCATTGCAACAGCTACCAATGCATCCCGAAAAAACCACTGTTTGGTGCGGTTTATGGGCCGGCGGCATTATTGGGCCATATTTCTTCAAAGATGATGCGAATCGCAGCGTTACTGTCAATGGTGAACGCTACCGAGCGATGATAACAAACTTTTTTTTGCCCGAAATGGAAGTTCTTGACTTGCATGATATGTGGTTTCAACAAGACGGTGCCACATGCCACACAGCACGCGTAACAATGGCGCAATTGCGAGGCGAGTTTGGTGAACAGTTAATTTCACGTTTCGGGCCGGTCAATTGGCCGCCTAGATCGTGCGATTTGACACCATTAGACTATTTTTTGTGGGGGTATGTCAAGGCTAATGTCTATAGGGACAAGCCCGCTTCGATTGACGCACTGGAAGCCAACATCCATGCATTCATTCGTGAGATACCGGCCGATATGTGTGAAAGAGTATGCCAAAATTGGACTCAGCGGATGGGCTACCTGAGACGCAGCCGCGGTCAACATTTGCATGAAATTATCTTTAAACATTAAATTGCAAGGTTCAAACTATCGATTCAAATAAATATTTCATTCATTTTTTCGAATTTTTTTTTTTTTAAAAAAAGTTCTAAACCTCTTAAAAAATCACCCGTTAGTTCAAATTACCTATTTCCTACTGTATAAAAAGGTGGGGTAGGCGGATTTTCAAAATAATTACACATTACTTTATGTTCAACTTTCTAGGTAGTGAGGTTAATGTAGAAAATTGTATTACATACAATTTCTCAAGGATACTTCTTCCCATACCCCAAGCTCTTCCCACAAATTGTCTGTATAGGTATTGGTAACACTTTAAACCTTTAAAATTACGTATAAATAGATTTCTCTATACAAACAAACTATTTTATTAAAATGTTTTCCATCGACAAATTTCAATGAATCAATTACAATTTTCTCCGAATACATCATTAAAAAGAATAAAAACGAAAAGAAAAAAAAATTAAATCAAAGTTTTACAACGACCATTACTTCTTTTTTTTTTCTACCTATCCACTTTCATTTCACATCACAAATCTCCACACTTTAATTGATTACACTCGTCTTCCGGTAATTACGCAATAAATATTGACAGAAATCTCGGCAGCACTTAACTACTTGTGCCACTGACTGATGACGATTCATTAATTATTCCCAACTGTATATATGCACTAGTACTTATAATACATATGTATGTTACCTCCTCCATACCTATACCAATATTTTTCTGCTTCCACATATTATACGGTTCAATGGCAAAGTGAGTCCGCCATTCAATTGGAATTCTATAGATGTATAGGAACGAGTATATGGCGATATGAATTTATATAGCCCTCAGAGAGCTTCAATTTCCAAAGAAACTCCACATGCACTAAAATTCCTTACTCATTAAACTCCTACGCCATGTTGGCCATACCATAAAGTCATATACTACACTCACTATAAAGAGAACAGACATGCATCCGATTGGGAGGAAATACAAAACCAATTAAAGTATCAGGCTCATTAAATGGAAAAGAGCCTGAATCAAATGCATTTAAGCCAAACGAGAAATTGTACAGCTTGAAGTCCATCTCCAAAAAAAGGACGCAAACTAAGGGTTTGTACTATTTTTTTTTTTTTTTTTTTGAGGGAAAATATATATAAAATTCCTTCGGGTTGTGCTGGGAACCGTATGATGATGAAGAATTACATAAACGTTCTGTGTCCCTGGTTGGTTAAAAGCAGGCTCGATATGTGTTCAAAGTATAGTTGCAGTAACATGGCAAATAATTGATCAGTAACTATAGTGGATGGAGTTGAGAGTGTATCGTGGAAAAGTCCCAGTCATTTCCTTTAATAGTTTGGAGTCACTTTGCTTTCAAATGGATCATATATGTTTTTCCTAATTACACGTTTGCCAATTTTCAATAAAACGGGTGTACTATTAAGTTTTTTTAGCGACAAACAATTTGTTGATAAAAGCTTTTCAGTGAAAAGAAAAGAAAAAAATCCAATAAAGCTCTTTGGGAAAATCTAGATCTAAGTACCTAAGGGTAAGGTAAAAAGACTTCAGATAAATTAAGGAGAATTTCTCCCAACCCATTTTAGATAAAGAGCTTCTTATACCACACGAAATTTTTTTAAACTTTTTTTTTGTCGTTTTTAGAGAGCTCAGCTATGGAGAAAGTTAAACCTATGTTAAAAATTCGTTTTGTTTAAATTAATAGGTTAATGATTTTTGTCCAAAATCCATAATCCCATAACGAAAATCCCCAAGTGAAAACTTACTAGAAAAACTTACCCACGAAAAAATCTCTTGGGGGTGGCCCCGGCGCAGTGGAAGTAGTGCTTGACTGCTAATCTGGATGTGTGGGTTCGATCCCCAGTCTAGGCGGCATTCTTTTCTATATTCCCTCAACTGAACGCCACCCCTGGAATAATCAAAACTTTATTTCTGGATCCACTGTGCCAACAAAAATCTATCCTATCCTTCTATTCCTTCTAACATTTGCTAATTTATAAGACCATAGGTCTTACTCGCATATATATGTTTGTGTTTTTTTACCCAAGAGAAAATCTCGTGAAAAATAATCCCCCCCAAAAAAAAAACCAAAAAGAAAATGTGAGAGTGGGGAAACTTACGTAATTCCCAAAAACCAAAATCTCAATAGGACGAAATCCCAAAAAAAGGATTTCATAAAGACAAAATTCCCATGGGGAAAGGTGCTTTTTTAAGTATTTTGATCTTGGATTGGTATATTTGATCGTAAACTTAACTGGAAAAAAACATCAAAGAAAGAGGAAAGAAAGCTTTCGCAGCATTTAACACTTGTAGTCGATTTTTTGGTAAAGGATGGGGACCCAGCCCCAAAACACAGCCATAATAAGGTCAATATTGACATACGCTTCTTCGGTTTAATGACCAGCCCTAGATAAGGCAACCAATCTCAGTACAATGACTAAAATTCAAAGATTGGTGTGTATTGGTACAACCAGTGCCATGGAAACCACACCAACCGTAGCCCTAGAAACTTTCATTTCACTTGTCCCACTTAATTGATTTACAAAAGAAATGACGGCCAATATTGCTTTACCTCTTAAACAGTGGAAAAACTAGAAAGAGGGCCTTATCGGACATAAAACTATTATGAACTTCACTGACAATTGTCATTCAAACAGACTATACAAAAACGCACTTCGATTTCTATTCACTGGCTCTATTTACTGACGCCCAGGAGCATCATGCTTTGCAGCGCCATCAAAAGTGAAATAAGTCAGTGGCTCTAACAGATATTCCCACAAGAGAATTTTGGGCGGAAAACCGGGTCATTAACGCTAATCATGTATCGGTTTTTACGACGGATGAAGGTTTACGGTAAAACATTTTTTCAGATAACCCTCCCCTAAATAGATTAATAAAAGTTCCAAATTTCTGCAATGTCTTTCAAGCGGAAGTGCTTGCAGTTTGTGGAGGCCGCGAAGACTGTGTCCACGTATGAAATTGGAAAAGAGGAACATCAATATCTTCATCGATAGTCAAGATAAAAGCAATCTTATTAATTGTCTTAAAGTCCAAGCTGGTTAAGACGCTGATTACACGAGCCTTTTTTTTCGGTCGTTTCGTCTTTCGTCTTTTTGACAGCTTGTAGAAATATATGTCAATTTCGTAACTCGAAACGTTGTACGACGTAGCACAATTTGCTGTCAAATCCCATAGAAAAAAAAATGATAAGTAGCAACTCGTAGCAAGAAATTGGAGTAACCAAACAGACATTATATGCTTTCGTTACTTCATTCCCCCTACATTTCTTCACCTCTTACCCAAGCTGTCAAAAAGACAAAATACGAATGACCGACAAAAAAGACTCGTGTAATCATGCGTCTAAAATAAGCCGCAACGAGTTGAAAATACTATATGCAGTGCAACAGAACACAGTTACCCTTCGCTCGGTTTCAGGACACTGTGACATATAAGGGAATGAAATTGCCGATGAATTGGCCAAAAACAGGTAGGTAATCTCTTGATCTGAGCCAAACTGAATCTTTCATGTCACTGGTGCAAGAAAAAAGTAGAATCCACCCGGGCTTTCTGTACCCAGCTAACTATAGATGGTCAGAAATTGACACATTTCGGGTCTCGAAAAAACCTATGGTCGGATCTCTCTAAGAAAAAAAACAGACTATTTACTCAAGCTAAGCAGACCTCAATTATCGCTTTTGAATGGAATCTGAAAGAGTCACAACTCAATGGGAACCAAGTGGCTACGTTTTTAACTTTCGCATCGATAAAATTGGTCAATAAAAGGTGAAAAATGGAACAAAACTCATACGATTTGTTTCAATTTTCATCGTTTCTCGACTAATTTTATCGATGCGAGAGTTACAGAACGTAGGCACAGATGAGCGAAATGGACATCAGTACATCTGACTTATCAAGTGTCAAGATGAAGAGGCAGAGAAGGGTTCCTATCACTTCCTTTGTGAGTGCCCCAGCCTATAGCAAGAACCAGAAAGACAAACCTTGGTGACCTGAGGAACCATTTTTGCCACTGAAAAACATCCCGGGTAATGCGTTATCTTGGCGTTAGACAGTGTCACCTCTTTATTGGCGTTATCAGGTGTAACTAAGACTGGGCCTAGATAGGTAGTTTAGACTTGATGTAGCCTAGACATGGAACTTTTTCTTGGCGTTATATTGGTCGTAGATAGTGTCGCCTCTTTATTGGCATTCCCAACGACCAATTTAACTTGTGTAAGATCCATATAGCAAATACGGGAAGTATCAACTCATAAACATTTTTACATCCCTATTCTGTATCGCAAACCAGCCTGGTGGGTAGCGTGCTGGATCTTTGATTGGAGGAACGCGAGTTCAAATCTCGGAGAAACCAAGTAAGTAAAAGTGAATTTTTTTTTAAATTAAATTAAATTCTATACATTTCAGTTAAAGAGAAAAGCGGTCTCAAACACCCCTAATATGAGTGGGTTGGGGGCTATATGGGTTTCAGCAAAAATCTACCTAGGCCCTAGCTAGTGACTAAAAATCTCTAAATTTTTAGTTATCTAAAGCCCGACTTGGAAGATCTATCTAGGGCCTATATGGGAACCGCTAGCAAGGCCCACAGAATACAGAGCATCAACAAATTAGCAAGGGCCAAGCTAGTTACTGCTCGTAAGGCCCATTCCTGACTTGGAAGATCTATTAAGGACCCATATGGGAACCACTAGCAAGGCCCACGGAATACAGAGCATTAACAAATTAGCAAGAGCCAAGCTAGTTACTGCTCGATAGGCCCATGACATAAACAAGGCGAAACTAGCTGGGACCAAGGCAATACCGAGTCGCAAATTCTACCCGGGATATTCATTCAAAATTCAAGATAGTTTAGGATGCACCCCATACATAAAATCCACCAATTCCTTTCCGCAACCAATCTTTTACCTTCATTATCTACATCCTGGGGAGCATAATGTACCCATTGAGATCCGACTAGGGTAATACGGCCGTATTATTCCCCCTCCTAACCTAACCGAAATCGAAATTTCGGTGATTTCGGTTAGGATGTTATGAGCTGGGACAATTTTATTTAAAACAATAGTTTTCAGATAGCCCTGAGGCAATTTAGGAAAACTTGCTGCCAAATTAAGAATGCCTCTTAATGAGATGAAATGAAATCTTTGGACAAAACATATTGCGAAACTTTTTTCAAGATAGTGACGATCAATTTTGATATGACGCTGTTTTTCTGTCATTTTTTTTTTTTAAACTGTTAGTGTCAACATTAAATGTAATTCATAAAGAAACCAGCAATTAATTAATTAATTTACCCTTTAAAAAGATTACGAACAAAATCTACAAACGTTTTCTTCTTATATTTTGCTTAGATAAAGAATTGTTTTAATTAATTAAGTTTCCCTCAAAAAATATACAAACTATGTATCGCATTCTTCCTTTTATGTATGTAAGTATGTCAACACACATGAATATAAATAACATGAAATAATTAATCAAGCACTTAACCAAAATTAACAAATCAATCATCTTCTAAATGATTTTTATTAAGTGATATTAATTAATTAATATTATTAGAAAAGTTCCGCTTAAAATGTGTCAAGAAAGTGTTGATTGATAACAATAGTGATCAAAAAGTTAAGCTTTTATTTATCCAATTATATTTGCTGTCGTTCTCAAAATATTCTCAGATCACCCTGTGTCAAAAGGGTATTTAATTTTTTTTTTTTTTTGGCAAAAGGTCACATATGTATTGTATACACATATATTGACCCATGTCACGCACCATCGATGCTTTGCTTGGCCTAGGAAATGTTTACTGGTGGTGATGGTGGGTGCCGCAAGTGTTACGACTTCCACTGCATATGGAAGCCTGCCTGCCTCTGTGTATAATGTGAATAGTGAGGACAATTAATTTTTACTGAACCTCATCAACATCATTTTGGGTCATTTCCCGAAACTGTGATTTGAATGGGCAGAAATGGAGATATTGCAGTAGGCTTTTTTCTCTATGTGTTTCTGTATTTTCTGGCAAAGTATCTATATACATGGAGGCTGGTGATAAAGTTATAGGGTTGATATAAAGAGGATGGTGGATCGACGGCGCAGCGCGGCGCATTTCAATGACCAACCAATTTAATTTGATTACAACTAGAAAGAGGAAGGATATTTAGCGCTATTGTTTCCTAAAGGCATTTTAAGCTTGTATGGAGGCTACATATATACGTGTGGCTATATATATGGTCTTCACACATGGTCGATGAATTATAATGATGGTGTATAGATGTGCGGGTGAAAATTGTCAAACCTGAGGCAGATATTCAATTTTAATAATTGAGTGTTTGCTATTTTGAAATTGATTTTGATTTTTGACAAACAATCATTTTATATTTATTTTCGTTGAATTTAAGTTTTTGATTGGAAAAGATTATTTAAATATTATGTTAAATAAATTTATTTACAAGAACAACAACAACAACAACAAACTATGTATTGTCCATAAATGGAAAATGGGCGAAAATAAATGACCAAAAGCCCAATTATACGGTTGAAGAGAATTTTCTTCGTTGTGGGAAATAATGACCCATCGTGTGTTTAAGCCTTACATTTTAGAATACTGTCCCTGTTTTAATGATAGTTAACTGAGTGTGTTAATAAGAACAAGATAAATTTTTTATTTTACAAAATAATTTTATAATATTTTTTTTTACAAATAAAAGCGAGACAGCAGTTATTACCAAACTGTGCCTTCGTTCTGGAACTCTCGCATCGTTAAATTTAGTCGAGAAACGGTGAAAAATGGAACAAAACTAATACAATTTGTTTCAATTTCCAATGTTTCTCGACTACTTTGCGGATGCGAGAGTTACAGAAAGTAGGCACTACTGATTACTGCGCTTCTACTCTGTGTCTCAGTAAGAATTTTAAAGTTGTTTTCCCATCCAGACGGAACTGGCAAAACGACGTCGTGACGAAAGACTTCGACACAACTATTTTTACTGATGGTTCAAAGATGGAGTGTGGGTTTGGTTCAGGTATATTTTCCGAATCTCTAAATATCTCTAGGTCTTTTCGGCTACCCAATTTTGCTAGTGTCTTTCAAGCTGAATTACTGGTAATTAGGGAAGCATGTAAGATACTTAAACAAGACCCCAACCAATACCGAAATACCGCTATCCTGACAGACAGTCAGGCAGCTGGTAAAGCCATTAGCTCAGCTGCATCATCTTCCAAATTGGTGCAGCAATGCCGTGATGAGCTCGCCAGCCTAAACGTGAATCTCAAGGTGACACTTATCTGGGTCCCAGGTCACTGTGGCATTGAGGGAAACAAGCTGGCTGACGAACTGGCCCAGGCAAGGTTCAGCCCTTCATGTCTCACTTGCGGAAAGAGTCAACATTCCAATTGGATTCATGAAGGGCAATATATTCTCTATTTTTCTTACCGAATCCAATCGCAGGTGGGGCAATTTGTCAAATTGCATCATTTCTAGGAAGATTTGGCCCACCTATAGTAAATCCCGAACAAACGACTTAATGTGCAGACCCAGGCGAGACATAGCCAGGGTCGTTGCAACATGTACAGGACACTGGCCAATCGGAGAGCATGCAGCGAAGCTACGTATTCCCCACAATAATCACTGTCGTAGTTGCGGAGACCAGCAGGTAAAGGAAACAGTCATTCATTTCCTCTGTAAATGCCCCGCTTTGGCCAGAAAAAGAGCTCAGTCACTTGGTTAAGCTTTTTTCAATGACCTAAACGAACTTTCTGAGATGAAGATCAAAGATTTGATCTCCTTCCTCAACGAAACGTACTGGCTCTAGAATAAACCTCAGTAGCCACTGTACATTTTTAGTAGAACTAAATGATCGTTCTAAGGGGAACAACTTTGTAAGTCTCTGAGCCAACCAACAATCTGATGAATGTGGCATGTTGCTGCGAAATTCAGAAAATTGAAACCACTTCCACCCACAGGTTCTACGAGTTATGGTATCAAAACGGCGCACTCTAGCGCTAATTGGGTCAATGAGCTAGGTGGCTCATGACCGCCATTTCTACCTACCTACCTACCTAGGCACTGTTTGTTTAAAGTGCTTCAAGCAAAAATATGACAATGTTGTAGAGGAACCGCTGATTCAACACAAAATACACGTCAACAAGACATGAATCACTAATAGTTTTAAAGTTATAGGAGTAATTAAGTTTTGATTATTTTTTGGGCAAAAATTTGCAAAAATTATATCATCTCCCTATAGGGCTACAACTTTTGCGCTACCTGATACAAAACTCGCTTAAGAGAAACATTCCTGAGAGAAAAACCCGCTTATGTGAAACACTTTTTTCATCTTCGAGTATTTGTCGACCAATTACATATTAAATCCTCCGCTTCATCGAAACTTGCTTAACTGAAAATCCAGGATTCAGGTATATTTTCAGTTAAATTTTATAATTGAAAAAAATTTCTTAAGAGAAAAAAAAAACTATTTTCTTGAAATTTTTTTCTAGACAACTTCAAAAGATAAATTTAAATTTCTTGAAATTTTTTTTAAATCTATTTAAGTAATTTTTTTTCATTTAAGCTGAGTTCGTTTAAGTGAAAACCTTGCTTAAGCGATAGAAAGACTGTGACATTTTGCCGTTTCTCTTTATCAGGTTTTACTGTACTGTAAAATGAATTTTTGTCTCTATGAGCCTCATATAGAGACTCAAAAACTACTGAATAAATTTTGCTAAAATTTTAAAAGTTTCTTCCTATTACCAGCGAAATGGTTTAAAGAAGTGGATTGAGTAAAATCTGCCCACAGAAACACCCACTTTTATCATATTTTATTTGTTCGACCTAAAGCATGTCTTGTGTTACTTGTACCGCCCACTACCACGCCTGCTTTCATGCCCAATTTTCTTAAATTAAATTTTTATCCATATAACAAGTTCTTGGAAGGCTGAACATTTACAATAAATCATTTTCGAGTTAAAATGTGTAGGTTTGTATTTTTTTTTTTTTTTTTTTTTAATCGGCCACTTTTTTTATCTGAAATTCCTCCTTATTTTACCTCTCTTGTAAGTTGAAATTTTCAATTAAAATCTCTTAAACGTAAAGAATGATGTGTATACATATTTTTAAAGTCCACCAACTTCCACTTTCCTTGTATCAGAGATTCCTCCTCAATATATATATAGAAAGTTAAAATTTTTAACTAAAATCACTTGAACCTGAAGCATGAAATGTGTAATTTGTTTGAAGTCCGCCTACTGCCACATCCACTTTTCTTATATTTGTTTCCTTTCATACTAACATATTATGTAAGTTTTTATTTTATAAATTTTTACGATCAAATAATGGAGCAACAATTCGATCTCAAAAATTTTGAAGAAAAAAAAATTGAAAAAATTTAATTCAAAATATTTTTTTTTATTTGGAAAAAATTTAAAATTAAATTAAAAAAAAATTAAATATTTAGGTAAAACAATTTTATCTCAAAAACCTACATATTACCTATTTACAAATAAAATTGTAGTTAAAAATGTGATAAGCAAATGTATTGGGTAAGTATTGAATAACACACAAAAAACAAAAGGGAATCGATCTCAAAATTAAAAAAAAAAATTGAAAAAATTTTGTTCAAAATATTTTTTTTTTTTAATTTCGACAAAAAAATTTAAATTAAATAAAAAAAAAATAAAAATATTCACGTAAAACAGTTTAATCTCAAAATGTTGACTTACAAAATTTTTAGTTTGAAAATTAATAAAAAAAAAATATTCTTAAACAATTTGATTTGTTGGGATAAAGTTTAAAAAACAGAAAATCGATCTCAAATTAAAAAAAAAAAATTAATTTTGTGAACAAAAAATTTTTTTAATTATAAATTGTTTTTCAAAAAATGTTTTTTAAACAATTTCTGGCTATGTAAGAAGGTGAAAGCATGACATTTTAATTGTTGGCGTTTTTTTTAATAATTTTTTTTTTCTATTTCAAGTCGATTTTTTATGAAATTGCCTTTCCAGCCGGAACAGGAGGAAATAGACTCCCCTTCGATTTTTTGTCTTCTTGACCCAACCTATAAGCCTTAGCTTTTCGTCGCCTCTTGTGCCAAAAAAAAAACCCCGCTACATAGGTATATCGCAAGTTGAAATTGTCGTGCTGGTAAAGGGTGTGCTTCAGATTTGCTTCATTCAAAAATGCATTTTAACCAATATCTCCAAAGCATCTCTCCTCTCGTATTACCAAAAACAAAATGATGGAGGCATCTTCTCTATAGAAAAATTTTATTATTTTTTTTATATTTATTAAACATAATTCATATTAAAATACAGAAAATGTTTTAAAAATTAATATACAATCCAAAAAGTAGGTACTTATCGATTTTCATTATACAATTCATTCAATTAATTATGCTTGAAAAGAAAATAATTAATGAACAATCAAAACTCTTTTTTATCCTTTGTGAGTCATTTAATCCAATCTAAAGCCACGTATTTATACATATATAAAAATGTAAAGTATGTATTTATTCAGATAATTGTTACAAACTATATAAAATAAAAAATAACAATTCAATTTAATTTTTATTATTTTTTTAAATATATTTTAACATTTTTAGTTACATATTAATTTTTAAATTAAAATATGCCAGTTACATACATGTTATGTATTTATTACATTGCACTAATTGATTTTAATGTTACACAAACACTAATTGGATTGTAATTCAATTAAAAAAAAAACCCTTAAATGATTTAACGTTAATATTCATTGTTTGGATATGTGGCTTTTGTGCAGAATTATAGGTCATAAAAGGGATTATGATTTTAAAAGGTCATTTAAGTAGGAGGTGTTTAAAATATTACACAGAATTCAATCTTCACATCATGATGGTTGTTCATATTATTTTCATTTAAAATTCACTTTAAAAGGGGTTCGATTCAATTAACCTTTTTAAAATGATGACACGTCACTCGTCCTCGTAGGTATCATCTGCACATCAATTGAAGGATTTTCAATAATTCAGAATATCAGGTCACAAAATATTAATGATTGATTCATGATGGTAAACGCGAGCTAAGAATCCCAGAAGACCCTACAAACACGTGGTGGCACACACCCTTTAAATAACTAACTAACCACTTAAGGTGGGTATAGGTACTTCAAATGATCCTCAAAGAATCATTAAAGTTAAGTTTAAAAGCATATTACAATAAAAGAATATAATACCACCCCCCAACCCCCCACCTCACCCCTTCTTGATCGAGAAAAAGTACCTAAACTTTTCTAAGTTAAATTTTTATTGACTTTCTCCTTGACTGCTCGAAATGAATATTTTTTTGCCTTTTCTTATCCAAATTCTAGGCACAAACACACAACATATCCACACACCAACACACACACACACACACATGAAAAAGTAATTAATTTTTTTTTTTTTGATTTTCGTATCCTTGTTGAAGAAAAACTCTCTCACATCCTTTTCGGTCAATGATTTCCTTCCGGTCGTTAATTTCCAATCTTTACACAATTTCTTGGTGTGCGATGGTCGTGGTCTGGCAGCTCTGCTCATTGAGTGGGCCAATTCAACCCGCACATCCTTTTGAACGTAGTGCGTGTAATTATTTGCTCAACATTTTCCAGTTTTTTTTTTTTTGTTTGTGTGCTTCCGAACAGGATCTCCACTCTCATTACGTCTTATATACCTTTTTTTTCTTATACGAGTAAGTAACTACGTTAGACCAAGAAAAGGAGAACAAAAAAAGAAAGTCAAACAAACCGTTAGTTGCATACTATGCAAGCGGTTTTAAGGATTTTATGTTTAAGTTTTGTTTTTTTTTTTTTTTTTTTTTTTTAACTTTGGCTGGGTTTTTATTGCATGACGATGGGTGTAGTTTATAGTCAAATTGCTAATGACGATGGGTGGCGGAAAATTCATGTATATGGGAGTGCAGGTTGCGCGTTAAAGAATTAAATATTTCATGACTTTGATAAAGTGCGACACACAATCTAAGAAAAGCATGAAACACTCTGGCGTGAAAAGAAACTAACTGCAGAATAATACAATGCGGACCGCATTGAGGGTGAAAGTACTTTCTTATCGTCGTTGCTGCAGCAACTAAGTTTAAACAATTTCTTGTCATCAGTGCTGTCGAAAGTGCTTTTTTATAGTTTTTCTCTTTTTTTGTTAATAAATTATGTTCCCACATTATGAATCATGCACCATTTTGAATCAGACAATGAATTGTTCGTTCTTGTTGATTCTCATAATTTTTTTTTTAAATTTTATTAATTTTGATGTTTTCCCTTCAATTAAAATTTACAAAAATGACAGCCCTGTGCTTTCAATATTGCTACTTATGCTACCCTTCCAAAACTCCTGCTGAAAAATGAGCACCAAATGAACTGCGTTTGAGATGGTGGGTGGCGATGAATAAGTTTTTTGTTAATTTATTTATTCTTTGCCAGATTCTTCTTCCTCCGACGCATTTGTTTGTCCTTCCTCATTTTGGCCATTTGCCATTCAGTTAATTATTATTCGTGTGCGTAATATAAATTCTAGGTCTTTTGTATAGTATCTTTCTATTTTAGCCGTTAGTACAGTATATAAGTTTAAATTTCTGTCGTTTGGATGCCTGGATGGTGTGTGGTTGCATTTAGTTAGATAACCAAAAAGAGAAATGAGTATTTGCTTATTTTTTTTTTTTTTTTTTTTTTTTTTAAGTGTATTCTACAATTTCAAAATAACAAACATATACTTAGATATAGAAAAAGGATTGGGAACACGCGGTAATTGTTTTCAAACCATTTGCTTTCGTTTTGTTATACTAAACTTATATACAACGTGAGTGTGGTGCATCAGGACGTAAATTGATGGCCTGACATTAAGTGTAAATAATGGAAGCATTTATATACGTTTAAAGGGAATGGACTTGACAAATGCAAGATAGCATAGTTTTATGTAATAAATTCTCAAAGTACCTAAACACATGCGTGTGCTTAAAAAAAATGTATTTATTTGTTCATTTTAGAATGAAAGTTTTTTAAATTTAAAATTATTTGAAATTTCTGACTATTTTTTTAGCATTTGCTTTAAAGTTTAAAATCAATTTCATATTTTGATCTTGAGCACTGTTCATCTTAATTTTTCTACCTTTTTATTGTTTAACTCTCGGAAAACTAAGGAGAGCTTGAAAAAGTGGAGTATTCTCTATCTGTATAGAAAACACTCAGAGTAGGTAGGTACTCTAGATACCACTTGAGTACACTGAAAGAATTATTAAAATCATTCAGCTCGTGATAATGCCCACAAAATACTTGGAAAATGGTATATATTGTGTAAATGGAGTAGGCTCTATCTGAATAGAAAACACTCAGAGTAGGTACTCTATGTACCACTTGGGCACAGTGAAAAAATGGTTAAAATAATTCAGTTTGTGACAACGCCCATAAATAACTGAAAAAATGGTATGTATTAGTGGAGTACGCTCTATCTGAATAGAGAACACTCGGAGTAGATACTCTAACATTTGAAAAAATTATTATAATTCACCCAGCTTGCAACGAGGCCCACAAATGACTTGAAAAATGCCATGTGCAATTGGAATTTGGAGTATGTTCCATCTGAATAGATAATACTCATAGTAGATACTCTAACACTTGAAAAAAATACTACAAATATTCCAGCTGGTAAAAAAGATCACAAATGACTTGAAAAATCTTATATTTATATGGAGGATGCTCAATCTGAATAGAGAACACTAGGAATAGATACTGTAACACTTGGAAAAATTACTATAATTCATCCAGTTTGTGACGAAACCCACAAATGACTTTAAAAATGCCATGTGCAATTGGAGTATGTCCTTTCTGAATAGAAAACACTCGGAGTAGATACTCTTACACTTAGAGATATGATTATAAATCATTCAGCTTCTGAAAATGCTTACAAATGACTTGAAAATTGGTATGTGGAAGTGGAGTATGTTCTTTCTGAATAGAAAACACTCGGAGTAGATACTCTAACACCTGAAAAAATTACTATTAATCATTTAGCTTCTGACAATGCCTACAAATGACTTGAAAATTGGAGTGTGGAAGTGGAGTATGTCCTATCTGAAAAGAAAACACTCGGAGTAGATACTCTAATACTTTAAGGTAAAGTTTTTAGGTTGATTCAAAGGGGCATGTGTGAATAGTGTGGTTGACAAATAATTTAGGAAATACCTCATAAAACTTGTTAGACCTAAGGTCAGTAAGAATTTTGAGGACTATATTCAAGGTGCTGAAAAGAAATGTAAAAAACTGCAGGTCTCACCTTCCCGAAGTGAGAAGCACGAAATATCGGGATTTCTGTACTTTGGAAAACTGGAGCCCTGGAACTCTCTAATTGGGAGCTTGGGCATCGTGAAAACTATACAACCATGGTCCATGGATGAAAAATTGATTTCTGTAATAATGACAACATAAATATTGACGATTCCACATCTACACCTTGGAATTTCCGAAACTTAACCACAATTAACGCCACCGAATAACTAGTGGAAAACCTAGATAGGAGTTATAGGATGACAATACTAGATACAGGCGTCCAGAAGAACCAATGGGAAGAAGAGGAAACATAATAGATATGAAATCCTGTGTTGAAAAAAGGCTTTAACAAAGTTAAGTAGCCAGTTCTCAAAGTCAAGTGGGAAATGAATTCGAATAATTGACAAACCAAATTATGAAATAAAAAATAAATAAAATAAAAGAAAATAAATTATTTATTAAAATGTTATATCTTAATAACTTTAACTAACACAACTTTAAATTTCAAATTAGCGACGCATTTCAGAAACAAGTTCCATCTTCGGACTTATTCAGCTGCGTCTTATTATTAATTATGAAAACCTTTAAGGTGAAAAAGTATTTCCTGGGAACTTATAGAAACTAACTCATTTGGACTTAAATGAAGACATACATGATTCAAATGAATGAAGACGAAAAATATCTTATTTTCCATTTCAAAGCCTTAATATAGAGATCTCGTATATAACTACAACAATGTTTATTCGTTATAGCACAATGTTGCCGATATAATGAACATTATACAAAGTTTATACGCCACAACAATGCTGAAGGATTGCTTGCCGCCAACACCGCTGCACCATCATCACCATCGCCCCTGGCACCTGCGTCCAAAATTGTATATTTGCAAATGGCGAAATGACGAACTTAATTCTCATCAAAAACCCCACACAATGGCAGTGTCAATGAATTTCTAATTCCCTTCTGCAGTTGTAACACAAATTCAACATGAATTTACTGAACTTCTCTTTCCCTATTCTGTCCTGTCGTGCGCTAGCTATCAATGCATAAATTGAAGTAACCACTTCCAGCATCAGTAGCAATAGCAGCAGCAGCAACACTCCGAGGTCGGGTTTGCCTCATCATCAGCCCCCTAAAGTACCATTGGCATCAGCGACAGCCTCGAAGGCAGTAGCAGCAGGAACAGTTGCGGTTTAGTTAATTATGCAACTGAAAAATACAAGACTCATGCAGCTGTGAACACAAAAATACAGCTTCAATGGGCAAGCATCACAGAAAGCAGAGTTCCAATTCCAGAATTCAAACCGAAGTCCTGGACTAAAGAACGCCACGCATATACATAGAAGGTCTGGATATATCTATACACGAATATAAATGTACCAATATCTGTATGTAGGTATATAAAACCAACCAACGAACCAAACCAACCGAACCCATCAGCAAGGCCAATCTGCTGAAATATGTAAGCTCGAGTCGATCCGCAAGAGATTACACTGCGTCACATTGCATTGGTGCGGGAGTAGTAGTGGTTGGTGCTGTATTCCTACTGTACTGACTATACACTGAGCAAATATGTATGCGCGCTCAGGATAATAATGGCAATAAAACAACAATCATCCTGCAAAAATGGATTAAAATGTTGACCCACGGAAATGTTTATTCATCGTCGTCGTCGATGGACAGAACATGGAGCACGAATGCAAGGCAGCTAGTTGCTCTGGATAAAATCAGATTACCGAGGGGCTTATTGCACGAAAATAACGCGAATTGAGATGGCGCGGCGATGGCACTTGCTGAACTTTCCGAGTTTTCTGTGATTTTGGTTCAGCAAACGAATCAAGAGGGGAGGGAGGGGGGTGGGGGCTGAGTGGGTTCTTATATAATATCTCAACGAACATACCCGCGACGACGACGACGACGGACAAAGGTTACATAACATGTACTTCGTTTCATATATTGTAAATTGCTCCGATAAAACTGTCACTAGGTCGAGGATACGAAAAAGCTTATGATGGTATAAGGAATTGGTTGGTTGGTTTTTATTAAAATGCTCCGTGTAAGGACAGGACATTTTAATATATAAGTTTCAGCATTGTGGTTGTTGTTTACAAAGGTGCGGAAATACAATATACAGGAATAATTTCTGTTTACTAAAAATTCGTATATGGTCCTTAAGTCACTACCTTGGTGTAATGCGAATTCTGAGCAAATATTTTTTATTTTTCAACGAGTAAATACCAGTTCAGAGTTTAAGGCAATTACTCTGTGAAAAGACGGTTGGTCAAAATAACCTGGATAAAATAAAGGTTCAAACAGAAAAATCAATTTGAATCGACAATAAGCCTTAAGCTAAAATTTCGTAGCTTACACATAAGGAAGGTGGGATCCATGGATTGTTTTCAGAAAGATCTCGGAGCAAATCGAAGAAAACGACGAGTTACACTCTAGATTCTTGAAATGTCAATATTTTGGTAAAAAGACCATACTTGCCAGGTATACTCAAGGAGGGGGCGGAGAAACGTTATGTAGAAAGACCGGGTAACATAGGGGTTGAAGAATTCCTGGGACAATTGTTTCCCGACGCACACCAAGTGCTGAATAAGCCTTAATAATTTGTTCGTGTATATGTGTGACAAAGATGAGTTCCTGGTCAAATAATATGCCAAGGTCCCGAATCTTTCAAACGCTGGGTATGGGTTAGTCATGGAATAAGTAGGAACACGGAGTAGATTTAAGGCCTTTGCATATGCAAAATTGATAGATTGGCATTTGGCAATGTTAAGCTCCAAGTTGTTTTTAAGCAACTAAACTATCAAGATCGTTTCTAATAGAGGAAGAGTCATCTGACGAAGAGATTGTCTTGAAAAACTTGGTATTTTCGGCGTATATTCAGGAATAGAGAAATGTTTGATGACCATTTCAATATTATTAATAATAAGAAAGAACAGGAGTGGGAGTTACTGGAAGTAGTGAAAAACAGGCTAGAAAGGGCGGATCTGATACAAACACTGTAATAACGTTTTTTTTGGGTAAAAAGAAATCTATTTTAATAAAGAGGGTTCAAAATAGAGAGTGGACAGTTTGAAGTCTTCAAAAGCCTTGATAAAATCTGTGAAACAACATCTACTACGTAGTCTTTCTCTAAAGCTGAGAAAGTTAAACGGCACAAATTCATCAAGGTTAGGTTAGGTTTATGTGGTTATCAGCAGAAACGCTGGACAAACTTAGGCCAGAGGGTTGGCCCATTACGATACCACAGGAATCTAGAAAGCTTTCTTCCTACTCGTTGAACCATTTAGAGCAGCATGCGCGAGACTACTAACATCATGATTTTCCAGATCACTAGGATCACTGTAGTAGAATTCTTCTAGGTGGAGCCTAGGTCTTTGGGATAGAGCAGGACATGTACAGAGAAGATGAGGAATCAATTCTACCTCTTCATCGTTCATACAACTTCTGCAGAAGACGTTAGAAAGTACTCCAAGCCTATTAGACAGTGTTCAGTAATGACACCTATGATGGAGCTAATGTGCAATCTGCTTAGAGATATTGTTCATAGTCGTTTTTAGGCCCCAGTTTATCTTAGCCTGGAGTTTATCCAATGTAAATTAGATAGGATAAACCCAGTATTTTTTTTAGAAACAACTTAAACAGTGACTATAAATATGCCCCATTATGTTCCTAGAGCGCTTCAGATCCAGCATAGGCTAGATCTGTTTTGTGGCCTGAGATGTGGCAATGTCATTCCACCTAAGATTTGTTTAAACAATGTTAGTACAACAAGGTTAGTATCCGAAATTTTGTCAAAATTCTCGATAAAATCGGTTGAAACAACATCGACTACGTAGTCTTTCTCTAAAGCTGAGATGCAAAACGACACAAATTCAACAAGTTTAGTGATTGTGGATCTACATTTGAGTAAGATAATATGTTGTCTAGGGGATATGAGAGATTTGATGTAAAAAAATTAAAAATATCATCTTGACCGAGGACTAGAATAAAGAAGAATTTGGTTCAGCTATTTGATCTACATAAAAGCCTCCCTAAAGTGTTAAGGAGATGGTTCGTCAATGATTCACTATTTTATTAAAAGAAGTGAATTGCTTACAAGATTGGTAGGGGGACAAAAATTATTAGTTAAAGAAACTCCTAACATTCTTAGAAGACTATAAGTACAGGGTACCAACTCAACAATTTGCCTCAATATTATGGAATTCTTTCTTTTCGTATTCCATATTGCTCGAAAGAAAGCCTTCTATTGATACAACTGAGGAATTATGTTGAATTTAAGAATCATCTGTGAATACAAAATTCCAACAAATTAAAATTCTTGAGGCGTCATCTCGTAAAACAAAAACGATAGGACGATATCATTTCCACTATTGCTATCTCTATCATATCTGTAAAAAAAATTAAAGACAGCTACCTTCGATCGTTTTCTATTTACGTGTAGAAGCCCCTGGCGATTATTATATAGTAGACTATACGTACTTTAACCGCACAAAGTACATACTGCATTACGTACTCCATATTGGTTGGTACAATTACAATGTTCGAAAAAGTGTTAGAAAACAACAAAAAAAGGCTTGAGCGGTGTATGGACTATTAGGACACATTATTAAAAATGTAAATTTTGTATACAAAAATACAAACAAATCTAATTCCATCTAAGTTTTATTCCAATTCAAAACTAATTCATCTGTAAAATATTTTCTCACCACATTTTTGGTTACTAACCCATAATTTGATTTTATACAAAAAAATTATTCAAAATATTCAAAATTATAATAAAATCAAATTAGGGTCAAATTAAAGTTCAATGAATAAAATGTGTATTGTCTAACAATGACAAAAATAATTATTGTAATTCAAAATTCTGGTGCCTATATCTAATGAATGTAGCATATTCCTCAATTTTTGTTATTTTTTTTTTTTTATTATTATTCACTTCCCTTTTCATATTATAAATATCATTTATGCATATGTTCGTCTGTCTGTCTGTCTATATGTACTGTATACCTAATTATCTTTTATTAAAAGCTAACTAAATTGTTTATTGAACATTGACATTACTATAAGTATAGCTGAATGATGGTGGTGGGATTGGGAATACATTTTTGAAAATATTAAACTCAAATTTGAATGCATTCCTATAGGAAGGTAGGTAGGTACATATTATTTAAATGCACACCACACCACACCACAACATATAGTGCAGAGCACGCATTCAATTTATATTCAGTTTAGAAATAAATATACATAACATACCTACCTATATAATTTGGATAAATAAATGAATAGAAAATGTGAGTACATTTTGGCTAACCATTTTAATTTAAAAATGATATAAATAAATTCAACACTGAATTTTGCCTTAGGAATTCATGTTTTAGATCCTTTGGCATTTATTTTAACAAATGAATAGTTTCTATTAAAAAAGATAAAATTTGCATTTTAATGTACCTACATATATTGAAACATAATAGTTTTGCACAAATAAATATAAATTTAGATAAATATGTTCTTTTATCTCTAAAAATATTGTATATTATATATTTTATATTTTGTGGGTATAGACTATTCTATTTTCGAGTTTTGAATACAAAATTTAGAATTAAAAAAAATTGTTTAACAAGTTTAGATGATGTTAATATTTTAAATGGATTATGGATTTTTTTTTTTATTCAACGGCTTATTGCAAATTTGAGAGATTCATGAGGTGGCATAGTTTTATGGATGGCTCCCCAAACTATCCAACCATAGATAATACCTTTTCCTGTTAAAAAAAACACTATGACAACAAGTAAAAATGCTTGTCAGCAAGTGGACGCACCACGACGTAAATTAAGCTTCTAAAGGGTGTTCAAAAATTTAAGCCAGATTTGAATTTGCCGTCATTTTTGTAGTAAAGTGTAAACGTTAAAAAAAAAACTGATGCACGACTGGGTCACACGAACTTGCTCTTATGTGCAATCACACAGTTTTTTTAAAGTTTTAATATTTCAAAAACTATATTTTATCTTATAAAAGAAATAAATTAGTTATGGGAACCTATATCGTATACCATCTGCTTAAAACGTACTTTTGTGATAGTTTTGTGGTAGTTAGATAAGTTTAAGGTAGTATTATGCAAGTAGGTACATTTATTTATGAACAATTTATGGAAATATTCATGAAACTTACAGTTTACGGAAAAATTGTAAGAAAAACTTTGTAATTAAACATAAATTGATTAAACATTAAACAACCTCTAAAATTGTTTTGACACCAATGCGATGCATACATCATCCGATTACTTAAGAAAATCTCAATTTATGAAAAAAAAAATTGAAAATCCTTGGAGCGGTTTTTAAAAAAAAATAGTTTTTATATATAAAATTTTGGAAAAATTAAAAAAAAAAATGGTATGCAATTTCTTAGCTTTTATTAATGCGGAGTTAAAAAGTATCATCTACCCATTTTCGAAATACAGTAAAATCTCGAAAAGATGAACAGATATAAAACAGGGCCCGTTCATCTTTTCAAATTGTTCATCTTTTCGAGCATCAACGTATGTTTGAGGAAGAAGATATAGTAAACATTAAAAATTATTTACATAACAAATTAAAACAAGCTCAAAAGTATTGTTCAGGAGGAACAAAAAGCAAAGAAGAAGTAAAAAATTATGTTGGGAATAAAGTATTCATCTTTTCGAGTACACAATTTTAACCCGTTCATCTTTTTGAACACTGAAAAGTGAACATTTTCCGTTCATCTTTCCGAGCTGTTCATCTTTTAGTACCGTTCATCTTTCTGAGATTCTACTGTATGGAATTTTCAAAAAATAAATTTCAAAATTTTTTAAAAATAAATTACATATTCATTTTTAAAAAATTTCAAAATTATTTTTTTTAAATTCTTTTGAACATTTTGGTAGGCAATATTATTAGAAGCTTTTGTGCAAACAAATTCATTAAAATCAATTCAACTGATAATGAGATAGTCGATAATCAAAAAAGTAGTTCTATCAGAGATACCATTTTTAAACGATGGATATTTTTTTTTCCAATAGTATGGTAGATCGTACAGATATTAGTTCACGCTAAAATTTTAATCAAAATCGTAGGAGCTTTTTTTGAGAAAAATGAGATTTTCAATACCGATTTTTAAACATTTGTATGGGAGGTACCGTTATTTTTGGTTATAAGAATAATTTTCATTTAAAATCTGCTAGACATTGTTTAAAAATTTGCTAGGTACCAAGTTTACAAAACCTATAAAAAACTTTTTCAAAAATTCTCCATAAAAAAATTGATCAATATCAGTTGAAATGTTTCTGAGAAAATCGAAAATCAAAAAAATGGTTCTATGGGAGGTACCATTTTTAACCATTTCGGAAATTTTTTTTTTATAAAATGGTTGCCTTTTTGTAAAAAAAAAAATAATTGAATAAAAAAAAAAAGTTTTGGACACGTTTTTGAGAAAAATAAGGTTTTCATGTTTTGCTAAAAAAAAATTTTTACGGCAGGTAACGTTATTTTTGGTCTTAAAAAAAATGAAAAAAAAAACATATTCCCAAAAAACTCTAGGAACCAACTTTGAAGAAAATCGACCGACCTGTTTAGGCTGCAGTCGTAAGGACAGACAGACAGACAGACAAACAGACAGACAGACAGACAGACGGACAGAATTGAGAGACCCAATTTCTTCGACTTCGCTAATATCGTAATGTCATGTTTGATCAAAATCCCGAGTTCAATTTTTTTTACGAATCCATAACTTGCTATATAGTAGTACCTATATATCACAAGTTAAAATATTTAGACCGCTGACAGTTAAGGGTTATTAATAATTATTGAACAATACTTCAAAAATAATGAAAGTTTGGTGGCCACAGTTGGAAAATTCAAAGTTTATTTTGAATATTGATTTAAATCACAATGTGTTCTTGTTTAATTATCTCGGCAGTTTTATCGATTTAATTTTCTCGGCAAAATTTGGGAGATACCTACTTTGATTTATAAAATTTTATCCAGGAGCTTCGATATTATTCTGATTTTGTATTGCATGTCATTGTTCTAACTGAATCATTATAATAATTCCAAAGTTTTCAGATTTTCCATAAATGTCACCAGTTTCACTCATCAACATGCTCCTCAAAGGATTTTAAAGAGTAGGTATCATATTTACATACATTTACCTTTTAATTTAATGTTTCACCATTTCCAACATTGTTAGTTAACCTTTGAAAACATTCCAGTGACAGAGTATTGTTTTTGATTATCAGACTAAAAAATACAGGAATGCCCCAGGGCTCAGTCTTGTGTTCGCTTTTATTATATTTTTATAAAAGCCTTTGCCAATGTCATTTGTAAGTGCCAAATAAATTTGCTAGTTAATAAAATCTAATAAGTTCCTAGGGAAACAATATTTTGTTCTTCATTTTTTAATGCTCTCTTTAAACTTTCTTATATCGGAAATTAAGAAATAAACTCAATTATAATGACAATTTTACTTTAAAATGTTCTGTGTATTTGATTTTGAGCTGTGGGTTATTAAGGCTTAATGATGAAGCTTTCAATAAAATTGAACTATATTTTTATTCTATTTACCTATAGGTATTCCATACTTGTAAGCACATCTTTACTCTTATTTATTGTGATCTAATGATTTTGATATATTTGTATTTCCTTGTGGAACTGATACAACTAGGTCAGGTATGCAAAAAAGGGTATCTTCTTTTTGTTGAAAAACCAATTTTCCCAAAAAAAAAAACCTTGATTAAAACTACTCCTTTGGGATCCTTTTTGTTTTATTTTCAGCTTCGATATAGTTCTCCCTTGAAATTATTGATATATTTAAACATTTCCAAGTGTTATTTACATTTCATCACACAGGTATACGATCTGTATTTGAATATATGTATTTAAAATACAACAACACCATAAGGAATTAAGGATTTGCCATCAAAATCAGGCATTTTCATTTGCATCCAGTCAAAGACATCAATCTATTCAGAATTTCCATCTCTATTTCCCCTCGAGTATACCTATACCTCTACAACATTTTTATGCTTCGATTTTTGGCAAACTTCAATTACAAAAACTTCATCTACAGTATCGGTAGACCTTTAACAATAACGTCCACTTGTGAAAAGAAGAAGAACAACAAAATTTTATCTCACCCTTGCCAAATACCAAGAGCAAATCAAAAGGATTGCTGTGACTCAAATTCCTCTGACCGAACCATTCACTCTTCAGTATATATAATATATATCCCATCTCATCCTATCTTCATTCAAAAATGGAATGGCATAAGACCAAGAACGTCATACGAAAATGTTGCAATCAAAGGACATTTCTCTTATGATTTCACATTGGCAGTCATCGTTATTCCCACTGGTTTCCATCGAGAGGATGCCATTAGGAAGACCCAAGCGAGAGCACACAGAAGTCGTATAACGAATAAAAACGATAACGTTTCATGATAACGTAGGTACTTCTCTATCTATCTATATACGACATTTGAAAAATATTTTCAACCAAAATGACCATTTGCTCTCGATGTGTGTCGGAGGAGACTCAAACTCATACTCAAACCCTTCAATAAAAACTAATAGGTCCTTGCATTTGAAGCACACATTCTTGTGCTTATGGATTGCATGCGATGATGATGATGGGTCATATGGATTTGGAAAGATGTGAAATCGAATGTGAGTAAACCTATATATATTGTTGTATGTGGGAGGGAGTGTGTATAGTGTATGTGTAGTTACATGAGGACCTAGAGATATAATGCCTATGACATTTTTGGTCATAAAAGAGAACAATCAAATGTATCCTGTCCCCTTCCCCCATATTTGTATCTAGGCCAGTTTGATGGTTATAAGTGCTGTAGGGGTAGCCCCAAAAATAATCCATGCTCTTTACAAGCAGATTCGCCAATAAAACCGGAAGAAAAATCTGCATGACATCAAAGTAGATTTCCAAATCTGGTTTTTTGAATTTTAATTCAGAACTTTTGGCCAAAGCTGGAGGAGTTATACTGTTATAGGCAGGAAGGCTTGGGAAAATTAACATTTTAATGCTATCGAATCCCTTTCCGTACATCTATTTGAAATTATTTTTAAATATTGGGATAGCTCTAAGATACTCTTTGAAATTGTAATGTAGATAGTAAAACTTTTTTTGCAAGGATACGCAATTTTATTCTTTCCTTCGAAACTATGAATGTGGAAGAAAATTTATCTCAATGGAAGTTTTCAAGAATTGACAGCTAAAATCAACTCCTAATCTAAGTTAAAATCAAACATTCATATATGTATACCTATTCGTATAGAGTGAGAAAAAGAGAGGGGAGAGATGAGAAAGTAGTATTTCCTATACTCGTATATATACCTGTGCATTGTTTAAACGGTTAAGTAAGCACTTACATCATCATAAGGAAAATGGAAAACTTTTCCAATTTGACGCTAAAGTATACCGAAGGAAATTTTCTTTGAATCTAGAATTTGTAATAATATCGTATTGTACTATATAGAGGAGAAAGGTATTTTTGAAGTTTACCTACATTATTTACCTACTCTCTTATATGAAGTGCTTTTCTGTACTTACATTTATATGTGCTGTGCTGTACGGAATTTATGCCAAGCAAGAAGCTTATATAATAAGCCTTCTCTTTTCAAGAAGTCCTTGAGAATTCAATACTACTACTTCACTTTATGTTAAGTGTTCTGTGATGTATTGAAGTATATAATGTACAAAGTTATACCCAAATAATACACACCCAAAAATTTTCTGAGTACCTATATGTAGGTTTAAAGTAGTTACCACCAGTTTTTAATAAAATTTAAAATTATCAAGGTAACAAAACACTACAAGCAAAAATTAAAAGTATTCACGATTTTATAATTCAATTCTTAAATTTTTGACTGTCTATTTGTCTGGGATAATCTTCGAAGTTAATAAACTGATTTTGACGGGACTTAAAAAACAAAAAGAGGACTTTCCAAGGAGTGTTCCAAGATAGTTTTTATTTTGAAAATGATAAGGGTCCCATTGCAAATTTAAATAATGTATCCAATGTAAAAATAAACTACAAGATCTATAAATATACCCTTGTTATATAATATAGCGATATAATTTTTGACAAAACACTTCAAGCAAGTACTGAAACTATTCACGATTTTATTTTTTTTTTATTTCTAAAATGTTTTCTGTCTGTTTGTCCTGGATAATCTTCGAAGTTAACGAACTAATTTTGACGGGACTTAACAAACGAAAATAGGACTTTCCAAGGAGTGATCTTCGCTTATGTTTATTTCGAAAATGATAAGGGTTCCTTTGCAAAATTAAATAAGTTATCCAATGTCAAAAAAAAAACTGCAGGATATATAAATATTCTCTTGGTTTATATCATAGAGACAATAAATATTTAACAAAACACTCCAAGAATAGATTAAAAGTATTTTGGTTTTTTTTTTCATAAATTTTTGTCGATCTGTTTGTCCAGGATTACCTTCAGAGCTAATGAACTGATTTTGATGGGACTTAAAACACAAGGAGAGGACTTTCCAAGGAGTGTTCCAGGATAGTTTTTATTATGAAAGTGATACGGGTCCCATTGCAAAATTAAATAATGTATCCAATGTAAAAAAGAAACTGCAAGATCTATAAATATACCCTTGTTATATAATATAGAGATATAATATATAATAATATATAGTAACACAACAAGCAAGTATTAAAACTATTCACGATTTTATTTTTTTCATTTCTAAAATATTTTCCTGTCTGTTTGTCCTGGATAATCTTCGAAGTAAATGAACTGATTTTTACTGGATTTAACATACAAATAGAGGACTTACCAGGTAGTGATCTAGTCAACTTTTTATTTCGAAAATCATAATGGTCCTATTGAAAAATGAAATAAAGTGCACGACTATGTATACACTTTCAAATTAATTTCAAGATTTTAAAAAACAATCTCAAGAATTTAAGCCACTAATTTAAGCAGGGTGTTTCCTGATCGGCAACCCAAACAACCATCGGAAATTTTAAAGAATCAAAGGTGAAATTTGCAAATTTTTTCTATTTAGCCAAGAGGTAAACAAATCATTTCTCATTAATAATTAATGCAACTTCAATTATATAATATTTCTGTCTACTCTCATTATAAATTCCCCCATATATTGAAACTTCCCATTATAACTCTATTTTTGAACACTTACTTAACAAAAAAATCAAATCGAATCAAAACGTTCGTTACCTTGAATAAAATTACTTCCAAAAACATTTTCAAAATTAAATGGCATTCCATGCACGAAGACGAATAAATTTCTTTGTCATTTTATTTTTAATTATTCTTGGTATGAGAAAAATAAGAGCATTTCTCTTCTGACAGAAAAGAAAAGTTGATCCAATAAATGTTTTATTACAAGTGTTTTGTCAAATTTTCCTAAACAGTCTCTCAATAAAGAATCTAATATTCCATGTTCGCGTTCCACCCAATTACTTTGGTAATTTATTGATAAAAACCAAAACCTAACCCAATATGACTCAAAAGATTCTCTCTTCTGTTCTCACACATTTTGAAAGATTTGCATTTTCCCTATTGTTGAAATAATAAATTCTACAGGAAGTATTTTTATGATGAAGGACACAAAACCAACAGTAGGTACGAGTGTTATGTAAGGGTAAGTTTATATGTGGGAACGGTGTCTGGCACGAAGCCCAAACCAATTTGAATTCACAATTTAACTTCGATGAGTTATCGAATAAAGAATTGGTTTCATTTTTCGCGATGATGATAAGTTCCAGATTGTCAGAGAACTTGGCAGGAACTATAAAATTGTACTAATTAACATTTGCATTGCAAATGATTTCTACACGTTCAATTTGTTCCATGCTATTGCTATGTAGGTATGTAATAATATGATGGGGTTTCTGGAATCTCATTAAGGAAGTTTTCTTTGGTTTTGAATGTTCGTGTTGAATTAATTGACTTTTCCGAAAGTTGAGATTGGGGAAGGCTTTCAACATACCTACATATATGTATGTATGTATATGTATATCACAGCGCCAGCAGTAGCATTGTCAAGAGAAATTTGTGACAGGAAAATATGAAGTATTCTTTGATAGCATAAAGTTAATAGGGAGAGAGAAAATTGTGTTCTTACATACTCTAAGACAATCAAGGTTATGTTTGCTATTAAGAACAAAGAGTTTTTTCTATAATATACAGTTAATTGGTGAATTATGGCTTGATAGAGGTCCAAATCATTTTATTGTCAAATAAAATGCTTTTTGACATTTATGTTGGGCAAAGAATGGGAAGTAATTTTAAATAGAAATATGGGTATACAAATTCATCTTGAGCATTTTTAAATGACTTATTACTCCCAAAATTATGTACTCACTCAGGCGTGAAAGGCCGCAAAAGACGACAAAGACCACAAAACACGCCAAAAGACGGCAAAAGACGACAAAGACCACAAAAGACGGAAAAGACGACAAACTATGACAAAAGACGACAAAGACAAGAAAGACGGCAAAGATGGCAAAGACGACAAAGACGGCAAAGAAGACAAATACGGCAAAGACAACAAAGATGGCAAAGACGGCAAATACGGCGAAAGACGGCAAAGACCAAAAAAGACGGCAAAAGACGACAAAAGAGGGCAAAAGACGATAAAAGACGACAAAAGACGACAAACGATGACAAAAGAAGACAAAAGACGGCAAAACACGATAAAAGACGATGAAAGACGACAAAAGACGATAAAAGGCGACAAAAGACGACAAACGATAACAAAAGACGACAAAAGTCGATAAAGACGGCAAAGATGGCAAAAGACGACAAAAGACAAAAGACGACAAAAACGGCAAAGATGGAAAAAGACGGCAAAAGACGGCAAAAGACGGCAAAAGACGGCAAAAGACGGCAAAAGACGACAAAAGACGAAAAAAGACGACAAAAGACGACAAAAGACGACAAAAGACGACAAAAGACGACAAACGATGACAAAAGACGACAAAAGACGGCAAAAGACGACAAAAAAGACGGCCAAAATGGCAAAGACGAATAATACGGCAAAGACGGCAAATTTTGGTGTTATTAAAATGATAAAATGAACAAATGAAGACAAGCAACGCAATTCAGCCAACACGTACCTATAATGTTGATCATCGCCAACTGACGAGCTTTAATGGTGGATTGTTGAATTCGGAAAAAACACTAGAAAAATGCCCATGCCATTTGAAACCAATAAGAGCCTACATACATAACTTTGATTTTAATTTTCAATATTATTATATAATATATTTTAATTATCAATATTAAGCTACATAAGTATTCAATTAAAACTAAATAGGAAGGTTTAAATTTCGCGAAAACGTTTTAAATTTTTTTTTTAATTTCATACGAAAATCACGTTTTCGTTCACTTTTTCCTCAACATGAGTTATTATACAACATCTCACATCTTTATCTAGTCTTGAGTTCTTATAACATCAAGTTCTTGCGCAAATCCTTTAAAAGATAAAAATAGCAAGACAAAAATAGACTTAAAATTTAATTCGAGCTACAGATGATTAACAATCTCACAAAGGCCAACGAAATTTCAAATTCGTGAAGTTTGGTTTAGAAATAAATAAATAAAAACTGATTTCAAATTATTTGTTTGTATTAATTTTAAAATTTACAAAGTTCTATTGGACAAGAAAAAGGTTCATTGTTGCCTTCTATTCTAATTTTTTGAAGAGGTGCCTTTTTGCAGGTTGATTTTTTTTTCGACTTGGGAATATTCATGTAAATTCCTTTAAAAATTCTTCAAATAAAGCTTAACATAATCTCCCAATACATATTGTACATAAAATTAATTTTAATACGAGATATCGATGATTTTAATCTTATATACCCAGACGAAAATTCGAACATTCGTGAAGTGTGGTTTAAGAATGAATCTCTGTTAAATCCTTTAAGAGATAAACATATCAAGAAAAAAAAAGAAATAAATTAAATACGAGGTACCGATGATTTTCAATGTCACATGCGCAGACGAAATATCACATTCGCCAAGTGTGGTTTTAGAAGGAATCTCTGTTTATTGATTGAATTTAAAAAAAATTGATTTAAAATTATTTGTTTGAAATAATTTTAAACTGCAAAGTTCTATTGGGCTTGCAAAAGATTTTTTGCCTTCTGTACTAATTTTTCGAAAAAGTGTCGTGTTTTAGGTTTAATTTTTTTGTCAGCCTTTTGTCAAAGATTCATATTTTTTCAACTTCAGAATATGTATCCCTTTGAAAATTCTTCAAATTAAGTTTAACAAAATTCCCCAAAAATTTAATACGAGACAGCAATGATTTTCAATCTCACAGAGTGAGCCAGAAGAAATTCCACACTCGGGAAGTGTGGTTTAAGAAAGAATTTTCGTTTATTATTGATCGAATGTTAAAAGAAATAATGATTTAAAATTACGTTTTGTATAACTTTTAAGTACTTTTGAGTACTAAATTGAACTTGCTAAATATTAAATATTTATAACGCGGCTAATCCGAATAATTTAAAAATGTCTTACGTTTTGTATAATTTTTAAACACTGCAAAGTTCAGTTGGACTTAAAAAAGGTTCATTGCCTTATATTTATATTCAATTTTCGAAGTGGTATTGTAGGTTGATTTTTTTCGAATGCAGAATATGTATTTAAATCCCTTTAAAAATTCCTCAAATAAAATTTAACATAATTCCCCAAACCATATTGTACAAATAATTAAATTAAATACGAAAAATTCCACATTCGTGAAGTGTGGTTTAAGAATGAATCTCTGTTTGTTATTGATCGAATTTTAAAACAAAAAATAATTTAAAATTAGTTTTTGTATACATTTAACATTTTAGACACTGCATCATTCTGTTGGACTTTAAAAAGGTTCATTTCCTTCTACATTCAATTTTCGAAGTTTTTTTTTTATTTTTCAACCTTTTATCAAAGATTCCTATTTTTTTTACTTTTTTATTTAAATCTCTTTGAAAATTCCCCAAAATATATTTGAACATCGCTTTAGATAACACAATATTTATTTAATATTTATTTCACATGGTTGCTTTGGCATGGGCATTTTTAATTCGAAGGCAAAATATACTTTGAGTAAACAAAAAATTGAAAAATCGTATACATTTACTTTACCATGGTGATCGTTTTTTATATAAATTTCAAATTAAAATCCCAAACTGTTGTATTTATACCTTTCTCTTATTTTAATCATATAAGCCCATTCATATCGTTTACGGAAATCGAAAATTCAAATTTATCCTTTCATATACATTTTGTATTTAAAAAAATAAACATAACAAGTAGGTTATCCTTCGATTTAAATCCTTTTCTCTAGTTGTTTTTTTTTTTAGAGGGGATATGCATAATTTGTGGCCATTTGTAAAGTTGCACGCCCCAGCAATTATCCTAAAGCAAACAAGAAGCTTGGATTGTTTAGTTGGGAAAATTCATCATTATTAGGAATCCTATATAGAAAATAATAAAAAAAAAAAAATAATCCATTTATATGCATGCACGAGTCGGCTACATAAATCAAAAGAGGCCTCCTCTATATTTTCTCTCTTGGAAAACATCCAGCCTATATTTGTATATATTGCTGTTATATTCTTGGTTTTTATAGATGGCAGCACATAAATCATCTTACAGTACCTACAATATTTTCTTCTTGTCTTTTTTTTTTTTTTTTTTGTTGTTGATATTGTTGATCGAATGAGACAAGGGGAAGTACCTCCTTACCTTTCTTTATTTTTTTTCTGAATTTCAGAATTATAATTTAATTTTTTTTTTGTGGGGGTGGTGGTAGGATCGGTTGGGTGAAACGTTTAGCCATAGAAAAACGTAAAATTCTGTGTTGCTTCAGATATTTTTTGGTGTATTTATTTTTCATTAATCATACAAAATGAATACCAAGGGAAATTTCAATTGAATTTTATTTTTTTTTATATTTGCAAAATCCAAGAGTATATACATAGTTGTGTGAGAGGAAGAAGGCAGGTTATATGGCTATGAAAGCAGATTTAAAAAATTAAATTCAGGATCTGATGGTCATATGGGGGGGATGGATTTAAGGACAGGTCATTTGGGAAGGTATGTTGTTACAATTTTTGAACTCCAGGCAGGAAACCTATTATAAATCAAAGCTTAAAGTAATTTGAATGAAATGTAAAAGAGAACCAGGATTTTTATCAGGTTTAAACAATCATTTCATAGTGGTAAGAGTTTCGATTTGACAGCTTGCATTTGGGAGATTTTTTTGTTTCAAATATTCTCAGGAAACCAATTTATAAAAGTGACAAGGTATACAGAACAATGGAGAAAACCTTTCATCTTTTATGAAAGAAAACCTTTCATCTTTTATGTAAGGTTTTTGTATTCAAAAATGTGTTGCCAAGATTAGAAATGCATATCGAAGGTTAAAGTGCAGAACCTCATAATTCGTTTTGCATGTTCTCAGAAATAAAAAAAAAACCTGTCAAATTTTGTATGCGATCTATATTACCTACGAGGTTCTGAATTCTGCTTTTTTCTGTAAAATGTTAAGAACAACATTGTTACGCTGAAATTTCCAAAAGATGGCCCTGAATTATCTGAGTTTTTGTTTATTAATAATATTTTTGCTGAATTTTTTTACTTCCAAGGTCCTGCACTTTAACCGTTGTTGATAAAAAAAAACACTCAAATAAACACCTATCATCAAAACCTAGTGCCAAAAAGTAATAAAGGTCGAAATAGAAGGGCTGGTGTTTAAGGCATCAAAACATGCATTCTGATATACTTCCAGGGGCCTATTTCACGGAACAAACATCACATACATTGTATGAATGTATATGTACCTTAAAGTAGTCGTCAAAGATGGCTCAGTGTAAATTTTGAATTTTTAGAAAAACTGTGCGTCAACTTAGAAAACGCATAATTTAAAAAAAAAAAAAAAATTTACGCCCACTCATATGGGGCCTATTTTACGTCACTTACATTTCTGTAATGTATGTGATGTTTGTTCTGTGAAATAGGCTCCAGGTCTTATTTATCTTCGATATAAGGCTAAACCCATACTGGAGCTCCGAGCAGAGCGGCTATGCGAGAGGTGAGCAGAGCGTTAAAAACAAACACATGCTTTCTTATGAGAACTGACATCTCGTTGCTAGAGGCCTCAGTATGAGAGCTCTCATAAGAACAGATTTGTGTGTTTTCGTCGCTCAGTTCACTTCTCACATCTCCGCTCTGATCGCAACTCCAGTATGAGTTTAGGCTTATATCGAAGATAAATAAAACCTGGAAAAATCATAAGTGTTTTGTTTAATTTATCGATGGTGAAATCTCCATAATTGTTTTTGTTTAAATAAAAAATGGTGTCCCAAAATTAACGTAAGATTTAAATGTTCCTCATTTGTACAGTAAAGTGTTGGCAAACTCTAAAAAAAACAAAAACGATTTAACAGCTGATAATTTAGGGTACCTAATAAAGATGGAGCATTACATGAGACAACAAAGTGTTGAACAATATTTCAAAAATAATCAAAGTCGTCTAAAAATAAGCCGGTGCAATATCTCCACCAAGTAAGCATAAACGTTTAAAAATGTTAAGATTGTAATAATTGCATTAACTGTCGTGAATTTGTCGTAAATTTCACGTTTTTTTTTTTAATAACCCCTGTGGTATGCAATTACTTATTTTGAATCCAAGATCAGTACAAATTTGTAATTGTAAATTGTAAAATGGTGAAATAGACCACTGGTAATGCTAACTTGACGGTCAAGTTTGCAACAAAAAACATTTTTTTTCTTTCACGAAAAATTTACGACAAATTCACGAAATTTAATAACATACTTTTTTTTTAAATTGTTTTTAATGGTAAAGGTAGGTAAATGTCGTGAATCTGTCGTAAATTTGTCGTGAAAGAAACCACTTTTTTTTTTATTTGGGCGTTCTTTCCTAAATTTTGGGCGATATTTCCAAAGTAAAATTTCAATGATAAATAACCTTCAAAAAATCGCGGCGCATAAACAGTGACGTTTTTCTGGATTTTTTTGGGCGGTTTTTCCAATTCTGGGCGTTATTTCCCATTTGACTTTTAAAATTTTTATTTTGGGAGTTCTTTCCTTAAAAAAAAAAAAACAATAACAATTATTCAGATTTTTTTTGGGCGATATTTTCAAATCGATTTGGGCGTTATTACCTAATGCCGATTAAATTTTCTTGCTCCTGGTAATGCGCCCAGTGCATTTGCACATCTTGCACATATGGTTGGCCCGGCCCTGATTACCAGAGATTATTAAAAAAACAAAACGCGTCATATTTACGACAAATTTTCGAACTATATACGACATATTTACGACAAATTCACGACAATTAATCCAATTATTAGAATCTAAAATTTTTGAAATGGTAAAGCTAACTTAACGGACATCATTCTAATGGCAATATCGAAGCAGTGCGTGAGAGTCCAACACTCTCTGAAGGCCCAAGACCTTCAAAATTTTCTAACAGTGGTCGTCAAACTTGAAAAAAAAAATGAAAATACGTTCTTCTCCTCGTGTAGTGCTCCATTCTTTACTAATCCTAAACTGTCAGCTGTTCATTTTTTCGTAGATTTACCAAGACTTTAATACACAAATACCTGCAAATTCAAATCTTTCGTAAATTTTGGAACACCCTTTAAAAATATTCTTTCTTGATGGTTTCAGTTATTTGTTAAATATATCTGTACCTCACTCCACAAAATTTTTATTAAAAAAATTGAATACTTCTTTTCAATATTTTTCCTTAATATGATACAACATGCAAAAAGTTTATGGAACGTTAATACAACAATTTTTTTAATTTAACCAGCTTAAAAATATTTTTCCTCTGAATTTTATGATACTCTTGTAAAGAATTTCGGTTTAACTTTAAGTTAATATACAGATAATTAAACATATTCCTTTATTAAAAAAAAAATTAAATTAAATAATTGTACAAAGAATATAAAATACAAAAAAATATTTTCTTTCTTTATCTGATTAATTAAAAAAAAAAATGTGGTCGTTGCCAAAGTTTCCATTAAAATACTTAACGTTTCATTAAAACAATACAGATGCAGCTACATCCGAAAGGATACCATAATGATAATGATAATAATAATAATAACCTCAAAGAACTTTCACGTGCGCATTTATGTTTTTATATTTGCTTTTCCGACAATTTTCACCAGAATGATACCATGCACGCGGAAACATTCGTACGAACAATATCTACCCATCATACTATCTTTTCGATCCTTCAAATAATACAAAACATTTCATTCACATCCTGACCGTTGTGTTGTGTCGTGTTGTCCTGAAAAACGTAAGTAAAGAATAAATATACATATATACTGATATATTCGTGTGTATAAGAAGCAAACATCGTGAGCTTTTATTTTATTTTTTTGTTTCAAGTCGTTAAGGTATCATCCATTTGCGTTTTGTTCGTTGTTTCATTTTTTGAATTACTCATTGTATACGAGGAATATACGCGGATAACTTTGAAATTGCTTTTATCCGGGTGGTGTATCTACAGTTGAATTCGATTTTACAATGCAACTCAGCTTAAATCCCCAACAGGACATATAAAATAGCCATTTCCCACCTTAATGACACAATTAAATCCGGGATATTGGCACAGCTCTCTTTCTATACACTATCATTGTGCCTCATGGCAATGAGATTACCCAACCATTTGCTAAAGCACATCCTTCTTGATTGGAGAGATAGTGTGTGTTGCTGCACAAATGTTTCGGATTTTCATTCAATTGGTTTCAGTGTTTTTTGCACGAAGAGAGCGGGGGGGGGGGGGGGGGGTTGAAGGAGAGAAAATGGGATATTGTGGGTATTTAACACTGCGGCTTGTGGTCATTGGATTAGTAAAAAAAAAAAGATAGAAATAGAGAAATTATTTTATAGAAAAACGTTTTAATAGTCGTCTAATCGGAATGATTCGGTGGCAATGTAGGTACATTAAGATTTTCAAATCGATTATTTTGATGGAATGATTTATCGAAGCAAAAATCAGTGATCGAAGGTAATTTAAAAAAAAAATACCTCCTGCCAATAAATGGGTACCCTTTTTGATGCAAGGGCTTGCTTAATTGTTAACAGAACGTGTAAGGTCATCCAATAAAGCACCATAACAGCCTTGAGCTTCAAAAGTGAGTTTGTAGTCGTGCATTTTATTTTTTTTTTTATTTTCTCCCAAATTTTTTTGTAATAAGGGTAAGAATTTCGAGTGTATGTATTTTCAAAGAGCTTCAATTATAACAACAAAAATTCTTTAGATACCTTTATAGATACATATATCTTTTTATCTTATACAATCCCCAAAATGTATTCAATATTAGGAAGGTACCTTGGTAACTCTTAAGTTCAAAAGAAATATTATTTATTTTATTTTATTTTGCACATCCTAAAAGGCAAATAATTTCATTGTTCAGAGAAAAAAAAAAAAAAGAAAACCTTCCAGGAATAAAGGTATAGGTATACTTACCTACATAACAATTATAAGTTAAAATGTATCCTAAGTTTTAAATTTATTTTCTCGTGGTATAATCGCAATTTTTAAACTCAAGTACCTAAACATTTCCCTTAAGTGCGCAGCGAGTGTGTAAATTAACAAACTTTCAAGTTTTTTTTCGTGAATTTTTCATGAAACAGGTAAAAAATTAAGGGAATTTTTATTTTTTTTTATTTTCAAGGGTACAGGCAGGGATGGACTATGTTTATATAGCTAATACCAGAAGGCTCTTATCTTTAGATTTCATCTAGATCATTTTTTTCATTTTCGAAATGTTTTGAGCCAGTGTAATTTTTTAAAATCTCTTGGAAACACACCTTTTCAAAATAATCGAAAACTTTTACCCAAAATTTTAATCCCTTCTGAATAAGCACTTGATCTTGCTCTTCTGCTTACCAAAACTAGGAAAAAAAGATTTTAAAAATTGAGAAACAAACGTAATCCCCAAAAAAAGAAATGATAACGTACGTAATTCCCAAAAACCCCAAAATCCCAATAGGATGAAACCTAAAAAAAAATTCAATTCAATTCAAGACAAGATCCAGATCATGGTGAAAGGCGCACTATAGATAACATCTCTAATAAATACATACTTCTTTTTTTGCTAAAACCTCCAACACTCTAAAATCCCCAATAATTCCAAAATATTTACAGCAACATAAAATTTTGTTTGATTTGTCTTATTTTATTTGGGTTAATGGGGTTTGTCAAAAATCCATTTTAGTGCTTGATTCCACTACTTGCACATCTTCTTTTTGGGATTTTATTTGGGGATTTCATATTCAAGAGATTTTATCTTGGTTTCAGTTTGAGGATTTTGGCTTTGGGGATTTTCTTTTTGGGATTATGGCTTTATGGAAAACATCACTAACCCAAAACAAAATATCAGCGGACGAAATCCCCAAAAAATGCAATCCAACAAGAAAAAATCCCCATGTTAAAGGCGCCCTATGAAAAAAATAAAATTATAAAAAAATGAAATTTGTTACATGGAAGAAAATTTATGATAAAAACTTCATTCTGGAATTTTACCACTGAGCGTTTGGTATGCCCTTTACTTTCGGTACTATTTTCCAAGAAAATTCTTGAAATTGCCGCCTGTATGGCGACTGAACATATAACCTTAGCTGTGCAACGAGGTTACTTGAGCGGGTCAGAGGACCCAAGTGGGATTTAAAAATCTTGGTTTTGTTTTTACTGGCTTTTAGTTTGGGGATTTTGGTTTTGGGGATTTTGGTTTTGGTGATTTTGGTTGTGGGGATTTTCTTTTTGAGATTATATGTCTTTTTGGCAAATATCGCTATCCCTTTTTTTGGGATTTTCGCTTGGGGATTTTATCTTCAAGAGATTTTACCAAGGTGATTTTGTTTTTACTAAGTTTTAATTTGGGGATTTTGTGTTTAGCAATTTTCTTTTTAGGATTATGGCTTTTTGGCCAACACCACTATCCCTCAATTTGGGATTTTCTCTTGGGGATTTTGTCTTCAAGAGATTTTATCTTGGTGATTTTGTTTTTTTATAAGTTTCACTTGAGGATTTTGGATTTGGGGATTTTCTTTTGGGGATTTAGGGCAAATCACCACTAACTCTCTAAGATCTAAACATCACTATCCCTCTTTTTGGGATTTACTCTCTGGGATTGTTTTAAAGAGATTTTGTCTTTTTTAGCTTTTAACTTAGGAATTTTGGCTTTTGGGATTTTCTTTTTTGGGATTTTTGACAAATATCACTAACCCTTTAAAAACTAAATCTGAGTGGGAAAATAGTTAAAAACCAATAATTTCGTGACCATTTTATAAAATCCAGCACTGGCTTATAAAATAGGAGAAAAGGACCCACACCACTGTTCGTATATAGTCATCGTCGTAACAACTCTATAATTTAATTTATTTTTATTTTTTCATTTTTGTTAAAAAAAAAATATAATAAAAAAAGCGAAAGTAAATTTTAGATTTTTTGAAGAGTATCGTAGTGTTAACACTAACTTCAACCATCGCGAAAGAAAAAAAAAAAGGTAAACCAAAGGATTCCCCCGAGCTTTGTAATGCTAATTGCTTAGCGGTAAAAAGTCAAAACTTTATTTTCGCCAAAGAAACCTTCCTTTTTTTTATTTTTATTTTATTTATTTTTTTAACTGGCACAGGAAAGATGAGTTCGTTCTAAGTTCTGAACCCGGGTGTGGGACAACAAACAGGATTTTTTTTTTCATTTACAATTTATTTCACTTTGGCTGTGAGAAAAGGACTTGCTCGACTGATATAGAGAGCATAATATGAAATTATGAAAATGAAGGCGCAAAGTATAGTAGTAATATAAGCATATTTGGCCGGAAGTCTGTTATTTGACGTTAGAGGATTTACAAAAAGAAGATGGTAGGTAAAGGTATGTAGGTAATTTATATATTTATTTTGGGGAAAAGAGAATTATATAAAAAAAAGGTTTATTGAGGGAGGGTAGGTAGGTAGGTGAGTAAGGATATATACGGGATAATCTTTGGTACTTTTAAAGTTAAAAATACTTTCTGGGGAATTTTTGTATGCCTAACTTTTGTTGTGGTGTTATATTCATATTATTTATATTTTTCAAGAATATTTCCCTTGGTGTATATAAGGTGGGAACAAACTTAACAAAAATAAATAAATAAGATTATGATACAAGTGAGTTTTATACCTACACCTTAATAATGCTTTGTTTTTTTTTTTTTTTTTAATTTAGAACACCTTCTAGATACCAATAAATATCCATGAAAAACAATTAAATGAAAGAAGGAAGGTAAGGAAGTTAAAATAGAATAAATATTTAAATTCAATTTTCTATAAAATTTACTAATTTGATTGCATAACCACAAAAGTAATTTGTTTAAGCTTCAAAAGTTTGAAAACTTCATTTAAAATACAATTTTGGTTATTCAATATATTTGCTTAAGCGTTAGAAATCCAATAAATTCTATACTCAAGTGCATCTTTGTCCCCCTGATGAATAATTTGTCCTCAAGCCGTATTTGTGTAGATATGTCAAGCCTATATAAATGCTTGTCCCTGGCTCCTTGATGGTTTGAATATTAGATTTTTGTGAAAACAAAACAAAAGCATTAAAGCTTAGTTACACAATGTTTCGAGAAGTAAACAATATAGATACCTATACCTAAATCGTTTCTATACCACATACCTAAATACTGCTCTTGCCTTTAACTTGAGGTAAAACTTTAATTCCAGACAATTCTAAAATCATTTACAACCAAAATTGAAATAATGCGCAAACATAAGGTTAAAATAATATACATATATCCTAGGTAGCCCCTACATATATGTCATATGCAAAACGATTTGAATTGTGTGTTATAGATCCAACTCTATAGGCTAGTCAGAGGTATAGGTAACTTCTTCAAGGAACTCTCAGATATCTCTATATATCTTTCTCTGTAAGACACAAATGGATGTTATAAAGGCTATCCCTATAGCCTAGCCAAGCAAGCCATACACATACATCACAAAGCAAAGATAATGACTTTTATTTATACCAACCTACTGTGGATTTTATGTACATATCATATGGTAACTTGCTTCAGTAAAACATCATTTCTATAGATATCCCCTTGTGAGATATTATTTTGAGTGCCATAATCCTCTCTGGAATTTAATATTTTCTATATAACGAAAGGTAATCATGTTATCTGGAGCATTGTTTCAAGCATGATTTGTTATGCCTTCCTGACCAGATAATACATATATACTATACAAGAGTTATATCTGTGTAAGCAATCATAAATATTGTTTCTTTTATTAGTTTTTGTTTTATCATTATTATTATTTTGATGTAAGGAGAGCCTTAAAGTTGGAATATTTGATGTAAAGCATGTAAGTTCACTGAAAAAAAAAACGCATTTCATTTACTGATTTTGATAAATTTTGGTATGTCTAAGCTTGAAAGTATTAATAATAATAATTGATATTCATATTAAATAGATTTTTTCTTAGATTAGATACGATTTATTTCATTCAAAATTTAAATTAAATTATAAATAATTATTATTTATTTATTTATTTAATCTACGATCTATAGTACATCAACAGATTTTTCATAGAAACTTAAAAATACAATATAAATAAAATATAATTTTAATAATATAAATATATACATATGTACAATTAATTTAATAATTTTAAAACTTTTTACTTAACATAAATATAAAATTTAATAATATCAGACATTTTAATTATTTATTTACTTTACTTTGCAGGTGGCGCTTGTAGTATAGAATTGACCACGGCCTCAACCAACATGCTCCTCCAACCAACCTGGTCACTAGCTAACTTTCTTCAGTGACCAACAAGTATTTATAATAAAATAGACTTTTGACATTATCCCAAAAACAAAAATCCCAAAATCAAAATTCCCAAAAACCAAAACCCCAAATTGAAAATCCTCAAATTCAAAGATCCCACAATTTTAAAAGTTCACAAATTTATAATCCAGAAGCCTACAAATCAAAAATGTCCAAATGCAGACTATACTGCTCTTTATGTTTTAGGTATGGTATTTTCATTCTTAAAAACAAAATAAACAAAAAAAAAATTTAAAAAATAAATTAAAAAAAAAATTAAAAAACACAAAAAATAAAATAAAACAGAAGAAAGAAAAAAAAAAACACAAAAAAATAAAACAGCGGAAAGAAAAAAAATTTAAAAGAATATTTAAGGAGTACAAAATTGAAGAAAAATTTTAAAACTAAGCAGAAACAAAAAAAATAAACAAATCCAAAAAAATGTTTGTTTTACTTATTTTTTTTTATTAAAAAAAAAAAAAATAACAAAATTTAAATAAAAATAAATAATTAATACAAAAAAAAATATTTATTCAAAATTTTAAAGAATAAAGAAACGATAAAAAAAATTTTAAATAAAATATTAAAAAAAAAATTCAAACAAAAAATAAAACAAAGATAAAAAATATAATTTTTTATTCAAAATAAATTTTAACGGCCTTTATCCTAAAAAAATTGGCATTTCGTCCCGGCGGGCGGTGATTTGACTTACACTCATCAGTTGACTAGGGAGGGCATTGTCAATACGCAATTTTTGTTTAGTTCATAAATCCATAAAAACATACATTGTGTTATTTTTAATTTTTTTTTAACAAAAATAAAAAAAGACGAAAAAGAATAAAAAAACTAAAATTAAAAACAATTTTTAAAAATTTTTAAATAAAAAAACATAGATGTAAAATAAAAAAAAAACAAAAACATACATAATAAAAGAAAAACAAAAAACGACTAAAGAAAACAATGAAATAAATATTAAAGAATAAAGAAATAATTAAAAAAAAAGAAATGAAATAATAATAATATAAAAACATTTTAAAATTATAAAAAAATAAACAAAAATAAAAAAAAATAAATAAATAATTCAATTTAAAAATAAATAGAAAAACATGAAAAAATTAAATAAAAAACCAAAACAAAACAAAAAATAACAGATTTTTTTTTTAATTTTAAAGACTGTAGTCTTGTAGAAGAAAAATTAAATAATTCCATATAATTTGTTCACTTCCTAAGTGACTACAGAAATGCCAATACCTTACAGGAGGTTTGTTTTATGCAGCACCACAGAGAGCTAGAGTCTTCTTGACGGGCATAATTGGCACAAATCCTGCAATGTGCTTTAATGCACTTTCATTTTTAATGGCGATAAACTGTTATAAATTGAAATTTCTCTAGTCTGGACCAATTTTAATTGCAATAAATTGTTATAACTGTTATAAATTGGATTTTCTCTAGAGTCTAGACGTGTCCTTTTTTAAACAATTTCAAATATTTTACCGTATATCAATGGGTCGAGACTAAATTGAAATTTATAACAGTTATAACAGTTTTTCGCTTTTATTTGGGGCACTAAGAGAAAGACACACAAAATTGAAAAGAATTTTGAACCTGAACTTTCTAGAAAATATTTAAAAAATAATTAACCAGTTGGGAATTTGGAATGAGAGCCATTTAAGATAATAAACTTAGCTCCTAAGTTCACCTCCCCTCCCCTCCTCTCCCCTACCGACTGTTTTCAACAACACTGTGTTCTAGCAAATCCAAGTACAAATCTCATGCTTTTAAAATTCCCCAATTGTGATCATAGCAAGTACGAGCGACAAATTATTTCTAGAACGAGGCCAGTGTTGCCAGCCAAATTAAAATTTCCGTGCCATATTTTCCAAAAAACGGTCACAATCGTGCTATATGAAAAAACTCACAATTTTATATTTAAAAAAATAAAATTCAGTAGTGAGGTAAAAAACAATACAAAGTTAGAAGAAATAGTTTGCTCTATTCGTGTATTGTCAAAAATAAGAGTTTCTTCCATTTAAAGCAATTTTCTTAAATTTTGTTTTTAAAATTTGCTTTATTTGAAGTAAAAAGTGGAAATAAGAAAAACGTGTCATATTGATTTTTTTTTTTCGTTCCAACGTGCCACGATGAAATTTTCACGTCAAAAAAGTAAGATCGTGCCAATTCGGCAACGCTGAACGAGACTAGAGAAATGCCATTTTATAACAGTTATAACAGTTTTTTTTTTCACTTTTAAAAGTGCATTGACAAGCTTCACGAGACTTAACAAAAAAATCAAACAGTATACTTTTCTAAAGAAAACTGTTTTAATTTGGCATAATATGTAACTTCCTTATTGGGATAAGAACAAAAGCCAACTTTACCTACACACTTATTGAGTTGGCATTTTCTTCCAAAATATTTTTAATTTTTTTTTCAGTGATTCATTTAAATTTAAAATAAATTGAGAAAATGTTTATATAAATAAATTAATGTCTGATGCATTTAAAATATTAATAAACAGATAATCAAAATCTTCAGAATCAATTCCAAATCCCAATTTGTGTAACATAAACATTTAATATAAACACAATTTCAACCTTTCAATAACTTCGAAAGTTACTTTACTACATAAACCTTTAATGAAAATTAAAAGGTCAAAATATTATTTAACAAAGCCAACAGCCTAAACCAAAATTATAGTTTAAAAAAAAAAAAAAAACGCCTCGCCCACAAAAGTTATTTGCTTTTGTAAAATATAAAATAAAATTAATATTCAAAAGGAAACCCCTTAAGGGGCTATTGGTGAGTTGGTTTATTGGAAAATAGAATGTATAAAATGGAAATTCTCTCGATTAAATTTCATGATTTTAATGCAGGTCACGAATTTCTTATTTATACAAAACTTTCACTGTAGGTATATACCTAATGGTCTTTGTTTTGTTTTTTTTTTTTGTACAAAAATATACAAAAGAGGCCCTTTGGAATGGCGATGCAAAAAAGGGATTGAGAATTGTTTCATTTTTTTCCTTTTCCTGTGGGTAACCTCTAAAGTCATTGGAGGAAGGTGGATATTCTTGTTTCTTTATTTTATTTGTTTTTTTCGTTTGTAAGCTTAATTTCATAAAACAAAATTTTGGCTGAGATAAGGAATTTTTAAAAAACATACAGAATTTAATGGGCTTGATTTGTTTCAGTTCTACAAACTTGATATACTATTTAAAAAAAAAAACGGGATAAGTAAGAAGCATTTTTTTTTAATTCATTTAATAGCCTAGTGGAACATTGAGTGTTGATAACTGATTGTCAATCATGAAATGGGAATAGAAAAAAGCTTGCAAATTTTATTGAAATGAATTTGATAATAGGCTACCTTTAACGAGAAAATTTATAGAGCAAAGATTATTCTAATGAGGGGGTTGGGAGGATTAAACTGAGTATACTATCCCCTAAAGCCATTCTAGTCCATCAGACGAATAAACAAAAACCTTGATAGCTCTCAAAAACAGAAAAGTTTTGTATTTCCAAGTTTATTTATATCCAAACAGAAAATACTTCATTTAAAAACACTTCAACATCTCATTCATGGAAAAGTTAAACTCTTTCAACTACCAGAGTTTCTTCCACCACAGGAATATATCTCGTTAGCCCCTATATATACGTCAAAGTCCTTCCTTTACTCGTGTATATATAAGTTAAAGAATATTTCTATACTTGGTTTTATTATGGCCAAAGCTGATGTGGTGCAGTACCTATATAGTTGGTCTTTCGAAAATTGACTCACTCCATTAATTCATTGACTTCTGTTTGACAGACCTGAAAATATATTCGTTTTATTCACTGATGGATGGTGATGGTGTGCTTTGCATATAGTTTATTTTAAATTGAATAGAGTGGGGGGACATGGACTTCATCTGACCGTATAGGTATACATAGGACCCTCGAAGGAAAGGTTTGGTTGTATATATTTTCCTTCCTTTTTGTATATAGAGAAAGAACAAGCACATCTGCACCCTTGACTATATGTCCGTTTCCACGCACAAACGTTTTACTAACATGATTTACAAAACTTTATACCAACATCCTGTTTTTTCCGAAACAAAGCTAAAATCACTTGAAAATTTTGCATCATACTTTCGAAACCAACAAAAACAACAAAAAACAACTGTGAGTAAAGGTGCATAAACGAGTAGGTATATATAGAGACTTTGTGCAAAAGGAAGAGGATGTCCTACATACATATATATTTTTTGGATTTTTTTGTTTGGTTAAGTTGAGTTTCTGCTGTAAACAGACTGCTTTTGAGCGAGGTAGAGCCATTTCATATACATAATGTTTGAGTTAATGGAAATTTTCAACAGCTCTATATTGAAGAGAACTCTATAAAGGACTTATACATTTCGTTGCACAGAATGGAATGTATTGGTCTCGAAACTATCGGACTTTCTTTTAAAACAGGAATGTTCTGGAATTTTTATTAAATAAACAAATATCACTTGTTCAGGTGTGAGAGTTATTTAGGAATCTACGAATACACATTTTATTCACTGGATTTTTTTAAATTGTAGCAAGAACAGAAGGAGAATTATATATTAACATCTCGTCAAAGAAAAGCTTCTTAAACGATTTCGAGTATAGTTATGTTAGATTAAAGGATGATGGGCAAATTGGGCGTAAGACCAACAGAAATGAAATGTATACCAAATGAAAGGTTATTATGTGTACATTAAGACCTGAATTACATGGATATCTTACTATCTACAAAGCTGAAACTTTGGTCACAGAAAGAGTTATGATCAGCAAATATAAAAACAATACTTTTACACTCCGGTTCATTCGATTAGGTCTGTATATGTTAAAAATTCTAAAAACAAGGAGCTATTCAATCTAACCGGAGTGTAAGGCTTAGTATTACATTTCTGAAGACCACAAATCTTTCTGTGGGCAAAGTTTTATTCTTGTAATAATAAAGATATGCATAGGCGCACAGAAAGATTTGTGGTCTTCAGAAATGTAATACTAAGCCTAACACTCCGGTTATATTGATTAGCTCCTTATGTTTAGAATTTTTAATATATACAGTTCTAATCGACTGAACCGGAGTGTAAAAGTATTGTTTTTATATTTGCTGATCATAACTCTTTCTGTGACCAAAGTTTCAGCTTTGTAGGTAGTACGATATCCATGTAATTCAGGTTTAAGTCTATTTATAAGCACATAATATCGCATATATGTACATGCGTTCATTCAAATGGCTCTATCTCTGTTCTCCGGCGGTTTTGGGTTTTGCCCCCACGGTACAAATTGATGTACACAAAATAACCTTTCATTTGGTATACATTTCATTTCTGTTGGTCTTACGCCCAGGCTCCATACAAAATTGCCCATGGTCCTTTATTTACTGAATTTATCGACAAAGAATGTTTTGAACTTCAACCTTTCAAACAAGAATCTAAGGGAAATGATTCTAAAACAATAATTTAAAAAAACCTATATACTATACCAATATAATTTTATTAGAATGCCGCAAAATTTTAAACAGTCTGATACATGACAGTCAGGGCCGGACAAACCATACATATGTGCAAGATGTGCAAATGCACAGGCTGCAAAAATTCTGGAGGCGCATTGCCAGGAGCAAGAAAATTTATTCTGATCTTGTGCAAAGAAATATGTACTGTCATTTGTCATGTGAATGTATGTATGTATATGTGTGTGAAAATATATAAAAAAAGGGCGCTTTCAACAAATCTTGCACAGGGCGCAAGTTTGGCTGAGGCCGTCCCTGATATCAGTAGGTAGCAAGGAATTTTCCAACTTTAGAGTTCTTTGCTAATTTTTTTTTTTATATATTTTTTAACTAATATTATACTAAACCTATTTTTAGAATTAACACGTCCTGCTGAACACGCCTAAAAAATTGAAAAATCATGCAAAAAAGTGATCGAACTTAGCATTTTCTTTTTTTTCAATTGTCAAAGTGACTTTTCGAGTAAGTGTGACTAAATTGGTTACATAGGCTAAAAAGACATTACGATGATTACTAGTTGAAAATATGGAAAAATTCTGTTTTTAACTTATAGCATCTAGCATCATACTAAAAATGACAAACCCATTTCCGGCTAGCGTTGCGAAAACGCAACGTCATATCTGAGGAGGTCTGTAACTTAACTGATGATAAATTTAAATAAACTAAATAGTGAAATTGAGAGTTAAATTTGAACTATCTAATCGACCTGTTTTTGGATTTTTTTTTCAAAAAAATTTTTTAGTGTGTTTTTGGGACATTCAAATTTGAAAATTTTGAGGTAGCATTTTTCGAACTATTGAAAAATGTCATAAAAATAATAATTTTTAAAAATTATTACAGCTATAGGTAAGTAAAGGTTCAAATTATATTCTAAAATAGCATTGACGCAATTCGTATGAGTAACCTGCCTGACAGGTTAGATGAAACCACTATGTTGCGTTTTCGCAACGCTCGCCTAATGTAGTAGTTGCGTTTTCAAATCAAAATGATCGGTTTTTTCTCAGAATATTGTGTGTTTCTATTTATAATGTAACAATTTTTTTAAAAAACATAATTTTTGATTGCATCCTGTCCAACAAAAGGATGCATATTTTGGTTCTGAGAATAAAATGCAGTCATGCTATATTGGAAAAACCTTTTACTATCCCTTTGACTTTATTCTATGAAATAATTAGCCAATACCTTCTCCATATAAGCTTTGCCTATTTTTCTTTTGAGCGTTTTTGAAAGAGGGAAACATTTTCCCAAATGCAATAGCTGGCGAAATTGAGCTAGAATGTATGTAGATTCGATGATTTAAATTCTCAAAAGCCTCGTGAAAAATACGACGAACCGGAAGTCGATGTTGTATAAGAAAATTTAAACAACATGCGAAAACGTCGCTTCAACATTATAACAAAGAATGAACATGATTACATTATGAGTTGCCGAAGTGGTCAAAAAGTCATCGAGTTGAATTTTCTCAAAAAAACCAATAGACGTGTCAAGTGAAAATATACGAGCAATTTATGACAAAATAAGCTTTTAATATTTTGTATAATTCAGAAGTTATTTATTTAAAAATAAAAGAAAACACGTCAACATTCCAATGCCAAATGTAATTCGTGAGAATAACATAACGATGGGCGGAGCTGATTTGATTTTACTGATTTTACGCTACAAGCAACTATTCGAATTCGGGGAAAGAAGTGGTCCTGGCCACTTTTATCAAATTCACTGGACGCAACATTAGTAAATGCAGGGAAGATATCTCGCGTTTGCAAAAAATTTGCTAAAGAAACACCAATTCCACAGCAAGAATTTAGAACATTGTTGTAGATTCCATTTTGCGATTGGAAATAAATATTCAACTTGTGATTGTGATTGTGACAAACGGAAGGAAAAAAAAATAAATTGGGTGGTGCGACAGCTCGTGTAGAACCAGTGACTTCCAACTCTCAATTCGACTCTCTATTGGCAGGAATTCAGGGACCCTACAATTTACTGTCGAATTCGAACGGCCAAGATGAGAAGCCCGTGCAAAAACATTTCTGTTTTTAGGTGGTATAGGCTTGAAAACGAACCTAAGACCTTAGGCGTATAACAGTCCTACGTTCTAACCATTACGCCACTGGCTACTACTACTTACAAAAAAAGGAAAGAAACCTAAATGACACCAAGCATATATTCCATGTATAAGGAGCAATTTTTTCAATAATTTTGATACCCCTTTCGGCGAGCGGTGCGAAAACGCAACGTGAATTTTCTGGAAAACCAAAAGCTTTCCCAAATTTTTTTTTACAGATTTCCTCTAATTGAAAAAAAATAGACAGTATGTGAAATTTGAAGTTTCTAAGTCAACTGGAACTAGTAGCCGCCGGAAGTGGGTTAAAAAGTCGTAAAATTCTGCTCCAGTATTTTTTTTTTTCACACAAAAAACATTTTAAAGAAATCTTTAAATAAAACATTCAAAAACTTGCTGTTATTTCTGTTTCGCAGAGCCAACGCGCAGTGTGTTAATTTGCAAACCTAGCAGCACTAAATTCAAAATATCGCACCCTTAGAATGAAAGTGACCTAAATAAAAAATTTATATATATATTTTTTACAACCTGGTTTAAGAGTTTATTTCGCTTTTTAAGTTCAGTTTATAGAAAAATCTGAAGTTACAGAAATTTTCAGTTAGGTCACTTTCATTCTAAGGGTGCGACATGAAAGTTGTCAGAATAAAAATATTTTGGTGTGACATGACAGGTAGAACCCTAGACCAAAACATTCCAAAAAAAAAAGTATTCAAACTGTTATTTACTAAACAGTTACGTCACAAACAGGCGTAAAATATTAGGAAACAAAATATTAAAAATCATTTGAAAATCGTGGGTCAAATTGGACGCAGTGGTTAAATATAATAAGTACCTATGTGCTAGTTCCCAAATATTATGAAGACTTTTAAAAATGTATCCTCATGTATACGTCAAGATATTCTGTGTGACCCTTATCCAATGTTTTTTTGTCAGAATCCATTTACAGTTTTTGCTTTTGACTGCCACTCTCATACAACTTTTCTCCCAGGGTGCTGGTAACTTTTGTAAGCTCGATGAGTTGCAAAATCCATTGATGACTTAGCTAATATCTTTGATTTTATTTATCCGATAATTAAAATTGAAGTCTTTAAGCTTAGAAAAAATGACGGACCTTCATTCTTTCATTTTCAATATATTAATTTAAAATGGTTATATTTCTGACACAATAATTGGAAAATCGCAATTTTTAATTTCCCAGATCTACCACAAGCTGAGAAAATAACTATAAGAGTTTTTAATTCGTTTTCATGATACTTGTACCTATCAGCCCACTTACTCATATTTTCGTTATACTTTCGATCCCTAAATTTGCTGTCGTCTCCCTGAGACTATAAAAGTTGTTTTCTTTAACACACTGAGAAATTTCGAAATATCAAGAGATAAAAATTCGGCAGTTCTGAGTGTGGGAAACGTTATAGTACCATCGTACTGCTAATAGAATTTTCTTTATGCCGATGTTGTTTTAAATGAAAATATCAATGAATATAAAAAGAAAAAAAAAAAAGAAACATTTTAAACTTTAAATTTAATTTTGGTAGGTAGGTAGCTAGGTATACAGTTCGTTTAAAACTTTCTTAAAAATTCCCCATACAATCAATTGATCAAAATTAGTTGAACTCTTTTTGAGAAAATCGAAAATAAAATGGTTCTATGGAAGTTACCATTTAAAATAATTTTTCGGAATTTTTTTAAATGGCGGCCTTTTGTTTTGGGCATGTTTTTGAGAATAATAAGATTTTCATTATTTACTAAAGAAATTGTACGGCAGGTCCTTACTTTAAAAATGAAAATTCATGTTGGGGGAATGCTTTAAGACAACGCGAAGTACCAACTTTAAAGAAAATCGATCCATACCTCTAGGCTACAGCCGAAGGGACAGACAGACAGAATTGCGAGACCCCTTTTTTGACTCGCAATTAACATAATGTCAAGTTTGATCAAAATTTCGAGTTAGAATTTTTACAGTAGGTACCTACCTATACTATATCACAAGTAAAAAATTGTAGGTCCTCTCAATTCCTGTCAATAACACGATTGAGAGTTGTAATTTAACCCTGACTCTATATACGAAATGTCGCTCCATAAAATTTATTTTTTTATTTAATTTCGAATCAAGTTATGTTAAAAAGAATTTAGCTTAGCTTAGCCAACATTTATAACTTTGCTATAAATTTAAACATTTTTTTTCGTATCCAAACACCAAAAAAAATAAAAAAAAAAAACATTTAAAAAATACTAAATTCCATTTACTCTAATTGAATTTGTTTTATTTGTGCTTGGTTTTGGTTTTCAATCCACCAGAAAGGGCTTTAATTAAATTACAAAAAAAATCCTCCCATGTTTAAATATACATACATACATACATACATATTATGGTTTTTGCATAAATCATAATAAAATGGTTTATCCATTAAGCTACTATATTATATGGCAGAGATTGAAATTGAAAGCAGAAAATATATATATTGCACCGAGAGTGATTATGCAAACAATCATCATAATAATTTCTATTGTTCATGCAAATTTCTATGCTCCTGTACTAATCTTTGTCCAGTTTTGTTGGAGATTCAAGTTACTACAATAATAATACTCCGGGGAGGAACAATAAACTAAAGTGCACTCATGTTAAACAATGATGTTTTTTTTTTTGTGCTCTTTTGTAAAAAAAATAAAAAAAAATAAATTAAGGATGCATTAATTTAACATAAGTGTTATTATTAACTTGGAGATTTATATAATGAGTGCCAACAACAAGGTGGTACCCATATATTTTCTGGATGTCTATATAAGGAGATTCGAAAGTATAAATGGACGACAAAAGGATTTTTGCAGTAATTAGCTGAAGTGTTTTTGAATTTAACAATAGGAAATGGATAATAAACAGGAAGACCATTGTTAGATTTAAATAGTCGCTAAGGACTTACCTACTGATGGTGGTGGTCAAACAGAAGAATCACATGAAAAAGGTACAACAAAGGGTACAAGATTTGCATCCCTAAGCCAATCAAATATAATGGAAAATCCTGGAGGGTGGTCTCTCTAAATTCAACTCGAGCTAAAATCACATTTCATTAATTTCTTCAGTTGAAAGCTTCTACATCAATTTTTTTTTGTTTTTCAATTTTCTTACCACGAAACAAAGAATCTGCTTAAACCTGAGCAGTTATGCGGTCAGATAGAGGGGTTACCGATTTTACCAACTTCATCAGGGTCTAGGTATATCTACTCAAATTTATATCTTTATTCGACTGGCAGAAATTTCTAGGTAGTAAGAAAACTTCATTCCAGAAATTATGTCCATTTTCCAAAGATAACCCAAGGCTAAAAGTTCGTACTATTCTAAACTACCAAACCAAAGTAGCTACAAATATGAAAACACTTTCAATTTGCCACCAAGGAGTCAAAAGTTTTGCATCAACAATATAACTGGACTACCATTAGTTCTTGAAAACGAAGCCACAGCACAAACCAAACATAAGAAAACCTTGGTAAGTAAGCCATTCAAGAGAGTCGGTATAACATTTGCAAAACTACATCTACATTAGGTACTCAACCTACATCAGTTCTTACTTAACTCTTTTGCATGGAAAATGTAACGAATATTTTTGTATTTTTTTTTATTTTATTTTTAAATTTGTGTATTCAAAGAAGTTATTGTAGAAAATATTGTGTTTCTAATTTTATATCCCACGCAGTCCATTCATCCCAGAGAAAGAAAAAAAGAGAGTGAGAGAGATAGAGAGAGATTGAAGGAAAAATAAAACTTGGACAAGCTATACCACTTTGAACATTATTCTGAAAATTGTATTTCTGTTGCTAAACTTGCCCGAAGCTATTTCTGGGGATGCTGGCTTGGCTGGTTTCTGGTTGCTATAGCTGTTTTTTTGGGATACAGTAAGTTCTTATAGGTTGGTGTTGGTCATGGTTGATGGCTGGTTATATATGTATTTGGAAACAAGTTTATGTGTTTCCAACTTGCTGTAGATGCTGGATATCCTTCCTTCCAAATTGAAATATGAAACTTGTGGTTAGAGAGAAAGGAAGATTATAAAGGTAAATTTTGTGGATTTATGCTTTATTTGCAAGTCGACAACAACAAAAATAACAAAAAAAAAAAAAAAAAAAATAGAAAGTTGAAAAAAAAAAATTACATTTGATGTTCAACAACAAAATTGTATCTAAGTTGGAAAATTAAATTTCAAAATCACTCACTGTTCAGATGCCAGACAGGAATTTATGAACCGTATCCATTGATGTATTTTAAAGATAGGACATTGAAATGACGGTATTTCAAATCAGTTTTTGTTTAGTTTTTTTTTTTTTTTTTTGAGAAGCCTTAACGGAATTTCAAAGCTTACTACAAAAAATTCGGTTTATAAAATGTAAGTAAATTTTGTTTTTAATTAAATTTTTAAGTCAAGTGCACAATTTTAGTGAAAATTAAATTTTCATAGAAAAATGTCTGTGCGTGAAATTTAAAACTTCCAACGCGAGATTGTTGATTGATTGGAAAATTAAAAACTTTTCAAAAACTACGTCAACTTTTCGTACCTTTTTTCCGGTCTTAGAATTTAATATTTCACAACTTCCATTACGAACAAAAATACAATTTTATATCATAAGTTCAGAAGAGGGCTAAAAGCCATACTTTGCTTAAATTCATTTCTGAGTTTGACACGAAAATGGGGGAGTTGGATAGGTCTTTTTTATTTTTTTTTTAAAAAGTTATTGTAATGATACTTAATACTAATGAATCATTACTTTTGTACCAATTATAATTATTAATTCTATTTATCATCACTGTAACATATTTCTCAATAAAGCCATTTTGGAGCATTAACTCATAAGCAATGACATGGTGTCAGAAGTGGGATTGGCACCAACAAGCCTACACAGAGTATTTTGCATAAGATAAGAAATAAGTATGGAGCGTATAGGTTGGGTTGAGACCAGAAAACAAAATTTGTATGGGTAAGGGGGATCTATTTCCAACCGTTTTGGCGGGAGGGGAATTTTCTAAAAAATCGACTTGAATTAGAAAAAAAATATTAATTATTAAAAATTAAAATATCATGTTATACCTTTTTTTAAAGCCAGAAATTCATTCATTAGTTTTGTTTAAGTTAAATTGTTTTAGTCAAAGTTTAAAAAAAAAAAAAAAAAATTTGTTCAAATTAATTTTGTTCAAAATTTTACACAATTATATAATATTTTTGTTTTAAATATTCAATGCTCTTATTAATTTCTAGTCAAATAAAAAAAATCAAATGCTAAAATGTTTTCTAGTTTCTGAGAAAATTGAAAACAACAAAAAATGATTTGTTTTAATTTGACATCAATTGAGTTGTTTGAGTTGCTAAAGTTGAGTTAAAACTAAAAAAATCCACCAAGTAAGTAGTAAAGTTGGTTTCGTTATTTAAAATTTTCTGAAAAACTAGAGGACATTTTGGCATTTTTATGTGTTTGATTTAAAATGCATAGATCAGAGCACTGAATATTAAAAATAAAAAGTAAAACACTTGGGGGATTCTTAGTCTCAGAAGTAGGATATATACTGTACTGGTTGATTGTTCAATTTGAATTCTTTTTTTTGTTCTTGGTATATTTATTCCTAACCAAACCTTTGCAAAGATCGCTAATCGTCGTTGATACTGCAAGAAAAACGTTTGTCAATTTTTTTATGAATTTTCACGACAAGAAAAACACTTGGAGAATTCTTGGTGTCAGAAGTGGGATTTGCACCCACGTTCGCGAATATAGTTTTGGACCGTTCAATTCGATTTGTTTTTTTTTTTTGGCCTGGGTATGTATTTTCCTTATCATATCTTGTGCAAAACTCAGACATTATCGTTGATAGCTACTGCACTTTAACTATTTCCTATGTAAATTTTTTCGGAATTTTTTTCACGACAAGAAATACTCTTGGAAGATTCTTGGTGTCAAAAGTGGGATTTGCACCCACAAACGTCTATATAATTGTTGACCGTTCAATTTGAGTTGTTTTTTGGCCTGGGTATATGTTTTTCTTACCACATCCCAGGCAAGACTATACTTAGGCAACTTAGTACAGTTTTGAGTTATTTATGTTATTAAAACCGCCGCCGCATCAACTCAAAAAACTTGAACCTCTCTCCTAAAAAATAGCATATTTGCACTTAGTATAGTTTTGCATGGGGCCATCGTTGTGCAAAGATATCTTATCATAGTTTATACCGCAAAAGGACGTTTTGTCAATTTTTTGGGAATTTTTTATGACAAGAAATACTCTTGGAGATTTCTTGGTGTCAGAAGTACCTACCAATTCGAATATTGTAACATAACTCAATATGGGCATTCTTGTGCATCAACTCTTGTTTATCACATGGTGTCAGAAGTGGGATCCGAACCTCACGCCTATATAGTTGTTGCACGTTCAATTCGAGTTGTTTTTTGGCCTGGGTATGTGTTTTATCTTACCATATATTGAAAAAATATAACATATCTTCGTTTATACTGCAAAAAGATGTATATATATTTTTGTTGGGATTTTTTCATTGTGGGAGGATTTATCACTTCCTCGCAAGATGCGCATGAAAAGAAATTTTTTTTTTGTTTTTAAAAAGAAGAGGCTAGGATCCCGAGAGAACTCTGCCATAGACAGTCCTACGCACAAACCATAACACCGTAGGCTACTGCAGCACCTACACAATGTATCGCAAATAAAAAAAATTCAAGTATAACAGTTGGCATGAGAATGGTTGTGAAATGTTGATGTTGTGTATATTTTCATTTCCTGAAAAATGAGTAACAGTTGTATTTATAAACACATTTCAAAATATGTCTAACTTAAGACATCTGTCCAACACCAAAAACTTATTTATAAACACATTTGATCGATTATCTTCTATCTGAGAAATCGAAATTGTTCAATATTAACCTTTTCTAAAGTGGGAATGTTTAAAGGACAATTTAAGGATAATTTACATTTTCTGTAATTGACTTGGAAATATGGATAAAATATTCATTGAACGTATCAACAACTTCAATCAAAGTCATTATTTCATTCAAGATTGATGAGGTCATTATTTAATCAACTGTTGGAATGCGTTTATTAATAGGGAAATGGCTGATGCATTTTCAACTAAACAGATAATAATTTAATAGTGTTCTATGGAAATCTAATTAATATTTTCAAATTTCACAAATTCAGTTTAAATCAAATGAAGATAGGTACAAAATTTAAAATGTAAGGGTGGCAAAAAAAAATCATAAATTACCCAATTTAGACTTATACTACGCAACATTTTGTCATATATGTATATATCTAACTTGGACACGTTCATCTGTCATTATCAGAACAAAAAATTTCAGTTGGAAAGTAAAAAAAAAAAATCTTATATGAACAGATTTTTCAAGTCCAATATGTCGTCTTTTGTTTGTGACTTATGGCGATGTGACCTGAGCCAACAAAGAAGCAAACGTGTGGGTTACATTCTTTTGCCCATGGTCATGAGCTCGTGTGTACGTAGTACTGCTATATATATAAACAGGACTAGATATATCTTTTTTTGGTTGAACCTTTTTCTATCATCTGGAAAGTGACACAATGACAGAAGCAATTGACCCAATTTCAATTTCAAAAAAAAAAAAAAAATAATGAAGAATAAAAATATAGAATTCCCCAATCACTATGAATTGAATAATTTATGAGTCTTAATATCGATTTTCATATGGATATTCCTACCTACCGACAAACATAACTATTTTATATAGGAAAGCAACGATTTATCGAACTATCTTTTATCATAATAAATAAAATAGAACAGAATTTTGTTCGTGGTCGTCGTCGCCAAATCTAGATTATCCTATAATATGCCTGTGGCACCACCACCGGAGCACAGTGGGACCGAAGTGGACAAAATTTCGATTTTCCAAAAGCATTTCTGCTTTTGTTTGGCTGCAATTTCTATTTCTCACAAAGAACTTAGGAGACTAAGGATTTGAGCTGAAATTTAAATTAAAAATCCTAAAAAGAGGCTCTAAGTAAAATTGTTTGTTTTTTTACGTAAATGAGAAGTGAAAGAAGTCTAAATTGTTTGTTGCCTTTTTCTGCTTCTCTAGTATGCTTAACAATGCCATACCATGTTCAAATCTTACACAAAAAGTTTTGACTTTTGTACAGCAGTAAAATGTGAGAATTAGTCGAAAGTATTGGAAGGAAAGCGGTAGTTCTATACAAAAAAAATCTCTGCTATTCTCTGGATGTTTCTGGAAGGTTTCTTCACGTTTAGATAAAAAATCTCCTCCAAGTCTGAACATATAGCTATACGAACGAGAAAATTCGAAGAGTGAAAAGGGTTCAATGATTTTTTGTATGGGCGTGGTAGTGGGCGGAATTTATTTGTTTTTATTTTACATTTCTCATTTATTATAACGCTTGAAAATTTCATAAAAATCTGGTTCAGTAGTTCAGTTTTTATGGGTTTTTCAGCTCTCACACCATATAATGTGAAAATATCACGTATACGCCACAGTGTGCCTTTCATATTAAACTCTATTTTTTCTGTTGGCCGTATTTTATATAAAAATCATTATTTAACTTGAGAAACTAACAAACAAACATTAGTTTTTTTCTTAAAATATTAATATAAGAAAAGTGGGCGTGTTAAAAGACGAATTTCCAAAACAAAAAACTTCTCATGTCAGGGTTTTGGTTTAAGAGATTTTTATTACAAAATTGGCATTTTCTAGGTTTGTAAAGTAAGGATGAATCGCAGATATAAGAAAAGTGGGCGTGGTAGTAGACGAATTTTCAAAAAAAAAAGCTATACATATCGTGGGTTTGATTCAAGAGATATTTATTACAATAGAAAGTTTAATTCTAGGGGTGTAAATTAAGGAGGAATTTCAGATGTAAGAAATGTGGGCGTGGCAGAAGGCGGATTTAAAAAAAAACTATAAATGTCGTGATTAGGGTTCAAGAAATTTGTATTACAAAATTAAAGCTTTCTAGAGATGTAAAGTAAGGAGGAATCACAAGTATAATAAAAGTGGGCGTGGTAATAGGCTGAAATTAAAAAAAACCTTTACCTACATGTCATGCTTTTGTTTCAACAGATTTGTATTACTTTTTTTTTTCTTTCTAGGGATTTTAGGTAAGGAAGAATCTCAGATATAAGAAAAGTGGGCGTGGTAGCAGGCGGATTTTCACATGTCAAGATTTTGTCACAAGATTTATTATAAATTTTCGGCTATCTAAGGACGATATGTAAGGATTGAAATTAAATATAAGAAAAATGGGCGTGTTAGTGGGCGGGACAAATAATACATCTCGTTGTTCTAGATGAGCTATAAAACATAAAATCTAATTTTTAGAGAATCACATAAAAGTGTATGTTCAAGCAAACCCGTTTAGGCTCTCTTGGTCTAGGTCGATGTGTGTACATTTGGACGCACGGACACATAGGTACATACACACTGAAAACAAAACCTTGAATAATTATTTGATCATGACTGAATTCGAGTTGAGGACATCTAAAAAATTTCGCAAATGAATAATTCTACTTAGGCAACAAAAATAAAGTATTTGACTTTTAATCTTTGAAATAATTCCAATTTTATCACATAAATTGACCCACTGTGAACTCAGACTCGTACTCACTATATCGCTGATTCGTCTATACTGTCTATAATTTTGTAAGAAACGATGCGTGGCTTATAATGACAAATTTTTGAAAAGAAAATTACTTCTATACATATATATGAGATCTCATTTATAAATAAATAAAGGACATGAAACAAATTATTCAATTTTACACATAAAATTACATATTATTATTATATTTGATGCGACAAATGTCGTGACTTTTGAATGACATAGCTTGAGATTATTGAATTTCCAACAAATTGCTTGTTTATTGCCTAGCAATTTAGAGGTAATTTAAAAATATCCCTTTGTGAAAGTAATCACATGGAAATATTTTTGTATTTTGTTTTTTTTTTTTTTGTTCTGCTTCTTTTCTATTGCCCCTGCTTCTGCCCTTCCACAATTACAATTATTTGTTGTTGTATTTATAAGAGAGAAGAAAATGAAGTAAATAATTTATGGTGATATTGAATTTTTTTTCACAAACATAATAATTAGGGTTATTGTTGTTGTTTTGAAAGTCTCTGTTTAAATGTTGATAAAGGTAAAGGTTTATAAATGGATAAATGTAGGAGCTTACGCATCAATTATTGTGGAGGGAGTGATTCGAAATTATTCAACAGAATGAGGTTTTTTTTTTTGTTTAATTGATATTTACCATATTTTCTGTTGAATCTGCTAACATATTATAAACCTACAGGCTAACAGGTTTTAAGCAGAGAAAGAATTTTAAATTGAAAAAACCAACCCACACAAAATATTTTAATTTCACGTAGGTACTTTTTACCTAATAAGTACCTATAAAATAATAAGTACTTCAAATTATATCTAAATTATATCTAAAAAACAAATATTCATTCATTTAAATTATACTCTCGAATGACCTTTAAATGCCTCAAGGTCTATTAAAAAAAAACACATATTTTTAATATTCGAATTATTATTCTAAATATCTTATAGAAAATCTTCTCGAATAAACTTCATCTGCCTGCCATCTCTCTGTATATATCTACCTCCCCCTCGACATTTTTGTATTATTAAGTTTGTTTTTTTTTTTTTGAAAAATATCTGTTTATGAAATTAACGCCCCCATAAAAATTTAATGAATTCACAAAGAATTTTAAACTTGGGGCTTATAATTAAGTGCACAAGCTTTGAAAAAGTTTTTTTTTGTTTTTTTGTTTGCCTAAAAGTAGGTATCTAAAAACATTTACACTCTTTATTGTGGATACACAAGAGTATGGTAGGTATATATGTATATTATTATGTTTGTTTACATAAAGTTTTGTCAAGGCTCACGACGAATATATATGGGGGCGGTATAGAAAGGGGAGGAGAATCAATGTTAAACAGATTTCTCTTTTATTATTTGTTTTTTTTTTTTTTATTCAATGCGGGAATCTCAAAGAATTTTGTAACAAGTGGCAATAAGAACGCCTTAAGGTTGTTTTTCCAATGAGGTTATTGATATATTTTTGTTTTCTTTTTTCAATAATACTTTTTCTTTTGTATTGAAATCAATTAATTTATTTTTTTTTTTGTCAAATTGAGTTTGAGTGGAATTGTGTGCAAATGGAATTTAGTTCGTGATTTTGGTTTTAAAAAATTGACATTTCAGTTTTTTTTTTGGGGAATGAGTAAAAGAGGCCTTTGTGACTTTATACAATTGTAAAGAAACTTATATTAAAGTTTGAGAGAGAATTATAAGACATTTTAAGACATTTTGGATAGAAACTTTCAAGGAGACAATTTACACTTGATCATATGTCTGTATGTCCATCTGTCTGTCTGCAGTACCTCGACCTACAGCCTAATCCACTAAAACGATTTTGTTAAAATTTGAAATTTAAAATTTTTAGTGTGGATTCCCTCGAGGGATACCTAGTTGAAATTTTTTGGTTGCCCCGACAATAAAGGTACCTATGTCATGAAAGAGGTTATTTATCTCAAAAACGGTTGCAACGATTTTGAAAAAATAAAATGGGTGTGGAGGTCCCTTACAATCTTTTTTTTTAGTTTGGATTTTTTTGTCAAAACGGCTTAACTGATTTTGACCAAAATGATCATTGAGTTAAAAAAAAAAATTATTGCATAAAAAAATTTTCTAAAAAAAAAATATAATAAAATTGGATTAAAAAACAATTAATTTTTTTTGAAAAGTTAAAATTTTAAAAACGAGCTAATTAATTTGTTTTAAATAAGAGTTTTAGGTGTACATTATACTATTTAACACTTTTTTTCTATATACATATTTGACGCGCTGAACTCGAAAATCACAGTGAAATTTTGTTCAATGGATATGTTATCAAGATATGATTTTTTGAGTTTTGTGTGTGATTTGTTCGAAAGCAGCTTTACAATTTTAACCATAAATTTGCAAAGGTAAAATAAATTTGGTTGCAGATGGGTTCGATTGAACATTTTTAAACTGCTATTGAAGATTAGTTTGGAGTTTGAAGTATATAAGCCAAAATATCAAAAAACATCGTTATAACAAAAAAATATATGAAAATAAAATGTAGGTATTATTTAAAAAAAAAATTAAATAGTACAAAGTAAACATGCTTTGGATTGTGTATACGTAAATGAGATAGTTAAGGCAATAATATGAGGTATTAAAGGAAAGAATTTATCTATTAGTACCCTACCAAAGTAATGAGCGTTTATTTACAAGCACCGTTACTTGGCTTTTTTACATCAAATCCAGGGTGATTTGCTTAAGATACATCAAAACACTAGAGCGTGTAAATTAGGTCAAAACCAGAAACAAATTTTTTAAGGCACAAAGTACAATTTTATAAAAAAAAAAACCAGAAACAATTTTTTTTTAGACACGAAAAATTTTATATAAAAAAATATATATGTAAAAATACAAAAAAAAATAAAAAATAATGGCAACACTAATAAGGTTATGCTTTTATTTTCTCAACCCCAACATCCATTTTTTTAATTTACTTCTAAAGTCAAATTGTCTTCAGCAACTGGTTTTAAGATATATATCTTCAAATTCAACATTTTAAAAATAAAAAAATTTAAAAATTATTTTCACATTTATTTTTTTTCTTGTTTCAAAATTTTATATTATTGAGTACTATTTTTTGAATATTCTATGCTGTTATATCAATTTTAAGTCAAACACGAAAAACCTGGAACATTTAAACACCAAACAAAAATATTTATTTATTTATTTATTTAACACAAATAATCTATAAAATAAATTTATAAAATTATTTAAAAACTAAGACATCAGGGCAACAGGACCAAAGATGTCATTTTTGTCGATTTACATTTAATATTACTACATAAGTATCTTTAAGAAAAAAGTAGTTTTGGATTTTTTTAGAAACATTAAATAATGTAAAATTTTGAAAAATAAAAAAAAAAATTGAAACCTATTTTTTAATTTTTTTATTTTTAAAATATATATCTTTAAAACTGTTGATCAAAACGAAGCATTATGACATTTTCGTGCGGTTAATAGAGGCTGCCAAGCTATAAATTGTCAAATTCTATTAATCAAATTATTAAGGTGCGGGCTACGATTTTGATGGATTAAATAAAAAACCTCCAAAAAATCAGTAATTTTTGGTATTAAAATATTTACTGCTGAAATAATCGCTTTTGGCATTTGGATGACATATTGTTCAAAATTGCTTTAAAATGTCAAATTGCAATGAAAGAAAGCTACAGGCCAATGGACTGCACTTTCAAAATTGATATGAAAGACAATTGTGTCTTCATGCTAACCGCTATTTAACCTCTGATTTTTATGCTTCATTGCCGCGGAAATTTTTTTTTGTTTCTATTCACTTACAGCTTTGAAGTGGGGTGATACGAAAACCTCATTGTTGCAATTTCCCTTCACAAGAGCAACACGGAAAAGGGTGATATTTTTCGGACCTTTGGCCCGCTATATGAAGTATGAATAATGCGTTCTTTTGGGTATTTTACGGTGAAGTTATTTGAGGATACTGCTTAGTATATGTGCTCGCCAAAGATCTAGCCGCCCAAGCACTGTGAGGACGCCATATATGTCATCAAAACCTTGGAGGTCGAAACAGGAGATAGATTCAAGTTTTTCTCAAAAATTCATGTCGCTCATCATTAAAAATTATTTGGGACTCAGCGCAGAACAAAAAAAACACACTTGACACCTCCTTACAGTCGCACTGCAGCAAAATCGGAAACAAAAATCGAAAGGTCTACTTAGCTGGTATACGCGAAGAATGTTCACAGACTGATTCTGTTCTTTATAACGTACAAATCTTAACCGTCGAAGATCCCTTTAGTAAACAGAATGATTGAGTGTATGCTCAGAACTCATTCCGAGGGTTAAAAGGGTCCACATCCTACAGATGTTTTGGCAGAGTGTGACCATCAGGGCTTTACCAACCTTATGTTTTTGTGAGAAAGGAGTCAGCAAAAAATTACCAAACAAATGCGCTTTAGAAGATGTAATTAAACCTCTTAACAAGAGAATGTTCGGCAAGAAGGAATGGACATTCCAAAAACATCCTGCTCCAGCTCACAAGGCAAACAAAAATCAACAATTCATAAAAAATTTGAAAAATATTGTTTTCAATATCACGATTCTAAACTGGGAAATTAACACTTATGGCATCTATTCTCAACCGACCCTCTATAAGGCCAAATAAATAAACAATTAGAAAATAGGCACTTTTTGACTTTCCTACAAATAAAAAAAAAATTGAAATTTAATGATTTTTCGCAAGTCCTGTGAAGTTAGCAAAAGAATTGTTTAAAATTGAATAAAAAATGAGAGTTCCCGATAGCAAACAAAGAGTCCTAGAGTTCCTCATACTTTTTTTTTCAATAGTTCTGGCGAATGAAGTCTTAAAATTCGAAAAAAAAAGTTAACACGACAAAAAAAAAACTAACAATTCAAACTAAATTTGATATTGTTTTCAATATCACGATATCTAAACAAGTAAATCAACATATTCTCAACGGACCCTCGCTATAAAGCCAAAAAAAAAAATAAAATTAGAAAATACTTTTTGACCTTCCTATAAATAAAAAATAAAAGATAAAATTGAATGATTTTTGTCACGACCGCGACCCAACAAGTCAATAAAATAAAGATATCTATAGCATAGACCAATTTATAAGTTTCATCCAATGCAAATACGAAAGGTCAAATTACCAGAAAATATGTGCATATTCTATTTTTCAAACCAATCTCTTATATCATCTACTGGGAGGAAGGAGGTTTAAAATTTTATTTCATTAAAACTCTTTGAATATCTAATTTTTTGTTTTAATTTATTAAAAGCTGAGCGAGTTTCCAGACTATATTAGACTGCTATCCACGTCCGATGAAAAATCATTATAAAATATCATTTAAAAATATGTATCTTATTCATCTCCATTTTAAACTAAAAAAAAAAAACGAATGGTGACCGTCGCGTTGCATTAATAACAATTATATCGATTAAATATTTCAAAGAAATAAACCTCATATAGGTATATTTTTATAATACAAATCAATCAACCTAGAAGAAGACTTATAGCGCACTATTTTTAATTGAACTTGTTGAACTATTTATTTAAATAAGCTTTTAAGTCTATAACACAACAAAAAAAAAAAAACAATTTCTAAGAAAAATTTTACGCTTTTCATGTGAACGGCCTACGTACATTTCACCCAAAACGAAAAATCCAAACGAAATCATAGCCCCTCAATTTATTAGGAAAATTTAATCACGATTCCAATGAATTTCAAAAAAAGCTTTCCAGAATCATTCGCACATCTGCAATTTTCAAAATGCAAGAGAAAAATTTCTATGGAAATTTTATTCGCATCAAAAAAGGAAAATACATTGATGGAGCAGGACAGCAAGGTCAGTATAATTGGTTATAAAAGTTAAAGTTCAAGTTTCAGTAATTGGTCAGATATTGAATTTTTTTTCTTATTAATTTTTAAAGTTCTTTTTCAAAGTCGTAGAAATTGTTAAAATTTCGTTAATTTCTGGAAATTTAAATACAAAACTTAAAGGTGTAAGCTAAGACCCCCGATCCCCAGATAATTAATTTTAATGGCAAAGGTGTTTTTTGATGATTGCATAAAGTGTTTTCAAATTACCTGGAGCATCAATATAATTCTTGCAAATTTTCCGGTTATCTCTTTGACGTCTTTCGTTACTAATTCTCTTAAACTAATATGTTTACCGTCGTATATTTATAAACGGTGTCAACGATTGAATTGAATACCCACGGATAATTCATTTGTAATAGCCCTATGGCGTGATATTTAGTGCGTAGGACTTTTACGCCAAAGTTCTTGACTTCGATTCCTAACCTATACCATCTTAAAAAAACAGAAATGTTTTCCACGATTTACTTTCTTTTATGAGGAATTGACAAAGAGTTCCTCTCTCCTTAGCTATTTGGATTCGGCAGATAATTGTAGGTCCCCTCAATTCCTGCCAATAAAACGCCCACAGGAATGATAGAGAGTTGTAAGTCACTAAGCTCTGGTTCTACTCGAGTTGTTGGACCGCCAAATAAATTTACTTTCTTTCGAATCATGGCAACGACTCATTCTTTTAAGAATTAATGAAAAAAAAACACCTATAAGTATATACACGCGTAGATAAAATAACATCACCAATTGCAGACTCCTCAAGGTCCAACATTATTATCATTAGTTATTATATATTTGCTCTCTTCATTTAGCCTTGGTGCTAAAAATTAATTGTTATGTGCTTTGCTTTATATAGATTACCTATTCCTCTCAGTACAATTTACTTTTAACATTGCTCATAAAACCATTTCAGTGTTCCACCTATTAAATGTTATGATCATTTATTACATTATAAATTTAACAAAAAAAAATATACGTATACCTACATATCTACTGTACTAAAAGTCTCAAACAAATTAAGTTTTATGTTATGAATATTAAAAACAAAAAATTACTCGTTGGCTATCTCAAGAGTTACCTACTATTAAAAGCTTATAAAAAAGTTATTTCACTGTTCCTAATGAAGTTGTACAATATACATGTACTCGTATACCCTAACAAAGAACAATTAATGTACCTACCTATACATCTATATGATTAATTAAATTATCAAAACATCTCATCACTGTCCGTCGTCGTCTTCGTCCTCGTCATCATCCAAATAGTAGGAATAGGTGTGGTGCCGTATATCTCTACCTTGAAATAAAATCCTTAAAAATAAACTTGATATAGCTTATGCACTAACTTATATAAAAAAGACCACTCCAAAAGTCCAAGGATCCTCCTGAACAGTTTTTATCTTCTCGCATTCTTTATTTTTTAATAAAGCTCGTGCTGTCTGTACAATTTCAAAACAAGCAATCACCCACTTCTGAGCTATATGTAGGTAGGAGTAGGTAGGGTACGTATAGTATTTGTAAGGCACTGGTAACCATGATTTTTTCTCTTTGACAAGATGTAGTAGGTAGTAGAATGATGTCTTGATTGCTTTATAATTGTAATAGGAAACATTTTTTTCAAAAAAAAAAAAAAAAAAAAAAAAAAATACCAAAGATTCTCACAATATCTTACTGAAAATACTTGTAAGGATTCTCAAGTCACTTAGTTGAAATAGAATCATAAATTATACACCGTCTTCATCAGCTATATACCTATCTATCTATCTAACCTACTATAAGTATATGCAGAATAGAATATAATTCAAGGTGAAATCAAGTTGTATAGCCTTTGAAATGTTTCATTAATTCTCGTACACACAAGCACACAACACAGAGAGTTGTGTAATTCTATAATCTTTGTATTATAAGGTAGGTAACGGTACGTACCTATGTACCTGCCTACTATGTTTGCTTGTTGGTATACTATACCTCCCCTTCCTATTCAAGGAATTTTTTTTAAAGCAAAAAAAAACCTTTATGTTACTTTGTCAACATCAAGAATGTTGAGCTCAGACATTTTTTTTTTTTAAATAGATTTGATAGCAAACTCATCAAATAATTCTTTTTCGCTTTGGTGAATTTTGTTGGGTTTGGCGTGGCATATTTTTTATTTTTAACTTGGTTGTTTTCCTTTTTTTTGTTTTTTTTTTTGTATAAGCTTAATCTATAGATACGCATACTTAAGAGAAACGATATAATCATTCCAGTTAATTTTCCAGGATTTCACGCTTCTTCTGACATTTTAAGGGACAATTTTTAAGAGAAAAAGGAAAATTCAAAAAATTCATTTTTGTGTTCTCTTTCTCGTAGGATATTTTTAATATTAAAGTTTTTAGTACTTTTACCCTTTTGAGGCAAAAGTTAAATGGAACAATTTTAGTACTTAAGAGAATAAATATTTTAGGCGGATTAACTGTGAAGGTGAAGTATACGAATGAAGCAGTGATGTTATTTGTTTGTAAATTTTATATTTCTTTTTTTTTCGCTCTTGACTTGGTACTTGGATATTTTGTACAAGATGCAAGGGATAAAGTGTTACCTAGAGCAAAGCAATTTGGAGCATCCAAAAAAATAATCTTCTTTTCAAATCTTTATATAGGATTCAAAAATGACTCATAGATTTAAACCCACCAAAAAAGGTGTTATATATTTCAAAAACGGTTTCAACGAATTTGATTTTGGCTATAAAATTGATAGGAAGATTCAAAACAAAAATAATAGTATGTACTTAGTAACGTAAAATTAAAAAAAAAATTGTTTAAAAAAAATTGTTTATTTGTGCAAAGTTTTGAATTTTAAAATACATTTAAACAATAGTTTTAATTCAAGGTGCTTTATTTATAACGAAAATTTAAGACTGGATTTCTGGCTATAGAATTTAAATTCAGATTTATCTGTTGTTTTTTTTCTATTTTAAGTATTTTTTAATTTTTTATTTGTTATTATGTATAAACTGTTTTTTATACTAATTTTTGTTTTAAAGTTATTCTAACTAAATTTGGAGCATTTGCACTTTTGAAACTATTGAATCTATAAAGAGACGGTTTTGGGCTGAAATTGGATAAAATGTAGTTGGGTCGCCAGGGGCGGACTGGGAGTCAAAGGGCCTCCCCGGCCACAAAATAGTAAGAAGAAGTGAAAAATAATTAATTAGTTCCGAAAACAACGATAAAAAAAAATTTCGAAAATACGAAACGAAATATTGTTTTTGTTCTTTTCTATTATGTTTCAGCAGCGACCCTTAAATATTGTGTGAAAGCTTTCCTTTGAATTGAAAATAGGTACTTCAAAAACCTTTACACAATAAATAAATAGGTTGCCAATGAGGCGAAAATAGTCCAACATAACATTTAGATAGGAGCCTCAACTATAGTTTTGTTAAAAGTATCTGAGAGTACTGTGGGGCCCCTTTGGGCCTACAACAACTAAAGAATAATTAGTGTGGGGCCCCATCAGCTAAACTATAGTTTTCGTTAAAATAATTTTGTAGGGATCAAACAGCTTTATACTCATTGTGGGGGCCCCTAACAGCTGTGTGGGCTTCCTGAGATTTCTTTGGGGCCACAATATACATATATGTATATTAATATGTAATTTGCTGTAAGGCTCTTGGAAATCCAATTTTATAAGAATGTTTTTTTTAAAGAACAGAAAGTAGGTGCTGCAGGGTCTTTTATGAACTGTTAGTTCTCCCAAGGACCTACCGGGCAAAATCCCGGTTGCCCGGGGACCCAGTCCGCCCCTGGGACCTTAAAATCGTAGTGAAGTTAAACTCGAAAATTAGTCTATTAAAATTAAATTCGGCAATAATATAAACATTCGAGAAAATTTTGCGTTTTTTTTTTGAATTTTTGAGTATGTTGCGTTTTGGCGCTCAAAGTCGAAAACTTGAGTTATTCAAAAGCCAACATCATAAACAACACAGAGAAAAATAATCATCAAATATTTGTAATAGGCTGGATTTACCATTTTATTTATCCTTAAAGCCTTCCCATAAGCTTATAGACCATTTTGGTGCTTTTATTTATAAAATCAAATTAATTTAAATTCTTGTTTGACGAAGAAAAAATGTCTGTAGGCAAAAAACTTTCAACATTTTTTTAACTGTGTAAAAATTATAATTGTTGTTTTTATAAAAACATAAAAGTATAATAAATGTTTGCATACATTTTTATCTTTAAATTTTAGATTTAGTAGATATCGATGGTCCCTTGCAAGACTATAGGTACTAAGTTAACTTAGTGCAGTTTTGAATTATTTATGTCGCATGGACTCAAAAAACTTGGTTTGTTTGGTAGAGTGTGCACTTTGTTTTTTTTAATAAGAAATTTTGAACCCATTTGTTTCGTCAAACTGAAGTCGCAGTGGTTTCTTATAAGGTATAATTTTTACGGAAATGTTATTCGTAAATATAATTAACCGGATAATCGAATCCGATGGCCCGCAGGAAGAATTGACTCACTTTGACCTTATATACGATTAAAGAAATTAAGAATCCAAACTCTGCATTAACGAAGTTTTAACAAAGAAGTGAATGAGGTGAGTTTTTTTGCGGCCCTTAAAAGTCTGAGAAAAGTTAAAAAAAAAAAATTTCAACAATTCAAAAGAAATTTTTCATTATAATTTTGATGGTTTTAATAGTTGAATAGAAGTCAAAATTGAAAATCTAGATAAATGTGTTCCAAATTCAAATCTTACTTCCGTATTGCTCAACTGTATATTAGCATTTATATAGAGATATTTTAGTCCGTAATTTCGAAATGTTCTTATAGCTACCCATAATACTAAAGATTATGTTGCACCACGAATTAATTTTTATTCCAAAACACTTTATGGGGCCTGCAAATAATTTTGTTTTCATTTTGAATTTTCCCATTATTCTTTAAGAATGAGACTAACGAGATACCAATTTATAACAGTTTTTCGCGGTCAAAGCTTGCCTATATAGCGTGCCTATATAAATATAATATCTTAGAATTGTTATAAATTAGCACATCTGGAGCCAATTAAACTCAAAGTTTTAAAATTTACTAGTTTTATATTTTATATTATTTTCGAATATTGAGTAGGGTGAAGTTTTTAAAACCAACGACATCTGCAGGAGGACTGGAAAGATTAAAAATAATGTTTGAAGGTGAAGATATGGAGGGCTCACAGCTGTACCCAAAAAAAAAATCCAAAATTAGTGATGACTTATGCGAAATTTTAAAATCTAATGAACTAAGACAGAAAATGTTTGATTTCTAAGTTAATGGTACAAAAAAATCAAGTTAATTGCACGCATTTTAATGGCAGTTCGTATACTTAAAATCTTACAGTGGTATTTATAAAATTTCCTTAGAACACTTTTAGACAGTTGTCCAGCTGGACAGTGTCTTAATAGTTGAAAATCTCCTTATTTTTAAACGAAATCCAGCAGTTGTTTAGATATGTTCTCATACACTCACTGACATTTCTGGAATATGTCAATTTCGTGAAATGAACTTTTCATCTATAGTTTCCAATTTTTTGTACATCGAACATACCCACTTTAGAATAGGTTTGGACAACCATTTACAGTGTCTAAGTTAGACATTCAATGGAACATGATTATAAATAAGGTTTTGGAGTTCAAAAACAAAGCATTGGTTTGGGTATGGTATGTTTCGCAAGAATTGTCTGGCAAACTAACGTTTCGCGGGGGTTCATTTCGCCGTTTTTCGTTCCGCATTTTGTTTGTTTAGCATTTTGTTATTTCCCATTTTACGTTTTGCAAATCACGTTTCGTTTTTTAAATGATTTGACAAATTATCATTTCGCATTTTTCATTTCGCAATTTTCATTTAGTTTTTAGTTCGATTGGATTTTTGAATTTCTGCAATTTTTTATTTGGCATTTTCTTGTTTTGCTTTTTTTTATTTAGCAATTTATTATTTCGCTTTTTTTTATTTGGAATTTTGTTCCTTCGCTTTTTTTTATTTGGCATTCAATTGTTTTGTAATTTTTTGGCATGTATAAACAGTGAGGTATGTATGCAACCCCCCTGCTTGAGCACACTATAGGATTTGGGGTAGGTGCGAGGTTGGGTGTAGTCAAAGTGTTGGACAAAAACATTTGGCTTTAAGTCAAATTTGGACTTATTTAGTTTTCGAAATGAAATAAAGCCAATTTGTCCTTATTTCCATTTTCAAAACGAAATAAGGATAAATTTGAGATTTGATCTTCCTTCCACGTCACCGAAAAATACTCAAAAATGAACGATTTTCCATATAAAAAAATTACTTCTCAGAACAACATTAATATTAATTATCAAAACAACTAAACGCGAAATGATCTATCAGCGAAAGAATAAAACGGCGAAGCGATATTTTGCGAAATAATTAAACGGCGAAACGTTATTTCGCGAAAAAAACAATTGGCCAAATATCAAACAATGTATAACAAAAAAAAAACTTAACAACAAATTGCTAAATTATTTTTGCGAAATGATTGAAAATATTTTTGAAAAAAAGCGAAATAAAAAAACGCCGAATGTTAATTGCGTAATGATTGAAGAACGTAATGAATAAAAACCAAACGTAATTTGCCAATTGTGGATTGCGAATTGAACGATTTAAGCGAAACAAAGAAATGCCAAATGAATTTTGCCAAACAATGGTGATCCCATTGGTTTCATACGCAATTGTTTTGGAACAATTTTTTTTTAAATCCACGACTCTGCGGTCATTAAAAATGTTTTCAATTCCATAATCGATGAAACAGAAATGATATCATTTATGGCGGCACCAAAATTTTTTTTTAATTTTGTAGGCTTGTGTAATTAACAATCTTAAGAAGGCTGTGGAGATTAAAAAAAAAGTAAAAATATAAGACATAATATAATTTTGCTTTTTAAATTGGATAACATTTTTGTACTTATTTAATTATCAAATATTTTCATTATTAAAATATATTAAATATTTTTCTATTTTTAAAAGCTCTTTTAAATATAAAAGCAAGTACTTCTAAATCATTAATTTTTGTATTTTTCTAGTGGAATCTGTTTAATAAATAGAATTCTCAACTATACTCAAGTACTTATATAAATATAAACTTTCCATAAAATACTAAAACTAAACCACTCTGCGAATGCAATCGATTTATAGAGAAAAAAAAATAATTAAAATGTACACAAACCTCAAATTACTTAAATTCATACCTACATTATGAACATAATTTATTTTCTATTTTTCCATAAATATGTAAAAAAAATTAATTTATTTCACAAACTATATATATATTATATGGATTTACCTATACCTACATTATAATGAAGAGCTGTTACAATTAATGAGCTTTTTTTTTACAACTTTACCGACTAATAATACGCACACCTGTTTTATATCAATTAAATATTGATAGAGACTTGTATCAGATCGTTTGTTTATGTTTTGACACTCTAACTAGCTATTATATGTTTGTTAACTAAACAAATAAATAATATATACATATGTATAAAGGCTAATATAAAGCCTATACATATACATTATGCTTACTATGAATGAAGCTGATTATTTATACCTACATTATACATTGTGAACCATTATACATTGCATAATGATTTATTTTGTTATATTTTCACAGACAATCAATATCAAATATGTTAGCGTTAGTTTAGTGAGTATTAATTAAAAGTAAATGTTTGTGATTTAATATACATTGTACAATGTACACACATGAACATAGAAGGATAATGAACTATTTCACCGTGAATTTTTGAATATGGATGTAACTTATGATGTTGGTATTTATTTTTTTGTTAATTATGTTGGCAAATTGTATTTTTTTTAAATGAAAATGCCTGAATGTCAACTAAAATTTATATTGAAGTTGAATTAACAGGTTTTTTATCTATAATTTCGATTTTTTTTTTAAATACGTCTAAAGCAGGTATATTTTACCCTTTCAGCATGGATAAACACTCGTTTTTTTTTGCTACATGTCTGTTTTCGAAACTTAACTATTCACTTCAGTGGGTATATAAAAAATTTACGTTAAGTGAAACCAATCAATATTGTCGTCCTATATCAGATAAAATATTTACTATACATCTCCTCATAGATACAATGTTCTATACCCCCATATCCTATACGTATACATCAATATCAATATACACACTCAAATGCATGTAAAATGAATGTGAATATATATGTACATAGATTGGTTGGAACGTTAATCCGATTGTCCTTTGTATTTTGTATTTAGTTCAGTGAACCGCATTTAAGCGGAATAAAAATAATTTATTTATTGTTTATTTGTTACTGGAATTATCCTTTTAACAGTCTGTATATTTTATTTTTTGACTCAGTAAAATAAAATTTAAGAAAAAAAAAAATAAATAAACATCTCATGCAGAGGGCGTTGTGTTGCGTTGTTGGCTGCTGGGTTGTGAGTTATATAGATTTAGTTCAAGGATAAAGCCAATTGACATGACATGGTTCTTAGAACCATTTTATATTAAATATTCAAAACATTTAAATTCGCATCTTACATGTGTATTTAAACCTACTTCAAAATCAAGGATATAAAATTTGAATTTAAATAGACATGCGGAATTATAGAAAGGCTCAAGGAATTTTCTAATATATTCAAATTATCTAAGCATTGTTAAATCATTCATTTGAAGTTATGGGATTTCGAAAGATTTGAATTTTTTTATTAAAAAAAAAATGTTTTGAATTTAAAAATTTTGCTTTTTTTAAAGTAGGATTCCAAAAAAGTGATTTTCGTCAAAAGGATGGACGGATTTTCTTTAAATTTGAGATACAAAGCATTTTTATGTGATTCCTTTGAGGAGAAATTTTGAATTTTTGTTTAAGCTCAATTAGATTCTAAATGTTCTCGAAAACTCGAAGGATTCCAAAAAAGTGATTTTCGTCAAAAGGATGGACGGATTTTTATGTGATTCCTTTGAGGAGAAATTTTGAATTTTTGTTTAAGCTCAATTAGATTCTTAATGTTCTCGAAAACTCGAAGGAGTCCAAAAAAAAGATTTTCGTCAAAAGGATGGACGGATTTTCTTTAAATTTGAGATACAAAGCATTTTTATGTGATTCCTTTGAGGAGAAATTTTGAATTTTTGTTTAAGCTCAATTAGATTCTAAATGTTCTCGAAAACTCGAAGGATTCCAAAAAAGTGATTTTCGTCAAAAGGATGGACGGATTTTTATGTGATTCCTTTGAGGAGAAATTTTGAATTTTTGTTTAAGCTCAATTAGATTCTTAATGTTCTCGAAAACTCGAAGGAGTCCAAAAAAAAGATTTTCGTCAAAAGGATGGACGGATTTTCTTTAAATTTGAGATACAAAGCATTTTTATGTGATTCCTTTGAGGAGAAATTTTGAATTTTTGTTTAAGCTCAATTAGATTCTAAATGTTCTCGAAAACTCGAAGGATTCCAAAAAAGTGATTTTCGTCAAAAGGATGGACGGATTTTTATGTGATTCCTTTGAGGAGAAATTTTGAATTTTTGTTTAAGCTCAATTAGATTCTTAATGTTCTCGAAAACTCGAAGGAGTCCAAAAAAAAGATTTTCGTCAAAAGGATGGACGGATTTTCTTTAAATTTGAGATACAAAGCATTTTTATGTGATTCCTTTGAGGAGAAATTTTGAATTTTTGTTTAAGCTCAATTAGATTCTAAATGTTCTCGAAAACTCGAAGGATTCCAAAAAAGTGATTTTCGTCAAAAGGATGGACGGATTTTTATGTGATTCCTTTGAGGAGAAATTTTGAATTTTTGTTTAAGCTCAATTAGATTCTAAATGTTCTCGAAAACTCGAAGGATTCCAAAAAAGTGATTTTCGTCAAAAGGATGGACGGATTTTTTATAAATTTGAGATACAAAGCATTTTTATGTGATTCCTTTCAGGAGAAATTTTGAATTTTTGTTTAAGCTCATATTAGATTCCAAATGTTCTCGAAAACTGCTTTAAAGATTTTGATTAAACTTGACACATTTACAATGTTAAACAATAAATATATATCGTAAGCTAAATACGTAAAGCTAGCTAAGTACACTTTTGGCCAAAATTGAAATTTTGATTTCATTTTCTGAAGAAACGCAATCTGCACACAAATTTGTTCAATTACTTGTATCCAATGTATCGTAGTTCTTTCAGAATCTTATAGAGAAAATCAGTTTTTATATGGAACCTTATGTAGTTTTTTTTTTTATTTTGTCGCTCTTCTGTAAAATTTTCCAATGTGAAATTAGCAGTTTTACGTATTTAGCCGACGATATGATGGCACGACAGTACCAGGGCTAGAACTTACAGCTTTCAACCATTTCCCTGTGTTCATTTTATGGGCAGGAATGGAGGGGACCTATAATTTTCTTCCGAATACGAATCGACTTAGTTAAGAGGAACATTATTCATGATAATATCCCTCGCAATATCATCTCGGTTTCGTCAATGCGGTCAACTCGAATGTTGAGTATTAGAATGACTTTATGAGGATAAAGTGGTTAAGTCAAAAAATGTTAAAAATCGACTTTAGCCACTTCACCTGAATAAAAAGCGTTAAACATCACTAAATGGAGAATAAGGAAGTGCGTTTAAAGGATTTTAAAAAGACACTAATATTATTAACATGACGTGCATTTTTGAGCGATTTCTCGTATTATGTATCAAATCATTCAAAAAAATTTCAACAAAGTGGTTCATTTCAAAGTCCATTAATTTATATTAATGGCAAAGTTTTTGACTAAAGTATTATATATTTTTAATAATTTTTGATTTTATTGAGAACAAAAGAATTATAAACAAAAATCACTTACCACCAATGCAAAAAATGATATCAAAACAACTTCGGTCAAACAGCAAATGACCTAGTACATAATATTTCCCACGTTGCGCTGGTTATGTTAATAAACCGCGATTTATTATTATTATTCCTTAAAAGAAAAAGAAAGAAATTATTAGATCACCAGCATTTTTTTAAATTTTTCTATAAAAAAATGTATTTTAAGAAAAAAATGTATTTTGAGAAAAAAATGTATTTTAAGGAATGTTCGATTTAAGGAACGAAGAATGAAGATCCAATAAGTACAATTTCCTAAGTCAAAAACTACAACTTATTCTACATATATTAAAAAAAAAAATATTTTAAAATTTAAATTTAAAAAAAATATACATTCATAAGGTGCAGTGTTTCTTTGAAATCCCGGGGACAATTGGTTGAAAAAAAAACGACAATGGTGATAAGCGACGCCATCACCGAAAATGATGTTTTCATATAAACTATCGATACTCGATAGCAAGTATGTAATTCATGTTGTTAATACAGTTTTTCTGCGAGCTTAAATTAACCGATGTCGCTTTTTTTCATCCAATTACACACCACTCCCCCACCCCCCATCCCGGACGTGCAAAAAAATGTTACTTTTGATCAATTACATTGGATTCAATTTTTAATAAATTCATCGTTGAACAGATGTGACGTTTACAATCAAACAGAGGCTAAAAAATTGAACCTGAAACCGAGTTAAAAGGGAAAACATATAATTTCTAAAATATTCAAAATAATTGAATGCAGTAAATTTTGTTCAATTTACGGAATTTTTTTTTTCAATTATAATGACAAAAAAAAATTATATGTGGACTTTTGATATTCATCCTGAGGAATGTTTTTTTAAGGCAGTTTTGTTTGTTAAAAATATATTATGAGCATTTTGAAAATTATTTTGTTTAGGTACATATGTTTTGACCGCCAACTCAAAATTAAAATAGATAATAACTTCTTTATTAGTCAGTTTTAAAACTAAGTTTTTTCACCATCTAATAGCTCTCTTTTTTATACACCCAAATTGTGGCATATCAAACTCCATTTTTGTTCAAAATGTGCCATTAGAACCATTTTGATTGTTAACGACACAGATGACAACAAATTGTATAATATTTTATTACTTCACATAGCCAGCGCCACCTATTGAATAATTGTTAAACTACAAAATTTCAAGTCCAGTGAAGTTAGCAAAAGAATTGTTGTTGAGTTCCCGGTAGCAAACAAAGAGCTCTAGAGTTCCTCATTATTTTTTTTTTCAATAGTTCTGGCGAATAAAGTGTTAAAATTCGAAAAAAAAGTTTTTTTGTTAACTTCCCGCAGCAAGGACTTTTTTGAGAAAAAGAGTTCTGAGCATGTTTTTCAACTTAAAATCAAGAGTTCTAGAGTTCCTGATGGGTTTTAGAAAGAGTTCTACAAAATTGAAAAAGTTAGGGCAAATTAAAGTGCCCATTGACTTAGAACCAAAAAAACTAATTTTTCAAAAGTTATTCGCAAATTGACTTACATTTTTGGTTCTAAGTCAATGGGCACTTTAATATGCCCTAACTTTTCCAATTTTGCAGAACTCTTTCTAAAACTTATCAGGAACTCTAGAACTCTTGATTTTAAGTTGAAGAACTCTTTTTCTCAAAAAGTGCTTGCTGCGTGAAGTTAGCAAAAAAAACTTTTTTTTTCGAATTTTAACACTTTATTCGCCAGAATAATATTTTATAATTTTCGATACTCTTATTATTTTTCAGTCGAACGCTAAAAACCAGATGGCTGTAAGTCTTTTGTTTTTGGAGAAAATTGAAAATTGCCAAAATTGATTGGTTTATTTTTTAAGAAATATTTCAAGCTACAAATTAGCCTTTGACACTTTTGTTGTACAACTTACCATTTGGGTGTTATTCCTTCAACCCCCCGTAAAATTGTTATCTGCGCTCATATCGATAGGGACTTTTGACAGTTTCTTAAGAACACCATAAGAAAGTTATATACCAAAATCCAGCTTTCCGGCGATTATTTCCGAATTCGGCTGTTTTTTTTGGCTTCATTGGATGGACTATTTTTTAACTGCAGTTAATTAAATGTAATACTTTTCATTTATTTTAAGACTTTTGTATACTAGGGAAATCTCTCTTAAGTGGACACTTATATACGTTACCTCAGGTATTTTAGAGAAAAAAATTAAATAAGTTAAAAGACTTAGGGCCAGTTTATTCATAGTGGGTTAAATCTGAACGATGACTTTCACAGCTTCTAACTAAATGGCGCTAATCAACCAAAATGATTAGAAATTTCCATGATTAACAACTTAAATTATGGATTCCTTGAACAATTTTTGTATTGTTATGCACATTCCATGATTTACCGGTTGCAATAATCCTTGATTAAAGGTGATCAGCTCTGAACAAATTGGCTCTTACAGTGATTTAACTGCAGTTAAAAGACTTATTGACTTAAACCAAAACCAGGGCAGTATATAGGTATACTGAAAACTCTCAGCTAACTAAAAGACTGAAACCAGTTAAAAATTAGTGCAGTCAAGTAACTTTAGGTCAATTGACTGCTTTTATTATAAATGAACAGTCAGAATATTAGCATTAACTGTTGACTGTTTGTTTTGCAATTAATGTTCCCGGACACAGTATTAACTTGCATTCAATTGTTGAGTTAATTAACTGCGTATTTATTGACTGCATTACTGCAAAGTACTGCATTCTTTTGCAGCTCTGCTGATAGAAAAGTCATTCTTTAAAAATGTAATACTTTTATTTTAAACAAAGACTAAAATGAGTCAGTCCATTTAAATCTAACGTACATATTATAAATTGAAATAATGAATATTAAAAGGTCATTTTTAATTTTAATTTTTAAACTCATTTACGTTAAAATAATTTCTCATTATTATTTTTTTTAATTTTCATAAAAATAACGTGTATTGACCATTTTCACTGTTATTATAATAAAAGCATAAAATACTAAAGTTCATTTATAAATATTAAATTCCATTTAATCGATTTATGAACACTCACTCTGTCAGCTATATATACATGCGGGTTAATAGATAGATATCGGCAATATATAGGGGTTTGATCTATAGGTTCACCTCTATATATATGAACAAAACAAGCTCTTAGATTCCTTTAAGGCTCCTATATAGTATTTCACTCACCATTAATTAATAATTTTCATATATAAATATATAGTGGCCTGTCATTCAGCGAGGTCATTTGATATTATGCGAGTGCCTGGTAGGTATCTAATATTATACTTATCTACACTATGCGTATATATAAAGGCACTTGTGCGTATCTATCTTAATTGAAGTGTGTTTTCTGTGTGTGTTTGATATCGATTCTTATACTCGCATATACCTTACCTACATACCTATTTTACCTATATCAAGGTATTGAAGTTTTGTGTCTTAATTGAAATTAACTGCGTGTTTTAGTCATAGATGATGATAATCAATCGAAATTATATTAATTGATAGTCAAAATTTAATGAATATGTATGTACACATAAGGTTGAATGTTAATACAAGGAAGCAGGTTATATATGCGGGAATAACATGGCTATAACATTTTCTACAAACGAAAATGTACGGATTGGAGAGATATTTTTGTTGTTAAAGGATTTAGAAATGTTAAAGTCGCATTTTTTATGAAAATAAAATATTTTATATTGATAAATAATAATTACCTATAGAATTGGAATTTTATATTTTATGCCTAAGAAGTTTCATTTTGAAACAAAAGCTATTTGATTTAAATTAAATTCCTGCAAACTAAGAACCCGCAGACATGAATTATTGATAGTTGTAAATCACTAGGCACGATAGCCAAAAAATGTATTTCTTTTTACTTAAATATAAAATTATGATCTGATTGGAAATAATTTCAGACCTTTTTTGGCACTTTTGCCTTGCAAATGTGTTTTTTTTTAATTTGTATACGCTGAAAATATAAATTTACAAAAAATTTCATCACTTAAGTAAATCATTAAGGGTAGTCACGCACGATCTGTAGCAACGAGTCTAGTAAAAATGCGAAATTTAATTTTTTTAATTAGATCGTGAACGCGCTTTTTCTTATCTGTTTGCAACACTGAAGCAAATGTCAAAATGAACTTTTAGGGTTTTTTGTTTAATGAATGAAATCGAGAGTCATGTTAATTTCCTTTTCAGTCCACTTTTTAACAGGGTTTTCCCTCCGGCGGCGCGGCGCTTCTTTTTTTCAATTAACTCCATTTTGAGAATAAAAAGAACAAGAAGAATTTTTGATTTATAATATGATTTTTTTTTTATTTCTGCCTCCAAAGACTTTTAACGGACCAAAAAATTTGAAGAGTGACATTTGGTGAGCTGGCAAAAACTCAATTATACAAACTTACACTGTGGTATTTTCTGTTGCAATAGGTTTCGGGTATAGCTGAATTTCGAAGCTGTTGCAAAATTGCACTCTGTATATTTTGTTGTTGTAGTGTTGTAAAATTTTACATTTCTGCATTTTTACAATGATACTAGACTTGTTGCATCGAATCGGGAATACCCCTATTATTTTACATTTTAAGAGAAGTGATAACTAAAATTAGCGAAGTACTCCGTGCGAAATACATACAAAGTGCGAAGTAAGAAAAGCAAAGTGCGACGTAAGAATCGCGATGTAAGAAGTGTGCAGTGCGAGGTAAGAAGTACGAAGAACGAATTGCGAAGTGCGAAGATCGAATTGCGAAGTAAGAAGTGTGAAGGGCGAAATGTGAAGTAAGTAGGGCGAAATGTGAAGTGAGAAGGGCGAATTGCGAAGTGAGAAAGGCAAAGTGCGAAGTGAGAGCGACGAAGTGCGAAGAACAAATTGCGAAGTTCGAAGTAAGAGCGTGAAATGCGAAGTAAGAAGCATGAAGTGCGAAGTAGGAAGTACAAAGTGAGAAGCAAGAAGTGCAAAGTAAGAGGTGCGAACTACGAAGAACGAACTGCGAAGTGCGATTTACATAGTGCGAACTGCGCTGTGCGAAGTTGAGTTGTTTAAAATTATTTGATTCTTCCAAAAAAACAAAAAAAATAAAAAAAAATGAAGAATGAAGTGGAAGAATTTTTCAAAGGGATATAAAAATTAGCTCGAGTTAGAGAGATCTTTGGAAAAATTCGAGTTATAGAAGTTTTAATAATTTTTATTTTTGTTCAAACCATATTATAGAATTTAAAAAGAAGGTTTGAAAAAATTAAATAAAGAGAAGAAGGTACCCTTCTTTTTACTTAGATGATGGATTTTGTATTGAAAATTGAGGGGAAATTAACAATATGGCGAAAAGAGATAAATTTGACTTATAGAAGAGGTTCGACTTGGTGGGAATCGCCTATCGCGAAAGAAATTTCCCGGAATTTTTTGTCCCATATTTTTGGGAATTTTTCTATCACGATCATCTTGGGAAAATAATCCTTTCAGTAATTAAAAGCTATCGTGAATAATTTTTCCAGGGAACTTTTTCGCATGTATAAGATCTTGGGGAAAAATTATTTCGTGGGAGATTCGCGATTCATTCCCCGGTATTTTATATTTTACCAGGGAAAAAAATTTCATTATGTTGGCGATGAAGCTGATTATTCATTTTATATATGTCGATTATGGAATCCGCAAGACTGCATCCACAGTGATTCTCCATTACAGTGTTCTCTTTTTCTTTTCATGACAAATGGATAAAGAGAAAAGAGAGCACTGCAGTGCAAATGACTGCGGATCCAGTATCGCGGATTCCATAATCGACATGGTTGTTATTATTATACAACAACATCAAGCACATATAATATTTTTAATAAATGTATGAAAACAAAACATTTGATAAATCGCTTTGGTTAGCCGCTTAAGAAATTAAAAATGAATATGTTCCACAATCTCTTTCAAAATCAATCAATGTCTTTAAAATTAGTCATTCAATTAATTTCGTATCAAAATAGAAACTGTGAAAAGTAAATTTTTAAATTTCACGTGAATAATTTTCTACCTATTTATTTCATTTTGACTCGAACTTAGTAAATCATAATTTTCATTTAAAATCTGCTACATAATCTTAAAAAAACTGCTGGGTACCAAGTTTAATAAAAAACGGTCAAGTCAGTTTCGAATTATGTATTAAGTTTAAAAAAAAAAAAATTTGAAACAAGTTGCATGTGAAAAAATGGATACGAGGAAAGTTGAATGAATCAAAATGATTTATGTATAGTCTATACTGTATACTTGGCTTTAAATGAAAGCTTATGTGGAATTTAAAATAGATTGTTCCACGTTCAAAATTATTTCCATGAATAACTCATTTTCAATCAAACAGCTTTAAATTATTGAACACTTTATACCTAAATTAAATATATAGTTGAATCAAATGTGTGTATAAGGTTAGAGATATATCTACACTACATGTATCTATAACATATCAATTCAATCAAATGAAACTGCTTTTTGTTACCTCATCCAACCAAACACTCTAAAATGTCAACTTAATTTCAAGTTGCCCACGTTTATAAATATATATACATTTCACTATATGCTGTGCTGCAATCAACAACAAGAGCTATGAGGGAAACACATTTATCAATGCTTAATTAGCATTGGATAATAGCGCAAAACACATCCTTGACATCGAGAGATACGATAGTTTAGATGCCTTTATATATGTACAAAAAGTACACCACGTCAATAGCCGTGTGTTTTCCCTGTACCCTAACCTATTTTCATATAAAGACCCGGAAATTGACCTTACCTCAAAATAAACCTCTGCCCACAACAACAACAAAAACAACAACAGTGATGTGGGTTTTGCTATTGCTCTTGAATCAGCTTTCTGTTTCTCTGATGCTGCTGGATGCTGCTTCTACGGCGCAGGGTTATAAGTCCACAGGCGAAAAGTCCATAATAGATTTTGGACCCACTCTAGTGGGTTAGTAGTCCACAAATATACTGTGGATTTTTGAACCACCTTTGTGGGCCAGAAGTCCACAGGAAATTCTTGTGGACTTCGGGCCCATTGATTGTGTATTTTTGACTCACTTAAGTGATTTCGAAAATATTCAGTTTTAAGGGTTCCATAGGAAAAATACAAAGTGGGTTCAAAGGATTTTAACTCCGCAATTCCGTTGCAGTACCTTCAGAGGCCCGCTTCGCGGGTTCCAAGTATTGTATCTCCCTTGTTGGGGGGCTTTGTAGCGCTCCCGCAACTCCGTTGCTCCGCTTAGGGTATGTCTAGTCACCAGGCAGGCGCCAATGTCAACAGTTTTCTTAATAAACGGTTCCTTGGGTAATTTAAAAAAATTCCATATATCAATATTTGTGGACTTATGATCCACTTTCTTTCTAAAATTATGGAATATTGACCCATTTTTGTGTGGACTTCTGGCTCATGAGGGTGGGTTATAAGTCCACAATTGATTTGAACCCACCCAATTAGTGGGTCAAAAGTCCATTGTAAACTTTTGCCCTGTGGACTTATGACCTTGCGCCGCTTCTACTGCTATTGCTGTTGCTGCATCACTTCATTTAATTTCGATCAAGAACAACTATTTAGATTCCCCCTTTGGAGGCTATCTATACAATGGATAAACAAATAGAGTCCTAGACCACAAAAACAATAAAAACAACACGAATCCTAGGGACGACACTCTCTACACTATAAACATTGAGGTGTACACGTTTGAGTCATCATCATCATATAGCGAGAGTCCTATAGTCCTATATGGCGCACACCTTTATAAAGCGCCATTAAAGTTGGGAATGGAAAATTAACTGGTTAACTGAACACGTAACAAGAGATACATTCACTTAAACCAGTGCAAGTTGTGCAATTAATTAAGAATGTAATTAGGGGTGAGAATTGAAAATTTCATGTGCACTATCAAGCAACTAACTCTCTTTCTACATCGCGGGCATGAATATTGCGGGGAAAGGGGAGGGGGTTTCGTATATGCGAATTGTTTTTCATTATAATAGTGCACTTAAAAGGAAGCAGCAGGAGATCATATATGTACATTCAAGTGCAATATAGACCGTTGGGACTCCTAAAAATTTAGATATGAAAACGATGAAAACCACCCCTCACCCCATCTACCCACACAGAAATTCCATATTTGAATTTGTTTTAAGAACTTCATGAAATTTTAGCAAAGGGTAGCTATACAAATGTGGAGAATTATTATGATGGGGAGTGAAATTATGTTCCTCTATTGTTTTATGTATAGGGCAGCTTCTGCGGGTGTAGTATGGACATTCTTTAAATATTCAACTGTTGGATGCCGTTATGCGAAAAGTATTTTTGCAAATAGGTCTAATTGATTTGAAATACTTTACTTAACAAGCATATAATCAGTTGGTTTATTAATAATGTCGTTAGTAAATATCGTTTGTAAATTTAACAATCATTATAGATTTTATGTTCATTATTTGTGTGCTTTTGGGCGCCACTTTGATAGATTTCTACAAATCGAAGTCGATTTTCCAACCTACAGTTGTATATTTTTTGTTTTTTTTTTTTTTTTTGCTTATGAGTATTACAGGCCAGTTTCACAGTGCACACTTTAACAAAATAAGTGGCGTTTAATTTTTTCGTATTGGCACTTTAGGCTCAGTTTTACTGTCTGAGTAAGTGGCCAATAGGCATAGTTTCACACTCGATTAAGTGTCACTTAAGTCCCAAATATGGAAAACAAATGCACAATTTCACAGTGTAAACTCGTCGGAATAAGTGACACTTAAGTCTCCCATGTTGGCCACTTAAGTTCCACTTATACTCAGACTGTAAAACTGCGGCTAAAGTGCAAAAATGGTAAAATTTTATGCCACTTATTTTGTTAAGTGTGCCCTGTGAAACTGGCCATTAAGAGTCACTTCTTCAGATTCTTCAACTTTGAAATTGGGGATCAGTCTTCCATATCAAGCATTTAAGTGACACTTACTTCCTTTGAGAAAAAGGGCCTAAATCGAATTTATTGAAAGTAAGTGCAAAATATCTCATAACACAGAGCCCATTTTCCTTTGCTTAGGAGAAATGGCAAAACTGACCGATATTATAGTACGTGTTAGTAGTGTGAAGCAAGTAGCTAGTAGTAGAAAGTTAAAATTGGTAATTAAACTAATCTTGACTTTAAAACATAACATGTGTAATTTTTTCCGCCTACTGACACACCCATTTTTCTTGTAACGTGAGTTTTTCTTAGACGTGTGGTTTTCAATCTGGCAATACCTCTTTCGGAGTTGGTCTTTTTGACAGCTGTCACTTGATTTATGCTCAGTTTGGTTTACCATTTCATAATGAATAGGAGGATGTTGATGTGGACGACCTTTGGTTCCAACAAGACGGCGCTACATGCCATACAGCCAACGAAACAATCAATTTATTGAAGGAAAATTTTGTTGAGCGCATTATCTCTCGTCGTGGGCCTAAGGCGTGGCCTCCAATGTCGTGCGATTTAACACCGCTGGACTATATTTTGTGGGGTTATGTGAAGTCGCTTGTCTAGAACATTCGGCGCGTTATTGGTGATATACGCCCCAATTGCTACGAAAAGTGGTCGAAAATTGGGTCTGTTGGCTGGAATTTATTCATGCTAGCCGTGGCGGCCACTTGCCTGAAATCATTTTTAAAACATAATGGCAAACCCTTATCTTATAATCACTTTTTTTTTTTATTTCTTCTTGAGAACCACACGTCTTAAAAAGCACCCTTTATATACGAATTTAAATTTATTCCTTATTTAAGCTTTAAATTTGTAATAAAATTGTCTTGAACCTACAGCATGATAGATTTGTTTTTTTTTTTTTTTTGAAAATTCACCTACGACCACGCCCACTTTAAATTAATTTATTCCACAGTGTTGTAATAATACTACATCCCACTTTTCTTGTACATATTTGAATTTGTTTCGTATGCAAGCTCCAAATTTTGTATAAAGCTCTCTTGAGGCTACAGCATGACAGGTGTGGTTTAAAAAAAAATCCACATCACGCCCACTTCATTAATTCGTTCTACAATATTTTAATGAATACCTTTATTTTTTTGAATTAAGAATACCAAGCGAAAAAGCTGATGGAGTGTGATAAAATTTAACATTTATTGACTATAAGTCATAGCTTTGGTTTAAAAAATATGAGTATAAGCTGGAACATACAAATTCATTCGCTGACAATTTTGTGTAAGAGCATTTCACTTTTAATCGAACCGCTGTTTACAAGTTTTAAAGGCTGAATTTTTGTTAGGAAATTTTAAACAAAAATTTTTGCTGGGGAATTTTAAACAAAAATTTTTGTTTTATTTCCTTACTCAAAAGGTAAAGTGGCGGTTAATTCGACTTAAGACAAAAACGTTTTTTCAACACTTAACAAGGATTAACTGCAGTTCAAGGCTTTAAATCGAAATTAAATGTAAGCTTCGAATGTATTTAAGTCAACTCCAAATAAGAATTCTAAATCACATAAATCCCCAATTTTAAAATAACAATAACTTCCCACCCAGAATTATTTATACTGAAAACTACCTTCGTCTTGTTTAAATTTAGATCTCCCAACAAGTATATTTTTTGATTATACATAAATAAAACACAGGTTTCTATACATAGCTCCACAGCAAAATTGTCAAAGCTAAAACAAAAAAATAAAATAAAAATTTAATTTCACAGAACACATCCTTATCGGAACATCAATTTGACAGCTTCAGTGGCAGTTCGAAACCATGGCCAGGCCAACACATAAAAACCGGCAATCAAAATCCCAAGCCCATTGAACAACATCATGGAGCTCATATAATATATCTACCATATCGTTTTTCTATTTCACCCTAGGAGCTGATATCCCATATAACCATATCCTGATATCCGCACATCCAACAACACTAACCCCCGACTCCCAATCCCACCCACCAAAAAAAAAAAAAATTCACTTGTTGTGCTCTAATTCATGTGACTATCACTATCACACAAAACGAAGTCGTAAAAACATTTCTAAGGATGAAGTCAACCTGCACAGTCCAAGATACCATTTTAACGACCAGCAGTTAATGATTTTTTTCTTTTTTTTTTGTCATATGATATAAATTTTTATATCCCTTGTTTGTTGTTGTCTTCATCGTCTTTATAAGGAAGTGGTCTCTGATAATTCTTTTATTACAGAAATACTATATGTATATGAAGTCGTGCGGTTTTAATGGGATTGGAGGTTACCGTTCCATGTAATTTGTTCTTATCAACCAATAATTGTTTAATCACCTTCACCACATTCATTCTATGTATACAAATTATAATTTTGGTATACATACATATATTAACTGATGTAGGTATGTTTGTGAGTTAAGGATTCATTATACATACATAATTATTGTAGTTATTCCACATAATATTATTAGAGAGCCTTATGTGTCATAATTGTTATAAGAAAAAGTTCCACTTTCAGGCCCAAAAACTTGTCACATTAAGGCAAAATAGAACAAATGTCACGCAGAAAAAAGAAACAAGATTAATTAATATAATGAACGATTGTATTATATTTTATACACTGACAAAAATAAAAAGCTCTAAATAAATAAAAATTTAACAGACTTTCATACTTTCATTTTAATAAAAGTAAAAAAGGACATTGAACAAAAAATAAATTCTTAGCCTATTGGAATTTGGCATTATTTTTTTTTACCATCAGAATAAAGAATTAAAAAGTCCACATACACTAGTCTACAGCCAAAAGGGACATTCAATGCCCCAATTTTGTTTGTATTGTATTGGGTAGGATTTCAAGATATGATTTTTTGAATTTTTTGTGTGCTATGTTCGAAAACAGTTTTGGATTGTGTACGTAGGGCAAGAATATGAGGTATAAGCAAACAAAATTTTTGGATTTGTATCTAAGCTATGGCCGTTTATTTACATAAACCAAAATTTGACTTTTTTTACTATAATTTTGGAGTTTAACCTTATAAATACAGGGGTAGAATCGACTAAGGTGATAAATGATTTGTCATATCAACCATAGTCACATCGTCGCTACAATGCAGAACTACTCTAAGTCACATTTTCAAAATTTTTCAAGAAGAACCTTAGTGCGTAAAATGCTGACATTATGATTATATTCTATTATTTAAATTCTGAAGGAATTATAGGAATATTCAGAATATGTAGAAAATGCGCGGAACACAACAAGTTTCCTTTTGACATAAAAAAAACTTATTTTGAAATTTGGGACATAGACTAATTCTGCATTGTAGCGACGAGATGTGATTGTCATTTAGTTTTCCGTCTGGGCAAGGTGATTTAACTCAATTCAATACTTTCCAATGGCATTTGCCAAAAACATGGTTGCCATAGTGAATGTTTCAAATGTTTGTAATGAGCTATCAAAAAATATAACGAAAATGAAGTTTTTGCGATATAATTTTTTTACGTTTTCTTCATCTTCCGGAATGTAGTTAACTTTTTTGGTCACGCGAATGTTTATTTAAACCTGGAACATTTAAATTTACAAAAAAAAATTTTATGAAAATCGTAGGTTTTTAGCTTTTATTTTTATTTTAAGAAAATAAAGCACTTAATACGACACCAGTTTTCGTTTTTCAATTAAAATTCATAAAAGTATCGAATATTAAAAAAAATAGTACCTACCTACTTAATAATGTAAAATTTTCAAAAATATTATGACATTTTGAAGGAAAAAATGTTGAAAGGGTCAAAAATACTAAAAATGGTATTTTGCTTAATTTGGTTTAATTTTGTTTTTGGTTGCAAAAAATAATTTTTGAAATTTTTAGTAACAATTTTGTTTGAAATATTTAGAAAGACCAGAATACGAAATTGTAAAAATATCTGTCCAGCCCTATAGAAAGTTATACAGACGTGAATAAATAAAAAAAAAAAAACGTGTCATTAAATAACAAAAAACGAAATAAGGACAAATTTTAAAATTTGGCCATTCCACTTTGCAAATAAGACCATATCTCAAAATTGTTCGTTATTTTACTTTGCTAGACTTCACGAAATTAAAGGCCCATATAAATAATGCCCAAAACAGGAAAATACAATAAAGCCGAATTGTACTTTTGGCCGTGGATTGATCGCGTAGTATGAAATACTGAGGGCTCATTTTACAGGTTATAAAGAGAAATTTAAATTATTCTCTGAAAAAAGTAATGGAGAACCAAGGGCTATAGTGAGTGATTAATGACTATCTACTCTTACACTGTATTTGAGGCAATGTCAATTTCAATAGCAATGACAATTTATTACCTAGGTTGACCTTCTATTGCCACATAATAAAAAATGTCAGTATAGACATTATTTTTTATATTATAAATTATTGATATCAAAATAACCAAAAGAAAAGTTGCGGATATCGATTGTTTTATATTTAAAAATGCAAGATGAATAAAAACAAAAATTATTTACTATACAACATTTCTAATACAGAATTTAAAATTTTACAAAATTTTGGATTTATAGAATTTTTATTTACAGAATTCTGGATTTACTGAATTTTGGAATACAGAATAGCGACCCGTTCCCGTCAAAATGTTTTGCCTCTGCGATGGAAATCAATAAATGCCTTTCACCTATCAAGCAATATTGCAATTGTCATTGCTCCTCTATTGGCAATATTCAAGGTAATGGCAATGAGCCAAGCATTTTATTTCCTCAAATATTGCCAATGGAGCCGCTAGGTTAACCATTCATTTGTGTTTGTTGTTTTTGGGCAGGGATTTTAACGCTCTTTCTCCACAAGCTGTCGCGCCACTAATTTTTTTTTTAGAGGGTTGTCAAAGTGGAAAAACATTTTGAAAATTTGAGCTATCTCTGTCTGTTTATTTCTAATATATTGAATGAATTTTATAGTCCAAAAATATTAGTGGCTATGATATATGCAAATATTATATATTTTTTTTACAGTGTATTTATTATTTATAGCTATAGATACACCCACATTAGCTTAAGTTTGGATTAAAAAAAAAAAAAACAAAAAAAAACATAAATAAATAGTCCTTCATAGAAAACATGAAAGTCTACAACAAGTGTCTGAGATAAAAGTTTAGCTACTTTATTAATGTCTGGCCATTAATATTCGCATGATTATACTAAAACAAGTCCTGCGGCAGGCGGAGGGCGGCGGCGCGGCGCGGGCCTCAACGCGTTCTTAGTGGTATATGTATGTATATGGTGTGGTATGATTGTGGTGCTATAACAATGGCAATGATGATGATGGTGGCGGCACCTGTTATATTCATCATCACAACACTATAAATATCCTTAAAAGAAGGATAAAACATTTATCACAAAGTTGTGTGTAAAATATGCTACCAATTCATTTATCAAACGAACAAAAAACAAAAAACTTTTAATAGCTAAAGATAAGAAAAATAATAGCTTAACATATTATAATATCTATACAACATAAGAGTATATTGTAGGTATGATGAAATAGAATAGAAAAGGTCATTTAACCATGAAATGGCTTGTTATATATTGGCAAGATCAGATAAAATTGACGTGCTGTAAGGTTAGATTAGGTTAACAGGTATAATAAAACAAATTCTGTGTAAGTTTGTACATTTTTTCAAACTATATGAAAAAAATTCTATTTCAGTATGTTTTTGAGAAATTTAAACTTAGGTAGGCGTACCTTTCTCAATTATTATTCTTGATGCCAACAAAAAGACATGGAAAAACAAATGGGTAGGATAATAATACTCTGTCTAAGTGGGCGAATGAAATAAATATACAATTTGGCCTTAGGGCAGGACATGACACAAATCATTCCATTTCTAAAATATTATCTGATGCCAAATGGAATAAAGCTTATAAACAGTGTACGACGCTGGGTTACTATCTTGATGATTTGTAAAAGGCCATATCGATAGCGCATAATTAGAAGGTCTTAATCCTTAGGTCGACCAATATAAAGACGATATATGGAAAAGCTTTTGAGAAAGTCTTTTTGAAGCACAAAAGTGATATATGCATATTCTCGATTAAACTGTTTAGTTTTGAGGCAAATTACTATGTTTTAAGACTAAAAACATAATTGAGTTTTTTTTGTCACGATACACGAGAAATTGACAAATTCTCCACGAATATCGTTTGAAGTGAAAAGGTACTTCTCATCTTAGCCGTTTGAATTTGAAAATATAAGGCTCATCCATTCCTAATGACGCATACATGAATGGTTGAGAATCGTTATAGTCAGTATATTAAGGCGCCAGTTCTCCACCAGCTATCACACCACTAAATAATTTTTTTATTTTTAAGACGAATTTTTCTAAGTTTTTTTGAGGGATCAAGTGCTGCTAAAGGCAAGGATATTATCTAAAAAAAACAGCAAGGTTTGACTTGCTTTGAGCATGTCAAAAATGGAAGTTAATCTCATATTGTCACGTTCGTGGAGCTTGCTTATCGGTTTCGTATTAACAAAAATCGAGGTTGTAATAAAAATTAACATTTCGATGATAAAAAAGTCTGAAGTCTGTGCATCTGTACATTTGTGCAACTGTGAATCTGTGCATCTGTGCATCTGTACATCGTGCATCTGTACATCGTGCATCTGTACATCGTGCATCTGTGCAGCTTTGCATCTGAGTATCCGTGCATCTGTGCATATGGCATCTATGCATCTGTGCATATGGCATCTATGCATCTGTGCATCTGTGCATCTGTGTATCTGTGAATCTGTACATCATTGCATCCACTATAATTTGAGCTTGAGCCAAACAGCTGAACCGATTTACTAAAAATTTGGTACGAAACATTTTTATGTAATTCCCTTAAAGGAAAATTCCAATTTCTGTTTTAGATCATTTAAAATGAGTAGCTGCCATACAAAGTTTCCGGTTTTGTCAAATTTTTTGAACGATTTTGAATTTCAACTTCGTTTCTATAATGACCAAAGCAATTGTAAGAAAACTGCACTTCAGGTTGTTTTTGTCAAAAAGATCACATTACAACAAAAAAAAAGGATTTTGACGTTTTTTAAAAAATAAAAAAATACTAATTTTTAAGTTATTCACGTACTATAAATTTTTAATGGACCGATTTTGCTACAGTTTTGCAATATGGTGCTTCTTAACATTTCAAAAAATATTTAAGTAGGAATAGGGGGTAAAATTGAAAATTATTTTTTTAAACAAAAAATTAAATTAATTTAAAATAAATTTTTTAGTACTTTTGCCTTTTTTAACATTTTTTGTTAAAGATTAAATATAAAACTTAATTTTAAATTGTTTACCACAGGAGTAAGTACCTACGTACAATCCAGTAGTGCATTTTTTTTAATTACTTTAGACATTACACGTACAAAGTTTAATCAAAATCGTTAAAGAAGTTTTCAAAGAAAAATTGAAAACATACCAAATTTTTGCGTTGGATGAGTCAAAAATTCAAAACCAAGATAAAATTAACAAATTTTTGGTAAAAACTTTTTTTTTTAAATATGCAGGATATTTCGAAGCTATTTTTAGATTTACCATGCTGCCATTTGATTGTTTGTATATACCTACAAAAACACATATAAGAAGCTCTAATAACTGACGAACAACACTTGAAATTTTTATAGCAAAACATCTAAACCAAACAACTGGATGTTCGAGTACCAGGCCAATATCATGGTACCTTTGTTTGTCCTTACACAGGTCAAACACTATTTCTCCTCTACTACGTTCTTTATCATAAAATCTAAAAATTACTTTTCTATGCATTTCACTATACAGCTGCACTTTCTATGGAAAGAGACCTTATAACAAAACATAAATCTAGTCAATTTCTTCTTTCTTTTTTTTCTAAAAATATCATAAAATATTCATGGACACAATCTTATTTCTTTATGTTTTGACATCACTTATCTATAATTTTGGATCTTCATGCCTAACCAGCAACTCATACCTATGTACCTAGAATTTTATAAAAACGAAGTCAATATTCAAGTGAAAAGGTTTGTTTGCGTTGGGTGGGGCTGGGTGGGTTGTCGTGGGGTAAAGGTCTAATGGGGTTGATGGTGATAGTTTATACCCTTCTCATGTTTTCATAATAAATTAAAATTTATCATTTTCATCTCTTTGTAGATACAATTAATATGAAATAAACTCGCCCCCACAAAAAGAAAAAAAAAAAAACAAACAACAAATTATTTTCCACTTAAATGAATTTCAAGAGCCAAATTAGCCCATTCATAGTCCCGACAGATTTCCGCTTGTTTTTATTTCCCTAAAAAAAAACAAAAAATTAAAAGAAAAAGGTTTTCCTTAGAAGATGTTTCCTAGATAGTACCGCAATTTCCTTATAAATAAATATACCTATACCCAAAACACCAGTAGGAGTATAAAGTCCTGCACAGCGAGCATTTGTTGATATTTGTTAATGGATTTTGTTTAACTAATTTGAGGGTCGCTATGCAGAGCTTTAAAATATGTTCAGCCAACATCTGGAGGTGACTAATTTGGGGGCACCAGGTTACGACGACGATGATGACGATGGTCTAAAATAAATTTGAAGTAAACACAAAAAAAAAAAATATGAAGACATTCATAAATAATTTACATCACGGGAGGTTATTGGCAAATTATTTCCATCCGGTGGCGGCGCGGCGCGGCAGTCTGGGTGATTTCGTGTGGACATAGATTGATGCGCCGCAGCCGACTTTAAGAGAAAGCAGAAATCAACAAAAAAAAAATCTTATGAAAAATGAATTTAGAGACAGAAAAACCATCATATTATCTGGTGGAATTATTCATCAATCAGTGTGGCGACAAACGACAAAAATTAGGGGATGGATCAACAAAATTCAAGGCGATTTCGAAAGAATTTGAATGAAGATTCAAAACAGCGATAAGGGTGGGGGAAATAAACGCTGGAAAAATTTCTATCATTTAGCAGGGAAGCTAGCTGAGCTGCCTGCTTGTTGTATTTGTAGCCCACAGGTCCACCCACGAACTGTAGGCCCCCATTAAGGAAGTAATATACACTTCCTCTTACTTAACTCTATTTCTTTTATATACATACAGCTATTGTCATTATTTAATTAGCCCACGTACATACAACATACGTTATTCAACTCTATCTCTCTCTCTTAAATGCCTAAGAATAGTTCTTAAACAATTTATTACCACAATACGACCACAAATATGTCACTTTTGACCATTTGCTGGATTAGAAAATAAAAATATAGCATCCTTAGGGAATGATTATATACATATGTAGATAAAAAGATATAGTGCTTTCACTCTTTTGAGCAAACTAGAGATAATTTTCTACGCCATACTGTTTTTTTCCATATAAAGTCATTTTATAAAGTAGCAAGCAAAACGAGTTGGAAATAAATTAGAATATAAAAAAACTTTTCATGTGCCAGGAGCAGAAAATAAAATGCACTATAGGTTCTTCAAGGCACCATCGCATCGCCGCCGCATAAAGACGATAAAAAGCGATGCAACTTTTTTCAGAATTTTGTTTTTGTTCTTTTTTTTTTTTTTATTTTACTAAAGAAGAAGTTTAATGTTGTTTGTTGACCTGTTTTTTTTTTTAAAGGCAATCAAATTATTTTATATGTGTAGTCAGCTTATTCCTTACGATTTAACTTAACAGAAATACCATTTTCAGATCAAAAGAGCTTATGTCATTTTGCGCAGTTCGTTTTGCAAACTAATTAATTACTACTCGAGGCTTTGATAGAAAACGATATGGCCTGTGTATTTGAATGTATCATAAGTATTTGCTTGAGCATATGCTTATGTGTTGCTTGTGTTGAGTTTTTATAGCATAACCTTGCTTTATTTAATTCTCAAATCACCTTTTTGTTAAAAAAAAAATATTTTTATTTCTTTTATGGAAAACCGAACAAGAATGGAGTTTGAGCATTTTGCATACTACCCTGCAATGTTCTTTGACTTTATGCTTAATTTTCGTCGACAGTAATTATTTTAGTGCTTTAATGGATGACATGTGAATAAAAACGAAGCATATGCTCAAATCACATGTTCTTTGTATTGAGCACGTGCTTAACTGAGCAAAAGCTATCAAAATACTAATATGAAAAAAATTTATTCACATCAAACCTATCAAGGATGAGGTTTGAGATTAAGATAATTGCATATCAACCAATGTGACTGTGCTTTTAGTTCCTGCTTAATTTTCAATTTAATGCATAAAAACGAAGAATATGCTCAGAGCAAATGCTCTTGATATTGAGCATCGAAGCTCAGCTGAGCAAAAGATATGAAAATACTTTAATTCAAAAATTGTATTCATATCAAACCTTACAAGGATAATGTTTGAGATTAAGATAAAGCTTTTAACATACATAATATACCAGCCAATGTGACTGTACTTTAAGTTTATGCTTAATTTTTTGCGAAAATAATTATTTTAACGCATTAAAAAAAAAATGGGTATTATGAATAAAACAAAGCACATGCTCAGAGCAGATTCTCAATACAAAAAGCTGAGCAAGTGCTAAGAAAATTGAAGTACCTACTCAAAAATTTTATTCATATGAAATTGAGAAGTTGTTTCGAAATGTGGTTTTGAGCAGGTGCTCCATTTTATTCATACCACCCAATGCCTGAAGGTTTTAGGTAAGCTTTTTCTAGATTATTCAACAAACTCAATTTTTACTTACTCTGTAGAGCAAGTAGTATTTTCTTGTCAAAAAAAAAATTGGCGTTTTAATCAAGCTTAACATTACGATGTTGGAGAAGTCCAAAAAGTACATCAGTCTGGCCGTTTATACACCCAATATATACATCGAGCTATAAAGCCTAAACTAGTGGACCGATTTGGTTCGGACTTACTACAGTGCATTTTTATGTAATTCCCTTAACAATAAATTCGAATTTTGTTTCAGCTCTGTATCTAAAACGAATAGCTGCCATAAATTGCTCTGAACGATTTGTTTTTTTTTTTTCAAATTTTCTGAAAAAGGGTTCAAACAAGCGCGAGTGATGTTTATCCAAAAAAGAAAATTCCCAAAACCACAATTCCTAAATGAAAACCTCGTAAAGAAAAAATACCAAAGAAATAATCTCTTGAAATTAATCGCTTTGATAAATTTATTTTTGGTATGAAACTTCTTCCAAATATGTTGGAGATTATTTGAGATTATTCAAGGTTATTGAAGATTTTTGAAACATTTTGGAGACTTTTGGAGATATGGGATGGCTTTGTGCCACTAGAACAAGTTCTTGATACGAGCCAGGTTTGCATTCATTTACCTTCACTTACAATTTAAGCACGTTAAGGTATTGCAGAAACCAGATGGCCAAACTCCATCCTCTCGACTCAAAACAAAGGGAATTCTAGTTAAAAAAATATTTTAAAATTATACATTCATAACTTTTATATTTTTTAATTTTTTTTTTTACAATTTTTGATTCTATTCACAAGTTTTTTCTTTTTTACTCCGTTTATTATTTTTGATGTATTGTAAAAAAGTATAAAACTTTCCAAATTAATTTGTTCAACTATCCCCCAACGGAGCTCTTATAGCTTCATACAATTTTTTTTTTATTACATATAATGTCTGCTTAAATTTTGTATTATATTATTGCATCAATTTCTACCCCCGATAAAAATTAACTCTGATGTCCCTTCAATTTTATTGTTAATGATTTTAATGTTCATGAATTCCATTTTCGTCGTCCATCTATCCATTTATTTACATACATACACTCACCGGATGTGTTCCCTTTTGTTATATCACAACTTGAGTATAATATTTAAAATAAAATAAACATCGTTAAAATAATTTTTAAAAAATAAAAAAAAACTTGCATGAAAACATTTCATAAAGCCATTATTTTAATGATAATTATTGGTTTATCCACGTTATGGTAAAAGATAAAAGCTTTAAGTGCAAGGATATTGAAATTACATGATGTGCAGAAAATGATGTTGAATTGTTTTTGTCTATACATATTATGCGTGATATTTTAATTTTTTAATTTTTTTTTTTTTATATTTTACCTTAAAAGTAAGTTTTTGATAAAAAATATTAAAGAACTTTGAATATCGAATATTTTAATTGAAAATTCAAAGTGTTATGCTTCAATTAAAAAAAAGACCTATATTTATTAAAAATTTGCAGAAATCTCAAATGATGATTACTGACAACTGTTTTACTGTTTAAAGATAAACTTCACCATTAAAAACCTCTCAACTGATTCTTCACATTCACAATACGTTTGAATGTTGTTGTTTACAATTTATTCTGACATAGTTTTGTGTCTGGCATAAATTTAAAATTTTTTTTTTATTTGTAGAACCTGTGTTAAAAAAAATAAAATTATGAAGTCGGCATGTAAAATTATTTATACGCCATTTTTAAGTATTTTATAATGCGAAGTTAAAAAATTAATTTCGAAAAAATCTCTAACCCATATTTTGAAATTGTAATATTGAATTTTCAAAAAATAATTTTGAATTTTTTTCGTTGCATACCTGAAAAGGCATACGTGAAAAGTTGCATTCATGAAAATTTGCAGACGTGAAACTTTGCATACGTGAAAAGTTGCACACGTGAAAAGGCATACGTGATAAGTTGTATACGTGAAAAGGCATACGTGAAAATGCATATGTGAAAAGTTGCATACATAAAAAGTTGCGTACGTGAAAAGGTATACGGGAAAAGTTACAGACTGGAAAATTTGCATACGTGAAAAGGCATACGTGAAAAGTTGCATATGTGAAAAGGCTTACGTGAAAAGGCATACGTGAAAAGTTTTATACGTGGAAAGGCATACATGAAAAGTTGCATACGTGAGAAGGCATACGTGAAAATTTGTATACATGAAAATTTGCATATGTGAAAAGGCATATGGGAAAAGTTACATACGTGGAAATTTGCACACGAGAAAAGGCATACGTGAAAACATATTATGTGAAAAGGCATACGTAAAAAGTTACATACCTGAAAAGGCATACGGGAAAAGTTACATACGTGAAAAGGCTCACGTGAAAAGGTATATGGGAAATGTTACATACGTGGAAAGGCACACGTGAAAATTTGCACACGAGAAAAGAGATACGTGAAAAGGCATTATGTGAAAAGGCATACGTGAAAAGTTACAAACGTAAAAAGACGTAAGTGAAAAGTTGCATACGTTAAAAGGTATATTTGTATTATAAAAATTGTGTACCTATAATCAATCAATGTCAGGTCCAGGGCAACAAAATTTCCAGCTTTAATGAGTAGGAATTCTGATCTTGAACTGAACTTAACAAAAATATCATATTGACAAGGCCCTCACTTAACAACTTACAACTTAAAAGCCGTTAAACGCTTTTTTGAAATTAAATACCTTCTTAATTATATCGTAAAAAATATAACTTAAAAAAGTAAGAATCAACAAGAACGAACTTTTTCATTTTAAATTTATTTTTCATATGGAATGGAATTAAAATTTGCGTACAATAACAATTGATTTCGAATAAGGGATTTTTTATTACGAAAGGATTTTTAAAATTTTAATCAATTAAGAAAAGCTAAGGGAAAACTTTTGTATATGAATGAAATTGAATATTTACCATCTACATGTATCTACTCTATATTCTTCAAATCGCGTAGCTTCCATTTAAATTTAATATATGAATAATGAAAACTTAACATCATATTGTGACCTTTTTCATCATAAAACAAGGTCACACATGTAGTATAGGTACGTGATGAAAAATAATATTTTCACATCTAACACCACATTAAATTGAAAAATCCTTCATATATACGAGTATGAATGTTTGTGCCTTGCCTTGTGCACATATTAAACTCAAATCGATTTTTCCATAATTCATATGTGAAATTCAATATGAAATGCGTTTCTCAGTGTTTGAATATATCTATATGTATCTTTGTATAGTAATACGGAAAAAAATATAAAATATATATATTTCAATATTCTCATCACGCAACTAAACCACAAAATTTCAATATCCATTGCGACACATTCCTTTTTGGCGTTTGAGGGAGATTCAGTTGGGGAGGCATAGGTAGGAAGAGGGGAAGGGGGGGGGAGGTTATATATATTGTAATCGCACACGACACATTCATTTTAGTTTTTTTTTTTTTTTTTTTTTCATATGCCGCACTCCTGTTATTTCCTGACACTATATAGCTGAGAGCTCTGTGGAATGGAATTGTAGGTACTGTGTGTATTGTTTTGCCAAATCTTAAGTCCTTTTATTTGTGGTGACACTTTGACACTTATTATATGCGGACCCAGCGATCCGATATAGGGACAAATTTGCAAAATTGCAAATTCTATACATGAGTGTTAAAAATTGTTTTTTTTTTTTGAGTTAAATGTAGGTAGGTACTACATTTATCCTGTCGTCGTTGTCGGTGTGGCATTCCAACCAAAATAACAAAAAAGAAATTGAAAAAAAAATTCGGGACATTGCAGATTTTAAGAAAAATGAATTTTATATTCATGTCCTCTGGTATTTTTTTTTTTGTTTTTTGTTTTATTATTTCTTGTTTGAAATGAAATGAACAAAACCAAAAAAAAAAAAACAAAAAAAAAAAAAAGAAATAAAATCTTCAAAAACAAGAAAATAACATTTCGCAAAAGCAAAATTTTTCTGACAGCAAAAGAGGATAAAGTTTTCCGCGTGGAGAAGGACACATAAAACACATGCGAGGAATTGTATACTGTTTTCAAAGAAATATATAAGTGTGTTGATATGTTTTTTTTTTTTTTTAGGATAAGAGTTGAAATGTTGCAAGAAATATTTTACTTTTTTTTCTGGTTTGGTTTCACTCAGAGTTTTGCCCGAACAAAAATACTTCTCTTTTCTATATTGCGTTGAAACAGGTAAACAGGTCCGGTTTAGTGGGAGACAAAACGCAGTGAAAAGTCTGGGTATTTATAAATATTTGAAAAGCTCCAGTTCTGAGTTTTCTAATTGATAATAAGGTAGTGTCTTTTGAAACTAACGTGAGATTTGTTTCTTTAACCGCACGACACGAATGTTGAATGCTTTACGTGAGCTCTTACCTCCCATAGGAATTTAAATCTTAATGGTTTTTTATAATTTCATACATTACTGAAACATATTTAATTGAGATTTTTTTTCCCGGGCGCCATTTTTCCCAAAACCGATTAAGGTGGCTTTATTGTTACCTCACATTGGAATTCGATACCAATGTTTTTTTTATAATTTTTTATAATATTTGATCAATTAGTGAAACGCATTTGATTGGTTGAACTTTTGTTTTCTCCTGGGCGCCATTTTACTCAAATCCGATTCTAAAATTAAGGTGTCTCTATTTTTGCCTCCCATAGGAATTCAAAACCAATGTTTTTTTTATATTTTTTTTTATAATATTTGATCAATTGGTGAAACGCATTTGATTAAAAATTTGTTTTCTCCTGGGCGCCATTTAACTCAAAGCTGATTCTAAAGTTAATGTGGCTCTATTTTTACCTCCCATAGGAATTCAAAAACTATGTTTTTCTTATATTTGTTTATAATATTTGATCAAATAGTGAAACGCATTTGATTGATTGAACTTTTTTTTCTCCTGGGCGCCATTTTACCCAAAGCCGATTAAAGTGGTTTTCTTACCTCCCATTGGAATTCAAAACCAATGTATTTTTATATTTTTTATAATATTTCATCAATAAGTGAAACGCGTTTGATTTAACATTTTTTCTCCCGGGCGCCATTTAACCCAAAAGCCAACTCTGAAGTTAAGGTGGGTATGGTTTTTTATTTTGTATGTGGAACTGGTGCAATAGTAATGTGTACATCTTTGTGTAAAGATACAAACATTTATCCTGGTTTCTTGCTTACCACTTTTTTTATGGAGTTTCGAATTTTTCCAAAGTGCGGAGTACTCATACTCAGATAGTACATAGTGAAGCGGTGTGCCTCTGGCCTTGAAAGTTGTTTTTCTTTTGTTTTATCGTTTTATTTTTTTTTTGTGTTGGGGAACACGTGATGTCATACAGAACACTTGTATCCTCTCCTTTTTTTTCATCAGCAGAAAATTACATAAAAATGGATAGAGTGATTTCAGTTATTTACAACTTAAAGGTGTAAAATCGGGATATCCTTATGCAGGGTTTAGATGATATTTTTCGTGATTTGATTTCTAAATAAAATTCAATTTATAAGAAAAAAAATCCGAACTGTAATGGAAAAATAGAGAAATATATTTTCATCTATAAAGAAAAATTGAAAACATTATTCTTGATTTGGAAGGAAGCAAAATATGAAACAGGAAGACAATCAAATGGGAATGTGGTTTTTATTTTCTTTCTTTTTTTTTCGACAGATTTATAGAAGGTATACGAAGACGTGACAAAGTTTCATGTTCCTGTATTCATATGTGGTTTTATCACTCCTTTATCTAACCTAAAAATTTTCAACAACATGCAACAGCATTCACAACCAAAAAAAAAAATAAAAAAACAAAGACAAAGACAAAGACAAAGACAAAACAAACAAAAAACAGTAACCATATACCTACTTGGTTTTAAGTATTAATATACCCACAAGTTTCTCAAGTAGGTATAATGATTATGCGTTGCTGGCGTACTTAAGTCTAAAGATACTTCTACTAAGTTGTTCGAGTTTCTTTTTTTATATTTTTTTTTGTGTGTCGTATCATTTTAATGTTTCAATTAGTATACTTTCGCTGTGTAACTTTGAACATTCTTATATATACCCGCAGTATCTTTGACATTCTTCTGATCAAAAGAAAATCTCCTTAATAGCATCAAAGTAGATAGGTATATTAATGAAATTCTAGCAAAGTAATATTTTTTTTTTTCGAAGGAAGCAAACTTTGACATTAATAAAATTCATTTAATGGTTTTTTCTTTTTAGATTGTGATATTTTTTTTAACAAGAGTGCTTAAATTGGCTGCCTTGCTTGGGAGGGCAAGAATATTAGATACTAGCACTCTTTACCTACCCATATATCTTATTTAAAGTTGAAGACATATTTATATAATTTTTACTAACTGTTTTAAAAATCGTCTGTCACTTAATAAATTCAACAAAAACATATTAAAAGACATTTAAACACAGTGAGGCAGTCGGAAGGCAACAACGAGGCAGTTGAAAGGCAACAGCAACGCAGCGGTAAGGCAGGAGTAAGGCAGCAGCAAGGCAGCAGCAAGGCAGCAGCAAGGAAGCAGCAAGGCAGCAACAAGGCAGCAACAATGCAGCAACAAGGCAGCAACAAGGCAGCAACAATGCAGCAACAATGCAGCAACAAGGCAGCAACAAGGCAGCAACAAGGCAGCAACAAGGCAGCAGCAAGGCAGGACCAAGGCAGTAGCAAGGCAGCAGCAAGGCAGCAGCAAGGCAGCAGCGAGGCACCATCAAAACAGCAACAAGGCAGCAACAAGGCAGCAACAAGGCAGCAACAATGCAGCAACAAGGCAGCAACAAGGCAGCAACAAGGCAGCAGCAAGGCAGCAACAAGGCAGTAGCAAGGCAGCAGCAAGGCAGTAACAAGGCAGCAGCAAGGCAGCAACAAGGCAGCAGCAAGGCAGCAACAAGGCAACAGAAGTGCAGCAGCGAAGCATCATCAAAACAGCAGCAAGGAAGCAACAAGGCAGCATCAAGACAACATTAAGGCAGCAGCAAGGCAGCAACAAGGCAGCAGTAAGGCTACAGTAATTCAGCAGCAAGGCAGCAAAAGGCAGCAGCAGACTCGAATACGAATCGATAGATTGAGCTCAAACATATGGGTTCTGTTTAAAAAAGTGGGTCACGAGATATAGAAAGCAGTTTGAAAATTGTTGAAGAGGTCTTTTATTTTTCAATTCTAAATTTTATAAATATTTCCATATCCATAAAAATTCAATATGCTAATATGTGTTGTGTAAAAAATAAACCTTTTCAACAATAGGTATCTAAAGAAAAAAATCCCATCATTACAGTACATTAAAACATAAAATCTTTCAGCTAAAGCTTTAACAACATTTTATCCATGTATACATATAAGAAAGCCATCCTTTTAAATTCACATATTAACGCGTTTAATATTCCGAGAGCACAAGCATCACTCAGTGTTAAGATTATCCTTGCCACCAACCGAAAGGAATATTCATCCAAGAATTTCTATTTCTTTTTTGTTTTTTTTTTTTCTCCGAAAATTTTCTCTTCTAGCACTTACAATACATACATACATATACCTAACATAGATATTTACTTCAAGGATCAAAGTGATTCTAATGCCATTATGCACGTTTTTCTTATCGAACTTTTTTGATCTCTTAGTGCAATCTTTTACTTGTCGTGGTATAAAGGTTGGTCTTTGCCTTGCCAGCACAAAATAGAAGGAAGAAAATGAAAAAAAAAAAAAAGTGCCAACATCTTAAAGGTTCCATTGAACGTGTTCGAATATGCTGGCAAAGATAGATTTTACAGTTCATTAAATAGTAACGGAACTCGTCTGCATATTCCACAACCATACAGATGCAAACGATGAGAAAATTATTCGTTTTACCCATTTTTGCGCTCGCATAAACGATGTGAACTTAAAATCTGATTGAGTGATAGAAATATACGTATTTGAATGGAAACTTTAATCGGAAAAGGGAATTTTCCTTATGAGCAAACTCTATATTCAAAATTTCGTGTGTTAAGAGGATATCACTATTTGTATATACTTGACATTCAAGCTATATAGGCTTTGTTTTTATAATCAGCTTTGAAAATGGAAAAACTTTCGGTCGGTATAGGCATTAAGTAATACAATCAGTGGCTTTAAAAGTAATTTGATAAAACTTCAGACTTGGAAAAATATACTTTACATACACTATTTTCTAGTACCAATTGATTTGTATAAAAACTTGTCTAATGCAAAACTCAATGTAAAAATAAATAAGATTAAATAACAGTTGCAAAAAAATAAACATTTTTGACACTTGGTCTTGTATGTCAGGTTTGTGGTTTATACCAGTCCCACATGAAAAACTGGTCTAATGCAAAACTCTTTGTAAAAATAAATACAATAAAATAACGTGTGCAAAACAAACGTATATTTACAACTTATTCTTGCATTACATTAAGACCTTTTTTTTTGGTTTATACCAATTAGGTGCACAAATGAAAAAGTGATCTTATGCAAAAATTATCTGTAAAACTGAATATAATTGATTGATATATGCAAAAAGAATGTATTTTCTTGTATAATTAGTCAGATTTTTGGTTTATACCAGTGAGATCCCATATGAAAAACTAGTCTAATGGAAAACTTTTTATTAAAATAAATATAATTCAATAAAATGTGCAAAAAGTGTGCATTTTCAACACTTTTTCTTACATTATTAGACATTATTTTGGCTTATACCAGTCAAAAGCACTTGTAAAAAACTGGTCTAAAGCAAAGTTCTTTGTAAAACTGAACATAATTAATAAATATGTGCAAAAGGAATGCATTTTCTTGTATAGTTAGTGAGATTTTTGGTTTATACCAGTCAGATACACACTGGTCTAATGCAAAACTCTTTTTAAAATTAAACATAATTAAATAACGTATGCAAAATGTTTCCATTTTTGAAATTTATTCTTGAATATTAAGTCAGATTTTTGATTTATACCAATCAGGTGCACATATGAAACCATGAAGATCAACTTTTTCTATGCCATGTCATTAAGTTTAAAGAGAAAAATTCGTTTTATATACATACATATATGTATTTGGATTTATACCTTAATTTCACACGAAATAATTTAATGAGATTACTCTTGAAACTTTCATTGAGTGCCATGCCGAAAACTTCACATCAATAAGATGAAAATAATTTCCATTAAAGAGATGAAATAAATTCCCATGTGCAGTTAATATTCAAGCTGCAGAGCTATTTCTACTGTTGCCGGGTTAATAAGCCATTAACTTGAGAATAACGCTACAAATTTCCATTATATTATTCACTGCCAGAAGAAAATAAAAAAAAAGAAAAAAAAGAAAAAGTTTCTTCATCTTGCGTTTGTTGAAGTTGAAGGCTGTAAGAGCTAAAGGCTGAAGGCTAAAAGGCATGGAATGAACTAAATTCGACTGATGGGGCTGAACTCTGAGAGAGACCAGAGAAAGAGTGATGATGATGATGGGTTGGTGGGGGTGGGGGGGCTTATGCTGGTGGTTTTTGCGAAACTTAATTCAAATCGACGAAGTTTATTGCTGAACTTTTGTTTGTATAATAAGGTTTGGTACTTTAGCACCCTCTTCGCATGGCGGTGGCCGGTGGGGGGTGGTTCCTCCATCATTATGATAACTTTTGTCGTATATTTTTTTGTTTTCTTTTATGAAAATAAATAAGGTATCTTGTCGATAAGTCGTGAAAGAGGGAAATATGAAGTTTTTTTTTTTTTGGTATTAATTTTTTTTTTTTCTCAACAACTTTTGGTTAAGTTCACTTGAAGAAAAGATTTTCCGCTGCGATAGCAGAAAAAGTATAGAGAAAAGGTGGATTGCAAAATATATAGAACATTATAAGTATCTATTTAGTTCAGATTTTGGGTCGTTTTTATGAATTGAATACACTTTCTTTCTTTTTTAGGTTGGTTTTTGGGGCTTTAGGTATATAATTTGGATAATAAACTGATTATTCATCATCAAGAGTCTTTTGAGAAGGTGATAAGAGTTTATAAGATTCTATTTATAAAAAAGAAGTCGTTCAGGTTCAGATTTGTATGGAAATGTACCAAGGTAACGATGAATATGTTTTGGATTTTCAACTAAAATTCAAGATGTCATATTGAATATGGCTACGGATATAATGGACACGTTTTGCCAATTGAGCTGTCATGAACTCATTATACCTACCTTTTCTCATATAATTGAATATTTGTATTTTTGTGTACATCTGTTTTCTTTTGATTTCAATGTCAAAATCAAGAAAGAACTACTTAAACGAAATTCTTAGAAATATTCATTTATTACACTCGTATAAGTCTTAGTCGACAAAAGAAAATCATAACTTATGAACGGAATTATAATAGACGATAAATAACATATAAAATCTCTGTCACATTATCAGAGAGACCTTGAAATAAGGTTTTTATATTTTTCCATTTGATTCCCCAAATAATAATTCAATGTTTCAACTTCTTCAATTTATCTTATTCACAATAATAAATATGACTGAAAGTCAATGTGATAGAAAATTCATATATACCTAATTTTCCTTCAATTTCCCCAAATCATTTATATTTCTGATTTGAAACAAATTAATAAATATCAAATTTGGTGCTTGTCAATCAAATCACTTAACTTTGAATAACCAAGTCTTTTTGAGGTAAATATAGGTGTATGTACATATATATTGTATACAAAGAAGAGTGTAATCAAGAGCTTGCTAAGAATCTATTGGTTTTTGGATTTTCAAAATCTAGAAAATTTATATTTAAAGTCTCTTATATTAGACATGGACTTCTATAAACACAAACCTAATTTCAATGATGTGTGTCAACTCATTCAAGAGACTTCCTCTGTTTGCTGATTTAATTTTAATTAAATGAGGAGTTTATATGTGTATAGCTATAGTTTATTGGCTTTTGAAGATGAATGAAATGATGAAAATGTGTCATGACAAAATTAAATTCTTGACCAACTTCACATTTATGAAATCAATTTAGTCACAAATCATAAATTTATTTTATGATATACTCAATTTAAACTTTTTAATTCAATTAAATGTTGAAAATGCGTACTTTGATTCACAGGCCAAAAATATCCCATACAAATTAAGTCTATTAACAATTATTCCGAAGAATACCAGATCACCAGTGGTAAGAGGCATTTAATGAATATAATTTGTAAGACATCTCAACCCCAATTTCATTTGGGAATTTGCTTGATTTGTCAGTTAATTTAGCTGGTTCATCTTTTTTTTTTGTTGCCTGATTCATTATTTTTTAATATTGACAATATTGACACTTTACTTTATTTGTTCAATAATAATCAATATGATCTTGCCTCTTGTTGTGACCAGCTATAATTTTTGACACTTCTTCTTGCGTAGTAAATCAATTTTTTTGTTTTATACCAGTCAGATGAACATATAAAAACTGGTCTAATGAAAAAGTATTTGTAAAAATGTTTATTATTATTAAATACTATTTTGACTAGCTGTAATTTTTGAAACTTCTTCATGCGTAGTAAATCTGATTTTTTTGTTTTATACCAGTCAGATGAACATATAAAAACTGGTCTATTGAAAAAGTATTTATAAAAAATTCATTATTAAATAATATTTGAAAAAAGTCTGCATTTTTTCACTTTTTCCTCCATAGTTAGTCAGAGTTTTTGTTTATACCAGTCAAGTGCACGATCTCTGCCATTAGTTCAATATAAGTCTAGTCATCCCTCTTTTTGTGACCAACCCTGTTTTTTGTACACTTGTTGTTGCGTAGTAAGTCAATTTCTTTTGTTTTATACCAGCACTTATAAAAACTGGTATAATGCAAAAATATTTATTAAAATACATATTCATTATTAAATAATGTTTGTAAAAATTGTGCATTTTTGTCAATTTTCCTTGCATTGTTAATCAGATTTTTGGTTTATACCAGTCAAGTAGGTACATGATCTCTGCCTCTCAATATAAGTCTAGTCTTCCCTCTTCTTGTGACCAACCCTATTTTTGTACACTTGTTCTTGCGTAGAAAGTAATTTTTTTTATTTTATACCAGTTGGATGCACTTATAAAAACTGGTCTAATGCAAAAATATTTATAAAAATATTCATTATTGGATAATATTTGCAAAACTTGTGCATTTTTGACACTTTTTCTTCCAAAGTTAATCATATTAACTGGTTTATACCAGTCAGGTGCATCATATCTGCCATTTATTCAATAAAAGCCTTGACTTGCTTCTTCTTGTGACCAGCCCTAATCTAAGAAAAAAAATAATTGTGGAAATATACTCCAAAAACGAACAAATGTCCTTTATTAAGGCTCTGTTCCCAAAGGTATTATGTCTTGTTGGATTACGAAAATTCTTCAGAACCAAAAATTTAAACAGAGCTGATAATTTGACTTGAATAATAATGAGGTCTTTAGTACGCTGGCGATTGCATTTAAAAATTCAAAAATTTCAATAAAACTGAGCATTAAACATGGCCTAGTAAACTAAAGCCATTTGACTTTCATAAGACTCTATAGTTCTCAATTTGTTGTTACTTCATTCCAATCTTTTCAAAAATAATCCCTTTTCAGGAAGTCGACTTATTGCCATATTAAATAAGACAAAGTACAACTTGACAAACATTTAAAAGTACAGCACCTGACATGTCTCCTTCCAACCGCTTAAAATATTAACTAAAATGAATAAAATCAGAAAGTATTTGATTTATATTCACCACGTTCAAGAAATTTTCAAATCCCTTATAAAATACGCTGAGCCATTTGTCTACCTTTAATCACCCAATTGCATTGGCAATTTAACTCAATTTACATACCCCATCGCTAGATTGTTGGTTGGTAAGTATGGTGACCTAATATCAGAAGCTTTTTTGAGGTGAAGACTCAAGACCAAGAAAATAAAAAAAAGACCAAAAATGACAAATGTAAGTTGTGCTTAATTTAAAATGGAAATCTCTTCAGTGAATAGAGCATGATGGTGGTGATAACTATCTTTCTCTATGCTAGGTATATGGATATCGTCATCATCGTCGTCGTTGTTCATAAACGAATTGAAAAGGGTTGCGGTTGCGAAAAAGAATAAAAGGGGTAGATGATAGCTTTTCAAGAATAATAACATTTCTCGCCTGTTCCTGTACTATGTGCACTATTCCTGAATAGAACAAGGACATTCGAAGAAATTACCATTCAGACCATGAGCCGTTGTGATGAATCGATATAATTTATACTGCGGAATTATTCCGAGTCTTTTCTTCCTGGATTGCGCCGCGCCGCGCCGCGCCGCGCCGCACCGCTCTGCTGTGTGATGATGATGGTGATGGTAAATGTGCAATATAATGCAAACCAAAAGACATTGCCGGTAGATGAAAAGCAGTTATGCAGGATTTTGCTGTCCTTTCTCCAATATATAGTTTATCTAGATGCTAGTGTTTTCTTTTGAGAAAGAGAGAGAGGGAGAGAAAGTTGAAATGCCATCTTGATAATTTTAAGGTTATATGGGTTAAATAAAAGCTGTTTTGCTATATCTATATAAGAAAATGCATTGTTTAGATAAGATCTTCTATATTTGAAAGTGTATTTTATGCTAAATGGATATCAAATCTTCCCCTAAACATACATATGTAGGTACTATATACCTAATTTGAATATCAGTGATTCTTGGAACATTAATGTTCGCTCAAAAACACACAAGATGTGTAGTGTGTATGTTCTATCGCTATAATATGTCACTCTGAATTGTGAAAACACTTCAGTTCATGTCTTATTTAATAATTTGCTTAACATTATCCTGGAGAGTATATGATTATCTGAAATCTCTGTTATGTGAAATTTGATTAGAATGATAAAATAAATGTTTATTCCATGAGAATGTCACTTGTGCATAACACACACATTCTATCTCAATCCTCTTTTGGTGTCCTCAATGTCTAAGAGCATCTGGAAAATATCAGTTGTTGTGTATATATCAGAGTTTATACAAATTCAAGAAGGTCAAATGAAAAATTCAATTTATTTGCCACGTTCCTTGGCAATCACTTTACTTAAAAGTATATTGTTTCGATGTGTGCACTCGGGCGTATACGCAATTTTTTTCATTTTCACTTGGGATTTTGTTTGGGTAAAAGATATTTTTCTGAATTACTTCTGATTTTTTAAAGGGAACATGTAATAGATAAACTGTTAATTTCTTAAGTTAATTATCTCCCAAGTTGCTTTGGAAAGCCAAACCCTATTATTGTGCTCTAATCAATCTGTTATTCTTTAAACACCGGGTATGAGAGTAATGATTTTTGATGAACGTAGGCTCTCTGCTAGGTTCATCAAAGTGGGTCCACTGCAATGGAAATTTTAAATTCTAATGACAATGTCAGTGTTATGCAAATTGAGTGCTCCGATCCCGAATAAAGTGGTCTTTATACCCTTATTCTTCAACTTCTGGCGCGTCGAGATAGGTCCACAGTTTAAAACAATATTTACAAACATTTACAAAATTTTCAAAAACTCATGATGCAGGATTAAGTTGCTTGAATGCAATTTAAGTGGGGAAACCCAAACTGGGTCCGTCATAACGCAAATTCAGAAATATACAGTAGAATCTCGAAAAGATGAATAGATATAAAACAGGGCCCGTTGATCTTTTCAAATTGTTCATCTTTTCGAGCATCAACATTTGTTTGAAGAAGAAGATTATAGTTATAAATAATAAAATTAAATTATTAAATAAAATAACAAGTTAAAAAAAGCCCTAAAGTACTGTTCAGGAGGAACTAAGGGCAAAGAAAAAGTAAAAAATTAAAAATTGTGTTGGCAAAAAAGTTTTCATCTTTTCAAGTACAAAATGCCAACCCGTTCATCTTTCTGAACACTGAAAAATGGAAATATTTTGTTCATCTTTCCGAGCTCTTCAGCTTATAAAACCGTTCCTCTTTCCGAGATTCTACTGTAATGATATGCAGAATTTAAGTTCTTTATGTGTACTTATATAAAAATTAAACTTTTTAAAAAAGTGAATAAGTTTTGAGAAAAGCAACAAAATTAAAAAAGTCAAAAATTCAAAAAAAGTGAATTGAAAAAGGGAAAATAATTGAAAAAAGTAAAAAAAAGTTAAAAATATGAAAAAAATTGAAAAAGAAAACATGTATTTTTAGAAAAGTAAAAAATTTTAAAAAAGGGAAAATAAATGAAAAAAAGTAAAAAAAATTGAAAAATATGTAAAATTTTGAAAATAGTGAACAAATTTTGAATAAAGTCCAAAAATTTTAAATAAGTGAAAAAAAGGGAAAATAACTGAAAAAAGTAAAAAAAAATTGAAAAATTTTGAAAAAAAAGGAAAATATGTATTTTGGAAAAAGTCCTAAATTATGAAAAAAGTCAAAAAAAAATATGTAAAATTTTGAAAAAGTGAAAAAATTTTGAGAAAATTTAAAAAATTGAAAAAAGTCAAAAATTTTAAAAAAGTGAAAAATTGAAAACATGAAAAAATTTGAAAAAAGGAAAATACGTATTTTTAGAAAAGTCAAGTCAATTTTGGCAAAAGGCTCAAATTTCGAAAAAGTAAACAAAAAATTGAAAAATACGTAAAATTTTGAAAATAGTGAACAAATTTTGAAAAAAGTTAAAAATTTGAAAAAAGTCAAAAATTTTAAAAAAGTGAAACAAAAATGAGAAAAAGGGAAAGTAATTGAAAAATTTTGAAAAAAGGAAAATATGTATTTTAAGAAAGGTCAACAATTTTGGAAAAAGTCCTTAATTTTGAAAAAAGTCAGAAAAAATTGTAAAATTTTGAAAAAGTGAACAAATTTTGAAAAATTCAAAAAATTTGAAAAAGTCAAAAAAATTTAAAAAAGTTAAAAATTGAAGAAAAAGAAAATAATTGAAAAAGGCACAAAAATTGAAAAATATGAATAATTTTGAAATTTTTAGAAAAGTCAAAAATTTTGTAAAAAGTCTCAAATTTTGAGGAAAGTCAAAATGTTGAATTCCGGGATCGCAGAATTTTGAAATACAGAATAATGGTTTTACAGAATTTTGAAAAACAGAATTTTAGATTTTCAGATTTTTGGAATACAGAATTTTAGATTTACAGAATTTTAAATTTTAGAATCTTGAAATACAGAATTTTAGAAACTGAATTTTGGCACTTACAGAATAATGACCCGGAAAAAGTTCTTCGAAAATATTTCAAAAGCATACACAAGAATATTTCGAAAAACAATAGCCATTTGAATTATTTTGACCTCCCTTTTTCACAACTTACATAGTAACCCTGTAATTAGTTGGAAAATATTCTGCATCTATAATAAAATTGATTACTTCTAAAATAGCAGCATACTGATCCATTATTTCATTAATACTTTTACAACACCAAATAAAACACAACTAAGTTAAGAGTTGGTCTGCAGTAAAACAAGGAATAAGTGAACCCAATAATAATTACATTAACCATAATATGCCTGATGCTATACCAGATGTAGATATTGCAGTCAGGGAATTCTCTTTTTTTACTATATACTCTACCCTATTTTAATATCCCTGATCCTTTAACTATATAGCACCACACAGGTACCTCACCTACAGTATAAAATGTTGTTTTACAACACTGATGCGCATTCAATATAATTAAATTAATGTAACAAATGTGCTAGTTTTGTGGTTTACATCTGCATGTTTAATATGTGAAACTTATATTTCAGTATCATGTGTTTAATTCTTAACTTTGTAGAGAACTTTATGCCTACATATATTTAAAATAAGTACATACATATGTATATGCTCATTCAAATGATTAAAATTAAACAAAATTGAAAATCAAATATTTACAATCCTTGATTTTTGCTGCCTTTTCCATTTTTTAAAATAAAACAAATCATATAGAGCTATTTTCTCTCTCTCTCTTTCTCTCTCTGCCATCACTGTAGGTTTGAGGTATTGCATTCTATGGAATTTTAGTTTCGAACAGAGAAATAAATTTTCATTGTAAACAAAATATTCAAAGCATTCCTAGAATGAAATATATAAAAAAAATAACAAAAAAAAAAAAACAAAACTTTCCAACTCTTAAAGTATGTTCACTGTAGGACAAAGGTTGATGAAATATTTAAAACGGGTCAATGGACAAGAGGACCTTGTCAGCTTGTTTTCTTCTATCCTGCACCCCGACTTTTGGGTCTTTTGTTTCCGACTTTATACATTAAAGTGTATAGGTACGAGAACAACGTCCATCCATCAGACAAAAGTAGTAAATGTGCTTTAAATTGAATTTACCATTAATAATATTAACACTATACAGAAGATGAAAGTTTTGGAATTTGAAAAATCTTTGGTATATACACAGCAAACTTTTTTACTTCATCCTTCTTCTTTTTTCAAAAAAAAAAAAAAAAAAAAAAAAAAACTTTACGAAATCATCCTCACTCATGATGGATACTTTTGGATATAAGAGAATTTATATAGTTTCGATAGTAGTTATACAAAGAATCACTTTTATACTCTCTCATGTTTGGTAACTTCATTAGCTGGCATGTTCATTTGGATTAGTTGGAAAATCTATCCTTGTTTTTAAGTATAAAGCAAGTCCATTAGGTCTCAATTTACGTCTTTTCGTTTTACTTCTTGAGAAGATATATGTATATAAATTCTTCACACTAAAATACACATCTTATGCAATATCCAATGCCAAAGAAAGAATTTGTTAGTTTATTTAACTTAACTTAACTTTATTATTTAATATACCAAGAGACTTTGCTTTCGAAGTCACTTTTGATTTTTTTGTTTTTTTTGTTGCCTTGATGGAAGAAGAAGCTTTTAGAACTCTCTCATTTAAGTTTTCGATAAATGGAATGTGAAATTTAATTGGAAAATAGTTGCTAAGAAGTAAAATATATCAAACAAAAAAAAATAAACAGTAAATTAAAAGTGTAAAATAGGAAAATTTTATTTCATGGAATCGAATTAGTAAGTTATATTCGAATTATTTTTTTTTTCAAGGAGGGAACTTGAATCATAAGCGAAAAACTTATACTTTGCCCTCGTCAAAGGATTTTTAAATGCAAGCTTTCATGAGTGTTTAACTATTGACAACATTTTTCTTTGATGGATATGAACGCCTACTGTCGGAAAAAGGAAAAAAATGTCTGTTTCGAGAAAAAGCAATTTACTGATTTTTTTTATAAGTCTGTGGAACCGTTTATGAGAAAAATAAAATTTTCCAAAAGGACTAAAAAATTTTGTACTTTGCGTTTTTGGTCTTCAAAAATCCAACCCATCCGTTTAGACTATAGCCAAAGAGACAGACAGAAATTCAAGACCCGTACTTTTTTCTACTTCCCTATCGTCGTAGCATCGAATTAATGTTCATAAAAATGGCATTACTGCTTAAAAATTTTTCATTCTCCTGAATTTGTCGTAAATTTTTGTGTTTTTTTAACAACTCCTGGTGTTGCTAACTTGATCAATGTAATTGAACTTAACAAATGAAAATAAGTGTCGTTAATTTGTCGTAAAAGAAAAAAAAATTGTCTCCGTTGTTTTTTTGTTTAAATAACTCCTGGAAATGCTAACTTGACGTATTAAACTTGACACTTTTAAATAACCCCTGGAAATGCTAACTTGACGTATTAAACTTGACACTTGAAGTAATTCAATTACCTTTTGTAAATTCGTCGTAAAAGAAAAAAAATGTAGTGGTTGTTCTTCTTTTTAGTAACTCCTGGTAATACTAACCTGAAATATTGAACTAGACATTTAAAAATAATTTAATTAATTGTCATGAATTTGTTTTAAATTTGTAGTAAAAGAAAAAAATAATCACACTGTTTTTTTTTTAATTACTCTAGGTAATTCTAACTTGACATATTTAACTTGACACTTTAAAATAATTGAATTAACTGTCGTGAATTTGCCGTTGAAGAAAAAAATGTTCACGCTTTTTTTTTAATAACTGCAGGTAATGCTAACTTGACATATTCAACTGGACATTTGAAAATAATTGAATAATTGTCGTGAATTTGTCGTAAAAAAAATGTTCAAGCTAGTTGTGAATCCGTCGTAAATTTATGAAAAAAAAATAGAATGTCGCATTTGTGTTTTTTGGAATAACTCCTGGCATTGTTAACAGCCAAGTTAACATTATCATCCCCAAAATGGGGTAAAATAAGCTCAAAACAGGAAAAAAAATTGTCCCCTTCATACGAACGAAAATTTAATGAACCCTGTTCATTAAATCAATGAACCCTATTCATTAAATCAATGAACACCGTCATTAAATCAATGAACACCGTTCTTTAAATCAATGAACACTTATCACTAAATTAATTAACCCTGTTCATTAAATCAATGAACACCGTTCATTAAATCAATGATCACCGTTCATTAAATCAATGAACACCGTTCATTAAATCAATGAACACCGTTCATTAAATCAATGAAAACAGTTCATTAAATCAATGAACACCGTTCATTAAATCAATGAACCCTGTTCACTAAATCAATGAACCCTGTTCATTAAATCAATGAACACCGTTCATTAAATCAATCAACATAGTTCATTAAATCAATGAACACCGTTCATTAAATCAATGAACACCGTTCATTAAATAAATGAACACATATATATTCAGATGAAAGCCAAGCACCAATTAAGTTGGCAGCTGAGTTAACAAAATTTGAGGACCTTAACCTTGAATTGAATATCTAAGCATTAGAACTAAATTTATAAGTTTATTTAAGAAGTTCAAGTATATTGGCACCTTTGCATATTCTAGGTTCAATAATCGCATTGGCTTAGACGTAGATCAAGTTCAAAAATCGCATTGGTTCAGATGTTGGTTAAGTTTTGTCACATAAATTTGTAGCCTGAGAGTTTACCTTAATTCTAAGACCTTAACCTCAAAAATCGGATAGTTAGAACAGAAAATACCAAATCAATTAGGAATATTATATTTTAGTTCTTCACTGAGTTAATCCTACTTCTAGCCTGGTTAACCTTAATTTAAATACCTTAACGTTGAATATTTAATCATTTAATCATTTTGGTAACACCATATTTTTCTCAAAACGACCCTATAAACATTTTCAATGTTAAAAGAAATGTGTAATTGTCGTAATTTTTACGAAAATGCGGTGAAAATTACAGTGGTGACAGAAGGCCAAAGTTTTGTTTAGTTATTTTTTGGTGGTTTTTGAATCTTTTGGCCATAACTTTTTTATTTTAAGAGAAATCAGAAAAAAAACTAAAAAAAATCGGCACTAGATTTTGCCGAAACGAAGCGATTGCCGTAATTTTTATGAAAATGAGCCGAAAATTACAGTGGTGACTGAAGACCAAAGTTTTTTTCAGTTAATTTTTTGGTGATTTTTGAATTTTTTGGGCATAACTTTTTTTTAAGAAAAATAAAAAATAAAAAAAAAAATAAAAAATATCGGTACTAGATCTTGCTGAGACGAAGCGATTGCCCTTTAGTTATTTAAAATCGAACAAGTATAACGACTTTGGTGGCTGTTCGCATTGTCTGCAAAGTTCAGGATCATAAATAATTGTGGTAAGATTATCGTAATAAAAACAAAATTGTCGGCATTATACGAACGAAAATGTTAGAAAAATCAGAGGTTATATTTATAAAAAGAAAAAAGAAGCGTGTCAACTTTTTTTTTCTTTTACTAAAACTTTACAACAAATTTACCACAAATATTAATACATCTCTTTTCTTGTTTTCAGTTCTTTTTACCCATTTTGGAGATTGGCAATGCAATTTTTGTTTATTTACTGAAATTTTACGATAAATTTACGACAGTTATTTATACATTTATACATTTAAGTGAGCATTTATAAAAAAAACTTTTTACGACAAATTCACGACCATCAATTCAAATATTAGAAAATTTTTAGTTGGAAGTGATTATATGCTAAGTTAAAAGAAATATCGAATTTCCTAATTCGATTTTGTATATAAACTACTACCAAGTGAAAGAAAATATGAATTAATTACTTCCTTGTGTCCTTCTATCTGTGCATTTTTGTTCGTAGGTTGTGATTCAAATTGTATGAATTTCGGCCTTTAATTGGTACGAATTTAATTTCCTTAATTTATTTTTAGTGCCTCCTGAAGTTTTAATATGCTGAATCATCAATAAGTCTTGACAGCTAATTCAACAAAACATATTTTTTTATTCAACAACAGAGATAATAAAATAACCAATTTTTATTTTACAGAAAAAAAAAACCTTAAAAATATGTATAAATGTAAAGATATATCCTTAACTAAATCAATCGCAATTTCCATTATTTAAGAGGAAATTTAATCAAATAGAATATCCAGCTGAATAATTTTTTGAGAAGCTCGTCATTGAACAACAAACAACAAAAAAAAAATCCATAGTAAGCTGAATATCATTTCTAATCGTAAATCGTTATACTCAACGAAACGAAAAAAAAATACAAAAATATCTATATGTCCTCTGGTATCAAAATCATTTGCACAAAAGGAGACTAGAAACGGGTTATTTGATTTTCCAGCCTGATGAAGGCAGCAGTCTATATATCCCATATATATTATTTGTTCGTCATGAGAAATATTTGGCAAAATTGAAAAAAAAAAAAAAATAAATAATCATAAACATTTTATATATTCATGAAGTTTTTCACACATTTTTTTCTTCAATTGATAAATAAATATTCATTACTTTGAGTTTGCGATATTCATGAGGGTTGTGGGAATTAAAATAAAAAATATGCAAAATTTTGTTCGATGATTAGATTTTACTTAAAATAACAATAATTACGACAAGCATTTTTCGAAACGCCGTTACGTACATGCGACAAATTATAAAAAATAATAAAACATTAATTTTTTGTGATTTTAAATGATTATCATGATGGACATGAAAACATTAAAAAGTTTTTGTTTTTCTGAGGTTTTTTTTTTAAACAAAATTTAATTTAAAAAAAAGTTGCTTAAAACAAATAAAAAACAAAAGAATGTCTTTGTCCGGAACCATGACACAAACATAAATTCCATGTTGGCCTTGTTTAAGATGTTTAAACCTAATCTACGTAAATTTATGTCAAAGCCAATGCTCCCCGGGCTTAACTTAGAAAGAGAGAGAGAAAGAGATTAAATTCTGTTTATATAGAGTTTTCTGATGCCAGGATACCACTTTGCTGTCATGTTCACTGATTTATGCCAATTACCTGGCGGCAATCATCTCAAGAATGTTTTTCTTGTTTTTTTTTGTTTGTTGTTGTTGTTGTGTCTTTTTATTTAAATATTAATTCAGTCACTTAATAAGCAAACACCAGTCAGCCAGAGTCAGTCAGCCAACCCTGGTAGGAGGTAGTAGGTATAGAGAAAGCTTATAATTCGCATATGCAGCATCATCATCATCATCATCGTAATCATCATGCCTGGCTCCTTTTGGAATACTGGAATAGGCCCCAACGGGCTTGATCCAAGTATTTATCATTTTGTGCACAAGACAGGCATGATAAATAAACGATTTTGAGAGACTTTAAGTGTGCGTGAGTTATTGATAAAGTTAGTGGAAAGCAAAATTATGCCTTGCAGGTGGAACTTTATATATGTACATATAAATATAAGGATGTGTTTGTCTGTCACTCTATATCTATGTATGTTGTTTGTTTTTGTGTGAATTGTTTTTTTATCATTTATATGATGTTCATTAGATTGGCAATGACGAAAATATTAAAAGGATAAGACTTTGCAATACTTAGTTCAGAGTTGTAAATTATGACATTATTAACTTTATTAACAAAGTAAACACATACATTATCTACATATTTAAGTATATGTTAGTACCTGCCTACCTACCCAATTTTAATTAAACGAAAATTCTGTAAAATTAATTAAGCGTAAGTGCGCTACTTCATGCTCACACCGCATATTATAATTCAAAGTGACCTAAATTAATTAATATTTTAACAACAATAAACCTGGGAGGATCAAGTTAAAACTGGAATTCGGGTAAGTTATTAATAATTTATTGAACAAACTTATTAAATTTAATCATTTCGAGTTCTAACCAACATTTAATAATCATTAGCAATGAAATTAAAATTTTACAGGTAAATAATTTTTTTCAGTTTTTCTCTTAGCATTAAAAACAATCAGGGCTAATTGCAGCATTCAATTTTGTTTATAAAAGCTGAAAGCTTATACATTACTACAGATTGGGTTGAACGTTGGGTGGTTACCTAGTTAAGCTATAACAACCTTATGATTTTTTTTTTGTATGTAGGTATCGACTACAATATGGTGGGTGACAATATTAATTGAAGTTTCTTGAAATATTTTAATAAATACTGATTTAATCAATTTAAGTTGTACCTTTTCATCTAGGTACTCATAACCACATTCACAGTGGTTATGGATGCTAACCAGGGCTTTTTTTTAAACACAAATCGTTATAAAATTTTTTGCAAATTCCCAACTAGTGGAAGGGAAACACAGAATTTATATTTAAAATTGCATTTACAAAAAAACTACGGCCCTGGATGACATTTATCTAGATAAACTCGGAATATATAAAATATTATCAATGCACAAAATTTTACCAATACCTTACAAAAGTTTCCGAAAAACCAAGAAATAATAGCTGTGAGTTGATATCGATATAAGAACTTTTTAAATATTTTTTCTTGTTCATCAGAATATACCCTGAAAATTTCATCCAAATCGTTAGATCTATTTACGAAAAAAAAAAAAACAAAAAATTATAAAAAGTGGGCGTGGCAGTAGGCGAATTCTAACAAAATTGCTTTCTATATTGTTTTCTCCTTCATCAGAACAAACCCAGAAAATTTCATGCAAATCGTTAGAGCCGTTTCCGAAATACATATCAAGAAATAGGTAATACAAAATGGGCATCACAGTGCCAGTGGGCGGATTTTACTAAAACTTCTTTAAAATTTTTTTTGTCATTCATCAGAACAAATTCTTCAAATTTCATCCAGATCATTAGAACAAGCAGTCCTAAAAACGGTCTAAAAACAAAAAAAAATATTAAAAGTGGGCGTAGCAGTGGGCGGATTTTACTAAAACTTCTTTTTTAGTTTATTTTTCATTCATTAGAACAAACTCTGCAAAATTTCATGCAGTTCATTATGACCGTTTCCGAAAAACAAAGAAACAATAGAAGTGGGCGTGGCAGTGGGTGGATTCAACCAAAATTGATTTATGTTTTTTTTCTCGTTCATCGAAATGAATCCTGAAAATTTCATCAAAATCGTTACAATCGTTTCCGAAAGAACAAAAGCAGTGGGCGGATCCTATCATTTGTTTTTTTTTCGTTCAGCAGAACAAACTCTTAAAATTTCATTCACATAGTTAGAGCCATTTCCTAGTACCCAATAAATAAGAAAAGTGGGCTAGGCAGTGGGCGGATTCAACTAAGACCAATTTCAAAACTTATTTTCTTGCTCATCACAACAAACCCTGAAAATTACACTCAAATCGTTACAGCCTTTCTGAAAAATCAAAAAAAAAATAAAGTAGGCGTGGTAGTGGGTGGATTCTACGAAAATTAGTATTTAATTTTTTTTCTCGTTCATCAGAACAAAACCCTGAAAATTTCAACCAAATATGTAGAGGCATTTCAGAACCCAATTAATAAAAAAGTGGGCGTGTCAATGGGTGGATTTAACTAAGAATTATTTTACAACTCTTTTCTCGTTCATCAGAACAAAGTATACAAATTTAATTTAGCGAAAATTCAATAAAATAAAATAAAAGTGGGCATGGCAGTGGGCGGATTCCATCAAAATTACTTTTTTTATTTTTTTTCTCGTTCATCAAAATAAACGTTGCAAATTTCATCAATATCATAGAGCCATTTCCGAGAACCCAATAAATTAAAAAAGTGGGCGTGGCAGTGAGCCGATCGCAATGAACCAATTTTCTAATTTTTTTTTTTTCTATTTATTAGAACAAAACCTGAAAATTTCATCTAAGTCGTTAGAGCCGTTTTAGAGAAACCACAACTCGTTTAAAGTAATAAGATATTCTCTGTTGAATTTTCTATGGTTTGGGAGACCCGTTAAATATCAATCATGACTTCCCAAACAGAGCATATATTTTAAGCTATATCCTTTGATGAGAACCTCCACCCAATACATCTCGCATATTAATATGTCCCCCTGGAGTTAAATCACATACCTAGTATCTTAATCCTATTGGGGAATCAAATCGTCGTATGAGCCTTTGAACCAACCACCAACATGCCTTACTTGGCATAGTTTTTAACTACAATGTTACTTATATAGGTTAAAACGAATTAATATGTTACTAATATAGGTCAAATGAATTAACACTCAATCTAGTACTAATGAAGCTTCCCAAGTTAAGCGATAAATTTTATTTTTGAATTCCCTATACACTGCGCGTTATCAGAAATCATAATTTACATTGCTCATAATTTTGAAACAAAAACAACAACAAAAAAAATCCAACCAACCTACAACTTACAACTCTCTCTCTCTCTCTAATAAAAGCATCTCAATAAAAATCTTCTTTCTCCCATCATGCTATATTTATATTGATGTTACGCATTTTGTATATGCCCTATAACATTGTAATTCTAAAACCTACACCCCCTAAATCCGATTTCATAAAACTGATACCGAAATCTCTATCGAATACAGGATATCCTGGGACGCACTTCAACGCCTTAGTATGCAAAAACATGTAAGCTCATTCAATTGCCCATCATAGTGCCTTTGGGCTGACTCCATATTCTCTTACATAGGTACATATACCTACATATACATTTATAACGGGTATCCTTTTTGATGGGATAGGAAGTCCATAAACAAATGTTGTTTTGTACTTTTGTTGGGTTCCGTTATACCATTGAGAAAGTTAACCAAATGGAAAATAACTTATGCATGCAGTCCTGATTGAAAAACAATGAGCAGTGATAAGGACTGAAATTGCTTTTGGGTTAGGTTTGTATATACATTTAGTATAGGGAATATACAAATACATATACCTATCTATACCTATACTAAGTAAGGTATAGGAAGGTAGGTTATATAGGATAGAGCTTCTCCAGGATCTTTTTTTCTCCCAAGAGAAGCTTTTACTTTTGTGGTTGAATATATAGGCGTTCTATAAAGTTTATACTTACAACATTCATGTTCACGAGAAAACAGCTTATAGTCCTTGCATGAAATCACATACTTTCCTGTTCGCTATCATATAATTTGTTGTTGTTGTTGTTGTTGTTGTTGTTGTTGATTTAATTTCTGCTGTTGATTATGTTGTGCTTGTTTGTAGAAGAGAGAAAGTTAACATTCCGGATTACTCCCATAAGACTATAGAAATATGAACGCAAACATTAAGTATAAACGGATGCATTTACAACAAAATTAACAATTAGTTTTTTAGCGAAAGTTTGTTTGCTGTTTTTACATGTCACATAAGGTAAATAATATTGTATAGTCAAAAAGTTACTCCATTAAGACTGTCATTTATACTTCAAGAAAGTTAAATTTGAGTTCTGACTCTTTGAATGGGGTACGGAATTCTAGATGAATAGTCGCTTCGCGTCGCGGTCGTTCGTTGCAATAGTTATGACCAAATTGGTTTAAACTTGGTGATTTAAACTTTTTATTGTGCATTTTAAATAATTAACAAAAAACAAAAAAAAATTGTGTGAAGATTTTAGTTTGAAACAACTTTTTAAAGACGTCGACTGAAAATTGTTTAAACAAATTCCACATTAAAAACTCTCTTGGATTAAAAAAAACAGCAATTCAAAATTGTGGTAATGCTGTATTCATTGATGCAAGTGCAATGTTAGAAATTTTTTCGAATTAAAAAAAATTACGAAATTTTTTTTGTTTCACGACAAATTCACGACAATTAATGACATACTTATATTTTTTTTGGAATTTTTTTTGAGGGATGATAATGCTTACTTGACCGTCAAGTTAGCACTACCAGGGGTTATTTAAAATAAAACAAGCGCGACAATTTGTTTTCTTTCATGACAAATCTCTTTTTTTTTATTTAATTTTTTTTGGAGGGGTCGTTATGCTAACTCGACCGTCAAGTTAGCTTTACCAGGGGTTATTGAAAAAAAAAAACAAGCGCGACAAATTTTTTTCTTTCACGACAAATTCCAACTATTCGAATCTTAAAATTTTTAAATGGTAATGCTAACTTCACGGACATGCCACTTTCGTGTATTGCGCCCATAAAAAAATCTCTATGCTCGACAGTACTTTGGAAATTGGGTTCAAGTTTTGAACTGAAAAATTGTTAAACATCAATGTAATTAAAATAAATAGATTTAACAGCTTCTGAAAGCTTTTTTTTACACCGATTTATGTAAAACCTTCTGATTTATTTACTAAATCTTAATTTATGGGGAAAAAATTAAAAAATCGTTTGAGTGGTTTAAAAAAAAAATAATTGTAAAATTTTTTTAGGAAGAAAATTGGTGCGCCATTTATGTAGGTACGTATTTATTATTAGTACGTATTTATTAATATGAAGTTAAAAAAATAATTATGAAAAAATATCATATACCTAGGTACCCATTTTTGAAATTCGAATTTTCAAAAAATGATTTTAAAATTTGTTAAAAACTTTTCTTTTTTTTTTGAAAATTTTTGACATGCAAATTTATTTAAGCTTATAGGAAAAACATGAAAAATATTTCATTATAATCGTTTCAACAAAATAATGAGATTGTCGAAAACCAAAATATAGTTCTATGAGAGATAGGTACCATTTTTAATTGATAAATAAAAATGGTAGGTGATACTGATATAAGCTGACATAAAACCTTAATCAAAACCCTAGGAGTCGTTTTTGAGAAAAATGATATTTTCCTTACGGATTTTTAAACACTTGTATGGGGAGTACCGTTATTTTTGGTTATAAGAATATGTAGTTTTTATTAAAAATCTGCTAGATAATCCTAAAAAACTGCTGGATGCCAAGTTAAATAAAAATCCATCAAGTCGTTTTCGAATTATTAAGTTAAAAAAAAAATTGGAAACTTTTTTTAAAATCCAAAAAAAGAAACTTGAAAATTTTGCTGCACAAAACTTTTTAAAAAATTCGTCATAAAAAAATTATCAAAATCGGTTAAACTAATTTTGAGAAAATCGAAAAAAGTGGTTATATAGGAGGTAGGTACCTACCACTTGTAACCATTTTTCGGAATTATTTTTATAAAGACTACCATGTTCTGTAAAAAAAAATTGCTGAAAATAAATTAGGGCATGTTTTTGAGAAAAAAATTTTTTTTTTTCATTTTTTGCTAAAAAAGATTGTACGGCAGCTACTGTTATTTTTGGTCCTAAAAAATCATCATGATCAAAAAGTGTCGCGGGAATGCCCACAAAAGACTAGGTACCAAGTTTTAAAAAATTCGACCCACCCGTTTAGGCTGCAGTCGAAAGGACAGAATTGCGAGACCCACTTTTTTTCATGTCCGTGTCAAGTAAGCATTACCATTTCAAAATTTTAAGATTCTAATAATTGGATTAACTGTCGTTAATTTGTCGTGAAAGAAAAAAATTTGTCGTGAGTGGTTTTTTTAAACCGTGGTTACTTATTTAAGGACGTCGAGCAACAATTGTTTAGACAAATTCTGCGTAAAAAAATTAAATAGATGGAAAAATACAGCAAATAAAATTCGTGGTTATCCCGTATTCATTGTTGCAAATGTTAAAGATTTTTTGTAATAAAAAAAAAAATTACGATTTTTTTCTTTCACGACAAATTCACGACATTAAACGACATACCTACTTGACCGCCAAGTTAGCATTACCAGGGGTTAATTATAAAAAAAAAATTAAATACCCCGACAATCACTCCAATTATTAGAATCTTCAAATTTTTAAATTGTAATGCTAAACTGTCGGACATAAAAGAATTACTTTTTGTACAATTTTTTAAGAGAGAAAATTGGTACGCCATTTGTTACTTTTTTAATGTGGAGTTAAAAAATTAATTTTGAAAAAAAAAAATCTACCTATTTTTGAAATATTGATTTTTCAAAAATTAATTTTGAATTTTTATATGTAATATTATGAAGAAAGAGCTCGTAACCTCTTTTATTAAAAAAATCATTTAAATCGGTTGCACAGATAATGAGATAGTCACTAGTCAAAACCAATGTTTCTTTGAGATATACCGTTAATAATGGATTAATGTAAATATTTCTAATAATATTGTAGGTAGGTACATATTAAAAAAAAAAAAAAAATATCAAAACCGTACGAGTATTTTTGAAAAAAAAAAAAAAAGATTTTCGTTTTGAAGGTTTGAATGAAACAACAAAACTTGGGTGAGCTACCACCATCATCAGACTCCTTTTTGTTCAATTTTATTAAGAAAAACTTTTGCCACGACTTCATAGCCATTTGCACTACACACTGCGCACTTGTCCTGCCCTATGTTTTCTTAAAGAAAAATTCCGTAAGTATGGAATTAGAAATTGCAGTACCTACATACAGAACTTTAAGACGACTTTCGTCTTTGAAGTCTGTCTAATCTCAGTGTTTGAATTTATTTAGTATTGTTTTCTATGGTAATCATTATTATTATTTATTAAAATGTGTATCAATTGTTAATTTATTTAAAAAAAGAACCAAAAACATTTATAAATAAAACCCCTGAAGAAGTCGCGAAAATCGACGAAACGTTGGGAAAGATGAAATAATTTGTTTTTATTTGCATCCGAAACAATTTGACCAAAAAAGCCCACTTCAACATCATAATTTAATCATTGTTTATATCTACATACATTCTTTTCTACCTTCTCGAAATATTTGCTTTATACAAAAAAAAATTAAAATAGTTTTAATTACTTTTTTAACCAAATTACATACTTAAAATACAAACATAAACCTACGCAATCATATCCATACAAATTAATTTAAATGGAATTTTACCAAAGCTTTATGTATCTGCATAGCATATATAAAACATTTTATTTTATGATTAAAACACAGTAGGAAATAGGCTCATAAAATACATTTAAGTTTGATAAATTGCAAAAGTTCTGCATTTTCAATTAAGTTCTTCCAAGAAATAGAAGGCATTTGAGAGAGAGATATTTCATTTTAAGTTTTGAAAACAAAAAGTGATTTTACTTTTTGTCATCATGACAAGAAAAATGATGCAAATAAGCTCGTAAAATTTTTTTTTTTTTTTTTGCTTTATTGAAATTTAAAACTTTTTTTTTTTTTAATCTATACCTTCATTCCTGTAAAGATATGTACCTATTTTATGGGAGCAAATAATAGGCATTTCCTTTGACAAGTGCATTACTTCTCCCGCCTAATCCCTTTTCAATCAAATATAATTATTTGCTTACTTTGAAACACAATAGGTATACCTACATATATACATACAAATATGTATAGTTACATTACATAGTTACACTGATAGAATTTCAAGAACCAATCGTTTTAGTAAGGATATTTTGACATTTTCCTAATTTACTTCAAATTAATCCCAACTCATCTTTATATATTTCGTGTGATGTGAAAGTAGAATACTCTAGGATACCATCAGAGCGCTCTCAAATATCTTACCAACAACCACTCTAACCGTCTGTCAAGAATATTAAACACCCAAACTAACATCATCTTATAGCCATTTCTTTTTCTCGTCAAATCTTTTGTCGGGTATTATTTTTCTGTATCCTCTCCAAATGGGGGATAACACAAAAACACTTTTCTTCCCAAAAACTTAAGTGTTTATCCTGTCGTCTGTCAAAGGATTCAATTTCGCAACAACTATAAGCGCCATGTAATCTCTAGCTCATTAGTTTTGCTCCTGCCAGGATAAATATGTAGGTAGGTAGGTATGTATATATAGGAGAGTAAAACATAGGACATTAATCCTGCTAATTAATAAGAAAACTCCTCCAGGAACCATCTACAAACACAGCACCTCGGCAACGACACTGATGACGGCGACTGACGTAGTGGGCGGCGGAGTTGCTTTGGCTAGCTATATTCTGGACGACAGCTGGCTATACACACGATATCTTATATATAATCATGAGACTCTGTTTAGAGGATGGGATTTAATGAGTCCAAAGTATCATTAGAGCTAAATTGTTTGATTAATTAGAAGAAGAACGGGTATAGGTACTACATAATGACCTTGCGTGTTTCTTGCGACTAATCTTCGCAACAGTAAAAGATGTCTTACATTGTTTTCTTGAAGTTTTGCGTTTTTCCAAAATGAAAGGTACCTAATAATTTGAAGTGATGTTGACATGAAGCTTGAAGAATATTCTCTTTCAAAAAAATTTGCGTTTTTTATTGAATTGAAATAATTCTTGGGCAAAAGTTCAAAAAGGGTTAAATGTTTAATTAGGTACCTACATACATAGGTATATAAGTTTTGTAATATTCAGTTCAGTTGAGATTGTTAATTTGTGTTCCTATTTTTAAATCATCGCATGGTCATGGTTTTGCGGCACCAGTTCCAGGACTTAAAGCACATTAAGGTCAAGGTTAAAATTGGTGTCAAATAAAATAAAAAAAATTGTACTAATAACAAAACTATGGAGTTAAAAAAGAGAAAAAATTAATAACAACCAACATTGCTGGAAAAATAGGACGAATTAAAAATGATTTCCAAAACTACAATTTAATTAAATAAATTAAACCTGAAACAACTACGACAAATTTAGAACCACATGAGAAGTGAAAAATAAGTACATACCTACCTAGGTACCTACTTAAAATTCAGCTCTTTCCACGAACTAAATTAGAGAGCAAATCAATTTCTTTTCTTGATGTTAATTTGAGTTACTTAAAGTTCTCTTTTGAAAATTAAATGAAGATACATACATATGTAGGTTTTTTGTTTTTTTTTCATAAAATTTGCAGTGTAATTTAAAAAAACTTTAATTGAGAGTTTCAAATTAAAAAAAAAAAAACTCATAGGTATGTCGTTTTTGAGTGGGTATTTAATAAAATAACTTTAACATATCGGCCCACTGTTTGTTTGAAATAACATTGTAAAAGGAGTTTATTTCTGCGATAACACACTTGCTGTTAGGCTGCCAAGTTTTCGCACCATCATATTAATATCAAAGGTTTCAATGAAACAACAACACTAATCTTGTGACTCATCTAGCTACCAGCAAGTTTTTATAGGCTGGAGTTAAAGCTATTTCTTGACTGCCACGGCGATCCTCAGACTCCTTTTACTGACACTTGGTCTATTTGTTCAATTTTATTTCGAAAAACTTTTGCGTCACTGTAAATTAAAAAAAAACTAAAAGAAATGAAGTGATTTCTTAAAATTAGGTACCTTAAAAAAATTGTCTAGGTTGTATAGTTAAGTACAAGCATAGAAATTGCTCCAATTGAAAATGTGAAATTATTGCCTGAGCGATCATAATATTATTAAAATAATTTGAGGTAATATAGTTTCACGAAGGCGAAATCAAAATGCAATATGTGAAGAATCAAAGCAGTCTAAGTAAAGATTGATCCAAAATTTCCTCGGATTATTGACAGTTTTTTGAATTTAAGATTTAAAGCAAAAAAAGGCGAAAATAGGTAGGTAATCAATTACAACAAAACCCGGGCAAAAAACAAAAACAGAACTTCCAATTTAATGATTAGGAATGTCTTTGTTGGATGTAGTTCACACTAGATATTCGTCACGAAATGTACATATGTATGTAGGTATGATGAACTGAACAGAAAATTGCATATTGACAAGGCCCTCACTGGTCAACTGATGAGTCCAAGTGACATCGCCGGGACGAAACACCAAATTTTTGTAGGACTAAGTCCGTTAAAAGCCATTTTGAATCAATAATTCTACAAGTCCAATTAAAATAGTCCTATAAGTCTTCTACTTGGGTGATGTATTTCAGTAGTAGGTAGGTTTATAGAATTTGTATTATTAAAAAACTTTCTTCAAACCAATTTAAATAAAATCTTACCTGCTTTAATTTTGCGACACAAAAACTGAAATGTGTCTAATGTAATCGATGTGTCTAATGTAATGTATGAACATTGAACAAAGTTTTTTTAGCTTCTCGCTACTTAGGAAAAAAAATATGTTAATAACCCTCACCAATAACCCTTCTTCTAAAAGTGTTTTATATTTATACTTCTAAAAAGAAAAAAATACGATCAACAAACAAAAATGGTACATAAACCGCACTGCGTTTAATTATAAAAGAAATATACATAGGTAGGTATAGGTATATTGCTTTTAATGTGAACAATATAAAAAAATAACTTACCAAAGTAAAATGTGATGTGACGAATCATTTGCTATCATTTTATTCTTTTCCAAAATTGGTTTGTACTTTATAACACTAAAAAACTAAGCTAATAATCTTTCACAACTCTGTTTTATACAGAAACACAAAAAATAATTTTTAAAAGAAAACTTATAGGTAAAAACTAAAAAAGGGAATGTTGAACACTTTCTCGATTGAACATGAATAAAAAAACTCTTTTAAATTTATTTCTTATGATCAACACACTAATTTTAAAATTTAAATCTCTAATTTCAATTTTGAATTTACCTATTTTTTTCAACGACCAAAGCGAAAGAGAAAAAATATACCACTACCACCACTGCAGTCTGCACACACATGACACAACACGATACACATCACGACACGAGCAAAAACCGACGCCATTGTTGAAAACGAAAAGACAATCGAATTTATTTTGTAAAAAAAACACTTTAAACCAACGAAAATCGATAATTTATTTTGGAAAAAATGATTTTCACTCATTAATAAACAATTATTTCATATTTTTTTGACCCGAATATTGAAAATTATTAATGAAAGTAACAAACGATCGCGGAGCAAAATGACCTTTCGGCAAACTTTAGTTCAACTGAACTTGCAGCGAAAAAGCACCAATGATGTTGAATGTGTGTGGATGTGCATTTGAAACTTCTCCTTTGGTAATGGCATCAGTGTTGTCACTTTACCACAATTGTGGTAGATCTACCTCTTTTCTCCAACATTTTCATAATCTACCACTTCTACCCCGGAAGTAAAAAGTTCTACCCCTTTTTGCTCGTCCAGAAAAAAAATAAAAACACTAAATAAAATATCTGCTTCGATTTTTGAAAAAAAAAAATTTTCTCTGCACTTTTTATGCCGTTTTACCTGAATACATTTATTGGCTTTATCTCACAATGTGAATGCTTTCATCTGTCATTTTGCATACGCGTATCTACCTATCGTTTTCTCTTTTTTCCGCATTAGGTACATACCTACGTTTATTTTGTAAAAAAAAAAGTTCTAGTCTGCTTAAGAAAAATAAGTAGATCCTACTTCCTACTCACTTACTCCTAAGATTGTGTGCCTTATTTTAAAAGAGTAATATTGTTTACTTGGATTTCGTATTAACGGTAAACAGTTAAACGTTTATTGTTTGCGAAATTTTCTAGAAGAGTGGTCAGTGGAAGTCAATTTTATTTCAATTGAAAAAAAAAATTAAAATGCGAAAATTCTTAATTAAACTGTCTGAAAAGTAAGTAAAAAAGATTTGATTTTTAAAGCGATGGATTGATAATAAAAACAAAAAAAGAAACCAGCTTGATGTATTATTTTTGCAAAAGAAATGACAAAGATGAAATATTTATTCCATCTGCAGAAATGATTCGCTTTTATTTACAATTTAACAGCCCTATTCTGGCAAACCTCACTGATACCTCACAAGTCACAACAACCTCACAAGGTAAGGTGAACTCGATTTTGTGAGGTTTTCGTATTCTGGCAGCACCCTCACAACTGTGAGCCTCACAAAAAGTATCGAAAATGTGATCTTCTTCAGAGCAGGTCACAACTCACGAATTTGATATTTGAAATACAATTTTAAGACACTTTTGTTTTTTCTTGTCTGAAAAAACATTTTGTAACCAAATGAATAGGTTAACTGGTGAAAAAATTGTATCCTCTGTCGTGAATCGAACAAAATTTATTTCTCCATAAAAGAAAATTATTGTTCACAAAACAATTCTCGTCGAGTACGATCGACATAGAACAGCAAGTGGTGTACATATATGATATTTACATATGTATGTATGTGGCATCACAATAATCTTCGTTGTCAGTGGGTGCGTTCAACAAAAATTTAGACCTTAGCAATCACAATAAAAAATTCACCTTGCTGTGGTAAGTTTTTTTGTGAGGTTTCTTGTGAGGGTTACGCAGAATACGGAAAATGTTATCGAATCACAACAACCTCACAAGGAATCAACCTCACAAGGGCTTGTGACTTGTGAGACCTCACAACGCCAGAATAGCCCTGTTAATTTACTTAAGGTACCTACATTATTTCTTTTGTATCTATATTTAATAAAAATAAAAACTAAAAACTAAATTTGTTTCTCTCTTTATTTAAATTAATTCTACCACGGAAAATCTGAATCTACCACTTTTTTTAGCTTTATCTACCACTTTTTCTAAATAGGAAGTGACAACACTGAATGGCATCCATGTTAACTGGCGAATTCGGGATATTGCGAAATGGGAAATGGGAATTGAAGAAATGTGTGAATACTTAATTTTCTTATGTTGGGGTGGGTGGGTACCTACCTAACTAACAATGCAGGTGGTTTTGAAGTTGGGTTGCCATGTGATTGCGAATTGCGATTTGGTTAAAGATTTATTTTGGCGAGAATTAAATTGAAAGGGTGGCATTGGTTTTTTTTTTTATAGAGTTGTTTATATTTTTTCTTTTACAATAATGTTCGTTGTTCGGTGGTTAGTATGTAGGTAGTTTAGTAAAATCGTTGAACAAAAATGCTACGACTGAGTTCTTAAGTCTATCGAAACCGATGAGTTTTATTACTGTAGGTACCTACCTACGTAGGTAAGACAGGTAATTATCAATAAAAGTTTTTGTTTAAAAATGTACGAGATTAAGTCGTCGATGTTAAGATGTTTGATTTTGTTTGAGATAATTGTAGAAATAAGGCATTATACTGAGCCCTATTTGACCTCTGTTTTCAAGGCATTCTTGGTCGATTCGCAAGAAAAAATATTCAAATAATATATCGATTCTATATTCAATAGTATATCGATAACTCAAAACTATACTATGTGCACTAAGTATGGTTTTGCACGGTGCCATCGAAATGTTAAAGTTAAAAAATTTAATAGGTACCTACCTCAAGGTTCAGTGATATAATCTAATTTATTTTACTACCTACTTCAATTAAGATTTATATTTTTGTGCAATTAAAAAAAATTGGTTCAGCAATCAACTTTTCTTTTTCAACGTCAAAATCGTGTGTTTTGTATTATTTAACTTGTGAAAAGAGGAAATGATCACTGTCGGGGTCATAATGGCAGAATTTTAAGCTGAATATTGTGACTTTCAGAAATATGTAATCGTAACGACGCACGTGTAGTTAAATTTAAAACTTAGGAGAAAGGACAATAAATTATTAATTTTAGTGTACTTTATTCTGACGCAGATAAAAAATAGGTAGGTTTATTTTTAGGCGTTTAATAAAATATTCAGAAGGTACATATCCTAAAATTGAATTTCAACAAATCATAAATCATTAAAATGTCCTTTTAATTCCAAAATAAAGTAAGTAGGTACCAACAAAAATAGACTTGAAAAATCTGGCTTAAGGGGATTTATGGTTGAATCGTATTTGAAAAGTTGTTTCAGAGGGTTTGATATTAGGTTCAATTAGTTATGTAGGAACATTACCAACTCAATTTTAAGTCTTGGTTTGAAGAATAATTAAACTGGTTTTGACTTGACTTGGTATATTGACTTGATAGCAAACATTTTGCCCCACTGTAAGCTAGTTTTCGGAAGAGCAGAGATTTTCTGGCAACTTTGACAACTTTAAACCAACATTTTGCTAAAATTCAAACTTATTGAAAATTATTTTTTTTTTGTCTTTACGCATAGACATGGTATTTAATCTGTAAGAGCATTTTACTACAACTTTTAAGAAACAAAAAATACAGTGAAAAGTACTAAGGGCCAGTTTCACAGTGCACACTTAACAAAATAAGTGGCACTTAATTTTCCCATTTTGGCACTTAAGCCGCAGTTTTACTACCTGAGTAAGCGGAACTTAAGTGGCCAACATGCGAGACTCAAGTGTCACTTATTCCGATAAGTTTACGCTGTGAAATTGGGAATTAGTTTTCCATATTCGGCACTTAAGAGACACTTACTTTACTGTGAAACTGGCCCTAAATCTCGAAGACACTATGTCGACACTTTTTTTTTAATTTTAATACGTTCTCTCTCTTTTTGAGAATATTTTTTGGTAAGATTCTGAATCCCATCTCTTTTTTTGACGTTTTAAACTTTGAAAGGCAATTTTTTTCTTTCAAATTGTATCTTTTTATGAAGGTTTTTTAATAATACAAATTCTATATACTTTACTACTGAAATACATCAGCCAAGTAGAAGACTTAGCATTATTTTAATGGACTTTGTTGAATTATTGATTCAAAATAGCTTTTAATGGCCTTAAAGTCCTACAAAAATTGGCGTTTCGTCCCGGCAATCTCACTTGGACTCATCAGTTGACTATAGTTAGGGCCTTTGTCCAAATCTATGTAAGATGAACTGAACTTAGCAAAAATTGCGTATTGACAAAGGCCTTCATTGTAGTATCTTTTTATGCTTTTGAAATCTGTTTTTCTATAGGTTTCGGTTTTTATTTTTTTTTTTTCGAAGTATGTATATGGTAAATATTCTAAATAGTGTTGAGGCCTATGGATAAAGTAATCATTGTTGCATATAGGTATTTACACCCAAGGAATTAAATAAAACCTTTTCTGACTTCATACCCCGAAAATCAGTCTTTGCAATTCTCTCCTTTCCAAAGATAAACCTCTGTAAGTGGATTTATCCTTGTATATTCTTATATATATTTTCTATGGGTATGCATTTCAAAATTTTCCCATTATAACGCTCAATAACCACGATAACGATGGCCATGTTATAGCATATGCCCCAACACTAGGACTACACTTGTTACTACTTATATAATATCAAAGAACATATACTTTAGGCAAATAGTTCATCAAATCCATGTTAGTGCGGTAATTGATGCAATTGCACGCACTCCCATATAGAATCCATCAATTCTAATTTCTGCTCCTATGGGTAAATGAGAATTTTGTATAATATAAGTGTATATATGTGTGCATGTGTGTGCGTGTTTGTATATTCTTAGCCCTCTCATGAATGAAAAACGTCTATATACCTACCTACATACATGTTGTTGATCAGAGGAATTAACCTCAATTCCTATTGTTCCTATGAACATGGATGTGCCTTAGGGTGCATCTAAAATTTGGTACCTACTATAAGCCTGATGGATGTCTGCATAGTATACCCAGGAAGTATTTCATTAGCAAGCGGCAAGATTACAGATAAATCGATGTTTGCTTAACTCGTTTGATTCAACCAAGTCAATATAACGATTATACTTTGGGCCAACACATATGTATAGGTATATATGTACATAGGTATTTGAATTTAGCTGTATGAAAATAAAGGACAAATTTCAGACGAGAACCTTTTCCAAGTAACAAGAATGTATGTCGGTAATGGAATTCTCTTGACTATGACATGATGATGTGAAATTTTTCCAAATGCTGTTATAATCTTGTTTGGGTAGTTTTTAGGGTTAAATTCACTTGACCAGTCCAAAAATGTCAAATGATCAGTTAAATTGAAAAATCTGTGATTAATTCTTGCATGTTTAAGGCTAAGAGATGTCATCACATGAACAAAAAATTGATCTGACAAATTCTTAAAAACAGTTAAATTGTAAGAGACAGGTCTGTAAGGTCTTGATTAGCTTCGGACCCAAAGCAATCTTCAACAAGGAGATTTATCTAAAATGTTTGAGTTAAAAAAAATTCGAATTGGTTATAGAAAAATGTTGATCTTGGAGGGTTGCGATTCATCTGTCTATCAGGTCAGCTTGATTAGGTCATGCAGCCCAAATAGATCAATTAGGTTTACAACAAAACAACGTAGAAAAGGTATAATACGAATTACATTTATTAAAAATCAAAACTCAAATATCAAAGCAAACCACCTCAAATAAAGGGTGATTTTTTAAGAGGTTTAGAACTTTTTTAAAAAAAAAACACAAAAAATTCGAAAAAATGAATGAAATATTTATTTGAATCGATAGTTTGAACCTTTGCAATTTAATGTTTAAAGATAATTTCATGCAAATGTTGACCGCGGCTGCGTCTCAGGTAGCCCATCCGCTGAGTCCAATTTTGGCATACTCTTTCAACATATCGGCCGGTATCTCACGAATGAATGCATGGATGTTGGCTTCCAGTGCGTCAATCGAAGCGGGCTTGTCCCTATAGACATTAGCCTTGACATACCCCCAAAAAAAATAGTCTAATGGTGTCAAATCGCACGATCTAGGCGGCCAATTGACCGGCCCGAAACGTGAAATTAACTGTTCACCAAACTCGCCTCGCAATTGCGCCATTGTTTCGCGTGCTGTGTGGCATGTGGCACCGTCTTGTTGAAACCACATATCATGCAAGTCAAGAACTTCCATTTCGGGCAAAAAAAAGTTTGTTATCATCGCTCGGTAGCGTTCACCATTGACAGTAACGCTGCGATTCGCATCATCTTTGAAGAAATATGGCCCAATAATGCCGCCGGCCAATAAACCGCACCACTGCTCAGAAGGTCGAGAATGCCGACCATAAAATGGAAGCAGCGCGCGATGAACATTTCGAACCGAGCACGAATTTTGATAGTAAAATTCAATAATTTGCAAGCGTTGTTCATTTGTAAGACGATCCATGGTTAAATTGCAAACCAAACTGAAGCTGTTTGACAGTGACACAAGGTACTAAACACACGTCAGCTGTCAAAACCAGTGTTGCCAAAACCAAACCAGCTAAAAAATCACCCGTTACAATGTAAAAAATCCCCCAAGGAACCATTTTAAATTCATTCTTTCGTTTCTCTTTAAAAAAAATATATATTCTTTAATCCGAATAACAATTATTATTGAACTTGAGAGCTTAAGACTTATTTAACCAAGAAATTGTGGTAATAATTTATTTTTCTTTAACTTTGTGTGGAATTTTTCTAGGCTATGCCACAATGCAAAGATTTTGGGTTTGTTACAGCAGAGCACTTCTGGTGAAAAACGGGGTTGACATCACCAGGATTAAGTCCCACAGAAGGGTTTCAGTTTTTTTTTTTTTTTCTTTATTTTTATCTTTGCTTTTCGTTTCTGATCCTGATGGTGTTGTGTGCGAATTTGCTATTTTACCAAAACCACAAATTGAAAATACTGAGCGACATTTATTTCGCATTTCCGGAACTAAAAAGATTCTTGGGGATTTGTGCCATACCGCATCGTACAGGCGGCACAGCCCATACCATATATACCATACCATACCTTCCATCCTATTTGGTTCCTTCTTGAGTATAGTCGTAGTCGTTTCGTTTTGTAAAAAGGATGGCATCCATAATTCACATGTTCTTGAAGTAAATATGCATTAGAGAAGCCGTGGCAGCAACAAGGGGGCGGGGGGAGGGAGTAGAGTCGAGTTGAGTTGAGCGTCTTGACACAAAGTATAATAATTGCCAACTAGGGATTAAAGGAGAGGTTTCCTTGGCGCGCACAACTGGCAAAGAAATAAGAAACTAAAATCCCAAAACTAAAATATATGGGAAGGAGCTACTCAACTTTTGTATATGGTGTCGTTTTGGTATGCCATGCTCTTTCCTAAACCTAGGAATTTATTACCCCGATGACACTCGGAGTAAAATTAATTTCTTGGCAAGTGAGCTCGCTCAATCGTCGACAAACCGAAACGAAGAATAGCGGTATAGCATGAACGACAAGGCTAAAGGGATGCGTCTTTATGATGAAGAGAAAGAGAAAGAAGAAAAAGAAGAGATTCAGATTTAATGGTTGTCGCTTTTATGTGCTGCATTTGATTTAATTTAGTTTTGGATTATATGAAGGAATGGGGGAGGTTTTGGGTTTTATGCTATAGAGAGAGAGAGAGAGGTGGTAAATTCTTCAAGAATTGTCTGAAATAAACCGTGGGAAATGAGAAGATACTTTACTGCTTTGGAAAAATTGTTTAAGTACTTTCTGTTGTTAGTTTGAAAGTAAATTTTAATACAAATACTTAATGTTTAAATGGAACAAAAATAGTTAGATAATTCCTCAAGATAAAATGTCAGGTTCATACAAATTTTTGCGACAACAAATATTATTTTGAATTATACGGCGGCGGCGTCTGTTTTTAAAAGAATTTTGAAGTAATTGATTTTATTGCTTTATTTTGTCAAAATTGGTTTTTTAAGAAAGACATTTCTTTTACATTTTAGAGAAAGTACTTTTGCAAAGTTATTTTGTATTTTGTTTTGTAAGTCTTTTCGACACTATATTATATAATTGAGTTCACAAAACAAAAAAAAAAAAATAAATAAAACAAATTGAAGTTTGTTTTTCTTTGTTTTAAATAACAAAAATAAGTTTCCCTTAATTTGACTTCAATCTGTTTCTTAAGTTCTTTTCAAAATCCTATTTCAATAAGAAACTTGTTCATTAGATGTTATTTTCAATTTTTACAAAAATTAGAAGACATTCAAGCATTTGGTTTTTAGTGTTTTACTTATAATTAATAATAGCATTGAACAAATAAAAAGAAATAGTACTTAATAAAGTAGAATTTTGAACAAAATTAGTTTGAACAAAACTTTTTAACTTTTTTTTACAAAATTTCGAGTTTGAAAGTTATTTTTTCTAAAGAAGAGAATTGTGGATTCACGAAAAAGTATAGCTATCATGGCATTGTAAGTGTCACCGTTGTTTTTTAATAGGTAGTTTAAGTCAATTTTTTAGAAAATTGCTTCACCCAGCTAAACGGGGGTGGAATGGGGATTCTATACCTATACTTGCGATATATAGGTAGGGTAGAGCGGGGCTAGTTGGGCCACGGGGCAAGTTGGCCCACGCGAATTATTCACAAACTGAAAGTACTACAAGAAAGTAATCATTTACGAACAAAGCGTGCTCTCTTACCAGCACGTGCCATACCGGTTTCAGTTGCATAGTGCCCTCCGAAGATAAACTACACACAGATTTGTCTTTTTCAAGTGTAAAAGTAAAAAATGCGGAAAGGATAGTTTTTTTATTTCCTAGTGAAAATCCAGGATTGAGGACTGTGGCAAAGTTTTTTTATAAGTGAATATATTGTATTTTCATATTTTGTGAGTTAAATTTAACAGTTTTGAGTATTTTCATATTTATGACTAAATATGCTTCTCAAACCAGGTGTGGGGTTAGTTGGCCCAGGGGGTTTTTGTTACAAAAATAAAGTTCTGAAGAAGAAGAGGAACTGCGATATTTTTGCCTAATGTGGATCGAATCATTCGCTGAAAGATTGTAGGGTAAGGAGTGGATATACAGTACCATACTTGCAGAAAGTGGGCTCATGCAAACTAAACAGTAGCCGGAGTTGGGTCCTTCTACGATGCGTCAATTATAACAGCAATTACGATTCCAAAACTTATTTTAAACCTTAATATATTTCTTTTATATTTATATTTTTAAAGTTTTATTTAAAATTTATTGTTTAGTTTGTTTGACCGTTTTAAATAAAATTCCTTATACAATTTTGGATTTGTTTCCCTTTATGAGACTTGCTTCGCCACTTTTCAGGGCTTGGTCCAACTAACCCCACACACTGGGCCAACTTGCACTTAATCCATTTAAGGTAGCTTTATTCTTCTGCAGTTACATATTTTCAAATTTTTAAGATTTCATTTAGAAGCCAGAAGTGTATCCTTTCTTTTGATACCAACTCCATAGTTGTACTATGAGTAGTTTGATAATTATGGTACTTCAAGTAAAAAGTGGGCCAACTATCCCCGCCCTACCCTACCTACTAAATGGCAAGTTATGGATTCGTAAAAAAATCGAACTCGAGATTTTGATCAAAGTTGACATTAGCTACTATGATAGTGAATTCAAAAAAAGTGGGTCTCGCAATTCTGTTCGTCTGTCTGTCCTTTCGGCTCCAGCCTAAACAGGTCGGTCGATTTTCTTCAGTTGGTACCTAGCGTTTTGAGGACATTCCCCCCGACCTTTTGTTTCATTTTTTTAAGACCAAAAATAACGGTACCTGCCATACAAATTTTTGTTAGCAAAAAATGAAAATCTTATTTTTCTCAAAAACGTGGCAAAAAAAATTCAGTAATTTTCTTTTACAAAAAGGCAACCATTTTATAAAAAAAAAAATTCGAAAAATGGTACCTACCTCCTGGAATGGAACCATTTTTTTGATTTTCGGTTTTCTCAAAGATCGTTCAACTGACGTTGATCAATTTTTTTATACAGAATGTTTGAAAAAGTTTTGTATAACAAAATTTTTCAAAAAAATTTTTTTTTGGGTTTTTAGAACTTAATAATTTTTATAAATCTTGGCACCCAGCAGTTTTTTGATTTTCAACTATCTCATTATAAGTTTAACTAGCTGTGTGAAGCCAGAACCCCGAGCTCAAAATGTTGGGTCCAAATATATCAGAATCGTTTGTCCATCGTTTGTCCACGTTTGTCCAGGCAAAATTTTCGTTTGTCCAACCCCAGGAAAAAAGTTATTAAGCTTTTCTTTTTTATAGGAACACCCCCACAAATTAAAAATTGACCTCATGCCCGCAAATGATAACTTATATGTATAAGACATGGTGCATTCGTTTGTCCAGCAGCCGATACTGATTGTCCACCAAAAATTTTTACTTTCCCACCCTTAGTTCAAAAGTTATTCAACATTTCTTTTTTATAGGAACACCCCCACAAATTTAAAAGTCGTCTACCACCCACAATTCATAACTTAGGAGTATGGGACCAATTGCATTCGTTTGTCCACCGGCTGATTATGATTGTCCACCAAAAATTTTCGTTTGTCCACCCTTAGTTCAAAAGTTATTTAACATTTCTTTTTTATAGCAACTATCACAACCCTAAAAAACAACTTAGAAAACTTTTAAAAATGTTATTTTAAAAAATTCATATTTCGTTTTTTTTGAATAACATCTTTAAAATAATTTTTGAAGTACCTATAGGTAGGTAGGTATAAGTTCTAAAATGAACATTTTATATTAATTTTGAATACCTAATTTTTTAAATAACTTTTGTTCAAATTTTTATAAATTATGTTATTTCTGAAGCTATCAAGTTCTTCAGTTAATTTAACAACTTTAAAATTCAGAAATTCAGAGTGAAAATGTGACGACTGAGACGAAGATTTCCCAGTAATGTGGTAATGTTGGATGCACTGATATTTTTTTATGCTTTTTTCATAGGTAGGTAGGTATTTAAGGGATTTTTTAATTATTTTCGACACAACTTATTTAAATACCTACATCGAGCGACAGATGCTTGAACAATTTTAATGCTGCATATTAATAAACAAATATTTCTAACATCACATTACCTACCTTAGGAAAAAGATTACAAAATAATTGTTAGGTTTCTCCCTCACTAATAACCAAGTTCTTTATATTTATACAGAAAGAACAAAAAAAAGAATTATGAAAAAAAATACTGTGTGAGCCACACATTTAATCATAATAAAAAATATATTGCTTTTATATAGAAAAAAATGTGAACTATTTTAAAAAATAACTTACCAAAGTAAAATGTGATAAGACAAATCGTTTGCGATCATTTCATTCTTTACCAAAAATTGGTTTGCCACTTAAAAGAACTAAACAATTTAGTTAACAATCCTTCAACACACAACACAAACACAAAAGATTTCATGATTTTGAAAAGAAAACTAATAGGAAAACACTGAAAAGGGAATATTTAACACTTTCTCGATTGAATATGAATGAAAACACTTTTAAATTGATTTTTTACGATCAAAACATAATTTTAGAATCTATAACTTCGAATTTGAATTTACTACTTTTTTTTACCAGCCAAAGGGAGCGAAAAAAATAACACTACCACCACTGCACGACACACAGCACGACACACATCACGAGCAATATGACCGACGCCATTGTTGAAAACGAAAAAAAAATCGAATTTATTTTGTGAAAAAAACTTTAAACTAACGAAAATTAATCATTTTGTTGGCAAAAAATGATTTTCACTCATTATTTTATATTTTTTCACCCGAATATTACAAATTATTATTGAAAATAAATATTTTTTTAACACACGATCGCGGAGTAAATTCACTTTTCCACAAACTTTAATTCAACTGAGCTTGCAGCGAAAAAGTACCAACTACCAATGATGTTGAATGTGTGACTGTGTTGAAGTGCATAGGCCAATTCTACTGTGGCATTCATGACTATTGGCGAATTCGGGACATTTTATTGGGAATTGATGAAATTTGTAAATTTTCTTCAGTTGGGGTGGGTATATACTTATGTATGAGTGCGCTTCTTAAGTTGGGTTGGGTTGCCGTGTTAAAACAGAGAATGGTATAAAAATGTGATAAGTGTGATTTGGTTGAAGATTTTTGGGGCGAGAATTAGTCGACAGGTTTGTTTAATTATAGACATGTTCAGTAAAATCGTGGAAGGAATATGATATGGTTGCATACTAAAGCCTATATCGCAATTCGCAACCGATGCAGTATATTGTTAAAGATAATATTATTATATAATTAGGTAAGGAGGTAGGTACATTTGTAGGTAAGTATAGGTAGGTGGGTAGTATGGTATTAATGAGAGTTTGAATTTACACATTAAAGCTACTAAATCGTCAATTTAAAGACGGAGAAAAGAGTAACAACTTTCTCTAAAGTGTAAAAACAGAAATACTAAATGCTTCACAAAATTCAACATTTTTCTGAGGTAAGTGTACCTAATAGATGGTTAGAAAATTGAACATGCAAGGAAAAATGTTTCAGATACAAATTTTATATTTTATGGGACGATAGGATTAATTTTATTTTACTACGTACCTAATAAATAAAGGTTTACATACATATCGATACATACCTAAGTTGTTTTTGCTTGTTTTTTGAAAGGAATTCGACATAAGTGAATTAAAGTTTTTTTTATTATCAAAAATAGTGATTTTAAAGATTTGTAAAAAACACTTGACTGTGGTCGTAATTTCTACACTGGTCATTTGACAACTGAAATTACCTGCCAATAAAAGGCCCACCCAGGCAATAAATTGTCATTGACATTGCTTCAAATATTGCTAATGGAGCCATAGCGATAGTATGTACAAGGTTTTGAATTCTGCTTTTTTCTTGTTTTTTTTTTTTAATGTTCAGAACAACTGTTTGGCCTGTTTGGTAACTTTTTATTAACAAATTTTCCAAAAACTGAGTTTTTTTTCTATTGGTTTTGACAGCAAATTGTGAAATTTTGTGAAAATTTGTGCAAATTCGCAAGAAATGTCACGTTACCAAACAGACCAATTGTTACATGGCTCTGATTCTGCTAAGAGATTTTTTTGACGTTTTCTTTTAATTTCCTCTTGTACCTTTCACACGAAGAAACAAAATCGCGGAAATTTTCTGTAGTTTTTTTTAAGAGTAGCTTGATTGAACACACACTACTGTGTATGTGAAGAGGAATGTCGAAGAAATATCCAAATCGTTCACCGGGGAGATTTCATTGCCCTTCTCACCTATAAGCTGAAAGTTGCTGGGAACTCAGTTTCCTCGTGTGAAAGGGTACTTTTATTTAATAATAGGTCTGTTTGGTAACTTGAAACTCCTTGGGAATTTGAGCAAAATTTCACAAATTTTCACAGTTTTCTGTCAAAATCCATGCGAAAACAAACTCAGTTTTGGAAAATGTATTGAAAAAAAGTAACCAAACTGGCATAATAATGTTTGTTTGGTAAATGCAACTTCTTGCTACAAGTTGCTGTATTTGTCAATTTTTTTCTATCGGATTTGACAGCAAATTGTGACGTTTCAAGTTAAGTTACCAAACAGACCAAATACTTCGTAGGTATTTTTTTTTTTTTTTTGTAAAACCCAAAACAAATTCTGTTCAGTAATGATGTTTATCTTTTTCATCGTCATAGGTAACCGTGGTTTTTAGTTTCTTTATGTTGTGAGAAAAAGAATTGATCACTCTGTTTGTCGCGAAGGAATACATTTTTGGCTGAATTTTTAGTTGAATATTGAGATATATGTACCTATTACCTATTATAGGTACCTACGACAAAAAAATTTATTAAAAGTAAGTTCATTTACAGCTAATAAAATAGAACAAACAAAATTACCTAAATTCATTCAAACTGATTCAATTTAATTTTTATGAATAGAATAAAACTATATTTATTTAATAGGTCTGTCTACCAACCTAATGTACCTAAACCTAAATGTACAAAAAAAAAAAACAGTTTTCAACTATCTAATCGGTCTTAGGGCCATTTAGTTTTATTCAATTCCAAAAGGGTTTATACATTTAATTGGATACCTTAACATTTAAGTTAAAAAATTTTTTCATCCTATACCTACACACTTTAGATTATTTTTTTTACACCATCTTCCCATTTATCCAAATATGTATATAAATGAAATAAAAAAAAAATTCATTCACATCAGGGATGGCAATAATTGGAATTTAAAGGGCCCATAGAGCAAACACACCATTTTTAGTCGAGAACCAACGACCGACGACGTGATGCTGACGTAGCTCAATTGATATCCGATTCAATTTACAGTTTTTAACTTGATGTTTCAGTCCGTATAACGGTAGTATACATATCTAAAAGGAAATAAAACAACTCATATATAGGATAGTAAGGTAATGCCATGGTATAAGGCTGGCCATGTGTGTAAATTTCCTAAAGGATAGGTTTTTTCCCCAAAGAACACAGGGTGTTTTTAATTTTTTAGTTAAAAAATTTATTTTTGTCAGTCAGAGTCATTTTGTAGATTTTTTGTTTCTTACCGTACCTTCCGGGTGAATGAAAAATTATTGTGGTGGTTTTTAATACAATCCTGAAACTTCTGAAAATTATATACATTTTTTAAAAAATCTTTTCATGTTTAAGAGATTAGTAAAGGACCACCCGTTATAGGTATAACATTGGTCTGCTTTCAATTCGTTAAAATTGAATGAATAAAGGTTTTCTCTTCAGCTTGGGTATATACGTAGGTACATGTACATAGATATATGAATGTATATATGTTAGAATTCAGCTTTTGGGATATTCATACCCAAATAAACATTTTTATATTCATAGAGATAAAATAAAAATATTTATAAATGTACAAATTGCAAATTGGTCAGAAAAAAGGCCGTCTTCTGATTTCACATTTTCCGCATGCTGGAGTTTTTGCCTTTAGATGGAGAGTTATTCACGTTTGAAAAGCCAAAATTAATTTTTCGTCCAATGAAATGGATTTTATTTATGTATATACAAAAAGAATTCGTTAAGATAATATTAGTTTTTTTTGTTGAAAAATATAGAAACAAACTAAAAATTAATATTAAATGATGGCCTGCAATTTTCCAAGTGAACTTTATTATATGAAGCATAATAAATAAGGAATTTGAATTCCTAGTTTCACTGCAGGCCAGGCACATTATAGCTGAATAAAGTGGCACTCAAGTATCCCATTTATGGCCACTTAAGTGTCACTTAATCAGATTTCGAAACTGATTTTAAGTTGTCTCGTGTTTTTTTTTATTTTGCTATGAAAATTTAATTCGAATATTCTTTAAAAATCACTCAGTCTTAAAGTTAATCTTCAGAAAATGAATTTCACAAAGCCTTCTTAACTCAAATTAAAGTTGAAAATCTTAAGTTCTTAAGCGATGTAAAAATAAAAACATCATTGATTGAAAGAAAGAAACAAATAGGAAGAAAAAAATAAAAAAGAAAACTGTTACAAGTCCTTCATTTGAGGTATAATGGTTGAAAGAAAAAAAGTATAGCTATATTGTATTTGTAGTCGTCCCTTCTGATAGTCTCAAAATAGTATCAAAAGATCCAAAGAATCTCTTTGAAAGAGGATTGTTGCTATGGTATTTAAAGCGGATGACTAGACATCCATCTATCGTTTGCAATTGATTCTTTTGTCGTCAGCTTGACGATGCTTATTGTTGTTATTTCCGGTTTTGGAAAGGTAAAAGTTTTTTTTTTAAGGAATTTTATTGAGTTGTTTGGTTGCCTCGAGGCATTTTAATGTAGATATCTACCATTACACACGTTAAAAGTCAATTTTTTTTTTTTTTTTTTATAAGAAAAACAAACAAAATAAAAATAAACGAGTATTGTTATGTCATTGTTTTCAATTTGTTACTTACTTAAAATAACTTTTAAGTTGTTTTACATTTTGTTGTGTGTATACTTACTTAAAATAACATGATAATACCACAATTGGACTGACTATACCTACAATACAAAAATACAATGAAAAAGCCTTAAAGCTGGCTTGTTATATTTTATGTCTTAAATTCTTCATTTTTTTTGTATTGTTGTTGGTTTTCGATTTCTGTGAAACAAGAAATAATAATAAGAAGACATTCTACAGTTTTTGATACAGTTTGTTGGATAAATTTGCAAATTTAAAATAGAATTTAAAAAATTTTAAAAAAATTGATGGCACGACTGTTTGAGAAGTGTCAAATGCAGGCATTGCCATGTGCACAGAAGACTGGTAGTTAAGCTCAGATTATACTTTTTTTAAAGTAAAATCCTTCAAAAATTATTCCCCTTTCACACGAAGACACAAGTTGCTGCAGATTTTTGAACGTTTTCTTTTGATTTCTTTTAAAACCGTTCACACGAGGAAACAAAATCGTGATTTTTGGTAGTTTCCTTTTTAAGAAGTTCGGCTGAACATACAGTGCTGTGTGTGTGAAAAAGAATGTCAAAAACATCCCCTCAAATAGTTGACTGGGGAGATTTCATTCACTTCTCTTACTTCGTATATATGGTCTTCTCGCCTTAAAACTGAAAGTTGTGGACAACTCAAGGGGCCGACCCATAGAAACTAACAGCTCGATTAAATACCCATGTTCTTATGAGAAGCGATCCATAGGTAACGCATTCGCCGGACGCAACGCAAAAAGTAGCTGAACTTTTAACTTTTCTCTACGGTAGTTCCATTGACATCAGTTGTCAATAATAGTCTTGTTCCATGACTGTTATATGCATTGGGTGATGTGCTTTGAACTCGTTCTGATATGTTTTATGTGCCTCTTTGTTCGCCCTAGTTTATACTTTCACTCAGTTTAGTTTTAAAAGAAAATATTTAATGGTACTCTGCGAATTTTTATGTCGAAAACACAAATAACTAGATAGAAACCTTACTAAATTGAAGTTTGTCTTTTCCGAAAATTTACTTTATAAATACGTGCGAAATAAAGATGTCAATCGCAATGTATGCATTGGGTAATCCATATACGTTTCATCCGTCAACTTAAACGGATCCGTTCCCGCAACGCGGGCGAAAGATTCTATTGGTCGCACCCTTAAGTTTTTTTGTGTGAAAGGGGACTTATAGGTTCATTGTTGTATACCCTGTTCCCTTGACATGTTGTGTACATAATAGGTCTGTTTCTTTACTTCCGAAACTGCCAATTTTGACCAATTCTAGTCCAATTTTATTTTTTTCATACATATGGACTTTGGAAGAATTTTGAGCTAAAATGGGTAGAAATTGGAAGTTTTGGGAAGTAAAAAAACAGAACTATTATATACCTTATATTAAGAGGTGATATACTTTAAACAATATGATATGCATATCATAATATTGAATAAATTTGACGATTTTTTAAGAATAAATTTCAATTCTAAGATGTTTAGAATATTATTTTTCTACAAATATCATTATTGAATAAAGCCCTCTTTTTGGTTCCTCTATATTATGAAGATATATAATACATTCTTGAATATAGCCCCTTAGTAAAATCTTCAAGAAATCCTAATTATATGTGCATTAAAGTCTATACCACATTCTAGTATACCATGTTAGATACGTGCTTATATTGGAAAACACTGATTAAGGTCATACACAAGACAACACATTCAGCCCAAAGGAGATAATGTATTATATCCGTTTTCCACATCCATATAATACCTAGAAATTTCCGACTAGGTTAATGTTGGTTGTACCTATAAGACAAAAGCCAATATAATAAGGATAGACTGACCCACCTCAACAAACTTACGGAAATATTGTGGTTCAGTCGACAATATAATAATATGTATGTATGGAGACATACTACATTATTATACGAGAATAGGTATTCTCGTCACATGTTTCATATATAATAACACAACACACAAGACGAAAATGGTCAGGTATTAGCAAAATGGATAATAATATGCATTGCATAGGTAAGATATATAGATTCTGTACTGTAAGGGATGGAAAACAATAAACTTATTATTATCCTTAAGCAGGATGAATATATAGAACTATTTGTTTATTCGTTCATTCACTATAAGAGTTAATCCTGATTGTATACTTACGAGTGAATTAGAATAACAGTGTTAAGATGAAGTCAAGTATGTTAGTGGCATTTGATTCTAGAGGTTGGGACTTTAAATAATGCAATCTGTTAAATATTTCAGCTTTCAAAATAATGTTGGTACATAATCTAGAGACATTTTTCTTGAGGTTAGGGTTTTAAATTCATATAACTGTTTCTAGTGACAGCTGACAGATGATTTGTGTAGAGTATATTTTGACATTTCACCATTTATTATAGGCGCTGTTCACAATGGACTTCCTCCTCCGACTTTTTTTGACGTCTCTTTATACTTATCTCACCCCCACTTCATGGTGAGAAAGAGGTTGAAAGAAATGCATCTCTGTCTCGCACTTCATGTCAACAGAAAAGTATAGAGAGGATAAAAAATCTGCGCAGGCAGTCCAATGTAAACACCGTCATATATAAACACAAACTTCGTACTGTCAAAGTTCAAATAGTGTACCTTTACAGTGCTTCAATGAGAAGCTGTGTAGTTTTGGTAGCAAATGTATGTTGTAATACAAATTTTAGCAACCTTCACCATATTCTTCTAATGCTAAACCATTACTTTCAGTCAGTAGGTAACGCCAGAAATACGCATGCAAATTGTGAATTGATATTTTTAGTATTCTCATTTAAAAGTCCATATCATCACTCATATATAAAGTGTGGTTTTTTTAAAGAGGTTTTTTTTAAATTGACAACACTGTTTCTAGTGGCAGTAGATTTGACAGCTGACAGACCACTTTTGTTAATATAGTTCTGTTCGCGTACTACTCCAAAATTATTTAGCCTTCTTGAAAATTTTTAGTCGAGAAATTTCTTTGTAAAGAAACTCTTAAATTCTGTGTTCTTTCAAAAGGGAATTTAAAGTCAAAGAACAAGAACAAAATACAAAATGGCTGTTGTTTAATTTTTGTTTTAGTTTTACTTATTTCTAATGAAAACACATACACAAAATAGAGATTTTAAAGAATAAATTTAGTTAATTACAATTAAACTTTTTTGTTATCAAAATGTTATGGCTTTGTTTTTTTTTTAAGTGACAGACATTTTTGCTTCAAATCGTTCGTGTAATTTTGGGCAATTTCAATTTTCTCCAAGAGAATTTCACACTCACTATACTCAAAATTTGACAGATTGCTATTTATAGTCCAGAAAGTATTTGAACAAGCCTAATATTTTGCACTTTCAAACATAATGACACAACAATAATTGGGTCACCGTGAGCGAGCTTATTTGGTCATAGCCGCCATCTGTATCCTACCTTCTAACCTATTTTAGACATGAAAGTTAAACTATTATCGTTTACGTGTGTTAGTATATCTGTATATATGAGACAGCCGATTAGGAGCATTAATATTACAATTTTTTGATTAGCAAGTTGCCTGCCAGTTATGCTTCTAGTGTAGTGTATTGTTTTTATTTAGTTTTAATATAATACTAGTTGACAAAACACGCCAAGAGTTACTAGTCACACATACATATAAATTCAAAAAAACTTACACCATGATATAAATTCTACAGCAGTTTGGCCGATTTCCAAAACGTCAAATAAAAAACATTACACTATAGGCCTGTTTCTTTAATTCCCAAAACTGCCACTTTCTACCCAGTTCAGCCCAAAGTTCTGTCTAAGTCCATATAAAAAAAAAGTTTATCATTTTGGAACACATTAAATGCACCTTAAAATGAAAGAGCGTGGTTAGATGTCGTTTTAGTTAAATTTATGTATATATGTGAATAACAAACCATAATTTAGAAAAAAAAACAATAGACAGATAAACTTACTTCGCTGGAGACTCCATATTTTTGTTTCACTTTTAGTTCAATCACAAAATCCAAACAAAATTAAACGAGTTTGCTGTTCAGTTAATGCGCATCGCTGACGTTTGGGAAGCGTTTAGAAACTCATGACTTTGTCATTATTTTCTCTTTTGACATTGGGAACTCATGATTTTGCTTCAAATACGTTTTGGAACTCATCCTTTTACTCGCCTGTCCAAACTGGGGTTCAATATGTTTCTATTTATTAACTAATTCATACAGTTAGTCGTGAGAATCAACGAACATTTAATAAAAACATATAAAGTTCGTCAATTCAAACAAAATATTAGCTTTTATCATTTTTAAATGAATAAGAATATAAACATTTATATAAGAATCAACATATGAACAGATCTTATGATTTTCAATTTGGTTTGCCTATATCACCACAAGTTATCCCTATATAAACATAGCCGGACACTCCTCATAACACACGTCAATTACAAAAACGAGCTTAAAATATAATGATTAACGAAACACTCATTGCTTCCTCGAGAACACAATATGCATTTCCTTGTTGCCAACTTTTTTTGTTTTGTCATATTCTCTCTCTATCATATACCATTTTTCATTTCATGATTATTTTTTTTTCTCTCTGAATTTTATCTAGTAGCATGTATTAAGTTGTGTAGTTACCCCATTGGGGACTGAAGAAACAGAGTATACTGGCAACAGGAAGAACCCCTTTTTTACTGCACACACTAAAGTCAGTCACAGCTGCTGCAACAGCAGCAGTAATGTTTGTGACAACGGATATCCTTTTTGGAAGTGAAACAATGGCACTACTGTTTATAAAAAGAAAAAATACTACTACAAAAAAAAAAACACACAAAAACAATCAACAAAAAACGTTTTATTTAACACAGCAGCTTGCCACTGCTGCAAAAGTGCAGCAACAGCAGAAGCAGAAGCAGTAGCAGCAGACCCCGGATCTACTTGGTTTTCATTAACAATAAACTGACGAGAGTACGTTTCGCTGAATATCCTTAAGCAATGTCGCACATAAAAAACTGCATTTCCTTCGGGTGACTGGTTTTCATAAGGAACATTTTATGTGTCGTTTATCTTTTCATGTGGTTGCATGAATATTATATATGTACATTTAAGTTGCGTCCGTTTAACTTGGTGCGTTTATAAATAGAACAGTGTTGGGTTTTCCTTATTTTTTTTTAAGAAGGCAACCAGGTTTATCTTATTATGAAGATCAATTTTTAACCATCATCCACTATATTTATGGAGGTGAAATATTATATCTTCTTGCTAATTAGAAATTTCAAACACATCATGTTTGTCGTATATGTATGTACGTCATGCCCAAGAACAAACTTGTATCCCTGTTATAGTTGTTTGTTAACAACCATGTCGGTCATGTAGGTAAATTTTCTCATTTAAGATAATCATGTGACAACAATAGCCCAATCGTCTAATTACAATTTGGTTGTTGCACGCAAACCATTATTATTTCAGCGTCGTCGTCGTCGTTTCCCGATAGCTATTAATTAAAATATATCCTAGAAACATATACCTATACCAGCCTTGAATGGGATATACAATTTATCGTTCATTTATTCGTGTTGATGGCCCCCCTTGGCTTGGTTATGGCTAACTGGGCCAAGTGGCAGCAACTGGGATTGTTGGTTTAAAGCTTATCCTTAAAATCAGGATCTGTCGCTTCACACTTGAAAACAGGAAAAGCCCCAATTGGACACTTTAGTATAATTCAATGTCGACTTGTCTTCGAAGTCATTGTTAAGAGCCCTTGGTACGCACTTAGTCCAATTATACCTCGGCTTTTAATTGCATAAGTCACGATGATGATGGAAATGGGAGCAACATACAAAAAATATAAAAAAAAGTGAAAGAGAAAGAGAGAAAATAAATTTAACTCAGCACAGTATGCTCGACCGCTTGTGACAAGAGAAGAAATTTCACCAGTAATAGACATGAGGACATTTTAGAATACTTTTGATATCAATGGCCGCTGTTTAAATCAGACTGCCTCCTCCCACTTTTTGACATTTCTGTATTTTATATCAATCCTACTTAATGGCGAGAAAGTGGGATTGAGATAAAGTACAGAGACGTCAAAAAAATTGATTTTTAACAGCTCTAGAAAAAATCTGTGATTCCGAGTTCGCCCCGAACAGTGCTTTATGAAACACCTCAGAGCGAGTTCCGGACAACGACCCTGTCTACCCAAGGGCTAAGTCGGATTCAGAAATTCGATTTGTAGAACTGAAAATTTGTTTTTTTTTTTGTCCGCCATTTTGAAAAGATCTAATTCTTGGATTTTCTTGGATCTTATTAACCGTGGGTATATTCATGTTTTTATTTTTAAGTATAAATTATTCTCTAAAACTTTTCATTAAAAATATTTTTGACAACTCCCATACAAATTTACTTCTGAAAAACTGTCAAATTATGGGAATATCTCTGTCGTATTTGCTAGTATCTTTGACAGCTGATTTAACGCTGAATTAAAGGAGAGTTGATTGGTGCGTTCAGAAAAAGGAAATCTCAGAGATTTTGCTCACTCAAAAAGTGAGCAAGTGAATCCAGGATTTGTTTCCTCTGAATTTTGACAGCAAAGCTGAGAATTTTTGCTAAAGAATCCTGTACATTTAACTGAGATTTCTGAGATCTCCGAGATCTCTTGAACATGCATAATTATTCCTTCAATTAATAACTTCGTTCGTTTACTTCCCAAATCTATCCATTTCATCAATTTTGACCCGAAAGACTCAAGTACATACAATCTGTCAGTTTCGGGACAATAAGCAAAAAGACTTAAATATAAACACAAATAAAATCATGAAGATGTTTTGTCAGTGGAGGATCCATTCTTTCATTTAGTTGTCAAAAAAGTTAAAATCCAGTGTCATTCGATCTAAGGAAATTCACCTTAAACTTTCCACTGTGGAAAGAAAATCATCATGCAGTACGAATATATCGTTGAATTAAGGCTAGCAGGAGTAAGGAATTTTTTTTTCTTTTTTTTTTTTGATTTTGAAGTAGGTCGTGCGCGGCAACAATAGCACAGCCACTTAGGATAATTGCTCCTTGATTTCAATGCGAGTTTTCTTGATTTTTTGTTTCGTTCAACTTGTATTTTAGCTTTAATTCATGTTATGCCATGAAAAAAGAAAAAAAAAAAGTTTCACTTTGGTAGGTACATTATGTAGGTGATGTGTGTGGACGAGTGTTTTGAATAATTGTTTTACATAACTCTGGAACTTACATATGTATGTACAAATATAAATAAGAGTTTTCAAAGTATTTGGCACAATCATAAAGTGTTGGAGCTGGAGGTGTGTGTTTTTTTTTTTTTTTTTTTCTCTTTTTATTACTAAGTTCGAATTGAAATTTAATTATAATGGATTGTTTAAGAGGGTGTATCTTATGTTGTGAGCTTAATTTTCGCCACAATTTTTGTTTCAGTTGAATTTTTGCAAGAACATCAAATTAAAGTTTATTTGACAGAAAAAATGGTTGAAGATGATCTTACACCCCTATTGTGAATTCACCTGACGAGAATGAATTCGCGTGTTCTAAAATTCGTTCGAAATGCTAATTGTGAATGAAAATTGATGTTCTGCATTGCGTTTCATTCCATTTTCTGAGCGAATTCCATGTCATCTTTCACACGAGGAAACAAGTTGCTGGAGATTTTTTGACGTTTGCGAAAAAACGCGCTTTTGTGGATATACACATCAAACGTTTTTTTTGAATTTCGAAGTGTTCCTGATGCTCCTAATAAAACATTCAAATCCGGTAAATTCAAACTGTGGACTGAAATTAAACATTAGTTAACTGCAGCTTGTGAACTTATTTCCAATTTTTGGAATTCAACATTTAAATGATTTTTTTTACAGGATAAAAGCACCAGGTAAGTTAAACAAAACTTCTTTTCACAAAAAAAAAATCAACTTGAAGAACTTTTTTTTTATTTTGTATACAAAACTAACATAATGTCTTCCTCCCGCGTGACGTTATATTATAATAATGTCGAAAAGTTTTTCCATCATTAAAATTATAGACAAGTACCAACAACAATCTATTTAATTCGCTAAATTGACTTAAGTAATTAAGTTTTAAGAATAACATTACTTTAACTACCAACCATACCATTATCCTTTTAAATTGCCGCAAGAATTAACCGGTGTTATAGAGATGCTATTTTCCTTCAATTATACAACTGGGAAAGTGCCTTGGCGGTCATGCTTTCGTCTTCTAACACAGAAGGTCTTTTAGGTCTTTATGCCTTGGACTACTATATCTTTATCAAGAAGGGTTAAACTTTTTTTTTTCTAACAAATTCACAAGCAATCAACATAAGATTATTTAAATTGATCCATTTTCCCCTCCTTTATATATTTTTTTATGATTCTATCTGAAGGAAAACTTTGCCTATAAACAGAGTTTGTTCATTTTCTTAATTTCTCTAATGGAAAAGGCGGCAGTCATACATTTAGGTTTGTAATAACTAAATGGAAGGATGCCTAACAAAATAAATACAAAAAAAAAAAAGAAATTACGGGAAATAATATTTTCAAGATGTTCGTACTTTCTTAACCCTCCGTATAAACGATGGGGCAACAAATAAGAATATAAGAGAATCTACTTTGTTGCGATTCGCCGAAAATATAGTTTCTGAGCAAACAACAATAGGGATTTGAATATGACAGTTGACAGCAGGAATATAAGAAAGAGATACACTTCTTAAGAGTAAAATAAATTTTCAATTGTTTTAAAATTAATTTTGGCTTGGTTTTGACATGTAACTTTGTTTCGAATGGTTGTCAAGATATTGTCTGTTGTAGTCATCACTTAAGTGTGGCTATGGACTTATGGCGAAAATAAGAAAGAGTATGGTGAAATGTTATTCTTATAATCACACCAAAATAATAATTTGTGATGACAAAAATAAAAGTGGATTTGAATTGGGTTTGAAGTATTTTAACAAACAAAAAGTGAAACAATTATTTTAAGGATTTTTTATTTCGCTTTGTGTGAGAGGGAAAGATGTTGAAGTGAAGTGCACATTTTTAAATTGTTTTGGCATTTGTCTAAAAAACTTTTAAGCACAAAAATATATTCACACCACACTTCTTACTTTTTTTATCGTAACTTTTTTTTTACAGTAAATAAAAAAGAAATAATAAATGACATATCGATGTTGTGTTTACACAAATCAATTTCGGTATCTGTCCAAACAATGAAATTCAATTTGTCTGCAAAGTTCAGGTTCATAATAGGTCGGTTTGCTTACTTGTCCGAAACTGCCAGACTAGACAGTTTACTTTTTTCTATATGAACTTTGACAGTCTTTTTGGCTAAAAATGGTAGAAATCGGTAGTTTTGGGAAGTAAGCCTTCAAACAAAAACTAACTTATTAATACAAGGTGGCGCAGGAGTTGTCACCGGTTGCAAATGGCGGCAAATGTCAATTCTACTTTAACATTTTTGAATTAAACAGTCGGAACCACAGCTATCTCGTGTGGAGATGGTGTGTTGTGTCGCCAAGTGAGTACATTAATCAATATTGTTTTATTGCAAGCTATTATTTTTGCTTTGGTTATTTAATTTTTTTTTGTGAGCAGTATTGTTTTCTCTTTCCAACTTTAAGTACAAAATATCTCCGACACATCGTGGTATGGTGCAATCCCAACAAGATGAATTCTGATTTTCGACTCAATACTGCAGCACTCCACAACACATCACATGAGACAAATATGACCCTACCAATAAACATTACATTAAAGCGACGCACCAATCTACTCCACAACACACAAACGAGATAGGTGTGTTTCTGGCTTATTAATAGGTCTGTTGCTTTGCTTCCCAAAACTGCCAATTTTAACCAATTCCCGTTCAATTTTATTTTTTGTATATGGACTTTGACAGAACTTTGAACTTAAATGGGTAGAAAGTATCAGTTTTGAAGTCAGTAAAGAAACAGGCCTAATATTTCATCTTAGTTGTGCCTCATTATTCTAATAACCCCTGTCAAACAATGGTACACTGTGACGTATGCGCACTTTTTTATTATTGATGTGTAAACATCTATGCCGGCGTAAAGGAAAACTAATACGTGTAATACATTATGTATCTCACATACACGGCACGACAATAGGCGTGGGGGAATTGGATGGAAAAAAACAACGTCGGTGCTGCAAAATTTACATGTAAAATGCAACAGCAATTAATCCCCTGCGGGCTTAGCTAATCCCAGAGAATTCTCGGGGCTTAACTTAAGCGCACAGAAAAACTGTGTTACCGGCATGAATTAGTTATCGATAGTTTTTATGAAAACTCCATGTTTTTTTCTGTGATGGCGTCGCTAATCCCCGTTGTCGTTTTTTTTCAACCAATTGCCCCCGGGATTGCAAAAAAAACACACCTAATTTAGTATTATCTACATGTATATTGGGCACTCGGCAATCGAACAAACATTTGTGTGGAAATATTTTCTAAATACTAGAATAGTGCAGACGTTGATGTGAGGAATTTTGGTCTGATTATAAAGTCGTGAATATTAAATTCACCACTCTTTCAGTTTTCTACTAAAATTTAATTTTAAATAAAAGCTCACCCACAACCAACGCGAAACATTCGGAACATACATAAGATTTTCTTAATTACAACATTGCGTTGGTGTATGTACTCTCGTGTAAACATAATTTGACAGGCAAAAGTTTCGTCGTCATTCAGAATGTTTCGCGTTGATTTGGGAGAACCTAGAAACTCTTTAAAAAAAACTCAATAAATTTCTATATTAAGAGATCCAGATTTCTCGTTTAATTTATTTTAAACATAATACCGCTTTAAAAAGATTTTTTTATAACAAAGATGCGGCAATTTTGTTGTCTTTTGTTAAGATACATAGATCTACCTCTTATACACAAAGCACACATAGAACTAAAACAGATTCCAAGTTTTTAAATTAAACTTGATTTTTTTTTGTAACTATCCCACACATATCAAGATGAAAACTTTTCAACTTCCGTGGACAGATTTTGTTTTTTTTTTTTGGTATTTTCAAAATGAAAATCGGTGAATCCACGAGAGATTTCTATAAACTGGGAATCAAGAAAGGTAATTGATTTTTTGTGTGTGCTCTGTGTGTTCATTCAACATTTTTCCAAAAGGATAAACCATCTGAGAGGGATTCATTGCACAGAAGGAAATGGTTTGTCTGTAAAATGAAAAGAATTATCATCCTGATGAAGAATAAGGGAAAGAGTGTGAGAGAGAGAGAGAGATAAAGAAAGAAATAATAGAAGAAAATATGAAGCCATGACTGGGAATTCAATTTTCAATTGAAAATAAGGACAAACATTACTTACTGGTTATAGCTGTAATCTAACATTGGAACTGGTTTGGGGGATGGGAGAATTGGAGAATTGAGTGAGATCCTTCCATTCAGTTGAAAATAATCAGACAATTCAGGCTATCGATTATGATGGCATGAAATAAGAGGGATTTGCAACAATCGATTGTTTGAAAAGTCAATTGAATTGGATTAGATGATGTGGACGACGACAATGATAAAGATGATGGTTCAATATTATATGAATATTTTTCAAATTTATATTATTACACAAGAGGACAAAAAAGAAGAAGTATAGTATATATTTTCACCATCATAAGGTTAAAATATAAGACTCTTCGAATTTCAATTTACATATACAATGAAGGAGCAACAAAACACATTCAACTATCGGACAAAAATTATATTAAATACCAACAAGGCTTCATTCTTCATCGAATGCGAAAATGTTTTCCCAATTTTCTTAAATAACGTCTCATGAGACTTTCAAGATTTGATTCTTTTATTGGTTTTCTCCTTGATGGTCTGCGAGGATTTCGTCTTCGTCTTACTGATAATTTCAAAACTCCTGTGCGCCTTGGAAGATTTATTCTTTTTGTTTTCCTAAAAATAAGTTCAAGGTTATCTGACTGACTGGAACCTATGTTATATTGATGTTGAATCTTTAGATAAGTTAATGCTTATACATACCGAACCATAACAATCAATTTAAATGGATAAAGTTTCTAAAAGATCAAATCATCAAATTTCATTAATTTGTAAGTTTTGACAATCATTTTTTTTTAGCTCAAAATGTTTTTTTTTTTATATACAAAGTAGAAATGATATTACCAATAAATGTAATTTTAAGTTACTTGTTCTGTCAGAAAACTTGTCAAACCAGACATATAATTATATGCATTGTGAACGTGGAGACTGGAGACACATATACAAGAATAGGTATTACTTTGCGAACACAGCCACTGAAGTAAACGACCTTATTTTGGCAAATATTATAATGGATAACTTACAAGTTGCTCACATGGATGAAATAGAATTGATTTTGTGGGGTTTTCGTATTCTGGTAGCACTGTCACAATTTGTGAGCCTCACAAGAACTATAAAAATTGTGATCTTGTTGTGAGTAGCTCATAACCTTAGAATAAGAAGATAAGGAAGCGCCATTGTTGGAAAAAACTGCGGCATTTTTCATAATATAGTGTTTGCTCTCACAAACACAAATGCATTCCAACAGGGACGGAGTGATTTTAATGGCAACTAACTAGGGCGCCATAACAATCATTTGTTTATTTCTGAATTTATTTTTCTTCTCAGCGGTACGTTTAAAAAAAATAAATAAACGAACTCCAAACGTACTAAATCAATTTAATAACAAAAATAATTTTCTGATATAAAGGGCGCTTAGCAAATAGTTGCGCCTTACAGTTACCAACAAAAACAAATCCGCCCGTGTTACACAGAATCGCAGTTTTGACATTTCTTGTATCGAGCAAGTTTTCAATTAATTAATATTTTTCTTAGCTTTATTTAAAGTTTAAATCATTTAAATGTTTTATTTTATTGATGATTATTTAAAATATGAACAATTCACATCCCTTTCTTAGAAATAAATCTTATGAAACTTACCTGTGAAAGGAAATGCTCTTGCCGTTCTCTGGAATTTTGTACACAATTTCACGCTGCACTTCATATTTTTTTAATTTTTATTAGTAAATATACACAATTTCAAAGTAAATTGCTTCAAACAGTTTATTTTTTTTTCTAATAATTAATATTTTATTAATGTTTTTAATCTTGTATCACTTTTGTCTCCTCTTTTTATTCTATTCAGCACCGATTTTACATTTTTGGTATACAACTATCTGCGGCATTCACATACACTGTATATGTGAAATACACCTCTTCCTTATCTTCTTATTCTTATTAACATTTTAGAAACACGAAAATAAAATTATTCAATTAGCCAGTTCGCGTTTCTGAGATCTAACTGAGCAAACTTCTGTCAGCTTCACTGAGCAGATGGACAAACCTGAACAAGATTTCAAGTCTCTTTTTTAGAAATTGATTAACTGCGACAAAAACTAATTGAGCTAGCGAAGCCAAAAATTATCAGTCTCCGCTTTTTGTTTTTGAGATTGCTGGAGACCTCTGAGATTTTAAAGATCTTAAGAAACCTGAACTGGCTAAATAGGTCCGTTCAACAAAAATTCAGAACTTCAAAACAAAATTCGCCTTGTTGTGGTGAGTTTTTTGTTAAATTTCTTGTGAGGATTGTCTGAGAATATCAAAAAATGTTATCGAAACACAACAAAACTCACAAGAGCTATTTGAATTGTGAGCCCTCACAACGGCAGAATAGGGTTGTACTAATGAAGTGGTCTGACAACCAGCCATCTCAAGAAAAAACTAGGGAGTGTTTTTTAAAATAATAGACCTTCGCATCCCAGTAACAATTACCTGTCACAACTGCAACAATTTCAAACTTTAATTTTGGGCAGTTTTAAACAATTTTTTTCCGTTATTGAAACTTTGTGATTTTCTGTACATTAGTGTGAATTTCAGTCCAATATCATTCTCGTACTCCAAAAATTAGCAGTTTTTCACAAAAATGACCGCTCTTGAGAGAATAAAACATTTTTCCTATCTGTGTGAAATTTCTTTAGACATAGATTCACAGTTCTGCAAAATATCAGTATGAGAGTAAATTAATGGAAGCGAAACATCATGTCGTGCGTGTCATTCATATGCCGAGTTTGTGTAAATTTGTGTGAATTTGTGTTAATTTGTGTGAATTTCTGTGAATTTCTGTGAATTTGGGTGAATTTGTATTAATTTGTGCTAATTTGTGTGAATTTGTGAAAATTTGTGTGAATCTTCGTCCCCTTCCTTTTAGATAGTTTTAATATTTTTGAGAGAATTTATTTCTTTGCTCTCCAAAATTTGACAGTTTGTGAGTATTTATTTAAAGAACATCAATTGCGTTTAATAGATTAGTTAATTTTTGTTTCATTATTTTTAAATATTGTGTGATTAATTTATTAAATCATGAATATAAGTGTCACACACGTAAGAAGGGAAACACCCTTTTGTGTAGGTTGCCGACAAAAAATTGTAATCCCATAAATTATAGTGTACCTACTCTAAATGTTAAAAATTGCTACTTGGGTGCCTGGCCATGATTCCATGAAGATATTCTGGTCATAAGAACGCTGTCATCAAGATACTACAACACGTAAAAGGTAATATATATATTCTGTATTTATAAATTCTGACAAAAAGACCCCTGTGCTTTTGTTGTTTGTATAGAAAACAATTTTATCATTAAAAAAGATGATACAGCTAAGTATAATAAATATAATAACATTACGACCTCGAACTACTTGACACGATTTTTTAATGATGAACCTCATACTCATACGCATGAGACTCTTTTGTGTCTGAACCCAATATTGGGGAACAATTCAAGCATATCAATGTTAAGGCTAGACCATTTCAACATACTAATTTCGTCTTCACAATAGCCACCTCTCCCCGCAATCCCCTCCATCCGGTTCTTTACAAAAAACAACATGATAATAGTAATTCCAAAATGTTAACAAAGCATATTTCTCTAACGACCCTTTGACCCAATATTAACTCAATTCATACTTTTCTAAATTATCCTTAAGGAATTCAATAAATCATGTTTACATTTTCATATGTATGTATGTATATATGTATGTATGTTCATTATTATGTACCTTTGTACGGTTCACATCACACAATAAATCATGTAATGAAGTTAGTTATTCTTTCCACATATGTGAACAGGACCCGTCGCATTATGTTACATTTTGACTTTAATACCCTCAGGTTTACCTAATATTTTTACTAGACGAATCCAACTGCCCGCCCCCTATACATCCTCTATATATGTACTTATGTATGTATATATTTATACAAAAACCAAAATCAACCTGACCACAGCATTTTGATTTATTAACTTTTATATCCCACTTTAGGTTAAAATACCACACGAACATTCAATGTTTTGGAACTTACCTTATATACCTAACCTCTATACCCTACCCTACTGCATACCTATGTAGCTAAATCTTATATTTTTATATTTATGTTCCTTTAAATTGGATCTTTTCTCGAGAAATAAAATATATTTCCATGCATTATTCAAACTCTATATATCCTTAATTCGTTGAGAGATTAGCTGCAAGCTGAATCAAGGGATTTGAATAAGAGGTTTGACCCTTAAGTTTTTCTGTGAGATATACCAAAGTGACCTTTTATTTAGTTGGGAGGAGATGGGGGAGGAAGGAGCATATCATGAGGAATAGGATACTAAGTCCTAGGCACGTGGCCAGTATCTATCTGTTTCACAACAATTTAAATGGAAATATGCTTTGATATTAACTTTATTTTATATTTTATTTTGTTGGTTTTTTTTTTTAGTTTTTGTTTTGTTTGTGCATACCTATCTATCTACCTGTTGCAGACACTTTATATGCAAATTTAAAACAAAAATCCGTAGGTGTTTTCTTTTGAAAACAACAAAAAAATAAATAAAAACGGTATGTTTTTGAAAAGCAATGTAAAAGGATTTTTTTTAATATGTTTTTAAGAATGAATGTAGAAATTTCCTTAAAATATTTATTCGTATTAACCTAAATAAACATTAAGAAACGAGTAACGACAATGGGGTAGGTACAGTTGGTAGGCAGAAAGGTATAAGGTATAGTAGGTGATAATGGGGACAAGTGAGGCTATAGGTACTTTTTTTATATAAAATAAATAAATAAATTGGATGGTGTAACAGCTCTTGTAGAACCAGGGCCTAGTGACTTATAACTCTCAACTATTCCTTCCTACAATTTTCTGCCGAATCCAAATGGTTAAGATGAGAAACACTTTTCCATGACAAGAGACACTCTTGGAAGATTTGTTAATTCCTCTGTTTCTGTTTTTAAGTAACCTTCGGCGTAACAGTCCTAAGCATTAACCATTACGACACGGGCTACTTACTTTTAGTTTTAAAAATACATTATAACGAGAAAGCTTTAATAGAAGATTTTTTGACAGTTTTTGGATGTTATCTTCGGTCCAAAAAATCTATTTTGTTTAAATAAAAAAGCCTTTCATTGGGCTTATTTCTAATTTTTTAAATGAAGCTAGATAATTGTAAGAAACTTCTATTCCTATTTTATTTCATTCCTTTTTATTTGATTTTATTTTATTTTTGATTTGATTTGATTTGATTCTATTCTATTTTAATTTATTTCATTTTATTTTATTTTATTTTATTGTATTGTATTGTATTGTATTGTGTTGTATTGCATCCACCTGACCTGCATCTTTCTATCACATGTTCCCACGTCTCTGGCTCACCTTCACACACTCTGCGCATTCTCTCTTCTTCTGGTTTCCAGTACCATCTTTCTCTCACCTCATTCCCTAGCCTGACTCTCGCTTTTCTCTTTGTTCTATCTGCCTTCCATCCCGCTTTCAGATATTGCGGGATCCCCTCGGTCATTACTTCCTTATACCACCTGTTATATCTGGATTCCATTATTAAATCCCGTCTTTCCTTCTCCTGCTCTCTTCTGTCTTCCCATTCTACTTTCTCGTATCCTGTCATACTGTCTTCTCTTCCTTCCCTTCCTCTCATTCCCATTCTCCCTTGTTCCCATCGTGATTCTCTCTCGTTTCCATCCCTCTCTCTCTCTCATCTCCTCTAAACATTCCCTCGCTATCTCGCTTCCTTTTCCACCTGTTAATTTCTCTTCATAATTCCATGTATTCATATTTTATTTTATTTTATTTTATTTTATTTTATTTTATTTTATTTTATTTTGTTTTATTTTATTGTATTTTATTTTATTTTTGTTTAATTTTATGTTGTTTTATTTTATTTTATTTTATTTTATTTTATTTTATTTTATTTTATATTATTTTATTTTTTTATTTTATTTTATTTGAGGTTCTTTCGTGCTAAATTACCCCATTCTCCCCTTCTTAGCCCTTTTCTAGATCTTGATGTGTTGAATTTCAAAATTCCTGAAGATTTCTATATAGAATTAGGAAAATACATACATTGTAAACTTGTATAATAATGTTTACATAAGATTTCTTTCTTTTTTTTCAACAAAAATACCATTTTAAGTATGTATAGGTAGGGTATAGATATGTGAAAGGACGTTGAGCATAAAAATATTTTAATGTTTTACGAAAGAAAAGCTTTGTTATTTTTTGGCCGTTTAATATAAATAAATATTTATGTGGTAATTTTTATTTATGATGTTTTATTACTAGGGATTTTTTAACTCTGCCTCTGAAACCAGTTTTATATATGTATCTCTGCGAAAGTAAAGCTCTCTTTCTCATTTTCTTAATAATATATTAAAGACATGTTTAATGTATATATTGGCAAGGGTAACCCGTAGACATGCGGGCTTCTATATAGTGAAACCTATTATTGTTCTTCTTGGATACACATATAGGTTTTCAAGGTTATGTACATAAAATAAAAAAATAAAATTTAACTTTCGGGACAACGATGTATAATTTTTCTTGTTGAAGAATCCCTTTAAACAAACTTACGCATCCATATTTATAATATATATCATTTGAAACCTTTTTCAAAAAATTCAACGCCTGTATATTTCACAGAGCACCACAAGTTTTCTCATCTATTCGCACTCATTTAAACAAAAACAAAAACAAATACAAAAAAAATAAAAATAAAAATAAAAATAAAAATAATTGAATTTCATCCCGCACATATTCTGTATATATAGATAGCCACGCCAAAAATTCATTCCATCCTAAAAGCGACTTCAAAGATACGATATGAATTCATAATCATCGTTTTGTACTGAAATATAAATCCCACACCGAAACATTTAACCGGATATACCAAAAGCCAAGTCGAAAACCTTTTTCATCTAACTCCAAACCATGATGGCATGAAACGAGTATCTTTTGGGCCCAGAGAAAACCCATTAACTAGAAAATTTCATCTCAGATAGCTTGTGTTGTGATTGTGTGTACGTACCTGTCTATAGTCTCCATTTTCACATTTTGGCCAGTTTTCATTGTTATAGTTGAAATGTGCAAAGCACCCAAGCAAGCACAGGCAGGCCCGGCACTAGTCTATTGTATACCTACTACTATACCTCTATAGAAATATTGAAAGCCAATGCGGGTCAAAAGAGAAAAGGAAGTACTATGTTTGTATATGCTGAGGCTTTTTGTCCTTAAAGTTCATTTTCAGTATAACCATCTATAAGAGTAATTGAGAATGCGTATATTTAACTTTGGCGAACAAAATTGAGTCTTATATATAGATAGAATATTGATAACATTAGAAGATAATATGCAATTTGAGGGCTATTTAGTGGCTTTTTAGGATTGTTATATCCTTTCAATGTGTTTTATATGTAGATATAGATTATTGATATAGATGGCGTTGAATAGATAAAAGCAATTTAGATAATTTTTAATCATTTTAAGATATGATGGTTTATAGAATTTTTTGAAAGTGTTAATATCATTTAATGACTTAAGTTTTTTCAAGATATCATGTAGTTTTCACCAGTATAGCTTTAGGGAAGTTGGTAGGTATAAGTTGAAATGGCAGCTCGATGAGAGCTAAGAAGCGTATAAAATGAATTTTTTTGGTATAAAATGATAAGAGAGTTTAGATTGAAAAATCAACAGTCTAAAAACAGTCAGAAAACTCATCGTTCTAAACGTATGCTAAGCATATAAAAAATAAATTAATATATCGCACCCTTAGAATGAAAGTGACCTAACTCAAAATTTCGGTAACTTCTGACTTTTCAATAAACTGACATTTAAAAGCGAAATTAACTGTAAAACCGCAGGTTGTAAAAAAATTTTTTAGTAAGGTCACTTTCATTCAAAGGGTGCGATATGTACATAAGTTGAATGGCGTGACAGCTCGTGTAGAACCAGGGCCTAGTGACTTAAAGCTCTCAACCATTCCTGTGTGCGTATTATTGGCAGGAATTGAGCCAAACTAGACAATTTTTTCTGACATAAAGGCACCCAGATTCTCATTTCCATTTGCATGGGTGTAATACTCCAGAAGGGCCCCTCTGGCTGCTAAGTACACATCGACATGAGGTTCCGATGAAATTCCTTACCCATCAATGAAGTCAGCCATATTTCTAGCAATAATTCAATATTATTTTTTTGTTAAAATTATATTACTTTGTTCATAATGGGAGTCACGGCTTAACGATCAGCTGGAGATACACGACATGCGTTGAACTTTACCTGAAATCTTCTATATGAAAAAAAAGAAACAAATACATAAATTGGGTGGCGCGACGCACGGCTCGTATAGTGACTTACAAATCTCAACTTTTCTTGTATTGTAAACAAACGAACACTTAACGGACTTACCGCGATTAATTATTATAATCAAAAATTATTTACGATTTATTGCCCGACGTTCCGGCAAGGTTGCACTTGTCGTGATCACGGGTTGTATTCGTGTTATTGGCAGGAATGGCGGGGGACCTACAATTTTCTGTCGAACCCAAACGACTAAGGTAAAAAGTACTTCAAAAAATATATACTCTTGGAAAGTTTGTAAATTCCTATGAAAAACATTTCCGTTTTTTTAGGTGGTATAGAATCTGGCTGGGAATCGAACCCAAGACTTTCGATGTAACAGTACTATGCACTAATTTTTATACCACGGGCTTCTACTTACCAACCGTGTGATTACTTTAAAAACAAAAATTTCAACAAAAATAGACGAAAATTTGTTAAAAATTCAATATATGTCAATATATGTATTTAATAAGAAAAGTGCGTATACGCCCCAATGAACCACTGTTCTGTTGTTGTTTTTAAAGAAAATTTAACTGCGACGTATTTATGGAAAGAGACAGTGTTTGGGTGTAAAAAAGATAATTATCTGTGTAAATCACTTTCAAAATCTCGATTTAAGGAAAAAGCCAACAAAAGTAAGTAAAACGCTTGAAATCTGGTAAAACAGTGAATTATATTTTATTTGCCCTTCATTTAACCTTCTCTATTTTTAAATATATAAATGGCATTATTTACGATATAAATTTGATGTTGATGGGGCATCAATGGTAGTATCCAGCATCCAATTGGATATGCAGCATCCAACATTCTCCCCCCCCCAGTGCACAAAGTAAACGATAGTAGGCCTTTTCTCAAAACTTGCACTCATCTGGAGAATCCTTTTGGTTTATGAACTTGCTCACATGTAAAGAAAAATCGGATTACTTAAATTTTTCAAAATATAACACATTATAATATGATTATATATAACGCTTATGTAATTTGTTTGTTTGAATTAATCCTAACGTATAAATCAACAAATTATTCAGTGTAACATGAGCCCAAACCTAATCAGGTGAGACTCTAGCTTAGCGAAAAAAAAACGAGGCTCGAGACTCGAATCTCCCTCCGTCAAACGTCATCTTGAAATTTTTACTATTTATTGTATACATTTCATTCACATGTGGTATTCGTGTTTTTGTAAAAAAGAGAAATTAATTTCCATTATTTAATGATGAGGTTCAGCTTCAGGAGCGATTGTGATGTTTCAGTCTCAGTCTCAGTTTCGTTTGTTTTGTTTTCCATTTGGTTAGTTAAGGATTCTAGGTTTAATCCTGTGATGATGATGTTAGTTTCGGGTGATGATTATGGGAAGAGGCGGGTGATGATCAGGTTGATCAGGATCAGAAGTTGGTGGTGAATTGCATTTAGTTTGCTCCATTGCCAGAGTGATCTGGAAATTTCCGCTGCTCAGTTGACTCCTGTTGATTCCTTTCGATTAATAAAGCTTCCTGTTGAGTTATCTCATTGGTTAGTTCAATAATCTAAGCCGTGATTTCATCTTGTTTAAAGTTGCTTTCAAGGTTGATGATAATATCGGGTACTTCACATTGCTCAATCTTGATTGCTGCTGGTGGTGGTGGTAGGGCTTTGATTTTCGTCTTCCAACGGAGTTATTACCCTTTCAGTTTGAATTTTCAGTAATGGTTTCTGGAATAAATTCCTCTTGAGCTTCTTTGGGTGTTGCAGCTTCCTCTTGCATAACTTCAGGTGACTCGGGAATTTTGGAAAATTTGACACCAGTTAGTTGGTGGATTGTTGGAGTTGCTGAGATGATTGTAGAGTGAATTTTTGATTGTTGGCTTTTCATTCAGTTGAAATTATGAGTGTGAGTGTTCTAAGTTAGATGCGTTTTATGCTTAAATATGTGTAGTGTCGATTTTGAATTTATTGAATGAAACGGGTTAGTGGGCTGTATGGATGTTAAATGAGTGTATTGCGTTGACGCCTTAACGAGACGTGTGTGTTTGAGAGTTCATTTGAATTTTATTTGAATGTTTATAGATTTTGTTAAGTGGATTTTTGTTCTTGAGATTTTACTTAATTTTACTTTTGTGTAGGGTTTATTCTAATATTCTATAGTTTGATTGATTTATAAGATTCTTTCGATGATATTTTTGTTTTTTTTTTTTTAAGATTTCGAGTTTTGGTTTTGTTATTTTTCCAAATTGAGTTTCGAGATTTTAGATTGTATCTTTCTATGTTTATGATGTTAATGAAGTACGAATTATAAATTTTAAATTTTAGATAAGAGTATCTTCATTATTGATATTGTTGGATGGTAACGGGCAGATTTTGGTGATAGGTCTTTTAAATTCCGTAGTTTGTGTTTTAACTTTGACGACGCGAATCAGATTGTCTCGTCCTGGGTAAGTTTTGATGATCCTTGCCATAGACCACTTCGATGGAGGGAGTCTTTCATCGCGCAGTAAGACGAGGTCTCCAATATTAGGTTGTTCTTCTTTTCGGAGCCACTTCGGTCGGTTTTGAAGCCTCGTAAGGTATTCACCGCTCCATTCCTTCCAAAACGTTTGTAGGGCTGCTTGAAGTTGTTTCCATCTGTCGAGGTAACCAATTTTTTCGTTTGTTAAATCCGCTTCTGGAACTATATATCCTGACGAACCGATCAAAAAGTGTGCTGGTGTTAGGGCACTGAAGTCTTCCAAGCTATCCGTTACCGGACAGAGGGGTCTCGAGTTAAGACACGCTTCTATCTGGGTAAGAAGCGTGCTGAGCTCCTCGAAGGTAAGCGCTTGGTTCAGGGCTATTCGTCGTAAATGGTATTTTACGGATTTCACTCCTGCTTCCCACAATCCCCCGAAGTGAGGAGAAGCAGGAGGAATGAAATTCCATTTTGTTCCCTGTTGTGTTAATGAGTTGGCGATGTCGGTATAGCTATACTTGGCAGCGTTGAGCATTTTTTGAAGTTCCGAATTTGCTCCCTGAAAATTGGTTCCACAGTCGCTATATAGGTTGGAACATATTCCTCTTCTCGCTGTAAAACGTCGGAAAGCGGCAATAAAAGCTTGAGATGTAAGGTCGGTTACAGCTTCGAGATGAATAGCTTTGGTTGATAGACAAATAAATATGGCGAAATATCCTTTAAAACGTTTTGAACCTCTTCCTTTCCAAGCTTTGACTTCGATGGGTCCAGCGTAGTCAACACCAGTATGAGTAAACGGTCGAGAGACATTCACCCTAGGGGCTGGCAAATTGCCCATTAATTGTTGCATCGACTTTGGTTTGGTCTTAAAACAGATAATGCATCGACTAAGGTATTTTTTAACATTTCTTTTCAAATTAAATATCCAAAATTTATTTCGAATGTACGAAGTAACTTGTTGTATTCCCCCATGGAGCGTTTTTTCATGTGCATCTTCAATGATGAGTTTCGAAAGGATGTGATTAGGCTTTAGAACAATTGGGTGTTTTTGATCATAGCTAAGTGTTGCATTTTCAAGTCGGCCTCCAACTCTTATGATACCGCATTGATCAATGAATAGGTTAAGTGATTTATTAAGTTTCGTTTTCTTAGCTTTAGTTAACTCATTAATGACATCAGCAAACATGTGGTGTTGCACATTTCGAATGATTATTCGTAACGCAATTTCTAATTCTACGGGTGAGAGAACTGATGTCGTTCTGAGAGCCTTTTCCTTTCTTATGTTATAAACAAATCTATTTACCATGGCTATGATTCTTAGGGTTTTGTTGAGTTTTGAATATTTGGATAAAGCATCCAAAATTGCGTTTGTATTTTCAATGGCTACATGTATCTTTATTTCATGTTTTTCTTCTTGGGTCTCTAGTTGTGTTGGTTGTATTGGAGCTGAAAAGTCCCATATTTCTTGAAGAAAGGCTGGTCCTTTCCACCACAGATCATTTCGCATCAATTTGGATGGCAACATTCCCCGGGATGCGAGATCCGCCGGGTTCAATTTTGTAGGAATGTGTCTCCATATACTTATATTCGTAAGTCGTTGAATCTCGGTGACTCTGTTCGCGATAAAGGTTTTCCATCGTGACGGCAACGCCTTTATCCAGCAGAGGGTGATCATAGAATCCGTCCAAGCAAAACTTGGGACGTTTTTGAACGGGAGAACATCTTGGGTGTGTTTGAGAAGCTTTGCGAGCAATACAGCTCCACATAACTCCAATCTGGGCAAGGAAACCGTGTTTACTGGAGCAACTTTCGTTTTAGCAATGAGAAGATGGGTATGTATCTGGTTGTTGTAATCAAGTATCCGGAGATAAACGACGGCTCCATATGCTTTTGTTGATGCATCACTAAACCCATGGAATTCGAGATTTTTAACATCACCTTTGGTGTTAATCCATCTTGGAATAAGGATCCTTTCCAAATTCTTCAGCTCTTCTCGAAAAGAAAGCCATTCTTGATAAGGTTCAGCGGGAATTGTATCATCCCATGAGACACCATGCAACCACAAATGCTGCATTATCATTTTCGCCTTAATAACGCATGGCGCAATCCATCCAAGCGGATCAAAAATGCTAGCAATGGTTGAAAGTATCGTGCGTTTAGTAATCCTATCTTCAGTAACGACCTTTTGAAACGAAAAGGAATCAATAGACGGGTACCAACTTATCCCGAGAGTCTTCATATGATCCATGGATCCGAAGGTAAGTGAAATATTGGTTTCTCGATCTTCTGCTGGAATTGGCTTTAGAAACTCTTCGTCATTGCTCATCCACTTCCGGAGATGAAAACCAGCAGATGACAACAACTTAGATATTTGACTAAATTTTTTCTTGGCCTCTTCCAGTGAATCGGCACCTGACACCAAGTCATCAATATACATATCCTCACGCATCATTTGCGCCGCTATTGGATAAGTGGATTGTTCATCAGAGGCCAATTTTTTGAGTGTTCGGTTTGCTAAATATGGTGCTGGGGCAGTACCGAACATCAAAACTTTAACCTTGTAAAGTTTGACGGGTGTGGATGGATCTTCACGCCAAAAGAGAAGCTGATAATAAGCGTCAGCCGGATGAATCTGGATTTGCCTATACATCTTTTCTATGTCGGAAGTGAAGGTAATTTTATGAGTTCTCCACCTTAGAATAATTGAAGTGATGTCGGTTTGAGTTTTAGGTCCAGTCATTAAGTGGTCATTTAGTGAACTTCCGTCCGAAGTTTTAAACGAGGCGTTGAACACCACGCGAAGTTTGGTTGTTGTGCTGGATTCTTTGATGACAGCGTGGTGTGGTACCACATAATGAAATGGTGAATTGAATTTGTGGTCGTGATTGATGTCCACTTCTTCCATTTGATTGAGATGTATGTATTCTGATATGCATTTGTTGTACTCTTTGTGTAGTGTAGGGTTGTTAAGCAATTTTTTTTCTTGTTTGTAAAACATCATTAGTGCATTTTGTTGAGTAGATTTCAGTTCCGGGCGATGGTTTTCTTTGAAAGGCAATGCAACTTCAAAGCGCCCTCCCGGCAACCTTTTAATGTTTTGTAGAAAATGCTTCTCGCAAATAACATCTTCTTCAACCTCAGCTCTTTCGTATGGGGATTCTTCAATTTCCCAAAACTTTCTCATTTGTGAATCGATGTCAATAAATTGGGTATAAACCTGCAACGAACCCCTTCTTTCGATAGGCGTTTTGCCCAAGATAATCCAACCAAATTCAGTTTTTTGTGCTATTGGAGCAACAGGTTCATCTCCTCGGATAACATCCGGTAAAATTACTTCACAGTAAACATCACTGCCTAATAAAAGATCGATTTTGGCTGGTACATGAAACGAAGGATCGGCTAGTTTTAAACCTTTGATATGATTTAGTTTGTTAGAAAGAATCGTTTGGTTTGGAAGTAGTCCAGTTAGAGTTTTGAAAATGTAGCCTTTTGTCGAAGTGACAAAATTGGAATAATTTGATTGCAAGCTTAGTTCCACAAAATTTTGACATGAGCCGCTCTTACTTTGTCCTAAGACCGAAACGTCGAAGGAAGTTGGATGTTTTTTCAAACCTAATATTTGAGCAGCTGATTCTGTGATGAACGATGCCTGAGATCCAGGGTCAATTAATGCTCTTAGGTTGAACTGAGTTCCATAAGCTGACTTAACTTTCACAATTGCTGTTGCTAACAAAATTTGTGCATTTCTAAACTCATTTAGATGATAGCAATGTGAAGATGTTGAAGCTGGTACATCGTAGGGTTGAAAGGCTGGTGCGTTCGGGTTAATTTCCGTTGCTACATGATGTGCTTGTGTTTGATTTGGGTTATGCGTGGCGGTACTTGAGTGATTAAATGAGTTATGACTACTTTGTTGTGAATGAGTGAGTGAGTTGGATGGGGTTTGATTTCGAGTGAATGAGTTAGTGTTGTTTGAAAATAAATTATTGTTATTCGTGTTGTGTGGCGTTTGATTATTTCTAGCGAATGAATTTTGTTGGCATGATTTTGAATTTGGAAATTGTTGATTATTTATAATGTGTGTGTTGCCAAAATGAAGAAGAGAGTTATGTTTTCTTTGGCAAAAATGACATGTTTTATGGCTTGGGCAGTTTATTGTTCGATGGCTATAAGCTAAACAATTGAAACAGTTGCCAAGTTGTTTGACAAAACGTTGTCGTGAACTTACATCCAATTTTAAAAATTTTGAACACGTTCTTAAGGAATGTACACCTTTATGGCATACCTTGCAAGTAAAATTTTCTGTCTTCTCCGTGTTGATATGGAAAACATTCTTTTGTTTTTTATTTGACGAGGTTAGTTTCTCATTTTGTTCGTCAACCATTTCTAACGTCCGGAACCTTGCTTCTAAGAAGTTCGAAAATTCTTCAAAAGTCGGGATTTCTTTCTTGGTTCCAAGTGTGGTTTCCCATTTTGACTGTAATGTAGTCGGCAGCTTTTTTAAAAGCAAAAAAATAATAATAGCGTCCCAGTGTTGGACTGGCAGATTCAGGTTTGTTAAGGCATGTAAAATTTTCGTTGAATTGTCAAGCAATTCGCGAATGCCTTTCGAGTTTTCTTCTTTAACGACTGGCAACTCATAGAATAACTTAAGTTCGTTATTCACCAAAATCCTTTTAAAATCGTAGCGGGAATTCAACAGCTCCCAAGCTTTGTCATAGCTTGCATCATCTACACTGATGTGTTCCAGTAAGACGCCTGCACCTTCCTTACAACATGATTTTAAATAATGCAACTTTTCGATTTTTGTGAGAGTAGTACTATTATGGACGAGAGCAACGAATTGATCGTGGAAAGAACGCCAATTTTCGTATTCTCCCGTAAATGTCGGTGGTTGAATTTTCGGAAGTCGCACGTCGTGCTGTTTTTGATTATTTGTTTGTTTATTGGTGGTCGAACTCGAATCTGAAGGATTTGTATCTTTTTTAGCTGTTGGTGCTAATTTATCTATCTCGTCTAAGAGCTGGGATCGGTACATTGTGTAGGTTTCATTTGCTTCATTATAATATCCTTCCGTTGTTGATAAAACTTCTGCATTTAATTCTTCGCTGCAAATAGCTTCTTGAAATTGACTCCTGATGTTCTGCCAATTGTTTTCTAGCGTTTCGAGACGTGTGGTTACATAATTCTTTGTTCTACGCGTTGGGCTAGTAGTTTTTTTGAAATTTTCAAAATCTTTCGTAATTTGAGTGTACATAGACTTAATAATTTTTGCAGCATTCATTTTCAATTATTTATATATGTATTTCAAGAAAATTTAAATTTAAGGTAAGTGAAAAAATACTCACTTTGAATTCGTTTCTGTGTACTTGGTGGTTGACGTTGCTGTTCACTACTACTGCTGTATGGGTACTTGCCAGTGGATGGCTGGATGGATTGATGAATTTTGTATTTTTTTTTTTATTATTATTTTAACTTTGTGAATTATTATTTTTTGAGTTCTTTAAATGAAACTGTTTTGTAATATTTTAATTAAATTGTTCTCGAACTTTTAACTCAAATTAAATAAAGTTGTAACGAACGACAAGATGTCGGCACAATGTCTTTGAATTACGAATATACCGCCGGTACAATAATTGTTCTTAAATTGTCTTTACAACTCGAAGGACCAAAATGTTTGGGTGTAAAAAAGATAATTATCTGTGTAAATCACTTTCAAAATCTCGATTTAAGGAAAAAGCCAACAAAAGTAAGTAAAACGCTTGAAATCTGGTAAAACAGTGAATTATATTTTATTTGCCCTTCATTTAACCTTCTCTATTTTTAAATATATAAATGGCATTATTTACGATATAAATTTGATGTTGATGGGGCATCAATGGTAGTATCCAGCATCCAATTGGATATGCAGCATCCAACAGACAGTAACCCATGGAAAAGATTTCAGTTCTTTGTCTTTTTTTAGGTGACATGGGCTCGAAATCGAGCCCAAGACTTTCTACCTACAAAAGCTGTTTTTATTTGGGAAAAAGAATTTGTCTTTGGGTCTGCAATCAGTCAAACTGAATTATTCGGTTAAAATTGTCGTAATAATGTTTCGACAGGTATGATAGATAACTCACCACCGATTCAATGCCTTTAGCCCTGGGCCATTTTTACCATAGGGACTGTAGGGACTTTAGTCCAGAGCGGAAAATTTTGGAAGGCGTGAATTTTCAGCACATCATTTATATTAAAACAAAAATAAACTTTTCTTTTAAAATTCTTATATAGCAAAATATTTTCGGAAAAAATCGAATTTCTTCATTTCTAAATATCGTCGCTGTAGATCGAATACCTTGTAACTCAGAAAAGTTAATTTTTCAGGGGAAACAAAAAACTTGATATAAAAGTATTGAGGACCAATAACATTGACCTGTTTTTTATGCGTTTAGCTTTGAAACTATCGTTCTTAGGATAACAAGGTATTTTTCATTAGATCCGGAAAGTTGTTTACATACTCATACTACCATTTGAATTACCGCGTTTAACTCAGGTGTAAGTAGATTGTTATAGATTTACCCTAAATCTTCCTCAAATCTCGAAAATTTACCCTAAATCTTCTTCAAATCTTGAAGATTTAGCCTAAATCTTCTTTAAATCTCGAAGATTTATCAAATAAATTCTCTGGGGTTAAGTCAAAAATGGTTTTAAGACTAGAAGACTCCAACTCCAACTACATCTTTGAACCATCTATAAAAATAGTTGTTCCCTTCTTACCTAAGAACTGAAAGTTCCTACAAACTCAGTTTCCTCATGTGAAACGGGACTTCATTCCTCCAATGCATATAAAGGTTTAATTTAATTATTTCAGATTATCTGTCAAATTTCTATACAAAATGATTTGCAATTACAAAGAATCTAAAAATAAATTCTAAATTCCCAACTGATATACATACGTATTTAGGTTGCATTTTTCACGTAGTAATTTTATTAAATATTTTCAAAACGAACATTGTAAAGATTCTGTGTGAACTAAAAAATAAATAAAATAAAATTATCTATTTGCTATTTCATGTGAATTATATTAATAAAAACGGAACCTCTATCACATTTGTATCGTCCCTATGTACACCTATATATATGAATTCCAAACCTCCAATACGTGTGATGTGGTTACGCCTCATGAATATGTTTAATTTTTTTTTCTATTTCTCATACAATATACCTACAAATATACGAACAACCAAAACTATTCGTGCGAGTTTTATTTAATAACCACACCGGCTTTTATATTTAACACTATATACATATATAAACGATGTACGATAGAAAAGTGTTTAAAATTCAATTTTATTGTATGAAAAACTAGAAAATCGTATCGTATAAAGCGAACCAGAAACTGAACCGAACCAAACCTAACCGAAGTGAACCGACAAAAGAGATATTCCCTGGACATGGTGTAACATGGCCATAAATTACACAATGGTTGACTGAATTTGAATTATGTATGCGAAATGAAAATCGTATTTGCATAATGAAATACATAATATACATATATATCATCGTAAATATGTATGTATGTTCAAATGTTCATATTCGAATCGTACACACAAGAGTCCTTATAGACCACTAAGCGTTTTCGTCTGGAAATTCAATTATATCAATGTGATTCCGTATGAATAGCCTTTTTGGCTTAGAGTTAGGCCTTCATCTGGATGATCTGATGAAGGTTCTATATATAATTTAAACGCTAGATTAAATTGTCAAGTTCTGTTTCATTTGTACTTTGTATAAATCTAATTAAATTATTTCGAATTCGTGCGGTTGTGAGACAATTAACTGTTTTGTAATAGGATCGATGCTCATTTAGAATTATATATGCCGCAGCTTGGGTTTTAGAATATTTACTCAAGTGAAATAAAAATTGTGTATACTTTTAAAAAATATATGCATTTTTAATCTAGTATCACACAATAAGCTTGTTCGTTTACTTCACGAACCTACCCATTTCTACCATTTTTAGCCCGGAAGACTGTCATAGTTCATATAAAAAAATAAAACTGGTAAAATCTGACAGTTAGGTAGTATACATAATCGACAAAAGTCAAAAGCTAAAATGTTGATTATTACACTTTCAAGAAATTGTACCAAATTCAAGAGAAATAATAACATAAAATTAAACAAAGTGATTAACATTTTACCAAACAAAAAATATATAATTAAATTTGTTTCGTAAAATATAATCAGTTCATTTAATCCCTCTCCAAGTTAAAATGCAAAGCTTGTTAAAACAATTCGTGGCTACAATGCAGAACTAGTCTAAGTCACATTTGTCGGAAACTTTACAATGTCTTAAAATCGTAAGGTTTCCGGCACACATTTCATGAGCGCACTTAAAAACATTTTGCGTAGATGTAAACGATATGGTAAGCAAATCAGCTGTAAGATAAATGTCAAACAGCTTAAAATATTTAATTTAATTTTAACATTCGTAAAATTTGTCATCCGCAATTTAAAAACTCCCAAAATAAGCCAAAAAAGTAAATTTATACAATTGTATGAAAAAATTGCTTTCAATGATCTATTAATTCTTGAGTTATTTTGCGAAAATGATGGAAATTATGTTTATTGTTGTGATCAACACATAAGTACAATTATTTTAAATACAAATTTTTCACCCGTGTAGAACAATATGAAGAAAAATTTTTACACATTAGTACAGTTACAAAGGTTTACCATGTTTACGATATTTACCATCTTTGTTTAGCACACAAATTTGTGTTGGAAAGTTTAAGGGCCAGTTTGTTCACTGCTGATCATCTTTAATCAAGGATTATTGAACCTGGTAAATCATCGAATGCGCTAGGTAAACAAATTTTTTGTCAAGGAATCGATAGTTTAAGTTGTTAATCATGGAAATCGCCAATCAGCCGATTTTGGTTGATCAGCGCCATTTAGTTAGAAGCTGTGAAAGTCATCGTTCAGATTTAACCCTAAGACTCGCTGAAAAAGATTTCCAATACAAATTTTGACGAAGTCGCGATGCATCGGTCGTAAACTTTAAGACGTTTCTCACGTTTACGATGCTTTTCCGAAGTTGCATGAATACACTTTATGATAATATTCTATTTTAAAATTAATATTCGGAACATTTAGAAACAAGTTTTCTTATGACAAAAAACTCATTTTTAAATTTTGGAATTAGACTAGTTCTGCATTGTGGCGGAGAATTGTTACTTCATAAAATAAATTGTTAATATTCTCTCAAATATTCAAGTACCTCTATACCAGTGTTGCCGCTGAGAAATTTGAAAAAGTCGCTAAAAAAGGGGTCACGAGAACAAAAAGTCGCATTTTAAAATAGATTGCAAAATCAAAGGAAATCCGCATAAATAAAACTTTTTTTGAGTAATTTTTGTTTTTTATTCAAACAAAAATTACCAAAGCAAAAAATAAGTTTTTTGAACCTTTCAAAATCCATTCTCAGTTGGTACTAAAAGTTAAATACGGAAAATATATGGTGCGTTGCATACCCATCAAGCAATAAATTCTCTCGGAGAATTGCTGAGATGTCATAATAGTCATCAAACATTTCCCCACCTATCAATAATCAACACATAAAATAATGCATAGTGAAGACATGTAAACAAAAATACTTTGCGAACACATACCCAGAAATAAATAGTGTAGGTACATATGTAAAAGTGGCAAAACCGTTTTATTGGCACTTGTATTGCTGTGCTAAATATAAATACCAATCAAACGCAGGTTTCAACTTTTTAACTAAACTAATGTGAATGCGATCGAGTCCAACGAAACACATTTCAACTCGATTTTGTTTTACAAATTGAAATTCTGTGTGACTAGCACTGCGTGATGTGGAGTACGTATACCATTGATTGCTATTAGTTAAACGAAAAAACTTATTTGAAGGGAAGGTTCAACAAAAAAGAGAACTTAACTTATCCATACATTTTAACATTGATACCTGGCATTTTCGGATTCAGCACTCTTGCGGCAGCACTCCGCACTCTGCACTCCGCACTCCGCACTCCGCACTCCGCACTCCGCACTACGCACTCCGCACTCCGCACTCCGCACTACGCACTCCGCACTCCGCACTCCGCAATCTGCACTCCGCACTCCGCACTCCGCACTCCGCACTCCGCACTCCGCACTCTGCACTCCGCACTCCGCACTCTGCACTCCGCACTCCGCACTCCGCACTCCGCACTCCGCACTCCGCACTACGCACTACGCACTCCGCACTACGCACTCCGCACTCCGCACTCCGCACTACGCACTCCGCACTCCGCACTCCGCACTCCACACTCCGCACTCCGCACTCTGCACTCCGCACTCCGCACTCCGCACTCCGCACTACGCACTCCGCACTCCGCACTCCGCACTCCGCACTCCGCACTCTGCACTCCGCACTCTGCACTCCGCACTCCGCACTCTGCACTCCGCACTCCGCACTCCGCACTCCGCACTCCGCACTCCGCACTCCGCACTCTGCACTCTGCACTCCGCACTCCGCACTCCGCACTCCGCACTCTGCACTCCGCACTCCGCACTCCGCACTCCGCACTCCGCACTCCGCACTCCGCACTCCGCACTCCGCACTACGCACTCTGCACTCCGCACTCCGCACTCCGCACTCCGCACTCTGCACTCCGCACTCCGCACTCCGCACTCCGCACTACGCACTCTGCACTCCGCACTCCGCACTCCGCACTCCGCACTCCGCACTCTGCACTCCGCACTCCGCACTCCGCACTACGCACTCCGCACTCCGCACTCCGCACTCCGCACTACGCACTCCGCACTTTGCACTCCGCACTCCGCACTCCGCACTACGCACTCCGCACTCCGCACTCTGCACTCCGCACTCCGCACTCCGCACTCCACACTACGCACTCTGCACTCCGCACTCCGCACTCCGCACTCCGCACTCTGCACTCTGCACTCCGCACTCCGCACTCCGCACTCTGCACTCCGCACTCCGCACTCCGCACTCCGCACTCCGCACTCTGCACTCTGCACTCCGCACTCCGCACTCCGCACTCCGCACTCCGCACTCCGCACTCCGCACTCCGCACTCTGCACTCAGCACTCCGCACTCCGCACACCGCACTCCGCACTCTGCACTCCGCACTCCGCACTCTGCACTCCGCACTCTGCACTCCGCACTCCGCACTCTGCACTCCGCACTCTGCACTCCGCACTCCGCACTCCGCACTCTGCACTCCGTGCTCCGCACTCCGCACTCTGCACTCCGCACTCCGCACTCCGCACTCTGCACTCCGCACTCCGCACTCCGCACTCTGCACTCCGCACACCGCACTCCGCACTCCGCACTACGCACTCCGCACTCCGCACTCCGCACTCCGCACTACGCACTCCGCACTCTGCACTCCGCACTCCGCACTCTGCACTCTGCACTCCGCACTCCGCACTCCGCACTCCGCACTCCGCACTCTGCACTCTGCACTCCGCACTCCGCACTCCGCACTCCACACTCTGCACTCCGCACTCCGCACTCCGCACTCCGCACTCCGCACTCCGCACTCTGCACTCCGCACTCCGCACTCCGCACTCCGCACTCTGCACTCTGCACTCCGCACTCTGCACTCCGCACTCTGCACTCCGCACTCCGCACTCTGCACTCCGCACTCCGCACTCTGCACTCCGCACTCCGCACTCTGCACTCCGCACTCCGCACTCCGCACTCCACACTCTGCACTCCGCACTCCGCACTCCGCACTCCGCACTCCGCACTCTGCACTCCGCACTTTGCACTCCGCACTCCGCACTCTGCACTCTGCACTTTGCACTCCGCACTCCGCACTCCGCACTCTGCACTCCGCACTCTGCACTCCGCACTCCGCACTCTGCACTCCGCACTTTTTCAATTTAGTTTAGGTATATACGGCCAAAGATTTAATGTTTTAAATTAAATAAATCAGCTTTTAAGTATAAAGTTCAATTTAATAAATAAAACATAGATTACACGCATATTAGTTATACCCGATTTGCAACTTGTTGTTAAGCTTTTTTTGCAATTTTTTTGGGTGGGGAAACTTTTCACCGGCAATCTGTTCAACAAATTTATATTATATAAAATAAAAAGAAACTGAAAACTTGCACTGGAAGCCGTGTATAGCCTTGCAGGTATATATCGTCAACTTAGCACAGTATGGTTTATCCAAGCCATAAATCTTCTAATTGGTTATACCACAAAATCTATGCACAAAAGTTTCCGCAACAATCTTCCTTTAGTTTGGAATTTTGATATCCGATAGACGGGTCACCACTTTCAAGAGCTAGATCCTTCCTTTCCCGCAGATATAGTATGTATATGTATATATCTAACTATGAAATGCTAAGCGCTTTTGTTTCGACCACATCCATAAACTTTTCTCCCAAAAAGTTTATCCTTCCTTCAAATTCAAAGAAATGGTGTGTTTGAAAGAGAGGGACAGGGGAAGAGTTGAGTAGGAGAGAGAGAGAGAGAGATAAACAAGGTTCACTATCATGAGCGCTCTGATGCAGTTCATGTTCCATAAAGAAGCTGTGAATTTTTAATTGAAATGCATTTAAGTGAATTATGTAGGATAATTCCCCATGAACAATAATTTTATACTTTTGTTCAATATTTGCAAAATTTATAAGGAAAACTATTTAAGCCAACTTGGGCGAGAGATGAAAATTATGGAGGAAAACGCCACAGAGAAAAAGAAAGTGTCGATAATCGAAGATTTGTTGTACCTCTTCTTGCTTTTCTTATACATATTTGTTTGCTACATGGTGGTGCTGTGAAGACGTAAACAGTTTTCACTAAATAATCAATATTTTAAAATATTTTTTGGAAATTGAACAAACAAGCTGAGTAGAGAAAGTTTGAAGTTTAGAACCACTTAAGCAAGACTAAGAAAAAGCATATAGTAAAAGATTTTATTAGTTTTTGAAAGAAAACTTAGAAAAACTTACCAATTAGCCTTGGGAATAAATGTTTTTTTAATTTATTCGTAAAAGTGTTTTAAGAATTTTAAAACTTGTTTTTAACTTCAAGCAACCTACATCAATGCCAAATATACCTTTTTTTGGTAAAAATCAATCACAAAAGTTTCGAAGTTTAATACCTTTACGTCATAAAAATTAAAACAATGTTTGCGTTTATGTCATTGTTAATTTTATAGGCCAGTTCTAAGACACCTTAAGCCGCTTAGGTGTATACACTGTCTCTTTTTCTTATTTTTGTTTCTTCACATCCTTGTATGTTTCTATTATCTTTAATTAAGGATCAATAAGTACTCCTTTGAGAAGTTATTTCATATGAAAATGAAACCAATGATATCGAATTAGCTTTATTTTCTACTATACAGACATTATTCATTAATCAATCATTTAATGATTCAATTCTTAAGGATAATGTTAACGAGCAACAATAAAATCTTGTTAAGTAAAGATACATTGAAAGTGCCTTTTTATATATCTGCGTATAAGGATATGCTGGTATACCGTTACCTATACTGCTATTTAATATCCATCCTAATGGCAGAATATAATTTCAATTCCGACTGAAATAGAACTTTATAAAAGGTAAATATCTTATCATAAATAAAATGGAATTGATTGTTAAGGATTTGCAATATAGTTAATGTCTTGTTACACGAAATGGCTTTCAATACCAGGATCGGTTTCTATTATATAGGTATTGCCATTGACAGAGAGAGAGAGAGAGAGAGTGGGTTAATCCCATAGGCGCGTGTTTTTTGGGGGGTCCAAAAAATCCATTTTCCCTTCATTTGTATCCAGTATTTTCGCCAGTTCTAACAGTTATTTAAATAAAATTTTAGTAAAATTAGTTTTGATCAAAAGTTACATACACAAACATTTATCGGCTGCACAGTGTACATGTGAGTATCAAGCGTATTGTTCTGGTCGCAACTGCAATTTGTTAAAAATCTGGAACGATTAAACGTAAACAAAAATTTTAGTTAGATTTCTTTTTCGAAATTGTATAGGTTATTAAAGCTACTTTTAGACAGTCACAGGAATGACGCTATAACTAGTCAATGCCCAGCAAACATATTCATTCAGAACTGTTTCATAAATGATTGACATAGTGCCTGTTTACATAGACCTTTTACTGAAAGGCGCATCCAGTGAAACAGATAGATTTTATGTGCGTGGAAACGAGAAAGATTTTGGGAAGGAATCTACACTTCTCGTTTCTAAGCACACATAAATCTACCTGTCTCACTGGTTGCGCCTTTCAGTAAAAGGCTTTTGTAAACAGGCACATAAGTGAACAAAACCTTCGAATCTGAATTCAGTTCTAAATCGATTTGGATCCAAACTCCTGGATAACGATACCTCACATATAAATCTTTAAAGTGATTCATAAATGATGAATAAATACGAATAAGAGTGAATTCACCCAATTTACTTGTTTGAGGAATTACTTGTGTACTTTCACTTTTATTCACCTACAATGAAGTACAATGGAATCTCAATCATTTTTATCCTGAAAAAAATTCCACACAAACCCCTCTACCCTTCATAACGTAAAAATGATAGACTTTTGAATTATTTTCAGATTTTCACTGAAAATGAATATTTATCGGATGATATGCTTCATTTTTGGTGAATGTTAAGTGAACATTCACCTAAATGTTTGCTGGGCGTTGTCCCAAAATAACTTGACCAGTAGTGTGTGTAAATACGTAAAACGATATCGATATAGTACGACTTGAGCATATGAACATTGTGACCGTTAACGCTGGGTTGACAAAAAATTCGTTGTTTTTCGCATTTAAGTGACATTATTGATTTCACCAATCTGATGGCTAGTCGCAAGTAACTTAATTAGTATCAAGTTCCAACAAAATATGGGTTAAACACATCTGAAAATTACAAAAGTTCATATTTTATTTTTCGTCACGCAAAAAAACAGCATTTTGAGTTCTTTATTGTGACATTTGAAACGAAATACTTTTTATACATCAACATATTGTTCTTTCTCTATAGTTGTCAAGTCATGAACTGTCAAATTCTATAGAAGAATGGTTCCGATGTCGATCGATTAAAAAGACCTCTTAAAAATCCGAACATTTTACTCCGGACAGAAGCGACTTACTCTTTATATTATGCCCTAAATATAGTTCGCCCTCTATGTGAGTTGTCATAGCCTTTTAAATGTCAATGGATTGAAAAACCTAAAAAAAAATTGAAATTAAAAAATTTCCCCCGAAAGGGGCTCATGACAAAATATGGTTTGCCCTTAAAAAACTTATTCTTTTGATGTATTTTGTTTTTAAATTTAAATTAAAAAGAGCAAATTTAATACTTTCAGATGACAATTCGATATCGATTGGGAATCGCCCAATCCACTATTCTAAAATCAAATCTCACCTATTTTCTTAGTTTAAACTTCAGCCGAACACACCTAAAAAAATGACAGTTCTTGCAACAAAAATTAAACATACCATTTTCAGATTTCAAATTATCAAAGAGATATTTTGTGTTCGTGTGTTAACCTAGCATCATACTAAAAATGCTTTAACATCGTACTTGTTATCCATAATCCATGTTATAGCTTTCAAAAGAACATAATTTAAGCGTGGAAATGGTTTTTTTGATTTTTTGACAAAATCATCAATCTGGCACTTAAAATTGTTGTGATTAAAGTTAGAGCCCCCCAAACTATTTCAAATTTATTAGCTTGTGTAGCACTTTTTATGTACTAACAGAGGCTCTTATTTGACAATAACAGCGTCTATATTATTCCGAAACCTTTCAAAATATATTCCCTCTTCAGATTCTTCTGAAACCTTTAAACTGATTAAAGCAGGTTTATGCCAAAGTAAAGACAGACAGAAATAATTGGTCTCTTTGCCATACCTCCTATCATATATACACAAATGAATTTTAACGTCTATCTCCATTGGCTCTAAAGACTTTGACTTGTTTGACATCGGAGTACATTTATTTGTTTTTACAAATCTCTTAACTGTGTGATAAAAAGGCAAAATTTGGATAAAGCCAGCATCAAAAAATATGTAGATACGTTTCTCTGGCTTACGCAAAAAAATTCTTTTAAAAAATAATTCACAGTTATCAAAATAAAACACAGTGTTGAAATGCAAATTTTTTATTTGTGTTGCTAAAAAGGGTTAATCCTTTGAAGGTTATCAATGTTTGAAAAAAATAATGAATAAATAAAACAAACCGTTTGGCTTCACCCAATATGCAAACATTGTGATTAAACTAAAATATAAAAAAGCGAAACACACATATACCATAAACAGTAAAATCCCCTTAAAATAAAATAAATTAATGGTCATTTTATAGGATCAATTCAAATTTGATTTGTGCTTGGGATTATCTGAACCTATAAGCATGTTCCATATATATATAGAGTTTATTCAGTTAATGGGTGTAGAAACCAATGCAAACCACTTTCCGGCCAATTCGGAAATTTTTTTTTTTTAATTTTTTTTTTAAGTGGACGCACTCCAATCGATTAAAATTCAAATTGAATCCCATTGTGCGTTTAAATTGTGTTTGTCTGTGGATGCATTTAATTGCATTGGAATAAATCACAAGGACATTTTATTTAATTTTTTTGTGTGTTTTGTTTGGTGTGAGGACTTTGTGTTGAACGAACCTTTTGCTATTTGTTTATACATATGTACATACATACTTCGGAAATTGGGGAATTTTAATTAATTGATGAAATGCGACATTATGTGCGATTGGATTTGCACTTTGTATGATCACTTTAATGAGTGCGATTAATTGTGTTTTAGTATGGACTGTGGAGTTGATGCATTTTGTTTTTAGAAATTAGGCTTTGAGGATTTTATTGTTAAACATAATCGATGTGGAAATAGAGTTTAAATTGCTATTAAGGGATAAACATATTATAGATATAATATGTATAAGTGTTTATTTGATGAAGCTTAAAATAAAACACAAAAACCAACGAGTAATTTGTTTGTCTGCTTATTTTAGAGTGCTATCCTATATATACAACAGATAAATGCTTTTAATTTAATTCCATTGTGAATTGATTAAATAAATGTCTTTGTCTAAAGTTTAATGGATTTCAATAAATATATGCATATGTATGTGTTGAAACTATGGTTATTCATAATATTTATCTAATCCATGCCTCATGGAAGTTCTTAGCTATCATTAAAATAATTATAATATAGTTTTACTAAAAGAAGGTACATATTATATACATTTTTCTTTCTGTTAAAGTTTTTATACTTGACCGGAAAAAAGGACAATATTAGCCTAGGTGCGTTCGCGTACTAGCTCAAAACGGTCCAAAAACTTCTTGCGTACTACCATTTTATGTAGTTTTGGCACAATTTTTACCCGAGAAATTTTGTCTGTCAAAAGGCAATTTGAAGTCAAAGATATTGTTGTTTTTTGACTTCAAATTGAATTTTTACAGAACACAGAACTTACAAGTTTCTATCCAAATAAAAAATGGTTGTATGAAGATTGTTTTTACTTTTAGTTTTATAGTGATTCGTGTCTTCTTGGCTTGTATTTTATAACTTTTAACTTCACAAATGTCAAAGCAGAATTGATATTTTCCGCCATTTGCAAAAATTATAGCATCTTGCGATAGGGTAAGGACTTTTGCAACACCTTGACCTTGTATGTTAGTCCCTCAACCGTGCTCAAAAATCGATGGCTCAGCAAGCGATTTTCTGCTATATTGAAATAGAAAAGTCTCCACATAGTTTGTATTTTAATCTGCTGATTTTCAACTCTATCAAAAACTAGTTTGGGTACACAATTGTACAAGGTCAGTGCTGCCAAAGCTTTTAGTTAAAAATTTTCAAAGTTATTTAATAATTGTTTAGAGTTTGTCCTCAGATTTTCAGAAAATTTTTAAAAATAAAAACACAGAAATACAAAAAACGTCAATCAAAGGTATTAATCCAGTTGCCCATCTTTTCATTTCCCTAATATTAATCAAAAAACAGAGGTGGCTAAGTGCAATAAAGTACAATAAAAACAATTTATCAATGAAATAAAAAATCCTATATATAACAAATGACAACGAACCCACTGTCGAAAGCCTAACTTTGTCAAAGTTCTCTTTCACACGAAAAAACGGATTTGCCAGCAACTTTAAATTTTTACGCACGGAGAACATGAAGTAAGTCCACTTTCACACGAGGAAACAAGTTGCTGGAGATTTTTGACGTTTCCTTTTAATTTCCAATCTCCACCTTACTTCGATCTTACTACTCTTACTTGGTAGACCGTTCATTCTTCTTTTTTGGTGCCCTTCTCACCTTAAAACTGAAGGTTGCTGGAAAAGTTTCCTCGTGTGAAAGAGTACTAAGAAGAGTAAACGAAATCTCCCCTGTCAATGATTTGAGAACTTTTTTTTGACATTCCTCTTCACACTTCAATGAAAACTACAGAAAATCTCTTCAGAAAAAATTGAAAAAATACGTAGAAAAATCTTCAGTAACTTATTTCTTCGTGTGAAAGGGGACTTTCTTCGTGTCTTCCTAACGTAAAAACTTCCAAGTTGCTGGCAAATCAATTTCCTCGTGTGAAATGGAACTTTGATAAAGTATGGTTTCGAAAGTGGGTTCGTTGTCATTTGTTATATTTAAATCAAAAAACTGTTTGAAATTTTCTAGCTTGGTGTGTTTCCCATAATAATATTATATTAAGTTAAGACATAACACGTATGAACCTAGTGTATTGCATAACAACGTACTTCGACCTCCGCTGAATATGGTTTTTGTTTGTTTTTTTATTTTTTGTGGATCACACAAGCAACTCATTTGTGGTGTTCTTCTGAAGGTGGATTAGAATGGTTTGAGCCTCTTTCAGAGAACATTAATAAATGTACATTTTCTTAATTGTTATGCTGTGGTTAATGAAATCGTGTTCAGAATTCTTAATAAACTGTGTATACATATCTGGGTCAGTTGCTTATAAGAACATTTGCTTTTGCAGTTCTGCTGCTTCCATCAACAAAATAAAAAAACAAAATTAATTTTCTAAATTCGAATATAATTTTATTTCGGAGAACAAGATATTCAAACGAGTATCATAATAGGAATATAAAAATACATACATACACAACACAAACACACACAATACAATAATGTTTAAAGATAATACCACATTCTGGCCGGCCACAAATGGTACGTTAAATGGAGAATATCCAGGCTATTTCCTTCCTTTTCCGGTTTAATTTATTTGAAATTATGTGGCATAACATTTGAGTATATATTGTGCAAACATTTATACTTAAATTCACACTTTGGTTGATGCATATACATATATGGGTTTGGGATTCGTGTGGTTGCTCAATTGTATAACAATGTTTATTTAAACTATTAACTCTGACCAATTCTTAACATGAAACACTCTTTGGTTTAAATTTCTTTTTTATATATTTAAGAGGCACATTATTAAGGCACTTAAAGTTCGTCACTTCTTTTATTATTTTCTACTGGAAACAATTCATCCCATAAAGCATATCTTTCTAAAAATGGCTCTTCACCAAGTCGAAGTTCTTTGTCATTGAACATTGTGTAGACTTTATCACTAGTTGATGGCAGCCACTTAACGCCATCAATATCACTAGGAACACTTTAAAGAATATTAAAAATTAAAATAAGTTTCCTCTGTGTGTTGCCATTGATTATATCTCACCCAGTTTTAGCAAATGAAGCCCACCACTTTCCAATTCGTTCAGCCATGAACATATCAGAATCATCAAGTTTTTGTTCATGACCGAATTCAAAAATATACTGAAGATCATCAGCATGTAACACACCTGCAAATAAAATGTAAACAAAAATTCTCTCCAAAAAATATATAATTGTATGCGTGTACCTCTTGGTTTGCCATTTTCATCGGGAAACAGACTAAACTTGCCAGAATAGTCAAATCGATAATAATAAACATCAACATACTTCCTTGCCAAATGAACCAATCTATAAACTCCATGACCAATAATGGCATCCGAAAATATCTCTCCAAAATTGCCAAACGGTTGATCCTGAATAAGTTTGTCCTTCAGGTAAAACTTTTGAATCTTTTTACTTTTTTGAACTGCATTTTTATCCAATGCAAAGGTAAACACTTCAGGTGCATATTTTTCGAAATTCAAACTTATATCATTCAAAAATCCCTTGTTGCTTGCATGTTCTAAAATTTGATAAAAAATTTAGTGCACACAAAAATTTAAAAAAAATGATTTGCCTACGATAGATATTAAAATAAGTTAGTTCATCTTTGGCAATTCCTGTCATTAGTGGAACTTTGTTAAACTCTCCCTTGGCAAAGACATTTGTTGGTGTGTCGAGAAGAAAATTTCCATCTACTTCATAGTTCCATTTTAAATCGATAAAACCATAAGGCTCATAAGTTCTGCATGCATTAATAATTTTCTCCCATGAAACATTCCTCAAACAATCGACTACATCCTTGGAATTGTATATGGGACAACCAACTAAGTTAGCTAGTTTCCTAGTCCAACTGACATTATCAACAGTAAAATGACTTGTAGCCGAACCACTCATAGCAATTGCTCGATGGAAAAGTCCTTTAGATAATGGCGAAGCCATATGAAGTGTTACAGCCATTCCGCCAGCACTCATGCCAAATATCGTAACTGATTTTGGATTTCCACCAAAATTCGAGATGTGATCTTGCACCCATTGCAAAGCCATCACTTGATCAAGGTATCCATAATTTCCTGGAGCATCTTTATTTTTAGTACTTAGAAAACCCAATGCTCCAAGTCTGTAATTCATCGTGACCAATACAATGTCTTGATTCATAAGTAACTTCGGTCCTGCTTCGAATTCACTATTACCGGTGCCGAGAAAATTAGAACCACCATGAATATAAACCATCACCGGCTTGTTTCCCCTCAAATCATGAGAATACACATTTAATACTAAATAATCTTCTGACATAACATCATTTGGATATCTTGGTTGAGGGCAAATGAATCCATCTTCTGTAGCATCTAGAATAGTTTCACTCCATTTCGTAACACTTACTGGTGCTTTGAAACGCTTATCACCGATAGGTGGTTCGGCATATCTTATTCCACGAAATGCTTTGAATTCGACATTTTTATTTGTTTTCAAAATAGAACCTTTGATTTTGCCCAAACTAGTTTCGACTATGAGTTCATTGTCTGCCAGAGCAATGCTCATATAAAACGTCACGCAGAGACACACTAAATTTAACTTCATGCTTACGCGAGGTTATTAAGAATACTAAATCGTAAGTGTGCTCTAAAATGTTATAAGACGTCTGATCGTGATATTTATTAGTGTGACCATACTTCAGCGAATTGGAATAAGGAAATATTCTGTAAATGTATTCATGTCTAAAATGTTTTGTTTTTGATTTTGTCACTCATAAACTTTTCGAAAACTACCCAGACATGTAGAGTATTATCAACACCAATGATCAAAAATTTTAGTCTTAGTTTTTTTATTGAAAAATCTAATCGAATATTAAGAATTTTCAAATTGAAACAAAATATCAAAATTGTTATTGTTGTGGGTCATTTAATATTAAATGAATATTAACTGCCACGGGTTTTTTTTTTAATTTATACTTTTGTCTAGATAAACTAGAAAAATGCAATGGTCACACTAGGTTTTTTTTTAATCTTACTAGTTACTACAAACAATCACTCAATTGAAATATAGAAACATATTAGGTATACCTACTCTTGAACGATAGGTACGTACTACAAAGATTATTTGATCAAACAATCAGATCGTATAAGAAAAAAACTATAGTTTAATTTTAATTAAAAACTGTATGGATATATGTGTTGATTTGATATGTTAAATAAATCATTTTCGATTTTAAAAATCTATCAAGTGCAAGTGGATTGCTCAGCAATACTCTGCAATGTCAACGGGGTATTGGCGCTTGTTCAAACAAAAAAACAAGAAATGTGTACATCAAGTTTATGTACATGTAGACATGAACATTGCACAATACCCTATATTTATGATTGATAAAACTCTGAAAACTCGAAATTTTTTCAACTACAAGTAGGTACATATATGTAGATATATTTAATTTAACCTTTATGAATTATGGTAGGTAAAGCTTTTGTTTTATTTTCTTTGAACCAAATTTTCAAAACTATCAAAAATGCATAATCTTTTCCATATTTTAACCATTTATTTACATCATTGTGTTTTATGTCAAAAAAATTTTAACATACCTCTAATCTTCTTTAAATTTATTTCGTTAATTAAGTAGATTTTAAATTAAACTCGTTAAATCTTTAAGGCAAAAAACTTTTACATAACGAACTTTATCGCACTAAACGCATTCATTTAAAAATCGATTTTTGTATTCATCAAAACATGCCCAATTGGAACCTTTTAAAGGGCTTTAAAAAACTTTTATAAGGAAATGTAAAAATTCGATGCATACAAAGTCGAAGCAGACATTAAAAACAACGAAAACTACAAATTTCCGGTCAGCTGTGAAATAAAATTACAAAATTTCAGATAAAATTATTTTTACTCTGATTTCGGCTCGAATGAAAACGTATATATTTTTCATTGTTTAAAAGATAACTATTTGTAAATTTTTGTTAATTTCACTACATATTATTTTAATTGGTTGTCTGTGTTTAAAAGTATGGGACGAAAAAACACTCCCTAAGCATGGGAAAGATTATAAAAATAGATAAGATAGGTACCTAGATAGCAAAGCTATGTAGGTATACACCGGTTGTATAATTATTGTTATAATTTTAGTTAATTAATTTACGAGTAGATAAGGACAAACAATTTGGAAAAACAAACACATAAAAAAAGCCTTTTTTTAGAATATTTATAAGAACGCTCGTTATCTTATCAATTATATTTATTGTAAGAAAACATTAGTTATATGCGGTCAAAGTGTGACTGCCTAGTATACTTACATAGGAACATCATCTGCTAATGCATCCACAAAAGAACAAACTATTCTTGCATAAGCTCGGTGGATAAATTTTAATGGAGAGTTTGAACAGAGTTGCAGAAAAAAAACCCAAAGAAATCACAGAAAACCATCATTATATGAGAAAAATAACAACAATAGGTCTGTTTGGTAACATGAAATCTCTTGTGAATTTGCATACATTTTTTCAATTTACTGTCAAAATTCATAGGAAAAAAATCTCAATTTTGGGAAACTTGTTAAAAATTTTAGTTACCAAATACGCATAATTCTGTTCGTTTACTTCCCAAAACTGAACGTTTCTACCATTTTTCGTCCCAAAGAAAAAATATATTGAATTGAATTGAATTTTTATTGAGTCTCTAAATTTCGAGTTATATTACATGTTTGTCTTATTCCAACGATAGCTTAGAGTGTACTAAAGCGGCTATAATGTATAGCCTTCTTTTTCGACTACAATATTTTGGTTAACCACGTGTAGGTCACTTATTATATAAAAATATATAGACAGTCTACTTTTGCTCAAGAAAAAACATAAAACTAGTAGAATCTGGCAGTTTTGGGCCAAGTAAACGAACAGACCTAATAAATACCAATGAAACTCTGTTGTGATTTTTACGCACACAATTATAAAGACCTTCCACACTATCCCACTGAGTATTAATATATGTCAAATTGAAAGTGGGAAAGAATTCCATGGTACTGCCAAATTTGTGGGAGAGAAATGCCTTTTCATTTTTTTACCACACACAACAGATTAATTTTACCTCAATAAAAATATGATGAAATGTGTGATAGAATTAGAACCATTTCTAAAAATTCACATGTATTAACACATGTCAAATCGTGCAGGTTGGAATATCATGCCGTGTAAGATGGGGTGTCATATTTTGTTTCCATACTATTATACATGATTTGTTTCCCACTTTTTTGGAATGTGTTAATACTCAGTGGGATAGTGTGGAAGGGCTTTTAGTGTTGTCCAGGGGTGCATTCTTTTTTTCCAAAGTGTTAACTTTTGTTCATGTGTGAACAAAAATGTTTAAATGTCATTTTTAGAAATATTAAAAATTTACTATACATTGGCCACTTTTTGCTAAATTACAACAGTAAAAATAATTTTTGCTCCCGCTAGCGCAGATGTTTTGTAAAAAAAAAACTACGAATTGCTTTTCAAACCAAAATTTAAGCTTTCTGCACATATTTGTAAGTTTTCCAGCCCGAAAAACTATCAGAAAATAAGTTTGAAAATTTTCACTTTTGTACTTTTTTGACCAATGTATTTATAGGCTTTAACTGTATTATTTAATTTATGAACCATCAAAGCTATTAATATTATTGATCTCTTAATCGAAATGGATTGATTAATAATCGAAATACATTTAGAATTAATAATAAAATCAAAGAAATTTTTTTATTGCATGAAATTTTATTAGAAAAAAAAAAATTTGTATATATGTTTTCGATATGACAAAATTTGAGGTAATTTCGTTGAAAATTGTTCAAATTCGATTCCAAATCATTTCATTTCCCATAAAAATTCACATTTCGAAATGAGTTTCAAATTTGCAAAAAATTTCCTTAGAAATTATGTCAAAACTTTAACGGCCAAATCATATTCAAAATGAAATAAAAAATTTAGAAACGAAATTAGCAAATTTGCAATGAAAACACTTTGTCTGTAAATTATGAAATTATCGCATTTCGGTTCTAGTGAAAACGTAGTTTTACTCAAAAATGCATATGTATCTACAATTTTTAAATTAAATTCTAATTAACTTTATTTCAGTACAAAACAGAATCATTAAATGAAATTTATCGTTTGTTTTTCCATTCATAATGGACACAAATTCTTTTGTAAAAAAAATCTGCCGAATCGAAAGATTAAAATATAGAAAAGACAACATTATTCAGAATATAACAGAACACAATTCCAAAACTCAAAATAGACAAAACAATCAATTATATTGAAAAGAAATACAAAAATTTAAATAATTAAAACTATTTCAAATCGAAAGAAGAAAAAGTAAACGAAAGATATGAAAATATTTCCAAATTCAGCTGCTTTTGACATATCAATATTTTAATTCATATCAACGAGGTTAGTTGGAAATTGTTATAAAATATAACACTCTGACACTTCAAAACTCAAATTAGGAACGTTAAAATGTCAATAATAGGTCTGTATCTATTCCTTTACTTCCCAAAACTGCCACTTTCTACCCATTTTATCCCAAAGTTCTTTCAAATTCAATTTATGTAATTAAAAAAACTTGGACTAGAATTGATCAAATTTGGCAGTTTTGGGAAGTATAAATAAACAGACTTAATGTTACGATTTTCGAATTTAAAAAACAATTATCATTTTATAGAAAAAGAAGGCACCGCTGATAATCTGTTTATCAATTTTTCTCGTCGAAAATCACACTGAATTTACAAAATTTTTCGTTAGATTACGTCTTTTTTCGTTTTGGATCGCTATAGGGTTTTAGGGTAATGGCTGATAGCCTAAACCTTACAAATTATCTTTTTTTTTTAAATATACATAAGGCGTGTTTTTTTTGCAAGACCGGGGGGAATTGGTTGAAAAAAACGACAGCGGGGATTAGCGACGCCATGACAGTAAAAAACATGGAGTTTTCCTACAAACTATCGATAACATGTAAGCAATTCATGGCGATAACACAGTTTTTCGGTGCGCTTAAGTTAAACCCCGAGAATTCTCCGGGATTAGTTGTTGTTGCATTTAACATGTTAATTGTTTAGCACCGACGTCGTTTTTTTCATCCAATTCCCCCCGAGCTTGCAAAAAAACACGGCTATATTCAGTAGAGACAGAATTTAGCTAACTTCGATTCTTTTTGCTTATTCATATAAATACCTAAATGTGTCAATTACTTTAAAAAATAAGGTATGTACGTGAAAAAGCCTAAAAAAATATGCGATGCAATAAATGTAACCAAAATTTCAACACGTTTGACATACGGCCCAAACAAATACCATTTTTTGAAATTCTATCTCAGTCCTCACTCCACCATTAAGGACATGAGAGACAAAATCAATTGAGATCTCAACATAGATTAGCACAGCGATTTAGGCCACAGCGAAACAGGTCAAATAATTGCGAAAAGTCCTTCTCAAGATATTGTTTGAAATGCATTTTTTTAAACAAAAAGAAGCTTATATAAAAACCTACCTATACCTAACCTACCAACTCCAATCATCAAATTGCAGCTCCATATTGTTGTATCTATATGTATTATGAAAACTGACTGTACTAAATTTTGAATTCCAGCAGTATAACAATATTTATCCAAACGCAATTACATTGAGTAAAGGATGTCGTCAATATATTTATCACAAAAAAAATGTTAAGTAGGTAAATATTACTTAATCAAATAAGCTTATCCAATGTATATTAACATATTTATTAAATTTTTAAAAAATGGTCAGAAAGCCTAGGCTATGTAGGAAATTTATTTTTGTTTTAATACTGAATGTATGCATATTTATTATTCATAAGATCTACTTAACTCTATTATTTTCTATAACACGCGTTGTCACGTGTCCTGTATAGGTATCATATTTAAATTAATGTTGCATCTCACGTTGCATATGTACGAGTATGTATATTTATTAATCATGTTTAATGTTCATATGTTTGAATTTCATGCAACGATATACTTACTGATTGAAAGACCTTTATGCAGAACCAGATAACATCATTGTCATCATATAACTTTGTCCCTTTAGTCTTTTTCCAGAGAGATAATAATAATTGCTAATTAAAATAATCGATTGATCGTTGGTTCTATCGTAATATCGCGGCGGAGAATAACGCATTGATTCCTCAGGCGTGCTGCACTGTATGGATGCTTATGGAATTCGAGATATGAATTTCGAGTCATTTAATTTAATTTAAACGTTCTTTGTGGCAATAATTTAATACATAATGAAAACAGAAACAAAGCCGACAAAGGCCAATAGCCCATATCGGACATACGTAAGCATAACGTGTCCTGGATTTGAGTGAAAACTATACCTATATACATAACTATCTATATATTGTACCTACATATATGTTCATTACGTATACACAACACGCCACACCACGTTTAATTAATTATTTAAAAATAAAATTGCTGCATCACTTCTCTTTAATCAGAACACAAGTGAAGGATTGGCGCCACAGCTACAAAAGTTCATCTTGCCAAAGGGCTTCGAACGCGAGGCAAGCCTATTTTATTGCATTGTTAATGCATGAAATAATATCGAAATTCGATATGATTGTAATGAACAATGTATGTACATAGATACTATTCATTCTGTAGTAGCTTGTAGCAATTTTTATCCGAAAGGAACTGTAAGTGAAACGCAATAAAAGTAATTGAAAGAATTTCATCTATGCAACATGCAATTTATGATTTCTTAGTTTAAATCAAGTTTTTAAAGTGTAAAACATTTTTCTTTTAATAAAGACTTAACAATATTCGACTGGACCTGCATGCTCGACAGCATGGCTCGATGGAATTGTAACAACTTTTCAAAATATTTTGAAAACCGTGGTTGCGTTTAAATGATTCAACATCGATGGTTGTCGAGCCATGTTGGTCCATGTAAATTGTAAACCCTCCCTAATAAGTCTCCGTTAATAAATTTAGATAAAATTCGACAAAAAAGACATCGGGACTAAGCAGTCATCACAAAATGCCACCACTACCCTGTTACAGATTTGTTGCAAATAGGTATTTAAAACAAAAACTAGCCAATCTAAATTAAAATGAAAAAAAAAACATACCTATTTAGCTTTAAATTTTGAAAGAAATTAATGCACTAGGCGCGTTTTCTTGCAAGCCCATATGCATTTGTCGAATAAAACGACATCGGAACTAAGAGCTTTACACGTAAATACAACAATAACTTCAGTCCATATGGACTCCAGATAATTTTCGGGATAACTTAAGTCTCGATATAAACTGTATAACCGGCGCTAATTACATTTTGGTAGCGATAGTATGGAGATGTCAAATTATCCGAGTTATCGAATGAAACTATTTTTTTATAAATGACTTGAAATTAAGATCTTTTTTTATTTTTTTTTTTATTTATGAAGGGAAATTTTTGTTTCTATGTGAGTTTTCTTTTATTTCAATGTGGATTGGCTTGTTTGCTACGATGACTTTGGTAACTCCCGATGTCGTTTTTTTCGACATTTATATTTACTGCCTTACTAGTTAATAATAAATAAATACGCAAAATAAAAAAAAAAGTGTGAGTGCCGGGACTCACGGTTAACGCTGTGGCTCCATTAGCAATATTTGAGGCAATGTCAATTTCCTAATTGTACCTAATTTCAGTTGTCAAATGTCAGTGTAGGAATTACGACCACGTCAAGTGTTTTTTGCTTTTTAAATTCACAATTTTTGATAGTAAAAAAACTTTAATTCACTTAATTTCTCATTTGTTCAACTTTAATTTCAAAACGAAGCACAATTCTAAAAAAAACGAGAAGAAACCATTTTGAAAAAGTTGAAACGTCAAAATTTATTGCCTCAGCGATGGAAATCAATAATAATTGCCTTCCTTCAGCTGAGCAATATTGTCATTGTCATTGCTAAATCGTCTCCATTAGCAATATTCAGGCAATGGCAATGAGCCAAGCAATTTATTTCCTCAAGTATTGCTAATGGAGCCGCTGGGTAAGATGTGTGAACATACGTAACGTAACTTGAACCACAATCACAGAATCACAATCACGATCACAAGATACGTTACGTTTTTTCACCCTACCGCCCGCCAGTAGAGATGTTTACACATCAAAAAGTGTGAGTGCCGGGACTCACGGTTAAGATGTGTAAACATACGTTACGTAAGGATAGAATCACAATCACAAGATAAGTCACGTTTTTTTCACTCTACCGCCAGCATAGATGTTTATGCATATCAAAAATGAAAAAATGATATAACACTGGCAACGCTGGTTCAAAACCACAAATATATCACAAAAGCCATTGTGGTGACAAAATTCAACAACAAAAATTATAGGATTTGTATCGAATCCTATAATTAATTTTATTTCAAAATAGTCGAATGCCTTCTGCGTACAAAACTTTTTTTATGATTTATGAGTAGCATGAATATACCCTATTTTATAGCTAAATTATTGAGCTACAGTTGAAGGTTCTTGTCTTTGATAAAATGTTTCGTTCCCAATATGGTATTTAAATTGGTGTAACTTTTCTATTTCTTTTTTTCTCTATGGTATCATTTCTTGCGCAAAATTTACCAATTCGAAAGCCCAGTTTTACTTGTTCTGTTAATTTTTTCATATTCATGTCGATTAGGGAATACGTAATTCTTGATTCGCAGTGATTCTTGGTACAGTTTTCTCTTTTCTTTTCACGACAAATTGGTAAAGAGCCCTGCACTGAGAATCTCTGCGGATCCATAATCGACATGATTATTGACAATTGGATCTTTGTCTGTAATGAGAATTTGTATTTGAATGACGGTACATAAAACTGATGCCAGTGAAACCTCCAGTCATGATCGATAATAAGCGTTTTACTTGTTTAGCTCCGAGCGGGACACAGAGCGAGGCCTAAGCAAATAAAGCTCGCTTCAAACTGAGCGTAATCTGAGCGCACCGATTTATTTAAGAAACACAATTGAGCACTTTAAACTGTCATATATAAGCTTAGGGCCAGTTGTAAAAATATTTAAACAGTAGTTCAGCAATTTTTATCCACCGATTTCTGCGGATTAATTGAGTTTCAACAGTGGTTTACTGCAGTTCAAGTGTGTGATAATAATCAATTACATACTTGAACCAGCGTTGAACGTAAGTTAATCCGCCGAAATCGGTGAGTTAAAATCTTGAACCGATGCTGAACCACTATTGTACAACTGACCATAAGTGCCCAACTCGGGTTTTTAAAAGAAAACCGTCTGAAAGCCAAACATGGGCCTAAAGTTAATTTTTTTTAAGGCTAGTATGAGAAGTGAATTTTCAACTATTTTACTTTTTAAACAATTTTTTGCTGATTCAAATATTTGCTTGATTTTGAATTTTAAATTAAACGCAAAATAAGTTGAAATGCATAACTCTAACAAAATTTCTGCAAACTGGTCTTGTATCATTGCAAAAGTGCAAAGTTTTTTTTTACAATGGGGTTAGAGAATAGCAATTTTACACTTTTGCATCTTTGCAATGATACAAGACCAGTTGCATCGGATCGTGAATACCCCTATGGTAAATAACGATTTCTAACTTCTTTTTTTCGATTTTCTGAAATGTGTTTTGAGAAAATCTGTAATAATATTAATCTTTTTGACCTTTCACTCAAGTATCACACATTTGTTTTTAAAAAATAACAAAAGTTTTATTTATTGAGGTTTAACAAATAAATGTCTTTAACAAAAAATGATATAAAATTCAAAAAATTAAAATATAATTGCAAAATTAAGTAACAAAACAAATTAAATTTGGCATCACTTCCCCATGTAGCCCAATATTTCGCGCTCAATTTGATAGAAACAATATTCCCATCTCGTTCCTCGAATTGGAACAACCATAAAATAAAACAGCACACCAATAATCATTTTGACATTAACACACCCACACATACTCAATTCCAACGCAACTTTCTCTATCCATACACAAAAATTTACACCATCTATCTTGTATGTGTGACCAATTGGTCAATCCGCCATCTTGGAATTGTATGAACAAGAAGCAAAAAACGAGCAAGAAAAGGAGAAAAATCGAAACATTGACAGGAAAAAAAAAAGAAAAATCGCGTCAAATAGAAAAAGCGAATCCGAAATTTATAAATTATTTTTTTTGTTCTCATCTCTCCGATAATTTAATAAATATATTTAAATGAAATGAAAATAACAATTTGTAAAAACCTCTAAATAATAACTATAACGTTTAATCTCTAAATAGAAAAACAACAAATTCTAGTTCGAATCGAATCCGAAGTGAAAAAGAATTTTAAAAAAAGAAGAAAACTCATCAAACAAACAAAATTTTGTTCGTTTCGTCGTTTTCTTTTCGGTGTGTGTGCGAATTATATTGAATTTTTTATAATTTTTTTTTCTTTCTCCTCGAGAATTCCTCGAATTTGAAAAACCCGAGATCCTTCTACGGGAATTGAAGAATTTGCTAAAAATTCGAACGAATTATTATCCAAATCGCCTATTAATTTTATCGTGCGAATTATTAAATTCAAAAGAAAAAAAAAACTATAGTTCATCTCGATTCGTGTAAAATAGAGAAATCTTCTATAACCCGAAAAAGAGTATCAAATTGATTTGGTGTCCCCGTCGTCGTCGGTGGAAAATCAAAAAAGAAGGATCGAGTGTTCTCCCCTTCAACTTCAACCCAACTAGCCACAGCCGCAACGGTGGAGCAAGCAAAGCAAAACAATTGCAACAAAATTCATACCACTCTCAATCGCAAGGAAGCAATAGCACGACGAAGTACCTGCACATCGTCGTCATTTACGTTTTTGAAACAACCACGATAACCACGACACGACGTCTTCATCGTTCTCGATCGAATCATCGAGTTCCCAGTTGAGTCGAGTCCGAGTTGCTGCAATCGAGGAAAGATTCGCAATTAAATTTCCGTCAGTTTTTCTAGACTATGTCTGAATACTTGTACAATCAATTTACATAGCGCCATGGCTGCGACGAGAAAGTTGCAAGGTGAGAACGAAAAAAAAAAAAATAATGTACACATAGCTATAGGTATATCGTCCCAATCCAAAATAGCGAAAAGGGACCCTAATCTGTCCTGAAGAATAATTGTCTTCCAAAATAAATGCGATTTCTATTTATTTGAAATTTCGTTTTAATGTTTTTTATGTTGGGAAGAAAAATAGAAATAAAATTGGAAATTCTTTAGCCGGAGGGAGGACGAGAGTGAGCGAGAAGACAGCAGCAGCAGTAGCAGCATGTAGAGAGGACAATCTTCTTGCACTCCACTTGATTATTTTTCTTTTTATTGTATTTTATTCTTTTTCCTCCTTTTTTGCTGTAGGAGGGTGGCAGGCAGGGTTGCTTCCTCCCTCTCTGGGTTTTTTGGATGTATTTTGTGGATGGGGTTGCGTGAATTGGGGGTGGTGTAGGGAAGCATGTCGTTGATAGTAATGGGGTACGGTGTGGTGGGTAGAGAATTTCTCTGTTGGTCTTATTATTATGATCATGAGAAGGAAGCGGCATTTAGAGAAGCAATTCAAGGAATTCCCTTGCTTGTTTGTTGCAATAGATCGTACATACATAGTGGAACTGCATCATAATCATCTAATGCAGTCAGTTAGACACTTGAATCCGTTCCGATATCATTGTACGTACAGAACATTGCAACTAATTTTTGCAATCTAGATTGTAGAATTATGAGATTGTATTTCATGGAAACCCACGTACGGTTTCAGACAAAAAAAAACATACTATTCATTTTTGATGTGTTTGCAGAAACTGATGTGATGATAATAATGACCACATCAGATTCTGCAAACACAAACATATTAATATTTTTTTTTTTATTTTGTTAATTAGAAAATATTGAATCAATTGACCTTTCTTGTTGATTTTGGGACCAGATTTGTTGGCCTTTATTTAGTTTTTTGTTTGTTCTTTTGCACGCAGGGAAAAGATCGATCGATCTTTTGTTATATAGGTATGTACTCACTTACAAGTTCAAAGGGAGAAAGCACGATGTTCTGATCCACAACTACAAAGGTCTCTTTGTTTAGGTAGTTTATGATTTCTTTTATCGTCTTTTTTTTTTGTTTTCTTTAATCATCAGCAGCAGGTGCATGGTAAAGTGAAGTTATATTAAATTTGGTATTGACTGATATTATATTCCGGGAATTTAATTAGGTAGGTTTGTTTTCCAAAAGATTATTTAGTTCTGTTGAAATAATTAATAGTTAAATATGAGAATAAGAAATTTTAGGATTTCCTTAACAATATTCTTAAAGCCGAGGTTTAAAATATTAAAACGGCTAAACCCAAGAACCCACGGCCAGCGACGGTTCAGTCTAGTTATTTTAACTTCAATATTTGCGATCGAACGGTCAACTATGTAGATTAACAATCATGCTTACAAATCATTTGCGGTTCGTTAGTACAACCAAACATAAGAAAAAATACTAAGTCTAAAAATAGGTTAATCACAAAGACTATGACAGGCTGAACTTTACAGTATTGTTCCTCAAAATCTAAAGCATAAACTAATAATAATTTATTCTTCCTCTCCCCACGCTTCCCTCAATTCTTCCACTTATTTTTTAAATATTTTTTTACAAACAGATAAATGGTAGTAAAGTTCAGGTGTTTCAACCTAAAAAAAAAAATAGAAGCAATGAACTTTGGATGAAAAAGTTGTAAATCTAAAACAAATCAGGTACCCTATTCCCCTTCACCTCAGCTGTTCCCAACCATCTGCCTTTTTAATATCATTGCGGTTTCTATTGGTAGCAGAGAAAGGTTCATTGGCTTTTGATTGAAGAAAAACAGTGTTTTTTTTTTTATTTGGTACTTCTTTCTTTTTAGACTAACCACAAAAAATGGCAGAAATGTTCAAAGTTTGATTCACTTGCTCACTTTTTGAATGGAATGGAAGAAGTGGAATCTCTGAAATCTTATTTTTCTGAACGCGACTAATGTATATAATTCCCTGCAGTAGCTTTTCAAATTCTTGTTTTAAAGGTTTTAAAAGTTTCTCTAAAACTGATCTAACCTGTAACTGCATTATGTAATAAATAAATAAACTACATTTATCTTCAATTTTAACTTCTTTATAGCCATATTTTGTTGAAGATTGTTTCTAGTTTTAATAATATTATAATCTTAATAATTTATTAAATTTTTTTTTGTTTTTTGATAAACAGGAGAGATAGATAGGTGTCTGAAAAAGGTCGCTGAAGGAGTCGAAACATTCGAGGATATTTGGAAAAAAGTTCACAATGCAACAAACAGTAATCAGAAGGTAAAACATCAAGCATTCATTCTTCTTATTGTTGCTTAGCAAATTTGATTGCATAATTTTATTTCTATCATTTGCAGGAGAAATATGAAGCGGATCTTAAAAAGGAGATCAAAAAGCTGCAGCGGCTTCGCGATCAGATTAAATCATGGATTGCGTCCGCTGAAATTAAGGATAAAAGCGCCCTCTTAGAGAATCGGCGTCTCATCGAAACAGTATGACAAGCTTTATCATTTTCTTTAATTAGGAATATATTTTGATTTGTTTGTTGTGTCGTTCTTAGCAAATGGAAAGATTTAAAATCGTAGAACGAGAGACAAAAACCAAAGCCTATTCGAAAGAAGGCCTGGGGGCGGCACAAAAAATGGATCCAGCTCAGCGTATCAAAGACGAAGCACGCAATTGGCTAACCAGTTCAATTAGTTCACTGCAAATACAAATCGATCAATACGAAAGTGAAATCGAATCGTTATTAGCGGGCAAAAAGAAACGCTTAGATCGAGATAAACAAGATCGTATGGATGAACTGCGATCCAAATTAGATCGACATAAATTCCATGTTACAAAACTGGAGACCCTGCTGCGATTGCTTGATAACGATGGTGTTGAGGCAGAGCAGGTAAATATACACAACATTGTAAGTAGGCAAGTCCAATTTTTTTTTCTTCTCTCTCTCTGTATGTGTGTTGTAGTGTGCATACTGTGCGTGAACAAACAAAAATCCCAAAAAAATTAAGAAGAAACGAGAGAAGAGAATTTACAGAAGAGTTATCCTTTTTTTTTTTGCTTTTTGGTATTGGATCCTACATAATACCTACAAAGTTCAATTACTTCGCCTCTTTATTAATATTTTTATTTTCTTCTTTTTTTTTGAAAAATGTTACAAAATCCAAAAGCTTTAATTTTCTACAAAACACTTCTTTGGGGAGTTATCAAACAAATTTTGGAAACTAATAGGGTACATACTATCTTTGCTTAAAGAAAGCGCGATATCTACTTTAGATATCTGCATCTTCTCCGACAGCCAAGCCGCTATCAATTATTTAAAATCAATCTGCAAATTCCTAAGAACCCAAAAATATCTTGTTGAAACCCAATAGCCTTTCAACATTCAACACTTTTTTTTACCAGATCGAATAAATATTGGTATACCCATCGCTGCTCATAATAAAGCAATTTGCCATAGAAAGAACAAAAATAACAGATTTAGTCAAGAATGGATCAGAAACGTTTTAAGCTACGCGCAAACCAACGCGATGGCGGTGGCGTTCACGATGCTGTTGATTCCTTATAAAGCAAAGACTTCTCTTTACAAAAGAAAGTAAGTATTGAGTCTTTCTCAAATAACAAACAGCTTGATTAGGAATAAGATAAAATTCGAAAATTCTCTAAACAAATAAAATTCAGAATACTTAATTTATATACAATTAACAAAGGAGAGGCACACTTCAATCGCGTAGATGTGTGCCTCTCCTTTGATTTATATGTGTGGCATCCACATTTTTATCTTGATCGCCATCGCGTCGGTTTCCGTGTAGCTTAAGTGCTTGATTTTCTTAAACAGATTGCTCATTAGCTCTGTAAAAAGTGCCTGAAAAAGAATAATAGGAAATCAACCATCAAAACTTGACGTCTGTTAAAAAAGGTTCTGCAGATCGTATATAAACGAAAAAGCCTTCTACCGTATACATGACCTGCTCTCTCCCAAAAGAATTGACTGGAACTGATGGATTTCTACTAGAATGATCCTATTGATCTCGGAATAACCAACATGTGTAGTTTCGCACGCTTCATTCGAATTCAAATGGTTTAACGACTTGAGAAGAAGTTTCCTATCCTATCTCCAAATGGCTCTCGCCACACAACAAGAACAGACAAGCTTTCATACCATTTTAAGAAGTTTATTTGTCTGTTTGCTGTTCAACAATTCTAGTATAACTGCAGCTAAAAATACTTTGATTAAAAATCTTGATTCAAGTTTAATTGTTTTTCAAAAAATGGATCTTTCTTTTTCTATAGAGCTGTTTTTTTTAAAGCTCAAATCCAATAGGGAAAAATAATCTGAATTCTAAAAATAAACGAATGTCATAAAACGCTTAAACGAGCACCTAGCTCCGTGACTCATGAATCTGTTTGTATTTTTTGTGAAATACTGATTTGCTTTCACAATTTTATATGTAGGAAAATTTATGATAACTCATATATCTTTAAAATGGACAAATTTTTCTGGAATGCTTTTCTTTGGTCTTGTCAAACATCTAGGTTTGACAAATATGGATCATAGAATGTTCCAACTGAAACTGAAACACAACAACAAATACAAAGGGTGTGTTTCACAATGTCTCAGTAAAGTTTTGATTAGTTACTCGACACATAAATATTGGCACAGGGTCATAAGTCCACAGGAAAAAACTTACAATTGTTTTTTGACGACTTGAACAGGTTATAATGCAAAAATATTATTTTTTGTTTTGTGGACTTTATCAAAAACCTTGGTGTGATATTTTCGAAATCCCGGTTCTTCCTCATGACAATTTGCAATAAGAAGCAAATAATTTTAATTTTATGAAAGAATAAACAGAAATAAAGGGAATGCCAAACGAACTTATTATCTCGCCCTCCCATTTGGACGAGCGCCATGAACAAACAATCAAACCAACAAAAATAAATTATTCTACTCCATTTTGGTCGGGGGGCTCACGTTTGTAAAGTTCTTTTGGCGCGGTAAATGGAAATTTCTTTCGTAACTTGTATACATTTTTTACAAATAATGTAAATACATACTATTGCAATATAATTGCATTATTTCAATGCTTATGATTTCGTAAATCAACAGAATTATCAATAATTTTTTCTAGTATAAGCTCCCTCGTTATGTTCTTTATATGCACGTATTGAAAATTTCTGCTACAAGGCTGCAACACACCTCTTATTGATTGACGCGCTTTTTTGTCATGCTCATCAACTATAGTAACCCAAAGTTCACTTCTTCATCTCATCTTCTTTCCTCGTGTTTAACACCTTTTTCATTCCAAGTGTTTCTTGTTTAAAAAATAATAGTCAATTCAAATGACTAATACAAACAAAATCCAATTGAATTGTCCGATAAATATGTCTCTTTTTAAGAAAAAAAATAAAAAGAAGTCTTCTCCAATTTGCCTCTGATGAAGTGTATGTGTCCTTTCAGGTGAATAAAATCAAGGATGATGTTGAATATTATATTGAATCCTCGCAAGAGCCCGATTTTGAAGAGAATGAGTTTATCTACGATGACATTATTGGCTTGGATGAAGTTGAATTATCAGGCACCGGTAAGATAGACTTTCTTAAATCATTATTTTTTGTATGTAACCTTTGCCATACATTTTATTTAATTGATTACTACCTCATTTGTGTGCATTTACTAATTATCATGCATTTTCTCAACTACATACCAAATCCACTCCCAAAAAACAAAAAAAAACAAAAACAAAATGTAAACAGAAGGTGTTTCCCTTGGTATTCCATCATCATTAGCAACAACAGACAGTAACAACAGTAATGAAACTGGCGGATCGCCCAGTAGTATAGCGTCTGGTGGTAGTCCTGTTCAATCGCCTCCACCTTCATCGCAACAGCTGAACAACTGCAGCGGCAGTACGGGCAATACAACAACCAGCAGCAGTAGCACTACAAACAATGCGAATAATCTGAACTATAGCAGCGATTCGACGTCTGTTGATATAACAGCAGCAGCAGTAGCGGCGGTGGCAGCGGGTGTAGCGTCAGCCGATAAGCGCAGTAAGAACGACACCAATGCCAGTAGCAAAGTAAAAGTGAGTCCAAAACTTACACCAACAAAAATATTAAAAAAAAATATTTGTTTTTTTTTGTTTCTAGCAACCTGTTAAACCTACAGCGGTACGAGCCAATAATAACAACAACACCAGCGGTAAAGCGGCTGCTGGGGCGGGTGGAGATTCGAATCTTAACAACAGTGCAACATCGAACAACCTAAATAACTCAACGGCGGCGCAGTTATTGCAACAACAGCAGCAGCAGCCAAATAAAAGCCTAATAAGTTCAACGCCTAGCAAAAATCAACAACAGACGAGCCATGCGTCCGGTTTGGCGAATAGTTTGCAAACAAATGTGACGACTTCAACGGTCAATTCGGCGCAACAACAGCATACAACATCTGTGACGCTCCAACAACAGCAGCAGCAGCAACAACAACATTCTAATGCACCTAGTTTGAATTCGTCAACGATAATTCAGGCCCAATCTGTGATTCAAGCCACACCACCAATTGCATTTGCAGCTGTAGCTAAGAATAATACATGTTTGTTTAAAAAATTAATTTCCTATCCTAAGTTTGTTTTACTGATTCATTTTTTTTGACATGAACTTTATAGCACACCTGGAAAATGGCCCAGTGCATCCTGCAACATCGTACACAATGGCAGCGCCAACGGTCGCTTCGATTGTTGGATCAAATGCACAACAACAGCCGCAACATACAAATCTTCAAACGAATTCCTCACATCAAACAAGTGGTAAGCTTTATATTCGCTAATTTACTTTGAACGTTATGAAAAATTATTCTTGAAACTTCTCCAGATTCCTCAACAACGCATAACAACACTTCCAATAACACCAGCATAGGAAACACAAGCAGCAATGCAGTGACATCAGGAGTTTCGGTGGATTCAGGAGCGCCTCTAGTAATCAATGCCTCGAGTAACAGTAACAGCAACAGCCTAGCAAATCGCATTTCACCCAATGGCATTGCGAATGTGACAAGTGTTCTAACAAACAATACCAGCCGTGGATCGCCCGGTTTGCTTTCACCGAAACATATGAATGGTCCGTTGAATCACAACAATAATAGTAAGGGATTAAATGTACCCGTGTCCGGAACGCAAAACAGTACCGACACCATGTCCACACTGAAAACAATGGCCCAAGACGCAATAAATCGATCTGGGTCCGAAACGAATATGCTGACGCAAGGTCCAAATGTCGACACAAGGCAACAGCAACAACAAGGATTACTGCAGCAACAACAACAACAGCAGCAGCAACAACAACAACAGTCTCAGCATTTCTCACCAGCCGTAACAGACACAACTGCCAATAATAGCACCACGAATGGTCCAACATCCGGCCCGGGTATTGTTAGTCTGACAAGCGGTATTGTTGGACAAAATAACACTGGCAGCGTTATAAGTACTAAACCGACAAATGAAGCCCACATCCCACCGCTGTTGGGTGTGGCGCCACTTGGTCCTTCACCATTACACAAGGATCATCAATTGCAATTCCAAATGATGGAAGCTGCATATTATCATCTGCCAATGCCAAGTGATTCGGAGAAACTGACAACGTATATTCACCGAAATCCAGTGCAGACACCGCCCCACTACCCGCAGGTAAATTGATTAATACAAAAAAAATCTATAGCTTCGCGAAGAAGGTAGTTTAATTTTTGTTTTTTTTTTCCAATTTTATTTCAATCTTTGGAGCAGTCTCAGCTACCCCATTATGATACAGTGGAATTTTTCCAACGCTTATCAACTGAAACACTATTCTTTGTATTCTATTATATGGAAGGATCCAAGGCACAGTATCTAGCCGCTAAAGCTTTGAAAAAGCAAAGTTGGCGTTTTCATACGAAATACATGATGTGGTTCCAACGACATGAGGAACCAAAAATTATTAACGATGATTACGAACAGGTAAGAAATTATTTATTTTGGCAATCTACAGTAATCATCAAAAGTATGGGTACGATTGAAGAAAAAAAAAAAGTTTTTGGTGTTGAGCAACGTATTTTAAGGAGTGATGTAATCAAGGGCCTAGCCAAATTCTGGCACTAAATCCTTATCTACATCCCTAATCGATTCGGTCTATTGACGTGAATGTTTTATTCAATTTGCTTTTAATTAGTTATTTTTACTATCTTTTTATGAACATATTTGTTTTTGATATAATTGTATATTGGTTAGCAGAAATGAAGCTGACATAACAATTGGTATCTATTTTTTCCCCAAAAGCGGCAAAATAGAAGTAAATCAGGCAATCTGAAACCATTTTAGTTCCTGGCAGTCGGAATTTGTTATTGAGACACATGAAAACCAAATTGTTGTGTTTTTATTTGTGATATATTATGTAGGTACTTTAGTGCAAGTTTTGGATTCGCAAAAAAAAATACTCTTGGTAAATCGCCCTTTGCATTCCAAGTCTTACTCGTACGGTTGAAGGGTAGTGCACGAAAACATGTTCTGCCCTGGCTTCACCACTCAATCATCGTTTGCACACCAGACCTCACACATTATACCGATCGACAGAGCAAGGTTTCGCGTACAGTATGATCCAAAGAAGAGCAAGGATATAATTCGAAATTCACCACATAACCGACTAACACAATATTAGCCTCTAGCCCATTTCAACAAAATGACCTTGAAATTGTAATCAAACCTGACGTTACGATAACGAAGAACACGAAAAAAGTGGGTCTCGCAATTCTGTCTGTCTGTACCTCAACATCTAAAGAAATATTTGAGACAAAGTTCTAAACGCATTTATTCATTTATATCATTCAACTACTTATATTTCTACTACCATTTATTCTTCCAGGGTACGTACATCTACTTCGATTATGAGAAATGGAGTCAACGCAAAAAGGAAGGATTCACTTTTGAATACAAGTACTTAGAAGACAAGGAGTTGAATTGATGGATTCATGTAAAAATTAAAATAAACAAATTTTAAAAAAATGAAAAGAAGAAAAAAGAAAATACAAAAAAAAAGAAATACAAAAACAAAACAAAAAAAAACTATTCTATTAAAAAAAAGATGAAATATTTGAAAAAAAAAACACACTTATGTTTTAGTTTTTACTCATAACTTTAGTTTTTTTTATTACTTTGTTATACATTTAATTTCTCTTGCATTCGCGATCATTGAATATGTTAATCATTTACAAAAACTAAACAGAAAAAAAAATTAGAAAAGAAGAAGAAGAAGAAGAGCGTGCATTGTGTATAGAAAAGATAAAAAGAAAACATGAATATAAATGGGAAGTGAATCAGAAAACTCTCACATTGAAAACAACATTAAAACAAATAAAAACAAGAAAAGATTTAGAATTAATAAAAAACAAAACAAAAAATATTACATTATAATATACGCTTGATATATGTTTTCATTTCCTCATTTGTTAATTCAACCAACAAGCCCATAAAACACTTGGATTGGGAGGTGTATATCTACAGAGAGCTGAGAGCCTTGTGTGAGTTTTTTTTCTATTACTTCTTTTGTTTTGTCGATTTTTTGTATGTAAAATTTGTTTATTTTTTTGCCAAACCCATTAGAAATTCTATATGTTGTTAGCAGTAGGTTGCCGATTCCTATTTATTTATTTTAATATTTTTCACTTTCATAACTGAAATCATATTTAAAAAAACTGTTAACGAACATTTTTAAACAGATAATAAGCCAATTGACGTTAATGAGCATTTTTAAACAGATAATAAGCCAATTGACGTTAATGAGATCCTACGAGTTTTGTTCCGTGAATAATTGAGCAATTTCGACCACAAAACTGAGACATTTTGCTGAGAAATCCTTTGCATATTCCTGAGATTGCTGGGATCTTATTGACGTGAACTGATTAAATAATGTTCAAAACTGTTTCCAGTAGTTTTCTTCAAATTTTTAATAGAAAATAGTTTTGTCAATTTTCCAATAAAATGACTTCGAGCAGTGAAATCGCCGTTTAACTGCTTCATTCCATAAGCATGAGTTTTCTCTCTCTCTCTTGTACACAGAATATTTTCGATTCTACAAGAGTGAGATTTTTAACCGAAAACACATCTAGGAGAATTTGTTCACATTAATTTTGAGCGTGAAAGATGACCTGATGAATTAGGCACCTGGATAAAATTCAAGCCTTGCGTTCTATTTGTGTACATTAAAATAACATGTACAATGGCTTCAACTCAATAATTATTTACTCTATTTGTACAGTTCAATATTTTCCAAGTTTGTAATTTTTTCGATAGAAAACTTGTACACAATTACTTAAAAAAAACTGTTGATGACAAATAAAAGGTTCCTCTATGCTTTCTTTATTACGGCAGAATCCATTGGAATACATCAACTCACAGGTCTCGCAAATCTAATACAAATTTATCTTACGAACCTAAGAAGGAAAACATTATTATGATCCTTTCCACAGAAAATACCTAAATATTCTACTGATAGAGAAAAGCATTCCAAAGATGTATTTTAAGTTTTCGGTATTTGTGCTTAAAATATCAGGCTTGTGATTGTTTTTTTTTTCAAAATAATTATGAACCTTGCTTTTAATCGGCAATATTGCTTGTAAAGTAATGCAACCAAACCAGTGTCATATTTCACAAACCTCTAAACTATAATTTACATGCAAAACATTTCACAATGGATTGTGACACCAATTGTTAGGTTTGTGAAACCGATCATAGGCAATGACAAGGCTTTAATTTGTTTCTTCTTTATTTTCAATAATTTCAATATTCAGTTCTCTGTTTGTATTATAAAAATAAAATAGGAATAAAGCCCTTGACTTGCGCGACAAAATCACATTTCAATTTATTTGCACTTTCTATTAAATATATGTATTTATAATAATATATTTAATATACATAATATTTCTTAATTAAAAACAAAAATGATAAGCAGCTGCAAACAAGTCAACTAATTTAAAATAAAAAAAAATTAAAATAAAGAAAATATAAAAAAAATTTTTTGCCAGTGAGTAGTTTTTGCATTTTTTGCGCATAAAATGAAAATCGTTTACTAATTATATACATATATAAATATATGCAAAACATAATAATAATAATAAATTTAATTGACAAACAAAAATATATAAAACATATATTTGTAGTAAAAACAAAACAAAAAAAAACGTAGTAAAAAAATACCATAATAACATACCGTATAAAAACAAGGCAGACACAAAAACACACATCCAACAAAAAAAATTATTAATGAAAAATGAGATTTCCCTTTTAAAGAATAATAAAATAACAAGGAGAATTATATTAAAAAAGAAGTTACATAAAAAATCAATGTAAATTATTAAAAAAATCATAAAAAATGAAAAAAATATTAATAACCTAAAAAAAAATTTAAAAAAATGAAAAAAAAACATTTTTAAAAATTACTATTAAAAGAATATACAAGAAAAGATGATTTATGAAAAATTGGTTGTCTTTTCAATTTATTTTTACAAGTATTGGGTTCGTGTAAGTAAAATCAATCGAACCTTACCATGGTAAAGGTGTAATTTGGACTGTCACGGCGGTTGTCTGGGGATCAAATCTAATTTTACTCAACCTTAAAACGAAAGTACCTATTTACTTAAAAGAAAGCCCCTCATCTTAGGCGTTCGGCTTTGCAAAGTCTCCCTCCGTTCTTGCCGAAGAAAGAGCATACAGGAATGGTTGAAGGTTGTAAGTCACTAGGCTCTGGTTCTCGCGCCACCAGTTTTTTAATTGTTATTTAACATTTCGTGCAAAAAGTGGTCATACCGTTCGGCGCACCACTGATTTCCCTATTAGACCAAAAGGTCAAATTCCCAAGTAAATTGTAGTGAGGAAATCTTTTTTAAGATGTTCTGTCAAAAACATTATTCGTGATATACAATTATAAGTATAACCTTGAAAAGACCTTTCTTTTAATAAACCACCATATCTCGATAGGTTCCGAAAACATTCTTGAACAAAAATTTGCTGATGTACATAATATGTACATTTATATTAGGGGTATTCACGATCCGATGCAAATAGGTCTTGCATCATTGCAAAAGTGCAAAGTTTTTTTTTTACAATGGGGTTAGGGTATAGCAATTTTACACTTTTGCATTTTTGCAATGATACAAGACCAGTTGCATCGGATCGGGAATACCCCTATTATAACGATAAGTTTCGGAAACATTGAAAAAAAAAAAAAATTTTTGTCAATGATTGTTTTTTAATGGAATATAGACAACAGAATAGAGCTTAATGTCTCTAAAAAATTCCAGTTTGGTTGCAATTTTTTTGAATTCAAAATCCGATTTTACTGAGTTATGTAGGAAAAGTAAACAACTTTTTTTTTAAATATTAATAACAATAAAATGTTTATTTAAATTTATTTTTTTTTTTTAATTTATTCTGCTTGTAAAATTGTTTATTATATTATAATTTCATATGTTTTGGGCTGCATTCAATAATTATAATTACGATATATTTTTTTATTTATATTACAGGATGCTACATTTTGTTTAAACCAAAACATGTTTCTTAAAAATCTAAACACAAAAAAAAAAAACAATATCTATTAACTTAATCACCCAGTTTGAAGATACTATTGTCCCCAGTCATCGATGTCATCTTCACCCCATCCAGCCTCTGCTGTTGTCTCCTCTAACTCAGGTGCTTTAAATTCAAATCTGCTACTGTCAACCTTAACATCTTCAACGGTAAGGTTTGATTTTGTGGGCGACGGTAGTTTTTCGTCAATGCTTGTGCTGCTAAGCAATGCTTCAGGAATGATTGTAGTTGTGCTCCTTTGAATGACTGGTTCCATGTCTTTGAAGAAATCAATGTCTTCATTAGCACTGCCGGGCAATTTCTGCACCTTAATGTCCAATTCGGTGATGTCGTCGATGATCTTTGGTGTAACCACTACAGAGTTCGAAGATAAGGTCTTAAAGGAATCTGTTAGGGATATTCGAGGTGATTGAACCACCGACGATGATGAGGTAGCTGGAGGTAGTGGCTCTATGATAAGGTTTTCAATGACAACGGTAGCTGGGGCTACTTCTTGTCGCTCTTCGTTCTCCCAATCGCTCCAAGCGTCTTCGTCTATTTCGCCATCGGTTCCATTGTGGACATCTTCTCCTCCATCAGGACTTAGGCGTTGTGGCATGACAACCCCATTCACTTCACCCAATGAATTGTAGCTACCACTCACGTCTACATTGTCCGGTAAGGGACTTCCTGACACCATGTACTCGCCACCGCTCATCACAGGAGTGATGGATCGTGGTTCAACCCAATGACTCGTGCTGTCGGGCAGCGCTTGGGGTCGTCCATCGGCGAAAAGCCTCGCTCGATTGCCTCCAATAACCATATCCGACCCTAGAAGAGGAACCAAGTCAGCCAAACACCGCAAAGTCTTTGCAACCAAAATGTCATTGGTGTCCTTGATGCCAAGCAGTAGATTTGGCAGAATTTGGTCTTGCAATTCCTCTTTGCTCAGTAGTTTAACGTATTCGCCGAAGTACTCTAGCAGTATCAGTCGGATCTGGGCATCGCGGACGCAAAAGATCTCTTTAATTCTTGGAATTATGAATTTTACGTAGGTGGCATTAGCGAATAAGGCAGCAGAAAGTTCTGATTTAGTCTTCAAAACGTATGGAGTCACACACAGCTGGGCGGTAGTGTCGAGAAGAACCATTCGTGAGAGTAGAAGGCTGCCAATTTGTGATCCAACAACGTTCTCGTCGAAATACCTCAGGCGATCTATTAAACCCGTAAAGAAATCTTGTTTCTCTTGGGGATTTTTCAGTGGCAGTTCCATTAGAAACGAATGAATCAAAACAAATTCATGATTGAAGTACGGATGGAGGAGAACGGCCGAAAGTTTGGGTCGCATCGCGATGTTTTGATGTCGCAAATGAGTGGCACAGTATTCGCGGAAGTCTGCGACGTAAGGTGTGTCCGGTGAGGAGCATTGTTTGAGGATTTCCTCACAGAGAACAGCAAAGGCGTATTGTTCAATACAATCTCCAGAGGTTTTTGTTTCATTTTCGTCAATAGCTCCTTTGTAACGATATGCATTGGCCAGGTCCAGAAGAGTTTTCGTGACTTCTTTGGCTTTCCATACGTATTCGAAGCCGCCCAGACGCCAGGAGCCCTCAGCGTTGATGTATATTGATGAGATGGCAATATTCAGATGACGAGCTTGAGCCTAAAAATTAAGGATTTCTATAAAATATTCAATTGTATTATGAAAACATGCCTGCTCTACAAGGAATATTAAACTACACAAAACATTTCGAAGTCCTAGACAGACTTGTATGTCTGTGAGAGTAGGGAGGGCAATAGAAAGTGGCCGAACACATTCTGTAGCGAGATGTTTGTGTGATCCCTGTTCCCAGGAGGTGATGTATCTCAAAATATAAGGATGACGGTAGATCATAAGATTCTGTGAAAAACACTGGTTAGAATTTGTATCATCAATGCCACTGAAAGACTAACCTTAACTGCTCGTTCCATGGGTCCTTGACTTATCCAAACCTGGCCATTGACAACTGGTTCTCCTTGGAATATAGAAACCATACGTAGGGCTTCTGAGTCTTGTGGCATTTCGGCATTGTACAGAGTCCAAAAATCGTTGGCTTCGATTGCATTTTTGTCGATAACTAAACCTTTAAGTTTGCTTGCATCGTTTCCCATTTTGGGAGGGAAAGTTTTTGTTTTTTTAATCTATTTTATATGGGTTCAAAATAGCTATTGGAACATTTCAATAAGTAAGTACAGTGTGATTCCTTTTCTTGATAAATTTTTTAAAGAAAAATATTTTTTTTTCTTTTGTAGACGATTGTAAATTTTGACAGGGGGGATGTGTCAAAGGTGTCAAAATTGTTAACATATAAAACGATACTTGAATTTTTCAATTCGATAGTCGTTTGAAAAGTAAATTGGCCAGTTTATTTCTAAGATCTCAGAGGGCTGCATTTTCTCAATTTTGGTGTCAAAATTAAACAAGATTGAATTTTTTGGATGCCTTGATCAATTTTAAAACAAATTAGAAGAAAAGGAATAGTCTTTGATATCTAGGTGAAAAATCTTGTTTATATTTAATTTATAGTAGTTATCTTTCATTTCTTTAGAACTGGGTTGATCTAAGCAACGTTTTGATTCCCCGCTTTGCATTAGTTTGGGGCCAGTTTGTTCACACCTGATTTAATTTATTCAAGGATTATTGCAACAGGTAAATAATAGAATGTGCATTATGGTAAGCAGGATTTTTATTTTATTTATTAAAAAAGCCGTATTGAAGCTTGTGGTTGATTGTGGTCAAATGAGGGAATTTCGTTGAAAATTTCCATATGCGATTCCAAATTATCTCATTTCCCTTTAGAATAAGAAGGTAAGGAAGAGAAATATATCACATATACAGTAGCTGTGTTTTTTTGCAAGCCCGGGGGGAATTGGATGAAAAAAACGACGTGCATGCTAAACAATTAACATGTTAAATGCAACAACAACTAATCCCGGAGAATTCTCGGGGCTTAACTTAAGCGCACCGAAAAACTGTGTTACCGGCATGAATTGCATACATGTTATCGATAGTTTGTATGAAAACTCCATGTTTTTTACTGTCATGGCGTCGCTAATCCCCGCTGTCGTTTTTTTCAACCAATTCCCCCCGGGCTTGCAAAAAAACACGCCTAGTATATGTGAGTGAAGCACCAAATAAAAAAAAAAAAAAAAAAAAAAAAAAAGGTGCCTATGTGTCATTTTGCCGAAAGTGTTTCGAAATTTTCAGTCGTTAAAATAGTGAAAAAAGATACATAATTAAACTAAATAAAAAAATGAAATAAAAGTGATAATAGTGAAAGCTTTCAGTACTTTATAATAAAAAATAAAAAACAACATGCGGTGCTGTGTTAAATTGTGTAAAAACACCTATAATATGGAGTTAAAAATCTTTTTATTTCACTGTTTTCAACCAAAATTGCACAAAATTTGGTTGGAAATTACGTAAAAACTTTATGAACACACCCAAATGGGAATGAAACCCATTGGAAACCATAGAAAATTTCAAAATTTTATGTATGGAAAACAGAAATATAGAAAGAGAACACTAGGGGTATTCCCGATCCGATGCAAACTGGTCTTGCATCATTGCAATAGTGCAAAGTTTTTTTTTTACAATGGGGTTAGGGTATAGCAATTTTGCACTTTTGCATTTTTGCAATGATACAAGACCAGTTGCATCGGATCGGGAATACCCCTAATGGGGTTAGGGTATAGCAATTTTACACTTTTGCATTTTTGCAATGATACAAGACCAGTTGCATCGGACCGGGAATACCCCTAATAAAAAGAAGCTATTAACCAGAGAGAAAGAACTAATAGAGAGAGTCAAATTTCCTCGTCTCCATCCCCTCGAAACCTTTTGCTTGCATTTTTTATAACGTGTTGAATTCCTATCGGTGTGTACATGTTTTCACCTTGGGCAGTGCAAAACAAAACAAAGGTGGTGAGTATGCACATCTTCTTGCATATGTATTTGTCCCCACATTTTTTTTATATGGAGTTAATAATTATACATATGCAAGATGGTGCGCAAGTCGTAACATCGTAGCTTTTAGGCTAAAAGAGAGCCACCGTCGGGTTTGACTCTCTCTATTAAGCCGGAACCACACCTATCTCGTGTGGTGTGTTGTGGAGTGGTGAGTCGCTATCGCTCCAATGTGTTTCATATGCTTAGAACCACATTTGTGAAGCGTGTTGTGTTGTGGAGTGGTGTGCGGTGGAGGAATCGCTTCTGTTTCGATTGCGCCATACCACGATGTGGAGAATTACTACTTGTTAGAAAGAGAACACTTATATTATAAACAAAAATCAAAGCAGCAGTCATGTCATGACATTTATACCTGTACTTTTCTTTTACAACATCACTACACACAAGTGTGCACATTCAACGACACACCGCTCAACACCACAACACACCACACGAGATAGGTGTGGTTCTGGCTTTAATTCCTTCTCTCTGCTATTAACTGCCAAAAATCAAATTCAAAATGAAATTAGCTGTCAAACGAATTTAGAAAATTTGCAATGGAAACACTTTTTCTGTACCTAAACTATCACATTTCGAATCCTATAAAAACGTAGCAGTAGACCAGGGGCCTATTTCACGGAACATACATCACATACATTGTATGAATGTATGTACCTTAAAGCGGTCGCCAAATTTGGCTCATTATATATTTTGAATTTTTAGAAAAACTATGCGTCAACTTAGAAAAAGCATAATTTAAAAAAAATTTAAATTTAAAATTTACGACCACTCATATGGGGCTTATTTTACGTCACATACATTTCTGTGATGTATGTTCTGTGAAATAGGCCCCAGGTGCCTATTTCACGGAAAATTCATCACATACATTTGTATGAATGTATGTACCTTAAAATAGTCGCCATATTTGGCTCATTCTCAATTTTGAATTTTTAGAAAAACTATTCGTCAACTTAGAAAACGCATAATTTAAAAAAAAAATAAAATTTACGCACACTCATATGGGGTCTATTTTACGTTACATACATTTCTGTAATGTATGTGATGTATGTTCTGTGAAATAGGCCCCAGGCGCTCAAATGCAACTTTTATTTTCGAAACAGTTTGGTTTCTAATATGAGAACTATAGGCCAGGCGGGCATATTTAACTTTTAGTTTCGAAAATGTCTGTTTAGATGAGAAATGATGTACTACAAAGTTTGGTGTAAGGCGTTTTTAGATCTCGCTCCTAACTGAGGGTGACCTAGAGTGCATCGATCTATTAAAGAAACACAATTGAGCAATAAACTGTTGTATGCTTAGTAATATGTCAAATTACATGGCAATACAATTCTATGAAGTTAGCCACGCTCACCTATTTGCTCGATGTGCTCTGTCATTTATTTACGAGCTAATCCAACGAGCCCCAATCAAGCTCTGCGCTAAAAAAAAAAAATCATTTTGAGAGTTCAGAACGCTACGTGTTCTTTTTTTGATAGCTCAGCATGACCATCCCTGCACGTAAACAGGTTTGGTATAAATTTTGTAACTGTTGTAGTTAACTAAATTTTTTCACAATTTTATTCTTTTTCGTTAAAAGGTGTGTTCCTTTAGGCCTTGCAAAGTACTTTTTAGTACTTCGCAGTAGATGACGAATGAAACGCTTTAATTTTTGGCAATAGAAATCTAACCTCAATGTAGACGAAAGCTTTGTTGTTTGTATTTGTATTTTATTTTGAATTATAGAAAAAATCAACAACAATAATTTACTGTATGTATTTTCTTCTACTGAAGGTGTCGCTTTCTTGCGTGGATTCATTTCGTTAATACAATTGAAGTGCTTTCAACTATACTTTGACCATAGAGTAGAAGTAGTTGAAAGCAGCCAGAAGTACTTGGCAGTAGATGCTGCAGCCCAAAGGAACACGCCTAATGTCTGATTGTTTGTCCCCTTTCACACGAGGAAACTGAGTTTTCAGCAACTTTCAGTTTTTGGGTGAAAAGGGCACCAAGTAAGAGGATTGAACGGTCTACGATTGGTGGGAATTGAAAATTAAAGGAAAACGTCAAAAAATCTCCAGCAACTTGTTTCCTCGTGTGAAAGGGGACTTTGTCTGTCCGGTGTATAACCAAAAAAAGGTAAAATTCACAATGGCAAACGGAATCACCATTTTCGAATTTTATTTTTGACAGAATATAAAGTTGCTTACAATTGGTCTGTTTGGTAAATTTCTTGCAAAATGCACAAATTTTTTTTACAATTTTCTGTCTAAACCCAAGAGAAAGAAAAGTTGGGAAACTTGTTGAAAAAAAGATACAAAAAAAGCATATAATAGGTGTGTTCCTTTACTTTAAACTCTGTGCATTTGTGTGAATTGGCGTGTTCAGAAAAATGAGATCTCAGAAATTTTCCTCACTCAAAAAGTGAGCAAGCGAATCCTAGCTTTTTTTTTTTCCTCAGAGTTTTGACAGCAAAGCTGAGAAATTTAGCTAAGGGCCAGTTGTACAATAGTGGTTCAGCCCCGGTTCAAGATTTTAATTCACCGATTTCGGTGGATTAACTAAGGTTCAACGCTGGTTCATGTATGTAATTGGTTATTATAACACACTTGAACAGTAAACCACTGTTGAAACTCAATTAATCCGCCGGAATCGGTGGATAAAAATTGCTGAACCACGGTTTAAATATTTGTACAACTGGCCCTAAGGAATCCTGTTCAGGTGAGATTGCTGAAATCTCCGAGATCTCATTTTCCTGAACATACCTAATTTCTACGTCATTTTATTTTTTTATATGAACTTTGACAGACTTTGGTATAGAAATTCACAGAAATGCCCAGAGTTTCAAAGAAAGGAACTAGGCTGATGTTTTCTCTTGAGGCATCGTGTAAAGTTAACTCGCCGACCTACGAACACAGCCTTAAACGCCTGAAGATAGTAGCATTTCATTTACCACATTTTCATCGGCAAAATTCGAGACTCGCTCGTATGCTTCCGCTCTAAACACCGACCATCTCTTTCTTTTCTTTTTTCACCTACGTGTGGAACATCGCGAATTTCTAACGTTGGTGTTTTACTTTTTAAAATAAGTGAAAAATGGTTAGTAAAATATTTAAATTTATCTACAAATCACAAATGAAACGTTCAAAATTTGTTAATATGATTTTGATGAATAGAAAATCTAAATGATGGTTGTGAATTTCTGTGATTACTTTGTGTTTCGTTGAATGATAAAAAAATATCGTGCGTTTTTTTCCCATACTAATTGGAAATCTGCAAAAATTTCAGGGTTTCGTAAAAGTTGTGAAGAATAAACAATACTTCAAGCGTTATCAAGTCAAGTTCCGCAGGCGTCGTGAAGGTAAAACTGATTACTATGCCCGTAAACGTTTGATCTTCCAAGATAAAAACAAATACAACACTCCCAAGTACCGTCTGATTGTACGTCTCAGCAACAAGGACATCACTGTCCAGATTGCCTACGCCAGAATTGAGGGAGATCGCGTTGTTTGCGCTGCCTACTCACATGAGTTGCCAAACTACGGAGTTAAGGTAAGTTCATTGCGGTCTTACATCTTGTTCTTATCGCGGAAAACATTGAAATTTTATTCATTTTCAGGTTGGTCTGACCAATTATGCTGCGGCCTACTGCACTGGATTGTTGGTAGCTCGCCGTATCCTCAACAAATTGGGCTTGGAATCGCTATATGGTGGTTGCACTGAAGTTACTGGTGAGGAGTACAACGTTGAACCTGTGGATGATGGTCCAGGAGCCTTCCGTTGTTACTTGGATGTCGGTCTTAGCCGTACAACCACTGGTGCCCGTGTCTTCGGTGCCATGAAGGGAGCCGTCGATGGTGGTTTGAACATTCCCCACTCTGTCAAGCGTTTCCCCGGTTATTCCGCTGAGACCAAGAGCTTCAACGCTGACATTCACCGTGCCCATATTTTCGGCCAGCACGTTGCCGATTACATGCGCACCTTGGAGGAAGAAGATGAAGAGGGATTCAAACGCCAATTCAGCCGATACATCAATTTGGGTATCCGTGCTGACGACGTAAGTTTCTATTTTATTATCCTTTCCAATTATCACGTCAGTCAAGACGTCCACTACAAAATTACCGCCACGATCTCGACCCTGAGACTGGCTGTGCCAATAGTGGACCACATTAACTTGGCCTATATGTTCGATGTTTGTTGGCTTTAATCCTTCAGACTTCCTGTTATCGCGTCAAACATTTAAATCTCCTCGACACTTTACATGAATAACCATTAATACAATTCATTTATTTTATTTACAGCTTGAAGAAATCTACAAAAAAGCCCACTCTGCTATCCGCGCTGATCCTACCCACAAGAAGATCCAGAAGAAGAGCATCACCAAGAAGAGGTGGAATGCCAAGAAACTCACCAACGAGCAACGCAAGGTCAAGATTGCCGAACACAAGGCTTCTTACGTTGCCAAGCTCAAGTCTGAGGCTGAAGCTTAAGTGCGCGGGAATAGTTATGAGTGGAAGCTCCTTAGAATTTTTAACACTTATTCTAAAAATAACACAAGAAAATAAAATGACAAATTCGGACAAGGATTTGACACTAGAATTTTTATAATTGTGTCTTTTTTTTAATCACTCTGATTATAGTTGTATATTAATTTAGGATTTAGTTTTTGTTAATAATAAATGTTAAAACAAATCTGTGAGGACTTATCGAATGATGCTGCAAAGAAATGGCTTGTTGAAGCAGAGCCGGCCAGATTATAGGCCCGAATTCCTCAAAAAAGAAATCATCTATTAGGGAATGACGAATTATACGCGTTCAAATAGCGTATATAGGCGGGGCCTAAAAAATGTGTCAAAAAGTGGTGTTTTTAATGGAGTTGTGGACCACGCCTCTTCAAACCCCATTTCAGGCCACGCCCTAATTTACCAACAATTTTTTTAAGGCACACCCATTTTTTGACCACACCCATTTTGCACAAACTTTTGACCACGCCCTCTTTTGGTCACATCCAATTTTTGGTCTAGTTCCTATCGCCTTTTAAACAATACCATTGTTTGGCACGCTCCTTTTCATTTGCGCACAATATTCCAAACAAAGAATTTGAACAACCGGCTGGATTTTCATTAAATTTTGAATTGGAGAATCTTTAAAACGCTATATTGAAGTTTGTGGTTAACGTATTAAAATGTTTTGTATACCAAAATGACCGTTGATTGGTCAAGATTATATTGATATATAAATTTTGAAAATCGGTTGGAAAATAGAAAGAAAATTTTCAATTTAGTAAAAAACATGCGCTTTTTACTATCAAAGCCTCTTACTGAAGAAAATTGTATTGAACCCCAATATTTTTTTATAAGTGAAAATTCGTGACGAATGTATCTTTTGAAAGACACCTCAATCATAAAAATGGGTTCAGTATTTTCCCAGTTAAAGCCGATTTTCCGCAGATGAATCAAAAATTTTCCATAATTTCATACATTTACCTTAGGGATAAAGAGAACATAAAAATTAAAAAATATGAGGAAGAGCCGACTTCAAAAAAAATTACGGTTTTCAATTTTTCGGGAAGAGCCGACGCCAAAGAAATTTTGTTCTACACGAAGAGCCGACATCGAATGTCTTTTTTTAATTTTGTATGTTCCTATTATTTCCAAGGTAAATGTTTGAAATAATGGAAAATTTTCGATTCAGCTGCGGAAAATCGGCTTTAACTCGGAAAATACTGGTCCGATCTTTATAATTGAGGTGTCTATCGAAAGATACATTGGTCACAAATTTCCACATATAAAAAAATTACTAAGGCTCCATACGATTTTCTTGACTTTGAGGCTTTGATAGTAAAAAAAGAAGGTTTTTTACTAAATTGAAAATTTTCCTTCTATTTTCCGACCGATTTTCAAAATGTATATATCAATATTATCTTGACCAATCAGCGGTCATTTCGGTATAAAAATTTTTTTGATACTTTAACCACAAGCTTCAATATAACGTTTTAAATATTCCAAAAATGAAAATTTAATGAAAATCCAGACTTTTGGTCGTTCAAATTCGTTATTTGAAAAATTATGAAAAAAATTTGGGAAATGATAAGGAGCGCGCCAAAAAAAGGCGTGGTTTAAAAGGGGAATGGCCAAATAGCAAAGTGACCAAAAAAGTAGGCGTGGCCAAAAAGAAGGGGCGTGGCCAAAAAGCTTGTGCCCAAAAATGGGTGTGGTGAAATGGGAGTGGTTTTAAATAGTGGTGGTCAAAAGGGGCGTGTCCTGAAAAATGCGCCGTAAAAAGGGGCGTGGTTTATTAAAATACGTGGTAAAAAAGGGGCGTGGTCTACTAAAATGTCTGGTAACAGGGGGGTGTCCCAAAAAGAGATGTGGTTAAATTTGGACATATTCAAAAAGGGGCGTGGCCAACAAAAAAATTATACTCAAAGAGGGCATGGCTTTAAAATGCGCGTAAAAAATGGGCGTAGTTTATAAAACTTTCAAAATAAAAAAACATTTGTTAATGATTTTTCAAAAAATCGGTTATCATTTTTATTTAAGCTTTAGTTTAACACATTATCTGATCTAGGTGTATCTCGCTTATATGTATGTATAAATTAACAAAAATCTAAATTAAATTGATTATGTGAATATCTTCTTAAATCTAGACTTTATTTTTACAGGGCAAAGGTAACAGGTAGACAGTAATTTTTGTTTTATATTTTAGTTCATTATACAACATTAGTTTTTTATACAATATTTCAAAGACTCCTCACATTAAAATATTTTGATGTTTCAATATTCGTTTTGAAGTTCTCAAAAAAAAAAATCAATTTTAGCAACATTTTTAAAAATCTTCGAATAAGCAACGGTGTAAGCTCTAACACAACACAACAAAACTTGTTAAACAAGTAAATAATATAAATAAAATTAATTTAATCCCTTCTTATGATCGATGGACAGGTTGCTGACCAAACTTCTTTACTACTTTACAGTTTTTCTTATACATATTGTAATTTTTTTAAATGTACATAATAAATATAATTAATTTTTTTTTGAAAATATGTATGGGTTTATAAGTTTGTTTTCATTTGTTTTAATTGACTTTTGCAAAGTTTACGATTTATTATTCTTGCAAAATGTTTATACTTAATTTAAATCTCATTATTCTAGGTGTTGTATTATTTATTATATTATTATTCTCTGAACAACCGTTGTTTTTCGCTTCATAAAAAAATCTACTAAAGCATTGATTTCTATTTAGCAAACTACATAACTAATATTTCAGCTCTTGGCATTTTACTTTCATATTTTTTTTTGTATAAACTCTTATACAATAGTATATCTAGAAAAAAATTAAACGACATGTAGAATGGGGTTAACGTTTAAAATATTATAAAATAGTAGATCAAACATTTTGTAATGAATCAAATAACAATTTTTTTTTTTTAATTCTATAAATTTAAATTTAAATCGTAGAGCTTTTTCGATTGACAGTTTAATTAGTTTTTAGTTTAAAAGGCGATTTCAAGTCTTAATTATATTTTTAAATAAAATTAAATATAATTTCCTAAATTCAATATACAGTTTTGAAAATAAATCAAAATAATACAAAATACATTTGCTATATTTTCGGATTTATTTGAGCTAAATTTATTAGCCGATAATCGATAATAGCCATGATAAATCAATAAATAAATCTCTTAAGAATTTTAATTTTAGAGGCCTTTATTTAAGTTGATTCTACGTCAGAATTCTAAGCCAATAATCATGAACTGTAACAATGTGTCATTTCGTTTTCGCCAAACCAACGGATTCCTATTTGTAATTCGCAGAGCTGTTGAACCAAAACATTAAATTTAAGAGTTTAGAAAGAAAATTAATGAATTTTTATTTGTATATCGGCGATGGACGGATAAATTAGAATTATAATATGCTTATTCTTTTGATTCAAGAAAACAACTCGATGTAATTCCCTGCGAGTCTGCATAAATATATAACTACATATGTATAAGGATTCGTGCCTTAGTCCTTAAGCTTATGTTTTATCCGGTTTTATGTGTGTGTAGAGAGAACAAAATGATCTTACTGCCCATAAGATTAGTTTACCTAGGCAAACATTAAAAAAAATCATAAAAGATACAAAAATTTTACGAAAAAGAAGCAAAGAAAATTGTAAAAAATAGTTTAACAATGAAATAATAAAATATTGTTTTGTTTAAATATTTTTTTTTTAAATAAAATTAAACCTACTTCTTAATTTAATAACATTTTTCTACTTATGTTTGTAAATATTTAAATCAGTTTTAGTGATAAATGAGTTTTCTTTCTTCAAATATCCTCATATCATCAATATTTCATTTACAAATTTAGATATACCTCTACATATATATATATATTTATTTTGTTATTATAAATCTCATTATTTTTTTTATAGTATAAATATGTAGACAATTGTTTATACATAATATACTCTCTGAAGAATTTCAATTTAAATTTATGTTTTATTTTTTTCTACAATTCCTTATTTTTTTTAATTTCATAAATAAACTCTTTCGTTATTGTATAGTGCTTTGTTCTAATGTTAAATATAAATAAATCATATAAATATTTGCCTAAAGTCAATTGATTTCATCTTATAGAAAATTTCTTATTAGTGTTATATATATGTATGTATGTATGTAAATAAATACTTTTTTTTACTCAATAAACAAAGTAAACAATATGATTGATTCCTGCAAAAAAAAAAAAAATAAAAAAATTATAATAATTATAACACAGAAAGGGGGAGGAAAAATATTTGATCTTTTATCGAATTATGAATTTTTCTTAACTAAGCCAATAATGATTATTAGAATTCGGCGGCATTGTTGGTGTTAAAGCATGGCATTCGTCTTCTTCATATCATCGAGACTGATTTGAACTAGATGCACTCGATGCAGAGAATCCCGATTGAAGGCTTGTCATTGATCCTTTGTAATTGGCTGAACTAAGAATTTCGTAAAAATAGTTGAGTTGTGCAGGACCATCGGCACCAGTTGTCGGACTAAACCAATGCAGGATGTATGTGTCGGTATGAGTTAGTACGTGGGAGCCCTGCAAAAAAAAAAGAAGAAGAATGGTAAAAATAAATAACCTTGGATTTAAAGAAATCGCAGTTTGAAGATTAAAAATTTCGATTAAATATAAATTTATGATTTCATTTGTAACCAACATAAAGATAACAAAAAAAAAATACTTTAATATCCCAAATTGAGTTGAAAATTTTGGTATTTTTTGAAAAACAACACTACCAACGACCTCCTAGTAAGCTCTTTATATAGGTGGCAGTTAGGTGCCAATTATAGCTTTCTTGTGACATTTTCAAAGCAAAATCAGTGATTATTTTGATGCCGATATTAATCTTGTGACTCAGTTATTATTTCTGTCCAACAACCAAAAATTTCATTTCGGCCCAACATTCACATAAACTACGAAGATTTCAATAATCAATGGTAATGTAGTTCAATCATTGATATAATAAAAATATTTTATGCGGAATATTGGACCAAAATGAAAATGAATTATGACTACACATAATAATTGAATTATAACCTTCAATTTGGGATATAAGTAAATAATGACTTTGCTTTCTAAACGCTTCAAAATTTTGAATTAAAATTTTCAAAGAAAGCTAAAACGGGCCCCTATAGCTTTAAAACTCATCATTGAAAAATGTAATTTTTTTATTTTGAGAAACTTTAAGCCTAGTGCGCAGCTGAAGCGAAACAAAAATTTTCTGTAGTCTCCAATTGCAAAAACGCAAACGAAACGACTACGAAAAAATGAATGTCACCGATTAAACAAAAAAAAAAAACAAAAGTCACAGAAACCTATGCTGTAATCAAAGAAACAACACATAAAATTCGAATGTCACTTTTCCGCACACAATTAATTAATGGTTTGTACAAATAATTCAGTGCGAAAAAAAGTGGAGACTTCGCCAAAAAAATGAAAACGAAATTTTTCGTTGTTTCAATTTTTGTATGAAAATATTTTCGTTTCGTTTCAGCAAAATCTATGATTATTTTGGTGTCAATAAAAAGTTCTTGACTCAATTATTTAATTTTTGGTCCAAACTTTCACATTTTATGACTTCTATTCTATCATTGAAATAAAGAAATTTATTCCATGTAAAAAGGTTGGCCCGAAATCAAGTGTTTTTTGGGAAGAATTAATAATGAAGTCATCATCTTTATATAACAGATTTTGCTTTCTAAACCTCTCAAAATAAACATTTCAAATTTGCAATTATCATTTTCAATTAAAGCTATAAATGGCACCATAAAAACTATTTTATTGCAGCGCAATTTACTGCAAACACCACGCTTTTCAAGAACTATATGACAATATGTTGAAAGGTGTTACAGGTATCACCACCTATCCATCACTGCCATTATGTTCAAACATTAGCCATGTTCCATTCTTACAAATCTCAATAAACTCTTAATGCTAGATCTTCTCCTACTAGCTTTAAAATATCTTGAGTGCACTTTAATCTTACAAAAATTAAAAACTTACTTGAACACTTTCTTTGTGGTGACAGACTGTAGTTGGTTCATCTCTAAAATAATTTTCACCTTCCACAAAACCAGAAATGTCAAAAAATGATGATGATGTGTCTATTAATTTAGAAAAAACAAAAATTAATATAAATTTAATAAAAAAAATATTCAACAAATTTTACCATATTTCTTGGGTAGTTCTTTCGTTGTTCTATAAAGAGTGAAATGCAAATCACTACGCATCACATCAAAATCCCAAGTTAAAACACTTTTTGGATCTTTATTCTTAATAACAACTTCATGAATATATCCAGCTTTAAGTTCAACAGTTTTGTAAAGATTCTGATGTTCATGGTGTAGAGTTCCAGCTACTTGGGATTCTTCTTCTTCACTATTCATTTTGTATAAAGTTTTTGGAATTAATCCACCTTCGTGGACAAGTGTCTGTAAGGAAAAACAAAAATTATATTAGTTTAAAAAGACATGGACATGAAATGTAATTTTGTTTTTGCAATTGAGACGAACAAGTGGTAGTTATACGATAAAACAAACAATAGAAACAGGACACAAGTCTATTTTTTGCGCTTTAAGCCTTTATGAATGAACAATAATTTATTCCCTTTTTCGTGACCTTTTTAAATTTAAGAAAAGTGAATCCTACTTATGTGGGCATCAGGTCTTTCTTTGTTAACTTTGGTAGTTTTTTAAATAGACGACGCACGTTTCGTTCGTGATTAGGTCTCAGGTTTCTAAAATTTAACAAGAAAAAATATTAATTTTTAAAGACTTGAGGAAGTTCGTAACCACGTAAGACACGTCGTCTATTAGAAAAAACTAACATAGTTAACCTGAAGCCCACAAAAATAGGAATCAATTTTCTTTTATAAAGGAATATCAGATTTTGATGGAATAGTGATACAAAGAAGGATTTGGTAAAAAGTTGAAAAAAAAACATCACAGGGAGGTGGTCACATTCTATACACATTTGTATGATTCCATACCGGAAGGATCCTGTGGCCTAATTCTACAAGCGTGAATGGTTTTCAGCATATGCATTCTACTCACGCTCAAAATGTGAATAAATTTGCCTAGTTGTGTATAGATTGTGTGAAAAAAACATGAAGCAAAATACATAGATGATAACAGTACAAACAGGTATCTTTCAGCAAAATAAATTAATAGAAGAGATGGTGGGAACTTATACACTCGACGATTTTTTCGAAAAAAAAACACTGCTTTCGGTTAGCCTCCGATAAGATACAGAATAAACTGATTGAAACCCTGATCCGCCTTATTTGGAAAATGTATTTCAGTACGCTCTTACGATCGGTGACGAAATCAATAAGAATTTGTATGCAGACGAAATATGGGAAATCTTATATAGAAATTTATCGCCTTAAGAGACATAACAAGGTTAGATTTTCCAGAGACTTTTCAACGTACCTGGAAATGCTTCTTCGAAACCTTTCTATTAATTTTGTTTTGCGAAATTGTATAAGAGTCCATTTTGTTGTAAAATAATTAAGGCTTAATCAATATTGAAGGAAGCGGAAGGCTGGGGCTTATACACAATTTTATGAAAAGCTAGAAATATTTGGCAAAGGACGTATTAACTAGAATGAAAAGATTGCTCTTCTGCATTTCTGGGTTCTCTTCATAACATTGGCCGCATTCGAATGATAGGCCGATAGGGTATCTAAGATCGTTTTGCATCGGATATGTTTTCGAACGACCAAAACCGGATTGGATAGGTCTGTCTGGTATTTTATATTTATTTTGTATTTTATATATATTTTATTTTGTGCAAATTTTATTTTGTAAAAATCAAAATCTATTTAAAAAAAAAACCACAAACTAGAAATCACGCTTGTTTTTTTTATCACAAAAATCCGAAAAATTTTAGGATACCTTTCAGATTTATTTTGGAAAACAGCTGGTTTGTTCATCAGTTGCTTTTTCCTATAGGATTACAACAACAACTAATCCGGATTGCTTTTAAATTTTACTCGAAGGCGACCATTCGCTTGCTTAGGGGGCAGTTATAGCTTTCATTGAAACTCATCATTGAAAATTTTAGTTGTTAATTTTGAGGCACTTAAAAAGTGAAATCAGTGATTATTTTAATACAAATAAAAAGCCGATAACTCAATTATTTCTAGTGAAAAAAATATTTCATTTTGGCCCAGCCTATCGCAGGAAATGAATTTATTTATTTCAATGATTGAACTACCTTATCATTGATCATTGAAATCTTAGAAATAGTTTTATGTGAAAGGTAGGGCCAAAATGAAATATTTTTTGACTATAAACAATAATCGAGTCATCAGCTTTTTATTGGCATTAAAATAATCACTGATTTCGCTTTTTTAAAGCCTCAAAACTGAAAATTAAAATTTTCAATGATGAGTTTCAATGAAAGCTATAACTGGCCCCTTACTGACTTTATAAGCCTAAAAATCAACAAGGGAGGTCTTGGAAGGACCTTATTCGTTTAATGTGTTTGCTTAAAGCGTCTAAGGGTCTTCAGTTGTATTCTACGAGTTTTTCATCACTTAGTTAGATTTTCTAAATACACAACCCATACCTCAGAGCCAACAATAAAAAGTTAAGCAAAGTTGTTACTTTTCATAACTCTCTATTTAAATGAACTTTGTATGAAATATGAATTGGAAATTTTTTATAGTGATCTGAAATGCAGACTTTATGAAAACATACATACACATAATATCTCAATACTAATTGTTGTGGAATACTTGTATATTATTTGTTGAAATGTTTTTTTTTTGTTTTGTGGACAAATACAAATACGAATAATAGATTTTTCAAGAACTCAACTCGAATTCACTATTCTTACACATTCACAAGCAGCTAAATAGCATAGCTTAAAATACTTCTGATCAACTCTATCCGAATTCGATGGTATTTTGTATAACTATTAGTAAAAATTGTAATGAAATTTAAATTAGTCCTATCTGATCGTCTACATTGTTAGTATTATTAAAAAAAAAAAAGAAGAAACTTACCTTACAAGGTCCACCCAAAAAATCTGGTATAATGTCAGATTCAATGTATTGTTCTAAGCCATCTTTCATATGAATACAATCGGGACCACCATAGAAAAGGAACTTTGAACGAGTGTTTTCATCTAGAAGAAAATAAAAAAAAATAAATCTCAATTTGTTAAGGTTGTTGTGTAGACTTACCAATAAATGCACTAACGATTGTCCAGGCAATTGGAAAGACACGTGGGGCACGTACAACCAACACTCGTCCCATCGTCTCGGGATAGTGTTCTTCGACAGTTTCGATAATTTTGAGAAGAGCTTTCACACCCGGCTGCCAAAGGTGACGCATTGATAATCCTTCCAAATCGACCAAAAGACACCAGCTTAGAACAGGTTTTCCCAATTTCTTAGCTGAGTCGTTTATTTTTTTGATTCCTTGTTCGCAAATGTGGATTGACTGAAAAATAACAAAAACAAAAGTTAAAATTCTCTTGTAAAATTTAAATAAAAGCTAACACTTACCAACTTCAAGAGTCCTTCAGCTCCGATGGACTTAAGAAGACCTTTGACATCCATATGACCTAGCCGAAGAATATAAATTGGTCGGCCACTCTTGTCCCGATGATGCCATCCTCCAGGAAAATGGTTCATAACTACCGATGGAATCTTATATTCCTTGGATAAGCTGTCAATATTATTGTCAGTACGCCATTTTAATGAATCCTTAAGGGAATTAAGTGCTTTTTCAACATGAAAATCACGTGCACTTAGAAACCGTAATAAAGTCTGATAACTTGGAATCTTTTCGATACCTTCGATGTCTGCTACTAATTTTCTCAATTCCAATAATTTTGATTCTTGCATTGGTGACAATTGTCCCAAATATTTCGCAATATAATCTCCATCTAACATAATTTCATGATTAGCCACCGGTGAAGTTGGTTCTTTTGATATTGGTGATGCAGGTGCATCGAGAGGTGGTTGCCAACGTTCAACGTGTGTTACACCTTCATTCTTCAATTCCTCAATAAAATACTCAATAATTTCTTTGCCCTTCAGTGTTGTCTGTGTATATTGCTTCATTCCCATTTTTTCCATTGAATTTTCAAATCCAAAGAAATTCTTAATGTCCAGTGTTGCTGTTTGATCGAAACATGTCCAATCCGGATTTTCCGGATGTGCGTAATAGCGACATCTTTCGAAAATTTCAATACGTGATGAGAAACTTTCATTTATAGCCTCAATGCTTAGTGTTCTATTGGCCATGTCTAAGAAATTCGTTTGCAAAAAATATACAACTTCGACTCCTATAAGTTTTTTGAAAATGTACGGAGCATCGACGGCTAATTTACAACGGCGACTAGAGGTTCGTCGGGCGCCATTGTCGAAAATTTCATCCTTAACAAGTTGGCAGTCTAGAACGACAGGCATTTGTGGACATGTTGGAAAACGTTTTTCGTAGGCCTGCAAATTAAAGAAAAACAAATATTTTATGTTAGTATTTTAGTAAAATATTTAAATTTAAATAATGTAAATGGAAAAATAAATAATAATAAAATAAAGAACGAGAAAGATATAAGGGAGAGGGTGTATGTCAAGCGCCCAAACATAAATAAAATAAAATAAGTGCTATACTCCAGTTCGGTCGATTAGGTCCTTATTTTTATTTTTGAATAAATAGAAACATAATTCTTCGAATCGGAATGAAAGAGTTGGGTTTTTGTAATTGTTTGTAATTTTGTTTCTTCCATGTACCGATAAGTAACTTCGTTGCTAGCTTTCGCTCTATACCCAAAGGGAGAGCTCCAGAACTGCTGGTTTATTATGCCGTTTTATTTTAGAAGATAGGTATTTGATCTTTTTACGAAAAGATTGGCAAATTTTTAAATTTCATTCAGATTCTGACTTAATGCTTTGTCTTGTTCTTAGATTCCAACAAATATCTGCTTAGAAAAGATCCTAAGACGGTAGGAAGATGTATTGGAGGGTATTAGAAGATTAAAATATATAATATATTTGTTAATCTTAAAAATTGACTGGTTCTCGAATTGCAGAAGAAGCAAGTTATAAAGATTTAAATTTTAAAAGCTGATTCCTAATTATTTAAATACGACTTTTTACTGGAAATTTGTTCTGCTGGGTCTATGTAAATGATTGATAGACGAATTATTATCTATAGATGGAAAAAACTCCTCGTCTCCTTAGAAACTGCGTTTCTTTGTTCTTAACGTTTCATAGCAATTCTATTTCTTCATACACAAATTGTCTGTTGTTGAATATTTATGATGACTTTACTAAGGATTTAATCACATTATAAAACCATTAGCTTATTTAATCTCATATACCCCGCATAATTCCTCTCGAACCAATACAACAATGTCCTTGAAGAACTAGCATCGACCTCGAAATCAAATGTTCCTTTTACCTTAATTATTTAAACACTTTATTGATTTTTTCCATTCTTCTATACAGTTTCACCGTGAAATACTGATTGCCTACAATTTTAAAGACGTTAGAATTATTTATGGAATGAAATTCTTTTACAGGGTGGTTATTTTTTTTTTGTCAGAATTTTTTTTTGCTGGTTGTAGTTAAAGGGGTTTGTATTTAAGGATTTAGTTTTACAAGAGTGAAAAAATGTCAAATGTCGAGAAAATTCATATTTTCGACACACATATTAGTTAAGAAAGATTATGATAAACATTTTCTAGGATTTTTGAGAACCTTTTAATAGGCTTCGAGATCAATTTGCTTTCAAAATATTTCCCTTTTTTACCTCAAAACCATAAAGACAGAAACACCCAGTGTAAGTAAGATAGAAGATATCAGCATTTACTTGAAATGTCGATGTCCTATATGGATGTGGCAAAAGGTGTGTCCCATCAGGAACTTTTTCCAACTTGGTTGGGGATAGTTTTACAAAATCTTTCTATACTTTTACTGTTGGAAGGTAATTAAATATTGTTTTGAAGAGGATAACAACAACAATCCAGATGGTAGTTGTTCTCATGAATTTTTAAAAAGTCAAAAGTGACTTTTATACATTGTTGTAAATAAATTTTAAGTGGATTAGTTTCTACATGGTAATTTAATGAGCAGGTGAATACGAGTAGAAACTTACATTATGTGTTTTATTGGAATTTGAAGTGTATAATACTCTCCAAGGACATGTTTAATGATAGAAGCCATAAAGATTAAGGAAGTATAAGTGTGGTTATTTATTTTTTTGGTTCCTACATTTGATTATATCCTTAATGGTTAAGTGGCAATTATACATCATGTAATTTTCAACATTCATGCATATGCAAAATTGTTGTCTAATTGATGTAGGTAAGTCAGAAAAACGTGTATATCTACTTTTTCCGTATGAACTGAGACTATAAATTAATGATGCTATAATTATGATGAGGAGCTCTAAATTTTTTTTTTTGTTTTTACCTTTTAAACATTGACAGATAAAATAGTCATATTAAGGAAGAAGGCGTATTATCAAATGGCCCAACTAAATTTATTTTGCTATCCCATCCAATCGAATTTTTCGATTCACGTGAATTGTTATTAAATGTTCACAAATTTTTCTTTAAACTTTTCAATTTTCCGAGTTCAAAGCTCTATCAATAATTATTTTTGAAGTTTTTGTGAGAATCTTATTGTTAAAATTTAATTTTTGTCGCAATTAATATGCTTTTTGAAACATTTCTTATCCTCCGACGGGTAGCGCAAAATGAAAATTCACGTGTTTTAACAGGCTATGTTTTCCCGCGGCTCGTTTTCCCGCGTCACGTTTTCTCGCGTACGTTCTCCCGCAAAACGTTTTCCCGCAGAACGATATCCCGAAACACTGTTTCCCGTGTAACGTTTGTCCGCCGATTCCTACTTTTTTTAATACAAACCGACAGCGCATGAACTGCCCCCCTGCAACCCCCCTGCTTGGCACACTATAGGATTTGGGGTAGGTGCGAGGTTGAGTGTATGAAAAGTTTCTTTTCATCATTTGGTAGTTTTTTTAATGAAAATTTAAAAAAAATAAAAAAACGCTTAATATGAAAAAGAAAAATTAAATATTTTAACAAACATAAAATATTTATTGCATAAATGCAAAATAGTATTATCAAAAAGTACTAATTAGTATTGCCTATCCCGCCGCCAATCCCGTGGAAAATTTCATAGGCAATCGTTCCGCGGGATATCGTGCTGCGGGATTGTAGCAAAAAAACTACCTTTCAAATCGGCGCCGCGGGCAAACGTTACACGGGAAAACGATCGCGGGAAAACGTAGTGATCCCTTTAACAGGATATAGCTGAAAATTTCAATTTTTAATTTTTTATGAATAGTACGTATTTATGATTTTGAAATAACAGCTAACTTTCACTTTGCAAAAACAAACCGAGTTAGAATATACATTACATATTGTAATTTTTTCCCAGTTTGGGAAATTTGCTATCACGAATCATCTTGGAAAAATATTTCTTTCTGCAAAAAAGCTATCGTGAATAATTCTTCCAGGGAACTTTTTCCGTATGTCAATGTGAGTTCTTGGGGAAAGATTATTTCGTGGGAGATTCGCGATAAGAAATATTCTTTTACCGGTTTTTTTTTTTGTTTTTTTCGGGGGAAAAAAAGTTCGCTGGCATAAGGCTGATTGTGAATTTCGTCCAAACCCAATTGCGTTCGCCTATTAAAAATAAGTGAAAATTTCGTCCAAACCCAATTGCGTTCGCCTATTAAAAATAAGTGAAAATTTAGGCTGCCAATGGCCTCCGAAATGAATGTTCACAATAAGGGGAATTTTTCGAACATGAAATTTCGGATGAAATTTCAAATTTTCCGGGTGGAATGTTGTTCGGGTAAAACTCACAATAAGGCTGATTAGATGTTGCTTAAAATTCAGCGAAATGCTTATAGATTTCCTTTGACGATATAAGAACTTTTTTTTCCATTCTGATCTGGCCAATATGTATATCCCCAAGCTATTGAAAATTTATCAATTGCTAGATAAGAAAATCGTCAAAATTTCTCTTGCTTACCATCATTGTTTATCGTTCCTTTTTTAAAACAGCGAAATATAGCCATCTGCATTTCTTCCCTTTAAAAATTCACTGTAATACTCCCTCTACCAGGAATTCTCATCACTGCACCCTTGAACTTTATTTCAGAAGTACTATTCAGTATTGAGATTCTTTCTTTAGCCGTACGACACGAATGTGAAATTTATTACCCAACCCTATTCTTCGTTCCCGATTTGATACACAGACATTTAAGATAAATGTTCATCGAAATCTCTTACTCAACTCTCCCTAATCTTCCTTAGCACTCATCAATGTACCCTTTAAAAAACTGTTAAATTTTGAGATTCTTTCTTTAGCAGTACAACACGAATGTGAAATTTATTGCCCAACTCTATTTTTACTTTCCGATTTGATATCTAAATTTTTTTTACATAAATGTACATCGTTATTTCCTACTCAATACTCCCTCACACTTATCAATGTAGGTACTCTTAAACCAAGCAGTTAAGTATTGAGATTCTTTCTTTAGCCATACGACACGAATGTGGAATTCATTACCCAACTTCATTTTTTCTTTCCAATTCAATATCCAGACATTTAGGGCCAGTTGTACAAATATTTAAACCGTGGTTCAGTAATTTTTATCCACCGATTTCGGCGGATAAATTGAGTTTCAACAGTGGTTTACTGTTCAAGTGTTTGATAATAACCAATTACATACTTGAACCAGCGTTGAACCTTTGTTAATCCGCCGAAATCGGTGAGTTAAAATCTTGAACCGAGGCTGAACCACTATTGTACAACTGGCCCTTAGGACAAGTGTACATCGCAATCTCCTACTTAATTCTCCCCCATCTTCCTAAATACTAATCAATATACCCTTGGACCAGCTGTTAAGTTTTGAGATTCTTTTTTAATCCGTACGAAACGAATGTGAAATTCATTACCCAACTCTAATTTTCCTTCCCGATTTGAAATCCAGACATTTAAGACAAATGTACATCGTTATCTCTTACTTAATCTTCCCTCAGCTTCCTAAACACTCAGTAAAAGTAAAAGTAAAAAAAAAAAGAAGAATTTATAGGGTAGTCATAAGCCCTTGAGTGCGCCTCAATTATAAAAAAAGAGGCCATCTCATATAATTTTCATCGTTTTCATATTACTTAAAACCGATGCCTTATCAGAAATGCAAAAACAATTTATCTAAGTCTAACATTCCGATGTTGAAATAACAATTTTTAGTGATTCCATAAAGACAAGTTGTATATAAAGAACACATTAAAAAAAAACTCCCCAATGCCAACTACCGGCCGGCATAATCTACAACAACAAAAATATCACCCATACACCCCGTGTTGTCTCCAGAACTCATTTATATATTTGTTTGTTATTATGAGGCAGTCAATATTATATTTATCGCGCATCGACAATTTGCTTAAAATTAATGTTGAAAACGACAACCAAAAGCCACAATGCCATATTAAGCTCGGAGTTGGTGATGGTGGGGTAAATAATTTAAATTTGTTTTCATAAGCTAAGCATTTTCTAGATAGCGATAACCCTATAGATATTATCAATAAATTGAATTTCCGATGGGTTCATTTAAGTATGCGGTCATTTAATTTAATTTGATGGGTCAGTAAAATTGTACTTTTTTTAAGCATATTTAAACTGTCATTAACCTTTATTTACTACAAAAAAAAAAAAAAAAACAGCAAAAGCAATTGGAAAATTTCCCCACTTATACGTAACGCAATCTAGAAACAGTAGGAATTTTTTTTATCCATCCATCCATTCATCGGACACTAAGTCAAATTGAATAAGATTGAATTTGTTTTTCTGTTTTTATTTTTATTTGTGCCGGATGCAACTAATGTATATTTTGCAATTTGAAAATAAAAATAAGGTGATGAAAATTGTATACAGTAAATAATATTATTAAATTAGCTTTTTGTGGAGGAACACAAAGCCCCTAAATTATGGTCAACCGTTCAGTAATTTAGCCACAAATCGTGTTGACTATTGTCACTAATTCACTATATCATTCTCTCCTTGGACAAAAAAAAACAGATAAATTGAATTATGTATAACATATATACATTTATTGAGGAGCAAAGTTTGCAAAAAAAAAAATTATCCGTCAGCCACTTCACAATGTGCGAAGCGTATACATTAGTTGTTTTGTAGATTCACCGTATATAAAAGTCAGGGCCGCACAAAGACATGAAGAGGCCCTAAGGCCAGGCGCGCACTTGCAACCAAACTATTTGGTTTCGATTTTGAGTACTATAGGATTATATGAGACCCCGCGGAAGTTTATGTGCGCGCACTTCCATATAAGCCCGTTGTGCTCAAATTGCAACCAAACTGTTTAGTTGCAGGTGCGCGCCTAGCCTAAGTTTAAACTCTTGGTTCAAAGGGGCGTTTCTTCTAAAAATTGAAATTCTTAAAATTTTTGGAAATTGATATTTAATTATTTAATCAAATTTTACGTTCAGATTAGAAGCAGTTATTTTTCGAGGTTAAAGTGTGTGACCATTTCTGAGGAAAACTGGTCCTCTCGAGAGCAAAACTAGCAAATTTGGTTTTATTGCACTTTAAAACCCTCACATGTGATCTTCAATTTATTAGGAATATTTTTTCCCCGGTAATTTTTTTTATCAGGGGAACAAATGTTTCCCATCGTGAATCTCCCACGATATGATTTTCCCCTAGAACTCACTTGCAAAAATTTCCGAGCTGAAATAAAGAAAAAGTTCTCTGAAAAAGCTACGATAGCTATTTTGCTGAAAGGAATATTTTCCTTCATCGGGCTGAATGTCAAAGTGCTCTAAATTTTAATAAAATTTACTGTTGAATGGGTATTCGGCTAAAGATGGTGCACAATTTCGGCTAAAGATGGTGCACATTTTATGTCACACAATCAATAACCACAAATTTGGCCTTTTTCCCATCAAGGGAGGTAATCAAAGCTATCGCGAAAGAAATTTCCCCGGAGTTTTTTCCCATTTTGGGAAATTTTTTACTACTGCTTTTATATTACTGCAATTTTTAATGAAAATAAACATCTCTCCACATTATTTACTGTATAATTTTGTCTACCCTGGCCACCACATACGCCCCCCGCCTACGTACTCACCGGGGGTAATTGCTTCGTTTAAAAGCCGACTATCACGAATCTTCCTTTCAGCAAAATATAGCTATCGTGAATAATTTTTTAAAGGAACTTTTTCCTTATGTCAATGCAAAACTTTCATCAAGTAAGTTTTTGGGGAAAAATTTATTTCGTGGGAGATTTGCGATATTTCCCCTGAATTTTTCGATTTTTTCCAGGGAATAAAGTTCCCATTAAGTTGGTGATAAGGCTGAATAATATAGGTTGACAATTTTGTATGTTCAAACCAGATGAGAGTTTTTAACCTAAAACCGAGTGTACCTACTTGATTCAAATAAAAGATACATGGCACGGCGGGAATTTGAACAAATCCAACTCTGTGCTGTTTCTTTTAATATGTAGTTCATGTTATATTGCAATATACGAGTATATTATGTAGGTTTGTATTTTTTTGTAGAAATGCATACAAACACCTTGTCCAGACTTTAAGGGTCATTCAAGGATATTTCGATTTATGAATGTATAATATCAATATAAATAGGTAAATATTCGTACATACATACATATCTAGATATGTATCTACATATATGTATATCTACACACAATAAAAGTATCTAGGGAGCTATATATTCATTTAAAGGTCAAGGTATTTACAAGCGATTTAATTGATTTATGAACAATAATTTGAAATTGTATTTTATTTTTTTTTTGCATTTATTAACTTGAAGGGTACAACGAGTATATATAGAAATGTATGTATTTTCAGCGAAAACAACATTCCCTTAATGGTTTCATTTAAAAATATGGAATGGAATATTTTGTGGTCTATATAAATCTTCATCTTAACAAATTATTGTTGTAAAAAGTAATTAATTTCTATTCTAAAGTATGTAACTGCAAATTGAATAGAAGTTTCTAAGTATATCTACAGTAAAAGCACTTTATCTTGAATATTATTCTAGAAAAACGACTTTAAAAAATATACTTCTAATTTCTGTAAAACATTCAAATTAGGGCTCTGCACCACGAAGCGTCTCGTCATAGACGCTTACTTCGATTATTTGCGGCTTGTTTACAGATTGTGTGTTACTCACGTGTTTCAATAGACAAAACTTACGAGTGCAGCTTACGAGTCCTAAGCTGCACTCATTCGTCGATGGTAAATGTCAACTCATGCCAAAATTGTTGAAAATAATTGAAAATGTTCCATGTTTTATCTATGAAGTGACGTTTTGTGTGCAGAAGGCTAGCAGTAGTGGAATCGTTGCTGCATGACGAATTTTGTACGCATCTATGACGAGTGCAGAAGGGGCCTTTTTAGTGAAAGAAATGAAAAATAAAACTATTTTATGGGAGGTACTGTTAATCATGGGTATTTTGAAAAAAAAAAAAAAATAACTTTTTAACAAGAGATAGATGGAACATTTTTTTATTAAAATCTCTCTAGGCGTTTTCAAGAAAAAGAAGCTTTTCATTAAAGGATATATGGCAAGCGTATACGTTTATAAGTTTATTAAACAACTTTTTTTTTTTTTTTTGTGTGATTTAAATGCTAAGAGTGTATTTTGGTGTGATACAAATTCAAAAACAAGAAACATTTGGCGCGATCAGAAAAATGGGATCTCAGAGTTTTTTCTCACTCAAAAAGTGACCAAGCGAATCGAAAATTTGTTTCCTCAGAATTTTGACAACAAAGCTGAGATCTCCGAGATCTCATTCTCCGGAACATTCCTATTATTTATGTATTTAAGTCAAAAGAACAAATTTTCAATAAAATGCCGTAAACTAATTTGTATGAATTTTTAAATTTCTATTGAACTATTACTTGTTACTTCTCCATTTTCTTAGAACAAAAAATACAGTTTTGATAAATTGAAATCAACAACAAAGAGAGATTTGACTGTAGTTTTTTTATACTCAAGGCTATTTTTAGTTTCATTTATAATATTTTAAAAATGAAATGACTTTGTCCTTAGGCATTTTGTTTAATGACAAAAAAAAAAGGCAAATGTATTTTGACTGAAGGGAACTAATCGATAAAATGAGAAACAATAAAGTATGTATTTTATGTTAAGGTTTCCTAAAAACATAATGTAAAAAAACTAGGTTAGTGAGTGGCATTTAAAGTCTGTGAGACATCTATATTTTGGAAAAGTTTTGGAGAGGTATTTTCAGTGGCGTTCTTATTTTGTCAAGACATCGGCGTCGTGAGAAATGATTTTTGTCTTCAAATTTTAACAAACAGATCACTCTGTTGTGCCGGCATGGACCCATATTTTTTTCAAAGGTTAAAGTGCAGAACCTCGTTAGTGGATGTTTTTCAGAAATAAATACAAAAAAAAAACTGGCAAAACTTGTATGTCGATTTATGGTAAGAAGTTTTGATTTCTGTCTTTTTCTGAAAAATGTTCAAAGTAACATTGTTACGCTGAAATTGGCAAAAAGTGGCTCTGATTCTGTAGATTTTTTTTGCATTAGTAATATAATTTTTTTTTTTTTGGAATATTTCGACTTACGAGGTCCTACACTTTAACATTCGATATCTCTGTATTCCGCGGTACATGTAAAGGTTTAAATTCGACGGAAAAGATATTCCGCGTTTAAGTGACGTCAGTTTAGTGATTTGATGACGACGCCATTAGACGACGGAAAAGATATTCCGCGTTTAAGTGACGTCAGTTTAGTGATTTGATGACGACGCCATTAGAATTTTTGTTTGTGGATCTACATACGTTGTAGATCACTAATTTATACAAATAAAATCCGCAGACACTTGATGACCTAGCATGCCATAAATGATATCGGGACCGATTTAGACGGTCAAGTAATCGAAAAGTGCATCATTTTCATCATATTTTAGGCATATAACGATTGCTCTATTAAAAAAAAATGAAATACATACATTTCATACCTACACAATTTGTTTTATTTAGATTTAAAAGTTCGAACTTCCTTATTGGAAAACTCTTTATAAATTAGTAATTCAAGTATGTAAAGTGCGTACTTTAAAATTGGCATACGAAATTTTTGTATAGGTACATATATAAAAATATAATTTGTTTCTTTCTTCCTTATTTAAGAAATCACATAACGTACTTCGTTTCAAGCTCAAGCTTGTTGGGTGGAATTATGTATGTGAAGTTATTTTAGCTATAAAAAATGTTTATACAGATAATAAAATTTTAATCAAAACTTTTAATACTTTCAAATGGAACGTGTAATTTAGTTATTCCAAACCTAAATCCTAATGTTGGACTTTGTCCCTACATAAGGAAGAATTAAATAAAGAAAAAAAAAAAAATGAATAGATAGGTACATACAACAATATCTATTATTAACAAAAATATTAAAAATCATTAATATGATCGGGAGTGTGCCTTTCTTGTAGCCATATACCAATAGATATGTATGCATTATTAGGAATATAAATAAATCGATCCACGTTTAGTTACATGTACATAAATCTATGCACGTTTAGGAATTTGATTCTTTGACTAATTGCAGACTTTTACTTTGCAGTGTTTCTATCTTTTTTTTGTTTAAATTTATTTATAATTTTGGCAAATTAAAATCAAACCAAATGTTCGTTTAGTGAAATGTTGCTTTTCTATAAATGAATATAGGTACTCCCCCGCCATTGAAACTATCGTCATTGTATATAGGTACCTATGTGCGCATTGATTTTGGTTCATTTAAATTTGGCATACGAACTTGGGTGTCCAGTCCACGAATGCAAATAAAAAAAAAAAAAAAATCAATCAATTGTGGCGCAATGGCGAGAATCACAAACACTTTGCAAAACATTAATTGAAATACATATTTCGGTTTGCATTCTAGAAATAGCGGGTTTAAGTTTAATGCCCTAGAGGTGAAATTATTTTAGAGGGGCGTTGAGATTTCAGTTTGATCGTATTCGATTTATTGTTATTTTTTGTTTTAACATTTCGATGCGGAAAATAACAAGTGGGTGGCATTGAAATTTTAATACACATTTTTGTTTGTTTATTTGCTATAACTTATAAGCAGTGTTTAGATGTTTTATTGCAGTGTTGATTCGCAAAATATAAACATATACCTATTTTTTATTCTGGTATTAATTAATACATGTGATTGAGATAAAAATATACAAATAACAGATGTTATAATGCTTTTTAGAAATTTATTGCAAATTATTTATTTAAAACATTCGCAATTTCGCAACAGAATTCAAACAATATTATTAAATCAAGAGATAAAAATAAAAAAAAAATAGAAACGGTTGAGATCGAAATATATTTAATAATATATATAAGCATATGTATATAAGTACATTATGTATGTATATGAGTCATTGGGTGGAACTTATAAAACATATAGAGAGTATACTTTTGGTACAAAATTCCTGGTTTTAAACATTTTATGATATGCGCAATGCATTTACATACATAAATTAATCAAAGCTTAAAATTAAACGCACATATATATTAAATTAGCACTACACTTTGTAAATTTAAAAAAAACCAAGTACAGACTTAATTGAACCTTTATTTTAGTAAATTATAGAGGGCGTTAGGCAATAATGGCCAAATCGATTTGAAAATATCGCCCAACAAAATTCTTAACAATTGTTGTTGTTTTTTTTGTCTCAATTTGGGCGTTATTTACAATTTAAAAAAATTTATTTAAAGGAAAGAATGCTCAAAATAAAAATCTTAAAAGTAAACGAAAGAATGCCCAAAATAAAAATTTTAAAAGTCAAATTGGAAATATCGCCCAAAAAAAGTCCAGAAAAAGGAAATAACGTCCAAATAATAATAAAACGCAATATTAACATTTACAATATGGATTTTTGAAAATTAAAACCGTGCGGCGTATAAACAGTGAGGTATGTATGGGGGGCATGCTGCCCCCCCTGCAACCCCCCTGTTTGGGCACATTATGGGATTTGGTGTAGGTGCGAGGCTGGGTGTATGCAAAGTTTTTTTAGATCCAGATTCTTCAAATGCAAAACAGACTTTGCATACACCCAGCCTCGCATCTATCTCAAATCCTATAATGTGCCCAAGCAGGGGGCAGCATGCCCCCCATACATACCTCACTGTTTATGCGCCGCGATTTTTTTAAAGATTACCTATCTTATCATTGAAATTTCACTTTGGAAATATCGCCTTAAATTTAGGAAAGAACGTCCAAATTTAAAAAAAATTTTGGAAATATCGCCCAAAATTGAGGAAATAACGCCCAAATTTAACAAAAACAATTTACATTGAAAATATTTGGGCGATATTTCCAACTTAAGATTTGGAAAAATATACATTTTGGCGATATTTCCATTTTTTTTGTGGTAAAAAAAAATTGGGCGATATTTCCAAATCGATTTAGGCGTTATTGCTTTACGCCAATTTAGTTGTGAAAAAAAAATAAAAATAATTTTTTTGGAAAAGTTTAAGTTTATGTAGTGTTATAGTAGGTACATTAGTACCTATATACCCATTTTTTATTTATTTTATTTGATATCCTAAGGAAACATTTTTTTTAGAATTTCTTTCTTTCCACAACTAATTTACTACAAAAAAGCTACAATTAGGTGTGTACTTTTTGTTTTTTTACAAAGTGTAGTGCTAACTTGAAACATGTACGTCAAAATTAATTATTTAAAATATTTACTAATTTTTTTTCTAATGAACTTTTCAAGTAAATTACTTTATTGAATAAAAAATTAGGTTTTCAATTCAATAAAGCTGAATATGGGTGGAGAGCTTTTTTACGAATTAAACATTTCTTAAAAAGTTCCCTAAATTGGGATCGCGGATTTTGATTTTATAGGGTGAAAAGGGCAAAATTCAATTTGTTGTGTAAATTGCTAGAAAACTCAGCCCTATCACAAATTCCATCGTAATCGAAAATTTGATACGAATCACGAAAAATGTATTGCACAATCCATTCGTAGTGAAAGGTCTATTAAGAATTTCGAAATTCGGGAAATTTAGTATCACAAATTCAAGTAGTAAACGCTTGTGTTTCATTAAAAAATGCTTTTTTTTTTACAAATTCTAAAATTTGCAATGGTTGCAAACGCAAATTAATCAATTTTGATTTTATTAAAAATTCTTAAACTCTTAAAATAATTGAATACCACGCCATTAAGAAACAATTTAAAAAGAAGTATAAACAAAACTAGGAAAAAAAGAGGAATTAAAAGAACACATCACTTTTGAAACAAGCCGGGCTGAAATTAGTTCCTCAGTACATTTGAAACCACTTTTTTTTTTATAACTTCCCTTCATTTTTGTGTTGAATCTATTTTCTTGGGAAAAAAATGCTAAACATTGAATAAATAAACAAATATCAACGACACAACTTTTTTCACGATCTCAATCCTTTGACAGCTGTAATAGTGCTCAGGGATTTTGGGATTTTTTTGTTTGCGATATTTATTAAAACAAAGAGTCTAGCCGTACTTAACACAAATATTCAGCTTTTTTTGTGTAAAATAAAAAGGGAAAAAAGATGGGACTTTATAAAAAGTTTAAGGGAATTTTTCTTTTAAAAGCTCCAAGTATTGCTGTGACATAGGACAGCTGATTTCGAAAATCAGAATTAATTCTTTTAATGAGGCATTGCTTTTTTCGATTCCATTCGGATTTTGTGAATCCTTTTTTTCGGGGTTCGTAGTGGAATAATCCATTCGGGGATTTTCCACGATGGATTCTGTGATAGGCCGGACTATCAGTTTTTTGTTCGTTTCGAAAAATTGTAGCACATAAAATTCTACTACTACAAAAAAAGAGGTTTTTACAATTTTTTTCATAAGAGGGCAAAAGATTTTGAGAAAAACACGGTCAAACGCGCCCAAGTTAATCTCAAATTCTATTGTCCCTATGCAATTATTATTATTTTTTTGATGAAGAGTTACATGAGCTACAATTTTTTTCAACTTTAAAATATGAGACTTAATAAATAAACGAGAAAAATATTAAATATGGAGATAACTCTATTATATCTGGGACTAATTCAATAAATAGAGGCCATAACATAATGTAGTCAACGCCGAAATTATGAAGAAAAAACCTATACAAAAATTTAATTCTACACTGTTCATTCACTATTTGTTAGATGGGGTTATTAGGAGCATATGTGTTTTGTTGGGAAAATCGGACTGGAACTAACCACCATCTTGAATTTTCTAAAAAATTAAATTAAAATAGAAAAAAAAAAAAATCTCACTATTCAGATAAAAAATACTTTTTTAAAAAATAATATTCAAACTCAAGTTTTGAAAAAAAAAGTAAATACAAAATTTTGAAACTATTTTTTTTTTTTTTTAATTTTACAATCAATTTTTAGTCAAACGATAAAAACCAGATCAGAAATTTCAATTAATTTGGCTTCAATCCTTGATTTAAATTGCTTTAAAGATCCTATTTCCACTTAGTAAGTTTTAAAGTACATTTCGTTATTTTCAATTTTCTCAAAAATTAGACGAAATTTTAGCATCTGGTTTTTAGTGTTTGATTAAAAATTGACTAGACTATTGAATACTAAAAAAACAAAAATACTAATTTTAGTTTTCCTTCTTTTTTAAATTTTGAGTTTGGAAATTAATTTTTTAAAAAGTAAATATATTCCATAAACAATTTGACTTATAAACGAAATTGAAGAATAGATTTAAAAAAGATATAGCATGAGACATGTAAGTGTTGCCGTTGTATTTATACATTTATTTTTTTCTATTTAAAGTAAATTTGAAAATTTCAGGATGGCAGCTTTATCTCCAGCCCAAATTTTCAAAAAAAAAAAACTACCAATATGCTCCTAATAACCCACTCTAACGAATTGTGAAAGAAAAATGTACTATTCAATTTTCCCGGTCAAATGTTTATTCACGTGCTTTCTTAAGCGAAATTGGGAAATTTCATTTATTTAGAGACTTCCAATATGACAACAATATGAACAGGAAAAGTACCTACAACTCTAGCTTTGATTACAAATTGGGCTTTCTCAACACCTTAAACTCATATAGATAACTTGTGGTAGATAGTGAGTAAAATAAAATTGGATGATAAATTTTTAAGAACAGAAAAAAGCGAATTATTTTGAAATTTCAAAGCCAATGGAATGCGAAACCAGAAACTAAAATATCAATAATCTTATTTAGCCTTATTGTGAGTTTCACCCAAAATTTCACCTTGAAATTTTTTGTTCACCCGCAATTTAAAATCTATTACGAGTTTCGCCCGAACTACTAAAAATAATTGAAAATTAAGGCTGTCATTGCTTTTAAATTTCGCCCGAAATGAATGAATATGGGGAATTTTTTCGAATATGAAATTTCGGGTGAAACCCACAATAGGAGAAAAGTGAAATGTCAAATTTTCCGAGCGGAATGTTGTTTGGGTGAAACTCACAATAAGGCTGATTGCTTTTATGTATTGTAAACAACAAAGAAAACGTATCCAATAAAATACTACTAATTTTATGCTTAAATAAAATTTCAAGAAAATAAAACACAAAAATAAGTTGATACTTAACTTCAGTAGGTAAGTACCAAAAAGTTTTACTTTTCATAGAAGAAAATATTAGAGAAAACTGTAATCATTTTTTTAACTTTTAACCTTAAATCTGTGATTTTCTTTTGCAAAATAAATAATTTTCGAAGAACCCTAGAGAATTTCAAGCACAATAAGGTATATAGTCTGCTCAATAAACACCCTGTTTTGGAACTAGGTACCTACATACTTATATATTATAAAACAAAACCTCTGCGAATACTTTTAAAGTAGTAATTATATTCTTGTTTACATCTAAAAAATATTTTCTAGGTATCTACCTACAGTAGAATTGTTTTCCACATGCCGAAATAATGACCTTCATTAAGTGAATTTGTCTAAATTTTGTTTTGAGCAAGTTTTTCTACTTTTACTAAAATTTTGCTGGGTGCAAATGATTGTGTAGGTATTTTTTTTTATGAAAGAGAGTATTTTGTTTGGGTGTAAACAACAACATTTTGAACCCAATAGAAACGAAAATGTCTATATATTAACATATAAATGCATATCTGATACCTCCCTACCAAACTTGAAAAATTCTCCAATAGCAACATAAAGCAAGCATTTCATTATTTTTTTTTTTTTTTAGCATAATTTTCTGGTAGAACGAGAAAGCTACTAACATAACACATCGTGACTTGTTCCGACTCCAAATCACCCAGGCAACACCATCTCCAATTCTCCCAGTTATACCTTGAGTGAAACGCTTGAGTGAATATACATAAGGAATTATCTTTTCCTCTCATTACTACTTCATATTTTATTTAAACAAATTCGATATAAGTAAATAAATAAAAAACTACTTTGAGTTAAGTCTCAGTGTTTTATCAATTAAAAAACTACAAAAACAACAACAACCACTTTGAGTTAAGTCTCATTATTTTTATCAATTAAAAAAATTGCAAAAATAACAACAACATAATCAGTTAAACCCGCTTCCTAGCGTTTTGGTTGCATTAGGGAAATAAAATAGTACCGACAGTATCACGTGTTTGTATGGCGGTTGAACTTAACGGTTAATTAAAATTAATAAACAAAAAAAAAATGTAAACAATATGAACAATTATTTGACATCAGTGTTCTGTTGGTGTAAAGATAACAGATGAATATAAACTCAAATACAATTTAGAATAGAGTTTCCGTCTTCTTAAATGAAGCACACATTTGACAAAGAAATTTTAATTATACATATTTAAAAATTTCTATAATTATTTATGCATTTATTTTATTTTTCAATATTCGATATAGGTTTTACAAAATGTGTCATTAAAATTTAATATTTGTAATATTTTTTAAGATTTCAAGAAGACATAAGAATTTTTAAAGGAACTTTTGTGGAATTTTTATATTTCTCATTAAAAGCTACACTTTTTATTTTTTTAGCGATTTTGAACCCACAAGCTTGGGTTATAAGTTATCGATTAATTTTTGGACTTAACTTTTGGGTTTAAAGTAACTACATTGAAGACAATTGGCCGTTTGTCTTATAACCCTTCAGAAATGCAATAACATCCAAATGATTTTTTTAATATTTTATAAAAAAATTTGATAAACTGAATGTCAAAATAGAGAATTTGGAACATTAAACAATTTTGCAAAAACGTCATTTCCACAAATTATTTCGTTTTCTAAAATTCAGTAAATCTATACGATTCTCAAAAATATATTCATACAAAATCGTTAGATGGCAACACTAAAAATAAAACAGTACCAAGTGTGTGCCTGCCGCCTTGCTTGTGCGAAATAAAGAAAGAAAAAAAAAACAAATTAAAAATAAAAACTTGAGTGAAAATTCCAAAGTGGTTTGACAATCCCATTGTGTACGAGTGGAGTGGAGAGTTCGACCTTTGGTGCTTTTCAGTGTGGTGAAACGAGAAAACTGAGTGAGTGTCTCGCTCGTAAATCTTGCCTCTGTTCATTTTGCCTGGCATGTAGTTTATTGTAAACGGGTTTTTGTCGTTTTTAAAAGTTGAATACGTGGTGTAGAGAAGTCAGATATTATATCTACGCATGGGAAAGTGCATTAAATTAAATGATATACCTTCTAAGATAGTTTATTTTTGACAATAGACACAATCGTCAGTCAGTTAGTGCGTGTATTTTTGTGTGAAGGTATACACATCTCTCTCGTCGGCAGAATGGCAGCTGCGGAATTATTTTGCGATCTGATTGCCAGTCATAGTGGACGCGATAAGGTTATGAAAGTGTTGTGCTACTCAGCTAAAGTACTATCCACTCCCAATTCAACAATTAAAGCCGACAATGCCAAGAAATTCTACATTTTTAGTTCGAGGATATCACAAGCTAGGGCGACTTTACGTCTCATCGATGATTTGCCAACCATTCTTTATGCCTTAAAATATGGACTGGGACGACAGGAGAAAACCCGATTCGACGCAGTTCTAGGTGTGCTGACTAACATCGTTGACATTTTATTCTTTCCCGTTGACAAGATATGCTGGCTGTCAGATCATAACATTTTGCAATTCGATGAGGCGAAGAAGAGCAAATGGGACGTCATCAATTCGGTGTTCTGGAGTTTGTCGGTTTTCCTTAACCTGTCAAGAGTGTTGCGTGACTATCATGAGAAGCACATTGCTACTGCTGGCCTTCTAATGAAGGAACGTGAAGCTTGTGTCACCACCACCACCTCAATGGATGATGCCAAGACTTCAATGAACAACAAATATGAACAACAACGTGTCATGGAATCGATTACTGTTCTGCGAATGAGCTTGGATTTGGTACATGCTGTCAGTTCACTGCCAAAAGGTTGCCTTTGGGGAGGTGAAATCAAGAGTTGGAAAGTGGGTGTTATAGGATCTCTGTCTGGATTGCTGGGTATTTATCAGTATGTTGTTAAACTTCAGAAATCCAAAAAGCATTAAGTATTGTTTTTTTTTTGTTACTTTATTCAAATAAAAAGAAATTAAAAAAAAAAAATACCAAAATCACTATTACGTTTTTATTTGCCTTATTTCGAGTCATAGGCTGTGGGTAAGACTTAATTAGCAATCTTGAATCTTTTGAGTACAATATTGTATTCACATACGTTATTTGCATTTTTATACAACAACCATCGTCACTTATTGGGTCACGTGAAACAAAAATATAAACGGGTAGTAGGTTAGTGGTTGTGTATTGCTCATACGTAACAAATTTATCAAGCTTTATTAATGGGACGAAAAACGTTTCGAAGGAAGGGGTAAGTAGGAAATACATTTAATGAGTCTTTTACACTGAACAGAATTTCAGGGCCGTTTTTTTTATCTTAGACGCGGTGTTTCAAAAATTAAAAAAAAAAAATTCCCAAATTGTTGATAAATTGAGATTAAGACGGTAAATGTTTAGATAGATAATAATGTATACAAAATAAAAACTTCAATTTAAAAATTATAATCAGCATAGTTAATGGTTTTTTAGAAGATTAGGAAGAAGTGGCTAATACAATAAAGAAAAATTTGATACATATTTATGTATATGTACCAACAAATGTTTGTACATATGGCGCCCAGAATAATTTATTATCGAATCTAATCACGTATAAAAGACGAAATTAAATTTATAAGGTATAGCACCTGAGTAGATATTTTAATTTAAAACCATAAAAAAACTTAACCGATTTCAATAAAAAAAATTGTATACCCGAGATTTGCGTTGGATTTCTTTATCGATCTTCAAAATTTTCAAAAGTGCCCCGAAAGTAAAAATATGCACTCAAATACTAAGGTTTATTTTCTCAAAAAAAAAAAAAGTTGAATTGTTTGTTGTTACTTTATGTTTGTTGTACATATAAATAAAGCTCAAGTATACAAAATTTTTATACTCGAGCTTTTGCATCAGATTTTCAAAAATTCCCCGAAAGTGAAAATATGAACTCAAATAGGTACTTGGGTTTATAATTTTCTCAAAAAAAAAAAGTTAAATTGTTTATTGTACATAAAGTAACAACGAATAATTTAACTTTTTTTTTTGAGAAAATAAAACTAAGTACCTACCTATTTGAGTTCATATTTTTACTTTCGGGGAACTTTTGAAAATCTTGATGATCGATAAAGAACTCTGATGCAAAAGCTCAAGTATAAATTTTTTTTATTGAAATCGGTTAAGCCACAAACCAGAAAACCGATAGTAAAATAAAGACTTTTATAAAGATTTTTTCGTTCATATTCTATATTCTGAAGTTTAAGATAAATTTATTTACGAAAACTTAAATAAAATTAGCCGAGTCGTGTTTGAAAAAGTTTTCAAAAAGTAACGGTTTTTTTCCTGGTTAACCCCCGAAATGTGGAATTTTTTCAATTTACCGGTAAAACTAAAAAATTTTTCCGAAATTTTTTCATCATTTTAACAGAATGCTAATTTAATTAAAAAAAACATCGATTTAAATCTGTAACTTAAAAAACCTTAAGTTGCTTCCTACGAAAGAATTGTTGGTAATTAGTTGTTTTCTCCTGTTCAGACAGAAGGTGCAATTTCCTTCCTAGGTACACATTTTTGAACAACAACAACGGCAACACTTACAGTATCATGCTATAGCTTTTTTACATTTTTTATATTTATTGGTTAAAGCCGTTCTTTTGAACAAAAAAAAAACATAAGTGGTAAGAATTTAGTTGAAATAAAAAATTTGTATTCGTTGTCCTCTTTTTTTCCACAAAACAATGTCACTAACATTGTTTTGCGCGTAAAAGTTTCCGTGGTCAAGCCTAGTACGCTGCTGATGCGAAACGAAAAATCCCATACAAAAATGACAACGAAATCATAAACGGAAAATTTGGTTCTGCTTTTGGTTTTGCAGTACGCTGTTCGAAGAGCGAAATTTATAATTGTAGCAGATTATTTGGAGAAGTCTCCGCTCCTTTTTCGCACTGATTTAATTATACAGACTATTTATTGTGTGCGGAAAAATGACATTTGAGTTTTATTTTTTTTTTCTCATTTTCTTACATCATGGGTTTCTCCGATTTTGTGCGTTTATGTTTGATTTTGTTTTTGGAATTAGTGAAACTCTCCAAGGATATTTTCCGTTGTGTTTTTCGCGTTGTCTATTTGGAGATCATAGAAAAATTTGGTTTCGCATCAGCAGCGTACTAGGGTTGAATATAAATTTTTTTCAACAGGTTTGGTTTACAGTTGGATAATAAAATTTTAAACGTCAAAAATGTTTTTTTGCGATAAAATCACTCCCATAAGAAGTACAAGTATTTTTTTTGTCGAGGAGGAACTGTATACTAGGCTTATAGGTCTGCAAAATAAAATACTCAAATTCCATATACCCACTCCCCCCCCCCCCCCCACAAAAATACTTCATTCTCAATTCTTTTAGATCTAACCTTGTTAAAAAATCTAAGAAGTGGAATATTTTTGTGTCCCGTGAAAATTCGATCTAAAGAGCTTTAAATGTTTACATAAATAAATGATAATTTAACTTATTTTCATAACAAATTTATTATTTACATGACCTCGCGAAAAAATCTTACTTAAACGACGTTGTCTCTCGAAACGTTGCTCGAAAAATAAATTAAATTATTTTAACTGTTACCGTTTAATATTTTTTTTTTCAAGCAAATTTTTAAACGATATAAAAACGATGATGCTTGTGTAATTATAAAAAATACTCAAATTACTGTATTCAAACTTAAAAGTACTTAAGTTGTTTTGGCACATAGAACAAAGCTTCCCTGTACCTGACCCAATATTTCTCTGTAGATTCTGAGAAAAATATGCAAACATCGCGAAAAATATAAAAAAAAACAAACAAACACTTTGAAATGGGAGAGGATAGAACGAAAAAATAGAAAGATTTTTTAATTTTAATTGGGACCGTTTTTGAGCTAATACGATTCTTTACACATACGTATGTAAATATGATTGTATGCTTAAAAATAAAATAAAACTGTGTTTTTTTCCAAATTATGCAATGAGTCATTTAGGTCATATTTGTATCTATCTGTCTGTTGGTTTGTTTGTTTTTTTTTTTTTCAGAAAATTAAATCAAATAAATATCGCGAAAAATATGTATGCTCAAAAATTTCCTTTGTATCTCAATGTGGGTGGTGTTTTTTTTCCGAGTCATAAGTTTAAAATGTTTAATTTTTTCTTGGCAAATACAATTTATAACACCAAATATATAAATTCTGAAACATTTTTAATTTTTCGGATTAACCGTGCGTGTTCACCGGCTAATCGAAATAATTAAAAATGTCTTATGTTAACAACTGCAAAAACCTTAAAAGTTATAAGAAAATTGAATTCTAATTATGTGGGCTCCAGGTCTTTGTTAACTTGGTTGGTTTTTTAACGAGTCGACGTTTCGTAAGTGGTTACGTACTTCCTCAGTTCTCTAACTAAGACCTAAAGCCCACAGTCCCTTATCTCACGAACAGACGTAACTTCTTTTTTAACATCTTAGAAAAACGCATATTTTAGCTATAATTCTTCTTTTAATCATTCAATCGATCATTAAATTCAAAAATATAAATCCTACAGTTTACAAATCAATAAGAAGAAAATCGTTATAACAAGAGCTAATATACGTTTAAAAAAAATTGTGTAAATGTGAAAAAAGCACTTACGTGAGATAGGGGACAATAAGAAGGATTCAATTTTCTTGGTCACGAAAAAGGAATAATTAATTCTTAAAAATTATATATAAATTCTAGTTTACTATAAACTGTGATTTTAAAACCACCAACTACAAGTCTTTTTTTAGCCCTTTGTACAACTAACATACCACAAGATCTATTTTACTGTAAATTTTAGCCATCGCATTTGCCCAAGACTTGAGTTTGACCTTTAAAACACAAAAGATTTACAAGCAGTAATAACAAAAATCCGCATATCTAAATGGAGTCATTTCGAACTTTTACAATAGGTATGTACCTACATCACACTTTACATTGTAATTGATGTTTATATATTCGGCCCTATCATGAATTCCATCGTAATCGGAAAAATTTCCGAATCCCATACAAAAACTATCACCGAATCCTTTCGTAATGACCATTTGTATGAGATTTCCCACTACGATGGAATCTGCGATAGATTTTTTTGGAATGCGTAACAAGTTTCCGATTACGATGGAATTCGTGATAAGGCTGATTATCTATCTTAACCATAAGTTTGTAAAAGGCTTAAATGATCAAGCACAATATGGACTCCAGATCTAATAATGGAATTGACAAATGAGCTGATCTTGTATTTTGCAAAAACTGTTTGTAGATATAAATTAAAATATTCATCCTACACAACAACCCTCTTCTGACGAAGAATTCTATAGAGAATAAGTTCGAACATATTTCTTTCTCAGAATTGCACTGTAACCGCGCCTTATTTATTCAAATTAGTGTACCTTGAAAATACATAATTTACAACCATGTATGTAATAACGTCAGATTCCTAACTCGCAAAGCTTATTATATAGCACATATTAGTCAAACAAATCCACAAACCTACTTAACGATTATTCTATAACATAGGTCCTGTATATATCGGGTATGCTACAACATGTCCTTATACTCATCAAAAGTTATTTGTTGATTTTTGAATTTAAAATCCATTTGTTTTGATAGAATTTATCGATTTACAACTTGAAAGAGTATTTTTTTGTCTGTTTCTTTTGAAGCACACAAAATGTATAAAGAGATTTTTAAAACGTTAGAGTGTCTCCTCTAGTATAGGACATTCAACAACAGAAGAAAAAAAAAATACAGAAAATATAATACCATCCTTGTGCCACCCTTTTATTTATATTCCTTTCGTTTTTTTTTATATTTTCTCTCTCTTTTTCTGTTTCCTATATATCGTGTGTCAAGGCAATGAAAAACTCTAATGGAAACCATGTTAGAAATATAGAAGAGTTGGTAAATATAGAACTAAAGGATTCCCACTCACAAAGATATGTGTGTTTGCCCTTTTACCACTTTTACACGTCGAATTATTTAAATTGTTTCTCATGGAAAAACTCTGCAAAAAAAATACCACAGAATATAACGTGTAGTAGACTAAAAAAAAACACGGGTGCGGGCGGCGTACCTACACAAGTTTCTATATGATGGAATGAACTTTTAACAATTATTTATGGTATAAGGGCATGACGTAAATTTATTTTATGCGTACATGTGCGTGGGCTTGGGCTTGCTTTATGTTGCCATTATGAATGCGACGAAACCATCGAATTTTGAAAGGCTATTAACGTTTATTTTTTTGTATTTTCAATTTAAATAAAGAAATCGATGGCAAATTAATTTAATTAAATAAAGAGAAAGATTTTCTTTTTTGGTGAAAACTTTTTTTTTGTCTTTTTGATAACAAAGGATCTTTGGTCCATTCAGGGTAATTATAAACCTATTGATAAAGACATAAATAGCTTTGAAAGATTTAACTTTTGATTACAAAGGACACTTTTTTATAAGAATAGAAAACTTTTGTTTGAATTAATTATTAACAACCTATAGTTGTTTTGATGGAGAAGGGGGGGGGGGGGGGGGAAGCTTCAAATTCATTTAGGCTATGCCCCATGAACATGTTTTGCAAAAGAAAATACGCAACAACCAAATTGTTTTATTCCAAATGAGAGAGCATTGGATAATGTAAAAAAAAATATACCATAGACAATAGGTATTTAAGGGTTCGATAACAGTTCTATAAATAGGAATGACATTAAAATTTTGTAGACACAAAAAATCAATCCCCGAATATTCATTAACTGCTAAGACCATCAGACTTCTAAGCCCTCGTAAAATTCATTTTTGCATCCATTCAACTTCAAAACCCATACCACGCAAACGAAAAGGATTTTTAATCAAAGACAAAAGGGATATCCACCATTGATTAAATCCATTTGTCTCAGTCAGAGCTTGAAATTATTCTTTTGTAGAATCTTCTTAGTTGTTCACAATAGGGGCTCACTACCCAATTGGCTTTTAAGTCCAAAGAAAGGGGGATTGGCAAAAGTAATTCTCTTTTTGATTTATGTACTAGTATTACTTTCAAATGTATAAAGGTGCGTGTCAATTACCTTTTCTAGAGAACTCTAGGGTTTTTAAACTTGAATTATTATACTTATAAATGCTTTGCAAAATTTACCATTAAACCCTAATATGAGATTGATCTCAACAGGCATATAATAAATAAATAACTATGCTGTAATCTCATGACTATGGACGGGTTGGGTTCGATATCCCGCTTTTTATAATCCCGTTTTTTAAAATCCCGCTTTTTATAATCCTGTTTTTTAAAATCCCGCTTTTTCAAGATCCCGCTTTCTATAATCCCGTCTCTTATAATCCCGTTTTTTATAATCCCGTTTCTTATTATCCCGCTTTATCAATTAAAACTACTTGTTTTAACTCCCACCAAAATTTCGTTGGGACTTAGTTCATAAATTTGGGAGTTAGTTCATTTGGGTCTTATTTCATTATGAAATAAGTCCCAACGATTTTAATAAACAGTGAGGTATGTATGGGGGGGCATGCTGCCCCCCTGCAACCCCCCTGCTTGGGCACACTATAGGATTTGGGGTAGGTGCGAGGTTGGGTGTATGCAAAATTTCTTTTTATCATTTTGGTAGTTGGCAATTAGTTCCTAAAATGATGGGAATGAGTTCATAATTAACCAAGTTTAATACCCAAATTAATTGCGAAAAACGGGATTGGCGGGATTTGGCGGGATTTTAAAAAGCGGGATTTTAATACATTAGGATTATGAATAACCGGGATTTTAGAAGACGGGATTTTAAAAAAACGGTATTATAGTAGACGGGATTTTAAAACTTTTTTTTCGGGATTTTCGAAAAACGGGATTTTAAAAAGCGGGATTCCGATACGCTCCCACTATGGACAGGTCAAAATTTTGATCTTTATAGAAAGCTACTTGCATAAAATTGTATTCTCAATTGGACACGCTCCACCACTATCCAGTTAAACTTCGTTTTGACATCACAAAATTTATAACTGCCTGGATATTGCATTTCGTTATTCCTTAAAGCTCCAAATAAAAATGCGTACGCCCCTACGATCAGAGCTTCCCAAAATGTAGGCCCTTTCATTTTTTTAAATTAATTTATTTCAAATTCTTTTGAGAAAAGAAAAAAATTCTGTTCAAGAAAAATATTTTTTAAATTTCCTGTCTTAGGTTCGAAGGACCTATAGAAGTTTTTTTTTTATAAATTGTAAGTCCAATTTCAAAAATTAATTCGATTTCCACTAAAAGTTGGTTGAATTCTCTTTGAATCATTTATCTGCATCATTATAAACAAATCAATACTCAAACTATATAAAAACATTCAAAAACGAATTCATTCGTGCTGTAATATTAAAAGCCCTTTGATATATATAGAAGAAAAATTTGCAATTACACTATGACCTACAAGTAAAATGATAGGAGTGGTTGAAAAGCACGCTGTGACACTCAATTAGTAACTGCAAAGCACTCCCTTACGTTTGAATAATAATAAAAAAAAAAAAAACTACAAACCCAAGACTTGACATAGTATAAACAAATAATAAATGATTGCCCCTAGTAAATCACGAGGCATGTTATTTAACCAAAGTAATTATACACGTTGCTGCAGTATATAGTCCCCCTATATCTGGCTGTCAAGCGTTTAGTTAATATCCCATGTAAGAAGCATGAGTGTTTTAGCGTCGTCATTGCAAAATGCAAATGGGACCGTTAATTAAACTGGAATGCATTTGCCAAAGCAAAAGTATAGTTAAGGAACGAGTGCTTCTCCTCGTACACATACGACACTTGAAAATTTCTTAAGGGAATTTCTATTGAAAAAAAAATAAAAAAATAGTGATTGTACTTCCAATTTTATTTGCTTTCCCTTTTTAATAGACTCGATTGTTGATATACTATATGCCTGTATATAATATGTAGTATAGATTTTCATGGATGAAACAAAATACTCAAAAGAAATTAGGCCACAGACGATATCGATATCGTGTCGTGTGCTCAAGGGTTTTATGTTGGCTTATACGACAACTACGTTGTGTTGCATAACAAAAAAAACAAACAAAATCTACCGATGTATATAACCAGAGGCGGATTATTCATTGGGTAAAATAAAAAAATTGAATTTGGGATTTGCATTTTAAGGGGCCTCCTATTTTTGTTCAAAAAAGGCTAATTCTTGATTAGATTCCTATGAAGAACTACGTTAATTTTGTTTGTATGCGTATGGTCAGCACTATATGGTAGTGTTTATTTGTATTGAGTTAATTTTGACTTTTGATCTAAAGAGTACTAAAAAAACTGGACTCAAGTTTTCTGTTTACTCACTCCACATTATTTCAATGGTTCGTTTTATATTCTTGATAGGTATCTTAAAATCTAAGTCAAAATCGAAACAAATTCAACTTTTTAATAGAAAGCCAATAAATTTACCCTTATAGACAAAACATTAAATAAATTGGGTGGCCCAAAAGCTCGTATAGAGCCAGAGCCTAGTGACTTACAACTCTCAACTATTCCTGTTTGCGTGTTATTGGCAGGAATGGAGAGTACCTACAATTTTCTGTCGAATCCGAACTGCCGAAAGAGGCAGTAACTCGTGAAAAACATTCTGTTTTTAGGTGGCATAGTCTGGGATCGAACCCGAGACCTTCAAACATTGCCGTCATAGAGAAGTTAATCATAGCTGCATTTTATTATCCGCATAATCCGATCCGGATCAAATTTTAACACGTTAATAAAAAAAACAACATGTAATCCTACTTTGTATTTGGATTTATTTTAATCATCCAAAAACTAGTACTTTGGTTATTATTGTTATGGTTAGGTAGTGTAAACTGTAGTGCAAAGAAAAAAAGCCAAAAACATGAAATATACACAAACACAATGAAAACAGAGATTGTTATATACCACTGGCTGTCACTGTGATCCTGTTGATTTGATCCAGTTCAGATCATGTGGATAAAAATGCAGCCAATAATAATCAGTAAAAGTAAATACAGTCAGCACATCGTTTATGAGTCGAGCGTCAGCACCTAATATGAGAACTACAAACAGGTTTTATAAAGAGACTTAAATCTGTAATTAAATTAACCTTATTTTTCAAATATCAGTCTGATAAAAAAAAATTAACTTAAGCCTCTAATTCTAATACCTACGACTTTAATAACTTATAAGTCCGCCCCTGAAATCAGTTCATAAAACTAACCCCTAAACTACCACACCATTTTTTCTTGTTTTAATGTTTACATCAATTTATTTTATTGTTTATAATTCTCTGTTTGTAAACATTATTTCTTGAAAGAAAAAAAAAACCTAATGTCATTAACCCTACATCTCAAAACAAAGTGTATCACAGACCTTTATATATTCATACAAAATAAAAGTGTAATTTAGTTTTTTTTTTTTTTTAAGGTGAAGGTCAATGTAACTTTTGATAAGTAATCAGGTTTTTATTTTTTAATTTTATTTATCAGTAATAAATATTAATAAACATTTCTGAGCATGACAATTAAATAATGTTAATAATATCATTTTAATTATCAAGATACTAGTACTATATCAGGAAACCAAACCTTTTTTTTTAATTATTGAAGTAATAAAGTGTAAGACGTGTCATTATCCGGTAGAGTTTTGTTTTGATTATTTTTAATTATTGAAGTAATAATGTGTAAGACGTGTCATTATCCGGTAGAGTTTTGTTTTGATTTTCAGCAATAAATGATTAGATATGCGTATAATGTATGTATTTTTAAGAATGAAATTGAATGAATGAATATATTCATTCAACAATGAATAACGCTAAAACTCAATTTAATTATGATGCAATATGTAAAAGGAGTTTAAATATATCATTAGATGCGTGATTAGAAAACACTCACACAGGATAAAGGTAATGAATCAACGTGAATTGAAGTCAGTTCACAATTCGATAAATCAACTTTCCTATATAAAGGGTTTCTACTTCACGACAATTACACGCATTCATTTAACTTGAAATGTTAATTGCCAATAAAACACTTATGAAGCGCTAAACGCGTCAAAATTATTGTAGAATTAAGAGATCTGTACGTAGTGTGTATCAAAATTTATACAAACGGTTATGTCCAAATGACTGCTTTAAGTAATTCTTTTACCTACTGTGAATTACTTTTGCAAATATGTATGTACTTTTTTTTTGTAACTCAGTAGATAGCTACTCATTTATCTGCAAGGCGAAAACGAAAGAAACAATAGGCATGTTTTTCTTGCAATTCATATCAAGTTGAACGAAAAAAAAAGAAATCGGAAAATTATCTTGAAATTTCATATCGAGTTGAACAAAAAAAAAACCAAATCGGAAAATTATCTGGACTTAGCTAAGCCCACATGGACTTAAGTTGTTGTTGTTTTTAGATGTAAATCGCTTAAATCCAGTGTGGTTTTTTTCGTTAAATTCTATGTATATATATGGACTTGCAAAAAACACGCCTAATGAGTAGTTCGATGTTTTTGTTAAGATTAAATAATTAGTAGTAGCTATTAAGTAGGTACTAAACCTATTAGTTTGTGAACATAACTTAAAATTTGATTCTTACAATTATTATCAAAAGCTGATTTACAAATTGGCACGAAAATAGTTGAACTCTACCCAGGGTTGACCAAGGTTTTCTTGACAACTCCAAGAACAAGCAAATCCACAACAAAATAATTGCCTCTAAACTCATGTCACTTTGGCAGTTTATTCGTTACCTCAACTCGCCACACCATAAAACGAGTTCAGGGCGACCCCAGTTATTCAAAAAACGCTTTGGGGCGACCCCAGGGTGACTACAGAGCTCAACGATCAAACCTAATGATGTGAGAAATTGCTTTACCCTACTACTTACTACTAACAAGTCTTCACTTCAGTTCTATCTAGTTCTATGTTAATTTTTCTTAATGTTGGGAATTTGATTTTTAAAGTTCATAATATAAAAAAAGTAATAAGATATGGAAGTGAGTTATTGAACAAAGCAGTTCTAGATAACTACAGTTCTATATAAAATGCATTGCACCAATCGAACCTCCCTTAATTACAAAAACTGCACACCTAATTCGGTTTTGTAAAAATTTGAATTGAACAATACAAATTACAAGTAAAGAAGTGCAAATAGGCTACGAAACCTCATTGTGGGCATTGGGCAAGACCTTTAGGAACATCTGAGGGGTTTTTGTGTGATAACACACTCGAAGTTATGCTGCCAAGCTTTTCGCACCATCATATTAATATTGAAGGTTTAAATGAAACAAGAACATTTTAATAAAACAACATCCGTGCAATATATGCAGCAAAGCATTCGCACTATCAATTATTATTAATAGTTTTATACATTTGAATGAGACAACAATAAAATAAAAAAAAGGCAGTTTAAACTGGTGGATTTTAAGGGGACTTCATTATGAGATTGCTTATAGTGGTGCTAGTCTTAGCTATTTTTTTTTTAAACTGAATAACTCTGGACTCGAAGTTATCACCAAACTGTGACTGATGGGTTCAGAAGCCAACACACTTCCTATCATGAATCTATATATTATTTCTATATATTTTTAATACATTTTTATTAAAACTCAATTTCTTGTCTAGATGCCTATGTCTTTTTGGACACATTTTGCAATCGAATTTTAACTTCAGTCATTCTAGCCCCATCGCTTTTTTTTTAAAACATAATTTTTTCAATTGAAAGAAAAATACTCTCACAAGCCAGTTAAAACTACTTATAAATTGAACAAATTGATAAACATTTAATTGGATGAATACTTAAACAATTGAAAACTAAGACTTTAACCTTGAAATTTAAATAAGGCAATAACAACTTGAAAAAAATACACTAAACTCTGCATAACCTTATAAAGAGAAAGAGAATTATTAAATATATTTCGGCAGGTATGTATATACATATGTAGGTACATAAAGTAAAGTAAGTTCAAGTTCATTCCTTACTAAGTTCAAGATTCTACTATTTTGTGCTACCAAAACGACGTTGGCTCAAAGCAATCCGTTGGAAACATTAAAGCCCCGACATTTTTTTTTAATTTTTCGTCTGTCTATTAATTCTGTGGTGACTAAGAAAGTCTTTATTGTTCTTACTGTTGTTTTTTTTTGCAAAAATCATCCACGCGCAGACATTTTTCTTACTATTTTTACACGCAATACTAGCAAACTGATTCCCACCTACATGCAAACGTTTGTTTCTACCGCAAACAAAGGTAGGTAAAGATATCTAAGTATCTATCATACTTTTAGAGAGATAGCTTTTGTTTTCTTTTTTTTTCATTTTTTTTTCTAAGACTGTTCACGTGATGTATCCATGTTCATTTCTGAACAACAAAACTAACAACAGAGATAACGCATCTATTTCAGTATCACAATACTTAGTATGTAGATAACAATTATAATATATTAACTTGAATTTCTATTCAAAGTATTTCTCGATACTTTTAAATGAGAAAATAATAATGCAGGAAGCACAATCGAGTGCAACCATGGTCAATCCATAATAGTATCAAAGTACAAAGCTGTAGAGAATACTTTCCTCAATTTTATCAATTTATGATAGTCGAGTATTTGCATTTAATGAAGTCCATTAATTTTTGATTTTTAAATTATTTAATTCCAATGATTGGTAAAATTTTGTAGTTAAAACAAATTAGGCAATCGATTGTAATTAAGAAGGCAGCATTCAAAAGAATATTTTTGCATAAATCTCAATTGTTTTTTTCTGTCGAGACTATTATATTTCATTTCCTTTTATAAATATACTTCCTATTTCGCAACTGAGAAATATTATATTTTTACAAAAGTTATACATATAAAAAAAAACATTCTAATATAAACAATGCCAGACCACGGGCAAAAACAAAGAAAAAAAGTTCCAGCTTTAATAATTAGAAAATCTAATCTTAGTGGATATACATAGTTCATACTAGATAGGTATTCGTCGTGATATCAATGTAAGATGAACTAAAATTAAAAAAATTGCGTATTGACAAAGCCCTCACTAGTTGATGATACCAAGTGAGGTCGCCAGGACGAAATGCCAATTTTACCCAATTGAATATTCATTGATAATTATCAATTTTCTTAGGGGCCAGTTATAGCTTTCATTGAAACTCATCATTCAAAATTTTAATTGTTAATTTTGAGGCACTAAAAAAATGAAATCAGTGATTATTTTAATGCAAATAAAAAGCTGATAACTCAATTATTATTTCTAGTCACAAAAATATTTCATTTTGGTCCAGCCTATCGCAGGAAATAAATTTCTTTATTTCAACGATTGAACTACCTTATCATTGATCATTGAAATCTTAGAAATCGTTTTATGTGAAAGGTAGGGCCAAAATGAAATATTTTTTTGACTAGAAATAATAATCGAGTCATCAGCTTTTTATTGGCATCAAAATAAATACTGATATCGCTTTTTTAGGGCCTAAAAACTGAAAATTTAAATTTTCAATGATGAGTTTCAATGGAAGCTATAACTGGCCCCTTATAGTTTACAGCGGTTTGCATCATCCCAATGATCAAAAGTTTTAACTATTGTTTTATTAAATTTTAATTTTCTATATTTTATCAATTGATTGGTAATTGACAATCGTAATAGCAGTGTAAACAGAAATTTTAAATTCAAAGGTAGGTAATTCTATTTTTTTTTCAAGGCGATATGTTCAAGTTATATCCGATGAAAAATAATTGCATATTGCATTTAAAACTCTCTGAATTATTTTCTACTCTATTTCTATTCACACCAAACTCATAGTTTCTATGTCACTTTTTAAAATATTTAATTTCGAATTTTCTATTTTGCGGAAAATAGAAAAATTTACATACAAATGTAAAATAGAACGCACTCTTTGACAACGCTGACCCTGAAAAAGCCCATGATGATATATCTTCCACCCTTCAGTTTAAATCAAAGTAAAACTATCCAACAAAAACAAACTACAAACTTAAATAAACAACATGCATCACCCTGTTTGTTGAATAAAAATTGCGAAAAATAACACCAAAATAACCAATGCATATGCAACAAACACTCTGGCACACATTCCAATTTACAGAAGCTTCTTATTTTTTTGTTGTTGTTAAATTTGTATCTGATGTTAATATTAAACTTGAACTTTTTGTTTTTTTTTTCTTGAACTTCTATCATTAAAAATGGAAGTGAGCTCACTTAAAACACAAAGTGGGGTGTTTTTTTTTTCCGTGGGGGTAAGATTTCTGAGCTTCATTTGTGTATATGCGAATTGACTATGACTACAACTGCTGTTGGCAAGGATAAGAACGTCCTTGAGAAAAAAAAACTGTTACGTATGTATACATATTTTTGTTATATTTGGCAAGGTTTTCATAAATAGCTACTCACATGAAATGAAGAAAAAAAATTTGATTTCTTAAAATGCGTATACAGTGAGTAAAAAAAATACTGGATTAGCGGAAAATAAAAAAGGATTAATAAATAGTTTCCGTCACATTAACGTGGGGAAGATACCCCTTCTACATCATTTTGTCTTTAACTAAACTTCACGTTCTAGCTTTATTTGTCGCAACAAGTTTTTCAAAATTAATTTTTGCAAACTTTATAAAGTACTTTAAAAATATTTGCAAGAATATTTTGTAGGTATAGGTACTTTTATATTTTTCGAAAGGAGAAAGGAGTTTTAAGAATAAAATATGAAGGGACTTAAGATTATGGAATGTGGAATACCGAATTACATAATTGGGTCATAAGACCACATTGGATGGACCAGAAGTCCACAGGAATTCCTTATGAACTTGAAGACAATTTTCCAATTTAGTACCTACACGATCTCCAAGACAGCCATGAAGAAACTTTAAGTTTTTTTACAGGAAAATGCAAAGGGTCTGCACAATAATTGGATCGGAGCGATTTCCAAAAATTTGGAAAATCAAAAGTACACCCATACATAATATCGTCGCTGTAGATCGAATACCTTATAACCCAGAAAAGTTAATTTTTCAGAAGTAACAAAAAAACTTGATACCTATAAAAGTATTGAGGACCAATAACATTGACCTGCTTTTTATGCGTTTAGCTTTGAAACTATCGTTCTTAGGCTAACAAGGTATTTTTCATTAGACCCGGAAAGTTGTTTACAATAAAAGTTCATCATTACCTAAAAAGTGAACTTTTCTGGGTTACGAGGTATTCGATCTACATCGACGATAATATGGTCTGAAACTAATTTTACGATTTTTTTAAATTTTATTTCTACTACTTGATTTTGCAGCTTTTATTTTTTTCAGCTTTTAAAATTATGCAGAAATTTATGGTAGGTAGCACTTCCTTGTAGCTTTTTGTTTAATGTCCTTACTTTACAGTTTACACCGTCAATACCGGGGAAATTTAATTTCTCGTAATTTATATTTTTCATTTTTTTTTATGCAAATGCAATAATTTGAAGTTGGCCGTCCATATTTAAATTGTGATATTTTCAACCAAAACGACAATAACAAATCAAATTTTTTGACAAGTTTCTCAGGCCACATTCAAGCTGTAGAAAGGGCTGTGAAATTAGTTTGCAGATTCACTAACAAAGACCGTTTGATAAAAAAAACACATTACCTAAAAAATGTTGAAACCAAAAAAAGATTATTTAAAATAAATTATTGAATTCGAAAAATAAAAAAAATACGTTAAATGAAAAAATACGAAAATTCAATGTGTTTTCCTACACTTTTTTTGAATATAGGTCATCTGGCTCATTGTTTGTGTTTTCGCTTGGTTTTTTACTTTAAATGGCAATTAGCAAACACTAGATTCGTTAATGAATAAAAAATAATCTACAGAGCCTCTACAACGGATCTGTGTGATTAGGTAGGTAATTTTTGTTTTTTTTTTTTTTCAATGCTAATGCTAGCGGTCATTTTAAAAATAAAAAAAAATCTAAAAATTAATTTTAGGACCAAAAGCAACTTTTGCGGGGGGTATGTTTTTCATTTTAACAATTTTTTTTCCATACAACAGCGCTCCGTTGTAATGACCATCTCTATTCAGAAAAGAACACTATCCCACCAGACAAATACCTCCCTACTGTTTTCAGCAAAGGATCTAGTAAGAAACATCACCAATCCACATTATCGCAATGTAAAACGAGGAAGTGACTACCTAGTTTTATTTTAGTCTGACTCGTGGTCAGTCTGAAAACCAGTGATTCCGGGTTAGTTTTTAACTAAACACCTATGTATAAAATCAAACAAATCAAAGACCCAACAACAAATTTTAAATAAATAAAACAAAATTGAAATGATAAGAAATGTCTGAATCCTCTGTAGACTAACTGTAACCAAATAGAACTTCAACATTTATATTCTCTTAATCCTTGAACTTCTTCTTTAAGTTATTAGATAATACTTTTTTATTTAAACCGATTCTGTTTAAAAAAAAACCTTTTCCTTGTGCTTTTTATCAGGTATCTTCATTATTACATAGATATATAAATGTGTACCTACATAACTATAATACCTTTAGTACAGCAAATAAATACCTAGCTACATTTATCTAAAAGTCCAGAAATAACAAAGAGTTAAGTTAAATATAATTTTTGTCATTCAGAGCATTTTTGGGGTCATTGTGTGGGGTTAACAACACAATGGCCAACAAATTATGGACAAACAAAAAAATGAGAAGAAAAACTATCTATAGGCAGGTTTCATATCAAGGAAGGTTTTCCATTCAGAAGGTGACCTCTAGAGTTCATGTTTGCGTTTGGCCTACATTTTACATTTGCCGCCGGTTCTGTTTTTCTCTCTTAATGAACTTCTTCTTTATTGATTGAATGTTAAAAAAAATCAAGTAGGTATGTAGTCAAGTCAGTTTGTAATAATAATTTTGGTAAAATTTTAACAATACAGGCACACAAACCTAGCTAGTTTTAGTTAAATATAGCTCTCTTTGGACAAATATTTGAGTGAAGCAGAGAAAAAGCTAATTAGGATCGTTCCGGGTCCTCAACAATTCTAATAAGCTACGTAGGTATACATATCCTTGAATCTAATTAGGTAATTTGTTTATTTACTTAGGAAAGGCTATACAATTTGTTGGGTGTGTAAAATTGTAATTGATTAATGTTTGTTTTCATTGAAAAGTTCGTAGGTACCCATGTCAAAGAATGGTGAGATACCTACATCATTTTTAGAGTTTGAAAGAATGAGGAGAGAGAGTTAGCTCAGAGGACAGAGCCCCCCTTTTATATAAAAAAAATGTGATAAAAAGAGAAGGAGAGATTAGAAAAACAATATTCTAATTCTCGGATCGGATATACAAACAAAAACAACTTATACAATAGGTCCGTTCCCAAGATTTCTCGCACTAAAAGTTGGTCAAATGTCAAATTTGAGGAGTGGGGATGAAATGCTCTCAAAGAGAAAGAAAACTGAAAAAATGTCTGGAACGGTTTTCGCACTAAATTGGACTACTTTTTAAACGTCAAAAAATATATTCGACTATGGTTGCCGTAGATCAGTGATAAATCTTAATCAAAATTTTCAAGAATCACATCCCAAGAAAATAAAATGTTAACAGAGAATACATCAAGTATATTAATATACAAACAAACAAATCTTTAATTATACATTAAATTATGAAGCTTAAGTGTGTTTTTCTTCAAGTAGCACTATATAATATAAGTATTACTCAATATTGTCAATTTTAAATTTTCTTTTTAAGAAATAGTTTTGCTTATTGGCGTAAATTTTTTGTAATTAGTTGATTAGTTAAAAGATTAATAAAATGATAAAAAGTATGCTTATCTTTCAAAACTAAAATCAAAATAAAATTAACACTTGGGCAACCCTTGTCCGGCATTGTTATTTGTACTCAACTGACAAATTACGTCATCTGACATACGGCAACCAGGCATTTGACATCCAGCCCAGAAATAGCCAGAAGAAATTCCTCAGACTAAAACTGGCAAGAAGGGGAAATGTTTTACTCTCTCGAGCGCGCTCTCTTTTGTAAGAATTAGCACAACTTTTGAAGTCTGGAACGACTTCGGACTAAAAATGACTAAATCTGGCAGTCTGAAACTGTTTGAAACTGGGTGTGGAACACACTTAATAACAACACTGATAATATATGTATGTACATACCTTCATAACCAGCTCAAAAGGGTGTTTATATACCCGGACGGGGGATTGAAATTTCTGCACCATTCTGAATATTTAACTTGACCTTCTTTTGATTTGTTTGTTTGTTTTTTTCTTTCTAATTAAAATTATTGAAAAGGTATGTAATTTGGTTACAAAAAATGTAACTTTTTCTAAACACAACTTCACTCACAAAACCACTCTATACAAACTCACAAGCCAAACTACTGTCACAGACAGACAAAATAGTATACAAGAACAAGAAACTGGAAACAAAAACCACTCAATGATGGAAATTTGTTTTTTGTTTTTCTTTCGAGATTTTTTTTCTTGAGATTTTATTTTGCAGATAAAAGCCTTTTGTTTTTAAACACAATACACAAACAAAGAACGCTATTTTTTTAGTTGGAATATTTTAAAGCGGGAAAAAAATATATTTTTTGTTGATGTATTTTTTTTATTTTATAACTATCGTTTTTTTTTTTATTACATGAAAAGTGAGAGATAGAAAATAAAAAAGATGCGCTATGCAGACAACAACGACGACGAAAAAACTAGCATTCGACGAACAACAATTCTCCACGGCTGTTTCTTTTCGATTGAAATTCGTTTTCGTTTTAGATTTATATCTCTTTCTTTTTTTTGGTTTTTCTTTCATTGAGTGGGAATTATTTTTTTGTGTATTTGGTTTTGTTTTCATTTGACATTTCAAATATGGGGAAATTTATATGAGGATAAAAATCCCGGTATTCAAGTAAATGTCAATCGAAAGGATGTGTTCGTGAAGAATGGGGAATTTTTTTGGATGTTTGATTAGGGGCGTTCACACTTGTGTGTGAACGGCTTGAGTGCTGGATGGAATTAAAAATCTTTTAATATTTTTCTGGAATAACAAGCTTAATTTGAAAATATGAACGCTTTCTCGTTAATCCTAAAGCAAATTTTATTTTTAAGGAAATTCTAAAGCTGTGCACATCGTAAAAAAAACATTAGTTTTATCGACAATAGCGGATTATTAAAGCTTCCCCCACACCAACACGAATTTTCGGTGGCGACGACGAAAACAACAATAACAACACGTGGTTGTCAATGAAAACAATACGTTGTTATTGTTTTCGTCGTTGCCACCGAAAATTCGGGTTGGTGTCGGGGAACATTAAGATGGATTTCATGAGATTCATATAGTTTTCTGGAGACTTGCAATTAGGCTTACCATCCGTCAGGATTTCGCCTGACGCGTCAGGCTTTTAATGTCCAATCAGGCTTTGGCTAGGTTTCGACCTTTGTCAGGCTTTTTTATAATTATCGTACAAAATATAATCGTTAGAAGAAAAACTTTTACTTAATGCTTTCAAATCGAAATGCTGTGAACACATTCATTTATTTCATTTAGTTGTCACTTTTTAGAAAGAGACAAAGGGCCCTACCAATAACCAAATTTAGTGACGACTTAAATATTTCAGTAAAATGGACCATAATAGAATGGGCTCTAGCTAATTAACCATATATAGTATGACCTTAATATTCAAGTGGACTCTTAATAATGAATCATATATGGAATGGACTTCAAAAAATTAAACATTCCATGAATGGTACATTATTTGGGATCACCAGAATTAAGGTTAATTTTACTGAAATATTTAAGTCGTCGCTAAATTTGATTATTAGTAAGGCCCAAAGAGTTGTGCAATAGGGTGATTAAAAAAAACACCTTTCTGGAAATTCAACTGGGACCGGGCGAAATTATGAAATCCCTTAAAATTTCATACTTTTAGCACAAAAACTCGAAAAGTTATGCATTTTTTAAAATTTGAGAAAAATTCCGATTTTCAAAGAATTTCAAGCTAAATTATTGAAAAAGCGCTGGTAGCGACCGCTAAATGCTGTTCGATTTTGAAGTTTTTGGTGTTATTTTTTGTTTTCAATCTAAGCTTCATAATTTCGCCCGATCCAGGTTCCATTCTATGACGTATTTATTTTTTTGTGTGCTTTTATTTGTGTCTGCTGCAGATTGCAGTTGCAATCTATTTATCGTTTCATCGTTTTCGTGCATCCAAATCAAGGTATAAGTTATCTATGAATGTTTTTTTAATTTTTTTTTTTTTTTTTTAAATGAAGTTTCAAAAAGTAAAAAAATGTGTTTTTATTTGTCAGGCTTTTTTCTCAAAAATCAGGATTTTGATTTTAGAGATGGTAACACTACTTGCAATATAAAAATTGAGTTAATTTACTCATATTCTAAAGTTTGTTCGATACTCTAGTTGATCTGGCAAAATTGTGGATTAGCGACGCTATCACAGACAAAATTTGACATTTCCATACAAACTTGCGATCTCAAAGAGGTAAATAATTGGCACCGATATCAAAATGTTCTTCTGGATAACTGTCATAAGGTTTGTTTGGCCCCGACGCGACGTCTTTTTTTTTCCTATAATTCCCGTTTTGCTTGGAAAAACAGGCTTTCACTTTGTTTTCCTTACAATTTCGTTTGACATCTGGATTTCATTTTGAATTTTATTTGACCCTTTATTAGTATATTTAATGGTTTCTACTTTGAAGTTTCTAATTTGATTTGACTTTGATTTAACTCCACTTTTAATGGATTCCATCGAGTCCGTTTTTAAAGTTTTTATGTAATTTCCTACCGAATTTCGTGCAAATTTGATCAACATTCATTTAAGTTTGTATGGGGGATGCTTTTGAATCAAATGAGGAAATTTTTAACGAAATTCCCTCATTTGCTCTAATAAAATCGCAGCATAAAACTTTTGATTGTTTGATAGTCAAATAGTAAATACATATTTCATGCTTGGCACCATGTTTCAAAATTGACAATCACAATACAAAATTAAATCAAAATATTCTTCATTATTCACATTTTGAGAACGACAGGGAAAATGGATTGTGTCTCAAGTAATTTTATACTTGAACCTAAATTGGGACAGAATTTAAAAACAAAAATCCCAAGAGGAAATTTTATAGACATCAACCGGAAATATGTTTTATGGTTGGCAGAGATGTCATATTAAAAGGACCATTTTAACTCCCTATGATATGCAATGCAATTTAATCTCTTAAAATTAAAAATATTCGTAAGGAAAATTGTGCCCCCATTTTTGCTATGTATTTTTCTTCGCAAAGACAGAGTTGATTCAAAAACACACGATTAAATGTTCGATACACTAATTGGTATTTTAAAATAACTAATAAATATTTAAAAAGAAACTTACTTCCAGGTTAAATAAGGCATGCGTCTTCTTTTGAAATGAAGTCTCGTAGTAAGGAACAATATACATAAATATATAAATATAAAAACATTCATTTCCTATGAACTTTCGTCAAATGCAACTGGTATTCGTTGTTATAATTTGTCTTATACTGGTCTTCGGGATCACATTCAGAGCACTGATAGATAAACTTGCCGGGATGTTTCTTTGTCGTAAGAATATGCTTACGAAGATTTTCCTTAAAAAAAAAAAATAAAATATGCTTTAAATCAAATAGGACGATTTTTTTAGGTAAAACTTACAATATAACCACAACTGTAATCACAATGTGGACATTTATAAGGACATTCTCCTGTATGAACTCTAACATGTCGTCTTATATGAGCTGGTATCTTTGCCTTGAAATCACATTCAGGACATTTGTAGACTTTGTCTGGTTCCAAATGACTTTTCATGTGTCTATAAAATAAAAATACAAAATATATAGATATATCCAAAAAATTAACAAACAATCAGCACGCTTTATGGGTGGCTTATACTAGTAGATGCGGGACAAAGTCATGAATTCAACGCACAATCAGAAGCTTCGACTGTGCAGTGAGTCCAGCGCGACCCGCGCCATCAAAAAAGTCGCATCCAAAACACAATTTATTGGAAATCTTATCGTGGATATTGCACACGACGACCGACGATGAGACTATGGTCACGACTTTTTGAAATAGTTTTACGAAACAGTAAAATAGACTCCTCCTGATGGTAGGTATACATAAGTACTGTAGTCTTGCAATTGTAAGGATTAAGAAGAATTAAAATATATTTTTATTTTTTTTTGCTTATTTTTCAGTGAGACTGTGGATTGTTTCGGATTAAGATTATTGTAATTAGGTGGGATTTGGGTGATCTATTTTGGTGATAAACTGAAGAAATTTACGAGTCTTAAATTGCATACTACTCTACGAGTATGATGATGGTCTTGCTTAAGTAGTTGGAGTAGAGTTTATAGTTAAGAAAACAGTAGCTAAACGAGATAGATAATCAAAATGCGTGAAGGCGTGCATCTTGATGGAAAAAAAACAATCGTTTTATAGGCAAATTACAACTTATATATACCCTATAATAGTAATTTGGCTATTTAAGAATATTATATTGGAATGGATGAGCATAGACTTCGTGATTTTCGTTATTCAATTGGATCTATGAGATCTCTTAAAGATTTTAATGTCCTTGTTTAAGTTGTTTTTTGGACATTTTTCTTACATTGAGTATTGAGATAAAAAAAAAACAACTCTTGGAAGACCGTGTTTGTGGCACCTATCGAACATCGATTTTATCGGATCGTTGCTCTTCTTTCGCGGTGTGAGTTCAAAGGTCAGTTGCTGCGAAAACTTTCAAAGTTGGCATGTCTATATGGTTGTGGAGTTAAAAAAAGGCCCTTTTCTTTTGAACGAAATATCTCACCCGTCACGTCCGTATTTTCGGAACAATTTTCGGACAATTCCCATCTCTATCAGATCTAAATAGAAAGACAGCTGTGGTCAAAACGATATTGTTCGATTTACAGAATTAGGCCACTAAAATTTGACTCAAACATACTGATGTACCTGAGGCCTATTTCAACAAACATTTTTCACAAAATTTGCAAAGTGAAAAGACATTTCAAGTTCAAATTTTTTAAACTATTTTTGAAAAGTGAAGAAAGTGTTTCACCAATTTTTAATAGAACTTTCCATTTGAATACGTTTTTTGCAAAATTGTTTAAACTTAGATTGTATATCAATTTAGATCAAATCAAGTTACGATTAGGCGGTCTGACACCAGTCGTTTAATATTCTCCTTAAAAGCGTAGACGTGTTATCTGTGTCAAAATGCACATCATTTTGAACTATTTGATCACAAGCTATAAGAATATTAAATTGGTCAAGCATGAACTCTCGAATTCTGCTGAAGGATGCCTATACGATGTTGATAAATAGACTAATGTCGAATTCCTTTCAACAAAAAAATCGAATTTTTTTCTAAACGAATCGATTTTTTTTCTGAACAATTCGAATTTTTTCTGTCAAAACAAATCTTGCTAATTTTGCAAGATAGAAGAAAGATTTTACACCGATTTGCACACACACTTGCAAGATTTGAAATTTCTAAAAATGTCAAATTCAATGCTGCGGTGTTTTAAGAAAACAAATTTTTTTTATGAAAACAAATTGTGTTTTTGGTTGGAACGAATTTTCGGTGAATTTTATTTTATAGTAAATATTTGTGCGTTGTTTTTTAATTAATAATAATAATAATTTCCAAATTGAATAGTTTCTGGACATTTTACTTCAAAATTTTCTGCTGTCAAGTGCCACACACACAATCACAACAAAAAAATCGATTCTTTTCGTCTTTTCGTATTCCTTTCAACGACAGAAAAAATTCGATTCTCTTTAGAAAAAAAATCGATTCTTTTGTTGAAAGGAATTCGACATAAAAAACCTTAAAAATATCGATGATGACATTTTATGCTGCGAAAAAAGCGTTCTTAGGGCTTTTGGATGACATTTGGATCGAAATATTCATAATATGTCAAGATATAGGTTTTTGCCTATCTGTCAAGCTATAAACTGTCAAATTCCATTTAAGTATGGCACGAAGTCGATAGATTAAAAAAACCTATAAAAAACAGTCATTTTTGAAATTGAGATTAAGGTTAGGTTGAATCAAAAAAATGTCAACGTTGAGATGCGGTCAACGCGCTCTGATGAGCATTCTGTCAATGTGTCGTAACTGCGTTGACTAGGTGGTTACAATTTACACGGTCATAAAATAATCAACGCGTTGACCCCAAAATTCATGTTTTCTTCTAAATTCGTCAAAATGTTTAATAAAAAAAAATAGCCGAATAGTTATTTTCTTGTTAACTATTATTTATTTCTTCATTTTCAAATGGTTAATTTTTTAAAAAAATATTTTTCGACAACTTTTCAAAACAAACTCTTATTTTCAAATGAAAATTTCTCTTTCCATATTAATGAAAAGTTTTTTACAATTCTTAATATAATTTGGAAGTTCTTTTCTGTTTGGTGAAACAAAAAGAAATGAACTTTTCACTCTGTAAATTTGCGTTTGGTAAAACGAAACGCGGTCCAGCGGCTCTACTCTCCGCGTCTTTGCAAAAAATCATCCGGAGAATTTTTCTCTCAAATAAGCCTCTGGAGTCTGAACCATATAGCAATATAGCAGCACCGATATGTGGAGCCAGTTATAGCTTTAATTGAATATCATCATTGAAAATTTCAATTTAAAGTTTTGAGGCACTTAAGAAACAAAATCAGTGATTATTTTGATGCCAATTGATGTCAATAAAAGCCATTGACTTATACTCTGTTCAATTTATATTTGCAGTACAGGGAAGATAGGATATTTGCCTTTCAGTCTCACCATTACGGAATTCAATAAGCTATCTTCATTTTAAAGCTCTTACAGGGTTGCAGTAGTGAGCATTTAAAATTGCCGCAAATCTCACAAAAATATCGATAGAGTTACCAACTATTTATTAATATACGCACATTTTATAATCAAAAACAATGATATCCTAAATAAATTTAATCTATCTTTTTCCACACCTCTCTGAAAGACAATATAGCCAACAATTTGTATTGCATTTTAATTTTTAACTGTTTTTCCATACATAAAAGGAAAACCTAAAACATGAAAACAGAAAAACACCAAGCGTCAACACTTTTTTCTCTAAAGTAGAAATATTTGCTACCAAAAGCTCTAAAAAAGCTTAAATCCTGAAAGTTACATTGCAATAACCTAAGAATATGCCATATGAATTTCCATCACCTGGGCAATAACTGGGTAACTCTGATTCAAAGTATTATTTTTTTTTTTAGTAAAAACAATGTCAACAAGGGGTGGTTGCAAATTTGCGATCAGTCTCCTTAGTCCTTAGTCCTTTCACCCGGGGAGCAGACAGGTCATGTAGGGATGTACGTGAGCTCAAAGAAGATTACACAAACAATTTAAATGTAACTCAGTGATTCTGTTTCTTATTTCAGTGGCAATTTCTTAAGTTAAGGTGCCGTGCAAGCAGCAGCAGGCACCAGTGTTTTTGAAAAAGCTCTCCCATAAGGCCTGTACTGCAAATATAAATTAAACAGAGTATAATTATTAATTTTTTCCAAAACAAATTTTCATTTTGGCCCAAGTTAACACGTGAAATGAATTTCTTTGATTTGAAACTACCTTGATCATTGAAATCTTAGAAGTAATTTTCTGTGAAATGTTGGGACAAAATGAAATATTTTTTTGACTAGAAATAATAATTGAGTCATCAGCTTTTTTTTGGCATCAAAATATTTACTGATTTTACTTTCAAAGTGTCTCAAAATATGAAATTAAATTTTTCAATGATAAGTTTCAATGAAAGCTATAACTGGCCCCTGTGTCTTATGAAAGGACATTCTAGTTATTCGAGAGAATGCTTTGCTTTTTTAAACTCAACTGGTTTCAACTACTTTTGGTTGCACAACTACCTCGTAATGAGTGAAGTGATCGGAAAATTCTTTTTTAACATATTTTACATATTGAAGGGGACATACTCTGCTTCTTGAAAGATAGTGTAGACGTAGAAAGCTCAAAATTAATTGCAGTGGGTAACAATTGATCACATTTAGGGGTGAACTGGGAGTCAAAGGGCCTCCCGGGACTTTAACAAAAGGGCCACAAAATTAGGAGTGAAAAATAATAAGCTCCGAAAACAACGTAACTGAAGCAAAAAATATTCTGGTCCGAAATTTGTATTATGTGTTCAAGTTAACAAAAAATGTAACTAGATTTTTGAAAATATTAGGTAGGTCCTGTTTACTGCTATAATGCCAATTTTATAACTGATGTTTTCTACCTCTACCGAGACTTCACGAAAATACTCACATATATTTTTCTATTCTGTTTCTGCGGCCCTGAGATTTTGTGTGAAAGCTTTCCTAAACTGAAATGACTTAAAAAACTTAAAGAATAAAAGGTTTACTAAGAGTAATTTGGGGGCCTCCTTAGGTTACCAATGGGGCCAAAATAACTCAATAATGATAATGAATGATGAATAATGAGCTTAACTATAGTTTTCGTTCAAATAATCTTGGGATCCAACGCAGCTTTATGCTTATTGTGGGGGCCCCTAACATAATGATATGTAGGCTTCCTGAGATTCTTTTGGGTCTACAAGTTGTATAATTACTGTAAGGCCCTTGGAAATCCAATTTTATAAGAATTGTCAACCCCTGATGACATCTGATGTCTACGATCGGGATAATTGAAGATATATCTACTTGTCGAATGAGGCCAATACCGGATCCCAATTGTTAGCTATATTAGCCGCGTTTTATTATCTACGGGTCTGGGCCGAGGTTATCTTTTAACACGTAATACAAAAACAAATTTGGATCTAGGATTGTATCGGGGTTTGCTTTATGGAAACAGAGATAAGTTATTACTCTGGCGAGTAGGCGGCTCTTTAGTCGGTAGAGAGTACAAACTGCAGTGCGAGGAAAAGTTTTGCCTGTAATTTAACTTCTCTTTCTGGTGTCTTGGTTTTGCTTTTTGGTAATTCGAATTCGAAAAAGAATGTTCCTTCATGAAAATGACAGTTTTCTGGACCAATTCCAAGCCTTTACCACCACCACATATCTATACATAACATTTCCATTTTCTGTTTAAAAAATCACCCACCATTTCCATCGCGCAAACTCAAACTCGTATATACCTATAGCAAAACTCAAAACAAGATCATCTCAATATATGTATGTATATGTATGGATACTTTAGAGCTGTCCTCAAGATCATCCAATAAGTTACCCACCTCGTTTGTGATCTTTTAACGTAAAAAATGTATATAAAAAGCCATAACCACATAACACACAGAGAGCTAAAACCACCCGCTCCTTACGGATCTGTTACTTAGCAACAAGAAAGAGAAATAAGCATGCACATTCCAGAACTTGACTTGACTTCGCCTTCTCTTCGTAGGTAGGTATAGGTATAGAAAGATCAAGATCAATGTCCGTCGCTTTGTTCTTCGGTCTATACCTTGTTTCAAACCATCGACGTGTTCGACTGCTTCCAATTCCATAAATGGACCGCATCTTCCATCGTATATACAGAATATACAGAAGCCTCATCTGTACCTCTAGTGTCTCGTCATTCCGTTTCGCCATGCAATCGACCGCGTCGAGCACCATAACTTCTCATCACATCGCATGCATGCAATAGCACTAAAATACATCAGCGCGGCATGTGTATATAGTATATATTCATACTCCCTGCACCACCACCGAGCCTCTGGCGAGCCTCTTATTGTGAGAGGGACATCGGTCTGGCTTTTTTTTTGTGGTGGAGGACCGATCATCATCATCAGCATCAGCATCATCGTCATCGTCATCAGCGTGGCCAACAAATGTTGCACATCGCAAATTAAATGAAAAACCGAAATCTAAGCTTGTGGAATCTTTGAAAAGTTCCTACTATGCATGAAGCCTGCAGTGGTGTATTTAATGTTTTTAAAGAAAGGCGCAGCGGATGTAAACAAAAATTCTAAAAATTGCTTAGATGAAGAATCTAAGTCATATTTGTAGGTAAACATAAAACATTGGAGGTTTTCAACTAAAATTTCCCGCTGGACCTTGAGGATTGAAGCCCCTTAGTACATTATTTAAAAGATTTTCGATCATCATTGCGCCTTAAACGAATTCCCATCAAATCCCACCCATGTTGTAGCAAAAAAATAGCGCTTCAGATAAATAATCTGTCTGTGTCCATCCTCCTCCAGAATGGTCGTCCTTTTTTTGTCTGTGTGTGTGTGTGTGTGTTATGCGAAGGCTGCCATGACAGCAAACTGAATGCACCTCTAGAACATGTGCATATTGGTGATCTCGCACAAGAAAATAAACATGACGCGCCATTGTGTGGCGGGTGGCTCTGTTTTTTTTAGAGTGCTCCAGCAGCATCAGCAGGAGAACAAAACATCAACCTGACGACGATGATTATGAGGACGACAACAACGAAAACGACAACGACGGGCTTGAATGTTGCTCCTGCTGCTGCTGTTTGGAGTAACTTTTTTTTTGGTTGTTGTTATTGTCTCTTCTTAAATTTAAACTCAGTCGTGACTTATCGATTGGAATGATATGGAAAATTTTTGTAATATTTCTTGGACTCTTCTACTGGCAACTTGTTTCTTTTTTTTTTTGTCGTTGTGAAGGACTTTTTTGATGGCGGCTTCAATGCAGATGCATTCAATGTGTTGATATACATACATATATATTGCTGCTGTATAGTGAATAGTGATCTCTGATGATGTTGGCTGTTGTGAACCAATCTGATGATGAGCCATTTAAATCTGAAGCCATTTTTTTCAGTTGGTTCTTTTCTTTTATACCCAGATTCACCTAATATGGCCGAAGAGGACATGTTCTAAGGTATAGATCAACAACTATGGTAGCTGATGTTGAAATCAATTTTGAGCTCGATCAAATACACTGAAGAAAATTTGGAAAAAGAGTGAAATTTGACAGTAAAATTAATTTTACAAGTAACAAACAAAAGAGCTGTTAACGAACTTGATTTTATTTTTAAAGAGGATTTAGATGGGATTTAATTAGATCTTTGGTTTAAAAGTTGGAATTTAAGATGCAAAAGAAGACTAAAATGAAATAAACATCATTCTTGAAGGAATAGTTCAGAATTCTACAACCAGAGGTCGCATGAGTGTAAAACGATCCAACGAACGATTATTTTGAAGAAAGCTGTCTTTATTTTTCTCTACAGTTGTAAGAGAGGTAGCAATGTTGGTTAATGATATAGTTAGGTCGTTTATGATTTAAAAGATGAGGTGATGCCAAATCTTTCAAACTCAACCCACATTAGCCGAAGAAAATTGAGATAATCGGAACAACGCAGCGAGATGTCACGAATAACATTCATTTCAATTCCAATTCTGCTGTATGATGCAGAGGCATGGAAATTGTCAAAGGTGGGTGAGATACCGACTAAGGTTGCTTGAGAGAAAAATTCTTTGGGTGATTTTTGGTCCCATCTGCATTAATATTAGGAAAAGGAGATAATTACAACGAACTAGAATGGCTGTACAGCGCATTTTTATATTTAAATTTTAAACATTTCGAAAAAAAAACATTTCTTTCAGTGTATTTAAGCGGCCTAGTCCATATTTATGTGATACTTCAATTTATAGATTTAATAAAAAAAAACAATCTTACTAAATTTTCAACTTCGCATATGTACGTATATATACTCCTATATTGCTTGTTTCTCTCAGAGGAGCTCTCTGCTATCATTTCAAAGATTTCCTTCAATTCTTTTGGATTCGTGAAATTCATTTGAACTTTTTTTTATATCTATTTATATGAAATACCCCTGGATCCTGATGTGAGAGACCTTTTGTTATATTCTTCTTGAATTTAAAACCTGTGACTATGGATGAAAGATCGAATAGATTTGAATCCACAATATTACATATATGTAGGTACATTGGCGGCCACGGAAAAAGAGAAACCCTTTTCATCATTCTTTGCAAGAGAACCGCACAAAATTTCATCATCAGGAGGAATAAAAAAAAACAGATCTTCAATTAAAGATCTCTACAGAAAGGTGCTATAGCCGGAACACAGTCGATTATTGGCTACTAATTAAGGCTCTACAAGAAAGAAGAAGACAAAAAAAAACAAGATATAGCTTGATGATGAAAAACAGGGTATAGGCTATAAGTGCGCCTTTGTAACAATTAATTCTTAAATAAAAAAACAAAGACAAGAAGCCATAGATATGTTTATACCATACTCGAACTCTTTAGGTATTTGGAAGATGATGATTATACCCACGAAAGTATTGTTTAACGAGGTTTAATTGAAAATGAGAATTCGATAAACCTATGCTTGCTTATATATACATAACTCAAAGATGATCAATCAAGATTCAAAAATTCTTAGCTTTGTGTGTGTGTGTTTGTGTTGAATTCTTTGAAAAAGTTACCAATTTGCTATAATGGGTGGAATTATAGTTTTTAATAGGTGAAGAGTCATCCTAAGATATTTGCGGCAAAGTACAAATAAAAATGAAGACGAATAACGGGGGCAGACAAGATTTGTTTGATGACTATTTAGAAAACAAGACAAACGATTGTAGCTAAAATGTCAGTTTCTATCATGCTTAAAAAAAATTGCATTTTCTTTAAAGCTTTCCATTGGCAGTTTTATAAAGATCATGACCTCGCTAACAGCTTCATTTGAAAATTTTTAATAAATGATAGTTTTGGACCATTCTCATTAAGATATGCAAATGAGTTAATATTTCATTAAGGTTTGCAAATGAATTAATATAACTTTATGAGAAGCAAGTACTTCTTAAAAGTTTCCATTCTGAACATTAAGTCTACTAAAACAGTAACTGTAGTAATGAAAAGGAAACTTTATGAAATCTTTCTATAAACAATGTCAAATTTTATAAGCGAAACTTTTTAAAAAAATAAGATGGAGAGAAGAATGTTTTTTTGTATATCATTAAGATATACAAATTAATTTCCAGAATTTAAAAGAAGCTGGTAGTTCTAAAAAAGTTCCAATGAAAAAAACATTGAAGGTACTAAAACAATTATTTTAGTCATGAAATGGAAGCTTTATGGAATCTTTCGGTAAAATATTAAAATTTTTTTAATCGAAACTTTAAAAAAGAAATAAGATGTAGGTAAGGATATTTCTCTTGAGCTTTCAGATTTCGTCCATAGTAGATTCTTTTTAAAATGTTTGATTTCTATACTTGTCGCATTAGAAACATTAATTCTGAACAACTACATATTTATAAACTCAGAATTGTAGCTATATAATTGGTTATTTGAGAAAATTGTTAAAGGTCATACCACTCGTTTCCTGTAAAACGAATTACACAATATTTAAATAGAAGTCTTATGGAAGCTACTAAATGCTTTTAAACCGAGTTTCAAGTCTTTTACCAGTTTAAAGTCTGCATTTCTAGTAAACAGCTGATTAAGGAACTCAAAATATTGGCTACAACGCTTTTTTTGACAAAAAAAAAAAATATAAAAGTCGGACCACTGTTCCTACAAAAGGAATCTTTTGATGGAAGTTTTACGGAAGCTGTTCAATATTTTCAACCCAAGTTTCAAGCTATGGTTTCAATACACAAACAAAAATGGGGCCATCGAAGGAAATTAGCTACGAAAAATGTCTGTATATTAAAATAATTTAATGGAAGTTCTACGGAAGCTGGTTAATACTTTTAAATTTAATTTCAAGCTATTTACGTATTTTAAGTCTACAATTCTAATAAACAACTGATTTCAATACTCAAAATTATATTTATGAAAGATTTTTTGAGAAAATTATTAAATGTCATACCACTCTTCCTGTAAAAGAAATAATCCAGTCATTTAATAGAAGTTGTATGGAAGCTGTTTAATACTTTTTATTCGAGTTTTAAGCTATAGTTCTAATAAACAACCGAAAAATTTGGCCATCGATGTAAATAAGCTCTAGAACACCTTACTTCTTAAAATGTCTGCATTAACATAATTTAATGGAAATTCTATAGAAGCCGTTTAATACTTTTAAACCTGCAAGTTTCAAGCTATGATTCAAATAAACAACCAAATTGGGACTCTCAAAACAAATAAGCTCTACCGTACCGTCCATTTAAAAATATTTGTGATTTGAAATAATTTAAAAGAAGTTTTATGGAAGCTGAGTAATACTATTTACCCTAGTTTCAAGTTATGGTTCCAATTAACAACTAAAAATGGGCCTATTGAACTAAATGAGCTCTAGAATACCTTCCTTCTAAATTTTGTTAACCATTTAAATAAGTTTTAAACTTTCTTAAAGGATATTAACAAACTAGAGTAAACAATTTAAATAAAATCACTTTTGGTTTATATTTTTCAATTTTTTTTAATTTTTTTTTTCTAATTTGCAGCTGAAACACTTGCGGATTTTTTTACACTGTTCGCGCATTAAAGAGGTTCTGATTCCCTCTTGAATGATGATTCAACAAAGTGCGGGCCTTCGAATAATAAGAAAGGATTTAAAAGGAGCTACCGATTCAAAGAGTTTGTTTCCCTTTTTGGGCAATTTGCTAACAAGAATGAAATTATAAGGGAAAATATTCCTTAGCTATAGTGAAAAATATTTTCCAGGGATTTTTTTCCTTATTTCAATACGAACATTCTCGTAAGTTATCGAAGAAAAATTATTTCATGCAAAAATGTTTTCCCCGGGGAAAGAAAAGTTCCCATTAAATCGACGATATATGGCTAAATATAGAATTGGGAGAATAGAAAAATAAGCCAGGTAAAGCAATCCGCATTCGTGTTGTGCGGCTAAAGAAAAGATCTCTGTATAATTGAAAGTATATTCGATGTTTGGGATGAAAGGTAAAATTAAAGCGCGAGTGCAGGAATGCATCGCTTATTTCTGTCTCCAGTACGAACCCAAAACTTCCTATAATATTGAAGGTTTGAATGAACAATAACACTTGAGTGAGCTATCACCAAGTTTTTGTTTTTTTTTTATTCATAAAGGGTGTTTTTTTAGACGTGTGGTTTTCAATCTGGCAATATTTTTTTCGGAGTTGGTCTTTTTGACAGCTTTCATTTGGTTTATGCTCAGTTTGGTTTGCCATTTCATAATGAATAGTCTTACTCCTCATCAACGTTTGAAAATCGCGTGCTGCGTTCAATATTCGGTCGACACAATCGCCCAGCAGAGTAATTCGAGCAACCATGGATCGGTTTCGCACCACTTTTACTCTAGTGGATAATTCGCATCCTCAGAGACGCCGTACAGTGCGCACCGAAGACGCTATTGCTGCTGTGGAGCAGAGTATCGAAGAAGACCCGAATGAGTCCATCCGCCATCGCGAGCATAAATTGGAGCTTGGGCCTCTTGCGTCTCTAGGCTGGAATTTATTAGAGCCAGCCGCGGCGGTCACTTGCCCTAAATCATTTTTAAAACATAATGGCAAACCCTTATCTTTATAAAAAAGCTGAATTCTTGGCCATAGCATTAATTTATATGCGTTTTATTTCTTCTTGAAAACCACACGTCTAAAAAAACACCCTTTTTTATAGGCTGAAGTTATAACTATTTTACGGCTGCCAGGGCGACCATCAGACTCCTTTTAGTGGTGCTTGGTATTTGTTCAATTTTTATTGAAAAATTTCTATGCCCAGCTGGGATTCGAACTTGGACCAAACTTCCTCAGAGCCATATGCACTTAGCATTGCGGTACCGTTATTTAACAAATGTTCTTTATGTCATTTATATTCAAAGTAAAACTCTTCACTGAAGCAAAAAGAACAGTAAAGTGCAAAAAGGCGTTGAGTGGCAAGAGTGGAGAAAAATAGACACCATACGAGGAATGGGTTTGCGATTTTCTGTGAGGTTTTTTTTACCACTTCAACAGCACGACTGCATAGAAATCTAAGCAGAGAAGAGGCATAAACATCGTTCATCGTAAATGAAGAGCAAATGTCTGCTTTGTTGCTAAATTCTCAATTTCTAGACATTATGTCAATATTAGGAAATACAATATAGAGAATACCTTTAAAACCTAACCCCGAAAACTGTAAGATAGCTGAATATGTGCAGAACAAAATTTCTAAAGAAACTACCGAAGCCTAAAAATTGCCATCATTACAGACAATCAAACTTATTTCAAACAACTAAAGTCCTATGCCATCAGTTCTATAAACACATACCTATGGGAGCTTCTGGGCAGATTAAACGGGCTTAAAATAAAAGGCTTACAAGTCAGTTTATAAGAAAGTCTTAACAAAAAAAAATCTTCTAGAGATTCTCAAATCCTAGAGATGCTGCGAATAGTGACTCGGCCGAATACCGAATATTCGGCCACACTCGTCGGCCGAATACCGAATATTCGGCAGCGAACATTCGGCCAACGATGTATCTATCTCCTACGTGACTTTTGACTTTTGACATATGTATTTCAAGAAGGAAGCTGGAATTGTTTACGAAAATAGACGTAATCGTTTGCTACCAACGAATGCCGGAAAAGTAGTTTTTATTCACCACAACTTACCATTAGTAGATTTTCAATACTAAAATACAAATTTTTGAATAAAAGAAAACATTTATTGTTAGATTATAGGCCTTTTTTATTCTCCATTTGTTATTCGGTATTCCGCCGAATGTTGTAAACTATTCGGCCGAATACCGAATATCAAAAATATAGGCCGAATAGGCCGAATGCCGAATAGTGGCCGAATATTCGCGGCATCTCTACTAAATACTATTATTAAATCAAAGAAGAAAGAACTTCAAACTTACCTTTTCAAGTGATATGAACTTTTTCCTTGATAAGTGCAATTAATTTCTTGACACTTGAATTCCATCTTCACGTCTTCATGGCTACTTGAATGTATATTCAAGGCAGAAATATTTCTTCCAACATACTGACAATTTTCAACTGGACATATAAATTTCTTATCACGTTCCGTGTGAATGTTGATGTGTAATTTCAGTGAGTACCTGGTGGCGGAGGTGAAAAAAAAATACTTATTTCCATTTTAGTAAAAGATTCACTTAATGCTATAACTTATATTTATATCCATACTCTTACTCATATAAGGCTGAAATTCCAGTTTAAAAGGTCTAAACTTGGCATTGCTACCATCAGACCATCATATGACATCCCGAGTGCACATATCTACATTTCTACAATTCTACATATAAGCATATGTTTGCTTTTTATAATTAAATTAATTAAGTCGAACACAGAGAGAGCAAACGGACAAAACCGGACACCCCATCAGAACAGAACAGAACAGGACAGGATAGATAGATAAAGACCGTATGGCTGTACCTTATGGAAAGAGAAAAACCTTCAAGACGTAGATGTACAATACAGAAACGTATCTCTCAGTCATGTGTATATGACTGTGGAGTCCACGTGTCCTCTTCTTTTGGAAGCATACAACATGATTTTGCATTCAAAACGTGAATTTTTCATCTGTGAACCTGAACACGAGACCGAACTACCATCATCTGACTGCCTGCCCTCTTGTGTGGGTAGCGGCATTCAGCAAAATTGAATTTCACATCCAAAAATATCCAGGAAAACTAAAATTGATTTTGAGAGATTTTCTCAGTATAGTTCTTTGTCGAACAGAAAAAAAAAAACCAACACAAAAATATTGTATCTGAATGTTGAAGGTGCAACCATTTGGGAATTCACCAGAGATAGTTCAGATGTGCAGAGAAGACATCTCTTCTCTGATTAATTAGCATACATAATTGGTGGTCAGAAAAGTTTCTTCTTATCCTTTTTTTCATCGTCGTTGGTATAGTGTCGGTTTAATGTTTTTCATATACGTGATGATGGAACATGATTGTTTAGTTTTTTTTTTTTTGAATGAAGGATATGTGCTTAGGTACACGAGCTGAATTTATAAATTTATTTCAAACTTTTAGTTTTTGAATTTTAAAATTTTGTCAAACCAAACCAATTATCTAGATTAGGTATGTGCTTCAAATGCAAAATGTGTTAATTTAAGTCATTTAAGTCGTCTTTATGGGAGGATGAATTGTATGTATTGAAATATTTTAGAAAAATTTACCATGATTTTCTGAAAGTTAAGGTAAAATTCATCTAAATAAAATTTAGAAAAAAAAAAATACTTAAAAATTGTGTCTGAATTTAAACTAGAAATATTAAATCAGCAGTCATGCTGTTATTTTTATAAGAATCGGTAAACATATGACTTGCGTCTTAGAAGGGTACGACAGAATCTAAATGATGAGCCGCCTACTGTCATACATGTGCGAAACACCTTTTGTAGCCGAGGTTCCTTGAACATTTAATTGAACATTTTTTTGAAACTTTATACCTAGACAAAAAACCTGGAAATATATTCAAAAAACCACTGAAAAAAATATACAAAATATTGATAGTTTTTATCGGAATTAACAAAGACATCTTCAAGCCACACGTACGTATCACTCACTGCCTGCAATAATGGCACAACTAATTTTTTTTCAGTTTCGAGATATAAACGATTTAAAATCATGTCTTTTTCCAATTGGATTTCTGTTCTTATAAATTATGCAATCCTGACACGGATTTGCTATTTTGATGTTTTAAGCATTAATTATTTATAACTTCTTTGTGGGATTCAAAAGAATGCGGCGTCCGCGAAAACACTAACGATTAAGCGAACACTGAGAGAAGTGCCGGTATAGATATAAAGTAAAAGCACAAAATCTTCGTTAGTTTAATGGCACTATCGCCATCTCTCGTAATTGAGAAGAGGTATCAATGTGCCGATATTGCAGAAATGTAAAGGGTTTAATTTTTATCATAACTCCATCCACAGTTCAAATGTGAATTTTTTTAAGTTGTGCCATTATTGCAGGCAGTGAGCGATATACGGTTAGAATTCTCCACCGATGCTGTATCTTCAAAATTCATGAACAACTCGTATTGCAAATAAAAATTCAAATAGTACTAGTCGGTCCATCCCTACCTCACACTTGTAGAATTCTAAGTTGCGTAGAAAATTTTCAAAAGAAAAAAAAAACCCACCCCTGAAAGTATGCAATTTTTTTTTTTGTTGGAAATTTTACGTTTCCCATTGAAATTTTTTTTTCGGCTCCGTAGTGTTTTTTACCTGGTTGAATATGAATCCAAAAAATCGGAATCGATGCAAATCGGATGATGTTCAACCGAGTTATGTGCGTACGGACAAAAACGAATTAATTTTTATATATTTAGAAGATGTAATAGCAATTGCTTCATACATCTAATTCATTCCCATTTTCGTACTTATCTTATTTCTCTGGCGCCAGGAAGAAAGGGGTTATGTAAGAAATAGTAAATTTCCGCAAAATGAATTTAAAGATTGAGAATTGTTTTGTAAATCCAAATGTTCTTTTTTCGAAAAATTTATGATGCTAAATAATCATGAGAACAGTCATCTGTGTTGACCCAAAAATGTAAGTGCTTATCAGATTATCTGATGGCTTACTTATCTCCTTAGAGCCTTTTTTTTTTTTTGTTGCATGCTAAAATTATGTTTTGCCTTAGGACTTAAGTCAAAAGAAAAAATTTAGTTTACATTTAATTACTTAGTATAAATCATTAAAGAAAAATTTGGTTTGAACCTTCTGGAACACGAAAACTTGTATCAACAATCATTAACCTAGAAAATGTACACTGGAGTGCCTCAAGGATGAAAGTTGGGAAATTCACTTTTTTTATACGAAATACATGATCAAAAACGCTTTATTTTCGAAAGGAGGAACAAGTCTCTCAATGCTGGAGTGCCTCAAGAATCAAAGCTGGGACCTAAGCTTTTTTATATATGTATATGAAAACATTTGATTAAAATAAAGGAAGAAGTTTAACCAGAATAGAAGTACAAAATAAATAAAAAAATATCTATATCTTGGATTTAGGGTTACCAATAATAATACTACCTCCCTCTCCATTCACCACATATAAAAACTTTCACCCTTATAACTATATTGTCCAACTATTAATTGATAGTTGATAAATATTTAAAAACGATATGTTTAAACATTGAGAATGGTGCATATCGTTGTGAATTACAAGAATACTTTTTTTAGTAAATTGAGTTAAATTGAGAGATGAAGCCTTTTGCGATTATTAATTATCAATTGATAATTGAAAAATATTGAAATTTCGTAAATTAAAGTAAGTGAATTAAGATTTTAAAACATTTACCAATTTTTTGGTAATTCACAATGGTCTGGGACATTCTCAATTATTAAAACTTTTATCAATTGGTATGATAATTACCGATTTTTACTATTTATTGACTATCGTAATAGAGATGTACCAAATTTTAATATTTTATCAATCATATTCATGGGGAATTATAAGTGACTTCTTAAATGTTATAGAAGTAGAAGTTTTTCAAGTAAGCTCAATGACCTTGAGCTGCTATCAATTGGTTATTTACAATTTAAGATGGGATGTTTTACTGTAAATTTTTTCAGAATTAAACCTGGGGCCTATTTCAATAAACACTTTTCACTTTGCAAAAATATAATTTCCTGTGAAGTAAAAGTACAAAGTGTTTCGCAAAATATCCAAAGTGAAAAGAATTTTCACTTTTCAAGTTTTCAAACTATTTTTAAAAAGTAAATGTGTAGAAGAATAGAATTTTGCATGTGAATTCGTATTTTGCAAAGTAAAATTTAAATTGTATATTTAGATCAAATAAGCTATGACTAGACTGTCGACGTAAATACGCTGATTCCTATGAACGTCACCAAAAATATCATAAATATGTTGTCAACGTTGACTGTATCAACGCATGAAACGTTGATTATCAGTCGACTTCACCACATTCGAACGGAAATCAACCATTTTTTGCATTGACAATCACAAGATGTAATAATATTAAAATGATGAAGCTATGAACTGACAAATTCCGCTGAAGTAGGCAAATACGATTTTGATAAATAGATTCAAAATTCTTAAATATATCGAAATTTTAAGATTACATTTTATGCTCCGGAAAAAAGTGTTGTTGGGGCTTTTGGATGACATTTGGATCGAAGGATTCAATATACGTCAAGGTATAGTTAGTTGCCTATTTGTGAAGCTATAAACTACCAAATTCCATTGAAGGATGCCTATGACGTCGATGGACTGAAAAACCTCTAAAAAACAGACCTTTTTGAAATGAATGAATGATGAAGGCTATGTTGACCCAAAAACTAAAATTCTGTTGGGTCAACGTTGAGATACAGTTAACGCACTCTGTCAATGTATCCTTACTGCGTTGACAGGGTGATTATACGGTCACACAAAATAATCAACGCATTGACGCGTTCAAGTTTTTTGGTAAACTCGTCAAAATTTTGAAAAAAAATAGCGTATGTCCATTTTCTTGTTAACTATTATTTACTTCTAAATTTTCAAAACGATTCATTTTTTTATTATTATTTTTCGACAACGTTTCAGAAAAAACTCTTACTTGCAAATGAAAATAATTGTCTTTGTAAAAAGCTTTTCAAAATTCTTTATATTATTTTATATTTTTGTTTTATTTATTTGTTTGGTGAAACAAAAAGAATAAATACTTTGCAAACTAACAAAACTTTTCACTTTGGAGAAAAGAACTTTTCACTTTGCAAATTTGCGTTTGGTAAAACGTATTTTGCAGAAAGGAAAAGTTTTCAATGCAATAAATTTCTCTTTACAAATTTGCGTTTGGTAAAATGAAATTTGCAAAGTAAAAGTGCAAAGATGCAAAGTAAAATTTGAAAAGTGTTTTGTGAAATAGGTCCCTGGTCATTTAATTTCTAAAGTAACTATAAAACAATTAAATTTGGGTTTTAGTTTTAATGATTACTGCTTTTCGAAACGTTTTGCTCTTAAGCTTGGTTGGTATAGATTGGATTATCTTCTTTTCAGCCTTCAAAGTCCCGGTTTTTAAATATGTAATTTTCTTAAAAAAAAAAAACCAATATCTTATAGATGGACGCACAATTGATCATCTTAAAAAAATTCCTAAATGTGTGTTATACCGTCTTAGCTTTTTTTTTGTAAACCAAAAAAATTCTCTCAAAATCTTGTCAATGAAATTGAAACCTTATAGAAGATATAAATAAAGCTTTTATCCATTTGGCGATTTCATTTTCTCTATAAATATCTACATCTTAAAAAATCCCTCTCACCATCCTTTTCTTTTATCAAATCAAATAAAAATAGCTATATATATGTATTATGTAGGTATGGCCTTCTTCCCTCGCTAGTGTCATAAACATGCTCCACAAAAGGAGACTTAAAGTTTCTACAAATTCTCTGAAATGTATCGCCTTACTCGCCATTGTGATGTCTTAGTATTTTGTACGTAAACTAAAGTATATTTGTAGATATATGTTCAGAGTTCACAATTTTTGTCGATTTTGTCCATGTCGACGCCATTTTATTTCCTTAATGTTCTCTCTCTCTGTCTCTTCACCAACTGCATTTGACATAACCGCAAAGCCCCGAACAGCAGAAAACTGCAAACAATTTTAAACCAAAAAGAGCGAGATCTTCAAGGCAATTATCATAACTCGTCTAAAATTCTGACAGAATTGCAAGCAAAAGTCTTCTTCCCATACCTCTATATATACCTACTTATATAAAATTTTGGATGTGTCCTATTCGCCCTGGTCGTCATCGTCATCCTTCCACGCGCCAAAACCATAACCACCCCAAACCAACCAACAATCGTTCGTCTCATTTCCCATTTTTCGCAAACAAAATACAAAAAAAAAAGTGTAGAGATGGAAAATTTTTGAAAGTTGGATTTACCAGTTAAAATAATATCCCTCCTTCTCCTTTTATTTTAGGTAGGTAGTTAGAGATGTATGAACAAAGTGGTTCATGTTATGGTCCAGACAAGGATTATATACATACATATAAATATACAAGGACCATAGAATAAAGAGATCTATCTATATAGAGGAGTTTCATATTAATTTAGAATTTTTCGTCCTTTTTTTGGTCGTTTGATGCAAATTCAAAAGTGCTTCTTCACATCAGTCCCAGTTTTTTCTTGCTAAAACCAAAAAAGGATATGTACCCATTCCTACCAACCTATACCCAAAAGAAGGACTCGTCATGACGAACAAGAGAAAAATGAGCGCCAACATCAACGAGACGATGCCGAATCACTAGATCCTGGATGATGTTTTGTGCTTCCACATCTCGACATTATATCACATTTATTTCAGTTCTTTTTCGTCCTTTTTTGTTTTGTTGTTGTGTTGTATAGTGATGGTATGCAGTTAGGTATGGACTTCTATATACCATAAGGCTGGAATAAGTTTTATTTTATTTTATTTATTTTTTTTTTGTGAAGGGAAATTGGTTGGGTTGTATCGTAGGAGAAAAGTCATAATCCAAATATTATCCGTAATGACGAGAGATGAAATGGAGGACCAGAGCCAATTTGAGAAGGACGACAGATATACGAGGGTAATATTCATAATTTAGAAATGTATAATGTATTTTTGTCTGTTTTGTGGATGTTTCAAATGTTAATGTGAAAAAAAAGGACGAAAGATATACACATATCCAAAATAAGAGGGAGAAAGACAGAGATCACAAACAAAAATAAAGGCATTATGCTGTTTTCTTGACTTCACGAGAAAGAATTAAAGTTTTTTTTTTGTTTTTTGTTTTTCTGTTTGTGCCTTTGACGATGCGGGGCAAAACCATTAGTTTGTTTCATGAATTTCATAAATTCCAAATGAGCTGTTCAAATTAATTCGCACGACGATTACTATGTAAAAAAGACTTTAATAGTTGGTAGTAAAGAATTTCGAATGATACCACTTAGTTTTGATATGGGCTTATGCTAGTTGAATATTAAGACTTAATTTGACTGCGTATTATACCTATATACCTAGCTACCTACCTATAATTGGATTTAATGAAAATTATTATATTTTCGTTTAAATTTGAATTTCCTAAAATAGTATAGGACCTGCAAAATTCACTAAATTTAAAGTCATTGTGAATTTTCAACTATTTTTTGAATTTAAAAGTTTGCATTGCGAAACGTTTGAATTGTGTTCGCAGATTGCATGAAAGGCTTCTGATGTGCCATGGCAAGTTGTGCAACTTTGGGAAAAGCTTACTGTTTGATATTTGTGACAAAGGCAAAATTATGCTTTGCTATCTATGCGATGCTGTGCAACCTCTGCGACAGTCTGCTTGGCAACTTGTGCGAAAACCTACCTGCAAAATTCACTAATTTTAAAGTCACTGTGAATGTGAACTATTTTCTGAATTAAAAAAAATTTTGCATACCGAATAGTTTGTATTGTATTCGCAGACTTCGCGAAAGGCTTGTGATGAGCAAAATGTGACGTAGACGGTTGGGCGACCAAGGCGGGGAAAGCTTACTGTGTAATCTTTTTCACAAAGCGAAAATTTGGCTTGTGTTCTATGCGGAAACCTGCGGTACAACCTCTGCGACAGGCTACTTTGCAACTTGTGCGAAAACCTTCCTGAAAATTTCACTTATTTTAAAGTAATTTTGAACGTGAACTGCATTCTGAATTAAAAAGTTTGCATGACGAAGAGTTTGTATTGATTGATTTCGCAGATTTCGCGAAAGGCTTTTAATGTGCCATAGCTGGTTGTGTCACTAAGGATACAGCTTATACTGTGCAATCTTTGTGACAAAGAGAAAATTAGGTTTTCGATCTATGCGAAAACCTACTGTGCAACCTCTGTGAATGCCTGATTTATGAATTGTGCGAAAACCTACTTGCAAAATTCACTAATTTTAAAGTCATTGTGAATGTGAGCTAATTTCTGAATTCAAAAATTTCACATTGCGAGGAGTTTGTATTGTGTTCGCAGACTCCGCGAAAGGTTTCTGATGTGCAAAATGTTCAATAGCCAATTGTGGTGAACTACGGTGCGAATGTGAGTGAAAGTCTGTTTTGGGACTTGGGAAAAATCAACTTTGCAAACTATGCGAAAACCTACTGGGCAACGTCTGTCAAAGTCTGCTGTTCGCAAAGCTAATTTTTCCCTATAACTACGAGGCAGGCTATCACACAGACCACATAGTAAGCTTTTCCCCAAATCGCACAACCAGCTATGATACATCTTGCATCTGCGCGGTCTATGAACATAATACAAACTTTTGCAATCCCAACTGAGAAAAGTCTGCCATGCGATTTTTGCTGCATTTACAAAAGTGAAATTCGCCTTATTTTCTTAACATTTTTTGTCCTAAAACAAAAATTTGCAAATGTGCAGCTAAATTATGGCAGAAATAGAAAAATTTTGATAGTTGTTGAATTCAGAAGTAGGAAAAACTCTTTTTTGCAACATCTGGTGAGGGCTGCTGTACGATATGAGAGCAAAGCCTTCTTTGACAGATCTGTAAAACCCTGTTATTGCTAGGTAGCCTCTGCGAAAAGCCTTTGGAACACTTGTTAAATTGCTATGCAACCTGGGGAAAGTCTTCTCGCTCAATATTAGGGAACGCTAGCTGTGAAACATTGGCAAAAGTCAATTGTGCCTGAACCCTGTTAAGCCTATACGAAACCTTGGTGTGTAACCAATCCAAAAGACTTTAGTGCGGCTTAGAAAAAGCTTTTGTGCAAACCTAAAGCTCCGCAACAATTACGCAACTCTGTGAAAATTTTAAATGCCATATTTTATGATTTTCGCTAAAATCTTCTTTGCAAATTGGGGTATGTCAGCTGCGTAACGTTGAAAAAAGTCACATATGTGACCTGTACCCTGAAAAACTATTGTTAAACCTCTATATGAAACCCTGTTGTATAACCATTTCGAAAGAGATTTAAATGCGACTCAGAGAGAGCTTTTGTAAAAACCTATAGCTCTGAAAGACTTCCGAAAATCTGCGAAAAATAAGGAATTTTGCAAACGTCTTAAAAGCCTTCTGAGCGAAGATGTGCAAATATCTTCTGTGCGAATGTGAGATGAAATCCAGGTGTGCCACATTTGCACACTTTGTAAGCCTGCATTTTGTAACCTTTGCGAATCCCAGTTGTTCGACTAATGCGAAAGAATTCAGTGTGTGAGTTTTGCGAGCTGTGCATGTCGCAAAAAAACATTAAAAAAATCAGCTGTTCGACATGCAAACACATGCTGTGTGAACTTTGCGACCTGTGTGAAAGCCATTTTTGTATACTGAATAATGCAATGGGAAAGCATACTGTGCGTGTAGTACAAAATCATATAATGAGAAATGCAGCGATTTTCATTTAAAAACCGAAAATTGGAAAAATACAGATCTATTAAAGTCTGAAGCCAAGTTAAACAAAAAAAAACTATCCTTAAACCTAACCCCAAAGTTCTTTTACCCTCTTGATTTTTCTGTCCAAATGAATCGTCGTTGGGTGTAGGTATCTTTCTTTTGACAGAAGATTAATCTTCTAAAACTTTTCAATTCTATCTAAATATCTACACTTTGAAATAAAAAGGTTTCACATTATTAAATAGTTCCAAAGTCATCTTACTTTTTAACTACACATACACCACAATAAAATCCCAAAGTTCAAAATTCTCAATTTTCAATATGGATTTAATTTTATTCTTCCCCCCAAAAAAAAAAGAAAAAAAAAAACCTATTCTCTCTGATGACACCGTTAACAGTTACCAAAAATGCATTTTAAGCACACACACACTCACTCACATTCAGTGTCAAAATATAGCTTGCGTCTATTAACAGTTTCACTTGTGTTTCTTAAACTGCTTTGACAAAACAATTGCCAATGTCATTTAGTTGTCCTTGTTGCAGTGCCTCATCATCATATAGCCATCCTCATCCTATTTAAGCATCACTAACTTTAACCACCAAAGAACGACACATAATATCTCTCTGCGCACACACAATGAAAATGTGATATAAGACGATTAAACGACAATGACACTATAGCTTTTTTGCAAAAGGATATACCTATATGGAGTTACCCAAAAAGTTTCTCAGGTGATTTCCTATGCAGTAAAGGTATACTCTAAGTCCCAACACACACACGCCCACCATCATACCCATTTTCTCAGAAAACACCTCTATTCATGATGCAGTCAGGAGAAGGATATAAAAAGGACGTTGATGGCACTCAACAATGGCGCATTACGCTTGCACCTCTTAACATTTCTCTATACCTCAAACTTTGCCCCTTTCAAAACAAAAACTCAAGAATCCAGAAGGAGATGAAATAAAAAAAAAAAAGAAATTGAGTTGGAAGCATTGGCGACGAAACAAGAAACACACGGCCATAAATATTTATGCTCTGAATCTTCTGATGGGTTAGAGTTGGTACGGCAGAATGAGATAGAGGGGTGGGGGGTACGTTGAAAACGACCTCTGGGTGCAGACGAAGATGGCGTTGCGACAGACGCGCGATGCCTCAGGATTCAAAGATTGAAGCGAATCAGGATAGAAAAGGAGTTACGTGCCATATCCTGACTCTTAATATCATCACACCTTGAACTGTTGGTGTATGTTTGTGGAGCGGGGCTGCATTTGTTGATTTGACTTAGTTTTGATAAGTGGCGCCCAATGTGGGGACCGCAAATAAGATATTTTTATTCAGAGGCTTATCGACTGAGAATTCATTCAAAACTGCTATATTATAATATTTTTAAAAAAAACTCGTGCGTCGGCTGAAAAGGGGAAACCCCCACGTTGGGCGCCACGTGGAAATTAAATTTTAGCAAATGGATACAAAGCCGTAATTTTGGTAAAACTTATAATTATCAAGTTCGCTCATGTAAAACTCAAGGTGTATCTTTACTCAGTTGTACAAAGTTATTTAGAAAGAAAGGCCAACCGAACAACGACAAACGAAGGAGTCTACCCCTTTTTTATACCTTTTGTGGACAAAAAAAGATCCTGGCCATCTATTATTAGTTTCCATCCTCAAAAACGTATAAACAGGATGATGGTGTATATCTCTGTATCCGTTTGTCGCAGCATCTCGGGCGCGCAATGATAGCACAATGACAATGACGGTGTCATAAGAGAGAGGTAGATGTAGAAGTTCGCTTTATAAAAAGAAGCTACATAGTTACATACATATGTAAGTATAGAGAGTTAAGTGTGTACCATGGCTATGTATCACGATGATGCAATGCGATATGGAAGTATACGAATTCTTTAGAGATTCTGGATGGGTCCTTGTGCAAGGTGTGTCATTATAATATTCTCATCCTAAGAATTATCCCTGAATGAATAAAGGTTTACTTAAGTATACATTGCATTATTTGGCGTTTTGTTGCTATATGCTTCTCATCTTATGTTCACCTTCATTTATTAAGGATATGGTTTTCTGAGTTTTTTTTTTGCCTTTGTTTTGTTTTGTTTTGTTTGATTAAGGATAAAGATATGTATGTAGGTATAAGGTACATAAGTAGTGAATATGGACAGAGATAGAGAGAGAGATAGAGTCTCTTGTGGTATTAAGAATGCATGAAGAACTTACTGTGTTGTCATATGGATAAAGTCGACTTTTGATTGGATAAGAAGTTGGTTAATGGTGCTGTTAGAGTTTGTGTTAATTGAACATAATTCCAGAGACACAATGATTAGTTAGGTTTTTATGAAAACTCATTTAAGGATTCAAGGTTTTGGTTGATCCGTCCCGACACGTCGTGCTGGTCTCACCAAAGGAGTTCTGAAGAAAAAAACAGTAAATTTCAGTGGTTTCGTGTCAAGAACAAATTTCGAGATATAAAGAAATTCAAACAGTACGACGATAGTTTTCTTCATGATGTTTGTCTGTCTGTTTGAATGGATTTTCTTCAAATTTAGTACAAAGCATTGACATAACGTGATTCGAATTTTCATTAAATGTCATCTAGAACGGCTAGCTGCTCGTTTCTCTAAACATATAAATAAAAATTGATTGATTTTTTATTTGTACGCGCATAAATCGGCAGAACATCATTCGATTTGGGTGAGGATTTTGCTGTTGGAAAAATTGGAAATTTCGACCGCAGAAGTTGGAAAACCAGAAATTGCATACTTTAAGGGATGAATGTTGGCATACTTTCAGGGGTGAATGATGGCAAAATTAAGAGGATAGAGTCCAAAATAGGAGCTGGTGGAACATCTATTCGCAGATTTTAACCAGGTGAGACCACAACGGAGCCGAAAACAAGAAATTTCAACTGAAAAGTATTAAAATAGTTAAAACCGGAAATTGCATACTTTCAGGGGTGAATGTGGCTATATCTGAAAGTACCATTTTGTATGGTAAGGAGAAAATATTGATTCTAATGAATGACAAACACTACTATTGACAATCGGCTAGTGTTTTTCCTTACGACTTATGGGAATGCCAACAGATGATGTTACGCTCTCAGGTGGCTACATTTCTGTATAAAAATTTATTAGAGCGTGTAAAAAATTCTATAAAAAGTAATTTGAAGCCCCTGTAAATTTTGTTTTATATTTTTCAAATGTTAAAATTGATGAAAAATCCCGTGCAAAGCCGGGCGGACCAGCTAGTTTAGCATTTATAAAAAATTTCTATTTTATTTGAATTTTCTTTTAAACTCATATAGAATGGGTAGTTAAAATACAAATATTTTAAGTTTTTTTTTTAAATTTTGTTCAAAACAAAGCACATTTCTGAATATTTTGAACTATTTAAACACCAGACAAAATATGTACCTACCTAAATAATAAATAAAATAAAGTAAATAAAGAATTTCCAATAAGCGTGTACCTATAATTTGTATAAGTTGGGTAACTATACATTTAACTTTTTAAAAAAAATTGTTAAAAATGTCAAAGAAATGCCAGAGTTGCTTCGCTAGTCTAGAAATATATTTTCAGTCCAAAGAAATGAAACTTTAAAAAAATCAAATTTATTTTTATGTTTTTTTACTGCTCATTTCTAACAACGTAGTAGAGACTACAATATATTCCTTAGAATAATATAATAAAACTTAATGACCAGAGAGCGGGAGAGAGAGAGAGAGTAGTTATACGAGTAGGAAATAAGAGAAAACCAAGAAATCATCACAAAACTAATGCAACACTAAATGCAATTGCTTTCAACAAACTATGTTGCTTCGGAAGCAGATGTATGTATAAGTATATCCTTGCACAACAAGGATATAAGAATCAGATCGAGAAATCAAATGGTTCAAGGAAATAAGAAAAACTATATGTATAAACCAAAGAATTTATAATGAAAGTTTTGCCTTCTTCTTCGTTTATTGTACGTCTTTGCTTTGGTTATTATTCAAGAAATGTTGATGTTATAACAGAGTTAAAGTTTTTTTTTTATGCCGGTGCATCAATACAATGGTATAGAAGGATATGGCCATCGCAAATGACATACATTGAGTTATAATTTGTCTGGATCATTAAATGAATGTCCAGAGATGTCCTATGATGAGAAAAACAAGCAATAATGTTGTGACAACTTCATTTAATGTACATGCACATTGCACAATATTCATGTGAAATAAAAAAGCGATATAATAAAAACACTCAAGATGTAAGTTTTACAATTTTATAAAGGAAACTAAATGAGTAGATATTTAGAATTAGATAGATATATTACTGACCTTAGATTGTAAGTGGTTTAAGGGACAATTTCTTTGATGATAAATATTTACTGCAAAATTGAATTAAAAAAATTCAAAAAAATTAAAACAAAAATAAGGCTTCGTGACTAAAGAGTAATTTCAGATGAATTAATGATTCGAATCTGTTTCAAAAATAGGTTTTTGATTAAAAAAAAAGTTTAAAGAAATATAATAACTTTCTGATTTGAAACAAGGAAATTTCTTCTTGTATTAAAATTAAAAATAATTTTGTCCCAAGTGAGAGCAAAAATGTCAACCTGGTGGACGGCACTAACCCAGTTAACTTGTAAATATGTATATAGCTTCGGCGTTATGATATTTTTTTTGGGTATTGTAAACCCCCAATTTAAAATCAGCATTTGGTATTGTGGCCCAAGGTAATAGCGCCGAAAAATGGACACATGCGCCCAAAGCTTTTCGAAGAAATGCCACAAAGCCCAAATCAATTTCGTAGTACCAAAACAAAATTTAAATTTTATAACACCAAAATAAGTATAACATTTGTGACATAATTATTTGTTTTGACGTTTTGACGTTTTGAGTTTGAAATAAAATCCCCCAAACTCACGTCAAGAAATCGTCACAAATGTTAAATCGTTCGTAAAGTTTGCTGAATAACAAAATAACGGTAATAAAAGAAATTTTCAACGAAAATTAAAAAATTTTATTCATTGGAAAAAAAACTGTATTGCACTGTCATTTTGAAGGGTTCAGAAGTCCTTTCGGAAACCACCAACAGAAAACGCCATAAGTTTTCAAAAATTTAGAACGAGTTTTGGGGTGAAACACACTGCATAATACATTTTTGTGGTTTCTGTCTCCAAGTTGTGTTTAAATAATATATTTTAATTAAATAAATAAAAGAAAAGAAAATTAAGTTTAGTTTTTTATTTTGTTTGGTGTTTTTTTTAATTTTTAATTTTCCAATAATTTTCACAAGATGGAGGTACACTTCGAAACGCGTCGCAAATTCTTATAAAATTTAAAATTTCATTAAGTTGTGAAAATTATTGGAAAATAAAAAAAAAAAAAATAAAAAAATAAACAAAATAAAAAACTAAAGTTAATTTTCTTTTCTTTTATTTATTTAATTAAAATATACACTGCATAACTTCCTTCAAGAAATTCGTTTTGGCGTTGACACATCATACAAAAATTCTATGGGTGCGTTTCTATTAAAATACAAAATTGTTATTAAAATACACTTTAAAAGTCAAAAAAATATTTATGTCGATTATGCAATACGCAATACTGGATCCGCGGTGATTCTAAGTACAGTGTTCTCTTTTCTTTTCATGACAAATGACTAAAGAGAAAAGAGGGAACTGCACTGCAAATCAATACGGATCCTGTATTGCGGATTCCATAATCGACATGATTGTTTTCGATATGTTTAGGGTTAAGTACATGCTACAGTTCTAAACCATACCTCTGTGTATGTAGTCGGCAGGAATAGAGGTGACCTATAATTTTCATTTTTAAAATGCAAAAGTTAATACAAAATTCAAAATTTTTTGAAAAATAGTATTTTAAAAAGTTGTTGTCTCAACTCTTATCCTCAAACATGTTAATTATTTCAAAAGGTTAAAACAAAAGAAGAGGGGTGATAGAGGTAAGTACTTGGTTTGATTTTTAAACTAAAAACTGATTTCAATTTAAAATAAACCTTTAAAAACGTCGATTTGGATGGATAAAGAAGATTACTCGTATATAAATTGTGTTGAATCATAGTTATAATCGGATCTTGTTGTCTATAAATAATGTGAAAATAAAAATTTACATTTCTGTGTAAAAAAATTTGTGGAGCAGGTATAACAAAAAAAAAAAGGAAATTGTAAAAAATTCAAATATAAAAAAAGGAAAAACACTATAAATTAAAAAGTTTAATTCGTGTTTTTGTTTTATCAAATATACAAGTCATATTTTTATCTGTACTCAATAAGTAAACAATTTTGTCAATTTTGGCGCCGCCAGATATAGCTTTCATTGAAACTATACCTATTTTATTATTGGAAATTTAAATTTTTAGTTTTGAGACACTTTAAAACCAAACTCAGTGGTTATTTTGATAATAATAATTAAAACTGTTGACTTCATTATAATTTATAAGCCAACAAAAAACTTCAATTTGGCCAAATCCTCCACATAAAGTAATTTTTAATATTCCAACGATCAATGTTAAGGCATTTAGGCAGGTTTGCAGATACTACACATAACAATTTAAGTTGAACTTAATTTCTTAAGTATCACTTTATGACATGGAAAAAGTACCCCTTAAGAATTTAGTATCAGCAAACGGGCTTTAGTTTAAAAAAGTCAAAAGTCATTTTATGTGGCAAAAAACGTTGAGTAAAAATAATTTTTTTTTTTTGAAATCGAGTCATCAGCATTTTATTATCATTGAAGTAATTACGGATTTTGCTTTTAAATTGTCTCAAAACTAAAACTTCTAATGATGAATTTCAGTGAAAGCTATATAACTGGTGCCTATATACATTCTACTCGACGTACATAGTATGTATCTCTTCAGAATTAATATAAATTTTGGTTTCGGCGAATTGATGGTGCAAATTTGAATTAAGAATATCAAAAACCTTCGGAAGTTATTCAGATTCAAGAAAATGAAAATAATGTAGAATTTTGTTGACCAGTGTAGTCTTTACTTTCGATTAATGCACTTAGGTACGTAGGTACTAAAGAACATGATTTGAATTCCTTAAAAAATAATGAATGAATAAACATGAATCAAAAAATGTTTGTGAAAAAACTTAGTCTTGTCAGTCTGCCTATTTTGTCTCTCTGTCTGTCTGTATATAACAAGAACTTAACTGTAAAGAATGCATGAATTCCCAAAAGATTGCATTCAATTGATTGTTGTAAAATGAATGGCGACAAAAATTATTGCAATCTTTTTGCTTGAAATTAATTGAATTCAACAGATGATTTTTAAAGAATGTATTCATAAAAGACTGCACACACATCCTTTTATAATCCTGCGATATAGAAACAATTTAATTCAAAATAATTTCTCGAAAATGGTTGAACTGATTTTGCTGATTTTGATTTTATAATTTTTTTTTTTATAGTTGAAATATTTTTTGTTAAGAAATATTAAAGATAGACAGGCCTACATTCTACTATAAATATATTTTTATAAGAAAATCCTTTGAGTCGACAATGGCGGAATAAAATTTGAATATATTTTCCAAACAATTAAACGAAATATAAAAATGATTCTATAAGACTTAAGTAATGTACTCGTACATTATTTAAAAAAAAAACAATTTTCGTCATTTGACAATTATTTCTTTTTTTCTATTCATTTCACAATTTACAAACTCTCATAACCATTAACTAAGATTTAGTCAATAAAAATTAACAACAAAATACATTTAAAAAGAAACAAAACCCTTCTTCTACACTGTTAATTCTGTAAGCTCTGTAACAAAAAAAAAACAAATGAAAATAAAAAAAAAATCTAAAACCACTCAACATAATGATCAAAGAACTCATAGTGAGACATCTAGTGCCATATCTGCAGTAGGTACCTAAAGTCTGTTGAGGAGGAACCTATGTATGTAGGTGCATTTATAAACCCTTAGGTATCTAAAGGGCTGGAGAAAAACTATATATGTATATGCGCTTTTGGTTATACAACAGTTGTATGTAGGAAGTGCAGAAGGTATTACTTTTCAGAAAAATCATCAACATCATTCTGCTGCAAGTGTTTTGCTCCTATATAGGTATGTGTGTGCCAGCACAAGAAAACTAATTTAATCCTGAATAACTGTTATATCCATCCCTAGCTTCGCATACACCATTTCTAGTTTCAGCAATAGCAATTTCTTTCCTTTCCTTTGGAACAGAGTCATCGCATTATTTCCTCCTCCTAGAGCGTGTCATTTCACACCACTCACAGTGCGCTACACATCGTCACAATTACAACATCCAATTGCAACAACATGGAAAAGAAAAGAAGACAAAAAAAACTTCCTTTTCAAAGTGCAGATTCTGAATCCTGATGGTAGAAGGATGTGCACAACATCATCAGAGAACCGGAACAAAAAAATAACAAAATGGAGAAGACGGAAGAGTTCATTTCGTCTAACTGGTTCTCTGGTAGTGTTGATGGGATCCTGATGGATATAAAACTATGCATCAGAGTATAGTGCTGCAAAAGTGCATACAAAAAACACACACACATGCACACCCACATCACATTAAAAAAAAAAGAAATTCTCTTCTAAGGCAAAATTTATACATCACGATAGATATCTTAGATCCAGAAATGGAATTGGTAGGTAGGTGGACGCAAGTGGTGCTGCAGCAATCACATTCATTCGTTGCCATATACAGACAGTTCCTATAAACTTGCAGCAGAAGCTTCAGCAAACTGTGAAAATGGAAAAGTTTATTTTACTTTAGGTATATTACGACGAGTATATGCTTCGTCTCGTTTTTTTTTCTATTTTTGTTATTTTTTCTCCAAAGTGTGACAGGAAAGGATCATGAGCAGATAGTGTGACGAAATAAGAAATCCTAAACAACAAACTATCCTATCCTATCTCGCTACTATATGGCATTTCTGGAATCGATCCAATCCACTTGTGCGAGGACTTAACGAAAAGGATTTGTGCATCAGTGCTTGGCTACATCTATAGATGTATAAGTATATAGATTTAGAAAAGGCACAGCTAGACGAGAAAAGACATTTTGAATTTGATTCGCAGACGTTATCCTTGGCAATTTAGGTTTTTGTTTGGCTGCAATGTCAGAAAAAGTGGAATTAAATGGAAAAGCAGTGTTGGCGGCGGAATAAAACTTTAAAAGGGCCCATCGAGCACAGTTAATTTCCTAGACAGACGCTTCATTTTTAAGACTTAATAATCTACAACGAAATTTTTTAAACATAAATTGAAAAACAAGACAACAACTTGTATACTGCCACACTTTGCAGCGCCACCGATTGAACATTTGTTAAACTACAAAATTTCAACTTTCAAAAAATACTTTATTTGTATTATAAGGAAAAAATTCAAAAATAAGAAAAGTAGGCGTGGCATTAGGCGCACTTTAAAAATTTTAGAGATTTTTATAACAGAATTTCAACTCTTAAAAGAGTAAACTAAAGAGGAATCTGGCGATATACGAAAAGTGGGCGTGGTAGTAGGCCGATTTCCAAAAATATACATTACATTAAGCTCAACAGATTTTTATAACAAAACTTTAACTTTTAAAAGATGTACATAAATTAAGGATGAATTTTAGATACACAAAAAGTGGGCGTGGAAGTAGTCGGAATTCCAAAAAAACTACAGGATGTTTCGGTTAAAGAGAGAATTATTATACATTTTCAGACTTCTAAGGACTTGATATAAGGATAACATTCAAATATAACAAAAGTGGGTGTGGCAGTAGGCGGACCCTAAAAAATATTATACATGTAATTTAGGTGAAAGAGGTTTTTATAGCAAAATTTCAACTTTCAAAACATGCAAAGTAAGGAGAAATCTCAGATATAAGAAAAGTGGGCGTGGTAGTAGGACGATTTCCAAAAATATACATTACATTAAGCTCAACAGATTTTTATAACAAAACTTTAACTTTTAAAAGATGTACATAAATTAAGGATGAATATCAGATATACAAAAAGTGGGCGTGGTAGTAGGCGGAATTCCAAAAGAGCTACAGATGTTTCGGTTCAAGAGAGATTTATCATACATTTTCAGACTTCTAGGGACTTTATATAAGGATAAAATTCAAATATAAGAGAAGTGGGTGTGGCAGTAGGCGAACCTTAAAAATATTAGGTATACATGTAATTTAGAGAGCTTTTAGAACAAAATTTCAATTTTCCAAAAATTTTAATTAAGAAGAAATCTCAGATATAAGAAAAGTGGGCGTGGTGGTAGGTGGATTTCCCAAAAAAAATCTACAAATTTTTCGGGTAAAGAGAGATTTATTACACATTTTCGGCCTTCTAAAGTCCTAAGGACTTAATACAAGAATAACATTCAAATATAAGAAAAGTGGGTGTGGCAGTTGGCGGACTATAAAAAAATATTTATAAGTCAAAATTAATTTTTATGAGATTTTTATTAAAAAATTCCAACTTTCGAAAGATTTAAGGTAAGGAGGAATGTCATTTATAAGAAAAGTGGGCGTGGTAGTAGGCGGATTAAAAAAAAACTACAATTAATGTTTCGGCTCAAAAGAGGTTTGTTTTCAATAACATCTAAGCCTTCTAAGGATTGCATTATATGCATACAAGGATCAAATTCTAATATAAGAAAATTGGGCATGATAGTGGGCAGGACACATAAAATATGTCAGTTTTAAGAGAATTTAATTTAAAAAAACGTTCCAAGGGCATTCAGTAAGGAAAAAACTAATATATGATAAAAGTGGGCGTTGTAGTAGGCGGATTTTACTCAAACCACTTTCTTTCAAGGGTACTGCGACTGCCTCTTGCGAAGAAGTGACAAATCAAGTTTGACGCCCTGATAGGTGGCTAAAAGACAAATCCCCTACTGACAGCAATTTGCAGTCCATTAAAATCTAAATCGATTAAGAAGAAAATTCTTCCAAAAAAGACTAAATTATTTTTATAAAAAAATGTGAAATCATTGGAAAGGATCTCCAAAGATTTATTTGCTAAGAAAAAAATCCGACATCTTGTCAACACTATTTTCTCTCTAATTTATTTTTAACACAAAATATTTTCAAGAAAAAAAAAAATATATACATATTTGCACTTTTTCCTTCTGTCAGACAAAGGATATTTATGACAAGCTGACAGATTTTACAACGAAAAAAGGACACAACATAATCAAGTGTAATTCTTTTTTCTGTTACGTATAGTGAAAGAAATATATTTATAAAACATATACAAATGGAAAGAAACTAAAAGAAGACATTAAAATGCATGCATATCCTTGCAGGACATTTATACACATTTCATAGAGATGACTTTCACATATGAATTGTTAATTTTGTTTTTTTTTTGAAATCCTTGCACTTAATTGTGTGCAAATAATAATTTTAATTTTTTTTCTGTAATTCTTATTCTTTTTTTTGCCCAGAAAATATCCTTAATGACCACCATCACATGTATCATCACACACCCAAAACAAAAAAAAAATCATGGAGCTATAATAGTCGTCCTATGGCGTTGGTCATAAGCGTGATTTGTTATGAATTGCATGTGCTGCAAGTGTTCAGGATCTAATGAGTTATTTTTTGGGTGCGGTATATCTCTTTCTTTGCATTTATATAAGTAATGTACATTTTTACGTTCATTTTGGGTGCCATCTGCCTGCAGGATGTGTTTTTTAATTTATGATTATTGCAATTTTGTTGTTTTGTGCTTCTTTTTTTTTTGTGCAATATTTTGTTTGATGTGGAGGGGGCGAGGGGCTGTTTGTTGTTACTCTTATTCTTTAGTTTTTTGTTTTTAATAATATACTTGCATTGTTTCATGCTTATAAATTTCCTTGAAGGATATAAGTTATTGTGCCTAAGGGGGAGCGTTGTGGTGCATTTAATGATCAGAAAATTTGACGTCATGTTCATAGAACTGTATAGATATATTGTATTTTTTAATCCTGTGTCCTGTATTATTGCTCGGATTGATGTGACCGTTTACAAATTTGTCCAGAAAACCAATCAATACGAACTAATACTCATATAGAGATAAATTAAAACAAAACAAAATGATTTTATGTAAAAATGTCAAAAATCCAAAAAAGTCGAGAACCTAAATAATGCTCGTACTTATTTTTAGTTTTTGGAGATTTTAACCACGAAGGATTAGTTTTCAATTGTTACTACGACAGGTTTTCAATGTCCATATTTAAATATGCTTTAATTTAAACCCATATATGTAAATTTCCCTGCAGAGACACAAATTGCAGGGTTCGTAAAATATCGCTTGCGAATCATAAAATACGTATTTTTATCATTCTTTATCGATTTTCTTTGGATCCATAAAAAAATAGTCTGCGAACGTAAAGTTTTCGGTTTATAAAAATTTATAGTTCTCGCACGAAAAAACAAAATCCATTTTTTTGTCTATATCTCTCGTTCGAGAGAGAGCGGGAAAATAAAATTCAGGTAGAATATGGTTCACTTGCGATCGGATCCGAAAAGATCCTTAAAAAAAATCATTCTTCATCAAGTATCTATTCAGTTCGGTTTTAAAGTGACAAATTTTGAAAAAATCAAACATTTTGAAAAAGTCAAAAATTCTGAAAAAAAGTCAACATTTTTGAATAAGTGAATAATTTGGAAGAAAAGTGTAAAATTTTGTAAAAGTTTAAAAAATTGAAAAAAGTCAAAAATTTTGGAAAGAGTCAAAAATGTTGAAAAAAGTCAAAAATGTTGAAAAAATTCAAAAATATGAAGAAAGTCAAAAATTATGAAAAATACGTAAAATTTTGAAAGAAGTCAAAAAATTTTGAGATAAGTAAAAATTTTTGAAAATTGTCCAACGTTTTGAAAAAAGTCAACAATTAAAAAAAAAAGTCAAACATTTTGAAAAAAGTAAAAAATTTTGAAAAAAGGGAAATTAAAAAAAAAGGTCATATTGACATTTTTTTTATAATTCGAACGGTTCGTGAATGGATCTTCAATAGTTCTCACGTGATAAATTTGGGAACGAACAGATCCCAACAGATTTGATTTGATCGTAAAAAACAAAATTTTATTTTTAAGGAATCAAAAAATAAGTTTCGCGATCCAATCAAAAATAAAATTCTTCACGAGAGAACGAATCATATTTTATCGCTCTTCGAACTTTGCCGCAAATAGTACGAAATACGACTTTTTATTATTTATCAATATTATCGGACTCTGGTGGTGGTCTAAAAAAAAGCACGGTCAAAAAGGGTTTGATACAAAAAAAAAAAAAAACTTAACTAAAATATATGAAGTTGCCTAAAGAAACGTGTCCAAAATTCTAAATTTATTTTCGAAAATTAGATATGTATTTCAAAAACGGGTCAATGATTTTGTAAGTAATTGTATACATTTAGTAATAAATAGTTCGTGCGATCTAGTCGAGCATTACATTTTCATTTCAAGCTTGGTATTCACTTCCCGTGAAATGAAAAATAAAATAAAATGAAAATTTTGCGTGGAATTGATTGAAGAACCGGTTTATATTTCAGTTTCATATTTTGGTACTCACTTCTTGTTGTGAATTTAAAAACAGTAAACGAGGCGTCACTTTTGTATGAACTTTTCATTTTCACTCGAACTTAAAGTATAAATTTGTGAATTTCACCAATATCTCAAAATGTGATTTTAAAAGTTCCCATTCCTGTGGCCGTCAAACTTTCAATATTTTTGAAATATTGTTCAATAATAAAAACACTTAGTTCTTTCGTGTAATACTCTATTTTTATTGTTTTTTTTTCTTAGGGTTGCCAAGACTTTACTATACAAATGGAAGCAAATTCAAATCTTGAGTTAATTCTTGGACACCCTTTATATTTATTTATATTCTATAAGTTCTTTCAAATGCAAACAAACACCTTTTACACTTCATTTCAATTCTGTTTTTCTTCTTTTCTTGTCATATAATTTAATATGCTTTATAAGCTTGCGTTCAATTCCCATTTAATGAGAAGTTTCAAAAACACTTTGGCTACCACTCATAAAGCTAAAAAGAATCTATACGAATACGATACTTTTCATATACGTTCAATGTTCATATGTATGTATATACCCGAAAGTACTTACGCTCGAAATTGAATTCTAGCTAAATTGTATACCTAGAAGCAAAAAAAAAACACAAACCACTCATCGTCATTTTCCGTTTCCTGAATCCTAAATCACCAGAGACTAATAAAGACTCCTACAGAGAAGTCCAAGTCAATTTTCATTCATTTTATCGCACACACACACCAAAACACACAAACTCATAGAAAATAGAAAATATTCTCGACTTCAATATTGAACTTTTGGATTTTTAGTTTTTTGAAATGTCAATGATTTCCTTGGAATCTTTAATATGTTGCACGATGCATGCCACTCAATTTTTTCTCATATACGAGTATACTAGTATGTAGCGACGAAGGACGACGACAACGATCACGCCTAGGCATCGTGTCGTCGTCCACTTATCCTCTAATGCACTTATACGAGTATGTATATAGATACACTCTAAAAGCTGAGAATCGGAATCCACACCGTTTGTGCATCGCATAAGTTTCTCAATGGGGAATCAATATACCGATTTTCAAAAAACTTTTCTGTCCCGGAAAGGATTCCTTCCTCCTGATGGCTTCAGTCAGCCATCAGGAGATATTCACATTTTTCGTTGGAGAAAATGAGGTCTGACTGAAGAAATGTTGATTCGATTTTCAGAGTGCTATGCGACATGGCGTAATGTATATCTTTCTTTTCCTCAGGGAGCAACTTTGGTCACTTCAAAACTTTGAGATGTGGAAGGAAATGGTGTTTTTATTTTCTTAGGGTGTATTTCGCCATATGCGTGAAAGTGCTTCAAAAACCTTATTTTACTCATCTCACAGAGAAGTGAAATTTCATAGAATGAAGTCAATGATAGAAATTGATACAAAACTACAAAATCAACCCCAAAAGAACTTGCATAGTAAACCAAAAGTCTTAGTGTAAAGTATGTATTTCCAGCGAAATCTACAAGGTGGTGCAAAAATCGTCACCCTACCGGAAGATGTAAAAATTTTTGCAAATGGCGGAAAATGTCAATTCGAAACAATTATTCCGCTATTTTTGACATTGGACTTTCTCTTCGGAATTTTTTTGACATCTCTGTATACTTATCTCACTTCATGGCAAGAGAGAGGTGGTCAAGAAAGGCATATCTTTATCGCCATGAAGTGGGATTGAGAAAAAAGTAGAGAGACGTCAAAAAATTCGGCGGAGGTAGTCCAATGTTAACACTGTCTTTAGGAGTATAATGATTCATGTCTTGTTGACGTGTTTTTTGTATCTGTTTACTTCACAAATGTCAAAGGAGAATTGACATTTGCCACCATTTGCAAAAATTATAGCATCTTCCGATGTGGTTCTGACTATTGCACCACCTTGCATATGAAAAGCTTCACTTTGATTTTCATGTTTCAAAAAAAAAAAAAAACACACAACACAATTATTGTGAAATTCCCTCTACATACTTTAAAAGGCTTAACAAAAGACTGCTTATTGAATCTAGTTGTATAGCAATAATGCAAGCGCCCTCTATTGGGTGTGGCGCGGATATTATTGTGTACGAGTAGGTTTATATGTAACTCTGGCCAAGTGCTCATTGCATTTACGTATTATTACGATATAAAGTAGCTTTTTATGGGTTTTTGGGGATTTTATAATGTTTGATGTGAACATTAGAAATATATCGAGGTTTTTGCAAGAAGTATACATACACACAGCAACAGCGAGAGGATATCATCGCATCGTACTGTAGTTCTTCCATTTTGCAAAGTGAAATGTTTCACTCTACTATTTTCTATAATATGTGAAATGGGAGATGGGTGGGTAGGTAATGATGGTGTTTGGTGTATTGCATTAAATCGGTTAGTTTCATTGCAAATTTTTCACCCACTTTTGCTACTGTATATGTATGTATGCCAGAGGCCATTAGGACTCTTTGGCAATTGCATTTTGAAAATGGAAAAAAAAGCTTTATTGGGATACCTATATGTGTATGTATACATTTCTACAATCCTATATATGGCTATACATGAAACTAATAGCAGTATATATTTGGTATATGAGTACATCAAGGACCAGCCAGGACTATTTCAGTCGATTTTTTGCTCAATAGTAGTTCCATAAGTGGACGATTGAAATGTTTTGTTTATTATACCTTCATACTATACGAGAAGTATCAGTGTTAATGTGAATTTCACCATATAATGCGATTTGGCAATCAGATTTAACGATAAATTCCCAAGCTTACATATTTTTTTTTTTAATGTACTGTATCTACTTACATATATGTCGACCATTATTACTGTTGATGTTGTTTTGAAAGAGGAAGGAATTGTATATTAATGTTTTATATAGGTAGCCAAGGAGTACCCCTAAAATGTGTGGACACATAAAATCAGAGCTGTTAAGAAATATTTTTGATGTGTAAACATCTATGCAGGGGTTAGGGTAAAATTATAACGTGAATGCTTTATGTGTAGCCCGGTGACTTGTTCTGCTCAATGTAATGCTTTACATACATAATTTAATATTGGATACAAAATTTTGAAAATAAAGAGTTGAATTTGTATCAAAATTGATCTGAAATTTCAATCAATTTCCATTTGAATATGGGTACGTATTGTAGGAACGTCAATGGAAAAAAAAATTTTATTTTTCGTTCACGGAAATCCTGATTTATGCTGACAGTTTGAATAAAATATTCTACATAATGTCAACATACAAATTCGTACCCTATCTGTCAAACCATTAAGTGTCAAATTTTATTGGAGAATTTGTAAATCAATGGGATAAAAAAACCTCTGAAAACATCCCTCTCATCAGATAACATCCCTTTTTGAACGAACTTTACGTTACATCTGAATTTTCAGATTTCTGAATTTATGTCGTTTAACACCAAAAAAAATCTGAAATTTCGAAAGTCAATGTGTCAAATTCTTTAATTTATTTTATGTTCTAATGTAAAAATAAGAACGTGAAAACCTTTGTGTATTTTATAATTTTATTTGACTTAAAATATAATGATTCTTAATATATTTCCGGATATGTTTGTTAATTATTCAAAGGGTTAGGTAGCACGCGATTAGCAAAACTTGACTCTCTTTTTCTGGAACAGAATCGGAAGTGTGAAGTCAGTAGATGTTATTTGATAGTTCGATTGGTTTCGCTGTAAAATGCGTTCAGGGTTTCAACATTTATAATTTGGACGCAACAATTTACCTATAAGATTTACATTGAAGCGAAAAAAGCAGAACCTTAATTAAATTAGTTAATTAAACATTGAGCATGAGTAGTTGTAAGGATGAAATTAGATGAAACAGGATTTATTAATTTCATTAAAATTGTTTGCTACTGTGCAATAAAATATTTATTTTTCTTTTACAGGGTGTTTTTTTAGACGTGTGGTTTTCAATCTGGCAATACTTTTTTCGGAGTTGATCTTTTTGACAGCTGTCACTTGATTTATGCTCAGTTTGGTTTGCCATTTCATAATGAATAGACTTACTCTTGAATAACGTTTGAAAATCGTGCAAATTTTTTAACAAAAAAATGGTTCGGTTCCGCTGTGTCCAATATTCGGTCGACATAATCGCCCAGCAGAATCGGTAATTCGCAACCATGGATCGGTTTCGCACCATGTTTACTCTAGTGGATAATGCGCATCTCTATTGCTGCTGTGGAGCAGAGTATCGAAGAAGACCCGAATGAGTCCATCCGCCATCGCACGCAACAATTGAAGCTGTGCCCATCCACTTTATGGAAGATTTTGCCAGCCGCGGCGGCCACTTGCCCGAAATAATTTTTAAAACATAATTGCAAACCCTTATCTTTATAATAAAGGTAAATTCTTGGCCATAACATTAAATTATATGCGTTTTATTTCTTCTTGAAAACCACACGTCTAAAAAAACACCCTTTATTTAAATATTTTTTTTTGATATGTATATCGCCAACAATATTATAGCAAAACTATCCAAATTTCATTTATAAAAATTGTTCCACAATAATCGTATGTAGAATTCTAGCAAATAAATAATTCTAGAACAGTTAATAAAATTCTGGGATAGTCAGGGCCAGTTTCACAGTGCACACTTAACAAAATAAGTGGCACTTAATTTTCCCATTTTGGCACTTTAACCGCAGTTTTACTACCTGAGTAAGTGGAACTTAAGTGGCCAACATCGGAGACTTAAGTGTCACTTATTCCGATAAGTTTACACTGTGAAATTGGGAATTAGTTTTCGATATTCGGCACTTAAGTGACACTTACTTCACTGTGAAACTGGCCCTCAATCGTTTGATTTCAAAACTAATTAAACAACGTTCATTTCAATAAGTATTGAACTCTCATGATGAAAACTTAACAAATCAACCACCAACTAGAGGAAAATCATAAAGTTCAACTTTTATGTGTAGTGCTTCAGCTGGTTTCATATTTCCCCCATCACAAATCTGAATTTTCAGATGAAAATTCTTGTCTGAAAAATTCACATATAACGTAACTAAAAGTCATCCAACTTTTTATGACAGCTGGCCAATCAGAAGCTCTAAAAATTCAGAATTTTGAAAATTCAGATGAAAACGTAAAGCACTCGCACAATGAAAATGATTTCGAAATTTGAACGTCATTTTATACGAATATTTGTTGGTCTTGAATGTTTCTTTCAATCAAAAACCAAATTCACATATAAAAAAAAAAACTGCATGAAGTCAGTAATATGCAATTTACTAACCATTCAATACTTGGTCGACCAACTAATAAAAAAAAATATTCACGACTGGATCGCATAACTTAAAATAAAGCGTCATTTTTACGAAAAAATTTTGAAAAAATTAAAAATATTAAAAAATGGATTTTGAATGAATGTTTGTTTTTTTAATACAATATTGTTTGAACAATTGCGGAGCACCAGTGGCCTATTTCACCAACTACAAATTTGTATTAACAATCGAATTTTTACAAAATTTGTTGAAAAATCTCTTTATTCTATTTCAAAAAATGTTTGAATTACAAAACTGTATTTGTAATTTACAAAAGGGAAATTTGTGGACATTTCTTTTATTTTCGTTTAACCAAGACTAATTTTTGTTTTTAGCTTACAAGTACATTTTTGTGAAAATTCGGGTTTTTTTTGTAAGCTTCTGTTTCACCAAGTAAAATAAAAATTTTCAAAATTTGTTTAACCTACAGAAGATAAATCATGTGTAAATTCTTCTACAAATTTTGGTTTCTACATTAAAATTGCAAGTAAAAATGTGTACAAAATTTCGGATTATTTTCACTTTTAACAAAGGAAAAACATTTAAGACTGAGAAGATATGTTTGAGGTAAAAACTTTCACTGGGTTGAGATTTTTTTAAAGCTTTTAAAGCTTAAAGCTCTTTTAAAGCTTTAATTAAAATGTAAAATTATTAAAAATTTAAATCATTCTATATTATAGATCATTATGTTCGTTTTTCAAAGGCCCACAATTAAACTAAATGTTTCAGAAGTAGGAATATGTAATTGAAATTATTAATTATTTTTTGATGAATTTCAAAATTTTTGTTAATTAAATATGTTAAACCGAATAAAAACAAGTAAAATAAAATAAAATACAAACAGATGAACAAAGTGAATCTATATATGCTTCAAAGAAAAGCGTTGAACTTGAAGTCCCAGTGTCTAGTAAAACGAAGTTAGATCAGAGAATTTTGTTTTAATATTAGCTGCATTTTATTATCCACATGATCTTATCTGGATCAGATCCCCATAATAAAACAAAACAGGATCCTAGTGACAGCCAGGGTATATATCTGTCTCTTTTTGTATTGCGTTTGTATATTTTCCATATGTCTTTTTTGGCTTTTTTCTTGGCACTACAGTTTACACTACCTTACCATAACTATAATAAAAAAGTACTAGATCTCGGATCATGAAATAGATCCAGAAAAAAACAGGATTACATGTTTTTTTTGTATTTACGTGCAAAAATTTGATCCTGATCAGATCATAAAATGAAGCTATTTACATAATCTGTGTTAGTTTCCATCTGTTATAAGGAAAAACTTTTCAGATCAAAAATACCTACGTCCTACATACTTCTTTTTCATTAATATTGCTTTGAAATATCGATTGAATAGTGAAGGACATAACATCATTCGTTATACTGGCCTGTACACGAAAACTTTTTTTTTGGTTTTTAATTTTAAGAATTTCAAAAGGCAGACATGAGTATAAATAAAAGGTAGACTTAACTTTGAAAAATAATACCAAATAATAATAAATATATTCTAATTACTTACGAGTCTTTTTTTAGAAGTTTCTGACACATTGTTTTACATGTTTAAAAATGCCCTTTTCATTTTAGACATTACACATCTTTATTTACAAATCTGGCAAATAATTGGTGATATGCATTTTTTTTTAAATTGTAAACTACAATAGCTGTATTTTGTACATCTCTACGTCTTTGTTACTAAAATTTGTTGGAAATATCTATGTAATTTGTAAAACAGAAACAAATTCGTTAAAATAGTTTACAAATACAATTTTGTGTTTGTAAATTGTAATTTTGTGAAATAGACCCAAGATAACAAAATTATGACAAACTCAGTCAAGTCATTAAAAAGCTATACTCGTACTTGAATAACCAAAAAAAAAAGTGAAAACCTACATGAAAGAATTTTTTTTGGTAAAAACCTGAAACGTAGTTTTCTTACAATCAATTTGGTCAATAAAGACACAAAGTTTAATCAGAATCGTTGAAGTCAGTTTTGAGAAAATTAAAAAAAAAAATTAAATAGAGGTATGGCGCACCATTTTGAGTTTGATTTTTGTTTATAAAAAAAATCATTTTCAAAATTTTTTAATGCAATTCTGTTGGAACAGTTGGGAAGCAAACAGTTGCAAAATTATAACGAAATCGGTCAAGCCATTATAGATCTATATGCGAATAACTCAAAAAATAAGGCAATTTTCTCATAAAACGTCAACACCCTTTTTCCGTAATGCCAATTTTTAAGCAAAAACCTGAAAAGCAATTTTCTTACAATAACTTTCGTCACTACAGACACAAAGTTTAATTAAAATCGTTAGAACCGTTTTTGAGACAGTTTGAAAAGACTGAAAGCGTTGTGTGGCCAGTTTTACAGTTTTACATGAAATCACAAACATATTATGTTCTGTTTCAAACTTAAAGCAAAACGGTTCACCCGTTTAGCCTGTAGCTGAAACTACAGTGGACAAATTGACACACAAATGCAAAGACGTATACTGACTCACAGACGCACAGACCGAGAGACGGTACTTCGAAACCCTGTTTTTCGATTTATCATTACAGCCTCGAAATTTTAAAGAACGGGAAATGTTTTTCTTATTGACCGCAAATAATCGATAAAATATAAAAACACAAGATGGAATTTCAGTTTTTAAAATTTATTATAATTATCGTATGCATTTCGAACTTAAAATTGAAAGTTCATCTTCAGCGCGAGTTTAAAACAAAATGAAACGAACCCAGCTGAAAATGACAATTGAAACAAAACAACAAAATTTGCTAACAAAGTAGCTCGCTGCTTGAGCGGAGTGGTGTTTATATAAAATCACCTGCAAAGACTGCAATGCTTCTTACATAGGACAGATGAGAAGGGCTTTGAAGACAAGAGAAAGTGAACATGAAAGAACAGTAGAAAACAAGGAAATTCAAAAAGCTATACCATCACATATATTTAATTTTGACAACACAGAGCCTCACTCTGTTACTCCAATAGTTGACAATATAAAAATTTTAAAAACAGTGAATAACCCCTCTAAGTTAGATGCTTACGAGTCATTTTTTATACAAACAACAACAAATTTAATGAATTTGGAATCTGGGACAGTCATCCCTTTTTAACTCTTTTTAATTTTTGTAGATAATGTAATTGTATAATTTTTTTTGTTGTTTATATTTTTTGTAAGCGAGCTATTTTGTTAGCAAATTTTGTAAGCGAGTTGTTTTGGTTCAATTGTCATTTTCAGCTGGGTTCGTTTCATTTTGTTTTAAACTCGCGCTGAAGATGAACTTTCAATTTTAAGTTCGAAATGCATACGATAATTATAATAAATTTTAAAAACTAAAATTCCATCTTGTGTTTTTATATTTTATCGATTATTTGCGGTCAATAAGAAAAACATTTCCCGTTCTTTAATTACATATAACGACCACAAAATCACGTTTATTTTAATTTCGGTGATTAAATATCGAATATAATTTTATAAATAATAATGATTCTCGAAATTTTATTTTCAGACGAAATCAATATTTGGTCTATATAGTATCTAAATAAAACATTGAACTTATTTAGATGGAGATAGTCAAAGCCGAATGCCGTTGTACAATCGTTCTTGGGAATAACACAAAAATGTTAAGGAGATACAGAGTTTGAAGATGTGTGAAAAAAAATTCATGCGTGTAAAATATTTGAGCCCTGTTCACATTTTTATGTTTTTTTTTTAATGCATAATTTTAAATTTCGGTTTCGAATTTCATCCAATTAAGCTAAAATCATCCCAAATTTAATTTGAACAAAAGGTCTAACGATCTAAAAATTGAATTTTAAGTCTATGCAAGCTCCATTTATACTTCTTAACCCTAAATTTGCAGCTAAATTTGTCTAAATTCGTTATTTATACTTTTCATCACACTTCAACGTCAACGTTTTCTGAGGTCAAATAAGTAAACCACATCTAAGCAGTGAAATAGTTTTGGAGAGATAGGATTTTCTAGATTTTGTTGTCATTTCGAATAAACGAACAACAACCTAACCACAATTTATATAATGCAATTCAAAAATGTTGGGCCTAGCTCCAAAAATTGTAGATATAATTAAAATGCTTCTTTGTGAAAAAGGACAATTCTAACATAACTTTCAACTCCTAAGTACATAATTGAGTACTTCCCAAAATGTACTCTTAGTAATTTTCATCTTGGTTTATGTTCTATATAATAATTGCATCGATATGTTAAAAAGCCCTAAGAAGCCACCACCACATAATTTTTGAATATATTCGAGAAATTACAATTACTAAACAAAATTCTTTATATATTATTATGTAGGTACTCACTTTGTCCGAAATATCTTGCCACATGTATCGCATATAAAACTCTCATCCTTTAAACGGTCGCTACTGCCACCCTTCTGGCGTTTCCTTACTGCACCCCCAACTGAATGCACGTATTCCATGTGCTCCTTGTAATTATGCCGCCTCGAAAATGACCGTTTACAAATTTCACATTGGAAAATCTTTTCATTGGTATGCTGACGCAAATGATGCCGAAGTGAATGTTTTGCAAATGATTTCTCACAAAGTTGGCATTTAATTTTTGTACCATCAGACGATTCGAGAGCCTCGAGTCCACCCTCTGTATGGATAATCCGGTGGAATATCAACTCCGATTCATAGGCAGAGCTGGAATTTTTCAATTAAATTTAAAATTATTATTATTGTTTTTGAGGGTTTTTTTTTTATTGTTGTGGGTTACTTGCCTAAATGTGCAATCTGGACAATTCCAGGATTTCTTATTGGGATCTTTTTGGGATGAGATTGTTGTTGTTTCAATAATGGAGGATGTTGGTTTTTTAGTTGAAGTTGAAGCTACACATATTTTGTATCTTCTATGGGAACTTAGTTCTTGAGGTAGAGTGAAGGCTTCTCCACAAAGTGGGCAAATGTGTTTCAACTCAGGATGGATCGTATTGAGATGAGCTTTAAGGTCGAATTTAGTTGGAAAGGACTCTTTGCAGTATGAGCACTTTCTCATAGAGCTTGCTGTGGAATTCTTTTTGGGTTTTTCTTGTGGACTGCCTTCGGTCTTATTACAACCATCAGGATGGCTTATTTGATGTAACATGGCTTCAACTTCCGTAGAAGACCTAAATGATAAGAAAAAGTTAGGTTAAGAGGGTTTGAGATGTAAAAGAACTTCTATATACAAACTTACACATGGTGACACTTTTCACATTTCATATCCTCCCCAGGTTCCTCCTTAACCTTGATGATTCTCTCTTTTTTCATTTTATTCAACTTGGCATTGGAATTTTGTCGATGAAACTTGGTCTTCCGGTGCTTAACAGCCGCCTCAGGACTTTTGAATTCTTCATTGCAAATGGAGCAGTAAAACCTTCGTTTATTGTGCTTAAACTTTTCATGCCTCTGAAGAGCCATCTTAGACTTGAGTACTTCATCAGGACACAAGGCACATCGAAATCTTGACTGATATTCATCAGATGCTGTTCCGATTTCATCCTCAGTCTTAAATAACTCACACCGTAGACCATGCTGACGCAATTCTATGTTATATCGAAAGCTGCGATGACATTTGGGACATTCAATGGAGACTTTTTTGCTTATGATTATCGGAACTGATCTATTTATAGCCATAATCACTTCACGATGATCAGTTCCGAGAAGATGACGACGCATTTGATTGTTATCTTCACATTCGAATTGGCAGAAGTTGCACCAAAACCTCCCCGGACCTTCAGTTCGATCACGATGCTCCATCGAATTCCAATGATTTAGGAAATGTTCTTCGTCATTTGCGTAGAATTTACAGGGGCTACATTGAAATGGCGATTGAAGAACTATCTGATGTATATTATCAAGGACCATGCCATAAGATTTCGCGAGATCAGCACTTCTTCGAACATAATGATAATGAGATATCAAATGTTTGCCCATTAAATAACTTTGCATGCGATGTTTACAAATTTCACATTTCACAAAGGTTTTTCGTCTTTTTCTTTTATTCGGATCAACTGGTTCAGAGGGAGAGATATTTCGTTTTAATAGAAATTCTGGGGGAGCTGGTTGAAGACATTGTGAAGAGATTTGCTTATCTACTCCGGCTCGTTCTAGTTGTTCTTCGGTTTCGGATTTTTTCAAATGCACAGCTGATTTAAGATGTTTGTCGAAAATTGTTTTTGTCTTAAGTTTCCGACAACAAATATTACACCAGTAGTCTTGAGGTGGTTGTGGAAGATTCTATAGGGACAAAAATATTACGAGTATAAAAAATGTATTAAATTTTTGAACTACACAACTTTATGTTTCACACTTTCTTTTAAAAATCAAAAAAATTAGCATTGTGAATATTTCACGATCTTTCAATGGAAATATTTAGGGGAAAATACTGTGGACGTATTTGAATTACAAATTTTTACGTTCCACAAGTTTTTCTTTAAATAAAAAACAAATACGTTTCCAATATTTCAAGATCTTTAATTGGAAACATGCTGTGGAGAATATTGTGGAACGTAATCAAATTTTTGATCTAAACAATTTTTCATTCCACAAGGTTTTTCTTTAAATAAAAAAATATTTATGCTGACATTATTTCACGATCTTTCATTGGAAATATGTTGTGGAACGTATTCAATTTTTGAACTACAAACCTATTAAACCACAGGTTCTTTTTAGAAGTATATGCAATTTCAATATTTCAAGATCTTTCATTGGAAATATGGAGTGGAAAATGTTGTGAAACGTATTCAAATATTATTTTTTAAACAGGCGAGTACAAACTGCCAAACCACTACAATTTCCTTTTTGGATTTTATCTTATGGCTTAATGAGGGGAAAATAAAAATCAAAGTTGCATTCATTTTGTTAGAATGTTTGTTAATGATGTCAAGATTGTGGAATGTATTCATTTTTTATTATCCCACGAGTAGTGAGTACTAGACTCTTCGTTAATCATGTGAACGAGATTGTGGAACTTTATTGAAAAGAGGTTGTGAAGAAGATTGTGGAACATATTCATTATTCATTTCACGAGAGGTGAGTACTATTCATTTCATTTCCATTTCACGAGAGGAGAATACTTAGTTCTTCGTTAATGATTTCAAGATTGTGGAATGCATTCATTTCTTTTATTCTACGAGTGGTAAATACTAGACTGCTCGTTAATCATGTAAACAAGATTGTGGAACTTATTTGGAAAGATGTTGTGAGAAAGACTGTGGAACATATTCATTATGCATTTCGAAAAATAGTTTAGCAATTTAAACGGAAATGCTGGGGAACGTATTGAGTTGAATAAAATTGTGAATACTACAAACAAATAACTTACCTCATCTTTATACTCGAGTTTCTCAAATAATGTTGTTCCTGGAACCCATTTGCCTTTGGTATGCTCCACAGGAGGATGCACATTTACAACATCTACCCAAGATTCTGGTGGCTCATCCCATTCCGTCACACCTCCTTGTGGTGAATTAATTTTCGAACTAACTAAATCAACTGGTTTCCATTTACCACTAGTTGATGGATCATCTTCAGGTTTCCATTTACCTCCAGTAGGTGCTTGAATCTCTGGTGATTCTATAGCCTCAGATGATGACTTCCATTTACCCCCGCTAAGAGGGGTTTGAGGGATTTTCAATAATTTTCCTGAACTTTCAGGTTTCCATTTACCACCACTTTGTGGGATTTCAGGTGATGGCTCATCTTTTGGTACAACCTCCTTTTTGAAGGAAAGTTTCGGACGATTTTGATGGTATTCTGGTTCCGAGTACTTTTTGAAAGGTTTCCATTTATTATTGTCATTGGCTACAAATTTACTGTGCCATTTACCACCTGCAGAACTCCTTGGGACATGACTTTGATGATGATGACTTTTGCCTTTCCTTCCACTTCCAGGTTGTGGTGGCTGACTACCAGGCTTCCATTTGCCTCCAGAAAATGGAGTCCGCACATAATCTTCGTCATCCTCATCGTCTTCATCGAATTCATCAATATCATCATCTTCATCATCACTTTGTTCGCCCTCTGGAAATCCATGAACAAAAGCAATTGGTTGATAAATTGGTTCGAATTTTTTGGTTTCTCCAATATCCCTCACAACCTTCATCAAACTATCCGAATTATTTTGTTCTTCATCTTGCCAATCATCAGTTTCATCTCTTCCAGAATTTGCAACTTTTCTATCAGAAATCTGCTGATGAACAGAACTGATGGTCTTTCCGGCATTTCCCGTTCCACTAGCTTGAACACTTTGAAGTTGTAACGAAGAAAAAAATACATCTGCACCCAATTCATAAGGCAAGTCATATGGATCATTCAAAGTAGTTTTCGATGTCTTGCCTCCATCAGTTTCTACATCGTTCTTCACATAACCCGAAGTACCCGGATATTCAAAACCTCCATAGCCATCTGACACAATGGTTGCTCCTCTTGTCCCTGTCTTGCCGCCAACACAATTTGTTTTGCGATGCTGGACGTAATTATCGAGGCCGACAATTGTGGCACTACATTTGATGCACAAGTGTGTATCATCGAGGTCCTCTTCAAGCATTATAATTTAGTGTCGTTTTTTTCCTGCAAAAAGAGAGTGAGAACAAAAGAGACCAATTAAAAACATCCTGCTTATGATTTTTCGCTCTTAATCACTCATCTTCCCCAGAATAATAATTTTTCTATATAAAATACATTTCGTCCTTATCGTGTCGTTGTCGTCATAACCAAAAAAAAATCTCTCCAATGATAATATCCTTGCAGAGTGGTGAGAAAATGACAGAAGGATGAGCGCGATTTTCTCTGTCGCTTTGATATAGACATATGTTAATAGTAGCTTAAGGTTGTATGAGCCAGTATAACGGGGGAGCAAACGGAATGCAAAACGCTGGTTTTAGGACTTCTCTGATGCTCCGAAAAATTAAACCATTATTCGCATTTGTCACCCTTTTGTCGTCGTTCTTAAACATTACGATTAGTTCTCTATATACAAAAGGGGGATGCTTTTAAGAATGAGCTACTGTTAAAAAGCAAAACAAAAATGGAAGCAACAAAAAAAAAAAAAACTGCACAAAACCATTTAGGGCGAGTTATCACCCAATTTACTACCGCAAGCGAGTTTTGTGACAAGAGATACGATATTCTTGTTGTTTCTATAAAAGCCAATCTTGGAAAAGCATTAGGCTCTGTGATTTTTGCACAAAAAGGACATCCAGAGGAGGGTGATTGCTGGATGTTGATGATTATGATGATGATGGCTATTCACTTATTATCAGTGAGTTAAAAGTGAAGGCTTTTCCTTACTGTGGTTTGATGTTTTGTTGGTAGGTACAACAGATGGATTTTATTTGTCAAAGGCAAATCTTTGAGTAAAAACCTGATTCAATGGGTATAAAGCTTTAATTTGACGTTAAAATATAGGAATAGGCATTATTGCGGATATCTAAGTTTATCTGAAAAGGAACCAGTTGGTCAAATCTTCTAGTAGAGACAAGAAATTGAAATAAATCAAACTAAAAATCGATATTTTCGAGATTCGATATTTTTATTTTTTGACACAATTTCACTTTTAATTAAATTTTCTAATTTTAACTGAAACTACATGTTTCTTGCGGCTGAAACGTATTCCCCACGAGTTTCAGATTCTTTGAGCTGCTCCTCTTTCTAAATATAGAATCAAATGACAACAAGATCAAATGCGCAAGCGCCATTGATGACAGCTGATTTCATAGTCCCGATAATGTCGGAAAAGTCGAATATTTCAACATTATCGGTAGCTTAAAGTGAGCTGTCAACTTAATACTACCGATAATGTCAAAATATCCAACTAGCTGTGCTGAGGTAAAGCAAGGGTTTGGAGTTATGCGTGAGGGTAACACCAACTCTCAGGTGAAAAAGAAGAATCACGAGAAGGGGGGTCAAATCTATTGAGAATTTCACGGAGACTAGTTCCAATAATCCATTAAAAGATGAACAAAAAATATACCCAAGTATTAAAAGTCTAGAACAGAGGGCTTCGGAGGCTAGGGATCTTTTATACTTTTACAGACATTTATCTTCAGCAAAAGCACAACCGAACCGTTTGATGTCCAGAGAGTTTTAAGACAACAAGACGCAACCTTCTCCCCTCACTCCGTATTTTCAGTAATTTATCGAAAAAGCACTTTTTCACAAATAAATTTTGAATGCAGCACATAATTAACACATAAATACTTTGGGAAACAAAATAGTTTTGAATTGTTTCAAGGCGAGAGAATGTAGCTCCACTGCTAAATTTGCTTGGAACGACTCACGAGACTCCCGAACAGTAAAAAATCTAAAATAGCAAACTTTCACAACATAATTTTTAAATGCAGCACATAATTAGCATATACTTTTTGAATCAAACAAATTTTATATCGATTCAAGGCAAAGGGATGTATGTATGTCATTTTACATAGCGCGACTCTTTAATTTTCTTTGAACAACTCAAGGGACTACCGACCAGTAACTCAAAACCAGCACATTTCAATTTTCATATGCAGCACCTAACTAGAGAGAATCTTCGAAACTATCTTCCCCTTTCGCTATCTATTTTCAGTAATTAATCGAATATAGTGCTACTTTCACAACATAATTTTTAAATGCAGCACATAATTAGCACATATATATGTACTTTGGGAATCAAACATATTTTATATCGATTCAAGGCCTGGAACGACTCGACTTTGAACAGTAGCTCATCGAAAATAGCACATTTTCACAACATAATTTTTAAATGCAGCACATTATGAGCACATACAAATTTTATTTTAATTAAAGGCAAGGGGACTTAAAACATAATTTTTAAATGCAGCACATTATGAGCACATACAAATTTTATTTTAATTAAAGGCAAGGGGACTTACCTATCTCGACTATTTAATTTGCTTGGAATGACCCAGCAGACTTCGGAACTTCTTCTACCTTTCTTGCACCTAATTAAAAAAAAATGTTTCTCTTGTAAAATCACCCTTAAAACTACTTGCAACCCACCAAAAGACACATCACTTAATTCGCTCTGACAAACAACCAGCATAATCACATTAACCATAGGTAAGCTATGATATAAATTTGTCAGCAGGTGATTCAAACACATCGCTGAATCGACTTTAGTTTAAGATCATCAAATAAATTTCCTCAAAAAAATTCATCCATAGTGGGATGGAAGTAAAGGTAAAGTGTCTTCAGCATCTTGGTCCTTTTTATACTCATTCCGTTTCTTCATCTCGATATATTTTTCTATCATGAAATTTATGAGAATTTCTGTTAAATGAACTAAATAACTCGCTTATATAGCAAAGATACGTCGTCTGATGATGCGGTGCGGTGTGCATTTATATATAGTTAAATGCAACAACAAGATCGAAGTTCTCAAAGGAGTCATTGAGTCAACTTTTATTGCTCAGGAGTACCAATTCAATGGAAATATACATATTATTCGATTGGGAAGACCTTGATTAAGTTGAAATTATGACTGATAAGATGAAGTGGCTCTCTTAGGTGCTATCTTCTTATGCAATTATCATTACTATGTAGGTAGATAGATGATGATCAAGAGAGTTGGTTTAAACAAGGTATACAGCGCAGCGGCAGTCTTATATAGGTATAGGAGGAACATTGAAACGTGGGTAGAGCGCAACGATTCGAAAAGAACTAAGAAACTAATTGAGTTGCCTTATGTGAGTAGTTATGTCTATGAATATTTATTGTTGATCGTTGAAATATAAAATTAAGACATGAGATCCATTTGTTATTTATATTAAGTTACAAACATGAGATTATTAAGCGCGAATGGGGATGAATCGATGACTTTAAATAAAGGTATACATTTAAGTTGAAATCATCAGTTAATGTCTTGGAAGGTTAAATAGATTTATCTATAGCAATTAACAATCTTTCTTTTAAGTTATCTACTCTTTCTCAGACGAAATGAGTTTTTTAAATAAAACTTTTAAGCAGGGTTCGTAAAATATCGCTCGCGAATCATAAAATACGGATCTTTATCATAGTTCACGAACGATGAAATTTTCGATCTCACTCTCACGAACAAACTAAAACCATTTGTATCTCTCGTTCGGAAAATAGGAGATCAGAAAAATATATAATTCAGGTAGAATATGGTTCGCTTGCGATCGGACCCGAAAAGCTCCTCAAAACAAATTATTCTTCATCAAATATTCACTTCAGTTTGTCAAGTGAACAATTTTGAAAAAAGTAAAACCAAAATTTTTTATTTAGAAAAAAGTGAAGAATTTTGAAAAAATTGAAAAATTTTGAAAAAATTCAAAAAATTTGAAAAAATTCAAAAATATTGAAAAAGTCAAAAAAAATTTTAAAAAAATAAAAAAAATTTGAAAAAAAGGAAAAAAAAAATTAAAAATTATGAACAACTTCTGAGATACATAGTTCAAAATTTTGAAAAAAATCAAAAATTTTGAGATAATTAAAAAATTAAAAAAAGTAAATCATTTTGAAAAATATGAACAAAATTGGAAAAAGTGAAAGATTTTGAGATGCCTAATTCAAAAATTTTGAAAAAGTTCCAAAATTTTAAAGAAATATGAAAAGAGCGATACATTTGAAAAAATTTAAAAATTTTGAAAAAAAGCCAAAAATTTTGAAAAGTACGAAAAACTGTTTTGAGATAATTCAAAATTTTTGCAAACTTTTGAGAAAATTAAAAAATAAAGTCAAACATTTTGAAAAATATGAAAAAAGTGGAACACGCTACCTAATTCAAAAATTTTGAAAAAGTTCAAACATTTTAAAAATTAAAAAAAAGGGAAACATTTTGAAAAAATTAAAAAAAACTGAAAAAAGTCAAAAACAACAAAAAGGAGTTTATTTAATGTAATTTTACATAAATATTATTTTATGTAAAATACATTTTTTTTCTCTTTTGAATTGTTCGTAAATAGATCTTCAATAGTTCCCACGTTATAAATTCGGGAACGAACCATATTTTACAGATTAAAACAGATTTGATTCAATCGTAACAAAGAGTTTTATTTTAAAATTCTCTTTTGAATTTTTCACGAGAGAAAGAATCCTATTTTATCGCTCGTCGAACCTTGCTTTTAAGTGAGTTTTAAGTAATATCACTTGACAAAGTCAAAAGTGTTAAGTGAGTTGACTTCCTCAGCCTAAAGAAAAATGTCTTTTTATTTTTCAGAAGTACTGCCTCTTGCGAGAAATTGACATATTCGAAATTGCGAACTTCAAAAGACTGAAATTAAAATGAGTCTCGCAAGTAGGAACAAAAAAAGAAAACTTTTTAAGGAAAATCCAAGCCAAATTCGAGTTAATCTCAAGACCGAATAGAGAGTAAAAGCAAAAATCGAATACTTAGTTGATTCAATAAAAAAAATTGTTGGAGCGACAGCTCGCCCCTAGTAACTTACAACTCTCAACCGTTCCTGGTGTGCTTGTTATTGTCAGAACAGGAGGGGACCTACAAATTTCTGCCGAATCCGAACAGTTAAGGTGAGATGAATCTACTTTTTCATGACAAGAGATACTCTTGGAGGATTTCTCAATTCCTCGCAAGATCCGTGAAAAAACATTTGTTTTTTCTTTGTAGGTGGAATGGGCTTGGAATCGAACTCAAGACCTCCGGCGGAATAGGCCTAACGGGCTACAACTTAATTCCCTATCACCGTAGTGTTAATTTTGATTACCAACTCGAAATTTTATTTTCATACGAAAACATTGCCCTATAGACTATAGAGCAAGTAAAAATGATTTTTTAAGGGAAAACCATGTCCATTTGGAGCTGGACTTAAGCCTGAATAGAAAACAAAAATCCAACTTGATTCAAAGCAAATGATAAGCAATTTAACTTACAAAGGGTTAAAACTGATTAAGTGGCTTCGGTAATGGGATGCAATGTGATTACGCTTCTGAAGACGCCTGTCGTTATTTTTGTTAATAAAAAAAATTACGAAAACAGAATGATTGTCCCAAACCTCTCACCCAAATACCAAGATTGAAGGCTCTTAGTGTTTTAGAGTACTTATCAATCATATTTCCAAATCAATTTGTCACGTCGTATCTACGCATAACTTTCTTTTACGCACCTCAATCGCAGCTAAAAAAAACACCCAAAGGACACCTTTTGTCAAAATTCCCTCTTCCTTCATTTCAATAAAGAATGGTCAGTTAAGCCATTTTTTTGTTCAAGGTCCCACTTATTATTATACAATACAATCAATTGGTATTAATATACAGAAAAAATAGTTGAACCTAACCTTACAACACGTTTAAGTATAATTGTAGACACATATCTATCCTAATGGCTATTTATTATCCTTAATAATTCTTAATCATATTGACACGAAAATATTAAGAATTTTTATGATGCTCATAAAATAGAATAAAATAAAGGCCCATACGACGACAATAATTACAACAAAGAAATATATAAAGAAAGCAAAAAACAGCAGGAAACTCAGTTGAAATTTTCTTCCAATTCCCACACCTCACTAAACATATTTTAGGTTATACCTATCAGCCATGGTATATAGAAAGGTACGTTACGTAGATACATATCTCGTCTTTTTTTTGTTTGTTGATTGAGAGATAAGAACATAAGCGGCAGCAGGTTCTCTTTTTCCTCAAAAAAATATTTTAATTTTTTTTTCTTCCATCGACATGTCAATGTCAGAATAGAATACAAAAAAAAAAAATACACAAATACAAATACCTATACAGAACATTTGACAGGCAGCCATTTTTATAATTCAATTTTTTTTTTGTATTTATTTTATTTCCTTTTCTCGATTTTGCTATTCGATGTTATTTTTTTTTCTCGTTTTCCATCATTGATACGGTATATCTAAAACTGTCACTCAAATCTCTGACACAATCCGCCACCATCATTGGAAAACTGTCAATTCCATCCAACTGGTTACAATTTGAAGGGATAAAATAGAAATTAATCATTCTTTATTTATGTAAGTTTGTATATGGATGAATGTATGGGTTTGACACACAGACAAAATGGGGGAATGAAATGACAGAAGATAAAATAAAATAAAAATGGTTGAATTGTATCTTTTTTTTCTTTTCGTATTATACATAAATCCTTCAATCCATCCCCTTTCAGTCTTTTGTTCAGTTGTGTGAAACAATTGAATAATGTCTGTCAAATGGAAGAAAAGTTCGTAGGACGACAACAACAAAAAAAATTGAGAAACATTTTTAAGAAATGAGCAATGATGAATTGTTAAGGCAATTATTTGAAGGATGTGGATATAGAGTCACAATTTTTGTTGAAGGATGTATTATTGTAAATTTCACAAAAAAATCTTTGGTTTCTTTGTGTTAATTATTATTTCTTAATTTTTTTACATTTGAAAAAAGTTTAAAGCAAAATTTGAAAAAAGTTGTTCACTCAATTCAATTATTTGAAACTGTCATTGCTGCAATTTATTTAAAAAAAAAAATTGTTAAACATTTTTGCTTAAGGAAGTCGGATATTATATGCTTTGACACTTTTTTGAATCGAACAACGGCGCTGAAACTGAAAAAGGCCACTTTTAGGCTTCGTGGTCTTGAGAACCAGGTATATTTTTTAGGAAGTTTTTTTTTTTATTCAGACAAATATTCCTTTTATTAACATTTTTCAATTTCGGGAATAAAAGGAGAGTTGTTGTCTAAAAATATAAGGAGTGGGAAATTTTTTCAATTAAAAAAATTAAGAAGCTGGTGTTGAAGAACTTTTCTAATCTCTATCTTTTTAGGAAATAACTGGGCAGAGATTTTGACCTAAGACAGTTTAAAATTGGAAGATGAATATTTTTTGCTTACACACTTTTCTCGTAACCAAAAGAAATTTGAATAAATTGATTAAAAAAATAAAAGGGCCTAAAATGAGGGAGCAGCGCTGATGGGAGTGGGAATACGCCAAAGTTTTGTTTAATACTAAAGTCTTGAGAAATAATAAATTGCAAAGTCGAGTAGGTACATTACATATTATGCCTGTTTGGTAACCTTTTATCAACAAATTTCCCAAAAATTGAGTTTTTTTTCTATGGTCAGCAAATTGTGAAATTTTTTGAAAATTTGTAAAAATTCGCAAGAAATTTCACGTTACCAAACAGACCAATTATTGTGATGTCAAAATCTATTTAATGAAATAATTCGAGAAGCATGCATTACGCAGCTTAAGGAAGATGATTTCTTGGAACCACACGCCCTGCAAAATTTTTCAGCTTTGCTGTCAAAGTACCTATACTGAGGAAAAAAAATATTGGCTTCGCTGGCTCATTTTTTGACGGAGTGACATCTCTGAGATCTCATTTTTCTGTACGTGTCTATTTCTAAGACCAGAGATGTCATTTTTGACGTTAAACTTAAAAAACTAAAAAAATATAATTTGAAATTTGCAGATGAATTTTCTGAACCAGTCGGATCGATTGTAGGTAAGCAAATATAAAACATTTGATATTGTATTAGGGGATATTTGAAAAGACAGACTATTTAAAAAAAAAGTCAAAACAAAAAAAGAATCAACTGTCTAATAAAAATTCGATTGACGCCCATTACATATTTTGTCCGACATTTTTTGGCAGAATCAAATAATTTGGGTGTCTGAATTTGTAGCTTATTAAATGCTCATTTAAATCAAATCAAAAATTTGTAGCTCGAATATTTTTTCAGTTGTTAAAGTTTCCACTAAATAAGTCTAAAGTTAGCGGAAAAAATCCAAAATAAAAGGTACGAATTAAATTTTGTGTATAATTGGTATTTTCTTGAATTTGTAGATAATTAAATGCTCCTAAGTTGCTCAAACCTCCATTTTGTAGCTCAAACGGTTTTTAATATTCAAGTTTTTGCTAAAATAAGGCTTGAATATAGCGGACGAATAGAATATATTTTATTTGGGATCTAAAATTGTAGCTATTTTAAATGCTAATGTGTTACGAAAGAAATTATTTCAAAACGCACGTTTCCACTGCGAGTGCTGAAAAGTAACAAACAAAAATCTAAAAAGGAGTATTTAAATACATACATACTTTCAAGCCATTTTAATGAGCAAACATTTTGTAGATTTTGCGGAAAATTTTGTATTTTAAATTCAATTTAAGAAAAAAACACGCGTTTTTTCCGAAAATAATACTGAATTGGTGACAGAATCTAAAGAAATGACATTTTCAAAGTTTTTTATGTTTAAATTCGTAGAATTTACAAATTTATTGCGCAAATGCCGATTTTGTTGCTCGAATGGTTTTCTTATATTCAAGTTTCTGCTTTATAAAGCTCAAAGCCAGAGTTAGCTCCAAAATCAGTTGCCAAAATCTTAAAAAATTAAGAATTTGAAGTTTTATCAAACCAATTTTGTAGCTCGCAAAAAACGCGCGTTTTTTTAAATTTGAATTTCAATTAAAAAAACTACAAATTCGGGTAAAATTAGAAGTTAGAAAATAATGGCACAAAATTGTAAACGATTTAGTAAGATGTTAAAGCATTTTTTGTATGAGAACAATTATTTAACATCTTACTAAATTGTATAAAATTTTGCACCAATGTTTTTAGAAAACTTTTTGTGCTACGTGTGGGTATAAAGTCTTATTGAATAAAAAAAAAATAATGCAAGCAAAACAAAATTTAGTTTTCTCATATTTTAAGATTTTGGGAACTCACTTTGGAGCTACCTACATAACTCTGACTATGAGTAACATAGGAGCATTAAATTAGCTACAAATTCAGATACCAAAGTTATTTCATGCTGCTAATAGGGGACTTTGTCGATTTGACTTTATTGTATATACATTTATTATGGCTGTTTGTCATAATTTTTTTTTTTAATTATCACAAATTGACGAAATTGATACTCAAAATGTCACAAACAAATTCGTCAAAAAGAATACAAATTAAACATTATCACCCCTGTTCTGATTTCCGTTCCGAATCAAATCCGTAAACGCAATTGATTTCCGCACGGATTCAAAAAAAGTGTTCTGATTTTCACTTTCACGTTAGCTAGTATTCAAACTTTTTTTCTTTCGAAATCAGTAAAAACAAAATTCGGAACGTCAAATTCGTTGAAAAAATTAAATAAATCACAACAAAAAATTTTATGATATACGTATAATACCGTGTCAATTCAATTGGGCACAAAAATTCAAATGCATTTTCAAATGTCATATTATTCTCAATCCGATCGAAAATCAAAGCACACTCATTCCGCAAGTATTAAAAGCGAAAAGTATTCCAGAACACCTAGAGTTTGAAAACGAAAGGATTTTAAAACCAATCGGAATCAGAACAGGGGTGTATATGTGTTTTTTTTCCAATACTGGAGGGAATTTGTTGACCAAAGCGTTAACGACGCGATTTTGCAGAAACGAAAATGGAGGTTTCATATATACAAACAAATTGTTTACTCCCAAAATCGATTTTTTCATCAAATTCCCTTAGGGCTTGGAGAAAAACAGAAAAACACACCTTATATTTCAAGACTTGGGAGAAAAATTAGTTTCAAAATCGTTAGCGACGACGCGATTATAGAAAAAAAAATGGAATTTCCGTACGAATTATCGTTAAAAAATACGTGATACACGCTGCTGACACTGTTTTTCTCCGCGTTCCGAATAGGAGGTATTTTTGTTGCATTAATTAACACGCAAATTGTTTAGCCCGATATCGATTTCTTTATTTCATTTTCTTCGGATTGGAACACGCCTTGTATTTCAATACTTGGGCGAAAAATTAATTTCCAAAAAATTAGTTCGTAAAATACTTTCATTCAATGCACGAAATTTTGTGAATTGAACAAATATTTTGTAGTAAAAATAAGATGCGAAAAATTCTGTGTTACAAACATTTCGCAAAACCCATGAAAGCACTTTCGTAAACTCTTTTTTTGAGAATTTTTAGTTAAATGTACAAACAAATTCGTTCAATCTCCTAAATCTGTACGATGCTACACTTAACTTGTTTGTTATATCTATAGTTATTTCCATTCTATAAAATCTTTGCAATATCAAAAGGGAATTTGTAGAATGCATATATTCAAAAACATTTCGTGTATTCTACTGAATTTTTTCCAAGATTTTTAAAAAATACGAAAATCAAAACCTTTGCATATACATATATAAACAATACCAGGCCACGGACAAAAGCTAAAACTTCCCGCCTTAATGATTAGGAATAATAATTTTGTTGGATAAAGTTCACACTTGATATTCGCCATGTGATCTATGTAAGATGAACCGAACTTAACAAAAATTGGCTATTTAGGCCCTCACTATAGTCAACTGATAAGTTCAAGTAGCTGGGTCGAAACACTAAAGGAAATTTAAAGCTAAAATTTCTAAAAAGTGAGCACTTTTCTTCATTATTAAAACAATTTTTATTTTATAATTTACAAAATTTTTGAAATTGAACATTTTGGAATACAGAATTTTGAAAAACAGAATTTTAGATTTTCAGAATTTTGGAATACAGAATTTTAGATTTACAGAATTTTAAATTACAGAATTTTGAAATACTGGATTTTTGAAACTGAATTTTGGCACTTACAGAATAATGGCGCCAACCCTCCCAGAATTCTAATCAAACCCCTGATTCGCTCCATCCATGCAAAAAAAAAACAGTTTCAACTTATTTTTTCTCTTTCGATTGGTAGACTATATCGGAAATCTAGAACAACACTGTTTCGGATGAGGAACAATCATCATAAAATTGCTAAGAAAAATCAAACTTTAACCAAGTTTTGTGGGACACCATACTATTTGACTAAATCACTTTGATCGAAACAACAATTAAGAATACAAATATTAAAAAACAAAAAATTGGAAAACCCTAGCAATATTTCTGAAATTTTTCTTTGATTCAAAAGTCGCACCTTAATCGAATGTATAAGTACTGTCAATATATCAGAGGTCCAGAATGTTTCTAATGACTTTTGTTTCAAATGAACACATTTCAATCTCAACATGATGTTTGATGATAAACCATAGTTTATCTTCATACAAGCAATTTCATCAGTATACCCCCCATCATTATATATAGGGGCGTGGGCACATGCTATGTCCAATGATTATGCTTATGATGGTCATCTGATGGTAGACAAAAAACAATTTCCGGAACAACTTAATCCTCTCAATGCATCCATCTTCTAATTTATATAAAAAAAAGTTTGACAATTGTCGCCATCATTACGACGATGCAGCGTGCCAAGCACCAACAGCATATCGTCGCGTCGTCGTCGTCGGGCACGTGGGCATCATATACTCCAAATGGAAGCACATCCTGCACCGTATACACATGTATGTATATTTAAGAGGAGCTTGCACCATAACCACATTTGAGCTCCACAACCACAAGATGGTCGGTTCATCGGTCGTCATCATATTGTTGTCGCCCCAATCACTCGCACGGTTAAACATGAAAATTAGATGATATACGATCGAGATGTTAACAAATCTTCTGATTTTTTTATTCTTAATCCAAAAAATGAAAAAAAAATCAAACGAAACGAAACAAACCAAAAATTATTCAAATTGGTTGAATTCGGGATTTGAGATTCGAGAAAAATGATGATGGGGATTTAGAATGAAGAAGAAGAAACCCTGTTGCGTGGTCCAGTCTTTCAGTCGTCGAACGTCGTCGTCGACATCAGACAGAGAGACTTCTTCTTTATGGGCTTTTGTCATCCGTAAATCATGTGTTTAAGCGTATTTTTATGTGTCAACTGATTAATTCGATGATGTGGCCATAAAAATGTTCTTCCCTCTTCCCCGCATCAGCCATCCGCAAAGACGACACAAGTAAGTGGCCACGGCCATTCAATGATGTTCGTGATATGGTGCTATGGTCATTTGGGATTGAATTTTGGACTCTGTATATATAGAGAGAAACTGGGATGCGCTACAATTCTATAAAACCTACGCAAAAGTCCCAGAGTGCGGCGGCGATGGCAGCAGCGGCGGCGCGGCATGTCGCATCTCAAAAGCGAGGGCGATTATCATAAAATATTGAATTAGGAATGTGTGTATTGCTGCGGATGGACATGACATGATACATGACATAGAAGACGACGACTCATCCCCCCATTATATACCATCACATATCCAGGATGATATGTTCGGAGTCAATCGAAGACAAATAAAATCTGGAGACAATCAGTGACGGCAACGAACATCGACATCAGCGAGATGAAGAGTTTTATGGGATGATGTGTTTTTTTTTTTTTTTTCCAATCCGGTTCGATTCGGATTTTGGATTGCGGCTTTGGGGATTTTTATATATTGATTTTAAAGAGCCATTATATTCCCTCTTGTTGTCGTTTTTTTTTTTTTTTGTTCCATGTGTCATTTTGGGAACTCATTTTAAGGTTTTTATAACTTTTTGATTTGATTTTGAAAATTGTACTCGAATTATCGCCGGATGGGGAATAAACTTAATGAATTATCACGCATACATATTGTCTCACATTTATGCATGGAGAGAGAAATGATCGTAAAATGGTAAAAAGTGAGACAATTTATCAGACAGCGAGGGACATCAAGAGGAAGAGAGCGAGTTTCCATATAAACTTATTGATGAAATAAGCCTATTTTATTGAGCAATAAATTTTTACAATGGGATCGCTCGGCAGAGGGACAGACAAATCACTGTTTTTATTTGAGTTATAAAAATTTTACATCATACAGGGAGAGTTCATTGGGGTCTGATGGAATTTTTTTTTTTTTTTTTGAAAATAAAAATAAGCTGAAGGTTGATTTGTTTTGGTTAAAAAAGATAACCGTCTTGTATAAATAGATATTGACCCAGCTGCCATATAGTGTTTGTCAAGAATTTTATTATAGTTGTCATTTGGCTTTGATGACATCCATTGCGGTCTATTAGTCAGTTTTTTGATGACTCAAATCTTTTCTAAATAAGTAGCCGCTATGAATGTTTCTTGGAAGTTTTCAAGTTTTATTAACAGAAAGGTTCACTTCTTTCTTTGGTCGCCATTTTTTTAAACATGCATTTTGACAGTTCATGCGGGTTACGATATGTAAAATTATTATGGAGAAATGAATAGATATAATGAAACACCAGTTGAAATGTGTGAAAAGGTGATACTGATACGCGGAATGAGACCATTGACTAAGATATAGGCTATAAACAGAGATGGGCATATTAAAGCTGACATTCGCATAAGTAAGTATAAGGTAATTCCCAACTAAATATAAAATAGGGTGGCGCGACAGCTCAAGTAGAACCAGGGCCCTATTCCATAAAAATTGACAGGTGACAATTCTACAAATTTGTCACACTTGTCTGACAAATCTGTATTTCATAAAATATTGACAGGGGACAAATTTGTCATATATTGACACATTTGTCGTGACAATTTTGTCATTGTCATACCTACCTATACTTACTGACAAATTTTTCGTGACAATGACTACATGGTATGTACTGAGTTCCACTTCCAAAGCGAATGTAATGCACATAGAAGTTGGGTTTTAGCATCTAGAGAGTAATTCCTCTTTGATGGGATGCTGTAAATGTGAACCAATTCTCGATAAAAATATAGGTATTCCGCGGCTGTTTTTTCGACACGAAATTTTTTTTACGATTCGAAATCATTATTTATTCTCTGTTAAAAATTTCGAGGGCTGAGAATTCCAACTGAGAATGTCAACACTTTCACTTGGAAATATATCGTTTATTATTTTAGATCAACTACTGTCTTTACACTGTCCACACTTGACCGTAACTGAGTTTCCTGTCGCAATTGTCATTTAAGTACTGACAAATATGTAAATTGTAATTTTTTTTTCATTTCATAAAAGAATTGTCAGTACCTACAAATTTGTCGGAAAATTCCTGACAATTGTGGAAAAATACTTGACAATTCATTGTCATGGCAATTTCTTTATGAAACGAAAAGATGACAATTGTCGGGTATTTTCCGACAATTCTACAAAATTGTCAAATTGTTTATGGAACAGATTGTGACAATTGTCAAGTTGTAAATTAACAAATTGTCACCTGTAACCTGTCGCAATTGTCAATGTTTATGAAATAGGGCCCAGGGCCTATGTGACTTACAACTCTCAACCATTCCTGTGTGCGTGTTATTGGCAAGAATGAATGGGACCTACAATTTTCTACCGAATCCGAACGGCTAAGACGAGAAGCACTTTTCCATGATAAGAGATATTCTTGGAGGATTTGCCAATTCCTCGCAAGAGGCAGTAACCCGTGCAACACATTTGTCTTTAGGTGGCATAACCCACGACCTTCGGCGTAACAGTCCTAAGCACTTATGTACCATTACGCTACTACCGGTAATTCCCAATACTCGATAAAACATCGATCAATTTTTAAGCATTAGCAAATTTTAAATTAAATTTTCATAAATTTAAATCGACCATTAATGCACACTGGGTGAATTTTGAACCAGACTAACCCCAGAGCTAATTTTGCTTCAACGACAAACCTGATAAACAACACTGGAGTGAAATTCATGTAAAAATAATTTAATTTATAATTTTGACGCTGTTATAATCTCATAAGATACTTCATTAAAAGCCAACCAAAAAATATATTAGGGAAATACATAAAAAATAACACTTAAAAAACCCACTTTTTCTTCAATAATATATAAGTAAAGTAACATGACGGATGTTGTTGTATTTTTTTATGATTAATTTGGCTTCCGTCTTTTCTTACACAATAAACATATAAGTAACAATACGACGACGCATGGCACAGACGCGTTCAACCATAACACCCTAAACATAAAAGGGTTATTATAATACTTCATTTATATGAGGGTTATAAACTTTTTTTTATTAATTAGCTGGTTATAAGATATATCATGTGTCTCATAAAAAAAAAAAATAACAACTCATATAACTTCACTCTATATAATGACCTTTTTATATGTTTTAATGTGTTTAAATGTATGTAATTGAATTTTATGTACAACCTATACTTTTATTTACTAGCTCATCAAATATATATTGACAATTAAAGGAACATAAAATATTTAACAAAACAAAATATGTACACATATAAAAACGTTAAATGGTGTTCAAAGACATCAAAATGCTAGTTAAAAAGGAAATGTAATATGTCGAAATTTAAAGGGATGTATTTAGAGAAAAACAGGAGACAAGGCGACTATGAAATTAAGGGCCATTGTTATATGTATTATCATTCTCATATTTTTCTTGCACCAACCTACTGATAATTTTGTCGTTCTGAAAACAAATTTCGGCTTTGAGGTAGGTGTAGGTGTAAAATTTAAAAAGTTTCCATTATAAAAATTGAGTAGAGATCAACAACATTTCTTTCGTACAGGTAAACAAAAATAAAAAAAAAAATAGGCTCCGGGATCTTAGCACCTCATATATGGGATATTCGCAAAAAAAGTATGCCATTTGAAAGGCCAATTAATAAGCTTATATAAAAAATCTATATCTGACCAATTTCTGAAACTGCCTGACCTTTTATAAGGATTAAGTAACCTTTCAGATGGTATATATGTACCTACTTTTTTCGAATACCTATCCCACAAATGAGGTGCTAAAAATCACTATGACCTTGAAAAAAATTATTAAACAAAATATATGCCTGGCCAATTACTGAAACTACCTGACCTTCTATGACCTTTTAAATTGCATACTTGTTTTTTTTTAATAAATTCCACAAATGAGGTGCTAAAAGTCTTATACTGTGACCTTGAAACTTTCTTTTTTAAATTCATAAAAAAAACCTATGCCTGCACAAATCACAGAAACTAGCTGACCATTTATGACCAATTAGATGGCATACTTTTTTTACGAATATCCCATATATGAGGTGCTAAGATCCCGGAGCCAAAAAATAAAACAAAAAAAACATATTGATAAAAAATAATTTGTTTTCCAACCACTTGGGCTCTTTTCTCCATAGAACTTAGCCGCTGGAATCAAGCCAGTTCAGTCCAAGAATAAAGAATTAAGCAGCTAAAACGTTGCCTCTAAAATCTACCAGATAGAACGTACCTCTAGAATCTTGCTCCTAGAATCAAGCTGCTTGTATCTAACTGCTAGAATTTAAACACTAGAATCTAATCGCTAGAATCAAGCTACTTTAGAATCTAGATGCTAAAATGAAGCCTCTAGAATCTATAGCCACTAGATTCAAACTTCCAGAATCTAGCCACTATTATTAAACTGCTAGAATCTAGCCTCTAGAAACTACCTGTTAAAATTTACCCACTAGAACCAAACTGCTAGAATTTGGCTTCTAAAAAGTATCCGCCAGAATCTAGCCTCTATATAGAATCAAGCTGCTAGAATATAAGCACACTAGAAACAAGATGATAAAATTTTATAGTCCCTAGAATCAAGCCATTAGAATCAAACTGCTAGAATGTAACCTCTAGAAACTATCTGTTAAAATTTACCCACTAGAACCAAACTGCTAGAATCTAGCCTCTATATAGAATCAAGCTGCTAGAATATAAGCACACTAGAAACAAGCTGATAAAATTTTATAGTCCCTAGAATCAAGCCATTAGAATCAAACTGCTAGAATCTAGCCTCTAGAAACTTATCTCCTGAATTAAGCCTTTTGCTGAATTCTATACTCTAGAATCTAGCCGCGAGATTCAATCTGCTAATCTAACCGGAAGATTCAAACTGCTAGAATCTAGCGACTATAGAATTTAGGCTCAGTTTCACACTCGATTAAGTGTCACTTAAGCGCCAAATATGGAAAACTAATGCACAATATCGCAGTGTAAACATATCGGGATAAGTTACACTTATAAAACTCGCATGTTGACCACTTAAGTTCCACTTAATCAAACTGTAAAACGGCGGTAAAAGTGCCAAAATGGGAAAATTAAGTGTTACTTATTTTGTAAAATGTACTTCACAGTGTGGTGGTTCTTAACCCTTACAATTTAACTGCTAGAATCTAACGACTTTGTTTAGAAGATTCATATTTGTATGTCTTAACCCTCTACTGCAGAAAAAGCCGTTTATGGCTTTTAATTCTTTTAAGGCCGAATATTGGGATTTGGCAACTGCTATTGGAAAAGTACCGTTAAGATCATTTAGATAAGTTTTTTTGTTTATGTGTTTTTATGTTATTGATTTTCTTTTTCTTTGTACAATCCCGAAAAAAAAATAAAAAAAAATTGTTTAAAAAATGTTTTTTGTTTTAGTCTCTTAATTGTACAAAATGAAAACTGCGTGCAGTAGAGGGTTAAACGAAAAAATTCAATCGTTTAAACTTCAATTGACGATGTCGTCAGATGATTGACGTCTTACACAATGCCTAAGAGCAAAGATCTCTAATTCTAAAAGTTTTAAACCAAATCCGAACCTGTCCAAAAAGTGAATCTCTCAAAAAAAAAGGACTTTTTTCTTTCTTCTGCGATACCTACATAAGTAAAATAGTCTTAAAATTTATGACCTAACATCGTAAAATTTTTGACATTTACTGCGAATCAATCACATCAACAACCTTCTGTTGTACAATAAACATTCAATATAGAAATAGAAACAAAAAAAAAAAAACCCAAAACCCTTGTTATACTGTATGATGCAGCAAACAAAAATGAGGTCATAAAGTTAAAATACACACTTTTGGAGGTCGTAAACAGTTTTAAGGTTTTGTATTGTTTTTTTTTTTTTTTTTTTACGACCTATCGCCCATCAGAAGGATGGATTGTGTATACCTATATATAAACGATTAAAATTATCAACTTTGACTATATAATCTGCTAGGGAGGTCTTCGATCAATATTATGGTATTGTTGTGAGTGTTTTGTTGTAGGTAAACGAAATTTAATGGTTTTATCAAGGTACGTACTTCCTGGAGATGAAAAAACAAATCAAAAGAATATAAATTTACGATCAAATTAAGTTTATTTTGATTTAAAATTTCCGCCGCTCCTTTTCGATTTTTTAAAAGAAGAGAAAAAAAAAAGCGTTTTGATTTTGTCAGACTTGAAAAATTAGGAACATCTCTAGTTAAAAAAAAATTGCGTGGGTGCCGGGACTCACGGTTAAGATGTGTAAAAATTATTGTTCGTCCAAGTGCCGGAGTCTTGTTTTTGAACGCACCCAATTACAATGCTACGTGTGCCACGTAATGTGTTACACGGAATATATTACACGTAAGGCTCACGGTTTTAGTTTAACCTACCGCCGGAATAAATGTTTACACTTAAAAAAAAAAAACTGTTAATTGCCAAAGTTGTTCCCCTAGGACCATGGACACACTAATGAACGTTTTTGTGAACTATTCAAAAGATATAGGTAGGTAACTAGATGTTTGTTCAAACGTTTACATCTCGTTCCCATGTTTTGCAAGGATCAAAAACTAGGAATACCTACCTATACAAAAGTGATGCAACAAAGCCGTCTATATTTTGCGTACAAACTTTCTCCGTTCACCTAATTTCCTAATCACAAAACTGCAACGAATTTTATAAAAGAACAATTAAAACAATAGAATAATTCTATAACATTGTCACAAAAACGGAGAGAGTCCTTTTATTTTTTTCTTGTCAATGAGCCATGTGCTGTGATGTGACGTGACGGTCGTTTGTTTTTACGTCAATTATCAGACCATAAAGTAGGTATATACGTTTTCAAAGGACATTTTTATGAAGGTGGCCGCCCGTTGTTGTTATTGCCGTCGCTGTTATCGTCGCGTATATATCGCTATTGTGCTATGAGCTCATTGTCACCCCATGAAACAAAACAAACATCATGGATATAAAACTAAGGGCAACAACAACAACAATAATTATATAACAACAAAAAATATTATATAAAGAAATATATATAAAGCCTAGAAAAAAAAAGAAAGAACAGAACAATGCCATTCTCATCGTCATCGGTCCTGTTGGCAATAAATCACTCACTCCTGTGGCAGTTCAATTCTTTTTTTTTTTTTTTTTTCTATTTCGTCCTTTTGTAGGTATTCCTTCTTCAGTCTGTCGACTTTTTGATGTACGCATTTCTTATAATATATTTTAGTATTATTGCGTAAAAACAGGGGTGACATTTTTCTTACATTATGTCCTGATAAGATTCTGCTGGCGTTCAGGCGCGGACTTTTCGACGGGGTATTGTGAAATTTTTCAAGAGTTACAGTGAATTCGTTTTGGGTTCAAATCCCAGCCTATGGCACCTATAAAAACAGAAGTTTGTTCACGTGTTATTGCCTCTTGCGAGGAATTGACAAATCCTCCAAGAGTACCTATCTCTAGCCGGATTCGGCAGAAAATTTTAGATTCCTTAAAATCACACACAAATGAATGGTTAAGATTTGTAAATTACTAGGCCTTGTTTCTACACGATCTGTCACGCCGCCGCCAAATTTATTTATTTATAGTCACTTTGTTTCTCACTAATTTGTAAGAAATGTTCGATAGGAGAGTGAGCCATGACCCTCTTATTGATTCACTATGTGATAAAAGAGAGTATTTTACTGAAATCTAAAATTAATTTATCTTAAAAAATGGACACTTATAGGCAAAAAGTTTTAAAGTATTTTTGTACATAATTTTTAAAGCTATGAATTTAATTCAGAATATTTTCTGTAAAATCTGCAGTTGTCGAGATATTCGAGAAAAGATATTTTTGAGACATTTGATCCCCTGTTTTAATAAAATATGCTCAAAATCTATTTTCTTAAAATTTAAAAGTGAGGAAAGTCTCGCTAATGGTGCAATCGCATTGGATTATCTCGTCGGTGAAAAGAAGCTACAAAGGTTCGAATTTAGTCTATATTCCAACTAAAAAGACTTTTTTCAGTGGTACGACCTCTTTTGAGGAAATGACTGAAAATTCTGTTAAATTATGATAAATTGCCTTTCATCTAAGCTGTTCGGATTTAGCAAAAACTTATAGGTATGTCTGGACACGAAACGTGAAACGGCCTCATCTTGGCAGTCCATGAGTGAGGTACTAAGTCCTAAAGCATTCGAGACAAGACCGCATTTGTTTGACTGAAATTTACCGAGAGTCTTGGCGGTCTAGCGTATCTAGTCTAGGAAGAAAACAAGTTTCGAAGAGCAATAAAATATTATTTGTTCTCTCGTGAAAAATTCAAAAGGGAATTTTATTTCTAATTTGATCGCGAATCTTATGTTTTGGTTCCTTTAAAATAAAATTTGTTTTCACGATCGAATCAAATCTCTTGGGATCTGTAAAATATGGTTCGTTTCCAAATTTGTCACTTAGGTACTATGGAAGATCTATTCACGAACCGTTAAAATAATAATGTCGATTATGGAATCCGCATTGCTTGGTCCGCAGTGATTCTCAGTACAGTGTTCTCTTTTCTATTCACGACAAATGGGAAAAGAAACAAGAGAACACTGTACTGAGAATCACTGCGGATCCAATATTGCGGATTCCATAATCGACATGAATAATAAAAGGAAATTTTAAATGCATAAATATAATATATAATGTAATATAACATTAAATAACCTGTTTTTTTTTCTTTAAGTTTTGACTTTTTTCAAAATTACTTTTCCCAAAAAGTTTCTTTTTTCACCTTTTCTTACCTTTTTCAAAAGTTTTGACTTTTCTCAAAATTTTTGACTTTTTTAAATTTTTTTGACATTTTCCAATTTTCCAATTTTTAATTTTTTACTTTTTTCAAACTGTAAAAATTTTAAAAAAGTGAAAAATTTTGAGAAGTCAAAAATTTAAAAAAAAAGTAAAAATGTTCCATAATGTTTCCTTTTTTCAAAATTTTTGGAGTTTTACAAACATTTTTAAATTTTGTTTTTTTTTTTTAAATTTTTCACTTTACATATATTTACATATTGATAAATAGTGAAATTTTGTACAGAAAATCAAAAAAATCTGATCAACTTTTCTGTGATAACTATCAATTTTTTAGTATATTACAATGGTCTGGCTCCACTTTTTCAATGATGAATGAAATTTTCTCAATATTGTTGATTATTCAATATTAAAATAAAAAATTGACTTTTAAAATTAAATTTTTAGTGAGTTTGTATTTATTTATGAATTATTGCGGTCAATAAGGAAAAAACAGAACCTAAAATAAATTGTTGAATATCGTTTTTCAATATTTATCTACTTTAAATATCGTTTTTCAATATTTATCTATACTTTAAATTAATTGAGTTCTAATTTACCAAATTTCAATATTTCAATTGATAGTTGCAATTGATAATTGACAATCGCATAGGTCTGTAAAACTCAAATTATTAAAAAAAACTAACCATTTGGGTTGTTAAATATAGTTTTAAATATTTTAAAATATCAATTGATAATTGACTATTGTAATAGGAGTTTTAATATAAATATTTAGCTGAATCTAGATTGAAACCTCAGATGATACCAAGACGATAATATATAAGACCTTGGGGGTTCTCCACAAGCCTCAACACTAATTTAGTTAGTTATTTGTTTATTCATCAAATTCTAGCAAAAGAAAACTAAAAATAAGAATAATTGTTAATCAGCAATTCTTATACTCAATTCCCTCCCACTCTCATCCGCCCCTGATTCTGTCTTAAGTTTGGCGCGAAGATATTTTCGCAAAATCGACAAAGAATTCGTTTTTTTTTTCTTCTTTTTCTTCCACTACTTCTTCTTTCTGTCTCGAAGGACTTTAAGGGTATATTTTGACGTCTGCTGATTTGCTACTTTTTTGTTGTTGGGTCTTGGTTTGGTTTGGTTTTAGTTGCCATTTTGTGTGCGATGTAGATATCTATCTCTACGTCTTTTCCATCAAAGCCCGTCAGAATGTTGTAAATTTAGTATTCAAGGATTTACTATATGTTTTCTTTAAGGGGGTAAGTTATGGTAACAACTTAAATACATACATATACATTTTAAGGATAAAATAAATGGTGATGGTGGTCCTTGTTATATGAGAGTGTATATGTATATGTATGTGTGTGTATTTTATTTTTTGACGTGCTATATCCGTAAATTATGTTTATGTTATATGTACCGGCAGCATTGGCATGCGGCAGTGCGACGGAAGTTGTGGGCCATGTGCTGATGGTTGCTATACGAATGGATGGATAGATGCTATGTGGATGAATATATAGTGGGATGGATGGTGGGGAGGTGGATTGAGGGTGTGTTTTTGGTTCATGATGACGGTTCTGAGAGAGATAATCACATGAATCATAGTTAATCTCTTCTTTCGGGGATAATAATTTAGGCAGCTTGGAAAAAATGTTGCAGAACTTTTTTTTTATATATAAATATAAATGTACATATACATATATGTAGTACATAGGTATATATGTAGTTAATTTATTTGTATATGTTTTATTTAACGCTGAATGGTTTTATTTTACTTATGAAAAATATACAATAACTCGTAGGTAGGTAGCAGATATAGCACCTCAGTTTAAAAAAAAAAAATTATAATCAGGTGTAGAAGAGTTTAAAATTAATTTTCTTTCAAGTTTAGGTAGATACCTATGTAGTATTCCTAGAGCTAGTACCTACCTAGTTAGTCCATTGATATGTTACATGACCATTTTGAACAGGGGCCTAATTCCGTAAAACGAAAACGATCGAACGATATCGTTTTGGCAATATCTGTCCCTATCTTTCTATTTAGATGTAATAGATATGAGTATTGTCAAACGATATCGTTCAATCGTTTTCGTTTCACGGAATTAGGCCCCAGGACAAGATTTTTTTTTGGATATGTAGGGGGGGGGGGGGGGTCAGAGTGAGTGTAAAAATAGTTTTTTTCGGGATTGAAATCCCCACTTTGGCCACCATCTTGGATATGTGTAAAACGGTTTTTTTTTCATATCTTAACAATGATGAATCTGACAAACAAAATTCTTCCACATTTTCGTATAAAGAATGTTATTCTCTACAATTTTGGTATAAACACTTTTTAAGCAGTTGTTGAAAATAAGAAAAAAAAATATAACTAAAAATGGAAGAACGTTTGTAAGAAAAACAGCAACAGTAGGTAGGTTGGTGACACAAAGAAATCATGCATCATCATGTTTTATTTGGTTTGTTTTTGTTGTTTCTTTCATATCTTTTTTATCGGATTTACATGCAAATTAATTTTATTCTTAGAATAGAAAGCATTCTTTTTCTTTATTTGCTTAAAGATAATCCACGGTTTAAGTTTCTTAAACTCTAGTTTCGTTTTCACAAATTTGGTTCTTTCTAAGTTATGTTTAAGAATTTCTAAGAAAATTTCAAAGGAAGTTGAACGACATTCTGAACTGTATACCTGAGTCCAATTTTCTTCCACAAGGGATCTTTGGAACTTTTAAAAATCTATCTCAGTAACTAAATTTCCTGGACCATCTACAATGCCATCAGGTTCTTCGCATATTTCAAATAACGATATCCCTGTGGAGAAATGATCTGTAATATTTAATTCAAGTACATAAGGTAAGCAATTAATTAAGCATTTCGAACGCAGAAAAACATGGTCAATACAGGTTTTGGAGCTATTAGTAACTCTTGTTGGAATATTTATTTTTGATTCAAACCCAAAAGACGACAAAAGAAGAAAATATGCATCACTACTCATTGGACAGTTTATATTTGATTTGAAATATCCATATGTATCCATTGCAGGCGATAGATACTGACTACGTCAATTTGAATTTTTGCTATTTTCAATTTTAACTATAACACAGTCTGCACTTTTTAAAACAGGAATAGAAACCTCAAGATTTATCAAGATCTTCGACACTTTTAATAAATTCGATCTTCGTATCGCTCATCATTATATTTCCATTATGCACCCACAGGATCTTATATTTTAGAACTTTATTCGCCTTTTTTGCTTCCTTCAAAAGATGTTTTGTCTCACTTGGTAGCCAGTCATTGATAAATATCGCATCGACTTTTTTTTTCGTAGGATGCTGTCAAAATTCGCTTTTTGATGCGCCTGTTTCAAAACTTTACAACCACAGCGCGGGTTGGTTCCCCTTTGTTCCTCTTTCTTTAGCATATATCGATGTCATTGTCATCTGTTTTAATGCCTACGCCTTGCCCGATGATTTTAGGCACAGTGTGACGTATGTTTTCATTCTCCACTAGCGGAACTTCTAGCATTTCGATGTTGTTTGTGTGCAACATAAACTCTGGGTTTTTTAATTTCTCCTTGTTTTCTATTAACTGAGACCTAAGCTGGGCATTCTCTTTTTTTATTTCTACAAGCAACTTTGTCGTTTGCTCCAGATACAGAGAGTTGAGTTTTCATCATGTCAATAGATTTAACGGATGCGAGAGTTTCTTGGAATACCAGAAGTTGTTTGTGTATTCATCTATTGTGACATCTTTAAAATCACACTGCAAGACGAGATTGGTAATTTTTGCACTTTATTGTTATTCATTTCCTTTTTTAGGCAATCAGTACAAGACCAAATTTCTTTATTTTTTATCATTTGTTCAACAGCTTGAGTACCAATATTAACACAGTCTGCATGCATTTAAGAAAAATTCCCATTCAATTGACAATAGATCTTATTTTTAAATAAATATTTAAATTTAAACACAAAAATAAATTTTTTTTTATTTTTTCACATGTTAAAAATTCAAAATTAAGCTTAAATTTTGAAAATATTGTATTGTCTAGAATGCTGATTTCGCCAAAGGCGATAAGTTATAATAGCACCTTTAAAGTCAAGTTCTTCTTCAAAGAATCAAAGGCTTAAATTCAAATTCAAAATTATGAAAAATACTTTGGTAATATAATTATGAAAAATTACTATAAGTCTTTTTGTTACATCTTGTTGGTATAGTACCAAAAACAGGTAGATATACCTACATATTTATGTATATATTCGATCTAGATAAAAATAAAAAACAATTAAAATTAATTTTATATATGCAATATGGCATCACTGTTGCTCAATTAATGTTAAAGATTTATGATTTTGTTCAAATCATCCTGCTTTTGAATTTTAATCACCCCAAAGTATTCCCAGCTCGGATGGTCAACCGTTAACAAATATGTATGAATAAATATACTGCACATCACTTATAACGACAACTTCGTCGTCGGTCGTCATCATATCGTCATCAGCGACATCATCACGCGAAACTTAAATTTCATACTCCCAACAACCTAACGATGAATATTTATTTTATGGCAATTTTATTAAATAAAATATTTTTATCACTCCTCCATTAAGAAGCCTTTAACAGCAGCACAGCGCCCCCAGTTCCCAGTTGGCCCCATCATCGTATTTGATGAAGCTTTTTCTTTCAAAAAAAAAAAAAAAAAACGCTGCAGCTGATATGTGATCATCATAATCACTATGGCTGTCCTGAATGGTTTTGACAGGTTCAAGAAACCCATCGACCGTGCATCGTCGGATTCTCTTATTCCGCAGATGATATGCGATCCAAGCTGTTATACTAATAGCAGACCCAGGCTCATCCCAGGTACAAGTATAAACCTAATATAGAAGAGACATCATTTGGGTAAATGTATAAAGACAGCTTCATTTTGATGGAATTCCTTCCATCCATTCGTGGAGGTTTTACGACTTTTCCAAGTCGATCTGTATAGAAAGACAAAGGTGATGAAGGGGTGAATCGAGGGGGAGGCGCAAGGGGTGGACAATATTAATGCATTTATTTGTTTTGAAATTTATACATCGAAAGGAGGCTGCTGCAGCAGTTTTATTAAATTAATGAAACCTTAAAAATGTTGAGATGTAATTTCTTGCAATAATTTATTTATGACTCTTGTGAGTATAGTCAGTCGAAAGATGGAAATTGGTACAATTATATTGATATGGTTCGGTCAGGTGGGGAAGAATTTGACGACGATGATGATGATGGTCGATCGTTAAAATGGATATCATCATCTTTGTCAGGATTATAAATATAGAAATTCTTGTCATTTAGTGCAGCACAGGGCTTGAAAAAAAAAATGACGTTCCAGTCATCATCATCCGAATCATCATAAGAGAGCGAAAAAGGGGGCGATGATGGTGTGAAGAGGGGCAATTATATTGATGTGCTTCAAACATTGATGGGTTTAATATACAATTTAAATGTCGTAAAAGTTTTTATTTATTTGCCAAGTGAATTGAGGAAGTTTTACGATAATTTGTTAAGGCGCGCATCACTCTGGCCTGCCTGTGTTGTTATTTTGTTGTTGTTGTTATTATTGGATGTTTAAATTATTATACATTATTTATTTTATATTTTTTTTTTAACTTTTAATATTCTGATGGAATAATATGGGTGTTGTATATTTTTGTACATCTAAGTGCTGTCACCATGCATTTATATTGAAAGTAGTTTAATTTTTTACGATTTAACATAAATTTTGTTATTTCATTATATGGCAAATGGCTGGATTAGGTACCCTTTTATCAGGCTTATTTTTGGAATATTAATATTCGATTTGAGTGGCTTTTAAAAAAGTTGTTATAGTAGATTTAAAAATTTTGTAATTAACTATTAATGTATTTATAATAATTTTTTATAAATTAAAAAGACATTTACATAGAAATGGAATATTTATATATTAATTTTTCTTAAACCTGGAACGTCATCTTCGTGAAAAGTTAAATACGTCCAGAATTTCAAAAAGACACATATCTACAGAGTTTGAAAATAGAGAATAACTTCGGGCAGAAAAATTAAACTCGTTCAGAGTTCTACGGTTTAATATTAAAGAGTTTTTATGGAAATTGTAAAGAGCGTCGCTTAAATTCGTTCAGAATATCATATAAACTCGATCTGCATTTGAAAATAGGAAATGATTTCAGGCAATATGTGTAGATAATCTCATTCATTAAAATAATTTTATTTTATTTTATTTTATTTTATTTTATTTTATTTTATTTTATTTTATTTTATTTTATTTTATTTTATTTTATTTTCCAACTGCAACCGACAATTAAAATATTCATATATAAGAAATGAAAGTATAAAACTTACATCAGTGTCTTTTTCCTATGCAAAATTTCATCATTTCTTTTGAAATTCGTTGCAAAAATAAACTGATGTTCAGCTGTTTTTAGAATATACCATTAATGGCGCATAAAATTATTCGATTCTGAAACCAATCAACATGAAATATTGTGTACACTATATTTTTGTTGATAAAATACGCCATTTGAAATGGGCAACTACATTTCGGTGTAGAATTACATCCTGCGGAAATTAAATACACCAAACTACATATTATGTATTGTGAGAAATATAAACAACAAATTGTTATTGAAATTATTCAGTTGTCATTTCAATATTTCAAATATGTATTAACAAAAAATGAGTTCAAAATACACGTAACACAAAAGCAATTAAAGGAAAAAGAAAATACGGACGAAAACGATGATTAGGCTGCATTGGATTCCGGAACCAAAAAGGCCATGGAAGATGAAATCGTCGTTGTTAAAGAGCAAACATAAGATGTCAGCATTTAAGATGTATAAAGTGTAAATTTACATAAATATAGTTAATAAATTAATATTAGGTGTGTTTTATTTATTGCTGCATAGCCAGCGCAGCACAAGTCTGAATAAAACGATTACTCACTCTACGTTCATAGCCATCTTTTTTTTTACTGACTTATTTTTCGCCAGTAATCAATTTATTATTGTTTGCCAAGTGAAATTTTGCTGCGCTGGGCTATGCAGCAATGAATAAAACACACCTGTTAATAAACATTATTTTTTTATTTTTAAACATTTCTTTTGAACATTTCTTAGACCATTTGAAGCAAATTAAATATATACAGAAAAAAATTCAGCGATATATTTTTCAAAATAGTGCATTTTCCTTACTGTTCCTTTGACTTGGTGCGTTTTTTTTAACAATTTCTCGGAATGATACAAATCAGTTTTGCACAGTTTCCAGCAAAATACATAAATGTACAGAAATTTGTATATAACTTCTACAAATTGTGTATTTTTCTTTTTGTTCTTTGAAAATGGTCCCTTTTTTTTGCCTAAATTCAGGAATTGCAGGGGTAATTTTTCACGACGGCCATATTTTTCAAAGAAGTTTAGGTGAAAATAAGGTCCGGCTGGCCGCCATATTTAGAATGAAAACAATGATTAATTGTTTTATTATAAATATCGACTTAATTTTGCAACATTTTTTCTATTTTCGACACATTTTTAACAGTAGGTACGTCTCTAAAAAGTTTAAAGAAAAAATCAAAAAAATATTGTTTTCTAAATATTGATTTTTCACGCATCGACTTAGAAATCTTTATTTCATTAAAATTTTCGAGGAGCTCGAATTTTAGACGGGGTAGACCGAAAATCAAACGACCAGAATAATTTTTATACACAACATAGCCAATGTATACCTATACCGAAAATCAGATATAATTTGTGTACAGCCTGTGTAAATAATTTACGAGCATGCGGTATTATTTACACTGAACCGAACTTAAATGTCCAAAAACTGCACTGAAAGTTTAAAAAATATCCCCAAATATTTTGGTGTATTTTGAACTTTTAGTAGGACTTGAGTGGATTTCAAAAAAATATTACACATTTCATACTTTATATTCCAGCTTAAAACTAAATTTTCAGCTTTTTAGTGACATTAAAATATAATGAAGAAATTAAAATATTACGGTAAAAGGCCGTGTCAATAGGCGTAAAAGTGGTTAAAAAAAAATTATGTCATGCCTTAGTTTTAAGATATTTTGATTACAATATATTTGGTTCAAGACTCTTTCAAATACAAGAAATATGTGCGTGGCAGTGGACGGATTTCAGTGAAACTACTTTATAAACCTTCCCACACTTAATAGAAATAAATTCTGAAAATTTCAGCGAATTTGGTTCAGTAGTGTTTGAGATTATAAGTGACAGTGGGCATCAGGTATGTGCTGCTGGCCCTAACCAAAAGAAATACACTTTTTGTCTCACTCCAAATACAGTTATTGATAAATTCCTGAACCTTAACTTCACAGAAATACTTTCTGAGCCAATACCGAATATATGGTTTGGAAATTTGAGCCTTTAGAAAATTAGCCCAAACATCATAAAAATAATCGAAAAAAACGATTTTTCTGGTGCCTGGATTGCGTTTTTGCACTTTTTTGGACTGAAAATATTTATGTTGATTATGGAATCCGCAATACATAGATCCGCAGTGATTCTCAGAGTAGTGCTCTCTTTTCTCTTGACCCTTTTGTCTTGAAAATAAAAGAGAACGCTGTTCTCCGAATCACTGCGGATCCAGCATTGCGGATTACATAATCGACATGATTATGTTATTGAATGTATATGTAGAAATAACTCCCTTACAAGCAACTTCAAATTCAAATCAACTCATCTTACTCATGTCTCAAAATATGTCTCCCTTTTTTCATTCATATGGAATCGTTTTTTAAACAAATAACAGCAAAAACAAAAAAAACGGTATCAGAAAAATTACTTGCAATTAATTAGGTATGCTTATTGAAAAACCTGCCTGAGCAGAAGCAGAAAAGCCAAGCAGGTATAGGAACTAGTAAGTAACCTCTTCCATATATGCATATAGTTGTGGTACAATCAACATAATAATATAACCAACAGACACACTTCAAAGTGTCTTCTTCTCTTCTGGCCACATCCATCGAAGGCTCTTTTTTCTGATTAAGTTGTCCTTTACGTCTGTGGTCTGTCCGTCCATCCATTTTAACTGCTCACGCTTGCACTCGCGCTCTCAACATTCACGCCAACAGTCAGAGGCGGCTATTTTCAATGCCAATAAATCGTAATCGTCCTGCTGTTGCTGTTGCTGTTGCTGATGCTGCTGCTGTTACTGGTCCTACTTGTTGCTTGCTTGAGCAGCAGCCTATAATACATAACTTGTGATGGTATATAAAGTGTTCTTGTAGCGTACCTGCTTCAGGACCCTGATGTGAGACAGAATCAATGCACCGAAATTTATTAATCAAGCCTCAGAGTCAGTTTATTATATTAATATAGAGTCGATCGGAAGAGCAAGGAGCAAGGAGCAAGCAGCAGCAGCATCAGCATCACGTGGATGGTGGACGCTCGCTATGGACGACACACTGCACTGATGCTATGGCACATTCCGCCTTGATGGGCTAAAGCAGAGGATGTCATAAAAATTAATGTGGCTTCTTAAAATTAATGATTTTTATCTTGTGGCATTGCTTGTAGAGATGGTAAACACCCTCTGTCACATGGGCGATCTATGTGCTTGCCATAATTTTTTTTTCCTTCTCATTCCTGTTATAACTCCTTTTAGTTAATTTTTCAAAAAAATAAAAAAGGATTTCGAAAAGATCCTAAGAGCATAAACAAATAACAATGAGTAATGAGCTATTTCAGTGCAACGATGAAGACGACGACGACCGACGAGCATGATGATGATGATCCTCAAAGCAATCTCGAGTCCAGCTAAATATATACACGATAGACATGTCTTTTGGTCATGGTGATCTTCATCATCATGATGGTCATCGTTGTTATAGTGTTGGTGAATTTGTTAAGTTGAGCTCGAGACCGAGTCGTCGAATGAAATCTCAACATGAAATTGTCCAATAAAACCGTATGATAAACATGCACGTTCCCTGACTTGATTCTATATACTCATCTGTCGTCCATTGATGGTGAAGTGAATAATTGAATGATTAACCATGATTAACGAGAATAGGTATACCTTCCTACACCAGGAGGGGCTTAAAAATAATATTCGTTGACATTCGAAAGATTGTTGTTAAACACGAACGAATTTGCAATGGAATATGCTTAGAAGTTGAATATTTACGTTTTTTTTTTTTTGAAAATTAATCATGTTGATTTATTTGGCAAAATTGAAAGTGACAGTAATACGAGGGTGCTGTGAAATGATTTTAAAGTGTAATAAATCGGTCATCGGTACGCAAACTTAAGGCACAACAAAATGGCGCAAAAATTTAAACGTTTAAGTACGATGTTAAATTTATGATACTGATGCTAGGTTAAAAACAGGATTTTCCGAATTAAAAACGAGTTAACATTTTTCTATCTTAATTAAAGTTAAAATCGATTCAAAATAGCTTTTAACAGCCTTTAGTCCTAGAAAAATTTGGCGTTTCGTTCCGGCGATCTCACTTGGACTCATCGGTTGACTACGGAATTTTTTGTTATAAGTTCAGTTCATCGTACTTAGATTTCTTGACGAATATCTAGTGTGAACTATATCGAACAAGATTAGAATTCCTAATCATTAAATTGGAAGTTTTTGTTTTTTTTGCCCGGTTAAAATCACCAAATGCTTATTATAACTTTAGTATCATATACTAACTCCAAATGTCACTATGACCATCAAAATTGTGAAAATGGTATGTTTGCCTGGCAGTGGTGGATCCACGGGGGGTTTTCGGGTCCGGACCCCCTCATGAGCATTTAGACCAAATATTTTTATATTAATTTATTTATTTATTAAATATTTTGACCTAAATTTGGTCTACGTTTGACCTACTTAATTCCAGAAAGCCCATCTTTTTATAAATTTTCGACTAAAAATTTCTTCCAGTGTTATATACCTACTTCCAAAACTTTAAATGCATCCTAGTGGAAAAAGGAGTATTCTTACATTTGATTGCTTAACAGTAGGCGTTTTTCTCGAAAACGTTATTTTTTTTCAAGCCCGAAGGAAATTGGATGAAAACATCGATTCGGGGCTAATTAATTTACATTTTAAATGCAACAACAAACTAATCCCCAATCGGCTTAGGTAAACCAAAATAATTTTCGGGGCTTAGCTTAAGCACGGATAAAAACTGTATTACCAGCGGGCATTGTATACTTGTTATCGATAGTTTGTATGGAAACTCCATTTTTTTCTGTAATGGCGTCGCTAATCCCCGATATCGATTTTTTTCGACCAGTTCCCTCCGGGATTGGAAAAGAAACACACCTAGTATTATGAGGAAAACTTAGTTAAGGTATTTTAAATTTTGAGGACTTAGTCAGTTATAACATAACAACATATTAAAGTACTATTCAATATTATAAGGACAAAAATAAGTTATAGCATCGCCATTTTTTATTTTCGTAAAAAAAACGATTGTGCTGCGATGTGCCCCAGTAATGCTGCTTTGTGCCGTAAAATACATATAAGCATATGGTTTTTAGAGACTAGCCATATTTTTAGCGTGAAGTTAATGACACCATATTGGATTTTGAAAAAAAAGATGTGCTGTATTGAGTCATGTGAAGTTATAGCAAAAGAATTGTTTAAAATTGAAAAAAAAAAAATGAGAGTTCCCGGTAGCAAACAAAGATCAGTTCTAGAGTTCCTCATACTTTTTTTCAATAGTGCTGGCGAATGAAGTGTTAAAATTCGAAAAAAAAAAGTTTTTTTTGCTAACTTCACGCAGCAAGGACTTTTTTGAGAAAAAGAGTTTTGAGCATGTTTTTCAACTTAAAATCAAGAGTTCTAGAGTTCCTGATAAGTTTTATAAAGAGTTCTGCAAAATTGGAAAAGTTAGGGCAAATTTAGGTGCCCATTGACTTAGAACCAAAAATTTTCAAAATCCAAAAAAATAAAAAAAAAGGAGTTCTGATTAGAGTTCCCGATAGCAAACAAAGAGTTCTAAACATTTTCCCAACAACTTTTTTTTCTAAAACTATTTTTTCAAAAGTTATTCGCAAATTAAGGTGCCCATTGACTTAGAACCGACACTTTTTTTTTGCTATCGGGAACTCTAATCAGAACTCCTTTTAATGTTTTTTTTTTATTTTGACAAATTTTGGTTCTTAGTCACTAGGCACCTAAATTTGCGAATAAATTTTGAAAAATTAGTTTTAGAAAAAAAAGTTATAAGGAAAATGTTTGCTATCGGGAACTCTCATTTTTTATTCAATTTTAAACAATTCTTTTGCTAACTTCGCAGGACTGCTGTATTGTGCTCAACTTTTTCTTCGATGTGCCGTAAATATTTTTGAAAATTTCTCAAATTTGCAAATTTTGAGGATGGGATTTTTCCAAATTTAAGTTTTTAAAAAAATTTAAGTTGTGCTGTATTTTTGCTCAAAAAATGATTAGCAAATTTACAGCTTTTAAACCCAAAAATAAATTAAAAAATTAGTTACAATTTAATATAAAGACTATTAAAGTTAGTACCTAAATGGTTAAGTAGTATCATGCTAATATACCTTAACATCGGACTGTTTAAAATTTAAAATTTAATAGAACTCATCACTGCACAAGAAAGAGTAAATCTTAAGCTATATTTTGTAGAAAACATTATAGCCTATAAAGTGAATTTAAAATATTTTACAAAATCCCCATTTTTTTAGTTTTCGACTTTTGACCAAATTTTAAAAATTATTAATTTTTTGAATGAAAGTTCTTAAATATGTGCAAGACTGGGCCGCACGAACTTGCTCTTATGTGCGATCACATTGTGTTTTTAAAGTTTAAATATTTTAAAGACTATATTTTTCTTATAAAAGAAATAAATCAGTTATGGGAGCCTATATTGTATAACACCTGCATAAAACGTAGTTAAGTTCCCCAATGCGATGTACATCATCCGATTTCTTAAGAAAATCCCAATTTATGAGAAAAAAAATTGAAAATGGTTGAAGAGGTTTTTTTTTAAATAGTTTTTTATATATAAAATTTTGAAAAAAATTAAAAAGAAAAAACCTGGTACGTAATTTTTTAGCCTTCATTATTGCGGAATTAAAAAAAATATCATCTACCCATTTTCGAAATACGGAATTTTCAAAAAATATTTCTTTTAATTTTTTTTTTAAATCAATAATTTATTCTTTTGTTCAAAAAAAAATCTTAAAAATCAGTTCAACTGATAATGAGATAGTTGAAAATCAAAAAAATGGTTCTATGAGAGATACCATTTTTAAACGATAGATATTTTTTTCCAATTATATGGAAGATCGTGCAGATGTTCACACACAAATTTTAATCAAAATCGTATAGAAGCCGTTTTTGAGAATAATGAGATTTTCAAAACCGGTTTTTAAACATTTGTATGGTAGGTACCTAACGTACCTAAAAAAAATTACTGATTTTTTTTTTAAAGTTGTGGGCACGTTTTTGAGAAAAATAAGATTTTCATTTTTTGCTAAAAAAATTTGTGCGGCAGGTAGGTACCGTTATTTTTGGTCATTAAAAAAACGAAAAAAAAGGTTAGGGGGAATGCCCAAAAAATACTAGGTACCTACCAACTTTGAAGAAAATCAACCGACCCGTTTAGGCTACAACAGAAAGGACAGACAGACTGACAGACGGACAGAATTGCGAGACCCACTTTTTTCTACTTCGCTATCATATATCAACTTTGATCAAAATCCCGAGTTCGACTTTTTATGAATCCATAACTTGCCATATATGTAGTACCTTCATATCGATCATTTGCTGCAATATCGTCATAACTCAAAAAATGCTGTTTCGAGATAAATGAAATTGAAAATTTCTGTTTCGTGAAAAAGCTATGGAAAAACAGCAGTAGTGCTTAAAAAATACACTCTTGATTTAAATTGTGTAAAGATATCATATTTTTTGTTTTTGCAGAAATATAGAGAAATGCGTAAAGCTCGATGCTGTAAATAAACTCAAAAATGTCATATTTTGAGTTATGAAGATATAGCAGCAAATGAGCGATATATATGGCAAGTAAAAATGGATAATACTGAGATTCACCATTTTTTCCATTTGAGATCAAAATTTCCGAATTTCGATTTTTTTAGCCAGATTTGACCCTTCTTATACAAAAGGGAATCTACACAAACAAAAATTATTCGCTTAGATTTAATTTTTTAAATTTTTTTAAATTTTTTTAAATGAAGAGAAATTTATAAAGATAGTCCTTATAAAATTCTCTTCATTTAGTTTTTGCTTTAAAATATTAAAATTCAATTTTCCACCAAAGACTTAAATGTCAAGGTAAATCTCATAGACCTATTAAAATAAAAGAAAAAAAAACTACTTAATTTAAATTTAAACGACGAATAACTTTTCTATGACATATTAAAACTGACAACTCTCTGAATCCAAACTATCTTAGACTTTGCAGTGCAATAAGTTAAACAGTCATCATGACATTTTTCATTCTGGGTTGTTTCAGGACAGCTTATATATAGAGATAGAAACAAAAAAAAAATTACTCCTTCATATAGTTTGTGTCAAAAACTTATGTTTTTCTCCAAATGAGTTGCCTTCAACTCTTGCAACAGACAAAAAAAATTGTTATTTTTGTATTTTTTTTTCACTGTCTTTCATCTTCAGAAGACCTTCTGTGTTTGTTCGTCCTTTATATTTAGAAACTTTTATCTCATCATTTTGAAAAAAAAAACAACGAAAAAGTAAAAAAAATATAAATGTATCTATGTATAACTATAAGAAAATCTTGCAAGAAAATGTCAAATTGAATATGAAGACACAACCTGCTTAGCGCATCTTTAGGTATCTATATAAGCCCAAAAAAAAAAAGCAAAGCAAAAGCAACACACACACACAAAAGACGGAAGACACTGAAAATGACAGCTATAAATTTCTCACTTTGTCGCTTTTCATCCTATCCTTATGGCTTGGAGTCTATCTAGGACGAGTCTTGTATAGTTAGTTGTCTATCCGGCAACAATCCCATTCCCAAAACTCAATCCAATCCACTTCTCTATACTTAACCAACCCTAGAGTATACTAATACTCTAAGTCTCTATGTTTTCTTGACCATTTAAAAGGATAAATGAAATGTGTTGTGGAGGAGCAAACAAATAGAATCTGTCCCAAGAAAATCCCAGAAAATGAAGAAATTAACGCTCAAGACCGGGAAGACATTGCCATCATATAGCATGCCGCACACAAAGAACAATACAAAATGGTTATTGCATTGGAATTAACCATTTTGGATACAATATACATATTGAAAATCTGACAGTGATCGGTTGTGATGAGGGTCACACTATACAACTATGGCTGCATCAATAGAGAGGAGGGTTGTTGCTTTGAGTGAAGCCCCATCATATATTTAGTAGTAGGACTGTAAGGCTATTTATATAGCCCTCGCTGATTAGATGCCATATTTCTCTCTCTCTCATGTCCCGACGAGACGACCATTATCATTTAATTATTGATTGGATGATGGTGACATTGAAATATGTTTCTGAAGAAGTCATTTTCGACTTTTTGTGAGAGAATTTCTTCATCCACAGAGCAGGTAAATAAATTAAATATTATATTATATAGTTTGGGAGGTAGTGTTGTCAAATGTCAATTGGCTAGGGACTTTATCAGCGATCGATTATTTACTTATTTGAGAAAGAGGTTGTGATTTGTGAAAAGATTGAATTAAATTTTTTAAATTTAAATTATTTAAAAATAACAAATTTAAGGGCTGAAAACAATCAACTTGGGTACAAAATCAAGCTTATACAAAAAGAAGTCGAAAACTTTTTTTATATGACAAATTTTATTGATAGAAATTTTGTAATTAAGCCTTATTTAATTCATTGTTAAATTTTAATTATTTAAAAATAACAGATTAAAGGGTTGAAATTAACTAACTTGAGTAGAAAATCTAGCTTACAGTAAATAGATGTTGTGATTTATTTTTATGAAAAATTTGGTTGAGTCATCTTGTAATAAAGTCTAACTTAACTAATTGTTGAATTTTAATTATTGAAAAATAACAGATTAAAAGGTTGAAATTAACCAACTTGAGCAAAAAATCAAGTTTACAGTAAGAACAAGTCGAAAACCTGTTATTTATTCAAAATTTGATCGAGTTGTGGGCTTCATAAATGCAGGATTATTAATATATTTATAACCTCTTGTTGCTTCGCCAATTCCAAAATAGGAAACAAAAACACATATTAAATCTGCAAATTCTATCAAATCCTTGAAATGATTTTATTTTCTAGAAAAAGTACAATTTCATTTTAGGAATTCAATTTCAAATGGTCTATGTAATATGTTTTACTTACATGGGTTTAATTTTACAACATAAAGGCTAGGCAACGTGGTGGATACTTCTGATTTCCTCCTTTCCAATTAAAAAATTTAATTTAGCAATTATCAATTTGCGCCAAAAATAATCAGACTGCCAGTCAAAATGCGCTTTTTGTATGTCGTAGAATTTTATCGAACCTTTTGACAGAAGACATCAAAAATATCCCACCACCTTGTCAGTTTGAATTACGTTACTATATGTTTTTATAAAAAGGAAATTAGAATCGAATGTTTATGGCTCGATGACACCTCTTATGGTTAAACAGGTACCGAACCAAAGTCTTGCAGGCAGATAATGATGAAAACATTGTAGTAGAATAGACTTCGATGTTGATATGAAAGAACCCCTTTCCACAATCAGCAGAACCAAGATGAAGAATTCGCATTGCACCATTGTCCCATTAAATATAGACGAGGTATAGATCAAGTCGATCTCGATGAAGCATAAAGATGGCTTTATTTTAACTTAAGCCATTAAGAAGGTCGAGTTGATGGCCTTGCTGCCATCCTGTTCAAAGCTGTTGGTTACAGTGAGTAACAAGACGAATTTAACAGGTTATATAAAAAATATTGTTGGAAGAACGCAGGCAGCTCAATCAAGGTCATCAAAGATCTCACCGATACCAATGATGTCAAAAAGGTTTTCGACGAGGCGCGGTTATGGCGACTTCTTTAACATCGTTCTTGAAAGAACAGTGCAAAATTCTCTTCAAAAATAGAGGTACAATATTTGAAAGGTCTAATTACTCACATACGCCGCTGACGATATTGACATAATCGGAAGAACACGCTGGTGCTTTTGTGAGTGTTGAGACGGAGGATGGGTTAGCGGTTAATAGGTATAAGGGCAACACCATATATGTACATATATACAAGGTATTTTGCATAAGATGCGAAAAAAAACTGAGTTGTGTGTAAGTTGGGTTGGGTCGAGATAAGAAAAAAAATCGTATATGGGAGGGGAGGTCTATTTCCCTTCGTTTAGGCGGGAAAACTCGACTTGAATTAGAAAAAATATTATAAATCAACGGAAACACTAACAATGTCAAGTTATGCCTTTTTTTAAAGCATGAAATCTGCTTTTTAATTCTTTTAATTTTTTTTAAACAAATTGATTGAAATTGAATTAATTGTTCCAAAACTATTCAGTAATAGTTTTGGAACAATTAATTTTCAAACTCAAAATTTTGAAAAAAAAATGTTTGTTCAAACCAATTTTGTTCCAATTTTTATATAACTACGTAGTATTTTTAATTTTTTTATTTAACGCTCTTATCAATTTCGAGCCTAATACTAAAGACCAACTGAAAATGTCTTCTTATTTTTAAGACATTTATGAAAATAACTTAATCTACTTTACTACTAAGTGGAATTAGGATCTTTAGAAAGCAACTTAAACAACAAGTTGAGGTAAAAATTAAGGGACACTAAGTTTGACTTAAAAAAAAAATAATATGTAATTCAAACAAAATTAATTAAAATCAAATGCTGGCTCACCATGAAACAAGATTACTCTAAGTTGTCTATCAATTTGGCAAGTAGATTCGTGTGCTAAAAAAGTAGTGTGTTTTTCTCTCTATACCCAAGTTGCCCCTTTAAAATAATTTCTTATTATCAAATTTATAAATATTATTATCTCTGTTTAATTATCTTTCATTTGACATCTCACTTTTAAATATCAAAAAATAATTGCCGAAGTTATGAGCCATTGCCGGGCTGCTTTTCTATAATTTTCTAATATACTAATTTGAACGATCAATACATTTGATTTTTGCTGAATTTCGAGTTGAAGAGTGTTTAAACAGCTATATATTGTGGTTAACGTAGAAAAATATTATATATACCAAAATCACCGTTAATTGACAAAGATCATGACAAAATAGAAATTTCGAAAATTAGTTGAAAAAATAATTATGATATTTTCAATTTTGTAAAAAACTTGCTTTTTTTCTTTCCAAGCCCCTAATCCATTAAAATTGCTTGAAACATAGAATTTTTGTATATTCATTTCCTTGTATGATAAATAAACCTTTCTAAAGACATCTTATTTTTAAAGATCTAAGCAGTATTTTCCAACTTATAGTCGATATTGTGCCGCTTAATCGACATTTTTGAATTTTTTTTTTGCATTTACATACTTGTAAAATATTTAAACAGCATGATATGCTAGAGCGTGAAGGTTGGACCAAGACAAGAAATTTTAAAAAAATATAAAAAAAAACAACGGCAACACTATCAATACATTGCTTTAGCTTTTTTTAAAGCCAGGAAACTATTCTTTGATTTTATTTTCATATCAAGTTGTTCGATCGATCGATAGTTTTCAAAAAAACTGTTTTAAAAAAAATTGAAATGAAAATAAATATTTTTGCATGCAAATTATTTTATGAGGTGATATAATTTTTTCTTCAAAACTGTAAACCAAAAAATTTTTCCGATCCAAAACAATTTCTAGTACATTTTTTTGCATACAAATTAAATTATTTAAATATTCAATATCAATATAATTTGTTTTGTGTGAATATTTGTAGCTACTTGTAAAATATCACATAATTATTTTGGTAGAATTTCGACGAATTAATACAAATATTTGTTTTATTTTTCAAGTACCTACATACATAGGTATAAAGAAAATATGCAAAAATTCAATAATTTTTGCATACGATATTTTTGCATCACATTTAAAATTTTCGCATGGGAACCGGTGAAGAAGATTTAGAAGCAAAATCAAGCGTACATCAAGGCAGTAACCTAATAGTTTTGACAGGCGAAAATTTTTGCATACCCTTTTAATTTGCGCATGGGAACTGTTTAAGTAGAATTAAAAGCAAATCAAGATTATTTCAATGTAGTGACCTTACTACCTACCTTATAATTTTGGCATGCGGGAAATTTTGTATAAAGTTTTAATTTTCGCATATAAACTTTTTAAGTAGTAGCTTTAGAAGCAAAATCAAGCTGAGGTAGTGACCTTATAACCTAATAATTTTGGCATGCTAAAATTTTTGCATATTTTAATTTTAGTGTGGGAATCGTTTAAGTAAATTTAGAAGTCAAAATCAAAATTATTTTAAAATAGTGACGTAGGTAGCCAATATTTTGTTCATCCAAAAATGTCTGCATACTATTTTTAACATTTTTAATTTTTGCATGGGAACTGTTTAAGTAAATTTAGAAGAAAAATCAAGCGTACCTACTTAAAGGTAGTAACCTAGTTACCTTATTTTTTTATTAGTTTGAAAGGATTATGCATTTTCCATTAATTTTTCGCTATATGGGTGATTCTCTCCCAACTGTGATTTAAAAAAAAAAAATTGCTAAAATTAAAAATCAATGAAAATTAATTTTTTTTTTATTTTATTTTTTTTTCAAAAAGACATGGTATTAAATCTGTAAGAGCATTTTACTACAACTATTCAGGAACAAAAAATATCATAAAAAGGGCTTAATCTCGAAGACATGGTGCCGACACTGATTTTTTTATACGTTCTAACTCTTTTTGACAATATTTTTGGTGAGTTTTTCAACTTTGAAAGCCAATATTTTATTCAAAATTGTATTTTTTTTTTAGTTTTTTAAATCTGTTTTTTGAGATGGGAGTCTTTATTGTTATGCTAGGTTATAACTCAACATTTATTGCACGGATTTGTTGTAATATGTTTTGTCGACCTACTGGTACCATTTTTAGTAAAAAACAAGATTTTAAACAAAATTGCTTGAAATCATTTAGGCTTTAATATAATCTCATATTCCAAAGCTTCTGATTAAATCAAAATCCGTTATAATTTTAACTTATATGACTTTAAAAGAAATACAATCAGCCCAAACAAATTCTTAACACGCTCGGATAACACTACCACGGTACTGACAGGTAATTTTGTGACACACGATTTTAGAATAAAAACGCTTCACTCTTAAGCCTATAGTACATACTTCCTCGTGAATTGAACAACCATCAGTGCAGAAAGTGAGTTTTTTATGGTCAAATTGTCAAAGTTACACCAAAAATCAAAGAGTTCCCGTACATTTTGCGCGTGAATATGGTTTCCCGCTCGTGAACGCAAACTCTCCACTTTTTGTCATGGCTTCACGAGCACCCTCACGGGTGAACAAAAATGCAAATTTGTATGGATTCACGACATGATTCATAAATATGTACTAGGCTTTATAACAAAGTTAAATAAATTGACTTTTGTAAACAATAAATAAATAGTGCCTCTTTCAAACGGTACCACACGAATTCCATAAAACTAAAAACAAAATGGAGGTTCAGCGGTAAATCTTTTGAATTCAAAAATAAAATGAAATCCGTGGACAACATTCAATAATTTTTATTTAATTCGAGAACAAATCGCACCCTTAGAATGAAAGTGACCTAACTCAAAATTTTCGAATCTTCTTATTTTTTAATAAACTGACCTTAAAAAGCCAAATGAACTCTAAAACCAGTTGGTAAAAAAGATGCCGAATTTTTTAGTTAGGTCACTTTCATTCTAAGGGTGCGAAATATTTTGACTTTATATTCTCAAAATTTAATCAAGCAACTGTATAACTCAAACTTTTCTGAGATGAACATTTTTATTCAATAATTTATTTTAACAGAAAATTAAAAATTTAATTGGAAAAACAAGGATGCGACGCCACAGTAGTGACATTTTGCGGCCACTTTTTCAAGTCAAGGGGAAAGGGTAGCAAATTTTTAAACAATCTGTTACAAATTAAGTTACAAATAAAGCCCTGGACACAAAGAATCACAGTTGGCAGAGAATCATCCATATGCTGCCTGCTGGTAGGTAACACTAATTTTTTTGAAAATATTTATTCCTCGAGATCTAGGAGTTTTATGTAACATTATGTCCAAATTTTCGCACGTAGACAAAAAAAAAAAAAAAAAAATTAAGGTAAAAGTCTTGATTAAAAACATCGCATCTTCGCAACCAACCTAAGATACATAAATTCAAATAAAAGAAATATCTAAAAAAAAAAAACTGCTATGCACACAACTTTTGATCAAAAATTCGTCTTTTCTTTTCCATATGTACCTATATTAGTGTGTCGCAGAGATGATGATGCTTATTCAGCAGCCGCATGTCAAAATTGAATATTCCCCAATTAATTTATGTCTACACATATAAGATTTGTAGATATTTATTTTCCATATACATAAATACATGTAGATAGATTTTTCCTTATTAAGATTTGAAATGAAACAAAAAAATATTAAAAGCAAAATAAGAAAAAAAAAAGGAAGAAGAAAATAAACAAAAGACAGAAAGCCAGAAAAGAATCATTGATCAAAGTCTTAGCAAAGAAATTCTGACAGATTTATTGATACAATAATGTATCTAAATTTTTGTATCTTTGTATCTTTATCTATGGATGTAGGTATGTATATTTGATGTATATGCAATATAGCGGCTTTTAGGTTATGAATCTTCTTCCCCCTTCCTGCGCAATATAACTTGGATTTTATGATAATTTCCTTGATATATCCTCTTTCTGTCTCTCTCTCTCTAGCTCCCCTTGTTCCTGGCTGATTTTCTACTGTCGAAGAGGACGACGACGACGACGATGACGATGAAAATTGATGGAAAATCCAATGAAGAAAATCGACAGAGATGTTTATTTATCGAATTAAGACCATGAAACCCCAAGAAAAAGATGAAGAATATTAAGAGGAAGAACCCAAGCTTCATCATTGGTACAGATGAAATCCAAGACAGACGCCATAATCTCTCACAGTCGTCGTCGTCGTAGCTCGACGCTCGTCGATTATTATATCTATCTATCTATATTGACTCGTACCTATGGCAAAGGATTGCTGCGGGATTGAATCATGTGGATTGAATGTATCTATGAGTTTCTCAAAAGTGCCTATGTACCCTGCCCTGCCTTGATGCTGTATATGCGGTTGCTTAGTCTTTTGTGAGGCATATCGAATCCACATCTGAGTTATTGATATGACTTGGTGCAGAGTAATTTTGTTTTCTTTATCTATATATCTATGTGAAGTAGAGAGGTATTTAGGGATTGAAGTTTGGAGGTTTGATGGTAGAGAAGAAGCAAACCGCACAAAATCGAACATAATTTGTTGCGGTTATGATAAAAATAAAATAAAATTAAAAAAAAAAATCTGTAGTGGATGGAAAATCATAGACAGGAAGCCCGATGAAAACTGATATAAATGGAGGTTCTGCATACTGTATATTAGATAATTGAGTTTTTTTTTTTTTTTGAAGGATATACAAGCAGGTGTTAAAGTGAAGTATAGAAATGGTAAATTATTCAATCAGGGGCGATAGTGTTGTGAATCTAATTTCGAGGGGTTCAAAATGAAGTCGTGGGAATTCACCTTCACCTTTCCATTGTTTAAAGGTTTGGGCACCGCGATATAGAAAATTCAATCTGAGAATATCAATGAGAGTAAAAAGAAAAAAATTAAAATCTACAACAAAAATTAATGAAAAACGATTTTTAAGCCCGTAGGTGAGGGACGTATGTGTTGGCCGGGGTAGACAAATTTTGCTTGGGCTGGAAAAATTGCACATTTATTGCTCTTTCTTCTATATTTCTACTTCGAGTAACTTGGCCTTCTCTATGTTGAAATTTTGAAAATCAATTACGAAACAGATATTTGAATTGTCTTTCAAATCAGTTTTCAACTTCTTTCCTAATTTATTCCCTTTTCGGTGTGTTTGTCTTTATATTTTTGTATACAATATTTATCTTCTCCAACATCACACTTTTATAAGCCCCCAAAATGAGGGACGCCATCAACCAAAATGAAAGTAGCAGTAATTCAAGATCTTCACCAAACACATCAAAAATAATCCCTTTGGAAAATAAAATTTTTCCAAAAAACAAAAATAAAATAAAAAAAAAAAACCCTCCATCTTGGTTGGAATGGCTGCTGCTGCTGCTGTCGAGAGAGAGCAGAGGAGAGGAGTGGAGACTTTAATCCCTTTTCACAAAAGCAAATCATAATTTTCACCCCTGCCATGTCGCCTTCATCTCTGTTTATTTTTTTTATTTTTTTGAATAATTCTAATCTCCTCATGAATATTCTGTTTCGTTTAATAAGATACAAATAGAAACGAAAAAGAAATAAAAAATAACAAAAAATACCCAACACAGAGATATAACAGCATCAGAGCCATCAAGTAAATCTAACAAATGAGAAGCAGCAAGCTCAAATACTTACAATATATTCGTCCAAAAAAAAAAAAAAAAAAAAAAGGACTAAAATAAATTACTTTCACCCGCGAAAAAAAGGAAGAAATTGAACTCTCATCGCAGCAGCGAAAAAGAAAAAGGTCACGCGCACTCTCATGGCAAGTGGATGTCCTCTGGCCATCATGCTGGTTCCATGATGGCATAGTCGTCCTTTGATGGTGTAAGAAGAGGCTGGCGTAAAATGTTGACGGCACAGCGATTACAGTGACAAGGATGACGCTGACGACTACGACTATATATACACACAGCGAGGATGGCGATGATGATGGTGAAAGGACAAATGTGGGTGATGGAAAGGTCAGAAAAGGATGCCATCGCGCCAACGGCAACGAAAGCAATTAAGAAAAACAGAAAAGGCATCACACAATTTTCATCTGCTATTTCGCGAAAGAGCAGTTCATCCTTTATTTTTTTTATATAATATATTTTTATATATATTTTCGTCCGTCCGACGACCATCCATCCATCTACAATCCAAATATCTCCTATACCTACTTATACTTCCCCTTTCCAGGCGCGGATCTAAGAGAGAGTTAAGGGACAGTTTTGAATTAATTTGAAGATTTTAAAGAATTTTGACATTCATGCACTTAAATTAAAAATGAACAATAAAAAAACAGATGCGCGCCCGTCCCCTCCCAACGCAGATTTTATAGAGGTAACAATTTTAGAGCAATTATTCTCACTCATATGTTTTTTTTTCATTTTTAAATTGGAAAAATTACATAACCAAACTTTTATGAAGGGGGGGGGGGTTGGTGTGAGGGGGTAGGGGTAGGTTAGAACCAGATATTTAACCCAATCAAAGACTCCGTCAAAGACAAAAATTTTGGAACAAAGCAAATAGTTTCTACCAATAAGATTGATGAGAAGGGCTAGCGACAACCCCCACCCCCCCTCCCCATCACCAACTGTATATTAATGAAGATATCGATTTTTGAGCAGTTATTCTCATCCGGATGCAGGGAGAGTACTTTCAGATTTTTAAATTTCAAAAATTAAAAAAAATTTTTGTGTGTGGCGCTGGTGGTGGTGGGGGGGGGGTGTGATGAGGTTTTAGGTAGATATTTTATTTTACTAAGTTTCTTGCAACACACCCGAAAGAAGATAATTTATTTGCAAAACAAATATTTTTAGTGCCTATTTACAAATAAAATTGACGGGAATTGAGCGACACGTCCACCCCCTCTTCACCAACTCTATTAAATTATAATTAAGTGCAACTTTTCCAATCATAATAAATTTTGGGTTGGAATTCGCAGATTTTTACGAGTATTTCAAGAATTTTGAAATATCTTTCTACTTGGTGAGGGGGGGGGGGGGGCGGTGTGGGTTGAGATTGACATCTACCAAAGATCCATGAATCTATCAATTAATGCGGTTTTTCAATGTACCTATACAAACAAACTTAAATTGTATAAAACTTGTTGCCAATTTTTGTAAGTTGAAACAATTTTGTTTAAAGCTCATCAGGGAAGGTGCCAAAGGAATGGGTGCTGTTGTACTCCTTCTATTTTGTATCCGCGCCTGTATCCCTTCCCTCAAGCATACTGTCTTTTTATTTTTTTTGAAAACGAAGCCCGTTATCATCATCACCATGATGAAATGGAGAGAACAAAAGGCAAAACAAAAATAAAGGACATCATACCACCCCTATAAATATGTATGTAAAAGATAAATATACATATATAAATAGGACTAAAAGAATGACAAGATTGTTAGAGAAGGGGAGGGGAGGTGGGAGGGCATTGTTGAAGAGGGGCTAGAAATGGATAGTCGTATAGTAGTATTTATATAGAAAAAGAGCAAACAAGGAATCCAGAATCCACCCCTTCCGGGCATTTGGTGATGTGCCATCAGATCACAATTAAAAGAATTACTAAATGTTCGTTTGTCGTCTCGTGGGTCGTTTTTTTCTGTTTTTTTTTTTTTTTTGGGAGACAACAACACTAAAGAGAATGGTTGTAGTGGTGGTGGTGATGGTGACGACGACAACCCAAGGGAGTTAAAATGTCTTTTTGGGTGAAAAAGGATATTAGTGTTAGTGTGTGAGTGTAGGTATGTCTATATGTATATATATATAATTGTATACATCAAGAAAGACCTAACGTGTACCTAATCTAATGATTTATATTTAGGTCGCCAGCCATTCATTATGCTTCATAATGAGTGATTTATGCGTGCCCATGGACATGGACATCATGGAGGAAAAATTATCCAAGGAATTGTTTAAATGTGGGAATGACATCAAGTTTTATACTGCGATGGATATACCTATCTATTTATTTTATTTTTTTTTTGCACCACCGTGATGGTAGGTATGTTTGAGTGTTTGTGTGCTTAGAGAGATTAATAAAATTTATTTTTTTTGAGTGATAATAGTCTGATGTGGCATTTTAGGGAAATTAAAAACAAAAAATCATTTTAAATTAGAATTAAAAATGGATGTAAAATTTGTATCTACACAATAAAATATAATTATGTTTTGGGATTGGAAGAGTTTTTCAGGAAAGAAGATTTAAATCGTTTAAATTTTTGATATGACAATTCAAGGGTGGGTATAATAAGATAAAATCAACTTATGTTCTTCTTCGTACCGAGAAGTATTGCTAACTTTAACTTGAGGTCTAAAAAAAACTTCTAAAATTATAAACCCTTACCGCCATATTATTCACTCGATTAATCTTATAGTTTAAAATTTAAAACATGGAAGTAAAATTATATACATTCAATGTGAAAACATCCGGATTTATGTTTTAAACCGGATTAATCGAGTGAATAATATGGCGGTTAATGTTAATATTAAAACCCATTTTAGTTTATAATAAGGAGTAAAAATTATTAATAAAAAAAATGGAAATATTGCGCCTAACCCTAAAGTGCCTTGGACATGAGTTCTAACCTACAAATTAGAATAAATCTTTTAATGCAATTTGTAGAGCAAATATCAATATTTTTATTTGCGATAAAAAGATACATAGGTAATTATGTATATGTATGGCAATTTACATGGATTCGTAAAAAAATTACGATGACAGCGAAGTTGAAAAAAGTGAGTCTCGAAATTCTGTCTGTCTGTCAGCTGCAGCCTAAGGGGTGAGTCGATTTTCTTTAAAGTTGGTACCCAGCAATTTTGGTCATTCCCCCAACACGTTCTTTTTTCATTTTTTGGGACCAAAAATAACGGTAGGTACCTGCCTTACAAATTTTGCAAACAAAAAATAACTTAACAAACAAAATCATGTAATTTGTTCACCATTTTATAAAAACAAAATTCGAAAATGGTTAGAAATTGTACGTATAGGTTACATCCTATAACCTTTTTTTTAATTTTCGAAATTCTCAAAAACAGTTGTTAGGTAGGTACAACGGATTTTGATCAATCAAGAATGTTTTAAAAGTTTTGCCTATTTTGAATTTTTGTTTTTTTTTTTTTGATTTTTAAAAAAAGTTTAAAACTTTTTTTTGAGAACTTAATATTTAGTTCGAAAATGACTTGATCGATTTTAATTAACTTAAAACCTAGCAGTTTTTTAAAAATGTCTAGCTGATTTTAAAAACAATTTATTATTATAACCAAAAATAAGGGTACCTACCTCACATACATACAAGTGTTTAAAAACCGGAAAGGAAATTTTATTTTTTCAAAAAAGCTCATGTACGGTTTTGATTAAAATTTTTATGTCAGCTTATATCAGTACCATCTACCATATTTTTGGTAAAAAAATTATTTATCGGTTAAAAATAATATCTCTCAATTTACATTTTTTTTTGTTTTCGACCATCTCATTATCTGTTAAACCGATTTTAATGAAATTGTTTACACAAGAGCATATCAAATTTTGAAAAAAATAAATTTTGGATTTTTAAAAAAATGTTCGAAATTAATTTTTAAAAATTCGATATTTCGTAAATGTGTAGATTATTTTTTTTCAAAATTAATTTTTAACTCTGCGCATAGATAAATGCTTCAAAATTGCGTACCTATTTTTTTTATCAAAAATGTGAACAAAATTTTATTTTATGTGTATTACGTATACAGATATGTATAAAGATATGTAAATTAATTTAATTTGTTTTAGAAATTTGTTTTTGTACATCGTTTTAATTTCAATTCAGAGTCTGTTTAGTCAATTTATTTATAATTATACATATGTATTGATTTTTTAACAATTTTTCAGTCTAAACTGAAATAAAAATTCGCTCCAATCTAACTTCATACACTAATTTTGTACTTGTATGTCCATTAGAACATTCGCGATTTGCAGTTGGAGCTGGGTACCAAGTAACATTTTTAGTTGTTTAATAGCTTTAACAGCACACCCAGAGCTAATCTTAAAGCTCGTTTGTTTTAGAAGTAGCTCTAGATACACCTTTAGAGCTAACGTCGCGCTCACTTGCAGCTAATTCATTGAGTTTGAGAGCTCTTTTTTGCTCGTGAGAAGCTTGTTGTTAGCGGTGACTGACTCTGCAGGTATTTGGTATATATCTTTAAAGAACTACTTTGGCAGAATTTTGTTTGTATTGGTTTGAGTAATGTGTAGGTACATATTATGATAAAAAATATAAACACAGGCACGCTTTAATACTACAATAGAATAAATATGTATCGTTTGAAATTATGTATGTATAATGAATAATTTTGTAAGATATGCAAACTATAATTTCCTAAGAAAATAAATAATAACAGAAATTAATATTTTTCGGTCAAATGTTAGCGAATTTTATGTGCGAATTAAATTTTTTCACAAACGTATTGCCGGTACTTTGCTTAATTAAAACGCGCCTTCGAAATTCTGGATATTTAGTTGTCAAATAAAAAAAATAATAACAAGAAAAAAAAAAAACTCTAAGAAATACATTTTCGAAAGCCGAAATAATTTCGTTCAAAAAAAAAATGCAATTTCGTGTGTTTTTAAGTGAGAGCGGATATATATATTCCTTTTTTTTAATTGCAAAAAAACAAATATTGCATTAATTTTTTTCCTCGCCGCCATATTGTCAAATCGCTATATTTTTTATTGTTCTAGAGCTGCAATATTAAGTACTGTTGATATCGAGCTCACATCACATCACATACCTATACAGTGTGTGAGTGAAGCATTAAATTGTAAAAAAAAAAAAAAACAAAAAGAACCCGATCTGTCACTTTGCCGAACTATAGGAATGTGTTTCGAGATTTTTAAACATTAAATTAGTGAAAATACTAAATAAAAAAGTTAAATAAAAGTTAAAACAGTGAATATTTTCAGTAATTTATTAAAAAAACTATAAAACAACATACAGTGCTGCGTTAAATCGTGTAAAAACGCCTATAATATGGAGTTTTCAATTTTTTCTTTTCACGGTCTGATTGTGTCTCATATTCCATATAAAGTAATATGAAGTGATGTTTTTTAGGCAAATACATTGTCTAAGAATACATTTCAATTGATATTTCTTAACATTTTGCTATAAAAAAGCAAATTGTTTGAAATTAAAATACACTTTAATCACGGGAATTATAGCTGAACCCAATCTATCGAAATTGAAATTCTCGTCCAGGGTCGCATTAGTTTTTGTTTGTGATGACAAGGCGCTCAAATTCATTGAGCGCCCGTGGTGCAGAGTAATTTTACTTACTTTATGTGGAATATGAGACACAACTTACCTATGAAATGAACAAAAACTACACTGTTAATTATAAGTGTTTTTAGAAGATTTAACGCAGCACCTCATGTAGTTTTATATTTTTTTTCAATGAAGTATTGCATTATATTCACTTTATTTACTTTTATTTCACTTGTTTATTTAATTAACTTAGCTTTTTTTACTATTTTAACGATTTAAAATCTCAAAATACTTTTTTCAAAAAAACACATAAAAATTTCTTTGGGCGCTTTATCAATTAACTGTTTGACTGCACGCCTTCCCTGTGTGAATGTATTTATGTTTGTTTAACTCACACTTTTTTCTTCCTATTTCTTCTTTTAAGTATACAGCTTTATATCCACTCTGTTAAAGAAGTTTTTTAAAACTTTAAAATGCGCATGCGCTTCACGAAGTACGCTACAGTCGCTTTTTGTTTAGCTCCATAAATGCTATTTTTTTTTTGACATTTTAGAAGATCATGCGTTATTATTTTGGACATGTGTTGTTAGGAGCTCTACAATGTCTTTAAATTTTTTGATATTGAGAGTTTGCTCGTTAGAAGATGTATGAAGATTTAATGGAGCATATTTTTAAATCTTAAAGTGTCATAAAATTAATAGAGCTTAAAGTGTTTTTAAATTTCAATTATAGAACATAATTTTTAAATCAAATGTAGAGAGCTGTGAAATAATCATTTACAAAGCTATAGTTTTGCATTTTATCACCTTAGAGCTTCAGAAGAACAATTTTACTTCTAATAGCTCCATCGATGTTACTTGGGTGTGCAAGACACTTAACTTCACCTTTGGCGATTAAGGCTTGATATATATGATTTGCATAAGATAAAAATGCGATTTTGTAGAAAAAATGTACTTAAAGTGGAAAAAAAATTATTAAAAACGATTACGACACTTACACCCGATTTCTTCATAGAGTATACCTACTAACGCTATTACCCATACTATATAGTCAAATCAGTATCAATCGATGTAAAAATGGAATAAATATCATATAAAATATTTAAAATGCCAAAATAGTGTCAAAATCGGAATTATAACAGTTATATACGTTTTAAGTTCCTAGTTCCGATTTGTGAACTTATAGATCCGATGCTAGTGAAATGAAGAAATGCTCAGGTACTTACTTTTAGTTAGGACCGAGTACCAGTATTAGTTTCTGGACTAGCTAGACTGGGGTACTATAGGTAGCCTTGGTACCTACTAAGCTAAATTTTATTACAGCAATATAATGTCTTTTTCTTATTTTACAAAAAATAAAGTTGTTTTAGCAAAAAAATTTTGATAAAAAGAAAACACAAATTTTAATAATTTTATTAAAATATTCCTCGATGCTTGATGATGGTTTTATTTATTCTTGTTTTTTAAAGAAAATCAAATAGGCAAACAATACCTTCTTTTTTGACCACAAACAGACTGGTTTTTATTGTTCTTAAAAGTTTAAGGCTCTAAACACCCAGTTGCTCTATCCCTTTTCAAGATAAATTCACTCCAATTTACCCATTTTTCCTTTAATAATCGATTTTTTTCAATTTCAACAAGTGATTAAAAATGTTATAAGCCTATATGAAATTTTCAACATTTCCTGTGATAATGCAGAGTCACTGTCCATGCCTTTATGAAGCCTGAAACCAAAATCGCACCACCAATAAATGTTTGTACAGAATATTTTTCTAGCGCAAGGTCAGGTCAGGGCTCTTTCACGCCACGCGCCGCCGGCCGCGCCGCCCGTGCGTCCGTCGTTAAACGGATCTGACTTTGCGCCCTATAAAACTTTTGACGACTATTAGGTAAATTATCTGCATTAAGTGTTCAAAAAAGTAGACTGTAACAGTGGTATTTATAAAATTTTCTTGGAACACTCTTGGACAGTTCCCAGCTGGACAGTGTCTAAATAGTTAGACATCTCCTTATTTATAAATGCATTCCAACAGTTGTCTAAATATGTTCTCATACACTCACCGACATCTCTGGAATCTGTCAATTTCGTGAACATTTGGCTTCGTTCATTGAACGTTTCATCTAATTTCCAATTTTTTGTTCATTGAATATACCCACTTTAGAAAAGGTTTGGACAACCAAGTGCAGTGTCTAAGTTAGACACTCGATGGAACATGATTATAAATAAGGTTTTGGAGTTGGACAGCTGTTAGACATATTTTGGAATGGGTTTATAAATAATCAAAGAATCAAATATCTCTATATACGCCGATGATATGAAAATAATTAAAGTCATTTCTACTCCCACCGACTCTATTTCACTTCAAAACGACCTTAATTTATTCCAAACCTGGTGTGACAAGAATTTTTTAGAACTTAATGTTGCCAAATGTCAGTCCATAACTTTCTCCCGTAAGCGATTACCCCTACCATTCCGATCATATTACTTTCACGATGTTGCTATTCCATTTGTCTCTTCTATTCGAGACTTGGGAATTATTTGCGACACTCAGTTAAACTTTCGTGCCCATTATGATCAGATAATTAACAGGGCCAATTCTTCACTCGGCTTTATAAAACGTTGGTCTAAGGAATTTTCGAACCCTTATGTCACTAAGTCTCTTTACATAACATTTGTTACCCCCTCCTTTGTTAGACCCCTCCTTGAATACGCTAGCCAAGTTTGGTCGCCATATCAGAACTCTCATTCCCAAAGAATTGAAGCCGTGCAACGCAGATTTCTGCGATTTGCCCTTCGTGGTCTTCCGTGGTCTGATAATCTCATCTTACCCCCCTATGAAGATCGATTAAAATTGATCAACTTACAGACCCTACAAAAGCGTCGTGAAATCGCTGACATTCTCTTTATGCATCAGATCCTCGTTGGGACTATTGATTCTTCCTACCTTTTAGAAATGATTCCCATTTATACTAACCCACGTAACCTCAGATCCACTCCCCTCTTCCGTCTTCCACATCATCGAACAAACTACGGCCTCTTTGAACCTATATCTAGAATGTTGCGTTTAGTCAATAACTCTCAAAACATCTTCGACTTCCATATCAGTTCTTCCTCTCTCCGCAACTCCCTTTACACCACGTCCTAATACAAAACCCCCTTTTATCATTTATTTTTAAGTTTTTTTATGTAAAAACTGGTGGGTGGGCCCAGGGGCCCAGATCAACAATAAAAAAAAAAAAAAAAAAAAAAAAAAAAAAAAAAAAAAACAAAAAAAAAAAAAAAACAACGAAAAACCCACCATAGATTTAAGAATAGATTTAAGACTAGATTTAAGCACTGCTTGTATTAAGCTAAATAAATAAATAAGACTGTAAGTTCCTAAAAAAAATATTTTGTTTAAAAAATTAACTTAAAACTAACATTTCTCAAAAAAATTAAGGATAACATGGGCAGGAGGGCAGTAAATGTGTAAAATTTTTAAATGAATCATTGTAAACAATTTGTTGTCAAAAATTTTAGATTTTTTAGTCAAAACATATTCATTGAAACAACTAGACTTTTTCGAATCTTGGGGAAAAACGTTAAATTAACTATGCAGGATTACCTAAGCTAAATTTAGCCACATATTCCATTGAACCTTGCATTTTGACCAGGAAAAGATTTTGTGTGTATGTGGTTTGACTATACAAAATCATTTTCGGCCACCATCTTTGAAAAGGGGTGATGTAAAAGGGTTTTCACCATATCTTAAAAACCATAAGTCTCAAATTGTTGCACATTTTTATAGAAAATTGAATTCTTTACAATTTTAACTATTAAAAAACGAAGAAACGTTTTCCACACTAACGCATTGACTCTCCCTATACATAAGTACATCAAAAAAAATCTGAACCTGTCCAAAATATGTCCAAGTTTTAGCCAGAATTTTATAACATTTCAATGGACTTTAACCAGTCAAAATCTAAACAAAATAAGAACAGATATAAACATATAAAAACAAAGAAAAATAAATATACAGATAAAATAAGAATTAATAAAGGGAAGATTCAAAACTGAACCATTACAAACAAATTTGCGTAAAACATACATTTCAATGCATTATTATAACTTTTTTGAAAATTAAAAAAAATATTTTCATAATTTCTGAATGAATTTACACAATTGTATTCACGACCTTGACCAAACAAAAAAAAATAAAAAAGATATGTTAATTTCATTTCTTTAAAACACCAAGTCCATAAAGAGAGTGTCAGCCTTTCCGGTTCATTGAACTAACTTTTCTGGTAATAAAATATCAAATTGATTAAATTTTTTTATTAATTTTATTTTACTCTTCAAAAAAAAAAAACTAAATAAAAATCAACCCTCGTACAAAAATTATATCATCAGAACATATCGACAAGAAATCCAACACGATTTCAAAAGCAATCCTCGTTTTTTTTCCCAACCGAGGAGAACAAAAAAAAAGCATTCTCAATCAATCCAATTCAATTGAATTGATCTCTGGTAATGTAACAAAATATCTTTTTTTTTTTCTCCAATATTTATTTTTTCTTTTATTTTTACTCAAGTATATTCTGAGAGTACCTAATCATAATTTATGACTCATTCCAGTCATAAATTTAAAATTTGAACAAAAAAACAGCAGAACCGTCATATTCTGTTCTGTCAGGGTGTTTTTTGAGAGATTGCCGCGAGAATGCTGACACGTAAAGTGCTGGTGGTAGCAACAGAAATGTATTGAAATCCAAAAAAGATAAAATGACGCAAAGAAAACGACACAACAAAAAAAAAAAAAACGGTAAGAGATATCTACCTACCTAAACACAATTCTCTCTTTTTTTTTGATAGATGACTGACGTAATTTATTGCCAATTGATTTTTATGACAGCGCACATTATGGCACATCGCCATTTTGAAAAAAAAAAAAAATAATAAACTTAAATGTAAAAAAAAAGGAACTCAGCGACCCAAGGGAAGGGGTTTTGTATAATATAAATCTAATTTAAATTGCAAAAAACAGTTTTCTCTGAGATGATGTACCTATGTATGGCCTATTTCTATGCCTTTTGCCACCCTCAAACTCAGCGCCATTATTCAGGGCCAAAGTAATTAAGAAGGGTTGCGCCATACCATGCCACGCCACATCACTCCACCCCACAACCAACCGCCTACCTACCTATAATAATTCTTTTCCAGAAAGAAACTCTAAACGCGCATTGTATAGTCATAGCCATCGTCGTCGTCGTCGTCCTCATCGTCCTCTCGTCTCGTCTTGATGTTTGGAAAATCTCCCAAATGGCAACTCAATCAATCAAAAGAACTGACATCCATATAGCCGTTTTTTTTATTTTTTTTTGGCTCCCTTTTCTTTCTTGCAATGAGTTTTGAGTTTTCTAATACTCGTATTTGTTGTTGTTCTATTTTATTATTTTTGGAAAATTATACAATGAGGGTTGTATTGCTATAAGTAGGTACGTACATAATATCTCTTATATATTTTTAAGGGTAAATTTGCCATTCGGGGACTTATAAATATTTTTTAATTGCCCTTAACACATACAGACAGACAGGCAGGCGAATACAAGCAAACGCATTTACAATTTATACAAACAAGAGGGCAATAGAACATCAAATGGCATTAGGTACACAAAAAAAAATACGGTAAAAGTAGAAAAGTTTGTCGAAGGATTTTCATTTCTATAAATTTTCAACTTTTCATTCTTATATATTTTCTCGAATTGAAGAAGCTAAAATGATGATAAGGGATGGATTTTGATTGAAACAAGTTCAAACTTCAAAAAGGGCCATTAATTTTTTTTTGTGTTCATTGGAAATGTTTCTAGTATTTTTTACGTGAAACTTCTCAACACGCAGGCTTAGAGATGGAAATCTCACATACAAAACGGAGTAAATTTCCATTTGGGTGTTTTTCTTACATTATATTCATAAGTCTCATGCAACATGTTGCGGGAGCTTTTATTAAATCCCAAGCATTTATTTTTTAAATCTATTGAATTTGCAGCGGATGCGACTGTGATGTAATGTATAATAAATAAAAATAGTATAAATATGCTAAGAACAGCTGTTACTACGTTCGTTTGTTTGGTGCAGCATGTTGCGGGAGCTGCTTTTTGATCTTAAGCATTTATTTTTGTAATTTTTCCTAATTTTTAGTGGATGTGAATGTAATATAATGTATTAAAAATTTTAGTAATATAAATTTGCGAGAAAGAGCTGTTACTATAATCAATTCAGTAATGCAACATGTTGCGGAAAATGTTTTTTGGATCCTAAGAATTTATTTTAGAAATCTATTGAAATTGTATTGACTATGATATAATTTAGAATACATAAATACAGTATAAATATGCATTAAGGAGCTGTAAATACGCCCGTTTGTTTGATGCAACATGTTGCGGGAGCTGCTATTGGATCCCAAGCATTTGTTTTTAATTTGTAGTGGATACGACTTTAATATAATGTATAATACATCAAATACAGTTTACATACTCTGCGAAGAAAGCATGTTACTATGCTCAAATATTTGGTGCAACATGTTGCAGGAGCTGTTATTGGATCCCAAAAATGTCGATATTATTAAAATCTTTTGACTTTGAATTAGATTCAACTGTGATATAATGCATAAAACATAAAAATATACAGTAAATATGTGTGAGGAGCGGTTACTATGTTCGTTTATTTGTTGAAACATGATGCAGGACCTGTTATAGTATCCAAAGAATTTATTTTTTAAATCTATTGACTTTAAAGTGGACCCAATTGTGATATAATGTATAAAACATATATACTTAAAGTAAATATGTTTGGAAGAGCTTTTACTGCGTTTGTTTGTTCGGTGCAACATGTTGCGGGAGCTGTTATTGGATCCCAGAAATTTTTTGTTAAAATATATTGATTTTATGATTATACAGAAGTAATTTTCTAATTTTCTTCATCTACTTATTATATCGATTTGCAGTAGATCCGACTGTGTGTACCTATATACAGTAAATATACGCGGAAGAGCTGTTACTATATGTTGGTTTTTTTGTTGCAATATGTTGCGGGAGCTGTTTTTTGATTCCAAGCATTTATTTTTGAAATCTATTGAATTTTATGATGAGACTGTAAAACAATGAATACTACATCATATTCGACAGTATAAATATGCGGGAAGCAGCTGTTACAATGTTCTTTTATTTGGTGCAACATGTTGCAAGAGTTTATATTGGAATCTCAGGAATTACTTATATTTCCCGGTTCAAATGGAATAAAATTACGTTTTTTTATTCAATTTCCTGGGCCTTTTTAAATTCCAATGCACAAATTTTGACAAATCCTTCCATGAAACAAATCGCGCTTAAACAGCATCAGCAGCAGACCCTTCTTCTATACTTTCCTTCAGCAGCAAAAACTTCATATTCATTTCAGCCACTTGTATACTCTATGTGAGTTGCCCTAATTTACAATAAATTTGCGTCAAAAAAAATAAAAAACAAGTACCTACCCTTACCCTAACGTCTTACGCCTAACGCCTTACTTTTATACTCCTCAGTTAAACTTATCTAGGTATAGATATACATATTTCAATAGTATACAGTTTTGTTAGCCCAAGCAAGTCCGCATAGACAAAGAAACAAGAGGTCCTTTACCCGCGCATTTGCCTTTCTATCAAAAACATTCAACTGAGTGATTGCGCCCCGCGACGAAGCTAACGGGGGGAAAAGAACAAGAGGATAGCTATGGAAAATATCCTTGTCGAGTTCGTCCTCAGTCCTCACCATCGTCATCATCAGGCTGAAGGTGACTTGCGAGATGGGTTGCCTTTTCGCCGTGGCCAGGCCATGGTATATAAAATATAAGAAAAAACTGATAAACTGCCTACAGAAGCGAGAAGCCCATCAGCAAGTATAGCAAGAAATCCAGAGAGTAGCTTCTTTTTTTTTCTCATGACAAGCGACTGACTTGTGTGCGAGTAGTGAGTGTATTTGTGTGTCTATTTGGCAAGAGATTTGCAAATGAAAAACACTCGTGTCCTCGCCAATCTTATATTCGTCGTTCCCATTCCTCTGATGGGGAAAGCACCCGCCAAACAACCACTTGGTTTTTGTTTAATTTTCTACTACACCATATCGAGGGGTCGTGGGCGACTGACGAGGACGACGACGAAACGGTACATAGGATGAGTGATATTCTCTGTGTATCTGTGCTGTAGGGTGTAATAATTCAAGAAAATAATGGCCGTTAATTTTCATAGCTTCTCTGTTTCGAGGACGAGTGGAATGAGTTAGAAAATCGGATCCTGAACTGGGATTCTTCTACTTATATAGGTTTATATATTTATACATTTGAACCGGTCAGAGAGGGTCGTCGTTCGTCTCGTTGCCCGTATAGCCCATCGACATCGTTGTCGTTCTCATCGTTTTCTTTAGTCGGGCGTCGTAATTGGAGCTCCGCACATTGCGTTGTCGGTCGGTCGTTCGTGGGGGTTCGGGGAGGAGGAGGTTGATGTGGAGGTGGCACTGTGATGGAAATGAAATATCTAAGCAAAGCTCTGATGGAATAAAAGTGCAGGAAGTCAAGTGACAAAGATTTGTGAGCCTTGAACAAGAGTCCGCATGAAGAAGTTAATCGGGGAGAAGAGTAGGTAGGTATAGTGGCGACAGAGAGTAGAACGGTGTAGGTAGGTTTGAGTTAAAATGACTTTTTGTGCCTTTTCTTTTCTACCTTAAATATATTATTATGATGAAAATGGAAATTGATGTGGATAATTAAAAGGAATAAATGGCTCGAAAAACTCTATATACCCAATACAAACAAATAAAATTGAGAAAGAAAATTGGAAAATTATTTATGAACGAGGGATAAATTGAGTTTTGTTATAAGCTTATATATACTTAGGTATACCTAAAGAATAGGTAGGTATATATGTGTATCTAAGGAAAGGGGAACAGTTTAGCATTTGAATTGATTGAGGTCCTTTGAATCCTGCAATTGTTAAGATTATTTAGAATTAAGAGGAAAGCTGTTTGTATTTATTTTTAATTTAAGTTTATTTCAAAATATTCCAAGCTAAAACTTGGCATTTCATCTCCGTGAAATTTTGTAATTTGTTTAATTATTTAATTTTACAAAAGAATTTCACATTAATGCATGTATCTACATACCTTTAGACGAATTTTAAATATACATATTTTTATTCTAAATTGGATATTTCTATAAATCAATTTTGAAAAGAAAAACTAATTCATTTCCGTAAAGATTTTCTTGAAGTAAAATTTCCACACAAAATTTAATGATAATTTTAGGTGACTACGGGAAAAAAATGTATATATTAGCAGTAGAAAACCTTCGTTTTATAGAATTTTTCATTGATTTCAAGGAGGATTTCTAAATAAAAAAAATCACAACAGAACACTCCAAGCTTTATGATAATCTTATGAAGAATCCTTAAGATGATTTGGTCCGTTGTAAGACTTTCAGAATGAAAAACAAAAATTCTGAAGAAAATACTTGATTGTTTTATAATTTTCCCTTTGATGTTTTGTTATGAAACTATCAAAGGAGGAAAAAAATCTAAACAAATACCTACTAATAATTACGTAAAGACTAATTAACGTCAAGTTGGTTCGTAATTTGCCATTAATCGTAAAATTAATTTTTACAACTTTAAATTTATCGTTCAATTTTATTATATTTTTTATAAAATTTATTGTATTTTAAATTTATTTTATTTTTTATTTATACCTAGGTACTATTTTTCATTACTTTTATTTTTAATTTATTTTGTTTTTATTTATTTTATTTTGAATGTATTTTATTTTTATTTATTTTACTCTTTAATTATTTTATTTTCATTTATTTGATTTTATTCAAATTTATTTTTAATTTGTTTCATTTTTCATTTATTTAATTTTATGTTATTTAATTGAATTGAATTGAATTGAATTGAATTGAATTGAATTGAATTGAATTTAATTTAATTTAATTTAATTTAATTTAATTTAATTTAATTTAATTTAATTTAATTTAATTTAATTTAATTTAATTTAATTTAATTTATTTTTAATTTATTTCATTTTTCATTTATTTAATTTTGCATTTATTAAATTTTTAATTTATTTCATTTTTCATTTATTTTATTTTCCATTTATTTTATTTTTCATTTATTTTTATTTTAATTTTATTTATCACTCATTTATTTTTTCATTTTCAATTATTGTATTTTATTTTATTTTATTTTATTTTATTTATAATTTATTCTATCTTTCATTTACTTTAATTTTCATTTATAAGCTAATTTTATTTTTCCTTTATTTTGTTTTTCATTTATTTTATTTTTAATTTTTTTTTTCAATTATGTATTTTGCTTTTTATTTATTTTATTTTTAATTTATTTTACTAGTCATTTATTTTGTAATAAGTTTTTTTTGTTTTTATTTTATGTACCTATTTCATTTTTAATTTATTTTATTTTTCATTTACCAAAATATTTTATTTTTCATTTATTTTATTTTTCATTTATTTTATTTTCAATTTATTTTATTTTTCATTTATTTTATTTTAGTATACATATTTTAAAACTAGCAAGGTTCGACGAATTGCTTTGCGAAATTAACATTCGAATCTAAAATCTCTTCTATTTTATTTATTTATTTGTTCTCTGACAAAATTTATTTTCTTTAAAAACTCGAGTCTCAGTTAAAAAAAGGTGATTATTATTGATAAGTTTTATTATTTTAAATTCTTTCGAAAACAAATAACAACGGCAACACGTTCCTTCTGGCTTCACTCATGCAAAAATACCTATATTTCAGTAAAACAAAAAATCTGATTCAAATCTTATTTTCCCCAATGCTCCTTCTCTTTCTGCGAAAAAGAATTTATTTCCCCTTTCCAGATTGTTGCTTTTTTTCTTCTATGTTGTGTGGTGGTTTGATTGCTTTTTCTTGTTTTTTTTTTTTAGTTTGAGTTGAGTGCTATGGCTGTGCTGTGCTGCGCTACTGCTGCTGTTTCTTATACAACAACAATATGAATGTGAATTGCAGCCATCGCTGGTTTCTCAGCTGTCACTCAACATTATTACACCTTTCGTCTTATTCTTGTTTGTTTGTCGAACATACGGAAGAGCACACAACTACTAACAAAAAATTATTTGCAATAGAGAAAATCACACAAAATCACCAACAAACAGTAAAGGCAGAAAGTGGGAATGACCAAACAAAACCAGAACTAACAACAACATTATGGTTGGAAGGAAAGAAAAAAAATAAACAAATTGGTATTTCTACCACTACTGTACTGTGCATGTGCCATTTCGGGAGTGTGTACTGTGTGTACTCGAGAAATCAATCATTTTGAGATGGACAAGTATGTAGTTTGGCAGTGTGATACTCAGCGCAATGGTACCGCCCCTCTACTAAGGTGGGATAGTGTATGAGTACATTCTTTCATTGTTGTTATTTTATTTGTTTTATGATGTTACGGGGCAAGTGCCATATTATAGTTTGGTAATTTTTGGTTTAATTTAATTTACCTACTTGATGTTAATGATAAATTCTCACACTTATGTTTACTTTTTTTGGTGTGAGGAATGGAAATGGAAATTATTCGATGTGAGAAGAAAGGAGTTAAAGAAAATCTATAGATATTAGATAGGTATTTTAGGGATTGATTTTTAATGTTAATAATATCGATGTTGCCGTTGTGTTTTTCTTTTTGTGAGGAGGTTAGTATCCGAAAATATACATAGATAGTGATTTTATGACAAAAGTGAGAATCACTCCCGCAGCCCGCTGGCAGATTGGTTTAGATTGTTTTATCAGGAATACTGAAAATTAAATAAAACGTGCTGAAGGCCAAGGTGCAAATAAGAATATTTTTTCTCATAAAATTAGGTTTCCTTCAGTGTCTGTAAAGCTTGATATATTTTTAATTTTAATTAGTAATCTACAACGAAAGATTTTATCCAATTGTTGTCTTTCTCCGTTGGGCAGCGGTTCTTAGAATTTTAGACAACTAACCCAAAAAAAATAATTAGTGTAGCGAAAGCTCATCGATAACCCAGGCGTGAGTCACTTTCACTCTGAACCGTTCGTGTCTGTTTCTTGTTAGTCGCGAGAAATGGATTGGACCTAAAATTTTCTGCCAAATCCAAACGGTCAAATGATAATCACTTTATCATAACAAGAGATGCTATAGAACTTCTCTTGGAGATTTGTCACTTCATTACAAAAGGCAGTAGAAGCCAGAAGCCAAATTTTTTGTTCAGGTTGGATTCGATCCCTAACCTAAGAAATTATATTTTAACGGCACAACTATTACACGCCTAAACATTTGCAGCGCTTAAATTAGAAACTTTATCAAAAAACCAAGGGGCACAATAGATCTTTAGGTCGCAGTGCAATAAACCCCTAATATATTGTTCATTCTTTTAAGAAGACAATGATGTTCCTACAATAAAAATGGAGCTTCAACTTCTACATTATGGAACAGATGCGTTCCATTGTTCCAGTTAAAAGGTCAAAAACATTGAAAACCGATGAAAATACATACATTATCAATCAATTAAGTTTTTTCGGAACTTGTTTTTAATCATTCAACTTAATTTACTTCGCCTGGCCATGGAGCTTTACATCAATAAATAGGTACACACATTCAACGGCAACACTTGCAAACATTCTTGCCAAAAATCTACCGAATAATCTAATACTTTTCTTGTCCTACTCTTTTCATTTCGATTTTCAAGAAAAAAAAATTACAGAACCAACAGATTAAAATGACAAGAAACATCAGACAAACAAAAAGAAGCACAGAAGCAGAAAACAAATCATCCTCCATGCTCTTTTATCATTATTTTTCATTATTTTATATATTATTTTTCTTAACTCGGTCTTTCTCTTTCTCACTCTTTTCCACACTTTACACAGATTTTAGTTTTTTTTTTTTTGCAAAATAATAAAATCAAAGAAAAGTTCTTAAAGAACGAGACAACATCACACCCAAAATGATTTATTCACACATTCAAACAATTTTCCCTCAGCACAGTCAGTGCTCAAACTCAACAAAACAAATTTTCATTTCGACCAATTTAATTAAAGGAAAAGTTGAGTGACAAGTGTAAGTATAGAGATGCAACAAACTGATAGAGCTATGCCATACTATACGCCACACATTCAAGCGAGACAGAGAGTGAGAGGTGTTAACGAATGCGATTTTGTATGGCGGCGGAGGCTACTGCCGCATGTGTTTGTATGGCATAGTGGTGTTGCTTGCGAGAATAGCGCAGGCGAACGAGTTATAACAAAAAAGAAAAAAAAAAGTATAGAGAGACAGAAATAGGACAGATTTGTATGCATCTATGATGTGTGATGCGACGACACGACAAAATCCCAGTTTGATTGATTGATTTATAAAAAGGGACTCAACAACAAAAAATTGAGTATGAGAGAAAACATTCATTCAAGAGGAACCAAATGAAGTGGAGTGGATTCATTTTCGTATGAATTTAGAGTGAGTGGGAAATAACATTGAGAATAATAATAGTCGAATGTTTTGAAGAGAATTCACCAAAGAAGAGAAACTCAGCGAAAATTCAACAAGAGCACCAAGATTATGAGTAACAGAGAATACCATTTTGGCGGGGATTCTCATTTTATTAAACAGCTGTTTTCTTAGTTGTCACTTGATTTTGCCGTCGGCGTTTTTCTTTCAATTTAAATTTATTCGCAAAAATGTTTCGAAACTACTGATTTTAAGTAGATTTTATATAACAACTCAATTGATGTTTGTCTAAATATAACAATGGTCTTAATTAAATGCAAAAATCTCACCCCGTAAATTCTGCAAACTCTGAACAAATTTAACACTGCACAGCACTATCACAAGTCAGAGTTAAATTGTCGATTTCTATTCAAGTTTTTGTTGGAATTTCATATTATTTTTCAACTTTGTTACTTTATTTTTCATTTAAACACAATTTCACTGCAAACAATTCGAAAAAAACACACTAAATTAAACTTTTTATCAATTCACTTTTAACAAGCGGCAGTAGGTTGGAAAAACACTCAAGTTATTGAATTTGACAGATGACAGATGGCTCTTGGTTGTTATTTAAAAGAGTAGAATTTTGATACGTATTTTCTTTAAGAAGAGATCTATTTTAAGAGAGAAAGTGGAATACATTTTAAGCGATTGATTGGAGTAAAACAGTTTCAATTTGAATTTTAAAATTAATCACAAATACCTATGTTGCGTTAATTTATTTTAATGTTGAAAACAAGTAGGTACATAGATACCTATTTTGAATTGTACCTAGATATAAAATACTTTTATTTATTATTCATATTCAAATTTTTTTTTAACAATTTCTGTGGAATTTCTGAAACTTACGAGTTTAATTTTTGGAATCTCTTACATTCGAAATTAAGTAATGAGTTTTTTATTTTGTTTGTGTTCTTTTTTCGTGGAATAGAAAATTACTCAAATTTGAGTGGTTGGATTCTAACAATTCATCGGAATACTGGGATTTTTGAGTTACAAATAGATATTCATTATATGTAGTAGTATTACGCCCTCTCTGTAACTTGAGCCGCCACCGAGCCGCTGGCCTGGTACCCTCAAGATAATATAACACTATAGGTGTGCATTATAAAATTTATTTCTTTATTTGAAACATTAATTAAATTAATTAATTAATTAATTAAAATTTTTTTCAACACTGATTTCTTTACATCGGTACTGTTGTATAGGTGTAGGTAAATAGTCTTGATAAAATTGTAATTAAGTTAAATTTTTAAAATTTATTAAGAAACATTTTGAATCGTGACTTCGAATCCACGTCAAATTAGAACATACCCACAAAATTTTCAAAGAATACAATTCCATATTTTTTCTTTTTATTTTTTGTTGAACAATAAAATTTGATACTTTGGTCGATTTCTGAAACATCATTTGCATCAAAAGAAGGCCAATTTACATAGGTATGAAAGTAAGTTTTTCTCCATTTAAAATATTCACTATGGAAGCGACAATTTATAACAGTTTTATTTGTAAATGTACTATTTATTTACCCCATAGCCCACAGGGTGAGTTCAATACCGACGGCCGCGGCGGCGGCGCACAGTGGGGCAGAAATGCCTTATTAACGGCGATAATTATAAAGCTTTTTGTTGCCTAAACCAAAGTATACTTTTCTAAAGGTTTTTTGTATGCTGAGTTTGAATCCGAAGTCCAAAAAACTCCACCGCTTCAGGTTTTTGAGATAATCCCGTTATAAAATTTTAATACGCTTGTTTGGTAGGTATTTTTTGGTGTATACAGGGTGTCCCGGACCTGGTTGGCATTATTTAAGTGTGTGGTTCTTGGGCATATTCTAAGAAAAAATCGTTCTAGTTCAGTAAAGGTCTATCTCTAGTTTTGACATCATTTATCATGGATTTAAGAAAACACTTACTTTGGTGTACCCTGAGCCATGTTAACAAAACTTGCTCTGCTAATTCTTGTGGTATAAGCTTCGTTTAGGACTTTACTTTTAGAAGAAACACTAGCCTTTACAACTGCGTTTAAATAAAGTTGAAATCTTGTCTCAGTCTTAATATATGCAATTTCTAGCCTTTTCGATTTTTCCTACTTATGCCAATTTTTTGACTTTGAGGTCAATTTTCTCGAGATAATGCGTAATAAACATAACCTTTTACTATTTTGTTCTTGTGAACGTAACAATAATAGCAAAATTGTGAAAAGACCCATAGATTTTATGATACTGGGGTAAACCGGCAGCAGGTAAAATTAAAAAAAAAATGTTTTTTTTTGCATAAATGTCGAACTTTTTGACGTTTTAGGTGGAAGGGACAAGGTTTTTTTCTAATAAAACTGCAGTTTAGCTCCACTAGTTCGAAAATTCATTTGTGCAGCGAAAAGAAGCTCCTCTGCAGATGTATCTCGAAGATCAGCTCTTTAGCGTTTTTTTTTCGCTTACTCAATAGATCAAAACTTTTTTTTAAATTTAACGTTTTTTTAAGTCAATTTGATTCATTTTTATCAAACACTGATCTTGTGGCTTTTCTTCCACTTAGATTTAAGTTCAAATTTAAACTGTTTAAATTCTTTTCTTAGCTCTGGCACATGATTTTCAATAAAAATGTCTCAATATTTTTGTAAATAGTTCTAAATTTACTGTTATAAAAGATTTCGCAGAGTTTCTGCCTTTTGCAAGAGAAAAATTGCATGTTGAGCCCTTAAACATAATAAAAATGGTTTAAAATTTTGCATACTTATGAACACAAAAAATTGAAAAAACAAATATTTTAGCCAAACATTTTTTACTTTTAACTTCAGTTTCGAATAAAGAATCTATTTAACTAAGAAAAACACTATTAATCTAGTTTTAATGTTTGCCTAATCAAAAAGTACCCTTATTTAAAAAATGTTTTAGTGTTTTTATAAGGAACTGACATTTTTTTATTTTTATTTGAAAGTTTTACTGCATAATTGAGTTAAAACTAATGTTATTTAAAAGAACATACCTGATTCAAAAAATTCTCTGTAAAATTTTTTTACTGACAATAAATTTTCAATATAATTTTTGTATCACAATATAGGTACGCAACTTATTTCGGTTAGTTTAACACAGAACAATTTTAACTAAACTGTCAACTTTGATGCCAAAAGGTACAGTAAAAAAAATACTTGAATCATGTGAAGCATAATATCGGTTAATCGAAACAGTTATTTTTATTGAAATTTGTTAAATATAGAAAAAATGACTTCTCGCCGCTTCTGCTTAGGCAAGATCCCACTGTGCTGCGGCGAGGCGGTGGTCATTCTTAGCTCGAAGCACGTTAATGCAACTTTATTTTTAATGGCGATTAATTGTTTTAAATTTTATAAATGGACCATTCTCTATAATCTTGTTATTAAATTAAAGAAATAGTACAGTGAGACTAAGTTTTGCCATCAAAAAGAAATGTAATTTGACTGGACTTTGTATTTTATTATTTCCCAAGTCTGAAAGAAAACAAATTCGGCGTATGTATTCGACCACCGGGCACCTGATTCCGTAAAACTTAAACGTTCCAACGATATCGTTTTGACAATACCTAGGTACATATCTCTATCGCATCTGTATGAGAAAGAAAACAGTTATTAAAACGAAATCGCTTGGTCGTTTTCGTTTTACGTAATTAGCCCCCAGAGTTTTCCAACATTTCGTCACATTTAATTTTTTAAATCGATTTATTTTAATTCCTATTAGTCCGAGAAAAAAATGTTTGTAGATAGGTAGTTAATATTTAGCTTTCAATTTCGAAGATTTGTAGTCAATGATCCGTCTCTAATGGAGTTAGTGCAGCCTAAGAAGATTAGAAAGTGGTAAACTTTCAAAAGAAAATGTTCAAAATTGAATACATTTTCCTATACAATATTTTTTTTTTCTCACACCATCAGGAATTGAAACTAATTGATTTAAGAAAATTAAAAAGGGCAAAATAGGCGGGTAGACTTGATAAGGGGAAAACTCAATAATTCATTTTAAAACTTTAGTATTTAAGGAGCAATAAATTGCAAAGTCCAGCCTTTTACAAATAATTGTAGTGGAAGACCCTGATTTTCTAGCTTGAAGAGTTTTTTTTTTTTATTTCAAGTTTTTGCTAAAATAATCGTAACGCATAAAATTTTTAACAAAAAACCAATTTCAAACTTATTTATATATCAGAAATCGATTTTTTTAACGTGTATTTGATGCACAAAAATAAATTTGTAGCTTAAGCTAAGTACAGACAATTGTTAGATCTAACAATATTGTCAGAACTATCAATGGTCTGACAATAGCCAACAATTAGCTGACAATTGACGAATTTTTTACAATGAAATTGTCCGTTCACACGGTTGGTAGATTTCTTCCCAAAGTCTGACAATTTGATTGTTAGCTCTTTTTTATCTCTCGATTTAATCAACTCATTGACATATTCCGAACAATGAAGGAATTGTCAGCAATTGTAAAATGTTTTCAATGAAAACATCTGACAATGACCAATGAGTCTGACAATGTCCTAATCGACTGACAATGATACAAATTGTGTGTTGAGACGATTGTAAGACACCTGACAATTTTTTGTCAGATTGTCGTCTGACAATGACGTTTCTGACAATATTGTTAAACAAAATTGTGTGTTCAGACGATTGTAAGACATTTGGAACAGTTTTTTCACTGACAGATCTGACAATATTGTAAGATCTAACAATCGTCTGTACTTAGCTTTAGTTATCGATAATTTACTACAAAATCGAAATAAAACGCCGCTGCTACAAATTCAAGATATACAATTTTTATTGAAGTTTAATTTTTGTTTTTTTGAAAATTCAGTTATTTTTTAATTTTGTGGGTTTTGTATGGAAATAGCATCATGAACTTGATGACGAGCTTCTAAATCGGCGTTAGGGCCGTTAAATTTAGCTTCGAAAAGCTCTACTTATAAAGGAAACTTTTTTTGATGTATTTCAGTAGTATAGTATATAGAATTTATATTATTAAAAAAAACCTTCTTATATAAACTAGCCAGGCCCTGGGCTAAAAACAAAAACTTCCAATTTAATGATTAGGAATTCTAGTCTTGTTGGATATAGTTCACACTAGATTTATCACGAAATCTATGTAAGATGAACTGAACTTAGCAAAAATTGTGTATTGACAAAGGCCCTCACTATAGTCAACTGATGAGTACAAGTGAGATCGCCTGGACGAGATGCCAATTTTTGTAGGACTTAAACGCCGCGCCGTTAAAAGCTATTTTGAAACTTTTTTCTGTTAGTATTTTAAATTTTCTAAAAAAAAAAACTAGGAGACATAATAGCCCTGTTTTTTTGGGAAAGCTATTCACAGTACAGTAGGATTTTACACAAGTTACAAATACAACATCCACAGTAGAATTACTGCCAATAAAAGCTGAAGTAGAATCCTACTGCGAATGAATAGGCTACTGCGGACGGGTTTTTTTGCGAATTTCTACTTTACTATACCTACATAAAATCCCAAAAAAACACGGCTAATATTAAAAACAAAAATATAACTTAATAACGTAAAATTTTGAACAAAATCAATTTAAAAATTAAAATTAATTTTTCCAAAACTATGCACTAAAACAATTTGATTTAAAAACAAAATAAAAATTATAGATTTGTGTGAACAATAGCAAAAATTAACTGGTACGTATTTTTAGATAGATATTAACTTTTAATATCTAAATATTGAATATTAAAAGTCTTGCATGCATGCATGGGGAATGCGAGCTCACGGTCTAAAAGGATTTCTGGCTTTGAAAAGGTATTAGTATAATTTAATTAGATGACATTGTATGTAGGTGTTGCCGTTGATTTTTGATTATTTTTGTTTCTATTTCAAGTCGATTTTTTCCTTGTCCTGATCCAACCTTGTTCCTAGCCTTTTGCTAAACCTACTGTACGCCATGATGCCAGATGAGTATTCAAAAAATCCACCGAATTTGAAAAAAAATCCCACCATTTTTTTACTGGACGGACAAACAAACCCACCATAAAAGACTGAAATTTGTTTCAAACATACATATATGTACATTAGCTTGGAGCGTCAAATTTTTTTCCGGTTTAGCTATTCGAATAGCACTAAAAAGTTGCGTAGTTACGTAAAAAATAAAAAAAAAAATAAAAATTGTTTTTCTTATCCCTCTACCACAGGTCAAAGTATTGCAAAATTGGAAAAAAGTCGTAAATTTGTTTGCTTTATTCTGTATTTCCGAAAGTATAAATCCTACAAAATAATATTTGTAGTAAAAAGAAAGATAATTAAATTTCCTATAAAAAATGTACAACAACTTATATTGTATGATTAGCCGTTCTCGAGATATATGTTAAAAGGCGCTACATAAATTCAAATTTTTCATATATTTGCGCTATGAAAAACTTTTTTAGCTGGAGCGAGTCACAAAATACATCAACCCCTTTGTTGGATAGAACTAGCGATCAGGATTTGGAAGAATTTCTAAAAAAAAAATCTCTTATTGGCATGTCATTTTCGGACTTCCTTTGTCACACTCAAGCTGTTGAGCGCTGTGTGAAGATGGTGACCGAAGCTTCAATAACAGCAGCTGGTGAAAAGGCCAGAGACGAGCTAATAAAAAATAAGATATATTCTCGAAATATATTGCCATTTTTCCACACAAAAAAAAAATTACAACTTGACAAAATAAAAAGTTTAATTGGGTTAGTTTCTGAATGGCGTATTTTGAATTTTTAAGTTTTCATTTTCAAGCTTGTGTTAATTTATTTGTCTAAATAAAGTTAATATATTATAATTTGTGTTGTCTTTTTTCATGAATTATCATATGATTTATTTCGAAATTGTGAAATAATTTTAACGTTTCCGAAAAAAAAATGTTTTTGTTCCAAAAAGTCGAAACTTTGAGCTAAGGTAGAGGGCTAAGGACTTAATCCAAACTTTTTTTTCTAATGTCAAATTATTCTACTCATCGAAACGCAAAAAAATGGAGGTATTCGAAATTGATACAACAACTTTTATTTTTCTCTATACATCGACGCTCCACCCTAATGTACATATGTACATATCTACATAGTACATATATGTATCTACATACACGAGACTAAAAATCGCGGCTATTTTTAATCAAATGAAAATTTGAATTTGAAAAGGTATTAAAAAACAAATTCTATCTACAAAATCGGTGTTTGCACAAAAAATATGGTTCCCGGAAATTACACCAGAATTTTTCAAAACGCCAGACGCATTTCAATACAAATTTCACTTTTCTGGGAGACTTTCCAGACTTTCAGATTTTTTTTTCCACATTTTTTGCTGGCTATTTTTCCATTTCTTAAAATGGAAAAAAAGCCAAAAACAAAATTTCTGGTGTTTTTTCCTTTTCTTGTTTTGTAAAAAGCCAGAAAACTGTTATGTTGGTATGTTCATCATTATGTTTGGTTGCAAAAAGTAAGCGACGTCATTCAGTTGTTATTGCAGTTTTTGTTCATATTTTACTGTTAATTTTTGTATGATGATAAAAAGATGAAGTTATAGAAAACATTTATAATTTTACATTTAAACTGTTTCAGACTTATTGAATCAACGCGTGGGGGGTGGTGTCGCGGTGTATATGGGCCGGGGGTAGGCATGCGATACTTATCTTCAGCTTATAATTGTTATAGTTCTTCCTTTGCTTCACTTTTAAGGTTTCTTGTTTTCTTGTTTGAATAACAACACATTTCCTGGTCTTTTTCCAAAATGAAATTTGGAAATTAGGCCGGTGCATACGTTCTGTAACTCTCGCATTGATAAAATTAGTCGAGAAACGATGAAAAATGGAACAAAACTCATACGATTTGTTTCAATTTTCATCGTTTCTCGACTTATTTTTTTCGATGAGAGAGTTAGGGCCAGTTTCACAGTGCACACTTAACAAAATAAGTGGCACTTAATTTTATACCCATTTTGGCACTTTAACTGCAGTTTTACTACCTGAGTAAGTGGAACTTAAGTGGCCAACATGGGAGACTTAAGTGTCACTTATTCCGATAAGTTTACACTGTGAAATTGGGAATTAGTTTTCCATATTTGGCACTTAAGTGACACTTACTTCAATGTGAAACTGGCCCTTACAGAACGTAGGCACAGAATTTATTTTTTTTTTTCTGGCTTTATTTCTATTTCACTTTCTGGCTCTTTTTCCATAGGTATCTAGCACAATTTCCAAATTTCTGGCTTATTTTTCAAAAAAAAAAATCTAGCGTAGTTTCCGGGAGCCAAAAAAATTGCATTCAATTTGTTAGGTATAGGTACGCAAATTTGGATACCTAGCAAAATTATTTGATTTCGCTAAAAAGTTCTCCCAAAGTATGGGACGTTCTTTGCTCCTTATCTTCTTAGTTTTTATTCAGATCAAATATGACCGTAACACGGTTTTTAAAAAACCACAATTTTTGAGAACTCAAGCTTTCCTCTGAAGTCTGAACTCTTGTTTACTATCAGATGTTTATCCATCCTTGGTGCGAAGATTTTAGTGCTTTGTAGGACAAACTATCACCGAGTTCATATATAAAAGTTCTGAATCACTGATAAACGCAATTGCAAAAAAAAGAACTATTTTTGTTCATTTTGAGTAAAATTTGATTTCATTGCTGAGAGAAAAATATCAACACTAAAGAAAATTTCAAAACGGACAATTTTTGCTTGCAGAAATGTGACTTAGAATGTGGCAGTTTGGTTGAACATTTTCTTTTACAAAATCAACCGAACTATCTGTTCAAGTACCTATGTATTAAATCACACCTCATAGAATACTTGTTATCCCCATTTCATGCAAAACAACTGTTCTGATGATTTGGAGAAAAAAGTTTATCTGCGAGATTTTTAAAATCTTTAAATGTCTGATCAAAACTAACTGAATTTATTTATTTCTAGTAGGTACCTAATACCTAACGAGGAAACAGCCCTGTTTGAACCCAACCTTCATAAGTGCAATTTCATTTGATCGGACATTTAGTCACAAGATTATGTACATATATTGACACCTGAATGGAAGAACTAGGGGTGCCAACATGTAATTTGATACAATCGAGTTTAGTCGATACAATCGAGCAGTTCCAAATTTTTTCAATCGAATCGAAAACAGTCGACCGATTTAAATTAGGAGCTGCCTATCCTTGATTGTACCAATAAACTCGATTGTATCATATTTACGTCTTGGGCCCCTAGCTATTTCGATTTTCGTAGTTTTGAGAAAATCGCAAAAAAAAAGTTTAGGGCTTTTATTCAGATCCCATTTTGTGCATGAAGTACTCTAAATAATAACACCATACTTTTTTTTTCTGCGCAACTGGTTGAAGGTAAAGGTAAAAATTGCGATGCGAAACGATTCAAGGTAGCAGACAAAAAATCGAGTTCACTCAGCTGAGAAATGAAATCACTTGTAGGGGTTTTATTGTTTTCAGAAATCACAGGTCACAATAAAAAAATTAAAATATTTTTTTATGAAATGAGTAAAAGAAAAGGTATAAAAGTTCTACAGAACATGATTCATCGAAAACCACCTTCAATCTTGTTCACAATCTCATAGTTAAAATCACAAAACCTTTAAAAAAAAAAAAAAAAAAACCTGAACAATAAACTTCAACCTCCATATGGAGAAAGGAAGGCATTGCTTCTTTTCATCAGGATTTTGCAAACTATAAACCAGTGTCTCTAGGCTTTTTCAGCCTTGACTTTTTCAATATTTCCTCCACGTATATAGAGATACTCGTATATAAGAGTTAACTAAGAAGAAACCTTCATATGAATTCACATATATTCGACTGTTGAGTGTCAAATTTGAAGAATTATCGTCTCCACCCTAAAATATGAAATCACCGAAATGAAATAAAATTTATAGTCATTTTTTGTTTCAATGTCTTTTCAGTTCATATCTTGAGAGCTAGCGCGAGGATGAGAAGAGATATACCTCTTCCTACCTTACCTAACCAATATACCCATTCGAATTTCTTCTTCATATCTTCTCTGTTCTGTTTGTGTCTTGTGTGTGTGTGTGTGTGTCTGTGTTTTGAATTGAGTCCTTGCTTTTGGGCCAAAAAAAAAGAAAAAAACCAGAAGAAACCTCCCTTTCCCATATTTTTTTTGTTTTTGCATTGCTTTGGATAATTTATTGTTTCACAATCGACTGGAGTCCCTATTTTTTGTTGTTGTTGTTGTTGTTATTGCTGAAGAAGTGCCAAACGGAAGTGTGTGGTGCTAGTGCTGGTGCCCTTCACCTCAAGCAATTTTGATTTGTGTCCTTTTTGGTGAAGCGTGCGTCAGTATATATTTTTGATTTAATAACAGACGACACAGTTCGTCGGTCGTCGCGTCGCGTCGCGGCAAATAGAAATGATAGACGCTTCCTCTATATAGAGTGGGCTGGCTTTTGATGCATCCAAAGATACATCATCTCGATCTGGGTTTTCCAATATACTGCAGTTGCAACACAGCGGCTGCGCGGGGCAAACTAACCGGCCGTAGGCATTGATCGGCATATAACTACATATACACGTCGAGTTCCACCCCGCATCACGAAGAAATCGTTGGGCCGCCGCGCCAGCAAGCAAAGAAGACATTGACATGTAGCGGACATCTGCTGTGCGGATCGCGCGGCCTGGCACAACACAACCGAACAACTGTTCCTTGAGGCCTGATTCAACTGTGAGAGCAGTTGGTCGATTTCAAAAACTCGACGTGTGTGAAGCCTCGCATCTTTGAAGCAGTGGCACACATTATACTGAAGTCCACAAAAAGGGGAAATCGGGACGGGTCATGGGCAATCATCATCATCAGGAAAAGACTATGTAGGAATATGACATTTAGGATTTGCATGTTGGCCAATTCGAGTAAATGGCTTAGAGCACTGTTGCAGTTGCAGCTATATACAACACCGCAGTACCAGGAGAGCATGAGGTAGAAATTAATGGGCGCACTTAGTATCTGTCGGAGGGGTTCATTGTTTGGTCAATTTCCGTTGCTTTTTCGCGCGGCGGCGGCGCAAAATAGATATACCGACTTTGGCATCAGGAGAGAAGAATCAACTCGAAGACGAAGACCACAACGACATATGTATGACGATGTCGTTCTTCTTGTCCTCATCGTCGTCGTTTTCCATCGTCTTGGTTGTGGCAAATGATTTGAGAGGCTTAAATTTTGCACACGATGCCGATCTCACTCTCTATCTCTCTTTCTCTCTGTCTTGCTCTATGGACATCCTGATTGAGATGAATTTTGTCAATTTATTTCGCAGTTGTCTAGAAAAATGAAAGAGGCTGATTTCTAGGAAACGCGCAAATTGGTGTACATTTATAAAAGTCACTGCGACAAAGATCCGGGACTGTGCAGATGAAGCTTTTCAACTTTTCAAAAAAAAAAAAAAAATGATAAAAAAAAGAAGAAAAACAAAACAAAATTCTGATGTGAGGTTTTGTGATTGTTATTTAGGTAGATGCTTAGAAAAAGGACTTGGACTGATTTTGTTAAATGGTCAAAAGCTACGGTCGAAGTGAAATTCACAACTTTATCATCGACGTCAACAGATTAATTTTTTTTAGTAAGAAATTACCTTTTGAACAATTTTGAAAGAAATTAGACTGAAATATATGAAATTAAGCTTTTTAGGCTAGAAAAATGTGAAAAAGTAAAAAAAATTAAAATTAATAAGACGAAACCTCGAAGAAAAAAATTGTAATTGTAAATTTTAAAAAAATATTGAAAATAGAAAAAAAAAGTTATAACATGACATGATATTGTAGGTGTTGCCGTTGTTTTTTTTTATCATTTTCTATTATTCAATTAATAAGTTCAAGTGACCTTTACTCCAAAGATTGCGTTTCGCCCAGGTACGACAGTTGGGCTCATCAGTTAGATGCTGTCATACTCTTCTAAGACGCAAATTATGGTCGATGATTACCGACTCTTATAAAACTCACAGCATGAATATATTAATTGAATAATATTCAATCGCTCCACTAAAACAGAAGTAGTTTTCTAAATTTCTTCACCTTCGTTATTATCATTTTCTATTTTCAATATTTGTTTTTTTTTTTTAATTTGCCCCTCACGCCTAATGGGGTGGACAAATACAGTGGGCCGATATCTTAAATCATGTTCATATTATAATATACCGACAACAAAAAAAATTCATGCATTTTTCTCAATATGCACGATTTTTTAACTAAGCCTCCTTACTATATAAAAAAGTAAGACCCTTAACTCTTCCAATTGGTTTATTTCGGAAACGATTATTTTTATGAAAAAATGTATATTCAAGTTTTTTGTAGGAAATTTTCCAAGCTACAAATTAGTCTTTGACATTTTTTTGTACAACTTACCATTTGGGAGTTATTCCTGAAAACCCATTTTGGGGGCCTTCAACCCCCGTAAAATTATTAGCGGCACTCATGTCGATGGGGACTTTTGACAGTTTATTAATAACGGCATGAGGAGGCTGTATACCAAAATCCAGCTTTCCGGCGATTTTTTCCGAGTCAAATGCTTTATTGACTGGACTAAATAGACCAAGAGCTGGCAAGGGATAACCAGACCTCATCGGAACATGGATGAGCTTTGAACTTTGGACACATAAATATTTATGGCCGTCATATACAAAAATTCCATTTTACACTCTGCTTCGTAGGAATAACCATTTATTTATAAAAAAAAAATATTTTAAATCAAGACCTAATCGACCGAACCGCAGTGTCAAACTATTGTTTTTAGCGTTTGATGGTCATAAATATTTTTGGGATCAAAGTTTCATCCAAATTTCATCCATTTTCAAAATATCTAAGAAACATTTATGACCATTAAACACAAAAACAGACTATTGACACTTCGGTTCGGTCGATTTGGTATTTAAATAAAATTTTTGTTTCAATGCAAGTTTCTGAAAATAAGCCTACCTTAAAGAACTTAGCTCAACATTTTCTTATAATTTTTTGCGGAAGTCTTGATTCCAAGATGGTAATTACCCCGTGCCCCTTCCCCCTGTTTAAATCATTCAAAGTTTAGATATTGCTTTTATTTATTTATCTATTTTTTAAAAATCCTTGAATTATGAAAATTCATTAAAATAAGCATTTCCTTTACAAAAGTACATAGGTAAAGTACACACACCCATAAGTACAAATGTAACGTGGATTGTAATATTCATCACTGTTTAATTAGCTTTGAATTCTCGGCTTTCAAAAAATTAAACTTTCAATTTATCTCGCTGAAATTAATTCCAAATGCAAAAGTAATAGGAAATTCAAACTTTACATCAGAAATGGAGTCATGGAGTACCAACTTATATATCTACAACTTTACGGCCGGCACCCCAGAAACAGAAGGTCCGCGTATACAGATATAGAAAAATCAGCAAAAACAACAACAACAACAACAACAACAACAACAAAAAAAATAAGAAGAAAAACCCCATCGACTGACTGCCACAGAAGCACTTGATTATAGTAATTTTCCACTTCGATTGGCCATATGTCTGTGTTGTCTGTCTGTTTATGGCCACAAATTCTCGACCAATCTGTCCAGCATGCATTTGGTGCGCGCTCTGTGGCTGTTGCTGTTTCAATGCTGCACCTTTATACTTTCCCCTTGATATTTTTGCTAAATGTTTGTTGCCCCTCAAACTCCCATATATCGATATGTGAATTGGAGGAATCAAATGATGATTGCGTGAGTGCGCGCGCTTTTCTGCCTGTCGAATGTAGACGCGCGAAATTCTCACCCGCAGGGCTCATAGAACGTCGTATACTCGTACATTTGTTCGTTCTCGTCCTCATGGTTGGTCATCAGTCGCTAGTCGTCGTCGTAAACCTTAAACCACATCGTCCTTTGCGTTGGATCGTTGGTCTGTCTGTCCACCTGACGGACTGAAATACCACCATCGCACAACAGTCAGACACGAGAACTGATTTATTCCAGTTCCATACGAAGAGTGTTTTTCAATCCGTCCATCCCATAGTCACAGTCCCAGATACCAAAGCCAGACCCCAGCTAAAGGGCCCAGTAATTATGCGATTTGTTATATGAGATTTAAAGGATTCCACCATCATAGTGATATATTTTTCTCAAAGCAATTCCAAGATATCAGACAGAGAGTCCATTCCGATTCCCGATGGACGACGACGATTATACAAGTTAGTACGGCGGTGGCGGCGGTGGAAATATCTTATACAAACTCTGGAGAGCTGGGAGTTTGAATTTGATTTCAATTTCGATTCGCATTTCATTCTTGTGGTCAGCTCAGCGAATTGATCACCGCCATGCCACCAACGGCAACGTTCGTCCTCATCCTCATCCTCATCGTCGTCGCCTTAGTCTTCGTCGTCGAGTCGAATCGGTTGAATGATGCAGGTGCAGGTATCAGGATCATCGATCGCACCAGTCAAATTCCATCTACTCTCATATATCTATGCTTATATATCGTCATATGTATAAATTCGCCTTTTTTTCTTTTTAGATGGGGTGGAGGTGTGCCGGAGGAGGCAGCTATTAATTCTGTTATTAGATTGGAATTTTCATTAAGATGGATTCTTCATCATTATGGTGCGTTTTCTGCTGCTATATATAGCTATCTCTATCTCTATACATGGACTGCAATGAAGAACGTCTGGGTTTTGTGAAACGAAGTTTTACGCCAATTCGAATATTATAAATCAACTATGAGTCCTTGATTAATAATTAATTTGCGGTTAAAGATTATTTATGACTGGCAATACCTTTCATATATGATGGAACTTGGTTTTTTCTGTAGATAAAGCGGCAGCGCTTCATATCGATGGTGCGGAGGCTTATAAAAGTGATTTGTTAGTTTTCCAAGTTGATTGGTTTTTTGAGTTCTGTAGAATTTTTTGGATTTTTATCTCAACAAGAAAGTTTTTTTGTTTTTTTTTTTAATTCCCAAGAACTCTTAATGAATTTATAGAAGATTGTTTTCCCACTTTCTTACTTTGCTATTTTGTATGCCTCATTCACGCTTAAATTTATTTTTAGGTATTTGTTTCAAATATATTAGAGTCAGCATTAAAATATGTTTTTTGGCTGCCCTGTTAATTTGATATCAAGTAAGCGAAGTAACTCCCAAAAAGGGGTACAAAATTTGTTACATGTATGGTTAATAATCTCCAATGATTTCTGTTTTATTTATTTTTTTAAACATAGAAAACATCGCATGACAAACTTGAAATTATCAAATTTAACCGACAGACAAAAATTGCAAGAGATATTCATGCTTGAAAGTAAGTTTGTCGCATAAAACCGTAGAAGCCAAATATGGTTTCGTATGCATTAAGGAGTACATATACAAAATTCGACAATTTTCGATACCGTGGCTATTTCTCGGCAACAAATTTTTTAAATCAAGTATTCTTTAAAAATTGTTACAAAATCTAAACTCTCATGTTACTGAATTTAAACATGGCATTTTAGCTATAAGGAGAACATAAAAGAAAAAAACAAATTGTTAAAAAAGAGACGTGGCAGGCGGCAGCATTAAATTCATGAAATTTCTATAGTAAACGTCAAACGAGTGCATTGTGCGATTAAAATTTCTACATATCAAGCCAAATTCTGGCTTTGTTAAATATTTATTGAACAAATTAATTTTTTAACTAGGATAACTTCAGAATTCTGTTCCATCTCTCATCTCCCAATATTTTCTGCAAACAAACGGCGACAAGCACAGCCATACGTCTTTAAGCCTCCTCATAATGGTCCAAAAATGATATTGGCCAAAATGATATGACTCGATCATTCTGAACTCATTCAGATCACTTGCAAGTATACAGATTACACCAACCCACAGCTATAGTTCTATAAAAACTTTCAAGTTACCATTCCTTCCAGATCTCTCATGGGAGGATCTAACATTCCTGGAAGATGTAGATCTGTAGGTTCTAAAACTTATGACGGGGTTGGTGGAGGTGTATACTCAGATAAGCTGAAACTAAATCTCTCCTTCCTTCTTCCCAATCACTGTAGAGTGTTCCAGGCGGAACTTTTGACGATAAAAGAAGTCCTGTCTTGGCTCAAAGAAAACGTGATATCAACCACAGATATCCGTATTTTCTCGGATAGCCAAGCAGCCATTTGGATTCTATCTCTACAAATTCAAAAACTGCCCTTAATTGCCGATCATCTCTCTTGGAGATGGCACACCAGTTCAACATTCACCTTTGCTGGGTGCCGGGTCATAAGGACATTCCAAGCAATTGCAAAGCAGACGAACTCGCCAAAAGTGCAACTATACTACCTATACTGTCAAATCGGACAAATATTGGTATATCCATCGCTACTTGTAAACTCATGCTAAAGCAAGATGCAATAGAAAAAAAAAATCTTAGGTGGAATAACATTGCCACATGTCAGGCCACAAAACAGATTTGGTTATGCTGATTCTGAAGCGCTTTGCAGTAGCCATGGTGGTATCTCTGAGATACAAAGGGTGGGCTTAGACCTCCGGAAGGCAATTACATCTCATACCTTCCCCCCCTCTATAGGAATCACCCCTCCCCTGTTTTTGGACGTCTTCGGGTTTCACAAACTTTTGTGAACCAACATAATTTAATTAAAATTTTTTTTTCTCGGCATGGAGTTTCGTAACCTCTGTCCAGTGCTACGGTGGCAAGAACCCCTCCCCCCCGACGAGCTAGGACGTGCTTCAGCTAGCATGCCAGCTGCCGTAGCCTGGACGCCCTCTCCCTCCTGCTGCCAGGATCAGCCTCATACGCCTGTAAGTATGAGGTTGTAATGGTGGTAAAGGAGGGAAAGGTAGGATTTCCCAACTGTATACTATAGTTTTGTATAGTTGCTCCCTCTTGGTGGTAAGCCAAAACTTCTAGGTAGTCAATGCAGTGAGGAATCCCGCCGGCTAACACCACGGTTCGTTACAGCTTTAGGAACTTTATATCTCTAGTAACGAAGGTGAAGAAATTTAGAAAACTACTTCTAAATATCTCTAAGCAGACTGAACATTAGCTCCGTCATTGGTGTCATTACTGGACACTTTCTATTGTCTAATAGGCAAGTACGAAACAAGGCTTGGAGTAATTTCTAATGACTTCTGCAGAAGTTGTATGGACGAAGAAGAGGAAGAATCGATTCCTCACCTTCTCTGTACATATCCTGCTCTATCTCAAAGACTAAGGCTAAACCTAGGAGATCTGACAGATCATGACATTAGTTGAATCGGTGATTGTTAAAACAACATAAGTGATTTTTTTTTTTTACAGGAGAGCCAAAAAATCTTATATTTTTGACGACGCGGCCGACACTTAATGCCGCTTTCGCGCTCGAATTTCTGTGTGTTTCAGGTATAAATTTATGTTGGTTTTGGTCTCAACTCATAGCTATACCCCTAAGCAGTACAAAACCATAATAAAAGTGATTTCGAAAAATGTATTACTTGTGTTGTTTTAACAATCACCGATTCAGTTTATATTCTCTAAATGGTTCAAAGAGTAGGAAGAAAGCTTTCTAGATTCCTGTGGTATCACAATGGGCCAACCCCTGGTCTAAGTGTGTCTAGCGTTTCTGCTGACGATCACATAAACCTAACCTAACCTAACCTAACTTCAGAATGACAAAAAAGAAGTATTTAAGCATTTTTAAATTTTTAACTGCTTCGACTACAATTCATGCATTCAAATTCTAAAAACCAAACGCTTCCAAAATGTCTTCTAGTTCTTCAGAAAATTCTAAATAAAGTCTTGAATACTTTAACAGAAGCTCAAATTGATTAAATAAAGGGATTTATGTGGTAATTCCCAATCAATATAATGTATTGTTATACGTGTGCTAGTCAACTGGTAATAAAATTAAACATACAAATTCCGACACTGAAGGAAAAATAACACTCTTCATCCTTCGATATTGTTGAAAATAAATGAAAATTTTTCTTATGGTTACAATAAAGCCAACCCACACCTTCAACAAAATAATCATCACAATTTACCCTATATGGTAACCCTCTTTCGTATACACCTACAGACGGATGCAATAATGGCTGCCATAATAATTCTCAAAAAAAAAAAAAAAAAAAATGGAACTTAAAGTATCGCCCCCTAAATTTATGATTCATTTCCCCCATTTCAACCAGAAATGGTCAGTTGAACAAAAAGATGATTGCCGTCATTCTTGTTGTCTTGAAACAAGATCGTTCGTATTTGATGGTGGTGGCTGATTTAAGGAGTATTGAACCATTTTTGATAATTTGAAAACAAAAAAAATCTTACTATTTAGCGAGAGGTTTAAGAAAATGCAGTCAGTTCTTTTTCGCTGGTCTTAGAAGTTGGTAAGTAGCAATTAACTTAACGTCCGGCTGATGACGAATCGAACTCTCAGTGCTATTTTTTGGTATAAGCGACAAAGTGCAAATTTTACCGAAAACAAATAATTAAATTTTTTCCTGAGCTTTTAAAAAAATCCAACATGTTTTGCATTTCGAACGAAATGGAATTGAATTCCATTTTCAATTTCACGTGAAATGAAATTCTATGTTCTATCATTCGAATTCGTTTTCGAAAATTTCAAAATTACTTCGAACTATCAAAATTGAAGGTGGATTCACTTTGAATTGTTTTGAAAAGTGAAATTACACTGCGGATGAAATTGGATGCAGAATTATTGGCATTTTTAATGAAAAAAAAGCGCAAATGTGACAAAAATATTTTCTTACAATTTTGCAAAAAAAATCTTATAACTGTCGGACAATTGGTAATTGATTATGAATTGTTTTGATAAATTGTTTATTCTTATATTTGTATGTTGATATGTTTTCTTCTAAAACAATAATAAGCAAATAGGTAGGGTAGGGCGGGGCTAGTTGGGCCACGGGGCAAGTTGGCCCACGCGAATTTCTCACAAACTGAAAGTACTACAAGAAAATGATCATATACGAACAAAGCGTGCTCTCTTACAAGCACGTGCCATAACGGTTCCAGTAGGATTGTGCCCTCAGAAGGTAAACCACACACAGATTTATATTTTCTGAAGGTAAAAGTAAAAAATGCGGATAAGATAGTTTTTTTATTTTCCTAGAGAAAAATCCAGGATTAAGGACTGAGGTAAAGTTTTTTTATAAGTGAATATATTGTATTTTTATATTTTGTGAGTTAAATTGAACAGTTTTGAGTATTTTTATATTTATGAGTAAATATGTCTCACAACCCAGGTGTGGGATTAGTTGGCCCAGGTGGTTTTTGTTACAAAAATAAAGTTCAAAAAAGAAGATCAACTGGGATATTTTTGCCAATTTGGATAGAATCATTCGCTGAAAGATTTCTTGGTGAGGAATGGCTGCAGGACCATACTTGCAGAAAGTGGGCTTATACAAATTAAACAGTAGCCGGAGATGGGTTCTTCATTGTATGCGTCAATCTTTGTATGCGTCAATTACAACAGCGATTACGATTCTAAACTTATTTTAAACCTTAATTTATTTCCATTATATTTATTTTTAAAGCTTTATTAAAAAAAATATTTTTTAGTTTTTTTGAAGGTTTTAAATAAAATTCCTTTTAAAATTTAGGATTTTTTTCTATTTATGAGACTTGTTTTGCCACTTTTCAAGGCTGGGTCCAGCTTATTGCCTCTATAGCGGGGCAATTTGGCCCACTTGCACTTGATCCATTTAAAGAAGTTTTATTCTTCTGCAGTTACATATTTTTAAATTTTTCAGATTTCATCAGGAAGCCAGACTCTAATCTTTCTTTTGATACCAGTTCCATAGTTGTACTATGAGCAGTTTGATAATTATGAGACTTTAAGTAAAAAGTGGGCAAACTATCCCCGCCCTACCCTACTAAAAAATACATTTTGCACCAATAAATACAAAACTAACCCCAACTGCAATTTTTCACAAAGCATAAACAAAGTGGTTGGAATTCGTTCAGAAAATGGAATGAAACGAAATGCAGGATATCAATTTTCATTTTCAAAATTCCAATTCGCAATTAGCATTTCGAACGAATTGTAGAACACTTGATTTCCGTCAAGTGAATTCACAATAAGTGGAATGCAGAACATGAGCGATTGTCAGCTTTTTGTTAAAGTTTTGTTAATAACGTTAGATGAGATTTTGCTTAATTGCTTTCGTTGCTGAGGCAAAAAAAAAGAAAAACAAATAATCATGTCGATTATAGAATCCGCAATTCTCGATCCGCAGTGATCCCCAGTACTCTCTTTTCTTCTTACCCATTTGTCGTGAAAAGAAAAGAGAACACTGTACTGAGAATCACTGCGGATCCCGTACTGCGGATTCCATAATCGACATGAATATGTTTCCTGATCAACTTGTTTTTTTTTTTGTCGCTTATTATAAATTGGCGGTTCCCACGGCCGTAGCCAGGACCTAATAAGTGGGTGAGCTCCAAGTTTTCTTGGGTGAGCTGACATTTTTTTTTAAATGAAAGTCAAAATATATAGTCTAGAAAAATTCGATTTTTATTAAAACCGTAGTTCTATACAATATCACTTTCATGTTTTTTTTAATTAGGTACATCTAATTGGTAGGTATATATATGAGATAAAATATCTATTTAGAATTAAAAAAGTTGTATTCTTCGGTTTTTTGTTGGCAAATTTACGCCAAATATCATTTATTTCCAACGAATTGAAATATTTTTCTTTTTTTTCAAATACACTATAAAAGAAAAATTTCGCAGTCGTTGATCCGAGCGGGGCACTGAACTGTCAAAAAAAGAACTATGTTACTTTTTTAACTCGGAGCACGCTGAGCTCTAACTTGCATTTCTTATTTAACTAAGAATTCGAAGGAGGCTCGCTCGATGAGCTGGGAAAAAATGACCGAACAAAAAGCTGAGCGCAGCTAACTTCATTTATTTTTTTTTGTTATCGATGGATGATGACAGTAAAATAAATTAAAAAGAAAAAATTCTTGAAAACAAATACCATTTTCACAGTAATTCATAAAACAAAAATTGTACAATGATAGTTCAGTGCTCAAACGCGTTTTTTAAATAGATCGGAGCGCTCAGGTCACGCTTGGTTTGTAGCGAGCTCTATTTGCTCAGATCCTGCTCTGTGCCCCACTCGGGAATAGAAACCCCTATTGGTAAACGCCGTTTATCGCGTTTATTATCGAAAGTTCCGAAAATGATGACTTGTTCAACGATGTACCAGCACCAAATGTCTTGACAGCTTCAAAGAGGCCATAAGTTGTAGAAAAATTGCTTTTAACATGAAACAACACCATGAAGTATATATTTTTATTTTGCAAATCCAGAGCTGATTTTTCGTTGAGCAGAAAATTTTAAGGGGAAATTCCTGACTTGTTGATGAAGGAAATTAATGTGCGGATAAAAACGATCAAAATTAAACCAGTGGCGGACATTAAGGAACTTGATATGAACAAATATTTTATCACACGTTAAATTATGTTAAAAAATTTATCAATTTTTTTTTGGGTGAGCTCAAATATTTTTTGAATGAGCTCAGCTCACCCTAGCGTATGGCCGTCTACGGCCGTGGGTTAGGGCATTAAAACGAAAAATCTATTGCGCCTATAGAAAATGTCTCCAATTTCCTTTTCTTGGCTTTACACCAAAAACCTTAACTATAAAGCCTAGTAAATACTTCCTCGTGAAGTGAACAACAATCAGTGGAGAAAGTGAATTTTTGACACAATTTGCTTGACTTTTGCAGCTTTTATGGTCAAATTGTCAAAGCTACACCAAAAATCAAAGAGTTCCCGTACATTTGGCACGTGAATATGGTTCACCGTTCGTGAACGTAAACTCTCCACTTTTTGTCATGGCTTCACGAGCACGCTCACGGGTGAACAAAAATGCAAATTTGTATGGATTCAAGACATGATTCACAAATATGTACTATACTTAAAGGTTAACACAATTTGGAACCGAAAAATTTCAAAATTTTGACCGGAAAATCGTGAAAACTTAAAATTGCATACTTTTAGGGGTGAATGGTGAATATATATCTGAAAATTCCATTTTATATGAGATGGAGAAAATATTGATTCTTAAGCCTTAACTATACATTGGCCACTTTTTACAAAATTACAAAAGTAAAAATATTTTTGTTCCCACTAGCTCAGTTGTTTTGTGAAAAAGAGTATACAAATTGTTTTTTAAACCAAAATTTAAGCTTTCCGTATCATTTTTGTGAATTTTCCAGTCGAAAAAACTATCACAAAATAAGTTTAAAAATTTTTACTTTTGTACTTTTTCCCTTTTTTGGCCAATGTACCTAGTTAAGGTTTAAGGAATGACAAACATTACGGAATTAAAAATTGGCCCTCACGAAATTGGGATCGCCAACAGATGGCGTTACGCTCTCAGACTGTTATATTTATGTATATACAAATTATTGGAGGGTGCCAAAAAATTCATTGCAATTTCCATTTCATTCTTAAGTCCCTTAATTTTAAGTTTCAGTTTTTAAAATGCTAAAATTTATTCTATGTAAAGGCGGGCAAGACAAGCTAGTATTTTAATAAATATTTTTACCCAGAAGGTAATATTTTGAAATATATGTATATACACAAAAAACACGCTACTTCTGAATAATAGATAAAAGAAAACATCCCATTGATCATGTGTCAGTGAAAATTCTAATCCCCATATGTCATGTTACCCCTCATATTATTACATACATCTAATCCCACAAAACGACAAAGAAAAATTATTAATAATACCTAATTACAATTAACAAAATGTTTATGTCATTTCAAATTAAATGCTTTTCAACGATAAACATAAAGGAAAGTTGTTGTTGTTGTTGTTGTTGTTGTTTGTATATCATTTCGATTCTCTGGAATTAGCTGACACCATGCAACATAACATGCATACCAACTAAATACTTGGATGCAACACGCAACCCCCTGATGAGTTGATTACACTTAGTTAGGGAAATCGAAGTAATTTGCATTAAAAATAAATTATACTTCTTCACTTAATAGAAAATTCAACTATAGGTACCTACCTATTTATCTACAACAAAAAAAAAGATACAAATTTGAAGTTTGCTTTTTAGATACAATCATTATTCATCTTTTTTTTGTTCTTTGTTTTAACACTGATGACTGCCAATCTTATAGATACGTTTTATTGTATACCTATTTATATCTATAAATTCCCTCCCGAGACTGTATAGCTATGCTTATCGACCTCAAGCTATCGCAGATATCATTGTTGGTGGTTATTTATTACAGTGCGATTCTCTATTACACACTCTCACACGCCCTCCAACTCTATAACCTATTATTATTAGTTAATCTTCCAGCATAGATCTCCATCTCTCTTTCACAATTATACCTATAAAGTCCATGTCTGGAGGAGGCCATAACCTGGACTATAACCAAACCACATACAGAGACACACAGAAGACTGAATATATAAAATGCACCACGATTGTAGGAATATGGTTGAAAACAGCCTGAGTGCAACCAACAGTGGCAAGAAGCCAAGCGATCGCGCGGTTCTTCGAACACCATATAGATAGATAGCTGCGGCTGGCTGGTTTAGAGATCTCAGAACTTGCAAGTCGCAAGCAAAATCTTGCTATTTAGCTTGAGGGTTCATATGGGTTTTGTTGATTGATGGCCTCCTTCTCGTCACTGCCATAACTTTTGAACGGGTTATTATGGCTTTTGTCGATTATCAAGATTTTGTTGTTGTTTTTTTTAAAAAGGGGGAGCAGATTTGTATTGTTGTATAACTTTTGCATGGGCGGGCATCCAATAGATGGCGGCAGTATTTCTAATAATGTGGATGTGGATGTATAGTGGGAGAATTAACAAGTACACGCCTACGACTTATGGTGCATGGAAATCAATCAACGTAATTGTATATTTACGATGACGAATGGACAACTTGCTGGCGCCTGATCTTTTAAAGATTATACTTATGTACCTATGTGCTATAATTTATCTATGTATGTTCAAGACGAGATATTTTTTGTTTGTATTTTAAGAGTTTTGATGTTGTTAAAAGTGAAGTGAATGCAAATTGTGAGATTTTTAAAGAAAAAGTTTGTGGTTTCTGATTTTTTAATTATAATTGAGAAAGTTGTTTGTTAGTCCAGTCAATAAAGCCATAAAAACTGCACAATTAGGAAATAATAGCCGGAAATCTAGATTTTGGTATATAGCCTCCTCATGGTGTTCTTAAGAAACTTTCAACACTCCCCATGTATATGGGGGATAGAAGGGCCCCCAAAATGGTTTTTCAGGAATATCTCCCAAATGGTAAGTTGTACAAAACAAATGTTAATTTGTAACTTGGAAAATATCCTGCAAAAAAATTAAAATACTTTTTCATAAAAATAAACGTTTCCGAAATAAACCAATAAGAAGAGTTAAGGGTCTTACTTTTCTATATGATTAGGCGGCTTAGTTAAAAAATAATGCATTTTGTGAAAAATATGCATTAATTATTTTTGTTGTAGATCGTTATGAGTGGGTTATAAGTCCTCAAATCAATTGTGGATTTTTGACCCACCTTGGTGTGTCAGAAGTCCACATGAAATTCTTGTGGACTTTTGGCCCATTGATTGTGGACTTTTGACTCACTTTATAGTGGTTTCAAAGATACATATTAAGTTTATTCGGTTTTAAGGTTTCAATAGGAAAATTACGATGCAGGGTACTAACTTCGCGGGAACAACCTTCACATGGGAAATTACTGCACCTCCATATTAACAGTGAGCATGCCCCCCATACATACCTCACTGTTTATACGCCGTAATACTGTGTGCTAGCGCTCTAAGCAAGCAAAAAATAAAAAACTTTATAATAAAATAAAATAAAACATTTCCTTGGGTAATTTTAAAAATTTCCAGAAAATATTTGTGGACTCATAACCCACTTCCTTTCTAAAATTATGAAATATTTACTCACTTTTTTGTGCACCTGGCTCATGAGGGTGGGTTATAAGTCTACAATTGATTTGTGGACTTATAACCAAACTAAATGGGTTAAAAGTCCATTGTGGACTTATGACCTGTGGACTTATGACCCTGCGTATATTTTACTAGTTCTGTAGTAGGTACAGATAGATACAATGTGGTGAGATGAATAAAACGGGGTATCTGCTCATAGTAAATGCTCAATACAACAATATGAGTAGATGCTATATGAAAATGTTGCTATATTCAAGAACTTTATATTCATACAAAATGGAGAAAGAACATGCTCCAAAACCTGAAGTTTCGACCATTTTATTTTTAATTTTCGACGTTTAATTCTTAATTTGTGTAATTTTGTGCGCTAACCCTTTTATGAACCTCGACCAAAGTTCGTAGAACAACGTGGATTTTTTTGGAATTTTGAGTAACCAATTGAAATGTGGTTTCATGAAAGATGGTGATTTTTCTGATGAATATAAAATTGAGGGAAGTTTTTAGTGACGCCAAACTGACAGACAATATTAAAACTCGCAGTTTTAAATCTGATATGTCAAGTAATAGTTTAGTTTTAGTTGACTTTTTATTTCATTTTACGTATAACATAGTAGGTGTGTTCCTTTACTTTAAAAGTGCATTTGTGTAAATTTCTACGTCATTTTATTTTTTTATATGAACTTTGACAGACTTTGGTCTAGAAATTCACATAGAAATGCACAGTGTTTCAAAGTAAAGGAACTAGGCTAATATCTAAATATTAAAATATAATATTAGCTCTAAAGTTATTTGGTTTTGGCCTACGCCCGCGCCGTCTACCAGACTGACATTTTGAAATAATAATACAAAAAAAAAATAATTTTATTAAAGTGGCATAAAAAGATTAGTAACACATTGTGTAGAGTTAAAAGTCTTCATTTATTATGCAATTCCGATATTGAAGTGCAGCTGAAACGTATGAGTAAAGGGTATCCCATCCTGCGTTGCCGTTAAGAACATTCAGCGAATCTGATATCTGAAAAAGCAACGACTTTTTGGTAGCTTATCAAGGGTTTGACAAAAAAAAAAAAAAAAGAAGAAAGTTACACAAACATATCGTCGGCTAAATACGTCCACTTTTGGCCGAAATTGAGATTTTGATGCCATTTAATCAGTTTATTTATAAAGAAAATCCTATTCCAATTGTAGGTGGTAAATCCATAAAATTTGGACAAACAGAATTTCGGCGTAGTCGTGTTGATTCGATTTTTCGGTTTAAATAAATTGACCTGAAAGGAAATTTTATAACAATTTATGTAATTAAAATTTGTTTGTACTGAGAAAAAGACATGGTACCAACGATTGTCTGGAATTTTTTGATAAGTACCTAGATACCTATTAATGCATACGAAGATGACTTTTATTGTCTTAAGCGATAAACTAACTTTCAAGCATGAATATTTCCTACAATTTTTGTCTGCCAGGTATCCAAAAGGTATGCCTTTATTTTTGTCAAAAGCTACACACTTTAGGATCAAATTATTTTTATACAATTTCAGGAGAAGTTTTAGGGGGAAAAAATGAGCTTAAACATTAAAAGCCATATTTGGCTTCGTATGCATTAAGGGATATAGAAAAAAATTCAATAAAATTTTCGTTACCAAAGCTATTTCTCAGTAAAAAAACACAAACATTTTTATCAAATTGTAACAAAATCTCAATAGTTAAGAATTGATGCCGAAAAAAAATTTTAAATAAAAAACAAAAATTTAAGGGAACGTTTTTGAAAAGTTAACTTTCCTCATGCATAGGTATTCACAAAATTTTGGAATACAAAAAATTTACCATTCACCATTAAAAAAAAAAATCCTCTTCCACTACCTATGGATAAAGTGACTCTCTAAAATAGAGATAGGCCTATGATCACGTGTGACGTGATTTCGGCAGTCCAATGCATAGTGGTTCTGAAGATGTCTAGAAGAATAAGCATCACTAAAAAATTCTGATGATCGGCCTGTAGCCCAGAAATATATATATCGCACCCTTAGAATGAAAGTGACCTAACTCAAAATTTCTGTAACTTCTGATTTTTCAATAAACTGACCTTAAAAAGCGAAATGAACTCTAAAACCAGGTTGTAAAAAAATGACGAATTTTTTAGTTAGGTCACTTTCATTCCAAGGGAGCGATATATTGCTCTAACTCTAGCCTATAAAAACTTGGTGGTAATTCACTCAAATGATTGTTGTTTCATTCAAAACCTTCAATATCAATGATCTCGTCAAAAACAATTTCAAAAATCTGTTAAGCTAATTTTAAATGAAATCGAATGCGTTTGTAAAAAGGATATTTCGTTTTTTCTTGAATCGCCATACCCTATTTCAACTTTTTATAATTTAATTCTACCTATTATAAGATGCATTTTTTCTTTTATTTCATTTCACTTCGAAATCAAGGCATGCGAATGAAAAAAAAAGAAAAAAATTAACCTTAATTCAATTTTCTCTGCAAAAGAAAAAAAAAACCACAGCAGTCATGACAAAGGAATAATGAAATCCTTGACAGTCGAAAAATTAAAATAACAATTCGCTATTCGTTGATATGTCTTTCTTTCTCGTATAGTATTTCAGTAGGTGTATATACCAGCAACAATCCAATACCACATCCACCATACAAAACCAACCAGAGAGTATTATGTATATATTGTATGTATGTACATATTTATTTATATGAAATGGAAATCACTTTTGAAATTTTTACCTTTACCGCCAAAAGCACCGACAAATAAATAATATTAACGAATAATTTTAAAAATGTCATTTGCATGCATCCACGCGGGAAACGGAATCAAAATGGAAAAACAAGTAGGTAGATACAAAAAAAAAAAATGAGAAAACGAAAATGTTTCGTTTCGTTTCGTTTTTTTTTTTTTTTTTTTTAAATACACATTTATATCAAAAATTATAAATTTACTAAAAATGAAAATTTACCTTCCTCTCTCTTCCTTTACAGATTCAACAAACTTATACAACCAAAATACAAAAAAAATGATAAAAGAAAACAGAATGAAATGGTGGATAGTATATTGTTTAGGTGTACAGGTGGAGAGGGGGAGAGTGTGGGTTGTTGAAATATAATAATTCAACAAATAACTTCCTTTGTAGTGTGGAAAAATAACTTCCGTTGCTGCTCAAAACATCCTTTTAAAAGATTATCCACACACAATCGCCTTCGTGAGAGTATCTATCTACGCGAAATAAAAGCGAATTTTGAACGCAACGCGCCCTAAGGACATTCAATTTCAAAACAACCGAAAAAAAATTTACCAAAAAAAAAAACAAAAGTAAGTACCTACCTAAGAAGAAGGAACACACAAATAATTTTTCAAAGAGAAATACAAAAAAAATAAATACAATAGGAACATATAATTGAGATAACAACCAAGACGAGATTTTTTATTTTACTTTTTTTTTTTATTCTTTAAGCATGCAAGGTGGACACAGGATTCTCTCTTTGTATGAAAAATATAAAAAACAGTGATCTGCATGTAACAATATAATTTATGCTAATTTTGTCAACAGCAATACAGATGACGCTAATTTGTGGTCCCTATTCAAATTCGTGATATAAAAGGGATTTGAGGAAGTAAAATATAAAACGGAAACAATCTTTAACCACAAATTGGATAAAAAAAAATCTAGAGAAATATTCGAATCACGTGATGAATTTTTGTTGATCCTTGTGGTTTTTTTGATTATTGGGTTAACATGTGTTTTTTTTTTTTTAATTTGTCTTTTTGTCAAGAAAAATATTGAAAGCGAAATTTGACCATGTTAAGGTAGATAAGCAAAGAAATCTGAGAAGGCAGTTTTAAACTGGACCGACGACATTGTCTGAAATTTTAAATATTAAAGTTTATGACAATAAATAAAAGATATTATTTTAAATAACTTAAAAACACTTATTTTATTTATTTATTTACTTAAATGCATTTTTTTATATAAAACTTACTGACGATGGAAGCATAGCTTCCGAAATGCATTTAAGTAAATAAATAAATAAAATAAGTGTTTTTAAGTTATTTAAAATAATATCTTTTATTTATTTCATGAAAAATCACGTCACACGTCTCCAATATCAAATCAATTTATGACAATAATAATATATATATATTTTTTTTATGTCTATATCTCCAGCCAAAAATAATTAATTAAAAAACGAATAATAAATTAATTTGTAAACAATAGGATAGGAGGTAGCACCTTTAAGTTGTTGTTGTTAAAAAATTAAATGAAATTGACGGAATAAAGAATGGTCAAGTCTTATAAACTGACATTCTAGTATGAATAATACAATAAATAATAAGAATAAGATAATAATATATTTTAAATAACGGGTGATTTTTTAAGAGGTTTAGAAAAAACACAAAAAATTCGAAAAAATGAATGAAATATTTATTTGAATCGATAGTTTGAACCTTGCAATTTAATGTTTAAAGATAATTTCATGCAAATGTTGACCGCGGCTGCGTCTCAGGTAGCCCATCCGCTGAGTCCAATTTTGGCATACTCTTTCACACATATCGGCCGGTATCTCACGAATGAATGCATGGATGTTGGCTTCCAGTGCGTCAATCGAAGCGGGCTTGTCCCTATAGACATTAGCCTTGACATACCCCCACAAAAAATAGTCTAATGGTGTCAAATCGCACGATCTAGGCGGCCGATTGACCGGCCCGAAACGTGAAATTAACTGTTCACCAAACTCGCCTCGCAATTGCGCCATTGTTTCGCGTGCTGTGTGGCATGTGGCACCGTCTTGTTGAAACCACATATCATGCAAGTCAAGAACTTCCATTTCGGGCAAAAAAAAGTTTGTTATCATCGCTCGGTAGCGTTCACCATTGACAGTAACGCTGCGATTCGCATCATCTTTGAAGAAATATGGCCCAATAATGCCGCCGGCCCATAAACCGCACCAAACAGTGGCTTTTTCGGGATGCATTGGTAGCTGTTGCAATGCTTCTGGCTGATCTTCACTCCAAATGCGGCAATTGTGCTTATTTACGTACCCATTCAACCAAAAATGAGCCTCATCGCTGAACACAATTTTTCGATAAAAAAGCGGATCCTCGGCCAGCTTTCCAAGAGCCCATTCACCAAAAATTCGGCGTTGTGGTAGGTCGGCTGGCTTTAGTTCTTGCACCAGCTGTATCTTAAAAGGCTTTACGCCCAAATCCTTCCGCAAAATTTTCCACGTAGTGCTGTAACAAAGGCCTAACTGCTGGGAACGGCGCCGAATCGACATTTCGCGGTCTTCTGTCACACTAGCTGATACGGCCGCAATATTTTCTTCACTACGCACAGTACGTAAACGTGTTGGTGGTTTAATGTCCAACAAAGTAAATTTGGTGCGAAATTTGGTCACAATCTTCCGAATAGACTGCTCAGAAGGTCGAGAATGCCGACCATAAAATGGAAGCAGCGCGCGATGAACATTTCGAACCGAGCACGAATTTTGATAGTAAAATTCAATAATTTGCAAGCGTTGTTCATTTGTAAGACGATCCATGGTTAAATTGCAAACCAAACTGAAGCTGTTTGACAGTGACACAAGGTACTAAACACACGTCAGCTGTCAAAACCAGTGTTGCCAAAACCAAACCAGCTAAAAAATCACCCGTTATAACTAAAGGGTGTCCCGTAGCAAACGCGAGATTTGAATTTGCTGCCATTTGCGTAATAAATTGTTGGTAACCCTAAAAAAAACAACCATTTGATAGCTGACAATTAACAGTCTCAGTATAGTGTTAGCAACCCTAAAAACAATTTGATAGCTGACAGTTTAAGGTCAGTAAAAATGTAGCAGTAAATTGTTGGCAACCCTAAAAAAGAATTTGACAGCTGACAGTTTAAGGTTAGTAAAAATGTAGCAGTAAATTGTTGTTTAAGGTTATTAAAAATGGAGTATTACACGAGAAAACAAAGTGTTTTTATTGTTGAACAATATTTAAAAAACAATGAAAGTTTGGCGACCACAGTTTCAAAAATTCAAATTAATTGTCGAAATACTGATTTAACTTCATAACCTGTGAAAAGAATAAATTATTATGAAAAATTCAGGGAGACTGAAATCAATTGGTGTAATGAATTGGGTCGTCCCAAAAGAAGCCGTTCATGTCGAAAAAGTGCGTGAGAGTTGGTAAAAGTCGAGGAGCAACGAAACTGTGCTAGTTGCTATTGTTCAACGAAAAACATGTTGTTTTCTTGCGTGTTATGCTCCATTTTTACTTATCCAAAACTGTCATTTTTTTTTTAAGGGTTGACAACACTTTACTAAACAATTGGCGGGAAATCCAAATCGTGCATACATTTTGGGACATCCTTTAAGTGCTATGTTTTTGAAATGTAACTTTTCTTACAGGGCACTCAAAATAGAACCGAAGGTATGGTACACATTTTTTAAATTTAATAAAGATTAGCAAAAGATCGTATAAATAGTAAAATGTATGTGAAAAACTTTAACTTATATAAACGGTCAGTTCTTAGACCACCGAGTCTTGCTAAATTTCAGTTTAAAAAATACTGTCCTGTCTATATACATATTTGAAAAAAATTTTCAATGTGAACAGCAGTATTAATGACAGATGTAAGAGTAGGGGTTAGAAGTCTTATAAGAAAGTCATTACAAAGTCAGCCCTATGGAGGTATTCGTTCGGAGAATTTCCGATACGAAAGTGAACTCCGAACTGAACTCAGTTTACTTTCGAGGTATCCGTTGCGGTACGAAATAAAATGAAGCAAACAATCGCGTTCGTTTGACTATTTAACTTACAATTTTATAATTGCCATTTCTGAACGGATTCCGCAATGATTTTTCATCGGACAACTTCTGAAGAAATTTAACGCGTAGCTATCAAAAATTGTTGACTTATCCTATTGCGTCGGTGGGCGATGGAATGTGATGTATTTCTTCGGAAAATCTGTTCGAAATACTTATCGGAACGGGTATCCTCGATAGAAAATTCTCCGATTTCGAACAGATCGGAGAAAAATTTCTATAACGAACGGATACTTCGATAGAGTTGAGTATCTTGGAAGCTTGTGAATTTTCTTTTTGTTCTTTGAAATTCCATACCTGAGTAATATGGGACATAAGGTGTGTTTTTTCCAATCCCGGAGAGAATTGGTTGAAAAAAAAAAAACGATATTGTGATTGGGGATAAGCAACACTAGCACAGAAATAAAATGGCGTTTCCATACAAACTATCGATAATAAGTTTGATGGAATTCACAACCGGTAACATAGTTTTTCTGCACGCTTAAGTTAAGTCCCGAAAATTTTTTTGGTTTAGCTAACCCCGCACGGGGATTACTTGTTGTTACAATTAAGATGTAAATTATTTAGCAACGACATGGTTTTCTTTTCAAAAAAAACTGGGTAAATCTTTCCTAATATCCATGAAACTTTTTTCATAAGAAACTCAAAGCATGTTTTTAGTAATTAAGTATTCTTTGTATGATTCGGATTAAAGGCTTTAATATGAGATGGCGAGTAATGATTTCACCTGGATATTGATGTTTTCCTTCGTAACCTGCATGTTTTGAAATATCATATATATCATGAGTTCATTTAAGCGTAGAAAATCGAAGCTTCCTAAAAATTTTCATTAAGAAGCATCATTTAAATTCTCTTGTTTTAATTTGTGAAATGAGATCTTACCAAAAAAATATGTTTCAAATATATATTTGTATGCTGTAAAAAGATAAAAGATTAAAAAAAAAAACTGTTATCACTTACATATACCCTAGTAAAAAAGTTTCTATTAGAGTTTCTTAGATGAAACAACAAAAATAAGTTCTAATTTCGATAAATTTTCCGTAAAGAAAACCAAGTCAAAGTTTCTGTTTGATTAAAGCCACAAAAATAAGTTCTAGTTTCAATAATAGACAGAGAGCCTACAGCAAATTTAGGGTGTGAATGATAGCAAAAATTCACTGGTATTTTTAGATAGGTCTTTACTTTTCATAAGTAAATATGAAAGTCTTGCATTTCGTGATTGGGGCCTTTGTTGGTAATGGTGCATTAAAAATGCGATTTTTTTTAAAGCCCAGATAATAAGTGTAGCAATTAAATCGTTATATTTAATAAAAGATCTGAGCGCTCTAGACATGAAAATGGGAGTCCAATACATCTTGGGTGGGGTCTTCTGCATCCAAGACGAAGCCAAAGATGAGTATGAAAGCGGTCTCTAAATAAAATGTGATTTTCTCACTGATAGAAGCTTCCCCTCTGATAACATAATATGGTAATCCAAGACTTTTTCCATGGGTCCGCTTATCTACCAGATGCCTTAAAATTATGCACTTTACCGACAAAGGCCCCAACTACGGCATGCAAGACTTTCATATTTGAATATGAAAAGTAAAGACCTATCTAAAAATACCAGTTAATTTTTGCTATCTCTAACACCCAAAAATAGGTGTGTCTGTTAGTTTTAGATCACAGAAATAAGTTCTAGTTTCGATAAATTTTTTCTATTGAAGTCGAGTCAAAGTTTTTGATTGATTCACAAAACAAAAATAAGTTCTCGTTTCGAAAAATTTTCTGTACAAAATCCAAGTCAAAGTTTCTGTTAGATTTAGGCAACAGAAATAAGTTATAGGCTCTATAAAAAAGAAGTCCGGAATTCAATAAATTTTCCCTAAAGAAGCCGAGTCAAAGTTTCTGTTAGATTTAGACCACAAAAGTAGATCCTGGTTTCGATAAATTTTCCCTAAAGAAGCCGAGTCAAAGTTTCTATAAGATTAACGCTACAAAAAGAATTAGATAAAGTTTCCATAAAGAAGCCGAACCTAAAGTTTCTATTAGATTTAGACCAAAGTCCTATAGTTTCGATAAACTTTCCCTGAAGAAGCCGAGATTAAGTGTATTTGAGAATCTCTTGTAAAAAAAGTTCCTTAAAAAGTTATTTTAGGTAGTATTCTTTATTTTTTCAAATGAATCTTTTAAGCTTTAATTCTCTCCCAAACCAAGCCGAAATATTGGAAACGACACAATGAAATTTAAGGTTGTCAAAATATATTTACAGAGCGATAAATGAGAGAACCCAAACCAACGCGACGATGGGATTAGGCAAATCTCATGTAAAATATATTGACAGCCGAAAGTTTCGTCATCGCTCCGAATGTTTCGCCTTTAAGCTTTGATTTCACCATAACAAATGAAATTCTTAAAGAGACCTTACTATTTTATTCAAAAGGTTGCTGAGAAAATGTATATATTTTGAATGAAACTACGTCGATAAACATTGCTAAAAAAGGAAGCCTATGGTTTTACCTACAAACATTTAAACTGATGTGTTTGATCAATTTTGTACAAAACCGATTTTGGTGGGTTAAATGTGGTTAAATCGTGGTAGTGTTGGTTGAGCATTAATTATTCAATTATTTTATAAAGAAAAGAAAAATTAGGTATAAATAAAAATCACTTACCATTTAATAAATGGTAGCAAAATAACTTCGGTCAAACAGCAAATGACCTAGTACATAATATTTCCCACGTTGCGCTGGTTATGTTAATTAACCGCGTGAAGAATTTAATTCCTTAAAAGAAAAAGAAATAAATTTTTAGATCACCATAAGAAGAATCAATACTTTTTTTTAAAAAAACCATTTTCGATATATATAAACAAAGAATGAAGATTGGTAAAAAATTTCAATTTATAATTTCAAGTGACCTCAACTCCAAAAATTGCGTTTCGCCCAGATACGACAGTTGGTAAAATATTTAATTTTTTTTTATAAAACGTTAAGTATAATTTCCAGAGTCAAAAACCACGCCCATATTATTAACTCGATACATCCAGAATAAAACTTAAATCGCGATGTACCCACCTATTTATTGAATTTGTATAATTTACATCCGGATTAAAGTTTTAATCTGGTTTTATCGAGTGAATAATATGGCGGTAATTGTAGAAGGGTTTGCTATTTTGCAAATAGAGACAGATTTACCTTTTTCCTCTACATAAATCAAAACATTTATTTCAAAAAAAAAACCCTCTTAGTTAAAGTTTTTAAATTCAATAAACAAAGTAAATCTTTCTTCTGATCCTAAAACATCAAGACCAACCCATATCACGTGCGTTGCTTCAATTAAAAGGTAGCCCATCAACACATTATTTCAATCAATCTCATTTCCAAAAATTGATGATCCATCAATCTAAAAAAAAAAAAAAAATCCTGCACCTCCTCAAAAAAAAAACCTTCCAACTTAATCGTTTAAGTCACGTGCCTCTCTCGAAGCCTCTGCTATATACACTTTCATAAATATACAACCAACAAGAAAAAGAAGTGAAAACATTTCCAAAAGATATATACATATCAACCTATAACCACAAACTTTTCAGCCCATTACGTATGCATAACATGCCACCTTGTCGTAGACCTTAAATTCATCCATCACTCCCATCAGGGCACAACACATGCAACCACCAACAACCAAACGCATCCGTACCTACCTATCCGTATCCATATCCAAGCCACCACCATCGCGCCGCCATCATTAAATTAAGAAATCACTGTCAAAAAATCACTTAAGTCTCCTCCATCTATCCGAGATCCGAAGAGAGGAGCTCCCAGCAGTGTGTCCACTAGGATTTTTAGCGGAGCCACCACGCTAGCAGTCACCATCATCACTGATGGTCACACTCCTCAGCCCAAACCGGGGCTTTAAACAAAAGAACTTTCCCTCTCTCTCTCTCGGTTTTTTTTTTTAATTTTTGGGCCAAAACCTATCATCAAGTATTTCGCTGGTCTTATTTCTTCGAAATGGTTGCAAAAAATTGCAAATAAGATACAAAAAAAAATGCTAAAGCTGAAGAGGATCAACCTGACTCTGATGGGGCTTGGGTTATATCCACTGACAGCAAAAGAGGACTCCCTTTTTGGACGCTTGGACCGATTAACTGTGGACTTAACTATTATGGCAGCCTGCTGCTGCTGCTGCTGCCGTTTCGCGCTGTTGGTGCATAAAAATGATTGCTCCAATTTTCTCTTGTGCGCTTCGCTACACACATACCTAGGTATGTGTATTTTATTTTATTTTTTTTTTAACTTTTCTGGTGGTCCTGTATCCTGTGCCTGTCTGTCTGGCATGTCATGCTTTGGTGGTGGAATTTTGTATAAAACAAAAGAAAAAGCCAAAAAAATCCTTTCGCGTGCATTTCGCTGATATTTCTTTCTTTTTATGTTTATTTATTTTGTTTTTGTTTTTTTTTAAATGAAAAGAAAATAAAGTAGGACCCGGGTTTCGGACAAATACAATTAAGATAACAATAACCGCGATGCCAAAATCTCGTCAAGCTCGTTCAAAAGTGAAAAAATAAGCGAGGCTTGATGAAAATTGTTTTTTAACGGCTGGTCGTAAACTTGTGCACTCTGTGCGTCTGCATTTTCCAACAAAAAAAAAAAAAAAAAAAAACAAAGTGAAATGTTGATGAAATAAATAACAAAATAAATGGCCTCTATAGGGCACTCATTTTGAGGCCTTGGGTTAAAGGACATCATATAGGATGTTGAAAATTGGGTGTTGCAGAGTTGTGGGATTTTGAGAGAGTATCTACTATTTGGGTGCAGATTGAATAAAAAGGGGTTTGTTTTATTTTATTTTTAATTCGGAACATTGTTTATCTACCTATATTTTTTGTTTTTAAATTCAGTTAAGAATTTTTCTCTAGACGTTTATTTTGCACCCACTAATAGGGTACAACGCTAATAACAGCCTCAAAGTCAATTTCACATAAATATATTAATAATAATTAATATTTTCGCAAATATCTATACAAAGCCGATGATATTCTTGAGCCAAAATATCGAAATATTAAAATATCGAAAAACGTACTTATACCTACCTACCAATGTCAAACGTTTCAAAACTTTTTATTTTGTTGGTGTTGTTCCAAGTAGAAAGTGGAATCCGGAAATATGGTGGAAATTATTGTGGAACGTATATTGATTGTTCATTTAACAGGAGCTGATTAGTTTTAGTGCTCAAATCAGGACTTAATCTTTCTTGCTACGAAAGACGAATTCGCAATTTGGAAGCTGACGAACACAAGGACAAAATCTGATGACATATTATGTATATATAGAATATATTTATTTATTTATTTATTAGAATATTAATATACAATTCAAATTGTTTATAATATTGTTTGTAAGAGCAGGAGCAGCATAGGCTTTCGGCTCTTAGAATATATTTATTTTATTTTATTTTACATTTTATTTTATTTAATATTTTATTTTATTTTATTTTATTTTATTTTTTTTTATTTTTTTTACATTTTATTTTATTTTATTTTATTTTATTTTATTACATTTTATTTTATTTTATTTTATTTTATTTTATTTTATTTATTTTATTTTAATTTATCTTATTTATCTTATATTTTATTTTGTATTTTTCATATTTTATTTTCATATTTTTTTTTTTTATTTTATGACACATATTTTTATATTTAATATTTTACATTTATATTTATTATTATATATTTTATTGTAATGTATTGTATTGTGTAGTACTGCCTCGCCTAAGGGTTACAAGTCTCCCATCAACTCTCCTCTCCTCCCATCCGTCCCTCCTTACTCCTTCTCGCAATCTCTAGTGCCTTTATCCACTCTTCCCCCTCCCTCCTTCGTCCATTATAACCCTCATTTTGTCCCCTATTAATTTTTCTTCATCTCCACCTGACCTGCATCTTTCTATCACATGTTCCCACGTCTCTGGCTCACCTTCACAAACTCTGCACATTCTCTCTTCTTCTTGTTCTTCTTGTAGCATCTTTCTCTCACCTGACTTTCTCTCACCTCATTTCCTAGCCTCACTCTAGCTATTCTATATTTTATATTTTATATTTTATATTTTATATTTTATATTTTATATTTTATATTTTATATTTTATATTTTATATTTTATATTTTATATTTTATATTTTATATTTTATATTTTATATTTTATATTTTATATTTTATATTTTATATTTTATATTTTATATTTTATATTTTATATTTTATATTTTATATTTTATATTTTATATTTTATATTTTATATTTTATATTTTATATTTTATATTTTATATTTTATATTTTATATTTTATATTTTATATTTTATATTTTATAATTTATATTTTATATTTTTGTTTTTATATTTTATGTTTTACATTTTATATTTAAAATTCTATTTTCTATATTCTTTTTTTATATTCTACATTCAATATTTAAAAAATGCATACATACTACAAGCCACCATATCTCTCATATTATTTATTCAATTTTTAAAAACTTAAAAGCCTTGAAATTTAGTATACTCAAAGAGGGTGTAGGTCGGCATCGGAACATTTTTTTTTATTTTTTCTGTTTTTTTCCAACGTAGGGAATTTAAATTAACATGGTTTTCAATAACTTGTTGGTTAACTGGCGCCCTCTAGATTCCCTATAAAGAACTGCTGAAACAATTTTTCGAAGTTTTGTGTTAGTCTTTCGAGCATTGTGACCGGAATTTAACGATGTCGCTCCGGATTTTATCTTGAAGGGATTCCAGGGTAGGTACCAGGGCAGCGCAGCGCGCGTGCGGCCAGTTATGTAAAAGTTTGGATTGCACCAGTAACAGAGTCACACGGAGTCAAATTAAGAGAGCATCAGCGAATTGTCTGGATTCGTTATTACGAGGCAGAAGGGTTGTATAGAGATTTCCAAGAATATCTACTTGTTTCCGAACAGACCTCATGCGGGAGATTGTTCAATGCCAGTGCTAAATCTATCGGATATTTTCTGAACTTGTGACGGTCGTCTGCAGTCCCTTCTTACCGTGGAAATATTTCCTCTTCCTCTAAATGCATTCACCCAAGAAATAATCCGATTTCAAAGAAGAAGTCGAAAGCAGCGCCGTATAATTGGAAGGAACTGGTCGACTTAGAAACAGATTTCGCTAAGTAAAATTATACACAAAAAGTGCACTGCTGAAAGGGCCAATCTATTTTTGCCAGTAAAACTGTTCCCAATGTCCCCGAAAATATAAAAATGTTCTGATTCAATTCACTCCATTATCATTTCAATTTAAAATCAATGGGATGTTTGCCGCACTTCACCCTGTTAATATTAATTTTGGTTCTTCCCGTGTTAGATCACGGGTATTTCACATTATTTATTTTTCTTTTCAAAATTTCAAACTGCCAAATCCTTTTCTTGATAAGTTAAAAGAAAATAATGCTTTTTGTCTGGGCTTTTAATAAATCGTCACAAAAAAAGTGATTTGAATTTTTTTTTTAACCGAAATTCAACCTTCTTTAAAAAAATCTCTATGATTGAAGTTTTTTTCTAACCGAAATTCAACCTTCTTTATAAACCCTTATGATTCTTCTTTGTAAATTTCATGATCTTCTTCCCCCTAAAAATTCAATTCCATTAACTCGAACCCACCCAAATAGATGGAGTGCAACATGGGACCTCGTTAAAATAACCCTTTAGCTAACATATGTCTCCAGGATATAAACCATACAAATGGATCACTTAGAGACTCAACATAAAAAAAACAAAAAAACCTCTGCTCACATATTTAAGTAACCCTCTAACCCATACTAATCTAGTCAAATGGTGCAAAATGCAAACTCAAGTCCTCCACGCAAAACTTTTGGTTAAATTTATGCGGAAATAATTTTCTATGCGATTTTGAATACACTGCACAGAGAGACACAAAGTTGGGTTGCGCTCTCACCCACCCCATCCGCCTGAATCCAAATCTGACTATCATGCGAGTCTTCAAAGCTTCAATAGGCTTGATAAACACCATATAAACATATACATACCTACATAATATGTATCTATATAGATAAAAACCCCTGCATGTGTTGTATGATGCCATAAAAAGGATACAATTGGTTGCGCACATTTGGGCAATTAGCTGCTGCATTGGCAATGGGCAATAGTAAAATGTGAAAGAGAGAGAATTGAATTTACCGTTATCATATGGCAATTTTCATAAATTTCACACGCACCAATACCATCACTACCACCACCAGCAATATAACAGCACCAGCAGCAGCAACACCAGCAGCATCAGTAGCAGTAGCATCAATTCTACCACAAGTGGATCTAACTCTTTTGCTTAGCTAGCCTGGATTGTGGATTGTGACTCTGTTTCTCCCTTTGGTCGTGGTAGTTGAATTTATTTTCTATATGCTGCGTATTGTAGGTAAAACCTAGATTCATTGAGATTTGTCCATCCCATCGCTATATTATCACGAAAGGGTTACGAAAAATTATGCGTACATCCAAACTCACTCTCAGGGAAAAAAAAACTCACGAAATGAATCCAATCAAGTCATTTATTGTAGTCGCTTTTCATGGAGTGTACAAGTGCAGAAGAGCATCAGTTGAATCTGAATGAAAAACTGACGTTTTTTTTGTCGAAATTCCAGGAGCGGACTAAGGGTATAATAAAACAATGAAGGAATTAATTTTCGATGAAAAATTCTCTCAGACGACTTTGAATGTTCCGTAGTTCCACTAAACGGGTGAACAAAAAAATCAGGACCTACTGGATTGTGCTCCAAAAATTGAAATTAAAAAAATCTTTATACAGGCATTGAACTGAATTTAGGTAATTATGAGAAGAAACTTATCAGCAAAAAATACAACTCGATTTTTTTGTCAAATAGGGCGCCAGGATAGACGAAATGTCACCTTTTGTAATTCGACTGACTAGGTATATTAACAATTAAAGAAATAATTTTACGAAAAACAAATTCTTACTGGACCCAATGATTATCTTCAGAAAGAGGACCCATGTGAAAGAGCCCTCATAGAATTGGATTTTTATTAAATAGGGCGCCAGGACAGAGGAAATCCTACCTTTTGTAACTTAAGTGACTATAATATCAACAATGATATTCAATCAAGGAAATAATTTTACGAAATACAAAATCTCACTGGGCCCTGGCATCTTCAGTAGAAAGAGGGCCCATGTGAAAGGGCCCACAAAACAAAATTATTTCTTCGTTAAAAGATCAATCTTTTAGCTAGCCCTTAAGGGTTCATCATCATCGGAAAAATACTATACAATTCTTTTCTATTAAGGCGCCAGCTCTAAGAAAATCCCACCATGTAAAATGTCAATCTGAGAAAAAAATTGTTCGATAAGAAATTTGTATTAAAGTCTCTTGGATTTGGAATTCTGAACTTTCAGTAGATACCTACATGTGCTACTACATACACATATTTGTTAAGTTACAAAAATCAAGGCCCAAAGCAAAAGGCTCAAAAAGTGCCTACATAGTTTTTTTTTACTATCAGAAATTAAGGGGCTTAAGGTCACAGAAATATTTTTGGCCATCCGAAATACAAAAATAATAATCTGACACTTCGGCTCGGTCGATGTAGCAATGAGATAAAAAAATCCAGTGCTAACACTCGTTCTAAAATCGCGTCATTCATATTTGGACGATGGGACGTAAGGGCGGTCCCACGGACTTCGATAAAATATGAAAGGTTCTAGACTAACGAAACGTCTGAAATCCGTTGAAAATCTCTACGAAAATCTAGCGATGATATTGAATGTCAATTAAAAAAAAAAAAAAAACATTTTCGATGAATTTTACGATGCAACCTTGAGTTTGAATGCGCATATGTATATTTATATTCAACGCCTTGAAAAAAATAGGGCCCTAGTTAAAGATTAAAGAAATAGTAGTCTGCTAATTACTATCATTGTTTACACTGTCCCCTTTAAATATGTCGGTAAGATTCGCATTGAAAAACAAGAAAAATAAAGCCATTCAATTTCTTTTGAAATTTAGGGCGCCAGTATGTAGTACATCCAACCCTTTTGAGTTTCTAAGAATGTGTCAATAATTATTAAGGGCATCATATGTGAGTAAGTTAAGGTAAACTAATGGTCGCATTGAAAATCAGAAGCAAGATTAGGTATATCTTTTGAAAATAAGGGCGCCAAAGTGAAAAAAACCAACCCCTCTGAATTTTTAAGACTATGCCAATAATTAAATGTTATTTAAGTAGGGAAAATATAAAATATAATTTATTGTACGTAATGTAATTAATATAAGTTTAACAAAAAAGGTCGCCTTGAAAGATAAAGATGAGGAACTTCGATCCCTTTTGAAGTGTAGGACGCCAGAGTGTAGTAAATCCAAACCCTTTATACTTTTAAAATTATGCGAACAATTAAGCGTAATTGAAGCTAGATAAGGTTAAGTAAGAGTCGCATTGAAAACCATGAGAAAGATAAAATATTTCGATCCCTTTTAAAGTGTAGGGCGCCAAAATGTAGCAGATCCAACCGCTTTGAATTTTTTAAATTATGCAAATAATTAGGTGTTCTTTAAGTAGGAAAAATATCTAAGAATCGCGTTGAAAACCATGATCGAAATAGGGTATTTCGGTCCCTTTTGAAATGTAGGGCGCCAGGATGTAGTAGATCCAACCCCTTTCAATTTCGAAGGCTATGCAAATAATTTAGTGTACCTCATGTAATTAAGACAAGGTTAACTAAAAGTCGCGTTGAAAGATCAAGATCAAGAACCTTGATCCCTTTTGAAGTGTGGGGCGCCAGGGTGTTGTAAATCCATTCCTTTGAATTTCTAGGACAATGTCAAAAACTGTTATTTAAGTAAGATAAGGAAAACTAAAAATCGCATTGAAAAACATGCCAAAGATAACATATTTCGATCGCTTTTGATATTTAGGGCGCCAGAATGTAGTAATCCAACCCTTTGTATTTTGAAGACTATGCCAACAAGTTACTGCCAATTTGAACATTGAATTTTTTTTTCTGGTCCTTCAAGGGAGAGCACCCATTTCCGGGGTGTGTATAATGTATAGATACATAGAGGTACTAGTGAATTGGAAAAATATCACCAAACTAGGCTAACAACTATTTTGGACATGGAGAACGACCGGAACCAGTTGGTGGTCGGTCGGTGAGGGTAATATATACTATGCATATATGCCTATCAATACCAGGATTTTAAGCAGCATATATAGAGAGAGAAGAACACTCCTTGTTTCTGGGTTGGTGTTTTAGTCCACAGAGCTTCAAGCTCATCGTATGTCCGTCCATTCGTCTCTGCGAATTGCAATTTGTGAATGTGAATTGCATTTTCATTGACTCGTCCTCGGATGGCATAAACTTCAAACCGGGAATTTGTATAGGAATGGCATTTCTAGAGAGACAGAGAAAGAGGACACAAACCAACAGAACAGACAGTCTAAATGGTAAAGCAGAGTGTCCTTTTGTCGTAGTATTTATGTTGACATCAGATGTGTGTGGTATTTTCCGCCAAAATGTCCTTTTTCCCATCCATATATATACGTGGTGGGTCTAGAGAGGCATATACATATATTCGTATAGGTCCGAAGGATAATTATTATCCTGTTCGGTTTTTCTGGACAATTTGGAATTCGAGATTTTTGTTTATAACCGCAATGATGTTTTTTTCTTCGCTGTTGTTGTTGTTGATGGTATAGGTATATGGATTCCCAACTATTATGTCAGGCTCTGCGATTATCAGAAAAGAAGCGAATCGATGAGACGACCGACCGACCGACCGAACGCCACTACGAACGACAATGAGAACGACAACTATGGTGGGCCCCGCGCTCGCGATTGGAATCCCAACATAATATCAGCCATAAAATAGCATAGCGGCAGGGGATCTCATGATTTTGAGGCGCGCGGGTTATAATGTCACCAGATTTTCGCATTTTCTCATCTCGCGGGGTATTTTATTGTTTCGATGGCAATAAATCAAATTGATTTATCACAACGAATATTCGTTTTCATTTTCGTTATCGGACGACGAACGTTGTGAGATATCCGCCAAAAATATCGACAATATTGTTGCTAAAAGGAAAGCAGCGCATTGGTATAGGTATATATACGCGGGGTGTGGATATATGAGAGTGGGAAGGTATATATGGGTGTACTACTATACAATACTATATAAGCAGAGAAACAGAGATTCATGTCTTTCAAAAAGTCTTTGTCCAGCAGCTTTGGGAAAAATCACAAGCAATTTCAATTGTGAGTTATTGTTTTGGATTGGGATTCATCCATTTGTCGGGATTTTTTTTTGTTTTTGGGTTTGGGATCGGAATTGAAAATACCAATGAGCCAAGAAAAGAGATGACAGCAATGGCGGAGAAAAGTCGTGTTCGATAATGCATAAGAAATAAATAATAAAAAATGAAATGTCGAATTATTGATTAAAAATAATAAAAAAAAATATTAAATCAGCCAGCAAGGCATTATTTTCATATTAAGAGACATGAAAATTCTGTGAGACCATTGACCTACCTAATGAATTTAATTTCTTATTTGTTTAATAAATTTTGATTGAAAAAGAAAAAAAATTAAATAATGTTCATAAATAATTAAATGTAAAAGTTGAAAAAAGTGAAAAGTCTATATTTCCTCTAGCAGAAAATGTGTTTCCTTTTTTTTTACAAACGTTTTGAGTGTACGCTAAGAAAAGAAAAAAAAATTACCAAAAATATTCAGTATTATTTTTATACAAATTATGGATTCATATAAAAATTATTAAAATCGAGAGATTGATCAAATTTGGTATAACGAATAAGGCGAAAAAAGTTCGTTAGCGCTTCTTTGTTAGTAAACTTTACATGCGTTTGTAAATTTTGTAAGTTCAAGGAGGGTTTAGTGGACGATAAGCGGATGGAATGGTGGTAGACATAAAAATCATAGCGTAATCTATTGCTGAGTAAATTTGGGATTTACTTAGAAATTTTCAGCAATAAATGATCAAGAAGACCCCTGAATCATGATTTGGTAACAGAAAGTAAGTTTTGACAAGGGAAAGAAAAATATAAAAAAATGAAGTAAATTTTTTTGTATAAAAGCTAGTAGTTAGTTGTTAGTAAGCTTAACATGCGTTTGCAATTTTTGTAAGTTCAAGGGGCGGTCTATTGGAGATAAAGTTGAACGAATGCGGGTAGGAAGAAAAATCGTGGCATGACCTGTTTCTGGTAAATTTGGAAATAAGCTCGAAATTCTAAACAATTCTGACTGCAAGGTCATTATAAAGTCCTCGCCACAAGATTTGGTAACAGAAACAAAATTTCGGCAAGAAAAAAAAAAATACCTTAAAATGAGAAGAAAATATGTGTGAAAGTGCATCAGCGCTACTTTTATAGTTAACTTTACATGCGTTTGTAAATTTTGAAAATTCAAAAGTTGCTTAATGTTAAATGTTGTTGGGATTATTTAAATTTAGCTCGAAATTTGGAACAATTGTGAAGCCTGATTGACAATGCGGCTAGAAAACGAAACATAAGCGTGACGAGATCGCTTTACAGTTGTTCTGTCTTAAAAAAATTTAAAACAGTAAAATACTACATAATAAAGCAATTCTCGTCATCACGTTTAAATTTCTTCGAACTTATGAAGCGACGTGACGACTTGGAATACTTTATAAGTGCGTTAAAGGTACTTTGTTAGTAAACTTTACATGCGTTTGTAAATTTTATTATTTTGAAAATTGGTTATATTCAAAACGTGTTTATGAGTACAATTAAAATTTTACTGCACATTATTAAATATTTTAAATTGCCGCACCTTTTTTTTCTATAAAATGTTCCAAAATGTTGTATATATCTACAAAAGAATTATTTTTAAAAAATCATGATTTAAATTTTGTTTGAATATTTGACGAGGACGACCTCCTATCCACGACCTTACATTTTCAATCAGAACATTTTATCGGATTGGGGTCATTATTCTGTAAGTGCCAAAATTCAGTTTCCAAAATTCTGTATTTCAAAATTCTGTAATTTAAAATTCTGTAATTTAAAATTCTGAAAATCTAAAATACAGAATAAAATATTTGCAGAATAATGAAATACAGAATTATGATCATACAGAGTTTTCAATCCATTTACAGAATTTTGGTCATACAGAATTTTGTAATATGAATAACGAACCGTTCCCAATTTTATCATATTTTTGTTCATAAAAAGTAAATTTTTTTGTAAAAAATATAAATTAATTAAAAACAGAGATTTTTAATAAATGCATTTAGGCTTAAAAAATGCATCTTTAATAGACTTCCCTTCTCCTTAATCGATGCCACATTTTTCATTTAAAAACATTTTTTTTGTTTTAATCAAGTAAATCTAAGAAGTAACATGCTCTCCATCCACATTCACACTGTTCGTTGACTGACTGCGCGTCGCAAATTCGAGTCCACTTCACCTCGATAATTATTGTCAATTGCAATTTGATGGATTATTACGTGTCGCCGTTGCATTGCATTACCATCAATCATAATCACTCGGACATTCTGACAGCAGCATTCGCGGTGGACACAGTGTCTCCACTCCATAAGCAGGCACAGGGTCAGTCGGCTTTAAAAAAATATCCACATTTATACTCACACACCACCACCACCAAGAAAGAGAGATGAAATATGTCAAACCTGCCTCAATCACAGTTCCAATTCGCATTCAATTAGCTGCGCTGAGACAATTCCCCGCAACGATATATTGGTGATTGACCATCAGAGAAGGAGCCGTAGTCCCCCTTTTATATATACATACATATGTATATGAATGCAACAAACACGTGTGAACACAACAATCACTCATCTGAAATATTATGCTGGTTGAAGATCAGTTTGGTCGCCTTGTTAGTTGTTCTTATAACTTATATCCAGCTAACGTATGTCGTATATATGTAAATATGTACGTACGTTGCGTTAGCCGTCATACTTGATCATTTGTAAAATACATTTGACACCTGATGACATTGACACTTGGTGCTCTCATTTGGTGCTGTCATGCTGCGAAACCGGAATTTGCAAAGTGTCACTCAGAACTGTCACCTTATAGATGCGAAGTGTGCGATTGCGTATGGAAGGAAAGATATCTCTGGCTTGCAAATTAGAGTTCAATGAATTTATCAGTGTTCACCTTGATGTGTTGCTCTCATCCAATATCACAGGTGATAGATTGATGGAAAAACCGCAGCAGCATTACGACCGGCCGGCGCGATTGTAAAGATTGTATATTGAGCGATTGATTATGACAGGTGGATCGACACGGTTGTACTTTCTGCAAGAGCCTATTATACGCCGCGTGACTGAACGAAGGAGGATGTGGGGAGATGTTGACCAGTTGTGTGTGAGTGTGTTGTGTATGTCCAGAGTGCGCTTGGTCCGAGATGATCGATCAAAAGGTGCAATGCTTCAGATTGATTCTTAATTTTTGTTTTATTGAATTATATTTTTTTTTCTTGATTTTCCTTTTGGTTATACCTAAGATAGTTGGAAGGAGCCACAGTGACGCCGGACGTCACCGTCACCGCGGTGCAGCGGCAGAAAATAACAACATTTGATGGATGGATGGAATCATTCTCATATAATATGGTTTGTACAAAAACAAGTATAATGTGATTGATCAATTAACTGTAAGTCAATTAAAAAAATATGAGTACAAAACCTCGTGTGTGCAATGCATTTGATGTGAATTGGTACAAACTTTGGAGTAGTTCAGGTGTGCCAAGACAATTAGCATATATACACACGTCTAGGTATAGTGCAGCCAGTGGTCAATCAACTATAGGTTATGCCGATCCATCAATCACAAATGGGTTTGGTTCATTTCAGGAATATTTCCATATTAAAAAAAAAAAAAAAAAAAAAATAGTTAAATGCAATTAAGGCGGTTTTTTCTTCTCAAGCTTTCAAGCTTGTTGTGTGTGCGATTATAGTAAAAAAAATGATGTCATGGTCAACGAGAAATTGGCACTGTCAGTCTGTATTTAAAGTCATCATAAATCAATTAATAATTTATTGTGTAAATTTTTAATTGTTTTTTGTTAACATTCAATTTTGCGGTGTGCAAATCGTGCCCAACTATTCAGTTAAAGTTTTACTTAAAAGAATTTTTGAATAAATAATCTTTCGCGTCGGTTTCCTATTCCGGGTTTAAAAGTAATATGAGACCATTATTATGTAAGAAATGTAATTCGACAAAAATATAATGCGAGAAAATGAGTGAGAAAATTAAAATGTGAAAAAAGTGGCATGGGAGAAAAATATCACGCGAGAAAAGTATCATTTGAAAAAAGTAGCATGTGAGAAAAGTATACTTATTGTTAAAAAAATCCCATGCAAAAAAAATAGAGTTCTATGCAAGAAAATGTAGCGAAAAAAATTTTATGCGAGAAAAGTATCTTGCGAGAAAAATATTTTGCGAAAAAAGAAGAATGCGAGAAAAGTATCTTGCGAGATACATTTCACACCAAAAAACAATAATGGGAAAAAAGTAGCATGCAAGAAAAGTATCTTGCGAGAAAAATCTCATGCTAGAAAATTATAAAACGAAAAAAATTTCATGCCAAAAAACAATAATGTGGTAAAAGTAGAATGCAAAAAAATATCTTCCGGAAAAATCTCATGCTAAAAAAGTAGCACGCGAGAAAAAATTTCATGGGAGAAAAGAAGAACGCGAGAAAAGTATCATGCAAGAAAAATTTCATGTTAAAAACCAGTAATGCAAGAAAAGTAGCTTGCGAAAAAAGTATCTTGCGAAAAAAACTCATGCGAAAAAAGTAGCATGCGAAAAAAGTAGTAGGTACATACGCTAGAAAAGTATTAGGTATGCAAGAAAAGAATGCGAGAAAAATATCAGCTAATTAATAACATGGCAGAAATTATCATGGGAGAAAAGTATCTTACTTAAAAAAATTTAATGAAAAAAATGAGCTTGCGAAAAAAGTATCTTTCGAGAAAAATGTCATGCGAAAAAAGTAGCATGCAAAAGTATCATGCGAAAAAAGAAGCATGCGAGAAAAGAAGGAGGTAGATATACGAGAAAAGTACATATCTTGCGAGAAAAACTTCATGTGAAAAATAAAGAATGCGAGAATAGTATCATGCGATGAAGTAACATGGGAGATATTATCATGCGAGAAAACTAGCTTGGGAGAAAAGGAGAAAATTAGCTTGCGAGAAAAATATCTTGCAAGAATAAGATCAATTGAAAAATATATCACGCTAGAAAAGTATCAGGTGAGAAAAGTTGCATGCGAGAAAAGCAGAATTCAAGATAAATCGTATGTGAGAAAAATATCATGCGAAAAGTAGCATGCTAGTAAAATAGCATGCGAGAGAAAAATCACATGCGAGAGTAGCAAACAAGAAAAGAATCATACAAGAAAAGTATCATGCGAAAAAAATTTATTTAATGCGAGAAAGGTATCTTGCGAGAAAAATTTCAAACGATAAAAGGAGCATGCGAAAAAAGGAACGCAAGAAATATGTACATACATCATGCGAGAAAATAATCGAAACCATAATAAAATTAGATTTTCACATCGGTGTTTTTCACTTAAGGCATTCGAATGCAGCAGAAGTGGTTGAGAGTTGTAAGTCCCTAGAACCCGGTTCACAACAAGAGTCGCTCCACCCAATTTATTTATTTATTTTTTCTTTGAAGCAGACATTCTCCAAAAGTTATATCCAAAATGAAAAAATTTTCCTTGAAAACTTCTCATTGTAATAAAAAATAAAATTTATCAAGATGTACCAACTTTTTTGCAAAAAATAAAATTGATAAAGAGGACATGAGTTCGGTCATCAAATTAACATTAACCAAAAAAAAAAAAACATCTGTGAGTAGATATAGCATGTCTGTCTGCATCAGCCAGTCTTTATCCATCACATATAGTTCGGTCCGTCTATATCGTTGTCATCGTTGGTCGGCCCAATGCGGCGCCCCAATCCTAGTTGCACCAAAAACAAACAACACAGCAACGCATCATCTGGCTAAACAAACATCCAAAGTTCCAACAGCTTATAGCTCTTCTCCCATACTTCCTATATATGCATAGCATATTATACTCGGGAGTCGGGACATGATAATTGCGAAGTAATTTATGGGAAGCTGCGTTCGTGTTCATTTCATCCAATCCAATCCAATCCAATTCAATTCAATTCAAGAGCGCAGTCCAAGCTGCACAAACAACCATCATGCTGGTGGAGACTAGAGACGAGTGAGCAAATATTTCAATTGGCTCAGCAGACAAGGAGAGACCATATATGCAGGCAGACCGAGCCATGATGTGTCGTCCAGTGATGTCCACATGGTGATGGACAACGATTTTGTTGATGATTGGGATGACCGACCAGACAGACTATGCCATGCACCATGGTTTTGAAAGGGACTATAGTGGCTGGGAATACTAATAACAACAAAAACATGAAACACTAAAGCGTGGCAGTCGTGTTATCCTTAACAAAGTACTGCGTGATGGCCAGAACAGGACGATAGAAGGGACACTTTGTTGTCAGAGCATATTCCAGACAATTTACTGCAAATTTTTCAGAGAGATGAAAACGCTTGTGATGCTATATTCTGATGGTTTTTTTTAAAGACCGGAGTCGGTTGATTTTCATGGTGACAGTTGAGGGTATTCAAGCATGGGACAAGTGTGTGTTTCCGCAATTGCGGGAGGAGGCGCATATATATATAGTGAAGCAAATGTTTTTCAAATCAGTTAGTAGCAATGATTGATGCATGTGTAAGCAAGGATGCCGCGTCCATATGCTTTTGACCACATCCACAAGAGCACATCAATCAAAATGCTATTTTGTAAGGATTAAGAGAATGTTGGGTTCTTGTTTGAAAATCTAAAAGGACTCGAGTAAAGTGAATAGGTATATAAGGTAGTAAATTTGTATTTTTTTTTCTTTTTATTAGACACAAAAGAAAACAGAAAATTTTCTCGGAAGAGTGAAACTCCATGTGCTGCAAAATAAAAAAAAATAATAAAAATAGCAAATTTTACGGAGGAATGTTATTTTCTTCAAAATTGCGATTTTCTTCAAAAACCATGATAATTTTTTTTATGCTCAGAGATAAACAAAAATTCGCTCCTTTGCCACTTTTAAGGACGAAATTAAATTTTGCGAAACGTCTTTGCGTGCTCGGTTTTTGCCGCCGAAGATATTCGTGAAAATTCGGACCTTTACAACTTTTGCGGAGAGATAAGCAAAAAATTCGAAACTTTGCAACTTTTACGGAGTAAAATAAATTTTGCGAAACGCCTAAGCGCTAAATGCCGCAGAGATAACCCAAAAAATCGCAACTTCTGCAGCTTTTACAGATGAAAATAAATTTTGCGAAACGACTAAGCACAAAATGCTGAAGAGATAAGCAAAAAATGTACACCTTTTCAATTTTTATGGATTAAAATTAGTTTTGCGAAACGACTAAGCTGGCAAGTGCCGCAGAGATAAGCAATAAATTCGCTCCTTTGCAACTTTTAAGGCAGGAATTAAATCTTGCAAAACGCCTTTTCGTGCTCGGTTTGTGCTACCGAAGATATTGGTGAAAATTTGGATCTTTGGAACTTTTGCGGAGATAAGCAAAAAATTCCCACCTTTTCAATTTTTACGGATTAAAATGAATTTTGCGAAACGATTAAGCACGGTGCGGCAGAGTTAAGCAAATATTCGCACCTTTCAACCTTTACGGTTGGAAATTAATAAAAAGTTTCGGCACAAGGAAGAAAAAATTAAAAACAAAAATGCATAAGTTAATAAATTTTAAAGAAAAGAAAAAATCAGTAAAATTTGCGAATTTTTTTAAAGAGATTTTAGCAGCCAAAGTTGAGTACATTTTCGGACAATTTTTATTTTTGAAAATCGAAAATGGCGGTGCTAACTTCAGGAATATTTTAATATAAAAACCTTACCTTTGCAAATTTTGCGAAATGCCTAAGTCTGAAAAAGGGCCACCAATTTCTATTAAAAAAAAATAATAAGTTTCTGCACATGGAAGTAGATATAAATTGTGAGCAAACAATCACAAGTTAGAGGTGTTTTAAGAAAATTGAAATTTTGAAAGAAAAATTTGCAAATTTGGGATTTTATAAAAAAAATGTTTATCCAACATTAGAGCACAAGTTGAGCAAAATTTTTATTTTAAAAATTGAAAATGTTAAAAACAGAATCTTACTGGATTGATTGAATTTAAAAATCCTGCGGATACAGAATTCTCAAGAAATCGTTTTCTTTTCGATCAAAATAAGAAAAAGAAAGAGATTTTGCCAACTTTACTTTAGATTTTGGAGAAAAATAAAATTCAAAGTTCAGTTTGCCACAAATTACTGTGATGTCAAATCCTAGTTTGACTGCAGGTACTTAAGGAATTTTTCGCATTAATACAGAATTCTAGAATACTGCTTTGAAGTAAAATTCAGAATTCTATTTTCTAAATTCCAACCCAAGATTTTGGACAATATAGATTAAAAATTTCGACCCCAACCCGAATATTTAGAAATAGACCGCATAGCCATGATTTATTATTACCCACTCAATCCTCATCATTATATACAACCTAAGATCTGCAAATATAATTTTGAAAAATCCCATTTCTACCCCCGCTTTGTGTTGTGCTGCCTCCCTTTTGGCTGGCCACTTTATCAATCAGTATAAATAAATCCATTCCACAAGGCCAATGTAGTAAATCACATTAATTTGCTTGGAAATCCTAAACCGTCAAATCCTCACATCCGCCGTCGTGCGTCGTCGTCATTATTGTCGTTCGATCGGTCCGTCCTTCCGTCGATTGGTCGTTCAGTTTGGCATTCAATCCTTCCCCTGCCTTATACAACTTCTTCTGACTCTGAGATTTTTGTTATTTATTTTCTTATCCACATTTCAGCACTCATCGAATGTAAATCACTCTGAAAATGACAATTTTTTGGTTCCAACTCCACAAACCCGATAAGAGTGAGTTTTTGGACAGAGTTGGAGGAGGATATATATTCATTCTCACAAGGAACCTTTTAACTTTGTTCGACAATCATCGTCATCATCATCAGCAGCCAGCTTCGATGTCGTCGTTGTCATTGTCATTCTCAATGGTTGACGTCATACAGCACAAAATATACTTCTTCGAATAACAACCACTCATGATGACAGACAACATGGGTGATTTATGGCAATGATGGCCATCAAAGGACCCCCCCCCCCCCCAAAAAAAAAAAAAAAAGAGGGATAGGATGGATGTGTTTCTCGGTGCTGAACATTCAATGCTCTCTGAAGGGTTCGTCAGCCTAAATTTTCTTGGGTTAGTCGACGCCGGCCGTCGTCATTGCTGCTGCTGAGGCAAAAAAAAAGAAAGAAGGACACTCCAAGGATACTTTTTCGTATATGAATAATATTTATGATCACAAATGCTCCCCAAAAGAGGCATAAATATTATGTCCTCCGACTACGCCATCCACCCCCAAAAATCAAAGGAAAGCCAAACATTCAAGGCAGAAGAATGAATCAATGAGTTTCTAAAGGAAAAAGCCACCACAAGAACTATAGTTGCGTTGTCTAGCGCTATAGAGCGTTTTCGCCAAAACCAAGAAGAAATAGAGTGAGAGAGAGATAGAAAGAGAGATCGTCATTTTCGCTAAGGCGAATCAATGACAATAAATTTTCCTCCGTTATCTAATGTCCTGATTGCACACCCTCATTTTGCTTGATGTACATTTCAGGGCGGACAGAAGAAGTTGGGAAATATATAGAGAATAGGTAGGTATAGTATAGTTTTGCACCACAATCCCACCACCCTTCCCAGGGCAGCATGATGATGATGATGATGGTGCGAAAGAGAGAAAATAATTTGATTGATAATCAAGCGAACAAAACACGGTTCAACGGCGCTAACGGTATATTTGGTGCTTTAGTTATATAGTAACAATGATTTATGTTGCAATGCAGCTCCTCTAGCTAGCTTACTTCAGTTCCAACCCCCTTATGACGTTCTAAGTTGGCTTGCAAGTTTCATAGTTGTCGACGAGCGACGCGACGTCTTCGTCGTCATCGCCTTCAGAAGACACATCGACGAAAAAGGTGGTGGTTGTTCTGATTTCTTTCTATATATATTCTTGTTCTGTGCACTTCTTTCATTTAACTTGGGAGTTACTTTATATGATAATAGTAACCAAGGAACAATCAGTGTTCCCATTTTAATTTTATAATTAGCGATTTTTGTGTAAAATTTACTTCAATTCATTCAAAATAAATTGGAAATGAAAGTCTGTCATTTTTCTAAGTTTAAACATCTTGATCTTGACCGATAGTAAACTTTACATGCGTTAGTAAATTTTTTTCTTTAATACATTTTTTTTTTCAATAATTTAACGTGGTAGGAAGAAAAATCGGTCCGGAGCTTACCCCTTTTGAAGGAATTTAAGTATTCGCACTGATTGTAAACTTAATATGCGCTAGTAACTTTTTTTTTTAGACAAGTCTGTGTTTTTTTTTTCAAGAATTCAACGTGGTAGGAAGAAAAATAGATTCGGAGCTAATATTTTTGCTTGAATTTAGGGATTTGGACTGATTGTAAACTCTACATGCGATAGTTACATTCTTTTTAAAATAAAAGTAGGCGTCTGTTTTCAGGGATTCAACGTGGAAGGGAGAAAAATCAGTTCGTAGCATCAATCTTTTTCATGTTAATTCGGGATTCGCACTGATAGTAAACTTTACATGCGTTAGTAATTTTTTAAAAAATAAAAGTAGGTGGGTCTTTTCAGGAATTCAACGTGGTAGGAAGAAAAAATCAGTTGGGAGCTAACCTTTTTTTGGGAATTTTAGGATTCGCACTGATAGTAAAATCTACATGCGTAAGTTTCATCTTTTAAAAAAAGAAATAGGTCTGTTTTTCTGGGGATTCAACTTTGTAGGAAGAAAAATCGGTTCCAGGGTAATCCTTCTTGTGGAAAATTTAGGATTCACAATGATTGTAAACTCTACATGCGTCAATTACTTTGTTTTTAACACAAGTAGGTGTGTCTATTCGGAGATTCAACGTGGTAGAAAGAAAAATCAGTTCGGAAGTAACCTTTTTCGTGGGAATTTTAGAATTCGCGCTGATAGTAAACTCGACATCTATCTGTTACATCTAAATTAGAAGAAGGTGTGTTTCTCCGCAAATTCCACTTGGTAGTAAGAAAAATCGGTGGGTAGGTACCCAATTTGTGGGAATTTTATGGTTCGCAGTGGTAGTAAACTTTACATGCGTTAGTTGCTTGGAAATGCAAGTATGTGTTTTTGGGGATTCAGCGCGGTAGAGACGGAAGGGAAGGGACGGGAAGGGGGGGGGGGGGGTTAGGATGAACAATTGGCGTGGAGATATTAAGCTTAAATCCTATTATACCGATTTCCTTTGCTAAGATCTCGAAGAAGGAACATCCTCATTCTCAACCTTTTAGGTTTTGTATCAACTAAAAAAATTGAGTGTACAGTTTTCTTAAAATATTCTGAAACTTTCTAAGAAAAAGAGTGGGAACTCGGACTGATATGAAAAAGAAGTAGCTTCTGATGGTAGGTAGGTATGTAGGTATAGTGCGCGGTAATGGTGGTGGTTCCGCTTGCACATTTCATCGATGTCAATAAATCCTGTGCACAAAAAAAAAAAAAAAAATTGTAAGAAAAATAGAAAGGAACTGCTACGCGATAGCAGTTAATGTCAGACCAACCAAAATATATATCACAGTTGCAAAAAAAAAAAAAAAAACCCCTATAAGAATCTTGTGTGTGCATATTCCCAACCCTCATATTCAGCTTGATTGTTTGCCAAAGGAATGAGAGGTAACTTGACAGGACTCACTGGGACGAGACTACCTATAGTTACATATATAGAAAAATTCAAAAATTCTTCAAAGAAGGTTAAATGCCACCTCTGTGCCATCATCAAAGTCGCGTCGAGTCGTCGTCTTCGTCGTCATCAACCTCCCCAAGTCAAAAAACTTCAAGGTGTAGGTATGTCAGTATCGCAACACACCGTATCAGTGTCAGTGTAGGTATAACAAAACATCCCCTATTGTTCTTGAGTTTAAGTTGCAACAGCACAAGTCCCGGAACTAGAAATTTTGTCAGTGTGTGTGTGTGTTTGTTCTTATATCCCATTTTTGATGGGGTGTTTCGTCTCACTTCAATCTCATAGGACAAACGAAACGATACAACGTCAAAGGTACCCGGATCCGGAATATGTCCTTTTTGGGGTGTTTTTTGTTTGTACAAAGCACTTTGTAACTGTAACTGTAACTGTATATATTATACAGACTAACACCCACCCTTGGTTATGGTGAATGTGCGGGAGTAGGTATATAGCTGTTCCAGTTTGAAGTGCTGCTTTGTTTCTTTTACTTTGTATTTTGTATTTTGTTTTTTTTTTTTTTTTTTCGAATTCCTTGAGAATTCAAAATGGCAGTTGTGATGTATAGAAAATTGAGTTTTGTATTCTTTTGATGAGTTGAGAGTGAAGTATACATTTGGGGGTTAGATAGGAATAAATCATGTCAGCAGAGGGAAATACGATTAAAATAAAAAATTCATTTAAACCGTGGATATATATAGAACAAGTTGTGAATTTACAAAATGTCTCTAAAGAGCTATACGAAATTGAAAAAATACTTCAAACTATGTCGATTTCATGTTGCATCAAATTTCATTCTACAATCTCTTTCCTCAAGTCAAAGTTGGTGAAGGTAGGTACCTATACTTAGATACTAAATAAAAGTCAATCAAGTGACGTGATCATTGAACGACAATCTTCCAGGGATCTCAGATAAAATCTCTGATGTACTTCAAAAACTATTTCGAACTCGAAAAAAAACAGAACTATGCTGCACTCAACACTTTCGTTCTTCTCTTTGTTGATAGTGTTTAAGAAGTCTGAACAAAAAAAAAAAAAAAAAAAAAACAAACATCAACAGAATGCAGATCACCACAAACAACACATGCCCGACGACGATCGATGAAACAGAAAAGACGAACGTAACCTAAAGCTTTAACTCACTGAGCAAATGTGCCAATGTGCGTAATTTATAGCTACCAACGATTAAAATATCGAGATCGAAACCTCCTGATAAGCTGCTTAATTCCGTGAATTGAGACACAATTTTCTGTGGTTTCGCAATAAGCCCGAAAAAAAAAAAAAAAAAAAAAAAAATGCCACTTGTCCACGGATACCGGAATCGTAGGAGCGAGGAGCCACGCCATATCAAATGGAACCAACAGCAAATGAAAAAAAGAAAAACAAAACATAAAGAATCACCCTAAGATATCGGGCGATCGGGAGCTGTGCCAAGCTTGCAGAACTCATATCTTTCACTTGATCTACTGTTTCTGCAATGTGATGATGCTGCTGCTACTTTTGCGCTCTTCTTCATGATGATACTGCTGTTCCTGGCTGCTGCTCCTGATGATGATGATGATGATGAGGATTAGGCCCTGCTGGTAAATTTAGGGGATGCCAGAAGGTGGAGTGAATTGAAGGGGGGATCAGTTGGGCTTGTCCTTGCGTCTTTCGTGCGATGTAGCAGGAAAGATTGTTTATCTTCGAGAGATGTTCGAGTTTTTTTTTTTTTTCTTTTTGATTTTTTTTTTTCAAGTTCAATCTCTTGGAATTGCGCGATCTTGCTAAACTATTTCTTGGTGTGCTTGGTCCGTTTGTCGATCGCATCCATCGAAGACGAACGACCGATCGACCGACGCACCAAGACGACGAGTGGAGAGACGATCGTATGTATGTAGGTATAGAAGTACATGTCGAATATCTGTCGAAACATTTTGTATTGACCCGCTGCACGTAATGAACGTGAACATGAGTGTGTAGAGTTGGTATGTTGCGCGAATCATGTTACGCTGTCAATTTGTTGTGCGCTTGCACGTTACCATCAAGACGAATCGGCAGCGGCAGTCAAGTAAAATATAACAGCAGCAGCAGCAGTACCAGCACAAGCAGCAGCAGCGACTATGAGATGGTGTATATATTTTATAACTTTTAAGGTTCAGATACCTTCATCCATTCCATTTATAGGTATTCGAGCATGAAAGATACTTTGAATGCGTGCAAGGCAGGTGATGTCAGCATTCTTTATACTCCAGATGTAATGTTAAAATATGTTTTAAAATTTTCTTTAGAATTATATTCGAACAAAAGGCCCTATGGGTTAAGGCTTAAGTAGGTACATATATCAGTTAAGGAATGAGTGACGAAAAATTAATCAAGGAAATTCCGAAATTTCGAAAATCCAAAGAAATACTCAGCTTGTAAAATATTGTTAACAAATTCAGATATCTTTTGGGAACCTTCTCACCTTCTCACCAACAAATAGAAAGGGATTAATTCACGAGATTCAGACGGCTCTTCCCTTTGCTATGAATTTTTTATCACGGACTGGTCATAAGGTTGAAAGAGCTTTAAATAGAGTTTTTATTGTGATTTTTCCGAAAGGACACACTGCGAAATTAGCATTTTGAGTGGAGAGATTATTAATTTAGCCGCACTTCACGAATGTGGAATGCGATTTCTTGCCCGTCCAATGTAAATTTCATAAAATCAAAACCAATATTTATTGCATAAGGCAATGCAAATTTCGCATTTTAAGTCGAGAATATCTTTCTTTAGCCCCACTTCACGAATGTAAAATTCTTCTTTAGCTTTATATTCCCTTCCATTCTATTGTAAGAAAACTCAAAACCATTGTGGTACCTCCTATTTAACCCTATCAATCCCAATTTGTTCATTGTAGTGTAGTCATAAACCCTTTAGTGTGCGTCTACTACAGATTCAGGGTGTTTCGCATAAGATTCAACAAAAGACTAAAATGTGTAAGTTAGGTCAAAATAAGAACAAAATCGTACGGCAACACCAAAATTTTCATGCTTTATTTTTAGAGATATGTTAGGTTAGGTTTATGTGGTTGTCAGCAGAACGCTAGACCCAGGGGTTGGTCCATTGTGATACCACACGAATCTAGAAAGCTTTATTCCTACTCGTTGAACCATTTAGAGCTTCTTACGAAGCGCGCGAGACTATTAATGTCATGATTTGCCAGATCACTATGGATCATTGTAGTAGAATTCTCCTAGGTGGAGCCTACGTCTTTGAGATTGAGCAGGACATGTACAGAGAAGGTGAGGAATCGGTTAGATAAGGGACAAGAATTCATACTTTTTTTCATTTTATATCCACTTGTTTCAAAAGTTTAAAGTTTTTGTACAATTAATTTTTAAATTCAAAAATTTTAAGAAAAAAAAAAAACAAAAACCGAAAGTATTGAAACCCCCAAATCCTAAAAAACTTTAAACTTAAAATCTAGACAAAAACAAAATTAAGAAAACCCAACATTCCGAACAAATCAAAATCTTGAAATCTTAAAACCTGAAAATCCCAAAATTATCCAAAAATCAGTAAACACAAACAAAGACAACATCTACAATTTAATGCTTTATTTTTTTAAAGCCAATAGTTTCAATTTTTAATTTTTATTTTATATTTAATAGTTATAGTGAGAAGTTTTTGAAATATTAATTTTCAAATTCAAAATTTCGAAAAAAAAAAATACCAAAAACCCAAACTATTAAAACCCCAAAGTCCCAACCAAAAATATTTAATACCCAAGATTCAAAAACCCAAATGTAAAAAATACAAAATTCAGAAAAACCAAGATACCAGAAAATACAAAATTCCCAACACCTGGAAGAACTAAAATCGTGAAAAACCCAAAATCTATAAATCCCAAAATCCAAATAACCTTAGTTCTAGAAAACACGAAATTCAGAAAACCCAACACCTCAAAGAACTAAAATCTTGAAAACCCCAGAATCTATAAATTTCAAAACCCAACATCCTAAAGAATCAAAATTTTGAAAACCCCAAAATCTATTAATCTCAAAATCCATATTCCTAACCCAAAATCCAGAAAACGTGAAATTCAACATTCCGAAAAACCAAAATCTTGAAGATCTCAAAACCTATAAATTTCAAAATCCAGAAAACAAAAACTCCAGCAAACGTGAAATTCAGAAAATTCCGCCCAGAAAAACCAAAATTTTAAAAACTTTAAAACCCCCAAAATCTTTAAATCTCTACAGCCAGAGACTTAAAATCCAGAAAACACAAAATTCAGAAAACCCCACAATCCCGAAAACCCAAAATCTTGAAAATCCACAAAATCTATAAATCCCAAAATCCAGATAACCTAAAACCATAAAATACGAAATCCAGATAACCCAAAGTCCATGAAATACAAAATACAAAAAACGTCAAATTCAGAACCTCAACATCCTGAAAAGTCAAAATCTTGAAAAGACCAAATTTTTTTGTTTATTAAGTAATATTTTTGTTTAAATTTTTAAATACCCATGGAACAACAAAGTTTTGCTAAAAAATGTCGATTAAAAGTATTTTTGGTCTAAAGATAGTGTTTAAGCTTCAAAAATTGTATCAAATTCAATCATTTTTAAAATCCAAAGTTCACAAATCTAAATCGCAAAGCGACTCCCTCTCATCGTTCCAGGTCGAAAAATTGGATTATTCTTTTGGGCCAATATCAACATCTCAGCAAATAATAATCAAAACAAATTATTGGTCTGAAGAAAAGTCCCCTCTCCCTCCATCACTTTCAGACGATAAGGCCTGTAAGCAAGAGCAGTAATCCTTGAAACTCTTTACATACTGTCGCAACAATTGTATGCATTTTATTTTTTTTTTTTTGAAGAATCGAAGGAACGAAATTCAGCTATACAACGAATATTTCTTCCCTTGAAATGTACTTTAAGATATTCCACAAAAATGTATTCTTTTCACGAGCAAACATTTTAATTTCATCACCATAATATCCAATGTCAGATTTAATATAATTCTTAATATGGCTATTATAATATTTCTTAACCTAAAAAAAGCCTCATAGCAAATCCAAAATAACAAACGTCCTTGCTCTCAAAAAAGGTTTCCACTGACAAAATAAAAAAAATGATATCTAAAATTAAAATCACCGGACAATAATATTTGAAGCAGGCAAAAATATCAAATCAAATCCTACATGGTCATTCCATATCTCTTCTGTCCTGTCCTGTCCTACATTATTATAGTGCTCCAACTTCGAAGGAGATTTGAATGAATGACCTGAACCAGGACATACAGCAAACAAAATAATAACAATAAAAAAAAAAACAGGACAAATCAGAGAATGAGAGGTGTATATTCTGCTGCAGTATATTACCTACCACCTTCAGCCACAACCCCTGGCATGTCCATCTATTACCAATTGGTATAAGCAAATTGCAGAACATACCTACCTATACATACATTATATCAGTGTGTCCACTTTAGCAGAAAATATGAAAATTCTTATCTGCTGTTTGGGTTTTGTTGTGCATCACGAGATGATGCTGCATCTCTCCCCTCAAGCTGATGTGTGGTGGTCAACTAAGGAGACAAGAATGCGGATTGAGGTTAGAAAATATTGGTTACCTGACAAATCCTTAAAATGGTATTATAAAGAAAATTCACAATTTTCCTCTCCCCAGTGAGTCCAGAGAGGTGACCATCAGGATGGCCCTTATACACAGGACACCAACTACTACATATATTTTCTAAAAAAGGATAAATATATGAAAAGGAAGGGAGAGAGGGCGGAGGGTGTTTTTTTGGCAGATGAATAGATGAGTGCATCCAACCCTGGATCATATAACCAGCAACAATAAAGTTCAAAAATGAAATTATCTGCCCCCGGGCGATATCACGAGAAGCAACAAGGACTCTCTTGGGACTGTCTGTTGCATCAATATCACAAAAAAAAAAAAATAGAATTAAAAAAAAAAAAAAAACAAGAAGATGAAGAAGAAGCAGAGAGGGAACAGAATATATAGGAGGTACTTGCTAACTACAACACGAGGAATGCATCTGAAGCCAAAGTGAAATTGAATGAAGAAATGTGAAAGAACTTGTATCCAATATAGATTTTCACATCCAGAAAAATCCCGGACAATATTTTGAATCTTCATTTTAATGGCCAGTCCGGTATATATAGATATTTAGTCGTATAACTAGAGAATAATAAATATAGAGTCCACCTGATGATGATGAGGAGTTTAGCTTGAGCTTCTTTCTGGATGGAACAGGTTTATATTGTGCCAAGGATTTTCCTATAACAACAACAACAACAAACTAGAAAAGATATGAAAAGATAGTCATGTGCATAAATTGCTCACAAAAAGGATTCTGTCTGATGAAGGGGGGAGTGGGGGGGGGGGACTGAGAGAAGATCTCTCTAAAAATGGGCTGGGTATATAACTATACTAAACGCCACCACCGTTTTGACTTCTAGACACGACTACGACGCCAAGACTTTAACTCCGACGACAATCTAATTTTTTTTTTTCTCGAGATACTATACCTTCAGAGATTCTATACCAAAATATCCATTGCATTGCCATATAGTGCGGACTGGACATTGAACAAGGACAATTCATATTGAATGACGATGACATTTTTGAGCAAAACATATGCACATTTCTTCCTTCTTTTCAAAATAGAAAATGCTTTCTTAATTTTCATATTTTCATATAATATTCTAACATGACTTCATTTACTGTAGATAGGAGGGTAGGGGTAGATGATGGGAAATGAGGTTGATACGTATTGTGTATAATGTCAACTTGCACAAGTATCGGCACTGACAGTCAATTATATTATTTCAGGACATCTTTATAGCAAATAAACATTTATTGTTATGACCATAATGCACACACTTACACATACACGAGAAAACCAATTGAATTGCCAATGGCTATCAAAGTATGAAATGCTACAAACAGAATATAGAGTTGAAAATAATTCAATTTTATGAAATTCAAATTAGAAAAAAACAACAAAATGATGTAATTTTAATAGATCCGAAAATAAAAATAGACTTTTGATACTTAAAATAATAATGGGTTTATATCTGTATACAAATGGCGCCCGGTGAACCTCGGATCACCCTAATACAAACATATAAATAATGCTTTATTTTAATAAATTTGTCTAGTGCCGAGTTAAATTTTATGCAAAAATGCGATAGTTGCAGCGGCAAATTTAAATATAATAAAATAAGGGTGTGGCAGGAGGCGGACTCGAAAAGAAAAATAATACTCATGACAGGCTTTAGTTTCAAAAGAGCTTATTAACAGAATAGAGGCAATTTTTGAGGAGATCTTTAATTCAGAGAAAACTCAGATATTTGAAAAGTGGGCGTGGTAATAGAAGAATTTCCAAAAATATTACACGTCATATATTTTGTTAAATACATCTTAATTTCAACTTTCAGCTTTATATGGACTTTAAATAAGCAGAAAATTCAAATAATTCAAATATAAGGAAAACGGATGTGGCAATGGGCGTATGAAATAAGTAAACAAATTATATTTATGTCCAACAGAGCTAAATAACAATTTTTTAGCTTGAAAAGGACTTTTAATAAGTACAAAAATCAAATAAAAGAAAAGTGGGTGTGGCAATGGGCGTGAGTCAGCTGTAAAAATAGCTGTAAAAATGTATGTCGTAAAGAGATATATTGCAGCTTTATATGGATTTTAAATAAGAAAAAAGTTCAAATATAAAAAAAGTGGGTGTGGAAATGGTCTTAAAAGTGAGTGTGAGTGTTTAAATGACACCAAGCACGAAGAAAATTGAAATACCTATCAAAAATATAGAAAAAGTCTAAAGTATTATATAAATATAAGAAAAGTGAGTGTGCTGAAAGAGCTGAATTATAAATTTTCATCTTTATAAGGACTTTTAATAAGAGGAAAATTTAAATATATGAAAAGTGGGCGTGGAAATAGGCGTAAAAATCAACTGAAAAAAATTTATTTATGCCCAAAAGAGATAAATTTCAACTTTTTTAGCTTTATAGGGACTTTAAATAAGTAGAAAATTTAAATATTTATTTAATTTATTTATTTGAAAATTATTGGTTAAATGACATTCGGAGAAAATTCAAACAACAAAAATTTAGAATCATCCTGTAAGTCCATCTAACTACATAAACACAAAAATAATATTTAAAGTCAGATTAAAAAATGTAGGCATGGCAGTGGGCTGATTTTACTAAAAAAAAGTCTATACCTTTAGCAGTCCTGTTAGTTCATCTAACTATAACCTTTCGAACACAAAAATAGTTTTTAAAATCAGATATTTTTGCTCGTTTTTACCTCATTTTCCCCTATTTCACTCTGTAAATAGCTAAATTAAGAAAAAATCTTACCCTTAAGTCGAAGTCAATCTTCTGAACGAAAATTTTCAAACACACAAATAATTTTAAAAATCATATTAGAAAATTTTTTTGATTTTTACCCCAATTCACCCTATTAATACCTTAAATTTGAAGAACAAAAAATTATACCCTAAAGCAATACTGTAAGTCCATCCTCTTAATGAAATCCTTCAAACCCAAATATAATTTTTAAAATAAAATAAAATTTTTTTGTGTAAACCAACCTAGTTTCACCCTATGAAAAGCCAAATTTAAGCAAATATTTAGCCCTAAAACCATCCTCTAAAGGAAACTTTCGAGAAACAAAAAAAATTGTTGAAATCGGACCTGTGGTTTTGGAGACTATCCCGGACAAACTAACGACCAAACAAACTTCTGAACCGATTTTGATCAATTTTGACGGAAATACTATTGATCTTGTAGTTAAAATTTGAAATTTAAGATTAATATGGTAGGAGATTTTGGAGTTCAAGGTATACTAAAATAGGTCAGTAGGTACATTGATTTTATATAATGTAATTTTTTCGTTTTAATAAACCAACATCTGGGAATATTCAAAACCTTTATTATAAATTTGGATAACCACACCCAAGGGTCCAAAAACTGCCTTTTGTACAAATGGGGAAGAAAAATAATAACGACAAGACTAAAATACCAAAAATGTAATAGAAATTTCGACAGCGAGGGTCGTTATGGAAGCGGTAGTAAATTTGTTATGGATTATAAAAAGAACTTTGTATCAATCATTTTGAAAATGTCTATTTCGTCCTTATTGAACCTTAAATAATTATCAATACAATACCCGTCAGTATATAAAAAACAATTTAATAAGAAATAATGTAAAAGCTGAACCCTGAGGTAAGCCATACATCAATTTCTGTTTTCATTTATTCTAATAATGTTGTTTTTGTATCAAAAAACTGTCATAAGAAGAATATTTGAAATAAATTGAAATGGTTATAATTAAATCAGCCATCCTTCTTTCACTGTCTCAGCAGAATACACCTAAACCCAACCCCAGCCCTGCATAGCTGCCAACCATTCAAGATCCATTGCTAACGTCTACGCCCTTAAAACTTGACTGGTTCACCATGGGTTTGGAAAATTTATAGTCTCAATGAAAAACCTATTCAAAACCATTTGCAAGACTAATGTTTGCAACAAAAAACATAAAAAAAAAAATATGAATTTTCTTCTCCAGAAAGGACGACTACGACGAATCATTTCATAGCACAGCAAGTTGTATGATGTCGCTCACCAGCAAGCAGCATTTAACCGCACCACTCTAAACTCTGAGTTAAGATTTCTCCATTGCTGCTGCTGCTGCTCCAAAAGTCGCCACCATCCATGATGCCATTGTTTCCTCAGTCAGTCCAACTGTCCAAGCCAAGAGAGTATAGGTATCTATCTATCTTTCGCGTTCCGAATGTGCAAAACTATACATCCCGTCTGATTTTCTCTAAATGCCACATAGATTCCTCATACTCTCTTCAAGGAACCAAACCATGGCATATATAGCTAGTATTTAGTAGAATGAAAGGAAAGGAAAACTTTTTCCCTACAAAACGTCCCAGATATTTCATAATGTCAACGTTAACGTATAGTAGTATTGGTTGGTGGTTCTAGTTATATTGCATCTAGAAGAAGAATAACCACGACCGGAACAAAAACCGACAACGAGTGATTTCCAAAGAGTTCCTCGGAACCGGGGACATATATATCTATACATAGTATGGACTAGTCCCAGCCCCAGCAGCAGCAGCAGCAGTAACAGCGGCAGTTCCATCTTCTTCCATTGAAAACTGCTGCACCAAACCAAGGCGAATGAAATACTAGCTGTCGGAAATAAATCATCACAGAAATTACCAAACAGACTTTCAGCCACCAAAATATGGGTGACGGTGAATTGGTGGTTTGAATGTTTCAAGCCAATACCCAGGACCCATCAGGACCACCCAGAAAACCATGCAGAAAACCCATAGTAATCAAGTATAGGAGAGTACAAGAGTATTATATTCCTTTCCCCAAAAATGGTGGAACATATTTTTCTTTGTCATTTTACGAAAATTCATTTTTAAACTGTGCGGCTTCAACTTCAGGTTGAACAAAATAAATCGCTGTTGATGACCTCAAGGGAGACGAACGGCAGTTTTTACCCACTTTTTTTGGCAACAGTTTTCTAACTTTTTTTGCTTTTGGGGGTTTGAGTCTTAGCTAAGGAGTTTAGAATGCCCATTGCCCAATGACCACAAATAAGTCTCATGTAAGTTTATGTTCCCATGATTGCCCTTGAGCAACGAATCTTGCTATAACATAGATTTGTCCATCTGACTATGTATGTCTAGTTCATGTCCAATCGTCCATCGTAAAGTTCTCGATTTTGAGATCATCATTTTTGTGCCTTAGTCGAAGTCATAAATATCAAGAACCAAACTCATATACATATGTAGGTAAGTATGGTATACAGAATGGATGTGTTGGGTATGATGAGCTTAGAGCAGCAGATATAAGTTATGAATGCTTGCATAATCAAACAGTATGAGAGGGAAGAAAAGGTTACACGCTGGATTTTCCCCAAATGAAAAAGGCCATAATTTATGCAATATATTCGTCATTTAGTGACATAATCGTCATTGAAATATAAAGAGCGAGACGTTACAGAACTCCTGTAAAGGAGAACCAGGGCCTAGTGAAAAAAATAATTTTTAAAATCAGATACCTATATACACATTTTTTTTTGATTTTACCAAATATCACCCTATAAATACACACAATTCGAAAAAGATCTTACCCTAAGGCAATATTCTAAGTCCATCTTTAAAATAAAATATCTAAACACAAAAATATTAATTAAAATCAGATATAATTTTTTGTGTAAACCTACCCTATTTCACCCTATGAAAAGCTAACTTTTGACAAATATTTAGGCTTAAAACCACCCTCTCAGTAAAATCTACGAGAAAAAAAAAGAATTTTTCAAATCGAACCTGTGGTTTTGAAGATTATCTCGGACAAAGCAAACAAACAAAGCAAACTTCTGGACAGATTTCGACCAAATTTGACAGAAACCATATCGATCTAGTTTCGAAGATTGTTTTAAATGTAAGGTCAATTGGTTTGAAGATTTTGGAGTGCATAACATACTTAAAAAAACGTAGGTACATAGGTACATTGACTTAGAACTCGTCCTGTATGTGTGTTTTTTGTTGGCAGAAAGATGGATAGGACCTACTACTTTTAAAGGCTTTGCTACTTTCCCGGAAGAGACAGTACCCCTGAAAAAAAAAACACTTACTTTTACAATCTATAATTTTCAACAGCCGAAAGGCTAACAATAGATACTATCAAAGGGTTTTGCCACTTTCTCGGAAGAAGCAGTACCTAACCCTGAAAGATCGTTGCTTTTAGGTGCACCAAGTGGGCGGCGTGACAGACGCAACTGCATTTGTGATAGGCGCAACTGCCTTTACCCTACATCTCTTCAGTTTCCAGGAAAGGGGACCTATAATTTTTAACAGCCGAACGGCTAACAAGACATACTCTGAAAGGGTTTTGCCACTTTCTCGGAAGAGGCACTATCCCCGAAAAAAAGTTCCTTTAGGTGAACCAAGATGGGATTCGATTTTAGACCTTCAGCAGCCTTTGTGATAGACACAACTGCCTTCACCATATATCTCTTCAGTTTCTAGGAATGGAGGGGACCTATTATTTGCAAAAGCCAAACGGCTAACAAGAGATACTCTCAAAGAGTTTTGCCACTTTCACGGAAGAGGCATTACCCTTGAAAGAATATTGCTTTTTGGTGGACCAGGATGGGATTCGATCTTTAGGCCTTCCGTGGTATGACAGACGCAACTGCCTTTGTGACCGACACAACTGCCTTCACCCTACATCTCTTCAGTTTCCAGGAATGGAGGGGACCTATAATTTTCAACAGCCGAACGGCTAGCAATAGATACTCTCAAAGGGTTTGGCCACTTTCTCGGAAGAGGCAGTATCCCCGAAAAAAGTTTCTTTTAGGTGGACCAAGATTTTTAGACCTTCAGCAGCGTGAAGGACGCAACTGTCTTTGTGACAGACGAAACTGCCTTTCATCTACATGTCTCAAGCTTCAAGAGAATTTTCATGACTTAAAACCAAAGAAGAGGGGATAGAACACCACCCTGAGGTAATCCACTATTGACGTCAAAATTGTCTTAAGACTTCTAAATCAACGTTCTCCGGAACTTTTCTTGTATGGCCTACTGTCAGAAGGGTCTCAACATCCATGATAGAACCAACTTTCGTGTTAAATGTTCTTTCTATGAATAGAAAACTGCTGCTGCTGTGTCTTTTTTGGTGATTCCTTCGCAAACTGCGGCACATTGGGATGGAATGGATGATGAACTGATGGAACCTGTGTGGTGGTCGGGAATTTTATGGACTTCCCCGCTAAAAAAAAAAAAAACCAAACAGAATGTTTTTTGTGTATACGCCAAGCAAATGTCACTCCCCGAAGGATGAAAAGTTGATTTTTATGATGAACAGAGCGACAGCTGGACAGGGACACACATCCAACTTACTCTTGCTCCTCACCTCATCTCATCTCATATACATACATAGTTGCTGCGTTGCCTTGTGGCTCTTCATGTCCAAGTCCATGTTATGATATAGATTGCCCCTCGGATGGAATCTAGTGCATGAAGCATGAGCATAAAACTTGACAATTTATCGCGTTCCCAGTATTTTGGAATGGCATATTATACAGTGTGCTGCCTCTTGGGTTGGTCATTTTTTGTTGTTTTTGGTGTTGTTATTCTTGCACGCTGCGGACTCTCGAGTTGCAAAGCAAACAATCGTAAAATATACTACGCGCGCAAGCAGAGCAACGAGTCAGTATATTAAAATACAAAAAAAAAAAAACCAAAAAGAAACCCCATCAGCACAGCCAGAAGCGTTGGTACCAATGGACATGACCAGCATTTTGGACATGAACATTGAGATTCATTGCTATGGTTTGCGTTTGGTTCTTCTTCTTCTACTTGATGTTGATGTTGTTGTTGTTTTTGTTGTTGGTGTTGTTTTTGGATAAAGAGGCTGACTGAAGTGATGTTGATTTGTTGGTATTTTTTTTTTTTATTATTAGCAGGAGGATTCGTGTTGCATGTTTTGATGTTGGTTTTGTGTACATAGGTTAGGTTTTTTGTTGTTGTTTTTGTTTTTTAACTCTAGAGAGTTATTAAGACGGAGGGAAGCTCATCGAGCGCCAACACCGCGCCAGCTAGTCGTTAGTGTCAATTTATTTTGGCTGAAGATCAAATTATGATTTGAGAGACTAAGGCAGTCAATGTTTGGTTAAATTAAAAAGTATATGCAGTCATTAAATCAAGAACTACCAGGGCTACCAGAAAAAAACATAGAAAAGTTTTAATCAAAATTCTAAATGTAATTTTGGACAATTTTATTCTCCAAAACGTGTTTCCAGGGAATTACAAGTGAGCTTTTAAATTAAATCAATACTGGTTAAACACCAATGGGGCCTAGAAGAGAGAAGGTGAGCCATCATCAAACACCATCTGAGTTAGGGTTTTTCTCACTAAAAGCAAAGGAACAAGTCCAAGAGAAGATTTAAGTCAGTGCCCGTAAATGCCGCATAAAAGACAGCATACGGCTTCGAACTGATGCGATGTATGAATGTTTCAGGGATAAATGTTGCGAACAAAAAAGTGACATCTTTTCAGTCGTTTCTTGTTAGCAGGCCTACGGTAGGTTTAGTTAAAAAAAATTGGTAATATGTCGGATTAATTGCAAATAGTTCTTCAACTGAAGTCCAACTGAAGTGCACCTTTTTGAAGCCATAGGACGTTTGACTTGGGAAAGAAAGATACAAAAATCTACTGCTACTCCTATGGGATCATTGCATTATTCAGGCCTTTAATCCGTCGAGAATATGTCAAGCAGCACAAATTATTATGACTGCGGTTATGAGACACATACAGTCTGAACCCTCAGGGAGATGGTCCAGTTGCATTGTTGGATCTGACATTCCAGTGGACCCCGCTTCTGCACATGAAACAAAGCCCCATGTAGACGACTACATCAGCTTTCCATGAAACCGAACATTTTTTATTTTACTTGATATAGATTATAAGATCTTAGGTCCCAAAGCAAAGAATGGTCTTATTCTATAAAATTCTAGAAAAAATTGTTTTTGTAATTAAAAAAAATGTCACATGCAACATGAAACTTTTGTAATACAACATGTTACATGCTGCATTCATTATGCAACTTAGCAAAGGATTATCTTTGTCTTTGCAGTTCTAGAAAAATGATTTTCGTAATTAAAAAAATGCAACTTGTATAATAAATACAACATGTTGCATGCATAATGCAAAATGTAAAATAATACATGCAACATGGAACATGGGTCATTATACATGCAACATGCAGCATGCATGCTGCAACATACATCATTCAATACGTATAACTTCCCACATTCAACATGTAAACTCTCATGATGCGACTTGCACCATGTCAGTAACATTATCCCAATTGCAACATACCTGATGGAACATGTATCGCCTTTTTACATAGAAATTATGCCTGTTTTAATAAATATGTAGAACGAAAATAGCAGATACCCTGCTTTGCTACGCTCGTTGACAGTTTTTTTCGCATTTTTTTAACTGCAACTTCAACTGTAAATTCCGAAATTTCAAAAATAAGAAAGACTAGGTGTGGCAGTAGGTGAAATTAAAAAAAAAATACACATGTCATCCTTTCTGGTCTTACCCCAAGATAAATAAAAGCCATAAAACCATCATCATACAGATATTTTGAATATGCACATTTTTTGTGTTAACCTACGTTCACCCTATAAGAAGCCAAATTTTGAAAAAAATATTCAGTACATCAAGCATAGGACTTCAAGTATAATCTTTTTAACTGAAAAAGAGTCCCTCATGCATAGGACGAATTTTCAAAATCGGATACCTTGATTTTATCCTTACCCCATTTCACCCTATACATAACAATATTTTGATAACCTGTATCCATAAAGTTATCCTTAAAGTAGTTATGATTTTTCCCATACAAAAAAGAATTTTAAAATCCAATCACATTTTTAACGTTTACCCTATTTCACCCTATAAATAGCTAAGTTTAAAAAAATATTTAGATTTAAAACCATCCTTTAATTATAACCTTTCAAACATGAAAAGAATTTTTAAAATCATTTCATTAGATTCTGAGATTATCCCGGACAAACAAATAATTAAACAACAAAACATAGTAAATTCTAGATGTGCTTTGCCAAACCTTATTGGAAAACTGCTGGAAACTGAAGGGTTACCTTTGTAATGTTACGTTTTAATAACGTTGGGTTCTTAAACTTTTGAAAAGGTCTGAATGGCAGCAGCAGCCTCTACTGGTCCAGTTATATAAATGCAGCTTGGAAAGTAAAAACGAGTACCTACATACACCTATACCTCATATCCAATCTGGAATTGATTTTCCCTTTAATAATAATATGTCGATCATTCGATTGCAGTCAAATAATTCATCGCAATATACTATAACACAACATCACATCCTTTATGCCATAGGCCATTATCCATATTCAGTTGAGTAGTCATTCTGGTGCCATATTATATGCGGATATCATCCATCGCCAATATACACACACTTCCTGCCTATACTTCACTCTTTCTCTCTCTCTCTCTTAATTCACCAGAATCCAATCACAGTGCGACAACAATCAAATAAAGCTCCAATTCAAAATGCCACTGCTGCCGCCATACACTCAGCCGCCACCATTCTTTCTGTCTGTCTATCTGTCCTGTCTTTTATGTATGTATATTTTTTTTTTGTATAATAAAAGGACATTTTCATCAGAAATTTATGATCACATTTAATATCGACTGACAATTGCATCGGGGGCATAATTTTTAATGACTCCTGTGATTCCTCTGCAATTATAATTTCTCTCTCTTCAACGATGATGATGATGGTATACGAATATATATTGGGTGGGTTATGTCCTGTCATAACATAAATTCACCTTCAGTTCCTTTTTTTCAAAAAAAAAAAAAAAAAATCATACAGACACGCATACATTCTCACATGCAATTGAATCTCAATCGAAAATTTTATGTCGATCTCTCAATGGCAATGCTGCTACTGCCGAATGACCAACGACGACGACGATGCTGCGACGTATGCAACGACAGCGATTTATTCTAGGATATATGTACAATCAGGACATTGGACAGGGAGACAATACAAAACTGACCATTTCCACATCTATATCCTTGCATTGACTAAGTATATCTCTCTCTAGACAGAGATGGAGAGAGTTTGATTTTGAACAAAAAATTGATTGCCGACTGTAATAATCGTAGTAATGAAGCGCTGCCATTGCATCGTCCATCGTATACGTCGTTGTCGTCATCGTTATCCTTGGAGCAAAATTCACCCACACCCAAAATGAAACAGAGAGCATAGGTATAGTCCGTCCTAGTCATCATCATTGTGCAACCACCGTGCGTCGCCGCACCGTCGCTCTATAGTCATCATCATCATCATCATCGTCCTCGTTGTCGATATCGTTGCCATTGAGAGATATCACGGCAAAATAATCATCGTTAACGCGTATAAATGCATTGAATGGCTGTCCTCTGTGTTCGATATCCTTTCTCAGATTAAGGAATCTCTGCGTTTGCATCATCGAAAATGCATCGCGTTATCGCTGACACATTTGACCCAATAAATCAAAATTCTGTACGAAAAATTATTTTTCCATTTCCACCCCAAAAATATCAAAGTTATATACAAGGACGACGAAATGTCCTGCCTTTCACTTCACTTGCTATGCCTTTACGGATTGGATAGTAATTCGAATCGAGGAATTGTTGTCAATGCAATGTGAATTCTGCTTCACTACGAGGTGTAATAATTTTCCATAAAAGGACATTCGATGGGTTCGTCTAGTAGATATATTATCACGCGGATGAGTCCTGGCCCCACATGGACATATAAAACACACACACACACACAACAAAACATGCCATAAATCGATCATAAAAAGGTCTCACCAATTTTATGAGCTGAAGGTGCTGCTGCAGCAACGCAGTGATATGATGTGCATTTTCATCTAAAAGAGTATCCTTCATCATCATCATCTGCATCTATAAAATCCCCCTCCGCATTCAAACACCATCAAATGTCGAGTTAGGAATTTATAGCGACAAAAGGATGCTTAATGCTAGTTGAGCAGCAGAGAATCATTTTATCATTTTCTAATCAAAATGAATGGTGGCAGGACTCACAGAGCCTATATACCTATTGAATGAATAGAGATGGGGAGTCTATTGTCCATCTTTTGATTGATTTACGATTCATCGAAGGATCTTTTGGTGAGTGTTTGTGTATTGCTTGTATATGTCCAGTGATGAGCCAGCCACACTATTCACAGATTGTATTTATGAAAAGGAAAATTATTTAGCTTGAAGTTGAGTTTTTTTTAAGGATTTTTTCTTATTATCCTGTTTGTGACATTGAATTCATCTTGAGTTTTGTGTACTCCTATGGAATATCTTGTCATCATTTTTTTTCTTGTACACATATAGATGGAATTGCTTTTCAATGAACGATTTATATACAACCACGAGAGTGTAGAATTGTGTTGATGATGATGACGATGATGAGTTCCTGAGAACTCAACCAGGTGGGCTTATTTTTTTTTTTTTTTGCTTTTGTGCAATGAAATTGACTTTGGTTTGTCATTTTATTTTTTTTTTTATATTTTATTTTTATGTCACAAGAGAAGAGGAGGAAAGAAATCATCTGAAGATGAGAAATTAAAAGCTTTTTAGTGTGATGCTATAAGTGGTATCATTTGTTGAATTGAAAGTGAGTGATGAAAAGGGATTGGGAATAAGGATTAATGGATTTAATGTGCTTTATGAAACATAGGTATACTTATTGTGTGTGTTTGTTAAAATGTGAATGATGCAGAAGATGTTGAATTTAAAGATTGAATCTTAAGGAAATACAAATTTAGTTTTAGAACTGAGCATATACATATTTTCTTAATGGTCTCTGACTAACCTATAATAGATGAATAAAATGGAGCACCTGCTCAAGACAAGACTTTTCAGAGCAGATTCTCTATTTGGTGTGAATAAATTTGTTGAGTATGTACTAGCATTTTCATAGCTTATGCTCAGCCTTTTGTACTCATGCTCAGCCTTTTTGCTCAGAGCACGTGCTCTGAGCAAATGCTCATTTTTTTTTATTTATATCACCCAATTAATGAACAAATATACGATTCGCATCCCGGAGAACTAGATAATTAGTATACATCCAATAAAGAGTTATATTAACTCCCGCTTCATTTAGGCCTGAGTTTTTAAAATGTCGTATATATAATTATTATTCTATAGTTCTAATTATTCTTTTATCACAATAACTACTATAATTTAGTACTTACCTAGTTTTGGCTTGAGTTCTGAATATGTCGTACATTTGGTATGAATAACATTTTTGAATGTGTACTAGCATTTTCACAGCATATGCAAAAGTTTTTTGAGTAAGCAAATGCTCTCTCAGAGCTCATTTTTTTTTAAATTCATTTTCCCTAATATTCTCAGTATTATGAAAAATATACGATCCGCAACCTGGAGGACCAGATACTTGGATTTCAAATGCAATTAAAATTCATAATTATTTTCACAAATCAAAATATGTAATTTAATTTCAATATAATCAAACCAACTTATATAATATCTTCCGCGTGAACTCTTTAGAAACAAAAACAAAATATGCTTTTAATTTGAATTCACACTCACATCTTGTATGCTGATGTCGCCTGATAATTTAGAGACATACAAATTGTATGCATGCTCAACTTTTTGTGTTGAGCACATTCTCTGAGCAAATGCTCATTTTTTTAAATTCATATCACCCAATATTCTCAGTATTTATGATCAAAGATACGATCCGCAACCTAGAGGATCAGATACTAAGTACAACTCCAAGGGAGTTATATTTACTCCCGCTTCATTTAGGCCTGAGTTCTGAAAATGTCGTATATAACTATTATGCTTTAGTTCTAATAATACCTTAAGCACAAAAATCTACCATAATTAAGTAGCAGAATAGTCAAATTATGAGCTGATAACTTCGATGCAGCAGGAAAAAAAAATCACGCTTAAATTGTTTTTTAGTCAGAATTTCAGATTTTAGAAATTTAAAAAACTTATTTTGTATTTAAATTTTAAAAATATTAGTTTTAGGACACATTCAGTAATTTCCAATTCAATTAAAATTCATAATTATTTTCACAAATCAAAATAATTCAATTCCAATATTTGCCAAACCAACTAACATAATATTTAAGGAAAATTAATGAAAATATAAATAATTTAAAGAATTAAAAATTAAAAATTTTTAAGAAAACTTTGTTTTTATTTTTATTTTTATATTTAATAGTTTCACAACATTTAATTTGTATTTTAAAAATAGCGACGCGTTTCGGATTTAATAATCCATCATCGGGCTTATGCTTACGGACTCGATGATGGATTATTAAATCCGAAACGCGTCGCTATTTTTAAAATATAAATTAAATGTTGTGAAACTATTAAATATAAAAATAAAAATAAAAACAAAGTTTTCTTAAAAAATTTTAATTTTTAATTCTTTAAATTATTTATATTTTCATTAATTTTCCTTAAATATATATCACACAACATGGAGACTACACCACATACAAATAACATAATATCCTCAGTGTGAAAAGTCTTTGAAACCAAAAAAATAAAAATTATGCTTTTAATTTTAATTCACACTCACATGTTATTTGCTGATGTCGTCTGATAAATTACAGACATACAAATTATATGCATGTGTGATATTGGCCCCTCTGCTGGTGGACTGACAGTTGATTTACAGCTTCAATTTCAATTCAAAAACCTCTCAGCAATAAATCATTCAATCGCGTTCACTGGATAAATTATATTCGCTTGGTTTTTATTTTATATACATACATACATACATATACATATTATGTATGTACCAAGTCATTCGTGTCTCATATCAGTTTTCTTCCAACATGATACTCTGGCGGCCGGTCGGCCCTGAGATCATCACAACGCACTCATTAATTTGTTTGGAATTATATCAGACAAAATAAAAAAAAAATAAACAACTTACAAAAATTTTTAAGTCACACTCCAGTTTGAAATTCTAACACGACATCTCCAACACATTGACGATCTCACAACACTATATGGCTGGTCTGGCATCATCTAATGCAACCGAGTCTAGCTCGAGGCTTGGATCGCACTTAAGCTTTAAGACCACTCAAAAACTCTGGCGATGGCAAATCTTAATTTTCCCATAAACTAATTTTCAAGTTAATTAAGACGACAGACACGGTGGGACAGACGAACGGAATGATCGCGGGACGGGGGGACGAGATGCATTGCGACGAAGATATAATATATCCGCAGGCCACATATATTTGGAAGAGATTGTGTGTGACATGCTGCTGGTGGACATTTTGATTTGTGACCTCTTTATGGTGTCTGGTTGATGTCTTCATATACTACGGGTATATGCAACATAAATATATTATAATGTGAAATTGGAAGTTGCGTGTTCGTGATGTGAAAAAAAAATTCAATAAAGCTATAATGTGGTCAGGTTGCAAAAAGATGATTCATCTAAAGGTTTTAATTCTTTGAAGTTTTGATGTCTGAATCATATCCTTTTTTCTCAGCCCAAGAGGAAATAAAAAAAAAATATCTTGAGATTTTAATCAAACACGAATCAATTCGATGTTTAAAAATCGAAACTAAAACCGCATATTTATACCAAAATTTGAAAACAAATATTTTTTTTTTAATTTTACTACCGTCATTTAATAAACTAAAATTTTAATTCTTTTCGCCGAAACCATGCAAATTTTATCGGGTTCAAGTTGTCCTTTTAGTAAATTTTGCATTAAATCAGGGTTGTCATGTAAATGTACCCGGTTTGGAGCGGGATACGTAAAGTTTTTAGGAATAGAGGCGTTTCTAATCGAAAATTGGGTGTCTATAGATTTGTATTTCTATTTTAGCTTAAAAAGTACTGTTTTTCGAAATATGTATTTTCCCATAAAAGCAGGGTTGCCAGCTATTTTCAAAAGTGCGAAGCTTTCACATTTTTGGTTCTGAATAAAGGGAAGTCTGAGCTACAAAGCATATATTTCGCTTAATTTATTGAAACTCAATAATTTGAAACTAAAAACGTGGCCTGAAACTATTTTAAGGTTTTTTTTAATTCTTTAAAATAGTTCTAAGTATTTTACTAGATAGTTTTCAGGTCATCAGGTTTGTTTTATTTTTTAAAATGCCCTTCAAATTGTTCAAAATAAAAATATATGATGAAAAGGGAGTTTTTTGATGATTTGTTGAAATAACGGTTGATGATTTGTTGAAATAACGGTTGACCATTACATTCGACTGCCATTTAAAAAGTGGCAACCCTATATTTTGGTTTTCAATGTCCCCATTTGTTATCTGTCATTTGGCAACAATTTTAATCTTAAACCTCATGTATGCTAAGTGATGGGCGAAGAAACTGTGTTTGCAATAGGGTTGCCATGATCATGGAAACATTGTAAATTTGATAACCATTTTTTTATTTTTCGATTTATCTCGGTGAATTCTACAAGTTTAAGTGCGGTTTTAACTTAAATCTCAAGGTCTCTACCAACTATTAGCAGATAAGGGATTTTGAGGAAATATAAAAGTAAGGTAGGCAATACTGCTCAGCTATTTCTTACTAAGACCTCCTCTCAACAGTGGTTAGGGATCTTAGCTTGAAGACAAATGGCACCAGGGTCCCTGCTTCCACAACACAAGCCTGCTATGCCAGTGCAACCAGGGGTTTGTATACTAGCTGATAAGTTCCACCAGGGGCGTAGTTCTTGCTCATCTATGAGAATAAAATCCTGCTGTGTCGAATGCCACAAAAAAGCTTATAGTACCTGAGATCAGGCCTAGGATCACAGTAGCCATAGTTGCTGGTCTACTAAAGCGAAAAGCCTACTGTGTCGAGTGCCGTTTAGGGGTTATTACTTGCTGATTAGAGCCACCAGGGAGATATCGTACCTGGTGTATAGTCACCATGTGCTTACTACTTGTTGATCTTTCAAAGCTGTTGATTAATGCCGCCAAGGCTTTCGTACTTGATCAACCAAAGCGAAAGTGCCACCAGAGTCCTTATACCTTCTTAGTTCTGATCTACTAGAGTGGAAGACTCCTGTGTTAAATGCCAAAACGGGTCTAGTGCTCCCTACCAGGGACGGAGTACCTGCCAATCCTGTTTCGAAATCTAACCTATAGATTTCCCGATACCAGAAATAGGACTTCATCTAGAAACGCCAGTTAAAACAAACCAGATTTCAGAACTTAAATCATCAGATATACCCGAATGCCCGTATACTAGAAAGAGTGAAGCTCTTGATTAGTAGAATAACCCAGAATACTGGTTTCCCAGGGCGAAGACCGTCAAAAAAATTGAAATATTGAATTAAATTTTATTTCTTATAAATTTAGAGTTGATTTTTAAATGAATATTTAGAAATAAGGTCCTAAAGATAATTTCCTCTAAGGGTTTCGTGTTTTTTTTAGGACAACTCTGGGAAGAACGGAGAGCTAAAACCCGGCTAGAAAGTTAAGCTACAGCTAAATGCACTTAATTTTTTTTTCTATTTTCTAGACTGAATTTTTGCCCAGCTTCTTAAGGCTCTTCAGACGACTTCTGTTCTTACTCATAGTTCGATCTCTATCGCATTTATAAGAATTTAAGAATTAACAGTCTTGATATTTTTTGTAAAAGAAAGTCTACCTGCTTTTTAAAAGATTTTTGAAATCGTATTTCACAACGAAGCCCCTTCCTGGCCTCGTTACTTTGATGGAAATATTATATTTAGTTTTTTTTTTTTTTTCGTTGCAACTTTTCGATTATTATTATTGCTGCTTGCAACAACTTGGAGAAAATACATTGAGGAACAGTAAGGCTCCATCCGCATACACACACTCGTCCTCGAAGCTACATAAATGAATCTTAAAAGTTTCTCTGGGCAAAAAATGAGAGAAACGAACGAACAAATTCGACAGACGGACAAACTTCCTACCCAATGAACCAACCAACCAACCTTATTCAACCAACCAGACCTGTGCAGTGTTGCCATGTTGGCATTATTAATGCTAGATCTAGCATTAAAGACGAGTAAAAAGCATTATGAAATTTGAAAATTATGCCAAATGCTTTTTTAGCATTATCCGATTTTTTTTGGCATTCTTGAATGCCATTTTTTGGCATTCTTGAATGCCAAAAGTTGATTTTCAATCATTGATTCATATACATGAAAAAATAATATATTTTAAAATTTGTTTGCAAAATATGCGCATTATTGTGATCTAACCTTAATAATGTCATATTGAACTCAGACAAAAAAAATGGTGGAATTTAAAAACTGAGTATATTTTCGCAATAAAATGATCTACAAAAAACATCTTGAATGTTTTTCAATAAAACTGCTAGAAAAAAAGTTATAACCCTTTAAAGTATTTTTTTTTGTAAATGTTCGTCGATTATTGGCTATATCTTTTTTATTTTCAATTCAATGGTAAAAAGTGTCTTAACCAATATTGTAGAGAATTAAATTGTCTACAAAAATAATCTAAAATTTTTTTTGTCAGACTTTTATTTCTCAAGATATTGAGAAAAGGGGCTTCTTACCCCTTTTTCAAGTTAGCGGCCAAATGGGGGGGTGTCCAGCCCCAAAAATGATTTCGTATACTCTAACTAATGCACTCTACACATTTAAAAAAAAACGTTGTCCTATACTAAATGCAAGGTCAATGTAACAATATGAAATATCCAGAAATATAATCGAAGAAGTCGGAGGCTCAGTCAATTATGAGAAAAGAAGTCAAGAAGATATCTATGACGACCTTTGGGTTGACGCATCAAGTACCTTTTTTATTTCCAAAAGCTATGAATTTAAAATGTGATATAAATGACGTCTGACTGAATTAAAATACTAACATATACCTAAACGTAAAAACAGAAATATTTTTTTAAATAATATTATTTCAATATATTTAAATAAGATTTCTTTTTTTTATAGCATTTATGATACTTATTTATGAAATAATAAATTTTAATTTTGCATTATTACAAAGTTTTGTTGAAATATAAGATTGTAAGAGGGAAAATTTTCTACGAATGGATTTTAAAATCTAGCATTCTGTTTTTTGAGCTCCCATACGATTTAGCATTATGGAATTTGAAATCTAGCATAATGAAATTTGAGATTATGGCAACACTGGACCTGTGCGGCACAATGTCATTATAAAGTAACAACTTTATTGACGGGTAATTTATTCTGGGGCACAGCAATAAACCGGCCAACTTTATAATGACGGTTGTAAATTAAAAAAAAAACACAAAGCAAAAAAAAAAAAACAAAATTCTTTCGAATGTTTATAAAGATTTTTGAGCGAATCAAAATAAGTGTGGGAGAGAGCTGCATCATCAGGACGAGAGGGTATAAGAAAAATTCTATATACAGCAACAGCACTCTGTCACTTTTCTTAAGATTGAGCTGTGGATGGGTTCGCGAGCGTCGTCGTCGTGGTCGCTTTTGTCATCCAAAACTCATAATTCATCGAATTTATTTATCCGTCGCAATGCAGAATGTCACATTAATTTAGAACCTAACCAAACAAAAGGTAGAAGGTGATGGCTCTCTCTAGGTTGCTGCTGATACTTAGGCTGCTTCATCATCATAAATGTGTTTGGTTTTAGATTTCGGCAACACTATACAGTCAAATGTGTGTGATATAATGACAATTATATAGATGATATGAGGATGCCGCGTTGTGAAGCAATTTTGTCTGCGCCCTCGAAGATGTATCAATAGCTGTAGATGACAATGGCAGTCAATTGGTTTTTGTTAAAGTTGAATTTATGACGTCGAAGGGTGTTGAGGATACTATAATATAATAATGTATTTAAACAATGTTGCTGTTTCAAGGTTTTTGTTTAAAGTCAAACCGAAGAACCATCATATCTGAAGAGGAATAAAATATTGAATATATGTTTTTTTTTTTTTTCTTTAATTGGTGTTATTAATTTATGCTTTTTGGCTAATGAACTAACAAACATTTCGAATAAAAAAATCATAAATCGACAAAATTTATTTCTTTAATTGTTGGAGACTAAATTTTTATGGTGAAAAACAATACGGTATCAGAGTCAATCGTTTGGAAACAATTTTTAAAAAATAGAAGTAAAAATTAGAATTTTATATAATATCAAAGGCAGGTACTTTTGGCCAAAAAATACTATTGGACGTTCTAAAGCTTGAATGGAATACTCGTAGGAAAAACAGCTTTAACTTAAACTCGAGGGGCTAGGGGGAATAGTTAAAAATAAAATAAGCATAAAGAGGAGTTAAGATATGTACCAATTTGTAGCAATTACAACTTTTCGCACCGTTTTACTGTATCAAGGAGTTTCGAGCACCTTGTAAAAATAATGTGGGAGTCCGATGTACTCCCACCTACAGGGAGGCAGCTATAACTCAAATTTGCATAATTTCGAGGAGGGGGGGAGAGGGGGAACAGTTAGAAATAAAATAAGCATAAGAAGGAGAGAAGATATGTGCCAATTTATAACAATTATAACAACTTTTCGCAACGTTTACAATATTACTGTATCAAGGAGTTTCGAGCACCTTGAAAAAATAATGTGGGAGTCTGATGTACTCGCACCGACAAGCAGCTGCGGAGGGCCTTACTCTAAAATTATTATCACACCTCTCGAAAAAATTTGACGGTCAAATTCAGGTAAATTCTCACAAAGCTAAATTTTTGTACTGAGCTTTGTTTAACTTCATAAGCGTACCTAAGCGTTGGGCAATAATGCCCAAATCGATTTGGAAATATCGCCCAAATTTTTATTTATCGCCAAAAAAAAAAAAATGGAAATATCGTCTAAATTTATATTTTTCTAAATTTTAAGTTGGAAATATCGCCCAAATATTTTCAATGTAAATTGTTATTGTAAAATTTGGGCGTTATTTCCTCGAATTTGGGCGATATTTCCAATTTTTTTTTTTTATTTGGGCATTGTTTCCTAAATTTAAGGCGATATTTCTAAAGTGAAATTTCAATGATAAAAGATATAATATTAAAAAAAATTATTTGTATTTTAACTTATTTCACAAATTTCCCTTTATATTCTCCTTGAGGTCTGCAACGGCAAAATCCGTTTGCAAACAATTGGAAGACAATGTCTTTCTTTTTCAGTCAACTTAGAGAACGAAACTATGGAAAATACCCTTTCCATAGTGCCAAATAGCCAAATAGTAGCGCCATCTCTGTTCCGATAGTGCAAGTGCAATTCAACAATGTCACACCTTGATTTTTTCGATAGATTTTTGTTCAAACCGATTTCAGGAGTTAACTCAGTTTTAAATCCTGAGCTGGGAAGATCTCACACTGAAAAGCTGGGCTTTAAGGCAATATTTTTGAGGAAAATTTGCACGATTTATCGATTTATTGCCAAAAACCTAATCAGCTATTAAAGAGCAATGAACTTGATTTGAAAAAAATGACAAACTGAAGCTTTATAAAAAAAAGTTTGGTAAGATAACGCTCAAATTCAGGGCCTTTTTCCTCTTCCATCAAAAAAATTCCCAACACTATATAGATATCTCCTTCGGAAATAAATTAACGACTTTTGCAACATGTGTTTATGTTTTTAAATATTTCTTGATTTTTTTTTTCTAAATGCACACCACGTTTTTTTTTCTTTTACAAAAGAAACACAATTTTAGCTTTCGATAAAAATGTAACATTACACAAAATTGCCTTTAATAATATAGTTAAATGACTTACCCCATCATATGAATGACAGGATGTGGTGATTTCAAAACAAAATATCTTCCCTGCATCTTTATATATGTACGTCAGTTTTCAATTTTTGTATATATTCTTTTGAATAGTCACCCCCAAGGATTTTGCTTGAATATGTCATATATGCGTACGAGTAGGTAAGTATTACTCTCACAAACTCATATAACACAAACAAAACTGAAAATGTCCTCGTTTTCAAAGATTTGATCAAAAGTATAAAAAAAACATTCATATCATTTGGCATATGTTTGTTTGTACAAGCATCACACGGTCGAACAGTAGAACATTTTATATGAGAAAGTTAACTCATTTTTTTACAAACGGTATTTTCGATTATTACCTACATATATGTTATAATAAAAATGTCTGCTACAACATTCCAATTAAAAAATTTGTATATTTAATAAATTAAATAAATTAACACTTGGTGAAGTGACGTGGGTGTGTCAATAAAAGGCGTTTTTGTTTTTTTAAACCTTCATTGTTGAAAACGTCAAGTCAATTAGACATTTTCACACTTAAATTAAGGTATTTCAATTCTGAAATATTTAAAAGAATTGATTTTTATAAAAATTAATACACTTTTTTAAATTTTGGCAGCTGTCAAAAACATTAAAATCTGTTCAATCAGAGGTTATGTTGTTAATGAATAAATATTATATAGCACAGCATTATATATCAACTGTCGATCTTTTCAAAATTTATTATTTAGCTTAACTTTGGTTACAAACTATAACGCTTAATTTTAGTCCAATATCTTTATCATTTAACTCCACTGTGAGTCGTAGTTTAGAATGACATTCCATCACAATGTATCGCACGCAGGCTAGTAAATTTTTATGAAGCAATATTCTTCCAACAATGTATACAATACCAATACACTCGTTGTTATATACAAACTTATATGTATGTACATATATTGGGACCCCATTCACCAATTCAATGAGTATAATAAAGCTCGCGGCGGCCCGGGTCTACATACCAAACTTTATTATTTTTTTTTTTTTTCACAACAAACCATCTAACCAACCAACCACTCTATACCATCACAACACCGCCCCATCGCTATCATCCGTCGACATGACAAATAAAATAAAATTTTATTCATTTTCATTTTTCGCTCAAAACATTTCATTAGCCAGCGATTGTGCTCGGAATTTTTGATTTTTTTTTCACCCCCTCCACCCCTACTTTGCCCAAAAATGAAGAAAAAAAATCCTGGAGATAAGGTGGGTTAGTTATTTTTTTTTTTTTTTGTATATTTTCTTTTTTGAAGCTTTGGAAATCTCTAGCACTTAACTTGTTTCATAAATAAAGCCAGATGGATGGTAGATGTGGATGGATTCTTGAGGCGGTCGGTGGCGGCGTTGAATTGGGCTTGAATACGACGCTTGCTTGTGTGATGTGATGTGATGAGATCTCAAAAAAGTCCTTGGCGATATGCTTTCAAATTTCATGATGGAATGAAACATCAATACATTTTGATGCCTGGCAAGGAATTTTCTGAAGAACAGTATGTGGAACAAGTTTTGATATAGGAAAACTGAAAGTTCAGAAAAAAGGTGAACAGTAGGTATGAAAGTGTCCCACTTGTAGAATATTGATCAAATTATGAAAGAAAAAAAGTCAAACTTTAACTAAGAAGTAGGGATTCAAGCTGCATTCTTTGTATCCTCTAGCAGGATTAAGTATCGAACAAATACATTTTTGAACATTGACATAAAGAATCATATGGCGACCAATACAGGAAATAAGAAGGTTGCTTAATATAAGATTCGTACAAAATGGACCCGCATTGAAGCCAGAATTTGAAGCCTGACCTTAAAGTCTGACCTTGGAGCTAGACTCGGAAACATGACCTTGAAGACCGACCTTAAAGCCTGACCTTGAACACTTACCTTGAAGCCTGACCTTTGATGCCTGACCTTGAAGACCGACCATAAAGCCTGACCTTGAATACAGACCTTAAAACCTGACCTTTGATGCCTGACCTAGAAGCCTGGCTTGAAACCCGACCTCGATGCCCCACTTTTGAACCCGACTTTGAAGCCTGACCTTGAAGCTGCTCGCAATCATCGACTTCAAAAGGAAAAGGAGGGAACATGGAAAACGCACCATATGCCTCGAGTAGACACCCAGAAGTTACTGCCGTAATGAGGCTTAGAAGTTTTACGAAAGGGTATACAAAAATCAAATATGGCTATACAAAATCATCAAACTGTTTGGCAAGTGAAACTGGGGGCATCAAGCTTCGTAAATACTGAGCTGGATCAACTAGCAATTAGTTCCTTAAACGATTTTTTTTTTAATTGTTAAGAATTTTTGACTTTTTTATACGCCAAAACTCGTAAAAATGACAAATGTTTTGTCATCAATTATGATGGTTTCTTAGAATGGGATCAAAATTTACACGATCTAGCATGTCAAAAAGTCCTTGATAACGATTATGTTTTTGAAGAAATACAATTCTTAGACAAAGTTGTGGAATTTAGCATAAACAAGCATTAATTTTAAAATATTATGCTAAATTTGACCAACTTAATGTCTTAAAAGCGATTGGACATACTGTCGGTATCGTTATTTCGACATCGTTGGACGAGCATAATATACATCTCATGCTCGTATGACGATGATCGAACTGTCCTTCTTCCAAGTTATAAACTAATTTTTGAAAAATGCAAGTTTGGCAAACATAAGGACGTCTTTAGCACGATTAAAACCAGCTGTACCTAATATCGGTAGGTTTCGTCGTATTTCAAAATCAAGAAAATATGAATATTTGAATAAAAACGAATTAAAAGGAATGAATGTTTGAAAGAGTTAAGTAAGAGTAAGACCGTTAGAAATCTATGGCAAAGAAAGTTTCATGTGCTTCGTGCCAATGACACGCCCATGTTAAATTCATCAAAGGAAAAGTAGCAGGTGCAGCTTCTATTCCTCAAGGAAAAAGCCGGTTTTTCCTCAATGAATTTTTTTTATTTTTCCCGCTGGGAATATACAAATTGGGATATTCAGGAATGTGCGATTCGCGTGATTAAGTAAAAAAAAACTTCGATATCGATATTGGTATCAGTGAAGGACTGCGACTTTGACAGACTTCATATAAAGTAATTATAAATTAAGAAAATGTAATTTATTTCATGCGATACACATCGGTATATTTGCGACTTCGTGATTCCTGGGATTAAGTAAAAAGTATGAAAAAATCGACTCCCGATTTTGAGAGCAGTAAAGACTAAGTATTTTATTTTATTTAAAAACATTGTTATTATGTAGTTCTTAAGTGAAAATTTAATTAAATTATATAAAAAAAAAAAAAAAAAAAAAAAAAAAAAAAATGTTATTCATTTTGAATTAAATTTATAAATCTAGATATTCAGGATTCCGCGTTTCGCGTGATTAAATAAAAACGTAGAAACTATCGATATCCCGATTTTGATAGCATTGAAGGACTCTGGTCCTGAAAGTCTTCATATACATATGTAAGTTAATAAAATGTAATTTTTCTTTCGGAAATCGGGATATTCGGGAGTCCTTGATTCACGCGATTAAGTAAAAAAAAGTAACAACTATATCGATAACTCGGTTTTGATGTCAGTGGAAGGATGTTGACTCTTTACAAGGCAACATCTAAAAAATTTGTGCTCCTTAGTGCTTGACAAGTGTCAATTTTATTTTTCATTTTTTCATTCAATAACTTATTTTTGAAAACCCTACTGTCAAAAAGTTGTGTATCAAATATTCTAGCCGAGAGCGTTGTTCTTTCTGGTGGCTAAATAGCCCCCTGTTCTTTTGTAATATGATAAAATTTTATGTTATAGCTCCATTCCTATGAACGACTATACTTTACAACATATACACACACAAAGACCCCCACAAACAACAAAAAAAAACTCAACTCAATATCGACAACACAATGCTGCATCAATATTCCTTAGCATTCTCGCAAAAACATCATATAAGAAGTGGAAAATCAGCTTCGTCTTTTTTTTTTTTTTAAATAAAGAAAAAGGAAAAAAAAAATCAAATCGTTTTCCCCATCACAAATCCATCTGGTTTTTACGTTTCTATATCTTTCGGATGGATTAATGAAATTGATCTCTGTCCCAGTCCTAAGTATATTCGTATAAAGAGTAACATATTCAGGGTGTGATGATATTAGATTTGATGAAATGGCTAACAGGCATTTACGCAAAGGACCTGTTCTTTTTCTTTTTTCTTTCGTCCTTGGAAAATCCCCCCAACAAAAAAAATTCATATACCTAGAAAGTGAGGATTGAGAAAAAAATCCATATACATATGAGTATAGCAAGTCGTCATGGTCTAAAATAAAATAATCATTCTAACCTTATGCATACCTATACCTACTTTAGATATCGCCCTACCCTACCACCACTAATATTTGTATACGTATTTGCTTAACGATCTGCAAAAAGGGATATGATAGCATGCGATTTTATTTGCATTTTATACTGAAAGGATTTGTTTGTTGTATCTACAAAACAAATATATATAAACAAATCCCTTATATAGGAATTCACCAAGAAAGGTCTGGGGGTCAAAAACAAGAGGATACGCACAAAGGACTTTCTGCAATTGCCAAGTTCATGAAAATGAAGATGAAATAAAAGAATAAAATTGTATCTTAAACATGTGTTATACTTTCAACAGCAGCAGGAGCAGTGGAAACAGTACAGAAGCAGAAGCAGCAAGTGGTGGATTCAAATTGACCATGATTGCAATTTAGAGGGTTGCTAAGGGAAAAACAACAACCTATATCGTCGATGAAAATAAAAGGGGTTGTGAAAACAGCTCATCCGAGATCCAATGCTCTCTTCTTTTATTTTTTCAATGGCAAGAGCCCCCTTATTTTTTTGTTTCCTTGAGGATGAAATCAAGGGTGTGAAAAGTATTACAATGATGAAGAACACCTTTTAAGTGCGTGCCGAAGGACCATTTTTTCGATTTTCCAGTGCTTTGAATTTATCGGTTGATGTTTTTTTTTTTGCATGCTTTTGATCTAAAAATGCCGTCCTTAAGACACCTGATGGAAAGGAATATCACATAAATACTAATTCTTTTCTTTTTCCTTATTTTTTTTTTAGGGGGGGAGGGGAGGCAATTCTTGCTGATTAAGCGCAAAAAACACGTCGTCGTCGTCGTCATCGTCATCGAAGTATTTTTTCTTGGATCATTAAATTTAATCGAAGATTGAATTGGAAAGGATTCAAAAATCCAAAATGGGCCTTGATGAGATTGTGGTGTGGGGATCAGGATGAGTACATTTGGTATTTTTGGTTATTATTAAATTGAAAATAAAAAACCTAAAAGGAGACATTAACGCCCATATGGTTCTCTTTAATTTTTTTTTTGTGCAATTCTCAAATTCACAAAGTGTGAAATTATTTCATTTTGTTTCAATAGAATGAAATACATATTTTTTTTTTATTTCTGAATATTGAAGACTTTAGGTCCAATCTTGTCGTTATAAGCGTGACAAATATTTAATTTAGTTTTTATTTTTTTTATCTTGCGCCTACGCTAATTCAACAAGAGATTTTCGATAATTCATCTGATAGCTGGGCTCCCATCCCAGTAACTTTCAGTAAACCCAACAGGAACACAAATTAAAGAGGTCCAGTGACTGACTTAATAAGTTTAACTGAAGGCCATATAAATGAAAAAAATATAACTGTTGAAGGGATATTTCATATTTTGTTTGGGGGTCATTTGTCTGTATGAGGCTTATAGTCTCGAAAACAACTAAAACAATTTCGCTAAAATTTAAACAAAATTAAGATGTTAAAAAAGTGATTTGAGTAAAATCCGCCCACCAAAACGCCTACTTTTACATATCAAATATTTTAGTTTTCTCCTTATTTAACGTCCTTAGAACGTTAAAATCTTGTAATTAAGCTATCTTTAACCAGAGGCATGACTTGTGTTGTTTGTCCCGCCCACTACCACACCCACTTTTCTTATATTATAATTGTTTAACGTCCTTAGAAGGCTGAATAATTACAATAAAACTCGTGAGAAAATACCATGACATGTAATTTTTTTTGAAAAATCCGCCTATTACCACGCCCATTCCCCATTTCCTACATTGGAAATTTAGACAGGAAAAGTGGGAAAATCTTGAAATTGCATACTTTTAGGGTTGAATGGTGGTGATATTGAGAGTATAGATCACAAAATAGAGCCAGGTGTTCCACCTAATACGTTAATTAAGTGATCATATGGTCAAAACAAAAATTTCTGTCAAAATTAACCGGTCAAACCTCGATCAATCGCAGCCAGATTCCGACTTTTTGTTCAAATGGTGTTACAAATGATAACGAAGCAACAATCTATCCAATTGAATTAATGAATTAGTTGGATGGACCTGGGGGCCGATTCTGGTTCTGTGAAAAAGTGAATCGAACAAATTTTCACCCTTTCACACTAAATCCGATTCTCGTTCTGCGAAACCAAACGTAAAAAACTTTCGTATGAATAATTTGCAATCACGTCGATATTTGGAAGTGAATCTGTGAATAAAAAGGGTGAATACGAACTATGCTCAATTCAACCACATATCCTTCTCTGTCCTATGCATGAAGAAACAACTCTTTCTATCTCATGCTTTTCTCTTGTCTCTTAAAAAAATAAAAAAAATGAGGCAATTACACTGACTGCCCATGCGCTTCAGGGAAATGATAAAGAGGTTCGGGATCTGTAATATAGTTGGTCGGAGAATTTTATTCACTGAACCAGAATCGCTTATTTGCACAAAGTGAATCGAAAAAGTGAAAGCAGTGCATGGAGCGAATGTGAAAACAATTTATTCGATTCACTTTTCACAGAACCAGAATCGGCCCCCTGGTGTACCACCGCACTATTTGCAACACAAAGTCGGCACCGTCATCATAACCCTGTGCCTTTTCACTACGCCAATGACGATAATTTTGTTGGGAGCAATGAGAAGCTCTGTTCCCTTCACCGATCTCATCCGTTATGTGATATTGAAGAAACACAATCTAAGCAAGTTCAAAGGCAAATTTAAAAACGAATTTTTCATTCCAATATTTCCGATGATAACGACCGACTTGCCGTTCAAGTTATAAGCGAATTCAGCCTTCAGATCATAGATCGTTGCAATGACATGTAATCTGTGAAATTTCGGTACAAATAAAATGTATCTACTGAATTTATTTCCTAAAAAGTTTCATTCATTCAATATAGAGGCTCGACTATCGGACGGGACATTAATATAATAAAATCAATTTAAAGCGGAACAAAGTTCGCCGGGTCAGCTAGTTATAATAAAAAAAAACTTTCGTATAATTTTGGAGTCCAATGCTGTTTAAAGTACATATAGTGCTGCCAAAAACATTACGGATTTTTTCCCATAGTAATGATTTTCTTAATACCAAGTAGAAAACTAGCAACTTTCCATAATTTTTTTAATAATTTGTAAAGAGTATGAGACAAGTTAATAATAACCTTAAAAATTTAATGCTACGATGACAAGAGCAATAAAAAAAATTATTTTATAAAGTTACTCAGTAACATGCCTGTGCAAAACTATAAACCGGATTTCAAGAAGATTGCGAGTCTCGATGTTAAAGTAACGGTTTTTTCGAGTCTTTTGACTCAAGCCGTAGATTAAATCGTTTTTACAAGTTGACAGCTGTGTAAGTTGAAATTATGTACTGCATAAAATGGCTAAAACACGTTATAGCCACGCGATTCGATACGAAATAATAGCAAAGTTCCAAGCCGGTATAAAACAAAAAGTAATCGCTGAAATCTTAAAAATTCCAACGTCAATGGTTTGGGACATCATTCAAAAATTTAAAAGTGGAAAATCAGTAGAAGCAAATCATTTTGGTGGACGCCCTCGCAAAACAACAATTAAAACTGATAGGCGCATAAAAAATTTCGTGCTTAAAGACCCTTTTGCGACTTCAAACACAATTTCTGATGAACTTAATCTACCCATAGGGCCAAGTACGGTCAAGAAGGGTTTAAGAGATTTCGGTCTTTTTGCATTTCGACCAACTAAAAAACCTCTTCTTACTGCTAAACATCGTAAAAAAGGGTAATCCGTAAAAGCTATTTGGGAAAGACTTAAAATTCCTAATCAAAACATTTAACCCTGGGTTGAATTTGCGAAAAAATCATCTTAACCGTTCTTTAAGCAAATGGAGGAGTGTGCTTTTCAGTGTTGAAAGCAAATTCAACTTATTTTACTCCGATGGTGCAAGGACAGTGAGGCGCTCAAAAGGTACGCGATTAAAGCCTGCAAATGTACTCCCTACAGTTAAGCACGGTGGAGCCTCGGTGATGGTTTAGGGCTGTTTATCAGGAGCAGGCTGCGGTCCTATACACCAAATCACAGGAATTATGGACCATTTCCAATATAGGGACATTTTGGAGTCAGTAATGCTTCCATACGCAGAGGAAGAAATGCCTCTGCGTTGGGTTTTTCAGCATGATAATGACACCAAACATTCTTCAAAGCTGCTAAAAGAGTGGTTTGCAACTAAAAATATTCGTGTCTTAGAATGGGCATCTCAATTACCCGATTTAAACCTAATAGAAAACTTGTGGGCCATTTTAAAAAGGCGGGTTGGGAAAAAAAAGCACACGTCAACAACTTCTCTTTTTGCAGCTTTGAAAAATGAATGGGAGAATATTCCTGCTTCTGTTTTCGAGAATTTAATCCAGTCAATGCCTCGTCGATGCCGAACTGTAATAAAAAACAGGGGTTACTGGACAAAATATTAAATAAATAATAAAAGTTAATTGCAAAAAAATAAAATCCGGTTAGTTTGTCACATTAAAATTTTGAATTGACTTTAATTTTTTGAATTTTTTAATTTGTTTTGATGGATAAAGTTCCATGGTTTTTGTTTCAAATAATAAAATTGTTCAATAAAAATGGGAAAAAATTGCAAACATTTGATTTTTTCATTTTTATATTCCAAACCAACAATCAATGCAGTTTACCAAAAAAATCCGGAATGTTTTTCACACCACTGTATGTAGGTAGGTAGCTACCTCTTTCTAAAATCTGAATAAGAACAGTTTTTGAAAAAAAATTGAAAGAAACAAAATAGTTGTACTGTACCATCAGGAAATAAAAATCAAAAATATCATTTAAATGCTCTGTATCAGACTTTAAAGCTCAGTTTCATATTCAAAGTAAGTGGCACTTAAGTGGTGAAATTGAGAGACTAGAACCCAATTCCAAAAAAATATTTTTTTTTTAATTGGTCAAAAATAAAAAATCCCTATTTCTCATACTAACCTATTTAAAAAATGAAATTTTTGTAAAATATTTTTGACTCTGTTTGCAAAATAATTCTGATAAAAATTGTATTACCGACACTAATTATTATTTTGTTATTGATAGTTTGTATGGAAACATCAAATTATTTAAGTCATGGAATGAAAAAAATTTCTTTGGCAAAACATAAACCTTGAAAAATCAAATACCCTGAAAAAGTTGCAAAAAACCCACGTAATGTCGGGACAAGGATGAAATAAGTGTTTTATTTGCATTCAGAAGCTAACGATTTGTAAGCCCAAATTATTCAAATAATAAAAATAAAACATAAAAACAACCAGATCACCAAGAACAAACTTAAAATGGGCGATAATTGTCATGGAATTTAGTTTGTTAAAATAATATTAAATTTTAAATTCATATGGAATTGGTTTTTGAAAGAGTTTCCCTGACCCTCAAAACATTAGCCACTCATCAATATGAAACATGTTAGCTAAAGTAAATTTAAATTTTCTGATAAAATTCATTTGCTACATACATACATGAATTTTTCTTCAAATTTCTCCATCTCCAACTCCATAGTTCTACTTAATTTATCCAATTTAATGTTTTATTCAAATCAAAATCATTAGGCAGTCATAAAATTCTGACAATCAGTGTCAATCAATCAATTTTATTTAAATATTTATACTTCACCCCGAGAGCTTAAAGATTTAAATGCCACAAAATTTTTACGACCAAATAAAAAGACAAATTTACTACCATTTCCCCCTTCTGTCTCTGGGTAATGGGTATATATAGAGCCACAGTATAATATGCCTAGCAGCTACTGCGTCAAATAAATTCACAACCATCGTATGTGATGTGTATAAGAAAATCCTACACACACATATTTTTTTTTTTATCAATTCGATTCAACAACACAACACAAAAAAAAACAAGCCATAAACTTCACGAATAAAACAAACTTCTAAATGCACATAATAAAATTATAATCGGAATTTAGATACTTTTCAACTCAGAACTCAAGAGGATCATATTATTATTAGCTTCACTTTGGTCTTGTATAAAGGTGCGCATTCGTATTACCAAAACCGTTTTGACAAGATCCGCTTTTGTGGACTTTTACGACTTGAAATAAAACGAAAATACTTAAAGAAACACCTCAGATTTATACTTGATTCCTATATAAACATATATTATAGAGCCTGAGTCCTAAATTGAATTCATATATCGAAACATCAATAAATAAAAAAAGAAAAAAAAAAATCGAAAATGCACTTTTGCACAAATACACTCATATAAAATCAGTTGATTACGCTTCCATCAATAAATAAACTTTTAGTGATTTTTTATAGGATCCGATTTTATCCCGGGGTTAAGGAAACGTAGGTAGGTATATCTACAGTTTTTTTTACTGCCGCATATAAATTAAATAAACGCCTTATTTGCATAGAGTTTTTTTTTTTTTTTTTTGTTGGAATGAATGAATGAAATCCTTAGATTTAGATTGGAAGGCGCTTTAACAGCTTTGAGCTGAATATGCAACGCAGTGGCGCACAGGATATAAAAAAAATTATACGATCCAAAAGATAGATCGTAAAATCACGATGAGTGTTTTGAACAAACAAGGCGGGAATGTCTCAGAGAAAAATAAATTAAAAATAAAACTTGCGAATAGCTTAGTCAGTAATAGCTGCGATTCGTGGGACTTAGAATTAAACATGAAAAATTAAGAGAAATTTTGAAGAAAATTTTACAAGTTTCATTTTTTTATTATTTATTTTAATAACATGGAACCACCTACTGCTTATGAGACCAAGAGGCGTCATCAAATTTCTTTTATATGTAAGTTCAAATTAAAATGTTTCAAATTAGAAGGTAGCATGGTGAAGGGTTATAATCAATAAAACCTCAATTAATAACAAATTAAAAAAAAAATAAAATTCTGAAGAAAAAAAAGTGAATTCCAATTATGACAGTGTAAAAGCGGGTGAGATTGTGTTGATAGTGTTGTGTGAAAATAAAAATTTTTGAAATTTTTAAAAAGTGTTAAGTCGATGGGTACTTGGATGATAATTGTGAAACATCAATATAAATACATATTAAAAAGGACTATGGCCTTGGCCTATGAACGAGGCCTTTTTAAGAGTGATTTCATTTTTATAATGGCAAAGAGGGAACGATGTTGAAGTTATTTGAGGGTGATAATTCAGATTTTCATAACAAAGCAAACAAAATTGAATTTTGTTACTCATAGCCTAGTAGACCTGTATAAAAATTTTCCTTATTTATTTGATATTTTATTTCAGGGATTTTTTTTTAAGAGAATTTTCGTCAGATATATTGTGAAGGTACTGTTCTTATAGATATAGACTGCCCTATATATAAAAAAGGCTTCGAATCTCTCAAAGCTCTTTAACGTTTTTGGTCTACAAAATAAAACTCATTCATCAAAGAGTTTCCGATTTAAAAAAAAATCCAAAAAGTCTACCAACTAAAATAGAAAATACCTTAATTAAAAAAAAAAAACACAGTCAATCATAGACATTACCTGCGTAGATATAAAGAAATATCAATCAAAATATTCTAGATTGTATACTTAAAATTCGATCATTCAATCAAAAATATCTTCTGTCTTTGAGTTTGTCTATTTTTGAATAGAGTTTATACTTTTACATAAAAACATATGTTTGTGTACATATTCCTTTCCAAATGAAATAAGATTAATAATAATAATTTTAAATAAAAAATATTGATTAAAAACAAAATTTTTAAAGACTTAAATTTCGACTTAACAAATATTCAATATTTTGATGATTTGTCCCTAAATCGATTATTTAGATTGGCAGACTTTTTAAATGAGTAGTGAACATAAATTTGATGGTGACAATATAAGTGCTACATTTCATAGTCTTACAATTTATCAAAATTTATTACCATTTTAATAAATAAGTGCCGCTTGTATTGATTGAATATTTGTCGGCAGCGGTCGGCGGCGTTTGTGTTTGTGTGAGATATTAAATAGTGTAACTGGGTGAGCCATCGCCACACCGCGCCGCTCGTGCTGTAAGCCAAAAATAATAGATAAGTGGATTTTAATCATATTTTTACTTGTTCACTGAATTTTGACACAATTATTCGTAAAATATTAAGGCTTGACTTACATTTTTCTTATGAAGTTAATAATGCAAAATACTACCTAGGTGTGATTTTTTTGGTAAGTTCATACAGAATTGGACGAAAAAAACCACATCGGTGGTACTTACAAAGTTCTTGACAGTAAAGAAGTCCATCCCTAGGTGTGTTTTATTCATTGCTGCATAGCCAGCGCAGCACAAGTCTGAGTAAAACAATCACTCTATGCGTTCATTTCATAAATTCAAAGTTCTATCGCCAGCACAGCCATATTTTTTTTACTGAGTTCTTTTTTCCCCAGCAATCAAATTGTTTTTGTTTTCCAAGGGAAATTTTGCTGCGCTGGCTATGCAGCAATGAATAAAACACACCCACCGTTATGTACGAAATGCCATTACTATTTAGTTTTAATGCAAGCATAGAAAACAAAAACTAATCAGCCATCCCAAATAAAAATAAAAAAAAATACTTATATCTCTACAGAAAATTATTCCGTTTAATAAAAATTAAAAAAAACAGAACTTAATTTCAAGTCACAACACATTCAGACTTATTTTTAACCGAGTTCCTGAATATATTTTTTTTATTTACAGTGAACACAAATTATTGAAGAAGTAGGTCCCATCTAAGATGTTTCTTTTTTTTTATTTTTTCTCAAAAAGTAGGTACCCCAATCTAAAATTTTACAAAGCAAATACTTAGTAAAAAAATAAAAAATGCTTCTCAAGTTTTGGACATAATTTGACAGTTTTTGAATAAATTACCATACAAAAATATGAAAAGTCCACTGAAATAAAGTAATTCACTTTTGAAATCATTTGAAAAAAAAAAGAAAAAATGGTCAAATGTGTAGAAACACAAAAATAACAAATGAAGTGTTATTTTCAACCGAGTAAATATCTTTTTTTATAACGTGAAAAAAATTTTATAATATAAAAGGAAATAAAAATTAAATGCAACATACAAATTGTGATGCGAAATGATGACATGTATTGTAAAATGATAACAAAGCTAAATAAAATCTTGCCCAACATCAAATTCGCAAACAATTAAATGCGAAATGATTAAATTGCAAAGAAACAAAATTTCTATATGAACAACAGCAAAAAATCGCCCAGATGACCTCTGCATCCTACACAAATGTAAATAAGATGAAACAATGTAAAATAATAAATTACGAAATAGTGAAAAAGTGAAGTAATATAATGCGGAATAATAATAAAATGTAAAATAAAGTGTGTGATGTAAATAATATGATGCGAAGTAATAATTTTGTAAAACGATAACAAAGATAAACACAATTTTTACGAGAAAAATTTGCACACAATTAAATGCGAAATATTTAAATTGCAAAGGAAAACAATTGAGAAATTAAAAACAGCAACAAATTGGTCAGATGACCCCAGCAGCCTACACAAATGTAAGTGCGAAATAATAATCAGAGAAGAAATATAATGCGAAACGATGATGTTGCAAAGAAAAGTAATTGCGAAATGAATAGCGACAAATTCGTAAGTATAGAAATTTTTTTATTTTATTTTTTAATCACAGTTTTATGAATTTATTGATTAACACTTAATTAATTATTTTCTCCTCTTTCGAAATAACCCGATCATTTCGCATCACATTAGAAATGTATGTATGTAACTTTGTCTACTTATTTTAACTAATACCTCGAAAAACAGCAACGCGCCTTCAAAATGATGCATATTTTAATTATTTTATTATTTATTAAGGATCTCATAAGCCTCCTATTGCAATACTTTTGGTATTTATAAATACTCTTGATAGAGGTGGTATTACACCCAGATCCTGCAAAGGTTTTCATAGAAGTAAAAAAAGCCTAAAACTCTTATACAAAGTGTTGTTAAGGGATTACAAAGACAACGGACATCTGTTTAGAGCTGAATTTTCACAATAAGATTCTTATAAGACTATAACTTAATATAACTCAATTCCAAGAAGAACAATTGATTTATAGCTATAAGATTAAAGCACTTTGAAGAGAGAAAAGTCTTCAACTCTTAAAATTAAAAAAGCTACGAGAACTATTTAAGTTTCATAACATGATAAGTCTAGCAATGGGATATAAAAGAGTCGTATGGGAGATTTTAGTTCTGGAGAGTTTGTTAGTTGGGAATAACGCCGGTAAGTGGCGACCACTTCATACAAATAAAAATAATTCCTTGGTTTTTCGTTCTATACTTTCCATCACTTTCAAAAATCTAGAGATGGATTTAACACAATTGCGCAACATACCAAATTATTTGCAATGAAGAAAAGTACAAGTACAAATACAGCTGGCTATGAGATGAGACAATATCAATACCTATCGTCTCGATATAAATTATAATATAATAAATATAAATAAATAAAAAATCACTTACCTACCATTTGCAAAAACTGATATCAAAACGGCCAAACAGCAAATGACCGCATTTTTTTTTATTACATTTCCTTAAAAGAAAAAAAAATAATTAAACCACTATCAAAACAAATTAATTTTTTTAATAAAAAGGAAAAACAATTTTCAATATAAAGAACAAAGAATGAAGATTGGTAAAATATATTATTTTATTTTATGATTAAAAGTATATTTTCTTGAGAGAATATCACGCCCCTAAACGGAAAACCTCAAATTTTCAATTTTTTTTTTTGTATGCATAAAGACAAAGACTCCACGAAATTAAGCCCCAGGATTTACATATAATTTTCAAAAATGAAATAATACCCCAATAATAAAATCGCGCTATTCTGTTACTCGCTGATGGTTTTTAACATGATTCTTACATTAAAACATGATGTTTCAATCAGCAACAATATAACAAACTCTGAACACTCGATTAGCGGATTTTCATAATACTTTTTGAGAAAGAAAATGATTTTTTAGTAAAATGTAATAAAGCCCCAAAATAAAATAAAATTAATGATGTCCCTCAAGTAAGCAGATCAAAGTTAGCAGAACAAATTTTTTTGTGACGTCATCGTAAGGCGCTTATTAAGTACCCAACAACAAAATTGAGTGCTCCAGTACTTTTGTACTTGATTTTAAGTTAGCAGACCAATTACCTACCGCAAAATACTTAAAACACATAAAAAAAAAAAGTATTAGTCTAGTATTTAGGAGCTATTTAAGTGCTCTAGGAATCCAAAAAAAAACTTCCAAAAAAAATGTTTTTTTCAAAAAAAAAAAATATTTTTCTAACTTGAGGGACATAAACTAATGTTGGGGTCAGAATGAATTGGTGCTTTATTCTATTATGAAATAGGGCACGATAAAAAAATGAAATAAACCCCCAAAAAATGAAATAACACACCAACATTTGGAAATTTTTGTTGTTATTGTTTTGGGGCCTCATTTCATTTTTTCTTTGGGGTCTTATTTTTTGGGGCCTAATTTTGCAGAGCCCAAAATTAAAAGATTCTACAGGTGTTGTCGGGAAGTGCTTCATAGTTTGGATGATCTGTCTGTGGGTCAGACAGTCAGTTACGGTTTACCGATTTTTCATGTAACAAATATCTCAGGAACCACTTATGGTAAAAGGTTGAAACCTTGTGGAGCATCTGGTCAGATTATCAAATATTCCGAAATTTGAAGTTTCTTCCTTTTTGGCACTAAGTTGAGGGAGGTAGAAAATTGCTTGAGTTTGTTTCTTTAAAAAGGGTACAGTACAAGAATTTCACTGGCATTATACCCTGGGGCACTCCTGTGCCCTTTGATTCAAAACATTCTTTAAAGTTTTTGATTAGCACCATTACATTTTGAGCTTTCCTTGGACCAATATTTGTTTTATTTTCCACAAATTTTAAAACATTATTAGGTACTGTAGTATTGTTTTCGGCACTGGTACAACGGATTGTTATAATTTGTGATGTACTGGTACACCATAATCTTTATGTAAGACCGGAATTGAATGTGGCAGGAACGTATAAATATTTTTTTTTTCAAACTTTGACCGTATTATTGCTTGATTTATCTATCTGCCGACCCTATACGTTTTGAACTTACTAGGAGATTAATAAGAAACTTGTTCTAAACAAAAAATATAAATATGATGTGATTTTCAAATCATTAAAATTCATAACAAGGTCAAGCTCTCAAATTTCGATTTTGTCACGCATCACGGAACTATCAGAGTCATTGATCGGAAATATTTAAATATCGAACTACATAATTAAAAAATTTCCTCAATATCATTAACAGATTAAGATTAAATTCAAATTGAGTTATAACTTAGCCTAATTTAGCTTATTAACATTTTTTATAAATTCAAAGCTTATTTTAGCTGAAACAAATTTTTAAGAACAAATTAGAAAAACTTTTTGATAGTCAATGAATATTAATAGTCACATCCAATTTGCTTTCTTTTTGTTTTTAAAAAAAATTAATTGGTTAGATTTCAAAACCTTTTATATACACTAGTTTTTTATAGTTTAGTTTTTTTTTTAACGCAGGCAGGTAGATCTGATACTAACTACAACGTTCCTGGTTAAAATGTAAAACCTATAGTCTTCATATATTCAATAAATTTAAATTTAATTTATTAAATAAGCGCAAAAAAAATATTTTATTTATCATTTTATTTTTACATAATCCATCCATTTCTCTATACCTCCTCAAAATAATTGTACATATATTTATTTTATCCTTTCACAGCACTTAAGATGGATTTATGATAAAAGCTTTAAATTGCTTATTCAACTTTTTGTCAATTAAAATAAATTTATTAGCAAAATTAAAAACCCAAAAGAATCATTTAAGAACTTACTCAAAATTTATTCAATATTTTATCAACTTCTTTTCTCCAAAAATATAAAAAAAAAAAATTGCTAATTTTAACAAATAACAATCAATCAACAAGTCAATAACCTGATTATATAAATATAAAGAATATAAAGAAGAGAAACAAATACAATGTGAGATGTGCGAGTGAGTGCCAAAAATCAATTTGAAAAATTTATTTTTTTCATGATGACAAGCTTGACAATCGGTCATAAAACAATTTATAAATGAAAAAAAAGTAATAATTAACAAAAAAAGACAACAAGATCCTTATTTTTTTTTTGTTCACAATTCCTCGATCTTGTAAAATTATTTATACTTGAATGTCTTGTTTTGTTTTTTTTTTTTTGGGGTTGAAGATCGCAAAAAGCTTTAAAATTGTCATATATCAAATTCCTCTTCCGTAACTACACCTCCGTCTTGATGATCAAGTACCTACATATGTACATATTTCACCATCATCGCTGTTTCGTTGTGTGTCCATTTTCGTTTTCGTCATTTTTATCTTCTTCTTTTTTTTTTTTTTTTATTAATTTTTCTGATATGTTGAGTAATTTTTGGGATATTTCATCAACTTGGAGGGAGTAAAACATTTTAATATCTCCACAAATGAAACCAGCCCCAGACACAAAATTTATATTTAAAATTAATTTGTGTCGTCAAAATTTATGAAGAATTTATCATTGTTTATGGGGATATTTTTGGGTAATTTGCCCGTTTGACATATGAATTAAAAAAAAAAAATAATAAAAAAAACTTGTTCTTAAGTTAAAATTTATTTACATATGATAAATTATTTGTTTGAATTTCATTGGAACGGAATGCAAATCGTTTTTTATTTTTTAAATGAAATTTTGAGCTTTTTGATTAAGAAAGTCATCGTTCGATCAGAAAAAAAATACAACAAAATTAGCCAACGATAATAATCCACTTTTTTTGGGGTATAAGTATTTTTCTAAAGTTTTTTCTTTTATCTGCATGTACTGATCTTTCATTGATGAGTTATCAATTTATAAAAAATATCCATATCCATACAAAAATTATTAATAAATTACGAGTACCCGATGTCTATCAGATTCTTATGAATACAAGCTTTTGTTATTTACATTTCCTTAGAATTTTTTTTAATTAGTTAAAATTCGTTTATTTCTCAGGTTTTTATTTGTTAGAATTATTTACCATTGTCAGAAATAATTCAGAACTCTCAGATTTTTAATAATTGTTAAAATTATTTACCGTTGTTAGAAATAACTCAAGTACAATTTGGTGTCGCCCAGGGTAGCCATTTGGGACCGCTTTTGTTTTCATTGCTAATAATTAATAAATGATATTCGTGATACTATGAATGCACTGTGTCTTCTTTTTTGGGGTTGAAATCTAGTTTTAACGCACGAAATGAAGAGAATGGTTTGCAGAGTTCAGACTTAGAAAGCGGGGTACCCAAAAACTAGTTGGAAGTTTCAGAAAAACTTTCCGATTTTTATCGGAATTCAATATTTTCAGAAATGTAATTCAAATATTACGTAGGGTCCCTCAGGGTAGCCATTTCAGGCCGCTTTTGTTTTCATTATTAATTAAATTAAAAAAATTTATTAATTAAATTTTAACATTTTCACAATTTAGCGAAATGTCAATATTGGGTCTGATTCCCTCGGTAGATCATCATTTTGTGGATTCTGTAAGTGAGGTGAATAGAAAAATTACCATAAACTACAAGTGGGTATCAAATCAACAGAATTTGTACCCGAGCTGTGAACCGCCGCCGTCAGTTCGCTGTTGCTTTATTGTACTAAAATTCATTTCTTCAAAGGTGGGTTGACGGAATTGTTGGTCTACGTCGTCTATGTTGAATGATAAAATCTGCCTAAAAGTTGAATTCGATGTGTCATCAACGTCATACAGTTTTTCAGAAATTGGTTTTCCATATTCTCGCAGAAATGGGTTTTCAATAATCCCAAAATCTACTCTGGTTCTACTACATCCACTTATTTCGGTCCCTAAAACTTTAAGAGGTAGGTTTGTTTCTTCCTTTTTATTTTGATCAGGGGATCTTAAAGTCCCCTTGTGAATGGTGAGATGATAAAACTGGGTACCAGCTACGACATTCCGCCGCAAAAACGATGAGTCTGACTAATAAATCTGGGGTGGACCCGAGGTGCAGGTTGTGCTTTCCGCCTACAGTACCACCTAAAATGTGCTCTATACCTAACTTGGCCAACAATACATATTATATTTTCCTTATATTTTTGTCTGATAGCTCAAAGAACACACTTTTGATGTGATTCTTTTCTGTGGGTGCATACGCACATGAGACACGGTATATTATTGTGAATTCAGCGTTTGAAGGATTCGTCATCAATCAATCATTCTGCATTGGAAGCTTCTTGATGCTACGTTACAAAATTTTCTTTGCGTGCCCGGGAAGTTAACTCTATACGACAAGACCCTCAATTTAGAGGACTAAATTCTCAGTATATCCCCAAGGACGAGGAGCTAGCCTATAGCCCTGATGGACTTCTTCTAATTTTGAGCGTCGAACTTGTACAGTTCTACAAGCTGAGTAAGTTCACTGAGTCTCGAGATAAATTCTCAATATGGTGGGAAGACCTGGAATTTAGAGAAACAAATCCTCATTCCCCAGTATATTTCTGACGACTAGGAGCTGGCCTACTGCCCTGATAAACTCCTTCTAAATGTGAGCGTCGAACTTGTACAGTTCTAGAAGCTGAGTAAGTTTACTGAGTCTCGAGACAAATTTTCCATATGATAGCATGACCCCACAATTAGAGGACCAAATCCTCAGTATATCCCCAAGGACGAGGAGCTGGGCTCTAGGCCTAAACATACTCAGCTTTTAGAACTCTACAAGTTTGACGCTTATATTGAGGATTTGGTCATCTGAATTCGGAGTCATGCCATCATATGAAGAATTTGTCTCGAAACTCAATGAACTTACTCAGCTTCTAGAACTGGAAGGAGTTCATCAGGCCTATAGGTTGGTTCCTCGTCCTCGGGGATATACTGAGGATTTGGGCCTCCCAATTGAGGGTTACCTCCCAAATTTGTCTCGAGCCTAACTTGTAGAGTTCCAAAAGCTGAGTAAGTTCACTGAGTCTCAAGACAAATTCTGCAAAGAAGGCATGACCCCTAATTTAAAGGACCAAATCCTCAGTATATCCCCAAGTACGAGCTGGCCTATATGGCTTAAACTTACTCAGCTTTTGGAACTTTATTCTAGTTCGACAAACTTGTGAAGTGCTGTAAAAGCTGAGTAGGTTGAGGCCAGCTCTTCAGCTTTGGGGATATATTGAGAATTTCGTCCTCTAAATTTGGTGTTATGCCGTCATATGGAGAATTTGTCTCGAGACATAATTGTTGATTTCTAAAAGCTGAGAAAGTTCACTGAGTTTCGAGACAAATTCTCTATATGAATCCTGAAACCAAAGGTGGTAGTAGCTCTTATAAGGAATTCACTGAGTTATTCCCACCTGACTGGAACAAAATTAAATCACAGTTGATTCGATTTGATTCAGGAAGTAGTGTTCTTTTGAAAATAATCCTTCCCCTATTCCGTTTGTCTCTCTCACAACAATTTAATAGAATTCAAATTCAATCTTTCTTATAAGAAACTTGGCACCCGATATTTGTTCATCGTTCTCAAAGGTAATGAGCGAAGGAGTTGATAAATAAGCTACATTTTGGTTAAAAAAAAAACCTTTTTGGACCTTAATATCCTCTGGGATACCTTCTGGCTTTTGAATATCAGGAAATCAAAATTTTCGAACTTTTAAATTAAAAAAAAAAAAACCTCCAGAAAGAGTCTTTGAGAAATTGAATATAACATGAATGTAAAGGTGCTGTTCAAGAAGAACCTAGTAGCAATGAGTTAAAAAATCTAAAAGGAAAACCAACCACGGTAAAGTTGATAGGAACCCTACCAGCAGTCATAGATTGACAATTTCACCTTCACCGCTTCTACATAATTTCGATTCTTATCTACAAACTCATTGTATGCTTAAGATCTTATTTGATTTATCCCATTAAAGAAACCAGGTTGCTCTCCAAATCAGCATTGTTACCATATCCCAACATCCCAACTTATATCCCCTTCGTCAAAAAAAAAAGAAACAAAACGATAACAATTGCTCCAACAGAACTAAGAGAAGAAAACAAAAAAAAAACAGGTAGCTATACAATTTACTTTTATAGTGACCGATATAAATTCTACCACACCTTCTTCCGGTTTTGACAAAAAAAAACACGGCCATCTTATTTTCTATCCCAGGTGTCAACCATTTCAAAAATGTTACTTTTCCTTGATGGTGCGGGGGTAAAAATGGAAACTATATTGCTCCAAAACACTACCAGTACCTAGCTACCTAGTATAGTACAATACAGAAAAGCAGTCCCATAACCTTTAACTTATCACGTCCATTACCATTACTCGCTGTCAAATAAAACTCCGTTTCGAAGTTCCCAGAATGTTATATGTGTGGCAGGAGAGAATCAACTTTCCTCTCTTTTATAGTATCTTATACCAGCAAGTCACATCTCTATATAAAAATCTATATGTAGGTATATATAACCCCCGTCCAACCATAACCAACCAACATCGTCCTAAAGTTCAAAGAAAAATCCTAGAATAACGTTGAATGCTTATGGTGTATATACATATATATAACTGTAAATAGATTGAAGTAAATCACATCACCGATAAGATCGAGTAATGCTAAGAAGTCGCATAAAGAAGATGCTATCTTGAAGGGTACCGTTCAGTGTGCTCTGAAAGCGACAGCTCTGCCATAATTCTAGCTGCCACCCAAGGCGTCGTTGTCGCCATTTTCTTTGTTGTACCCGTTTAAAACCAGAATACAGAGCTACATTTACCCATTTCCCCCATATTCCCCCCTTCATCCTCATTATTGTCCTCCTCAACATAACCCCCACCATTATAGACGGTCCTTTTTTCGGGTGAGCTTACAGATTAGTTTACGTTATGAGCTCATCAATTTTAGACCGACAAGGATTTGGAAAGGTATATGACTTTCACCCCTATATCCAATTTTATTAGTAAGGTATCCCTTAATTACCTTCAGGGGATGAAAAAGGGCCAGGCAAAAGCTCTATATATCGCCTGCCACCCGCATATCAAACAGAATCAACGGTTTTGATCAAAGTGTTGCTGCTCTCTGTTTAACATTGTTTTTTTTTTGCAACCTCTCGTTGATTGAGGCTTGAAACTTTACATACAATATGAAAGGACCTTTCGGAAGCAGCCTATATCTACCTTGAATGCACGAATGCATTCAGCTGCGACAAACAGAGAAAACGAGCAAAAAAAAGGCAGGAAACCGAGGTCCTTCGTCCTTTGGCCTGTCCAAAAGATGGACTGGCAGAGTATTCAGTTAAAAGGATGCGTTTCCAGGCAACAGGATATGTAGAGTGCAGTGCATGGTGATGACTTCGGTTTTTTTTTTGTGTTTCCATCTGGTGGTGTAAACGAAAAGTGGTCAAAGTGGAAAATTGCTTTAATTAAATTGAATCGGGAGAATGACTGAGTTGTTGTTGCTGAAGTTCCATTTTTTTTTTGTTTATTTTGCATTTTCCCTGGGGAGTTGGTTTCATCATGGTTTATCGTTCTGTGAGAAGGAAAAATTGCATTTTGTACAAAAGAGAAAAAACGAAAATGCACCAAACTCTTTCATATGATACGGATATCAGGGTCGCATGTGATAGGTGTGGTCAGTCACGTTGCGGACAGGTCTGTAACCAAATTGTCGTGTGTGCGTGTAATTGAATTGTTAAAAAGAATGAATTCAATCAGGGATGAAGTTTTTGGAACAGGTTAATTGAAGAACGATGATCCTGATGTTTTTATCAATTTAAGAAAATTCACATTCATTCTTTTTGGTTCGATATTGAAATTAATCAAAAACTACTCAAAACTCTGCGATATTAGTGGGATATTCCAAAAAATAAGTAACCATATTGAAAGTTAGTAACTGTGAGAAAAGGTCAGTCGTTTTCATTAATTGGTCAGCAATAGTGTTTATCAAGGAATTTTTAAAGTTTTTATTAAAGGATTCTAGCATGTCATTTGTGGGATATTCGAAGAAAAGGTATGCTATCAGTAATTAAATCAATGAAAAATGGATAGTTTGAGTAGTATGGTCAACCTTTGGTGCTTTTTAGTAAATTATTGAACGGTAACCCATAAGAGAACCTTAGAACCCCATTTGTGGGATATTCGAAAAAGAAGTATGCTACTTAAAAAAACACTAAATGGTTGCAAAAGGTAATTTTATTTCAGTAACTAGAATTTTTTAAAGACCATTTCATGATTTTTGTTCATTTTTGAATATCCCAAACCAGACCATTTAATGATTTTTGTTCATTTTTGAACATCCCAAACAAAATGTGGTGCTAAGAGTGTCTAATGTTTAATCTGGCAAAAATCTTAAAATATTCACAATAAATTACCTATGTCTGATCATATCTTGAACAGAAATACAAAAATATTTATGAACATTAAGTGACATTTCAAATGGCATACGTTTTTTGAATACCCCACAAATGTCGTAAGATTGCTTGACAAAAAAAAAAACTTTGAAAATTCCTCAAAATAGCTTATGTTACATGTTACTGAAAATTACTGATTTTTAATGGCAATTACGTGACCTTTATAATCAAATACATACTTCTTTGTTGAATATCCCACAGATGAGGTAGGAACTTAAATCATGTACTCTCTGACCTTCAGCTTTAATAATTCATAAAAAATCGTTATTACTGAAACTAAATTACCATATAGTTACATACTATCATATAGTTTTAAGACCTTTAAAATGCCAGGCTCCGGGGCTTAGCACCTCATATATGGGATATTCGCAAAGAAAGTATGCCATCTAAAAGGTAACTAATTGGTCATGAAAGGTCAGATATTTTCAGAAATTGGTCAGGCTTAGAAAACTTTTAATCCAAGCTTGAACTTTTTCAAAGTCATTAGCGATTTTAAGCACCTAATTAATGGGATATTCGCAATAAAAGTATACCACTTGAAAGTCCACTGGATCGTGATAAAAGGTCAGCTAGTTTCAGTAATTGGTCAGGTATAGGTTTTTTTTTATGAATTAAAAAAAAATTCAAAGTCACAGTATAAGACTTTTAGCACCTCATTTGTGGAATTTAGGTATAAAAAACAAGCATACAATTTAAAAGGTCGGGTAGTTTCAGTAATTGGTCAGGTATATAAATTTTTGTTAATATTTTTTTTTATTGTTTTCAAGGTCATAGCGATTTTTGGCACCTCATTTGTGGGATATTCGAAAAAAGTATATACCATCTGAAAGGTAACTCAATCTTCATAAAAGGACTGCAGCTAATTTCGGAAATTGGTCAGCTATAAATTTTTTTGTATGAATTAAAAAAAAAATCAAGGTCACTAGTATAAGACTTTAAGCACCTCATTTGTGGAATTTTGCAAAAAAAAGCGTACCATCTGAAAGGTTATGTTAAACTTATAAAAGGTCAACTATATTCGGAAATTGCTCAGGCATAGATTTTTTTATGTTTTTTTGCGAAATTCCACAAACGATGTGCTAAAAGTCATACTTGTGACCTTAAATTTTTTTTTTGTAAAAATGAGGTGCTAAGATTCCGGAGCCCAAATGCCATGCTCAAACGATTTAATGTATCATAAATATTGTATTGAATCTCTTTAAAATATGAACCAATAAAAATCTTATCTAATCTAAAATCTAATCTTATCTACTTTATTTTTGAATATCCCAAAAATGAGGTACTAAGATCGTTTAATGTGTGACCTTGAAAAAAACTTTAAAAATTCGTAAGAAATCGTTTACTATAGTTGATGTTTTATGAGCATTTCAATTACTGAACTTTCAGATGTCATAGGAATACTTCTTCTTCAAATATCCCAGAAAGAAAGGTTCTATGTAACGAACTTGAAAATACTAAAAAAAAAAAAACTGGATGCTTAGTTATTAAAAACGAATCGTTTTCCACCAATTACTGTTCTTTTTTTCTAATATCCAAAATAAAATGTGATAAGATACCGGAGCTCTGCATATGTTTCTATTTATCCTGGAAAATCGTTCTTTAAATATTTTCAAACTCGAGAAAAAAAAAGATACTGTGCTCGAGAAAATTGAACCTTATGGCCTTATACAATAAGCTAGGCACCTGAATAAAAATTTAAATATACGATCTCACACGTAATCACATGACCTATCCACATTGCATACATACCTACATAAATATAAGTTACGTCATATGTGTGAAAATCTATTATACCACCCGGTAGTGTGGTTAAATGTGACTTTTGGCGCTTCCACCTCTGGATGAAAACATAGAAAATTAACCGACCAACATTGCCACTAAATTTGACCTAAACTTAAAATCGGTAGATAAAAAAAAAATGTATCTACCTACCCAAAATCGAAAAACCATAAATTTATGAATTACAAATCCGCCAGCGTTACCTTTGGCGGATGTGGCAGCAGCGGTGGCAGTGGACACTAACAACAACAACAACACAAAAAACCTCACCTTACACAAACAACAAACTAACAACAGCCGTCCAACATTCAATTTATTTGGGACAAAAACTCTCGGCGGCATAATTGTTTCAAAATATAATTATTATTAATTATTATGGACACGAGTGGCAGGGTGTCGTGGGCGGGAGGAAATGTGATGCCGGAGAGCATCATGAACTGGTGGGTGAGTCATATATATAGTCGTCGCGGTTCCTGTTTTTCAATCGCGTTCGTCCTGAATCCAGAACAAAAAAAATCTACCATCATCATCATGGCTAGGTCTAGCATCACCCGACGACTATATAAGTGAAGGTGTATATAGTTAGTAGGTAGGTACCACACAGATACAAATGGGACAAAAAAAGTGACACTAGGATACCTATATATAGATACTCTAGGTCCTAGGATGTAGAATTATGATTATGACAAAACATGAATTTGTGGGTCCTGGCGATGAGGTTTTGTGTGTGTCTGGTTTAATCGCATAACATGTTAATGAAGTGGAAAATTTATGACCCAACTATAATACACGCCGAAACACTGTTCCATCGATGTTATGGCAAATGCTGCACGCTGCACATTATTCCAAAAAATATACATATATCTAGCGATAGTTAGTTAGTGCCTATGTGCTTATGAATATATGGTGAGGTGCGATGGACTTTTGGCGAAAATCACCTCAATTTGGGACATTGGGTATATTAAAATATTTATATGAAATAATTAAGTACCTGTAATAATTAATATTAGTTGCGACCGGAGATGTACATAGTAAAAAGGTAGGTGATTCTGTAGGTATACTCGCTCGTTCTGATATAACCAACGATATAATAATTTTCCATTGCAATCACAAATTGCAAAAATGTGTATTTATAGGTAGGAAGGTATATATTCTCGTAACGGTCGGTAAGAATGTGATGGTGGTTGTTCAAGAGAAATTTTGTTTAATATTAGAATTTTGTAAATTTAATTTTTAATACATAAAAGGTCTTTGTTTCTTTCATCAGAATTGATCAAAAATGTAATTAGCGAAACAAAAGAACGAAATTACTTTCCCTGTTTTGAATTATATGTTCACGAAAAAGCCCAGACAAGTAGAGGAAGGGGTCTATTTTCTAACTTTCCTATTATATATCAGTTGAAAACTGAGTTTAAAAAAATCAACAACCGCACGGATTTCTAAAGTTATGGATCATTTTTGGACGTTTTTATCATAATTTCCCAAAGAGAAGAGTCTAGACGACTAATAAGTCTGAATTTGTATTTGTTCGATATTGAGTTAAAGAATATTTAAAAGACTATATATATTCAAGTTTCAAGAGGTAAGCCTTTTGAAAGTTCATTAATCGATAGTCAACCACAGTTGCTTTTTAATTAATTTTAAAAGGTTTTACTTCTTTTTTGAATATCCCAGAAAATGTAGTAATTCATATGTGGGATATTAAAAAAAAGTAGTAATCACAAATCTAAAACAAATCGTAATACAATCACAAAAAAATCGACTATGACTTACCTGACCAATTAATGAATCTAAGTTATATATTTTATGACAATTTAATGAATTTGCAAATGGATTAGGTACTTTTAGTTGAATATCCCAAAAATGAGGTAATAAGATAATCTGATGACTGAACTTGACAAAAACTTCATAATAAATCGCCAATTGCTGACCAGTTACTGAAACTAAATGTATTTATTTTATGATTTTTGTGTGACCTTTCAAATGGCATACTTCTTTTTCGAATATCCCACAAATGAGGTACTAACATCCTCTAAAACAAATCTTAAAACATTCATAAAAAAAATCGACTATGGATTACCAGACCAGTTACTGAATCTTAATTATATCTTTTATGACAATTTAATGAATTTGCAAATGGCTTAGGTACTTCATTGTTGAATATCCCACAAATGAGGTAATAAGATAATCTGATGACTGAACTTGACAAAAACTTCATAAGAAATCGCCAATTGCTAACCAGTTACTGAAACTAAATGTATTTGTTTTATGATTTTTGTGTGACCTTTCAAATGGCCTACTTCTTTTTCGAATATCCCACAAATGATTTAGAAACTCATTTAATGGGTGAACTTCAAAAAAAAAAAAACTTTGAAAATTCATAAAAACAACAATAGGTAATATTATTCCTGAAACTAAAATCCAAATATTTAATGGCTATATTCAATGGCATATATCTTTTTTGAATATCCCACAAATGAGGTAGGTAGGTACTTAGATCGTTTAATGAGTGACTTTGAAAAAATCTTTAAAAAATAGTTAAAAATCTCTTAATAAATGATCTTTTTTGATCCATTACTGAATTTTCAAATTGCATACATACATAGGTGAGTAGGTACTTAATTTTCGAATATCCCACAAGTGCTACACTATGACCGTGAAAATACTAAAATAAAAATATGTTTGCCAAATTAATGAAACCGATGACTTTTTATGACCTTGGTTCTTTTTTTTCGAATTTCCCACATAAGAGGTACAAAAAGAACCCGGAGCACTGCATATACGTTTCCCAACCAAATGAGTCTGAACAAGCATAAAAAGTAGTATTGATAATTGTTCGATTTTAAGTTGAAGAATATCTAAAAGGCGTTAATTCAAGCTTGTGATTAACTAAGAAAAATATTTTCTATACAAAATGACCGGATTTTTGTCAAGATTAAATATAAAAAATTGCAATATCGTTTGGTCAATAGAAATACAATTTAGTCAATATAAAATAAAATTGTCAATTTAGTCAAAAACCTGCTTTTATTACTTTTCGAGCCTCTTTAGTCACCAAAATTGTATGAACACCTGCAAATTTTGTAGAAGAAACAAATTTGAAACGTTACTTTAATTTGATTCTAAAAAGGGTAATTTTTTTTGTAAAAAATACCAATTTTTGACCATCTTTAAACTTTGTTTGAGCAAATTTAAAAAAAAGATTAGGTACATAAAAATAATGTAAGTTTTTTTTTATCAAAAAAACATTTTTAAGGATGGTCGAAAGGTGTTTATCTGCGGTCAAAAAGATCATTAAATTAAATTCCATATTTTTTGGGGCTAAATAAACACAGCTATAAAATTAACCTAAATAATCAAAAATACAAAAATTGTCAAGGAGAATACGGGTGATTGTTTTTCAAGACCAATTGTTGCTGATTTTAAATCCCCAGGTCCAGGATTCGAAGTTTAAAAAATTACTTACTTTTCCGCCATTTTAAAAAAATTTAACGTTAGCAATTTTCGTTGTTATCATTATTTGTCAGAGTAATTTTATTTTTGTTGTTGTTGGAGTACAAATCCAGTCTATCTTTATAGTCATCTAAGCTAGGACCCTCTAAAAACAATTGCACACTATCATACTTCTTGACAAATAGAAGTATACAAAATTATGCCCAGTGGTATGGCATCGTTCAATTTTAAAGAAAAATTATCTTTTGTATGTACATATGTATCTGAGTATCTTAAATCCACACACTATCGCTGATGTGGCAGCTCTCAAGGAAGGAACGAAATCTGACACCTATAACAGTGAAAGAATCTTTTTTTTTGCATTTTCTTGGCACAAAATCAAGCTGCTGGCTGGCAGGTTAAGTGTGAAACTTTTAACACCCAAAAAACAAAAAAAAAAAACAAGGTATTGGGGAATATTTTGAAACTTAATCTATAATATTTAGTACCTTTTTGTAGGGCAACATTTAAGTTCTTAAAGAAAATCGAATTTCATTGAAATCTGGACTCACGATAGGTATCTATAGAAAATGCGAAAAAAGTGGGTACCGCAATTCTGCCAGTCTATCTGTCTTAGCATAGTTCTAAAGTCTTAACTTATGAAGCGAATTTTTTCAAACTAGGAACTTCAGGTACGAATTTATAAACAAAAATGTTTTTAAATAATTTGTAGCGCGTTTTTTTTTTATTACCTCGCAAAATGAACAGAAAAAGAGTGTGCGTACTTATGTACACGCGCTAGAAGTAAAACTTCTTTCACGACAACAGGGCAAGTATTTTTCAAGTCCTACCACTCAGAGCACCCGATTTGAAACTCAGAACCGTTGCAAAATCGTGACGCTGAATTTTGTAATTCGTGACGGGAATTTGTATGTCGGTTTGACATGTCACTGACAGCTCCATAGAAATTTTTTTTACCCCTATGCCGCAAAAGAAGTTTTACTTCAAAAATAGCGTATGCTGAACTGTCGTAAACTTGTCGTAAAAAGAATTGTCGCAAAACTAATTTAAAAACGTCGAGAGACAATTTTGCAAACAAATTTCATATAAACAAAAAATAATAGGAGAGAAAAATACAACAAAACAAAACTTGGTAATATTGAAATAATTAATTCAATGGAATAAATAAGATTTTTTGTAATTGAAAAAAAAAAAACAAATTCACGACAACTTTTTCTTTTACGATAATATTTTACGAACATTTCAGGGCAGCTATTAAAATATTCATTTTTTTATAGTTGTGGTTTCATTTCACAAGCATTATAATGAGTAACCAACAATTTGTTTCTGTCACGACGATTTTACGACACATTTACTTCATTGATTTACACATTCCTTTAAAAGTTTTGAGTTCATTTTACTCTTTGGTAGGAGGTGGTAATTCCAACTTGACTGTTAAGTTATCATTACCATGCGTTGTTTAAAAAAAAAATAAGCGCTACGATATTTTTTCATTTATGACAAATTTACGACAGTTAATCTTATTATTAGAACCTTAAAATTTTTAATGCTAGCTTGACGGACAAGAGGTATCCTAAAAGAGAAAGTTTGTTGATCGAAAAGACATAATATGAACAATGAAAAATTCTGACCCTGCGTACCTTAAATAATTCATCCTTGAACCGAAATCCTCTCTCTTGGTTGTAGATACATAAAAGTATAAGTATAATGGTGAAGAAATTTATTTAAAAATCAAAAAATTAAAATAATAAACGAATTGTCCCAGTCTTGAAATACATCAAAAATTAGACTATATCCACCTACGAGTACGTAAATAGCTAGTTCCTGAAAAGTGACAAAATGAACAACAAAAACTCTTTTAAGTCTACAAAGGCACGTGAATCTCATAAATACCCAAAAAATTCAATTTCTTATTATCAATTAGTATATTTTTTATTTCTATTTAATAGATTCGTGGCATTTAACAATCATCAACATCAAGCTACCTTCCTTATGTTTTTTATTTATTTTTTTTTTTAAAGTTTCATATTTTTTCTGTGCTAATTTTGTGAATTTTTGACGAAAATTTATTGTCACACAGATATATGTAGGTATGTTTGTATATACACAAAGAAGCATTTATTCATTTTTTTTTTTTTTTTAATTTTTGATTTCGTTTCTTGTTTCGAGGAAAAATATTTCTTCTTTTTTTTTTTTGATTTATAAATTTATTCACGATGACTACAAATTTTGTGTTTCTGGTTTGGATTTATTGGCATCGAAGTCATCAACCAAACCGATAGACTGGCCTGGTTGACAGTCGTACAAGTGGGCTATTAAAAATCCAAAAGATGACAGTGTCAACGACAAAAGATGGATATTATAAAGGGGAATGCCAGGAGGGGTGGGGGACTAGGTCTATTAAATTAAATCTCACTTCACCAACAAAATGAGAAATGAATCAAAAAAATTTCAATTTTTTCGTAATCATTTAAAAAAAAAAAAAAAAAAACTGGAACCGAAACAAGCTCTCGTGCTCTCAAAAAAATGATTGGAGAGTGGGTTGTCCATAATGATGATGGTGTATAATGTATATGTGTATCTTTTTGGCTCATCAGACGACATATCACAGAGGTAAACTAGATAGATTCGGTGAGGGAAATTTAAGAGTTAATTACTATCGTAAATAAGGAATGCTTTATTGTCATAAGATGTAGATATATGAATTTTAATTTTTCTGTTTTTTTTTTTTTTTTTTTTACAAAAACAAGAATTTTGACGATTTTGGATTCATCATATAAAATACTTTGTGTGGCATCAGAGTGTGATGTTGAAGGAGAAATCGAGATATTTTATTGGTTTTTAGTTTTATAGAAATAATATTTTCTACAGAAAAAAAAAACCAATTAGGTTTTCTTTTTTATTTATGACGATCTATGATCGTGTGGTTGTAAATTTTTGAGTTAAATTGTTGCTAATGGATTTTTACGATTTTATTTATATTTTTGAACGTGTTTTTTTTTTGATGATTAACCTAAATGTTGACATTTTGAGCATTTTTCTAATAAGGTGGATATTTTTTTGTAAATATAGACATTTTACAGAGCAATAATTGTTAAGTTTATATAGGCTATGTGGTTCATGGGTAGGGTTTATGTCATAGGTCTGTCAGAAGAAGCGTATTTTCTATAATGAAATTGCCAAAACAAGGACGATACACTTAAAAATGTATATGTTTCTGCAAAAGCTGTAACTGAGCTATTATTATACCTAAGCTTTTTTATTCAGCCTGAAAAAATTACATAAAATTACATTCTTTGTTTTAAAAATAATTATCATAAAAACTTTTATACAAATTAGCAATAAATAAATTAAAGTGAAAAAATAAAGTAAAGTAATCTAATAATTAATTTGACATTTTGAATTATGTATTTTTGTTCGTTTTGTTTTTTTTTGATTTATTTTCATAATTTTTAATTGGCATAAGCCTCCCCCATAGCTTCCAACAAATCTTTGTTTTTCGCGTTGTTGTACCAGTTCGGACAGAAAAAGGTTAAATCATCTTTCCATCTCGTTTTTGGTCGTCCTCTTGGTCTAGTTTCTTCTTTTGATGTCCATTTGGTCAAAATCTTGGTCCATCTCTCATCTTGAAGTCTGGATATGTGTCCTGTCCAGCTCCATTTCAGTTGTTTAACTTTTTTTATTACGCCAGTTATATTTGTTTGTCTTCGCATTTCGTCATTTCTTATTCTTTGCAGTGGTGTGATGTTAAGAATCTTTCTTTCTATTTTTGTTTGGCAGATTCTAAGTTTGCCAAGAAGTTCTGAATTAATTCCAAATGTTTGAAGTCCGTACGTCATCACCGGTAATATTGTTGAGTCTAAGATGTGTTTCCTCGTTTCTTTGGTAAGTTTAGCATTGAATAACTCTTTTAAATTCCAGTATTGGTTCCAAGTATTTGTAATTCGACGTTTTATTTCTTTTTCCTCTTGTTTGACGAATGACTTTATTTGTCCTAGGTATATGTAGTCGTCAACGTAGTTTATTTGTTTCCCTTTAAGTGTTATTTCTTCTCGTATATGATTGGTCATTGCTTTTGTTTTCTCAATGTTTATTGAAAGTCCATATTCTTCACATAATATAGTCAAATCGTTTATCATGGTCTGGATTTGGTCTTTTTTATTAGAACAATGTCATCAGCGAGTCTCAGGTTATTGAGAGTTTTTCCCCATATCTTAACACCATTAACTGAGCTATGCGTTTAAGATATTTATATACTTATCTTATCTACTATAGGAAGTTTAATTATAAAAATATATTTTTGATGAAAAAGTGTGGAAAAAAGTAAAAAACCACTTAAAAAAATAATTTTTATTGAAAAATTATAAAAACCTAGTACATCTTGTATCGTCATGAAAAACCCTATTTCAGTTAAGAGAATGAAAAAATTACCGAAATGAATGAAATGCAGTTTTTATAAATTTTAGGACAGTTATTTACACATTATTTTTTGTGATTTTATTACATTTTAATGCTAGTTTGACTGTAATTAAAAAAAAACAACCAAAATCATTTTTTTCTTCCTCCAGAATTTTACGAAAAATTTATGACAATTTGATATTTACACATTTTTCCTTCTGTTTTGAGTTAATTTACCTTTTTTGAGGGGTGGTAGTCGTAACTTGACTGCCAAATTAGCATAAGTAATATTAAAAAAAAAAAAAACAACCGGGACAATTTTTTTTCTTTCACGACAAATTCACGACATTTATTAACGCATTCTTTTTTCGATTTTGAGTTAATTTTACCCCATTTTTGGGGGATAGTAATGCTAAATTGACTGCAAAATAAGTATTACCACAGATAATTTTTAAAAAAACCAACCCCGATTATTTTTTCTTTAACGACAATTTTACGACAGTTATCCACAATTTTTATTTTCACTTTTGAGTTAATTTCACAATTTTTTGAGGGGTGGTAGTTAAAAACAAAAAAAGGCGACTGTTTTTTTTCCGACAATTTTACGACGAATTTACGACAGTAATTATTTACACATTATTTTATCTGTTTCGAGTTAATTTTACCCTTTTTAGAAGGCTGGAAATTAAAATAAAAGTAGACTCGGCAATTTTGCTCGTTTCATGACAAATTTACGACATATATTTAGGCCTTTATTTGGTGACAATGACAAATTGACTTCCAAATTTGACGACTTTTAAACGATGCAATTACCCCTTGCAATTTTTAAGCACGCATAGGCGGGGGACATATGTGGTGGCCGGGGTAAACAAAGTTGCTTTAGTTGAAAAATTGCAAATTAAAGAGTGTGGGGAGATGTTCGTTTTCATTAAAAATTGCAGTCGTCTAAAAGCAGTTTTTGCATCACCAGGGCTTATTAAAAAAAAACCTACCGACAACAATGTTTTTCTATCAGAGCAATTTTACGACGAATTAACGATACTTTTTTGTCTGTTTTTAGTTAAGTTTTAAAATTTTTTGGGGAATGTAATGTTAACTTGATTGTCAAATTAGCATTACCATGGGATATTAAAAAAAAAAAGAATCAAGCGAAAACTTTTTTCATTCACGACAAAATCACGACAATTCATCCAATTATCAGAACCTTCAACTTTTGCAAATCGGTTTAAGAACTCATTTAGGCTCTAAGTGCCTGTTTACATAGGCATTTTACTGAAAGGCGCAACCAGTGAGACAGGTAGATTTATGTGTGCGTAGAAACGAGAAGGGTAAATTCCATCCCAAAATCCTTCTCGTTTCTACGCACATAAAATCTACCTGTCTCACTGGATGCGCCCTTCAGTAAAATGCCTATGTAAACAGGCACTAACTCTTTAATTTGAAAACTGTTCTTTGACATAAAGCAAGGTCTAAAATTATACATTGCTCCCACAGTGACCTTAAGGTGTTAAAACGAAATAAAATATGAATTTTTAGTGAATTAATTTCCAAGCACCAAATAGTTACAATGGGAAGCAGTTGTGCTAGACATAAGTTGATAATAAAAATCAAAAGAGAAAGAAAATGACTTTACGCAATCAAAAACCTAAAATGAAATTTTTGGCCTATCGTTAAAGAATTTGTCTGCTAAATCTTTTTAAACAAATGTTATAATCAGCGAACTAAAAAGACATTTTTGTCAACCGAAGACATGCAGCACTCTTTATGGCTTATTCCCTCAACTTTACATGTTTAACTTGAGAAACAAAACTTTTGTTTGTCACTTTCTTCGTAGATTGTTTCCTATGTTGTTGTGAGAGTTATCAGCATACCCTAGACGTGGGTAGTATTAAATAATTTGAGCTTCACTCTCAAAGTAAGTAAAAAAAAATCTAAAACTCATAATAGACATCTTTTTCTTTTCGAAAAAAATGTCTCTTTAAAATAATACCTATAATAAAAAAAGTAACTTCCTGATTATCCTTCAAATTCATTAAATTCGAGATTAGAATAGAAAAACAAAAAACTTTGAATTACGAAAAACTCGAAAACAACATCATAACGAAAAACAAAAAAAAAAAACTTTTCATCCCCTTGTGCCAACAATTTATGCAAAACGAAAGCCTCCCAAATGGAAATTATTAAATCCACTCTCGCAACACACCACACATTTCAGCAAGATAATCAGTTTGTTTTTTTTTATATTTTTTTTTTGGAGATCATAACATCATTTTTCCATATCGAATACAGGAAGCTTCCAAACAAACTTAAAAGACAAAAAAAAAATAGCTTAAGGCCAAAGTTAATTTAGTTCGGAGCTTCTATAAAGATGCGAAAACCATCTCCATAAACTCCTTCATATTTACCATACAGATTTAGTAGAGCCACCTCCAACATCATCTATCCACAACCACCACTACTACTACCATATAATCATCATCATCATCACCATCATCTGCATTATCCGCAAGAAAGGTGCTTATTACTCCATCTTGGTTGGTCATGCCTAATTTAAGCGTCACGAGAAAACGATGCTATGTGGCGATTGTATAAACTTATATCATAAGGAAGAGTCTATAAAAAAATAAAAAAATAAAATGAATAAGAACAAGTCCACACAGAAGTTTTTTTTTATCCACAAATATAGAGTCCAATATCTTGACTGCATAAATATGAGAGTTAAGTTCACCGGCTGCTGCACCAACAGAAGCCGTAATCAGTGCTGTCGTTTGAAAGGTTTTACTTTTTTTTTGTTTGATTGAAATTATATTTAACGACTTATTCTTAAAATCAGTGAGAATCAACAAGAACGAATATTATTGGCCTGTTTTTCATGATTTTTTAAGAGTTATCATAATTTGAAATTGAAATAATGGGGTAAGAAATCAACAAGAATGCTTTGGAGGTGCATTTTCAACTTTTTTTCTCAATGAAATTGTTTGGATTTCGATTTAAAAAATTCTGATTCCGCGTGCGTCGATACTAATCTTGTGATTTACTGAATTAATTTGTTAATCCTAGAATCTATTTTATCTAAGGAGTAAGGAATTTAAATTCCAACTAGGGACTTCTACAGTCGAACTACGTTTTGACATTAAAATAATTTGTAAAAGCCTGTACAATGCATTTTTGGACATAGAGTGACTGCTGCTGAGGGTTTAAGGGCCAGTTTCGCAGTGAAGTAAGTGTCACTTAAGTGCCGAATATGAAAAACTAATTCCCAATTTCACAGTGTAAACTTATCGGAATAAGTGACACTTAAGTCTCCGATGTTGGCCACTTAAGTTCCACTTACTCAGGTAGTAAAACTCCGGCTTAAGTGCCAAAATGGAAAAATTAAGTGCCACTTATTTTGTTAAGTGTGCACTGTGAAACTGGCCCTAAATCTCAGAAATTTTGCTTGTACACTCAGAGCAAAATATCATCCAAAAATGAAAGAAGTCATTTTCAGTCCGCTTTTACAATTAAAAAAGTACACTCTCCTATTAAAAAAGCTGTACAAATCGAAGATTTTTAAACCAGTCCAATAACATAAAATTCTATGTTAAATTAACATGGTAACATCGTTGAACTAAGTAGGTATACCTAGTTGGTTCAAGAAAAATCCAGTTATTTTGAAAATTCCTACAAATAAAAATTTCAAAGTTTAACACTACCGGATTGTTAATTTTAAACAAGTTTTCTTTGTTTTAACATTGTATATATTTAAATTTAACTACATATCCTTTTAAAATAGAGTTTAAAATAGTTATTTTTCCAATTTTGTTAACCTTTACCTGTGCCTAAGTTCTGTTACTTATGCATCGATAAAATTGGTCGAGAAACGTTTAAAATTGGAATAAAACTCATATGATTTGTTTCAATTTTATAGTATCTCGAATTATTTTATCGATGCGAGAGTAATATTTTGTTGGTGTATAAAATTAATCGTCAAATAAAATGCAGAAAATCATATTAGTAATCTTTGTTTGGCTAAAGATAGCTCTTAGAGCACCATTCAACCTCAAAAATATATTAATACTATGTTTCCACCGACCGCTAATCCGAGATTTAAGTAGATGTGGCCTAAATCGTCTTCAAATCTCAAAGATTTACCATACAAATTAAATCTTCAAATCTAGTAGATTAGAAATTAATCTTGTTAAATCTTCATAGGGCAAATAGTTGAACAAACCTATTCCTCTCTTGCGCTGAGTACATTATTCGAGAATCGAGAGAACATTATCGAGAATCTATTTTTTTTGTCATCGTTTAACTATATATCTCACTTCCACTTTAGAAGAAAACATGAAATAGCGTTTGCATTTTGAAAGGAACTGTCAAAGTTAATCTACTTTATAATCTTTTCATGCGGTGAAAACACTATATAGGATTTACGAAATCTCAACGAGATTAACTTTCGGTGGAAACGTAGTATAATACATGTAAATGTTTGATTATTTTCTTTGAGTTTTAGGCTGAAGACATACTGGAGCTGCAAGTAGAACAGTGATGCGAGAGGTGAGAAGAGCGACGTGCAAGAGATTCAAACCTAGGACCTTTAAAGATTTCCTTAAGAAGGTAAAAGCAAACCCCTTGACCAAAATTCAATAATGTTCATATTTTTGGTGGTCAAAGCCTAATTTAAATGGGTTATATAGAACGAAATGGAGTAACTGGATTTAGTTTTTTTTTTTTGTAGGATTTTTCAATGTGTATAAGGCCCTCTGTAGAAAACACAAAAAATATACACCATAGCAGTGGTGTGGAAATTAATATTTTACATCACAAAAAAATGATATTCTAAAGTTTCTCGAAGTTTACTTATCCTAGAAAAACGTAAACAGGGTAAAAAGGGGTAAAAGAGGTCGAAATGCAGATTTTTTGAGATGTTTCGAAAATCATAATTTTTTAAAAAAGGTCAAACTGCAAAAAAAATTGTCTACAAGGCTTGAGAAAGCTCAATAGCTATTGGTCTTAAGCAAAGGGGTAATAAAAAGGTAAAAATGGTTAAAAGAAGTTGAACTTAAGTTTTTTTTGGAAAAAAACTCAAAAATTAAACATACCTTAAAAAATGTCAAACTTAAAAAAAAATTCAAACAAGGCTGGATCTTCGAAAGAGCATTTTTACTGGTCAAGACATGTGTAAAACGGGGTAAAAGAGGTCGATACTCAATTTTTTTGTATTAACATCTCGAAACTTGTATTTTTTTTTAAGGCAAAACTTCAAAAAAATTCCTTCAAGGCAGGATTTTCTTAAGACCTTTTTAATTTGTCTAAAACAAATGGGTAAAAAAGTTTAAAAGAGGTCAAAACTTAGATTTTTTGTAAATATGTACATATATCTTGAAATTTATAATTTTTAAGAAAAAAGCCAAGAACTTTTTTATTTGTCCTAAGATAAGAATAAAAAGGGTAAAAAGGGGGTATAAAGAGGTAGAAACTCAGTTTTTTTTTAAATCTAATAAAAAAAAGGCCAAACTAAACAAAAATTCTTACAAGGCTGATCTTTCCCAAGAAGTGTTGGTCCTAAGCAAAGGGGCAAAAAAAGGTAAAATGGGGTAAAAGCTGTCAAAATTTAGTTTTTTTACGTAAATTTCCTTAAGGCTGGATTCTCGTAAGAAGTTTTCTATTGGTTCTAAGCAAAAGGGTAGAAAGGGTAAAAAAGGGGTAAGGGAGGTCAAAACTCAGTTTTTTGTAAAAATATCGAAATTATATTTAAAAAAAAGGCCAAACTTAAAAAATAATATCTACAAATAAAGATGTATCTCGAAAACTAAAATTTAAAAAAGAGGCCAAACTTTATAAAAATGTCTACAAAATAAAGATGTAGGTATCTCGAAAACTATATAATTTAAAAAAAAGGCCAAACATAAAAAAAAAATTTCTAATAGGCTGAATTTTCGCAAGAGCGTTTTATTCATTCTAAGCAAAGAGGTAAAAAAGGGTAAAATGGGGTAAAAGAGATCAAAACTCAGTTTTTTCGTAAATATCTCGAAAACTATAATTTAAAAAAAAGGTCAAACTTCAAAAAAATGTCTACAAGGCTGAATTTTCGAAGCTTTTTTTATTCCAAGCAAAGAAGTAAAAAAGGGTAAAAGAGGTCCAAAGTCAGTTTTGTTGTATGTTCCATACACCTAATATTTCGAAAATTATTAATTTTTTCTAATTTTTCTGGGCTACAAATTTAATAAATATTGTCTTCAAATATTTTACAATTTTGTACTTAATTATTTTGAGATAATAAACAAAAAATAAGCTTCTTTATAAGATAGGTAAGTAATTACTACAAAAGTACTTACGACAGCATTGTTCTTGACTCCTGGGACACGGGAGTGCGCGATATTGTCAAATTAATAAATTGGAATTAAGTTTTTCGCGCGCCGCGAACGACCACAAAAACAGAAAGAGAGAGAGAGAGGGAGGTAGTGGTAGAGATAGGGCAAAGGAGGGTGTTCAACTTTGCACACAAAAGTTGGCGTACAATATTGTGGTCGTTTCATTGCAGCTTCTTGTTTTTTTTTTTTGTTTTCTTCTTCTCATTTTCAATTTGTAGCCCTGATGGGTTGGCGAGAAAAAAGGTCTTTAGTTGAGGATGCTATGTACATATTATATAAATAGATAAAGTAGAGTAATATTCTTATTATCATATTTACTGCTTGTATAGGTGCTAATTTATTTAAAAAAAAAAAATAATGACAATGGATTTGAAAAATGAGTATAAAGAAAAATTTAATTTAAATTAAAACAAATAACAAACAAACACCAGACGTGACCACTTCGACAAAAAAAACTAATTTTATACTAATTCATGACAATTTTCAAATATGTGCATGGAATGACGATTTTCATAATTAATTTTGGAGCAAATTCTTATAGGCTTTTTCGATTCCTAAGAATTGTACCTAATCTTGGTTTTTTTTTATAAATTCTAAATTTATTCATATAAAATCTATAATTCTTTCATTATCATCAATTATTCAAAAAAAAAAAAAAATAAAAAAACACTGAAATATCGCATCTCTCTTTCTCAATCAGCATGATCCCAACTGCTGTTTTTGAATTGTTTTTCCTCGCTCTCACCAAAATTCAATCGCATATTCGATTCGAAATCTCCATCTACACATACATTGAGGTTAAGGAGGAAACCTAGCTCTGCATCTGTCTTATAGGAGCTGATAAATCTGTCATTGTACCATTTAAGACTCACCCGGAGGCGCCCTCTCGTTAGCACCCCCATCATCATCATCATCATCACCATCACTATCGTCGTCATCATCATCGTGTTCATCTTCATCTATACACTCAGCGAAGAGCAAAGTAGAAGCAGAGATGGTATTCAGAGCGATCTTCGCGCTTTGGAATGCTAAACACAATGTTTTACGTTTTGTAAAAATTTATAACAAACAACAAATCAACGAATGGAAATTAAAATATTTACAAGAAAACAAGATGAATTTCCATAATTTTTGTATAAAAATTCTTGAATTTCAAGAGAATATCTCACACACATTGAAGTAAGAGTGGATGAAATTTCGAGGAGAACATTGGCTTCTGTTTCCGCGGTATTAGTGCAGCATGCCGGTACCGGTGTGTTGCTGAAGGACAGATGTTCCCACTTTGATGGCATTCATATGCGGGGATGCAGATATATATGGGAAGACGTATATATAGATAGATGTATTGTTGTAGATATTTTGTATATTTGTTAAGACATACCCGCGGTCTTTCATCACAATAATACTTCTTCTTTTAGTGAATGGATAACATGAGAGTAAATTACCAAATGATATGGTGAATTTCAAGAGCAATATTGTTGTTTTCTTTGGTCAGCCTAATTTGTAACAAATAATTTGAAATTTCTAGTAAGATTATCACTTATCATTTGGTAGTTGATAACTCTTTTAGAGAATCAAGGAGACATTATCACCTCTTTTAAGATTGTCAATTGATAGTTGACCAATTTTGAAAATCGATATTAAACAACTGAACAACCACTTCAACCATCTTGGGTGAAGTATATTAAATTACAATATTATTTTGGTCGTCATATTATAGTTCACACTCAGTATGAACCAAAATATTTGCATATAAGAGACCATGAATAAACCGAAGAAAGGGAAAGCTGTGTCATAGTTTGAATATAGTACTAATCTCGTGTACTTGGTGAGTCTCCTTTTTGAAAAGCTAAGGAAGCGACAGTAGAAGCACAGGTAAAGGTAGTTAGTTAATGGCACCTGCTATCTCAGGTATAATTTAGTGGCGTCTGCCATCTCAGACTGTAATTTAGTGACGTCTGCTATCTCAGACTGTAATTTAGTAGCGTCTGCTATATCAGACTGCAATTTAGTTGCGTATGTTATCTCAGACTGATATTTAGTGGCGTCTGCTATCTCGGACTATAATTAAGTGACGTCTGCTATCTCAGACTGTAATTAAGTGACGTCTGCCATCTCAGACTGTAATTTAGTGGCGTCTGCTATCGCAGACTGTAATTAAGTGGCGTCTGCTTTCTCTGACTGTAATTTAGTGGCGTCTGCTTTCTCAGACTGTAATTTAGTAGCGTCTGCTATATCAGACTGCAATTTAGTTGCGTATGTTATCTCAGACTGATATTTAGTGGCGTCTGCCATCTCAGACTGTAATTTAGTGGCGTCTGCTATCGCAGACTATAATTAAGTGACGTCTGCTATCTCAGACTGTAATTTAGTGACGTCTGCTATCTCAGACTGTAATTTAGTGGCGTCTGCTATCTCAGACTGTAATTTAGTGGCGTCTGCTATCTCAGATTATAATTTAGTAAGTAGTAAAGCCCTCTTTCTGAGATCCAAGGAGACATCACCTATATTCATACAGTAATTGTTCATTGAGAATGGCTGTACCAACTAGTGGTTATGAGTTACAGACAAATGATAAATATCACGGAATAATAATCAATTAACATTTGATAGTTGATAAATATTCAAATTTAGAACATTTTAAAAATTTATTAAAGAACTCATCAACTTTTCCGTGAATATATTCAATTTTATTTTGTGATTTACAAAGGTCTACGTCCGTCGGTCGTTATCAATGGTCAAAACTTTTATTAATTTGGTTGTTAAATATCAATTTTCAATATTTTCCAACTATAAATTGATGAACATCGTTGTAGAGGTGTAATATTGAATAAAATGAGTATATTCTAGAGCTCTCGTGTAGTATCTAATTACACGTGTAATAGTGTCACATGTACATGTGTAGTAAAAAAAAAATTCTACAAGTGTATGTTATAAATACACGTGTAATTAAAAAAGCGTAACTAACCGCGTAGTGAAGCGATTTTAAGATATTTTCACAGTAGAAAGAACGGTTTTTTGGTAGATACTACTTTATTTTATTGCACACCAACAAAAAAATATTTTCCAAAAAATTAGTTACGGCCATGTTATCTATTTTCGACGTCTTTTGAACCATAAAATATCATAAGTATGATTTACAAGCTATTACACGTGTATTGCCTAAATACATGTTTAACATTAAATACAAGTTATAATATAAATACATGTGTTCTTACACGAATAATTCAATTACACGTGTAACACGGGTACACGTGCAATAGGGGGCTTAATATATTGCTATTCCGACGCGTCTTTCGGTAATTATTTACTCACAGCAGTTTAAAATTTGGTGAAATTCTCATATTCCTAGACTTAAGTTGAGATGAAAAAGTAGTACCTATATACTCGTACACCAACGTATGATGTGATGGATTTATGAGGCATTCTAAAAAAACACACAGGAGGCAATTTATATATATGCGAGCAAAGAAAAGATTGCTAACAAAACACATCACTGACGAGTTAACAGAGCCTTAAGTTAGATATCTAGGTATGGTATGTTGTGCCTTGATTTCTTTTTGTTTTTGTGAAAGAAGCTACATATGTTGCTCTTTTAACAAGCTGAATTAAATATATGTTCACAAATTCATAGTGGGCAAAATAGAACAAATTGGAGTTTTTAATAAATTAATAAATTTACCTACAAAATGTTATTTAAAATTATATTTTTTTCTTAAAAATTTATTATATTAAAAATTATAAAAGTTGTCTATGTTCTTTTTAAGTTAAGCTAAGCGCATAATATACAAAGTCCATCATGGTATAGTGGGTGGAGATATTTTTTTTTTCAATAAAATGCAATAAATCTTCAAGAACGGATTTAACAAATCAATTTGTTTGGCTTTGAAAATATATATATAACTTTACATAGGTATAGATATTTTTTATTATATGGATGGCATCTGAAGTTGTTTCGGGTGTTGTGGGAGAGATATTATTATTTTTTTTTCTTTTGCTTTTTTTGTTTTGTGTTGATTTTCATTTAAATCTCTCAAAGTCATATATACTTCGTGGTGGATTTTTTTTCGTTGTTTTTTTTTTGTTTATTTAGTACAATTGGACAGGTGAGGAAATTAATGGAATCGGGGAACAAAAAAAATAAAAGAGAAAAGATAGATTTGAGATGAATCGTATCTATAAATTTATTTAACTGTGATATGGTGGGATGGAGATATTTTGATTAAGTGCATATTGAATGGGTAAATAAATAAAATATAGAATGCAGATAAATATAGAAATGTTCTGCGAAATGTTAAAAGTGAAGAAATATAGGTAAAAAAAAAAAAAAATTGAGAGACTTAGGGTAATAGTTGAGGTAGGCCCACAATATGATAATATTTGTAGGTAGATTTACATAATATGTATGTACATATCGTCGTCGTTCTATGAAAACTCCCTAAGTCCATTTTGTTTTTTTATGGAAACATTTGAATTAGTTATGGATATTTTACTGACAACAACTCGAACATTTTTGTGTTTGAGTAATTTTGAATTAAGAATTAAAACAACATAAAAGTTGAGACTTACATAATCGTAACATCTTGATGTTTGATTAACTATGGCGAATTTAAAAAGCGGTATCGCAGTTTTTAAAAATTGGACTTAGGGAGTATTCATAAAACGACGACGATATGTATAAAAAAGTTAATATTTGTATGAGTCGAAAAGTACAGAACCAATTTCGCTGAAATTTAAAAGTTTTTTTCTATTAGCAGCGAGATGGTTTAGAAAGTATTTGAGTAAAATCCACCTACTTCCACGCCCACTTTAACATATTTTACTTTTATCATTATTAAAAGTCCATATAGAGGGTTACACATTAATCTGCCTTCTACCTTAAACATGACATATTGTGTTATTCGTTCCACCCAGTACCACGCCTACTTTTCATATACAAATTAGAATTTGATCCTTTTATAACGTATACTATAAGAAGGCTGGAATAATAATAAAAATGAATCACTTTTGAGCCAAAACCAGGAAATGTGTAGGTATTTTGGAAATCCAACTACAAAAACTACCACTTTTCTTATATCGGAGATTCCTCCTTAATTAAGATCCCTAGAAATTAAAAATTTTAGAATTTTGGTGAAATTTTTAAATTTTTTTTAATGAGGTTAAAATTAGCGCAGCAATATTCCCTGATTGAAAAGTCATTAAGTGGATAATTTGCAATTAATTAACCGTTAATTGAGGCGCTCAGCGCCAAAACGGCCTAACACACATTTTCAAAAAAAAATTAACTAAATACGCAGATCGAACCACAATTTAATCATTTATATATTATAAAAAAACCGAAGCCCTATGTAGAATAGTTTTGTTATATTATTGCGGAAAAATGTTTGTAATGTATAAAAAAAACTTCAAAAAGGCTCGAAGATAAAAGGGCTTTGGTTGCTAAGATGAAATATAATTTTCAAAAAAAAACTTTGCATAAGTTAAGTCAACAGTACACAATGACTCCTTGAACAATTAATTATTTCAAACAAGAATAATAAACAATTTTTATCTAACTTTTATTGGAAATTAAAAAAAAAATGTTTCACATAAGCTTCTCTTTAAACTCATTTATCTCAGTTCGAAAATTTTGGTGTTAGGCCGTTTTGGTGCTGAGCGCCCCAATTATAGTTGCGATAATTTGGAAATTGTTGTTCAATGTTTTCTATGTTTTTTTTTCTGCTTTGCTAAAGTCGCTACCAAGCAAGTTAACCATCCCCTCGAAATGGGGTTCTAACTAATCTCATGTTAAATGCTTAGTTGCTTAATAATTTAAGGTTAATCAGTCTTTAATTGGGTGAGAAAATTTCGAATTTGTCGTTCCATGATGTTGTTTTTGCTGCTTTGCTAAGATCAATATCAACTTAAAGCCCCTTCAAAAAGAGGTTAGAATTTATGTTTTGTTGAAATTGTGAACATTATAACTTTGTAGTATGTATAATGTTTTCTATGTTGTTTCTGTTTTTTTTTTTTCTAAAGTCATATATGAAGTTGGCAAAGCGTTTCCTTGAATAAAAGTGAAAACAAGGTAGGTACAGTAGAATCTCGAAAAGATGAACAGATATAAAACAGGGCCCGTTCATCTTTTCAAATTGTTCATCTTTTCGAGCATCTACGTATGTTTGAGGAAGAAGATATTGTAAACATTAAAAATTATTTACATAACAAACTAAAACAAGCTCAAAAGTATTGTTCAGGAGGAACTAAAGGCAAAGAAGTACAAAATGTAAACCCGTTCATCTTTTTGAACACTGAAAAGTGAAAATTTTCCGTTCATCTTTCAGAGCTGTTCATCTTTTAGAACCGTTCATCTTTCTGAGATTCTACTGTGTTGAAATATTTATTGTTGATGATAATTTCATCTTTATTACTTGTGTTAGTTAAGATTTTGTCCTGCAATGTTTTCTATGTTTTTCCTAAATTTCCAAAAGAAAACAAAAACATAGATAACCCCGAACTTAATTTTAATTAGATATCTTAACATGTTGACGACAAGTAATAAATTTCAATTAAATAAGTCTTAACCACTATTTGAGGGAATGCTCTTCTTTCTTTATATGAATTTATATGAACAGACAGAAAACACTGCACGACAAAATTGTATAAAAATCACATTCAAAACAAATACGTAGACACTTATATAAACGGCAAGTTATCAAGCAATCAAAATTGCAATATATATTCGGTTTCAACTACGAGTGAGTGCTTTGCTATAGCTTCATACGAATTAAGATAAAAATAAAACTAAAACAATAATTAACGACTTGTGAACAGCTAATTACTAATTATTCTTCGCTTATTTAGAGTATTCGTAAAATTTTACGCGGAAAAAAAAAATAAAAAACGTGATTGTAAAACTAAAGTAGGTACCTAGAGCATTTGCTCAAAACTCAACTTTTTGTATAGCAAATGATCCATTTATATATATTTTTCAAATTTTTTTTGTTATGCGCTCTAAAAATATTAAAGACCTTATAGCTTCGCGCGTGTAATTGGTAAGTTTATTTGGACGAGCAATTCCTCTGAGCATGTTCTCTATTTTATTAATTTTTGGTACTTAAAGTCAACCAAACTCAAGAGTTTGCTGGAATTTGCTTAATTTATATGAATAAAAAAAAACTTCTAACTTTTAAGCAGTAAACAAAAAGTTTTGACTGATTTTCAAGAAGGTGCTTCGCTAACTAAGAATATTGGCAATATTTTACACGAAACAAACAAAATAGAATGTAAAAAGCGTATCAATAATTCAACAAGTCCAATTAAATAGTGCTAAGTCTTCTACTTGGCTGATTAATTTCAGTAAAATATAGAATTTGTATTATTAAAACAACCTTTTTATAAAAAGCATCACGCTAAGTAAAGTTTAGTAAAGTTAAGTATGTACTTCCTTAAAGCTCCACTTTTTGGAGTAAATGCTACATTTTCTTTAAGTAAAATTATTTGAAATGTTATTATTTCTGTTCAGCTGTAGAAATATTCATCACGTGTAATTCATTATTTTTTTTATGGAGCACTTGCTCTGAGTACGTTCTCCATTTTATTAATTTAAGGTAGGTACTCAAAGTAAACCAAACTCAACAGAGTTTATTTCCTCTGACGTTTCTTTTTAAGAATGAAGCCAAAACTCACTTCATTATGTGGTAACAAGTAGAGCATTTGCTCAAAAATCCACTGTTTGGTGTAAAATAGGCACTTCATTTTTGTATATCTAAGTAAAAATAGTTGAAATATTAATAGATATCTATTTTTGGGTGTAAAAATATTTGCTCTGAGCGAGTTCTTCATTTTATTTATTTAAGGTATTCAAAGTAAACGAAACTCAAGACAGTCAACTGATGGGTAGAAATCACCGAGACGAAACACCAGTTTTTTGTTAACTAAATGCCGTTAAAATCAATTTTGAAACTCAAGGGAGTCTATATTTTCTTTGGAGTAGTTTCTTTTTAAAATATGATGCTAAAACCCATTAAACTGATACTTTTTACATAAAGTTTATCATAAAATAAAAATTAAATTTATATTCATGATCTTATCAAGCTATAAGCTCACCCTCAATTTGCCTTAAAATCAATTATAACATTTTTTAAACCAAAAATCAAATATAATAGAATCGACACAAAAGCTAAAAAAAACTTCAATATCAAGATCAAATAGGAATATTTTCGATCAAAACTTAAGAAAAAAAAAAGTGGGCGTTGTAAAATGGTCATTTCCCGCAAAGCATCACTATTAACATACCTATAGACTAGACATAAGACATCTGTTAAATTCTTTAAGCCTCGACCGCGCTTTTAGTAATTAACACCTCTCATTTAATCCCAACTTGATATTAATTTGAATTCTTTTCAAAAATTTCTTTGATTTCACTGTTCTTTTTTTATGTTTGATTCTTCTTCTTTTTTTTTATTTTACCCATCATCAGACAGACAAAATCATTTTGACTGAATTCATATTAAATTGATCAAAAAAAAAAAAAAACCTAAATAGCCAAGACTTAATCATATACTAGATATATGTAGATATTCTCTTACCATAGAAATTGCCTATTAGAAATAAAACGATTGATGACCCTCGAAGATCTAAGCCACCTTTAACACAAAAAAAAATATCTACTTCCAATCCGACGATGGTCGAAATATCAAAGATTAATTCAAAATATATGGAAATGTTTATATATATTGAGAAAAAAAAAGAAGAAAGAATTCATTAAACTGCCCACATAAATCTGTCAATTTTATGAAAACCAGAGAAATCAAAAGAACAACCATAACAAAAAAAAAAAAACTTATATATACATAGGTAGGGGTACCTACACCAAAATGAACGAATATCAATTTATAAAATAAATTTAAAAATTCGTTTCATCTAAATTAGTTCAGTAAATCTCATAGCTGATGATGATAATCATGATGACTAGGTATTAGATTGTGTCTACATGCCGCATATATATTCATAGAGACTAAATTCTTATATGAGCGAACGATATTACATTCATACATAATGAATATTAGATTAATCAAAAATATTTCATCTTCTCAACACACAAGTTAACGCGCTTATAGTATTTTGTCGTTTTTGAATAAATTTAAATTTTTGAATAAATTAGCAAGGTTTCATTTTTCTTTAGAGCAATATTTTTGGGTTTTCATCTTTATTGTTTATCTATACTTTAGGTGACCTTAAAATTTATGTGCTTAACTTATAACTATGATTTTGATTAAAATGATTTAGAATGGCAAGGCTTCTTTTGTGGATCTTTTCAAATCAATAACATTCTATCTTTTGCCTTTATCTTTGATTTTGATACGAACTAAGGGTATTTAGCTGAAGTTGACTGGTTGAGTTGAAGTCTTTTAATTTTGGGCAAATTTATTTTGACTTTTTCTTAAATGATTTTTTCGAACATTCTTGAACATAACCAAGTGCACCAAAAAATAAAAATTTTGTATTGATGATTTTCAAGATATAGGCTATGGCACTCTAAAGGACTATGGGCAATTTTGTATGGAGTTTGGGCCCACTTTCAACATTCCTCAACAGTGATGAAACGTATGTCATATGAAAACGTATAGAGAGGACTTTATTTCATTATATGGCAGCTAAATTGAAATCGAGCGCAAAAGTTGTGTTTTGGCACATTTTATAAAAAAAAAGTATTTAAAATTAAAAAAAAATATTAAAAAAAAAATGACAACACTTACTAAAAAGTGTGAAAGCCTGAAGTCTGTTCTTTCATTTTATTTTTAAATCAACTTATTTGTGTAAATAGTTTTCGAAAAAATTACTTTCAAACTCAAAAAAATATGTATTTTTATTTATTTAACAAGCCTGTTTGTTTGAGTTAAAATTCAATATCATGGCCAATTTTTAAATCTAAAAACCAGTATTGAGTCAAATGATTTTTTTTTCAGGATGCTCTTTTAAAAATTGAAGTAAAAAAAAAGTTTGATCAAAATGTCGTATTATCAATTAATTTTGAGCAAAATGGTGCTGGATATCAAAAATATTTTAATGCAGAAAATTAATCTTACTATCATACAATATTTAAGTGAAACAAACAAAAATCAATTATGGACAGGGTGACCAAATACATGGTTCAAAGCAGGGGTTTTTCAAAATTGCCCTAAAACTGCCGTTATTCGAAAACCTTTATGATGGGGTACGGGCAAGTTACTAAATTCTGAGTAGTCATGACTTGCTTTATGACCAGTTTCAGTTTGGACCATTGTTTATGGGTCACCCTATATACAGAAAAGTAGTAACTTTCTTTTTCAGCTTTTTGAGTTTGAAAGAAAATTTTTCGAAAACTGTTTATACAAATAAGTTAATTTAAAAATAAAATGAAAAACCAGACTTCAGGCTTTTAGAAAAAGTGAAACACTTTTTTGTAAGTGTTGCCATTTTTAAATATTTTTTTTTGCATTTTAAATACTTTTTTTTATAAAATGTGCCAAAACACAACTTTTGCGCTCGATTTCAATTTAGCCTCCATATAATGAAATAAAGTGCTCTCCATACGCTTTTATATGACATAAGTTTCACCACTGTTAAGCAATGTTGGATAGTGGGCTCAAAATGCCCATGGTCCTTTGCCAAGAAGTTACTTTTCTATATTTGCTAAATTTTACACAAAACAAAAAATTAAGTAGAAAGTAAAGCACTTGATCATGACTCCACTTTTTGGAGAATATGCTCCAGTTGGTACAAAAAAAAAAATATTTCCAATGTTAATACCTCTTTTCGTCTGAAAAAAAAACATTCATCACGTGCACTTGGCTTATTTATTTTATGGAACCTAACTTCGGACGTACAGTTAAGTACAGTTCTTTAGCCGTACTACGTCGATTGTGGATTTCCTTATTTTCCTTCCCATTTCAGTGTACAGACATTTAAGACATCGTCATATCCTACTCAATCCTCCCTCCACTACCTAAACGATCAGACTGTGTTAAAAAATAACATTTAAAGGTAACCCTTTCAATTATAAAAAAAATGAAGCATTTGCTCTGAGCATGTTCTCTGTTTTTTTTTATTTAGGTACTCAAAGTAAACCAAACTCAAAATATAAGAAGGTTTTTTTAATAATACAAATTCTATATACTTTACTACTGAAATACATCAGCCAAGTAGAAGACTTAGCACTATTTTAATGGACTTTGTTAAATTACTGATTCAAAATAGCTTTTAACGGCCTTTAAATCCTACAAAAATTGGCGTTTCGTCCCGGCGATCTCACTTGGACTCATCAGTTGACTATAGTGAGGGCCTTTGTCAATACGCAATATAGTTTATTTTTTCTGAAGTTTTTTGGCTTTTGGCTTATTAAAAGGCTTGCAACCTTTTATTTTCTGTTTACCTTTATACATTTTGTAGGACTGATAATTTACTTTCGTTAAGTTGTTTTTTTTTTTTTTTTTTTTTTTCAAACCCTTCTTTTGTTAACATAAACTTTGTAGAAATTTGTATACTTTCTGTCAATGCGTTCTTTCCTATGTTTTTTTAACATTTAATGTATTTTCAACATTCAACATTTTCGAACCTAAGTTGATAGATAAGTAGCTCCTCATGATATTAAATATCTATTTGAACCTAATCCGATTACCTATTATTAAAGTGCGGACTCATACATAATTAAATAAAAAAAAAAATAAACTCTTCAAGTTATGCCGAATTACAATTATGTATCTAAAGAGTTAAGACAGACACCAGACACAATATCTAAAATATATGAAAATCAATCGATGCGCAACAAACATGATTCAAGCTCACCCTTTTATGTATATTGAAATTACCATATTATAAGAATGTTAGTTTTGTTATATCAACGAGTTTTTGACATTTAAATGGAAAAATCAAGTCAATAAAATGGGCTTACAAGTTATATTCTTATAAGATAAAACTTCAACTTCAATAATGAGAGGTATTTAAGTATCTAATCGTTGTTAGGTTTATATGTATATAACGATGAAAATGGAAAATCAGCTACATAAATCAGGTGATAAAGGATTTGGAAAAAAAAAACGATTAAAAGTGATAACATATAGGTTTAACATTTTAAGTTTGATTTTGTTCTATTTTTACATAAAGAAGCTTTTAACTTTATTTTGTATATACAAAGATTTTGTGACAGTAGGTATGTATGTACAATTTGACCTTTTTTTAGTTTGAGGCTATAAATATTTAAATGTCTATGGCTACCATGTTAAGACTTTAGGTCAATCAACTTATAATAAAAACTGATCGAAATTGATGATATGAAGATACAAAAAGTTATTGGAAAAGTGTTAAAAATTGTAATTTTTTTTCAGAACTTTGATAATTTTTAGAGAGCTTTAAGAAAACGGTGAAAAAGTATGATATCTAATAAAAGAAAAACTTGAATAATTTGTATAAGGTACTTAATGCGGAGAAGACCATAAACAAACGACTTAAACAGAAGAAGTCTATAAATTTTTTTTTTTTTACTGTTGAAAGTTTTAATGAAACACTGAAAAGTGGCTATTAGACCATTCAATAAAACATTTGACTCGGAAAAAATTGCCGGAAAGCTGAATTTTAGTATCTAGCCTCCTCATGGCATTATTAAGAAAATGTCAAAAGTCCCCATCGATACGAGCGCCGCTAACAATTTTACGTGGGGTTGAAGGCCCCCCAAAATGGTTTTTCATGAATAGGTACCTCCCAAATGGTTATTCGTACAAAAAAAATTTCACTCACATGTTTGCAGTTTGGAAAATAAGATTAACATACTTTTTTTTAGTCAAAATAACCGTTTCCGAAATAAACCAAATAAAAGAGTTAAATGTCTTACTTTTCTGTATAGTTTGGTATCTTAGTTAAAAAATAGTGCATGTTGTGATGAATACATCAATTGTTTTTTTGTTGTCGGTACATTACATGAACATGATTTTAAGATATCGGCCCACTTCATTTGTCCACCCCTTTAAGTGGGAGGGGCAAATAAAAAAAAAAATATTGAAAATAGAAAATGAATATAAAAATACAACGGGAACACCTAAAATATCATGTTATCATGTTAAAAACTGTTGAAGGACAGAATGCGCTTTATGCCTTTTGAAACTCAAGGTGAATTTCCTCAAATATGGAAAACTTCTTTCATAATCCCAATTCACAAAAAGGGTCCAAAAAGCGATGTTAAAAATAATAGCCCCATTGTCAAGCTTTCTCATTTAGGTACTTAACCTATTCGAAAGTATTTTGCATGAAATTTTAAGTTTTTTTTGAAAATCGTTCATCTCCCCTAGACAACACGGTTTTCTTAAATGTAGATCCACAACCACTAATCTTGTTGAATTTGTGTCGCTTACCCTCTCAGCCTTAGAGAAAGGTTGCTAAGTCGATGTTGTTCCAACCAATTTTATTAAGGCCTTTGACAATACTCTTCAAAGTGTCCGCTCCCACGTTGAACCCTCCTTGTTAAAATGGATTTTCTCTTACCTTGAAAAGCATTATTATAGTGTGCGTTTCAGATTTGCCCTTTCAAGCCCTTTTCTTAGCTACCTTCAATGTCCCCCAAGTTAGTCACTTAGGTCCACTTCTTTTCATTCTTTACTTTTAATGATGTTGAAATGGTCAATAAACATTCCTCTATCTCAATGTACGCCGACGATATCAAGTTTTTTCAAGACAATTTCTTCGTTTGATAACTCCCTCTAATCTAAACAATCTTGACAGTTTTTCAGCCTCGCGCCTCGAAAACAACTTGGAGCTTAACATTTCCAAATGCCAATCTTTCACTTTTTCACGCAAACGTATTATATCTGTTCCCCGTCTCTATTTTATCCATGATCAACCCATACTCACTGTTCAAAAAAATTCGAGGCCTTGGCATATTATCTGACCAGGAACTCAATTTCGTCACCCATATAGACGAAATAGTTCTTAAATCTAATTCAGCACTTGGCTTCGTGAAACGATGGTCCAAAGAATTCTCCAACCCCTATGTGACCCGTTCCCTATACATAACGATTGTTCGCCACCTCCTTGAATATGTCTGCGTCAAGTATGGTCCCCTTATCAAGATATTCATATAGATATGTATTTCCAGAATCGAAAGCGTACAACGTGGTTTTCTTCGCTTTGCCCTTCGTGATCTAGCTTGGAATAATCCGTTGATTCTACCTCCCTATTTGGACCGCCTTGAACTAATTAACCTAAATTCACTGGAAGATCGTAGAGAAATTTCCGACATTCCCTTCATTCATCGTCTACTCTCCGGATCCATTGACTGCAGTTCGCTCTACAACTATATCTTTTTTAACACTAACCCTCGTAATATACGAAATCTTCGTCTGTTATATCTTCTCACCCACCGTACTACTTATGGCTCCAACGAACCTATCTCTCGCATGCTATACGGAGTGTTAATTCGAACTTTAACTGTTTCGACTTTAACCTCATTTATACTCCTTGCCTAAAACTACGCCTTCTTAACCTCTCTCCCTCATCGCGATCTTATAGCTTAGGTTCTAAGTTTTTAAGTCAATTAGCTTGTATTAAGCCAAATAAATGGGGGGTTTGTCCCCACCAAAAAATTTAAATGAACTGGAAAGCAGTTATTAAACTTATGCCATAGCAAATTTCAAAGGACTTGGGTAGGTACTTAAAGTCATTCTTAGCAAGATTACACAAAAACAACCAAAAATTGTGATCGTAAGAAAAAAAAAAAAAACAGAAATGATAATAGGTATAACTGTACGAAGAAGGAATAAATTATGAAAATATGTATAACATTTCGGGCTTTGAAAAAAATGTTGCTGAAAATTTCAATGGTTTTCCGTTTAATTCTATAGAATTTTCACATTTCCTGGTTTTTCATTCAAATAAAGGTAGTCGTAGGTACATAAAATATAATGTGCAGATACCTACCTAAGTAGGAAATAGGAAACAAATTCGAAATGAAGAAGATGATATTTAGGTATGTAGCTATGCATATGTAGGTACCTACCTACAAACGTTTTATATCAAAAATCTTAATTCACTCTCTACAAGTCACATCAATAGGTATTTCTAGCTGAAGTGAGCATCCTTTTGGGAAATTTTTAAAACTCTTTTAATTTGCCGTCGCAAAAACCAGATAGAAATTACAAACAAAGTAATTATTTTTAGATTTTTTCTTTAACAAAACTAAAAAATCACTGAAAATATTACATACATAATATTCTCTAAAATAAATCAAAAAAAAAAAATATTAAAATGTCCACGCGCACCTAACATTACGCACATTTATGTTAATCCGATAAATCCAATGTCCGCAAGTCCATCAACGCTATCACGAAGAAGCAGAAAAAAATGTCTGTGTAGGTAGGTATCTATAACAATAACCGTTTTAGAAAAATCAAATAAATAGTAAAATCTAAAAACTAAACTCACATACCTACCTAACTACATATTGGTTAAAAAGAAATTGAATTTTGATTGATTCACCATCACTAATTTATTAAAAAAAAAAAAAAACATGTTTCAACCCCGACTTCCTCTATTTTCCAATTGCAATGCAAAAAAAAAAAAAAAACCGGAAAAATATCTGCTCCACACCGCCATCTCTTTCTGTTTGTTTACAAAAAAAAAAAAAAAAAAAAAAAAAAAACAACATGTCTTCACAATGGAAACGTCCCAATAGATACAGTAGCTAACGCGTGCAAGTGAGAAGGCCAATTGTTTTGAACTGTCATAAATCATCCCACCGTTTTGGATGCTGTGCTCTGATGTACCATAGTGGTGTAGTTGAGTCGCTGTTCAATTCCAATTCCATCCAATTCGAATGGCAAAAATGTTTTCCAGTCTCATTTTGCACTCTCTCGTCATCGTCGTCGTTCAAACTATCTCTCAATTCAGAGCGAGAATTAGATACTCTTCGAAATTTATAGATACTTTTTTTTTTGTAAAGACCAAAAATATAAAACGCCAAAAGGGATAGGGGGACTTGAACACTCAAAAGAGCAACAACTGTTTTTCTTATAGGAACCTGGAAACGAAACAGATTTATAAGAGAACCATTTATCGCACACTTCCACATCCGGTCGAATGTATTGGTTCAGAGTTGTTGGGCAAAAAAATAGTATCTATGTGTTGAACCACACAAGCGCACAAAACACCGCCATTGCCCTGGAAGTGGTGTTGAGTTGAGTTTGAATATCTTGCTTTGCCGCAAGGATTCTCCTCTATGCACAAACCAAAGCAAGGCGACGAAGAGTTTTTCAGTCAACAACAGACCGTTATACAGTGATCATGTCCACAAAAGTTTTATTCGTATTCGTCGTTTGTCGTCAGCGATTCCAATTCCACAAAACAAAATAATCTGCTGTCAGATTGAGCGGAGAGGAGCGGAGTGTTAAAGATAAAAAAAAAAAAAAAAAAAAACTTCCGAAGAGGGTTAATTAATATCTGGTTCAAGTCCCACACTGCGCGCCATATACATAGATACACTTACTTACAGAGTATCTTTCTCAGATAAATAGATAGATAGATAGACAGACAAGACAAGCAGCGGCTCTTCTTCTGCTGCTTCGGATCAATCAGAATTTTTTGACGTGCCACACTCTTCTCGTTCGTCGTTCGTATATATTCTGGTTTTCGTTCGTGTATATATATCTCTCTGTGTGTTTTGTGTGTTGTCGTCGTCAATGTGTGTAAAAGATACGTTTTTGTGGAGTATCTACAACAACTGTGCTTGCTGGCTGCTGTATGTCATTCCGTAGACATACGCGGTACGTTCGTTAGTTGAATTCATTCATTCATTCAGTATTTTCGGATTCTGTCAAACGAGACGTTGTATGTTGTGTTCGTCGTCACAAAAAGAAAAAAATTAAAAAAAAAAAAAATTATTCGTTTGTGCATCACCTTATAATTTATAATTGGCCGCCGCCGCTAAGTGAAAAAAAAAAGATATTTTTTCTTGTTATTTTTTTGCTTTTCTTTAAAGAGGCGTTGACAAGATTTTCTCACGGTTTTGTTTTTTTTTTTTTTGCATCTACAATAAATGTTTTCCTTCATTTATAAATGCTAATTGGAATTAAAAAAAAATAAATAAATAAATATTCGCCTCCCAAATTCATATCTAGTCAAAAGTTGATGAAATATTTTTATTTTTCATAACAATTATAACAAAAAAAATAACAAAAAACAACACAAAAAAAAACAAACAAACTTAAAATTTTAATATTTAAATTATATATACGAAATCAAGACTGATTAAAAACAAATTAAAGATAAAAAAAACCACAAAAATAAAAAAATCCAATATCTTCTTAACCAATGTATACGTAAATTTTAAAATAAATTTAATTTTCGAAAATCTTCTTTAATAAAATTTAAAATAAATAAAAAAAAAATAAACTCAAAAATATTTTTCTTAACTCCAAGTTAAACAAAAAATAAACGAAGTATACGATCTTAAATGCAATAATACCTACAAAAAAATAAGAAAAAAAAAACAAATACAAAAAATTGTTTATATTTTTCTCTCTTTGAAGAACTTAAATATTATAATTATCTCTTAATAAAAAAAATAAATATTTAAGAAAAAAAATAAGTGTTATTAAATAATTAAAAAAAAATAATGTGAATTAGTGTTAATTAAATAAATGAAAAAAAATTCCTAAATAATAAAATAAATTGCAATTAATAGTGATATAAGAAAAAAACAACAACAAATAAGTGATTTTAAAGAAATTATTTAGTGGTGAACTTATAGTATAGATAAAAATTAACTAAAATAAAAAAAAGTAAACAAACAACAACAAATCAAAAATTCTCCAAAATGTTACACGAAGCATTGATGTTAGAAATCTACAGACAAGCATTAAATGCTGGGTAAGTTTATCGCACAATTCAATTTTTGCATAAATTTTAGTTGTACTTAGATATGACTGTTAGACCTTGGGTATTAAATTGTGTTTAATTAAACGACCAAAAATCTTTTAAGTTCAACCTGAATCTGCTTCTAGATTTTCGAGGGAATAGGAAGATTGCAGAGTAATTTTTACAACAATTTTGTTGAAATTTCTAATTTTCTAAGTTCTTGGAGTTTTTTTTTTTTTTTTGGAGATAGTTCTACTTTTTTTGGGCCACAGATAATATAGATTTAGTTAAGCTTTTGAATTTTCTTGTTTAGGTTTAAGAGAGAGATTGATAAAAATTATCATTTACAAATTGTTTTTGTTTTGAGAGGAAAATAGGCAAACAAATATTTATCAAGGCAGGTTTCAAAAGTTCTAAAAGTCTGCTAACCAGAAAAAAAATTGATAAAATTTTTGAAACAATCAAACAAACATATAAATAGGTATATAAAATATTTAAGCGTTTATTGATTTTGTTTCTTTTCGTTGTCAATAAAAAAAAAGAAGAAATCTTGGTTTTAGAAAAAATATATTGTCGAATATTGTCTTTAGGCCCAATAGATAAATTTCTATTTTTAGACTAAGCATATACCTACGAGTATAATCTTGAGCAAAGTCTGAAATAATTGTTGAATAAATTTGAAATAATCAAAGGATAAGCAATGATTTAAGTTTAATAATTTTTTTTTTAAATTCCTGTTGTTATTGAAAATTCGGGAATAATACTTTTTCGATCTGTATTAATTGTTCAATAGTAGAACAGGTAGCTGCAGAGTTTAATAGCATAAACAAAAAAAAATTAGGTATTCAGGAAGCATTTTAGGGAACGTCGTTAATATTAGGAAACGTGGTCTCAAACCTTTAAAAACTTTACACATACCTAACGATATTATTTAAAGCAACAATAAGAGTTTTTGCTGAGAGGGGCAGAATCGGGCCTAAAGAAAAATATTGTGCAGCATAGTAAATGCAAGGCAGAAACAAAGATTTAAGCCTTAGCTTAGTGTCTATTAGGAGCTGAGTTAGAGAAGTGGAACAATTTTCCAACACCACTAGGTACATATAGTTTCGGAACAAAAAAAGTGACATTACCGTTAGCTGGAAGGGGTAGATTTATTTTTAAGCCGCCATGATTACTAGCTAGATTAATAGCTTAAAGATTCTTGTAGTATCACAATGGATTAGCCTATGGTCTTAATGTGTCAAGCGTCCCTCTTGTCAGCCCCGTATAGCCTAGCCTAACCTTACCTTGTATCTTACTTCCTTTTTTCGTGACTTTTTTGATAAACTAGAAGCATCTATATTAGATTAGTTAGTTGTCAAAGTCTAAAAATTCAAGTCGAAAATGTGATATAAAGACAGGTTGATGGTTTGTTACATGAAATTTTTTTTGAGATATTTTACAATTATTTAATATATTTGGTTGGATTTAGGGTCAAACCAATTGCATGGAGTTAGTTCAATTGTAGATCACTAAACGATCTTCATTTATTCTGAAAATAAAGCCCTTAATTTGTAGTCCAATTGTTAATCCCTAAAAGATCTTCATTTATTCTGCAAATTAAATCTTCCAACAAGTTAAATTGACAAGAGAGATGTATATCTTTGTACATAATCTGCAAAAAGATACAATATGAATTTAAAGCACACATATGGAAGGTCATTGAGAAATATGCAAAGTAAAATAGGACCGAAAATGGAACCCTGTGGAACCCTTGAAAATAAAATAAACTGAATCAGAAAAGATATATAACCAACTTTAGATCTTATAGTTAGTTTTTAATCAAATGTAGATACTGATTTTCCACTGAAGCCAAAGTGCAAATTTATCTTTTTATAGAAGGGTTGATATGTTAACAGATCTATATCAGTGTCTTAAATATAATTTTTTTTTGTAAATTGTTCACCATTTTTATGACCCAAAAATGAGATTTGATACTGAGATAAAGCTTTTTACATACCTCTCAATATGTCGTGATTAACTTAAACGCTTAGGAAGTCGGTATACACAAAATAGTTAATATTTGATCATAACGAATTTTTATACCATCATGTGCTGTAGAACAGCTATAATTTGGGCGGGAACCTGATTTAACCGATAAAAATAAATTATGGTGACTGATTGTGTTGTTAGATGTCTTTAATTCGCCAAAACTTCTTCTAAAAACTTCGTTAATAATAAGACCTCATGCCTTTAATAATTAGTCAAAATAATTAAAAATGGTTTTAGAAGAAGCGAATGAAAGATATCTAACCAAACATCAAGTCACCATAATTTATTCGCATCGGTTTAATGTCTTTGACATCAGGCTTTGTGTAGGTACCTATACTACCTATGTATATATAGGATTTTCATCATTTTTTTTTATAAATTTGACGGGAACTGCATCTTGCTCCACATAATTAAACTTGAGAGAAGAAATGAAGAAAATACCTACATAGTACATATAATATTATAATTGGGTGTAAAATTAGAAACCTAAAAGTTATTTAACGTAAAAGCTTTGTAAAGATCAATTGTGTCTAGGAAAATTATCAAAAATCTTCTTTTTATCTGCTCCATTATATTGAAAACTACTCCAAAAGATTGCTCGTAAAAGCAGTCTGGTGTTAGTATAAGTAAAGATCTAACTGCTGTAATACTAAATTTCTTAAAAAAAGGGGAACATTAAATTCAGGGAAACAAAAGCATACTGTTCAGTATTTTTTTTTTTTCAAATGTCTAATTTAAATTAAAAAAAAAACAGATTTAGAAAACAATTTATCTTCACCGACTTCAAGTAGGACTTATTCGATTGTTTTTTTGAACGCCCTTTTAGGTGACTATATTGTTGGATATTTAAATAAAATTTAAGAACAGTTTTTTTTATAAAATTTTGTGTTCTCAACAAACCAGTGTATCTTTATTTTTAATTTTATAAGCTTTATTCTATTCTTTGGCAGAATTTGTTACTTCGGTGGAAAAAATAAGCTAATTGACAAAATTTATTACAAAAATTTTAATTTTTTTTTTGGTAGGTGTACCCATCTTCCCCTTTTTTATTTAAGTCTATAATTTTAACGATTGAGGATCATTATTCCTTTAATTTATTTGTTGAGGTCAAAAAATAAAAACTCCGATTTTTGAAAATAGTGTGGACCTTTATTTTTTTTTACCCTAACTATAGGAACTGTTGGAATTATGACATGAAATGGCATAATGCAAAATTTCAAGATGAATTTTCTTTGACTTCTTCGAAAAAAAAGATTAAAAATAAACAAAGTTAAAAAATAAAAAAGGGGGAAATTGGTCTAAAGGCTGAAGGGGTTGGAATAGCGTTACTACCTTAGGAGCAGAAAAAGAAAATGTAAATTGAGAAGCTTATTGATCTGACAAAAAATCGCATTTGTACAGTAGAACTGGCCGTCTTAATCATTTCAATTGGTAGTATAAATATAAATATAAGAGTCGGTAAGCATCGACCATAATTCGCTTCTTAGAAGGGTATGACAGCATCTAACTGATGAGCCCAACTGTCGTACCTGGCCGAAATGCAATTTTTGAAGTTGAGGTTACTTGAACTTATAAATTAAAATTAATTATAAACCTTTAAAGCAATTTTCTAGTTTCTAACTGTACTAGAGTCATCTTGAAATAATTATGAAATGTTCATTGAAAGTAACCTACAAATTCAGTTATTCATTCGAGATGAACAGATTATCAGGTTTGTACTTAGATATTATATGTTAGTCAATATTATGAATATATTTTATGGGTTTATAAATTCGGAGATGGCTTAGTAAAATAAATAAATTGGGTGGCGCGACAGCTCATGTAGAACCATGGCCTTGTGACTTACAACTCTCAACCACTCCTGTGTGCGTGTTATTGGCAGGAATGGAGGGGACCTACAATTTTCTGCCGAATCCGAACGGCTTAGGTGAGAAGCACTTTTTCATGACAATATGATACTCTTGGAGAAATTGTCAAATTCTCGCAAGAGGCAGCAATGATCAGATGGACATTTTTTTTCCAATAGTGTTCTAAAAAGATTTAATAAATACAAGTGATGGGTTTGAATTGTGCAAGGTACCTACCTACCTAGCTAAACTAATTTTTCGATAAATCAAATTTTGAGCAGGATCTACACTATACCTATCGAAAAACTGTCGTAATTTTTCATACAGCCATAATTTTTTTTTCAATTATTATTAATTCATAAACTTTATCTGATTCATGGACTTCAAGGACTGAAAAATGCCCTACATATATTTTCTGCCTTAGTATTAACAATTTTTTTTCTTCAAAATTAATATTATGCAATGAACGCCTAAAATATGGCATGAATGTAGACATTTTGTGAGTCTAGTAAATCCACCAATAGGGATAATTCGATATACAGTGGTGGCCAAAATAATAAGAGTGAATGATTAAATTTTCTGCACTTTATAAATTCTACCGTAATAAGCTTCCAATTTTTTTTTTTTTTAATGGTACGCAACACCTGTGGAAACATGTCAAAAACTAATTGACTCTATGCCAAGAAGGTGTGAAGCGGTTCTTAAGAACAAAGGCCACGCCACCAAGTACTGACGTCTTCAGGTTACCCATTTACTTATATTCTTAAATAAGTAGAATTTTAACTGATTTTTTGCCTTATCCTTAGGAAAGAACTGATTCACTCTTATTTTTTTGGCCAGGAAAAAGACGCCTGAAAATATTTTTTTTTCTATATTTTATGTTATAAACTTTGTTTTTTTTTTTTTTATTCACATTACCACTTAGAAATAATATTTACTATAATATTTGTGAGTATTATAAGGCTTTTTTCAAAAAATAAAGACTTTTGTGATAAAATTGTAAAAAAAAATTTCACTCTTATTATTTTGGCCACCACTGTAAGTACTATGTAAAATCATAAATTATTTTTTTCCAGAATGCTAGATCTAGGTAGGTACTGTATAATTGCAATAGAACTTTCAAAAAAGAATAACTAAAATGTTTTATAAGAATTTTTTTTTAATAATACAAATTCTATATACTACTGAGATAGGTACATCGGCCAAGTAGAAGACTAAGCACTATTTTATTTGGAATTGTTTATTGATTCAAAATAGCCTTTAGTCCTACAAAAATTTGGCGTTTCGTCCCGGCGATCTCACTTGGACTCATCAGTTGACTAGTGAGGGCCTTTGTCATTATGCAATTTTTTGTTAACTTCAGTTCATCATACAAAGATTTCGTGACGAATATCTAGAGTAAACTATGTATGTATATTCATCCAACAAGACTAGAATTCCTAATCATTAAATTGGAAGTTTTTGTTTTTGTTTTTTTGCAAAATACTTTCGGACAAAATGATATTTTACGACTATAATTGGACATTTTAATACGTTTCCTTCCATTTAAGGCAACATATTATTTGACTTATTACTTTTATTTATATAATCCTTACATTTAGAATATATGAATTTTTAATTCGAATTCATCTCATTGACGTCATATCCCCATTTGATCTTCTGATCATGCTTAAAACTTTGACATGTTGTTACGATTTCTGGTTGATCAACTGAAAAGTCATATTTTTTTGTCAGAATTAAAAAAACTGGCACCTCAGATTCTTTGTTGTAGATCCAGCTGCAACCTATACAATTAGAGGCTCATCATAAGTGCATGTTATAGAAAATAATTAAAAATAATGCAAACGAACACAAGTAGGTACACAAATACTGGCATATTCGTATACTAGGTGTGTTTTATTCATTGCTGCATAGCCAGCGCAGCACAAGTCTAAATAAAACAATTACTCACTCTATACGTTAATTTCAATAATTCAAAGTTCTATCGCCAGCGCAGCCATCTTTTTTTTTTACTGACTTCTTTTTCGCCAGCAATCAAATTGTTTTTGTTTGCCAAGGGAAATTTTGCTGCGCTGGCTATGCAGCAATGAATAAAACACACATATTGTTTGTTTTTTGCAATCCCGGGGGCAATTGGTTGAAAAAAAAAACCACAACGGGGATGAGCGACGCCGCATCACAGAAAAAAACATGGAATTTTCATACAAACTATCGATAACATGTACCTACATATGTAATTTATGCCGGTAACACAGTTTTTGTGTGCGCTTAAGTTAAGCACCGAGAATTCTCTGGGATTATCTAAGCTCGCAGGGGATTAATTGTTGTTGCATTTTACATGAAAATTCTTTACCACCGACGTCGTTTTTTTTTCATCTAATTCCCCCGGGCTTGCAGAAAAAAAAACACGCCTATATCTAATGTGTATGTGTACAAAATTGTAAAAAATAAATATGGCGATGTGTCAGTCATATATAAATTCAGCAATATTGGGTTCTTCTCATAAACTGATGTCGACCAAACTTAGTATGAGAAACTTTATCTCAAGCGTTTATATGTATGTTATCCTCTTTGTTGAATAGAGCTTGAGGGGACTTACGGAATTTAAATCACGAATTTTTTAAGCATCGGGTTTTCCACAGAATTTGTGTTGACTGCGGCGTATAAACCAAAAAACTACCAAGAGTTAAAAAAAAAAAATTTTTTACTTGTAAGTAATTTGTATTCAAAATCTTGTACCTAAGTAGAATAACTTAAATTGACGAAGGTCTAGTATTTGATTCCAAGCTTCTGCCACCTAAAAAAAAATCAGAAATTCAATGAAATCGACGGAATAAAGAATGGCCACCTAAAAAAAATCAGAAATTCAATGAAATTGACGGAATAAAGATTGGTCAAGTCTAATAAACTGACATTCTAGTATGAATAATACAATAAATAATAATATAAACAAAAAGGTTTTACACGGGTTATACTGCCTCTTGCGAGGAATTGACAAATTCCCCACGAGTATATAATTGTCATGAAAAAGTGCTTCTCACCTTAGCCGTTCGGATTTAGCAGAAAACTGTAGGTTCCCTCCATTCCTGCAAATTACACGCACAAAGAAATGGTTGAGAGTTGTAAGTCACTAAGCCCTGTGGTTCTACATGAGGTGTAGCGCCACCCAATTTATTTTTATTTATTTATTTATTTATCAATTGTTTGTGTATTTTTTCTTATAAAATAATTTATTCTTAAAAATCTATAGTAAGACCCAGAATAACATTTTGCAAGTTTATCTCACTTCTAAGAGAGTTCTTAAAATTGTAGTATATCAACAACTTTAAATACACATAAAATTGCATTTTTTTTTCTTCGCCTCAGTTCTTGTTCTATGCGCACTTTCATATTATTTTGTATATCAAGAAATACCAGGAAATAAATCTTAGATAATATACAAGATTGATACTAATAGGTTATAAACTTTTATATGTACAAACTTATGCATAACAAATTTAGCATCGGTACATTTTACAAAACAAAATAAAATAAAACAAAGTCAACATAAAGAAAATACATATTTATGATCTGTCAGAAAAATCTAACAGGTTAAAGGCTTGGCTTTGTTTTGTTTGAAATGCTATATTAATTATTCCATGTAAAATAAAGTGTGAGAAACTATGTAGGCAAATTATTAGTCATAGCCCCATGGAGTGCGTTATTAAAAAAAAAAAAGAAGATAAATAAAAAAAAAAGTGTGAGTGCCGGGACTCAGGCTTAAGATGTGTAAACATACGAAAGGTAACGTGAATCACAGTCACAGAATCACGATCACAAGATACGTTACGTTTTTTGTTCACCCTACCGCCAGTATAGATGTTTAAACATCAAAAAAATTATTTTACTATTTACCAAAAATTCATATTTCTTTATAACCTATAATGTCAAATTTCTTTCTTTGAAATTATACGGATGAAAAACTGTCTCTATTTTTATAATTTATTATTTTTAACACACTGATTCGCTGAATTGTGTCTAAAGCTTATCTTATTCTTCTTCTTTAGACGAAAAAAAAACTCAAATATTTGTCGGAAAAAAAATTGCATTATTTAATTATATTTTATTAATCACTTAAAACCTATTTAAGCTTTAAAAAAATGATTAATGTCATTAAAAATTTATTATACACTTCCAAAATATTAATCGTATAAATAAATCCAGTATAGGAATTGTATATAGAGATATAAGTTTTTAGTTCAACACGTGACAATATAATATGGGCCCATCATAAATTTTAACTCAACACATTTTTTTATTCTATATGCCTACAAACAACACGACAATGTGTGATGCAATGAGATTTTTTTTCTGATTTTTTTTTTTTATTTTGTATAATTTATTATAATCAAATTATTTTAGACTTATTGCTGATAAGAATATTGGACATCAAATGTCAATCTAAATCTTGACGTATATGACATTTTTGAAACACTAATACATGTATATATAGTTTTTTGTAACATTGATTATTATTTTCAGGAAATATTTAAACCAAAAATACATAGCAATAGTTTTTTTATGATTTTTTTGTTTGTTTTGCTTTGTTAGATAGATAAGGTTATTTTTTGTAATGAGTGATTCATTAGAGGTATACACAAAAAGATTGTACCTTATACTTGTTAAATTCATCTTTCTTTTTATTGGAAGTATCTCTGCTATAGATGCAGCCACTTAGTGTCAGGACTTTCTACAAAGTCCCTAGGTATAATATTTTTTTTTTAGTATTGAGCTTTTGTAAAGGTACAAAAAAATTCAGTTTCAAAAAAAAAAAAAATAATTTTAGTGCGTAATCTTTATTATTTTATTATACAAAAGGGCAAGTTGTTGCTTGCTTTTTGCTCTCTGCGACAAAGATCTGTAAGTATCAAAAAAAAAAAAAAAATTCTATAAATTTATTTTTTAAAGATTATTTCTTTCAAATGTTGTTCATGGTCCATTCTGAAATTACAATTTTCAATGACGCGTTCAAACATTGAGAGGGCTTTTTAGCCAATGACGCGAGTTACATATATGTATGTTGGCTTCAAAGTCCTTTATCGTAGCCGGGTTATCATGTTTTACTTTGGACTTTATGTAGCCATCATGAAAATGTTTGAAAGTGTGATGTTACAAGATTTTGGCGGCTAATTTACCCGGCAGTATAAAGCGTGAATTTAACTGGGGCCGAATTACGGCATCAGTGACTGAACGACAGGTGAGGGAAATTTCATACGAAATATCGAATATTATCGATATTTTGTATGAAATTTCCCTCACATGTCGTTCAGTCACTGATGCCGTAATTCGGCCCCTGTTCATGTAATTTTTGTTTGGCAATAAAGCCGTGGTATATTACAAGCTATATGTTGAAAGAAGTGCCATCTTGTATAAAGTTGGAACATAAAGTCGATCTTCGAGATCATGTGCTTCAATTTAAAGTAGAAAATTGTTAGTTATCATGGCGCGATAACGAGTACAATTCTCAGCTAAGTTATGGCCAGTCAAATTTGTAAAGAAAAATGGACCGATGATTCCATCTGCCGATAAACAAAAACCTTTGTTTTGTCGTTGTTTTTTGATATCATGGCAGCTCTTGAACCTATTTTGGGTGATCTTCATCCCAAATAGGTCAATTTTGCTTAAATTGACTTGCCATTAATCCAAAAATGTGACATATGTAAAATTGCTGAACAAAATTTGATTCGACAACAGGGGATTTTCTTCGAGAAATAATTGAAACTCCTCCGATCAGAAATTTCCCCGGAGTTTTTTTCTTCCCATTTTGGGAAATTTTCTATCACAAGTATTCTTGGGAAAATATTCCTTTCAGCAAAAAAAAAAAAAAACAAAAACTATCATGAATATAATTATTCCAGGGAACTTTTTCATATATCAATACAAAAATTTCCTTAAATAAGTTCTTGGGGAAAAATTATTTCGTGGGAGATTCGAGATTGGAAATATATTTTTCCCCCGAAATTTTTAGTTTTTTGTTTCCGAGGGAAAAAAAGTTTCCATTAAGTAGGTGATAAGGCTGATTATGAAACATGTAAGTCGCAGTTATGAGGTCGATATTTGAAATAATCTTTGAAATAATAAATGTAATGGTGGATTTACATTCATTTTCAGGCGAGTTCTGCAAAAAAAAAGGGATGTAAGATATGAAACTTACATTTGTTGAATAGAGAGAAAAGACCAAAATACGGAGATCTTCATGAATGCAGATTATATGAAGATGCAGATATAAAGATGAACGTTCATCTTTATATACGTACTCTTTCACACATTCGTCTTTTCAGCATGAATCTGTCCCGCTCTAGTTTTCTAGATATTTTGCAGATGAAGATGAATGTAAATCCACCATAATGTAAAGTTCTTTTGAATTTGACAATAAAGATCACCTGATAAAGTTGACTATGTTTACTATTTTCACACAAAATAAGCAGATTGGAAGAAAGATTTGACGATTTGACACTTTCGATATCAGATACGTTCATGGTGCTTTCATTTTTTCTTGTATAAAGGTTCCCTCACACCAACGCGAATCTGTCGTGGCGACGACGGAATAACAACAACACGTGGTTGTCAATAAAAACAACACGTAGTTATTATTGTTTTCGTAGTCATTGCGACAGATTCGCTTTGGTGTGGGGGAACCTTAAGAATAGATAATTTATTGTATAGCGAAAGAACTTCGGTATCGGCTGCTCTTTAGTGTAAATCTGGTTTAGGGCTCTTTTTACACATTCCGGCCCGTTATTCGGTTTCTCAACCCGATCACCGGGGTAGATACTTGTGAAATTGACCTATATATTTATGTAAAAGCATATCGAAGATTAAAGTGCAGAACCTCGTAAGTCCTTTTCTTTTTTCGTTTTTAATAGATCAACTGCAAAGTATTGTTGATGAGGTTTTGAATTCTGTCTTTTTTTTTTGTAAAATGTTCAAAACAAAATTGTGACGTCGAAAATGCCAAAAGGTGGCCTAGATTCTGCTGATTTCTTTGCATTAATTATTTTTGTTGTTGTTGAATTTTTCGACATACGAGGTCCTACCATCGATATACTCAATATATTTTTTTTTTTTAAACCTGCATTTATACGGTCTATACGAGTATCTTTAAAGTGGACCTAAAAATTTCAACGCTTTAATCTAATTTGAAATTCAAACTGCTTATGGTAGGTACCTTTACAAAAGCTCCATAATCTAAAACTAAATTGGTAAATGCGTTTTGGTGTATTAGGAATGAAGATCTTCACAAGAATCTTGGAGTTCCAGCACAATTCAATATCATTGATGAACATGCAAAATAATAAAGGTCCCAAGACTGAATCTTGCGGCACACCAGCAAGTAAATTCACTGATTTGGAAAAAGTATCGCAGACTTACAAAAATTCAATATCATTGATGAACATGCAAAATAATAAAGGTCCCAAGACTGAATCTTGCGGCACACCAGCAAGTAAATTCACTGATTTGGAAAAAGTATCGCAGACTTTTACTCTTTGACTATGGTGTTCTAAGTAGTTTTTAATTAACAGAACTGATCTTCTACCGAATTCAGCTTTTTACACAAAATGTCGTGATTAAGTCTGTCAAACGACTTTTAAAAATCAAGCAATATACATAGTGAATTTATTCTGATCATAATAAATTCTTATACCTATCGTCAAGTACCTCAACCATCGCAGTGGAACAGCTATGGTCAGGGCAGAAACTGGATTGTACTGATGAGAATAAATTATTTAAGCTAAAATGGGAAGATATCTGATTTTCTAAAACTTTTTCAAAAACCTTTGACAGGTAGGGTAAAATACTTATAGGCCGAAAATCAGCACAAGTTGATGTGGTGGGGCTTTTTGGGTACAGGAATTACTGAAAATTTTCATCAATCAGGGAACGATGAGCTTGTTATACAAAAATGATTAATGTGGGTAATAGTGAGTATGATTTGAAGTTTGACAGAAAATCTCTCAGTTAAAGGAGTTATTGTAAAGTGAAAAATATTTCAGCACTTTTAATCATGAAAGTATAAATCCTAAAATAAACTAACCAGCTCATTTTCTTCCGTCAGGTATGTAGGAAGATCTTTTATTATAAAATGACACACAGATTTTTGCAGATTAAATTTTTGTGGTTAAGTAGAGTGTTGGGAACATGATGAAATAACTCGATGAAAAAAATTCCCATTGTATAATCAATCATCAATGACTTTGTTGACTCTGATCAATCACCGTATCACCATAAGATGATTTTTTCTCAAGTCTCTTAACACACTATACACATAGCTTCTCTATTACAATGTTATACCTTTTTGTTCGATTTATCTGGTTAACAAAACCACCTTAACAAAACTATAGGTATAGGTTTCAATTACAAAACATTCAACTATAAGTTTTTGTTGTTGTTTTAATTGTCAATCGTCATTACTGATGCTTGATAGAATCATAAAATTCAATGATTAAACGATAACTTTCCGATTGACATGCAAATCGATTATAAATAAAATTATACAAGTACAGGTTAAAATATTTAAGAAAAAAAAAAAAAAAAACAATAATAAAATAAATAAAAACATTTGTATCAATAATTCAAAATTGTATTTAAGTAGCTTTTAAGTTGCGTCTTAATGGTTAGGGTGTGATTATATACGAGTACTATAGTGTAAGCCTGTTTGTACTCTTCGTGTTTTTCTACACCTTTGAGACATGTTTTTTTTTTTATTTATTTATTTCTTATCATATTTTCAGGTCTATATGTTTATGTTTGTACGTATGTAGGATGTAGGTTATATTAGATTACATTTTATAGGATTTTGCTTTTGAATTGCAATTGATATAATATGACGTGATCATTGAGTAAAATTTAAAAAGTGCTCTTTAAGTGCTACACATCTATATTAATGCTTATGTATCAGTATAAGGCTTTAGTTAAAATTTGTTGATATACTAAAAAAAATTACGTTCCAATTTAAGATTAGCTAACATGGCAGTTTGAGGCAAATATTTTGATAAAAATATACGTGTAATTATGACAGGCAACTACCTTATAGCTGAGGTAAAGCTTTTGAGGTTTTAAGATGAATATTGATACTGGTAAAACGATATATCCTCAATGACTTTTTTGAGGTACATAATATTATGTACTTACTTCTTGGGAAATGAATTTTGGAAATGTATTACCACGGCTATTAAATTCTAAAATTTTGCTAAAGTGATGGGAAGTGTTATGAAATTACAGATTTGGATTTACAGATTTTTGAAAAAGACAATTTTGTATTTTAAGAATTTTGAAATGTTTATTTTACATTTACAGTATTTTTAAATACAGAATTTGGGAATACAGAATTTTAAAATACAGAATTATTGATTTACAGAATTTTAAAATACAGAATTATTGATTTACGGAATTTTGAAATACCTATAGAGCTTTGAAAAACGCAATTTTTAATTCTCAGAAATATGTAGGTTGGTACAGAATTTTGAAATACAGACAACATTTTAAAAAATATACAGCCTTATTGTGAATTTCGCCCGAACAACATTCCACTCGGAAAATTTGATATTTCACTTTTCGCCTATTGTTAGTTTCACCCGAAATTTTCTGTTACAAAAATTTCCCTTATTGTGAACATTCATTTCGGGCGAAATGTAATGTTATTGACGACCTAAATGTTTACTTAAATTTTTAGTAGGCGAACGAAATTTCGTTCGGGCGAATCTCACAATAGCTTTTAAAATTCCGGGCGAACAAAAAATTTTAAGGTGAAATATTTTTCGGGTGAAACTCACAAAAAAGCTGATAACATTTAAATATGGAATTTTGTTTTACAGAATTTAAGGATTTCAGATTTACAGAATTTTGAAATACAGAATTTTTAAGTGGTTGGCTATGTATGTATATAATTTTGAGAAAAAACGGAATTTTGGAATATAATATTTTCGATTTATAGAATTTTTTAAAATACAAAACTATGGATTTAGAGAATTTGGAAAAAGGAAATTTTGGGTTTTCAGAATCTTGAAATACAGAATTTTAGAAATCGAAATTCGGGATTTTCAAAATTTTGAAATATAATATTTTCGATTTACAGAATTTTAAAATAAATAATTTTTGTAATGCAGAATTTTAAATTAAAAGAATTATGGATTTGCAGAATTTTGCAAACCAAATTTCGGCACGTCATATCTACAGAACCGGAAATTTTATTTGCAACTGAAACGTACAGAGATTCTTTCTATATCCAAACAACACGAATTAAGTAAATCTAGAATTACATCTATAGTACAGCCACCGTATCAACAAACAAGTATCAAATTGAGTAGAATTATAGCAATGGCGAGTTTTCAAGAAATTCGGTACATGACATAGTGGGCCTAAGTGCAGCAATAGACGAGTGGGGTACATTGTTTCCAAGATAAATAATATTAACGTTAATATTGAAAGTAAATAATATTCACCTCTTATTCCAACAGTCGCAAGGGTAACAAATGATATCCACCCCTTACCTTCAAAAACACAAATCGTAAGGTACTTATTTTTGTATTATAGGCTTTTGGAGGCGAATTAAAAAGAAATTAATTCCTGAATTTCCACTTTTACTTTAAAAAATTAACAATCTAATGTAAAAGATTAAAAAAAAATTAATGAGAAACGAAAGGAATCTGCTGCTTTTCTTGTGTCTAAAATTTGGGTGAAATTTGAACCTTCAAAAATATACTTCTGAGAAGAATAAAGAAATAAAGATGCAGCCTTGTCCTACTAGAAGTCCTTTTTCACACCAGAGCAACTATCAGTTTTTAGGAAGAGGATTGAACTGTCTACGATTGGCGATAGGTGGAGATTTGAAATTAAAAGAAAACGTGAAAAAACCTCCCAGCGACTTGTTTCCTCGTGTGAAAGAGGACGTACTAGTTGCTAAGAAAATTATTTCCTGTGTTCAATGTAAGTAAAGGGTGTCTAAAATTAACGCAAGATTTGAATTGTTCAAAATTGTTTAGTAAAGTGATGGTAACCCTTAACAAAAGAAAAACAATTTATCAAACTGACAGTTAGGGGTTAGTAAAAATGGAGGATTACACGAGAGAACAACGTGTTTTCATTGTTGAAACATTTTTCAAAAGTAATGAAATTTTGGCGCACTATAATTCTAACATTTAAGCTTGAATGAATGAATAAACGAATGAATAGTATATTGGGGTATATAATGCACTGCGACCATTTAAGCTTGGTCGGAATATTGATTTAACTTCGTCAACTGTGAAGAGATTAATTGCTAAATTTTGGGAGAATGGATTAGGCAACTGTTCGAAATATTGACTTAACTTCGTCAACTGTGAAGAGACTAATTGCTAAATTCTGGGAGAGTGGATCAATTGGTATAAACTGTGTTAAATAAACTGTCAAACTCTGCATCAAAAAAATTAAGCCTTATTTATGCAAAATGGCCATGTGCGTATGTGCCCTCATTTTTCTGATGTGGTATTCCACACATAACCCTATTTAGTGAACTTAATGATTCAACAAAAAAAAAAAAATAACAATTTTAATAAAAAAAGCTATGTTTTCTATTTCAAAGCTTGTGTACAATTTGGGACACCCTTTAGTAGGTATTTCAGAAAAGGTTTCAGCATCTACAGAATTTGGCAAGAATAATTGACTTTCTTACTCCACCACCGGCTAAACTACTCGATATTAACGTTGACAAAAATTTAAATTTAAAATCTCATGATCATGAAATTGACAAAGAGAGTTCAAGATCAAATGTGGTTAAAAATTTCGGAAGCTTATGCGACCATGAATTTATTAAAATCTTTTATTGGGTAATATAAGCTGCAACTGCCTAATGTAACACAAATGTTTTGTAAATTCCTTAAAATATTTTCCATTCTAAATGGCGGCTATTATAGAGAAAATAAATAAATTTGCTGGGTCGACGCTTCTCGTGAAAAAAGGGCCTTACATGTTCTTGTGAAAAAAAATTCAGTTTTAAGGTGACAGATGGCGGTTTTAGAGAAACTTCTTCTTAAAATGTAAGCTTATTTTTAACAGTAGAATCGGTAGAGACTACAGCTCAGGGTGGGAATTTTTGTAAGTCTGAAAATTTCGGAACATTTAAATAGGTGGTTTAAAGCTTAAACTGTTGTTTTTTTTTTAAGAAAACCGAGAATTTTCGTGTTAACTCATTCATAAAATCTAATCATTTTGCTGTTCAATTGACCCTTTGATTCAAATGTTAATAAATTTCGGTCTAAGTGAAAAATTTTAATTTGAAATTCAAAATCATTGGGCCAGTTTTTTAAAACCTTATAGGTACTCCGCGCTGATGAAACCCAAAAAAATAATTATTAAAAATCTTTAAACATATTACACATTCTAGTAAGAAGTTGTATTACAAGAGAACATTAGCTATATTTAAATAAGGTGGTTTACCTTTCAAAGCCGTTCTACATATTTGATGAGAAAAATAAAAAATTGACATTCTATTTCTTCGGTTCGGAATAAATGACACCAAATTTTCGATTGAAATAAATATTTTAAAAAAATAATCAACTGGAAAATACCATAGGCTCTTCTTCAATATTTAAGAACTTAGAGAGCTCTTAAGTATTTTTGAAATTAAAAACAGAATCTCAAATTTTTAATTTGAAAAATGATTTTTTTTAGTTGTTTCGAACTGAAGATATGTTCATATATTGAGTTTTGCCTTATTATCAAGGATTTAGTGGTCTTACGGTCTGTCGGCATTGTTGCTGAGAGGATTGCAATGTTACTCTACCATAATATTACAAAAAAAAAAACGTATTACTGATGGAAATTGTTCCTGTTCAGAATTCTAGTAAATTAAGAAATGTACATATATGGAAATGCCTGATTTTTGTTGATAAACATTTCCGAATCGTTAATAGCAACTTTTAACGGCAGCAACTTGAGGCTAAGATTATTTTTTGTTTAAAAAAACATATGCAAAAAAAAGTATCTCATTCATTTTGATTTTTAAAAATTAATAATGCTGCTTTTGCAAAGTTTGTTGCCCAAACATTTTCGGATCGTTGAAAGCAACTTTCAACAGCAGCAACTTGTTGCTAAGACAAATTTTTTTTAAACAAACAAAATATGTAAATAAGTATCGCGCATCCATTTTTGATTTTTTGTTTAAAATTTATGGAATTATGTTGCTCCTGTAGACTAAAGCAACAAGTTCCTTGAATTTTTTTTTATTCGTTTTACCGTCGGCAAATAGCTATCATACACATTCAGACATACCTACTCCTTACTTTAATTACAAAAATTAGAATTTTAATTAATGCATATTTGTTTAAGATATCGAAATACTTTTATATGCTAATCTTAAAGACAAAAAACATAGTAAAATAATCGCTAATACAGTCATTAGCGCAACAAAAGCATAATATACAAGACGATCTTTTTCATCTCTAATTGAATAAAATACAAAAAATCCATAAATTTTCATAAATTAAATATTAATGTCGAAGTAATTATGTATGTGACTTTGCTTAAACAAAAAAACAATTTGTATTTATAAAATTCTTGAGATTCATCTTGAATCTGAATGATGATTCCACAAAAAAAAAATAAAAAAAAAAAAAACAATCCATGCCATTTATGTTTGTGTGTATAGATATCTTTTCAATTGATCGCACAAAATGATCGTGCGATGCATTCCATTTTTGAACTTCGGGCATTGCCGCACTTGGAGAGATACATGTATCGAGTTTTTTTTTAAATCACGTTAAATTAACAATAACTGCTGCTTCGATATCAATCAAGCCATGGATTCCAATGGGTTATAAGATACATTTTATTATAAACGTTGTAGATACATTCATATTCAGACATATAATTCATGATATGAGAATGTGTGTGGTGATTGTATCTTTTTGTAAGTAATTATTAGATACTTTAAGATTATTATGGTAATTGTTGTTGTTTTTTTTTTATTTATTTTTTTAAATAGAATGTGTTCATGATTGACGTTTCAATTGTCATATTAAGTCAAACTAACTTAGTACCAACTTGAAAGTATCTAGAGATACAATTTACATATAAATGTATCTTTAGAAAAGAAATAAAAAAAATTACTTAAGACAGAAAAATACAAAAAATTATAATGTAAATTAGAGTGAGTGGGATAGTGTTGCATTTGTAGATTGGCGCTATACATAAACTGAGTGATGTGTTGGCCATGCCGTAATGGGGGCTTTGAGGGGATAAATTAGCGGAGGAGTTAATCGTGACTAATTGTGTGTGATCAAAGGAAATGGTGTTGAAGTAAATATGACGTTAACATCGTTCTATAAAAAAAAAAAAACAAAAACGGGTTGAGGTTATTTATTTTTATAACCTAAAGCTAAAGTGAGTGGGAGATTTTTTGTTGTTTCAAAAGGAAAATGAAACAAGATCAAAACTCAAGGGGAGTGACCTCAAATAATGTATTGCCTTTGATGGATTTATACGTCTTTATACAGAGAAATGATAAGTAACTGGGTTCCTCAATATTTTCTACGAGATTTTTTCATCTAAATATTTACTCTCACAAATTAGTCTATAAGTTTTCTTCAATTATTTTTATAAACATTTTCTATTTTTTTAAATTCTTTTAAGTAAACTCCCAACTAATTATAAAATTTTTCCGCCTTATCATTACAGTGCTCTTCCTAATCCACGTCCAAGATCAACTGAATCGGCAAATTCCAGTGAACGTTGCCCATCGCACGATTCAACATCATCAGCCGAAAATGGTAGTGCCAGTGGCAATGCCTCTAATATGCATCCAATTTCACCGAATTCAGCATTTCCAACGATGATTCCACCCTCGCCAAATAGTAATTCATCCCACCATCACCAGCAACAGCAGCAGCATCACCACCACCAACATCAGCAGCAACAACAACATCAGCATCAGCAACACCATCATCATCAACAACATCATCAGCAACCACCACCGTCCATGGAAGCATACCTGCATATGGTTGCTGCTGCAGCTCAACAATACGCCCAGTTTCCACTCGGTGGTGGAAGAATGCCAATGCCAATTCCACCAGCAGCAACTGCTGATCCACACTTTAAGCTGCCACCACAAGCATCGCCAACTGCATCTAGCATCAAATCAGAGGCTTTGGACTTTCGGACAAATTTCAAACGATCGTCATCGGAAGATGATGAGGAGGACGAAGTAGAGGAGGCGGAAGAAATGGAAGACATCCAGGAAGATGGCAATCCACTTGACCTATCGACAAGTTCACGCAAGCGGAGTGCCGATGAAGATGATTCCCCTGCTCAGATTGCACATCAAACCAAAAAGTTGTACAAAGGCACTCCACCGCCGACAACACCACCAGCAGCCGCAGCGGCGGCAACTGCTCCTCTCATGACAAGCGTGAATCCATACTTAGCAGCTGTTGCAGCAGCAAATATATTCCAGAATGGTCCATATCCGTCGGGTGGATGGAATGGCAAAAATGACTTGGTCATTGATCCAACCAGTTGTTTGGAAAAGATGACGGACCTGGTGAAGGGACCGAGGAAAGAGAAATCACCTCGCCAGCAGACTCCAGTGCCACAGGCTCCACCAGCCGCTGCACCCATTCCATCAGCCGAAGGTGTCATGGCTTCGAAGGGAAGACACAATATCTGGCAGTCGCACTGGCAGAATAAGGGCGTAGCAAGTAGTGTGTTCCGTTGTGTTTGGTGCAAACAAAGCTTCGCAACACTCGAAGCACTCACAACCCACATGAAAGACAGCAAGCACTGTGGAGTTAATGTTCCACCATTCAGCAATCTTCCAAACACAGAACGGCCACCACAGCAGCCCCAGATGCAGAATCATCAGCAAATGCGGAAGCCTTCTTCGCAACAGCCAATGCAATCTAAGTCGAATTACAGCAACTATCCGTCAAATCGGGACCCCAATACTCCGTTGCCAAGGAAGTTGGTTCGCGGGCAGAACGTATGGTTGGGAAAAGGCGTCGAGCAAGCTATGCAGATTCTCAAGTGTATGCGATGTGGGGAGAGCTTCCGATCGCTGGGCGAGATGACCAAACACATGCAAGAAACCCAGCATTATACGAATATATTGTCCCAGGAGCAAACTATCTCCATGAAGTCTTCTGGATCTGCCGGTGGTGGTGATGGAAAAGATGCCATGAGCTCCGAGGAAAGCCGTACCTTGAGTGCGGTACTCACGTGCAAAGTCTGTGACAAGGCATTTTCATCGTTGGGAGATCTCAGCAATCACATGGCCAAAAACAATCACTACGCTGAGCCCTTGATGCAATCGATGGCTGGAGGTGGAGCTGCAGGACGTAAGCGTCAGGTGCAGAAGAAGCGCGAAAAGTCTTTGCCCGTTCGAAAACTCCTTGAAATGAAAGGTGCTGCTGCCGCCCATGCCGATGCAGTTGATGCCATGGAGGCCAAGATGAATAGAAACGAGAAGATGGAAGCTGCGATGTTTGCCGAACGAATGAGGCAGTACATTTGCGGGGTTAAAGCTGAAGTCGCCCCGGAAGATATCAATAAATCACCAATTATGCTGAAGAAGTCGCCCGAGCAAGAGGTCAAGAACGGAACAGCCAAGCCGGGATCTTCATCGGTCCTAAGTGCAATCGAACAAATGTTTACAACCAGCTTTGATACTCCAACTCGCCATAACAACGCTCCACAACCAGTAAATGCAGCCAACAAAAATACATCTCCAGTTGCATCGAGCATTCTCAAGCGCTTGGGTATCGACGAGACCGTCGATTACAACAAGCCACTTATGGACATTCAAGATCCTTACTATCATCATTATGCTCGCTACACAAGCAGTGAACGTAGTGCCAGTGAATGCAGTGCTGATAACCATGAAGCTCAGAAGATCAAAGCTCGATCTGAAACTCCCGAGAAACTTGAACCAAATTTACCAATTAAAAAGGAAGAACCCGAAGAGAAGGAGAACTCAGAGGAGGAAGAAAGACACGAAGAGAAGCCCAAAATTCCATCACAAGCTTCGACTCCAAATGGAGAACTCAATCTTTCGACAACTGATAGAAACCACGAAGCCAGTCCTAAGGCAGTTGCCAGTCCAGAAAGTAATCGGTCTGGTACACCAAAATCCCCAGCCTCCAGCCATAAATCCTTTGGAGGGGATGGTGAGAAGAAATACCCAAGTGACAGCTTAAACGCTCTCTCCTCTATGTTTGATTCGTTAAGCAGTGTCGGAAGTGGTCGATCCCAACAACATCAGCAACAACAGCAGCAGCAGCAACAGCCAACAATTGGCAAATCCGAGGAATCCTTATCGGCGGCTTCAAACTCTTTGGCCGCCCTTCGACAATTCTGCGATCAAAAAGAGAAAACCGCATAAAATTTCGACAAACCAATAAAACCATCAATAACGTCGTCGACATCGCTACGGTCGATAAGTTTAGCTTTGGAATCCGGTCGCCATATCGGCGACCGCAGTAAAGACTCGAAGCCAGAGTCTACAGATGCTACGGAAGGGGCCAGAAATCGGTGTAATGCGGTCGCCGGATTGGCAGCCGGGCATCATAATTATAATAATAATAATCATCGCTATCGCCTTCGTCATCGTAAAAGTATCATCGATCAACAGATGATGCCGCCAAACGACTTAGGACGGCGAAAGCGACCGGGCTGATTTGGGAGCGGAGAAGGAAGAGAGTTTTACAACTTCGCCATATGGGAACAAATTCAATGAGGTAAGTCAAGTCAAAAATCAATCAATTTATAACTTTATTTAATTTTTAGTACATTTCAAAAAATCTAATACATTTTTTTTTGTTTATTTTTATTTTTCCAGGAATCTTCCTAGACATTCGCCTGACATTGAGATACAAGCAAATTCTTTAAAAACAAAAAAATTTACTACACTGGAACTTATACCAACACAACCGAAAAATTATTTTCACAAAAATCAGTTTGATGAGAACTACTGAGAACTTCAAGCCACCACAACAACAAGACGTCAAATATTGGACTAAAAAGTCTTGAGAAAGAGTGGAACTATTTGGATTCTTTTAATATAGACAACCAAAATATACTTCAACTTCGGCTGCTGAAGAAGACACCAAAACTAAAAAAAAAAAAAAACAAAAAAAAACTTGATGCAGCCTCAGCCCTTGTTAGGGCTCCAAATGCTTCATTAAAGAGATACAAACCGAAATTTCAATTTTAAATAGCTAATAGTTAATTTAACTATTAGTTTTTTTATTTTTTTTTTATTAATAACAATAATATTTAGTGATATTAATTTTTGGGAAATTGAGCTCCATACCCATAGTGTCGACTTTCAGAAAAATTGACCAATTTGTTTTCAAATAAAAAAATAATAATTCATTAATGAATGCAAAATTTTTATAGAAATTTTTAGTATACAATATGAATAACAATTTCTGGGTCTGCATTAAAAATTGATCAATACCAATATGGTGCTATGGGAAACACTAATAATAATTTTTGAAAAAAAAAAAAAAAATTATACTAACCGTGTTTTAGTCAAAGTCCACACCTAGCAACATAGCAAGATTTTCCTCCCAAAAAAATAAAAAAAATCATTTTTTTCTTTTTTTTTTTGTACACAAAATAATAGAGTAGGTATGTATTTTAAATCACTTTTTTTAAATATTGTTTACGTGTAAAGAGTTTTGCAGTGCTAACTACACGCTCTCACTAAGACTATTAATAAACAGAATTTTGTATGACAATTTTAGAAGTTATTTTTGAAAAAATAAAAACTTTTCTTCATCAAAAATTTGATACTAACAAATTTTAAAAATAGTGCACGTTATGTAAATTCAAATATAGAAATTCGACCCATCCATTTAGGCTGCAGCCGAATTCAAAGTTGTGAAATTCGAATTTTTGATTTAGCTTGTCTATGTTGCCATGAATTTCTCAAAGACGTCTCTAACGATTTTGATTAAACTTCGTAATTGTAATGACCAAAGTGATTGTTAGGAAAACTGCGTTTCAGGTTTATGCCAAAAAATTCCCATTATGGAAAAAGAAATTTTTAATGACTTGATCGATTTTGTTATAATTTTCCAATTCGAATAGTTTAAATAATATTGCTTGACAAAATTTAAAAATATTTTTTTTTATCAAAAACTCAATTATTTTAGTATACTTTTCACTTTTTGTTAAAATGTAGCTCAATTATAGTTGTTTACCACAAGAAAAAATTCGTGCGGTCCGGACGGGAATATATTTTTTTTAAAATGCATCAAAGTTTGAATCAGCTTCTAGAGGAGACAAATCATGCAGTTGTCCAAAAGGTCCACTGATGGCGAGTACCTGTTGTTGTTGTTTGTTTGTGTGCGTATCTTTTTATTTTTGTAAAACCTTTAATTTTAAGGGTCCCAACTAATTTGATTAAATTGGGACGTATTATTGCGCCCACGATATCAATGAAAGTGAAGTGTCTGTGGTAAGTGTTCACTTTTTGGGATATTATAGGATATATTGGGATAGGATAGATACCTACTTATTTTCTGGAAATATATACCTAAAGTCAAATGTGAAGGCTGATTCTTTTTTTCAAAATTAATTATTTTGATATTTATATTTTTTTGAATAAATAAATAAATAAATAAAACTTCGATTTTTGAAGATTTTTTTAACACAAATTTGAAATTCTTTTATTTACTACTGAAGCTGTCATATTTTGGGATCGATTAAATAAATTTGAATCTTTAAATTTCAAAGAATTCTTTTTGTATAAATGTTCGCTTGATAAAATGTAGCTGGCGTTAACTGTTTCAACAACTCAAAAGTTGAATTTTTTTTAAATATTTTGTACAACTGTCACCAACCCGCTTCGCTGAACCCCGCATCACACAACCCTTGCATTATACAATTTGTGCTCTTAACCAAATACATTTTTTCATTCGAAATTGATAGAAGGAAATAAATCAAAATATACAAATACTATATGTCACAACCTTAGAATGAAAATGACCTAAATCGAAATTTTCTTAACTTCTTATTTTTCAATAAACTGACCTTAGAAACCGAAATGAACTCTAAAACCAGGTTGTAAAAAAGATGCCGAATTTTTTAGTTAGGTCATTTTCATGTTAAGCGATGTACCTAATGATATAGCGATTATATTATTAAGTAGAGTAAGATGGATAAGAATGTGTTTGCGCCAGCAAGTTCTAATTGAAACAAAAAGAAACTGATATCTTGGAGCGGAAGAAACATTTTTTTTTCATTAAAATATTTTTTTTATCGAGTTCATATTTAAGAAAATAATTTTTTTTTATTTTACCAAATTTCACTCCATAAATAGCTAAAGTTTTAACAATAACATCGAGATCCATCCTGTAAATATAACATTTAAAAAAATATTTTTTAATTCGGATGCTTTTTTTGTTGTTTTTAACCTGTTTCATCCTTTAAAAAGACGAATTTTGGAAATATTTTTATTTAGATAGAAGAAAAATTATAAAAAATAACGAAAAAGGAAAAAAAACACTATATTCACGCTATGGTTAACGACACGATTGACTTAACGTCTCCTTCAAAAATTGGGTAAACAAATTTAAAATTTGATTTCCTCAATTTTTCGACAAAAAAAACTGAAAAATTTTTCTGACAAAAAATGTAATTGAGATTGCTGATATCTTTAATACATATATCATTTTGTTGCCCAACAAATGGCGCTGTTTCAATATGACACCCATCAATGTGACATATGTCAAAATGACATCTGCCAAAATGACATCTGCACAAAATGACATCTGTCAAAATGATATCTGTCAATATCTGCCAAAACGACATTTGTCAAAATGAAATCTTTTAAAATGGAATCTGTAGAAATTATGAAATTCGCAAATGAGCACACTTGTTTCTTGTATTTTTTTTTTTTTCTTTTACGAAAAAGTTAATTTTTTTGAAAAAGGGTTGAATTCTTCTCATTTTTTTTCTGAATAATTTAAAGAAAAAATAAGTAAATTAAATGAACTAACGTGACTAACACTTAAACACACAATCAATCACAATCAATTATGAATCAATGAGAAGTTTATTTTAAAGTGACCATGCCTCTGTGGTATTTGAATCTGTGTTAAATATTGCTACGGGATCTTCAACCAAGATTTTTCAAAACTTAGGTAGGCACAAATTGGACATCGAATATCGGCATTCGTCTAAGTATAAATTTGAACAATTTGAATAACCAATAACCTGTCATTAAAAAAAATATAAAATATTAAAGGGCCTAGTAATGAGCCTATAGAGAAACAACTCTACTGAGATCCAGAAATAACGATAATTTTCCATTGCATCGTTATATGGCTTGAGATAAGATCATGTATGAAAACATATAAAAGTATGATTGTTGAATTTGGCATACAGTCCAGTCAATGAAGCATTAGACTCGGAAAAAATCGCCGGAAAGCTGGATTTTGGTATATAGCTTCCTCATTGTGTTCTTAAGAAATTGTCAAAAGTCCCCATCGATATGAGCGCCGCTAACAATTTTACGAGGGGTTGAAGACCCCCCAAAATGGTTTTTCAAGAATAACTCCCATATGGTAAGTTATACAAAAAAGTGTCAATTTTATTTTTAAGATTTTGAGTTAAAAAATAATTTATTCAAAAACTAAGCACTTAAATAACTTCATTTAAAAACATACATAAAGAATGAATATCTGGCTTTGAGATAAGCTACAACATAATATTCTAAGTGTTGCCGTTGTGTATTTATATTCATTTTATATTTTAGAATTTTTTTTTGTATGAGTGAACCGGTAGCTTAAAATCATGTCCATATAATGTACCAACAATAAATCAAAAATTGATGCTTTTAACACAAAATGCACAATTTTGGAATTAAGTCGCCCAACTACATAGAAAAGTAAAACCCTTAACTCTTCTTATTGGTTTATTTCAAAAACGGTTATTTGTATGAAAAAAAAATGTCCTACGTTTTTGTAGGAAATATTTCAAGCTACAAATTAGCCCTTGACACTTTTTTTTTGTAAAAATTACCATTTGGGAGTTATTCTTTAAAAACCATTTTGGGGGGCCTTCAACCCCCCGTAAAATTGTTAGCGGCGCTCATATCGATGGGAACTTTTGACAATTTCTTAAGAACACAATGGGGAAGCTATATACCAAAATCCAGCTTTCCGGCGATTATTTCCGAATTTAATTATTTTTTTCGCTTCTTGACTAGACTAATAACATTTAAAAAAAAATAAGTATTTATTTTGGTGCAAATTAAAACTGGGGTCAACTGAATCAAAGTGTAGGAAGGATAAAAGTGTTTTCTGCTTCTTTTCGATAGACACTCTTATGCTTTGGTCTTCAGTAACTCTAAGCAGGGCTGTAATGCAAGCATGTTGTGGTCTTAAACCAGATTGTATGGCTGTCAAAAGATTTTTTCATTTTAGCAACATAGGTATATCTTTATTTGACTTTGGCCCAACAACACCAAAGTCAAGATTTTCAAGCTCGATGATGGTTCATGAAACCGAAACGCGTCGCTTAAAATAGATTAAAAATATATAATGTTGTGACAGTAAATTATAAATAAATTTAAATTATTTTATAACAATTAAACTTTTAATAAAAAAGTTTTATTTTTTTAAATATCTTGATTTGTTTGGATATTTATGAGTGATTTAACGGGTGTTGATAAAAAACGGCATATTCAGACTTATCATCTTTTCTTTCGTATAATGATTATTTCCACTTGTTTCCACAAAAGAAAGTATACCGCAAAGGTTAGAATTGAGTTTCAGATATGTGTAGGAAGGGTGCTTAGCCGCGGGAGTAGAATTTTGACAAAGTTAGAGTAAATCATCCACTCTACTGGATTTTGGCTTTATTGACAAAATTGATTCATACGCCGCTATGGTCATAAGATATCAACGCAGGATAATAAAAAGGAATCCTCGGAATAATTATTTTTTACAGACTACATATTATGGAATCCGAAACATTTTACTCCCGGATAGTCAAGGATTTTTAAATTTGTCTTAATTCAAATCCGTATACCAAACTAGATACGTTTCGACTTTGATTTTGTTTTTGATCTACAACACTTTCGATTTTGTTTTTGATTCACATCAAAAATATAATTGTATGCTGAGGGTTCACTGATCCTGAAACGAGAATATGACAAAAATGAGTGTAACTCCCGCTACCGCCGCATTCATTAGTGAAAGAATTATTTAGATATATAATGGTGATGAGTGTTATGGATCTGTGAGGGACTTCATTAGTCATGCAAGAAGACTTAAATAAAAGCAAGTTAACGTAGCCCGTAGGGACTTGATTCTAGAAATGTTTCGCAGTAATTTGTGAGTTTTACTTATCTTCTTATTTTATTAAGCCGGTTATGCGAATGATTTTAAAGCTGGTACCCGAAAAATTGGAATTTTGGAATCCAATATTATTTGAACTTTTAAGAAGTGTCTGTGGGCAAAATTGGACAATTTAACGAGATTTAAGAGAAAATCCTAAATGACTGACTATTTTGTCAAACAAAAAACAAGTTTCCAATTAAGAGTGCGCATTTTTTTTTCTTTTATAAGCTCCTGAAACGGAGTTTTATAACAATTACATTGAACACTATACGTACGTTGGTATACCAAGAGCTCTTCTTCTTAAGCTAACCACTTTGACAGATCACAAACGTCAGTACACCAAGATAAATTGAAATTCCTGTTCAAGATTTAGAATATTATAAAAAATAGCTGACCGTTATAGTTGTGCTAACACAAAAAATTAATTCCTTCTCTGTATAGGAACCGCTATTTATTATTGCAGCGGAATTTTGTTTATCTAGAAAGTTAATGAGTGCAAAGAAAATCATTTTTGCAAGTAAAGCGCCAGAACAATTTCTAACAGCTTCAAGTTAGCAGAAAACTGCACTGCAAGCAAATTGGCTTTCGCTAGTCATGTGACAGCAGCAATGTTAAAACCGATGACGAAGTAGAATTTCTATATTTTATTTACAAATTACCAATTTCGCTACTTATGAGAAATTGTAGTATTTTTTTTACAGTTACATAACTACAGGGTTTTGGTGCTTGTTTGAACCTATATTCCGATTTTGTTGGAAATTTACTTCTATTTATCATGATAGTTTCTTTAAAGCTGGCTTAGTTAGTTTACTCGTATTACCGAACGTTTTTCCAAGGAATTTATTTTCAACTGATGGTCAGATGTGCTTAGAAGCGATAACACAATAACAGCCAAGGTCAAAGTTAAGAAAAACCTCTGCAGTATTGGCAATTTAAACTGCATAAAGTAGGGTCATAAAGAAGCTAAATCAGTTAGTTTGACACAGTGACAATTTAATATACTATGTACCTTACTTATTCGGTTATTATTTAAAAAAAAAAAGGAAAATTGTGTCCCATGTAAAATGATGATTTCTGATGAGAAAAAATTGTTTGTATGATGTCGAGTTTGAAATTCGTTTAAACAGGAATCTAGCATTTTCGTTTATAATAAATACATTGATGGAACGACAGCTCATGGGGAACCAGGGTCTAGTGATTAAAACGCATATACATAAATAGCGTATATACTCTACTTTAATCGACAGGAATAGAAATGTCCTAAAATTTTATGCTGAATCCGAACGGCTTTGATGAGAGACATTTTATTAAAATTCTTTATTATTTTATTTTAAAAAGCGTCTAGAGTGAGAAGGGGTCAAGTGACATTTTTCGATTTTTTTGTTTTTTTTTACCAATACTGGTGTTAAACGACAACTTAAATTTTGGTCAATTCTTGTGTCTCTATTGTTATTACTTACAAAGTTAGCTTCAGATAAAGGGGTTAACTACCACTACTACTACTTATAAACTTAAAACTTTAAATTTAAAGGCTTATAACTCAAAACTTCAAAAATGTCACTTGACCCCTTCTCATTCTCAACGCTTCAAATGTTTGTTTAGCTGAAATATATTGGGGTTCACGCCACACAATCCAAAGCATTAAGTATTACGCCACTGTATCTTCTCTAGTTACGAAAATAAACCTGTCATCCTATTCGTTCGAATTCAGCGGAAAATGTTAGGTCCCCTTCATTACGGACGATTAGTCGAATCACGCACACAGAAATAGTTGAAAGCTCTAAATCGAGTCTGATTTATAATTAAGCCAAGAAACAATGCGTTAGTCAGTCTGACAAGGGTCCCGTGAAATAAAGTACAGGGAATTAAGGTCGAATTTTGCGTTCTACCCAATAACCAATTTTGGGTAGTAAGGTCGAACGTTGTTGTGGCCCTAATTCTACCGAAAAATAGTATTCGACTTTATTTCTCAGTTGAATTCGAGTGTATTTCCTATTTTGCGACTATATTTCTTTTTTTTGATACTTTGCGATCATTGTTTATAAGGCTTTTGCTTTTGGTATAGAAACAGAAATTCTCTAAAACACTTTGGATTAAAGAAGTTGAATTTTTCGTCCGGAGGGGAAGAGGGGCTGCGCCACAAGCGCCACCGTGCGCAGCAGTTCACACAAAAATTTTCTACATATATGCACGTACCTGCATATGTTTTGAAATGAAAAACAAAAATTGTCTCATCATTTTCGGTATAATATTAATGTATTTTTAAAGTGAGTAGACAAACTAACGTAGTAACACAACATGTCTTCACAATTTTAATAAACAGTATCTCCAGTATACAATTAAAAACAAGAAAGAAACAAAACGAAACGAAACCAAAATGATTAATCTAATTTTGCTTCAATAACAGAATGCTCATTTTGCGTCAAACGGTTTAAGAAATCACCGATTGAAATCTTTCTGTTATCTAAACCCTTCACACATTTATTTTTCCAACTGAAATTAATTTCGACTTTATTAATCAACGAATTTTGACTTTATTTCTCAACTTTGGGATTCTTGTTTTTGTTATATCTTAGCGTATTTTCATTTTTGAGGTTATTTCCTTTTCGATGGGAAATAAGGTAGAATAAAAGCTTTTTAAGTTTTTTTCCGACGTTATTTCCCAATATGGGTAGTAAGGTCGATTCGACTTTATTGCCTACTACCTTATTTCACGGCGACTGTGACAAGTACTCTTCCTAATTTGTATCTTTTAAAAATTTGGTTAAACAATGAAATTATGCACAATAAAGCCTTTCTCGTTGTTGTTTAATTTTGAAGCGACGAGACGATGAGAAACGTTTAATTGTGAACCTACCTATATTTTCCTTGTTTGAAATTGATTTTTAAAAAGACAACTTGTTTTCTCTTCGCATTTCGAAACAGGGACCACTCTATGTACTCTTTCATCACGAGCTATTGGATTACCAAATTTATTAAAACAAAGATAATCAAAGACAATGAAATATTCATTGAAGCGAAACCTTTCGATTAGCTATACTGTTTATTAAGTTCCCTCTTTCACACCCAATAATACAGCTTTGGTTTGTTCTATAGTTTAATTAGTTTAATACTTTAATTATCGAATAGATGCTTTTTTACCAGCTTCCAACGCCCCCCTCCAAAGTTTTGAAATTTCAATTCGTATGTATGTGTACCAACCCAAACCTCTTACTCATTCAAAAAAAAAAAATCAAATGTAAACCAATTTTTAGCATCATCTCATTTTATTCGTTATACAAGAAAATCGAACGAGAATAATAAAAAAAAAACTAAATAATCGAATAACTCGTAAGTTAAAACTTAAAAAATGCTTCGATCACGACTTAACCCACGGCTACCCAGAAGCTACCGAAATCGAAAAATCCACAAAAATTTGTATCTTCTGGTTAAAAAAAACTAAAAAAACGATAGAAATAAAAATGGAAAAAAATGACCAAAAGTAAATTACCCCAGCACAAAACACAGTTTAGTGTAGTGCAACTATAAAATAGATACCGCTGTTGGTTTACAACAACAAAAAACAATACCAACAACATCAGCAGCGGCAGCAGTGAGCAGTTAGAGCGCATCCTTCCAAGCGCAACCAGCATCATTTAATTTGTAATCGATTGTGGTGTTTCTGTTCAGCGGCTACGATGATGATGATGATGATGATGGCGGCACGGCGGCAGTGGCGGTGGCTGTGAATTCATTTCGGGAGCCACCACCACTACCACCAACAGCACCACCTCCAACCTATTCCGCGCAGCAAAAGATATTTGTTCCAATGCATCAGTTTCCTCCTCCGCGCGCACTAGCTGCTGCTGCTTCTGCTCCATTATCCTCAAACTAAATCTTGGCGGCCATAAATAGCTTCGGTATATTGGTAGTACCAGGGCAGAACATATTACCAAATCGTGACTAGGTCCACGAAAACTGATACAGGTCCGCGCGACCATCATCAGTTCGACCAACCGACCGACCAATCGACAACTATACAATATAACAACAAATATCTTCTTCTTCTACTTTTGCAACAAAAATGCCTCGATGATGATGCATGGATGGAATTCCTTATTCCATGGTGCTCTAGCTTCTTCTCTTCGTTGTTGTCGTAGTCATCGTTGGATCCAACTTTCTGTCCGTCTGTCCATATCTAGGTATCTATTATTGGTGGCTACCTAATTCTACAGTTTGTGTCCTCCTAAATGTGTGTAAAGATACAAAAACTACAAAACAATTGTTTTTCTTTTTTTTTTGTTTCATTGAATTTAACAAATTAAGCGGCCGAGCAAGAGGGGCACACAAGCCGCAAGCAGCAACATCAGCTGAAGAAAGAGAGAAAAATCGTGAAAAGCGCCATTCTCTTGGGTAGGTATATAGGTAATCATCCCGCAGTGAAAACAACAACGAGGACAATCGAATAAAATGTATCTATTACAATTTGTTCATTTTCGTGTACAGTATTTTTGAGAATGAAAAGTATCTATCTATAAAGATGAGAATAAGCGCTCCAGGGACGTATTTGGTTTTAAAAAGATGAAAGACAGTCCAAAGATCTAGATCAGGCATCACAAATTCTTTCAAAACAGATTTTTTTTTATTTGATAGGTTTTCAGAAATTCCTGAATAAAAAAAAATATGAAATTGCAGAATTTAAGAACTCAGAATTTTGAATATACGTAAATTTTTTCAGTACTTCTGTTTTTTTGTACATTTAAGATTCGGTACATCAAAATTGTAAAAAACCCACTATTCTGTAAAGTAAATAAAGTTTCCAATCTTTCAATTGAAATTCAAAATTCTGCAATTCAAATTTATAAATTTGCAGAAATTGGAAATATTGATTTATGGAATTTTTGATTTTTGGAACAGAAAATTTCAGCAATTTCGTTCTACAGATTCTAGAATTTTTTAAAAGATACACAATTGAATTGAATTACACAATTTTGAGATACAGAAAAATGAATTTGCAGAACATTAGAATGCATGAATTTTGAATTTAGACAATTTTGATGAACAGAATTTTTAATTAACAGAATTCTACACAATTTTGAAATACAGAAAAATGACTTTGTAGAAATTAAAAATGCAGAATTTTGTATTAACTCAATTTTGAATTGACAGAAATTTACACAATTTTGGAATTCAGAAAAATTATAATTTGCAAAAAATTAGAATGCAGAATTTTGGATTTACCCAATTTTAAGGAACAGAATTTTGAATTGTCAGATTTCTACACAATTTTGGGATTTAGAAAAATGAATTTGCAAAAAACAAGTATGCAGAATTTTGGATTTACCCAATTTCGATGAACAGATTTTTTAATTGACAGAATTCTAGACAATTTTGGAATTCAGAAAATTATAATTTGCAGAAAATTAGAATGCAGAATTTTGCATTTACCCAATTTTAAGGAACAGAATTTTGAATTGTCAGATTTCTACACAATTTTGGGATTCAGAAAAATGAATTTTGTATTAACTCAATTTTGAATTGACAGAAACCTACACAATTTTGGAATTCAGAACAATAAATTTGCAGAAAATAAGAATGCAGAATTTAAATTTACCCAATTTTAAAGCATAGAATCTTGGATTGATAGAATTCTACACAATTTTGGGATTCAGAAAAATAAATTTGCAGAAAATAAGAATTTTTGATTTACCCAATTTTGATCAACAGAATATTGAATTGAAAGAATTCTACACAATTTTGGAAATCAAAAAATTTAATTTGCAGAAAATAAGAATGCATTATTTTGGATTTATCCAATTTTGATGAAAAGGATCTTGAATTGTCAGAATTCTACACAGTTTTGGAATTCAGGAAATTAAATTTCCAGAAATTTTAATGCAGAATTTTGGATATATCCAATTTTGATAAACAGAATCTTGATTTGAAAGAATTTTGGAAATCAGAAAAATGAATTTGTAGAAATTAGATTGCAGAATTTTGGATATACCTACTCAATTTTGATGAACAGAATGTTGAATTGACAGAATTCTACCATTTTGAAAATTTTTAAATAAAAAGTTTTTGCTTTACAGAATTGGACTGCCAAATTGTGGATTTACCTAATTTTTATGTACAAAATCTTACAGAATTACAGAATTTTGTAATACAGTATTAGAATTTGCGGAATTTTGGAACGCACTATTTTCGATTCACAGGATTTTAGAATAGAAAAAAAAATTAGCTGAAAATTGGAATGCGGAGCTATTAATTTATTGAATTTTCCAATTTTACAGAATTTTCCAATTTTACAGAATTTTCCAATTTTATAGAATTTTCTATAGTTTCAGTTAAAAGATATTCGATTCTTAGAAATTTCAAACTGAAATAATAAATTCAAGGAATTTTGATCTGCAAAATTTCAACATTTTGAAAAATTGAATTTCAAATTTTAATTCAATTTCAAAATTTAATTCAATTTCAAAATTAAGTATTAAGAAAGCTAAACAAATTAATTAGTTGAAAAAAGAACCCAACATCAAAATAAAAAATTATCAGTTCTATAATGATTTTCAATTATCAATTAAAAGTTGATTAATATTCATATTTAAATTGGGTCCATTAAAACTCAATATATTAAAAAACGGCTCAACTATTGAGTGATTAATTTAAATTTTCTTATATAATTCACAACGTGCTGCACCATTCTCAATTATCAATTGGGATGGTAATGTAGGTATAGATTTTCTATATTTATCAATTGACAAATGTAATAGGAGTGTATCATATGTGTACCAAGGCCCTCTCAACCAAACATCCACTTAATCGTGAGTATTTTGAAAACCTCTCTCTTCCATTTATATGTGGACAACAATAAAATAAAATCCAGCTCCTTTCGCGCGCATCCTAGGATCCACCAAGGAATATCATCGATTTGCAATCAGCAAAGCACGCGCTCACATAAAGTATCTAAGCTGTACATTGTTGTATTTGTTGTATATCTATGGCCATGGCTAGTTTGGGGTTTGAAGTTGGGAAAAATCTTAAAGATATACTTCTGCTGCTGCTGCTGCAACTTCTGCTTGCCAATGAAAATTATTGTCAATGCAAGGCCAAGACAATGCAAGATGAGAAAAAAAAAAAAAAAACAAAAAAAAAAACAATAAACAACAACAAATAACCATGAAAACGAGGAATGTCCTCCTATAAGCTGAAGATACATAAAGCCAGTTGGTAGGTACCTATAGTATTTTATATTGTTGTATCTATATAGACTAACTCTATACATCTAGAGAAAAAAATAACTACAATTGCACTCTTGCACTTTCCACGGTGCATTATATATATCCCAAGCATATCCTGTAGTTTCAATGCTAATTTTTTGTCATCGCGTATTTTTGAGATGCTTTTCTTCTCTTTATCGTTTTTTTTGTTCTTCTATACTTCCATATAGTTTCCACATCGCAGTTGATTTTACCAGATAAAGTTGGAAGAATTTATTTTACAATATGGCGGGCATGCGGATGGCATATCATTGAAGTTGATGCAAAAAAAAAAAAATAAAATAAAATTGGATCATCCATGAGACAAAGCATCCATCCATATTGCTTATAAATTGTTGGTTGACTTTTTCTCGATTTAGCATTGGTTTATCGATTTTATATTGTGGAAGGGAATTGGTATATGGGGCTGAAATGTTTCTTAACTTGCAAAAAAGTGCAGCTTCTTTGATCGTGATTTAAGACAATGGTTTAATCAAGAAAAGGGAGGAGATTGTCAAAGTAGGTAAGTAATAATTTTTTTTTTTTTTTTTTTTAAGAAACATAATTTATTTTTTTTTTTTAGAAACCTAATTTTTATGGTAATTTATGTCAACGAAATCGAAGTTCTTTTGTGGTTTTATTTCGACTGCAATTTTGCAAAGTATTTACGTTACCAATTTTACGTATTTTTTTTGAAGTTTGAAAAATTAATAACATATCGACGGTTAAAGAAGCTGGTGAGTCGTTTTCGCATGTTTTTCAGAAATAAAAAAAACTGTCAAAACTGTTAGAGATTTTGAATTATATCTTTTTCTGTAAAATGAATTCATAACAACATTGTTATTTGTTAGGCTTAAATTTACAAAAGGTGGCTCGATTCTACAGATTTTTGTTTGCAGTAATAATATTTTTTTGGAATTTTTCGACAAAGAATCGGCCTTATCACAGGCCCCGTCGTAATAGATTCGTACTAAGAATCTTGAAAAAAATGTCATAGCGTCGTCGTCGTAAGAAAAATATTGTTACGATTTTGTGGGCTATCGATATAACTTTTCACGACCTCTGAATTGGTTTGGAAATATTTCTGTTATACCGGCAGGTTTTATACTTTTTTTTCGGGATTCGTAGTACGAATCTATTACGACGGGGCCTGTGATAAGGCCGAATTACTTTGGACACTGATTGGTTTAAATCTTCATTCCATAAAAGATTATTATAATTAATAATTATTAAAAAAATATATTTTAAATGCAAACATTTATTCGAACTTTGCAATTTCGCATTCAAAATAGTGCCTAAATACAATAAAAATCTCTTAAGAAACAATTTTGTGAAATTATCAATTAGTGTAGAGTTAAAATAATTAATCTTAAAAAAATTAAAATTACTTTCACAAAGACAAATTTTTAATTGATGCGAAGAAAAATTTGCTAGACAAGAGACGGAAAACAAAGTGAAACAATAATATACGAGAAAACTTTTTAAAAATAACCACGTTGCAAGCTTTGCAAGGTTTAATCAAAATTTGCGAAGTATAATTTTTGCGAAACAAACATATTTTATTTTCCAAATTTCATTTACCTAACTAATTTGCGACAAAATATGGAAGAAACAACGTTGCAAACTATGCAATGCTTAATGAAAATTTGCGAAATAATTTTTGCAAATCAAACATATTATTTTTAAAATTTCACCTTCCTACCTATTTTGCGACAAAATATGGAAGAAAAAAAAAAAACACACGTAAAAAGCAAACCTAATTTTCGAAATGAAAAGCTCCAAAAAATTTTTCGGGAAATAATTAAATTGCGACCTAAATGAAACAAAATTTATTGCTACAAATGCGAAGTAAAATGTATGTTATATATAATATTAAAGGCAACGGAACGAAGCGAAACAATAATACACATTAATATACAATAAACTTTAAAGAAATGATAACGTTGCAAACTTTGAAAGACTTGATAAAAATATGCGAAATAAATTTTGCGAAACAAACACACATTTTATTTTCATAATTATGTACTTCTATCTTATTTGCGGCACAATATGGTAGAAAAAGAGGCATACAAAGTTAAACCTCAAAGCAACGTTATTTGCGAAATATAAATCTGTGAAAAATCATTTGCGAAATTATCATATTGCGACTTTAATGAAACAAAATTTATTTTGACTTCTGCTTAGTTAAATTCAAAAGCGTGAGGCCTAGAATTGTTATTCTAAAGGTTCAGTTGGAGTAAAACATACTTTGGACAGCTTTCGAGAAGAACTAGATACTGTCATTTAGTCTGAATAAAAAATTGAGAAATAAATTTTGCGAAGCAAACACATATTTTATTTTCAAAATTGTACAGTTTTATTAGACCTGTGATTGAAAAAAATCACGATTAAGTTCATCTAAAGATGATTGATAGGTAGGTACATTTTTACATGTATATCAGTGGTTTGCTGAATTTTTGATTGTTGATTCGGTGACGTGAGAAAGCTTTTGCCTTTACGGTATTTAAGTGGTATTTTTATCTCAAAAGATAGATTTAGTATTTCCTTCGTAAGAAATTTTTCAAAAAATTTGAATAATTGCGCCCTGAACGAGCTCTCTATATGTTTGATGTAAAGATTTGATCCTATCTAAAACTATAGATTGGGGCTAGGGTTGGTCAAGAGTTTGAAACGAGACTTTGACGAAACTCATTTTGGTCTAAGTAAAATTTTAAAAAATCATTTCAATATGTGTCTCGGTCAAACTGGTGCAATTTTCTATTGTTAAGAAGTATTTCAATATTATTCCAAGTGATAGCTAGCAGAAGAATCAAAATCAAGCGGAAAATATAAACGGTTCTGAGAAAACACTTTGCACTACTTTCTTCCAGAAAAATTGTTTTTTTCGAAATCTTCGACTGTCACCCTGTCAATAACACGCATACAGAATTGGTTGAGAGCTAGAACCTCATTTCTACAGAAACAAAAACAGAATTAGTCAACACTAATAAGGTTTCATCTAATAATACTTTTTTCAACCAAAAAGGAATATTAACTCTACTTGGTACCTACTTTAGTCCATTTTCAACTTCCATTTATTTGTTAGTTGAGTTCACCTAAAAAAAGTACATCGAGAAACCATTTAATTTCAGAATCACCATCATGACCATCACGTTAAGTAAATGTTCATTGTTGCGTCGAGTCCAGTCGCGTCGGTCAGTACCGTCGTCGTGCGTAAGATCGCTCGCAATTGATATGAGTCCTGTGTGTCTCTCTGGCTATACATATATACTATATAATAAGGATGCAGTAGCAATTGGAATTTAACTTTTAACAACGAAAATTGGGATGAAAATTGATTTCCAGTGGCGAATCCCGCGAATTAATTGCACACTTCCCCAACAGAAGCAAAACCCAACATCATCAGCATCAGCATCAAGAGAGACACACACCATACAATCTTCGTACAACATAGCACATTCTCGCATTCACATTCGAAGCCGTAACCATAGCTAAAGCCAAAGTCGCACCAAGATAGTAATCATCACTTAATTAAACATTCGGATGCGTTTTTTTCTTTTACTTATGTTTTTTTTTTTTTGTTCGTCTGTTTTGTTTTGATCTTGAGAATGCGCATCTTATTAAAAAAGACACTCCAAGGAGACCATCATCAAAAGTTTTTGGACTTTGGTGGTGGTGATGATTCCCAAGGAGCGCACAAAACGACCAACTCACATGGCATTGACAGTAATATAAGTAGCAAAAGCGAGGTCGAATGGACCACTGCAGGACGAGTGAGTGGGAGAATGGCCACTTTCAAGACATATACAGCTCTACCTGTTCCATCATCATCGAAAAAAAACAATCGCTTCAGACTTCAGCAGGGATCTCTTTCAATAAATTATGCTGCTGCTACGTCGTGGTCGTCGACGGTCGGTCGTCGTTCTGTGAGTTATGCACCTTACTCTCCTGATGATGCTGGACGCGTAGTTGGTTGTGTTTCGTTTTATTTCATCGGCTCATCCAAAACCATTGTTGTTGTTGTTGAAATTCACAAACGAAAAAAAAAATACGATAACGAAGACAACTGGGGATCGTTTCATTCTTCGTCGATCACCATCCAGGAGCAAAACATTAACCCACCGACCGACCTAGGCTGTTAAAAGGTACTGCACCATACAAAGGACGATGCCGAAAAATCGTGCTATACTGTCGCTATTGTGTCTGCTGATGGACGACATTGTGAACTTTTTTTAACCAACATCGCGCGCATCGCCAGGATTTAGCGACGAAAGGAATCTCTGTACCTAAAATGTGGAGATCCATACAATACTGAGGGCTATGGCAGGCATATAGCTTGATATAGAATTTGGATTTCTGCAGAAAGATATTGAGGGCTTTTTTTTGCTTCTTGAATTCTTTTCTCCTTTTTTCAAATTGACATTGATTAGGTTGCTGTTTCAAAATTATTTTTTTTTTTGGACGAAGATGTTTTGGAGTTAGTGAGTGTGGAATTTTTGATTGTGATTAATGTATATCACTGATTAAACTTAATCTGCTTCTAAGGGTGATGGTATAGAATTTATTCGAAGGATAGACTTGATTAAAATGATTAAGATCCTAAATAAATTTGGAAGAATGCAGGTTTTCCAAGTTTAACAAAAATTTTGTAATGTCTACTATAGGGTTTCAACACCCCAGTTATCTTACTTTGGTCATTTATCAATGTAATCGTAACTTGCATGAGAGCAGATCATAAATGAGCTCGGGTTTTGAGTCTGATTTGAGCCAAATTTCAAAATTTTCTATTTTAAAATTATAGGTACCTAATCTAAATGTTTCATCAAAATTAAGAGCGAGGAAGGTAATTTTGGTTTACAGAGTTTTTTTTAAATAATTTACGGTCTAACCAGCTGCACGAAAAAAGTTAGGCCAAAATTAAAATCTTTTCTTCTGAAATTATGGGTTTTCTGAATAATTCACCGACTAACCAGCTTCCAGAAAAAAATTCGGCCAAATTCCAAATTTTCTGTTCGAAAATGGTGTATTATACCTAAGAGTTTAGGAATACTTTTTACAGAGTTTTAGGAATTTTTTTACTGACTAAATCGGCCAAATTTTAAAATTTTCTGTCCCAAAATTATAAATAATATCAGAGTTTCAACAAAATGCAGTCCGAAGAAGATAATTTTACAGTTTTTGAAATAATTTAGCGACTTATAAGCTGCACGAAAACAAGTTCGACCAAATTCCAGATATCAAAATTTTCTGTTCCAAAATTATGGATTACCTAAGAATTTCAACAAAATTAAGTCCAAGGGAAACTATTTTACAGAGTTTTTTAAGTACTTTACCGACTAGCCATAGCTGCACGCAAAAATTTCGCCCAAATTCCAAATTTCAATATTCTACGTTCCAAAATTATAGATTATCTAGGAGTGTTTTACAAAATGAAGTCAAGGAAATGAAATTTTTAGAATACTTTACTGACTATTAAAATTTGGCCAAATTTCAAAATTTTCTGTTCCAAAATTTAGAGTTTCATCAAAGTGAAGTCCAAAGAAGATAATTTTGAGTTAACAGAATTTGGGATATTTGAAAAACTAGACGAAAAAAGATCAGCCAAATTCCAAACTACTTTCAAAATTCTGTTCCAAATTTATGGACTAGCTGCCTAAGAGTTTCAACAAAATAAAGTCCAAGGATGATCATTTTACAAAGTTTTTAGAATACTTTACTGACTAAAAAAAATCGGCCAAATACCAGATTTAAAAATTTTTGTGTTCCAAGTTTATAGATTACTTAAGAGTTCCAACAAAATTAAGTTCAAGGAAGATCATTTTACAGAGTTTTTGGAATACTTTATTGACTAAAAAAAAATCGGCCAAATTTTTGAATAATTTACCGAAAAAAGTTCGGCCAAATTTTAAAAATTTTTGTTCCAAAATTATGGAAAATGAAGTCCAAAAAAGATAATTTTGTGATTACAGAGTTTTTTGAATGATTTACCGTCCAACCAGCTACACCAAAAAAATTTAACCAAATTAAAAAAATTTATGGATTGAGAGTTAAAAATGAATTCCAAAGAAGAAGAAGGCCAAGTTGTGGCTTACACATCGTCTAATCTTAGGTTTATAAATTTTTTGGAATACTTTACTGACTTGAGTTGCACAAAAAAATTTCAGGTTAAAATATTCAACTTCTGATTCAACGAATAGAAAAGGGGGAAATAAACAAGAGTAAAAAAGTTAACCAAGATACGCTCTTATACGAAGATATAATGCTAAATAACTTGGGAAAAAATTAAAATTTACGAGAAATTGGTAACCGAATTTTATCAAATTGGTAGGTAAATAATTAGGTAACCCATTTCCCTACTATTTGCGTAGAAATCTAGGTACCTAAACTTAAATTACTTAAGTTTTAATCCTAGGTACCTACTGAGAGTACTCTCTACTCTCTCCTCCGTTTCTAGGACTAAAACATAGGCATCTACAATTCTATTTAACTTAAGAGTAGGTACCTAGGTTTCCATACTTATATAATTATTTCATTCACAAGGACATTCAATGTAAGCAATAGATAAGTAGGTGTTGGTACCTACAGCTATATGTACCTTGCATATCTACCTTCTATAGAACCGAGACTACACTCTCAGAAATTACAAAACAAAACTCTTTGTCCATATCAACATCCTTGCACCATTACTTATATTATTATAATAATGGAAGAAGTCCCACCAGCCAGCCATCATCATCATCAGGAGGAGGAGTAAAGCTTGATGGAACAAACCTTGCGTTCCCTATCACAATGTGACATGTCAACATAGCACACTATACCTATATAGCATCAGAGACTCCGACTCTCTAAACCCAACACCAGTCAACATCGTTTTACCGCCAACATCACAAGCAGAAGCATCAGCAGCAGGAAAAACAACAACAAAACAAAAAAAAAAACCCAGAGCTAGAGCTCAGAGCCTCAGAGCCAACAAGAAGAGCACTTCCAGAGATTCCAATGGCAGTCAACTCAACTCTTTTGCTTTGACGAACAGAACAATGGAAAGGGGTGGAACTGCTTTTTTGCCCTACGTCTTCTTTTTATTGTGTCCTACTCATCTTCCTTTTTGTGTATAAATGTGTATGTGTGTGTAATTTTGTATTTGTGTGTGTTTAAGTGCACCAACCACCTTGCTTCCTTTTGATGGATTTTATTCTGACAGTTTTGTGATGGCATTGGGAAGCAACAAAAAAAAATAAAAGGAGCAACAACGACGACAAGAACTCTTAACCAAAGCAAAATCAACAAAAAGCCATCATCAACAAAAAAACAACAACAACATGGATATCATACAGTACAACACAACAGGAGCAAAAGAAAAAGGAAGAAAGGGATGTGAATGGTTGACGTATACAAAAATGAGGATGTGTTGTTTTCCCTTTTGGCTTGGCTTGGTTTGGATATATAGAGGTATGCTCTCGCGCGTCACCATCATCCATTGTGGGTCGAACAACCCGAGTTCCGTTGCAGACAAAATGGCGGAAATCTATTTAATTTTACTTGCAATATAGATAGAGAAATATATACAAGAAGAAACAAGTGGCAGAGAAATTAAACAAAAAAAAAATCAAGGAAAAAAAAATAAAACTAGAAGAAGAGAAAATTGTAGAAAATTCAAATCCACTTGACATCTTAAGCAAATGATTTGGCCCATTAGCAGTGAAAGGGATCAAAAAGAAGATACGATGCATTTAGGTATAGGTAGGTGTATGATATCCACATCAGCCAAGCCACACACATAACATAGATCTCCTCCAGAGAGATCCAGAGAAGTGCGTCAAGTGTATCTTGGTTTTTTTTTCTTTTTTTTCGGTAGGTTAGGTACCTTATGTGTAAAAGATACTTTGTGTCTGAGTTGTGTCTGTCTGATGACTGCTGCTTGGTTTGGTGGTAGGAATAGTTGTTTGTTGTTGTTATTTCACCCGCCGACTGTCTGTCGGGACTGATAATTTAATTAACAATTTCCTCGGGCAATTAATCTTGTGACCCAATCAAATGAAGATGCACCGCATCGTTCTCATGGATGTTCTATGTGCACTGCTGCTATACCGCGATATCTCAATTTCTTTTTAGAAGAGGATTTTTCTATAACTTTTTTTGTTTTTTTTTTTCTGTTCCCATCAGAGACGACGACTAATAGGACAACAGACGTGGAAAAGAGACTGGATCTAGATGCACTGCACTATACACTGATGATGATGTTGATGCAGGGAAATTAACTCTATAAGCGAAATTCTATTCTAGATAGGGGTGTAAGGGAAAGAGAAAATAATTACGTCTTGAAAAATTAGCCTGTCACTCTGACTCTCTTGGCATTAAGCATTTTGTTCTTGTCGGGATTTTTTTTATCTATTTTTTTCCAAAAGGAAACAAGTGCATTTTTCTTTCAATCTTCTTGTTTTTTTTTTTTTTGGAAAAGGATATCTCAATTTGACAAGACTTGAAACTCTTTGTTTGTCGAAATTGTGAACAAAGAGGTTGATAAGGATGAATGAAAAGATATCCTATGCATATGATACCTTCTTTTTTGTCATTTTAAGGGTGGCAACCTTTTAAAAGGGTGATTAATTCGAAGCAATTAATATTTGTGTCTATAGTTTTAAGTTAAAAAAAAAAAAAAATAGACAAAAACTAAAGATGGCTTCCAAAAAAAAATACACCAGTAAAATAAATTCATCTCATGGCTTTGTTGATTTAATTTCAAGCTTTTGGGCTAAACTCTGTTAAATGGATAACTATCACCCCTATTATGATTGCCAATTGTTCGTTAATAAATATTGAAATTTGGTAGGTTCCCACATTAACACTCAATTTATAAAAAAAAAAAAAATAACTACAACGGTCTGCACCATTCTAAATGATCAAAAATTTTCTCAATTATTAAATGATTAAATATGTATTGATTTTAATTTTTAAATAATCAATTGACAATTTGTACCCAATATGGGAGAATATCTATAGGTATATAACTTATTATGTTTTCGACTCTTCGTTTTAAGTTTAGAGATTCTATTTGAACGTAATTGTATTTAAGTTTGATAATTTCATTATTTATCAGTCATCAATTTATATTTGACAATCTTAGTAGGAATTTTTAAGAGCTAATCTGCCGTTGTAAGGGTTCACAAGTCACAAGCTCTTGTGAGGTTGTTGTGATTCGATAACATCTTAGCTTTCTCTAGACAATCCTCACAAGAAACCTCACGAAAAACTCACCACAGCAAGGTGAATTTTTTATTTAATTGTTAAGTTCCGCATTTTTGTTGTTGAACGGACCCATTGAAAATTTTTTGTTTCGGGATTATGAAATGTGAAAACTTGTGAGTTGTGGTCTACTCAAAAGGAGATCACAATTTCGATAGTTTTTGTAAGGTGCAACACGAGAACCTCCCAAAATCAATTTTACCTCACCTTGTGAAGTTGTTGTGACTTGCGAGGTATCAGTGAGAATTGCTAAAATAGGGCAGTTAGTTAATCTAGACCAAGACGATGCTGAAATTTCTCTAATTTAACGAGAGCGTTATGAGATTTAGGGCTTGTTTCACAATGCCTGAGTAAAGTTCTGATTAGTTTCTCGACACATAAATACTGGCACAGGGTCAAAAGTCCAAAAAAAACCATTAAATAATATTTTTTTCATTTATAAACTATTCAAGTTGTCAAAAAACAATTGTAAGTTTTTCTCCTGTGGACTTATTACCCTGTGCCAGTATTTGTATGTGTCAAGTAACTAATCAGAACTTAACTCAGGCATTGTGAAACAGACCCTACAAAAATTTCATCTAGTCTCGCCTAGTGGCCAGCCTTAATTTGGATTTAAAAAAAAAATGTTTAGTTCTCATTGTCAATTCAATATTGGTTTGTTGCTTTGTGACAAAATTAAGATTTAAGATGGGAACGGGTCGTAGTTCTGTATTTCAAAATTCTGTATGACCAAAGATCTATAAATGGATTAAAAATCCTGTTTGAACATAATTCTGTATTTCATTATTCTGTAAATCTATTATGCTGTATTCCAACATTTTCTAAATCCAGAATTCTGTCTAACAAAATTCTGTAAATATGAAATTTCCGGAAAATGTTAAATACTGAATTGTAAGGTTGAAATTAAATAATGTTTGTCTTTTCATTACTCCTGCACTTTAAAATATAAAATGATCGATGCGAAAAAAAGAGGTGAATTTGTTTAATTTACATCCGAAACAGAGGTGAAGTCGACTCCAACATTGTGGACTCTCATGTAAGCTTAGAAGGTATAAACAATTTTTCTTTGTTCTGATCTCCAAAATCTTGTATTTCAAAATTCTGTAAATTATAAATGAAAAATTTTTTAATAATGATTCACAGAATTTATAATTTACAGAATTTTGGATTTACTGGACAAACGAAGGCTTTTTGTTTCGACGTTCTAAGTTGAAAATTGTGGGCATGAGGTCAATTTTTGGTTTTGGGGGTGTTGCTATAAAAGAGAAAAAATGAATAACTTTTGAAGGGGGGTCGAAAATTTGTTTTTATTTTTTTTTTCTAGCCTGGACAAACGATGGACAAACGATTGCAAAAGGTTCGATTCGGCTAAGTGAAATTTTCAATGTTGGGGTTAGGTGCCATAAAATAGAAAACTTGAATAATTTTTGACCTAAGGGTGGACAAACGAAAATTTTTGGTGGACAATCAGTATGGGCCGCTGGACAAACGAAGGCTTTTTCAACGTTCTAAGTTGAAAATTGTGGGTGGTAGACGACTTTTAAGGTTTTTAGGGTTGTGATAGTTGCTATAAAAAAGAAATGTTAAATAACTTTTGAACTAAGGGTGGACAAACGAAAATTTTTGGTGGACAATCATAATCAACCGGTGGACAAACGAATGCAATTGGTCCCATACTCCTAAGTTATGAATTGTGGGTGGTAGACGACTTTTAAATTTGTGGGGGTGTTCCTATAAAAAAAGAAATGTTGAATAACTTTTGAACTAAGGGTAAGAAAGTAAAAATTTTTGGTGGACAATCAGTATCGGCTGCTGGACAAACGAATGCACCAAGTCCCATCCATATAAAATATCATTTGCGGGCATGAGGTCAATTTTTAATTTGTGGGGTTGTTCCTATAAAAAAGAAAAGCTTAATAACATTTTTCCTGGGGGTGGACAAACGAAAATTTTGCGTGGACAAACGGGGACAAACGATGGACAAACGATTCTTATATATTTGGACCCAAAATTTTGAGCTCGGGGTTCTGGCTTCACACAGCTTAGATTTATAGAATTTTAAAATATAGAATTTTGGAATACAGAATCTTGGAAACTGAATTTTGGCACATACATAATTATGATCCCAACCATTTTAGATTACAAAAATGAATATCAGGGACTGTATAGTGTTAGAATGTCTTACTTTCTATAGGTATACCAATTTTTCTAGTTCAATAAAGTTGTTCACACTACTATAAGAGCATATAATTATAATTATTTTCAAATATCTTATCAAGACAAATAACAATTAAAATTCAAATTCAAATAACCAGGTAATCTAATTCAAAAAACAACATTCCAGTAGGTTTATACAATTGTTACATTCCATCTTATAGCAAATAACTACATGAATACCATAAAGCACATAAAGCTTAAATTTATATATTCCATATTACCTACCTAGGTGGATAGAAATAGCGAACAAATAAGTTACCTGCGCTCCGACAAAAAAAAAAGAAAGAAAACTTATAATAAAAATGTTATGCATGATTAATCACATGCAAATAGGCGGCAACCTCCAACAACTGTAATATACCGCATGTGTTTACAAGTCTTATGAAACAATCAACAAAACCAGCCCAAAACGCCATTGGATATACCTAGTACAAATGTAAATACTTACACAAAAAAAAAAAAAGAAAAAAAATCAAAAGGCGTCGCGTCGTAATAAAGTAGCAACAAGTAGATATACATATAATGTAGGTACACAGGTATAGATACTTTCAGTCTCGTGCTTAATCCAACATCTCCTTTACTTTGCCGTTGCCTTATTAAACTCTTTTATACTTCGCCCCCGACCGACAACCGACAGCTTGGCAAAAAAAAATTTAATTTCCTCGAATAAACAAAACTGATCGCATTTAATTAGCAAATCTTATAATTTTAATTAACTGGTTCAACATAAAGCTTTACCATCGTTGTTCGATCGCAATCGCACTGCTGTGTATCCGGAAGATACAAATGTATCTACATGCGTCAAACAAACAAAAATGAGTGCTTAAACGCATTTTTTTCTTTTCTTTTCACCAAAAAAAAAATCTTTCTCCAAAATCTAAATAAATCGAAGAAAGAAAAAAAAAAGTAAATTCCAAAGTAGTTGTTATACCTACACACTAGATAAATTCATCGAACATCATTATATAGAGAAAGAAAAAATTTATAAAAATGACAAGCAAATTTGATTGGTTCGAACAGTTAATTTGAAAATTTATGCGCATTAAGGCAAACGACGAAGTTGATTTGTTTGGTCTATACTGTGTCTACTCAATTATTGGTTTGATCGCTTTCAAAAAGGCTCCACACACCATCCAACAGTTAGTCGGTCCAAAACACACATGCCACAACCGCCGCACCGCGCCGCGCCGCCCGCCACCGTGTGTCGTCGTCGGCCGCTTTTAATTCTCACTCTTTCTCTCGCTTTTCGGAAACTATTCAATTTTTGTATCTACACTACACTATTACTGTACATACTTGACGAAAATAAAAATACGAAATAATCAATGATTAAACGCCCCAATGCATTGCAAACGCCCCCCAAATTACGTGTTCGGCAGAACTTCAAACACCTAACGCCACCACAGTCGTTACAGTGGGGCACATTTTGCATTTAAGTTCGATTATTTGCATTCTAGAAATTTCTTTCATTACACAGTATATTGAGTTAAGTCCTACGCCCATTTTATTCATTCGATACATCCAGATTATATCTTAAATCCGGATGTATTTAAATTGAAAATTTATAAAATTTTATGGATTTAAGTGAATAATATGGCGATTAGTGAAATCAGATTTAGTTATAGGGCCGGTTGTAAAAAATTGGAATTAGATTTTAATCCACTGTTTTCAGTTGATTAACTACCAATGGTGAAATATTATCCTTCATATTATTAAGTCCATAAGTCCAGATTAAAACTTAATTCCGGATGGAAATTAATTGACTTTAAATAAATTTACATCCAGATTTAAGTTTTAATCTGGATTAATCAAGTGAATAATATGGTGCATGGTTTCTTTCACCAAATCGAGTTTATACCTACTTTAATCCGAGGATGGAAGACGTTTATAAAGCTGACCTTCAACCCTGAAAATAAATTAAACACAAGTTAACTTAAGCAAATGATTAAATTAGAGGATAAACTTTAACGTAAAGTTAACGGAATCTAAAGGCAGCGCTATGATAATCGCCCTTTCAATATCGATATCGATGTGCGGCGCCAGTGTAATTCCAATAGTGCCAAACTTCGATTTCAATAGTTACATCGTCAGAAATATCGGTTTAATTAATTCACCATATTTGAGTTATTTCAGAGTTAACTCGGGATCTTAATTAACTGAAAAATGTGTTTAAGAATTTATCTTGGGTTAAACGCATAAACTAGGGTGATATCGCCCTGAAAATCTTGGCCTTAATATTTAAAAAAAAATGGCAATCATCATATTAATAAACCCTTTGTAACTTTAGATAGCCCTTAAACACCCTCCAAATTAAAAAAAAAAAATAATAACAAATATTTTCCACTCTTGACTGAAAGTTGGCTAACTTGGACGCTTAAATTGGTTGTGTAAGCCTTGACTTAAATGAAATTTTATCTAAAAATCTGTTTAATCCTAAGATCAAGATTTTAAACTACCATGATTAACTGTTTATAACCGTGTTAAAGTAATATGTGCATTGGCTTATCACATAGAGTTGTGTAACTAGGACACCTGGGTCAGCTGTGTAAACCTTGAATCCAGTTGCATTTTTTGTAAGTGCCATAATTGTATCTACAAACTTGGTTAATACTCAGATCAAGATTTTAAACTTCCGGATTAAGTTTGGTTTAACCAGGATTAAAGTATGTAAATTGGCTATTAAAATTAAAACAGGTTTTAACTTATAAAATCTTGATCCAAGGATGAACGTTCGTACAGCAAATAAATATTTTAGGTATCTTGATACAAAGTTTTATACTTAAAAACCCCACTGTGCGCCATGCAGCTAGACGCGACGAGTTTGACGTTGTCGACAATCAGGCAACTCGTATATGGTTGAGGTGTCGCGCCAAAAATTTTAAATTTCTATCTAATGAGTCGATTTGTAGGTAGGTAGGTATATCTTCTGTTTTTTTTTTCTATTCTTTTTAGTTGTTGTTATGGTTTTTTTATTGCTATGTATCAGATCGATGAGCACACGTTTACTTTACAAATTCCGATCAAACAAAAAAACAAGCAAACGAAATATATATCGATGAGATATTAAGGTGATATATATTAAGGATAAAAAATGGCTTTTGATCAAAGAAAAAATATACAAATAATGATTTTTTGTTTTTCTTCCTCTTGCACATGATGATAATGATGATGATGATTTTGTATCATAAAGTTTAATGATTACCTAACCTTATACATATACCAAGACCTATTGCAGAGATCAATTGAAGTTTGATCAAATTATTTTTGTATAATTAATTTGTATGAGTTATTATGTTTCATATTAAGTTTATAAATCAATTATAGAATTTTGTTTATAGATTAAGATATTAAAAAAAAATTAATTGGTATTTGGCCTTCATCACTTGTTTATCTTTCAGATGCTTTTGAAGTTGAGGTGGAAGTAGTAATTTTTTTTGGAATTTGAGAAAATCAATGTTCGGTTAATTGTTTATTAGATTTTTATTTCTGTATTATTTTTTTTTATTTCTTACATCTCCTTAAGGATTGTCAATTATTATCAGTTGATAGCTGTTGGTAAATATTGAAAATCGCCATTTAGCAACCAAATTGTCAAAAAATTTGATAAATGAGAATGTCAACAATTTCAAGAAAATTTATACTAACAAATAATAATAATTTTAACTATATGCCTGTAAGACCTAAGGTCTTTTTATTGCAACCTGAATTGCACGGCACGAGTAAGAAGAAATAAAAGGATAGGAAAGAATTTGTTTTGGCACAATGGACTGAGAAATAGGTGTTAATTTATCTCATTAAATCTCACGGGTGGCGTTCAGATACTCATGTTGGATTTGTCAATTCCTCGCAACAGAGCGTACCCGTGAAAAAAATTTCTGTTTTAATTTTTAAGTTGGGAATTTAACCCAAGCGTTCGCTGTAACAGTCCTACGTACAGAATTTGTCAGAAAGCATTTCTAACATGCGATACTTTCACCATCTGTTAGATTTGAATAAAAAAAACCTTAAAATTTTGTTTGCACGAAACCAATAGCAAGAACACATCAAGGAACAAAAATCTACCTATACTCTCTAACTAAACTACTCAAACTATACCTAAACCACTACTCAATGAATCGACTTTCCAAACGCGTAAAAGTTCCTCAAAGAAACAAATACGAGTAATAAAATTATACAAGGTCTTCCTAGAATTCAATTTATATACCAATATATTTGTAGGCATATTGAATGATTTTAACTCTAAGGATCATAAATTAATAAATAAATTATTATACCATCATATTATAATAGCTGTATATATAGCAGGATGTCGGCCGATGCGGTCCATTAAATTATTGTTGCATCCTTACGCCCAGTTTTATGACTTCCAATTGTGATGGTTGGCTCTGTCCTTTCCTTACCTACATATGATAAAAATACCATATTTTCATAATTTTTCAAAATAGAAATTATATGTCCTACCAGGGGCAGGCAGTTAAATTCAAGGACTTTTTTTTCATAATTCATCTTTAAAGGACAAAATTTACGACATTTTGGCTGAATAATGATGAAAAGAAATGAACGACGCTGCTGACTGATGGTATATCATCTTGGCAAAGTCAAACTAGATTTTTGTGTGATGGAATGAGGGACTCGTAATACAAAAGAACAAAAAAACACACATGTCCTACTGTGAGATCCTTTTAAAACGTGATGTAATGTTGTCAACTGGAAAATATAAAAAGGACCCAACAACAACAACAACAAGAATGCGTTTATAACAACTTGGAGACAATTTCAAAAATAATTATTTTTTTGTTGTTGTTTCGTTGTTGATCTATTTTCGTGTTGAAAGAAAGAAAGAAAGTGCATGAAAATTTATAAAATTTCATACGTCAAACAGGGAAAAAGATAAAAGACAACAAAATTCTACTTCATCATCTGCAAAAGATACTCTGAGACAGATATGAATATAATACACTACAAACACACACACAGATGGATATATGTACATAGGTATAGGGACTCCTTTCTAAAAATGTCCGTCTGTTGGTTGTAAATCACTCAGTTTTTGACATTTTTAAAGTGCGTGACATTGTTTTATTACGTGTGCGTGTATGGTATCATCATCGATCGACGAAGTAGACGACAAACGACAAACGAGACTAACAAAAAAAAAATTAAGCGACGTTGAAAAGTCAGCAAAATACCTACCTATACCAAAAACTCTCTTACAAATAATAATATAATAATAAAAAGCCTTATACTTTACTTCTTATACCCTCTTTCACACACCGTGAATTTCGGGTTTTTATGATGATGTGTTTAGTGCGTTTTTCGAGAGTGTAATGTATATTTTATGGATTTTTGATATCGAATGAGGCGCTTTTTGACTTAAATCATGCGATAGTTTTGGAGGAGAGGTTAGCCTTTTGGATTTTCTATACCTCCTCCGTATATATATGTAGGTACATAAGTTCTTCTTAATTTTTTGTTTGGTGTTTAGCGCAAAAGAAAGGACTATTTTCTTTCTGAAATTGACGAGGAGGGTTGGTTGGAAATGTTTTTTTTTTTTTTTTTTTTTTCATTATTCTTTTAAGGAAATTGCTCGTAAAAATTGGAATCAGATGAAAATCACTTTATTTTTACGATCTTTTAGAAATTGGAAAGTTAATAAATTTATTAGCTTCACCTTTTCAGCATATAATATTTTTTATGACTTTGTTGACTTCTTTTATTTTAGAATGATTGAAAAGAAAAAAAAAAAAAAACCTTTTAAAACTCAATATGTATACCTATTAAAATGTGACTTGGAGAAAATAAAATGCATGATTCGATTGTATAAGTCCCAGGCTTTTTGGCACAAAAGCAAAGAAATTTATAGTTCATTAGTTTATCATTTCAATTACACAAATTCTTAAGGAAAAAGTGTGGAAAAGTACTAAATAATATATTGTTTTTTTTTTTTTACAGGATGATGAGTATAAAATCCATGACAGCAATAGAGCTTGTTGGTTGGGTTAAAACAAGAGAAAAAAAGGTTAATTTTTCCACTTTATACGCGGGAAGGAAATTTTCTAAAAAAAATGACTTCAAATAGAAAAAAAATACCTGTGGTGTTCTTAGATGTGTCGCAAGCATTTAACAATGTCTGACACAAAGGCCGCAAATTCAAATTAAGACAAAGACTGAAATACTATATACGATTCTTAAAGAATATCTGGAGAAGACTCTTTCGTTTGAGACATGGATATGAGTATTCTGACATCAATGAAATGATGGGTAGGAGTACCACAACGGAGTATTCTAGGTCCAATTTTGTATTTTTTATTAATCGCATGTAAAAAATTAATGCAAAAAACTATATATTATACTTAGAGAAGCTTAATATATGTATATATGAAAATAAAATTTCTAAGATCATTTATAAAATGCGCCTTGGTACCTGTATGAGAAACGATGATCAAAATTATAGATACACCGGGTTCTTGGGAACCCCGCGGTAAGAAACAAAATAAAAACTCTTGTGCAAAAACAAAAAACCCGGCTTCAAAAACAAGCTAATAGAACGATTATCGAACATCTTGATGAGAGAACAATTTTGTACGCCCGCCGCATTATAGAGAGCCGTGATATTAAGTCCTTCTCAAAATTTTTAAGCAACGGAAAAAAATGTTGTTTTTCTCAATAAATAGGTACATTAATTTTGATAAGACATGGAAGAACTTTTTTTGGTAAGTCACCTATGCTAACTTAACCACGCTGTCAAAGTTGATCAAGTTGGTGCGAGAAAGCAAATTAAAAAAAAATAGATTTTGAGGGATTTTTTTTTCTTATAAATAGTAGTGTTAAAAATGTCAAGTAATATTTCTGATATTGAAGAAGGTGTGTAGTTTTTATTTTAAGAAGAAAAAGTTAAAAAAAAACTTGTTTAAGTATATAATGGCAATGTTACAAAAATTAGCTTTTTTCTAAGTTCTCATATGAAACTTAGAGCAATATCTTCTGTTTCGGCATTTTTCAACCAGGTCTATGAGTGTTGCCAGATATTTGGTGAATATAAATCAAAAAAGAAAAGTGCTTATAAAATGCCGAAAATATTTTTTATGAATTTTTTAAATTAAAAATGATTAAAACTAAAATTTTTTTTATGATTATTTAATTACTTATCAATAACGGTTTTTTTTTGTTTTGCTTTTTTTTTAATTCGTAGCTGCATAATAAAAAATCAAGTGTTTCTCTATATTTTTTCATTGTGTTTATTGAAATATTGCAATTTATAAGTGGTCAAAACCAAATATTTCAATGTTCCAGACGAAAACTGGTTGATTTATATTTTAACACCAAGAAAAAAAAATTCGAAGACAAATTTATCGCCATTGGGTCCTTTTTTAAAAATAAAACTTCATGTTCTGAAAATTCTAGCCACTTAAAATTGAAGCTAAAAGACATTAGGCACCAGTTTAAAAGTAAATGGGATTTGAAAGTTTTCAGAGAGCAATGTAGCAGAAAATCTTCCAGAAAAGATCCGTTGACTGACATTTTTAATCGAATGATGATTTCTTCGGATCCTTCGGTTTCAAGTTTAAGTCGAAAATTAAATATGTAGGTACATATAAACAAAAAAAATTTCATCTTTAAGGTATTCAAATGTTTGAAGTAGAAAATTTCGTATGTTATGATTCTGATTAAAAGTACATAAATTAGTTAAAATACAAGTTTGTTATATTATTATTTCTTTAATTTTTCATCAATACCTACTGTGTTTTATATATTACTCAATCAGGTGAAGTAATGTTGTTTGAACCAAAAAAGATTAATATATGTAAGTTATTTTTATTTTATCCAAAACCTTAAAACTTGAGTATTTTGGATTTTTGTTGGAAAAAGTTTTTCTCGAATAACTCAAAAACTAATAAAGATTTTTGTACTTGGTTATCAAAATCTTGCTAAAAATTGGTAAGAAAATTGAATATTCAGTAAAAACATACCACTTATAAAAGCTAAATTTTGAAAAAAATCAACTTCAAAATAAAAAACTACGATTTTTTTTTTCGAAATTTTAACTTTAAAATTTTATTATTTATTTCAAAAACTATACACTTTAACAACTTCAATGAAAAAACAAATTAAAGAATAGAGTATTAACTTTCCAATAAGCTATAGCGGATCAATGTACGACATTTTGTTAATTTTTCATGTTTTTTTTTAACTTTAGGTCAACTTTTCACAAAATTGCCCCTCCCGCGTAAACGAGGGTAGCTGGATACCCCCTCCTATACAATTTTTTTCTTAGGCTATATCCAAGATTAATTCTGCAAAATATCAACTGGCGCTTTATTTATTTAAAAAAAAAAAACTCAACTTTTTCGTGCCTGTTTCGCGTTCAAAAATAATATTTTTTTTATACAAAACTTACTTAAATTAAAGATAACACTTCACTTTCATCATAAAATCTCAAAAAGTTGCAAAACACTACACTCAATTCCTAGTGAAAATAAGTAATATTAAAAAACGACCTATCTTGCGCCTCTGTGCGCGCCGCACCGGCAAAAAATAACTCTCAAAGTCATTAGATTCTGAAAACAAAAAATTAGACTTCTTAACAAAATTTGTAGGTGATGCCTCAGAAATTTTTTAAATCAGTTAATCTTTTTAGACAATTAAATTACCTTCAAACGGTGTAGGTATTTGATTTTTTTTTTTAGTTTACAAACCGGGTGCTAATAATCCTTAATCACATATACAATTTTTGAATGACTTTAAAAACAATTTAAAAATTTGTCTATGGCTGAACATACTGAAACTATGAAGCCAACGTTAAATTCACCTAGTTTTAGCTTGTTTTTCCAGCCTTAGCTTCAACTTGTATGAATTGAAAATAGCTTAAAACAAAATATTAAAGTAAAAGATACAAAAATATCAAGACTCTTTCAACCCTGTCTTCTAGCTTTGACTATATAGGTCTTATAGAAAACAATAATTTTCTCTTGGGATCACTACGTTTTCCCGCGATCGTTTTCCCGTGTAACGTTTGCCCGCCGATTTGAAAGGTAGTTTTTTTGCTACAATCCCGCAGCACGATATCCCGCGGAACGATTGCCTATAAAATTTTCCACGGGATTGGCGGCGGGATAGGCAATACTAATTAGTACTTTTTGACAATACTATTTTGCATTTATGCAATAAATATTTCATGTTTGTTAAAATATTTAATATTTTTTTTTCATATTAAGCGTTTTTTATTTTATTTAAATTTTCATAAAAAAAATTACCAAATGATGAAAAGAAACTTTTCATACACTCAACCTCGCACCTACCCCAAATCCTATAGTGTGCCAAGCAGGGGGGTTGCAGGGCAGCAGCATGCCCCCCCCATACATACCTCACCTTAACACAAAAAACCTTAATACAAGAAAATTACTATTGAAATGAATTTTGTTCATGCGCTGTCGATTTGTATTAAAAAAAGTAGAAATCCGCGGGCAAACTTTACACGAGAAACTGTATTTCGAGATATCGCTCTGCGGGAAAACGTTCTGCGGGAAAATGTTTTGCGGGAAAACGTACGCGGAAAAACGTGACGCGGGAAAACGTGCCGCGGGAAAACATAGCCAATCCTTTTCTCTTAAGTTATGGTGTAAATTTGGTCAAATTTATACGCGTTAAATAGTTAATTAAAGATTAGGGACCAAAAATTAAGACAATTTTCTTAAAAAAAAATCAACATTATATTTCCATTTTGTGTTTTTTTGTCACTAGTTTCTTGTCTAGTTGAACTATACAACACAAAAAACTAAAATTTGTCTCTAGGTAATGTCACAAGACCCAAAAACAAATTCATTTTTAATTCAAAAAAAATTGTCATTAAAAAATATTTGTTTTTGAAGTGTCTGTAATTTTCAAGCTTTTTTTTTTGGTCAATGGAGGCTTTGTTTCCATCATCATATTAATGTGAAATGAAGGCACCAACTATTGCATTACAATATTCTACATATTTTTATTGTCAATAATTAGCAATTGAAAGTTGAAATTTGGTATTTTAAAACTTGAATTTATTAAAAAAAATCATCGACTCTGTTTTCATAATTAAAATTTTTCTTTTAATCACTGATGGGATCTTAAATTTCGAATTTAAAAATCCATCAATTATAAACTATAATTTGATAACTGACAATCGTAATAGTGATTCCTGCCAATATCAGACACCAAGGAATAGTTGAGAAGCTGTCAGTCACTAGGCTCTGGTTCTACACGTGCTGTTGCGCCATCCAATTTATTTATTTTTTAAATAGGGATGAATATCTTGTAAGCCAAAACACAATTTGAGACTGAAATCCCCAAACCTTCTATTTTCAATATTATGCTTTCTTTTTAAATTTCTTACGTGATGCAAGGCCAAGACCAAAAATTCAGTCAACGGAATTTTTTGACCGAAAAATATTATGTTTCGCCAAACAGTGTTGAATTATCTATGTGACTTTACTGGATGCTTCAATTATCTGAAGTCGATTCAAATTCACGACATCAACAACTTTCGGAAAAAAAAAATTAAATAATCTGGTTCCAGATAAAAAAAAAACGTGTTGAACAGTACAACCATTTACGTACCTATACCATTCACAAAATCTATCCTAATCAGAATAGGTACACATATTATTTTTATTGTTATGAATCCTGAAATAGAAACTATATTACAGAATTTATTCGTAGAAAAAAAACCTCATTCAAATGGCATAATACAAACGAATTAAGTGATACGTCACAGTTTTATTTTTCGGAATCGATTACGATGGAATTCTTAATAAAATTGAATGAAGATTTTGTTTCTATAGTTATACCTACTACCGAAGTACTTAGAATTTAATTGTGAATTCCACGTCTTCATTTTTGTATGAAAATTTTGTTTTTCCATTAATTTACTTTATAAAGTTTGGTTTGTCAGTTAAGACCTTCTACTTGTGTTGGTAGGTACCTATGTTTGTCCATTTTTTTTTACATATCAAGGAAAAATATTTTCACTTGTGATCCCACGTCGATATAAATTGCAGCAAGGAAGTGAAATTTGATCCGATATCTTATCCACTTTATCGAGATATTTTCATATCTTTAATTTGCCGTGTAAAAATTATCAAACCCACATCAAAAAAAGAAAAAAAAGATAAAAATGTATCTATAAGATACAAATCTATTTATTTTTTTTTTTTTTGTCAATTCATGTTAAAGCCGCTTTTGCTGTGTGTGCTATAGCAATTATGACGGAAAATAAATTTCATTATATGATTGCTTGTCGATTATCGTCGATTTATTAACTCATATTCACCTGGCATCTGGTATGCGGTGGTGCGGTTGTAGGAAGGTCCATTTCATATAACCTTTTATGACTGACTGCCTGCGTTATATGCATTTATTTGTTATAAGCCTGTTCGTAGGTAAGCGACAGATACTTGTTTTAGAGAGTTTGTGTAAATTACTGGTCATCAGCTCTCTGTCTGTTTTATATTTTTTTTTTCTAAGTGTGTATAAGAGTAGATATAGTAAAAATGAATGGCGGACATCGAAAAGTGATCAAACACAAAACGTGATCCTTGATTGGTTGACCACCATTCTGTCATTGGTTGTTTTGAATTATGGTGCAGCAATGGAGAATTAAAAATATATAGTGAATGGCTGGCTGACTGGATGTATATCTCTGGCTAGGCTACCTGTGGTTTTTTTAATTAAGGTGATCATTAGGTTAAGTCGTCATATATTTTGAAAAGATGGAAAAATGTCAGAATATCTAGCAGTTGTGTTGAGATTATAGAAAAAAAATTAATGTCTTAAGAAGATTGAATATCTGGGTTTCAATAAAAAAATATATTGAGAAAATTTAACTCAGCTTTTGAAGTTACTTTGAAGATTCTGCGATTATTAAGCCTTAATCCTTATAGTAGATACCTACCTAACGCTCCCATAGAATTTTTCGGGTGTAATAAAAACTGTTTAATTATTTTTTGTCGAAATGCAATGATATCGTCGTCGCTTATAGTGAAAGCCGGCTAATTCCAAATGTATTTTTGTCATTATAACTTGTGTTTCAAAATTGCAATATGTATAGGCAAATGCTTTTTTGTATAATCGTTTTTTATTTCATTGTATTCTTGAATTCCAATATTGATTTTCAATAATTTATGACATTAGTCGTGTTTTTTTTCATGTCCATATAGATTTGTCGAGAAAAAAAAACGACATCAGAATTAAAAGCTTTACACGTAAATACAACAATAACTTAAGTCCATATAGACTTAACTAAGTCCAGATAATTTTTAGGACTTAACTTAAGTCGCGATAAAAACTGTATTACCGGCCGGCTCTAATTATAATTTCAATATGTGACAAGTTTTTAAACTGAGTCCATGCAAATAAAAAGAACACGTGGGGCTCATGCAATAGATAATACAGTAAGGAGTGGTGTAGAGAGTGGCCTGCGCCCTAAGTCTCTAGTTGGTCGGGAAGTTATTTTAAAATCGATTGCAAAATTTTGAGCGAATAGACAGACATAGAAGATACCGATTTGATTACAACCAAAAAAACACTTTTTTAGCTCTCAGGTGCTTTTTTTGATCGCAAAATAAAAAGTGGTACTTTCAATTTGTAGGTCATGAAATTCTCTACAAGATTGATTCAAAAGATTTTTGCTTAAAAATCACTTGTTAAAAAGTTATTGCCCTATAAAATGGGAAGAAACTGAAAATTTTATGAAGTACGAAATTTTAGCCTTTATTTGGAGCTTCATAGAGTCGTTGCTATTGGTTGTATAAAAATGCTATTAGGATCATGTTTGTAAGAAATTTTCTTTTCTACAAATTTCCATATGACTTTTTTTTGCGCAAAAGTACACCAGAAAAAAGTAATAGGCCAATTTTCGGTGTTTTTTCAGGATTGTGAAGGGGGCGGAGGGGCGTGGTTGTGTAAACTTCGTTTTTTCATCTACTTACCATACTTAACAACGTATCAAATATTTTCACTACCCGACCTTTTATAAAGTAAAACATGTCTATCATATGATTGGAATATATTATATGAACATGATTTTAAGATATTGGCCCACCCCTTTAAGTTTCAATTTTTAAGTTCAAGTGACCTCAACTCCAAAAATTGCGTCTCGCCCAGGTACGACAGAAGTAGTTTTCTAATTATCTTCTTCTACGTTATTATTTAAAAGCCAGACCACGGGCTGCTAGTAATTTTCTAAGTGTCTGAATTTAATCAAATTCCCTTAGAATTATAAAATTCACAGTATGTGAGTTTTATAAGAGTCGGTACACTGAAAATAATTTTGTACATAAAATCTATGAACGGCGATCTTAGAGCTAAAATAGCAAATTTTCTCCGAAAATTCATGAAAAAACGGTCATAAGTTTCATGAACGGGTGTTGTTTTTATGAATCTCCATTCCTAAAAAATTTTTTATGGAAGAATTTCGTTTAAAATCACTGATCATAGTTTTCATGATTTTATTCATACGAACATGAACGGTTAGAGCTCTAAAATTTGCACTTTTTCATGAAAAATATATAAACATTAGGAAAACAGTCCTTAATTTTATGTATGGTTCTTATAAACCTGGATTTTTAGGTTGCTTGTATCATATTCATGAGTTTAATGTCTATTCCTATAATTTATGAATCATGAACCTGGATTTTTAAAGTCTTCATGTATCAATTTCATAAGTTTAATGCATTTATTCCAAGGTTCTATGAATTTAAAATAAGTGAAATCGGCAAGAGCATGAACTGTTCATGAAAATTATGATCACTGGTCTTAGAGAAAGTTCTTCGATAAAATTTAGAAATATAGAATTCACAGTGTATTCATGCTGTGAGTTTTATAAGCATCGGTAAGCATCGACCATAATTCGCGACTTAGAAGAGTACGTCAGCATCTAACTGATGAGCCCAACTGTCGTACCTGGGCGAAACGCAATTATTGGAATCAGGTCACTTGAACCTAAAAATTGAAATATATTCAATCGCTTCACTTAAACAGAAGTAGTTTTATAATTATCTTCCTGTACGTTGCCACCCCTTTAGGGGTAAATAAAAAAAAACATTGAAAATGGAAAATGAATATAAAAAACACAACGGCAACACTTACAATATCATGTTATAGCTTTTTTAAAAGCCAGTAATTCATTCTTTAATTATATTTTTAAATAAAGTTATTTTAGTGCTTAGTTTTTGAATAAATGATTTTTAAACTCAAAATTTTGACACCAAAGACGCGTGTATTGTAAAATGTATGTCCCTGTAAAACCCTAAAACTTTGCAATTCTAGAATTTATCGGTAAAAGATACACCCCTGTTACTATTGACAATTTTATCAATTGATATTTGATAAATATAGAAAATCGATACTTAACAACGGAATGGATAAAAGTTTTGATCATTGCGAGAATGGTGAAGATTGTTATGAAAAGACCGTTTTTTTGCCAAACAAATAAACAATTTTGTACATATTTGAACATTTTACGGCCGAAAACTCAATTTTTGTATCTCTTTGGCACGTTTTGGGACGACAAGTTGAGCACAAAACGGCATTTTTCTTGTGAACGTATTGGTCTTCATACGATCAAAGATTTTTTGGTTGTATCAGAAATTACAAAAATTTGCAAATATTTGAATTTAGTTTTATCTCTAATAGCCAAAGTTACCCACATCATAATGGCTTAACTTTTTTTCTTGCAAAATCATATACTAATACCTACTCGAGCATCCTTCAAAAATCATAAACATAATTCCTCCTGACAAAAATGTGGAACTCCATATTAATTATTCAATTTAGACAAACTAACTACAAAGACTGGACTTTTAAACGTGAAAAGACTCAACAAAAAAAAATTTTAAAAATACTCGTCTAGCTTGACACGCAGCCAACAAAAAACAATAAATTTAGTGTTGATCTCTGATTAAATACAAAGAGCCACACAAAAATCCATAAAAATAAAAACCAAAAAAAAAAAACGAAACATAATTTCCAGACAAATCATAGATACTTTTTATATAAGGTATATGCAAATAGTTCATGCAATAAAAAGATCGTAAATTTAATTGATTTTAAATATGCATATTAACTTTGCCTTATACATACCTATACTAGTTCGTAGGGTTTATTTTTGTGTATATTTATTTTTTTTTAAATCGTTAAATTGTTTATAAGTTATAAACACGTGTATAAACATCAATTCTATATAGCATCGTATTTTAACGGTTTTGTATGATGGGACGACTATATACAAAATCTATTTCTATTTTATTGTTTTATATTTTATATATTTTTCTTTGGTTTATTATAAATCCAATTAAGCTGATGATTAAATTAAATTAAAATGATGTGTATATAGGTATACAAAATAGAAAGAATATGAAATGTTAAATTCCTCCATATCGATGTATTTTTATAAATGAAGGAATAAATATTAATATATTATTATTGCTGTATTTCTTTTATTTTAATTTAATTTATATATCTACACAAAATAAGTCGTTTGGTTTGGTTCAATTTGATGAGACACATAAAGATGTCAAGACTAATTCAAAATATTATTCAAAAAAGTTAAAACAAAAAATTAAAAACGATCCTCATAAAATCGAAAGTCAAAATAGATAAATTATGCAAATTTCGACAGCCGTTACTAGTTTGACAGAAACGAATGGGGCACCTATGATGATGTAGACAACTTTAAATCAGTCAGTTATAAATGTTTTGAGATGATCAAGGTTATATAAAAAGATCTTTTTGATATTTTTGCTAAGGCTAAAATATATACATACGATATCCGGATAAGTCCGGAGAAAGAATTACAATAAGGTCAAGGAATATATGACTTCAGCATGCCTGTTTCTTAGTGGACACAAAAATTGAAGATCTATTTGAGTTGATATACTAATAGTCGGAAAGAGCCGAAGTAAATTGGAAAAAGTGGAACTTTATTAATGAAATATAAATGTTGAAGTATGGTGGTTGGAAGGTAAATCCAGGACCCATGTTCTGTAACTCGGCGATAACTTTTCGAGGCGATAAACGACGAAAAATGGAACAAAACCCATAGGATTCCTATGAGTTTTGTTCCATTTTTGTTCCATTTTTCGCCGTTTCTCGCCACGAAAAGTTATCGCCGAGTTACAGAACATGGGTCCAGGGAACGTTGGAGAAAATAAGTCGTCCTGCAACATTATTATACATATTGGGGAGAACCAACATATAGAGGACATAAGGCCCGAAGATGCTTTTGTCCCATTTGAGTGGGAAAGTCCCGAAGATACTTTTGTCCCATTTGAGTGAGACATAAGTCCCAAATCTATTTCGGGGCTTTTGTCTTAGTCAAAAAGTGCATACATTCCGTTTTTTTCATTGAATATAGGACATAAGCCCTAAGAGTAAAAGTCTGAAATGTTTTGCTGTCATTCCACCATGCATTTGGTTAGTGTTCAACATCAACCAAGAAAACCATTGAATAAGCGCCTGACTGAAAATACATTTCATGAGCGGGAAAGAGAACCCCAAAAAGGAGGAAAAATCCTTCTAACCAGCGAATTTGGCCACCCAAAGTTCTATTGCTTAAGAAATCTGTTGATATTGGGACCTCTTTGGGGAGAAACGGAGTTGAGTGAGGGCCACAGAGTACCAAAGAGAGAAAGTTAAAATTCTTGGAACTCGCGAAGCGTACCACATAAGTTATTATGTCTTGGGGAACATTCGTCCTTACATTTTTGACCGGTTACGAGTAAGACAAAAGTCCCAAAAAAGATTTCGGACCAATTAAATGGTGGCAAAAGTACCTTTATGCCACATAAGGTACCTACAATGTGAAATCTAACAAAAATTTCGTGGGACATTTCTCCCTAAAGTTTTTTTTTTTTACTTATTGCCCGAGCTGGTAAACAGGTCCCGAAATAGATATGGGAATTATGTCCCAATCAAATGGGATGAAAGTACCTTCGGGACTTAGCACCTGGGTACTTATGTCCCAACTACAAAACCTTTATACTGTGAAATCTAACCAAAATATTGCGTGGGACATTCCTCCCCAAAGTTTTTTTTTTTTGACTTATTTCCCGAGCTGGTAAGACAGGTTCCGAAATAGATATGGGAATTATGTCCCAATCAAATGGGACAAAAGTACCTTCGGGACTTAGGACCTGGGAACTTATGTCCCAACGTCCTTCAACAAATCCAAAATCCATTTAACAATCAGAGTTGTGCTCTTCAAATATAAGGGTATGCAGAAGATATCCACACCATCGGACCCTCCCAAAGTGCTTTATAAAGTCAAAAATCATGGCAACTGTAATGGAGTATACGCGTTCAAGATCAAGTACCTGCTATCAACAAATGAACAAGCATCGGTCTACCGTCTAGGACAACATTTCATTATTGATGGAAGTTACTTTGAAGCGATTCATCTACCTTAGAGTAAACGTTATCACCACGAATAACACCTTTGGGCTGCTGTTTCGGTTTGGAGAAACAAATGGGGTCAAAACTTCTGATGTGAAAGACAAAATTCAGGCTCTACACAGCCAGTCATGTTTTAAGGTACTGAGTGATAGCTAAGGGAGAGCAGTTAATAGACTCTTTCGGAAGGAGAATTCTTCGAAAGAAGACGAATGGATGAAAAATACAACCGCGAACTCTATGAGCTGTAAAAATAAGTGAATTTGCTCCAGAAAGCCAAAAACGTCGACTATATGAACATAGCCAAATAGAGCGAATGGACACACTAATGCTTCAGCCAAGATAGTACCAATTAGAATCTCAGCCCCCCCAAGTTCGAAACGACATTGAAGACCGAACCTACAGTTTGAAGACCAAGCAAACGGGAATGCCAGTGCGCTTGGTCTGGATGACTAGAAGCATCGAATTTTTCGACATCTTCAAACTGGATAAAAGTTTGAGGATGATTTTCCTCGAAATTGGTGGAATGATCTCAAGTTACTTTGAGCAAGTGGCAAAAAGGTCATTCTTGAAGGACTTCAGGTGATTCTGCATCACATAATTGTACCATCCTGTTTGAGATTATAATAATTTCTCTATTTATCTTGGTCTCAATGTGTTCCAACCTTTAAGTCACTTTCTAACGTAACATTTCACTTTTATTTGTCTTTGAACATTTCCCGAAAGTCCACTTTCCTATATTTTTGTTACGTTAACTTTCCCGCATAATCAGCTCTAACTTCCCGCCCTATATCCGCATCAGCTATATAGAAACTGTCCATTCCGTATAATGGCAACCAAAAAACCTCATTTCTTTGGCAAGTTTTTTGTTTTTTGTTTTAACTGTGTGTGGTTTGTTTTAACATCTATTGTAGGTGTGCTTCATGCTTCAATATAGGAATATGCCACCACTTTGCATTGTATCTGTCATTTAAATACTTCAACGAATAAAACACAACCTTTCAACACAACAATCCGGCAACACTTGAATATATACTGGGACTGGACATGTAGCAGCGTATTATACCGCAATGTGCAACAATTGTCATCAAAAGTTTATCGTGTCCCGAATAAAAAATAAAATATATAAAGGTATAACAAAAAAATGGAACTTATATAGTTATACAGAGATCCCATTCACCAGGACCTCTGGTGCTGGTGCGCGCATTGTCGTCGTTGTCGTAGTCGTAGTCATAGTGGTAATCATATAGTCGTCGTCGTCGTCGTAGTCGATGTCGCGTATATCTGCATTTGTACGAGTATATTTGTATATAGGTACAATGTTTAATTCACATCTGACTTTTCACATTATTATTTATAGAAGTGCGACTTATCTATGACACATTTTGTAATTCCATCGCGCGCGTTAACGCGGACATGAGAGGACACCTTCCACCACACGTTTCTCCCAGTGCGCGAGATCTGTCCCGTGTCCCATGTCCCGTTCCGTTCGAATTTCGCGCAGTCCAATTGTATATATCTTTGTGCGACATTACGGATACCTCAAGCTTCGATTTTTTTTTTATTCTCTGAATTCTGGTATTGGATATAATAGTGTGGTACAAAAGACAAAAGCCCCAACGACGACATCGACATTTGTGACACCGACAACAACGACGACGACGATTACAGACGACAACGACGAAGACAACGTGAGACGTAAAGTGAATACCAAATGTGCACCTTACTGCACAAGCAACTTACCACTGTTCCTGATATACCTATACCTATCTACCGACCTCCTCCTCGTGGCCTGCGTTGTCCTAGCCTCCATGACGGCTTGGCCATGCTCTCGATTTTGAATAATGGTCCCGCGCAAAGGAATATAAAAACATTTTGTGCAGTTGGGCAATTTAATTGACACCATGACGACGGACGGGGCGCGATCCACCATCTATAAGCCATAGTCATCCGCCAAAACCACCCACATTCAATCTGTGGTCCGCAAGTGATGCATATTCCTGCTGCTGCTGCTGCTGCCACTGATGTCGCTGTTGTTGAAACTTGACTATGCCACTCTGAGATCTCTCCGGAGAAATGTCAAATGGCAACAACGGCGGCGGTCGGTGGAGGACAGACAGACTGACGGACAATAGTAGGGCAGCTGAGGGTCGCTCCGGAACAAGGGGCATTATATGCAAAGCACACTGTTGCTGGAATTGAATGAAGCGACTGTCAATCGCCTATATATATTCTATGGGATAATAGTGTCATACTTCCAGCTGCAGATTATATTAGATTTTTTTCTCTCTCCCTTCTCCTTCTCTCTCTCTCTCTCACTTTTTCACTCACTCAATCGCGTATTGAACTCATATAAGTTTATCTGTTGCACTTGCTACAGAATTTATGAATGCGATTTCCTATGCGGTGGAATATTATTCTTGCAACAGCCTCGCTTACCTATACCATGTGATACCATGGCGGAAAAAACTATTTGGGTTTCACCAGGTAAAAAGATGTTCAAAGTTGAAAATTCTCAACAAATATAGAAATTTCGCAAATTAATATTAAATTTCGCAAATCATTTATAAATTTCGCAAATTAAATATAAATTTCAAAAAATATACATAAATTCGCAAATTATATATATATTCGCAAAATATAAATAAATTCGCAAATTATAAATAAAATCCGCAAAATAAAAATAAAAACGCAAATTAATTATACATCTCGCAAATTAACAATATACATAGTTTTTCAGAATTTCACAACAAGAAAATTTTACAAAATATTTCCTAGCATGTGGGCTTGGTATTGGAAAATTTTACACAAACAATGAAAAAATTGAAAAAAAAAAATCAAGTCAAAAAAAAGCTTCAAACAAAAATCAAGATTAAAATCATTTCAATACAAAAAAAAACGAAAAAAAAAATCAGTCTCTGAAATTCAAAAAATACATCAAATAGTTATCCATGCAATTTTGAATTTTCGCAAATTAAAACTTCGCATTTGCATCCCGTTTCATTATAACTACATTTGTCATAGTTTCGCAATAACAACATTTTTGAAATTTTGTATTTCGCATTTGCTTTTAGGATAATCCCAACCAATATTAAAATTTCGCAAAACAATAAATTTCTGTATAATTTAAATCTCTATAAGTTAACAAAATAGTGCAATTATGCAAAAACCTTCGTTGCGATTGGAAAAAAATTTAAAAAATTTTAATGTAAGAATTAAGATTTGCAATGTATTCAAATTGCGAAATCATAAGAAATGGGATTTTTAAATTGGATTTTTAAGGAACAAGAGAATTATTTTTTGTGTAAATATGAAGCCAAGTTTTTTAATTGCAAACATTTGAAAAGCGATAGATTTGATAAGGCAGAATGCAAAATTTCGCACTTTTGCAAATTTTGGGTTAAAATCCGCAATTTGAAATATGTATATAAATTTTCATTTATTTAATTTTATGATTGTGATATTCACCTCTCAACTGTTGAACTCGAAGAAGGAAAAAGAATCGACACAAAAAAAAAGAATAGGTATCTACTAATAATTCTTCAGGCAATAGATAACTACAAAAGTATCTCAAACTTGTATATTTACTCTTAGGCTACTTTTTTGTGAGTACAAGTATCTACCTACCTATACTGGTAGCAAAAAAAGCCGCACACAATATTTAACTATCACTGTCGATTGGATTGCATGTGATTGTACTATGTGTACATATGTGGCAAGTGTATAGCTTGCAACCTCAGACGGGGCTCCATAAGAAAATGTACCGTCCGCATATATAATGTCTCTCGCGCTGTATAGAAAAAAAAAAGAAGAAAAAACTGACTTCTGAATCGGGGAGGGAATGGGGCGCGCGATGTCATTTGTTGTGCCACCGAGAGAGTGGTTTGTACCTGTGGTAGCAGTTTAAGTTTCAACACAGAGTGCGTATATGTTGCAATTGTTTGCTCGTTCAAATGGGCATGTGTCATGCAAATTAAACGCACATGTCAAATGCATTTAAGAAAAGTGAGGTTCTATTTTTGTTTTCATGGTTTAGGTTTTTTTTTTTCTTTTTTTATTTTATTTTTTTGTATTCCCTGCTGTTCCTGCAGGTTGGAACAAAAAGTGCACGTCTCGTCGTCGTTGTTGTAAGATAGTTTTGATTTAGTTTCTTTTTGTGGGTAATAAGGGAAGTATTTTTCTTGTCTCGCTAAATTCGAAACCACAGAAAAAAGTGAGTTATATTCATTTTGACATATAACATCGGTAGGTGGTGTGAGAACGCATGCAGGTTGTTAAATGTTTCGCATGAGCTTGCACGCACTTTTTTAACTTTATAACAGATGAAGGAAATTCGAGAACTAGGTATCTACTATTTCCTGTACAATTTTGTTGTTACCATAGTTAGTCTCAGTATCGCTGCATGTGTTTTACAAACAAAATATAAATAATCATTTTCAACACCTTTCAGTTGGAAAGACATAAAGTTTGAAAGATAAAGAGAAAGTTAAAACGTAGAACGTGCTCAGAGCTGGTGCTAAATACAAAAAGCTGAGCAGGTGCTATTAAAATGATGGTACTTATTCAAAAATTTTATTTATACTAAATGGAGAACCTGGTCAAAAAAATTTTTTTATTCATATACCACACAAAATTTGCAGTCGCTGTTTTCTTTCACTTTTCGTTTCGTCATATTCAGAAACTAAAATGCCCGCTGACAAAAACATAATTAACGCAGAATTAGATGTTTTTTCAGGGAATTTTTACTTCGGCTCATGCATAGACTCTATATTTTGCAATCCCTGCTTTTTCAAAACAATTAACTTTTTAGGGCTACAGGGTAGTGAAATATTATATAGAAAGATTCCGAATGATAAGCTTTAAGCTTGCAGAAGTGGCGACTTCATCAACCAGACGAATCAAAAATCGAAATACCTGTTTTTTATCCGCAAATAGTTCTTCAGGAAGACAAGATATATAGACTGTTTCTAAAGACTGAGCTTTAAGCTTGCAGAAGTGGAGACTTCCCAGAAATGTATTAGGAAAAAACAAATTATTCTTATAGATCAAAAATTTAAATCCCTGTTTTTCAATAGCAAATAATTCAAGACTACACGGTAAGTATATAGACTGTTTCCACAGGCTTAGTCCTAAGCTCGCAGAAGTGGAGACTTACCAGAAAATTCATATTTATATCGGGATTGATGGATCAAAAATTCAAATCCCTGTTTTTTAACAGCAAATAATTCTACAGGACTACATGGAATATAGACTGTTTCCAAAGTTTCAGTTTTAAGATAATAAAAGTGGAGACTTACCAGAAATATGTACATCAGAAACCAATCAATCAACCTGATGATCAAAAATCGAAATACCTGTTTTTTATTAGCAAAAAGTTCTTCAGGAAGACAATATATATAGATTGTTTCCAAAGGATGAGCCTTAAGCTTGCAGAAGTGGAGACTTGCAAGAAATATATTAGGAAACAACCAATTATTATGATAGATCAAAAATTTGAATACCTGTTTTTAATAGCAAATAATTCTTCAGGACAACATGGTAAGTATAAAGACTGTTTCCGAAGGCTAAGTCTTTAGCTAGCAGAAGTGGAGATTTACCAGAGATTTATCAGAACCAATCCATTAATCGGATGGATCAAAAATCGAAATCCCTGTTTTTTAATAGCAAATAGTTCTTCAAAGAGACAAGGTATAAAAACTATTTTCGAAGTCTATGCTTTTAATTAGCAGAAGTGGAGACTTACTAGAAATATATCAGGATTGATGGATCAAAAATTAAAATTCCTATTTTTTAATAGCAAATAATTCTTCAGAGCCGCAGATTTTATAGTATATGTAGGTATATCAGTATTGGTGGATACAAAATTCACAACCATGTTTCTAAATAGAAAATAATTCTTAAGCTTGCAGAAGTGGAGACTTACTTGAAATATGTATCTCCTGATCAATAATTTTGATGGATCTAAAATTTAAACAAGTTTTTGGCGTGAGGAAGTGACAAATTCTCAAATAACACCTACCCCTTTTATCTTAGCCGTTTGGATTCGACAGAAAATTGTAAATCCCACCATTTTACAGACACTAGGTTCTGGGCTCATGTTTTCTAACTTTCCAATCGATAAAATTCATCGAGAAACTGTTAAATTTGAAAAAAACCATTTGAGTTTTGTTTTATTTTTCAACGTTTCTTGGAAAAATTTTTCGATGGGATAGTAGGTACCTACTAGTTTTCCGAAAGCTGACATTATAGTAATTTATTTATTTATTTTATTTTATTACCTTTGTAACTTTTTATGTAGCACAATTATTTGACTTGACTTTATTTCAACAATTACCTGTGAAAAATCTTGCCTCCCAGCCAAGGACAATCAACAAGTGTAGGCAACCAATCTTTAAAAAAGTATAAACGCTCAAGCGACCACCATGTTGCACTGCAATGCTCTCCTTTTCTTAACGTTTTTAACCTGTCAATTATGTCATTCTCTGTCAATTGGACCCAATTGCAAAATATATGTAGCGCATAGGTAAGAAAATAAAAAAAAAACTTAGAACCGTAACACAAGTGTCACACATCGCACACCGAATGTCATTCTCATTTCAATGGCGGGAAAAAAAGAAAAACACAAACAATAAAAAAAGAGCAAAACTAAATTCAAACTGCCGTTAATTTACTGCATTTTCATCGATCTAAAGTCTAAAGTATAAGACTATTTATTTATTTGTATGTATGTATGTGTGTAACCACCGTAAACCAAACCTATCAAATAATTGACAGCAAAAACGGACCAACAGGTGCCATAATTGTAACACACCTCTGACGTCTGACAGTTGACAATATTGACACAAATGTCAAACTTATACCCAAGCAAAAGAATCTGAAGAATAAAAACGAAGAAAATTACTTTAATTACGTTTTTTTTTTCTTCTGATTGGTGTCTCTCGGGTGTGTGTCTAGTTTATACTACAAGCAAGGCTGTAGTATATTCAAGTGCCATAGTTTTTTATATATACCTCCATCAGACATCTTGCATATTATACCTACTTGCAACACACGAAGCTTTGTTTTGGCATCAACTTTGCTATTTATTTTCCAATTTTTGCATTTCAAATGGAAATAAGATAAATCTTATGCATAGCATAGCGAGATTTCGATTGATATGCCCTCCGGCGGAAAAGGAAACTAACTCCCGATTCTACAATGATTGTACGAATATATATGCGATTGTGTCTTTCCTGTTTTTTTTTTGTTTTTCTGCTTTTTAGTTTAGTAATGTTGTTGCACCATTTGCTGCACAAACATACCTTCATATATAGACATACATACAACTACTCACACCCAAGCAGCAAATATATATCTTTATGTAGTGATGGTAGGTAGGTATATAACTGTGGTGGTCTCTCTTATTAGCCAGCTATAGCGAGAATGTTTTGGCCGAAAGCATATTTGCGCCTTTTGTTGGTTGTTTAACAGGTGAAGATATATTTGTTGTAATGAAAACAGTGGTAAGTGCTAATTTTTTACTTGTTTATACGGATTGGCAGTTGGAGGTTTTTTTTTCTGTTTGTTTTGTTTAAGTCAGGTTGTTCGACGATCACCTTAAGGTGGTAAGAGGCTTTAACTAACATGGTTGTAAGAGGCTTGATCTGTAATGCTGTCGCACCAGAAGCTATATTGAGAACTAATTGGTGTCGCTGCATCCAAAAGTTTAGTACGTCTACCTACTTTTTTGGATTTATTAGGATTTGGCGAAAAAGATTTTTTTCTTAAGACATAAACCAAAGTGCAATTATAACGAAGAAACTGAAGAATGTTTTGCTTTACCTTGAAATCTTTTTTGAAAATCACAATTTTTTGTTAAGAACCTAAGTATATATTATATCGGGGCAGGGTCATTATTTCCAAGAGCAAAAGCCCATAATGTAATGCCCACAATTATGGACTTATAACTCACACAGATGGGTAAAAAGTCCACAGTAAAGTTGGCCAATATTTATTAAATTTTAGAACCAAGTGGGTCTTTACTTCACCAGTTTATCGACGCTGGGTCATAATTAGACAGGCCTAAAGCCCATAATGCACTTATGACAACTGCTATACCTTGTAACTCACACAGAAGGGCAAAATGTCCACAATTATGAGAGCCAATATTCACAAATTTTAGAATAAAGTGAGTTTTATCGGTGTAGGGTCATAATTCTAAAGGGCAAAAGTCCATAAAATGAACTTATGAACCCACTTGGGTGAATAACATTGTGAGGCCAAAAGTGCACAGGAAAGTGGGTCGATAGTCCATAATTTTAGAATCAAGTGGGTCTTAAGTCCACAAGTTTATCGGCACAGAGTCACAATCCCACAGGCCAAAAGCCCATACTACACTTTTGACACATTGGTGAGTAACATGTAAAAAGTCCACAATAAAGTTAGCCAAAATTCTCTAATTTTACAATCAAAGGGTCCAAAGTCTACCAGTTTAACGGCGCAGGGTCATAATTCCACAGGGAAAAATGCCATAATGCACGTGTGACTCACTTAGGTGAGTTACACTGACGGGCCAAAAGTTCATAAGAAATAGGGTCAATATTCCATAATTTTAAAATAAAGTGGGTCTTAAGTCCCCAAGTTTATCGGCGCAGAGTCACAATTCCAAACACCAAAAGCCCATAATGCACTACTGACAAACTTGGGTGTAAGTAACAACGCCACAAATAAAAAGTGACTACTCACCCAGACGGCCAAAAAGCCCACAATAAAGTGAGCCAAAATTCTTTAATTATAGAATCAAGGGGGTCTCAAGTCTACAAGTTTAACGGCGCAGGGTCATAATTCCACAGGGAAAAATGCCATAATGCAAGTATGACTCACTTAGGTGAATGCATTTAGGGTGAGTAACATTGATGGGCCAAAAAGTCCACATAAAAACGGGTCAATATTCCATTGTTTTTTAATCAAATGGGTCTAAAACCATAATTTCATCAGCGCAGGACATAATTCCAAAGGGCAGAATGCCATAATGCACGTATGACCCACTTAGGTGAGTTACACTGACGGGCCAAAAGTCCATAAGAAATAGGGTCAATATTCCATAATTTTAAAATAAAGTGGGTCTTAAGTCCACAAGTTTATTGGCGCAGAGTCATAATTCCACAGGGCAATATACGGACTATCGACTAATTTTATTTGATACTTTTTGGCCCATCAGGGTCAAAAGTGGATTTGTTGCTTGTGGACTTATGACCCTGAGCCGATTTTATCAGTCGCAATGAAATTAATAGAATTTTAATTGTTAGACAATGAGGCCTAACAATGAAAAAATGCTAATATTTACATTTAACATCACATAAAAAAACTCCTGGGTGTTATGGTAAGTGCGTTCAACTGAGCCTTGATGGATTCTAGTCCAGCCTTTTCTACATAAAATTCAACTTTTTGTATAATAAACTCGTTTTCTGGTGAGGTTTGATAAAGATTGTGCATGTTGAACCCTCTCTATATTTAACTCAGGGTTTACCCATTGCTGAAAAATTGGGTCTAAGACTCCTTGTATAATACACTTATTACTAGAAAATATGGTCTTCTATATTAAGACCCTAAGTTACTATCATCATTAGGTGCCATATTTTTTCAACCTTTTCCCTCTTTTTTGCCATAGCTATGTGAAGATCTATTACAAAAAACATGTTTTTAAACTACTTATAGGTATCAAATTAAGTTTCATCCACCCTGCAGCACTTTCCCCAAAAAATAAAAAAAAGAGAAAAACAAAAATTGATATCAAAACCTGATCTGACACATTATATATAGGTACATACCTATATATTATATTATATTGTTCTTTGTTCTTTATTATAAACGTAAACCTCTTTTCGATTGATTTATGATGGCTTCATTCTATGATATGCGGGATAAAAATATATATTTCCATGAAATCAAACCATCACGCACACAGAACACACATATACAGAATTTCACTCATCAATATAACAGGCCATATGGAATAATACATTTCTCATCGGGTTTTCCTTTTCATTTTAATAATTTATTGATGTCAACCTCGTTGTTGTATAATAAACCCAAAGTCAGGGTGAAAGTATAGAATATAAAAACAAAAAAAAAAAAATTATACAGGACTATACCTAATACCCAAAAATCCACAGCGTCAGCATATTATTACCCACCAGCAGCACAGCCAGCATCAAAATCCAGCATCTAGCTAAACTAAAACTCTGTATTTTATGAATGTATGAGAGTATAGGAAAAATCAATGCGTGTGTGTCTCCCAATGCGCATCTAAAACATTTAATCCCTTACGCACTATGTCCTGTCAAAAAAGAGAAGAAAAAAAAAAAAAAACTAATATCTAATACAGCAGGGTTGATTTTCCAATTACTGTATATCATCGTACATCACAGCATCACACAGCCCGCAACTCTAAAAAAGAGGACGAGTGAAAGCAAAAGCACTCTGTGCGACAGGATTTTTATGATATCTATGTCCAATCTGATGATTTATTTACGAATATCGAAACGGACATGTTCTTCTCTGGTTCTTCTTCTCCAGATACAAATAAATACACTTTGGTATATATATATATAGTTTTATGTATAAGTTCGTCCTTTTTCCATTTTCTTTTCTGAGTGATTTATTCCTGTCAAGAAAATACACCAGAAATAAGGGATGATATCATTTTCCCGGCTCAACGCACAAAAATTATAGAAAAAAAAGGACCCTTCTTGCTTTTTGAGTTGTTTTTTTTTTTTTTTTTTTTGGATTCGTCCTTCGGTTGGAACTTCTTTTGTATTTTTTGTATATTCTTCAAATCAATCTCTCTCTCTTCTTCGTCCATCTCAATTTTCATGTTATTTTGATTGGATTGTGAACAAATACACACATACACTTAAAAAGGGAGGTTAAATTTGTATCTGACATGTCACAGGATAATGGCGTAATGGCGATGGATTGCTGCCTGCCATTTCAATCTTCTTCATCGGGTTGTCGGGGCTTACGAACATACATATATATAGACTATACCTACTTTAACTATATAGTGGCAGAGAAGCATATATAAAATTGTGACTTCGACATTAACAAAAGGCTGATGGCCATAGATCATTCTTAATATGCGTGAGGACATTCAATTCGAATGAGAAAGGGATTTTGTATATTTATATTATTTTATTCACGTTGTTGGTTTGGTGAACGGTAGAATATAGTGATGGTGGTGGTTTTGTTCTATTTTTTGGCAGCCGAATGATTTAAGGAGACCAACAAAAAAAAAACCCAATGATTCTTAGATTATACTATACTACCTACTCTGATGGAAAGTATAGTTTTAGCTTTGTGTTTCTATATTTCGAATAGGGTTATTATAATGTGTATCAAAAATGGCGCATAGGATTTGTCATTTTGGGTTTTTGTATGTCTATTTCACACAGGAATTAGATATCCGGTTTTTGATATCATAAGATTTCACAGAAGACTATTTAGATCCTTTTGTTTGAGTTTTTTTTTGCTGGTATTTTCAGTTTTTTTTGTTTGTTAATGTTGGCGCAAATGTCAATTGGTGAAAGAATTATGATCCTAAGAAGAGCAGATTATCCTTGATTTATGCTGACATCGTATATAATTCTTTTATTAAAATTAATACAAAAAAGATCTGATTCTTATACAACATATTCTTGTTAAAAGTCAATCGCCGATTTACGATTATTTGTATTTGGTATGTTGATTTTTGTAATTAGATATCAAAATCAATTTTTGGAAATATTATTTATTAGTTTTAGACTCAGAACACTCCTAGATATAACCCAATGTATACGTCATATAAAGAGAATCTAAATCTTGCTACCAATCGAAAGTAACATTTATGTATGTATATTTATTCAGAAAATGAGATATTACCGCTGCTTCGCTAAAAACATTGAAAAGGTGGCTTGTTCTCGCGTATTTTGGCCATGCCACGCTATCCATTTATCTCAAAATACCCTGGATAGACTCATCGTTATCACAGACGAGCAGAAAATCAACCCAATCGTTGAGAGTTATTCTGACTCCCGGCATAGGTGGTTACTATGGGCATATTTTGGCCATACCACGTTATCCCCTTCCCTCAAAATACACTGGATAGACACATCGCTAGTACAGAAATCAACCTAATCGTTGAGTTATTCTTACTACCAGCATAGGTGGTTACTATCGCCGTATTTGGGCCTATACACGTTGTCACTCTTCTTCGTAATACACGGGGTAGACTATTAGCTAGCATAGGTTAGAAAATCAAACTTATCATAGGGAGTTATCCTGACTGCCGGTATAGGTGGTTAGTATAGAAGTGATTTGAACATGCCACGTTGACATATTCCCTCATAATACACTGGATAGACTCATCGCCACCACAGAAGGGCAGAAAATCAGCCTAATCATTGGAAGTTATTCTGACACCCGGTATAGGTGGTTACTTTCAGACTATTTGGGTCATGCCACGTTGTCCCTATCCCTCGTACTGGATATAGTCATCATTAGCACAGAAGGGCACAAAATCAACCCAATCATTGAGAGTTATTCCGACTCCCGTCATATACATTATAGGATGATACTGATAAAAATGAATTACAACCTTAAAGTATTTAAGTAATGGAGGAAATAAAACCACATTTATTACCAGGAAGTGACCAGAAGTGTTTGGTATAACTCTTGTCTCCGATTCAATTCAAATTGTAATGAAATCAGCTCAGTCATCAACAAGATATACGCCAATAACCAATTTCATCAAAAAACTTTAAAATTCTATTTCCGTATAATTTAAGACCATTGGTTAGTGGTAAACTTAAATCCAACTCAAAGACCAAAAAAAACCCCAAAATGTTTAAATCAATGAATCACTTTCATCACCATTTGTTTCATATAATTCATATGTCTATATAAAAATGAAATAATATTCCTCTTAAACAAAAAATACCCCCTGAGTCATAGTTTATGTAGCTCTTCAATTTCAACCTTGACAATAAATTTAAAAAATAAATTCCAAACAAATATGTCAATGAATCAACCGTCAAGTTTGTGTATATCATGATGGTTTTCTCAGAGATTCGTTAAAAAAAAATGAAAAAAAAAAAATAAATAAATAAAAATGAAACCCACTTAAACGCAACCAACCCTCTAATTGAGGCAGATGAAAAATAAATCCCATGCTTTTTTTTTTTCTTTGAATTTATTTTATCTTTGAATTATGACAGCGAGCGGTTCATGTAACATTCTATACATACATATGCCCATACCTACTTTGGGGTTAAGTGTAGGTACATATGTATAATTTATATATATGTATCTCAACTTTAATGCATCCAAAGAAAAAAACTATTGTTGGATGGACAAACGGGGATACCCGACCATATCATCAAGATGCTACAATTCACTCTACTTTTCTTTCATTCTCTAAGATTTATATTAATATTTCAAAAAAAAAAATAACTCAAAAACTATAATAGAAAGTCCTTAGCAGTGCAAGCAAAGAGGAAAAGAAAAGAAATGGATTTTTGACAGATTTATGACTATCGGAGCCGTCTTAATTTTTTGAATTATAGCCATCGAAATAGACGAAACGAAAAAAATCCTGAAATTTCTTTCGTTGCGCCCTGACTTGCCTTTTCTTTTATTTAATTTAGTTTCTTTTTTTTTTCTTCTTCTAGAATCATCATAGTCCGTCGTCGTTTTCGTCGTCGGCATCGTCGTCGTCATCATCGTCATAATCATCGTCGTCATCGTTGTAGTTCTTGTTCCGGTGTATTCTGAGATTCCGACTAACCAAATGGACGGATGTAGGTACATACCTACTTAAGTATATTAGGCATAGAAGCACATTTTCCAAACCACTTTTCTACGTCAGAAACTCCTGCTGGTATAGCGAGATTTTTGGGTTGAATGTATTATGTTCAGGTTTGTGTACAGATATACGTTATACCAACATTATATAAAAATGGTACCGATATACATACATACAACAGTGGTTCGGTGGGTTAGATGGTGCTGCACTCACTCTTCCATTCAAGTTGTCAGAATCCATTCTTTTAATAAATCACAGTGTGTGGTACTCTCTATGGGTACTTATAGTAGGTATAGTTTAAATGGAACTGGTTTGGGATTGGGTTGAGCTGGAACTGTTTAGATATACCTATAACCATTATACAGCACCATATTCTCGTCCATGTTATTGAAGGCAATAAACAAAATATCCTTGCAACAGGACCATAACACAACAAAGCGCGCAAGAGCCTTTCAAACATGAATCCACTTAACGCGAGCAAAAATTGCGGTTAGACCTCAATTAGGGATCCCACAACGAGTTCTCACATTTGGGTTCGAGTCCGAGTCCGCGAAACCCAAAGTATATGTATATAGCCCCCCTAACCAAAGTATGTAGGCTTTTCATATATTAGATCCACTTTCGCGTGAAGCACACAGAAAAAGCGAATCACATGTCGCCCATTCGGGATGATAATTGGCCAGTAATTGTCAGGAATTATTGGAACCGATGTAAAGGTTTGAAAATGTTAGGAAAAGCGCGTCCACCAAAAAAAAAAATATTAACAACAAGGACGACAAAGTACTAGGTACTATAGGAGCTTCAGAGGGATTTTGCTGTAGGACAACCAGTATTTTGTAGTTTTAGAAATTTGTTCCACAATGCCACACTCAATTTAATTTTTTTTTTTAGTGAAAATTTAACTCTACACTCAGAGAAAAGCAACTGCGTTGCGATCCTATAAAGCACCTTATTTGTGAATTTTCAAAAAAAAAAGTCTAAAAGGTCACAAAATGATCATAAACTAGTAACAAATTGGTCACGAAATGGTATTTTTGGCAATAATGTAATTCTGCACTCAGAGAAAGGAAAACCAACAGCTCCGGGATATTTTACCATCTTATTTAAGAAGTTGAGAAAAATTGTAGTGTCGAGAAGGTCACAAAATGGTAACAAATTCATCACAAAATGGTATGGAAAGGTAAAGCAACTGTTTTGGGATCTTATAAAGCACTTCATTTGTGGAGTTCCATAAAAAAAAACGAGTAAAGTGCCTAAAACGTCACATAACTATTACAAAATGGTAACAAATTGGTCACAAAATGGTATTTTTGGTGAAAACTCACTGCTGTCAGAAAAAGAAAAACCAACAGCTCTGAGATCTTTTAGCACATTTATGGAGTTGAAAAAAAGTAGTGTCGAAAACGTCATAAAATGGTAACAATTAAGTCACAAAATAGTAAAAAATTGGTCACAAAATGATGAAAAAATGTCCCCCTTGAAAATGTAACTCTGCAAGATGCTCCGGGATCTTTTACCATTTATTTGTGAAGTTAAAAAAATTATAGTGTCGAAAAAGTCACAAAACTGGTAACAAATTCGTCCCAAAATGGTATGGAAAGGTAAAGCAACTGCTTTCGGATCTTATAAAGCACTTCATTTGTGGAGTTCTATAAAAAAAAAAACGAGTAATGTGTCTAAAAGGTCACAAAATGATCACTAAATGGTTACAAATTGGTCACAAAATTGTATTTTTGTTGAAAATTTAACTCTTCACTCAGAAAAAGGAAAACCAACAGCTCCGAGATCTTCTAGCACATTTATGGAGTTGAAAAAAAGTAGTGTCGAAAAAGTCACAAAATGGTAGCAAATTAGTCACGGAATGCTAACAAATTGGTCACAAAATGATCAACAAATGTTATTTTTGTTGTTAATTTAACTCTGCACTCATGAGAAAGGAAAAAACAACTGTCTGGGATCTTTTACCACCTTATTTTTGGAATTAAAAACTAAACATGTATAGTGTCTAAAAGGTCACAAAATGGTAACTAGTTTTAATAATTGGTCAGCCATGGGAATCTATTAAAGGTTTTTTTAATTTTTTTTCAAGGTAGGTATATTCGAAAAAAAGGAGCACTTCATTATTGATACAAAATGTTAAGACGCTGATCAATAAATGAATGATATCATCCTTTTATGACAATTTTGTGACCTTTCAGACCATTTTTGTTGTTTTTTTTAAATTCCACAGGATCAAAATATACCATAACTTATAACTTAACTAAAACTAAAGATTCTTTTGAAAAGGTATTTTTTTTTAAATTGCATATCAACAAATTTAGTTGCAAACGAGGTATGTCAGTCTAAGAATCTGAATCTTTATATATCCACAACGATTTTCTCCAAGTGTACCTATAAATGTATTTTTACTAAGCTCGAACGATTCTGTTCTTAATGAATCATAAATTAACAAAAAACAAGTGCATTTTAGAAGCATTTAGAAGAGGATTTTTAGTAGGAAATAACCTATAATATAGGAATATAGTGAAGCTCCTATATATACTATATGTATTTATATAGCAACAATGATTTTGGAATAATATTTTTGGGATTAATTTGGAATTTTGTGCAATTTTGCATATTTTATAGTTAATTTGTTGCTAAATACATTTTGATTTTTCTCAAATTTGTAACAGAATTGGTAATAATAAGTGGTTAATATGTACAATGTACCTACATGAAAATGTTTTTAATGGAACCCAGATATTGCTGATTATGCGGGAAATTATTTAAATGACCTTTTTGTGAATGAATGTGGATCATGCTTTTAACACGAAAAAAAAAACAAATGAGGAGTAAATTTTCAAAAGAAGGTTAAGGCACACAATAAAAATTTGTTAGTTTGGTTTTAAACTATAAATAAGCAGATTTGATTTCATATTCTACTGATGCTCAAAAAAAGAATCTTAACTAAATAATATATCTCTAGAAATCCGTGCCTATGTTCTGTAACTCTCGCATCGATAAAATCAGTCGAGAAACGATTAAAATTGAAACAAGTTGTATGAGTTTTGTTCCAATATTCAACGTTTCTCGATCATTTTTATCAATGCTAGAGTTACAGATCGTAGGCACAGACTTCAAAAGAAGCCCTTAAATAAAATCATATAAAATCATAAATATGAAAATTTTTGCGTTCAAAATAAAATGCTTTAAAAAAACAAGTACATGTTTCTTAAAACAAAAAATGGTATAGGGATGCAAAATGCTTTCCCTGTCTCTAAATTTTTTTTTGTAGATTTTTCCAAACACAAAATTAAATTTATAACCCATAAAATGAGATTTTAGACTGAGAGAATTCATAGCACCCTCAGTTTTAATAGAATAATAATTTAAAAACATGACATATTTGTTGTTCTTTTACCAATTTCAATCAAATTAACATCCGTTAAACCTAAGATAGAATTAAAGTACATTTTCAATATTCCAAAAAAAAAACTTCAGTTTAACTTTTCCAATCTCAAGAAAAATTTCCTAAACAGTGATGCCAGGCGAGATTAAAAAAAAAATCCCACCGGATTCTTTTGGAAAATCCCACTATTTTTTTTTACTGGAAGGAAAAAAAACATCATATTTTTTCTGCTGATTTCTTTACAAGAATTTACATGTGAATGGGTTGCCTTAGGGTAAGACTTGAGAGAAGAACAAAAGGGTCTTGACCATTCACAGCTATTTTTAATCAATAATGTATTAATTGAAAAAAACGTGCAAGCCAAGAAGGTATATTGCTGTTGCAATTAAGTGAATAAAAACCGAAAGTAATTATTATTCTTTTCGGGGTAATTTCCCTTGACAAACAAAAACAATTTGATTGTTGGCGAAAAAGAAGTCAGTAAAAAAAAGATGGCTGTGTTGGCGATAGAACTTTGAATTATTGAAATGAACGTATAGAGTAAGTAATCGTTTTATTCAGACTTGTGCTGCGCTGGCTATGCAGCAATGAATAAAACACACCTATAGTAAGTAGTGGTTATGTTAAGTAAATATACTATTTTCCCACCATAGAAATATATTTGGGATATTTTCCCACCAAAATGTTTTTTCTCCACCATTTTGGTTGGAAAAACCATCAATCTAGGAACACTTTCCCTAAAAATGAAAAACCTATTTCATCACCACAATACACAAAAACTGTATAAATTGCGAGGCTAAAAACTATCGTCTCAAATCACTTCGATATTTGAGAATATTTTTTAAAGAAATTTCGAGTTTTCAATGTAAATACATATCGATCATTGAAAAAAACACTGTCATACCTGAAAATATGAAGTTTTTTAGTTCATTATTGTGCTTTATTTCTTGAACAAAAAAACAGCGATGTATTGAATATTTTCCCAGCATTTTGGTTTGGAAAAACCATCAATCTGGGAACATTGTCCCTAAAATATGAAACAAAATTTTCAATACCATAAAATACACAAAATTACGATGCTTAAAACTACCATCTCATATTCATGTGAAATAATTTTCTATGAAATTTAAAATTTTTAATGTGTCTTTTCTAAAAAAATCTAAGCCTGAAACCACCAACCATCTTAAATTTGTATTCTTTATTATGCTTTGATCACTACAGCTTTATAAGTCTTAAAGAATGGTATGGTAGTTGATGTTATCTTAATCGACTTAAGTAATGTCCTTTGACAAAATTTCCCATACACTCATATACTTTTCAAACTGTCCATCCCGTCTTTCAAAATTATAATCTTGAAATGGATTTCCTCTTATCTAAAATAAAACGTGATTATAATAATTTTCATTTTATCTGCCCTCTCAAGCTTCTTCTAAGTTAATTCTGGAGTCCCCCAAGGGAATCACTTAGGGCCTCTACTTTTAACTTTCACTATTAACGATATTGAAATGGTCATCAAACATTTCCAATTTTTTTGACGAAAAATCTCTGGCACAGGCTTTTTTCGTACCCATACATTTACTGTTACCATATAGTCCAGTTATTTTAAGAAAACTTGTTAAGAATTTGAAACATTTTATCAAAAGTCAACCCCAAGTCTACATTCGACCTTATCCTAAATTTTTTAGAGAAATGTCCTCGCTTTCCCGCACTAATTTTATTGAAACTATACACACCAGGGATGGGACTTTTTGAAAAAATGTCCGGAGTAGATTTGGAAAAAAAACGCAGTAGATCCAACTTTTTCGCAGTAGATTTTTATATTTTCAAAATATAAACAAGAAATAACATAAATAAACATAAATAATTTAAAATAATAAAATATATATTCTGCCCTACCGAGGTATCCGTCGGAGCGGAAAACTCTCCGAAACGCATACGACGTCGGAGGTTCAAAGTTCATTAGAGATGTCAAAAATGTCACTTCAAAACACACTTGCTCGCACTTCAACGCAAAACAACATTGCGCATTCCATAATGTCGGAAAAACGTTCCGAACGCTGTTCGGAAGAATAACTCGAAGCAAAAATCCTCCGATTCCGGTCCGACGGATACCTCGCTAGGGCAGATTCTTTTTTAGCTCTGATCGTTCAGAGCTTCAAATTTGTGTTTCTTTTTTAGTTCTGAGCATGTTCAGGCACGCTCTGTGAGCTCAGAATAAAATAGTAGAGTAAATGGAGTAAAATGCTGAACACACACGAGATGACGGGAAATTAAAAAAAAATCGTCGTCAAAACAATAAAAATGGCGGAAGAGGCTGGTTGTTCTAGTGGAGAAGGTAAAATAATAATAATAAATAAATAATTTATAATCATGACAGTTCAGTGCTCAAGTTGTTTCATAATTAAATCAGAGAGCTCTGAACATACGCTGCTCAAAACTTATTCTGTTCGCTCAGACTCTGCTCAGCTCTGAACTAAAAAAGAAAAACGTCTAATGAATGATTTTTTTTGTAAAACCAAAAGTGCAGTAGATTTTATTTAAAGGCAGTAGATTTATTTTTCGAAAAAAATGAAGTAGATCTACTGCAATTGCAGTAAAGTCACAACCCTGATACACACATGAACAAAAGAAGGACCCATTGATGTTTAAATAGCTTTTGTTTGTAATTTCGGATACACTCTATGAAGGCTGGTACGAAGTTCAACCAAATTTTTGTTTTGTTTTACTTTGTTGTTTTGTATGAACTGAACAAAAATAACAACAAATCTAAAACGTTAATTTGATAAAATTGATAATCGATCGTTAATGAGTTTCCCTATATTATGAAGAAAGGTTTAAAAATTAAGTTTTATATTTAAAATATGAAAACATTAGCTTAAATGAATTAATAAAAATAATAATAAAAAAAAGAGACAGGCAAAAGACAGAAGACAAAGTTAAGTGTTGGTGTATAAATACTTTATGACTATAATTTTAAAAAAATACCCCCTGAAGAAAAAAAAAAAAAAACTTAATAACCACTTTGATTAAGTCAATCAGGGTTAAATTAATACACATCATAAATTATTAAATAAAACCAAAAATACATTTAAAACAGAACTTAAAAAAAAAAACAAAAAAAAACTCCATCTCAAAACATCTCTCAACCCTGAGACTATAAAAAATAATATTTTATATAATTATTTCCTTTTACTTCTTCTGATTGGATGTCGTTTAATATTTTGTTTTTATTATTTTTTTTTTTTCTGTTTTATTGTCTTTTGTCTTAAGTATATTGGTATAATAATTTCGATTGATTTATATCGGAGGTCATCAACGATTAATATCGTCTCGGATCCATGATGTTTGCCGTGTCGTGTTGCTTTAGCTGTCGTTGACTTTGTATATAATATCATCTCCTCTTGTTTGTGATGATCCTCCCTTACCGGTTCATTTATACAAATGTATAAATGTGTATATAAAAATATAAATGAATGATGCCGATTGACTAGCTAGAGAGTGTTTATTATATCCAGATTCAGAGTCGTATTGAAATATTTGTCATTTTAATCAAAATTATTATCGAACAACACTGTTTTGTGCACAGTGTGGTATCATAACATGGAAACAGAAGGGACTGTGAGGTTAATGGGATCAAAAAGGGGATAATCTAAATGTTTTTTTCATACTAGCTATATTTAAATAAAAAAATATCTGTGTTTAAAAAGATTCACCCCTATTACAATATTTATCAATTAAAATTAACTAAATATCATTTGATAATTGATAAATATCAATTGATAATTGATAAATTTTTAAATTAGGTTCATTAAAACTAAATTTACTTAAAACCAGACAACTATAATACTTCATGAAAATTATCAATTTTCTTGCAATTCACATTGCTTTGCACCATTCTCAATGATAAAAACTTTTATCAATTGCGTTGTTAAATCGCACCCTTAGAATGAAAGTGACCTAACTCAAAAATTCTGTAACTTCTGATTTTTCAATAAACTGACCTTTAAAAGCGAAATGAACTCTAAAACCAGGCTGTAAAAAAGATGCCGAATTTTTTAGTTAGGTCACTTTCATTCTAAAGGGTGCGAAATATCAATTTGCAATATTTTTCAATTTTAAATTAGTAGTTGACAATTGTAATAGGGTTTTTGTGTTTTAAAACACTGCAAGAGCATAATTCTGCGAAGGAAAAGTGCGTTTCACTATATCACGCTGCCAGAGGACCGAAGTTAAAACTCAGCTTACCTATGTTAATTTTATTTTTACAGGGGTACCGCATCTTGCGAGGAAGTGACAAGTCTTCCGAGAGTACTTTTTGTCTTGAAAACTACCTCTCATCTCAGCGGTTCGGATTCGGCAGAAAATTGTAGGTCCCCCGCATTCCTGTCGAGTTCCAGTTTAGATATTTTTAATTTTTTTTTAGGGGTACCGCCACTTGCGAGTAAGGGAAAAATTCTCAGGGTATCTTCCTCATCTCATCTCTCAACTTAGCGGTTCAGATTTGGCAGAAAATTGTAGGTCCCCTGCATTCCTGTCGAATTCCAGTTTTGCTATTCTCAATTATTTATTCAGGGGTAACGCCCCGAGGAAGCAATAAGTCCTCCAAGAGTATTTTTTATCATGTAAATATATTCGTTTCATTTTAGCGGTTCTGATTCGAAAGAAAATTGTAGGTCCTCTGAATTCCTGTAGACCTACGACACGCATACATAAATGATTGGAAGTTATTATTCAAGCTAAATAAGTTTCTAGGGTCTTAAATCTCTATAGCCTATCAAAGTATAGTTTTATACATGTGAGTCCCCTTGAACCCAAATTAGTCACCACTGTTTTGAAGAACAATGCGGGGACGGCCTGTCATCAATCGAATGATTTGTTTTTCTTAATTTATGTTTCATTAATAATCGGATAAATTTATTATATAGCTTTCTGTATGTTTCGATTTTCTTTCTTTTTTTTTTTGTTTTGTGAGAAACAGACGCCAACGTCTCGAAGAAACAACAAAAAAAAAAAAAAAAAAAAAAAAAAAAAAAAAAAAGATACAAACAAACTGAGTTATATACTAAAATTAAAACATGAAACCCCCGCGTCTAAGCTGTTGTTTGTTTTTTTTTTTTTGTCGCTTTGTATATTTAGTTGTGAACATTTTAAATGGATTTTTGTGTCACTGATTTTTGATTTGATATTCATTAAGATTGCCATATGATTGATGCTTTGACTTTTAAAATTAATTAACAAAAAATAAAAAAATAAAAAAACAAAATGGACAAATCGACTGATTTCTGGAATACAACTTCAATGACAGGCAAAAATAAATTAAGATGGCCGGCGATAATTTGTGGTTATTTGTTATAAAAAAAAAAAAAAAAAAAAAACAATAAAAGATTCTGGATCCCGAGAAGTAAACCCCAACAACATCATCAACCACAAATCATATTGGTTGAAGTTCTTGCATCAGGATCTTCGCTGGGGCAATCCTATATCCACTACACCTACAAAGGAGCCTCCTGCTTTATAGGATGAAGATGATGATTTCATGCAGCGTGATATATTGTATCTGAGAAGTTGATGATGTTTCAGAGTTTCTTTCTAATAAAAGTTTCTCTCATCGTGTTATTAATATTTTTTTTTTTTCGGAGATATTTTTGTTTTGTTAATTTTGCAAAAAAAAATTAATGTGAATAGCTTTCAGAAATCGGGTTTTTTTTTGTTGGATATATAGTGTCCCAGTCTTATCGGTATATAATTCATTGGAATTAATTACCTTTGGGCGGTGCGAAGGGTCAATAATTTTTCGTATTTCTTGACACATTCTGACATCAATCTATTGACTCATTTGAGTTTTAGCTTTGGCTTTCATCTTTTTTTCTTATTTTGTTATTTCGATTTGTTTCGGACGACAGAAATTTATGGTTTTCTTGAGTAACAAATCAAAATTTTTATTTGAAATATCTGAGTAGTGTATGGCGGCGGCTGCGGGAGTTAAAATGATGGGGGAGAAGCGAAATTAACATTTTGCCATTGGAGTTTTTTTTTTTTTTTTCAATGAAAATGATATTTGATATGAGACATTTTGTATATCAAATCTGACCCCCAATGGGTTTTAATTGTTTTTTTTTTTCTTATGAAAAAATTAATCATTTTTTTTTTGTAAAGTAGGTAGCAACTTTGTTTTGTCGATTGATAGACTCAGCATGATGAAAAGTACGTTTAACTAATTTTGTGGAAAGTTTTTTTTTTTTATTGAATAAAAAAACTGAATAAAATTATGTAAGTATCTACATTTTTAGCCCTCCGGATATATTTAAAATATCAATTTATAATAATCAAGTAATTTATAGAAAATACTTAACAAGAACTTTCAAGTTTTCAAATAGTTTATAATAAATTTATCGTAAGGTTCGTCGAGTTTAATTTTGTATAAAAAAAGAATTAAGTGCTTAATATTGGTCCACTTCATTTTTTTTTCAAAACATACCTATATTATTTTATTTATGTATAAGTTAAGTTTAGATAGTAATAGCTGGTGGCGGTAATGTTAAGTGCATTGAACTGTTACTCCGAAGACCTCGGGTTCGATTATTTGCCTCCTAAAAAAAATAGAAATGATTTTCAGGGGTATTGCCTCTTGCGAAGAATTGACAAATCTTCCAAGATTCTCTGTTGTCATGAAAAAGCATCTCTCACCTTAGCCATTCGGATTCGGCAGAAAATTGTAGGTCCTCTCTATTCCTATCAAAAAAATTTCGGCCACGGAGTGGAAAATCACTTCCAAATAAACGAAAAGTGGAGGAGTTTGAGTAAACGTCATATACCTATCTATAGAAGGAATAATTTTAAATTGGAATGAAACTGGAATGAATTGAATAGAACAATTGTAAAAAATGGAGGCGTCCATTTAGGCAGCTTGCTTTTTGGGTCGAAACCAACATTGCGAAAACTAGCCGTGCATCTTGCCTTCTTATTGCGGTTCTTAATTTGGTGTTGCTTTGACTTTCTAAGCAAAATCGATAAATTCGATTAAGGGAGCAGGAAATGTGTTCAACGATAAGAAGGTTAAGCCGAGAGAACCGTCACAAGTCTAGAAAAAATCAGGGGAATTCGAGCTACCACATTGAAATATCTCCCAGGAACTCTGTTTGAAAACAAGCAGGTGTTCTCGGAATTTCTAGACGTTCCATATTTATCGAATCGTGTTTGGAAATTCTCAAAATTGTATACCCACCTGCAAGGGAATTCGAGCTACCACATTGAAAAATCTCCCAGGAACTCTGTTTGAAAACAAGCAGGTGTTCTCGGAATTTCTAGACGTTCCATATTTATCGGATCGTGTGTGAAAATTCTTAAAATTGTAGCCCACACAGCGAGGGTATATACTCAAGGTCTGAAGAATTGATAATAAAACGTCACACAGTTGTACACTTTGAAACGATAGGTAAGTAAATTTCATCAAAAGCTGCATTCTTATCCACCTTTCACAAGGTTCATGGACAATTAAGTTCTTATATGTTTAGCACCCTTATTACGATTGTCAAATATCAATCGAGAGTTGATAAATATTTGAATAAAAATTTTAATCTTTTGGAAACAATTTTCTTAGCTTTTCAGAAACCTTCAGAAAGCAAATAAACGAAATTTCAAGTAAACCAATTATCGAAAAATAACTGATATCTGGCAACTCTTAATTGAAATAATAAAATGGAAGAAATACTTCAATCGAATAAATGGTAGTACTTAAGTATATGTTGTGTATGATGCACATTCGATTTCAACGTCAAAATCCAGATAGAAAAAAACTCAAAAAAAAAGAAAAAAAGATGGCTCTTCAGAAGCCTGTTCATCATCACATCCTCGATCCCTCTCTGGCCTTAATGATCCTCATAAAAATAAAAAAAAAAATAAAGTATAAAATTCCAAAACAGAAGAAAAAAAAATAAAAAAAACATAAACCATGGATATAAAATAAGTAACGCCAACCGATGGAGTTTCTTCTGGATGCCGCCACCGCCTTTACCAGAGTAACTTACCATCATCATCGAAGGCACTTCCAGTTTTGCCTCCATCATGGTTAGCTTATATGAAATCCATACCAAGTTCCCAACTCAAGACCGACCAAAAAAGACTGACGACGACGACAGAGACAACGACGACCGACGACGATATAGGTATAGTATATACACTGAAACTCCACTGAATTTTTATGCAATCATTATTTTATTACCTTCGGTTAAAGGTGATCTGGCGCGATCTCACTTGATTATTGCTGTTTCGGAACCATTCGGGGCGCTGATGATTGCTCAGCTCGACGCGTCCGCGTCCGGATTGGAGGATGGTGGTTTGTGATGGTGGGCACGAGGGCTGCTATTGAGAGAGATACATGTATCCTCATTCACTGTCAGGTAACTTGTTCCATTTGCACGGCTATAAATATCATCATCATTTTTTTTTGTCTTTTTGAGAAAAGTTGTAGATGTATTTGTATCTTTTTCTTATGCTGGGATGGATGAGTATCAGGATTCGAAATCCTCGTTCAGCTTCGTGTCGTACCCAAGTCAACGTCATTGATTTCTGGTTGCGCGGACGGCGGTCATGATGAGATTGGGAGTTGTTGAGGTTCTTATGGAAGAATATATAAAAGTATCTTTTTCCTCAAAGGATGTATCTTTTTGTTTTTTAAATTTTTTTTTAGAGGATCAGAGTTGATTGGTGGAAATGATTGGGAAATATTTGCACTGTTTTTTAGCTTATTTATTTTTGTTTTGTTTTTATTCAGGGATATTTCTGCTATACATTAAACATAGATACATAGATACAACACCGGGAATTTCTTTAGTTTTAGTTAAAAATATTCTCTTTTTTTATATATTTTTTAGTTTAAGAAATATTTTATGGTGGAAATTAAATTGATATAGGAATATGTGTTGGCACGGAATGTGGATATGTTGGCTATGTATTTATTTTTTATATAAATGCGAACGAGTATCTTATGGATTTGAAATAAAAAAAAAAAAAGGGATTTTTCTTTGATGCATCCGGAGTGTTTTGAAGTTGTGCGGGATTCTTTATTTTTTATTACTGTCGTTCATATATAAATGTACCTACATATAGTGTAGGTACGTAAATCCATGTGAGTGGAATGATCGAGATTTCTTGTATTTTTGTTGTTGGTTAGTTGGTTGTTTTTGTTGTTGTTATTAAGAATTCTGTTCATGTCGGTGATGGTTGAATTGAAACCAAATGGACAGGTTATTTGTGTGTGACATGTAAAGTTAATTAATTAAATGCGAAATGCAACTTATAAAGTCGATAATTGTGTTAAGTGAGAATGGATTCGATAGCATCATTGTGTTGCATGTCTCAAGGTGGTTATTTAAAGCTCTATATACCTAAGGGATTTTTTTTTTATACAAAAATATTTAAGGTAGGTAGGTAACCTGTACTTTTTAGATTTCACTAAGTCAAATTGAAATTGGCATTATCTTAAACTTCTCCATGTAAAATTTTCCACTATGATTATAAATCTTAAATGAAAACAAATAAAATAGTTGGGATGCAGGTCGTAAAGAACCATGGCCAGTATACCTAGAGAAAAGGTAGGATATTTCCCTCATATTCAAATTGCTTTGGCTTGCATATTCAATTCATTTCAATTTCAATTAATTTAAATTCATTTCAATTTCAATTCATTTAAATTCATTTAAATTCATTTAAATTCATTTAAATATATTCAATTCATTTCAATTCATTTCAATTCATTTAAATTCATTTCAATTTCATTAAAATTCATTAAAATTCATTAAAATTCATTAAAATTCATTAAAATTCATTTCAATTCCATTCAATTTCATAAATTTTCATTCAATTCCATTAAATTTCATTCAATTCCATTCAATTTAATTCAATTTCTTTAAGGCATACAAAAAATTCTATCCAATTTCCTCAAGGCATTCAAAAAAATATTATATTTTTTTAAATCTTATGGCTATTCTTATGTACCATTCATTTTTAAAAGGTACACTCTGATGTACCTAGCTGCCTATATTAAAAGAGGACATCAGCAATCACAATTTTCAGGTGGATACCTGGCCAAGACTTTTGAGCTTAAATAAATACGAACGATTATTTAGAAATATGGACTTACAGTCCTAGAATTTTCGGTAAAAGTATTCTATATTACTCCCATTCACCTCATTTTAATATTATATTACCCTATTTCTGCGGTTTCTAATTGGTTCAGGTTCCACTCTACCTTGAATAAATGTCTGCCAATCAGCATGAACCTATAATTTCCGTGACGGATGTCTAAACTGATCATGCAATCAGATGTATTCTTTGGATCTATCACAGGTAATATCTGTAAATAGAAAACTTGGTTTGGGGAAGTCAAGATTCATGACAATCAAACGGAGGTGATCCTGTCAAACTGATTTCGCCATACAAGTTTGACGGAAAAGGGACTTAAGCGCTGAGGACGGAGGCTGCACAAAATTAGCAGCTACATGGAGAAAAAAATTTGTCTCCGAGAGCGTTTTTCGGAGGGTTTAAAAAATAATGGCGCATATTCATAGTCGTTTTAGACCCCAGTTTATCTTAGCCTGAAGTTTATCCTATCTAATTTACATTGGATAAACTCCAGCCTAAGATAAACTGGGGTCTAAAAACGACTATGAATATGCGCCAATGTGTTAAAAATAAAGTAGCCAAGGGTAAAAATTACATAGTTCACTTTGTTAATTCTAACGTAGTCGACTTGATTAAAATAAATTGTTTAAAATAAAAAAGGTAAAGGGGTTATTTTAATGGAGAAACTTGGTTAGGATTCGTAATTTTGAAGATCGTTTATGTTAAACGAGTAGCTTGCTTAAATCAAATACATATATGTAATAATATTTAGTTAATTTCACACATCTCCGAGTAGATTGGTTAGCATGAGCGATTTATTATGTTTCATTAACTAATTTAATTGGTTATTGAAACCGAACAAACTAACTCAGAAGTAGTTTCATAAATTTTTTTTTTAGTTGACTCGTATAATTGAACTTGGTTGCAAGGTTGTATATTAACCGCATGTTTTACATTGTTTTTAACCGATAATTTTTCCGCAGCGTATAACTCCAGCATGATTGAATTTTTGAAATACTGTTGCGGGTACCCAGTTTCATGGAACTGGCCAATTTAGAGACTTAAAGTGGTTGGCCTATGACCTACATCGCCTGGACAATCTTCATTATGTAAAGACTTGCTAAAAATAAGATTACTCATGCCCCAAATTTCCATACATCAAACTGCATATATATAGTTTTTGTCTTCAAAACAACAAAATTGTGTTTTTACACAACATAAAATAAATAAAGATTTTTCCCATCACTGACAATGAACCCACATTAGCCTTGCTCATCGCAAACTTTCTCTTATCCACATATCACTTTCTTGTTCTGAAATTCTAAAGAATGTTACCTTTTGACAATGTGACAAATTTACCATAAATCGGAACTCCCACAATATTTAGATAGAAATGCCGCCGACAATCACAGCATCGACCTTTTCCTTATTACGTCAAAGTGGTCTGATTTCTTTCTTTCTATAGACAAATATATACCTACACCTTTTTTCTATTAAAAACAGTCTAACAATTTTTGACCTTAAAATACAAATAGCATTTGCAAATTTAGGCATTCTTCATTTGGAAAATGTTTATATTGCTAAACAAAAGGATGTCTGAAAACATAACATTCAAATGCCTTTTGTTCAAAAAAAAAAAAAAAAAAAAAACAACGACAGGCAGGACATGGATGGACACCATCCCAAGATTTTGAAAATTTGCATAATCCACGACAACATTTTGGCAATGAATTTCCAATATATCCACACAAAAGGATTTAATTTTTGTTTTTTTTTTTTGGTTCACCAATTTGAAAGTCTGTTGAATGATGATTTATTACCAGAACCGACAGTTTCAACTTCAAACAAAAGAAGATATTCTTGTTGAAAGTAAAATCCTCCATATAAGGTAGGTACCTAACCTAAAACCTATACCTACTCTACTTCCTTGTTTCGTGCGTCGTCCGTCGCTTGAAGTGAAAATTTCACTTTCTTTCTTTCTTTTTTTTTTTTACTGTTTGTCAAGGATTTTGTTCCTTTTTCATTTAGTATTATGAAAAACCGCAGGATGTGACGTTTAAGAGGTCCTCTTTTTTTTTTGAACAAAAAAAAAGAAGATATAGGTATAGTGAATTGAATCCTTGAAATAATGCATTATGGGATATGGACGGACACGCATAATTCTTTGAATGTTTCAGTTTTTTTTTTTCGTTTATTGTTCAAAAGAACGAAACAGAAGCAGCAAAGTTATAGTTTTTCGTTGCGCTGGATATTTTAAACAAAAGATTTTATTTGAGTTATTATGCTGTAGAGTTGAAGGATTTATGAGGCTTAAAGTGACATAATTTTCACATTGTAAAATTTAAACAAAAATGTTTGGGTGATTTTTTGTTTTTTTTTTTGAAAACGCGGACTTGAATAAGTCTGAAATAGTGCAGCTTGTTAAACATAATATAAATTATATAGGTATACCTGATGGAAAGCATAACGCTACCTTTAATGTGTAAGAAAAAGCGGGTTATTATATTCTATAATAAAAGAAAATGGTGTGAATCCATAAATTCTGTCAGATTTGATTTATTCAAGTTTAAAAAAAAAAAAAAAAAACATTGTTGAAGAAGTAGAAGCCCAGGTCAGACATTGCAGAGAATTGAAATTATTTCTGAAAGGTCAAAGTGCAGAAGAGTGTCACTACTAATTACCCTGCAACGAAAAAGACTTCTCACCAAGGCGGTCTTGAAAAGACGGTAGGAAGAATTCTCTAGAAAGAATCAACTACGTGTGATGTGTCTCTCCCTTTTCAGTTAGGACAAAACCTTACGTGAGCTTCTCTGACATACTTACGGCCCAATGGCAGCTTTCAAAAAAAAACTTGAGAGAATTAGGAATACATAACCGCGATGCACGAAATAGACATGAACAAGCTTATGATGAAAAGAACAAAATGCGACATTTAAAACGGTACGGATTAAAGTTTGGATTTGTTAGGTTTCCTAGATTCCTGTGGTATCACAATGGGCCAACCAATGGTCTAAGTGTGCCCAGCGTTCTGCTGACAACCACATAAACCTAACCTAACCCTAGGTTGTCATTTTCCAAAACAAAAGTCTAATATGACAAAATCTCCCTACGGATTAAGCTGAAAAATCTATCAAATAGAAGTTGTATGACCTCCTGGATGGAGTCACGAGGGAGCCTGTTCGGAGTAAAATGTCAAGGGTCGGGGTCTTCAATACTAAAGTGGAAAAGGAAGATTTCTTTGCGGGGATTGGTGAAGATTTAATTAAATAAAAATAATACATTTGTGCGCCGCGACAGCTCCTTTAGAACCAGGACCTAGTGACTTAGGAAGAAATGGAAGGGCCAATTTTCTGATAAATCCGAACGGATAAGGTGAAAGACACTTTTTCATGACAAGACTACAAGAGATACTTTGGAGGATTTGTCAATTCTGCGAAAAAATTTCAGTTTTTAAGTGCCATACGAACCCAAGCCCTTCGGGGAAGCAGTCCTAAGCCTGGTAAGGTCAACCTCCACTAAACCTCAACAACCGATAACGACAAGCATACATTTCGAGGAGCGAACTTCGAACTTCGATCCAAGGTAACATAGTCACCTTAAAAATTTTTGTTCGCCCGGAATTTTAAATGCTATTGTGAGTTTCGCCCGAAAGAAATTTCGTTTGCCTGCTAAAAATAAGTGAACATTTAGACTGTAAATCGCATTAAATTCGGCTTGAAATGAATATCCACAATAAGGGAAATTTTTTTTAACGCAAAATTTAGGCTGAAACTTACAATAGGCGAAAAGTGAAATGTAAAAATTTCCGGGTGGAATGTTGTTCGGGCGAATCTCACAGTAGGGCTGAATAAAAAGCAAACGTATTTACCAGCATTTTCATTGAGAACAAGTAGAAGGGTAAGATATAACCCATCGCTTGCAGCCAATTAAGAACTTGACCCAGTAACCAGTATGGAAGAGGAAGGCTAAGCTGTAAACTATAAAAAAAATTAAGGAATAACAAGGACGCATGATCTGCTGGCTTACTATGTACAGAGGTGATGTGTAATTAGGATATAATTTACATGGATCAAATTATCAAACGAGAATATGAGTTGAATGAAGCAATGCCTCAGGACTTGATTATCAGCTCCTTATACATAAGATCCATATAAGATCTAATATAAATTATTGAGCTCTTTCGAAAGAAAAATTCGCCGATGTATATTTTATCTTTTACGCGAGGAGGGCTTATCGGAGAGAAGATGGAGAAACGAAGACAATACATAAATTTGAACCATACAACGTTTGACAACTCTAACGAAGGAACTAACTCCCGAAAAATCGGTATCAAACAAATACACGAACTTGAGATTATTCCCCTCCCATCGAATATTTATTTACTCAACCCACCCGTCTTTCTATCTGCTTCCTTGCTGATTTTCCTCATTTTCTAAATCTGAAATTGACACCAATTATATCGTATTATTAACATTTATCAGAAATTTTTCATAGATATAACTCAATCGATCGAAAATTCCCCTCATACGTGATTCTGAAATCAAATTAAATCTTTTCTAAATGCGCCTTGAGCAAAAATATACAGATCGAATTATTTTAAGCACCCGCCACCACACCGTTGCGTTAGCTGACAATCAAAATTAAACCAAAAAACCGAAAAGGTCGTCAACTAAAGCTTTTAAGTCGCCAAAGTATTAAGCCTTGAGGGCTCAAAATCATCATATAGCTTCTTCATCAGGAAATGTGTCACACACATCAAAGGCTCAACAAAATTCTACAAACTCCACTTCCACTTCCATTTCCATCCACCCCATCACATCGCATGTTTAAGCAATAAAACTATACCTTTTGTTATAAATCTTCCCTCTGGTTATCCCGAGTTTAACCCATAAGAATCATCAAGTTCAAACGATTGGAAAAATATGTTCTTTTTTTTTTTGGTATTCAAATCGAGTTCGAGCCTTCGAAAGCAAAACCAAAAAAAAAAAAAAAAGTATAAACTGAAAATATACGGGAGGCAAAGACTCACTCACCCCTTTTTTTTAATGTTTTTACAAAATATGCTTGAAGCTAAAATTAACCCTCTAATCGAAGTTGAAGAAGAAAGAACGCGAGCGGTCGTTCCTCTTGGCTTAATTCCTCTTGATATGGTGTCTCATCCTGGTTGTTTGTGTCGTAACTTCGTATCATGTAAAGCAGAGGGAAATTCTATAAGGTCTACCCAGGTGACCCCTTCGAACCACCAATCAGTTCCCACCTCAAACACCCACCACCACCAATATCATCACAAACGTTAGGCGATGGTTTTTCCATCATGTCCTTTACATTCTCGTGGATATGTATATACTACGCTTCTGCAATAACTAACTAAACGAGTAGAGGTAACAGCCAAAGTAAGTGAACTGCGAACACAAAGGGTGAGGAGTTTTCATTTACACGCTGCGGCAAACTTCAACTTAATCAATCTTTCTTTCAACCCTTTTCCGGTCGGGCGGCATCGGCTTCGACTCTGGCATCGGTATTGAATCGCTATATGGTGCGATATGGAATGGGTTTTAGGATACGTGAGTGAATATAGAGCTTCTGGAGTCCTGAGGCAGGTGATTTTGGTTCGCGTATGCGCCGATTCAGGATCAGATATTTGAAAATTTTATATAACGTTTTTATTTATTTCATGTTTTTTTTTTTGAATTTTCCTCTGTGAGTGGCGGGCATCAAGTTTCAGTGGAAAAATGGAAAAACCTTTGATCTCATATCCGTTGGTTGGAGTGGAAAAAAAAATATATACCGTTATATTAATCGACCTATCAAAATTCGAAAAGGAGCAGAAAATTTGTTCTGCAACAAACATTCGAGAACGACTTTTCATCAGAACAATTCAACGGGAATTTTTTGTATGTATTTTGTATAAAGGTGTGAGGTTTTGAATATGGGTAAGAGGTACACATTTTCAATAGAATAAAGGGATCCTGGACTGGCACTAGTCAAGTTAACGAAAGGAAAGATAAAATTTCCATTCGGATTGGGATTTTTGAAAATATATAAAAAATTTACTTTTTTGTGGCTGTTAATATTTTTTTTTAATTAAAATATTTTTAAAATATTAAATCGACGGATAAAGATAACAAGGTTTCTTGAAAAAGATGAAATATTTTACATTTTTGTTGGGATTTATCCTACCAAAATATCAAAATTAGCTTGGAAAACGGAAGTAAGGGTTAACTGGCTACATTTCCATTTTCAAAGCGTCAAAAGTCAAACTTGATTTGGTATTTTTTTTTTTTAATAAATTCACTTGACATCAGCACCTGTGTAATATAATTTATAGTTATACCTGGAGTTAAGCAAAATCAGAAAAATCGAAAAGGAGAAATTCTAGAATTTACTTGTAAAACTTTGAATTGTTCTGCAAAATTGTTAATATGATCCGAAATGTTTTATGTTTATAGTTTATTCTGGACTTTTGTTTTCTTTAAAAACATTAGCTTTGGTGGGCCGCATCGTGGGTTTCAAGTATTCCCATTCCTTTTTTGGAGTAAAACTCACTCCTCTTCTGAGAGTAAAAAAATATCCCTTTCTGAGAGTAAGACTTACTCCCCTTGAGGATAAAAACTTACTCATTTTAACGAGTAAAACTTACCCCTTCCTGGGGGTAAAATGTATCCCTTTCTGGGAATTAAATTTACCTTCTTGGGGTAAAATCTACCCTCTTTCTAGAGTAAACTGTGCTCCTATTTCAATTATCAGGAGAGTGCCAATGTCAACATTTTTCTTTGACAACAGTGCTTTCAGTGGCCATATGAAAATGAAATAAAGCCAAATTGGGCATATTTCATTTTCAAAAGCGAAATAAAGCCAAATCTAAAATTCGATATTATTTCCACAATGCCAACGAAATAACGCTAAATTTTTGACAATTTATCCAAATATTTTAACCGTAAAACTGACATGTATTTCAATATTAATCTTCCCCTTCAAAATTCAATACTTTCTTCTAAGAACACAAAATCATGAAAAAAAATCAAAAAGGAGGTATAAATGAGAATCAGAATTCCAAGCAAAACGTTCGCGTCAGAAAGACAAAACTACCACAGAAGTCGAAAATTTTATGTTTACAGCCTCATCATTACCTTACTGTTACGCCTACACAAACCTTAACGTATACCAATTTAGAATAGCCTTCAAAAATTTGAACATGAACCAAATTTTGCTTATTATTAACTGTCTTCATGACTACTGCTTATTTTTGATTGGCTATATCTACCTATCTTGCTGAATGATGGAAGCTATTTATATATTCATCCAAAATCTAATTAATTACAACTTTCAACGTTATATTATGTATATTGATGTTGACAGTGATCTATGGAATCATTTGACTGTGTGCGTGCATAATTTATTAATTGACTATAAAGTCTCTATAATTTTAATCAAATGCTAGAGACAAAGATATGATTTAAAAAAAATACGCACACAAATAAAAATCTAGAGAGATTTATTGACGACCATTTGTGATGGAAGAGAGCTGAATCTATTGGAAATGCCTTTGTGATCAGATGATCGAATCTTAAATAAATCACAATGATTAATAGCAAGGAAAGCTATAGATCTCTAAGTGAAATTTTTTTAACAGATTTTTATATTATTTTGTTTGTTTGTTTGTAGTATTTTTGTTTTTGTTTTAAAGAATTTCCACAAAGAAAAGAAATATTTATATGTTAATTAACGATATTTATTAATTTGAAAGATTTTCATATACTGAAAGGCAATATATTTAGGATTTAAAAATGACATAAATTTTGAACATAATTAATGTTCACTGACTGATCATAGAAACATACATCAAAACAAAGGGCTTTTGATATCAAGGCGTTTCTTAGCGAATTAGTAACTCAAAAAATAAAATTCTGCTAAAAAAAATTTTTCAAATGTTAAATAAATTTTTGAAAAAATTAAAAAGTCGTATTTTTGATGAATTTATAAAATACCCATAAAAATTCCTTTCTAAAGTTTAGTTCAAATATGCAAATCGTATAACCACCAACAAATTGACAAATGAATATAATCGATTTATATGGTAATTTTTATTGTTATAGTGATTTCTAAATCACAAAACAAAATTTAAAAAAAAAATAATAATAATAAAAAATGCAAAATAAAATTATTCATCTCAAACCGTAACCAGATTTTTGATCTTTGAGCTATATCCGATGATAGATCTTAATAGGTCTAGTGAATATTGAGATAAAAGTCGAATGAAATAGCTACACGAAAAAAAGAACAAAAAAGGTGGGTTTGTCATCCGTGTGTTTTGAATGATATATTGATGATAATTTTTTTTATTAAAAAAAATAACAAAAGAAGAAAAATGTCAACTCAAACCGTTTTATTATGTGTTCTTGGATCAAATTGAGTTTTTGAATAAATTTCCTATCTCCTATTCGAACCGATGATACAAGACAAAAAAAACAGAAGATACAAGATGAAAAATCTTCGAGTTTGTTAATGGCCCCCTAATTGGGTCTTTTGCGTGCGAATTAATGATTGACCCGAAACTGAAATCTCATCTTTGTGATCAGTAGGTAGGTAGTGATGGTAGCTGTAAGTTTTTTGTCAACAACTCACGTTTTTTTTTTACTTGTTTCGTTTTTTTTATTATTTTTTGTTTGGTATTTTGTGATAAATTGTATTGTTTTGTTGGATAGGTATAATTTTTTATAAACATTTAAATTCTAATTTATTGACGATGATCATCAAAAGCTTCCTCGGCTTTGTATCTGTGTCAAATGACAAAAAAAAAGAGTTTTTATAAGATTTTTTTTCTTGATTACAAACGATTTAACATTAATTTGATTATGTATCTTTTTTTCATCTTCTTATATGAAAAAAACTTGTTGATAGGTTGACTTGTGAAGTCCATCAAGATTAATGTTAACTGTCTTGGGAAGGTTTTAAGAAAACAAAAAGCCTGAAAACGTATATTTTTGGTGGTTTTAAGACAGTTTTAAATACTTTGACTTAAGAAAGGTTTATATTTTGTAAAATGTGGTATAATGTACTGAACGATCAAAATACATTATTAAAATGTATACAAGAGTAAAGAGCAAGTTTGAATTCGTACTAGAATATAGCTGCTGGAATCTAGCTACTAGAATATAGCTGCTAGAATCCAGCTTCTACAATCTAGCTGCTACAATATAACTGCTAAAATCCAGCAACAAGAATCTAGATGCTAGAATCACGTCGAAATCCAGCAACTAGAATCTAGCTGCTAGATTCTTACCGCTACAAACTTACTGCAAGAATCTAACCACTTGAATCTAGTAATTGGACTCCAGCTGCTCACATCTAGATGCTAAAATCTAGCTACTAGAATTTAGCTTCTAGAATAAAGCAACTAGAATCTATAATTGCTAGAATCTAGCTTCAAAAATCCGGCAACTAGAATCCCACTGCTAGAATCAAGCTGCTAAAATTCAGCAACTAGAATTCAACTGCTAGAATTCGGCAACTAGAATCCAACTACCATGATCTATAGCTGCAACTAGAATTTTACTCCTAAAATCCAGCTGCTAGAATTCAGCAACTAGAATATAACTGCTTGAATCAAGCTGCTAGAATTCAGCAATTAGAATCCAGCTGCTAGAATCTAGCTGCTCGAATTCAGGAACTAGAAACAAACAATCAGAATCTAGCCGCTAGAATTCAAGAACTAGAATCCAACTGCTAAAATTTAGCTGCTAGAATTCTGCAAATAGAATCCAACTGCTTGAATTCAGCAACTAAAGACCAACTGCTAGAATTCAGCAACTAGAATCTAACTCCTAGAACCATCAACTAGAATCTAACTCTTAGAATTCAGAAACTGGAATCTAGCCGCTGAATCTAGCCTAGAAAGGCGCTGGATTTGTGCTTAATAATTCTATCTATGACGGAAGTTGTTTGTTGATGCGGCCGCACGTGAAACTAAACGAAATTTTCAAATTGCTTAACTGGGACCTTTAAGTACCTACATTTACATTTTCCTTGTTGTCATTTTGTGATAAGTGATATAACCATCTAATTTATTGTCAAACTTTATCTGTTTTTTTTTGCAAAAAAAAAAAAAAATTAACCTAAAAAAGAATTTTACATTTTAAAAGAGTTCTTTATTCGCGCAGCATAAAAACAAAATAACGAACCACCTTTCAATTCCACCGGAAAAGACTCACACTAAACCCAAGCAACAACAAAAAGACAAATGATTAATGATGATGTTTGGGTGTAACTTACTTAAGATTGTTTCTTATAAGAGAAAGATCTGTGCTTGAGTATAGCAAAAAGAAGCATCACACAACTTTTTGGCCCGATAAAAAAAAAACCAACAAGACAGAACAGAAACATCTTTCTAGTAACACCCCCTTAATGAAATATCACTCTGGCGAACATAACTCTTCACCAGAATCTTCTCCAGCTTTAGGTATAGGTATAGGTACCAGAGCTTCAGCTATATATATGATTATAGAGGTGTAGCTACAAGTTGAGTTTTATATAAAGCGCGCACAACAGCCATTCTGTATAATGTTCAGTTTGGAGTTCTGTTTATATGTGACCAAGACGAGAACTTCACCATCAAGCCCAACCAACCCCGGGCCAAGTTGGTAGTTATAGGATAGGAACCCCCATATAAGAGAGATGATGAATCCATTCCGATGAACCAACCTCTGTGATGCCTAAAGCAAGGAATCGTATCGTATGAACAAGACAAAAAAAACCAACACAACCGACGAATTCCAGACCAGAGATAGAAGCAGCATCATCATCAGAGAACAACATCACCACCATTATATGTACCACCACCATCATGAAGTAGGAAGAATACATGTGATTGCCCAGCAGGGTGCATTTTCATTAAGAATGAAAAATGATGAGCAATCAATCATCCAGAGCTGCTGGGAGGGGTGTTCCACATTTTGTATTTTTTTTTTGTATGGAAAAGAAGAGGAACTCACTCTGGCCGAGAGGTTGTGAAACATAGGTAGGTACTTTGAAGTGCCCCCGAGGATGAAGAGTGTAGGTACTGTATATCTATCTGTCTATCTGGGTATGCGAGAGATAGCTCAGTGGGATTGGCCAAAAACTGAATGGGGTTCTTTGGATTGTTTTTTTTTTTGTGTTTTGATGATTCTCGAATCAGCTTTCATTCTGGCAGCAGAAGAAGAAAAAACATGGCCCATCAAGTCGGCACACATTCCCAGATGAGGTATGTACTTCAAAATGAGATATTCTCAGGTACAATCACAAGTCACAATCGTATAATATTTTAGAATGAAGCAGAAGGAGGAGATGTGCAGATGGAATAAAAAAAAAAAAATATGGGTTTGGCAGTTTCACGGGGTTTCCCATTTTGTTTTATTTGTTTTTTTTTTTTTTTTGTGGAAATTTCTGAATTGGGATTTTGAGCCAAAAATTTTTTTGGGGTCGTATTTAATTGGTTGAAAAGATTTTCGGAAGAAGATGCTCCGAGATGTACCAACTACAGATGAATCAGTCTCCTGAACATCGCAGAAAAAACTGTGTGATCGCTTAAAAGCTTTTGTCAACAATTTTATCAGTTTCTAAATTAGTGTGGTTTTCTACCATTTTGGAAATCAAACGTCGATTTATCTTTCACATTTTGTAACAGGGGCAGCAAAAATGGACTGGTTAATAGCCCAGGGGTGCAAGTATGTAACTTGATACAATCGACTTTAATCAATACATTCGAGTATAGGTAGTTCCTTAATTTGATGAATTAAATCGAAAATAGTCCACCGAGTTAAATTAGGAACTGTCTATGCTCGACTGCAGGAAGGAACTCTATTGTATCAAAGTTACGTACTACACCCCCATGACAAGTCGAAGTATACGGTGTCATAGAGAAAGAAATATCAACATTATCGACTTAGGCCAATTGTCAAGATACCACTTTGTCTACCCGTGCTCCAATATTACCTCCCAAGAGGTACAGAGATCAAAAGAAGATTCACTCTTGCCAATCGCTATCTTTTCGGGATAAGGTGGCATTTATTTAAGTAGTTAAACCCTCCCGCAGAGAATCAAGGACACCCTATACCTACTAATTGATTATCCTTTATTGGTCCTGCTGTATAAGGCAGAAGCATGGACCTTGTCAAGAACGGATGGAAATTATACGAATACGAGTTAAAAGGAGAAGATTCAATGAAGAGCTCTATGGACCAGACAACGAAGTTAAGCTGGTCAAAAATCTGAAAATACAGTGAGTGAGATAGCTGGGATATTTGGGGCATATGGATGGCGACCACAAGCCCAGTGAATCTACCCCTGATGGGCTACATAGTAGAGGAAGACCCTATCTTAGTGGCTCTCAGAAGTTGATAACGACTACAACCAACTGGAGGCAGCTAAAGCTTGGTACCGAGCTGGCTAAAAGGCCTTTTTGGCCTTCTTGGTTGAGGTCATAGCCCACCCAGGACTTGGGAAAAGTTAGTAGATTAGTTAAAATGATTTAGATTTTCGAATAGAAAACAAAATTTTGATTGATAAATTGAAATTAAATTATTGTTTGTTTTCAAAGCCATTTTTATAATGAAACAGAATTCTTTAGATCAATTTTCAAAACCGGAATGTGTAAACAAATACCAAATTCAGATCCCTTTCTGTCACGATTTCATGCCTTTAATCTCAACTCACTTTTAAAACACTTCTCCCAATCCTTAATCAACTCTTATTATTAAGTTTTTTCCCTTTAAAAGAAACAAAAAAAAAAACAGATTAAACTGTCTTCCATTCGGCACACTCCATTCGCCATAAAAATTCATCCAGTCTTCCGTCACCGTCACCATACCCCGCGTGGTGCTATCGACTTGAACCATTTTCATTAATTTTCTTCCAAAACATTAACTTATCCATCTCAATAAATTCAAACGCAAAGACAGATGAAGATTTTCATTTAGAACATAAATACAAATACAAATACAACAACAACAAAAGAAGACTTAAAATTGGTTCCTTTTTCTTATACTTTAGGTACTGGCTGTATAGAAAAATGTCACACCGGCACAACCACCACCATCGTCACACAGTTGCTTATATTTACTCGGTAGGTATATATTGCCATGGTATGAACCATTCAATCCACAAAATTAGGCAATTAAAATATGCCATGGGCATATCGTTCGTTGATATTATATGGTGTTGGTGATATTATACAGAGCATAATATCTGTGCGCTATACAACTGTGGGGGTTGGAAAAAAAAAATAATACATATTTTCACTCTGATGGCAAGACGCACATGAATCATCAAGACGATTTTTATAAAACCCCACAGGGGTTTGTTTTGGGAAAAACGAGAGCACATCACAAAAAGAAGAAGAAGAACATGAAGAAAAAGAAGAGTATAAAACACAAAAAAAAAATATAAAAGGAAAGGAGGAAAAAAATTCTAATCTCTTCTTCCACCCGCCAATTGCACATTTCAGCATTGTCAATAAATCGTCCATAGGACTCTCCGTGATAGCAGTTAATGTCAGACCGACGAAAATATATGGCGCGATTTTCTCAAACCCCCTGTTTTATACCTACTACTATACCACCATCACCACCGCCACCCATACTTCTGCAAACGTTTGCAGCCCTTATTTATGATTGCCACTCGCAGAAAATTTTCTTAGAAGATTTTTGGACTTTCAACCAAAGGTTAATACGGATATGGTTTAAAGTTCTGAAAAATTAAAGTTCAATAGACTGAATATCTCCAAAATAATATCAATATCTCGAAAATAAAATCTTACAAAATCAAATTGTGAATATTTACTAAATAAAATATCTCGTTTTAATAAATATCCGAAGGGATTTAGGTCTGAAAGTTTAATATCTCTAAAGAAAATGGAGAAAAAAACTAAATATCTCAATTATATGTAACCTTTACAAATGTATGCAAAGTTCAAGAAGTCGTAAAATGTAAGTTTTAGAATAAATACAAATTTCTCCACTTTAAACAAACAACCAAGTTTTAAATTATGAAAAATCTTATATCTACAAATTAAATATATCTCCTGAACAAAAATTAATATCTCGAAAAAAGTCTAAAAAAAATAAATAAATTGTGTATCAAATACTTCGTTTGAATAAAAATCGGAAGAGTTGGGCCGAAGTGTTTAATATCTCTTAATAAAATAGAAAAAAAAACTAAATATCTCAATTAAATAAAACTTTACTATTCTATGCCAAGTTCAAAAAGTGGAATAATTTTAGTATTGGAAAAGATAGAAATTTCCTTAAAAGTCTCGAAACGGAGGATTCAAAAACTAAACCAAAACAAACTTATATCTCAAATGATTAAAATCAAAAGAAGTCAGTCTTTTGATGAGTTAAATATGTAAATCAAATATCTCGTTTAAAAAAAAATCTGAAGAGATTAAGTCCTCAATATCTCTAAGATTTAAAATAAAAACCAAATCTCGATTAAATATACTTAAAAAATCTTAGGTCAAGTTAAAAAAAAAATAATTTTTGTATACGAATTTACAAACACCCGGACAAATCAATATCTCGAACTTTAATTCCTCGACTCCAAAAGCCAAACCAAGTAGGTAAACCCTTAAAATACACCGATTAATTTAGTTTAAAAGAAAATTTTCAATATTTGATTCATAAAGATCAATATCTCGAAAACCTAAAAATAAATGAATAACCAAGCACGGCAATTAAATTAACATCAAATTCAAACCCCCAAAAAATTAAAGTTTAATAATCTGGGAATATCACTGAAATTCAGAAATTACTATGCAAGGGATAGTTGTTTTCGAAAAGCTCATATCTCGGAAAAGGGTAATATCTCTCCAAAAAACAGATCTAGAATTTCAAAAAATGAAAGCCTCAAAAAAATGTAAATAGATTATATCAAATCAAATGAATATCTCAAAAACTACATATTGAAAAATTGAAACCACAAAAATGTCTTAATTCTAATAAAAAATTGATTACTCAAAATATCTCGTACATACTCAAGTTGGGGTCCAAAAACATGAATATCTCACGAGCTGAAAATTTAAAAAATCTGAATTATATTAACGTGCCAGAGGATTTTAAGTCACGAAACTAAAGCATTTACAAAAAATGAAAATCTCCATTAACAAGATAAAGTACCAAAAATGAATATCTCAAAAAAAAAAAAATTTCTTCCACCAAATTTTGAAAAGTCAAAATTACAAAAAATCTTCGAAAAAAAACTACCAAGGTGGTAACTTTGCCTTCTGTCACTTGCCGTTCAACATCTTACGAGAGAAAAGATGCCGTTGCTTTTGCTGCTACTGCTGCTGCTTCTGATGCTGTTGCAAAACGATCTACAGGGGTATAAATGATGTTCATATGCGGGTGGGTATGCAGGAGTGGTTCCTCAAACCACCTTACGTACCTACTTTTTTTTTTTTTTGTTAATACCGCGCCGCAAGGAATTCGTCTTGCGTCGTCTTTTTCCTGTGAATGGAGCCAATGAGTTGCACTTGAAACCCTTTTTTCTTATACTTGCGCTCACATTAGGTTGTTATGTGGGAGTGCGAGAGGGTGGCACAAGAACCCTTAAATCTTCGTCGTTAGCCGCCATTATTTCTTGTCCTTGTCTCGAGGTCTATAAAACACTTTTATAGTTCCCCATGCGGGACTTCAACAGAGTGTGAGGTGTTGGTTGAGAGGTTGGTTTTTGTTGGTTGCATGCATTTTACCATTAAAAAAAAAACAAGGTTTTGATTTTTTTTGTTGAAATTCCATTCTTTGGCAGCATACCTTTACGATAGTTTTTTTTTTTTTGAAGACATGATATTTTTAAAACACTTAACCTACAGAAATATGTTTTAACAGAGAAAATGGAAGGAAAAAAAAAGTATCTCACACCTGAAAGTCTTATATTAACTTCAGCCTCTGTTATAGTCTCTTCTCAAATGGAATTAAAAAATCTTTTTTGACACTGAAACGATGATGCCAATCAAAAGTCTTTTTCAAGCTGTCACTCAGCCAAGCAGTTGCAGTTGATTCCATATGATTGACATCGACACTCATCGGTTACGCGTATTTAGTAAAAAAAAAAAAAAAAAGGAAGAAAGAATGTGCAAGCAAGGGAACCTTAAATGGACAGTGCAGTGGTGGTTTGAATATTATAGGGAAATGCTACATATGTTGGGTCAGTTTCGTTGGCTCAAAGACGCCAATAATCCAGACAGAAAATACTATTTTTTCCACGAAATATAAAATAACAATTTTTAGAACTTTTAAAACATTTAACGAAAGACCAGAACCAATTAATTAACTTCTACATTTTTCGGTTATAGGACCAGGATCCATGTTCTGTAACTCGGCGATAACTTTTCGCGTCGAGAAACGGCGAAAAATGGAACAAAAATGGAACAAAACTCATAGGAATTCTATGGGTTTTGTTCCATTTTTCGCCGTTTATCGCCTCGAAAAGTTATCGCCGAGTTACAGAACATGGGTCCAGTTAAACTTGGATTTAACTCCATTAAAAAAAAAAACAAAAACAAAAATAATTTTGCTCAAAGAGGAAAATTGTTGGGGCTCAGAAAAGTTCGACTTTAGCATTTCTTGGTTCTCTGAAGCTTGTGTTCAAAAAGTTTCAACTAATAATTTTTGTTTGGTCTTTTGACATAAAAAGTAAAAATTCAAAACTGGGAACTTTGTTGCCGTCTGTCTTTTTGGGAATAAGGTGTGGAGAATTTGGCCTAAATGTTAAAAATTTTAAGCTGAATAATTTTTGTTTAAACTTTTTCTATATAAATCATTTTTTTAAAAAGGTGGGAAAATAGGGTAAGTATAGAGACACAGTGGGAGGAGTGTATTCTTTAGACGAAATTTTTTTAGTTGAAAATATACCCACAAACTTGTTATTCTTTGAAATAGACCAAACATACGTTGATTTGCCCTATAAATTCTTTATAATTACCCTCGACAGGCAAAATACTTCCACTGAAACCATCAACTTTGAGCTACAGCTCCACAAACAACCAAATAAAAAAAAATAAAAACAAATGATTAAAGCTACCAAGAGTCAACTCATTTTATATATACCTCAGGCTCATTCCACATCCATCCATCCAACATCCATCTCTGATCTCATGAAGAGAAACATACCTACCATCTCTCCCAGGTACCTACCTACGAGTATAGAGAAAACTTGATGGTATAATAATTTGAGATCCAAACAGCAAATCAGTCAGGATCACTTCATTTACTTGTCTTTCTCTGATATCAAATGACGTCGGCTTCTTATTATATATATTCCTCATCCCAGTTTTGTTATCTCAACAACGGAAGGTGGAGCTTTTCTGTTCTTCTTCTTCGAGCGTGAGCCTCAAAAGATTGCAAACATTTAATTCCCTTTTTTTTTCGTTTGTTAGCCTCGCAATGATGTTCCACTCGAACTGACTCTAAACTCAAAATTGGATTAAAAGTCTAAGAAGAAGCGAGACTTTGTTATGGGAGCAGGATATGCTCGTCGACCGCTGCCGCCGACACTGAGTTGTAGCGCTTCTTATATGAAAATGTGAAATTCTGCCGTGGAAATGATATTGGACGGAGCCGAACAAATCTTTCATCATCATCGCACAAGTTTTTTGGTGGCGGTTGTGTTTCACTGATCCGCACAATGATGAGGATGATGAGGATGCTGCCGTAGTTGATTTTGACATTGATACATTCGTGACAAGTGAAGTTTTTTTTTTTTTTTTTTAGTGTAGCCAAAGCCGCCACAAGCACTAGGTATACTGACAAAAAAGGTGAAATTCACCCAACACGTAATTGTTGTAGGTATTTTACCACCATGTGAACATACACTCCATAAATAATAAACTTTGCGGGGTCTGAGGTACGCTATGGTACTATAATTCTAAAAGTTATTAGATTTACCAAGCGACTGAAAATTTAACACACACCCATTCTTTGTTAAAAGACACACTCAGAGAAAAAAAACCAAAAAAAAATTAAACAAGTATCTTGTTAAATTAACAAGGTGAACTTTCCCATAAAAAGAAAGTTGCAGAAAACTTAGGAGCTAACACGATTTTAGTAACTTTATAACCATGGTTAAATTAACATGGTAATATTGTTGATTGAATTGTAAAAAGTTGATTCAAAAATATTTCATGTTATTTCAACATGAAATTATTGTATATCGACGGTTAAGTGTAAGTAAAAAAATTCCAAAAAAATTATATTATAATTGCAAAAAAATCAGCAAAATCAGAACCAACTTTTGGAAATTTCAGCGTACCTAACAAAGTTGTTTTGAATATTTTACAGAAAAAGACTGAATTCAAAACCTCTTAACATAGATCAAAATACAAAATTTGGCAGGTTTTTTTTTAATTTCTGAAAAACATGCAAAAGAAATTCGACAAGATTTGGAATAGTTTTTCACTTTGAAAAAATTCTTGCAAAACAGACCTTTGCTACTAAGGATTAATAGCAGTTTTAAAATTGGAAGCTTTTGATTTTGTGGGATGCACAAAGATTTTTATGAAAAAAAATAATAGCAGTCAGACTTATTGTAAGTTTCGCTCGAACAGCATTCCACCCGGAAAATTTGATATTTTACTTTTCGCCTATTGTGAGTTTCACCCGAAATTTTGTGTTAAAAAAATTCCCCTTATTGTGAACATTCATTTCGGGCGGAATGTAATCTTACTGACAACCTAACTGTTCACTTATTTTTAGTAGGCGAACGAAATTTCGTTCGGGCGAAACTCACAAAAGCCTTAAAAATTCCGGGGGAACAAAAAATTTTAAGGTGAAATATTTTCGAGTGAAACTCACAATAAGGCTGATTATATTTTGAGTAAAATTGCAGAATCTTCAATTTAAAAAAAATAATTTAACGAGTTCAAGGTCTTGGGGCCAGTTGTACAATAGTGGTTCAGCCTCGGTTCAAGATTTTAATTCACCGATTTCGGTGGATTAACTAAGGTTCAACGTTGGTTCAAGTATGTAATTGGTTATTATAACACACTTGAACAGTAAACCACTGTTGAAACTCAATTAATCCGCCGAAATCGATGGATAAAAATTGCTGAACCACAGTTTAAATATTTGTACAACTGGCCCTTACACTTTTATTACAGTTGTCAAGTATCAATTGATAGTTGATAAATTTTTAAAATTGATATTCACCAACTTACGATAAAAGTTTTGGTCATTGAGAATTGTGAATTACCAGAAAATTAATTATTGCCACGGAATACTTGATCAGTTTTTCTTTATAAATTGAGTTTTAATGCAAAAAATTTCAATATTTTTTTAAACTATGAATTGGGGATGAATGGACCTTTCCAAATATAGAACCCAGAACGCCACTATCTAGATTAAAATCCCTGATCACTTATTTATTTTTTTTTTTTTTGGTGAAATTCACCTCTCAAATGTAACACTCGTTCAGTTCATCAAAACTGACATTGCCCTCGTCTCATATATACAAAACTTAGATGACGCGCAGAAGAGGGCTCCTCTTTTGCCTTTTATATCCGATTTGTCCGATTATAATCCGGATTGGGTCAGTTAGACTTATAAAGTCCCGCATCATCTCGTCTGCAATTCCTTCATTTTTCGGGATGCCATCAATCAGGTTTAAGATGAAAAAAACAACAAAAAAAAATCAAAAGTTTCACAGAGCCAACATATTCTGGACAAGTGTCATTTTCGAGGTTGCAATTTGTATAAATGTGAACCTCGATCAATCAAGCGCAGTTCTGAAATGTGCAGAGGTCTTAAATATCCCAAGGTCGTACCGACATAGTTAGTTGATAAGTTAAATCCGCAGTTTACAGGTTTTTTTCTTCTTAAATGCAAACCACCGCCACACTGCCGAACGGTCAACGGTGGCGGCAGCGGCAGCTCCTCTTTTGGGATCAATCATTATTTGGAATTTAATTTAAGTTTTTTTTTTTTTTCTGTGCGGGTATGCTAAAGTTGTCCGATCGATTAAATATATTAATATTTGACTCAAGAGAGTAAAGACTATGGAGACTCTGTTTTCAAAACTTGATGGTGCGTAAGTGAAGTTGAATTGAAATGAGGTGGCTTGCTTTCTGGTCCATTGATTGGAATATTATATGAAATGATTGATGTGATTCCTTTTTTGTGAGGATTTCTTTCGATCACGATCTGTATCTAGGATGATCATGTGCGTCATATGGATGGATGATGGATGATGAAGATTGATTGCAAGATCAAAAAACGAGTTGTTATTAACTTTATAATCGCTTATAGTTTCGCATCGATAAATGCAAAAAATTAATTTAAGAATATTTCCAACTTTGATGAATGTCAAGGTGGCAGTTAATTAATTATGACATCGTGTCTGCTTCCTGACTGAGATGGGATGGGATGAAAAATTCTTTTCATGCGAAAAATGATTATATATGAAACTCGTTTTGAAAGATGACTTAGGCTTAAGAATTGAATCATCTGACAGTCAGTTAGATAAGGGTGAGGGAACTACTACTTCAAAGCTTGAAAGATTCTCTCTATACATGTGGATTATTTCTGCCTTGCATAATGCGTATCCCATATTTCCATCATCATGATAAAGTAAATCAATAATTCATTTATTTAAAAAAAAAAGAAGAGAATTTATAATAAAATTGCAACCAAAAAACAATATATTGGCTTAAATGTGCAATAAATTGCCCACTTACTTATGCCTCATAAAGAATTCAAAGTTTTCTGCTGCATATTTATATTTTATATACATGACAAGCACAAACGGCCCACACTTTGTTGTCGCTCCCTCTGGCGGCAGTGTTCTCCTCCCCTCGATTCCTCCCATATATCTCACCCAGTAAATCACAGACAATTAAACTTTTGCGCGCGCCCCCGTGTTAATTTGTTTTAAACAAATCACTTTGTTTATAGTTTATTTTATTTTAATGTTTTTAACACTCCACTGCATGATGAATAGGTATATGATGTGTGAGGCAACAAAATTTTTAGGGACTAAAATCACCAACACAACCAACCAATCTCACCCAAAAACAAAATAACAACAACAAAAAAAAAAACATTTAAAACAATTTATTCGATCGTTGATTAACCAAAAATGTTTTGTTTTATTATTATAAATTTCTCAAAAGATACAATATCTACAAATCATTCGCTATAAGGCCTGGTGAAGCAATGTCATTTTGATGATACCAAACGAGAAATTTTTGGGGAGCCATTAAAAAAAAAAAAAACCTTCGGCTCAACGAAAAGAGATTTTTATGCTTTGACTAATGACTGGCAGGAAAGAATTAAAGACTAAATTTGTTGTCAACCCTCATGATTACCCCATATACATGTCATGATATACATATTCCTACCTACAAACATACATAGGTACATATGTATATAGGTATAGTATTTTTAGACCGATTTTCAAGACTTCTGTTTTTTTTTTTTATTACGTGTAGTAATTTGTCGGATCGTTAGGTCTGTTTGTTTTTGGATTTACTGCATATCTACAGAGCAAAAAGAACAGACCAATCTTTTTTATTTTCTCTATTTATGTATATAGCTTACAATCATGGTTAACCATTCCGCCGCCTTTGGTCAATAAAGTCGAAAGTTTTATGACCATTTTCATAATAATAAAAAGATTTTATTACCGAAAACACTCTATAAAAGCGAATTATTGTGCGCGGTGTATTATAACATTTATATGTAGGTATATACGCGGGTGGAGGTTCAAATGTTCTGCTGTTCAGTCGATGTCGTACTGAAAAATCATGAAACACAAGTCTTCTCCATGTGTTGATATCATTAAATTAATAATCAGAGAATTACAATTAGCGCCGTGCCGCGCAGCGCCGGCCAGCAGCATGGAACTCGGTGGTATAATTTGCTGTTTTAGGTAGAAAAAGAGTAGGTTTTTGTTTTTGTTTGACTAATATAAAATATTCCACTAAAATATCAATTAATATACAACAAAGCTTTGACAGAGAGCTTAACGTAAGTTCTAACTTTATTTTTGAAAGGAATTTATTGTACTTCATAATTCATGCTTCAGGAGAAGGTTCTAACTCACTTAAGTTCTTTCATATCAAATTTCATGTAATTTTCTTAGATTTGTGAATTTTGAGGCAGCGTCGTATGGATGGTAAGTCGACTTAGGGTTAAGGGCAACGTCAAACATCAATAAATTAAAAGAAAAAAAATGTATAGGTACTAAAAATTGGAGGGTAAGTGGGCTAAGGTGCCCCAAAGGTAACGTCAAACCTCAATTAATTAAAAAAAAAAAACCTGCTATGTAGGTACTTAAAATATGTCAAAAATTTGGAAAATAAACATTGCCCAAGGAATTACTCAAAGTAGGTATTTTTTTCAAAAGTGTATTTTTCATAGGCAACCAAGTCATAAACCTTGTTCGTTTACTCCCCAAACCTACCCATTTCTACCATTTTTAGCCCGAAAGACATGTCAAAGTTCATATAAAAAAAATAAATCTGGTAGAATCTGGCAGTTTCGGGCAAGTACGCGAACAGACCTATAGTGTGTAACCGATAACCCCCTAATTGTCCGGAAACCTATACCTATAGGTAAGTACCTAGACATTTCCTTTAAGACACAGGTAGGATTTACCTAGATAGGTACCTATAATGGGAAAATTTAGAAACGTTGTTTTAAAATTCTTCGTAGGGCTTTGTCAAAAAAAATAATAAAACATTAAAATTCTTAACAACTTCATATACCTAATAATGTTTATAGATATAATACAATTTGTACGTATATAAGTATTTTTGCATTTTTTTTATAAAAGAAAATGTATAAACAAAAATCACTTACCACAAACGTATCCAAAAACAACTTCGGTCAAACAGCAAATGACCTAGTACATACATTTCCCACGTTGCGCTGGTTATGTTAATTAACCGCGTTTTTTATTATAATTCCTTAAAAGAAAAACCAAATAAATTATTAGAGAAACACCAAAAACAGATACCTACCTAAAATTTTTATAAAAAAAAGAACTTTTTTTAAATTTTGGGGATTTAACCAATCGGGTTTTTTAATGATTGATAGTGATTTTTGTGAGTTACCTATACACGCAGAAAAATTATTTCTAACCGAGAGCGTTTTTCAGTAGGTTACAAAAATGGTGAAATGGGTGAAAACGACATAGTTCACTCTCTTAATTCTAACGTAGTCAACTCGATTACAATAAATTGTTTAAAATAAAAACCTAAAATAAATCTTCAATATTAATATGATGATGCTTGGCAGCCTAACTGCAAGTGTGTTATCACACAAAAACCCCATATAACTATAGAGTTCCCTATTAAACGGATATTTAAAAACACGGATACACGTGTTCTTATAATATCCGGATTTGAATCCGTGTATTTCGTGGATCCGTGCATTCGTGCGTCCGTATATCCGTGTATCCGTGTATCCGAAGATCCGTGTATTTTAAATAATCCAATCATCACTGGAGAGGGTTAAATTTATGGGATTTTTTTGATAAAAATACGACAACGACTTGGTGTCGAATCTGTAGTGGATTTAAATTTAGAATTATTTAATTTTTTCTTTAAAAATCGATTTTTTTTGGAAAATAATCAAAAATAAAAATCTATAATATCCATTATCCCTCCAAATTTTGAGCTTGTAAGCCCATCCCTTGAAAAGATAGAAATCAAAAACCATTCCGTGTATTAAGAATCCGTGTGATAAAGATCCATGTATGCTTAATATCCGGATACAAGGATATTAAGCAAATAAATACAAGTGTTTTAAGAGAATGGATTTTTATTTGCGTGTAATAATTACACGGAGTGTACCCGTGTTTTTAAAATACACGAACTGAATCGTAGGCTCTACTTATAACCTAAAAAAGTTGTAGATACCTATAAAAGGAAAAACTTGGTTAGAAATCGCATTTTTGAAGATCTCTTATCTTAAACGAGTAGCTTACTTAAATCAAATACCTAGGTAATTATAATTAGTTAATTTCACATATCACTGAGTAGATTGGTTAGGTACTATGAGCGATTTAATATGTTTCATAAACTAACTTAATTGGTTATTGAAACCCATCCAACTAACCTAGAACAAGTTTAATAAAATTTAATACACTTTAACCGAATCAGAGTGTAGATTTAAATAATTTTGTTTAATCAAGTTGACTCGGTATAATTTAACGTGGTGAGTTTGCTGGATGAATATTAACAATTTTTGTCATTTTACTTAACCAAGTTTTATGTTGTTTTTAACCCACTATTTTTCTGTGTGTGATTTTTCGAGATTTTGAAACTGTACAACTTTTATTATACCTAACTATCATTCAGTTTTGTAAGGTGGATATGGATAGTGTTAAAATCTGTTACGAGTTTTGTAGGTCAAAATCCTAACCCTTGAATTTAATAAATATTCGGCCCTATTATGAATTCCATCGTAATCGGAAAATTTTCCGAATCCCGAAAAAAACTTTCACCGAATCCATTCGTAATGACTATTTGTATGAGATTTTCCGCTACGATGGAATCTGTGATAGTATTTTTCGGGATTCGTAACAAGTTTCCGATTACGATGGAATTCGTGATAAGGCTGATTATGATTAAGCTTCCATAAAAAAATTAAAATGAAAATTAGGTACTCAAGATTTTTTGATAATAAAATATCTATATTTAGGTACCTACGAAAGTAGGTATCAATCTTAGCCAAGAATAAAAATATACCTAATTCTGAAAAAAACCATCTTCAAAACAAAATCCTCTTCCCCGGCTCACCTCCTACTTGCATACTTGTTTTTTTGTTCTTCCCATCGGCAGTAAAAATATGTCTGGTGTCCCGGGCAAAAAAAAAAAGAAAGAAGAACGAGTCAATTTCAAAAAAAAAAAAAAAATTTTGAGGGCAATAAACAAATAAAGAATGAAACCCACCCCCTGCCAGTTATCAAAAGCAGCACCAACACCCCTTTCACCCCCATCGCAATATTATAACAGCAAACGATTGAAACAAAAAAATGAATGATTACACAGTCTCCCACCGACCGTCTGCCAGAGCCAGCCAGCGTAATGTATAACACAGGGACAGGACTATATACCTACACCACAAACCTCCCCCCGATTAAGCATCCATAAAGCATCCTACTCGCTACTCACACACAAATATAGAATGAGGAAAACAAAATGAGAATTTAATGGACTTGATTACTGATGGGCAATAAATTTTCTTCAAATCAAAAATACAAACAAGACAAAAAAAAAATTATTATAATACTAAACGACAAGAAAAATATTCCGCTTAAAGAAGCAACAAAACAGAGAGAGAGACGAGACTCCAATCAAACACTCACAACAAACAGATACAAATCGCGAGCTCCACATATTGTCATCATCATATCCACAGAAAACACCATCACATCATCCAGAGCTGCTCCAAAAGGGGGCATCTCTTTACCTCCATCATCTCATCTCTATACTCGTATACTAGCTGTAGCACCATCAAATATCACCATCGAGCACCTAGAAGCATCAGGCGAGATCGGGGCCTCCATCAAGTGTTTATTTGCTGCTCCCTTCACGGTTTTTAATTTGTATTCTTCAGATACATTCTGACATCGGATGGATTTATGGCCGAAAGATTTATTGGACTCAATGGCAGAAGATGATTATGATGACGATGGTGTTCAGTTCATTTCTATATCTGCTCAGGCTGATGATGATGATGATCTGGAGTCGTCGTCTTCGTCATCCTTCCTCATCGGGCCATCGTGCATCGTTATGGTTATTCTAGTAGTTAGGTATACGTACAGAAATTCCATTAAAGAATATCTCACCATATTTCTCATAATTGGTTTGGCAAGCAACTGGCAACTAAGAACGATCACCACATTTTGCCACAACAAAGTGACAAAACGCATTTTCATGTAAAGTAAAAGCGCGGGCAAAACTTTTCGTCACGCAGAGAAAAAAAAAATAAACGAGCTCAACTCTTATAACAAGCGAGAGGGGAGGAAATTTTGAAAACGTATAATAATTATGTGGCAATGACAGTGTGTACTACAAGAAAGTCTACAAAAAAAGTTTTAAATCTGTTTCCTTTTGATGTTCACAGAAATTGTTCAATATTAAAAGGGAAAAGTATTGTTCACAGAAATTGTTCAATATTAAAAGAGAAAAGTATTGTCACTGCAATTATTTGTACTTAAATATATACGATCAAAGTATAGTAACATCAAATATTAAGCTAGGCTTCATGTCAAAAGAAAAATAAGAAATTTTTTACCGCATCAATTTTAGCCCCAAAATTCCGCCCAATGTTATAAGCTACGACACGATTTTTCTTCCGGCACACGTTCTCCAACTAAATGTCTAAAAAAGCACTCTTGGATTTAGAAAATTTGGTAGGTACCTACCTAAAAACGCAGCGCCGCTGAAGAGTTTGCACGCCACAAACATGCACATATGTATCTATATGTATTCTCACATTTTTCTCATATTTATAATTTCCTTTTTTTTATAAAAATTTCATGTATATTGACAATTTATTACAAAAAATCTATTTGTCGACATACATATCCGCTCAAAATAAATTAATTTCAAAATGTAGATTTTTTCAAAAAAATAACTTACCGCAAAATTTCAAAGATGAATAGGTAAGTAGGTAGGTACATTATATAGAAATGTCGATTTCATTTTCTTAAACAAGAAAAAGTAACAATGCACTTTTAAAACACTTAACAAAATGTGGGCACCTAAATAGGTAGTTTTTAAAATTTATTACACGATCACGAAAATACAAAAATATCAACGCGAAAACCTATTTTCTATTAATTCTAGATCTAGATTTAAACACATTATTTATTATTAAAACATTTATCCTTCTTTAAAAATTAAAATAAAATTTCGGGACTCGATTTTGAATTCAACGAAGTAGAGCACCGACCAAACCGAAAAACAAACACTACCTACCCCACAACCATCACCGATGATGATGTATGTACGGCGACGAAGCAAACCCGCGATTCACGGCGACCGACGATGCACAGCAAAAACGACTCGGCCCGTTAGAAATTACGATTTTCTTCATATGGAATTTTAATTTATAAAAAAATAAATACTTTTTGATAAAGAAAACTAATTTTTTTTTGATAAAAATGTAAAGGACATATTTATAAACAATTATTTAATAATTTTTCGACCGAATTTTAACAATTTACTGCGAAAAAATAATTTTTTATTTTTACGATCGCGGAACTAAACCGAACAAGCACATCACATTAATCATTAACTGAAATTGAACAGGATTGAACATGAAAACTGCAAGAAAAAGAGAAAAAGGAAAAGCTCTCATGTACTTTTGCTATTCGCTTTGATAGATTGAAATGGAAGTTTGAGTGATGTCGATATTTTGTGCAGTGGCCACTGGCCAGTGACGCGCACGCGACACTGATATGGCGAATTAGAAAAAAATAAATGGAGTGGAGGGCCTATATATGGAATATGGGTACCTATTTTGTTTCTTTTTTCTTTACTTTGGAATCTGGGTGTTGGGGAAGTTATGTATGTTGCTCTATATTTAAAGAAGTTAAAGAATTATGTTTGTTGTTGATGCGAGAGGCAGGTTATGTATTTTGGAATAAATTAAATGACAAGTTGGTCTTGGTTTTAAAATTATAATTCGTCGATATTTTTTTATTATTTTGTTCGTTTATGCTTTTTTTGTATAAAAAAAATAATAGGGATTTTCGATATATTTTGAAGTGAATTGAAAAACCTTCCTTCCACCGATATTAAAAAAAATAACGATTTTCTTCATATTGGTTTTTATTAAAAAAAAAAAACACTTACGGTAAAGAAAACTTTAATTTTGTTTGGATAAAATGTAGAGCACATATTAATAAACAATTAATTAATGAACTTTTAACCGAATTTGAAGAATTTACTACGAAAAAAATATAATTCTATCCTCACGATCGCGGAATTAAACCGTAAAAGAACTCCTCCTTAACTGAAATTGAACAGAACTGAACGTGAAAACTGCAAGAGAAAAAGAAAAAGCTCACACTCACACATACTTTGGCTATTCCCATTGATGAATTGCAATGGAAGTTGAGTTTGAGTGATGTTGATATTTTGTGCAATGACACTGATATGGCGAATTTGAAAACATATGTAGGTACCTATATGGTTTGGGTAAATGGCCTCTTTATGTAAAATCTTTGTTTCTTTTTGATTTACTGTGGAATGAGGGTGTTGGGGAAGTTATGCATGTTGCTCTATATTTTTAAAGAAGTTTAAGAATTATGATTTCTTGGTACTGTGATGCTCAGGTGATGAATTTTAGAATTAATTAAATGACAGGGTGGTCTTGGTTTTTAAATTACATATAATTTGTCAAACTTTTTTCTTATTTGTCGTGTTTTTTTTTATAAAATAAATAGGTAATAGGTAGGAGGACGGGAAACTAGGGAATATGTAGTTAATTTGTGGGTTTTTGAACTTTATATTTTTAGAAGGTGAAGAAAAAAATAACTTACCAAACAATTAAAAAGATGAATATGAAGGGAGGTAGAAACGTCGATTTCATTTTCTTAAACAAGAAAAAGAAGCGATGCGCCTTTAAAACACTTAAAAAAAAATGTAAGTCTCATAACACAAGATTTTAAATTTAATTCGATTTTGAATTTAACGACATTCGTTAACCGACAAAAAAAACCCTACTTAACAACCAACACTGAAGACGACGCACGGCTGAGATGTACAGCGACAATTAACGGCGACGATGTACGGCAACAAAAGGAACGCAACGAAGCCCGGCCTGTTAATAAAAGAAATTACGACGTGCCTATTTATGGAATTTTAATTTATACAAAAAAAAACACTTTTCGACAAAGAAAAAGAATTTTGTTTTTGGTAAGAATGTAAAGCACATATTTATAAACATTTATTCAATAAATTTTGGACCGAATTTTAACAATTTACTGCAAAAAATAATTTTTTAATTTCACGATCGCGGAACTAAACCGAACAAGCACTTCACATAAACTGAAATTAAACAGAATTGAACGTGAAAACTGCAAGAGAAAAAGAAAAAGCTCACACATACTTTCATTATTTGCATTTTGCAATTTGCAGAGATGAATTGCATTGCAATGGAATGGAAGTTGAGTTTGAGTGATGTTGATATTACGTGCAGTGACGCTGATGTGGCGAATTCGCAAAAACCTATGAATAACGGAAATGGCCTCTATGTTTAGAATCTTTATTTTTTGTTTCTTTACTATGGAAAGTGGGTGTTGGGGAATTTACATATTATGTAATATGTATATGTATGTTGCTCTATATTTAAAAAAGTTTTGTTGATTTTACGAAAAGCAGTTGTTGTATTATGGAATTATGTAATTAAATGACAGGGTGGTCTTGGCTTTCTTTTTTTCTTATTTTTTTTTGCAAAAACTATTCATCAAAATAACTTAATTTAAAAAACAAATAGGTAGGTTCCTACCTAATCGAATGGATTTTTGGGTTTTGAAAAAGCTAAAACTTATATTGTTGTCAGTTTTTTTCGCTGATTTTTAATAAATTTAGGTAGGTACCTAGGTAGGTAGGTACAATAGATTTTAAGTATTTTTTTTAGAAAATTGCACCTCCCGTCTAAATGGAAAAAATTTAGGAATTATTTTTTCTGATTTAGACCCATTTGTGATGAACTGTTTTTTAATTAATTTTTTAACGCCTACTCTATCGACCACCCTATAGTAAACACATCTTAACCGTGAGTCCTGAAACTCACACAACTACTTTGTTTCTGCAAGGGTATTGCGAATTACAAGACAAACACAAAAATTCTACCTAACCCTACTGCTTTCACATGCTTGCCTGGTGATTTTATTTTATTTTTTGAACGAATTTCACCATCACCACAAACCATCAAAGAATTAAGGACGGTGTTCAACTCAATTTTTTCTTTCTCACTTTCTCCATCACAAGAAAGAAATCAATATTTAACAAAAAGATTAGACTTGGGGAACAGTCGAACAAAAAATAATCCTTTTTTGTATGCAGAGTGTAAGTAAAAGAAAACAAGAACAAATAATAGAATGAAGATCAAAACAAATTAGTGGATCGAGAAAAGAAGGAGAATGTTTGTTGAAATTTGAGACAAAATTTGTACACTTGCTTTGTCAGCATGATCGCCTGGTATATGAAAGTTAATTTCGTATTGAAAATATAAACCAGTGTGGCCCGAGCAGACTGTAAGAAATAGAAAACAAAAACAAAACAAAGCAAATGGGTTATAGATCGAGAAAAGAAGGAACGAGGAAAGGAGAAGAAAGTAATAAGGTCTTGTTGAAATTTAAGAGAAAATTGGTGAAGCACTTGCTTTGTCAGCATGATCGCCTAGTAGATCAAAGCTAGTTTATTATGAAAATACAAAGCCGCATAGTAATACCATTTTTTCTAATTCAACTAATAAAATAAGTTTTTTGTTCTTGCATGCATGTTCTTGTTTTACTGGTAAATTTATTTATTTTGATTTTCTAGGCGATCATGTTGACAAAGTAGGTGTATTCCCTTAGAAATTCTTTCTCAAATTTCAACAAACATTCTCCTTCTTTTCTTTTTTCATATTTTTCTCCTTTTCTCGTTACACATTCTTCTATTTCTTTTCTCGTTACACATTCTTCTTCTTCTTGTCTCATTACACATTCTTCCCCTTCTTGTCTCGTTACACATTCCTCTCCTTCTTTTTTCGTTCAACTTATTTGTTTTGTTCTTTCATTCTTTTATTTGTTCTTGTATTCTATTTCTTAAACTCTACATACCCAGGTTAATTTTTTGCTTTGATCTACTACTACATAGATCGACAAGATTTTATTTCTGCAAGAGTATTGCAAATTACAAGGCAATGGCAAACACATAACAATTCTACTTAAAGCTATGCGCGCACCCTACTGCTATCACATGCTTGCCTGGTGACTTGATTTTAATTTTTGAAAAAAGCCCACTTCCCTCACCTTCTCACTAATATGATCAACTGGAGTCAAATTAAATTTATCAGAAGTGGGAATTTTTCAAAATAGTGTTACTAATGTCATCTAGTGGCCTTTATTTGAAGCTTTGAAAATAAAATAAATTCAAAAAATTAAACAAAATAAGAAAATTTGAAATAAAATCACCAGGCGCCCATGCGAAAGTACGAGCGATGGATGTTTTGTAATTTCTGTAAGATTACTCAAACCATCAAAGAATTTAGGACAACTTTCAGCTCTCTATTATCTTCCTTTATTTTCTCCATCACAACTCATAAGAAAGAAACCGATGTAGGTATTAGTAGCTCAATTTTATTTTAACACAACGATAAGACTTGGAGGAATCAAGCAAAACAATAAACATAAACCTCTTTTGTATGTAGAGTGTAAGGAATAGAAAACAAGAACAAATACATAATAGAATTTAAGAACAAAACAAAACAAATTATAGTGAAAAGAAAAAAAGGAGAATGTTTGTTCGCTTGCTTTGTCAACATGATCGCCTAGTAGATCAAATTAAATTTCGTATGAAAATATAAACCAGTGTGGCCGAGCAGAGTGTAAGAAATAGAAAACAAGAGCAAAACAAAGCAAAGGAGTGGACTGAGGAAAAAGGAGAAGAAAGTGTTGTTGGAAATTAGTGGAACGAGGAAAGGAGAAGAATGTAGAGATTTGGAACAAAATTACTAAATGAACAGCCTTGCTTTGTCAGTATGATCGCCTAGTAAATCAAAAATAATTTATTATGAAAATGCCAGTGTTGCCCGGGCTACTTTTTTTTGTCGTTCCACTAATAAAATGTTCTTGCATTCTATTTGATAGATATTCTTGTTTTAATTTTCAATGGTTAAATTCATTCATACAAAATTAACATTGATGTAGGAAAAAGTTTTTTCCAATTTTCACAAAAAAAAATTGATTTTAATTAATTAATTAATTTAATTGTAGGTATACACAATATTATTAAATCACAGTTTTTAAGTAATAAATGGTACTGAATTCTTGCTGCATTTTTGGCTAAGCAGGTAGGTATCCCTAACTTTAAGGGATTATAATATAAATGTATCAAATTAAATCTAAAGGCTTAAACATAAGCCAAAAAGTACTGAAGTACAAAAGTAAAAATATTTTTTTTACCGCTAGCGCCGTTGTTTTGTGAAAAAGAATACACAAATTTGTTTTTAAACCAAAATTTAAGCTTTCTGCATCATTTTTATAAGTTTTCCAGTCAGAAACACTATCCTAAAATGAGTTTGAAAATTTTCACTTTTTCACTTTTTTGGCTTATGTAGTTAAGCCTTAAGAGTGTTTTTTTAGAAATCCAGGGCTGGATTCCGACAGACTTTTGTTAGTTTTTGACACGTATAACAAATGAAAAAAGATCAGTTTTAACTAACGACACTTACCTATTACAAAAACGCCTTTTTTTTTAATTTGAGTTAAAACATCATAAAAATAAAACTCGAAACCAAGATTAAGTAAAAAATATTTAGGTAGTTTATTAAAAATAAAAAAAAATATTTTTCCTTCTTGACATACTGTACCGACAAACTTTCGTGCTCTGTTTAGCACCATCGCCAACATAACGCCAAATAACTAACTACATATACATACATACTTATACCAAAATGAATATATACACACGAATTACGAAACCTATCACGATCCGCATCTTGTCATAATCCTGTCATTTGAAATTATGATGAGGTCGAGGCCCACAATATGAAGCACACCAAAACCATAACCAACATCAGCGCATGCATCACTGCAGCATCAAAAACTGCACCAACCCTACTGCAACTGCCACTGCTACAGGCTGGTCTGGTCGCGCATGATGAATGCGCCAACATCATTATATAGCTCGCTCTCAACTTTGTGTAGAAGTATAGATATATTCTTTGCCTGGCACTTGCCATGAAAATGTTGATGATCATTATCGTTGTTGTCGTTATTGTCGTCCAGACGCAATCATCATCATGATCAGTTTTCAAGCTTCAGCTTCAACATTGGGTCTTTTTTCGCGTTGTGTCGTTGGTTGTCGTCGTGATCATCATCGAGTGGTTGTATATGTATAGAATACTGGGGTCTGGGTGTCTTCGTCTTCGTCTTCGTCTTCGTCTTCGTCTTCGTCTTCGTCTTGTCTTCGTCTTCGTCTTCGTCTTCGTCTTCCTCGTCGTCGTCGATGTGGTTTTTTTTTATTAATACTTTTTTAATAATAAGTTCGCTCTAATAATTGGTTATGACAGCTGTTCGAGGATAATTAGAGATTAATTGTTCTCCTCACAGATCCGACGACTGCAGATACATTTTGCACTTATGTAAGTGCAAGCACTATATGGGCTCACTCAACATTTTATATATTTAGTTTCACTTCGGTTGTCTGTCTGGGGATGTCGCATCTACAATTGTCCCGCACTCTCCCCCTCCCCACACACCCACCACAGTGCGATCTCAACAAGTTCTCAATTTGTTATTAATGCGACAGTGTTGGCATATACACTGATAGAAAAATACCTCCAATTTGAATTCAAGAATTTCGTCTGCTGCCGATTATAAGATTTATTATGTCCCATTTTCGAATCCAAGGTTTGAAAGATGCAGGGTTTCTGGAAAGAAAAAAAAAATAGATGGTGTTCCGTTAGGCAGTGTTATTGGTCCGGTTCTTTTTGTTCGACTTACACTCTAGAAAATGTCTACTTTTATAGCTTTACGGATAGAAACTAAAAGTTAACCCATTTATCTCAACAAATCTATTCGTATCTATGCTTCCAAAAAAAAAAGTATCTACGACACTATATTATGTATAAATCTATCGAAAAAGTGGGAAAGGCACTTAAAGTTATGCACAAAATCCAAGCGATTACAGTAACGATCACTATAACGTTTATCGCTCTATAAATATATGATCAAAAACCTGCACATATCAATGCGATTTATATTGTGTGGCGGCCAAGTTAGCCAAAGAAAAATATACAAAAGTAAAAACATTGAAGTTTATCAGCAACAAAATCGAATCTTATAAAAAGATTCGGCTCTAAGACAAAAGATTCGGCAACAAAGAAAAAAGAAGAGGCTCTACTGTTAGCAATTTAACTCATAAATGAGGAAGAAGGTGACCACAAAAGTAAAATTATATCAAAAAGAGAGAAACTTTATTATTCCATTATCATCTATGTATTTAAAAAGCAGAATTTGACAAAATTTGGGTTGGACAGCCATAATTTTTTCACGATCTTTAGGATGTCAATCGAATGCTTCGATGAACACCTAGAGATAAATATGATCGTCGTAGTTCAATCCTTATCATTATATTTGAGTCGTTCGATGAAGCTAGTTAAGCTATCGTGGATGAGGCTCATGAATCAATTGGAAGTCACCATTTTTATTAATTTTTTTCCAATTTTCACTTTTTCACATTTTTTTCGCTTTTTCACATTTTTTTTTTTCAATTTTTCACAGTTTTTATATTTTTCAATTTTTATTTTTTTCTATTTTTTTTTCTTTTTTTCTATTTTATCACATTTTATTATATTTTTTTTTTAATTTTTCATACTTTTTTCACATTTTTTATTATTTTTTTCCCTTTTTCACATTTTTCTTCATTTTTGTAATTTTTTTCCCTTTCTCATACTTTTCACATTTTTTCATATGTTTACATTTCTTGTCACTTTGCAAAATTTTTTTTAATTTTTTCAATTTTTCATCATTTCCAATTTTCCACATTTTTTGGCTTTTATCAATTTTTTTTTTCATTTTTCACATTTTATTATATTTTTTTTTTTAATTTTTCATACTTTTTTCACATTTTTTATTATTTTTTTCCCTTTTTCACATGTTTCTTCATTTTTGTAAATTGTTTCCCTTTTTCATACTTTTCACATTTTTTCACTTTTCATATGTAACATTTCTTGTCACTTTGCAAATTGTTTTTTTAATTTTTTCAATTTTTCATTATTTCCAATTTTCCACATTTTTTCGCTTTTATTAAATTTTTTTTATTTTTTCACATTTTATAATTTTTTTTTTAATTTTCGCATTTTTGTTCACTTTTCAGATTTTTCACTTTTCATTTTTTTTACATTTATCTTCACAATTTTTTTTTTTATTTTTCCCTTTTTGAATTTTTTTTCACTTTTTTACTTTTTCACACTTTTTTGGCTTTTCATTATTCTTAAGTTATTCACATTTCCCACATTTTTTTAATTTTTATTAAGTTTTTTCACATTTCTTTTCAGTTTTTTACCTCTCCACCATTTTTTTACTTTAATTAATTTTTTTCAACTTTTATTTTTTTTTTACATTTGTTTTCAATTTTTTTTCATTTTTTTCACTTTTTATTATTTTTTCGGTTTTTCATAATTTATGTTCTTAATTTTTTTCATTTTTCACCTTTTTACCTTTTTTCATCTGTGTGTTGTTTCCTTTTTTCAGTTAATCACATTTTTTCATTTTTTTTTATTTTTACTTTTTAATAATTTTTTACATTTTCGCAATTTTGTTCATATTTCAGATTTTTTTACTTTTATTCATTTTTTTAAACTTTTATTTCATTTTTTCAATTTTTTGTTTCTTAATTTTTTTCACTTTTCACATTTTTTTGGCTTTTCATTATTTTTAAGTTATTCACATTTCTTACATTTTTTATTAAGTTTTTTTAATTTTTATTTTCACTTTTTTTACTTTAATTAATTTTTTTAACTTTTATTCTTTTTTCACATTTGTTTTAATTTTTTTTTTTTCATTTTTTCACTTTTTATTATTTTTTCAGATTTTCAAGCTATTTTTCTTAATTTTTTTCTTTTTTGCACCTTTTTACATATGTATTAAGTTTTTTTTCAATTTTTCACTATTTTTCAGTTAATTATTTTTTTTTCAATTTTTTGTATTTGTTCATCTTTTTTAACTTTCCATTAATTTTTTTCCACTTTTTCACACTGTTTTTAGTTTTTTTTTCATATTTTATTAATTCAAAAAAAAAATCGTGAAAAAGACAAAAATATGTGAAAAATTAAAAAAATTGAAAAAAATGGAAAAATATGAAAAAAAAAAAATGTTTTTCACATTTTTTTTACTTTAATTCATTTGTTAACATTTGTTTCTTTTTCATTTTTTTAATTTTAATTTTTATTTTTCTTCACTTTTTTACAATTAAGATGCAGTTGAATTAAATTCACGATGAAAATATTAATGCTGACCGTTTTTCGTATAATTTTTAACTTTAAATTTCTTTCAGTGTAATATTTTTATGTACAGATCTATCTTTTCCCACACATAGAATGTATCTGTTCTTTCATATTTATATTGTCAGATTGTATTTTGTAAGTGTAATTCATTGCGAATGAGGAAGACATAAATGCGGACACAAATTGATATTTTTTTTTCCTTTTCATCATATTGTTGTTGTTTTATTAGTATTATAAATAAGTGGGTGGTATATTAAAGAGAGGCGTGGTGGCAGCAGGCAGCAGCAATATTACAAGATGCGAATGATTTTAATGAAGCAAATACCTTAAAGATATACCACCGCACAAATTTTATAAATTATGAACATGCATAATATGATTTATTTTCATAAACAAAAATTTTTGTTTGTCTTGATTTTTCACGCTTTGATTAACAACATAAATACAATTTGAAATGATTTGAAGGATTTTTGACTTTTTGCGGTCAATTTAAATGAATTTTTGTCTGGTTTTCATTTTTGTATGGCCATTTAGTGAATATAAATTTTAGTGAATCATGACATTTTTAATGAGTGGAATATTTATGGTATTTTTTGAAATAAAAGAAATTCAATTATGGAGCTAATATAATTCGCACCCTTAGAATGAAAGTGACCTTACTAAAAAATTTGGCATCTTTTTTACAATCTTGTTTTAGAGTTCATTTCGCTTTTAAATTTATTGAAAAATTAGAAGTTACAGAAATTTTGAGTTAGGTCACTTTCATTCTGAGGGTGCTATATACAGAATTTTTAAACATAATAACTATCAAGCACAGAACTTCGAGAAATACAAAATTTAGCAAAATTGTGAAATATACACTTCTGTGTTTTTGATGTGATATCACTCCTTTTTGTAAAGAATTTTAAATATTTTTTGTCAGACACATAATCGCCATATTGTTTATAAAAATTCTGAGAAAGTGAAGGGATGCCACACCCTCTGAATGGAGAATATTCAGTTTTAATTTTTTTAATTTTTCTATATTTTTTCAGCATTTATTTGTTTTAAAAGTCGCTGTACAGTGAGAATAAATTCTTATATATGCTACAAGTAGATAATAAAATACATTTATTCGGTAACTCTGTCCACCCATAAACCTGCGTTTAAAAAGCGTCTTTTCAAAAATAACAAAATGTTTGATAGTCAATGGTGCAATCAACCCTAATTCGAATAGGTACATTTAATTAAAAGATTTAATTGTTTCTATTTAAATATTGCTTCAACACTATAATAACTATGAAAAATTAAAGCTATTTTATATAATTTGCCTGCATAATTTATAAATCCATCTGCATTTATTAAACCAATTTGCAATTTTCAATTAAAACCAAAATAACAAAAAAAAAAAAAAGAAAGCATTTCAAATTAATCCTGTCACTTTGCACATATATTATTGTCATCGTTCGCCACCTCGTCCTGTAATAATTCTAAACACCACAAATTGCTATATTTATACATATGTAGGTATGTGTGTGTGTGTGAAATAAAAAAAAAAAAACAAAAACATAACAAAAATTTAAGCTAAAGCTTGCTCTCTAATCTAAATCAGAAATGTGAAATCAAACAAACCCTTTCCATTTCTATTCAACCGGAACCACCATCACTATTCACCACCACCACCACTACCAACATCGACCGACCCATCGTCATCATCATCATCAGCAGTTACGTTGTTTCCGCTTTACCACAATATTTGATATGTCTGTCGGTTGTTTTGGACCCAGGATGTGCTAAGCTAATACTTTGGCATTGGATTTTTTTTCTTCATTTCAGGATTTTTTTATTTTTATTTTTTTTTTGTTCGATATATGTTTGTATACCAGGATGAGTATGAATACATATTAACCGCCTCCGAGTGGTGGGTGATTGATTAAAAGTTGAAAGCATGACAACGCGTTTGATTTATTAGTCCCAAAACTGTGTTTTTCAAACTTCAACATTCAAAAAATATTCTCAAAAAAAAAAACAAATGATGTAGAATGAGGAGAAAGAGTGAGAGTGAGAGGCAAGGAAATTGAGCAAAAATAAAAAAAAAAAAAAAAACAGAAGAAAAAACTCAACAAGAATCGGAATGGAAAGGAAAAAATTAAAAATTAAACGAACATGTACCGCTATCTCACGCCATTTTTGTGTGTGAACGCGAGCGGATGTTGGCAGAGTGTTGGCAGCAATGGGAAACTTTTAGGTTATGTGTTATGTTATGTGATGTCGTTTTGAAGGGATCTCTGAATCTGAATATCTGGGATTTAGATATGGATTCATTTGGATGTGTGGCAGCAGCAGACGTAGAGAAACTTTATACGTATGGCTTGATTTTTTTTTTTTTTTTTTATTTTTATTTTTTTTTTTGCATCCTGATGATGATGAGCTCGCCAGGAATACATGTGTATACATATATCTATCTCTCACAATCATAGAGGGATACAATACTTTCATATAAATATTCTGTTATACTTTGGTTTTTGTGACAATTCATTCCATTGGTGGCGACATTTTTCGATTTGTAATTAGAGGCAAATATATATCTCACACTTAGAGGCGCGTCATCATCATCATCAGCAACATGGATGGAGCTGGAGATGCTTGAAAATTCGCATAAATATACACGACTAAGTGACACTACTCGACGTACTACGTATACAGTACCAACCATCGGAAAGAACGAAGGAATGAAGAGAGTGAGACAGAATGTTTGCAACAAAAGTTGGAGTTATATATCTATACTGCGGAAGCATCATCAGGAGCAGAGATATTGGAGCAGGAGCAACATAGACCAGAAGCGACAATATACAAAAGCGGCAGGAGCAGCAGCTATAACACATCAGTGAAGCTGATGACGACAACCAAAGTGCCAACTGAACAAATAACCAAACTGTAGTGTGAAGAGTGAAATTTTTTGACAAGCAATCGGGGACAGTCGGTATAGCAGTAGCTGTGGCAGAGAAGAGCCAGAGCAGACAATTGGAATTATTATTATATGCGACTGTCATAATTGCGACAACTTTGCAGAATAGTCTGGGAGATGGAGTTTCACTTTTTGTTTACGGAATTTAAACACAGACCGAATTGATGAGAAAAAAAGTTAAGTACCTACAACATTGAACCGAAGTGAAATTTCCTGAAAAGAGGTAAGGGGCGACTCAAATGGCACATGCAAAAGGAAGAGGGCCTCAGTGTCGTAACATAGAGACAGCTGCATAGCTAGGACCCGGGAAGGCTGGGCGGGCTTGTGGGTTGAGGCAGTGGTCCAATTATGACTGTAAACTTCACGCAATGTAAAATGTGTTTGAAAAAGAAATTACATCGAGGTAAAAAAATTCAAGATTAGTTGAGGTCACACACTATTCTGTACGCCTCACCTTAAATAAGTTAGAGAAAGAAAGCTACATCCAGGAAAAACATTTATCATTAGTTTTTTATGCGGGTAAGAAAAGAAACTGTTAATCAGCATTGGTTTATGGGTAAAGGAATTAGCTGTTTCACTAAAAACACTTATAATATCCAACTGAAGCTGGTAAACCAGTGTTGTACTCTCTCCCCCTCGACCAAAGCATTTTTTTTTTTTACAATATTTGCATTTAAGAAACTCACTGAAACTGCATCCATGCCCTTAACGGGCTCTGTCATAGGACTTTTATCATAGGTTTTTTCTCTAGGGTATCACAATGGATCTACATTTGTCTAAGTGTGACGGTAACAAGACCAACAGTCAGCCCACTAACCTAACCTAACCTAAATTAAATCAAATCAACAAATATTTTTGGATCAATGAAATTTTGGTAAAACGTATTTTTAGTTACTCTATAGGGCAAGTCATTGGCATAGATATGTAGCTTTTTACGATGGGGAGGGATGGCATGGTAATAAATTCCATAAATTCTTTTTATAAAGTTTCTTGAGTTTTATATTCCGCACTGCTTTTCAGATGATCAGGAAAAAACTCACTTTTTTTGTCCTGTTCCTTTGAATCGTATTTATCCGTTTCAAACTAGAAAACTTTTGACAGAAGACATTGATCGCGGAGTGTAGAAAACATTCTCAGCAACATATTAATGTTCGGGAAAATTTTATTTGGATGATTGGCCTTCCAGCGCTTTAGTTGAATTTTTAAGCTCGTCTATCGCCTCTACGGATCAAATATCTCTTCCCCATTTCAACTTGACAGCAACGAGACCAGCAGATGGCCAGCATGTAAAAAATGTTTAAAAAACTCTTTTTAATAAGTTTATAAGCTGCTTTGTCAATTTCGAATGAATAATGCTTGAAGAGAACTAAAAATCCTTCTTATAATATCGAGGTTTAAAGTGTATGACCTCGTAAGTTGAAAAATTAGAAAAAAAAATCGGCAGAATCAGAACCACTTTTTGGCAATTTCAGCGTATTGTTGTTCTGAATATTTTACAAGCAGAATACAAAACCACTTACCACAATAGAAAATTTGGTAAGTTTAATTGATATCTGAAAAATATGCAAAAACAATTTACGAGGGTCTGCACTTTAACCGTCGATATTTTCATGATTTGTGAATCTTCCTCCAAGTTCCATGATATAGAAGTCCACAAGTCATACGAAACTAATTTTCTAAACATTTAACTTCAGGATTTGATGTTATTATTTTGTGTTCTTAAATCAACAGATTCAGACATTTTTTTGAAGCTTCATAAATTCCAGAAAACACATCTTCTTCTGCTCGAATATTTTTATGTGCAGCGCGTTAATCTCTGGCGAGGTCATTAGCTGGTATCAGTGGCGGATCCAGGATTTGGTCATGGGGGGGGGGGGTCCAATTACAAATAGAAAACTTAAAGAAAAATAAAACTTGCGCGGGCTTTGTGCTACATTATTTATGTGCGTGTAGTTAGCACCGCCATTTTCGATTTTCAAAAAAAAAATACAAACAAGCAAAAACAGCAGCAGTTTGAACACCACAAGTTTAATTCTTTTTATATCGTGATTTTGAAAAAAAAATTGCAAATTTGCGAATTTAAAATTTATCACTAAAATTTGCAAATTTGCGAATTTAAAAAATACATTACGGTACATCGCAGCGCAAATTGAGCACAAGTACAACTTTTTTTTTTGAAAATCGAAAATGACGGTGCTAATTTCACGCTAAGTTCCTTCGCATCATTTGCGTTCGGTCGTAAAAGTCGGAAATATGCGATTTTCGTGTCTCTTCGGCTGTATCAACACAACTTTAAGTTTCTATAAAATTTTATTTCGGAAAAATTTCATCCTCAAAATTTTCAAAAATATTTACGGCACATCGCAGCACAAGTTGAGCACAATGCAGCACAGTTTCTTTTTCAAAATCGAAAATGGAAGTGCTAACTTCTTTTTGCCATTATAATATTGAATAGTATTTTAATATGTTGCTTTGGAGAGGTAGATATGATAAATTGCCTAAGTCTTCTAAATTTAACATACCGTAAGCCCTTGAACTAAGTTTCCATCATATATGCTTTATAGCCTTTACACACCGAATCAAAATCTAGATTTCGATCAAAAATCACCAAATCTCATCAAAATCAACAAAGATTTCCCATACATTTTCAGATTTCGTAATCTAATAGATTGTGAAACAAACACACTTAATTACTCAATTTTATCTTCAGTATAACAGTTCAGTCATAATAATGAAAAAGAGTGTTTATTATATTTATTGAGTGTAGTGTAGTGTACTGAGATAGTGGGATTTCATTCCGATTTGCGCATTTTTTCAACAGAAAGCGAGAGAAAAAAGGAAATATGTGTATTTGTTTTGGGATTTTTTTTTTTTTAGTTTCTATCAACACTGAAATTTGATTGAAATTTCAAACAAAATCTAGATTATGTGTGGTGTGAACGATTCAACGAGATTTGGAAATCTTGTGCCGAAATCCGATATTTTGGTTCGGTATGAAAACCGTATAAAACTGTTACGCAATCTAATGTAAGTAGGTATACTCCTTTTTCCACTAAGATGCAATTATAGTTTTTGAAGTAGTTATACCTATCCATTACACTTGAACAAATTTTAAGTCGAAATTTCATAAAAAGATGGGCTTTCTGTAATTAAGACAAAATTTAGGTCAAAGAGAGGTAAATATTTAACAAATAAATAAATTAATACAAAAATATTTGGTTTCAATGCTCATGGGGGGGGGGGGTCCGGACCCGAAAACCCCCCGTGGATCCGCCACTGGCTGGTATCAAATCTAAATTTACCTTTTGAAATACGCGGCTCAAAGGCGCCGAAAGTTGTTGGTAAACCAAATTGATTACCTGAAAACTAATTAAAAATTTGAAGTCCATATAGCTTTTTAAACATTTTTGGCGTCACTTTCCGAGATTCTTACTTCACGAAAATCATCGAATCTGATTTAATCTCTTTTAAGTTTTTTGTTTTTTTGGAATTTCATCAGATTCTTCGATAGTGTTTTCCAGAATTGATTTTCTTTTAGTAAATGGAGGGATGCATTTATGGTATTTGTTTCTCTTCGAAAAAAGCTCAAATAATCAGAAATTCGTGAATTTGTGCACTCATTTTCAAATCGTAGAAAACCTCGTCTTGGTTGGTCAGATATAGAGAAAAGGAAATGTTTGAGAATCCAAACAAGTCAATATAAGGCGTTTTTTTTGCAAGCCCGGGGGAATTGGTTGAAAGAAACGACAACGGGGATTAGAGATGCCATCACAGAAATAAAATGGAGTTTTCATACAAACTATCGATAACAAGTATGTAATTCACGTCGGTAATACAGTTTTTCGGCGCACTTAAGTTAAGCCCCGAGAATTCTCTGGGATTAGCTAAGCCCGCAGGGTATAAGTTGTTGTTGCATTTAACATGTAAATTGTTTAGCACCGACGTCGTTTTTTTCATCCAATTCCCTTGCAAAAAAACACGCCTATAATTGATAACACGGTATATAAGCTTTTATATATGTAGGTAGTGATGTGGAATTTGTTTCCATACCTTTATGGTTAAGCTGAAGGCTCGTGGAAGGGCTTCATCCCCTTGATCCACCCCGGCTATATACGCCACTGAGGCAAGTATTGGGTTCGTGAAAATATTTTGAGGTTATTATCAAAACCAACACTACGATATTGGGTTTCGTCTTACCGTCAGTTATTGCCTGAGTTAACTGTGATTTGAGCTTAAGCCTAAAGGGGTGGATCGATTTTCTTTAAATTTGGTACAGATCATTTTTACATGATTTCCTAGAGTAGCAATTCTAATTTTTGTTTTTAGTTTAGTTTAGTTTAGTTTATTTTGCCAAATTAAGACAACAAAGTTAGAAAAAATCACAAATGTTATAAAAAATCACAAATGTTATAAAAAAGATTCAAATTAATTATTATTTACATGATTTAGTTCAAGTTACAAGTTAAAAAGAAAAAAGTTTGATACAGAAAAATATCATGAAGATGACTTCAGCCATCATTTTTTGCATAATTTTTTTCTTAAAAGTTTCTCTATAGTAATATTGATTGAAAAAAATTCAAAATAATTATTGACTTTAAATGGGTATCTGTCATACAACAATTCAGTTTTTTTTTTTTAATTTTCTCGAAAAAGAATCTACTTAATAATCAAAGTTTTCGCGTCTCAAGCTTTTACCAACAAAAATCGCATTAGTTACAGAAATTTTTTTGTGAGAAAATTCTTTGAGTTTTGGGTTATTCACTTACTTATAGCATTTTAAATGGCTAGAACGATTTTGTGATAATTTTGTAATCTAATACATGATCTTAAACACTTCAAATAATATTTAAAACATTTTGAAATCATTTTTCAAGGAAGGACAATCATTAAAAAAAATCTGATTTTTTTCAGTAAAGACAAATCAAACAAAAATAATCAGAATTTTTTTTTAGTATCTTTGAGTCTTTTTTAAAAGTTTTTCATTAAAACCATCACTACATTATTGAACAATAATTAACATATGAATCTTTAATATATTTTCCTACAAGAAAAAGTTCGCCCGATCCAGTAGAGTAGGTATGTATATTTTTTTAAATGTTGGAATCAAATGAAAAAATCAAAAAATTTGAATTACCATTTCCCTATATTTACCCATTTCAATCATCAATTGATAGTTGATAAATTTTGAAAATTAATATTCAACAACCCAATTGATAAAAGTTTTGATCGTTGAGTCTGTTGTGACAATTCATATTTATCACGAAATAGTTCATTAATTTTTTGTTAAATAAATTAAGTTTTAATGCACAAAATTTCAATATTTATCAACAATAAGTTAATTATTTACCAATCGTAGGTGAATAAAAACATCAAATGAAGTAGAAAATTTATTTTAACCCTCTTACCACATGAATTATTGTTTAAAGAGGAAGAAAATAAAATACGCTTAAAAAAACTTCTTAAGGTTGTTTAAAAACGTTTTTTATTAAAAAACCAAAACAAAAATTTTATTTAAATAAAAAACTCAACCAAATATGTATATTTCCAACCCCTTACTGCATAGGAAGCCAAATATGACTTGTAGACTTTTACCTCTCAAACGAGCAAGATATAATAATAATAAAAATGCCTTAATTTCAAAGAGAATTAGACACACAATCAGATATATATTTTTATGACCACTTAACTCATTATTATTATTTGAAATAAGAAAATTTTTCACACTTCCATTTTTAATGACAACAACTAACCGACTGACTTGCAAACATGAATATCTTCCTTCTTGTTTGGTGCACGTGTGTAAAGGCACATCTATTTGGTTTCAGAAATGCACAGAAGAGGACCATGTTGTGTTTTGATCATTTTTTTTATTGAAGTCAAGAGAAAAAGCGACATAACTGTAGAAAGCCATATATGGCTTCGTATGCGGTAGAGGGTTTTAAGAATTCAATAAATTTTCGATTTATTTATTTTTCCCTTCGGTATAAATTCATGTTAATAAATAATTTTTAAGTTTGCCATTTGCTATACCTACATAAAAATACTCATAAGCCATAAATCCTGCCCACACACTAAAGCAAACAATTTCCGTTGTATGTTTTTTCTATTTTTCTTCTTTTGAATCCTAAATTATCTTCTGGTCATTTGACCATAAAAAAACAAAAAAAAAATATAAAAACCAAAAATATGTTCCATAAGGATCAAGCACTTCAATGATTCATATCACATGTATACCTCTACATATATATCCAAAACCATCAAAGTTCCATCAACTCTCTGTCTATGTTGTCCTTCAAAGTATAAAACTATACCTTCTGCTCAATTATACAAAACATATCTACCTATACAAGTAGAAACAAAAAATAAATAAAAATGAATGTATGTATACACAAAATCTACTTCAAGGTATAAAAAGGACATTCAAAATATACAAGAGAGAGGATCATAAATTTAACAGTTAACATCAAAATATTACAAAACAAAACTAGGATGTGGATATGATATCTCCCATATATAACTAACCTACACAAAATAGACCAAAAACAAAATGAAAAAAGCTTTCGTATACTTTTTCATCTAACATAAAAAAATATTCACTAAACTAACCACAAAGCTAATAACAAAGATGTTATCCTGTCATATAGGACGACGTTTTGTTGTTCTGTCTGTTTTTTTTTAGAATTTTATTTACAATTTTCTCTTGACGAAGTGTGTCGTCCTCTTTTCTAAAATCAACTTCAAATTGTATAACTACAATGGTAAAAGGACCAAGCGAGTATTTCGTCGAATTTATAAATCTAAGACAGTGAAGGCTTACCAATGACAAGCGGGCCATTTAGGAGTCTTTTTAGAAAAGCTGGATGTAATAAAAGCATAATAGAAGAAATAATTCATTATACCCTGTAATTACTCTGTAAATTATCAAAATTTCCAAATGGCCTGATTCAGGAAACAAATGGAGGAATGGACCTTAAGACAAACTTGGCGTACGAAACTGAAGACATTTGAATAACTTTGCAGCGAGCTAACAGTTCGAAATTTTTAAAGATTTTCGTACATCAATTTGGGTTTACCGCATTTTCCTTTAAGACTAATTAATGTTTGAAAATTTTAAGCTACCTCACCAGATTAATTCATACTTTGCCTATAGATGTCCGTCAAGTTAACATTGCCACTTGAAAAATTTAAGATAATTTGATTAACTGTCGTAAATTTGTTGTAAAATTTTCGAGACAAAAAAAAAAATAGGAAAAAAACTTGATTATCAATTTAACATAACGAGGGGACAGTTTTGTTTTTTTCACATTTAACACAATTTTACGACAAATTTACGACGGATCAAATGAACTCAAAAAAGAAAAAGGATTGTGTAAATAACTGTCGTTAAATTGTCGTGAATGAAAAAAAGTTGTCGCCCTTGTTTTTTTTAAATAAATACCTTTATAATGATAATTTGTTAGTTATAAGTTAGCATTAGGTGTGTGGTAATAGGTAGGTAGTAATAGGCGTTTTTTTTTTGGAAAGCCCGGGGGAGAATCGGATGAAAAAAACGACGTCGCGTCGGTTCTAAACAATTTACAGGTTAAATTCAACAACAACTAATACCCTGTGGACTTAGCTAATCCCAGAGAATTTTCGGGACTTAATTTAAGCGCACAGAAAAACTGTATTACCGGCGTGAATTACTTACTTGTTATTGATAGTTTGTATGAAAACTCCATTTTGTTTCAGTGATGGCATCGCTTATCCCCGTTGTCGTTATTTTCAACCAATTTCCCCCGGGCTTGCAAAAAAACACGCCTATTACTACCTATTACCACACTCCTGATGCTACCAAGGGATTTATTAAAAAAAAAAAAAAAAACAAGGGCGATAACATTTTTTCTTTCACGATAATTTTACGACCGTTATTTACACAATTATTTTTCTATTTTGAGTTCATTTGATCCAAGAGGATGACAATGCTTACTTGACTACCAATTGTTATCATAACCAAGGTTTTTATTTTTAGAAAATCAAACGAGACAATTTTTTTTCTGTGACTTACAATAATACAATGTGAATTTACAATAATTGCTTATACACTCCTTTTTTATTTTTGGTTTATTTGAACCCAAAAAATGTAGTGCTAACTTGATTGTCAATTTAAGATTCTAATACCTAATTGGTTTAGGTGTCGTAAATTTGTTGTAAAATTTTCGTGTAAGAAAAATACTAGAAAAAAAACTAGACTTTCAAGTTAGCATTACCAGGACGAAAAATTTTTTTCTTTCACTAAAATTTTACGACCAATTTACGATGATTTTATTTACAAACTCCTTTTTGCCTATTTTGAAGGTAATGCTAATTCGACTACCAAGTTATCATAAACAAGGGTTATCTAAAGCAAAAAAACAAGCTGGAAAAATTTGTTTCTTTCTCTAAAAAATTTACGACAAATTAACGACAGTTAAATCCAATTATATTAAAAATTTTAAAGTCAATGCTAACTTTACGAACATTTTACTTATGCTATTTTGATATTTTTTTAACTATGAAGTGAAATGGGTTCGCCCTCACTGATCTACAAAGAGTGGCTATATTTTTGAAGGGACGCGACAGAAAGCATATTTCGTTTTGATGATTGAGAAGTGTTGGTTTGCATATTTTTTTATTTTTTGATGCACGAATCAGTGTGTGGATTACTAAGACTCACTCAGACATGAATAAAATTTCTGAATTATTTACGAGGTCGAAAGAAAGAAACAAAAAATTAATCCAAAGCATCAGAATTGGGAAATAAATTCACACAAAGGACAATGGAACGCGCATCAACTCATATAAAATATAGCTATAGGTTACTCCATATATACAGAAAGTTCCAACTCTCAAAAAGGATGTGATGCTCCCTAAGCCTGACCAACAGAGGGATGATGGTGTTTTGGGGTGGGCATCAGAACGTGATTGTTGCAATTTTTTTGTTTACTTAAACAAGTTACAATGGAGGGTCTCTGATGGTGAAAGTGCCAAAAGTTATGATAACGCGAGACGTATTCAAACCATCATGATGCTCTCTCTCAGGACATAACCAAACCAACGATGACGACGAGGACTTTCGGATGCCATCATATCCATCCTTCAAACAAAAAATAAAAAAATGGAGCTGACTAGGTAGATATACCATCACTACTACACTACTACTCGTGACTGTGCATTGTCAGTGGATTTGGATTGAATTGTTTACGCGATAGTGGGACTGCTGCAAAATGCTACACTATACCGCGCTCTGCACAGCGAGCATTGTCGAATGATGGATTCCTCTGCACACACTATATATACGACGGTTTGGTACGTGTCCAGCAACATGCATCTGATGAATAAATGGACTGCGAGGATATACGACAGGATATGATGGTAATTTAAGTCATGATGTTCACTTCACTGTGTCGCCAGCGACACTTTTGCTGCCACACACACATGATGCAAAGTATGGACAACAGTTGGAGTGTTTTTGCATTTGCAAAGAAGGACGACATCATACTCTGGAATATCAAAAACGAAAGTAGAAAAAAATGAAACAGGCATTCGACTATATTTGACGATGGACTTTTGCACCGCATTGCATGGGTGCGCGCACTTTCTCCCCCAATTCCTTCCCTCTCCCCCCCACCGTCAGACTCTGAAGCAGTTTATTAGTCCTTTGATGGATGACAATGAATATGGGCACTTATCCGTTAGATATGATGTTGATGTTGCTGCTGCTGCTGCTGCTGCTGCTATATATTGCCAGCACGGTTCGACTCTGCATGGCTGGACGCTCTCAGGATTGGACACATTTAATGGCCATTTAACCGAATGATTAACGATCAGTATATATATCGTTATAGAGGAGGGGGGGGAGGGGGATTTAGGGTGAAGAGGGGTAACGGAACAACATGAAGGCGGAATGGGTGGACAACGATTGTTTTTCATTACAGTGGTAGTTGTAGTTACAACACAACGGGTATAATGTTTGCAAAGGATGTTTTTATTGCCTTCCATCACATGGTGGTAAAGTTTATGATGTGTCAGCGAATGTAAAGAATGACTTTTTATAGGAAAATACATATAAATTTATATATGGGAGTGAGGTATTATGTATGATTGTGATATGATGATGCAAGGGAGCAATTCTTTCGAAGCGGCACATTATTCTAGAAAATTCAAAATTCTATATCAACAAAATTTTGTAGAGGATCTTAAACTGGAATTAAAAAAATGTTTTTTCAATACTCTGTTGAAAAATTTTGTATAATTTCTTATTCATCTAACTGGGCTATTGAAGGGCTCACAAGTCAAGAGGTTGTTGTTAACAATCCTCACAAGAAACCTCACAAAGACTCACCGAGAATTTGATTGTTAAGTTCTGAATTTTTGTTGAACGGACCCATTAAAATATTTTTGTGATTTTGAAACGCAAACTTGTGAGTTGTGAGATCCTCAAAAGGAGCAAAACCTGCATTCAGAAATTTTTTTAAACATTTTTTTTTACAAATATAATCTTTAGAGCAACTTAAATAAAAAATTTAATCCGAATAAAAGAATACTCATTTTTGGTATTCTTGAATTTATTAAAAACTATAAGACATTTTGAGGCCAATTATAGCGCTTTTATTGAAACTCATTATTGGAAATTTTAATTTAAAGTTGTGATGCAAATAAAAAGTGAAATCAGTGATAAAAATGGCTCATCACTTATTTTGGTAATTCTTGTCAAAATTTTTGTTCGTTTTGGTCCAAGCTTTTACATAAAAAAAAACTTCAAAACTTAAAAAAAAAACGCATAAACTGGCGCCTGAAGTATTTCGATTTTAATTTTACCAAAAATTGGTCAGAGCATTGAATATTAATAAAATAAAAACAAAAATTACTTAATAAAGTAAAATGTTTTACTAAATTAGTTTGAACAATTTTTTTTTTTTTTCAAAATTTTGAGTTTTAAAATTAATTTTGTCAAAAATATTCACTAAAATAATTTTATTTAAAAATAGAATTATAGAATTAATAGAATTCCTATCTTTAAAAAAAGGTATAACATGACATTGTTAGTGTTGCCGTTAATTTAAAATAATTTGTTTTCTAATTCAAGTCGATTTTTTTTTAGAAAATTAAACCTCCCGTCTAAAAACGGGAGAAATCGATTCCTTCTTCCATAAATTTTTTTTCTTGTTTCGACCCAAACTACACGCATTATAGCATTCCGCCTCGGGAAGATTCGCAGCATGCGATTCAAGTCATTTTTAACCACTTTTTCGCACTTTTTGGACATTATTTCGGCCATTACTTGAGTAATGTTGGTTTTCTGGATTTCAGGTATTATTCGCGTAAACTGCATGGTCTTTTGCGTAGCCCCACGACAAAAAATCTAACGGTTTCAAATCGCATGATCTTGGTGACCAATTGACGTCGCCAAAACGTGCAATTATGCGACCAGGAAACTTCTCACGCAATCAAGCCATAATTTGTCGTGTTGTGTGGCTTGCTGCCCCGTCTTGTTGGAACCACGTATCGTACCAGTCAAATCCAAATGCAAATACGACATAGTGAGGTGTACGACACGTTCAATTGCTGCGAACCCCGGGAAATCGATAAATTCTGATCATCTGCAACACTTTCACTTGCAGCAGCAATTTTTTCGACTGCAAGCGTGCATTACGATGATGCACAGGCATTACGACATCAGTAATGCTTCCACTGTCTTCAAATTTCTTCACAATTTTACCGATTTCTTGCAATAGTCAGTCAATTATGACGACCATTGTTCGATTGTTAAGCGATAAATTATCGTAAATGGCAAACATTCAACATAATATTATGACACTTCAAATGACAGCTGAGTCTGACAGGTGTCAAATGCCAGCGCTATCAACTTGAAACCACGAAATGAATACCTGTACTAGTATATCATTTCTACTGCAATCGGAAGTGTTCCCTATAGTTGATAACAATTTTTAAAAAAATGGGCGGTTACCACGCCTCAAATATTTGATTTATTCTTTTGTATGGAACTTCAAGCCCTATAGCACTAAAAAATTTTCATTCTAGAGCAATTGGCACTGCTGCAAACAAATGATAACAATTCTTACATGGATTCAAATTTTCAGATTGTTTTCTTTGTATGAACCACAAGTGCGAAATTACAAGATTCTACAGTGTCTGGAAGTGCTCCCTAAGTTTGATAACCTGTCAGTCAGTCAGTATGTAGATACCTAAATGATTGAGTCAATCATGTGAGTTGCGATTTTAGCGATTTTTGAAGTCCTATATCTCAGGAACCACTTATGTGAAGGGGTTGAAATTTGGCACCTGTATTTGTCCAGCTTAAAAATATTCCGAATTTAATGTTTCTGACTTTATTAGTAGATACTGAAGTTAGAAGGGAGTCGAAAATCACCTAAGTTTGTTCCTGTAAAATGAGCGTCGTGCTAGAACTTGGCTTGGCACACTACATATTGTGATAGAATGACTAAAACCTGCGAAAACACGCACATCAATACCTTATACACTCTATTGTGATAATATGGACAAAATTCTATAAATATAAAACAAAACAATTTATACTTTAATGTTTGAGAACGTTTTTCTCAAAATCTATTGCTCCTTCAAAAAAATAAAGTGTCTCAGTCTTTTGTGTGTAGAATTGCATAAACCACAATTTTTATCTTTAAAAAAAAAATCTGATCATTTTTGAGAAATCTACAAAAATTGCTTTTTTACTCCAAATACAATTTTTAGACTTCTTCGCCTTCTTCGTACAAATTAAGGTTTTAAGGAAATGCTTCAGACAGGTTTACAGCTCTTCACCAAAATTTTGCTTTTTCGCGGAAAGTTTTTCGAGATTTTGCAATTTATTTTATTTCTTTTAAAAAATTTCACATGACCAAATCTCGCCATTATCAAAATTATCCTTAGACCAAATTTAGATTTAAAGGAAATTCTTAAGACGTACAACTAAATTTTCTCCAAAATTTTGCTATGTCGGAAGTTTTTTAAGGTTATGCATTTTTTTTTTTAAATTTCGCATAACCGAATCTTGCATTACCAAAATTTAAATTTTAAGGAAATGTAAATAAAACTCTACATCGAAATTCGGCTTTTATTTAAAATTTCTTTTGAAAATTTCGCATTATACATTTTTTTTGATTTATGATTTTTTTTTGGAAAAAATCTGAAATGTATTATTTTTTTAATTGCCATAGATGTAACAAGTCAAAGTTTAATCAAAATTGTAGAAATCGTTTTCAAGAAAATTTGTAAAAATAACACAATCGTTCTAGATGAGCTAAAACTCGAATTTATCATCTAGTGAAAATCAGATACAAATGTCGTGTACCAAATTTCAAGTTAATATATGTATACCCGTTTAAGATCTAGTTTTATTTACACATGGACGCATAGACAAACAGACGTATAGAAGGACGAACGGCATACCAAAAAGCAATTTTTTGGACTTTTCTATTACCTTAATGTTAATTAATCTTTTTAGGACAAATAGAAATATATTTGACAACACAAAAATTGAATAATCAAATTTCGTTTTAGCCCCTATATTTGGAATAACAAGTTCTTAAATATAGAAACTGGCACTAAAGTTGTCACCGGTTGCAAATATGACAGGAAATATCAATTCTACTTTGATATTTGGAAGTAAATAGATATAAAATACACATCAACAACACATGAATCACTATAATCTTTAAGATCGCGAAAAATTGTTTTGATTTTGACAATTGCCGCCATTTGCAATCTGTGAAAACTTTTGCGCCAACTTGTATCTCTAGAACGATTTATCGTACAAAAAACTTTTAAGGATATTTTCGTTGGAAAATTAAATTATCATTCTTATTTCCTCACACCATTTTGTTCAAGAATTTCAGTTTCCAGAATTAAACTGATACAAAGATTTCTTTTTTCCAAGTATTCCTTGCGCATTTTAGAAGCCGTTTCAGCCATTTGGCGCAAAATTTTAAACGATTTAGTAAAATGTTAAAGATATTTTAGTAATTTACTAAGTTAAAAAGAAGATTTTGGTAATTTTAAAAGATTTTAGCAATTTACTAACTCTTAACATTTTACTAAAGTTAAAATCAGAAAATGGCTTCTTTAAATTTTAGTAATTTTAGTAATAAAAAGGAATTAGTAATTTATTAGTTAGTAAAACGAAAAAAAGGATTACATTTTTGGAAGAGCTAGTAAATTACTAAATAATTTAGCAATTTGCTAACTAGTAACATGTTAAGCCCTTAACAATAGGTTGTTTAAAATTTTGCGCCATATAACTAGATACTCTTAAACTGTAAACTCTATGAAAATCGTTGCGTGTAAAAAAGATTGTCAATTTAGTTTTCCATTGAAAAGTTGTTGACGATTTTTTTGTCGGATGAGTTGAGTCGATTGAGATATTGTTTGAAACCTGTTTTTATTTTATACGCAGTTTGAAAACCTAAGCACCAATTCCGATAGAAATATTTGATCAGGACAGATTTGCACCAAAAAAAAAAAAACTCTACCTCTGCCGACGGGTTTTAAGATATGAGTATCTAAGAATCTAAAATGAGAAAAAACATAGCATATTACGCCTAAAAGGTGTTAAACGTTGATTATTTTGTTTAAAACATACATTTGTACCTTGGTTCTAAAAAGGGCCATATTGACTTAGGTACCTACACAATTTGATTCAGCGTAAGGTAATTTCTAATTTCAAAAGGCTGTACCTTTATATTTTGCAGGGAAAACAAACAATCTATGTATTAATATTAAAAAAAAAAAAACCTTTAGAAAGATTAATATTTAAAAGTCTTAAGCAATCTTAGAAATAAAAAAAAGACAAGAATTTTTCAAAAAATAAAAAATTGGACATATTGGCCCTTTTAGAACCAAAATACAGACATAATTTTAAACATAATTTATTTACTAACCCATCCCTACCTGAATTTCACCAAATCCATGAAAAATAAATGAGTTTTGACGAATTAGGAGCTCATTTCGTGTACAGTTTTTATTCGCCTGGAATTGGAAATTGTTCGATTATCCAACCAATAGCTAACTAAGTCATCATTTTGTATTTCATCTTGGTTGATAGTACCAATGATATCTTCCTCCGAACTTATAAGAATTTTTGGTCTTGCAAAGTCTTACAAGAGGTAGGTATGAAAAAGAATATTTTTTCCATCTTATTAGATTGGACTTATAATGAAAAGTTATGAGACTTATCTTATTGTAAAACCAACTTAAAAAAAATATTTGAAATTTAAAACTTTTTCAAATTTGATTCCTTATAGAATTCCAATAAAAAAGTAAAACAAATTAACAAGCAAACAAATATTTTAAGAGCACACATTTGCAATTGGGAAAAAAAATACCTATTTATCTCTTTCAACAAGACCCAATACATTTCCATTAAATTCCTCTGTTACAGGTGGATTTCATTCCATTTCATTTTGATAAGAGAGAATTCCAATCCAAAAGCAGGTGAAGTAAAGAGAAAAAATATATTAACACACACACTCAAATAAACTAAATTCTCTTAGAAAAACAAACATACTCTCACTCATACTATAACATACTAATACTATGGCAAATTTACTCCATCCAGTTATTTGTATGAGTGTTTAACTACTACCACAACTCTATGCATTTTTCTGTTTGTTGCCTGCAAATCAGCAGCACCCAATTGTGCATCAATCAACACATACATCAATGGCATGACTTTAGCAAGCAAATTCTCCACAAAATAATGTTGGCAAAAAAAAAAGTTAACCCAAAGAGCCCCCCATTTAAAGAGAACAACGATTAAGACTATACTCGTACGTCACCGTTATATCTTGTACTTTGTGCACAATGCGAATCTATATTGCACATGATGGGGTTTTGTGTCTATCTATAGGTCCAGTCCCGTAGCGTGTCAAACGAAACCCCAAAACGGATTTTGTTCCCCATCGTTGTCTGGTGTGTCGTCGCTAAAGCCTCGTTAGAGCTCCTTCAGCATATTATTATTGTGTCAGAGTTCTTCTGTGAAATATAAAAATTATAAGTACCTTTTTTTGCTGATTCGCTCTTTCGTTCGATTATTTTGTTTTTTGTAGTAGATATTCCTGCTCCCCAAGTGCAACGAAAATGCATTCGGAACGGTATCCCGATTCGGTGTTTCTATAGATGGAGCGTCGCGGCGGTGGTGGTTAAAACGAAACGAGTGTGCAAGTTAAAGTGGGGGGGCTTTATAAAGAGAGAGAGAGAGTAAAAAAAAAAAACAAATGCGTGTGTTGGTGGGTAAACAAAGAAGAATAGGAAAAAAAGTTTGAACTTTTTTTTTTCTGTGTTTTGAAGAGGGGAAGCCTGTGTGTGAGCGAGTGAGATCTTATGGAGCTTATATTATATGACAGTTCTTCTGTTTCTGTGTTTTGGTTGATTGACAGGCAAGAATGTTAAGCAGCAAAGAGAGTACATTTTTGGTTTGAAGAGAGTGAGGAGGAGACAATATGTACGCATTGAACTAACCAGCCACCCACATCCACCCACACCAACAATGAACTTTCTCGAAATGTGCCTACCCCGACTCTGCCTATTCCTTTCACATATGTATGAAGTGAACGTAGGTAAATTTGAATTACAATTTACCTTCCTCTTCACACCCTCAATATATAAAAAAAAGAGTATTGGTAGCAGTGGAAAGTGTTAATTTACAAGAGACAACAAATAAAAGACAAATAAAACAACAACAAAAAAGCGAAAAAGAAAAAAAGAAAAACGCAAAACGGAAGTTTTCGCTTACCGGCTTTTTTTTCGGGGTTTGCTTTGAATGAAATTGAAAATTTTTGTTGTTGTTTGGTCGGTTGGGTTGGTCGGTCGGTGACTATATTGTCAAGTAAACCCTCATCCCTTTGCAATCAACAAAATACTGCCGAGCATTGCTTGGTTTATTAGGGTGTTGGTGGGGTTATAAAGAAGGTTGTTTATCTTCTCGCCCTCTCTCTCTTTGTCCATTTCATAGAAAAAAAAAGGGAATTTCGTGTGCAGAAATTTTACTCAAGTGCGTGAGGTTAGGCCGGTTTGAACCTTCTTTTTTTTTGTTTTGTTTTTGTTGTTTTTAATTTTTATTGCCTTTTCATGCGAGAGGGTGTGCGTGTGTGTGTGTGTAATTTTTGGCGGGAAAAGTTTCGGTCGGTTCTTCAATGGTGTTTTTTTTGTTGTTGTTGTTGTTGGTGTTTTATCGTTAAACCATGTTGCTCCCCCATATGTTATGATTTTTTTTTTCTTTTGCTAACTCAAGTGATTTGTGTGTGTTCATAGGCAAAAGTGTTAACACGACGCCGGCAATTATTTAATGGAGGATAGTGTGCCAATGCAAAAGGAAGTCGAGTTTTTCAATTTTTTAAAAGGTGAGTTTTCTACCTACCTAATTCAAATTTGATTTAAGCTTGAACTCGTTTAAGAGTTATAGGAATCTAAAGCCCACAATGTTCAAGGTGTTTTGCAAAGAAGCTGGAAAAGGCCAGAGGGTGTAGCTACCTAGGTTGGTTCGAAACAAGAATAAAATCGTTTGGGAGTGCGGTTTGTTTCTACCCATTTAGAAGAGACGGGATATTTTCTGAAAAATTGATTTTAATTGTAGGAAAATTTATAAAAAAAAAAATAACGGCAACACTTACAATGGCAATCTATTACTTTTTTTAATTTTCTGTTTTAATCGAATTGTTTTTTGAGAGGAAAAGGCTTAGGTGATAACTTATAAGTTAATAGGTATTAAAATGGATAAGGGGACCTACAATTTTCTGCCAAATTTGAACTGGTAAATTGAGAAGCACTTTTTCATGACAAGAGATAGGTACTCTTGGAGGATTTGTCAGGTGGATAGGCTGGGGAACCAACCCATGGCCACTTAGAAAGTAAAGAAACAGTTTGGTGCCACAACTCACAAGACTTTTGCTTTCAGTCTGTTTTTTCTGATCAAAATTTTGTAGGCTTTGCCATACTGCGGCATAAACGTCATACATGCCACTATAACGTACTAAAAAGGGCAGTCCGCAAGCAGTTGAATTTATAGAAAACTGTATACAATGTACATTTTAGCTACATAACTGTGTTTTTTCGCATATATTTATGTACCTCATTCGTTTTTCTCATTCAATGACTTAATAATGATGCTTTCGAATTTAAAAAAAAAGTCGCGGTAATTCAATTCCGTGTTGTCACATAAATAAAAATATTAATTGCATTTAGTACAAAATACACTGTCAGAGGTAAGCCATACAATTTTGCAGTAAAAATAAAATAAAAAAAAATAAAAATAAAGATAATTATCATTAACAAAATGAGCGACAGAATTGGATTCAGATTTGTCCCTGAGTCACTATGGGTATAGGTATATATTTATTCGATCCATATAATATAAAATGACGACTACATGGCGACAACGATGCCGCATATAATTTATGTCAATGTCTGACACAAACCAATCGAACGAAACGAAACGACACGGCGACGGACGCACATTTTATCGATGCAAAAAGGTGCAATTTTATATAAATATAAATATATATGTAGGTAAGATACATATTTCAAAATATAAATCGCATCACGTGATCAAATGAATTTTATGAGATGAATTTTCAATCAAAAACAGCCCAACAAAACCCACCGAATTCGGTTTTGTATTTCGTATATCGTAATATATAGTAGGTACTTCCGTATGAAACAAAAAAAAAGTGTGAGTGCCGGGACTCACGGTTAAGATGTGTAAACATCAACATTCGTCCGAATGCCTCATAGACCGAGAGCCTACATCAAATTTAGGGTGTGGATGATAGCAAACATTTTTTTTTTGGTACTTTTATATAGATCTTAACTTTTCATAAGCAAATTTGAAAATCGGTAATGATGCATGGAAAATGAAAGCGCAGTCCATGTACTATATGGTCTAAGCAACTAACCACATTTCAACCCAAACTGAACTCGACTTTTTGATTTCGTATATAAACACTCAGCGTTTAGTTACTGAGCGTACATAGCGTTGAACGCACTCCATTTTCGTGAAGCTCAGAACAGAGATTATGGATAATTCATAAGTCTGCTATTAAACGATGAATCTAGTTGCATGCGCCTTCTTCGAATTCTTCTTTGTTATTTCGTCCGCTGTTTCAAGCGCTATTACACGTTGAAACCAAAGTCAGGAATCTAATTTGACAGTTCTCTTTATTTTTCATTTTCGTGTTGGGCTGTGCTCAAGCAATAAAAAAACTTTTTCTGTTTTTATTTTTGTTTTCATAATTAGATATATTGAAGAAAGAAAGGTTTGTGTGCCTTTAAATGAATATCAGTCAAGAAAAGCAATAATTTTTTTTATATGTTGTTTTTAAAGATGAATTCTCACTTCTGGAAAGCCTATAAGGCTATCAAAAACAGTGCGTTGCATCGAAATTTACTCTTTAAACAACAAAACCATATGAAGCAGAATAGTAAAAAACGGACAAGAGAAAAGAGAAACGTCAAATAGTTGCACCGAAAATTTTACTCACGCGACATCGGTCACTTTTTTTCCGTACCATCTTTTCGATTTTTTTTTCTCTTTTGCACTTACGTAGTTCGAAAAGTCGCATGCGTCTAGATGCATCGTGTAATAGCAGACTAATCTCTGGCTCAGAATCAAAATCACGACCACGGCTACAAGATAAGAATCACGACTACGAGATGAGTGGGCGTAAATTTTAATTTTTTTTTTAAATTATGGGTTTTCTAAGTTGACGCAAAGTTTTTCAAAAAATTCAAAATTTACACTGAGCCATCTTTGGTGTCTACTTTAAGGTACATACATTCATACAATGTATGTGATGTATGTTCTGTGAAATAGTCATGTAATTGAAAAAAAGTAATGCAAAGAATACAAAATACGGATAAAGGTAGCTGCAAACAAACGCGAAAGCGGTGGCGATCACGATAAAATTGTGGATGCCATACACATAAATCAAAGGAAAGGCACACATCTACACGATTAAAGTGTGCTTTGATTTTTATATGAGGCATCCACATTTTTATCGTGATCGCCACCGCCATCGCGTTGGTTTGCGCGTAGCCTAATGCTAAAGAAGCGTTAAAAAGAGTCTCGTAAAACTTGGCCCACGACTCACAAGGCAACTGGTCTTCCATCTTATCTTTTTTCTCTTTCGCTTTCATTATGTTTGAATAGAGTCAGACGCAAAGAATCATCATGTAATAGGGGCTTAATATATCCTCTAAGCAGCCAACCAAATTTCAACCCGAACTGAACTCGACCTTTCGATTTCAATACTCAACGTTTAGTTACTGAACGCACATATTGTTGAACGCACTCAATTTTCGTAAAGCTCAGAATCACGACCACGATCACGATTACAACGTTACGTTACGTTTTCTTTTCACCCTACCGCCAGTATAGATGTTTACACATCAAAAAATGTACACGGCCGGTTGGAGTGTTTATGGAGTGTTCAACTAAATAGGTACGGCGCCAACGAGGAGGGGGCACTGAAATGTTCATTAAAAAGAAATTTACTGATTACAGTGAGGGCCTTTGGCGATACTCAATTTTTGCTAAGTAGTCAACTAATAAGTCCAATTGAGATCGCCGGGACGAAACGCCAATTTTTGTAGGACTTAAAGGCCGTTAAAAGCAATTTTGAAACAATGATTCAACAAAGTCCATTAAAATAGTGCTAAGTCTTCTCTTGGCTGATGTATTTCAGTAGTATAGTATATAGAATTTGTATTATTAAAAAAACCTTCTGAAATTTACTGTTATTTTACATTACACATGTCATGTTTTACGTTAAAGAGATTGTATTAGTATATTTCAACTTTCTAGGGAATTATAATGTAGTAAGAAGAAATCTCAGATAGAAGAAAAAAAGGGCGTGGTAGTAGGCGGATTTCCAAAAAAACTACATATCATGATTTTAACGACGGTTGCCACTTTTCTCATTTGTGACCAAATTTAGTCATTATTTTTTAACTTGGTCCCATTGTCATTTTTTATTCCATTTGGTAGGTAATTTTTGTACGAAATGAAAAAAGAAAAAGTTTTTATGCATCCTAAAGCGCTTTTCTTACCGTCTAATCTAGTTTAATTAAGTTTGTTTGGTACTTGGAGATTTTTTTGGGTAGGTACCTTACCTAGGTACCAGAGATGTAAAAGACTGCAGTACTTTGGTAATGCAGTTAGTAAAGTCGCAGTTAATTAACTTAACAATTGAATACAAGTTAATACTGTGCATAATACTTCAGATTTGTAATAAAAGAATTACAAAAAGTAAATAAAATGCTCACAATGCATTTCGGTTGATATTAGTAGAATTAAGGATCCCCCACACCAACGCGAATCTTTTGTGGAGACGACGAAAACAATAATAACAACACGTGGCTGTCAATCAACAAAATATGTTGGTGTGGGAGATCCTTAATGCTACTAATATCAACCAAAATGCATTGTGAGCATTTTATTTACTTTTTGTAATTCTTTTATTACAAATCTGAAGTATTTTAGTCAAAAAACACTAAAAATAAGTTAAAAGACTTACAGTTAATTAACTGCAGTTAAAAGACTTACTGACTAAAACCAAAACAAGGCCAGTACTGAAGACTTTCGAGTGACTAAAAACTAAAACCGGTTAAAAAGTACTGCAGTTAATTAACTTTTAGTCAATTAACTGCTTTCATTAACTGCACAGTACTAATATGAGTACTGACTACGACTGCGCGAATTACAGTTACAGTCTTTTTGTAAGTTAAAAGACTCAAGGAAATTAGTCTTTTTAGTCAATTAACTGCAGTACCGAAAAGACTGCATTTTTTACAACTCTGCTAGGTATACTTGTTTTTTATTTTCAAAAATAAACAAAAATAGTATGTCATCTGTGTAACTGTAATACGAAGAATATGTTGAAATAAATGTGATGAATTCAATGTTCTGTGTTTACAAATATTTCGGACTAAAATTATGTTGGTCATTTTAAACTAAAGTTGGTCATTTTTAATTTCAATTTTGGACACAAATTTTATTTTCAAGAAAGAATTTTTTTTATAAATTTGTATCCTTCTAACGACGTCGTCCAAAAATACTTTTTTTCGTTGCGAAAATCATAACTTTTGAACGCAAGGATTCCAACCGATTTTTAAGAAAATTTATTTATAGGGTGTTTCCAAATCATAAGTTTTTCTTAGAAAAAGGAATTAACAGAGAAAGGAATGAAAGCACAACTATAAAAACAGTTTATTTAAAAAAAGTTTTTCTATTAAATAAAATTGTTCACAACAGTGGATGTATAAAGTTAACGACCCAATTTTTGATGTTTTGACCAAGCATTTAAATAGTAGGTATATTTTTCATTTTGTGGCTCATCGATATGTCTTATAAACTGTTACAGTGATCAATTTTATGTGAAACAGTATAAATAAAAAGTAAACGGACCAAAATTTTAATAAATAATTTTTTTTTTCACTTTTTTTATAAAATAAAATTGAGAATATAATACGTTTTTTTAAACTTAATTACACATTTTAATTTTTATAAAAAAAAAAACATTTTTAACATTGCCCAACCAATGTATACATTGCTCATAAGTCATAACTTTTTTGTTCTGGGGTAGCGATAAAAACTAAGTACCTAAATATTTCCTGCTCCCTGTTTTATTGGACCTATTTAAATATTTCTTTCAACTTTTTTATGGAACAGGAAAAATAAATTAAACTCTTACTTTAACCTTTTTGGTATTCTGAGGCTATAAAGAAATTAATATCATACTTTTGGCAAGTTACAAAAAACAAAAAAAATCATTAAGGATTATAATTTTCTTTCTTGTCAACGTTCATTTATATATTTTAATAATTTAGTTTCAAAAACTCTTTTAGTTTAAAAGAAATTTATTCAAAAAGGGGCGTGAAAGTGGGCGGAATACAAAAATTAAATGTTTAATATAACAATCAGTAAAGGCTTTCACTTTTCCCTCACAATTGAGGAATGTGGTCAACCTATATAGTTTGAGACATTGGACCGCGAAAAGTGAAAGCCTTTAAGCAAAAGTTTGAAATGTATGAAAATGAGAGTATTGATAAAAATTGATTGATTAATTGATATAACAATCAGTAATTTGTCTACAAGATTGTGAGTCTATTTTTTTAAACAATAGGTATCTACCTATTTAAATAAAAAGGGGCGTAGATGTAGGTGGTTTTTTTATGATCAAGATAATAACAAAACATATTCTTATTGAAATAAAATTCCTTTTGAGAAAGGGAATAACTCAAAAATTCCAAATATAAATTTGCTTTTAAGACCAAACGGAATATGCGTTTTTTTTTTAAACAAATTACATTATCTCAAAATATTGCAAAAAGTTGCAGCTGCGGAATTTTGCCTAACAAAAAAATAGTTAGCTAAGATATATTGGTTATTTTTCAGCGGGATCTAACGAGCATTTTTTGTAGGTCTATTTATGATAAAGTTTTTTTTTTCTATTTTTATTTTTTCAATTTTTTCTATTTTATCATTTTAAAAATATTAAAACATTTTTTTTAATTTACTTTAAAAAATTAAAACAACAACGTAATATAGGAGAAAAGTAAGATTTTGATAGAATATGCCATAATTTCAAAAAAAGTGTGAGTGCCGGGACTCACGGTTAAGATGTGTAAACATACGTAACGTAACGTGAATCACAATCACGATCACAAGATACGTTACGTTTTTTTTCACCCTACCGCCAGTATAGATGTTTACACATCAAAAAGAAAACAAATAAATTCGTTTTTTTTTGTTATTTCTTAACTCTAGAACAAAATTGCTCAGCTTTGAAAAGCTTTATAAACTATACAATAAAAAAAAAAAAAATTATTTTCTGTTATTGTTTTTTGAACTCTGTCTGTATTTAAATTAGAAATAAAAAACAAACAAATAAAAAATAAACATCGGATTTTTTATTTTTGCCGCGACTTTTGGCATTTTGGACCACAGTGCGACGTTATTAAATATATGGATAAGTTCAAATATAAGAAAAGTGGACGTGGTAGAGGGTGGAAAAATAACACATACCTTAGGTTGAAGGGAGCTTCATTATGTAAGCGTTTTAATTTAAAATTTATACTTATAGATTGTAAGCGTTCTAGTTTAGTACTTATACTTTAATTTAGCTTACGTGCAAAAAGCTTATATAAAAATAGCAAAGCAAAACTTAATTTAACGTGCAGAGATTATCATAAAAAAAACACGTCTTGTTCGTTCAACAGCTTTATTACAACTTGAATCTACATACACTATTTGAAGTGAGCGATGCTTAGAAGAAGCACAAAAAGAACAGTAAAACCAATAATATGTACATAATATGATGTAAGTAAAACCATTGTAGGTAAATAAGAATATCTATCGATAATTATGTTATCTTAAAAGTGAGAGATAATTATAAAAATACATAATACAAAGTGTTTAAAAAAAAAAACATAAGTATATACAAAAAGCTTTTCTCTTTAAATTTATGCAAGTGCATGATATCGTAAATGGATGGGTTGCCATATATTGGATATATAATATTCGTAAAAGATGAAGTCCCTTACAATAATATAGTAAATTTTGACGTTCAATGATAAGAAAAATAAAATATGATTAAAGTGGGCGTGGCAGTGAACAGATTTTTCTTAAACAACTTTCATATACCATCCCGCTGGTAAAAGAAATAAACTTGTAAAATTTCAGCGAAATTGGTTCAGTAGTTTTCGAGTCTATAAGCCTCATATATATGTACATACAAGCAAACAATCATTTTTATATTAACTTGATTTAAATTTTGAAACACCCGTTCCAAAAGTTCTAAAATACAAATTGTATAATAGAAATTTAAATAATGTAGGGCTAAAGGTAAATTTTTTCAATATAGAGACTGGGGATGGAGAAATTCCCATCAGGCCTGAAAGAACAACTTATGAATCCGAGGACCTTGGCCAACCCGAAGAATCTTTATTTGAGAAGCAGATCTTCAAATTATAGGAGGCATCAAACGATTGGTTGATTTTTTTTTTAAATTCCCTCATCTCAATCCTGACAGAAAGAGGGCCATTTTGAGATCATGAAAAATCTCAATTTTGTCATTTAAGGCCTTGAATATATTCTCGTTCCGGTCCTGATGAGATTTATATGAGGTCTTCTCTTGAAATCACATTTAAATAAAATCCGATGAAAAATTATTTTAATTATTTAAAATACTGCAACCATTATGGTCCTAAATGTCCATTGTATATATAGATAGATAGATTGTTATATTATATACCTATCTATATAGACTTTTCAATTTTTTGGTGCGTATACATATATGACCATGACAAGACAGAACTCAAAGCTCGTTCGACATGGTGCGTCGTCGACAAATTTATGTGTCGCCTGCAATGCCACCTGTCAAATTGAAATCCCCAATTCAATTCAAGTTGAAATTCATTTGACCGACCAACTATATCAACCTACCTACCTACCTACTATACTCATGGGCGTCCGTTTTTTGGTTTGGCATTTATTTTCATTTCGATTTTTCGATATAATTTTCCTCTAATTGACCATCACCACCACCATCATCATCAACATTTTGCCATGCCATGCCATCCCTGGCCTTTTTCATTATATCCTGGCTTGCTAAATGACAAATTTATTTATTTTAACATTTAAAATTAAAAACAAAAAAAAATCCTGAAGTCTGATAGTGAATTGTCGGTCACGCATGATGAGATGCAATATAATATTTTTTTTTTTTTATTTGTTGCGTATAGGTGAGTGAGTAGATAGGTATATTTGTTTCAGAATCCTGGACTATATAAACTATTTATTATAATGTCACGCACAAACATTATTGAGGACAGAGTGTGAAATAAGCAATTAAATTGTATTTTGTACCCACAAAATCAACGCCAAGTTATCAATTATAAGGAAATACGCAAAATTTTATGAAGTTTTTTTTTTTTTATTTTTTTTTGTTGTGTGTTGATTGATTAAAAAGTCCGAAAATTTAATTAGACTAAAATATGTCGGAATAATTTATTTTATGTTTTAATTTCAATTCAAATAAAATAGATAATTTATAGGTAGGTATAAAGATAGGTATGTAGGTATATTTTTGGTTGTTTGTTAAACATTTCTAAAAATGTGGAAAAGCTTTGCTATTTATGGGCCAACAGGCAGGTACCTGCCATACAAACTTGATAGCTGTTAAAGAAAATATTAATTTTTTTTAAAAAACTTTTCCACAGATAACAAAAAATATTGGTTATTTAAAAAACAAAAATTCGAAAATAAGGTAGGTACCTACTTATCAAATGTACCTCCCATTGAACCATTTTTTATGATTTTCGCTTTTCTGGAAAACGGATAATAATTTTCATTAAAAAAAATAATTTTTTTTGAAAACTCAATTTGCAGATATTTCGAAAATGTCAAGTTCGACGTTTGGTAGCGAGAGTGTTTTTAAAACTAGAAGATTTAACAGAAGAAAATGATCTTATAATCAAAAATATGATGTTGCATAAAATCGAAAATTGGTTAGGTGGATAGTTTGCAGTTAATTAGTTGTGATAATTTCGAATTTTTGGGATAATATTTTCTATGTTTTTTGTGTTGCTGATTTCCTAAGTTGCAGTTGAAGCGAAGCAAGCACTCAATATAAGCAGTATAAGAGTCATTAGCCATTAGGTAGTCTTTAATTAATTGTGAAAGTTTCAATTTATACATTCTATGTTTTCTATGTTTTTTTTTTGCTAAATTTATATTAAGTAAATTCTCAAAAAGGGTTAGAAACTTTTTATAGTGAATGGCTTGTTGCCGTCAGTTTCAATTCTTTTGTGCAAAGTTTTCTATGTTTTTTTTCTTATTTGCTTAATTGATATCAATTTAGCGAAGCACGCCGTAGAAACCCCTTAGTAGAAGAGTCTTCTATAGTGAATGGTTTTATATTTAATATGACTTATCGTTACCTAGTCTTTAATTAGTGACAATTTCAATTTGGGCATGCAATATTTTCTATGTTTTCTATGTTTTTTTTTTTTTAGTTAAAATTTATATGAAGTTAGCAAAGAAAACGCTGAAAAGGATTTAAAATTTGTTATAGTGATTGGTTAATTGCAGAACAATTTGCTTTAAATAGTTGTTATACAGTTTCAATTTCAAGAAGATTTAAGGTATAGTGAATGGTTTTTCGTTTAATTTTTTTTTAATTTCAATTTATTCATGCTATGTTTTCGATGTTTTCTTATTAAATTCTTATGAAGTTAGCAAACGACCCCTCAAAAAGGAGCAAGAACTCGTTGTGAATTGTTTATTAGTAAATAATTTTCCGTAAGTTATCATTTAATGAGATTTGACAGTTTCTATTTGGTCATGCTATGTTTTCGATGTTTTTGTTTGCTAAATTCATATGAAGTAAGTAAAGCACCCCCTACAAAGGTTTAAGAATCTATTATAATTAATGGTTTGTTGTTTAATTTGGCTTTAGCTATAGTCTTTAACTATTTGTGACAAATTAAATTTAGTCATGCTATATTTTCTATGTCTTTAATTATTTGTGACAAATTAAATTTGGTCATGCTATATTTTCTATGTTTGTTTGCCAAATTCATTGGAAGTTAGAAAAACTTCCCCTCAAAAAAAGTTGTCCAGAAATAAATAAATTGCTTTATAATTTCCCGTTCATTAGTATTAATTTGTCCTGCGATATTTTCTATGTTTTTCTAGTTAAGCAATTTATATGAAAATATCAAAGGCCCCCTCAAACAGTGATTAAAAGATTTTCACCTTTGTTTTAATTAATACATTTGATTTAACCGCTCCCGAAAAATAATTTTTAGGACTTCTTTTAAAAGGTGGAGGAATTTCAGTCTTTAAATTTGAGTTAAATAGCAGCGTAATATTCTATAAAAAAATTTATAAATATTAGAAGTATTCTAAGGTTTAGACTGATTTTTCTTCACACCCAATTTTCCTTACCCGCCCTTAATGAGTTATCATTTCTTTTCCATCTGATATCAGTAGTATGTAATTACTGGATTTAATTTTTTTTAGGAAATTAATCCACGCATACTGTCAACATATCTATACACCAAACTTTTTATATATATGGCAGCTCTCATGACCAAAAAATCGTTCGTGCTAACCTCATTTGACAAAACAAAGAGAATTTCTATATTATTCAATTTTAATGCCCAACAGTTTTTCCCGCATCAAGCATGCAAATAATAATACTTTTCGTCCTTAATTTCGTTATAATCCTTTGTGATATATGTCAATTATGGAATTTGTAATGCTAAAAATAATTAATCTCACAATGGATTTAAATTGTTCAAACAAAAACATACAGGAGAGAATAACAAAAAAAAAAAAAAAAAAAAAATAGATAAAAGTATACAAAACCAAATTAAAAAAAAAAAACTTTTTCAAGTGTACAAAAAAAAATTATATAAAACGATTGCCCTAGGATTCAGGGCTGTATTATGGAATGTAAGGGGCCTTAGCGATTATGGTTCTTGCAAAAACCTTTCAATTTGCTTCTTTAATGAACTTGGATATTATGATGATTTAAATATTTAAATTAGTTCAAAATTCAGTTTTTCTTAATTCTTTAGATCCACGACTTTGAATGATAGTTTCTCCGCGTAAACAGCTGTTTTTCAAAATTCGTTGCCCTGAAAATTTTAGTTTTAAATAATTTCATAAATTTATTTTTTGGATTATTTGTATTAAATAAATAAATAAATAATAAAAAAAATTGGATTGAATTGAGTGAAAAATTATTGATCTTTTTGATTTAAATAAATTTGTAAACTAAATAATAGAATTAAGAACAAAAAGTTTTCAAATTTTTGATCAAATAAATTGAAAAAAAAATTAAACACTAATTGCATTTCTCTGGGATTTTGAAAACCAAATGTTGGATCTTCTTAAATTAGGAAAAAAAAGATTTAATTTTCTGATCACAAAACTAAGAAAAAGAGAATTTTTGGATTTTTACAATTTGGAAATTTTGTCACTCATAGAAATTTTTGGTCAGCAAAATTAAAAAAAAAATATAACTCCACTTGTCAAATTTTCGGAAATCAAATTTAGATACTCAACAAATTATGATTAAAAAGTCTAATTTTTTGAAAACAAGAAAACGATAATTCTAGCAGTAATAGTGTTAAAATTTTTGATAAAATAAATTGAAAACATTTGAACTCTTGGATCAAAAATCAAATGTAACCCACACAAAAAGATTCAATTTTGATCAAAAAATTAGGAAAAAGGAAACGTATGGATTTTTTAAATTTTGGAGATGAAATTTTAGTACTCATAAATGTTTCTGTTAACAAAATTGGGAACAATAACATTTTTGGCTTTAAAAGATTTTGGTACCTACTCCACAAATTATGACTCAAGTGTCCAAATTTTTGAAAACAAGAAAACTAAAATCGGGCATTCATTGATTTAAGAACAAAAAGTGTTCAAATTTTTGATCAAAAAAATTGAGGACTTTGAAATTTTGGAAACCAAATTTTAGAATTTTTAAAATTATGATACAAAAAGATTTAATTTTTTGATCACGAAATTTTGAAAAAAGAACTTTTGAATTATTAGAATTTTGAACATGAAATTTTGACATTCATAGAAGTTTTGATCAACAAACCGTTTGACTTGTTTAACTTTTAAGCTTTTCCGAAACCAAATTTTGGTTATCAACAAATTATGTATGACGTGTCTAGTTTTTTGAAAAAAAAAAAAAACAAATCTAGGCCCTCATCATTTAACTAGGATCAAAAATTGTGCAAATTTTCGATCAACAAAGTTCAGAAGAAAATAAAAATATTTCTGAAAATAAATGTTGGCACCATTCAAAGAAATTGGAAATTTTTGACAAAAGAAAATTCTGAAGAATAGAACTTTAAGACTTAAAGATTATCAGACCAAAAATTATGGCACCCCTCAAAGAACTAATAAAAAAACTGGATAAATTCTGGCATCCATAAAGTACGACCAACTCTGCAGCATTTTGATAAAAAAAGTAAGAATTAAAAATAAAATATAAAATGTCGGAAACTAAATTTTAGTAGGTATGCCTACCCATAATAATGAAACCAAAAATTCTGCGAATTCTGTATCTACGAAATTCAGAACAAAAGAGCTTTTGAATGCAAATTAGCAAAACTTTGGAACTTCTAGAATTTTGACCAAAATAGTTCGATTTTTGAACCACGGAATTTATAATAAAAGAAATATTCGATTTAAAGGATTTTGTAAAACAAATTATTTTGTAATCAAAATTAAAATTCTATGATTGTAAAGAATTTCGGAAACCACTCGTATAGAATAAGGACCAAAAATTGAGGATTTTTGATCAAAATAAATCTTTCAGGAGAATAAAGCTTTCGGACTTATAGAAACCAAATGTTGGACACTCTAGAATTATGAGCAGAATGTGTTAACGTCAGAATTTAGAACAAGAGAATTTTTGGAATTTTGGAAAAAAATTTGTGGGATCTTAGAACTTTTGGACTATCTAGAAATCAAATGTTGGAACTTCTAGAAAAATGAACTTGTCTGATGTATTTCAGTAGATAGTATATAGAATTTGTATTATTAAAAAAACTTTCTTAAACAAAAATTATTATCGTTAGAATTTAGAAAAAAGAGAATTTTTAAAGCCCAATTTTCGGCACTTATAATTATGACGAACACATGCAGTGGAATTTTTTTAGTGAAAGTCCAAAAAAGAGGGCCCCTCTATGAGGTACCAGGCCCATAAGAAGCTTAATTATATGATCTCGACACGCACATTAAGTATAGAATTTACCCCCAACTATTTTAAATCTACCATTCTACATCCCTCTTAAATGAACACCCGCATGCCTTGACAAAACAAATTCGCATTACGAATTTGTAAATAGCAATTAAAATTTAAATATGTAAACTATTTTCAATCGCAGGTTTTTTTTTCATACATATAGACACATCTACATAAATATATTATTATTATTTTATTTAATTTTTTTTTTGTATATATATTTTGCATAGTTTATTTCGTTTGTGAATGTTAATTTATCAGCGACCACCAACACCTGAGTGCAAGCATAAAAAAGAAGAGAAGAATAAACGAAATGCTACCGCATCATTGACAGGAAGTATGAGGGAGTTGAGTGTTGATTTTTTTTTGCTGCTGTTGCTGCTAGTCCTAAAGAATATACACACAATCAACCAAATCTAAAGGGTATGAAAAGTTGAACCTAATGGTCAACAATTTTATTGGAAAAGCCTACAAATAAATAAATTGGAATAGAAAAAAAATTAAATAAAAAAAAAAAAACAAATTCAACGGTATTGCTATATTAATTTAGACATTGAGTGGGTTTGACTGGTATCGGTTGTGAGATAGAGGCGCCTAGTCTCGCTTATGACCTGGTGGTTACGTACATACATATGTGTAGGTATATGTATGGAAGTGATGATGGCAGTGACTGCAACGAACAATTTGGTGACAAGTGGTTAAATATTTATTTTTTTTTGTTGGAATTTATCAAAAAATAAAAAAAATATATACGTGCAGTTTGAGCTTAGGAGCTACACTTTTGGATTAAAGTTTAAAATTATACTTTAAAAACTGTATCTGGTCTAAATGAATTTTAAGCATTGTTAAGTTCAAGCAAAAGTTTCCAAAACTTCCCATATATGTCAATTAAGCTTTAAGTAATACACTTTTAAGTCCTTACTGACGATGTCTTATCCAATTTTTCGACATTCCTTAAAGTATGCAATATAGGTTGCTAAAGGTTGTATAATGTACTTATGTCCTTTTTTAGTAATCTGGATCCAAATTATGATTCAATTCCCTTCCATGTCCTTTCGTATTCGCTAATAAGGTGTGTTTTTTTAGGAGAGGTGCATGAAAAGGGGCAAGAACCACCCCCACCATCCGAGCTACATATAGGTCGAGCAAAAACAAGCATTCCTCAGCTCCTTTTCCTATACCGAAGTTACCCCCAGTTGTTCTTAACTCTAAACAATCCAGAAGGACAGCCTATATTACCTATTTTTTTTTTTTTGAGAAGATCTATCCGCAAGAGTAAGAAAATGCAGAGGTTTTAAGTACCAAATTTGAAGCATTAAACCGAAACTTTACCTGCTCAACGGATAAAATTTCAATTCCATATTTTTCTAAATAAATCCCGGGGAGACGCCAAAGCCATGTTTCAAAGATTTTTGTACCTAGATATGTATTTATAAACAGTTATTTTTAAAATAAAAATAAGACACCTCGCTTTCTTCATTGAACTTAAAAAATAATTTTAAATCCGAAAAGTGTAGCATTTGATGAATATCTCTAATTTAAATTTCCTTTTTTTTTTGTTTTGTTTATAATCGCAATCTGCCTGAAAAGCCATACATATTGTCAATTCAACCATTAAAAATAATGTCAATTGATGCGTGCGTATACGTGATGTAGAAAAAAAAAAAAACAAATATCAAAATAGTTATTATTGTCCTTAAACTCCAACAATCAGCATATAATAGGTTGATAGTTAAAAACTGCGTGAATTTTCTGTTTTGAATTCTTTTGTTTTTTTTTTTTTTTGTCAAAACTGATGATGACAATGACAGTGGATATTTGTGTCTGATATAGCAACCGCAAATTTAACCCCTCTCTTCGTGTCTGTCAGTCTATGGATTTGAATACAAACACTATTAGAAGGTGATACACTTCCTGTGTATTGAATTGTATTTTCTATTATTTTAACCACCCACACCCCCCCCCCCCACCCGCTCTTCGGGAATATTTCTATTTTAAATTAAAAAAAGAAGCATTTTTAGTACAAGTTAAGTTTGACGGTAAATATGATTGTGATGATGATGACAATGACTTGTATCGGTAATGGCGGTGAGAGTAGGTACTATCGAATGTATAGGTTAGGTATAAGCTAAGGTATACTATGTGTATTTAGTGAAAAATCAAAATAAAGGGTCGTGTTACATATTTTTGTAATTTACTGAATTAAAGCTGATTAATGTTTATTACCTATTTTATTTTAATTTTATTTTATTTCGTTTCGTTTTTTTTATTTTATTATATTTTATTTTTTTTTATTTTAAATGAAATTTAATTTATTTTTTTTTTTTATTTTTTAAATTTTATATTCTTAACTAAGCTTTCGGAGAGCCAGGATCTAATAACTTACACTTCAATATTTATGTCTCTCAAGCATTGTTGCCGACGCAACGCCTGCAAAATTCAAACGATTAAGATGGGAGGCACTTAATACTAACTCTAGGAGGATTTGTCACTTTCTCGCAAGAGAAGGTAGGTACCCCTGAAAAAAATATTTTTTGTTTGGTGGAATATGGGTTGGATTCGATTCCTAGACGTACGAGCGGCGGCGCTGCGGTCGTGACAGATATTGATGCATATGAAAAAACTATATTTTCTATTCGTTATTTTTAAGAACATTGATTTGAACAATATTTTTTTGATTTTGAGTTTAAAAATAATTTTTTTCAAAACTATTTTTTGATTTTTTAGAAAATTGCCCCTCCTGCCAAACAGGGAGAGGTAGACCCCTCCTCCCATACGATTTTTTTACTTGTCCCTACACAATCTATACATCTTATACAAAATACCTTGTAAATTCATAATTTTCGAAAACTCCAATCTGAAGACAGACTAGATTTTTGCTAGATTTCTCGTTTAAGAATATTTAAACAGCTATATTGAAGCTTGTGGTAAAGATGAAATTTTTCTTATATACCAAAATGAGCGTATACTTGTTAGGATTATAATAAAAATACAAATTTTGAAAATTGGTTAAAAAGTGTAATTATATGCGCCATTTAGTGAAAAACTTGCTTTTTTATCTATCTAAGCCTCTGAACCAATAAAATTATATGAATATATATCAAAGTTTTTCGTTGTTATTACTTGCAACAAATCAATCTTTCTATAGACACCTCATTTTTAAGTATCGAAGCGGTATCTTTAGAATTATAGCTGATTTTGTGCCGCTGAACCGAATTTTTTTTTTCAATTTTTTAATAGCGTGATTAAAATTAGTTGCGAAAATAAAGCTACAGCGTGAAGGTTAGTTTGAGACGAGGAAAAAAACGTACAGGAGGGGGAGTTAATTTCTCCCCATTTAGGCAGGAGGGGTCAATTTAAAAAAAATCAACTTAAAATAAAAAAATATTAAGATACAACGGCAACACTAACAATAAAATGCTAAAGACCACTTTACATGATATGATAAGTCATATGCTTTGTCAAATTTTATGTCAAAAAAATCATATCAAAGCGTCTGAACGCATTCATTGAAATCATATGACTTGCCAAACAGAAAGTCATATGACTTTTTTAAAATTAGAACCGTGGCTATTTTCATTTGACAAATCAAATAAAAATGACGGAGCAAAGAAAACAAAAATCAAACCTTAACTCATTCATTAAAAGCCCTGCGTGATCTGCGCCAGCGTTTCTCTTTAAGAGCCATTTCCTGCTCCAAAGGGATCTTCTCCTCATCGTCCTTATTTTTCTCTTTTTAATTATATGTGCTAAAACAATTGAAATCAAGAAAATTGCAGATATTTTCTTTGAATTCATGATTCTTCCTTGTTTTGAATTTTGAAGTGAGTCTATCTGACAATTAAATCAAAGCAAAAGTAAAATATCTAATCATAACATGTAAACATGAAAAAAATGCAAGTGCTATGATTTTACCTGAAATGACAGGTCATATGAGAAATTAGACAGAAAATAAATTGACAGGTCATATGACTTATCATATCATGTAAAGTGGCCTTAAGGCTTTTGTTTAAACTAGAAATCCAATCTTTCATTTTTTTGTTACTCATATCAAGTTGTTTAAAAGAAAAATTCAAACTTAAAAATTTGAAAATGTTCAAACTGATTTCTTTTTTCAAAATTTTACATTATTAAGTACAATTTTTGTGTTTGATATTCAATGCTCTTATCGATTTTAAGTGTAAAATTAAAAACTAGATGCTTAAATGTCTTCTAGTTTTTGAGACAATTGGAAATAACTAAATCGACTTTAATACTAACATTTATACTTATAGTGGGATTAGAATATTTAAAAAGCAACTTAAATACGGATTGTGATTAAATTAAGGCAAATTTACTTCTGTACAAAAAAAAATTATGATCCAAACAAAATGTATTTAGTTCAAAATTTGGTTCACAACAGTAGTAGATTACTATTAGTTTGTCTATCGATTTTTCCGGGCCCCCTTTTATCATTAAATCATCTTAAAAAATATTATCTTTGTTAAATTATCTTTCATTTGACACCTCAGTTTTGAATATCGAAAAATAATTACCGAAGTTATGGACCATTCGCAAACTGCATACTTTTACTTTACGATATGTCATAAACTCCTTTATAAGGAGGTAGTGATATCATTTCTGTAGCAAAGGGTTGTGACTTGTGACAATAACAAAGTTATAGGTACCTGCTAATTTCCAAAATTCAGAAATTTTTCATCAACTTTTGAAAGCAGCATCATAAGAATCAAATTGATATTTCATTCAAAAATTAGTCTTCCCTCTAGACTAGATTGAATTCTCTGTGTTAACTCCCAAGTAGGTCTAGCTAAGCATTCCAGAGCCAGATGACGTTAGAAAGCTTGTTTAGTCTAAGAATTATTTCATTAAATTTAATTTAAATAAGAAAACTTGTTTTTTTAATTGAACATTTTTTTTTACTAATCCTAGCAATTTATAAAAACAAATTAAATTTTACCATAGCCACAGAATATTTGTAAAACTTGATGTTTCCAATTTATTACCGCAGTTATTATTAATATTAAAAATAATATTCAGGTCACATTTATTTTTTTTTTAATTTATTTTCTTAACTTATTTTAATTACATATTTTTTATAATTGATTTTCTTAATTTATTTAAATTTATTTTATTTTGTTTGAAGAAAGTATAAACTTTAATTTGAACAATAAGCTTTTTTTATAGATTCCTCACTTGGCATTGGAACAACTCTACCAAAACTAAGTTGTTCAAGAATTGGTACAACAATAATTAAATATATTACAATCATTAGCAGGAATAATACAAAATAGAAAAGAAAACATAATAAAAGAATATCATTTAGCATTTTGCAATATATTTAATAAATGACTTTAAATTTAAATAAAAAGAAAGAGGATAACTGTTGTTTAGTGTGAAAGCTCCGATTTTTAATGCTACTGTTGATGTGCAGCTTACTATTTCATCTTCTCTGCCCGCTGGTTCTGACAGTACTGAAACTGATGTTGATGTAAGCTTAATACCTAGCAAAACAGGTTTTGTAAGTGAAGTTGTTGTTGTTCGTGTTGATGATGCAGCTGCAGCTGCTACTGCTATGCATGAGATTGTTGTTGTTGCTGATGATGAAGCTACTGAGAATGAGGTTGTTGTTGTGGTTGGTGATGGAGACACTGCTGCTGTTGTGGGTGATAGTGTTGCTGCTGATCCTGCTGTGGGTGTTGGTGCTCCTCTGATTAATGCCGCTGCTGTAGGTAGTGCTGCTGCTGTTGGTCATGATGTTGCTGTAGGAGATGGTGTTGTTGATCGTGTTGCTGCTGTGGAGAATGCTATTTTTAATGAAAGTGTTGCCAATGAAGCTTCTGGTACTTCGTCTAATAAGAGCGCTGTTGGCAATGTTTCTGAGCACTTTCAAAATTCTAAATCTCATCGTTCAAAAAAGATAATGTTTGGGACTGCTGCTATTGTAGAAGGCGAATTTACAATGCAATCTATTCCTCGTCTAAGATTTTTACATCTTGCCCGCTTGGATACAGTAATGTGACGGAGGAAAATGTTTTGGAATATGCTGCAGCTAAGTTAAATATCGTAAAGAATACCATGCGCTGTACAAAACTTATTAAAAAAGAAGTAGATTCGACTTTACTCCGTTTTGTGAATTTCAAATTAGGGATCCCCGAAAGCCGCTTCGAGTCTGCTTTGGATGTTTCTAAACATGTCCAATTAAAGAAATTTGAAAATTTTCGGAAAAAGGAAGGCATATCCAAGATAAAATAGTGGATCCAAAGATTAAATCGAATTTATCTGAAATTCGCGTATATTTTCAAAATGTTGGAGGTTTACGTACGAAAACAAACGAGCTTTTTTTATCCTCTTCTCTTCAAGAGTTTGATGTCATAATCATCATTGAAACATGGCTTAATTCAAATTTTACATCGTGTGAGCTCTTTGATTCTTCGTACAATGTATATCGCAAAGATCGTTCAACTAAAACAGGATGGGATCGAGGAGGTGGTGTTTTGGTTGCCATCCGAACAACTTTCAACAGCACTGAATATAAATTGAAGAATGATGCAGATGATATTGAGCAACTTTGTGTTTGTGTAAGTTCTGAAGATTCTGCTGAAATTAAAGATTTATTTTTTATTGTAAGTTATATCCGTCCAATGAGCGGAATAGATTTATATACTGAACATGTTTCTAATGCTCAAGCAATAGTGAATGAATTGACACATAACCAATTTTCTTGTATACTTGGCGACTTCAACATTGGTGATATCGACTGCTGCTACATGGAAGAAGATCATGTTTTGATCCCTTTTAATGCCAATAAAGATGTAGAAATGTTAGTAGTTGATTCTTTTTCTGCCTTGGGCCTGTTTCAAATTAATAATGTTAAGAATGATTTAAATAGAATTTTGGATTTAGTATTTATTAACAACGATTAAAAGTATTCCTTAAAAATCTCAGATTTTCCTCTTTTAAATAACTCTTTTCATCATAAGGCTATTTCTTTCTCTTTTGAATACTACAATTATGCTTCTGTCTGTCTCAAAAACCGTAAAACTTTTAATTTTGCTTAGGCAGATTTTATAGCACTAAATAATTTTTATAATACTGTTAACGGGAAGGATTTATTGGAAGGCAGATCTCTAGAGGATATGTTTACAAGATTTAAATGTATTGTTAATGAAGGCATTGAACGATTTGTTCCTACCTTAACCAGAAAGAAATCGTTTAAGCTTCCATGGTTTAACAAAAGAATTAAAAATTTGCAAAATGCTAAAAATAAGGCTTTTAACCGTTTTAAAATAACAAATCTTTCAGAAGATCGTGCAATATTTTGTCAGTTTAGGAGAGAATTTGGTTTTCTCAACAAATTTTTATATAGACAATATATTATCAATACCGAATCCAATATAAGAAATAATTCAAAATCTTTCTGGGTGTTTTTGAATTCTAAGAGAAAGTGTTCATCTTTTCCTCAATGTATGGACTACGAGGATTTAAAGTCCAACGATATTCAGTCCTCATGTGATCTTTTTGCCCGGTTCTTTCAAACTTCATATAATTGTGACATTTTAACAAATGTTGATGGCTTATACCCTGACAGTACTCCTTTGATAGATTTTAAAATACAAAGTTTTTCAGAACAGGATGTCTTGGAAAGTTTAAAAGAAGTTGATGTGTCAAAAACATCTGGCTTTGATATGATTCCTCCTATTCTTTTGTCAAAATGTTCTTATTCACTTTGTAATGCTTTGACCCTTATTTTTAATAAATCTTTAAAAACTGGTGTTTTCCTTAGTGAATGGAAAATATCTTACATAGATCCAATTTATAAGAGTGGCCTTAAGAACTTAGTGAAGAACTATAGACCAATCTCAAAACTTTCAGTTATACCCAAACTTTTTGAAAAAATGGTCACCCAAAGACTTTATTTTGCTGTTAAGAATTTGCTACCTCAAGAACAACATGGTTTTGTCAAAGGTAGATCAACTTGTACTAATTTAAGTCTTTTTGCAAATTACTGTATTAATCATGTCGAAAAGGGTAAACAGATTGATGACCTATATACTGACTTTGTAAAGGCTTTCGATCGCATTCATCATGGTCTTCTCCTGCAAAAGCTTAAGATGTTGGGATTGGATGTTTCTTTTTTAAAGTGGTTAGGATCATACTTGACTGACAGGAAACAAGCTGTTAAGATAGATGAATGCGTTTCAGATCTTATTGATGTGGTATCGGGACTTCCACAGGACAGTCATTTGGGCCCACTTCTTTTTATAATGTTTACCAGTGATTTACCCTCTATTTTTAATTATTGTAACTGTTTGATGTATGCTGATGATGTTAAAGTCTCTGCCAGATTATAAATCAAGATGTTCACTTATTGACATAAAAACGCTTAAATGTCGAAGGCAAGTCCAATGCATTTTGTTCGTTAAAGATATTTGTGATAATCGAATAACCTCTAGTGAGCTGCTTTCACTAATGCCTCTTTGTGTTCCATCAAGAGTTTTTCGCAACAGAAATGAGTTATTTTATGCTCCCCTTCATAGAACCAATTATGGTCTAAATGAACCAATAACACATTCTATAAATCTGTTTGTTCAATACGGTTTATAATGAAATTGACCTTAACATGAATAGAGATGGTTTTAAGAAAATAATTCTTCAAATATGTAATTGATTAATTAGTTTATTATAATTTTAATTTATTACTAGCTCTTGTAAATATGTATAAATCTTTTTATCTTTATTATTTTTGTTAATTTTGTAATCAGAAGATCGTCGAATCAATTGATGAAATAAATAAATAAATAAATTAAGAAAGTACTTAGCAGACTGTTCCAATATAAAATAAAATTTTAGATTCTCAAAAGTCAAGTGTGTAAACAATATAATAAGACGTCAATAAAAAAAGGTTTTGTTGAGATAAATATGGAACAAAAGACAAAAAAAAAAGAAAACAAACTGATTCAAGAACAAGTGTTGATTTTGTGCGGAATTAGTATTTGCTCGGCTGTAGAAACAATTTAAAAATTTGTTTGAATACCTTATAGGGCAAGTTGTATAATCTTTGTTCAGCCTTGTTTCAATATTTTATTTTTACTTATCAATTTCGTTGAACTAACTGTTGTTCACGGCTGTAATTCAAGAATTGTTATAATCTCGTATTGAGCACCTACCCTGAGCACTTGCTCCGTTTTATTCAAAGCACCCAATATCTATTCCCCATTAAAAAAAATTATAATTGATTCAAAATAGCTTTTAACTATTAAACTTTAAGGAGCCAGTTATAGCTTTCATTGAAATTCATTATTGAAAATTTTAATTTTCAGTTTTGAGGCCCTAAAAAAGAGATATCAGTGATTATTTTAATATCAATAAAAAAAAATGATGACTCGATTATTATTTCAAGTCAAAAAAAATATTTCATTTTGGCCTTACCTTATACATAAAACGATTTCCAAAATTTCAATCATCAATGATAATGTAGTTCAATAATTGAAATAAATAAATTCATTTCCTGCGATAGGCTGGGCCAAAATGAAATATTTTTTTGACTAGAAATAATAATTGAGTTATCATCTTTTTATTTGCATTAAAATAATCACTGATTTAACTTTTTAAGTGCCTCAAAATTAACAATTAAAATTTTCAATATGAAAGCTATAACTGGCGCCTTAGTCCAGAAAAATTGGCGTTTCGTCCCGGTAATGATTTCAAAATGGGGATGAGACAGAAAAGTAGCTTTGTAAAATAATTATTATATTCATTTTCTTATTTTTAAAAAGATTTACTCAAATTTGGCACATGTGTCAATATACCTAATTATTAAAGTACCTTCACCTCATATTGGGTTTAATCAAAATTTTTAATTAAATTTTTTACGAATGTTTTTTAACTTGGCGTCGCTAGCAAGTCAATACATAATTTAGGTATGCATACATGTACAATTTGTACATACAGATGTCTCACTATTTATTATATGCTTTAGATCACCTATATCAAACAAACTTCTAACCTTATGCTAACAAATCGTTTAAGCACAGCTGGCAGTATATTTGTATAAAAAAACAATTATTATTAAATCAATTTTTTGTTTGGTTTTGAACTGTTAAACCATATATTGTTTTTTATTGATTAAGTGAAAAATTAAAGCATTCTATAAAATTGATTTAAATTTCAAAAAGGAAAAAAGCATTTCTAATTATAGATACCCGACAAATTTCCAACGAAATAATAAAAAAAAAATCTAAAAGCGTTGTTCGCATAATTTCTTGGAAATTTCAACCTTTAACAAATAAAAAAGCCGAATTCTTCAAGAGGTTCGGTACATAAAATTGGCTAATGATTGAAGGCAAAAAATTAATTTCCCAACCATAAAACAACATCATCATGCTGCCAGAAATTTTTCAACAGTATATATACAAAAATAATCAAGTTGCATAAAATGATATGGTAAAATTGACATAAAGTGATTTTTTTCACGAGAAAAATAAATTTAATTTGGATAATTGTTTAACTGATATACCTGTGCCTATATACGTTCTGTAACTCTCGCATCGATAAAATTTGTCGACAAACGGTGAAAAATGGAACAAAACTCATACGATTTGTTTCAATTTTCATCGTTTCTCGACTAATTTTATCGATGCGAGAGTTACAGAATGTAGGCACTGATATGCCTAACCTACAGCTGTTGCTGATATAGTGACATAATTTTTCCATGAAATTTTTTCTTCGAACATAAAGTTATATTGATGATTTGTGATGAAAGGATTTTGCTTAAATTTAAAGCTACAAATTGGTTTCATTATCAACACAGCCGAAATCAAAATTTTCGTGGATTTTGAAAAACAGTGTGAAAAGTATTTGTTTTTTCAACAAAGCAATGTTTTAATCCGCATGTATCCAAAAAGTCCAAGTTGTGCGATTCTTTGGAAAAAAAAATATAATCTCATTTAGATTGAACGGCTTTTAGTCGCGAAAGTAGAACACCCTATTGCACATCTACACGTGTAATTAAATTATTCGTGTATGAACACGTGTATTTATTATTACAACTGTATTAAGGCAATATATACGTGTAATTACTTCTAAACGTTCCTACTTATGATGTTTTATGGTAAGTTTTTTGGTGTGACATAATATATATATATAGTAACTAAAAACCGTTTTTTTACACTGTAAAAATATCTTAAAATCGCTTCACATCGGTCAGTTACAAAAAATGATGCTTTTATAATTACACGTGTATTTATATTTACACTTGTATTTAGAACCTACTTAAACACGAATACGCGTTTGAATTTTTGTTACTACATTTGTACAGTGTACACGTGAAACGAAAGCTCTTGTAATTAGATATACACGCTTAAAATCAAGAGCTCTACCCGAAAGTCAGAAATCATTCCGATTCTGAATCTCTTCAAAATGACTTAAATATTTTTTCTGATTGGTGTAAACACAAAAATCTTTTTCTGAATGTGTCAAAATGCCAATCGATGTCCTTTTTTAGAAAAAAAAATGTAATATCCTTTAATTACAGCATAAATCAATCTGTGCTTAATAAAGTAACGGCAACATGTGATCTTGGTGTATATTCACAAAATCTTGACTTTTCACCCCACATTGAGAAAATTGTAAATAAGGCCAATGCAATACTCGGTTTTATTAACCGCTGGAGCAAAGAATTTTCGTGTAGTCTCGTAACATCTTCTTTATACAACTCTTTTGTTCGTCCCCACTTAGAATACGCAAGTGTGGTATGGTCTCCTCACTACTCTGTACACATTGATCGCATCGAATCCGTCCAGGCGTAAATATGTACGTTTCGCACTAAGCCATTTAAATTGGAGTGACCCAAATCAACTGCCTCCATATACCAATCGCCTTCTTCTTTTAAACATGACTACTCTGGAAAAACGTCGGAAAGTTACAGATGTTTTGTTTTTACACCAACTAATGATTGGATCGATTGATGCACATGTACTTTTGGACCAGATTAATTAAATAGTTAGAAGTCATAGTTCTCGAAACTCTGACATTTTTCATCTCGTACCAATTATGGCCTCAATGAACCTCAAAGACCTTAGGGCTTACAGGCACTTGCATAGTTAAAATTAAAAAAAAAGTTAAACAAAATTAAAAATAATACAAAATTACCGAAAAAAGGAAAATTATGAAAGCATTAACAACTAAGCCTTTGGAATACAGTTTCTACGTTCTATTACTCTCGCATCGATAAAATTGGTCTTAAATGTTAACAAATGGAAAAAAACTCATATAATTGTTTAAATTTTCATCGTTTTTCGAGTGATTTGTCGATGCGAGAGTTACAGAGCACAGGTTGTTACAATTATGTTTGACATTTTTTTCTCTAAAAAAAAAGTCGAAAGTTCTGTTAATCGGATCGTCAAAATTATTTAAAAAAAGGGAAATTGTTAGGGAATCATTTCATATTAAAAAAAAAATTATGTGAAAATACTTGGAATAAAATTTAAAACAATCCGAGAAAAAAAGAAAAAAAATCTGTATTTTGTATTCGTTATCACGATGCATGTACCTTAAGACCTTTGTACTTATATTTTGGTTATACATTATAAATTCTAAAATTTGTTATCGGCTCTTGTACAGACCCTCTACAGGATTTCTCAGATATTTGATATTTCTATTCCCGCATTTCCTTTAGTCTTGATGGAATATAAATAGGAAGAAAATTTAACTTTCTTTAATTTTTTTGTCACAAAGTTTTCCGCTAATATTAACAGTGAAGTGAAAAATTCGACCTTTACAACCTTCTTCTGCCTTAAGCTGGCGGCCTTAGGCTTGAGCTCCACATTACTGCATTTTAATATAATCCAACTAAATAAGTTCTTGCATATTTATATCAAATAAAAAAGGAGATTTTTTTTACCGCACAACACGGGTTAGCTATGTTTTCCCGCGGCACGTTTTCCCCCGTACGTTTTCCCGCAAAAAGTTTTCCCGCAGAACGATATCCCGAAACACAGTTTCCCGTGTAACGTTTGCCCGCCGATTCCTACTTTTTTTAATACAAATCGACAGCGCATGAACTAAATTCATTTCAATAGTAGTTTTCTTGTACAAAAGTCTTTTCTTGTGTTAAGGTGAGGTATGTATGGGGGGCATGCTGCGCCCCTGCAAGCCCCCTGCTTGGCACACTATAGGTGCGAGGATGAGTGTATGAAAAGTTTCTTTTCATCATTTTATAGTTTTTTTTATGAAAATTAAAAAAAAATAAAAAAACGCTCAATGTGAAAAAAAAAATATTAAATATTTTAACAAACATAAAATATTTATTGCATGAATGCAAAATAGTATTGTCAAAAAGTATTAATTAGTATTGCCTATCCCGCCGCCAATCCCTTGGAAAATTTTATAGGCAATCGTTCCGCGGGACATCGTGCTGCGGGATTGTAGCAAAAAAACTACCTTTCAAATCGGCGGGCAAACGTTACACGGAAAAACGATCGCGGGAAAACGTAGTGATCCCCACAACACGAATGTGAAAACCTTATCTGGCAATATTTTTCTCTCTCATTTCAATATTCAGAACGTCAAATTAAATTAAATACGAATGTGCATCGGTATATCCTTAAGATTCTTATTTATTTTCTTAAAGCTCGCACTGTGTTAAAATTATTTTAAAGTAAGTCAAAACCCCTTTAAATTTAAAATATAAAAAAACTAAATTTAAATGTAGTTTTAACATATCAAACTAGACTTCCTAATCGCTTTCTATATACATATATGATTAAATTCACAAAACGATAGAATTTTAATTCAATGTCATAAAAAGTGTTATAACTGAACTTTAGAAATTCTTCCTTTACCAAAAAAGCATCCAACCGTTCAAGGCCAATCTAAAGACATTAAAATGCTATACTAATTCGTAAATTATAATTAATTATACAAAAAAAAAATAAAATACAAGCTTCTTTAAATATCACTGCCTCCACATTTAATTTGATTTATTTAAGGTTTACGTATGTCTTTCTTTCCTTTATATAATAAAAAATAAAAAAAAACCTTGACCAGTTGTCAGCTGCTATAGCAATTTTAATATTTCAACCTAAAATAGTTGTATTTTTTTTTCTCTCAAATCAATAAACACAAATTTAAAAAATAAAAAAAATATCCAAATTTACATAAATATATAAAATCGATGATAAACCTACGTCAGTAAAACCTAATCAATCCAACACCAATCTCATTTATTTTTTGACAACCTAAATCAATAAATTATCAAACTAAAAAAAAATAAAAAAATAAACTAATTTGCATTCTTAAATAGTCATATATACAAACTTATAAATCGAGGTGTATAATAAATTTGATTCCAAAAAAAAAACAAAATTTGCTTAAAATCAATAAACTATAAGCCACAAAAGACGACCTACACTTAAATAAAATTGAATATCAAGACCAAATCAAAACTACCTAGGTTATAAGTATTGCAACCTTTAAAATACAACTTTTTAATAAAACAACAAAAAAAAAAAAACAACAACAATTCACCCGCACTTTCTATAATCATTCGATTATTGTTTAAAACAAAAAAAATATCCAGTCTTAATAAATATAACAAAAGTTAAAAAAAAATAATTAATATATTATTCATAATTCCAGTAAAGATGAAACACACCTCACAACAATAACAAAACTCAGCATTTTTTCGATATAAATTAGATAATTATTTGAATAACATCAGTCAGTTCGTATATAGAGAACAATATTGAATGGTTCATTTAATTTGATCTTTTGAATGCAAATGTATTCCAAAAATGTTCATCATTAAAACTGACTTAATGCTAACAAAAGACCAGAAAATCTATCAGCTCATCAATATTATGATGATACAAAACAAAAAAATCACCAGCATCGGCGACGGCGGCAGCAGTTTAATATCATCAACTTTATCGATGAGATGAATCGCTGAAAAGATCTCTCTTTTTATCGTATATGCAAAACATGGTTGCCAGCTAATATTTCTTATGTTGTGTAGTTTTAGCAATTTAGTTTGTTATAACTTAGAAGCAAAGGAAATTAAGACAAAAAAAAGGAAAAACTTCAAAAATATTCCTTATGAGCTGGGCGTGAAAGTGGGCGTTTTTAGAGGAGTGAAATTCACGACTAGATCGCATCAACTCGCTCGTTAAAAACTATAAAGTGACTTAAGGTTCGAGATTTATCGATTATATTGGTCAATACGTGTATCATAACATATTCAACGCAGAAAAATAGTTACTAACCGAGAGCGTTTTTTTTCGGTGGGTTAAAAAAATTTGTGAAATATTATGTAGTCAAGGGTAAAAATTAAATATTTCACTATGTTAATTTTAACATAGTCAACTCGATTAAAATAAACTGTTTAAAATAAAAAAGCTGATAAGGTTATATTAATGTAGAAACTTGGTTAGGATTCGCAATTTTGAAGATCATTTATGTTAAACGAGTAGCTTGCTTGGATCAAATAATTACATTTAGTTAATTTCACAACATCTGAGTTACTATGAGCAATTTGATATGCGTTTCATTAACTAACTTAATTGGTTATTGAACTAACCCAGAAGTAGTTTAATAAAATTTTGCATACTTTAACCGAATTAGTGTGTAGATTTAAATAATTTTGTTTAATCGAGTTGACTCGAATAATTTAACCTGGTGAGTTTGCAGGTTGTATAATAATTATGTTTGTTGTATAACCGAGTTTTACGTTGTTTTTAACCGATCATTTTTCTGCGTAATTAACAGAAACTATGAAAATTCATAATTATGTGAAAATCAATAAAATCGTTAACAAGATATTCCAGAAAAACCCAAAATAAAGCAATTTTCTCAAAAAAAAACAAAACTGAAAACCCAAATTCTTTTATTCGATTTGTTGGTAAAAACCTGATAAGCAGTATTTTTGAGTTTTCGTTAAGAATTCCAAGTACGAAATTTAAGCAAAATCGTATGAGCAATTTTAGAAAAAAAAAATTGGAAAAAAAATAAAATAAATAGCCCATCCTGGCAACACTTTACAAAAAAACCTATATATGAGATTCCCAATTAGGTAAAGACACACTATTCAATAATGAACAATAAAAATGCTATAAAAAACCTAAACATATTTGCATAAATTAAATGTTTAACTAAACTAGAGTTGTGCGGCTTTTAGAGATTGGCTTACCGTATTTGGTGGTGAGGTTAGAGTGATCCGATGTTTTTTTTTCTGGTTTGGAGAATATTCTGTGAGTTATGTATATGATCGAAATTTGACAGATGGTTATAGTTTTCTGAAATGGAATGGAAAATTTTCTAGATTAGATAATAATAAATATTATGTCGATGATTATTAAAAAAAAAAAAACATACGTATCTTGAAATATGTTTTACCAATGAATTACTTTTAACTTAAAAAATAAATAAAAAGTAGTAAGCAACTACTAAGAAGGACACCAAATGATAAACTAAAAAATCTGCAAACAGAAAAACAAGAAAAAAAAAACAAAACTGCCAATTCCTTGGGTGGTCCTTTTGGTGAAGGTGGTATCTTCACAGATACGTGGAGGATGGATGAAACTCTTCTAGTTGCTTAATAGTTAATAGTCCAGTCAAATTAGTCATAAACTGGATTTTGGTATTATATATATTCTCCTCATGGTGTTCTCAAGAAACTGTCAAAAGTCCCCATTGATATGAACACCGGTAACAATTTTACAGGGATTGAAGGGGCCTCCAAAATGTTTTCAGGAATATCTCTTAAATGGTTTCTTGTACAGACAAAATGTCACAGACTTATTTGTAGCTTAGAAAATTTCCTACAAAAAATATTAAAATACTTTTTTTTCATAAAAATTACCATTTTCGAAATAAACCAATCGGTAGAATTAAAGGTTTAACTTTTCTATATGGTGGAGTGGCTTAATTAAAGATTGTGTATTTTGAGTTAAAGGATATAATTTTGTTCATTGTTGGTACACTATATGAACATGATTTTAAGATATTGGTTCACTATATCATCCCTTAAGATGGGAAGGGGAAATTAAAAAAAAATCTAAACTTTAAATTGAATATTAAAAAACAAACAATGGCAACACTCACAATGTTATGTTATGGATATTTTTTTAAATCAATGAACTCATTCTTTAATTATGTTTTCAAATGAAGTTATTTTAGTGCTTATGTTACCTAATGAATAAATTACATATATCCAAACCCAAAATTTAAAAAATAAAACTCGAAAAAACATTATAATAATTTTTTTTTTAATTTTACGTTAAGTACTAATTTTAGTTATAATTTTCGATACTCTTAGGGCCAGTTGTACAATAGTGGTTCAGCCTCGGTTCAAGATTTTAATTCACCGATTTCGGCGGATTAACTAACGTTCAACGCTGGTTCAAGTATGTAATTGGTTATTATCACACACTTGAACAGTAAACCACTGTTGAAACTCAATTAATCCGCCGGAATCGGTGAATAAAAATTGCTGAACCACAGTTTAAATATTTGTACAACTGGCCATTATTTAATTTGTAACGAATTCTTAAAAACAGATGATTGTATACCTAAGTCTTTACAAGAAGGTTTTTTTTATAATAATATACAAATTCTATAATATACTACTGAAATATATCAGTCAAGTAGAAGACTTAGCACTATTTTATTTAAAAGCTATATTTTGAATCTTTAAGTCTTAAAAATAAATTACAATTAGAAATACCTACATATAACTTTTTTATCAGAAATATACAATATAATAGACCGACAGCCCTCAGCAAATTTTGGTTATAAATGACAGCAAAAATTCACTGGTATTTTTAGATAGATCTTTACTTTTCATATCCAAATATAAAAGTCTTGCATTCCGTGGGGGGGCCTTTGTCGGTAATGGTGCATTGAAAATGCATTTTTTTTTCAAAGCCCAGATAAAAAGTATATCGCTATTTTTAATAAAAAGACCTAAGCGCCATAGACATGAAAATGGGGCCCAAGTCGTCTCGGATGGTGTGTTCTGCACCCAAGACGAACCCAAAGATGAGTATGAAACCGCGGTCTCTAAATAATATGTAATAGCATTTAGAAATATATGTTCTCACTGAAAGAAGCTTCCCCTCTGATAACATAATATTGTAATCCAAGGCTTTTTCCATAGGACCGCTTATCTATACCAGCGATGCACTTAGAAAATGCAGTGTATACCGACAAAGGCCCCAACCACGGAGTGCAAAACTTACATATTTAGATATATGAAAAGTAAAGATCTATCTAAAAATACCAATTTTTGCTATCACTCACACCCAAAAACAGCTGTAAGTCCCATAAGTTACAAATATTCGAACACCCATTAGAGATTGGGTGCAAATTTTTATAATTTTTGTTCACATTTACACCCTTTTTACGATTGTCAATTATCGATTGATAGTTGTGAAATTTTGATAATTGATGTTCAATAACCCAATCGATAAAAGTTTTGAGCATTGAGAATAGGGCAGTCTGTATGTAAATTACAAGAAAATTTAGAATGTATCACAAAATAGTCGATCAGTTTTTAAATAAATTGATTTAAAATTCACAAAACTTCAATATTTATAAAAAACCAATTGATAATTGACAATCGTAATAGTGGTGTTAGATACGAGCTCGAATTTTTGTCTTGACGTATGTAATTTAATATTTAATAATATTGAGACCTCTATTACGATTGTCAATTTTCAATTGATAATTTAAAAAATATTGAAATTTGGCACATTAAAACTCAATTTATTAAAAAAAAACTGATCAACTCTGCTGTGATAATTATAAATTTTCTTGTAATTGACAACAGTATATGCAACAATCTCAATGATCAAACTTTTATCAATCAGGTTGTTAGTTAAATATCAATTTTCAATATTTATCAACTATATCAATTGATAATTCACAATTGTATAATCAAAACGTTAGACTAACTTATTAAAATTCAAATTGTAGCTGTAGGTATAACTGTACTAATTCTATGTCTATATGAATAAGTGATAATATGTAATTCATAAAATTTCGAATCAAATTTTCGCAAAATTTACAGCCATATATAACTAAACTGTATACATTTATTATATATAATATGAATAACTTAGTGTGCGTGCAATGTGCATCCATCCATTTCGTAAAATTTAAATGAAAAATAAATAAAATACCCACAGTTGACATTTATTAATTAAAAATACAAAATTTATTTAAATTTTAGTCAAATTGTCATCAAAGTTACCGCAGGGCGCGTATTCGTATAGGTATATTGAATATTGCTGATTGTTATGCATTTCAGCGGAAGTTGTTATTTTTTTTTTTTTTGTGATTATTTGCTTTTGTTTTGTTTTTAAATTCTGTATATTTCCTGTTTTAGTTTATCTATACATGTGTATGTGTTTTGTATGTAGGTGTAGGTAAATTTGATGAAGGTGTTAAAGGGTTTGAGGTGACAGTCAGCAGGATATATTCATGCAGCATCCTTTCTGACAGCACACGTTATAATGCGTTAGTGACAACAAAGCAAATTATATACATTCATGCATACATACATACGTTCATTTGTGTGTGTTCTTTTTTTTTTTTTTGTTATTTTTGTTGATTTATGAGCTTAGTTGTAGATATAAAATGCGTGTAATAGATATAAACATACATCGTCATCCATAATTCAAACAGAGATACAATTTTTGTGATAAAATATAATTTTTGTTAGGTTTGAATTTTATTTTTTTTTATTGGTATAATGTAAAGATACACATACACATTTATGCAAATTCCCGAGCTAATCCTGTAATCAAATAAAATTTGATGTTATATTATTTTTGGTGAGCTTTCCTTTTTTTTCTTGTTTTATTTTGCTCTTCATTTTATTGTTGTGCGATGGGGGAGGGGTGGGGGGTTAAGGGGATTTTATTTGAAATATAGATGATGGCCTGTTGGATTTAATTGCACCGAAAAGCAAATATTATACATAATTGCAAAATTTAACTCTCAAAAGTGTGTGTAATTAATTTTTTAATCAAATGCCTATAAATGTTGATATAAATGTATACCTACCTACATAAAATGTATATGAGAATATAATTAATTTAATTTTGAATTTTTTGTATATGTACTCTGTGCTAATATTTGTATTTATCTAAATGTAATTGGTTAGCAATTAATATTTATGACTCGTATATTTTTTTTTTTGAATTTTTAAGAAAATTATTTTTTAAAGACATGAATAACGACATTAAAACTAAACAAATCTTCTTAGGAAAACTACTTTCAAACAGGAAAATCAAATTCTTTGAAGCTCCTTCTTTAACTTACGGACGAAGCAGAAATTCAAACTTTTAGATGCATTATTTTTTTTTGCATTTGAACACTGTATCACCATAGTATTTTTGAAAATTAGTCGAAACTCCATTGTGGCATATATATAAAGCTTTTCACCGATTTCTTTGGGATTTTGATACAAAATTCCATTCAAATACGAGCGGGTTTTTATATATTTTTTTATTTCTTAGAAATACATGGCAATTTGTTGGGCATGAAACCAACACCCGCTATTACTCAGATCTCAGTTATATGAATAGGAATTTCTACAGAAAAATTTCTCAGTTTTGTTTTCAAAATTCTTAAAACTATTTTAGGGTGCAATTTGTTAAAAAAATAGAATAAGATTTAAAAAATTCTTTTTGTGTTTAAAAAGTATAACTTATATAGGATGGATTTATATGAGTTAATCATGTCGATTATTGTTGTAGAATGACGAGTACCAGTGGCGGATCCAGGATTTGTGCTACATTAATTATGAGCGTGTAGTTAGTACCGCCATTTTCGATTTTCAAAAAAAAAATACAAACAAGCAAAAACAGCAGCAGCTTAAAACAGCACAAGTATAATTTTTTTTAAATCGTGATTTTGAAAAAAAAAAAAATAGCAAATTTGCGAATTTAAAATTTATCACTAAAATTTGCAAATTTGCGAATTTAAAAAATACATTACGGCACATCGCAGCACAAATTGAGCACAATACAGCAAAACTTTTTTTTTTGAAAATCTTTTTTGAAAATCGAAAATGACGGTGCTAATTTCACGCTAAGTTCCTTCGCATCATTTGCGTTCGGTCGTGAAAGTCGAAAATATGCGATTTTTGTATCTCTTCGGCTATATCATTTTTTCAGCACAATTTTAAGTTTTTAGAAAAATTTTGTTTTGGAAAAATTTCATGCTCAAAATTTTCAAAAATATTTACGGCACATCGCAGCACAAGTTGAGCACAATGCAGCACAGTTTCTTTTTCAAAATCGAAAATGGAAGTGCTAACTTCTTTTTGCCCTTATAATATTGAATAGTATTTTAATATGTTGCTTTGGAGAGGTAGATATGATAAATTGCCTAAGTCTTCTAATTTTAACATACCGTAAGCCCTTGAACAAAGTTTCCATCATATAGGCCTTATAGCCTTTACACACCGAACCAAAATCGAGATTTCGATCAGAAATCACCAAATCTCATCAAAATCAACAAGATTTCCCATACATTTTCAGATTTCGTAATCTAGTAGATTACTGCGAAATCTTCTTTTTTTAAGTTTCTATCAACACTGAAATTTGATTGAAATTTCAAAAAAAATCTAGATTATGTGCGGTGTGAACGATTCAACGAGATTTGGAAATCTTGTGCCGAAATCCGAGATTTTGGTTCGGTGTGAAAACCGTATAAAACCCGAACCCCCCCCCCCCCCCCCCCCCGGTGAATCCGCCACTGACGAGTACAAATTTCCACAAGGACATTTTGTGTAAGCCCAGCTTTATTCCACTTTTTCCTTCTCTATGACAATAATTGTCTCATTTTTCTATAAATCCAAATTCGTGGATATCCAAGAAGGCCCCCCGCCTAAAATGATTAAAACTCGTTCATTTGCAATTTATCCAGAAGGGAAAGAAGAAGGGAATAAAACTGCGGTAAGGAATTTACTTTCTTTATTTCACATCCTACCTAAATGTATATTTTCAGAAATAAATCATATTGAATTAAAGTTAAACCCCATCCCTTTATTTTTGAATGAATACAACAATGATGGAATCCGCAATACATGGATCCACAGTGTTTCACATTGCAGGTGCTCTCTTTTCTCTTTATAGGTACCTAATGTTTGTCGTGAAAAAGAGAAGAAAACACTGTACTACTGAGAATCACTGCGGATCCAGTATTGCGTATTCCATAATCGACATGAATATTTACAACATTTACCCTTTTTCTGCGTGACTTCACCATATATAGAAGTCACGCAGAGAAATGATCGAATTAAAACAACGTAAAACTCGGTTAAGTTAAATAACAAAGATTTTGTTAATATATACAACCTGCAAACTTACCGGGTCAAATTATACGAATCAACTCGATTAAACAAAATTATTTAAATCTACATATACTGATTCGGTTCAAGTGTAGGTACTGAATTTTATGAAACTACTTTTGGGTTAGTTTGTTCGGTTTCAATTAACCAATTAAGTTAGTTAATGAAACATATTAAATCGCTCATAGTAACTAATCTGCAGAGATGTGTGAAATTAACTAAATATAATTATTTGATTTAAGCAAGCTATACTCGTTTAACATAAACGATATTTAAAATTGCTAAACCTAACCAAGTTTCTTCATTAATATAATCTGTTTATGGTTTTATTTATTTTAATCGAGTCGACTACGTTAGAATCAACGTAGTGAACTATATATATTTTTGTCCTCGACTCCGTTATTTTTAACACATTTTTTTTAACCCACAGAAAAACGTTCTGGGTTAGTAATTATTTTTCTGGATTTTGTTTGATTTTTTTTCTTTTCGGCATGATCGAACGTCTGGGACTGTTTTTCTTTCTTAAGATCGTGCTTATTTTTTTTTTGTGCACAAGTTTAACAAACATGCGAAATTTAGAGCCCAACCAGTTTTTTTTCTCGAGTTTTTGTATCGACGGTGGTTAGATTTTTAAATACCCACTTCCAAATCATCAAATTTTAATGAATCAAAAATTATGTTATAATGCTTTTACGATTTCAAAATTCAAAGCACTTAAAAAAAAGACATAAATTTAAAAATTTAAAAGTCTTCACTCTTTGGCGCCATTCGAAAAGCATTTCTTATCTTTAACTTCCTCTGTTGTTTTTTTTTTTTTTTATTTTAATTTTTATTTTCAATCTTTTACTAACACCCCTTCTCTCATAAAATACAAAAAAAATAAGAATGTCAATTTGATATCGTATAATGTATATGGTAAAATTTCAATGCTTGATGCAATCAGTCTCATTTCAATCAATTAACTCAAAAGATGATAAGCGCAACATCAATCCCTCAATGTATGTATATAGTCGTCGTATATATGATAAGAGAACTTGTATTGCGTACAAATTTTGGGAACGATAGGGTTAAAATTCATCTCAATCATTTTCAAAAAAAAAAAAATTAAAAAAAAAAAATACTTCAAAGTCAATTCAAAATGTGTGATATATTTGACATTTCGTCAATTTATCATTTTATAACTCATAAAAATTGTCGCTCATGTCCAATTGATTATCTGAACTACCTAAAAGTGGACAGCAGTGTTTTTTAATGATGGCTGATTGCAAGTTGAAATCCTTATCAAGGTTTATTTTTTTTTTTGACAGTAATCAATCAAATTTTGTTGTTGCTGCTGTTTCAAATCCAACGGACCCGCGTTTACTTTGGTTTGGTTTGGTAATAGTGCAGATATGAAAGTTTGTTGCTTTAAAATTTTTATCAGAAATTTATATGATTATTATTTGAGATTTTCTTGTGCTGTAACCTAATTTTTTGAATAACTGTTTTTTTATCTGATTCAAATGTTTTTTGCGAAATCTGATTTAAATAAACTGGTCGGTGTGACAGCTCGTACAGAACCAGAGCCTTGTGACCATTTGTCTGTGTGTTACTGGCAGGAATAGAGTGGACCTAAAATTGTCTGCCGAATCCGTAAGGCAAAGGTGAGAGGCACTTTTTCATGACAAGAGATACTCTTGGAGGATTTTTCAATTTTTCGCAAGTGGCAGTTACCATGTGAAAACCATTTCTGTCTTTAGCTCGCATAGGCTGGGAATCGAACCCAAGACCTTTAGTGTGACAATCCTAAGCACTAAGCGTCACACTACGGGGTACTAGGTATACTCATCCGATTAAGCTATAAATAATATTTTGAACTGCAGTACTATTTCTTCTGGGTTAAAAAAAATCGGTTAAAAATAGCACAGTATCGTTTAAAAAAAAAAGAATCAGTGCGTTCTAAATTAAAAGTATTCAACTTGATTTAATAAAATTATTGAAAAAAAACACCGAAAGGATATATTTATTCAAAAATTAAGACATGTTTTTGAGTTTTTCAAGTATTTTATGTTAATTTTTTTCAAATAAAAACATATGAGGCATTTCACGTGAAGCGGACAACGGAAAAAAGAATGCGGGTCTTGACATTCGTTTCTTTTGATTCGTATAACATAAATACAGGGGCCTATTTCACAGAAAATATATATACATCACAGAAATGTATGTGACGTAAAATAGGCCACATAGGCCACATAGGCATAAACTATGCGTTTTCTAAGTTGAAGCATAGTTTTTCTAAAAATTCAAAATTTACAACGAGCCAAATTTGGCGACTACTTTAAGGTACATACATTTATACAATGTATGTGATGTATGTTCCGTGAAATAGGCCCCAGAAGGATTTTGAATTTTGAGGTGTGATGGGCTTGTAAAGTTTCAGCAAGAGATGGGTAAAGGTTCTTAAGAAAACTGTTGCTAAATTAAATGAAGTCGTAGAAAAATAATAAATAATTAATTAAACATTTCTTATTAATTAGAAAATTGATTAGGATTTATTTTTACATTTTTTTTTTCAACTACGTTTTGCAAAAAATTTATTATTTAACCAGCTGGCCCGCCCCGGCTTCCCATGGCTTGACAAAAACCTGCAGTATCGTAAAAAATTTACAAATTATGGCAAAGTCAATCACTCCAATGACTGAATCTGTCAGCTTATTTCATATTCGGAATTTTAGAATCTGTGAATTCAAGAACTATAATTTGGCTATCTGGATACATATATTTTCCAAAAGTGTTGCGGATCAAAAACAAATCATAAAATTGGTGCGCACGTGCCTAAATATAAATGTGCAAATTTTTCGATTCGCCCATGCGGCGGTGGTGAGTTTACCAAATTTCAGAAAATTACATTTGATAAAAAATCGAAAAAATCTGAAAGCTTTCAAAACTGTTACAAAATCATATTTTTACTTGCGATATATAATTACTATACGACAAATTATGTATTCGTAAAAAAAAATCGAACTCGAGATTTTGATCAATGTTGACATTACGATGAAAAAAAGTGGGTCTCACTATTCTGTCTTATGGTCTGTCCTTTCGGTTCCAGCCTAAACGCGTGGATACCTAGATTTTCTTTGAAATTGGTACATAGCGTTTTTTTCGTTTTTTTAGGACCAAAAATAACAGTAGCTACCGTTTATATTTTTAGCAAAAAATTAAAATCTTATTTTCTTATACAGAAAGGTTACCATTTTGCAAAAAAAATTACCGAAAAATAATTATGAATGATATCTCCCATAGAACTATTTTTTTAATGTTCTCAAAAACGGTTCAACTGATTTTGATCAATTTTTTTGTGAAGAATATTTTAAATTATTGTATAGATACCTGCATACCAAAATGTTCAAAATTTTTTTTTTGATTTAAAAAAAAGTTTCAAAATGTTTTTTTGAGAACTTAATAACTCGAAAACGACTTGATCGATTGTTATTCAACTCAGCAGCCAGCAGTTTTTTAAGCCGATTTTTTTTGGTTTTTGAATACCTTTTGAACCGATTTAAACGAATTTTTTTACACAAGAGCTCCTTATAATTTTGAACAAAATTACATATCAAAATTTTCAAAACAACACATTTTTGATTTTAAAAAAATTCTAAATTATTTTTTGAAAATTCGATATTTCGAAAATGGATAGAAGATTTTTTTTTTTCAAATTTATTTTTTAACTTTGCATTAATAAAAACTAAAATATATAAAAATTAATAAGGTTAGATTTTTGAAATTTTTTTTCATAAATTAAAATTTATTTTAGAAGTCGGATGGCCTATACATAGCGTTCATCTCAAAACAATTTCAGATTTTGTTTAATTAATTTTTTTCTAATTATAAATTAATTTAAATAAATCTAAATTATTCAGACTTTAAAACCACAGTGTGGTAGCACATATGAGCAAGTTTGTACGACCCAGTCGTCTATTTCAATAAAGATGCAGTAAAATCCAAGCCTTTAATTTTTCACAAAATTTTAGATATTTTGATTTTTGTTTACTGAATTTAAATTTTTTTTTTTCAAATATTTTTTTCTTTTGTTACTATCACAATTTTTCTTCGAAAGAACCCCCCTTCACATGTCTGGGAATATATATATATATATATACATATATGTATGTATATACAAAAAAGACTTTTATCTAAAAACTTTTAATCCTATAAAGTTCATAGGGCATAATATAAGAAATTCATTCGTTTTTTTCTTTGTATAGTATAGTTACAAGAATGTCATTCCTGGGAATTATGTCCTTGTCACTCATATAGGTATTCTTAAAGTTCACAATAATTGTAACAGGATAGATACCTACATACATTTATATTTATTTTTTTTTTGTTCCTGTTCGAGTTCAACTAAATGTCATATAAAAGAATTCATCCAAATCTGTCAAATCGAAGTCATTTTTCTACACAGTTGGGTGCATTCACAGTAATGTTCAATACGTCATATATACATACATACTTATGTATGAAAATATAAGGTTCTGTTCATTTGCCAACACTCAACGACAAGTTGTTGGCTTCCTTCGTTCAAACTTCAACTTCAGCCATTAAAAGTACTGTGTGTTCCGGATGGATGTCGTCGTCGTCTGCCCATCATCGATTTCAAAATTCTCTGGCACAAAATTCATCATCATCATCATCTTCATCATAGTCATTTTTGAGCTCTGATTGACAGTTTCAAATCGTTTAACAGTCGTTTCCTTCTGTCTGTCAAAAATTCGTTTGACATTTTCCATTTTTTTTTTTTTTTCTCTCATCTTGGTCGTATATTGTGACGAACGACGATATTGATGATGATGTCGTCAATCGATGTTTCTCTAGTCTCTGGGAAAAGTTCATCCCATGTAAGTTCAGGAGGTATTGCGGGCGTATATAGATACTGTGTGAATCCTACAGGTAAATCTCACACCGACCATGATATACACGAAGAATTTTTTTCGATTGACAGATTCTTTTTTTTGTGTGTGTTTGAAATGTCACAATTCGTCGATGATTGTGAATATGAGAGAAGGGTGGTGTTGGAGCCTTGGATACCTTGACAGCAAGTCGAGGCGGCACCTCTGATATAATTTTGATGGATTAATTATCGATCAATTGTGCATAGAATATCACTGATAGATTGAATCCAACGCCCGTAGATACAAAGCGTCATTTCATTTATGATGAATGATTGAGCTTTACAACTACTTTGACATTGATTCAGCCGTTGCGCCATCCATCCAGAGAGCTAAACATACCTACCTACCTAGCTAGGAAACATATGTAGGTATATCTATATTGTTTGTTCCGGGTCAACATGGTTTTGTCTGAAACCAGAAGGTGCATATTTTTGTCGATATAGTGTAAATGTCTGGCAGTCAATCAAAAATTCAATAGATAACCAAACCAAGCCAGCTTGATGGTGAGGCAGCAGGGTTTGCCTGATGAAATTGTGACTCTTTTTCGGAACGAATTTTTTTTTGCTGGCTGCGAGTTTCGAGTTGATGAATGAGTCAATGTGATTGAATAACACCGTGAGGCAGGAGGGCTTTTTTTTTGGCTACATACCTAGGTATACATACCAATGTTATCAAGATTTTTGTTGGTCTATTCATTATGGAGCTAAATGAATCAAATGATTTGTGAAATTTTTATTATTTTTTTTTCTATTCGATGAAATTGATTGATTTGGTATCTAAGTCATAAAGTTTACTAAGTGCGCCCTGCGCGGGGTTTATATACAGGTGGGCTGAATGATTATATTTTATTTATAGAAATTGAGTTTTTTTTTGCGTTTTAGTACCATTGATTGAATGTAGATATATGTATGTATATACTTTGCATAATGATATAGATTGATTATGATCGAAAGGTGAATTTATAGGTATAAATATAGAAGATAGTAAAAGGGTATTTATTCATTAAATGACTAACTGTAGGTAAAGTAATATTTTTACCTTTATATAGGTATGTCGTATTTATATTTTACAGTGTGTATTTTTAACAGATTTTTTTGTTTGTTAAACTCGCAACTTGAAAAATTATATATAGAGATTGTTGTGGAGAATTGCGAAGTGAATGAATGGAGAAAAGGTCAAAATCGGCTCAGCTGTTAAACGATGATTTATGAAAAAATCTGGATTAGAAGTAGGTACAGTCAAACTTGTAACATGCCGCCCACAGAAAAATGATCGGTTAAAAACAACGCTAAACTCAGTTAAGTTAAATAACAAACATTGTTAATATACAACCTGGAAACTGGCCAGGTTAAATTATACAAGTCAACTCGATTAGACAAAAAACATAATTATTTAAATCTGAATACACACTGATTCGGTTAAAGTGTACTAAATTTTATTAAACTACTTCTGGTTTAATTTGTTCGGTTTCAAAAAACAAATAAATTAAGTTAATAAAACGTATTAAATCACTCATATTACAGATACCTATATACCTAAATGAAATTAAATATAAATATACAGTGGACTCTCGCTAACTTGAACATACGATAACTTAAACAATCCAATAACTTGAACATGCTGTTTTGTCTTTTATGTATTCTGTAGCTTGAACAAGCAATTTTTAAGACTCTTATACCTTAAACTTTTTAATTGCTGACTCTATAAGTTGAATATTTATTAAGACATTTGAAACTCTTTAACTTAAACAAATAAATTTTATATCAAAATTTTTAATTTCCTCATTCTAGGATACTACGTTTGTAAACTGTTTTTTATTCAAGAGGAATTCCCGGAATTCGTTATTGTGTATGATTTATTTATTTTCTCCAGTAAATTTTTGGCAAGAGTTGGTTTAAATACAATTGTGTTTTGTGTCATTTACATAAATTTATAATAATAAAATTGAATACATATAAAAACGTAGCCTTTTTTATTTTTTCCAGTAACTTTAACAATCCAATAACTTAAACGGGCCTCGTTTCGTATGTGTTCAAGTTAGCGAGATTCCACTGTATATAGAGTTGACATACTTTAGAATTAACATAGTGAACTATGTAATAGTTTTACCCTTGACTATAATAACCGGCATATTATTCACTGGATTAATCCAGTTTAAAACTTAAATCTGGGTGTAAATTAATATAAATTCAATTTAAATACATCCGGGTTTAAATTTTAAATTGGTTAAATCGAGTGAATAATATGGTGGTAATATTGAACACATTTTTTTTAACCCAGAAAAACGCTCTCGGTTAGTACCTAATTATTAATTCCCAAAACTCCACAATGTCTAGTCTTATTTCAAAAAATAAAAATGGTCCAATGCTCACTTACCAAGGACTTCCTACGATTGTAAATGTACCCAACTGTGTTTACTTCGATTAGACAGATTTGGATGAATTCTCTTATGACATTTAGTTGCACTCGAGAAAGAACAAAAAAAATCACAAAAAAAAATATAGAAGTACATAGATAGGTAGGTATTACAATTGTGAACTTTAGGAATATAATGTAAGAGTGATATGACTGACACAGACATAATTCGCAGGAAGCGACATTATTGTACTACAAAGAAAAAAAAAATACAAATGAATTTCTTATGTCCTGTGTGAACTTTGGAATTAAACGGTTTTAGATAATAGTTTTTTTTTTTTAAGTAATATTCCCAGACATGTGTGATTTCTTATATACGAAGAAAATTATATGTAAAAGAAGCAAAACCAAAAATTAAAAATATAATACCTAAATAAAATTTTAAAATTCATAAAAACAATAATCAAAATATTTAAAATTTTCAAAAATTAAGGGCTTACATTTCACTGTAGGTATTTTTATTTTGTTTTATTTTATTTTATTTAATTTTACTTTGTTTTATTTTATTTTATTTTATTTTATTTTATTTTATATTTCATTTCATTTCATTTCATTTTATTTTATTTTATTTTATTTTATTTTATTTTATTTTATTTTATTTTATTTTATTTTATTTTATTTCATTTTATTTTATTTTATTTTATTTTATTTTATTTTATTTCATTTTATTTTATTTTACTTTGTTTTATTTTATTTTATTTTATTTTATTTTATTTTATTTTATTTTATTTTATATTTCATTTCATTTTATTTTATTTCATTTCATTTCATTTCATTTCATTTCATTTCATTTTATTTTATTTTATTTTATTTTATTTTATTTTATTTTATTTTATTTTACTTAATTTTATTTTATTTTATTTCATTTTATTTCATTTTATTTTATTTTATTTTATTTTATTTTATTTTATTTTATTTTATTTTATTTTATTTTATTTTATTTCTTTTTATTTTATTTTATTTTATTTTATTTTATTTTATTTTATTTTATTTTATATTTCATTTCATTTCATTTTATTTTATTTCATTTCATTTCATTTCATTTCATTTCATTTTATTTTATTTTATTTTATTTTATTTTATTTTATTTTATTTTATTTTATTTTATTTTACTTAATTTTATTTTATTTCATTTTATTTCATTTTATTTTATTTCTTTTTATTTTATTTTATTTTATTTTATTTTATTTTATTTTATTTTATTTTAGCTTCTACAGGAATTTTTATACTTGGACTTGATGGTTTTTGTTGAATTATCGACAAATTGGGGAAAATTTAGAATAAAGCTAAATTATTGCGTTGAACTAGTTTTTTAAGGTTCTACATTTCTATGTGGATCTCAATAAACAAGTTTTTTCGAGACAACTCGGTCCCTATATTTAGTTGTTTCCATTGTGAAGGCAAGGCCAAACACTGAACGACACACGACAGAGCAAGATATATTTCTTACTTGAGATATACCTTTAGGGCATAGGCAATCTACGGCAAGTTAAGCATTCGTACAAAAAATCGAACTCGAGATTTTAATCAAAGTTGATATAAAAATGATGTCTCTCATTAGAACCATTTTTTTTTTGGTTTTTGTCTATCTCATTATTTGTCAAATCGATTTTAATTAAATTTCTTACACAAGAGCTTCTAGTAAATTTTAATAATATTGCATATCAAAATTTTCAAAAAAATAAATTTTGGATTTAAAAAAAAATTCCAAAATTATTTTTTTGAAAACTTGATATTTCAAAATGGGTAGATGATTTTTTTTCAAAAATTAATTTATTTACTCTGCATTAATAAATTCTAAAAAAACTGCATAGCATTTTTTTTCTTAAAAATGTTCATACAATTTTATATACATATAAACAATTGTTATTAAAAAAAATTTTTCAAAATTTTGTCAAAAAAAAAGCTCTTCTTTAAATTTAGCAGATTTCTTGTTTCATGTCAAAATCTCTCATTCAACTCAATTCAACTGAACGCAACTCTACAAAATTCAATTAAACTAACCTCCAACTCAACTCACTGAGCAGGTACCTACTTTAGCAGTGTTGTTTGGAGGTTCCTTTTTTACGAAAGTTATCTTCTAAATCTCTGCTAGACCTTGAGTTTTAACAAATTGAAATCATCACTCAGACATTATTTCTTCTAAACAACATTTTCATTTGACATGAATTCTCAAACTCTGACACATTGAAATTTACCTAAAAGAAGTATCTTCCATGATTGGAAGGTATATTGTATAGAAGCACAACCCCCACATTTTTTGTTTATGCCAAACTCTCACCTTTTAAATATAACCGAACCCGGAATATAGGTATACATTTAAGTAGGTACCAAATGTTCCTCTCACTCATTCAATTTATAAACATAAATTTCGAAGCTGCATTCAGTCTTCACAGACTGCCACGCCATTGCTGCCACCGCTTAAACCCATGATCGTCATCGTCAACACAATCGACGACGACTAAGACTACGAGACGTAACAAGTTCAGTGCAACTTTATGTAGCAAATTTTCGACGACTACGACGACGACGACACATTCAAATCGTGACTAGGTGTGTTCATGATGGACAGCGTCATGCTGATTGCGACTGAGTGCGGTTGCGACTGCGCTGCCGACACAGATTCAAAAAAACAAAAACTTGAAAAAAATCAATTTCATTTGAATGTCGAACCAATGCAACAACTGCAACTCAATTGCTTCATAGATATGTATGTATATACATTCCAATTCCAATAAATTTGCCGTCATCATCGCACGATCTATTGACGAAAATTTAAATTAGGGTTTGTTCAACTTCTTTTATAGAACAATCAAATAACTTTTACTTGTTGACACATAATGATTTGTTTAGTGAACTTAAAAAATTCTAAGGTACCTATGCTAAATTTTGGACAGGAACATGCGACATGCGATGGAATTGAACTACTGACCCATCACCAGAAAATTATGCTGAATTTAAATGAATGGGAAAATTCTATTATTTCCATGAGATGCTAAAATCGTCTGAAATGGGAAAATTGGTACAAAATGGCAGAAATAATTACATTTTTCACTCGTGTAAATGTAGTTTGTTATATGACAAATCTTCACGACTTTTGTCACAATTTCTTTCATTTTCATTTATGATTTCATCGTCATAAAAAAATGTGAAGTTCAACTGATACTTACAAAATTCTTAGGCACCAAATTTTTGACAGAACATGCGCGGCATATTTAAATTGTCTATAGGTCCAGTAGTGGTTTCGTTAGAACCTTACTCCAATGGGAGTAAATACATATACTAAAATTTTAAGAAAAAAAAAATAAATGAACTCCTCAATACTCCGCCTTTACTCCTTCCAAAAATTTGTTTGCCAAACCCATGAAAGGAAATGACAGTAGGTAACTGTTGTTATTGAATAACAACCAACTCGGACTCTGAATGTTTGAATTATAAATTCTATTCTGTTCTGAAACGACTTTCCGTGATTTATTTATTTTTTTTAATAAAATTTTTTGTTTAACTACATTTTTTATTAAAAATGCAGTTTTTGAAAACTTTCGTTTTCAAATCAACTCCGAAAATTTTAGATTTACTCCCCCTTTCTAACAAATCTGCTCCGAAATTTTACTATCGAGGTTCTAACCCTGGTGGTTCCGTTTAAAAAAATATTGAGATTTTAATCAAAATTAACACTAACTGTAGCTGCCCACTGCATATCGGATCATGGGTCATGTTAACCATTGGATGAATAAACACTGGCCGCAGAAAAAACGGAGATAGTCCTTTTAACAAAAAAAAATTATCCCAAAAATTATCGACTTCCATATTGATTATGGCCCTGAAGTCATAAAAAGTAAGGCAGCTGTAAAATATTTAGGTCTGACCCTAAACACAAAATTAACATTCTGGCGACAGATCAAAGGTGCAGCAGAACGGGCGCCCAAAGCAGACTGATGGTCCAATAGCCAGCAAGAGAAGACTCCTGATGTCGACTACAAATGTGATTCTCCTTTATGGATGTGAGATCTGGGCTGGGGCTCCTGCGCAGCAGAAGTACCGCAAACAGATTGCGGCTGTGCAAAAGATGGGGTGCACTTCGATGTTGCCGGAACCAGCCGCCCTAGTAATAGCAGGTGTGGCCCCCATCGACCTACCAGCGGCACAACGAAAATACGTCTACGACAAAAAATGAAAATCGGTTTTTGAACTGCAACCGAACAGGCGGAGCAAATCACCAATATCAAGTGCCAAGAACGTTGGGACTCAGAAAGCAGAGGAAGATGGACGCAGCAAGACTAATCAGGAACGTGACCAAGTGGAACGACCGGTAAAACGGTGAGGTAAACTACTACGTAACCCAGTTCCTCACCGGTCATGGATTTTTCAACGCCTTCCCCTACAAGATCTGCAATGTGAATAGTCCAGTCTGTCACTATGGCGACTATGCAATAGACGATGTACATAAAACCTTTTTTGCCTACAGCAGTTGGTATACTGAGCTTCGAGATCTGAAAAGAACTGTTGGTTCCATCGAAAAAAAAAGAAAAGAAGAAATTTATCGGAAACCACAATTCCTTATGGTGCATATAAAGCATTTAAACTGTCTTTCCCTAAAGGACGAAAAAACTGTACATCTACTGTAGATACTTTCATTGTACGTCCTCTGTCTTTTATACTCCTTTGTACGTGCCCTGTACGTCCACTGAACGTCCCCTGTACGTCCACTGTACGTCCCCTGTACTGAACGTCCCCTGTACGTCCACTGTAAATCTACTGTACGTGCCCTGTACGTCTCTTTTACGTCCCCTGCACATCCACTGTACGTTCCCTGTACGTCCACTGTACGTCCCCTGTAGGCTGTACGTCCACTGTACGTCTCCTATACGTCCACTGTAAGTCCACTGTACGTACCCTGTACGACCACTGTAAGTCCACTGTACCTCCCCTGTACGTCCCCTGTACGTCCCCTGTACGTCCACTGTACGTCCCCTGTACGTCCACTGAACGTCCCCTGTACGTCCACTGAGCGTCCCTGTACGTCTACTGTAAGTCCACTGTAATTCTCCTGGTACGTCCACTGTACGTCCACTATACGTCTACTGTTGTACGTCCACATATGCGTCTATTGTACGTCCAATGCACGTCCACTGTATGTCTCCTGTACGTACATATGTAGGTACATGTACGTCCAATGTACGTGGACGCAGAGATCTAAATCTTAACAATTTTCCCTATAAAAACTTGGTGGTAGGTTGGATTATTCAAACCTTCAAAACTCCAGATACTTAAGAGGTTTTTTAGTTACCAGTCAGTTGGCAGTTTTAGCAATTTTTTAGACAAAGCTGCCTGAAGCCCAAAAGGGTCTACAACTGGAAGAAGATCGCGGAAAAATGCAGTTGGACTTCTGAATCTTTAAAGTGCACATTAATATCTTTTAATAAATAAGCTTATCTACTCAGCAAACATAAGACTTTCATTATTTGACCTCTATTATGCTGTGTAAATATTAATCTTATTTCTTTAAGTTTACTGATTAACTTAAAGAACCTTCCATAAACCGCTGACTATTTAGAAAAAAAATCAATAAAAACTTCAATTCAAAAATATTCCACTCTGCTAAACATCATCACAATGATAATCCCATCTTCTATACTACATTACTATAGAAAAACACTCATTTTCAACTTCATCATTCATCAAGGATTCATTTGACCATCATCAGGCTACCACTGTATGAATCTACGACCACCGCTTATAAAACCAACAAAACTACATAATATCCTCTGCTTCACATCATTCGTTGTCACTTGATGTACCACACTTCATATATTCAGTATATGGACATTGAGTCCTTCAATTCTTCATTTGATCGATCCTTCATATTTCATCTGCTGCCAGTCATCATACATATACTTTTGTCATTCAATAGAGCTTTTCCTTCTAGAAAACATCTCGTCTTTGTTGCTCTTCATCATCTTTTTGTCCTTGGGAAATCATCTCGTCATCATCAACAGAGCAGAGGACCAAAAAGCAAAACGATGAGAAATAAAAAAAAAAAAAAAACTATACATATAGAAACTCCTCCAACTGTTATCTGTCGTTGCAAGAGCTTCATTTTCATCATTCTGTCCATTTTCTTCATTGACAAAAAAAAAAAAAAAGAGATGAGCTGCTGAGCTGAGAAAGTATGTGACGACGACGTAGATTGATTGAAAACAAGAACAGTGTTGAAAAGATGATGAATATCCTTAGAAAAGGACATCGGCGAAAAGACTTCGACGACGCCAACGGCCAAGATGAAGACAACGACGACAACGATTCCAACAACGAAAACGACTCCAACGACGATGCAATGCACAATGACCTCATATCTTGGCCATCAATCACGCGTCACTTCATCAAATTGGAATTCACATCGTTCGAAACCTTTAGCCCACACCCCTTAATCCTTTGACAGAAAAAAAATACAAAAAATAAAAACACCAGCTTGGGAGTTGGACGTTAATAATCTGAAGATTTATGGTGAAATCCATTTTCGTTTCGCGAATATATACGTACCATCACAATATTTTTTTTTTTCCTCATAAACATGTCAATTTATAGACAGAATTACGATGATCCAAGTGACTTTTATTGACCCCCACCACTATGATGCAACCTGGTTAAATAGTCGTTAAATCCATCAGGCAAATGAGGTTTCTTTAATTTTCAACCTTAAGCCTTCTTAAATATTTGCTTATCTCAACAAAATTGTATATGAACCTATGGTGCTCTGGACGAGGATGCAATTTCTTTGATTTGATTTTTGTTTTTAAGGAAGTAAGACAAAAATTCTTGAAAAAAAAACAGTATGTTTGACAAGTAGGTGAAATCTTTTTTAAATATTTTATTGATTAAGTAAGATTTATAAGATTTACAGCCCTATTAATTATTCACAAAATAGATATGAAACAATACTAACACATGTTTTAACTTATAATTCTTAATAATAAACGTGTTTTAGCCTTAAATGACATTTGACAATGAGCGGATAACTTATCTCACCTATTTTGGTGTTCAACGAGCGGATATCTTTACCGTTCACAATTCAATTCAAAGTTGACTGATATGACAGTTAGCTTTCAAAAAAGAAAGAAGTACTTGAATATTTAGTACAATTTTGGGAAGTGCTGCCTACTTTTCGGTGTTATTCCGTGAACAGATAAAATGAAGACCGAATGAGTTTATTAATATATTTTATTTTATCAAACGGATAAGTCCACTATCCACGTTTTAACTAACGTGTATTTACGAGCGGATGGTGTATTTTTATTAATAGGGCTGTTAAAGTTTAAGGCACAGTTATCGGCTTAAATGAGTTTTCATGGAGAAAAATTAATCTAAATATAAAAAAAAATTAATTGATATTTTGTTCGTATGTGCATAACTCGGCGTATCGACATCATCCAATTTGTATGGAGAATTTTTTTGTTGGATGCGTAATAAGTCAGGTAAACACACTAAAGAACCAAAAACTGGAAATTTCGAATGAAAAGTCTGAAAACTCGTAATTGCATACTTTCAGGGGTGGAATTTTTCTTTTCTAAATTTTGTACGTATTTTAGATTTCTAACCGTGGGAAGCTGGAAACTTAACAGCTAGCGTTGCGAAGATCCTTTGCTAGACACTCCTTCAAATATGCAGTTGAATGTGAACCTCCGCTAAAAGGAAATTAAAGTGGCGGAATGTCAATATATTTTATCTAAAAAAAAAGAAACCAGGAATGATATGAATGGAAGGGAGCACCTTCTCAGAACTTTACTTTTCGGAGCAGATTCTCCATTAAGTATGAATAAAATTATTAAAAACGGTGGTGGCCCCGGCGCAGTGGAAGTAGTGCGTGACTGCTAACCTGGATGTGTGGGTTCGATCCCCAGTCTAGGCAGCATTCTTTTCTATTCCCTCAACTGAACGCCAACCCTGGGATTTAATGAGATAATCAAAACCTAATTTCTCAATCCACTGTGCCAAAAAAAATCTATCCTATCCTTCTATTCCTTCTAACATTTGCCTAATTTATAAGACCCTAGGTCTTACTGGCATATATGTATATGTTTGTGTTGTTTAAAAAAAAAAAAAAAAAAAACTAGCATTTGCTCAAATTTTTTTTATTGAGTATCTCCTCTAAGCATATGCTCTGTTTTTTATCATATCACTCCAGGTTGCTGTGGATGGTTTTTTTGCGAGTTTTTCAAAGTTTTTTTCACAAGATGAAAGGAACCGGGGATGGTATTAATATGATGGAGCACCTACTCAGAACTATACTTTTAGGAGCAGATTCTCTATTGAGTATGAGTGAAATTATTAAAAACTAGCATTTGCTCTAATTTTTGTATTGAGCATTTGCTCTGAAACATCTGCTCGTACCTGCACATACCCTGTTTTTTATTCATATCACCCTATGTTGCTGTAGACATTTTTCTTTGGGAATTTTTCACAGCTTTTTTCCTAAAAAGGAAGAAACCAGAGGTCCATCAAGCTGGGAACACCACAATCGAAATTCAAAATTCTAATGATGCAGGAATTAGGTGCTATTTAAGTGCTAATTTAGTACCGCAATCCCGGCTTGGAACTAAAATCCCTTCCCCCTCAAACTTGTGGCGTTCCCAGCTTGACGTCAAGCTAGGAACACCACACCTCCAAACACAAAATTTCAAAAAACTAATGATGGGGGAATTAGGTGCTATTTAAGTGCTCCTTAGTTGGCGGAACTCCCCATTAAAAAGTCTTCCCCTTACCCCTCAAACCTGTGGCGTTCCCAGCTTGACGTCAAGCTAGGAACACCACACCTCTAAACACAATATTTCAAAAAAACTAATGATGAGGGAATTAAGTGCTATTTAAGTGCTCGTAATTTCGCGGAATTCCAAATTATATATTCCACGATTTGACCTTGAAATTTAATACCGAAAAAAAAAATTCGTGGAGACTTTCTATACTAAACACTAAAAAAATAAAAAAAAATACAGTTTAGACGAAGATTGAGTTAATTAGAACAAATATTCAATTTCACTTTTCTACTCCCAATGGTTTGGTTTTAAATGCACCTGCACCAACCACCCCTTTTGTGGTGTTCCCAGCTTGACGTCAAGCTGGGAACACCACACTCAAATCTCAAAAAACTAATGTTGTAGGATTTAAGTGCTATTTAAGTGCTCTCAATTTACCAAAATTCCAAATTATTTAGTCCACGATTTGACCTTGAAATTTGGTACCAAAGATACGAAATCGTGGAGACTTTCTATACTTGATAGCTAAAAAAAAAAAAAAAAATTTCATTAGACGCACAGTGGCTTGACTAGAAAAAAAAACAGTTTCACCTTTCTACTCCCACTGGTTTAGCTTTAAACACTCCATCACTAACCCCTCTAACCTTCGTTGCACTCAACATGAACCCCACACTTCTAAACATAAAATTTCAAAAAACTAATGATGAGGGATTTCATTGTGAATTAAGTGCTCTGTACTAGGCGGAACTCCCGATTAAAAAGTCCACGATTTGACTTTGAAACTTAAAATCGAGAATAAAAATACTGGAGACTTTTTATACTCTAAATAAAGAAAAAAATTACAGATTACGTGTAGAATTCGCTAATTAAAAAAAAAAGTAAAAATTAAATTAAAAAAAAAGATTTGTCTATATCAATATATGTACATATGATGGTACGAAAGCTTAGCAGCATAACGACGAGTGTGTTATCACATACAAGAACCCCTTTGAAGATTTGCCTTTCATAAAAAGTGATATAGGAACGCACATACATAAATACCTACGTAGAAATATAGAGCTATGTATATATCTACTCTTTCAACTTTTACCACCCACCGGTTTTGCTTTTTCGCCCATTTACTTTTTGGAGATGTCATATCCTACCTAAATAAGTTTTTTAGAATCACAGTCTACACTGCTCTTGTTCTTATTCTTCTACAAAACCATCAATTGACCAATTAGATAAAGCAACCGATGTTTTCGATGAGAATTCAACTAATACAATCAAATCACAGTTCACACATATACGCTTCTTTTTTTTTAACTGAGCAATAGAATTTAAGTTTAAAAAGCAAGTAGGTACCTACCTACCCACCTATAAATTTGAAGAAAAACAAATATCATCATCATCATCGTATAATAAAACGGCAAAAATATAAATTATGTATCGTTGGAAAGGTTTTTTGCACAGAAGTGGATAATGCAAAAATTTATTAAATAATTGCACCACAAAAACAAAAACAATAAAAGAAAATTGCATAATACATAATAAGTGCGAGCGAGAGGGAGACCGAGTATTTGTTCACGACACTTATTATATTTTCGTTGAATGCAATGGTTCGTGCATTTAATATATTCGTTTAGATGGTTTGTGAATTCGATTGGGGGAAGAATTTTTTTTTGGAGGATTTTTTTTTGTTGTGTTGGATTGGTTGGCCATTGGTCGATTTATTGCAAGGAAGCATGGCCTATGTATAGTTGTAGGTATGTTGGTTTTGCATAGAAATATTCTGCAATCTATTGTGTCTCTCGCTCATTGGGTGTTGTTTTTTTTTAACTAAAATGAAATGTGAGCTAAAAAAGGAAAAATGCTTCCTATTTGTAGATGTAGTGTGAGGGATGTTTTGGCTGAGGCGTGGAGACATATCTTTTGTTGTTGTGATTTTATCTATAGTTAGGTTGTTATTGTAGGGTTGTCAGCTATATAGGAAGGTAGAGTGATCATTGGTTGAGGTAGGTAGGTATTTTGCGTTGCGGGTAATGAGAACAAATTATGGGTAGGTACCTAGGTAAGCAAAGAATTGAGACGCTCCGTTGTAGCTAGCTACTAGCTGTTGAAAGAGTAGATATATACATAGCTCTATATTTCTACGTAGGTATTTATGTATGTGCGTTCCTATATCACTTTTTATGAAAGACAAATCTTCAAAGGGGTTCTTGTATGTGATAACACACTCGTCGTTATGCTGCTAAGCTTTCGTACCATCATATGTATATTGATATAGACAAATCTTTTTTTTTAATTTAATTTTTACTTTTTTTTTTTAATTAGCGAATTCTACACGTAATCTGTAATTTTTTTCTTTATTTAGAGTATAAAAAGTCTCCAGTATTTTTATTCTCGATTTTAAGTTTCAAAGTCAAATCGTGGACTTTTTAATCGGGAGTTCCGCCTAGTACAGAGCACTTAATTCACAATGAAATCCCTCATCATTAGTTTTTTGAAATTTTATGTTTAGAAGTGTGGGGTTCATGTTGAGTGCAACGAAGGTTAGAGGGGTTAGTGATGGAGTGTTTAAAGCTAAACCAGTGGGAGTAGAAAGGTGAAACTGTTTTTTTTTCTAGTCAAGCCACTGTGCGTCTAATGAAATTTTTTTTTTTTTTTTTAGCTATCAAGTATAGAAAGTCTCCACGATTTCGTATCTTTGGTACCAAATTTCAAGGTCAAATCGTGGACTAAATAATTTGGAATTTTGGTAAATTGAGAGCACTTAAATAGCACTTAAATCCTACAACATTAGTTTTTTGAGATTTGAGTGTGGTGTTCCCAGCTTGACGTCAAGCTGGGAACACCACAAAAGGGGTGGTTGGTGCAGGTGCATTTAAAACCAAACCATTGGGAGTAGAAAAGTGAAATTGAATATTTGTTCTAATTAACTCAATCTTCGTCTAAACTGTATTTTTTTTTATTTTTTTAGTGTTTAGTATAGAAAGTCTCCACGAATTTTTTTTTTCGGTATTAAATTTCAAGGTCAAATCGTGGAATATATAATTTGGAATTCCGCGAAATTACGAGCACTTAAATAGCACTTAATTCCCTCATCATTAGTTTTTTTGAAATATTGTGTTTAGAGGTGTGGTGTTCCTAGCTTGACGTCAAGCTGGGAACGCCACAGGTTTGAGGGGTAAGGGGAAGACTTTTTAATGGGGAGTTCCGCCAACTAAGGAGCACTTAAATAGCACCTAATTCCCCCATCATTAGTTTTTTGAAATTTTGTGTTTGGAGGTGTGGTGTTCCTAGCTTGACGTCAAGCTGGGAACGCCACAAGTTTGAGGGGGAAGGGATTTTAGTTCCAAGCCGGGATTGCGGTACTAAATTAGCACTTAAATAGCACCTAATTCCTGCATCATTAGAATTTTGAATTTCGATTGTGGTGTTCCCAGCTTGACGGACCTAGAAACCAGGGTTGGTATGAATATACTTAAGGAAGCAACTATTCATAATTCCACTTTTCGCAGCAAATTCTCCATTCTGTATGAATAAATAATTTAAAAAAATAGCATTTGCTCAATTTTGTATGTTGAGCATCTGCTCTGAGCAAATGCTCTGTTTTTATTCATATCACACCAATGTGGCGCCGATGGTTTTAGTTTTTTGGAAATTACCCACTGCACTTTTTTGATACATTTATAAAAGTTTGTCCACTAAGAATCAAAACAAAACGATTTATTTTTTTAACTTAAACTTGTGTTTCCAAATGTTAGTAAATAACACTTCCTTAGCAGTTTTCCGGTGATAGCGCTTCTTTTTTTTATAATGATGTGAAATGGGCCCAAATCAGATGAGTAATTTCTAAAATTGTTATGGAAAAATATTTTACTTTCTTTCGTTTAAATACAAATGACATTAATATTTCTAACTAATTTATCAAGCAGCAAAAGTATCGAATTACATTTCTGTCATTATGCCTGCGTTAACCTACTTTTAATCCCCTCTGTATCTTTTGTTTGTCTGTGTTTGTGTTTCAGTCGATCCTTCACTTTGAAACACATTTTTATATTCTGATTGCTCATCGAGATGACTTTTATGAACAACAAACCAAACAAAGAGCTATAGGTATACAAGAAATGTATTTTCATATCATATCTCTTTTGATGCTGGCTTAGGTCATAAAAATGAGAATTTAACTTGTTCTTTCTGACATGACAGGCATAGCCTCATCAATGTCAATCAAAAATTGCTCCTCGTTCTCTGACAGTAAAACTGGCGCTTCTTTGCTGGCTGGCTAATATGCTGAGTCAGAAAATTCGTTATAAAAATTCAAAAGCTCGTTATTCGACCTTCTTGTTGTTGAAGAAATATACAACAAAAATATATAAAGAGACAAAAAATAAATTACTCACTTTGCTGTCAGTTGCAGGACGTCAACGTGTGACACATTCTTGGAAGGAAGTAGTTATGTTCTGTTGCTGTTGCTGTTACTGCTTCTGGTGTTGCTGCTGCTACTGACGTCATGTCAGTCAAATAATGTTTCTACGTACATATGTTTGTCATTATTGGGAAAAAAAACAGAAAGCTTCCAATTGGTACGTGCGAGTACTTTTTTTTTGTAGAATTTACTCAAAAGTACTTACAGAACAGACAGAACAGAGAAAGAGAAGAAAAGTTGCAACAAAAAAAAAGGAGAGCATGACTGACATTGACGATGGAGACGATGCAGTTGACATTGACAATTTCAAATGCACTTTTACTCTACACACACACACTAATGTATCACACAAACATAGTTGTATGTAGGTATAGGTACTTTCGAATGTCGGAAAGCTATTGAAGTGACTGAAATGTCAGACTGACTGAGACAGTGAAGTTCAACAACTGACAGGTGACATGAAGACTGCTGGATAAGACGAAAAAAAAAAAGAAGAAAGACGGCAGCACTATTCGAAAGATATTGCATTTTGGGGGTAGAAACTTATGCTATTTTTTCCTCCCGGTGACACCATATGATGACGACGACGATAGAGGAAGGTTGTGTGGTTAGAACAGACAAAGTTCGCATAGTTATTCTATAAGGTAACATTTGAAATTGCATTTTCTCTGTCTTGCCATCATTGAGGAAGAGAAAGTTGATTAAAAAAAAAAATCATCGGATGACTGATGGTTCTGACTTGCTTCGTGAGACCATGGGGGTTAATTGATATTGAAAGTTCCTCGTCCGTCGTCTGAGGGATGAAGACTGACATTTGAAAAGCTAGAGTATAATGGATTGATTGTTTTGGACAGTTTTTTTTTTTGTTCGCGGTAAAGTTTTGGTTTGGTGGAAATCGAACAATATTTCTGATTGATGTTATCTTTGTTGGATATGGTGAGGGATTTTATTTTCTACGAAAATGATAATTGAAATTTTCATTTTATTGATTTCCACTTCTGACAAATAGTCATAATTTACTTTTTTTACTTTTTTGTCTTTATTGTTAAAAAGTCTAAAATTACCAGTAACCGTTTCCTTAAAAAAATAATTATGTTGTATTTACGGGTTTGGCAAATTGTCAGAATTTCATTCAAAAAAACGGACCAACATTTAAGCGAAGTCAAATATAGCAGAGCAGGAGGGAACTAAAGATTCAGGCAATGTGGCAGAAACGACTAAGCAAATTTATTCTCTCTTGTTATTATAATTTGGAAAATTATGGCTGCACAATATTTATAAAGTTCCAATAATAATAAAAAATTAAACGTCAGTTCCTCTTGTCAATATTTTTATAACAAATACTGACAGATGTGGCCTTTTTTAACACCTTCAGATTCTTGGTGTAGTGAGCTTAGATAAAAGCTGCAAACTACAATCAGAGTGGCATAAGTACCGAGAATTTGGTTTGGCTCGGATTACGAAATGGCCCAGTTTTGGATAAATGAAATGTTTAAAGAGATATCACAATTCACAGTGTCCGGGTACCCATTGAAGAGTAAGTGTACCTATTAGTTGTGCTGAATAGTCTCAAAGCTTTCCAGCTACGATCTACCAGTTTTGACTCTGTGACGATTGTGAAAGTGAAATTTTGAATTAATTGCCACCTGAATGTCGATGAAGATATCGAGGTGAGGTAGAATGGTTATCTTCTCTTCGTTCGTCTTGGACCCGGCCGTAAGGACCGAAACATGATTTATGTTAATTCCCAGATTTTCATTCCAGAATTCTTTTGTTGATTTATCGGTTAAAATCAATCTTCTTGGCAAAGACAAATATTTCTCTTCCAGGATTCCCTTGTTAGGTTTTTTGCTAGTACTATTCTGTTAAAATCAATCTACTTGCCAAAGACAAATTTTTTCCTTCCAGAATTCCCTTGTTGGGTTTGCTGTTAAGGCCACTCGGTTTAAATCCATCTACTTGCCAAAGACACGGTTTTCCTTCCAGAATTCCTTTGTTGGATTGTCTGTTATAGCCACTCGATTAAAATCAATCTACTTGCCAACGACACCGTTTTCCTACCATGATTAGCTTTTCTGTTAGGACCACTGGCTTAAAATCAATCAACTTGGCAAAGACAAGGTTTTTCTTCCAGAATTTTACTCGATTAAAATCAATCTACTTGCCAAAGACACCGTTTTCCTACCATGATTAGCTTTTCTGTTAGGACCACTGGCTTAAAATCAATCAACTTGGCAAAGACAAGGTTTTTCTTCCAGAATTTTACTCGATTAAAATCAATCTACTTGTCAAAGACAAATTTTTTCCTTACGAAATTCCCTGTTGGGGTTTTCTGTTAGGACCACTCGGTTAAAATCAATCTACTTGGCAAAGACAAGATTTTCTTTCCAGAATTTCACTCGGTTAAAATCAATCAACTTGCGAAAGACAAATTTTTTCCTTCTAGAATTCCCTTGTTGGGTTTTCTGTTAGGACCACTTGATTAAAATCAATCTACTTGTCAAAGACAAAGCTTTCCGTCCAGAATCTCCTTGTTAGATTACCTATCTGTTAGAGCCACTCGGTAAAAACCAATCTACTTATCAAAGACAAAGTTTTCTTTTCAGAATTAGCTTTTCTGTCAGGACCACTCGGTTAAAATCAACCTACTTGCCAAAAAAAAAACAATTTTTTTGGATTTCAGCCGATTTCAATTCAGAATTTTCATGCAGGAACTCCTTTGAAGTTTATTATTACAATGGAATTAGAATGTATGTTATATTTTTCCTAGACTGTGTTAATTTTCTGTCGACAAAAATTAGTATGACAACAATGTGGCTCATTTGCTAATTTAGAGGGAAATTTTGGAAATTCTGTCGCCGGAGGTGTAAAACCGACTTTCGTTAAATTCTTTTAAAATAATTCGAATTTTTATTTAGTTTTCTATTTAATATACCAACAATGAGTTCTTGGTCTTAATTTAACTTTGCATATTGAAATTGTATTCCATCATAACGACAATATGGACATAACATACGACCATCATCACATCAAACATCACCACCCATTAACCCAAATTCCACTAATCATCATTGCTATAATATCGTTGCTTCTGCCTATATGTGTGTATGTATTTATATGTAGATAAATACAATACGTTCTCAATCCTTTAAATCATCATCACAATCATTAACACAACTGCCACTGCATATGATGACTATTAATCATTTGGCATATAATACAAGGAATATGTCAGCTCATTCGCCTCTGGCAATCATTCAAACTGACATGAAATTGGAACTGGAACTGGAAATGGGAGAATAAACTGGACTAAAATTTCATTCACAGAACAAACACACAGAACTCAAATATATAATCAAGCGCACACAAACTTTTACAGCTTATATGCTGTTTTGTGATGTTGCCAGCCAGCCCACCATCCAGCCAGCCAGACCAATTGTCACATCTAATCCAACATCAATGTTTGATGTGTTTTACTGAAAAATGATGGATTGTTACCCATCACCTAACTAACCAACTAAACCATATCAGCTATAGCCACCCACCTCAAGGATTTATAATCGAGAAATGTCCTCGTCATAATCACACAGAATGAATCCACATCTCATGCTCAGCTCATCTCCATCAACTCCATCATGCCCATCATCATCATCACCATCAAGCGTGTGACATTTGTCTGAAAACGCAAACGGTAAACTCATGTGATGTGTGTGTGTGTCTGATCTGATGTGTGTCAGTGTGTGTGTTGTTCTGGGGTTATCCTTATATTGTCCTGTGATGTGTGTCCTGGCGTGTAATATGCACTTATCGATCGGGCATTCTAAATGTCCATTCCAACAATGATCTCCTGTCAATCATAAAGCGGGGGCAGCCCAACCATGGTTGGTTTGGTTGTTGGTTGTTATAGTTGTTGATGATGATGATGATGGTGATGGTCATTGTGTTGTTGGACACAAAAAGGATTCCTATCTATCCATTTAGCTTTATGGGTGCATGCGTGTGTGTCACAATGAGTCCTTTTCTGCTGATGTCATGTCAGAGGAAATTATAATTATTCAAAAATATAAATAAATGTTTGAACAAAGTCATTTATAGCAATGGTGGGTGACGCGTCGGTGTCCCTTCTATGTGTCTGTGTACCATTATAAAGCCTCGCTATCTATGGATTTATTGTATATATTTAGGATATAAGGGTGCGTTTAGTTTTGTCAATCTATATACATGTGAATGAATGTGACAAACATACATAATATTGTCCATCAAAAATGCGGGATACGTGGAAACAACAACAAGAACATCATAACCATCAGAGAAATAACAGCTTCTATAAACCAAAACAAACCAAACCATCACACAATCTCTCATGACATGATGATAACGATGACATAATATCCGGATGTTCGCTATTAGACGCATGAATGGATTTGTAATTTACGCTTGAATCGCAATGATGATAGATTCGATGCCAAATGGTGATAGCTAGAGCTAAAGCTTCCTATGGGTACCTATGAAACTGTATATATTTGGATATTTTTTTTCGTGATTGAAGAGAATTCAGGAATGAAGGTTTTCGTAAGTTGTTGCCCTTTAAAATGGCTATGTCAATCCAAAGGTTTTGCATAAAAAAAAAAACAACAAGAGTAATCCCACTTCTGATGTATGTAGTTGCTATATGTTCAATTCATGTGGGGCGATACTTATTTCAGATTTGGTTGACTTTGAACGGTTAAGAAAAGATGAGAGGAACTTTCTCATGACAAAATATACTCCTAGAGCATTCGTCTGATCCATTAATACAAATGGAAGAAATGTATGAGCAAATGTGCAAATCTTAGAATTTTTGTGATTTATACTTTTGGAGACTTGCATGCAGCTCTTTAACTTGTGTCTTTATTTGATTTATCTTTTTAAGTCACTGATATATAAATCTTTCAAATGAAATTGATTATGAAAAAAAAATCAATGTCAAATCGCCTCCTGTTTCTATGATAAATCACTTTTATGCACATGTCTATAATTCGATTCACCCCGAATTATATGAAACATCATCCTTTCGTTCACCATCACACCACACCACACCGCCTGCATCAGAATTTGATAAATTTCACAAAATATATGTCTCTAGTCTTTGCACATACAACTCAATCGAAATAAATTGCCAAAAATGAAGATGAAGAAGCTAAACACTGAGAAAAAAAAAAAGTTTATTAAAAAAATGTAACCATTTAAGTAATATGGCTCCAGAATATTGATACCTATGTGTCGAAAAGACATTGTGATAGGCTAGCAAACGCACGATTGTTTCGAAAGCCTTAACGCACAGTTTGTGGCAAGTTTGCTATGTTATTATATTTTCCTTGAAAATCAGCGGTTTCAAGTTTCTTATACAAAACTTGCCAAATTCTTGTGACAACTGTGCTGTTTATTTGTAAATCTTTCCATTTCAGGACTGAAGCTAAGGTTTTTGTATTGAAAATTTGTGTCTAAGCAACATCAGGAGTAATCCCACTTCTGATGTACTTATATTTAGTTGGAAGAGTATTTGCAAAAGTCTTAAGGTCAGTTTGTTAAACTTTCCATCTCAAGACTGAAGCTGAGGTTTTTGTATTGAAAATTTGTGTCTAAGCAACATCAGGAGTAATCCCACTTCTGATGTACCTATATTTAGTTGAAAAGGTCAAAGGGTAAATTTGTTCACATGTGGGTTAAAACTACACCATCACTTTAAAAGGTTCTAATCAAATGGCACTAATAAATAAAAATCGGCTGATAAGTGATTTCCATGAGTAAGAATTCAATACAAAATTTTGGTTAACCTGCTTGGTTAACTTCTGCTTCTAACTGTCGATGATTTACCAGTTGCAGTAATCCTTGATTAAAAAGATAATCAGCTGTGAACAAACTGGCCCTTAGATTATCATGGGATTTTTGGGACTTGACTCTATTCTTTTGGTTAGACTAGGCATCAATTAAAATTTCGTGTAGAAAATTTGCTGGTTCCTTTTCACTACGATCAAATTGATAGATATTGGTTCTTCTTGTGGAAATATTTCACTGCTTCTTCGGAAAAACCTCCCAACTCATGATTTCTTTAGATAAACCTTCTGTGTAGGTTTCTTAATAGGAAACTTGCCGGCAAACATTTCTTCACGGTTCTTTCGGTAAGTTTAACACCAATCACTTCTGCTTCTAACTGTCATCTCACAACTTCATCGGCAACTTATCAAAGCTAGAGTTACTTTTGCGAAAGCTGCCAGTCCGTCCATTAGTTCTTGTTGTGTTCTTTCTAACGTATGGTTCTTTTTGCATGAAACCTAAATCTCCTTTTAGTACTTCTGCTTTAGTTCCTGTTTTTTGAGAGCTATCGATCTTTTTTTTTAGCAAATCTACCAGTTCGATAATCTTAGGGTAAACGTGTAAGCTCATTTACTATTCCTATTTACTACGATCAAATTTCTAAGTATTGGTTCTTCTTCCTGACATATTTCCCTACTACTTAGGTTACACATCCCAACTGATGATGTTATTTGTCAGATAAACCTTCTAGTTGAGGTTTTTTTAATAAGAATCTTCCTTCAAGGAATATTTCTTCAAGGTTTTTTTCTGTCAGCCCAACATCATAATCACTTCTGCTTCTACCTGCCATCTCACACCTTCACCCGAAACTCATCCCAGCTAAAGTTACTTCTGGGAAAGCTCCCAGTCCATCTATACATAGTTCTTTTATGTTCATTCTAGCATACGGTTCTTCTAATAAAGCTAAATCATCTTATGGTAGGTGTACTTCTGGTTAGCTTCAGTTCCCGTTTCTTGCGAGCTACCGATCTTTAGATAACTTGCCATTCACGTTTCTTGTTATTTGCTTTCTCGCTCTAGATCTTTATTCAATCTGACTTCTTATTGTTCTTCTAATAAATCTAACAATTTTCAATTCTGTTAGTAACCCAGCTCATTCATCATTTTTGTGATTATACCTCCCTGGTCCCTTCACACTTATTTTTATAGTAAGGGCCAATTTTACAGTGCTCTCTTACCAGAATAAGTGCCACTAAAGATTCCCATGTTTGCACTTTAAGCCTGCATATTTCCAGTTAAAAAGTTTGAGTAAGTGGCCCAATATGGGAGACTGAAGTAAGTGTCACTTATTCAGGTCAGTTGGGTCTGTGGAATTGGGCTTTAGTCTTCATATTTTCACCTCTTAATTGCCACTTACTTTGACTGTGAAATTGGGCCTAAGCATTTCAGTTTATATGATAAGGATACTTTAGTTCCCTATTGGGTATGATATCTACCTAAACCTCAGTTAAAAAAAAAAAATTTGCGCTATAGACATTTCTACATACATTTTTCTCAGTGTAGCAAAGCTAAAAATATCAAAATCGTCCTGCTGATGCCACACTATGCCGCCCCCTGACTGCTGGGCCTGCCGGAAACTGTTATAGAATATGTGCAAGAGAAGAAGATGTATATTTTTATATTTTTTTAAAGCCTTGCCATCATAATCATCATCATCGTTTCTCTCTCCACCTTTTCTGTCATAATCTTCAATTCGTCATCTGCCAAAAAACCTCGCTATACCTCTTTCTTTTATCTACATATATATTGCAACTCTTTGATAAACCTACGTATACGAGTTCGAGAATAATATGTTGCTGCTTCAGTGTTTCTTCTGGGAAGCGATGTCGACATCGCCGCCGCCATCATCGTCGACGACGACGACGACCATCTTTGGCAATCCATCTTAGCCTCATGCATTCCTTCCGGCTGGTTTTGAAAACTCTATTGCTGCTTCTGAACAACTGGACTGGACTGGGGATATGATAGAGCAAAGAATGGCGACGATGATGGTCGAACCTGGCAACACCACCATCATCTTCTATAGTCAGACATACATTTTCACGATTTATATCCTATCAATATTTCAAAAATGATAAATACAATCCATAAATAAGGTGCAAAATGGGCGCACATAGGACCAACCGACCAACCGAACGGAACGACCTTTATAGACGAAGAAAAAGAAGAAGGTGGTATATATCGGCAGCAGCAGCGCGCAACACCCATCACCATCAAACGAAGACATGAAATCCTTTATGCAAGAAACGACCAAGCAGCAGCGCGGCAAGGACCTTTCTTCTTCTCTTATATGTGCCTGATGGCTCGTCGAACGTCATACGTGTTATAAAATATCTCCTCAATGATTGGGAGGTGGTGGCGGCGCGGCGGCGGCGTTTTTAGATAGATGGATGGATGAATGGATGAATTGGATATGTGTTTGTGCAAGAATATCCTTACAGCAAGGATATTTCACTCATTCACCGGCTGAGACGAAAACGAAACTATATTCTCTATGACCTTATAGCAGCCAAGAAGAAACACATCAGGTTCGTCTCATGGCTTCAATCTGTCGAACGTCGTCGAACGTCGGTCGTTCGTTGAAATGGAAGGAGCAAAGCATATTGATATGTTGCCTCAACTAATATTATGGAAACTCTCATGCAATGGACGTCTCCTTGGATATCACTCAAAAATATACATATATCTATTTTTACCACCTCCCACTCTTAGTATAGAAGTTGATGGTGGGGATGGTGATGATGATGATGATGGCACCGAATGTGCATCCTGGACATATAAAGATCTAAAGAAGATCCTGATGTTGCCTCTGCTGACTTCCCAGGGATAGGTAATCTATTTGGATTCACATCTTCTTCTTCTAGGTACTTCTAAAGATTTTTGATGAAAGGATTTTCCAATACGGTGGTGGCCAAGTTCTTGGCATCCATCCTTTCACAGCAGCCATCCAGCCAGCCAGCTATGATGAATGTGGTAACATCAATAAATTTTGATGTTTTCAGGAAGACAATGTTATACATATATGTGTTGGATCAAAAAACATAAAATAAAATAAAGGATAAATAAAAATCCTGGCGATGTGGTGAGAATTTTTTAAGATGAGAAATGGCTACGTATTTGATTTTTTCGGAATTCATATGTTTGATAGGTAGATACGTATGTGATGTCTGTCCGGGAGTTGGGGTTATTAGTGTAGGTACCTACATATAGTTGTCGACAAATTGCAAACGGACGAAATGTTCAATTTTTTAGACATATTGACAGATGGCTCTCAAAGGAGATAGATTTTTTTTTTTGTAGTAGTAGTAGTATTGGAAAATTGAAGTGATTGAAATGTCAATGATTTAACATACGAATGAGAAGGAGGAGGTTTTCAAAAAGTTTTGTAGGAGTCTTAGTTTTGAAATAGATACAGTTATCATTTGGCTAAACAAGAGCTTGACCTTACCCTAATTCTCAATGGAAGGTTAGGTTAGATTTACGTATGGTTGTCAGCGGAAAAGCTTGAGGCCATTAGACCATAGGTTAACCCATTGTGATACCACAAGAATCTAGGAAACTTTCTACCTACTTTGAAACGAACCGAGGTGTTGGTCGGCAGGATTCCTTACTTAACCCGTCACTTTGGCTTACCACGAAGAGGTGGCTACTTAAAAACCATAATAAACGCTGGGAATCCCGACCCCTCCCTCCCTTACCCCCATTATAACCCCATACTTACAGGGGTATGAGGCTGATCCTAGCAACAGGAGGGAGAGGGCCACAGGCTACGGCTGCTGGCATGCTAGCGAAGCACGTCCTAGCTCGTCGGGGTGGGAGGGGGTTCTTGCCACCGTAGCACTGGACAATTGTTATGTAAACATCATGCTGAATAAATAAAAAAAAAAAATGATTTTTGGGTTAAGCAATATTTTGTCGAGTCCGAATGCGTCCAAAAGGGTGAGGAGTGATTCCTATAGGGGGGGGGGGAGGGCCCAAGATGTTGGTGGTGCTCCGGAGATTTTAGCCTACCCATTGTAACCCGAGGATACCACCATGGCTACTGCAACTCCTTGAACCATTTAGAGCTTCTTACGAAGAGCGCCAGACTATCAATGTCATGATTTGCCAGATCATGAGGATTATTGTAGTAGTAGAATTCTCCTAATTGGAGCCGTCTTTGATATAGAGTACGACATGTGCAGAAAAGGTTAGGAATCGATTCTTTTTTTCATCCATACAACTCCTACAGAAATCGTTAGAAAATAATAAGAACATAAAAAAATTATGAGAACATAAGTGGCAAATTTGATAAAAATTGGCCTGTTTAATGTACCTTCCAAAATGGTATAACACATGTTTGTGTCTACAACCATAACCAATAAAATTGGCATTTAATCTACTAAAGTAGTTTTTTAACATTTTATCAGATGAAATTATGTAACAAAGTTAAGAATTGAAAATATTTGCAAATAATACGCTTTTATGCATTTTAATGCCTATTTTATTACAAGTCAATTTTGATTTGAGAAAGTGTTATTTTTGGTCAAAAAATGTTGGAGAAATTTCACGAAGATCCGGAGTTCTTCAAAAAAAATATTGTGGAGTGATGAGTCATCTCTTAAAAGGGATGGATATTTCAATATCCATAATTTACATAGCTGGAAACTGGAAAATCCAAATTTTATGCGCGAGGACAGATCGTAGTACCAATTCAAAATCAATTACTGGACAGGTATCCTGAAAGGACAAATTATAGGCCCTTTTCAATTACCAGGCAACTTAGATGGTGAAGCCTATCTTAATTTCTTGCAAACTAATTTGCCAACTCTATTGCAAGAAGTGCCCGAGGAGCTAAGGAATTCAATGTGGCACCTACTGACAAAATCGAAAAGAGAACAACGCGGGTAGGATGCTTAAATCAAACAGACATACCTATACTTTAGATTCCCAAAAAAATATCTATATCATGCGAGAAATATATCATGAGAGAAAAGTATCACGCGAAAAAAATAACATGCAAGCGAGAAATATTAGATGTAAAAAAATATATCATGCTTGGAATATCGTCTTTTATCTCGTATGATATATTTTCTGCATGATATTTTTCTTGCGGGACATATTTCTAGCCCGGATGAATATTTCGCATGATATACGCATGCTACTTTGCAAGGGTGATATTATTTTACTCGCATGATAATTTTCTCCCATGATATTTTTCTTGAATGTACATATATTTCTCGTATACTACTTTCCCTCATGAAATTTTGTTTGCATGATATAATTCTCTGACACGACATATTTGTAACTCGCATGATATTTTTCTCGCATGATATCTTTTGTCACAAGATATATTTCAAGAAAGATATTTTTCTGGCAGGATTATTTCTCGCATGATACTTTTCTTGCATGATATATTTCTCGCATGCTACTTTTCCCTCATGATGTTTTTTTTCTTTTATGATATTTTTCTCACAAGACATACATATTTTGCGAATGATATTTTTCTAGCATAATGCATGTATATTTTGTGTATTTTCCGCCTGATATATCTCTCGCATGATATTTTTCTTGCATATGACATTACTTCTATTTCTCTTACATGACATATTAAGGTATATCTCGCGTGACATTTTTCTCACATGATAATATCTTTCTCACAAGATATATTTCTAGCATGATATTTTTCTCGCAGGATTATTTCTCGCATGATAATTCTCTCAAGCTAATTTTCTCTCATGATGGGGGCGCAGATTGGAAGTGACTCTTTCTCTCATGATGTTTTTTTTTTGCATCATATTTTCCTCGCATGACATACATACTTCTGGAATGATATTTTTTCGCTGACATATTTCGCGAATGATATTTTTCTCGCATGACATATATTTTTCACATTATATTTTTCTAGTTCTGGTTTTTTTTTCTTCTACTTTTCTGGTATTATATATTTCTCCCATGATAATTTTCTCGCACGATATACATATTTCTATAATATTTACAATTTCTTTTGAGGTTTTAAGGAACACAATGTTTAAATTTTTTAGAACACGATTACATTCATATAAAAAAAGACGACCTACGACACCTACTTTTAGAACTACCTACTGTGTTAAGGACGGAGCCATATTAAATCAGTTAAAAATAACAAACTTTAAATTAAATTTATTGCATTTATATCGCCTTTGAAAGCAAAAATTCCCCCTAAATATGGTATTTATGTTTTTTTTTTTGTTAGGTATTATTTAACCATGACCTAAACTGATTTCCCCTGAAAAATGGATATTCCCAACATTTTGCATTTACATCGAATCAAACTGACTCATTCATTTTTTTTATTAAAAGTCCCTGAATTTCACTTGAAAAATATATAAATATAATTTTCACTGCATTTTCCAAATATAGATGCACTTGTGTGATTGATTGAATGATTTAAGCATCTATAAAAGAAGCAGCGGGGGAAGCTAATAAAAAAAAGAAACTTGGATCGCGCATCGACATTATTATATTTTTGTATATATAGTCATTGTCGTCGTATATTCATCGTTGTCGCTGTTGGCGATGATTATTTTTCACAAAATGTCATAAAGCTGCCACAACGCCAAAGCAATTCATCTCAAGCATGTTGTAGGTATAGTCACCCATCATGTGGGTGGGGAATATAACAAATAACAAGGGGTTATGTTGGAGAGAAGTTGTTTTTCGGGACGCGAATTAAATAAAATAACAACCAAATAAATAAAAACCACATGTCATAATCGAGCGTTGTAAGGCGGCGCGGCACTGTGACCGACCACAAGTGGGCAACGTGCGGGACGGTGGCGTCAAAATGCTGTGCTGTTCCCCCGACTACGACGACATCGAAGACACAGACTGAGCGAGAGTGCGGTTTTTCGTTCACCGTCAATAATCTTTCGAATGAAATTAATTACCCGCAGGTGAATGCTGTTCGCTGTTGCACACAAATTTACAACACGCTCTCTGGCAAGGCGAAATGTCAACCTGACAGACGACGACTACGACTTATAGACAACGACACCATAGCTAGAGAGACACTCGCAGTGTGTTTTTGCTAAATGATTGAGTCATTTTTCTCATGAGGCAATGCTGTCACATCCCCAGGCTGGCGGGGGGTTGGGAACTGGGCAGAGTTGTGCTGCAGATTGCGCAGTTTGGCGGCAAATTGGCGGACGCAAAAATTTGCCTGCATCGATCGTTGGTCGTTACTATAATATAAAAAAGTGCTGCAACCATAGATCGAGCAGTCAGCGCCAGCAGCAGCAGCAGTTTGAATAGAAGCGCAGCATTATACTCTGCTGCGGCATCAGAGCTTCAACGGCAATATAGTCACAAGAGAGAGAGAGAATGAGATAGCATTTATATCTATCTAATGAATTTGCATGGAGGATGTGGAAGTTGACGGTTGCAATCAATGTTGGAAAATTAAAATTCATAAATAAAATTGGAAAATAAGAAAAAGAAGAAATAAAAAAAAAATTAAATAAAATGAAATGAATGAATGATTGACGATGTCATTGGGAAAAACTGTGAGGAAAATTAATTTAGATTATGATTTGTGAGCAATAAAGCGAAAATAGAATGGAATTTGAATATTGACTTGGCTTGGCTATGGCTATGGCTTTGGCTCTGCAATGATGATGATGGCAGATTGTGAGATCATTTTCACTTAGGAGATGTCTATTGGCGATGACAGTCGAGATCTTGAAAACTCATAAATCGTCATATTATTATTATTATTATTATTTTTACTGTCAGATCATGGTTGTTGATTAATTTATTTTTATTCTTATTTTTTTTTCTGAAAGGGGGGTGAGAGAAACGATACAATTGCAAAATTTAATTACTTTTATACATTAGAAATTTTCATATACAAATTAATAATAATTTTATGTCATTTTTGTTGAAACAATGTAGGCTTTTTTTGTTTTTATTGTATTCAAAGATGTTTTGAAGGTTATCTCATCTCGCCTTCGTTTATTGATTCATTCGCTATACATATCTAATAAGTTAAGAACTTAATGAATTTAAAGCTATGGCATTGTCTTGTCAGCTTTAAATACTGATTGGCAACATTATTTTGACCGTCAGAGAATTTGAACGATTATCACGCAGGAAAATGATAGGTTAAAAATAACGTAAGACTCGGTTAAGTTAAATAACACACATTGTTAATATACAACGTGCAGACTTAAATTATACGAGTCAACTCGATTAAACAAAATTATTTAAACCTACACACTGATTCGGCTAAAGTGTGCTAAATTTTATTAAATTACTTCTGGGTTCGTTCGTTTGGTTTCAATAACCGATTAAGTTAATTAATGAAACATACTTAGTAACCAATCTACTCATTTAATATAAACAAATTTCAAAATTGCGAATCCTAACCAAGTTTCTCCATTAATATAAAATTTGTAGGTTTTTATTTTTAACAATATCTATATTTTAATCCAGTCGACTGATGTTAGAATTAATACATTGAACTATGTAATTTTTACCCTTGAGTATACATAATATTTAAGACATTTTTTTTAACCCATATCAAAAAACGCTCGCTAGTTTGGGCTTAGATTGGTTAGGTTTTTTCAACATTTAATAACATATTATAGTTGTGTCAAAAAAAAAACAATCATTGGTGTCAAAACTGCCGCAAAATCCATTGCACTAACAGAAAAAATTGTTATGATCTTTTTTGTGTAGAATTTTATAAAATATAATCTGAACCCTCCCACTCTCGTAGCGCCACCTTATAAACATTTACCAAACTCAAAAATTTAAATTTCGAGGAAATCTTTATGCTATAAGGAAAAAGCTCAAATATAAGAAAAGTGGGAGTGACTTTTGAAAACAAATATACATACACGTCATGTCATTCTCTACGTCCGAAAGATTTTAGTTACAAAACCTCATCTTTCTAGTGATATAATGTAGGAAGAAATCTTAGATGTAAGAAATGTGGGCGTGGTTGTAGGTGGATTTCGAAAAAAAAAATGCAATTGACATGATTCTGACTAAAGAAAATTGTATTATAAATTTTCAGTCTTCTAAGGATGTTTTTTTAGGATAAAATTCGAATACATATAAGAAAATTGAGCGTGGTAGTGGGCGTGGCAAAGGCACAAGTAATGTCTACTGTGGAAGAGAGCTTAATATAAAAATTTTAACTTTCATAGGATATTTAATAAGGTGAAAACAAAAATTTTATGAAAGAGAGCGTGACAAGTGGGCGGATTTTACGGAAAATCGCTTTCCAAATCATCTTGCTGCGCTTATAGATATGAAGTATTAATATTTTAAAGGAATTGATTCATTGGTTTTTGAGTCCATAACCAAGGCTTATACAAACAACCGATTCATTTTTATATATTTAGATTTTTTTTTTGATTTAATATTTCATTCTAAAATTCTGATACGTTTCCTAGAAATTTACAAAAATTCAGCTTAGACAAATTTTTTTTAATGAAAAACTGAAAATTACCTTTTGGACTACAAAGTGTATGAAGGACCCTTTTCCGAAAAAAGCGTCCATTGTTGAGTCAGGGCTTTCGCAGAGACAGGATTAGTGTGTCAATACTATCTCCAAAGCATCCAAAAGAATATTTCTGTCAGCCAGTGTTAACGCAATACAAAAATAAAAAAGTAGCTAAGCCAACATCAAAAAATCGCCACAATAAAAATAGTCAATAAAATTTACCTAAATAAACAATTATAGATATCTATCTAACTAATGCCCAATTTTACAGCGTAAAATTATCGGAATAAGTGACACTTAAGGCCATATTGGCCACTTAAGTGCCACTTAGGTACTCAGACATTGAAACTTCACCTAATTGTGCACTGTGAAACTGGCCCTTAAACTAACATGAATCTTTAATCTACGTTCATCCACAAATCTTAGTCATGAAAATCTTAACTTTTAGAGTCTCGATTTTTATAAATTGTAATCCTAATTACTAAGAACTGCTTGTCCCTAAATATTAATAAACAACAGCTATATAGATTATTTCTAGCGACTTGTATTAATATTTTGGACAAGCATTTGTGGAATAAAAAAATTAAAAATAGGATTAAAATTAAAGACAAATTTAAAATGGAAAACTAATTTGTTTCTGTATAAAAATTTCGCTAGATATAACGACAAAGTCTCTGAATCGACATTCCTGCTATTAGCGTAAATGTTGATCTAAAAAGCAGAACTCCTATCAAAAATAAAAATTCGTTAGGCCAACATCAAAAAGTCGCTATGCATTGCTAAAAGTCGCCACAATAAAAATAGTTGATAAATTATACCTAAATAAAAAATTGTATTTGAACAAAATTTTATTTTTGTGCTTAAAAAAAAAAAAAAAAACTATTACCAATTCATACAAAATCTACATGATGTACAAATTTTATTCATGAAAAGCTTAACTTTTAGAGCCAGTATAAATAATATTGTAATAAATTGATCGATTTCTATACATTTTTACGTAATTTTAATTTTAATTATTTTTTCGGTCCAATGTCTCTCAAACTATATACATAGGTTGACCACATCCTTAAATTGTTGGGAAAAAGTGAAAGCCTTTAAGCAAAAGTTCAAAATGTATGAAAATGAGAGTATCTACATATTATATTTTTCATTCATTTCCGACATGTTTGCCTTAAATATTAATAAACAAGTCGCTAGAAATAATCTATAGCGGGATGGAAAACATTTTTGTCGCTACCAGAGTGAAAATTTCGCTAAAAAGTCGCTAGAATGACAATAATGTTTAGATACTGCGACAAAGTCGTTACAACGACATTACTTCTGTCAGCTCATATAATGTTCTTGGTAGCAAAACCCATATGATTAAAATCTGAAACACTTTATTTTCTTGGTTATTTAAAAGAGAGAGAGAGTTTCATTCTTTTACACCCTAAAAAAAAACGAGATTCGCAAGACTTAGACTAACCTATGTTGATTTGCGATTTGGATGATATCTATAAGATGTTCCATGATAAGATTTCAAATTGTAATTGGACATATTTTGTACATCCTTTTAATAAAATTCCAAGCCTAGTCCCTGTGTAAGACCACTTAGTTATCACTCTACACTCTCCTGGGTAGATCATATATCTTTAATATCATCTCTAAATGACGACTTTCCCATCAATTTCTGGTTTTTCTGAAGTATCCATGAGAGATCATTTTGTCATCTTTAAAATGTTCTAACTTTTTAAATCTAGAATTCGATTTTTATTACAAATGTAAACATTATCCAATGAATAAAGTAAAAGTCATGGAAATTGTTAATTCTTGACAAAAAAAAAATGAAATTATTGACTTACACCATAATTTCAATTTAATTAACTTTAACTGATTACCGAAAACAAAACCAATTGACAATAATTTATGTTGGAATTTAATAGACAGACTGATTTCATATAAATTGATGTGATAATTTCGATTGATAATCATCATCATGCATCCACAATATAGTTGTAACGTAACACACCCCCACCAACATTGTTAAAATAATTACAAAAAATTAATGACAAAATTCCATTTGCTATAATAAAACATAAATATGAATAAAGGCATAAAAGACAAAAAACAATTTTTAGATTGATTTGATTTTGAGGCCGTGTGACAAAATTTTTAAATTCAATTTTCTTTTTAAGTTTATAGTCAAACACAACAACAATGCTCCAATTTTTTGTTTTTTTTTATCTTCACATACGTCGACGAACGGTTCGCTGATGTGGTCGGTCTAGGAGTGTAAAAGAAGGGAATGTATGTATATTGGGGAGATGGGGATATAAGTAAGCACTTTGAATCTCATCACGCCAAGAGGCTGTCATATTCTCTATATAGCTTGTTCCGGACCCGACCGAACTAACTTGAGTATACAAACGAATTCTGATTTCCCCATGGGGTTGGTTTGAGTCGAATGAGACATGTTTATGTTCCACGAAGGACCGGACTAATACTTAAGGCTACAAAAAAAAAAGATGAACCATGTTTACCATCTACCAGCACTACATATCTATATACAAGTTGGTGTCCAAAATGAAGCTGAGTGCAAAAGAGTGATGAAAAAAAAAATAGCAATAACGACAAAATTATAATAATAAGACACATCCACCCGCCAGCGCCACCACCCACCGATTACGGAGTATGCCGCGGCAATAAATAATAGAAGAGGAGTGGGTACGTTAAAGGAGAAATATACACAAGTTTGCTTGGGTTTTATAGGAAAAGGACGACGACTATCGTAAACGACAACGTAAAAAACACTGTTTAATAGGAGTAATTAAATTTTCTAACAAACATGACGAGATAATGGACTCGAGCCATTAGACTGGACTGACCCATCGTCATCGTAGAAGTCGTCGGTCGTCACCGTAAGGGTGGTGTAAGTAAATGAGAAAGTCGAACAGTGCGAGTGGAGAGCGTTGAGATCCTGATGTATATGTACATACCAGGAAATTGAAATATAAAAACTTCGAAAATCCTGCAAAGATGGATGCAATGTAAAGTGAATGATGGGTGTTAAAAAAAAATTAAGTGAAAAATGATGTGAAATAAAATTATTTTTTTTTTTAATATATGACGTCTTATCCTTTCAAAATAATTATACTTCTTATAAAACGTCTAACCTTTTCATATAAGTATCTTATCTTAATGGTGAGACATCTTACCTTTTATAAAGTACCTTATAAGTCTAGTCACCTTATAAGTCTAGTCAATAAAACACTTGACTCGGAAAAAATCGCTGAATTTTGGCGTCGAATTTTATTTTCAAAATTTTCTATTCTATTTCTATTTAAAAACTAAGCACTAAGATAACTTGATTTAAAATTATTATTAAAGAATGAATAACTGGCTTTAAAAAGAGCTATAATATGATATTGTAAGTGTTGCCGTTGTGTTTTTATAAAATATTTTCCATATTGAATATTATTTTTTTTATTTACCCCTTCCTCCTAAAGAGGGTGAGGGACGAATAGATTGGGCCAATACCTTAAAATCAAGTAATATGATGTACCAACAGTTAAACAAATTGATGCTTTTATCACAAAATGGAAAATTTTTTTAACTAAGCCGTCCGCAAATATAGAAAAGTAAAAATCTTAACTCTTGGTTTATTTCGAAAACGGTAATTTTTATGAAAGAAAAGTGTATTAGTGTTTCTTGCAAAAAATTTTATAATCTACAAATTAGTCCTTGCCATTTTTTCTGTTCAACTTACCATTTGGGAGTTATTCCTGAAAAATCTGAAAAACCATTTCGATGGGGACTGACTTTTGGCAGTTTCTTAAGAACACTATGAGGAGGCTATATGCCAAAATCTAGCTTTCCGGTGAATATTTCCTAATTGGGCTTAATTGACTGGACTACTTATTTTTTTAAAAATTACCGCGCAAAATTTTAAAGAGTTCTCGTTTAAGCAATAAACCCGACTCTAGTTAAAACAGTCCTTTATTTAAAAATTCTTGTTTAAATTTTTCTTAATTTTAAACACTTTAAACAACTCTTCTAAGTAAAGAACCTGTTCTAACAAAACGTCAGCAAACTTTTGTAAAACACGCCTAATTTTGACAGCTGAACAAATCAAACAGAACGAAAACTTAAAAAAAAAACAAAAAGAACCCAATTTGTAATTTTGCCGAGCTATAAGAAAGTGTTTCGAGATTTTAAAACGTTAAAATAGTGAAAATACTAAATAAAAAAGTGAAATAAAAGTTAACTTAGTCAATACTTGCAATATATTATAAAAAAAAAACATAAAACAACATTAAATCGTGTAAAAACACCTATAAATGCGTTTTATTGGTAATTTATAGCTAGTGCAGCAATCAGGTACCAATAAAACGCTCCGGCTGTGTTCAAAAACGCTTTAGCCACTTTTGGTTGTGTTCACAAAGTATTTCTGCTTCCGTGTCTCCACTAAACTACAAATATCATAGAACACAACCATTTTATGAGTGAAAAACAACATTAAGGTTCAAGTCATGAATAATTATATTTTACTGGCAAATTTATCGGCAGTAATTGATTGTTGTTATTGTTCACCGAGGGAAATTTTACTGTGCTAGCTATAAATTTACCAATAAAACGCACCTTATAATATAGAGTTCTCAAATTTTTCTTTTCACGGGCTGATTGTTCTCATATTCCACATAAAGTAATGCGAAGTGATGTTTTTTAAGTTACATTATCTTAGAATACTTTTCAATTGATATTTCGTAGCATTTTTCTATAAAAAAGCATATATTGTTTGAAAATAAAAATACACTTCAATCACGGGAGTTAGATGAACCCGATCTGTGAAAATTGAAATTCTCGTCCAGGGTAGCATTAGTTTTTATTATTGATGGCAAGGCGCTCAAATCAAAGTAATTTTACTTACTTTATGTGGAATATGAGACACAACTTACCTGTGAAATGAACAAAAATTACACTGCTTGTTATAGGTGTTTTTACAGCATTTAACGCAGCACCGCGTGTAGTTTCCTATTTTTGTACATTTTTGTATTGCATGTAATCACTTTAATTACTTTTGTATCACTTGTTTCTTTAATTTACTAAGCTTTTTTACTATTTTAACGACTTAAAATTTGAAAACAATCCTAAAACAAAACAGATCAAATTCCTTTGGGTGCCCCAGCATTTAGCTGTCTAACTGCACTCCTTCCCTGTGTGGATGCATTTGTGTTCGTGTAACTCACAGTGATAAAGCATACTTTAAAAAGATAGAGAAGCGTTTTGCTGGTTTTAAAGTTAGAAGACCTCTTTAACGCTAAAGTATATTTTATGTCGTTTAAAATTTACAAAGAGCCAACTCTCATTCTAAAGTTATTATTTAGAGCCGACTCCCATTTTAAAGTAGATTTAGAGCCGCGTTAAAATGTTTAAAATTTTGCGCCAACAAGTTTAAAAAGGACTTAATTCTTTGAAAGAAACCAACAATTATTTAATAAAGAATATTTATTTATCTTTGAGCTCGTTGAATAATAATTAATAATAATATAATATCAAATAAAACAAATTATAAAAATTGTACTTAGAATCTAAGTAAAGTATTTAGAGATGGTTCTTATAAATTACCTCATAAGTTGATTTTTTTTATTGATTTTTATTTCAAAAACTTAGCTAAGCTAAGAGAAAATTATTCTTAATTAAATTTACAAAAACGTTAGTATGATAAAAATGTACATTTGTTTTATGATTTCCCACTTTTTATATTTGTGTTTTTAACAATAATGCAATAAACAGACTATAGGCGTGTTTTTTGAAATAGTGAAGGTTAGTTTATATGGACATTGGACGCGTTAGCAAAAAAAAAGCCTCATATCCTCAAAAAAAATATTAAGGCTCGTTTAGCATTTGCCAAAACTCCATCTAAACATAGACCTTAAATAGAGTAGAGTGATGAGACAAAAATTAACCGCATTGGACCAGATGAAAAAACCTTTGGTTCATCGCCCGGAGGCCGGAAGGTCAGACTTACAACTCAAATACACCTTAAAATCTGTATAGCAAGGTGGAGAAACTGTGATGCTCTGTGGTGCTTTTTTTTTATTATGGGGTTTAACCATGCAGTGGTTAGAATAGATGGAAGGATGGATACATTTTCATAAATTAACATATTGAATAACACAATGGAACCATTCTCGACCAGTCGACTGGATTTTAAGGCTTGACAATGATCCAAAACATAAAACCAAGGTGGTCAGGGATTGGTTTAACAAAGAAAATATTAGTGGTCTGAGCTGGTCAGCGCAAAGTCCCGGTCTTAACCCATAGACAACTTTTTAGGTGATGTATAAAAGTTTATATCGGGGGAAAAAATTTAAAAAAATCGGAAGAACTTTGGACTCGAATCCAGGAATCTATTCCCCAGAGCAGATGCCAATAATTAGTAAAGAGTTTATCATGGAGATGCCAAGCTACTTTGAATAATTGTGGTCAGTCAACGAAGTATTAACTTGGTAAATAAAGTAAAGTAAAGTTTTATTTTCTAAAATTTCGTTTTTAACAAATTTTCAAATGTGTGCTATTTCTATATCCAGCAGAAATAATGTCATAACAAACAAATTTTTTTTTTATAATTTAACCTTGAGGAGTTTACTTTAATTTTTATTCGTATTTCCATGCGTTTAACGGGAAAGGGCAATTTTTAAGAATGAACTTAAAAAAAAATAGTGAAAAACAACTTTAAACTAAACGCAGGGAGACAGACTTGACCCCTCCCATAATAAAAAATGCTTGTATTGTGTTATTATTTAGCGGCGTCGTTGGGCGCCGCCGTGTGAATCGTAAACGTACGTTCTCCGTTAATAGTAGTAACTAAATCAGTTTCTATCGACCTCGTCGTTTTTGTCACCGTTTTCTTGATCGGTGTCCCCTTCGCTCTCCTCGATGTTTTTGGTTTGCCTGAGAATTTAAAACAAGCATATTCCATATCGAAATAACAACTGATTTTATAATTTTTTCGAGGTATCATCGAATGCAAAACTGCGTGGCCCGTGGGATGAATTAATCTATCAATTTCTATTTTATCTTCAATTGTCGGTTTGCCTATGTATGCTTGTTCAGTTTCATATGTCCCATAAATTAGCACATCTTTTATGGTCTCTTGTGTGCTTATGACAAAATTAAAAGTTTTCTTTGTTGATTTTTTTAGGCGTAGGATATAATTTTTGTACATTTGATTTGCGAAGAAACCATCTTTTGAGAATTCAATGTACAAATCGTTTTCGAATGAAAACAATGCAATTAAACTTCTAACTTCTGTAATTCTATTACGTTTGGTAGAAGACACTAATTTTATATTTGAATGATTTCTATGTAATTCAGATTTTCGTAAAACCGAAAATTTTGGGAAATTACAATAATGCAAATGATTTGTTTGCGAATATATCGCAAAAAATTTGGATTTATTCTTATCAGTTGGTTTGTATTTAAAAATTAAATTTTTGCCATTAATCTTTTGAATTTTTTGAAATTCAATATTTTCATTGCTCTTCCTGGTAATGTTAAACATTTCATAAAATTCTGAATCGTTAATATCATTGGGAAGACATTCTAATTTAGGTGCAATAATTTGGGTAACAGAAAATTTTGCATCTGTTTTATTGCGATCATATATGCACTCTGGAACATGATTATCATTGAAACGAAAGCTTTTAAAAGATTTCTTACAACTTTCACAATCTTCAAAGATGGTATTGTCTAACTCGTTCGAGGTGCCTCCTATGGGGTCCGTTGATGTTTTAGAGGTTTCTTCTTTGGACCCCAAAGATGATGTTGTTGTAGATTTAGATAAATTCGATTCTTCGAATGATTTTACACTTGCTTCTGAATTATTAAACAATAACTGTTTTAAAATAGTAAGTGTCTCGAACATTTTTTCAGCATTTTGTTTCTATATAATTACAACAACAAAAATGTTAATATGTTTTCAAAAAATTTATGATAAGACTTACCTCTTGATTATCTTTATCGATTTTTGACAATAATTTAAGTTTCTCATCGTCTTCAGCTCGATTCGATTTATTTAACCTAGATACACTAGGTTGGTCATAAGTGAGTGCAATTGCAGGTGGTTGCGGCGCCGCGGCCGGCGAAGATCCTGATGCTGGAGTGGGTATTGTTGACATTTGTAGAGGTGATGTTGCCGCTGGTGATGTTGTTTCTTTTATGACTGCACCATTAGACGAATATGACGTGTGAGATCCAATAACTTCTTTGGTATCAGTAAATAATGTTGATAACGTGTTGTTATAAGTTGTCGTTATTGTCGGCGTTGTTGAAATTGGTGAGTTTGTTGATGTAGTTTCTCTCGGGTCAATAAGTTGATTTATAAAATTTGATTTATTTAACCCAGATGATTGTGATTGCGGCGGAGGCGGCGGAAATCGAAATGCTGGATTCTGTGATTTTGACATTTGTAAGGGTGAAGTTGGTGCAGTTACTGTTACTGGAACATGATTATCATTGATAAGAACACTTTTAAAAGATCTCTTAGAACGATTACAATCTTCAAAATCGTTATTGTCTGACTCGTCAGAGGTTCCACCTTCCTTTGAATCATGTAATACTTTCGCTCTTACTTCTGGATTGTAATAAAAAAAATTTGTCAGCATCTAAAATCTATAAAAATATGTAATAAAAAAAAAAAAGTTAAAATGGTTTCACTAAGTAAAAAAATTTATTATTAGACTTACCAGTAGAATTGTATTTCCTTCATACAAATACGAAGATGAACTTGGAATATAGATGCAATCAAGTTTCTCATAGTCCTTAGCTCCACAGCCACTGCTCTTGACATTACATTGTTCGTTATTACTGTTTTCTTTGTCAGAAAACAATTGTTTTTGCAATTCAGCTGATTTTGTGGGATTTATAGAATTCGATTTATTTAACGCAGATACACTAGGCTGGTCATTAGTGTGTGCAATTACACTTGGTAGCGGCGGAGGCAGCGATGACGCTAGAGTTGGCGATGTTGACATTTGTAGGGCTGAAGGTGGTGTTGCTGTTGCTTGTTTATTGGCTGCATCATTAGACGAAGATGATGTGTGAGTTTGAATGACTTCATTATCTAATGGTGGTGAAGTGTTGTTATAAGTTGTTATTCCTGTCGTCGTTGTTGAAATTGGTGGGGCTGTTGAGGAAATATCTCTTGGGTCAATAGGTTGATTCCATTTATTTAACCCAGGTACACTAGGTAGGTTATAAGCGAGTGCAATTACAGATGGTTGCGGCGCCGGCGAAGATAGCGATGCTGGAGTGTGTATTGTTGACATTTGTAGGGGTGGTGGTGGTGGTGTTGTTGTTGATTGTGTTTTACGTGCACTATTAGATGAAGATGATTTGACAGTCGAAACAATTGGTGAAGTTTCTGATTTTCGATTATAATCGGGTTTATAAAAAAGTTGTTGCTGGCTCCGTTTTTCTTTACGGTACGATAATTGTGGAGGAAGCGATGTTTTCGCTGGTAATGCCATTTGTTTTGCGGCAGTACCTTTAGACGAAGATGATTTAACAGTCGAAACCATTGGTGAAGTTTTAGATTTTCGATTACAATCAAATTTGAGTTTTTTCGGCACAGTTAAGGGTTGTTGCTGGGTTCGTTTTTTTTTTTTTTACGAAACGATAATTGTGGATGAAGTGCTTTTGTTTGTTTAATGGCTGCAACATTAGACGAATATGAAGTGTGAGATCCAAGAACTTCTTCGGTATCAGCAATTAATGTTGGTAACGTGGTGTTATAAGTTGTCGTTTTTGTCGTCGTCTTTGAAAGAGTGAGGTCAATAGGTTGCGGCTGTTCATGACTATTCATTATTGGTGGAGTTTGATCATATACTGTAACTGTGGAGGAAGTGTTGATGCCGGTGGTTTACATTTTCCTTTATATTTAAAAATTTAGTATTTATATTATTGGCCGAATTCACAGGCCAATAATTATTTACTAATGTGCACTTTTTCTTTAAGATTGTGTTGGTAGCATAATTAGTTGTCGATGAAGCTCGGAGTTTTCGTTGTTATTGTAGTTTTTGGTTGTTGTTGTTGTTTGGAAAATACTTCCACCAAAAAAAATTAAAAATTGTTTACAAAATATACATATATATAATTCAATATTCACCTGTATGATTTTGAGATTTTAAATATCATCCGTTAAAAAGAAAAGAATAAAAATGTGCGAAAAATAACTAAAAGGAATGTCTGTTTTTGAAACATCAAAAATGGTATCAAAAAAAAATTCCTGAAACATGGATTATTGTTTTTTTTCGATTACCTTTTCAGTTTTATAAAATTTATTTCAATTGAACTTCACCCAGATTTTCTAATTTTTCAAGTTTGAACTTTCAAATATTTTTATCTTATAAAATTTTTTTTATATTTGTAACTTTTTTGAATTTTAAATATCTATTAAAAAAAAAGTTAATGCTGTAAGAATTTCCTTTTTAGAATAAAGTTCTTGACCCTATTTTACCCTACTTAAAATTTGAATTCAAAAAAATCCCTTCTACGTGATCGTCCATATAACCGTTTATCACTCACAGTATAATAAGTTCAAAAAATTTAAAACAAGGAATTATTTCACTGTTTTAAGTTCGTCATTAAATTAAGAGAGTAAAACTATGAATAGATTTCTTAACGTGCGTCATCGTCTCGCTTTCAAACTGCATTGTAAATCCAGACATCAATGAGTCATTTGCCCACTCTGGCATTTATAATCGTAAGATAATAATTTAAATTATTTATCATTAAACTGTGTCTAATCGAGCTCGCAAACATCGGCTTTCATAGCGAGTTGAGTGGTTTTACAATACTCTTGAATATTCTGATATATACATATGTTATGTATGTTTCCATTAAAATTCTGTACGATAAGAAATTTGTGTGCAATTTTATTCACTTCCGATAGCTATGTTATCTCAAAATTATTTTTTTTTATTTGAAAAACTCAACAAATTGTTAAACACTATTTACTTAATATTTTACGTGTGATGAGCAAATTAATGTAATTTTTCCAACACATAAACTCATATTTTCAATTCTAAAGACGTATTTTGCGCGTTCAGAAAAATAAGATCTCAAAGATTCTTCTCATTGAAAACGTGAGCAAGCGAATCCAAGATTTTTTTTCGACTGAGTTTTGACAGCAAAGGTGAGAAATTTTGTTGTTGCAAATAATACAATTTTGAAGAAAGATCTATCATTTTTTTCAAATTACTATTTATAAAATATTTGATAAATTATATGGATTTTTCCAATTATTTACACAGAAATTCAAACATTTTTAGATACAAAAAAAAAACAGATTAATAATTATATATAAATAAAACAAATTATACCGCAACGACAGCTAACTTGTCTAGGCGAGAGCTTTTTTTCTACTATTTTATAATAATAAAACTTATAACAATTTGATTAAGTGTCGTGAATTTGTTGTAAGAGAAAAATAAATTGTCGGACTTGGTTTTTTTTTTTTTATTGGTCACTATAGGGGTAAATAATCAAAATAGATTAGATTTTATATTTTATGAGTACAATATTATTAACAAAAGTCATTCAAGCATGGCTGAGTTCTATTTGCAACGTTGTTGCACATGCCTTGCAAAAAATAATTATTCAATGCATTCTAATAAATGTAAACAGTATAGGCGGTTATCGAAGACAAAAATTTACAGATTTTACTCATAAGGCGTTTTTATTTTTTAGTTCAGAGCAGAGCCTGAACTGTCAAACAAAACATTGTGTTTCTTTTTTACCTCTGAACATTCAGATTTCAGAGCTTCAAATTTTTGTTTCTTTTTTCGTTCTGAACGTGTTCTGAGCTTGTTCAGAGCTCAGAATAAAATAACTGAGCAGACCGAGTTGAATGCTGAACACAAGCATTTGACAGGTGAAATTGAAAAAAAGCTAAATGTTCAGGTGTGTTTCAAAAATAGTTCAGAGCGCTCAGAACACGCTTTGTTCAGAGGATGTTCAGAGCATCCTCGATATGCTCGGACTCTGTTCAGAACTCTAGTCTGATCTAAATAAGAAAAACGCCTATAGAGCTCCATAAAAAAAACATCACTAATCTATAATGATTTTTAATTTGAATCCCATAGTTGCATCAAAACTTCTGAAATATGTATTTTTATTCTAAAATTACAATATGTATTTTTAACGCCACACCCCAGTTGGCGGTAATTTAACGGTTCAGTTCAGTTTATTTGATTGACGGTTGATGTTGAAGAAAATCAAATATTTGCATAAATTTGCTCAAATTGTCTTTCAACTTATTGAACTGTTTATATAGACAAGTTATTTGATTTACTCTCAAAGTGAAGCCTTTTTAACCCGAGACCAAATTTAGAAATAACTTGATGTGTAACTCAACCTCACTGCAAACCGGATTTACCTAATTTTTTTTATTCGATAATATTTTGCATTTTGAACTCATCTTTTAATAAATTCAAGAAACTGGAGTCGTATAATTTCTTTAGGCAATAATAATGGTTTTGACAGTTAAGCAGTATTCATTCATCTGAGTATATTAAAGCCAAGCACCAATTAAGTTGACAACCAAATTGAATCGTGTATGAGCTGCTTTAAATGAAGTCTGCCATTTTATTTGCATTTGAGGACCTTAACCTTGAACATCTGAACATTAGAACTAAATTTTTAAGATTATTAAAGAAGTTCAAGTATAATGGTTCCTATGCATATTCTAGGTTCAATAATATGCGTTGGCTTAGACGTATTGGTAAAGTTTTGTGACATAAATTTGTAGCCTGAGATTTTAGTTGAGTTCAAGGACCTTAATTTGAAAGATCCGATAATTAGAACAGAAGATAAAATCCTATCAAATCAACCCTTTGCGATTATTAGGTATATTTAAGTTGCTTCGCTACGTTAATCCTACCTCTAGACTGATTAACGTTAATTTAAATATACTAACCTTCAACAACTGGCCCTTAGAACTAATGTTGTAAGTTTATTACCTTATACCTTTGCATATTTTAGGTTCAAAAATAGCATTGGTTTGGACGTAGGTCAAGTTCAAAAATCAAATTGGTTTAGACGTTGGTCAAGTTCAAAAATCGCATTGGTGTAGACGTAGGTCAAGTTCAAAATCTCATTGGCTTAGACGTAGGTCATTTTCAAAAATCGTATTGGCTTAGACGTAGGTTCAAGTTTTGTCGCATAAATTTGTAGCCTGAGATTTTAGTTGAGTTCTAAGACGAAAGATCCGATAATTAGAACAGAAGATAAAATTCTATCAAATCAACCCTTTTCGATTAGGTATTATATTTAAGTTGCTTCACTAGGTTAATCCTACCTCTAGCTTGATTAACCTTAATTTAAATCCCTTAAACTTCAACATCTGGCCATTATGGAACCAAAGTTATACATAATGTATGTACCTACGTCCTACATAGATACGTATAGGTATATGAATTTTGTTGGCGATGCTAACGAAGCCAATTTTTTTTATTCAGTGTTTTAATTTATGCAACTACTTATTTTGATGAATTAAACCTAAACGTTTTTCACCTACACTTTTATGTTATTTCAATGTTTTCTTAACTGAATAAATTAGTTTGATATTCATTTTAAGAGCTTTATTTTATATATATATTTATATCCGATTGTTAGAGCAGTAGTTATAAGCCAACGAAACCAACCTAATCGTACCATTACGAATAATATTTGCAAAATACAAAATTCGTTATTTCTTGTCATGAAAAAGTGCTACTCACCTTAGCCGTTCGGATTCGGCAGAAAATTGTAGGTCCTCTCTATTCCTTCCAATAATACGCACACATAGGAATGGCTGGAAGTTGTAAGTAACTATGGCCCTTGTTCTACACGAACTGTATAGCGTCGCCAACCAATTTATTTTTTTTATTTAACTAATCGTCTAAAAAGTTTTTTAACTGTCGAAAGGCCGTGCCTATTTACCAAAATTTTGTCAAAATATTATGACACTAAATGACAACTAGTCAAAACAACGCAAAAAAAAGTTTGTTAGTTTTTTTTTTTTTAATAAACTTCAAAATCTACATAATTTACAAAATTTTCGAACAAAAATTGACAATTATAAACACGTTTAGAGTCAGCTCAGTTCAACCAACAACAACTACTTTTATAACTGACAGATGAACAAAAATTCCCCACAGAAACAACAACAACAACAACAAAATAACAAAGCAAAATCATTTCGAAAATTTAATCATCAATTTAATTGGAATTCCTGTGCATATTACTTATCTCTAACTGTGATCATAAATTGACGGTTATTTGCTAATTTCAATTAAAAATACTTGCAATAAAAAAAAAAAAAATATTGAAGAAAAATCTATCTTAGCCATACATCGAGCATTGCATGTTGCCTACTGAACACTAAACAAGCCAAGCATTTTAAAAGATAATTTAGGCGCGCACATACATTTAAATGCGTTTAAACTGAGTCTTCCTATGAGACTTGCTTATATACTTGTTGGTGGTATTGCTGCTGCTGCTATGCCATTGCAAGTTCCAAACTAGTGATCGTTGATATCTTGACGCTTGCTGTTGTGTGATGTTGATGTAGTAGATGGCTTAACAGAGAGACCACAGCTTCGTTGTTGTTGTTGTTTTTATAGTAGCTGTATAAATTCAACGAGAAGATACAATAATTTCAAGACAGTTTTTCTCCTTGACCAATCTCTCACAGCTCACAATATTATTATTATATAGACGAGATACATCGCAGCAATGTTTAACGAGATTGTGGTATTTTTTTTTTTTTTCTTCGTCTATATTATGTATGTATGTTGCTAGATTGCAACTGAATCCAACATCAATTTCAAGTTTGACACGAATGCGCCATGTACAGACATCCCATAGGCTTCATAAATTTGTCATCCACCAGAAACCACATCGCTCGTACAGAAATGATTAAAGCCTCTCCTCTTGTTGTGCATTTTTTTTTTGCTTCACATATAAATTTATGTCGCAATGTCAAGCTTAATATGTATATATATATCCAATTGGTAAGGAGGTACATTGGAAGACAATTTTCTTCTATAGTGAAAAGCAAAACTTTCGTACATCTGTAAATCTGTGTTTCAGATAATGATAGTTTGCTACCAATCTTTTTTGTAAACTATTGGGTGTATGGCTATAAGTAGACCAAAATCTTAGGTTAGAGAGAAACGAGGAAATAGCAATAGCACACACAAGTTTTTTTTCTCTTCGAAAGAATTCAAAATAAAATGTTCGAATAGATTGTTTTTAAAAACAGAAAAAAAGTCTCTCCAAAGTAAGATACGGAGACTTGTTTAACTAACAGTTGTGTTTCGATAATATCTTAAAGGAAGCTATTTCCCACCCAGCAGTAATTGATAACATGAAATATAAGAAACCACGTTCGAATCACATCAGAAGTTGTATAAGATTTAATATTTTTAAATTTTGAAAGCCTTTGGAAGTACGACCTTCCTAAGGTAAGCTGTTACTTCCATTGAGTTTTCAAAACCAAACTATTGAAATTAGTTTTTTTTTCGCTAAAAGCACCATCCTCTGGCTTGTAGAGGATGAAAAACTATTAAACTAAGGAAGGATCGGAAGCTCATTAAATAAGTATCTAAGCATACGTCCGTAAGGCGCCAGTTATAGCTTTCAACGAAACTCATCATTGAAAATTTTAATTTTCAGTTTTGAGGCCCTAAAAAGCGATGTCAGTGATTATTTTGATGCAAATAAAAAGCTGATAACTCAATTATTATTTCTGGTCAAAAAAATATTTCATTTTGGCCCAAACTTTTGCAGGAAATGAATTTCTTTATTTCAATGATTGAACTACTTTATCATTGATCATTGAAATCTTGAAATCGTTTTATGTGAAAGGTAGGGCCAAAATGAAATATTTTTTTGACTAGAAATAATAATAGTTATCAGCCTTTTATTGGCATCAAAATAATCACTGATATCGTTTTTTTAGGGTCTCAAAACTGAAAATTAAAATTTTCAATGATGACTTTCAATGGAAGCTATAAGTGGCGCCTAAGAGCTAATTTGTTAAAAATGTAACCTACAAAATACATATACTGCACACCAATAGAACTAAATTGATATTGCCTTACGTGGGTCTAAAAGCCACACATTTAACATACAAGAATTAAATTGTGACACAACAACCTGCAAAATCCTATCGAATTATTATCGAAGCTTTAACGAATTTAAAAAAAAAAATTTAGTTTTATACGTACTAAATATTTTCTTTCCATTCATAAATCAGTGTTTAAGGAAAAAATGTATCCAAGAATTAATTTCCAGAATTTTCATCAGAAATTACATCACTATCGAAGCTTTAACGAATTGAAACAACATTTTTTTTTTAGTTTTAAAACGCACTACATATTTTCTTTTCATTTACAAACCAGTGTTTTAGAAAAAATTTATCCAAGATTTAAATTCAGCAATTTCATCAGAAATTCCATCCCTATCGAAGCTTTAACGAATTTAAACAACATTATTTTATTTTTTTTTTATTCTTAAATCGTAGTATTTTCTGTTGTTTTTATTATTTAAAAAAATTAATGAATATGCTGTCACATATTAATTTTGGCGCAGTCATAAGTCTGCTGAAAAATTGGAAAAATTGGTCTTTTGACTCACCCAAGTGGGTTATAAGTCCTAAATATAATATTTACGTCAATTCTATCGATGTTCTGATCCTGTGCAAAAAATATATATAAATTTAAATTACAAATCAAAAACTTACTTTAAAAATTACTTTGCACAGATTATCGAAACTTTTACTTCTTTTCATAGGTCTTAAGGAAACAATAATTGGCAAAGAGCAATTATTGTTTCCCTTCGATTTATATTTTTGTAAGAAATATTGTATCATCACATGACTAAATTTATTAAAGTTAAAGTTACTTTATCTATTTAAAACATTTACTTTTCTTTTTGCATTCACAAACCAAAATAAATCGTTTAAAATCGTGTCTTAGGGAAGATTTATCGAAGATTTAACTTTAACCTCACAAATTACTTAAATTTAAAAAGAATTTCACCATTTAAAGCCGTAAAAAAATTCTCAACTAAAATTTGTGGTTTAATGTTTCTGCCAGCACTCAAAAATGTTCACTATTTTTTTTAGTTCCAGTATTTCACAAAAAAACTTTGAGAAAATTTGGCTGAGTCGTATTGATTTGGTTTCTGAGATTACTGATATCATTGATGAGATCTCAAAAATATAAGCAGATTAATAATAATTGAAAATATTTTGCACACAAGCTCTAAAAAAGTTTAACCGAAGAACAAAATTCCCACCGAAAATTAAAATTTCCCTAAAGAACTTACAAATTGAAAGTTGAGAAGTGTAAACAAAATAGTTATTGTTTTGTTTACACTTTTATCATTTCAATACTTTTTCAAAACCTCTAAAGAAACTTTATCGAAGAACGAACTTCCCATAGAAAATTTAAATTTCTCTATAGAACTTATAAGCTGTTTTCTTTTTTTTCGAGCTTTTTTATAATTTTCAACGGTTCTGAACATTTAAATTAGTGCATTTTTGTGTATAAAAAATACAAATAAATATATTCATTTTTTTTCAGAATCATCTTCATCATCAGTGTCTCTCTAAGAAGCTTATGGTGAAAGTATTTCATCATAAAAATCATTAAAAAGAGAAAATTGTGTTTCTTAAATGTGTCAATAGTTTTATGGATAAGTTAGCAGCCAATTTACTCTGTGGCAGGCAGAAAAGAAAAGAACAAAGAAAAGATTATGCGTTCAAAGCAGCAGCCAAAGCCTTCTTTCCGATGGACAAATTCAACAGAAAATGGTGAGTAATTTAGTAATTTCGTTTGTTTCTGTTTGAGGATTTATTTAAAGCAGTGCCAGGTTAAGAATTCTTAAATTTCAAACTAGAATTTGTAGAATTTAAGCTTCAAATTATTTTTAAAGAAAATCAATTCAAAAGGCTTAAAAACAAATCTTCTCAACTATCTCTATATATAAGATTATCATGAATTTTCAAAATAATAAATAACATCACATGCTTTCATTTAAATTCTTCAAAACCACAAAAACACTCTTCCCTTTATAATATATGTCCTTTCTAAAACTTAACTCCACAGACCATTTGATTGACACGTAACTATGGATTTGATGAACCTCTCCCCAACCACAATCCATCTACCTTTCATAGTCTTAGAAGATATTTATTCCTTCTTTATCGTTTTCTTTTCAAGGACTTGCATGTCATTTCTGGTACTGTACCCCACCTCGACATAGCCCAGCATCAGCTTCCATTCCTTCGTCTCACCTTTCTGGATCTTTCTTTTATTCTGATGGAGTTTCTTGACAAGACTGCAATATAAAGTGAAATGCATTAGCTGCTCATGCTCTCATCATGACGACAACATATCCTTTTTGGATGCGTTTTTGTGTATAGGTTATTCTTACAAATACATATAGAAAGATAGATGTGTGTGGGAAACATTTTCTGTCTACAAAAACCTTCTGAATCCAATAAATCCTCGGACAGGGTTTTCTATGTTCAGTTGATATTATATATGTGGGCTTGAAGCATGCGAGAGCTGGTTCGCTGTGTTTCTTATATAGTCTGGGATGTCCTTCGTCCTGCATTTATATTACTCTACTACTCCATGGTTGTCCATCTTTAGGCCAAAGTCCGTCTACCAATATATATATATAGGTACACTCACAACCCGTTTATGTCTAACTGTCAGTCTGATGTCTGGGTTCACTGTCCATCTGTCTTTTGTCATGTCACTTAGGAGACACTATAAAAGTTTTTTGAGAGACACACACAAGATGTTAAGGTGTGCGTATGTCAGTGTTGTGGTGGTCGTCAGAGATAGACCAAGACCAAGACCATATATATTAAGAGGAACATGCATTTTCTTCCTTCTTTATCGTCATATCTCGCACTTATATACCTACTGCATGCCTTAAAAACATTGACTTTCTTAACTGGGCTTTCAGAATCATTTAAGAGGACGACGAGGACGACGACAGCGTACACTTTCTAATAATCGTTTAGTACCAACGAGTACGTATAGGTACACATATATACCGATCAAGTCAAAAAGGATTCTTTAGCATCTTCGAAGAGTTTGAGTAGATTTGGATGGTGTGTCCTGCCTGACACAACACTATTAAGCTACCACCATGGTATGTTGCTGGCTTGATGTCTTTAGAAATTATTACCATCATGGATGTATTTGAAATGGAAATTCAATTCAAAGAATATAGAAAATGAGAATATGGAAAACTACTTGAAATTTTCTTCACAAAATGGCAGAAAAAGGAGTTTGAGAATGATTTGAAAAATTATTGAAGTCTTTGTTAATGTGTGTGTGCGTTTGGTGCAGAATTGCCAGAGTGAATTGAAAAAAATGATATTTTTTTAAAAAGATGATCAAACTAAGGACTTGTTTTTTTTTATAACAAATATTTTTTTTTTTAAATTAAATCAATTAAAACATACCCTTAAAAAAACATTTTTTTTGTTTTTATTCAAAAATTAAAACACTTGAAACCAACACATTTCGTTTTCGTGAGGACATTATTAGGGTACTTACCAACTAATGAGTACCTATACCCTTAAAAAAAATAATTTTATTTTATTTTCTTAAAAAATAAAAACAATTGAAACCAAGGCATTTCGTCTTCGTGAAAAGGACATCACAACAAAAAACATAAATGTTAAAAAAACAGCCAAGTTCTTCTATATAAAAATCTGTATATTTAACAACTCAGCCGTGAAAAGTAGTGAGATCTAAAAGTATGCCAAGTTCTAACTTTATGAAGGTTTAATATCAAATATTTTAAGAAGAGTAATATTGAAACAAGTTATGAGAGAAATTTATTATTTAATGATTACTGACTAAAATTTGGGGGTTCACATTGTCAAGTTTTCAAAACGTTTTGAATTGTGAGTAATTAAAAGAAAACTTGCCAAGTAAACCCCAAATTTTAGTCAGTAATCATTAAATAATAAATTTCTCTCATAACTTGGTGTTGTTTCAATATTACTCTTCTTAAAATATTTGATATTAAACCTTCATAAAGTTAGAACTTGACATACTTTTAGATCTCACTACATTTCACGGCTGAGTTGTTAAATATACAGATTTTTATATAGAAGAACTTGGCTATTTTTTTAACATTTATGTTTTTTGTTGTGATCTCACTCCTTTTTGCAAAGATATTTATTTGTTGTCAGGTAATACCTCGTAAGATACCTACTAATATAATTCTACAACAATCAGAAGTGCTTTATATAATTGATAAAAATTCTGTGAAAGTGGGCGGATACCACGCCCCCTAAATTGAAAACCTCAAGTATTCTATTTTTTTTCTTTGTATGCACTTTAAGCCCTACCGCTCTACCAAATTTCATCATTCTACAGCAATCGGAAGTGCTCCATTTAATTGGCCGCAGTTTTGAGAAAGTAGGCGGATACCACGCCCCTTGAATGAAAAACTTAAAATATAAAATTTTTTTCTTTTTATGCACTTAGAGCCCAAACGCTGTACCCAATTTCATCATTCTACAGCAATTGGAAATGCTCCTTAATAACTATTCTGAGAAAATGGGCGGATACCACGCCCCCTGAATGGAAAACTTCAAATATTCTATTTTTTTCTTTGTATGCATTTCAAGCCCTATCGTTCTACCAAATTTCATCATTTTACAACAATCGGAAGTGCTCCATTTAAATGATTGCAATTCTGAGAAAGTAGGCGGATACCACGCCCCTGAATTGAAACCTCAAATATTAAATTTTTTTCTTTGTATGCATTTCAAGCCCTATCGTTCTACCAAATTTCATCATTTTAAAACAATCGGAAGTACTACATTTAATTGATTGCAATTCTGAGAAAGAAGGCGGATACCACGCCCCCTGAATGAAAAACCTCAAATATAAAATTTTTTCTTTTGTATAAACTTAAAGCCCTACCGCTCTGCCTAATTTCATCATTCTACAGCAATCTGAAGTGTTTCATATAATTGATAACAATTCTGGGAAAGTGGGCGGATACCACGCCCCCTGAATGGAAAACCTCAAATTTTTTCCTTCGTATGCACCACCAGGCCTACCGCTGTGCGAAATATCAAGTTTCTGCGGTGTCGGGAAGTGCTCCATAATTTTGATGATCTGTCAGTGAGTGAGTCAGTGAGTCAGTTACGGTTTTCGCGATTTTTGACGTCTTATATCCCGGGAACCACTTACGCTAAGGAGTTGAAATTTGGTGTGGTGCTTGTGTTTGGCTAGCCTACCAAATGTTCTGAATTTGAAGTTCCTGACTTTATTGGTACTGAAGTTAGAGGGGGTTCGAAAATCGCCTGAGTTTGTTCCTGTAAAAAGGGTGTAGTGCCAGAACTTGGCTGGGCACTACCGTGCCCAAATTTTCGATTTTTTCCTTCGTATGCACCACCAGGCCTACCGCTGTGCGAATTATCAAGTTTCTGCGGTGTCGGGAAGGCACTACCGTGCCCTTTGATTATTAGAGTACTAATGAGTACCTACCCTTAAAAAAAATTCTGTTTTATTTTTTTTTTGTTCAAAAATTTAAAAAACCAAAACAATTAAAGCCAATTTTGTTTGTTAAAAAATAAAAAACAATTGAAGCCAAGGCATTTCGTCTTCGTGAGGACATTATTATAGGGTACTATAATTACCTACCCTTAAAAAAATAAAAAAACAAATTTTGAATTTTATTTTTTTTTGTTCAAAAATTAAAAAAAATGAAAACAATTTAAGCCAATTTTTGTATTGTTTTTGTTCAAAAATTAAAACAATTGAAGATAATTTAACCCTTTTCGTCTTCGTGGGTATATCATTAGGGTACAAAGGAGTAGGTACCTACCCTTAAGAAAAAAAAATAAAAAAAATTGCATAATTTAAGCATAGGTAGTTTTGGAAAACCACACATTCACTGCGTGTGATTTTGAATCCTTAAAAAAAGTTCGTATAGGGGCTATTTAGCTGATCCCTGACATTTATTTTAAAGTTAAAAAAAAAAACATAAATTAAAACCAGATGGCAACCCTTTTTCACTTTTAATATAGTCTGACTATATATTGCAATAAATCTAGCTGTATATATTCTATTTCATATACTCGCACACACAATCATCATATTATAAGAACTCTCTCTTTCCATCAGAAGTAATAAGTTTCAAACAGATTGTTCATGTCCATCAGTCCAGGATAAATTGATACCTTTCGACCTGTCTACTGGTCCTTTTCCCATATACTATACCAAGCCTTAGGCTAACTGTATTATAGTATAGAATGAGCTGTATTGGCAAAAGTTAAGTTGGTATATATGATTTCAAAAATGATAGTCTTGAGGATATACATATCTCCATCATCAAAAAACATCTGCATATTCTCAAAACTTTCAAACTAAAGAAAAATGGATCAAAGAAAGAATTTGGAACCATGTATACCTCGACCTCGGGACCCCACTATAATGCACCACATCACATCAGATATAGTGTATAGGAACACCTCAACCCATTCTAAAATACGATGTTGATTTGAATGGCATGCTTTAACGTCCGATTCGAACAAGGACGTTAGGAATCTTCTCATCAATCGTAAAACGGTTTGTAATTCAAGCTTTTACTCCCTGTACCTCTTGGAAGGATTGTACATCTTTCTCTATAATATACCCAGACTTGGACATGTCAGTCAAGTCAGTTAGTATATGATATGGAGATAGAGAGGTTTAAAGAGAATATATACTCTCCTTTTTCTTCTTCTTCATCATCTCTAGTTCTACTTCTTCTTTGCCAATGTTGATGGTTGTTTTGTATGTTTGGGTATTTAAATGGCATTTGTTGTTTTTTTGGGGGATGATGATGATGATGATCCTTTAACATCCTTCTTCTTCTTCTCGGTTGGATTCGATATTTGTCTTGTCTGCCAGTCAAACTATGAGAAAGGGTACATCCATCTTTTTGATGTTCCTTATATGTGATTGTGCTGAGCATGACATGCCAGAATCTACTATAAACTGTACTTCTTGTTCGATTGAACTTTCTGGCCACAAAGTCCAGTCAACCACTCACTGACTGCATCACTTCTACACGTCTGGGTTATAAGGAATCAATTTTAGGGTATTTTTATTTTGTTCCTTTCCTATATACCCTATATAGCTCATAGCTATTTCTATATTTGACATTTTGCTTCTGTAGATGCCAAGTTCTGCGTCCGTCCGTCCGTCCTTTCATCCATTTATCGTCTCTTGGTGGTATAATATATAATGAAGTAAAAGTTGACATAATTCAAATGCAGCCCCAATGAGCTTGTCACTAGCCGGTCAGGAAATGTTTAATTAATTTTTCGAATATTAATAAATAAATGATAGAAATCGAGACCATGGAAGATGGAAGAAGGAGGTGGGAAGGGGAGGGGCAGAGGGCTCATGCAGTTGGTTGGTATATATCGTACACAAATGATGAAATGCCATTAATGTTAAGCCAACCATCATATAACGTTCGAAATAGCCTCCCAACAGCAGCTGAGGCTCAATAATTCCAAAAAAAAAAAAAAAAACAGCCCATCATGAGATGATTTTCAGGGGATGGAAAAAATTGTAGAGAAAATATATATAAATATAATGGAAACAATTACCCATTGCACATTATGAATTACACACAACCCCCCCAAACCTCTTATACCAAAATACTACACATCTACATAAGTATTTAGGTATATTACGTGAATTATGGACAAAAGTTATCGGCGGCAAATTTTAATGGTAAAATAATGGACACAAATCAAATCAGTCATTAGCGAAATGTCAGGAGCAAATTTTTTTGTATAGCCTTATTTGAATTGAATATGTCATCAAAATTGAGAAGGAGGAGAGGTCAATTCAATAAATGTAGCATGGACAAAATTAAATAATGCGCTGCATCTACATAAACAGATGGTGTGGAACCCTTGTCAATATCGAAAAATCGTAATTTGAAAAAGGTCAAGCTAACTAAAATTTATGTAATTGGCGGTTTGGATAGAATTTATAGTGATTTCATCAATGTGTCTTTGCGTGAGATGAATTTTAAACCACAGATTATCAGATCTTACCTGCTCATAAAATATAAAAAATAGACAGTAAACTTCTTTAGTATAAGACTTTGAGTATAAGAGTTCTAAAACACTTATTTAAAATTCAAAACGCTTTTTGGTTTAAATTTTTATTAGTATAAGCCTAAACTTATAATTCTTTGTGAAAGATTAGTATTATAAGCGGTGTATAAGACTTTTTTAAAAATTAATAATATTATTTAATATAAATTTAAGTCTTTTGTACTAGTATAAGACTTTTTACTTTTCGTGAAATGACGGCTCCTATTTAAATTTTTTTGTTCAATATGTTTCTATAAGTAGTTAAATCTAGTCTTAATGTTTAAAAACAATACAAAAATTATTTTGTATAAGAGTTGTACAAAGAATCTTGGAAAATTAAAAAAAAATTTTGTTTATGTTTCTATAAGTAGATAAGACTAGTCTTCTAGTTAATAATTGTTTAAAACAAAAATTAAAATTATATTTTGTGTAAGAGTTGTACAAAAATTTTGTAAAATTAAAAATTTTATTTACATTTTTTCTATGAGAAAATTTAAAACACATATTTATTGTGTGTTCTACATAGGTATTATTTGCGATTTGTATAAGACTGTTTTAAAATTTTAAACGCTCTTTCATTTCGATTTTGTTTAACATTTTTCTATAAACAAGTATATCTTGAGTTATTTTTTAATAAAAATAGTATTTTTAACAAGAATAAAAAGAGTAATGTACTTGAAACTTTTGAAATATACTGCATGTATAAGATGTTCCTTAGGATTATCTTTATGTATAAGAGTTTCAAAAGACTTTTTGAGAATTTAAATTGTTGTTCTATTTAATATTTTCTTGCATTCTTCTATTAAAGGTTTTTTTTTTAAGCGATAGTAGATATTATTCAACCATCCCCGAATGAGATACAAAATTATTGATCATACAACAATAAATACCATATATTCATTACAAGAGTTCTATGAAACTCATAATTTAATATATTTCATATTAAAAATGCTATAAAATCTTGTTTATATTTTTTTAGTCTTAACTGAAATTCTCAAAAATAATATTTCTTTATAGTAAGAAAAACTCTGTAGAAGAATTAAACTTTATTGTATAAGAGTCTTATTGAAAAAATTCTCTAAGACACTGTAGTATTTAAAAAAATGTGTTATATTAAAGTTTTTTCTATAGCTTTTTTTAAAATTTCTTATTCATAAACTTGTGCAAAAATAAAACATTTTGACTTGAAATTTTTAGTATAAGAGTTGTATAAGAGATTTTTTTTAATTCTTAGATTTGATGAAATAAGTACAATTTATATCTTATTAAATTATTTTTCATATTATTAAGATTTTGTGACCAATAAAAGGTATTATTAGAGTTTTATATAAGTGGATTTATGTTATTTCCAGGTGTTTTCAATGCTTAGGATTATTTTGAATGGTGATATACCAATATAATTGACTTGTCACATCAACTTATCATAATTATCTTCTTACACCCAATCTGATATCGAAATTTAACGTGGAACTTATAGGAAATTAATTCTAAAGACGGAATAAACTCTTATACAGCTTCTGAAATAAAACTACCTCCTCAAGGAAAATGTTTATTGAAAAACTCATCTAATAGTTTTTTATTATTTTTTATCGACAAATTGCTCACTTTACTCAACATTAAATCACAAAAAAAAATAAAATATAAAATCGAAAAAGAAAATATAAGATGAAATCCGCAAACGATCGAAATTAACTGTCAAATTGATCGACATTCACCAAACTGGCGTTGTGCTTTTTTTTGTATATATTTGTTGTAATGCTACAGTTGATTGCAGCAGTTGGTGCAACACTTTGTTGCTGCTACAACCACGCCACCTTAATAAAAAATCCCACTGATTTGCAGCACTTCAAGTGCGCACACTGCACGATCAAAACAGAGGAGTAGCCAAGGAACGCCGCGCCACGCCGGCCGCGCCGCGCCGCACCAAGGCTAAAGTTAAAGTTGAAGCTGGATCTGAGGCAGCATTATAAGCATGTACAATTGTGTATATTATACACATTCAAAAGACTCAACAACGTTAAAATCGGGCCTCCATAAATAACTCATAAATAATCTGAAAGGCAATTAACTTTGGATATCAATTAATCAATCAGTGAGAGCGACCGAGAGAGTCGATCAGTGCGAGAGGAACTCTAGACAGCCATTTGGAATGGAACATGGCCTCGAAAGCCGAATTCGAATCCGCGTCCGAGAACTACGTACAACAGCACGCCAACCATCCATAAACACAAACAAAAGACGGAAAGACGAGCGACGCACGGACGGACGGACGGATGGACGCATTCACAGAAACCACACAAACAGATGAACCAACGATTGGCCAACGAGCGTGTACACAGTGGCGTGGCGAAGCTTCCACCAATCTCTCGTCCAGCTGTCACAAGATAGCTACATATAGTGATAGGATTTTCAAGCCTGAAGATGGGAGCCAAGCAAAGGGAAAGGAAAAAATGGAAAAACGCCATCATTTTGAATTGAGTGAAAAATTACCACCATACTGATCGACGCTGAGGAACCAACGCCAGTTTCATTTGAAACTTCACTTCCCTCCACCGCCGCGCCGCTGCGGAAGGACAGCCAGATGGATCGCTTGGAATCAGTTTTCTCTTCGCGAGTCCAGATGAAGCTATACATATACGCTGAGCTGGCTGATGGCCTCGCAAAGCAAGAGGAATTCAGAGGAAATGCCTGCCCATAACTTATTCCGCCATGAAATCAGCGCGAGAATAAAACAGAGAGAGAGAGAGGAGGTCAGTGATGCTGATGCTGATGCTGGACAGACGGACAGACAGCAACAAGCGAGCATTCGAGAAAATGATGGAATTATGCACTCAGATACTGGATACACTGAATAGGGATACCTGTTGTATATATATCTGGAAGAAGATTGGACCAACATGATGATGTTGATGATGATACTTCATTGCAAGAATGAAGGAAATTGCATTCTTGTTTTTGAAGAGGGTTGTGCAACACGCTCATTGTTGAATTGCATTGCATTGCAACTATAAGATTCATATGACTGATGGACGACGATTAACGTGTTCAATTCTCGACAAAGTGGGTATTTACACTACGCGTCATTTGATTGAGGTTGATTTTTTTTTTAAATTGGGTAACTAAATATTCTTTCTTTGTTTTAAGGAAAAAATGCTTAAATTCTGTGACTGAAAAGATTAAATTAAGGGAAGCACAGAAAAATTAACCACTTCGGTGAAAATTAAGTTTTGTTAAAGCAGATATTTGTGGGAAATTTATAGGAAACTTGTGGGAAATTTATCTGGAAGAAGTTTTTTTTTTTTAATTTTGAATCAAGTGATTCAGAGTGTTAACATGCACTCATAACATGCAAGAAATATGGATCCATAGCAGAGCTCAGGGAAAAAAGAAGAATTGTGAACGCAAGATTGAGAAAAACTCCAAGGAAATGAGTGAAATAAATCTCCTCCTTGAGAGCTCTGACGGTTTTATTATTTTTTTTTATTTTTTTTTTAAATCTTTTGAATGCATTCGCTGGCTGTTGTTGATGATCCTTCTTACCCATCCTCCAGCTAACCTCTTGAAATTCAACAGGCGTTATCTTCTGTATAGGCTTTATTTAATATTCGTAATAATTTTTAAGGCCCAATGGAAAGGAAGTGATGTATTAAATGTGCGCGATTTTTCTTATTATTCTCTAGAATTAAGTTGGTTAATCATTTGTATATTGTAGGTATAGTGTGTTCGGTTAGTTTGCATAGATTGTAGAGCGGAGAGAACGAAGACTAAACAAATGTTGATTGAGTGATTTAATTATAAATATTTCTTGATTTAGTTTCGATTTTTGAAAATCAACAAAACGAGCAAAAATTACGTACTACCTGTCATTATTTTTTTTGTAGTCACAAAGAACTTTGTGTTTGATTATAAGAGTTGACTTTTGACAAAAAAAATCAACTTTTTTGGAATTTCTAATCTATAAAGCTGAGAGTTTTTGCCAGGAGCCTGACATTGTTTCTATAACGTGATTTTATTTTTCAAAATTATAGAAATCCTTTGAAATAAATTGGTCAATCTGAATCGCTTGTCTATTTTATAATTCACAACTATGTTATTAAAGAAGACGATTTAATGCAACATTAACGATAAAAAATGTCCTTCAGCTGCGCTGAGGGTCCGAAAATATGTTTTGGGGAGTTGGGTATGAAGTATTTATCCATCAAATGAAATTTTATTGTCAAACACAAATATATACATGAAGTACAAAACAAACAAACAAAAAAAAAAAAAAGGATCAAAAGGATATAATAATAAAATCATTTGATTGCAATTACTTTATTTTTATTTTCGGCATACAAATATGTATACATAGATATCACGCAGTTACTAGTTGAACATTGTCACGCTAAGTGCGTTCATGCGTGTATGTATAGAGCAATAATAATAATAATAATAATAAGTAAGAATATGGCATCTTTTATTTTCTAAGCGTGCGTGCATAGAGACATTGACCTTATACATATGTGTTGCTTTTAACATAATATTGTTGAGTTGACCCTTATATGGTAGCAGTTAACATGGTCAATAAAAATCAATGATTTGAAGATGAAAGGACGGATGGTACTTTAAGTGATTGCAGCGATTTTGAAAAGACATATAATTTTTTATTTTTGTGTGATTGGTCTAACAAGAGACGACCGCCATTATTATTTTTTTTTTTAACTCTCTTAATACAATCTTTTCAAAATATTTTAAATTTGGAAATGGGTACCTTATGTTTATATATGTAAAGGGCGAAATAAAAGGGATTCATAAATTGGTTCTTTGATTCAAGTCATAGTAACCACTCTTAATTAAAAAAAAAAATGAAATCGTTTGGCATTGAAAATACAACGAACGTTGAAATCTCTAGAAGATTAAATGGCGAAACAGGAAAGCAGAATATCATTAGTTAAACGATTTATTGGTAAATATAACTTAACATAATCTACATCACAAAATACAAGGTCTGGAAACGAATAGATATTATAAAATAGAACACAAATAAAAAGAAGGGCTATTCCAACAGAGTAGATTGGCTACGCCAATTGAATACGTTGGTTAAAAGAACCGAGTAGATTAGTTTTTCCAACCGAGTACCAAGGTATACAGAGTATATTAGCTAATCCAAGTAAAAAGAGAGCCTACCCCAACCGGATTGATTGGTTAACCGAGTAAGTTAGATAAAACAACCGAGTAGATCAGCCACTCCAGCCGAGAAGCAAGATATACCGAGTATATAAGCAAAATCAACTAAATGTATAAATAGGTACACTAACCCAACCGAGAAAATTGCTTTACCAAGTATGTTGATTAATGTATGTAACATAGTATAGGCTACCGAGTAAAAAGCTACACCGAGTATATTAGCTAATCCAACTAAATAGAAAGTTTAATCCAACCGAGTAAATTGATTAAGCGAGTAAGTTGGTTAAAGCAATCGAATAGATTTAGCTACTTCAACCTAATAGCAACGTATACTAAGAATATTAGCTACTGCCACCGAATAGCTAGGTATACCTAATTCAATTAAATGGGTAGGCTACTCCAACCGAGTAAATTGGCTAAAATAACCAAGTAGATTAGCGTCTCCAAACACGTAAGTATGTGAATTTGAACGAGAAGTTTTTCTTCTCCAACATAAGTAAATTATCTAAAGCAACTGAGTAAATAAGCTACTCTAACTTAGAAAATATAGGCTACTACAACAGAGGAGATTGAAACTGATTTTGAGTAAGTTGGTTAAAACAACCGAGTAGACAAGCTACTCCAAATAAGTAGATAATAATTAACTTGAGAAAGCTTGTAACGTCAGGTTACAACTGCCGAATAGATTATTTTTTTTTTCTTAATTTAGTGCTTACCACACAACAACCGAGAAGATTGGTTGTCTTAACTAAGTTAGTTTGTTAAGGAAATCAAGTAAATTGGTTTCTTCAGAATTGAGAACTGATTTAATAAGTTACTTTTGAAAAACTTAATCGGCCATTCCAATCACTTTAACTTGGAAAAAACTAACTGAGGAGTAGTTTTATGAAATTAAATACACTTCAACCGATTCAGTTTTTTATTAATTTTCCTAATCGAGTTCACTAGGTACTTTAAACTGGGTGAGTTTGTAGGTAACACATAGTTATAAGCAATCTCATATGTTTTTTTTTTAATACATTTTGAAAAGAAGCCCAAAGTTTTATAAGTTAAAAATCTTAAAACCTTTTCTTATTATTTTTAATTACAAATTGTTGCTTCCACTTTTGCTGCATATTTGGCGAATCACCCTATGAGGTTGACATATCCACCTGCTTCTGACTAACCTACATAATGTTTTCTTTTTTTTAAATCAAATAAAAGTTGATTAATATACAATACATACTATCCTCTCTCTCTTTTCCCTTCCCCGTATAAGATTATTTAGAGCAGAAAAAAAGAAATTAATAAAACTAGCATGCCAGGTGAGTTATTATCTCAAGTTCATTACTACTCCTATATATACCTATACATAGTTCCCCTGTCGGAATTAATTTCTATTCACCGCATATATAGAAAAATCCCGGCTACACCTTCCGTCTGAACTTTGTGTTGCTTTCACCGCACGCCATTAATCACCCTAAACCACCTCATACATGTTCCAGAGAGTATAGAAAATAACCCTTTTTGGTTTTGATCCTAGTTCTGTGATAAGACATTCTGACGGACAAACAAACGAACGGATGGACTGACGCACCTTTTACCTATACCTTATATGAACTTTTGTGCTCCTTTTATTCTTGAACGACGACAAAAACAAAATTCAAAAAACCCAACCGAAACTCAATTCCATCCCATCCCGCCCCATTGCTATCTTTCTTTTATATCACAGCAATAAATTCAGTTCAGTCGAAACTGATAAAACGACATCATTAAGTCCTGTCACGTAACTTATGACAAATGTCAATCAATTTCTGTTCGGTTCGACGATATAGAGAGAAGTAAATATATTGGTAGGATGGGGATTTGGCTGGGTTGTGGGGTGGATATCGTCGTCAAAGCTGTCAAATACTTTTGACGAATTCCATTCCAAGGGTTAGAATGTGGAACAACAAAGAAAACAAATCCTATAATGGAAAATGTTATGATGAGTATATAGCAGAGCACAGAACAGCAGTTTGTTTGAAGAATTCTCTAGAACTTATAGTTTGGAGCTAAGGGTTGATGACTGCGTTGGTTTGAAGGGGGTGGAAGGCGAAGGGGCGTCAGAGGAGTTAGTTTTTTGTCGATGGACCTTGATGACGTGAGAGAGGGTGCAGCAAGCAGCAGTAGCAGTTGTAGTAGTAGTAGTAGTAATATTGTGTGTTGGTTGATTTATTTCTTGTCAACATGAAATATAATAATAAATAAGGACCAAAGCTTCGAAGGGAGTTCGCTTAAAGGACAACTAACTACTTACATACATAGGTATACTATACAACGACGGACGTCTAGAATTTGACATGAGTAACATATTGGCAACATCCACCTAATGGATTCTCGTCTTATAGAGCGCGAGGAATATATTGCATGATGATGGAAGATACCCGCGTGTATATGTAAGTATGTCAGTAAATGAGCTTAATCCTTGGGGCCAAGTTTTATGTCGCCACATTATATTCGGACAGAGTATTGTCTATTGTTATATTTAATATAGAAAATTGGATTAAGGAGTTAAGTTATATGCTGATGAATTTCATTTAAACACATCCTGACTGACTTTAAAGAAAACCTGATTTAAAAACCTTCAACTTTTTCTTTCAAGCTTGGCATTAAATAAAATTTAATAAAGCAATAAACCAAGCCTAAATCTCAAAATAAGGATTTTTCTTAAATAATTATAAATATGGTACCTTAGTGTCAGTCGAGAATAAAAAAACAAAAAAAATATTAAAATATTTAGACACCTGTCATAAGAATCTCCAATACTGATTAAAACTTTAAATCTCGCAAGATAAGTAGGCAAAACAAAAAGGTGGGTATGTCATTATTTTATACCCAATAACCTAGTATAAATCTTCTAATTATTAAGCTTTCCTCAGGCTGAAGCGAGATCCGAAATATTTGCCCATTGTTTTGAGAATACATTTATTTTTTTTTTTTTTTTTGGCAACCATCCCAATCGAGCAGCAATTTTTTGTATATACTATTTTTTCTGTTGATTCTACAAGAAATGTCCTGTTCATTTCTTTTGTCATATTATAACCTAGCTATTTATTCTTTTCACCTGTCATCGAGGATTATATAAAATTTTAACCCCTCCACTATCAAGGACTGACATAATGACAACGCAAAGACGACGAGGTCATTGTGGCGACATTTTGACAGCGAAAAAATTGTGTTCCAAAAAAAAACAAAAAATCTATTGTGTGTCATCAAAATTTAAGATGGAACAAAAATTAACAAAGAAAATTTCATATAAACAGGGTGTTAGGAGCTTAACTAAACATCAACATCATTACGACGCAATATAACAGCGCTAATTTCGGTCATGGAGCTAGGTTTTCGTGGCCACTATTTCAACCTAATTCAAAATCATTTGGAAAAAGATGACATAGGAAAAAATAGATCCCTATAACGATTGTCATTGATAGTTGATAAATATTAAAATGTTGGTAATTTTTTTTGAATTCTCAAAACTATGAACAATTATCAATGATCAAAACTTCTGTCAATTGTTAAGTATCGATTTTTAATATTTATCAACTATCAATTGATAATTGACAATTTTAAAAATGGAAGAAAATTATCCCGCATCGACAAATTAATTTAGCATAAAGTAGAACAATCCAATTTGAAGCTGAATATTTTTAAAGAAGTAGAAGTCAAAAGTGGGTTGGTTAAGCAAGGATCCCAAGACAGATGCACCTGGAATTGATGGAATTTTTGTTAAATTCTACAAACTTGGTAATGCTTTAGGGAACAGATTTAATATATAGAATATTTTAAACAGGAAATTTCTCAAACAAACGTGACCCTTAGTAATGGGTTTTTCCAACTGAGACGCCCGAAAGGAAATTGCCATTTTTGGCCATTAGTGTACAGAAACGAATTGGGCATCAATTTGGCAATCGGCACCTTCTAGCTCAAATATCTCGATTTTCCAATGAACGATTTTAAAAATATTTCACTCATATAATAAATTCAACGTAACCTTTCATTTGATACAAAATTCATTCGTGGCTCCATAGTAAAATGGTGTACCGTTCATTTATAGCTGCCATGACATCTGTCAAATTTGTCAAGACAACTTTTTGTGGAATAAATCGGATAATACGGATACCTAAGATAAGAACACATGATCGGTTAAAAACAACGTAAAACTTGGTTAAGTTAAATAACAAACATTGTTAATATAGAACCTGCAAACTCACTAGGTTAAATGATACGAGTTAACTAGATTACAAAAAAAAATTTAAATCTACACACCGATTCGGTTAAATTTTAAGATATTTTATTTAACTACTGGGTTAGTTTGATCGGTTCCTATAACCAATTAAGTTAGTAAAAGAAACATATTAAATAGCTCATAGTAACCAATCTACTCAAAGATGTGTAAAATTAACCAAATATTATTATTTGATTTAAGTAAGCTACTCGTTTAAAGTAAACGATCTTCAAAATAACGAATCCTAACCAAGTTTCTCCATTAATATAACCTTTTTTAGTTTTTATTTTAAACAATTTATTTTAATCGAGTCGACTACGTTAGAATTAACATAGTGAATATATTATTTTAACCCTTGACTGCGTAATATCTAACACCTTTTTTTTAAACCACCGAAAAACGATATCGGTTAGAATAGTGCATCACAGAGTTAGCCATAATGGACATTCTGAATGAGCGATCTGAGGTCAAAAAACGATTAATTTAATTCAACACCCTGTTTTAAGTTTTATAGTTGAAAATTATATCCCAAAAACTATCATAAAGTCAGAAAGCCATATTCACATTGAAACAATAAGACATTGCTTCACATTTTTTTTTTTTTTTAAACCAAAACAATAAGAACTGAAGATATACACAAAATATTCATAGTATCTTAAAAAAAAAAGAAAAGTAGGTATGCACTATTTATATAGAGGAAACTTCCTTGAAGCAAAAATGGTGTTGCAAAGTTTGTTCTTTCTCTTCTTGCCCTACAAAGAGAAAGGACAACATATTATATACGAAGCACTTTTCATTCTTCTGATGAACGACTAAAGAAAATTGTATTATGAAGTCGAGATGATTCAATCATCCTCAAGAGGAGTATACTAGATAGGTACCTTAAAGCGCATCCTTTTCCATCTGCTTGCTGCTGCAGTGACTGCAGTTGACTTTTATTCCCACATTACTAACAGCTTGCTTTTTCTGGAGTTGAGATATACACATAAATATATAGGAAGGAAGAGATTTATGTCTTGTTTTTTTTTCTATCATGAGACTTGTCAGTCTTTTTAAATTATATCTTATCGGATATGGAGGTGGACATGCGAATGCGCATCGCCAGGACAAAGTTTAATGCATTTAAATTGTCTCTGTTTGTTTTATTTTTTTTGAATGAGATTCTTATAAAAGTGACAGGGCTAGAATTGAATTTGATGTGGGCATAAGATGACATTCGCAAAATACCACCAAGTAAAGAAACCATTTGAATTCCCATTAAATGTTAAAAAAAAAAGAAAAATTGTATACCAATTTGTAAAATTTTAAAGGTACATTTACCTAGTGAAGTCGATAATTGCGAAATCATTTTTGCATGTGAAAAGTTTACATTTTACGAAATTTTGAGATTTTTTTCGTATATGAAGATTTTGTTCATATAAGCAGGGATTTGGTTCAAAAGGCAGTTTAAGTAAAATCCGCCTACTACCACGCCTATATTGATCATATTTTAGTTTTTCCCCTTATTGGAATTCCTACGAATGTTTAAGTTTTGTAATAAAATTCTGTTCAATATAAAGCACGAAATATGTTTTTCATCCCGCCCACTTCCACGTCCAATTTTCTTATATTTGAATTTTATCCTTGTATAACGTACTTACAAGGCTGAAAATTAATATTAAATCTCTCCTGAGCCAAAAAGAAAACAATATATGTGAAGTTGTTTTGGAAATCCGCCTTTTACCACGCCCACTTTTCTTATATCTGAGACTCCTACTTACTTTACATCCCTAGAAAGTTGAAATTTTGTAATTGAAATCTTTAAAACCTAAAGCATGACATTTGTCAATTTTTTTTAAATTCCGTTTACTGCCACACCCACATTTCTTTAATTGAGTTTTTTATTTTTTAAGTGTTCAATAGGTGGCGCTGTGCAGTGTGGCGTTTACAAATTATTTCTTAAGCCAAAACAAAGATAATTGGGCCTTGTCAAAATTGAATAGTTTCTTTGAAAGGAAGATTCTTCATTTTTTTGGAAATGCGCCTTCTACCACGCCCACTTTTCTTATATCTGAGACTTTATTTAAATCCCTAGAAAGTTGAAATTTTGTAATTGAAATCATTAGGGCCTAAAGCACGACATTTGTCAATTTTTTAAAAGTGTGGTAGTAACCACATTTACTTTTCTTATAATTGAGTTTTTTTTGTCACATGTTCAACAGGTGGCGCTGTCCAGCGTGGCATGTAGAAATTATTTCTTAAGCCAAAACAAAGATTATTGGAGTTTGTCAAGAATGGATGGTTTCTTTGAAAGGATTCTTCCTTTTTTTGGAAATGCGCCTCTTACCACACCCAATTTTCTTATATCTACGACTCCTCCTTACTTTAGATCCCTAGAAAGTTGAAATTTTGTAATTGAAATCTCTAAAACCTAGAGCACGAGATTTGTAGATTTTTTGAAAGACCGTCTACTACCACATCCAATTTTTTATATTTGAGTTTTTTTGACAAATGTTTAATAGGTGACGCTATGTAGCGTGGTGTTTCTTAAGTTAAGACAAAGATCATTGAGCCTTTTCAAGAATGGACGGTTCCTTGGAAAGGAAGATTCTTCGGGTCAGTCCAGAGTGTAGCTCCATCGATGGGGTGTGGAAGAAAAGATTCAACGAAACAAAAATGGGCTATACCTACATCAACCTAACGGGTGATTTTTTAGCTGGTTTGGTTTTGGCAACACTGGTTTTGACAGCTGACGTGTGTTTAGTACCTTGTGTCACTGTCAAACAGCTTCAGTTTGGTTTGCAATTTAACCATGGATCGTCTTACAAATGAACAACGCTTGCAAATTATTGAATTTTACTATCAAAATTCGTGCTCGGTTCGAAATGTTCATCGCGCGCTGCTTCCATTTTATGGTCGGCATTCTCGACCTTCTGAGCAGTCTATTCGGAAGATTGTGACCAAATTTCGCACCAAATTTGCTTTGTTGGACATTAAACCACCAACACGTTTACGTACTGTGCGTAGTGAAGAAAATATTGCGGCCGTATCAGCTAGTGTGACAGAAGACCGCGAAATGTCGATTCGGCGCCGTTCCCAGCAGTTAGGCCTTTGTTACAGCACTACGTGGCCTTTTAAGATACAGCTGGTGCAAGAACTAAAGCCAGCCGACCTACCACAACGCCGAATTTTTGGTGAATGGGCTCTTGGAAAGCTGGCCGAGGATCCGCTTTTTTATCGAAAAATTGTGTTCAGCGATGAGGCTCATTTTTGGTTGTATGGGTACGTAAATAAGCACAATTGCCGCATTTGGAGTGAAGATCAGCCAGAAGCATTGCAACAGCTACCAATGCATCCCGAAAAAGCCACTGTTTGGTGCGGTTTATGGGCCGGCGGCATTATTGGGCCATATTTCTTCAAAGATGATGCGAATCGCAGCGTTACTGTCAATGGTGAACGCTACCGAGCGATGATAACAAACTTTTTTTTGCCCGAAATGGAAGTTCTTGACTTGCATGATATGTGGTTTCAACAAGACGGTGCCACATGCCACACAGCACGCGAAACAATGGCGCAATTGCGAGGCGAGTTTGGTGAACAGTTAATTTCACGTTTCGGGCCGGTCAATTGGCCGCCTAGATCGTGCGATTTGACACCATTAGACTATTTTTTGTGGGGGTATGTCAAGGCTAATGTCTATAGGGACAAGCCCGCTTCGATTGACGCACTGGAAGCCAACATCCATGCATTCATTCGTGAGATACCGGCCGATATGTGTGAAAGAGTATGCCAAAATTGGACTCAGCGGATGGGCTACCTGAGATGCAGCCGCGGTCAACATTTGCATGAAATTATCTTTAAACATTAAATTGCAAGGTTCAAACTATCGATTCAAATAAATATTTCATTCATTTTTTCGAATTTTTGGTGTTTTTTTTTTAAAAAAAGTTCTAAACCTCTTAAAAAATCACCCTTTAGTTGAAAAGCTAAAAATACTGAGATGACTAGGACTCGTGAAGCGTATGGACAGCGAACGATGCATCAGCCCTACGAGTTTTGAATCCATCCGTGATGGCCCACGCAGACTTATAATATGGCTTTTCTGAAGGCAGCTAGCTAGTGACCGGGTTGATTGGGGAGGCTTGTTGGGTGAGGTCGATGGTCCAATTTAAACTACCATCTAATGTAATGGAACTAAGTTTTGTTTAGCTCTATTAATTAGGACCCAATTTTTCAAACTCTGTCTTCTTTCAAAGTAAGCAACTCAGTGAAGAGGCAATATTTTCGAAATTTTGAAAGATTTGGAAGATTCTTTTTCAATGTGTCTGAAATATCGATTCTGTAATTATTCCTCCAAATAATAATTTTTTTTTTATTTTCTTTTTGAATATTTCTTAAAAAAGGTTTCTGAAATATGTTTCTGAAAAAATGTTTCTAAAATCTTTCTTTGTGCATCTTAAAGTTTTTGAAATAAACGATTCAATTTGTTTCTTATATTTGAACAAAAACATTTGTTTGATTTGATTAAAAAATGTTTCGGAAACTTTAGACAATATTTTCAACCAAGTATTTGAAATATTTCCACAATATTGTACGCTGGAACGCTTAGTATTGTTTTTGTTGAACTAAAGATTTCTATGTTGGTATCCTACGTTTCTGATATTTTTAAATTTTTCAAACAAATTTCTAAAATATTTCGTTGGTGTAGATAAAGATTTTCAACCATATTTTCAAACTTTTCCTTTTCATTCTTTTTTATAAACAAACATACATTTCTAGATTAATTTTGAAATATTCTTGCAACATTATGGAAACATTATATCGAACCGTTTCTCCAAAATGTTGCATAGGTGAAAATACACTTTCAGAAAATTTATTTGGTAATCAATGAATGCAAGATTGCTTCCATGAATCATCATCAGGCACTGTCAGCAGTTTGTTTTTTTTTTGTTAATAAATAAACAAAAATGTCACGACCTTTTTGAGATCACTCTCTGCCAATGGGATGTGAAATCAGATGGAAACATGTTTCAATAAATAAAATTGAAAATTTTACGACAACTGATACGGTAATTTATTTCCATTCAATTGATGTCGCGAAGGATACGAATATGACTGCGCGCTATAATAATGGTGGCTCGACGGAAGCGTCAACGGCAAGTAGTATAAGAGTCGCTGGTTCAGAAAAATATACAAATACAAACACAAAAAAAAACTATACTAAAGGTGATGCTGAAGCTTGTCGCTATGATGTTGATGTTGATGGTGTCAGTGTCGTTGTCGGTGTCGGTGTCGTTTCTACTGTCGGATGTGTCGATGACGACAGAGACAAAGTCAAAAGCCCACCATCATATTTCCGCCATGCCCCATAATGATAGCAGCGCATTGGTATACCATTAACAGAAAATTATTATCATTCAATTCATCGACGATGACGATGACGACAACTACGACGGCAACGACTGACTGTGTGTTGGTGGAGGCGGAAAAATGGTATACCTCTCTCTACCTAAGTGATAGTGTGTCCTGGGTTCTGGAGCCGGTGCAGTGGTGGTAATGGTGGGGTGTTGTGTTGGTGGCAGTGGTCATAAACGATAACTTACGTTGATTTTATGTTAATGTAGGTGTCAATTTCCATGGCATTTTGCGGTTCGTTTTTTGTCTTAATTTGAACAAATCGCGAAATAATAAAGTTTTATCGGTTTAATATTGATGATTGTTGTTGTTGATAGGTATAAAAAAACGTTTGTGTGAAACCAATGGCTATCGCACACTCATACTCGTTAAAAAAATGTTTATGAATTCCTAGTTTTTCTTTGAAGGAATATTTATTTAATATTTTTTTGTCTTGTATGGGAGAACCAGACAAAGAGTTTCACTGAGACTATACTTATCTTAAGTAAGGCACAAAACCTGGCAATTTGTTGCAGCAACTTTGTGTTGCTCCCTATTTAAGATGCATAGATCTAGACATACGTATAAATGGTAAAGTATGGGAGAACCAGAAAAAGAGTTTCACTGAGACTATACTTATCTTAAGTAAGGCACAAAACGTGGTAATTTGTTGCTGCAACTTTGTGTTGCTCCCTATTTAAGACGCATAGATCTAGACATACGTAGGTACATGGCACAAGGCAGACAGTATACTACAAAACAAAAATTTGTTGTTGTTTTCAGTTCCTCGAATAGAATTGAATACTGAAGTTGCTCTGAAAAAGTTTCTGAAACTTCAGATGGCAGATTGATGTATATTTTAACTGCCACAATTTAAAAGCAAAATCTGTCTGTCAAACATTTGGAAGAGAAACGTCTTAACAGAACGAAAATAAAGTCTGTTTTCTTTGATAAAGTTTTTTGTAGGAGAAGCAATTTGTGCAAATGTTTCGAGGACAATGCAACTTTTGACCCTTTCGCAATGGTTGGTCAATTTAAGACATGCCCTACAACCAGCCAATCGGTACCCATGCCTCGTAGGTCCATTTGTTGAAACAAAACTTAAATATTAAAGTTCAGTATAAGATCTTTTGTGACATTTTACTCTGATGAAAAAGTAGACCATAAGCGTTTAAATTAAACATGAATAATATTTAAGTTTTGTTTTAGCAAATTGACCTTATTTGGCTATCAAGCTGGTCTTGAGAGTAAAACTCGCAAGTGAACACAGTCCTGAGATGAGAACGTGCAAAATAAGATATTACATACCCGAGGGTAAATATAACTCTCGAGAGTAGATACAACTCCCGCGATTATATATAACTTCAAAGAGTAGATACAACTCCCCAGGGTGGATATTACTCTTGCAGAAGTATTCTCAACTACTGGGACTTTGATTTGGGTAATTTTTTTTAATCTTTCATTTATTTCACTTTGAGACCTGATGGAAATCTTTAAAAATTAAAATAGAAAAAAATTCGATTTAAAGTAGTTTTCAATTCCATCAAAACATTCTTTAAGAAAATAATAAAAAAAATCATTTCTGTCAAATTTAATAGTTTTACCTTGTTGTCCTTCGATCAAAAACCATACAGGTACATCTGAAAAAAAAAAAAAGAATATTGTCCATTAAAATTGTGAAAATAAACCTGTCTCTTCTTGTTGTGTTATTTATTTTTTTTCTTCAATCCTGAAAGCATTTTTGTTACAATTTAAAGTAAAGTAAAAAAAAAAACAACTGCCATCATCATCATCATCGTATATAAAAGAGAAAGTTTGTTTTAGGAAGAAAAAACCACAAAACCACATGTCCACAGTTTCGCCCACCACCAAGTATACCAGTAGTATAAACCACACACCTCCTCGAAACTCAAGCTCTGAACTTTCATAATAAAGATCGACAAGCTGTCCAAGCCGATGGCCACATCCTTGATATGAAAGGGAATATTATGTTGTGGCATGTCTCTGAGGATTACAACCCAACTAGACTGGATCTATATATATGAGTATATGAGTATGCAACATATATGAGTATAATATTCAATCTGCTTCGTATAGGTTTATAATATGGATGGTATCTCTACCTATATACATACATACATACCTACATTCTATACATACATATGCTCCTATAAAAATTGTATCACATCGTGTATAGGAAGTATTAAGGAATCAGGTTTCCTGTCCCAACAACATCCTGCTTCTCGCTTCTCACTTCACCCTGGTCAGCTTAAATCTGTCAAAAATTTTCAATCAAACGAAAGAAGGTGAGTTGTATGACGACGAACAGACACATGGATGGATGGAAAAAATTATGATTTTATATTTAAAAATATTTTTTTAATAAAAATACGTATGTATATCTTGTCACGTCCTTATAGTCTCCACATCAACATTGAGCTACTGTCATAAAATATGCGTCCTCGTCAAAGTCACATGTTTTGTCGTCGAACAGACGAAATCTAGTATTTGATCAATCCAACTTCTGACACTATTGTAACATTTTCGAAGAGTTTAAGGACTAAGTACAAAATATTAGGGAAATTGACCTTAAAAAATAAATCAAAAACGAAGAAATAGAATCACATACTTATGGATGTCAAGACACAAAAAATTTAGATCCTTGTTGGAAAATTCAATTGGGGTTTTTTGTGTTTCTCAAAGACCACCTACATTTCAGATACGAATATTTTATTGTGTTTGGGGAGCATATGCTTATCCGAAATAATTGAAATGAATATATCAGGACTGTTTTAAATATCTTCTCATCCTTTCACGCGCTCCAAAGGACCAAAAGGACATCGACGTCGCAGTCGTGTTCATATTTATAAAAATAATAAACCGCCAAAGGATTATTATAACAATTTGTGTGTTGTTGATTTATTTTTTTTTTGTTTATTTACACACAGTGCGAAGTCAACTTTATCCTTCTATTATCCTTCCGCCTATACCTACTACTTCATCAACTTATTTATTTATTTTTTTTTTTTAATTCTTTAAAATATTTTTACTGTTCTCTTAACATCCATCAGATGAAGAACAATTTAAGGAGAGCACAAAAAAAAGGGCAACAAAACTTAAAATGAATGGTCCTTCGTCCTGCATTTCATGTGATGTCCTTTGAGAGTAAGTTGAACGTTCAAGAATTAAACTTAAAACTTTAGTCCTGAACGAGTGAGTTGTCGTTGTCGTAATGGTGGCTCAGAGTCCAACAACGACAATAACGACGACGACGACGATGGTTTGTCCGTCCTGTCCGTTTGATGTGCACATATTTTATTTTTGCCACATCTTTCTTTTTTTTTTGTGATATTATTTGTTTGTCCTTTAGTCCTTTTTTGATATATTTTTACACTGTTGTCCTTGTGAGTTGTCAAATAATTTTTTTTTCTTTCTTTTTTGTCAACTTTCATGTGTCCACAAGGATGTGAGTAGAAAGAGAGTATATGTGTTTGAGAGAGTGAGTTTTTTTTTTATTTTTTTTAGCGTTATTGTCGGTCGTTCTTTCGTCCCACTTATCATCCCTAGTGACACTTTATAATTTCTTCCTCTTTTAGTGTCCTGTCACTGTGTTTCCTTGGGAAACAAAAAAAAAAAAACAAAAAAAAAACTCCCATAGAGAAACGAGAAAGCGAGAAAGGACGAAAATTGAAATTTGAAGTGGACATAATTTTTTATCATAGTTCGGGGAGAAATTTTGACGAAACTCTACCAGGCACCCATTTCTTTTTATACCTATCTATACATATTACATATACCTACTACTATACCCCCATTCCAAACTAATGTCAGTTTATTGTTCCTTTTAACTTTATTTTATTTATATTTCACCCTTGGCGAGTATGTAAGAACTTTCTTTCGTATAATATTATATATTTTGAAGACATTTGAAGAAAACAAGGACGAATTTTTGAAAATTGACATCGCCATTGGACTTGTCTGTCAAATTGAGGATGACAGCTGACAAATGGACAAGTTTAATTTTTATTATTATTTTTTTATAGGTATATAGCATAAACTTTGATGATGATGAAAAGTTCATGCATACATACATACACACAGAAAAGAGATGAGTTGATAGGATGAACAGACACAAAGTGTAATTAATGCCCAAAGGATAAAAAAAATATGAAATGTTCCAGAAATGAAAATGAAGAATAAAAAGAAATAAAAAAAAACAACTCAAGGAAATTCTGTTGAGTTGCAAGAGTGGAAAGTTGACTTTGTGATGAGATTTTCCTTTAAAATTTTTATACTTTTGACAGCTTTTTGTGGGAAATTTGATGTAAATTGCAAAGCGGCTGCAAGCTGTTTCTTACTATTTTTTTTTAAAGCACTTGTTGATGAAATATTGTAATGTGCCCTTGGGTATAACTTTAACCAGATGTTGCATACATAATTTGAATGTCCTTCTTGTGAAATATAAAAGTTTTGACACTATGAATCCTGTTGCTAAAATTAAATTAAAAAAAAACATACCAGCAAAACTAGGTTTATCTTGAATTGAGTCAATCTTAGCACGAAAATACATATGATAATATTTTTAATTGGTCAAATCTCTGCCAGATGCCTTGAAGTTGTTTAAAAAAGTGAATTTTTGTGCAACTCAAACCGTGACGGAGGAACTTTGTTTACGTTTAATTTTTTAAGACGAAAAAAATCTTGGAAGACGCAAACAAACTGGCGTTAAATCTAATTTTCCTAAAATTTCTTAAGGAAATTGGATTGGTATTTTGTGTAGATACCAGATTTAATTTCAAAAATCAAAATACTTTCCAAACACATAATTTAAAGAAATAATTCCAAATTGATTGTTAGATAGTGTCAGTTGTATTTAATTCCTTATATTTTCTGCCAGATGCTTTGAAATTGTCTATAGAATTGAGTTTTTTGTGCAAATGTTTTGCTCAAACTGTGATATATTCAATTTTGTGGAAGAAAATATAGCTCTTAGATGATTTAAATAAACCAAAAATGTTAACAGATACAAACAAACTGGCATAAAAACAATTTTGCTTGAAACCCCTTTTTTAAAAGAAATTGCATTGGTATTCTGAGCCCTAGATTTAATTTAAAAAATCGAAATGCATGCATAAACGTATTATAGAAATTATTCAAAATTAACAGATAGTGTCAGATGTATTTAATTTCTTATGTTTTCTGCCAGTTGCTTGAAATTATCTAAATAATTGAGTTTTCTCTGCAAATGTTATACTCAAGCGATAATAGATTAACTTTGTGAAAGAAAATATAGCTGGTAGATGATTTCAAAAAAAAAAACAAAAAAAAAAAAATGCCAGACGCAAACTAACTGGCATAAAATATACATTTTTTTTAAATTTCTTTTTGGAAAGAAATTGCATTTGTATTTTGAGTCTCAGATAAAATTTAAAAAAATCGAAATGCCAAACAAATTTAAAAATTATAAAATTTATTCCAAAATTACTATCAATTGTATTTAACTCCTTAAATTGCCTGCCAGATGCCTTGAAATTATCTTAAGAAGTGAATGTTTTTTGGCCAATGCTTCATTTAAACGATGATAGAGTAACTTGGTAAAAGGAAATAATGCTCGTTGATCGTTTTAAGAATCTTGCCAGACGCAATAAAACTGGCATAAAAATAGCTTTGAAAACCCAGATTTAGTTTTAAAAATCCAAATAGTTGCCAAAAACATTCATAAATTACAGAAATTATTCCAAATTGACTGACACATACGTACTGCCAGATGTATTTAAATTCTTAGAATTTTATTAATATCTGTAAACAAATTTGTTTAGAACCTAAAATTTATTTTTAAGTAGTTTTATACAAAAGTTTGATTCTTAGAATGTCCATATATTGGATTTAAATAGTTGCCAGATGCTTTTAGAAAAGAATTTTCTTTAAAGTAGCTGTGAGTTTTTTTTTAATCAATCTAACGAATAAAAAATTTCAACGCAACTAAATTGAAAATGACAGCTAAAATAAATTCATAATACAGAGTGGACACTGTCTGCCAGATGAGTTTGTATGATGGTAAAAATGATGTCATATGTCTAGTAGAGGCTTTACATAAGGTGAAGTCACTAGTCTTTACTTTACTAATTTTGGTAATATCATTCTAAAAATCTATCACAAGTCCCAGACTATTTAAAGTATGTCAGATGGCTGCCAGACAATTATATACAAATTATATTTAAAAAGTTATATTTTTTTTAACTGTTAGAATTTTTTTGAAATAAAGTTTTAATCTATACAAACAGATATTAGCCTCGGAGAATAACAATGTGTGAAAAGTGACTGCCAAACGTAAATGGTATGACATGAATAATATTCGTTGAACAAAACTCTAAATTTTCCCTTTTCGATTAAAACGTTAGACGGCAGTACAATTTAGCTGACTTGATCATATCCCATGACCTTCTGTCAGAGAAATTTTGAAATTTTCAATGCTGATAGAAGGGGAAATGGTTTACTTTAACCAAACGGTCCCAATTGCAGTCTACTTTAATTTTTAAGTATTTTTTTATTTTTATTTTATATATTTTACCCAAAAACAAAAATATTTTACAATAAATTGAATTTACTTTCCATGATAAAAGGGATTGAAGCATGCGAATAACTGTCGCACAGGTATACACTCATAAATCGGAAGCCAACTTACTACAAGTACAATTGGCACGAACTTATGGATAGATAGATACTGCATAGAATATACAATATAAACTGGAAGAGCCCCAAAGGCAGTGTGTCGGAGTGAAAGGTATGTACATTGTACAGTGAGTCATTGTTAAATGCAACGTTTTGATGGCAAAATGTCAGTGTAAAATTTTATTACGTTATGAGAACTTAATTTATGACCAAACAATTTTTTATTTCTTGTTATATAAAACTATACTCACATCCCTGAAGTCAGCAGCGCCAGTAAATAAAAAAAAAGCGGATTTTATTAGGTATAACTTTCTTGAAGGCGGCAAGTTTAAAAAGGCCGTATTATCAGTATACTATACTAATAGTCTTATGAAAACTTGTAAGGGGGGAAAGGAATATTCATGTAGAAAATCCCGAATGGGCAGGTTACTCTTTGCTAATCTGATAGCTTTCCCCAATAGCGTGAATCGCGTTATGCAATTTTAGCTAAATATCGCTTGATTTTGCTTCCATTAAAAAAATTCACAGAAATTAATGTACTATAAACATTAAACGGCAGACAAGCTGAAAAAATCGCTAGAATTCGCGCAGACAAATGATCGGTTAAAAACAACGTAAAACTCGGTTAACATTAATTAATATACAACCTGCAAACTTACTAGGTTAAATTATACGAGTCAACTCGATTAAACAAAATTATTTAAATCTACACACTGACTCGGTTAAAGTGTTCTTAATTTTATTAAACAATTTTTGGGTTAGTTTGTTCGGTTTCAATAATAACCACCTAAGTTGGTTAATTAAACATATTAAATCGTTTATAGGAATCAATCAACTCAGAGATGTGTGAAATTAGTTAAATATAATTATTTGATTTAAGCAAGCTACTAGTTTAACACAAACGTTATTCATAATTCATATCATAACCAAGTTACTCCATTAATATAACCTTTTTAGGTTTTTATTTTAAACAATTTTATTTTAATCCAGTCGATTTCGTTAGAATTAACATAGTGAACTATGTAATTTTTACCCTTGACTACATAATATTTAACACATTTTTTATCCCATAAAAAACACTCTGGTTTAGTGAATATTTTTCAGCGCGTTGGTTTTTCATATTTGGACGGAAAAATAAAATATCTAAAACCGCCATATCTGTCTTTGCCCAAATGTGCCATTAACTATCCAGTTGAAGATTTTTCAATAATTTCAAAATTATATTTTGACATTTTTTTTAAATCACCGCAATAGCAAGGAATCCGTCCCCGTCCACTGCTGTCTAGCCTATGACTGCTTACACCACCAAAAAGGGGGTTGCTTGCAATTGCCACCCAAAATGACGACGGTAGTTGAATAAAAGATACCACTCGATGGATTTATGGATATTTTCGTTATTATATATATTTCGATATTTTATTTTCATGTTTTTGTCTCTGGGTCGTTCTCGTCAAACTGCTGAACAAGAAATTGGGGTAAGAGTGGTGAGGGGATGACGAGACGAGGTTGATGCGGCTATATATGTCGGTGGGGGTGGGAGAGGGCAAAAAAGGGAATAGTTGTATGTAGGTTGTTGTTTGCAACAAATTATTGTTATTGCGTTCCAGTTTTGGCCATCGCCCTTAAGCTGGGATGGAAAGAAGGGCTACCATATACCTACGTTTACTGCAAAATGCATTGCATATTTGGTGCATATATAGAATATACCTAGGTATGAAAGTGATAAAGGGGTGCAACCTGTATATATTTACCTGAGGAACTGTAGTAGCGGCAGGAGCATATATATATATAAAACGGAAGGACTGACATTGTTTTAACGGTTTGTCGTGTACGTGTAGAGCAATATATCATATACATCCGCATTGTCATAGAAATTTATTTCAACGACTGACGGCACGACGATTTTCTGCCACACATGTTTACGACCAGAGGCATTGAGAACACGTTTTTGATGGAAATGTGTCATAAATTAGATTGAAGTTGAGTGATAGTCGGGTCGGGGATATTATATATAGAATTGGAATTCGGACATTATAGAAGGGTGGATGAAGAAGAGATGTTAGGAGGAATGTTTGTTATACTCCTATACTAGCGAAAAAGGGTAAACTTAAAATAGGGGTTTATATGTTTTGCAATAATAATAATTTAAAATTATGACAAGTTAATGAGATATTGGGATTAATTATCAGAAAGATTCAAAGGAATAAGCTTTTTCAAAACTGCCAAATGGAGGAAATGTCTACTAGATGAGTTTATAGATGGTAAAAATGATGTCATATGTCTGGCAGTGGCTTTAAACAAATTGAAGTCAAAATAAGTCTTCACATTATGAATTTTCTTAAGATCTATCACGACATTTGACAATCTATCACGAGTCCCAGTCTTTTTAAATGACGCCAGATGACTGCCAGACGAACATGTATGATAGTCAGTTTTACTTGAAAAGTTGTTTCTAACCGTGAGAATTTTTTTGAAATAAAGTTTAAATCTATACAGGAAAAAATTAACTTCTGGAAATTACGAGGTGCCTGATACAATTAATATTAATGAGAATTTATGATCCTGAACTTTGCAGACAAAACGTCCGCTGAAGTTTGAACAACCACCAAAGCCGTAATACTTGTTCGATTTAAAAAAAACTAAAGGGCAATCGCTTCGTCTCGGCAAAATCTAGTGCCGATATTTTTTAGTTTTTTTTTTATTTGCCTTAAAAAAAAAGATATGGCCAAAAGATTCAAAAACCACCAAAAAATTAACTAAAAAAACTTTGGCCTTCAGTCACCACTGTAATTTTTGCCGCATTTTCATAAAAATTACGGCAATCGCTTCGTCTCGGCAAAATCTAGTGCCCATATTTTTTAGTTTTTCTTTATTTGTCTTAACAAAAAAGTTATGTTTTAAGGCAAGCTTTTTAAAAACTGCTAACTGGAGAAAATGTCTGCCAGATGATTTTACAGATTAATGACGTCACATGTCTGGAAGAGACTTGAAGTCACTTATAGTCTTTACATTACGAATTTTGTTAAGATCATTCTGATAATCTATCACAAGTCCCATTTTTATTTTAAATGTTTCCAGATGACTTCCAGACGAACATACAAATATTTAATATTTTTATTTGAAAAGTTTTGTTTTAAGAATTTTTTCGAGTTTAAAGTCTATACTTACAGGAAAAAATTAATCTCTGAGAATTACAAGGAAAAGTCACATTATTATAATGTTAATGAGAATTGGGGTAAGTTATTAAAAAGATATTCACAGGAACAATTTTTGAAAAAATTAAATCTTTTTAAAAAGTGCAGAACCAGACACTATTTGGGAAGTAAGGAGGCGAGAATTTGGAGGTCAACAAATTTAAATTTAAAAATTTAAATTTTTATCAAGAATCGGGTTTTGAATTTCTGGTGTTCTACCACATTTTTCACTTAGGAAACGGGGAGGACTGAAAAATATTTTTTGTTGTTAAGTTGAATGTCCCACCACAAAAACCATGACGACAGAGAGTGCCTGAAAGAGGGTACCTACCATCAGCATGACCCTGGCGAAATTCATCATTTTGAAAAAAACTCGAATGAATCTATTTATCTAAAAATTTTGGTTTTGATCTAATTCAAAAAAGGTCACTAACGCTCCATTCCATTAAAATAATACAAAATTTTGACAAAAGCCTACATTTTGTGTTAGCGGATGGGGGTCAGGGTTTCGGGGATGAACGGTACCCATTTGAACGCCATCTTGGAAAGGGTTTTCAGCATATCTTGAGAACCATAAGTCTCACAAACAAAATTCTACTACATATTTGAAGAAAACTGAATTCTCTACGATTTTTGTTAATACGCTTTTTAACGATAAATCGAAAATAAAAAAGAGATAAATGTTTTCTAGAAATATGTTACATTCCAATGGAGTTCTTTTGATTTTTGAAAAGTCTGGATTTACGCGCCGACCAAATTTTCCAGCAACGAATTTTCTTTGTTGTCGTAACCGAGGTGAATCGGACATGTTCCTTTGAATTTCACACGATTTTACCATTTATAGCACTGGGAAAATCGGCCATTCTAAATCCCGCTAAACCAATATAATAAGGAGACACTGCTTTACTGTCCTGTCATAATAAATTTTGTCATATTTGAGTAAATGTTCAATTTTATGGAAAGAATGCAAAACTTTCCCAATTGCTATATCGGAAGTAAAACCTGACATGGGTCGACTGATGGTTATTTAATTATCCATATCCATAAGCAAAAAAAAAAATAATAATATATAATAATTTACCCTTCTTTGTTGTCTTAATTTATTAATTCCACAAACGATATTTTATTTATACCCTTTATGTATATTGTATATACCTACCCCTTATGGATTAAATACATACTATGCTTGTGACATGTCAAATGTTCTCGACATTCCACACAAAATTGCCGCTGGATACAAACAAGACCACCACTTTTTGCTTCGTATATACGTCACTGACTTGTCCTTCAAAATCTAAGCCTCCTTCAAAGCAAAATAATCACACAAAACAAAATAAATAAAAATCGACCTACACACAACAAACAACCTGAAAATGAACGCACCTCTTTTTTTTAAATAATTATATTATAATATTAACCTAACATTTCATACTGCGTTCCCCTTTTATCAACAAAAAAAAAATATTTAAAAATAAACCTTGTATGGGTATTAAATCCTTTGTGATGGATAAATGTCCTGTTTTCTGTGTATTCCATCTTTTCTATTGTATATGTCTCTTAATCCCTTGTCGTCTGTTAGTGACATTGATATCACTTTGATAAGCAAACCCAACCAAGCTAATCAGATTCAATAAAATTCTGTTTTTAGAGAAAGTTGTCGTTGTCAACATCATCAACATTGCCAGCGCATATCAACGTCATCAACAAAATTTTGTATGGCCCTAAAACGTGATGCGCAGATATTTTCATAAGAAAATTACATCAAGGCTAATTTTAAAAATTTACTTTTGTTTTTTTTTTATTTAGATAATCACTCAAGTTGTATCTGGCTAAAGATATTTTTTTATTGTATTTATGAAATTAAAATGGGTTGAATTCTAGCATGCAATGTTATATTATTTTATAGAACAAATAATTCCTGAATTTTCGTTGCCTTATTATTATTTTAGAAACTTTATAAAAGGATTTAAGAATTCTTACTATCTAAAACTTACTACCTACAGTAGAATCTCAGAAAGATGAACGGTTCTAAAAGATGAACGGAAAATGTTCACTTTTCAGTGTTCAAAAAGATGAACGGGTTAAAATTTTGTACCTACTCGAAAAGATGAATACTTTATTCTTCTTCTTTATTCATAATTTTTACTTCTTCTTTACATTTAGTTCCTCCTGAACAATACTTTTAAGCTTGTTTTAATTTGTTATGTAAATAATTTTTAATGTTTACTATATCTTCTTCCTCAAACATACGTTGATGCTTGAAAAGATGAACAATTCGAAAAGATGAACGGGCCCTGTTTTATATCTTTTCATCTTTTCGAGATTCTACTGTATTTAGAAACTTTATAGAAATTCTGTATCAACTCGAAGAAACTACAAAATAAACTAAGAAGCCTTCGCAAACTTATAAAAGGACTTAGGAACTCGCATCGATTAAGGAACTATTTAGGAAACCTTTTGGAACCTTTATAGAAATTCTATAAAAACTCGTAGAAACTAAAAAAATGACAAGAAGTCTTTCCAAACTCTTTTAAGAACATTTGTAAAAATTTAACCTTTGAAAGCTTTAAACAAAATTTTAAAATTCGAGACAAATATTAAAATTCTCATTAGAAGCTTTACAAAACCTCAATAGAATTCTATCAAATTTATAAATTAAAAAAAAAAAACACTGAAAAATTTATAAATTAAACTATTACCTATAAAGCCTATTACCTTTTTGTAACCTTTACAGAAATTCTATATCATCCCAGAGAAACTACAACATAGGTATACCTACTAAGAAGCATTAAATAAATTTTTTTTTCTTTGAAATCATTAAAAAATACAACTGTAAAAATTGATTGTAGGATTTGGACGCAAATACCAAAAATCTCATTAGAAGTTTTACAGAAACTCAATAGAAATCTTTTTGAAACTCTACTAAAACAATGAATTAAAAAAAAAATCACTGAAAAACTTTTATAAATTCCACTAGAGTATTTACTATAGAAAGTTTTAAAAATTCAATATAAATTTGTAAAGAACATTTTTCCTTAACAATTTATGTTTTTAGAAGCTTTATAGAAATGTGTATATTAACTCGTAGAAATAATATTTAAATTCAATATCAACCAACTCTAGGAATCTTTGATAGAATTCAAAGAATCTTAAGAAACTTTACAAATCGTTAGAAACTTTATAAAAACTCGAAGCTCTGTATACACTATTGGAAACTTTATAGAAACTCTCAAGGAAAAACGTAGATGAAAATAAGACGAATATAAAAACTATTCGCATAAGGATAAAATGTAAAACCTTCTTTCGTGACATGAGAGATACTTTTTAAAAAAATTTCACTTTTCTTGTTTTTACGTTAAAGAAAGTTTGGGAGTCGATCCACAGACACCCGGGACACAGTGGTTCATTTTTTACAATTTTTTGACAAAAATCTTTTCCCACACCAATTCTTGACTATAAAGTTAATGGAATTTAGTACACCTAATGATTTGAGGACACTTTATTTGAGTGTATCCCAAATTTGGGTTAAACAATTTAGGTTAAAATTGGTACGAAATTTTAGATTACAAAAAAAAATAAATTCAAAGTCTAGAATTTAGTCAAATTTATATTTGAAATTTCTTAAGTCTTTGGATATGTTCAAAATTTAGAAAAGCAAGTCCAAAATGTTGCCCAATGTTCCCAAGGGACTAGAACTAAATTTCGTTATGCATATTGCTTCAATATTTTTTATTGAAAAATGATTCCAATACAGATGAGTTCCAAATTTGGAAAAGAAAGTGCAAAATAATGCGCAATGTTCCCAAGAGATCTAAAAAAAATTTTCGTATACTTTGATATTTTTTATTCAAAAATAATTCCAATGCAGATGTGTCCCAAATTTGGAAAAGAAATTCTAAAATATTGCAAAATGTTAATTAGAAATTGGGAAAAAACTTCGTTATAATTATTGCTTAAATATTTTTTGAATGAAAATTGATTCCAAAATATATTCCAAATTTATAAAAGCAAGTCCAAAATGTTGAGAGATTTTAGCAAGGTATATTAAATTTTTTTATAATATGAACATATTCCTTTAATATTTTTTATTGAAAATGATTTTAAGATCAAATCTGATAAAAAAGTGAATTCAATGCAGATGTGTTCCAAATTTAGAAAAGAAAGTTCAAAATGTTGCGCAATATATCTTAGGGATAAGAACAAAATTTCTTTATATACATATTCCTTTAATATTTTATATTTTTTATTGAAAAGTGATTCCCATGCAAATGTGTTCCAAATTTGGAAAAGAAAGTCCAAAATGTTGCGCAATATTTCCAAGGGATTGGAACCAATTTTTGTTATAGGTATACCTGCTCTTTTAATATATTTTTTGGACAAAATTTTTACATCAAATCTGATCCAATCTGAAAAAAAAATTGACAATTTTGACAGGTAAAAGTTAAATATTAAATTTTGGGTAAACAAAAATATTAAAATGATGCTGTACGAGTTTTATAGAGAAGTAGTACATGTATTTTACTGGCTCCCGCTGTTTAAAAAGAACCAATGCATCAAATAATTTTTGAATTTTTAAAATCCAATAAAACTTTCAACAAGATTAATCGTGCTACCTAAGGAAAACATAATCATTTAAAAATGGTCTAGATTTTCGAATTTATTTAAATCACTAAATTTCCAAGAAATATATTTTTACCATCATATCAAATTTTATGATTAGGATCTTTCTATGGCGCCAATAATAACCTTCTTATATATCGCAGACAAATCTCATATTATGATAACTTTTATAGAAATAACTCAATCTTGAGTCTTGAGAAAAAAAAAATATATCTTGAAAGAACCTCCAAAAAGGCTACTTAAGCAATAACCATAAATTTTGGTAAACATTTTGATAAACAACACACACTGCTGCTGCTGCTGCATATATGGTACATATGGTCAACCAAAACATCATCAGCTGCACCCTGCTGTTTGCAGAATTCACAACCGCATATAGATAGATATATGCGCATAGGTATATAAACATAAACACAGAGCTTTACCTTTTGTCGCCAAATTAATCCTTTCATTTCAGCACGGACATAATGTTATCCGTTAATTTATATAAATGTGAATGTCCATTAAAAGTAACACATCTCATAATTTAGATAGTTTATTTGCATTCTGATTTTATAGTAGGGAGTTCACGAGAATTTCATTCAATGTCAAATGATCAAAATAAAAACAAAAAAAATTACAAAACAAAGCAAATATATTTTTCTGTCACTAAATTATTTTATTATTATTATTATATCTACTCTCTGTTCCTGTTGATCGTTTCGTATCCATCAACACCTAATTTTTTGAATTTTTTCCTAAAAACAAAGAACAAAGTTGTTTTGGTATAACCAAGGCTTCCAAATTAAATGAACAAAAAAAACCCATATAATTGATTAATTAATTCATTCGTTGAATCATTTAATTTCATTTACATGGAGAACTTTTTGTTCAGAAGCGGATTGAACGTTAATACATTGGAAAGGCGCTTATTTTTTTTGAAGGTTTATCATCTTCAAGAGAATTTTGACAAGGGTTGTAAAATTTTTACTTCACATATTTAAAAACCTATTAATTTCTAGTCTAGTTTTCCAAAAATTTTGTTAAAATTCATAAAAGACGTGTTTTGTTGAGCTAAGTGTTACACATTATGCCAAGTTTTTTTGGCAATTACATGAAAATGTTACCAAAATTAAGTAAAGAGCACAATGACTCTTTACTTACTATATTTGGGGCATATGAAGCTCAACAAAACACAAACACGCCTATTAATAAATTCAAATTAAACATTAATTATTTTTAATCATTTATTAAATTAAACATTAATTATTTTTAATCATTTATTTAAGTGTAAAGTTTTATCAATAAAACAAATTTGAAATTAATTCCTGTTAATTACCTAGTCCATACGTAGGTGAATTAGCTAATTAACAGGAATTAATTTCAATTTTGTCTTATTTATAAGACTTCGCACTTAACTAACTGATTAAAGATAATTCATGTTTTATTTGAGTTTATTAATAGGTGTGTTTTTGTGTTTTAAAGAGTAAATAAATTAAAACTACTTAAGATTTGTTTACCAACGACTAGAGACAAAACGTAAACAAACGGTAGTAAAACATTATGTTATTTACAAGCTCAAATGAAAAAGTATGCGTGTAAAAGTTCACACCTTGGTGAGAAAGTTTATTTTTATAAACTAATATTACTCTTTCAGGACAACAAAGATCTTGTTAAATGTGAGTAGATTTTTGTTAATATTTGCTTAATTAGCTAATTAACGTTAATTAGCAGTTAATTGATTTTGATCCGTGAATTAATTGTTGATTAACGATCTAGTTTATTTTTAAATTAGTAGTTAATTGAGCATTTTTTTTATTAATAAGGGTGAAAGGATTTAAATCATAAGTCAGTAGATAATCGATCGACAATTTATTTTTAATTTCGAAAGAATTTCGAAGGATAAATCTTTGAAAACCGATTTTCAGAATATTTTTCAGGTTTATAGCTTTCCTCGAAAGGTAAAGTGTTTTAAGTGGATTTTTAGGAATTATCAGAAAATCTTCAAAAAAATTACCTATTTCGCGAAGATTATAAGAGGCTGAAACTTCAACCAATATTAATCGCTTTTTTCGAATTAAATGCAGCATTAAAATTAAGAAATTAAAAAAAAAAACAGTTAACAACCATTTGTAAATAAGCATAAGCAACAACTTTTTTGGCTTAAGTCGACTTAAGCCACTCTACCTTTTGAGTAAATAGAAACAAAAACACAGTTTGGTACGAATTAGAATTTTTGGAAAGAAGGCCTTGGAATTTTCAAATCCACCACTGTTTTAGTGGACAAAAGACGACTGAAAAAAAAAACGATATATTTCGACAGAATTTCGACGAAATGTAAAACTGTCAAGATGGGATGGAATGATGGCGGTTTTTTTTATTGGTTCCTTTTCTTTTTTTGCACGTTTGACTTCTCCCATATTGCAGTTCATTAGTCATAACAAAAAAAGAACGACATTATTTGATTTATGGATGTCACCCTTGTCGATGAAATATCACATCAAACCACGATGATGATGATTTGAAGAAACAGAGAGAAATTCTTTGCTAATCGTCTGTTGTGTTTTTTTTTTTTTTTAATTTCGCAACTGCATGATAATTTTTCAAGAATAATTAGGAGTGGTGTTGGATTTAAGCTAAATTATGTTAACAATTTATAAAATGGGTTTTCTTTCCCCCAAAAAAATGATTCATCCAAAATGAAGCAAACATTTATTTGAGGGTACAGAAAATTCTGTTATCAACTTTCAAAATGATATAAATCACAAACGGTGCACACAGTGTTTTTCTTGGACGTCACTGTTTTATTGAATTAGCAGTTATTCAGAAACCATGAATTTTCACCAAAAACCAAAAAAAAGGCTAAAAAATATGAAACAGAAAAAAAAAAAACAGGTAAATTTTTGCCCGCATTTTTTTGAACAACCAGAGCGCAGCAGACAGAAAGATCGAAAAATTCAAGAAGCTTAAAGATTTTCCACCTGAGATTAGACGATGGCGACGTTTCACAGCATTTGAGTCTATTTGAAGGCGTCAATGGGACACATGTTAACCTAATGGTGGTGGTGGTAGTGGTGGTGTTCAAGTAGTGGCGGCAACAGCACGCAAGAAGTGCGAACTTGCCAGGGAAATTTGGTTTTTTTCCACCATTTCCACCTGTTGCCAACAACACGAGCTGATTTTTTTTACTACCTCGCACAGACTGGTTGGTATATAGGGAGGTATTATAGCTGACGGAAAAAATTGGTATTCTTATTCTGTTGAAAAATCTACTACATACTAAGTAAGGTGGTGGTGGGTGAGGTTGATATGGTGGTTCATACAAGTGGATTGAGTGGGAAGATTGCTATATACGCTTGATAGTTTGACTGCTAGCTATACTACTGAAGAAAAATGGTGTACATAAATATTTTTTTTTTTTTCTACAAAAAGGTGGGTATCGTGATGAATTCATAAAAAATGAAGATGGTAAGTATATACAGTAATTGTGTTCTATAAAATTATTAAACAAAGATAAACGACATGACACTTAACGAAACAATAAAATGATGGGGTTATAGACAGAAATTCCATATTTTTCCTGCAGGTCTGCTTGGTTTTGGTTGAATGAAAAAATAATAAATGTAGGTATTGGTACAATAAGACCCGCTTTAGAAAAACGACAAAATTCAAAGTATATATTTATTTCAATTAAGCGAGTTTTTCTCTTAAGCCTAGTACTCACCTCCCGTGAAATGAAAAATAAAAATGTAACAAAATACGCGTGTACTTTTAATATAAACCCACAAATAATTTTGCACATGAATTTTTGATATTCAGTTTGAAATTTTTAATACTCACTCTGAATGAAAAAAATAATATTAATTTGAATGACAATTCATAATTTTGAAAAGTTTCGAAAAAAAAAGTGTTAATCCGGGTTTTGCTCTTTTTTCCTCCTTGATGAGAATATAAACGCCATAAAACACAATTGTTTAATTCGAAATAATTTTTTTATTTATATTTTGAGTAAAAACAAATTGATTGACTATAATGTCACAATTTTCCACAACACCTTAATTTTTTTTCCTAGTGGTCGTACGTTGGGAAATGAAAATTTTGCGTGAAATTGATTGAATAACCGGTTCATATTTCATTTTCATATTTTGGTACTCACTTCTTGTTGTGAATTTCATACCAATGAACTAGGCGTCACTTTTGTATGGAAATTCCATTTTCACTCGAACTGAGTACTAGGCTTTAAACGAACCCCGGAGAGTGAACAAAAAATTTCACTTGTTATGTCATATCAGAAATTCAAATGTCATTTTCATGAGGAAAATTTGGTGGAGATGAAAAATTAAAAAAGAATTGCAAGCTTTCAGCAAATTGTTTGTACTGTTCGATTCATTTTTTTCACTTAAGAAAATTTTTTCAATGAAAAATATAAAATGAAAATGAAAAAGCGGAGTGTTTTATAGGTAATTGGTTGACAAATACTCCGAGTTGACAAAAGTGTTTCAGATAAACGGGATTTTCTCTCAAGCTGGTTTTACTTTATAAGGTAGGGAGGCGACTTTATTCTGCACTGGAAAAAGCAACCTTCTGCATACGAAGCGTCTCGTCATATGAAGCGTACTATGATATTTTTACAGCTTATGTGTAGCTCACGTGTATTTCTATAAATAATCGCACACGAGGAATAAGCTGAACTTCATCGCAGGACCCAAGTTACAAATCGCTGGCCATAAATCAGTTGTGTCAGTAGCTAGGAGTGCAGCAGCGTGAAGTATTCACTTAATATTTTGGTTATTAAATGTCACTTATTCCGATAAGCTTACACTGTGAATTTAGGCATAAGTTTTCCATATTTGGAACTTAAGTGACTCTTACTCGATTATGAAACTGGTGAAACTGAGCCCTATGAAAATTTACAAAAAAAAAAAATTATAATATTTTTTTCCAATTTATTTTGAGAAAAGAAAACGTGCCAAAAGTACATTAAACACTGATATTGTAACTTTTCGCACGTTTTTCTTAAAAACTATTGCTCTTTCGAGAAAAAAAATATTGAAAATATTTTAGATACGTTAAATGGGCCCCAAAAAGTCAATTTTTGTATTTATTTTTTTTTAAGATGATTTGACTAATTAAAATGACAATTTTTTACCAACTACTATTTTGTTTGACCATCTACTTATGTACATATAAAATTGATTTTGAAAAAGGGGGTTCAAAAAAACGCTATCCCCAAAAAATCGTTTATTTTTAAATTTCATTACTTTTTTGACAAGTCCAAAAATTTATTTTTTTTTTGATTTTTGAAAAAAAAAGCTTTGATCATTTTTTGTACAATTTTCTTTTTTTTTTAATTTAAAAATTTGAAGATTACCATTTTGAAAACCAGAATTAACAATTTTTTAAAACTCGTTAAAATTAATTTTTTTTCTTTTGAATTTTAAAAGATGACCATTTACATATTCAAAAAAATATTTTTTGACGAGTTAGAAAATTTATAAAGGGTTTTTTCTTAATAAAGTTTTGGGTAGTGTCCCTTCCACCCCCCCCCCTCCCATTTTTAAGAATCTGTTAATGGTCAGAAAAAGTCGAATATAGTATTAAATTGGTCAACTTTTACTAAAAATTTACAATAAAATTGGCAATTCTTAAAAAATATTGCTTTACCAAAAAAAGTATTGTAAATTTTTTTTGTTTAGAATTACATAATCAACAATTTTTGCCTTGACGTTTTTTTTCGAAAAAAAAACTGATAGATATTGAGGTTAGGTTCAATATCCCGCTATTACCCTTCGAAGACAATTTTCGCCTTGACGATTTTTTGAAGAAAAAACTGATATGATATTTGGTTTATAGGTTCAATATCCACCTTTTATACCACGGTTTTTTTGAAAATCCCGTTTTTTAAATCCCACTTTCTTAAATCCCGCTTTTTTTAAATTCCTCTTTTTATAATCTTTAGCAGCACTGATGTCGGTAAAAATAGACTTGCATCTTAGAAGGGTACAACAGCATAATAAAAATAGGGATTATAAAAAAATGGTATCATATAAGAGGAGAGATTATAGCAAGAAGTATTTTAAAAAATCGGGATCATAGAAATAAGGATTTAAAAAATGGGATTTAAAAAAAAAAGAACTCTTAAAAACAAGATATTGAACCCAATCCAAATATATATCAGTTTAATTTTTTTGAAAAATCTTGAAGGCGAAAATTGTCCGCAAAGGGTACGACAGCATCTAACTGATGAGTGCAACTGTCATACCCGAAATGCATATTTCGACTTAGGTGTCAAAAAACTTTCAAGTAAAGAAGGTACTTAATATTCAACAATTTTGGACTTTACTTTTTTTAATATAATATTTCCTTCGGCAATGGGATATTTTAAGTGAAATAAAGTATAATATACTTAAAACGGTATATGTAGGTATAAAACCAATTTATGTGGGTATGTACCATATTTATTCATCTTAAGAAATATTCTATCCATCCACACGGCTTCAATTTAGCTTTACTAACGAAATTTATCAAATCTTTTCCCTATATAATGGTCTTATAGCTCTTCAAAATGGAGAAAGTCCAATCCAACAGTTCTAAACCATTCATCTTAGAAAAAAAAACAAGAAAAATAAAAAAAAAAACATCCAATTCGACCCTCTCAATCTACTAACTTCTGAATGCATCATAAAATTTTAGAGTTTCTCAAAAGCGAACATCATCGCCTTGCCATTCGTTTCATCTCCGTCGTCGTCGTCTTCGTCATCCTCGTCATCCGTCCTATATCGTTTCCTTCGCGATCCAAAAAGATTTTCTTTCTTTTTTTTTGTTCAGTTTTACTTTTGGGAGTAAAATCATTTTGACTTCCAAATCGCGTCGGTCGTTTTCCAATTCCGATTCCATCCACAAACCATATAAATATACACAGCTTTTCTTGCAAGTTTGTATGTGTGTGTGTTTGGGTATTGGTGGGTGTTTGTGTAGCAATCCCTCAATTGGTGGCTAAACTGACTTCAAGTTTCCTTCCCAAGCTACTTTGATATGCCCTGGTTCTTTATATATGTATGAATGTACAGTTCGTCCTTATTGTCTATCTCGTTCTTTCCTTTGCCTCAATAACATCCTTGAGGATATAAAATTTTATTTGACGACCGACGCTATTTTGTATCGATTTCCCACAATTTTGGACGATGGATGAAAATTCCTTTGAACATTAAGTCTGACTTATGACTGAAGCTAGAACGAGGATCTCAAGAAATATCCCTGTGCCACCCTTTCGCCCCCCCCCCATAGAACTCACAGAAAAATAATAATAATAATAATAAAATAAAATTGTGTCTACGTATCGTCGTCGTAGGTCCTCTGTAGATATTTTATACAATGAGCCAGCAGAGGAGAAGTGGTTGTTCATGGATGATTGCGGGGGCTGGATCTGGATGAATGAATGTCCTGAAGTTGCGGAGCAAAAAGAAATTGCAGCACAGCATTCGAATGTCCTCGTTATGTGGGGGTCATAAACCACAGTGTCGTGTCGTGTCGGTCGGTCGCTATGTCGCTACGTCTCTCTCTCTCTTATTATTTGGCAGTGTGGCACTGCTGTTCGCTTTGAAAGCCTTGACGCTGACGCTTAACGCTTAATGCTGTCGTCTTCGTTTGGAGTTTATGTTGTTTAAGTTTAAGTTTATATTTTTTTTTCTTTGGTTGTGAAGCAGTGTGGTGTGTGCTCGTATAGTATGGGAAACATTAGGAGTTTGATAGGTGTATTTGTTCTCTATATACGGTTGCATTTGGAGCATGCATGATGGGGAGTTTGTTTGGGAAGAAGAATTGTAAAGTTATTGGATTGTTTTTCCCATGCCAGACGACTTAATGAAAAACGAACAAAAAGTCGTATGTTTAAGACAAAAAAAAACAAAAGTAAGTATTCTAAGTTTTTAAAAAGGCACTTAAAAAACTCGAAACAGAAATAACATTCGAATTGTAGTTTTACTACTTAACTTTCTTTTAAAAATTATATCCAGTAAATTATTACAGGTGATTGAACATATTAAAAAAAAAAATACAAGTCAATTTTATTTCGATTAAATCATAAAAAAACCTTATAAGAAAGACTTCTTAGGGTATGAAAGGCTTCTTAGGGTAATAAAGACTTCTTAGGGTAAGAAACACTTCTAAGGGTAAGAAAGACTTCCAAGGGTAAGAAATTCTTTTTAGGGTAAGAAAATTTTCTTAGGGTAAGAAAGACTTCTTAGAGTAAAAAAGGCTTCTTAGGGTAATAAAGACATCTTAGGCTTAGAAAGACTTCAAAGGGTATGGAAGGCTTCTTAAAGTAAGAAAGACTTTTAAGGGTAAGAAAGACTTCTTAGGGTAAGAGATATTTCTTAGGGTAAGAAAGACTTTTTACGATAGAAAATACTTCTCAGGATAAGAAAGATTTCTTAGGGTAAGAAAGACTTTTTAAGATAGGAAAGACTTCTCAGGGTAAGAAAGACTTCTTAAGGTAAGAAAGAATTTTTAGGGTAAGAAAAAAACTTATTAGGGTAAGAAAGACTTTTTACGATAGAAAAGACTTCTCAGGATAAAAAAGAGTTCTTAAGGTAAGAAAGACTTCCTGGGGGTAAGAAATAATTTTTAGGGTAAGAAAAACTTCTTAGGGTATGAGAGATTTCCTAGGGTAAGAAAGATTTCTTAGGGAAAGAAAGGCTTTTTAGGATAGGAAAGACTTCTCAGGGTAAGAAAGACTTCTTAAGGTAAGAAAGACTTCCTGGGGTAAGAAAGAATTTTTAGGGTAAGAAAGACTTCTAAGGGTAAAAAAAACTTATTATGGTAAGAAACTCTTATTAGGATAAGAAAGACTTCTTAGGTTACGAAGACTTTCTTTCTTCGCGTATTGTGACCATTTCGAGTTCCATTGACGTTTTTATGTTTCTGAAACTGTTGTTCCTATACCGTTATACCTTTGGAGCAATGCGTTTAACTATCACGCTGACCGGAGACTTGGGTTTGAATCAAGACTATTTCAGCTAAAATGTTTTTCCAGGGGTACTGCCTCTTCCGAAGAAGTGACAAATCATCCAAAAGTATCTTTTCTCTTGATAAAATGCCATTCGTCTTAGCTATTCGAATTCGGCAGAAAATTGAAGGTCCCCTTTTTTACTACCAACGACCAACACGCACTCAGGAATGGTCATAAAAGTTGTAAGTCACTAGGCCTTGGTTTCTACGAGAATGTCGCACCACCAATTTTCGTTTTACTTTTCGACAATATTCTATAATCTATTATTGACAATTTAAAATAATCTTTTTCTTGGTGTTTCGGGAACCAAATTTACCATCAACTTCCTATAGAATAATCTTGATTATCATTTCTTAGTTCTAAACCAGTTTAATCCTTACAATCATCTCTAACGTTAGCTTCTATAAATATCTTTCTGGCACTATAATTGACTGTTTCCAAACAATTCCATATACCATCCCATCATATCATCGGACACGCGCGTTGTATATACAGTTCATGGATCCTTATGAGGAGCTTCCCGGACAATCCGATATTCTTATATTTTATATGAGGCTAACCGTTATTTAGCAAGCCGTAATCTAACCAACAATATCAAACTAAAGCAATTACCATTATGTCTGGAGCGTTCTAGTAAACAAGACATTAGGATCTTTCTCAGCGAACCATCAAGTCCAACCAACTAAGCAACCAGCCAACGACGATGACTGTCCGACCTCTTTGTTGCACCACCAAAATGCCCAACGGATGCGACAACGAGATCACTTTAAACAGATGACAACTACTATACTTACGACGGGCGAGTACGTATAACCAACCAAGATGGCGATGCGATACGATGGTGCGGCGGCGGTTGGCGAGCGGCGGCGATGCATGGTAACGATTCATTACACACCGAGTGTTGCACCACAAATAAAAAGTGTCAAATAGCATCGACCTCGAATGGTCAGGTTGCTATCTTTGGAATTGGCCATCACCGTTGGTTGCAAGATGCACAGCCAGCATGGTCCATGACTCGTCTTTCTCTTCTCAGGAAAGTCATGGTTCCCAAAGAAAAAAATTACAAAAAAGAAAATATAAAGAAGTGTGTAGCCAGCATGGATCATGTTAGAAGGAAAAATCTCATGATGTAAGGATGCCCCAAGTCGTTGCATCTATACCAACGACGACGAAGACCACGACGTACCCCTATACTTATCTCTCTTGGAGGAATATTTGAACTCTCTTCATCTGTAAAACGCTATTTTTATTCTGATTGTATATTATGTTCCTAATGTGTGTGCATCTTAAAGTCTGACTTAAAAAGGAAATTGTGTTAAACTTCATTCAAACTGAAGCGGTACATAGATTCCTTGTTGCTACCATAAATCGGGTATGTTGCCACATTGTGGCGCGTTTATTTGTTTTTTTTTATTTTGGTTTGTTATGTTGTTGTGTCGCATCGTCTGTCGTCGTTGTGTGTCTTGAAGGCAGCTTAAAATATCTCTCCACAAAGACACACTAACACGACATTGAGTGTTTTTTGTTGTTGGCATTTCTTTCAGGATCATTGGGTATCATGATATACAAATTTTTGTGGTTGTTTTTGTTGAAATTATTGACTTTAGTCAGGAACTTGATCATCAACCAACCATTGCATTGGTTGGTTGGTTAAGTAGGTCTTGTTTGACTTAAAATGGAAGAACAGAATGTTCTATGCATTGATAAAATGTCATCGATTTGTATTCCAGATGAAAATAAGACAAAATATGTAAGGTGGCCGATGGCGATGTAAAGGTGGTAAATGTTCCAGTTCAATGGGGAAGGGAGAGCGGGGTAAGGGGTTTGCATATTACCAACATTGAAAATTTAACACTATTTTTTACTTGAAAAGGCTTTTTAAGGGTATTTTCCATTTGTGTAGAATCAACAAGTTTTTGGGATATTTTTCATAAATCTGTGGGAAATTCTAAAATCCCGTGAATCATTGTTTGCAGTAAACCCAAGAAAAAGCTCTCGAAAAATACTGTACAAATTGATTAGTCGTCTAATTTTTTATTCAAAACGACTAGGTCGATTAGTAGCAGTGATGTCAGATGAGATTTGAAAAATCCCACCGGATTTAAAAAAAAAAATCCCATCATTTGTGTACTGGACGAAAAAAAAAGCACCATACCTAATGACCTCCGCTTTTTTGACAGGTTTTTTTTGTCATTGATATTCAGGCCGAACCGAATATTAAATACAAAAAAAAATAGGTCGGTATAGGTACCAAAGGATAGGAAGCTGCGATTGTGGTAAAAGTATTATTCACCCCCCCCCCCCCCACCCCATAAAAAAGCGTTTGGAATATTTTCCAATCATAATTCCCACCAATCTGAATTTTTTTCACCCTTTTAGTTGGAAATAACACCAATCTGGGAACACTAATGAGAAGGCGTATACGGTGTTATTTAAATTTAACAAATTCCTCTGAAGAGGATTGCCTTTATTTAGGGGAAGCTATCAATTTTTTGGGTGCCCGACTTTCAGAGGAAATTGTCGAAAATCAATTCTATTTATAAACTCGTACCTGGGAGAAACGCACTTTAGGATTTTAGGTCATTTGAACTTATAAATTGAATAATATTCAATCACTTCACTTAAAACAGAATTAGTTTTCTAATTTTCTTCATTTTCGTTATTAAAAATCAGTTCCCACTTCTGAGACCAATTATAATTTAATAATTGCAACAAATTTCCACAAAATTAAATATCAAAATGCTTCCTGTTGGCGTTGCCGTAAGAAATGTCTCCTTGGTCATTTTCAAAAAAATATACATGTCTATACTTTTTTATAAAAAAAAAGCCAAACAAAACCATTTGCCGTTTTGAACCAAATGTTAACAATTAGTTAAACAAAAGTATGATGTGACACTTTTACATTTTTATTAACTTGACACAATTTTTCCGTTCCGCAGGGGGTCCATACGCATATCAATCTATCGAAACGCCAAAACGATCTGCGTATCAAAATGATATGTGAGGAAATATCATGCGCCTGAATATGACCGACTACGACAACGATCGACGATATTTACTCGTATACAGTGGGGCAGACTGTGCATAGACTTCAAAAATTAGATAAAAGATGATTTTATATAAAACTTACTAACGATAAAAGCATAGCTTCCGAAATGCATTCAAGTAAATAAATAAATAAAAAAAGTATTTTTAAGTTATTTAAAATAATATCTTTTATTTATTTGATGAAAAAACACGTTGAAAATCTCCAATATCAAATCAATTCTCATATTGTTATCAAACATTATTATATTTGCTATATTAGCGTCAAAATCTTAATTTCAAATCACTCGATGAATAAAAAAAATATCAACCTAAATCGCCTGCTAATCATCAATCATCGGTGAGGGTCCCGATATGTTATTCTAAATGTTGCAAATAAAATAAAAATGGTTCGATATTTTTTAGTACTGATACTTCAATTTCAAAAATGTTTTAATTGATATTTTAAGCCTTACGACCCCACTGTGCACATCTGCACATTCATATTTGTTGCTGCCGTTGTCATTTTGTTCATTCGTTCGCTCGCTCGTCTTTGCCTCGCTGCTGTGTTCAGTGAAATTCTTGACTTCCAATAAATAACTGTAAATTGCGAAAGTACATTTAATCGTTTTGCATAAATTTTGCGATCTCTCGAGAAAGTCACACATCGTGCGCCGAGGCATTTATATACACGAGGAACACTACACTATACAAGAAACCGACCGAAAGTCGATGAAAATATGATCCCGAGAAACAAAACGACCACGGGGGAAGCTCTCTCACTCTCCTTAAGATTCTGCTGATGGTAGCTCCACCTATCGCCGTCGTTAGGATGTACCTATAGCAACACAATTATTATCACATTATGGCTGCCTGGGCTGATATGGCACCAGATTTCCGCTCATGTTAGAAATATTCATAATTTTCGGGCGTGCAGCCACCAATACAACGAAAACCACATAGCAATAGCAAAACGCATCGCTCCCGCTCGGAAAAGTACAATATCTTTCGGATGTGGAATTTGTTGTTGGAATTCGACATCGACGACGATGAGGAATCTGTTTGTATACATCTGTCTGTCAGTCAATCTCGACGTAGAGAGTATAAGTAGGTATGCAGTTGCTCGATTTGGTTAGATATAGGCGTCGTAGTCGTCGTCAGCATCATCATCGTCGTCGCTGGAAGCAGGTTTCAGCGCTTGCTAATAAAATATTAGATGTGGGACTGCGGTTGCTGGTTGCACATTCATATCATTGAAATTATATGTAGGTATAGATGGAGATGCATTTTTTTTTTTTTTTTGGCGTAAAGAAAAATATTTTTATTTTATTATTTACACTAAGTTCCGACAGTTGCGTCGACAGACGATAGACATCGATTGTAATAATTTTCAAAAATTGCAATTGCAAGTAGTTTTTTTAATTTAAATGAGTTTCTGCATAGCTGATAAAACAGTGGGGCAACAATATCTACATAATATGGAAGAATTGAACTTAATTTAAATGAAATTATTTAAAAATGGACAATGAGTTTCGATATTAAAGTTTTTTTTACATTCTAAAAATGCATATTCATATAATCTGTTTGAAGTATAATTGCCCTTGCAAAATTTAATGAACCTACAAGTTGGAACAAAAGATTTAAGGTCAAATACAGCTGTGTAAAGCCAGAACCCCGACCTCAAAATTTTGGGTCGAAATATATCAGATTCGTTTGTCCACGTTTTTAGTTTTCTCCAATTTTTTTGAGTTGAAATTTTCGACTTTCTTCGAAATTGTTTACTTTTTCGAAATTTTTGACTTCTTTCCCCCAATTTTTGACTTTTTTTGTTTTTTTTTAGTTTTTCTTATAAATTTTGACTTTCGGAATTTTTTTTAATTTTTTGATTTTTTTTGGAAATTTTTGTTTTTTTTTTTCGAAACTTGCCTTTGTTCGAAATTTTTGACTTTTCTCAGATTCGTTTGTCCATGTTTGAGTTTTTTTTTCAATTTTTTTGACTTTTTTCGAAATTGCTGACTTTTTTCGAAATTTTTGACTTTCTTCGAAATTGTTTACTTTTTCGAAATGTTTGCCTTCTTTTCCCAAATTTTTGACTTTTTTTCGATTTTTTTTATAATATTTGATTTTCGGAATTTTTTGTTCTTTTTTACTTTTTTTCGAATTTTTTTTTAATTTATTGATTTTTTTTGGAAATTTTTGTTTTTTTTTTCGAAACTTTTGCCTTTGTTCGAAATTTTTGACTTTTCTCAGATTCGTTTATCCATGTTTGAGTTTTTTTTAAGTTGAAATTTTTAACTTTCTTCGAATTTTTTAATTTTTTTCGATTTTTTTTTTTTTTTTTTTGAAACTTTTTACCTTTTTCAAAATTTTTTCACTTTCGAAAAATTCAAAAAAATTTTTTCGAGAATTGTAGTGTGATGTACATCGATAGAAAGGTCTGTTTACTAGCAATTAAGAACTGAAAACCGCAAACATTTACGAGGCTCGGTTGCTGAGATAACGCGTTTAAAATTTTTTTTTAACAATTTTAATGACGCCCGCATCGTCAAAAGTCATAAAAATTTGTTTTGTCGATACCCCTTTAATGATTCTGAATTAATAGGTATACCTAAATATTTAAATTTTGTATTTTTAAACTCACACACCTATTACGATTCTCAATTATCAACAAATTGAATCAATCAATTTATCAATCATTTTTTAATTAGTTGACATCCCTATTGTGATTTCTTTCATTGAAAAATTTAATTTCTTATTTTGAGACACTTTGAAAGCAAAATCAGTGAATATTGTGATCCCAAAAAAATATAAAAAAAAAGTAAAAAATATTTCGTTTTGGCACAACCTTTCACATAAAATAATTTCTAAGATCAATGGTAGTTCATTAAAATAAATGAATTAATTTCACGTGTTAACTTGGGCCGCAAAATTAAATTTTTTTTTTGGCAAAAATTAATAATTAAGTCAATAGTTTTATATTGGCATCAAAATAATTACTGATTTCGCTTTTTAAGTGCCTAAAAACCTAAAATTTTAATTTGCAATGATGAATTTCAATGAACGCTATATAACTGGCCTCTTATTCTGGTAAGTTGGTACTGAAAAACTGGCCCAAAGCACTAAAGTGGCCAATTTGGAAGACTAAGGGATTTTTTTTCCAGTTTATCAGTCTTACATCGATCAGTGACACTTAAGTCTCCCATATTAGTTCCTTAAGTGCGACTTACTCAGACTGGGTTTTAAATGTCCTTATTGGCATTAAGTGCCGCTTATTTTGGTAAGTTGGCACTAAAAAACTGGACTTGGACCTAAGCACCTAACTCTCCAATGTGGAAGACCAATGTCTAATTTTCCAGTTGAAACTTACTTCTATCAGTGGCACTTAAGTCTCCAATATTGACCACTAAAGTGCGACTTACTCAAATTGGGTTTAAATCTTAAGCCACTTATTCTGGTAAGTTTGCACTAAAAAAACTGACCAAAGTACTTTAATGTAAAGTTTTGAAGACTAGGGCTCAATTTCTCAGTGTAAACTTTCGGCAATCAGTTACAATTAAGTCTCCCATATTAGCCACTCACGTGCGACTTACTAAGAATCTTATAAGTGCCACTAAAAATAGTAAATGTCCATTGTGAAACTGGCCTTTTAATATACCTACCTAGTCAACTGTATCAATTTTTAAAATAAATTTAATTACTAAATCAATTGTAGGCGTGTTGAAAGTGTTAGAATTGGCAGAATGGCAGTTTTGGAGATCTTATTTGATCTGTGTTTCAATATAAACATCGTTTTCTAGATGATAAAATTACAGTTTTCCACACTAATTAGTCCCACTGTATGCAACATACAAAAGGTGGTTTTAGGTGGACGATAAATTTATATACAGACATACACTTAATAATTGAAAAGGAAACACCGATCTCCTTGGGAATGTGGTGCTCAATAAATTGGAGGAGGAGGAATTATTTTTTTTTTGTTGATATATACAAAATGACATGACGGCCGACAATCAGTGCGGCGGCGCGGCGGTGGCGCTAGTACATATAGTTAGTTATGAGGTGAGAAATTCTTTTCGAGAAGTCACAGGAGCCATATCAATCGCGGAAAGGATGTTTATGGGTGTAAAGTGATAGAACAAGAATTTTATTTCATATATAATATTATGTATCTATAGCTGATGAGGCGCCCGCCTCCATCAAGTTGAAGTGTTTAAGATCAGTTTTTTAACAATCTGGTAAAAGGGGGATTAATTTTGTTCATAGAAATTACAAAAATAACTTCCTTCTCGTCTTGAATGAATTACAAGAAATTTATCAGAGTTTTGGTTGGATGAACTTCCCAAAGCAGAAGCAAAGTGGATCAAAGGAAAGAAATCAAGTTTCAACAGCCTGTCTGTCTGTTTGTTTAGTCTCTACGACTGACAACCCTCTCTATGAACAAAATAAGCCCAACTATTTCATAAATTCGTCTCCACGGTGATTTGGGGATATAAGAGTTGCCAATTTCTTGCATATTATATTATGCCATGGGGAATATGCGTCAAAATAATGGACAGACACAAGAAGGAAGCCAATGTATGATAATTTCCATAGAAATTAAAAACAACATTTGCATGAGCTGTCAAAAAAATCAAACAAAAAAGAAGCAAAACCAAGTGTATTATAAGAAGAAACTATCAAATTATCTGTCAAGTCTGAAAAAAAAGGAACAAAACACTGCACACACACATTCTTAATCGGCTTCTATAGATTTAACAAAAACAAGAAAATATAAGAATCCTCCATGAACAAACGAGACAAGTGTCAAATCGATTTCCACTTTCAACTAAAGATGGCCAAACAAAATTCGAATTAGCATAGCCAAGAACCATTGTCCTTGTACTTGTATGTGCCATCATATGCTTGTGTGTGTGTTGTCATGTCCTACAATTGGAAAAGTTGAAGATTCCCATTGACAGCCAAAGCAATAAAATTCAAATGCGATTGTTTTGCACAGAAGACACAAAGACGACACATAAAGCACAATTTTCCAGGAACCAAAACCATGTGTCAATAGGAAGGTACTGGTAGGTATGTATGTGTTGGGGGGAAAGAATGAACGAAGATGCCAAGATATTGAGCGTAAAATTCACAAACTCTCAAACAAACACTAAAAATTAAGGAATTCAATGTTTGAGAATATATTTTAGCATAAATATAAATACCTACCTACATATAAAGCGTATCTAAAGGTCGGACAGTCTTTTAGCCAAAAAATGTCGTCCTTCATTCACTCTCTTTGATTCTCAACTGCAACAAGGATAACAAATAACAAAAGCATGTTAAAGGCAGACACAACGTTGATTTAGGGGTCAGAAGTATAGTCAGAGTTATACAATGACAAACCTTCGAGAAAATAAAAACAAAATTGAAAATAAAATTGAAAAAAAAAAAAAAAACACTGAAGAAGCTATAGACAATGTCTAAGGACACTTTGGTTTAATTTTCCTTATGGCCCAGAAAAGACTTTCTCTCGTTGTTTCAATGTGTACATATAGTACGATAAATCTAAATCAGCTTCTAGCCAGAATCACATATATCCGACAAATACATATCATTATTTAGTTAGGTATGTGTATAGGTATATGGTGTGTGCCATCATATAGAGTATGTTAAGACAGCAACATAATGTCAAAGGATGCAAAACTTAACGGATACAATTCAAAATCAAAGAAGCCAAGCTATAACAACAATGTATATACCTACCTAATATGTAAGAGGAGGAGAGGATAGACTTATTGTTGAGAGGGAGGAGAATAAGAGAAAATTTATGGTGTAAAATACTTTTTATGAGAATGAGGAAGAAGATTGCTTGAAGGAATTGCTAGGTTCGTATATAGTAGTTCGTCAGAGATAAGATGGAAATTCTTGATGTCCATTAAGCCTTTTATCCTATTCTTGGCAGTATAACATCAGGACTTTTCTAGGGAGGTTAATAATACATCGTTAGGGGCACATCACATGAAAGTCCACTTATCTTATAACCGAAATTTGCGTTTGACTGGCGAAAATGTATATGCAAATTTAAAAAAGCGGTACAGAAGAAGAAGAAGAATTTGCGAGCACTTTGTTTGAATTTCAGAATTTTATGTAATAATACCTATAGAATAACCCCTGACTGTCTTAAACCTATAAATAGTTTTTGATTGACCAATTCTTTGGATTTAAAATGATTTTTTATTTTTATCAGGTCACACTTCTCTTTTATGCAAACAAAAAACTTTATTTCATAATTTTCCTTATGTTTCGTTGGATTTTCCCAACTTCTTCAGGGGTAGTTGATATGAAATATTTAGTTAAATTTATTTAAAAAGTTGAAAACTGAATAGCAATATTAAAATTTTTAAATTTGAATTTAATTAAAAATTGAAATAATAAATAAATATAAGAGAACTTTATAAAACTTGCAAGCACTTGCCAAAAAAAAAATATCTTAAACCTTGTCATCAAACTAAGGGACATTATACAATTTGTTTCATTGAAATTAGCTAAGAATATTCGGCGATCATTACGGACAAAGTTTTTAGATTTGCATGTTATTATTTTTATGGAATGACTCTAAAATATCTCTAATATTTGTATCAATCTCAGGGATATTACAACATTTCTTTTATTTAAATCAACAAACAATATTCGGAGAACATTTGGAACAAAGTTTTAAGATTTTTGTATTTCTATGGAATGACCCTAAACATTTTAAGACCTTCTCATTAAACTTTAGAATTTTATAAAATTTGTTTCATTCAAATCAGCTAAGAATATTCGGAGAACATTGAGGACAAAGCTTTAAGATTTGTATGTTATAAACCCCAATCTATCAAAGACCTTGTCATGATACTTAAATATTCGGAGATCATTCGGGACAAAGCTGTAAGATTTTTATGTTATGACTTCTATGAAATGACTCTAAACTATCTAAAACCTTGTCATCAAACTCAAGGATATAACAGAATTTGTTTCATTTAAATCAATGAATAATATTCGGAGAACATTGGGAAAAAAGTTTTTGAGATTTTTATATTTTAATTTCTATAGAATGACCCTAAACATTCTAAAACCTTCTCATCAAACTTGAGAATTTTATAAAATTTATTTCATTTAAATCAACGAATAATATTCGGAGAACATTGGGAAAAAAGTTTTTGAGATTTTTATATTTTAGTTTATTTAGAATGACCCTAAACATTCTAAAACCTTCTCATCAAACTTGAGAATTTTATTAAATTAGTTTCATTCAAATCAGCTAAGAATATTCGGAGAACATTGAGGACAAAGTTTTAAGATTTTTATATAATATCTTCCAAATAATGACCCTAAACTATCAAAATCCTTACCATCAAACTTAAGGATAATATCAAATTTATTTCGTTGAAATCAGCTAAAAACATTCGGAGAAAATCGTAGGAAAAGTTTATTTGTGAATGTTATAATTTCAATAGAATAGCCATAAACCTTCAAAAACCTTGCCATCAAACTTATTGATGTAACAAAACCTAATTTAATCAAATCAGCTTAGGATAATCTGAGATCATTGAGGACAAAGTTTTTATATTTTTATTTTATGATGTTTATGGAATGACTCTAAGCATTTAAAAAAGTTAAGCATGCCGATGTTAAGGGCAAATAAAATTTGTTATAGCCGTTTTTTATTATTACCTTATTTTTGATTGTGATTGCTAACTAACAAAAAGATACAAATATGCCAACACCTAATAAATGTCTATTTTTTAAAATAAAATCAAACAATCGGAAAAGAATGGATGTCTCCAAAAATCTAAAGTGCCTTCCAATTCCATCAAAAAAAAGTCCCATCATCAATAATCTCGACAAAGTCCTTCGATCCTGTTACTGTCCTTTTTGTGTGTGTGCATTTTCGATGTGACATTTGCATTTTGGTTTTTATTTTTACTTCCCTTAATCGTAAACTTTGTTGTTGTTTCTATTTTTTTTTTTTTTTTTATATTTTTTCACTATTTTTGGTGCCACATTTATTCTGACTATAAGGTTTCGAAACTGGACATGATGACGACCATGATGATGATGCCATACAACACTTGGCTTCAAATTAATCTGAAGGCAGGGAAATTTAGTGCACTTTGTTGTCCTGGTCCTTTGGCTGCTGGTCCTCGTCGTCATCGTCAACGTGGTATAGTAGTCATGGACATATTTCTGTTGGTTCTTCAGTTTAGGTTTGGTTAAGTAATTTATTGCGACTGATCATGAGACAGTCAGTAGAGGAGCAAGCATTATAGTCGTCATATGTATGTTGGATACAATGCATAAAATGGTATGTCCTGTGGATGTCAACAGTTCATTTTGGTGTTTTTATAAATGTCCTTTAACTGACTGTTTGTTGCCAGAAGAGTTCTCTGTTTTATTTGATGGATGAGAATGTGATTGGCCGCGAACACAAACAAATGTAGATGAAGTGAGTTATAGTGAATGGTAGGGGATTTAGTGATTCATAATTGTTGATGTTTATATAAAGCAATAAAGTGGAGTTTTTGATGATGATTGAGAAAAGATTGAATGAAAAATGAGGGCACTGAGGGTGATTCGATGAAAGAAATTCAAGAAATGGGTTTGTTCATTGAGGACTATGGTTTCATCCTGGATGAACAGGAGTTTCATCCTGGATGAATAAGAGTTTCATCCTGGATGAATAGGAATTTCATCCTGGATGAATAGGAGTTTCATCCTGGATGAATAGGAGTTTCTTCCTGGATGAATAGGAGTTTCATCCTGGATGAATAGGAGTTTCATCTTGGATGAATAGGAGTTTCATCCTGGATGAATAGTAATTTCATCCTGGATTAATGGAGTTTCTTCCTGGATGAATAGGAATTTCATCCTGTATAAATAGAAGTTTCATCCTGGATGAATAGGAGTTTCATCCTGGATTAATAGGAATTTCATTTTGGATGAAAAGGAGTTTCATCCTGGATGAATAGGAGTTTCATCCTGGATGAATAGGAGTTTCATCCCGAATGAATAAGAGATTCTTCCTGGGTGAATAGGAATTTCATCCTGGATGAATAGAAGTTTCATCCTTGATGAAAAGAAGTTTTACCCTGGATGAAAGAAGTTTCATCAGGGATGAAAAGAAGCTTCATTCTGGATGAAAAGACGCTTTATGCTGAATGAAAAGATGCTTCATCCTGGATGAGAAGATGCTTCATCCTGGATGAAAAGATACTTCATTCTGGATAAACAGAAAATTCATCCAAGACACTATATGATTTCTTTATGGTTGGTAACATGTTCGGTTCGTAACATACCAAATAAGCCCCAAAGACACGTTTTTGCCATAGAAAAAAAAAGAACTCTTATTATTGTACTTTTTCCCCGCACCAAAACAAAATTATTATAATTTAAAATCTTCCTTCCCTCTCACTAACCATGCACATCGCACTAAAGGAATAATCACAAATTTTGAATTTACATCACATCCTTTTTGATGCGAAGCTTGAAGTAGCAAAAATATTTTTTTGCGCTTCGCTATTGTCTTTGGTGGTATTTATTTTTTTTTGTTCTGTTCATTTTCTCACACGACTACTATACATCGACATCAACGAAAAAAGAGACGAGAGAACGAAGAGGATAATAAACATGCTTTTCAAATAGCTCCAGCAGAAGCAGCAGCAGTTGTTTTTCCCTGAATCCTTCCTTCCACCTGAGCAAATGCACATCCTTCCAACTAAGTCGATATTTTTCTCACCCGAAAAAATATATGAAACAGAAAAAAAAACAGGAATCCCAATGTTTTTTGTATACCTACCTCGAATACGAGGACGACGATTCACCCACAAAGCCCCAGCTCCTCCGCATAAACATACATACATATATCCTTGGAACGAGAGAAGAAATTCCTTTTTATGACGGACCGATGGCACAACCGAAATCACAATCGTAAACAATGAGGAATTATGACGAAAGCTTTTCTCAGAAAAGGATACCCACTCACACATCTGTTCCGCTAGGACTCACGTACCATACTCTTAACTCATGCACTTTTCGGTGGATGGGGAGGCAAGTGCTTGATTTTTATCCACCCACACTGTGATTTGCTGTTTTGGGCTTGTGTGCGGGGTATAACATTGAAAACGTTGTTGATTCCTTTTTCTTCGTTTTATTCCTTGCGTCTTCAGAACTCACAGCACATGGAAAGCATTTAATTCAAAAAAAGGATATTTTCTCTCTTTATATAACAACTGGCATCATCATCAGAGAAAACCAAAAAAAAAAAAAAAGCAGAAGAACTCTCACAGCAGCCAGTCAGTAGGTAGATGTATGGATAAATGTATATGAGGAAGTTAATGCGTGCACGTGCTAATGGCTACCAGCCTGTCAAAATGACGAACTAAATTTTGCTATCCTATAACCAAAAATGCAATGGCAGATCCCAGCGGAAATCATTTCATTTTATGGATGCGTTATGGGACTCGAATAGGAGATTTTTCCAAAGCATTTTTCGTTTATGTATATGTATACGTTTTTTCTGTGACCGCAATATTTAGTGTGAAGGAATTATTATATACGTCTATGTGTATACAATTCTAACATCACGACATAAGAGATTTCGTCATTTTGAGTTTTTTTTTTTTTTTGTTGCTAAAGCTATTTCCGTTAACGAGAACGTGATTTGGAACCAATGATGGGTTTCTATATTACATATACTATACATATTACATATCTATTTTTGTGTGAAAAGGACATTTTTATTTGAAATGTTTATGACAAAAGGGTCTTACAACATAATATGAGTATCAATTTTTTTTTGGGCTTTTTTTTTAGACAAGAAAGGAAAATTTTCTGGTTGTTTCAAAATCAGATGTCTGATAACGACAGGTTTTTTGAGTAAAGTAATTCTCAGGATATATTTGTATAATATATGCTTAATAGCAAAAACAGTCTTTTCTTTTTCATAAAATAATAAAAAAAAAATAAACAAAACTATTAATAAAAATTATATACGCATGATACTTCAATTATATAAAATACACCAAGTAGGTTATGTACGTCAAAACCAAAACATGTGCAAATGCGCACCGAAATCTTAATAATAAAAAAACATTCATGGCAATTCCCTAGAAAACAAAATAAAGCAAAACTTTTGAAATGGTAGGTAGGTACAGCAAAATTAAATATATGACATAATTACTGAATGAAAATTACTAAAACAATAAAATTTAAATGAATATTTCAAAAATGTAAAAACAAAGATTTTGACATTGGGTTACGGTTGTGGCACAAGTTACGGTTGTGTTGTGACACAAGTGGTATCAATATTGGTATCAATATACTTTGGTCAAATATATTTTAGAAATGACAAATATTAAAAACTAGTATGAAATTGTTAAACTAATTTAAAAAATGTTACGGTTTCGACACAATTATGTTACGGTTGTGACAAAATATGATTACACATAAACAGAATATCATAAATTAAATTGGAATGGGAAACTCTTGTCATAAAAGCAAGGCCGTAAACCAGGTGTGGGTGGGAGGTTCACAGGGGTTTGATTGTGTGCAGGAAATTTTTTTTTTTTTATTTGTTTTTAAACTACACGGAAGAATCATGACGGATTAATAAGGTTAAGGAAATTGAGTTGAGTACTGATAAAGACTTGTTTTTTTAAAATCAGTTTCGGCCACTGATTTTTTGATAAGCTTGTGCTGCTTAAACATTCTGTTTTCTTACACACTGCCACTATGTAAAATTTTGCAATCCTCCTCTTGTGACCTATAGTGTCATCTCTGGACCACGTAAAGCTAGTGACAAAAACATTTCGAAAAATTCGAGAAAACATTATTTTTGAATTTGAAGATATTTTTGAGATTGGCGCAAGATATTCTAAATATTGTGGATGAAATTGAAACGTTAAAAATTAAAAAATATCTAGGCAGCAGCATAGGGCAAATGTAAACGCTTCAGAATTCAGATACTATATGAATATACTATTTTAGGACTGTTTGTTTATGATTCATCTATTAGAACAGACTAAAAGTCTGTTCTATCATCATTGTTTATTTTGATCTCATCAATACTTGGCAAAAAATTTAATGAAATAAATAAATTAATATTTAAATATTATAGAACAATTTTGGATTGGGATACGATGAGTTTCTGCAAAGTGTCATAAACCAACACAGAAACTCAGGGTTTAAAGAACGCAATAACAGCTCTTGGAGACTGAAGTAAGGATTTTTTCCCAATGAACATAAACTTTTAAAAATTTTGCCAACCTTGCCAGTATCAACATGTACACCTGAAAGAACGTTTTCGACGATGAAACGATTAAACACTTTTTAAGAAACTCCCCCAGTGAAGAAAGACTTATTAGAACAACTGGTGAGCCTTAATGTCAATTCATTGACAGATTGAAATAAATACTGACGAAGTAAATGATATATGTACATATTTGCCGTAGACAAAGCCAGGCGATAAAGATTACTTTTATAAAATAATAATTTTTTACCCTCTTATACTTTTTTTTTTTTTAACCTATATCTACTTGTGTTATAATTGCTAGTCAATAAAAAATAACTGAAATTTAAAATGTAAGATATCATATAACACCCCCCCCCCCACTCGAAATATTTGTCCCGCTACGGCCTTGCATAAAAGTGTTATATTTTCTCAAATGAACTGCAAAATAGCTCCTCTCACTCAAACCAAAATGGGAATTAAATACTTTTTTACTTGCCGCATATATTATATATCTAGGTACTATATACCTATCACCCATGGCAAGTTATGGATTCGTAAAAAAATCAAGTTGGAGATTTCGATCGAAGTTGACATTAGGATGGTAGCGAAGTCGAAAAAAGTGGTTTTCGCAATTCAGTCAGACTATCTCTCCTGTTCTTTCGGCTGCTGACTAAAGAGGAGGTCGATTTTCTTAATAGCTTAGATTTTTTTGGGCATTCTCCCGTCAGGTTTTTTTTTTTAATTTTTAGATTTAATTTTTTGTTACCATTTTATAAAAAAAATTGTTATAATTGGTATCTACCTCCCCTAGATTTTCAATTTTTTCCAAACGATTAAACTGATTTTGGTAATTTTTTTATGAAGAATGTTTTAAAAAAAATTTTAAAGTTTTGTGACCAAAACTTAATTTTTTTTTTGATTTTTAAGAAAAGTCTCAAAAAATGTTTTTTAGGAACTTAATAATTCGAAAAAGACTTGATCGATTTTTATCACACTTGGCACTTAACAGTTTTTTTTAAGAATAGGTATCTAGCAGATTTTGAATAAAATTTTGTCTTATAACCAAAATAACGGTAGGTATTCACCTACCATACAATTGTTAAAAAAGCGCGGTAAAGAATATATCATTTTTCTCAAAAACGACTCATGCAATTTTGATTAAATTTTTCATGTCGGATAATATCATCACCATCTACTTTATTTAAAAAAAAAATTATATAGCGATTTAAAAATTCAATATTTACAAAGAACCTACCGATTATGGTTGAACTTTATATTTTTTTTTTCCAACTTATTGAATTTTTTTTGTTGCTGATTATCCCTATGTTTGTATATATTCTTATACTTTTTTATTGTATGATGGATGTGTTGAATTGATTGTGGGAATCGCAAATTAAAAAAAAAAAAAAACAAAAACAGTTTAATTTAAAATAGCTTTTAACGAACTTTAGTCCTACAAAAGTTTGGCGTTTCGTCCCGGCGATCTCACTTGGACATGAGTGAGGGCCTTTGTCAATACGCAATTTTTTGTTAAGTTCAGTTCATCATACATAGATTTCGTGACGAATATCTAGTGTGAACTATATCCAACAAGACTAGAATTCCTAATCATTAAATTGGAAGTTTAATTTAAGTTGTTACTTTTTCAAAAAATCAAGCTTATTATATTTTGACTAAGTGGCCTCTTTTGATGATCTGTAAAGGTCCGTGGTTGCGTTTTTGTTTTAATATAAAATACAAAAAAAAGAAATGGTATCCCTCAGAGAACCATTTTTTTGATTTTCGATTATCTCATTATCTGTTAACCGATTTTAACGAAATTTAAAATGTAATCAAAATAAGTTTGAATAATATTGCATATCAAAAAAATAAATTTTTGAATAAAAAAAATCAAATTTATTCAAAAAAAAAAAAAATTTCAAAATTATTTTTTTAAATTCGATATTTCGAAAATGGGTAGATGATTTTTTTCCGGAATTATTTTTTAACTTCGCATTAATAAATACTACAAAATTGCGTACCAATTTTTTTTTCTTAAAAATTTTTTAAAAATTTTTTATACAATCAAAATAATTTTTTGGTATAAATTTTATCTACAAACTTAATTTTGATTTATATCACTTTGCTTTTTAAGCGACGAAAGTTCAAATCAGGAAATTTTTCCGATAATACTTTTATGATTTCTTAAGAGCAAAATGGGAAATACCTCCTCTATGATTTACTCCAATGGGAATTTGTTTTGACTTTTGTAATTTAAAGTCAAGGAAATATCAAGGGAAATATCAAGGAAGTCAAGGTACGTAGGTAGCTACTAAAAATGTAGGTATATAAATTTGTATAGGAAGAAGATGTCCTTTGAATTATATCGTAAATTTCATATTTAGAAACAACAAAATTCAAAATGAGTTAGCAAAAAACAGAAAGGTTAAGTTTTTAAATGCTAAAATTTGTCGTATATGTGACACAACCTTCAAACAATATGAATATGTGTTCAATTTGATATTCAATCAAATAGGAAGTCATGAAAAAGTGGTTCTCATCTATGTATAAGCCGTTCGGATTCGACAGAAAATCTTAGGTCCTCTCATTCCTGCTGACCAACAAGACAAAAACACAGAAATGCTTGAGAGTGTTGTCAGTTTACTAAGCCCCTAGTTCTCCACAAGTTGTCAAATTTATTCAAATTTTTTTTAAGTATGAAATATTATACATACATATTTTTGTTATAGACATAAATCAATTCAATCTTTGCAGATTTATATTTATAAATCTCTTAAACTTGTCGAGTTGGTATACCACATATATAAAGACTTAAAAGTCTACATAAATAATATAGATCCCATTCTGCAATCTGTATAGCTGTGTATGGCTATAAAATTATTTAAATTTTAAAGTTGAAAATTAAAATAAATCAAATGTCATGTTTAAACGGGCGCAGTGAATACAATTAATTGTGATGCAACAAAGTTGCAATATTACCGCCTTGATCTTTTATAAAACGGTGCACTCTTATACTAACTATACCTGCCTACTACAAATAAATATAAAAATTGCCTATATATCAACTTCGCCCAGAAAACTCGTTGAAAAGTGCAACATACATATGTCAATTCAATGTCCCATCTATCTATCTAGATAAGATAGATATACATACATAAGTATAATTATACTTAAAGAAAATCAACTTTATTTAAATACATCATGTTACATGCAAATTATGGGAAAAAATAGACCTCAACCTGTATAGTAATCAAAAGCTACCCCAAAACCCACCTCTCTCTCTATGAACATATACCTTAGAGACTATACATACAGACATACTTACATATACATATACCATAACGACAACGACATTTCTCATGTGTCACCTGTAGCATAGTGACATTCATCATTTGTAATCTCAGCCATATGCAGTTCACCCTGACGTTTTATGTTGTTTTTGTTGTTGATGATGTTGATGATGATGATGACGATGTTGATGATGATGGAGGTGATGTTATTGCAACTAGAAGGTGTACCTACTGTATCTATAGTTGTCTGTATATTTTATACAACTATACACTGCAGTCCATCATTCGTCACAATCCATCTCAAAAAACCACCCATCCTTCTATTAAAACCCCACTTTTAGCACCGCATCATATCTCAAAATACAGTACAGTCTCTCTATAACGTACATATATAAAAACTCAGCACTGGCACCATTTATATTATTTTTATTTTTTTTATATCTTTGTGTAATATTAATTTGAGTGAAGAAGAGACTGACTCGGAGGGACAACACACTAGAGGAAACCTCACCTAAGATGGCGGGTATATTTACAAGTAGAAAGAGACCACAACCAGCTTTGATTGATATACCTGTAGTTAGAACCACCATTTTAAATAAATTGTGATGGAATGTGCCCGACTTGAGTTTTCGCTATATAAGTTAACGTGTCATATGTAAATCAAAATTCACTAAAAATATGGGATTAAAATTATAAACCTGGTGTTAAGGTTAATACCTCATACTTATCAATTTTCTAACTTTAAAGCTATTTAGTAAAATTTTCTTAGTTTTATAAACACACTAAAAAAAATGGATAGCGCAACAGGCCCTACTGACTTGCAACTCTTAACCATTCCTGAGTGCGTGTTATTGACAGGAATAGAGGGAACCTACAATTTTCTGCCGAATCCGAACGGCTAGGGTTAGAAGCACTTTTTCATGACAATAGATACTCTTGGAGGAGTCCCGGCGATCTCACTTGGACTCATCAGTTGACTAGTGAGGGCCTTTATCATTAAGCAATTTTTTGTTAAGTTCAGTTAATCATACATAGATTTCGTGACGAATATCTATAAAAAAAACCTTCTTATTTCTGACTTTAGTTTTATTAGGTGGCACAAGCTGGGAATCGAACCCAAGACCTTCGGCGTAATCGTCACTTTTTAACTGGTAAAATATTTAACTCATTATTTTTAATGAACTCCAACTGAACACCTCTAAACTAGTGACACTTGCAGCAAAAAAAACTAATCAAACATACCCTTTTTTGACACTTGTAAATGTCAAAGTGGCATATGGATTTAAAACAATACTAAAAAGCTAAAATAAGCATCTTTGGTGATTTATATCTTTAAAAAAATGTAAAAAGATAATTCTTACATTTCGCCAATCTGAACAGGGGTAAATCAACAATATTTTTTATTTATCTCCGTTATAGAGAGATTTTACTGTTTGTATGGGTAGAATGGAGGAAATTTTGAATTTATCACCGGACTTACTATTATTTATGATTTGTGAGAAATCTCGTCATATATCAAAGTCAATGGGGTGACATAAACTATCGATGGTTATCGATAATTTACGTCAACTATCTATATATTCCGAAGGTAGACACAACCTTTATGTACATAAAGATATAACAACGATGATGATCTATAAGGTAAAAGAAAATCTCAGGTTCGGGAAAAGGAGTCGTGTATCTATCCAATCACATGTGTTGGTTTTTTATACAATTTTTATGTGTCAATTTTATTTTCCTGTATCCTTTAAAAAATAAAATATACGAATACCTTTAACCAAGGTCATAATTATTGAGATGGGCGACAATTCACAATACAGTGTCACTGAATATGTATTGTGAATACATCAAGGAGCAAAAACAAGCTGTAAACTGCTTGATGAAACCAGGAACTATCCAAGTCCAAATTGACTTTCAAAATGCAAAAATTTAAAAAGGGGTTAAAAAATTTCATACTGAAGGGTTTTTAAAATGCAAAAGTCGATCTTATAAAAAACTGAAAAAAAAAAAAACAAATTATAATACAAGAAGGTCAGTCCGCCATAGAGCCATAGATTTTTCAAACTAAAAAAATTAAAATTTTTGAAAAAAGTGAAAATTTTTTAGAAAAAGTCAAAACTTTTGAATAAGTGAAAAATTTTGAAAATAGTGAAATTTTTTTAAAAAAGTGAAAAATTTTAAAAAATATGAAAAACTTTGAAAAAGTGACAAAATTTGAAAAAGTCAAAAGTTTTGAAAAAAAGTCAAAAAATTAAAAAAAAAAAATTAAAAATTTTGAAAAAAATCAAAAAATTTGAAAAAACGAAATCACCTTGACATTTTTTTCTTATTTGAACGGTTCGTGAATGGATTTCAATAGTTCCCTCGTGGTAAATTCGGGAACGAACCATAGTTTACAGATTCCAACAGTTTTGATTCGATCGTGAAAACTAAATTTACTTTAGAGGGACCAAAAAGTAAAATTCGCGATCGAATAAAAAAAAAATTCCCTTTAAAATTTTTCACGAGAGAACGAATGATATTGCTTGCTTATAACCCACCCTGATCAGCCAAGAATAAACACTAAAAAGGGGTCGAGGTTCTCTAACTTGAGAAAGTCATAAGTCCACAAATATTCAAGTTCGAAATATTCCACTTTGGACTTTTGACTCACTTGAGTGAGTTACAAGCCTGATGAGCCAGGAAATCACAAAAAAAAAGGGAGACGATATTCCTCTATTTAAGAGAGGTCATCGTCAAATATTCAAAATGTTCTACATTCGACTTTTAATTCATTCGGGTGGGTTATAAGTTCACAAGTCAACTGTGGACTTCTAACAAACCAAGATGAGCCAGGAATTTACAATAAAAAGGGGGTCGATAGTCCCTAATTTAAGAAAGGAAGTGGGTCATATGTTCGGAAAATTTACAAAATATTCTACATTGGACTACCTACTAATTCACTTTAGTGGGTTACAAGTCCACAAATCAATTGTGGACTTATATAACCAACCCTGATGAGCCAGGAATTCACAAGAAAAAGGGGTCGATATTTCCTTATTTAAAAAAAGAATTCGGTCATAAGTTCACAAATATTCAAAATAGTCCACATATTGACTTTTGAATCACTTGGGTGGGTTACAAGGCCAAAAATCAACAAAAAGTGGATCGATATTCCCTCATTTTAGAAAGGAAATGGGTCATATGTCTACAAATATTCACAAAAAATATGAAAAATTTTGAAAATTAGAAAAAAAATACCGAACATTCCCAAAAATATTTTTTTTATATTTTACAAATATTTTTTAATATTTTTCAAATATTTTTTTTAATATTTTTCAAATATTTTTTAATATTTTTCAAAAAATTTTAGAATTCGTAACTTTAGATACCTTCCTACCTATTTTTTTCCTTTCACTATATGAGTTCTGAACTATTAGGATTCTAATCAAAAGTCTTTATAGATGACCCCATCATTCCTTAACTCCCTTTTTTTTATGTTTGGTTTATAGGTATAAGCACCCCCGTCACGACCGACGTTCTTCATGTGAAATTCTAACACAAAATAATTCCCCCTTTCAAAAAAAAAAAAAATAAAAACAAAATTTAAACCCCAAATGCTATCCATATGGGTGATGTGATGACCCATGTTGCTATAACAAACTGCAAACAGCTCCTCAATATAATAAACAACTTTGCTGGTTTCGCACAGACATCGTCAACTTCGCCCGTTGTTTTGTCTTCAAATTGATTCTCTCACCTCATATATAGGTAGGTAAGGTACATATATCCCAATGGAGCGCGCTTATAAGAGCTTGACATCGTAGTCGTGGTCTCGAAGTAGTCTTGAGTTCCCCCGCTCGTAACAAAAAAAAATAAATAAATAAATCCAACATCACAGGCGACAAGAAAAATCAATTAGTGAGCGACATCTGACGATGATAATGCTTTCGAAAGCATTGAAGCATCGGTTGACGTCTTTAAGAGTTGGCCTTCTTCGTCTCCCGCCTACGAACCATGCCACGACTACGACGAAGAAAACAACGACGGATGGACGGACACCATCAGTGCACAACGGCGAGAATGTGTCAAATAAAGGGGCGCCCATCTCACTTTGGCCAGCTCACATGATCACTCTCGTAAATTTGAATTGAATTCGAGTGGTGAAACAAGCTTGCAACAACACACCACACCACTGTCCGTTCCATTCCTAACCGACCTAACCATGACAGCCAGCTAAAGATCTGAGATTTTGGATCCTATATGAGGAGGCTCTCGCGATGTTGCATGTCGAAATTCCCTGCGATAACACATTTCTGCGTCGTCGTTCGCGTCATCGTTTGTATGTATGTATGTATGTCGTTGTGGGTTTCAACTTACGAGTTAAGTTTTTTTTAATTCCTTGACACAAAATGGTGGACGGAAGGAGACGAATGGTGAATGATCGCAAATCTTATCCAATCAGTCGAATGCCAATAGTGCACGCAAAATTTATGATCATCAGACACTTTTCAAACTGTAGGCACCCGCGGTTGGGAAGGGGGGGTTGGTCATGGCAAAAGAAGTTACCCTCGGGGTCACTTGTCCTAGTTTTAATCGACCAGCGCGCATGAGCATATTCCAGAATAATATACCAAAAGAGCTGCTGGTAGGTATAAGGCAAGGTATCTGTCTCACGCTCAAGATACCTACCTTCTCTGCGTTTCTCCTCCCTGCCTATGATGGTATGGCATGACATTGCGGTTAATTTATTCGATCAGTTGAGGGATCGTTAATTAACGCGAACAGGTAAATGCCGCATATAAGAGAGTGCGCGACGTGCAGCGCCGCTGCCGCATTGCTCCATCTCTATACCTACTATGAAGCTACTTCAAAACAATCTTGTATCTTTTCCCAAGCGCAACATCCAGAGAATGAGGATCTGGCCAGAGGCAACGCGCGCTGTCGCTGCCGCCGTGCATGTCAAAAAATTACAACGATCAAAAAACTTTATACACAATGACTCTTTAGAAACTACACTCAGAGAAAACGACTTAGTCTTAACATAGAAAAAAAAAGATTTAAAATAAAATAAACTTTATTGAAGTGGACTTATAGGTCCTTTGAAGGCAAGCTGATGGGAAACAAATTAACTTTCTTATGAGAACTTTATCTGGATTTACAGGAGAGAAAAAAAGTCATAAAAGTCACTGAACCAATTTGGATGAAATTAAAAAAAAAAATTTTCATTTAACAGAAAAATGGTTAAGTGGTTTGAGTAAAATTCGCCCCCTGCTACGCCCCATTTTTATCATATTTCAGTTTTGTTCATTATTGAACGTCTTTAGAACGTTCGTTTTGTAACTTAGTTCTCTTCAACCTAAAGCATGGCCATGTGTTATTTGTACCACCCACTACCACGCCCATTTTTTTAGTGAATTTTATCCTTACATAACGTCCTAAGAAAGCTTAGAATTTGTAATAAATCTATCTTGAGCTTAAACCATGACATCTGGCGATTTTTTGGAAATCCGCCTACCACCACGCCCACTTTTCTAATATCTAATAATTCCTCCTTACTTTAAATTGCTTGAAAGATGAAATTTTGTAATTAAAATATATTTTAATTGTACAATGATGTTATTTTTTTAAAAGTCCACCTACTACCACGTCCACTTTTCTAATATTTGAGATTTCTCCTTACTAAGTCCATTGAAAAATTAAATTTTGTAATTAAAATCTAACTAACTTGACGGTCAAGTCAGCATTACCAGGGGTTGTTTTTAAAAAAACAAGCTCGAATTTTTTTTCCTGTTTCACGAAAAATTTACGACAAATTCACGACATTTAATGACATGCTCCATTTTTTTTTTGGATTTTTTTTTGAGGGGTGGTAATGCTAACTTGACCGTCAAGTTAGGAGTACCAGGTGTTATTTTTTAAAAAACGCACGCGACAAATTTTTTTTCTTTCACGACAAATTCACGACAGTTAATCCAATTGTTAGAATCTTAAAATTTTGAAATGGTAATGCTAACTTGACAGACATCAATTTTCGTACAAATGAGTTACATATTTCTCTGAGTGTAGGAACAGTGATTAGAATTTAGACGAAGGTGCTGGAGCAAAGTAGTTGGCCCAGATTGGTTAAGAAGAGGGTGGTCGCTCATCTCATCGTCGTCGTTGTTGTCCAGCTACATACATATATGTATTGTAGGTGCATACATATGTATATTTTATGTGGAAATAGCACATGGAAGACGCATTTTTTTTTTTGTTTCTGTCGGAATGTTTATTTACGAGCATTTTGCATGATGTGGACATGGATGGACATTATATCAGCGAAAGGAAATTGTTTTGAGCCAAACGTATCCATTTGAGGTTTTGTTTTTTTTTTTTTTTTTCTTATTTTGTTTGTTTTGTGTTTGTAAAGAAATGTGTCATGGGTAGAAATTACTCACTGATTAAAAGGAATTTTATTTCTCATTTTTATTTAAACAAAAAAAAAAAAGGCTTAAATACATTTGTTTAGCTGGTCGTTCAAAGCTGGGTGTGCTAAGACAAAGGATTCTATACTAAAACTTTCGAATAAATTAGGTTTTAGTAAAAAAAAAATTTCTTCGGAACACAGAAATTAAAAAAATATTACGTAACTAATACTTCATTTCCAATTCAGGTAAGAAGGTTAAAATAAATAATATGGTAAGTTAGTTGCTTATAAAATTAACACGCTGAATTTTGCTACATTAAAACTTATCAATTTCCTTGTAATTTACGACAGTCTCCACCCTTCCCAATGATCACAACATTTTTATCAATTGGGTTGTTAAATATCAATCAATTGATAATTATATTGACAATCGGATTAGACATTTTTCATTTTCAATTTTTGAGATTTTTTGCATTTAAAATTTTATTAATTACCAACCTGAAAACTGCCATTATTCTCGCAGCGCTACCTAGTGAACATTTTTCTAACTACAAAAATTCTAATTCTCAAAAAAGGAAGTGCCAACAATTACTTTTTTTAGGCATTTAAAGTAAAGAGAAAACTAAAATATAAGGAAAGTGGGCGTGGTAGTAGGTGGATTTCGAAACAAAAATAAAAATATCATCCTTAAGGCTCAAGAAAGTTTTACAATAAATATTCAGCTTTCTCATGTCGTTGTAGAAATTTAAAATAAAAGAAAAGTGGGCGTAGTAGTTAGCGTGGTAAAATACACATGTCATGCTTTATGCTCAAGAAAATAATAAAATTTCAGCTTTCTTAAGTCATTAAATAAGGAAAAAACATCATATTTAAGATAAGTGGGCGGGAAAAATTACAAATTTCAGGCTTCGAGTTTTTGTAATCAGCCTTATTGTGAGTTTCGCCCGAACAACATTCCAATCGGAAATTTTGATATTTCACTTTTCCCCTATTGTGAATTTCACCCGAAATTTTGTGTTAAAAAAATTCCCCTTATTGTGCACATTTATTTCGGGAGGAATGTAATGTTATTGACAACCCAAATGTTCACTTATTTTTAGTAGGCGAACGAAATTTCGTTCTGGCGAAACTCACAATAGCTTTTAAAATTTCGGGGGAACAAACAATTTTAAGGTGAAATATTTTTCGGGTGAAACTCACAATAAGGATGATCTTAAGACGTTTAATAAGCGGTAGAGCACTTTCCTAACCTTACCGCAAATGATATCAACAAAATTTGAAAATTTCAGCGAAACAGATTCATACTTTTCGAGTCTAAAGGTATGCAACACGCAAATTGACATTAATTTTTGTTTACAGAAAGATAGCTTGAAAACAAGAAAGCTTTAATAAATTCGTTTAAAGTTGAACTTTGACATAAAGTTCCATTTTTTTTGAAGAACTTAAAAACCAAATATTTTCCTCAGGCCACGTCTTCAATGGCACTCAAAAGACAATCTAAGCGATGATGTGACGACCGATGACCAGTGGTGGCCGACACGGTAACGATACCGACACAAAACGAAAATGGCATACCCACCAACAAAAAAAAAATAAAAAAAAAACAAAAAGTGACGACGATATCCCTCACTCGTTGAGATGCGATATACCGACTGCCTATAATATTGACAACACCGAACCACCAACAACAAAACTCATCAAGTGATATTATAACGCAAACAGCGCCTCTTAGCGGTTAAATTGTTTAATTAAAACCCCAAGATAACACACAATGCAAGAAGGCGACAACTCAACAATAATGGCATCGTCTCATCGTCATATCGTTGTTCCTTTTGTCGTGTCGTTGGTCGCGTTGAATTTGCCTTTTTTTTTCATTTACCACCTTCCGGTAAGTGGCGCTGGGATTCTTCTATACCTACTTCCACCCATATGCGGAATTTAAATATGCAGACTCGAGACTTCCAGACATGAGGAAACAGCTAGAGAAAGAGAGATGATGACGGTTGTTGGTGCAATCCCGTCTGTTACCAAACGACACCATCATCATGACAAGATAGACCACCAAGAGGGCAGTATTTTGTGAAGAGATAAATTGAATGTTGCATCGCACGTACCAGTAAATAAAATAGTTGATCCAGCTCATTAGAAAACGGAAGTCTTACTACAAATTTCAAGCTTCTTTAACAATAGAAAGCAAATTTTCCTTATTGACTTTGTTTAGGTAGGTATTTATTTTTTTTTTATTGAATACTCACAGTAGGTTTTTGGTTTAAGGGATTAGATAATTGAATCCTTAAATCAATGATGAAGTGATAAAAGAAAACGAATTTTGAGGGGGAATTTTAAACTCAATTTTTTGGAGAAATAATATAGGGATTACTTTTTTGGGGGGAAACTGTCAAAGGTCAATTTGGTTTTCATGAGAATGAATCCAAAAATAAAAAGGTTTCCAGGGTAGCTTGCAGAAAAAAGTAGCTCCAAATAGCATACGACAAAAAAATGTTAGCAGTTCACTATTAGAAAAGAATCACCTCAGGAGGAGATGGAGATGGACGGAGGCACTTCCTGATGGGGATCAACTATGCAGATGACAGCTCTAGTTTTTCGAACTAAAACGAGCCATCTGAAGCAGTGAATTCTGGCATTGGTAATGGCCTCTCTAGAATCGGGAACACTTGGAAACAATTAAAAGCGGTGAAGACACTCCCGTGATCTTTCATTCACCAATTTAAAAGAAACTCAACTGAGTTGTCATAACACTTGAAAATTCAAATAACAGACATTTTCAAAAAGACACCTAACCTGTTATTGTTTCTTTTTCTATTATAAACTGATAATTGATAAATTATCAACTGATAATTGATAAATTATCGACTGATAATTGATAAATTAGCAACTGATAATTGATAAATTATCGACTGATAATTAATAAATTATCGACTGATAATTGATAAATAATTGGCTGATAATTGATAAATTATCGACTGATAATTGATAAAATATTGACTGATAATTGATAAATTATCGACTGATAATTGATAAATTATCAACTGATAATTGATAAATTATCAACTGATAACTGATAAATTATCGACTGATAATTGATAAATTATCAACTGATAATTGATAAATTATCAACTGATAATTGATAAATTATCAACTGAATTTGATATTTTTTGACGACCCAATGATAAAAGTTTCGATCATTGAAAATAATTTTGACCGTTAATAATTCAATTATTAATTGAACAGTTGTCTTAAATACCAAATTTTAAAATTTATCAAATATCAATTGATAAATTGGCAATCGTAATAAGGGAGTTAAATTCTACATTTCTTAAGAATTCAAGACCATTCATTTGAAATGCATTTTAAGTGGTGCAATTTAAAAATTAAAATCAATTTTGTTCGCATCTGCCAGTAAGTACTTTAGACCTTTTAATTGGAATGTACCTTCATTTTGAGAAGCTCTGCAGTCACTGATATATTCCACCTAATAACACCGATTCTTCTCCTGTCAAAAAATATTTTTAAATTTTCAAAATAGCCAATCTTTTGCCTAGAAAACCTTTCAAGTAATCTTTCTACATCAGACCTTCTTTTTTTTTTAATTAATTTCAAACCTCTATTAACACCCAAACCTATACCCGACTTAACTGTCAGTTACATGAAAAACACTGATGTCTTAATTCCAAAGTTTTCTCTCTCAGCCTACATCTAACACCTCTCGTCATTCCAAGTATTTTTTTTCTTTTTTTTTTTGATTTTTTTAAAAACTTCGATCTTACGAGTTTTCTCTGTCACTTCCTTGAATTGAAATGAATTGAAATGAAGATGAATTCTAGAGAGTGCGACAGCAGCGCCGCGACATAAAAACCAAGCAATGCCACACACAAATCGTTGTATAAACAAGGATGAGAAAGATATTGCACAAACCCGGAACGGGAACGCCATATATAAGTATAGAAAACAGTGGGTTATTTAATAATTTTTTTTTACCAATTTCGAATTGCACATAAACTAAAAATTTAATTCCATATTAGTTCCACAAGTTTTTAATCAGGTAATAATTCAAATTCTTGAGAATTCATGAGAAAAATATTAAAAGTTTGACACAAAGTCAATTTGCTGACAATTTTTGTCAAGTAGGTACCTATCTATTTAATTTTTACTCGAACTGAAATTGATGAAAAATTTTTCGTGTGTGCATTTTCAAATTAGAAAATTTTATTTACATTCGTAAAATACTGATCTGTCCAATAAAAATTTGATAATAATTCCACATTGTTTTGGTTAGATACTCCACTGTTAATATCGGCGGCGCGGCGCGCGGTGGCGACATGAGAAGACAAAAAAAACGCGTAAAAATAAAATCAAGATGTCTAGAGAATCTTCGTTTGCTCGTCGCACACTTGCTTTTTATACTCGCCCGCACAGCACACTTTCGTCATCAATTTCTGAAATTGTCTTCCTGATTTTTTTTCTTTTTCTTTTCTTTTCTTGATTTTTTTTTTTTATATTTCAACGGACGCCTTTGTCTTTTTCCATTGCAACGTTTTATTCTTCTTCGATGTTGTCGTCAACTTCTGCAGCACATCTTCTGACCTCCAAACAAGTTTAAAAGGGGGGTTCTATAGCCCCCTTTATCTTTCGAAAAAAAAAAATAAAATCGAAAAACTGCGGTTGGGAAAAGTTGAAAATTCCATCTAGAAAACGAAAGAAGGAGAGAGGGGGGTTTTATTTTTATTTTTTGAGAAAATGATTGGAAAAGTGTCAAATGCTAGAACGAAGAAGCCTCAGAATAAGAATTAAAGAACTAACCAAGCCGTGGCGTTTTGCTCTTAAAAAAAAAAAAAAATAAGAATGAAAAAAAAAAGAAAGAGAGAGAGAGTTCTTGTCAATCGATGGAATCGAGCACAAGCCAAGCATCCTCAAGTCATTCATTCGCGCAAAAACAACGAGAAGAATTGAAAGATGAATGACATTTCTGGAAAATTGTATTTTCGCAAGGGAAACATCATCACACAAGTTTGGAATGGCAATGGCAACGGCATCATCGTGGCAATAGGGTAGGAATATAAGGAACAAGGAGATGAATGGTTATGTATCGCCAACAACTTCATCATCGTCATTATAAGAAGGACCAGGGAAAGGAAGATACGAGATAGAAACAGAGATAGAGAAAAGGAGTAGAAGCATCATCTTCGATGACATTGTCGTTGACATTCTTGTCTTCGTTGTCGTCGTCGTGTTGCCGTTAGTTGTAGTCGTCGTCTATCCATCGAGAAATCTCCAATGGGCAGCCGATTAAGCTGAGATGCACAATCCATACTTGCTGCACAATCCCATTCCATCCTCATAAAACCCCAAAAAAACACAATCACTTCTCCTTTTTCACCCACTCGTCCATTATTGAAGTTTCAGTCAAAGTTCTTCTGGCTCCTGGATTTGATGGGTGAGCAACAGAGAACTTTTATATTCAAAGATGTACGAGTGTTAGAAAACAGAAGCACACACAAAAATAATAAAAAAAATAAAATTGATAAAGGACAAAAAGAAAAAGATAAAAAACAAAAAAAGTTAAATTCAAGACAAAAAAGAAGAAACTTGATGTCAGTGAAATCCTTAAGGCGAGATGAATTTTATATGGACAAGCGCTGGGGGTGTTTCAAGGGGATGTGGGAGTGGGTAAAGGGGTACGGAAAAGTGGGGTTGAAAATTGTGTAGAATAACACATGGGGTATGGCTACTTACTGTCAATGCACAAGAGCGGCCTTGTCGTTTGAAATTTGATCAAAACAGGAAAGCTATGATTTTAAATCCTTTAAAAAAATGCTAATGCTAAAAAAAAAATATAAAATGAAAAAGTAGGATTTTTGCAATTTTCTAAAAAAAAAATGGTCGAAAAAAATATAAATTTTAGAGCCAACGAATTTATTTTATAATTGAATTCCCTCTTCAAATAAATTCCAGAATTTCAATTTAAAAAATAAAATAAAATAAAATAAAAATAAAATAAAAAAAATAAAAAAAAAATAAAATAAAGTAAAATAATATAAAATAAAAACAAATCAAATAAAATGAAGGCATGTAGGGAGGAAGTATCGACCAAATATTGAGTTAAACCACAGAAACATATTCGTGCGCTTCAATTGTGAATTTTATTTTTAATTGTATAAATAGGTAATTCTTAAAAAATCCTTACAAACATCAAAGGTTTTTTTTTGATATACCAAAAGAAAAAAGAAGATCAACTAGTGTGACCATGCATGCTTATATAGCTAAGGTCTCACACAAACATAATCTTTAACTCGATTTTCAATTTAATGAGTAGGTACTTTTTTCTCCGGAACAAACAATTTTCCGGGGAAAAATGTTTCCCATCTCGACTAATTTGCGAAAATGTTCGCATTGAAAAAAGGAAAGAGTTCCCTGAAGAAAAAATTTACTACAGCAATTATGATTCTTGAAAGCAAATTTCCCTAAATGGTAAAAAAAAAACTTCGGGGAAATTTCTTTTGCGATAGGGCTGGTCACACTTATGTACAAAAAATATATTGAGGGTTAAAATTTCCCATGAAATGTTTCATCTTTCCAAAATTGGGAACTTGACTGATGATCGATATATTTTTTCGAAATTCATTGATATCGGAAATACATTTTCCAAAGGGATTTTGGCTGTCATTTTATTTTAAATTTATTGTTTGAGGGAAATTTATACCGGGAGGAATTCCCGACAGCACACATTTTATTGAATATTCGCGATAGCTATTTTGTTAAAAGGAATATTTTCCCAAAATGGGAAAAAAACTCAGGGAAAATTTATTTTGCATAGGGCTGGTCACACTTATTCAAACAACATATTTGAGGGTTAAAATCTCCTACGAAATAATTCCATCTTTCCGAAATTGGGACACTACCAATTTTTTTAAAGGAATATTCACGATAGCTAATTTGCTAAAAAGAAAATGTTTCCCAAGATGATTCTTTATAGCAAATTTCCCAAAATGGAAAAAACATCCAGGGAAATTTCTTTCGCGATAGGGCTGGTCACAATTACAAAAAATATACGGAGGGTTAATATTTCCCAAGAAAAGTTTCCATCTTTTTGAAATTGGGAACTTGACGGGAATAAATTTCCCATGGGAATTCCTCTGTCATTTCATTAGATTTATTGTTCGAGGGAAATTTATTTCGAGGAAGATTCACGATAGCAGACATTTTTTTTGAGGAATAAAATTAACCGGTGAAATTAAATTAAATTCCTCTCGAAATTAAACCCCTTGAAACGTTATTATTGTTCCTTCCTTAGGCCTTTTTTTTCCTCTTCAATCCAGCCTTGATCTAATCAAGCCCGAAACATCAGAAGTGACTTTCTTCTTCCTCACAAAAATTACAACTTCGATTTTGCTGCCATGATGGTCGAAAGTTCTTTTGAACCACCACCACCCCATCAGCATCATCATCGTCTTCATCTGGTCATGTCATCTTTTCGTCTCGTAGTCCAACGCAGTTCATACCCAAAGCTGGCTATGTCTTTGTCCATATAAGGGGATGCGATTGCTGACTGCCTGGCTGGCTGATGGTTTGGGTTCTTATAGTTTTCCTTCATCTTCATCTCGTTGTCGTAGTCGTCCTTTACAACATTGCCATCTTCAATACTATATGGATATTTTGACATTTTGCATTGAGGATTAAAAGTTCTTCCAGTTTTCTTACCTTTTCTTTATAGGACGACTTTGGAACGTTGTTGGTTGGTTGGTCTGGTGGTTTATATTGATGATGGTTTCGTCCTTTTTACCGTCGCCGTCGCCATCACCGTCGTCGTCTTAGTTTTATTCGGTGGGAGTGGGTTTTTTCTGATGCCTGGTTATAGTGGTTATGCAAGGCCATAACCCATCGAACTCTTTTCATCGTCTTTTGCATCGTGATTGTTGGACGAACGACGTCTTCGTCTGTATATATATCCTTACAGAACGACGAACGAGGTTTTCTTCTTATGATGCTCCAGCTTCAGCTTCATCCTTGCCCGCTAAACTTGCATTTGGATAGATGGATGGATCTTAAAGGACGACTTTCAGCGGAGGAGGAGTAGTTATTCCTTTGGTGTTGTATGTGTGTGACGCCAACTGAAATGCTGTCAGTAGACTGTCCCCAATGGTGGACGTTTTAAAGCTTTCACGAGATCGATTGAAATTGGATGTGACATCAACTTTTCTCTGCTTTTCTTCTTCTTCATCTTGTGCTCTATACAGCTCCTGCTGGTTCCATCATCAAGGAGGCAAAACTGCCACTGGATGTTGTTATAGTTTTCAAACCCGATATGTATGTATGGATAGAATGGGAAATGATGGTCGAGTGGGTGGCCAAATGATGGGTGGTGGTGCATCTGGCTAGGGGGCAAATATTTCACATAAGGAAGTGAACTTTTCTTTTGAGAACTCCATTTGTGATTACGATGGACGTCAGTCAGACGGACAGGCGGATATGGTTATAAACTCGATCGATGGATGGATATGTTTGCGTTGCAATATGGCGGCAGTGGCAGCGACGACGGCGACTGGGGCGGGCGAATGAAAAAGAATTGAAAACTATCTCGAATCCAGGTCATATGGATAAGTCTTCTTTTGTGAGTTTTTTTTTTTTTGTGTTATGTTGTATTGGATGTGCATTATGCAATGAAGTTTTTTGTGATGAAAAAGTATATACATATGTGAGTGTATTTGTATGAAGAAGCTCGAATCGATGTCTTAGTGAATATTTTGCTTAAATAAATTTTTATATAAATGATAATGACAGATTCTAAGAATTGAGGAAAAAAATTAAAAAAAAAATTCATTTTGTCTTCTTATGAAATGTGATACAAGGTTTTTGTCAACAGAAATGAGTCATAAATTGAAACAGAATTAACATTCGATTCGCTATCACATACTTTGTAGGTACCTACATATCTATTTTTACTAAAACTTGCAACGAGACGAGACAAAACGAAATTTTTATAATTCTCATTTAAACTGAAAAATGTCAGTATCACCACGGTATCGATTGTGTTTTTATTGTGTTTAAGTGAAAGATATATCGAGAAAACTAAAGTTTGAATCTGTCGAGACCACTGAGACCAACAAGGCCACCTAGACCACCGAGATCACCGATACCACCGAGACTATCGAGGGCACCGAGGCCACCGAGACCACCGAGACCACCGAGACCACCGAGACCACCGAGACCACCGAGACCACTGAGACCACCGATACCACCGAGACTATAGAGGGCACCGAGACCACCGAGACCACTGAGACCGCCAAAACCACTGAGACCACCGAGACCACCGAGATCACCGAGACCACCGAGACCACCGAGACCACCGAGACCACCGAGACCACCGAGACCACCGAGACCACCGAGACCACCGAGACCACCGAGACCACCGAGACCACCGAGACCACCGAGACAAAACGAAATTTTTATAATTCTCATTTAAACTGAAAAATGTCAGTATCACCACGGTATCGATCTCGTCAGGTTTAACTAAATCTCGTCTCAGAAGGTTTTTTTTTTTGTGTTTAAGTGAAAGATATATCGAGAAAACTAAAGTTTGAATCTGTCGAGACCACTGAGACCAACAAGGCCACCTAGACCACCGAGATCACCGATACCACCGAGACTATCGAGAGCACCGAGACCACCGAGACCACCGAGACCACCGAGACCACCGAGACCACTGAGACCACCGATACCACCGAGACTATAGAGGGCACCGAGACCACCGAGACCACTGAGACCGCCGAGACCACTGAGACCGCCGAGACCACTGAGACCACCGAGACCACCGAGACCATCGAGACCACCGAGACCACTGAGACCATCGAGATCACCGAGACCACCGACACCACCAAGACCACCGAGATCATCGAGACCACCAAGACCAGCGAGACAAGCGAGACGGACTTCCTAAAACACTCTACTACTAGGTATCTCCAAAGCATTTTAGAAGAGATCGTATTTTTTTGAATAAATTTTACTGAGAGTTACGGTGTCCTCGGTGGACTCGCTGGTTTCGGTTCAAGAATATCGAAACCACTGAGCCCACCGAGACCACCGGGACCACTGGGAGCACAGGGACCACCGAGATCACCGAAACTCTCAGTGGATTTAGACGTGCATCAGAGCACGACAGCTCATGGAAACTCAGGCCTCAAATTAAGTTAACAGGAATGGAGTGGACCTTCAAATACCCATGACAACAAAAAAATTTTAAGTTGAAAAAGCTGCGATTCGATTAAAACCTTCAAAAGTAATAATCCTACTCACATTTCTCCTTCAGTAAAGTCCAATTTAGAATTTTCTGAATGTTTTTCTCGCATTGGGATTTTACATTGAACTTTGAAATTATGGAAGCTATACAATTTTCTACACAACTTCGTTAAATCCTATTAGATCAAGAATTTTAAATTTTATACAAGTCTTAGTGTGCAGTTTTGTTAAAAATTCAATAAAGCTTCATGAAACTCGTTTGTTAAGCACACGAAATAAAACGAAAGAAAGTCTTCATGCAAGTCTTAATCGTCAGTTTCGTTAATACTTTTATAACCTCCAAAAAAATCGTTTTCTTTAAAACCTATTAGATGTGGAATTTGAAATTTTATACAAGTCTTAATGTGCAGTTTCGTTAACACTTTAATAAAGCTTCCTTAAATGCTTTTGTTAAGCCCGCGAAATAAAACCAAAGAAAGTCTTGATGTGCATTGCTGTTAATACTTCCATAAAGCTTCCTGAAAATTCATTTGAAGAAGCATCACTCGAAATAAAACCAAAGAAAAAGATTAAATTGAAAGAATTTCCTAGAAACTGCTTCTGACAGCTTTAAAAGAAGCCGTTTTTTTAATTTATTTTGAAATTAAGTGCTAGAGTCCATAGATTTCGATAAGTCTTAAGTAGAAAAGCCTGACCGAAGCATACTTGTCAAGCGAAATGTGTCAAGTAATTCTAGTTTCAGTATGTGTATTATTAATTTTGTTTACCATTTTTGTTTATAAAAAATTTGTTTTGCATTAATTTTTTTTTTTTTCAAAAAATTTTAAAGCCATCCGCTTCGCTAGAAAATAAATTTTCTACAAAAAATTGTTTCACAACCTCGTAAGTCGTTTTTGAATGCTTTTCAGAAATCAATAAAAAGCTTGCACATTTTGTATGGCGATCTCTAGTTTGTGTATAATTTTCAAAACAGCACAATTACGCTAAAACTGCCAAAAGGTGGCTCTGATTGTGCAGATTGTTTCCATTAATATTCTTTTTGGAATTTTTCGACTAACGAGGTTAGTTTTTACCGTCGATATGTAGGTACAGTTGTCTTGAGTTAATTTGTGCAATAGACACCCTTTGTTTTATAATAATATTAAGAAGCCAGAGAAACATTATTAAATAAATTAAAAGCCTTGAACGTAATAATTGTTTGCCCTTATTTTCCGGCATCTACATATTTAATGGCTTATTTTTCATACAAATATCGTGAGGAGAACAGAACATCCCCATTCTCAACACACCGATTAAGTCCAGTGTTCCTACATCCTTGTTTCTTTTTTTTTTTAATTTGAATCTAAAATCGATTCACTTGTCCATCATGTGTCATAGTGTCTCATTTAATCGAATTTAAAAAACCGAACTTAATGAAGTCAGAGAATCAGAATGAGTGAGCAAAGGGAAAAAAGAAAAAAAAAAAAAAATCACCATGCACAACTTAAATATCCAATCTCAAATCGAAAAGAAAAAGACCACAAAAAAAAAAAAAGAAAACCCTAAACTCTTAGTCGTATTCCAGAAGAACTCAGGCAACAAAAGTTGATTTTTTCCGAACGCGAGATGAGAAACAGAATAAAATTGTAAAACAAAAGTGGAGACAAATTTAAAGTTTTCTCCCGTCTTCTAAGTGGGGAGATGGGTGTTGGGTGGATCAAGCTAGAGTCCTGTGGGTATGCTATAGGAACTTTTTTCCTCCACCACCGCCTCGCCACAGCCACCTACAACTCCATCTATAGGTACTACTATTTTAACCCACTCCTGGCAGTCATCTCAAGCCCATCACTCGACGTCATCTATTCGAGAAAGTTCAGTCTTCGTCGTCATCGTCGTTTTCCATCGTCGTTGTTGGAGTCGATGTCGGGAAGCGGGTGTCGTCGTCGTCATCGTCGTTCGTCTGGCGCAACATTTTCTGCTTCTCATTTACTGCTATCTGTCCATCATTCTGTCTGTCAATTTGTCTTCCAATAGAGAGTATCTGTCCATCACTTGTTTCTGCTGTTCCTGCAGCAAGCAGCCTCCCCTGACATTTGAAGAACAAGAAAACGATGAAGACCAACTAAGGAAGAGAGGGAGAGAGCATCAGGCCCACTTTTTGGTGTATATAAGGAATATAATCAGGAAGAGTTTGAGGTGTGAGATAGCATCAGAATGGAAAGTTAAACTGCATACGAAGCTTCCAATTCGTCGTCCTGTATGACAAGTCGGATAGTAAAGTAGTTAACACGTCTTGTCCTTGTTCGGGGATATTTGAGTATAGTTTTCTCTTTGTTCAGAGGATTTTATTTTTATTTTTTCTTTAATTTTTTTTTTTTCAAGTTTAGGAACTGTACACTAAGGAGCTGTTTGAAGGATACAACTTTTTTAATGGCAAGGAAGAAGAACTTTTGACGAACAAAAGAGGTGAACTGAAAACACAATTCAAATGACACAAAAGAACGAAGGCAATTAGAAGGAGGGCATCATCTTCATCAGGATTGGGTGGAATGTGATCTATAGGTAGGTAGGTATATATGGAAGATGAAAGAATAGACGTTACCTTGGATGTGGGGGCAGCAAGAAAAGTCGAATATATGTATTTGTAAGTATTCCTTAGTTTTATCTTTCGGACTAGGAAATCATTTGATAAGTTTTACACATTCTGGGTGATGGGGGAGTTGTTGAAATTAATATCATGTGGATATAGTCGAAATTGTATGAAGCTGCAGATATACATATAGGGGTTTTGGGAGTCTTTTGAGTAAAAAACTTTCAATACAATGACCCTTATGAGAGTGAGAACTTATAAGGTTTGTCTCGTTTAAAAAAAAAAACCCAAATAAAACTTTTTACGATGTAGGTACAAAAGCCTAACATTAATTACCTACGAAAAGTTAATATCTACTCTACTAGTTGGAACTCAAAAATGTAAATCTTTATACATACCTTCATACCTAATCTTTAAAAAAAAGTTTTTCTTTACAAATTTGAATCTGTAAAGATTGCAAAGAAATACCACAGAAAGTTTGTACTTACTATTAACATCAACCCTCGAACTAAATAGCTCATAAAGTAATATAGGTAGGTATTTTAATGCCACTCCACTATCGATAGAGGACAAAGAGAAGCACTATTTCTAACGGTAGAGATATAAGTTTCAGTTAGACAATTGGTAGTAGCATTGTTTATTTTTGGTAAAAAGGTGGTGGTTCTTCTTATGATAAAATAAGGATCACACCATTTAAAAAAAATCAAAACTACAATTTGTGATCTATTTGCACAAATGATCTAAAATCTGACTCTTAAATCTACGCAAAATCGAAAACGATACTTAGGCCCAGTTTCACACTCGATTAAGTGTAACTCAGGTGCATAATATGAAAAATTTCACAGTATTAACTTATCGGAATAAGTGACACTTAAGTCTCCCATGATGGTCACTTAAGTTCCACTTACTCAGAAAATAAAACTGCGGCTAATGCTTGAAAATTAAGTGCCACTTATTTTGTTAAGTGTGCACTGTGAAACTGGCCCTTATAAGTTAAGATTTTAGTTAGATCGTATTTCTGAAAGTAATAAATAGACATTTCAAAAAAATGACTTACCATAAGTAATGCACCTATACAGCTTAAAAATTATGATATATTTTAATTTACGTAAAAAGGCTTCTTCCATCTTCTTAACTAGAAATAGTTTTGCACTTTAAAACACTTTAAAAAGAAATTTAAAAAATCCTTCATAACACCGAGCTAAACTTTGATTAGGTACACAAAGCTTTTATTAAACAAAAAGAGATTATAAATTGGAAATTATACACAAATGGGAACACCGATTTTCAATTAATTTATTTAATACACTAAAGTGACGGATAAATCTATGATAAAATAGATTAAATATTAAAAACACTTCACTATTTCAAAAAAAAAAAAACAACATTTTCCTATTTATTCCAGGACTAAAATATTTTTCGAAGCCACTTCGAATTTGAATTTAATACAATTTACTAACGGCCCAACGGAACACAAAAAAAAAATTATATACCAAAACCGAACACCATAAACCTTGTTCGTTTACTTGCCAAACCTACCCTTTTCTACCATTTTTAGCCCGAAAGACTGTCAAAGTTCATATAAAAAAAATAAAAAAATAAATCTGGTAGAATCTGGCAGTTTCGGGCAAGTACGCGAACAGACCTATTGAAGACATTGACGCTACGCATGGCGACGCACGGTTCACGGCAACAAACAACAACTCCGTTATTAAAGCAAAATAACAAAGCCAATAAAATTGAATTTTAATTTGTAAATTAAACACTTTTTGGTGAAAAAAAATTACATTTTCTTTTGGAATAATGAAGCACACATATTTAATAACAATTATTTCATAATTTCACGACATAATATTGAAAATTTACTGTGAAATTATTTTTTTTAACTGCACGATCGCGGAACAAATCAACCAACCATTAAATTCACTTAACTTTTAACTGAAATCAAACTGCAGCAACTGGAGAAAGAAGAATGGAAAAAAAGCTCAAATATACATAATGTACCTACATTGACGTTAGGTTAAAGTTGAGTGATGTTGATGTTTTTCTTCTTTTTTTTTTTTAAGTTGCACTTATAAATATAGCGAATAGCGAATTCGGAATATATGGATATGGGGCAAAATGGATGGATCTATGTATCTACATTTTCTTTTCTACTACTGAAAGGGGTTTGAGTAATTATGTTGCGGTTGCTTATTCTTTGCTACTTATTTATTTATTATGGAAGTTCTGAATGGCAGGTGATGTAGGTGTAATGGGATAGGTCATTGGACAGGGTGGTCTTGGTTGTAATATAAGTAATTTCGCTATTTCTTTGATCTTTTTCGATTACATAATATTTTCTGTTGTTAGAATTCCGTTTTTTTAAATAAAATAGTTCAGGTATGGGAACGGGAACATAACCTAGGAATCCATGATACCCCCGATTTTTTCTGAGAATTTTCAAACATTATTAGGCATACCGATTTATTAGATTTTTTACTACTTAGACAGTGTCTAAATAATTCCAAATAGTTCGAAATATTTAGTTGAAAATATGCTTTATTTGATTAAATAAAGTGTTACATTAGCCAAGGTTTAGACAACCGGGTCCATTGTTTAAGTTAGATAGCTCTTAAACATTAAATAAAAATGTTTATCTATAAAGCCTAGTACATACTTCCTCGTGAAGTGAACAACCATCAGTGGAGAAAGTGAATTTTTGACACAATTTGCTTGAATTTTTGACACAGTTTGCTTGAATTTTACAGCTTTTATCGTCAAATTATCAAAGCTACACCAAAAATCAAAGAGTTCCCGTACATTTTGCGCGTGAATATGGTTCACCGCTCGTGAACGCAAAATCTCCACTTTTTGTCATGGCTTCACGAGCACACTCACGGGCGAACAAAAATGCAAATTTGAATAGATTCACGACATGATTCACAAGTATGTACTAGGATTAACTTGGCGGCTGTCCAAAGTTAGACAACGTTTATAAATGCAACCATATCGCACCCAAAACAATGAAAGCGTCCTAACTAAAATATTGCAAATTGTGGGAATGAGTAAGAAAGTCTGCAAAAAGTCCTTTTAAAGTCAGTTTATTGCAAAATCAGAATTTACAGGAATTTTGAGTTAAGCTAAGTACAGACGATTGTCAGATATTACAATATTGTCAGATCTGTCAGTGAAAAAACTGTTCCAAATGTCTTACAATCGTCTGAACACACAATTTCGTGTGACAATATTGTCAGAAATGTCATTGTCAGACGACAATCTGACAAAAAATTGTCAGGTATCTTACAATCGTCTGAACACCCAATTTTTATAATTGTCAGTCGATTAGGACATTGTCAGACTCATTGGTCATTGTCAGATGTTTTCATTGGAAACATTATACAATTGCTGACAATTTCTTCATTGTTCGAAATGTCAATTATTAGTTGGTTAGTTGGTTAAAGAGAGATAAAATAGCTGACAATCAAATTGAGAAGAAATCTACCAACCGTGTGAATGGACAATTTTTCATTGTTAGAAATAAGTCAATTGTCAGCTAATTGTTAGCTATTGTCAGACCATTGACAGTTCTGACAATATTGTAAGATCTTACAATCGTCTGTATTAAGCTTTAGGTCACTTATTCTAAAGGTGCGATATATAGATACATATTTTTTCCCTGTCTAGGTACCATGTTATAAAAAAATATTTTTCGTCTTAACTTCAACGCTATGATTGCAGAAAATTAGTTCCATAGCATGAAAGTGTGATGATATCTTGAATATTTTAGTACGTTACTGTCAAAAAAGTACCGTAGTATCCACCTACATTTTTTATTTAACAATTTGGTTTTTATTGAATAATGATTTTTTTTTTCTTTGTTTAATGTAAATTAACTACCTCGGGAAAAATCATACAGTAGATAATGAAAATCGGATTTCAATGATGTTAATGAAGGTTCATATTTGATTATAGTCTAGGTACCTACTTATAAATTAATGTAAGAGAAATTGAAGTTTCGCTTTAACAACGTTCCTTATTTAAGGTACTTAGGTATATTTTTCAAAATTTCAGAATTAAAAAAAAAAAAAAAAAACAACGGACAAAAGACAAATTATGGTTCCTTTCCTATACAAACAAAATAACTTTAATAGTTCAATAAAATAAAATTACCAAATAACTAAGGTATGTATTTAAAATTCTAACAACTGACTTTTACCCTTTTCTCAATTCTATTTTTTGAAATCAAAAACTTACACAATTTTATTGGAAGACGATCTCAAATTTCAATCTGCATCAACTGAATTTTCAATACTGTCCTTCAAATTCTTAAAAATAGTGTAACTGAGGTCATTTAGTGACCTTTACTTGAAGCTTTGAAAATAAAAAAATTGAAAATATTAATAAGAAAATTTGAAATAAATTCACCAAGTGCCCATACGGAGGTAGGAGCGATGGAAGTATCCAATATTAGTTTTTTTAATTTCTGTAAGCTTACTCAAACCATCAAAGAATCTTCAAATCCCTATCATCTTCTCTTCACTTTCATAAATCACAAGAAAGAAAGCGATGTATGTATTAGTAGCTAAATTTTTTCTTTAACACAACTTGGAGGAGTCAAGCAAAAAATAGTGAGTAAAAGGAAACTAGAACAAAACAAAATAAATGAGTGAAAGAAGAATTTTTGTTGAAATTTGAGACAAAATTGGTACAGTTGCTTTGTCAACATGATTGCCTGGTAGATCAAAGTAAATTTCGTATGAAAATATTAACCAGTGTGGCCTGGGCAGAGTGTAAGGAAAAAGAACTAAATAAAAAGCAAATTAGGAGAAAAGAAGGAGAACAATATTGTGTTGTTGCAACATTGATCTACCTGGCGATTATGCTCACAAAGCAGTGTGTTTCTTTACCAATTTTGTTTCAAATTAATAAAAAAAAATTCTCCATCTTTTCTCGCTCCTTCTCCTTCTTTTCTTGTTTTACTAATTTGTTTTTTCTTGCATTCTATTATTTGTTCTTGTTTTCTTTTTTTACTCTCTACATACAAAGCAGATTTATTTTTTGCTTTGATCTACTAATCCATAGATCGACAAGAATTTTGTTCTGCATGAGTATTGCAAATTACAAGGCAATGGTAAACACACAAAAAATCTACCTAAGGCTAGGCGCGCACCCTACTGCTTTCACATGCTTGCCTGGTGATATGATATTATTTTTTGAAGAAAAACGTAATTCCCTCACCCTCTCAATGATATTAGCCACAGAGGCAAGTCAAGAAAAATTATTAGAAGTGAAATTCTTTAAAATAGTGTAACTAAGGTCATCTAGTGGCCTTTGCTTGAAGCTTTGAAAATAAAATAAATTAAAAAATCAAACAAAATAGGAAAATTTGAAATGAAATCACCAGGCGCCCATGCGGAGGTAAAAGCAATGGAAGTTTTTAGTATTAGTTTTGTTATTTCGGTATAAGCTTACTCAAACCATCAAGGAATTTATAGGACAGCCTTCAACTCTCTTTTATCTGCATTCACTTTCTCCATCACAAAAAAGAATCCGATCTACAAACATATGTATTAGTAGCTCAATTTTGTTAAACACAACGATGAGACTTGGAGGAGTCAAGAAAAAAATAAACCTGTTTTGCAAGAAGAATAGAAGAAATAGAAAACAAGAACAAATAATAGAATTGAAGGACAAAACAAAACAAATTAGATGAACGAGAAAAGAAGACCAATGTTTGTTGAAATTTGAGACAAAATTTAGTGTACTTGCTTTGTCAGCATGATCCCCTGGTAAATCAGTCAATTTCGTATGAAAATATAAACCATTGTGGCCCGGGCAGAGTGTAAGAAAAAGAAAAAGAAAACAAGAACAAAACAAAGAAAATGAGTGGACCGATAAAAGAAAGAGAAGCATATGTTGTTGAAAATTAGTGGCACGAAGAAAGTAAGAATGTTTTGTTGAAATTTGGAATAGCCTTGCTTTGTCAGTATGATCGCCTGGTAGATCAAAGTAAATTTCGTATGAAAATATTATATGTACGAATCGGGACCTTTTTTATCATTCTACTAATAAAATGAGTTTTTTGTTCTTCTATTCTGTTTGATAGCAGTTCTTGTTTTAAGAATTTGTATCGCTGAACAGATAATTTTTCAACAGCAACTTTAACACTAACATATTTGAGTTCTCAATTACTTCCAATCCATGTGCAATTTTTTTTTGCCAACTTTCACGGATCGAAGCTTTTTTCCTTTATTTGAATTTGCTACAGTTTGAATGTCTTTAAGAAGCAAAACTTTAATAATTAGGCTCCATTTTTTTTATCTGAGGGTTTTCATTGCTTAAAGTCCTAAGAAAATTGAAATTTGTTTTTTTGATTTAACCTAAGGCATTACATTAGTATATACACTTAATTATTATTGAAAATTTGCTAACTGCCACGCCCATTTTTATTTTATTTTTTTAAGTTTAAATTTCAAAATTCTTTAAAGGCCAGTTTGTTCACTAGTAGGTTAAATCTGAACGATGACTTTCACAGCTTCTACCGAAATGGCGCTAATACATGATTAACAACTTCAATTATGGAGGATTCCTTGAACAAAAATTTGATTACCATGATGCACATTCAATGATTTACCAGTTGCAATAAACCTTCATTAAAAATGATCAGCTGTGAATAAACTGGCCCTTAATCTATTTTTACAGTTCAAATTCTTTAACGAAAAATTGTGGTTAATTTTTTTTTTTTAATTATGACTTACTTTTGACAGTTTTTCAATGCTATTTTTTGAGAAGTAAAAACTAAGGTAGGTACACATATTAAATCAAAAGACGACGAGGTTATCGTCTTAATGAACTCAAATCCCTTAATCCTCATCAAATAATATTTTGAATTCTCCATTTTTTTCAAATCTACACAATAATCCCCTTCACAGCAAAAACAAAAATAAATTTTGAAAAAAAAAAAAAAAAAAAAATAAAAATTCGTAAAACATAAAGTTGTCACATTCCAACAAATCATTAAAACAAGTGCTTGACATGTTCAACACGTTTGACATCACATCGGCTATATGCATATAGGAAAGAATTTTCCACTTCTTGGCAACCGCATCATCCCTGCACGACACCAGGCAAATGTCGTCAGAAATGATCTTCTTTAATAAGCGACAGTCGAAATTATGATGATTATGAGCCTGATGGTCTCTTCTTCTTCGTCAAAATGTGTCAAGAAACGATGTGCTGTCGCTCTGAATACGTCCAATGTCCCCAACAAGAGTGAGGCTTTTTTTGTTTGTTTTTGTTTTTTTGTAGTCTTGTGGTTGTCATGATCGTTGGGCATAACCAAACCGCACATACGACCAATTAGATGTCGCCACCTGTCAGCAGTTCGTCATTGACTTTTTCTTCAGTACATATATATGTATACAGTGAGAGTGCCACATTCAGCTAGATTCAAGAACGAACAAAATACAAGGGCTAGCTAACTCGTCGTTGCCATTCGAGAGGAGTCTCTTCATTATAAGTGAAAGGCCCATAGAGCACGCACAGTGATGATGCAGTGCAGTGCACACCAAAAATAGACACACCGACCAGTATGAACGTCGAAAGACATTCATCACCCGCCCAAGTCCGAAATAGAATCTTCTGCAAAATTATATACGAGCGATGATGTGAGTCCGTTCCTATCTATCCTTGGCTTGCCTTGCCTTGCAGCGTGTGAATGTGAATGAATGATGTCCCCGCAAGTTCTCTGTTTTAGCCCTTCTTGTTTCTGGTGTTAGAATATGAATATATAGCTAGTTGGATCTTTCTCTTTTATATAATATGACAGTTCACTGACAGTTGACAGATGACTGAGTTGTCTGACTGATGGAGCTGGTTGTTGTATAGCCTTCTGGGGGCTGTTTTTGTATATACGTTTCGCTTTGGCAACAGTCTTGCTCAAGCGTTAGATGAGTTTGTTGGAAGATGTACAAAGATTTGTCAAATATTTAGATTGATCGCCACACAGTTTATATAGAAAATGAATCTTGTGATGTGGCAATGATTTAGGAGGTTTCTAGATTTAAAACATATTTTTAATCATAATGAAATGTTATTTAAAAATATACCTTTAAAGTTTTTGTCGCCTTTTTTGTGTTCGTTATAATAGAAATTTAATATCAGGAACATCATCACGACTACATTTTATGTAATTTCCACTATTATTAAATGTTGGTTGATAATTTGGAAAGATTTATTTAAATTCAAAAGATTTTTTCAAAAAACGTTTTTTATGCAACAATAACAATCAAGCACGCAATTTAAATTGTTTTTTTTTTTGCTTTGGGGCTTGGTAAAGATAAAAAGGAAGACTAACTATAACTGAGAATTTATCACATAAGAAAAAATATAATGGAAAATTTAAAAATATATTTCGAAGGGAAGGATTAAAATGAAAGTTTCATAATATGCGGGAACGAGTTTTGCGACCTAATAATGAAATGGATGACGAAGAAAATTCGAGTTTGAATTTGAAATCAAGAAAAACGATAAAAAAACGTTTTTTCAAACAAAAACTAGAATCACTATTTTGCTCTTACATATTTATTAATTTTCTTGTGTTTTGTTGTTTACTTGTACCGATGAACTTATTTCGTTAAAATAAAATAATTATCATTAAAAATTATTACCGCAAACAAAAACGATTAAAAACTATTTTTCAATTTAAAGTGACTGAAAAACTAACCTAATGAAGCAGTTCTGAGTTTGAATTCGAAATAAAGGTAACCAAAAATCTTCTGAAAAGCAAAGTCACATCTAGTAAAAATTTCGTTGGAAGGTGTTACTCTCAAAAAATTAGTTTATTACTATTACAGAAAAAAAACGATAAAAAAAACGTTTTTACAAACAGAAGTTAGCATCACTATTTTTTCTGAAATGCATCACTTGCTAAGAAATTTTGTCTGCCGGAAAACTGTTTGCCTCAAAACCTTGGATTTTATACCAATGAAAAAAAAAAATATAAAAACGTTTTTTGCGAAAAAAATCCATAGAACCACTTTTCTAAAATTTCATTTATAGTGATTTGTTTTTTTGTCTTCTATTTGAACCAACTTATTCAACCTCTACAACTGTTTATTTTTTTTCTTTTAAACATTGGTTTTATTTCGAAACAGAAAAATGTAGGACACGTTTTTTTTTAAGTTTTAAAATGAATTTGAAAATATCGACTTTTTGGGGCATTATTTCAACTTTGAATTTTGAATCATTAACATTCTGCAAAGCGTAATCTGGCTTTAGAAATTTAAACCAAACAATATTGATTTTTATACTTATACAAAAAAAAAAACGATAAAAAAACGTTTTTGCAAACAAAAGCTAACATCGCAATTTTTCCTTACTATTTTTTGTTAATTTATTGTTATTTCTTTTTGCATATAATTTTTCCCTCCACTTATGCCTACTTATTCCATAAAATTAAAAAGTTTATCTTCCGAACTCCGGTTTTATCGCCCAATCAAAAAACGATTTTTTACATTATAATGACTTAAAAATCTTAATTTTGAATTCAGCGAATGCATTAACATTCTGAAAAGCATAATCTGATTTTGAAATTGTAAACCACAAAACATTGATTTTTAAACTAAAACAAAAAAAAAAACATAAAAAAACGTTTTTGCAAACAAAAATGAATATCGCCATTTTGTCTTATTATTTTTTGTTAATGTAATGTTATTTATTTTGTATCTAATTTCCTCTCAAATTTTTCCAACTTGTTTCATAAAATTAAAAATTTTTACTTCCAAAGTTCGGTTTTATCACCCAATCAAAAAATTATGGAAAAAGAATTTTTACACAATAATGACTTAAATATCCTAACTGATATGATTTTCAAATACAGCGAATCAAAAACATTCTTTAAAGCTAAAATTAGTTTTGACTTTAAAGGTAAGTACACCCACCTACCTTCTTTCATAAGTCAAAATGAGTTTTGTATACTGAAACTACTGTAGCTAAAAACGTTTCTCTTTCAACTTTATACTTTTATGACTTGAAAGCCTTCTTGATACAGCAATTCTGAAATTTGATTCAAAAGAAAATTCGTCACTTTTAACACATTCGTTTTTATATAAAAAAAAAACGATAAAAATAACGTTTTTGCAAACAAAAGTTAGAGTGCCCAGTTTTTTTACATTAATTTTATATATTAGGCAGCCGCATTTCAATTGTTTTTTACTTTTAACAAATTTTTCTTTTGACAAAAATGACATTTATGCTATAATCCAAAAACGATAAAAAAAACGTTTTTTTTCTGTTTTCAAAATTGTTATTTAGTGTTTTATTTTTTGTACTTATTTTTTGGATTAAGCCAACTGTCTTGTATTTTGAATTTCTTGATATACATACATAGCTATAAAGATACAAAATTTATCCTAATTTTATTTTCTCAAAACCCAATTTTCTTCACAAAAATACAAAAACGATTTTTCGAAATAAATTAGGCTACTTTTCCTTGGATTGCAGTTCTTATCTGTCTACCTTTATTTCTGTCATATCAAATCAGAATATTAAAATAAATAATTTACACAGGGCATTTTTAGATCAAAAATCATCACAATCCTCACAGCATCACGTGCATCTCCATCAAATTTAATATCCTTATATAGTTTGAAAAATTATTAATCCAAACCGATTTACTTTTTGCCGCTTCATCAAGCTTATATCCATCCGTACAAAAATGTTATACATGTCCTCTTAAATCCTCTTTTCATCGTTCATTTCTTGTCAATCAAATCAAAACCAAATCTACTGTTCATCTCGATTTTGATCTGTACCACGATTTTGCTTTCATATTATTCTCTATTTGTCCTATCTCTACCCCTCTATATTTTTTTTTCTGTCACAAGGATTTCCTGACCCATCATTAGTCCCTTCCTGTATTCGAGTACCAGAGCATTTTTTTTTCCTATATATAAGAAGTATCCAATATCCAAGTGGTCATTCTTAATGTCTGATGGTTTGTTGTTGTTTTTCTTTTATGTCTGTGTACTTTGTTTACCCCCTAAAGACCATCACCTTTTCACCACCTAGTCTATTATCCTTTTTTATCCTGGAAATAACAACAACACGAATCACCAAAGGACTCATCAATTATTCGCAAAAACCAAAACCTGAAAGTAAGTGAGAGTTGGATGTATGTGTACGTATAGTGAATGTGGTCTGTCTAGAAATATAATTCTCATTTGATCCTTCGTCAGCATATTTTGAGTTTTGTTTGAGAAGAAAATAGAAATAAAAAAAAAACATCATCCTGTCGAAACTTGAGCCATCAGACTCGACTATTTTTATATATATTTATTTTTATCCATCCAAGCTATACACTGATGACCAAAATGTGTTGTGGTTATATCTATGTGACCTTTCGCTAACTCAATATCAGGACCTTTCTCCCGGGATCAGATCAAGTATATGTAGGTTAGGTAAGAAGGTAGTCGAATATTTTAAAATAAAGGATAATGAGGATATAAAATAAAAAAAAAACAAACTACCAAGACCAGACCAACATCTACACCTAACACATTCGCCCATTCGAAATAAAACTCAACACTCCTCCTGTGATGGAATTCCAGTCCAGAGTTCTGAGTCCTGATGGATTGTCTTTGTTCTCGTTGAGGAGATCCATTTAATTCTTCGTCATCTGTCCATCTTTTTTCAAGAATGTTGGTTCTACGAGGTGCGGAGGAAGTTCATGGCATCCATTCTCGATGGCCATTGTTGTCACAGTAGACATCAACAATGATGTCCGGGTTGAGACTTAATTAAATTTTCTTATCGATTTTATTTTATTTTATTCTATTTTTTTTTATATTTTATTTTATTTTTTGGTTATGTGGCCTTTTTAGTCCTTGTAGCTCATTGTAAAATTTAAGTGTATGTGTTTGTGTGTATCCTTTTTTTATATATGGTGTGTGTGTGTGTGTGAACAACATCTATCTTTGTAGCCCTTCGTTATTGTTCTCGTCATCATCGTCAAAGTCTTCACATTGTCGTCGTCGTGTTCTTTGCAACTTCGCATCAATTGACATGGGGCCAGGACTCCAGTCCTTTTTTATCCTTTATATGTATATATTTATATCCTAAAAATACCCCTTTTTTTCCTCCTCATTTCCCCCCGAGCTCAACAACAAAACTTTGTCGTGTAGGTGTAGGTATATATATCTACGAGTATAGAACTCGTAATGACTTCGTAGCAGCAATTGCCTGGGTGACAATTATTTCCTCGTCCTTGGACCCCAACTATATCGTTGGTACGTTCGTGAATTGAATGCAACTTCTTTAATGATGACCACCATCAGCCAGATGGGATGACAAAATATTCGATGGAAGAGTTGTCCTTTCCTTTATATTCTTTTTTTTTTGTTACTCATTCTCTCTGTGAATTTCTGATGGACGACACATCCCCCATCATACTATCTATCATCTTTCCTTCCGTTCAATCGAAACTGTCAAACAGCTAATTTCATCCTTCAATCAAATCACAAGCTCAATCCTCCCGGTGATCCTTCAATTTTTCATAACTTTTTTTTTTGTCTTCTTTTTTTTCAATTTTATATCAATAGTGATGTATTATTATTCTTTGTATAGATGTGTTTGAGGAGCTTGAGAGAGAAAGAGGAAATTTTTATTCTAGTTTCTTTTTTTTTGTAACAAAAAGATGGAAAATATATTTTCAATCATTGTGATGACGAGAAACAGAAGTTGCAGAAAGTTCAAGGCTGGATTTTATAGAAAATTTAATCCAAAAACAAAAATAATTCTTAAATTTTTTGTTTTTTAATGAAAAATGTTAAGGGTCTGTTTCACAATGTTTGAGTAAAGTTCTGATTAGTTACTCGACACATAAATATTGACGCAAGGTCATAAGTCCTCAAGAAAAAAACTTACAATTTATTGTTTTTTTTTTTTTGTTTTTATTAATAACTTTGTATTAATAACTTTGAGAGTATTTTTTTTTTTGTAAAAAAAAAACAAGAATCGGTTGCATTTTGGCAAAGTAAGAACCAGTTAAAGAAACGACACAAAATATCGCAAAAAACCGTTATAAGTCGAAAAAGGAAGCAAAAATGAGAAAATTACTTCTTAAGTTTTTCGACTTAAAATGAACTCAGGAACCCACGGATTTCTTCTGCGGTGGTGATTATGGATTATTTTTTCCATAGTCCTTGTTGCAGGTGAAAGTATGAAAAATTGGAAAATTAATGATTGAGCTTTAAGTTGGAAAATACTGGTTTGATTTTCTATAGAATGGTTGAACCCGTGCGCACAAAATATTTAAAAGTTTTTGTAGGAAATAAATGGTTTAGAGGCTTGAAAAGATAAAAAGGTGATTTTTTGGCAAAATGGCCATTTTCTTTTACATTTTTAAACCTATTTTAAAAATTTTTACTTCATTATAATCTTGGCTAATCAACGCGTCACTTTGGTATATAAAATATGCAGGCCCTTATACCACTAGTTCAAAAAAGCATTTTTAAACTTCTTCAACCCCAAATTTAACAAAAATCCAGACATTGTGGGTCGTTAAAATTTTATGTTTGAAAAAATATGAAAAAAATTGTCCGGAATGGCTCAAAACTTAAGCAATTCTTTCTTAAAAATCAAAAATGAAGACAATACATTCTACCCATATTCCACATTATAATAAAAAAAAAATAAAACAAAATCGAAAAAAAATTTTTTGACGTCGCGTCGGCTATTCCCGTAGAAATAGGAATACATTTCTTTTAATGTCGGCTCTTCCCGTAAAAAAAATAGGAATAAGTAAATTCATTTGACGACGGCTCTTCCCGTAAAAAATCGGAATTAATAAATTCTTTTGACGTCGGCTCTTCCCGTAAAAAGCAGATGACGTCAGCTCTTACCCTAAGAAATAGGGAAACAAATTTATTATTTTGACGTGCATGGGCTCTTTCTGTAAAAAAAAATAATAAATTCTTTTGACGTCGGCTCTTCCCGTTAAAAAAAAAAAAACGAAAAATCGAAAGAGCCAAATTCTTTGGACTTTTACTCGAAAAATAATGAGGCTTCAATGGGAAGCTTAATTTGTCACAATTAGAAACAAGGAAAAACATTTGTATGTTTTCCTACAAATTTATTGGATTAGAAGGTTTGATATATCAAAATTTTTATGTTATTGTAATCTTCACCAATCAGCGGTCATTTTAGTACATATATCAAATATTTTGCTACAGTAACCACAAGCTTCAGTATAAAGATATAAATATTCTTGAAATCAAAATTTAGGAAAAATTCATGCATTTAATCGTTCAAATTCGATGTTTAGAAAATTATGCAAACATTACCGAAAATCACGAATCAGTACTGTAAGTAATAGACTTTTTAAGCTCACAATACTTTAAACTCACGCCCCTTTTGGTCACACTTGTTAAACCGCTTCTTTTTGGCCACGCCACCGAATATATTCAGGCTTATCACAGAATCTATCGTATAAATCCCCAAATGGATTATTCCACTACGAACTCCGAAAAAAAAAAGAATTCACAAAATGTGAATGAAATCGAAAAATGCAATTTCTGAATTTCGAAATCAGCTGTCCTATGTCACACCAATACTCGGAGCTTTTAAAAATAAAAATCCCTTCATATTTTCAAAAAATCCCATATTGTTCCCTTTTATTTTCCACCAAAAAAGCTGAACGTTTGTATTAAGTATGGCTACAAAGAGTTGTTTTAATAAATATTAGTTTAGAAAATCTTTAGATCTTAAGTATTTACTTCTTTTTACAATACCCAGTTTTAAACTCATGGCGATTTTCATTTCCCACCAGAGATCAAAAAATTTCTATCTCCGAAAGAAAAAATGGATACATGCTTATATTTCCGTTTCATTCGGAATTGGTGATAGCAAATAACCTGAATTTCGAAATTCGTTTCCACTACGAATTGACTCTGCAATAAGTACATTTTTCATGATTCGCATAGCACATTTTCGATTACGAAGTTTTTATTTTGAGCCCTGCTATCAGCGCTTTCTTTTATAGCACGTGTTCCATTTATTCAATCATTTATCGTATATTAACTGTGGTTTAAAACTTCACTTTTCAGTGAAAATTATCCATTTGAAATAAATAAAATTCTTGAATATAATCATTTTTAAAGCACATACTCTGTTCTTTGAGCATTTACTCTGAGCAAGTGCTCCATTTTTTTTGTCATGTGAGGTATGAATAAAATTTTTTATTACTAGAATTTCCATAGCACTTTATCAATTTTTTTTTATTGAGCCCTGCTTTGAGCGCCATTTTTTTTTTAGCATGTCCTCCATTTATTCAATCACCTATCGTATATTAACTGTGGTTTAAAACTTCACTTTTCAGAGTAAGTTCACTTCATTTTTCAGAGTAAGTTATCCAAACGGAAATAAATAAAAAATTGAATATAGCACCTACTCAGTTTTTTGTATTGAGCACCTACTTTGAGCAAATGCTCCATTTCTTTTTTCATATGTGGTATGAATACAAATTTTGATTACTAGGATTTCCATAGCACTTGCTCATTTTTTGTATTGAGCACCTACTCTGAGCAAGTGCTTTGTTTTATTCATAGCCGTTTATTTCTACAGTTTAAGTTGTATATCTTAAAGATTATACCAAAATTTCTCCTAAAACAAATAAAAAAACGCCTTTGAATTTTTAAAGGCTACCTACGGGCCTGTATCTGACCTATTACGGCCATGAAGGTGACCATCAGCTGAAAAGTGTTTTCATCCTTCAAAATTATTTTTTTTTGAGTTAAAGGATTGATTTTTCTTATACATTTTCTACAACTATATAGGTAGACGAATACGTATAAAATATATATACATACATACATTTGTGTCCTTTTTTGCTATTGTCAATCGGTAATCATACTCCTGAGTGCACCTCACACCCATAAATATATACCACCACCCATCTTAACATTAAAAGAGTGGACATAACATTCACATTCATACACACATACATACATACTAACATATCCTTTTCCGGTCACATCATAGGAGAAATGATTTTTTCTTTTTTTTTATTTTGCCCTTCTGGTTGATTGAAGGATCTGAAGGAGCGCAAATATAATATGGTTGTACATATCTATCTCTATTTATATATGTTTGTATGTATTAAGAGAAAGAAAAACGAGATGAAGGTGATGGTGACACGGTCAGTCGCTGGTGCTGGTGCTGGTAGGGTGGATTGGGTGGTGGTGATGGTCCCTTAGGTAACCATAAGGATTCTTCTTGACTATGACAAGTTACGTCAGCTGTCAACTCGTTCACTTGGAGTCTTGTTTTATTTTTTTCTCTTCCTTCTTGATGTATTTGTTTTCTTTCTATTTTTTTTTTTGTTGTAGCCTTTGTCCAAGGACTGCATTTGATTTTAGAGTTCGTCCTTATTTTTTTTGTTGCTCGTGTCCTATAGAGTTCAGTGTTGTTTTTTTTTTATATTTTATTTAATTTTTTTTTGCCTTCATTCTGGACGTTTGTGAAAAGGGGTTCAGTTTTCACTTGGGTATGTTCATCATGAAATTCCCAGTCGGTCAATTTCGCAAGGATAGATGGACTTTGATGTATTGCATTTTGAGAGGATTTATAAGTAATTTTTTTTTTCTCTTTTTGTTTGCTTTTTTCTTTTGTCTTTTCTTCTTTTGAATCCCTTTGGAGTGATGGTTAAGAATAGAAAGATAACTACTTTCAGTCTATGTGTTTGTATAAGCGGAGGAACAAAAACTGTAGAGTAAGTTATTAGAGAAGAAGATTATTTAAAACTTGAAACTATGACTTACATTGTGTGAAGCTAGGTAGAGCTATTAGGTGAAAACCCTTTTCACAAATTCTGTTTTATACAAAACTTCTTTTGATATATCAAAATGATGATTTTTAGATTAATTATATGTTTTATATTTTTAGTATAAGGGAATTTAAGGAAATTGACTTTGTATTTGTCTCATTTGAAATGGTGGCAGTTGATTTAGACAAATCATATAAGCTTAGTGAAATTAAGAAGAGTTTCTTAACTTTTTAGGTATCGACAGTTATAAAGTGTAGTACCTCGCAAGTTGAAGAATTCCTTAAAAATATTAATAGTGCAATAAAATCTGCAGAATCAGAGCCATCTTTTGGAAATTTTAGCGTAACAATGTTGTTCTGAAAATTTTACAGAAAAGGGCAGAATTCAAAACCTCTTATATAATATAGCGATCGCCATACAAAATTTGCAAGGTTTTTATTGATTTCTAAAAAAAAACATACAAAAACGACTTACGACCGTCGATATATATCATTACTTAAGGTGGCGTTATAGTCCAAGTTTGATTTGGGCGTCAGATCTATAAACAAAACAACAATTTTTTTTAATTTTTTCATTTCAATTTTTTTACCTTGAAAATTTATTTTCCGCAAACTATCCATTAAAACAATTTAATATGGAAAGAAAATGAGAGAATGGAATTCTGGCTTAAAAAAATGTACAGCATTTTATTGTAAGCGCTGCCGTTGCCCCCTCTAAACGGGTGGAAATTGACCCCTCTTCCAAACCATTTTTTTTCTTTTCTCGAATCAACCTACACTTTAGAGTTTTTTCTGCATCTAATACCAATCAAACTGTTGAAATATTTTACAGGTAAATGCAAAAAAAATTGGCAAATGTTCAGTTCAGAGGTACTCAATCAGCTATAATTAAAAAAATTCTGCTTCGATCTTTAAAAATGAGATGTCAAAAACTGTTAAAAAAAAACATCTATAGCAGCCCCAGTTTTGAGTATTAAAAAAAAAGGAACCTGAAAATTGCAAAAATAAAAAAGGGACATAAAATAAGGAAATGTTCGCCATTCAAAACACGGATTTTAGAAAATAAAGAGGGGGGTGGTTATTGGTTTAAAATGTTTTTTAGCTAAAAGTCCTATTTTTAATCATTAAAAAAAAGTGGAAGAACCCGAAACTTTCAAAAATAAAAAAAAATGCATAAAAAGGGGGGGAGGGGGTCTGGCTTTTCTTTGTAAGGAAATTTTCATTTTTCAAAAATTGGATTATCAAAATAAAGGGGGGTTATTGGTCAATAACGGTTTTTTTGGAAAACTAAATGCTCCATTTTTGAATATTTTAGAAAAAACTGGAACAACCTGAAACATTTCCAAAATTAAAAAAAGCAAACTATAGCTTCAAACACACAAGATGATTGCGAACTGATTTAATAGACTGAACAAAATGTCTTCTTATATGAAAGAATATAATATGCAGGAACGTGAAAAATGGCTCTAGACTTTCCTTGAAATGTATCTAAAAATCTTAATAACAAACTTTATTATAAATTCCTTAGAATTAAAAAAAAAAAAATATGTGTAAACCATTTATTCCCATGTGAGTATACCACTCCTTGCAGCAACAGCAGCAACACCAGAACTTAAAAAAAAATGATGCATTTTCATATGCAACAACACAACCAAACATAGAGAGATTGTGCAATTAATTGTGCAAACATGCCACTCTATCAAATCAATTTACAACATCAATAACAAGCAACAAATGCCATAGTGCAGTAATATACTGCATATACACAGGATTCTCTTTTTCTCTTCAAGTTAAAAATCATTAAAACAATCTCCGCACTTTTTCGCTGTGTATACAAGTTTCTATAGAGTAAAAACAACGAACAGTGCAAAAAGACTCTCAACCTCAAGTGTTAAAGCCTAACTATAGATAGTCCGCGCCCAGATTATTGATCGCTCAATTATCTTCGATAATTTAATTTTGAGACTTCAACTATAAAAAAAAAGCCTACGGCCATATAACTAACAGCAGCACTTTCGTGCCACTATACCTACGACTACAAAAACTATCCTATCCTATCTACCAGGGAAGTACTTTTTTTGGCCGAATATCTATTTGTAGGAGTTTGAATTTGTATATGTGTGAGTTTGTGTGTATATAATGTTGGGGTTAAGTCTATGGAGCAACAGGCATCATCATCCTCGTTTAGTACAGTGGGACATTAAATCTCTAAAATGGTAATGAATTTGACGGAAATAGAGACACATTGACAATCACAGTACAGTTACAGAAAAGCCCACTGCTACGCCTACTTTTTCTATGGAGTATAATACATATTTACGAAATATGGGAATAAAAGTTAAAAAAAAAAAAATAAAAAAAAAAATTTGGATACAAAAATTATTAAAAATAAACAAAAATAATTTTCAGAATCACAAAAGTATATTGGCAATCATACCACAATATAGCAAAAGCGCCCACTACCTATTAGATATGCCCACTTTTTATTTAAATAAAAGTTAAACACACAAATTTTGGAAACACAAATTATTAGAAATCAACAAAAATCATTTTCATAATAATCCAAGAAATATTTTGTTTAATTTTTTTAGAGATTTTTTTGTCAATTTTAAAGAAATAAAAAATTTCATCATTACGATATAATTTGTCCCACTGTGCACCATTTGTATATAGAGAAAGATTGGGGCGCGCGAAAACTTGCTCATTGACTGAAGTCAGAGTATATATGTAGGTATATAGAGTTTGCTTGTAAGTCGTCGCATCCATAGAACATAGAACTTGATTTCCTTTAATTTCATGCCATAAAATTGCGGGAGTTGCCTTTCAGTGTCGTTTGATCACAGGTACTAAAGTCTGGTAATGGAGTGATAGGTGTTGGGAAATTGTTCTGGGTGACGGCAAAAATAAAAAGGGATTTGTTATGAGAATATCCACGAAGTATGTGATGTTCTTTTTTTTTTTTCGCAGAGCAAATTAAGGCAGACTTCAAATATGGAATGTAGAATTTTTTAAAATTATCAAATATTTTTTTTTTAATTTTCTAAAAAAATCTTAAAGACCAATAGAGAATTTATTTTTGTGTTTTAAAAGTGTTAACAGAATTTTTCAGAACTTATTTTCTTATCAGATTTCTACAAATATGTTATAAGTTTTTAGGTACCATGCACATAAAGGGTATGGTACAAAATTTTAGAATTTGAAGTTCTTGACTGAAATCTTTGTATTCGAAAGCTTCAAAATAAAGATACAATTTTGGAACAAAAAAATTTGGAACACAGAACATATTCTAAATTTCAAAGTAAGAATTTTGAACCACAAAATTTTAGGTGCATAGATTTTTTTTTAATTTTATATTCCTACACAATAATTTCTTTCAACTTAAAATTTTAAGAATCGAATGTTTTGACCTAAAGACAAAAACTCTGATTTCAAAATTCTTAAAATATGAAATTTTGAAATACAAAATTTGGAACCCGGAATATTTCAAAATAATGCAGTAAATTCCCTTAAAAGCATTCTTCTCAATTTAAAAATAAGAATTTTTAGCCGTAAAATTTTAGGTCAACAGATTATTTTTTTAATTTTAAATACCTATAAGTACAATATTTTCTTTTATAATTTTAATAAAAAAACTGAATGACAGAAATTAGTACCTATTAGATTTCCACAAAGATGTAGTTTTTAGGTACACATAAAAATATATAGGTAGGTATGTATACCTCCAAATTTAAGAATCTGAAAGTTTTGAACTAAAGACTAAAATCTCTTTAGGTATTGAAAAGCTTTAAAATATAAAATTTTGGAGCATAAAATTTGGAACCCAGAATATTGCAGAATGATCGAGTAAATTAAAAAATTAAACTTTGCCTGAAAAGCATAGTTCTAAATTTCAAAATAAGAAAAGAAACTACAACATTTTAGTTTAATAAATTTTTAATTTCTTCACATCATCTTTCAAATAAGAAATTAATGACAGAATTTTGGATCATAAAAATATTCTAAAGTGTTCAACTACAAAATAAGAGATCATACCAATGTCATATTAAAACAAAAGGTCAAACAATGCCTAAAAAAAAACTTTTTTTAATCAACATAATACAAATTCCAAATATTAAAGAAGATAAACAAAAAAGTAAATAATTATTTAAAAATTAAAGCATCTGCAGAATTTTTGATCAATTTTTTGAAATACAAAATTTTGTATAAATAAAATTGCTCATTGTTTTGGAACACAATATTTTAATTCTATCCATATAGCATAGTTCAAAAATACGAAATATATGAACATATAGGTTCAAAATTGTTCAAAATTTGAAGTATTTGTAGAATAGTTGATCAATGTTTTTTTAAATACCAAGTTTTTAAATACAAAATTTGAATAATAGAATTTCAAATAAAACGATTTTAAAACATACATTTAAATCACTTAACTTATTTTTGTCAAAAGAATATTCAAAAAGTTCAGAATCCGTTTTCCAAAAATTTTAAAACATAAAATTTTGAATCAATATCGTAGTTCCAAATTTTGAAACTGTGAAAATGATAGAATTTTCGGTCAATTGAATTTTTTCGAAAAATTTCGTTCAATAGAATGCATATATGTTAAAATTAGTACATACCTAAATAAAATTCGTATCACTTAAATATTCCATATGATCAACAGAATATTCAAAAATTTTCATAGAAGGAATATTGTATCTATAGAGTGTTTAAAGATTGAATTCTATTTCCATAGAAGTGTAATATTTTTTTAAAAACACAGAACTTCCAAATTTTGAAATCAGAAAACAAGGGTAAAGAATTTTAGAATTTCTCGTTCAATAGAGTGCTTATGAAAAAATCAGTACCTAACTAAAATTTTTATCACTAGAATATTCAAAAAGCTCAACACATATTTGAAAATTTTCATAGACAGAATTTTGTATCAAAAGTATTTTCAAAATGTTCAAAGAAAGAATTTATATCAATAGAATTGTTCAAAATTTAAAAAACACAGAATTTCGAAATAAAGTTACAAATTTTAAAATACAAAAACAAAGCGATAGAATTTTAGATAAACTGATTTTTTAAACGCAGTATTTCCTGTTTAATAGAGTGCTTACGAAAAAATAAGTACCTATCTAACTGCAATTTGGATCCCTAGAATACCACATAATATTATGATCAATAGAATATTCCAAATTTTCATAAGCAGAATTTTGTATTATGAGAATATTACAAATGTTCAAAGATAGAATTTTGTATAAATTGCCCAAATATTTTAAATACACAGAACTTTGTTCCAAATTTTGAAATAAGAAACCATGGCGAAAGCATTTTAAATGAATAGAATTTTACGCAACGCAGTAGGTACCTACCTATATTTCTTCAACAAAATTTTTGATAAAAATAAGATTGCAAAAATTTTAGGTACCTGCATAGTGCCTATGTAATTTAAGATCGACGGGAATACATTCAAAAAAGTGAATTTCGGTAAAGAATTTTGTGTCAGCAGATATAATACAAAATTCTGAAATATTGAATTTAGTATGAAATTTAGTCCGGAATTTGGCATTTATAAAATTCTTTGAACGAACCTGTATACGAAGGTACTGGTCTTTGACCTTAAACGTGTATAATTTCAAAAATGTCATTGAATATATTGTTCCCGGTTTGTTTTATTCTTTACAAGAAATACCTCAATTTCTCAAGTCCAAATTTCAATCTACATAAATATAATTGTGGCATTCAAATTATATTGGACATATGGCAAATATTACACAATCACTAACAAGCTCTCCTATTACATGAGAGAAAATCGACCGATAATCTAAGACCCATGTCACCTTCTCAAAATAGCTATAGAGGTACATAGTTAATGGTTATAAGGCATTTCCTCCAATAGAGCAACAAATCATAGCCGTCTTATGCTCAAAAGTATGGGGTAATAGGTATCGCTTTCTAGATATCTGTGCCTCATTTAATGAGAATAAATTGAGACACCTACCTATTGTTCCCAATAAACACCATTTTTCTTTGGCATTGCAACCTGATGCAGCAGCAGCCACAGCAGCACTGCACCAACAGAACAGCAGCAGAATCACGACTTGCCTTGAATGCAAATAATTATATAGTTGAATTCATAGGATTTGCCCTTGCGCTTGTGCAACATTGCCATAATGTGAATGCGCACTTATTGATCCAGCGGCATGCCTCGGACCCGCACATAGACGGCTTCCTAAGAAGCAGCACACACACACCTCGTGCAGCCCACAATTTCTATGCAAATATTTCGGTTTCGATCCCGATCCCCCGTTTAACGTTGAGTCGTTGTAGTCATCGTCGTCGTCTTTGGTCCTGATGGGATTCCTGGTTGTTCCGCATGTAATGCGTTTAGCACACGTCAGTTTCTGCGCGCTGTGAAAAATCACCGCTTGCATGCAAACATTGCAGCTGCGGCTGTGCAGCCAACTTCTGGCAGTTCGCTGACAGAACAGCACAGCGCGCATGATGATGGTGCAAATGCTTTGCTGTGATCATTGCCTCCTCGTTAGCTGGAAGTCTTTTTGCTACGATATCGGATGGAATCGCAAACACAGCAAGTGGTCGTTTCTGGTCGTAGACGAAGTTACATTCACAGTCAGAGTCAGAGTCAGAGTAAGAGTCGGTCCAGGTCCAGTATATAGACAATTTTCCAATAACTCAGTGCGGATGCCTAGACGGAGGAGTACCTTACCAGAGTGCAGGTTTAAAAAGCTATGCCGCCAGCCACCACCGCCGCCACAGCCTCAGCCGTCACCACCTAATGGAAGCGGTAGCTGTGGCACTGTCGCCAAAGTGCGTGTTGCGTGCTGAGTCCTGGGTGCATGCATCTTGTTTGCCATATAAAGGTGCTCTATGGAAAGTGCGTGTAGGAGGTCGATGATGGTGGTGGTGTGGTGCTGCAATGCGGAGCCAGTTTGTGAGCTTGTTAAAGTGTTGCACCGCTGTCATTGTTTGCCCAGTTAATGTAGATGAATGGGTCAATCAGTGTTTCAAGATGTTACCAACGATATAATAAGCCAGTGTGTTGCACTAAGAAGCTTTTTGTCGTGAGAAAATTAAACGTTGCTATGCCATAGAGCTCATGGAATTCCTTGCAATTTTGAAAAATTATTGAAACTACTAGACATTCACTACCTTAAAATTGAAGATAAGTCTTATAATCATGTCGAGTGGAATCAAAAATGAATACATTCCACAATCATTGGAATTTTACGGTGACAAATTTTTTCAAATGAATTTCTTTTCATTTTGCTGTCCTGTGGATGAGGGTTTTAATTTGATAAGAACAAAAAACCAAATTCCCATTTTACCTATGAAAAGTAAAATGAATAACACGTTCCACAATTTCACGTTCTACCTAAAGACAAGTTATAAATACGTTCCATAATCGTTATAAATTTACATAGTCAATTTTTTTAAGTGAATTTCTTTTCATATGGCAGTAGGTACTATATGTTAATTTTTTTAAATTGAAATGACAAACAATTAAATTACAATTGAAGTGAAAAGAAAAATACGTTCCAAAATTATTTTCATGCATTTTACAATGACATTTTTTTAACTGAATTTCTTTTCATTTCGCTGTCCTGTGTTTGAAAATTTTTATTTGACAGTGACAATTTTAATTCGACAATGACAAACAACTAAATTCCCATTCTAATAATATACATTCAAGTGAAATGAAAAATGCGTTCCACAATTGTTTTCATGCGTTTTTTCAAGTTTTTTTAATAGATTTTATAAGTGAAACATCTAAATAATCGAAATTATACACTCTCCCGTTCAACCAAAAGATAAGTAAATTGAAAAAAAAATGCGTTCCACAATCATTGGAAATTAACAGTGAATATTTTTTTTTGAAGAATTTCTTTTCAATTTGAGAAGGACAAACAACTTAACTCCCATTCTACCTACATATGTATGCATGTAAATTCAAGTGAAACGAAAAATACGTTTCCAATAATTTTCTTGCATTTTTATCAACTTGTAAATGTGATTTAAATAGCAAAATGAACGCAATCATAAGTTAGTAAAAAATAAATACTTTCCACAAATATATTCACTTGCTTTTGCAACCACTAGAGAAAAAGCTAAAGAATCTTGGGAATAGTTCAACTTTCTCAAAATTTCAATTTTACAAGGACAAGGACTAAATTTCCATTCAACCTACATATTATGTTAATTCAAGTGAAATGAAAAATACATTCCACAACTTTTGCAACCACGACAGAAAGACTGAATAATCGTGGAAAATGTTCAACTTTCTCAAAGCAAGGAAATCAACTAATTTTCCATTTAACCCACATGTGTATGTTAATACAAGTGAAATTAAAATTACGTTCCACAATGTTAATTCAAGTGAAATGAAAAGTACGTTCAACAATTATTTTCTTGTTTTTTTTATTATATTATCGACTTCCAAATCTGGGTAAAAAAGCTTATTAGACTCAATCATCCAATCTCGCGTTCAACCTTAAATTAAATAATTAAAAAAATAAATACGTTCCACAAATATTTTCACTCGCTTTTGCAACCACGACAGAAAGACTGAATAATCGTGGAAAATGTTCAACTTTCTCAAAGCAAGGAAATCAACTTATTTTCCATTTAACCTACATGTGAATGAAAATACAAGTGAAATTAAAATTACGTTCCACAATTATTTTCATTTTTTTTTTTAATTGTATTATCGCCTTGAATAATCGCAGTCATATAACCTTTTTCTCAACTTAAAGTTTAGTTGATTGAAAAATAAAAAAAAAAAGTTCCACAAATATTTTCACGCGTTTCACGCAACAACGAGGAAAAAAATTCAGTATCGTGGAAATGTTCAAATTTCGTTTGAGATCGCTGTGGAATGTAACGTTTTTTAACTTCTCGATGACACTGTATAAATACATTTTTCACTCGAATAGGTTTTGTGTATGAAGATTAAAATCCACGATCGAATCAAAATACCTTCACATTACTTGAGATCAAGTGAAATAAAAAGTGAAAACTTTTCACAAATCTTTTTTCATGCCATAATTTTATATTTTTGCAGCAAAGGACTAGAAGATAAAAACTAAAAGTAAGTGAAATGAAAAGTAAATAAGTACGTTCTACAAAAAATTTCAGGCTTTTTCAAATCAACGAGAGAAGAAGCTGAACAGTCGTGGAAAAGTTAAAATTTAGTTTAAGGTCGTTTTATACCATGTTTTTATTTTCGCAACTAAGGACTAAAAGATAATACCTGAAAGCAGTTGAAATGAAAAGTAAATACGTTCCACAAAAACTTTCTCTTATTTTCGAAACCACGAGAGAAAAAGCTGAATATAATCGTCAAAAAATTCAACTTTCGTTTAAGATAGAATCTTTTTCACATTAAATTTTTATTTTCGCAACAAGGGACTAAAAGATAAAACCTGAACGCGTGTGAAATGAAAAGTAAATACGTTCCACAAGTCCTTTTCACGCTAGATTTTTAATTTTTTTTTTCAAAAAAATAACTTCAAAGTAAAAAATCTGAAGTATTGTCAAAATATTTTACTTTTTTTCAATAAAATTATTTAATTTCCAAGTAAAAACCGCAGATGTGAATTACACATCGATGTTTTCAACAAATTTTTCATATTCATTTTCACCAAGAAAAATCTATTTTAAATATATAAATTCATGTCAGTCTGGTCAAGCTTTTACTCCATTTGTCATAAGTAATCAACTATGTATATGATTTAGAAAACTTTAGTCCATTACGACACTCACTTGTCCCATTAATGGACATTAGGTATACATATCGCTATACTTTTCCTCATTCGATTTTGGGATTATTTCTATAATATAGGCAACTTACTATATACCTTACACTTTTGCCTTGCCATGTCGACCAGCCATAGAACATCAACTTTTGTGATGTTGAACTTCTTTTGACATTAATCGTGTCCAAAATGTTGACAAATCTCTATTGCATGGGTCCCCACCCCCCTCCCATCTCTTTTAGGTGCTTTTAGTAGATTTATTATATAAATATTCTGGGGTGTGTCAACTCTTTGCAGAAGCTTTATCTTATTTCATCCGTCAACCAATCCAATAGTTCATGTGTCTAACAAAATTCCATATAATAGCTATATACCCTATGCTATGGATGATGGTCTTTCATGTTGCCACAACGAGACACGGTCCAAAATAGTTTTATCCTTCCTTTACATACATAAAGCCCTCTAACTCTCTGTCTCTCTGTCCATGGGTCGTCATCGATGTCAACTTAAACTTAAAGTTCACTTTTTGACAAAAAACCTAAAATTGTCGTCATCGTTTGAGTAACAAACTTAAGGACTCAAAACGAAGAGAACTCAATGGGAATAAGATGGTTGGTTACAACTTACAGTACACTGTGAAAAACGGTATATATATTTTGGTAGTTTTTATTTAAATTGATTAATGAAGTGTGTTATAGATAATTTGAAAAATATCGAACAGAATTGTATTTTATCTTAAAATGGAAAATGAAAAAATTCACAAAAATTCATTTCAAATGGAAATACACACTCATCACCTAATAACTGCCTTTATGAACAAGTATATACTTTTTCATGTCTTAAATCTTTTTATCATCAATAGTTTTTTGGGGACATCGCAACTTTAAATTTATGTAGGGCGTGCGTGAAAGAAGCAAGTTCAGTAAATATTTTGAATATATATTAAGAGTCAATATTGAGAGACCGCGGATATTTAAGAAAATATCCCAAACAAGAAAGTAAGGTAAGGGGTGTCGCTTTTAGTAGCAAGAAATAAACAGAATCCGGTTAAAAATCGTTAATAAGCCCGTTAAGATCCGTTGAAAGGCCAAGCCGTTGTTAAGTCGGCTAAAGGCCGTTGATAAGCCGGTTAAAAGTCTTTGATAAGCCGGTTAAAAATCGTTGATAAGCCGGTTAAGAGCCGTTGATAAGCCGGTTAAAAGCATTTGATAAGCCGGTTAAAAATCGTTGATAAGCCGGTTAAGAGCCTTTGATAAGCCGGTTAAAAGTCGTTGATAAGCCGGTTTAAGGCCTTTGATAAACCGGTTAAAAATCGTTGATGAGCCGGTTAAGAGCCGTTGATAAGCTGGTTAAAATTCGTTGATAAGCCGGTTTAAAGCCTTTGATAAGCCGGTTAAAAATCGTTGATAAGCCGATTAAGAGCCTTTGATAAGCCGGTTAAAAGCCGTTGATAAGCCGGTTAAAAGCATTTGATAAGCCGGTTAAAAATCGTTGATAAGCCGGTTAAGAGCCTTTGATAAGCCGGTTAAAAGCCGTTGATAAGCCGGTTTAAGGCCTTTGATAAACCGGTTAAAAATCGTTGATAAGCCGGTTAAGAGCCGTTGATAAGCTGGTTAAAAGTCGTTGATAAGCCGGTTTAAAGCCTTTGATAAGCCGGTTAAAAATCGTTGATAAGCCGGTTAAGAGCCGTTGATAAGCCGGTTAAGAGCCGTTGATAAGCCGGTTAAAAGCCGTTGATAAACTGGTTAAAATACGTTGATTATCCGGTTAATATGACTTGATAAGCCGATTAAGAGCCGTTGATAAGTCGGTTATTAGCCGGTTGAAAGCCGTGAATAGACAATCTTAGTAAGTGAACAGAATTGAATGACAAGCCGCAGAAAACTTCCTACCAAGGAAACAAGCAGCCTAAAGATCCACATTCCTGTTAATACTCCAGCAACCAACCGATATTTTACCAAAGAAGATTCTATAGTATACCAATAAAATTAAAGATTTTGTGAATTTATATTTAAAATCGGAGTCTTAATAAATAAAGAACTTTTTATACTAAAATTTTTTGTACCTACCCCCTTAAGTTAAACCCTGGATCCGACGAGGTCAGCATTAGAACCCAAGGTACCCAAGGTCAGGTTGTGCTTTATTGCTTGCATAATTCTTTGAGTGTACTTATGCATGGGTACATAATACACATATCTATTTTGCCAATATTTACATACCTACACACTGAGAGAAAAAGGGCACTTTAAAATAATAGTTCGCGTTTTTAAATTTAAATTGGAGAAATCCAAAGTGTTTCAAAAAAAAAAAAGAAGAAATTGCAAAAGTTAAAAGGAAATCTTTTCGTTTTAAAACGTTTAGCTTTGAAATTAAGAGAAATAGTTTTTAATATGTAGTTAAACACAACAATTTCGAATATAACTTCAAAAAAAACTGCATTTAATTTGAAAGCGTTTATTTAAATTTAGAATTTAAATATAAAAGCCATTGAATTGAAAATTCCAACAATCAATTTTAAAGTGTTTACTTTTAATTATAAATGAGTTTAGTTTCAATTTAAATGTCTTTTGATATACAGAAACTTTGAAAAGAAAAATGAACGCCGTGGTTTGAAAGTGAACGCTTTGATTTATAGGAGAAACATTTTGAATCTCTGAACATTGTTTATGTATAAACTGCCATGGCCACGGGCAAAAACCAAAAACAAAAAGTTCCAGGTTTAATGATTGTGAATTCTAATCTTGTCGGATTAGTTCACATAGTTCGCACTATTCGTCATGAAATCTATGTTAATCTATCTAGATAAACTGAACTCAGTGAGAACTCCGAGACGGAACACCAATTTTTGTGGACATTAAGTGTGATTTCGCTTTTCAGCTGAGATAAAAAGTATAAGTATAATATGTTTAGCAGTTTTTGAGAAATGACAAATAAGAAATTTGAAAATATTTAATGAATTTAAAAGTGCATCATTTTTAACTTAAAAGTTAGTAATCTAAGTTTTTCCTTTAAAAAAAACTTCAAATTTAACATTGAAGGCTTTCAAATGACTTTTAAAAATGTCATTGTTAAATTTAAAGTGATCTCAACAAACATTTTTAATGTTTTTCAAAGCCTGAGTCATTAAATTTTAAGTGTTTGAATTTAAAAGTAAAACTTTTCTTTGTAGCTTAAAATTGAGAAACTTTAAATTTAAACGGTTTCACTTTTAAATTTAAAGTGATTCTCGTTGAATAAAAAAAAAATTATAACTTTCAAATTGAATACGTTTCAATACGGTTGTCTTTCATACATGTTAACTTTTAGTTTTAAAATGGTTTGTTCGGGAGTTTAAAGTGTTTTTTTTCTGGGTGTAGGTATGTATGTATATGATGTGCAACAAAATTTATAATGACAAACTTTCTTAATAGCAAAAAGATGATGTTTATTTCGAATGCATACATTCAAGTATATTTAACCAAACACAAGGAATTTTTTGATAATCATATATACCTTCTATATTAAAGTTGGTGTTGTTGTTGTTGTTTTTGTTCTATGAGGAAAGCACCCACTCCTTTGATGCATTTTAATCATCATTATCTTTATCATCATCAGCGCCATCCAAAGGATGAGACAGATAATTCTGATGAAACGAGAATATGTATACTGCTGTTTGTTGTATTTACATTTATAGGAAAAGAGCTGAACAAGTTGTATCAACGTCAGCACCGATCTCGTCCTATTCCTCGTCATCGTCATTCTCAGCCATTCTAACAGCAGAAGCAGTATCATCATCATCAGCATCATCATCATCACAATCCTTCAACAATGTTGATTTCTGGGTTATGATACACTATAATATCCTCAAACCCAATCACATTGCCATCAGTTCACTTCTTAGTCTCGTCATCTTTTAGACTTGGTCTCTTCTTCAAGATTCATAACGACACTATACGACTATATACACGAGGACGATGATGATGATGATGATGAGGAAGAAGAAGATGACGACGACCGACGACGACGACAATATATGCGGGAAGCTTTAATGTCCTGAAATTCTTGAGTGATATGAAATGATATGACTTGAGATGAGAAGATGATGATGTTGATATGCTTGCATGCATGCATAGACACACTGCTAAACAAGATGAGGAAGAGGAGTTGAGTCGAGTCGAGAGAGAGGCACATTTTGCTGCTGGTTAAGACACTATATTATAAATATATGCCGAGGATTGCTGAGAAACTGATGCAGTTGGAGACAGTATGTTCTCTGCTTTGGCCAGGAATGATAATGCGATACACAACGGCAGCGACGGCGGCGGTGGCGACAATGATGAGGATGATGGTGATGTGATGATGATGCGCGTATCATGCTATACTGTATCACTACTCTTATATTCTATATAGTTTTATTTTTTTTATGTTTGCAAAAAGATGCTGCTGTTTCTGATGTTGCTTCTTGATGGTGCTTCTTCTGGGTGATGCTGATGATTTGCCACTGAGAGGAACTATCATGCATGAAATCCATCAGGGATGTGACATTATAGCATACATATTATAACTCAGTGAGATGCTAGTGATTATCATGACAATGATGATGATGATGATGACATTGAGAAGACAGTGATGGAGTGCGATTTGATTCTTGAATTTAGACAGACATGTGTTCTAGTTTTTTTTTTTTTTTTTTATAAACCAGTTTTTTTGTTTTGTTCCCATACAATATGTCAAAATGAAAAAAATAAATTCTCATTCAAATTGCCAAAGAAATGATATCCAAGAAAAAAAATTTGTCGGGTATAATAATCTCGATTAAAAAGAAATGATTATATGTACGTAGGTACATATGTAGATACGTTCCATAATATTTTGCAGACTTAATTTCAATTTCTCATAGTTTGTCCTATAAGGAAAAAATATTTAAGGAAGCACATGGTCTATGTTCGAATCCTATTACTGAGGGAAAAAGCAATTTTTTTAAATTAAAATTAAAGAAAAAAAAAACTAAAGCGATTACAACTTAAGAAGTCTGGTTATGGGTAAGAAAGTTAACTTTCTGATCACACAATATGCTTAATTTACGAGTCAACTCAACAGTAGATATGAGATGATAATTAAAAAAAAAAGTAAAGACGAGGAGATGGATTTTTTGTGATTGATTGGAATTTGACCATATTATTTAACTGAAAGCTTGTTTTTAAGACCCCACACTGATATACTGCACAGATCTAGTTTAAAAAAGAAGAGAAGCTAGGAAAATCGTCTGCTTAGAGTTAAACAGGGCAATGTCTGATGACCATTTCAATAAAATTAAAAAAAAAGTAAAGGTCTTAAATAGCTACCTTGGGGGACCCCAAAAGTGGCTAAGAAAGGGCTAGAGGAAGCAGATCTAAAAGGAACAATTTAATATCCCATCTCAACAAAAATAAATTTACCAAAACACGAGGGTGGGCAATTGAAAAGTAGAAAATTAAGATTTTACTAAAACTGAGGTCTTTTTCACCAAATTACAATTAACAAACACAAAATTCTATTTGTTAACTACTTTTACAAATTTGTAAACAGAATTTCTGTTTCAAAAATTATGGAAAAAAGACGATTATTGTTAACACATGTGATTCAGACCCTTTTTTGTGTATTGGGATCATAAGCAAGGTTGTCCATTCTTATCTGAGGGAATTCTACTTGGAAAGGAGGGACGTTTTTAAGAAACATGCATATCAGAGAGACCATCGAATCGGGACCAGTGGGCTATTGCACCGTCTTACAAAATTGTGATTACAAGCATTTTTTTTTAACAAATTTGTAAAAATCGAGATTTTTTCTTTTGTAAATTTATTTTTCTAATACAAACTTGTTCTTGTGAATTACCTACAAGTCACAAATTTGTTGACAATAATAAAACTCTCTGTTGAACAAAAAAAATTATAATTATAAATTACAAGCAAAATTTGTGAAAATCGTTTTTTTTTTAGATTTCTTTTGCACCACAATAAAAGAAATCACAAATTTGTTTCAGTTTGTAAAAAAAAATTCTACAGGTATTTTGTTTGTAAATTTGTCTACAAGTTTTATTTTTTCATAAATTTAAAATGTCTTTGCGTAGAAGACTGCAGCAGTTATAGCGACAGCAGTGATTCTGGAAAGGTTTTCATCGTTCAAAAAAAAAGTTTATCGTCCGCGTATTAAATGTAATTTGAACAATTATTTTTATTATTGTTTTAGTTTTTAGGTTAACTTTTCCTGCGAACAATTTTTCATAAAAATTTGTAAACCATCCCCATTTTGATAGAAAATCTTATTTCCTACAAAAAAAAACATTCAAAAATGTTGTTGTTCTGGACATTCATGATGATGATTGATAGTTAGTAAACTTCCACAATAATAATAATCGATTGAATTCATCACTTAGTTGACTTGATTTATTTTCGAAAAGAGATAGGCACAGTACCTACAGTATTTTAAGTGGCAAATAAACTATGTTATGTTAATTTGCCACTTAAAATACTGTACTATGTTATGTTAATTTGCCACTTAAAATACTGTAGTTACATTATTCACCCACAAACATAGCTGGTCAAATATTTATACATACTTAATATTAAATTTCTATATTAAGCTCACTAAAATTATTTGGTACAAAAGATTAAGACCAAATTAAATGATGAGAGGTGATTTTCAAACGAAAACTAATAATTCGCAGCCAACAGGTTGGATCTAGAAGAATTTATAAAATTTTTTGCTTGCTAAAATAGGTTTATATTGGTTTCGGGTCAACAAAAATTTACTGTTTAATCAAAACTATACGATAATGGAAAAGTAGGTACATTATCCATCCGACGGTTTTTCTTCCGTGCTCTTAGGGCCAATTTCGCAGTGCACACTTAACAAAATAAGTGACACTTAATTTTCCCATATTGAAACTTTAGGCCCAGTTTTACTGCCTGAGTAAGTGGCAATTAAGTAGCCAATATGGAAGACTTAAGTGTCACTTATTCCGATAAGCTTAGGGCCAGTTTCACAGTGCACTCTTAATAAAATAAGTGACAATTAACTTTCCCATTTTGGCACTTTAGCCGCAGTTTTACTGTCTGAGTAAGTGGAACTTAAGTGGCCAACAATGAAGACTTAAGTGTCACTTATTGCGATAAGCTTATACACTGTGAAATTGTGCATTATTATAGTTTTTCATATTTGGCACTTAAGTGACACTTAATCGAGTGTGAAACTGGGCCTAACACTGTGAAATTTGGCATTAGTTTTCCATATTTGCCACTTAAGTGACACTTACTTCGTGTGTAAAGCTGAGCCTTAGTCGCACAGCGGAAATTATAAATAGCATATCGTTAATCGTATATCTTGCAACGAAAATCGTTTATCGTACATCGAACTTTATAGAACATAAGCGGATGGATTCTGTAAGCTGATTCTCCAGAGCAAAAATTCGTCATTTTATTTTAGCTCGTATTACTATTTCATTTTGTTTTTTTTCATTTTTTCAAAAACGGCATAAACTATAAAACTTCCTACATGCACAAGAAGTAATTTAAATAATACTCAATTTCAGGTTTTTGCCAAAAAAAAATCGCATTTAGAAAAGAGGGTTCTGAAGTTCTTTTGAGAAAATTTTAATTATTAAAATGGCTGGACCAATTTTATTGTGATTCTTAAGGCTGAAACAATGTTGTATTTAAAAATTTATTGATTGATTAATATGTCTAAAAAAGAAAAAAAAAAAAAAAAACAAAAAAGCTCAAAATCAATTTTACTTAAATTTTTAAAATTTTCACAGCTCATTTTCCAAAGAGGATGATCACTCAATCAACTGCCAACAACTTAAGTCTTCTATAAAACCCACATTGTGAAAAATAAAATGAGAATACAATCTTTTTATAGCCATTTCACTGCAATTGTGACCGTGACCACATTGTATATGAATGATGGCACTCAACCACCTCCCAAAAACAAAAACGAGGAAATGCATATTAAACTCTTTAAATTGAGATTAAAATTTTACATTGCCCCCCCATTGCCATCAAGATATTTTTCTTGATAAATCATAATTGATTTATAGCATCATATACGTATACAGATACCGCAAACTATAGAAATTCTATTTTATGCACAAATGCATATATGTATAATCCCTCTGTTCAATCTCACAATCACTAATTTATTGAACAAAAAAAAAATAAAAAATAAATAAACTATATCTACATCATTCCATCATCATGATAATTATTAAAACACCACCACCCCATGTGCCCCCACATTTACACAGCACTCGCTCCAATTTATTTCGAAGTCTTCAAATAAACTTTCGCTCCTCAATCATCTTCTTGGAAAATAATTCTGCTGTTGCTGCTGTTGTTACTAGTGCTGCTGTTGCTGCTGCTCCTACTTAAACTGACTGCCTTGCTGCTCTCTATACCATGACGTAAAACAGTGAACCCATTAAAATCACCTTTTGATAGATTTATTACCCATCTACAATTCGAATACACTTACCAGACATATATCCCAAAGATACAATATCCCCATCATTTCTTCTTCATATATATCCCTCAGCCCCCCCCCCCCCCCCCTCTTCAACGGCCATACACCACTCAACCACGGATGGAAGTGTCAGAGAAAACATACAGACAGACAGTCAGAGAGCGAGAGATAGGGAGAGTAAAGGTTTGGTAGATTTGTCCAACACAATATAATAGTTGCTTTGGCTTTTCTCAGTCAGTCAAAAATATACAAGATACTCGCTAAAAGTATCTCAAAGTTGTTGTAATATATAGTTTGTTTGTTTTTTTTATTTATTTTTTTTTTGTAAATTTTAATCATCCGTCTATCTGTCTCCGTTTAATTAAATTTTGCTTGAAACATGTTTAACCCATAAACGCACTATCGTCACCCTTTTTCCGCGCTCTCTGCCAGCACCACAACGCTTCCGCACCGCACCGCCCTTCGGGTGTGATATTTTATCAATATCGAATAAGGAATCCCAAAAGTGTCAAATGCTAGTGTGATTTATGCAGTCAGCTGAATGATTTGTAGACATTCCATCTTCAACATATCTCTTCACAAACACACTCACGCATTTATTTTATATCAACAACATGGTGGTGTGTTTAAAGAGGCCGAGAGCAGTAGAATAATAATAAACAGCAGCGGCGGAAAGAGGTATTACCTCATAGAAATGCTAAAACAGCGTTGCCATTCATAATTTTCATTTTTTTTTTTTAAGAAATTTTAAGTCTCTATACGTTCGGAAAAAAATGAGAACCCAGGTGTTCTTTTATTCGTTTAATAATTAACTAAATCGCACAGGGTGACTCGTAAAAAAAAATGATTAAAATATGTATGTAAGGGTCTATTAAGGCAGGATGGCCAGTTTTCTAAAATCTTGACATTTGGCTCAATTTTTGAAAAATGATTTATCGAGAGAAAATTCGATTTTTTATTTTATTTCATTAAAAATAAATAAAAATTTAATTTATTTAAAAAAAATTTATTAACTTAACTTTTTTTTAAATTTAAATAAAAAAATTATTTTTTATGATTAAAATTGTTGAATAGCAATGCTTTACCAATCGAAGGATTTGTTTTCGTCTTTCATTCCCAAGACTACTTCAGTTGAATCCAATGAGACTTAAGGGGGTTGGGAAGGATAGGGGGGGGGGGAGGGCGGAGGTAGGGTTTAGAATACATCTCATAATTTGTTATATCAGACAGGACAGGCAATGGACAGATGGATGGAAAAGATGATTTGTTGCTTCTAAAATTATTTATAGATTTCTATCTGGCGCGTCTTTTAACAAAAGGCCAGAAAAGAGCTTCTATCAAATTCAGGATGACATCTCCACGCCAAGCAACTATTTTTAAATCATGCCGATTTAACATCACACTCGAATCTCTCTCTCTATATATGATTGAACAGTGAACACATCCGCAGAAACTAAAAAAAAAAAATTAAAAAAACAACTTTTGTGTGGCAATAGTAGACATATAGAGAGGATTGAATTTGAATATACGGTACTGCGATGAGGCATGATGTTGATGATGATGATGACGATGATGCTGTGCGTCGTCCATTGCAATTTGGCGCGATAGCTGATCTGTCAATTGGGATCTGTTTGTTTTTATTTTATTTAATTTTTGTCTTAGTGGCAGTCTGTGCATTTTCGAAGTTTACTGACGATGACGAAGAAGACGACGACTTAATTCGTGAGATGTTTGAGTGATTTGTTGTTTACGCATTGCATTGAACTAAGTATAAGATGTAACATTCGAAGAAGCATCAGGAGCTATATACTATGTGTATACGTTAAGGAGTATTGAGAAGCCCGCAGAAGGATGATGTGTCAGTGAAATGGTATTTGCATGCGTCAGTCAGTTGCATTAGAATTGGATTAAGACATTTTCACTCACAGGGGGTTAATATTATTTTTATTTTTGTTTTTGAAATTCTATTTTTTTGAAATTTAATTTTGTTGTATAGTCTGATGATTTCCATATAAGAATTTTGTCTGACTAAGTCAAAAATGTTTGGATTTTGTGCAGAGGTGCAGGTCTGATAAAAAAAAAATTGATTTTGACGGATTAAGCAATATAGACGTCAATTAACAATGAAATCAAGAATGATAAAATTTTGGTTTAAGTGACGAAGTGGTTTCTTGTTAAAATCTGTTTTGAAATCACACAAAAAATAATCGACCCAAATTTCTAACTTAGAAATTTTTTTATGAAAAGAATTCAAAAGAACTTTGTTATCGAGAAACTATTTTAAAGATATTAGATATTTTAGACGATTTAGTACGATGTTAAAGCATTTTTATCATACTAAAGATGATTTAACATCGTACTTAATCGTTTAAAATTGTTGCGCCATTACGATTTACAGAATGGTAACGTGGAACACAGAAACATTTTTTGGATTGAAATGAGTTTTTCTCCCACAATGTTGAAGTAAAGATGAAAAATGTGTACACAAAAATTTTTAAATGAAAAATTTCTTGTTTTTTGTTCTAATTTGTAATTCTTTCTGTATAGGGCAAGTATTGGATTTGTGTCAAAAAATAACTTAAATTAACGGTCAGGCGTCAAGGTGAGGCGTTTAGGTCAGGCGTCAAGGTCCGGCGTCAAAGCCGTGCGTCAAGGTAAGGCGTTACGGTCAGGCGCCAAGGTCGGGCACCAAGATCGGGCACCAAGGTCAGGCGTCGAGGTCAGTCGTCGAGGTCAGGCGTCGAGGTCAGGCGTTAAGGTCAGGTGTCAAGGTCAGGCGTCAAGGTCGGGCATCAAGGTCAGGCGTCAAGGTCGGGCGTCAAGGGCAGGCGTCAAGGGCAGGCGTCAAGGTCCAGCGTCAAGGTCAGGCGTCAAGGTCGTGCTTCAAGGTCGGTCGTCAAGGTAAGGCGTTACGGTCAGGGGCAAGATCAGGCATCAAGGTCGGCGTCAAGGTCAGGCGTCGAGGTCAGGCGTCAAGACCGGGCGTCAAGTTCAGGCTTTGAGGTCAGGCGTCAAGGTCAGGTGACGTTGACTTCCGACCTCGACATTTAAATCACATTCTCAACCTCCATGGTTATAATTAGGGTAGGTTTATAAAAGTTCGAATTAACGAAGTCCTACTGTACCAGTATACATGTAAGTGACACAGCTTATATCCGCTAGTTATATCAAAGATTTTGTAGACTTTTCTATAATTTAATAACTTAATAAATTTCAATTTGGAAATCTACTTCAAAAACTGGTATATGACTTCATAATATCTTAGAAATTCTGAAAAATTCCATATCTAAGAAATATAAATCAAGCTTTAAAACAATATTACCTATGATGTCATTGCATTTTTGCTTACATACATGATACATCTATCAATCCCAACTTCTTTTTTTTTTAATTCATTTAGGTAGGTACATATACCAACTCAATCTGAACTCTGCACCTGACAACAAAAATGAAAAGCTCAAAATATATATATATAATATACACCATCACCCACCCTACAACTATATCGCAAGACCATTATGGTCGCTGATCTCTGATGTACCTACATATAAAAATAGCAACATTTATTATTTATGAAAAGCAAATTGTAAATTATTAACATGTAAGACATAAGATATGGTCAACGGTTAAACTGGTATGGCAACCATAAAATAACAAAACATACTGCTAACCGAATGGAGAGTGCAATTGAAACACCATTTTACCGATGACAGTTAATGCGGTTTTGAATTTGAATATGTACACACATAAAAAAAAGTGGTTGCAGCGTGTGGGGGATAAGTTAGGCGCTGTGATCAGAGGGAAAAATTTTGGTAAAAAAATAGGGTGCAAATATAAATGTGACTGTTTTTAAAAAAATTAATTGCGATTCTTTTTTCAATTTATTCAAGGAGTGTTTACTTCTAAAAGTGTGTAGCCAGCTCAACAAACGTTTACACCCAAAGAAAATACAGTAGAATCTCAGAAAGATGAACGGTTCTAAAAGATGAACAGCTCGGAAAGATGAACGGAAAATTGTCACTTTTCAGTGTTCAAAAAGATGAACGGGTTGAAATTTTGTACTCCAAAAGATGAACACTTTATTCCCAAAATAATTTTTTACTTCTTCTTTGCCTTTAGTTCCTCCTAAACAATACTTTCGAGTTTGTTTTAATTTGTTATGTAAATAATTTTTAATGTTTACTATATCTTCTTCCTCAAACATATGTTGATGCTCGAAAAGATGAACATTTTGAAAAGATGAACGGGCCCTGTTTTATATCTGTTCATCTTTTCGAGATTCTACTGTAGTTTTATTTTTTTTAATTTAAATTTAACATTTTAGGCATATATTTTAAAAAAAATTTTACTGATGTTTTGGTATTATTAACAATTATTTGTTATTCTTCTGTGCTTGAAATATTTTTTACTACAGTTAAAATAAAACTGAAATGTTTTGAATTTTAGTTTTGTAGTTGGAATTTTGTTTCAAAAAATTTAGGATTTAATTTTGAAAAATATTTTTATTTCTATATTCAAGTTATTAGATTTTTATTCCTAGATTTAATTTTCCTGTATTTTAATTTGTAACTGTTTTCAGTTAATTTATATAATATACTGTTACGCTTCACAGCGCCACCTATCGAGCATAAATCAAACTATACAATTTTAATTTTCAAAGAAAACTTTGTATGTTTAGGTAAAAAATTAAAATAAAGAAACTAAAAGTTGGTTGACTTTAAAATGCATGCTTTATGTTCAAAAGATTTAAATTACAAAGTTTCATCTTTCTAGGGATTTTAAGTAAGAAGGAATCTCAGATTTAAGATAAATGGGCGTGGTAGTAGGCAAATTTCCAAAAATAAAGAGATTTAAATTACAAAGTTTCATCTTTCTAGGGATTTTAAGTATGATGGAATCTCAGCTTTCCATTACTCATGCCATGGTTTTGGGTCAATATAGTTATACTTATGTCGATTATTGAGTCCGCACTTCGCAATATTGGACAGTCTTGGATCCGCAGATATTCTCAGGGCAGTGCCCTCTTTTCTATTTACTCATTTGTCATGTAAGAAAAGAGAACATTGTACTGAAAATCACTGCGGATCCCAGTATTGCGGAATCCATAATCGACATGATTATAAATGAGTATTGTGTACTGTGCAGACTTTCTAAGTCTGTTATAAAAAGATACAATTCTAATATAAGGACAATGGGCGTGGTAGTGGGCGGAATATATAAAACATTTCATTCTAAAAATTGAAGAGAGCTTAAGTAATAAATTTTAAACTTCTTTAATGATATTCAATAAAGAAAAATCAAAAATATGATAAAGTTTTAAATTAATTTTTAAACTAGAAATTTACTAAGCCGCAAAATGCCACCTTTACCCTATACGTTTTGAAGACTGCTGATAAATAAAGTGTCCAATGGCTAACGCATTTCCTCTATATAGCCGATGCTTACAGACACTAGCACCCAGTCGACCATGGCAGCCACAATAAATGAAATATGATCCTGAATGTTGCTTGTAATGGACCAATCTAGTTGATAGGTGCAGAGTGCGCGCGCATAACTACATTTGCAAAACGCATGTTATTTTCATTCAAAATATGGTTCCGATTCGATTGTAAGTTCGATTAGAATAAAATTATGATAGCTCATTTGATGATGCACCATCATCACGATTTTTGCTCGAACTCGAACTCGTAAAGTGTTGATAAATTGTTACCAAAAATATATAAAGATTGGTTAAGTTGATGAGCTTTTCGGTTTATACAAGGAAAACAGGTATAAAATGATATTTTTATACCAAGGAAGTTTATATTCTTTCACTAAAGAAAGCATGAATATGAAAATTAATGGAAAAACGATTGGGGGACCTACAATTTTCTGTTGGATTAAAACTGGTAAGACGAAAGGCAATCTGTTGTGTCAAGAGATACTCTTGGAGAATTTGTCACCTCTTCGTAAGAAGCAATGCATAAGGCTAGATGCTAGAGGCTAGAGGCAAGAGACTAGAGGCAAGAGGTAAGAGGTAAGAGGCAAGAAGCAAGAGGCAAGAGGCAAAAGGCAGGAGGCAAGAGGCAAGAGGCAAGAGGCAAGAGGCGAGAGGCAAGAGGCAAGAGGCAAGAGGCAAGAGGCAAGAGGCAAGAGGCAAGAGGCAAGAGGCAAGAGCCAAGAGCGAAGAGCCAAGAGCCAAGAGCCAAGAGCCAAGAGTCAAGAGTCAAAAATCAAGAGTCAAGAGTCAAAAATCAAGAGTCAAGAGTTAAGAGGCAAGCGGCAACATGCAAAAGGAAGGAGGCAAGAAGCAAGAGGCAAGGCCATACTAACCCTTATGCCAAGGACACTACAAATTACGAAAAGATAAAAAATATTTTTGATAATAAAGTATTTTTTTTATTGAATTAAAATTTCTAAGTATGGGAAAATGCTCACATTGCAGCATCAGTAGTGGAGATAGCCTATTTGCTACATGTGAGCTTATGAAGGCAAAAAAGGGAGCCTATTCAGTATTTTCATTTGAAGATTTTCCCGAAAATTTATTGGTATCTGTTTGGTCGTTCAAAGAAGTTTAACAGTGAAAAAGGGTTTCCCACTTTAATAGTTGTTTTTATTTCGTTGGTCAGTATAATCCAAACTATTAAATTATTATTTCGAAAAAGAGTTTTTATAATATTTCAACCTTCTTCCAGTGTTCTCATATTGCATCAGTTGTGAGGATTACCTACTTATAAATTATCTGCGGACTGTTTGGGGCAAGAAATTGAGCCTTTTTTGTGTTTCCATTTCAAGATTTCCCCAAAAAAATGTTTAGAAAATCAAAATTCGTTCGTTTTAAAAAGTTTGACAGAGAAAAAGTGTTCCCAACTTAACACTTTTCTTGTTTCGTTGGTCAATATAATCCAAATTAATAAATTATCATTTCGAAAAAGGGTTTTTTAAATTGATAAATAAAGTTCAGTGAGATTAACAGCTGGCATAAGATAAAAAGGCTATGTCACGTAGGTTGGGTCAAGACTACAAAAAATCGTATTGGTCTATCTGATCCCGTTTAATCGGGAGGGCCAATTTTCTAAAAACTCAACTTTAAATCGAAAAAAAATCATTAAAAAATCAATGGCAACACTTACTTACTTTTTTAGAAGCCTGAAACCACTTTTAAATTCTGTTTTTAAATCAAATTGTTTTATTGTACACCATTAAGCATAATTAGCTTTCATGATCAAATGCAAAAGTTTTATAACAAATTTATGGAGAACCATCATTTTAGCTCGTAGGTACTTATGTATTAAGTATTAAGTAAAACCTTAGTCGGAAACCCTGCCATCACCCATAAATGGACATCTTGAGACGGATTCGCTGAGTTAGTCCTCCAATGCCATCAGGCCAAAAGAGGCGTGCACTTATAACTTCTTCTATACAGCCTGCCGACATTACAATTTAAATTGACAAAAACAACAAAAAAATAAAGTTCCAAGCCCAGTTTCTGGAGCAGAATTTTCCAATCCAATTGATGGTGGCCATCTTTGGAGTTGTCATCGAAGGAAAAACGGCAAAAAAAAAAAAACAATTCGCAACAAAACAAATAGCCCCGAACAGGTAAACAATGCTTGAACTGTACTACCAATCCAAATCGTTGCAACTAAACCAGCAGCATCAGAATAGCAACAGCGCAGCCTTCACCTCTACATCACCATACATCCAAGTTGGCCACCAGCAGTAACAGCAGCAACCATATCCCAGGCGACTACGGGCTACCTGATGCTGATGATTCCCTTCTGCGCTATGGCTCTGAAACTATATGAAGCTGGCCACTTTTGGGCACATCCATCGATGGCATTCATGGCATTTTGTGTTTTGTTATATTATTATGGTGGTGTGGTGCCTCTCGCTCGCTGGAAGTATAAACAGATCGCTGGCTGGTCTGGTACCTCTATACCTTGGATATATGTTGTCGTCTCGCGGTGCATAATGTGATCGCAGTTGGTAAGTCTTAGGATGCCTTGATCCCAAAACAATAAACAATGGACACATAAATCAGTGTAATTAGTTTTCTTCTCTCTCTCTTGACTTGACTTGGCTTGGTTTGGTTTGGCTTGTGTGGTGTCTCTTCTGGTGCTGCCTGGTTGAAAGGTGCTTCTGCTTCTGCTTTTACATTTTGCTTTTGCTTCTGCAACCAAAAGTCTTTTGCTATAAAAATGAATACATCGACGAACACCACATTAGCATTGGCCATAGTTAGTGAGCCACCACCACCATGTGATCCGCATCATCATCATCATCCCATCTTAACCCATCCAAGTCATTGTCGTCGTCAGAATGCATTTCTGGAAACACGGTAGTGAGGCTTTTCTTATAATCTAAAAAAGAAAATCTCTTCCAATGTGCATTTGGAAACAACCTCTGGTGGATTGGGAGATGGTGATGTTTTGTTTTTTTTTTTCTTGATTTTTGGAATTGGGATGTGCGAAAGGTGCCGAGAAGTATTTGGATTGGAATTTTTTTTTATTTCTTACGTCCGACGACGTCTTCAGTTGTTTCACAACTTAGCCATGTCAAATTTAGTCAGTTGAAGTTGGCGTTGGCGTGTATGCAAATTTTGGCTCAGCTCCAGAAGAATACCTACATATCTGATCCAACGAAAATGACAAGTACTTTAGATGCTGTATAAATGGAGATGTGTGGAATAAGACCGTTGAGTGATGAGGAAGTTACAATGAAAGACTTAGAGAGACGGATGGATGTGAATTAAATTAAAATATCGTAGTAGGTATGGGAAAAATCTTGCATTGCAGCATCAGTTGCGAGGACATGGAGCCTGTGAGAGCAATAAAAGTTAGCCTATTTCAAGATTTCACCGAAAATCTGTTAAGAAAATCAAAATTTGGTCATTTGAAGAAGTTTATCCGCGAAAAAGTATTCCGACTTTTGCATTTTTTTTGTTTCGTAGGTCAGTTTAATCCAAACATATAAAATTTTTATTTCGAAAAAGAGTTTTGATTATATCCACCTTCTTCCAGTATTCCCACATTGCATCAGTTGCGAGGATTACCTAGTTAAAAGATACCTACGGACTTTGAGCAACAAGAAAGTGTGCTTTTTTGTCTTTCTATTCCAAGATTTCCCTAAAAATTTGTTTCAATCAAATTTTGGTCATTTGAAAAAGTTTGACAGCGTAAAAGTGTTCCCACTTTAAATTTTTTTTTTCGTTTCGTTGGTCAATATAATACAAATTAATAAATTATCATTTCTAAAATGGGTTTTGATAATGCCTGCCTTCTTCCAGTGCTCCCACATTGTATCAGTTGAGGGTATTCCTTATATGTAAGTTACCTGCAGACCGATGTGAGGGGCAAACAAATGAGCCAATTTTTTTAACTCAAGATTTGTCCGAAAATTAATTATGAAAAACAAAATTTCATCGTTTGAAGAAGTTTGACAGCGAATAAGTGCTCCCACTTTAACAATTTTTTTGTTCGTTGGTCAATATAATCTAAATTAAAAAATTATCATTTCAAGAAAGAGTTTTGATAATGTCTACCTTCTTCCAGTGTTCCCATTTCATTGTCATTTTTAAGGTTTTTATAATTTAATTAAAGTCACATAAATTATATAATCATTATTAACGAAAATTTTGAAGCTACAAATTTGATCTTCAAAATATTGAAATTTAAATTTAATTTAATTTCTGTGATATAATCAAAACCTGTCTTTGAGTGAACCCTCATGTTTTTCTTCTAAAAATTTATTATGCACTTTCTATAAAATGGGAGTTGAGTTTGATTTTTTTATCATTAAAATGCTCTTCATCAAATATGTTTAAAATAATGAGTTAAATTAGCATACCCATTCGTATATAAATATGCTGAAGACAAATAAACATATACCCACATTCTAATTCAATATAAAATAAAACAAAATCCTTTCTAAAAATGTTCCACCTTTTTCTTTTTTTTTTTCTTCACAATATTATCGACATTCTGATTTCTTAAATCGGTTTTGGATTTTCTAAATTGCGACCGGTGCTACCATAACTCTCCTTGTGATCGCCTTCTATATAGCGCATATATGTACGATGACATCTCCCGCCGCCATATTCGTCCGTGAAACATGTTAGCTTCGCGCTGCCATTCTCATATGGTTCGTATGGTAAAGATAGATAGATAGTTTTATAAACCAACAGCAACGAACGGATCGATCACTAAGAATTTCTTAAAACTTTTTTTTTTTTTTAGTTTCTGGTATAGATATACGAGTATAACAGAGGGAACCTGCATTGGCAAGTAAATCACTCGTTGTCGCGATTTAGTAGCCTTTTCTTGGCAAAGACATTGCAACTGCGAGGTTAAATGGAAAAAATGGAAAAAAAAATAAAAATAAGAATACCATCGTCTTCTTAAGCGTGTATGTCACACAACTCACAAGCTTTGATCTGATCTCCATATTGGATATGGGCGGTTCGGTTGTCCATTGCTAGCGCGGCGATTTAAAATAATTCTTTCTCTCTAAACCGATCGTTGTCTGCGGGCTTGGACAATCAGGTACAGTGGGCCATTTTTTTGATGAAATAGTTAAAATTTAAATTTAAAAAAATTTATCCTTAAAAACATACTTAATGAAAAGAAAATTATTTCCAAACGAAAATAGTTGAAAAAAAATGCATAAATTAGGTTTTAAAAAGCAGGCGTTTTAAAAAAAAAGTTGAAAAATATCTGAAGGAATAAACCTCTAAATAACTAAATGATCCGAAGTACCACCTCCTTAGAGGTAAATTTAGATTTTATAGAAAAATCAATATTTGGGATATTTGTTTAAAATTTTTGGGAAATTTGTATTCCCTTGTATAAATGCTAATTTTGAGAGAATTTTAATTTCAAAATTAAGAAGTACCTCCTCAGAGGTAAATTTAGATTTTATAGAAAAATCAATATTTGGGATATTTGTTTAAAATTTTTGGGAAATTTGTATTCCCTTGTATAAATGCTAATTTTGAGAGAATTTTAATTTCAAAATTAAAAATTAGCTGCAACTCTTCTGATCTGAAAATTTAATTTCCTAAGAAATAATAATATTGATGGGATATTTATGAAATATTTGGACAGACTCTATATAAATACGTAAATTCTTAGATAGAGATTTTGAAACAAAGCATTTTGCAAAACAATGGATACAAATATCAAGGAATAAACCTACAAATTGAACAGAAATAAGGTCTCAGAGAGAAATTTAGATTTCATGGAAACATCGATATTTGGGATATTTGTTTAAAATTTTTGGGAAATTTGCATTCCTTTCTAAAAATGTTAATTTTGCGCGTAGAAATTTAAGTTTAAAATTATAAATAATTTCCAGTACTTCTCATCTGTAAAATTTAATTTTTTAAGACACAACAATGTTGATGGGATATTTACGACACATTTGAGGGAAATTTTATATTAAATAAGCGAATTTTTAGTAAGATATTTTCAAGCAAAGCGTTTAAGAAAACTTGAGAAATAGCTAAATGAATAAACCTCAAAATAACTACAAGAACAGAAAAACCTCCTCAGAGGGAAATTTAGTTTTCATTGAAACATCAAGTTTTGGGATATTTGTTTTAAAGGTTCGGGAGATTTGTATTCTTTTTTAAATGTTTATTTTGTGTGGAGAATTTGAAGTTCGAAATAAACTGCAATATTTCTAAGCTGAAAAATTAAATTTTCTAAAAACAAAATTTTGATGGGATATTTAACACATATTTGTGGGAATTTCTTATTTTTATAAATAAGTACATTTTAAGCTGGAAATTTTGAAGAAAAAAGAACATGGATGCTTTCATTTCAATATGTAGCCAATTGCTTCAATTAAATACATTGTTTCTTTTTATTAGTTGAAGTTAAAGAATTTCCCTATGAAGCGATATCTTGGTATAAAATTTTTGGATTACAGTAGTTCCAGAAATTTTCTATTTTCTTAAAGAAATTTTGCCCCACTGTTTATCGGCAGCAATTTAGAAGGAGTGTATCTATAGCACTGGCAACATCAGAAAAGTCAGCCATTGCGTTTGGAATTTTTCGGTCAAATTTCCTTTTTTGGATTTGCGCGATTGGTATTTTTGTTGTGTATTATTTTTCAGAGGTTTTACTTTGTGCAATGCATGTTGATGTCGCGTTATCTGACGAGGACAACTTGATGTTTTTTTTACTATCAAATGCATTGGTTTCTTCTTCTAAGGTTGATGGCAGAGTAAATACACTCACCTCACTAATATTTGATGGAAATTATTGGATTTTCCCGTGAAGTGAGTATCCATATCTGTAATAGACTTTAGTGATATTGAAAGAAGAGAATGGTTTCTGTCAAAGGTTAAGTTCATATTTTTGTACAAAGGCCAAGCATCAGGCGGCCCCGATGATAATATTTTAAGTTTCGAGCTCTGGAGTTAGTTAAGAATGAAAGAGATGATGATGCAGTTTGACGTATCATTTCATGTGGATCCATTTTTCCCTTCCCAGGATGCAAAGAAAAAATGTTTAAGAAAAGGCCAGGACAGGGAATAAGAGGATAATTGCTATAATTATGGATCAGTTTTAAAAAATATTTTTAACATAGGAATTCAGTTTTTCAAATCTATGATTTTGTAATCGAAAATTCTATTTTTCGAAAAAAAATTTATTTCATTTCATCAAGCATTAGTTGCCAAGAATAAAAAAAGAATTCCCCAATTCTGCTTACACAGCAACACCGCCCTCTTCTAACATCAACATCATCATTCAAGAATATTAAGCTGTAACTACATCACGTCCTTAACGTCTTCTTTTCGTCATTTCATTCTGTTCTTCCGTTCGTCGCAGGATGCCACTGTATCGTCAGCATAATAATCATTGCTAACATCCAACCTATCTATCTGTGTATATATATATTTATAAGAGTGTCCGTCCTATTTTGCGGTGCCATATAGTTTAGTTCCTCAAAACACGAACTGATGACATTATAAATAATGAGGGACATGCACGTAAAATTAAAGACCGCCACCACCACCACCGCCGTCGCGTCGCTGCCACTGCCACTGTCCACATAGAGCCCCATCAACAGACAGACGTTACCAATAGATCCACATTTATATACAGCAGTAACATCATCATGTATCATGTTTTCGCTGGAGCTGAATCTTTAACCATGTTTCATTTCGTTTCTGCCTTAAGGTGCAACATTACCCACCCTACTTTATTTGACCAATTCATCCCAAACACCAATAACTCTCCTTCTCGACAGACAGAAAACCGAAACAGATAAACCCACAGATGGACACATGACCGATGGCATCAGGGCCAAAGCTCAGAGTGGATGTGCCACAATCATCATACTCTTCATCGTGTATGGTCTAGTGAGTGAGGAGGGGGGTGATAGAGAGAAAAATGTGCCATCATCATTATGGGGCATCTAATTATAACTTAAAGAAACGAATAGCTACCAATTATTTACTGCAGACACAACCAAGGCAGCGCAGCAGTAGCAGCAGCAGCAATAGCGGTGCCAGGCAGCCAGCAGTAGCGGTGGGAAGCTATATAAAGGGTGATTGTGGAGGAACCACCCATCAGGTCTCTGTGTGATGAGCTATAATTCCGATCCAATCTGCGACCCTGAACTGACTGCTTAATTAAACGCTGACCAAAGAGAATAGAAAATCGTGAAGAAGAAGAACGAAAGTTTTTCGGTCACAATTTTCTATTTCGAAGTATAAACGAGGAGGGAGGCTGCAAGAGGGTCAGAAAGTAGAAATGAGAAGCAAAGGATGTGCTTGGTGGCCCGTTCAACTTTACACAGACGTGATTAAGGACAACACAATCTTCTTCAATTGAATGACTTGTCTCGTCTCTCGGTTCGAGTTATAATGATGTTCAAAAAAAAAAAAATCTCAAAGTGAGGACTGAGGAGACGACCAACTGACATCAGGTGATGGTATGAGGAAAATTGAGAAGAGAACAAAGACATTTTAGTAGGTAGTTCTTTTCGATTTGTTTTTTCGTGTGTGGGTATAATGAGAATAGTCATCTATGTGTGTGTTAATGAGCCACGCCTTTCTTTGACAAGATTAACCGAGAAAAAACTTTAAAATAAGACCGAAGATCTTTATATTTTAATTATTTAACTCAACTTAGGAGATATGACTCTTGTAGTGACCTATGAGACTACTCTCTAGCTGCCATAGATCTTTTTGAGAGCCTTATTAGACTATTTTGTAAAAAAGAAATGAAAAATGTCTTAAAGGAATATTGGACAAGCTATAAGATTTAACACTTATGAGGGTTGTTTATTAACACTTCACAAAAAAAAATAACTCTCATGGGTCTCTTTAAGAGCTTTATGAGACTATTTTCTAAAAATTAAATTGCAAGAGTTACACTGCACAACCAAAATAACTCTCATAGGTCTTTTTGAGAGATTTATAAGGTTTTTTCCTCAAAATTGAAGGAAAATTTCTGTGTATTGAGATATTGGAGAATCTATAAGATTTAAAATCTGTGAGGGTTTTTATCAAAACTACTAAAGTAAAATAACTCTCATAGTTCTCTTTTGAGAGCTTTTTAAGACTTTGTTTTTTCTAAAAACCAAAGAAAAAATTTGTCTTAAAGGGATATTTGAAAATTTATAAGATTTAATATCTACATTGAGGGTTTTTTATCAACACTTAAAGGAAAATAACTCTCACAGAGCTCTTTGAGAGCTTTATAAAACTATTTTCATAGAAATTAAAGGAAATATAGGTATGTCTAAAAGGGATTTAAGAATTAAAAAATTTAAGCTTTACGAAGAAAATTAGAAAATAAAATTGTAATTAACACTGGGAGAAGATAAATATTTCCTGGCACAGATTTAAGGAGCCATTTATAAATACATTTAACTTAATAATAAACAAAGACTTACATGTCGGCTAGTACTAAGTAGTCTTTCAAGTCAACAGTATAATTAATATTTCATCCTGATGAGTTAAAATCATTTTTTTAAAGTGCTCCAAAATACATTCAAGAATTTGGCACTATTTTCTGACCAACTTACAATAAAATAAATTTACGTAAAACAACAAAGTGATATTATTATGCCAAAAAATTAAAAAAAAAAAACAAAAACTTTAATCCACTGAAGCTATTTATCACCGTGTCGCCGCATTTCGGATATAAATAACGAGACACAAATTGAATCTCGTCCTGTGACAGCAATAAATTCGATTCTGCATTCTCATTCCCATTTTTATTTTTTTTTGGTTTGCGTCATAATATTTTTGGCGAAAAATGGATACAGAACCGGCAATAAACACAACTCAATAACAAAAAAAAATTCATAACAACACAACAACATTGGAAATACTAGCGTAAAATGCATTTATTTAATAAATTTATTTGCCTTCAAAAATGATTCACATGCGTTGTAAGAGAGCCTTGCGCGTATCGGTAGAATTTTTATATATATATGAAAACCTGGCAATCACCTTTAGCATCCAGTATCATCATCATCATCATCCAAACACTCTGCACTGCACCGAACTCCACACTCTGATTGACAAAAAACGGATGAGAAAAGATGCAACCATATAATAACGAATGTTCTTTTATGCAGAGATACATTTTGTATCTTTCACAAGGATCCGTCAATTTTCGCTAATAAATTGCCATAAGTTCGGGATATATGCGGCCAGTTTATGATTTAATGCTTTATAGGAAAACCCTGATATCAGATTTCAATTTGATGTTCGGACTTTTTTTTAATAATATTTATGTGAACATCTTGAGGTTTAAGTGTCAAATACAGTGGATCAAGTGGTGGAATAAAATAAATATTTTTAAATTTCCTTTTATTGGGATATTTTTTTTATTTATTTGAACATCTTGGGGTATACTGTGATGCGACAATGTTAAACACAGTCGATCTAGTGGTGGACAAAAATGATTTTTTTTTTTCAAATTTCCTTTTTTAGGGATTTTTTTTAGAGATGAATTTTTAAAATTATTTATAATTAATTAAATTCATTAAGGATAATATTTATTTGAACATCTACAGGTTTTAGATAGTGTGACAATGTCGAACACAGTGGATCCAGCTGTGGACAAAAATCAATTTTTTGAAATTTCCTTTTTTTGTGATATATTTTTTTTTAAAGATGAATTTTTAAAATTGTTATAATTTAATAAATTAATTTTAAAGAATATGTATATTTATTGGAATATCTTGAGGTTTATGTAGTGCGACTATGTCAAACGCAGTAGATCCAGTGGTGGACTAAAATCAATTCTTTGAAATTTCCTTTTTTAGGGATATTTTTTTTTAAAGATAAATTTTTAAAATTATTAATAACTTATTAGATAAATTCATTAAGGATTATATTTATTTGAACATCTTGAGGTTTAGGTAGTGCAAAAATGTTAAGCACAGTGGATCTAGTAGCGTACAAAAATCAATTTTTTAAATTTTCCTTTTTTGTGATATTTTTTTATAGAAGATGAACTACAATTAGATGCATTTAAAAAGACTTTTTCGTAAAAAAAAAAATACCTACACAAATTTAAGTCCATCTATCTTTACAACTTGAACCACTGTGTGAGGCTGGAGGAAGGCGATCGGGATTAGTTTTTTTTTTAATAAATCAGTCATAAATCAAGTGGCGAAGTTTGGTTTAAATAATCTACAAAATTTAGAATATCTTTCCATCTTTTGGTGACAGAACAATTTTCAGAAAAGTAAGATGTGTGTCAATGTCCTGAAATTATAACATAATTTTCAATTTTAATTCAATTGACTTGAAACTTTGACTGAGGAAGAAAATTGAAATAATTTTTTTTTTCGAAAATGATGAATTTTCAATAGAATTTTCAAAAAAATTAATTAACAATTATATGCCAAGGCTTCTTATATTTATTTGCTTTTTAATCTGATGTTCTCTTCAAAAAAAAAAAAATATATATATAAAAATAAATATTGAACACTTTTCTCTCGACTATTTTTGTTTCTGCTATTTCAAAACTTCCAACAGAATAATAATAATTTCATACACCATCCCCCATACCGATTTAACACTGTAAATCACTTCATAATTCAAAAATTTTCTAAATCGTTCATGATTCACCAAATAAAAGAAAAAAAAAAAACAATTCCTTTCAAAACAATCAACTTACACGTAGTAAAATTGAAAAATATAGGTATTATAAATTTTTCGGAAAACTCTCCAACTGTTTTAAATCATCCAACAGCATCTTGCACTTTTCTCTGTGTTTCAAAAACAAAAACACTCTTGGCATCATAATCATCATAACCAAAAAACTATTCTTTCACAAAAAAAAAAAAAAATAAAATAAAACAAAAACACACACACGGAAATTATTGTTAATTTTTCGAAATTTATTTTCTACCCCCTCGTGATAGTTTTGGTATTTCCAAAACACACACTCCGGGTTGGTAAAGTGAAAATAAACAAATCATCCATCAACCACCACCAACCGATAGACATGTTGCAATATAGAAATCCAAACATGATCGTCAAAAAAACGATGATGTGCTCCCTGCCTGTGGCAAGATCGGCAGTTCTATCTAGCAATGGATTTAAAAAAAAAAATTTTTTTTAGATGATGGTTGGAAGAAATTATTATTCTAACGCAAACTGCAACAACTTTTCTCATCCATTGGCACCTGCTGGATGATGGCAAATCTTGAGTAGAGTAACCCATCATCATCATCATCGATCGTTCGTATGAAAGGGAAGTTTAGAGATCTTCTTAATTGAATGATCATAATGCTGATGGAGATATCAAGAATTGGTATTTTGCTATGGGAACTTTTATCAGGTCTGCCTCCAAAAAGGTGTTGTACCTAAAAGCCTTCACATTTGCATTTTTTCTATGAAATTTCACACCTGATAGAAAATGTGAACAAAATTGTATAGAAGCCTAAAACGATCGATGTCCTACGAATTTCGCTACTAAAGCTCCGTTATTAGCTGTATTCCAATGAAGGTTTGGCATTACTTATAACTTGTTTTAATCCACTAGCCCACATAATTATATACATAACTACTTGTTCATTCGATTTAAATAAGAATTTAATTTTTGTACTAAATGGCGCCCGGGAGCGGATGTAAAAAAACTACCAATTTTCCAAGATGTTCGGAATAAAAGTTCTTCTGCCAGAAGAAGATGTTGTTGAATTATTTTTTAACTACGGTCCTGTATATTTTCAACACTGGAATGCAAATAGACCATAGACACAAATGGCTCATAAAAAAAAGAAAGAAAAACAACAAAAACCACCCAATTGAGATGATGGCCCAATGAAGTGTGTTGTATGCTGGGTTGAAATACACATTTTTCGAAAAGCAATTTTTGTGCGCAAATCGAATATTGAGTCGTAAATGTGTTGCAGATCACGGCAGGCATCTGTAAACATTTGAAAATAATTGGTTCTCAAATAAACAGCGATCTGCAGAAATCCAACAATATCTGTGGACAGAGAATAGAACAACGCGCCAGAGACTGCTGATGATATTAGACTATTACAATATACATATACATGTTGCTGAGTAATTGATGCTAGCAACATTTTTTCCTCCAATGACAACTTGTTTTTTGATGAATAGTTTAATAGTCGTGATGCAAAATTCGTAGTTTTCAAGAAGCAACTTCACTTGCCAATTGTTCTTGGCGAATTAAAAATTCTAAAACGGAAGTGAGTTTTTATTTGATTATTTTTAATTTTTTTTTTGAAAAAAAAACATTTTCCAAATTGCATGGGAGTTGATTGATAGATGATTATGTGGGATCTAAAACAAGAAAGAAAGCACAATGGTGATGGATTTATATATTTGGTAGCTGACTGGGTGATAAATTGATTTAAATATAGCAATTGCTATGCACAGTTGGAGTTTGGCTAAATTTGTTTACGATGTTGGCCAATTAATTTGGGATGTGTGATGAGCGTAATGAAAAATTTATGTTCGTGAAAATATTTTTTTTTTTTAAATTTGATTATTTTTTAAGCACAGATTGTTTTCTAAGCAATTCATAAAATTTGTACAATTTTGAATTTTTTAATTTAAATTTATTTAAAATAAATATTTATTTATGTAATTTAAAATAAATAAAATAAATAAAATAAAATAAAATAAAATAAAATAAAAGAAAACAAGATAAATAAAATAAAATCAAATAAAATAAAATAAAATAAAATAAAATAAAATGAAATAAAATTAAATAAATAAAATAAATAAAATAAATAACATACATAAAATAAATAAAATAAATAAAATAAATAAAATAAATAAAATAAATAAAATAAATAAAATAATTAAAATAAATAAAATAAATAAATAAAATAAAATAAAATAAAATAAAATAAAATAAATAAAATAAAATAAAAAAAATAAAATAAATAAAATAATTAAAATAAATAAAAAAAATAAATAAAATAAATAAAATAAATAAAACAAATAAAATAAATTAAACAAATAAAATAAATAAAATAAAATAAATAAAATAAAATAAAATAAAATAAAATAAATAAAATAAAATAAAATAAAATAAAATAAATAAAATAAATAAAATAAATAAAATAAATAAAATAAATAAAATAAATAAAATAAATAAAATAAATAAAATAAATAAAATAAATAAAATAAATAAAATAAATAAAATAAATAAAATAAATAAAATAAATAAAATAAATAAAATAAATAAAATAAATAAAATAAATAAAATAAATAAAATAAATAAAATAAATAAAATAAATAAAATAAATAAAATAAATAAAATAAATAAAATAAAATAAAATAAATAAAATAAATAAAATAAAAAAAAATAAATAAAATATGTAAAATAAATAAAATAAATAAAATAAATAAAAAAAAAAAAAATAAATAAAATAAATTAAATAAATTAAATAAATTAAATAAATAAAATAAATAAAATAAAATAAATAAAATAAATAAAATAAATAAAATAAATAAAATAAATAAAATAAAATAAAATAAATAAAATAAATAAAATAAAGAAAATAAATAAAATAAATAAAATAAATAAAATAAATAAAATATATAAAATAAATAAAATAATAAAATAAAAAAATAAAATAAAATTAATTAAAATTTTAAAAGTACCATTCCCTAGTTAATAAACTACAGCTTTCTTCTATGTAAGAAAATAATAAGTAAATAGAAAAATTTGCAAGTAAATGACTTCAACTTTCACTTCCGCCACTAGCGCGAGGCACTCCTTGTCCTTAATTTTCAACCATCAACTGCCACAATCTGATTAGTCAATACGGAGCTCTTCGTTTCACTGCTCGTTTATTTATCGACGAAAATCTCATGTCATTCATATATCACTCTCGCATAACAATTTATTAGATAAACAATCATCATTCAAATTGTCGAGACATTTGAGTGAACAAGTGTGGTGGACTGGTGGTGTAGAGCGTCGCAGTCAGATTCGCGCTAAAAATCGCAAGTAGTGCCTACACTGCTCATCAGCTCAAGCGATGTCTATCTCTCTACTCTACCCCCAGAGAGAAACTTTTTTTTTCCAGCCTTCTTCGTGTCCACCCGGATGATCACTGAGTCAACAGTCTAATGCCTGGTTATACCAAAATTTATTTGAAGGCAAGTGTGACTTTAATATTTGTTAATAATTTCAAAAATCATCAACGATTTCTACTAAATGGCGCCCAGGAGTGAATTTGAGAAACAGCAACTATTTTCTCTTTAATTTGAAAAATTAAACGTCGATATCAAAGATTGGTATTAAATTGTTTGTCAAAATATAGTTGATAATTCAAAAATTAATTCTTCAAGATGTCAAAAATTGAAGTTAACATTTTTTCAATTCAAATGGCGCCCGGGGACGAATATCAAAAACATCCAATATTTTTTTTGTATATTCTGAAAATTTTCATTGTCAAAAAATAGTATGTATCTCTGTTTTTATTTGCAAATTAATTTTGTTTAATTAAAAAGAATGGAAATCAGTATAATTTTAAAATCTACCTTGTAGTAACTGAGCATTATAATAAGTTTTTGTCTGTGCCTAAATAGCTTACATGACCGACCCCAACAGCAGACAGAGACTTCGTGGAGATAGAGAGTGATCGTTTGAATATGTTTTCACTAATCCCACAGATACTTTTTGCGCGCCGCGTATAAATGAAGTTGATAGATGTGATAAATACATCAAAGTGTCAAATTATGTATGTGTGATGCTGTATAGAGAAGCAGCTATATATATATTAGCAGCAAAGAGCTCAGTCCAATTGATGCCAATTACTGGCGCGATATTATGCGCAATGTTGTCTTAAAAAAAATAGAAAAAATAAAATAAAATAATTGAGGGAAAATATATTTTTTTAAAGGTCACAGGATGACATGATCCATGATGCTCATTTGGAAAGCACAGCATCTTTTCCTGACAGATCAACGAAAATGTTATATTTGTATTGAAATTTTATTAATCATCTCGCGCATAGACACATGATTTTTCCCGATATTTTTTAAATAAAAATGATATGCAACATCTATAGGCACGATTTTGAGCAGTCGATAAGAAGCAGGGCTGTCGAAGTGTATAGTTTTTTGGTGTCTCGGCTTTTAAAGCCAATTTCTAAAAGCGGGAAGGCTAGAATAAAAAAAAAACTTAGTCATTTTTTAAGCAACTAACTAATGATCAAGCTAAATTTTATGTGAACAAAACTAGGAAAGCGCTAAATAGATCTGAAATTACTTGTTTGTTCACCTGTCGCACGTATGTTGTAGAGATTCGTTCTTTAGCCGTACAACACGAATGTGGAATGCTTTACTTGGCTCTAGTTTTCTCTTCCATTTTCATATTCAGAACTTCAAAACCAATGTGCATTGGTATCTCCTTTTTAGTCCTTGCTTATTTTCGGACCGCACATACTGTGTTTAAACATTTTAAGGGTGAAGTTTTGGAAACAAATTTTATCTACACCTCAATAGAAGACGTGGTCCCAGGAGTTTTGTGATTTTTTAGTCTAGTCCGTTATTTCTTAGACTCATTTTATTTGATCGGACACCGTCTTAATCAAATTGTATGTACCAAACAAAAATATTGACCTAAAAAAAAATGTTGCACCGGCATGTCATCGTCACCTTAACTTACATCATCGTTTTCTAAGTTTTGCACACCTTCTAAGTACAAACAAAAATTTTTTAACTTAGTATCTTTGGCGGATTTTTGAAACGGCAACCCTGATTACAAGTAAAATTTCCGTAGTACCTAAGGATGATTACAATTTTGAGAAATAAATTTATTTGAAAACATTCATGAATCGAATTGGAATTCGTGATTTGAGTGGGTGAGTGAGTATTTGTTTTTTTTTTTTATTTTTGTGTTTGATTTTATTTCGATTTGGTGGTACTTACTCAATCAGCTATTAATCAGATTTATTCTTTAAGTTGCAGATGGATTTATTAGGCATGTTTATTGTATAAAAAAAAATACAAACAATTCACAAGAACACGTACACTGTATACATCCACAGTTTTAACATTTAGAAATTTTATTTTGAGTTTGTTATTAATGTTTGAATACAAATTTGTAAGATGAATATTTTTTTTATTATTTTTTTATCAAATTATTTGCAAAATATTTTTATTTTCGCTGTTTGATATAAATAATGAAAAAGAATGTCTGTCTTTTTTATAAAAATATTTGGAGATTTTTCGAAGAAATCTGAAGTATGACCTTATTTTTCTCGATTTTACTTGGAATGCGAATTTGAAAATGGGTACCTGCCGACATTATTTTGGCAGCTACCCGTTATTTTTAAATAAATTAAACAAAAAGTAAAAAGTTAAAAAACAAGACTATAAGGTGTTTTATTGGATTTTTTATCAATTTAAAAAGTTAGTTGTCGGTCCGTTGTCAAGTTAAGTCACGTATTGGAGACTTTTCGAGGAAAACTGAATTTTCTTCTTATTTTTCTTAATTTTACTTGCGAATTCGAATTTGAAAACGGGTAGTTATTGACATTATTTGGCAGCTATTACAATTTTGATAGCTAACAAACGCTAGGTGTCGATCGGTTGCCAAGTCGTGTGTTGGAGACTATTCGAGGAAAACTGTATTTTGTACTAATTTTTTTCATTTTTACTTGGAATTCGAATTAGAAAAAGGGTAGCTGTCGACATTATTTGGTAGCTACCCTTTACTTTTGAATCAAAAAAAAGTCTGGCTATCGATCGGTTGTCAAGTAAAGTCGTGTATTGGAGACTTTTCGAGGAGAACTGAATTTTCTACTTATTTCTCTCAATTTAACTTGGAATTCGAATTCGAAAATGGGTAGTTGTCGTAGAAGACTGATTAGATATAAAAAAAAATAAATTTAATTAATAACTTTAAAAAATAAATAAAAAAACTGTCGATCGCTTGTCAATGTAAAGTCGTGTATTGGAGATTTTTCGAAGAAATCTGAATTTTGACTTATCTTCTCATTTTTACATGGAATTCGTAGACGTCGACAATATGTGGCAGCTACCCGTTACCTTAAAAAAAAATTAAAAACACCGCTAGCTGTCGATCGGTTGTCAAAATAAGTCGTGTATTGGAGACATTTTGAGGAAAATTAAATTTTGTACTTATTTTTTCTTATTTTTGATTGGAATTCCAGAACGGATAGCTATAAACATTATTTCTCAGCTACTCGTTTTCGAATTCGAATTAGGAAACCATAAGTACTTTTATCCAATACAATACTTCACTTGACAACAGATCGACAGGTATAATAAAATCACTTTTTGTTCGGAGCTGCCCTTTGCGCCCTAATTCCTGTTTCCCCTTGACGAGGCATTTGTACCCTGAGATTTTGTATGGCTCTTTGTTGATATTCAATTTAAAAAAAAGATAAAAACAAAATTATTATGATTTTACTTTGTTTACAAAAAATAAAAATGTCTTCCTATATAATATAATTGATTAAGAATACAAATCAACTCCACAACCTCACTTTCACCATATAATAATCTTAAATCACTTCTCTCTGACGAACCCACATAAATCCGCACATTCCATGACATCGAACAACAGCAAACAAGGACATAATTTGCGTTCGTATATATTTTGTCATTTGAAAGGTAAATAATTCCCAAAACCTTGAAAGATATGTCCCCGTATACAACAGATCAAGCGAGGAGGGAGCATAAGGATACTCGCGTAGCATTGAATTCCTTAAGCCCAAAGAATTCCATTTCAGATATTGTTACCATTTGAATTCGATTGCCGGTAAAGTTCTTGACTCTGGGGCGCAGCCATATTCACCAGGCCTGCTGCTGGCTGTGATGATGATGGTGAACATAAGAGCTTGCTCTCAAGACACACAAATCGTCGTCGGAGGAATTTCAATAGTTGACTCCTGGCTTCATTGACGTTAAATTTTTGTTTTGTTTAATTTTTTTTCTGTTTTTTTTTTTTTTCTTGGGGCAGACATCTTTGAGATGGAGCACTTTGCTGATTTATCGCTCCATTGTCTTTCATTTTGGCATATATCTCCGATTTTCGAACTGCAATGTGAGATGCGACCGCAACCTAAAGCAGGAGGAGCTGATGCTGCTGCCCAAAAGACAATCATGCAACCGACAAAATCGAATCCGATTGAAGAGTGCTGCTGTGTGTTGTAGAAGAAGAAGAAGAAAAAAGAGGTACATAATACCTTTTACCTATACCTAGTCGTAGTCCACAGTGGCTGATGGCGCAGGCGCAGCCGTATAACAGCGACGAAGGTTTAAGGTGGATATTGGAATTGCTTATGCTCCTCCTGGTTTTGTATATGCGGTCGATACAAACTCGCTATACCTTTACCTATCATCAAAAGAGTGCATAATGCGGGCCATGTTTATTTTTAAGCAGAGCCTATAATAATGTGATGTGCAGTATTATAAAGTGCGCGCGCACGATTTTTTTGTATAGCCTGCCAATATTGTCTCTAAAGTGCGCTGTCTTGGGGAGGAAACCAAAACGAATTACATTATTCGATTTAAGAAAAATGATGATGACAAGGGGACTTTGCAGCAAAATTATTGTAATATTTGCAAACAAACTAGCTTTTAACAAAACTTACCTACTCAGGACTTTAGTAGATTTTTTTATTATTTTTTTCTTGTTGGCGTTTACATCCCTGTGAATAAATTTTCACTGCAGAATCATAGAAGTATTTTAAGCAATGTCTATGAAGACTTGGGAATGGTTGAGATTTTTGTTTTGGTGCGTTGATATTTTATTGTTGAAACTATTGATTATGGAGAACTATACATTAGAAGAATACATTATAATATGTCGTAGTAGCCCATGGGGTAACGGTTAGTGCGTAGGACTATCACGCCGAAAGTCTTGGGTTCGATTTCTAATCTTTGTAACCTAACTCTCTTGTGAGGAATTGACAAATCCTCCAAGTTTCTTTTGTCATGAAAAAGTAATTCTTACCTAAGCCGTTCGGATTCGGCAGAAAATTGTAGGCCCCCCTGCCGGCAAGACGTACACGCAGGAATAGTTGAGAATTTTAATTCATTATAACCTGGTTCTACACGAGCTTTTGCCCCACCCATTTTATTTATTTTTTAGCTGAAAAATTATTCACGATTTATGTATGTATGTATTTTGCTGAAATGAGAATTTTCCCTTATAATTCTGAAGATAATTCCTGATAACAAATTTACCAAAATGGAAAAAAAACTCCGGGGAAATTTCTTTCGCGTTAGGGATATAATCAGAAATTTCCCCAGTGTTTTTTTTTTCCCATTTAGGAAATTTTCTATCCGGAATCATCATAATTTTTCCAGGGAAATTTTCTTTGTGTCAAATGTCAATGCAAAAATTGTTCCCAAGTACATAAGTTCTTGGGGAAAAATTATTTCGTGGGAGATTCGCGATCGGAAATATTATTTCCCCAGTATTTTTTTGTTTTTCTCGAGAAAAAAAAAATCTCTTTAAATTAACTACTATAGGGTTGAATATGTCGTTGAAAATCTTGGAAAAAATAATAATTTTTCCCATGAAGTTATTTGGACTTGAAAGAGAGGCTGCTCTCGAACCTAACGTCAACTATAAAACTCTAGACTATTTGGGATTCTAATGCCCAGTTTCATACTCGATTAAGTGTCACTTAAGTATCAAATATGGAAAACTAATGCGCAATTTCACAGTGTAAACCTATCGGAATAAGTGACACTTAAGTCTCCCACGTTGGCCACTTACATTCCATAGTAAATCTGCGGCTAGAGCGCGAAAATGGGAAAATTGAGTGCCACTTATTTTGTAGGTGTGCACTGTGAAACTGGCTACTAGCCCTAAGCTTGGGGATTTTCCAATTCAACAAAACTTTGACTTTTGTGATTCGGAATTTTGTAAATTTGTTTATCATTTTTTATGAAAATGCCTAAGTCCTCAAAATCTCCTCCTAATCAAATAGATGTCCGCTCGAATGTCACTTGGCGACTTCGATACAAGAAAACATTAACTGACAGTCCACATAGCACACATTTAAATTCTGTATATTAAAAAAATATAGGTATAGAGATAGAGAGAGATTAGAATACCCTTCTGACTTTTTATTTTATATATGGGTCGATTTTATATAGATGATGATAAACCAAGTCTAAACAACGACGATGCCAAAGGCTTGAAACACATATCTGTCCGTCGTTTATACAGAAGAAAAGATCAAGGAATGCGTGGCATTATCCTTGAGCAATTCGCATTAAACTCTTTTTATAAAAGTCACATATTTATATGAAGTATTTTATTAAAACGAAACAAACACGCGACATTCATATGTTACCCATGTCGTGGTTGGTACTATACGCATTTATAACAAATAAACTGACAGACATTTTGCTGCTCGATTATAATATATGTATGTATGTTGAATATGGCAATGCCTATGCTACTTGCTTCACACAGTTCATGTTAATAATAATATGTGGACATGGACAGCCCAGATGGGACTTGTGAAAGGACATACTGACATCCTTTTTCTGTTTTTTTTTTTTTTTTTTTTTTTTTTTAATTCAAGCATCTTTCTTGATAAATATCTACGATGCACCATTTATGTGTAATTCCTTCACATGGAATTTGATTCAAAAGAATGAAATTGAAGTATCTTAGGCGTTGCGTGGAACAAACTTTTATATTAGAAGCAATAGTAATAGTCTTTATCAGAGGGTAAAGGGTGAAGTGGATTGAAGGTTGAAATGATGTTAAGAAGCCAAAGGCATGGAATCTTAACATTTGTCCGAAAGTCCATTGGCTAAAACGGGGATCCTGCATCCGTTCAAATAGGTTGACCTATAGAGGTGAAAGGCACACGACTTCTTGATGGAGATCAGAGACCAGTCCAACATTTACATTAAAAAGTCTTTCATTATTACATGGGTTAAGATGTTCGTAGTCATTTTCTGTCTATACGATGTAACTCAAGGCATTACATCGATTATACACTCGAAGTCGTAAAAGTAAAAGTTCGAAAACACTGCCACATTCAGGTTTCATTTCTGAAGGCAAATACTAACCGTTTGAAATTTTCCTGATGCTTGCCCTTAGGAATAAAACAATTATTAAAATTTTATATAAATAGTATAATTTTTTTTTTGCAATTGTTCTTAACAGTCATTTAGCATGTTTACTTTTATGAACTCGGGGTATATTAGTCCCCAAGAATGACCTATATCAAAGGACTGATAAATTTTACGGGAAGTGCAGGAGACAGGAGGGCCTAACTGGTTCAACAGTGGTGAGGATTTGAGGTAGGATTTTGCCAAACATTTTAAATTTTTTATAGATTAAAATTTTGAAAATTCTGGATTTACAGAATTTTGAAATTTAGAATAATAGATTTACAGAAAAAAAGTAAAACACAATTATTTTCATAAAGAATTTACAATTCATTTACAAAATTTTGGAAAACAGAATAACGACCTGTTCCCGCCTAATTGCATTAAATAACCATTTCAGAGACTTACATGACAAATAAAAAATATACCCACTAGACAATATGGTAACCTGATTAAATATGGTCACTCTGATTTTTTAAAGTCCTAACTTTAAGTTTTTGTAGTTTATTTTTATGATTTTTAATTCTTTTATATTGCATTTAGGCTCATACATGAAAATGTTCCCAGTAGAAATTATAGGCTCCCGGAAATTACGCCAGAATTTTTTTTGGAAAAAAATTTCTGGCTTTTCTGGGAGACTTTCATATTTTTTTCCAAAGTTTTTTTGCGCACGCGCCGGCGTCGTGGTGTATGGGGTAGGCACGATATTCTTCTCTTCAGGTTATATTGTTAGTTGTTTCTTTGCTTCACTTTTTAGGTTTCTTGTTTGAATATACAAACAACACATTTTCTGGTCTTTTTTCCAAAATGAAAATTAGAAATTAGGCCAGAATTTATTTTTTTTCATACATTTCACTTTCTGGCTCTGGCGAGAAAGCTATATTGTTTTTTCCAAAAAAAATTTTGGCGCAATTTTCGGGAGCCGAAAATTTTGATTTTCACTTGATGAAATATGGTCACTCTGATTTCTAATACTCTCAATTCTAAATATAGTTCTTTATGATTTTTGCTTGTTTTATATTACATTTAAAGCTCATAAATAAATTGCTAAATGTTCAAAATATTGTTAAAAAATATCACCATCATAAAATACGGTAAATCTGATTTTTTTCAACTCTTCATTTTAAATTATTTTGATATATTTTTCACTTTCTATATTAGTTTGCACTCGAAAACCTTTTCTTCTTAAAAGAGCTAAAAATTAAATCAATAAAATATGGTCACCTCATTTGATATAGTTTCTCCGAAACTCTTAAAACTTTGATCTTAAATATTCATACATAGATGCATAATTTTATTGTATTTATTTTATATTAACTGGCCATTTATGTATTTTGTTAAAATGTACGAAAATGGTTTGAAAAATTTCATAATCGGGTTAATCACAGTCATTCTGATTTTTTCAACTTCTCACTATTATTTTGAAAATTTGTTCACTTTTTCGCACTCGCAATATGTTCTTCTATTCTTAAAAGAGGAAAAAATAAATTAGTAGAATATGATCATATCATTTGATATGATATCTCTAATTTCCTTTAAACTCGGCTGTTAAAATTTTTAACAAGTCTTTTTGATTTTTGTTTTATTTAAACAAATTTACGTATTTTTTTTAATCTAAAATATGGTTTTAAATCTATTAATTATCATTGTTTTAAATATGGTCACACTGATTTTGTTTTTTTGCTATGGTATCTTTGTTTCCTTGAACGTTTTGCTCTTAAAATTTTAACATATTTATGATTTTTATTTTAACAATCTAATGAATTTGGTTTGAATCTACAAAAATTTGTTCAAAAATATCATCATTTTATGAAATATGGTCACTTTGATTTTTTTAAACTTTTTTTTCAAATATATATTTCCGAGATGTTCTTTTTAGCTTGCATTCTTATATTGCTACTGAAACACTTCTATATTATCAAATGTATGTATTTTGTTTAAATCCAAAAAAAAATGTTCAAAAATATTATCATTTTATGAAATATGGTCACACTGATTTTATCAACTCTTTTTTTTTTCAAATATTTCTGAGACGGTTTTTTAGATTTGTTATTGAAAAACTTCCATATTATCAAAAAAGTTAAAATATGGTCATCACATTAAATACTATCACTCCGATTTCTTTCACTTCAATTTCAATATTTTTTTTAATAAATTTGTAATTTGTGTTTGTTTTATAGGTGGCGGGTGGCAATGGCGCATGTAGATGCAGTTATAACATATGGGGTAAATGACCCAACGACAATTATCCGTAACACAGTGCTTGACTCCTTACTTAGAGTTGTTGTTACGAGCCCCACTCTAGGCAGCATTATTTTATTTATGCCCTCAGTTTCAACTGAACGCCACACGAGGGATTTCATGAGATAAATAAACACCTTATTTCTCATTCCACTGTGTCAGCAAAAATTCTTTCCTATTCTTCTTCTCCATCTAAATAGTGCCGTGCAATTTAGGTTGCAATTAAAAGAACTATAAGGTCTTACAGGCATATATGTAGTTAAAATTATTATTGTTATTATTCTAGGTATTGATTTTAAAAATAAGAAATAGTATGATCATGTGTTAAATATAACTCTGATTCTTTCAAATCTTATTTTCTTATAAATAGATATTTTTAACTTTTAATTTTATGTTGATAATTTATGTTTAAAAAAGAAAAAAAAGAAATCCTTAATCTTTTTTTAAATATGGTCACCAGATTTAACGTTTTCATATGAACATGGTCACTCTAATTCATGTCCTAGCCTTCTGTCTTACCAACACTTTACCTCAACTTTCACTATTTGCGGATATTTTAATTAATTCTGTCGATTAATCGTTGATTTATTACGAATAGCTGATACTGACCATTCGATCTATGTGCAGAGCAAATTTTGATATACAGAAGTTTTTCTGCGATGAGTAGGTACGATGATCCCAATCCCAACACGCTCTTCACAATTTAAGTTAAGGAAACATGTTTTCTATATGAAAAATCTCTGGTCCATCTATCTGTCAAATATATATAACGTATATGTATAATGTATAGGGTATGAGTGATGTTGTATATTTCAGTTTAATAAATTGGCCTTATGATTCCCTATATGCGATGTGGTTTAATTTAGATACAAATAAAAAACAAAAAAAAAATATCTAATTTCTTTACTAATTGAGGCCATCAGTTGGCACAGCTATTAATATGATGACAGCCAATGCCAAGTGATGCATGGATAACACGTTTCTCTCACTTGAGAGTTTCATGGGTTTTTTTTGATTGCTTCAAAACTATAAGGAAAGTTTTCCTACTCATTCAAAAAAGAAAAAAAAAAAAAATACAAAACTTTCGTCCTCCGAATGATGGCGTTGATGATTTTTGATGAGTGGGTGGTTTTCGTCGACATTAGGGAAAAAGATTCCATCTTATCCATTTAAAGATGGACAGTAAGAGTTCACTCGTCATGTTGTATATGTAGGTATCTAAATGAACGCATCATTTTAAGTACCTATGGAGTTGAAAGGGAAAAAGTGTTGCCATTTGGGTAAAGTATAAGAAAACTACTTAAGTACTTATTTTTGAGTCCATAGATACACGTTTTTTTGTTTAGATAGTTTTTTTAAGCAATTTTATGTTAAAATCAATAAATAATGATAATATAGTAATTAAACAAAAAGAAAAGGTGGAGTCTTTTATAAGGAGCCAACATTTTGCTGGCATATAAAATTATCCACGACTGATTTTAATGCATTTTAATATTTTTTTTGTTCATCCGTTTTCATAATAAAAAAAATTAACATTTCTCTTACTTCAACCCATTTGTGTGTATCTGATTGAAATGCGACTCCATTATGTCAGCCAAAAAGGTCATGTCCATGTTATAGCTGCCGCGTGCGCTTCAATGAATTTTTATTTCCAGGAAGTTTATTTGAAGATAAATACAAGACACAATTTTGTTGGGCCCCTCCCCCTCCATCCAACAAACCAAACAAAAAAAAAGACCTAAAATAAGTTAAGACTCCACAACAGTATTGTACCCACGTCAACTATAAATCACTCCATCGTCGACCACAAATCACTCTACGACAAGTTTCCAACAGGAATACAAAAAAAAATACAAAAAAAAAAAAAAACGAATAAAAACGTCCATCGGTTTCCAAGAGGAGCACAACAAAAACTTGTGAGCATGGGACACTTCTTTTTCTTTATATCTCTTGGTGAAATACCTGAAGGCGAGTAAATCGAATGCTTCAAATTTTAGGGACATTTTTGTTGTTGTTGTTGTTGTTGTTGTTCCTTTTGTCCTGTGGATCTCTTCTCTCGTAATGTATCTCAACTTGAACTAAAAACCCATGGGAAGGAGAAGGCAAAGGGGGTTGAGAGGAGCAGCATTCAAAATAATATAGAATGCAGCTAAAGTTTGTTCTTCATCAACAACTCTGCACAATATCACAATATAAGAACACCAGGAGACCAAGAATGCCCAACATCAGCATTAAGACGAAGCACCAAGATTCATGGACCATAAAATCGACTTCAAAAAAAAAAAAAAAACAAAAAAGGGATACAAATAAAAAAGATACACAAAATCTTAAGCCGCCGATTCGGGTGAATACGTGCTTTTGTTTGCTTGATTTTTAAAAGAATATATCTAGATGTGCTCTCTCTCCCTCTCTCTCTGATTTAAGAAAGTTGCAAACAAAAATCCGGAAAAGAATGTGAGTCCTTAAGGACTATTCTATACTCAATTGAAAAGCATCTAGAGGGTTGTTTTTTTTTTGTAAACCTTAGTTGCACTACAAAAAAAATATCTATATATACAGATTTCAAAGGGAAACGGTGATGAACTCGGCCTTCAGAGGTTACTTAAATTGTGAGTGAGAAATTAATTTGTGTGTGTCTTATGGAATTTGTTGGATTACGTCGTAAATTGAATTCTTTTTGACCCGTCTTAAGCTTTAAGATTTTAGGAAGAGTTTGGTTTGGATAAGTTGATAACTTTATGCTATCGATTCCAGTTTTTTTTTCACTTGTAAGAAGTCAATTTTTCATGTCCGTCAAGAAAGCATTACCATATCAAAATTTTAAGATTTTAATAATTGGATTAAGTATCGTGAATTTGTCGAGAAAACAAAACTTGACGCGCTTGTTTTTTTTTAAACAAACCCTGGTAAATGGCAATGGTAACTTGACGGTCAAGGTCAAAGCCTCAAAAAAATTTCCATAAAAAAAAAATTTCTATCTCATTAAATGCCGTAAATTTGTCGTGAAAGGAAAAAAATTTCGTCTTTTGTTTTATCCAATAACTCTAACATTGCATTGCATCAATGAATACAGCCTTCCCACAGCTTTGATTGGCTATATTTTTTTCTTACAAGATTGTTTGATGTGGATTTTTTTTAAACAGTTGTCGCTTCACGTCCTTAAATAAGTTGTGTCAAAAAATAATTTGTCACGCCCTGTTCTTTGAAAGAAAATCACCTTAATATGACGAAATACCCCAGAATTGCATTTTTCAATGAATCCTGCAGCATTAGGTACCACAACTTTGATTTTATTTTTGTATCTAGGTATTTGATTTTTTTAATGGGATTTGTGCTTGATTTGATTTTAGTTTTCGAGGAAAAATGCACTTCCCTCACCCTCTCAATGATAAAACCCACAGGATTCAACAAAAAATAAAATGATCAGAAGTTGAAATTCTTTAAAATAGTGTAACTAAGGTCACCTAGTGGCCTTTGCTTGAAGCTTTGAAAATAAAATAAATAACAAAAATTAAACAAAATAAGAAAATTGGAAATAAAATAACCAGGCGCCCGTGCGGAGGTAGGAGCGATGTAAGTTTTGAGTATTAGTTTTGTAATTTCTGTAATGTTACTCAAACCATCAAAGAATTAAGGACAGCCTTCAACTCTCTTTTATCTTCCCTTGAGTTTATCCATTCCAAGAAAGAAACTCATCAGTGTATTAGTTTCTCAATTTTTAACACAACGATAATACTAATTGGAGTAGCCCACTATAAGGAATTAAAACAAAGAGGATCGAACTTTTTTGGCCTTTTTTATCCATTTCCCCTTTTCTTATTTGGCTCTTCCTTCTAGCACCGATACTTTTTTATGCTTTCATGCATTTGTGTATAATGGTCCTGCATGAAAAGAGGAGTTAAAAAATAGAGAATAATTTTTTTTTTACTATTTTTCTTCAAACTGGCGCATAGACACAATTTTCTAATTTATGCTTTCTAGTTTTCTTTGTTCATTGCTCTCTTCGTACTTTTTACTTAATTTGTTTTTTTTTTTTTTTGAGGAAGAGTGAGATGGAATTTATTCTTTTCATTTTTTGTTTAGGATCGGAGGACACAAATAATAAACATAAACATAAATATACCCTACTCCTTCTATATGCTCGCCTGTTGAATCATTGAAATTTCCTAGAAGAATGAAAGTTTTGTTTTTAGAAATAGTAGGTACACATTATAAATTTCTTTCTTTGTCTCTTTCTCTCTCTTTCTTTCTTTCTTTCTTTCTTTCTTTCTTTCTTTCTTTCTTTCTTTCTTTCTTTCTTTCTTTCTACATATCTTGCTCGTTTCTTTCTTTCTTTCTTTTTGTTTTTTTCTTTCTTTAATCTGGACTGTTCACACACTTTTGTTCTCTTTTAATTTACCCATGTCTGTCTTTACCAATACAAATAAGAATGCATGAAAACATTTTGCGAAATTCAAAAGTTAGCTTGTCCCTTCCGCATGGGCGCCTGGTTATTCTTCCGATTTTTCAAGAAAATATTTAGTCCACACTTAAAGGCGCTTGACAAACAGAAAAATTAAAATTTCACAAAAATTCTTCAAAATGGTGTAACTAAGGTCATCTAGTGGCTGACAGGTGAAACTCTAAAAATTGCAATTAATTACCACCAAATTAACCAAAAATTGAAAATGAGACACCAGGCGAGCATCAAAAGCAGCAAGGCCACCAAAACAAAACGATCAAAGAAGAAAAAAAATTATGTTTCTTTATTTCTTTTGTTTTTCCTTTCATTCTTTAGTTTTTGCTCCACTTCCCCAACTTTTGTTTTCTATTTTTATCTTTCTAAGACAGTTAAAGGAGATCTTTCTTTTTTCTTTTCATTCTTTTTTTTGATTTTTCGTCTTTCGTCTTTCATCTTCAAGTTTTTGTTCTCTTTCAATTTCTCCATCTACACTTTCTTTTTTGTACTGATCTTTGGTTTGGTATTTTACCAATACCTACAAATAAGAATGCATGAAAACATTTTTTGAAATTCTAAAGTGAGCCAGCCCCCTCCGCATGAGCGCCTGTTGATTCATTTCAATTTTTCAAGAAAATATTTTAGATCCCCACTTAAAGGCCCTTGACAAATAGAAAAATTAAAACTTCACAAAAATTCTTCAAAATGGTGTAACTAAGGGCATCTAGTGGCTGACAAGTGAAACTCTAAAATTTGCACTTAATTAACACCAAATTAACCAAAAATTGAAAATGATGCACCAGGCGAGCATCCGAAGCAGCAAGGGCACCAAATCAAAACGATCAAAGAAGAAAACAATTTATTATTCTTTATTTCTTTCTTTGCTTTTTTCACTTCCTCAACTTTTTTTTTCTTTATTTCTTTTTCTAAAAGATCAAAGAAGATCTTAGTTTCCTCCTCTCTTTCTTTTTTTTTTTTTTTTCATTTTTTATCTTCATACTTTTTTTCACTTTCAATTTCTCCATCTACACTTTATTTTTTTGTATTGATCTTTAGTTTGATACTTACAAATACATATTAGAATGCGTGAAAACATTTTTTGAAATTCTAAAGTGAGGTAGCCCCCTCCGCATGAGCGCCTGGTGATTCATTTGGAATTTTTTAAGAAAATATATTCAGGCCCACGACTCAATGGCGCTTGGGAAAGAAAAATTAACTTTACCAAAACATTCTTAAAATGGTGTAACTAAGGTCATCTAGTGGCTGACAAGTGAAACTCTAAAATTTGCACTTAATTACCACCAAGTTATACAAAAATTGAAAATGATGCACCAGGCGAGCATCCAAAGCAGCAAGGGCACCAAAACAAAACGACCAAAGAAAAAAAAAAAATATTTTTCTTTATATTTATTTCCTTCATTTATCTTTCCTCTTCATCCTTTAGTTTTTGTTCCACTTCTCCAACTTTTGTTTTATTTTTTTTCTCTTTCTAAGACAGTTAAAGGAGATTTTTCTTTCTTTTTTGATTTTTCATCTTTCGTCTTCATGTTTTTTTTCTCTTTCAATTTCTCCATCTACACTTCTTTTTTTTCTATTGATCTTTGGTTTTGTGTTTACCAATACAAATAAGAATGCATGAAAACATTTTTCGATATTCTAAAGTGAGCTAGCCGTCTCCGTATGAGCGCCTGGTGATTCATTTCAATTTTTCAAGAAAATATTCCACACCTAAAAGCGCTTGACAAACAGAAAAATTAAAATTTAACAAAAACTCTAAAAATGTCACTTAATTACCTACCGACAAATTAACCAAAAATTTGAAATGAGGCACCAGGCGAGCATCCGAAGCAGCAAGGACACCAAAACAAAACGATCAAAGAAGAAAAAAATATAGTTTTTTTTATTTATTTCTTTCATTTATCTTTCCTCTTCATCCTTTAATTTTAGTTCTACTTCCCCAACTTTTGTTTTCTTTTTTTCTCTTTCTAAGACAGTTAAAGAAGATCATTCTTTCTTCCTTTTTTGATTGTTCGTCATTCATCTTCATGTTTTTGTTCTCCTTCAATTTCTCCATCTACACTTTCTTTTTTGTATTGGTTTGGTAATTACCAATACAAATAAGAATGAATGAAAACATTTTTTGAAATTCTAAAGTGAGCTAGCCTCCTCCGCATGAGCGCCTGGTGATTCATTTCGATTTTTCAAGAAAATATTTTAGATCGACACTAAAGGCGCTTGACAAACAGAAAAATTAAAATTTAACAAAAATTCTTCAAAATGGTGTAACTAAGGGCATCTAGTGGCTGACAAGTGAAACTCTAAAATTCACACTTAATTACCACCAAATTAGCCAAAAATTGAAAATGAAGCACCAGGCGAGCATCGAAAGCAGCAAGGACACCAAAAAAAAAAAAGAAAGATCAAAGAAGATAGCCCCCCCGGCCCCCATCCGACAAGTTCAAACAATTTCTTCTTCTTAATTTCATTATTTCTTTCTTTTATTTGTCTTTCCTTTTCATCCTATAGTTTCTTTCAATTTCCCCAACTTCCTATACTTTCTTTTTGCTCTTTCCTTGTTTGATTTCTTTCTATTTCTTTAACAATCAAAGAAGACATTCTTTCTTTGAAAGAAAACAACGAACAAATATATGTGAAAGTATATCTTTCTCATTAACATGAGAAAGATTTTTGTAGGAACATTTTATTTTTTCTTTCTCTTCACTTCTTTGTGAGCAAAAAATGTATGTATATAGGTTTTGTCTTTTATTCTTTTGCATTAATATCCTCATTTTAAGTAAATAATTTAAATTTTTGGCTTCAAAAAATTGTTTACACTAGGAGGAATAACAACAAAGCGAATAAAGAAAGTTTGGTAGTGAGTTTTGGAGAAAACAAAAAGATGAGAAAAATATGAATACCTACCCTTTTCATTCACATGGGTGCTTAATAGTTAAATGGAATTTTCTATGAAATTAGATTTTGTCTGCTATAAACATGTCATCGATAAGAAAAAAATATTTATTATTTTCCACATTTTTTTTTATTTCACGTCCATTTACATTTTTATTTAAAAGAAAAAAAAATATATTTTACATTTTTGGCTTGCAAATTTGTTTATATGTCCCACTATGGCGAATACCAAGCTGATAGAGCACTTGGCTTTTTTTTCAGGGTCAAACTTGTTTTTAAATTCCTCTCACAAGCACTGGTACTTTTGCTACAAAGCATATTATTTGATTTATTTCGGCCATATTTCTGTAAGAAAAGTAAAATTCACAATCAATCCAATTTTTAGAATCAATAAATTTTGAAATTGTAATGCTAACTTCAGGGACATTAATTTTTCACTAGGTTTTTTTGTTATCTCGCGAAAGTATTTTTTTTATAAAAACTTTTTTATAGAGACTTTTCTTTAACATTTCAGCCAGAATAAAACGTAATCATGGAAGCTAGGAAAATACCTAAATTGGAAAACCGCTAAAATCCTAACAAAATTTGACTTCTACTTCGAACAAAAATTCTACAAAGCTAAATTATGGTTGATAAACTTGATCAATAAAACTTTCTGTGAATGTTCCTTTCAATTTTTTTATCACAAACAATACAACTTTCATCATCATCTCAATAAAGTAAAAATTGTTGATTGTAATTGATCACCATTCAATCAACTTTCATTCAAAAATGGAAAAAAAAAAATAGTATATAAAAAAATTACTGTGACCAAAGAAATTTTGTATTCAATCTCTTAAAAGTGTCATATTCATATTTTAATTCCCATCCAATCTATTGATTTCGTACAAGGCCGTAGCTTTTGAAGGTTTCATCGGGTCCATTGTTCTCCGATTTGTTTCAATTAAATTTTTCAAGCAATCAATAAAATATTTATAATTTCAGAAAAGAAGACTTGAGATTTCATTTTTAGAAGAAATTTAATCCCCGAATACAGAATTTAAGGAGCCGAAATTATAAAGATATAAAGATAATAGGCGTGTTTTGGTGACAGTCTATAGCCAGCTCAGCAGAATTTTTACTCGCAAACACGCAAATGGATTGTAAATATTTTTTTTATTGTTTGTTATTTACGCCTATACAAATTTTCCTTAGTGGCTTTTCACTTTCACTAAAACACACCCTAATATCTATGATTTCATCACAGAATCTCTAACTTAAGTTAAAAATTATTTAAATAAGTACATGTAACTTAATAATTGAATTTGTATGTCTCCCTCCAAAATATTTTTTTAGACACGACTGTAATGTTTTTACGTTTCGTATAAAAAAACACCACTCAGTATAAAAATTAAAAAAAAAAAAACTCCAAAAGAAGTGTCAGAGTGGCAACTTGATTATGACGGTTCAGCAGTGCGGCACAAATCCCAACAACACTCTTGAGAGTGGCTTGAGTGTGATATTTTTTTTAATTTTTTCAATTTTTTTTAAAGACATTCCAGATCATAAGAAATCATTTCTTCAATCAATCAAAATTCATCTCTTGAAACATATTTTTGATTTAATTCCAGCAAAAAAAAATATAAAGCGCAACAAAAACAAAATATCATTGACAGATCAATCGATCACACTCGAGGCCATGTGTGATCAATTCCAACAGGCGCACTTCTCATATGGGATTTTCCTTGCGGCAAAGAGATTGAAAAAGTATATGCCTAAATAAATATCAACCGCAGACAAGTGGTCTCTAGAAATGACCATAGATACAAAAAAAAAAAAAATAATAATAATAATAAACACACGACCTTATACTGTGCCAGGAATATAACAGCGCCCACCGATCAAACGTGTTATGTTTAGGTGTCAATCAATCAAATGTCCACAATAAGTCCAAATCGAATCTGCGCCCTCATTCAAAGACTTGAGATCTTTTACATTATACTTCGTGTATCGATTTTGATTAAAAATAATTTTTGAATGTGTCTTTTAATATCCGATGCATTGTTGAGGACAGCCAGAGAGTGGATGTGTGTGTGTGTGTGTGTGTTGTGGAGATTATTTAATCTAGAAAATATTTGAGTGTTCGGGTGTTGATTTGATGCTGGTGAACCTTTGGCCGGTGAAGTGGTTTTATGTTGAAGAGTGATATTTTTGATTGGATTTTTTTATGGGATTTCATTTGAAGAAATTGAATCAAAACAGAGATTTTATAAAATTATGCTTTGAGGTCGTATAACGGAAAGAAAGTTGACAATTACGATCACCAGTTCAATTCTTACGTCCAAATATTGTAAAATTAAAATGCACGAGTGGGTAGCATTTCTGTACGATCAGACCATGGTTCAAAAGTCTTAATGTAAAGCAATTCATAACAAGAAATGCCAATGTATAACAGTTATAACAGTTTATCTGTCAATCTTTTGGGAGTTATTACAATTTTCGATTCAAAAGTGACATCGTAAAATATCAATTATTGGAGTTTAATACTACACAAAAGTAGAACGATGAAATAAATCTCCAAATTTGGAGATTTATTTCATTATCAAATTTGATGGGTTATTTCACTATGAACTAATCACCCCCCCCCCCCACTCAATTTTAAAAATGATACAAATATTTCATTTTTAGTTTGGAGATTGGAGATTTTATTTTTGTAGAGCGAGAAATACCAAATTAATACAGCCATAACAGTTACCTTTTGGGCGTCATGATAATTTTTGAATTGAGTGGCATTGAAAAACATAACTAGAAGTAAAAATCTACTCAAAAGTAGAACAATGAAGTCAAGCTCCAAATTTGGAGAACTATTTCATTCTCAAATTTGATGGCTTATTTCATTATAAAATAACTCCCTTATTTGGAGAATGAAATGAATCCCCAAAAATCCATTAAATAAAACCCATATTTTGGGGAGCATTTTAATATGAACAACTTCCCAACTCTATAAAATATTGGAGACTTACAGTCGTATTTATTAGATTTCTTAAGAACACTCTTGGACAGTTGTCCCAAATAGCCATTGTCAAAATAGTTGAACATCTCCTTATTTATAAACGCATTCTAAATATTATGTCCTCATTGTTTATTTACTGACTTATCTTAACTGCAACCTGTCAATTTTGTGAACTTTCGGATAAATTCAATGAAAATTTTATTTATTTCAATTTTTAACTTGAGTGGCACCGTTTAAAATCACTGGAAGTGATGAATAATGAAACAAGTCTCCAATTTTGGAGAATTATTTCATTATTAAATTTTATGGCTTATTGTATAATAAAATAACTCCCTTATTTGGAGAATAGTATAAATACCCAAAAATTCATGCATATTTGGGGAGTATTTTTATATGAAAGACTATATTCAAATTCATTAAATATTGGGGAGTTAGTTCCCAGAGCCATAGAAACTAAAGCCTAGTACATACTTCCTCGTGAAGTGAACAACCATCAGTGGAGAAAGTGAATGTTTGACACAATTTGTTTCACTTTTGCAGGTTTTATGGTCAAATTGTCAAAGCTACACCAAAAACCAAAGAATTCCCGTACATTTTGCGCGTGAATATAGTTCACCGCTCATGAACGCAAACTCTCCACTTTTTGTCATGGCTTCACGAGCACGCTGACGGGTGAACAAAAATGCAAATTTGTATGGATTGTATTGATTCACAAGTATGTACTAGGCTTTAGTTCCAAGAGCCATAGAAACTTACATAGAAATTCAATATGGATTTTTCAAAGAATCCGTTTAGCATAATAATTTGCCAGAAAAATATGGTCTAGAATCTAAATTTTGCTTTCGTAGAATCGTCGGTTAAGGCAAAGAACTATCCGAAATACCAAGAGGAGTTTGTCTATTTTAAATGGCAGATTTTCTGACACCCTTGCGAAAATAGTGTTGCGCCATTAATCGTTATCAAAACGAATTATTCACAAAAAATTTCAGCTGGCTTAGAATTGCGTAGTTCATCTGTTGTACCATATTGGTAAACATTTGGCGCCTTAATAAACGTTTGAAACTCGCACCTCTCAATAATCAGGATGTTTATGTATTCTAATTCAAATTACTCTTTTTACGAAAATAAGGAAATAAAGCAAATAATACCCTTTCTATATGTTTTTTTCTATTTCAATCCATGGTATTTCTTTCTATCCAACCATCTGCTATTCGATGTCAATCTATCTTCCGTCATTGCAAAAACAATTCTGATCTTGAAAATAATCCTATCGCGGATTAAACATATAAAAGTATTAAAAACTCTTTCCAGAAGGCGCCTTGTGCACACACACAAACACACTCAGATATAATCCTTGGCGTAAGAAATATTTGTGATAGGTCTCCTTCAAAAAAAAAAAGACCTGGATTTCTCTTTAGATCGCTCAAAACACACACGCATTCTTTCAAACGCAAACTTACATTCATGACATACAACTGACAGCTATACCACTTCAACTGCCCCATTGAAATCTCAATCAATCCCAAATTGTGTTCGGACATTGTTCTCAGCAGTTTCGTTGTTGCCGATGTCTGATCTTGGTTGATCTCGATCCAGTTCCCCTTGTGTACGTATTAAAGGTGGTACCTGGAGCCTGAATTTTAAATCCATGAAACCATTATGCCTATTGATGTGATCACAATAATTCTTCGTCTTTTGCTGCTGCTGCGTTGTTGACATTGCGATTTTGCAGAAGGGTTTTTTTCGCATCGACATCAGAAGAATAGAGACTCAACGGATGATAAGATCTCCAACAGATCAGATCATCAAACGATATAAGTACTATATAACCTCTATACTCTACCCACTTGACGAGTTGACGAGATCGAATCGATTCGAATGGGATGTGATGCTGCACACGAGTTAAATCACGAAGCAGCTGCTTCGACCAACGATCGACCGACGACGACATTGCGCACGCAATTCTCGTCGAGATCTACAATTGATGTTTTGACAGGCAGGTTCGAGCATCAACAAAGAAGAGTTGATTTACTTTTGCGATCTGATCTGAGGGCCTCTTCAAATATGACAACATTTTGGGAGGAGTGTCAATCAAATTGTAATGAGATTGATATAGATGTTTTTGTTGTTGTTATTGTTAATGTTGGGAAGAAAAAAATAATCATCAACTCAAGGTGATGTGATTGAGTAGTGTTTCGTGGTAAGAACTATATGAAAAAGGATCAAAGTGGAGATTAAGGTTTCTTGTGAAAGAATTACTCGAAAAATTGAACTGAAGACGACTTATGATGGAACATTGACATATTATATGAGACCATCTGAAGATTTTGAAGTATAATTCACCTATCTAGTATAGGAAAATTCTTTTGAATATTTTTAAAGAAGGGTGAATTTTATAGTTCACTTATCTATGTCAATTGATATTTCAAGGTTCCAAGGAAAAAAATACAAACAAGCAAATATAATTTCACGAACAAAAAAATCACAATCACAATCTTATATTTTAGATTTCACGTAAGTTAAGAGTTAAGATGGTAATTTGCTTTGGTTTTCTATTTCACGTGAAAAAAGAATTACCTATGTAAGATGGTCATTTACTTAAATTTAAATTTTACGTGAAAAAAGAGTTAAAATGTTAATTTGCTAAAACTTAAGATTTCACGTGAAAAAAGTTTTAAAGATGGTAGTTAACTTAAATTTTAAATTTCACGTGAAAAAAGAGTTAAGATATTAATTTCACGAATTTACTAACAATCTTAAATAATATACATAAATATGTACCTAATTACTTCAAAAAACGAGTTAAAATGGTATTTTGCTTAAATTTAAGATTTCACGTGAAAAAAAGAGTTAAGATGGTAATTTAATCGCAATGTCTAAATCATACCCTTAAAATTTATATAAACTTAAAATAAGACAACAAATTTAAGACCACTTTAGATCCTTATTTCACGTGAAAAAAAGAACGATAGGTAAAATCAAATCAAAAAAAAAATCGAGAGAAGGCACATAACTAATTAGAAATTCGGTCTTTGTAAAAACCTAAAGGAGTACACAATTTTAAGAACACTTAAGTTTCTTGTTTTCATGCGAAAAATTTTAATAATTTAAAACATAAATATGTAGGTATGTAGGAACTAAGATTTGTTTAAACTTGAAATTCCACAAGAATTCTAAGTTAAATAAATCAGAAAAGAGCTGAATGTCTGTTTTCCATTTGGAAAAAAAATATCCTTAGGTACTTTAAAATTTCTTATTAGAAATTAAATAGGCATTGTTTAAATGTTTAAATTTCACCGGGAAAAAATTATCTGAGCTTACTGTGGAAAAAAAACAAATTAAGTATTTTAATAATCAAGTGAAAATTGTGTTTGGTTGATTTTTTTTTTATTTCACGCGAAAAGAATTACTTTAATTTTCATATGTCTAGCACTATAAGTTTTAAATTAATTTAATTAATAATATTTCGTTAAATTGTTTGGTTCACTGGAACGAATTTCGTGTGAATTTAAGCCCATAAATGTCTATTTGATAGGCTTAAATTCCTTTCTTTTGAATACAAAATTTGTAAGTCCTAAATGACTTTCATCGATTCCATGACAAACAAACAGATTTTATTATTTAAAAAAATAAAAACAAATCCATGATTTTATGACATCAAAGTAGCAAAAATTACGTGTAAATCAGGTGAAATTATTAATTAAAGTTTTTTTGATTGATATACTCCCAAATTCAAAACCCGTGAATTTTTTGCAGTGAGTACAATACACAGCCTCATGTCAAATAAAATATTGACGACGAAAATAAATAATTCACACACTGTAGTTCCAAAATTTCACACGAAAAACAATTTATTGAATTTCCCGAACAAATAATATTAAAATAGTTGGAAGCTTAATTCGCTTATATGCGCACTAATTATTAAAATTCAAATTAAAACTAAGTTTGTGGTGTGTTTCTCATTTAAGTGCCTTGATTTCACGTGAAAAAAAATTAGATGAATTTCTAAGTTGAATAATAATGACATTTTAACTTAATTTTGTTTCAATGTTACAACAATAAATAAAGTGAAACAAAAATACATAATTCATTAATTTCATGTGAAAAAATCTAATTTTGTTTTCGTTTCCTTGATTTGCAAATATTCCTAACTTAAGATGCCTTTAATTGTGAGTATTTCCCTACAAAAGCGAAAATTTTTTGTATCAAATAATAAAATAACTCCCTCAATTTTAAGGTCTTGAATTATTTTCCCATGAACTGGGAATTCACAAAAGATCAGTAGATGAATAATATATTGCCGCTCCCCTTTCACAATGAACAACACTTTTCTACTACGTTATACTAACATTTTTTGTGATAGGAGCATCATTAATTTCTTTCTAAAAACCATTGACAGTTGATAGGAAAATTAATGTCAGCATCGGGCATAAAAAAAGTCCCATAAAGGCCATTACAGATATCAGATATGGTGACCATCCGCGAAATTTATGAACAATAGTTGTCACTTTCTCAGAAGATTTCAATATTTTAAGAGACCCTTTCCCTAAATATTCTGTATTTTATTACCATTTACGACAATATCTCTAAGTTTTTATGAAAATGGGAACTTTTTTGAACAAAAATAAATTGTGAATTATGTATGTATTTTTTTATAAAAAGGTTCAATTGTTCCTTATTAAAAGAAGGTACAAATCTATTTAATTTTAAAAAATTGATTTTCAACTAAGCCAAAATGTATTGAATTTTTCTAGATTAAAAAAAATATATTAAAATATGAACACGGTCACCTTAATTATTGACGATCAGTAGCTGCACAATTGGGAACAAATAAAAAAAAAAACAACCATCACTTTATAATATACTCCGCCTTGTGGGATTGAATTTTTCGAAAGTTTTTCTTATGGGAAAACGAATATCTTCCATATAAACTATACAGCAGCAGCCACCTGCTCCCACAGCCAGTTATTTATCCGCCGGCAAAAAAAATGCTGTGTGTACCCAAACCAATCACCAAATGAATTATGATCGCGACACAAATATAAATCATAGTTTGAAATCGCACCACCGCGGAACTTATCTACCAATATTCCTACATTTGTACATAAATACTTACCTCTTGCGCTTATGGCGCGACTGGCACGTTCAGTCAAAAAGTCGCTTAGCCTCCTCAAATTGCTTGGCGATAAGTTTGACATAAATATGGAAAGTCAATAATCGAGACCGATCAAAATAAAAAAAATATAAAAAAAAAATAAGCAATCGGAAGAGTGGTGTGGATTTGGAGGAACTTTTATCCTACTATACCAAGCCACATGATTACAATGGAACTCTTCGTTTGCTATAATATACCTAAGCTTGTTTAAGCTATAGTGATGGTGATGGTGATGGTGCTGTGCTGTGCGGTGTCTGCCAAATTGAAAGTCCATGTTCGATTTGGTGGTAATTCGATCGCTGTTGTCCAGAAGGGGAAGGAGGCGGACGGAAAGGGGGATGAAGGAGGAGATTACCCACTGCGCCAGCACTCACTATCTACAGGTGTCCGGAATAGTTACTCTCTGTCATGCTATTAAAATGCGCTAGCAAATCGTGTTTGTTTCGTGATCGAATCAATTCGTTGCCACGTGAACTTTGCTCTATAAATTTTTCTGTATGTACACACTACACAGATACCTAATATATAGTTGCTATGATGTGGCGTTTCAGGGTCTCAAATTTTGGGATATCTTGAAATTGTAAGTCTCCATTCACATAGATCATATTTAAAATGTAAAATCTGTAATTTGCAATTGAATGATTAATTTGAAAGAATATTCACAGTAAAGTCAATCAATCGTTAAAAAATATGGGATTGGTTAAAAAGAAACAGCAGGAGTTCTTTTCAAATGGCTTATCTCATTTCGCATTAGGCTGGGAATGCAAATTACTAAGTCAAAGGTTTTTAAAGCCTGAGAAAAAAAAAACATGAATTTGTCCCCCAAAATGAAAAATTATTTACTTATTTATTTTTCACAGAAAAAAAAGAGAAACAGAAAAGAAAACTTTGAGAGTGAAATTGACAAACTTTAGAGCAACAGAAAACAAAGCTTTGTATACAAACTACATGTATGATCAATTTAATGGCGGATCGAACTACTACCTACTCTCACGTGAGAAATGGTTGAATCAAGAGCGGTAAAAGCTTTCTAAGAACAAACTTTTTAAATGGGTTCTTAAATTAAGCAGCCATTTATAAAACTTTGTTCGAAGTGGTTGGAAAAAGAGTGGCAAGAGCTTTTTTCGAACAAAATGACTACTTAATTTATGGCACAATTTTAAAAGTTTGTTTGAAAAAAAGCTCTTATACCATTCTTTGTCCAACAATACAGGAAAAAATGAGTGCTTAATTTATTCAGCCATTTTTAAAATTTGTTTGAAAAAAACTCTTTCCACACTTTTTCAAACCATTTCGAACAAATTTTTCAAATGGCTGCTCAATTTATGGGACCATTTTAAAAGTTTGTTCGAAAAAAGTTCTTACCACCAATCTTTGTCCAACCATTTCGAACAAAGTTTAAAAATGACCGCTTAATTTATGAACCCATTAAAAAAAAAATTGCGAAAAAAGATCTTACCACTTTTGGTCCAACCATTTCGAGCAAACTTTTAAAATTACCGCTTAATTTATGGAATAATTTTAAAAGTTTGTTCAGAAAAAAGTTCTTACCGACACTTTTGGCCCAATTATTTCGAATACACTTTTAAAATGGCCGCTTAACTGTTTGTCCAACCATTTCGAACAAACTTTTAAAATGGCTGCTTTCATTTATGGAACCATTTTAAAAGTTTGTTCGAAAAAAGCTTTTTCCACCCCTCTTTGTCTATACTTTTCGAACAAACTTTTAAAATCGCCGTTTAATTTATGAAATCATTTTAAAAGTTTGTTCGAAATTTACCACTCTTTGTTCAACCATTTCTCACGTTAAGCCTACATTGAAAACATCGTGCAGATTGTGCAGTCGTATCGTGCAGTTGTAGAAATTCTGGACAATTTTTTTTAGGAAAGTTAACGACATAAATACCACCAATCCTGGCACCAACTTTATCTGACAAATTTAAAGGTATATTTCCCTCAGTGTATCCAGACCATAATTTGAAAACCAAAAAAAAAAATTCATTCGCAAATCATCAACACTTACATGTCACCTAATTTCTACTCTTCAAAAATAACAACAACAAACCTCCAATGACAAAACTATCCTAATGCTCAAAGTTGAACCTTCCATACCTATACCCCAGTGATGAGGACATCCCATCACAACGCGACCAACTGACCCTAAACCAAACACATCCTATATACTTACAACTTCCCATGTCCTCATATGCCAACAAAAACTTCCCCTGATGTCATCACAATGTCATATGGGGGCCGAATATGGCATCACAGACAGTGTAAACGTCTTCCATAGTTAATGTCTCGTTCAAGGCTTAATTCGGTTGTTGTGTGGTCTTTGAGCGATGATGATGATGATGATGCGTTTGTTCGTTCGTTACCCGGATGTAACAAAGATGCCTGCGAGAAAAAGCTCACCTAAACTTAAATGACATCCTCACCCAAACACACACATCAACATCAACAGCAACACAAATGCAAACAACAATAACAACACACAACCATCCACCATTCACCAGGATATGGTAGTGATGATGCATTTTGCGGTCTGTCAGTTAGAATAAGATTTGATGGCCGTCGTCGACGTCATCGTCACCGACGTCGCCGCCGCCGCCAGCTGCCCCCAAAAAATCCTACACTCTGGAGCTAGAAAAGTCAGCCAGCAGCGTGTCATGTCAGTTTTAGTCGCGCTATAATAACGAGACCGAGGAGGTTTGGGTCGCATCAGTTGGTATAGGTATAGGTTGTTTGAAAGGACGAGTGAATATATTTTTGGGATATTTGTGTGTCTATCCCTTCGCATGCAACACTCACGCACATGCAACAATATAACATGCTAACCACTCGTCGTTGTCGTCGTTGTTGCTCCACACTGACCTGACACTCTTAACCAGCCAAGGACACGCCATATAACGACGAACGATTTATGCACTAAATGCGAAACGGATGCTCGCTCAGGCTCACACACACTCTGTTCTATATAGTCGTGTCGGTCGTTTCCGGTCATCGTCGTCGGAATGTATCTCTAGGTGATGTGGATAGATTTTGACACTTTTGTGGCCGAATGGCGTTGGTTTTGAATACGTGATTGCTGCATAAGGTAACAGATGCACTGCAGCTAGGTATATACCTATGTGTGGCATGATGATGATGGGCCACTTTGATATCCAAATGATGCTCGGTGCAACATCGCATTTATAGGTATGATAACAACAAAAAATTAAATTTGAGATGCGATACCGTCACCGTCCGTCGTCGTCGTCACCATCATCGTCACCGGACCTCCTCGAGACTCAAACTCTTTGTTTGCAAATTTCACTTATTCATCCATTCATCTGTCATAAATCACTCAAGAGTTATAATATATGGTGGACCACCATGATGGTTGGTTTAATGGCCGAACTGGCACAAACAATGCTTTATAGGTGAGTCCTGTTGATGGTCCTGTGTGCGAGCGATGGATGCAACTTGATGGGGCGGTGGTGGTGATGGTGATGGTGTATAGGTAGGTACAGCTGGTTAAGTGGCAGACAAATCATCTGCTGTCATCGCATTGACGTTTTCATGAAATTTCACATCTTTTTGCCGGTCATGCGCGCTTGCAAGTTACTGCGCCTGATGCTTGATAATAAACAAGAGGATCACAGATCAGATGCAATGGGCCTGGTCAATTGTGTCTCAATGGCATCGTCACGATTTTGAATGGTTTTATGCTGAGAGAGCTTGCAAATTCATAAATACCAACCTATACCTAACCTATAAACAACAAAGTCGCACTTCTCAATTTCTCAAGAGCGCGAAAGAAAATTGAAATCGAATGATTGGATCTTATGTTGGGAGTTGTGATGGAATCAAAAGGTTCTTCTTTTGGTCTTGAAGCAAGTTCTTATATTACATAGTACTCAATCTCTTTGGACAGATGAACAAAAAAATAGATGAATATCAGAATGTCATGCAAACAGCGAAGATTATGTCGATAGAGAGTTTCAAGTATAATGCGTTTGAAATTATTTTGGATTGAAAGTCAGCCATTTTGTAATCGAAAATGTTCTAAGGTTTCTATTTATAGAATGGATGCACAGTGGATCCAGTTGTATGGAGAGGCGGTCTTAATTTAATACAATCTGAACCATTTAATTGATTTTTATGAATCTTTCTAATAACTCTGTCTCAAATCATTGGTTGAAAGTTGTTGCTTAATTTAAGCTTTCTCCGACAAAGATCTGATAGTGTTAAAAAAAATAATAATAATACCTACAGTAAAAATAAATCATTAAAACAAATTTCCGCCTACTGGCACGCCTACTTTTAAAAAAAAGTAATATTTTTTTCAAAATTATCAAACACTTGATCTTGATGTTCTTATAAAATTATATATAGATCTTGTTATTTTTTTTATTTTTTCATATAAAGTTTTTTTGCCACGCGTATTGAGTTGTAGTCTAAGCCCTATAAGATCTGAACGATCCAAGAGATTTTTATAAAATTTTCAGACATGATAAACGAAAGTATATACAACAAAGTATCGTTAACAATTTTCCCTATTTTAATAAATTGTATATACATACATAAGTGCCAAATGCCAATAATGATGTCTGTCAACTTAGCATTTTATCACTTTAAAATTTTAAGATTCTAATAATAATTGGATTTACTGTCGTGAAAAATTGTCGGCCTTGGTGTTTTTTTTTAAATAACCCCTGGTAATGCTAACTTGACCGTTAAGATAGCATTACCACCCCTCAACAAAAAAAATAATTATATCGTTAAATCTTCTGAATTTGAAGTAAATTTGTCGTGAAATAAAAAAAAATTGTCGCATTTGTTTTTTTTTTAAATAATATATACGAGACGTCAAGTTACCATTACCACTCCTCAAAAAAAAAAAAAATATTTATTTCATAATACATATATCAGGTGTGTTTTATTCATTGCTGCATAGCCATTAGCCAGCACAGCAAAATTTCCCTTGGAAAATAAAAACAATTTGATTCCTGGCGAAATAGAAGTCAGTAAAAAAAAATATGGCTGTGCTGGCGATAGAACTTTGAAATGAACGTCTAGAGTGAGTAATCGTTTTATTCAGACTTGTGCTGCACTGGGCGCTGGCTATGCAGCAGTGAATAAAACACACCTATCGTGAATTATTCGTAAATTTTTCGTGAAAGAAAAAAATGTTCGCACAATTTTTTTATAATTTTTCAAACCCCGTTTTGTCAAAAAAATATATGTTTTATCCATTTGATGTGCTTGCCTGGTGATTTGATTTAATTTTATTTTTTGAAGAAACTTTCCTCAAAAGTAAAATTATCAGAAGTTGAAGAAATTCTTTAAAATAGTGTAACTAAGGCCATCTAGTGGCCTTTTCTTGAAGCTTTGAAAATAAAATAAATTAAAAAAATTAAACAAAACTAGAAAATTTGAAATAAAATCACCAGGCGCCCATGCGGAGGTATAGGAGCGATGGAAGTTTTGAGTATTAGTTCTGTAATTTCTCTAAGCTTACTTAAACCATCAAAGAACTCTCTTTTATCTCCTTTCACTGTCTCCATCACAAGAATGAAACCGATCTATTTATTAGTAACTCATTTTTTTTTTTTAACACAACGATGAGACTTGGAGGAGTCAAGCAAAAAATAAACCTGTTTTGCATGCAGAGTTTAAGAAATAGAAACCAATAGTAGAACAAATAAAAGAATGGAAGAACAAAACCAAACAAATAAGTAGAACGAGAAAGGAAGAAAAATGTTTGTCTACTTGCTTTGTCAATATGATCGCCTGGTAGATCAAAGTTAATTTCGTATGAAATATAAACCAGCGTGGCCCGGGCGGGGTGTAAGAAATAGAAAATATAAGAACAAAACAAAGCAAATGAGTGGAGAAAAGAAAAAGAATGCGTTATTACAAAATAAGTAGAAGGATGTGTAACGAGAAAAGAAGGAGAAGAATGTGTAACGAGAAAAGAAGGAGAAGAATGTGTAACGAGAAAGGAAGGAGAATATCTTGTTTAAATTTGAGACAAAATTACTAAAGGAATACACTTGCTTCGTCAGTATGATTGCCTATTAGATCTGTTGGTATTGGTTTATTGGTATTGGTTTATTGGTATTCCTTTACCAATTTCGTCGCAAATTTCAAAAACAAATTCTCCTTATTTTCTCGTTACGCATTCTTCTCCTCCATTTCTGGTTCCACTAATTTGTTTTGTTTTAGCATTCCATTACTTGTTCTTGTTTTATATTTCTTACAATCTTACATACAAAACATTGATCTATGTACTCCTAGATAGATCGACAAGTATTTTGTTCTGCAATAGTATTGCAAATTACAAGGCAATGGCAAACACACAAAAATTCTACCTAAGGCTATGCGCGCACTCTACTGCTTTCACATGCTTGCCTGGTGATTTAATTCAACTTTTTGCAGAAAAACACATTCTTCTCACCCTCTCAATGATATGACCCACAGGAGTCAACAAAAAGTAAAATTATCAGAAGTTGAAAGAAATTCTTTAAAATAGTGTAACTAAGGTCATCTAGTGGCCTTTTCTTGAAGCTTTGAAAATAAAATAAATTAAAAAAAAAAAACAAAACAAGAAAATTTGAAATGAAATCACCAGGCGCCCATGCAAAGCAATGGAAGTTTTGAGTATTAGTTTTGTAATTTCTGTAAGCTTACTCAAACTATCAAAGAATTTAGTACAGCCTTCAAAGAATTTAGTACAGACTCTTTTACTTCCTTCACTTTCTCCATCACCGATATATGTGTTAGTAGCTCAATTTTTTTTTAACACAGCGATGAGAATTAGAGAAGTCAAGAAAAAAATAAACCTGTTTTGCCAGAAGAAGAATAGAAAACAAGAACAAATAATAATACGCAAGATCAAAACAAAACAAATAACTGGAAGGAGAAAAGCGGAACGAAAAAGAAGCTCTACTGCTTTCACATGTTTGCCTGGTGCTTTGATTTAATTTTTGAAAAAAATGAAATTTGAATGTATGAATTTACCTCACTCTCCTGTTTTCCATGCAGAGTGTACGAAATAGAAGAAAGAATAAATAAGAGAATGCAAGAATAAAACAAATTACTGGAAGGAGAAAAGAAGGAGAATGTTGAATTTTGAGATAAAATTGGTACACTTTCTTTGTCAACACGATCGCCTGATCAAAGTAGTATTCGTATGAAAATATAAACCAGGGTCGCCCGGTCAGAGTGTTAGAAAAAGAAAACAAAACAGAATCAAATGAGTGGATCAAGAAAATAAGGAGAAGAATGTGTTGTTGCAAATTAGTAGAACGAGGAAAGGAGAAGAATGTAAGAATGTCTTGTTGAAATTTGAGATAAAACTATTAAAGGAATAGCCTTGCTTTGTCAGTATGATCGCCTGTTAGATCAAAGTTTATTTCATATGAAAATATCATTGGCTCGGAAAATACCTTTTTTTTCTCATTACACTAGTAAAATGAGTTATTTTTTTCTTGCATTCTATTTGATGGCTCTTGTTTAATTTACTGGTAAATTTATTCATACGAAATTTACTTTGATTTACTAGGCGATCATGCAATGTTGTCTCAAATTTTAAAAAACACATTCTTCTTCTTTTCTCGTGACACTAATATTTAACTCATTATTTTTCTTCTTTTCTCGTTCCACTAATTTGTTTTTTTCTTACATTCTATTATTTTTTCTTTTTCCTACATTCATAAAAAATGCGTTTATTTTTTACTTCACTCCTCCAAGTCTCATAGTTATGTAAGAAAAAAATTGAGCTATTAATACATAGATCGGTTTCTTTTATGTGATGGAGAAAGTGAAGTAAGGAACAAAACAAATTAGTGGAACGAGAAGAGAAGGAGAACATTTTTGTTCACTTGCTTTGTCAACATGATTGCCTGGTAGATCAAAGTAAATTTCCAGTGTGGCCCGGGCAGAGGGTACGAAATAGAAAACAACAACAAAGCAAAGAAAATGAGTGAACCGAGAAAAGGAGAAGAATGTTTTGTTGCAAATTATTTTAGTTTCTTTTTCGTACACTCTAAAAAAAAAAAATATTTATTTTTTTTCTTTTCTCCTCCAAGTTTCATTGTTGTGTGAAAAAAATTGATCTACTAGTTAATAGATCGACAAGAATAATATGGCGGTTAATGTTCAATTCAGTTGCCCAACGGATGTAATTTTACAAATATTTCGCTGTCAGAATATTATTTGCAAAATGAGAATTAATCTTTAAAAAAAATTACTGTCAAAATTTTTGATTTGGAGTTGTAATGATTATATTACGGGTGTGAACAAGCGTAATTTTTATATCCCTGCAACGTAAAATTTATAAATCTAAAAAAATTATTAGTAATTTTAAAAACATAAAGATAATAATGTCGATTATGGAATCCCCAAAACTGGATCCGCAGTGATTCGCAGTGCAGTGCTCTCGTTTCTCTTTACCCATTTGTCGTGAAAAGAAAAGAGAACACTGTACTGAGAATCACCTCCGGATTAGTGAATGTGTATTCCATAATCAGCATGAATAATTAAAATTCCAGCTTGTTACGATTTCCAACTTATGGGGCATTTCACGTGAAGCGGATAGCAAAAAAAATGCTTAGTCTTTCTGTTATCTACACTTGTTTTGATTCTTAACATAAATACATAAGGATTTTGAATTTTGAGGTTTGGTGCTCCAGTAAAGTTTCAGCAAGCTATGGGTACGCAATGGAGCCGAAAATGCGGTCATCTCCTTGAAATTAAATTGCTAACAACCGGTTTCTATACAAAAATCTCACTGTTTTGAGTGACGCAATTAAAATAATGTATCTTCGAAAATCTAAACGATTAGATATCCCACCCTAAAACTTGGCATGTAGTATCTCTAATGTATGAGCTTTATTTTGAAACTTAAGAAAAAATAATAAAATGGAATAAGTTTCCCAGAATCTGACTTGAAATATTAATTTCCGGTTTTCTATCAACGAAAAAATTGGCTTCCGGTTTAAATTTCAGAAATAAAAAGAATATTTACCATTTTATTCCTCCATTAAAATAATTTTTTTATCGCTTCATTTAATTTATCAACATTTTTCTTTAAAACACACCCATAGCTTGTTGAAACCTTACAAGCACCAAACCTCAAAATTAAAAATCCTTCTGCATTTATGTTAAGAATCAAAAGAAGTATAAATAACAAAGATGAACGAACCACTTTTTTCGTCGTCCGCTTTACGTGAAATGCCTCTTATTTATACATAGACAGAAAATGGCTCCTGGAATCTGTATACAAGCTATCATCATAATTGTCACATACAACTCAGATTTGGTACCAACTTTTTTGACGTTTGTGCATTAATTAATTAAATTTCAAAATTAAAATTTGTGAAATGCTTAATTAAAAGTTTTACAAGTTAGCGATTTTCCTTAAATTATGCATTTTCACCTTAGTTGTGAACCAAAAGAAATTACGAATTCAATCGGTTAAAATATGAAAAAAAAAATTAAGTTTATAAATTTTATATCTCCGTTAATAATTCAATTCGAGCTAAGGTCGCAAAAAAAAACAAAACAACACATACATTATACTAACATTACGTCAGCCGTAATTATTAATTTGCTTTGACTTCCTTTTTTTCTTTTTAACTATCCTTCCTTATGTACGTATTTTATTTTTTGCCAGATCCCTTTCTCAATGCATCTGTGTGTTTGATTTGTTTTTTTTTTTGTTTTGTATTTATATTTTTGACGAAGATTGACTGACATTTCAGGAGCCTGACATTGACAAGTTCATTGTGGTTATGTTCTTGTGTTTGTGTATATTGTTCACCCCTTTCCATCACCCACTATACCACCGCATCAACCCATAGTCAATGTTATACCCACAATATAACACACATACCTACAAACAATCTATATAAATATATTCATTATAATCACTGATGACATAATCAAAAAGGACACAAGAAAATCACCGACAATAACAACAATAAGAAGAGAGAAAAAAAACAACATCATAACCTCTCATATATACTTACACATATATAAAGTGTATATGTATATACATATGTTCAATTCATCCAAACGCAACTGACATTGCATTTGACTGTGACTGACATCTCTCCGGGAATCGATTATCCTGTCAACTTTCGCCCCATTACCCTTTTTCTGCGTATCCGGTTCCGTGTGTATATCCTTGCCCCCTCACCCCCTCCCCCCACTGATTGACTCACACTTGATGGTTCTTTATTTTCACTTCTTTTCTGTGTGCAAGAGGACATGTTGTGTGACATGATTATATACGCTGGGTGATGTTATGTGTGCGGTGCTTTATACTGTTGCTGTTATGGTTGCCGATGATGATGATGGTGGGTGGGAAAAGGAAGAGCGTAATTGAATTTGTCCAATGTCAAGATAATGACGAAAAAAATCACACACACACAATGTACGAAAATAATTTGCAAAAATACAACAACAAAAAAAGAACACAAAATCAGTGTCCTGTCCGCATGTCATTCAGTGTCATTTATAAAAGCCATGATTTCTTTTATCCATTTTTTTCTTCATTCAGCAGGACAGTGCCGTGGGTGAAGGAAGGGAGGTGGTGTTGGTTATTTCTTTGGTGATGAGGGGCAAGAAAAATTATAATTTAGACATGAAAATGTCATGTACACTGCGTATATTGTGTACGTAGTAGGCATAACTACTCTATTTCACCATCAAAAAGTATACGTGTGTGTTTTCTTTTTAGTGAAAACAACCATCCAAAACCACTAAAAGGATCCTCAAGGTGACCATTTTTTCAAACTATGAACGTCATATTATGAAATCTTTAATTAAATCTGGAAACATTGCAAACCTGGATTTGAATGTAAAAATAGTTTCCTATTGATATTCCCATCGATATGAACGCCACTTCTAGAAATTTTACGGAGGGTCAAAAGCCCCTAAACAGATTTCCATGAATATCTCCTAAACGACTACTTTAAGAGGAAAAGTGTTCAAGACATATTTGAAGGTTAGACAATTTCCTAAAAAAATTGTCTTCAGTAATTTTTTCATAAAGTCAACCGATGTTAAGATAATTCAGATTCAAAAAGATAAAGAAAAGATACGAGGATTTTAATGCCCAGAAATTATTGGAAAAATTAAAAATATTCTTAATCACATTAAACTTGGTAAAAACGCTGCATTTATGTCATTAGAACACAGAATCAAAAGAGTCCATTAAAATATGTTGGTTGAACGTGAATTTTTTAGGAGGGGGAGGGGGGAGGAAAGAAAGATGAAGAAACATATATTTTTTCAAGGTTCGTAAAATATTGCTCGCAAATCATAAAATACATATCTTTTTTTCCACGAACCACAAAAAATTTAGGTAGCTCGCGAACAATAAAATGTTCGATCTATAACAATTTATAGCTAGTTCTCTCACAAACAAACTAAATCCATTTTTTTTTTCTGTAAAATTCAGGTAAAATATGGTTCGCTCCGATAAGAATCCGAAAAGATCCTAAAAATAAATCATTCTTGATCAATTTTCCATTCAGTTCGGTTATGAAGTGAAAAATTTTGAAAAAAACACAAAAATTCTAAAAGAAAGTGAACATTTTTTAAAACCGAAAAATTTTGAAAAAATCAAAAATTTTGAAAAAAAAAATCAAAAAAAATTTAAGATAAGTAAAAAAACAATTGAAAAAAGGCAAACATTTTGAAAAAAGTCAAAATTTTTGAAAAAAGTCAAAAAAAAATTTAAGAAAAAGTCAAAAACTTTGAAAAAAGGGAAGCATTTTGAGAAAAATCAAACATTTTTGAAAAATTCAATAAATTCGGAAAATTTTGAAAAAAAAAGAAAAATTCAAAAAATTCAAACATTTAAAAAAAAGTGAAATAAAATTTGAGAAAAGTGAAAAAAAAATTTGAGAAATGTCAAAAATTTCAAAAACAGAGTCAACAATTTTAAAATATGTAAAAAAAACTTTGAAAACAATCAAACATTTTGAGAAAACACAAAAAATTTTAAGAAAAAGTCAACATTTTTGAAAAAGTTGAACATTTTGAAAAATATAAAAACCTTGCGAAAAAGTCAAAAATTTGAAAAAATTCAAAAGTCAAAAATTTTGAAAAGTCAAGGTTTTTTAAAAAAGTGAAAAATTTGGAAAAAAGTAAAAAAAAATTGAAAAATATGGAACATTTTGAGAAAAGTAAAAAGTTTTGGAAAAAATTTTGAAAAAAGTCACATTGACAGTTTTTTTTTATTTTAATGGCTCGTAAATAGTTGCCGCGTGATTAATTTGGGAACGAATCATATTTTACAGATCTCTAGATAATTGAATCGATAGTGAAACTGAATTTTTTTTAAAGGAAGCAAAAAAAAAAAGATTCGCGATCGAATCAAAAATAAAGTTCCCCTTTTGAATTATTCACGAGAGAACGAAACATATTTTATCGCTCTTGTTCTTTTGTTTAATGTTGTAAATTTTAAGGAACAACTAAATTGAATGATTTATCCTCTTTTTTGTACGTATTGACCTACTAAAAGAAGCAGGAGGTTGCGTCCAAAGATTCCAGTGAATTTGTTCTTTGAATTGTCTTTTGTGTCGGTTTTAAAAACTCTCCTCAGGTTTATCTAACTAAGAGGGGACCACCACTATCTTATGGTGCGGGTGCGAAATTTTCGTCACCTTCCCAGGAACCGAGCTCATTGTAGTGTCACCTAAAGTAAGTGTAGTTTTTATATTACCTTCTATGGATTACTATGGAACACGTTCAATTCCAAGCTGCCAAAGTTTTAATTTTTTATAAAACACAAACTAAAAAATTTAAATGTCCTATTGAAAAAAAAGAAAAAAAAAAACTAAATGGTCACCCTGGTCATATATTCATATGTGCGAATGATTGACAGGCTGATTGTGAAATTATGAAGGTGGTGGATGATATTTTTTTTTTTTTTTTTGGAAGCTGTTAGGAAGATGATGGCTCTTATGCCAATGAATCGCATATCAAGAGTGTAAAGCATTCTATCTATAGAAGGAATATTATCCTCCGCATATGTCCTTATTGTCGTTCCTTTTTTTCCTTCATCTTCACTATTATTATTTTTGTATGTCGTGAAGACTTTGAAGGAGAGCGACAGAAAGTTGACAAAAACAGATCTTTTACCCGCGCCATCATAATATCATGAACTTTATTTAGGCAAGCATTGCAGAGTGTGTCCTTCCACAAATATCCTGTCATCCTATATACATATAGGTAGGTAAGTAGGAAGATAGGTAAGGTATAGGTAACTATGTGTTTGGATATTTCTGGGTGATGTTTGCTCTCAATTACGCCAAAGGACAAAAGAACTTCTCTGATGTTGGCGACACGATGCTGATGCTGCTTCTGATGATGATGTCTACGTTCATATCGTTGACGAAGAGAGAGCTCACCTTGCGTTATTTCATCCATACCTACATACCTAACAAACAAAAACACCTTCAAGGAGCTCATCGGTTTTTGGAAGTTTGATGACAAAAAAAGAAAAAAAAAACAGATTTCATTTCAGGGACCAGGACTTGTCTGACTGCCTGTCAGTCATTATCATTCCAGAGCACGCACAATGCGTGGAAGTCCTTAATGTGTGGCAGAAGCATTCTATATAAGCGAGAGGAGGGGAGGGGTGCTGTGGGTGAGCAACACACAACAAAGCCGATAGAACCAAACATCAGCGTCATCGTCGTCGTCGTTATGTTGATTTCGTCCTCTCTCTGGGTTTGTTTGTTTGTCCTTTGCGTAATGTGGCGTTGTTCGTATATAGAAAGTCCTTTGTATGACAAGAGTAAAACGTCAACTTTTGATGACATTGTCAACTCAAATGTCATATACACATCAGCGGCAGGCAGTAAAGTAGAGATGAGAGACAAGCCGCAGGACATTGTGTAGATGAATGTATATTCTATTCTATATCTATGGAGGGAAGGTGATGGTTGGGTTGTTTTAATGTTAACGTGCGTACCTATACCTACAGGTTATTTATATATGGGGAGTTTGGATGATGTTTGGATTATGTTAAAAAAAAAAAAAAACAATTAGGTCAGGTTCAATATTGTATAGGAGGTATGTTTTGCATTTTAATGAACTCCAGGAATTTTGAAAACTTTAAGCATTTCTCCATTTTACCCGCCACTTAGTTGAGTAAACAATTTTTTTTTAAACAAACTATTCCAATATAGGGCATCTCTATATTATTATAGTTGGATCAGGATGTCACCCTTCAAATTGTGTGAGTATTATTATTATTATTTTTTTTTAAATGTCAAAATAATTCACTTTAATCCCATTAACATTATCATGATTGGCATCCTTTTAAAAACTCTTTATAATACAACAACCACAGGCTGAAATGACAGTTTTTGTTTTTCAATCAATTATTTATTAACAACCATTTTGTATATATGTATGTTCATATAGTGTTTTATTTTTTTTTCGCCATTTTTTTTTTTGCTACCTCTCGATCTCGATTGACATTAACCTGTCTATCGATTTAATGAATTTATTGTCAGTCATTGAAATCAATAAACACCAGGATATCGTTGTGATGTTTTTTTTTTTATTTTTTGTTCTCTTATTCAGTTATATACACTTTTATCCTTCAATCAAAAACATAAAAGACTTTAATCGTAGGTATAGTTAGTGCGGGAAAACAGTAAAAAAAAAAACACCAAATTCTCGAACCTCATGGAATTCGAAACCCGACAAATTAATGAATAAACAAACAGAGCGACATTGGGAGCGCTTGTGATGGTTGGGCAAAAATTAATAACTCTTTTAGTAGGTATGCTGTTATCAGGAAGCCTTCTCTTTGTACGTATAGTTTGGAGAACACAGAGGCATCGCGTGACGTTAGATAGTCAGGGGCTCAGGGGGCTCCAATCCTGATCATTGATAACAGACTTTCGTAATCAAAATCTGAAGTGAATTTTGATATGAAATTTTGACAGCCAATCAGAAAGGGGGAAGGGAAAGATAACTTCAGCTGAACAAGTCTATCTTAAATCAATATTGCAATTGTCAATTAATTATCAATTTATAGTTGATAAATATTGAAATTTGGTGCATTTAAGTTCAATTTATAAAAAAATTATAAAATATTTTGAAATAGAAAATTAAAATTGAAAAATTTGTAAAAAAAAAAATTAATAGGTATACATATTATAATAAGAAATAAATTAATTAAACAAAATCTGAAATTTTTTTGACACCAACGCTATGTATGCCATCTGATTTCTTAAATAAATCTTTATTTTTTAGTTTAATTTTTTATATAAAAAAATTTGCAAACATTTTTAAGAAAAAAATTGGTACGCAATTATTAAGGCAGAGTTAAAAAATAATTTTGAAGAAAAATCATCTACCCATTTTCGAAATATCGAATTTTCTTAAAATCCAATTTTTTTTTTGAAAATTTTTGTATGCAATATTATTCAAATTTATTAGAAGCTCTGGTGTAAAAAATTTCAAATCGGTTGGACATATAATGAGGTAGTCGAAAACGAACAAAATTATAGATACCATTTTTAATCGATAGAACATTTTTTTATCCAACAATATGATATATATCGTACTAATTTTAGCGCACATAAAAAATTTTAATCAAAATTGTAGGAGCCGTTTTTGAGAAAAATGAGATTTTCCTAACCGGTTTTTAATTTTTTGTTTGGGACCATTATTTTGGGTTATAATAATAATTTGTATTAAAAACTGGTAGGTGCTAAATTTAATAAAAAAAGATCAAGTCTTTTTCGAATTACATATTATATATTTAAAAAAAATTTTTTTAACTTCTTTAAAAATCCAGACAAACAATACTTTAAAACTTTTTGAAACATTCTTCACAAAACAGATCAAAATCAGTTGAATCGTTTTTGAGGAAATCGAAAATGGAAAAAAATGGTTCTATGGGAAGTACCTACCATTTATAACAACTTTGCAAAAAAAATTTCAAAAAAAGTGTAGGCACGTTTTTTAGACAAATATTTTTTTAATTTTTTGCTTACAAAAATTTGAACGGCAGCTAGGTACTGTTATTTTTGGTCATTAAAACAACTTAAAAAAGAAAATAAATTAGTTATCGTTTTCAATTTATAGAAATTGTATTAATTTTTTTATAATTTTTAGATTTAGAAGTTAAAGGAAAATAAATAAAATAATAAACGTTTCGGCGGAATGCGACAAAATCATCGATTGATAAAATTGACAATAGTAACGGGCTTAACAAAAAAAGCTGCCGAAATAAATATACAGTCGGTACTTAAGATCTTGAAAGAACACTTGCCCTTTCTTTCGCACTATTGCAATTGCAAGAATTCCTATAGGAAGATCTCGATGTACACGAATTCACTGGCCCGTAGATTATTCTTCCCAACCCTTCCATCTGGTCTATTGTGGTCGCATGGTCTCTTTTCAAGTCGTTAGAAGACAGAATTTATCAAATCTATCCATTCCCATAGCGAGTGCTAAGATGATATAAGGACAATTATTTGTAAATCTAGGCCTTACCGAGAGTCGTTTCGGCCATGGTTGTTTTTCATACTTGTTTTTTGTTTTTTTTTTTTTACAATAATTTCTACGCCACTGGACTATTTATCCCCGAGGAACTGCTGCCTTTTTATGTATATATTAAATATATATTTATGTTCATCCTGATGCGATGCTCAACTCACGTGTGAATGCCTCTTTCAGTGTCGAGGAGGTGTGTGCATAAAAATTTTGATTGACTAATTGAATTACCAATTCGCCGATCAATCTGTCAATTATCCACCCTGACAGTGAGGTTGGTTGAAAATTTTTGCGGGTAGCCCTTAACGAAATATTATCAACAACAACAACAAAAACAAAATAAAATACAAATTATATTATACCTACATACAAAATGATGGACAAACATGAAACAATAACATTGAGGCTTACAGGGTGAACCAGAAATACAAAAAAAAAAAAAGAGAAATTAATTGTTTTTTTTTTTATATCATCGTTGGGTCTCATTATTTTCGAAGGGGAATGAGTCAATTGGGAAAATGTCGATCCACGTACCATGCTTAAAAAAAACCGAAGACTGTCAGACATAATTTTTCACTAATTAATTGGTATGGCAGGTTGGTCACTTATTTTTTTTATGTTTTATTTTGTTTTGTAATTGAAAGCCCTCAATGGATTCGGACATAAAGTTGTTATTTAATTAAGGTTTACTTCAAAATGGAATTTTAACTTCTCATTCCCTTCACCTCCAACTCCACCCACCATTTGCATTTCTCTCAATCATCCCTTAGATAATAGGTTTTGAAATTCACCCCCATTATATGAACATCACGATGGTAGATAGGTATAGGTACTTTACATTCCAAGCTCGGATTTGCATCTTAATCCATCTTGAGACTATTCTGTATCTGTATATATATGTATATACGCACGAATGACAGTTCGCATCTAATTAGCATCGTGATGCGTTTATTATGGCACTTGGCGAGGAAAATCCCAATGGAAACGCCACCAAAATTTCTGATATCACGTAGTCATTTTCACATCACACATATATTCACATACATGTTAATCCAATTGTAAAGGAATGCGGCGCGCAGTACACAGTGGGGCGGGCTATATGCCATAGTTGGAAATAATTCAAAAAATTAGTTTTAACAATTTGCCTGCGCTCTATAGATTTTTTGTTCCTTAAAAAAATCGTATTCATGAATTAATATTTATTTTTTTGAATGTTCAAAGAAGAAAATAAGAAAAGAAATTTTTTTTTTTAACTAACTGCACCCTTCTACGTTTCCCAGTGCCACCTATTGAACACTTGTGGAACTACAAAATTTCAATTTTTAGAGAAAAATATATGTATCTATTAACAAGGAAAAAATTCAAATATAAGAAAAGTAGGTATGCCAGTAGGTGGACTTAAAAAAAATTACACATGTCATGCTTTAGTTTAAAGATATTTGTACAAAAAATATCAAATTTTCTAGGCATGTAAAGTAAAAAGGTGTCTCAGATATAAAGAATTCTGGCTAATAGTAGGCAGAATTCCAAAAAATCTAAACATAATTAGATCCAGAGATTATTAACTTTAAGCCTTCTAAGAACGAAAATTATAAAAATAAAATTCTAATAAAATGAAAGTGGGCGTGGTAATGGACGAGACAAATAATAAATGTTATGCTTTAGGTCAATAAAAATAAAAAAATTAAAGCCTTCAATTTGAACAGAAAAAAATCTTAAATATGATAAAATTAGGCGTGGCACTGGGTGGATTTTACCAAAACAATTTTCTCTACCTTCTCTTTGCTGCAACAAACTTTCAAAATTTCATGCTGCTCCAACGCTGAAATACAGCCAACCAACGTTGACAACATTCTGCATTGCCGCTCACACGTCTTGACGGCTTAGGGAGAGAATTAAGCGTCATTTTGACGTCTGATAGTTGATAGACCATTTGCGTCGAATGTCTATTCGTAACTTTAGTTTTCAATATTGAAATTAAAATATTTGGCTGTAATTTTAATTTTATCATTACACTCTAAAGAGTGCTTAAAACCATAAAAAAGGGTCATTTAAATTGTATATTTTTCAAAAAAAAAATTAAATTAAATTGGTTCAAAATATGGATTTTGTCAAAAAAAAAATCCAAATACTAACGTTTTCATGTCCCACTGTGTGATGGTCACATTTGAATGCAGTGGTAGGTAGTTATAAGAAGGTGCGTTGATGATATTAACTTGATGGGAATTTACGTCGCCAAAATGTCCAAACGGGCGTTGAAATTGTCGATGACAAGGTGAAATGTGTGTGTCTAATTAGTAGAAGTAGATATGTGTAGTCCTTGAGGATAAAAAGTTTGATATCGATGGTGTTTATTAAATTCTTAAAATCAATGAAATGATTGTCTCGAACACTAATTAACTTTGGAATAAAACAAAATACTGTGCTGACTTGAATGAAATTCATTAGGGACGACTTTGATCCAAAAAGAAGACTTAAGAAAATATTTTTTGTATTGAATTTAAATAAAACTTCCTAAAAGGTTTATCTATACCTGTTTCAGACAGATATTTTATTCATTTGCAAATAACATGACATGCTGATAATTTTCATATATGTTTGCATACCTTGTTAGGAAGCATCCCAATCCAAAACATGCAGTTCACGTGAGCTTCTTTGAACACATGTACACAATGTTGGTCTTTAATAGAAATAATATTTATGTAAGTTATTTGGTTAGGTATAGAAAATTTTTGTTTCATCAATTATTTACTCTTAAATGACATAAGGATATTCATCATGCAAAGCTTGTAAAAAAGGTAACATAATGTAGCACAGATACTGTGTCAGATTTTTTAACATATGATTTCGAGTTTAAGTCTTGTTGCCATTTGAAGGAATAATCATTATTCGGGGCTCCTTGCGTCTCTTTCATATCGCGTTTTTCGGTGGGTTAGAAAAAATGTGTTAAATATTTCTAGTCAAGGGTAAAAATTACAGAGTTCATTTTGTTAATTCTAACGCACTCGATTAATATAAATTGTTCAAAATAAAAACCTAAAAAGGTTATATTAATGGAGAAACTTTGTTAGGATTCGCAATTTTGAAGATTGTTTGTGGTTAACCGAGTAGCTTGTTTAAATCAAATAATTATATTTAGTTAATTTTACACATCTCTGAGTAGATTGGTTACTATGAGCGATTTAATATGTTTCATTAACTAACTGAATTGGTTATTGAAACCGAACAAACTAACCCAAAAGTAATTTAACTAAGTACACTTTAACCGAATCAGTTTGTAGATATAAATAATTTTGTTTAATCGAGCTGACTCGGATAATTTAACCTATTGAGTTTGCAGGTTGTATATTGAAAATGTTTGTTATTTAAATTAACCGAGTTATACGTTGTTTTTAACAGATCATTTTTCAGCGAGTACAGTGTCTCTGTTTTTTTTTTAAATAATCTGAAGTTCGAGTCTTGTTGCCAGGTATAATCATTATCCAGGGCTCCTCGTGTCTTTTTGATAACCAGAATATTTTACGTGGTAGGACAGCTTACCCAAGGACACAGCCTCTTCCCCTGAATGGCCGAATAATAAGGAATATATTTTATGAAAATCCTTTAAATTTTCAAGACTCTATAAATAATCATCAAAAGTAAATCCTCAGAAATTTAACTAATATTATAAATATTATTATATATAGAAATCTCTTTATCCTAAATGCCACTTCTTAGTGTTCTTTTATTTAAAACTAAACTCGCAATATAACTCGTATATGCAAGATACTTAAACTAGCCTATTCTATTTGGTCATACATACACGAGGACAAATACCTACCTAAGGCAGTTAGTTGCATCTATTGTTCCGTTTATATTCAAAATATACTCATTTTAAGCTATTCTGGACACATTCTCAGAATATCAACACAAATTATGTTAATCCTTTTGCTCCATTACACTTACCTATACATCTACATACTAACATATACTCATGTGCATCTATTATAAGGAAGGAGTTTGCATATATCCGTTATGGTGTCTCATTCTCTTTCCATCATCATCATAAGCATCTCAACCGGATAACAATGCAAATTATGAGTAATAATAGCGGTAATAATAAACAGTAATAATAGTCCTTCTAATAATAATGTCATACAATTGGCAATTGTTGGTGGTAGTTATATAGCCATATTGGATTGAAGGTGCAGTTTCTTGGGCTGACTTGGACTTAATAAATGAAAAGGTGAATTTCAGTAAAACCATCAAGCTTAAAATGAGGCATAAATTTTAACACTGGATTCAGTTATAAAATTTAGTTTTAAATATTTACAAGGAAAAAATCAAACTTTTTCGAAGCTATTTAAAATGATATTCCACAAGAATCTATTCTAGGACCACTTTTGTTTTCTGCTTGCGTAATTGACTACTTGCTCGCGATGATCCCAGTGCTACTTTGTTATTTTGAAAGGTAAAGTCGAGTCGAGTCGAGTCGAGTCGAGTCGAGTAGAGTCGATCGAGTAAAGTCGAGTAGAGTCGAGTAGAGTCAAGTAGAGTCGAATAGAGTTGAGTAGAGTCGAGTCGAGTAGAGTCGAGTAGAGTCGAGTAGAGTCGAGTAGAGCCGAGTAGAGTCGAGTAGAGTCGAGTAGAGTCGAGTAGAGTCGAGTAGAGTCGAGTAGAGTCGAGTAGGGTCGAGTAGAGTCGAGTATAGTCCAGTAGAGTTGAGTAGAGTAGAGTAGAGTGGAGTAGCGTCGAGTAGAGTCGAGTAGAGTCGAGTAGTGTGAGTAGAGTCAAGTTGAATAGAGTCGAGTAGAGTCGAGTAGAGTCGAGTAGAGTCGAGTGGAGTCGAGTAGAGTCAAGTAGAGTCGGGTAGAGTTGAGTAGAGTCGAGTAGAGTCGAGTAGAGTCGAGTAGAGTCGAGGAGAGTCGAGTAGAGTCGAGTCGAGTAGAGTCGAGTAGAGCTGAGTAGAGTCGAGTAGAGACAAGTACAGTCGAGTAGAGTCGAGTAGAGTCGAGTAGAGTCGAGTAGAGTCAGGTAGAGTCGAGTAGAGTCGAGTAGAGTTGAGTAGAGTTGAGTAGAGTAGAGTAGAGTGGAGTAGCGTCGAGTAGAGTCGAGTAGTGTGAGTAGAGTCAAGTTCAATAGAGTCGAGTAGAGTCGAGTAGAGTCGAGTAGAGTGAGTAGAATCAAGTCGAATAGAGCGAGTACAGTCTATTAGTGTCGAGTAGAGTCGAGTAAAGTCGAGTCGAATAAAGTCGAGTAGAGTCGAGAAGAATCAAGAAGAACTGAGTAAAATCGAGAAGAATAGAGAAAAATCAAGAAAAATGGAAAAGGATTGACAAGATTCGAGAAGAATAAAGAAGATTGAGAAGAGTCGAGAAGAATTGAAAAGAATCGAGAAGAATCAAGAAGAACCAAGGAGAATCGAGAAAAATCGAGCAAAATCGAGAAGAATAGAGAAGAGTCAAGGATATTCGAGTTAAATCGAGAAGAATAGAGAAAGATCAAGAAAAATGGAGAAGAATTGAGAAGAATAAAAAAGAATTGAGAAGAATCGAAAAGAATCAAGAAGAATTAAGGCAAATCGAGATGAATCGAGTAAAATCGAGAAGAAAAGAGATGAACCAAGGAGAATCCAATAAAATCGAGAAGACTCGTTAAAAAAAAGCAGTGAAGTAGGAAAAAGAAAATTAATTTGAAGATTCCAGTATCTGATATACATTTTAAGATTAACCTTTTCGGATGTGAAATATCTAGGTACTCTTCCCCCATCTAGTTAGAAACAAATTCACACATTTGCACATTTTCAATTTTTCAAAGTACTTCAACTAAAAATTAAGCTGGTAAAATTCTTCTTCCTTAAGATATAATTCTGCAGGATGCACAAGCACAACATACAAAGCAAAATATCCTCATCCTCGCACACATCCTCTCTCTTTCTCTCCCTCTCTCTAACTTCACTTTAGCTGCTCTCACAGGTGCAATTATTACTTAGTTTAGATAGTTAAGTGTTGAACAATTGGATGATTTATTGAGTCATCGTCAGCCTACACAAACTTCCAGTGTCAGTGTGGTCGTGTTAAACGTAAATGAATTTACGATCTTGAGATAATGGCTATGTGAGCAGCGAGAGCAGCAGCTTGAGGAGAGCACTCTGTATAATAACAAACCTGTGCCAAATGTGATTGCAGTTTCCATTACCATCATCTAACTACAAAAACAACAACAACAACAACAACAACAACAACAACAACAATAGAAACAACGATTCTGTAGGTACCTACTACAACAATATGGTCGTGTGTCCTAAGGATATACCCCGCGTTTCAGAGTCCACATCCATATAGATAGATAGATATATCTAAATCCGAATATGTGGGTGGATTATCTCGAAGTCAGTGACTTACTCACGGTCGGATTGTAGGTAATCATCATCTTGCAGCAACAGTAAGGAACCGACCGACACACAGTCGTGGTGCGGTGTATATAATAGGTACACAGAAATCACGCGCTACAAAATCACCGTGTGATGATGCTGCTGCAGCCACAGTCACCACCGCAGCAGGGGTCGTGCAGCAAAACTAAATATATATATCCAAAGACATGATCTTAACGCTGCTGATTGAGCAATCAATCTGACAGAATTACGTCTCATAAAAGTTGAATTATTATGGCCAAATTGAGTAGAAAATGCCTTAAAGGTCGTGAACGGAGCAACGGCGGTTTGACTGACTGATTGTGTGTGGTTGGCATCAATCAAAATGAACACCATCCAATTTTCTGGTGGTGGTGGGCCAAAGTACATACCTAATACCGGCACTTATATGGTGTCGAGGCATATAAGATCAAACGAGGCATTTTTTTCTTTGCCATATTAATTCGATTGGGACAATCAAAAAAAGTTTTAAAATATACATGAAATGGTGAGTTGAGTTCAAAAATCGCCTAAGGAGATGGAGATTGATCGAATAGAGATTGGAGAAATGATGGATTAGAGATGAGTTATGAGATGACCCTTTTTTTTTTGTTTTTGTTGTTGTTTTATTGACTTGGAGTGTGAACCAAATGCTATAAGGCTGGGAATATGATTTCAGGATATAAATGAGCGTGGAATATAAGCCTTTGACCTAGTGATATATTATGTAAGTTCCAGAGGAAACAGATGTAGAAATATGCATCTTTGAATGTTTTCCTTGATACGATGTGTAAAGGTATTTAAAAAAGCATTCTACGTCTATGATAAACTCCTCGTTTTATACGAAATTTATTTCCGCCGACGCACGCTATCAAGAGGAAGACATTTCGGGAGAACTTAGTGGTTCAAGCAATTTGGTTGAGACGACGTGTTTTTGGTTATGTGAGTTGAGTTTGTCAATGTTGTCGTGGTCAAAGAGCACTTTCTGTGATTTAACTGTTGAATTGTTTTTAGGTCATTTGAAAGGGTATACAATTCCTTAAGGGTAAACTTAACAAACAAAATTCATGACTGCCGGGACTCACGGTTAAGATGTTTAAATATCAATTACAACGTAAAGTATAAAACGTATGTAATGACACAGAATGAAGTAAAAAAGTTTTACCCAAACGGAAAGTACAGGATCTGAACCGAAGCCTGCAAGGACAATGAAGGGAATAACGTAATAGAATCCCAGTGGATGCAGGGAGCAGGAAGGTAAAAGACTTAAAAAAAAGAAGCGTTATCTGGTTGTCGGGAATGAAATTTTAAAATCTCAAAATATTTCTCTAATCGTTAGCTTTCTGGGCAAAACCTCAAAGTCAAGGTTCCAAAGACGCAATCAGGCTCTAGGCGCACTTTGATTATGCTAACCTTTAGCGTCAATAAAAAGCTACATTTGGTGGTCGGGAAGAAAATTTTGGAGTTTAAAATATTCCCCTTACTATTAGCTTTCTGGCGATACCTTATATTCCCGGTTTCAACGACACGTTCAGGTTTCAGACCATCTTAATTAAGATAACCTTTGACCACAACAAAAAGTGACATCTGGTGGTGGGGACGGATATATTAAAAACTTAAAATGTTAACCTCACCGTTAGCTTTCTGGTCACCACACAATCTCATGGTTCCAACGACGCAATCAGGCCTTAGACACATTTGACCTTTTACCTCAACAAAAGGCGACATGTGGTGGTCGGGAAGGAAATATTAAAAACTTAAAATATTCCCCTGACTGTTAGTTTTCTCGCGACACCTCAAAATCACGGCGCAATCAGGCTCAGGAGTCAGGACGCACTTTCATTAACTTGACCTTTGACCTCAACAAAAAGCGACATCCGGTAGTCGGGAAGGAAATTTTAAAAACTTAAAATATTCTCCTAATAGTAAGCTTTCTGGCAGCATTTTAAATTCCCGATTGCAACGACGACACGTTCAGGCTCCAGACGCATTTTAATTAAGTTGAAATTTGACTTCAACAAAAGGCGACCTCTGGTGGTCAGGAAGGATATTTGAAAGACCTAAAATATTTATCTGACTGTTAGCTTTCTGGCAACAAATCGAAATCCTGGTTCCAACTACACGCTTTCAGGCTCCAGACGCATTTTAATTACGTTGACTTTTGAACAAAAAGCGACAGCTGGTGGTAAAAATAGAATTCTGAATTCCAATGCAATTTCCTGCAAAAATCAAAACTTACAAAAATTAAAGAAAATCGAACAAGGTACATTCCCTTATAATTTTTGAAACGCGACCTAATCATATCATTTTTAAGGGTTTGGGAAACCCTAAGAATAAATTGAAGATAACCTTTATAATATTCTCTCATCAACATTTCTCTATAATCCCACTTAAGTTATGATAAAATATAATGCGATGATCATTCAAAACTGCCAGAAAACAACCAATGTTTATTATTCAGTCAGTTATGGTTTGGATATATTCATTCATCCCTCTCCATCATCATCCTTCACAAAATAGTAATTACACCACATAAGTCAAAATCTTCCTCTCACAAATGTGCCAAATTGCTAACCACTCATTAAAGGTATCTAGTCTACCTATCTATACACCTCTATACCCACAAGCTAATTAAGTGCTTATTATCATTCACAATCCAGGTGATTCCCGTTTCTCCCCAAACATACTCTTCATTTACACATTTATATATACAAACAAACAAAAATCATGAATATCTATCTCTTCAAGGATATTTCGAAAATAAATCTTCTTAATCAATATTACTACCACTCTTGTAGATTCCGCAGATGGGTTTTTTTTCTTTTTGATTCCTTTCTTTTTTGTTTGTGTTCTCGCCAATCAATTATATATTTCTTCCTTTTCGTCCTTCTGATTATTAAAACATTCATAGAAGTTCGATGGAGTATCTAATAATTATGCATTCGACTTAAGTTTTTTGACATAAGAAATCCCTGTCCAGGGATCAGATTTATGTATATTTTACATATATCTCCATTGGGACTGAGTATATGGAGTTTTTTTTTCTTCAAGTTCAGTTCCCCATCAGCGCATTGCAATCGATCAAAAAGGATATCTAAATGTACCTTATACGTATCTTATATACCTACACCTACACCTACACTACAACAAGAATATGGCAATATAAAATTATTATACATTTGCACCATGGATATAGAGGAATCTAATCAATTCCAATTAGGACATCTCACTGCGATGCTATGTATCCCGAATGAATTATTATTATTAATCATTTACTTATTATTAGTATTCCTCTCTCATCATCAGATAGAAAACAGGACCAGAAGTCCAAGGAGTCATCTTCATTCTCATACTACCTACATATACACACTCCAGATATATATAGGTACCGTTATCTCTCTTGCAGTGTGAACTATGATGAGTGAGCGACCAGGACCAGACACATCCATAAACGTGGTGAAAACTTTCATAATTCATAATAACTCAACATCCACCCTCTCCATCTCACACTCCTGCATGTATACATATAAGATTGTCTTTACGTGAATGTGTGTGAGAGTTGCTCGTATTAATTAGTCAACATTAAGAAATCTGAGTGTGGACACTTCTTCTCCAGGGAATCTTGTTTTTTTTTCCTGCCTTTCCTGTGTCGGTCGGGTATAGTCGACAGCGGCGGCAGCAGCGGCTTTGTCCTGAGGAAAAAGAAAATGTCCAGCTAGCGCAATATGACTGATGAGAAAGGACAAGCACTGCAGAATGATTTTTCGCATAAGTCTGATTGAAAATCCTTCTAACGTCCAACCAATATCTGCAATTATAATCCTACATTTGAGGACCTCTGTCCTCCTTCAAACCTAAAAGTCATCTCGTCGCTCCACCCTAAAGAACTATACCATCACCATTGTAGAGAAAACCAAACGAATCCTGGCAAGTTTCCTTAATTTGACGTCGTCTTCATCGTCGCCAAAGAAGGAATAAGCATAAAGAATGAAAAAATAAGAAGTTTTAATCCTGATGCGGATCTACTTCTTGAGTTGATATTTACATGTCAAATAACTTTCAATCACTGTCGACAGGATTCCTTAAAATCATCTAAGATGAAACGTATATAAGAGGTGTTAGGAATGAGTATAATGTAGGTATAGACGGCTACCTTATCCAGACACCCAACATCGCCGCCGCCCTGGTCCAAATCGACGCCTCCAAGTCGATAAAGTTTTTATCTTGTGATGGAAAAGCACAGAAAAAAATAATAAAAATTGAGAAAAGTGCAGAGTTTTCCCTATTTTTATCCTTTTAACAATTTTTATTTTTTTTTATCACTCGCCCTTTCGCCTTAGTCTTGATGTTAATTAATTCATGTCTTGTAGCGGTAAAAATGACTGCTAGTGATGGTAGTGGTTTTGAAGAGAGCTGGAAGGATATGATGAGAAAAATAAAATTAAAAAAAAAATTAGTCAACCTTTCCATATCGGCGGGAGTCGAGATCGGGTGGTAATATGTCAGGAGTTCGCAAGAGAAAAAGACATCATTATTTCCAATTGTATGTGTGAGTAGGTACACGGTCTAAAATCGGGAGGACTTCCTCAATATTTCTTTAGTAGTTTGAAGTAATTTAAAAGATTAAAATTTTTATTGTTCTAAGGAACTTTTTTTCTTTCATAACAGCCACTATATGAATGAAAAATTTACGTTCCACACACTCCACTATTTAAGGCAAAGACGCCTGAATGAAATTTGCAACGCTACTTTTCACAGCGGATTCATATTGTGAAACTAAATAAATTTGTTAAACAATTTTAAATGTTTTCAAAGTCAAATGCTTTTGACGAAATATAGAATAATCCATGGTAAAGATTTTTTAGTTCACAAGGTCTCCAACCCTTATTCGCACTATTTTCAATGCATTCGAGTTCAGCAAAATTAAAAAGAGAAGGGAACAATTTATTCACTTTTCACTATTCTCTTTTTAGTTCACCCCCTTACCACACTTTTTTCAATTCATTCGAACACAGCATATTTAAAAACAAGACAAGAGAACGATTGTGGAACGCATTCGTTTAAATATTTTACTTAAGGCTAGTTTCAACTTTTTTTAATGGAAAATGAATACGTTCCACATAGTTCCATAGACAATATTTTCTTTTTCTGCCAAATTCTTTTGACAAAATATAAAATTATACTTGGGAAATATTGTGGAACCTATTCACTTTTTAGTTCACAAGGTCCCAACCCTTATTCGCACAATTTTAATGCGTTCGAACTCAGCATAATTAAAAACAAAGTATGTGAACGATTGTGGAACGTAATCTTTTCAATACGAAGTAGTGTTCAGGCTTCTCTGAATGAAAAATGAATACGTTCCACATCGTTCCATAGACATATTCCTAAACCTTACCTAATCAGTGCAAGTGTTTAAAGTTTGTACAAATTTATCGTAAAATGAAAACAAAGCTCAAGATTTTTTGTGGAACGTATTCGTTTTAATATTTTACGAAATTACTGAATGGAAAATGTTATGTGTATAAGTTCTACATCTTCTTATTTTCAATTTCTGACAATCCCACCAAAATAAAATACAAAACATTTCATAAAATGAAAAAATGAATACGTTCCACAGGCGTTTTCTTGTAATATTTGAAACTTCTGAGAAATGGGATGGATAAAATGTTAAGTGAAGGATAAAATCTTGGAAAGTAGGTACAGAAACTTTTGACAACCATTTGACAACAATGATTTTTTTTTCAAAAGAAGAACAACAATCGATAAAATTTCACGTCAACAAATTCCTTTGAATTTTTCATTTTTACTTAAAATTTAGGCTTGGAGTGTTAACTATATACATATATATATATATATATAAATTTTGTTTTCTACAACAGATCAGAATATGACAAAATTTTAATTAAAATAAAATTTTCATAAAAAATCTTGTAGATGAAATTTTCTTCATTACCTTCCACAGGTTTTTTGTCCGAAAAATTTACACATATTCTAGATTTTATTTTAAACCACAATTAATTAATTGTAAAACACTGATTAAGATTTTTTGTGAATTGCATTCATTTCCACGAGAGTTGAAATTATCCAATTACCTACTTAATTTTAATTTCTCAACAGAATTTCTGACAGTGTTGCAAAAAAAAAAAAAACATTCAACGTGAAAAACCGCTGACAGTTCAACACAAACTAAGACGATGGATATTGATGAAATAAGAACAAGAATGACTGACTGACTGACCATCATCATTTAAAAAGAAGGGAGTTTAGTTTGAGCAAAGTTCATCGATCCAAAAAAAGAAAGTTTTTATATTCATTTTGTTTTTTTTCTAGTCTGCCCCTTTACCTTTCAATCATCGTCCTTTATCCTTGTCTGCGATGAGGGTTAAGTAGAGTATAGTATATAGTAGTAGTAGTAGTAGTAGTAGGTTATAGTCTGTGTATTTCTTAGATGAAAGACATTGATTGACTTTCTTAATTGACTTTACTTGGTGTCAATCAAATGGACGTAGGTATATACAGTTTGTGATGTGAGTTTAAGGAAAAAAAATAATATACAGCTGAATAATGGTGCAGAATTGCTGATAGAAAACAAAATATTCATTAGAAATTAAAAGTATAGTCTTTGGAATATGTTGGTTTTTAAATCTGAATTTAAGTGAAAATTAATTTTTCATACAAAAGTGAAATTTGCGAAATTCAAAACTTGACAACTCACATCAGTTATTTTAAAAAAAAAAAAAATAAGAAAACCGAAGAATCTTAAATTTTGTAACATTTTTCACTGGTTTCCTGGTTATGTCCATACAGAAATTGCTTATTTAAAATTGTGGAAACTTACATTCCACAGTTTAGTTTCAATAAAGAAATTTTAATTTATAACAATTTTTCAATTTAAAGTTAAGGCCATTCATTCCCTAGACAATTTTGTAAAAAGTAAGGAAAGCAGGAAGTTTAAAGTTTTTCCCAGGTTTCTTTTTCATTTCACGTTGGACTAATACTAGGCTCTAACTGATTTTTAGTGAAAATTTAATTTATTTACAAAATTCCTTACGAAAATTTTAAAATTTTCACCCCACACATTCTGATCCAACCCTAGAACTTAGGTCAAGTGAAAATTTATACAAAATCATCAGTGTGAATTTTTTCACTTCACATTCCACAGCTTCTATTTTAAACTAAAGCTGATTGATTTGTAAATATTAAACCTTTTACACATTGCGTGAACTTTTTTCTTCTTATCCCATAATCATAAAATTAAAAATATACGAACATTTAAAGATTTTGGAATGTATTAATTTTTCATCTCACAGGAAGTGAGCCTTCAAATAAAAATTATTATATTCTTTTTTTTGTTAAACCCTTTAAACGTATTTTTAAATCAGAAATAAAAAAAAATAAATTTATAGCATGTGAAAGTTTGTGGAACGTATCCATATTTATCATTTCACTGGAAATTCAAACATAAAATTGCTTAAAAATCAAAAGATCGATGATTTTTCTTAAATTAACAAAAAAAAAACTGGTGTAAATTCTGAGTAAAAACCAAACTGACACCAGGAAATGCATTACAAGTTTTACTTCATATCTTTCGCAACAAAGTATAAATAAATTTGCATGGCTTTCTGAGTGACATGCCTACTAAATCTTGAAGTAGGTACCAACCTTACTATGTATGTATATGCTTCAAACCAGTTGGTTTGCTTCCACTGGCTGATTTGCATCTTTTCTCACGATGACACCTCATCACATCACACCTTTAAAGAAAATATTCCTTCTAGCAACAACAAAAACAACAACGAAAAATCGTTCTCCACTTCGTCAGGAATTAATCACATTCCGATGTCACACAACTTTTTGAGATACATTTGCCGGGCCTTGGCTTGGCTGGCTATTACCAGTGCCAGTGCCAGCTATATAGTGCCAGTCAGTCAAATACAAACAAATGACATATCACATTCAAACAAGAAGAACAGAGAGTGACAGTTTCATGAGTGTGTGATGTGTCCGTCCACCCCGAAAATAAATCCCAATGATGGACACAGCAACTGGCTGCGGTTGGGCTTTCGGAGTACTTATACATATAGATACATCATCAGAAAAGGGGCAAGCAAAGAAGAATCATTCTTATATGAAAGAAAAAACTTTTTCTTATATAAATTTTATTCTTTGAAACGTGAAATTGAAATCAATTCCTGTCACCGGGCGATGCGACCAAGTGACAGCCATCTCGGGAAACACCATATCCCCCTCCTGCACGGAACAGGGACAGAGCAGCATAATATAACAGGACACACTTCTTCATCAGGGACGACACACCAAGAGGGATGGATGGTGTGTGCATTTATGGAAGAGAATAACTCAAAACTCTTTGATGTATTTAATGGATGATTGGTTGCGAAATGCAAACATGGAATTGTCTTTAGGACACTGCCCGCTCACAAGCTAGCTGCTGCGAATCAGGCAACTGACAACAATCCATTCTTCATAGGATTGCTGTTCCTGACGATGACGACAACAACAACAACAATTTTAAGACCATCATATATGATGAGGATGCCCCAAAGATCATTGTGCCGTGCGATGATCGATGGATTGAGGTGGAATTGGACATGATCCGCAAAACCGAGGAGCTGCAGCTGGTTTTACACTGATGATGAATGCTGGCTGTGCCAGTGCCTCTGTCCTGTTGGATGATGATGATGATGATGATGCTGCACTTAGAGGCATCTGAATGCAATTTGTCTGCCGATTGCGCGCTGCTGTGACATCGACAACTCATCATCGTCATATAGGCATGGAGACCAAAAAGTTTTGAAAGTTCCTTTTTCACTTCCACTGATGCCATTGCCACTGCCAATTCCACTATATAACTAACTACTCGTATTCAAGATTCATTTCGAAAGAGAGAAAATTCGATGGATTAAGAAAAATGACAAATTATTGGCATGAAGACAAGTAACAAGATATAAACTTGCTATGGAATGTTGTTGAGGAACTTGTTGCAAGTTATTTTGTTTTTTTGTGTGGACTCAATGCGATGGGGTTTTTGACATGATTAAAATTAGCATTGATATTTTTGCAATGGAATAATAAATACTGACCCAAAATTGGAAAAATCTTATTTAGCTAATAAATTCACACAAATTCAAAGATTTTTGAGTTAATTCGATTGTAAAATTTTCGATCAGTAAAAAAAAAACGAGCGAAAAATCGATCTTGTCTTTGAGAACTCGAATATTTATTTTTAATTCAAATATAATAAAAAAAATTCGTTTGTTTCAAATTTAGAAAAAAAAAATGTTTTTAAACCCCACACCACGTGAAATGAAAAATGTTAAGTTTAACAATTACTAGCAGACATTATTTAGTGCTATATGTTAAGGAAACACAGCTGAGGAACTATGACAAATATTTGCATATAATATTCCAAAGGTCAGCGCCAGCCATTGACTAATTTGATAATGTGGAACAATAATCTCAACAAAAACAGAAATCAAGTGTTTATAAGTGAGTAAGCAAGTGATTTTAGGAATACTTATTTTGGTACTTAGTAGATATTTTTGAGTTTATTTTGTTACAATATTTCTTATAATACTCAATGTTGAAGCTTGTCTCATTCGGAGGCTATGTTGGAAATCCCAAATCCCAAAATCTTAAGTACCTACCAAAATCACGAATCCCAAAATCCCAAATACTATAATCCCAAATTTCAAATTCGCAAACCCGAAATCTCAAAACACCGAATCCCATAGATCTAAGAATCCCAAAATCCCATTCATCAAAATCTCGAATCTCAAAACACTTAATCCACAAAATTCTAAGAATCCTTAAATTTCCAAGTAACATAATCTCGAATTCCAAAATCCCGAGTACCTACCTACTAACGGGTGATTTTTTAGCTGGTTTGGTTTTGGCAACACTGGTTTTGACAGCTGACGTGTGTTTAGTACCTTGTGTCACTGTCAAACAGCTTCAGTTTGGTTTGCAATTTAACCATGGATCGTCTTACAAATGAACAACGCTTGCAAATTATTGAATTTTACTATCAAAATTCGTGCTCGGTTCGAAATGTTCATCGCGCGCTGCTTCCATTTTATGGTCGGCATTCTCGACCTTCTGAGCAGTCTATTCGGAAGATTGTGACCAAATTTCGCACCAAATTTACTTTGTTGGACATTAAACCACCAACACGTTTACGTACTGTGCGTAGTGAAGAAAATATTGCGGCCGTATCAGCTAGTGTGACAGAAGACCGCGAAATGTCGATTCGGCGCCGTTCCCAGCAGTTAGGCCTTTGTTACAGCACTACGTGGAAAATTTTGCGGAAGGATTTGGGCGTAAAGCCTTTTAAGATACAGCTGGTGCAAGAACTAAAGCCAGCCGACCTACCACAACGCCGAATTTTTGGTGAATGGGCTCTTGGAAAGCTGGCCGAGGATCCGCTTTTTTATCGAAAAATTGTGTTCAGCGATGAGGCTCATTTTTGGTTGAATGGGTACGTAAATAAGCACAATTGCCGCATTTGGAGTGAAGATCAGCCAGAAGTATTGCAACAGCTACCAATGCATCCCGAAAAAGCCACTGTTTGGTGCGGTTTATGGGCCGGCGGCATTATTGGGCCATATTTCTTCAAAGATGATGCGAATCGCAGCGTTACTGTCAATGGTGAACGCTACCGAGCGATGATAACAAACTTTTTTTTGCCCGAAATGGAAGTTCTTGACTTGCATGATATGTGGTTTCAACAAGACGGTGCCACATGCCACACAGCACGCGAAACAATGGCGCAATTGCGAGGCGAGTTTGGTGAACAGTTAATTTCACGTTTCGGGCCGGTCAATTGGCCGCCTAGATCGTGCGATTTGACACCATTAGACTATTTTTTGTGGGGGTATGTCAAGGCTAATGTCTATAGGGACAAGCCCGCTTCGATTGACGCACTGGAAGCCAACATCCATGCATTCATTCGTGAGATACCGGCCGATATGTGTGAAAGAGTATGCCAAAATTGGACTCAGCGGATGGGCTACCTGAGACGCAGCCGCGGTCAACATTTGCATGAAATTATCTTTAAACATTAAATTGCAAGGTTCAAACTATCGATTCAAATAAATATTTCATTCATTTTTTCGAATTTTTTGTGTTTTTTTTTAAAAAAAAGTTCTAAACCTCTTAAAAAATCACCCGTTATAATCCCTAGTTTCAAATTTCCAAATTCGAAATCCCAAAATCTCAATACACAGAATCCTTAGGTCCCAACTCTCATAGTTCTTAAAATCCCGGGTAGGTACCAAAATCCCGAATCTCCAAATCGCATGTCTCAGAATCTCAAAACACTGAATCCTAAAGTCCCGAATCTCATTTCGCAATTCTAATAAAATCCCTAATCTCCAAATTGGATATCCCAAAATCCCGAATCTCAGCAATTTTGTCGACTCATTCATTTAAAAAAAATGTTTCAAAAATCAATTTAGAAGAATATTTTCTATCTTACCTACAAAAGAATCACATGACTGTAACTGCAGCTAACATGGTTTATTCTGAAGTTCAATTTTTGATCAGCGATGATTACTTCTTCTGGCTAAATAGAGAGTATACGCAAAAAAAATTTGCTTGAATCGCCAGTCTATATTTCTTAAAAAATTAGGCCAGCAAAAACGTCATGATAATAGACTATTTGCTGCCTGAAATTAAGGCCTGTGTTCTCAACACTTTGAACCGAACGATGAATTGGCCCCCTAGATCATCTGATATATTGGCTCTAGACTTATCGTCTTTGGGGCTACGTAAAGTCCAAAGTCGTCATGGATAAGCCAACTACGACTGAGAAATTGGAAGTTAAAATTACTCTCGTCATTGGTCAAATACCAATGGAAATGGTCGAATGTGTTATCGAACTTCAAAATAGAGCAACTATACGTGTGACCCAGTTTTATTTTATATACTTACGGCCTACCCCTTATTAATAAAAGACTAAAAATATGGACTAAGCATTTAAACATCTATTATAACTTTATATTCAATTTAATTAAGTTGTCAAACATGTACAAAAATTCAGTCTTAAAAGACGTCGTCCGTTGTGTGCGTCGGTAAGTCAGAAATCATAATTTTTTTGTCTTTCATTTTAAGTCTTTGTTATGAAATAAATGTTTGACAAATTCGAAGCTTCTATATTTTTTAAATAAACTCGTAGTATCAAATTAGGAAAGAAGAAAGCGGGTATAAGCGATGCTAAGCCTTGAGAATAGGGAAGTGTCCAAACGATCTTAGCTTTACCTTAAAAATTTCGGCCTAAATGGTTTCAGGTTTGGAATGTCAAATTATCACACTTATACTTGAGACAAAGTGACTTGCATTTTGCTTTTAAGTGAAAAAAATATTAATACCAGCAATCAAGCAGCATACATATTTTCAGAATTCTGAACGAATTCTTTCAAAATTTAAGCAATAGTTTCCGATTCTTTCACGAATTTTCTTGTAGAATTCTTAACGAATTCTTTGTAAGTTCTGAGCAAGTTTATTGTTCTTAACGAACCCCCTTTTCAAAACATTTCTTTTCAGTTATTATTTGCGTACCCGTGTACCTTAAAAATTTTTAACGAATTTTCTTGTAGAATTTTTAACTAATTCTTAACAAACACTTTTTGAAAAACGTTTCCTTAAAAATTCTTAACGAATTTTCTTGTAGTTTGATGTTCTTAACGAACCCCCTTTGCAAAACGTTTCCTTTCAATTATTATTTATGAGGCCGTGTTCCTTAATTTTTTTTAACGAATTTTCTTGTAGAATTCTTAACGAATTCTTTGCCAACTCTGAGCAAGTTCGATGTTCTTAACGAACCCCCTGTGCAAAACGTTTTTTTTCAATTATTATTTCCGCGCCACGTTCCTTAAGAATTCTTAACGAATTTTCTTATGAAATTCTTAACGAATTCTTTGAAATTCTTTTGCGACATATTTGATGTTCTCCTTCCTGTTTTTGTTGTAATTTTATAAAACTAGAACGGGTACCATTAAAACTCGGAGATTTATTTTGAGAACATAATTTCCAAGCACGTTCCATTTAAAATTCTTAACGATTTTCCTTCAAAGTATATTGCAGTTTTAACGAAATTCTGAACGATTTTCTTTTAAAATCTGAACAAGTCTGGTGTTCTTAATATTTGGTTTATCTTATTAGTTTCACTGATTTTATATTTCAATATTATTACTTTCGCGCACGGTCTAATTAAAAATTCTTAACGAATTTCTTTCAATATGCATATCACTAAGCGCATTTGTTGTTTAATTCTTAACGAGTTGTTAAAAATCTCTTCACGAATGTTCGCAACGCTTTAAAAACAGGGAACTTTAACAAAAAAAAAAGATGGCCTTATTAGTTGAAGGGGATGTTTTTTTGTTTTGAAAATTCATGGGATAATAATATAATTACATACAGCATAAACGTCATGTTGTTATATATTATTTATTATTGCTTAGATTAAATGGTAGTTTCTGGTAATGAAAATTTAAAAAGCAAAATTTCTCAATGAGAAACTAAACAATCAAAATAACTTTCACCCATGCCTACATTTGTATGCCCAATTTGCCTCACATCTTCCACCTCAATTTCCAGCCAAAATAAGTTATCCATCTACACATTCATGACTTTATATACCATTTGAATTTATGTATCTATACCTCCTCGAATATATGTATCTATATTTTACTGTATCAAACATTCTCAGGCTATAATCATCTGTCATCTTATGCACTTTCTCACTGCATCTGTCAACTGAGTGCCAATTCGCTCTACGCTAATGTCAGTCGCATCTCAAAGCTATCAATCATAATAAAATGCGATTTCCTTTCACAAATTTTGCAGCACATTCAGGCATCACCACCACCAACACCGAAGTTAGTAAAAAGCGATGCATCAGTAGGTTAAGTATGTATATATAGCATATAGTTATGAATTGTGGTTTTGTGTCACACTCAAGTTATCCAGATTTCTACTTTAGTGTGGTATTGGATTATGAGATATTTAATGCTGCTGATGGTATAGGTGGCTCATATGTGTTCCTTTAGGAATTAATTCCGTTGTCCATGGGGACATTTGCAATTGACGATGTGTAGAAAGATGTGGTTTTACTGATTATTTATGAAATGTTTGCTACATAATTTTTGAGACATTTCTTATTTTAAAGGTCATTGAGTGGAATTCTTAACGAATTCTTTGTAAAATGTGACCAAGTTTGATGCTAATATAATGAAGTTCTTAACGAATCCCCCTTGCAAATGGTTAACCTTCGATTATTATTTCCGCACCCGCGTTCCTTAAAAATTCTTAACAAATTTTCTTGTAGAATTCTTAACGAACTCTTTTTAATTCTTTTGACATATTTGCGATTTTATTTCTTTTTTATTTTATAAAACTAGAACAAGTATTATCAAATCTCTTTCTTTAAAATTCTTAACGAATATTCTTCCAAGTATTGCAGTTTTTACGAAATTCTTAACGAATTTCTTTGAAGATATAAATAAGTTTGGTTTTCTTAATTTTTGGTTTATTATTTTATTTTCGTTGATTTTATTTAAAAAAAATTATTACTTCGCGCACGGTCCTTCAAAATTCTTAACGAATTTTTTTATAGAATTCTTAACGTAATTTTTTGGACATATTTGCGATTTTATTTTTTTGTAAAACAAAAACACGTATTATTAAATCATTTCACTAGTTTTATTTTGATAATGTGAATTCCAAGCACGTTTCTCTTAAATTCTTAACGAATATTCTTCTAATTATTGCAGTTTTTAAGCCATTCTTAACAAATTCCTGTTAAGATATAAATAAGTTTGGTGTTCTTAATTTTTGGTTTATTTTATTATTTTCGTTCATTTTTTTTTTTAAATTATTAGTTTCGCGCACGGTCCTTAAAAATTCTTAACGATTTTTTTATAAAATTCTTAACGAATTCCTTGTAATTGATTGGCGACATATTTGATGTTCGTTTTTGGTTTAATTTTATAAAACTAGAACGAGTATTATCAAAACTCTTAACGAGTTTTATTTTGAGAACATGACTACTTTAAAATTCTTAACTAATATTCTTCAAACTTCACGCTGATTCTCTCCTCTTTTATAATTTGTATGTATAAAAATGTGCTCTATTCGAATGTTACCTTCTGACACATTATGTGTTCATCTTCTATCTATATCTAACACTTTTTGTGAATCTTAATTTCCAAGAACTCTACAAGTTCTACTGCCATGGATTTTGTAGATATATGCAGATCAGTGCACATCACCGGTCATAGCTTCACAGGTAGAAAACAAGAACCAAAAGCGAGGACCCATCAGACTATATGCACAGTAAATTCTCAAATCGATGAATATTTCATGCGAATGATTTGCTGGATAATTTTATATCCGTTTCAACCCTTTTTTTATTTTTTGTTTTAAGTAACATGGCATCCTTCTTTCCACAAGACTTTCATCACTGAAAAAAATACTATGAACACCAGAAAAAGAAGATAAATATAGGTAGATATATACACTTAACGAATTTTAACCAAATAATTTAAAGTTGTAATAAAAACATAAAAACCTTAAAATTTTTGTTCGCCTGTAATTTAAAAGGCTGTTGTGAGTTTAACCCGAACGAAATTTTGTCCACCTTCTAAAAATAAGTGAATATTTAGGCTGTTAATGGTATTACAATCCGCCTGAAATGAATGTTAACAATAAGGGGAATTCTAGAATATGGAGTTAGCGTGAAAACCACAATAGGCGAAAAGTGAAAAGTCAAGTTTTTCGGTGGGAATGTTGTTCGAGTAAAACTCACAATTAGGCTGATTATCTAACAGATGGTGGAACGCATTATCGTATTTCTTTCATGAGAAGTGAAAAATTTTAACGAAGGAAAAAATTAATACATCCTACAATATATATTCAGGCATGCGAAAAGTTCAACAAGTATGAAAAAGGTGAAGTGAAATCTCATACTATTTCTGTACCTTTCGTAGAAATGACTTTCTAAAAGTTGTGGAACGCGTTAACGTATTTTTTTCATGAGTAGTGATAAATTCTGACGAAGGAAGAAATAAATACATTCCATAATATTTTGTTCAGGCTTGTGAAAAGTTCAACAAGTAGAAAAAATTTTATACTGTACTTTCTTCATTTTCTGTTTTAAAATCAAATAAATTGGTTGAAATTGGTGAAATATAAAATAAATGCGTTCCACAAGTTTTAACAGGTAAAATATTAAATTTTGGTGATATACATATGTAAGTACGAAGGGAATATATGTGAGATAACGTGAAAAGTGTGGCATTTTGTATACCTACATAAATCATTTAACTTAACCTTCCCATACTCGCATCAATAAAATAACACGTATACTCGCGCACGGTCTCTGGAACCGAAACTCAGTAGCATCTTACTAAAATAGCTATTTGCGAAAAAGTAATTTGACGGTCTCACAGACCAATGCGCGGGTATAGGAAGGTTAGAAATAGAAGCTGAGGAAATGAAGTTTGAAATGAAATGTTTCACAATTTTTCACGTCCTAGTGAAATTTTTAATTTCATTTTTCGCGTTGAGAAAATTTTTTCATTTAAATTTTTTTTAATTTCACATTAAAACTCAGAAAAAATATGAATTTTTGTAAAAAAGTTGGTTTCATTTTAATTTCACCACTCATCACCCGTAAAATTAAAAATTTATTTTTTTTTTCAATTTTTTTCACGCTCCTATTTTTAGTTTCACATTGTACGGAAAAAAGGAGAAATAATACTGCAATTCCATTTCTCATCAGCTGTGAAATAATAAATGAAGAGTTTTTTTATGTGCTGGTGAAATTTTTTAATTTCATTTAATTTAATTTTTCGCGCTGATGAAATTTTAATTTTTTCTTTAATTTTACATTGAAAACGATAAAAAATGAATTTGGGTAGGAATGGTGGTTTCGTTTTAATTTAACAACTCATAAACATTGAAATGAAAAATGAAAAGTTTCACAAATTTTTGCACGCTCATATTTTAAGCATTTTAAACATTGTATGAAAACAAGAAGAAAATACACATAATATGTGCTTCAATTCCAATCCTCATCACCTGTGAAGTGAATGAAAAGTTTTTTCACGCTGATGAATTTTTTTATTTCACATTGTAAAAGTTGCTGCTTGCCTTATTGGCTGATATAAGTTTAAAAGGTGGTTTCATTTTAACTCCACCTCTCATTCCTTCAAAAATTCCACAAAGTTTTTCACGCTCATATTTTCACATTGTGTGAAAATAAGACGAAAATATATTTCAATTCTATTTCTCATATGGCTGTGAAATGATGATATATGAGAAGTTTTTTCACGTTGGTGAAACTTTTAATTTTTTCGCTCTGATGAATTTTTGAATTTTAAATTTTTTTGAGTTTTACATTGAAAACGAGAAGAAAATAAAAAATAGTCGGAAAGGTGATTCCATTTTCATTTCACCATTCATCACCCTTGCAATGAAAAATGAAAAGTTTCACAAATTTTTTCACAATCTTATTTTTAGTTTCAAATTATAAACTTAAGAAGAAAATATATTTTAAATCCAATTCCCAACAGCTGTGAAATAAAAAATGAGAAGTTTTTTTAACGCTGATAAAAATTTTTCATTTCACATTGCATGAAAATATGAAGGGAATATGAATTGGCGTGGATAAGATTCATTTTTAGTTCTTCCTTTCACTCCTAAAAAAATGAAAAATGCAAAAGTTACACACAATTTTTCACGATCATATTTTGATTTCAACACTTTACAAATTTGACACATTACAAATATGTTTGATATTAGGTATGTAGATAATCAATTCACTCTTTAGTATCTACTAATTAAAGCTGTGGAATGTAAAGCAATTATCTATAACTTCGAATAAAAAAAATTAATTTCCATGCGAAATCTGTCCTAGACTGCTGCTATATAAGGATGAAAAACGAAAATTGAAGCCTTTTGAAATTATACTGGTTATGAGATTTATAGGCCCAAAAACCAAGTTTTTGAAATAAATATTTTGTGTCAAAAGTCGATTTGATTTAAAAGTGCTGCCAAGTTTTCTTGACTTATACGACAGATTATTTTTCCACTCAATTAGGATTGGTTAGGTGCAAAGTTTAATTTGAATTTGAATTTTGGGACATTCAAAAAAATTACTAAAATTTTGAGATTAACATCCAAATCCGTGTTTTTGATATGGATCTCTTTTTTGAAAATCAATATTTTAAAACAATAACAATTTTGACTCACGGACACTTTTCAGACCTCGAAGAATTCAAAGTTGAAAAATTTCGAAAATTCAAAAACAGCATTTTTTTAAAATCATCACAAGTTTTTGGATAAAAAAAACATTGATTTAAGATAGCTTATCAATTTTTCTGAGTGTAGGCAAAGTTTTCTCTGAAAAGTGGAATGAAAAATAAAACAAAAAAAAAAAGGAATTTGATTCCAATTGATAAAGGATAACCTCTCTTCTGTGCTGTGCAGCTTTGTAAAATTTCATAGAATTCCCAAAATGTTTTGAAAATTTCAACAAATGATTTTTGACGATGCTGATGATGATGATGATAGCAATACATTTGCCTTCTATCAAAAGCAAAACTATGAAAAGATTTCACTTGTTTTGCAGCACCAGTGATGATATGGCTAGGGCGCTATATTTATGCGATGAATATGATGATGACGATAATGATACCTGAGCCTTTTATGCACCATATTTATGTAGAATCATCAAAGCCTTAAAAACAAAATGCACCTCTATTCTATATACTATAAATGTATAGATGGTTAAGGTTTGCTTTTGTATCATATAGTTGATTCCACTTGACTGAATGAATGAAGACTTTATAAATGTTTAGAGTTCCAGTCCTATCTATATGTAGGTACCTTCATTCTGGACTCACTCACTCAATAAATTTCTGGTGTTTTGTATTGTATACAGTAGACGATCGATGGACTGTTTATGAATGAAATATTGAAATTTTTGTATATCTATCTTTTGGTGAAACCTACCTATATTTATACCTATTACCTACCAAATTCCTTTGAATAGAAAATGAACAAAATGTTTATTTGAAGCAGTAGCCATTGTTTTGTCTAGATTTTGTCGATTGTTTTTGACACTTATATATGAAAAGTTAAAATAAATGAGAATATACCTAGATAAAATAGAAATTTTGTTGTTTCCATGAAGGAAGAGCCTTATCTTTTATATGTAAGTTTCGTTATAAGTTTTAGAATCAATTTTTTTAAATTACACGCAGAAAAATAATTACTTACCGAAGACGTTTTTCGGTGGGTTAAAAAAGAAATGTGTTAAATATAACATAGTCAAGGGTAAAAATTTTATAGTTCACTATTTTAATTCAAACGTATGTCGACTCGATTAAAATAAATTGATTAAAATAAAAAAAAGGTTTTATTAATGTAGAAACTTGGTTAAGATTCGCAATTTGAAGATCGTTTATGTTAACCGAGTAGCTTGTTTGAATCAAATAATTATATTTAGTTAATTTCACACATTTCTGAGTAGATTGGTTACTAAGAGCGATTTAATATGTTTCATTATAACTAACTTAATTGGTTATTGAAACTGAACGAACTTATCCAGGAGTAGTTTAATGAAATTTAGTACACTTTAACCGAATCAGTGTGTAGATTTAAATAATTTTGTTTGATCGAGTTGACTCATTTAAATTTAACCTTGTGAGTTTCCAGGTTGTATATTTACCTTAATTTCTATTTAACTTAAACAATTTTGACGTTATTTTTAACCGATTACTTTTCTTCGTGAAAGCATATATGCGTTTTCTACTTCTGAAATTTAGTTCTTTTTTGAGTCGAACTAAATTGTTTTCCCTAATGAATTGTTTCCTGTAGATGTCACTGTTTTAAAATTTCAAATCGGTGCTATTTTGACTTCTGAATTTTAACTTTTCAATTTTGTTCCCTTGATAATAAGTCAATGTTAATTTTTCCACCCACATTACCTATAGCCCCATATAACAGGCATATACCTATGAATCAACTCTAGATGAATTGAATTATGAACATTCATACAAAATATAATTCAAATCACGTTCCAAACAGCCCCAACATATTCTATCAAGGGACATGATTTTTTGACATACGTCAGTCAAAAAAAGGAAAAAAGTTCCCAAAAAAAAAAAAATAATTCCCAACAAGTTCGAAACCAGACAGGATTCTATTAATATCCGCTTGCGTAATTACCACTCATTCGCAACCAGGAAAAAAATATATACATACATAGGTATACATCAAGAGTCCAGGACATGACATTATTTCCGACTTTTTTTTTTTACTTGCACCCTCCTTCACCCTACTCTGCAACATCATCTATTCGTCAATTTGACATGAATGACAACTTTGACTTAATCATTTATTCCCTTCTTCTTCGTCATTTGGTGTATTTTGTTTTGCTGTTGTTGTTGTTATTGCTGCTGCCTGATGCTCCTTCAGGATTCTGTTCATGTAGAAAATGTGCGCTGTGCTCCTGCTCCATTGCCACAACCCTGTCAATCATTTCACAAGAAAAGACGTAAAAAAATCACTCACGTAATAATACATACACACCCTTCGCGAAATATTTCGTCTGTATAGAGGGATGGAAGATGATGGTAATTCTGCACCCGCACAGAATAAAAGAAAAAAGATTAGCCATGGTGCATTTAAGCAGAAGCAGTATTGTTGTTGTTATTGTTTTTTTTAACAAAAGAGGACATTTTCAAAGTTTGGTTTTATGTGTTCAAGACCAAGACGTCGTCGCTCGCGTCAAAAGAAATCACTGAACGTTCTGTTTACCCAAGAAAATGTGTCATCACAAATCAAAAACAAAATTGTGTGCATCTTTTTCGCTCGGTCAATTTTGATTAAACATTTCCATCATTTAACGCCGACATTCTATCAACTGGAAAAAATACCAAAAATCCACAAAAAAAAAACAACAACAGTAGCCAAAGTTAGAGGCATCTTCGTGTTCGATAATCAACTCCAGTAGCGGTGTCGTTTGACGCCTTGACTGTTAATTCACCTCATGGGCAATCTTGTGGGCTCCAATTAATTTGTTTGTGCGGGAATATGATTTTGGGTTTTTGGCCAAGTCATAGATTTTTTTTTTTTGTTGCAAGTCTCAAAGAAATAACTTCATAACATTTGACAAACCAATATCATGTTACAGCTGCTGGTTTTGTTGAAGGACTGACTACTGCCAGTCGGTAGGTTTTTTACCAAAAACATGTCTGATTCGGGTGCCTACCTGTGATGCTGATGATGATGATGATAATGACGGTGGTGGTGATGGTGGTTTATTCTTTGCTCATAATTTGTGGCAAGTTAAGAGAGTGAGAATACATACATACGTATGTGCTACTAACCGCAAATCTAATCGTTAAAGACAGATTTTCAAAATGAGACAAGAAGAGATCAGCTTTCAAACAAAACAACTTTGCCAATGTGTCAGTTGGAAATTTTTTATTTGAATCGAATTCAAGATGACAGGATGACACAGATGGAATATAGTTTTTAGTTTAGTGGGTGAATTTTATAGCTTGGTGACGAATTTTGAATTTTTTTTTTAATTTTGCCTCAAGATGATTATGGTACTTCCAAAAATCGTATGGAAACATTCCAACGTAGGAAGCTTGGTTGGAGAAATTATATTCTGTGTGCTTTTGGAGGAACGGAAATGTAAGAATGTTCATGAAAGGAGGCGAACTCAAGACATTTTTACGAAAGGTAAAACATGCGAATTATAAAGAACTATGGTTTGTGGAAGAGGGTAATCTTTACCCTTGACGTAATATTTAAAACAGTTTTTTTTTAACCAACCGAAAAATACTCTCGGTTAAAAACAAAGTAAAACTCGTTTAAGTTAAATAATAATTATGTTTAATACACAACCTGCAATTTCAGAAGGTAAAATTAAACGAGTCAACTCGATTTAAACAAAAATTATTTAAATCTATACATTGATTCTGTTAGAGTGTACTAAATTTATCAAAACTACATCTGGGTTAGTTTTGTTCTTTTTCAATAATCAATTAAGTTAGTTAATTAAACATATAAAGTCACTCATATGTAACCAAGCTACTCAGAGATGTGTGAACTTAACTAAATATAATTATTTGATTTAAACATGTTACTCTGTTAACATAATTTATCTTCAAAATTACGAATCCTAACCAAGTTTCTATAACCTTTTTAGGTTTTTATTTGAAACATTTTATTTAAATCGAGTCGACTATGTTAGATTTAACATAGTTAACTATGTAATTTTTATTTAACCCTTGACTTCGAATATTTTTTTTACCTACTGAAAAACGCTCTCGGTTAAAAATTATTTTTCAGCGAATGTGCAAAGACTGTCTTGACTATGAGGACATTTGTTAAAACCAGAACTGCAGTGACGCTCGATGAAAGGTTGGTAGACCTTAGAAGAAGGCCACAGGCAAGCCCATATTGTACACAGACCTGATGTTCCCTATACTGAATCATTTTCAATTCTAAATTCCTTTGAAAAAAAAGGGTAAACATAAAACCCCATTCAAAGCCCGGGCCACATACATAGTTCAGTTTACTGCATTTATACAGCATTTCTAGGCCTATATTCCAATAATTTCCCTATTAAATCCTCGACAATAAAAAAAAAAAAATCTAATCCACCCAGGTATCAGCACCTGAAAACCTAAATCCCCAAAACACCTAACACTTTAAGTGGAATCAGTTAAAAAAAAAAATCTCCGTAACTCGATACATATCCCGAACCACAGACACGAAAAAAAAAATAAAACACCATTTCACTCTAAACCTATTAACCTCGTTGCCACCATCGCACTTGGGTATAACATCGAAATGTGACCTTCAAAAATGCGCTCTCTCTATACACGGTTCTATACTACACAGCCAAAAACTCCCTGTACACCCGTACCCCGAGGAGTCTGAAAAAGCGCAGAGGCATATTTAATTCAAACACTATGAACGCTTCCTCGTTTTATACGTTTTCCGAAAAAACCACCCTATAAACCCACAACTACCTCCCCGCCCCCCCCCCCCTTACCATACCACAACCATTCCGCCTTCAATTCGATTTGTATGCTTTATTGTCCTCTCCCTAACGGTACATACCCCATAAGCAATTTCGCATGTTTACATCTATTCTCGTGCAGCACAAGTGTTCCTCCTGATGGAAAAAAAAAGAAAAACGAGGGAAAATCAAGTTTGAAAAACGGAAAAGAGGGCTTTTCCAGAATTCAGGAGTTTTTTTTTATTTTATTTTTTTGTGTTGCCTGCTGCTCTCCCTGTGTGCTGCTAGACAGTGTCGAGAGCTTGTATATAGTTAAAAGAGAAGGAGGTGAGAGAGTGAGGGTGGCAAATCCTAAAATCAACAAGTTGTTATCATTTGTAAGCGGTGAACTCTCCACAATCCGGGCGTTTTGTTTTTTTTTTTTTTTTGAAATCGTGAAAAAAGTGGTTTGTAATTTTTTCAAGCTGCTTTTGCTGCTCTTCCTTGATCCCCATTTATAGGTGGAGTCGCCCGTTGCCGCCCTTTTGTATATATATATGGGGTATACCTACCTACTACTAGATGAGGGGGTATTTTAGCTTTTGGATTTCTTTTTAAGGACTTTTTTTCATGTCCTTGTTGTTTTTTTTTTTTTTTTATATCAATTTGTATGGAAGAGAGGGAGTTTTTTTTTTTCTTGCAAAACAGCATTATTAGGTTATTCAAGGTCCTTTTCAAAAGAAGAAGATTCGGTCTTAAAGACTGCATGATAAATCATCAATCATCATCTTGGGCAACAACAACTGTTAAGAGATGAAGATGATTTATTGTAGACTGGTGTTTAAATATTGACAAAGTAATAGGCTCAATTTGTCAATTTTTATTATTTAAAAATGAAAAGGTTTTCTTGTTTATTTCTGAAAAGAGTTTAAAGGGTCATTCAATACTCCAAATTTCGGAATTTCAGAAATGAGAGGAATTAATCCAGGTTGCTTTTAGTGCCGTATATCAATTAAGGCTGAGTGGAGGAGATATAACCAACGAACTGTACAGTCTAAACAGCGACACTAATTTAGCCAAAAGAGGTAAATTTAAACGACTAACGTGACTCAATCTTAAAGACTTGATGGACAACAACGCTCAAGTCCCTTTAATAATTTAGTAACCACAGAAGGATAATGCAGTATAGAAAAAGACCGAATCTTAAGTGGCGCAGCCAAATGGAAGGGGGCCTCAACTATTTTAACTTGTGAAACTGGAGACAGAAATTGGTATAAAGAACGAGCTGGCTGAAACAACGCATCTTCCAAATCGGTATTAGGTGAAGTTTAACTTTGATCCAAATGTATGGAAATATTTTGCACACAAAAATATAACTCTTTACCAAAATTCAAATTTGTCGAAATTTTAAAATTTTGAAGTAAAATATGAAAATTCGAAAAAAATTTTGAAGCAAAATTCTAAAAATTTTTACTCAAATTTGTCGAAATTTCTGTAAGTAAAATTCAAAATTTTTGTTTTTAAATATGTTGAAGTAAAATTCTAAATTTTTTTTAATCAAATTTCCCGAGATTTTTGGAAGTAAAATTCTAAAATTTTTGGAAGTAAATTCTAATTTTTTTTATTTAAATTTGATGAAGTAAAATTCAAATTTTTTTTTAATCAAATTTGCCAAACTTTTTTGTAGTAAAATTCAAAATTTTAAAAATTCCAATTTTTTTGGATAACACAGAATTATGAATTTGAAGATTTTGGGTACACAAAAATTTGAATTTACAGAATTCTGGAACACAAATTTTTTAAATGTATAATTTTATAACATTCAAAACAAACTCCAAAAAATCTATAATTTATATCAATACTAAGTTCAAAATTATATAGATACCTACTCAAAATTCCAATAAAAATTTGTAGGTCAGAATTAAAGTTTAACGGAAAATTTTGACAACTTCAAATGTAATCTATTTGAAATAAGCTCAGATCAAGTGCGTCCTTGTCTAAATTACTGAAAGTTAAAAAATGTATTTTAGGAAATTCGGTACAAAAATTTAAAAAGTTTATGAAAATTTAAAAATTTTAGGAAAATTTAAAAATTTAAAAATTTCATGTTAATTTAAAAATTTTATGAGCATTTAAAAGTTTCATGAAAATTTAAAAATTTTATGAATATATAAAAATTTAGCAAAAGAAAATTTTTAAATTTAACGAAAATTTTAAAATTTCATGAAAAATTAAAAATTCCATGAAAATTTAAAAATTTCACGAAAATTTAAATATTTCATGTAAAAAAATTTCATGAAAATTTGAAAATTCCATACAAAATTTAAAAATTTTAAATAAATTTAAAAATTTCATAAAAATTTAAAAATTTCATGAGCATATAAAAATTTCCTGAGAATTTAAGAAATTTAACAAAAAGAAAATTTTTAAATTTAATGAAAATTTAAAAATTTCATAAAAATTTAAAAATTTCAAATAAAATATAACTCTTTACCAAAATTCAAATTTGTCGAAATTTTAAAATTTTGAAGTAAAATATGAAAATTCGAAAAAAATTTTGAAGCAAAATTCTAAAAATTTTTACTCAAATTTGTCGAAATTTCTGTAAGTAAAATTCAAAATTTTTGTTTTTAAATATGTTGAAGTAAAATTCTAAATTTTTTTTAATCAAATTTCCCGAGATTTTTGGAAGTAAAATTCTAAAATTTTTGGAAGTAAATTCTAATTTTTTTTATTTAAATTTGATGAAGTAAAATTCAAATTTTTTTTTAATCAAATTTGCCAAACTTTTTTGTAGTAAAATTCAAAATTTTAAAAATTCCAATTTTTTTGGATAACACAGAATTATGAATTTGAAGATTTTGGGTACACAAAAATTTGAATTTACAGAATTCTGGAACACAAATTTTTTAAATGTATAATTTTATAACATTCAAAACAAACTCCAAAAAATCTATAATTTATATCAATACTAAGTTCAAAATTATATAGATACCTACTCAAAATTCCAATAAAAATTTGTAGGTCAGAATTAAAGATTCACGGAAAATTTTGACAACTTCAAATGTAATCTATTTGAAATAAGCTCAGATCAAGTGCGTCCTTGTCTAAATTACTGAAAGTTAAAAAATGTATTTTAGGAAATTCGGTACAAAAATTTAAAAAGTTTATGAAAATTTAAAAATTTTAGGAAAATTTAAAAATTTAAAAATTTCATGTTAATTTAAAAATTTTATGAGCATTTAAAAGTTTCATGAAAATTTAAAAATTTTATGAATATATAAAAATTTAGCAAAAGAAAATTTTTAAATTTAACGAAAATTTTAAAATTTCATGAAAAATTAAAAATTCCATGAAAATTTAAAAATTTCACGAAAATTTAAATATTTCATGTAAAAAAATTTCATGAAAATTTGAAAATTCCATACAAAATTTAAAAATTTTAAATAAATTTAAAAATTTCATAAAAATTTAAAAATTTCATGAGCATATAAAAATTTCCTGAGAATTTAAGAAATTTAACAAAAAGAAAATTTTTAAATTTAATGAAAATTTAAAAATTTCATAAAAATTTAAAAATTTCAAATAAATTTAAAAATTTCAAATAAATTTAAAAATTTCATAAAAAATTAAATATTTCATGAAAATTGAAATTTAAAAATTTCTAAAAAATTTCAAAATTTGAAGAAAATTTAAAAATTTGAAGAAAATTTAAAAATTTCATTAAAATTTAAAAATTTTATGAAAATTTAGAAATTTCATGAAAATTTAAAAATTGCATGAAAAATTAAAAATTCCATTTAAAATCAGTATTATTAATATTTAAGTGGATTTTCGTACATATACATATTAATAAGATGATTAGGCCGAAAAGAACTTATCTTTTCCTAATTTTTAAATTCTAACATTTTTTAAATTTTCAAGAAAAGAGAAATTAAAATTTTTCGTCAATTCAATTTTTTTTATAAATATACAAAATTTAAAAGCTTAAATTTCTATAAGATTTAGAAAAAACTATTGATTATTCTGACAAAAATCTTGATATTTCGACTCTTCAAACTTATGCTACATCTCTCTCATTCTCAAAAGCATCCAACAAAATTCATTCAAACAATCCCTCACTTTCAACTTTCATTGCCAAAAAATTTGTTCAAAAGAAAATTTCAAAAGTACCTTCCTATACCTGCCTGTCTGCGACACCTGCAACAAAAATTTACCGTCAAGTCAATCAAACGAACTAACTGTGGGTACCTTTGTATTCCAGACGGAAAATTGTCACGAATTGAGGAATGGATTCTTGAAGGACGTGCAGTTAGTTGTAGCTATATACCTTGTTCTTAAAGCATCAAAGACAAAAAGAAAGCTCATACAATCCTAACTCCATCATCATACACACAAATACATACACAAAAGGACGAAAACAAAGACTTTTATTGCAACTTTTCAATTTTCTCAACTTTAGTCCTTTTACACATCAAATAATATAGGTAGGTTTGCCTCCTGACAAAAAGCCAGAGGAGCTAAAGAGTTTTGTGTTAACAAAAATAGAAAAAAAAAAACCTTAACGAATCCTTGCCTGTCGTCTTTATATCCTTTGTAGCGCCCAAAGAATTACCGGAATTTGTCATTATAAATTATGGCGTCTATACACAGTTGGTTTCCTTTTTGTCCCAAAAAAAAAGAAAAAGTTAATTTTTGTTGGTGTGTGTGTTTGCTTGAATTCTGTTCCTGACCAGGACCACCAACGAATTTCTTTACCACACCATTCCCATGGCATCCTATATAAAATATATATGTGTATATATTTTGGGATACCAACGGTATCCCACAACAACCCAACACAATAAAACTCTCTCTTACTCGAATTCTCTGACGGTCAGACAGACACTTCAGTATAAATAATAATTGAGTCGAACTTTTTGACAAGCTGGACCCAAAAACCAAGAAGGTACCAAAAACCAAACTATATACGTGTGATGGGGGGGGGGACACTCGTTTTTCAGAGGAGGGAGATAGATGGATGGACAAATACCTACGGATAAAAAAAATTTAAAGTTTTCCATCTGCAAAATTTCACCGGAAGTCCATTTTTCGGGAGGTGGTTGGATGTGTCTTGATGTCCCCAAACGTCAAGTCAAACATCTTTTGTCAACGAAAATGAAGAGAAGACGACGCCACCACCCTCTTATTTTATCGAGAGAGACAAGATTGAGTATATTACGTAGGAGGACCAACCAAAAGGATGTCATTTTCTGTAGGTTACAGATATATACCTATATAATTTCAGGACCGTATTTTATACTATATTAATTTGGAGCTCGTTTTTTTGCTCTTAATACAAATTTTCAGGTTAAAAATTTAAGTCTTGATTTCGTAAAAAAACTTTTAAGTAAGAAAAAAAAATTAATTGGGTATCTGTCGAATTAGGAAGTGGGAGGTATTACATTCCACAATTGAAAAATAATATTTTCATTTTATCTAAGTGGGATATTTATGAAACAAATGGTATCAATGGTCATAGTTTCCCTTTGGCAGCTTCTTCAACCTAACCTTACATAAGCAGCTTATAAGCTTTAGCTTAAAAAAAATTTTGGGCTAGTAAATAGCATTTAAGATTATGTATTAGATATTGGTCATTGGAATCGAATCAAAACCTCCCTTCCCCTTCCCCTCTCCCTTTCCCTTTCCCTTTCCCTTTCCCTTTCCCTTTCCCTTTCCCTTTCCCTTTCCCTTTCCCTTTCCCTTTCCCTTTCCCTTTCCCTTTCCCTTTCCCTTTCCCTTTCCCTTTCCCTTTCCCTTTCCCTTTCCCTTTCCCTTTCCCTTTCCCTTTCCCTTTCCCTTTCCCTTTCCCTTTCCCTTTCCCTTTCCCTTTCCCTTTCCCTTTCCCTTTCCCTTTCCCTTTCCCTTTCCCTTTCCCTTTCCCTTTCCCTTTCCCTTTCCCTTACCCTTACCCTTACCCTTTCCCATTCCCATTCCCATTCCCTTTCCTTTACCCTTTCCCTTTCCCATACCCTTTCCTCTTCTTCCCTTGTCAATTAGGTTTGTTAAAAATACTAATTTTCAATATTTATCAACTACCAATTGATAATAATTGAACATCGTAACAGGGGTAAATAATTAGAGCACATGATAGCGATGTCAAACATTTTGCAAAAAGTTTCAGTGGGGACAATGACCAATATTAATTATTATCAATTAATTAACAATTATCAATTGATAGTTTTGAAATATTGAAATTTAAGAAATTAGAATTCAATTCACAACGGTCTCCACCATTCTCAATGATCAAATGATCAATTGGGTTTGTTAAATATCAAATTTCAATACTTAAAAGCTAACAATTGATAATTGAACATCGCAAAATGGAGTTAATTGGAGAAGATTGGAGCACATGATTGGTAGGTCAAGCATTTCGCAATAAGTTTCAGAGGGGCGAGGGAGGGGGGTGAGGCTGCTATGAAATTTTACAGGGCTCTTGGCGAAAAGTTCTTAAAACAAATAAACAAACAAACAGAAATGCTTGATCAGATAACGCTTACTTTCAAAAGATTTTCCAGTCCAAGGCCTTTTGAATATGAAAATGCTGACCCGTTTTATAATTTTCAAATTTTGTTCCTTGTTGATGTCATCTGTCCAAAATTTTACTGCTATTTCGTATTTTTATATACGAATATATATATTTTAACTGCATTTCTATGTATATTGGTATATACGAAGTACAAAATCGAAGGGTTCATGTCATTGTCATCTTGGTCCTTTCATCCTTCTCAAGCTCATCGTATAGTAGTAGTCTTCCTCATTGTCGTTGTCGTCGTCGTGCCGTCGCTGTCGATGTCAGAAGTAACTGTGAGTGATGTACTAAGAATTTACGATCCATATAATATACAACCAAGAGACAGAGAAAAGAGATAGAAGACAGAAGATGCTGCTTTCCCAGGACATAAGTTCGATTGAGATATAGGATAAGAAAAAGATGGTCGAAAATAAAGTTTACAAAAAAAAAATCAAAAAAAAAAAAACAGCTGATAGAAGAACATGGCGATTTTCGTATTGTTCGTTGGGGTTTTTAGTGCAGCTTAAGATTAGAAATTCACAACTTCCTTTGATCCTGTTATATACATAGATATGTATGTATGTATGAATGTATATGAGAGCAAAAATGTATTGTGTCAATGCACAGGACGACAATGTGCCATAAAAGTTTATCTTCTTTCTTCGTTGTCGTCTTCAAACTGTTCCTTTGGCCTTCATAAAAAGGACGACAGTTGAAATTGTAGTATTGGTAGTGGAGTGGTTGGGTTGTCCAAAGGATATACATACATATGTATAAATCGTAACAGGCAAACTTGTCTTTCTTTCTGTCTGTCTGTCTATCTGCTTGTCTGTTGTTTCTCTGACTGAATGAATGGCACCAAGTAACATAGATATATGTATCTCTATGTATAGAATATAGAATGCTCAATGAATAGTATTTCCAGTGGATTATATCGAATATTCTTAGACACATAGCCGCATCAAGAATCTTATAGAAAGAAAGGAGCTGATGTGCATTATGCATTGCCATGTATATGTATCTTGGCTCCAAAAATTTGATGACGCTGCACTTTAGGGGATATATTTTTGTATATCTACATTGATCCCCCCTCCCTCCACCACGTGGAATTGGAAATCCAAGAGAGAAAAGTTGAAAACTGTTAAAGAAGCCATCAATCACAAAGTTGTCTTTGTCATTTCTTTATGTAAGAAAAAGAGAAGTTTTTTGTTTCGCATCAGGAGTGAATATTCTACTTTTATCCTCTGAGGGGTTTCAATTAAATTTTTTGAATTTTATTCTAAAAAATATGAATTATTTATCAAATCACTTCGCATGGATCTTTAACATTCTTTAACCTGAAGAAAAAGAACTGCAACTCACTTTGTAAATTTTTCGCTAGCAACATTTTTGAAAATTAGTTGTCAGCAACTTTTTAAAATTTGTTGCCAGCAAAATTTTTTTTTTAATTTGTTGTTAGCAACTTTGTATATGCAGGTAAATAGTTTCAAGCAAATTAAAGCAATAAATTGCGCGGGAACTTGTTTGTACCCTCGTTCACGTGCTTGGTACTGAAATATTATATCGTGATATGAGACCTAAACTCTTAACTCTTAAGTTGCTGATTACTGCGCTGCGTAACCTGCAGATGTGAAACTATAGGAACGTATGTTCCATAAAATATTTACAAAAATTACATAAAATTTACTGCAACTTGTTGCTGTGAAAAAAAAGTCGAAAAATCTCTGTTGATTGCAATAAATTGCAAAAAACGTAAAATAATTAATTTGCTTGATTTAAGTCGGAACAGCTTGTTGCCAACAGCCATAACTATGTGTAACTGCAACTTAATGCTTGGCTTTGCATTTACTGCAACTTGTTGCTTTGAAATAGAATCGTAATGTCGTTTGCTTGCAATAAATTGCAACCCGTAAAAGTTGCTGGAAACGTTAAATTAATTAAGAACATTGAATTTATGTAAAAGATTACTTAAAAATCACTGCAACATGTTGCTTTGCAAAAATCAAAAAATGATTGTTGTTTGCAATAAGTTGCGACGTTTCTAAAAACCTTAAAAAAATTAAATAATTAATTAATTAGGAACTTGAGTTCCATAAACACTGAGTTTTTTTTTACTAAAATTACATTAAACTCACTGCAATTTGCTGCTTTGCAAAATTCGAAAATGTCAGTTGCTTATAATAAATTGCAACCAACAAAGGTTGCTGGAAACGTAAACTAAATACAAAATTAATAAATACAAACATTTCGTGACAGCTTGTGGAGAACCATAAATTTCTAGTTGATTATACTCAATCATTCCTGCGTGCAACTGCAACTTGTTGCTTTGCAAAAATTATAAAATGTCAATATCTAGCAATAAATTGCAACCAGAAAAAGTTGCTGCAAAAACAAAAAATTAATTAGTTAGAACGTGTGTTCTACACATTGAGTTTATTTCCAAAGAATATCTTTGTACATTAAATTCACTGCAACATGTTGCTTTCCAAAAATCGGTTGGAAACAGTAAAACAAATTAAACAAATAAATTAATGCCGTGACAACATGTGGAGAACCATCGCAGTTCCTAGTTAATTACATTCTGTGTGTGGTCATAGCTCACATAGAAGGAGAGGACCAACAACTTTCAGTCGAATCCAAATGGCCAAGATGAGAGATACTTTAATCCTCGCAACCGGCAAAGTAGGACATTAATGATTAAATATATGCAAATAAACACAATAGAACCCGAGAGCCCTAAATAACCATTCCTCCATTCCGAACCGGAAGCAACTTTATGTTTCCATCATCTAATTACTAGGTGGGCGCCCATAGTCAAAAATCCTTTCAAACAGAACTCCCCCGAACCCAATTCAAATCATCATCATCAGAATTGTGACAAAACATTCCATTACTATACTCGTATATACACCAAAATGGGTAATTTATTAAATGTCTATCCATGACATACGTACATCAACAACAACCTAAAATGTCCAACTCACGATTCAACGATTCAAAACGAACTTTAAGTACCAAATCATCCAAATGAAATACGATGTCAAAAGTCACACTTATCCTGCACCATATACAAGTGTCAAAGCCGAAGAATGGCACACTAATAGGAGTCGATCTCTATGTGACTATAATATCTTCCTTGTGTTCAGGAGAAGCTGCAGTATGGCTGGCGTTGGCCTCCATAACCATAGGTATCGCGAAAACTATATATATGTAGGTACAAGCCGACATAGGTACACAAAAAAAACACCCTCAACTACCAGTAAATTATTTGTCCACCCACACGTCGCTTCGTCTTAATCCCGGGACCTCATAGTGTCTCATATCGCTCTTCATCCATCTGCGCAGCAAGTTGCCTCTATAGCTTAGTTAGTTATTCGATGGTGCGCCACACACTGTGGGGTTTTTAACCATTAAATAAGACAAATTTTAGTTCTGATTATAACCATATATAATTTAAAGAAAATGCCGGAAATAACAAGGTACTAAAATACTAAAAGGAACGTAGATCCCTAAAAAGGGGAGGAAATAAGAAAGAACTATTTCTGACACAGTGGAATGGGAAAAAGGGATATTTAAAAAAAATGGTCAAAATTCTGTAAATCAAAAAAAAAAAAACAAACAAATTGTTGCCAAAATTCCAGATGCGAAATGATGATTCTTTTTTCCGAAATCGTACGTTTTTCTGAAAAAAATTTTGTACCAAATTTTGAAATGGGTACCTACTATTTTTGAGAAACAGTATTTTTGAATACAAAATTGTTGAATAACTAAATATTTGAAAAAAAATCAAATAAGATTATTGAAATTCTGAAAATGTTTCTGTTTCAAATTTTGAAAGAGAATATTTTGGACAGTTAAGTTAGGAATAACAAATATATTTAAATTTAGGAAATTCATAAAAGACTGTCGGTACCAAATTTGAGAAACAATATTTTTGACTAAAAAGTTGTGGAATAACTAAATATTTAAGTTTTTGTACCAAATTTTCAAAGACATTGTTTTGTACTAAAAAGTTATGGAATAACAAAATATTTATAAATATTTTAAATTAAAATTTAATTTTGATTACCTACGAAGTTCTCACAAAATTATCTGTACCAAATTTTGAAAGATATTGTTTTGAATTAGAAAGTAATGCAAAAACAAAATATTAAATAAAAAAAATACAATAAGATTTACAAAATTCAGAAAATGTCTGTACTAAATTTTGAAAGACGTTATTTTTGACATTATATTTCAAAGGAATCGAATTTGGTTCACGAAATTCTGAATAATGGTCTGTATAAAATTTTGAGAAACATCATTTCGGATTACAAACTAAAGGGATAACAAAATATTAAAAAAAAAAACCCAATTGGGATTTACGAAATTCAGAAAATGTTTCTGTACTAAATTTTGAAGACATTATTGTCGATAAAAACTTTTTTAAATAAGAAAGTATTTCAAAAAAATTGAATAAGTTTTACGAAACTTAGAAAAAGTTCCTGTACCAAATTTCGAAAGACATCGCTTTGAATTTGAAAGTTATGGAATATCAAAATATTTCTTAATATTTCAAAGAAATTAAATTTTATTTACGAAACTGTTAACAAAATTTTATTGAATTTTGATACATAATATGTACCTACACATAAATTTACGAAATTTAGAAATTGTAAATGTAGGAACCAAATTTTAAAAGTAGTGGAATAACAAAATATTTCTAAATATTTTGAAATTCGGAAAAAATTTACTTTACCAAATTTTGAGAAACATTACTTTAAATTGAATAATAGAATATTTACAAAAAATCCAATAAAGAATAAAAAAATTGAGTAAATGTTTCTGTGCCAAATTTTACAGAAAGACATAATTTTGGACTAAAAAGTTATGGACTATGAAAATATTTCAAAGAAATTGAATAATAGGATATTTAAAAAAAAATACAATACAGAAAAAAAAAATTCAGTAAAAGTTTCTGTGCCAAATTTTGCAGAAAGACATAATTTTGGACTAAAATGTTATGGAATATGAAAATATTTCAAAGAAATCGAATTAGTTCTACGAAATGTAGAAAAAGTGTCAATACTTAATTTTGAAAGACATTATTTTGGACTACAAAATTATGGAATAATAAAATATTCCAAAATAAAAATCGAATTAGATATACGAAATTCAGAAAATGTTTCTGTAAAACATTTAGAAAAGAGGTACATATTTTGGACTCAAAACTTTACAACGAAATCCAGCTTCGTTGGAATTTTTTTCGAAGTCAAAATCTAAGTTTACTGGCCTAACTACATTTTCGATAGTTTAAAATTGTGTGTATAGTTGATCCAAATTGTTTAGTCAAACATCCCACTGTTGCCTAACTCGCGCAAAGTGGATCAGATATTTTAATATTATTACACCATAGTGTGATGCAGCTCACAGTAAATGACGGTTATTTATCGCGTGCAAAACTGCAACCCGTCTGTTGCTTCGCATCGTCGCGTCGGTCGGTCGTTCGCTAACTCGTCGACTAAAATTGCAAATTGTCCTGTTTTGTCTTGCTATCTCTTTTCCACTGTGCTTTAGAATTGACCGATGCGTGACTTTTGTGGCAGACAATAAAAACGCTTTAAATCATCTGACAGTGCAAATTAGCAGCAGCCAGCGTACCAAAACCCCAACACAAAATTTCTTATAAATATGCCTATGTAGTGTAGGTATCATACTTGTTGGGCTCTCTGCGCATGAACATATCTCTATATACCAAGAGGTCTTGAGATTTTATTTATGATTGGCCATTTGGAGTCTGAGAAGCTGTCTATTAATTTAAACCACCGAATGACGACCAACTAACAAAAACAACAACAAAAACTCTTGGCCAATAAAGCTTTTTAGACAACCAAACTATAAGACACTGTATATGCGGTGTATATGGTGATGCAGAATTATTATGCAACATTCGTGGAACTTTGACAACATCAATTCGTCTTGTTTTCAACTTGATTGCTGCAATTTTGATAGAGTATATAAACGTGAGGAAGGAACCGGCCATTTTTTTTTGAAGATAAATTAATAGATATATATAATGTCAGATTTTAATTGGAAGTTTCTAACGAGCAAAGTGTTGATTATAATTAAATAAATTATGTGTGGGAACTCTATTAACACTTTATATGTATGAACATTGAACACCTGATAAAATTATATTTTCTACTTAATTAAAAAAAAACGGATGTTTCGTGTAAACTTTTTACAACTCAATCGAATCTGATAAAATTCAAATTCTTGAAACATTTTTCGAGGATTTTGAATAAAACTAATATAATATGAATTGGTTTTGGTTCAAGTGTAGAATGAAAGTTTCTCTCGTAAATCGGAAAAATATTTGTGTAAGAGCTCTATTAAAAGAGTAGATTTTGGATGGTATGAGTATAACCTTATAAGAAGCTGAGCAAGTGCTCTTGAAAATGCAAGTGATTAAGAATTTTGTTCATAGCAAATGAACTTTGAACGAATTTTTGTATCTCTTTGGAACATGATAAAATAAGTCGAAAAAATTGAAACAAAAATTACAGCCGTAAAATTGGCAAATACCCACCTACATATGTATGCGAAGTTCAAAATTCTGTAAGAACAACAAAAAATGTTTGCCAAAATTCTTTATTACGTCTGAAATTTTACGTTTTTCTAAAAAATATTCTGTACTAAAATTAAAAAAAAATTATTTTCGTTTAAAAAGTTATGAAATTATTTCAAAAAAATCAAATTAGTTTTTTTCGAAATTCAGAAAATGTTTCTGTTCCAAATTTTGATAGAAAGTATTTGCGAACTAAAAATTTATGGAATAACAAAATATTTATAAATATTTCAAATAATTTGGATTACGAAATTTTGAAAAATTGTTTGTACCAAATTTTGAGGACAATTTTTTTGGATTACAAAGTGTAGTGAAACAACAAAAAAATACTTGAAAGAAATCTACTTTATGTTTACGAAATTCAGAAAAACATGTTGTTCCAAATTTTGAAAGACATGAAAATGTCGAAATTGAGAAAAGCTTCCTGTACCAAATTTGTAAAGTTGAGTTAGAAAATATTTCAAAGAAATTCAAGTATAAAACGAAATTCAAAAAAATATTTATATACCAAATTGTGAGAAAATTTATTTTGAATTACAAAGTTATTCCATTACAATTATTTAAAAAAAATCTAACTACAGTATTTCCAAAATTCAGAAAATGTTTCTGCACCAAATTTTGTACGAAACCATTTTGGATTTGAATATAATGGAATAGGTAACCAAATATTTCTAGATATTTAAAAAAAATTAAATAAATTTGGTTTGATACTAAATTTTGAGAAACATTATTTTGGATTACAACGTTCAACGGAGCAACAAAATATATAATAAAAAATGCAATTATTTTACCAAATTCAGAAAACTTTTTTGTACCAAATTTCGAAAGACACACAAATTTCAAGAAATCGAATTAGATTTAAGAAATTCAGAAAAGCTTTCAATACCAAAATTTTGAAAGGCCTTATTTTGGGCTACAAAATAACAATAGCAAAGTATTTTAAAGAAATCCAATTAGAATAACGAAATTTTTGAAAATTTTCTGTACCAAATTTTGAAAGACATTATCTTAGGTTACAAGGAAATGGTATTACATAACTTTAAAAAAAACCCAATTACTTTTGCCAAATCTGAAAAAGTTTCTGTACTTATACCAAATCTTGAAAGACATCATTTTGGATCTGAAAATTATGGAACAACAATATATTTTAACAAATGAGAAATAAAAATTGGTTTAATAAATTCCATAAAACTATTTGTACCAAATTTTGAGAAACAATATTTTTCATTAGATTACTACACAGTAATCGGATAAAAAAAACTAACTGTTATTTACAAAATTCAGAAAATATTTCTAACTTGGTTTTTAAAATTCAAAAAATTTATCTGTACCAAATTTTGAAAAATTACTATTTTTGATTACAAAGTAAAGAAATAACAATTTATAAGAAAAAAAAAGATTTACAGAATTCAGAAAATGTTTACGTACCAAATTTTGAACTACACAGTTGGGAATAACAAAAATTGCAAGTGATTAAGAATTTTTTGTATAGCAAATGAATTTTTTTTATCTCTTTGGCACATGACAACACAAGTGTACAAATTTGAAGAATTTTACGGTCATAATTTTACCTTAAAATTGGTGAATTTAATTTATTTAGCTGTGCATACTTCACCCAAAAATATCAATTTTTGGCCGTAAAATGTTAAAATATTCGATTTTTGTTTATCGCTTCGAAAGATGGCACCACAAGTTGAGCTGAAAGTGGCAAAACTTGTACTTTTAAGAAAATCATGAAATTGAAAAAAAATTTACACCTCGTAAAATTTGCAAATAAGGTAAGCGATTTTTTTGTCATTTTGGAAAATGACAGAACGAATTAAGTAAAAAATGGCAAAAGTTGTATTTTATAGGGAAAATAAAAAATAAAAAAAAATTTACGTCATGTAAAATTTGCAAATACATACCTTAGTTAGTTTTTTTGTATATCTTTGGCACGTGTCAAATCTTATGGCTGCAAATATTTAATTGTTTTTGGAACAGCACAACTGTTTTTTTAGGAAATCAAAATCGGAGCTTATTTCACGCATATTTTTTTAAGGTACCTAAGTCAAGCTTCTGGGTAGAGATTCGTACAAGGATTTTAGCGAACCGAAACCAAGGATCTGGCTGAGCTTGGTACAAGATCTTTAGACTACCTTAGTCGTTGTCATGGCAGAGTTCTGCACAGATTTCTCTAAAAGCATCAGGTTGAAGAACGTAGGCCAGGCTATACCCCTTTTTATATACAAATCCAGCAAATGTTTATGTGCATTTTTACGATGCGTGGATTGTCAATCACAGTTCGTCAGTCGTTGCAATTTGTTTGGCTGTCTCTTAGACGACCTTAAAGTCTATAAATAGATGACAAGTCTGATGAAATCTTGAATATAACTCTATTATAAATGTGATCAAAGAAATTTCACTTATAAAGACTTTCAAATCCGACTAAAAAATTTAAACTTTTCCAAAAGTCTATTTACCTCATCTCCTAGTCCTTAGGTGTCAGTTTTGTTATTTGAATTTTATCTTGCTGAAGTTCTAAGATGACAGTCAAATTCCAAACCTATATTTATATTTTTTTTTATTTTCAACCATTTTCAAAAAGAAAATCCTGTCTCTCTAGATTTTCTTTCTTATAATAAAGAAACGAGAATGTTCCCCCTTGTGCCACTACTTAAAAAAAAAAGTAGCAACAAAAGAATTTGCTCCTCAAACAGACGAATATAATCACCCACTGACGAAATCTTCTTCTTAATAATTAATTAGTCCTTAAGCCAGTATATCTATACAAGAACAAAAAACTGAAGAAGTAGAAGAAAGAATTCCAATTGTCCGAAGTGAAAAATTTTCATTCCTCAAGTCATATTTTCAATATATGAGTGTTGGGTTGGTATAGGATAAATGCTACAACTATACTTCCTTAGGTACCTATGTAGAATTTTATCTGCCAAAAAATATTTCTAGTCCTCCTGAAGGGGATCTCTCATTCTTTGGGGCTTATTCTTTCTACGCATCGTCGTCGTCCTATACCATTCCTGCAGAAGACGTCTTCAAGGATATATTTTTTTTTGTTGGTTCTTTTCTTGTCGCCCTGACTCACAAGTTGAGTAAAAACAGAGAATTTGCATGTCACTCGATGGTTAGAGCCTAAGGACATATCAACTAGCGCGCCGCATAGCGAGCAATGAAATATAAGCACGTTAGAGGTATAGGAAAGTATGTACCTAGTTTGGGGTAAATGCCTGCGAGTATGAAGGTTTTTGCCGCGTATTTTCTACAAAGATGAAGACTTCTTCTTATTCCTTAAATGCGGATGAGAAAGAGATCAAAGCCAAGGAAAGATGGATGCAGGATGCTGAATGAATTTCAAGAGGTTTTATTCTTCACATAGGGTAATATAGAAAGAAAGAGAGAGTTGATTTGGATATGAAATTTGATGGGTAGTTAAAGGTAAGAGTTGGGGTGGAATTAGCAGAGAACAAAAATTATATACGAAAGCTGAGTTTTACCATCATAAGACACGGAGCCGAAAATTAGAAATTTGCACAAGAACAAAATGGCAAAACTTGTATTTTAAGGAAATAAAAAAAAATTAAATGTAATTTTGTAAAAATTTCGTATTACTGCAAGCTCCTTGGAGTATGTTAGTTTTTGGGTATAAGTATGGTAGAGATGTTACATGATGTTTTCCTTCATCATTTCTCCGTAAAAATTCATTATTTCTCCGTAAAAAAAAACACTAAAGAGCAAAAAATTGGAAATTTAGATCGAAAATGTAGTAAAATCATGAAAACCAAAAATTGCATAATTTCAGGGGTCAATAAAAATGAGATCGCAAACAGATGGCTGCATGCATTTGTGTATTTATACAATATGGAGCCCAAAATTTGTGCTCATGCTGCATTTGTGTATTTACCCTGGTAAAAACAATATGGAGCCCAAAATTTTAAATTTCGACAGAAAAATTGGGAAAATCATATTTTCAGGGGTGGATGGTGGCGATATCTGAAAATTCCATGAGAACAAGAAGTTCTAAGGAATGACAAATACTACGGAAATGACAATCAGCTAATCTTGTCCCTAATGAAAATAAAGAAAATGGGATCGCCAACAGGTGGCGTTGAGCTGTCAGACTGCTACATCTAAATCATAACGCGCATAACTCATCCGATTTGCATCGGAATTGTTGTTTTTGGATTCGTGTTGCACCAGGTAAGAACACTAGGGAGCCGAAAATTTGAAATTTCGATCGAAAAAGTAAAAAAATCATGAAAAATGCATAAGTACTTGCATTAACGTGAAACCCCTAAATGAAAAATTCAGAGCAAAGCCGGGCGGACCAGGAAGTTTGTGTGTAAAAATTATAGAACAATTGGAGCTTACCAACAAAATTATTGGAAAAGTTGTATGAGAACCTATAAATTGGATTTTCATTTTTTTTGAAATTCCTAGCAATGCCGAGCGGGCAAGCTAATCTTTTATATAATTTTTTTTACGTTTTTTGTTTATTTTCTGTGAATTTTTAGTATAAAATTTTCTGACAGGTAAAAATTATAAGGCAAAGGGATGGGGATAAATCTTTACATTAAAGATGCGGAGTTTTTTTGAGTGTTCAAAACTGTTTTCGAGAAAAATTGAAGAAAAAAAAATAAACAAAATGCTTGTATATGGCAGCTCTGTTCGTTATAGTTGGATTAAAACAATGATTCGAATTTATTCTCTGGGAACCACACAAAAATTAAAAAAAGGGCGCTTAGTTTCTAGTTGCTCGATGTACCTTGGACGAACATTAGGTACCAAAAACAGACCGACCGACACCCGACGGCTATGAGGACATAGGATCGCCTTTTTTCAGAGATAGCGTATACGCAGCTTAAGACCCTAACCTAGGCCGCGTGCACAGGTAGAGAACGACCTCAAACAATTTGGTGTGCGTAACTGGAGGCAGCTGGCAAGGGAGCGACTTTGTTGAAAGGACTTGTTGCCTGAGGCCGTAGTCCATTCGAGACTGTAAAGTAAAATAAGTAAGCAGAGGGAGCTGAACTCATGTAGTCCAGTCATCATGGATATTTCCTTACTCCCTCCAATACTTGAATGATGATTCAACACAACTGGACAAGAATATAGGTACTAAGTAAGTGTGTATATGAAACTTATCTCTTCTATCAGAAACTCGAATTACCTGCTCAGAAATAAAACCGAAAAGTAAATACCTACGTGTTAGCATCTTTCACACCTCGAAATCTATTCTTGAAAAAAAAAAAAAATTACTGAATTCAAATTCTTCTTCTACCAGAAATTTCAGTAAAAATGAAAGAAAAAGGAAGTGATTCCTTCATTTCGCTAACAATTAAGAAATCATCGCGAAAACTTCTTTTCTTTCTTAAACCCATCTTGGCATTCGCAATATTGTATACATATATCTAGATTCTAGGTATATCTACTTCAAGCTATTATGCCTTCCTTTCAAAAACTGACTTATATTCTGTATGCGTAAAAGATAGAAAATATATATGGGTAGGTAGGTACCTTCGCCAAAAGCCAACTTTGTAGTAAAAAAAAAAACAAATGAAGAAAATTTTACTAACACCGTGCCACGCCGCTAGAGACGGAGACGTATAAGACATACTATGCTATAGCTTATTTCAATGCCTAAAGTTTCTTTATATACCTACCTATACATATACTGTAATAGAGAATTTAACACATCTTTCGAACAAAAGATGCAGAATGTAAAAACTTTAAGGATTTTTTAATTAGCCAAAGGGGATGATTTTAATTACGAGATTACAAGCAAATTTCCTTCATCTCGAATTCAGTTTCTTCATGGTTTTCCTGGTATTTTGGATGGAGAGAGAATTTAGAGAGAAGGAGAGAGAGAGAAGAGCGAAAAGTTGTCGCCATTGGCAAACATATGCTTTTTCCAGCTCTTAGCGCTATTTCAACATCTTTCATACTTCCGCGTGTTGTTGGGGTTTTTTTTTCCTGGTTCTAATCCTTTTTGTTGGATATATAGGATGGTGTTTTTGAAGATATTTAAGAAAATATTAGATTAGAAAAAAAAAACTTTTCATCGTTGTTGAATTACTATTTATAGGGGTTTTCGTTACAAATTACAAATAAAAATTAAATCCGACCAAAAACATATGTTCTTTTTATTAAGAAAGAAAAATAAAAATCACTTACCAGGACGTATCCAAAAAAAAATGTCGGTCAAACAGCAAATGACGTATAGAACATAATTTCTATCACGTTGCGCTGGTTATGTTAATTAACCGCGTTTAATTATAATTCCTTAAAAGAAAAAGAAAAAAAAATATTAGATCACCACCAAAACAAATTATTTTTTATATAAAAATAAAAACTTAAACAAAAAAAAATATAAAGAGAGAGGAATAAAAATTGGTAAAATATACAATTTTTTTTAAAACGCTCAAGTTTAATATCCCGAGCCAAAAACCACATTTCTTATTCTATATTTAAAAAATCCTATTAGAAAACCAACGCAAACTATGAAAAAATATACATTATAATCTTAAAAAATAAACAAATACAAAACAGAGCCCATTCATCTTTTAAAATTGTTCAAATTTTCGAGCATTCAAATTTGGTAAAGGAGAAGATTGAAAATGGAAAGTCGAAAAATTGAGAAAAAATGCGTATATGAACTTACAGCTGGGTTAATGGTCGCGATATCTGAAAATTCCATTTTGTATCGCAGAAGAAAATAATGATTCTAAGAAAATATAAACACTACGGCAATCGGCTGACCTTGTGGCTTATGAAAATGGGATCGCCAACAGATGGCGATACGGTCTCAGAGCACTACATTTCTGTATACAAATTATTGGAGAGTACCAATGAAGCCCCTATGCATTTATTTTATTTTATTTAATTTTTTATTTTTTTTATTTCACTTCATTTTAATTTATTTTTTTATTTTATTTTAATTTATTTTATTTTTAATTTCAAGTTATTTTATTTTATTTTAATTTATTTTATTTTACTTTATTTAATTTGATTTGATTTGATTTGATTTGATTTAATTTAATTTGATTTGATTTGATTTGATTTGATTTGATTTGATTTGATTTGATTTGATTTGATTTGATTTGATTTGATTTGATTTGATTTGATTTGATTTGATTTGATTTGATTTGATTTGATTTGATTTGATTTGATTTGATTTTATTTTATTTTATTTTATTTTATTTTATTTTGTTTTATTTTATTTTATTTTATTTTATTTTATTTTATTTTATTTTATTTTATTTTATTTCATTTTAATTTATTTTATTTTATGTTAATTTATTTTATTTTATTTTATTTTATTTTATTTTCACTTTTAAAAAGGTAAAATTGATGAAAAATTTCGTACAATTTGGGGATTGTTTAAAGTCCCTTAAATTTTTATTTTCACATTTTAAATTGCTAGAATTGATGAAAAATAAAAATCTCAAGCGAAGCTTGGTGGAGCAGCTAGTTTAATATAATTTACAATATAAGTTAAAACAAGCTCGAAAGTACCGTTAATAAAACTGAATAACGTTTCATCAATATAAATACGAGGAATTAAAGGCAAAAAAAAGGGTTCATCTTTCCAAGATTCTACTGTACCTACTAATAAAATGATTTTTTTTGTTTGCTTTTCTTTTTTGTTAAAAAAAAATTAATTCAAATTCGCGCTTGTTTTTTAAAGATAAACCCTCAGAAAAAAAAATATGTAATTAAATGTCGTGAATTTGTCGTGAAATAAAAAAAAATTCGGATTATTTTTTTAATTCCAAAAAATCTCTAACATTGTATTGCAACAATAAATACAACATTATACAAAAGCTTTGATTGGCAATGTTTTTTTTCCCAATAAGATTTTTTGATTTGAATTCATTAAAAAAAAAACAAAATCAGAAGTGTTTAGCAAACATTTTACTAAATAAATTTTTGGAACTTTTTGTAAAAAGATTTTTTTTTATTTCCCAACAACAATAGAAGATACTTGTATTTCATTCATTTTTCCCCATTTTTTTAAGAGCGAAAACCCCCAAAAAATACAAACATACACACACACACACACACACACACACACACACACACACACAAGAACTTATAATAAAACACCCTCACGGGAAAAACTCAAATAATGTTAAATCCTTATTTGTATGCCCGGGAATATCGTGTAAAGGTATATCGGACGAACGGACATGGATGACCATCATCATAAGGATGAAAGACCTCACAATATTTCCTCCTTACATATATGTAGGTACCTATATTACATAATACATACCTACTTCCTATTTCCTTTTTCGACTCCTTCATCTTCTACAATCACATTTTATTTTATGGTTTCAACTGTAATTACTCGACGAAAATAACCGTTAAAAATAATGGTCGATGGTGCTATTTTCTATATCATACCTACCTACTATAGGTCTCTAACCTAACGAACGTTTCAAAGAAAGGTAAGGTATAACGGCTTTTTCGCACTTAAAACTCGAAAATGGCTTTCCTTTCGTTTCGAAATAAAATATATATTTTTTTTTTTTGATGTGATGTGTGATGGTTGTCTGTCTGTCTGTGTCTGCAAAAATGGCGTCTCTGATGCTTTTGGTTTAAATGATGCTACTGATGATGATGTTGATGATAATGATGATGATGGTCTGTGGTTGATGCATTTCGTTGTAAGGTACAGGTATTTAAAAGGGAAAACTACCCTGTCTAGGTACTTAATTTTTTTTTTTGTGAAGAATCTTGTGAAGTGACCATTAGTTAAAAAGTATTGCATTTTCACCTTAAAATGAAATAATTTTATTGCATGTACATTGTATATATGGTATAACAATAGTATGAGAATTTTGAATACACAAAACATTTAAGGTAGATTGAATTGTTTTGGGTTTTATTTTTTTTTTATGTAAAATTAAAGAGGTTTCCAATAGATGTCCATATAGAAATTGTTTAGTTAAATTTTTATAAGAACTTACGAAATAGGATGATTAGACGTCAAAATCTCTTTTTAGATTTAGTATATATTAAGTTTAAACGATTAATATTATAAGAAAAATATCCAGTTTATTTACTTTCCATTCAATTTTAACTCTCAACTAAAAATAGAAAATTCAGAAAAATTTCAATGACTGCCACTTTAAATGAAAAGTGAATAAATTTTTAGCTAATACTGCTTTTAGGCGACTGCAATTTTTAACGAAAAGAAACATCTCTCCACACTATTTACTCTGCAATTTTTCAATCTGAGCAACTTTGTTTACCCCGGCCAATATACATACGTCCTCCGCCATCGTGCTTAAAAATCGCAAGGGGTGATTGCTTCCTTTAAAAGCCGTCTAAGTAAAAGCATTAACTTTAAAATGTAAAAATCGTAGTAATAGGTCACTACATTTCTGGACTCATTTCGTGACCAGTAAGGCCTATCACAGGATTTTTCTTTAGATTTGTCCCGAAAGAAAAATTTGTCGCCATCTTGACAGTGAAGTTAGCATAACCACCACACCTGAAAAAAAGTTAAAATAAACTCAAAACAGATAAATATGTAAATAATGGTCTTAAAATTCTCGTAAAATTCGTGACACAAAAAAAATTCACTTGACTGTGAAGTTAGCATTAGGGGTTATTAAAAAAAAAGCACGATAATTTTTTTCTCTTTTCACGACAAATTTACGAAAGTTATTAACATATTCCTTTTTCTGTTTTAAGTTCATTTTACCCTTTTTTAGTGACAAATCTAAAGAAAAATCCTTTCACTATAATTTATCAAAATTATTTTGACATCAATGTGATGCATACCATCTGATTTTTTAAGCAAAGTCATGAGAAACAAAAAGTAAAAATCGATGTTTTTAAAAAAAATTTCGAAATATGTATTTTTAAGAAAAAAAAAAAAAATTGGTAGAAATGCTAGATTTAAGTAAGTGTTTATAATTCAGTATGAATAAATCAATTTTGAAAAAATATCATATAGCCATTTTCGAAAAATCGAATTTTCAAAAAATTATTTTGCTTTTTTGTAAATTCAATTTTTTTTTGGCGAATTTTGATTTGCAATATTATTTAAACTCATAAGAAGCTTATATGCATACAAAATTTAATTAAAATCAAATGAACAGTTCATGAGGTAGGTAGTTAAAAATAATATAAAATGGTGCTATGAGATTTACTGTTGATAATGGTTAAATGTAAAATTTGTTTCTGTAAAATGGCAAATCTTAAAAATTTTTGTACAAATAGAAATTTAATTAGATTCGAAAAAAAAAATATTTTGCTCATCGATTTTTAAACTTTTGTATGGAACGTACCATTGATTTCGAGTAGGTATATAAGAAAATTGGCAAGATAATGTTAAAAAAAACTGCTTAGGTCCAAGTTTGATAAAAAAAAAAAAAAAAATTTTAAATCCCAAAAATAATTTCTTCGAAAATTTTGGTACACAATACAATTTGTATTTTCTATTTTTCCCATAAAAAAAGTTTGAATTTTTTTTCTCATTTTTTAGAAAAATATGAATATGAATATCAAAATTATTAAAAAAAATATACATATAATAATTACAGGTACCGTTATTTTTGGAACAAAACAAATTTTAAAAATCTGTAGGAAAATGTTTAAAAACGCCATGTAGGTACCAAGTTTCATGAAAATTGACCGATCAGTTTAGGCTATAAACAGAAAGACAGACAAAGAGAAGGACATAATTGCGAGACTACACTGAAAAAAAAATCGTTTATAATATCAATAAACACCGTTTATTGACTGCTTTTTCATTGTCTCAATAAACTTTTTGTTGATACTACGAACATTTATTGTTTCAAAAATTTCTATTCAATAAACGATTTGTTGGCTCAATTAAACTCCGTTTATTGAAAATTAAAATTTAAAAATCAATAACCGGTTGCTAGTATCAATAAACTTTTTTTTTGACACAATAAACTCATACATTGCGCCAAACAATTTTTTTATAAAACTTCTTTTTTTACTTTGATAAATGCGTTTATTGGCGCAATAAACAAATTATTAAATGTCAATAAACATTTTAATTGATTTTCACATTTTTGTTTATTATCGTAATAAACTGCGTATTGGCCAAATAAACTATTTATTGACCCAATAAAATGTTTAAGGGTATAGCTAAATATTTTATTTTTTCAAATTATGATCGATTCTAATAAAATTCACAGTCTGTTCATGCTGTGATTTTTATTTAGAGTCGGTAAGCATTAACCATAATTTGCATCTTAGATGGGTGCGACAGCATAATATTACGAAACGCATTCTGGAGTTGAGATCACCTGAATAAAAATTAAAAGTTCAAGTGACCTAAACTCCAAAATGCGTTTTGTAAAATGCTGTTGCACCCTTCTAAGACGCAAATTATGTTCGATGCTTAGCGACTCTTATAAGAATCACAGCATTTACACAATGTGAATTCTATAACAGTCAATTATAATTTAAAAACAAAATTAAACTCATTAACACTTTATAGGGACAATAAATAGTTTATTGGGACAATAAATAGTTTATTGGGCCAATAAATAGTTTATTGGGCCAATACAAAAAGTACATTGCCATAACTCACCATTTTTGTAAAAAAAATAAATAATTCAATAAATAATTTCTTGTCTCAACAAACGTTTATTGGGCCAATAAACCACTTTTTCTTGTATCAATAAACGTTTATTGGGACAACAAACTACTTTTGCTTGTATAAATAAACGTTCATTGGGTCAATAAACGTTTATTGGGTCAATAAACGCTTTTGTTTGTATCAACAAAATGCTAATTGGGCCAATAAACAGCTTCAGCTTGTATCAATAAACGTTTATTGGGTTAATAAACAGCTTTTGCTTGTATCAATAAATGTTTATTGGGCCAATAAACTGCTTTTTATTGGCCCAATAAACCAGTTGTTGGACGAAAATTGATAAATAAATTTGTTGTCCCAATAAACTTTTTTATTGAATCTACGTACCTTTTTGGTTCAGTGTAACCTTTTCGTCTTGATTTTTGTTTTACATTTTTTTAAACATTTTTTTACAGATCTAAAATTTGCCATATATAAAGGGTTTTTCAATTAGGACATAACAATTCTGAATTTAATAGAAACGCAGCCATAAACTTTTTTAAGGTTTGTCAATGTTAAAACGTCGGTCGAGGTTTACATTTTTACCATGGTGATTTTCACGATCGAGCCACGTTTTGAAATTTTTACAAATTACTAACAAAATTTTAAATGGGTGGTTGTAACTTTAAGAGTGGGTATACTCCAATTTTCGGTCGTGAAACTCATTTTTAGTTTAATGACTTTGTCAATAATCAAAATATGCACATGTGGATTTTCTCCTGTCTAATTACTCATAGTTTGATTATTTGGCTATATCAAAGGCCCCGTCGTAATTAATTCGTACTACGAACCCCAAAAAAATTATTATAGCTGCCGTCGTACATTTCCAAACGAATTCCAAGTTCGTTAAAAGTTATATTGATAGCCCATAAATTTGGGTAAATATTTTTTTTACGACGACACGGTGCAATGATATTTTTTTGAGATTCTTAGTATACTAATCTATTACGAACGGGTCTGTGATTGAGTCAAAAATGAGCTGACATCGCTAGGAAAAAAGGAGGGTTGGAACCCCCAAACCTTCCGAAGTATCTACATCTACGGGATACGGTCTTCAATATTATCTGATTTTAGCTTGAACAAACCTCTTTCTACTCAATTAACTTGCCAGGAAAAGGCTAGCTTTATTCTTTACGACCTTAATCTAGTGTTATACTTGTTGTTCGTTATGTCTTAAAAAAGTATAAAAAGTAAGAAAACACTATATACATGGGAAATAGAAAGAAATATGTAGACCCTACCCTCATATACAATTTTTCTCTTTTCTTGGCCCAACCTTCACGCCCTAGCCTTTTGTAGTATCTTATGTAGAACACCCTTTATACCTTATAATAATCTTGAAATGTCACTGCCCTACTAAGGTTGCTTATATAATCTTAAATTATATAAAACTCTATATCGAATCACATAGCTTAATGTCTTCCATTTACAAAAATAAAATTAAACGAGATCAAATAGTTCAACTATAGAACACAGTCCGAAGCAATTAATAGTTCCTTCGTCTATAGTTTTCGAAATATTCTCAACTTTGTCGTTTTTTTTTATTTTTTATTGTCATTGAAAATTAAATCAGGAATGAGTGGTTCAATCTTTGGTCAGGTACTTGTCACCACTGCAATACCTATCACCATCATCCACCATACCAATCCACATCACGACCCACTAAAAATTTCGTCCTTTTGAATTCTTTATCCTTAAAAAGAATGCTTTGTCAAAGAAAACTAAAAATTAACGGAGCAAGAGAACATCAAATGATGTCCGTTCGTCGTCGCTAAACCATCTTACCCGTTCTTCTCTATCAGGATTTTTCTTAATTTTTGATAGAATTCAATGCTGAGTCATAATATATACACACACACACACATACAGCACATATAGACGCCAAGAATTCTACTAGAAGTAGCATCTAGAAGCAATCAGAGAAGTTTTCAATTTTTTGGGATATAAGACTCTGTTCGAAGGACAATCAGTTGCACTCTGTCGAACAAAACACGTGATGTTGGTGATGAGTTTAATGATTTTCTTTTTCTTTATTATTTCTCTTTTGTATAGTTTTGGCCTTAATTCGTATCTTTTTTGTCAAAAAAGGATTTTATGGGTTTGAGTTCTGATGTTTCCTTTTTTCACGACATTTTGTCTCAGCAGCGCGCATATACAACCAATGCAAACAAAAATCAGTCGAACTGAATCGAGGAATTTCTTCACGATTAGTTTTGTCATATATTGTCGTTGTATGCGGTTGTGGTAATTACAGTGCGAATACTAAAAAAAAAAAAACAAAATCAGGAAGAAGGATGAAGGTTCTTGTGCTTCAGAGGTTCTCCTGATGCAGACAAATCTATCATAAAAATTTTTTAATTGAACCAACATGCAATTTTCTATTATTTATTTTTTTTGTTGACCTAAAGACTTTGTCTTGAATTGTACATTTCTCTATGATTTTACAAACAAAAGTAAAAAAAAAAAAAGTTGATCAAATATACACTGAAAGAAAATTTAAGCAATGAGACTTATTGGTAGAGAGAAATATCTTATATCACCACAGACGATTCTTCATGTAAAAACGAGTTACAGAAATTTAAACAAAGCCCGAAGAGTCAATAAGACTTATATACGGCCGTGTTAGCCACGAAATTCGTATGGTTATTAAAGAAAAGGGCTTTAAAAAAATCGACCAATTCAGCTAAGTCTAAGGACCATTCTTCTTTCTGGGGTGAAAACGGCAAAATTGAGAGTACTTACAGTAAAACTCACTTAAGAAAAACCCGCTAGAGAGAAAAACTCGCCAAACTGAAACACTTTTTTTATCCCCAAGTATTTGTCAACCAATTACCTATAAAACACTCCGCTTAGACGAAACTTGCTTAAGTGAAAAACCAGGATACCTATACCTGAAACATATTTTCAGTTAAATTTTATATTTTTCAGTGACAAAAAAAAACTATTTGATTTAAATTTTTTCTATATAAATTAAATTTTTCCTAGCTTTAAGTTTCCATTTATTGAAATTTATAAATCCGCTTACGTGAAATTTTGTTCACTTAAGTAAAAACCCGCTTAAGCGGGATTCGTTTAAGTGCAAAACCCGCTTAATTGGGGTTCGATTAAGTGAAAAACCCGCTTAAGTGAAAGAAAGACTGTGATATTTTGCCGGTTCTCTTAAGCGGGTGTAACTGTATTTCGAAAACTATTCAGTGAACTTATAGTCCCGGAAAAATGAGACATAAATTTGGCCAAAGTTCGGAAAAATTATATACAGGGTTTTTGTTTTTGAATCAGCTCGTTTGAAGTGTTCTAAACATTTTGTCAAAGTTCTCCATCGTTCCGAGTGTCGCGCCATTGATTTTCAGGGGGTCAAAGGGGGTTTTCGCTGATACGGTACTGGTAAAATGGAATATATGAAAAATAAATTCGTCTGGTCCTGAAACTGAGTTAAATTGTTTCAATTATTATGAAAATGAAGAATGAAAAGATCACATAAAAATTTCTGTTGGAAAAAGTGTTTTTTGGGGAGGGGGAAATGTGAAGTGTGTTCATATATTACAAAAAACTCAACAACAACATGTTTACGAATGAAACTGTGGGAAAATATTTTATTTTCCATGAAAAAGAAGACTCGAGAATATCTATGTTAGTCGTTTTGGAAGGCGAGGGGTAAGGTGGGGGGTATTCAAAACTGAAAAAGTAATTTGATGCAATCTGGGCGTATGACACATGATTTTAGGGTAGTTTTTGATGCGGGACCCTATAAACAATAAATAAAAACAAATAAAGATGTTAAATCCTCCATTTAAAAAGTTATAGTAATTTTTAAATAAAGATGCTAGTTTTTTCGGTAGTACCAATGTTAACAAAAATTTAATTTAAAGCTTTTGTACATTTTTACTATCATTTGGTACCCTCTTCCACATCACCTAAGAGTTTGAATTCAGGAAGCGTTTTTCAGTAATGGTATCCTCAGTAGACCTACTCCACAGTTATTGTTGAAATTTTTTTGGACTTCTTGGAAATTCTTGTCATAGACTTCTGGTCCATCGATTGTGGATTTCTGACTCACTTTAGTGGTTTTGTGCCCGACATATTTTTTTGCCTGCTTCCCAATTTCAAAGAATTTTAAGCCTCATCTGCACCGCTCACGCAACTTCGTTGCTCCTCTTAGAATAGGTATGTTCAGTCTTAGGCAGGTGCCATCGTCAACAGTTTTTTTTAATAAACAGTACCTTGTAGGGTTACCAGCTCTAAAATCAGCAAAGCCTGACAGTAAGGAAAGAAAAGCCTGATTTTTGAGAAAAAAGCCTGACAAATAAAAAAATTTGTTTTCCTTTTTCGAAACTTCATTTTTATAAAACAAAAAAAAAATAAAAAAACGTTCATATAGATAACTTACCCTGATTTGGATGCACGAAGACGACGAGGCGACGAGACAATAAATAGATTGAAAACAAATACGTCATAAAATGAAAGTGTCATATCTTGCACAATAGGGTGATTCAAAATAACACCTTTCTCGAAATTCAACCGGGACCGGGCGAAATTATGAAGCTTAGATTGAAAACAAAAAACTAAGACCAAAAAATTCAAAATCGAACAGCATTAAGCGGTCGCTACCAGCGCCTTTTCAATAATTTAGCTTGAAAATCTTTGAAAATCGGAATTTTTCTCAAATGTTGAAAGCTGCATAACTTTTCGAGTTTTGGTGCTAGAAGCATGAAATTTTCAGGGATTTCATAATTTCGCCCAGTCCCGATTGAATTTCGAGAAAGGTGTTTTATTGAATCACCCTATTGCACAACTATTTGTCTCTTTCTAAAAAGTGACAAATAAATAAAAAAAATTAATGTGTTGAGTGTTCAATGCGATTTACAAGTATTTCGATTTGAAATACGATTATATTTTGTGCGATAATAATAAAAAAATCCTGACAAAGGACGACACCTGGCCAAAGTCTGATTGGACATTAAAAGCCTGACGCATCAGGCAAAATCCTGGCGGATGGTAAGCCTGACCTTGGGTAATTTTAAAAAATTCCAGAAAATATTTGTGGATTTATGACCAACTTTCTTTCAAAAATGATGGAATAATTGACTCACTTTTTTGTGAACTCCTGGCTGATAAGGGCGAGTTATAAGTCTAAGGTTGATTTGTGGACTTGTTAGGTAGTTGTTAATGACCTAAAAGCGAGTCAAAAGTTTATATGGTGAACTTTTGGTGTGTATAGACTTATGAACTTGCGCCTCAAAAACCCTGGTTCAAAATGAGGGCAGATAAATCTTTTAGAAAATCTTGAACAAACAGAATTAAATCCCTTCACCAAAATTTAGGTTTGTCGGAAGTTTTTCGAATTTAAGGTCTTAGAACGTCTATTTTCCACGGCCTTCAATCTTATTATCTAGTCCAGTCAATAAAGTCAAAAACAGCCCCAAAATTACGTTATTTTAGTGGTTAGTTTTCGAGTAAATGATTTTTAAACTCTAAATTTATCATTTATTCAAAAAATAAGCACTAAAATAACGTAATTTAAAAACATACCTAACGTAAGAATAAATTACTGGCTTTAAAAAAAGTTATAACATGATATTGTAGGTGTTGCCGTTGTGTTTTTATATTAATTTTCTATTTACAATATCTTCTTTTTTTTTATTTGCCCCTCCTACCTAAAGGGGTGGACAAATACAGGTGGCCGAAATCTTAAAATCATGCTCATATAATGAACCGACAACAACAAAAAATTGATGCATTTATCACAAAATGCACAATTTTTTAACTAAGCCGGCTAAGAAAAGGGAAAAGTGAAAGCCTTTAAGCAAAAGTTTGAAATGTATGAAAATGAGAGTATTGATAAAAATTGATTGATTGGTTGATAACTATAGAAAAGTAAGACCCTTAACTCTTCCAATTGGTTTATTTCGGAAACCGTTATTTTTATGAAAAAAAGTATGTTGGTCTTTTTTGTAGAAAATTTTCCAAGGTACAAATTAGTGTTTCACATTTTTTTGTACAACTTATAATTTTGGAGTTATTCCTTAAAAACCACGTTGGAGGGCATTCAACCCCCCGCAAAATTGTTAGCAGTACTCATATCGATGGGGACTTTTGACAGTTTCTTAATAACGCCATATAGGCTTTATACCAAAATCTAGCTTTCCGCCAATTTTTTCCAAATGCTTTATTTACTGGACTAATCGTCATATCTTGACTTTAATCTATCAATCCAAAACAATAATGAAATTTGGCACATTCTGGACATTCTTCTTTCGAATAACAAAGAATGTAGGTACTGTCCTTTGTCGTAACGTCTAAACAAGACACACACAGCATACATATATATCCTTGTATCCTTTATATCCTTCAGTCGTCTTTCGCTTTTCTTTATATCGATAAACAACACACAATGATAATGGTCACTGATGATTTAAAGAATGGAAATCAATTAGCCAATTGCATTGACATCCTATGGGTAGAGGAAGTAGTGGGGGTGGAGTAACTCATCAGATGACTAAAAAGGAATTCAGTTCTATTTCCAACCCGCCCCCCCCACATCCTGAAAATCCCAATTCCATGTATGTATAAAACAATGACAATGAGAACTCTCTTGTCCCTTCCGTCTATCTTCTTCTGCTGCTGCTGCTTCGTCTTCTTCTTCTTTTTCTTGTTTAAATTTCCACTTCAATCCAGATTTTAACTGATTTCCAACAGAGGACAAGCGCCCCAGTAAAAAGGAGCAGCAGGGTGGTTATAGTGGTGGTTTTTTGAAGCGCCACATTTGGCACTGGTAATGTCATTGTTGAAAAACGAAGAGAGTTGCCATGAGTTCAATATGGAAAAATCCATCGAGATCGATCCATAAATTCATAGATAGAAAAACTACTTTGAGTAAATTAATTTTAACTCAACTAGACAGTATTTTTGATCAAAAGGGTTTAATTATTTCTTGCAATTTCAAAAACTTTAAGACACAGAATCGCTCAAGTTTGCAATTAACTTTTAAATCGTTTTTCTAAAAATTTTAAATTTGAAGTTATGTATCGAGTTTATTCATTTTTTTTTTTATTTGGTGTGTTCAGAAAATGAGATCTCAAAGAAATTTCTCAATCAGAAAGTGAGCAAGCGAATCTTAGATTTTGTCTCCTCAGAGTTTTGACAGCAAAGCTGAGGAATCCTGTTCAGGTAACTGAGATTGCTGAGATCTCCGAGATCTCATTTTTCTGAATATGCCTATTTATTAGCTTATTTATTTAAATCTACGATTTATAATCAAATTTAAATATCAGAGAAGAAGAAAAATATATATCAAAGCGGCAACTCTATTTAATTTCTTTTTTTTTCTCTTTCATTCACTCACTCTGTTTTTTTTTTTTTTTTTTAAATCAACTCCTACTTCTTCTGCTTGTCCTCTGTCCAAATGGGACAGACATGGACAAGACATTACCGCGAACTAAACAAGACTGGCGTATAAGAGGGTATATAATGTGTGGGGTATAGGGTGGGGGGTAGTCAGCCAAGCTATATCCAGGATAAGGACCAAGAGATAACAGAAAATGAAATGAAACTCCCTTTGAGGCTAATTAGTGCGGTCACAATTTGTGTTTTTTTTTTTTTTTTTAATTTTTTTTTTTATAATTAAAGACAAGAAATGTGAATGTCAAGAACAAAAGATTTTGCAAAAGACGAAAAGGAGATAGGCAAGACCCAGAACCAGAATCAGAACCAAGCAAGAAGGACATTTTGAAGATTCTATAAAGCGAATAAAACACTAAGGATATAACACAATGGTCAGCAAAGCGAGAATCGAAAATGTGATTTGACAAGGAAAAAGGATGGTTAAAGGGTAGGGTAAGAGTATATGTACGTGAACGGGGTAGGTATGCGCCTTGTTAGAAGTCTATTATTATGTCAGTCGCCAAAAAATGAAAAAAAAAAAACAAGGATTCTTTTTAACTTTTGGTTTGAGAAGTACAGAACACAGAAATTAACGACGACGACAGGATTCAGTCAACGTAGGATATAATATGTGGTTGAGTGCGGTGCGATATGAGGGGAGAGGCTTATAGACAAAAAGGGTTAATTCCCAAACCGATTGAGCGAAACGTAGGATTCCTCTGCCTCATGGGAATCTTCATGCTTATGGCCAATGATGATGATGATGATGATGGACAAAATAATAAGCCAGCTATAGTATTGGTATAATATATATCTACGAATATCACCTCTCACTCACTTCAAGACCAAACATGACTACCATATATCTATGAACCTTCTTATTGCGAATATCTCTCTCATATAACCAATGCATGCGGAATCCTTTTGGGGGCATTGAAGTTGAATTAAGATTAATGCCAAAGGATTTCTTTTTTTTTTTGGTTTTTAGTGAAAAATTTCAAAAGAATGACACAACACTTACTTTAGGTTGGTTATACATACCTACGCAGTCGATGAGCTGCCTTTTGATCAGAAATGATGATATACCAGATACACCTTTTGAAGTGATGTCCTAAAAAGAAATGGACGAAAATCCATAAGGACGACAAAAAAAAAAGGATTTGCCACATGAGGTGGTTGGAAAATCTTATAAGTGACTCTTCCTTACATTTATGTGTGTATGTACAGTGTACTATGTACCATAACCTTTTTTGATGGAATATCCATGTGAATTAGGAGCAAAGCATACCCTTGAGGGTGATTTTCATTCTTTTTTTTTTCCTCAAATTGCATAGTGTTTGGAAATGTTTGTTTTGTCGAAAAAAAGGAATCATCTATTTTTTTTATAATATTTATGGGCTTGGTATATATACGATGATATCTTTTGAAGACTCATGGAATTTGATAAAAATGTATCTAGGTTTAGTAAAGTGGGATTTTCTAGGCTTCATTATGGGGTCTTCGGATGAAGCAAGAATAAAAATCAAGAAATGCACGTTTGATCAAAAAAAATAATAAAAAATTACCTTTTTCATAAAATTTTATCTTAAAGTTGAACTTTTTAGGGAAACTTTTGAACCTTTTCAGAAATGACAACGCCTTCTTTAAGTTTAATTGACCTTCAAGGTCAAAACGTACCTATAACCTCTTTAACCTTAGCACAAATATATTTATCACTTGGAAGTCAAGTAAGCTAGTTTTTAATTAGTTGTGAGAATTTTAATTTTGATGTGCAATATTTTCTATGTTTTTGGGTTTTTGCTAAATTCATATGAAGTTGGCAAAGCATCCCCTCAAAAAGTGATGAAACTTGTTATAGTGAGTGGCTTATTGCTTAATAATTTGCAGTGAGCTAGTCTTTAATTACAGTTGTAGCCGTTTCAATTTTGTCGTGTAATTTTTTCTATATTTTTTTTTGCTGATTTGCTCATCTTAGTGTAGAGCCCACTCAAAAAGCTGTGATATGTTGTAATATTGATGATAATAATTTGACTTAGTCTAGTCATTAATGAGTTGTTACAATTTCAAGTTTTTCGTGCAATGTTTTCTATGTTGTTTTGCGTTTTTTGCTTAATCCATATAAAGTTAACAAAGAACCCCCTCAAAAAGACGTAAAAAATTGGTATGGTAATTAATATGAAGTACAAAAAGCACCCCTTTAAAAAAAAGATGGATTATAGCTTGATAATTTTCCGAAATGTATAGTCTTATATCTTATTATGTAGTTTAATGTGATAGCTTTAGTTTTGTGTGCGATGTTTTTTATATTTTTATTTTTTTTTTATTGCTAAGTTCTTATGAAGTTGGCAAAGCTCTCCCACAAAAAGGCGTAAAACTTGTTACAGTGAATGATTTATTGCTTTGGTTACTAATTTGCTATTATTTGTAATAATTTTTAATAAGTTGTTACCATTTTAATTTTATCAATGTTTTCTATGTTTTTTGTTTGCTATTCGCTAAATCGATAACAAACATATTAGCGAAGTTGTAAAAACTTGTAATAATGAATGGTTTATTGCTTAATAATTTGCCTTAAGCTAGTATTAAATTAGTGATGAATTTTACTGTGCAATGTTTTCTATGTTTTTTTGTTTTGCTTAATTTATATGAAGTAAACAAAACAGTTCCTCAAAAATAAGCAAAACTTGATACATTGAAATAAATAAATATAAATTATGATACTAAAAAATATTTGTGTGTGATGTTTTCTATGTTTTTTTGATTATTTCACATAAAGTTAGCAAAATAGCTCCTTAAAAATGGGAAAAATTGGTTAAATTGAAATTAATCGTTTATAAAACATCACAATTCAAATTTTTTTCATGCGATGTTTTCTATGTTTCAATAAAAAACATAGAATGGTGCATTCAATTTTTGATAAATCGACATTTTGTGTTCGTGCATATTTATTTTAATGAATATGGTCTTATATTAAAGCTAAAAGCCTATACCTAGTAGAAAACCCAAACAAACAAAAATAACATATTATTCAAAATATCCTTTTATTCACAAAAAAAATATAAATAATAAATTCTGAAATATTTTATAAATTGACAAAAAAGTACCTACCTATCTATGTATGTACCTGTTTTTTTATTTTACTATACCTATAGTTACAAGTCGGTAACTTACACACACACGACACAAACACAAAAGACCTCCACCCTGCTGCCAAGACCCAAGATTTTCATTCTTACATTCGGCCATTTTAGGCCGAAGTTTTGGCCGAAGCCGAAGAATCTGTTTATTATATCGAGCAAACAAACTTTTGTTCTTGGCATACAACATTAGACTCTTTGATTTTAATTAATAATGTATTGAATTAATATTACTAAAAATTATTACTAAAAATAAATTATTTATTTCTTTTTTGTTTATAATTACTAATTAGTTATAAGTTATTTTTATTTTATTTGTCTTATGTTATTTAAGCAATAAATTTTAATAAAAATAATATTTTTATCCAATTGGAAAGGAGAATCCTTGACTTTTTTCAACCTTAGGCTTCGGCTTCGGCTTCGGCCGAAGATTTTCTTTCAGCCTAATAATTCGGCTTCGGCTTCGGCTTCGGCTGAAAATCGACCTTCGGTCGGACACTAATCATTTTTGTGGCATAAAAATCGTGACATGTCCACCAGCCTCGACAACCAAAAGTCGTTCATAAAAAAAAAAATTTATTCAAACTTCAAGAGTTTTGTTGCAGCTTTCAGGTGGCTCAAGATTGCGAGCGAGTGTTCAGTTCAAAATTCAAAAAAGACTCGTTATACATCTATGTACTTATAACTATTCACTTGACCACAAAATGTACCATTCACAGTATAGGTAGATATATAGGAGTGAGTAGCCTATGGTCTTGTCTGACTATACATGCATTTATGGAATATGTTACGATTTTCTTTGGCCTCTATTTATGGTCAAAGAGACAGTACTGTCCGATTTTCAATTTTTTTTTTTATTTTTTTATATTTTTAGTGCACTTCATTGTTTGTTTTATCTACGTCTAGATAATATAGCTAAACAATGCTCTGTATACATATAGATAGATAAATATAACCATGAACTCGGTAGCTGATTCGAGTAGGTAGTTATAAGTATATTCCATAGATGGGGTAAGAGATATTTTAGGTTCCTATACAACAATTTATATATATTGGGTCCCGCAATCATTGAAGCCTGGTTGCACTGTACCAATAAGTTCTTAGAGGTGATTTGTGGAAGAAATAAGTAAAGTGAAAAGATTAAGATCTCTTTCTATATCTCTTATGCTCTTTACCTCTTGTCTCGTCTCGTCTTGTCGATTGAAACCCCGTTTTTGGATTTTATTTAATCGATTTTATTGGCTAATCGATAGAGTATACACTTGATAGTTCAAATTAATGAAATTATTAAAATCGACAAAATGAGGAAGATTTTAACGATCTTTTATACGATTGTCAATAATATCAATTGATAGTTGATAAATATTAAAATTTGATAAACGTTTTGATCAATGAGAATAGTGCAAACCGTTTTGAACTACAAAAAGATTGGTAAAAATTATTGAAAATAAAAGATTAAAACAATTACCAAATATGTATCGATTAATAATTTACAATCTTAATAGAGAAGGATATTTTGGCGCAGGGACATAAGGCCCAGGGACATAAAGCCCACTTGGGTGGGACTTAAGGCCAAAAATCAATTTGGGCTTTATGTCCCACCCAAGTAAATAAAATAAAATTTGGGCTTTATGTCCCTGGGCCTTATGTCCCTGAGGCGTATATTTTGTGTAGCGTTAAAATTTTACATGTATCGACCATGTTTACACCAATTGTTTGAATTTATAGGCTGATTGGTTGGAATTTCACAAGGCAAGGAAGGTAGGTATTGAACATTTAAGGCAAACGGTGCTGGTAAAGGATCCTCCAATAGGGACTTCCAAACTTAGACAGTTAATAGCAGCCATATTGTTGAAGCTACATTTGTCAAATTGGCTGTCATTTTTCAGTCTTTTTTTTCCAAATCACCATGGGCGGATATAGCTTCAACAACACGTGCATATGATGAAATTGTTTTATCAAAATGTTTTGTTCGGGCAAAGTTCCGCGCACTTCGCCCATTTTACGGTCGCCATAATTACACTGCCGAGAACTACTCGCAGTGTGGTAGATAAATTTGAGTCTACTGGTTCAGTAAATGATCAACCAACACCCCTACGTCGCGGTCGGCAAAACGCAAGATCTGCCGAAAATATCGCCGCTGTCCGTGAGAGTGTGCACCAGGAGAATCTGTGGAAGTGGATTTTGCGTCGCTCAAAAGAACTCGGGCTTTAGCAGACCACAATTTGGCTTCGTGACTTGGGGTTACACCCATACAAAATTGAACTGATCCAGAAGCTGAAGGTAAACGACTATTAGACATAAAATGGACCCTGGAGCAGTTGGAAACTGACCCTAATTTTCATGAAAATATCATCTTCAGCGATGAGGGCCATTTCTGGATGAATTGGTACGTCAACAAACAAAATTGTCGAATTTGGAGGGATACCAATCCACATGATATTCAAGATCGTACAATGCGTCCCCAAAAAGTCACTGTTTGGTGTTGATTTGTAGACTGGCGGCGTCATCGGTCCATATTTCTTTGAAAACGACGTTGGCCAGGCCAACTGTCAACGGCGAGCGCTGTATACATAGGTAGGTCGATTATTACCAACTTTTTTTGGCCTGAATTGGATGATATAGACACCAACAACATGTGGTTTCAGCAAGACAGCGCTACGTGCCACACAGCTCACGCCACATGAGAAATTCTGCACGAGCAATATATATACGAGGGCATGGTCATCTCACGTGGAGGTGATGTGAACTTACCACCGAGATCGTGCGATTTGACCCCGTTAGGCTTTTTCCTGTGGGTTTTTTTTAGGTCGAAGGTCAATGCGAATAAGCCACAAACCACAGCGACTCTCAAAGTCAACATAACCCATGGCCATCTGTCAAATCCAGCCTGATTTATGCGCCAGAGTCGTGGAAAATTGGAGGTTTTATACATAATGGCATAAATAGGACTCTCAAACGAATACAAAATTTCTATGATATCTCACAAATCCTTTGATTTATTTAAATTTAAACATAGGTGGAGAGTTTTGAAAAATTTATTACGATTCGAAGAAAATTGTTGGTCCACCTTAATAAAAGGCCCCTTTAGATTGCAACGCAGGAAAAATGGTTGAAAATTGCAACTGTTCCGAAATTTAGGAAATTATTTTTTAAGTTTAATTTTTCTAATTTAGGGATTCGTTTTGAAAAAGCAAGTTAACAGCTAAATGTTTCGACTTTCCATACAGCCAATTCAAAAAATGTAAATGTTTCAAAAAACCTACAATGATCTGGAACGAATAGGTTTTCTGTGCTAGTTAAAATATTTACAAACAAATACGAATATATACGAGGTGGGCATCTATATGTATATTACACAACCAAAGATACTAACTACCAATAATGTCCTTCTTGGCCATCAGCAAATAGGTAGGTAAAAAAAAAACCTTCAACTGCATCTCTCGATTCGCATTATTATACACAAACATCCTCCTCCACCATCTTTGTCTTTGGCCGCAAGTGCATCAACCGCAACTTCATTTTGTCCAAAAGCGTTTATAAAATCCGATATGGCATTGTCTCGACAGGGTCATAAATTGCCTGCACTTGCGTCCTGCACTACACTAAAACTGATGATGCAGCCGGGCTAACACACACATACACACACACAAAATATACAGGCAGATGTTGAATAAATTTGGTTCGCTTTTCCATGAGAAGAAGCATCATTGTCAGCGCGATGCAGGAGCAAACGCGCATCATGCTGGAGTGATCTTTTCTAGAAACAGTGTATAAGCCTATCCACCATGTCATTGTATTCGTACATTCGGCCTAAATGGTCATTGAACAATAAATCGGTTGGCCAGAGAGCACGAGAATTAATATCAACGGCAAAAAAAAATACTCAGAAGCAATCCCAATCACGTTCCAAACCTCACAACATTGCAGAGAGTTGTCGTTCATAGCTTTGATGACCCATGTCGCTCGAATCTTCTCTTCTTCTCTGGCAGGCCCGAAGTACCGAGAAGACATTGACAAACGATCGAAATCACGCCCTCGCACAAGATACGGTTTAGCCATGGTTTTTTCTTCATGCCCAATGCTCATGATGAGGCTGAGCGCATTGAAATGTTTGGACGCGTCATCGGTCAAAATGCAAAAAGCTATATAGGTATGGTGTGTTCCCACCTTATTTTTTTCGCGCGTCGTCGGTCGGTGGGCTGTCGGGATTTTCAACCAAATCTGTGATTTAGTCAAAAGATTTCTTCGGTCAGATGAGATCGTCTTACATTTGGGATGATGAGTTGGTAGGCTTATCGGGCGGAAATTACAAAATGCAATTGTAATATGGCAATGAATCGTGTGCAGCAGGGTTTTTTTTTTAAATGTTAAAATAGGGTGATGAATGATAAATTTGGTTATTTTGATATTTCCAAAGCTAAATCATTTTTTATTTTGTGATAATAATAATGAATAAACGGTGCGATAGGTCTTGGGAAACCGGGTCCTACTGATTTATGCTCTCAAACCATTTCTGATGTTTTCCGTCGAAAGAAATAGATGGGACCAAAAATTTGAAGTTGGGTTGGGTCGAAATGCTCTCAAAATAAAACGAAATCTTCTGTTAACAAAGGAATGGAGTTTTTGAGTCATTTGAATTGGACACCGTGCAAATGCTGCATCAATACAGAAGTGTCTACTGACTCGATACTGCATCGAAGATGTATAGCAGTCTGGGTCTTGGTGCTGTAACATTGGTTTTCCACATCTTTAACAGCATTCCAGGAGCAGCTTTTGCCTTCACAATTCTGCTGCCTTCATCAAGTCCGATTCCATCTTCGGACAAGATGATGCTTGTCCAGCAATGTTTATTTGGGAGAAAGGACTACCAAGGACTTCCTAAGGCTGCTGCAACTCCAGGAGTCTTTGATAGCATTGAGCTTTGTGTTCTCTACCTTTTATCGATAAAGCGTTCTGGTTGCAAAAACATTCTTAACAGATCTCCAGATGTTCATCCAACGTTGTTTACTGGGATACATATGCTGATTATTTCCACTAATATTTGATGTGCGCTATCTTTCAGATGAGAACTCCAACTGATCTTGTTGCAGTTCTGATGCCCAAGCAAAGTGCCTCCGATGACAAACTGATTGGATTTTAAATTAAAGAAAAAAATTTCACAGAAAACATTTCCCAATTTACACTATTTAGACAATTTTAACTCAAAATCTCTTCCACCAGCCTTAAATCTCCTTTCACTGCGGGTTGGCTGCTTTGATAAATGCATCCGCTCACGCAAATATCTCTGCAGAATGCAAAAAAAAACCGGACACACAAAACGCTCCTCAAGCCATCTGCTAGTTACGCGGATGGATGTTTGTCCGCGTGTGCATAAGTCCGTCCATGAATCCCATAGGGTTTTTTTTTTGTTCATCAACCAGCAAACATTCAAATGAATTACGCACATCTGTCACATGTTGAATTGACCATTAACGCTCCAAATGCGATCACATTAATAACTGACATCTTTCAATTTGATTCGTTAATATATTTTGTCCTTTGCGGGTCTGCGTACCCGCTGAGAAAGAGTCTCAAGACGGCAAGAATATACGCCTGCGCAGAAGGCAGAAATCATACCATTTTTTGTTTAACTTTTTTTTTCTTATTTTTGTTGAAATATAACACTAAGCTAATCGAGCCATTACTCATTTTTGTTTCTTCTTTCATTTTCAGATCCAGAAAATGCTGATGAAGCAGGAGAAGCACAGGATACAAATGGAAATGCATCACCATCATCATCATCATCATCACCATCAACATCATCAACATCACCATCATCACCACCACTAAGTCCCCCATCTACTGAGACAACGTTGATGGCGTTGGTTGTAGTTGAGAACGATAAAAGGATTATCCTTCCACCATCAGACAGGAGTTCATCACCAAATGAAGTAATCGCCGCCGGAACCATCACCCCATCAGCCCCTTCATCATTTGATGCGTTGGATTCAGAAAAGAGCATCAGCAGCATCAAAGGATCGCCCATATCTCCCCAAAGACTAACGCGTCTGAGGCCGTTTTCATCAGCAGCATCATTGTCAACATCACCATCAATGCCAGACGATGGATTACTCAGGACAGAGGATTGTAGCCAACCACCTGTAACCGGCACCGGCACTGGCACCATCACCAGTACAGAGCAATTGCAGTTGTCGTTGTCGCATGAGCCCTTAGGAGATGCCTCCTCCATCATCTATCCAAAGCAATTGAAATCATCAGATCTGGAAGGTTCAGTAAGAACGATGACGATGGTGACGTCCACAATGGCGATGACTGTGGCGGCGGTGGCAGTGGCGGTGCCGGCGTCAACTATGACAATGAGTTGTAGTCGAAATGACAACGACACCGAGAATGGTATCAACGTCAACATTACGAGTGCCTCTTCTTCCCCCAAAATCAACTCTATCAGTGGTGGTGGTGGTGTTGCTTCCGAAAATGATGGTTGCATCATCACCACCACCACCACCAACACCATCACAAGCAGAACCACCCCAATTAACTTCAGTTCAAGGATGCCGTCCACCAAGTTGATTGATTCACATGATGGCGATGGCGATGGCGATGGCAATGGTGATGATGATGATGACGTTCCACCAACTATTCCTGTTGATGATGTGACGTTTAACCGAAGAGGCGTAGATGCTACATCACCACCAACAAACATTAATGGTAACCAAAATAACTTCAACACCAAATATTGTCGCGGTGAAGGGTAAGTGGAATTATATTTAATTTCATTGTTTGTTTGTTTGTTTGTGAAGGAATTGCGATGTTTTTAAATTTTAATAGAAGGGTTAGAGACATTATGTATGTTTGTATATATATCATCAGCTTGGAAGAAAACTGACACAAGTCAACAAATTTCATATTTTAGCACAAGCAAAAGGAAATTTAATTAAAAAAAATACTTTTATTAATTTATTAAAATTACCAAGGAAATTTTTTTTTCTTCCGGACCGACGCGACGCGACGGTAAGTCTAATGCCAAAATACAAATTTCGGAAATTTTAAACATAGAATCCGAAATCTTATTTAAATTATCAATGAATCGAAATTGAGAAAGTAAAAGAAACAAAGCGATAGTGACAAAGCGAGATATCGACAGTGGCAAAGCGACAACGACAAAGCGATACCAATAAAACGACAGGGGCAGGGACAAAGCGACAGCGACAGAGCGAAAGCAACAAAGAGACAGCGGCAATTCTGCATTAAAAAAAAATTCAATTTTAGACCCTCCAAAAGCTAGGAAATAAAAAGAAAGAAATTTTTAAAACTCATTTTTCCATAATTCTGTACTTTAATCTTCGGAAATTCAAAAACCATTTTGATAAAAAAATTTCAAAAACTCATATTCATTTTTAGACTCTTTAAAGCCCTGGGAATCAAAAACCAAATTTTGAACATTTGCGCACAGATATTTTTTACTAAAATTAAAATCATTGAAATTGAGTTTTAAAAATTTGTACAGAAATCCAAATTAGAAGATTTGTTAAAATTATATTTCTGAAGTTTTTATGGTTCGGAAAAAATCAAAAATTGATTTCAAACCCACCCTCCAAAAAAATTGCTGCACAACGTTTACAAAAAATTAATGGTTAGCTGTATCAATAGATATTTAATTTAAAAGCTGAATTCCAAAGTTTAATTTTAATTTTATTATCTGAGAATTTTAAAATTATGTTCCCGAAATTATTTGTACTAAATTCTATTCGATTACATTTGATTTTGAATTTAAAAAGTTCTGAAAGTCAAAATAAATTGTTTCATTTTAAGACTCTTTACAATCCTGAAAATCCAAAAATATTGACAATTTTAAATTCTGTTGTTCAAATTTATGTATTCTAAAATTTTGTATACCTTACCAAAATTAATTTTTTCAAATACATGTGATCGAAAAATAATTGCTAACATTTTTCAAAAACTAAATTTAATTTTAAGACTCTTCAAAATACTGGAAATCCAAAAATATAGACTATTTTAAATTCTCTTCTTCAAAATTATGTTTTCTAAAATTTTGTATACCTTAACAAATTTATTATATGTGTCATATATGAAACGAGTATCTTGAAAAATTTAAATTTATGTTGTAATATTATTAAATAATAATAAATAAATTATATAAATTTAAATTAAATGTTCAATTCTTTAAAAAAAACATAATATATTTTTACATTAAAAATCGACCTTAACAAAATGTATTTTTTCGAAAATTTGTAATCCCAAAAATATTTGCTAACATTTTTCAAAAACCAAATATAAAATTTTTCAAAATCCTGGAAATCCAAAAATATTGTATTTTAAATTATATTGTTCAAAATTCTGTGTTCCAAAATTTTGTATACCTTCTTAAAATCTTGCATACCTTCCCAAAATTTGGTATACCTTCCTAATTTCCTAAAATCACGCAGTTTTGTTTTAAATTTCTATGTTATAAAATTTTGTACTGTCTCTGAAAAATACTAAATTCAGTAGAAAAATATTTAAAAAATTCTATTTTTTAAAATAATTGTACTTCCTTTTTCTGTTCCAAAAATCTATTGCTTCATTTTGAAATCTTCCAAACCTTAACTATGGGCGTTGCATAAATTCAGTTTTTTTCCATTACTGTTCTTAAAATTTAAAATTTTAATGAACAAAATTTTTGAGTTCTAAAATTCAGAATTTTATTTTCTGAATAACTAAAATTTTATATTAAAAAATTCATTTAATCCGAAATAATTTAAAGTTATGGTTCTGAAAATTATTTCTCCAAAGAAAGTTGTGTCGAAAAAAAAAGATGGTTCTCAAATTTGTTGTTCCAAAACACGTTTATTCTAAAATTTGGTATTTTAACTTTTTTATTCTGAATTATTTAAAAGTTCTGAAATTCCAAATTATTTTTTTTAAACTTTATCAAAATAAATTTCTTATTCCTAAAAATCCAAAATTAAGTTAATTAAATTTTGGTAACATTTTTTTAAAATGTTTATATAAAATTCATCTAAAACAAAAATTAAAATCACCCAAAAATAAATAATAACCAAACAAAGCGAATGAAGGCTTTACTTTGAAATTTTTTTTGTATTATTATTTTTTTTTATAAATTGACATCACTGTCATTTTCCTTCGTATTTGGTGTGTCCAAACTCTACCAAAAGAAGTGACAGTTCTCAAATAAAAATCCCCCCCAAAAAAAAATAAAGCTGACTTCGTCTAGTGTTGTAAAAAACCACCGATAGAGAGACAGTGGAAATGCATTTTAACATATCAAACCCTTCCAATTCTCTTACCCTTCTCTATACAATGCACAAACGGTTACGAAAATGCCTGCCTGTCAAAGAAGTAGGATTTCAAATGACAATTGCATCGCAAGCATCGACGGGATATGTCACATTGAGCCTAAAGCGAACCAAACATACCAACAAAAAAAAAAAAACAGAAAACTTCAAAATCTCACCGCAACACACAAGCCCTATGTTACAAAAAACTGCTGAAAAAACAACAAACGCATCGTCGTCGTCGCAGGACTTGCATCAAGGACATTATTTTGTTTTTTTTTTTTTTTTTAATTTTTTTGATTTTTTGGTTAACTGTCACTGATTCCAATGCAAACATCCTGACATGTATACTGTCAAACTGCATGCGATTCTTATCAAATGGGGGCGCTGCTACTGCTGCTAGTAGACGATTTGACAGGTTTTTTTGAGTGACAGGTATGGTGCTTCCGTTTAATTTTTGTTTCTTTTTTTACTTCATTTTTCAAACCAACATGAGGACAACATCATATAAAGTGTGGGCGTGTGTGTGTGTGTGTGATATCTCTTATGCGGAATGCAAGAATTTGCATCGTTTTTTGAGGAATAAACCAAAGGAATTATAGAAGGGGAAAGGGGGAATTGGGTAAAGGATTTTTGAGAATTAAATTTGTTTAAAATGTTTAGTTTATGAATTTTCATTACTTTCAAATGAAAGCGTTTAAAATATTGTGTATATGGAAAGGGGGCCAGTTTCATACATTGAATTGGGATTTCAAAAGCTTAATTCCTTAACGGTGCCTATTTTTGATGTGCCAAATTTTTGTTAGCATTTCCAGAGAGTATTTTATAGTTTTTAATAGTTTATCAGGGAATGTTATTGCAGGGTTGAATTTGTTACAATCTTTTATGTACAAAGATACAAATTCTTTGAGAATAAGGAGACTTAAAAACTTGTTTCTAGAGGTCAAGGGTTTAAATAAGTCTTCAAAAGGCAAGTCTTCAAAGTAACTCTTTAAAAAAAAATTAAATAAAAATATTAATGAAATAAAAATTTGGTGGACCGACACTTCGTGTCAAACCAGGGCTTAGTCGTTTTTGGAACCATTCACGTGTTATTAGCAGTAATGGAAGAGACCTACAATTGTTTGCCGAATCCGAAGCACTTTTTCATGGCAAGAGATACCTCGAAGGATTTTTTTTTTTAATTCTTTGCAAGAGACCCGTGAAAAACAAAATAAAATATTTAAAAGGGCTCTCTTTACACCCTTAAGTCCCGATTCCATTTTACTTTGCTACATCCCTGGTAATGAATTCCATAATGCTTTTCGTTGGAACATAATTAGTTTATTTTTCTATTTTAAAATTATTACAAAATGCCTCCAGGACTCAAAAACAAAAAAGGATTTAATTTATGTCAGAATAAGTATGTATGTATATAACGAATGCGAATGCGAGTCTTATTCCGCGGAAATAATTTTATTTGATTGTGTTACAGTAAAAGTTTTAACTTTTCAACGATAGAGGAGTCTTCTGCAGGTGAAGGGATTGTTTATTTTTGAGGTTATTTTTCGGAGTTGAATGTTAGTTCAAATGTTTATAGTGACAGCGAGTAATTATATTTTTCTCGCATTTCAAAAACAAAGGTTTATCAGAATAGAATGAAGATTCAAAATTGTGAATTAATTCAAATACAAAAAAAAATTAAAATCAAACAAATTAACGAACTTTATAGTTTTTTCACAAATGTTTTTATTTTTTTTTGTTGATTCAGTTAAGCGTACATAAATTAGCCTCAAGGTTTTTGAAAATTATCAACTTATATATACACACAAATAAGAGATATTTTTTAATAGAAAAGCAAATATTTTCAATGTATGTAGGTTTAGGTGGGTAGAATTATCCCCAACTCCTCTACATGATTCTTTCATATATCTCATAGAAAAAACCTGACGGAAAACCATCACAACGTACAAAACACATCAACATGCGTAATAGCTGAATGCGCAACAAATGTGAATTGTGTTGGACACAAAACAAAAAACAAAAAACAAAAAACAAAAAAAAAATCCCCATATAACTCACCCTTAGGGAATATTTAAAATTGAAAAAGAATTTTCTTTACTGTCTCAAACAAGGTAACATACCTTCAGCGAAAATTCAAACAAATAATAATAATAAAAAAAAAAACAAGTATAAACCTCGACTACGATAAATTAATTATTAAAAAATATGTAAAGCGTGCCGCTTTTCCAAATCACAGTCACCTTTTTTTGAGTCAACAAAAAAAAAAATTAAAAAAAAAAACAAGAAGACTACCAAAATTCTATATGGGAAGAGAAAAGTAGAAGTATCAGATCTCCAACAAAAATAAGGAACGAAATGCTACATCACACTGGCATCAATGATGTCGAAAGTACTAGATTGAAGTAATTTTTTGAATTCTTCCCGAAAATTGTATAACACGGTTACTCGCATAACACTAATACACTTCTTGCCGTAGTTTATTTTGAAAAATATATTTTTTTAATACACTTAAACCCATTTTGTATAATAATGACGTTTTTTTCTACAATTTTGACATTTTATATGAATTTTTGAGAATTTTTTAAGTTGATATTCTCGAAACAGCCGAAGAGGATCAACTTGACAAGTTCTTAAAAATTCATATAAACCCATATTCGATATGCACAACGTTGCCAAGAAGCAATGTATATATAGGTATTAAGTTTTGACGCATGATTGAACTTACCTAGTCCAGCTATTAAAGACATTGGACTCAAAAAAAAAAACGCCGAAGAGTTGGATTTTGGTATATGGGTGATTCTCTGCCAACTGTGATTTTTTAAATAAAAATTTTGCTTAAATTAAAAGTCATTGAAAATTAATTTTTTTTTATTTTATTTGTCTTTAAATAGACATGGTATTAAATCTGTAAGAGCATTTTACTACAACTTTTAAGGAACAAAAAATATCCTAAAAAGTACTAAATCTCGAAGGCATGATGCTGACACTGATTTTTAATTTTTTAATTTTTAAACGTTTTTATTCATTTTGACAATATTTTTGGTGAGTTTCTTAATTCCCTCTTACGTTTTCAACTTTGAAAAGCAATGTTTTATTCAAAATTGTATGTTTTTTAGTTTTTGAAATTTGTTTTTTGAGGTTGGAGTCTTAATTTTTATGCTAGGTTATAACTCAACATTTATTGCACGGATTTGTTTTTATATGTTTTGTCCGAAGTATTGGTACCATTCTAAGTAAAAAAATAACAAGATTTTTAGCAAAATTGCCTGAAATCACTTATTTTAAGTTCATTATAAATAAATATACCACGGTACTGACACCCACGGTACTGACATTTAGGCTTTAATATAACCTCATATCTCAAAGCTTCTGAGAAAAATAAAATCCGTTATAATTTTAACTTATATGACTTAAAAAGAAATACAATATTCTAAAAATCACCCCAACAAATTTCATAACACGCTTGGATAACACCACCACGGTACTGACAGGTAATTTTGTGACACACGATTTTAGAATAAAAACACTTCACTCTTACTGCAAAATTACATTAGTAAAATAAATTGACTTTTGTAAACAATAAATAAATAGTGCCTCTTTCAAACGGTACCACACAAATGCCATTAAACTAAAAACAAAATGGCGGTTCAGCTGGAAATCTTTCGAATTCAAAAATAAAAATAAATCCAGAGACACCATTCCATTATTATTATTTAATTTGAGAGCAAATATTTTGACTTTATATTGTCAAAATTTAATCAAGCAACTATTGTACTCAAACTTCTCCGAGGACAACATTTTTATTCAATGATGTATTTTAATAGAAAATAGTAGATTTAATTGGAAAAACAAAGATGGGACATGCCACGGTACTGACATTTTGCGTATACTTTTACATGCCAAGGGGAAAGGGTAGCAAATTTGTAAACAATATGTAATGTAAATTGTAGTACAAAATTATTCCACAATTCAATCCAAAAATTCATAAGAAAATTTTATAATTAGTTACAAATAAAGCCCTAGACAAAAAGAATCACAGTTGGCAGAGAATCACCCATGATATAGTCTTCTCATGCGTCTTCCTAAGAAATCTTAAAAAGTCCCCATCGATATGACCGCAACTAACAATTTTTCGGGGGTTAAATAGCCCCAAACTGGTTTTTTTTTTAAATATCTTCCTAATGATCAGTTGTACAAAAAATATGTTAAGAACTAATTTTTAGCTTAGAAAATTTCCTACAAAAAACATGTTTATACTTTTCTTTATCAAAATAACCGTTTTCGAAATAAACCAATTGGCAGAGTCAAGGGTTTTATTTTTCTATATACTAGGACTGCTTAAAGAAAAAATTGTGTATTTTGTGATAAAAGCATCAAATTTTGTTGATAGTTTGTATATTATTATATGAACATGATGTACAGATATTAAGCCACCTTATATGCCCGCCCCTTTAAGTGGGATTGGCAAATAAAAAAATAATTACCTAAAATAGAAATTGAATATAAAAAAAAATAACGGCAACCCTTACAAAAAAATATTTTACTATAGCTTTTTTTTAAGTCAGGAACTCATTCATTAATTATGTTATTAGTGCTTAGTTTTTAAATAAAATACTTTCAAACTCAAAATTTTATTAAAAAAAGTCTTATAATATTTTTTTTTTCAAAATTTTACTTTATTTAGTTAGGGTTTTAATTTTCAATATTCTGATAAACTTTTAGTCGAGTTCTAAAAGTGGGCGTGATTGTAGAACCCTTAACTCTACCGATTGATTTATTTCGAAAACGGTAATTTTTATGATGAAAAGTGTTAACAAATTTTTTGTAGGAAATTTTCTAAGCTACAAATTTTTTTTTTGTACAAATTACCATTAGGGAGATATTCTTTAAAAACTAATTTGGGGGCCTTTAACCCCCTCGACAAGTTTTTTAATTTCACTCTTAATGGAATATTATTTTAATTTTTATGTTGATAAACTTTTTCTGATATATTTTGGAACAATATTCATTCGATGTACTTAATTTCAAAAATTAAAAGAAAAAAACATACAAAAACGACAGCACTGGAGACTGAAAGCATTTTTTGATATTACAAACAAACACAAAAAAAAACTCTCGTCAATATTTTGTGTATACGACGTCTCTGTCAAAATCCAGCGACAATACACAACAACAAATAGTTCCATATAGATATATCTATATACACACGCACAAAGCTCGTATATCTTCAGCCCAGAAAAATAACCCACCCTCATCCACCATACCTACATTCCTATACCAATTCTTCCATCCATATGGCATATTCGAATTGGGGCCACCTTAAACTCATTCTCCCCAAACAAAACAAAAAAAAATGACTCGTTTCGTATTCGAATCCTTAAATTAGAAAGGAGTATCAAAGGCTGAGGTTGGTTATACTCGTATCTCTATACCTTTTGCCCGAAAAACGAAGAGGGTGCGATGCGGAGGTATAAACGAAAATGAAAACCTTCGGTGTACCGTTTCAACCATTTCATCAAAATTTACTACAATGCCTCGTTTACTGAATAATTTACACCCCGCACAAAATATAAAAAACAAAGACGCAGGCTAACCCAAACCCACCAGATCTCCCCCTCCCCACCCCTTCTTCGCAGGTTAAAGAAAGATGCTGTACGAGGCAACGATGATTCCGGATTCGGTTTTTCGAAATATGCGGGAGATGGTGTGGGGAGGAATATATATGTGTTACCTCCATTACACACGTAGAAAATATGGAAAAACATAAAAACAAAACGGGACTAAAATGTGAGTGATACGTGTTGTCGAGGGAGCGATAAGGGCTGATTTAGATTTGAATGATCCAACCCTGTAACCATCACGTTGAAGACACAAACGAACAACGAACGAGTTGGGGCTACAAATATACATAGCTTTAGAGGTACTTTTTGGTCGTATACAGTCTTGGTTTACGACCTATGCCCTGGGACCAAGAAGGCTGATGGGTATAGGGTATTCGTCGTCGTTGGCGCGGGGTTCATTTGACTTAATTTGTTGGCGGAGAGTGTGAAATGGTATAATGGGAAGCGTTTTGCCCTTTTGTTTGGAAAATACTTTATGACGAATTGAAGGTGAATTGGAGGGTATATAGCTATACCAGTAACTATACAATGCAGGGGTAGGGGGGTTATTTAATAGCTTTACACAGTGTTGCATATGCGGGGATGAAATAGTTGATTTCTTTTTATTTTTATTTTTTTCTTCGTATTTATTGGACATTACTTTTGGGAATACTTAAAACAATATACTATACGAATTGGATGGAATGGAATGGGATTCACAGACGAAAATATTAGGGTTCTGTTTGTTTTTAATCATCAGGTCCGATTGGAAAAAAATAATAGTTATAAAATTTGACGTGTTGCAATTGAAGACTAACTGAGCATGAACAGTAAATATTTCCTTATCTAAAATCAAATTTAAAAGATTCGACATAAGGAAGCAAGTTTGTCCATTATTTTTTATCTTCTATGCAGGGTGGTGTATATCAATTTTAGTGAAAAGGGTTGCAAACAAAAGTTGTAGAGCATTAAATTTCCTTTTAAACAAAAGTTAGAATGATTTGAATGCACTTAAATGCAAATTTTGTGGGATATGAAAATTTGATATAAAATCCCTTAAAACATAAAATTTCAAAAAAGAATTAATTTTAATTAAAAAAGTTGGGTCAATGCTTATTTAGTTATAACTAACTATATACCGCCACGCTTCGCAGCGCCACCAATTGAAAAAATTGTTAACTACAATTGACGATGGTTTAAGTGAGAAATCTCTGCGGAGTGCGGAGTTGTGGAGTGCGAAGTGTAGAGTTGCGGAGTGCGGAGTGTGGAATGCAGAGTGCAGAGCGCGGAGTTGCGGAGTGCGCACTCCGCACTTGGCAGTCAGGATTTTACTCAAAGAGCAACACAATTAATGCTCAGCTTACCTATAAAATTTTAAATTTTTATGGACATTCAATACGGATAGAAGTAAAATATGATAAAAAGGGGCGTGTAAGTAGGCGAATTTATTTATTTAAACCACTTTCTTAACTATCTCTCTGCTAATTATAGGAACAAACTTAAGAAATTTCAGCGAAATTGATTGAGTAGTTTTCGAGTATAAGCCTCATACTGACAAACATAAATTTTTATAAGTATAGTTTCTCAGGAAAATTTAACAACAACAACAGCAGCACCGATCTCTCCAAAAAACTGACTCAGGTGGCCCATGGATGTGGAAAATAATCAACTAGGTATAGGAAACTGCAGGCAGCTTTGAAGCTAGGGACCAGGGTAGCTGGACGTATATGGGAAACTGGAGGCAGCTATGTACGTAGCTAGAGACCAAGCTACCTAGACATGATTGATAAATGAAATCAACCTCTTTTTTAAGATGGCGGCGATTATAAAGGACTTTTTTTATTTGAAACCCAAACTCATCCTAATTTTTTCATAACAAAACGCATCTTCTTATGTCATTCCCAATTGCAACAACAGAATGTCCACTCTGATGTAACTTTTGGTCTTGATTGCTTACTTCTTTAAATCGCGATGAGTCCTTTTTTGTTTTAAATTTTTTTTTAAGATAAAATAATAATATTTTCCTCTTTGTCCTCCTATGTGAGCTGCCATCAAAATAGTACACCATTACTATATAATATTGCAAAGTAAACTTCATCAGTGTGTTTTGTATCCTTTCTCTCCACCTAGATCTTATAGTTCGCTGTACCTAACTATAAAACTCTCCCAAGAGATAAAGAAGACACCAACAAAAAAAACTAAAAACCTGATGAGTAAAAAGTAACATTTATAAGAGGATACAAAACAATATATCGCTCGTGATGATGAGATGTGGAACTCATCTCACCATACACAAACACACTCTTTCCAAACCGACCAATTCCATCATCACAAATGATTTCTCCCTATATATTTGCGGAACTTGAAATTTCTGCAACCTCTATACTACCACAATACTTTATCTTACCAAGTCCTTGTCCTTGCCACCCTCTCTCAACCCTCACTGACATCATACAGCGATCCGTTTAAATGTCAAATCCTACACACATATGTCGGTCATAACAACAAGGCAAACAGACAATCGCTGTCACACAGAACAGGATGATAGTGGCTCCACCTATATCTCTGTTTTCTATATTATCGACTTCGTTGTCGTCGTCGTTGTAACCTCGTTTTGTGTTGCGAGTCCTGTTTGTGAGTACTTTCAGATACTTTTCTTTTTTTTTCCTCTTTTTGTTTTACACTTTTTCTTCTTATAGTGTGTTTAACTCTGAGAGAGGGGTGACAGATAAAATGAGTGTTTTGTCAAGGATGAGAGGGGTGGAGGAAAGGATGGGGCTGGGTAAAGTTGGTCACAATGTTTATATAACTCACAGAGTTTAATGGATGACTGGTGTGGTCCATCCAGAACCAGATGACCAGCCCCAAACATCAAATGACAATTTGTAATGGAAAAGATGAAAAGGACACTCCATCTCTCTACAGTCCACCACTTCATTTACCACAAATTTCTCTTCTTTTCTCATTTTGGATGTTTGTATACTTACATACATACATATATGCGGATGTGTATAAGTGAATGCGTCCTTGGGGTCAGTAAAAAAAAAAAACACGGTCATTGAATCCAAACTGTCAATCGAAACCAATTAAGGTTTCCTAGAAAATAATTCCCGCATGAACTTTCATCGATTTCTAAAAAAAAAAATTCCAGAATCAAACGAGTTTTCCTCTCAATTAATATTCTTCTATACATAAATGTAGATTAAGAAGAATTTTTCACACATCCTTTTCTCCCCAAATCAATTTGAATTTCGAAAGAAATTTGAATGATTTTTTTTAAACACCAGTGTGTCGCTCGCTTTGCTGCCTACGTCTATCATAGCTCATAAGGGTTGAAGTTCTTGTAAATATAGAAAAACGGATAAAGGGTTCAGGGTTTATGAGGAATTGAGGAATGGCCTGACGACAACCCAAATCGAATCATTTAATAAGCGAATTGAAGCATTTGATGGATACACCATGGAACTCTGATTGATGACAAGGACCTTCCTCGTTTTCGAATATATTGTTTTTTTTTTTTTTTTTTTTTTCTATTAGAATCCTTAATCCTGTTTTATCCTCATAAAGAAATGTATAAGAGTCCTTGTGTTTTGTGCTTCTTCTTTGTTCTAATTCTGTTCAACCATCAAAATGTCGATGCTGCTGCACTGCACGAAGATTGTGGTTCATGTCTAGGGAAGTTTTTTTTTATTTTTTTTATTCAAATGTGTCTTCTTTGTTGGTAAAAAAAATTGTGGGTGGAAAATTAGGGTAAGAGTGGTTTTCTATTTTTCCTAATACAAACAGATGAATGTTCCAAAAAAGAAGGTTGACAGTGTATATGTAATGTATGTACATATATGTGCATTGTAATTCAATTACTCATTAGCGAAGTATTGTTCATTAAGAGTTTTAGTCTTTGTCGCCTTTTGTTGTTTTTTTTTTTGCCAATTTCAATGCAGATTCAGTAGGTTGCCAGTTTTTGTGATTGACACGTTTAATATTTTTGTGTTTTTAATATTTTCAACCCTTTTTTTGTTTTTTTTTTTTGTTTTTTTTTTTGCTTCGTCAGACATCATCAAGATGATTATTTGCCAAGTTGATGGGTGTGGCATGAAACTTGATTCTTTAGTTTTCATGCGTGTCTCGAAAAGTCTGGATGTTTATATATAAAACAACAGCAACAACACTGACATGCTGACAAGAATAGACTCTTTTTGATTGATTGGTAAATAAGTTTGGAAGATTTTTTTGTTGTTGTAGGTAGTTCAACATGCGTTATTCGACAAAGCATTTTATTATACTTGAATTATGTTTTTCTAGACATATTGATCGCTATAATATGATGTGGGTGTGTGGAGTCGAATTGGAGGGCAGTGAAGGTGAGAAGCGCAAGCCTTTAAGACAATTTTGACTGACAACATGACTGACAAGTTTCTTTTCTTTTTTATTGATTGATTGGTTGTATTGGTAGGTAGGTAGGTTTTTAGACAGATATGAAGAGTCAGTTCAGGTCAGACGTCAATTTGTTAGCTTATTTGATAGGGGAGAGTTAATTGTCTAGTCATACAGCTTTGCAATATTATTGAAAGGGTTGATTAGGGATATCATGACATTAGATTGAGGAAATCCTTGGGTTTTAAATTAAAAAAAAAAACACAAAAATTTGTTTGCGGGATAGCTTGTAAAGAATCAGGGCCTAGTGGACTTACAACTCTGAATCATTTCTGTGTCTATGTTATTGGCACGAATCGAGGGGACCTACAATTTTCTACCGAATTCGAACTGCTAAAGTGAGAAGCACTTTTTCATGTTAAGAGATACTCTTGGAGGATTTGTCAAGAGGCGGTTACTGCTGGTTACTGAAAAATATTTCAGTTTCTTTTCGAGGTGGAGTGAAAAAAAGTCTGTAACTCGTAAGAGGTAACAAACAGCCTTGAAGAATTGCTATAGCTGAAGAAGTTTCGATTGGGATCCAAGATGGAAGCCTCGACCAAGCTATCTGCGTAAATATCGGTAAGGATCTTCTTACCAGCAACTGGTATGAAACTTTCCTTGAAAATAACTTCTGAAGAAGTATCAATTAAAATTCTAACATTTAAACTCAAGATAGCCTGGATGGAGGAAATCTTTCTCACCAGGTGGTAAGGACATCTTACAGGAACCTGGTATAAGACTTGTCTTGGCAATACCTTCGAAGAAGTATCAACTAAAGTTCTAATATCTAAGATAGGTTGCTAGAGAGCAAATCGCTACACAGCTTGCTTTGCTTTCCAGCTAGGGAAAATGTTTACATGTTTACTTCTTATCTAATACACATGGTTGCTAATTATCTTGGCTCAAAATTTCGTAGTTGGAGGAAACATGCTTCTCACCAGCTGGGAAAGACACCTTCCCTGCAACTAGTATAAAACTTGCCTTGGCAACTACTTCGAAGAATTATCAATTAAAATTCAAATATCTCAGTTCGGTCACTAGAAAGTAAATCGCCATTCAGATAACTTTGCTATTCAGCTAGGAAACATGTTTTTAGAATAAGATAGCCCAGGCTTCTTTTCTTATACACACATCTGTATTGGCTTTCTTAATTGGAGGAATCGCTTCTCCCCATCGCGCCGGTTAAGGACCTTCTTACCGGAAACTGTTATGAAACTTGCCATTTCCAATACGTTCGAAGAAGTATCAATTAAAGTTCTAATATGTCAGATCGGTCTCTAGAAAGTAAATTGCTACACAGCTTACTTTGCTATCCAGGTAGGGAACCTGCACTCATATTTAGATAGCCAGGTTTCTTATCTAATAAACAAGAGAAAGTAGTTAATTACCTTGACCCGAAATTTCTTGGTTGAAGGAAATCTTTCTCACTAACTGGTTAGGATGATTGGTAGTGTTTTCCACTAGATATAGAAGTTAAATAAGGTATTATCCAATGAAATTATCTGGCGGTCATCGTTCTTGAGTTATTTTTGCATTTAAAAGTTTTCCATATTTGAGGAAAGGAGGTGTTGTTAACGCTGATAGACTTTGTATTTGAAGATTTCTAATGGTGAGCCATGCATCGTTGGGACCCAGCGGCCTTGTTGTTCCTAAGATTTTTAAAAGCTAAGCCAGTAGAAAACTGATGATTGATTAAATTGATGAAGACCTATTCCATTGACTAAAATCTTCTTCCCCATTACTCTATACCTACATGATGACCGTACACGATGAGAGGCCCCTGAAAATGCACCTTGATTTAGTGACTAGGCTACCTCCGCTGTTTTGAACAGTCTGCGTTCCAGTATTTGAGGGAAGAAGCTGTTGTTAACGCAATTCTGCATTTGAAGAGTTCTACCAATAAGATTTTTAAAATCTAAGCCGACTTCTTCTATACTCATGATTTTTTATGAGGACCCACTCCATTCACTGAAAGCGAGGTCTACTACTTCATCCCTATCACTTTATGCAAATCGATGGCTCCATGCAAAACAATACTAAGTGTATTTATTTATTTTTCAGGAGAGACGTTTAAAGTTTGATTTTGCTTGGTATAAATGTCGAAATAAGGCATTACACTGATCCCTATTTGACCTCTATTTTCAAGGCATTCTTGTTAAATTCGCAGGAAAAGTATTAAAATAAAGGGCTTTCAATAGTATATCGATAACTCAAAACTATACTATGTGCACTGTTTCGAAGAGCCTACGTTCCAGACTTTTAGGGAAGAAGCTGTTGTTAACCAAGTTAAACTTGGTATTTGTAGAGTTTTTCTGGTGAGCCGTCTGACTTATCGGCCTTGTTGTTCCTAAGAGTTTTAAAAACTTGGGCAACTCTTTCTACTGATGATTTTTGATGAAAACTCCACTTCCTTGCCTGGAAGCGTAATCTCTTCTTCCCCATCAATCTATACAGCTTCTGGTATGCAGTTTAAATACGTGACAAAATTACTTTTCAAAGAGCCTGGTTCCGATCTTAGAACCAGCAGCCATTTGTTTTGGTATTATTTCTGTTGCAAAACTCTTCGATCGACTTGAGCTGGGAGACTACTTGTGTTATCTTCTTTCTACTCAGGATATTCTTCTACTATTTTTTGTAATGGTAGTCTACTCTCGCTGCTTACCTAAGTTATAAATAAATGTTAACCTATTAGTGTGATTAGAGAACTTAGATTTGGAAAAACTGTTTAATCAAGGCAACTAGCTAGGGACCGAGCAGGCTGGAAGGGCTTGTTGGTTGAAGCCGTAGTCCATCCTGAACTGTAAACGCCATCTAAAGTAAGTTTATTTAAGATCTCCAAAAAAAATTTGTCAAGGACTTCATGTTATCTGCACCATCAAGATTATGTTCAATATTTTTTAAACAATGCATTTAATCGATGAATCGAAAATTTCAGTTCATGATGTTGACTGACTAGAATCCCTGCACATTACCTTAAATCCACAACAACAAAAAATAGTCCCTATAAAGCCCATCGTCAAATATATCAATCTTTCGATAGTCCTTGATAATCTAACAATTCCCTTATACATTTCAACCCAGTCACATAAATTAGCCTGTATAGCACACCTTCATAAGCCAAAAGCGTTTTGCCTTATTTCTTTATGTATAATATAACTTTTTCCTCAACTGCGTCGTGTCGTTTGTCCATCTTAGAAAAAGAAAATAAAAAAAAACAAAGAATATAAACTCCCCTCGTAACCCATCACTGTTATCCTTCCTCAAAAGACCTCTATAACATCTACTTATACCACAAAACTCTTAAATTATCCTTTTCTTTGTTTTCCTCATTTATATATTAAGTTTTTTTTTTTTTGTTGTCTTGTTGTTATATTCTTTTTCCTTCATTCTTTTCATTAAAAGATAACGGCAGCAATGGAATGCAACTCTCTGAACCTTAGGTGTGTGTGGGGGAGGAAATAAATTTACACCAAACTGGGCACCGGCAGCCAACAGCCAGCCAGCCATACAATACCATAAGACGTACACCTTCAAAATGCTATGCGGTGCTCTCTATATTGTCCAAAAAAAAGGATATTTTAATACACAGAACAAATACCATTTTTACAAAATTTAAAGGGGTGATATTGGGTTTGAGAATTTTTTCAAAATTAAATTTGTAGAAATATCATTAGAGACCCAATTTTTTAAGTTCTGGCGGCTTTTTAAGGAAAAGAATTAAAAACTAAGACGTAATCGAAAAACCAAGTAAAAAGGTATAAAGTTAATCGGTCAAGAAAGCACCTTAATCTTTTTAAACTTAGGTATACTTATAGCTCCTTGACAAACATCAGCTTAGAGAGCTCCTATAGACAGCAGACTCTTTTAATTGGGCACCAGCTTAGTCGGGTATTTTGTTAATCGGGCAACTGACCTGACTAAGCAAAGATTTGTTCAATTTACACTTTAACATTTTCAAACCTTTTTATTCGATATATTCTGCAAACTGAAGGCTAAAAAATTTGATTCAAATTAATTCAGCCAATAGCTTATAATCAGTTTTTTGAATGTTTCCGATTATGCATAGAAAATGGGTAACTTAACCCTTTCTGACCGATCACACATGCCTGAAAGTTGTGAAGTCTTCAAACACACTGTCATAATATCTTTACAAAATTCGATAAGATTAAATCTTGTTTTCCGTCAACATTTGTGGTCAAAATGGATGTGACAATGAATCAATTAAGTTAACATTCGCTTTTCCCGGCGTTTCAGCAGATGTTGGTGCCTTCTTCAGGCGAACACTGTCATATCATCAAACCCTATAGTGCAACTATGCAGGACCCTTACTACGGATTAATATTTCTTTGTTTTCTTGTTCTGGGGGATAAAATATGACTATGACGAAGAAGAAGACGACGACTACCACTAAAACAACGACGTCGACGTCGTCTCTTCCAAGGACTATACCTACAACAATTACCCGTTACTACTTCAGCGTGAAATTTATCTATGCCGTGGCACATAAACCAAACACGGCAACGAGTAATAACAATAATCGTAATAATAATAATAATATATACACACACACACACACACACATATACACATTTCCAAACAAACCCACACACTTTAACACTCACACAAACACAGAAAATTGGCAGCAGAGAAAAGAGTAAGAGGTCTCGCTTCTCGTCCTGACTGAAGTCCTGATTTATGTCAGTCATATCGTCAATAAACTTTAGTATAGTCTCCTTTTCGCCTTCGGGGCGTCTTTTTATTGCGCTCTTCTATACTCTTGAATATTTTAGAACCCATTTTAAGTAGTGCGTGGGGTGTGAGGGGTGAATCTATAATGTTTTGTGTGTAAAAATGAATCCTTCGTCCTTTGATAAGTCAGTATTATAAAAAAGCAATTAAACATTAGAAAGAGGAGAAAAAAGCAGAATGAGCATGCATTTATATCTTTAAGAAAAAAAAATAAAATAAAAATTGAGATGTTAAACATTAGAGTCATGTCAATGTCAGTCTCTGAGTGTATCCTTTTTTTATTTTTTTTTTAAATTTCGTTGTTGACTAAATATAAACTTGAGGCGATTGTCAAGTATTCAACTGACCCCTATCGGCTTTTGTTTTACAATCACAAAGTCGTCGTAAAAGTATTGGAAAGAGCAGACATTACAAAAAAAAAAAAAAAAAAAAAAAACAAGAAGGATATGTTGACCGATAAAGGTTAACTGACATTTTTTTGGGTGGCATTAGTTAGGTATATAGTGAGATTCTTTGAGTTCTAATGTTGTTATAAAAAGATTACAAGTCAACATAGAGACTCACTAGAAAAAGAACATTGGTGGTGGTGGTTTGGTGGAGTTGGTGCAGCATATACATAGGTGGAGGAAGGACATTTGAAGACTTTGAATCTGTTTCAAGGATTTGTGTGCTCTGGAACAATCGTGATGCAATTTACCATTTTTAAATTTGTCATTCCAATCGTCAAAATTATTATAGTGAGTGTTAGTCTGACATCAAAAATAAAATACTTTCAAAGGAAAAGGAAAACTTTTAAGACCGTTTGATGACAAAAAAGACATCTTTATAAAAAAATTTAGATATGAACCTTGCTTACCTATGTATACCCATTTATAGCAGCAAAAATATTCAAATAAAAAAATGAAATTGAAAAAAATCTTTGAAAGGAAAATCATCAAAAACAAAACATTATTGTCTTTTTTTTACTTGAAATTGGAAATTGGAAGTGGAACTAACTTTAAAAAAAATAAAAAGAAATAAAAAGAATTATGGATAGGAAATAAAATATAAAAAAATACGTAAATTTTAAGTAAAAATAAAATAAAAAAAATAAAAATAAAATAAAATAAAATAAAATAAAATAAAGTAAAGTAAAATAAAATAAAATAAAATAAAATAAAATAAAATAAAATAAAATAAAATAAAATAAAATAAAATAAAACAAAACAAAAATAAAATAAAATGAAATAAAAAAAAATAAAATAAAATGGAACAAAAAAAATTAAATTGGAATGAAATGAAATAAAAAAAAATTAAATAAAATAAAGTAAAATAAAATAACACAAATAAAAAGTAAGTATCGTCGGCTAAATACGTAAAGCTGCTAAGTCCACTTTTGATCAAAATTGAGATTTTGATGCCATTTTCTTAAAAAACAATTTTTGCACAAATTGGCTTAAACACTTTTGTCCAATGTATCTTATAGTTGTTTCAGAATTCTAAAGAGAAAATCCTTTTTTATATGGAGATTGGATTTATTGTTTTTTCGCTCTGCTGTAAAATTTGCAAAAGTGGACTCAGCAGTTTTACGTATTTAGCCGACGATATGGTAAATGGGGGAAAGCAACTAACCTAAGAGTTAAGTTAACTTTGGTCTGCATTTTGAGTATTTGGCGTGGTTTTGGTAAAAATTGCCCAAAAATGAAAGAAGAAAAACAACAATTTGTTGGTCATTTAATGGTGATATTTTGGTGATATTTAAAAATTGTCTCAATTGAACCTCTATTTATACAGAGATTTAAGCTGAAAGAAGACATAAAGATTCATTTTAAGTTACAGACTTAGCACCAAATTAGCGCATGAAAAGCAAAAAAAAAATTGATGCATTAGAAAGTAAAACAACGGAAAACTAACCTCGTACGTACCCTTATTTCTATCAATAAATGTTTTGATTTAATTCTGGTTATGCCACATGAGCTGCGCCACTGTGGGCGATATTACGAGTTGCATGGGAGAAGCATATTGCTTCCATATTTGTATGGAGAGTTGGTCATATGTTGATAAAATCTGAAACACACTCTCGAATTTGATGGAATTTTTAGACATTCAAACCTATTGCAGTTCTCAATGATCAATTGATAGTTGAAAAATTTTGAAAATCGATAGTAAAAAAACCCAACTTTTGATCATTAAGAATGGTGCAGAAAGTTGTGATTTACAAGAAAATTCATAATTATCACAGAATAGTTGATCAGATTTTTAGTAAATTGAGTTTGACAACGCCAATAAGGTGGCGACACTAGCTAAGGCCAAAATGAAAACAAGAAAAGATTTCATATCCGGCTTCGTCAAGTTAAAACTATCTAGGCCCAGTCTAAGTTACATCTGGCAAAGCCAATAAATATGGGCAGTTCTAGCCAGGGCCAATATAAAGTCAGAATAAGCATAAATTAGTCAAGATCGGTCAGACTTGCACCTGTTAAGGCCCAGTTCAGAATTTACTATACAATGACCAAATAGCTAGGGCCACGCTTATCAATAGTGTTTCCTAGATAATTTTCTACCCGGGAAGGGTGAATTTCAACCCACTATCGCAATACTGAATTTTCACCTACTTACAAAATTGTCAATTAATCGTCGATAATCATAAAATCATAATTTTTTTTAACAACTTATATAAAGTTCTTTTCCACTCCTACTTTTTGGAGTTTTAATAAAATTTTGAATTTCCACTATACAAGGAGATTGCAATTAAGATGCGTGTGGTGTGGGTTGCATCGATCAGATAAGGCAAAAATCGTATATAAGGGAGGCAATCCATATTTCCAAAACTAAAATCCCCAAAACCAAATATCTCAGGTCCAAAATTCTCAAACATAATAGGTACTTTATAGTTCGATAATTAAGAAAAATTTGTTTCGGAGCCAAACAAAACCCTGAAACAATTTTTATTTAAATTACTTTGTGCCTGAGAGGCACGGAGTTTAGTCGAAACCATTTTAGAAGTTAAAAAAAAACAAAATCATTAAATAACAGTTTTTCCTTTTAGATGAGGTTTAACGAAACTTCACTATTTAAAAATTTGAATATTGAAATACTAAAATGTTTACATATAGATTATAAATGTTACAATATGAAAATATTTAAAAATTACAATATTAAAATACCAAAATATTAAAATATTTAAAAATTAAAATATTAAAATCTTAAAAAATTAAAAAAAAATGGAAAACTAAAATATGTATTAAAAAATCAGAATATTGAAATATATATTAACATATTAATAAAACGTCCGCTAAAAACGTAAGGCTGCTTAGTCCAGTTTTGGCCGAAATTGAAATTTTGATGCCATTTTCTTAAGAAACACATTCTGCAAAAATAGCTTTAATCACTTTTGTTAAATGTATCGTAGTTTTTGCAGAATCCTAAAGAGAAAATCAGTTTTTATATGAAGCTCTATATGCAATTTTTGTTTTGTTTTTTTTTTTTGCTATTCTGTAAAATTTGTAAAAGTGCACTTAGCAGTTTTACGTATTTAGCCGACGATATTGAAATATTAAAATAATGAGATATTAAAAATTAAAATATTAAAATATGTACCTACATATTAAGAAATAAAAAAAAATAAAAAAAATTTAAAGTTTTTAAAATATGTAGGTTGACCTTGTCCTAGGTAGGTACTAAATAAAAAAAAATATACATAGCATATTGAATTGAAAATAAAAAAAAAACACCTGCACACAATATTTAAAAAAAATCCAAAATACAGTGCATTTTTTAATATACCTGCACAGTATACACTTATTCGATGTAACCCATTACACATTTCATTAAAGTCACTTCCTATAGCATTGCAGCGATTTTACTACAAAAAAAATTGTGTTGCTTTAAATTATAAAAGAGAACATCAAAAAATAAATCTCAGACACCAGAATTGCAGAACTGCATCTCTTTTAATTTGATACAATAAATAAAGCAAAAAAAGCAACACTTTATTAAAACTGCTCTTCTTCTAAAAAAAAAGGGGAAATTGCTTATAAGAAAATCCATTTAACCCAGCAGGTGTTTTCAAAATCTCTTCAAATCCTTACCAACCATCCATTCCTCCAATTCAAAAGAGATTTATACAAAAAAAAAATTTATCTATTTTTCGGAACGTTTCTCAAATGAAACATTTCTCTTTCCCTCTCCTTTAAAAAAAATAAAGAAATTTTTCGTTCACAGATACGATTATTTCCCAATATTATCATAGTATTTGTAAAGAGGCAAAAACGTGGTAAAATGAAAGAAATGCATGCATAGATGCATGCATTAGCCAAAAAGAGACACCCAATTGTTTTGAAAATGCCATAAATCTCTTTTGAATTGGATATTTTGTGTATAGATGTGATGTAAAATGTATCTGAGAGAGCGTGATGAAATTTCCTATCCGAATACGAGTATCTGTATAAGACAAATGTTTGTAGTTGTGATTGAAAAAGAGAATTCGCATTGCATACAAATTGAGAAACATGCGCATCTCATATACATCAGTGGTGTCCCTTAAACAGAAACTAAAGCAACAACAACACAAAATATCTCAAAATCCCTGAAAGGCACTTTTGATGTGTGAAATCATTCAATTCTCAAAAAATACAACAATTATTATTACGACGCGACACACGACGACGACCACATCATTCTTTCCGTATCTCGCACGTTCTCGTCTATCTATACCTCACCTAGGTATTCTAAAATCCGAAATCGAAACGAAACAGTCGGTGTCGTTGTCGGTGGTGTGCTCTGCTCACTCTCTGCGCGTGTATCGTGTCGTCGTGTATCTGATGGACATAACGTTCATATACACTGTCAGAATGACAGCACCATACGTACGTAGCCGTTAGACATATCCATACACGAGCAGTTTTACTTCTACAATCGTGCCAGTCTGCACCATGTCAGTGTCAAAAAGATTTTTTAGTCGACAACAGTCCGTTTCATCGTAATCATGTCGAGATTTTATGTTGATGACAACTACAACAACAACAAAAACAACAACAACAAAAGTTCTAGTAACAGTGTCAGTGGTTCAAATAGTTGCAACAACAATTTTTCCAAACGAATTTTTTGAAAAAAACCATACAAACAACAAAACGGATTGTTTTTTTTTTTTTGGATAAAGTTGTGTTAAATTTTGTTTTTTCAAAAACAAACTCAATCAGTCCTGTGATTATGTGATATAACATAGAAAGTATCTGACAGATACAAAGATATATACGCGGTTTTAATCGAGAACAAAATAAATAAATAAAAACAAAACAGTGCAATCTAGTCAAATAACAAATTTAAAAAAAAAATTGTATCTTAGCAACGAAAGATACTTATAGTGACAATCTCAAGGATCAAATCTGTCAGTGATAACGGTATACGAAACATAAAAGTGAAATATATTCCAATTAGACGTATCCATCTAAATACAACAAAACTTTGAATTGAAAAAACAAATTCCATTCTTGAAATATTTTGTTTCTGTGATTTTTTTCTGTTCGTTTATTTTATAAATACAAAATTTTAAATTTAAATTTAGATAAAAAAAAAAAACATAAATCAATCTCGGGATTTTTTTGAAGTCTATTTATTTTTGTATATTTCTTTTGTTGTTGTGGGAAATACTTTCAAACCAAATAATCCTCCTTCACCTCCCACACACATCACATCACATCAAATACCTAAATATATTCCACACTCTCTGATGCTGGGCCCTCACCACACACATAGCAGCATTTTGTGTTGTGATTTATTTAGTGTAACAATTAACGCCCTCTGTTGATTTGTTTTGTTGTCACCGCCAAAAATAATCCAAAAGAATTAATTGATATTATCTTCTTTGGATACAAAATATAAAATAAAGAAATAAAACAACAAACAAAAAACGAATAAGTGTGTTTATTTTTAAGTGCGTGACTGTTAATCGTTGTGTGTTTACAACATGCCCTTTGCTAATTAATACACTAGTGAATTTAAAAAAAAAATATATTTTATTTTGTTTTGTTTTGGAAAATAAGTTTCAAAATAAATTTATAAAATTAATTAATTTCGCGCCACATTCTATAATATACATAAGAATGATGCTACACGAGGCTGTTATGCTGGAGATTTATAGGCAGGCGTTGAATGCAAGGTTGGTTTCGATTTTTTTTGTCTACCTTGTTACAAATTTTTTTTAATGTGAATGATTAAAAAAAAGAACTTTTTAAAATGTGTTTAATTTAAAAATAAAAATATTAAAAATATCTCTTGAAATGTGATTTTTTTAATGAAAATTGTGTTTTTTTTTTTTTTATTTTGATGGAAGACGAATGATATTGTTGATGAATTTTTTTATGGGATATTAAAAAATCGTAAAATCTATATTTGTATGGTGTCTGCGTTTTTTATTTGAAAAAAAAAAAAAATAAATCAAGGTCATTTACAATAGACACAAAAAAAAATCTAAAAAATGTGACTTTTTTTAATTTGAGATGACAGATAGATAACATGACTTCAGTTTATGGGTGACAGTTAAAAAAATTATTATGAACAGGTTCTAATTGTTTTTTTTTTTTTTTTTTATGGAAAATTGGTCAAAGGAATTTTTTTTTCTTTTCAAAACAATTTGTATCAAAGTTTAAGATATAAATAAATATTTTTAATAGTTTATCCAGAGAGTGACAGCTATCAAAAAATATTTTTTATTTATGCATATTTTTTGTGGCTTAGGAGGAATTTCTTTGAATTAAAAAAAAATATTGTTTGACATTATTTAGGTAGGTATTTTGGTTTTGATTTCTTTTCCACATTAATTAATTTGATTTATAGAAATAGTATAAAATGAAAATATATGATATTTGTTGGGATAAACGTTTTTATAATTTTTTTTTTATTTTAGTAACGTCATTAGTAAAAAACATCATTTTATTTTCAAAATAAAATTATAGGTTAATGTATTTCGTATTTATTTATAGCAACAATTTATTTGTAGACAGTAAAGTCTGAGTTGAATGCATTTTTTTGAGAGCTAAACAAAAAATTAATAATCAGACTCAGATTAACGAGACTGTTATGTAGGTATAGTTTGATAAGTGTCCTAAATTTAAAAAAGTTGTTCAAAAAAGTGAGATTCATTATTATTCAAAATTTTTTTTAGTCAATTCAAGATAAACTACCTAGTGATACTGGGAAAAGATCCCTTTCGGATAAACGAAAATCTTAGTTAAATGAATATTTTGTATGTAATGAAAAAATATTTAAAATTAATTTCGAATAGAATAAATTCAATAAACAATGATATAATAATTCATAAAAATATTGGCAGACCCTTTCGTCCAAGGTCTTTAAAAATTTGCCGCATTATTTAAATGAAACCTTGGAAGAAAAGGTCTACCAATATTTTTAAAAATTATTTTCTCTTTTTCAACCGTTCTTTCCTTAAATATTTTAAATATTCTTTACAAAATGTCACATGGATTCAGATAATCGATTGGCTAACAATGAGATTTTTCAAGGAAAAAAATGTATTTCCAGTTAATCGAGTCTTCGGTTAATTAAAAACCGGATAATAGAGAGTCGACTGTACAATGAAGTTAAGGAATGGTTGTGAGAAGAGAAAATTCTTGGTCTCGTCCACCTCAAAAGCATCCGAGTTAAGACCGAGATGAGATCGAAAATTTGCTACGGATCTCGTCTGACTAGATGACCTCGGAGGATTTGGAGGATTTAGACGATTTAGTACGATTTTAAAGAATTTTTAGTATGAAGCTAGATTGAAAATAGGATTTTAAAAATTTTTAAACGAGTTGGCATCCTACTGTCTTTTTAACATTTTAGGAAAGTCAAAATCACCAAATTCCTATTGTAACTTTTAAGTATCATACTAACTCCAAATGTCACTTTGACAATTACAAATGATATGGTTGCTTAGTTGTTTGCATAAATTTTCACTATTTTAGTCGTGGTCAGCTGAAGGAGTTTATTAAGAAAATAGGTTTCCTTTGATAATAGTTATACAAATTTTAAAACAAAGAACATTTTAGTAATAAAAACTTTAAACTTTTAAAAATTTTAAGAAATCATGGTAATACCCATCAGGGTGTTTAAAATTTTGCGCCATTCCACTTTTAAATTATAAAATTGAATTTTTCAATGCAAATATTTAGTCCAGGTTCTATGTTTCACGAAATCGAACGTCCCGATTTGCGTGATCAAAAGCAAGAATGAAATAATAACGAGAGAAAATCAATAACTCCTGGATAACCAGGAACGATTGCGTCATCTCTTGAAGTTTATGGCCTAGAATTAACGAAAAAGAAACTCAGTATATTTTGTCGCAGAATAAAAAGAATATTAGAAGCCTGATAGGTGTATTACCGGGACACTGTGCCATTGGTGCAATGGCCACTAGATTGGGTATATACGCACCCGATTTCTGTAGGAGCTGTCAGGATATTGAGAAAATAGAAAGCATTAAGCACCTGCTCTGCAACTGCCCTAACATCCAAACAAATCGCATCCGTTAACTAGCTTGTTGGAAAACTGGACGATCTTACGCAGGTCTCAATGGCAAACATGAGGAAATATATAGAAATCACAGGCTGGTTCGTAAATGAACCAGTCTATGTCAATCACTAGTTTAGGTGTTATCTCTGTTTATAGGGGATCACAATGGGCCAAGTGGCCCCGTGTATGCAACAGCTTCAGAGCTGGGCACGCCCCTCCTAACCTAACCTATGTTTCAAAGTCTAGTTTGATATTTCTCCCATAACACACAAAGAAGATCGAGACGAGATGAGACTTATAAAAGTATAGCATTCGTTAGTCCTATTGAAGAAGATATAACCTGCAGTGGTGTACTGTATGTTATTGGTACAAGAAGTTGTCACCTTTTTAAGGAACCAAAAGTGCAGAAGATTTCAAGCAATACAATAAATGAGTGGAAGAAGTACATTCGACAAGTAGGTGTAACATCTTAGTTTATATCAGGAATAGATTTTTATGACCATAGTAGGCGTAGAGCACAATATATCTTGTCAAGCTATTGTAGAAACTGCATTCAGCATCACTCCATGTTCCGGACATAATTTTCATAGAAGTCGTTGATATACCAAGTCAATCTAAGGTGCTTATTTACAAGCAAACATTTGTTGACTTCCCCGGATCTTGAAAGCTTTACTTCAGAAGAATTTCAAGGTCTACTATAAATTAATATTATTAGGTGTATTCCTTTAGTTTGAAACTTTTTTAATTTATTTTTAGTTTGCGTTTCAAGTCTAGTTTTTATTTTAGTGCAATATAAATGCAATTAAAAAATATTAAATTCAAATTATCATTAAACAACGTTCTAAAGGCTCGATGTAACGGAAATAAGACAGTTACTTATTTTTTTTTCTTAAATATTATGATAATTTTATTTAAATGAAATTGTTTCTTATTATAATAAAAAATTATTAAAAATTAGAAAAGTCTTAATAATGTTGGAAGAACCCAACTTAATGGGGGGAGGGTTTTTGTTAAAAAATTTCATAAATTATGTTGTGTTTATGTTGGAGCTTCGATAAACGATTCAGAGCACTGCGATCAACGATTAAATCGAACCTCTAGTCGAGCTTTTATGTAGTTTTTATATTGGAGATTCGATAAGCGATGATTTTCTAATATAAATTATTAGATATTTTTGTTTTTGAATTTCATTATTAAATATTCAAAATCTATCCTCGATAAGATCGTTGCTCGATTCGTTCATCGAAGCTCTAGCATGAACACACCATTACGCAAAAAGCACAATTAAAAACACCCAACTATAAACAGACATCATTTAAAAAAATATATAATTTTTGCTGAAGTTTGGTTTCACACCAAAAAAATATGAAGTCAAGACAGATTAATAAAGGGTGTTTTGTTTTAGACGTGTGGTTTTCAAGAAGAAATAAAACGCATTTAATTTAATGTTATGGCCAAGAATTTGGCTTTATTATAAAGATAAGGGTATGCCATTATGTTTTAAAAATGATTTCGGGCAAGTGGACGCCGCGGCTGGCTGAATAAATTCCAGCCGAGAGGCCCAAGAGGCCCCAGCTCCAATTGTTGCGCGCGATGGCGGATGGACTCATTCGGGTCTTCTTCAATACTCTGCTCCACAGCAGCAATAGCGTCTTCGGTGCACACTGTACGGCGTCTCTGAGGATGCGCATTATCCACTAGAGTAAACGTGGTGCTAAACTGATCCATGGTTGCTCTAATTATTCTGCTGGGAGATTATGTCGAACGAATATTGGACGCAGCGCGCGATATGTCGTGCGTACCGAACCATTATTTTGGTAATAAATTTGCACGATTTGCAAACGTTGTTCAGGAGTAAGTCTATTTATTATGAAATGGCAAACCAAACTGAGCATAAATCAAGTGACAGCTGTCAAAAAGAACAACTCTGAAAAAAGTATTGCCAGATTAAAAACCACAGGTCTAAAAAAACACCCTTTATAATTCACGAATTTTCAGGCATGAGGAGTTTTTCAAAAGCGAAAAATATGCTCATGTTAAAATAACCTATACAATATTTTAAATTAAATTGAATCACTTGATTATCGTGTTAAATTAAATCACCATTGCTGTTGATTTACATTAATGTATATTGAACCTCATCCTGAAATAACACAACAATTCGTGTGGAAGCAAAACGATTTTCAATTTAAAATAACACAATTTCTATATAAATGATGGTTGAATCATATTGGTGCTCCTGTCTAAATATAATAGTTCATATTTGTTTAAAGAAAAAAATTCATCAACTGACAAAAAAAATACTCCGAGATATTATATAGGAGAGATTAAAACAGGCTTAAAATATTTTCGATGTTCTGGTGAGAAAATGTCGTGAGAGTTTTCTAATTTTTTCCATATTTTCACAAGATTTAATATTGAATGAACAATCGAGCAATTTTATTTAAAAAAAATTCAATATTAATGTTGGCAAAAATTTGTACTTATAATCACAACGTCCAATTTAATTTTTATTTGGTGTAGGTAGTATTGATTTTAAATGGACTTATTATATTTTCAATTCAATCTACGCCAGAAGAAAAATTCAAGGTCCTCGGAGGTAATCGAGAAGCTTTTATGCCTCCAAATGGTCAAAAACAAATAGGTAATAACATTGAGCATTTTGCTCGTAAGACATTTGTTAGATGATTACTTTTATTTAAAATTGCATTACTGGGAACTGAATGAAAGTTTATTGAAATGAAATCATGATATGTTAACGGATTTTATTAACTTTTGGAATCGTCTCCAAACTACCTAAACTATCAATATTTCTTAGGGGAACATCTGTGGAGTTTTATGAGTGGAAACTATATTTTTTTTCACGGTTAGTTTAAGAAATTCCAGCATATAAAAGCGATGTTGCTCAAACTTAGAATTTGTTAAAAAAAGGTTCCATTTGATAAAAATGTTCAACGTATCACTGATTGCTCAAACTTCTTCAGTTAAGATTTTTTATCGACTCCTGCTTAATTTGTTCAATTTCAACAAAACTGCAGTTCATTTTCAATTTGTGGAATTTAATTGATAAAGTTTTGCTTCTCGAACAAAAATATCGATTGAGTTTCAAAGATTTCAGCAACAAATTAAAAAAACCATCATTTCTACTAGATACCTATTTTAAAGTATGTTAACTAAATTTATTTCCCACCTAATCAGTTATTTTTCATTCTTTTTTTTCAGTGAGCTTGCAAGTCCGCGATGTCAGTCACGCGATTCAACAGGATCAACTGGTGGTGGCCGTTGTCAATCGGATGATTCGAATTGTTCGGGAAATGGCAGCAATACAGCACCAACACCCTCATCAAATAGTCCTCCGGTTGGATTGCCTCTGCCAGCAACACTTCCTCAATCAGCTGCAGCTGCTCTCTTGCCACCACAATCTGCCGCAATGGCTGCATATTTAAATGCTGCTGCTGCAGCAGCTCAACAAAATCGAATGCTTTTGAGTAATCCTTTAGCTGGTTTGCAACATTCTGCAGGACAATCTCCATCACCTAGACTACCAACTCCCGATGATTCTCCAGCTTTAGATTTTAGTACTAAACGAAGCCGTCGGGATTCTGATGATGCTGATAGTGATGCTATGAATTTGTCGAATAAATCAGATGGTGGTGCAGAGACACCTCCGCCAACTACCGATGTCAATTGTCCTTTGGATTTGAGTGTTAGTAGTCGGAAACGTTCAACAGATGACGATGAGCCTGTGATTCCTAAGAAAATGTCAAGACCCAACAATGATTATAAGAACATTCCAACAGCTTGGGTGCCACCAATCAATCCATATCTAGCTGCTGTAGCTGCAGCTGGAATGTCGCCAAAAGGTGTCCTGCCAATGGATTGGAATGGAAAAAACAAAATGGTGACGAATGATGCCACCAAAGCTTTGGAGAAGATGTCCGAAATGACACGATTGGGTGGTTCTGATGTTATGGGCGATATGCGATCACCTGCTCAGCCAATTGGTAATTCTGGAGCGAGTACGGGAAGACACAGTGCGTGGCAGTCACATTGGCTCAATAAAGGAGCTGATGCAGTCAAGGATGTCTTCAAGTGCGTTTGGTGTAAGTTAAGCTTTCCCACTCTTGCCACCCTGACGACACACATGAAAGAAACACAGCATTGTGGTGTCAATGTTCCTCCGTCTCAGCAACAAAACCATCATGACCAGCATCATCGTCATCCTGCGGTGTCTTCTTCGGGTTCTTCGAACGTAACGAATTCTTCATCTTCCTCGAATAGCAAGTCAGATTTGAATCTGCTCATCAAAGAAACGATGCCTCTTCCTAGGAAGTTAGTGCGGGGTCAAGATGTTTGGCTTGGCAAAGGTGCTGAGCAGACTCGTCAGATCCTTAAATGCATGTGGTGCGGACAAAGCTTCCGCTCGTTAGCCGAGATGACCAACCACATGCAACAAACTCAGCACTACACCAACATAATCTCACAGGAGCAGATCATATCATGGAAGTCTTCCGACGAAAAAGGGGGAGGTAGCTCCACACCTACTACTGGTGCAGCTCCGGTGGGACCACCTCCAACTTCGATGGCTGGACCCGTCCAAAGTCCCCAAAGCGGTGGTCCTCCATCACCAGCAAATAGTACCGTCTCTGCAGTTCTAACATGCAAAGTCTGTGATCAGGCATTTTCATCGCTCAAAGATCTCAGCAATCACATGATCAAGAACGCCCATTACAAGGAACACATTATGCGTTCCATCACTGAAACTGGAGGCCGTAGACGACAGACCCGTGAAAAAAGAAAGAAATCCCTCCCGGTTAGGAAGCTTCTTGAGCTAGAACGAGCTGCTGGACAGCAAGACTTCAAGACTAACGATCATTTTAAAGCAGTTTCGACGAAAATCACATGTGAAAAATGTGGCGATAAGATTGAAACGGCCCTTTTCGTCGATCACATCAGACAGTGTGTTGGTGGAGCGATTGCCAATGCATCCCCAAGAAGCATAAAGAATAGCATAATTCCTCCAGACGGTTGTCTAACAAGTCCCCCAACACCAGGAAGTCGCGATGGACTGAAGAGTACTTCACCAGCTTCTACATCTTCAACTCACAGACATATCTCACCCCATTTGCCATCACCTACTCCAAAGGATCTAAGCGAGAAGACTTCTTCGTCTCCATCGGTGCTAAATGCCATCGAGCAATTGATCGAGAAGAGCTTCGACACACGATCATCTCGTCACGGTGCCACATCCTATAATCAAAATAATTCCGGAACACCTCTTGGAGCGAGTATTCTCAAGAGACTGGGAATTGATGAAACAGTTGATTACACAAAACCACTGATCGATGCCCAGACTATGGGTCTGTTGAGGTCATACCACCAGCATCATCAGTCTCAATATGGCGGACGACGTGAGAGAAGTGGTTCCGAGTCGAGTTCAATTTCTGAACGTGGAAGCAGTCGCATGGAGTCTCTTACACCCGAAAGGAAGCCACCTCTACCACCATCACCGCCCCGGCGAACTCCCGATAAGATTCTTCGATCTCCCAATCCAGAGGGAGATCACAAGGAATTTAAAGTCAAGGCCGAACCAAATGACGATGAAGAACATGAAGAAGAACCCGAACGTCACTCCAAGATCTCCGTTAGGAAGGAATTCAACATAGAACGACCGCCTCCCGAAACTGGAGGTGAATTGGATCTGCGCAAAAATCGTACACCCAATAGTTCGGCGGCACCAAGTCCTGTGCCTACCAGTCCATCGTCCAGTGATCGCTCATCAGCTGGATGTGGAGAAAAGAAGCTACCGGGTAGCAGTTTGACAGCTCTGTCATCGATGTTTGACAGTTTGAATTCCCATACTGCCACATCGTCTGCGAATGAAATTCCGTCGGCGACGGGGAAGAAATCCTCCTCGGCAAATCCTTTGGCAGCGCTTCAAAAACTCTGCGAGAAGACGGAAAATCCACCTGCTACCAGCACCCGTCTTAATTCATCAACTAACAACCATCATCATCATCCTAACGGTGGTAATTTGACAGGTTCGGGAACACCCAGCGGAATGGTGGCTTTCAGTTGGGCTTGCAACGATGCTGTCATTACATCCGATTCCGTTATCAAATGTGCTTTCTGTGATACGCCATTTTGTTCGAAAGGCGCCTACCGCCATCATTTGTCAAAGGTGCACTTTGTCAAAGACGATGCCAGCATGGAACCCCTTCTCCAATCCACCAAACCAATCATGAGTGGTGGTTCGTCATCGTCAACATCATCTTCAGCCGCATCATCAGCTGCCCCACCATCACCAAAGGCCAGAAGTCCAGCGTCAGCACCACCACAACTTCCTCCACCATCGCCACAAGCTCAATCACCGGCGGCATCTGCAGCCGATGAGAGTGTCCAGTCCAAGTTCCTCAAATACACCGAACTAGCCAAGCAGTTGTCATCCAAGTACGTCTGACAGTCAAAAGGTAAATATGACGCATACCGCCATAATTAAGAGTATAGATAAGGTGAACCCCCCTCTTTTACATTTTCCGCCCGCCATTTAAATTCGATTGACATTCATGTCAAACCAAATAACAAAAAAAAAACTGATTGCATTCTAAAAATAAGAGTGCAGAATGCATAATGCATTTTTTTTTGTCCGTCTCTTCTTTGCTCATCGATTTGTCATTAAAAACAAAACAAGTTAAATTGATATCAGAAAAAATAAAATAAAAAGAGAACCCCACACAAAAATAAAACACCATCATTATTCTCCCACTCCTACTCGCATTGTCATATTTGATGTGTTCTTTTTTTTGTTTATTTTTTACTTATTGCTTTATAGTGTCATTTCGCTCGTTCCAGTTATTGGAAAGCGAAATGCAATTGGCGAGAAATCTAAGAGCAAAAAAGGAGGGCGGTCGGAATCATTTGTTTTTTTGCATTTTGTTTTATTTTTTTTTTGGTTCAAAAATGAAGAGAACGTAGGAGGAGAATTATTACTCTCTTTCAATTGGCATCAGAATTTATCTGTGTGTGTGTGTTTAGGAGGAGTGATGGCTATTGGAAAACCATAAAACCAGTATTTATGAGTTTATTTTTTTATTTTTATTTTAATGATTGAAGTACTCAAATTCATTTCTTGATGAATTTCGACTCCAAATTTAACTCAATAATTGTGAAATTCGAAGATAAGAGAGATTAGAGTGCAATTTGAATATAAAGAGCATGTTTATACATTTTCGCTGAGTTTTTTTTTGGTTCTTGATTTTTTTAGAGCAAATTTCGATTGAGTTATTTAAACGAAAATTGAGTTTAAATTTTAGAACTTCACTTTGGTGTTGTTCTATGAAACCTATATTTTTTTTTCTTTAAATAATAAAGTCACACAAATTATTCGGGGGCCTACAAATCCAAGCCCAATAAAGTTCTGACACTTCTTCTTGATGAATTTACAAATACAATGCAATAGCTGAACGCAATAGTATAGCTGTAGATGCCTTGCTGAAATCAATAGCAACCACCCAAACTCCACGTGGGTTCAATGTTTACCATGATTTCCATGAGTTGCAGTAATCATTGATTAAAGATAACCAGCTGTGAATAAACTGGCCTAAAAATCTTAGTCTAGCTTCTAGGTACCATTTTAATTTTTTTATTTGAACTATGCGAGGCCTTTGGCTTAAACTTGTAGTTTTGACAAGTTAACCACAGACATGATTCTGAGCCCTTAGATATCTCTTTACGTTCTCAAAAATCCGGGCATAAATGCTTCGCAGAACTTGCAACTTTTTCTTTCAAAAAACTAAAAATTTTCGGCTTCTAGATGACGAATATTGTTCGTCATTTCTCCAGTAAGATCTGTGAATTGTGCACTGGGTAGGTTAATTAATATCCAACTGTAATCAAAATCTATTTTGTTTGTATATTTAGCAACAAAAAAAAAAGTTGTAGACATAAGATCTTGTATATTTAAATGAAACGTGATTATTATGATTTAATAAATTCAAATAAGTATTAAAAATCCTAAGAACAAAATAAATAAAATATTAAAGTTGAATGCATGTTAAATAAACAAAAAAATAAATAAATAAACAATAAGTATCTAATAAAAAAAAATATATAATATTAAAAATCTACTTTTCATAAATAAATCTCATTAATTGTATAATATTTAAAAACAAAATTAAGAAAAAAAAACTTAAACTTATAAATTTGTAAGTGAAAGAAGCTTCAATATTGAAATCAAAAAAAAAAATTAAATAAATATGAAATGTAGATTATTTATATAATAAATTATATAAATTATTTAGATTAAATAGAATAAGCAGGAAACTATTACCTACTCCTACCTTTACTTAATGAAACGAATAACCTACAAAAAATGTATACGTAATTTATATAAAAAAATAAACAATTTTATCTAAATACATTTAAAATAAATAAATTTAAAAAAAATATATACCTACAAATAATTTTTTTAAATTTCTGGATAAAACAACGAATTCTTGTTCTTTAAAAAAAATATAAAAACTAACAGTTCTATTTTTTGAATTAAATGAAATTTTAGTTTTGAAAAAATTGTTTTTATTTATTATTAAATTTAAATTATTTAAAAAAAACTTAAAAAACGATAAAATCGATTTGTGCCAAAATAAATAAAAAATATAAAACATTTTTTTGAAGATTGTTTTCAGAATTTTAATTGTTTTTAAGCCACTGTACCTTATAATTGCTTTCAGTTCCTTTAAAATTTAATTTTAAGTAAAATATTTCTTAAAAAAAAAATAATATAAATTAAAAAAAAAAAAAAAACAAAAACGTATACGTAAAATATGAAATTTTTGAACCTCACTAAAGTATCTTAATTCAACAAAAATAAAAAATAAAAATAGAATAATAAAAAATAATAATTATTATTTATTATTATTATAGAAAACAATTGTATACCAAACATTGTCAAACATAAATTCAACAAATAATTCTATCTTTCTTGCAAATTGGAAAAGAAAAAAAAAATTATAAAAATGTAGAAATAAAAATAATAAGAAAATTGATACTAATTCCATAATGTTAAAAAAAAATTGTATAGTGATTTTATTTCATAAGCATAAGCATGCAAGTATACAAATTTTTAAAATTACAAAAAAAAAAATTAAAATTAACAAAATACAAAACATTTAAAAACAAAGTGACAAAATAATGTATACGCAAAAGCTTAACATTTTAAAGCAAAACTTAAATAAATAAAATTATATATAAATATATATTTAAATATTTACAATTTTACTATAATGTTTAAGAGAATTATTGACCGAAAAAAAAGAATATCACATTTTTGAAAAATAAAACAAAATAGAATCTAATAAAAATTGACGCTTAATTTATGTATGTATATTTTAACTTCCTTCATTTTATCAATTGATAAAATCTTTCTGTAAATATATTTAAAATATTAAAGAAAAAAAAAAGAAATCTTTTAATGTTATAAACATTTAAATATTATTTTTGTTTATGTTATTTTTTTTTTATTTAAACAAAATATGTAAAGTCAGTATGTAAATCAACATTTCCATCACCAATATTATATGCTATATATATAAATAAAAAAAATATTTATAAATTAAAATAAAAAAAGAAGAAAAACAAAAATTAAGAAAAAGCTCAAAATAAAAATCGAAATGAATGTTTCAAAAATAAAAAAAAACCATTTGTTTTTTATTACAAGGACAGGAATATTTGTAATTTAATTAACATAATAATATTTACATAAAACGAAAACAGCTGTTTTCAGGAGTAAGAAGGAGACTAAAACAGCGTAAGTATAAGCAAGAAAAGATAATTCCAATACCAAAAAAGTTAGATTCAAATTTCAAAAACGGGTTTGGCAACTTAAGTGATTTCATAAGCGAAATTCAAAAATGTAATAGAACTTCCTTTTTTATAACAAACCCACATTCAAGGCGTTATGACTAGATAACCTTCAAATATTATGCTGTTTTTTTTAAATGGGAAGGAAAAATAGAGTTGGGTAAGGAATTCAAGATTCGTGTTGTACGGCTAAAGAAAGAATCTCTGCACGGGAAAATAGATCAGAAAGCTTTTGCTACGAATAATAGAGTTGGGTAAGAAATTCAACATTCGTGTCATTGTACTTAAAAGGGATCTAAGGCACATAGCTTTTATGTTGTTTTTTTTTTATTTTTTTGAAACGGGAAGAAAAGCAACAATTGGATACGGAATTCAAAAATCGTGTTGTACGGTTAAAGAAACAATCTATATACTTTCGGGAAAATAAAGCATATATCTAGCTGTATTTTTAAAATAGCCGCCATTAAAATCCTCTACATAAAGTCATATGTTTTGATGTGCCTTTCTCCTCATGTAGGAATCAATAGAGTTGTGATCTATAAAGATTCCAACCAATATGGACATCAGAAACCTACTAAGGTTAAATATGTAGATAGTCTGTTATTTTTTAGAAAAATTCGCCGATAGATTTTTGTATTCATAACGAATGTCAATTGATTCTGACGATCTGTCGTTTGGGGATTTAAGGAAAGACTAGCGAATTCTGGTCTTTTATTGTGGTATAAGAACCCAGGGTTTTGTTTGACTCTGTTTAAGAGATGGAACCGTTTAATGAATATGAAACTTTAAATAAAACATCATTTTCGAAAGTTGAAAAACAGATTCACTGGCCACTGCAAACTAAGAAGGCACCAAAATCTTCTAGGCCTGGAAAACAACCCCCTTTGTAGGTTCTGCAATACTCAAGAAGAGACGCCGAACCGCGTACCTACTAGGACGATGCGATGCACTTATGCATCAAAGAATAAAACACCTGGGAAAATACCAAGTCGAAGAGAGTATCTCAAGATACTCCAAATACTCCGATTTCTCAAAGGACTAAATTTGGAGGAGGAGCTTTAAGAGGAGCAACATCTTCCAGCTCTAGATGGGGGCACAATAGATCTTCAGGTCGCAGTGCATAATACCCCAATATACTATTCATTCATTTCATTAAGGTACAAAACGGAGTCTTGGGGCACATCAACATTTATTTTGGGAGCTTCACAGACTTGAAATCATCTAAAACAACATATGTAAATTGAAAACTGAAAAATTATTATGGAAGTTCAAAAATACTTTTTTTTAAATAATTAAATGAAATTCCTCAAATTAAGAAGATTTAAAAACTTCGTAAGTTAAAAATTGTTGAAGAAGCATAAAAAACCGGTATAAAAAATAGTAAAATTCTTTGAACCTATAGAAGATTTTAAAACATCGTTTGTCGAAAATTAAAAAGTGTTCATTTATTTATTTATTAAATAAAAAAAATTGCTTTGAAAAATAATGAAATTAAATTCTTTGAACCAAGTTCTAAAACTCATTGATAGAGTTAGAAAGAATCATAACACAGTAAAGAGGCATTGAAATTTAAATAAAGTAATTTTTTTTTTATCTGAAATACTTACATTTAAATGTCATTTTTGACCTTGCGAGGTTTTGACAGAAAGCCGACGAGCACTCTAAGCGTTTAAGGGGATTGATTTACTTTTTTTTTCAAAGTTATTATTCATATCGTCATTTTAAAGTGATGTATGGCATATGAGTACCTAACTTTTCAATATTGTTACATTTATCTATAAGATTTACTTATTCAATCCCTTAGTGGTATGTTTCTGGCCCAACTATGAGCTTTAAGCGAATATACAGTCCGTACCATTTGGATAGCCTCACACAAAGTTTATTTTACAATTAACTATTGTTGGTACTTCTTTGAGGTCAAATTAGAAAATTTGTATTGAGTAGCAAGGTAGAACATGGTTACTAGTATTAAGAGAAGTTTTGACTAATTTCTAAAAGCTTAGGCAATTTTCTCAACTAATTTGGTTAACAGTCACAAAAATTTGTATTATTTGCTGTAACATTAGAATAGCCTCATAGTATTTATTTAGTAGAAATAAAACCCAATTGATTAATTATTTTCAAGAAAACTTATTTTCTTTGGTTAACACAATATTTTAGAACTTTTTAGAGCCCTCCTTTTTTTTAATTATCTCAAAAAAAGCGATCGTTTAAGGAATCACACAAAATCAATGTTGGATTTCGTAAAAAAATCGCAAACGATTCCTTAAAAATTTAACGAAATGTTGGCCCTGGCAATTTTGATAGCTACGATGAACTTTACTGTTCTTGTGTACATCCTCCCATTTCCATAAACCTTGCTTATTTGACGACTCCACACATTTTTAATGACAGTAGGGAGGTAAGGATAATTGCTATTTGTTTAATAAGGTTTGCGACATTTTAATAAAAGCTGTGTGAATCGGCTCATTTTCTTGCTGCAAAAAGAATCGGAAGCAGTTTCAAAATAGGCTGAAACTGAAGAAAGACTGTTTCCAATAAGGTATTGTATTATTTCGATGTCATTTTACAGTCTAAAAAATCTAAATCAACAATGCCATTAAATGGTACTGCATCTCCGTACCATAATTCATCACTCACGGCTATGATAACGATCAAAATACAAAATTTTCTTTTCTTAAATCATGGAAATATTATTTATATTCATCCGGTCTGTTTAAGTTAAACTCTCTTCAACTAAAAAGAACATTTTTTGACAATTGTTTGAATGGATGCTCCCTTCAGCATTCCATGGGATTGGGCATCTTGGTAAATTAATAAATGCTAAAGTTTACGCGCATTGTTAAACTGAGGTTTATTCCTCAGCATTAAGTGCTTTAGGTATCCTGCACTTCTAATTTAAGGTCATTCGGCTCACTTCTAAGCCAGCTCCGTGTCTTGATTTGCTCAGAGAGTGGTTGTAATTGGAAGCTTATCATATTATTTTCGTCATTTATATAGATAAGATAGAATTGAAAAAGTTCGTTCTTTGTAGTTTTTTTTGCCTACATTAACGGATTTAAAAAAAAAATTGCATTTTTTGACCAATAAAACGTTTTGTTAGACCTTGATTCCGATAGGTCTCTGTTTTGGCAATTTCTGTAGCCGTTAATGAATTTTGTCCGCCCATTTAAACTTTCAAATTGAAAAAATCACAAAACGTATCTGTTTTGTCACTTCCTGATAACTTTTCGAGACCTACGCTGCCAAATTATAGGAATTAAATCAATTGGGCTATTCAAATGTTACAAAAGAAATAATAGTTTTAGTGACTGCAAACAAACAAGCACATAAAATTTAGTTAAATTTACGAAATTTGTTAAGAAATTTGTCTTAATCTCAGACCATTCTCTAACCTTGTCTTTAAATATAAATTTTCTTATGAACAAATCAAATATGTATCAAAAATAGTCGAAAGTAAGAAAGTTAAAGTGTGAGGCTATTCAAATGTTACGGACTGTAAATTTAAAATCTTTTAATTGAAAACCATTTTCGACGGCTACCGAAAGAATAAGGCATACTTCACATGATTCCTTCATCCAGATCGAGCAGGCGGCACAAAATCTGGGGCTGCACATTAGTGAAGGTAAAACAAAGTACATGGTGGCGTCGAATGCGAGAGGAACAGTTGGTCAAACAATCAAGGTAGCCGAGCACGAATTTAAAGTGGTGAAATCCTTTAAATACCTTGGGTCAGCAGAATGCAGCCGATAACAATATAGAAGAAGAAATACGCGGGCGGCTTCTCAAATCCAACAGAGCCTACTATAGTCTGTCAAAGCTCTTCAAATCCAGAAATCTTACCATAACTTAAAAACTGCTGCTGTACAGGACCATGGTCCTGCCAGTACTCACATATGGATCCGAGACTTGGGTGCTTAGCAAAAGGCACTCCGACCTTTTAGCCGCGTTCGAAAGAAAAGTCTTAAGGAGAATTGTTGGCCCCATATGTGAGGAAGGACGATTCCGGCGACGGTACAATCATGAATTGTACGCAATCTACCTTGAAGCAGATATCGTGACAAAAATTAAGCTCGGTAGACTCCGGTGGGCAGGGCACCTAGCTCGCATGAGCGAAGAGGAACCTGCTCGGAAAGTTCTTTGTGGTACATTCTATGGTAGACGACAGCGTGGTAGACCATGCTTGCGCTGGAGAGATGGCGTAGACCAGGACGCCCGGAGCCTTGGGGTGCGCAACTGGATGGCGGCGGCTCGAGACCGGGATGGGTGGAGAGACTTGTTAAAGGAGGCCAGGACCGGACCCCGGTTGTCGAGCCGATGATGATGATACTTCATAACGACAAGTGATGAGTACCTGTCTACCTACTCTTGGAGGGTTTTTAACTTCTTCACAAGAGGCAGTAGGTACCCCTGCAAAAAGAGAAACATTTGCAGGTGGAATAAGCTGGATTGAACCAACACATCTACCGTGATACTTCAACGCCAAGTTATACTACCTCTAGGAAATAGCACTTTCAAAAAAAGATCTTCCCAAACGGAAACTGTAATAATCATGTCGATTACGGTTCACATTACTGAATCAGCAGTGATTCGCAACGGTATATGCTATCTTTTTTTATAACCCATTTGTCGTGAAAAAAGAAAATAAAAGAAAAGAAAAGAAAAGAAAAGAAAAGAAAAGAAAAGAAAAGAAAAGAAAAGAAAAGAAAAGAAAAGAAAAGAAAAGAAAAGAAAAGAAAAGAAAAGAAAAGAAAAGAAAAGAAAAGTAAAGAAAAGTAAGGAATAGAATATGAAAAGAGTCTCCAAAAATGCAGGAAATAAGTTTCCAAATAGGTATGAAATGAGTTCCAAATTGTTGAGAGTATTTTAAACGAAAAAACCTTCTACTAGAATCTATAAAATAATGAAGAAAGAGTTTAGAATAATTTTGCAAGTATACCTACTGGTGGATGCAGCCCCGAAAAGTCCGGGTTGTCCAAAGCTTAGGCAACCATAATCTACGCAAAGCGACTGGCACCAGGAACTAATTCGAAATGACGAAACGCCAATTTTTGTAGGACTTAAAGGCCGTTAAAAGCTATTTTGAATCAAAAATTCAACAAAGTCCATTAAAATAGTGCTAAGTCTTCTACTTGGCTGATGTATTTCAGTAGAATAGTATATTTGTATTATTAAAAAAACCCTCTTATAATTCAATTATCACCAATTAAAAAAAAAATATGTTTTTTGGTTTGGGTGGAGGTGCAGGAGCGCTTACCGCCGCAACACACTCAACGTATAGCAAAAAAATTTGCAAAGATAAACGTCAATAGGTACACAACAATCTGTAAAAAAAAAAAAATGGTTCAAGTTGACATGAAAAGACATTTTACTCAATTCTTGTTTTCAGAATTAAATAGATCCTGCTATTCTTCAAGCGAAAACGATGCGAAAATTAAATCTCAATGCAATACCTAATTAAATCACACATATTAAGCAGATAAAATATAGAAATGTCTTCATGTATATTTTAGTATAATAATTTGAGCGGTTACTTTCTTAAAATCTGAAATTTTGAAAATTTTAAGGCAGTATTTTTGAACCTTCCAAATGCGAGGAATGTAAAATTTTTGTAAATAAAATTGAAATTATTTAGAAAATTTATGAATTCCTCGATATTTTTTGGAAGGTTGAAGAATGCCAGATTAAAATTTTCAAAATTTCAGATTTTAAAAAGGCTTTAAAATTTGAAAATACAATTTTCGAAAATAAAAAAAAAATCTTCGAAGAGAAATCGTTGCCACCCCTATTACCTAAGATTGTCAATTATCAACAAATAGTTGATAGATATTGAAATCTGGTGCATTAAAACTCAATTTATTAAAAAAAACTGATAAACTATTTCGTGATGATTAACAATTTTCTTGTAATTTAATTTTTATCAACTATCAATAATTGAAGTGTTTTTAATGATAAGGTGTTAAGTGACAAAATTAACTTTTTTTCTAAAGGCATAATTTGGAGTGAAGCATAGTTAAGTTGTCTACTTAGCACCTCTTTATTGGCTAAAAAAAAACAAAAAATCCTAAAAAAAAAAATTCACTTAACCCATTCTACAGATGCTTCAATTGATAAATGGCAAAAGTAGTAATATAGGGGCGTGGGTTTTTTTAGTTCAATAAATTTTCCTAAGATTTCGATGACATTTCCCTTTTAAGGGTACCTACTTTTTGACATAAGTTAGATCTTTCAGTTTTTTTTTTTTTAATTATACATGCTTACATATTTGAAAATGTTTTCCAGACAAACTCTCAAAGGGGTTACGTCCCATTATTTTTTTTCCAAATTATGAAAAAATATTCGTATGGGTATCAAGTTTTAACTATATACGTACCTACCTCATCCTACGTCATCATCGTCATTTTATTGCCGCCACCAGTGACGCTTCCTATAAATAACATTAATTACATTTATCATATTAATTTACATTCACACACACATGCTCCCATATAATGTACATCAGATGGTATCAAGCACCACCCGTGTTGGTAGTCTCTCTCTTCCTCATCACTTTTGCATCCGTGTGTATATATAAATTTTGAAAATATATACAGAGAGTAATTAATCGAATGATTTACACACAACTCCTTGCGTAAGCGTTATGTTCATTTAAATCCATCCGGTAGTATACCTAGTCCTGTGTGCATAGGTATAGTAGACTAGATACGAATATCCTGTTTTTGTTTTGTTACTCTAAACCTTCTTCACTAAATAACAAACCTAACGAGATATAAATTTTCAGTCAATATGTGTACATACATATTGTATGAAATTATGATGTGTGTATATTTCATTATTATTATATATTAGAAAGTTTTTCTTTTTGTTGTTGTTGTTTTATTTGTTTTTTGTTTTTCATTTTGATTTACCACCACGACCCTGACGACGAAGACCACGATCGTAAATGTCCAAAAAGGGTTTGATTTATACTCAACTTTCAAAAGGAAGGAGTGGTGAGGAGGGGGAGTATATGATACATTTCGATATGAAGGAAGAGAAAAAGCTTAAAAGAGGACATTTTATGTTTAGATACGGAAACGTAAATGTGTTTTATGACACCCCGAAGCTGTTTCAAGACTAAGATAAACAAAAAAAAGGTATACATCCCTCCGACAACGAGACGGAGTGAGAGTGAATGTTAGTTTTGATCTACGTACATAATTATAGCTCGGTTACTTTTTAGACGAATGTTTGACAGGATGAGTTGGGATTACCTACATGGGAAAATCATATTACCGACAGTATTATTAGGGGAAATTCAACCCTATATTATTATCTCAACTCATCTTCGGAATTTGAAGTTGAATTTGAATTCAAAACTATGTGAAAAATGTATTTTTCCACTTGTGGCAACCCTATCAAACAGAAAAATGATCGGTTAAAAACAACGCAAAACTCGGTTAAGAATTGAATAGCAAACATTTTTAATATACAACCTGCAAACTCACCAGATAAAATTATAAAAGTCAACTCGATTAAACAAAATTATTTAAATCTTCACACTGAGTCGGTTAAAATTACCTAGGTACTAAATTTTGTTAAACTACTTCTAGGTTAGTTTGTTCGGTTTCAATAACCAATTAAGTTATAGTTACTTAAACGTATTAAATCGCTAATACACAGTAACCATTCTATTCAGAGATATGTGAAATTAATTAAATATAATTATTTAATTTAAGCAAGCTACTCGTTTAACATAAACGATCTTCAAAATTGCGAATTCTACCTAATTTTCTTCATTAATATCACCTTTTATGTTTTCCTTTTAAACAATCCTATATATTAGCCTTAATTCACTTTCCGACTATCATACTAAACCGATTTTGACAAATGGATTGTCAAACGAAGCGAAATTACCTGCTGATTTGACGAATTATAATTTTATTTTAAAAATGTTAATAATTTGTTCAAAAATTTGTCGTGCGTCTTTTATTTTTATGTAATTGCGAACATTCTCGCACGGGTAGAGTACTTTATTTTAATCGAGTAGACTTAATTAGAATTAACATAGTGAACTCTGTTTTTTTACCTTTGACTACGTAATATTTAACACATTTTTAACTCACCGAAAAACGCTCTCGTAATTTTATTTTTCTGTAAGATTTGAGGAGCAATTCATCTTCAGAATTTAAAAGTATAAAAAAAGAATAAAATAATAAAAAGTTATAATGAAAATTTATTTGTCGACTTGTGGCAACCCTATTATTTTGTTTTTAGTTATTTTTTTTTTAAATTGTGTGAGTTTTTGGGAACATTTTTAACCATGATCCAAAACATGGTCGGAAAACAGTGTAGACACTTCAAAAAAAAAATACTCAATCTGAAATGTTTAAAGGGAATCCTTCAGACATCCTTCAAACCACAAACAAAAATAACTGATCCTAGACAAAACAGAAGTCTATATGTCTACAAAAAACCATCGAAAAAAAAAAATTAAAAACAAACGAATGAAAACACCATCATAACTATACCAACACCATCATAACATCCTCGAAGTAGATATAGTCATTTCTGAAAGGACAAGTATACAAACAAAAAAAAATAAAAAAAAGGATATTTTAATTCATTGAGATGGCAAAACAACCAAACGCCAAACGAAAGGATTTTAATTGAAATTTGATTTACGATATTCGATTCTCAAGTTTGAAGTCCTCTCTATCTCCCTTGCTTTTCTGCTGTTCTTCTGATTCTGCTTTTACATACATATGTATATCCTGAAGGAATATTCAATTTATTTAATTCCTATATGTTTTTTTTTTTTGTTCATTTTATTTCATTCTTATACGAGTAGTAGGTACTCTGTGTACAACATTTATATCCTTGTGTATAAATTTCAACAAAACGACGACCTCGCCGCCTCTCGTTAGCCCAGGATGTTTCCTTGATATATTCACATCTCAGATTCAGGAGTTTTTATTTTTTCATTCGTCCTATCGAAAACCAAAGGACATATGGGAAACATGCATTTCAAAATTTAATGTCCTTTTACAAATATTAAAAAAAATTAATTCCGTTTTATATTTTTGTTTCAGAATTTATATTCTTTTTCTCAGCAGTTGCTTCCGCATGTTTCATAGGTTGGTACATACAATTTGCGATGACGATGTGTGTAAACATTAAACAATTATCCTTTTTTTTATCCCTTATTGTGTCTGTATTTGCATATGTTTTAATTCGACATAACATATCCTTTGGGCTAAGTAAGATACGACGACTTTACTCGTACTCGTGGTTTATAAAACAAACAAAAATGATGTTATCCTTAAACAAAAGATTCCTGATTGAATTTTTCGTGAATGTCCTTCGGTGTGCAGCAGTGTGAGAGTGGGGGACGAGGGGGTGAAGGATTATTTATTAATAAAATATTTATACTTTGTTCTCTGCCTTGAAATTTTCAAAGAGAAATGTGAGCGAGATAGAGAGAGAGAAAGAAGGAGAAGGAGGATCACCAGGACCTGTCAGCTATACATTTTACTTCAACGTGAAAAAAAGAAAAACCAACTTGAGGGGATTTATATATATTTCGCAGGATACACAAGTCGCATCCATCTTGCAGTTAGCATGTTTCACTCCCATAAAATAGAAGGATTCATTGCATTTTTAGTTGTCGAGGGGTATAATATAGAGTAGAGATATAGGTCTTGGTCGGGTTGGGCTGGGCCGTCTTCTATATACACAAACATACCTAGATAGATAGATAGATGCACTGGTGGTGTGGGTTGAATTGTGGAAACAGCACTAAGGGAAAATGATCTTAAATCACTAGAGAGATGCTATTTTATGGCTTTCGTATTTTAAGATGAATTCGTCGTCCTTTGCTTGCACAGAATGCAGCGCAGTATTCTTTTGCTTAAAAACTGAAAGGACTATGATATGTTTGTATATAAATGTATGTCCGTTCGTTCGTCGGTCGGTTTGCACGTGTGTGTGTGTTTGTGTGGGTTTTTTTGTGATAAGATTGAATTGTGCCTGAACAGGCACATATCAAGAACAATGACGGTACTTTATTTTAAACAGAACATAAATTTTCTTATAAACGGCTTTGCAGTTTTATCTTTTCTCTAAAGCTTGAAATTAATGTTATTTTTGTATTATTTGTTTTGTTATGTGGTTGCAAGAGTGGGGTATAGGTAAATCTTAAGGATGAAAACGAAGATGAACTTTGTGGGTCTTTCAATTTTCAATAAATTCAAAATTCTTACTTAAAAAAAAATTCAACTAGAAAAATTCTAAAATACAAAAACAAAACAGAGGTTCAGAAAAAATCTAGGACACTTTGGAATTTCAAAACATCCATTTCAAAAAGCATGATGGTGGTGGGAAAAGGAAAAGCAAAAATAAATAATCAAAAATCTTCAAATGAAGTGGCCAAGGATTCTTGCCACTTCTTACTTTGCAGTACCTTCCTATATGTATATCGCGCTATATGTCTTTGATGGTTGATGGGTAGAGGGCACTTCCATCGAATTTACACAACAGCAAAATCTAGCACACAGGACGAAGACTATTCTTTCCATTGGTGAAATGGAAGCCCGTGAAAATGAATGACTCGCTCTCCTGACTTGGCTGGCTGACTGGTATGGTTGGCCTGCATTCCAACTGAATCGAGTGTACAATTTTTGGACACAATATGCGAGAGAAAAATATATAAATTCCTGTGTTGTGTTTTTTTTATTTTTTTTTTTTTTTTTGTAACTCTGTGCTTTTAAAGGACAACACTTTCACATATACAACTCTTGGGAGGCTCTGTATTTTTGGGAGGAGAACGAGGTATGCTGAGGGCAAAAGAAAAAGGATTTCATAAAATTGCGCAATTTAAAGTGTCACAACATAAATTTCAATCGTCCCTGTTTAGAGTCTTTTTCTCTGCTCCGAGCGCGTTCTTCAGGCATCATGTGTACGTATACGAGTATGAAGGACCTTTCCATTTATTTAGATATTTTTTTTTTATTTTTTTTTTCGTTGGTATAAGACAAAAAGCAAAAGATCTTTTCTATAGTTTGGTTGGTCCATAGATTTGGTTTTGTTTTGCGGAATTTTTTTAGGTGTAGGTAGGTATCCTACCTACAATTCAGGATATATATAGGAGTGCAAGTCGATGCAGTGCAGCATAAGAATAGTGCGATGATGATGGTGGGCTAGGTATCGTAGCGGTATAGGATGGATTTTTAGACATAAATCAGTTTGGGGGTTTGGCTTGATCTTTGGGTGTTTGTTAAGTTTTTATTTTGTTGTAATTTATCCTGGTAGAAGTTGAAGTGTATTTTTGGTCTTATTTTTTGAGTTAAAATAAAAAAAAAACTAACAAAAAAGTGTGAAAAAATTGTAATGATTTTTTTGTGTAGGTAGTGTGTTTTACTTGATGAGTCCAAAAAGGTGGAGATAAGTGCCAAGTTTTGGCAAAGACTCATCAGTATAGAAATACAATTGAATACAAGCTCCTCAGATGATTTTGGAGGTCGAGGTGTGGAGTTTAAAGTGCGAACTGGAGGATGCGAATTGCAAATACAAATGTTGAGAATCGCTTAAAATATTTTTACAGTATTTTAATATTTTTTTAATAAATTTTACAAAATACATAATTTGTTTTGAGAAAAATTTTTTATTTTAGAAAATTTTTGTATTTTGAAAAATTCTTGAATTTTAAAAAATTTTATGTTTTGAAAAATGTTTGTATTTTGAAAAATTTAGTATCTACCTATTTTAAAAAAATATTATTTTGAATAATTTTGTGTTTTGAATTAGTAGGTAATTTTATATTTTGAAAAATTTTGTTTTTGAAAAATGTTTGTATGTATGTATCTACATACCTTGAAAATTTTTTAATAACTTTGTTTTTGAAAAATGTTCTATGTACCTATGTATTTAAAAAAAAAATTATTAGGAAAAATTGGTAAGTTTTCCTGATAAAAAATCAATTTTCGAATTGTTAAGTTTTTTTTGGTTACCCTACACTTCAAGAAACAAATCAGGATAAGGTTCCGAAATAAAATATCCTTAGAGCATATAATACATAGTTTTAAAAATTTTCAAAAGAAGCAGAACATTCATTCAAGCAAAATCCAAAAAAACGGGAAGGGTTATAATTTGTTTTCTTAAAATAGTTATACAATTTTAAATACTTTCAAAATGTTAGAAATTTTCAAATATTCAAATTTCACACAATACTTAACCACAAAAGTCTGAGAGAACCTTTTTTTTATGATATTCAAATTTCTATTGCATATTATCTAGGTTTAAATTTGCCTAAAAAATAAATATTTTAAAGCAAACAAAAATCAAAATTTAAAAAGTCGATAATTCAAAAATAGTGATTTTTTTAAATTTACCTCCTTCCTAACGTGTAGCAAGGCTTTGAGAAGGTCTGGCACGAAGACCTCAAATTCAAATTAAAACAAGTTCTGGTCCGATGGACTTTATACGATTTTTAAAGAATATCTGGAAAAGAGAATCTTTCGTGTCAGACATGAAAATAAGTGCCACATATTCTGATTTCAAAGAAATAGTGGCTTGGGTACCACAAGGAAGTGTTCTATGTCCAATTTTATACCTTTTATTTACACGCGATTTACCTATATGTATGAACCTCTTAAATAGAAGACCCTGTTATAATTTGTAGCCACGTTTGCTGACAACACTGCAATACTAGCAGTGAGCAAAACGATCAACGAAGCTACAATCAAATTACAAAAAGCACTTAATAACAGCCAAAAAGATGGTGGATAGCGATCAACGAATTTAAATAAGTCAATATGGATTTTACGTACATATGTAGGTATAAGAAAATCGATAGATTATCTGTATTTGTCGAGTTCCATTTGCAAATAAGGTAAAATATTTCCGAATGACTCTAGATACGAATTAAAATAGAAACCGCAGGTAAAAAAGAATGCGAAGAATTAAACATTAAACATTTTGAAAATTAGAAAATTTCACAGAATTAAACATATTTGAGCTTTTTAAAGCAGGTTTTAATTTTAAATTTTAGGAACAAAATTTTGAGCTTTTATCTGGCCATTTTACAAGTTCAAATTTCTGAAAGTGTGTTTGTCGAAAAATTATCCTCTATGAGTTTTCAATTCTGTATATCTTTTCAAAATTGTCCATATTCTTTACTTCAAAATTTTCTAAATCTATATTTTTTGTATCTCCAAAATTTATGATTTTTTCTGATTAAAAATAAATTTTTTTTTTTATTTTCAGAATAGGTATTCTTTTAAAAACAAAATCGGACAACATATATGTACATAAGTACTCCTATGTTCATGCATAAACCTTTTGGAATGTTGAATTTCGAAACAAGAAATTAAAGAAACAAAAGAAAAATTTCGTCATCTACGGAATAAATTATTTAAATAATATGGTGTTTTGTTGGGCTAGTTATATACCTACATATGTAGGTACATAACTACATTGTACATTGGAAATATGCCTAACCAGCAATTTTCCACGTTAAGCAATTTTTTTTTAACTTAAGGCCGTTGACAGTTATTTTGAATCATTGAATTAACTTTTTGTTGAAAAATTTCTTAATGTGCACATAAAAGAGCTCATAACACGGCTTATATAATGGATTGTTGTAAAACTTTTTAAAATTTGGACTTGTACCTATTTTAAGAACTTACTTTTGCTAGTTTTTTGAATAGGTACTCCTTTAAAATAAAAAATTTAGGTAGGTAGAAAATTTTATCGAAAGACGATGGGCTTATCATATTAATAACCACAACTTTTTTTCTCCATTTTTTAAAACTCACTTAATAATTTTTTCAAACTCACATAATAATAACTTTCATACAGGTAGGTATGTACAAAAGGTAAAAATAAATAAAAAAAAATAAATTAAAAGAAAAAATAAATAAATTGGGAAACATAAAGTTGTCACATAAATCTTTAAAACAAGTGCTTGAAATATTAAAAAAAAAAACTTTGTGAAGTTAAAAGAAAATATTTAAAAAAAACTCACCATTGTGTAGGTACCTCTAGTTTTTAATTGATCTGATCGTAACGAATCTTTGGGTACATTATTATAAAGAGATTTGATTTCATCTTCTTAAAGAGAGTTATGTTACTAAGTGTGCTTTTTAAAACTTTTTCAAACTTTAAACTTCAAATAGGCAAAAATTTACATTGGACACAAACAAAAAGAACAACTCACATTCCATAGAGATTTTATATTGAAATTAAAAAGCAAAGCAAAAACCAATTTTCTATTTAATTTTTAAACACTGACGAATAAATTATGAATAAAATTGATTTAATAAAAAACACTTAACATTTACTTCCCTAGAATTTTCGATTTCAAATTTGAATTTAACCACTGGACAACAACTCACAACACATGCGATGATACACGGCAATAAACAACAACGATGACCAACCGACCCGTTATTAAAGCAATTTACCTAAGCAATTAAATTGATTTGTTTAAATAAACACTTTTTAGGCGGAAAATTATATTTTCTTTTCGAAAAATGAATTACACGTATTTAAAAACACTTATTTCATAAATTTCTAAACGAATATTGAAAATTTACCATCGAAATTAATATTTTAAATCAAACAATCGCGGAGCCGAACCAACGAAAAAAATCCACTTTGGACGGTAACTGAACAAGAACAATATACACTGTCAAATGCAAGAGAGAGCGAAAAAAAGCTCACATTCATTGCATTGATGGGTTGGTGGAAATTTGAGTGATTTTTGTTTTTTTTTTTTTGTCGTGACTTTGATTGATATGTACCTATTTATGTAAGGCGAATCCGGAATAAATGGATTGCAGAAATGGCCGATCTATGTACATACATATTTTAATTTTCTTTTCTTTATTGCTTATTGAATGGGAAATTCGGGTATACCTATGTATGTTGTGCTTGGTTTGTGGGTATTTAAAGAAGTGTTAAAATGTGATTGATAGGTAGAGAGGTAGTTTTGTATGGAAAATGAAATAAAATGGATGACAGGGTGCTCTTGGTTATTAGTTAGATTTTATAAACTTAACAATTTTTTTTGTTGATCGTTGATATGAGAAGAAAGTTGTGATAATAATCATGTATATTATTTCTATAGTCTAGACTCACTTTTCGACTGTCACACTACACCGATTTTGACAAATGAAGTGTCAAACGAAGCGAAATTACCTGCTGATTTGACGAATTGTAATTTTACTTTAAAAATATTAATAATTTGTTCCAAAACTGCATTTGTTTGCTTTCGTGCGTCTTTTATTTTGTATGTACCTAATTGCGAGAATTTTCGCACGGGTAGGCTAGTGTTTTATGAAATTAAATAAGAAATAGGAGAACGGGAACCTATAGGGATTTATTATTTTGAGGCTTTTTGATTTTTATAATTTTAGAAGGAAATTTAAATAACCTGAAGGGATGATTAAAATTATTATTAGATATTATTATACAGGGTGGCGCACGAATCGTGCTACAAAAATAAAACGTAATAACTTTTTTTCTGTGTGAGTAATCGGCTTATTTTTTTTTTTTATTTTGTAGGTTACTATTTAGATTTATAAAAATGGATGCTTGGGATACGGAGAAAAGAATTTGGATAGTGCAACGGTACCATGCTTTGCAGTCCGTCATTTCCGTCCAAAAGGAATTTAGGCGGGAGTTTGGCGGTAATCCCCCGAGTAGATGGACCATTATGATGTTTGTAAACATGTTTGCCGAATCTGGAAGCATCGCACGAAGGCCGTACCATCGAGATGCCAATGTTCGGGTTCAGGATACAATCGCAGCAGTAGCATCTGCAATACAGGCCAATCCGAACGTTTCGACCCGAAACTTATCGGGGCAAATTGGAATTAGTAGACGGTCATTACAACGGATACTTCATGACGATTTAAACTGTTTCCGTACAAAGTCCAAATTACTAGCAAGTTAAACCCTCAGGATTTGCCTGTTCGCTTGGAATTTTGCCAAAAAATGATATCAATGGCCGAAGAAGACAACACATTGATCAATTGTTTGTTCATGTCTGATTAGGCCCATTTTGATTTTAACGGCAATGTAAACAAGCAAAATTGCCGTATATGGAATGAGTCTAATCCAGAAATGCTCCATGAGACGGAACTGCACCCAGAACGAGTCACTGTGTGGTGCGCAGTTTCATCAAGGTGTATTGTCGGGCCGTACTTCTTTGAAGAAAACGGTGTAACCGTTACTGTCAATGGGGACCGTTATTTAAAGATGTTGAAGGAGTTTTTTTACCCAGAACTGCGCCGAAGACGTATACCATTCAACAGCGTTTGGTTTCAGCAAGATGGAGCAACTGCACATATAGCCAGACCAGTTATGGCGGAGCTAAACAAAAAATTCGCAAACAAATTAATTTCTAGGAACTCCACTCTTCGCTGGCCTCCAAGGTCACCTGACCTGACTGCACCAGACTTCTTTTTATGGGGTTATGTCAAGCAAGAGGTGTATAAAACGAAGCCCAGGAATTTAACTGAATTAAAGCAGTCCATAACGACAATAATTGAGGCGATCCCAACTTCAACTCTTCAGGCCGCAATGAATAATTTTTTGACCAGGTGCCGCATATGCGTGGGACAGCGTGGAGGTCATTTGCGGTCTATAATCTTTAAAAACAACTAACTATTTAAAATAAAATTTAATTTTCTAACCAATAAAAAAAATAAATGAAATACATCGATTAAAAAAAAAGTTATTTGAATTTCTTATTGTAGCACAATTGGTGCGCCACCCTGTAGGTACCTACCTAGCGAGGTATTATTGTGTTTTTCTGTTATGGATAAAGAATCATGAGATGGTGAATACATACGGTACCAAAAAAATAAGTTTAATTTTAGCAAAATTAAATATTCATAGCGATTATTAAATCGCAATAGTTTAAAGTAATAAATCGCAATTGTTTTTGTTACTCTTTGGGCTATGTAATTATACCTGTCTTTAAGGCATTTCCGTAAATAGGTATTAAAACTTAGGCTTACCTATGCCAAAAAACTTGTATAGAATGACAAAATGGGGTCATTTTTTTCTATTGAACTTTGACAGTCGTCTTTATAAATCCAGTGCCGTGATAGGGCAGACATTTGTTGTTGTTTTTTTTTAAGTGGGTCGAACTTGATTCGACAACCCACAAAAGTCTATCTTATCATTTTTGTTGAATTTCTGAACAACAACAACAACTTAAACTAAAACTAAAAAGTCTATCTTATCATTTTTGTTGTAAAGTGGATCTGATATTTAAAAAAAAATTGCCACTAACTTCTGAAAGGGGGGGAAATAGAACACTCTTTTCAAACAACTCTGATATAGGGGTTCAAACAGAATTTAAAGATGGATTTTCTGGGCTTTATGAAAGGTATAGCATGATATTGTAAGTGTTGCCGTTTTAATATCTTAAGTCGATTTTTTAGAGAATTATCCTTCCGTCTAAACAGGGGGAAATACACACAGAAAAATTATGGGTTAAATATTGTTTATATACAACCTGCAAACTCACTATACGAGTCAACTCAATTAAACAAAATTATTAAAATCTGCACACTTATAGGGCCTGTTGGTTCACAGTGGGTTAAATCTGAACGATGTCTTTCACAGCTTCTAACTAAATAGTGCTAATCAACCAAAATCGGCTGATTAGCGATTTCCATGATTAACAACTTAAATTATATATTCCTTGAAAAAAAAATGTGATTACCATGCACATTCAATGATTTACCAGTCACAATACTCCTTGGTAAAAGATAACCAGCTGTGAACAAATTGGACCTAATTCGGTTGAAGTGTACTAAATTTTATTAAACTTCTTCTGGGTTAGTTGTTCGGTTTCAATAACCAATAAACGTAGTTAATGAAACATATTAAAACGCTCATAGTAACCAATCACTCAGAGATCAGTTAAATTAACTAAATACCTACACATAATTATTTGATCAAAGCGAGCTACTCGTTTAACATAAACGATCTTCAAAATTAAGTTTTTCCATTAATAAAAACTTTGTAAGTTTTTATTTTAAACAGTTATTTATTTTAATCGAGTCGACTACGTTAGAATCAACATAGGAACTTCACTGCGTAATATTAAACACATTTCTTTAACCTACCAAAAAACGCTATCGGTTATTAATTATTTTTCATCATATAGGCTTCCCACTCCGGCCCTCCGAATTCAGATAACCAATATTTTTTAGTCAGTTCACCTATACCTACATTTTTCAATAATGAAAATCTTTCAAATGGTTGTACAGAGAACTCTCCAACCTCCTACAAAATGTGATGTAAATTCATCTAAACATGACTCAGTGAAAGTGATGTTTCACGCTAGTTCTCTACTCTATAAAAGCTATCAATACAAATCTTTTTTAACTTGCCTCGCCTAGGAACAAAAAAAACTCATACAATTTATTAAGGTATACACAAATCACTCAAAGATAAGGACTCTTCCCACATTTAGACAATAACAAGTGTTTCTCTCGTTTCTATATGTCCCATCAGATCCTTTCTTTTATTCCGCGCCTCAACCTTGAATTTCAACATCAGACCATGTCGCAGACTCTTTTTTCAAAAATTTATCACTAAATCACTCGATTCAAAAGCAATAAAATAAATTAAGAATTTATTTAAAAAAAAAAATAAAATGCTTTCAAAAAATGCCCCTTTTTGGGTTTTTTTGACAGATTTATGACAGAGAATAGACCAAGAAGAAAAAAAAAATAAAAACTGATGCATGGATTCGTCATCGTCAGTTTTCTTTGTTGATTTAATTAAAATTCCAAAGAGAAAAAAAATGGAATACAAATTTCTCAAAAAATCGAACAACTTATCACTTATCCTATCACCTTCATCGGCCACAAAAAATGGTCTTCATAAATTACGGTATTAAGAGGGTTGAATATAGAGAATCAATGCTGTGCGTCCCAATAATGGTCGGTCGATTGCATTCTATTAGAAGAAGAAATTTTTTTGGTATATGTTTAGTCGGTTTCTTGTTGATTTCCTGTTGATTTCGTCATTACATCGTTTAAATTGAAACGAGCTAACGTTTAAAAGATCAATATCGATGCCTCCTGGACAATGAAAATGAACCGAAAAATATTAATTTTCGTATTAAAAGCTTTTGAAGGTCGAATAATTGGTAAGGTGTGTATCAATTAATCCTTCGAGCGCGGCACAAAAATTGCAGAGCATGTACCTAAAGGAACTTAAAAGTCAGAAGATTGAAATAAAGTTCAACTCGACGAACCTGACAATACAGAACATCTTTTTATCAATCCCACTTCAGACTCAGAACCTAGGTTAAAAAGGTACATTCTAACCTAGATTCAGAGTCTTAGAAAATTTCAAACTGTAAAATAAGTGCTAAAAATCAATAACTATTACTATTAGCTCCTGTGTAAGATCTAAGACTTCTTTTAAACTTAATGCAGTTAGTATAGGCAGAGGTAACAACAAAAAAGAGTTATCAACCTTTATTAAGAATTTCCGGTTGCAGATCTCCAAGACGGAATTAAAAATAAAACATGATTTGAACCTCAAATTATAAAGCACGACTTAAATGTTAAACCTTAATCTTTTTGATTAATATCGTAATATCGTAATAAATTATCGAAAATGTTTTTTTTTTTAAACCCACATTGCGCGTCTAACTATATCCTTAATAAATTGTGTCCCTTAATCTTAGCTCTCATCCCGCACCTCTGTATCATTCAGACATTCTCCAGGTGGATGTTTCTTTTTGTTTGACAGGCGAAAACCGAAAAAACCCAAAGGTTGATTTAATGCGTCCAATGATCTTCTCTTTACCTAAAACCAATAAATTTGTCTCCCGTCTGTAGATATCAAAATTCAATTATTTCGTTTCTTTTATTCCATTTCGTTTTCTCTGCCTCTCTCTCGTGCTGCTCTCGGTTTTGTTGTCAGCATATTCTCATCATCATCATCGTCATTGGAGCGCGAACATCGTCATCTTTGTTTGCCACTCAAATGGAAGGAACAGGCAACAATCTCACATCTTTGTATGATGTGCAATGATCGTAAATTACGATATTGATAGTTCTCCCCCATCCTTACCTCTCCACTCGACAAATCTTCTTACTCCAGCCATCATTTGCGAATGCACAGAATCATTTTAGAGAATCTGGATAATTACAGGGAACCAAACACAACTTCACAGATTCCAGAACTGCTTTATAGCAGAATCAGACAGACAAAGACGAAGACGAAACAAAATGAATGATCCGCGTGAGGCAGTGCCGAGATTTATGAGGCTCAAAACCAATCCCAGCTCTTTGAGTTGGAGAGTTGATAAGTCTTCTGGACCAGTTCTTCATCTGGCGGTTTCTTTTTTTTTTTATTTTTTTTTTTGTTGGTTGACTGAAACAAAGGAGAAGATCAAGAAGGATGCATCTCATAACACAAATCAACATCATCTCGAGGTTATGTGATGTGGTGGTTGGGATCGGGACCCTATACCGCGAGATTTCTGGGGTGTATATAAATTACCTGGCGGTATCCTTATCTTATAGAGCGAGTGTTTTCATAGATGCAATGGTGTGCGTACATATATACCTACCTACGTAACTCATGTCATTAGGACACGTAACTGAAAAAAATTGAGGTGTGGATTCAAGGCTCACTTCACTTCACTGGATTGGTGCATCTCATTTTTATTTTATAGCTCTACTCCCATATAATATACCTACTCTGAGATGATTCTTGGGTGATGAGGATTGATGGACATAATATGCATCCATCTATCGGTTAGGTTGAAACGAATCATCAAAAAAAAAGATGAAGAAATTTTCAATTTTTATGGACATTTGAGCGACGTGATTGGGAAACCAGTTTAACCCAAAGAATAAACGGCTATATATATATACAGCCGACCGGCATGCAGTAGGAAGAGTTTAGGGTTTATTTATGGATCCAGAGAGTGGTTAGAAAAGTTTATGATGTGTTTTTGTTCAACTGATAAATTTTTAAATGATCGACAATTTACATAAAACAGAAAAAGAGACTTTCTAGAGAGTTTCTTTTTAACTGAATGTTACTCTAGAAATAAAATAAATCAAGGGATTAATGTATAGCTAGTTCAAAAAATCCTCTTTGAGGATAATAGGGAAGATTACTCTCTGATAAGATGGCTAATATGGGAAAATTGTTTAACTCTTGTCAACAATTTGATTTACCTCCATTTAAAACTCTTAGATTTACAGACTCAATAACTCTAAGGTTCTTATTCTAAGACAAATCGAGGTTTTATGATAAATCCGGTTTTAGTTAAAATTTCACTTTTAGTATTTTAATGATTACTGATATTTAAACATATCGTCAAAATGTTGAAAAATAAAAAAAACTTAAAATTAAAAAGGACGACTTCAATGTTAAAAATTAATCTTTTTGATTAATATCGTAATAGCGTAATATCTTTACATCGTAATTTAGTAATATCGTAAAATTATTGAAAATGTGTTGTTTTTTTTAAACAACATTGTGCGTATATTTTTATTCTTAATAATTTGTGTCTCTCAATTTTAGCTCTCATCTCAGCTAGAAATCATCTAGGCATCCAGATAGATGTTCCTCTTGACACTTTATATGTTCGGATTTGCCAAAATGATCTTTTTAAATTAAATAAATATTCAATCTTTCTTTTGCATACAAATAATTGGTCAGTTTATATTTCTGAGATCTCTGAGATCTCAGCAATTTCACAAATATAAACAGAATTCCTCAAAAAAATTTCTCAGTTTTTGTGTCAAATACTGACGAAAAAATTTTTTTTTTTCGGCAGATCAATTTTTGTCAGAGGAACTATAACTTGACCAAATGACACTAGAATTTCACATCATAAATTTTTTTAACAGGCTGAGTTTTTTCTTATTCTGACTTAAACTCATTTCAGTTTTATCAAAAAGAATAATTTCGATTAAATCGAATAAATTCATCAACAAAAAAGATTTTCAAATAAATTGGCTTTTCTTGCAGGGTTTTATTTTTTAATTGAAATTTTAAAACTATATTTACACCTATATACTCTCAATATCTGATAAAATTAAACAGAAATTAATCAATTATCAGATTTTTACTGTACAATGTACATTGTACAGGTTTGATATTTAACAAGATACAAGATCAACGTTATTTTGGATGGACACAAATTGTTTTTTAAAAATTTATATGACATTTTTTAATTCTTCTTCAACCTTAAATAAGTAGATAAATAATCTCATTAAATCAACATCAGATTCTAAATAAATTAAATTAGTCTTATATTAAACTGATGGCACTAGTTCGTTATTTTACATGATTTAATGTTAAATTGAACCAATAACCATTTTAAGTTTACACAAGAACAAGCATGAACTAACATGGGAAATTGTAATTTTAACAATAATGACCTGTGAAGTTTACCTGAATAGTAACCTTTTTAAACAAATGGCCACGCTACGTTTACATGAGAATCAACATGGAACTGTAATATCGGCTCGAAATCTTCTTCGTTTTTACTACAAAAATTAACATTCTTTTCGGTTAAAATGAAAATTCAAACAACAATAAATTTAATATTCAAGGTTTGAATTAAACAACAAAATTCAATTCTTTTAATATTTAGCGAAAGCTTTTTTTTACCCTAAATGCGATTGAGCTATCACACGAAAACACTTTTCTAATTTTATTTTAATAATTTAACACGATTTAACACGATAGTTACTTATGATGAAACAGAAGAAATACTATAAAATATATACCGTGTTTTTCAGGTTTTATGAACTTTTAATTCATAAAAAATTCATCCACAATTTTAAAACATCAACAGGATGCTCGGTTTAGTTGTATTCAAAAAATGAACAGACACAGTGTTAACTCAATTCTGAGACTGGGTTAAGTTTATTAGATAAACCATTGTAAAAATAAGAGTATGATATAAGCGTTATGTTAACAGCTTAAATGGAATAAAACGTAGCTTTTAACGCTCCTACAAACATTTGGCGTTTCGTCCCGGCGATCGCTCATGATCATGAAGTTTGTGCTGTTTTTACCTCCTCTCATGTATTTTACAATTTGATTTCACTAGTCAACTGATGAGTCCAAATGAACTTAATGTCCAAATGAACTCATCAGTGAAATCAAATTGTAAAATATAAGAGAGGAGGTAAAAACAGCACAAACTTCATGAAAATTAACAAGAGACCTGGTACAAATAACACAAACTTGGTTAAAATTAACCCTGTTATCATGTTAAAATGTTACCAAATGTTTTATTTACAAGATTTTTATGTTGAAATTAAATGGAATCTTCTTAAATCAACTACAATATTATCAAAAATAGTACTATGCTAATTTAATCCTATATAATATAATGTAGTTAAAATCTTGTAGGTTTCTAAGTATTTTTTCAACTTGAAATGTACCTTGTAAATTTAACAAGAGACCTTTTAATTTAATAAAACTTTTTAACTTAACAATAGACTTGTTTATTTAACAATAGAATTGTTAATTTAACAAAACACTTATTAATTTAACAATAGACTTACTAATTTAACAACAGACTTGTTAATTTAAAAATAGACTTGTTAATTTAACAATAGACTTGTTAATTTAACAACGGTTTTGTTAATTTAACAAGAGATTTGCTTACACAACAAGAAACTTATTGAATTTTTACCTAATATTTTTTATTGAGTAGTTACTTGCACATAAATTTCACGAAACTTCTAAAATCTACTTACAATCTAGAAAACCAGTCTTAGAGAAGCATTTTTGTTGGTTTTGAGTTTTGTTGTTTTTTGTATTTGTTTTGTTTTTTTTTATTTTTTTTTTCTGCTGTTTGATTTAATTGTGTTTTGTTGAACACTAGGTTTTGCATAGGTATAGGCATAGTTTTTCATTTAATTACTGGACAATGAGATTAAACTAGACAAATTCATGAAAATTCAAATTGTTGTGGTAAATTTAATGCAGTTCTGGGAGATTTTCAAAATCTCGCATAATTTAGCTTCTTTAGGTATAGCTATCTAAGTTTTAATAAATTTATTATACATTGATTAATATTTAAACCTTGACTTAACCCTAAAAAACTTTATCTACTAATTTTTAAGATGTGTAGTTACATAAATAATAATTTCAAAAATACCCTTTTTTTCGACACAAATAAAAAAACTAATACAAAATTTCTAAACACAATTCAAAAAGAATAATATACCTTTGGGGTCAACTTATTATAGAGTAGAGTATATATATAGAACCTTCATTTCAATGATTCATTATATTTGATTCTCGTCTTACATCAAACCTATATAAAAGGACACACATATTCACATTGTTCACAAAAATACCTATAGGAACAACAATATAACTATAATATACATTATAATATTTGAAACTCATTAACAGAGAGAATTCTTGTATAGTCACATTTAAAATTGCACCCTTGATCTCCATTTATTTTGTTACAGAAAACTCTTCAAAAACAGCAAATCACAATTAAAACTGTCCTCTCGTATAATTTTGTTATTTAACTAAATTACCCTTAAAACTTAACGATAAACCTACCCTTTTATGTGAAAATTGGTTTGTTGGTTGGTTGGTTTGTTGGTTTATCCCTCTCCCTTTCAATGTGATGTCAACTAAGTTTCAGAAAACAGAACCAGAACCCCCCCCCCCCCCCCCCCATCACCTCTCTCATGTTATGTAACTCTGGGTAATCGTAAATTAACACAAGACAATTGCACAATAAATTAATTAAAAAGGCAAAATTATGTAATTGTTCCTTCAGGACGTTATATAAGTATATACATAACATTTTATTAACAGCGCCAAACTGAAAAGGAAAACAAAATAAAAAACTTCCACTAGATGGCGCTATAGCTCATACCTACATATATTAAAATCATAATTCACCCCCGATACCTACATAACTCGCATAGAGAATTTTCTATGGGGGTGTGTTGGTTTTGAGAAATACTAATACATATACATAAGTCTGTGTCATAAACATTAAAACAACTAAACGGATTTTGCAGTGTTGAATGTCATTAGTGTCCCGTTAGAGAGATACGATATTATGGCATTCTGTATATATCTAAAAGTTCACATAAATTATAATCAATTAGGTGTGTATATGTGAGTTCTCTTGGACAGCAAAACTTCCCCACACTCTGGTTCTTAGATTCTCATATAAATTTAGAGTGCCCGACTCTAGCTCCATCTATAGGGATAGATTGAGTTTTTTTTTATGGGCTAATTAGAGAAAAGATGAAAACTTAGCCCAAAGTTGTTTTAACCTGACAACTTATATGATTTGCAGACAGTTTTGAGTGAAAAAAAAATGAAATACAAAACAAACAAATAAATAAATAAAAATTCTTAATGATAATCCTTTTCATCGAGCAAAAAGGATCTCTGTGTATTTTTGGCTAATAGTGAAACGTTGTGTTAGACGTCCACCATTTTGTCATATATAAAGCTCCATCCTTCCTGCAAATGGTCTTTGGGAACGTCGTCGGTCGTCGTCATAGGGTTGAGATAACACAAATGAATGAAACAAAAGACGACTGCTACTGCAGCAGTATTATGATGATGATGAGTATTCCTGGAAACCAAAAACACAGAGAAAAAAAATAAATATCCTTGCTGGGGTCTGCATCGTTGCTTAAAACTAGACAAACAAGCAACGTTAAAAAATATGAGGACCCATTCTATATACTTTATCTGTATGTTGCATTTAGAGACTAGAGAGGAGAGATGCGATGGTTAAAACTATCCTGATTCCGTCATGGGCATGTCAACAATGATCGTCCTGTGTACCCTGTTCCTGTGTATGCTTCTGTGCTCTTCCTTGCTTACACAAGGTATAGGTACCTACCTACTGTACTGGTTGGTAGGTTTATTTGGTATGGGAAACTCAAACAATGTCTACGAGGGAAGTGGAGCAAAAATGTCCTTTTTGTGGACATGTGATGAACAACAAACAGGCATCAGGCGATTTATACAGCGACTCCTTGTTTTTTGTTATTTTTTTTTTTTTTTTTGAAAATGTTATCCTGCTATTCTTTGTTATCCTTGTTGTCTGTCTGTCTGTTTGGTTATATTTTTTTTTTTATTTTTTGTTCAAGAATCAGCCACTATCGCATGTTCCCCATTCTATGGTGATTTTTTTTTTGTTGTGTCCTTGCAACTCCAACTTCGTCATCGTCATCGTCGTCGTGGTGTATATCCTCGGAAAGGATTCATATTCATTGGATGCAAATGGCAAGAATATAGGGAGGATGAACTACGAGATGCTTTTGTTGTTGGCCAGCCAACCGAAGAAGAGCTTCAGCATCCTTCTCTGTAGATATATATACATATGTATGTATGTATATGATGCAGAATATATTTATAAATGTTCCTATGTATGTATATATCATGGAAGAATACTATATGTATGTAGAAATTTGTCTTCTTGTTGCTGTGTTTTTTTTTTATTTTTTTATTTTGATTGGAAAGGACCATCATCAGAATGAGAGACTATGTGGAGCATCATCCAGAAGGCTGATGTAGGATACCTACATATTTACCAAAAACAAGTTGATCTGCTTTGATTTGGGATGTCGTTTGTGTATATGGGATATAAAGGACACGAGTGATGGGAGATTATAATCGGAGCTATTGTAGGTATATATGTATATGTATATGTATATTGTCCAAAGGACGAATGCTTTTTTGAATGTACATATACCTACCCACATAAATATTACAACATGGTATATATTTGATGGCTTAAGTTTTGATTGGCTGAATGAGAAGCGCATTCTCATATAATATAGTATTTATGTAGATGGTTATGGATTCGAAGGATTATATCGTCCTTGGTGCAATTTTTTTTTATTTGTTTTGTTATTTATTTTGGGTTAGGTAAGGATAAGTTTTAAGGAAATTTATATGGACATTTTGAGTTAATATAATGGATTACAGATACCCTTAACAAAAATCAAATACACCTAGGAGGGTTTTTTAAGGATTTATAGGGATTTGCAATCAACCAACTTCAAAGAAAAAAAATTTATTAATGAAGGATTTTATTTAACAGTTTTTTTTGTAAACAAAAATGCAAGAAACTTAGAGGGCTTAATTTATCCGCAAGATTGCCTGATAGAGGGATTGAAAAAATAATGTCAATTAGTTGGGTAAACTAGGAATAATCTCATGGTGATTTACCCCATTGTGTGAGGTTTTTTTTTATAAGTGGGTACCTTATCTCAGGTTTTCCGGGTAAATTTCGTTTTCTCAAAGTCTTAAGGTTGATCTAAAGTTTCCCATAAATAAACCTCAAGATTTTGAGAAAACGAAATTTACCCGAAAAAGCTGAGATTAGGTACCCACTTATAAAAAAAAAAAAAACCTGACAGTAAAGAAGAGATCTCAAGACCTTGAAATTACCCAAATGAACCCAGACACCAAGTAGAGTAAAAATTAAAAATTCAATTCAAGTGTAGGTAGGTATAAGGCGTGAAAAATGTATGTGTCACAATAACCAAAAAAAAGCAAAAAGCTAATTCTAAGTATGATCCTAGCAAATATCTATTAAAACGATCATATAAACTTGAGGAATACAAGGTTTACCACAAAAACGTGAATAAAATTTAAAATTCTTAAATTTTCATTAGTTTTACAACAAAAACCCTGAGAATACTGGCGAACTATGTACCTTAAAAAAGAAGAAATTCAAGATTTAAACACAAGAAATGCATGATTCACACACAAGAAATGCAAGGTTTACATAGAAGAAATGCAAGGCTTACAAGAAAGAAATGCAAGGTTTAAACATAAGAAATACAAGTTCTACACACAAGAAATGCAAAGTTTACACACGATAAATACAAGACTTACACACAAGAATGCAAGGCTTATACACAAGAAATGCAAGCTTCACACACAAGAAATCAATGTTTCAATTTCAATTTCAAATCATAACCCTAGGAACTGAATGACAATTGAAAACAGATACAAAACCTCAAGATCATGAGAAAAAAAAATACCACAAAACTTCGCTAATTCTGAGATGAACTTTTCATAATTTCGCAAAAAATAAAAAATTTCAAAAAAAAAAAATAAAACTAGTAGAATTGAAAAATAAAAGTTACAAAACTTAACAATTTGTCAATTTTTAGATGAACTTTTCATAATAGTGCTATAAGTCTTCTACTTGGCTTATGTATTTAAGTAGTATAGTATATAGAATTTGTATTATTAAAAAAAAACCATCTTTCATAATTTCGCAATAGCAAAAATTTCGCGACTGAATATCTCGCATTGAAAAATCTCAAAACAAAAAACATTGCAAAACTTAATTGCGACATAAAGAAAATTTCTGATTTTGCGAACTTCGAGTTATGCAATGCGAAGTGTTGAGATTTCAAGGCTAAAGATCTAAAATATTTGGTAAATTTGTTATTTTGCTATGTGAGTTTTTTCAATGCAAAAATAAAATTTTGATCAAATATTAAAAAAATTAAATGTACAAAATCCCGAATAAACTTCGCAATAAATACTAAAATTGAAAATTAAAATTCGCAAATTCTGAGATTTATAGTTCTTAAAATTTCGCAATATAAGATAAAAAAAAGCTAGCAAATTCATATTTCCCACTGAATAATTTCAAAAAAATAAAATCACTAGAGTTAAATTAAAATTGCAAGACAGTTGCTAGACAGTTAAAATTTATAATTTTGCGAACTTCAGGTTATACAAAGCGAAAATGTTTTTACTTCAATTTCATAGATTTGAAAGATTTTGTAAATGTGATATTTTTCAATTCAAATATTCAGAATTAGTTAAATCTAAAAAAAATACGAAAAAGAAAACTTTGCATTTCTGAGATGAACTTTTCAAAATTTCACAGTAAAAAAATATCGCAATTGGTAATTGACACTAAAAAATCCCAGAAAAATAAAACTTCTTAAATTAAATAAAATAAAATTTAAATTCGCGAATTCTGAGATGAACTTTTCAAAATTCGGCAAAATAAGAAATCTCGCAAATTATTATTACGCACTGGAAAATTTTCCAAAAAAAAGAAAAATAAAACTATTAGAATTGAGAATTAAAATTACAAAACTTAACAATTTGTAAAATCTACATAGTTAAAATTTAGTACTTTGCGAACTTCAGGTAATGAAATGCGAAAATGTTTTGATTTTAAGATCGGAGATTTGAAAGATTTTGTTAATACCAACGCTTTTTTTCAATTTTATTTTTCAAAATTACGAAAAAGAAAACTTCGCAAATTCTCAGATGAACTTTTCATAATTTCGCAAAATTACCACCATAAACCCGAAAAGAAAAATTTTCCCCAAGAACTTTAAGGTCAAAACTCTTCCCAATTACCTGATTCAGCAATGTTAAAAACAAAAACCTGAAAATTGTGTGACAAGAACATTAGCCTCAAGACATTAATTTAGATTGGAAAATTAACCAACATAACTAAAAAAGCAAAATTCAATCCAAAAGCATGAGATTGAATGGTTAACACCAAGATCCTCAGTACAATATTGGAAATATTAAAGGAACACCAATATCTAAAGTGGTTCTTCAAAAGCCTTTGATCGAGGATAACCGAGATATTCAAACGGAATATTGCTTATCATTTGTGAGATGGAGGTTCATACATATACATATATGTATATCCAATTTTCTTGTATTATGTTCCGATGAGGGTGAATCATAAGATCTAAAATAGATTTGGACTCGTATTCTTGCGTCAAAAAAGTAAGGTTTACCCTACGAATTTGAAATGTCTAATCTACATAAAATTTTGAGATTTCTAAAAAATGGTATAAGCTGAAAGGTTAACCAAGAAATTCGAAGCTGGGTTTTCAACTTCAATCACCACCCTATCGAAAATATTTAACCAATCTTTAAATTAAGAAAAAAATCCATTCCACAACTTATATATAAAATAACTTCAGAATTCAGAGATTCATGCACTCTAGGTTTCTCTCTGTCACCAGCATAAATCATCGATTTTGACAGGTTATACCAAAATCCATAAATATTCAAAAATTAAAAAAAAAATATAAATACTGCAGAACCGAGAAGAAAAAACACGAATTCGAAACACCATAGATCAAAAATGATGGTCCTTCCTCTATATGCTCTCACAAGAGAAACTCATACTCTTCCGGTTCATAGACTGCCACCATCGAGATAGATTCCTCTTCTGCAGCACACAAAACTCAAAAACTTACCTGAATCCAAAAGCAAAAAAAAAAAAAAAACTAAAACCCAGTTATATAGCTATGCAACCTTAGCAAGTTAAAAATCACAACAAAATCACAAACTGAACAAAAAAAAAAAATATAAAAAAACACAACACTCTTCATCGACACAAGATAAGAAAATGGATCCTTCGCGCAAAACCACCCACAAATCCATATAGTCAACCCAAAAACATCCTTTCTGCATCACTTAACCGATGCAACTCAAAAATCTCACACAAAAGCTATAGAACAAAAAAAAAGAACTAAAAATAACGATGCAGAAAAAATCCATCGGTATGAAGGTACCCAGGAAAGGACATGCCAGCAGGATGCAAACTCCTTATTTACAACTTTTCATACACTTTTGCATATATCCTTCAAAAAACGTAAACGGAAAATTATTTTTTTGTTTTCAATTTTTTTATTTTTGTTATTCTGCATAGAGAGGAGACGAATATATACTCCCAGCAGGATATATACAACAAGGATCTCTACCTCTATTCTCCACATGATACACACATGCTTGAATCTTGTCTCCAATAAATCAAATTTTATTACAGTTTTCTTCATTTTACATTTTCATATATACACTCACAGAAACCGTGGCTAAATGTGGAGTAGAGTATAGAATAGGTCTAGGTATATAGGTGGAAGGTTGGAAGGTGGGTTAGGGATATTCATAAATATTTTCTAGTTCTAGGATCCAATCCGTGCAATCGAAAGACAGATAGGTGGGAGGATCCCACCACATATAATACAACAGTGCCACCGCGCCACTGTTATCCTGACAGCGAGACATGATATGAGAAAAGGTTCACTAAAGCAAAGTGCCGCAGAAACTATGAGTAGGTTAGGTGGTATAGGTATACCTTCTCTCTCTCTATATTGTTTGCATCACCTTCCTTGCCTGGGAAGAACTACAGAAGTCCTGTGTTATCCTTTTTTGATATTTATAGCAGTTTGTGTTATGTGACTGAGGGGGTGTCGTTTTTTAGTTTTCTTCTCCAACCCTATAAGGTTGTAAGTAGTGTTATTGTGAAAAATTTAAAATTATTGCTCTCAAAATCTTAACAAATTAAATCATACAAATTTTGAAAAAAGAAACTTCGCAAAATCTGAGTTTAAATTTTCATAATTTCGGAAAAGTAAATATCTCGCAAAATTATAATTCGCTTTGAATAACATCAAAAACAAAAACAATAAAAACTTAAAATCTCAAAACTTAATACATGCGAAACGAATGAAAATTCAAAAGTTTGCGAAATTCAGGTTATAAAATGCGAACATGTTTTAATTCGCTATTTTGAAATGTAAGTTTTTTAATGGAAGATTTTAAATTCTGTTCAAATATTAAATAAAAATTAAAAATTCCCCAAAAAAGAAACAACGCAAATTTTCAAATGAATTTTTCAAAATTTCGCAAATTAATATCTCGCATTGAAAAATCTCAAAAACAAAACTTTTAATTGCAACATAGTGAAAATTTAAAATTTTGCCAAATGTAGTGCGAAAATGTTGTTATGTCATATTTTATTAATGCACTATTTTTCGATTTGAGTTTTTTCAATGCAAGATTTTAAATAGTAGTCAAACAGTTAAAATAAATTAAAAATCCCGAAAATGGAAACTTCCAAAATTCTGAGATGAACTTTTCATAATTTCGCAATTGCAAAAATCTCGCAAATTAATACTACGCATTGAAAAAACTCCAAATTAAAAACCGTAAAAACTTGAAAGTTAAAGTCATACAACTTTATAAATGCGAATGTTGAAAATTCATAATTCTGCGAACTTCAGGTTATGCAATGCGAAAATGTTGTCTTGTCATTATTTTGTAAAAGCTTTCAATTTGGGTTTTTTCAATGCATGATTTTATCTTTTGGTCAAATATCAAAAATAAACTAAATCTAAAAAATACCCAAAAAGAAAAAGTTCGCAAATTCTGAGATAAACTTTTCATAATTTAGTAATAACAAAAACAAAGTAGTATCCCCCATTTAAAAATTTCAAATCAATGCAAAATTTTAAAGTTCATATTCCAAATCTTAATAATTCCGAGAAAATGTTTGTTTTTGCGAACTCCAGGTTATGGAATGCGAAATGATGAGATGTCAAGGACATAGATCTTAAATATTTGGTAAATTTTGTTATGTGAGATTTTGCCATGCAAGATTTAAAATTTTGCCCAAATATTAAAAAAAATAAATGTAAAATACCGAAAAAACGCTAATACGAGATGAACTTTTCAAAAATTGCGCAGTAAAAATAATATCGCAATTGATATTTGGCACTGGAAAATCTTAAAAAAAAAATAAAACTACTAAAATTGAAAATTAAAATTTGCAAATCCTAAGATATAGGTACTTTTCAAAATTTCGCAAAATAAAAAATTTCACAAATTTATACTTGGCACTGAAAAATTTCAAAATAAAAAATAGAACTAAATTTTACAGTTGAATATTAAAATTACAAAACTTTACAAGTACGAAATATTTAAAATTTTGGATTTTGCTAACTTCAGGTTAAGCAATTCGAAAATGTTTTCATTTCAAGATCATAGATTTGAAAGATTTTGTAATGCGCTTTTTTTTCAATATACAAATATTAAATCTTAATAAAATCTTAAAAATTCCGAAAAAGGAAACTTCGCAAATTCTCAAATGAACTTTTAATAATTTCGCAAAAAATATTGCGCACTGAAAAATTTCGAAAAAAAAAACTTGAAAACTAAAATTCCAGAACTCTTAAACTATGAGAAAATAAAATTAGGGATTTTGCGAAATTAAGGTTTCGCAAGGAAAATTTTAAAGTAAGATGCTACAACTCTGTTGTGGAATAATATGAACATACTTATTTTTTGTTTAACATAAACGCCAAACAAAAACAAAAAAACATTCAGTATCTTATAGTGTCGTTCTGAAGTCAGGGTACCTCAAAAGTCTTTATAGAAAAGGTAAAAGGGTTGATGATGATGAAGGCGAGATAGGATATTGTTTCAGTTTCTCCAAACCAAAAATCCCATACATACTCCCACCAGGCATGTTTTCATATATATATTAGTCTCCTCTCTTATATGAAAAAGATGTATAATATGTAGGTATATCATTCAAAAACGGCATTTCTTCTGCTTGACTTTTTACTCAAAAAAATCTCTCTCTCAAAAAAAATAAAAACAAAAGGGTAAGTCAAATTCAAAAAACCGCCTCAAGGCATCACATATCGCAGGCGTCATTTCAAAAAACTAAATTAAGAAGAAAAAAAAAAAGAAAACCTTAGACAAGCACACAAGCTAAAGGAACCACCAATCTAACACAAGGATTCACATCTTCGCCCAAAATGTTTTTTGGATTTTGGCACGACACTTGGATGCCATATCTCGGGATAACTTTTTTGTCACACACAAAACACTTCGGGACGTTAGCTATATAGCAATGTGCCCCATTCGGGGTCGGGTTCGTCCTGGCAAAATGATGTATTTGTCTATTTTGCGCCCAACTCCTTCGACGACCATAAATCAGATCAAAGCAAGTATAGCAGTAGAGTATAGAAGAGCCTTGGATTCGTTTTAATTAGGAGAGACGGGACGAAGCTTTTACATCGGGACAGAGGAAAGATCCCTCCATGAGTGTGAATGTGTGTGTGTGGAGGTCCTTAACCGAGGCACACAAAACACTCACATGAACTGGGTCCTTTGGTTTGGTTTGGTTTGGTTTGGTGGGCGTTAGTGTGGATGGTGGGAGAGAAACATTTTGCTGATATCACTGACGTGTGTTTTGTGCCATCAGGGGGGTTGTAATGTTACCCCTGTATGTCGCGTCGTATATATATATGGTGATGAAGGAATATGGGGGTATGTATGTACTTATATGTATATTTAAGGGTTTTTTGGGTGGGTTTTGTTTTTGAACCAGTTAAGCGACAAATCACATGATTTAGGATGTTAATTAGGCAGAAAAATATATCATTACAGTGATACAGTCGATGGCATGTGAATATGGGTGGAAACATAATAGAATATACGTAAAAATGGGTGGATAAATGAGACTTTTTCGCAGTTTCTTTTTTTTTTTCTTACTTAAATTTTCGAAACGTAAGCATGACATTGAATTATTGCTGAAAGAAGCATAAATATAGGTAGGTACTGTTGAAAGACTGATTTTGCTAGAAAATCAGTTTTTTTTTTTAAATTCGAAATAAAAATTGTTTATGTAAAATTTAGAAAAAAAGGTAAGCCTAAGTGATTTTTGCAAATAAGATTTTTGAAAAAAAAATTACTCAAGATTTGAATTTGCCATTTGTGCAGTTAAAAAACGGCTTAGGGTTAAGCGATTTCGATTAGAATGGTTCTTATAAGTCGAATTAATATTACATCACAATTTTTTTTTAAATTAAAATTTTGAAAATGGGTGAAAATTAGTGATTTTTTTTAAATTAGGTTTTATGTGTTTATTATTCAATACTAAAAAAATTCAGCACCTAGTAATGTTGGCAACCCTAAAAAACAAAAACAAATTTAAAATCTGACAATTCAAGATAGTAAAAATGGAGTTTTAAACGACAAAGTTCCCGATAGATAGTTGAAAGATTTGGTGGCCACACAAGTTCGAAAATTCAAAGAATTGTCGGAATAGTGATAGTCAACTCACTATAAGAGTAATTGTAAAATTTTAATACACAGAAAGTGGACTTTCATTATTTTGGAATATTTTTCAACAGTAAAAAAACGTTGTTCTCCCGTGTGTAATGCTCCATTTTAAATAACTCTAAGCTGTGAACAGTCAAATTCTATTGTTTTAGGGTTGCCAACGAAAGTTTTTTCCAATATTGGCGGCAAATTCAATTCTTGCGTTAATTTTGCGAAACCTTTTATTTGTATTTAAATTTTGGAACATAATTAAAAAAAAAAAACAAAATCATTAGCTTTTTACCCTATATTCAAAATACAGTTAAATATCACAATCTTCCCTTCACTTAATAGGGTTTTTCACTTAAATGAACCCAGCTAAAGTGAAACAAAATTTCACTTAAGCGGAAATTTAAAAATTTTAAAAATTAAATTAATGTTTTGGAGTTGTCTAGAAGAACAAAATTAAATAAAACAGTTTGAATATCCAACAACGATTTTATAACACAAAAATAATTTACTGAATAACAATTTCATTTTTCACTTAAGAGTTTCCTCAAAGAAAAATATTAAATTTAACTGAAAATATGTTTCAGGTAGGTATCCGGGTTTTTCACTTAAGCAAATTTCGCTTAAGCGGAGTGTTTTATAGGTAATTGGTCGGATGAAAAAAGTGTTTCAGATAAGCGTTTTTTTTTTCTTTTCAGCGGGTTTCTCTCAAGCGGGTTTTACTATTATTTATTTTTAAAAAAATTTGTCTAGGAATGCAGTATCATTTCGACTTAAAAGGACCTCCTGATCAAAATCGGTTAAGCAGTTAACGAGAAAATCGAAAATCAAAAACAAATTAGTGGTAAAGCTTTTTTTGAGCTTAAATAATTTCAATTTCGCGTCTAGGTAACTATGTTTGTTATGGCCTCATATTATAAGAACTACTTTGATGATCCAATTCACATAATTTTACGCACGTTTATTTCAAATTTTGAAGCTAAAATTGCCTAAATCTTCAAATTTAATTGAGGGCCAAGTATAACTGTGTAATCCTTTTAAATGAAAAAAAAAAATAGGACTGGTCCAAGTACACATCCTTGTGGCACACCATCATTTATTTTATTTCAGTTTGTTAAAGAAGAGGAAACACTCATTTGAACAATGGGGGAATTGTCATTATACATATCGACTGTTAAAGTGGAGGGGCCCTACTATGTAACTTGCTTCTACTTTCGAATCCATTCGAATGTTGTTTTCAATGCTTATTTTAAGTGGTAATTTGTATGAAAGTGGGATCAAATTTTGGTGCTTTCGACTTTTTGGCACAGTATCTTGAACTATCGCTGTTCTATTTCCGTTTATATGCGTTTGCTAACGAAATAGCGATCTGAGATTTTTGCGAATTCGAACATTTTTATTGTAGAATCGAGTTACATAGTTCGGCCCCAGAACCTCTTAAGTCCTTGAGGCATGTTTTTCAGAAATTAAAAAAAAAATTATCAAATTATGTACGGCGATCTATATTAAGAATTTTTGAATTCTACCTTTTTCTGTAAAATGTTCAGAGCAACATTGTTATGCTCAATTGCCAAAAGGTGGCTTTAGTTTTTCTTATTACTTTGCATTAGATACTAATTTTTGTTGAATTTTTTAACTTACGAGGTCTTGTAACGCTGAAATTGCCAAAAGGTGGCATTAATTTTTCAAATTATTACTAATATTTTTGTAGTATATTGGCGTAATGGTTAGTGCATAGGACTGTTACGCAGAAGGTCATGGGTTCATTTTCTAGCTAATGCCACCTTAATAAAAAAGATATCTTTTTGACGGGTTACAGCCTCTTGCGAAGAATTGACGAATCCTCCAAGAGTATATCTTGTAATGAAAAAATGATTATCACCATAGCCGTTCGGATTCAGCAGAAAATTGTAGGTCCCCTCCATTCCTGCCAATAACACGCACACAGGAATGGTTGAGAGTTGTAAGTAACTAGGGCCTGGTTCCACACGACACGAACTGTCGACCTAATTTATTTTTATTCGATATTTTTGTTGAATTTTTCGAATTTCGACGAGTTCATGCACTTTAATTATCCATGGATATTTTACTAAGGAAAGTAACATACGACAGTCAATGTGTGGTAACATAGAATATCTCGTACAAAATTTGTATCGCAAGTAGCTTTTAACAAAAGGTTGTTGTCCACAAATATTGGCGATTCATCACGTAGGTGTTCCCACTTGGACTCATCAGTTGACCATTGAGGGCCGTGACTATAAGCCGTTTAAATTATTTTTCAATCAATAATTCAATAAGTCCAATTTTGATTGTACTAGAATAGAATTTGCATTATTAAAAAAAACCTTTGTATATAGCGTTGGTTTAATTCTTCTGAATTTGAGGGATTGAAAACTTAAGTGATTTTACCGAACTTGGAAACACGAACAATCACCCTTATTCCTTAAGGCGTTTAACGAAAACGGCAGTTAAACGACTCGGCTCCAGAGGCGTTAATTAGCGTTTAAGTAAAATCAAAACTTAACAGTTCTCTTCTTTCGTCGCCCTTCTAACCATTAAAACAATAGTCGTTTTACTAAAACTCCAATTGCCGCTTCTAGAGCCCTGTCGGAATAAGGGTGAATATTTCTAACTCATGTTTTGTGAAACGATTCTTAATTCTCTCTGAAATCTGAAGGGGGCGTGGTTGTGTAAATTTATTTTGTTTGTCATCTACCAACCTTACTTAACAACATATTTAAAACTTAGAACTTCCCGACCTCTTAAGCCTTTATTTAAAGGTAAATTAGAAAATTTTGTTTATTTCCCTATACCTAAAAGGCCGTCTTAAAGCAAGCCATTGAGGGCAAAAACGTCTTAAACCATTTTTTTCTAGTATGCCTGAGATCATTGAAGAATATGTATATAAAAAGATGAGCCTTGTTGTCATGACGTGAATGAGCACCTTTTTTACATCTTCAAGACTCAAAGTGAAGGCCTCGTTCAGGGAACCGGAGTGTAAGACTGGCATTTTTTATTTGATTGCTATGAATTTTTCTATGACCAAGCTAGCTCGTGGTTTATTTACAAAGCACAATAAACAAGACAATCTACACCAACTCGGTAACCTTCCACTTCTAGTGAAGAAATAATCCGCACGTTTGTACTGCCATCTAGTGAAAATTGAAGGAACTATACTTTTATGAAACCCCATTTTCTCTTTTTACACAAATACAAATGCTCTTACAATTAGAAGTTACTACATATATAGGTACCAAAAATCTTATCAAAGACGAGCGCATGTTACCATCTTCATTGTGATTGTTGTTATATAGAACATCCATCCTCTTCATTTCTCACATACACTCTTACATTTAAAACTCACAACACAACAGAACAGTATGAAGTGATGCTTTTCACATCACATTCAATCTCTCGACTTGACACACTCATTCTGCCCCCCTCCCCTTCCCCCATCTCTCTCTGATTTTATTTATGACTCCCTAGCCTGACGTATTTCACACAAAAGTCATCCTCCTTTTTTAGCCAAGCAACAACCATTAAAATCCACCAACCAACTGAGTGTGTTTCTTCTTCTGTTTTCAATCTGAACTGAATGAAGCTCCATCCAACAATGAGAAAAGGACGAACAAGTACAAGAGTCTTTGACATTTGGGTGCCACCCTCAAGCAAATAAACAAAAAAAAAAAGAAAGAAGAAGAAAAAGCAACAAAACAAAGTTGTTCATCTTTCTTTTTTTTTTTTCTTACCCCTTAGGGAAAAGAGATAAACTTTACTCCATCATCAGAGATGAGCTTCAGTTTCATCTTCATTTTGCAAATTCACCATCAAGTTTCGAGATAAAGTTGAATTTTTTTTGTATATCTCACCCAATGAAGAAGAAAAAAAGGAGAGTCTATAGGTAGGTATACGTATATAAAGAAATGTGGGATTAATTTTGTTCTTCATATATTTTTCGAATGAGCAGATTTTGTTGTTTGTAAAATTTTGACAGAATTAAGGGCTATAGGTATTTTCTTTCATATCAGAGGAATTCTTATAATGTGTGATTGTCAAAAGAATATATAGGTGTGCAGGCTTTATTAAGAAGACCCAAGGAAGGAATTATCCTTTTTTGAAGTAAAACTTTTGTCAAAATATTTAGGGGTTTTTGAAAATTTTCACCTATTTATAAAAATTGTTGTCAAGAATCCCAGGTCTATAATTTAAAAGATTCTAAACTTAACAGCTTCTTGTTACACTTTCTAATGGCAGGATATACATAGGAGAAACACTCATTTGTTGAAAGAAACAAAACTATAGTCAGGATGGATATATTCAGGTCGCTTTTTCTTATCCTGGATGACTTGGTAATTTACCAATGGAGCAAAATTTCCATAATTACTCTTCCAAAACGAAGAAGCACCAACATCATCATGTCGTCGGACCCCTCTTTGGGCAAAAACACAAATGCAAAACAAATGAGAAGGGAATGACGTGATACTGAGGATACTCGTTAAGAATGAGATGTATTTATCCTGCAAGGAATTCAAGATGATGTCGACGATGTTGATGGTGATGATGATGATGATAATGTTATAATACCGCTCTGATGATGAGAATTTTTGGTGATAAGAATTTCTTCTCTCTCTCTCTCTCTCACTTTGTCGTTTTAGTTTCGATGTTATTCTTCATTGGACATTCTAAAGGACATTTTATACAACTCGTAGATATATACCCAACCCATAGCTCTACATCAAGTTGAAGCACGGATTAAAAGTGTACTTAAGCGTAAGGATATACGAGGACTATATAGTCAAGAAAATTTAATTACATCATCGAAGTATATAGGGTGGGCCGTGGGAGTATAATATAGGCAGTTTGATAGGAGTATAGAAGAGGCTACTTCGTGTCCTTATGTTGGGTCCTTAATAGTTATGACCTCTCTTTCTCTCTCTCTCTTTCTGAATGTCTTAAACATAGGAGCTAAAGGATATACAAATATATAGGTACCTACATAAATAGGAAGACATTTTTGGAGACAATCTTTCTTTGGATTATTACTTTCGGGGATAATTTAAGGAAATTAATGAGGTGCCTCTCTTCTTATATATTCCTTATTTTCTGTTGTTTAAACTTGATGAAAGTTGCTTAAATAAGCTATATAAGCTTAGCTCCTTGAGGCTTCTTTTTGTATACAAATGCTTGTATAATGCGGAAGAAGAATCTTTATAAAATGTTCGTCCAGATGGTGATTTGCATAATATCATTTTCCTTATCATTGAAAAGAATATATAGGTATAAGAATTTATGTTTATTTTTAAGTTCACTTTTATGTGAATGAATGTATGTGTATTCGTGCATTTCTGGATGGTTGAATTGATGAAAAAAAAGGACTTTTTGAATCATTAAGCCATATTTGATCGGCAAAGCATTTTTTAAATAAAAGTTTATGAAGACTTTTTGATGACAGTATAAAGGTATAAGAGTGGCGTTTGAGCAAAAATGTTATCAAAGGAATATTGCTAAAGATTTAGAGATACTTGCAAATGATTAAAATATAGCTTTTACCCCTTTGTTTAAGGATAATTATTTCATAGTCATAGCTTTGGAAAAATTCTGACAAAATGCTTTTATTGTCGAAATATCCTTGTGACATTCGCCGATTCGTTATGACGAAAGTCCTGGACCTCGGCCTGGACCTGGACCTGGACCTGGACCTGGACCTGGACCTGGACCTGGACCTGGACCTTAACCTGAACCTGAACCTGGACTTAGACATAGATCTGGACCTAAACCTGGACCTGGACCTAAACCTGGACCTGGACCTGGACCTTGACCTGGACCTGGACCTTGACCTGGACCTGGAGCTAAACCTGGATCTGGACCTGGACTTAGACTTGGTAATTTGGACCTGGACATTTGGACTTGGAAATTTGGACTTCGACATTTGGAGTTGGACATTTAGACTTCAACATTTGGAATTGAACATTTGGACTTGGACTTAGACATTTGGACTTGGACATTTGGACTTGGACATTTGCACTTAGACATTTGGACTTGGAAATTTAGACTCAGACATTTGCACTCGGACTTTTGGTGTTGGACATTTAGACTTAGACTTGGACTTGGACATTTAGATTTGGACTTGGACATTTAGATTTGGACATTTGGACTTGGACATTTGGAATTGGTCATTTGGGCTTGGAAATTTGGACTTGGATAATTGGACTTGCTCATTTGGGATTACATTTGAAATTGGAAATTTGAACTAGGACATTTAGACTTGGACATTTGGACTTGAACATTTGGACTTGGACATTTGGACTTGGACATTTGGATTTGGACATTTGGACTTGGACATTTGGGCTTGGACATTTGGACTTGACATTTGGACTTGGAAATTTGGACTTGGATATGTGGACTTGGACATTTGGACTTGGACATTTGGACTTTGACATTTGGACTTGGACATTTGGACTTGGACATTTGGAACTGGACATTTGAACTTGGACATTTGGACTTGGACATTTGGACTTGGACATTTGGACTTGGTCATTTGGGGTTGGATATTTGGACTTGGACATTTAGACTTGGACATTTGGACTTGGACATTTGGACTTGGTCATTTGGGGTTAGATATTTGGACTTGGTCATTTGAGCTTGGACATTTGAAATTGGAAATTTGGACTAGGATTTGGACATTTGGACTTGAAAATTTGGACTTGGACATTTGGACTTGGATATTTTGACTTGAACTTGTACATTTAGACTTGCACTTCGAGATGAAATAGACTTGTAGATGAACATGAACTTGAAATAATCATAAACTTGGAGATGATCATGAGCATCGATTTTTTTTTTAAATGAATAGTCGTAAAGAATAAAGTTTCCGTCATTCCGAAAGATATTTTGACATTTTACATTGACTTTGCTAGCTTCTCATGCTTATTTAGGATTGTTAATCAAATAAATGGACTTGGATATGAACATGGACATACATTTGTATTTATATGAACAATTAAAATACACTTCATCATCAACGAATACCTAAATGTGCCGTCAATATGACGGATATTTACTTACTTACGGACACTTAAAATTAACTTGACTTAATTTGCATGCATACTATTTATTTTTTATTTTAATTTTAATTTGTCGGAATTTTATTTCAATATTAATAGTTTTTTAAAGATTAACAATAGATACAATAAGATAAAATCTTTGAGAAGCATCCAAGTTGAAACTAGGAATTTTGATAAAAACATAACAAATTTTAATTTTTTTCTTGATTTTCTATTTTGAATATGACGAATCAAAAAGGTAAAATTTTATTAAACACTGGGCCTAAATGCAAAACGGAAACTGCTTTAAATTCGGTTCAGAAAAATCTCAAGACTCATTGAGGTAAAATTATTGAGGTAAAACTTATTTAGAATGGGATGAATCTGCCTTACAATTAGTATTTTTTTCTTCAATTTTTCTCGAAGACGGCTCAAACGATTTTGATTAAATTCCGGAACAACAATTAATGCCCCAAATTTCAATGATAATGAGTTTCGGTTCTGTCTTCCAAAAAATTCACAAAACGGAAAAAGGATTTTCACAATTGTAGAGCTCTTAAGCAACGCCCAACCCGAGTTTTCAAAGTCACATGACATAATTATAGGATCTAATAGGTTAAACATATTTGGGTTTAAGAAAAATGTATATTTGCAATTGGATTCAGCATATTTGCATAAACATGCGAATGCTAAAATATTTCAGACCTAATTTCATTTCACTCTAAAGACCAAGACGAAAAACGAGTTATGTAGGAAGGTACGGTGTACTCTTCATTTTTTTTCTCAAAAAAAAAAGATATAACCCAAATTAATTTCAAATTAAATATTTGCCTACTGGCACTCTGGGAAGTGATCCAAATACAAAAAAATCTACAAACAAACAAAAAAATGGTTAAAAAAGAAAAAAAAAAAACAACAAATTATCTGCCAACCCAACACTAATTGAAAGCCATTTAATAATGCCGCAAAATACATATACCAACCTACTATACTCTTATAAATGTATGTATCACCTTTTGTTTAAATATTTTAACTCAAATATATAACAGAAACAAATTAAACGGTAAACAGGTGCTTGCCGTCTTTTTATACAAATAATAAAAATCACTCTCGAATGAAACAATACGAGAGAAGAGCAGGGGTATATATTATGTATGTTAGCGATGAAAATGAAAATCCCAAGATAAATACCGCATCCGCCTTTCATTAGCCGAGATTCTCTTTCACTGATGGTGCGCGCCCACGTAGGTTATGCACACACACTCCATTCCAATCTTGAAGTACCACCGCATTTAGCGTTTTATGTCAACCGACCCGATGCGTTGTCGTTGTCGTCGTTGCTCGTAGCAGCCATCTGCAAACAGAAGCAGGTAGGTCTACCTATAATATAGCTTCACCACCCTCAGCTCTGGAATTCTGTTGGATATCTGTTTCAGTTTTTTGTTGTTTTTTTTTTTTTTTTTTTTTACTGAAACTGATTCAGTATTAAATCAACAGGTTTTGGGAACTCGGTTATAATTAAATGGAATCTTGTTAAGAAAGAATGAAGAAAAATTCTTACCTATAATAAGTCTATAGATCAAGAGTGGACTTAATATGGGCCAAGGATTTAAGCTCGTTAAGTAATAATGGGGCCAATATGGTAGAAGACAAGAAAAGGACTTATTATACTAGGTTTCCATTAGTTTTTGAAAACTGACAAAAGACTTTCTGCAAGTGAAAAGATCTGCAAGTAAATAGGTTATTAGATGAGTCGGATGCAGCTTGAAAAACTAAATCAAGATCGCCATATTTTGCAGTCGGATCTAAGGAGCGAATCTTAACCTTTTCTACCAAAAACAAAAAAAAATTTCAGGGTAAATGTTTCAAGAGAAAAAATATCAGATTCTCCAGCATCGAATTCCGGCATTTTCCATCCAAAACAAAAACGTTTTTAAGGCGTATTCCCTCAAAAAAGGAAATAACAAATCCTCCATAATCAGATCCCAGCCTTTTCCACTTAAAAAAAACATTTATTTTAGAGGTACCACCTGAAGAGAGAAAGTAACAAATCTTCCAGGATCGAATTCCAACCTTTTCTATCTTCAACGTAATTTTTTTCAGGGGTACTGCCTCAAGAGAGGAAATAGCAAAATCTCCAGTATCGAATCCCACAGGGGTACTTCCTCAAGAGAGAAAATAACAAATCCTCCAAAAGGGAGTATAACTCCTGTCTTAAAAAATGCTCTACCGTTTAATTCGGCAAGAAATTGTAGGTCCCCTCGATTCCTGCCGTCACTGGACCGTGGTTCTCAACGGGCTATCATGCCAGTATTTGTTCAATTTTTTTACTTAACCCAGAAAGCAATAAAATGGCACTCACGAAGATCGAATTATAAGTCTGACGTAAAATTTTACAACCATGGTAAAACTGCAAAAACATCGAAAGCTTCCATTCTCTTGACACCGAGGATATCAAAGTCGTTCGGACTATCAACCTTCCGATTTGGCTATAATCATCTTGTTTCTATACATCTCGTGAATTAATATTAGTTTGCATAGCTTTTGAGAAACCTGACTCCAATCCGCTCCTGAATGCATCACTCAGTGCGGCACTATTACTGATAAGACCAAATCAAATATGCAGCAGATCCAAGAATATACTTGAACCGCAAGTATATAGAAAAACACTCTCCTCTCCAGAGCAGAGTTATATTAAAGGTAGGATCTATGGGTCTTGACTTGACGTGACACTTTAAAGAAGACATTCCCGCCCACCAATGCCGCGAGAATCACTTTAGAACTCAAGCGGTTCCCTTTTATATTTTATTATATGTGTGGATGTGGATTAATTAGAGAAGCCTCAGATAAATGTTGACACACTCTTTCAAGCTGATCCATCGTGCTGTGTTGTAATTCTTGCATTTAATCACCCACCGCCACCATTAAGTCTGTGTGGATGTAGATGGTTGGTTGGTTGGTTGAATATTTTGTTGAAAGCCTCATCTCATCATGAAACCGTGAGGCCGATGTCATCAGAGTTGGCGTTTTGTGTTATCCTCTCGTTTAATTCGAACCCAAGTCGCATAAATCGTTCGAAAGCATTGAGTGTGATTTTTATTTTTTTTATTTTTTTTTGTGGATCGCGGGGACTTGCAACCCTATTTTAGCCTTTTTAGCCTTTTTTTTTGTTTCTTTGCTCTTTTGTGTGTGACTTAGCCTTAATTTTATTCAAATTCCTGTCAAGTTGATGCAAGACTCTCTCTGCGGCGAGTGGGTCGTAATGTAACAGATCTTTATTGTGATAACCAAACCACACTTGGTTCTAGATTTTAGAACAAAAAAAAAAAAAAAAAAAACAATTTATGGGTTCCAGATAAGTTACTTGATTAGAAGATGATCCAGAGTTTTTTTTTTGAAATGGGGCTTGTTATATATATTACATATTAAGGTAGGTAGAATCATTGAGTAGAATATTTATGGACAAAGTTGATGACGAGTGACAATGACAACGCACCACCAACAACGACTTTGATTCGATAAATTCTATATACAAACTGTGAAACACATTTTACCTAATTGATGTGGAAAAGGTTAAAAGAATAATTTAGAGTCTTTTTTTTAATTTTAAGAATATTTTTAAATCAAAAGGCTTTATAAAGGTAAAATCTGAACTCTCAGAACTTAACAAATTGAAGGTACGAGCTTATGTAATTCAAAAAGATAGTATAGGAATATGAATGTAGAATGAACTTACTTTGATAAAAAATAGATCCCTATTTTTAAAAGATTAAAGTTATTTTTAAAGTTAATTTTAATTTAATCAAATATTTAAAATTTACATACAATTTTTTTTTAATTTTAACTTAATTCTAAGATGGCGGATTTTTTTAGGTAAACTTTAAAAAAGACGGGAGAGTCTATTAACCCTATCACGATTGCCAACTATGATCTGATAGAATATAAACATTAAAAACTAATATATTTAACAACCCAATTGATAAAAGTTATGAATTAAAAGAATACTTATCGGTCAAGTTTTTATCATTTTTTTGTAAGGAATTTAGTTTAAATGGAATAAATTTCAAAATTTTATCAACTATCAAATGAAAATTGACAATCGAAGTAGGGGTGTTTCTACTCGAAATTCAAACTCAGTATGTTAAAACTATATAGACCGAGAGCTCGCAGCAAATTTTTGGCGTTAATGGAAACCAAATGAAATTTATACTATATGTTGTCCATGGGGAAGGTTATAACGAATACGTTCGCCTGCCAGTAAGTAGTGGCAGCGTTTCCGAGAAAAAGTGCATCAACTTTTCTGAAAATAGAAATAGTGAGGGAAACCTCTTCAAATGCATCGCATCTCAACGCCCTCGATTCCCTGATTACAAATATGGTTACGACAGAGGTCTAGGTAGCCGCAAAACCCCCGACAGACGACACCGAAAATGGATTTTTTTTTTGGTAATTTTTAGACTTTTGGGAAACCACTTGAAATTAATGGCATCCGAAAGTCCTCGACTCCCTGAGTGCGAATATGGTCACGACAGACGTCTAAGCGGCCGCCAAACCCCCCCAACAGACTTCACCAAAAATGTATTTTTGGCATTTTCGGAAATTTGGAAAACCACCTACAATGTACCTATCTCAAATGAAAGGTCTTAATCCCCTGAGTGCAAAAATGTACACGACATTCAGGTTTCTAAAATCGTTGAGCGTGAACGCAAATCCTTCACTAAATATTTGAACTTTTCTGTCATAAATCGAAGGGGAGAGCAACTGAGCGACAAGATCAAGCAACAATTACATGGCTATTTAATAGGCTCTTGAGCAGCAATAGCTAACTGTGCAAAATTTCATGGTTAAATAATTTTTAAAGCATTGTAATCGCTCCGGAAATATATAGAACTTTGTCGCTAAGGATTCAATAAAATGAAATGCCCGACTGGGTCGCACTTGCAAATTTGCTCTTACATAATCACCCCTGTTCTGATTTCCGTTCCGAATCAAATCCGTAATTGCAATTGATTTCCGCACGGATTCAAAAAAAGTGTTCTGATTTTCACTTTTACGTTAGCTAGTATTCAAACCTTTTTTTCTTTCGAAATCAGTAAAAACAAAATTTGGAACGTCAAATTCGTTGAAAAAAATTAAATAAATCACAACAAAAAATTTGATAATATACGTAGTTACATAAAATACCGTGTCAATTCAATTGGGGCACAAAAATTCAAATGCATTTTCAAATGTCAATTATTCTCAATCCGATCGAAAATCAAAGAACACTCATTCCGCAAGTATTGAAAGCGAAAAGTATTTCAGAACACCTAGAGTTTGAAAACGAAAGGATTTTAAAACCGATCGGAAATCAGAACAGGGGTGAATATGTACGATCACGTTGTGTTTTTTAAGCCTGAATAATACTTTAAACCTATTCATCTGATTTTAAAAGATACCAACACGATGTACCTACACAATCTGATTTCATTAACAAATCTTAATTTATGAGACAAATTTTGAAAATTTATGGAGCGGTTTTCTACAAAAAAAAGTAATTTTTTATGTAGGTATACATTTTTTAGAGATTTTTAAGAAAAAAAATTGATACACGAGTTTTTAGTATTTATTATTAATCATAAAAAAAATCTACTACCCGTTTTCAAAATATAGAAATTTTCAAAAATTAATAAATTTTTTTGTAATTTTTTTGTAAGTAATCCATTTTTTTTTCAAATACAAAAATTTCGTTTTGAAATTTTTGATATCCAACAATATTTAAACTTATTAGAAGCTGTTCTATAAAAATTTTAATAAAAATCGGTTGAACATAATAATGAGATATGTAGTCGTAAACCAAAAAATATGGTTCTATGAGATACCGTAAATAATAGATACAATTTTTTTTTTCTAATAATATACCCACAAGATCGTACTGATATTAGCTCACAGAAATTTTAATCAAATTCGTAGAAGTCATTTTCGAGAAAAATAAGATTTTCCTTAAAGCTTTTTAAACACTTGTATGGTAGGTACCGTTATTTTTGGATATAATAATAATTTGTGTTTAAAATCTGTAAGATAATGTTAAAAACCTACTGGATGTCAAGTTTAATAAAAATCGACCGAGTAGTTTTCGAATTATCAAGTTTTCAAAAAAAAAAATTGATAATCGAAAAATAAAAAAATAAAAATTTTGGTTTACAAATTTTGTTCTCTATAAAAAAAATTGGTCAAAATTAAACCGTTGAACCGTTTTTGAGAAAATCGAAAACAAGGAAAAAATGGTTCTATGGGAATTGCCATTTATAACCATTTTCGGAGTTTTTTTTAGATAAACGTAGCTTATAATATGTCAAAACAAAATAATTGTTTTTTGCTGATTTAAGAAAATTAATGCGTTTAAATCATCTGTTCGCTGTCTAACGAAGCTGACCACAATGAGAGATTTCACTGTAATTAAAATGAAATTTTGTAAAACTGAACAAAAAAGTATTCTTTTCTAAATTGTTCCCTCTCCAGTTTGTCCAATGGTCGTTTTTATGTATATATATTTATGTCTTACGAATTACAACAATCATTTTAAAATTGAAGTACGTTTATATTAAACTTGAAAAAGCTTCGACAATTTAGTCTGTCTAGTTTTTGTTTTGTACATTATTTGTCAATTATTCAAGCCGTCTTATCAGCTTAACCGGTTTTAATCAAATTTGATATATCCGGCTTCTATATACTTATGTAGGCTATAATTTACAGAAGAAAAAAAAAGGAAATTTAATTTGTTAGCTCTTATAAAATAAAATAACGGTAAATAAATGTCTCATATTATAATAAGTCAACATACAACCTGTCCACCCCTTTTCACCACAAACAATAATTAACTCCGATTCATATTAAAATCTGAACTGAACAAAAAAAAAATGAAATGAATATACTTAACCAAATAGAAGTCACTCTTCCATCCAAAGAACCATATACCACCACCATCCACCACTATACCATCACCAACAACCACCACCACCACCGCCATCAACATCATCACACTCCACATTGCCGAAAAGACATTAAAAATGATTTATTTCCACCGCCATAAATTTGGACTCATAATTCAAATAATAAACTCACTGTTTTCTTTCCCTTTACTTCTTTGCGTCGGTCGTTGTCTCGTCGTCAGTTGGTCGTCATTGTGAGAAGGTGAGAATGCCTTTTTAAATTGAACCCCCCCTCCCCTGTCTCTCTCTCTCACTTTCACCAGTCACAACTTCAACAACTCTTCATTGAAACAAAAAAAATAATAAAAATCACAAAAATAAACACATTTTCAGCGAAAATGAAATAAATAATTACGAGGACGACGAAGGATATAAAATATAATATATATCTGCTCTGCATATTCATATACACACAAACCCACATATATTCATTTAAGGACTCGTATATGTATGAGCAATAATAATTATAACCCGTACACAAAATTTCCCCCTTTATTATATTAATATTTTTTTTTTATTGCCACAACCGTCTCATGTTATTAATTTTATATCCTTTTTTTCCATCTGATCCTTGCTTGCTCACATAGTATAGCTAGATACTTACTTACGACGTTACGTACAGACTTTATGCATACATATACTATATCATGTAGAAAATAATAATAGCCAAAACCGCAGGAATAATCGAATCCTTGGCAATAACTCAACTTCAATCAAAAATCATAATTCATGTTCGACAGGACATCGGTCTCCTTCGTATTTTTTTTTTTTTTTTTTTTTTTTTTTTTGAAGGGAGAAACCCAGACCCATCATATCAGAAAACGAAAATTCACCCAGTGAAGAAAACACGCTCAACTGCAATAAATATCCTTTCAGTTTCTTTTTTCATGAATGAGTGTGTGTGTGTATGTATTTGAAAAGTAATCACCGTTTCACATGAAATCATTTTTGGGAGGAAAAACGCAGTCAAAAATTCTTCTCAAAAGAAAGAAGAATAAGAAAAAGTGCATTAGACTTGTGAAATTATGTAATATAATATTTTTTTTAGTACATATGAATTATTGACTTGGTCTTCTGTCGTCGAAGGGCCCCAAATGTCACCAAGGATTTTTGCGGCCGCTTTGGCCAGCAGTCTATAACTCAAAAATCGTTACGAAATATCCTTCGGGTTTCTTTTCACAATTATTCGGATGTTTTTATTGGGAAAAATAAGAAGTAAACTTTAACTAAAGAATTCATCAATAAATGTAATTTTTTCGCTGGTTGTCCTTTTCGTCCTCGCGGATAATATTTTTAATAATAACTTGGTCACCTGGTGTTTTTCTAGATTATAAGTAGGTAACAAATAATTTTATAGCCGTATTTCAGCCACATATTATGTACAAGTTTTTCTTTAAGGGTACAAAAAATATACTTTACAGTCATTTAATATTTAAGATATTTTTAATTTTGTCGTGCAATGCTTTCTATGTTTTTTTTTTCTAAAATATTAGTTTATTAAGATTAAATTCGTCGTTTATTGACTAGATATTAATTGTGACAATTTCAATTTTACCATGTGATATTTTTTTCTAAATAAGAAAAAACATAGAAAACATCGCACGGTAAAATTGAATTAAAAATTTAGGAAACAAAATAGAGTAAACAGCGCATAGTGAATTTGAAATTGTCACAACTAATAAACGATTAATTTAATTTTAATAAAAAAATTTAATTTTTAGAAAAAAAACATAGAAAACATAACACGACAAAATTGAAATTGTCACAACTTATAAACAACAAACCAAATTATAAGGGAATACACAATTCAACCTTTTTCAAGAGGATGCTTTGCTAACTTTATATAAATTTAGTAAAAAATTCATAAAAAAACATAGAAAATATTGTACGACAAAATTTAAATCATTTCAATTATTATTTAGCAATGAATATCTCAATACACAAAATTTCAACTCCGTTTGAAGGGCTTGCTTTGCGAATTTTGTATACATTATATACTTACAAACAAAAAACATAGAAAACATTGTCACAAATAATTAAAGTCTAATTAATGGCAAATTATTAAGAAATAAACTATTACATATAACAAGTTTTAATCCCTAAATTTAGGAAAAATTAAAAAAAAAAAAAACGTAGAAAACATTGCACGGAAAATTTGATTTATCAAAACAATTACACGCAGCAATAAATATTTTTCAATATAAATACTATAACCGTTTTCCTTGTACAAATTAACTGAAAATATAAAAAAAAAAACATAGAAAAAATTGTAACAATTAATTAATGACTACCTAAGTTTACATTATTATGCAACAATAACCAATTGGATATAAGAAGTTTTTACCCCTTTTTGATGGGGAGTTTCGCGAACTAGATTCAATACCATTTGGAAAATCAGTAAAAAAAAAAAAAATAGAAAACAATGCACGGCAAATTTGAATTATCACAACTTTCTCGGAGCAATAATTATTTCAATACAAAAATGTTAACCCTTTTTTCTTTGTATAAATTAACAGAAAAGCAAAAAAAACATAGAAAACTATACCTAAGGTTAAATTATTAAGCAACAGTAACCAGTTCGATATAAGAAATGTTTACCCTTTTTCTATGCGGAGTTTCATTTGGAAAATCAGTAAAAAAAAAACATAGAAAACATAGCAAAACAAAATTTCAACTCTCGCAGCTAATTAACAACTTTTGAACGGGAAACTTAGTGCTAAGTAATAACTTATTCAATATAAGAAGGAGGTGCTCCGCTATATTTACATCAACTAAGCAGCAAAAAAAACATAGAAACAGTGGTATATTTGGCTTTACATTGTACCTAATAATTTTCGAAATTATAAAATGATCCTTCAAAACTCATTTTTTCTCATTATCTAGTCCTTAACTCAAAATCCATTTACTTGCAGTTACTATAATTTTTAATGACTACCAATGTTTTGAATACTGTATCATGAATATATCCATTGCATTTCTACCATTATTGTTATCGTCCCAAGAAAAACCACCACCGTTCTTGAGGGCTTTTTTTCAACGAATTATATTCCCCTTCCTTTAACAGTAATTTTGTAATAAAAATGTAATTTAATTGTTAAAGGATATTGAAATATAATAGATCGTATTTTTCGTTTTCGTTATAATGACAATGACATACTACGAGTGTATATCCTTATTCTGTAGGATTCTATGTAAAACAAACAAAATTTCTTATGATAAATGGCAGGACGCGTTCGATTTTGTTCTTGTTTTTTTTTTTTTGGAAATACTTTATATTTTTTTTTGAAGTCCAATTCGAGCTGACTCATATTTTAATTACCACACCATGTGAAAAGGATATAGCCCCGCAAAAGGGTGTTTCAATTGTCAGGTTGTAATAAATTTTTGAGCCATTACTAGTCGTATATATATGTATATAAAAATATCTATGGATATGCAGATAGGTACATATACTGATTTTATGCATTTTTATATCGAACGAAAGTCCTTCATATCGATATATGTTTGTTGCATATCAGCGGGTGCAGTAGAACTATTAGTTGTCGAATTATGTGTGTGCGAAAATGTGCATTTGCATGTATGGATGTATGTATATTGCATGTCCTGTCGAAGATCAAACACATAAATCAACACGAGTAAAAACCATCGCAAAAATTCCACACAGGATGTCCGGTTTTCGTTATAAATGGCAGCCCACAATGTTCTGACTAGGACAATTCGCATATAACAAGATGAAACAAATATTAAAAACACCAAAATATAAAAAAAAAAAAAATAAACAAAATTTTTGGCTACATAAACAAAACGGACAGGCAGCGTAAAAACAGCAAAAACCCATAAAAATGCATCATAATTTTTGGTCGTAAGACTCGTTAATATTCACGTTACCATCACCATATCTATACAAATATGTAGTATAGAAATCCAAATATATGAAAAAAACAAAAACAACAAAATTCACATGAGATTCGTCAACACAACAAAAAGGCTCGACAAACGCGACGATGCAAAATACCTATTTATGAACACACAAATGCATTCGAAAATGAATGACTTTATGATGGCGGATTGGATTAATGAAGCGCCTTTTAAAACTTATTTCAGTTAATATTTGGATTTCATTTAATCTAAAATTCTTAAAATCTATAAAATATCAAAAAAAAAGTTTTGCTGCAGTCAAATGCTTAATTTTTATGAATTAAAAGAATTTTCGATTAGGTAACAAAAGTTTAACTTTTACAGATCATTGATTTAAAAAAGTTAGAAAAATATAGATGCGTTGCTTGGTTTATTTTAAAATCCTATAAATGTTACAAAAAAAGTGTTTCAATTAAATGCGAACATCCTAGACGAAGAACCTTTATAAAGGAGTTTGATGGTAGGATTGGGCTCCGTGAAATAAAAAAGCCCTATAAAGCTCCAGTCCATAAATTTCGCCTGATCTCAACATCATGAAAGAGTTATGGGTATGGCTTCACAATGGGCCAACCCCTTGGTCTAAGTGTGTTCTGCTGACAACCACATAAACCTATGGGAATGACTTTCAAGAATAAAGAGGATATAAAAAAAAACCAAAGGATAATTGAGAACATGTATTACTGAGAACATAAACGATCCTGAGCCTAAATTTGGATTTACGAAGTTTTACTTCCAGGTTCCGTTTATTGAAAAAAATAAAAGAGCAGTCATAATAGAAGCCTGTCTGGTGTCTGACACGATTGTTGATTGAAATGAAATGAGTCTTTCCCATTCCAAACAGAAGCAATAGTATCCCAGACAGATCAATAAAACAAAAAAAAAGTCTCCAAAAAAAACGAAGAAGGTTTGCTTAAAATGTTACATTTTTTTCCAATCGTATCATCAAAATTATCAGGGAAATCGGAAATACAATTTTTTTAAATTTTGAGTAACTCAATTGAAAGCCTGACGTAAAAATCATAATAAAAAAATTTGCGAAGAGAAAAATTGGTTTCTGTGTGAAGTTGATCTAAAGAAGATATTTCTGATTTCTCAGTTAATGCTAAAATTTTGTCAAAAGGAATTCTTCAGTTTACTACATCGTCAGTTTTTTACGAAGGAGCTTCAAATTATTTGCACTTATAAGAGAATTAATCATCAATACTCACCTTCGTTCTGTACCTTTTCATCCGGCATCAAACGGAAAGGACGATATAGGTGGCTTGGTCTTTCAAGTCCGCTATGAAAAAGCTTCACCATAATGGTATAATAATGACAAAAACTCTATATTAAACTTTATTTCGTCTTACACGAGCTCAGGGACAAACAATTGATCTTAAGGTCGTAGTGCAATTAATATTCAAAAATATTCATTAATTCATTCAGGATCCTACCGCATTCATAAGGGAAGTGACCAATACGACTCTTACACAACACTGGAGATTTTTTCGGAGCTTGATTCACGAGAAAACTGTTTTTGAAGCCATCAAAGGGAATAGGAAATATTTATATGAATATGCAATTTCTCGAGGGGGCCCAAATGGAAGAAAGCTAAAATCACCACAAAAGTGGGAAGGAAGATGTTTAACATTAACACAGCTTTACGGCCACAACTGGGAGGCATCTACATATTTAAAAAAAATAAGGAAAATGCTTTGATCTAACGAATTTCATGAATCCAATCGCCTGGCTAACCTGTACCAAAATTTTGAAGATTCCTCGCGTTCAATTCATTCAGGTAGAACAAAAATCGATCCTCAGCTTAGGCTGGCGCCCAGCCAAATTCTGGCAGTACACCCTTTTTACAGGAATAAAACTCAGGCAATTTTCGCCCCCGCCCCCCCTCTAACTTCAGTCCCAAAGAAGTCAGGAACTTCAAATTTGGCAAAGGCTCCTCACTAAATTTCAACCCCTTTACGTAAGTGGTTCCTGGACTGACTGACTCACTGACAGATCATCTAAATTATGGAGCTCCTATTCCATCAACTCCGAAATAGTAAGGGAATGCATAGGCAGGCTAAATGAGCTTGGCAAAAACAACAATGTCACACTTCATTGGGTACCTCGACATATTGGTGTTCAGGGTAATGAAGAGGCAGACTCCCTAGCAAAAATATTAGCAAAGACCACCTTAACGGGACCTGAGCCCTATTGTGGCTTAGGAGAAAATGTTATCAAAAACAAGAAATTGGAAGGAACTCCCCAAGCTGAGGCAAGCCAGACTCCTACTTTGGAACTATAACAACGAACGTTTCAATGACTGCATCAGCTTAAGCAGGAACAACCTCAGAATCATAGCCGGGCCTCTGCAAACTAAAAAAGCACCTAAACATTTTAGGCCTAGGAAATAGTGGCGCCATCTTTTAGGGATTCTGCAATATTCTAGAGGAAATACCAAGCCACATATTAGGTAGTTGCGATGCACTCGTATGCACCAAAGAAAGAAACACCTGGGACGCTACCAGGTGGAGGAATGCAACCTATCCTCCCTGAGAATACCAGAAATATGTACTTAAATTCCTTAGAGAAATAGGTTTGGAGGAAGAGCTATAATATGAGAATCTTCATCCAGCTCCAAATTATGGAGCACTTGCCGAAGCACGCCGCAGAATCTTGTTATTTCGCATTAAGGTAGGTTTCATGGGGCATACGAAGGAAAAAATCGAAAATTTGAGGTTTTCTATTCAGGGTATCAGATCACTTTCCCAGCATAGTCATCAATTTTATGGAGCTTTGAGCTTGAAGTGCATACCACGAAAAATAGAAAATTTGAGGTTTTTCATTTAGGGGGCGTGGTATGCAACCCATTTTCTCAAAGTTAAATAAAAATAAAAATCTTTTCACAAAGGAGTGAGATCAGGCCAACAACATAAATAATAAAAAGAGAGCTAATTTCAATTCTAAATACAAAAAAAAACCTGCATGTAACAATTCAGCTGTGAAAAGTAGTGAGATCCAAAAGTATGCAGTTTTTAATTTATGAAGATTTAAATATTTGATATTGAACCTTCATAAATTAAGAGGTGCGCCATAATTCACGAACTTGTCCTACTTTCAAATCTCACTAATTTTCACGGCTGACTGTTACATGCAAGTTTCTTTATTATTAGAACTTGGCTACTCTTTTTAAAATTTATGTTTTTGGTCTGTTTAAATGTAACATATTAGACTAAGCTCTTTTAGTGATAATCTGTTGGTCGTGCTATAAATCTAGCCCGTACAAGCTTGTTGGTAGCTCACCCAAGAGTTTCATTCAAACCATAAATATTTTAATTTTTTTTTTTAATCCTTAGTGGAAAATCCAAAAAGATACAAAAAGCTAAAATAAATAATTTATGCACTTCTTTCTTCTAAACCATGAAAATTTATATAAGTTCGAGCTATCTAGCGCCCTCTTTACTTATAGCCTTCTCTTAAACCTTCCCTGTTATTATTGTAATCATTCCAAGCCTGCTAATAAATCTTCAACTCATAACAGAACATGCATTCATATTCACAAAAAAAAAAAACAACTCGAAAATGAAAGGACTTTTCAAAAAAAAAAAAATTCAGCCGCCGAAAATTCGTTAAAAACGCATTTTTACACTGCAGTTCGACATCACTGTTATATGAAATAAGAGAGAGAGAAATAAAGACTAAGGAAAATCCACTGCCCTGTGGACAAAAATAAAATCCACCGCCCATCAATGATGTCCCTATATAGTGTGTCAACACTGGCTTCGTGGTACTTTTATATTCATAACTCTCCATACATTCATTTTGAGCTCATGGACGAAGGACAAGTATATCGTCGTCGTCGACTCATCGTCCTGTCCAGTGTTTGTCGATAGATATCCATATCCTGTGACGTGCATTTTTTGTTCAATGTCCAAATGCATGCCAGCCAGACATGCAACGCATCAGTTCCGCTGAAGAATACTCTTACAAAAAACACATGAAACCAAACTGAATGGAAAAAAAGGACTCGCGCCAAGTTGTATTATTGTCTAGGCTGTCGTCATCTTTATACCCACCCATCCCAGTTTTTTTTTTTTTTTTTTTTTTTTTTTTGAAATGTTGTTATCGGTGTCCTTGCAAATGCAATGCACCTATAAATCAAAATAATATTTTTGTTGCCATTGCCATTGTATTATTCATTCTTTTCGATGCGAGTCATTTTTTTTTGTTCTGCTGCCTGAGTGTCCGGTATATCCTGAATATACACCATATATACCTACTACATTGGGGAATTTGTCAATGTCATCGATGATTTCTGTCAGAATTGCAATGTACCTACACACACACAACGACAAACTGCGGCAATGTTTGAATGAATTTATGACATTCAGAGGATCCAGCAGAACAAGGACTGGAACACCACATCGAGTGTCGTCTATATATGTTGTATGCATTTTTATGGACGACACGCTGGTATAGTTGCAGTTTTCACTGCATGACGGTAAAAAAGAAATGACACAAGGGGCTGCAGCAACGGGAAAGAGTGCTTAATTATTATTTATTGCTATTGTTTCTTTTTTTTTTTTAAGGTACCTTTTTTCACTGTTACTTGGATTTTGCCATCAGTGTTTTTTGTAAGGCACGATTTTTCGGGGGTGAAATATGCAGACAGTTTTGTATTTTTTAAAGATTTAGTTTTCGAAGTTCTTAAAAGTTCTGCGTTACTGTTTTTTCGTTTATCAACAAAACCCTATAGTTTCAAAATCAACCGTCCATGACGAGTAATAAAATATTTTATTCCATCAAACAAGGACTCAATATAATAGTCTATAATTTCACTATAACGACGAACCCTCATGAAAAAAAATGTTTGATTGAAATTTGCACCCAAGGATATACGGAAATCCTTGGCAAATCTAATAGTTACACGAACAAACCCCAAATGAACAAATTAATTGATGTCAATTAATCAAAAAAGGAGAGAGAGAGAGTGGCACGCTATGCACATTCTATAAACTTTGATAGAAATGAAGAAAAAGGAAACCATGCCCTTTACACCACGACCACATTAATTCTTAGGTGCCAATGTGGAAATAACAAAAAAAAAAATGCACTTATGAATGCGTGTGGTGATTTTAGGATTTGACAGGATATTCCAATAATTTATGACCATCACTCTATCATTAGCCTATGTCGATCAATATATTATATTTGGCAGGATTTCGTGATGCAGTTTGTGTCGATGTGAGTGTGTGTGCAAATTTAATGAATTTTTGACTTATTTCTTCCTATTTTTTTTTTGGGAGAAAATCAATAAAATTGGAATCCTTTTGTAAGGACACGACGAAATGAGATTAGACGAGACACAGCTGCATGTCGTGTGCTTGATGATCCTGAAAAATTGTCCAAAAATTCGAATTGATACACTTTCGAACAATAGAAATAAAAATAAAATGTTGCCATTGAATATATTTATATGAATGTTTGTTTAACTTCTGATCATTAGTCATGGAAAGTGTTAGTATATGATATTGTTGTCAAGATATTGATCTATATATAGATCGGAAGATATATTTGATTAATGATTGACATGCAAAACTAACAGATGTCAATGTTTTTTTTTTATTTCTTTAATTCGAAACGATAGCATCGCATTGAACAATCAGTGTAAACAAAAGAGCTGACGTGCGAACCTTAAACACATTTTTTTATTTTTTGTTGCTATAATTGGCGAATATTTGGTTTGAAAATTAATTTTTGTGTTTTTAGCTTTAAATTAAGTGATTTGTTTTGAACAATAATTTCCCGTTAGAAATTGAATAATACTGTGTTAGAGTAAAATTAAAGTTTTGCTTTAAAAAATATTTTTTTTTGATGTTTAAACATCTATACTGGCGGTAGAGTGAAAAAAAACGTAACGTAAATTGTGATTGTGATTCTGAGTCTCACGTTACGTTACGTATGTATACACATCTCTACCGTGAGTCCCGGCACTCACACTTTTTTATTCTGCAGGGCTGAGCCAAGGCTAACTTTTAAAGAAATTTAATATGATTATGGTATTTGACATACTTCAAACCAACTATTAGTACATACATAGAATGTATTCAGAGAAAAAGTAACTTACCCCAAAATGCGAAATAAAATATTCAGAATCTTTTCCAAGTGTATAATGTCACTTACCTGAAAAGAAAAAAAATGCAATATTTTAAAAAAATATAAATAAATAATGAAAATTATAAGAAAATAAAAGATAAATTAAGAAAAATTAAAAAGACAGGTAGATTAGAGTAGAAAAAGCAGATCCGGGTAATGAGCTTTAGGTATAATTTTGAAGAGCGCCACCGGCCGTATGTCGTTTTGATATCGTAACTCATAATCTAAACGCTATTGAAATGGGAACTTAAACATATTCACAAAGTTTTTGTATTAAAATGACAAAAAAACAGCTTAAACAAGCAATTAACCGATAATTAACGAATAATCAACGGCTAATTAACCACTAAAATGCAAACCTTCTTTCTGTAATTTGCGCAATAGGTGTACATTCGGCTCTAATGCAAAGCGCAAGATTTGAAGCAATTAACGAATAATTAAAATTCGAAATTTAAGATGGAAAATGGGGTAAAATTAACTATTTTACCCCGAAACACAAACAATCTTTCTGTAATTTGCGAAATAGGTTTATATTCGGTTCTAATGAAAAGTTAGTTCAAGATTTGAAGCAATTAATGGCCACTTAACGTCCAATTATAGACTTATCAACAGCTGTTTAACCAATAAAACAAAATTCGAAACTTTAGATCCAAACATTCTTTCCGAAATTCGGCTCTAATAAAAGGTTAGCTCTACGATTTGAAGCAATTAACAGCCAGTTAACATCCAATTAACGGCTTATTTACGACTAATTAACGAAACGACTTATACAAAATTCTAAATTTTAGATGCAAAATTTTGTTTGCAATTTTCGAAATACACCATATTCGCCTCTAATGACAAATAAGCTCAAAATTTGAAGTCATCAAACAGAGAGCTGTCATTGGTTAGTTAAATCTTAATTCTAAAAAAATACAAACATTTAACAGACTCCCGAAACCACCATCAACAATGGATTTAAGTTAGTCAACTTTGCTACTACTCAAGACATTATGGTAGCTAGTTATCAGTATCAACACCTCAAAATTCACAAGGGAAATATATAGATCTCCCTAGCCAATTATTAACCATCAAACAGTTTGAATATTGCCGAAGAGTACTTTCGTATAGCCAAGGAACAACAAGAAAATATTGTGAAGAAGTTCTACATTACCAGGAAATTGCTTGGTCCCTTTCAGATCGAGACTCTTAAGACTATAGCTTAAAACAGTAAATTCTAGATTGAAGTTTATACTTTGAGCTTTTGCTAGTTTGTTCAAGTGGCTTATACTTAAGAAAGATTTAGCTAAAAAATCTTTTTCCTGACCAAAAAATAGGAAAATCTTTATTTAAGTTGCTAATACTTTTATAAGTAACCTCTTAAAAAATGAACTAGCAAAAGCTCAAAGTATAAACTTTAATCTAGAATTTACTAACTAAAATTATTTAGTGTTTGGTTAATATTATCCACCTATGAAATTTTCAACTTTAAATTTAAGGGTTAAGGGTTTTTTCAGATTAAGTTTTGACTAGTTGCCTTCTCTTTGTTCAATCGCTAACTTGGACAAATAAACAAAAGCTCAAAGCATTAACTTCAATCAAAAATTAAATGATAAAAGCTAGTATTTGCAAAATTTTGTATACTCATGAAATGTAACTTAAATTGGAATTGTGAAGCGTTTGCTATGCTAGCTTATGCTTTGAGTATGTTACCTTCTGCTTATTCCAATTTTAAACCATTACTTTTATTTTTATTAATTATAATGGTGGATTTTGGATTGGAGTATTAATTAATAGGTAACGATTGTGTCAGTAACAACGAGAGAACAAATTTGAGAATTCTTGGTGTTAGTAGGTATCTGATTTTTTGCTCTAATTGTTCAATTAAAAAAAATATCAACTTTTCAAACTGTACACAAAAAAAATCTAAATTCTTCACAAAGAAGAAGCTCTGTCTAACAACCTAATTCATAGCCCCCAAAAGAACTGTGAGAGAAAAATCCCTTCAAATATACATACATATACACAAGACCCTTAATTAAGTGATGACTATCTTTTTTTGTATTTAAGCCAAAGTCAAGTCGACAAAGAACAAGTATCCGCAAAAGATTTATATATACAAAACAACATAAAGCTGATCGTGCGTCCTCACTCAGTTTCAAGAAAAGAAAAAAAAATACAAAATGCAACAACACGCTCCTGGTATAGTAATTCCTTCCTCATGTGTCTGTTCGTTCGTCTTGATCGTATAGTCGTCGTCGTCGTCGTCGGTTGAAATGTGTTGTGCTTTTGTGACGCAATTAATTCTCCAATTGGCATTGGGGTCCCATTGCCATCATCATCTGTATATTCACATCCAACCCTAGGGTTTTCGCTTCCAAAGTCCAAAGTTGTGGCTTGTTGTCCACCATCTATTTTCGAGTGTGAGGTGATGATTCTTTTCCTCTCCGTTGTCGTTGTCGCTGTAGAAGTCTTCCAAGGACTTGTGGGGATGTAATATGGACACAGATCGAAGCTGGACCACTCCTGCTCGTTCTTCTTTATTTGCCCGATTCGTCGAATGCAAATTTATGTGTTTCCAATCGCATTTTGGTTCCAAGTCCAAGAGTCTAAGATGGGAAGACTCACTATTGTGCATCGTCGTCGTCGTTGTGGTGTCGTTGTATGTCGTTGAGTTATTTCCCTTGAGGAAGTGAACGCGCGAAAAGGAAGATCACTTCTTTTGAGATCTTTATCTCGAGCAGTAAGACACACACATACATACTCAGACACTGATACAAAGCTATCCCAGTGTGTGAATCTAAATGGAAGCGGTGCACGATTTAACATCTTTTGCAACTTTAAGATGAAACTCCTGCTCCTGCGCATAAAGTAAAAAAAAACAGTTGAAGAGGGGTCACTCCTAGTTTCTATGAACGTTAAATTACACACTGATCAGCGGCCAGGATCTCTTGGAAGAGAGAGAGACAGTTGACCCAAGGGACAAGAGACGACCGCGACGACGACTGTATGGCGAGATATTGATGTTGTTTTGCATAGAAATTAAATGTTATTGCGCGCAAATTCGGGATATGCCGATGCCGATTCCAAATGCTAGAATAAGATATATATTCCTCTCTGCTGGTATGTTGATTTCGAAGCCGGGGATTGAGCAGAAGAGCAGCAGAAGCAGCAGGAGAATACGAGTATACCTATACGAGCGAGATTTATCGCAGCCGATTAAGATTATTGAGAGGTGTGTTCGCATTGGTCAGTGGCTTGGTTTGTGTACTCTAAGGTAATTGCAAGTTGTATGGTAACCTTGTATGAAATATGTTTACATGGTGAGTAGAACGGTTTTTTTTTTTTTGCTTTTCTATATGAACACCAAAGAGATATAGGATAGTCATGAAAGCCTGGAAGCATATATACATAGGTATTTGCAAGATTTTTTTTTGCTTTAAGAAGATCTAAATCATGTGACAATGATTGGTGTGTTTCTAGATATGGACGTGGTTTCGACAAATATGTCTCCGAGCTTCCTACTTACAATATATGTATGTAAGATCGGGGAAAATAAATAATTGTATAGTTTTTCGTTTTTTTTTTTTTTTTTTTTGTTGGGTGGAGATGACTTGAGGGTGATGGATTGCACTTTAAATTCAGTTTATGGGCAAAATAACTTTAAATATGTAGTTTATAAAAAGATTAGATATACTGGTGGAATCGGTCGTGAAACCTTGAGTTTTTTTTTTTTGATTCAATAAACTGATTTATAGAACCCCACCTATTTTACAAAATTTATAAAAGATCAAAACTTGCGCTATCCGCACGAACAATCTCTTGGTCTAGAAGGCATAACTTCTTTCACTTATTTTGCAAAAACTGGAATGTAATTGATTCCTTAAATAATCATATTCTAAACACATGGATTCATGGAGTGTATTTTGTATGCAATATCAATAGACGAGAGCATGAATCCTCAAGAAAACCTATCTTCTTCAAACTTTAAATCTCCTAAAGCAAATTCTTGAAATTTAAGAAGTATTTTCTAAATACGAAAATTTTTCTAAAAATCTTCAACTAATTTATTTGAATAATTTTAGGACCTTTGAAACCATTTACTTTCAACACGTTGTCTACGAACTGTATATCTAAAGGGCTATCAATAGAAATTATGTTTTCAGATCGGTTAGGCTCCGTAGCTTTAAACGTCAGCAGAAAAAACTTTTTACTAAAATTGGAGGTTTCATTGAAGGACGAGCACTGCTGCTGTAAAAACTCCAGTTCTTCTCTAAAGGGTGTTTCTTTAACTGCGAGTACTAACTTCAGACAATTTTATCTGTCAAACCAACTGTCAGATTCAAACTAGGGCTGATGATACCCGGGTACCGGAGGGTAATACCCGGGTACCCAAGTAATTCGGGTAATCCCCGGGTAGCCGATTACCCGGGTACAGCAAAAAACAAAAGAAAGCAAAAATAGGAACTGATGCGAACCCCAGCCTTTGTAAAATAAGTATAAGTTTGAATTAATTAATTTTATGTCTCATCAAGATGTTGGAGACATTGAATTAGAGCTGATGATTCCACTCGGGTATCCTGCCCGAGTACCCGGGTAATTTAACCTACTTGGGTACCCGGTTACCCGAGTAATACGGACATTATACCTGGGTACCCGGGTAATTTACTACAAGCAACCGGGCTAGATGATTACCCGGGTGGAATCATCGGCCCTAATTCAAATTGTAGGTAAGTGTATTTTTATTCAGTAGTCTTTAGGTCTACTTCTTTACTTTCCAAAACTGCCATTTTCTACCTATTTTAGCTCAAAGTTCTGTCAAAGTCCATATAAAAAAAAATTGGACTTGGATTTGTAAAAATTGGCAGTTTTGGGAAGAAAGAAACCTTTTTTCATTATGACCTTTTCAACAAAGTTACCAATTTTTAAAAATTTTCATCAAAATTTAGGTGGAGGGGCCCAAAATTAATTGGCATTTGATCCAGAGCTGTTTTGTAGATAAATTTTGTTCAGGAATGAGGGTTAGTTTTGGTTGAATCGGTATGTCAATAAACAAAATTGTGACATTTGCTGTGAAGATAATTCAAAAAAGATTATCGAAACGCCTCGCTGTTATATTTCTAAAAACGCCCAGTTTGCTGTCTGCGAGCTAGTGGAATTATCGGATCATATATGCTTCGCAATAGGCTATTCAAGGTTTTCGGTCAACGGTATTCGGTTTTAGAGCCTCGATCCATTTTTTTTTTCTTTGCAGGTGGAAATCTTCAAAAGATACTTGGTATTTTTCGATACCAAGTAATGTGGGAATTGTACCGCACTAAAATCACAGGGAAATCAAGACCAATCTATAAAAGATCGACAAAGTATTTTTATTTCTTTATTACATGAATGTGGAAGAAATCCGGATCCCTCAAGATGGCACTACGTGTCATACAACTAACGAAAAAATCATCTTATTGAACGAAACATTCGATGAACGCATAATTTCGCTTAATGGATCTGTGAATTGGGCTCCAAGATTTTGTGATTTGACGTCTTTTTTAAATTATTTTCTTTGGAGATACGTAAAGTCGCTAGTATCTTCGCTGACAAGCTAACAACAATCGACACATTATTCGTTTTACATGAGGACATACGAGGGCTGTTCGAAAAGTTCGCGCCCTAACCTAGATTGGGTAATAATTATGTAAATAAATTTATATTTATTTAATAACTTAATATTTAGGCTAGCTGTGTGTCAAGTTTCGTTACAGTTGGTCGCATAATTATTTTTCTACGATTTTTTTTTTTTCAAGTGAATCTTCTTCTATCTTAAAAAAATGGACAACACTGGAATCAAAGCCGTGATTAAATATTTTGTCAAAAAGAATTTTACGCCGAATGAAGGAAGACTTTGAAAAACATTGGGGGAATCTGCGCCTTATAGACGTATTCCATGGTAAAAAAAAAAGTGGGCAGCTTTGTTTAAACATATGGCAGACAGCGTCGAAGATGATTCAAGGAGCGGAAGGCCGTCAACCACTTCAGAAAACATCGATAAAATCCATAAAATGGTTTTAGAAGACCGAAGATTAAAAATACGAGAAATAAGTGATACCATAGGGATCTCAACTGAGCGGGTGTTCCATATTTTAACTGACCAATTAGGATTGAAAAAAAAAATTCAACAAGATGGGTGCCGCGTTTGTTAACTAAAGAGCAAAAGTTCAATCGGGTTTAACTTTCTAAAGAGAATCTGGCGTTATTTTTAAGGAAAACTGGCCCTAATTCCGTAAAACGAAAACGATCGAGCAATATCGTTTTGGCAAAAGCTGTCCCTATATTTCCCTTTAAATGTGATAGAGGTGGGTACCTTTTGTCAAAACGATATCGTTCGATTGTTTTCGTTTTACGGAATTAGGCGGAATGGTTAGTGCGTAGGACTGTTACGCTAAAAGTCCTAAAAACAGAAATGTTTTTCACGGGTTATTTCCTCTTGGGAGGAATTGACAAATACTCCAAGAATATCTCTTGTCAAGAAAAAGTGCTTTTTACCTTAGCCGTTTGGATTCGGCAGAAAATTGTAGATCCTCTTTATTCTTGCCAATAACACGGACATCGGGATGCTTGAGAGTTGTAAGTCACTAGGCTCTGGTTTTACATGAGCATTCCTGAAATAAAAGAACAATGGAAATATAGCGGTTCTCTTCTGCCGAAGGAGGCCCAGACATGTGCATCGGCCGGAAAAGTGATGGCGTCAATGTTCTGGTATTACAAGGGAATTATTTGTATTGATTGGGGAGGTAAGGCTAAACTGATACAGGTCAATACTCTGCTAATCGTTTATATAAATTAGCTGACAAAATTTGCAAAAAAGAATTGTTGCCTTGGTTAAGCTCTCTGAACTCCGATTTGGAGTACTGAATTACCCACCTTATTCGCCTGATTTGGCACCATCATCAGTCTATTACCTGTTCCCTAATATAAAAAAGCACTTGGCTGAACGAAAATTTTTAACCAACGAAGAGGTGTAAGCTGAGACGGAAGGTCTTTATTTTAAGAGTTGGGGAAATTTGCTTATAAAAATGGTATAGTAGCCCTGGAAGTTGGAACGTAGATGGAATAAGTGTATTAAAATAAGAGGAGAATATTATATTATATATATATTATAAACTTTTTCTCTGCGATGATATTTCGATCACGCCAGATCCACCCTTGGTGGATAAATGTATGCCCGAAATTGTGTTCAAAAACTAATTGCAGAATGTATTCCATCCATTGAATACAAATAAATGGACATTTACTGAAATTGTCTTTGTGAAATGTCTTTGTTCAAAAGTAATGTCTTTAAAAAAAACACCCATTTATTATATTCCCATATTCGTCCTGAGCTAGTCTTAACTGTCAACAAAAATTAATTTAAATGTAGGTTTGAAAATTCAAAACCATCTTCCTGCATTCTTTTCTTCCCCAAAATCGCAAGATAGACTTATTGCATTTATTCTTTGAAATTGTTTCGACTACTTACGCATTTCATAAGAATCCTTCTTACCTTTTACAAATCAACAAAAAGTTGGTCATACAAAATCTCTTCTTCCACGTTGGAATCCAAAAAAAAAAAAACACAAAAGTCCTAGAAATTAACTTAGGACATTGTCTCATTTTCCAAGGAAATGCTAAGCTAAGTCAGTTAATATGCACCAGACACCATCATCAGCAGGCCTCATCTCATCTTCCAGTTCCAGATTATACTTGTGTATTTCAAAATGTTTACTTAGCGTTTCCAGCTTCCTATATACGACTATCATAAGAACCGGCTTGTTTGAAATGATACCGCCACTTATAAACAACTGTGACAACATTCAACATCGTCGCGCAATATTTACTTATGTGTCGCAGGTGATTTTGATAATTTTGTGGTGTCTGAGATGCGGTTCACCTTTTTGGAGGAAATTATTCATTTGTGTCATTTCACACCGACAAACGTTTATAGTAGGCACACAAAATCTCCCTATAATACTCGCAGCAGTTCGCGCTTCAGAGTCATACATATACTTACTCTCATAAGTCTTGAACATCCGTTTGCAAATATTTGATTTGATTTTCGAGGTTTGATAATAAATTCAAGATTGCGGCAATTAGGGTGCAATATTTTATGTGATTTTTATTTAAAAAAAAAAATAAAAAAAAATTAATTACTTACAAGGCAAATGAGTTTTCATTGTTTTGTTGTTGTTTTTTTTTTTTTTTTCTTTGTAGGTGATGATTGCGGCTTCCTTTGGATATTTTTTTTGTCTTTAATGAGAAAAAGGGTATCTATGCCGCATCTGCCTGACATCGGTGTTGATTTAAGTTTATTACTTTTTGTGATACAAGTCAAAGTTTAAATATCATAAAAATTCTATGACAAAGATTTGTAACAGTGGATTGGAATGAATTTTAAGTTAGATTTAAATAAACTAACTTATAATAATAAAAATCAGGAAACCATAAAAAATAAATCAAACATGATTATGTAGTATTTACCTATCTACTTCTTGGGCAGAACTCAAGAAGTTCTTTAAGTCAAGTTGTCGTAATGTTGTGAAATAAGAAGAGTTAGCCGTTCTACATACCCAAAACAAATAAATCTATACTAGCTGGACCGTTCTCCCTCGCACGGAATTTTTCATCAATTTTAGCATTTTAAAAGAAAAGAAAATTTTTAGAGATTGTAAATTTGGTAGTGCCTCTTATTCCTTTATTATATTCTTAAATATTTGAAATTCAATGCATGTCTAAAGCGATTTCGAGTTTTTTCCTATTAACAATGCAAAGGTTCAGAAAGTGATTCCAGTACAAATCCGCCCATTGTCACACCTAGAGCGTTGTAGTTAAGCTCATTTCAACATAAAGTAAAAAAAACTTATGGCTATTCAACCAACAAACAAGAAGCTATCGGTGTCGCTACCGCTAATACTAGAAGTTCCACTGCCACGGAAAATTATATCGATAGATAGTAAATACATTTTTTATCTGAAAAGGTTTTTTAATCCCTCAAATAGCGCCTATTAGATGATTATCTTTATTTTTTCTATTTAGAATAATTTTTATTTTATTTAATATATTAAATTATTTTATTTATTTTCCTTTAACTTCTTGTTATCGATATCGATACTGTTATTGCCATCACTACGTATATCGTTATCGTTAGCACTAACAAGAGTAGATCCACTGCCACTGTAGTTTGTATCGATAGTAAATAAATTTTTTAGCTAAAAATGTTTTTTCTTATCGTTATCGCTATCGATTATGTTATTGCCATCGATACCGATATCGTTATCGTTGTCACAACATTAGAAATTCCACTTTTTCGGTATTTTATATGGGTAATAATTGTTTTATATATATACTGAAAATTTTTTTTTTGTTTGGTATCATATCCATATTGTTATAGTTATCGATTACACTTTGGTTATCGTTACCGCTTACCTTAAAAGTTCCACTTCTGCCGTAGTTTATATCGATCTTAGTAAGTAAATTTATAAGATAAAAATAGTTTTGTTATCGATATCGATACCGATATATTTAAAACTATCGATATCGGTATTATTATCGTTTCCGCGTTTTAGTGCTAGAAGAAGTTTTACTGCCACTGTAGTTTAGAATGATAGTTTTTGAATTTTTGAGCTGAAAATGGTTTTTTTTTGTTATCGTTATCGCTATTGATATCGTTACCACTATCGCTACTTCCATAGCTATCGTTAACACTACCATTTCCACTGCTACGGTATAGTTTATATTTAGATATTAAATTAAATATTAATTTTTGAACGACGCAAAATGTTCACGAAATTGACAGATTCCAGAGATGTCGGTGAGAGTTTGAGAACATATTTAGACAACTGTTGGAATGCGTTTATAAATAAGGAGATGTCCAACTATTTAGACACTGTCCAGGAGTGTTCTAAGGAAATTTTATAAATAGGACTGTTATTCTTCAAGGATCCTCAGGATACATGATTTTCAATGGTATGTAATTCATATTGATTTTACTGTGCTCAGCATAAAATGATTCACTTCAATTGCAATGTAACCACGTTTTATTGGTTAGAAAATAAAACCACCTATGACCCAACTCATAAAATACAGAAATACAGAACAAAAACAACACACACAGAAATATAAAGTACCAATATCTACCTATAATACAAAATACCACCAGGATATTTATTATTATCCTTTTTTGATTTCAGGGCAATAATTATTATCTAACTGTTCCTGCTTCGTGTTCATTCTGGCAACTCTTTCATTCCATATATTTATACGAGTATAGCATTAATTCACATCCTCACTTGTGTTTGTGCAATATTATTTTTGTTATCCTTTATCCTGTTATATGATAGAGCTTAAGTCCTTAAACAAAAAAAAAATATAAATTTCATTCTTTTTTTGTTGGATTGTTATTTTGATTATTTAAAAAAAAACAAACAGAAGAGAAGAGTAGGCTTCTTCTTCTGCTGATGTGTTCTATAAAATGTCCTTTCTGTGCTATTTCTTACTTATTTTTTTTTTTCCTATAAAAGGTATGTGTGTTGATATGCAGTGAAGTATTTTGCGCTAAACTTTGGTGACCATTATTATCCCTGTTTTGTTTGCTATCTCTAAAGGGGCACACACAGGTATATAATAGCTCAAGTTTTATAATTCCGCATCGCGTCAAATGGAATATGTACCACCACCACCAGGAGATTGTGGGATTTAGGTTTTAACAACAAATTCACACAAAAAAAAATGAAGAAGGACCAAAAGGATACGCGCGACTACTGCAAAATTTATGTTATTCTTTTTTTGTTTTTCTGGACCATTCATACTGAAAGATTTTATATTTGTTTGTTTTTAATTTTTTGTTGGTGTTGTTGTCAGGTAAGGTATCCCTTGTTGTGATGGCTTGTCCTGCGGACAATTCGTCGCAGAAAGAAATTGCTCGTGAATGTTTGTTATACCAACATAAGTATGGTTGCGGCATGGTCGTCAGTCGGTAGAAAAGGTCGGTGAACGCGATTTTTGTTATATTTATATAGTTATACAGTATAAACAGATACGCCTTAGAAGGATTAGGTTTTTTTTTTAATTTTGAAAATGAATATTTGTACAGATTTTATGTAGGTATGTAGAGGTAGGTATTTTAATAATCCGTAGGTCTTCAGAATAATAAAATAGACTAAGCTTTATTTTGACTTTAAGAAAAAAAACTTTCATGTGAATAAAAAAAAAAGTGTGAGTGCCGGGACTCACGGTTAAGATGTGTAGACATACGTAACGTAATGTGAAGCTCAGAATCACAATCACAAGATACATTACGTTTTTTTTAACTCTACCGCCAGTATAGATGTTTACACATCAATAAGATAGCGAAAGATGTGTCTGGCAGGCAATTAATTTCATAAATATGTAAGTTGAAGCTAGTTCATGTTTTAATTACATTTTCCATTTTGAAATTTGATTATTGGGATTAGCTTAAGGTAGATACAATTCAATGAACTACTGATGTGAGAAGAATACAATATAAACCAGCTGCTCGTGGGGAACCAATACATATTCCTTACAATTCTCAACAATTTCTGTATTAGTGTTATTAATTGGCAGGAATTTAGGGGACCTGCACTTTCATTCTAAGGATGCGATATATGTAGGTAGGTAATATTTGGCAAGTTATGAATTTCTTTAAAAAAATCGATTTTCTTTAAACTTGGTACGTAGCGTTTTTTGGGTATTCTCCCTGCACGTTTTATTTATTTTTTTTTTGTATGACCAAAAATAACAGAAGCTGCAGTAGGTACAGATTTTTGTAGGAAAAAAATGAAAATGGTGTTTTTCTCAAAAACTTACCCACAACTTAAAAAAAAAAAATCAGTCAATTTTTTTACAAAACCTCTACCATTTTATAAAAAAAATTTCAGAAAAATGGATTTAAATTGTACCTCCCATATAACACCATTGTTTTGATTTTTGATTCAACTGATTTTGATTAACTTTTTTGTGGAAAATGTTTTCAAAGAATTTTATAATGTATACCAACATTTTCAAATTCTTCTTTTTTTTGGATTTATAAAAAAGTTTTTTTTTTTGAGAAATTAATTATGTGAAATAGGTACACTTGATGGATTTTTTTTTTAACTTGGTACACAGCAGTTTTTAAACATTCTATAGCAGATTTTAAACAAAAATAATTCTTAGAATCAAAAATAACGGTACCTCCCACACTAGTGCTTAAAAACCGGTAAGGAAAATCCCATTTTTCTCAAAAATAGATTCAACTATTTTTTTTTTTTGATTAAAATTTTTATGTACGTTAACATCGGTACGATCTACCATATTATTGGAAAAAAAATTATCTATCGTCTTTATATGGTATCTTTCATAGAACCATTTTCTGGGTTTTCGCATATCTCATTATCTGTTTAACCGATTTTACTTAAATTTTTTACACAAGAGTTTCTAACAAGTTTGAATATTTCAAAATTATTTTTTTGAAAATTCGATATTTCGAAAATGGGTAGATGATTTTTTTCAAAATTTATTTTTTAACTCCACAATAATAAACACTTTAAAATGGCGCACCAATTTTTTTCTTAAAAATGCTTTCAAAATTTTATGTATAAAAATTATTTTTTTTAAATAACCGCTCCAGCGATTTTTGAAATTTTTTTCTAAAAAATTAAGATTTATTAAAGAAATCGTACTGGTGTCAAAACAATTTCAGATTTAGTGTAATTAATTTATTTCTAATTATACATACATACATTTTTTATCAACTTTTCTAGTCTTTAAGGTCTTTAAGCACATATAGGTACACCGCGGTGCTACATTGTTAATTTGTGTATTCCCAGATAATACTAAACGGAAAGAATTGAAAAATCACTAATTGCGAAATTTTAGTTTGTAATTTACGAAACTCTTCTTTTTTTTTAGTAAATCAAGGCGCTTTTATTAAAAAATGATTAAATGATAAAAAATAATTTAGCATTCAAATATTCGTAAAGAAAAACACAAGTGGTAAATTCCAACCGCTGTTTTCTCAAACTGTGAACAAATATATTAGTTTGCGAATTGACAGTCATAGTTTTGATACTTATTTAGCTTTAAATTGCAAATTTTGAGTTGTAATTTCAAACAGGTTATTCCGCATTTCGCAGCTTTTAAAGATTAATCTACTTTCCATTTTCAAACAATCCTGTCGAGATGCAAGAACAATTTTTCGTAAGGATAACTAATCTTCATTAGTAATTTACAACTTGAACCTATGGATTTGCTGCAAATGAAAAACTGCAAATTAAGTGAAAATAATTTCCAAATCATAAGTTCAAGTGACCTTAACTCCAAAAGTGCGTTTCGCCAAGGTACGACAGTTTGGCTCATCAGTTATGATGCTGTCGTATCCTTCTAAGACGCGAATTATGGTCGATGATTACCGACTCTTATAAAACTCACAGCAGGAATATACTGTGAATTTTATATTTCTAAGAGAATTTGATTAAATTCAGACACTTAGAAAAATAGTAGCCCGTGGTCTGGTTTAAGCATCGAGGGCATGCAAATCACCATATAAATATTTAAATTAATCCCCTGAAGATAGTAGATAGCGATTAAAAAAACTTGTTACTTACTTTGAAGTCAACAAGCTCGAATTATGACTTTTGATAATAAATACCAAATTATAAAATTATGTTCTTCACGAAAATTTTGTATGCTAAACTACAATTTTTTCAATAATTTTTCAATAAAAGCGCCTTGATTTACTAAAAAAAGAAAAAAAAATTTACATGAATTCAGCTTAACACTCCCTTCAAAAAAGTGGTAAAATCTTGTTATAATTACCCGGGTAGAAAATTATCTAGGAAAAACTATTTTTAAGCGTGGCCCTAGCTAGATTGGTCATTATATAATAAATCCTACGCTGGGCCTAGACAGGCGCAGGTCTGGGTGATCTTGACTAATTTATCTTATTCTGGCTTTATCTTGGACCTGGCTAGAATTGCCTATTTATTGGCTTTGTCAGATGTAACTTAGACTGGGCCTAGATAGTTTTAACTTGACATAGCCTAGATATGAAAACTTTTGTTGATGTCATTTTGGCCCTAGCTAGTGTCGCCACCTTATTGGCGCTGTCTCATAAAAACAGGAAGGGACCCAAATAGTTTTCGCTTGGTGTAGCCTGGATAGGGAATTGTATCTGGGCGTTATCTTGGCGTTAGACAGTGTCACCTCTTTATTGGCGTTATCAGGTGTAACTAAGACTGGGCCTAGATAGTTTAGGCTTGATCTAGCCTAGACATGGAACATTTTCTTGGCGTTATATTGGTCGTAGATAGTGTCGCCTCTTTATTGGCATTCCCAACAACCAATTTAACTTGTGTAAGGTCCATATAGCAAATACGTGAAGTATGAACTCATAATCATTTTTACATCCCTATTCTGTATCGCAAATCAGCCTGGTGGGTAGCGTGCTGGATCTTTGATTGGAGGAACGCGAGTTCAAATCTCGGAGAAACCAAGTAAGTAAAAGTGAAGTTTTTTTAAAATTAAATTCTATACATTTCAGTTAAAGAGAAAAGCGGTCTCAAACACCCCTAATATGAGAGGTTGAGGGCTATATGGGTTTCAGTAAAAATCTACATAGGCCCTAGCTTGTGACTAAAAATCTCTAAATTTTTAGTTATCCAAAGCCTGACTTGGAAGATCTATCTAGGGCCTATATGGGAACCGCTAGCAAGGCCCACAGAATACAGAGCATTAACAAATTAGCAAGGGCCAAGCTAGTTACTGTTCGAGAGGCCCATTCCTGACTTGGAAGATCTATTAAGGGCCCATATGGGAACCACTAGCAAGGCCCACGGAATACAGAGCATTAACAAATTAGCAAGGGCCAAGCTAGTTACTGCTCGATAGGCCCATGACATAAAGAAGGCGAAACTAGCTGGGGCCAAGGCATTTTCGAGTCGCAAATTCTACCCGGGTAGTATTTTGCTTTTGTGTATTTCGGAATTAGCTACCTATTCTTTAATTAATACTGAAAATTTTCATTTTGTTGTGCGATGATTTTTTTTTAGCTAAATTCATATGAAGTTAGAAAAACACCCTTTCCAGGCAAGATTTTTAAAATTGTTACTTCGTATCGTAGGTTGAACCTATAAATACAAATAGCTAATCTCACTTTTTATGTTAGCCCCACACAGTGCAAAAATAAAGGTCAATAATTGAGAATGGACCCTATGAATAAAAGATTTTAAGTCAGCATGTTTTTTGAAGCCATTTATACGGCATCGTTAATTGCCTTTCCATTACTTCAAAAAGATTATAGTCATATAAGGACCAGAATAGATAATTATTCATTTGATTTGAAAGATTGTTATCTGCACTAAAATTTTCTGCATACAAAATCTGTCTATTATCGCGATCCTCAAGTTATTGTAAGTAAAAAGCCGGTCAATAGAACACTTTCTTTCAAAATTCAATGCAAAGAAACCATTATGATAGTAAGAAAAGAAAAAACTACGTTTTCAAAAAATCAACCACCTTTGACCATAAATTCATCCTAAAAGCGTTCCATTTTTTGATAAATAGTCTGTGACTGATTTCTTACTGATAGCTGTTAGCTGCTGTTCCAGTTGCAATTACAACAAAAAATAGTTGAAAGGATCCTCTCTCTTGTTCTGTGTGTTAAATATAATAATAAGAATCACATGCGCGCTCAAATATACATTGTTTGTCGGTCTAATTTATTACCTATTATTATCATCATGCTCATCCGCATCATATCATCATCCTGAGGATACGATATACGAACGCATATACTATAGAGAAGTCATATATATGGACTTATATATGTACCAATGAATGTGTGACGATGGATGTAAAAAGGACATATGCAGAGGAAATTCAATGCGCATAAATGTGAGTTATTGTTGTCACTTGAATTATGGTCGTCATACAAATGTTATCCGGAACAATTACTCGGGAAACGCACGCCAAGAATTGTTATTATACTCGCATGAAGTTAAAATATATATAGAAATCCCCGATAAGGACTTTCTTTATATAATTGTGTGTGAATGTGTATGTGTGTGTTCTTTGTGTTGCAACTGCAAAATAATATAGTAAGTCGAAGAGATTTATTTCTAAGATAGTTCTATATAAATATAGGTACTTCCAACATGAGATACGAGATATACGATTTGAAAAAGATGATGATGATGATGATGATGATGATGATGATGTTGATGTGATTATGACGATGTTATAGTAGGTAAGGTATGGTATAAGAGATGATCGGCAAAGGCGAGAAAAAAAAACAAGGATATCCCCCTTGATGAGGAAAATTCACATTAAAACTGGAAATACGATTGTTTCGCTATTCATTTGCAATGATTTACCGCTGACAGCTATTTTTCACTATTTTTGTTCTGGCAGAACAGAAGAAGAAATTTAGGGTTAGTATGCTTTTTTTTTTGTTTCTCGATGTCAGCATGTGTAGAAAAAGAATAAGGTGACAAACAACCTTGTCGATGTATAACAAAAAGTATTTGACATTTTATTGCAATTTTATTTTATTTTTATTTTTTATAATTCTTTTATGAGCAAAACAACTACAACCCGTGACATGATAAATGTGTATCTATGGCTGCTTGGGACTCAAACTGTCAAACTCGTTAAAAAAGAATTGTCATTTTAATTTTAACATAAAAAAGCAAATTAAAAAAAAATACACCTCGTTAATTGTTTAAAAAGACAGAATGTCATTTTTTTAAAGAACTCCGTTTTTACAACAAAAAAAATTGGCAAAATTATTCTCCCACCAGGAGATCCGAAGTCGTTTTATTTACTCAAAAGGTAAAGTGGCTTAAGTCGACTTAAAAAACTTTTTTTTTTTTAATATTGAAAATAAATGACAAAATTTTACAATTCTGTGTAATCGGCTTGTGATTAATAATTGACATTTGGTTTAAGTTTTAGCATCCTACATATATTCAAAATAATCTGCTTGGAATAATATTAAAATTAAGATTAATATTATTTTGCCTTTTGAGTAAAGTTTTGGAGTAAGAGTGAGCAATTTTAATTTTGGACTTGAATTCTAAAAAAAAAAAAAGTATAATCTACAAATTATAATAATTTAGTATTCTGAGCTCTCCAATTGGACACACAAGCAAAATCTTAATACAAAAAATTGTAATTTTCAAAAACGTTTTTTAAAAATCGATTAAGTAATATTCTTTAGGTATCATATGAGTTTTCACAAACAAAATGTTCTCATTTGTTTTTATCCAAATAATAAAATAGGTACGAAATTTTATTAAAATTATTTAAAAACTTCATTACAGAAAATTTCATCGAAATCGGTCCCACCATTTTGGACAAAGTCGAAAATGAAACAAAACGCAGAATTTAGAGACTAACTGTTTCGTCTTCCTTATCATCGTTGTATCATATTTTTGACAAAATCTTTAGTTCGATTTTCCTTACAAATGCATAACTGGCTATATCGTAATGGAAGTAGGGGAGACCGGGGCAAATGACCTAAATTTTTTTTTTATTTACAGAAAAAAACTCAGGTATGTAAGTATCAAAAGAAATTTAACTTAAAATAAATTTATATTTTATACCAGCTGAATTCTGCCACACTTCATAGCGCCATCTATTGAGCATTTGTCAAACTAAAAAAATCAACTTTCAAATTTGTGAATAGGTAGTCAAAAAAAAAAGTACTAAAGTAGCAATTTTATATAATTAGAATTTGATGATCATCCTGCAATTATAACAGTATAAACACCCAATCTTGTACAACATATAAAAAATAATAAACCTAAATTAAAAGAAAATATTTTAATAAAAAATGGTATACATAATGGTAATAATATGACATTTTAGAGGGTGTGTGTTATTTGTATCCGTTTAATAAGTCATTGCATCTATAAATATTATTAAAACTCACAACTTTGCATTTTTAGATTTAAAATAGTGTACTTAGTGATTTTTTTGCAATGAACTGACGATAAATGAAAAAATAAGAACTCCTATATGAAAAGTGGGTGTGGCAGTAGGCGAACTGTAAAAATAGACAATTTGTCATACTTTATGTTCGAAAGATTTTAATAACAAAATTTCGAAGGATTAAAAGGAAGAATCGCAGATATAAGAAAAGTGGGCGTGGTAGTAGGCGGGTTTTACAAAAAAAACTTCACCTGTCATGGTTTTGTCTCAAAACAAATTTATTACAAGTGCCTTTTTGACGTTACATAATACTAAGATTCTTATATTAGAAAAGGGGGCGTGGTAGTGGTGAGAAAAATAATACATAATCATGTTTTAGATTCAAGAGATTTTTTTCACGAAAAAACTACAAATGTCATGCTCTAGGTTCAAGAGATTTAAACTACAAAATCTCAAAATTCAAAGGAATTAAAGATATAAGAAAAGTGGGCGTGGTAGTAGGCAGACTAAAAAAAGTCACATTTTATGGTTTTGTCTCAAGACAAATTTATTTCAAATAACAAATTTCTTCTGACCTTATATAAGAATAGGATTCTAATATTAGAAAAATGGGCGTGGTTAAAATAACACATGATCATGCTTTAGGTTGAAGAGAGCTTAACTATAAAATTTTGACGTTCTAAAGACGTTCAACAATGTAAAAAATATAGTAAAAGTGGGTTTGACAGTGGGCGGATTTTATCTTAAACCACTTTCTTTAATCGGTTCTGTAGTTTTCGAGCCTATACGCCTCATACAGAGTAAAATTTCTATATTTAAAAATATTTGATAGTACGATTGCTAATTATAAATTAATAATTGATAAATATTTGGTACTATCACTAACTAACTAACTGGTACTAACTCAGTGATAATTATCAATTGGCTTGGAATTCAAAAGTTCCTCCACCATTCTCAATGATCAAAAATTTTATCGATTTTCAATATTTATCAACTAATTAATCGATAATATTGATAATTTTAACAGACCTTTTATATGCTGTCATCCTATCCCAGTATTTAGAAATTTCAGTAAGGATACACAAAATTAGAGAATACAAAGGAGCAAATGGTCAAAACTCAACTTTTCGGAGCACAGCTCTCTATTTGGTAGGAATATAATTTTTAATTACAGGCTTTTTCCCTCAGATTTTTGTATTAAACACCTGCTCTGAGCATGTGCTCAGTTTTATACAAATCACCTATTGTGTATTTCCTATAAAAAATTGAGTTATTGGTAGTTATTTAACTTGTCCCTGGTGCCACCTTGTCCAAGTTTACCCTACCTAGGAAAAAGATATTCAATATTTAAGGATTTAATGTAGGTAAATCTAACTTATACCGATTTATATAGAAAAGGACAGGAGAATATTAAAAACTCTAAAATTCTGCACATAAATCTAGGCACAAAAGTTTAAAATTATTTTTTTTTTTAACTTATATCAAGTTTTTTATTCATACATATATGGAAAATTTTACAATACCTAAAGAAAAGGTAGGTACAACTAACAAAATTTTGCTATACGCACATTTCCAACAGACATTTGTGAAAGGCTTCTCTGCAGCATCCAAACACATTTATTCATTTGAAAAACCTTACATCTCATTAAATCCTCATTTCGTGGACTGATTTTGTGTAAAATTTATCATTTAATGTCCACTTAGTTGGATTTTCCAATAGAAATATATCTAGAGCTAGAGATGGAGATGGAGGTATGTATATATTCATGTACATAGATTGTTCGTATATGCAATGTCGACCATGACCAAAAATTTGAGAATAACTCTTTAAGATATATGAGCCGAACAGGTGTTCATTTTGTATGTGTCGCATATTTTCACAAACGGCGAACCGCACTAATGAGTAGCACGACCTCTTTCTATAGTGTTTTGTAGCCCCCTCGCACATCTCATCCTTCGTGATGTTTTACCCTTTTTGGAAAATAGTTCCAAAATGGCCATTATCTCTCTGAACGAGGAGTTTCCTCCTCCTGAAGGTATATATCTATAGAAACCACCACCATTCTCTCTAAAAACAAAACCAGAAAAAAAAATACAAGCCCCAAAAACTATGCACGGGGATGAACAAAACGGGACCGAAGAACACGGACAGACAGACATACCGAATCCTGAGCCAAGCCAAACACACAACATTCATTTATATCTACCCCCATCCCCCCTGCAACCTTTTCACAAACTCTTACCCCTCATGCCGAAGCAAACCTATTCGCACATAAAATGTGCCATAGTGTGCATTATTTTAATGTCACTGATAAATCATTTTTATGTTCGTGGTAAATCAAGGAGTCTTCTATCCTCCAGGACTCTTTCCATTTCTGGTTCACTCAGAACGACCAACCGACCCAGACCTAGTCCCTCTATCATACAATGCACCGCCGCGCAACCAGCCGCATCTGGAATCTATCCTGACGTGAAGCCCACAAAGAACAAGTTGGTTATACGTATATATGCGGGTCCACCCACTAGAGGACTCTGCGCCGTTTTTATAGTGGACCAGCGCGCAGCTGAATATTGTTGTCCTTTAATTTTTATTTTTGGTTTTATTTTAATTTTTTTTTGGAATTTCCATCGTGTTGGGGTGTTAAACTTTATGCCCTAATGGGCTTTTTTGAACATACATATATATATATTACACAATTATAATACATAAATACAATTGCGAAAAAGGACAACAGTTAAAAACAAAAGCCAGCCCCATAGCTTCCCCCCCATGATATCGCAATCATATACACAAAAGCGTTGCTTTGAGCTCTCGAGGTATAAGGTATAGGTATAAGGATAATAATAATAACTCCCTCCCAGCATCTATACTATATATAAGCTATAAGCCAGCCCATTCCTGGACATGGACAACAAGGACGAAATCGAATGGCAGTGGCAGAAGGAACATGAAGCTGGAGCTGAAGCTGAAGCTGGAACAGGAACAATATCAGCGCGAGGTGGTTATAATATATTTAGCGACTACACTGTGAGGCATAACAAATAATAAATGAGCGAGAGAGGTGCCATAAAACACTTTGCAAGGATGACTCAAAATGTCGGACGGGAGAAATTATCGCCAAAAAAGGATTTCGAAGAAGGATTGCTGCAAATATATTTCTCCTTTCTACTTTACCAGTTTCTATATACATAGATGTAGTCCACTTGTATTATAATACACTCTGAGTCATTTGATTGGGGATGGGATTGTTCTAGAAATCATTTTTGCTTTGTTTTCCCATGGCAATTGCATTTGACAGTTCTGAAAATGAAGGCTAGATGTTCATGTTGTTTTTTTAAAACCACCAGAAATAAGTGATAGGGGAAGATCAATTGAAATTTTACACTGTGAAAAAAGCTATACCTCTATTTCTCAGAAAAATTTGAAGTGAGAAAATATAAAAACATATAAAATCTGCCATTTTATCCGTGGAACCCCAATGAATTTTTATTTAAATTTCTGACTGAATCAATTGCCTAGGCTTAAATGTCCAATATTTTAACTGAAATAAATAAATAAATGCCTCAATCATATTTAATGGTTTTTGGTTAAAATATCTTAAAAATAAACTTTACTTAAAATATGCTTCCTATTTCTTTTCTTAATATACACGAAAAAAAATTAAAACTTTGGCGCAAAATTTTAAAGTATGATAAAAATGCTGCATCGTACTAAATCACTTGAAATTTTGTACCTTTGTTTTTTTTTTTTTTAAACCTACGACTTTAATTTATCGATTCGGAGTGTACACTTATTAATGTGTGCATGTGAATGCATGGTGTGGTGGCAATATTTGCTTCTTTTTTTTTTGTATTCTTATTATATTATATATATTTTTGTTAAGTTTTGTCCTTTTGGATTGTGAGCTGAACAATATTGTGTGCGAGTTGTACAAAAAAAAACCCACTTCAACTGCTGCAGCAATGGTTAAGTTTCTTTGTTGTCCTTCCAGAAAGGATCAGTCATAATTTATGTGGAGATTTAAGCCATGCTGATGACGATGGCTGAGTTTTAACACGACATATTATTATTATGGACTTCATGGTAAATATATACTGAGAACAAAAAATTATTTCCACATACACACGTAGGTATTTATTAATATATCCTTTTTAAATCTTAAGAAATGATGAAAATTAAAAATTTACATAAATACCTTAGCTCAGGAAAATTATACTTTTACTTCAAGAAAATTTCGACAAAGCTGAATTTTGGTGGATACCTTTCTTCTATACGTTTTAAGCATTTTCTTAAAAATACGTCCTTAATTTCCACCAGAACTTTCAAAAACTATCAAATTTTTGGAAGAAATGTACTTTATAAAATTTATATTTCTCGTAAGAATGGTAGATTTTGAGAAAAACGCCTTTTTTTTTGCATTTTTTCATCTGTCAGATTTATTAAAGTTGACAGAGTCGGAAATAAAACTGCGATGACATAATACAATGCGAAATGTAAAGTTCAGAGTGCGAAGTTAGAGAGTGCGAAGTACAGAGTGCGAAGTACAGAGTGCGAAGTACAGAGTGCGAAGTACAGAGTGCGAAGTACAGAGTGCGAAGTACAGAGTGCGAAGTACAGAGTGCGAAGTACAGAGTGCGAAGTACAGAGTGCGAAGTACAGAGCGCGAAGTACAGAGTGCGAAGTACAGAGTGCGAAGTACAGAGCGCGAAGTACAGAGTGCGAAGTACAGAGTGCGAAGTACAGAGTGCGAAGTACAGAGTGCGAAGTACAGAGTGCGAAGTACAGAGTGCGAAGTACAGAGAGCGAAGTACAGAGTGCGAAGTACCAAGTGCGAAGTACAGAGTGCGAAGTACAGAGTGCGAAGTACAGAGTGCGAAGTACAGAGTTCTAAGTACAGAGTGCGAAGTACAGAGTTCTAAGTACAGAGTGCTAAGTACAGAGTGCGAAGTACAGAGTGCGAAGTACAGAGTGCGAAGTACAGAGTGCGAAGTACAGAGTTCTAAGTACAGAGTGCGAAGTACAGAGTGCGAAGTACAGAGTGCGAAGTACAGAGTGCGAAGTACAGAGTGCGAAGTACAGAGTGCGAAGTACAGAGTGCGAAGTACAGAGTGCGAAGTACAGAGTGCGAAGTACAGAGTGCGAAGTACAGAGTGCGAAGTACAGAGTGCGAAGTACAGAGTGCGAAGTACAGAGTGCGAAGTACAGAGTGCGAAGTACAGAGTGCGAAGTACAGAGTGCGAAGTACAGAGTGCGAAGTACAGAGTGCGAAGTACAGAGTGCGAAGTACAGAGTGCGAAGTACAGAGTGCGAAGTACAGAGTGCGAAGTACAGAGTGCGAAGTACAGAGTGCGAAGTACAGAGTGCGAAGTACAGAGTGCGAAGTACAGAGTGCGAAGTACAGAGTGCGAAGTACAGAGTGCGAAGTACAGAGTGCGAAGTACAGAGTGCAAAGTACAGAGTGCAAAGTACAGAGTGCGAAGTACAGAGTGCGAAGTACAGAGTGCGAAGTACAGAGTGCGCAGTACAGAGTGCGAAGTACAGAATGCGAAGTACAGAGTGCGAAGTACAGATTGCGAAGTACGGAGTGCGAAGTACAGAGTGCGAAGTACAGAGTGCGAAGTACAGAGTCCGAAGTACAGAGTGCGAAGTACAGAGTGCAAGGAACAGAGTGTGAAGTACAGAGGGCAAAGTACAGAGTGCGAACAGCAGGGTTCAAAGTGCAGAGTGCGAAATGTGAAGTGCAGAGTGGAAATGTGTAGTGCGATATGCGGAGTGCAGAGTGCGAAATGCGAAGTGCGATATGCTGAGTGCACTGCATAGTGCAGAGTGCGATGTGCGAAGCGTGGATTGTGAAGTGCAAAATGCGAAACTGAAAAAGCGAAACGGATATGGAATTTTTTATTAGCTACAGAACTCTTGGCGTAAAGGTTAGTATGTTGGACTGTCACGCCAAAAGTCTTGGGATCAAATCCCAGCCTAAAGAACACAAATTTTATTTTTTTCTACGGGTATTGCGCCTTACAAAGAAGCGAAACATCCTCCAAAACTATCTCTTGTCATAAAAAAGTAACTTTCATCTAAGCTTTTCAAATTTGGCAAAAAATGTTAGGTCACCCTCATTCCTGCGAATAACAAAACACTTACAGGAATGGTCGAGATTCGGTTCTCCACGAGCTGTCGAGCAACAAATTAAATTTTCGTAAGGCTTTAGACCACGCTAAGATTATTCTACTCAAATGTTGAATCGGCACTGTTGAGTAAAGCACTTGGGAAGTCACATTTTCTATCACAAAGAACCTGCTACAGATAGGCATGCTATGCACCCCTTAAAGCTTAGTACATACTTCCTCGTGAAGTGAACAACCATCAGTGGAGAAAGTGCATTTTTGACACAATTTGCTTGACTTTTGCAGCTTTTATGGTCAAATTGTCAAAGCTACACCAAAAATCAAAGAGTTCCCGTACATTTTGCGCGTGAATATGGTTCACCCCTCGTGAACGCAAACTCTCCACTTTTTGTCATGGCTTCACGAACACGCTCACGGGTGAACAAAAATGCAAATTTGTATGGATTCACGACATGATTCACAAGTATGTACTAGGCTTAAAGGAAAAGAAAGAAAAGTTCAACAAAATAGGTACTAATTCGAGATTAAATAACGGGTGATTTTTTAGCTGGTTTGGTTTTGGCAACACTGGTTTTGACAGCTGACGTGTGTTTAGTACCTTGTGTCACTGTCAAACAGCTTCAGTTTGGTTTGCAATTTAACCATGGATCGTCTTACAAATGAACAACGCTTGCAAATTATTGAATTTTACTATCAAAATTCGTGCTCGGTTCGAAATGTTCATCGCGCGCTGCTTCCATTTTATGGTCGGCATTCTCGACCTTCTGAGCAGTACGTAAATAAGCACAATTGCCGCATTTGGAGTGAAGATCAGCCAGAAGCATTGCAACAGCTACCAATGCATCCCGAAAAAGCCACTGTTTGGTGCGGTTTATGGGCCGGCGGCATTATTGGGCCATATTTCTTCAAAGATGATGCGAATCGCAGCGTTACTGTCAATGGTGAACGCTACCGAGCGATGATAACAAACTTTTTTTTGCCCGAAATGGAAGTTCTTGACTTGCATGATATGTGGTTTCAACAAGACGGTGCCACATGCCACACAGCACGCGAAACAATGGCGCAATTGCGAGGCGAGTTTGGTGAACAGTTAATTTCACGTTTCGGGCCGGTCAATTGGCCGCCTAGATCGTGCGATTTGACACCATTAGACTATTTTTTGTGGGGGTATGTCAAGGTTAATGTCTATAGGAACAAGCCCGCTTCGATTGACGCACTGGAAGCCAACATCCATGCATTCATTCGTGAGATACCGGCCGATATGTGTGAAAGAGTATGCCAAAATTGGACTCAGCGGATGGGCTACCTGTAACGCAGCCGCGGTCAACATTTGCATGAAATTATCTTTAAACATTAAATTGCAAGGTTCAAACTATCGATTCAAATAAATATTTGATTCATTTTTTCGAATTTTTTGTGTTTTTTTTTTAAAAAAAGTTCTAAACCTCTTAAAAAATCACCCTTTATCTAGATTTGTGGAACTAATTTTTTCTGAATCTCATGTGTTTTATTTTCCTCCTTAAAAGGAAGGTCAAGCGAAAAATCGTCAAAAGACAAATTAATGTTTCTGGATGAGGTTTAGAAAGTCTTAGGCAGAAGAGGCTTTCGGTGGAAATACCAACAGCAACACATATTGTTGGCCAATTGTTTTATCATTAAAAAGTCTTACTTTGTGTACTTTATTTAAATAAAACGTATGTCTCGTCTAAAAAATAGAAGCTTGAAAACCAGCAAAAAGAAATACAAAAAACTTTAAGATGAATAACTTATATGTCAAATAAAACAAATAAACAACAACAAAAAAAAAAACAGAGAAAATTAATACCCAACCCATCACCCTAGAACCTTTATAATAATAAACAATACTAACAACCTCTATAAGAAAATTTCCCCCTCTCCTTTTAGCCATATTATACTCGTGTGTATAAAGAAGATAGGAACTCCTCTATTTATATTTATGGGTCTTCGTTGAAGGGAAAATTGTTCCACATAAAACAGAACAGAACGACAATAAGGAAAAGTCCTTCTTCGCAGTGTTGTTTGCCTCGCCCGCCATATCAGAGGGAAAAAGAGTCTTGAAATAAGAGAAGAAGCCTTCATCATAATTTGGCCTGTCGTGTTAGATTGAAGGCACCAAGAGAAGTACGTATAAGGAAAACTTTCTCCATACAGCAAGAATCTTCTATATAGTCTAGATATATTCTGCAAAGGATCCTTCACATCCTTAAATATGTCAAATACTTGAATCCATAAACCACATGGCATATAAGTAGATCTTAACATTCTTACCCAATGTATATATGGTTGCCCCAACTCCCCACGACCGAGACATAAATATCATCTTCAACGACCCTAAGTATAAGAAGAAGATCCTCTCTATGTATATGGTTCGAATAAATGTGTGTATGTGTGTGTGTGGGTTTGGATGATATACTAGAGTGATATATGAGAGAAGTTAGCAGTTTCGAAGGCGTCACTGAACGAAGGGATATAATGTGAGGCGCACAACAGAACGCGCCGTAAATGATGTCCTGCAAAAAAGCAAGCATCAGACATGTGGTGGGAGAAAAGTTCAAGTCCAACGTACCATAACACTTCACTCAACTAGGATTATGGCAAAGAATGTATCCGTTTTCTTATTATTTTGAAAGACTCGCTGTGTTATAGCTAGGACAAGAACAATCCGCAAGTTCGCCTAATACTGGTAGAAGGACATTTTGCTGACAACACAACTGACAAATAAATCAGAGATACCAAAAACAGGATGCGAAGGAAAGAAGAGGAGAGAAAGAAGAAAAAAGAACAGCTCTTCGCTGTCAACATGGCGGCGGCGTCGAAACGCATAGAGTCCTTAACCGCTTTGTGGTCGTAAATGTCACCCGTTCGAAATATTTATGTCAGTTCGAGTATAAACAACGACAAGGACAACCAAGACAACGATTATGGGTGGTGGTGGTGCTGTATAATATGCTGGAATACTTCTCCAATCACTTTGAAGAAGCAAAAGCAAACTTATGTGTTGTACATGTATCCTAGAGTCTCCACATCAGGACATAAAAGATGATGAGCATTTCTAAAAAGGATTTATATGCGTACACCAACACACACACACATACACATATATATATAAATATACATCACATATCCTTGGCAAAGAAAAGAGATAACCAGCACAGAAAATTCTTCTCTATATAAACAAACAACACACAAGACATATTCATAAATATAGTTCAAAAGATTTAGGACACATTAGTGTGGTGTTCTGGCAGTAAACATAAAACAGCCAAACTAATGGAAAGGACAACCATCATCCAAATAGATGGACGTACCGGACTGAACATTGGACAGCCCCGCATTAAGGAACTCCTATAATACGTATAGCAAATAACATAAATGCCAGCAATTTTATGATGGAGGATGAAATTTATTCGTCCTTTTTGTCGTCTGATGTTTTGTGCAATCAAAAATTGTGTATGGTTTTTAAGACATCGATGACTAAAAGGAGTATAAGAGGAAGAAGAAATGAGGCAGAGAGAAAGAGAGAGAGAAAGAAATAGATTTCGCGTTGGTTGTTCAAACAACAAAACGTTGACACATAGAACTCTGATCGGATCTAAAGATATGTTCATAAATATACAGGCTTAAAAAACACTTAGGTACTTCGTAGAGACAGTGCTGTCGTTTTTTTTTTTTTTGGGAGGTTCTATAGAGGAAAATGTTTGGGAGAAAATTATGATCATTACAAAATTTCTGAAACGTGAAAGAAATGCTGTTGTGAATAATGAGACAAAGATTTTAAAAATCGAATATCGAATTTACAAAAAAAAAATCAAAACCATGAGTTTTTGAAAATTTCCGAGCTTTCGAGAAAAAATAAAAAAAATGGTCCTATTTAAGAGGTGCCTATAAATAGTTAGGTAATGCCATTTTTCAGAATTTGTAATTAACTGATTTTTTTTTCAAAAAATCCGTGGTTTTTTGAAAAAAAAAAAAAAAAAGATAGTCGGAAAAAAATGACAAGTTTGAAAACATATTTCATAAAAATTGACAAGTGTGACAGGTGACGTTTTGTACAGTGACAAGTTAAGAATTGTCAAATTTCAAATCCGTAAATAATTTGACAATTTTGTCAGAAATGTCGGAACGTGAACTTGACAATTGTCACGATTTCAGTTCATAAAAAACTTGTCATGACAAATTAATTGTAAGGAATTTTCCCAGATTTTTCATGAATTAACTGACAAATTTTTTTCACAATTTTTTTTTTGAGACAAACAAAATTTAAAACTCACATATTTTTCAGTATTACAGTTGACAGTTGTGGTAGCCAATTTAGATTCGGTGAAACTTCTTGGCAGTGAAGTAGCAAGTTTGATTTTTTTTCAAGTTAAAGTAATGAAGATTCCCAGAGCACATATAAATAATGATTTCAATGCATTATGTTTAAAACAGCATGTCTGCACGAATCAATGCATACAGCACTCAAAACACATCAGGAATTCTCTTTAATATTTATCACGAAAAATAACTAATCAAATTTTTGGGGGTCCCCCAATATACTTTGTATACCTAATAATGTAGTTTGTTATATAAGCTTTATTAAACACATTGTTTAAAAATTCACTTACCCAAGAAATAAGCTTAAATCGAAAATTTTGCAAATACGGGTCTTTTAGTTTCTTATTTGCTTCTCAAAACTATAAAACTTGTTTCTAGAAAATATTACCCTGATTTTAGGTGATTTTTTTTCTCCAAGGTCTATTTTTATTTTTTTTGCTTTCAAACGATTTTATCTCGAGTTGATTTTCTAGAATTTTCGTTTGTATCCACGACTTCTTTTTATTAAACAAATATATCGATTACAAGAAAAATCAGTTCTCTATCTTTTTTGGTTTAGAAAATAGAATCTATACCTTTTTCAGTGTTTACCCTAATTTACCCTACTGAAATTCTGATTTTAAAAAAATCACGTATTTTGAAATTTTTAAATAAAGTTTTCTTTCACATAATATTTTTGTTTTACCCACTAAAACCTATCATATAAGCTGGGTCAGATAATAATAAACATAAGGAGGAGGCGTTAATGTGTAAAAAAAATCAATTTTTTCGTATAATTTAATAAATTAATATCACACTGACATTATATATTTTCACTAAAACTTAACTGATAATTTACTGATTAATGTTTTATTTACTAGTTTACATAAGTAAACATAAAGAAGTTGCAAAATATTAAAGATAATTAATGAAAACAGAGATTTGGAAACCTGAAACTCATTTTACTAAAAATTAAATAACTTCCGCCACACAGCGAATTTAGGCAAACGGTTAACTGATAAATAATGTATGAATTTGTACCTATATACGATATTAAGGTCGTTCTTATTGGAGCTGGTCCAAATTTTCCCATTGTCCTTTAACTAAATATGCCCCTTTTGTCTCCTTTGTTGCTTTAATCCATATAAAACCAATATATCATTTGTAAATGAAGGTTTAAGGTGCCAGTTATAGCTTTCATTGAAAATTTAAATTTTCAGTTTTGAGGCACTGAAAAAGCGATATCAGTGATTATTTTGATGCCAATAAAAAGCTGATGACTCAATTAATATTTCTTGTCAAAAAAATATTTTTGGCCCTACCTTTCCCATAAAACGATTTCTAAGATTTCAATGTTCAATGATAAGGTAGTCCAATCACTAAAATAAAGAAATTCACTTCCTGTGAAAGGCTGGGTCAAAATGAAATAATTTTTTATTAGAAATAATAATTGAGTCATCGGCTTTTTATTGGCATCAAAATAATCACTGACTTCATTTTTTAAGTGCCTCAAAATTAACAATTAAAATGTTCAATGACCGTTTTCAATGAAAGCTATAACTGGCCCCTAAGCAAAAACTTTATAAAATATTATTTTTTAAAAATGGGAAATTTGTCATCAGCTTTTCATTTCGAAAATGAAAATAAAATTGAAGCGCACTGAATCATAATTTTTCGATGAGAAAGCATTTTCAGCGACAATTTTTTTCAAAATCTTACAACGACAAAATTGTCACGAATTTTTTTTTTTTCAATTTGACAATGACAAATTTGTCATCATTTCACAATAGCAAACTTGTTTTGACAATTGTTTTATTGTATTTAACTCACAATTATATGATCAATCAATATTTTATTAATTAAAAGTTTTTCAGGACAAGTGCGACAAATTTGTAAAATTTTCACCTCTCAATTTCTTTGAAATAGGTCCTTAAAAAAGTTAAAAGAAAACCTGTCAAGGAAAAATCAAAAATGAACCTAGTACCAATTTCAAATAAAATAGAGCTTTTTGTTAAAGCTATATATCCGCATCGACAGATTGACGCACGGACAGACGGACGGAATTGCGAAATCAACTTTTTCATCTTTCCTAAAGTCTTTATAATATGTAAATGAATTTTGGTCCAAATTTTGAGTCCAATAAAAAAATTATCTTAAAGTATTCACCATCGGTAAAAGATGTTGATGTTTTTCTGTGGAACAAATTGCAGCTAAAGTTACCAAAATAGACCATTTTTTCGGGCGAAGAACTAGAAACAGTTGCTATAAACATTTCCCTAAATATGCCCTTTGTCAACCCTCCACCTCTAAGATCCCTCCCAACATGTCCAAGCAAATAATATTCATTTAAGTTACATCAGAGAATTTCATTCATTCATTTTGCTTTGTGCCATGTCTCCGAAAAACAAATGATGTCCTTATTTGAAATCCTCAAAAATTATATCTTGTCATAAAAAATAACTTTTCACTTCAGCCGTTCGTATTCGACAGAAAATTGTAGGCTCTGTTTTCAAGCACTTATTCAAAAGACCTCGAACACAATGTCTGACTAAAAGTTTTGATCAGTTGCTCGGCCCATAAATACTGCCATATGGCCATAAGTCCACATATGGAGATAAAAATCATAACTGTCTTTTGACCCACCTGAATAAGGTTACAAATTCAAAAATGATTGTGGACTTATGACGCAAATATCTATGTGTCGAGTAAGTAATCAGAACCTTACCCCTTCAGATATTGTATAAGGCAGTCCGTAAGTATAGTAGGTATAACGAAAAAATTTAATAAAATCGAACGGTTATGTATTCTTAATTTCAAAAATTGTATTAACCTATAAGTATGCAACAAATTTTATGATTTTTAGCTAATGAACTAATCAGCCAAAAGTATGCATTTGTATTAAATGGAAAAGAGAATGAATGACTTCATCTGGATTTTGGACACAACAATGATCAAGTTATAGTTATGTACAATTTTCTATCACTTTAGCAAAAAAAAAAATAAAAATCATTTTCCGCGAAAGAAAATGAAGTATCAAATATTTTTAGAACGCTTAAATGATTTATTACAATTTATCACAATTTAGAAAAAGTCAACATATAAGGAACTTAAGGCTTGTCAGACACAGTTGCCAGAGTAAAAAGATATTTACTCACGCCATTTAAAACCATATAGCAGACCATATGATATGTATGTCACAATATACAGGATGTCCCAAAGTCACTGTCGCAGATGAAAACCATAAGTATCTGAGGTCATTTTATATAAATTCGAAAAACTTAAGAGATAATTTTCCCATTTTCGCTTCCTTTTCGACTTATAAAAGTTTTAATGATTTTTGGTCTTCAATAAATATTTATTCGACCAATTATTTGAATGATAATTAATGTATTAATTTGTATGTAAAATCAGACTTTGTTGGTCATTTACTTCATTAAAGTCTTGTTTCTTTAAACTGGCTCCCGCACTTTGCCAAACTGCAACCCATTCTTGAATTTTGTATTTAAACAAGAGTAGCTAACAGTTTTTACCCACGCTACAACTTGTTTCTATGTAGATAACGGTTTTCCCACTATTTTGTATTAAACCAATTTTTTTGCATATTTATTGTTGTTTTTTTTTTTACTTTGGTATGATTTTTTTCTCACAAAAAGACGTTAGTACCTTAGTGTCATTTTTCCTTTCTTATTACGAAAACCCAATTTGTTCTCTTAAAATTAGGTGATATTTTTTTAATAAAAATTTAAAGTTTAAATGTTTAAAAAAATAAAAACAAAAGTGACTTCACGAACCCATGTTTTTCTTCTGTGGAAACGGTAACTGTGGGATATCCTTTATATAAACAACAATCTTATGATCATATGAACAAAAGAATATAAACTGTGTATTGCGAGATAAAAGGGATAAAAGGGAAGAAGCAATTCAAGCTGTATACTCTATAGATAAAAAAATTTATCATATAATTGGCTTACAGGGAAGCAATCTACTCTTTTATTGTTAGAAACATTGTAGACAAAAATATTAAAAAATAGAACATTTTCCTGTTAATTTCCCATTTAGAAGGATTTAATAATTTTAAAATGCTGCCAAGGAATGCGTTAAAATCTTTGATCAAAGTACTAAAGAATTATCAATAAGTATATGTAGGTACTTTGGGAAAAAATGGTACACCCCGGCGTATACGTACTTTTTTTTAAATGGTCAGAAAAACATTGTTACGCTGAAATTGCCAAAAGGTGTCACTGATTCTGATGATTTTTTTGCATTGATAATATTTTTTTGAAACTATTAGGTCCTGTGCATATGTAGATACTTTGAAAAATAATGGTACACTATGGCGTATACGTACTTGAAGCATGTACCAAAGCCCTGACTTTGGTACATGCCTCAAAAAGTATAAGCTCCAGCACAAACATAAGTCAAATATTACTAAAATAGAGAACATTCACCAGCTCTGGATTTCTTAAAAACGCAAAAATAAATTTCCCGTCAATGGCTGCTTATGTCAGGATTTTTTTTTTATTTGGAAGGTTTGTCTTTCTCGATGTATAGTCATATCTTCTCCTTTGCGAAGGATTCTAAATAAATCTCTTGTGTCTTGTCGTTTATACTGACTGAATTCAGAGTTGGTTATTCTTTGTTTAAGGAGGAGTAAATGGACATACAAACATACAAACAAAAGGACGAACGACGGGCAGTTGACATTTTTTCTATATTTTTTTGATATTTTTTTTTTTCTGTTCTGTTAAAATAGATTTTCCATAAATTTGTAGTTGGCTCATGCGACACAATCCATTGAATTTACATCATAATGTCCTTCTTCTGAGTTTTTTTTTTTTTTTTTTTTTTTTTTTTTTTTTTGGATGATGGCAACTTTATTTTTGACATTCGTCCTTTTTATATCATTTGATCCTTGGCATGGTTTGGTAGATTTGTGTTATTTATGATAATATCCACATTGCGAAACTGAATGACTTGTTTTGAAATTCAGTTCAAAGATCATCATTGGAGTTCTTTTTGTTTTTTTTTTTTATTTTTCCAATTTTCTTTTAATGTTGATGGTGATGCGTTTTTTTGGGAGATTTATTTTATTTTTCTTCGATTTTCGATTACGTATATCATTGTTTTTATTTACCTAAATATTTGTATTCATTATGAGATAAGGTTTGAAACGTTTCAAAGTAGTTATTTAAATTGAATATACTTTTGAAATGAAGAAGATGAAAACCAAAAACTTTCCATCCCTTCCCATTTTAAGCCCATCCACACATCTCCAGCATTCGCGAAATCATTTTGTCGTCTTCCACGTTTAAATATCATCTGTAACAGTATTATACCCAACCTAAGTTTGAATATAACAATTTACTATACTTTTGTCAGGATAATGAGAATCATAAAGAAGTTCAAAGGATACACACGTTTATATATAAAGACAGAGACAGAGAGAGGGTAAACCAAGGCGAACGTCTGTGCATTTGTACGAACAACACATCCAACGCCCTCTAGCTTTATATAACTGCAACCAGAGTCAAAGTCAGAGTTGGAGGAAGGATAAAAAGACCAGGATATACAAAACAGTTAAGCAGGAATCTAAAATATATATATAAAATAGCCTCATCCTTATACCTTATACAAAACACAGCTATACACATTTATAGGTTTGTGCTATTCATACGATTAACGTGAGGCGCATATTTTCAGCTAATTTTCTAATTAAAACGAAATTTATGCATTTTTTGGCTCGCTACTTGGTTCGCCTGAATAACCTTCGCTCCTCTTGTGTTCCTCCATATTCACCCATCAAGTGGTACAATATAAGGAGAGTCGAGAATTAGGAAGAGAGTGTGGAAGAAGGAGAGTATAAGTACAGCGACACATGCTGATGCAAGGAGAAACATCGTGCAGTTATATTACAACATCCAACCCCCTCAGAAAACAGGCCCACATCATCTACAGAGGGTATAAAAAAGGACATACAAAAACCATCTCAGGCGAACTCATTTCAGCACCCGCCACCGCCGCCGCCAAACATCACAGCTTGGAATGATGTCGCGACTTTTTAGAGGACTTTTGTCTTCTATACCCATGTGTGTTGTACCTAAACATATACATACACCTTTTATATATGTTTTGGGCGATGTTACAAAAGATGCATGCATGCACATGAGGCAGCATTTTGAATGAATGTCCCAGGATCACCTTGCCTCAGGTAATTAAGGGTGGTACAGGTAAAGGTAGGTATAGGTCTTCCAGTCTAATTACACCTGGTGGTGATATAAGGTATATGCATGTATATGATTGGGCTGAAGAGATAAGCCCTTGCGCGCATACAAAATCTAGGAAATGCGCTATTATGAGGCAAGGGCGCGTGCTAAACGCATACATCTGAGAGATTTGCAATGCTTCTGTTAAAACCTACTCCTGCTACTGCTTCTGCTACTACTTCTGATGCTGTGCGGTTGTCAGAGAACGTGTGAAACGATCCTTCGACTTAACAAAACTAAAACAATGGAAAATAATGTGCGAGGTAATCACTTTGGCCGCAAGGTACACAAAAGTCGCATACTGGTGGAGATATACATTTCATCCTATAATACACATTCATACATAAGATTGTACAAGAACATCAGAGGTGGATATGTAAGTATATATGTATATAGGTAAGGGTGATGGAAGCACCACCTTGTGTCATATTCACAAAGTGCATGACAATTTAAAATTTCATAATGAGTGCGGTTAAGCTTGGGTTTTGGTTATTTTTAGTCACTTTTTGGCTTGAGATATACATAAATATGGGTCCTCCTTTTTCGATGTAAAAGGTGTGGGTGCTATTAAAAGGGTAATTTTAATATATATTTATCATCAGGCTCCAAGATAATGAAGTTTTCTCAAAAGGTCTTATAGGCATAATATTTTAAAATACCTCTTAGGGTAAGCTTGGAGGCAGCGGGGGCTTACGCCTATTCGATCGCGGAACTTGTTTCTGTTTAAATTAAGAAAAATTACGAAAAAAATATGAATTTCTTTAATGCAAATAATTTTTGAATAAAATTTGCATTTTTTTAATGCAAAAAATTGGCAAATTAAATTTGCATTTTTTTTTAATGCAAACAAATTTCGAAAGAAATTTACATTCAAAAAATGTTCGAAAGAAATTTACATATTTTTGTTTTTTCGATTTAAAAAATGTTCGAATAAAATTTGCATTTTTAATGCAAACAAATTTCCAAAAAAATTTGCATTTTCTTAAGGCAAATATTTTTTGAATTAAATTTTCATTTTTTTTTAAATAAAATATTTTCAGCTTGCATTAAAATTTTTTTAAAGCAACAAAAATGTCAACTTGCATGATAAAAATTTTGTTTTAATGCAAACAATTTTCAACTTGCATTAAACATTTTTTTGTAATGCAAATAATTTTTGCATTACATTAAAATTTTATTTTTAATAAGAAATGGAACCAAAAATGCATAAAACAAAAATGCATTTTTACCAAACTTGGTTTTAAGTTTGTGGGGGTGTTGATATAAAATAAAAAATTTGAATAATTTTTGACCTAAGCGTAGACACGGAAATTTTTAGTGGACAAATATAATCGGCCGGTGGACAAACGAATGCACTTGGTTTCGACCTTCTAAGTTGAAAATTGTGGGTGGTAGGCTGATTTTTTAGTTTTTGGGGTGTTGCCATAAAATAGAAGAGTTGAATAACTTTTAAAGTAGGGATGGAACATTTTTTTTTTATTTTTTTTTTTTTCTAGCCTGGACAAACGATGGACAAAAGGATTGCAAAAGGTTTCATTTGGCTAAGTGAAATTTTCAATTTTGGAGCTGGGTGCCATAATATAGCAAAGTTGAATAATTTTTGACCTAAGGGTACGCAAAGAAAATGGACAATCAGCATCGGCCGCTGGATAAACGAAGGCTTTTTGTTTCAACCTTCTAAGTTAAAAATTGTGGGTGGTAGACAACTTTTAAGGTTCTTAAGGTTTCGATAGCTGCTATAAAAAAAAATTGTTGAATAACTTTTGACCTAAGGGTAGACAAACGAAAATTTTTGGTGGACAATCATAAACAGCTGGTGGACTAAAGAATGCAATTGGTCCCATCCCCCTAATTTATTAATTGTGGATAGTAGACGACTTTTTAATTTGTAGGGGTGTTGCTATAAAAAAGAAATGTTGAATAATTTTTGAACTAAGGGTGGAAAAATAAAAATTTTAGGTGGACAATCAGTATCGGCCAGTGGACAAACGAATGTACCATGTCCCATTCTCCTTAATTCTCAATTGCGGGCGGTAGGCGACTTTTTAATTTGTGGGGGTGGTCCTATAAAAAAGAAAAGCTCAATAACTTTTTTTCTGGGGCTGGACAAACGAAAATTTTGCCTGGACAGACGTGGACAAACGATAAACAAACAAATCTGATATATTTCGATCCAAAATTTTGAGGTCGAGTTTCTGGCTTTACACAGCTATTTCAACAAGAATATTATGTTTTCTTGTTCGTAAAAAATCCACCCACTTTTACGCCCTTTTCTGTTTAAATGGGAATGGTTATAAAAAATGAACAATGTCAACAAACTAATAATTATTATATTGAACATTCAATTTTTGTAATCACCCCTCTTTTTGAATAAATTCTTTTTAAACTAAAAGAGTTTTTGAAACTACAAAGTAGGTAAATAGAAATGAACATTGACAAAAAAAAATCGGCTAATTTACAAAAAGAGACAAACATTTTTTCGAAAAGAAGCCGATTCTCTGCCAAAGTAGATGAGATAAATTATGAATTTGGAATTTCGCCTTTATACCTACTTAAAACATTTCAGATCTAATAAAAGCTAAATGCAGTCACAAACTTATTTGACCAATCACTACAATTTTCAACTAAGTTTATATCAAATTTTTACTCAATTATTTAATTGTACTATAGACCTTAGTAGTTCTGTATTTTTTAAGCTAGTCTACCTATGTGAAATAAACTCTTGACCCCAACACTTCACAAAATTATGGACCTTGGTGGAGAACTTACTAAGCATTAAATTTTGCCAATAGGAGAGCTTTCAAAAGAAGCACAAGAATCAAAGAATAAAGACTATAACAAGCGATATCGATACCAAAATACCTGTAAGGTTTCACGGCAACGTCAAAATGAAGATTTATTTATGCTGGCTATATTATCGGATTCACTTATTTCATCTTTAAGGCACGTGAGATGTCAAACAAATCAGAAAAAAAATAATTACCAGAACTAGTAGGTCTTTTAAAATTTTAAAAATAATGGTGATGCCAATAAAAATTTAAATCTATAATTAATTGAAAAAAGGCGTATTATGTATTCTATTTTATTTTATTTCATTTTATTTTATTTTAATTTATTTTATTTTATAAGAAAAAATAAAAACAAAATGTTTTATTAAAATTCTGGTCCGTTTACTTTTTTCCTACACTTGTTTCACATAAAGTCGGTCACTTGTTTCACATGAAATAATAAGAAATAATAAGAAGAAAGTAATGTTTAAATACTTGCTAAAAACATAAAAAATTGGTTCGTTAATTTTATGCATCCACTGTTATGAACAATATTATTTTGGGACACCCTGTTAACAATTAAATAGCCGCAGATTTTTGTTTTTACAAAATTCGAAAAATGTTAACTATTTTTAAAGTTTTGCTTTAATTCCTTTCTCTGTTGATTCCTTTTCCTACAAGAATAACTTATTTCTGCTTATGATTTAGAAACAAACTGTGAAGTAATTTTCCTGAAAATTTCCTGTTAGAAGTAAAAAAAAAAATTGTAGCGATATTTTTATGAGTTCAAATGTTAGAATTTTTGCAACGAAAAAAGTCATTTTGGAACACAGTGCAAAGGTTTTATTTCCAGTTCCAGTCAGGCTTAACCAATTGCTATTTGATTAATATACCTTACTTATATTATGTACTCTTATATTATGTACTTAGGGCATAAGTCAGTAAGAATTTTCAATTTTAACCAGGGTTGCTGAAAGAAATATTGACAGATAAACCCTCTATATATGGGACAGCGGCACTACTTATATCCCCGTTTTGGCATCGGATTATCTGACCTACTGGTCTATAAGGTTAAGCAATGGCTTGGCGTTCCAAGTTCGGGAAGTCTGTTGTTTAGTTAACTTCCCCACCTCATAAAACATTCTGGATATGGAAAGGCACGAGAAGCCTCTGAAAATGATAACCCTTAAATGGCAACCCGACTCGGAAATCCACCGGGCAAGAACTTGAGTGTATGTACCTGGATGTGATTTTCTTTAAAGCCACTTTGCAAAAAAATAACCGTTAAATGGTCCAACGTTCCTATACCGATAAAGTTTAAGACCCCATTCAAGTGTAGTTTAATTATCCGGATGGGAGCCTATTAAGTCTGACCGGAGCATTGTGTCAAAGTTTCTGACTTTGCAGCCGTGAATAAGTCCACTATACATAGGTTTCCAAGCATAAGAATCCGGACTGCATTTTGGTGCCCTCCAGACTCTTGAATCGCCAACTAAATCAACCATGTACAATTCTTTATGAATTATTGCGATTTTTTAAATTTTTTAAAATAATTTAAATTTTAATAATGATCTTTTAAAGAGTTCCTAAAAAGCGTATACAATATAGGTAACCAAAATATCAAAAACTTATTTTGCTGAATGGACCTTGGAAGTCCTCTAAATAAAATGATTATTTTTCTCATCCTATTCCATTGAATTAAACATAAAAAACAAAATTTCAATCAAAATATTCCCGTACCTCAAAAATCTTTAATAAAAAATTTTAATTTATCAAGGGAACTCTTCACAGGAAAACACTTACATTTTTTCAAAAATAAATAAATAAAATTCAATCAAGATCCTTTAAATAGAAAAAAAACAACACCACATTGGCGAAATTCCATTTTGATGCTGTCATTTAAATTCAACACAATTCAATCTCACAATCCCCTGAACGCCACAAAGCTACCAACAACAACAACAAACAAATTTACAACGCCAAAAAATATATAAAGAAACAAATTCAAATTAAATAAATATTTAATTAATCAGGATCCTGGCGCGCAAATTTTATTCCGCCGGAGAGAAAAAAAAAAAAATAACTATTCCACATAAACCAGTTTCCAAAATTCCTTTAATCTTATATCCACCACTCTACTCCGTTTGTATATACATACCTATGCTTGTCCGCTCCATTTGCTATCAAAAATTATTGGACTTCTGGTTCCGGTTGATGTTATTATGGCACATCGCGTAACCGTAACACAAGACAAAACACAATTCTCTGGATCTTTGGATATATGCATAGCCCACGCAACAATGAAACCATTTCACGTAAATATTTACAACTATATATATCCCTGTGTAAGCCGTAGGACTCGAGTAGATTTAGCTGGATGATGAACAAAAGAAGTCACAGAAGTATCCCTCTTTCGAAAGAAAGGATCACAGGCAACATCGCAATCGTGTTGGTATTATATATCCTTGTCTTATCAGCGTTAGTCAAATGCGTGGTTAAATGTCGGCCCATGTTAGCAAGAGGTGAAATACACTGTGAATTTAACGAAGGATGTTATAAGGTCGCGGGACACGCAACACAATCTCTGGGGACCATCCAGCAATATCGTAAGCAATCCTTATTGCTGGAATAATACACCGTTTTCAATGCAAAAAAAAAAAAAACAACAGGAAAAGGAAATGGAAATAGATGTTACGAGCACCGTTTTGCTTAGCTTTTGTTTTCTAATGGAATTTATTAAACGTGGATGCGATTCTATTACATCTTTTCTTCTTTTTGGATCTGAATGAAAAGGACAAAAAGGGTTCAATTGCGGGAAAGATGGTAGGTAATATTGTTGAGTTTTTGACTTTTTTATTGGATCATTTTGAATATGGGAACTTTAAATTTACCAAGTCAAAATAAATTGATTTTAAAATCAAATAAAAACCTTTAAGCCAAAGAAATATTTTCATAAGAATTTGAGGTCAAAAAAACATTTCAAAAATAATTCATAACAACAAACAATTAGGTACGATTCTCGTACGATTCTTGTGGGAGAATTTTTTTTAGTTATGTCTGAAGTTATAAAAAAATTATCAAATAAAATAAAATCGAATCAAAATCCCAATTTTATAGGTGTCCAGAAATGTTCCATTTGAAAATTCTATAAACACAAAATTTAGAATATCGAAGTTGTTAAGTAATTTTGAGAACCGGGTATAAAAATAAAATAAATTGGTTGCACAATAAATCGTTGAGAACTAGGACCTTGTGACTTACAACTCCCAACCATACCTGTGGAAGTTTTGTTAGTCGGTGGGAATGGAGATGACTTACAATTTCCTACCGAATTTGAAGGGCTATTGCCGTTTTTCATTGCTTGTCCAAAAGCCTTCTGAAATCCTCAACATGGCAGTTCTTCTTTTGGATTTCATTTCAGAATCAAAACCACAAGACTGGACGACCGATGAAAAACGCGTAATAATAATACAGTACATTTAATCAGAAGTAGGTATCACGCATAAGAGTTATCGGTTGAATTCAGCGCAAAACTCGTTTAAGTTAAATAACAAAAATAATTAATATACAACCTACAAACTCAACATATTAAATTACACGAGTCCACTCGATTAAAAAAAATTATATAAATCTACACACTGATTCGGTTAAAGTGTAACAAATTTTATTAAACTACTTCTGCGTTAGTTTGTTCGGTTTCAGTAACCAATTAAGTTATAGTTAATGTAACATATTCAATCGCTCATAGTAACCAATCTACTCAGAGATGTGTGAAATTATAACTAAATATAATTATTTGATTTAAACAAGCTACTCGTTTAACAAAAACGATTTTCGAAATTGCTAATCCTAACCTTTCTCCATTAAGAAAAACCTTTTTATATTTTTATTTTAAATAATTAATTTTAATCGAGTCGCCTACGTTAAATTTAACAGATTACTTGATTTAAGCAAGCTACTCGTTTAAAATAAACGATCTTCAATAATGCGAATCCTAACCAACTTTCGCCATTAATAATAACCTTTTTAGATTTTTATTTTAAACAATTAATTTTAATCGCGTCGACTAGATTTAACATAGTGAACAAGTTATTTTTACCCTTGACTAATGATTAGGTTATATTCTTCATAATTTTCTTAACCCATACCGAAAAACGCTCTCGGTTAGAACCTTATTATTTTTCTGCGTGTTGGATTTTTTTTTCTTGTTTTTTTTGCAAGTAAACTTGCATCTGAATCTGAGGGAGTAACGATCTTCCATTTGCCAAATTTTTTTTGAACCTTTCATTCCTTGCTCAAGGAAAATTAGACACAAAAGTAAAAAAAAAAACTTCTTACAAAGCTTAATTTTTGGGGAAAGCTTTACTGTTTTGCATTGAACATTTTTGAATGAAACAAAACTCACCTAAACGACCTCAAAAAATCCCAAAAAATTCAACCGTATCCAAACCAAATTAGCATAGAAAATTGCCTATCTTAAAAAAAAAAAAAAGAAAATGCTTTTGGGTTTCGTTGGGGCGCGGTGATATACCTTCAACTATTTCAGGTTTCAGAAATTAATGTAAAAATAAACTGACATTTAATTGAAGTCACATCTCAATCGTTGTTCTCTTCCTCCAAACCCTTGACTGTTTTTTTTTTTTTTTAACGTAACAACAATTTTCTTCCAACTGTGTGCTATGCTATTCTTCTTCTATTTTATTTGACATAATAATCGCTTTTCATTTCAATGGATTTCCTTAAGGACACCTCAGGCTAAAGGGTGTTGAACACCTCTATCTAGAAAACGGCTGCCATTCTTAAACAAAACAAATACACACAACAACAACAAAAAAAACTCTTCACTTTTGATACCACCGCCAACCGCATATAATTTGGGTGTCCTTTTTCTGTTGGTAGGTAGGTATTCGTTGTTTGGTCGTTGTTTAGATAAACGACGTCCTTTGCATTAGAATGTTTGATTTTTATCCCTGGAATACAGTTGTGGCAAACCTATAACATCATTCTTCCATCAAATTGCCAGCAACTAAACAAAAGTATAACAAGAGCAGGAGGTAAAGTTTTTTTTTTGGTCCTTCGAGCCGAATTTAATTTGAAACAAAACAAAAAAAAATAAATAAGACAAAAGTTCTCAAAATGACGATGATAACATTTACATATTATGCTAATTGGAAGGCATAAATATGTCAAGACAATTCAAAACATTCACAAGGATAACACAGACGAAAGTGAATTGTAAGTCCTTGGGACGACATACTTTTATAGAGAGAAAATTCGCGAAATGTACATATATATCTACCACCATCATTACAATTCAACCAAAAACACTATATATATGTACAAAGGTAAATTGAGAATAATCATTTTGTGATGATGAGACTTCATTTGTCTATGTAAAGAACCTTACCTTGTTGATCCCTTTTCAAATCAATTCAAATTATCCTTGATAGGTACCTATCCACCTATATATATTTTCTATATCCTGTGTGTTTGTGTATATCAAATCACTTGGGATTAACACTCAACAATCTGGAAAAACGGACTCAATCATCAAATCAATGTAAAGTGAGTGAGTGTAGACATATCTATATATGTACCATCATCCCTTAAAATCATAGTCCAAACACAATGAATATTAATGCCAAGTCATCACAAGGATTTTAGAAGAAAGTTAATGATGGCAACAACTTATAGAGATGAACAAGGACTCTCCAAAAAAGGTGTCCTGGGCATAAACAAGGATATAAATCAACCCTTTTTTAACGTGTGCGTTTCGAAATGAGGTAAACTATTACAACTATTATAAACATGGGTTGAATGTTGACTATGTATGAAGGTATGGTGGATGTGTTTTTTTTTTTTTGGTACGCTGCGTTTATCCTTGCCTAATGAGAGTATAATTTTTCTTTAGAGAACACAAACAGTGTGGATTAAAAGCAAGGGAACTATTAATTTATTTTAATTTATTTTTAAACATAAAATCACATAAATACTTGATGTGTTAAAAATTGTTCAGAAAAATGTCTTTTGAAATTCCCATTAATTCTCAAAAAATAAGGGCTGATTTTTGGCAAAAATCTAAATCAGAGAGATGAATTCCAAAAAACGATTAGGGACAGTTTGTCATAAATTTTATTTTGACTAAATGTTAACTTGAATCTTTTTATTTTTTTAATTCTTTATGAATTTCCGTAAAAAAATATTTTCGTACCAAAAAGTTTTGATCCAAAGATTTTGTATAATCAAATCCTGTATTTAAAAATTCTGTGTTCCAATATATTTTAAGTTGATTTGGGTGTTTTGACATTTTTTTTAATTTTTGAGCATTTAATTAAAAAAAAATTGGAAAGCAGAAACCATACAAATTTCAACAAATTTTATTGATTTTTGTTCCTATTCTTTTTTCCTATTCTAATACTTTTTTTCTGCAACGTTCCAAATTCTTTGGTACCAAAAAATTTTCATTATAAGATTTTGTATTATGAAATCTTGCATTTAAAAATGTTGTGTTCCATAATTCGTTAAATTTTTTTGGGTGTTTTGACAATTTTGTGAATTTTTGGACAGGCAGTCCAAATTTTTTGTTGGCGAAGTTATATTACACAAATATGCAAAATTTGATTAATTCTAAGTGATTTTACATCGTACCTACTAAACTAATACACTTTCAATTTTCTCATACTTTCTTTCTGTAATGACCAAAATTTTGTACAAAATTTAAAGAAAAAATAAAGAATTTTATGAACATTTTGTAATATTCTTGTTTTATTTGAAATGAAAGAGATCCCAAAGTAAATAGTGGTGGCATACGAATAAATATGAATTTATAGAATTTTGGAATAAAAGGTCTTGGAACTCGTCAGAAATAAAATAAATTATTTTGGTTTTATAAATTTACACCAAATCTAATTCTTTTTGAATTGCTGTCAAAATTTTTTGATTCTAAGATTTTGTATTAGGTATATGAAATCCTGTTTTTAAAAATGTTGTGTTTCAAAATGTCCTAACTTTATTTGTGTGTTTTGACATTTTTTTCCCATTTTTGAGCCTGCAGTTCAAAATTTTTGTCAAAAGTGACACTATCCAAATTTGGACAATTTGATTAATTTAAACCAATTTTACATATTACCTACCTACTAAATTTTATACCTTTAATGTATTCTTATACTTTTTTCTGTAACAACCAACATTTTGTATTAAATTTAAAAAAAAATAGTTAATTGTATGGATATTTTTGTTTTATTTGAAATGAAAGATTCCAGAAGAAATAATGTTGGAATATAAATGGATTCTATTCTATGGATTTAGAAAATTTTGGAATAAAAGATCTTGAAACCCGTCAGAAATTAATAAATTATTTCTTGGATCCGATTAGAAATTATAAAATTATTTCTTGAAACCTAGCAGAAGTTAATAAATTATTTCTTGGAACCGATTAGAAATTATTTAATACACTATTTCGTTTTTATAAATTAACATCTAATCTTATTCTTTTTGAATCGCCGCGGCCGTCAAAATGCTTTGGTAGGTAGGTACCAAAAAGTTATAAATTTTAAATTAAATTTGAATCTAATATTAACTTCACTTTTTTTTATTTCTTTTCTAATTCTTTATGAATTGTGGTCAAAATTCTTCGGTACCAAAAAGTTTTGATTATAAGATTATTAAATCATTCCAATATCATGTATACCAAAATCTCCTAAGTTAATTCTTGAGCAAGCAGCAATTTGGACAATTTGATTGATTTTATCCGATTTTACATAGTACCTACTAAATCTCATAACCGTATTCTCGTACATTTGTCTGTAACGACCAAAATTTGTTGGTACCAAAAAGTTTTGATAAGATTTTGTATTAAGAAATCTTGCATTTAAAAATGTCAAGTACTAAAATCTCCTAATTTTTTAACATTTTTAACATTTTTTTTTGTAATTTTTGAGCAGGCAATTCAAAATTTCTGGCAAAGTGACACTATACAAATTTTAACAATAATTGTATTAATTCTAAAGGATTTTACATTCTTTATTCTAAATCTAATACTTTTTCCACATTCCAATCCTTTTTTTTTGCAAAGACCAAAATTTTGTACAAAATTTCAAAAAAAAAAATGGATTTCATGGATATTTTGTTATATTTATTAATTTTTTGTTTTTTTAATGAAAATGTATTGAAATATGAGAGTCTATTCTGTGGATTTATAAAATTTTGGCATAAGGGCTTGGAAGTCGTCAGAAATTAATAAATTATTTCATTTATAAACTTTACTCAAAAGGTAAAATGGCTTCAGTAAATTTTAAGATATTTTAGGAAAAAAACTTTTAATCTTCAAAAAAATTATTCCGGAAAAATTATTTTGAATAGGAGGCTAAAACTTCAACCAAATGTCAATTATTAATCATAAGCCGATTACACACAAATGTAGCTAATTTATCATTTATTTTAAATAATACAAAAAAAAAACTTTATTGGCTTAAGTCGATTTAAGCCACTTTACCTTTTGAGTAAAGTAAATTCATAACACCAGAAATAAATTCAAATGAAAACATGATGCATAAAATTAAATCGCCCTAGTTTTGTCTCCATCCTATAATAATTTTTATAGGTACATACACAATTTAGTATGACATTTGAACTTTATATAAATAGCTTAATCTTGATGATCATTTGACCAATTGTAGCCAAAATAGAATATTTTGAAATTGACCAAATTTTCTTCATGATTTTTTTTTTTTTATTAAAACTCAATTTCATATAAAATGAGTTCACAGAAGCCTGATATTTAACCTTTTTATAAACCTTTTTATTTTTAAAGATTCAACAATTAAAACCAAAGTTGTAAGCGTTCAAAACTGGTTAAAGGATAACGGCTAACTTTTTTCGACTGAAGCTTGTTGATAAGCAACAACACAATTACCCATGTCCAATGTCTATGCCAATTATAATATAAATAAATGTTTTTATAAACATGTTTTTTGGTTTTCTATTTCGGGGAATACCTTGATAGGCAAATAGAAATAAAAATTGTCTACTCTGATTATTACAGTTCACGTGCTGCTGACCCTCACTGCTACAGATACTGTGGCTAAAGATGGAATAGCGAAGCTTATCTATCTATTATGTACATTATGCCAACAAAACAATGAAATAGAAAAAAAAGAAACAGCAATTTTTTCAACATCGATGAATTCGAAATTTCACATTAATTTAAATTCGTTAGCTAAACCGATATCACGTATTGAACAAAATAAGTTCAGCTCTGTTTTTTCATTTAGTTTGTTCAACAACAGATCAACAAAATAAAATGAATAGACGAGGAATTTTACTACTTGTTGTATGTAGTCTAGCGCTACAATTGTCAATTGGAATTCCATTAACTATAGATGAATATACTCTTCCACGTTACAGATTTTGCTCTGAATCTATAATACTGACAGTGAATTTATTTTGTGAAGGCACTGGTGTGATTACAAATATAGACAATCGTAAGTTATTCAATTTTTTTTCATCATTTATTTATTCATCTTTATGATATTTCAATTGGTTTATTAAAAAAAAAAAAACATTTATTTTTGTTATTAAATCAGATTTAAATGATATAAGGAAAGAGTGCTGCGTCAATCCTTGTACCGTAGACTATATATTCCAATATTGCAAGAGACCGAAGAACAAATATTAAATAATTCATCACAGTCAAATTTTATAAATTAATATTATGTAAACATAAATAAAAAATAATAAAATAAAGATTGTTTCAATTTAGTGAATAAATAATGGAGTACCTAATGAAATGGAAGTAATAGGTAAAAAATCGTTATTGATGTTTAAAAAACAAAATATCTAAAGTTGACGCCCCTCAGAAAAATTCACTATCACTAAAGATTTAAGTTTATAATGGAGACGTTCAAATTTAACAATATAACACCATACCTATACATACAAATAAAATTTAAATATGTACAATGCAAGTGTTGCCTTTTTTGCAAATTGTATGGTACGTTAATACTTTTTTAGTGCTTATGCAGCGTGTTTTGTATAATATGCGACAAAATGCTAGGACGTGTAGTATGGCATAAGACAAACAAAAATCATAAGGGAATGGGATCTATTTCCCCCTGTTTATGCGAGAGGGACAATTTTCTAAACAATCAACTTGAAAAAAAATCAACGGCAACACTAACAATGTTATGTTATACCTTTTTTAAAGCCAAAAAACGCCTTTTTCAATTTTGTTTTTAAATACAATTGATTTAGTTAAGAGTTTTGGAAAAATTAATTTTGAAACTCAAATTTAAAATAAAATGAAAAAAAACTACTTTTGTTCAAAACGTTGCTTTTAAGTTATTAAATATTTTTGTTTTTAATATTCAATGTTATTATTAATTAATTAGTCAACAAAAATATCTTCTAGATTTTAAAAAACAAATGAAAATAAAAAAATTTACTTGGCTATCTACACTGAACCAAAAAGGTACATGATATTCATGAAAAATTTTCTACTTTTAATGCACACTGCTTAAAAATTGAGCCAAATATCGTGTTCATACGATTTAGGTATAGTTGTATGAATTGATTCCTACGAGTATGAACGAGTCATGCAGCTCATGAATTATTCATAAAATTTATGTATTTGATGTTCATAAATCCAATGTTATATGAATGAATTTCATTTAAAGTGAATTTTCTTTAGGTACTATACATACAAATTATGAATATGTCCATGTATGCTATGAAAAGTTTACCTAAAGCATATGATCTCAGTCATTTATTTTATGTTTTATTCCATAAAAAAATATGAATCGTTCATTATTTTTATGAATTTATGAAATCAATTCATAAAACCTATAATTCTGTCCTTAGATAATATGAATGCATTCATTAAAACTATGTATAGCTTTCATGAAAAATATGAATGGTTCATTATTTTTATGAATACCTTTTCATAAAACGCATGAATTTTTCTTAAAATTTATGAAATCAATTCATAAAACCTATAATTCTTCAATCTTCGTTAGTGGTTTATAACTTAAACCTATATGGACTTGCTGCAAATGAAAAGCTGCAAATTAAATGAAAATAATTTCCGACTTTCCTACAAAGTCTGAAGTGCTAGTGAAATTGCAAAATACATACCTCAATTTAAAAGTTCGAGTGATCTCCGCTCCAAAGATTGTGTTTCGCCCAGGTATGACAGTTGGACTCATCAGCAGATGCTGCCGTACCCTAAAGACGCGAATTATGGTCGATGCTTACCGATTCTTATAAAACTCGCAGCATGGATTTCATGATCGGGTGATATTTTTTATGAATCTCGATTCATAAAAAAATTTTATCGAAGAACTTGGTTGAAGACCAGTGATCATAATTTTCATGAACAGTTCATGCTCTTGCCGATTTCATTTGTATTTTAAATTCATAGAACCTAGGAATAAATGTATTAAATTTATGAACTGATGCATGAAGACTTAAAAAATCTAGGTTCATGATTCATAAATTATAGCAATAGACATTAAACTTATGAATTGATACATGCAACCAGGTTTATAAGAACCATCCATAAAATTTAGGACTGTATTCCTAATTTCTATGTATTTTTCATAAAAAAGTGCAATTTTCAGAGTATGAACCGTTCATGCTCGTATGAATAAAATCATGAAAACTATGATCAGTGATTTTAAATGAAATTCTTCCATACAAATTTTTTTAAGGAATGGAGACACCCGTTCATGAAATTTATGACCGTTTTTTTATGAATTTTCGGAAAAAATCTGCTATTTAAAAAAAATTATTTTCAGTGTACTTCATACCTACATATTATGTACATAAGTGGAAATAGTAGTCGGACCAAATTAAAGTCAGATTGTACTAGTTAAATAAAAAGAATTCTTTCCTTTATTTTCAATTTTTGTATACATTTTTTAAGAAGAAAATTGGCAAGCCAATTGTATTTATCAATTTTGGAAATTTAAAATTGAATTTCAAAAAATATCGCTTTTTTTAATTTTCCATTCAATAAAAACAAAATGTTCATTGGAATAGTAAAGTGACGTTTACCAACAAACCCTTGCGAAAATCTACTACAGTAAGTAATAAGTTGTTTGGTAACTTGAAATTTTCACCAAGTTTCATAAACTTGGATTTTTTTTCGAATCGGTTCTGTCAGCAAATTTTGATAGTTAAAAAAAAAACAAGAAAGCTCACGTTACCAAACACACCTAAGAATTCTCTTGTTAGCAAAATTTTCTGTACGCCATCTGATTTCTTAAAAAAAATTTAAAAAATCGTTGGAATGGTTTTTTCAAAAAAAATAAATTTTTATATATAAAATTTTCAAAACATTTTTAAGAAAAAACAATTTGTACGTGATTTTTTTAATTTTTATTAATGCGGAGTTAAAAAAATAAATTTTGAAAAAAAATTCACCACCCATTTTCGAAATATCGAATTTTCAAGAAATAATTTTGAAATTTTTTTTTAAATCCAAAATACATATGTTTTTTTTTTGAAATTTTTTTAAAAATCCAAAAATAACATTTTTGAAAATTTTAGTAGGTACACAAAATTTTAAAAACTTTTTGAAGCATTCTCCACAAAAAATTGATCAACATCAGTTGAACCGTTTTTGAGAAAATCGAAAATCAAAACAATGGTTCTATATGGGAAGTATTATTTAAAACTATTTTTCGGAATGTAGAATGTAAGCTTTTTAAAAAAAATTACTAATGTTTATTTTAAAGTTGGTCACGTTTTTGAGAAAAATAAGAATTTCATTTTTATTCTTAAAATTTTTTTACGGCAGCTACTATTATTTTTGGTCCTAAAGCCTAGTACGCTGCTGATGCGAAACGAAAATGTCTTGTGATCTCCAAACAGACAACGAAACGCTTGCGAAGACACAACGGAAAATATCCTTGGAGAGTTTCATTAATTCCAAAAACAAAATCAAACATAAACACAAAAAATCAGAGAAACCCATGAAGTAAGAAAATGATAAGCAAAAAAAAACACAAATAAAACTCAAATGTCATTTTTCCGCACACAATAAATAGTCTGTATAATTAATTCAGTGCGAAAAAGGAGCGGAAACTTCTCCAAATAATCTGCTACAATTATGAATTTCGCTCTTCGAACAGCGTACTGCAAAACGAAAAGCAGAACGAAATTTTCCGTTTATGATTTCGTTGTGTCATTTTTGTATGGGATTTTTCGTTTCGCATCAGCAGCGTACTAGGCTTAAAAAATGAAAAAACCTGTCGGGGGAGTGCTAAAAAGACGCTATGTAATCAAAAATTGACCCACCAGACAGACAGACGGACAGAATTGCGAGACCCATTTTTTTCGACTTCTTTATGATCGTAATGTAAAATTTGATCAAAATCGCGCCATTTTTTTTCAACAAATCCATAACTTTATCAAAACCTAAACTACACATTGGTATCTGACATAAATAAGAGAACTGTGATCAAAAAATGTATGACTACTTATGACACTTGTCTTTTATAAATCAGATGTCACAATGGCGTCTTTCAAAAATTTGTATGTAACTTCTTTTAATTTTTATGAAAAAGTCTTTTTCGTCTTAAACGTCGCAAATCAAAATTTCAGCAAATTGGAGTTCTGACTTTGATTTGCCAGCCCTACTGTTCTACACATGCAAAAGGATTATTACCCCGAGCGCCATCATCATCATCATCACCATCCATCCCTTAGAATATAGCATCATCAACGCATTACACAAAATTAACGATGAAATGTCGGCTGAGGTGAATATGTCAGGATAATGTTAAGACACAAACACACATACACTATTGGATAGCTATACAACAACTCTCGTCGTAAGAGTAAGGTGTTAAAACAGATTTGCCAAAGGTGTTGAAAGAAACCTGTTATCGATGTCGGCAAGTTTACGAGCCCAATATACAGTTCAACCCATCAGTCTCCACCCCCCCGCCACCCGTTTCCTCACCCACAACATCCACTAACCTCTCTCTCACTCTCGGGGGTGAATGTTGCTGTTGTTTGGATAATAGTTTGGTTATTATCCTTCGCTATACATAGATAGTAAGTTAGTATGTGCGTATCTGGTTTTAGTTTAATATAAGTCAAATAGTTCACATATATACGATTCATCCTCGTCGTTGTCCTTAGTGACAAATTATATTTACTCGACAAAACTGTTTACACCTTTAATATACGCGCCAGTCTCTAGACCCATTCAAGCTTCAGGATCATGACATCCCGTATATATGTCATCAAAACGGTGGTGTGCTCCTTTTGTGTTCGATGAGGCTTTGACGGGGCATAGATCCTTGTTTATCATCTTTGTGTTGCATTGCGACGAAATAAATATACACGGCGGTAATGCTCGTCTCATGTGTATATGTGTGTGTGTTTGTGTTTGACTTAATTTCATCTGACAGATTTTGACTTAATCTTCAGTGATGGCAACCGAGTTGTCAAAATATGGTAATAAGATGTTTTGGGACGAAGACGCCAGAAAAGCCACATATAGCGGTTAAGGTGGTGATGATGGTTATACATATATATTATATTGTTGCTGTGTTGCGATATGGTTATGATGATGATGAAACCTGAATTTGATGTTTATAATGAGGGTAGGGGTTGATGAAGAGGGACATTATACGACGACTACGAAGAAGACGCGTACCAATGTAGCATTTGGCTGGTATATTTAATGCGTGTGATTTATCTTCGAAATGATGACTTTTATATCACATCAAGGCGAAAGGTGAGAAAATTATGATAATTATTATCATCGAGAGTTGAAGTGGGTGATGGTTAAGAAATTTCTATGTCTGGTGGACGCGAACGGGGGTGGCGAGGGGAGGGTTTGTTGTGAATTTTTATTTGTAAAATTATGCAGATGTTTGAAAAAAAATCGTTTTCATTTACTATTTGGGCTGTTGAAGGTAACAACTATAGCAAAATTGTACTATATTTTATCAGAAATATGCGAAGAAGACACCTTAGAAGCCATTGAATATTTCCAAAAGTTTTGCTCTTTAAGATGAATTGAACCAAGCAAATATGGTTCCTAATGGTTTGACCAACAATTTCAAAAAATTTAAAACAGATATTGCTTCCTCAGGGTTTCTCAAAAATCTTTAAAGATTTATTCAACTTCAAAAGATTTGAAACAGTTATTGCTTCCTTAGAGTTTCGTAAAAATCTCAAATAATTTAGGAACATATTTTAGCGAAAAAAAGAAAAATAAAAAAGTTTCATAGTAGCCCAAAAGATAACTTTCGATAAAATTTCTATTAGACTTGCAGTAAAGAAGTGATTGTTGCTTATATAAAGCTTGCATTTACAAATCAAGAAATGTGAACCATATTTTGTCCTTTCTAACAATTACCGTAAAAGTAGATGCCTGTCTAAAATTTGGATTAAACCAGAAATAAAGTTTGAAGAAGTGATTGCATACATAAAGTTTCCATTTATAAGTAAAGAAATGTGAACCAAAAATTGTTTACGATATTGATTCCTTAATAAGAATTACCTTAAAAGTAGATAAAAACCTAAAATTTGGACAAAACCAGGAAAAAAGTTAAAAGAAGTGATTGCTTGAATAAAGCTTGCATTAATAAATCAAGAAATGTGAACCAAAAGTTGTCAACGATATTTTTTCTTAAATAATAATTACGTTAGAAGTGGATATCTGCCTAAAATTTGGACCAGGCCCTGAATCAGGTTCAAAGAAATTGATTGCTTATATAAAGCTTCCGTTTATAAGTCAAGAAATATGAACCAAAAGTCCTACACAAGAATTACTTTAAAAGTAGATATACCTACCTTGAATTTGAACTAGACCAGGAATTAAGTTCAAAGTAGTGATTTCTTATATAAAGCTTCCATTTATAAGCAAAGAAATATGAACCAAACAAATTTTCACGAAAATTTGGCCTTAAAATAATTACCTTAGAAGTAGAAACCTACTTTAATTTTGACCAAGTCAGGAATAAAGTTCAAAGAAGTAATTGCTTATATAAAGCTTGCATTTAGAAGTCAAGAAATGTGAACTAAAAGTTGTTTACGATATTTTTTCCTAAATAACAATTACTTTAAAAGAAGAAATACCTACCTAAAATTTGGACCAGGTGAGGAATTTAGTTCAAAGAAGTGATTGCTTATATAAAGCTTCCATTTATAAGTCAAGAAAAATGAAAATTCGGAAATCTTACTATCTTATATAAGGACCTTTTAGATTGTGTTACAGGGCAGATAAACACCAACATTGTTAAGGGAATTTTTAAAGGTATCTCAAAAGCCCTTAACAAAAAAGAAAAACGTGTCTTACAATATTATATCTAGTATATTTAAAATTCTTTTACCATTACACCATAAGGTACAACTTATATTCTATACATATTTACCAAGTAATCAAATGGGAAACAAATTGAATTTTAATATTCAATGTGTCAATGGAGCTTATGTATTTTAAATGAGTCCACTAATGAACCTGATGCTGAGAGTGTGTCACACCCGCTGGGGTCATAAAAACAAATACAACACAACGACATTTTTCGACCTTTTTTTTATATATATATCGCGCATTTAGAATATCAATAAGCTAAAATACAAAAACTTCGCACTGGCCATCTTAAGAAATATCAAACTACCTACCTCTAATGGAAACGAGAATTTAGGTTTATTTTTTTTGTTTTTGTTTTTGTTCGAGGAAAAAATGTCCTTTTAACCTAAACCATGCACCTAGGGTCATAAAAAAGTTATATAAGCGCGTATTTTTACGATCCACCGATGTTCAATATTCAAAAAAGGTATAATACAATAACAGCCACCCCCCTGAAAACCCATTAACCTCTCTCTCTCTCTCACGAGTCATTGGGGATGATCAGCGTGTGCGTCATCGTCATCATCATCGTCATCGTCAAGTCGTCGTCGTCGTCGGGGTATAGAAGGTTAAGTATATTTTTTTGTTTTTTTGTTAGCCAACATCTGTTACAAAATCTAAGATAGTTTTGGCGAAATTTAGAGATTTTATTCCAGGGATGCCTCCAGAGAGGGCTATAAATTCTAAATTGTCTTTTAAGGGTGGCAGAGGGTTTATTTGAAGTATCCCAGGTATGTATGCATATTTCAGTCTTTTTTTTCTTTGTTTCTTACACAAAATACCGATAAAGGGTTTTTCGAGAGTGAGTTTTTCAATTTTCCTTTAAATAAACATTCAAGCCATCTGACGGCGGTGTGCATTTTGTTGGCTGCTGCCGCGTGGATTCATTTGATAAAAAATAATAATTTTATAAGTAAAAAAAATTCAAATTCGGGGAATTTTATGAACTCTAAAAGCATGTTGTTGTTCATAAATATATTGATTACATAGATATAAGAAAAAATGCAAGCAAATTACATAAGAAACTTCTTATATCTTAAGAAGAAGAATCAAATAAAATAAAATATTCAACTTTACTTGCAGAAATGAAATCACACAAAAAGAAAAGCTCTTTTAGTTAAATTCCTTTTATTAGATTATGTAAAGTAGGGGGGAATTTCATTTCATGGTGCTCTACTCTATATGTTTTTATTGGATGCATTTCCTTTGGTTTGCTCGCAAGAATTTTAGTTTTGTTCTTTTTTTTTTTAGTTTTATAAACTTCAGAGCGAATTGCAATTTAGTCATTTCAAAATGAGTTCCACTTTAGAGTAATTTTGGTTTTGCTGTTTTAGAGAAAAATAGAATCGACGACCGAGATTTTAAAATTAATACAAAAAAAACAGTAAATGAATACAAGAAGTTGGTTTTTTTGATTGTAAAATAAACGTTGAAGTAAAATTATCTAATTTTGACAATTTTACTGGGCGAATCATTTTCTTTTGTTATTTGTTTTAATTTAACCGAAGTAAAAGCAGAAAACTAGGAGCCTGACAGCCTTAGGACCTAGTTAGGACACAGAAAGAGATAGGAGTTAGAAAGAGAGAGAGGGAGGGCGAGAAATAGAGAGAAAGATAGAGAGAAAAAGAGAGAGATAGAAGGAGAAGACAGAGAGTGAGAAAGAGAGAGAGAGATACAGAGAGAGATAGTGACAGAGAGATATAGAGACATAGAGAGAGAGAGACATAGAGAAAAAGAGATAGACATAGAGAGAGAGAGACAGAGAGATATAGAGACATAGATAGAGAGACATAGAGACAAATAGAGAGACATAGAGAGAGAGACATAGAGAGAGAGACATAGAGACAAATAGAGAGACACAGATAGAGAGACATAGAGAGAGAGACATAGAGACAAATAGAGAGACAGAGATAGAGAGACATAGAGAGCTCGACCAAGGGACAAGAAACGTCAACATTTCAGTCTAAACATTTTTGACTACACACTTTCACTCTCCGACTAATAGGAATCCAAATAAATCGATTTTCATTTTAAAAAAAAGGGAATAAAAGGGTGCCGTGTCATAAGCCCATATATTGAAAAATATGGTCTAATGACGCTTTCCCAAATTGACATAAGGCCATATTCCACTTTTAACCGTCTTTCCTTGTTTGATAAATAAACCTAGCCAAATGTTTTTGTCCAACACTTTAACTGTAATTCAGTTACGGCGTATAATCAGTGAAGTGCCCCCTGCTTGGGCACACTAAAGGATTTGGGGTAGGTGCGAGGTTTGGTGTATGTAAAGTTTCTCTTGCATTTGAAGATTCTGCGGATTTAAAAAAACAAAAAATCAAATTTTTGTCAGTTAACGCAAGTATTATGAGGCCATAGTTAGATATTTCCTTAAATCGCAAAAAAATATATGGCACTATGACACTTTGTCAAAGCGACAAAAGTCCATTTGTTCGAATATGGCCTTATGTCACTTTGCTAAAGCGTTATTAGACCATATTTTGTAATATGAGCTGAGAAGTGCAATATGAACAAATTTAAAATTATTTATTAATGTTTTAAAACAACATCAAACATATTACATTGTCACTCCAAAATCAATATCATCAGATATGAATCCCTATTACGATTGTCAATCCTCAATTCATCGCTACAACTAGTCTAAATCCAAAAATTTCAAAATAATTTTTTTCCGTCATAAGGAAACTTGTTGTGTTCTGCGCATTTCTTACATATTCCGCATATTCCTACGTGCAGTAGTTCCTTCAGAATTTTAATAATGGAATATAATCATAATGTCGAAAGTCAGTATTTGACGTACTTAGGTTCATTTTGAAAAATGTTGTAAACGTGACTTAGACTAGTTCTGCATTGAAGCGACGAATTATTGATTGTCAATTATCAATTGTACTTTTTTTATAAATTTTTGTTGGTTTTGGATTTTGTTTCCTTCTTACTCCCATTAGTATTTTTGATGTTCAACATTTCGATTAATTTCGTTTTTTAAACGTTTTCAATCCACTTCTTTATGCGTTGTGTTGTGAAATTGGTTCATTTGCAGATAGTTTTTTATTTCTTGGTACAAAATGTAAGCAAACTTTATGTTGTCAAGTTTTTAAAAAATTAAGTTTTAATTAACCAATTTTGAATATTTATCAACTATCAATTGATGTTTAATTGACAATCTTATTTTTGTAGGCATGTCATTTTCAAAGTTTATAAAAAATAAATAAAACATCAATTGTGTCGTACATACATAAATACCTACTTGCTTTTATATAATATGATCACAACCCTGGTTTGAAAAACTGAGCATTGTGTTTACGAAACCCGATATTTCGGACACCAAGCTTCGTAAATGGTTGCGGTTTTCAGTGCTTAATTGATAATAATTACTTTGGCGGAAATTTTTTGGCAGAATCAAAAAATGTTGATATCTGAATTTGTAGCTAATTAAATACTGTCTTGTTGCGCAAACCAAAAACTTGAAGCTCGCATAGTTTCTTAGTTATTAAAATTTCCGCTAAAATAAGTCTGAAGTTAGCAGACGAAATCTTAAATAATACGATTTTTTTAAGTTTGATTTATACCCAAATTTGTACCTAGCTTTCTAAATGTTCTTGAGTTGCATAAACCTCGATTTTGTAGCTCAAAAAGTTTATGTTATATTCAAGTTTCCGCAAAAACAATAATTCTCTTGGTGTCAAAAATTATAACTTTTTAAATGCTAATTTGTTGCGCAAAAATTTTTTTCAAGCTTTTGTGGATCATTTCTTGTTTGAATTTTAAGTTTAAAAAGTGCATTTCTGGTAATTTAAAAAATAAAGGAATTTGACGGAAAAAATCTACTTTTTAAATGCTACTTTTCTGCACCAAGTAAAAATTTGAAGCTCAAATGGTTTTTATATTCAAGTTTTCAATATACATAAAAAAAATCTAAAAAAAAATATATTTTTTTTTTTTGCACCAGTATTGTTTCATATGATTTTCTTCACGATGCTTTTGTGAAAATTGAAGTAATAATGAGTTTTAATTTAATTTTGTTATCAATTTGATTTAGAAAACTGTCAGTAGGAAAACTTTTTTTATTAAAATAAAAACAATTTTAAGTATTTTGCTTGAAATTTTTAATATTTAAAACTACATATAAAATTTTAATGTTAAAACTTAAATATTTATGTTTAACTTAAACTTCTATGTTTTACATTTTCCTCAGTGAAAATTGTCACATAAGCCCTTATGTTGAACTTAAATATATATGTATGTAAGTTTCGTTTCAGCAAATGTGCCTAAATGACCTTATTTTAGTTTAAATTATGAAATATTTTTATTAACTAATATTTCATGATATTTTTCAAAACTATAAAACTTAAAATAATATTGATTCATAAATAATATAATATCTAAATACGATTATTATTATAATTCACACATAAAATGAGTCTCTATTGGCTGACAAAATTCAAATCTCTAAACACATTTCTATTTTATTCCCAACCAATCAGCATTTTGATTCAAATTTATACATAACGTTGTTGATGATGCCCCCCTTTCAGCATTTATATTATCTTATCTCACCAAACACCATCGCAACAATTTCATTTATTCCAATCAAATCGGTATATCGGGTTTTCAGTGTGAATTCTACTTCAAAATCACCAGAAGCACAATATTCTATATCCATGATTGACCCTCTGAATGCAATCAAAATGGTTTACTCTCTCTCTATCTCTATCTCTCTGTCTCTGTTGCCCCAAAAAATATGGAATATACAAAATCAGTAGCAATGGTAGTAGCAACAATAAATTGGGGTATTAAAAGTGCAATCAAAATTTTTCGGATAAATCCACCCGCTAAACACTGAGGTAATCTCTGCGATTCATTCTAAACTGATGTTACTTATATATTCTATCGATACCCCCCCAAAAACTGACGACCGTCACAGGGGTGTAAAGTGTGTGGGGGATGGGCGGGGCAGTATGCATAAATTAATAACAATTCCTGATCGAGTTTTATTATTGTCGCAACAATTGCGTTTTGAACGACATACAGTCCTGATGATGCCCGTGTGTTTGATAGGGAGGGGGGAGGGGCACCTGCACAGTTGTTATAGAAGGGATATATTCAGATACCCTTTTTTACCCATCACAAACTCAACTTCATGTGGAACTAACCATGTTTTTGTGAAGTGATTTCGTTTCATTTTCGAGTGGATTTGCAGATGTTGGACGACATACATATATACAGATCTGCATCTGGCTTGTCCTTTCAATTGGTGTCCAGAGTCTACACACTATGAATGTACATATAGGTATAGGTATATTTTTTGTTAATGGGTATGTCATCAGGTCATTTCTATGGCCAGTGCATGTGGCAAGAAGTGACGAAACTAAACAGTCCTCTATACCAGTTTTCCAAAAATAACAGAAATCCTCATTTTTATGATGCTGTCATCGATATACCTTCATACATTCTATGAAAACCTTGTATTGTATATGGAACGTTCGGTCGTCGTTTATTGTAAGGTTCTTCAACCAATTCCATTCTGAAGCGATTATTTTTAATGCTCTTTTAGTTGCTGAACCAACCAGTGGGGTCGTTCAAATGTAAATGAGGCATTCAATTAAATTCGAATTGTTATTTCTTTTTTAAGTTTTGAAATGTTTGAGTCCACCTTCATTGGATCGTGCTGTAGAAGAAAACTGCGGCTCAGTTCGAGCATGCAAGAGGTTCAACTGGGCGGGCGAAACTACAGGCAGCTAGCTGGGAAACTAAGCTTGCGCAATGAAAGTAGTATTTGACTGCTATTTTAGAGGTCTGGGTTGGAGCCCTACTCAAGACAGCTTTAATTTCTTTCTACCCCTAGTTTTAATTGGGCGCCACCCGTGTGATGGTTAAACACTTCATTTCTCCACCTCGATGGGACGGGGCTGAAAGGGAAGACCGCGATTCAGTTCGAGCAGACAAGAGGGAAAAATAGAGGTGCTGGAGACAGATAGCTGAGAAACAAAGCTGATAAAGTGAATGAAGAACTTGACTGTTAACTTAGGTCTTTGCTGGAGCGCTGCTCATGACAGCTTTATTTTCTATATACTCCTAGTTTCAACTGGGCGCCACCCGTGGGATAGTTAAACACCTCATTTCTCCACCTCGATGGGACGGTGCTGTAGGGGAAGACCGCGACTCAGTACAAGCATGAAAGGGGACTAGTATGAGTGCGAAATTGGATGCTGCTAGCTGAAAAACTAAACTGGTGCAGGGAATACAGTGCTTGACTGCTTACTTAGAAATGTGGGTACGAAACCTTCTCTTATTTCTCAGTTCACTGTACCAATAAATAATTCTTTCTGTTTTTCTATTCCTTTGAACTAGTGATGGGCAATTAAGGTTGTATTTAAAAAGACCTACGATCTCACTAAATCAAAAAAGTGGCCATTTTCCAAAACTGCCACTTTCCTTAGCACAACCCCACTGTTTTTGTATGCTTATTTCTAAAGTGCCTATATTGTAATTTCTGTTTCCTGGAAAATGTATATACAATTCCACCGTGTGCATGATTGTCAAACTCTCTGGTGTTGTAAATCTGCCCAAAATGCCACAATACACAACACCGTTCAGGCTATATATAGAGTGTGAGTGTTACTCGAAAACCTCTCGCATATTCATTTGGGAGTGCGGGTGAAAAAAGACAATAATCTCAATGGCAGTCGCCAAATCACCAATCACCACCTCCATTCGATTGTCCTCGTCCATATGGAGTATCGACATTGTCGACGAACTCTGGGAAAACGAAGCATCATAATAAAACCATTTGATGTAGATTTGCGGATGCGGATCTATCTCTCTGATGGTGTTGCTCCTGGCTGCCACCATGGTACGTATACATTCTATACCAACGATTGTCCTCTGCGTTTTTTGGGGAATATATATACGACGAAATCTGTAGGATCCCTCTCCAGGTCGTCGTCGTCATCGGTCGATTGGGTGATGGTGATGGGCAATGGTGGGATATATATAAAATCCCAAACAAGCTAAAACGGAAATAATGGGACGTTCCCAGGGACACACAGATATTTCGTATATTTCGATTGGATTTTCGGGAAATTTTCGAATTAGAACTAATCTGCATGTGATTTGGACCCCTGGCAAAACAACCGAACTCAACATAGAACGACGACTATATTATATAAATAGGATGAGAAAGGATGGTCAACATATACCATACCAACAATCTACGAATAACAACCCTGATCGGTCTCCAATGAATTCAAAAATTTTCATTCACAATGATTGGGTGGATTTTATTTTAGCTTATTTTGTTGTTGTTTTATTTTTTTTTTGGAGGAAGAGGGAGATACAATAATTTCTGTGAAATTGCTTAGGCTGGGATTTGTTGGTGGAGAGATAAATTTTTGAAAGGATAGGTAGATATAGGTTCACAGATTAAATAATTTTCAGAAGCGATGGGGATTAATTAAAATAAACAGTTAGCGCTAAGTTTTGATATGAAATCATAATTTCGTTTATATTTTTTTTTTAATTCTTAAATAATTAATAAAATTAGTTAAACTCAGATTTAATTGAACAAAAATTATCAATTTTAGCAAATAGTAATTTTAGAACTAATTGAAACACAAATAATTTTCCTACAATTAAGTTTTGGGCAGCTTTTAAATTTTTGACACAAAAACGGCCATTTTGAATTTATTGGAATTCAGCAAAAAATTCAAAATGGCAGTCAAAGGATTTTTTACCGAAAATTTCAGAATTTAATGACAGGCGTTTTGGGTCTTAGTGAAGCTCCAAATATCATTTTGGAAATATGTAGAACTGTTGACTCCAACATAATTGCAAACTTTTATATTTCATATATGCTTTAAAGAAAATACGTTCTTTCATATGAAATTGATTTAATTTTAAATAATTTCAACCAATTTTCAAACAAAAAGTATCACAATTTAACGTTTTTGTATGCATTTTGAGTACCAAGACGGTTTGAACTTAGTGAAGCTCCAATAGCAAAAATTCTCTTTAAAATTAGTGGAACCGTGCACATATTCGAAACCACTAGCTAAGATTTCTGTTTCACCTATGCTTAAAAGAAGTACGTTTTTTTATAAGAAATTGATTTAATGCTAAATTATTTCAACCAATTTTCACACAGGAACAACACAAATATCACAATTTATGGATTTTTCATGCATTTGGAGTACCAAGATGGCAGACGTTAAAACGTAGTGAAGATCCAATAGCAAAGACTGTTTTAAAAATATGTAAAACTCTTGATTCGAACCTCATTTTAAAGTTTTTTATTTCATCTAAGTTTAAAATAAGTACGTCTTTTTATAAGAAATTGATTTAATTCTAAATTATTTCAACCAATTTTTAAACAGGAATAACGGATTAACAAAAATATCACACTTAATGACCGATGTAATTGTATTGAAGTGTTGACTCAAACACACTAGCAACGTTTTTTGTTTGATCTAAGCTGAAAAGAAGCACAGTTTTTCTTCTGGATTGAAATTAGCCGATTTTGTAGGGATTTGGCGTACCAAGCTATGATACATTAGGTCCCTTAGGGAAGTCCCAATCACAAAAACCCTTCTGAAAATGTATAAAACCGTTGACTCTGATAGACTTAAATGCTTTTCTGTTTAACCTTAGCAAAATAGAATTCCCGTTTTTCTTCAGAAATAAAATACCAAAAAATATACTTTATTTCATATTTATTTAATTTGTTTATTAATTGGATTTGATTTTTCGTACTCCTCAATTCTATTCCCAAACGTTTCTCCAAAAACTGAATCTCACATTTCTGCATAAAAAAAAAACATTTCTTCAGATAACAAGACAAATCTACATCATTACACACAAAAAATAATAACCGCACTTAGAAATAAATGGAATAATTTTGATTTAATTCTCATGTGCAATGATGGCATAGGAAATTATTTAAATGAGTTTTGCACGCTTAAGCTTAACCTTTAACCTTTAACCTTAAACTATTGAACATAACAGCACAGAACAAAAAAAAACTGTATTTCGTATTCATTTGGAATACTTTATGTAGGTATGTTTGTTGCTGCTATTCCCGTGTTCGTCCATTATAGGAATGTATACATAACTAAGCAAATGTTTAGAATTCCAAATAAAATAATCTTTCCTAATCCCCTTTCCTATAGCACTCTCACCTTCCCCCTCCCCATCCCCTCATTCTCTCTCTCTCTACATCACATGTCCAATGTTGCAATAGTAAAAAAAAAAAATCTTGGACGTCGAAATTTCCATCAACAAGGACATTTTATTGCTGCAAAGCTCCACAAACGATCTCGTCATCAGATAATCAACTCACGTATTTGGTGTCCAAGATGAAATCACTATCACATATGCATAAATGTTGAATTTATTTCAAATGATTTCGTCGTCATTTCGTTATATTTCTCTACTTGCTCTTCCTCTCTCTTATAGATGTGTGCTTTGTTTCAGAAGAAGAAACAAAAAAAAAAGGACGAAGGACAAATTGTATCGCATAATTTGTCCACCTGCACGGTGAGAGCGAGAGGCTCGTGGGTGTTTGTGTGTGTGTGTCTGTGATGTTACACAATTACCGATTGTGTCGTATTTTAAGGATTTTTATGATGACAGGACATTTCTTCTTCTCTCTCTTTCCTCTTCACAAATTCCCCCCTCATCAAATTGTGGTTTAGATTCCTACAGGATATTTGTTGGTTGGTTGGTGTCGTGTTCTCCCTCCCCCACTTTTCTTTCTTTAACACAAAGAGTGGCTACACTATATACAAGTATATAGTACAAATGCTGCTGAGCAGAATCATAAAATCAGACTATGGGATCGAAGAGGGATCTAAAACGTATTAAGATATTCATCGGGAGGACATCATATGTTCCAGTTAGATTTTTATGTCTGTCCACTACCACCAGGTTACCTGGAATATATAAAGGACATTCAGTAGTGACACAAAAATGCCTATTTACGAGACAGAGCGCCAGTGTTATAGTCAAGTGGAAATGGAAGGTTTTGCTTGTTTCTTTTTTTTTTACATTTGGCCAAAGTCCAACTTTAGCTATGACTGCGTGTATATTGTATTTGTATGTGGGGGTTCGTATAGTGGAATAAGGATATTTAACTGTAATTTGATGTGGGCGCAAATATTTTAGTATGTCCATTTAGTCCTCTCTTATCTTTCTCGGTATATTATATGTATAGAGCTTGACCATAACTTCTGATCGCAGATGAGACGAAATCGAAATGAAAAAGCTTAAATATATACCCGGGACAGGGACTCGACTTGACCATTCCATATTGGGACGAAAAAGGGTTGAATTCACATATTCCCTGGGGGATCAAGGATTTTCATTGATAAGATAGAGAAGACAACATTCACAGCATCTAACCTACATGTTTTATGATGGGGTTTAGTGTTAAAGGCAAACAAACATAAAGAAATGTAATGTAAGGGAAGGAGAGGGGAGGGGAGGGGAAGAGGTTGGGAGTTTGGTTTTGGGGAGTTTTAGAATTCTTGTGACAATTGGGCATTTAATAGTCGACATAAACATCCTATTTGGGGTTTTCGAATTCCTATATATGGAGACTTGTTTCTTATCCGATAAAATATAAGATAACTGTTTTGAGTTTATATTAAAAATATGTGTGATATCCTTTTACATGAAATGCAGCTCCCGTCTTCCTTATTTAGCAAAAAGGTTGAAACTCCTATGTTTGTCTTCATTATTTTTCATATTTCGATCCAGAAATCATCTCAATTTTCGATTTATATAAGCTTTTCTTTCATGTCAATCCTGGAGGCAAACAAAATCCTTGGTGCACACACAACAAAAATATATATAGACTCTTAAGCTAAGTGCATCAATTATCCTTCATCAAATCGCGTAAGGCCTGTTGACATTTCCGCTTGGAAGAAAAACAAGGATACCTTCTCAGTACCAGTGCATGAAGCAGAAGCAGAAGCAAAATATTTGCATACAAAACCATAAACGTTCATCCTGTGTGTTTGACATTCATCTATGTTGTCCAACACCATTACCACATCTATGCTCCCATATCTCCTTGTAAATTTAGCATCATGGATAAATGATTGCCCCAAAAACTAAAACGCGCATAGTAATCAACATCATCACATGGAATCGGAATGTGTCTCCTGGATCAGTATATCATCAGGACATGCGAACAGAGTGTATCACAGAGAAGCAGCAGCAGTCAACACTCTTATATAGAGCATCGCCTACATGCCTAGCATCCTGGGGTTTTTCCTTCCTTCCGGGATTTTAGCACTTTAAACTCGTTCATCGTGTCCTTAGAGTCGCTGTCGTTGCATGGTGGTTAATATTCTCCAACAAGCAGCCTATGCCGACTTTTCTATGGGAACCAATCCAACCCCCCTTTCAACTTTGCAAATATTTATCCTGTAAGCGTTCAAACGATGTGTAGGCATTTTGGATTATCCTTGCGTGTGATGTGTAAGTGTGTATGGCGTTTAGGGACTTTTACCGGCTGCCTGGTTTTATGATGAATTTATGTTCTAGTTCACCCCCACTATACTGTGGCTCTTAACAAACTAATCCGTTTCCGAGCCTTCATCGTCGTCCTTGTCGTTGTCGTCGTCGTCATCGTCATCGTCGTTGTCTCCGTGTGTTCATAGATTCTGATGTCCTTAGAGCTGAGTGAATAAATGACACAACAACTCCGCCACCGCCAGTTCGTTTAATGCCAATTTAGTCATATGGAACTTAAGTTCGCTTCACGCTATAGCTTCGGATGGTAGCATGATGTGTCCTTGTAGATCCTTTTTTGGCCGCAAAATGACTTAATGGTTTTGTAATTTGTCATCTCGAACATGATGGCGTGGTAGGTATGCTCTTTCAAATGTGTGTTGTGCTTTGGTTGATGGTTCAACGCCACACCGCCAATGTGTCATCATAATTTTCAACCCACCTAAAAACCCCTCTATCACACAGCACACATTTCTAATCCTTTTTCTGTCCTTTGTCAGAGATTCTGATGGAGGGGGGGTTGATTTAAGCCTTCAAACTATGCGGAATTCCCTTACGAAATACATAAGTCGTGTGTTATAGTTAATTTTAGATGGAGTACGATTCACCCATGCAAACATAAACTCTTAACTAAGAATGAAGAACTACCGACAATTTATATCTTCGTCGTCGTTGGGTTAAAGAGGTGCAATATATAAGTAGGTATGTACGTTTGGGGGATGTAAATTAATTTATAGGGTTTTGTTAAGTAGGTGCTATTTTGGTAGGCAGGAAGATTTGATTTTTCCCTTGTTTAAGATAAATGGATGACAGTTGAGTGTTAAGAAGTTCTATTTATTATTCAAGATGTAGGTAGGTATACCTGTTGAGGTTGTTGAGGATAAATGAAAGTTAATCAAGAAGAATGTCAGGAGGAGAAAAAAGAAATTCCGTACATGTTGGAAGAAAAATATAAATACGGTACAAGGGTTATTTCTAGTCAACTGTTCCCGAGAATATATCTCAAGTCTGAGTATTAACCTAAGGCCGCTAATTTCTGGGTTCCAGTTTATAGGTTATGGAATTAAGGGAAAGAAACAGGGCACCGGGTATTGAAGGGAGCTCGTAGTACACGGTTAAACAGACTCCCACCGGAGACCTCACATCATGCACAGAAAGTTAACAGGGACCCATTGGAATGTCACATCCAAGCATGCAACTGAAAAATCCTTCTGAGTTATCAGATCGTAGGCCGGTTATAAATTACGGGGCTTAGGATATTGTTGAGTGATTAAGAGAGTAAGGAATGATGGGATTAGATTAATTATGCCCCAATTAATATGATAACAGACAGTTTTCTCCAAGCAAAAAAGGAAGAAACCAAATTTTAAAAAATCATGCAAACTTGGAAGCAGCCAGAAGTATGAGAGTTTCTAGTTAGTTCTTTAAATGGCTCTAGCTTAAGGCATCTAATACGATAGCATTTTCCTTGACCCGAATAGCAAAGGGCATATGAATTTTGTCAAATTCAATACAAAACACCAACTAATATCAATCAATCAAATATACGAAAAAATGAGTAATAAGCCATCATTGCATGCATTTTTAACTTTAAATGAAAATCCGTATTTCTATTCTACGAAGAAGATGTATTAAACTTTGAAAGCAGTTCCGAGTCAATAGTTGTATACGTTTTTTTAGTAGTTTTTGAAGTGAAATAAAAGTTAACCGTCTTACACCCTGTCGCCTTGGTACACCAAATGACAAATTTTGTGTTGTTTTACGTATATTTTTGATTTCTTTCACTGATCCAACAAACTAAAGGATTAAAACTCCTCATCGCACAATTTCGAGGATGTTTTTTTGCATATCGAAAACAACACATTTGTATACCTGACCACAGCAAACAAACATCTGGCGTACGTTAAAACATCCACTTCTCATATATCCTGTAGGATTTTTTTTTAATTCATGGCATCTCATTTAAACACTCTTTCTTTCACATTTGTTTGAGATCTAGACCATCGTGTGATGTATACTTTAAAATTTATTTATATATCATACAAAACCGTTATTCATCTTTGAGTTTTACACTCTCTGAGATTAAGCACATATATATCCTTGACGATGCGAGAGCTTTGCTTGTCAAGTATAAAATTTTTGTTTGTCCATTTTCCCCATAGAACGTTTTACTCCCCCCGAAAACATTTAAGTATGTATATATACCTTTAGCATATTTTGTATTGCAGATGGCTTAGTAACGACACTCTCGAGGATTTACTAGGATGACAGTGTGCAAATACCAACAGGATTATAATTGGACTTTATTATTTTCAGGTAAATATTTTAATTTTCCTTTTGACTAGTCCTCTGGCGCGCAAAATGTATTTTTGGTATTTCTCTCTCTCACTTCCATCCAACAAAGTTGCGAATTATAAATATTATTGTTTCCCATGAAAATTTGATGAACAATATTCACAGCTCTTATATGAAGAAAATATATACGGTGGTGCAGTGGGGGTTTCCTTTAGTCGTTTTCTATACTGGCTGCTTGGTGTGAAACATCAAGCAAATCCTTTTTGGGACATCTAATCCTGCTTATGTAATATTTTTGTGTCCGCAAAATATTACTGGTGTATTACAACTACTTGAATTTTGTGTTCTGGTGCACGGGTCCTGAAAGTTTTTGTCAAGTGAATTTCATGGCAGAATTTGAAATAAGCGATAGGGTAGAGTGAGTTGGTTTGGTTTAACTTAAGCTTAAAAGTATCTGTGTTGAGATTTACATATTAGTGTTGTGAGGAACTGAAGTTATAGGGAAAGATTTGCAGTCTTCTGGTTCAGATGATCCACATGGCATGCTAACCTGGAGACAGTATAGCTAAGAGCTGATTTGGCTGGAAAAGTCCTGGTTTAGACCGGACTGTAGGGACACTTAATTTAGTAAATTACCCTAAAATTTCATAAATGCCTAGAGACCACTAAACTATAAAACGATTTACAGAAAATTATACCAGATAAATGGTTCTATCACCTGAGATCAATCAAAAATAACCTAAAATTTACCATTCTAAACTAGGTTTTTTCAATTATCAAAACCATCTAGACAGGAACATCTAAATTGTTTAGACTATCTAGTTTGTCTAGACCATCTAGTTTGTCTAAACCATTAAGTTTGCCCAGTTTGTCTATATCATCTAGTTTCTCTGGACCATATAATTTGTCTTAACCATTAAGTTTGTCTAGACCATTTAGTTTGTCTAGACTATCTAGTTTGTCGAGACCATCTACATTGTCTAGACCATCTTGTTTGTCTAGACCATATATAGTTTCTCTACACCATCTACATACTTTGTCTACACCATCTAGTTTGTCTAGACCATCTAGTTTGTCTAGACCGTCTAGTTTTTCTAGACCATCTAGTTTGTCTAGACCATCTAGTTGGTCTAGACCAACCTGTCCAGACCATCTAGACTATATAGATCCTTTGAGCTATATCTAGACTACCTAGACCATTTAGACCATCCACCATTTAAACCATCCACCATTTAGACCATCGACCATTTAGATCATCGACCATTTAGACCATTGGGCATTTGGACCATTGACAGAAATATATAATTTCTACCATCAACAATCAACATGTTTCCTAAGAAAAGCGTAAGCAACTCCACTTCTATCATCCCACTTCTGAATTGTAAAATGTTGCTAAAATTAAAAAAAAAAAATCACGGAAGTCAATGAAATTTTACACTTAAACAATTAAACTTAGCTTGGAAATAAATTATATATATTTATTTCCATAGCTCAATAACCTCTTTTAAAAATGAAGAGATTAATATAAAAGTTGATTTAAAAAATCGTAAAGAGCATCCAACCGCAATATACTATTCATGCCAAACCATACTAGGTATGTACAACAAAAACAAACAAAAACAAAAAAGATATACATATACCAAAAGATTATATCTTCTCCGCAGTTAATATTTAAATTTATATCATCTGCATATGTGAAAAACATCACAAACCATATATAGAGTGAAATTTTTCTGTCCGAATATTATAATAACTTTTTATTTATCGAATTTCCTTTAAGCCTAAATGATTACAGTTGTTATAATAATTGACCACAGTCGATTCCCTGAGAGTCATTAAAACAAAATAAAAAAAAAACAACAACAACGAGTTAAAAATGATCCTTAACATTACCCATTGATATACCTCACATATACGCATATAAAATCAATGCTTAACTTTATTAACCAAATTGATGCAGGGACGGATGTAAATGTTGCCTAAGGAGGAGTGATTTGTTTTTTTTTTTTGAGGTGCCCCCACTTTTGAAAATATAACATTACCTCGCCATTGAGACAATTTAAGGTTCATCCCCTAGTTCGCAATCACTACCAGCAAAAATTCATGCTACAAAATTCACTCAATGAATGCAGGCTAATTCACAATTGACAATTCATCAAGAAATAAATTTCACAAATTTTGTCAACACAATTTACTTCCAAAAAATTCAGGCAATTTTACAATTGGAAATGAATTATGAAATATAATTTATTTGAAGGACATTAAACTCAGTAATTCATTCAACATCGACACTATCAACAGTTCACTATCAACAATAATTCATTTTACACAGTGAATTTTTAACGAATTCAGACTAATTTCACAATTTTTTTCTTTACAAATTACTCCCCACAAATTCTGAAAAGTTCACAATTAGATTTTTCGTTAGGAAATATAATTTATTTCAAGGATAGCAAACTCATCAGTTCATTCAGTTCAATAGCACGGTATCAGACAAATTTCCAATAGATTATTTGTTATGAAATCTAATTTATTTCAAGGATAGTGAACTCATCAGTTCATTCAGTTCAACAGTTCGGTATCAGGCAAATTTAAAATTGAAAATTCGCTATGAAATATAATTTATTTCAGGAATAGTTCATTCAACATCGACACTATCAACAATAATTCATTTTATACAATGAATTTTCAATGAATTCAGACTAATTTACAATGTGAAATAAATTCTCAAATTTTTTCTACACAATTTACTTCCTACAAATTCAAAATTGGAAATTCATAACGAAATAAAATTTATTTCAAAGGTAATGAATTCCACAGCTCATTCGGTTCAACAGTTCGCATCATTTTGTATAGAATTCATTTTCCGAAGTTCATTACAAACGGCTATTTACTCAAAATGGATTTATTTTCTCACTTAAAGCATAACAAGAATTTTAAATAGTAATAATACGCAGCGATTAACTGATTATGTGATTCAATCTTTGGTAATAAATGTAAAATTTTGGTCAGAGTGAACTGGGAAGATAATGAATTCTGTTCATTAGTTTGTGCCCAATGAATTTATCATCAGATACGACTTAAGGGAGTATCCCTGTAATTTATGTCTATACAATTTATACCTGGATAATTTCTTCTTGTCAAAATTTCTTCCTAGCACTAAGATTGAGGATGAGGTTTGGAGGTGGAAATGGGGGGTTTTTACACCCTTCCCTATAAACCCGCACCTGATGAACCAATAAATTTATCAATATTTTTCTCTGAATTTTATTTAAAACTCCCAAATGAGTTTCAAATTTTTGTTGATATACCTAAAAAATCATAAAATTAAATGACAAACAGTACAAACACTAAAACCCGAAGTGTAGGTAATAAAAAAAAATCTGAATTTGATTTTTGATGTGATGCGAGGTGAGTTTTTTTCGTAGGAATTTTTATTTTTTTATTATTATACACAACAACAGCAACGCATTGATGATGTTCATTTTCGCAGAATATGCAATAAAACAGCATGCGTTTTATATGCATCAGTTGGATGCAGAATCGGAATATAAGCACAACCGCGTGCAATTCGTTGTAATTCAATACGAATATCTCTTTGATCCCCAAGCGGTCAGCGAGTGGTCTCTAGCCCTATGCTTTATACTTTTCATGCATATGTATGTACTTCTGTACACGCATATACAATTTAAATGGATTACGATGGAAGCCATAACAATGCCAGGATATACATTTTCCATATGGTTTTGCTGGTCAGTTATTACCTAACCAATTTTCCATATCGCCTCAGCGCATTCGGACATCATCATCATCGCAGTCATCGTCGTCGTCGTCATCATCATCATTGCCACCATCCAGCATCCACCATCATCACAGTGAGAGAGAGAGAACTTAACGGCTTCTGATGCTGTTCGAGGACTATACACAAGGACGAACCCCTATACCACGCGCGCCGCGTCGCACCCTTCCAGGTTTTCCAGGTCATAATGTACAATTATAAATGGATTTTGTGTTTATGCAATCGAAATTACCCATAAATGCACGAATTATATCAATAAATGTGAAGGGAACGACGGCGGCGATCCAGTTCTGGTTCCATTTCCATGCTGTGTGTCCAGTTTGTCCTGTGTGTATTATGTCCTCGATGGAATCCCCCTTGAATCCTAGTAAATGGCATTGCTCCATCTGTCCATCCATGCAGTTGCAGCCAACCGGGGTATATGATGATGCCAGGGTCTATTCTTCATTTGATTCATTTTAATTGGTCAAATGAATGGTGGATGTGGTGGGGGTGGATGTATGATGGGTTGACAGAACAGTAAAACCGGATGAAAAGCATCTAAATTGTATTCGATAAAAAAAAACAACTTAAAGTCTTCCTTGCTTGAATCCGAATTGATTATCCGGGCTTTTTCGAATTGGGAAAATTGTCTTAAATTATTTAAATTTGAATTTGGCAACACTTTTTTTCAAAAAGCCTTTGACAGACGTCAAAATTTCAATTTGTGGGATTAAAAATAAATTTTCAATTTTTTGCAAATGCATTTAACCGTAGATGACTGTATATTCTCAATATAGGCTTACACATTACCCAAAGTGCCAGATTTCACACAGCATCAGCCAGCAAGCAGGAGGCAATAATAATATACCTCCAACAAAACCTACCTACATATATGTATATAAATGTTGGAAGAAAGAGTTTGCCAAAATGCTCCAAAGAGATGGATGTGTGGTAGATGGCAGGACATTGACGATGACCATTGCCAACAGGAAATTATCATATGCGAGCGAGAGGCAGGAGATCGCATTTAATCCTTGAAGAGAAGAGAGATGGGGCAGCTCTAGCCATAGAAATATTTTAATGCTAAGCTTGATATGATGGTAAGCATAGGCGCTATATATGGTGGTCATAAACTAGCTGACGATATTGCTTTGATTATATTATACGAACCCCAAAAAACAATTCACAGTAATCCAGTAAATGAATTATGATTATGTTCACTTTTGCATATAAACGATATGGGAGGATATCTGTACATATTATAGAAAGTGCTATATTAACTGGAATGCTAAATTCAGGGATGATATAGTTGTTTTGTATCAAATGGGAAATTCACTTGGTTTTTATACGTTATTGTTACTATATATAGGAACATAACCACCAAATTATTTTGGTGAAACTTTGAGTGATTTGACTCTTCAAAAGACAGACTTAGATTCCAGAATCTACAAAGCTTTCAGGCCAAAAATTAGTAATGTCTGTTATCTCAGACAGTAACTAAGTGACGTCTGGTATCTGAGACTGAAATTTAGTGACGTCTTGTATCAGACTATAATAAAATGACGTCTCCAATCTCAGACTGCAACTTAGTGACGTCTTCTATCTCAGACTGTAATTAATGGACGTCTGCTATATCAGACTGTAATTAAGTGACGTCTGCAATCTCATACTGTAATTTAGTGACGTCTGCTGTCTCAGCCTATAATTTAGTGACGTCCGCTAGCTTAGGCTATAATTTATCGACGTATGCAATCTCAGACTGAAATTTAGTGACGTCTGCTATCTCAGTAATATCTGCTATCTCAGACTGTAAATTAGTGACGTCTGCCATCTCCGCCAGTGATTTAGTGACATCTGCTATCTCAGCCTATAATTTAGTGACGTCCGCTAGCTTAGACTATAATTTATCGACGTATGCTATCTCAGACTGTAATTTAGTGACGTCTGCTATCTCATACTGTAATTTAGTGATGTCTGCTATCTCAAACTGTAATTAAATTACGTCTGCTATCTCAGATTGTAATTAAGTGACGTTTGCTATCTCAGACAGTGATTTAGTGACGTTTTCTAGCTTAGACTGTAATTTAGTGACGTCTGCTATCTCAGACCGTAAAGGCCTACTTTTCTACCTAATTGTTTCCTTTTATTTAATCTTAAATTAAACGTTTCATTGAAAAACCTAAATTGATAAAAACCAAAAGTTACACTATGAGTTGTTTCTTTTGCATCCAAGTGAAACTTAATTTTTCCACGCACGTGCAGAATTATGAACCATTTTATATCATTTTGCCAACAGATTTTTTTAAATCCTGAACTTTTGAAAAATTAAATCAAATTGAACTGGCAAAGAAGAAACGATTGTAAATGATTGTATGGATGGATGCGGTGCACTATTCCTCACAGACATTTTTTTTTTGTTGAGAAAATAACAACAACAAAACAAAACAAAATATCCTTCCAATAAAACCGATTAGTTGCAGTTGTTTATGAGCATGGATTTATCCCCTAAAAACAACTACTTACCCCACATCACTTTGTTGCCTGAAACATCTTTTCCAATTGGAAATAAAGTAGACATTACGATGATATCCTTCGGGTCATATCACATGGGGATATCTCGCGCCAAACAAAAAAAAAAAAAAAAAAAAACACATTCGAGATGGACATACGTGTGTCTCATAATAAAACTATTACATTTGCAATTACCGAAAATTGTGATGTCCCAAATGTGTTTGTTGTTTTTTTTTTTTTTTTGGGAGTAGTGGTGATGGTGGTGGTCTTGGCCAAACAAAGAGTAATCCTGGTGACATTTTGTTTCGTTTCATCCCGAAACGAAAAACAAATTTATGGCTAATGAGGAAAAGGATTTCAGGACATATTGGTCCTGCTGTTAGCTTAAACATACATGTACATTGCTATATCTATACACAAAAGATTGGACATTGGGATTCTCTAGCCAATGAAGCTAAGTACAAAGTTGGTAATAATTCAACAAAAGGATTTCATTTTTGGGTCCAAATCGAAAACTTACAAGATATCTATAAGGATATGGGTGGAGTTTTTGGAAAAATAAAGGGTTTCTCTTTTTTTGATGTTTATTACATTGAAAAGATAAGTTTATTTATGATAATCTCTCAATTGTATTGGAAAAGTACATTGAAATAGAAGTTGGACGTTTGTTGGGGAAAAGACGTGACAAAATAGTTTTATTTGAAGAGTTAATTCTTTGTAAACAAAAAGGGATTTTCAAAATTTGTTACACCTAAAAAAGCCAACTCACAGGTATGTATATGGCACCATGAACATCATTAAGATTTGACCAAAAACCCATAAAAACGTCTGGCAGACGTTTGGCACCTTAAAAAATGCTTTGAACTTGTATTGTCAAACCATTGTTGTTTAAAAAGAAAGAAAAAAATAAGAGAAAAAGTTTTATAAAATTCCAATTTTGGCTCGTCTGGCAGGCATTTGGCACCTATTGAAATCACGATTTTCACAATAATAGTGTACAAAAAATTTGATAGTTTATGTTTAATTGAATTGTGTTTGTTTGACATGCATTTGGCAAATTAAAAAACGTCTGGCAGCTTTGTTATACATTCCAAACTTTCGTGTTTTTAAATTCGTTTTTAAGAAGTCAAGGATTTTCATTTTAGAAGGTAATTTAGCTAATTTAAAAGAAACTACAAACAGAATAAGTTCTTTTTATAAATAAATTGAGTGAGTTTTCGATATAATAAGTGCATCTGGCAGGCATTTGACAACATCTAGAAATCGCTTTATATCACATATCTGAGGCGCATCTGGCAGGAATGTGTTAATTAAAAAAAAGATTTTTATGTTCAAATACCCATTTAAAGACATTAACTTAATTTATAAAATTAAAAAAGTCTATTTTGAGAAGTTTTTAAGAGCGTCTGGCAGAAATTTGGCACCTTGATGGTAGTTTACGACTTTCGATTTGTAATCTTTAAGACTTAGCCTTAAGTTCATGCATGAAGTATAAAGAAGGATCTTTTTTCAAATATTTTAAGCACATCTGACAGGCATTTGGCACCCTGAAATACCCTATTCATGTATTTTATATGATCAAATTTATTATTTTAATCAACCCTTTTCTTAAAATTCAAAGACAATAGGTGTACCACAAATATAAATGCATCAGCCAACACTCTTGTACATCAAAGAGCTATCTATACCCGTACCAGTAGGTAGGTACTTTCTTTCTATAGATAGATATCTACACCATTTTATGGGACTCCTACATAGAAATAATGTATAGTGTGCTCTCAGTTCGAAATATGATACCGTTAATGGCTGCAACAGCAACAGCATCATGAACATGATTCACACCAATACCATCAAGCTCGCATTGGAAAAACACAACCATCAGACCAGAAAGCTGAAAGGACACTCCACCACCAACACGAAACACAAGAGAGGGAATGTTAGTTTAGCTTGTGTTTTTTTTTTTTTGCGTTTTGATAAGAACTCCTGAAGTCCTGAATGTCCTGATACGCGAAGCATCATGTTGGTGGCATCAATGAAATGGAGTTTAGTATAGAAAACTGCAAACGGCTGACGAGCACAACACGACGCCACCGACGACGGATGGATGGTTGGTTGATGTTGTTGGTTTTGCAGGTCCTTTTCCCAGTGAGGGCGTCGTCATCATAGTCATCATTTTGTCCTCGTCCTTGTTGTCCTTATCGTCATTGTCGCCATAGCCGCATATCGGTGGCAGTTGTTGGAACAGGAACGTGCATCAAAAGCTGAGATCTCTTTCGTGCGAGTGCAGGATGTATTTTGTGGGAAGTTGTCAGCGTCATTAAGGACCGCTTCGCCTGTGTATAGGTAGGTATAGGCAAACAACTACAACGACCAACTTTGCTTTAGTATAATTCTGGACGAAAGGAAAAACAGGACGACACATCAACAACACAACATGAAATTATCGCCTGATTCGGTTCGTTTCGGTTCGGTTGGATGGGGGTTTTTTGATTCTGGATTCCAGGGGGACACAATGGGGTACAACTGCGAGCAACTCTCACTCAGAAGGATGTGCAAGGACGACAACGAATGCATTGATGAGTGAGACCGAGAGCAACAGAGACTGGTTTTTGGTCCTTCATGATGGCATCTGTGCTGCCATGCCACCTCCTGTGTTGTTGGGGTGTGCGTCAAATGGTCTAAATCGCTGTACTCATCCAATGAGCTGGTAATTGCTGAAAAATGGAGTTGGGCAAAATGATATGATGATGCAGGGGTGCGGGTGCATGGAGATGACGGAGCACTCAAAATGTGTGTTTTGCCCAGAGTTTATGTGCGCATAGTATAGATATTTTTTTTATTTTTTTTTGTTAAGTGTGAGGGTTGTAGCGATTAGAAAAGTGGTCTTGTTGTTTGGTGGTTTAAGTGGATGACTGGTTTAAGTTGAGTTTTATGGTTTTAAAACTGAATATTGTCAAACCACTTTACGAAACAATTTACAGAGGTATATCGTATACAGTTTGGGTGTGAGAGGGAACAATTTATACAAAATGACTTTTTAGCACTTTAATATATCTGTATCTGTATCTGATGTAGGCATATTTAAAAACCTTTAACGGTATGGCACTATATTTGGAAGGAATCGATGAATAAGACAAATTTGTGGGGGAACAGTTGATTGAGAATGAGGTGGTTATCATCTAATGATATTGGCGTTGCGTGCTAGCGATTTAGAAAAAAAGAAAGCTACTGTCAAATCCATATGGCACGTTTGGCGCCTTCAAAATTTTTGAATCTAAATTTTGGTGGGTAGTCAAAGAATCTTAATCTTTGTTTCAGACTATAGCCATAGCTAAATCAAAAAAGCACCCCTTTTTATTGAAGATTTTGATCAGGTTTGGCAGACATTTGGCACTCTTAAAAACATTTGCAGATCTATGGCAGTAACTTTTTTTAATCAGTTTGACTCAAAATTAATTTTAATAAAATAAAGGACCGCTAAAATAAAAATTATAAAATAATGATAACTTTCGTATATTTTCTTATAAAGTTTGACCCGTATTTGGCACCCTTAAAAAATATTTTCTTTTTTTTTTTCTATCCATTATTTCGCAATAACAGAGAAACAAATTAACAACATAAATTTATTAAAACCCGAATCATTTTTTATATGATAATTTTTTTATATATATGTATGTACATATTAGCGTGTGGCAGTTATTTGACATTTGAAAAATACCATCAAATATTTCATGACGGATGCATTGAAGTATTTTCAAAAAAAAAAAGAAATTTCAATAAAAATCCAAAAATTCAGTTGTAGTTTTAACATTTTAAAAATGTCTGGCAAGGTAAATTGCGTCTGGCAAGCATTTAAAATTCTTTCATTTTTTTTTAATGAAAACATTCAACTAAATTTAAAATTCTACAAAAAAAGTTTGTTTTTGCAATTTTGAAAGAAACATTTGGCACCTTTAAGAATGTATGAGACGTTTATTTTCGTTACCAGTGGAATTTTCTCGTTCTCATCGGCGAACAAATTACCAAATTCCATGAAAATTTAATTAATCAGATTTGATTAAATAATTTTGTAAGCATCTGACAGGCATCTGGCACCCTGTTTATTATGATAGATTAGCGAAATAGTATCAAAAAATGTCGGAATTTGTAATTACTGCAGTAATTTCAGTGGGTTGAATTTCAAAACAGTGTCTAGAATCTTTTTTTCAGCATCTGAGAGGCGTCTGGCACTCTCTTTATGATGATGGATTTGTGAAAAAGTATTAATTTATTTTGGAATTATTAAATATTTAAGTAATTTAAGCAATTTGAATGAAAAAACAGAGCCTAAAATCTTTTTTAAGCGTCTGACAGCCAAGATTCAAGAACAGAGCCTAAAATATTTTTAAAGCATCTGAGAGGCGTCTGGCACCCTTTTTATGATGATATATATTTAAGAAAAAGTATGAACTTATTTCAGAATTCTTAATTATTGAAGTAATTTAAGCGGTTTGAATTCAAAAACAGAGCCTGAAATCTTTTTTAAGCGTCTGACAGTCATCTGGCAACCCGTTAATGATGATGGCTTAGTAAAAAAGTATCTACAATATTCGGAATTCTGTAATATAGAAGGATTTTAAGTTGTTTGAATTCAAAAACAGAACCCATGATCTTGAAGAATTTGGAGTTAATATTTATTTGAAGGAAAGCTTTTGGTTTTTTTTTGCTGGTTTAATTTAGAAAATCATTAATTAAAAATCAACTTTTCTTTGAATGCATTTGCTTTCGTATACAATTGTTTCAAATATCAAAAACATCCCTACATATTTTCAAATATAGGAAAAAAATAAAATTTTCCACTAACTCATTGAGAATTATAAGAGTTCCTCTGAAAACATTTTGATTATAAATAACTAAGGTAACAAATTAAAATCGTGTCCAATTTGAATTTGTTAGCTGTGCCACGTAAATTTGTTGTTTTATTCAACTATATATTATATTCTATATGACTGTAGTATTAAGCTAATGCCATCATTTAGAACATATAGAGAGAGATATAGAGAGAGTGAGCGTAGGTATACCATGTCCATTTGATTGTATTTATGGCTGACTTAGAACATGGCCCATAAATATTAGGTCCAATGAAATTCTGGAAAATTAATGCCAATCTGCATAGTGTACCGTAATGTGGACATTATATTCCGCCGCAATTGCAACAATGAATCCGATTTTCTGTCTCTCTTAGATTTGTGTATCTATTTATATAATTATTGTATAGATATATGTATGTAGTTAGTTAGTTAGTTTGGTTATGCGGCAATAGATTGGATTATACAAGGATATACATTATAGATCCTTCCGTTTTCGAATCCAGGAAAATTAGCCATTTGTTTTATGTTTGCTTCCTACATATATATATAAACATTTATATGGAGGACATCATGATATGGTTTAGGAGAAGAAGAACAAGAAGAAGAGTGCGGGAGTAAAATTGTAGATATATATTATTGGCATAACCAATAATAATCATGTTAGGAGTTATAAATTTGGTAACGTGTGCTTAATTCTGACCAAAATAATAACATGAAGTAATTAATTAGATATCAATTTTGGAAAGGGTTGTTCCTGCTTTATACCTATACAAAGGATTTAAACTGGAAGTAATAATCGGAAAGGATAGCGAAGCTCATGAGAGTTAGAATTTGAACTCGAGAATCAAACGAAATAAAGGTTAACCCTTATGAAAATGCCAAATTAAATAAAAAATTAAAATAACATAATAAGAATTAAAAGATTTGACAGATTTGCAATGCATCTGGCAGGCATTCTGCACTTTCAAAAATGTATTTATTTAAGAAAGGAATTCATGGTTAAAGAAATAGAAACAATAAAAATCGACTTTTCATATTTTTAACACGTCTGGCAGAGATTTGACGCATCTGGCAGATGATATTCCAATATTCCAGCGCATTTGCCAGGCATAAGCACCTTTAAATATTATTGGTATGTGAAAATTAGGTAAATGCGTCTTTTCAACAAAAGAGTTATCTACATATATAAATCAGAAACCAAATAAAAACAGATTTTTCTTCATACGTCTGGTAGTCATTTCGATCCTTTGAATAAGACTGGCATTTCAAATAAAGAATATTCATTCATTCAGATTGTGAAACAAAAAAAATTACATGGCATAAAGAACCAACAGTAAAGTTGTATTTTTAATTACGTCTGGCAGTTATTTGGCACTTCAATGGATTTATTTCCAGAAAAAAAAGAAGAAATTTCAATAAAAGTCCAACAAATTTAGTTGTAGTTTTAACAATTTAAAAATTTCTGGCAAGGTAAAGTGCGTCTGGCAAGTAATTAAAATTGTCTCGTTTTTTTTTAATGAAAAAATTCAGTTAAATTTAAAATGGTACAGAAAGTTTACATATAAAACTTAAGGAAATATATTCTCTTTTCAACAAAAGAGTCACATGTGAATGTAAATCCATAACCAAATAAAAAAAAATTTTGCTTCATATTGTAAGCACTTCTGGTAGTCATTTGGCGCCTTTGAATAAGGAAGACGCAATTCATGTCAAACAAACAAATATATTTTTTATATGTATTTTAATTACGTCTAGTATTGATATAGCACTTTCAAATAAGAAAATCAATTTATACTTTCATCATTTAAGAAAAAACGAAAAGGTAAAATTCATATGCACAAAAGTTATTTATTATATTGATTTTTTGTAGCGCGACTGGCAGACGTTTGGTACGGGAAGTAAGTCATAAATCTGAGAGAATTATTCTCTATTAAACAAAAAAAATTACTTGACATAACATGACCAAACTATAAAGTGAATTTGTTTTTTTTATTTACGTCTGGCAGTGATATGGCAGCCTTAAATAAAAAATAAGTTTATACTTTCATAATTAAAAAAAAAAACTAAAAGCTTAGATCCAAAACGATGTTTCTTCCCTTATTTTTATATAGGGCGTCTGACACGCGTTTGGTAAGAGAACTGGGTCATAAATCAGGCATATTTATTCTCTGTCCAAGAAAAAAAAATTACATGACACAAAGAACCAACAAAAAAGTGAAATTGTTTATATTTTAATTACGTCTGGCAGTGATATGGCACCCTCAAATAAGAAAATTAGTGTATACTTTGATCATTCAAGAAAAAACCAAAATCCTAAATCCAAATCCAAAGATATTCCTTCCCTTGATTTTTTATAGCACGTCTGGCACTCGTTTGACACGAAAAACAAGTCATAGAAAAAAATCATAAAATTAAATGAGTTATTGCTTTTGAAAATATAAATTCTTCTTCAATAATTTGTATAATTATTAAAACAATTTCTCGCAGCAATGCAGTGAAATTAACCAACATTTAAAATATCACTTGGTATTAACATAACTTAAGGACACCATATAACCACTAACGCTATTAGAGAGTGGAACGGTCCTTGCGGCAAAATTCCACTTGACACATAACACCAGTGTGTTCCTATACCTACATATCTAAAATAAAAATAAAAAAATAAACACTGTTGGAACGTGGGACCATTTGTCCTGGATTTTATATGAGGTTATATCCTAGTAGCTCACCGCATCAGCAACAGCACGAAGCACTCATCCTCCATTATAAATTTGCGTGCAACTATATACCAGTGGCAATATTTTATGAGGACACATTTTTTTTCACCTGATGGTATTTTAAGGAGTTAATTGATGTTGTGTCGCGTAAATTATTCTGAAATTAAGGTGGCGACAAAAAACCTAAAAAAAAACTACAACAAAAAAAAGGATATAGGTATACGCTACCTACCTACCTACCTGGGTCATTGCATATATTGTGGGTTTGGGGAAAGGTTGTTATATTTGAAATCTTTGAGCCTGCTACGATATACCAGGAGTATGAGATTGGAGATATTTTTTTGTTTTGTTTTTATTTTTTAGGGAGAAGAAGGCTTTTGTGTTCCACATCTACGAATATACAGAGCTCTCCTCTATACCTACATTTTATATGAGAAGTCCTTTTGATATAAATTATCCTTTTTGGTTGGATAGCAAAATAACACCACGATAGATGCTAGAAAAACAAAACAACAACAAAAAAAAAATACCACAACTAAAAGGATAATGTATTTGAGTGTGTGCACACCTTTATATAATTTAGCTGGCAAATATTCTACAATCTCTCTCTCTCTCCACTAGTGGAGAACCAGATCCTTGGACAGGAGGCGTTGGTAATAAATACAATTTTTAATGGCTTTGCAGCATTTTTGATAGCAGCACCAACAGCAGCAGCAGGCCAGGCGAGTGTGGACCAATTTTTTTTTGTTTTTGATTTTTATTTATTTTTTTTATTTTTTGTGAAGCTTGGTGAAGTGAAGTGCAACAAAATGTCCCCCTAATGGATGTTATAATAGTTTGCTAGAAGATTTAGTGGATGAGATATCGTTGTTGTGAATTATTTGTGATAAAATTGGTATCATGGTGAAAATATTTAATAATTCTTGCATGGGACACAAAAGCTGTATGGAGATGCACCAAGATTATTGCAATTTTTATGCAACGTATTTCCAAGGATAAAAAGCCAGATTAGATTTATGGGAGCAAGAGTCCATAATTCTTCATCATTTTTTTATTCGAAACTTAAGTCAAACAAGACTAGTTTCCGAGGGACCAATCAGATTTTTCACAAAAATTTTTAGACATTCAAACACACTAACCGAGAGCGTTTTTCGGTGGGTTAAAAAACTCTGTTAAATATTACGTAGTCAAGGGTAAAACTTACATAGTTCACTATGTTATTTCTAACGTAGTCAGCTCGATTAAAATAAATTGTTTAAAAACCTAAAAAGGTTATTTTTAACGGAGAAACTTGGTTAGGATTCGTTTTTGTTGAACGGTTAAACGAGTAGGTTTTCTTGAATCATAAAATTATATTTAGTTAATTTCAAACATCTCTGAGTAGATTGATTTCTATGAGCGATTTAAGGTGTTTCATTAACTAACTTAATTGGTTACATATTGAAACCCAAAAAAACTAACCCAAAAGTGGTTTAATAAAATTTAGTACACTTTAGTACACACAATTTAGTATTGCATCAGTATGCAGTAGATTTAAATAATTTAGTTTAATCGAGTTGACTCGTATAATTTAACCTAGTGAGTTAACAGGTTGTATATTGACTGACAATGTTTGTTATTTAATTTAACCGAGTTGTACGTTGTTTTTAACCGATCATTTTTCTTCATGAACACACACAATAAAGCAGTTATACGATCTTAGGTGCCATTGAAAAGAGACTGATTATTCTATAGTTGATGCAATCAGGAGTCAATATTTCTATATCAGAATGGGATAAATGATGCTGGAGTCGGTTTATAGGTTATGATCCAGATGCACCATCTAGATTCTGAGAACATTTCTTTTCATAACAATCGATTTGTTTTAAAGATCTATATATACACAATCCGACTTATTTTTTGCAACATCGTAAATTAAACAAATGGCTTCAACTAAACGATAATCATATATAAGTTAAATTTTATTGTCACTCTGATAGCTGCGTATAATAAAAAAAAAAGTGTAGACTGTAGGTAGTAAAAATAATCACCATTAGTGGGCTGCATGAAGGTCTAAAACCTCAACGACATCCTTATAGATGTTTTTTCATAAAGGAAACGAAAAAGACGACTGCAACTGCGACACCACCGCTCCAAAAGAGAACTTGAGAACAAACTATGTATATGGCAATTGGTATAATCTTATAAAGATATATTTTCCGTGCTATCCTGGTTCTAATCTTATGCCATATTTTTTTTTTATTTTTTATTTTGTAACTCACCTGCTGTCTTGTCTGGATCTGGACTTGCAAAGGACTTGGTTTACTTTTTTTTATTTTGGCCAAAGTAAAAGTCATTTGCGTGTGTTTCTATATAAAGAGAGAAGAACCCAAAGAAAATCCTAGTTTGTCGTAAATTTTACTCACCACTTTTTTGTTGAATTATATAGAATGGTAGAAAAAAAAACGGGAATTCTCTGTTTTATGTTTGCCAACAATAGTTTTTTGTATGAATACGATGGTTTACACACCAGAAAAGATAGGCAAACAATCCATTCAAATAAGGACACTATCAAAAATTTATTTTATTTACGACTTACCGAAAGTAATTAAAGGGATTAAGTATATAGGAATGAACCAAAAAAAAACAAAAAAATAGTCGGTGGTGTAGCAATTAGAGGAAAACTGATTGCAGACATCTTGAGCAAGAAAACTTGTGCGTCTCATTTTTTAAAAGGGAATTTTAAATTTTTTTTCTATTTTATATGAAATCTTTTAACGAATGGTTTGAATGAAAATTATATTTTTACATAAAATGTTTATAAAACCGTCAGTCTAGTTGAATTGAGAGAACGGGGTTCATTAATTTAATGAATGGGGTTCATTAATGTAACGAATGAGGTTCATTAAGTGTCAATAAGGGTTGGTTGCAAATTGGCGATCAGTCTCCTAACGATCCTTTCACCCGGGGAGCAGATAGGTCATGGTGGGATGTACTTGAGCTCAAAGAAGATAACACAAACAATTTAAATGTAATTCAGTGATTCTGTTTCTTATATCTGTGGCAATTTCTAAAGTTAAAGTGCATGCCGTGCAAGCAGCACCAGTGTTTCTGAAAAAGCTCTCCCATAAGGCCTGTACTGCAAATACAAATTGAACAGAGTATAGATGGTTTGGTAGTAGTTGGGATAATTAATATATGGACGGAATTGGATGAAAGAGTTCTTTGGGTTAGTTTTTATTTTGACGCACTTGAAATTTTTATTTTATGGAGAAAATTATTTGCTAAATAAAATTGAGATTAAATGAATAAGATGACAAAGTTTTTTTGGTTTTTAAATAAGACTCTGTTGATATTTTTATTTTATGGAGCCAATTATTTTCTAAGTAAAATTGAGATTAAATTGGTGTTTTTCTTTTTTTGGCTCTGAGCAGAGGCTGAGGGTTCAGACCAAAGCTCTGAAGTGATTATGATCAGGGCCCTCAGATTTAATTACGAAACAAACTTGAGCACTGAACTATCATATGCTTAGTAATCTGTCAAATTAGATAAAAATTGTATGAAGTTGCCTTCGCTCAGCGTTTTGCTTCATTTCCTTGGTCATTTTATTCTGAACAGAGCATGCTCCGAGGTATAGCTCCGACGGTAAAAAGAAACACGACTTATGTGCTCTGAATAAAAAAGAAACTGAATTTATTTTTGACAGCTCAGTGATCTGCTCTGAGGTAAAAAAGAAAAACACCAAGTAAGTGCTGATAGGTATTTTAATTTAAAGGATTAACATTTTGTTGGTAAAAAGGTACGTATATGTATTCATTCTTATAGGGAACAATATACTCAAGAATCCAAATCAATTTCTCTTAATTTTATGATTTGCTTTTTAAACCTACCTAAGAAATGCTTGAATACAAAAATAAATTCGGATTAAATTTGATAGAAACGATTGAAGAACTTTTCTGTCTTGTAAAAGTACAGGAGAGGACCATTTGCAACAATTTTTTGTAAATTAAGTAAGACAAAATTTGAGTTCAAATTGAACTTTTGATTTAAGGCTAGTATTAATAGTAAGATTTATACCTTTTAAGAAATTTCAATAACATGGCCATTTGCCAATTTTTAAAACTAAAAACCATACATATCTCACTGTTTGTACGCCATAATGCTAAGGGTGCTAGTATCTTTCAAATAAAACATCAACAAATTATTATTATCTTCAATACCTCTTAAATATTATGTCCCATTGTTAACAAAAAATTTTGGAGCTCGGCCCAAATTTAATTTGGGCTTTATGTCCTACTCAAGTGGACGTAAGCCCCAAAAAAATTTGGGCTTTATGTCCCTGCGCCGCGCCGTCGATTGTACTCAAAATTTGGTCTGCCAATAAATTTTATTGTGTGTTACATGTTAACGTCGAAAATGGTACCGGTGTAATATGTAGTTTGGCGACGGTAAAACGGGTTATTAAAAGTGCTAAACATTTTAAAAGAAAAAAAATCAGAAAAAAACAATGAATCTAGAAAAGAAATTTTGTAAAAATGCATGTCCTGGAAGTCGGAGTGACAAGTGATTTTCTCAGATGAAAGAAAAAGTTCAATTTAGAGGATCCTGACGACTTTTATTATTATTTTCACGACCTTCGAAAAGAGCATCATTTAGGTAATCTAAGCCATTTGCATAGCTGTGAAGGTAGTGTGGGGACCTATTTCCTTCTACGGAACATTGGTAGTCCAATTTCTTACATCGAGAATGAATGAAAAAGCGTATAAAGGTGTGCTATATACAAGAACTTGACCTGTTTGGACCAATATCGTGGATATTCCAACATGATTAATTTCCCTGTCCACACAACGAAGACGGTAAATCAGTGGATTGAGAGCCAAAATGTAAAGATGCTGGCTTGGTCTCAATATTCCCCTGTCTTCAATATCATAGAGAATAGGCATGTTCAGGAAAATGAGATCTCGGAGATCTCAGCAATCTCAATTACATAAACATGGATGCCTATTTCCTCAGCAAAATTTTTCAGCTTTTTGTCAAATTTCTGGAAAAAAAATCATGGATTCGCTTGCTCACTTTTTCAGTGAGAAAAATCTCTAAGGTCTCATTTTTCTGAACGCCACAAATGTTTGGGGACTTATTTCGCTTAGAGTATACGAGCATGAAGACAATTCGAAGATTAAAAGTCTTTAAATTGACTTTTAAAGCCTGGACCGAAATTTCACCAATATCAATCTGGAAAAATTGTATAATTTTATTTATTCCAAATCGAATTTACGAGGCTTTATTAAAAAAGGGGCAGTAATCATTTAATTATTATAAATGATTATTGCCCCCTTTTACCTTCACTAAAGTTCAAAATAAATCATTGAATTACAATTAGGTACTTTTTTTTTGTTTTATATAGCATTTCATTCGTTGAATCTATTCATACATAGGTATGTGGAACCACCCGAATCTATATTTGCCTATTGAAGGCATTATGCAGACATTAAGAAAAAAAACTACATAAAATATAAAACACTTACCAATTTTTTGAAACGGTGGAAACTGCAATCTTCTTCAATAATCACACACTTGAAAATTTCTCACACTTTTTTATTTACATTAATGAAATGGACATTAGATACTGAACAAAAGAAAACATCTTTAAGGGGGATTTTCATATTGAAATAAAAAAAACAGCGATGGGAGAGAATATTTAAAAACTGAATGAAAAAAATTTAATTTAATTGAAACATTTTTATACACTGCTTTGAAATAAAAACAAATAAAAACAATTGGGTTAGGGGCACGAGTTTCACGATATTTTTTTGAGGTCCACACCAAGAAACAACTATCGCTACCAACTCTGACGATCGACGCACGGCAACGAACACGGAAGAAAAAAAAAGAAAAAGAAATTGAATTTTTTTTAAGATTACAAAAATAACAAAAAACTACGATCGGAGATTGAAAAAAATTAATTAAATTGAAACACTTTGATAGACTCCTTTGAAATAATAGAAAGAAATAATTGTTTTAGGGGCACAACAAGAGCATTAATTGACTTCGGATTTCACTATATTTTTTCTGAGGACAGTACAACCGCTACCACAACCAATACTGGCGACGCACGGCAAAGAACACGAACGTAATATTATTAAAAGGAAAAAAGAAATGTTAATTTATTTTTTTACTGAAAATAAAAAAAAAGAACAACGATTGGAAAATATTTTAAAAACTGACTGAACAAATTTAATGAAGTTGAAAAAAAGGACTGCTTTGAAATAATAATAAAAAGAAACGCACGAGTTTCACGATATTTTTCTGTTCGGTGTGACAACCGCTACCGTTACCAACACTGGCGATCGACGCACGGGAACGAGCACAGATAGATTAAAAAAAGAATTGAATTTTATTTTCATATTGCAAAAAAAGAACGAAGATCAGAAAATATTTAAAAACTGACTGAAAAAATTAAATTAATTTGAGAGAATAAAACAAAACACTTTTTACAGGGCACAACACGAACACTAGATTTCGGGTTTCACGATATTTATTCTGAGGGTCACACTCCTACACTGCCAACACTGGAGACGCACGGCAAAAACACGAAGGAATTATTTTATTTTCTATTTTCTTTAGCAAAAAAATTACTCAAAAACATATTTAAATTAAAGAACACAATTATTTCAAACATTTACCACCGAATATTGTAAATTTTTCAGCAAAAATAAAATATCTTTGATTGGACAATCGCGGCATTTCGACGACGAAGGTACTTTACACACTACACTGATAAATAAACTTGCAGAGAAAAAAAATGCACAGTCATGGTTAATATTTATTTTGTATTTGATGGAACACTGACAAGACGAATTCATGTATGGACATGTTCTGACTAAATGTATGCAATTTTTCTTTATTTTCTCTTTCTTTTGTGGCTGTGGGTGGATTGTTAGGTCGCCATTTAAAATAAAATGTACTGGAAAATGGAAATTTGATTTATTAGTTGGTAATTGTTGGGAGTTTTTTTTTTGTGGAATAAATGAGGAGATTTTTTTTAGGCTCTGTTGACATTTTCATATTTTGTTTACTAACTGTACCAACCACTTTCTTTGTTTGAATTTGTATTTGTTAAACTATATAAAAGCTTGCAATGTATAAACACGAAGATCCTTATTCATTTGAATACAGTAGAATCTTAGAAAGATGAACGGTTCTATAAGATGAACAGCTCGGAAAGATGAACGAAATATTTTCACCTTTCAGTGTTCAAAAACATGAACGGGTTGAAATTTTGCTCTCGAATAGTTGAACACTTTATTTCCAAGATAATTTTTTACTTCTTCTTTACCTTAAGTTCCTCCTGAACAGTACTTTGGGGCTTTTTTTAACTTGTTATGTCAATAATATTTAATGTTTTTATTTATAAATATGTATATCAGCTTCCTCAACCAAATGTTGATGCTCGAAAATATGAACAATTTTAAAAGATGAACGGGCCTTGTTTTATATCTGTTCATCTTTTCGAGATTGTACTGTGATTTATTTTTTATAATAAGACATTTTCACTCGCAATTTAACTCTAAAGATATTTAAGGTTTATTTGGGAGGGAGTATGAGGCGATTTAAGCTTTGTTTCAATTAAACGACTGTGTTTAACGCGAAATGTTCATCAAAGACCCACAATTAAATTATTCATAAATAAGTTGACAAGTTTTTGTGTTTTTTACCTAGTCTTTTACGACAATGTTCTGCACTCCATTTATTTTCGTCAAGAATCTCAAATAGTGGTTCACTTCAAGACTGTCTAAACTTTTTTTAATCTGACCTGAAATGAATAAATGATGAAGGATAAAAGATAAATAAAATGAATTGAAAATAATTAATGGGTAAAGCCTCTCCCAAACCAACGAGAAACATGCGGACGACGAAACTTACGACTTTCAAAATATGTTTAGAGGGCAATAAAAGAGTACCTACCCACGCGACCGCGACGGTGCGATTAAGGGAATCTCATGTAAAATATATTCATGTCGATTACGGAATCCGTAGTACTGGATTCGCAGTAATTTCTTTTCTATTCACGACAAATGGGTAAGAAGAAAAGAGAGTACTGCACTGCAAATCACTGCGGTTCGAAAATTGCGGGTTCTATTATAATCGACATGATCGACATCCGAAAGTTTCGTCGTCGTTCCGAATCTTTCGCGTTGGTATGGTAATGGTGTCGCCTTAATATATAATAAATTAAAGATGAAAATATTAGGTACTATTTTTTTATTTAACTATGTAATAATTTTAATTTTAAAGGAACTGAATGTTTGTAAATTGATGTAAATTGATGCAAATTGAGACCAAATAAAAGGAAAATTTTAAATAATGGTGTCGTGAAAAAAAGCCAGATTTTACACTGTTTTCATTCATGGATCGAAAGAGGTTTATTTCAAAAGCTTTAAACCATGAATTACCACCTCCTGACAACTTTCTTTTATGCCAGTAAGTTATTCATAAAAATGCAAATAGTTTCTCCGCTTAACAAAAATTCACCAAAATTCTATATTCTTCTAACTCACCCTGTTTATGGATAAAAAACGAAAACTGCACAAACTCCAAGAGAAATTTTTGTTTTTAAATTTTACCTTTTTTACAGGAAGAAATTAATATCACGCATTTCCGTAATTTTTAGGAAATTAAAGTCCCATACCGTGTGCAACAAACAGGATGAAAACTTTCGAAAAAGACCTTTGTTTGAAATTGGATTTTTTCAAATGTGACCGTATTTTAAATTTTATAACTAAATCTAACAACTAACCTTTTTTGGTAGGAAATTAAATGTTCTACAAAAAAGGTCTAAAGTTATTCGCTGAGTTCCAAAACTTCAAACAAAAAGTTTTGATACGGCAGCATTATAATATTTACCTTGTTCGTTTACTTCCCAATCCTACCCATTTCTACCATTTTTAGCCCAAAAGACTGTAAAGGTTCATAAGAAAAAAAAAAAAAGTGGCAGTTTCGGGCAAATAAACGAACAAACCAACTATTCATGCTCATCTGGAACGCATCCTGGATGCTTTCCATACATTTTACTTTGTATTAGTTTGACATTTCGCAACGCATATTTCATGAAAATTAAAGAGTTGTTTTAGTAAACCGTCAACCGTAATTTACGAAAAAAAAACAATAACAATAGAAAAATAAATTCACTTAGCTCGAGACTCCTTTCAGTTAAAAGGTCAAATAGCTAAACGAAAGCAACCAAACAACAAAATTGAATGCATTTGCTGTTAACTTAATACGCGTATCGTTGACGTTTGGGGTGCGTTAAGAAACTCATGAGTTTTGTCTTTTGACTTTCGGAACTCATATAACTTTGCATCAAATATACATCTGATGCGTTTTGTAGCTCAGCGCTATTTTGTCGTTAGCACATAATCGTTTTAAGGTTAAATCTCTCCAAATTTCAATTAACAATACAAAAGTGAGTGTTTAGCTAATCAATTCTCAGCCATTTGAAATGAAAAACGTCAAAAACCATTTATATTTTGAAAACAATATCAATTTCAAAATTATGTTCTCAATAAATATTGAACCAGTATCACAGATGTATCTGAGTACAGATCGTGTTTTTCGAAGTCAAACAAGAAAATCACCAGCTTTTTGTTCGCGTATATACAAAGTTGGTGTTATTTTTTTTTTTTTTTTATTTTCTCTCATTGTGTCCGGTGCTGGCACCTAATACTTTATCACTTAAGACCTGCCACCACAACCAACGAGCCTTGTTATACACCCCGTGGGAGTCGTCGTTCGTTCGTTGTTTGCCCACGAATCGTTTTCAATTTCGCGCTAACATGTGACCGATATGTCGTTGAAATTAACTGCCACCATCTCTAAGTCTAAATCTCTTTCGCATATCTAACCCTGAGCGCGGAAAGGACGAACGAGAATTGTTAGCCAAAGGACGGGTTAGGGCTTGGCAACTGGACTATGTGATAGCCTAGAGAGAAGCATCATCATCATCATCATAGTAGTTGATTTTTGTTTGTATACCACGATTCTCATCCATGGGATCGGCTAAATGAAAACATTCAGCACACGCGGTGTCATCTTATTTATCTGTTCGACGAGAGCTAACGGTTTATACACGCCACGATGACAATATTACCCCCCCGAACATCAGTGGCCAAATGTAAGTACTATTCGTATATTCCCGGGCTGACAAGGACAACGCCAACGCCAATGCCAACACCGATGACTACGACGACGATGAGATATATTCTCGACGAGCATATAAAAGTGGTAAGTTGTTAAGGACATTTGCTTTTCTGACCAAAAGCTATAGCCCAGCGAGATATCAAGGATATTCAGCCTGACAGAAAAATCTGTTGCGACGAAGTAATTCAGAGAAAGCTTGAAGATAAAAATACAAAAAAAAAAAAAAACAGTTTGCAGATATATTTCTCAGATACAAAAACATAACAAAGCGGATTTGGAGAGTTTTGTTTTTATTATTTTTGTTTCTTTTTGTTGTATGTGGGGGGTGTTATTTTTTTTTTGTGGAAAAGAATGACTACCCAACGACATAGTGGTGTTAAGTGTGATAGAAGCGCAAGAAATAAAATATGAAAATGGCTGCAGCAGATGGTGACAACGGTTTTCAGTAAAACACAAGCACCAGATATATAGTTTGAGGGATTTTGGATTTCAAACAAAAACAAAGCAAAAAAAAAAACAAAACAAGGCATTAAAAGAAGATAACCTGACCACATACGGTTTGTTGAGGATTTTTGTTGATTATCCTGAAAATCTGTATTGTGTATCATGTGGCTATGAAACATATATATAGAAGCTGACACTTCACAGAAGTAATGTCTCAATAAAAGACGAATGGAGAGTTGAGTATTCAAATAAATTATAATCACTAGTTTCTTGAGATGGGAGAAAAAGAGAGAAGTAGTGAGATAGGGAGGGAGAGAGGGTTAAAGAGGAACATTTAAATATTAAGTCAGTTTCAAACAGGCAAAAGAAATAAACCTAAACATAATGAACAATATCAACCGAGACAGAATTAGGGGAATGAAGTCTTAGCACAATTAGGCTTTTCCAGAAAGTATATTTGTCTTTTCTCTTTCTAATTTGACAGTTCTAACTGGAGAGAAAAAATTCGATTTGTATGCAGCAAAATTGATAATTGTAGCATATTATATGGAGAAGTCTCCACTCTATTTTCGAGTTCAGAGCCCAGAAAGCTGCTAGTGCGAAACGAAATTCGTCTGTATCTCCAAACAAGACAACGAAATGCTTAAGAAGAAAACATAATTAACTGTGTACCGCGAAATTGATAATTGTAGTAGATTATTTGGAGAAGTCTCTACTTTTTTTTCGCACTAAAGGGCCTAGTACGCTGCTGCTGGTGCAAAACGAAATTGTTCTCTATCTTCAAACAAGACAACGAAATACAGGGTGGCGCACGAATCGTGCTACAAAAATAAAACGTAATAACTTTTTTTCTGTGTGAGTAATCGGCTTATTTTTTTTTTTATTTTGTAGGTTACTATTTAGATTTATAAAAATGGATGCTTGGGATACGGAGAAAAGAATTTGGATAGTGCAACGGTACCATGCTTTGCAGTCCGTCATTTCCGTCCAAAGGGAATTTAGGCGGGAGTTTGGCGGTAATCCCCCGAGTAGATGGACCATTATGAGGTTTGTAAACATGTTTGCCGAATCTGGAAGCATCGCACGAAGGCCGTACCATCGAGATGCCAATGTTCGGGTTCAGGATACAATCGCAGCAGTAGCATCTGCAATACAGGCCAATCCGAACGTTTCGACCCGAAACTTATCGGGGCAAATTGGAATTAGTAGACGGTCATTACAACGGATACTTCATGACGATTTGAACTTGTTTCCGTACAAAGTCCAAATTACTAGCAAGTTAAACCCTCAGGATTTGCCTGTTCGCCTGAAATTTTGCCAAAAAATGATATCAATGGCCGAAGAAGACAACACATTGATCAATTGTTTGTTCATGTCTGATGAGGCCCATTTTGATCTTAACGGCAATGTAAACAAGCAAAATTGCCGTATATGGAATGAGTCTAATCCAGAAATGCTCCATGAGACGGAACTGCACCCAGAACGAGTCACTGTGTGGTGCGCTGTTTCATCAAGGTGTATTGTCGGGCCGTACTTCTTTGAAGAAAACGGTGTAACCGTTACTGTCAATGGGGACCGTTATTTAAAGATGTTGAAGGAGTTTTTTTACCCAGAACTGCGCCGAAGACGTATACCATTCAACAGCGTTTGGTTTCAGCAAGATGGAGCAACTGCACATATAGCCAGACCAGTTATGGCGGAGCTAAACAAAAAATTCGCAAACAAATTAATTTCTAGGAACTCCACTCTTCGCTGGCCCCCAAGGTCACCTGACCTGACTGCACCAGACTTCTTTTTATGGGGTTATGTCAAGCAAGAGGTGTATAAAACGAAGCCCAGGAATTTAACTGAATTAAAGCAGTCCATAACGACAATAATTGAGGCGATCCCAACTTCAACTCTTCAGGCCGCAATGAATAATTTTTTGACCAGGTGCCGCATATGCGTGGGACAGCGTGGAGGTCATTTGCGGTCTATAATCTTTAAAAACAACTAACTATTTAAAATAAAATTTAATTTTCTAACCAATAAAAAAAAAATAAATGAAATACATCGATTAAAAAAAAAGTTATGTGAATTTCTTATTGTACCACAATTGGTGCGCCACCCTGTACTTGCGAAAACACAACGAAAATTATCTGTGGAGAGTTCCAACAATTGTTAAAACAAAACGAAATATTAAAGAAAATAACCACAGATCTTCTTTCTGCAAGAAAAAAATCAACAAAAACTAACACAACACCAATAAAACTCATATGTCATTTTTCCGCACACAAAAAATAGTCTGTGCAATTGATTCAGTGCGAAAAAAAGAGTGGAGACCTTGAAATAATCTGCTAAAACTAGCAATTTCAACTGAAACTTTTTTCTATTGATGACTGTCTCAAAAAATCATATTGAAAACACCTTCGAAAAAAAGTGACTTTGATTTCCACCAAAAATCTCCAAAATCCTTAATCTTAAAACATTTTTCCGCAATCTAAATAATTCATTTATCTACCTATATCTATTGGCCATTGAGCAATTATAAATTTCATGTCTACTGGGACAAAAATATAGATATTATTTCCCTTTTTCGATAGTCTTTTGGCAAAGGACACAAATATTGTCGTATACCCACATACCTAACATTTATACTTATCAGAAGTGTTAAATTCAAGACGAAGCACCCAAAGTTTAAACCACCAAACATCGAAAATTCCGATACGAAGTCATAAAAAGGACATCCGCTTTAGCTATAGATGGAATATTTATTAATCCCTTTCTTGATGGTGTAGGTAAGTTAGATAAGTAGATATACAGCCTCAAGGCTCACACCTATATACCTAACCTACCGTTATATATAATGGAGTTACTCGTTCCGACTTAAGATGTCTCCAAAGTTATCTGCAAAATATATCCCTTCCTCATTATATTATCATCGTTAAATCGCACACTGGTGCTGGTGATATTTGCTGCACACGTATAAAGACGACCTTTCTCTTTCATAATCCTTTATCCGGGCAGAATAGTGGATGAACAAACTTTTCTGAGATGTGGTTGTCCCTTGCATCAAAATGTTCGGTTAAAAGAAAATTATCGACGATGACATGTGAGAGGATATTTAAGCATATACAAGGCTCTGGAAAAGGTATAGGAACATAGAACATGCCAAAAAAGGAACACACACGATGTATGGGTTAGCATAAATAATTTGAAAATGTTCCTTTCCCCTTCACTTTCTCGTTCCAAAATAAAAATAAGGGCATAAACAAATCCCCCCTAAAAACTTGGACCCTGAAATCAGAAGAAGAAACATGAACTCAAAAGTGGCAAACAAAGGAAATCCTTTTACTATATATGTTTGTATGCGTGTATATGGCATTCCACCATCCCAGACAGGGGGGGCTTTTACTATAGGTACCTCATAGATATCTCGGCCAACTTTCACACATTTCAAAAAAATAAGAAAGAGAGAGAAATATTATGGTGAGGAGATGGTATCTCTTTGCTGTGTGCCATTAGTATAAACTTCATTTATTTGTGCACCGGCATTTGACTTCTTGAATTCTATTCTATGGATAATACTTAAAGTACCTACTCATCCAATCCAGAGCCAATCGAATATGTAACTTTGAACAAATGAAAATTATTATCAAAAGCAAAACTGAGGAACACCTTATCGAAAAGGAGAATTTTTTCAAATGTTATATTTTTAAGGTTTGAGAAAATGCTTTGATAATATAAGGAGTTTTGTTTTAAATTTGGAAAATCAAGGTTTCTGAAAATAAAAATACTGACAGTACGTCAATAAACTGATACGTCAATATACACACAGTACGTCAATTTACTGATCAGTTCGTCAATATACTGACAGTACGTCAGTAAACTGACATGTAGGTCAATGTACTGAAAGTCCGTCAATGAACTGACAGTACGGCAATATACTGACAGTACTTCAATAAACTGACATGTACGTCAATGTACTGAAAGTACGTCAATGAACTGACAGTACGGCAATATACTGACAGTACTTCAATAAACTGACAGTACGTCAATATACTGACAGTACGTCAATACACTGACAGTACGTCAATATATAGACAGTACGTCAATATACTGATCAGTTCGTCAATATGCTGACAGTACGTCAGTAAACTGACATGTACGTCAATGTACTGAAAGTACGTCAATGAACTGACAGTACGGCAATATACTGACAGTACTTCAATAAACTGACAGTACGTCAATATACTGACAGTACTTCAATACACTGACAGTACGTCAATATACAGACAGTACGTCAATATACTGATCAGTTCGTCAATATACCGACAGTACGTCAGTAAACTGACATGTACGTCAATGTACTGAAAGTACGTCAATGAACTGACAGTACGGCAATATACTGACAGTACTTCAATAAACTGACAGTACGTCAATATACTGACATTACGTAAATATTCTAACAGTGCATCAATAAACCGACAGTACGTCAATAAACTGACAGTACCTCAATAAATTGTCCAAGCGTCTCACCTTAGACGCTCAAATTCAGCAGAAAATTGGTTCTATACGAGCTGTCGCGCCACTCAATTTACATATTTTGTATTTTAGGAAGGAGTTTCCTTCCTTCAACAATTAAATTTATGAAATTCAACTATCATCTCAGCTTAAATAAAGTGTGGTCTTCATACAGAATAATACCTATATGGACGTATATACAGAAGCCTCCCAAAGTCAAAGATGAAGTTTTGCTATTTGCAATATAAATGAAAAATCATTTTCAGGAGTCTCTCTCTAGAGGAATCTTCTTTCGATTTTTTAAGGTTGATTTTTCTTTCCACTCTTCGGTCCACACACATTGCCCAAAAATACTTTATATGATTTTTATTTGTAAAAGCATTTGCATTTCGCCTCTTGTCTTCATTGGAGTTCGTTCGAGTTGAGCATTTCCTTCTCTATCAAAAGGATTCCTTTCTCTTGTATGTGGTTATATGATGATTCTCAGGTTGAAATTCCTGAAATTTGTATGTGCCCCACAAAAGTACTAACTTCTCTCACACAACAGTTTCAGTGTCTGGGTAATCGAATAATTTGCGCAATCGGAATTAATTTTTTTTGTTTTTATTTTTTGAAGATCCTTCATGTGTGTCGACTTGGGAATCAGCCTTTTTTAGGCTGTGGCGGATTTTAAGACTTTTATGAGGGGCCAAGCTCGGACAAATTTGAAAACTAAAATTCGAACTGAAGGAAATGCATATCGTTTAGAGGAAAATAGTTCAGTTACTTTTTTGATGGACAGTATACGTCAATATACTGACAGTAGGTCAATATACTGACAGTATGTCAATGTACTGACAGTATGTCAATACACTGACAGTACGTCAATAAACTGATAGACCATCAGTATACTGACAGTACATCAATACATTAACAGTACGTCAATTTTCTGACAGTACGTCAATATACTGACAATACGTCAATATAATGACAATATGACGTTCTGTACCATTCTCATGACCAAAACTTTTATCAATTTTGTTGTTAAATATCAATTTGATTGATAATTGACAAATGTAATAGCGGTGAAAATTTTTCTAAAAAAGTTTACAGGTATAAAAAAACAGTTTCGAAAACCCATTTTGAAGTCAATACCTGTAGAAAGAACAGTTTTTAAATTCTTAGAATTCATACAAGCATATTCTGAACAAGATACCAGCGCCCTATAAAAACTAAAGGGCCCTATACCTGAACTCATTTTGTCTATCTGTAAATTTGGTCGTTGTGTATATTTTTGAGGATAAAATATTCAGTTAAAATGGGTGGACTGTGGAGGTCGAAAATCAAGAGAAAATATTAGATTTATTATTCGTTTTGGTAGAAAATGAAAATTTCGAATCAAAGAATGAGAATCGAGAAGGCAATGATGGTCAAAAGTCATATCAACAACACTAAATTATTATTTATCTCAAAAGGTTGCAAAAGGATATAAATGTACTTTCCACTGTAGATATCTATACATTTATAACAGTTTCTACATAAATGAAAAGTTAAAGAAGAGATCGTATGTATGTGGGAAAATATTTGTCCTGCTTTTTGGGGGAAAATTTCACTTTGTACTTTTTAATCTCAATGAGGATATATGCTATGCATGAATAGAGATCTGGACAGGAAGAGAAGTAGAGCTACTACCTACACTATAGACTATATGAAGAGCATGGAGGGGAGAGAGGGGAGAGAGGGGTATGGGATGAATTTAATTTTTCATTTTCTAGTGCGGAGAGAAGAATTATTATTTGTGTTTGCAAACGATTAGGCTAAGTTTTTGGTTTGTTCAAAGGATATATAATATTTTATTATATAAACATACATACATATATTACATAAATGAATGTGTACCTACTCTTGGATGAGAATGAATTGGAATTGTTCAACTAAAAGTCAAAAGGTACAAACTCTCAAGATCTTTATTTGTATGTAAATCTATAGAATGCAGTTGAAATTGTTTCTTTTTTTTTAATAAATATATAAAATTGGTAACGAATTTTGTAGCTTGTCGAAAATTGTCGAAATAGAAGATTGACGTTGAGATTATTTGTAAAGAGAATGGTCCCATTAGAATTTAAAAGACTTTATAATCTTATAGTGCTGCGTTAAATCGTGTAAAAACACCTATAATATGGAGTTTTCATTTTTTTTTCTGTTCATGGGCTAATTGTATCTCATATTCCACATAAAGTTATGTGAAGTGAAGTTTTTTTAGTTAAATACATATATTAGAATACTTTTCAATTGATATTTCGTAGCATTTTGCTATAAAAAAGCAAATTGTTTGAAAATAAAAATACACTTTAATCACGGGAATTAGCTGAACCCGATCTGTGAAAATTGAAATTCCCGTCCAGGGTCGCATTAGTTTTTGTTTGTGATGGCAAGGCGGTCAAATCCAGAGTAGTGCAGAGTAATTTGATTTACTTTATGTGGAATATGAGACACAGCTTACCGGTGAAATGAACAAAAATTACACTGCTTGTTACAGATGTTTTTACAGCATTAAACGCAGCACCGCGTGTAGTTTTCTATTTTTTTTTTCAATGAAGTATTGTATGTTATCACTTAATTTACCTTTATTTCACTTGATTCTTTGATTTACTAAGCTTTTTTACTATTTTAACAATTTAAAATCTCAAAACACTCCTCAAAAAAAACATCTCAAAATACCTTCCCAGCATTTAGCTGTCTAACTGCACTCCTTCTCTCTGTGGATGCATTTGTGTAACTCATACTATTTTGAAAAAAAAGCCTCACTTTTTCCTCGATATGCCCGTTCCTCTATTTCTTCTTCTAAGAAAACAAATAACAAAGTGATAATTTCCCACAGATAAAGCATAATTTAAAAAGACAGAGAAGCGTTGTGCTGGTTTTAAAGTTAGAAGACCTATTAAAGTATACTTTATATCGTTTAAAATTTACAAAGAGCCGACTCTCATTCTGAAGTTATTATTTAGAGCCGACTCCCATTTTAAAGTAGATTTAGAGTCGCCTTAAAATGTTTAAAATTTTGCGCCATTGTTTTTTTTTTTATATTTTATCGAGAAATGATTTTTCCTAAACTCTTTTAAATGTGGACTTATAAAAAAAAAACATAAATTAAAATTAATATTTATTCCGAAATTTTATCTCAAGTACCAAAAATGTCATTACCGTGGCATGTCCCAAGCTGTACCTTCCCTCATCAAATGTATAGTATTTTAAAGTTGAAAATAAGTTTGGAAAATATATTATTATGTAGCTTTAAAGAAAAAAGAACAGTGGTGACTAATGCTCAGCCAGCTTATTTTTAGAGGTATAATAGTTGAGTTAAATGAATTTAAGTGACTGTCTCCAGCAAAATTGACATTTCCGTGACCAAAAAGAAATCATTAAACAAATTTAATTAACGGTCGCAAAATAAGTTTGCTGGGATCACATGAATAACGGGACCCATTGGTTACTTATACGGAATATTTTTCAAAAGGTACAAAAAAATATCAGTATGGTGAGTTACATATATTTCATGTAATAGAGCCGTTTCAAGTTTTCGTTCCACAAAGTTGTCATATCCGTGGCAATAATTTTTTCTATTGTTAATTATGATGATAAAATCCAAATTGTTTCCCAATGCATAGCTTTTTTTAACGCATTAAATAATAAAATGAGTTTCAAACCAAATATTCAGAAAAGCTCGGTTTTATAAAATAAATTTCGATGTCATTTCTTTGTCGTCATTTCCATGATTTGACATTTTCTATAAAATTATCTGAATTTGCCCAATATTTTAACTTTTTACTTTTAATTGGTTTAAAAGGTCATCAACATTTATCATGGTAACTGCAAGTAAACAAAAAACAATAACAAAAAACTTCGCGCGGAAAAGAAACATGAATGTCGTGGGAAGATTCGAGAAGATCCTAAAAAATCCCAAGGACAGAAATAAAACGAAAAACAAAGACATATGTATGTATGCATTTAAAACAAAAGGAAAGTTAAATTTTTAAATCAATAAAAGATATGACTTTACAAGAAAACGAAAACAATATAAAAAAATGCAACGAATCACAATAAAAAAAAAGAAATAGGTACTAACTGAAAATTATTGAAGGTTACACCTGGGGTAGAATCGTGTAATGTGATTTGCAATGCGAGAGAGTCACAATCAACTAATTCAGTCTGTAGATTATATCACGTTTGATAGCTAAAGAGCTATCAATTCAAAAATGTGATTGTCATTTTCAAAAAAATTTGACGTATCTGCAGCAGTAAGAGTAGAATTACCAGCAGCCTGCAAAAATTATACAACTTTTTGAGAGTTCTTTTTTAAGCATAAAAATAAACATCCTTGTGACCAAAAAAGTTTACTACATTTCGAAAGATGAAGAAAACATAAGAATTATATCGGGAAAAACGTCATTTTCGTTATTTATTTTCGATAGCTCATTACAAACATTCACTAATGGAACCATTTTTTTGACAAATGCCATTAGAAAGTATTCAAATGAATTGTATCGAGTTGAATCACCTTACCCAGACGGAAAACTAAATGACAATCACGTGGTGACTATGGTTAATGTGACAATCATTTATCACCTTAGCCGATTCCAACCCTGGATCTCCTGTTGCTTTAAATAAATTTTGATTTACAAAAAAATGTACATATTTTATTTTGTTTTTTTTTTTATCATCAAGTGAAAAATAGTCAGTGAAGAAAATGAGACATTTCTCTTTGGTACAAACTTGTGAATGTATATTGTGAGTTATTTGACGTGACGTTTTAAATCACATTATTAAAGTCGCAATGCGATTACAAGCCCAAACTATTAATTCATGCCCACAAATACTTATAACGGGTGATTTTTTAAGAGGTTTAGAACTTTTTTTAAAAAAAAAACACAAAAAATTCGAAAAAATGAATGAAATATTTATTTGAATCGATAGTTTGAACCTTGCAATTTAATGTTTAAAGATAATTTCATGCAAATGTTGACCGCGGCTGCGTCTCAGGTAGCCCATCCGCTGAGTCCAATTTTGGCATACTCTTTCACACATATCGGCCGGTATCTCACGAATGAATGCATGGATGTTGGCTTCCAGTGCGTCAATCGAAGCGGGCTTGTCCCTATAGACATTAGCCTTGACATACCCCCACAAAAAATAGTCTAATGGTGTCAAATCGCACGATCTAGGCGGCCAATTGACCGGCCCGAAACGTGAAATTAACTGTTCACCAAACTCGCCTCGCAATTGCGCCATTGTTTCGCGTGCTGTGTGGCATGTGGCACCGTCTTGTTGAAACCACATATCATGCAAGTCAAGAACTTCCATTTCGGGCAAAAAAAAGTTTGTTATCATCGCTCGGTAGCGTTCACCATTGACAGTAACGCTGCGATTCGCATCATCTTTGAAGAAATATGGCCCAATAATGCCGCCGGCCCATAAACCGCACCAAACAGTGGCTTTTTCGGGATGCATTGGTAGCTGTTGCAATGCTTCTGGCTGATCTTCACTCCAAATGCGGCAATTGTGCTTATTTACGTACCCATTCAACCAAAAATGAGCCTCATCGCTGAACACAATTTTTCGATAAAAAAGCGGATCCTCGGCCAGCTTTCCAAGAGCCCATTCACCAAAAATTCGGCGTTGTGGTAGGTCGGCTGGCTTTAGTTCTTGCACCAGCTGTATCTTAAAAGGCTTTACGCCCAAATCCTTCCGCAAAATTTTCCACGTAGTGCTGTAACAAAGGCCTAACTGCTGGGAACGGCGCCGAATCGACATTTCGCGGTCTTCTGTCACACTAGCTGATACGGCCGCAATATTTTCTTCACTACGCACAGTACGTAAACGTGTTGGTGGTTTAATGTCAAACAAAGTAAATTTGGTGCGAAATTTGGTCACAATCTTCCGAATAGACTGCTCAGAAGGTCGAGAATGCCGACCATAAAATGGAAGCAGCGCGCGATGAACATTTCGAACCGAGCACGAATTTTGATAGTAAAATTCAATAATTTGCAAGCGTTGTTCATTTGTAAGACGATCCATGGTTAAATTGCAAACCAAACTGAAGCTGTTTGACAGTGACACAAGGTACTAAACACACGTCAGCTGTCAAAACCAGTGTTGCCAAAACCAAACCAGCTAAAAAATCACCCTTTAGTACGAAATAAATAAAATGATATTCCACTTTGTTAGCACAAAATGAAAATTTGTATCTGTTCAAGGCATGATTCACAATTATACAGTGTACTGTGCTTTACTATGATAGGATTTGTCCTTTCCTTTTCAGTTCTGTCATTCCAGTGAAAAAAATAAACAAAACAGTTAAAAATAAAAAAATTTGGGGCACACTGGTTTAAAATGTTTTATAATTTTTTTTGACAGCAGAATATTTACAAAATTTATTAATTTTGTTTATATTAGTAAATGTACATTCCGGGTTGCAAAATAATGTTTTAAAATATTGACCCAAATTATGCTATTTCACATATATTTCAAATGTGAAATATAAGAAGTAAGTATATAAGGAGTTTTAACTAAAATTTCCTTTAATTTCACCTTGATTAGGATTTTAGAGCAACACGCTTTTGTCTTATTTTAATGAAATCGGTGAAAAAAAATTAAAAACCAATGCAAACAACTCAAAAAATATATAAAAATGTAATAAAACTCCAAGAAAATGGAAGACTAAAAAACCCCACACAGCTTGGACAATGAGTGAGGGTTGTGGGAAATGCCCAAGTGTCAGTTCTTATAATTCCAATAATTGTTTTAAGTTAACGAACCTTTAGCAATAAATAACTGATTAATTGCTCTAAAAGAATAACATATAAATTAGATGCATTTTGCGAACAAAACGTATAGGTATAGGTACATAACTCACATACGAACTTGTGTTCACCCACATCTTGAAGTAATTCTACCCTTTTTCAACAATATACAATACTTAAAAAATTTTGTTAAAAATTAAAAAAAAAAGAAAGAAAGAAAACCATAAATTTGAACTAAAAACTTTTCAAACAAAGCTCGACAATTTATGTCTCTCAGAAGTACAGCTCCATTTCAAAGGGTTGACATTGTCCTTGCACCATACCTATACCAACCGACCAACCAAGCAACCAACCAATCCAGTGGATTGGCCAAACTAATAATTTAACTTATTCACATTTAATTCCTTATACCATAGCATCGCGCCAGTTAAGAAAAATGTCCTCCACATTTTACTGTGTCTGTTCTGAAGCTCTGCTGGTACTCCTGGAACTACTGGTGCTGGTTTTGCTGTTGCGGTATTGTCTCATGTGTCGCCCATGAACTCTTCCAGCTTCAGAATAGGTCACACTGAGAAAAACTGTGTTGCAAAACTTTTTGACATCTCGTGCAGACAGTGGAGTAGCGCGTAGAACCTGGTACACCGCAATCAAACGTTATCTTGCGTATAGTGCAGAGTACGGAGTGAGGCGTGAGGAGTGAGGAGTGAGGAGTGAGGAGAGAGGAGTGAAGAGAGAGGAGTAAAGAGTGAGGAGTGAGGAGTGAGGAGTGATGAGTGATGAGTGATGAGTGAGGAGTGAGGAGTGAGGAGTGAGGAGTGAGGAGTGAGGAGTGAGGAGTGAGGAGTGAGGAGTGAGGAGTGAGGAGTGAGGAGTGAGGAGTGAGGAGTGAGGAGTGAGGAGTGAGGAGTGAGGAGTGAGGAGTGAGGAGTGAGGAGTGAGGAGTGAGGAGTGAGGAGTGAGGAGTGAGGAGTGAGGAGTGAGGAGTGAGGAGTGAGGAGTGAGGAGTGAGGAGTGAGGAGTGAGGAGTGAGGAGTGAGGAGTGAGGAGTGAGGAGTGAGGAGTGAGGAGTGAGGAGTGAGGAGTGAGGAGTGAGGAGTGAGGAGTGAGGAGTGAGGAGTGAGGAGTGAGGAGTGAGGAGTGAGGAGTGAGGAGTGAGGAGTGAGGAGTGAGGAGTGAGGAGTGAGGAGTGAGGAGTGAGGAGTGAGGAGTGAGGAGTGAGGAGTGAGGAGTGAGGAGTGAGGAGTGAGGAGTGAGGAGTGAGGAGTGAGGAGTGAGGAGTGTGGAGTGCAGAGTGCGGAATGTGGAGTGTAGAATTTTTTACTCTAGCGTCTTATTTGACTTATATTTCGAAATAATTTCCTCCACACAGTTTTATTAGGCAGAAGATATTGTGGGGACCTACAATTTTTTGCTGAATCGGAAGAGCTGTAAATGAGAATCACTTTTTTGTGACAAGAGATACTAATGGAGGGTTCTTTCCAAAAGAAAGTGACTACGCACTGACTAACAGAATTTTATAATCAGTTTTTAGACTGACATTGAAGCGGGGCATAAGTTCATTCTGCACTAATGTCCTATTTGGAGTAATTTATTTGCGCCATTTTGAAGACGTTGTAGAATGCTGAAGAACAGCATGGTTTCCAAGTGTTATTGGCGCCCTTTGTTAACCTTTTTCAGTACCTTAATATTTTAAAACGAATTTATTTTTGTTTTGTAAAATCTCCAAATGAGCAATTTTTTGCAAAAAACTTTAATTAATTTAATTTATAATTTGTCTCTTTCAGTGTAGGACCTGCCATAACAGTCATTCATCTTTTATTTTTATGTTTTCCTCGTGTATTGTATAAATCTACCTTTTATTCTATACACCACCAACTTTGCTCCTTTTCCCAAAACGAGTCAGAATTTTAAAATTGTTTTATAGGACTCAAAGCATGATCCTCTCTCTCGTTCTCTCTCTTTCTTCGTCTATTCTCTGGGCTCTTAAAATAATAATTTATTCGCCTAGTGGTAATTAACGAACCATTTATTGTCATGTCCTTTTCCTCGAACTCCGATGTGCCCTCGTTGCCGTCCGTCGTCGTCGTCGTCATCGTCGTCGCTAACATCACAGCCACCACCAGCAGCAACGGTCTACACTTCTGGCCTCAGGGCGGACAAGGATTAAAATAAGAAAGATGTGGAATAAAATATTAGAGAAATTCACTTCCTATACACACTCGAACACACACAAACAGATGGTTTTAGGTCCGAGATGAGGTCCTTTTCTGTCCAAATTATAGCGCCCATAAAAGGAGAGGGGTGGTACGGCGGTGGTGGTGTTGGAGGTTCAGAGTGGGAATGATAGTTGGGTCGCTTTTCATGAGCAAAGACAAAAAGCATAACTCTGACTCTATGGTGTTGTCAAAATAAATCAATCGGTTTTATCCTTCTTCTTTTTCTTGTTCTTCTTTTTCAAACCAAAACGACGAGGAATTATTTTGTTTTATTTTTAAAGTATACCCATAACCACACACATAGATAAAACTTATAAAAGGATTTACTATTGCGGCCCAGAAGGTGGACATCCAAATAAATCAAATTCATTCAATGTTTGAATAAAATTCTGCTATATTAAGGTATAAAAGAGGAAGAGAGTTGTCATACACACGTATAGATGTTTTGAATTTGTCACCAAAGATGGGCGTAGGTAGGTTTTGGAGAATCACGAGTTTTGACAAGCAGAACATTCTTTTGTAAAATATCAGTTTATGAAAAATTTCAAACAAAAATAAAAAGCTTGGAAAGTTTGCAAATAACCAAAAGGCTTAACCATTTTCTTTCCGCAAAAAAAAAAATCATTAAAGTTTATTCTGCATCCAGAAATATATATTTCCGGTATTTCACCATTTTGTTAATCATTATTAATCCACGCGAAAAAAAGGCTCGAATTTCATCAAGAAAAAAAAAAGCTTCCGTCAAAATACTCGCATTCCATTGGTGATTTATGAGTTTGAAACATCAAACGCCCACTTTGGAAAGAAAATCTAAGATACAAGTAGACACATAGATATCCTTACTACGAGCATATCCTTCCCCTTGTATTGCATTGCGCGAATGCTTTTTTGTCATATCTTAATTACAATCGTTAAAATAAACCCTTAAACTTCATCAGAAGAAGAACTACGGCAACATCCGGTGAAATGCCAGTGTCATCAGCAGCGCCACCAACTTGAGACTTCCGGCTCTGAGTGAATTTTTGGGGAGTTATTTTGCCATGTTGTAGCACCAAAGTCAGAGTCAGAGCACCCATATAATATTTTTAACGGTTTCTTTCGTTATAGCTAGTCTCATTTCGTTTCGTGTGAAACTTTTCAACCATTTCTCTCCTTTCTGGAAGTTATGTCGACGCCAACGACAACGACGAACGACTACGACGTCGACAAGGACGACAATCGTTAGCATTTAACTGTTTCTTTTACTACTATATGATTTTGGCAATCAAGCTATAAGCTTGTGATATTTCGCAAAAACTCCTGTGGATATCTGCAATAGCAAATCAAAAATAAGCTCGCACTTGCACACACACACACATATATAAACAAGAATAATAAGAAATAGGTTATGCTATGCTATGCAGAAGGACGAAGAAGGACCTCTCAGGTTTTGTTAAGTTAAATATCGCATCGTTTGGTGTTGTCGTTGTCGTCGTTGTGTTGTTGAAGTTTGAAGTATTCTTGAGGATTTACAATGCGCTTATAACGGGTATACAAAGACAAAAATGCCTTCTGGCAAAATGAAGAGAAGGACGACGACAACGAAGAACTAACTCCTCACATTCTTTGAATGCTGAACTGAACACGTTACCATTCTATATCTCTTGGATGGATGAATACCTATATATTTTATCCATTTTAGTCAGGGTCGAATTAAGTAAAATGTATAGAGTCTTAAAATGAAAACGATTCTAAAGGGCCCATTTGTTGAGAAATAAAAAAAACTAAAAATTAATTTTCACCAAAAGTCATTTTTTAAACTCATTAGTCTAGGTTTAAATTTGAAGCATGGATTTTAATTTATGAAGAACTTGAGTTGAGTTTTTTTTTATTTGAAATATTATCCCAATTTTGTCGAAGTTCTATTTCAAATTGAGTACCAAATATATTGGTAACGAACTTGTTTTTGAGAAACTTCAAACTCAATAAGCTCAATTTTTGAGCTATTTCTATTCACTTTTATCATGTGATCTTTATGGATGGTTGTATAGGTTCAAGTTGCCTACAATTCAGATAAGCTCATAAGTCAGCTTATTTTAAAATTAGCTCCAATTCATAGTTGTTCAGAAGAGCTAATGCTCACATTTTTAAGTAGCTCACTTTCTGGGTAGTTTTTCTTTTTGTCACATTTTGGTTTATTAATTTAAATAGCTCAAATTTGTCCTCAAATCATAGCTTGACTTGATTAATTTTAAATCTAGTTGCAAGGCTGAAAATCGAAGTGAGCTATGAACTGAGCGCAGAGCTGTTTTTTTTTAGCTAATTTGCAGCTACATGTCTTTTGAACTTAAGAAACTCACAGCTTCTAAGTCAAAACTCACATTTAAAAGTAGCTCACTTTTTTTTTCTTTGCTTACATTTTCAGACTCGATTTCTTAAATAACTTTAATTACTCGCTTACATTTTCAGGCTCGATTTCTTAAATAACTCTAATTTTCCCTCAAATCATAGCTTCACTTGATTGATTTTGAATCTAGCAGCAAGGCTAAAAATCCCACTGAGCTATGAACTGAGCGCAGAGCTCGTTTCGGAGCCAATCTTCAGCTATATCTTTTTAACTGAAGAATCTCAATAATTCTAGGTCAAAACATTGCTTCTATTAATGAATTGGACTACTTTTGATTCTCAAACAAAATAACTGAGCTCGATCTAAAGTATTTTGAGTATGAACTGAGTACAAGGCTCATTTTTGAGCTAAATTGCAGTTGTGTATGATTTTTTTTTAATTTAAGATGTTCAAAGATTATTTCTACAATATTGCTATATTTTTGATCTGCTAAGAAGTAGTCACAAAAAATTAAACAACTGAGCTAAAAGAAAATCTGACTTTTGACCGAGCGCATAGCTCATTCCTGAGCTAATTTGTAGCTATATATGATTCTTTTAATCTAAGAAGTTCAAATATCACTTCTCTTATCTCGCTTCTTTGTGTAACTGCTTAAAAGAAGTAATGTCAAATAATGAAATAAATGAGCTAAAAGATAAATTTAATTTTGAATGAGCGTAGCGCTCATTTTTGAGCCAATTTACAGTTACATATATGTTTGTTTGCTTTAAAAAGTGCAAAGATCTATTTTTAATTTGTGTCCTGCTTAGAAATAGTTGCAAGAAATTAAAACAACTGACCTAAAAGATAAGCTGACTCTGAGCCCAGAGCTCATTTTTGAGCAATTTTGGTTTTCTTGGCCATTGGTGTTTACCTTCTTTGCTATATTGATAATTCGACCCTGAGAGTAGTATCTTTTTTCTATGTCTGAATATATTTATATGTGTGTGTTATTGTGTGTATGTGCATATTGTATTGGGTGAGCCTTTTTAGCTGCTGTGTAGTGTAATAGAAGTGGTGTCATAAATTAAAACTTAAACTTTTGGAAATGTCAAGTATAAAACGGTAAATCTCTGCGAAAAAGTCATCCCACCACCGCTCCGCGTCGCACCGCACCATCTCGCTCATAAATCCCAGCTAACTGTAGATTACACAACCCAACCTTCACATCCATCGTCCTCCTTCCCCTCCTCTTATTTCTCTCCCCTCCCTTAAACTGCCAAAACCTCTTTACAGTATTTAATGTATACAAGGAAAATCTTATATTTCGAAGATAGGTGTCGCTGTATGTGCATGTGAAAAGAAGAGGGCATACATATTGGGAGTGAGGGTTATAATAGTTTCCTCCCGACTCGAGAAATACCCCATAAGAAATGCCTCAATCCTAGTTTCAGAGTAATTCTTCATATGGGGCCCCGTAAGGATATATATGTATATTCTTACGTGGGAGGGATGTGGATGTAGTAAATTATAGGCGGCCACTATACCTCGTTGCATTTTTTAGCGACACCACCGACCGAGGCGCAGCAATATAGCAAAAAGGGTGCGGTTCTTATTTTTGTTTGTCACAAAGTCCAAGTTATTCTTCTTCCTTCGTTTTCGCAAGGATCTCTCGTTTTTATATACCAACTTAGCTCCAATTCGAATCCGTTTTCCTGTTCACGCCATAATTGTCAAATACTCGCGAGCTACCCATAGAGCAGCGAAGATTTAAAAGTTTTGTTTCCGGAATACCATCACAGACCAGGGAACGAGATGGTATACACCTATCCATATACTTTTTTTGATATAGAATCACAGAAAGGACTTTTCTTTGAAGTTCTCTGGGTGTGAGATGTCGTGGATTTGTGCGAAGCTATGTGAGGACATAAATGCTTGGATTTGGATTTTGGATTTTTCGGATGTGGGATGCAGTCAGTGGAATGTGTGTTTTCTAGAGAAGTTTTGTTTGGGATCTCTTTTGGTGGAAAGTTTAAGTGATATATAATCTCTGTTTTAGAAGGAAGAAGAAGGATTTACAGTCAAACTGTACACCAAGTCATGGTGATGATGTAGGGGATTGGTTCTTACAATTTTTTTTTTTTTTTTGAAGGATTAGCGGAACAAGAGTGTTGTTGGGAGAAATTCGTGCTGATATTGAAAGTCCATTAATTAAATATCAGTTTGTTGTTTCTTCACCAAAAGCTTAGAAAGTTTTTTAATCAAGTCAGAAATGCATTATCTTAATGCATAGGTATTCAACAGATCTTTTAAGACCGAATGTATGTGGAATTCAGTAAGACCAACTTATATGGTTAAGATTAAATATAGGAAAAGTCAACTTTTGGCACATAACCTGGAACACAAAAATGCATCTTAAAAGATTGCTCATGTTTTCTTGTCAAAGTTTTTGATGCAGATTGAATTCTAAACATTTGAAATAAGCCATTTTGTGTATAGACCTATCAGTTATTATTATTTAAGAAATACGTCTGGCAATCATTTGGTTGTTTTTGGGAAAGTATGGCAGCTTCTCAAGAATGAGATCTGCGCTCAAAACTCAACCTTTTGGATGGCTCTATGTTTGAGAATAAAAATAATACATTGAAAACGGTTTATTGATACATTAAAAAGAAAAAGAACGTCTGGCACTCATTTAGTACTGTTTGGATAAGAATGGCAGGTATGTCACTTCTCAAATAATGTGATCTGCACTCAGGTCAAAGCTTGACCTTTAGTTAACTCTATGTTTGAGAATAAAAAATTGATTGATAAATTAAAAAGAATAGTAGGAATTCGGTGTTTAAAGAAAGCGTCTGGCACTTCTATTTTCTAAACCAAAACTTAAAAAAAAAAAAAAAAAAAAACCAAGAAATAAATTGCGACCGAATGCATGTGGAATTCAGAAAGACGAAATTATATTTAACTTAGTTTTGGAACAGAACCTGGAAGATAAAAATGCACCTTAAAAGATTTCTCATATTTTCTTATCAAATTTCTGATGCAGTATGAATTCTTAACTTGTAATAAGCCATTTTTATATAAAGAACTATCAGTTTTTAAGATTTTTTTGATTAAGAAATGCGTCTGGCGGTCATTTGGTTCTTTTCGGATAAGTATATGGCACCAAAATTTTTCACTTTTCAAGGAAGAGATCTGTGCTCAGTTCAAAACTCAGCCTTCAAGCTGACTCTATGTTTGTGAATACAAAAATTTTATTGATAAATTAAAAAGACGAAATCGTCTGGCAGAAATTCAGTATTTCAAAAACCGCCTGGCACTTTTATTTTCAGCTATGTTTGAGAATACAAAAAAGTTGATTGATAAATTAAAAAGACGAAATCGTCTGGCAGAAATTCAGTATTTCAAAAACCGTCTGGCATTTATATTTTCAGCTTTGCTTGAGAATACAAAAAAATTTATTCATAAATTAAAAAGACGATATCGTCTGTCTGGAATTCAGTGTTTGAAAAATTGTCTGACACTTATATTTACAGTTAAAGATTAAAACCAAAACTTTTAACGAAAAAACGAAAAAACCATCAAATAAATTCATAACATATCTCTTAATCAAAATTAAGTTTGGAGTTAACAATTTTGTCATAAGAAAATTTTTGAATATTAATTTATTATACCAACAACATTATTAAAAGCTCTCCAAAACAAACAAAAAAAAATAAAAACCATTTGACGTTAATTCAAATTAAATTCACAACGCGACATTAAACAAAAGTTATTATAATTGGATTGAACAAAAAACAAACAATCGTCCATCCATATATTGGCTCTATAACCAACCTTATGGACCTTTCTCTTTCATCATCACAATAATAATAATATTACAAAAAAAAATAAACAAAGAAAACACCTTCCAAGTTCCGCCAAAATAAAATATTAAAAAAAAAAAAAACACTTAACAAGAATTTATGAAAATTAAAAGTTAAGTCCAAACGACACATCCTTCCTTCTAGAGCATATTTGTTGTAATTTTTAATTTGATGCATAAATAAAATTAAAAAACGAAAGAATGAAAGAAAAAAAAATATTCAAAAAAAAAAGATCCAATTTACCATAAATTTTGGTTCTAAACTTGTCGGCCATTCATTCAATATTCATTTCTCACGCTTAATGGCCGAAGACGACGAGGACGACGCACGACGACGACGATGACTACAACGAAGATGACGGTGACTATACGTCGACAACGAAGAATAAAATGGCGGATGGATGAAGAAAGTATGTATTTCCGGAAACAGAAACACAACTTTTCCTTCTCGACCTCTCATCAAAAATCATATTTTCTTTCCTAATATACACCGCAACTATAAGGCAGCACCTCGACCCCACCACCACGAGGAGAGCTGGTGAAAATTTATTGAAATTAAAAACCAGCAGCCAGTCAGGAGCGCAGCTAGAAACACGTGGAAAATGAACCGAAAAAATTCCTGGTTAACAAATCAGGTTAACTAACCGGGACCGGGACCGGCACACAGGGGTGTGTTTTTTTTTTATATTTGGAGAAAAGAAGAAGAAGAAGAAACGTAAACACGCGGCTAGTTTACAAGCTATAGTAACCCCCAACCCTAAGTATTTGGGGTAAGTTGTTGGAAAAGAATGAAAACGATAAGGAATAGGACAGAATAAAAAAGAAAATTACAACTCCACAGCCGCCGCGCCGCGCCATTCGCAGCAAAAGGGAGGAAAAGTATTTAAATTTATTTTTATTAACCAATAAATTTGTGTATTTAAGCTTTGCACTGCCTCACACCACTCACTCTGTGTTTGCTTGCTGGCCTCCTTCTTACTGACAGTGGATTAAGTTCCAATTCACAGGCGAGGCGGCCTGGCTGACTGACACACAATGGAATGTTTGATTTGAAAAGCTGACCAAGAATATATTTCATTTAGAAAAAATTAAAAAAAATAAAAATAAGATACAGAAATTGACTCACTTTAATTTTGCAATTCCCCAAAAAAAATTTATAAATTTATAAAACAAATTCTCTACCTAATTCATAGGAAAGCCAATAACAAACAACCTTTCTAATATTTATTTTATTAAACTTTTTTTTAAATGAAATTTCGTTCTTCCTTCTTCTTCTCAATAAATATCAAATTATTTTAACAAGCTCTTTAAGGAGCGCTCACATTATTAAAATGCATATGTTCAAACCCAAGATCCAAAGTCATTTTTTCGGTTTGTCAACTTCAAAAGAAAATCCGATGGATTCACAACCTCCTTTTCTTTGGAAACTGAAACTTCAAACGATCCTCACTATATCGCCAATTTTGTTGCCACATTTTTCAATTAATCTTTTGCCAATGATTCATTTACGCCTGACTCTGCTTATTTCGATTATTTATCGAAATTTCACTCTTGTACCATTTCTCCCTCAAACTATTGACCCTTGTCTTATCGAAAACAAATAAAATCAACTCAATAATGATTTTAATCCTGGTCCCTTATATACTTCTAAACAAAATGCTCTCCCACCCTCTCTATACCCCTTTCAAAAATCTTCACCCTATCGCTAACTCAAGGTGAATTTCCTCAAATATGGAAAACCCTTTCTTATCTACCTGCGGTGTCCCTCAAGACAGCCACTTAGGTCCACGTCATTTCATTGTTATACTATATTTATGATATTGAAATGGTCATCACACATTCCTTTATCTCACTGTACGCTGACGATATCAAGTTTTTCAAGGCAATTGCTTCTTCAGATGACTTTTCCTCTATTCTTGATCTTGATCTTGATAGTTTTTTTCAGTCTTGCGCCTCAAAAAACAGGTTCGAGCTTAACATTTTCAAATGCCAATCTATCACTTTTTCACTCAAACGTTTTAAATCTATTCCCTGTCTCTATTTTCTCCATGATCAACCCATCAACCCAGTTCAAAATATTCGAGACCTTGGCATATTATTTGACCTTGATTATGCCTGTCAAGTATGCTCCCCTTACCAAATATTCATATTTCCAGAATCTAGAGCGTACAACGTCTTTTTCTTCGCTTTGCCTTTCGTTGTCTATCTTGGATCAATGCAGTGATCCTACCTCTCTATTTAGACCGCCTTTAGCTCATTAACCTGAATTCGCTGGAAGATCGTAAAGAAATTTCCGACATTCTCTTCATTCATCGACTACTTTCAGGTTCCGTTGACTACAGTTCACTCTACAGCTCACACAAACCCTCGTAATATACGAAATTCCCGTCTGTTCTATCTTCCCACCCACCGTACTGCTTATGGGTCCAACGAACCCATCTCTCGCATCCTACGGAGTGTTAATTCAAAATTGAACTGTTTCGACTTTCACGTCAGTACTCCGCCTTCTTAACCTCGCTCCCTCATCATGATCTAACCTCTAAGCTTATTTTCTTAATTTTTAAGTCAATTAGCTTGTACTAAGCTGAATACATGGGGGTTTTTCTCCCACAAAAGTTAAAATTAAAATTAGAGACAACAAACGCACACACATGTCAGTGGCCGCATTCAAGCAAATACTAGCTCTGTTTGGTAATGTGAAATTTCTCGCAAAAATGCACAAATTTTCACAAATTGTCTGATATTTCTATTTGTTAACTCAATAAAGTTGTAACGAGAGAGCAAATAACTTCCCCAATTGCAAATTTCTGCTATATACACATTTCTGGGTGCAGGAAGTTTAAGAACTGTCAAATACACAGCTGTCAATGTCTGTCATCTGACGTCGGTTAGGATTTTACAAAATATTCATTTCGGTATTTTTAATGCAGTTTCTTTTGCTATTTGAATATTTTTCTTACATGAATTCAGTAAACTGCAACTCTTCATCGCTATAACTATCATCGACAAGGTTTACAATGTTATCAGACAGATTGTCTTTACATATTCTCTTGATGAAGATTCAAATAAGTCCATCAAAAACGGCGCTACATTTCCGTTCGACTTTAAAAAAAAAAAAAATTAATTTGAAAATTTAAAAATTATACAAGATTCAGAATGATTTATCACCGTTTGACGTCTTTTACACAAAGTCGGTGTTCACACTGGACTGCTTCCGCCTTCTTTTTTTTAACGTCTCTGTACTTTTTTTTGCACCCCCCATCATGAAAAGATGCCTTTCTTGGCCACCTCTTTCTCGCCATGAAGTGGGATTGAGATAAGTTACATAGACGTCAAAAAAAGTCGGCGGAGGCGGTCCAATGTGAACACCGTCAAAAATTACATTTTATACAAAAAGTGGTGCAGTGCCTTTGTTAACTTTTTGACAAGTTTTCTCTTCTCAGGGAGTATTTTCTCCTTCTTTCAAAGATTGACAGTTTTTACACCTTTTTCTAAAAGAAAAGATACCAGACAGACCTACTATGGCATGGCGCGGTTTACACCAAAAGCAGTTTACACTACGATTACATTTTACCAAATATTTTTTTTTTACAGTTAAATGTTTTTTGTGTCTTTATTGTGTTTTTTGTGTTTTTATTCTTTAGTGAAGGAAATTGGTCTTAATAATAAAGAGTTCGTATTTATTGTTTTAAAGAAATGTATTTTTTTTTGTAAGTAAGTTCCATTTATACTTTGACTGAGAAACTGGAGCTAAACAATTTTTGAAATAAAACATTTTTGTTCAATTTTTATCTTCAAATACTCCATCGTGTGTGGGTTTTCTTTCTTTCCTAGCTTTGCATTGTAATTGGTTACATAGGCGTATAACTTTCAATTTAGAATCCGCACATCATCCAAGAAGAAGCACCATGGCAGAGTCGACGCCTCTGAAATCTGAAGGCTTTCGCCGCCGCCACCTCTAACTATTATACATAGAACGTCAAAGCCAGTTTCATATACTACATATTATATACAACTTGACCCAGCCTCGTCTTCAATAATTATGAAAGCTATGTTATAGTCTCTAGGTTTAGACCTTTCCTTCCTCACAAACACCTATCTAGACATATTTGCATTAGTTTTGAAACTGAGAAGAAATGTTGGGTTGTATAACAAGGTTGATTACCGTTAGCTCTTTTAAGTTCAATATAAATGTGTGTTGTCCGTTCGTTCATTTGTTCGTCCGTCGTTTTTCTTAATTTTTGCAATTTTATTAAATGTGAGGGTTAGACATTGAGGGGTTGGTTGGTTGGTGTTGGTACATTTTGTTGTCCTTGGTGCGGCAGCGGCGATGGTGGTGCGATGGGAAAGTTTTAATTAAAGTTTACGCGCTTGTTTCGGAAGAGCCTCAAGTTGTTTATTCTTGATAATTTCATAAAGAGTAAGACATTTTTGTTATTTGAAATATGTTTGTATATTTAATTTTTTTTTTATATTAACAATCAAATCTTAGAGTTTACTGGCGAAAGGATTTTCACTAGGAAATATAATTTGCTAAATTTAAGTGAAGAATAATATCAGTTGGGTGGCTTATTTTTAAATAGAGAAGAGAAAAATGCAGCTGGGAGAGGATTAAATAAGAAAAGAGAATTGAATTTGAATGAACAGTGCATTCTTACTTTACTCTTTTCCAACATTTTTTTTATACAAAAAGTTAGAATATAAAATTTAGACCATCAAAATTGAAACTGTATCTGTAGGGCGGGGGTTTGGGTTTAATTCCCAGCCTGTCACTTAAAAAATCAGAAATGTTTTTCACGGGTTACTGCTTCTTGCGAGGAATTGACAAATCCTCAGAGTATAGAAAAAGAGTAAGAGAAAAAGTGCTTCTCATCTTAGTCGTTCGGATTTGAAAGAAAATTGTAGGTCCCCTGCATTCCTGTCAATAATACGCACACAGGAATGGTTGAGATGTAAGTCAGTAGGTCCTGGTTCTAGAGGAGCTGTCGTGCCACCCAATTAATTAATTTATTTTTATTATTAAAAAATAGTACGTATACGCCACAGTGTACTTTTTTTTATTAAATAGATACAATAGTTGTCAGAAAATAGAATTTCTTACCAACCTATTACAATATACAAAATTAAAAGATACTGTAATATTTATTTAATGTGTCACAGAGTTGCCTTCTTGATAGTTTATAATTATTTTGCTCAGGAATATATTTATTTGATTTATACTCAATGTCAAAGTATTTCTGTCTTGGACTGCATTTGGTTCAGAAAGCTTAAAAAATGTGATTTTATTAGGCAGCCCGCCTACAGGTCGAATTGATGAGAACTTGTTTTTTGTCTGAGAAAAACGGTTTCAACATTTTTCTAATCATTTATTCGATTTTATTGTGAAATTGTCATTTCTGTGATTCGATCAATGTTCGTATTCATGATAGGTAGAATGTGCTGAAACTTTTCAGGAATAACGAGAGACATTTTGCCTTCAGAGTTCACCGAATTCAACCAAAAAAATGTTCTGTCTTCGATTCTGAAATTTTAAATAACATATTTAAGGAAGAGTTGAGAAGCATTTCGAGACCCATCGAAATCGCGACCGCAGTACTTAGGCTAAGTCTCCTCAAAATGACCAAACCAATATTCCCTATTTCGACATTCTCTGGATTTTCCTATGCAATTCACCTTCCTATGAAAGTCAAAGCACTTAATTCTGTTTTTTTTTCTATGAATAAATAAGTTCTATATCGAAATTGAAAATTCAATATGCTTCTATACTCGTACAACAAATTGATGCATTGCCTTGCAAGCTTTTTTGGCAAGAAACTTAAGGACTATACTCTCTGGTTTGTTCTCTCTCTGTAGATATATTATATATAAAGTCAATGAGTAGAATAGGTACAATGCACGCATAACAAATTGCACCACAGTTAGACAATATATTATTGTATTAATTAACAAAAACAGAATCACCAATCAACCGCTTGATTAATGATGTCATACAAAATCGTAAATCTAATTCGTAACATGCGGATATCGATACGGATTTAAATCCATGAGGTTTGTTGCTCTAACCTGGATTTTCCCTCTATACTTCTCACTCCACTATATAAGTTGTTTTATGGACTGGTATTTGAATGCATGTGCTTTGTGATGCAAGTGCAACAACTGCACCCCATCATTGCATTGAGTATAAGGTATGTAGGTAGATTTTACTATATATAATGATTGTAACGTAACATCCCTCTAATTCTTGTATAGTCGATGTGTCTTATTTTATTGTCCTTTGTGTAATGTTTTGTTTTGTTTTTGGGGGATTTGTGTTTTATGTGGGTGGGAATTCAAACATTGTGAATCAATTAAGTAAATAAATATATCTACATACATATATCCTAGGGTATATATTCGAAAATGAATTCTAAATCAATTTGAAATTGTTTTTTTTTTTTTTTAGTTGGGGTCATAATTTGTCAAAAAATTTGAAAATCTTTTATCGAAAATTCAATAACTATTTAAGTATTCTATAAAGACGTTACGTCTTTCGCCTGAAACTATAATAACTCCCAAATTAAAAATGTCGCTCCCAAAAGAGCTTCTTTAACATTTTGTTGTTGTACGATTTGGGCAATATTACAGATTGAGTTGACGTTATGCCATTTTGTTAAGGTATTATGAATGGCGTTGAACAATAACGCCCAAGGAAATAACGCCCAAATTGATCTGGAAATATCGCCCAAAAAAATTCTGAATAATTTTTTTCTCGATTTGGGCGTTATTTCCAATTTTTAATTTTTTTTTTAAAGGAAAGAATGCCCAAAATAAAAAGTTTAAAAGTCAAATGGGAAACAACGCCAAAAATTGGAAATATCGGCCAAAAAAATCCAGAAAAAGAAGTAACGCTCAATACTAACATTTACAATATGGATTTTTGATGCGAGGCTGAGTGTATGCAAAGTTTCTTTAGATCCAGATTCTTTAAATGCAAAAGAGACTTTGCATACACCCAGCCTCGCACCTACCAAAAAAACCTATAATGTGCCAAGCACAAGCAGGGGGTCAGCATGCCCCCCATATATACTTCACTGTTTATGCGCCGCGATTTTTTTAAGATTATCTTCTCATTTACATTTTACTTTGGAAATATCGCCTAAAATTTAGGAATGCCCAAATTAAAAAAAAAATTTGGAAATATCGTCCAAAATTGAGGCAAATAACGCCCAAATTTTTGGAAAAACAATTTACATTGAAAATATTTGGGCGATATTTCCAACTTAAGATTTGTAAAAATATAAATTTGGGCGATTTTTCCAATTTTTTGGGCGATAAAAAAATTTGTTGGGATATTTCCAAATCGATATGGGCGTTATTGCCTAACTTTAATTTTTAAGGTTTGTCTTATTCGGCTTTTTTGGTCTCTATAATTAATTAATGAAAGATATTCATTAGTTTTCTCGACGTTTCGAATGAGTTTTCAGTCTTCTTCACTTTATTAAACATGAAAAAACAAACAAAGTAGAAAACATCTATACAATTTCATGTAACAATTAGTCATAAGGAGCAACTTACAATATTAGAAAAATAAATTTAATTTTTTTAATAAAACATTTGTGAAATAATTAAAAAATAAAAATTGACACTTTATTATTTTTAAAATTAAAGCTCCTTTTGAGCACCTCTAAATTAAAAGTTGCGTGACATGAATTAAGAACGAGAGAGATCAAAATCGTCACAAGAACCAAAATAAAAGTCAGAACGCCCAAATTTAAAAAAAATTTGGGCGAAAATCATAAATAAATTAATCTTTATGGCAATCGGTCCGGGTTTTTTGGCCACTTTTTTAACTTTTTTTGCTTTATGACATTTTTCAATTTGGGCATTATGGCTTTGGACGAAAACACCTTCAACTTCTGTAAATCTATTTAAATTTTTTTTCGCTCAATTCTAAATAGAAAAATTCTGTTTTTCTGTTATTTTTTTCCTTTATTAAAATCAGTGCTCTAAAATGTTGAATATTCGATAAACGTGTTCCTTGATTTTTCTCACTCTTGAAATCGGAAATTATGTATAGTGAAATTGAATTTAAAGAAAATTCTGGAAACATGCCCCCAGATTAAAAAAAAAAGTCTATATCTATAATACTCTATCTTAACACAAAAATGAAAAATGGTTATAAATCGCACCTTACGAAAAACCACTTTTTTATTTTGACTTTTCTGGAAAACGGTTAAAAAAATATTCAATGTTATAATCAAAATTAACACTACTATGATGGAGAAGTCCGACAAAGTTGGTTTCTATCGGTTGTTGGTTTCTATCGGTTTGTGTGTCCGTGCATTCGTGCATACGTGCTTCCACTGTAACTTAAGCTTCAGCCTATAAATGGGTAAACTGATTTTCTTAAAATTTGCTATTAAAATTTGCTACATAGCATTTTTGTCTGATTCCGTGGAGGAGAAATTTGGATTTTTTGTTTCAGCTCGTCTGTTTTTTTTTTTTCTCCAAATTTTCTCAAAAAGCGCTTTAAAGATTTTGATTAAACTTCGTCACCTGTAATCACCAAAATGATTGTAATAAAACTGCGTTTCAGATTTTTACCAACAAAAAAACGCAAGGCGGAAGATAGGTTTTAGAGATTTTTGAGAAAATTGTCTTATTTTTCAACTAGTGATTTTTATGACTTGACCGATAATATTATAATTTTCAATCTGATGTTTTTTAATAGTTGAAACAATATTGCATTTAAAAAATTTTGAAAATAATTACTTAAGTAATTTTGACATTTTTGCTAACCATAAGAGTGCGATCCAGTCGTGCATATCTTTTTTAAATACAAAGTGATCACCTGTGTACCAGCAAAGGGAGTGAGTAACAGCAAGTCTCTGTTTCCGTGTGATTTTAAGTACTTGTTTACCATAACGAAATATAACCGATTTGGCATTGTGTATTTTGTTCCAAAAACGAAATAAAATTAAATTTTAAATTAGACCACTTTCGTTTGACATTATGTCACCATTATCAATAATTATTTAAAATATTTTTTTCGGAACGAACAGAAAACAATTTTCCTACTTTGTTCATCGAATTTCAAAAATTATTGTAGAAAATGTCATGTTAATTTTAGAAATAATTTTATTCCAAGGTTAGATGTTTTAATTTTCGTAGAATTTTCTAATAGGAGTCCCAAAAGTCACGCAAGATTTCAAGCCGTTTGTACGGAAAGGTGTGTGTTACCAATGAAAAAAAAAAGACTCCTTGACAGCTGACAATTGGGGGGTTACACATGAAAAAACAAACCATTTTTTTTTTCGGGTTGACGGCTTTTACCAGTAAACGGATAAACAATCTTATGATGATAAAATAAAATTCACTTCACTACCAACAACGCGATTTAAACGTTTGAAATAATATTAAAGATTTGGTGGTGATTTATTTTTCAAAGAAAATCATTTTAAGATATGAGGCTTAATTTCATCTTAATGGCTTCGTTTATTTTCAAAATTTTCACATTTAGTGTCCAGAAAATACAATACAGTGATTGTTGAGAAACAAATTCATCCACAACATGTCACTGTTTGGTGAGGATTTTGGAAATTGAGTTCTACATCATCGATATTGAGACACATTTGTATGCAGAACGGTCATGGAAAATGGCAACAAAGGAGTAAATGTACCAGCAAAGCCGAGGAGATCACTTATCCATGAATTTTATTCTATTATATTTATTTATTTATAAATTTTTAAAATATTTACAATGAAGACTCCAGGGTAGTTAGACCATTGGGAGCCGTTTTTAGTATTAAACAGAAATAACAAGAATTTTGAAAAATATATGTACATAATTTTGAGTAGAGAAAAAAAGTAAGAAAGCAAAGTTTGAGAGAACAATTTTTATGAATCAATAAAACAAATTTTCAAAATTACAAATTCTTTCGGAAATTTCGGGATACCCTCTAGAAATTGTATTTTATAGATTTCCATATTCAAAATCGATGGATACCATTTTCCAATCCATGAGATAGAGAAATTTGTAGGTTTAAAGTCAAACAATTCAGTTTTCAGTATAACTTTTGCTCTAACTTCTTTCTATTTTGACTTAAGTCATAAAGTAAACGTACCATTTGATTTGACATGTGTTTTAATTTATAGTGCTGTCAATTTAAACAAAAAACCACTCGAATTGAATAACCCTTCTTAATCATAGATCTTCAACTTAAATTATAAAAAATGCAATCTTAAATGTAATTTTTTTTGAAGAACCCACTTAAAATTCTAAAAAGAACCACGCCACAATAACAAGAAAAAACCACATGTAATACTCGACGTATACTCGTTTACTCGTACGTCTTCAAAAAATTCAAAAACATCCCTTTTTCTTATCGTCTCCCAATTAGCTAATGCAATGACACTTTTGTTTGTTTGTTTGTTTTTTTTTTTGTATTTGTTTCCTTTCTCTGTTTTTTTTTTCGTTCTCTCTATAGAAATATGTATCTTTCGCTCCCCATAGCCTCTTAATTGGAATTGTTTTGCTCCTTAGTGTAATTACCCATTTTTTTGTTTTTGTTTTTGTTTAAGTAAAACTACACCAAACGCCATTTGCAATAAAGGACTTCCGCATCACGCCATCACGCTTAGTGTTATTACCAAAAATTGTATAGGTACTATTTAAAATGCGACACTGCTGATTTGGAAATTAGTAAAAACCGAAAAAACAAGAAACAAAAATGTAAAAATGAACAAAGATTTCGTTAACAAAAAAAAAAAAACAATCTAATCTCATTGCAATTTCTTTAAAGTAAAATTGAGAAGTTTTTTTTTTTGCTACTTTTGGGGTTGCCACTTTTGCAAAGTGCATTTTATGAAAACGACATTAGGTTTTTGGTATAATTGAAATGTGATTGCGATTTTCTTTTTTTTCTGTTTTTATTGCGAGGATGTGTATTTGTGTTTGTGTGTATGGTTAACCACATCATTTTTAACAGAGATTTACTATGAAATCAAGATTCAAATAGGATCATTCGAAAAGGATACCAATTTCATTGGATATTAACAGACATTTTGCAAAGGATACGACTACATATAATGAGAAGATATCTTTTCTAATATTCAATGGCAAATGATATTGCTATACGAGAAAAAAAGGTATATATTTATAATATGGTCAACTCTATCTGTTGGTCAATTCTAAGTCCTTTTTTGTGAATATAAGTATATATATTTTTTTATTTAGATAAACATACCTACATAAATATATTTCTTTGGGATATAATATGTATAAAAGGCTATAAGCTACAGACTGTAGAAACACCTGTGTGTATAACCTTCCTACGCTCGTTTTTGTATGTCAATATTCGTTATCCTTACGAATTCATGATGGCTACTTGGATGGGTGTCATAAAGTACAGTGAATGTCTCATAAAACGTGACGGTAATCATAATTAATGCCCAATATCGTTTTTTTTTTTTTTTAGTTGTTGTTGGTGATGGGCGAGGGATGTATATAGTCTCAACTGCACGCACAATATCGATGAATATAAGTTTAAGTGGGGTAAGGTGCGACGATGGATAATTTCTTCTTCTTCCAAAGTAAGTCTCATAAGTTGTTGCTGGTTAATTTGTGTTGGTTTTTTTTTTTTGTTTTTATTTTTGGGAAAATTAATTTGTGCATCCAGGGTTGGATTTAAAAAAATACCCTAGTAATTTTGAGGACTTAGCATATTGATGACTTCCCAGCCCGACGTTGGGCGCCAATTATTGCAATTTTAAATCACGATTCAAAATCATTTATAAACCACGGCGAAAGAATTAAAGACGTTTATGACAAATTAATCCAGATTAAAACTAAAGTCCGAAAGAAACTTAATTTTCATATCAGACACATTTAATTTTTTAATCTAAACAAATTTGTCACTATTTACAAAATTTGGTTAAAAGCAGTTTACATCTGGACAATTTAAATTCAATGGGTTCAATGCAAGTTTTATAGTGAAAAATATGGACATAGATTTAAACCCGGATTTTATGATTGAAATAAAAATTCACTTAAATCCAATTGAATAATATCCAAAGTGAATATTATGGCCGTAAGTAAAAGTCAGTAATTTTAAAGATTAAAAGATTTTTGTTAAAATGAAATCCCACATTTGGATGTCAAGAAGAGCTTTAAAATTAAGAATTTGGGAAGATAATTTAAGTAGTTTTGTGAATACTAAAAATCAAATCTACTTTAAGCTTAGTCTTAGGTACCAAAAAAATGGTTTTATTGAAATTTGTTAGCTCAATTTAATCATAATTATATTTCTGTTTGACGAAAGACGTGTCATTATCTTGGAAAAGTTTATTAAAAAAGGGTACTGTGAGACGGTGCATGTAAAAAACTCCACGAAGCATAAGAATACCTAAATACATCTGGGGGGAAAGCTTGAGAAACACGAGAGTCAAATTGACCCTCAAGAGAAACAATGACTCAGTCAAATTTCTCAAAGTTTCTTCCATGTTTTGGATTAAATTTAAAAAATAAATAATCCAGTTGGTACAAAAAAGTGGTTTTAAGTTTATTTTTTGGCGATTTTTTTGAGACTTTTTTTTTATTGAATTATAAATTATAATTAAAATTTTTTCGTTCAACGAAAGGTTTTACGTGTCACTTTCTTTGGAAACGTTGATTGGAAAAGGGTACTGTGCACGGTGCAAGTAGAAAACTTCATGAAGCATAAGGATACCTTAATATCTCTGATGGCCAAGCTTGGAAAACACGAGAGTCCAATTGACTCTCAAGCGAGAGACGATGCCTTAGTCAAATTTCAAGCGAGAGACGATGACTTAGTCAAATTTATCATTTTTCTACATTTTTACATTCTTGAATAGATTTTCTTCTCTTGACTTGAATTAAAAAGCTTTCATTCATAGTTTCAATTTTAAACCCAAATTTAATTCAAATCCGCACCTGAAAACCTAATAAGAAACCTATAACATTGGTGAAATACCTTAACCTTACCTAAAACAATAACTTTTTGTTGGCTTTTACCTTGGAATCTTATTGTATATACTTATACATCTAAATACCAGGTGGTATATACATATATGTACATATGTATGTATATTGAAAATATAAGAAAAAATATCCTTTCTTCCATAGGGACTCATTACCTTCACTTCATTCGTTTTGGAATAAAAACGAAGAATTTTGATCCTATGTCCATTCTATTAGACTGACCTTCTTATTGCCAATAAATTAGTCTTTATATTCAGCTTGTTTCAGGTATATACGAGTATAACAAAGAAGAAGAAGAACAAGTATAGTGTGTATAGGTAGATAAAGTGTAAAAACCAAGACTTTAGCTGATACCATCGCACATCACCATTCGTTGTCGTTAATTCTAATGAAAATTATATTCCGCATCCATCCAAAGAGTCTGCTTTTCTGCTGCTATAGGTGATTGACTATTACCTTGAGGGTGAAGATGAAAAGCTTTTGAAGGTGTATGTGTATGTACATCTAAAAACAACCAAAAACCTAAACCAAATCTCAAAGAATCATAAATTAAGATCATTACTTCCCATTAAGTCTTTTGGTATTTTTTTTTTTTTTTTTTGTTATTTCGTAAATCGTGTAAGGCTTAAGGATATTTCCTGATTCTTTGATGCAAATAAAAGAAGAAGACACTCGAGTGACTTATGCTGCACAACCTTGGATGATTGTGGTGGTGGTGGGTTGTTACATCTGATTTCCTGAGTGGAATCAAATAATAAACCCAAGCATTTCTATATCAACCCTCCTCTATATACATATGGATGTATAGTAAAGGAAAGAATATAATACGAGACACGAAAGCATCAGGATTTTTATGAGCCGTGCCAAAATTTATTGCAAATAAGTTTTAGATAACGAGTCATCTGTGTGTCACAAATATTCAAGACACCCAATCTTCCTTCCCCCGGTTTGTTATTGCTTAAGGGAAACCGCTGTCTGTGATACTTGGTGGTTCGTCGTTTAGAGGGGTGCAAGAGCAAAGATGCAGGACAGTGATGAAAGTAAGTTATGACAAAAGCTACAGTAAAAGACGATCAAAGTGTTGCCATTTCATTCATAGAAAGAAATAATAAGGAAACGTATTTAAGAAGAAAAAAAATCTTAAATTAAATATCAAAATTGGAGTGTTGCAAGGCAGTCATGTTGGGCCTATACTTTTTTATTTACTTTAATGATCATAATGCATTTTAATTTAAAATGTTTCTATGCAACTTTTGTCTTCATAAAAAATGAAATACAAACAAATTGAAATCCCAGATTTTCACATAAGTTTTGTGTATTTAGGCAAAGAAAGACGGAGTATTTGTTTCTTTCAGTGAGTAAATTCAAACTCTTTAAGGTTTTCTCTAATTCACACAATTAAATTAAATATGCATACGGCAACACTTAACCTACCCACAAGTATAATATAATCCCAAACTTTCGAGAGTAATTACTACCAAACAAGGACTTGTGTCTCCGCTGATGTTCTTCTTCAAGAAATCTTACTCTGATGTGTGATGATTTCTTCTGAGTTTGTATGATTATTGTATTATTTCTTGTGTGTTTGTGTGTGTTTCTATTTCTAGCTTTACCATTTGTTGGGATTTATTGACACTGAGGTTCTCTTCAGTGCGACGGAATAAATATAGCAAACAAAAATTAAGTACTCTCATATACAACTCCTGCTCCATCTTCATTCTCCATATCTATATACAACAAGCTGCCACACTCAGAATAATTCAGGAAACACAAACATTAACATTTTCGTTGTCCTCCTTTGAGGAACTCATAAGTTTGACGCCTAAGTACCTAATTTAATTTCTTCCCCAGTAATTCTTGAATATATGTTCAAGTTCATACCCAACATTTTGCAAAGACTCTACGTATGTGCGGTGCGCCGTTGGGGTTTTTGCATTTGAGGGGAGAGTTGGGGAGGGGGAGGAAACAATATAAATAAGAATGTTTTTTTTACTACAGAGAAACCTGACATAATAATTCACCTGACATTTATGATGATGGTTTTTTTAGATGGCGCGCGGCAATGTTCGTTAAGTTTAGTTGTCACATTTCAATTTAAACTCAATCAATGTGAAAAATGGAAAACCTCAAAAACTCTATACCTAACACTTTTGAGTGAGATTTTATACAATGGTGATTTGTTATAGGTTGGTATACCTCTAAGCATTTCGTTTCAAATTATATTTGCTTTAGTGTGTGACGTGAGCTTAGGTATACTGGCATGGTGAGAGTAAATTTGCGTAGTTGAGGGTTGATGTTCTGTAGTAACATATTGCAAATTCTGATTATAAAATTGTTATTTATTGATAATTGGCAAGGGTGCATTTAATTGTTTTCTAGTATAAGTTTCCATCTATATTCAAGATTTGGTAATAAAATTTGTATTTATGACTTAGTTGATTGGAAGGGAATTTCTAAAAGTGTGAATGATTCACAAAATTTATTTTAATAACCAAGCCTGTCACAGAATTTCCATAGAGGGATTTAAGTTACTGACTGGTGTAAATGAACTGTAGTGGTGAAAGCATTAAATTGGTTTCAAATCAGAAACCGGAGACTTGACAATATTTTTAAGAGAAAAGTAGAAGTGTGATTCTATTTGATCCTAGCTTCTTGTGATCGGGAAGGTAGAGGCTCATGACTATTCGAGGACTATAAATTATGGGATGTATGTTTTAGATGAATTTTTTCCATTAGGTTTGTTTAAAATTGTGCAATGCAACTTTAGGGTTTTGATTGGGATTTTCCAAAAACGAATTTTGCTAATGTAAAATTCCCTTTACGAAATTGGTCAAGAAGAAAATCTTTTCAAAAGTGTAGTACAAACTTTGAGAAATTTTACTAAGGCATCGTTCGCTTGAGAGTCAATTTGACCCCCATGTTTAAAAAACGGGGGTAAAATTGACATGTATGTTTATAAATCTTGTATTCAGGTATCCTAATGCTTCAGAAAGTTTTCTACATGTACCATGGTACCCATTTCCAATAAATGATTCCAAAGAAAGTTTCAAGTAAATCCTTTCGTTGAACTAAAGTATTTATGAATCGATTGAGCTATCGACTTTTAATAAAACAGAAGTCTCAAAAATTCACCAACAAAAAAGAATTCTTCAGCTCAAAACCATTTTGTTGTTTTAGCCGCAATAAACAAAAAAACAACAGATTCCCTCATTTTTGGCAAACGATCGTTAATCTGGTATAATGTCCTTGACCAAGCTTCATTGTTCTATCCTTTATATCAACCTCTGGAAATACTCATTCCACTTGAAAGGAGAGAAGGTACATATACATATACATAGGTATAGGTAAATTTTATTCAAGATACTTTATTTAACACCCCAAACAAAACAGAACCACAAAACGGATACTTTGTCACATTTGTTCATCATGGCCACATAAGGCCACAACCAGAGAATACAATACACACCATTGCCAACAACCATATACATATATAGTATAGAATGAACCAAACTAATGCCTAAACCAAACCATCCTTTGAAGAATTGCTCTCAAAAAGCTTAAACCTATACCTACACATGCGAAGCCGAAGAGTTCCGCAAGCTCAGAGAGATTGGCAAATGTGAATCTGATTGTCTGCCTGGTATATAATGGTGTATCCTTCAAATTTGGTATTTCAGGACTAAAATGATGACCACTGCTCTCTGCTACCTCCTTTTTGCAATGCACATTGCAGGACGAGATCGTATATATGTATATGAAGCAGACAATTTTGAGGATGATGGGGTGTCCTTTTTGTCGATTTATGGAGTGTGCCTCGATTGGCTATCATTAGATGTACATTTGGGCCAAAAAGGACAATTTGTCTCCGTTTTGGATCCTTTAAACAATCATACACACACAGACACATACTAATATGAGCATATATGGAAAGAGGAGACCCCTTTTGTTATATGCTATAAATTTAAGCTACCAAAAAGGACCTCATTGCCAATACCTTTAGTTAGTTGATAGCGGTGATGCGGTGTGTGGTGGTGGTGGTGATGGTGGTGGTAGGTACTTGTCTCATTTCTTCCTCTGAATCCTGAATCCCACCTCGTCCTTTTCTGTGAAGTTTTCCGTTCGAAAATCGTAAGTGTATTATATTCATGTGTAAGCGCACATAAATTAAGGACATTTATTGTTTTAGCAAATGCTGTTGGTTTCTCTCTTCCTTTCTAAATATTATAAACCTAATACCTACACTGCTGGCCCCCATCATGTCCTTGGTTCAATCACCAAAGTACAGGCAGCTTGTTTTAAGGACATCTGCTTGTCTCCTGCTTAATTGGTATTAACTGCTTAATTTATCGTTAAGGGCTGTGTGATTTGTTTAAGAAACATTATGGCACACGTCTCTCGTCTATCTGTCTATCCGTGTTGCTGTTTGTTCGTCCTTATACCTACTCTTCCTGGTCCATAGGAGGTATATGTATGAATATGGTCTGCCATAATATTCATAGCCAAAGAGAGTTCCTTCCTTGAGAAATTATTTCGCTTTGGTTGCCAATATGCAGGACATAATTGTAATAAATATCCCAACCACCACATGTGGGGCTCCAAATCTACACCCGCACACAAACTTATACATGAAGTCAATTTTGGTGGCAATTGAATATAACTTCGATTCATACAAACACACACACATACACAAATATAATATAGATGAAACAGGTTTTTGGGAAAAGGACACTTTAAATTAAATTGAAATTTTGCTAAACGGTTTCTAATTTACGTGTCATGCTAAGAACAATCAAACAATGTTAAGAGTTATATACCTATACATGTGTATATATATACGGACACACACTGAGAAATATGGTTTGCTTGAGGGGTGAGTGTGGGGCTAGGGGGGTTTGTTAAAAAGATCTTTTTTATGTACGTCATTGAGTAATAAAATACTTTGAGTGTGCGTGCGTGGAGCATATCCTTTTGCGGAGTGTTGATTGCGTGCGTACAAATTGTAGATTTATTCAAGCTGTTCTCTCTCTGTCCTTGGGTTTTATTTTTTTTATTTTTATTTTTGAGAGGATAGGGCATATGTATACATATTTAGGGATAGAGAGTGTACACAGGATGTATTTGCTTCCTGGTGCCTTCGATTTCGACATCCTTCCAATTTGTAGTAAATCTATCGAAAGGTTCCCTACTATGTATGGAGTAAGAGTATAATATATTTACTCTCGTGATGGAGCTCTAAAAGGATGAGTGGATCTATATAATGCTTTGTGCGTTGATGGAGATTTTCAGAAGTTGATGATGGCTAAGTAGATAAATAGGTGTTTACCACAGGATGCAGAGATTATATAGATGATTTTGCAAAGGATGGTGAGTGTAAAATTACTTTGGGTTTATTCAAACTGAATTGAAATTATCGATTTTGGCCTTTGTTTTTCTAGTGATTCAATGTGCTTTTTTTTTAAATTTTAAAAAATTTTAATTTTAAATTAAAAATTCGTGTCTTTTTCAGATTTTGTTTCATGCAAATAAGATTAACTAATGTCCTCATCAATCCTAACTCTAAACAAACAGCCCACTTATGGTCACATTTTTTAAGCTTTCTTAACCAAATGCAGTCTCAAACTAAAACATTTTACTTTTCAGTAAAAAGCAAGTAAATATTACTGATCAAAATAATTATAAAATATCAAGAAGGCTCTGTAACACTATTGTACACTGTGGCGTATGCGCACTTTTTTAATATATATTTTTTTAATATAGATACCTACATATTTCCTTTACTGTTTTTTCTACTAGTCTAATTGTCAAATGTTAAGTAAATTACGTGACGTAATGGTAAGTGCGTGGGACTTTCAAGCCGAAGATCTTAGATTCGATTGTATAGCCTATGCGAACTAAAAAAAATAGCGTAAATGTTTTTGCACGGGTACTGCTTCTTGCTAGAAATTGACAAATCTTCCAAGAAACCTAATCATGAAAAAGTGCCTCTCACCTTAGCCGTTCGGTGGAAAATTGTTGGTCCCCTCCCTTCCTGCTATTAACACACACAAGTTAATTGTTGAAAGTGAGAGCTGTCGCACCGCCAAATGTATTTATTGTAAAGCAAAATAATTGTAAACTGTCAAGAATGTAACTCTGTGACACACTGGCACACTGTGGCGTATGCGTACTTTTTTAAAAGTTTTTTTTTGTGTAATTTTATGGACATGGTATTAAATCTGTGAGAGCATTTTACTGCAACTTTTAAGGAACAAATAATATAGGGAAAAGTACTTAAATAAAGACATGGTACTGACACTGTTTTTTTCTGTTTTTAAATTTTAATACGTTCTCGTTATTTTTAAAAATATCTTTGGAAAGCTTCTGACTCCCCTATTTGGACGTTTTAAACTTTGAAAGGCAATTTTGTCTTAAAAATTTTATGTTTTTTAGTTTTTGAAATCGAAGTTGCCGTCTTTATTTTTATGCTGGATTATTACTGAACATTTTAATACGTTCTCATTATTTTTGACAATATTTTTGGTGAACTTCTGAATCCTCTGTTTTGACGTTTTAAACTTTGAAAGGTAATTTCTTCTTCAAAATTTTATCGTTGTTTTTTAGTTTTTGAAATTTATTTTTCAAATTTGAAGTCTTTATTTTTCTGCTGAATTATTACCTACTCAACATTTTAATATGTTCTCATTATTTTTGACAATATTTTTGGTAAGCTTCTGAATCCCTCGTTTTGACTTTGAAGGCTATTTTTTTCTTCAAAATTGTATATTTTTTTTAGTTTTTGAAATTTATTTTTCGAAGTTGCAGTCTTTATTTTCATGCTGGATTATTACTAAACATTAATTGAACGGAATTGTTTTTATTTGTTTTGTCCGAAGTATTTGAACCATTTTAAATAGAAAAAATAATAAGATTTTTAAAATTATTACTTGATATACATAATTCAATTTCATTATAAATTAATATAGCAAGGTACTGACACCGACGCCCGTGATACCGGACTCAATCTTCCCAACCTAAACGCCATCACAACTAAAAACAAGATGGTGATTCAGAACGAAATCTTTTGAATTCAAAAATTAAATTAAATCCAGGGACACCATTAAATTATTATTATTTAATTCGACTTGATGTTGACAAAATTTAATCAAGCAACTATTGTACTTAAGCCTCTTTCAGAATAACATTTTTATTCAATGATATTTTATTTAAATAGAAAGTAGTAGATTTAATTGGGAAAAACATGGATGGGACATACCACGGTACTAACATACATTTTGAGTACACTTTTTCAATTCAAGGCTAGTAGTGAATTTTTAAATAATTACTGTAAACTGTATTACAAACCCATTTCCCGAATTCAAACCAGAAATTATTGAGAAAATTTTCCATTAAATTACAAATAAAGCACTGGGCACAAGAATCACAGTTGGCAGAGAATCAACCATACACTTTTACTTTTGGTCTTCAGAAAAAATCGAAATAATTTTTTGAAAAGGAACAACTATAATGAAACCTACAAAAAGGTGCAGAATCAAGAAAATATCTCCAGGAACATATCTGTTTTTTAAAACATTTATCGCCTTAAACACCCTTATTTGAAACCATAACCCTTTATCCCATGTTTTGTAGCTTATTTTCACCTTAAACGCCTCTTTCACAATCTTTCGATTCAAGCATCAGCAAACCCATCCATCCGATATGTTTTTATACATTGACAAGGCTAAATGAGAATATAAGGTGACACATAACATCTCATGCATGCAGATTCTTGGAGCACAAAATTTAACGGCATAAAAACATATTCCCAGTAAAATAAGGCGATACATTTTTTTTTAAAGAAGAACCTACAATAGCAGCATCATCAACAACGACAACAACAACAACAACAAAAATAACCCAAACAGGATTCGGTGAGGCATGATGCCACACAACACACACATATGTGTTAAATGGGGCGTTTGTCAGGTTTTCCTCCTTTTTTTCCCCTGTTGCTCGTTGACATTTTTGTGTGCCAACAGAAAAAGGGGTTGATTTTTTTCTGGGGGGAGGGAGGATGATGGCTGATCCTTTTGCGAAAAACGTTTGCATTTTATTTTCGGGAACTAATTAGGACGTTATTTGTGTTCGCGATATACACATACAATACATACATACATTAATATGTGTGGGTGCCGATGTTTCACATGTGTGACGACTTGGCAAATTGAGGATGTAAGCATTATTTTGTAGTCCCCCCCCCCCCTATTCCAGAAAAAAATCCTCCTATAACAGTTTTCCATATGAAATTAGGTAATTTGCATGTGGCATCATGCTTATGCTCCTCATTTGCTATTTTAAATTGTTGATATTTTTTTTGTTTTCTTATGAAAACTCACAAGAAAATTCAAATGAAAAGAAAATGTTTTCCTTGGATTGATGTACTGTAACGAGAAGCAATTAAAAGTTGTTGGCCATGGAATGAGGCATGTCTCTTAAAACACTTCAGCATCTCTTTACACACTTGTTGGGTAGGTATGTTTGTATATATACAATGTGTTATCCCTTTTAATTGGTTGCATGTATACTGTACACACTTGCTATTTAATATAAATGACAGGGATATAGGGGTGGAATTTTCATATTCGAAAACAAATCAAACTTAATTGTGACATTAAGATGAGTTATTTTTAATGGTTTTAATGTGACAGGTGTTTAAAATGGCTAACAAAATAAATGAACAACATCAAAATTATTTAGAAAAGGGTTCTTTTTTATTAAGTTTCGAAGTAAGAAAGTAAAAACTTATGACAGAAAATGGTGTCATATAACCTTAAATTTATGCCAGATTAACACAGCTTACATACTGTTATATATTTCTCTCACAAAACTGAAAAAATGATGGATAAAACCAATTCGTTAATGAAAAACTTTTATACGAACTCAAGAAATTTATCTCTGATTATTAAAAAAATATAAGTCATTTATACAATGACGGCAAATATGGTTGATGTTCACATTGGACTCACTCCTACAATGTTTCAGTATTTGATCTCGCTCCCACTTATTTTTTTTTTTTTTTAAATAGTAGAAAAAAACTTGCCTCAATTGACTTCCTCATTTTCGTGAACACCGTCAAAATATGAAAGAAAAATAACACATTTTTGAATCGAAAATAAATCGGTCTTTAAAATTAACTGCGTTATTTTCAAAATTTTTCCCCAAGAGCCAACGACTTTCTTCACTTATTCTATATAGCCATTGCAAACAGTTTCTGGGGTACATACCAGGGTTCGTAAAATATCGCTCGCAAATCATAAAATACGGATCTTTATCGTTCTTTATCCATTTTCTCACGAACCATAAAAAATATAGTTCGCGAATGATAAAATTATATCTAAAATATCTATATATCTATATCTAAATCTATAAAAATGTATAGTTCTCCCACGAACGAACTATTTTTTTTTCTGTATCTCTCGTTCGTGAGAGATCGGAAAAATAATATTCAGTTAGAATATGGCTCACTCGCGATAAGGATCTGATCTTAAAAGAATCCATTCAGTACGGTTATGAAGTGAAAAACTTTGAAAAAATTCAAATATTCTGAAAAAAGTCAAAAACTTTGAAAAAAACTCAAACATTTTGAAAAAGTGAACAATTTTGAAAAAAAAAATAAAAAAAAGGAAAATTTGAAAACCCAAAAATATTGAAAAAGTAAAACATTTTTTAAAAAGTCAAAAATTATGAAAAATATGTAAAATTTTAAAAAAGTGAGAAAAACGAAGAAAATCAAAAAATTTTAAAAAAGTCAAAAATGTTGAGAAAAATCATAAAATATAGAAAAAAAAACAAAAATTCTGAAAAAAGTGAACAAATTTTAAAAACTTTGAAAAACTAAAAAAAAATTGAAAAGTGGAAAATTTTGAAAAAAATAAAAAAAAGGAAAATTTGAAAAAAATTTTAAAAAATTGAAAAGTCAAAAATTTTGAAAAAAGTGAAAAATTATGAAAAATATGTAAAATTTAAAAAAAAAGAGAAAAACCAAGAAAATCAAAAAATTTAAAAAAGTCAAACATTTGGAAAAAAATCAAACATTTTGAAAAAAGTAAAACATTTTGAATAATATGCAACATTTTGAGATAAGTTAAAAATTATGGAAAAAGTCCAAAAAATTTGAAAAATGTCAAATTGGCATTTTTTTTTATCATTTGAACTGTTCGTGGAATGGATCTTCAATATTTACTACGTGATAAATTCGGGAACGAACCATATTTAACAGATCACAACAGATTTGATTCTATCGTGAAAACGAATTTTATTTTAAAGGAACCAAAAAATAAGATTCGCGATCGAGTCAAAAATAAAATTCTTTTTTGAATTTTTCACGGGAGAACGAATCATATTTTATCGCTCTTTGAACATTGGTACACACATTAACGTGTGCAGTTTCAATTCTACTTAAACAAGCCTTTCTTGCAAAGCTAAAACAAAAAAGCAGAATTGACATTTTAAAGTGGAAGGACACCTGAGATCTTTGCATGCTCTCTACAAAACAGGCTCAAGTTTTATAACCTATTTTGAATAGATGTAGGTACATTACAAATTAAAGCAGTTAGTATCCTTTACAAACCATAATCTCAAATGTAATTGCCTCAAAAAATTAACAGTCTGAATAATATTCTAAATAATACCCTCAATGCTATGCACTTTCTTGAAAAATGAACAGTAAATTAGAAAGTCAGTCTTTTTCTTTGCGTTTTGCTTTTAATTATTTTTATTTCACAGAGTCTCGCAGAAAATACCCCCACTCCCGAAAGAACAACATTTAATCCTCACATAACAATTATAAAAGACAAATGTGTCCAAGAGGATTATCAGCGTGCCTTTGTCTTTCCACTTTTAAACTCTATTTCACATCATTTATTTATTTATATAAATTCTCGAATCTGCTAGACGGGAAATAATTAACAAGAAAAATAATAAAACATTCCAATATCCTTAGAACTTAATCCTTGAGAATACACTCTTTCAAGGATCTCAAAATTTATTTCTCAAAACAGAGATCTTTTTTCTATACTTAATCCGTCTCGCATGCTGTAGCAAAATGATTACGTCTTCTCTAGTCATCCTCATCTAAACATTCATACAGACATACCTACACTTAATATAGATACTGCTAATATCCTTACAGGATTTCTTTACTTCAATTGAAAATTTCTAGAGAGAGACTCATAGAGAAAGGAAATCGCTTGCCGCATCGTTATCTGCATTTGCATAAAATGATAATTCAACAGCGTAGCCTTAATAATGGCAGCCGCCAACTTCCGGAATCGAAAAGGATACGACACACGACTCGACAAACACTGTTATATATACAAAACCTAAAAGTCGTTTTCTCTATACTTTTCTTCTTCAAGGATATGCAATTGTGATGCTATGGGCTTTCTTGTCTGTACATATATAAAAGAGCGGAATGCAAAGCGTGGCCTGATGGTCGTACGGCCATTGCAAAAGCACTGCTGCACACAAAATAAATGCAAAATTGTTACACATTCGCCAACAATTTGGAAAATCACAAGGATCTCTCCACCATCATCATCAGCAAGCAGTAGTAACCTTACATTTGCTTCTTCTATTTCTCTTATACAGCTTTCCCCCTGAATCTACCAGTCTCATTTTGATAGTCGCGCGATTTTAAATGCTCTATGCGCCTAATTTACTGTCTTTAATTAGATCCACTAATTGCCAAGTTGTTTTTTGTAATTGTCTTTTATAATGGCGAATGGCATCGCACATCCTGTATGGCGGGCTCCTTTAACTGCTTAACCACCCTCCCGAAATCCTATCAAGTGGCATTTTGTACTAATACGAATAACCGGAACCTGCGACATGGTGGAGATGGAGATGAAGAAGGTAATATGGATGCTCGCTGGAAAGAGTGTCAGTTAAGGCATAACTTTTCACAACACAATGTGCGATATCGGATGAAAATAAAACGATGGTGTGGTTCCCTCTTTCCTAAGAAAAATAGACCGTTTTTTATGCGTTTTTTTTTTTTTGAGTAATACTGTAAACTCTTTTAGGAAAATGGGGTTTGGAAATGTAGGGACACAAAATGCCATTCTTTTAGTGGGTAAAGGTATAGTTATATAGATTTTGATTATAAAGAAGAATTAAAGAGGATTGAGTAAATTCAAATCAATTCGAGAAAAAAAAAGAATAAGAGAAGAATAAGCTGTGCCTACGTTTTGTAACTCTCGCAGCGATAAAATTAGTGGAGAAACATTGAACATTGAACAAAACTTATATACCTTGTTTCAATTTTAATCGTTTGTCGACTTATTTGATTGATGTTTACGGTTTATAAGGTACTAGTAGACCCGTGCTCGCCTTGCTTCGCAAAAATTCAAGAATTAATATTAACATACCTACATATATACCGATAGTATTAAATAGGGCTACCGCTACCCGTACCTAATTTCTATTTCATCTTATTAACAAAAAGTTTATACATTATACACTTACGTTTTGATAAATGTGAGTTCTTAAAAAATGGTTTAACTATTTGTATGTTAAGTAGGTTCATGTTTGACACATAAACAGAACCTTTATCTCCCGTTGATTTTCTTATTGCATATACAAATATACACAAATATACTTCGCACCCAAGTAAACATCTTCTTCTTGCCTGACTACCTGCAACCAGGGTTGGCCGAATTAACTACTTTTCATTTTCTACATGATTAACTAAGCGTAGCTAATTTAATAAACTACACGCCTTATATACTACAAAATGTTACGTTTGCTACATACATAGTAAAGCTAGGTAAATAATAAAATTTCAATAAAAGCAGTTCAACTCAAATTCAATCTTCAAAGTTTACTACATATCTAAACTACGTGACAAATGTAAAAAATGTAGTTTATTCCAAAAAGCGTTAGTTCGGCCATCCCTGCCTGCAGCGTTATACTCAAAATGTTCCATTGTGGAAAAAGAGTAAACAAAGAGAAACCTGCACAACATAAATAAAAAAACATAAGGGAGGTAGAGAAAATGCAAAAAGGTGGAAATGATATGAAATGAAACAAAGCAGCGACCTCGTGAATGCGATTGAATTAAATTTCTGGATTTAAAAAAATAGAAAAAGTAAGTGACTTAGAGATTTGTTTATATTTATTTCTCAGGTTGTATGCATAATTAAGAAAAGATTTAGGGCTTAAAATTTGCATACAAAAATGTACTTTATGAAATAATTTTTGTTTTTTTCAATTATCAATTAGTTTCGTATTTATAAGTGAATATGTAAGTCAAAATCAAGAAAAAAGTTGACTATCAATTTAAAAAAATTAATTTTAGTATTAAACAAACGAATTAGATAAATAAAAACTATCTTATTACAATCTTCTAAAGATAAAGAATATTGTAGAAAAAATTTCAAGTTAATCAGGTAAATAGTTTCTGAGATTTCGCGTGACAAACTAAATAATCGTTTCGTCTTTATATAATGTTATAGATTATAGATAACTTACTTGTGAGAACGGCAATTGGGTGAAAGAAAGACACCAAAACTAAACAAAATAAAATGCCCGACTGGTTTTTTAAAAAATTAATTTTTTATATATAAAATTTTGAAAACATTTTTAAGAAAAAAAAATTGTACGCAAATTTTTAGAATTTATTAATTTGGAGGTAAAAAAAAATTATTAATTTGGAGGTAAAAAATTAATACATATCGAATTTTCAAGAAATAATTTTGATTTTTTTTTTAAAAAGCTAAAATTTGTTTTTATGAAAATTTGTATACGCAATATTATTCAAACTTTTTAGAGCCTCTTATGTGAAAAATTTCATTAAAATCGGTTCTACAGATAATGAGATAGTCGAAAACCAAAAAAATGGTTCTATGAGAGATACCATTTTTAATTAATGAATACATTTTTTTTTTCAAATATATGGTAGATGGTACTGATATAAGCTGACACAAAATTTTTTTTATCAAATTAGTAGGGACCGTTTTTGAGAAAAATCAGATTTTCCTTACGCGATTTTTCAACATTTGTATTTGGTACCGTTATTTTTAGTTATAAGTATAATTTCTTTTTGAAATCTGCTAGATAATTTTAAAAAACTACTGGGTGCCAAAATTGATGAATATCGAACGAGTCGTTTTCGAAAAATCGAAACAAAAATTTGAAAATTTTGGTTTACAAACATTTTTAAAACATTCGTCATACAAAAATTCACATTCATCGTAATGTCAAACTTTGACCAAAATCTCCCATTCGATTTTTTTACGAATGCATAACTTGCATAAAGTACCTATATATCGCAAGTAAAAATAAGTATTTACTTATATAAAGTCTAATTAAAAAAAAAAAAACAAATTGTCAATTTTTTTGTTGCTAAAATTCACAATACAATTAATAGCAAGAAATTTCAAGTTGAAAACAGACCCACTTATAAAAACTCTATGAAAAAATAATTCTCTTTAAAAAAAACTTTTAATTGGAAAGTAGTTACCTACACATACACCAAGCTGTCCATATGACACATAAATATGACAAGCATTTTGAAGGTATGTGTGACGCCATTTAATTTTCAAGCAAATACCATATTTAAATAGTTTTATTTTTGTCGTTCTTGTAAATATACTTCGACTTTTACTGCCACATTATTCACTCGGTTCGTCCAGAATAAAACTAAAATCGGGATGTAAATTATATAAATTCAATGTAAATACATCCAGATTTATTTTTTAAATCCGGATGTATCGAGTGAATAATAGCTGTGTTTTATTTCCCCCCAGATCCAAAAGGTAGTTAGATCTTGTGTTGTTTTTGTAATACATGTAATTTCTTAAGCAAATCCAATCTCCTGGTTCGGATCTGGGGGAAAATAAAACACAGCTAATATGGCGGATAAAAATTTCCCTTTTAATCATAATACATTCCTTGGATTTTTATTTTATTGCTTATTTTAGCTCATTTTATTCTGCTATTCTCTGAACACATCCCCATTCGTTTAATTCAAAACTGTCATGTGTCAACCTCCAAAAAAATGCGCACAAAAAATTATGTCATTCTAGTGTCAAAAAAAATAGTATTTTCCTTCATAATTTTCCATCCCCTAGCATCGATTGGTTTGGTAGGTGTTTGTTCTCTTGTCGCATTTTCTTCTTCCGGTAAATTAAATTTAATTAAAAATTAAATCTTCAATCATTTAAATAGAATGTTTGTGGAAAAATGAATATCGACGATATCGTCTACCTCGTCTGCCTACTTTCGTGCATTGGATTTGGTTATTTCACACGGAGAATTCAAGATGATTCTCAGAGAAAACTCCTAGGAACAGCATTTGGAGTGTTGATTGTTGTTATAGTTTCTGGAATTCATGTTTTGCATTGTCTTATATCATTTGGTTTATGTGCCCTAGCTGTTCAATATGCACACCCAAGGTTTGTAAATTTCCTATATTATAACCTAGATTTTAATTTTTTTCTTGATTTTCACTTTATATTTTAAAAATGTAATATTTTTTGTATTCTATTTCTAGCAAATGCCACCTCATTAGCTTTATAATTATGTTTGGCTATTTGGTATTCTTTAGAACAACTACGTACTTTGGACTTCCATCGCCTCCTGGTCATACGAATATGATTCAAATGATTTTAACCTTAAAGGTGATTGAAAGCATATTTCTCCTTCTTTTTTTTGTATTAATATTTGAATTTATAATTTAAATTGTTGTTGTTTTGTATGTTTGTATCGAAAAAATAAGGCGGCGGGAATTGCTTTTGAAAAAGCTGCTGCTTTTAAAAAAGTCGAACAAAGGAAACAAGAAATTGCAGAAAGAAATCAACCATCAACCAGTGAAAAGAAGGATCTAGGGCCAATAACAGAATTGACTGATTACGATCTTGAATTGCAAAATATAACCATAGTCGAGATGTTCCACTATTGCTTTAATTACATTGGAGTTTTAACAGGTGATTATGATTTGGATTTTATTTATAAGTAGCAAAAATAAACTATCGCAGATAAGATTACAAACCATAATCAATGCGCCTGGACTTAAAAAAAAATCAGAAAGAAACTATACTATCGCATTGACCTCGAGTGATAACTATAAATGCAGAATTTTTGTTTACAATGTGTTATCATTATTCTCCACTTGAAACTTGGGTTTTTGAAATGTAGTAGAGTAAGATCCCAGGGCCGTCAGAAAAACGTTATTTTTTCACAAGTCATTTTAGGTAAAAGTTAATTGATACTACGAACTTTGAATCAGGATGCCTTTGAGGGGTAGCAAGTTCTAAGGGTGAAAACAATTATTGCAAAGTTTTATGAAAGCTGATTGTTTATGGAAAATGGTTGGGCCACACTCATCGGGAAGTAAATACCGAAAAAAAACTTGGGGCTAACGTCCCATGCAAAATGTTTAATACATAAATTCCCACATACCTTACCTAGGGAGGGCAATGGATCCACAGAGGTCAGAGATCCTAGTGAAATGACACGGCTTGCCGTATCATCACCCCTTCTAACCTAACCTTAAATGTTTTCATACTATAATAATAATTTTAACTATATGCCTGTAAGACCTAAGGTCTTTTAATTGCAACATGGATTGCACGACACTAGTTAGAAGGAATAGAAGAATAGGAAAGAATTTTTGTTGGCTTTAAGAATGTAAAGAAAGAAACTCACTTAAGCTACTTTTACGACAATAGTCAATAAAAATGCTTTCAAAAACTTTGGCATGTCAAAGTAAGACAACAAAAACTCCAGCGAGTCTAGACTTGGCCGAGTGTGCATTTAAGAACTAGTTTTAATCATTCGGAAAGCTTAAAATTTTATGAAAGGCTTTTTATTTATTTATTTGTTTTTTTACTTAGCTTTATATACAGCCTTCAAATTTATATTTTTTTAACTTTAAATACTTAATTCTATGTTTGTATAGGTCCCTATTACCGTTATCGGACATATCGTGACTACTTTGAGATGCCATTCAAGAACTACGCTAATTGCAATGCCGCTTCATTGGAAAAATTGAGAAATACAGCAATGTATTGTGTTATTTATTTAATTGCAAACTCTATTTGGCCTCTAGAAGTAAGTATCTAATGAAATAAAGCAAATATCTGCTTGCTTTAAACATTGATTTTATTTACAGTATTCCTTAACTGACGAATTTGCTCAAGAGCGTAGCTTCCTCTATCGAATCTTCTATGTTTGGCCAAATTTCCTCATTTTCCGTATGCGAATTTACATTGGCATAACTCTCAGTGAGTGTGTATGCACTGCAGCTGGATTTGGAGCATATCCAGTCGAAGCCGGAGCTATTGAAGGTGAAGGCCCCAAAAAACAATATGCCCATTTAAAACGAGATGCCGAAACGAAAGAATATAGTTTTATTACTATTAAGAATTTGCGCGCTTATGAGACTGAGACTTGTTTGACAATTAGGGAAGCAATGAAGAATTGGAATGTTTGTGTGCAGTATTGGTTGGCAGTTAATATCTATAAACAATTCCCAAGCAAGAAATACAGGTAAGGAAATAATTATTTAAACTAACTCTTTGATTCGATGTACTTAATTCAAAGGACTGTTGTTACTCTTCTGACATCATCATTCTGGCATGGATTTATGCCTGGTCATTATTTATGCATCATGGGAGCTCTATTTTATTGTCCCGTCGAAGATATGTTCACTGCACTCTTCCGCAAAGATGCCACTGGCACGAAACTTAAAATTGTCAATGCACTATTTTGTATCCATAAATATTATGGTTTGGGCTATTTAGGAACAGCATTCCAACTTTTGACAATACAAAATATCTGGAAATATTATTCGTCAATTTACCACTTTGGCTATGTTTATTGGGCAGTGATGATGGTTATTGCAGTTTTATTAACCAACAAAAAGCGTTCCGATGAGAAGAGAAAAAGGAGAGAAATAGAGAAAAGAGGTACTGAATCTGCAGTTGCTGGTGAATTGAGCAGACAAAAAGAAAAAGCTCAGTAATAAATAAATGACAACACTTTGGTACATACATTGCATGCATGTATAGTTATATACATATAGAGCTGCATATATTTTTAAAGCATTTTTAGAAGACGATTTTGAATTACTGTAAAATGATTCAAAAATCTGCCTGTTACATCGTTGACTTGTTTTTATTTTTTATATAACGTCAATGAAAAACTACCTGCTATACATTTATTTACTCACTTTTCATATTGGAGTTAAACAGCTAAAACTGAGACTTCCAGTTTAATAACTTTAGCTTTAAGAAGTTATTTCTATCCAACAAATATTTTTCAAGAAAATGGTTTAACCTTAGATTTTGTTTTTTCTGCAAAGTACAATTATCATATTCTTTTTTAACGTTCACTTCCTTTTTGGTTTTTAAGTTCTAGTAATTCACTTATGAATATCTCAATTATTGGTTTTAACATGTTTGTTTTATTAAAATATATATTATAATAATAAATTTATTTAAAAAAATTTTTGTATATTGTTCAAATGAAAAATTGGTATTTTTTTTTGTTGTATAATTATGCAGTACATTCAAACTAGACAAAAAATGGGCTGCAGTGCAATAAGACCCACGGAAATAAAGCCAGTGGATCTTATTTTCCAAAATAAAGAGAAATAACACCCGTGGCTTGCAGGAATGAAAAATTATTAAAATAATATAAAAAACGGCTGGCGTCCAACTATGTAACTCGATTCTACAATAAAAATGTTCGAATTCGCAAAATCTTAGCTCGCTAATTCTTTAGCAGACGCATATAAACGGAAATAGAACAGCGCTAGTTGAAGATTCTGTTGCAAAAAGTCGAAAGCACCAAAATTTGATCCCACTTTCAAAAATATTGCCACTTAAAATAAACATTGAAAACAACTTTCGAATGGATTCGAAAGTAGAAGCAAGTTACATAGTAGGGCCCCTGAACTATGAGAAAGGGTAGTAGAAACATAGTTTCATGAATCCTATAACTAACTTTTAACGTAACATTCATAGAGCACTTTCCCTTTGAACTCATGAAATAGTGTCATACCGGAGGAGAGCAAGGATTCGAGTCGAAATTTGTCACAAAACCGACAACTACAAAACCAATCTCTAGCCTTTTATCCCCGATTAATACAAGCTTCAGTTTTGACAGGACAACTTGAAAAAAACTTGGAAGAATTTAGCTTCGGCCTTTATTTAACTGTATTTCACTTTATCTCTGAAAATGACATCAGTTAAATAATGACATAAAGCAATCGCTATTGGTTTGGGCTAAGAGTTAGCAGTGCAGTATAGAAGACATTAATAACCCCAGTTAAGTTATATGGAGGATGTAAGACGTATCGTTTTTTTTCAATATTGGATGAGAACTTACATGATTATTCTTCGAGTGATATTGGTTTTAATATGTATCGATGCGATACTGTCAATAAGGAAAAATTCAACAACCACCATTTGGGATAAAAAAAAAGATACAATTGCTGAGAAATGACGATCACGTTTAACCTATACCTAGGCAAGGAAGCTTTTATATCAACTTTTGTTTGATATAAACACTACGCTAAAAAGACTATACCTAGTTAGGACTCACCATGCTATATCGTTATCAAGCAATGCTATTCACTTCCTGTAAAATTAAACACATATACCTCATGATAATTATAATTAAACATATTTTGTCATATATTTAATATTTACCATGTTGCTTTATAAAAACTTCCTCTGAACATAAAATTTTTGTTGGTTGTATAGACTTGTGCCTAAACTGCTCATACGCGAATCCAATTCGGATCTTTTGAATGAACACACGAAAATTAACGCGAACACTTAATAAACGCACAATTTTGTCTAGAAAATAGAAATAAACAAGTGGCCCCGATTCACCAACGCTACTACGCTATATTTTAATTCAACTTAGGTCTTTAATTAAATTATCTTGCAATATTTCTAGAAGAGATTAAATTCGAGTTCTTTAGACCGTATTTTTTCGTTTGGCGGTTTTTTTTTGTTCAGAAAACTTTTACCGTTATCAATGTGCAGTGTGTTGCCAATTCCAAATTCAACAAAATTTAAAATGGACACGTTCACAAAGCTATCGGAATAGGTATACGTTGTTGTAATGGCTGCATTCGGTTACGTAGCCAAAGCCATAAATGAAAGAATACAAGACTACGACACTTCTTACGTCATCAGTGAAGAAACATCGTGAGAGCAGAAAAAATATTTTTTTTTGCTGTGGAGATATTTTTCGTGCCCGAATCATTTGACATTGGACTGACTTTTCTTACGTCTCTGTATACTTATGTATCTCAAGAGGTGGCCAAGAAAGCCATTTCTTTCTCGTCATGAAGTGGGAATGGAAAAAAGTACAGAGAAGTCAAAAAAGTCGGTGGTGACAGCTCAATGTGAACACCGTCATTAACATTTTGAATGGATTCCACTTGGGTGTGTTCTATCAAACCGAGTTTCTTGCAAATTTGGTTGAAATTACCTGATGATTTCTAATGGAATCAAGAGGTTGTTGAAAAATTTAAAGCAGTTATTCAAACTAGACAACAAATGGGTGATTTAAAAAAAATTGAAGAAGCCAGACTTTGCATTTTATTGTTGCTTTGTTTTGAACATAACATAACATTTGCTTTTCAAAACAAATTTTGCGTATTATCCTCTGAAGGAATTAATTACAGACCGCACTTTCTTAAGGTGAGTCGTTTCATAAATACGTTTCGTACGACCACTTACGTCGGCATCCGACTATTATAGTTCTACCTTTACAATTTTCTACCGAATCTGAACGTCTAATATGAGAACCACTTTTTGATGACTCTTGGAGCATTTGTCAATTCCTCGCAGGAGGCAGCAACCCGTGAAAGGGTGAGGAATCTCGTGAGGCAGGAAGAAAACATACAAACCGGACTCATGAGTCTACTTTGTTGTTGTTTCAATGTGTGAAATGTTGAAATTGTTGTTGTTTCAATGTATTTTGAGGCGCCTGAAAGTTTCAAATGTAAACACGATGACACTCACCAGTCCGGACTCAATCTTCCCAATCTAAACAGGGTCTTTCGGAATAGTACAATCTAATGTCAGGTATATTCTTTGAACCCTTTGTCCCCTATCATACGAGGAAACTGAGTTTCCAGCAACTTTCAGTTTATAGGTGAGAAGGGCAAGAAGTAAGAGGGGAACATGAAATCTCCCCGGTCAACGATTTAAGGAGATTTTTTTGACATTCCTCTTCACATACACAGTAGTGTGTGTTGAACCAAGCTACTCTATAAAGAAACTACAGAAAATTTCCACGATTTTGTTTCTTCGTGTGAAAGGTACAAGAGATTTTTAGAGAAATTAAAAGAAAACTTCAAAAAAATCTCCGGCAACTTGTTTCCTCGTGTGAAAGGGAACTTTCATGCGAGATTTTTTTCTACGTCATCAATTTGAAGAGATTTTTCTCCCAAAAAACTATCAATTAAGTATCTGTTTACACAGTCGTTTTACTGAAAAACGTATCCAGTGAGACATGTAGATTTTATGTGTGTATAGAAACGGGAAGGATTTTGGTGGATTTGGTGATGAAATTTACACTTCTCGTTTCTACGCACACATAAAAATTACCTGTCTCACTGCCCACTGGATGCACCTTTGAGTAAAATGACTTTATAAACCGGCACTAAGAGGCATTATGTCATCTCACACGAGAGGAATTCAACATGGGGAAATCGAAGTTTGTTGACGAGGGAGCTGAAGAGTACTGAATGAAACGGGCAAAGCTTTCCTCCTTGTTTCGAGTGGAATAACAAAATTGAAATACTAAGGCCCAGTTTCACACTCGATTAAGTGTAACTTAACTGCTAAATATATAAAACTTATGCACAATTTCACAGTGTAAACTTATCGGAATAAGTGACACTTAAGTCTCCCATATTGGCCACTTAAGTTCCACTTACTCAGACAGTAAAAATGCGGCTAAAGTGCCAAAATGGGAAAAATTAAATGCCACTTATTTTGTTAAGTGTGCACAGTGAAACTGACCCTAATACAGATAAGTTGTTTGTTTCTAGTCGAAAAATCAATAGGATTGTTATTTTTTTTAAGCAAACGACTTTTTGTTGTTCGAAGTTTCATATTGAAAAAAAAAAAAAATACTCATGCAAATAAAGTTGTTCATATACACAAAATTTTCTGCCAGCATTGAGCATTGTGAAAATTGTGATTTGTCGTTGAAGGTATATGTAATTAAATTTGTATGTATTGCATTAGTTTTCTCTAAATGTAGAAATGTCAAAATAGAAAGAGAAAAGACAAAGATAGTTTCTGAAAAAGCCAAATTAACAAAATCGGAGTGTGAAAAACACTCGGAACATCACTCCGAAAAGTAAAAGGAAATGGGTCTGCAAAAAAAGTGCTACAATTTAATAATAAAGTCAACTGACAGGCTTACATTTTTCTAAAGTTAAACGACATTTATTATAAGTACAACATTACAAAGATCTCTTTTATGATATTTAAGAAAAATATAATAAAATTAAAATTTGGTTGTCTTGTTATCTTTTCCAAGTCAAAACAAAATTTCCAATGTTTACATTCGAAATCATCTCCGCACGCGTTTTGTGATAAGCTACATTTATGTATCCTACCCGAAATTGTATTTAAATATTCGCACCTTGTTAATGTAAGAAACAAACTAGAAATTAAATTACAAACAAAAAACATATGCGTACATAGATAAATATCAACAACGAAGTTATCACTACTATCATTACTAAAAATATGCAGAAAGAAAAAATGTTATCCCTATTTCAAAATACATATAGTCGAACGTATTCACTAACGGTATTTTTGTTGTATTTTCATAGTGATTTCAGTTGGATTCTGTGATAAGGTTGATTATTTTAAATTCTGTACATATTTATTATTTATTTTAACGTGTCTTAAATTTTTGGGAACACAAACATTGATCTTGAGTCGCATACGATATTTGTTTTAACGTAAGCTAGGTGCAAGTGTCGCCAATGAAAAACAAAAAATATAATATGTAGCTTCTCTCTAACTTTTATATTGTTTAACAACAAACACAGAATCACAGTGAATACATTTTTTTTTCTTAATTTATGAAAGACACGATCAATGATCTCTGAATTTCAAAAAGAGACAGACAGACACAAACATTTCTTCACCATATGGTTACCACCTTGGTATTTTTTTTTAATAAAAAACAATGTTTTTTTAAAAGAAATTGATAAGTTTCGTAGTTTTAAAGAAAGACACCATCAATGATCACCTTAGTATTTTTTTAAAGTTAAAAAAAATATTTTTGTATGAGGAATTGATAAGTTTTATAGTTTTGATCAGCAAATATTAAAAGAGGAATTATTCTTGATATAGGAAATATTGTACATAACCTTCCTAAATTGAGATTCATCCTAGCTTTTGTAAAAGCATTTGTTATGCTGTTTAATTTTATTTTGTAAAATAAAATAAGATCACAAACCTATACGGCATGAGCTTACAGCGTCATTAAGGTACAAATATTGTTCTTGGTTACAATTGTTTATAACTATAAGAGACATTTTCATCACCTGTGTTACCTACTTATGGTGTTCCACATACGCCAACCCACACTGCCAGTTTAGTAGTATTCTCTTAAATCGAAGTGGTGACTATGGGCTTACAAAACCCACATTGCAAGTTGAAAACCAACTGAATTTAAAAAAATGACACATTTTCATGTTTAGTGACGCCTTTTTGAAACTTTGGTAGTGGAATTCTTTTTGGGGTGGCAACCATGCTTACCCATACTGTATCTCAGACTTGTTGTTAGCAAAGTGCCAGTCTTAGCTCAGACGTCGTCGCGCTTAGCTATAACTGTTTTCTCTTCTCTTCAAACGGAAACAATCATCGCGACGCACACGACTCATTATTTGAACTTTCCCGCGAAAGTTTTATACTATTCCGCAATGTATTTATAATATTGCGACAACACAACGAGTGTATTCAAAAGAGTTTCAATTTTTTTATGAGGGAAATATTAATTAAAAGCAACCTTAGTTGATGCCGATTCTATTCATTAAAGCTCGTATAATTAAAAGAAGAAAACCGAAAATGTATCTGGGATATGACTAATCCAATTCGACTCTCTTCTGATAAAACTTGTATATTAATTTTTGTTTGAATCTGTTTCTTATAAATTTTTTTTTGTGTGCGTTATTTGTTTACAATTTCAATTAAGTTTATAACCACACAAATACTTAAGTGTAATTAAAGAGCAGTATATCGAGAGGAATAAAACCCTCGTTTAGATAGTTTGAAATCTTTCTCTAATGAGTGCCGCCGACGCCACCTTGTACGAGTTTATCTGTTGAATTATTATCGTTTTAGCTCTTCGTTTTAATTTGTATTCATAGTTCTAAATTCAAAACAAAAATGTAATCTATTCGAAAATTTCAAAGAGAAAAAAAAATAAACGGGATTAATATTTAAAGTTATCATTTTTGTCCCGCCCTCTGCTACCCTTCCCTTCAATCAAGAAAAATTATGAATTTAATTAACGAACAATCAGTGGCAACAAGTACTAGTACGAGCAAGGAATTATCTCCATCAGCTCAAGTTCGTCGAGGAGCAAGATCGTCGTCTTTCGAATCGAAATCGGAATCAGCAGCGTCCAACGTAACACCAACAACAACAACAAAAACAACAGCTTCCACAACATCTTCGTTGTCATCGTCGTCGTCTTCGTTGTCGTTGTCGTTTGCTTCATCGCCGTCGTTGTTGTCGTCGTCGTCTTCAACATTTGAATCCGCAGCGTTGACATTCTCGACATTAGTTCGTTCATCATCAGCGGTTGAATCAATTAATAGACAAATTGAGAAAATTTCCAATAAAATAAGTTTTAGTGATGCTGCCGATCAAATCAATTTAATCAGCAAAATGCCAGCAACAACAACAACCGAAACAACAATAAATGGAATTTTGAAGCCACTACCATCATCAGCTGCTAGCAAGCCGCTGATCGGAATGGCAGTGCTACCAACAACAACACCAACAAAAATTGTTAATATCGATAATGTTAGTTGTAGTGACGTCAGTGATTGTATAAAGAATAAAAATGGCGAAATTAAAATTGATAATACAATAACAACAACAAAAACCCCAGAGAAAGAACGAAAGATTGGCTGTGAACACTACAAGAGGCGTGCAATGTTTGTGGTATGTGTACTTTACTTCTATATATCTGCACCTTTTATAATTATGTATTGTTTTGTGTATACAATTAATTCTGGTTAGGCTTAATGATTTATTGATTTAAGTTAATTAAAATTTTTTTTATTTAAAATTATGCGTACACGCACTTTTTAAATTTTTTTTTCGTTGAGATAGAAAGGAAGGTTACCTACAATTTTTTTTTACCGCATGTTTTATGTTTATTAAACTTACACGCCATGCCCCAGTGCGGCCCACAGTGGTTCGTTTTGACTCTTTTTTAAAAAAAAAAAGCTCTCATGCTTTTTATATTCACATTTTATTCCAGCCCGACTACAAGAGAGAGTGGTGATCTTCAAAAACACACAAGCTGCACTCCAATGTAATTGTAATTTGTAAGTGACATTTGAAGTTAGTATGATACTAAAAAGATAAAATAGGCATTTGGAAAATCCTGTTTTTATCCTAGCATCATTATAATAAAAATGCCTAAACATCGTACATACTTAATTGTCTAAAATTTTGCGCCAGTAATTTTAGATTTAAGCAAGAACGCAGTGAAATAAAATTTTCCCAACCCAAGGGAAAATCAATTAATGGTTACAAAATTAAAAATATGGGAAATTCACAATAATCGTATGTATTCAAAAAGATTTACCCACACAAAAACTTTGAATTTTGTTAACACTTGTTCAAATGGTTCCACTGTTTACACCGTTGAATTTTTTCGATAAAGCTTGAATTACATTAGTTAAGACTGTATAGTGTTTCTTTTGTTGGTAGATATAATATGTATATGTATATATTAGAATTAATTAATATTTTATTGATTGATGAAACGGGTTTGCCTTTTTTCCCTTACGGGTGTATTAGGTTCCTAAAAATATTTTACATACAATTTTTGTTTCTCAATGGAGAATAAATTCTTATAGTGTCTTCTAATTAACTTGGTGTATAAGTTTCCAATTTAACACTTTGATTAGCAGCGTAGATGAATGGAGATATTATTTTTATAAATACAAGAATCTTTTTATATTTGTTTATAGTCCAGCTATTCGTTTTCAAAAACAGTTCCAACAATGCAAAGTGAATGCTGAATTTACAGACAAATTGTTATACTTTATGTGATTTATTATTGATATAATCACCCTTATTACAAAAAAGCGTTAATGCGAGTTTAAGTTAAACTAAATCTTAAGCGTTCTCTTCTTTCTTCACCCCTCTAACCGTTAAAACAATAGTCGTTTTACTTAAACTAAAACTGTGGCTTATAGAGCCTTGTCGTTTTACTGGCGTTTTACTAAAACGCCTAACACAATAAGGGTGAATGTTGCATTTACACGAGTGAAAAAATGTCACTATGCCACTTTACGTACATATTTTTTTTCATATATTACTGGCAAAACTCCGAAATGTGGAGATCCTAGAATTTAAAACTTGAAATTTTTCAATAACGAAAGAATGACGAAATTTCCCCTCCCAATTGAAAACATTTTTCTTCACAAATTTCCCGGTACACGAAGTGTGGGAACTGTCAAAACACCAACCCTTCAGTATTATTCGCTCCTAATTTGAAATTGTTGTGTTTGGTGGGAAAATAAACTAAATAGTACCTAAATAACTTATAAAATGTCCTACTTTAATTTAATTCAATTTGAACTTTTTAAATCCAACGCAAATTTTTAATAACCAAGTGCAAGATTTTGACGTTTAATTCATTTTTTAACATTTTTTGAAAGAAAGTCAGTTTTTGTATCCCCAAATAGATACATTCCGGCAGATTCATATTCTGGATTTAAACGATTCATAAATTTCCACATTTTGTACCATTTTATGCCTCTTTATTTATAACTTTTTTTCAACAAATTTCCCAACACAATTTGCTGTCAAAACCCATAATATAAAAATTATGGGTCTCTACAGGAAATTGTGAAAAATTGTTCAAATTCAAATTTCACGTTGCCAAAAAAAACACGATTATAGCAAAATATTATTACTTAAATTATGCTATTGGTTATCTCTAGCTCAATTCCAGCAGAAGGAAGTAAAAACGGTAAATATCGTTCATATTAAAGAATTGTGACAATTTGTTATGTCGTGCAAATCCAGCATAACTTTTAAATGAAAGAAAATGTAATTTAAATTGTTGGACTCTTTTAAAGTGAAAGGCAAAAAATCATTTAAAATTTATTGTTACATTTTTTTTCTCTTCTAAAGTTGACACGCTATCATCAAGTTTATAAATTATCATAAAGAGAAGATTTGCTATTTAAAAAAAAAAAAACAAAAATTTTAAATTATTGGTACCAGCCTGACACTGTTACCAATTGATGATTTTTGTTTATCTTTTAAGCTGATTAAAAATGTATTTAAAATAGAAGGCCTAAGACAAAATGATAATTTGAATAAATTTGGAAACTATATACTACAGATAAATAATATTATTTACGAAACCATCCACGTGCGAAATACTCACAAGAGAATGCGGTTTTTAGGGTATTCATTGCACTGCTGGAAATAGTATGGTTGTAATTTATGGAATTAACGGTTTTAAATTTTATAAAAATATTGTCTTCGTCCGGCTCCCAAGTTCTTCCATTGATAATAATGTACCTAATAAGATAAATTTAAGGCCCGATACACAAACAAACGCAGTCGCATTATGTATACAGAAAAACACTCCGGAAACATTACTCCGAACAACCAATTGAAGACTTTTCGAGTAGCATGTAGGAGTGCAAAAGGAGTAATCCGAACATCAAAATGAAAACGACATTTGTAAATTTGCTGCAGTGTTCCTACAGATACAACAAATGCGACTACGTTTTCATTGGGCCAAATGAGGTAATTTCGTTAAAAATTTCCAAATTCGATTCCAAATTATCTCATTTCCAAAACAAATTCATATTTCGAAATGAGTTAATTTCAACAAAATTTGCACGAAATTTGGTTTGAAATTACGTAAAATTTTTATGAACACAACCTTACCAAGTGGAATGCATCCGTAGTGGAAACCCATTGGAAACCATTGAAAATGTCAAAATTTTATGTATAGAACACAGAAACAGAAAGAGAACACAACAAAAAGAAGCTATTAACTGCCAAATCAAGTGCAAAATGAAATTATATGTCAAACGAAATAAGCAAATTTGCAATGAAGACACTTTTTCTGTAATTAACGAAATTACCTCATTTCGGCTCCAATGAAAACGTAGTACCTACTTAACAAAATAAATTTTCACCAAATACAATTTACAAATACAAAATTGTATTTGTAAACTACATTTACGAATTTGTAGACAGAATTTCTGTTTCATAAATTACATACTTATTTGCAACAAGTTTGGTAACAAAGATGACAAAAAGTTGTACAAAATATAGTCGTAGTTTACAATAAAAAAAAATATGCGTTTCATTTTACCAATTATATGTAAGATTTGTAAACTAACATTTATTCTCACAAATTTGTGAGAGTCGTATGTGTAAAATGAAAAAGGCAATACATTTAAATACGCAAAATAAAGTGTAAAGTTGTTAGAAACTTCAAAAAAAGGTTCATAAATATTCTATGATCTATTTATTATTAATTCGGGAGCAAGCAAATAATTTTTCCTTTTCACATACATATTGGTATTAATTTTCAAAAATATGTCTACCTTTTATCAGTTTACACGGTTTTAAGTTTAAAAAGCAATTTTAATATAGAAAACACAATTTGTAGAAGATATTACACATCATTTATCTTCTGTAAGTTTTTTTCTACAATTCAACAAATTTTGTAAAATTCTTTTATTTGGTGAAACAGAAACTTACAAAAATACCCCAGTTTTCACAAATTTGTACTTGTAAACTACAAACAAATATTAGTCTTGGTGAAACGAAAATAAAGATATTCCCACAAATGTTCCTTTGTAAATTACAAATATACTTTTGTAATACAAACGTTTTGTGAAACAGAATAAATCGATTTTTCAACAAATTTTGTCAAAATTCGCTTTTAATACAAATTTGTAAGTTGTTGAAATAGGCCCCAGGCCTGTTGCACTTATACCGGGAATAGCCTTTATTTTTAAAATAAATTCAATAATGATGCATAGGAACTATTTGTAAGTCTTAAGGTAGAACCGCACTAGGCGGAACTGCACTTCAGCGACACCCTGCGCACTTTCGCACAAAACTGAACGAAACTTCATGTCACGGCACAGTTGGTCAGATTATCAACTTTGTCGCATAGTGTCGCGCCGTGAAGTGCAGTTGTCGCTTAGTGCGATATAGCTCATACAATTTCATACAAATAAGTTGTGAAGTTCAGTTCCGCTGAAGTGCAGTTCCGCCGAGTGCGGTCTTACCTTTATACATACGACAATAACGCCACCATATTTATCTATAGCCTTGATGTTACTATGTAATATCTCTAAACAGTTGTCATTGCTCTATTTCTATGTTATCATTTGATGACAGATGACTTCTTAATTTTTTCTCAGATAAACTTGTTTGACACTAGAATGATATAATTTATGTGTTGCAATATTACACACTCTAATTAAATCAAATATAAATAAACCAAATTGCACAAGATCAAGATCTAGATTTGTATGGGGTGGGTGTAAATATGTATATGTACATTATATATTTCACAAGTTTCGTATATGTTCGAATTTAACTCGTACACGTTCATATATACATACCTACTTTATTTGATGTTTGTATAATTTTTATTTAATCTTGTACTTAACATTAATTATTATCTTTATTCAAAAAAAGAAAATAAAGTCTAAAAATAAATTATTGCGCGCTCTGTAAATTTAATAATTTTAATCAAACTTAAAGTACGACCTAATAAATCCACTATATGTATGTACAAATGTATATATACCTTAGGGTAAATAAATTTATTTTCTAAAACTAGTAGCTCCCCAAAGTACATATTTAGATTGCAATTAATAATAGTGTTGACATTTACAATTAACAAATCAACAAAATAAAAGACACGTACAAAAGTTAAAATTGTATCAGCAAACGAAGAAATTTCAACATTGACTTATAGAAGAACGCCAAAAACACGCTTTTTTTGTTGAATATCATACAAAAAAAAATCACTATACATATTATATAGCTTGAAAAACAAACAGACCCTAAATGATTAACGCTGCATATCAAAATTGTTGACTTTATTATCCGAACGAGTTCAAAAAAACGTGCTTAACAAAACTCCAAACAACAACCTTAACAAGCTCGCATTCCATGGAGAAGGAGATTTTTTTGTATTTAAATTTCATATTAACTAGCAGCTACGAGTTTCTTTGAAATCGTGATTTACGAATAACTTTGTGATATAGCAAAGATGTTCATGTAATAAGGCAGTCCGTATATAATGATGGCATTTAAAAGATGACAAAACAAATCTTAAAAATTTTAAATATTCAAAATAATCCGAAGAATAAGAAATTTATCAAACTTCTTTGTGTAGATATTTAATTTAAGTCCAAATTTCTTCACTCATTTCTTGTGCAGAGTAAATGGAATAATTACTTTCTGCAATATTTCTTAGGCATCCGTAGTATTTTCTTATGTCGAATTCCTTTCAACAAAACAATCGATTTTTGTTCTAAAAGAATCGATTTTTTTTCTGAACAATTTGAATTTTTTCTGTCAAAACAAATCTTGCTAATTTTGCAAGATTCAAGAAAGATTTTACACCGATTTGCACACACACTTGCAAGATTTGAAATTTCAAAAATTTCAAATTGAATGTCGCGATGTTTTAAGAAAACAAATTTTTTTATGAAAATAAATTATGTTTTTGGTTGCAACGAATTTTTGGCGAATTTTATAGTACATTTTTGTCCGTTGTTTTTCAATTAATAATAATTACCATAATTGAATATTTTCTGGATATTTTACTTGAAAATTGTTGCCGTCAAGTGCCACACACACAATCACAAAAAAAAAATCAATTCTTTTCGTCTTTTCGTATTCCTTTCGACCACAGAAAAAATTCGATTCTTTTTAGCAAAAAATTCGATTCTTTTGTTGAAAGAAATTTGACATTAGTTTCGAAATATTTTTGAATTCATTTCTCACTGAGATTTTTTTGTGGAACGCGCATCGTTCGATTTCCTTGTTTATGTTTAGACGCTAATAACACGAGTCTTCTTTTTCGTCATTTCGTCTTTTTGGCAGCTTGGTTGAGGGTTGTTGAAATGTATAGGGAATGAAAACGAAAGACGAAGCGACCTAAAAAAGGACTCGTATGTAATCATTTCACACGAGGAAACAAGTTGTTGCAGATTTTTGACGTTTTAATTTCCAATCTCTACCAATCGTAGACCATTCAATCCTCTTACTTAGTTCCCTTGCTAGAAACTCAGTTTCCTCATGCAAAGGGGTCTAACGCGTGTGCCTTCAACAAGAATATTAGATTTATGTTTGTTTATAGTTTATGTTTTTTTAATGTTTTGCTGTTTCACATTTTTTAGTGAGTCTGTCTTGAACAGTTTATAGTAGATTTTTCGCAATTCTTTTCCTATCAGATCAAATACCAAATGTTGACAGCTGAGTGTTTTGACATTTGTTACACTTTTTGCACAAATACATTTCCAATAGAGGTTACATTTTGTTCCCTCTTATTGTTGAAACTTTTTTGAGTTTACAAACAGAAATTTGTGAAAATTCAAATTTTTAAGTTATACCAAAATCCAAACACATGTAAATGTGTTCTTAGTTGTTCAGGTGTGTACCAAGGAACTATGTTTGCTGAACTGTTATACCTACTGTCACAAATATTTTTAAAAAATTGGACTTGATTAAATTCAAAAGATTCTGTCAATTATTTCGTCGTATATTAAGAGGAATTCATAGACCAGAGAAAAAATCTTAGTTATAGAAACACAATGACAAGTTTTATTCAAAGCATATTTTGGATTTCCTCAGGAAAACTATACTTGAGGCCTTTTATGTTTACCAATTTAGATACAAACTTCGTTTATTGCCTTATGCATTTTGCTACTCTTAATTGTAACATTTAACTGAATTTCTCTAAACTAACTTTATAATATAGAGCTACAATTTTCTGCTTAGAGAAAACAACCTGCAAAACTCCTAGACAAACATTTTCTTTTGCATTCGATCATTGACCTCAAAACAGCTTCCCAAGTTGTTCATCCTATCTTTTTCTTCTATATATAAACGAGTAAGCTTGTTTTAGCATAGTATCTATAAACAGACATATAAAATATAATCATGCTAGATACACCACACTCCCAAGAGAAAGCTACACGAACAATTGAAAGTTATACCTACCTTATCTTCTCAATATACGCGTTAAAAATCATCAAAGATAGGTACACGGATTATTTTAAATTCCAAGCAAGACAAACCAAAAACAAGTACCTACCTTTAAGTCAGCACCAATACTCTACAATTATTTATATCTGTCGAAATTATTCGTTCATATACCTATACAGTAAACGCATAGCGAATTATTTTCAATAAAACGTGATTATTAGATACAACTTGTAAGTTGCAAAACGTGAATAACGTTACATAAAAAAAAAACGAAAGATGGAACTTAGAGTATATGGAATCGAACAAGAATAAAAAATAGAATTATTATGTAGTTGAAATCTAGTTCGTTAATTAATATTCACGCCTACCAAAATTCCACCGTCAAATGACACACTGCCGATTTATTATTAAAAGAATCCATTCCATTGCAATAAATACTTAAAAAATTTAACAAACCAGGTCAAGAATATAAACGTGACTACGTGCGACCCAGAGTTTGAATCAATAATTACAGTAAGATAGTATTTTCTTCCATAATTTTACTTAAATTTTGTAGGGCAAGTATTGGTTTCGTAAAGAAAATAAATTCTAGATTTTGATAAAATACATCAACACTACGAAAGAAGCTTTTATTTCGGGAAACACGAATTAACGAATTTTTAGAGCCATTTATATTTGTTCGTTTTCGGTGTGTTTGTTTTTCCAATCAAGAAGGGAATTGGTGGAAAAACGAGGCCGATACTAAACAATTCACATGTAAAATGCAAAAACAACTAAAGGTAGAACTATAATAGCCGGATGCCGAAGTAAGTGGTCGTACGAAACGAAACGGATACAAAGAATTCATATGACGTGCCCATAATTGAGGTTTGCTCCGTTTCGACCAATTTTCGTTAACTTTTGCTTTCGGAAGTGAAGAGCGCTCACCGACCGCTCCATGCGTAAGTGAACTGAGAGAATTTTCTTCCGACTATTATAGTTCTACTTTAAGGCTTGGGTCTTAGCTAAACCCAGAGATTTTTCCCCTTAGTCCCCTTTCACACGAGGAAACAAGTTGCTGGAGATTTTTTGACATTTTCTTTTATTTACCAATCTCTACCAATTGTAGACCTTTCACTCCTCCTATTTCTCGACTAAAAACTTAAAGTTGCTGGAAACTCGGCATGAATTATCTCTTCGTTATCGATAGTTTTAATGGAAATGTCAAATTTTGTCTCAGATGGCGTCGCTTATGCCAGTATCGTTGTTTTTTTGTCAAACGAATCTCTCCAGTCTCCATTGGCTATACGTTCTGTAACTCTAGCATCGATAAAATTGGTCGATAAACATTGAAAAATGACAAAAAACTCATAATTTGTTTTAATTTTCATCGTTTCTCGACTAATTTTATCGATGCGAGAGTTAGTCCTCTTTTCCCCGATGGAACTTTCTGCATGAAAGTTTTTCGCTTGTGGACAAGAAGGGTAGGAAAGTGAGGGGGATAGCCAAACACCGCCGGGATACGATTTGAAGAAACTTTTTTGACGTTTCCTTTCGTCAAACCTTAAATAATACCGAATAACGAGAAACAATGTTCCATCGTGGAAAAGTTCGAAGGAATTTTAAGAGAAATCTTAAAAGTTTCATGCAAAAAGTTCCATCGTGGAAAAGGGGACTTACAGAACGTAGGCACAGGATTGGACACACCTGTAATTAGAAGTGTTCCTTTGAAGGTGGCGAAAAGGCGAAACACTCATAGTAATTTGCTAGCCATTTTCAATGGAACGCGAGTAGATGGACATATGTAGTCAAAAAGTGGTTTTTGCATTCGATGCTTAAATTAAAGGCTAAACCGAATTTGGTAAAATATTCTAGGCAATAGAATGAAATTGGTGTTTGATGTTAGCCAACAAAAATCTGTAAATTTATTAATAGGGCAATAAAGTAGGTACATGCGACCTAATTTTGCATTTTTTATTTTCTACCAGTCTGAAGTTATGTTCAATCAGATGATACACAGTAGCAATTAAATGGAAATTGTTGCGTGATTCCCAGGGCTTGATCGCAAAGAGTCTTGAGAAGAGGAAATACAAAATTACAGGAAAGTATTTTTTTTTTAATCCGGAATGTTTTTGAACTTGAAAGCTTCATTAGATGATGATTGCTTACATTTATTTTTTTTTGATAGATAAGTGTTTTATTGTTTTCAAAGAAGCTTGCTTATATATTAGACAAGAATAAGTATATACGCATAAATAAACGGTGTGTTTGGTAACTTGAAATTTCTTGCGAATTTGCTCAATTCGAGTAAGTTACTCTTGGTAGCGAAATAATGCAGCGATAGTTCAAGAATCTGCGCTACGTCATTGTTATTTACACGGTCATATAAAGATAAAATTTAAGTGGAACATATTTTGTTTATGCTATCATCATAAAGCAACATACAAATTTTCCACTTCCGTTTGAATTTAACCTAAGGCGGCAGGATTTTTGGGGCTGACTGTTAAAAAAAAAAAATAAACAAAACATCAATTTCGATAAGATAAAGCGGAAGTTAAATGTACTCGTATAATACCATAAGTCAAATTGGTACCAAAAATAAATGTAATCGTAGTCAGCGAACAGAAATTCTTCGAGAGGAAACCTTCGTATCACTACGGATGGTAAATCGGAGGATAAATTGGAAGTTAACTGCATTAGTCAGTATGCAATCGTTGCCACAGTCAATGTGAATACTTTTATACTCTTACTCCCAAATTAGTACCTACATATGCATATACATACATATTTATACACATATATCTACACATATTTTTAATGTGAAAGTAAATTTTGTTGACTGATTGATTGATGCATATTTTGTAACGTTTTGACTATATAGATGATGAATTCCTAAATCCGCCCCTGACTTAAATACATTTTTTGATGTTTTTCTTTTTGGAATTCGACTTGAGATACTCACGGATCCATAGTCTTGTTTTTTCTAGTCCAAACTCCAAAGTGCCTAACTAGTTATATTCTTTGAAAGTGAAGAGGATTTTTGTGTAGGTTAGGTATAAATGCGGTATATATGAATGTACATAGTTTGTGAGCGTGCAGGTACTGACATCTCTTTGAATTATGTGGAAATTATTGTGTTTCTGTGATTATTTTAAGTTTTTTTTTTTTTTTCTTAGTATTTTTTTTGTCACGAATAAAAGATTTTTATAATATCGTTACGTTGCATGAGGAAAACTTAACTTTTGATTGTGATAGTAAGAAAATTACAATAAGTATACGCAGTTAACTAAAGAGCATTGCTGACGGTTATTCATCTTTCAGCCATCAGGAATCTTGGAAATCTTTTGAGCTCAAAGTTTTTGTAACAGACTTAAAATAAGTGTTACAATTCCTTCTTCTTTTGGACTCAATGTAATCATAACCTTATTACTCCATTGATTTACCTATATTTTTAATCAATAATTTGAGAGCAGAAACAAGATGGCGGCTTGAAAGATGTTATTGCAAATGGCATCTACAAAAAAGGTAAAACTTTACCTAATTGTAAGGACTAAACTATCGGTGTTCTTATACAAATGGTCGTAGGAAAACAAGCAAATCTAATGATGCTCCAATTAATGTACATAGCTTCTTTTAAGTTTCGTTTAATTTGCTTCAGTAATCATGCCGTGCCGTTGAGTCAGCGTAAACGTCATAAACTGAGTAAACCTGCCAAATTTTCATAAAAATTTGACAGATTTACGCAGTTTACGATGACTTTAAGCCGTTGCATGAATACCCCAATTATAATTTAAGCCCCATTCGAATTGTCTTTGTGCAAACCGTAAGCTTCTTGATAAATGCCCTTTTGTAGCTACAAATTAATCAGCTCAGCACCACTATAAATAAGGAGACTGATGTTAAGGCTTGGTACCCCTTGAAATAGCTATATCTCCACCCAAAAAAAAAAAAAAAAAAAAACGAATTATAAATTAATTCGTTCAAACAATTGGTGGCACCTTTAAGTTGTTGTTGTTGTTCAAAAATTCAATAATCAGCTTTATGTTTAGTATACATTTTTTTTCTCGACTTTTTGCTGCCACCACCGAAAATTTCACCTCGACAATTTTCTACGAATAATTACTTTTTTTCAATAACTCTTTCTCTACTACTTGGTTTAAAAGTTTAAAGCAGCTTTTAACCTTAAAACATAATAAACTTACTTGAATATAATATTTCTATTGAACAGAGATCAAATTAACAACAACGTGTTGCAGATCTGAGTTTTAATTAGTGCAACATTGCCTTGAAATTGGCCAAGACAATGAAAAAGTATTCTCAATGCCTGCCGAATAATTCGAACAAATCATTCGGCATCTAAATGTATACGAGTATGTATTTTTAAATTAAAGAGCAAATACCAAACCAAAATGGGATGTTTTTTTTTTGTTTGTTGCTTGAAAGATATTTCAATCTACACACTCCGCGTCACTTTGAATAGGTTTCTGTAGAACTTCAATTATTTCACTATAACCACTTAAAGCTTAGTTTTCCGTTACTTATGATGTATACCTACATACATACGTCATACGTACATAATATGTTCGTCATTGACACAAACATGACCTCATTCTGTTTTCTTAAAAAACACTTGTTTTTAAACTATTCTTCAGGAAAATGAGATCTCGGAGATCTCAGCAATTTCAGTTACCTGAACAGGATTCCTCAGCAAAATTTCTCAGCTTCACTGTCAAAACTCTAAGGAAAAAAAATTAGGATTCGCTTGCTCACTTTTTGAGTGAGGAAATTCTCTGAGATCTCATTTTTCTGAACACACCAAATATGTAATAAAAATAAATTATAAAAAAAGTGCAGACTTCAAAATATAGTTCACCTGCTATCTGTCAAGCCAAAAAGTATGAAATTTACACGCAAAGATTTTCAATTATTGTGTATGTAAGTACTTCCTTTTAATCTTACTCTATAAGCAAATATGTACATATATGTAACAATTAAAAACATTTTTCAATTTAAAGCCTAGTACGCTGCTGATGCGAAACGAAAATTTCCTGTGATCTCCAAACAGACAACGAAACGCTTGCGAAAACAAAACGGGAAATATCCTTGGAGAGTTTCATTAATTCCAAAAACAAAATCAAACATAAACGCAAAAAATCAGAGAAACCCATGATGTAAGAAAATGATAAACAAAAAAAAAACACAAATAAAACTCAAATGTTATTTTTTCGCACACAATAAATAGTCTGTATAATTAATTCAGTGAGAAAAAGGAGCGGAGACTTCTCCAAATAATCTGCTACAATTATAAATTTCGCTCTTCGAACTGCGTACTGCAAAACGAAAAGCAGAACGAAATTTTCCGTTTATGATTTCGTTGTGCCATTTTTGTATGGGATTTTTAGTACGCTGCTGATGCGAAACGAAATTTTTCTGTGATCTCCAAACAGACAACGAAACGCTTGCGAAAACACAACGGAAAATATCCTTGGAGAGTTTCACTAATTCTAAAAACAAAATCAAACATAAACGCAAAAAATCAGAGAAACCCATGATGTAAAAAAATGAGAAACAAAAAAAAAACACAAATAAAACTCAAATGTCATTTTTCCGCACACAAAATAGTCTGTATAATTAAATCAGTGCGAAAAAGGAGTGGAGACTTCTCCAAATAATCTGCTACAATTATAAATTTCGCTCTTCGAACAGCGTACTGCAAAACGAAAAGCAGAACGAAATTTTCCGTTTATGATTTCGTTGTGTTATTTTTGTATGGGATTTTTCGTTTCGCATCAGCAGCGTACTAGGCATTAAACAAAAAAAACTCCAAAGTAAAATCATTTTTTTAATATTCTGTTAAAATTGTAATCATTTCAATAAACAACTACATACTTTATATCTTTAATAATGCAAGCGAATTTTCCTCAAATGTAAAGAATGGCCTGTTTACATTTGAGGAAAATTCGCCTGGACTGCTGGATGGAACATATTTAATGATAAATAAAATAAAAACCCTTATTGCACAAAATAAAAAAAATACCATTAAAGTCAATCAAACGATGTGGAGTGTTTCTACATTTATGTGCATTTTACATTTATCAAGAAAGCAATAAAATCAACAAAAAGTTCAACAACAACAACAAAAAAATCAAATCCAGTTTTAGGCGCATTTCACACTTAAACGATAGATGTTCAATGGCATCACAGCGAATTGCATTCGCTCAGGTCAACAGGTTCGCCTTGATCCACCACAGCTTAGGCTGAGCAAAAGCATAGAAATTGCACTTTTCAAGGATGGCTACTGATTTTTTTTTTAATCTGAATTTTTGATTGAAATTCTGGATGTTTTTTTTTTTTAATTCGTGATGATCGATTCTTACTCCAGTTTCAATTATTATTTTTATGATAATTAAATTTATTTTTTAATTTTAGAATATGCATACAATTTTTTATTGTCGAGGTTTCTTTATTTTTGTTTGCTTTATTATTTGAAATTTTAATATTTCTTCTTTATTTTTGTTTGCTTTATTATTTGAAATTTTAATTTGTTTATATGAGATTTTTTATAGGAAGGGTGACGATGTTATTATCTTGGGTTATTTGAAACAATATTTCTTAAACATTAAATATTATGGAGTCTATGAAATACTTAAATTTGAATTAAAATAATTGAAACCTCTTCTGACTGCAGATTACTTAAGTGAAGCTGACAGATGTTAGTGAAATAGGAATGAAAAAGACATAGATGATTCCTTGTACATACTTGACTGCATTACGGATGACTTATCCTTTTGACAAATCATTATTCTACTTTTGGTTGTTTTATTTAATTTATCTTCAGGGAGCTTCCGATTTATTTAAGCAGAACTATAATATTCGGAAGCTCACTTAAGTTAATGTCACAAAACAACGAAAAGTACTTTCCGAATTGTCAAAAAAAAAGTCAGTTAATTATAGTGTACTTAATAGGTCTGTGGTCTTTTTCAGCATATTACAATTTACAATTACAAACTAGTACTGATCTTGCTTTCAAATTGTAATTGCATACATTATAAATTAGTTATTTTACAAATTTATCGAATTTTGTAAGAAAATTTTACAGGTGAAAGTTGATCTGTAGAGTTTTCTACAATTTTATATTCTTTTGAATTTGTCTGAAGCGTTTTTAAGCGTCAGAATAAAAAAATAAAAATGCAATTACTTTTATTTAATACATGATTACTAAAAATTTGTAGTTGTAAATTGTAAAGTGGTTAAATAGACCACTGTTCTCTTACCTGCCCGAAACTACCAGATTAAACCAATTTTAATTTTTATATGAACATTGACAGTCTTTCGGGATATAAAAGGTAGAAATGGGTAGGTTTGGGGGGCAAACGAACAAGGCTAATATTATGTCATGCAATTCTTAAAATTCTACACATTTAACCATTAACTAAATCACAGAGAGAGTGATGTACTATAATATTCTATTTTAATAACGACATGTAGATGAATATCCTTTTTTTCCGAGAAAAAAAACTATCAATTTAAATTAAAATCTCGTGATTTCAACAAACCAGAACATTAAAGAGAAGCGTGACATATGAAATATCTACAAGAAAAACAATAATATTTTTAATTAAAGCTGAATATCCCAATTGATCGCAGAGTAGAGCCTTATAGTTATAATATTATACAGCTGATGTGTGCATATTTATTAGCAATGGCATGGAAACAAGATGATGGCAACAATTAATTATCAATACGTTTGTCGTTTAGCCCTTTTTTCGATAGTGTATACAGTATGTACGTTATATGGAGCCTTAAGTGGAAACTAGAACTATTGAAAATCGGATGTTTTAAATGAAGTTCAAACGATGCTATCAAAATTGTCTTTTAGATATTTCTTTTGACATTTTAATAACTGAACTTAATCTACATTGAGTAACGAAATGCCTTGCTGTCATATTCTGGTCATTTATTGACATGAACATAATAAGTCAGTTTCTTTATTTTCCAAAACTGCCACTTTTTGCCTATTTTGGCCCAAAGTTCTGTCAAAATCCATATAAAAAAATTAAAATTGGAGTAGAATTAGTCAAAATTGACAGTTTTTGGAAGTAATAAAACAGACCTATTTTTTGGGTCCATAATTAGAGAAAGTATGGCGATTTATCAGTCATGTAAATCCATTGTCTAGACAGATAACAGAGGAAGTTATGACTGTCTTTTTTGATGTACATAGGTTTGTACATAGATAAACAAATTAATTTTATTTTTGTAAAAATTGTTTTTTTTTATTTCGAATATAACTAATCTAAAATATTAACAATTTCTTTTTTTTTTATTTATATATATAGACACCCTGTTGTAACAAATTTTACAAATGTCGATACTGTCATGATGAAAATGAAACCCACCATTTTGACAGAAAAACACTGACAGAATTGATTTGCGTCGAATGCAATACGAGGCAAAAAGTCCAAGAGCAATGTGAAAAATGTGGCGTTCGATTTGGAAAGGTAAGATGTCAAAAAATCAAAGTTCTGCTGAACTCTAAGCTGAGTTCACATGAACGAGTACTCAGTAAGTAGTGAAGGACCTACAAATTATTTATTTTTTTCTTATAGTACACATGTCTGATATGTAATCTATTTGATGATGAGGATAAAAATCAATACCACTGTAATGGTTGCGGTATATGTCGAATTGGCGGCAGGGATAATTTCTTTCATTGTGAGGTGTGCAATATGTGTCTGCCTATCGAACTAAAAATCGAAGGACATAGAGTATGTATTTCCAATTCCGCAGATGCGGTTTTATTTTTTTTTGGTAAAAACTAAAATCTTATAGAATATTTTTAGTGTGTGGAGAATATATCGAGATCGAATTGTCCAGTTTGTCTAGGTGCAATTCATACGTCACGAATACCTTGCCATATCCCTGATTGTGGTCATTTATTGCACAAAATGTGTTTTGATCAGTTGCTTGCATCTGGACACTATGTTTGTCCCACATGTCAGACATCGCTGCTTGATATGACTAAAATGTGGGAATACCTAGATACGCAGGCTTTACTAATGACAATGCCAAAGAAGTATGAAAGCCAAAGGGTATACATATTTTGCAATGATTGTCATGACGTAAGATAATATTTTAAACATCACTTAACTGTCATTGGGTATCTTTTTCTGAAATACGAACATTTTATTTTAGACTTGCAAGACAAAATTTCACTTTGTGGGTTTGAAATGTATCCACTGTGGCGGCTATAATACAACGCAAGATGTCAAAAGACGAATGTCATGGGCGAATGTTGGTAAGTTGTCAGTTATTTTAACAATTTAAATGAACTGTATTATTCTAAAAATATTGTTAAAATTTAATTATTCAGTTTATATTTCATATAACTCATTAATTGAGGAAGTGCATCCAATTTTGTTTGCTCAGTAATTGACAGCAAAACCGGAAAATGTTACTAAAGAATTCTATAAATCTATATCTATTTCTGATATTGCAGAAAAACCTTACAAATTCTTAAATATGTTTTAAAGATTTAATATTTTTATTTTGCACATTTTATTTTTTCAGATAGTTCGACATCAGCCTGACATTTCTTTAACTTCCTGGACCAAGGAAATCATTTAACCTATATTTTGCAAATACATTCACTCGTTTGAGTGTTTTTAATATTGCAATTTTGCAATCAAAAGTATAAAGAATCTTTTTGAGAATGTATCACCTATGCTTGTGTATTAAGTTTTAATCAATAATAATTTTAATTGTACTAATGCATAACACTTTAAATTTTAAAGCTAAATTCCTGTAAGCAGAGACCTCAGTATAGTAAAAAAAAAAATCATTAAATTTAGCCATAGAAAGTTATTGTAATTATTTCATAGCTACATATATATACAACTGAAACTATTATTATTTAATATACATACAAATCCTTTTCTAGTTTTAGATAAAATAAAAAATATACAACAGAAATAGCAGTAAAAGTTGTTTTTATTTGTTATTATTATAACACTCATACGCCACAGTAACCGTAATTAGTGTTCTATTGAAGGTTTGTATAATATGTATTATTTTTGAGATGGGCTAAGTACATTGATCTCAAATTAATGAAAATTAGAATACTTTCCAATGGTACACGTATTATCGATCATGACTGACAGCTTTGTTCTCCACTGATAGAGCGCTGTAGATCTGACTGATGGTTTGTCAGTCAAAACTGATGCTCAATAAAATTTTTGATATTTTGACAGCTTCGATGGTGTGGTTGATCGATAATGCATACCCAAAGTATCATTCATTATAGTCATCGCAGTTAGCAGTCAATTTTTTTTGTTAAGTTAATTTTCGTAAGTCATAGACTTGGAAATTGGTGACAGATGAGCTATGTAATTTGTATTTGACAGCTTTCGGCCAACAAAACTGATTGCCTTGAATATTGCCGACGCTTTGACAATCACAATAGAAAATATTTCATTATGTCTGTTTGGTAACCTGAAAAGTTGTACCGCGACGTATCACGATTTGCTGTCAAATCACATAGAAAAAAACGACATGTAGCAACTTGTAGCAAGAAGTTGCAGTAACCAAACAGACATATTGTATGGTTTCTCCACGCTTTCGAAGGACTTCTCTGTAATTTTGAAATTAAAAGTGAAAAAAATAAGATTGTTTTGCTGAACGTGTGTTTTTTTAAGTTTTATTTCAATAAAATAATCAACGAACAAAATTCTTTCACTGCAACATTTTTCACATTCAACAAAAAACAGAAAAAAACACTCACATGTACCTACTTATAACGTCAAATCTAAAAATTAAATTCATGAAAATGGATTATTGTGCCTCTATATTGATTTTTTCTTGACATGTTCATAATTTGTGCCTACGTTCTGTAACTCTCGCATCGCATTTTGTCAACTAATTCCCTCCGGGCAGGCAAAAAAACACGCCTAATATAGTGTGAACGTGGAATAAAATTTTTGCTCATGCCTCCTACATTTCAAACTCTACAAACATTTGTCTTCTCAAAAAAAAAAAAAAAAAAATTGACAGTACAAACGTCATTTTGCGAAAAAAAAATGTCGAGTCTTTTTTGTTTGTAGCGAATTGAATTTATCCAAGCGGCGTTTTTTTTACGCAAATAGAATAACCATTAATTTAATCAACAAATTCTGAAAATAAATTATAAAATAATAATTTCATTGTACCACCAACCAATATGTCTGACAATGATGATGATTTTATGTGCGAAGATGATGAGGACTACGGATTAGTAAGTAGCTAGTGTCTGGAATGAATGTGTTGTCTTTTTGGGTGGAAAAAAAACTCAATATTATTTGTCTATTCTAAGGAATACTCGGAAGATAGCAATTCAGAGCCTGATGTCGATCTCGAGAATCAATACTACAATAGCAAAGCGCTAAAAGAAGACGAACCCAAAGCTGCTTTGGCATCATTTCAAAAAGTCTTAGATCTCGAGAATGGTGAAAAGGGTGAATGGGGTTTTAAAGCGTTGAAACAAATGATCAAGATCAACTTTAAATTGGTAATGAAAGATAGAAATAAATCCAATGATCTAAAAGTAAGTTATATCTTATTTTTGTTCGGTTTTATTTTAATTGATTCTTTAGAATAACTATGAAGAGATGATGGTGCGCTATAAGCAACTCCTAACATATATTAAAAGTGCCGTCACTCGCAATCATTCGGAGAAATCAATCAATTCGATCCTCGACTATATATCCACGTCAAAAAATGTAAGTTTAAAGTTTATTTTAACGAGTCTTTAGTAATAAAGAATACCTTTACTTTTAACTACAATAAAAACACGAAGATGAAAGAAAAAGGAAGAGCTTCGATTTTAAGAGCATGAGTTGGGTAGTAAGGTGCCGAAAGTGGGAATAGGTTGAGCTTATCTGGATATGTATACCATAGCATATATTTACTTACCAGATTGCGTTTGGTGTTTTAAACATTTTTACAAGCATGTTTTCAAGGTTGGGAGTTACGAAGTGTAAAAATTTGTTTTATGTCTACATTTAGGGCCAGTTTTACAGTGCACAATTAACAAAATAAGTGGCACTAAATTTTTCCATTTTGGAGACTTAAGTGTCACTTATTCTGATAAGTTACCACTGCACTTAAGTGACACTTATTCGAGTGTGAATCTGGGCCTTAAACTATTGCAAATAAAAGTTCAAGTAACCTCAACTCCAAAATGCGTTTCGTCCAGGTACGACAGTGCTGAAATGTTCTAGATCAATTGATAATTTGTAAAAAAAAATTGATTTCGTTTTCCATTATGATTTTGTTCATGTTTTAACCCAATCTATACTCCCTAATCTTTTGTCCTATCTTATGCTAATCATATTTTATATTTCAATTGGCATTTAATAATTGATTTGGAATGCCAATTATGTATACAATTTAATAGAATAAGATTAAATTTTTGTAATAGACCAACAAATATTAATTTCGTATCCTAATTATATCTTCCTAGATGGAACTCCTTCAAAATTTCTACGAAACAACATTGGATGCATTGAAAGATGCCAAAAATGATCGTTTATGGTTTAAGACAAATACTAAACTAGGAAAACTCTATTTCGATCGCAATGACTTTGCAAAATTACAAAAAATCCTCAAACAACTTCATCAATCCTGTCAGGTAGCAAACAAAAAATACACCATCATACCCCAATCCAAAACAGAAAATTCTTATCAAAAACTTGGAATTTCCTTTCAGACGGATGATGGTGAAGATGATCTTAAGAAAGGAACCCAATTACTTGAGATTTATGCTTTGGAAATTCAAATGTACACTGTACAAAAGAATAACAAGAAACTTAAAGCTCTCTATGAACAGTCATTGCACATCAAATCGGCCATACCACATCCATTGATTATGGGAGTTATTCGGGAGTGTGGGGGTAAAATGCATTTGCGAGAAGGTGAATTCGAAAAAGCGCACACCGATTTTTTTGAGGCTTTCAAGAACTATGATGAATCTGGTTCACCTAGAAGGACTACCTGTTTGAAGTATCTTGTCTTGGCTAATATGTAAGTTTGTTTATATTGATTTTCTAACTTAAATAGTTCCACATTAACAACAATACTTTATCCTTTGTATCATAGGTTAATGAAATCCGGCATCAATCCATTCGACTCACAAGAAGCGAAACCTTATAAAAATGATCCTGAAATTCTAGCAATGACTAATTTAGTTGTTTCGTATCAGAATAATGACATCAATGAATTTGAATCAATTTTACGAATCAATCGCAATAATATAATGGCTGATCCATTTATACGGGAGCATATTGAAGATCTGCTGCGTAACATTCGTACACAGGTTCTGATTAAATTAATTCGACCATATAAGAATATTGCAATACCATTTATTGCAAATGCTTTAAATATTGAACCAGCCGAAGTGGAGAGTTTATTGGTTTCATGCATCCTAGATAAGTATGTTTGAGTTTTATTGTTTTCTAAACAATTTGATGAACTTATATTTTTATTCTAGTACAATTCAAGGTAGAATCGACCAGGTTAATCAGGTTCTTCAGTTAGATAAGGAAAACAGTTGTGCCGCACGTTATAATGCCAAGGATAAATGGTCGAATCAAATTCAATCTCTGCAATTGGCTGTCATTAATAAAATGGCTTAAAGCCATAATGTTATTAATTTTATAAATAATAATGGAAATGTCTGCTCTTTTCATACGATCAGCAAATAATTTGAATGCTAGCAACAATTAATATTAAGAATTTTTTTTTTCTGTCTGAACAAAAGAGTTTGACTACAGGTTTTTGAATTTCCTGTTTTTTTTAGCTACATAACTGTCTCAGTTTCGCACGACAAGCTTCCATGCTAGAGCTTTGAACTCGAAAGATTGAAGATTTTAAAGAATAATTTGTGACAAATTAATTTCACGTGAATCGAAAAATTCGATCGGATCGGATTGCAGAATAGGTTTCTTAAGCCTCACAGCACGAAAGTGGAATGATTTACCTGACGTTTTTTGCCTAAAAAAAAAACTTGCAAAGAACGCAACGGGCAATAGTATGAGTCAGAAAAATGAAATTTTAATTTATTTTCGTTTTAATTATTGCACTTCTTATTTATGAAGATTTACCAACATTTTGGAAATTCTTCCTGTCCATCCATCTAAAATGTAAATTATGGCTGTGAAAGGTACCTTTAAGTTTAGACTAAAAAGAGAGCCATCTGTGTTTGAGTTGCACTTTATGGAGTTTTTTCAAGCGCCCTCTGTAATTACATAGCATTGGTAGACTATCTGTCAAAATATAACAGCCATTGTGAACGAGCCCCCAATAGAGTTTGTGGCCTTTCTGTCATTTTTTTTCCGTATCGTATTCTTCCTTTCATATTTTTTTTAACACATCTAATTTCTCCTAATAAAAAAATAAATTTCACTTTATTTACCCAGAATTTTGAAGCAAATATTACATTTTTTTGCCAAGAATATACTTGCAATGTGAATTACTCAATAAATATTAAATAAAGTACAAAATAATTGCCATTAAACAACAAAAAATAAAAATATACTTGGTTCCTGTTTGGTTCGAAAGAATTTTTTTTGCAATTTTCTTTTTTGTGGAATTTTCATTTCACTTGCATTTTTTCTCGTCGTCGTTGTCGTCTTCTGAATTCTGGTCGTCGTTGGTTGTACGTTTTCGAGAGAGTTGTTATTAAGGTGCACTTGTCGTCGTTTCCGTCACCGTCACCGTCGTTGTCGCCTGTCTATAAATGTCGAGTGGGTATTCAATAAGTTAAAAAGTGTATAAATGCTCCAATAATAGCAAAGCAAAGAAAAGCATAAGCAACAAGAAGAATTAAAGAGAAATGCCATTAAAGTTTTTGAAAAAATCTCGCCACTACAATGTGACTTCGAAGAGCCTGTTTGTCATATCGGTTCATCATCTCCTAGGTAAGCTGAATAGTTAATAAATTCTTACATAAAATATCTTAATACATAATTAGATAACGCAGCTATCATCTAAATAGCTAATAACTAATCAAATACAAAAGAGCTTAGCAGAATTCCAGGGGCGGTTGGTGCTGCTTATCAGAGAATTTTTACACCTTCCTCCACCCTCCTCCCCCGTCGTCATCCACCATCAACTTACGATACGCATTGTTCCTCTAGCTATGGCAGTAGAGCTAACAGAACAGCCTTTGCATGTTTGCTCTATTGCCGCCCCACCCCTAAATTGGCTTTAATAAAATAACACACATTGAGCCATTGAACAGCATTCCTTGCCAATGAGTCGCGAACCAAAACCAACTCCCTCCACACCATTTCCAGCATTCATTCTCTGATATACGTTCGTCGCAGCGTCATCTTCGTCGTCGTCGTCATTGTCGGTCGTACCTACATACAAGCCACCACCAGCACCATGAACAGATCACTTGAGTTTCCATCCATTGTGCCTTTTACAACACTGCGATCTATCTCTGTGCGGCAAAATGCTAGCACTATGTATAGACTTTGTATTTGTACAATCTCTCTACCCCCGATGTAATTTCGAGGATCTAGCTGTAGTGGCGGCGATGGCGACGACGACGACGACGGTGGCGATGTTTTGTTTTCGTTTATTTTTTCTCTCTACTTTTAGTTCTAGGGCTACCTTTTCTTACCTGTACAACTTGTATTCTTATTCTTATCTTTGTCGTCACTTGTGGCAGTTTAGGTCGATTCAACGAAATGAGTGTGTGCGTGTTATTTTGTGTGATTTTTCTTCTGTTTCACCTGCGTTCTTGGCAGGGGTGGAAGTTGTTGCTTTAGAGCCTTGTGGTAATAGGTGTTCAATTGACATTTTAACATTTTAGATGAAAGCCATTGTAGGTACAGTTAATAAAATAGTAAGCTCTGCAAATTTGCTCGAAAAAATTACCAACTTTCAGTCTTACTATACGGCGGAATAATCAGATATGAAAAGGAGCTGGAACTTATAGTTTCGGTCGTTAAACTTTACCCAGGGTTGACTCAGGTTTTCTTGACAACCTCAACAATAAAAAAAAAATGTTTTTTTCAATTATCAAAAAACATCCCAGGCCGTTGTGTTGTTGACTTTCAAGTTCGGTGCTCAATAATTAAATTAGTTTTAAAAATGAATTAAATCAACTTCCCTTTTTTATTTATATTTATGTGTATTATCTTTCAATATCTCTTTGAATTTATATTTAAAAATAACCAATTACCTGCAGCAAGAGAATCCACAACAAAATAATTGCCTCAGAACTCATGCCACTTTAGCAGTTTACTCGTTACCTCAACTCGCCACAGCAAAAAAACCTAAGTCTACTTTAGGGCGAGTTCAGAGCGACCCCAGGACCAAAAAACACAGAATTTGACTGTCTGGGTAAGTTCAGGTTAAAAAAAAAAAACGCTTTAGGGCAACCCCAGGGTGACTTCAGGGCTCAACAAACAAACCTACAAAGCTCTTTTGAAAGAAAAAATTTTAATGGCTTTTTTGTTAGCCTTGAAAGGTAACTTTTAAATTAATTCACCTTCACACCTTCCGCAATTAAGTGGCGGTCTTCCTATACTGCATCGTCCCTACTTGGTAAATGGTAGACTCAAATAATTTTCGGGTCGGAGCATAGATATCCAATCGCTCTAAATGACCCAGCCTCAGTCGTGTAATTTTTACTTTTTTGGTTTGATCGGTGTCGCTGTGCTGTACTGGCTGTATAGTCCGTTATTGTATCTTCTCCACCACTTCCGATGAAGGGACCAAATGGTCTTATTTGGCATAGAATTGTAATCTCTACTTTGATCCATTTTAAACATATAAAGGTTACTATGACCTCATAAATTGGGTTTTTTAGCTGTTTAGGGCAAATATAGAGCTCTTCTGCAATGCAAAGATAGGTATTCTTGGCTTTGGCCGAGATAGTTGCTGAAACTCTATTATTATCAACAATTGTTTTACAATGGAAAAAATAGTGAATCAAACATTTTTGTAAAAGTGATTTCTATTTCTAGTACTTCAGTTTAATCGATGCCTAGGGAAACATTTTTTTGGCTTGCGTATTATACAATATACAGGCATATCGACGCAAGTTAAAAAATATAATTAATGCAAAAAAATCTGCAAAATCAGAGCAACCTTTTCGCAATTTCAGCGTAACATTGTTGTTTTGAACAGAAAAGGGGAACATTCAAACTTCTTACTATAGACCGCCATACAAAAATTTTAAAGGTCTTTATTGATTTCTAAAAACATGCAAAAAGGACTTACGAGTTTTTGCACTTTAACTGTGCGTCGATATGCAAAGTAGGTGGAAAATTTCTCGAAAATTTTTAAATTATTTTCGCACGTGAACAATTTTTGCGTTCGAGAAGAAAGGCATAGAAAGGCCTATCCCAAAATGTTCAGATACGTTGAGTTGTTGCTGCATCAGTTTTTTTTCCCAAGTGATAACAATAACACAAACCTATTAGACTAGCTTTGATAGTTCCTATAACGCGACTATTGAAAGTATAAATCCTAACATAGGTATCTAACAAATTCAAAATAATACCTATGCTGCATAAATACCTAATGTTACTTTACTTAAGTTTCTATGCAAATGCATTTAAATCCCCCTAGAAATCTCGGTTTAAAAAATCTATCTCAGTTGAAAAAATATTTTTGTTTGTTGGATGAAAAATGACATCACAAATATGACCGGCATTCTTCATATAAATTTCTATGGTTTGTTTTTTATTTCATTTACAATTCCAATGATAAATTATTGAAATTCATATTTTTATTAAAATGTCATTTTTAAGTGGTCATCGCTCTCCACGTTATGAAAACTCATATAATAGATAGTTCCAAAACAGTATAGGTACGTAGTTATTTCTCTCAAATAAATTAGTATTCATTGCATTCTTTTTCTGTTTGCATGTACCGCATTGGCCGCAAAAGTTATCATGCATAATAATTAACAATATATATTTCAATCTGTTGACGCAGAAATGTCATATCATAGACTTGGAAGACCAAAAGCTGGATTAGGTGAATCGTAATGTATATGAATGAATTAAATATTCAAAACAGCTCGATTCTTTGGAAAGCATTAGTAAATTCTCTTCTTTCAAATATGTATTCTCATTTCTCCACTTTTTTTTTTTTTAATAAAAAATTATTATTTTATTCAAAAAAGGTCATATAGATACCAGGAGGATTCAATATGTGATCTGTTGCCGGCAGATCGAATTCGATTAATGGAAGATGTTAGGCAGATCAGGGGTATCGTTGGATGACTTCTAGTTTAGGAAGAAGATTTGATAAATTAATAAAAATCTAGGACGATACTAGAGAAATTCCAGTTAATAATATTTATAAATGTCTATCGTCATTGAAGTTGTTGCGAATTAACAATCTTCGCGTGACTTGAAAAAAATTCAGTGTGCCCGTTGTATACCCACCTGCCAAATGCCTTGGTCCTATGGGGCCGTATAAACTGTATACTTGCTTTAGTCACGTAACACAAAATTTCTAAAGCTTTAGCCATAGTGTTTTTGGAATAACTCTGAATTATGCTACTTTCTCATGAATCAAATCATTCTTGGTTAGACCTCTCTTTCACCAACCGAACTCAAAGTTAAACGAAGAACCAATTTTTTTTCTATAACCATGTATTTACTTGCTTTTCCAAATTCCAGAAATTATTCTCAAAACTAAATTCAATGTATTTCATTTAATTCTTTTTAGATACCTCAACAACGGTCGATTGTACCCTTAGTTCAGAGAGTAAAGGTCAAGAGTGTCTTGATAATGTGTGCCAACGACTGTCCATCAGTCAGCCAGAACTCTTTGGATTGCGCTTTATAGTCAAAGGCAAGGAAGATGAACTCAAATGGATCGACTTGGATCGGCCACTTAGCAGGCAGTTGGAAAAATATGCCGCGGGACCGAAAATATTCCTTCGGGTTTTGCATTATGTCACAACGGGTGTCAAACATCTAAGCGATGAGGTGTCACGCTACTATTATTTCCTTCAACTTAAAAATGATGTAGTCGAAGAACGTATTGCATGTGATGTGCGAACAGCCATCTTGCTAGCTCTCTATTGCCGGCAGGCCGAGTATGATAGCTATCAGCGAGACAAACACACAAAAGACTATCTTCGAACTCGCTTGATACTCCCAAAGAGCCTCATGCATGATGGCTTTGATGAGAATTTAATTGATGAAGTTCAGCAGCTCAATCCAACGATACAACATCTTAGTCAGAGTCAAGCCGAAGAAATGTATATAAAATGTTGTCAGCGATTAGATGGCTATGGTGAGGAGAGATTCTCGGCCAAAGATTCACTAGGCAACGATATCCAATTGGGATTAACAATCAATGGTATTGTTGTTAATTCACAAATCGGGCGTCAGTATTATCCGTGGAAGGATTTTCTTATGGTGGTCAATGCGAAACGTTCGATAAATATCGAACAGAAAAAGGATGAACTGATCTATACGGTGGCATCGTTTACCCTCCCAGATGCTGATACAGCAAGATACATATGGAAATTGTGTGTGACGCAGCACATATTCTTCAAAAGCTACATAGATGAGGAAGCCGATAGTGAAAATGGTGGTCACCATCCTGAGTCAATACAGAATTTCGTACAAGATTTTGGCGACAGTCGAGAGGATTTACTGTTGGAACAACAGCGAGCCATATACACACCTGAATTTCAAATGGTCGGACCTGGGGGTGTTCAGAACTCGATAATGTCATCTAATATTTCACTTGCAACTAGTAGTCAGCACCAGCAGGCACGCACGCCTAACCAAAGCTGGGCCAACATCCCACAGGAATATGCCTCGTCGACGAATTGTAGCTTTACGAACATGGTTGTTGATCCACTGGATAACCGAGTGCAGAGTACGTCTTGCTTGGATCTGAGTAACAATAATAATTTTTCACATGAACGAGAACGTCTCAAAGCGATGCTTCCCACATACCGACCAGCTCCGGACTATGAAACTGCTGTGCAGCAGAAGTATCGTGCAAGTTCCAACGAAATTCACAACATTAATCATCAGACTATTGCCTCGACAGCGGCATTGCGAGTCACCTCATCCGGTGCCATGCTATCGCCTGATCCCAATTTCTATTCTGGCAGTCAACCAGATGTACACAATATGTCGGCAATGACAACAGAAAACATCCTGCATCATCTAGCACCTCACCGGTACCCCGATGTCACACAAACCGCTCAAACCATGCAAAATCACATTAATACCAACAACGTATACACCAACATCGATTTGGCGCAACGACTTCAGATGATGCGGACTAAACCACCGCCACCATATCCGGCGAATCGATTAAGTTCTACATCGACTCCAGACCTGGCCGTAGCAAGTCATCGGACTCTGTTGGGCTATCGAGCTTATGTCTCTGGATCTAGCCCTGACCTGGTTTCCAATCGCAATCTACTCAATAATCAATATCATCCGATTGTTTATCCGTACATGAATCACATTGGCCATTCACAGCCGTATTTGGCCCATGGGACATTCGAGAATCTTAACATGATCGAAGAACAACCGTCCCTGGTTCTACCCCTTCCGCCTCCGACACAACAACCGCCACCCCCGCCCATGCAGCAAATCCCGACACCACCGCAACAAATCTATCGTCCCCCTAAATTCCCAGAGTCTAATGGTGGAGGTCTTCAGAGGTCTGCTATGAATGGTTCCATAGAGCCGATCTACGAGAATGTCCCATTGCCACATTGTTACACTTCTGAAAATGCTACTGAGATGCGTAATCGAACTTCAAGTATTCAGTCAGCTCCCGGTGGAATTCATCAGGGCACTCCAATTGCACAAATGCATTCGGAAATCGATGGCCTTACGCTTAATATGCAACGTTTGCACACCAACAGCAATGGCAATGGAGGTTTACCTCAACTAGATACCAGCAATGATGCACTTATACAGATGAACCTGCATAAGCCACCAACGCCAACACTACTGACGACGCCACCTCGCCACGAAAAGCTCGCCTCACCATCACCCATTGCTCCACCTCGCAAGGCGAATCTAATGAAGACAACATCCGACGTACTCCCGCATCCATCAAAACACTTCAATGACGATCACTACAACACTTCGCATTCGTCGTCGTATTTGAATTCCACACAGACGACACAAAACACAACTTTGGATTCAGTGAATACCTCCACGGCGAGCAGTGCGACTAAGGAGAAACGAAAAAAACGCTGGAATATTTTGGGTCGCAGCAAGAATTCAGCGGAAAAGGAACGAAAGAGTGCAACTCTGGGCCGAGATAAAAGTAAAAATCAAATGAAAGTGGAACTTTCGCAGGAAGAGATGAACTTAAGGCATCGATGGTCGACGGGTCTACCCCGACTTCAACCGATATCGGCTACTTATAGTAAAGACAAGTTGGTAAGTCAAGTTTAAGAGGAGATCTAAGGAAATTCAAAATTAATATATTTTTTTTTTATTTCAGTGTCAGATTTTGGATGCAAAACTGAATGACTCGCAGCTTTTCATGGAATTTGAACGAATACCAAAACGACGAGAAAGTGCACGCTATGAATGTGCACTCTTAGAAGAGAATATGAGAAAAAACTCGGATCCGAATTTTTTGCCATACGATGATAATCGTGTACGAATAACTCCAACGATGGAAAATCGACATGGTTACGTAAATGCTTCGCATATTTCTGTAAGTTTTTTTTTAATACTCTTAAGAATTTTCTATTAATTTTATTTATTATCTTTCTCTCTCAGGCAACAGTGGGTACAAAACAAAGGTTCTATATTGTCGCTCAAAGTCCTCAAGTTGATTTGATGAAAAAAATGTTCTGGCAATGTGTTTGGGAAGCAGATGTTTACTTAATTGTTCAATTATCGGAGGAACTTAATTGTATTCCACCTGATACTAATCAAAGATTAGAATTTGGACAGGTTTGTGTGTTTTTTTATTTTTTGGAAAAACTTAAACAACATTTTCTTTATAAAAAACTTTTTTTTTGTGTAATATTCTAGTTCCAAGTTTACCAGGAATTCTCTCAAACAACTGACAGATGTATTACAAGTAAATTACGATTATACCATGTACAATCGAGACGATATAGATCGGTGTGGCATTTAAATTATACCGATTGGGCTGAACAGAATTGTCCGCGTGAAGTCAATCATTTTTTGGATTTTTTGGAAGAATTGAATTCAGTTCGTATGGCATCGATAAATGAGGTGCCACCTGGTCACAATACAAATCCACCAGTACTTATACATTGTTTAGAAGGTGGCGGACGTTCGGGTGTTGCTTTAACGGCCGATCTATTGTTGTATACATTAGATCATAACGAGGTAAGTTGAAGAAGATTGTGTCTATCAATCATGGTTTTTATTTGTTATCATTATTATAATTCATCTACAATTGATATGAAACTGGACCTCATCCTACTTAATTCTTCAGATACTTAATTTTGGTCTAACTAACAAGCAATTTAAAAACCATTTTTAGACCCCTCTCCGCTTGGTTACCAAACTATCTATGGTTGGACTTTAATTGGCAGTCTTTAATTTTATACATCAAGTCAAGTCCCTCAAACTTATCACACCAACGGTGATAAGGTTTGTCGGTTTTTCTTTTTCTCTCGCATGCTTATCGCTGATTACTTCTTTTCGTGCTAGAGCGTCGCTTAACATGCCCTAGATATCTCAATCTTGGGTGAGGGCACGTCGCTGTACAGAAAGAATGCTTCCTTATTGTATCTTCCTTTACACATTTAAACCGGAAAACAAATCTTGCGTATAAATTTTCTCTTTAGGATATCAAAGAAGATTTCATCCCCTTGGGGGAATGGGGAATTCGAACCTTCCCCGGACGGGGATGTTTCGTATTTTGTACAACGTCCTTGTTATTGGTACTTCTCGATAAGACTTTATTCCTCAAAGAAACTTATCTCAAAGAAACGGCGATTAGCACAAGTTGTTATTTTACCGAAATTTTCGAAACGAGCAGAGAACTACGAAAGGTGATACTGCTTCAATTTTGCGCTCATAAAGGTAGTGCGCAACACCCACGTTAACACAACCGGCACTTCATTTCAAAAATTCACACAACATTTTGGATTTGCTGACGACTTCGATGTAATGAGAAGAACCAAGCGAGCAGATTTACTGATGCCTTTGCTAGCATAGAGTCAGAGGAAATAAAATGGGTCTTATTACAGATTACGATTTCCATTGTAGGCCTCATGTCATGCAGAGAGAGAAGACGTGGGAAATTTCACGTCCATAAATGCAACTGGAGGATCCCCCTTATGCTTCAGATCGTATGCGTCTTTCAACCAGTCAATAACTTTCCTAACTTGGCATATTTTTGTTGGGCTCAGAACGTGTACGATGGACGATCCACTATCTCTCACAAATCCATCAACTCAAACATATTTTTTCCCGATGAAAAAAAACCTTCCAAAACCTTCTCCAAAATATATATCGTGTTAAGATAAAAGCTACATTTGATAACAATTATTCCCCCCAAGTCCAAACACTTTCTCCATATTTAACGGCCGTGTCTGCATACATTTCTGGACAAAAGTGACAGTTAATAATTTTCATTAAATGTTTTTTTCATTCCTACTTTTAGGATCTAGATATTCCAAGGGTCATTGGACAATTGCGACACCAACGTGATAGCATAATACCTTCTTTAGCGCAATACAAATTCATCTACGCACTACTTATAACGTATCTAAAGCGAACGAGATTAATTTAGAGATTCTAGACAATCAGCTATTAACAATATATTAACAAACAAAAATAAACAGTAAATATTTAACTAAGATCACTCATCGTCTGCCCTTATAATGTTTCATAAGAAACAATTTAATATTAAAAAAAGTATTCAAAATTAGTATTTGAAGAATAAAAATTGATGCCCTTCATAAGATAAAAAAAATACAAATACATACATATAACAAAATTAATACAAATCTAAAAAAAAAAAAAACGAAATATAAAATGTGTGATCAAAATGCAACTAAGAGCAATTTAAAAAATTGGAAGATATTATGTGCCTTAATAATTTACTATGCAAAAAAGTTTTATATATTTTTACATTATTTAAAAAAACATTTATATTATAAATATTATTCATACATACATAAAATACGATTTCTTTTTTTATATTAATAAATCGATTTGTGTTAAAAAAAACTTAAAACTCCAACAACTCCGAGTCCGATCCGAAATTAATAAAAAAAATGTAGGCATAAAGGCTCTCCCAAACCAACGCGAAATATTCGTCGACGACAGTCTTTTGTTGTTGTTTAGCGTTGTGTGTTTGTCATATTTTTTATTATTGTGAATGATTCGCTACGATTTCGCGTTGGTTTGGGAGAGCCTTAACTCAAAAAATATTATATTTTTTTGTTTCTATTTTAAATTTATAAATATTTACATAAACTATTGAAGATTTTTTTTGTTTTTTGTAGATACATTTAACGCATACAATTAAAATTAAGTTGTTTCATTTTTTTGAAACAAATCATAAAATTTAAATAATATTACTGATGATTATTGATTTAACTGTTTGTATTGATAGTGTTTTTTTTTTAATTATTTTTTTCCAAGTAGTATTTTATTTTCCATCCCTCTCATTGTTGTTTTGTATACTTTTTTTTTATTGAGAATGTTTATAACATTCAATGTATAACGGTTTATAAAACAAGTAATTTGACTTTAGTGTTAATAAAATCAACATACAATCAACATTTAAAGTGTTTTTCTTCATTTCCTTGAGTTCCCATCAAGATCTGAAAATTTCAACAGGGTAAATACACCCTAAACTGTAAATTATACATTTTTCTAAATTTAACAACGTTAAATCAAATAAACCGGAAAAAAGAAATTATTTTTGAATTAAAATTGCCAGCAGTTTATATCGCCATCTATAATTCACTTTTCACACTTTAAAGCAAGCAGCGCCAGTGGAAAAAGCAGTCAACTTTCATCGAGAAAAATGACAAATGAGATTTTTTTGACACTGACAGTTGACAGTGGGATATATTTTTCTTCGTGTCCAAAAAGGAACTTTCTTGCATCTCTTCGGTTAATGGTGTGTGTTATATCGCGAAATTTTCAATTAAATTCTCAATTTTCTACTTGTTCCCTTGAATTTCGAAGCAATTGGAGTTATTTTCAAAGAGATCATCACTGAAAATCCAAAAGAAAAACCATAAAAAATCATCCTTTAATGAAGGAATGCATATATCTGCTACCGGATTCAGCCGAAATGCCCTGCTGGTATTATGATAAGAAGGACCTCAAAGTGACACCATCGATTCAGGATGGGATTTCGTTTGAGACGGAACGACGCTATCGCAAAGAAGGGGCTCGTTTTATTATGAATTGCGGCACCCAAATGGGTCTGGGACATAATACCATGGCTACTGGAGTTGTGTATTTTCATCGTTTCTATATGTTCCATACGTTCAAGAATTTTCCACGTTATGTGACGGCGTGTTGTTGTCTGCTGCTAGCTGGTAAAGTCGAAGAAACACCAAAGAAATGCCGAGATATCATTAGAACAGCAAGGAGTCTGCTCACAGATTCGCAATTCTTCTCGTTTGGCGATGATCCTAAGGAAGAAGTGATGACACTGGAGCGTATTCTGTTGCAAACCATCAAGTTCGATTTGCAAGTGGAACATCCTTACAGTTTTCTTCTTAAATATGCCAAGTGCATCAAGGGCGATCAAGCAAAGTTGCAGAAAATGGTGCAAATGGCATGGAACTTCGTAAACGATTCACTCAGTACAGTTGTGTGCCTGCAATGGGAACCAGAGATTATTGCTGTGGCTCTGATTCACTTGGCCAGTAAACTCAGCAAGTTTACGGTGGTCGACTGGGCGGGACGGCAGCCGAGTCATCTGCGATGGTGGGACATGTTTGTCTCCGACGTAACAATGGAGATTCTTGAGGATATCTGCCACCAAGTCCTGGATCTCTATCAGCCCAGTCATGCCAACAACGATACGAATAGTCCTCCTCAAAAGCCGCCGAGTCGTGCCGAATCTCCGACAAGCATACCACAACCGTTGCCGCAGGCACTTCCTCGTGATGCATCTCCAGCTGCTTTGACGAATTCGAAAAATTCAATACCACCTCCTCAGCAGCAGCAGCAACAGCAACAATCCTACAGTAAGCCATTGGTCGAAGAAAAGATGGAAATCAGTACCATAGCAACTACTTCATCGATAAAGCCGTTGCAACCGCCGCCGGAACCTATGCCGTATATTTACCCAGACAACTACATGCAAATGTATAACCACGGCTCGCACTATCAGCCTCAGATACCTGGATCCTCACAAATGGTCCCCCCAACAAGCGCACCACCACCATTACCCCCACCGCCCATGTATGGCGCACAATTCCCTATGCCCTCGCAGCCCATTCCATCGCACTATGGAGGAGCCATCCCACCACCTATTCCCTCACATCGATCCGGACCGCCACCACAGCATATTGGCCCGCCTCTTCATCAACATCAAGTACCGCCTAGTGGCGGCTACTATCAGCCTCCATATGGCCGTCAACGGTATCAACCACCTACGTAATATCATCATCCGGATTCGTATGACTAGGAATATAGATAAATGTAAAAAAATTAAACAATTATAATGTTGAAATAAAATACAAAAAGCTATATTATCATTCACCAAAATGTTTGTATTTATTTTGTTTTTTTTTCTTTGTGTATGAATGGCAGAAAATAAGTTGATTGCAAATTTTAAATTTTCAGGTTAAAGAAGAAATCCAAGTAGACCTGAAATGGGTCAGGAGACAAATTCAAGAACGGATGCGATGCGCCACTGCTACAGCCGTGCGGTAAAAAGAAAATCAGTTAGCGATAAATGCACATAGTAGAAATAAACACAAGAAATGAGGCGAGTTTGAGCAAATTGTTAAGAACGATGCCCCGAAAGATTTTCAAACGCCCAAAGCCTAGAAGGAGTATCAAGTTGGCGAAGAAAGTTAACTATGCTAGAAGGTAAGTAAGTTAAGACATTTTAGTCTGCGTCAAGACATTTTTGAATGCGGATCGGAATTGTATTAAAGGCTCTCCTAAACCAACGCGAATTCTTCGCAACGAAAACGAAATTTTCGACTGCCTAAATTAATTAACCTACACTGGCGCTATGGGAGCCATTGAACATTCTTTAATATTTTTGTTTTTCGTGAGTTTGTATTGTTTTAAAAGGCAATATTTGGCGACATTTCGGAAGTTATGTAGGTTGTATCTCAATTTTGTATTCTTCTTTCCGGAAAAGTATTTTTTTCTCAAAAGATTATGACTAAGCCGTGATTTAGAGGTTATATGCAGTTTTGTGTAGATTATGGGATTTTGAAAAATTCGAATGATAAATAGGCAAGCTTAAATGTAAGGTCGAAAACTTATATTCATAACGATGGTTTCTTTGCTATTCGAAAATTTGGAAAATTATACAAAAGCAGTTATGAATAGATAACTTTTGATAAATAATTCACCATATTATATCTGGGTAGTTTTTTGTTTGGTAAAAATTTTGAAAATAAAAAATAGGATAAGCGATCCTTTTCTTTAGTTGATTTCTTCATTTGTATGAAATCTCCAGAAAAGCCAATATGGTTCACGAATTCCATCGTAATTCGAAATTTGTTACCATTCCCCAAAAAAAACTATCCTCAACTCCATCGTAGTGGAAAATTACATAGAAATTGTAATTAAATTACGAAAGAATTCGGCGATAGTTTTTTCGACATTGGTAAAAGATTACGATGCAATTCATTATAGTGCTGATTATAATATTATCTTAGGTTCCATTTATCAGGTCGTTTAAATTTAAGAAAATTTACAGCAAAATATGGTTCATTTTCTCAACTGAACTTTGGGAGTCTTCGTCCGAAGAAGATATTCAGCCCTATTCTATCCGATCCGATCCGATCGAATTTTTCAATTCACGTGAATTTTGTACTTAATTTGTCTTGTTCTTGAAAAAATTTAATTGCTAAAATTTAAATTTTATCACAATTTATTGTTAAAATATTATTTTTATCGCAATTTATATTCTTTTTGGAAGATTCGTTTTCCGCCGACGGATAGTAGAATTCGAAAATTCACGCAAAGTTTTAGTAAAATAGGGCTAATTATATTCTTCTCGTTAGGAATGTGAAATTTTGTCCGTAGATCAAATAGGATACATTTCTTTGTTTCATGATTATTTGAAAAAATCCGCCCACTTCCACATCCCCTTTTGGATTAAATGCTCTTTATTCCTAAACGAAAACAGTGGGAGGATTGGAATTTTGTAAACACGCTTTTAGTTACCTAAATAAAAAAATAATTTTATTTCTTTTTTTTTAAATTCGCCCACACGCCGTGAAATGTTAAACTAAAAGATTTCCGAACTCCCTGATCAACTATTTTTTATTAAAATTTCCCAATTTTGTAGCCTTGAGTATATTCTTTAGGTGCAAACTTATAGGGAGTAGTGATTGTAAATACAAATAAGACTCAATTGATTCTAGGAAAAGGTTTAATTTATTTTTAATTTACCATATTTTACTACTAGGTAGACAGTTTAACATTTGATTTGTTTTGCTTTGTTTTTTCACTTTTTGGTTACAATAGAAATGTATCCAGATTTATAATACTGCGGAATAGAAATATAATCTGCAAGAGGTTTTGCATCATTTCTTTGCTGTGCTTGTCTGATAATGTAAATAATTTTTCCTAAAATGAAAATAATGCAAAAAATTATTTAATATATCAAAGGAACATAAATTTAAAAAAATTTCATACCCAAAACATTACTCTCCATAAATCGCTTATCTAATTGTTTAAGTAATTCGAGATTATTTGTTCTTGTCCATTGGTGTAAAATATCAGCAACCCGAACTTCTTGAATTGGTTGTGTATCCAAAATATGTTTATCCTGAAATCAATTTACATAGGATTTTTTTTTATTATTTAAATCCTAACTTACCGGCTGAAATTCAACGTTGACATTGTTATTGCATGCGACTTCTATAAGCTTCATTAACTTTGGATAATTACAATTTTTTTTGGATTGATGGAGAATAAATTGTTTGAGATTTTTAAATTCAGGTGGACTTGCTTGGAAGTATGATATTATAAGCTCTTTGTTGAAAGGAATATGAAGTTTTTCCTAAAAAAAAAAAATATAGAATATAGAAAAAAAAATTCCAAATGTTTTAAAATTAAAATAAAATTCAATGCTGCTTTTAATTGGCTGATATGATTGGTCCCTTATATCCATTATTAACTTGGTTGCTAAGTAAAAATATAAAAATAATTGTCAAACAAAAGTGTTACAAGGAAAAATCATTCATCAAATAAGTTTGATACAATGTTCGATGAGTTTTACCGCACCGTGATACGAAAAACGGGTCATGACATGAACCGAGGCAAACGGAGTTCTAGGGACATGTTCCATAACTCATTATATTTGGTTCCATTTTTCAACGAAAAGAAGACACTCAGCAAGGAATCTACACCTGGAACTTTCTAATAAAAAAAAAAGAGACTGTTCACTTACTTGAGCTGTCCCTCTTGATTGGAATCTTAAAGGGTCACAACTTAATTGGAAAACATATGAGCAGAATGAGTAAGAAGCAGCTTTGGTAGATCTGCGCGGTGTTTCGATTATGTCACTAAGAAACATTCTAACATTCAGGATGGCTAAGGGAGGCACCCTATACCTAAACTTCCACTCATTCCTTTCTCACATTATACCTGCAAGATCTTCATCCAGGGAAGCACAATGGATCCATTGAGATCGGATTGAGTTGATAAGACTTTTCATGAAATCTTTTAATGTAAATTCTATACTATCCACTCCAAGTTGTGTCTACTGAGTTCCCTCACTACCCACAAGTCCACAAAATTATAAGAAGAATATCTCATCTCTGCAAGCACCCCTGACTCCAGAAGACTTACCAGTGCCTGCACTATTGTCCCTTCGTCTGCATTTAAAGTTGGAAATGTTGAAACAACTTGATCGGAGGATCTCTTAGCAAGCTACAAAGAAAAAAAGATAATCCAACCGCCGAACAAAAAATTAAACAAACAAAAAAAAAACTCACTTTATTTCCATCAAAATTATCACACGATGATCCTCTTTGGTAATTCTTGTGCGTAAGCTTTTTGGCCTCGACAACTACAGCTTCCCTACTCGAACCACCACCACCACTACTACCATTACTTCCTCCTTCATTGATATATGCCTTCTCTCGCGCGGTTGGCAACAAGTCATTTAAGTCGAAACTCAACGATGACGGCGGGGGTTTGGTAGAACATAAAACACTACTACTCGAACTCATTCCTAATCCTGTGTTACTACTGCTGCTCCTGCTGCTGCCGCTGCTATTGCAATGTCCGAATGCCGACATCATGTGAAGACTTCGCTTGTTCTTGCATTTAGGGCAATCGGACCACTCGATGGGCTTGCCAATCGTATTCGCGAGAAATTCCTTCTCTAGACAATCCAAACACGTCTCGTCGGAGAGATCTCGGCGAGTGTATGCATTGGCACTGTGCAGCGGTGGGAATCCGGCCACTCCGGCACGTTCATCTAAACTGCCGGCTGAACAGAGGGAAGCGGTGGTTCCGCCGTTCTTGTTCATTTTCGAGTAGAGAAACTGCGTCTTGCGGTTTTTTGTCATCGAAATGCTTCGCTCTGTAATGCGTTTCGGCTTGGCGCCGGTCACCTTTGACCTAGAGTCATCAGTGGTGCACGAGACGGTCACAGGAGATATCCGGTCATCGTCGCCATCTACAGAATTCGATTGGATTTGCGTCAAATTCAGTGAGAGTTTTGCAAAGTCTTTGTTTGTGGGACATCGGTGGCAAAGAGCTGCATCACCTCCCTCAATTGGCGAACTAAAGAGTTGCCTCTCGGGCAGACTGGGGCCCCCCACACTCGCCGAACTGGTGAGGAAGATCGATGGAGGATACTGCAATGATCGCAGTTCTACTGAGGGATCAACTTCAGACGAGGGATCTGGATCGAAATCCATTTCGAGGAAGTCCGTCTCGTCTTCGACATTGTTGTTCCTAGCTGGTTCCAGAGCAATGTCAAATTCGGCCCCTCCACGATAGGCGTAGATACAATCATCCGAATTGAGTGAGACCTCCTCGTCGGAAAGTGTGTTCTGCAGGACAATCAGTTCGTCTACGTAATAGTTGTCGCTGTTGTACGACAGATTGTCGGTAGAATTGTTGACCGAGGTGCGGTTGGAGTTGGGCGGTGAATGAGCAGCCAGAGCAGTACTGAGCAATTCATCTTCGTCGCCACCGTTAAAACGGGTGTCATTTGTTGCTTCCGTCTGGGATTGTTGCAGGCTGACACCACCAATGCCACCGGCTTCGTCGCCAGTAGAACTTTCAGCTACTGGCAGCTCGATAACTGGGATTTGTTGCTGCTGCTGCTGCTGACTGCGATGAAATTGGCATCTGTCCAACTTTGACTTACCGTCTTCAGCTCCGCAGAAGTTCTCTTTGTCCTCGAATAGATTGTTATTGTGGCACTTGCCCTTGTCCAGCCAGGGCCGCGGCGGATGATGGGCAAATTCAATATTTTTGTCAGTCGTCTGCGTCTCCATAGGGAATACGGTGCGACGATGGACACTGACACACAAGGGCGAAGCTATTTCTTCTATTTACTGCTTTTTTTCGGTTTTCTTTTTTGTCCCTTGTCTGCCTTGGGTGTTGGGAGCAAGTTGCCAAATTATCTACGAAAAATCCCACATGCGGGTCATGGGAATGTCTTTATAATTTTTTCCTTATTTTGAAAATGTGAAAAGTGACTAATACAACAAATTCGTGCAAGGAAAATATACACTTTTCTTGGAGAATCGTTTTGTCGTTCTTGCGGAAGATGGTGAGAAAATTCAATTTTCCTTTCTTTTTTTTTGCTCGTTTTTTTGTCTTATTTTCCTTTTTTCGTTCGTTTCGCAGCTGACAGTTTTTGGTTTATTTTTTCGGTTTTCCTTTTTGTGTGTTTATTCTCAAGTCCATTCACAATGGTAGAATATCATTGCATTGTGAATAGAATAATTGATGGTTTTTTGCGGAAGCGTTCAGAATCTAATTCCTGTGGTCTATTTCACCACTTTACAATTTACAACTACTTTGTAATAATAAACTGTATTAAATAAAAGTAATGCATTTTTATTTTTTTATTCTGCACTCAAAAACGTTTCAGAAAAATTTAAAAGAATACAAACAAATACAGATTAACTTTCACCTGTAAAATTTTCTTAAAATATTGAACAAATTTGTAATATAACTAATTTATAATGCATGCAAATACTTATTTTTGAATACAAGATCAGTACAAATTTGTAATTGTAAAATGGTAAAATAGACTGCACAGTTTGTAACTTTTTTTTCAAGAAATTTCCCGAAAACTGAGTTTTTTTTCTGTGGGTTTAGACAGCAAATTGTGAAAATTTGTGCAAATTCGCAAGAAATTTCACATTACCAAAGACCACTTATCATGTTGTGTTTCTTTCAACAAGTTCAGATTTGGGAAATTGTAATTTTTAACTTAAACAGGGCTATTCTGGCGTTGTGAGGGCTCACAAGTCACAAGCCTTTGTGAGGTTGATTTCTTGTGAGGTTGTTGTGAGGTTCTCAAAAGGAGATCACAATTTCGATAGTTTTTGTGAGGCTCACAGTTGTGAGGGTACCAAAACCTCACAAAATCGATTTCACCTTTCCGTGTGAGGTTGTTGTGACTTGTGAGGTATCAGTGAGGTTTGCCAGAATGGGGCTGTTAAATTATTTTAAAAATAATAGGGGTATTCCCGATCCGATGCAAACTGGTTTTGCATCATTGCAAAAGTGAAAAGTGCAAAGTTTATTTTTTACAATGGGGTTAGGGTATAGCAATTTTACATTTTTGCAATGATACAAGACCAGTTGCATCGGATCGGGAATACCCCTAATATTCTTGCTTCTATAATTTTTTCTTGCTTCCATAATTTTTTGTTTGCTTTCAAAATTAAATAGGTTACTGTCAAATAAAATTAGCAAATTTGAGGTTGAAACAATTTTCAGTAAATTTTAAAACTGATGAAAATGCAGGTTAATTAATTAATAATTTATTTTATTTATTAATATTTGTTTTTAAGTTAAAGTAAAAATTAAAATAGCTTAAAAATAAATTGTTTTAAAAACAAAAATCGTGCGTCTTTGATTTCTTTAGATTTTTCCATGGACGGCAACTCTTAAAAAAAGAAAATTAGAATTTTTATTATAAAAAACCAATTGGCCAATTTTATATTTTTGAGATCTAGTTTTTCGATTTTAAATTATATAAATTTAATGTATCGAGTGAATTATATATTCCGTTTAAACTCACCTATAAACACAGGTATAATCCGGATTACCATGATTCGATACAATATTGATTTTGCAATATTTAAAACTTTGATCGTTATTTAAATAAAATGTTTGCGCTCGCTTAGATTTGGTATTATTGTATTGAAACGAACCCAAAAGCATGTCCCAGTCATTTTTCAAATCGTCAACTCCCTAAATTAAATAATTTTAAACAAAAATAAATTATACGAAATATAATCCAGTTCATACATAAACGAAAAAATCTTTTGGAGCATTCGAAATGTCTCCCGTCAAAGATACTGACTCTTGTATATGCTCCACGGTAACAGCCCGAATGAAAATCTAAATAAAATAATATTTTTATGTTTTTAATTGGAAAAAAAAACTCTAGATCGACAGAATCTGAGTCCACTGTATACCTTATGTGAGAGCTTAATCGTAAAAGAAGACTTATCCCCTTTAAAAGCATAACAATTTCCAAGTTGCATCGATGGATCCAAAATTTTGTATGGATTATTAGAAATATGTTTTATACCGATGACTCTGTACAAAAAACTAGCTGAAACAAGAGGTTCATCTTCAGTATGAACTATTGACGCACCTGAGACAATTTTATAATTTTAGTGTCAATTCAGCAAAATGTATATAATGCCGCATTTTCTGGAGTGACAAAAGTCCCATAATTGCTGCCATAAAACTAAAAAAATGATTCATTACCCTAATAACATAGCATATTGGTTTAATAGCAAAGAAATTATGGCAATTTGTCACTCGTGGAAATGCAATTCATCACTCAATGAAATTTACCAATCGATTCCAATGCATAATTTGGTTCTTCTTCAATGATGACTTGTAAATCTGTATGTGTTCTTTTACAAAAACCACAACTGCCATCAGAATTTTCTTCAATGAGATTAAGTTTTTTCTTAACAGAAGTCAATTCATCCCAAAGCCCTTGAGTACGTTTTTTAACAAAATTATCAATTTGTGGTATTAGAGACTCATCAGACCTACGACCTAAAATAACTTTCTACAAAGTTTAACATCGTATTTAATTTTCATATTCTTTTTTTCTAAAATGATCACTCTCACCGTTATTTCATTCACTTCTTCTTGAAGTCCTGTCAGTTTGGTAATCGAAGAGAAATGCGTATGTAACAGCGAATATACAAAAGCAGTTATCAAAAAAGCACTTATTACAGTAACTCGACAGTCCATTTCGAAATAAATAAAATATAATTAATTGAAAGATACATTTCAATATTCTGTTTGATAGAATTTAAAAAAAATAAAACAAGGTGTTCCATTACATAGCAGGTAGGTAAAATATTCCTTGAAAGCTGGGCATCCAAGATCACTGATGAACTTTGCTCTTAACACTCATGAAGGCTACATGGATGGCCATTTTGATAATATGGTTTCATATTTATTCATTGAACAGTTTGCATGTAACTCCACCTTTAACAAAAGCATCGAGATTTCCCTTGTGTTATCACCCATCGATTCGTTTTAAAACACATTACGTCAACAGGCAAACCATCCATCTTACGTTACGTTTCGACTTCGAGAAGTTGACACCTATATTTTTTCGAATAACAGAAAATTTATTTCCAAAATGGCTGTCTAGGGCAGTGTTTTGTATACAGAGAGAGAAAGAGACAATTTTGTTTTATCATAGAAATTTATAAATACAAAAAATTGATATTCGTGTCGTGTGTTTTATGTTGAAAAAATAAAAATATAGTGCATTGTTATGTTTTTAATAAAATAAAATTCGTGTGTGTGTGTTTACTAAAAGTGCGGTTTTATTAATTAAAAAAACAACTATGATTAGTACAATGGATAATCGGTCGTATGGTGCGATAGCCAAATCGAATGGCCGTGGTGAATTTGCGACTCCAGGTGGGTTTTTTTTTTATTATTTTCGTCGCTAGAAAAACCACTTTTCTTTTTGATATATTTTGTGTTTTTTTCAATGAAAAGTTTATAAATGTTGTAAAATTCAATGATTTATTATTTAATCAAATTTAAATCAATACAATTGAGTTGAAAAATATGTGATTGATTGATAGTCTATCGAGTTAAAAGAAAGACGAAATAAAATCTATAATAATTATTGAACAACAAAACCAAAAGGCAAGTAGACAAGCCTATATTCGTCATCAAAATTAAAGTTAACTGTTTTTGTTTACCATCAAAAAAATTGTGTCGATCTCCAAAATTAATAAATCAAACATAATTGTTCCCTTCCGCTTTGTTCTTTGTGTGCGTGTGCCCAAGTCCACGTTGATTATTCAATTAAAATTAATAAAAGTTTTAGTGACTATACAGTCCTCCTCTACGTAAATTCTCATCCGTCGTCGAAGGCCCATGTCAAATAGATTCTTCATTTGAGTTTTCTTTTTTTTTCTTTTTCAGAACTTACACCAGAACAACAGAAACTTCTAATAGAATTAAAAAGACGAAAGCAGGAACTTTTACTTGAAATTCAGGTGAGTTTATTTATATTTTTTGAATTTTTATCTAATCATAGCTCATAGCAGCTAGAAGTAGGTGGTGACGACCTTGTTTTCAAGTGGCTTCTCCTCCCTTCGGTTTGCTTCACATATTCTGATTGTAAATGCATTTATATTGTTGTTAGTTTTATGTTTAATTTTAGAACCACAGAGTAGGTCAATGACATTTTATTGTTTTTGGTTGATCATGACGTGTTGAGCTGATATACATAAGTGGCTGGCAATAGCTTTGGCGCGATTGCAGGTATGTCCCTGCCTCAGCCCCTTATATTTAGGAAAAAATTACTCTTGTTTGTCATATTCCTCTTTAATTTGAGGCGCCTTATCCTATTTTTTTTTGTGCAGTTCTTTTGAGTTCGAAAAAAAGAAACAAAAATGAGCCACAAAGAGTTGAATAATTAGTTATACTGGTATACTGGCAAGGTGAGAGGTGAATGTTCCCTTCTCTATGAAGAGGAGAAAGGCTGATCAGCTATTGAAAAATAAAGAAAACCCTTCTAGCATTTCTTTTCATCTTCAGGAAGACGAAATCAATAAACTTAAGACTGTTGACTTTTTCTTTTAATATTTTTTTTTTAGGTCAATGGACTTGACGAGAAGATTGTGTCGTTTGTAAAATAACTACCATTGTCTTTACGCCCAAGAAATCGCAATGTGTTAGGTGCAATGACACACGAAAACTAAAAAAAAAAAAAACAACAAAACAAAAAAAAAAAAAATAAAAAAGAAACAAAAACAATAAAGTCACCACAAAGTTATGTCCGGTAGTTGAGTTGGACGATGTTGTAGGTAGGATTTGGAACACACAATAGGCTAGTGATCTGCTTTGTTTTTTTTTTTCAGTTTTTGTTTTTTTTTTTATTTTTCTTGTCTGGTGCGACGTCGTCGTCTCATGTGGTAATTTAATTAGGTGGACAGTTTTATTTATTTGTTTTTGTTTTGCACTAGTGGTTATTCTTTTTTTTATTATCAATTTAGATTTGAGTACAGTGGACGTCAAGTATACCTATCTAAAGATAATAATATTTAATTTTTTATGATTTAATCTGGAGTATTAGTATGTACCTACATAAATACATTATATTATGTACTTGTACTTATCAATAACTAGAGCTTATAAACACTTGTAGGCGTATTTAGTAGATTTTTTAATAGTTAGACAGTGTCTGATCTGAATACATAGTCCGAAATAGTTGGAAATATGCTTTATTTGATTAAATAAAATGTTCAATTAGTCAAGGTTTTGACAACCATTGTCTAAGTTAGACATCTCTTAAACATCAACAAAAAATGTTTTTCCTTAACTTAGATGGCTGTCGTTTATAAATACGACCTTTGATTTCTGAACTATTAAATCCCCAACAAGGTTAAAATAAAAATTAAACAATTTAGAGCAGGTTACCTTTCCCGTTGCCTAGATAAAGTGTACTTTTGTTATTTCTATCATTTTGGCATACACATTAGATAATTAGAATATATGTACTTGATTGTACTTAAGTGTATTTGGGTATGTGCTGAAATGTTTTATAATTTTTTTGTTTTACAAATTTAAATTTGCACATTGTTTAAAAACGTTTTCAAAAATCTTTGTAGGTACTCACGTTTTACTTGTAAGTACGATATGTCGAGTTATGTTCCGATCAAACTATTTAAGAGAAAATCGTTTTGTTGATCAAAGCTGCAGACCTGTTCTAATTGAAATTAATTCTTGACTTGCGTCAAATCTTCCATACATGGTCTGGTAACTTGAAATTTCTTGTGCTTTTGCACAAATTTTCACAAAATTTCGCAATTTGCTGCCAAAACGCATAAAAAAAACTCGGTTTTGGGAAATTTGTTGAACAAAAAAGTTACCAAACAGACCAACAATCTCCCTTCTTATATACTAAGAGCCCACAGCTATTTTTGGGTGTGAGTGATAGCAAAAATTCACTGGTGTTTTTAGATAGACTTTACTTTTCTTAGCCAAATATGAAAGTCTTGCATGCCGTGGCTGGGGCCTTTGTCGGTAAAGTGCATTATTTTAATGCATCTGGTAGATTAGCGGTCCCAAGATGATAAAAAAAGGCTTGTTAAATTTAAATTTGTCACTGTAAATCTAATTGCTACGATTTAAAAAATGCTTACCATGTGGACGATTTTAGTTTTTAACTGATTTAATAAATCAATTCATTTAAACAAAGTTTACAAGTAAACATTCATTTTACAGCTTAGTAAAGCAATTAAACCAATCTACTGATAAAAACTTAAATAAAACTTGGCTGACGGTAAAAGCCAATGCTATACTTTGGGCCAGTTTCACAGTGAAGTAAGTGTCACTTAAGTGCTGAATATGGAAAACTAATTCCCAATTTCACAGCGTAAACTTATCGGAATAAGTGACACTTAAGTCTCGCATGTTGGCCACTTAAGTTCCACTTACTCAGGTAGTAAAACTGCGGCTTAAGTGCCAAAATGGGAAAATTAAGTGCCACTTATTTTGTTAAGTGTGCACTGTGTGCACATTTTTTTTTTAACTTCTAAACACTATTGTTTAGTGTTTACCTATAATAGTTATATTGTAAAGGTATGGAGAAAAATGGAGGCGGAACAAGAGAGCATACTTGAAGGCGCTTAGAAAAATGCTGATGGTCCAAATGCATTTGATAAACAAACAGACAACACATCTCGACCTGTGACGTCAGTGGTCTTAAGCAGTGGAATGCCTAGTGCATACGACTTCTAAGACTGAGCTAATCTGATATGCTTGGGTTTGATCCCTATGGTGTGCATGTAGAAAGCTTTTCATAATAAAAGTGGATTAAAGCTCGGCATCACTAATAAGGAGACTGATGATAGGGCTTGGCACTGCTTGAAATAGCTATATCTCCAGCCAAATAATTAATTAAAGCGAATTATAAATTAATTCGTATACAATAATTGGTGATACCACCTTTTAGTTGTTGTTGTTGTTGTTGTTGTTGTTGTTGTTCAAAACTTCAATGAAATTGACGGAATAAAGAATGGTCAAGTCTAATAAACTGACATTCTAGTATGAATAATACAATAAATAATAATTATAATAGTTATTGTTTTCGTAACAAAAAAACAAAGCACTAGCAATGCTAAAGCGCATATAAAAAAAGTAGGGCACATATTACATACTTATGTGCATTAACCCAGTTATCTATTGGCATTTAAACTTCTAAACTTCATGTTATTCGTTTAAAACCTTCAAGTCTAGCGCATTGTATATACAATCAGTGCATCACATCACAAATTGGATATTCTCGTTTTTTTTTATAATTCTTGCGTGTAAAACAATAATGTGAAGCCTTACTCCGAATAGAATGGTTTAACTGAAAATCCGTCATTGTTCTACTCCAAACACATAATAAAACAAACAGATAAATAAACCACATTGGTATCTTAATACAATTTTCCCCATCAATGATATAATTTGTTGCAAACTGTAGATTCTAATCTATATAAAAAAATCTTGGCTATTTTTCCTGATTTCATTTATTTTTTGCCCTTTTTAATGCTTTAGCAATTTCTTTTTTTTCGTCAAGTCCATTACAAAGCAGGAATTTTTTTGTTTTTGATCAAAATGTGAGTTAACAATCGATTATAGTTAGTAATAGTCCTGGCTATGTCCCAAAAGCTTTTAACTTGACCAATTTGGTAACTGAAAAGCAAGAAAATCAATATTAAGTGTCAGGGGAATAGATTATTATTGGAAGTAAACCAAAACAACAACAAAAAAGAAAGAAACTAACACATTAGATTTATGTCCTAGTGATTGCGTGACAAAAACTGCAATTACCACTTAAATTTTGTTTGTTGACTTCCTATGTGTTTATGGTCGGAAATTACTTGCTTGGGTATTTTTTTTATTTAATACATTTTTGTCTTTTAAATGAAATGAAAAGATAAAGAAAGTCTTGTTGTGTTGTAGTTGTTTGCCTTTCGAATACAAAACTTTCCCAAATGATAATTTCAAAAAAAAAAATGACCAGATAGTGATGAAATAATTACGAATTTTCATATGTATTTCACTCATTTTAAGGAGAACATGGTTCTTGACATGAAATCAGTTTTATTGAATTCTTTATGTTGATTAATTAACTATTCTCTTTTAAAAATACAAGAACTATTTCGACCAACTGCATAATATCGATTATAAATTGTGTGGTCGCTCTTGAATTGAATCCCACATGACACCCTATCATTCTTACAATTTTTTTTTGGAAGCAAAGAAACGAGACTTTTATGCCCCGAGAACATATTGAATGGTTTTATTACGACTAAAGCAATATTTCCACCTGTCTAAGGTCAACTCCGTTTGAAAGTTCTGGTTTCTTTTCTTGATTTAAGCCCCGCTTAACTCATTTTACTATATACATACATACCTATGTTCTAATTCAAGGTGATTGTTTGTTGATTAAATTGGACCTTTTTGGTCTTGAGAACGTTTTAGGTGGTTTCTTGTAGTTCCTTCCAAATGTATTTTTTGTGAGAAGGTATTCCAAGGTGAACACTGTTCTTATTCCTCCTATTGAAAGAAAGTACATACATACTAGTGTTCATATGTACTCTTAATCTATCATGTACGCTTCAGTTAAAAGTATACATTTTTTATTCAAACGAAATTGATTTTAATTCCACCTGCATAACCCTTGACCTAATTTTTTTTCAACGAAAATGAATAACTGCACTCCATTTTCAATTTGACCTTTTGTGTGGTTATGTTGACATTTTCATCAATGTTTCCTCATTGTGATTATCATATAGCACAATTTCGTATCAACCTCCCTTTACCGGTGCATATTATGTACATACATATGTACGTATATTTACACTTAAATACTTAATTCATTTATAGCTCTCAAATTATATCCCATTAACATAAATTATCCACACTCGAAAAGCTTGTTGTTGTTGTTGGTTTTTTTTTATTTTTTTATTATTTCTTGACCTCTAAACGTGCCAAGCCAAAAATCCAATTTCATCTTTTCTCGCCTCTCAAATTAAAGTCGGAAAGTAGATACTCGTGTGTGTATAAAATTACAAAAAAAAACAACAAAAACATGATAAAGAAAAACTCGATTCCCTCATGACGATGACGTGAGAAAGAGAAATGGTTTTGTAATACTATTACCTATATCTATGTACGTACGTACATCCAGCTTCCCACGTCTCATCTTCCAATTGTTTTTTTTTTTGCATAGAGGATGAGTATCATGTTTTAAGAAGCTGCAGAATCCACACATTAAACAAGGGAATTCCCTTCATGCTTCATACTCTGTCTGTCATATTCATATCGATCGACTCTTTTTTGTTGTTGTGGGAGATGGCTGCTGGTTAACGAAATGCTCTTTATTCAGCCGCTGATGTGCTGGAGAGAGAAAAAGTCATACAAATAAATTGTTTTAGAGTAAAATTATTTAAATTTTTTTGAATGTTTTTATTTCGGTGTTGTGGGATCTGGTCCTTGTGGTTTCTCTTTTGTTAGCAATCACATTCCAATTTCAGTGTTGCCGGTGGGGTGTTTTTGGAAAAGTCGAACCACAAATTTGTGGTGAAACTTTGAACATTTCTTGTCTCAAGTGTGTAATATTTCGATTTGTTTTTAAAGCTATAGACTTTGAGGAAAAATAAACTACAAATTCCAGCCTGTTATTCATAATATCAGATTGATTCCGACGCCAGGTAATTATCTCGTAGAAGAGAAGGAGCTTTGTTAGAGTTTTCTCTATTTAAAACTCTGAAACCTCCCATAAAGGTCATTAAGTGAAAGCTTTTCGATCCTTGGAGAAGTAATCTCTTCTTCGTAAAATAAGAAGTCTGCCTTCACTCCTCCCTTCTTTCTGAAATCGTATCAAAATTGCAATGCTACATTGCTACCGATGTGTGAAAAGGGTCCAATTTTCTTTCGAAAAATGTAAAAACACGTAAATACCTTAAGAATCTTCTTAAACATTTATTTTAATAGAATTTAAAAGCAAACATGAAGTTTAATTAACATAAGTTTAACAGAAAAAAAAACTTTATATTTTTTTTTTTCAAAAAACGTTTTATTATTGCAAATATTGGATAAAATATCTCAATATCTCGATTATGTGATGTGATGGAGCAAATAATGAGGTCAGATTCGCGTTAAGGTGATCAAAAAACAAAACAAAACAGAACGGAAATAGCAAACACCTGTATAATTTATGAATCCAATTTCGCCCTCGAGGAAAGATTTGTTGAAATATCGATATATTTGTCGTTTAATGGCAACACTGGTCTAGTCGTCCCATATATGAATACACTGCAGTACCAGACACCCCGACACAAAACAATAGAGAAACCAATTCATAGCCACAAGTAGTAGGAACGTAAACACACTATATGACTAGAGAGTAAAGTGTAGAGTACTGCAGCAGTATAATATAATGAGACACAGGCATACAGTTTATAGAGTGAGTACTGAGTACACAGGCACACGGAGACGGAACGGAACTAATATCTATCGACGAAATATATCCACTCCAACAACTTTTTCTTTTGTGTGTGTGTCGTGTGTTGTGTGTTCATTCCTTGGTTGTCTGGCTCTGGTTGTGGGGCTCTGGCTAAAAACAATCATCACACTTCTTCTCAGTTTAGTGTGTAAAGTCAGCAGAGAACTAAGTCGATTCTCCTGACTTCTTATTGCCAATGTGTCGTAACGGACGGTGTCGGTGTTTCGCATTGGCTTGCAAGAGGAATTTTTCCACAAAAAAATTTTTTTTTTAAATATAAATAATTTTCGCTTATCGAATACGGATACTGCTGCTGCTCGTATTGATAACAAAAAAAACCGCAAACAAAATATATTTAATGGTTTTGCCATTACCTACTTTGCGCAACTTTCAGTGTTTTTTTTTTTTTTTTGGTTTCTTTGTTTTTTTAGTTTGTGTATTATTTAGTGGCGTTAGTTTGCCGCAGTCGTCGCGGACTATCAGACACAGTTAAATAGGATCTAATCGCGCAACGTTAGCTTGATTTGATTTGTGACTGTGATTTAGCAAGGCCACCACCAACAACCTAAAAGCCAAAACCAGCTGGTCTGGTTCTCGTTCTATAATCAATTAAGTTGTTGTCGTTGTCGTCGTCGATTACGGTATTTAAAAATCATCAAATTTATATTTACGTAATTAAAATGTGTTTTTGTATTTATTTTTTTTTGGAACGGTTGTGTTAAAACCCTTGACTTAAAAGATATCCGCTCTATGATTGGATAGTGTTTGAAACCTTTGTTTCCCTTGTTTTTTTTGTTGTTTTGGGGTGTAACATTGCTCTCGAAAGTGCTAAACATAAAAAGAATTTATATTCACTTCATTAAAATTGCATTGAGGCTAATAAAAAGCACAATAGCAGCGCAGTAGAATCACATACAACCTGGTTCGTGGTCCCATTTGGTGAATAAAACGCGGATAACACGATACATTATAAAATAAAATATAGGAGTGTAGTGGAGAGTGTCAATTTGAATAAAAAGTACAAACATAATAAAAAATACCAACAACACTAAAACAGCAAATGCAAAATAGTTAACCATCATTTACCTATGTTTGTTTTTCTCTCTCTCTCGCTCTCTTTCTCTGTGTTAAAAGTGTCGTCTGACAAGTTGAATTGTATTCTGTATGTTGTTTGAAAATTACCTTTTTTTTATAAAACATAAAAAATAAACGTCTTTCGTAGTCGGTCGGTCATCCTTGTCGACGTTGACGTTGTCGTTACCATTTCGCCGTAAATTTATCATCTGTGTGTAGAATTATTTATTTAAACAACAACTAAAAAAAATACAGTCGAGAGAGCAACCAAATAAAAAAAAATAAATAAAAAACAATTCTCCGACTAGGTATAAAGAATCGAAAAGAAGATTTTAAAATGCAAAAAGTGACTCCTAGCTTTACCAAGTGATATCGCATCGCAATTCACATCACAACATCCATCCATCCATCGATTCCTTAATGTGCTGATGTTGGTCGTCGGTCGTTTCGGTCGGTGATATTTGTTCAATTCTTGATTTCTTTTTTTTTTATTTATTGTTCAAGTCATTATTGTTGTTGTGGTTTTTTTTTTGCAACAATAGTATTATTTTACTGTCGTTTGGGATTTTCTAAAATTGACGTTTTGGAATTTTTTCGAATAAAGTGTAAGCAGCAGTTGGTAGGATTTTTTTGTATTTTATTTTGTCATGTGGTTTGTACATTGAAGACCGGATGATGGTGCAAATGAATAAATAATAGTGAAAATCTTTTATAAATTATAAATTCAATTGATGAACTGTTTTTATTTTTAAACGGATATGTGCACCTACTACGAGGTGGGTTAGGCTATATAGATATAGTAGAGTGGCGCTTGTCAATTATTCATTGAAAAGTTATACGCGTCTTAACAGTTCCGATATTCAGTAAATTATCTTGATAACATCGAAGAATTTAACACATTTTGTATTATATAAAATACATAAATTTGATTGATTTGTGGATATTGAACTTATTCATGTTAATACAACTTTTTCAATTTTTTATTGTTGAAGTTTTTTTTTTTATTTTTAAATTCCATCGAAAAGAATACATTAAAGACTTAACAACAAAAATAAATTTATTTAAAAATTCTAAGAATTCGATAATCGTAATTAAAATTTAATTATATATTCGTTCGATCTTCTCTGTACAAAAACACACCAGAAAATATGACTCAAATATTTCAGCATAACAACAAAATAAATACCACAAATATCCTTATCCGAAATATTATATTAAACAAAAAAAAAATAATAATTAGGTAGGTACCTACAATTTAATTCGTTGGTTAGTTGATGATAAATGTTTTTCTTATGATGCTGGAGCTTCATGTTTTATTTAATTTTTTTTTGAAGTTATATTGACTGTCGCTGATTAAACAACATTATCTTGATAATTGAGAAGGGTTGAGGTGAATTTTTTCACATTTTTATATTCTTCTTTATTGTTTTTTGATTACAATTGTTATGAGTATGTAATTTGAAAGTTCATTTTCTTAATTGTCCTTAATAAATAATTCTGGTGTCGAAAGGGCGGAAATATCATTAACGTTAACAGACGTTGTTGGTGTTTTTTTTTTATTAATATCTAAGGGTTATAACAGTGAGCGTCAAAAACATATTTCCATTTTTTTTTTAACTGAGCTTAAATGCTTAAAATGATCAAGCTAAGTGCGAAAAAAATAATGAAGGATTTTAAAGTACATAGAAAGAATCCCTGTACATTTCTATAAACGCGAGTATAACGGTTGAATTTTTTTGGGGAAGGAATGCAACTGGCTATGTCACTAGAACACTTACCGCCATATTGTTCACTCGATTAATCTAGATTAAAACTAAAATCCGGATGTATTTACATTGAATTTATATTGGTTTACAACCGGATTCAACTTTTTAACTGGATTAGATTTATAGAGTACAGCCAGATCAGAAGTGGAAATAAATTGTGTCGAATATATGGTCATTCCAAAGAAGATGGGACTACCGAGAACTGAAAGCTGTTCGGTTTATTCGATGGAAGTACAGCTCATAGATAGCAGCAGCGGCGGTAGGGGCTCCTGACTATTAGTTTGTTCATTTGGACAAAAATAATCGAATTTTTAAAGATGTTTTGTTTTGAACCATTTCATGTTTCAGAAGTCATTTTTTATTGCATCATAGAGCTGGATCGGAATGATTAGTGATTTTTCAATTGCATTCTTAGGCAAAGAGCCAAAACAATTCTTGTGACACATGGCTTGTTGACAACTCTGCCACTGTTTTTTCTGTATTCATATCAATATTCTTTGGATTTTTCTCAAGCTTGAGAGTAGTGTTGAAATTCCTCGGCTAATTTTTTCATTGCCTAAGAGCACGCTTGCTATCCGAATCGATGGTGGTTGCTCTTAAGGTACTGTTCTATAGTATATGAGAGGAGTTACACATGGCTTCCAATGTTCTTCTAGCTTCATATCATATTATTGGATTTTTCTCAAGATTAAGAGATGTACGGAGTCACTTACGACTTTAGTCTTCCAGTGTTGAACTTACTCGGTAAATCGTTTGATAGCCTAAGATCACGTTGTTATCCGAATCGATAGTGGTTGATCTTAATGTACTGTTCTAAAGTAGAGAAGAGGAGTGACATTCTTCAATCACAACATGATCGATTTGGTTACAAGTTCGACTATGTGATGACCGTCATGTGCCTTTATGGATATCGAAATATGAGAATCTAGTGTTGCTTACCACCCAGTATATTTTTATCTTCACAAAATCAAAGAGTCTTACCAAATATGGTGTTATGGATACTCCTTTGTTTTCATATTGTCCAAGGAAAGATGTCGTCTTTCCCAATTTCGGCGTTAACTTTTTTTTCTAATTAATTATTTAAAGAGTTAAGCATTCTAGTGAAAACTTAGGTAAATACAAAATCATTGACCTATTACACACTGGTTCAATTCTGAACGAAACTTAACCCTTGGTAACTTTAATCGCATACTGAATACAGAAATATTTGGGAAAATTTTATAAACATGTAACGGTTTTAATTGTAGGAATATATATTTTTTTTCAATTTTACACTCCGAATAAGAAAAAAATGTTTTTTGCTTTTAGAAAAATAACAATTGAAGTGCTCATGACAACGGATTGCCTGTTTCATTCTGCACTCTTCAGCTACAAACTTCTATTTCCCCAGGTTGAATTGGTGTGCGATGGCCCAATGACATTTAAATTAATTAAAAATGTTCTAAAACTAGGGCGTAAAATATTCGTTTCTATAGAAAAGTAACGAAATGATTTTGCTACTAGACCCTGACTGTACGTTTTCTTTTAATACTGACTGTATGTAGTAAATGCCAATTGGATTTTGTATACATTTTTGTGTAGTAACAACCAAGTCTGTTTCAAAGTGCATAATGGAAGTTAAATGGAATTAAAAATAAAAATAAAAAAAAAATATTGTAGAATATCGTCGATGTCTATTACATCGTATTGTTGTTGTTGCTTTTTGTAGGTGTGTCTGACATCTTTTTGTGTGTTTTTTTTTTGTTGAATTTCATGGTAGACTTTGGAAATACATGAAGATATGTACAATATTGAAATAATGATGAGTATATAAAAACCCCATGTAGACATATTCTATTCTAACTCATTACAAAGTCAAGTAAGGTCTCATTTTATTTTTTCGTGATAGGCATACGTAATTTTTGATGCGCGATGGTTTGCATATTTTTTTTTTTTGGTTGTTGTTGTAGAAATTCTTCTTTTGATATTATAGAGGGGGATGACATGGATTGTTGTTATCTTATTATCTTAAATGACAAACTTAAGGAAACTCAATGGAAAAGAAGTAGGTAGTTAGAACCATTGAGAAAGATATTTCGTGATATTTGAGTTAAGCTATTAGAAACACACACAGAAAAGAAATAAAAAAGAAAAACTGATGGTGTATTTAATGTTCATATATGTACCTACTATATAAAATACATAATAAAAAAAAAGTATTAAACACAGGTATGCAGGGTGTCTCAGAAATAAAGGCAATAATTTCTTCGATGTTGAACGAACAGCAACCTAATAAAAAATTGAAAGTGGTTAACTCGAGGTTGATACATAATCATGGTTCGCGAAATATTAGCACTTTCTTGACATTTTAAAATTCAAAGCTGGTCGTTAGTAGACTGTTTTCTAAAATGTATCAAAGCAATAAATTAAAAGCAATCGTTTTGTTATGAAAGATGGTAAAAAGTCTACACTCGATTTCCTAAGACAATACATTTTTGCAAATAAAAGAAATTATTTTATATTATGAACGTATGTACATAGGTACATATACCTTTATTCAAATACATATTTATATTATTTTATTAAGGTGCAAAAATAGCATCGCGCATGGACACTGTACAGTCGTGCTTCCACAGAGTTTTCCATGAATTTTAGCAAAACTTCTAGCTATAAATTGTCTATTTTTATGTCGAATGTCCTTCCTAAGGGTTTCTTTGTTATAATTATATTATAATTAATTATATTATAAATATTATTAAAAATTTGATAAAACTAATAAAGGATTTTGAATTGATTTCATCAACAAGCATTTAGAAAAATTGAATTTTGAAGAAAAGAATTTTGAATAAAAAAAAAAATTATTAAATATTAAGAAAATCACTGTTGTTTTTGTTGACTATTTTAAATGAAATTCTATTTAAAATTTCGAATGACCTTAAGACTATGCGTTTAATCTAGGAACCATCAGCTCGATGCTCTCGTACCCTTTAAAACATTTCATCTTAGAAAATGTGTATCAAATCAAACTGATTTGCATGTTAGAAATCATATTCCGAAACACCCTGTATAAGCGACCTCAATAATCGTAGGCTGTTACAGGTCAATGATAAGCCTCTCCACAATACTATTCATAATTACATATTATGTGACCTATTTCCATGTTGATTGCTAACACAGCTGACTATTCTTTTTTTTCTATTTTGCTAATGGGTATAATGCCACCTTTGGTGCTATAAGAAGAAAGAATAACATTCTTAGTCAATGAAGGTAGAATTCTGTATCCTATTTAAGTAGTCACTTGACAATTATTGAGACAATTCAAGCTCGCAGCCATTAAATACATTAATATGCAGTTCAAATTCAATTCAATTTTAAATAGGTAAAATATGCAAAGTAGACTTATTTCAAATAAATTACTTTTGTATTTTCTTAAACGAAGGGCGTGTTTTTTTTTTGTTATATTGGGAAATGTTAAGCTATAGAGCAGTACAATTTTCCTCGATAAAAAATGAATAATAGTTCCCTATGCACTAGCTATCCATTTAATTGCTAGCTAATTTATTGACACTTTCTTTACTTTGCTGAGGGAAATTTCACTAAAGTACTTTTCTATAAAACACGTTGCAAACTGAAACCTTTGTCATGAATGGATGAAAAGTTTTTTTTCGATTTGTTAAATGGACATTATTAACTTAAACGAAAGGTGGGATCCGACTGTTTTTTGTAATTTGATACACTTTCGGAAAATATCATGCTTCCGTCTTAAAAATTCCGTCTAAAAAATAAACTAAGTCTTGTTTGTATATGTTTAGATGGTAGGTATTTGGTCAACTTAAAAATGTCTCCGTCAGCAATTCTGTTCTGGCATACCAGGCGTTCACTTGTTTCCTTAAATGCATCTGACAGACATTTTATCCTCTTAAAACATATGCATATTTTTTAATGCATCTGGCAGACATTTTGAAACTTGTCTCTGCCTAGAATTTTTTCTGTTTTAGCACCTCGGACATTCAGTTGTTTCTGGCAAGCATTTTATTTTCTAAAAAAAAAAAAAAAACTATGAAATTAAAAATATTAACCTTTGTTGTATTTTTGTATTCATCTGACAGGGCATTTGGCACCCATTAATAAATGTCCCGAAAGGGATTTGTATAATGGTCATCAGACATTCAGATGTTACATAATTTTAAGCTCGTGTGACAGACATTGGCAGTTGATAGATTTTTTTTTCGCAATCAAAAAGTATATGAAGTACACTAAGCTTATGTTTATTTTATGAAAAATGTACGGTTAAAAAAACAAACTTAAATAGTAAACATCTTTTCGGCATATAATTGTTTGCAGACATTTGGCTACTTTAACACTTTCTTTTCTCTGGAATTTCTGTTTAATGGTATTCTATAAAAATTTGTTAACAGCGAACACTTATTATATGTAAACTTTTTCCAAAACTTCGCGAAGTTAATTAACCTTTTAAAGAAAGTTGTACATTTGTTTCGAAAGTAAAACCGCCAAATGTCATAGCCATTTTTCGTTTGGTATAACAAATTTATTTATGTTATACAAGCATAAAGCACCAAATTGCCTAAAAACCCCCCGCTGGCTCTGATGTATTCTAAATTCAAACATTTAAATATTCAAAATGTTCATATCTTTTTTTGCATTTGGAATGTGGAAAATATCTTAAACTTTGTCATTCTTTCCAAATGTCTTTGTTCACTAAATCCACAAAAAAAAATACACGGAAACTTTTATACTCCCTCTGAAATAAAAAAAAAAAAAAAAAACAAAACTTATTTTTAAAGAGGATTAAAAGTATTGCCTTACAGAATGCGCATAATTATTATGGCGATTCCTTCGCCACCCTTTGTTGTGTCCCTTGACATTTTAAAAGCATTCCAGACAATATACATATATACGTACTCTACTCTACAAAAAAAAAAAAGATTAATTAATCGACGTCGCCGCCGCGCTGCTCTGCTTGCATGCAACCAACTCCTAGTTGCAATTAGTTCCGAAAAGGGTCAAGAGCTCTTCCACGCATCAGCCTTCGAATATTCTAGAATGTTCTCTCTGTTTCAAAGCGTGAAATTTAGAAAAAAAAAATAAACAACGAACCAACAAAGTACAATATTCCAAATCGCAATTAACTTTTGCAAAAACTGTGAATAATTATGACAACTTGAAGTTTTTTTTTTGTATAGTAAGAAGCATGCGATCAGGGAACGAGCTATAGACGTGATAAGTAGGGGGAGGAGGGAGATGGGTAAAGGGTTGCTGACGATGATGATGCTTATACAATAATTCCTAGACATTGTACTTTTGTTTTGTTTGATGGCTGGAACTTAATTCAACAGATAACACTTGCAGCACGATAAAGAGGTTACATTTTAATCGGCCCCATTAGCCAGACGTCTATGTGGGGGGAAAATGTTTGTTTGCTACTCTTAAATACTTTTAAAGCTGGTATATTTTGTAAGTGCCGGAATAGGAACAAGACTTAAGAGCATTTAGTCCCCACATCTAGAGGGCGCCATTAGTTAAAAAAAAAAAATTGTTACTGACTTTCCTTCCATATAATGGTAACGAATTTTGATTCTATTATTAAGTTTAGGCTGGATTTAGAGATATTTCCCGGGATCAAACTTGATCATTAGACTTATTTTGGATAAGCTTAGGCCCAGTTTCACAATCGAAGTAAGTGTCACTTAAGTGCCAAATAAATATGTCACAATGTTAACATATAGGAATAAGTGACATTTCAATCTCGCTTATTGGCCACTTATGTGCCACTAACTCAAACAGTAAAACTGTGCTTAAAGTGCCAAAATGGGAAAATTAAATGCCACTTATTGTGTGCACTGTGAAACTGGCCCTTAGTCTTAGTATAACCATGAGCATGATTTAGAAATAAAAAATGGCCGTCAATTTATCCGAACCATCCAATTATGTTAATTTTTACCCTGACCATGTTTTTAACTTTTTCTTGCAAATGAATTGAATAAAATGTTGATTGTGTTTATTTTTCACTTCACCTTAAATCCACTTCTCGTGCAAAGAAAAAATTGATAAGTTCCAAAATTTTTTAAACGCCATATTTTTTTTTAGCCTGAAACCAGAAGGGACCTGAAGGGAGCTGAAGTAGTATTTGGAAATAAGTTGTTATTTTCACTCCTAAATCCGGCCCTGATTACTTCTGAAGAGTGATAGTACTCTTTTGAAAATGTATTTAATAGCTCCATTCCGTGTTTTTGCAAAACACAGGCAGGCTTAACCTGGAATTTACCATGAGAATTTGTGTAAAAGACTAATTTTTTTCGTGTCACATGATGGCATTCTCTTCCTTAAAAAGTAGGACGCGTCGCCACAAAAAAAAAAAAAAAAACAATATAGCGATTGTGAAATTCTATATATATGATTGGCAACGTGAACAGCTGGAGTGTGCTAGGGGCTTTAAGTTAAGTGCAATCACTAACAATAACAAAAACAAAAAAGGGAAAGCGTTGGCATTTCGATAAAAATAAAAATAAAAAAAATGTATATAAATGCAATTCTGTTCGTACCAATTCCTCTCTATACTACCTTTAAAGTGCGGTGAACTTTAAATGCATACCTACGTACATATGTATGCAGAAGAGAAGTGTATATTATTTTGCGATGTGTCATACTTTGTTGCAACAACAACAAAAATAAGGGGTCATAATGAGTATAAATTGAAAGGTGAATGCGTGCTCAGCGAAGCAAAACTAAGCAAAAAAATATTGAAGTGTTGAATTTCTTGGATGTGTATCATGTATGAGAGTAGGTAGGTGCCTTAATATTGCCGCTGTGTATATAGTATGTATTGCCATTTTAAAGGAGGAAGGTATTGTTTTCACTTATATGTGTAGTTTTAAATCGATGAGGAATAATGGATTCGTTTTTGTTCTTTCTGACTTATCATAAGCTATATGAACTAGTTTTCTAAAAGTTCAATAGAATCTAGAGAACGCACAAACAATATCCCAGTTTTGAAACATATACTTACTTTGCTTTTCAATCATGTTTTACCCCCTTAAGAGTAGTATCCCGTGGGACGTTGGACTGTCATTATATATTTATACCCTTAACGATAGTGTCTCCACTACTTGTGACATCCGTTTCTGGAGATTTATTTCAGATCTCTCCAAATCTTCATCATGATTGTTTTTATTATTCCTTTTCGACTGTCTAAGGCCATGTACTTTTAGGGGATGAATGGTTCCTTGGTATCGCCTGACGTCTGGCTCGCAATCAACCACACACGGTCTTTTCACAGGACACCAATGGTTTTCGATGAATGTAGGCTCATTGCTGATGTATGCTTACAGTGCTTGTGAGTATAGTATAAACTAGAGGGTATCAGGACAGCGGCTCTAGTTTATATTATTTTCTTGAAAGATGGTCTTAAAAATGTTCGTCTATTGTTCGTGCATTGAGGGTTTTTTTAAATTTATCATTCGGTTGTTTTCTTGTAATCATCGAATTGCAAGGTGTACATAGCCTTGTGGTAGCTAGCATCAGATTTTGAACCTGAGACATTGCAACGTCTGCACGTCTTATTTGTTTTGAATATCCATCAGGAGACTTTACATCTTAACCGAACTGGCGTCGTCGGCTGATCGCAAAGTTATCAAATTAGTTGGGAATTGACTGATTTGTGGTGTGTCTTCTGGGTAGACACGACCTTTTTTGAAGAGTCCTTCATTAAAATCGCTTACCTACAAGAATTTATGTCATTATTATCAAGATGTTTTCGCCTGGTGTAGGTAACCAATCAAAAAACTTCAAAAACATTTTTTTTAAATTGAATAATTTTGTCTTCAGTTTTATTTCACACATATATTTGGATAATTCTAGAACTTCGAAGTATGTAAATTCGAAATTTTAAACATATTCGAAATTTTATATACACATATTCTAAAATTTATATAAATTCGAAATATTATATAAATTCGAAATTTATATAAATTCGAAATTTATATAAATTCGAAATTTCATACAAATTCGAAATTTTATTTAAATTCGAAATTTATATAAATTGAAATTTATATAAATTCGAAATTTATATAAATTCGAAATTTATATAAATTCGAAATTTATGTAAATTCGAAATTTATATAAATTCGAAATTTATATAAAATCGAAATTTATATAAATTCGAAATTTATATAAATTCGAAATTTATATTAATTCGAAATTTATATAACTTCGAAATTTATATAAATTCGAAATTTATATAAATTCGAAATTTATATAAATTCGAAATTTAAATAAATTTGAAATTTATATAAATTCGAAATTTATATAAATTCGAAATTTATATAAATTCGAAATTTATATAAATTCGAAATTTATATAAATTCGAAATTTATATAAATTCAAAATTTTATGTAAATTTAAAATTTTATACCTATACATAAATTTGAAATTTTATATACATAAATTCGAAATTTTATATAAATTCGAAATTTTATAAAAATTCGAAATTTCATACAAATTCGAAATTTTATTTAAATTCGAAATTTTATTTAAAATTGAAATTCTCTCCATATGTAGAGACAGTAAGTAAATTGCTTGAAAATTTAGAAAAACTTCACTTTCCCAGTAAAAGTTACCCCTACTTCAAGTGAAAAATGATAACACTGATGTATATCAATAGTTTCTCATTCGAGTTTCATTTGATATAATTCTGTTCATGCTTTAAAATCATACTTTGTCAAACCCGTATCATTTACTTGTCACAAACGTTACAAATTCAAACTAATATTTTCGACCGTTTTTCAAAGTTCTGTTTCTCGTTTCTTATTTCTGGTAGTGCACCTCAAATTTCGGGTATTGCACCTCAAATTTCAGGTAAATATTTGAAAAATTGACACATAATCTACATGCTATATTTTGCACTACATGAAAATTAAATGACCCAACTAATCATGTTTTCTTAGGTCATACATAGGAACAGTATACCTACACACAAACACACTGAAAACCAAAATCTCAAAAATACCTCTGTTCATTAAACTCACAAACCACTCGACCGATTTGTATGAAATTTTCCGAGTTTGTTCTTTTAATTCTGGATTTCTGCTGTTTTTTTTTTTGAAAATCAGCCTACCACCATACGGAACTACAAACTTCCGACAACCGAATAATGGATTTACAACAATTAAAACACAAAAAATTAATTTTCTTTTTCTCTCCACTTACAGAACATGACTAATTCTCCAATAATTTATATAAAGCCATCTCATTGTCAATTTTAGCTGTCATCGAAATTGAATAAAAGAAAAAAAAGAAAACTTATTATAAACAAATTATGCAGTTCAAAGATCAGAGAAAAGAAATCACCCCAACCATTTCCCATATTCCCTTTATTTATGTATTTATTTTTTTTTGTCATCCAATTAAAAATCTCAAAAGATTTGTCATCTTTTTTTTTGCCAGCATCATACTCATACATATAGTTGACAGCATTCGAACGACCACATTTTGCCAGACCAGAAGAAGCTATATAGTCCCGTTCAACATGATCGCATAAATTTCAAGCATAACGCTTGTGCAAGTGTTACAAATTTTATCCGACAAGAGTATCTTTCTATCTATAGAAGGGAGCACACGCCGTTCTTTTTTTTTCTTTTGAATTTTTTTTTGTATTTAAACATGTGTCATCAATGAAATATCTGTTTTAATTCATACATAAATGGGCTGGAGAGAGATAGAGAAGAATTATGAAGGAATTACATTCAAAGTCCTCTAAGTCGAGAGTTCTTTGAAATGAAATATTCTTTCGACTTCAATGAAAAAACATTACATTTTACGGGAGATTCAATATTTAATAAAAATAGGGAGGCGAATATATTGATTTTCTTTCACACTTGGCAATTTGTTGACTATAAGAAATTCGATAGAGAACATGAGCCAAAAAATTCTAAACAAATCGCCAGAAAATATTCGATTTCGAAAACTCGTTTAGGTTGTCAACAATATGATTTACTAAATGATTGTGTCCTCAATCTGACAATTTTATAAAATTCCGAACTTTCGTTATGATTTTCTGTTGAAAAATCGATTTAGAGAGGTTTGACTGTAATTACTTGCATTCAGTCACTTAGGATTGGAATTCTCATGGGAAAAAAAAGGGGAGAACATTGTTATTGTAAAATGTTGTAATTTACTGCATCAATTTATAAAGTGGTCTCGTCTTTGTGTATTTTGGACTACTTTATCTAAAGAATACCTATAGTCCCCCCCCCCCACAACCTTCCTTACAACCAACATATATGGAGTAGCTGATGTCAGTTTGGAAATCTCAGGGGTTTTGGGGGTGGGTGTGGCAGAAGACGAGATTTGAATAGATTTCGAAAAAGTGTATCTACTCAAAAAATTTACAACTCCATTGACCTCACAAATTTACACATTATTGTTGTACATGTGTATATTTATAGTAACCACTTTTTGGATTTAGATAAAACGATCGGTAGCTCTCTCCGTACATCCGTGCGATGTTGTCTACTTTTATATCTTCCTGTTAAAAGTAAAAAAAAAAAAAAAGCCTATCTATTCAATGAGGGAATAAATAAAATAACTTAAGGGAAGAGCTAAGGCATTTTTATTTAACCTAAATGCTCATGCTCAGGGATATGTATATATTTTGTATCCTCTTTATGCCTGTTAAGATAGCAAGCACCAGGAATGCGGAATGATTTTTTTTTTTGTTGAGAAGTGTGATTCAAATACTTATAACGCACAAAAGAAGACAAAATGAATATTGAATACTATTTTCTAGCCCTGGGAATTATATTATATTCGTATTTGACTAAGGGGTGTATGTTATAAGAAAAGCCTATTAATGTAGAGTTAATGTAAAGAGATATTGTAGGTTTGTGTATAAGTTTGCTATAAATATTTTTTTTTCCAACTTTTATTTGTTGGTTTGGTTAGGCTCTGGTATAAGATTAAAAATAGATTTTTGTTTAATATTTCTTTCGCATTAGCTAAATATGAAGGCATGCAAATACATACCTGGCAAAATGAAAATGTGCTTTAGGGCATTAAATTAGCAAAAGAATTTTACAGGAAGAATTTTTTCTCAAAAATAAACAAACATTTTCTAATTATAAAAGTTTCTTGTTGTATTTCAAATCATGTTCTGGGATTAAAAAGTATGTCATCATAGAAGTATACAGAAGAAGTCAATCAAAATCGGGGAAAGCCTTATTTTTAAAGAAAGACATACAGAAAAATTACAATATTGTAAGGAATTATCAATAAACATAATTTTTAAGACCCAGGCAATCAATTATTACTTGAAGGAGATGATGAACTGAAATAAAAAGACTGAAATATTTGTTAATATTTTTATTTTTTTTTTGTGAAGTCTTTGACTTTGGTTTTTTGGAAGTATGTAGTCTTAATGTTTTTGAAACAAATAGAATTCTATGAAAGATTGAAGTCTTCTGAAAGATTGAAGTTATCTAAAAAATGAAGTTTTTTTTGAAAAGTTGACGTCTTTTGAAAGATTGAAGTTTTTTTTTGTAAGATTGAAGTCTTAAAGGATTGAAGTCTTTTGAAAGATTGAAGTCTTTTGAAAGATTGAGGTCTTTGGAAGGATTGAAGTCTTTTGAAATATTAAAGTAACTTGAATGAAATATTGAAGCCGTTTGCTTGATTAAAAATTAAAGACTTCGATCGCTTAACGATTAAATAGAGTATTTTGAAGTTTACTAAATAAACAAAAACTGAAGTCAAAAAAATGTAATTTTTTATAAACATTTTTGTGTGAAGCACTTTACTTTATTTTTATTTTTAAAACTTTTTCAATTCAATCTTCATTTAAAATTTTGAAGTCATTGTTTTTTTTAACTGTTTTTAGAACTATTAAAGTCTTTTGAATTAAATATTGAAGTTTGCCTATAAACAAAAGATTATCGAAATTTGTTTAATGTCAAGCATACGACTACAGTACTTCATAAAAGTTACTTCTTAAGACTTATCGTTCCAACTTCCAACATGTTGCTGTATCTCAAATAAAGTCTTGAAATTTCGATTTTTTATAAAATTTCGGATTTATATAAAATTTCGAATTTATATAAAATTTCGAATTTATATATAATTTCGAATTTATACAAAATTTCGAATTTATATAAAATTTCGAATTTATATAAAATTTCGAATTCATATAAAATTTCGAATTTATATAAAATTTCGAATTTATATAAAATTTCGAATTTATATAAAACTTCGAATTTATATAAAATTTCGAATTTATATAAAATTTCGAATTTATATAAAATTTCGAATTTATATAAAATTTCGAATTTATATAAAATTTCGAATTTATATAAAATTTCGAATTTATATAAAATTTCGAATTTATATAAAATTTCGAATTTATTTAAAATTTTGAATTCATGTAAAATTTCGAATTCATATAAAATTTCGAATTTTTATAAAATCTCGAATTTTAATTGAATTTCGAATTTATTTAAAATTTCTATTTCGAATTTAAAATAACTTTTAAGCGCAGTTCAATGACTATCCTTATCGGTAGGTACTAAAATTTAATTTAAATTTGTATCTATCTATTTAAAGTTGTTCCGATTTATTTATTTTTAAATAAAAAAAAACACCTTCAATTCAATTGAACGTATCTAATAACCATGAACTTAGTTGTTTCTGGCAAAATACGCAATCGTATCGAAATAAGTGTGACAACAAAAAACAAACTACAACAAACAAAAAACTTATTGGCAACCATGCCAAGAATCATTATGCAAGTATATCTCTCATTGTTTTCATTTGAACTCCCAATATTGACGAGTATCTGTTATTTAAATTCAAAATTAACTTAATTGTACCCGACAAAAAAAAAACAATAAAAAAATAGCGATTGTTAATGCGATTTTCCATATGAGAGCCATATGACTCATTTTTTTTCCAAACGATGTAAGTTAACATTTTTTTTTTGCTTTTACAATTCCGCCAAGCAACAATTCCAAAGGAATGTGTTTTTTTTTTAGATATTTTATCTATACAATCATCAATAAAATACAACAACAAATATAAAAGCAAAATAAATTGTTGGCGCAGGCAAAACAAATTGTTGGCAGGTCATTTGTTTGCAACTGCTGTATGGCGCGTACCACACACATGTTTCACACTCATAATGAGTTTTCGCTGAAACCTCATGAAATACCATCGTGGCTATTTAAATGAATTCTATATAATATTAACAGAGACGGATTGGGTCATTTTGAGACCCATCTAGTGAAAAACTTGAGGGCCCAAGGCGTCTTCATTTTTTGTTTATAAATTAAGGTTATCTTTCGGTGAGATAAGGTTTATACCTACGATTTTAAGATAAAGGATTAATTTTAATTTATTTGTCAGTATTCATTTAAACGATTTCAAAGTAATAACGCCACAATAAGCAATAAAGTCAATATATAGCTTATTTTGAATATTCCGCCCCTGGTTGTAGTAATTAAATTAGAAAATAATTGCGTTTTCTAACAGACAATTCGGTTGTATTCTGCTTTCTATAAAAATAAATCAATTATCAATTCATCGAATGTGTTCCATATTGTGTGTATGTCAAGAGAATGTCATCCTGAATCTTTTAGAAAAAAATAACATCTATAAAGATACATTTCTTTCTTTTGTTTTGTGTATTTCTAAGAAATTCCTTAAAGTAAAATAAACACAAAAACTGTCTTGATTTAGAATGTTTATTTCTAAAAATATAAAACATACAGAGAAGGCGTTGGTGATATTATAGTGATGGTTTGTTTAAACTGGTTTTCATCACTTTTTGGTTTAAAATTTGTTTATATGTCAATCGCTTGACTTTATGGTTGCTATGTAAGTCACGATCGACGAATTTCAAGTAGATTTTTTTTTAATTTTTAATTATATGATCATCATTGCGTCATTAAGTGTCATTTATATGACAAGTTCTTTTTTAATTATTGACAGCAAATTACATTTCTAAGTTATGAAAAAGAAACAACTAACTGCGCCACGTGATTGTTATGTCTTATTATATGAGATTCTGCTAGAATTTGCGGAGGGGCTACTATTATAGAAGAATTTGCGGTTTATTATTTGGTATTTCAATAGAATTTTCTATAGATTGACTACTTGAATATGAGTCACTTGAACATTTATGTATACATTTTTGTTCCACTAATATGTTCTGAAATTCTTAGCACGATATTTTGTGATTTTATTATTTATAAATAAATCTGAGGAATAATTAAATCTAAGAACTCATTATCAAAAAAATATTGAGAATTTCAAAGATGTGATAAGGTTTCTGCTGCTATTTAACTTCGACAAAACAATATAAAATCAACTGTCACATTTTCTGCTGACGGTAGTATTTGCCAGTTTTTGGATTTGTTAAAAAATCTAACTCGAGTTTTTGATCAAATTTGACATTACGATGATAGGGAAGACGCATAAAGTGGGTATTGCAATTCTGGCCGTCTGTTCAACTACATAGGTTGATTTTCTTGAAACTTATTATTTTTGGACATTCGCCCGACATATTTTTTAATTTTTTTTTTAGGAACAAAAATAATAAATAGTACCTGCCATATATTTATCATTTGAACTTATTATTTTAATATTCAATAATCTTTTTCTTCTTAAAAATGACTGTACGGATTTTTCTAAAAAAAAATTGAGTTAATTTTAATATAAGGCGTGTTTTTTTCTCAAATGTATCTACATCTAGTTTTAGAAAACAGTTCAATATTATAAAAAATATTACCTTGAATATTAAATGTATTTTCTACTGAATTTAAAGAAAAATTAATAATAACGTATCATAGCAACAAAAATATAAAGTCTATCGTTAGCCTGAATTTCTATCAGGGCTATTTTTATAAGCTGTATATTGTATAATCTTGTTACTATAATATATTATAATATTTATTTTCGCTTCATTGAACTGTTTTCTAAAACTTAATAGATTGGAGAAAAAATACGCCTATTTAAAGGCTTATACCTTTTGGTGAACGAAATTTAGCCAAGAAATGTTTACGAGTGGCACCTCCCATAGAATCATTTATTTTGATTTTTGACTACCTCGGAAACGGTTTGAGTGATTTCGATCAAATATTTTTTTTTTTAAAGTTTCTAAATAGTTTCGGATCAAAATTTTCGAATTTTTTTTTTGGATTTTTAACTAAGTTAAACATTTTTTTTTTTTTTGAAAACTCAATATTTCGAAAACGAATTGTTCGAATTTTATTAAACTTGGCACCAAGCTGTTTTTTTTACCATATTCTATGATATTTTTAATACAAAATAGTTCTAATAGTCAAAATTAACTGTTCAAAAATCATAAAATTTTATTTTTCTCGAAAACAGCCTCCTACGATCTGGATTAAAATTAATATGAAAACGTCTACCATTTTACAGAAACAATTTTTTTTTGTATTAAAACATTAGCAGTAGCTCCCATAAAACTATTTTTTTGATGTGTAAACATCTATACTGGCGGTAGGGTGAAAGAAAACGTAACGTAACGTTGTAATCGTGATTGTGATCGTGATTCTGAGCTTTACGAAAATTGAGTGCGTTCAACAATATGTACGTTCAGTAACTAAACGTTGAGTATTTATATACGAAATCGAAAGGTCGAGTTCAGTTCGGGTTGAAATTTGGTTGGCTGCTTAGAGGATATATTATTCCCCTATTACATGATGTTTCTTTGCGTCTGATTCTATTCAAACATAATGAGTGCGAAAGCGAAAAAAGATAAGATGGAAGACCAGTTGCCTTGTGAGTCGTGGGCCAAGTTTTACGAGACTCTTTTTAACTCTTCTTTAGCATTAGGCTACGCGCAAACCAACGCGATGGCGGTGGCGATCACGATAAAAATGTGGATGCCTCATATAAAAATCAAAGCACACTTCAATCGTGTAGATGTGTGCCTTTCCTTTGATTTATGTGTATGGCATCCACAATTTTATCGTGATCGCCACCGCTTTCGCGTTTGTTTGCAGCTACCTTTATCCGTATTTTGTATTCTTTGCATTACTTTTTTTCAATTACATGACTGCTTTGAGACCAGGGGCCTATTCCACAGAACATACATCACATGCATTGTATGAATGTATGTACCTTAAAGTAGGCGCCAAAGATGGCTCAGTGTAAATTTTGAATTTTTTGAAAAACTTTGCGTCAACTTAGAAAACGCATAATTTAAAAAAAAATTAAAATTTACGCCCACTCATCTCGTAGTCGTGATTCTTATCTTGTAGCCGTGGTCGTTATTTTGATTCTGAGCCAGAGATTAGTCTGCTATTACACGATGCATCTAGACGCATGCGACTTTTCGAACTACGTAAGTGCAAAAGAGAAAAAAAATCGAAAAGATGGTACGGAAAAAAAGTGACCGGTGTCGCGTGAGTAAAATTTTCGATGCAACTATTTGACGTTTCTCTCTTCTCTTGTCCGTTTTTTCTATTCTGCTTCATATGGTTTTGTTGTTCAAAGAGTAAATTTCGATGCAACGCACTGTTATTGATAGCCTTATAGGCTTTCCAGAAATGAGAATTCATCTTTAAAAACAACATATAAAAAAAATTATTGCTTTTCGTGCGTTCAACGCTATGTACGCTCAGTAATTAAACGCTGAGTGTTTATATACGAAATCAAAAAGTCGAGTTCAGTTTGGGTTGAAATGTGGTTGCTTAGACCATATAGTACATGGACTGCGCTTTCATTTTCCATGCATCATTACCGATTTTCAAATTTGCTTATGAAAAGTTAAGATCTATATTAAAGTACCAAAAAAAAATGTTTGCTATCATCCACACCCTAAATTTGATGTAGGCTCTCGGTCTATGAGGCATTCGGACGAATGTTGATGTTTACACATCTTAACCGTGAGTCCCGGCACTCACACTTTTTTTTATTTTCGACTACCTATCTAATTATCTGTTAAACTGATGAAATATATTTTTTATACAAGAGCTTCTAATAAATTAAAAAAATATTGCATGTCAAAATTTAAAACAAAAAAAAAAAACAAAAAAAAAAACAAAAAAATTTTGGGTTTAAAAAAAAAAATTAGAAATAATTTTTTTTGAAAATTCGACTATGATATGTTTTTTCAAAATAATTTCTTAAAATCATCATTAATAAATACTAAAAAGTGGCGTACCAATTTTTTTTTTTTTTTTAATGTTGGTTAAAAATGGCACCTCTCATAGAATTATGTTTTTGATTTTCGATTTTCTCCAAAACATTTCGACTGATTTTGATTCATTTTTTTATGGAACAAGTTCTAACAGTATTTGTGCACCAATTTTTTCAAAAAACATATTTTTTTGGATTTTTAAATAGATACATAATCTATAATATTGTTAACAAACTTTTTAGAAATTATTTTTTGAAATTTCTATATTTCAGAAATGGGTAGATTATTTTAAACAATTTTTTTTTTAATTCACACTAAAAATACTAAAATTTGGCTTACTATGTTTTTTTTTTTAATTTTATATACAAACAATTTTTTTTTTAATTTTTATTTTTATTTTTTTTTTTAATTTTTTTTTTCAATTTTTTTTTTAATTTTTTTTTTTTCAAAAAAATTTTTTTTTCAAAATTTTTTTGTCATAAATTAAGATTTTGTATGAAAATAATTTCTGAATTTCAGAAGTTGTTTAAACAATTTATTTCTAATTATATTGATTTTAAATATGTAGGGTAACATAAGCGATTCCATAACTAATTTATTTCTTTTAAAATCAATGGCGCATATTCATAGTCGTTTTAGACCCCAGTTTATCTTAGCCTGGAGTTTATCCAATGTAAATTAGATAGGATAAACCCAGTATTTTTTAGGAAACAATTTAAACAGTGACTATGAATATGCCCCAATATGTTTATTATAAGCAAATAAAATGCACGACAAAGCGCCAATTTAATAGGAATTTTTTTTTACAAAAATACAGAGGAAAGAATACTTTCAATCGCGAATCTACCTCGAAATATTTTTCCCCAAGAACTTACTTGGGGAAATTTGTATATAACATACGAAAAAGTTCTCGGGAAAAGTTATTAACGATAGCTTTTTTTTTTTGGTGAAATGAATATTTTCCCAAGATTATTCGTGACAGAAATTTTCCCAAAATGGTAAACAACTCGGGGGAAATTTCTCTCGCTATAGGACAGGGGGTCTAGCACGTAACTTTGACATAATCGAGATCATTGGTACAATCGAGGATAGGGAGTTCCTTATTTATGTTTAGTATTTATTTATTTTGAAAATTGCTGTACAGTGAGAATAAATTCTTATATATATAGTACAGGTAGATTATTCGTATTGTGATAAAATTGTATTACATCAAAACGTGATATGAAATAAATAAGAGCTAAAAGTTTCAAATTAGGTTATAAACAAGATTTGAAAACTTTAATGAGAAATTTCCTGTGAAAAGTACGATAAAATAAAAGATAAAAGGTGTTTGTGTTCAATTTTGTTCCTAATTGACAAAGGTAGACGATTCCATATTTCAACAGCATGAATGAAAAACTGACGACGCGAAGAAGAGCAGATATATATTTTAGGTCGTATCGTTAAGCTTCGTGTTGACCATGAAAAGTTTAATTTTTCAAAAAGATACAAAGGCCTTATATTTTTTATTAATTTGACGAGTTGAACCAAACTTTTGTAGCGTAAATAAGAACTAAGGTTGCATCTAAGAATTTGTCTTGAATATCTCGATACATGATCGTGTTTTCGAAGAGTTCAATGCCATGTTTAATTTACGATGTGATTCGAAGTCTAGATCCGAAAATATTTCACTACCAAAGGCCAAAACCGGCAAAATCAAGGACTTAACCAACTTCATTTTCACTTCAGTGGATAGCAAATGTCTAGAAATCGATAAACTTCTCAGGGAACCATAAACTTTTGCAACCGTACTGTTGATATGGTCATCCCAAGTCAGATTTTTATTAAAAAAATACTCCAAGGTTTCTTACTTTAGAGGACATTTCAACCACCTGACCATTCGGAATTACGTCAGGAAAGTCTTCTAGAAGAAGTTTTTGAGTGCTGATCGGTATGCATTTTCTTTTAGTAGGATTCAATAAAAGTTGATTTAGGGATGACCATTCAAAAATAGACGCAATATCTTCGTTAATTTTGACTATAGCATCTTCAAGTAGACCTAAACGAAAACTAAAATAAAGCTAAACGTGCGTCGTCTGCATAGATATGATATGAACAGTACTTCAAAGCAGATGGAAGGTCATTTATAAATAAGGAGAAAAGCAAAGTTCCGAGGATTGAGCCCTGTGGCACACCCCTTCCTAAATTCAGAAATGATGACAGTCTGCCTTTATTGAAGACAGCCTGAGAGCTGATATCAGATATGAAAAAAATCAGTTGGGTTGCACCACATGAGAAATCGAATAAATCGGAAAGTTTTCTGCATAATATTGTTGATTCCACCGAATCAAATGCTTTTGAGAAATCAAGCAAAGTTGAAAGGGATATTTTATTTTCTTCTGATGCGTCGAATATTCTCAGTAACATGCAAAAGAGCTGTGATACAGCTATGGTTCTTTCTTTTAACTCGGTCGACTGTTTCAATTTACATGCTGGCACCCCTGATTATATTCAGCCTTGTCGTGCATTTTATTTTTATTACAGCTATAGCTTGAATATAGGTTTTGAATCGCTTTAAATTAGTAGACCAGGGGCCTAATTCCGTAAAACGAAAACGATCGAACGATATCGTTTTGGCAATAGCTGTCCCTATCATTCTCTTTAGATGTGATAGAGATGTGTATAGTCAAAACGATATCGTTTGATCGTTTTCGTTTTACGGAATCAGGCCCCAGTGCTTGCGTTGCTTCGCTTAATTTTAAAAGTACACAAACTGTATAACATGGAAGAAAGTATTTCTTCTCTCCTCTCAATATATTTTTAAATTTCTATATTCGCATAATAAATTGTATAACACCGCTGAATTATGATAAAGAATATTTAAAAAGCGCATCTCAATATACCCAATCGTTCTTATGCGTGATACGCGCTCGCAGCACGTATAGAATGTTACGATTTTATTTATAAAAAGATAAAGATTAACAAAGGTTATGATAAAAATGATAAATGGTAATGATAAAATGAAACGCGTGTCTTTCGAACAATAATTCTTTTCATTGATTAAAAACTCCAAAGTCGCAACATTGCATGGAATAACTAAATTGCAACTAAAAATGTCTATGCGGCTTAATTTGTCTTAAGGGTGTACTGTACTGTATAATGTTAAAGAAGCAAGCCCTTTTCGAAAGTAGTTATTATTGAAGTGCATTCTATATATTTTATATGTATACGACACTCTCGTGACTTTTTTTTCTTTTTAATTTTTAGTACTTAAGTTCAGAATCAAGGGTGTGTTTTTTCCATGTTTCTAATGAAAAATGTGCTTAACACATTTTCATTAAAATTATTATAAAAATACCAAAAATGTTAACGCCCTCTGCATAATATATCACAAAGTCTTTATAAATGACCATCACCACATGCAGCGCGTATAAATATAGTAAATGCACACAATGCTCTCTCAAAAGGAACATAAAGTTTTCCACATAAGTAATTTATTAGTCTAGCAGAATTGTTGTAGTATGTGTAAAAAGGGAATTGCATCAGGACATTTAACCATAACTAAAGATAATTCTATATATTTATAGGTACGAGGTACTTTAACATTATACACACATTGTTCTTAAACTGCGTGCAATAATCAAACATTTGCCTTTCTCCATCATCATCATGGCACGCACATTTTACAATTATCAGAATTGGCAACAACAACTTATGTACATATACTGCTGAGAGTCGACAAAACTACCGACCAGCTTGGACACACATGTTTCCTCTAAAAAGGGTCAGGATTAGGCATATATTTTATGTGACTCGTAAAAATGTTTACAAATAATCATAGATCTTAGCACAGTTGGAGAAAATCTAAATTAATGACACCAAACTTTATATAGAATGGACACAATGTGTTGGCAGCATTGTTTGTAATTCTATATAGCACCCTTAGGGATATACATACTTGTATAAGAAACCACAAAACATTTCTATTATATTTGTATCTAATGTTAGACAAGGATAATATAGGGGTGAATTTGAAGAAGTCATATTACGACGTTACTTCTTGTGGAAAATTTAAAGCTGAATGAAAATGAAACAATGGGAAATTAATATGAATGGAATATGACGGATTCATTCAGTCGTAATATCCGCTCCATTCTTTTAGGGGGCACATTTTGATGGATCATGAAATGTCAAACAATTCTAGACTTGTTCATTTACTTCCCAAAACTGCCTTTTTCTACCATTTTTAGTTCAAAAGACTGTCAAAGTTCATATTAACCTTGTTCGTTTACTTGCCAAACCTACACAATTGTACTATTTTTAGCCCAAAAGACTGTCAAAGAAAAAAAATATAACTAGTAGAATCTGGAAGTTTTGGGTAAGTAAACGAACAGGAAATGTCAGGTGAAATGTCAAATTTCTGTCAATAAATTTTTCACAAGAAAAAAATAAATGTTGTCAATTTTCAGCCATTTTTCTCATTTATAAACGTTAAAATGATTTGATGACATTTATGTCACTCGGTCCTAAATTGGTAAAACTGAGAAACTTCTTTTATAAAAAAATACCAACGCTTTTTTTTCCACTGTATATTAGGCTGTTTTGGTCTTAATGATGAAAATACGAATAAAACCAATATTTATTCCATTATTTTTCCCAAGATTTTGCAATTGCTTATGATTTGAGTGGATAAATTACAATTTTTGCCACTTTAAAAAAAAAATAACACATCGGCCATTTGCTAAGATTTTTAAAACAATGAAGCAATTTCTTACAAAATTCCAAGTTTTATTTTGCTGTTGACTCAATCATCTTTTTGTATTGAGCATATACTCTGAGCACATGCTCCGTTTTAATCATAGCAACCACTCAACACGTTTTTTCTAGACCGATTGTTCGAAATTTCTAACATTGCCTCGTCCATTTATTATACGATATGTCAATCTTTCAATTATCTGAACAGACCTATTTTGTGACATGAGCTGTCATCATGTTCTAATGCTTCTAATCTGCCAAAATTTAAATAAATTCAAAGTTCGAAATTTCGAACTTAACGAGACACACTATTAATTTTAAGCAACTACTCAATGGTTTTGCTTCCGCAATGCCTATTTCGAGTAATTGGTAGTTTTTATTAAAAAGATGCATTGAAGTGAAAAGACAAAAGTGAATGGCAAGTTCAGGAAAATGAAATCCCTGAGACCTCATTTACACGAACAGGATTTATCAGCACTTATTGTTACTTATATGATGTAAAGGGTGATTCGCATAAGTTGAGACAAGAAAAAAATCTTATAGGACCCCCCCCATTCTCCCCGTTTAGCCGGGAGGGGAAAATCAACGGAAACTTTTACAATGTCATGCTATACCTTTTTTTAAATCCAGAAAACAATCCATTAACCCTTTTTTTAAATGAAATTGCTCAAGTTGACAGTTTTTCAAAAATTAATTTTAAACCATGAAAATTTGAAAAAAAAAAAAAAAAATTGAAACAAAAAAATTTGAAAAAAAAAATTGGAAAAAAAAATTGGAAAAAAAAATTTACAAAAATTTAGTTCAAACTAATTTTATTCAAAATTTTACGTTATTAAGTACTATTTTTTTGTTTTTAATATTCAATGCTCTTATCAATCAAGCAATAAAAACCAGATGCTAAAATGTCCTCTAGTGTTTGAAAAAATTGAAAATAACAAAAATAAATGTTCCTTAATTTGACTAATCTGTTAATTTTTAATAATCTGTTGTTTAAATTGCTTTAAAGAGCCTATTTCACTAACCGCCATATATTTAACCTGAGTGTATTGTGCGAATAATATGGGAGTAAGAAACTGGTTACGTAAATTTAGTTAATGATTTTTTTTTCTATTTCAAGTCGATTTCTTAGAAAATCGGCCCACCTCCCTAAGCAAAGAGAAATAAACCCTCCTCCCATACGATTTCTGTCTGGTCTTGACCCAACCTACACGCCATAGCGGCATATTATACAAAATACCCTGTAGTGTGGAAACAAAAACCAGAAGTTATGGATTTTTGAAATAGTTCACTTTGATCTTTTGGCCCCATCAGGCCAGTATCAAAAATTGTGATATATTAGACCTTTTTTAGATCGTAAATTTTGTTTTTTCGTTTGAATTTCTTGCTTGAAGTTTCTTTGCTTTGTACTTGAAAAATAAGTTAAGCTTTTTCTTTTCGAACTTTTTTTCAAATTTTTGTACGATGTGGAAAGCGCGGGAGGGTGGAAATGTCAATTTGTTTAATGTTTTGACTTCTTGACACAAACCTTGGACTAACTCAATTGTAAAATAAGTACTTTGTCACGAACCTACATAGATCCATAATGACTAACCACAGATCGTATATATAATTATACGTGCGTAAAAATGTGATGACAATTGGTTTAATAGCTGAATCATAAATTTAAGAATAAAAAAGCTTAATATGCACAATGAATAACCTGAGTTGAAATTAGGCATGGTTTTCAAGATAAGTATTAATCAAACGTAGAGAAAAATTGTTTTTTTTTTTTTTTTTACAAAAGTTGTTTTATGGACACTTTGACAACAACAAAAAATGTGTACATTTTTAACAACATGAAAAAAGTGTCTATACAAACTTGTAATTGTGTTAAACCTTGTCATAATTCATATAACAAGTTTTTTTTATAAGATTTTTTTTATGTGACATGCCATCATGCTTATGTGTTAACAATAAGATACATGTAAGCAATTCTTTAATTAGCCTATAAAATGGAAATTTAAAAGATGTACATTCATATAGTTATATCTAATATTTTATAGATATATCAAGCCAAGTATATCAACTAGTTTTTTCCTATGCCCCGATGACACTTTTTCAACTCTTTATGAAGCTGTCTATACATAATTTGATTGACTTACATGTTCTATACTTCATCAAATGAGGTAAAGATGAAAGAGAAAAAAAAAATAGAATCATGTTTTTGGGGCCATCAATCAAGACGATGCACATAAAAAGAAAAATGTCTTTAGAGTTGCTACTGGATAAAATAAAAAAAAACGCTGTGTCTGCAATCACTACAAAATATCTAAAAAAAAAAAAATTTGAAAATAAAATCACACCCTTGAGAGTACTTAACACACACGACCAATCTATTTCAAGAAAACTCAGCATAAAAAAATAAAAAAAAAAAAAAGGATTAGGAACTAGAGGCCGACAACCAAGACGTCTCCCTCGTCGACGGCGAAGACGACGACGACAATGACAACACGACCAGACACTCCTGCGTGAGTTGCTTCTAAATAATGACTTGGTGCATCGAGAACCAAATGACCCCATACGTCAAAATCAAAGGAAGATGTTATAAAAGAGAAGAAATATGGGTATGTAAGTTCGATTCGGTTGAACAACAATAACGACGTGTGGGCTCCATATTTCGATCAGCTATTAAATCTGATGTTATACAAGATGGATAGATTTTAATGATTTCGAAGAATTCAAATTTGATTATAGGAAGCACAAAAAAAATGATGTCTGACTGAGATAGAAAACTAATTAATCAAATAAGGTATTATTATATAATTCTTTTGTTGTGGAAAAGCCGTGGTAAAAATGTACAGCAAAAAAAATTCATATGAATGAGGATTTGAAAAAAATAAAAATCATGTAATCCTGAAATCGGGATAAGAATAGAAGATTTTTTTCTTTAAAAACAAATATTCTGGAAATGCAGTTTTTTTTTTGTCAATTTTATCTCTAAAATTGATTGCCTTACGACAATCTCTTTTAAAGATTTATTCAGGAAATGCAGTATTTTTTTTTTGCTAATGTCTTTTGACAATTTTATCTTCAAAATGGATTTTTGTAGGATTTGATCATACGAGTTTTCGATTGGAAAAGTAACCGTTAATGAGATATTCAGAAAAAAACTTTTGGCTGCTTTTAACCAGAGCTGTAAAAGAATGTAGTACTTTGGTTATGCAGTCGATATAGTTACAGTTAATTAACTTAATAATGGAAAACAAGTAAATAATGTGACCATGTACTTAAACTACAAAATAGACAGTTATAATATTCCTACTAATAATATGACTGCAGTCAACAAAAGCAGTTAAGTAAATAAAAGTTTATTAACTAGTGTACTTTTCAACTGGTTTTAGTCTTTTAGTCTATTGAAAGTCTTCAGTACTGCCCTGGTTTTGTTTTCAGTCAATCAGTCATTTAACTGCAGTTAAATAACTGTAAGTCTTTTCACACTCATTTTAAGACTTTTGATTAGTCTCAAGCGGACACCTAAGGGACCTCAGGTATTAAAAAATATCTATTATTAGTAGAATTATTAAGTAGTTTAGTCAAAAACTTAAAATAAATTAAAAGATTTTCAGTTAATTAACTGCAGTAAAAAGAATTATTGGGTAAAACCCAAAGCAGGACAATACTGAAATCTTTTAAAAGACTAAAAGACTGAAATTACTTTTAGTCAATTAGCTGTTTTTTTTTTTTTTTAATTGTAATCAGAATGTTAATACTGACTGTGACTGCCGGATTAGAGTTATAGTTTTTTTTTGGTAAGTTAAAAGACTTCAAGAAATTATTCTTTTTGTTAAATTAACTTCACTACTGACAAGACTGTATTACTAAAAAGACTACATAACTGAAAAGACTGCATTACTGAAAAGACTGCTGTACTGAAAAGACTGCAGTACTGAAAAGACTGCCGTACTGAAAAGACTGCAGTACTGAAAAGACTGCAGTACTGAAAAGACTGCAGTCTTTACAACTCTGCTTTTGACACATTTTTTTTCTTGACATACATCTTTCTGTTAAGGGTAAATTATGCCCCGAAATTATCAATCTCAAAATAATCAAAAATCAAAATACAGTAACAAAAAAGAAAAGAACTCAAGTGACCTTTTAAGTCAAAATTTCTACGTCGCAATCTGTTTTTCTAGTCAATTCAAGATTCAATTACCCTCTGTCGATATATATAATAAATTATATTCGAAACTTTCATCAATCACACTCTCAACCTCTCTGATTTACATTTGAAAAGCATTATTTATATCGTTAAATGATCAATCGTTTCACATTTTCCATAATAAAATTTAACTTTTATATTTATTTTGATGTTTTCGATCAGCACTTTAAGATGCGAACGAACCGAATCGAACAAAACAAAAAAAGCAATGTTTGCTTAAAAGCAGCAGCCGACTAACATGTTACTCATTCTATTTTATTCGTTTCTTTTTTTTTCAATCGTAAAAAGGTAAACAAAACGTCTGAAAAATTGAAGAAAAAAAGAGAAAATTGATAGAAATATTTAAATTTCGTATTAGTTTCGTTTCGTTTCGTTTTTTTGTGTTATATTTTTTTATATGTCTGGTTTAGGTTGTTATTTTATTGCTAACCTAGGATAGGCTGTCAAATTATTTAAAATACTTAATGTGCTATATAAATTTGAAAACAAATCTGCTGTATAAAGCTTACGTCATTTCGTATCAGTTTTATAGAACAAAATAGTGAATTCGTTATTCTTTCCCTCTCTCTCTCTAATTTTACGAAATTGTGCGAATGACCTTAAGTGTGTGTTCGGTGATCGTATTCATGCTTACGTTACGTGTATAATAATAAAATAATGTTTAGCATACGTTATCTGTGTGATCAGCAGGGTGGCCCCCAATATCGCTGAATGCTGTTTTTTTTTTTCTCTCTTTCTAAATTATGCCGTGTGGATGCGATAGTTTTATAAAAATAGAAACATTCAGCCCTATAAGTGCGCCATAAGTATACAACACCACTTAATACATTTAATGTTTGTTTTTGTTTTTATCTCTCAGGGTTTTTTGCAAGAGAATGAACAAATTCAACTAGAACACAAAATTGATAATGGCTTGTATATGCATTGTAATGTAACGAATGTACATAAAACACAACGACGATTAAGGCATGATTGCAGCAGCAATCGTCATTGGACTGGATGCAGTCGTTTTCTTTATGTTTTTTTTTTTTAGATAAGATTCCAGTCAGCAGGCGGATTATTTGATTCTCATGTGGAGTTGAAATTTATGGAAAATGGAATCATTTGCGCACAGGAAGTGTTTTTTTTTTATCCACAATTTGTTGATATTTTGTACAAGAGGAAGATTGTTTGCGCAGTCATATAATTTTATTAAGATGTTTTTCTAAGCGAGTTTTTTTTTTGTAAAGATAAAAAGTGCCGACGTTTTATATCGTTAGATGCAAATGAGGAAACTGTTTTTTATTCTTGCACTAGATGAATCATTTTCCCAGATCAGAGCATCCGAGTTAGATTGAGTATCATAGAGTTTAAAAAAAAAATTGAGCAACCTCAATGGGTATGAATGCTTGTCATTCTTAAATGGAAGACACTGAAATGAATGTGTAATTGACAGCTTCATTGATATTTGTGGGCAAGTATATATAGCAAGGTCAAAAACTTGTCACAGACGAATAAAGATCAATCAATGTGGCTATTGTTAATTTCTACAAAAATGTATGCACGAGTGGCAGTCAAAGTTGGAGTTAATTGGGCAAATCACTGCAAAACGAACTTTGAACTAAATTTGGACAAACAAAAACAAAATACAAAATGTTCACACGGCCACAAGGAATGGGATTGAGAGTTAAAGCTTTTAAACCCTGGTTCTCCTCTAGCTGTCACCCCATCAATTTAGTTTTTGTTTGTATATTATCAAATACATTTTGTCTTAAATCCTAGTAATTTTTATTTGTTTTTGTTAAAGCTTTGTTTGACATAATTTTGACAGCTCGTTTTGACATAAAAAGATGACACGTTCAGAAAAATGAGAGTTCAGAGATTTTGCCCCGTCAAAAAATGAGAAAGCGAATCCCAAATTTTTTTCTCAGTATTTTGACAGCAAGTCAGTTTGTGTCATACAAATATTTATACCAAAGTGAAAAGGTATTAAATTAATGATAATGTATGAATATAACATCACTTTGAATCTACGGTATCATAACAACAATTTAATCAAAAGTGACAAAACCGGCTTTAAACATTTTTTAAAAATCATTCTACTTTTTTGACTCAACAGTAAATGTTGAAAATCCTATTCGAAACAGACTCACTGAACAGCAATTCTTCTGGTCTGAAAGAGCAAAAAGTTATTAAACAACCTCACTGATACAAATATGTTATTTGTATTGTTAAATTTTAATCATGATTGCTCATTATTATTGTTTTTGATATTTTAGCTTATGAAACGAACGAGTCATACGTCCCGCTATAAATCAGAACATATTATGTATCTATAATCTATATACAATATGAAAATATTTTCGAATAATAAACGTTTGACAGGTTTAAATTGTATGGGTAAATGCAAATCAAGTTTCCTAAATGTAGGATAGATTGCTCTTTTCTTTGAAATTTGGTCATCTATGATCTTATTTCTTGGGGTCTTCTACAATTCTTAAGAAATCTTACTTTCGAAAATGGAAATTGACTTTCTGGATTAGGGTTAATTTGGTGTAGTTGCAGTTACTTTTGTGTTTCTTGGTGCAAAATGTTATTTTTTTTACCCCCCTATTAAGGTTGGTGAATCGAACGTTAGAAGTGAGATATTTGAATCAGTGAACTAACGAATTCAACGAATGACGTTCAAATTAACGAACATTCGATAACCACAATAGAGTGAGATCAAATTTGACAAATTTTTGACATTAAGTGGAATCAAAGGTTCTCAATTCGCCAACCGTAATACTTATTTCTCACACTCACATGTTTATTCGTTTAACTCTCCAGCGTTAATAGGGGGTTAAATATTTAAAAATATTAAAATAAACAATTCTGCATAACAATTTATATTTAAGTTCTTACGCGTTGTAGGGTAAATCTAATATAATATATAACATTTTTCTCGGGAAATAATTGTTCGTCAAATTTATTTCTCTAGAATTTTCCTTCTTTTTTCCCATAAAAATACCAAAAACATTGCAACCATTTTTAACAGCAGTATAATTTTAACTTTTACAATTAAAAATGGATACCTCTTCAATTTTGACAGTTCGAAGTAATTGCGAAATTTTCGAACACGGACGAATTGTACCTAAAACATAGAACTTCATTTTGACTGAAATTGAAAATCGTTTTAAATTCGATTTTGTTCGAAATGCGGTTTAATTCATAAAATGAAGTAGCCAAATTTACACAAATTCGATAGGAAGTTTACTTAATTGAATCTATTCAAAGTGGAATGTATTAAAAATGTCTAAATTCAATGTATGTATGTATATACAAAACAAAAAGAGAAAAACAGCTGAAACATTTTCTTACTAAATGTCAAATATCTGACAGCTGATTTGTAAGTTTTGTTTTCTTTTTATGAGAGAATTTATACATTCTGATAATTTTTAAAGCTCTCACAACAACTAAGTGATGAAACAAAACTTTCAAAATGTTAATAAATTAATCATTTCAATTAATAGAAATGTTTTATTCGTATTTTATGAACCATGACTATTTTTAGACAGCTGTCACACTTAAAAAAGTATTTAATAAATATTTTTCATTCGTGTCTAACAACTGTCATAACATATAGGCTCCAGAATCAGTTGGGTAAACCTTGACTAAAGAGACTTTTTAATTATTTATTAAATAAATTATTTCCAAATGTGTATATGTACATATTTAGAGCTATTTAGACACGTCCTAAACAATCTGCTTAGAAAAAAACTACTACTGCCAGTACTAAAATCAGCCGTGTTAATTTTTTATATTACCTACTCAGTGGCTAATTATTTGATTATATTTAACACAAACAATTCGGTCTAGTCAGTATTTATATTTTTTTTTTTATTATTTTTTTTTGCAAATAAAATAATTAATGAGTATAAAAAGTGGTTTCAAGTTCTTTTTAATACCCAAAGTTATAAAAGCAAAGTAAAACTACTTTTTTCAACCCATTTTTATAAATAAATGTATGATTACACAAGTATTAATAACCTCACTATTATATAGATTCCCTTATACATTTATATAGGTAAGACAAAACAATTTAAAAATCTATTTGCATCAATACATACCTACACCCACAAAGTCAGTAATTTATATTTAATGAATGGAATAGATAACCCACGTGTTTTATCAAGCACATGGAATTGGTAAGGAATTCAATAAATACATATAGGTATCTAACTAAAATACGTCATCAGACAACACAAATCGATATAAAATGATAACAAAACAAGAATTACTCAATGAATAATAACATGACAATTCTAGGAAATTTTTGGTATGACACATTTAAACAAGTGGTAAACATTTCATCGTGAGTGTATTCATGTATTAATAAATTTATAATGAACAAATAACAAAAAAAAAAGATGATAAACACAAAACCAACTCTGCTTATAGTAAACTTGTGAACAGATACAATACAAAATGACGCAATGATGACGTTAATAAGATAATTGTTACATTCATTTTGATTGAAATATTTATTTGTTTTTTTTTTTAAGCTAAGTTTACACTTCTTGAGTGCAAAAAAAAAAATTCATACTGTAGATTTTGCTTGCATTGAATATGAGTTGAGTTGCTACGTACACATACGAAGTCTTTTTTCGAAGTTTTCGTGCACTTTTCGATCATTATAAATCAAATTTGAGCCATTTATTTTATTTTTGTTTTCATGATTTTAGGCTTAATTTCACTTTATTAAAGAGCAATTAGGCTGAAAATCAAAATTCGAAGTTATTTTACTTTCATGAAGTGACGGCCAAATGACAAAATTCGAAGTTATTTCGCTTTCATGAAGTGACAGCCAGATGTCACAATTCGAAGTTATGAAGTGACAGCCAAATATCAAAATTTGACGTTTTTTTCGTCCGGAAGTGACGTTACTTAATGTGAAAAGTTTTTATATTTCGCAGCCTCTATTTTGACACAAAAAGAGTTGATCTACAAACATTTAATCTGTCCACACTAGCTGAGATATAAAGTAGAAATAAATCGTCAAAATACTGATTGTGGAACGTATTCGATGTTCATATGTCACGTGAGGTGAATATACTTTTTGTCCTTGGTTTATTTTTGTCATTTTAATTTTTTTTTTTTTTTGTTGCTAATAAGTTGGAATCCCCTATAAATATAACAAGAAAACTTTTTGTGTGTACGTATTTTAGTAACCAAACAAAAAAAGAAATGATTATTATCTGCCATAAGAATAAAGTGTCAATTTTCTTTGATTTAGTTTGCCATATCGTGTGGAAGAATTTTATGTATCATTGATTTTGAATTGAGAAAACATGCCTGTCGTCTTTCAAATAATTCACCCCGATTATATAGGATATGTATATACGAGTAAGTCTATATATTATCTACTTTACCTACAGGGTTCTTTAAGGTTTGTTTTTTTGTTTTGTTTTTTTGTCGTTGGTTGTTGTGTTCACTTTAAGTAATTTCTTAATTTACATTCAAGAAAAAAAAAACAACAAACAAATAAATTAAATTGAATAAGAAAGTTTTTTGCAAAAAAACATATAAATGGATTGATTAAAATTTACTTTGCTGTCATTTTGAAGGGATTATCGAAATGAAGTCTGAGTGTCAAAGTACTCATTCAGATAATGTTTTTATTTTTTTTTTGTTGTTGTTGAAAATAACATTTTTCTTATCATTCACTTGTCATCACTAGAAAATTTATTAAATTATAAAAAATTAAATAATTGCGAAAGATAATAATTTCGAGGCGATAATGGCAAAGACTGATTTTGATCACTATATACTATACGTTGGTATGTAGGTTATCTTTTTTGATGGAAAATTGTTTTGTTCTATAGATATGTCATCAACTTCAGATAAACTTTAAAATTTAACACTTATATAGTCTTATAATTGAATGAGATAAAAGATTGTACTATTTGAGGCGCCCGCCATGGTATGAAATCTCACCAAATTTTCTGCACCGCGCCTTACAGTGGGTCAGGTTGTATGGAAAAGCGGTCTTATTTTCAATATATTATAATCCGAATGACTTAACTGATTTTGATGAAATTAGAGGCAACAGAGAATGACAATTAAAGTCCCATTGAGACGAGCAGTAATTTATTAAAATAATCATCGTTGATAAAAACTTGGGTTGTGGTCTTGAAAAATTATAATAATGTTTTTAATAATTTGCCAATTTGTAGTATTTTTTCCCACGCCTTCTTTTTTACTTGGTCTATAGAGCATTTATTGGTTTTGAGGAGAAGTTCGATAAAGTGGGTTTCGTCATACCGTCCGTCATTCTATCCGTCAGGACTTTTTCGTGGACAGTGTTGTCATTTTCAAATTTAAGACCATATGGTGGATTGAGCTTAGAAAAAATGGTAGATTCAGATTTCGCTTGATAGATTGCAAATATAAATTTTTTCAGCGGTTTGTTTGTGTTAATAACAAAAGTAGATACCTAACAAATCAAATTTTGTATCCAATTTAAAATAAATACCTTAAAATATCGCGTAGTTATCCAGACTTTTTTTTTAACTTCCGTATTTACTTCTTCATCGTTTTCAGGAAGTTATATATTTATTTTCCTAAAAACGTTGCTAATTTCACAATTAAAAAAATGGAAGTTACTGATAAATCCGCTGGCGATATGTTTGTGAAGCTTCGTTAAAAGGAAAATTTCTAACGAGCGGACAAATATTCTGCTGTCGGAATTTGATTATTATTTTTTTTTTTCAAGTTTTGTTTGACGAGTTTTTGAATCCGTTTCTTGTTCGAAGTAATAGGGTTTTGATGTTTTTTTTTTTTTTTTTTTTTTGAGAAAATTAACTTATTTTGGAGTTTATTAACGTACCTATAACTTTTCAATGGCACGACCGAATTTGTTACAATTTTGCAATCTAATGTTTACCAATAGTTCAAACAATTTGAATTGTTTGAAAATAATTTTTTTTAAATCAATTTTTTAGTCGTTTTTAACATTTTTTCGTTATATGTATTATTTTTAGGTTATATTAGTTTTTAACCAAAAGAGCAATTTCGTGCGATCCAATCGTGTTTATTTTTTTATTTGGAAAGGCAGAAGATAATAAGTTGGATAAAGTCTTAATATAAAGTCTTAATAAACACAGAATTTCCACACAAAAAAACAAATTTGCAGCCATAAATTTGCAAATAAATAGTAGGTACAACATTTTGGCCGTCTTCGTTCTATTAAAACTCCCCAAGTCCATTTTTTTTTGGAAACTGCGATACCTCTCCTTAAATATGCCACAGATAATCAAATGTCAAGATTTAAGTTATGTTAGTTTCAACTTAAATATACTAGGTGTGTTTTATTCATTGCTGCATAGCCAGCGCAGCAAAATTTCCCTTGGCAAACAAAAACAATTTGATTGCTGGCGAAAAAGAATTCAGTAAAAAAAAAGATGGCTGTGCTGGCGATAGAACTTTAAATTATTGAAATGAACGTAAAGAGTGAGTAATCGTTTTATTCAGACTTGTACGCTGGCTATGCAGCAATGAATAAAACACCTGTTGTTTTAATTCTAAATTCAAAATTGTTCAAACACAAACAAACGAATTGCTCAAACAAGTAAGATCTATGGGGAAAAATTATTTCGTAGGAGATTCGCGATTGGAAATATTCTTTCCCCGGTATTTTTTGTTTTTCCGGAAAAAAAAAGATCTCATTATGTTGGCGAGAAGGCTGAGTTTCATATAAAAAAATATTTTTTCCGAGGTAATTAAGTGTAGAGTTAATGCACGAAAAGAAAAAAAAGATTAAGCTAAAAATTTAATTTATCAAGGCTTAGTGAATTTTTAAATTGAACTTAAATTTTTTGCAAAAATGAGGGTTGGTATTCCTTCTAAAACACACCATATATACGATTCAATTAAGTTGTCAACTCAATTGGTTATTGATCAAATTGATACGTGTGTGTGCTTGTCATTTGATCAATTTGACGATTAACTTGGACAAAATCAAAAGATTTTCCATTTGTTCAAGTTGATTTACAAGTGTTTCAAAGTACGTTTACGTACTGTTATCACTTAGTGAAAAATAAACTTCTTTAACCGCACTTCACGAATGTAGTATGCTTTCCTTAAAGGTTATGTTTTTCCATCCCATTGTAGGTACTGTTCACAAATTCAAAATCATCAATCCAATCCCGTATAAAATCAATATAAAGAATTTTCAGCGTTAACATATTGAAGTCTATCGAATAACTGTCAGATTTATAAACCGAAACAAAATAGGTTGCATTGATGGAGATGACCTTTTATTGATGACTTGTGTTAGCCTGAAGCCGGTTTTTAGATATAACTCAAAATATGTTGCTAAAAAAATTATTTTTTTCCATCACTCTATATCTAAATCCAAATTTGAACCCTGCCCCTTGATTCTTTTTCCTTCCGTTCTATTTTTTTTTGGTTTCGACCAAACAAAACTACTAAGCCCAATTACTTACAGCCTGCGTTAAACTTGTCTGCAGTGAAAGTGTATAATTTATTTTTATGATAATTTTTTTAATGTCATTCTATCCTGCTAAGACAATATATGTAAGTACATATATGCATGCGAACACCCTATAGTTTAGTTTAAGTTTCGCAAGTTGTAAGGTAATTTAATGCGATTTCAATGAGAATTAGCCAGCATAAGAGTTTTTTTTTTGTCTTCATTGCTTTTCATCGTCGTTGCCGTCGTCGTCGTTCGATGCATTCAATTTGTTGTATATTTAAAAAAAAATCGATTGACTGTATATATGTATGTAGATAAAGTTATCTTGAGAAAGAGAGAAAAAAAAAAAAAATAAAAAAAAACAAACAAAAAACCATGGGAATGTCTGTCGAATGGGTTTCCTTTCCTTGGCTTTGTGCAAATATACAAGTTATCAAGGATGCACTGTGAAGAGTTAATCCAAATGCTAAGTTGGTAGATCTACATATAGTTATTTGTGATTTTAAATATGCCAATCTATCCATCATGTGCAATATATATTCATATAAATCAATATTTTGCATATTAAAAAAAAATTTAACATTCAGTAGAGGAGTTAAGATTACTCACGTCAAGAAAATAGACTGAGAATTCATATCAAAATAAAGTTCCTCAACAGTAGGTATATGTCAAAATTACCTGTCAAACCAGGGATGAAATCTCTCTCAACTTGTTTATTTAAAAAAAACCAAAAAAAAAAAAAAATAAGTTAATTTTGTGTATTTTTAAGTTAATGTCAACTAGACCTGAAATATTTCTGAATTTTCAGATGTGCGTTGAATGCACAGATTCCCAATAATCAAAACTTTTATTAACTGTCGAATTTAAATATTTATCAATTGTGGTTGAGAATCGTTATAAGGGTGTTGAACATTGAAAATAGTTTAGATTGAGTTTTTGAATGTAACAACTGTCAATATTTATCAACTATCAATTGATAATTGACAAAAATAGGGATGATAGTCTGTTATTTCTCCTCAATTTTGAGCTCTTAAACCTTTACGATCCGATCAGTGAAATTAAAGTTATAAGTAATAAAGCACATTTTACATGAAAATCAATATTTGATCAAAATTTCCTTTTTTTTTTTTTTCAAAATATCAAAAACCTTTTTCTCAGCGTTTTGTTTTTTTGTTGCGAATTTCCCATGAGAATTCGGAAAAATATCCGAGAACGCAGTAATTCGAATAGAGACTTAGTTGATTTAGATTACCGAAGCAAACAAAGAGATTTGGTTGCACTTTTCAAATACATAGTTGTCTTATTTTTTGTTCATAATTTTTTTTTGTCGCAAAAAAATCCAAGTGGAACACTATAATATTACAACTTTTTTTCCTTCCAACTCAAAAAAAAAAAAAAAAAAAAATGAAGCAACCATTGTTTGTAACCAATCCTTTTAACTAGAAAAGAGTGCAGCAAGAAAACGTCGTAATGATTCTCACGTCGTCGGCCATTGCTGCATGCCGTCATTCCGTCAGTCATCGTCACATAAGAAAAACATATTTCAAGATAAATGCGGTGTATTTTATTACCATCTTCATATTTCTGGTATTTTTGTTGTTGTTGTTGTTATTGCTGTTCTTGTATATTGCATAGAGGAAGAAACCTCAAGGTGTACAAGTTTTTTTTTTTTATATTTTATTTTCTATAAAAGCCCCTTCCTATTACAGTGCAGTGTTGTTGATACCTCAATTAAACCACAAACAAGAAGAGACAAACAGAAAAAAAAATCAATGTACTTTCTTGGAAACATTAAACCTAAAAATATTAAATAAACTATAACTTAAAAGTGCTTAAAGAAAAGACAAAAAAAAATACAAACAAAAACCTATATAATGTCATCATTACAACAACAACATAAAAAACCTAGCGTCTCCAACTGGTTTTCATCGTTACGCCGTCAACCAAAGAACAACAAGAACAAGTCCATCCAACAAGCCGACAAGAAATTCCAAAGAAGTTGCATTGACCTCTCATCGCAGAGCACCTTTTACATAAAACCATCATCATTGCCGCCGGCGGGAGATGGTGGTGTAAGCAGCTCGTTGGCATCCATTACCCCACCATCACCACTGCCTCTGGTTGCAACATCGCCATTGTCATCTTCCACTGCAACGACCATCACTGCTGCCAATTCCAGCGATAATCTCACAGCAGCCACCGCCGACGATGACGACGATGATAGACGAGGTCTTGTTAGTGGCAAAAGAGTGAGTCAATTTTGTTCGCAATGCTGCTGCCACCTGCAATCGAAGAAGAAACAGCTTCCAACGCCACCAAGTTCGCCTTTGCCACCGCACCACCACAAGTCACCATCAACCTCGTCATCGTCGTCGTCCTATTACCGACGTGAACACAGCCTTCAATATGAGACAGAGTCTGACGAGAAGAGTGATATTCGAATAATGCGTATGGCTAGTTTGTCGGACGGAAAGACTTCTGTCTACAATAAACGTTCTGAGTTCAAACGCATCACAACAACAAAAACAACACAAACTTCCATAATATCACGACCAGTTGAGCTATTACTCAACGATCGGGGAGAGATTGTGTCGAGGATCGATAGGAAGCGATCAAATAGCTTAGAATGTGTTCTTGACGAGAGCGATGACAGTTCATGTTCGCCAACAATTTTGAGCAGTGGCATTGGTTATGGGGATTTAAAATACATCGATGATAGTTCGACGTCACATAGTGAGACGAATGTTAAGGAGAATCTTCCAGAAACGCCATGTAATAATAACAATAATAATAATAATAATAACAACAATAGTGATATGTGTGAAAATTGCAAAAATGTCATCCAGCAGAATAAAAATAACTGGAAGAATTCATCTTTAAGGAGTAAAAAGGTAGGAAAATGCTTTTTTGTTTCTTTTTATTTTTAAGGATAAGTTTTAAGAATGGCGTTTTATCTTTAAGATAAATGATTATTATTTTTTTTTGTGTCTTTAAATGGCCGACAAAAATTCTTCATTTCACACTTCAAATGAAATCAAATTTCAGAATGAGAACTGTCATTCTGACACCAAGCGGAAAAGGGATTAATTATTTCATTTCGCTTGCGTCAAAAATCAGATGACAGGCAAATGAAAAAAAATGGCCGCTGTTATTAGGTCTTTTTCTTTATTTCCCAAAACGGTCACTTTCTACCCATTTTAGCACAAAGTCCTGTCAAAGTACATATACATATATAAAAATGGACTGTAATTGGACAAATGTAGCAGTTTTTGGAAGTAAAGAAACAGACCTAATGTTGATCTATTTGCGAATGGAACAACCCTTTTAAAGTAAAAAATTGACAAGGTTTTCAAAATAAATTTACCAGTTCACGTTTCTTAGATTTTACAAGTTTTGTTTCGCAAAAACTTATCAAGCGGATTCTACTTTTTTTCTCACTATCTAACATACTTGTTATTGATCATAAGACCATTTTCATTTTGCTGCAAATGTGTCAAAATTTATTTACAATTTTGTTGGAAAGAGCATGATAATGATAATTTCGACCACTTAACCACTAAATCTAAACTTTCACTCATGTTCTACATTCCACTTATTGTGAATTCACATGACGAAAATGAATTCGGGTGTTCTACAATTCTTTCGAAACGCTAATTGTGAATTAAAATTTCGAAAATGAAAATTGATGTTTTGCATTTCGTTTCATTCCATTTTCTGAACAAATTCAATCCAATTTGTCAATTCTTTGTGAAATTTGTGCATTTGCGGTTAGTTTTTTCTTGGTACATACGAATATAAGAATAAACAATTCATAATAAATTACTCGCGCTATTTCAGACATTTATTAAATTTTTGTTTGCAAAATTGTTCGTCTTATTTTTTCTCAGATTTTCGCTTCTTTTTTCCCTGGAAAATGCCAATAATTCTGCATCCAATTTCTTCCGAATTGTAATTTCACTTTTCAAAACAAAAATGGACGCACCTTGAATTTTGACAGTTCGAAGTAATTGTGGAATTTTCGAAAACGAAGGAATTGTAGAACATGGAATTTCATGAAATTGAAATTCGATTTTAATTCGATTTCATTCGAAATGGAGAACATGAAAGTTTATCTTTAAATCATGTAATTTGAATGAAGTAAATTTTCTTAAGACAAATCGTTTTTTTTTAAATCGAACTTGCTTTTTCCGCTGAACGCATTCAGGTGCCATTTTCATCGTACGACACTGTTAACATTGGTCTATCTCATCCGACTTTTTTATGACGTCTTTGTACTCGTTACTCCCACTTAATGCTGAGAAAAAGATAGCCAAGATAGCATGTACGTTTTTTGGCACTTAACTACTGCCGAACCAATTTTGTTTACTAAGAAACTTAGATCCAAATTTTAAACGAAAGTCAAAATCACCAAATGGCTATTTTAACTTTTTAGTATCATACTAACTTCAAATGTCACTTTGACTAAAAATGTGTCAGAATTACAGTTTTTCTTTTTTAAAAAATAAGATATGCTTCTAGATTTGATTTCAGAATCGAAAGAAACTTTCATACATTCATATAATTTAACGTTCACAATGACAATCATGAGTTTAATTTATTTGACTCTGTTCAACTTAATTAGAAATACAGTGATACATACACAAACTTCAGAACCAATCAAGATGTGTTCGTCTATTCTATTTGTTTCCGGAATCGAAGAGTTCTTCCGAATTATCAATTGAAAACACCATTAGTCTTGCAATCATGAAACTTATATTACGCATTGATAGGAATTACTAATAGACAAGTCTAGTATAAATAATATCTACTCTACTCGTTATACAACAATTTTGAATAATATTCAAATTAAGACTTTTATTTTTATGACCTTTTGAACCAAAGAATAGAAAATGTATACCTTAATGTCTGTTACTGGCGTTAATATTCACTTTCTATTTTAAATGAAAGTTATAAAACATTTTCTCATAATGATGTAATTATACTTTTTTAATTACTAAAAACCTTAATTACAGTTCAATTCGGAAAGTTATTTCAAAATCTTTTCGTTATTATTTCGCTAACGTAAGATTTGACTCATTTTTATTATGATTTTTTTTTTTTTAGTTTTTAGTCTGCTGTCAAATTGTGTAAGGGGTTACCAAATGTCATGCTTTTACATTTTCTTAAAATAGGAAATTCTTAACCAGGGACCCAATTCCGTAAAACGAAAACGATCAAACGATATCGCTTTGGCAATAGCTGTCCCTATCTTTCTCTTAAGATGTGATAGAGATAGGTATTGTAAAACGATATCGTTCAATCGTTTTCGTTTTACGGAATTAGGCCCCAGCATAGTTTTATTTTTTCTGTTTGGTAACTTGAAACGTTATACGACGTCGTATAAGGAGAGGACAATTTGCAGTCAAATCTCATAGAAAAAAAAATGAGAATTAGCAACTTGTAGCAAGAAGATGCAGTTACCAAACAGACATATCGTTAATATAATCCGTTTCCACCTACAAGGTGGCGCAGCATTAATAATCCATTTTTTTTTGAATAACTTTTTAACTAAATAAAAAAAATACTTTTTATTGTCACTTATTAACTAGTATCGGACTTAAACAAAACTCCGTCTGAGCACGTCTTAACAGTGACAGTTTGTAAAAAAAAAAAAAAAACAAACAAACAAACCTTTGTTAGCATTTGCAAATGCCAAAATGACAATGTGAAATTATTCTTTTTATTTCAAATGAGTGCGTCCAACAGTAATTTCGGTAATATAAATAAGGTATATTTTATTTGAAAAAAAACAACAAATTGATGTGCTTTAAAATGATGCATTTTCACATTTCAATTTTTAAGCACGCTCGATGGTGAGAGACATATTTACATTAGTGGTGGTGAAGGTAGAAAAAATAGCTGCGATTTACAAAATTGTTGACTTATCGCCCCTTTTTCCTTTGCGTTATTTCTTATTGTTTGACTATATTCTTAGGTTGTTCGCTCAGTGAACTTCTTCGCTTAATCAAATGAAGTAAAGAATGCAAAGAGACGATGATTCCTTTTTTCATTTTGGATCAAAGTTTGCATTTGTATTAAAAATCGGTTCGTTTAAAAGCACCTTTGCACACTAAAGGGAACCAAAAGTGAAACAAATATTTAAAATCAATAGTTTCACAATCTGTCTCACAAGAAAGTTAACCTTACTTTCCAAAACTTCTCATTTCTACCAAAAAACTGTCGCAGTTCCATTTAAAAACAAAATAAAACTTAAAATCTGGCAGTTTCGGGCAAGTAAGCGTACAGACCTAATGCTATGTTTCGATTTTCTATATTCGAATGAATACCTTCAGCGCGATTTGTAAAATAACTATATTGACCCTGTTTATATTTAAAAAGATTCATTTTTAATGGCCAGTTTGTTCACTGGTGATTATCTTTAATCAAGAAATATTGAAACTGTGGTAAATCATCGAATGTATATGCTAACCAAAATTTGTATCAAAAAATCCAAAATTTGAGTTGTAAATCATGGAAATCGATAATCAGTCGATTTTGGTTGATTGGCGATTATGTAAAGTCATGGTGCAAATTTAACCAATTATGAACATACTGGCCCTATATTAGCCAATCACTTGTTTGGGTAAAATACCGAAATTTCAAGAAGATTAAAAGTAATTAAAATTTTATCTCGGTTTATGGTGGGTTATACAGAAATGTAGCATTTAAAATGAAAAACACCATTCTGTTATTTTTAAATAACATTTATTTTTTAATTGATATGACGTTTCTGGAAATTTGAAAACTTTTAATTTATTCATTTTGCTTTTTTAAAAAAATTATTATATCTTCAATATTAAAAAAAAAACCAACAACAAACAAACGAATCAAATTCCAAAAAACATTATTTAAAAATGTTTATACTTGAACTTATTTGAATATTTTATCGTCTTTGAGTCATTTGAATTTACATCTTGACCACAACAAACTTATCTTAAAACCACTATAAGCTTGTTATGGTACATTTTTAAATGAGTTTTTACGAGAATGTATAAAAATAAGTTCCAAGTTGAGTTAGTAATAGTATTAAATTGTAAGTCTTTGAGAAAGGTTGGCAGGTTATTGTTATAATTGTAAAATTGACAGTTAATTACAGTTTTTGTTTATAAAAGTACGGAAAAAATATGTGTAACTTCTTGTGAGATTCCATTATCGCAGTGCCCATAAGTAATACAAGTATAATACATCAACAGATGTCCTTATATGCTAATCCTTAGTTTATACTTAATTGTAAAAAAGATGTAAATTTTTAAATTATGTGACCAATAATAATAAATAAAAATACAAATTAGGTCCGTTCCCGTACTGTGAATTTGTGAGAATTTTTAAGAAAATTTCAGTTCACTCGTTTTCCCGTTCTTGAACTCAAAAAATCTTTACTCTATATTCGCACAAGAAATCGCTTGCGAACGAATGAAATGTGTGTTTTCTTTTTTTTGGTTATATCAACTGTCAAAACTGTCAAATGTTCTAAGAAGTCATTTTCTATAAATGGCGGCTTTCAGTAGTTTGTGTGTAAATTTGAATAAATGATTTTTTTCATATTCGATTGGAATCCAAGGAAATCGAAAACAATATAAATAAAATCAGAACATGATATCCTCGTTTTTTTTCCAAAAAAATAAATAGATATAATAACGGACCTGAACCGTACTAAAATTAAGTTGTCAAACTATTTTTGTCGCGTTGTAAAAATGGCGGATCTATAGGCGAATATTGAGACGAACATCAACGACCCTCAATAAAACTACATAATATGTGATGCCTTCTAAATTCTTATTTTTCTTGGTGTAAACAACATAAATATCAAAAAACGTTCTTATGCAATGCAAATGTCAGATTGTGGAAATAGCCTTAATGATGGTGTTGCCACATCACAAAACTTAAGTATCTAACAACAAAATAAATAAATCAACTATAATTATTTATTTAAAAGTCTGTTTCGTTTTTAAAACGTAAATGTATACAAAAGCAACAATAATGTTAAATGAGATAGAATATTTGACACCATTTAATGGACAAAACATTAATGTGAATGCATTTATAAAAAATGCAGAAAATTGTCTTCATGGAATTGAAGAAATTGCAATTCAAAAATTTGCAGTAACTATGATTTATCGTGAGAAAATTAGAGGAAATGCCAAAATTGCTGTTCAGAATGTTGACGAAATAGATGATTGGAAGACAATAAAAGAAATTTTAAGAACAAATTTTCAACATAAAATTTATCCGGATTATAAAATATCAAACATAAATGATGCAAAATCGGTAAGTTAATAGCTTGAAAAAAAATGTATTCAGTATTGTGAGTTTCACCCGAACATTATTCCACCCGGAGAATTTGACATTTCACTTTTCGCCTATTGTGAGTTTTACCCCAAATTTCATGTTTGAAAAATTTCCCTTATTGTGAACATTGATTTCGGCGCGATGTTATGCCATTGACAGCTTAAATTTTGACTTATTTTTAGGCGAACGAAATTTCATTCGGGCGAAACTCACAATAGCTTTTAAATTTCCGGGCGAACGAAAAATTTTAAGTAGAAATGTTCTTCGGGTGAAACACAATAAGGCTGATTGTGAATTCACATGTTCACGAAAGTTAATTTGGGGGTTCTATAATTCGGTCTGAATGCTAATTGTGAATTAGAATTTCGAAAATTAAAGTTGACGTTCTTTATTTCGGTTCATTTTATTCAACTTGGGCGCACCTTCAATTTTGACAGTTCGAAGTAATTGCAAAATTTTCGATAATGAAAGTATTATAGAACATAGAATTTCATTTCGAGTGAAATTGAAAATCGATTTAATTCGATTTCGTTCCATTCGCTTCGATCCCTGTTAACTTGATAATTCTAAAAGAAAAAACATAAGAGAGAAATTAACTGGAATTTTCAAATTAAGAGTTTCACCTCTTTTGCACTCATATAACCTCAAATATTCAAATACAATAATATACAATAGAATTCGAATGACATTTAAATTACAAAAAAAAAATCGTGTCAAAAAAAACAACAGATTAAAAATTTAACGAATAAATTTTATTTTTATTTTCGATTGGAATTTTAAGACTTATTATTTTTTTTGCTATTAGTTAATAAATGAATAAATAATTAAATTATTCATATTTCTGATTCACAAAAAAAAAAAAACCAAAGAAATAATTAAATCAAAACTATTTCACATTAAATCAGCAATTTCGTGGAAGACGTCTGTCTCTTGATGTTTACCTACCATGAAGGTTAAATTTTTTTGTTTGTTATCACCTTATTAACCTTAAATGTAAAAATGTATTTCGTGATAGCATTGTTCGACTTCAATGCACCGCAAAATGTGAATGAACTTGAATAACGACAAACAAACCAACACGGTCAAGCAACATTGATCGATTGCACAAAGCATTTACTGCATATTCGTTTCTATAAACAAACCAAATATACAGTCGAAACTCTGTAAATTGAATTTGATGGAGATTGATAAATGCTAAAATAGAGAAAATGTAGGCAAAGTCATTTTGGGGCATCTAGAATATATCTAAACAAAATATTTATTTTTTTCGTTGAGTTCGTTCGACTGAGTTAAACCAAAGAAACTTGAAATTACTTTGAGTGATTTCGGAAATAAAGTCAAGTATCTAAACTGTTCTTGTGAAAGCGAAATACTAATTTAAATATGTCGATGAAAAATTTATAAGTATATATTTCACCGCGGCTATGTATGAAAGTGTATTTTTCCCAGACTTCATTTGTTTTTATATCGCAACGTGTGACCGCAAACAAAAACAGTGATAATATATAATTTTCCTTTGTGGTCACACTAAGTGATTTAAAAAAAAAATTGGAGTGGAATTGATTGTGGAACTTATTATTGTTTTTTATTACATTTGAAGTTAAATACCAAGTTTAAAAAAATTATTTTCATAAAAAAAAATTTCAAAGAACACAAAATCATAATTTCTTTTGAATAAGAGAAAGCGAGAGCTTCGACTGTTTTGTAATTTTTTAAACAAACAACTTTTTTGCATTTTTGTCCATTTTCATATTGATATGTAAATGATAATTGAGACTTCATCACACATAGGTAAAATGACATCATCGATTTGATGTACATACATACATATATAGAGAATGCTGCAAACGTGAGCGAACAAACAAACACCATAAATAGTTTTTCGAAATTGTACATACATATCTACACGCTTCATTCTTGTTTCTTTTGTGTTGTTTGTTGCAGATGCTAATTTAAAAAATTTAACGATAAAAATTATATCTAAATATAAAGACGATAAAAGAATTTCCACGAACTAATCTCTTGAGTCTTGGAAATAAATTCCAAATCGCAATGTACAAAAATAAAAAAAAAACAACTTGAAAAATAAATTATGTTCACGACAGAGTCGCATGATGTATATTTGATTAGGTTAACGGGAATTCTTGTTTTTTGTACATGTTTTTTTGTTTGTTTCTTCAAAAATCATAAGAATTCTGATTTTGCATCAAATTTTTTCTTTCGGTTGAATGGTTAACGCGTTGAGTCTCTGACATCAAATTCTGTCCCAAAGCTATCAAGTCGATGTGATCTTCAAGGTAGAACGCTGCTAACGCCTTGCTGCGTTGAAAATCGTATTTAAACGAATATTTAGTTAAACGCACTAATTATGAGTTGTATAATGTCAACGTGTTGGGAGACTTCCAAAAACTACCCATTTTTACCATTTTTAGTCCGAAAGACTGTCAAAGCTCATATAAAAAAAATAAAATTGGTAGAATCTGCCATTTCTTCGGGACAATCTTTGAACTAAAAATTACCGAAATGGGCAGTTTTGGAAAGTAAAGAAACAAGGTTATAATTTGACGTAAAAAAGGTTTGTCGTCGTTTTTCTGAATGGTGACTATTCTTCTTCCAAAAAGAAAGAAAAAATATGCTTCTAGATATGATTCCACACGGTCATTCGAAAATGTCAGTTGTTCGAATATTAACCGAGAAGTACTAAAATTTACTTTTTGCGGAATGAATAATAAAATATTATTTTATTATTTTTGCAGAGGATTTTTAATCCTTTGACATCGTAGCTATTCTTCGATGGAATTCGACAGTTTGTGGCTAACAGTTATATGATGAACCTTATTTTGACGCATTTGTAGTTTTTTGTTCTAAATTTTCAAATCAAATTTTTCCGGAGCAATTTCTGAAACCTTAAAATTTTTGGATTAATTAAAGGTTTTACTGCCATACTTCTATGGAATTTCACAATTTATGACGTTACAGATAAAGGAAGGAATATATTTTAACTTATTTCTTTCGAAATTTCATGTCAAAACTTTCAAAATATTTTTCCCTTGGGCGAAAAATATAATGTAAGTTTTTTTTTTCGATTTACAGATGGTTTTAAAATTCATTGACATTGAATTTGACAGTTTATAACTTGACATAATTCTTCCGGATAACCAATCAAAAATGCCATCAAATCGCTTATTTGCCGAGCGGAAAAATAAAATGTCCCAATTACCAGATTTTTATGGCATGGCATGGGGATACTCCAGCGGTTATTATTACTTAAAACGTTTCCATTTATCTTTTTGATGACCTAACATGCGAACAATCGTGTGATCGTCAACTCGAAATGAATAATGGTCATCAACACGTTGACACGTATTACATGTCAACATTTTAATAAGCGAGCTTCATTCGAGTGATGGTTGGAAGTTGACAGTAGGTGTGTTTCACTTTACTTCCCAAAACTGCCACTTTCTACACATTTTAGCCAAAAATTCTGCCAAAGTCCATGTAAAAGAAATAAAATTAGACTAGAATTGGTCGAAATTCGCAGTTTTGGGAAGTACAGAAATAGACCTATTATATGTCAACGTTTTGACAATTAGTGTCATTCGGGTGATGGTTGGACGTTGAAAGTGCATTGATCAATTTTTTTTTTGTGAAATCAGAGTGTTCATCGCTTTGATCATTTACATTGATCGCCTAATTGTATCAGAAAAAAAAAAAATGTTTATCCCGAAAATCATTTCGTAAAATGTCCTCCAACTAAGGCAAAAGATGTTCGATTTTAAATCAGAGCGAGTTGATGTATTTTTTTTTAATGATTGCACAACTTTACCTTAATCTTATCCATAATATGTAACACAAGTAATTAAACAAAACAAACTTCTCTTAATTTCTCCATGTAACTTACTTAAGAACTAAAAATGCTGAGAATGTTCAGCGAGAGTTGTATACTAGATATTATTATAGTTTCTTAAGCAATTTCTATTTACGGTATTTTGTATTTCACATACATACATACATATATATACGAATTGCATGAAATTTCCATCAAAAGAGATACATATCCAATCCATACATTAAAATTGTTGCTCCCTTTTCATTGAAAATACGAGTAATGTAGGTATAGGTAATCAAATCGAATAAAAAGCAAAAGTGGGTTTTTCTTCATTTTTTTTTTTTGTTATTTGAATATTTTTATTAGCAACAAAATTAGTGTTCTTGAAGTATCCGTACTTGGGTATGTTTGGTTTTTACGTATAAAATGAACATCAATATTCAGCATTGGCTATTTAAATTCATATTTCAATGAAATTGAATAATTTTATTTTGTTTTTTGTTTTTTTCAATTTGTTTACATACATACATACACATGCTTAAATATGCGTGGAAAAATTTAGTTTTAGATCAATGCAATTTTATTTGATTCAAATATTAGATATAAGTTGGAGCCTTGGTGGCTGGATAAAAATAGACATGATGTTATTCGACATGGGAATATGTAGTTTTTTTGTGTTTAATGATTTTCTTCTTTTTTTTTTCTTTTGAAGTAAACATGATTTGCAGCAAGTGAACTTGACACTTGTTTAACAAGATTTGGAATTTATGACTTTACATAAATTACATTAAGTTTAAACTGACAGAAAACACGATTTTAGGTTGTAAAAAAAGTTACGATCTAAGCATTGTATTTTTGAAATGAAGATTTATATATATGATGAAATACGTTAAATGTTATTTGTAAAAACATTGCGTGTAAGTAAATTAATTTTTCCTCTTTGATATCTTAGTGTTTATTCACCAAATGTGGACAATTACATGATTTGATCTCATTTCGATCAGCTGATATCATCATATTTAACAGAAGTGAAAATCTTTAATTTTTTGTATGGGCGACAAGTTGTATCAATTTGACCTGTTTCTCTTTAGGTTCCAATCAAAGTGAGGTTACGACCAATTTTAACGAAATTAATTATAATAATTTGTGGGCTATACCTACAGCCGTCCTAAGATTTTGATTTTTCACTCCTTCAAATTGAAAATTAAAAAAAAAAACATAGTTCTGAATAAAAACACATAGGCGCAAAATTTTAAACGATTTAGGCCCATTTGCTGATACTACACATAACGATTTAAGTTGAACTTAAATTCTTAAGGGGTACTTTTTCCATGTCATAAAGTGATACTTAAAAAAAAAAGTTCAACTTAAATCGTTATATGTAGTATCAGCAAACCTCCCTTAGTACGATGTTAAAGCATTTTTATCATACTAAAAACCCCCTAACTCGTTAAAAATTTTGCGCTATAGAATTTTTAAGATATTTTGAGGATTATTTAAAAAAAATGAACTTGCTACATTTTTGTTCAATATTACTGATTACTTTTAAACTTATTCTGAATTTACAACTGACAAATTGACAGTATTTATGTAAAAAAAACTGTCAAAATCATAAACAAGTCAGTTTTTTTTTTAAGAAATATTATTATCAAATTGGCAGTATTTCTATAAAAAAAAAACTGTCAAAATCATCAACAAGCCATTTTTTTTTTGACTAAATACTTCCCACTTGACAAATTGGACTTGCTACATTTTTCTTTAATATATATGCACTTGATTACTTTTAAATTGAATCTGAATTTACACTTCTGACAGTATTTCTGTTAAAATCGTAGACAAGACAGTTTTTTGACAGAAATACTACAAATTTGTCAAATTGGCAGTATTTCTGTCAAAAGAATAAAGAAGCCAGTTTTTGAAAAAACACATATGTACCTACTTCCAAAGAAAATAGTTAATTTCCTGGGTTTATACATATGTATGTATCTAATAGGAGAATAATGTCAATTGCATAAATTGTTGCTTCTATATAAATCTAGTAATTTGCGGGTTTTTCTATGAATAAAGTGAGATCATATTTGCTATATTATTGTATCTTTTATTAATTTGCCACTGAAAATAATAATACTTCTATCTTCTCTGGAAGCCTGTTAATTTAAGAATGATTTCAGTTTAAAAAAAAAAAATACCCGGGATGTGGATGACAAATACACTGGTTTCATCTAATCAGCTAGCGTTTGTTTTTTTTTTTCAACAAAAACATACAACAGGGTCATTTGGAATTTTGTACGGTTAATTTATTTGTGCTTGACTACTGCAATAAACAATTTTTTTTTCACATTTATATGAATATACAATGTGTAGTGGGTTTGAATTAATTTTTATTTTTAAACAATTAAAATTTCCATACAAAACAACACAATGGAATTAAGATAATTGGAGTAATTTTGGTCATTAACTTAAGCAGCAGGTAAATGTGAAATGTTATGTCCATCTATGTTATTGTCTCGATTTTGGTGATTTTACTTGTATAATTTCGCATTTTTATTGTTGGGCTAAAATAATAATTGGTATTTTGTTTGACAAGTTTATTTTGTTTCGATATTTGTTATTTCATGTATCACAGGCGAAATATATTCCTTCTACCTAGAGCCTAGAACCTATAAATCTTTGTAACGAACCTTATTCTATAGAGATTTGGGTATTATATCGTCCTTTTTCTGCGATAGTTGCATACATACAAATATATATCAACAAAACAACAACTTTGAAGGAATTGAAAAAAAAAAATTATTTCTCTCATATAAAAGGAAATCTTTAAATGAACATAAGGCTAATTTTTTCGTTCCATGAAAAATGCGAAAAAAACATTAAAAAAAAAAAACCATCCAACGATGTATAATATAAGCCCCTCCCTTTAATATAAATCTTGCAAAGTGTACCAAATATTTCATATTTGATTATGATGATTGGGACCCTTTCTAGAATTAGACATTCAATTTTATTTCCCATATCATAGCATCGATTTCCTTAACACTGAACACTTTATCTTAAAGTTCTATGAAATTTCATACTACATATTTCGAAACGATTCCGAAGTCGACTTTCTGTCTGTTGTTACTGCCTAAAAAGATAGAGAGCGAAAAAGTTTCACAATTTCAAATTCTTCAGCTGTTGGCCTGAGTGATTTTTGAAAACTTTGCAGTCTTCTATCATGTAGGCAACAACAACAGAGAGTCGGACCTAAGACAACAAATGTTAAAAATTTTTGCAAAAGGTGTTTTGATTACACACCTTTTCTCTCCGAATGGTGCGAACGGAGAAGATGTTTTGTAACGAGCAATTTTACTGTTTACCTGATTGTTATAAATTTTTGATTTTCTTTCTCAAAAACATTTTTACCAACATTTTTTCCTTACAAACACATAAGGTCTGTTTCTTTTCTTCCCAAAACTGCCAATTTTGACGAATTTTAGTATAATTTTATTTTTTTATATGGAATTTGGCAGAACTGTGGGCTGAAATGGGCGAAAGAGTCAGTTTTGGGGAGAAAAGAAACACCTATTGTCACTTTTGAATATTGATGTCTTGAAATTAAAATTAAACTTTAAACAAAGTTTGCTTAAAATGTTGTTCATTCAAAACGAAACTGGAAACATTTTATTACATTTACTTGTTTTTTTTTTTGTTGTTATTTTGTTTGCCCTTTAAAAATGTGGAGTGCATCATAAAACCAAAAAAGATCATAAAAACCTGCCTCTTACGTGGAAGCAATAATAATTATTGTTAAAGAGCTTCTTTAAGAAAATTGTAAACATTGCCATCGAGTATTTTACGAGGGTTTAGTCAGAAGAACGAACACGCCATCAACGATCCTATTTTAAGTTCCCCATAAACACATGCTTAACATTTTATGCATCCGAAGTCACAAGTACATACGGTACATAAGGAAATTCTTTAACATCTTCATGTTTGTGAGAAATGAAACCACTGCGTCCATATGTTGCAGTGGTCATTATTCGATAGATTGCGTCATAGTAGCTTTGTCGTTGTCGTCGTCTATTATAAAAGGAAGAGACCCAACTTTAATTACCTCAAACCATAAACGCAATGAGACAAAAAATAAAATAAAAAAAAAAATTATAATTAGTTCATAAATTTAAGCAGAGACTTATATGAAAACAAGAGTCCGTCCATTCCATGTATCATATAATTAACCCACTAAGGTTACCGCTGGCTTTTATACAGCTCTGCTACTGATGCTGGCTGAGATGAAGCTGATACTATTTTTTTTTGCAGTTAATTGAGTGCAATGAGATAAATGAATTACTTCCGAACATGCCACTGTAAGGCACCGTTTTTCGTCATCATCATCATCATCGTCGTCATCTTCTTTTTGTTGGCTTTGCTACACCAAATTATTTTATTATTATTTTCTGTTCCAGATATGTCTTAAGATACTTCAAAGCATTTAAAACTATCTATATATTTTGTTTTCTTTCTTTTTTTCAGCAAATCAAAGATGAACTGTGTGAAGTAGTATCGGAAATGGAGGCGCTAGATGTGCCTGAAGATTGCAAACATTCCAACAAAGATAAACAAATGTCGATAGGCCGTAAAAAGTTCAATATGGATCCGAAAAAAGGTGAGTTTTTCAATTAAATATATGTCGTTTAGAGATTTTACAATAACTTTAATAAATTTTAATTATTTATTTGTTCTTAGGATAAAATTGAACCGTGGCGTTATCAAACTTTAATGGGAAAGTCTTCTTAAAGTATGTTTTTTTTTGGTATAATGAAGTGCATCGTCTGATTTGACAAAACATTTAAGGCTTATCCAGGCCTCTTGAAAAACAATTCACATAAGATTCGCTGAGAGAGCTTTTCTTGCAGCTTCATAACATTTTGCATGTTTTTTTTTTCAATTACTTTATTTGTGTACATTTTTCAAACACAATTTTACAAACATTATGTATCATATTCTTTGAAAAATACTCATAGCTGCCCAACCTTAGTTTAGCAAAACCAAATAACCTCCAGTAGCCCTTCTATGATAATAATAAAATTATTCAAGTAAAGGAAATATACTGTCAATCAATATTTCCTTTTTGCGCTTTGTTGTTCCATGTACAACCTTTTAAAGAAACAAATAGAAAAAAAAAAATACCCGCCAAAAACCCATTTTTGGAAGAACCACAAACGATAATCATGGCATAATATTTGTTTTATAATTGCAATCATGTCTCCCTGTGCCTCATTCTAGATTCTCCATGTGACACTGTAATCATCATCATAATAATTATGGAATGCGACAGTGACAGCGGCAGTTTTATTGCTCATTGTGTTTGCCCATCAAGTCCAACGCTATAAGTCAATAGATTCTGCCTTGCCTTGCCCTTGTCACGCAAGCCACTTCTCCTATATGAATAGGCTTTTTTTTTATGGTAGTTAAATTGATTGAATCAAGGAAGGGCGTTAACGCGGGCGGCAGCAATTTACTTGGGATTTGATACAATCTTCTATGTAAACGGTGTTACGCTCTCTGCTTTGGTATATATCAATGGATCAAAACATCAAGCACATTGTTGTGTGTAATGAAGAGGAGCCAGTAGCTCCTCTGTGATGTTTCAAAAAAGGTGTACATACATATGTTGGTATAAGTTCATTGCGAACTTTACGTTTCGCCGATTAATTTCCGGTCTTGTCAATCAAATTGTTCTTAACATCGGAAAAAAAATTATACGTATAAGGGATAGGCCCGTCCTTAAATTTTTGCGCATTGTTAAGTTGACGTTTGATTTCCGCTACTGGTTCAACGATTTTTGATTAATTGGAGCTTGAGATTTGATTTATTTGCTAACCACTTTTTTTATTTTGATTTATTTATAGGCATTGAATATTTAGTAGAGAACAGACTGTTGCGGATGGATCCTCAAGATATTGCACATTTTCTATACAAAGGCGAGGGACTAAATAAAACTGCGATAGGTAAGTTACATTCATACATACATAAATGTTTCATAATAATATTTGTTTACCCAGTAGAATTGAATAATAAAATAGATGACTAATGATTGATAGACTTCGGGGCACAATTTATCAGATCTGAGTCGGTTGAAGTCTTTACAAACTTGACCATCGATGTTCATTCGATTTACATGACCCCTAGACTAGACTTTTGACGCTGTACAGGACTTACAATTTTACCTTAAATCTTTCTCATTGCTTACCCGTCTACACGACATGTCAATTAAATCGATTTTTCATTTTTACCTTCAGATTCATGTGAAGAATTAAGAATTTTTCAAAATTGTTTTTTTCTTGAAGTATTCTGCACAGTAAAAGAATTTATGCCTTTAATATAAATTTTCCAAATGAGAAACTCGATTTACAGTAAATCCGTAAACATTGAGAATCTTTGTTTGAAAAATATTGATGTATCGTTTTGCCTTTGTACCACAGAACTTATCAAATGTAAAGAGAAAATAAACTGCTTTTCAAAAATCCATCACCACACTGCTGGTAGTGTAAATAATTCCATTCACTAAAATGGTCTTTCATACTCCAAACTACATATTTGCTTCATATTTATTATTTCTTCAAATTCTATTTTAATTTCTATTTGACCCGAATGTGTAATGTAATTTTTATTTTTCAGGTGACTATCTTGGCGAAAAGAACGATCTCAATGAAGATGTGCTCAAAGCATTCGTTGCACTTCATGACTTTACAAATCTAATCCTAGTTCAAGCATTAAGGTACAAAAAATCAATTAATTTTTTATTTATAAATCTCTTTAATTATTATTATTTTTTTCAAAATTTTCACAGACAATTTTTATGGTCCTTTCGATTACCTGGTGAAGCGCAAAAAATCGACCGAATGATGGAGTGCTTTGCCCAGCGATATTGTCAGCTAAATCCTGACATCTTTACTAACACAGATACCTGTTATGTACTCAGCTTTGCAATTATAATGCTCAATACATCCCTACATAATCCATCGGTATGTAAATTACAAATTAGTCATAAAATATTTAAAGATGCTCCAGCCAGCAATATAATTTTACTGCACACTGGATGTTGTAAAAAAAAAATTAAACCAATTGAAAAACAAATGCATAGAGCAGCCACAAGTTATTTTGAATACGAATCAAAATCAAATCAAAGCTAAAGCAAAAAGACTTGGTTGTACAAGTAAAATAATACGGGCTGGCTTTGCGCGAGGCGCGTAAATTATGTTTTTTATTTATTTTTTTTGTAAAGCTAAAAATAGGTTAAGAGTATTAGTTCAGCGGCACGCTAAGTAGATTTTTGTTTCGATTGTTTTGTGATGCAAATTTTATGCATCTGGATGGATATTATAACATTTAGCTTGCATTACTAATTGTATGATAATTTTTCAGGTAAAGGATAAGCCAACCGTGGAGCAATTCATTTCAATGAATCGTGGTATAAATAACGGTGGTGATCTTCCTCGTGGACTACTAGAATCTTTATATGAATCTATTCGAACTGAGCCATTTAAAATACCCCAGGACGATGGCAATGACCTTATGCATACGTTCTTTAATCCAGACAAAGAGGGTTGGCTATGGAAACAAGGTGGCAGGTAAGGAAATTTTATTTCTTCGAAACCAATCAGGCAATATAATTCAATATTCTTATTTTGCTTATTAGGTATAAATCCTGGAAAAGGCGATGGTTCATATTGAACGATAATTGTTTGTACTATTTTGAGTATACAACTGATAAAGAACCAAGGGGTATAATACCATTAGAAAATATTTGCGTAAGTTAATTGCATTGTGGTTTTGTTAAAACAATTTTTAGAATTTTTTTTTTGTTATATTAGGTGAGAGAAATTCATGACAGAAGTAAACCCCATTGCTTTGAACTGTTTGCAACAGGAGGAGCTGATATTATTAAGGCATGCAAGACTGACTCAGAAGGAAAAGTAAGTTGATTTTTAAGAAAATATTAATTCATATAATTTATCTTCATTAAAATTGGTTTTATCAATCATTACCATCTTAAATTATTTAGATTAGGTTAGGTTGATGTGGCTGCCAGCAAAAATTTAAACACACCTAGAGAATTAGTTTTTCAATTTTTATACAACGCGACAAATCGTTAAATGATATGAAGCTTCTTAAAAAGGATACAATACTTCTTATTGGTTGATTTTACAGATACCGTCGGACTTGTTGGACTTCCATGCCAAAGGTCTGAAAATTTAATCTGAGCCTATTCCATCAAAAAAATATCAAATATATTTTTTAAAGGGGATAAAGTGTCAAATCCTTTAAGAGTATTTCTTTTCATATCTTAGACTTTTGGGGTTAGGCAGAAAATTGTAGTTCACCTCCATTCCTTTCGTTTATCAAAATGCACACAGAAATGGTTGACAGTTGTCACTAGTTCTGGTTCTTCAAAGTTCTGCCACCAAATTATTTATTTGCCAGATAATTTTGATAGAATTTTACTAATGGAGTTTAAGGCTTCCTGCACACTGAGCTTATCGTTAAAACCGCGAACAAGATCTTTTGTGCAGCGATATGCTCTTTACGACAACAGTGACAATTTTAAATCATTTTCACAATTTTTTGCAATGAAATTGTACTTGTAATTGTGATAAGCAACTTGTAATGTGCAACCTTACGCATAATGCCAGGTTGTCCATTAGAATAAATGTGAGCTACAATCAATCCTGTCAATCTGGGTATTTGTGTGCCCAATTGTATGATGGAGCCCAGGACATTTTCCTCCTTCTCCATTCACTTTCTACAAAAATAATTTTTATTTGGATACACAAATAATGGGCAATCTATCTAAACAAATCAAGCATTTAGAAAATTTCAGATTGAACAGACATGCATTTAGAACTGCTGCAATGCTGGGATGACCGGCAGTTAAGAGCTGTTACTCCTGTTTATACAAAGTAAAGAGACTTAATAAAGCCCTGACTATTGGAGAAGGTTCAGATATCTGAACTTATTTCCAAAAAGCGCTTCTATGATAACTAAGACGGACATTTTATATGTCTGTCAAACACCATCAGTGATATATTGACCGGTGTAAAAATGGATCGATTAATCTTTCCAGAATGATGAATTGTGAAACGATATATATATAAGTCACCCAACATGGAGAAAACACCATAAACAAATTTCAAGATTGTCCACTATATTAGGTCTGGAATGAAATTGGCCGTTGAGCAAGAGCCAGTCGATTCGGAACTGGTGAGCTGTAACCAATGTTTATTCATCAAGTGAGTTGTTCCCTTAAATTGTTATCCGAAAACTGTTAATCAGATGATTTTTGTTTGTTTATGATTATATTTGGTACTATGTTATGTTTATGAACAAAGAATATAAACAAAGTGAGAGTGATACCATATATCTATCTATTTGTCACTAAATTCAATTTTATAATATGGTAGTATTTGTATTTAATGTTTTTATCATAATAATCATCAGCAAAAAACAAGAAATTTTGAAAAATGAAATAAATTCTAACTAGCCAAACGGAAAAAGATGGTGAACACTATCTCAATGAGTATTAACACATGTCAAGGATTTAGAACCAAGGTGAAGGTTTTAGAACCAATCCTAAAAATGTGAGATGGGCTGACAGATTTTGTGTGAGTAGCTTTTAAATATTGATTGCATTCTTTTATACTCATACATGGATTTTTCAAAAAAAAATTCATACGTGTTAATACACTGTCACTGTGAGTTAGTGTGGAAGAACTTTTACAACAGAGCCAAAACATTTGCAGCATTAATAAGCTGTGAAAAGATGTTTTTAATTTAGAGTCTGTGAAAAGATGATATTTAACTGATTTGAAGGCATCGTCCTTTGCTGCTTGTCATCATCCGTAGCCAATTAAATCGGAAAATTATGCTCTGCTTTGTAAAAGAACGATGTTATTTAATATTAACAAGTCCATGATTAAAAAAAATTAAGTCAGTGTTTAAGTTGTGCCTTGCTTTCCTGCATAGTCTCAATGTACGAGTATTTCATTATTAAATTCCTTAACACATAAATGTATGTATAAAACGAAATTTTTGTTTTAGGCACCTACATACATATTATGATTCGCGACTCGCAAGTTTTTATTTGCCATAACCGTTTGCGATTCGCCTAGGTAACCAGCCCTATACTGCTATACGATTCGATCGAAACTTTTGACTGACGTCAATTTTCATTAAATTTACGTTTTATTTTTTTAAATCTTCTGTGTTTCGAATGAAAATCTAATTGTTTGAATATTTTTATCGACATTTATACCAAATTTGGAACAATCGTTTCCCTCCGATGCAATAGATAGCAGAATACAAACTTTCACGCGAACGTTTAGCAGAATAAGGCTAAACATTCACCTGAAATGTCAAATATTTGGCAAATTGAAATGTTGCTCTCTATCTTTATCGGACATTCGCCTCATCAATTAAGATTGGTGCAATTTCGAACTGTAATTCTTAGTACCTTTGAATAAAATCGCAGTTTTTATTCTTGAAATTTTGAAAATAGACTCAGTGAATCGCGAGTCATAATAGGGGCCTTAGTTATTTTGTGTATGTTCTTATACTTAAAAAAAATTCTTTTTCCTTTCAGGTTGTTGAAGGCAAACACACTGTCTATCGAATGTCCGCAGCAACAGAAGAGGATCAACAAGAGTGGATAAAACGTCTAACACAGTCAATCAGTCATAATCCATTTTATGATATTCTAGTACAAAGAAAGAAAAAGGCACTGAGCAATAGTTAGTATTAAATCTAGATTAACAAAAAACAACAACAACAAACATCGAAGAGATCCTTCAAAGAAAAACTAAAAAAAACGGTTTAAAGTTTCATCTGGTCTGGTTTCCTGTTTGCATGCAAATAATAATCACAAAAATTGCTAAATTATTCTACACATTCAAAATAAACACACACACAAACTATGTATTTACACCACCGACCGTCTCGTCGTCGTTGATGTCGAAGTCCTAAAAGTAACAAAAAATGTGGATTGTTCGTTCTACTTATGTTTTTTTAAATTAATTTATATAATTTTTCTTTTTTGATTTCGTAAAAAAATAATAATTGTTTTCTTGCATTAGGACACACTAAATTTGTTAATTAAAATTTAATTTACACATGCATGCAACTAAATAATATTATATCCGTAGATAAATCCTGATTATAGATTCTAATTTAAGTAATCCGTTTTTTTTTCTTCTTTTTGTTGTCTCTATTGTGATATAATTTATTTTTGTTTAGACTTATATATAATTAAAAAAAAGAAAGAAATGTTATATAAAATTATGGTCATTTTTTTGTTTTTGTTAAAAAGGTGATGACAAAAAAAAAAAAACGCTTAAAAAATAAGAAAAAGAGAAGATACATATAATTAAATAATTGCAATAAAATCATTATACAAATCATTTATATAAAATCAAAAACACACCCTTGTAATTAAATAAACTGCAGAAACTTTAATTGAAAAACAAAAAAAAAACATATCGTAATCTATTTTGTAAAAAAAAAACACTAAACACTTCGACAGAAAAAAAATACCACATTAGAAAATAATTCATTTGCTTGATGCGGTAGAATATCTAATTGAAGGCGCACAGAATTATACCAATACTAAAGATTTTTAAATACTTTTATTTTATACAGCATTTGTTCAAAAACCCAGAGAAAATTGTAAAAAATAGATATTATTTTATTGTTATTGTGAACAAAATAATATTCAGGTATATGCGATTGATTTGTAAAACCTTTAGTGAATTAGAACAATATTATTCTGAGCACCTCATTTATTGAAATTGTAAATATTATCTCTGTGGGACTAACTTAAATCTTACTTTAATGTCAACATAAATCAATTATCCGGGTTCCCAGATTTTTGTAAAGAATTTCAAATTTTTGCGAAGTTATTTCATTTGATGTATTCTTAACATTCTAATGAGCTTGTCTCTTAAAGATAAATGTCGAATTATCTGTTTGCTTCAGTTCCCTTCTTTTTAACATTTCATTTTGCAACAATACATAATGCTAGTTATTCATTGTTTAAGAATAAAGCTCATGAGCTTGCTTTTCCTTGTCTTTATCTTGAAAAAGATTGTTCGAATAGATTGTTTGTATTTACAGATAATGAGCTTATTACCTTCGATTTTAAGCAACTTACTTGGAATTCTACCCATAATGTACCGATGTCTCTTAACGTGATCTTTATTTACCCATCACCTGTCGTAGGTTCCGTGGTTCTGATGTTTTTTGAAACTTTTTTCCTTTGAATTGCTGTGTTTTATAACATTTTCGTTTTCTACAATCGAATTCAAAATTCGATGTAGTATTAATTGGGAAGTAACCGTATTTTCTCGACAATTTTCAAGCTTTGGCCTTTGTTCCTAACAGGAGATTTATATAAAGTATACATTTCCTTTTTTTCTTTTCTATTTTTTCAAAATCAGCTCTTTATATTTTATATGTAGTGCAAGTACATAAATCTTTCCTTCCTCAATTCTTAAGGTTTTTTGTTTTTATTGTTCCTGCTAAAAAATCTTTTTGAATACATTTATAAAGCTAAACAGAATTGTTCCATTATCTTATGCTGTGATACAAAAATTAGGTATGAAATCGTTTACTGCATTTATTTTAAATGGTATTTTATAACTCCGTAAAAATATTAAATACATACTATAAATTCAGAGGCTTTTTAAGCCGCTATACCGCTCCACAACACACCACACGAGATATGTGTGGTTTCGGCTATATGAGTTAGAGTTTGGAAGAGCCTCAATGTCATAATTAAGATCATGTGATTCAATTTAAGTTGAAAACTAAAATGTTCCATCCACCTTTTTATTAAACCCTTATAATTCTCTATAATTTCTGAAGTAGAAAATGGAGAAAAAACATTAAAAACAAAATAAAACTTTTCCGTTAATATTTCCATTACGTATAAACAATGTACATAGTATGTATGTATATTTTGCTATTATTTAATATTTTTTAATATTTATAATTTAATTTGGAATTTCTTGGTTTTTATTTCAAAAGCGTGCTTAAGTCTTAATATAAAAAATCACGCTCTGTGATAGTGAATTAAGGTAGACCAACTTGAATAGGCGATAAGATGCTAATTGAAGATAATATCATAAATAAACGAAAAGTAGTTTTCCTGTATGTTAAATAAATTATTTAACTAAAACTTACTTAAGTGAAAGGAAGTAATTTTGTATTCCAATTTTGACCAATTAATGCCATCAGCTGTCAAGTTTTCGTGTGTTAACCTCCTTCGGAAGCGCTTTTCACTAATAAAATTTTTAGTTGACGGTTTGTAATATTATAGTATTCTATTTACCCTTATGTGGAAAATGGGTCAGACTTAGAGATTAAATTTAACATTGAATATGGAACATGTGGAATGTTTTCACAAAGACGTGGCGCGAATTGTGCCCTCTTGTTCTGATGCTCAGTCTGCTTGAGTCTTAAGTGTCATTATTTCTTTCGTTGGATTTATAATCAAAAATTAAGTCCAGCGCAAATAGGCGAAGTGTGTTCCTGAAACCCAATTCCAAGTGTTATCATTACTATCACATAGTGTGTGTGCAATCTGAAATGTCAGTGTAAAGTAAATTACAAAAAATAAAAATAGCAACCAACAACCAAAATGTTTCTCCTTATAAAATAAAAAGTTTGTATTTTAATTTTTTTGTAAATATTTTTAATTATATAAATTCAAACAGTAAAAAACCTGCATCACTCTCATTAATAATTTAGTTAAATAAATTGGATTTACATATGTATTTTATTTTTTTCATATATTAACTATATAAATAGTTAATAAAAAAAGAGTTAGTAATTTTATTTTTTACTTAGTACCTTTAGCTTTTAATTACAAATATTTACCATGTACATATAAATTTATTTTTTTTTACTTTAAATTTTTACCCCAAGTGTTATGTTATAGTAAAAAAATTAAATCGGATTTTTTTTTAATTTTAAAAGAAAAAACAAACTCGAACAAGATTGAAACGAAGGAAAGAAAAAAAATATTTAAAAGAATATATCACGACAAAAAAAATAAATAAATAAATAAACTTATTGAATGCAATATTTAAAACAAATATAATTATAAATACAATCCGTTTGGAGAAATTATAAGTTTTCCTAAATTTATTGTATATGAAAATAAATTTATATACATATGTAGGTATTCTATGATATGTATTTACACATTTAAAATTATTATTACAATTAATAATAAGAGTGTAAATTATATAGCTTTAGTATAAAAACTTTATAATTTGTAAAATAAATTGAATTTTTTTATAAACCAATATTATTTTATGCTATATATACGTAAATTAAAATATGAAAAAACGAAAAAAATAAACACATTTTACATAAATTAAAAACAAAATAAAACTGTTTAAATTAATTAAAATAGTTCGTAAAGATAATGTACATTAAGAAGTTCATTTCTTTATCTGTGTCTATGTTCATCAACAATAACAACTGGAATTTCAACTCTATTTGGTCGTTAACTTTTGTTTAAAAAAAATTATTAAAATATCAACATGAACATAGATTAGGTTAGGTTTACGTGGCTTTCAGCAGAGACGCTTGACACACAAAAATAGGTTGGCCCATTGTGATACCCTATGGGCATGAATTACAGGAATTATTAATTTTAACTTTTCATAGGACATTTTAGAACTCATGCTGTGGCTTAATAGTACTTAAAAATATATGTCAAGATTTGTATTTATTTTGTTATAAATATATACATAATTTTGTATAGAACAACAATTTGGTGGCGTCGTGATGAACCAGGGCCTAGTGACTTACAGTTACAAGTTACAACTCTCCATTCCTGTTTGCGTTTTGTTAGTTAGCAAGAATGGAGGGAACAGTTTCTGCAAAAACTGAATGGCTTAGATAAGAGGCAGAGTCTAAACTTTCATTTGATACCTCATTCATAGAAGTTCCTTATGAAATAATAATTACTTAGGTTGCCTAAAAATCAACTGGAAAATGCATTTTCCAACGAAAGTAGCCAAGTAAAGCTGGTTTTGTTGATCACCCTTATTCCGTAAGGCGTTTTAGTAAATAGACACGACTCTAGAAGCGGCAATTGGAGTTTTAGTAAAACTACTATCGTTTTAATGGTTAGAAAGGTGAAGAAACATTTAAACCAATTAGGGAGGTTTGCTGATACTACACATAACGATTTAAGTTGAACTTAATTTCTTAAGTATCACTTTATGACATGGAAAAAGTACCCCTTAAGAATTTAAGTTCAACTTAAATCGTTATGTGTAGTGTCAGCAAACGGGCCTTAATGCTTCTGGACCCGTTTCATTTTACTAAAACGCCTAACGGAATAAGGGTGAATGCCTGTAATAAAGCTAGGGTTGGGTATCCTTTTTTTAACAGCTGCGATGAAATAGGTAATCTTATACGGTCGCCTCCCGGACTATTCCGCCTTTCATTGAAACTCATAACTTATTTTTTTTTTAATTTTTATTTTGATGCTAAAAAAAGCTTTTGATTTAATTACTTTTTCTAGCCAAACAAATATTTCATTTTGACTTAACATTCCACTTGAAATGACTTTTTATTATTTCAATTATAAATTGGTAAGGAAGTTCAATCACTGTAATAATGAAAATCATTTTATGTGAAAGGTTGGGTCAAAATTGAAAATTAGTTTTTGAAAAAAGCCAGTCGGAATAAAAAAGGAAATGATATAAGTAGTAACTTTGTTCTAAATTTAGGCTTACCGAGTTTACTTACATTCAAATCACCCTCTTCGACTAGCTTACCTACAGCCTCGACCTCGAGGATAAAGCATTTAAAACCTTTTCAAAATTTTCAGCGAGGAAAACACAACAAAACAATTAATAAATAATTTTTTTTATTAAAAAATATAAAAATAAAATAATTTGACATTAACCTTATTGATATTTTAAAACTATTCACGGATTACAACCTTTTCGATTTCCATACAATATTTTGTATTCTGGTACAATTTCCTTTTTTATTAGAGCATTCATAAGAGTAACATGTTTTTCACGAACTAAATCTCGTTTGAAAACTTTAATGCCTGGACTGTGTATTAGAAAAGCATTATTTAACACATGATATTCATAGTCCAGCAAGCACATGGCGAACCCCTCAAAGGAAAAGCAAAGAATAAATATTTGTATTAAAAAAACAACATCAAAACTCTTACTTGTATACGTTTATTCTTTTGGCCTTCCCATGTGACTCGTTCATCAAAGAATGGCTCACCATTATCACTTACATAAAATGGCTCCCAATAAATTTGCTTTGATCTTCTTTGTCCAACAACAAAAACATTCATTTCATCCGTTTCATTAGTCGCCATCCATTCTGTCATATTTGGAATATTATGACAATAACTGCAAACTTTCTTGTGAAATGGAATAGCGGTTTTATTGGATAAAAGTTCTTGAAGTTCTGTCTTGGTTTCAGGCATTCTTGCATTCTTAACAATTTCAAAAGCTGCTAAAGGAAAAACTCTGAAAAAGAAAAAAATGTAATAATTCTATTTCAAGTCATCAGTCAATCCTACCTCGGTCTTTCACCAGACAACACACTTGAATTCCGAAGAACCATTTTGAGGAATTCATCTACAAAACCTGGACTCGGATAGAGCTCAATATCACTTGCAAATATAAAGTGGGTGAGAGCAGCTTTTCGGGCAATATTTCTACCCACATTAATGGGATAGGCAAGATTATGACTTTGTTTGTACATTGAGCTTCGATTTAAGTTGTCATATGGTGGTGGCAAGGAACAATCATATGGCCAATTTAATGCAGCTGTTTCAGTTAAGGGCACAACATTGGGCATATGGCTTTTGGGGAAGTATATGTGAAAGGTTACATAGTATTGTATTAGGGAACTTTCCTTGAGGCAATTGCGGACGTATTGAATAGCTTCTAGGGTTTGACCGAAATCCAATCCAGGGGCGTAGATTGCAAAACTCACTGGGGCATTCCATCTGAAAATACATAAATAATTCAAAATAATCAACACATTTTGGAATTACGAAAAATTGGAGTAATTTGATTAACATCTCGGTTCAATTTTTGCCCTATTCCAAAATGTAGTCAAGATATATGTAGAAGTTAAGGAAAAATTGAAACAAAAGTCTTTAAAGAAGAATTTTATAAACAATGAACGAAGCAATGTTAGGACGGGTCTTCTAGTTTCAAGTAAATGTATTTCAACGGAACAAGAAAGGTAAAAGGCGATCAACCGATACTACATATTATGTTTATCAAAAACAGTAATCTTTATTGATTTCTATGAGGAAATACGATTTTCTAGATAAAACCAAAAATTAATCTATTTTTTTTCGTAGGACACGGAATTGAATAACCCGATGAGACATGACTTATTTTTATTTTACGTCAATAATTTAAATTTTTTATTGCAAACATGTACATATACATATATTATGTAGATAGATCTAAATTTATTACTTATAAAAATAAGATAAGATAAGTAATTTAGTTGGTAAAAATATTCATCAGATAAAATTCGTTAGAAAAAACTTTACGCATTAGATTTGGTGATTTAAACTTAATATAAGGCGGGTTTTAGTTGAGAATACTTTTGATGGATTAACATAACTGATAACGAGGTAGGTATCAGTTAAAAGTTCCAATTAAATAAAACAATACTGCAAGATAATAATATTTATAAAACATTGTTTATGATGTCGTTGACAATCATAAACTTTTTACAATTGCATCCTTGAATGATTAACATACATACATTCTATTAAAATGTGTTTTGTTTCATTTTGTATGTATGTTATTCAATTAATCTGAATAAAAAAAAACTAAAACATCTGAAAATATCAGAGTTTCGTTTTAATTCTAATGGGTGGTTCATTTAGCGACATTGGTGCGAAATTTTAAACAGCCTGATGTTAATGAAAATTGTTGTTCTACATTTCGTTTAATTCCATTTTCTGAACGAATTGAAATCCACTTTGTTTATGTTTTAAGGAATTGATGCAGTTGCGTTTAGTTTTGTATTTCTTGGTGGAGTGAAAGCAAAAATTCACTGTTATTTTTAGATGGATCTTTATGAAAGTCTTGTATGCCGTTGTTGGGGCCTTTGTCGGTAAACTGTGCCTACGTTCTGTAATAGCCTTTACACACCGAATCAAAATCTAGATTTCGAGCAAAAATCACCAAATCTCATTAAAATCAACAAGATTTCCCATACATTTTCAGATTTTGTAATCTAGTAGGTTACTGCGAAATCTCCTCAAAATCTTCTTGGAACGGTCTGAATGTGAAACAAACACACTTAATTACTCAATTGTCTCTTCAGTATAACAGTTCAGTCATAAAAAAAGAGATGATGAAAAGAGGGTTTATTACATTTATTGAGTGTAGTGTACTGAGATAGTGGGATTTCATTTGCGCATATTTTCAACATAAGGGGAAAGAAAAAAAGGAAATGTGTGTACTTGTTTTGGAAATTTGAAATTTGTTTGAAATCTCAAACAAAATCTAGTTAATGTGTGGTGTGAACGATTCGACGAGATTTGGAAATCTTGTTGCCGAAATCCGAGATTTTGGTTCGGTGTGAAAACCGTATAACTCTCGCATCGATAAAATTGGTCGAGAAACGATGAAAAATGGAACAAAACTCATACGATTTGTTTCAATTTTCATCGTTTCTCGACTAATTTTGTCGATGCGATAGTTACATTGAAAAAGTCTTAGATTACCATATTATGTTAACTGATGGAAGCTTCTCTCAATAAGAACATATTTCTAAATGCTATCACATTTTATTTAGAAACCGGCTTCATACTCATCTTTGGGTTCGTCTTGAATGCAGAAGATCCCATCCAAAACGTTTTGGACCCCCATTTTCATATCTAGGGCCCTCAGATCTTTTATTAAATATAATTATTTAGTTGCTATACTTTTTATGTGAGCTTTTAAAAAAAACGCATTTTTAATGCACTATTACCGACAAAGGCCCCAACCACGGAATGCAAGACTTTTATATTTGCTTATGAAAAGTTAAGATCTATATAAAAATACCAGTGAATTTTTGCTATCATTCACACCCCAAATTTGCTGTGGAATCGGTCTATAAAAAACTAATATAAACAATTCATCAAAACATTCTATATAAATAAGAATATGCGAGTGTTCCTTTGTTCCTAATCTCAAATATCGGAAACTTCTTCACCGATTTGTTTGGAATTTTGACACAACATTTAATTCGAATACGCGCGTATTTGTATTTTTTAGTTGGGCATAAAAGCAACATCCGCTATACTGAGATCAGAAAACTTTCTTAGTTTTTTTGTCAAAATTCTAAAAACTATTATAGTGTAAAATGGGGAAAATTAATGGAATTAGATTTTAAAATTTTTGTTTTAAAATTTTTAATTTTTAACTTTAACTTTAGGATAACTTTGTATAAAAGCAAAAAAATATTAACAATACATACATATTTTGAAATAAGATGTACTAAATAAAGAAAATTGTTGAGGAAAAAATAGAAAAAAATGTTGCTACCTTTTGATTCTATTCAAGTTTCTGCTAATTTTGTGGGAAAGAAGAATTATTTAGCAAGTTGTCAGTTTCTTCCTTTTAGGAACAAGCACTACATATAATATATGCTCTAAAAGCCCTTCCACACTATCCCACTGAGTATTAATACAAAGTGGAAAAGAATTCCATGCTTCTGCCAAATTTTTCATTTTTCATTTTTTGACCACACGCAACAGTTTAATTTAACCTCAATAAAAATGTAATGAAATGTGTGACAGAATTAGAACCATTTCTAAAAATTCTCATGTATTAACACATGTCAAATCGTGTAGGCTGGGAGTATCATATTTTGTTTCCACACTATTATACATGATTTGTTTCACACTTTTTTGACATGTATTAATACTCAGTGGGATAGTATGGAAGGGCTTTAAGGCTCATCCTCACCTTTCATCCTTCTAATCCTACTTATGTGTTTTTTTGGATTTTTATCCTCCCTCCATATTCGAACGTCTGCAAGGTTATAAGATACTATTTTAGTACACAGACAGAGGTTGCGTGCTCCGGAAGCTCAGCTAAGCAGACGTCTAAAAGCTTTAAGAGATATAATACAATTTTTACTCATGATATAAGGGGCCAGTTATAGCTTTCAGTGAAAGTCATAATTGAAAATTTTAATTTTAAGTTTTGAGGCACTTAAAAAGCGAAATCAGTGATTGGGTGGGTTGAATAAAAATTGCCTTACATCTGAATTTTCAGATTTCTGAATTTATGTCGTTGAACGCAAAACAATCTGAAATTTCAGTCGAAAGTCATTGTGAAAATTCCTCCATCCCAAAGGATTTACATTGAAGCGAAATAAAATGGAACTTTAATTACATTCGTAAATTAAACATTGAGTGTGAGTAGGTATGAGGATGAAAATATATGTTACTAAATCAGTAACAGGTTTTATTAATTTCATTAAAAGTCCTTTTATTGATATGTATGACTTACAAAAACATAGAAAAACTTTCCAAACATCAATATAAAAAATTATTGATTTAAAAATTCACTGAACAATAAACAAAAATTTCGTTCATAGAAATAAGTATAAATTTTCGTGACAAAAACTAAAAAAATCAACCAACAACAAGACGAAAACTATAAAGTTCAACTTTTATGTGCAGTGCTTCAGCTGATTTGGGACTTCCCCCACCACACTGTGAGCCTGTTTGTTTCATTATGAGAATCTGATCCAGATCAGATCATGTGAATAAGAAAATGCAGCTATTGGCATTATCGCTTACCAAAATTTGTAAATTTCTTACGATACCTGGATTTGTTAACCCGTGCAAAACCGGGGCAGGCCAGCTAGTTCATAATGAATTACTCAAGCTTTATTAGAAAATTATTCTATTTTTTCTTTGCAAAATTGTTCGTCTAATTATTTTGTTAGATTTTCACTTCTTTTTTCCCCTTAAAAATATCAATAATTCTCACTCCAATTTCACCCCAGTGTAATTTCACTTTTCAAAATAATTAAAAATGGATGCATTTTCCATTTTGACAGTTCGAAGTAATTGTGAAATTTTCGAAACCGGAGAAATTGTAGAACATGGAATTTCATGAAACTGAAATTTTAATTCAAATAAATTTTAATCGAAATGCAGAACATGGGCGTAAAAACATAAAATAGAGATTTGATAACTTAAACTTGAATAAAATTTTAAAAAGATTTATCGATACTTAACCCGATTAAAATTTGCAAAATCCACTTTTTAAACTAGTATCCTGTATGTGTATCCTACAATAAATGTCTTAACATCGTTCTAATATCTAAATCGACTTAAATTGACGCTTTTTTTAAGAAGCGATTAATGGCTTTTAACGCACGGTTCATGTGCATATCAAATTGCCATGATATTTTTGGTCTGAAGTACATAGTCCAGCACAGTCCGGCGTTTACAAATTGTTACGAAAATCTGTGTTCTCCGAGAAATTTCGTGCGAAACCAGCCTAGTTCCTTTACTCTGAAACTTTCAGCATTTTTCTGAATTCACAAAAATCTGTCAAAAAAAATATACTAATGTACTAATTCTCCACATTAATCGGCCTACCGAACTACCAAATAAACGCCATATCAAGGAAAAATATAATGATCTTGATTTAAAAACATACAAAATTTAACTCCTGCAGTAATTGAAGCTAGCTGACTTTCCGAATCATCAACTTTTCAGTCGTTTGTGATTTAGGAAAGTTTTATTCCAGTTAGAACGTAATTGCGAATAGCGCCCGTTATCGCGCCATTATAAAGGACTATTTGTTTATTGATATTGAAGCCCAGACTAATACCACGCGAAATGTTATAACGCACCATCGAAAATAAGAACTTAAAAAATGGGTCATTTTTGCGCAGTTCTATGATTTACATTAAAAAGAATGAACAGCCGTATCGCGAAAGAAATTTCCCATTTTTAAAAATTTGCTATCATCTTGAGAAAATATTCCTCTCAGCAAAATATCAAAATATCGTGAATAATTGATTCTGGGGAACTTTTTCCTTCAGCCTTATTGTAAGTTTCACCCGTAAAATAGTTCACTTTAAAATTTCTTGTTCGGGCGGAATTTTGAAAGCAATTGTGAGTTTCGCCCGAACGAAAATTCTTTAGCCTACTTAAAATAAAATTAAGGCTTTCATAGCATTACATTCCGCCCGAAATGAATTTTCACATAATAAAGAGAATTTTTCGAACTTGAGATTTTGGTTCAACTCACAATAGGCGAAAAGTGCAATGTCGAATGTTCCGGGTGGAATGTTGTTCGGGTGAAACTCTCAATAAGGCTGCTTATTTCAATGCAAACATTTCCGCAAGAAGTTGTCAGAGAAATATTATTTCATGAGAGATTCGCGATGGGAAAAATTTTTCCCCGGTAATTTTGTTTGGCGGAGAAATGAAGTTCCCATTAAATTAACGATAGGGCTGAATCTTAAAAAAAAAAAGAATTTTAAAGAATGATTCTTTTTAGAAAATTTTGTTTTTTTTTTTGAAACCTCTATATGAATCACTCATTATACAAGTATGTATGTATGTATATACTAAATTTTTGTGTTCATTGTTGTATAATGTAATAGTAAAAAAAAACCATTTCCACCACTTGATTTATTTTCGAAAAAAAATAAAAAAGGTTCCACATACGCCACCCATCACTATCAGTAATGTTTCAAACAAATTTGTATAAATTTTTTGTTTTTGAAAAACTTTAAGTGTGTTTGTGCGAAACAAAAGTTTTTTTTTTCTAAAATTTTCGTGCCAACTTAACATATTCAGCTAAAACTCAAAACAGAAATTGAACAGAGATATATTTTTAATTTAAATGACAGTTCACTTGGGTCGATTTAAGTTGACCAGAATTTAACAAAAATTGCTGATTAGTCCTGTGATATCGCAAGGAGGAAATCCCAATTTGTTTTGTCTTTAAAGGCCGTTAAAAGTTAGATAGAATTATTGATTGTTGCTTACTTACTTTGAAATATTTTTATAAAATCAAAATATTGAGAATATTGAATTAATTATTATTAAGGTTTTGAGAACAAAATTTATTCGATATGCAACATTTAAAATTCTATCGAAATCTTCGATTTTTCATTAAGAAATATGAAGGTATAAAAATTTCAACTAACCTCGGCAATAATTCCTTCAAATTACCCAAAAATGTCAGATCTCCATGGGTTGTATAAGTTATGCTCTCAGCACAATTCAATGCACCATGATCAGCTCGAATATAATTTTTAAGAATCCAAAATGATCCATCTTCGATTTTTTCCAATTCGAATGGTCTATCGTAGCACCTTAAAATTAATTTCAAATCTTTAGCTTGATTTGATATTTCTTCACTAAAAATTAATTCCTCCGTCTCATCAAACACATAATCACTATTTGTTGTTTGCGAATTTAATAATAAAACACCAAATAACGAAAAGAATAAAACTATCGTTAGGATACTTTTTAAATTATTATTACTTTTTCGCATTATGTTTGCGGTTGATATAATATTTGAGTTGTGATACACTGCAGCTTGCGTTTGTCCATACTAAACTGTCAACACTGAATAAACCCTCGATCTATAGCTTTTGAATGATTCCCGCCGCGCACAAGACCTTAAAATGTAAACATATTGCTACCGCGGATGTTGATAGATGAAAGGGAGGGGGTGAAAAGAATAATGAGATATCAGTTGGTAATATTGGTTGTATATAGATTTTCAATGTGTTGTTTGAAAGTTTGACGACGTGTTTTTTTTTTTGTTTCGTTAACTTTTTACTAAATTAGCTTTATGTGCCGATTGCCTTATAATCCTCAACAATTTTTACGTGTAATTATCCAAATAAATAAGCTAGAAGTTAGGTAAAGCTTTACTTCATTCCATCCGATAAGCAATCGAATATCGACTACTGCAATGAAAATTTCCTTTAATGCAGAAAACACATCAATGTCAAATTGATTATTCGAACGCATAAATTAGAAGTAATGAAATTGATTTTCGTCATTTATAATTTCTTTATATTTTTTTTAAATTATTATTTGCCGCCATATTATTCACTCGATTCATCCAGATTAAAACTTTAATCCGGATGTATTATTATTTTTTACATTCGGATTTAAGTTTTAATCTGGACGAATCGAGTGAATAATATGGGAGTAAGTATATTTTATGAACATAGATTTTTGAAAAGAAGTTTGTCTTTATTTTTTCTTCATCCAGTTTCCTCCGGGGTTGGAAAAAAAAACACGCCTATAATATTGCAATCCCCGTTTAAATACCAGCTTCGATAGATTTAGTTGGAATTTGAAAAGGATAGCTTGATTTCGACTTAATGGCGGGTATGGGCTCGTTCAAGCTGAATTTATACCATTTCAACTTCGCGCAGGTATGCCAAGGGATCGAATCGCTGTTCGAGTTAACTCTAATTCTCTCATAAACGCAGCTTCGAATTAGGGCGATTTTCTTTTTTAGTTCACAGTAAGCCATTGAGATATCAAAAAAATTAGTGTTTCCTCTAAAGATCAGTCAGATCAGAGCGATCAACAATTGTGTTTCAATTTTCAATCGGAGCCAATAGCTCAGGAAATTTTTATCACTTCAAAAAAAAAAATCCGGCAGAGCAGAACTTTGTTATGGAGTGCTTCATTTGTATATCGTAAGCGTTCAAGGGTATAAAATTTTGTGGAGTGCCACGGAAGAAAGCTTAGATATATTTATGAGAATATGGAGGGCTCTAAGCACTCAGAAAAATAAATCTCACAGTTTAGACAGCATGCAATGAGAATGTTGCTAAGAAATCGTTTTAAGATTTCGGAGAAAGCTAAGACCTGCTTTGAAGAACTCCGAATTGATGGATTGGCTTATATGTTGTTAGCCGTGTTTTATTTTATTTTTTTTTAAGTGAATAGCCAGCCAGGAGTAAGTACTCCGTATGTCTTAATGGCAATAGCCAGCAACTGTTCAGTGCTAAGGTAGAAAGAACCTTTGGACTCCTTTTCATTCCTAATGCACTGAACACAGTTCACCCATTCGGAATAAATATTTGACCGGCAAAAATTTAATTGTATGTAAAATTTTTTTATTTCTGTATTAATTAGAAACTGTATGTAGATATGTTTAGTTTTTCAGGAAAATCGGAAGCGAGCTTAAGCCATCTTGGAATTTTCTAAAACAAATTTACTTAAAATAACGTAAAATTAAAAACAACGGCAACCCTTACAAAGTCTTTTAATATTTTATTTGATTCAAAGCCAGAAATCCATTCTGAAATTCTATTTTTAAATCGAATTATTTAAGTGAATACTTTTTGAAAAATTAATTTTCAAACTCAAAATTCTGAACAAAAAAAAATTTAAACTATTTTTTTTTTCAAAATTGTACGTTATTAAGAAGTATCAATGTTTTTAATATTCAATGCCCTTATCAATTTTAAGTCAAATGCTAATACCATATGCTAAGATGTCTTCTAGTTTTTGAGAAAATTGAAAAGAAAAAATGATATAATATGACATTAAGTGTTACCGTTGTTCTTAAATATTTTATTGAATTTATTTAATATTTTAAGTCCATTTTTTTTAGAAAATCCTAGATGGCGGCTTAAGCTCCATCTCGATTTTCCCGAAGAACCACCCGAAAAAAAACCCTTAAACGAAATTGTGAAAGAAAAGTGTAGGTAAGTTTCCATTAATTTGGCTACAATCCTTGGTTTGAATTGTTCTAAAAATCCTATTTCCACTAAACAAGTAGTAAAGTACATTTTGTTATTTTCAATTTTCTCAAAAACTTGAATAAATTTTAGCATCTGGTTTTTAGTATTTGACTTAAAACTGATAAAAGCATTGAATATTAAAAACAAAAATACAACTTAAGAACGTAAAATTTTGAAATAAAAAAAAATTATTTTAAAATTTTGTTTAATTAAATAATTTGACTGAAAAAAATAATTAATATGACATTATTAGTGTTGCCGTTGTTTCTAAATATTTTTTTTTCTATTTTAAATCATTTTTTTTAGAAAATAGGTGTGTTTTATTCATTGCTGCATAGCCAGCGCAGCACAATTGTCTGAATAAAACGATTACTCACTCTATACGTTCATTTCAACAATTCAAAGTTCAAAGTGCTAGCACAGCCATATTTTTTTTTACTGACTTCTTTTTCGCCAGCAAACAAATTGTTTTTGTTTGCCAAGGGACATTTTGCTGCGCTGGCTATGCAGCAATGAATAAAACACACCTAATGTTACCCTCCAACGAATAGTGAAAAAAAAGTGTAGATACAATTAAAATTGTTTCCCTTTCCTAGTCAGTTCTTTTTTTTCCTATTAAGCGAATTGAGCTAAGTAGTGCGTGTGTATAAATTTGTAAAGATGATTTTGTCATATATTCAATTGAAATCCAAAAAAGAGTGGAAAAGTCCGAAAATCCAATGCAATGAACCTAAATTCCAATTTTATGGTGACAATTAAAACTTTTTACTATATGAAATTACACCTTCAAATAATTACACGAAACAAAATTAAAATATCTGTTTATCTCAGTACCCGATCGCAGACGAATGTAAACTAAAAATATGAGTGTAAAGTTGTTTTTTTTTTTCTCATAAAAAGTTTCACAGCATTACAAATTTATTTCAATTGGGTCATTCAAATAACATTAAATAAATTTACTTTATCAATATTTGTGATGTTTTTAAGTTTAAAGTGTCATTAAGTGACGTGAAGGTGAAGTTAAACTGAAGTACATATTAAAAAAAGTTGGTTATATACAAGTTCTGATAAAAACTTTTAACACTGCAAAATATTTAAATATTCACTTAATCCTTTTTTTTCATGACATTTAAAATAAGTTAACTGCAAAAAACACGACAGAGAAAAGGTGTGTTTCTTTACTTCTCAAAACTATCACTAATTATTCTACCCATTTCAGTTCTGTTCTGTCAAAGTCCATATAAAAAAATTAAAATTGGACATTGGTCAAAATTGAATGTTTTGGGAAGTAAAGAAACGAGCCTTAAGTTTTTGTTTTTTTAAATTCTTGAAATTTAGGTAACTTATCAAGCTAAGTGGGCAAACACATGTCTCACCACATTTGTATGTGCTTGTGTTTTCCTATAATGAGAAAAAAAATTGTTCAAAGTTTTTATTATAAAATTTATAAGTGCATTATAAGTAAATGGTAAATATTGTTCTACTAAAAAACATTACAAAATATTTTTTTTTTTATAATATTTATTAGTTTCGTAATGTTTATTTTTTTTTTAAGTATTTGGCTTCCTGTAGTAAACTTTTGATTATTTAAGTCTTTTAAAGATTTGACCATTCGAATATGTTGTTAGGTATAATGTTATATTTCGATTTTGAAATGGAAACAGTTGGTTCGTCATCTTGTATTGTAGGTACCTATAATGGATGCAGAATTTGTTTGCCTTCAGTAATCTTACATCGGATATATTTTTTAGGTTGAAATTCTTTGAATCATGTTTGGTTTTGATTAGGCAATAATTAAATTATGTATAACTATAAAATATAAAAATTAATAAAAAAGAAAGAACTTATATCACAAAAACTACACCTTGAATACAAGTTAGATAAGATTTCTATTCATTCATTCATTTATGTTTTTTTTTGTCTAACAAAGTCTTATGGCACAATCTGTCTGCCCTGGGGCAAACGCATAAGGTTTTCGGTATTCAAATTTACTCCTAATATTTTTGTATGTTAATGAGCGTCGAAAATAATTTTGACATCACTCTGTAGGCCAAACAATATTAAATACGTAAATAAATTGGGTTGCGCGCCAGCTCGTGTAGTGAAGAAGCAGGGGCTAGGGATTTACAACCAGATATGGGAATCGTTCGTACGTTCCACCCTCCAAAACCCATTTGTTTACATTGTTGTTTTTGTAATTTCATCTCATGTTGATGAACAGATTTGAATTGCAACAGTAATTTATCCGGTGATAAATTCATATTTTTGCACTAATGTGCGTTAAAACGTGGACACATAGTGCAAACATATGAATTCACAGCCATCTGCCATTTTGTTTAACTTGTAGGCAAACCAGAATGATAATTCAATTCTTTATAATTCATAATCTCTGCTTAAAACTCTCAACCATTCCTGTGTACGTGTTACTGGCAGGAATGGAAGGAAGAGGGACCTACAATTTTCTGTCGAATCCAAACGGCTAAGCTGAAAAGCACTTTTTCATGTAACAGGAGATATTCCTAGAGGATTTGTAAATTCCTCACAGGAGGCAGTAACCGGTGAAAAACATTCTTTTTTTTTTAGTTAGGCCAAAAAAAAAATAAGACAAATAAAAAAAATAACGAACTTCGAGAGGTCAGTTTTAGTGGAGAGCTTTGTTTGACCGTTATAACCACATCCTTACCCTTCTAGTACCTATAGGTTCGAACCAATACCCAGACGGCTTTGTTGTTTGTCCAATGTCCATATCTCAAAAACAGTATCATTTTTTTTTTGGGAAAACGTCTATGCGGTAAATAAAAGTGTTGTAGTTAAGAAAATTCCTCACAAAATGTGCTAAAAACTGGATGCGTTTGCGTACATTTTTCTAAATATCTATAATGTGAGAAACCGATTGGCACAGCAACTTTGACAACTTTTTAGATAGTGGGTTTAAATGGCTTTAAATACATTAACACATCAACAGCGACATCTAATTAAGGGTTAAAGCTGATGTCGATGTCAATATTTTGCTGTGCCAATCTGTTTCTTGTTTAACACTTCCGAAAAAAATGTTGCACTCTTTTATGTATAACATTGTATAAGAAACAATTTTGTATTTTAAATATTTATAGTTTTCTAGCAACATACCTTTTCACACCACAAAATCAAAAGCCCTGGTCGAAATAACAGGTTTTTTTTAAAGAAATGCTTGGTTATTTAAAAATACCACCCACTTACACACACCCCCTTTTAATAAATAAAAATAAAGATAGCGATTTAGAATTTTATAAAAATGGTCCGTTAACTTTATCTTTCCAATGTAGTGTTCAAGTTTTCTTACGCCATATTATAGCAGATATACCTAATAAAAACAATATAACATTAAATGCATTTATAAAAACTTATCAAATAAAAAAAAAACATATTTGTCTGCTATAAAGCACTCACTTGGTATCAGGAAACAAGATTCCGGAATATATGACTAAAATATGTCAGAATAATAACATTTTATCGGATTTTTTGCTGTACGACTGAAAAAATGCCAATTTTAATTTCATCGTGTAAATTGTCTAAGGACAGCTGCCAGTATTTCATTTCAAAAACGGACAATTAAGTCCAACTCTCATTTAATTTCACTATTTTACTGGCATCGTGTAAATATTATGCTGGCACCATTTTCAAGTTATGACGGAAATTCAAGTAAGAATAAACATGGCCATTCTTTTTTGGAACATTTTTCAATATATTCAGGGCCACAGTACTCAGTAGGTACACAATTTTCTAAGGTAATTGGTGTGTTCAGAAAAATGAGATCTCAGAGAATCCAAGATTTTTTTTCCTTAGAGTTTTGACAGCAAAGCTGAGAAATTTTGCTGAGGAATCCTGTTCAGGTAACTGAGATTGCTGAGATCTCCGAGATCTCATTTTCCTGAACATGCCTAATTATACTGCACAAGTTGTCAAATTTGAAAAACCGGTCTTATAAGAAACAACAACAAATTATTGAAATAAGACAAGTAAAGAGGTACTCACCATTTTTTTTTTCGATTTTGACAGATGAGCAGAATTCAACAAAAATGAAAACGCTAAAGCTAAGTACAGACGATTGTCAGATCTTACAATATTGTCAGAACTATCAATGGTCTGACAATAGCTAACAATTAGCTGACAATTGACATATTTCTTATACAATGAAAAATTGTCCGTTCACACGTTTGGTAGATTTCTTCCCAATTTGATTGTCAGCTATTTTTGTATCTCTCTTTATCCAACTCATTAACATTTCTAACAATAAAGAAATAGTCAGCAATTGTAAGATGTTTCCAATTAAAACATCTGACAATGACCAATGAGTCTGACAATGTCCTAACCGACTGACAATGATAAAAATTGCGTGTTCAGACGATTGTAAGATACCTGACAATTTTTTGTCAGATTGTCGTCTGACAATGACGTGTCTGACAATATTGTCAGACAAAATTGTGTGTTAAGACGATTTGGAACGGTTTTTTCACTAACAGATCTGACAATATTGTAAGATCTGACAATCGTCTGTATTTAGCTTAATGAAAATGCTACTGTTCTTCAGAGCGACGTTATATGACTTCGTATAAAATAATGTCATATAAAACAGATTTTTTTATTCAACTGACAGTTTTGTGATAGAATTTCTGACAATCTGTCTTTCGTGTAAATTCGGAGTCATTAGATAAGATGTTAGTAGGAGTATGTTAATGTTAATTACTACTGTTAAAATCTTAAAAATTTATTTAAAACCTTCTTTCCTTAAAATTTGAATTTTAAATATCAAATAATCAAAGAGCAACTTAGCAAATTCTTTAAGAAGGGTCCAATTATTTAAAATCAAAATATAAATACACAACTGTTATAAAAAAGCCTTATATAGGTATACACAAAATGCTTTATATCTTCTCAGGTGTTCATATATTACAAAGGCTACATTGAATTGCTAAATCTATAGGCAATGCGTCTAAAGTAGTTCTTTGCGTTATTCTTGAAGGGGGTTGATATTTTATCTAGTACCGCAAAATACTTTCGAAATAGCTTGTCGTACGTATCTATTTACGTACATACATTATATAGGTCGTATTCTATTTATAAAGGTGGTTATAGGAAGAAAAAACTTTTGTAAATATACCTATCTCTTATCTATATTTAATATAGCAGATCGTACTTTATGTTAACTCACGCTACTTTATGATGTTACGTACAAAGTCTTTTATCCGATATATGTACATACCTATGTACTACTAGTACATATCTCATATCTATGTACATATGATTCTATAGTTTCTTGATGTAGATGACATTCAGAAATAACAGTTAGGCCCCTTGTTGCATTGCATATATACCAAATCTCCAATTGTCTGTTTTTATCTTTAGAGTTTTAAAATTAAAAATTTGTTATTAGTAGTTTAACCTTAACTTAGGCTGTTTTAAATATGTTTAAAGCTACGCGCAAACCGACGCAATGGAGGTGGCGATCGCGATAACAATGTGGATGCCGCACACGTAAATCAATGGAGGGGCACACATCACCGCGATATGTGGATTGCGTTCACGTTCCACTACTGCGTTCAGTATACGCGACTGTTCTTGAACGCAGCAAGCACCATTTGATCGCTTTATCGCCTGAAGAAAAATGACAGTAGTAGTAGTAGTAGTTTTTATTGAGTTTTTTTTTTTTCTTTCTAACACTTATAGATATTTTCAATTCTATTTACATAGTCACTTATATATATCATTAATTTGCCGACTTAGAATTGGTCTGGCTATCAATATTATATTACTATTATTTAAGGCTTTCAAAAAACAAATTTTAGGTAGGTAAAGATATTTTACTTTTTCTGTTTAGTTAAATAATATGTCCACTCAACAAGACGATAACTTCAAAGATACTTAACCTAATGAAATGAAATGGAACTGAGATATGAGCGTATATAGACGTCTCTATCTAAACACTAGAGTAGTGTGCACATATATTTTATTCAGATGAATACAAATTTCTTAAGTTATTTATGACAGCAAGTTGGATGGTTGTTTTAATGTTTTTATACATATTTTTAATTGAATGTATTTAGATACATATTTTTTGTACTTTTTGTAATCTAGTTTAAATACTTAATAATACTTAATTGTAAAGATACTTATGTATATTTTATTAAATTCACAGCCAAGTTACTAATTATATTATAGGAACTGGAGTTAGTTTAATCACAATCAGGTAACTTAGTTGGACGCAATTTATGCTTATAGGTTTTTTTTTTTTTTTTGTTTTTAATAATTTTATTCAGTCTTTATAGTTACAAGCGTATGAGAAGCAAGTTAGGAATGCTGGGCAGCCTAGCCTCTGTACGTATTTGGGAATTGTTTTTTGTAGAATGGAGAGGTGAAAAGGTTGTCCTCATCAGGGACACTAAAAGCTGAACTGGAACCTTCGTTGAGGATGCTTATTGGAGACATATAATATCTATCATAAATGGACCAGTTGATGTTATCTTCGTATATGTTCCGAAGGACAGAGTTGTCATGGTTTTGTAAGGCAGAAATTCTTCTCTTAGAGAGAAAAATCAGATAGTCGAGCAGGGGAGAAATACGCGAGTCATGGTATATTGTCTTGTTGCAATGCCATTTACCACCTGGTCTGCGGCCTTTATTAATACATTTTCGAATGATGTAGCGTTCGAATCTTTGGAGCTCCAATGCAACATTGGGAGTGATTTGAAACCATATGAGGAATCCATAGCACATTAAGGGACGAATCAAAGTTTTGTACATTAAGAGTTTGGTTTTTGTTTCCACATTCTTTGAGTTGAGCAGAAGCTTTAGCTTTGCAGCTGCAGCCTTGCTATTGTTCAAAGCCTTTCTCGCATGAGGGTTCATTTTCAATCTTTCATGGAGATTGACACCGAGGTATTTTATAGATTTTTTCAGGGGTACAGAGTTGCTGTCAATAGTGAGATTTAGGTGTCGACTTTCTCGGACAGCAAGGTAGTGTCCCTTGCCTGCGGCATTGCGAAAGCAAATCAGCTCGCATTTATTAGTATTTAGTTCAATTCCCCATTTCTTGTAATATGGGATGACTAAGTTGAGATGGGATTTCACTGAGTTAAGGGCTTCGTGTGGTCTCTCATTGGGACAGAACAAAATGGTGTCGTCAGCATAGAGAATTGCTTCGGAGCAGCGATGTTGAATTGGCAGGTCATGTAGGTAAAGGTTGAAGAGTAGGGGACCAAGGATGGATCCTTGGGGAACACCAGTCTGGATGGGGATAAGTGAGGATGACTCACCTTCAAAGTTGACTGAGAGGCTTCGGTTTGAAAGGAAACTTTGCAAAATTTTTATAAATATTTGGGGAATATTTAGCTGGTTAAGTTTGTATAAAAGCCCTGCATGCCATACCGAATCAAATGCTTTTTTTAAATCAAGTGCACAGGCCACGGTGCATTTTCTAGACCGTAAATTGTTTAAAATTTTGTCTTGAAAGTAAAGGAGCGCGTGTTCAGTAGAGTGGCCTCTTTTGAAACCAAATTGGACCGGTTGTGTTAAGTCCGAGTCGTCGAAGAAGTTGAGTAACTTTGACAGAATTATTTTTTCAAGAATTTTTCCCAGATTAGAGAGAAGGGAAATGGGTCTGAAGTTTTCTATATTGTAGGAGCAATTACTTTTTTTAATTGGAATTAGTTTTGCTATTTTCCATGCAGATGGAAAATAGCAATTGTTCAGGCAGTTATTAAATATGGGAGTTAGAAATGGAGCTATTATGGTTTTGGATTTACGCAGAATAAAATTTGGAATATTGTCAGGGCCAGTAGATTTTTTATTTTTTAATGAAGAGATAATGTTTTCAACGGAGTTTGAAGAGATAAGGAACTCGTTATGGATATCCGCAGATGTGTTTGAGGGAGAAAAATTTGTTATGTTAAGATTTTCGTTCCAGATCGAAAAGGAGGAGTTGAAAGTTAAAACTTCTAACGTAGTGACTGGGTCAGCTGAGGGAGTTTTTAAGGCAAAAAGTTCGGAATAAAAGGTTTCAAATGCTTCGATTTTTTCAGAAGGGGAGGTAAAAGAATTGTTGCGGAAAGATAACACCTGGTTATTTGTGTTATGATTTCTCTTTCTTCCAGTTATTTGATCGATTACCTTGAAGACATTTGAGTTAGGTTTCAAGTTACTCAACTTCGTTCTAAATTGTTCGTTTAACTCTATTCGAACTAGGTCTTTAATTATTTTGGATAGGCAGTTTATGCGTGCGGATAGTTCTATATAAAGCGGATTATTGCGATCTCCAAAGCGGTGATAAATTCTTTTTAGTTTTTGTTTCCAGATTTTACGGGTTTTATATAGACTTAAGGTGGCTGAAGAGATGTTAAACCAATTTTTATGTATACTAATTTTTTTACTGTGGAGGTTGATGCAATCAGAGACAATTTCACTGATTGTATCAATGAAAATGTCAATTTCTGGATTGGAAAGGTTTCTATTGGTTGGGATGTTTAAATTTGAAAGACCAGATTCAAGCGAGCGATTAAAAGCCGACCAATTGGTATTCTTGAAACTATTAAAAGTCTTAGGCAATTCTTGGAGAGTCGAGTCTTGTATCATTTGTAAACTCATGAACACCGAGTAGTGATCCGAGATGGCATCAAGAGTAATGCAAGCAATGTTATTGTCAGATCTAAGATTGGAAGATATTAAGTAAAAATCGATATGAGAGCCCGATGCGGGGCGGGTAGGGCCTGGGGCCGCAATTATGTCTAGATCGAGAAAATGGTTGTCCTGGAACCAATTGGCCAGAAGAGAGCCATTTTGGTTTGTAGTCGGATCCCCCCAAAGAGGGTGACGGGAGTTAAAATCACCACCTATTATGATGTGATCAAATTGATTTAGGAAGTTGACAATATTATCAAGGGCAGAGGGAAGGGAAGAGCCAGCATTACAAGGGATGTAAATGGAAACAAGTGCTAAGGTTTTTGTAGTGTTTGAAGAGTTTAGTGGAATTATGGCTATGGTCGCTGAAATCAAGCTATTGGTGTAAAATTTTTGGGAGAAACGAATAGAATTCTGGAGCAGAATTCCTGTTCCTCGACCATCATTATTTCTTATTAAATTGTATTTGTCATTAAAAGGACACCTACCATAGTTTTTTTTAAGACAAGTTTCTTGGATTAAAAGCGCTGTAGGAGAGGTCTCTTTTAACAAGAGGTCGATTTCTATTACTTTTTCTTTAGATAGGGAATTTATATTGGAGGTAATGAGGTTGAAAATCATGGGGCAATGGGGGAGAGGGAAGCGATGAAACAAAGGTAAGCACCTGGTTTTTGGGATTCATCCATTTTTTTGTAGTTTGGCCAGAAGCCTCTAATTTTAGAAATTAGGTTAGATATTGGTAAACCAAAAAGTCGAACTGACTCATCAATGAAGTCTGTAACATCATTGTTGGAAAGATCCGTAGGCATTGGGATCGACTGTTTTTGAGTTTTTTCAGCTCTTTTGAAACCTCTAACTGCATCTGAATAGAGGGTAACGTTGTTTGGGAGGGTGTTAATTGGATTGAAAACGTATTTAGTATTTTTTGCTTCAACTAGCAAAGCATCTTTCTTTTTTAATAATGCAATTCGGTTGGGGCATCCCTTAAAATTCGCCGGGTGACCCGTCGACTTACAGTTAACGCAAGACGCGATTGATGTTTCCGTTTTTGGACCAAGTTTACACTGGCCTGGCTCATGATTTATTAGACATTTGACGCATCTGGTCGGGAAACTACAGTACGCTGACACATGACCGTACCTTTGACAACGGTAGCATTGTTTCGTGTCCGAATTTTTGACAGAATCCCATTTGATTCTGTGTCTAAGTAAGAAATTAAATTTTTTAATTTTTAATAGACTTTCTCTGTCCTCCAGAACGCAGAGGAAGAGGTCAAGTGGGACATCGTTCTGCTTAGACCATTTGGTCTCAAATTTCTTGACAGAAACCCTCAACGAAGGGTCCAGCTTATTAAATTCTTTCTGAATTTCTTCAGACGAAAAATCATTTGAAATGCCTTTCAAAATGGCATTATATTTCTTTAGTTGTTTAGGGGTGAAGGAGAAAGCTTCAATACCATTTTTTTTAAATTCTTCTAAAAAGAGACTGTGCAACTCAACACTCCTAACTATAATTTTAAGTTTACCGAAACCATTTGCAATAAATTTAACGTCATTATGATTGTAATTAAACTCACCCATAAAATCCAATATTGATTTGGAAGAAACTCCCTTCGTAAAAATGGGTGGGCACCATACTTCTGATCTTGCTGGGGTTGTGTTCGAGTTTGCTGTTGGGATATTGCTGCTGTGGAGTCCGCTGCAGTTGGTGTTGCTATTGATGTTAGAGTTGTTGTCGTTACTGATGTTATTGTAGTTAAAGTTAGAGCTGTTGCCTTTGATGATGTTAATGCTGTTGCTGCTTGAGCCTGCAGTATTGATGATTACATTCGGCGAGTCTTCCTCGTCTTCAATCTCGTTGAAAGGTGACCAACGATTGTGGTTGTTAATAGCTTCTTTTGCAACCCTTTTTGTGGCAACAGGGGGTGTTTGTTGTCGTCTTTTCCTAGCCATTACCATAGAAAACTTTTCCTTATCACAAGCAAGAAGATTCTTGAGAACTTCTGCACTGCCTAATTCAGCGCCCTTTTTATTAGGAACGTTTGGATTGTTTGCATCGTGTCCAATTATGACACAGTTATTAATTGACGCCTGTTGTCTGGCGCCAAGAATGTTGTTTGTTGCATCAATATCCATCTCGCTCTCACTTATGGAATGTATAGGGGTATTTGTCGCTGAATTCCATTCTTGGGTAGCGGCAACAATGATTTTTTGTTTGTCTGCATCGGTTAACATTTTCGATGGCAATTTAATTTTATCGGCAAAAGAACGCTTATCTGGTGGTTCTTTAGGTTCGTCGGGAGGACGAAGCTCACTTTCCTCCATCGTGAGTAAAAAAAAAAAAGTTTAATTAATTTTTAATTTATCCAGATAAATTTATGGAGAAGTTTCAGAGACGTCTGCACAGGTCAGAGAACAAAACGAGAATGAAAATGACAGTTTAAAAAAAGAAAATTTGAAAATGACTTCAAATACTGAAAAATTAATAGAAAAAGTTCGGGAGAATTCCATTTTATGATCTGTCAAACAAAGATTATAAAAATATAAAAAAAAAATAAGATATGGGATACAAATATATCGCGTTGATGTGAGCAGGTTTTTGAAAGCATCTTTATCGCGCGATAAAAGTTATCGCGATCGCGATCGCCACCGCCACCGTGTCGGTTTGCGCATAGCTTAAATGTTTTAATAATAATAATTATATTCGTCTAAAATTATTTAATATATCTACAAAGAAGAAAAACTATGTTCATCAGCCAAGTAGAAATCTTAGCACTATTTTATTTGGATTTGTTTAATTATTGATTCAAAATAACTTTTATAACGGACTTTAGTCCTACAAAAATTGGCATTTTGTCCCGGCGATCTCACTTGGACTCATCTCTTGACTAGATGAGGGTCTTGTCAAAAATTGCGTATTTACATAGGCCCTCGAATATTATCATCGGCCTATTACCATCGCTACGTCATGATAAATCATAAAAAGAATGATCCAAAATCACTTTTTTCCATTTTAACTTTGTTTGCTTTTAATCATTAAAATTTATACTTCAACCGAAAAAATTGGAATTTCCAATTTAAACTTGTTTGTTTAGTTTGACAAGTTTTTATGTGAGAAATTTTAGTTTCGATATTCTGAAATCTTATCAAGAACCATTTACATAACTCTTCTTTTCAGGAGAATATCTGTCATTCCAAATATCAAAATAGAACACTTTCAGAAGGATTAACCAAATATTCTAAATGTTTATGGATCACCTATCGAAAATGGCGTATTCAATTATTAAAAGTTATAATAGGCGTGTTTTTTTGCAAGCCCGGGGGGAATTGGTTGAAAAAAACGACAGCGGGGATTAGCGACGCCATGACAGTAAAAAATATGGAGTTTTCATACAAACTATCGATAACAGGTATGTAATTCATGCCGGTAACACAGTTTTTCTGTGCGCTTAAGTTAAACCCCGAGAATTCTGTGGAATTAGTTGTTGTTGCATTTAACATGTTAATTGTTTAGCACCGACGTCGTTTTTTTCATCCAATTCCCCCGGGGCTTGCAAAAAAACACGGCTAATATAAGGTAAGTCTATTGGCTCTTATTTTATTTTTTTTTTCCTTTTTGTCCCTGCGAGATTGTTTTCAACATACATGTATCTACAAAGGAACTTTTTCTGTAATCATCGACCATAACAGCATCCAACTGGTAAGCCCAACTGTCGTACCTGGGCGAAACGCAATCTTTGGAGTTGAGGTCACTTGAACTTATTAATTCAACTCTTTATAAAAATTGAATAATTAATGTCCGAATTTTGTTTCTCATGACTGTCAATGAAATTTTTGTCTCAATGTCATAATAAATATAAGTAGATAACTATGCAATTAATTAACATGTATGTATATTGTACAATGAAGCTACTGAATGATTTGATGAAGCAATCAAGAATCATCTTCATCATCGAGTTGTATCTGTTTTCATAACCAACTAATCTAAGAGTATATGTACCTACTTAGATTATGCTGCCATTAATTGTTTTGCTGACCAACGATTTAATATTTCAATTTTCATTAATTAATCAATAAATAAAAAAAAATGATAGGTATTGGTATACAGTTGGTGGAATTGTTTTATATTATTAACATTTTATTAATATACAGGGTGATTCCAGTTGACTTTACCCTCAACATTAAATTGAGTCAAATCGATTTATGAAAATCAATAGAGTTATTTACGATTCTATGCAACTGGCCTAGGCCTAGTATCAAAAATGCAACATTACTATGCACTACAAAAACAAAAAAAAAATTATTTAAATTTTGCAACCAATTTTGCACTTTATCTATAGCCCAACCCTACTGTTACAGCAAAATACAACAACTGTTTTTGACAGCACACGAAATTTAACGTAAATACAGAAAATTTTTTTTTTGTATCGCTAGAAAATTATCAATTTTTAGCAAGACCTTGTTTTTCCTGACTCCCGCCATGTAATTTATTCCTGTTCTAGTTTTATTGAAAAAAAAGAATGATTGATTATAGCGCTTGGCATAATGGTGGTCTTTGTTTATTATTTATTTATTTATTGAAATAATTTACAAAGTCAATTTATGAATTATTTTTTAAAGGCATCAGGAAGTTAGAGCATATAATGTCGTCTTTAATCTATATTTAAATTCTAAGTTTAAGTAAAATTGAAAAGGTACAAATGTGGAAAAAAAACTTAAAATAAAAGAAAATTATGTAGATTTAAATCTTTATGAAAAAAATCACATATTAAATTAACCTTAAGACATTAGATTTATTTAGATCTCGTTAACAGAATTTAATTTCACAGTAAAGCTTAAGAAGTTAAAAGTTACATATTCAACAAAAATGATGAGATATAAATTTTCCTTTTCCTCTTTTAACCTCAAGAAGCAGCTTTATGTTAAACTGGAATCACCCTGTACAATAACTATGTTTAAATATGAAGATATATTAATTTGTATGACTTTTAACATTAGAATAAAAAAGCCATCATGGCTATCAGATAGATTGATAGCTCAAATGAGGTTTATTAAAATTATGTTAGTTAGAGTATACCTGCATATGTACATGTACAATTCCTAAACCTACCTCAAAAAGACAATTAGATATTATTTGATTTGTCATTATGTATGTAGGTATTACCTACTCTTACAAAGATCCATCATGACCTTGGTAATTCTACTAAATGCATTGAGTTTCATTAGACACAAATAACATATGCATATACAATACATACCTCACCTCAAATGATAGGGATATTTGATAAATTTCATCACATCAAGTTTCCCTCAATTAAATAAAATAAAAAAAGAAAAAAATAATTACCTTGCGAAACATCAACCATCTAAACCAGGGACGACACTCATTATGAGAAATACTGAATTATTTGATATTGTATGTAGTGAAACTATTGTTTTAAATTGCCACACTACCTATTTAAATTGCCGCATATGTAGGTATTTATTTATATATAATATTGGTGACCTTGAGTTTTGATTTAATTACGAAACAAAATTCGATTTGGATAAATTTTGAATTTTTGAGTATAGAACAAATCATCTTTGGCACAAGGTAGATAGAGAACTCAGAGTCACGCTTGACCCAAAGCAATATTTTAAAAGTGAAGCTTTTGAATAAGACACGCATGCCCTGGGATGGAGAGTTATCATGACAGAGAAACCGACGAAAACGGAAATACTATATGACGGTAATAACCACAATATAGAATAGGAGATGTTAAAAAAAAATACTGGCTAAACGCAGGTGTAGTGCCAGCTGTAGTTCGTAACATTGTCAAAGTTAAAAGGTACGATTACAGTATAAACCGCTAAAATGTGAAGCTGCAGCTGTAAAAGTGAAGTTAGTCTGCAACAAAAGTTGGATCAACTTCGGAAATCGGAAAAATTTCCTACCTGATCATTTTTTTCAGTGAAGAGAGCACTTTGTTTATGCAAAATATCCGAAAACTATATCGATTTTCAAGCTTTATGATGCTCAGAACTTATTGCTTTTGGTCATTTAATCAATGTGAAAAAGCGTCAGGCTACATTTGGTACCTTCACATTTTTGGCGTTCTAAACGAATTCATACCTGATATGAGAGGGCTTCGTATACCACATTTAATTTGATTTTAGAAATTTGAAAAGTTTGTTTTCATCAGATTAAAAATTAAATTAGTTATGGGAGCCATCTAATTTCAGACATTTAAACCACACTTGTATTATTACAGAGCAATTTCGTGCTATCCAATAGTGCATATTGTACCCTGTCATTTTTCCTGAATTTTAAGCTTCATTAGACGATCAACGCGTTGACTTCCAAATCAAATTCTGTTCCAAAGTTTTAAAATCGTGCGATTTGACCTCATTTGGACGTCAGAGAGTCAACGCGTTGCCATTTGCGTTGACCGGCTAATAGAAGCTTTATTATATTTACCGAGCTCAGCTCGTCAGGGGAACAATTTTAACACCTCATATGCTTTATGTTGTGACGTAACTACCATCAAGCTACTTCCGTCTGGGTCGATTTTCTGTGTTAGATTCCAGTTTCAATTCCAAAACCTGCACTTTCATAAAATGTTCCACATACGCCACCACACACCATCGGAGTGGCTTTTTCTAATATACACCTAAATCTCTGGATGTAGCTTCTGCTTCCAAAAATTTTTATTCTTTTCCATATGAGAATGATAAATGGAAAAAATAGTTACCGGCTATGAATTTTAGCATACATCACAAAACCGTTGAAAACCGTGATCGATTTTATATATTTTATACATATATGTATGTACATATTTTAAGGTTTGGTGAAGGCTTCAAATAATGAGGAAAAGATTTGTATTTTCGAAACGCGATTTGACATAACCTCAAAAATACGGGAATATCTCAAAAACATGACATCATGGAGGAAAAAACATATCTTCAGAAAAGTAGTCCTAGTCTGATGGCTCCTGAAAAAAAATCTCAACAAAAATTAATTTTTCCTTCGAAATGTTTGTAAAATATTGTTTGTATTACTGCCAACTGTTTAGAAAATTGAACCAAAATCAGTCAATAAACCCTGCTTCAGTTCTGTGAAATTTTAGCCAAAAACCTGAAACGCACATTTATCAATGCTTTGTGATTGTTCCATCAAGATTTTTATAACTGTTTTCGTAAAACAATTGAGCTAAAATAAAAGTTTCATATCCCTAGACAATCACATAAAAATTATCTGCACTAAATTTGATGAATCCATTCGTGGGGCAACTACTACTTTTCCTATAGACCAAGTCAAAAATAAAGCTCGTAGACAAAGAATAAGAGACCGGGGCGTCTGCTTGAAAATCTAGGGTGACATACATACTTAGAATGAACAGGGAGGATAACGACGTGTACCCGATTTGCCACACAAAATAAATGTCTTCGTATAAGGAATACGGTTGTACTCTTGGAAGGACGTACCCGGCATTATTTGAAATATTATTTGAATGAAAACTAAAAATAACATAATATGTACAAGAGAAACGTTATTTCTTTTTATTGAGCCTAAAGTCTAAGAAAAATACAAATGAATTTAAGTGGATTATTAAGCCTTAAAGTTAAATAACAAATTTAAATCCATTTTTATCCAGATAGAGCTCTTTCTATTGTAAGTCCTAATGAAGTCGGGGTCCAATTTTTCAAACTTCCATCACTCAACATAACCACATTTCGGTCGATATAGCAAAATAATTTTCCAACTCGATATACCTGCAAAAAATATTGAATTTTATTTAAAATGTGTTATCATCTCACGGAAGAATCACAGAATCCTTCGAAACCGAAAATGATCTTGACAAAAAATATCCACCAAACGAATGATTGAATGGAAGATTTTTTGTAACTTGTAGCTTTGATGGATTTTCTGTTAGAACTTCAAAGCAAAATAAAAAATACACAAACCTGCTTGCCGAATTCTCTGCGTCCTGGCATAGGTGCGAAAATAACACCACGTTCTGCACATTTCTGCGAAACCAATTCTTTGAACTCCAACTGCACAGGAGGCGCTATTTGAAGATCCATCAATGCTGGCGGATTAAGATTAGCAGCAGAGCCTGTTGCTGTCGACGATGAGGATGATGTTGAAGCTAGAGGTGGTGCCACTGGTGTTGGTACTGGTTGTGGTATGGCTATTATTTCTGTGGCTCTGTGCATCATTTCCAAAGCACGTCGCAGATGTTCCTTGATCATTGGTAATTTTAACAACTCCTCACCGAAAACTGATTTCCATCCGGTGTACCATCGGGAGATTTGATCAAAGTCTGGTGACTGATTGAGCCAAAGCACCAGAACTTGCATCCATTTGGGGAAAAAGTACTTGTCCAGCATTTGTCCCATTAGGAGAGGTGGTATGAGTTCATTCCATTCCCACACCTGGTTCCAGAGTTCTGAAAAAAATAAATTGGGTTTGACCTTTGACTTAGAGCACAGAAAAACAATACAAAACTCACCCAAATCCTGCTGTAGTGGATTTATAATCAAATCATTCAAAGACATCTGCAGCTTCGGAATAATGTGCTTCACCATAAACGCTTGCATTTCCCCTTCGTCGAATGCCCCTTTCCATGGTGTGATCATCGCCCGAGCAGATCTGTCTTGCGGTATCCAAGCCTGCAGAGCATATCCCAATTTCTCGCGTATCGTCGGAAAGATGTGCTCTTCCATTTTGTGCCCCAGAATCGTATTCCAGGGAAGAATCCAACTGTGAATCGGTACGGTGTCTGTAAGTGGGTCCCATTCATTGACACCGGCAACCAATTGCGGCAGAATCAACTGCTCGAGCACATTATCCAGCACCCAAGTGGGAAACAACGGTGCCCAACAGTCCAGCAATGTTGCCATCTTCTGGTGCACCTTAGGATTCCAACCGCTCACCGATGCCCTGAAGCTGGGAATAACTCCGGCCCAGACCAGCGATGAGTACGGATCGAACACGTTGTTACGCTGGCCTGAGGGATGCATGTCGAGAATGGTTCTCCATTTTTTGATGGTTTCAATGAATCGAAGTGGATCATCCAGGGGATTCCAGGATTTCAGTTCGACATTGACCAACGGCGCAATCACCCCAGCTGCCAGATCACCCAGTGCGAATTCTTTGTATTCGGCAGCGAAGTCCCGTTGAAGCTCGATAAAGATCTTTTCCGCTCGAGCCAGAGTCAAATTCTCCGAGTCCGTGGTGAGCTCCTCCACCAGAGTCAAGGCCTTCTCCAGAGTTTCTATGTGATCTTCCTCTAATCGAACAATTTTCTCAAGATTTTTCTTTTCGTGCTCGAGAGCTTCGTATTTGTCGGTGGCCTCACGTCCTGCAGTGTCCAATGCAATGATGTCCCGCTCGCAGTGGTTCACAATTAAATCCAAATTGTGCATTAACTCGGGCAGGGCGAATCCAGTTGCCTTCTTCGCTGGCTGATGATCATAAAGATCCTCGTCGATGATTTTGGTCTGTCCGAGGGCATCGTAGCCACTGAGGACGCGTTTCTCCGGCCCTGTCATATCAATGACAGGCACATTGCCGAGTTTCTTGCTCAGCTTGTCCGGTAGGATGCCACACGAATGCTTCTTGCCCTTCTCGATGACTTCCTCGACCGAGCGGTAATGGTAGCGATTCTTGCGCGGATCCTTTTTGGTCTCGCCTCTCTTCCACTTATTTAGTTTGTCTTTGTACTCCTGCGTATCCTCCCCTTGGATTTGTTTGCTCTGGCCAGGATCGCCGACAGTTTGCGGTGTTTCTGGTCCATACGCACCGATTGCTCCGCGTCCTTTCCGCAACGTTGCTTGGACGGGTTGTGCGATACCCTGCAGATCTTTGCCCAAACCCATGCCAGGCTTGTAACCCATCTGAAGCAATAATTTTGCTCCGATCCCCTTGGTGTGTTGTTCCCATGCTCCGACGGGCTTACTGCTCGGAGCAGGCTGACGCTGTTTCATTCCGAATCCCATGCGTGCTGGATTAGCTGCTTCCTCCTCGGATGAAGAATTTGAGGGACTGCCTGCGGGGTCTTTGCTCTGTACCGCCCGACGATGTGATGAATCTTCATCTTCTGGGGGAGAGAATACATGAATGCATCGACATAACAGCGACAGAGAAATTGTAGTTACCTTCGTCGGTGATTTGATTATCGTCATCTTGGTTTTTCTTAAAACTCCCGGACTGCTGGATGCCACCAGTGACAAAGTTCACTGGTCCAGAGCTGCGGCTTTTGCCAGCTTTAGCACGACGACCGGTCATTTCGACATCGCTATCGCCATCACTATCGCTATCAGCCCATATTCCTAAGATTTTGTATTATTTTATTTGATTAAATTCTAAATCGAAAATTAAAGTAAAAAATATTATTTGTATTTCACAAACCGTAAATTTGTTGATTTTTTGTCAACTTTCTCCGTGGTCGATTTGGATTGAATTCATTTGCCAAATCATAATCGGTGACTTCAAATGCTTCATATTCGTTCCCAGACATTGTTTTTTCTTTGAAAATGTGTTTAAAAGAGTTTTTATTTGGTATTTTAAACTAAAGGAAATTAATTTTACGATGTTTTTAAACGATTCATTTGTGCTGTCAAAAAAAAATAATGACACATGTCAATTATATGGCAGTTTGTTTACAGAAGTTCTTAAACTGTTTTGTGGTGAATATTGAAGGTTTTTCTAGAAATGTAGCTTTGTAGTTGTTGAATTTCTATAATGGTCCGATGACATTCACGATGTGGTGGGTTTGGTGAATATTGCTAAAAAATGGATGTAAATACCTTCATAAATATAAAACTTGAATTCTTTATAGGATTAAAAAAACACCAAGTGTGAGCATAATTATTATATTAAAATATTTATTTACGTGAAAACTGAAAAAGAAAAGTGTATTTGTAGGAAATTGTTTGAGCTATAGCGCATTAAGCAACATCTGCACTTCACGGTGTGGCGCTATGGGACAAAGTTGATAATCTGAGCAACTTTGTCGCGACATAAAGTTCCGTTCAGTTTCGTGCGAAATTGCGCGTGGTGTCGCTGAAGTGCAGTTTTGCCTAGTCGAAAACTTTTCTTTTCAGAATTCAGCAAAAAAAAAATGTTCTGCATTTCAAACGAAAACGGCTTCACTCTAAATTAAATTCTATTCCCCTATCGCAAGAGGAAATAAGTTGCTGGAGATTTGTTGACGTTTTCTTTTTTCCGCCAATCGTAGACCCTCTTACTTGGTGCCCTTCTCACATAAAAACTGAAAGTTGCTGGAAACTCAGTTTCCTCGTTTGAAAGGGCATTATATTCTGCAATTATTCGATCGTTTTCGAAAATTTCGCAATTCGAACCATCAAAAGTGAACACGTGCATCCATTTTGAATTGTTTTGAAAAGTGAAATTACATTAGGCCTTACTAATAACCAAATTTAGTAAATAGTTTAACGAAAATCTCCAGGACCCATGTTCTGTAACTCGGCGATAACTTTTCGTGGCGAGAAACGGCGAAAAATGGAACAAAACTCATGGGAATCCTATGAGTTTTGTTCCATTTTTGTTCCATTTTTCGCCGTTTCTCGACGCGAAAAGTTATCGCCGAGTTACAGAACATGGGTCCAGATTACAGAACATTCGCATACTAATAACAAATTTAGTCTCCAGGTCATTGACCTATTATATATGGACTGCTAGTTGAGTTTCATTTTCATACAAAAACCCCAATAAAAGTGGTTCCACCACTCCTTAGCGACACTAACCCTTGCGTAGAAACACGGGAAACAGAAGTAATTATTTTCACTGTTTTAATAACAGATGTCAGTAGTTTCTTTGTAAAAAAAAGCTTGTCCAGACAAAGAAACTACTGACATCTGTTATTAAAACAGAGCCACCTGTTTCAATTGAAATGACATTTTGACATTTGTCGTTTGTGTGCTATTTTTTCTTCATGCTCTTGAAAGTTTTTTTTAGTCATCGTAAACGTAAACGTTTGTGCTTTTAATCTTAAATTCTTCAAGAGATTAAAATTACTCGGGATGGTTAGGGTGAAAAAAAAACAGCCTGGAAAGCCAACTATTTCCTTAAAGTCGTTCAATTGTTCGACGAATACCTAAAATGCTTCATCGGCAACGGCTCCGACAACGTAGGTTCTCGCCAGATGCAGAACATCCGTACTTCACTTCGTGGAAAGGTTGTCGTTCTCATGTGAAAAAACACCATGATCCACAAAGCCATCCGCAGACACTTGGAGAACAACAACCAGCTCAAGAAAAATGTAGGTTTCGTTTTCACCAAGGAGGATTTGTGCGATATCCATGACGCATTAGAGAGTAAAGTGCGTGCCCCTGCTCGTGATGGTGCCATTGCTCCACTCCCGGTTATCATCCCAGCCCAGAACACCAATGGTTTCAGGAACCTTTTGGTCTCTGCAGTCGACGCACTCACAATGCGAACGAGTAATTGGGACAAGCAAGAAAATGAGTTTTTAACCAAATTAAGTAATTTTATAATAATGGTGCCAACAAATTTTAGCAACCGTAATTATTATTGTGATATTTTTTAGAACTCTCGAGGGCCCGCCTTCAAAGCTAAAAGCTTAGAGATTGTCGAAAATTCGTTTCAGGAAAAAGTCGAGAATTGAAACTCTTGAAGAGAAACTCTCAGCATGATGCAAGAGGAGTAAACAAAAATTACACTTCATCAAGCTGGTATTAAAAGCAAAATCATTGAGTCGAATTCAAAAAGGTCTTTAATTGGTCCAAATTTTTTTTGAATAATTTGTTTTGAATTAATTTTTTTCAGACAATTGAAAACACGGAGAGTTTTGAAGACTCGAATAAAACACACGATGAATTAAAACAAAAATATACAATTTTGGAAGAGAAGTACGAGACAATGATGGCACAAAAGAAAGACCGGTTGAGGTACATCGTGATAACCCAACCAATTATCGCAATAGAGATATGTATGTCTCTGAGTAAAACGAGTAATTATTCTTAGGATGATCTCGACTGCATATCAAATTTTGGTCGGAAAGCCATATATGGAATGCATATCAATCTACACACATGAACCATAACGCAAGTACACTTAACGAAGTCAATCAATTGCAATGGAAATTATTCCGATTACAAGTTGAAAGGGATGTCTTGAATTCAGAAATTTCAAATCTATTGTTGCTGGCAAATGGAGAGGAGTAGGGAGGAAATAGGGGTGAGGAAGAGACGGTAAGGTAGAGGACAGAAAAGGAACAGAGCTAGGAATAAAAAGGAATGGGAAAAGGTATTGAAAGGGAGATGGAAGGAATGTCTAGTTCCGAGGACGCGGCCTGCTTGCGAAGCACAGCTGAGCTCGACGGATGGGGGGGATCTTGTCCCCGAAACTAAACCTCACCAGCAGACAAAAACACAAATCAGGCCTGGTCTCAAAAGAGGTGAAAACGGACGGACACTCACCACACCCAAGGGCACTGCTGATGTTGTTGCAGTGTGGCCTTTACCCTCCCAACCTGGAAATCTGCGGCCTATTTTAGATTTCCCCAACTACGGTGGATGATCGCGTTCAGATCATACCATCTTCACCGAAAGCGTTTGGCTACCTTAGGCACCCCTGAAAATTATTCTTCAAACCATCATGATTTCTTCGACGAAATCAAAAGAAACACAAGTTTTCATCAACATGGCGTTTAGCGAAGTTTTAATTAATACTGACTTAAGATAAACAAGGTAGTTTTGTATGATCATATAGTAATTACTAATCAGAAACAAATTGCAAACAGAAATATAAATAGAAAAAAAAAATGAATAAACTTTACTTAAATTTAATTTGAAAAATGACTTTCTTTAAATATAAACAAAAAATAATCAACGGCAAAAAGAAATAAATAACGTGTCTAATGTAGGTTTCCTTACAGGACTATCATACAAAAAAAAAACATTAAAAGCACCCTTTTTGGTACTCGTTCGAGAGGTTAAGTGCGAGTTTGAATTGCCTACCTACATGGAGCTCCTTGGAGGTGGATAACAGTTAGAAAAAATCTCAACAAGGAACCGCGATGACAGATGTCGGAAACACTTACACTTTCACTTACAATAACTTATTTGAAATAAATGACAGTTATATTTAATAAGATAGATTATATATTTAAATAAAAAACAAACTTCAACGCCAGACATAAAATTTGGACAACACAACTTAATACAAAAAAAGGAATTAATCACTAAAGGCGTGAATAAAATTTTTGTTCTTTTACCTTTTGAGGTAAATAATTTGCTTTTAAAAATTTATCGATTAACCTGTTCTTTAATTTTGGTTTTGTTTATATAATTTCTAGGTTTCTTTATATACGGCTTCGTACCTGTTCTTTTCTTTTGTTTTAAAAGACTCACTCTGGATTCAAACTTTGTTCGTTGATTTATGTGACGTCACTGGTGACTTTTGGTGCGTACCACATTAAATAACGAAGGCTTCCTTCCCGGTATCAACCAGCGTTTGAAGGCGCTAATGCTGTGGCACTTCGGCTGTATTGAGAGTCGATACCGAATTGTTGGAGAAGCAAAAGAAATCCTGTCCATACGAGATTCTGGAAATCTCGGGTAATCTTGATATACCAGATTAAAGGCAGGTTCCGTCGACAAAAAGGTAGTCCAGGAAAGATTCTGTCCACTGGAAAACAGTAATCAGCAATTGGATGTCGATGTTCGTATCCAAGTGACACCAAAAAAAAAAGGTACGGCGGCCCAGCGCTCCACTGGCACTCTGATGGGACCGCCAAAAAAATTCAACACTGTAGTATCGGTACGATAACCTATATAAATTTAGCATGTTTAGCACTAATTCCTCAATAAAACTTTCTTTCAAAACTCACCGTATTCTCATTTCCAAAAGCAAATATATTTTAATATAAAATTCCTCCAGGGAATCCAATACGCAAGTATTTATTTAAACCACAATCTAAACAAGACAATCAACCGAGTAAATTAACTGGCATAACAACTGTTACTATCAAAAAAAATCAATTTCACTTTCTACAAACAATTATTCATTTATTTCGTCGGCATTACCTCTTACTTTTTTTCTTCATAAGTTTGAAAAAAAAATCACCACCACAAAAACTTTGAAAAAAAAACACCTCAAAAAAATAAGTGCGTGCTGACTGAGCTTAAACGAGATGTGATGGCTCTAGATCGACCGTGTAGAGAATTGCGAAATCACGTTTTCGACTTTTCTGTCAAACGGGGTTCTGGTTAGCGGATACCTTACGCAGTTTTGCATTGAATTTCTCCTCCCTAACCGTTTGCATCATCCGATCCAATACACTCTCCTATATCTGTATATAATTATTATGTATAATTACATTCAATTGTCCTGGTATTGGTAGATTATTTGCTCACATCTTTTCTATGACATTTTACCAAGCCTCATCTACTTCAACTCAGCTACCACTTCCTCCGTTCCACTTACAGATAGCGCTGTTTTACCACAAAATTTCAACCCAGTTTACACTAGGTTTACACGCTACCTTATTTTCACTCTGAAGTCAACGTGTAAACGACCCAGATTGAATAAACAAGAAATAAAACGAAACATGAAACCTAAAACTATGTTTTATTTTCTAATTGACAGCTGTCAAATTTGTTTCTCGGCACCATTGACAGTTGACCGAAGTATAATTATACTCTCTAATGTATGAATGATATTTGAATCTATCAATGTCAAAAGTGATAGCTTTCAATATTTTGACATTCAGTTTTCTAATCTATAACAATATCCGGGCGTCCACAACAAAATTCGTTCTTTTCTTGGATAAATTCCAATTAAAGAACGAAAAAGAGGTTACCCGGTTAATATTACTCTAAATTTACCAAATTTAACTATTATCAACTCATTTGAGACTTTTCAACACTTGACAGTTGGGCGAAGGTCTCTATTTCCCAACACCTAGACTCGGTCCATTAATTGCCTACAGTTCGTTTGTGACTGTTTACTGAAAGTGGGTCTAATAAAACTTTTTAATTCCATATACCTTTCCCTTTCTCACCTTTTTAACTTTCATGAATTTCTCACTCACACGCCTCGGTGAATTTGGAGTGGAACCTACCCTTATCACTTTTACACTTCTGATATCTACCTGTCTCATGGGAGGCGCTCTTCAGTAAAATATCCACGTAAACAAACATTTAAGTTCAGGTTAGCTTCAACCTACTTTTCATGTAGTTGAAAGTTTGACAGGTTCGAAAAGCAGTCGAAAGTTTTTCGTCGTCTCCCTATCAAAGTATTCACTTTCATTACGATCCCGCAGACTTCACCATCTCCATTCTCCATAAACTAAGGACGTCGCCGCTGGTAAGCATTTATAATTTTTATAGATTATATTTTCATTTAATTCCAGTTTGGATTATTTCATCTTTCAAGATATCTGTTAATATTCATCATAAGATAAATAACTTTCTTTTAGCTGTTCTAGATAGGATGCAGCCTAAAAAAAAAATGTCTACCAAATTATTGTCTACCTACAAGCTTCGTTGATTCGCTGTGGGGAGTAACCCACGCTACATAGCCGGGCACATAAGTACATACATACATTAGGTCAAGCACAGTTCACAGAGACGTCGTAACTAACGTGGTAAGTTAAATTATAATTATATATAATTATATAAATTTAACTTTTAACATTTGTTTCCAATAGCGTTACTGGCCACTAAGGTACCGAAGCAGGAGGCAAAAACCAATTCCATTTCCACTCAAGTCATGAAGATTAACGACAAAGTACAAAGGTGGGTACTACTATTCCTAACAATAAACTTAAATTTTGATAGCGTCATTTTCAATTAATTTCAGATGAGGAAATTATGTAAATCGAAATAGAGTGTATGTTAAAGCATTAACCCCATCACCACCCACAAATTTCACCCACTTCTATTTCAACGGTGAGCGTTTCTTTTTCCTTGGAAAAGTGTTTTTTTTTTTTTTTTTTTTTTTGTGTTACCAGTAATAAGAATAAATAAAAGGACAACACAATGTTATAATAAATTAACACGTACTTAGTCTAGATTTAAAAAAAAGTATCACAGTAGGTTATCACAGTTCTTACTTAATAACTAATAAAGAGTAAATATCACAGCTATAGTTTTTAATCATTGCGGATCTACCTAGTTTTAATATCACAGATGCTAATAATTAAGTTAATTAATACAGTTTATTATCAATATATAAATAAAATCGAATAAATAACATTAAGGACAGTGGCATGCAGTTAATAAATACTAAACAAAATTACATTTGTTTGATTTTATCGAGTGATTTTCAGGTACTTCGTGTGAATATAGTGTTTTTAAAATAATCAATTAAAAAAAAAAAACAAAATATCAGGTACTACGTGCAGGGTGTTTCATAAATGAATTAACGATTAACTACATAAAACTAAAAGTGTTAATATTTGATCGGGTATTAGCGTGGTTTTCCCATAATAATGGAAGTATATATTTTTTTTTCTTTTTTTTTTTTTAAAGAAACAAAAGGGATTTTATAAAGACAGGCACTTAATGAAACAACAACAAATATTTATGGATTTACAATACGGACACAAGGAAATATTTGCATACATTATTGTCTTCTTATCTCTTCGTTTTTATCGGGCGATTGTGTATTTTATCGGGAAGTGTTTTCGGAGAAGCGTTTTGCGAATGAATTATTTACTGCTTAAGGTCTTTCGCATGAAATATACCTATCTTTTTGCCGTTCATATTTTCGAGTTCATACATATGGCTCCCTATTTGTTTAATTATTCGGCATTTCAAATATTTTGGCGATAATTTTGCGGATAGATATTTTGAAGAGTCACTTAAAATAAAATTTCTCCTATACACTTCTTGTCCGGGCACGTATCGAATCTTTTTCGTTCGGGTATTATACATTTTTGCAGACTTGTCGTTTGCTTTCGCGATGTTTTCTCGGATACCATTCCGTATACACTGCAATCTGTCTCGTCGGGGAATAGTCAGCAGCTCGCTATCATCTACCGCATTAAGTTTTCGGGCTAGCTCATAACTGCTACCGTGCGTCACCATGTTAATACCGAACAAGGCATAATACGGCGACACCCCAATAGAGCTATGAGTTGAACTCCTCAACGCACATGCTATTTCACTAAGGTGAGCATCCCATTCGCGTTGGTCGTTTTTAAGGTACGAACGGATAGCTGCTAACAACGAACGGTTGACTCTTTCCGACGAATTTGATTGCGGGGAATAGTGAGCAGTTTTGAAATGCCTTATACCGTATTTAGACAACAAGTCTTGAAATTCCTTTGCCATAAATTGTTTTCCATTGTCCGAATGGATGATGCTCGGAACTCCGAACATATTGAAAACTTCTTGTCGTAGAAATTGTATCACGCTTGACGCGTTTGCGTGTCTCAAAGCTTTCAGTAACACAAATTTAGATAAATGATCTAGTACTACAAAAACATACGCATTTCCGGATTTTGATCTCGGATAAGGCCCTAAAAAGTCGATATATAACTTTTCGAATGGTCGATTACTACAATAAGACGTAACAATAGGTGGACGAGACACTTGGTTGGACGCTTTACTTTGCTTACATACATCACAATCAGATACATACTGTCGGATTTGAACGGTCATATTAGGCCAGTAAAAGTACTGCCGAATTCTATCTAAGGTTTTCGCAATACCTCCATGAGCTGCTAGTGGAGGATCGTGAGCCTTTCTAATTACTTCTTCGGTGAGACCTGATGGTATCCATAGAAGCCAAGTGTGTTCAGGCATGACCTCGTCAATTTTTCCTCTAAATGCGCGTTTATAAATAAATCTATCTTCGACTTTTAAATCGGGAAGTTGCATCGCGTTACCTTTAATGGTGTCAATTAAACTAATGTATTCTTCCGATATGAATTCGTCGGAGGTCAAATCTATTAGAGGCGCTACTTCTTCAATAGCCAGAGAATCTACATGCACACGAGAAAGAGTGTCAGGTACCACATTTAACGATCCTTTTCGGTGCTGTATGTCGAAGGCATAGGACTGCAGCAACAAACTCCATCTGGCGAGTTTGCCGCTCAGGTCCTTCATACTCATCAGCCATTTGAGGCTGGAATGGTCCGTAATCACCGTGAAGTCCATGCCCTCGACATACGGCCTAAATTTTTTCACGGCCATCACCGCAGCCATGCACTCCTTCTCGGTTACACTATAGTTTCTCTGGCTCTTGTTCAACTTTTGCGAGAAGTAAGCGATGGGAACCTCTTCATCATTATCCGTTTTTTGGAACAATACCGCTCCTATACCCGTATCGGACGCATCACACTGGATATAAAATTTTTTCGCAAAGTCAGGGTGGGACAACACTGGTGCGGTAGTTAAGGCGGTTTTCAAAGTTTCAAATGCTTCCAGTGCTTCATCCGTCATTTGGAACTTTCCTTCTTTTTTCTTGAGCAGGTCCGTCAAGGGTGCAGTCAGGCTAGAAAAGTCTCTGATGAACTTTCGATACCACCCTGCCAGACCCAGTAGCCGCCGAACCTGACGAGGGGTTTTGGGAACCGGGAAATCCACGATTGCCTCCACCTTCGCCGGATCGGTCTTGAGTTTCCCACCACCAACAATGAACCCCAAATACTTCAATTCTCTGAAGCAGAACTTAGATTTGTTCATGTTGATGGTGAGATTTGCTTTACGTAAGCACTCAGCCACTTCATCTAACAGGGCGGCATGGGTCTCAAAGTCAGGCGCCATGATAAGAAGGTCGTCCAGATACACGAAGACACGGTCTCTAAGTCGTGCAGGAATCACCTTGTCCATTAACTGGCATAACCTTTGAGCTGCATTGCACAACCCAAAAGGCATAACAGTAAATTGGTACAAGGGTCTTCCCGGTACCGCAAAGGCAGTCTTTTCCCTACTCCGTCTCTCCAACGGTATTTGCCAGAATGCTTCCTTGAGATCTATACTACTAATGTAGAAAGTATCTGGTAGCCGGCTGAGGAGCCCCTCGATATGGGGGAGAGGATTCGCGTTTTTCTTCGTCAGTGAGTTCACCTTGCGAGAATCCAGACAAAGTCGATTCTTGCCTGGTTTTCGCAAGAGAACCACTGGCGAACACCACGGACTCTCACTCTCCTCGATAACGCCGAGGCTCAACATCCGGTCTAGCTCTTCATACAAAATGGCTTGTACCGCAGGAGAAACAGGGTAGTGACGCTGTTTCACAGGGGCCGCGTCTCCGGTATCTATGACATGCTCCATGAGCGCCGTCTTACCGAGACCATCGCGGTCGTAATCTAGAAATTTTCGCCTGACTGCATCCAATCTGGCCTGCTGTTCCACAGTCAACTGGTGAGCATTTGAAAGGTCAGCCTCTTCTGGTATAGTAATTGAACTTATTATATTAGGTGCTAGTTGAAACACTCTCCAGAAATCTACCCCGAGGTAGATCTCCTGGTCCAAATTTGGAACGAGATAAAAAGTTAATCTTTGTATTTGGTCGTTATATCGCACTTCTAAGTCAACTTTGCCTACAATCGATTGACTTTTTCCGTCTGCTGTCTTAACTCCCGAATGGTATGGTATGATTTGGCATTGGAGTTCCTTTACTAACTGCATGCAGTTCTTACCAAATATGCTAACACTAGCACCGCTATCAAGTAACCCAAAAACTTCTTTCACACCTAATTTAATTTTAGCGTAGGGCCGAGAATCTGAATTTAAATTTAACACTGTGGAGGAAATTCGCTTTCGAGTTTCTCTCCTCGCTTTGAAACGAGCTCTAGCTTTAATTACTTTCTTCGACTGCAGACTAATCTCACTGTTAAAAATTCTATTTCGCGCTTGCTTATACTCTTGAATACGGATATGTAAAGGCTTAATATGGAAAGGACTTTGGTTTATTTTGTTATTTTTGGGTGCTTCTACACCAGTTTCACGTTTTAAAATTCTAAATTTTTGTTCGCCCTCTTCTGCAAGAGGACTTTTTATCTCTTCAGAACTATCTTGTATTGGACATTTTGAGTTTATTGGGGGTTCTGACTCGTGTTGGCACGCGATTCCCCCGGAGCCTTCGCGTCCCGCAGTCGGTTTCCCTGATTACATCTAACACAACGTGGTGTTATAACACCCTCTTGGCCGCATTTGTAGCAAAACACGTTTCGCACATCAGACTCGCAGTCAAAGTATGTATGGCCCTGCACCTTGCAGTTCCAACATACTAGGCTGTTAGCATCCGCATATTTCCGTGGAGGAATTTTCGGACGAGCTCCACCGAACTGATAAGCAGCGAGCTGTTCATCAGGTGGCGGATACATTTCTTCATACTCTAGCTCGTTGGCTGTATATTTTCCTGGGGGTTTACCAACCGTCTTAGGTACGTCTCGATTAATCCTCGGAAATGCGGCTTCAGCGTCCTTGCAAGCAGTCCTCAACTGATCCAAGGAAAAGATTGGTTGGGGATATACTAATTTACCAATTCTTTCATTTAAATTTCGTTTTAGGATTCGGACCATCTCCACCTCCGGAATCGGGATTCTCAGCTGGAATTTCATTTTATTTATCGTCGAAAAGAAATCTTCACTATTCTCCCAGGCATTCTGTCTTCTGTCCATAATGTCACGGATTATCTCAAAGTCAGAACGAGTATTTTTAAATTGACGCATCAGAGCGTCCTTCAATGTTGGCCAGTCGGGCCGATAATTATTTCTTTGGAATTGCCAGAACCAATCGTGGGCGTTTCCTGAGAGAAGTAGATGGAAATCTCTTAAAATTTCTGTCCATGGACAGGCATATTGATTTTGCAGAGTTTCCAGCCGAAAGACAAAGTCTTCAACTGTCATAGTAGTTGATCGACCATCAAATTTCAGGCCCCACTTGTCAACCTTGATCGGTGCTTTGAAACCCGGAAGATATGGGCTAGTATACGCTGGTTGGTAGCCGTATGGATTCGGAGTGTTAATTGGAGCAAAGTTTCTACCAGGACCGTGTTGAAAATCATGAAGGCCGTCAGGCTGAATTCTCCTACTTTGCTCTGGTTGTCTTCTCCGCTGCTGTCCTGGGTGCACAAACGCGCTCCTATTTGGATCAGCTGGAGGATTTAGCTGAATTGGTGGTTGTACTGCCTCTGCAGGGCCACCCGTACGTGCTATGGGTCTAGGGACCTGTTCCGAGGATGCTTGATTGGAATTCCCTAAATGTAAATTTCTCAGGAATCCTCCTAACTGGTTTTGGATTTCATCCTTTAAGGTATTTGTAATTTCCTTTTGTATTGATTGTTTTGTTGTAGACAAACCTTCTACTATAGCCAAGTTGATATAAGCCTTCAAATCTTCAGTACTTATCCTCGTTTCTTTCACTCTACTTGCTGTAGGTCCCTGAGCTAAATTATCTAGAAAGTCTCTAGAACTTCCAAGATTTCCTACATCGGTGGCAGCAGGCCTAGTATTAGTAGCCCAATCAGTTGTATGTCTGACTGTGTCATTCAACGAATCGATACTCTCTCTTGGAGGTACTGTTCCTGCTCCCATCCCACTGAGTTCACTAAAGGGTGGAGCCGAAATGGAGTCAGTAGAACGGTTGACTTGACTATCAATGATTGGAACGCCAGAATTACTAACCGTATTAGAGGCGGATCGGGTGTGTCTATCGGATGTGAGAGGAGAAAACATTGCTTGCTGTCTAGAGGTAGCATCTAACCCTTTACTAACTGATCTAGTTAATCTATAAACCTGTTCACTTATTTCAGCATTTCTAATCAAGCGGTTGATGCGATCTTCATCTTCTTTATTTGAGTAAGCCATCTCTAATTTAACAAAAGACCAAGCAGAACTCAACAAATCGAAATTTTATAAATAATACGGTGAGTTTTCAAAATATTAACTTTAAAAAACTTTCAACCAATAAACTGTAATACTAAAATTAATCATGTAACGAAAACGGAACTTAACAAAATTCTTAGAAAAGTAATTCCTTAAAATTTTCAAGGAATTTTCAAAAAAGATTAGATTTTAACAACCAAAAACAATAACGCAATAAATATTAGAAAAATATAAATAACAAAAAAATAAACGAAGAAACAATTATGAAAACAAACGATGTTTCTTTCAGGTACTTATAATTACCAAACAAAAAGATAAACTTGTAACAAAGGAAATTTTCTAAAACGAACTATCTTAGAAAATCTTTGTATGTGAATCTTTAAATTTATTTTCTTACACAATTGAAGTCGTTTTTCTTATTTAAAAAAAAAGAACTAAATTGCATGCGAAAAATTAACAAAAAAAACTTTGTCAACGAAATTTTATGTTTCGTTAAAAAATTTAATTAACGCAAAAAAAAAATGAACAAGTTTGAAAACACTTAATGTAATACACCAAAACCAAAACAATTTAAACTATGTTTTGAAAAACAAATGAAGTAATTTCTTTTCCAAAAACGAATAAATAATCAAACTCACTAGAAACAAAATATTTTAAACTATATTGAAAAAAAATTAAGTATTTTCTTTTTTTTTTTTTCAAAAAAAGCGAACAAATAATGAGATGAAATGAAATAAAGTTCTCACATAACCAAAAAAAAAACGAAAGGAATTTTCTTTTCTTTTGACTGAAATGTCTTAAGTTGTATTGGTTTTGTTTTGTTCATAAACATACGGGGTGCTTCAGGTAGCATCTTCGGTGGTTTCTTTTCTGTACGGTATGATCCTACTAACGACATCACTATTTACTGAGACTTCAGACGGACGACCGAAATCCCTTGATGTGGTGAGGTAAACGGGAAAAAAAATGCAGAAACACTAACAAATACATTACATAGTTTTCCTCTCCGTTCCCGCAATTCTAGACTGTCTCTAGGACCTTGCTAGAAGACATGAAACGGTGAGGTAAACTTGACGCAAAAAAGATAGAATAATTAACGTTGGAACGGTGCATCAATGTTCGACGACTCGTCAAACATGGTCACTGCGTTCCAAAAAAAAACTTACCGAGACAAGACTATGGGATAAGAAATTGAAATTTGAAATAGAAAAGCAAAAAAAATAAGGAAAAGGAGTTAGGAAAAACGAGACAAAAGACGTTATTTGTTGCTACTGCTAGTTTCCAAACATACGCCGCAATACACCTAGGTATGTCTGTGACTCTCCTGATGCAGACATACGTATGTTGAAAACCTTGCAGCAACTCCAAATAAAACGCCAACACAAACACTAACCGCAGTCGCTATGAACTTTCAAGAAATCGTCGCGATACACCTAGGTATGTCCGTGACTTTCCTGGTGCAGACATACGATTCTTGAAAATCCATAGCAAGTTAGGGTTGAAGACTTTCACAACATAAACAAACTGAAACTAAGACTACAATAGCTAATACGTTGGGCGCCATTTTGTTGCTGGCAAATGGAGAGGAGTAGGGAGGAAATAGGGGTGAGGAAGAGACGGTAAGGTAGAGGACAGAAAAGGAACAGAGCTAGGAATAAAAAGGAATGGGAAAAGGTATTGAAAGGGAGATGGAAGGAATGTCTAGTTCCGAGGACGCGGCCTGCTTGCGAAGCACAGCTGAGCTCGACGGATGGGGGGGATCTTGTCCCCGAAACTAAACCTCACCAGCAGACAAAAACACAAATCAGGCCTGGTCTCAAAAGAGGTGAAAACGGACGGACACTCACCACACCCAAGGGCACTGCTGATGTTGTTGCAGTGTGGCCTTTACCCTCCCAACCTGGAAATCTGCGGCCTATTTTAGATTTCCCCAACTACGGTGGATGATCGCGTTCAGATCATACCATCTTCACCGAAAGCGTTTGGCTACCTTAGGCACCCCTGAAAATTATTCTTCAAACCATCATGATTTCTTCGACGAAATCAAAAGAAACACAAGTTTTCATCAACATGGCGTTTAGCGAAGTTTTAATTAATACTGACTTAAGATAAACAAGGTAGTTTTGTATGATCATATAGTAATTACTAATCAGAAACAAATTGCAAACAGAAATATAAATAGAAAAAAAAAATGAATAAACTTTACTTAAATTTAATTTGAAAAATGACTTTCTTTAAATATAAACAAAAAATAATCAACGGCAAAAAGAAATAAATAACGTGTCTAATGTAGGTTTCCTTACAGGACTATCATACAAAAAAAAAACATTAAAAGCACCCTTTTTGGTACTCGTTCGAGAGGTTAAGTGCGAGTTTGAATTGCCTACCTACATGGAGCTCCTTGGAGGTGGATAACAGTTAGAAAAAATCTCAACAAGGAACCGCGATGACAGATGTCGGAAACACTTACACTTTCACTTACAATAACTTATTTGAAATAAATGACAGTTATATTTAATAAGATAGATTATATATTTAAATAAAAAACAAACTTCAACGCCAGACATAAAATTTGGACAACACAACTTAATACAAAAAAAGGAATTAATCACTAAAGGCGTGAATAAAATTTTTGTTCTTTTACCTTTTGAGGTAAATAATTTGCTTTTAAAAATTTATCGATTAACCTGTTCTTTAATTTTGGTTTTGTTTATATAATTTCTAGGTTTCTTTATATACGGCTTCGTACCTGTTCTTTTCTTTTGTTTTAAAAGACTCACTCTGGATTCAAACTTTGTTCGTTGATTTATGTGACGTCACTGGTGACTTTTGGTGCGTACCACATTAAATAACGAAGGCTTCCTTCCCGGTATCAACCAGCGTTTGAAGGCGCTAATGCTGTGGCACTTCGGCTGTATTGAGAGTCGATACCGAATTGTTGGAGAAGCAAAAGAAATCCTGTCCATACGAGATTCTGGAAATCTCGGGTAATCTTGATATACCAGATTAAAGGCAGGTTCCGTCGACAAAAAGGTAGTCCAGGAAAGATTCTGTCCACTGGAAAACAGTAATCAGCAATTGGATGTCGATGTTCGTATCCAAGTGACACCAAAAAAAAAAGGTACGGCGGCCCAGCGCTCCACTGGCACTCTGATGGGACCGCCAAAAAAATTCAACACTGTAGTATCGGTACGATAACCTATATAAATTTAGCATGTTTAGCACTAATTCCTCAATAAAACTTTCTTTCAAAACTCACCGTATTCTCATTTCCAAAAGCAAATATATTTTAATATAAAATTCCTCCAGGGAATCCAATACGCAAGTATTTATTTAAACCACAATCTAAACAAGACAATCAACCGAGTAAATTAACTGGCATAACAACTGTTACTATCAAAAAAAATCAATTTCACTTTCTACAAACAATTATTCATTTATTTCGTCGGCATTACCTCTTACTTTTTTTCTTCATAAGTTTGAAAAAAAAATCACCACCACAAAAACTTTGAAAAAAAAACACCTCAAAAAAATAAGTGCGTGCTGACTGAGCTTAAACGAGATGTGATGGCTCTAGATCGACCGTGTAGAGAATTGCGAAATCACGTTTTCGACTTTTCTGTCAAACGGGGTTCTGGTTAGCGGATACCTTACGCAGTTTTGCATTGAATTTCTCCTCCCTAACCGTTTGCATCATCCGATCCAATACACTCTCCTATATCTGTATATAATTATTATGTATAATTACATTCAATTGTCCTGGTATTGGTAGATTATTTGCTCACATCTTTTCTATGACATTTTACCAAGCCTCATCTACTTCAACTCAGCTACCACTTCCTCCGTTCCACTTACAGATAGCGCTGTTTTACCACAAAATTTCAACCCAGTTTACACTAGGTTTACACGCTACCTTATTTTCACTCTGAAGTCAACGTGTAAACGACCCAGATTGAATAAACAAGAAATAAAACGAAACATGAAACCTAAAACTATGTTTTATTTTCTAATTGACAGCTGTCAAATTTGTTTCTCGGCACCATTGACAGTTGACCGAAGTATAATTATACTCTCTAATGTATGAATGATATTTGAATCTATCAATGTCAAAAGTGATAGCTTTCAATATTTTGACATTCAGTTTTCTAATCTATAACAATATCCGGGCGTCCACAACACTATCTATAGAAAAAGAAAACGTAATTAAAATTTTCATTTTAAAGGAATCTTCAATGCAACTCCAAACTCCTTTTATGCCAACTCTTTCCGAATTAAATCTAGGGAATGAAAAAATAATTAGTTCAAAAAATAAAGTAGGTTTTATAGTTTTCATAATTGATATGAAAAACTTAAAAAGTATTTATATGAAATACGTAGACGAAAAACAAACATGTGATGAAACCATCATTTTGATTGCCTCTTCTTCAAATCAAACAAAAAAAAGGGTTGAATACGAAATGAATTATGAAGATGAGGAGATTCTTATAGTTGAAGGTTTCAGTGAAACTCCCTTTAACAATTCTCCCATGGAAGAGATCATTACTTATATAAGTGGATTTGTTGAATTCAAAATTATAAAATCAGATTGTAAATTTATACTGTGAAACAAATTATTTTTATTTTGGAAAAAGAAAACCTGGGGAATAAAAACTTGTTTAGTTTAATAGGCTTAAGTAGTTTAAGAAATATAGACTTAAGTTTAATTTATATAGAACTCGATCGCCATGTCCTAAACGATGATATTTTTAATAACCATAAGTATATGCTCATTAAGAAAATAATAGACCAATGTTCTAAAATGCTTTTACATTGTATAGCCAAAAAAAAATAAAATTACAAAAATTGTACAGTTCATGGGACAGTAAAAATAAAAAAAAAACATTATTCCCATTGTTTTTATTTACGACAAAGAATAATGAATGAAAAAATCTGATAATAAAATAATCGAACACTGGCACATTATTCTAGTTCTTCGTCTAGAGTGAGTTTTTTCACAGGCACTGGTTGAATTAGTTTGGTAATTGGTTTTTGTTCGATTTCAGAAAAGTTGGTTGATCCAATCATTACGCGCTCGAATCTAAAAATAAAAAGATATCAATTGATGAAAAGTCTAGCTAATTCTAAAACTTTCTTTATTTTTAATTGGTACCTATATTTATATTCAGTATGTATAGTTCATTATAAATTTTACCAACGTTTGTGAAAATAGTTTTCTTAGCTTTAGTTGCTTTGACAGGAGTAACCTCCATGATATTTTGTAGAAATCTCTGTTGTTGTATTGGTAATTCAACTGCTTTTCGTTATGTACTGACACAAAGCATAATGTACACCTTATTTTGTTCTCATTTCTACCATAAGAATTTTGTATTTCACGTTGTTGCATTTGAATTGAATAATTTATTGTACATATCTTCATTATTTTCATTTTGTTTTCTATCTCTTGATGTGGTTTGATGTGCACTTTCGTTATGAATTGGTTTGGCATGATAAGGTGGATCTTTGTAATAACTCTTTTTGACAATAACTCGCCGTTTAGAACTACCTTTTTTCATATTACCTTTTGCAATATGAGTTTTCAAATGCATTTGGAGATTATACTGAAAAGGCCCGAGAACATTCAATACATTTATATGGTAGGATTCTTTTATGAACTATCATTATGTGAGACTTAAGATGTGCATTTTTTTTAAAACCTTTGCCACACGTTGCACAAATGAAAGGTCTTTCAACTTTATGAGTTCGCATATGTTCAGCAAAGAGCAAATAACTAGAAAATTCTAAAAAAAAGAAAAAACGTCAAAGTTAATGTTAAATTAAATATTTTTGAAAGTCACTGGCAGTAAAAGAAAATAGATATTAAATGGTGGTCGAAATATATGGCACGATCAAAATCGCAAGATTTTTCAAATCCTTCGAGGGTATCTCTTGTCATGAAAAAATACCTCTCATCTTAGCCGTTTGGATTTGGCAAAAAATTGTAAGTCCATCCATCCCTGCCGATTACAACCACACAGGAATGGTTGAGAGTTATAAGTCACTTGGCGCTGATTCTTCACAAAATGTCGCACAAATTTATTTACCTTGTTTGCATTCCGAACACTTTTGCAATGCCAGTGTCAGTTTGTTGCTCATCCTGATTTGCCCTATATTTTGTGGATCTTCTAAAGGTTCTGATTTCAATTGCATGCTAGTAGATTGTGATATGCTAAGACACTCTCTCATATGATCGGTTAAACTATCTGCATCAACTGAAACAGCGCACAGTGCACAAGTAATTTGAATACTTTTTCTGACAATAGTGGTTTCTGGTTGGATTTGTTCTTTAGATATATTGACGGTTTCAGTAACTTCTTCATTGCAAACACTTTGTTCATTTCTTTCATCTTCTACAATCCTGACAGAAAGCTGCTCAGAGTATTCCATATGTTTTAAGTATTTAACTCTTTTTTTATGACCACGCTTAGATTTAGCTTTACTGCGATTTTTCTTTCCTTTGTGTGATCTCATGTGTTTATTGAGAATATAGAATGTAAGGAACACCCGGTCGCACTCATTACACTTGTAATTCCTTGTTTTTGTGACTCATTTGAGTGTGGTTCTTAAGGTGAGCTTCTTGTTTGAAAGTTTTGTAACATATTGAACAAATAAAAGGCTTTGCATTGGCGTCGTGAGTTTGCATATGATCATTGAGATCCGAATGGAACACAAATGCTGAAAAAAAAAATTAAATAGGTACAAAATAATTTCTCCAAGGGAAGCCTAATCTAAGTTACTTACTTTTTTTGCAATCGGGACACGGATAAAAACTATTCTGTTCGTTGTTTGTTTTTTCATCTTGATTTGAAGACATCGATCCAAAAAGTGGATGTAGCTCGAGTTTTTCAAAATCCTGAATAACTTGATTTTGAAGTTCATCTTGAGCATTTTGGTCGGTTTCTCTACTTGTCTCAACTGTAGAATTTTCCTCATGGTCTTGCTCTAATTTAGCATTACTTTTAATTTTAGATTTAACTTTCTTGCGACGTTCATTAAAGTGGGTTTTCTCATGTGCTCTCATATTAAAACCACTTGCAAATCCTCGCAAACAAACACTGCATTGGAAGGGCATTGTGTTTTTATGATTTATCAGGACGTGATTTTTAAGATGACCATTTTGTGTGAAGGTCTTGTTACATGTTGGTCAGGCAAAAGGCCTTTCACCAGTATGTGTTCGCATGTGTGTCTCAAGTTGTGAGGCAAACTGAAATACTATAAAAGAGATAATTTAGTTTTTAACAAACAAACCAAGTTATAAATATTTTTTTAAATATAATATCCTTCGCTTGGAAAATAATGCATGATTATTTAAGTAGGTGATTATTTTTTTTTTCAAAGTTCATTTTCCACAGAAAAGTTGAACTGAAGTTTAAACGGCATAATGCTTTCGTTTAACTTAAACTCAGTTCAAGGTTTAAACGAAACTGTGAAACCAAATTAATTATTGAACGGAGGTTTAAACCAAATGTGGAGTTTAAATTTCTGTTATACATTTTCCTGCGCTGAAGAAACTTAAAAATCTTATTCAAAACTTACCTCTGTCACATTGGGTGCATTGAGGTTTCACAATTTCGACATTTGGGATTTCAACCTCCTTTGAAATTGTAGCGTCAGTTTGAATATCCAAATTTACTGATATATCATGTGAATTTTTTTTATTAAGATTGAGATTCATGAGATCTTGTGGAATATTCGAGATTTCACTTGTTTCCTCAACTTTAGCATTTTGATCTTGCCCATCCGCATTCCCCAAAATTTTAATCAAAGGTTTCTCATTATTTAAATTCCTTCTTTTTTTTCGGTGACTATTTTTTTTTGAGTGTGAGTTATGTTTAGTCTTTAAATGAGACCTAAGTCTCCAATGGTCTTTGAAAGCTTTGCCGCAAGTTGAACAGATATGTGGCCTTTCATGGTTGTGACTCCGCATGTGTTTTTTAAGGTACGAAGCAAACACAAATACTTAAAAAAAACAAATTTGTATGTATTTGTTACTCTGATAAAATTTTAATTGTAATTTACCTTTTTTACATTCAGGACACTCAAACGAGCTTTGATTCTCTGCTTGACTGGAATGATTAGTAGGGTTAACAGAAGCACACATTGATTCTGCGTTACTATGGTATTGGGGCATATGTTCTGTTAAATTTTCGGATTGAATTGAAATAGAACACACTGAACAAGATGTCAGGTCATTCTTTATTTCACCAGTAACGATTTCTGCTTTATGATTGTTAACGCTTTGATCAACACTGGTGCTTATTGACTCATCAATATTAGGCTTTGCAAGTGCACGACGTCGCTTAGTCTTTGTTTTTCTTTTAATTGCCTTGTTGTGTGAATTCCGATGTACTCTGTAAATGTATTAATTGACAAAAGCTTGAGGGCATTTATCACATTTATAGGGTTTTATTTTAGCATGCGTTATCCCATTGTGCGACTTAAGGCTGACTTTATATTTGAAAGCTTTATCACATATTGTACAGATAAAGGGTCTTTCATCGCTGTGACTTTGCAAATGTTTTTTAAGATACGACACGTAAATAAAAACTGAAAAAGAAAATATCAAATAGATAGCTGTATTTATTTCGTTAAATTTCTTACTCACCTTTTTTGCATTGAGGACACTCAAGTCGATTTTTTGGCTTCTTTTCCACAGGTTTTTCTTCGCCCTGATTTGGTTGCTTTAATTGCTCTGGATCTTCTTCTGGTTTTGCATTGAAGAGATCCGGAGTCACTTCAACCGACTCTGGTTCCGCAAAGTTAGTTGTATTTTTGTTAGCTCCAACAACATCTGGGAAATGGTAAATCGTACAGCGATCGTTGATACCTTTTTCGGATCAGAACTTAATGCTGTTAAAATAAGCATTAAAATATTTTACTCAAGAGTTTTAATGAGAAAAAGCACTCTTAAAATACGCATACAAGTTCCAATATGCGAGTCCCAAAAGTAAATTTTTTTTAATGGTGATTCTTTTTTAACAAATTTTGATACTCGTTTTGAAAGCATTAATTGCTGATTTCAAAAAGGTATCAACCATCGCTGTACGACTTACCGTTGGTCAGATACACTCCAAACCGTTTTTGATTTTTCTTCATGATGGGAAAAATCAAGAATATTGATAAAGGTTTTCGAGTGTATCTGGCCAATGGTAAATCGTACAGCGATCGTTGATACCTTTTTGGAATCAGAACTTAATGCTGTTAAAATAAGCATTCAAATATTTTACTCAAGAGTTTTAATGAGAAAAAGCACTCTTAAAATACGCATACAAGTTCCAATATGCGAGTCCCAAAAGTAAATTTTTTTTAATGGTGATTCTTTTTTAACAAATTTTGGTACTCGTTAGGAATAGGGTTGATAAACGAAAAAATAATTCAATATTTCATATTTTAAATTTCATCCCTAGTTGCTGTTAACTATTAAATAAGAGTGCTATTGTTAATTATATGTATGTGGTAGTTCGCCTAAGATAAAGACTATTTAAAAACGAACTAAAAGAATACATCATACTTCTTCTTCGAGGATCAAATCCTTGAATCATTAATGCAATAACAACATCTCCGTACATTTCTACAAAGTTGTGACAATTTCCACGAATTGAAGCTGGGAATTTATCACACAAATGAATAACCACGTCTTTAATCTTTTCATCTGTGGCTGGAGTAGCTATAGGGTCTCTTGAAGAAAATGCAAAAAATACTCACACAAAGTGCATAATTCCGCATTGCCTATTGGTATCTTCTGCACCGTCAAAAGGTCGATTGGAAGTTGCATAACTGGTAAAGTGCTCTTATCAAGTTTGGATATTTTAACATTTATTTTGGCTGGCTCGATATATGGGATCAATGGCATAAGATCTCTCTGACCTAAGAATCCACCTGCGCTTCCTTTAGGGCAAACTCCAATAAGGAAACATACACCATTTGCATCCAAATTACTAACAAGCATCTGGTAAATTTGATCGTAATATTGGTCAGCAATGCTGAGGCACTCTGCCTTGAAACCTTTAGTTTGTTTGCATAGCCCTTCGAGAACTTCTTTGAATTCAATCTCAGTAGTGTTTGCTGTAAGTACTTCTTGAAGATGATGGACCAATTGTTGGCATAACTCGCATGGAATGTCGTCTTTTGATGATAGAACTCCAACACTAGACCAGTTCTGGATTTGAACATCTTCCGGATGCTGATGGTATTTGACAACGCATGTTGGTCGCATTTGCGACCAGCTACAAGCTCTAAATGGCACAAAACTTACCCATATTTTGTGGGTGTGTTGATGTCTGATGAGCTGACATGTGGTTGGCCTTGTCTTTCATACCCACTGGTGGCATCCCCGCAAATCTGACTCCTGCAACAAAGCAACACAAAAAAAGAACAAGAACAAAAAACAGAAACTTCAATTTAGAACTGCAAACAAAGGAGGTTACAAAATTTACTTCTGTCGTTACCTGGTCCATCTGCTGGGAACTGTCTATTCATTGGCATATTGTTGAATTGCTGTTGTGGTGACGTACTGTTATGCATTGGTGGTCTATTTTGAATTCGAACTTGGCTGCTGGCGTGGTGGCCCATTAGTTGTAGGTGGTGGAGGGCAGTTATTACACCCAGAAATAGAAATAACTAAACGCAAATAAATGTTTTATTATTGTGAGTCTGTTTCAAAATGCCTTAGTGAAATTATGATTAGTTACTCGTCTATCGTCAATAACTTTGCTCGCACTGGTCAGCAGGAAACGCTTATAGTTGATCTCATTGAGCAGCGATCCTAGTGAATTTCTCGTCTCTGTGGCAATTTCTTGGGAATCTCTTCACTTACCTGTTGACTTAATACCCGAGCACTGAATGTAAGCAGCGTGCTCATTCTCATGTACTTTCACTAAAACATTGAACTTTTTTCCTTTATCGTCCATGAAATGGAAACCCTAGAACTCCCATTTTCGCCTGGGAATACCCATCAAGATGACCTCTTTTATCACATGCATCTTTTTCGCCACTAAAATCTTCTTGAAAAAAAAACAGAACACGAATAAAAAAAAAGCAACACGAATAAAAAAAAACACAAAAAACTGAATGTCAAAAATATTTCACTGTGTTTTCCGCTTTTCTACGCGAGAGCTAGTGGCGTTTAGTTATTGGTGGAACCATTGTGAAGTTGGCTCCTGGCAGTCCATATATAGTAAGTCAATGCTCCAGGTTATTCACTAGCTAGACGTTAAAATTTAATACCTGGAAATCTATCTTTAAGCTGTACACTAAACTCATGAATTCAAGGAATTCCTAAATACATCCCGCAGATCGGATACGCGTGAAAAGAAGAACCCATCGAGCACCAAGTTCAAGATTCTTTGTTTTTAGTTTTTTGTTTTTTTTTTTTTACTTTTTTTGGAAGTAATAACTGTAATAACTTTAAAATGAAGTGTATGATTATTTTAAGTAGAGTTTTTTTTAGCATATCCTTTGTTGTTACTTAATACATATTTATGACAAATAAATGAAAAATATATAATTTATGAGAAGTGCTTTCCTATAAATTGCGTTCTATATACCCAGTCCCGCGTGCATTTGTTGTTGGAATCGCTTCTTAATTTTGCTTCTTTAATTTTGCGAGTTTCCTTGAATACATTTATATCTTTCGTTACTTGAACTCATTTTTCTAAATATTTGTTTTTGTTGACGTGAAATTAATGAAATTGAAAATCCAAGAAAGTTTGACATTTATTTGACAACATCTTGATGGAAATTGTAGTAGATTCAAGGAAAGTGTGAGGATTTGTTAATGAGAAGGTTAAATATGTTATTAATAGAATTCCGTTAAAGCTCCGCACTTTATTTTAACCTTGCACTTTACTTATAGTCGACATTAGTGTTTGGTTATTAGTAAGGCCCATTGTGTATGAAAATGAATGCAATATTAAAATTTTGCGAGAAAATCTAGAACATAGAGCGAACCGAAATGCAGAACATCAATTTTCCAAAATTCCAATTCACTAATCTTTGGAGAAATACTCGAACGCCACCATTTTATTGAACGTCACCAACAGAATTTTGTTTTTTTAATTTTTTGTATCACTTCCAAAACTACATTTAATTTTTTTTGTATTTTATTAACATCTCTGCACTACAAAGCAACAAATCTTTCTATGGTGAATAAAACCTATCTACCCACACACACTACTACAAATAAGGCATTTATATAAAAATTTACCGCAAAAACGGCAGCCATCATCATGGTGGTATATTTTTTTAAATCACTTGTGTCATTTGTTGTTGCTGTCAAAACGAGGTTGCACGTCGTCGTGCGAACAACACAAATCTCTCTCGCGCGCTGCCCTTTTAAATTAAAAAAATTTAAATAAATAAATCAAAGCTATAACTTAACATATAAAATGAATTAAAATATAAGTTTTAAAATATCAAAAATTAAAACGCCACGTTTCATAACATCAAAAAATTAATTTCACTCAACCAACAACAAAAAAAAAAGTAAAGTAAAGAAATGAAATGAAATCATTTATATATCATCATCATAATCATTAGAGAAGAGAATTATAATTTAAAAGCACGTGTAGTGAAGAAATATTTATATAAATATAAAGCAGAAGTTCAAGTGCGAATTCTTTTAATTTTACACAAATATGTATATGGAAAATAAATAGTTTGCGCAACATAACGGACGGAGTTTTCGTCATCGCTTGCAACTTGCAGTACATAAAACGGGTTTTTGCGGCTGTTTATCCATTGGAATTTCTGTGTTTTCTTCTCGATTTCTATTTTCGTGAGTGCAAGAAACGATTTTTGTTTGTATAAATGTTTGATTTTTGTTTGGATTTTTTTTGGTTTTTAGTTTGAAGTGAATTTCGGGGGGACAGAACGACCACACACGTGTGTGTTGTCCCTTTTCTCCAAGACCTGCATCGACGAACGACTTTTTATTTTGAAAAAGTGCATCGCAGAAGAACAAATCAACAATGGTGCAGGTGAGTTTTTTCCTCGAAATCAAATCGAATTATGTATTTAATTTAAAAATGAAAGGAAAGGGAACAAAATTATATATTATTTTTTTTGTCTATATTGAAAAAGTTAGCGTCTAGGCTAGTACATAATATAAGGAACCCCAATAGCTGTTAGATAAAGCAAACAACCCCTTTTTTGAAGCTGACAACCTAATCTCACCCTACCGATCCGGGTCTCTCCGGCAGTTGTGTACGCAATTTTCCTATTTAATTCGCACTGTCCCAGAACGGAATCGTCCCAAAAGTGAAAATCTTACTTGCTATGCCACCACCAACATCACCACCACCATCCACCACCGCCACATTGCCTCGTCGCCTCTTCCAACCCTTAACCTTTTTCTCATAGAATTGTGTAGTCATCTCGTTATGGGACGGTTGTTGGATTGTTGGGTTTTGGGTCTTTGCTTTTTCCCTCCCGGCCTTACCGCACCGCACCTCGCCCTCACCCCATCCCATCACATCACGGTACCGTATGCCATTCGCTCGCTTGCTCGCTCGCTGATGGGATAAAATGTTTAGTACTACTTCTTCTCTTTATAAGTTTTTCTAGGATTTATTGCGTTTTTCATAAATAAACGATGTGGGATACAATAGAGGGCTATGCGGCGGAACAGGCATTAAGCGAGTAATAGCAGGCAGCGGGGAGAGAGCATCCAAAAGCAGCAGGAACAGCAGAAACAGAAAGAAGTAGGTATATTCTCAATTCTTCGTCCTCGTTTCCTTGCACCGCCGAAGAGTGTGTAAACATAAAAATGTGATAGAATAGAAAAGGTGGAATGGGCTGAAACGCGCTCTCTCTCCAAATCGGGATGATATATTCTCATTCAGGATACACCATGCCATTTTTTCTATACCATGGTAACTACTGAACTGGAGACGACGACGGGGATATGGATTGGGTTAGGAAGTAGTGGCAGCAGTAGCAATGGCAGTAGGCCTGTTACGCGGAAAACCGTTTCCATTTCCCATTTTACGGAGTTTCCTGTGCTTTCTGGCGTACTAGGTAAGCTATAAAAGGTAGGTAGGTAGATACTATTCTCTACCTATGTAGCTAGCTAGGCCATCAACGTCGTCGTCGTCGTTGTTGAAAGTCGAGGAACAACAACACAAAGCTGGAAGAGAAGCAGAAAAATGTGGAAAATGGAAACAAGCTACGACTAGCGACGACTACCTACGAGGACGAAAACGACGAAGAATTGTGTGTATTATCGATTTTGTGTTTGTCATATTGTTTCTCTATTGGCCTTTGTTTTTGTGTGACTCTCCTCCTAACGGTTTTCGTTTGTATTTTTTTCCTTCTATATTTCTTCTCTCTATTGCTGTGTGCTTTGCTGTCCCGCACGAATCCTTTTTTTTTTGGCTGTTGTGTCCCCCCACAGCAGCAGCAGCAAGCCCGAAAAAATGGCAAAAAACCCAGAAAAACCACCCTCCATAGTCCATAGTCATAGTCGTCGTCGTGCTGTGAGTTCTCTGGCTTTGGCTCTGCAGAGCAGTTTGGATGGATGTTTTTTTTTTTTTTGATGTCCTCGTTGTTATAACGATTTTTACTTTTTTTGATATAAATTTATATACCGTTGGTTCTGCTCTCTGGCTAGAAAACCACTTAGTCACTTATATATAAAAATTTCTGTTTTTTTCAAAAATTTCCTGTCGAGTGGGTGGTGGTAGAAAGAAGGATGAGGAAAGGGATTTGTACTTACTATATTTTTTTCTATTTATTTTTTTTACATGGGTCTGTTCTTACAACAACAACAAAAACATAAAAAAAAACATTATAGTCGCTTGCCTGCGCAATGAATTTGTGCCAAAGTTTATTTTATTGTTGTTTTTGTTGTTGTTTTTATTTATACATTAAATTTTCTTTCAACAAAAACAAGAAACCTACACTTTGTGTGAAGGGTCAATTTGTTTTATTTATTTTTTTTTTGTTTCCGTCATAAAAAAGTTTGTTATTTTTTTCTTTTTGGCATACCTACCTACTATTTTGGTATCATGTTCGTCTCTCTATTAAGTACATATGTACCTAACTTGATCTTATTTCCTTTTTTTCAAAAAAAAAAAAATGACAAAACAAAGATTGAAATACCGGTACCTACCTACATAATTTGAAAAATTCGATTGATATCAAATAATTTAATGAATTTTTCTATAAATGATTGAAATGTGAAAGTTCAAAGAGTCTTTGTGTTGAGTTTTTTGAACTCGACAAAGAAATAATTAAAAAAAAAATGTAGCGAAACTTTTATGAAGATATGTACAAAGGAAAACTAAAAAAAAATATTCACTATTCATAACAAAATGAACACAACAAGTCTTGTGGGTAAAAATAATGGTGTACACAGAATGTACCAACCAAGTGTTCTCAGTTGTATGAATTTGAGCCACTAGGGAGCATTCTTTTTCAGTTATGTAGGTATATATGTACCTACTCACGCAGCTTCAGTTGGACGTGTCGTGTTGTCCCTGAAATTTTATGATATAAAAACCAGTTTATTTTCAATCTACTGTGCCAATAAGAACATGTTTCTTTTCTCTATTCCTTTTTAGTAGTGTCGATGCCATGTGATGCGAGTTGCATCCAAAACATCTTGGGTCTTACAATTCCGGAATTTGAATCATGATGTAAAAATTATTATTATATTATTATATAGTTAAATATAATGAAACAACGGCAGAAACACTTTTTTAGTTAAGATATCATATCGTCGTCGTTCAATGAAAATCACGATTAATTAACCAAATATCAAAATTTAGGTAAACTTTTAAAATTTATTATTCCTAAATTCAAACTTCATTATTTTGGACATTTTCAATTTTCTTTAAGTGAAAATTCCCTAACAAATGCAAAGTCTCAACAAACAAAATGGCCTTAGGGAGTTTCCATTGAACGACGTTAGTTAATCAACTACCTTCATTTTAGATTCTATTTCAGACTTATCTGATTTAAGAATTTGTAAAAAAAAATACCATGATGGTAGTGATTCATAAATGTTTAAAAAAATTGAATAAAAATCGAAAAAAATGTCTGCTTGGTAGTTTGGCAAGAATGATCTTCCAAGGTTCCTCAGAGCCATATGCACTTAACATCACTTAAAGGAGTCGGATGATCAGCCTGGCAGTCGTGAAATAGCTATAACTCCAGTCTAAAAATAGCTATAACTCCAGTCTAAAAATACTTGGTGGTAGCTCACCCAAGTGTTGTTGTTTCATTTTGATTTTGAAACTTGGGACTTAAGGTTTTTTTAGATATCGTCTTTTTGACTTTTGACTTTTTCGTTAAACTGTTTAAATAGGTACATTTCTTGTATAAAGACACTTTTAAAAATTTTAATTAATGTTTTGAAATTTGGTTGAATTAATTTTTGAAGGGCCTGTAAAATGAACTTTGGTAGGGAGAAGTAAAAAAATTACGGTAAAGGGACATTTTTTGATTATTTTGTTGAAGGATTAACTGAAAATTCTTCAATACTGTTCTCTCTTGAACTTTAAGAGCCCAAAAAAATAGCAAAAAAAAAAAAAAGCCATGAACTGGACAGTTTTGATATTGTTCCCTTATTATTTAACTTCTCAAGTGTAAATAAATAACCATTTAAAATTGAATAGGTAAACAGCAAAATACCAATTTATTGCTCTATATCGTTCATATTTTTGGTTGTACCTAATTTTTCTGTTTCTCGAGTGAAATCTTGATGTAAAAAATAAGATATTTTTAATTTATTCTTTCCTGATGGTAAAATTAAAAACAGATATGAATTTATTTCCAAATACCAAAAAATATACAATTCAATAAATAATTCTCCTGAAGCAAATAGAAAAAGGAATAACAACAAAACAATATTCAATCCCATAACATAGAATTTATCCTTCACACATTTCTCAACGACAATGTGTTTGTATTTCATATTACTATAATATGTATGTTTGTATTTATTAGAGCAGAGCTACAATGATTTGTGCATTAAGTGTGCAACAATAAAAATGTCCTTTTTTTCATACACTTGCTTAGTTTTTATTTTCTTATTTTAATGACAGCTATTCACGAGTATACTACAGGGCATTAAAAGTTGAAATTTATTAAAAATAAAAAGAAAATCTATGAGTTGAGAGAGTTGCTTAAGGATTATATTTTATGTCTGGTAGGGTACTTAAGTTTTTATTTTATTTTTTTAATATGAACTCGTTATTGTGATTTTATATTATTTGATCAAATACGCGATAAGATTAAGAAATCAATTTGTTAAGCACAAAGCATTGATATAAAAAATTTATAAATGACATAAAGTTTATTATTTTGTGGAAAACTTTATTTATACTGGACGTTGTTTTTGTGGTAGGTTCTATTTGATTGAAAATTTTCAATTTTTCATGGTTTAGTTAGGTTTTCAAAATAAAGTCAGAAATCTTAAGTTATGGAAGATTTGATATGTACCTATTTATCCATACATTTAAACAGTCACTCCTTTCAAATAAAAAATATGTCTTTTTAGTAATGCTGTTCAATAACTCCAGGGTTTTTCATACGAAACAAAAAAATGTTTTTGGTTCTCTTTGATAGTCTCAGGGAGGTTTGCTGATACTACACATAACGATTTAGGTTGAACTTAATTTCTTAAGTATCACTTTATGACATGGAAAAAGTACCCCTTAAGAATTTAAGTTCAACTTAAATCGTTATGTGTAGTATCAGCAAACGGGCCTCAGTGATTCTGTTTCGAACATCTTAGACCAAATTTACTATTTTTTCATTCAGCGAGTCTTATAATTTTTGACTAAATTATTTTGTTTTTGTTATTAAATCATTTTCAATAATTTTCTTCCAACGAGCATTTTATTTAATTCTGGTTCAAATTTTATTGAATGTTTTAGAATGTTTAGAGCTATACGCATATTTTTTTCGTATGTAAACAAGGAAAATGTCATTTTCCTTTGGTAATCCGAAGCGCATTTCGCTGACAGTAAGGGCATTAACTTCTCCCAAATAAAAATCGATATCCTGTCGGATAATACAAAGGATTTTATTTTACAAATAAAAAATGTAATTTTAACAAAAAAATCAAAAACATTAAAATAAATCTTGCATACAAAGGTGAAGAATTTTATGATTTTGTTAAAAAAAAAGACGTCGTGGAGAAGCCTTTATCTTTTTGATGGTATTTTTGATCTCGGTGGGAGTTTAATTTGATTTAGATTTAGATTTATAATATTATTTGGCTCAATGGTCATTAATATAAACAGAGTATTTTACATTTTAACTTTTTATTTACATTCGGGATATATTTCTAGGGATTTGATTTTTTGATCTTTTGGTCTTTTGGTTCCCTCACGATGTTGCCATAATTAAAAATTAAATAAATGTAGTTATTTCTTTGATGACGTCTTAATAGCTCCATGACAACAAATTTTACTTATCTCGTTTACTTGTGGTATATAAATTCAGAAGAATTTACTGTACATATTATGTAAATACACTACACAAATGTAGATCCATCAATTATTGTTGATTTCCTCAATTAATATTAATTGCTTTTTTGTATTTTATTTATATCAGAAAAAATGTGTATTTATTCAACTATAAATCGAGCAATCTGAGCAGTATTTTGATCTGAGACTTCTGGAGGACCAATTGGAAGGGATAGAAGTGTAGGAATTTATGATTTTTTCTTTGACAGATGGAGTTTATTAATTTTTTATTCAAATTTTGTATTTTTATCTTTTGTGTCTAGACCACATAAGCCGATGAGGCTCTCATTTCAGTTCAAAAATGTGTTCGTGTCATCTCAGATGCTTTAAAGTTAGTCAATATCGAGACTATTCTCGTCTCGTGGCCAGCCCTAGTATTGGTGTGACATGAAAACCATGAAAAAAAAAAATTATTGAAACAAATCTCTTCTTAGCTAACCTCTGGAAGAGTCAACATTCAGCTTAAAATATCTCCTAGTATTGGTGTGACATGAAAACCTTAGAAAAATAATGTATTGAAACAAATCACTTCATAGCTAACTTTTGGAAATAGTCAACATTCCGCTTAAAATACCTTCTCATGATAACAATGCATTTGGTTTATCATATTTAAAATATTTTTTTTTTAATAATTGTTTATCGTAAACCAAAAAAACTATATCGTTAGTTTTGTTTATTTTTTTCTAATTTTGTGTTACATTTATGTATGACATACAATGTATGTATGTATTTGTACAAATGAAGTTGATAGCATTTGCCACAACAAAGAACGAACAAGCGGACTTATGTGAATTTAAGCCCCATTGCCTCAGTGAATTAAATTTAATTTCACCTGTCTGTGTGAATTTCTTATCAAATTTTATTTGAGACACGTACATATATATTACGTACATATATATATTTTTTTGTTTTTTTAAATGTGATTGTTATGACTTATGAGTAATAATAGAAAGGCAGGGTCGTTGCTGGAAAGCATACGGAAAAGTTGGGAATTTTTCACAATACCCACTGAAATCATTTTAGGTACAATTTATCTGTCGATGTACTTTTCTAGCCAAAATGAGAACAAACTTTCAGAACATAAGATCAAGAACCTGATTTCTTTCTGACTGCGACGAAAGGCTAAAAGGCAAACTTTTGTAACTTTTTTATTGTGTTATTTATCCGTGTCGAATGTCTTAGACTGCGATCAACCGAACTTCGAACCTACCGTATTGCAGAATGTTCACGAACGGACCGGACGTGTACTAACGGTTTTTCTGAACAATTGTCTTTTGGGAGATTAAAATATTAACATCACCGTGTGAGATTAATCTCAACAAATTTCTCTGCAAATTGCTCTGTCAAAAAAAAGTTTGACAATTTTATAAACTGTCCAGATGAATGTGTGATTCGTTAGAGAGTTTAAGCTACTTCTTTGTATTTTTGTTTTTTTTTGTTACTAAAAAATGGTCATTTAAATGCAATCGAGATTGTAGTTAAATAGAATAGAATAGGCAGAGTAGATATAAAATATGTTTTTTTTTTATCTCATAAAATCTCATTGGAGCCTACCAGTTGAAACTGGGATATATACATAAAAAGAAAAAAAATTTCCTAGATTGAGGCTCGAACTCCTCTCATCTCCAAGTGAGCAGTAACATACCACATCTACTGTACCATTAAAATTTCATCCCGCAACTATTCAAAATATTGGCAAGCTCTGAATTTGAATCTAAAAGAGTACGAGAGCAGACCTGTTAAATGGCTAAATTGACCAATCTATTTGTAACTATTTTTTTGTTTGTATTTATCGATGCTTTAGCTTTTCTGTTGGAAGTTAGTTTTGCCAAGGTTTCTTTGTGGTTTAGGAAGTGGCCTTACGTGACTTCTGAATGTGATTTTGTCCTTCCTATTTTCAAGATCGGGGTGGGGTGAGGGACGGTTATCCGATTTATGAGGTGCTTTGTGGTTTACATTTTGCGTTCTCAACTTTGTTGATACAATATACATAATTAAATGACAGATAAACTTTTTGTGATATTTAGAAATTTATAGATATCTCATCACCTGTTTCCTATAGTTCAAAATTTTATATCTACTGTTTTTTTATCTCATTTTTATTTTATATTTTCCCAAGAAGAAATTGAAAAATTATTCTTCACACAAGAAAAGGTTCAAGCAAACATACACTAAAAAAAGAGGAAAAAAAAAAAACACAAAAATGAGTCTCATTTGCCATTTGTCTTAAATGGTTTTTTTTTTTTAATGGGGAATGACGACGATGACAACAACAGGTGCTTCCTTTGTTCTCATCAATTTATACTATCAAGATTCCACAAGCGGTAGTTTTATTTTACCCTCCTCAGACAGGTGTTTCTTAAGTGACCACAAAAAGTCTGTTTTCATGGCATGTTTGCAAGATACAGTCAGTTGGCTTTGCCCATTGATGATAAACAATAATCCTTTTAATTAATCGAAATCGAAACCCAAGAAAAATAAAGAAAAAAAAAACAAAAGACGATTAAATTCACTCTTAACCTAGAAAAACAAAAAGATTGCGATAGCACCCTTAACCTATTTCATACAATTTTACAAAGATACTTTATACCTTTTATGGGATATAAATAATACATAGCTAGAGGTGTACATAGGTATATAAAATTTTTATTTTTATAGAAGAATGCACCTTTTTTGTAATTTGAAACTTGCACTGCTTGCAGTTGAAAGTCAGTGTATAAATCAAATAAAAAAACTAATTCATCCCTTAAAACAGTAGATATACGAATAGTCTTTGATGTTGCAACCACAATATATAGAGAAGCGGGTAGAAGGAGAAAAGGGAACAAAGCAAATTGTCCAAATAGTAGGCAATTCGATGGGGTGTTATAAATACGAATATTTATGTACTATGTGCGATAACATAAAACTAAACAACAAAAAAAAAATACCTGCTTATAAAATTTTAGTTCCCAAACGGGACAGGGAAAAGGGGCCCTGATGGAAATGGACTAGACAGGGACAGGCTTATTTCTTTGTGTTAGTTTTCCCTTTAGATGCGTCAAGTTACGTCGCTTGGTACGAATTCAGTTTTTCATTATTTTTTTTTTTCATTTTAACGTCCCACATTGGAATATTCTCAGTCGTTGATGGATGCGTGTGAAATGTTTGCGGCAAAAAACATGTATTTTGTTCATCCACCCCTATATATATGTACATAGGATACTCATCGTCACGTGGATTTACACAAAAAAAAAAGATTCTCTACACCGACTTTGGCAACGTTATTAAAGTATCCATGTACCTAGATTACATATATGTATATATGTACAAATGTATTGTATGTGTATGTATTTATAGGATTAAAAAAAATAAAACCTTAAAAATCAGTTTTTAAGGAACTGTATTGCTTAGATTAGTTTGGGGACTTAAGGTTTTCTTAAATGGGATTATGGTTAATTAGCTAGGAGAATATATAGCTACAAAGGCAATTTGTACAAAAAGTTTTTCAGAAGTGGAAAATATTTGTTTCAAAGGGTGATTATTGAATATGTCCTCAACAAAAAAATGTATATGCAATTAGGGACTATCTCTCCACTGTGAACCAACTAAAATGGTGGATTTATGAACACGTTAAGTTCTGACTCGCTTTTCTTGAGAAATTTGTAGTTTTAAATATTTGCACCTGAGATAAAGAAGATTTAGAGACTTTGCGTAGTTAAAATAACAGCTGCGAGAAGAAATAAAAATAAAAAAGTTAAAATTGTATTAAAAAAGAAACAAAATTCTCTTTTTAATGCTTAAAGAATAAAATTAAATTAAAGTGTCTAAGGACTGTTTGTTTAAACGAATCATAAATTTTCAAGTAAAAGTTTCTTAAAAATAAGCTAAGTCGAATCGCTTGATCCAAAACACTAAAAGTCTACAAATATTACAAAAAAAACTCCAAAAGATTAAAAAAATTAAAAAAAAGTGAGACTAAAAATCTTCTAGCGATTCCAGTAGAATGAAAATCTCTCATACTTTCAGTGTTTTCAAAAGCTTTTAAAGTCTTCAAACGATTGAAAAGGTTGAAATAAACATTTTATAAGTTTCAATGATATCCAACTTTCTCTAAAAACTCGGAAGAATAAATAATTTCATTAAAATAAAATTTACTAAGAGATTTTAAAGTCTCCAAAAGATTAAAATAATCGTAAATATAGAAAAAAATAAATATTCTTAGCGACGGAAAATTTTCCGAAGTCTAAACAACTTAAAAGATTTAAAAAGGAATAAAAGTCTCCAAGGGATTTAACAAATCCAAAAGATTAAATAATTAATAATAATACCTAATCTAATCGAATAAACGCATTTAAATAATACATAAATATAAAAAATAAAAATTCTCTAAAATTAAAATTTTTTAGTTTACTAAACAAAAAACTTTAGAATATAAAATTTCTAAGAGATTAAGATATTTCAAAAGACCCTCCAAAAAATAAGAAGATTCAAAAAGAGCAAAAGATTCAAAAATTTCTTATTAACTGGAAAAGTTTAAATACATATGTATGTATGTACATATACAAAATACTAATATTCTTATAAAGACATTTTTAATAGCCTAACAGTCATATTTATTAGATTTTTGACCAGTTAGGCGGTTTTTAAATGTTTTAAATAGTTGAAACTATGTTTTATTCAATTAGATAAAATGTCACAATAGGCTTAGACAACCTATTCCGTTGTTAGATTGTTCTTAGACAATAATAAAACGTGTTTATTTATAACTTAGACGACTGTGTAAAAGTCTCCAAAGGTCTAAAAGACTCCAAATCTTCTGTAAAAAATCTTTCTGAGACGAAATAACTACAAAAATAACTTGAAATTCCTTAAGAGATTTTAAAGTAATAAAAGTCTCCAAAAAATTTTAACAAGTCAAAAATTTATAAAAAATCATTAGTAGAAATCTTAAAAAGAACTTACTAAGACTAAAAGATTTAAAAAATTAAAAGTGTCAAGCAAAGAAAAAACATTCCTTTTCTCTCAAAAAAAAAAATTTGTTTAAAGAACCGAACAAAAAAAATGTCAGAAGAATGGATCCTTTAAAGAGGACTTAAAAGCAAAAGAAAAACTCGAAAGTTAGCAGTAATGAAGCTAAACAGTGGTGAATAACTAAGCCATCTTGTGACAAAACATGAAAGGGATGAAAACAACTTTCCGTCGCCCGAGGCTTTACAGAAGTTATATAATTTTTTTTAAATATTTTTTTTTATTTTGAACAGATGTGAGCGTATTTTCTCCAAATTTCACAAAAAAGAAAGTTCGAGGGGGAAGGAAGTCCTTTGCAGATCCTGGCTTGACTGAAGTGGCAAAATATTGATTTTGGTATATTTGTTGTTTTTTTTTCAACTGTTTTCCATTGAATATTAAATTTTCTAGGCCCCACCTTAGAGCCTATACAACAAGCAGCTATCATCATATATATGTATAAAATACGTATATACAACCTCCTTGTGTATACCTACTCAACCCCAACACCACCCCGCCTCAGCCCATTTATATACGCACTCGCCCTCTGCAGGCACTTAATCTAACTATAAACCAGCTGCTGCTATTGATGATTGCTGTACAAAAGTATATAGATACGTTATACGCATTTGCATAAACATGCAAATAGGCTACATCTATCTAATACACAGCCCCTGGAAACAGCCCCATCATTTTGCCCTGATTGCGAAATATGAGCATGTATATATGCGTATATAGCCATGTATATTTAATATATACATATATAATTGTATATAGAAGAGCATTTCCATCTTAAATATAGGTATACAACTTGTGCATTAAGAAAATGACAGATACATGAGAGGCTATGTACACATAATATCCGGGTTCAAAACATCTTAAGAGAAATACTGAAGTTTACACAAAATACCCTTAGAATGTGCCTTCTTGAACGATATACCTACAAGCTGGTGCGGGGGGCCCCCCTCTTTTCAAAGTAGTAGGTACATGCAGGCAGAACTTCTGTTTCATAATACCTTTCAAAATAAGAAGAGGAAGTATACGCCCCCCACCAGAGCCCTCCCTCCCTCCCCCCATACCTACCACCATCGCAATTCAAACTCATTTCGAAACTTAACACAGACAATCAGAGGGAGTGCCTCGAATGCCTTTTGTGAGAAACAAGGAACTGACATGAACCCTTCACCCGCAAACCATCACAAGCTACCGCAACCAAACCAAACCCACTCAACAACCGCAAGATTTATTAGAAGCTATACGAACTTCCGTTTTCTTCGTTTGGTTCCGATTGAAGATATAACTTGGATTTGTTGGCTGCCATTGCTTGAAGACCGACCTCCTTCCCTACATTCCACCCCCAAGCTCCTTTTATCGCAAAAGTAAATTAAGTTTTTGTTCAATTTCAGTCAAAGCGAATTTGTCGAGGGGCTATACCTATACGTTTTGGCTGTATATATATATATATATAAATATAAGAAGCATTGGAAGAGGCAACCTTATGCAACAGTCTTCTTTTGCTCCTATTTTTGGAAACATTGGAAACATTATATTGAACGAACAACGAACGACGGGTGGTTGTATTTTAAGTTCATTTCAAAGTTTGTAGGGGGTTCTTTTTTTATTATTTTTGTTCGAAGCTCTTACACGCAGCACGCAGACACACGGTTTTTAAGTGAAATTGAAGATTTTTCAACGTTTTTTTTTTTTTTTTTTTTATTTCTGTCCTGTTCAACAAAAGTGTCAGTTCAACTTCATTAAAGGACGTCACATGAAAGCAAGGAATGGTGGCAGTCGAGCTATGATGATGATGGTATTTGAAAAGTTTATGAAGTTTCAGCTAATTAAGTGAGGATGGGGATAAAAAAAATAAAAAAAAAAAAAACTTAAAAATTGTGCCATGTACGTTTAGGTACCCCTATTATGGTGACTGGTACTATAATTCTGATACCAACGCTACTACTGCTGCTGCTGCTGCCGTCGCCGTCAGCTCAGTTAATCATTTTATGGCTATGTACAGTACATACGTTTTATACACTGAAACAAAATATAAGGTCGAAATTTAAAAGAAATTTCTGCAAGGACAGCTTTGCGGGCAAAGAAGTAAATGGTTACTTGCAAGGGGACTCTTGTTGGAAAGTCCTTTACTTTTTTCTTTTCTCATGATCATTGTTGGCAATTGGCAATTTTCTCCAAAATATGAGTGATTAACTCAACCTGAGCCTTTTTCGTCATAAGCATCTTATAAAACTAAGACCAAGCGCTTGGCAATTTGTTGCATACAACTTTGAAGACAACTTATTATATCTATGGGAGTTTGGTCGCTAGATCTTTTGTTGGTACCTCTTTTTTTATTCCGAGATTCGCTAAGAACTTTTTTAGAGCTAAAAACGAATAAAATCGAAGGACTTCTTGTCGTAAGTTTTGACGAGTTCCAGGTTGCATGATAGCAAAAAGTTGTTGACAACAAAATGTCAAATAAGCGGCTGGTTCTAGAAATAAAGTAGTTCTTCCAAATAAAGAATAATTTTCAAATAAATTATAATGACCCTGATCTCAGCTTCATAAAAAACAAAAAGTTTCAGGCAGTTGGCAATTTGTTCGCAGCAACTTTGAGTACCTACATATGGTTTTTATATGAATATGTGTCTACTTAGCAATTTGTTGCTGTCAACATTTTGTTACGAAGAGTTTTTCAACAATTATGTCAGCCCTTAAAAAAAAACATGCTCGAGAAGAATTTTCTTGCAGTTCAGTTGCAACAAGTTGTTAGCAACAAACTGCCCGATAGTTGGCTGGTCTTAGAGATAAAGCACTTCTCCCTAAATAAAGAATACATTTCAACTTAATTACCAGGAGGCTCCTGTTATCAAGCTTAATACAAAAACAACCAAAAAGTCCCCAGGCACTTGGCAATTTGTTGCCAGCAACTTGGAATACATGTTGTTTTTATATGAAAATGTGTCTACTTAGCAATTTGTTTCTGTCAACATTTTATTGCGGAGAGTTTTTCAACAATTTTTTCAGCCCTTAAAACTGATGATAGCGAAGAATTTTTTGCAGTTCAATTGCAACAAGTTGTTGGCAACAAAGTGACAAATGGTGTCGAAAAAAAATTGACAAATTTGCAATACATGACGATGAGAAAATTATCAATGGATTTTATCAACTACATAAATTAAGTAATACGAAATTTTTCTGGCCATAGTTCCAAATTTATAGGTCTTGTCAATTTTTATGAATCATTACTCAATTTTAAATCAGTTTCATAAAATTTTCTTTCTTTTAAACTTCTTTGTCTATATTTTTTGAATCGATTTTGAATCGATATTACTTGCAATTTTTCTTTTCGTGTATATAAAGCACCATTTTACTTCTATGCCATTATGCGAGAAGCTACCAAAAAAAAAAAAACAACCCCTGTCAACAAGGGTTTCATGTCGTGTTTGGAAAGTTTTTTTTTATATTACTGACGTTGAGACTTGACATGCAATGTGACCTGGTAGAGTTTTCATTTCATGTTTATTAAATCGGAGGTCTTTGTTTTTTTTTTGGATTTTATACATTCATCATTTCACTTTATTTAAAGGATATATGGAAAAAAATTTTAGTTCTAACAACTATAAACTATAAAATCAAATAAAGTTTTATGATTTAAGCTTTTTTTATGTTTTAATTTATAAATTTTTAAAAGCTTGATGATCCGTTAAAAAAAATACTCTTGTGCAAGAAAAGCTTTGAAATATTTCTCTAACGAGAATGATGGAGCTTATCGGATCTGTGTTCGGCTTTTAAAAACATTCGAATAGATCTCAAACTGTTTGTTATACAAATACATTCAAGACTCTTAAATATTCAAAGCATAAAATGAAGGCTACAAAATCGAAAAGAATCCAAAAATAACGCAAAATTTTAGACGATTTAGTACGATATTAAAGAATTTTTAGTTAAGCAGGGTTTTAAATATTTTAAACGAGTTAGCATCTTTTTAACATTATATTAAAGTTAAAATTTTAAAAGCGTACCTACTAAGCATTATAATATATCTTTTTAATATTTTTTTTTTTTTTACTAAAAATCACCAAAATAGTGTAATACTAAATATTTTTAGTATTGTACTAACTTCTTATATCACTTTGACTAAAAATATGAAAATGGTACGTTTGATTACTTTTTTTGCATGAACTGTCACTATTTGAGGAGTGTTCAGCTGGGGTTTATTAAGTATGATAATTAATAATTGTTTAAAACAAAGAAGATTTGAGCTATGAGCTTTTAAGCAATTAAATTGTTAAGTAGGTAGTTTAAATTTTTTTGCAAAATACTTAAAAAAAATAATAAATAATTCAAAAGAATAAAAAGGTTGCAAAGGAGAATCTAGCCGTTGCTCAAGCCCTATCAGTGGACAGTGGACAAACGGACTCACAGACTTATAACCGAAAAGACGCACAGATAGCCGCACAGGTGCACAGGCGAATAAACGCACGGACCAAAAATATACACACAGACCCACTCTGACACACAGAAATACAGACATACAGAAATACAGATGCACAGTAGGGCAGAATGCCTTAAAACGTGGTATCAAATCAGCCGTTAGAGAAGGGAACCTGAAATTTTGTATGTATGTTTTCTGAAACTCTTACGAGGTCATGTCTAAAGCCATAACTGCCAAGCCCACTTTTACGCGAATCATTTGAGAATTACTAAATTTTGAATATTTTTTAGATTAAAAGGCTATTTTAAGGTTAAAGACACTTAATAATACATCAACCCATGCTTTCTAATAGGATACCTACATAGATTCTAATAGTTGAGAAAATCAGTTTGAAAAAATGTTTTTTCTTTAAATTGAATTTTTTTATTCTGATCGTTTTTTTTTTTATTTAAAAGATAAAAACTAAAAACAGAATTATGAGTTAAGTTTATTCAAAACTATCATCTCCATTATCGTTCTCATAAGTGTTGGTTTCAACAAAAATATTTGCCTCCGGGATTCTTAGAGGTTTGAATAGCCTGAGTGCCTCTGGGGTATAAGGAAGATAAGGTCAAGTAAATCTTGAAGACTTACTTTAGCACAAGTTCCTAAACTCTGTGTTTGTCTACCAATTTTTCTTTGCAGCTTTTTAGGATGGAAAATTTTCAGGAGCACTCATTCTTATGAAATTGTTGCCTTAATAGTTTTGCTGCGACTTAGGCAGCTTCTCCTGTCATACAACTTTGCTAAATATTGAATCTTTAAGCGCTTTTCTGTACAATTCAACTTTTCGAGGCTTTCAGTAATAACTCTTAGAAGTTTGGAAGCCTGAATCTGCCCAGAAGCTCTCAGGCTCATCTTTCTAAAGGTGGCGCTACAGTCCGGAGTGGACCAGGGCCACAAACAACAAGCTTCTTCCAGCCAGTCCGATCCCTAGCTGACTGTCTCCAACTGAGTTGCATAATTTAAAATCGGTATTGAGTATTGAGTTTTCAGCCTTTTTGTGAGGATGTTTCAAATTGCACATCCGGACGACCACGTTTCTTTGCAGACTCTTCTGCCATTCTAAAAATGTTTATAAAATTTTTCTTCAATTTTAAAAGCTTTGTCACATTTTGAATTCGGACTTAAAATGTGAAAAATTTTTTATTCAATTCCCTAACTTGACTTATTTCGGTATTTATTTTTCGTGTTTGGAAAATGTTTTTTTAAGTGGTCGTCAACTATGTATAACACTCACATTTTCCCATAATAACTACGAGTTGCCTTCTTGTAAAAAAATGAGTTTGAAGACTAAGGGCCAGTTTCACAGTGCACACTTAACAACATAAGTGGCATTTAATGTTCCCATTTTGGCACTTTAGCCGCAGTTGCATTCACGGTGCACACTTAACAAAATAAATGGCACCTTCATTTTCTCATATTGGCAATTTAGGGCCACTTTTATTGTCTGAGTAAGTGGGAATATAAGTGTCGCTTATTCCGATAAGTTTACATTGTGAAATTGGGCATACATTTTCCATACTTAGCAATTAAGTGAAAAATACTTCGATTGTGAAACTGGGCCTTAAAAAAACAAACAAAAAAAAACAGTGCCCAAAGATCACTCTGAAAAAAACGCTAATTTTACTTCTGGTTCAACTGATTACCGATTAAGCTAAAATGAAAATGTCTTGTGATAAGTTCGATTTAAACTTAGATATTTTCTTTTTTTCACCCGAAACCAAGAAGAACCAGTTGAAATATCTCCTCTATTGCTCTTTTCTTTGGTGTCATACACCTGTAATTGAAAAAGTTGGTCTTCCGTCAGTATGGAAAAGACAAGTTAGCACAGCGAAATTAAAGATTTCAATGGACTCTCAAGAAGGAAGAAAATGGTTACAGCCTATAAAAAAAACTTTTAAAGCCCCTAAACCTTCCACAAAATATCACCTGCGAAACAGTAAAACTTAAGTTATAAAAATGTTAACTATTTCATGTAAAATTCAATTCAATCCAAAAATTGCAAAAATGCATTCTTTTACAGCCCTGGAGTGATATATACATATACACAGGCTTAAACAAGGGTTCTTCCCTTTAAAAAATTCAAAAAAAAAAATTAATATTCAATAGAATACATATAATAAAAAAAACAACCAATATTTTGTCACTTCAGTCGGGAAGAACCATCTCCTCAAAGACTGTCCTCCCTCTTGAGTTTTTTTTTTTTTTTATTTTGCGTTTTCTTTTCTCTTCACTATAAAATTGAACTTTTCAGGGAGTAGAGTAGATATCTTTATTCATCGGATGCCCTCTCCTATATAAGAGGGCTCGTATCTTTTGTAGTATCTTTATTCAAAGTGAAAAGTATCTGTTCTTGTATATTACAAACAGCATAGAAAAAAAAGGAGACAACTGTGTGTAGTAGGGACCCTTATCACTTTTTTTTTTAACTTTTTTTTTCTTCATAACTCAATTGAAATTATTGCTGATGAAGCAGTTTTATTATTATATAGGGAATTTTTTTTTTTTTTTTGGTTGGCCTGCCTGCTCTCGAAGCGACAAGTTTTCATCCACTTATTCTTTTGTACGCGGCATTTGTAAGCAATTTTTCAATTTATAAGATTCGCATATAAAAGAAGAAAAAGTAGGTGGTGGTAGTCTCTTAACGGTACCAGCGGCGATAGCACCGAGAGATGTCGTGGAATTTGTATACGTATAGGGTATAGGGTGTATTATGTAACATTGTTCCCTGGGAACTTATTATTAAATTCAAGTCTTATTTTTTGTCTATATTTGCAGTTTTAGCAATAAGTAGGTATAAAAAAGTATACAAAAAAGTTATTGAAATCCCTAAGTTTTCCATTGAGTTTGAATGTCTTTGTGTTTCTTTTATTTTTCATCTTTTCTATTCATTTCGAGAAAAATAAAATAGCATGGAACTAGGGAAATTTTGTGTGACACTCGAAATATAGTCAACAATTTGAAAGGAGATAAGAGAACACAATAAAAAGCTCGCTGCAAACACAGTTTTGTCGTTCTTCCCGAAGGAGGAAGAAAAGATATTTGCCAAAGGCTCATGAACATGAAAATATAGAATATTATAATCTAAAATGAAATGATTTCTATATATTTTTTTTTTTAAGAGTTCAAGGAAGAGATTTCGTATTTTAGTTCTTTTGTGTAAGAAGAAAGGGAGTCTTATCTTTTTAGGTATATGAAAAAGCTGAAAAGACGGTTTTTTTTTTTTGAAAATAATAATTAGAATGCTTGTTCGGTTTAAATATGTTTTCTTTTTTCGGCTTCAACAAAATAAAGAAAACAATGAAAAAAAGTTGAGACAAAGAAAAAGTTGTTTGTAGGCAAAAATGTCAACTCGAAGAGCACCTTAATTGCTTGGAGTATAGTTAGAAGGCGAAGAAGCTTCTAGGATTTTATTTGGAAAATTATCATTCATAGAATTACAAAATTCTTGGCCCCTTATTCAAAAATAATCGATTAACTTTGATTCGAAGAGAATAAGTTGAATATTTTCTGTTTAGACACTTTTTCTTTACGATTAATGGCCAGTTGTACAATAGTGGTTAAACCTCGGTTCAAGATTTTAACACCGATTTCGGCGGATTAACTAACGTTCAACGCTGGTTCAAGTATGTAATTGGTTATTATCACACACTTGAACAGTAAACCACTGTTGAAACTCAACTAATTTGCCGAAATTGGTGGATAAAAATTGCTGAACCACGGTTTAAATATTTGTACAATTGGCCCTAATAGGAGTCAAAATAACTATTCTTAAAAAAAAGAAGGCAAAATTAGGGTAGGGAAGAAGCTCTGAGGGAATATTACAATTTTTTTATGAGATAAATAAAAGATATTATTTTAAATAACTTGAAAACACTTATTTTATTTATTTATTTACTTAAATGCATTTCCAGTGCAGGGTTAGAATCTCAGTAGTAGAATTTTAGAGCACATTTCGTCGCTTGAAGAAAAAAAAGTGACACAAGCCCAAATATTTATTTGTTTGGTAAAGTTAATAGTTAAAATTGTAAAAAAATGTTCGTTTGATGAAAAAATCTTTTTTATATAGGTACTTATTTGTTCATTATTTAAGTTATTAATTCTGAGGACAGTCAAAGTCAGAGATTATGAATTATAAGATTGGAATCCTCGGCTGTCGTTCTGGTTTGCCTACAAGCTAAACAAAACGGCGGATGGCGGTGAATTCATATTTTTGCACTAGTGTTCATGTTTTAACGCACACTACTGCAAAAATACGAATTCACCACTGCATAAATTGTTGTTGCAATTCACATCTATTCATCGACACGAGATAAAAGTACAAAAACAACAATGTAAACAAATGGGTTTTGGGGGAAGGATCGTACGAACGATTCCAATCTTTATAATTCATAATCTCTGGTCAAAGTCTTTTTTTTTTATTTTTAACTACAAAGTTAAAATTTTGTCTTATGTCACTTTGTTTTTTAAGCTACGATTTGTAAAAAAAAGTCCACTAAAACGTTAATTTCCGGAGTAGAAAGAAAAAGTCAAATTTTCAAAAAGTGTAATTTTTTTAAAAATAAAAATTCAAAAAAATATTTGTATATATAAATAAATAAATACCATTAATTTCGGAACAAAATAGAATTTTCTATTTAGAATAAAAGTTGGTTAGAAAATTGAACGAAAGGAGTAAATCTCAAAAAAAGTGGAGTAGATTTATTTTCTTTCTTGAAATTAGAGTAAATTTACTTCGATTGGATTAGGTTTCTAACGCTGGTCCAGTTTGTTTAAAATTTTGGTGATTTTGAATCGTTGGACCTAGCCACTACAACTTGTCAAAATTGGCAGTTTATCCATAAAAAAACGTAAATATTAAGCTTTCTTTGTTTGGCTTTCAATATAAAAGTGATTTTTGTTGATTTCTATTTCTTCTAACATTTGCCTAATTTATGAGACCCTACGTCTTACTGGCATATATATGTTTGTGTTGTTTTTTGTTTTTTTTTGTTTGCCTAACTGTACCTTATCAAAATTGACGATCTTTCCATAAAAATCTTCAAAATTATGCTTTTCTTGTTTGGTCCGTTTTTTTATAATATTTTGAAAAATGGTAGATGTAGCGCCCTATTCATGTAGGTAATAGATGTATTGTATTTGTTTTTTTTTTTCTCTCAAACTAGGTCAACTATCAACATTACTTTCAACATAATAAATAATAAATTGTATAAATGCATCTTCTTCTCAGATTAAGATAAATGTTCTACCATTTCAAATTGTTCAGTTTACATCATGCTGCATCATGTTTGTCTTAAATATAACTATGAAAAAATCGTATAATTTTTTTTTGCACTTGATTGCCCTTTAAAGTAGATATGTATATAGCCACTTTGAAGATACAAAAACAACAATAACGACAATGACAGAGATGCTGACTTATTTTTCAATCAACTCTCCTAACCCAGAAGACTACATATATCCCCAGTACTCACTTATTATTATTCTTCGAAATCAATTTATAAATTACCGACGACAACGACAACGTCGACGACAATCCCTGCTGAGCATAACGATAACGACGACGACGACGCCGACGATGTTCTTATTATGTTCATTGTAACTTCCTTTAATTTTTTGCATTGCATTCTTCATTTAATTGGAGATCTCTTTGGGCTGATTCAAAGGGGTTTCATTGTAGTCGGTATAAGGTAGTCAGGACTCCATGGTTAGATTTCTTTTTTTTTATTGCTTTTTTTTTTTTTTAATTGTTAACGTTGAAGCTATTAAAAATACTTTATTAGCGGACTTCTAGATTCCGAAAGTCCGATTTATTCGTTCAGAGAGCTCGAAGCCAAATTTAGATTAAGATAGAAATCCGATAAGAAAAGAATCAGCTACATATTCTAAAAGACTGTCAAGTTCGGAAAGGCTAAACGAGTCAGAAAATAGGACTCAGGTTAATCTATTTGAAATAATTCACATTTGATAAAATAAAAGCTAGTTCTTCGGTCTCGCAAAAAAAAAAAAACAAACAAAAACTGGTGTGAATCCTCGCCTAAGCAGGTGCAACAAAATTCCAAAGTGCAACCAAATCAGTCAGTCAGCGATGGGTTCAGGAAAATGTGACAAGTACGGCAACGAAATAGAAGATGGACTGGCGAAAAATGGGTCAAAACTTGAGCTTAGTTAGTTAACGAGCTCCATACCGCTACGTTGGCCATGAGATGAGACCCGTCTCATATCGTCTCTTCCTGGTATTGTGTGGTCCTGCTCGTCTCGTACAGTCCTGGTTTCGTTTAGTCCTGGTCTCGTCTAGTCCTGGTCTAGTCTGGTCCTGGACCCATGTTCTGTAACTCGGCGATAACTTTTCGAGGCGATAAACAGCGAAAAATCGAATAAAACCCAGAGGATTCCTATGAGTTTTGTTCCATTTTTGTTCCATTTTTCGCCGTTTCTCGCCACGAAAAGTTATCGCCTAGTTACAGAACATGGGTCCTGGTCACATCTCTTCCTGGTCAGGTTTCGTCTAGTCCTGATCTCGTCTAGTCCTAGTCTCGTCTAGTCCTGGTCTCGTCTGGTCCTCGTCTCTTCCTGGACTGGTCTCGTCTTCATCTCGTCTTATCTTGGTCTTGTCGCATCCAGGTGTCGTCTAGTCCTCACGTCTCGTCCTGGTCTCGTCTCTTCTTGGTCTCGTCTATTTCTGGTCTCGTCTATTTTTGGTCTCGTCTAGTCCTGATCTCGTCTGATCCTGTTCTCTTCTCGTCCTGGTCTCGTCTCGTCCTGGTCTCGTATCGTCCTGGTCTCGTCTCGTCCTGGTCTCGTCTCGTCCTGGTCTCGTCTCGTCCTGGTCTCGTCTCGTCCTGGTCTCGTCTAGTCCTGGTCTCGTCTCGTCCTGGTCTCGTCTCATCTTGGTCTCGTCTTGTCCTGGTCTCGTCTCGTACTGGTCTCGTCTAGTCCTGATCTGTTCTCTTTGTCCTGGTGCTTTTTTTGTTTGGATGAAATATCAAACTACAATTTGAATCTAGAAGCTGATGATGCAATATCTGTATTTTTATCTTTTTTGCCGAGATCTCCAAAACCACCGAGACTCGTCAAATTCCAAAAACCATGGTCTCCTCTTGTATGCTTTTCATTTAGGCAGTTTCGTTTCTGGTAACCGGAATTTTTCAGTCTCGAGTCTCCAGCCCTGCCCTACCTGAAACACAACGACTTTTCATCTATGGCTGTGTGCAGTAATTTTAAAGATTGCCAGGATACGAATTACCGATAAAGCTTTAGTCTCAAATTATGCATCCATGACAAGTAACCAAGAGCAAAATTTTAGATTTTCCAGTTAACTCATACCCATGTACTTAATCTCTCAATATAGTTATTATAAGTTGAACAAAATGGGAGGCTTTATGAGTCTGAGATGATCCTATGGCTTTAAATTTTCAGTGAGTTAAGAGTGTTTCGTTTTTAGTGTGTTTCGTTTATGTTTAAAAGAATCTTTCTCTAATTTTTCGAATCTTACCAAGCTGATTCCAATGAATTCAACTTGCATAGTAACTGCATCATCAAGCAGCTTGCGTTAAATTTGTCAGCTTTTAAATATTTCAATATCAGTAATAATCAAAAAGGCATCATTGGTGGTTTTTGTTCTGTCTGCCACATACCGCGCCTATCTTTTTTTTTTACCCTGGTTCTGGTTTTTTCGTTGGTTTTATTTGGCCTCTGTTGGATTATTATGCCTTTTTACTTAATTTCTTTTTTTTTCAATCAAAAATTATTAATCGAAATGCGGATTTTTGGAGGTTTGTCGAAGCTTTTGGTAGTATTGGTTGGTTGGTTGAATGGTTACATTAACTCTAAGTATATGATTGGAGCTTGACAATTGGTTCATTGGTGAATTAAACAGTGCGTTGATGTTATTTTTTTTATTTTTTTTCAGTCCAAATTAAGCCAATGAATGAATTTCTCCCACAAACCATATCATCAGTTGCCGCAGCCTAGCCATCCCACTTCGATATACCTACTGTGTGCCTCGTGCATTTAACCTGGACTCCTGGAGACCGCACACTCCTCCTGGGTCATATTCTGTTCTCTCCATCAAAAAAAAAAAAAATAATAAATACAAAAAAATCGAAACAAAAAATTGACATGAAACAATTCTTCTGGCCTGATATTCATTTTTTTTTAATCGTATGTATCTCAATAACTACAGCACTTATATTACCATTCCACTGAATATATACCCAGAGCCATAACAATGGTTCGATGTGCGGTGGTGTGTCTGTGTGTATATACACATACATATTTTTACTGGTAACCCTGTATCTCTCTACACTCTACCTGAATGTCCAGCTTTATTCAATCACTGTGTTTCGGTTTATTTTTCCAATTTTTTTCATTTTTTTTGTTTTGTTTTGGTTTTTTGTTTGTTTGTTTCGTTTTTGATGGCCGAGTTCGCGGTGGGGGTTTTAAAAAACGAGACGAGGGGTTGGACCTCTTGACTCGAAAAACTGTGAACTGGGAAGGTCGATACTTTTGTACCCAAAAACTCATCCACCCAAACCAGCCGCGCGCTATCATCAACTCCCCTTAAATCATCCTCTTCACACACCGCCCCATATCAGCATTTCCACCCAATTTTCGTTTTCAGGTTGTCCCGAAAAAATGATGCCTCGCTCTTCCAACATGAGATGAGAGGAGGAGGGTATACATGAAAATGCTTGCTTTTTTCGTTGGATTGATGGTGGTGTTGGTGGAAAAATGGGAAATGGGAGATGACGGTGGTGCTCATCGTTAATATGTTTTATTTTTTTCGAAAAAAGAATTATTTTTTCTCTTATTACCGAAGCGATTTTTTGCTCTCCACTTTTTTGGAGAGTTTTTTATTTTTTTGGTTGATTGGACTTCTGATGCATCGGGGAGACATATATATACTTTACTGCCACACTTTACCCCCCACAACAAAAATCCGCATCTGCTCCTGATGCACATATGCGAAACGAAATTGAGGGCTGGGTTGATATTGTCAATATATCTCTCTATCTGGTTGTGTTTTGTGTGAGCTGAATTTCATTAAAGAAAATAAGATGAGTCAAATAAAAATTAAAACAGAATAAAACAAAAAAAATAATAATAAAAAAAATTATGCAGCACTTGTGGTGCCATCACACATGGTGGTTGAATGTGGTGGCATTGGGCTGAGTCCTCACTTGCAAGTTGCATATGCAAACACCATCCATGCAGCCAAAAAAAATACACCAAAATTTTTTCAAAAAACAGAAAAAAAAAAATAAACCAAGTGTGTCCTGCAAACACCGAAAAAATCCTTTTTTTGGGGGGTGGTGCTTAATTTAAAAATGTGTTTTACACTTTGTTTTTATTTTTTCATATGTACATACATATGTATATGCGGAATATATGTACATATATGGTGTCCCGATGTTGAATTTTGTTTTATATTTTTTTATTTTTTGGGATTCATTATTATGCTCATGTTGCGAAAATTGCAATTGGCATTGGGGCAAGCAGGATGAGTGAAAAAAGGGTTGCATTAATAAAAGGAGGAATTAAAGAAAAATACATAAAAAAATATAATAATACCCTCTATATACGTATGTAGATATATGTATGTGTATATATAAATAAAAATACATAAATGAATATTTTTTATTTCCTATATACATACCTCTATAATACATAGGTACGTTCATTTTTATCAAGGTACTATATATCCTTATGTTATATATTTTAATACATATGTAAATGCCCAGTTGGGGCTATCGGCGAATTTATGGATAAGAATTTTTTTTTTGTTAATTATAAAATTAAAAAGTAAAAAAAAAAAAATATAAAAATAAAAAACAAATGACGAAAACGTAAATCCAATGAGTGCATTAAAATTAAACCAACAAAAAAAAAATATATTATAGGTACAACATGGAATTAAAAAAATTCGGAAACGAAAATAAAAATAAAATTTTTAAGGAAATGCATTTTAAATGAAATTTATTTACCAAAAATAAAATATAAAAAAGTTAAAAAAAAAAAATAAATTAATACCAAAAATAAAAAATAAATAAGAAAAACGGAACAGGCAATTTTTGCAGATGGAAAATCTTTATGCCCATAAAAGGCAATATTGTAGTACATGCAAAAAATGTAGCTAGGTACAGTCTGCAGGATTCGACAAAAGTTGTAAAATATTTCCAAATGAAATTTTGTTACTGAATCAAAATTGGCGTTAGTTAGTTAATTAAGTAAGTTAATTCCTATACTTTTATTAATTTCAACGATATTTAATAAATCATAGTTGTTGTAGAATAAAGAACTACATATTTTAGTTAATGGTAACTAATTTCACCATAATTTTTTTTTTATTTTAGAAAAAAAAGAAGCTATTTTTAGTTGTTATAAAAAAAAAATAATTTTTAATTTAAAAACATACAAATGAATTTTGACAAAATTAATAGGATAATGAAGCTAAGGGCCTGTTTCACAATATTTGAGTAAAGTTAGGAATAGTTATTCAACACATAAATATTAGTACAGAGTCATAAGTCCGCAATCCAAAAACAAAATATATATATTATGGATTTATAACCAATTTAAGTGAGTCAAAAGACAATTCTGAATTCTTCTACTTTATAGACTTAAAAATGAACCTGTACCTATATTTTATGTTTTGGATAAGTAATCACAACTTTACTTAGAATGTCTAACAAATCCTAAGTCTATGCTATTACTATTTATAATGTATTATTTTGTTAATAATGGAACATAATATCGTCTAAGTGACCTGCATTATAATTTTCGCAACTCTCCAATCTTTTGATGAAATTTTGCTTATTTAAAAAAGATAATAATTCACCCCTGTTCTGATTTCCGATCGGTTTTAAAATCCTTTCGTTTTCAAACTCTTTGTGTTCTGAAATACTTTTCGCTTTCAATACTTGCGGAATGAATGTGCATTGATTTTCGATTGGATTGAAAATAATTGACATTTGAAAATTTCTTTCAGTTTTTGTGTCCGAATTAAATTGGCACGGTTGACAATTATTATTAAATTTTTTTTTCTGATTTATTTAATTTTTCAAAAAATTTGACGTTTCGAACTTTGTTTTTACTGATTTCGAAAGAAAAAAAGGTTTGAATAATAGCTAACGTGAATGTGAAAATCAGAACACTTTTTTGAATCCGTGCGGAAATCAATTGTGGTTACGGATTTGATTCGGAACGGAAATCAGAACAGGGGTGATTGTCTATTTTAGAGAAGATAAAATGTGGTATCATAATTATTTTTTTAGGACTCAAAGAGACTGTGGTTTACATTTGGAAAACATTTTCTTTCAGATATAATCTCGTAGGAAGAAGCCTAGGGCTGTTCAATATGGGGAACAAGGCGGCGAAGCAATGTCTCCATTTTTTTTTTAGGTACTCATTGTATCTGGAGCTGTATGTGCATTAGAGCCATCCGCGTCTCTATTATTCATCGAAAGGAGTCTGTTCTATTTAATGCCTTCTTGTCAGGAAGAAACAGTGATATGCAAGAATTGATGTATTCTTGAACCATCCTGAATTCTGAATAAATTTTAGGATTTCCCTTAGTGACATGATCGAGACATTCCCCTGTTCGTTCGTTAGGTTAGGTTAGGTTTATGTGGTTGTCAGCAGAACGCTAGATACACTTAAACCAGGAGGTTGGCCCATTGTGATACCCCCGGTTCGTTAAAAAATGGTATTCTCCAATGGATGCTTTTCTAATATGGTCTATGCTGAGGCCCTACTATGTAACTTGCTTCTACTTTCGAATGCACTCGAAAGTTGTTTTCAATGGTTATTTTAAGTGGTAATATGCATGAAAGTGGGATCAAATTTTGGTGCTTTCGACTTTTTGCCACAGAATCTTCAAATAGCGTTGTTCTATTTCCGTTTATATGTGTTTGCTTAAGAATTAGCGAGCTGAGATTTTGCGAATTCGAACAATTTTATTGTAGAATCGAGTTACATAGTTGGGCCTTTGGAGAATTTACAGAGGAAGTGAGATGATCCCTCTTCCCTCTCTTCCCCCTTTTCGTCCTGACCCTTTCGACCCTCTACTCAATATTTCAGATTTACTGATGCCCATTCTGCTCATGTGAATTCCCATTGAGTTGTGGCCACATTATAGGATTCCAATCAAGAGGAACAATTGAGACCGGATGTTCAGCTCAAATAATTATGTGTAGTCCCTGTTTTTCTAAGAGCTCATGGAATGCTCTCTCAGTAACTCCAGCTCTAACCTGCAGCATTGACTGATGGTAGTTATTGTCCTTGACTAGATGAGCTAACCACCACTTTTCAGAACCATAAACTAGGGGTTGTGTTTGTCTAGCGAAATCCACTGGAATAGGTTCTCTGCACTTGAACTGTTGTTGAACTTCCTGAAATATAAATGCAGATGCGATCTCTTGCGATTTTAGCTTCCCATAGTCTAATTCTTCAAATCTTCTCCTATTCTCCGTTTGGTGTTTTGGATCCATGGATATCCCCGTATTCCTACTTTAGCTACTTCCAATTTATGTGGTCCAAATGTATGTTGGCTCATCGGAAATTTCTCAATTAAGAATGAGGTATTATCTCATGAAATCCCACAGGTGGAATTAAGATGAAACTGAAACTGCTTTACAGAAAAGAATGCTGCTATGAGCGTTGCTTTTACCCACAGATTATTATTTTTATCCCCTACTGGCGCTGTAAGCGTTCAATTAATTAAGCTATATTAAATTGAATTACAGGGTGATTCTAGCAGAATCTCACAAATAGCTAGGGTATGGTTGGTTGGAAACCCACTGAAAAATTTAGGGAATTAGTTTTTCTTCATTATTGGAGTTGATTTAGACCCATCCAAGACGAATTTTTGTTTAACGTCTACCCTAACGACCATCCCTAATGTCACATAATACTTCCATAAACTAAACTACGTTTTTATTAGGTGTTATAAAATATAGGATTCCATATCTAATTTTGTTCTTTTAAAATCTATTGAATGGGTTAACAATATTCAGAAAATAAAACCACGATAATATCGAACATAACAGGAAGTTCGTACCACCTAGTCGCTAATTTAATTTTTTTACGCAAAAAATTTTAGAAAAAATTCGCACTTTTTTTAATGCAAAATATATTGGCAAAAAAAATTGGCAAAAAATGTTTGAATAAAATTTGCATTTTTTTTAATGCTTGAATAAAATTTGTTTTTTTTAATGCAAGAAATATTCGAAGAAAATTTGCATTTTTTAATGCAAAAAATGTTCGAAAAAAATTTGCATTTTTTTTTAATGCAAAAAATATTCGAAAAAAAATTGCATTTTTTTAATGCAAAAAATTTTCGAATAAAATTTGCATTTTTTTTTAAAGCACATCATTTTTTAACTAAATTTGCATTTTTATTAATGCAAATTATTTTCAACTTTCATTAAAAAAAATTTTTAATGCAAAAAATTTTCAACTTCCATTAAAATTTTGTTCGCATTAAATATTTTGTTAGCCTGATCCAGATTAAGTGCGAGAAATGTTGGGAACAATCCTAATATCTCTTGTCGTTCGAATTCGGGAACAGAAATTTGTAGGTCCTCTCTATTGCTGCCGACTAACTATTCGAACACAGGTATGACTTTAGAGTCAAGTCACTAGGGCGCCATTAACATATTTATTTATTTTTATTTTAATCAAAAATTAAACTTTGATATTCGGAAATATAAGTTCATAGAAGTTTATAAAAATAATTAAAAAAACATATATTATTCAATTTTCTTATTTTCTAATTTGATTTTTTTTTCTTCTTTCTTTCCAGGTAAGCAATATCAACTCAAAGTATATAGTTCTCCCCTAATTCCCAAGTAATTTATTCATTTATAAATTTATATAAAATTTCTGAGGTAAACTAAACAATTTATTTGATTGGTAAGTGTTTGGAAATCAGTTTTTTTTTTTGGTTTTATTTTTATTTTTTAAGCAAACATTATAAAAATGCCTAATGACTCAGGTTGGTCCTGGACATACAAACAACAACTAAAAAAAAATTCTATAAATAAGGGTGTGTATTAAGTAGCGGCGAAACATGTGTTTTTTTTTATCCTTGCAAATGAAAATAAATAAAATCACCGTGAGGGAAGGTAAAACAACAACTTTTTTTTGCTGATAATCATCTAAAAACTAAAAAAAAAAAAAAAAACAACCACTAAAACAAAAGGACGCAAGGTAACCGTAAATACCTGGTCTAAGTTTTTCCCTCTTATACTTAAAAAATAAAAGAAAAAAACTTCAAGTTCCTGTGACGGGAAGTTTTCGTAGCACGTGACGTATATTAATAGCCTTTGAGTCATGCATAGCTAGTTGGAGAGAAAGGTATAGGAGAATATTATAGAGGGAGAATACGGGGCACTTGCCTGAACTCTATGAACTGTGTGAGATTTCTTTTATGGTTTTTATTTGTTTTTTTTTTTTTTTTTTTTTTTTTATTTTAAAAAGTGTGCCCCACACACTTAGGGGTTTAACTTAGCTATATAGTAGGTTCACTGCAGTCTCTTGTCATGATTGGTAGAATGTTGAAAATGTTATCGTCGTTATAGGTAGTCTCTATGAATTCAAGCAAGAAACGTGGAAATATTGAGCCTGACAGGGTTTTGTAAACTTTTTTTTAAAATACGTATTTTTGTCACGAAATCCATTCAAGTCGTATAACTATAAGTAGTAGGACATATACAACTCTACACCCCATTAAGGACTTACAGTTGCATAGATAGAATGGTTTTTCTAAAGTATAGGTATAGTACATATGTAGGTGGTGCCTAGATACAAAATCAGATATTTTTTTTCCGAATTAATGTGTTGTCAAGTTGAAAAAATATATAAAATAAATTTGGTGGCGTGACAGCTCGTGTCGAACTAGGGCCTGCCTACAATTTTAAACCATTCCTGTGTGCGGTGTTGTTGGTAGAAATTGGTGGGGACCTACAATTTTCTGCTAAATCCGAACGGCTAAATTGTGTGGCACTTTTTCATAATAAGAGATTTGTCAATTCCTCGCATTTCAGTATTTTTAATGTGGCATATAGGCTGGGAATCGAACCCAAGTCCTTTTTGGGTTCGATTCCATTAAGCCAAGGGCTACTACAAGTCTAGTTAAAGTGAATTTTTAGAACCTAATTAGCTATTTTTCTTCAATTTCTTTATAATTTTGTACAAATAGGGAATAGTCTTTTTGGTCTGATGTCCCATCGAAAAAGGTACCTTATAAAAGAATAAAAAACAAAAAACTATCAAGCATCTGAAACAATAACCCACCATCCTGCTTTATATAAATGTTTTGTTGTCCTAAATGTGAATATATTTAAGTACATGTAATTCGCGTGCTGGTTTGAAAATCTATTTTTTTTTTATGTTGTATATGGTTGAATGAACTTTACCCTTATTTAGCTGTTATCCCTATAATTTTGCTTAATACAAACTTCCACAACGCTTGTGTATATATGTATATAACTTCATCTATCATTATTTTATATTATATAAAAGCATTCAAATCTCAATCTTCTGTATGTATATATTCTATATATAATGCTTTTATATTATATTATGTGGGTCGATATATATACATACTTACTTAATATAAGTTGACGTTGTTTGTCTTCTTATAGTTTATAAATCTTCATTACTTTGCTTGTTTGTTTATTCATCTTTCAAAATCCATCCATGTGGAGCGTTTGTGTCGCCATAAGATAAAAGCAAGATGTCCCATTTTGGAATCCAAAGATTCCCTGAAGGTTTTTATATATCCGTATAATGATAGGTACATTAATTTTAATGTATTCAGCTAAATTAATATTCATTGTTTGAGGGATAAAATATGAAAAGCATAAGACCCTTATATATATATAAAAGAGCTTTTAAATCTTTTAAATAAGATGACGAAGCTCTAAGAAAGAACCAACCCTCTGTAAAACTTAAGTGTTATATAAATATATAAAGTTAGTATATATCTTTATAGAACATAAATCAGGGCTGAATTTAGTTCCAGGGGCCTCAAGAGATTTGAGTACCTATAGGGGGCTCTTTTAAAAAAAAAATTGAGAAAAGACCATAATCGTTACATTAGTTTTATGTGAGCAACAAAAATCAATTTTTTTTGTAAATATCTGTCGAAATATGTCGAAAAAAAACTTGCAGCTTATAAAATTCTACAGAAAAAAGATTTTGATACGTTTTTTTCGAAAGACCGGTAGATTTTGAGAAAAACGAGGGCAAATAAGTCCATGTACTAACTATAAACCGCGAAAATAAGGTTTTTCTCAAAATGTATTGCTTACACGAAAAAAAAATGTCGTAACCCTTTTTGGTGTAGAATTTTATAAAGCTAACAATTTCTGCCTTGAAGTTTCTTCTAAATACCTGTTAGGTTTCGAGATTCATTTTTTTTTGAAATACTGACAATGACTCGCCATGTTCTGCACTTTAACGTGCATCGATATTTCACAATTTTTAAAAAAGTTTTGTCTTTTTTTGTCTAATTTTCCTGGGGTGAAATGTTTTAACGGTAATTCAATTGATTCTTAGAAACACTGTTTTTCAAAATTAAATATTATTAAACTTTTTTCAAGAATAGAACTTTTCCTCGTCGGTTTTCCCATGGTCGTTCTAGAAAGAACCATATACACTTTAGTGAAAGATGTCATTAGAATCTTATGAAATCCTTCTCATAGTGTATGAACATCGTCACAAAAATATGTGAAAAAAATCATGTATCGAAACAAAATTTAAAAATTTATCATACAATTTGACAAATGTACCCATGATACCACGATTTTATTAACAAATAACACAATATTTCGAATTCATTATACCTAAGTCAATACGAATGGTATAAAAAAAATAGTAATTATATTGAAGAAAAAAAAATAAATTTCCAAAAAAACAGTCCTGTGAAGTTAGCAAAAGAATTGTTTAAAATTGAATAAAAAATGAGAGTTCCCGATAGCAAACAAAGAGTTCTAGAGTTCCTCATACTTTTTTTTGGATTTTGAAAAATTTTGGTTCTAAGTCAATGGGCACCTAAATTTGAGAATAACTTTTGAAAAATTAGTTTTAGAAAAAAAAAGTTATTAGGAAAATGTTTAGAACTCTTTGAAGAACTCCTTTTTTTTTTTTATTTAATTTTTTTGGATTTTAGAAAATTTTCGTTCTAAGTCAATGGGCACTTTAATTTGCCCTTACCTTTTCCAATTTTGCAGAACTCTTTCTAAAACCCATCAGGAACTCTAGAACTCTTGCTTTTAAGTTGAAAAACATGCTCAGAACTTTTTTTCTCAAAAAAGTCCTTGCTGCGTGAAGTTAGCAAAAAAAACTTTTTTTTTCGAATTTTAACACTCCATTCGCCAGAACTATTGAAAAAAAGTATGAGAAACTCTAGAACTCTTTGTTTGCTATCGGGAACTCTCATTTTTTATTCAATTTTAAACAATTCTTTTGCTAACTTCACAGTACTCAAAAAACACGCCTAATATTCGAAATAATTATATATCTTAAGTAAATACGCATGATATCGTTTAAATAAATTAGTAGCTGCACTGGTTGTTGCATAACCATAATAATTCGGTGATTTGGGAATGAAACATGTGGTTTAAAATATGACATGAAGACTTTAGGTATCTCAGTTTTTTTTTTTGAAATAATTATCTGGAATTTGATCTTCAATTGAAGTTTACAAAATGAAAACTAAATCTGGGAAATTAATTTTTGATTGAAATTGTTACGGATGTGACAGGTTAATGTTACTGGTGTGACCAGCATTATTTTTGTTTATGCATTAACGTAATTCCAATCGAAAATGATTGCCTTAATTATTAATAATTTCTTACACAAGTTAAAAATACATAACCAAACAATGGGAGAATGGGACAATAGGAGAGGATTTAATTTTTTTTGCAATTGAATAAAATTTGCTATTCAAAGAAGATATTCGTGCATCGTAAACTCCATATCTAGAAACAACAAAATTCACAATGTGTTGAAATAATAATTTTTGAAATGCAAATGTGTTACGAGTGTGACACAACCTTTAAACTCTTAAATTCGGACTCAGTATAATTGTGTCTTACAGAAGATAACACAATATCATCGTAGGTACTTCCTGGAATAATTAATTTTATAAGAATTTCTCATTTTTAGTAAAAAAAAAAAATATTACATAATTTTGTTAAGGGTGTGACAATTTTCTCTATTTTTTTAATTAACTAAACCTAAACTGAGTTTGTGTTTATTAGCAAATTACACCAAACGTGGTCTGATTTTAGATAATAAAAAATAATTACGACTCTCAATGCGACACTCTATAAAATTAACATTGTGTTAACAAAAAATGGCTTGAAGAGCAATAAACTTCCCAATGTCTTCACAAAAAAAAGAAAGTTTTGGTGTAAAAAGATAAAAACAAAAAAATTTATTATTATCGTCGCTTATGTTTCAATCTATAGTTATTTTGTGTTTATTGGTTCTAGGTTCAGGTGTAGATAGGAATAGAGGGACATACAATTTTTTTTTTAGATTCTTAGAAAATTAGTATTAATAATTTAACAATTTAATAAAATAATTAAACTTTAATTTCTTAGCATGTACTAAAATTTCCAATTCATCTATAAACTTCAAAAAAAAATTTCACACTTGATATTCATCATGAATATGTAAGATGAACTGAACTTAATAAAAATTGGGCATTGAAAAGGCCCCCACTATAGTCAACTGATGAGTTATTATAGAATTATAAATATTCAATCCCAATTTTAGAGAACTGCCACTGGTACTTAAATTGTTTTGAACTGATTTACCTCTTATTCGTTAAATGGTACCTACCAAAATTTTTGCTGTTTCTTTAAGATGATTCTAATTTGTTAAATTTGGAAATTGCTGCTTCGTTAAACTAATTGGGGCATATTCATAGTCACTGTTTAAGTTGTTTCTAAAAAAATACTGGGTTTATCCTATCTAATTTACATTGGATAAACTCCGGGCTAAAATAAACTGGGGTCTAAAAACGACTATGAATATGCGCCATTTTCATTAGTTAAAATTGTCAATTCTAATTTGAAAGATGAATACGAATTTTGGATGGATAGACTGAAGAAGTCTAGGAAAATTTGACAAAAAATGGGTACACTTAAAAAAAAATTCTGATAGAGCTGAATTTTGATGGAGAGCTTTGTTTGTATGAATGTTTTATAAATGTACAATAAAAATCCCCTTAAAGAAGAGGTCGGTCTACAGTTTTCAAAGGGAGGTTGAAATTTTTTGTTTAAATATTTTGGAAACTATCATCATTTTTGGAAAAAAATATCAAGATACTAATTTTAGAAAATCCAAATCTACACAAAAAAGACAACCTTTTTCGTTAGAAGCTTCAATTTTACTTGAAAAAAAACCCGATAATTTTCGAGCAGTTTAGATTTACAATACAAATTTTGTACCTTTCACTTCAGAATATCAAAAATCGGGGACTAAATTGGGAGTATTTTTTAGGATGTGGTTTAAATTTCAAAATTCTTCTTCTTCTTCTGAAGTGAGATTCTTATTTAACCGGGTTACAAATTAAGACCATATTCTTATGCCACCGATTTCAAAATTAAGAAAGGCCCCTATAAAGCATGGGCCTTTAGTATCTCGAGGTCATGCCTTAAGATACATATATATGAAGCTTTGGTTTCTTTATACACGATATCTTCTCTCCTACACAATAAATTTCTACATTATGTATAACCCCATAGAGCGATTGAATATATCCTTAATGCTCGTATGTGTCCTATTTGAGAATGAGACCTTTAGTTTTCTAAAGCAATTTTCCTTAATCATTTTTCACGATGGGATATAGAAACGTTGTCGATTTGTATATATGAACATGATGTGTCATTATTAATAAGAACCCTATTAATAGAGAATGACAATTCACAGTTTCTTCTATATACAATATTGCTGTGTCCTTTTTCTTTGCCCCAATACATTCTTAATCTATATAAAAAGTTATATTTGATTGATTGCCTGTCAGGACCTTGTTGTATAGTTTGCCATAATTAATGATAAGTGTTTTTGTTGGTCTAGAACTATATGTATAAAACTTATGATTGTTGTGAACAAAATTGTTACCTTGGTGATACCGCATGCATAATGTCTCCACTATACCTATATACGTTGCGCCGCCATCTAACCCTTATTTCAATTAATTACAGCCCCTTCGATAAGACGACACTATACTTATCGATATATGTATGTCGTCGTCGTCTTCTAATTCACATTTACTTTAAGTGTAATTTTGATCTTCTATTTATGATAAAAAATATCAAAAGACGTATTTATTCAATTATCACCAAATATTATCAGATTTATCATATACGTGTTGTCTTTTAAATAAGTTCACCTGTGTAAAAAGCAATTTGATAAGAATCTTTATACACGGTTATAATATATGGCAAGAGGCAATGAATTCCAAGAGGGTCATTAGGGTTGATTATTGTCGTTTTGTCGGCACGGTGCGGTATGTCCTTTCATAGATAGGTAGTCGTCCCCTATAATATGTCAACATTATAGACAATGAAAAGAAAATTGTAGAATGTCATGACAGAGTCATAAGGTGATGGTTTTATGTTTTTTATCTATTTATTTTTCTGAGTAAAAAAGAAAATTTTTGTTGGCTTGTCGTGCAAGTAATAATATGCTAGAATGCAAGCTAACGTGTTAAAATTTAAAACTGAACCACGAACGAACGAACAAATTAAAACGAATTAGCTTTTGCCATAAAAACAAAATTGTTGCCAATTTAAAGAGACAAATTAGTTAAGTGATAGATAAAAGATAAAAAAATAAAGGATGTGACTAAATATTTGTAAATACACTTCAAAGTTTGTTTGTTTTTTTTGTTTAATTACCATTTGATGTACACATTTGTTTAATTCGAGCTTTTCTTATTGATATTAACTTTCAATTTGGGTATGACCGCGATTAGATGCAAAGATGTTTAATAATTACTTATTGTATTTGAGCTTTGGAAAGATGTATGTTTGCAGCCAGTTCAGAACGGGCAAAACATTTGTTTGTTTGCCAATTCCAAGAAATGTTGAAAATTCCATAGAAAGTGACAAATTCCAAGAGCTAAAAGCTTTTCATTTTACTGATAGAAAGTGCTACTCGTACTGTCTCGAGTGTAATGTTCACTTTAGTAGCAGAAGACTTCTAGTCGCAGTCTTGCCAAAACAGCGTTGAAAATTCTTCAAGAAGCCCATGCAGTCATGAATATTTCAAGGTTGCGGGTGTACAATCTTTTCCCAACTGAAATGTTTTCCCAACAAAAAATGTATGAATAAGAAGCAAACAAAAAAACTGTTTCTAACTATTAAGTTAAGTTCTTTCGCGAGCGTAAGAAATTTTCAAAAAATTTGATCGAAATTTTCAAAAAAATCACTTGAGATTTTCAAAAAAATTGCTCGAAATTATCAAAAAAATTGCTCGAAATTTTCAAAAAAAAAAATCGCTCGGAATTTTGGCTTGATACCTGGAAGACCCTCTTACATTAACGTTGTAATTCCACATCTGAATATTGGAGAAGTGATTAAAGCAGCCCATAGACACTACACTTGTGTCTGCCAAGCCGGTGCATTCCGCCACACACGCCACACCGATCGAGACACTGACACCAAAAATCAAAAACTTTTGATTTTTACTCGCTCCGGGTCTGACACCGAAATCGGTGTGCGCACCAGCCCACACACAGCACAGATTTCCGTACACCGACACCGATGCAGACACAAGTGTAGTGTCTATGGGATGCTTAAGGGAAACTTTTTACCAAAGTGTGGTCTTCCTTGTCGTTTCCAAGTCTGTATTCTGAAGCATTGTTGTCCATTTGCTATTGGATATTGACTGAGATTATGCAGTTGACGTGTTTAGCCTTTTTGGACTACATCTAGGTACAGTTCATAAAAGTTCGTGGTTGTATCTTCTCCTTCGCACACAGAATCAAAATATCAGTTGCAAGTGGCAAAAATTTCCAAGATGTACATACGCCCAAAGCTAGAGTAGAACTGGCATATCTGGTTTGGTGCATCAGAAACATCATTACACCTACTAGATACAATCCAGAATAGAGCTGGCTGATATGCAGGTGAAAGATCAATCTCTGAAACATTTGTTTCATTAGAACATCGTCGAAACGTCTCTTGCTTATTACTGTTTTATCACTACTATTTTTTTAAACAGTGCTCTAGCGAAATAGCCAGCTGCGATTCTCCCCTTAAACATTTTTACCATAATACCCGCTCCGACAGGAATGCTTATCAGTATACCCTTTCGTTTGACTTCGGACGTATAGTTAACACAGAGATTCTTTCTTAAGTCGTACTACACGATTGTGGAATTGCTTACTTAACTCTGTTTTTCCTTCCGATTTCAGTGTCTAGACATTTAAGACAAATGTACATCGTTTTCTCCAACTCAATCCTCCCTCCGCTTCCTAAACGCTCGCACTGTGTTGTGTTAACAAATAACATTTTAAGGGTAGTCATAGCCTCTTGAGTGTTAACAAACAACATTTTAAGGATAGCGCGCCAATTATAAAAAAAATGACCAGCAGTATAAGGGTTGGTTTCTGAGAGCCGCTAAACTCATACTGGAGCTTTTTTTTCTATGAGTCAACTCAAGCGACACAATTTATTTTACAAAAAAGAATTTCCGCAACTCCACATGGAAGAAGCTTTTCCAGAACTCGGTCTTCTCCAATGAAAGACCATAGAAAAAAATAAAAAAAAGCGGGCAGATACAATTGCAGTCTCTACTTCAACTTCTTCTTGAGGCGGAGATTGTTGGTGTGTCCGCACTTCTTCTTGCGGCAATTTGTGGCTCTTGGGTGCAACCTGGCGTAGCACTTGCGGCAAATCAACTTGTCGCAGTTGTACTTTTGGGCTAGGATACGCAGAGATGGTTCAATGATACCACCACGCAGACGGAGCACCAAGTGAAGAGTAGACTCCTTCTGGATGTTGTAGTCGGACAAAGTGCGACCATCTTCCAGTTGCCTTCCGGCGAAAATCAAACGCTGTTGATCTGGGGGGATACCCTCCTTGTCCTGAATCTTGGCTTTGACATTTTCAACTGTGTCAGAGGGCTCAACCTCCAAGGTAATCGTTTTTCCAGTAAGTGTCTTGACGAAGATCTGCATTTTGGATAAGTTTCTTTAAAACGTGCACCAAATGCCAATCACAAATTTGAAAAGAGCTGCTAGCAGAGCGGAGTTGCGAGGGTAATTCTTCACCGGACCGTTGAATTAACGTTTACTCCCAAAAAGATAAATGCCTCAATTTTAATAATGCCGTTTTGTCTTGCTTTACATGAAACCCAATAAGTTTCGCCTGATCTAGAATTCCTGAGAAGGAATATTACAGAACTTTGGGAGATGGCTTATGAAGTCGATAACGTCCGCATACCCTAGTTGGTTGGTAAGATCTGTTGATGATAGTACCTTACGTGTTATAGTCTACCCATACGAACTATCTGCTCCGGAAGGAGATTGAAGAAATCACATGATAGCGCACATCCTTGTCGAAACCCAGTGCAGGTTTGAGAAATAGTTCGGAGAAGTTATTCCCTAGTTTCACATTGAACTGGGTGATTTCTACACAGCTTAATCAGTTAGTTTCACAAGTTCGGCCATCGCCATATTGAACACCTGGCGATTAAGCTATCATTTATGCGACTTTGACGTCGATGAAAAAATAGTAGGGTCTCGGCTTGAAATTTTTCGGTCGTTTCCAAAATTAACTTATGTATGTGTGTAAATTTTAGCACCTCGACAATCTGTCGAGGTGAAAGCCGCACTTGCCTATTAAAATGCTGCAGAACAGCTCAAGACCAACGATCTACATTTCCTCTCTTCTCCTGACTCAATATTTTTCCCTTGCTGTTCTTGATTTACTCATCAGCATTTTCACATGTGCATAATGCATATTCAATCCTTTTTTCCGATATAGAAACTAAGCATTCATCAGGTGGTCTCTCTAGACTGTAGCATCTCCAGTAGTGCTAAGACGTCCAGAGTCAAATGTCTTCTTCTGAGCGTTTCACAATTTTTTCTCGTTTGACAGTCGAGCAAGGGTTATAACAGCTGCAAATAAAGACGGACTCATTGTTGACAAGGCTGATGAATATCGAAAAAGCCACTTCAACTTTCGGATCTCTGACGTGGAATATTAGGACTTTGAACAGGCTACGTGTACAGCCGAACAATTATCGAAGCCTTGAAGCAGCTTTAAAATACAAATATTGATCATCTAATACAAAATTAAGGGTAAACTAAAGAACGAAACTCTTTTTTAGGAAGGTTTTTTTAATAATACAAATTCTATATACTAGTTAAATACATTAGCCAAGTAGAAGACTTAGCACTATTTTATTTGGAATTGTTGAATTATTGATTCAAAATAGCTTTTAACGGCCTTTAGTCCTACACAAATTTGGCGTTTCGTCCCGGCAATCTCACTTGGACTCATCAGTTGACTAGTAAGTTCCTTATACAGACGCTATTTTTTGTTAAGTTCAGTTTATCATACATAGATTTCGTAACGAATATCTAGTGTGAACTATATCCAACAAGACTAGAATTCCTAATCATTAAATTGTAAGTTTTTTTTCTCGTTTTTTGTTATCACGCTCCGACAGAAGCATTTGCCGACGGAGATCACTACCAAAAGTCATTCGTAGAGAAATAAAATTTCCTTAGCACAACAAGATTGGAAGAGGTTTGGGTAGGCACTATCTACTTATGCTTCTTCTTCTTCCTTCCTAGCATGTATCACAGTTGTAGGTATATGCTCTAGTTCCGACTTAGGTCAGTAGGTTTTAAAGCATCTCACTTAAAGGCATCTATACAGAAAAGAGGTGGTACAAAATTTTAATTAAAATATGCTTTTATACTATAGGCATTTATAGGCATTTTATTTGTGGGGTGGAGCTTCTATTCATCTTCTATTTCATCATCTTCTTCATTTCCTTACATTGCTCGAAGAAGTGTCTAATTTGTTATAATATATAATATGCCTAACTCCTAAATTCTTCTTCTTATTATAAAGGGTGTTTCCCTAAGAAAACCCCACCATTATTTTAAATTTAGATAGATACCTATGTAAAATGCTATATTTTCAAGTAGATGCTTATATTGTGCCTACATGGATTTTCTTGTGTATGATTTTTGGAAAATTGGGACATTTGAATATTATATTTATACTATATGTAATAATATGTAGACAAAGATAGGTTTATGTACAAAATACAATGTATATAGTAACACAAAACAAGACAAGTAGGTACCTACCTATGTATGTACATTGTTGTGTAAGAAAATCCATTTGAAATTTGTTGTTGCCTTCGATTTACAAAACATCGTCACTCTGTTGCTAATCATTATTATAAAATGTATGTAGGCAATATATAGTACAGTGTTGTGTTAAAATTGTCTTTATTTAATTATATTTTGTACATGACAAGCCTAAACCTCCGTAGTTTGCATCATAAATCGCAGCAAATCAAAAACTTGTCAAGATCTCCAAAAACCCCAAAAGCTGTTTGACAAAAAACACTTAAAAATTTGTATCAATTAGATTTCAAGTGGGAATGGTAATTCGATGCTCGAACATTTTGTTCTTCACATTTTTGTAATAAATGGAAAAAAAGACCTTTTATTTTACTACATCACAGAATATACTAAAAACTGCAAAAAAAAAAAAACTTAAAAATTACTTCAAAACGTAAATAATAATACTAATTTTGTTATGTTAAAACCAATTTTTTTAATTTTGATTAAACAAAAAATTATAATTCGCGTGAAATTCATAAATTTTAATCCAATAAGAAAATAACTTAAAAATGTCATTTAAAGTTTTCTATATCTACTGTTTTCTACTTTTTTTCATTTTATTCAACATTTAATAAATAAAATGTTATAAATTTTATAATATTATAAATTTTACTAAACTTCGAAAATAAATAAAAAAATTAAATTTTAAATGTGGCTTCCATTTTATTTAAAATCTATTAAATAAACATTTTTTAAAAAATTACAATTCGCGCGAAATTTCTTACTTTACAAATTGGAAATTATCTAAAAAATTAGAATTTTGTATCCACTTATATGATTTCTTCATCGATTGTAAATTCTCTTATTTATTTGTTTTAATTGCTTAAAATTTTATGAAATCAAAATTTGAAAAAAATTCACGCGAAATTTTAAAAACAAATTTAGAAAATAAATTAAGAACTGAAGATTTGATTTGCTTTCACTTTGTTTATTCCTTCTTGATTTCATTTTTTAAACGTTATAAAGAAATTTTTTTGAAATTATTGCTAAATTAAACAAGAAAAAAAATAAATTTCACGTGAAATTTAAACAGACTTTGAAGTGAAATTTTGAAAATAAATTAAGAACTGAAGATTTGATTTGCTTTCACTTTGTTTATTCCTTCTTGATTTCATTTTTTTAAACGTTCTAAAGAAAATTTTTTGAAACTATTGCTAAATTAAAAAAGAAACAAATTAAATTTCACGTGAAATTTCAAATTTTACTAATCAACAAATAATTAGCTAAAAGAGGTAGAATTTTGTGTGATTTCTTCGTCGATTTATTAATCCTCTTATTTATTTGTTTAATTGTTTGAAATTTTATGAAATCCAAAAATTCGAAAGAAAAATTCACGTGAAATTTAAAAATAAACTAAGAACTGAAGCCTGAAGGTTTGTTTTACTTCCACTATGTTAATTTCTTCTTTTTTGTTTCATTTTTTTAAACCTTTTAACGAAAATGTTTAGAAATTATTGCTTATTATTAAAAAGAACTAAAATTTCGCGCGAATTTTTAAATTTTACTAATTAACAAATAGGAAGAAAAATAACTCTAAAGAACGTAAATATAGTCTTGATGAATGATTCTCTTATTAGGCATGTTTAGGAAAATGAGATCTGGGAGATACAGCAACAATCTCACATTCATCAAAAAGATTCCACCGAAAAAATTTCACAGCTTTGCTGTCAAAATGAGAAAAAAAAATATTAGATGCGTTTTATCACTTTTTGAGTGAAAAAAATCTCATTTTTCTGAACGCTTCAATTTATTATTTCAATTGGCTAAAATTTGAAGATATGAAAGTAAAAAATTCGCTCGAAATTTCAATTTTAGATACAATTCAACGAATACGTGAACAAAATTTAAATAGCTGCAAAAAAATGTGGAAGTTTTTTTTTCGATTTAGACACAAGTTTTATTTGTTTCATTTAGTTAAAATTTTAGGGAATTATCAAAATTGAAAATTCGCTCGGTTTTATCGTTTACCTATAAGGAAATTAGATTAGAAACGTGTATGTATTTTGTCTTTCACTGCATAATGTTTTCTAATTTTTTTTTTTTTTCAATTTTTTCAAATTTTTTTTTTTCAATTTGTTTAATATAATTCAAAAAGAATTCGCGTGAAATTTTTTTTTCACTTCGCTTAAACTATGAATAGCTATATTTGGAGTTTGGGAGTTGATCGTGATAAACAGTAAATCTGACAAGTTGTCATGAACAAAATTCGTACAAGTGAATTTCAAGGATTCATAGATTCATAATGCTTGGTATATGCACAGCACTGTTTATAAATAAATATACCTAAATGTAGAACATTTTCTTTTACATTTATTATGCAATTGTTATAGAAATTCTCTGAAATGGAAACATTACAACACAGTTAGAAATTTTGACTATAAGTATACCTACATACCTAACATCTAAAGGAAGTGGAAGATATATTATATAACACATAGTCATATTATCATGTCAAGTAGTATATAATATAATATAAGTAGGTATGTATATGTAACTGGTACAAACCTATATTATATACATCTTCTATACTATATTGTTAGATAAATATCAATGTTTTGAATTTGGAACCTACCTACATATCTCTAACATGTAAGGTAGGAAGGTACTTATAAGATGATGTATCTTATATATCTATGTGTATGTGTATTTAAATGCCATATCCTTATGTTCTTTGAGAGGATAATTCCTTGTATAATAAAACAAGTGGAATGAACTATTAAGACACAAATGGTAATGATGGCAAGAAGTGGTATATATTGAAGAAGACTCTCTAGAATCTATAGATTGCGTTGCAAAAGTACATATACCTACCGTGATTTCTATATACATAAATATAGAAGGAGATGACAACCTTCCTTTTAAACGTGGATAACACCACATACACACACTCATACATGAAGACACACTTTCAAAGGTAAAGACAATTATATTAGTTAGTTATCCTACGTAATCGATGCAGGACAACCAAAATGCTGCAGGTGTCATTTTCCCATTTAAAATCTATCTATATACATACATATGTATATTTATAGAAGATACAAAATACAAAGACTAATATATACGTAGATATATTTATTTTAAAATTGAAGTAGTTGTTCATCAAATTTGGTTTCGTTATAGATAAATTAAACTTTATTTCCTTTCCTTTTGGAATCGTTTTTAATTTTTTTTATATCGATATAGGAGCGAACAAATACAATGTTTAAAACAGTTTATGGTGGTTGCTGATGGTGTATAGAGAGAAATTATGGGGGCAGATGTTTTGTATATTTATAGGTTTTAAAAGGACATCCTGTCACCAACCGCAATGTCCTTACTGAAAGATTTAGATTTTTTTATCAAATGCGATCAATCATAGTTTTTTTTTTTTTTATATACCGAAACTAGATTACCTTCTATCGAACTTCGTTCAACCCCTGAAAGTATGCAATTTCGAAATTTCCAATTCTCGGCTCCGTAGAGTGAAATCAATTTGAATGTATCAAATGCGATCAAACATAGTTTTTTAAGCTTTTTGTTCCACCATATATCCCTGAAAGTATGCAATGTCTAGTTTTCACGATTGCTCGATTTTTGTTGTCGAAGTTTCCAATTTTCGGCTCCGTTGTGTTTTATCTTTGTTCAATACGAATCAAACAAAAAAATCCCCATGCAAATCGGATGATTTTCAGCCTAGTTAATAAAAGAGAAAAACATTAGAGTACTCAAAATTCCACCTTGTAGTACATCAGAAATATATTTTAGATCATAATGCCATTAAATGATTTTTCCTATTTGATATGACTGAAGCATAAAAACGAGAAATTGCTCAAAAATCTTGTATACCTACATATTATTTCTATAGTCTAGACTCACTTTCGGATTCTCTTACTAAACCGATTTTGACGAATGAGGTGTCAAACGAAGCAAAATTACCTGCTGATTTGACGAATTATAATTTTATTTTTAAAATGTTAATAATTTGTTCAAAAACTGCATTTGTTAGTTTTCGTGCTTATTTTATTTTTATGTAATTGCGAGAATTCTCGCATGGATAGGCGAGTTCTTATTAATTTTGTTTCCAGTTGTTATATTTTATCTTTATAATCATTTGACCTTAGTTAGACCTCGAAACTCAAACGCTATCATCTAGTGCAGCTAGATGATAGCTAGAAAAGAAAGGAGAATTTCTTTACTTACATAAAGATTATATTTAAAAAGAAAAATAAAAAAAAAAATTTTTAAATAGAAAAATAAAAAAAATTAATTTTAAAAAGAAAAAAGTTAAATTTATTTATTTATTGAAAATTATCATAAAATATATTTATATTTTGTGATTTAAAAAACAAACAATTGAATTTCTGGCAAACATCAATACGAGTCAACAATTTTCAATAAATTATTAAATTTAAAATTCATATTTCTTTTTAAAATTAAATTATTTTGTTTTAATTTTGTATTTTCTCTTTTTTTTCCAAAATTACATTACAATTAAATAGAGATTACAATGATGAAAAATAACTGAACCAATTTTGGTGAAATTTTTGAAAATTTATTCCTATTAGAAACGAAATATGTAGTTTTAATAAAATCGTCCCCCTACCAAACCCATTTTATAATTTTTTATTTTCCTCCTTAGAATGTTAAAACTTTGTATTAAAAGTTCACTTCAAAACTAAACATAACACGTGTTATTTGTCCCGCCCATTATCACGCCCACTTTTACTATACATATTAGAATTTTATACTTACATATATAACATCCTTGGAAGGCTGAAAATTAGTAATAAATCTCTTTTGAGACAAAACCAGAAAATGAGCATGCATAGTGCTTTTTTGGAAATACGCCTACTACCACGCCCATTATTCTTATATCTGAGATTCCCCTTACTAACAACATACCTATAAATTTAAAATTTTATTAATTAAATCTCTCGAACCTAAAACATGACATGAGTTATTTTTTTTAAGTCCGCCTACTGCCACACCCACTTTTGTTATATCTTAAATTCCTTCTTAATAAACATCCCTAAAAAGTTTAAATTTACTTATTAAAGTCTCTTGAACCTAAAGCATGATATGCATAATTTTTTTAAAGTCCGCCTACTGCTGCACCCTCTTTTCTTATATCTGAGATTCCTCCTTACTTACATCATTCCTATAAATTTAAAATTTTGTTAATTAAATGTCTTGAACCTAAAACATGACATGTGTATTTTTTTGGAAGTCCGCCTACTGCCACACCCAGTTTTGTTATCTTAAAAAGTTTAAATTTGTTTATTAAAATCTCTTGAATCTAAAACACGACGTATGTAATTTTTTAGGTTCGCCTATACTGGCACACCCTATTTTCTTATATTTGAGTTTTCCTTTTTTAAATATAAAATTATTTTTTTTTAGTTTGACAAATGTTCAATAGGTGGCGCGGCTGACATATAGTATACTAAAAATGTGTATAGCTTTTAAGACCCGGTGATTTGTTGTTTTGGAGCTCTTACATCAAAACTAAAAACTTGCGTTTTTAAAATAAAAGAATAGGTAATTCAAACTTCAGACACAACCATCGTAAGTAGGTTTGTGTCTAATTCTCGTACACAGTGTCTCCAAATTATTTAATATTTTTTTCAAAGCTAGATCTTGTTTTTGTGTTTTTAAAACATTTTCTAATAATTTTAAAAATAAATAAAAAAAACTAAAAATAGTCTAAAAACAGTATAACGAAGCCATGTTTTATAGACTTGCCGCTCTTAAGACCTTTCAAAAAATTAGGTATACAAACTTTAGATTTTTATATTTGTGCTTTCATGTAGGTATAGTAAAATATGTAAGTATGTCAATGGATATGAAGCTTCTAAATAATTAATAAATAATTTCAAATCGAAATGCCACCTGTCCTTTTGTTAAAAACCCCAAAAAAACCTTTATCCTTCATATAAAGTATACACTTCGGTTCGGTCCTTTCAATTACTCGAAATATTGGAAAAAAACACCAAGAAAACATTGAGTGAATGATTATTATTTATTAAAACTAGTTAAAAGCCACCCCCTTTGCTTAGAAAAAAAAATTAAATAACAAAAAAAAAAAAAACAAATGATAAACCACTCCCAGATACAATATACATAGTTAGGTATTGAATTTGATTCGATTTTGTGTAGGTATACCGAGTAACCCGCACCTTTTTCCCGAGCAAACTACATACGTATGTATACATACTGTATACTTTATTCATCCAAAACCATTAGTATTTCAAAAATATACACTCCTGCTCACAAAATCTATCTATCTATCTATCTAGACCAATTCATGTTCCCTCCTCCTCTTTCATTTAACCATTGGTAAAGCCATAAAATAGCAACATTTATTGATCCATAATGCCGCTCCTCAATGGCGTCATCATCACAGAGAACTTTTCAAAACTTTCACATAAAACACTAAACAAGCTCCCTCTATAGCCGTCGTTGTTGTTGCTGTTGTTGTTGTTTTTGTCGCCATCGCCATCGTCGTATAGCCGTCATCGTGTCAATTGAATTCCAAGTGAAAACTCCATTATTCGCAGATATACAAATGTCATATCATCATTCTAAATCTTTTCCATCATGATATACATACATATCTACATATATATAGATAAAGCTAAAGATAGATAGATGCATATAAAGATACAAAACACTAACCGCAACAACACTTATCCCATGTTAAAACATTCAAGCAACGCACATGGTCATCATCAGCTGAAGAAATGGGTGGAAAGACGGGCAGAGGGAATGAAGCGAAATAAACATCACAGCATGCCCCTCAATCTAACTTAGGTATAACCAAGAGTGCATGCAGCCCGCGCGCTTGTTTCATTGCATCATCATCATCAGCTATAGCCACTAGCCAGCCAGCAGAAACTGCGAATAAATCTAATTTATTAAAACCCTTAACCAATTTGTAACATCATCCGAGTGCGGAGGTGACTGGACAAGAGATACTCCTTCAGATATATTCTCCATTAACTCTGACCATATACATATGTATGTAGGTACCCTACACACGCTATGTTTCACAATCTAGACACACATTCGACGTCGTCGTCGCTGTCGCTCTCCAATTCAATTGGCTCGTGCATTACAAGCTTCGCATAAACATGCATGCAACAAACCCCCATCAGGAAGGAAGCCAAAGTCATCGTCGTAGTCGTAGTCGTCGAGTTATTCACGTTATGTCGGGCGTCTCCACCAAAACCATTGCCGATGGCAACTATGTACACGTACAGTACTTCAGCAGCAGCACCAGCTGAACCCAACTCCAGCAATAGAACCGAACCGAACCGAACCAGCAGCAGCAGCAATGTAAATACTTGTTCATTAAATTTTAATGTTAAGGATTGAAAATACTGTCGTCGTCGTCGTTGTTGCTCCAAAAATGTATCTCAAAGTATCTACAGCTTCATCCATATATAAAGCGAGAGTATATAGAAGACTTTATCTGATGCTGCGACTATACACGACCAACGACGATGACGACGCGTGGGCAGTGTTAAACAAACCAAATTGACCAGAGTTAGCAAACAATTTAAAGTAATTGAGCGCTTAGTAGTTCAACAAACATAGTCGTAGTCATATTATAGTCCCTCTTAACAAAATAACCCCGTCGCCCCCGTCGTGGTTCTAAATAACGCAACACATCACAGTTTGTTGTTGTTGTCGACCTGACCATGCTCCCAAAAAGTTTAAAACCAAAAATTCATGCTGATATCACTTTAAAATTTTCTATTTTCTATTTTATTTTTTCATATTAGCAACATAATTCAAGGTCAAACGAGGTTAAGTTTTGCGATGAAAGTTGTAATAGGTCGTAGACAAATTGCTTGTGACCTTATTTTGCTATCCATCTGGAGATAATCATTTTATTCACCTTTTCGAAACTTACTACAATACGATAATTCTGAGATATTATTCATTAAAATAGAAGATCTGTCTTTGTGTCATCATGATTGCTGAGTTTTGGTTCCACAGGATATATAAAAAGCTGAATAAAACTTTATTAGTAAAATCATGATGAAATAGACCTGACCTAACCTCACGATTTTCTTAACTCTATAGTAAACATCTCATCCCAATTTGAAAATTAAAATCTTGTTCTAACCTCTCATGGAACGAAAAGAAACCATTCGACACATTTTTGTACCACATCTCTCTCGTGAAATGAAAAATAATTAGATTCCACAATCTTTCAATGGTAATTATGTTTTATAAAGAAGCATTCCATTAAGGAAAATATCATTTTGAAAATGAAAAAAATTCATACAAATTCGTCAAACTTATAATTTTTTGTTTCTTTACATTTCACAGTTTCTATTTTAAATTTCACGAATGGATATATCATTTCCAATCGAATTGTGTTACATTAAATCGTATGTGTCGAAAAGTGTACATTTCTTAATCACTTTGTTTTGTTTCGAAATAGAAGCTGTGGAAAGTGTAAAGTTGTGAATTTTCACTTTGACAAAAATTTGATATTGAACTGTGTGTGAACTGGAATATAAATTATATGGACTTCAGTCACATAATTGAATTTTTGGGTTTTTGATTTTGACAGAGTTATAATAAACTTTTCTTTAGATGGAAATAAAAAAATTCTAGAGCAACAACTGTTTTCGATAGAAATAAACTTAAATTGAAAAAGTTGAAAAAATTTGAAGAAAATAATTTAACATTCAATTATTTATTTATTAATTTCCACGAACCTATGGAATGAAAAATCTAAACTTCCAACCAAATTTTACCTTGAATATTGCATTTTCTTTTGAATTGTGAACTTATGACAAGAGACTATTTTTCACTGGCTTCATTTGTTTCATTTTAATTTAAAATTGTCCGAAATTACCTCACAAAGATTATGGCGTGGTAAATACTGTGGTATGTATTTAATTTTTATTTCACCGATGCTTAAATAGGTATGTGAATTCTCGGTGCACGAAAATGAAAAAAAAAAAAATACACATAGAAAAGAAAACAAATTTTAAAATTTTTATTTTTAATGTTTTAAAATTTAAAATTAATTTTTTTTTTCTTTTTTTTCTTTTTTTTTTTTTTTCTTTTTATTTTTTTTTTATTTATTTTTATTTTTTTTTTATTTTTTTTTTAATTTAATTTTATTTTTTTTTTTCATAAAGGAACCAGATTTTTGAGTTACAGCATGCATTTATAAATATACAGTATTTTCAAAGCAAAATTTTGAGCCTAAGGCTTCAGCATTTTCACCCAACCCAATTTTGCCCCTAATTGTTTTTGTTTTTATAAAATTTCGATATTTTCTTATATAACAAAAATTGCCAAGTGTGAGAGGTTTGCTAAGGGACAATTTTTGTTAATTTTCTGATCCATAAATAATTTGAATGTTTTTTAGAATTATTTATTATTTATTATTTATTATTTATTATTTATTTATTTATTCATTTATTTATTAGTTTATTTATTAGTTTATTTATTAGTTTATTTATTTTGTATTTACTTATTTATTTCTTTATTTAATTATTTATATAATTATTTATTTTTTTTTATTTATTTATTTATTTATTTATTTATTTATTTTTCTTCTGTGATATTAAAAGTCATATTTATATTAAATTATATTATGTAGATAATACATGTAAACAACACTTTATGACAATTTTCTGCACCCCACTTCTCTCTTCCTATGGAAAAATTCAAATGTGTTGTTAATGAAGGTTTTTTTTAGTAACTTTTCCTTCAAAATGCATATAAATCTGTGATATTAATTGAATACAAGTTGTAAATTTTTCAGTAGTAAGGTAGGATATATACACCATATCTCTGTAAATTGTGCAATCTAGTTTTAAATGAAAATATTATAAGAATTTGGTTACAATAAAGATCTATCTCTAGCAGAAAATATGCGAAAATTGTCATGCATGTTTTCGTATCATAAAAGAATTGTCAAGAATTTTTACGAGATTTTTCATTCATTCTTTGACAAATTTGTACTAACAATTTTCTTGGGAGACAAAAATCATTACAATTTATACATTATTTGTCAGTATTTAGTTGACAATATTGTGACAAGCAATTAAGTTAAAGTCAAATTTTGGCAGTGTGACATGTTTGCAATTTAAAATGTAAGGTCAAGACAAATTTGTTAAAATTTAACAATGACAAATTTGTCATAATTTGATACTGAAAAAATTGGTCTGTTTGGTAACGTGAAATTTATTGCGAATTTGCACAAATTTTCACAAAATTTCACAATTTGCTGTCAAAACTCATAGAAAAAAAACTCAGTTTTCGGGAAATTTGTTGAAAAAAAAGTTACCAAACAGGCATAATGTCATGATAAATTTGTCGTTAAATTTAACTGACAAGTATCTCGCCTGTCAGACAAGTGCGACCATTTTTCTAGAAATGTCACCTGTCAATGTTTTTGAAATAAGTCGCCTGTTTTACCATTCCACTAAAAATTGACAAACCTTAAACTTAAAGCAAAATTAGTACATAACGAACAATTTTCGTACATTTTTGAAAAGTATTTAAAAAAGTTTTCAAAATTTGGATATTTTATTTTCAAAATTTGGATATTTTTTTCTTTCCAAGAGTGGATATTTTTTTTCCAAAATGTTTTTTTCGGGCTGATAAATGTATTATATAGGGACACTCTACAGTTGCTCGAGGGAGGAGCATTTAGTCAAAGAAGCAACGATTGAAAAGAGTAATTCTTCGTTTTATCGTTAGCACCTGAGTTGATAGCGGAACCTAGTAGGAAGACAACATCGCTAACCACCTCCAAGTTATTGCTGATCAATAATTGTAACATTCTGTCAAAGATTTCGTTGTTGAGTGTACTTTCTTAAAATACTTAGGCTTATTCTGATTTAATATAAAACCTACACGATTGCTTTAAATCGCAGTAAATCTATACTAAACAAGGTCTGAGAGACATAATCCGGTCGGTAAGCATCGAACATAATTTGCGTCTTAGAATGGTACGACAGCAATTTAAATTTAATCATAATCAGCCTTATCGCGAATCAAATTTCCCCGGAGTTTTTTTTCCCATTTTAGGAAATTTGCTATAACAAATAATCTTAGGAAAATACTTTCAGCAAAAAAGCTATCGTGAATAATTTTTCCTTGTGTCAATGCCGAAATTTCCCCAATCAAGTTCTTGGGGACAAATTATTTCGTCTGAAATTCGCGATTAGAAATATTCCCCGGTATTTTTTTTTTTTTTTTTTAAACTTCCCATTAACTTGTCGATAAGGCTGAATGAACTAATTTAATGAACGTTTAAATAAATCTTTTTGAATACAAAAACCAAAGCTGCATTTTTTGTAAATTGAGTCCACAAAAAGATATTGTCACACAATTTTTTTTTTTAACACCAGCTGTTATTCAGTTTCGCGACAAAAAACAAAAGAAGAAAATCAAATGCCTCAAAAGAAAGGTCAAGAAAACGTCCACGTGCTTTTCTATATACACAACACAGAATTTGCCTTTCAAAAATCACACCTCTACGAACATACACAGTCAAAAAAACAAAACAACAAAAGTCATTTCCTTGAAATTTAAGACAAAAACAAAAATAAAAATATCCACACAAAATTATTTGCTTTAAAATTTAAATATCGCCTTCAGGGAACAACACCCAGACGGGGAATGACCAGACCATATCCACACACAAGGTCAAGGAAGCTTGTTAGCATAACATATGTTTATAGGTAGGGATATACATACCTACATACATAAAAAAAAACATATCTAGAATAAATATGTATATGTGTGTGTGTGGAGATGTATATTTTTCTCCCAAAGGATTTTCCACCATCTGGTAGGAAAAACACACGCTTCTTCCGTCATATATGATGCCGGCATCATGTAACTCGATAGGTATATAACTTTGGTCAAACTTAAAATCCAGAAAAACACAATTATACATACACACATACAAACACAAATTCTCAACTCAACAAATGAACGCTATATGTATGTATGTGCAGAGCGCAGTGAAATTTAAATATCGCCTTCAGAAATTTCACACAAGGTCAAGGAGGTTTTTTCTTCTTCCTTTATTTTATTTTATATTTTTTTTTTCTTTTTCTTTTACATATTATATGTATAAAATTGTGTCGACACAGACAACTTTCCAGAGAGCGTTCACCTACTCTTATAGTCGTTTTTCTAAATAACCGAACTGACCTGGGTACATTCTTTGCATCTCGAACCACCACCCCACCAAACTATAGCACCACCACCACCTCTATTATTATCATCATCATTATCATCATCATCATCGTCGTGGTCCTCGACTTCATAGTCATCGTCGTCGTCGTATTCGTAGTCTCATAGTCGTTTGTCGTCGTCGTCGTCGTCATCACCGTCTCGGTCTCGGTCTCGTTCTCAGTCTCCGTCATCATAATAGAATCCTTTGAAAACCTTGGCCCCCGCGCACCGTCATTACCATTGAAATATATAAAGAGGAGATGCCCCAGAGATGATGCGATGGTCTCTCTGAAAAACTATACTATGCTGTGCTGGTGCTGGTGTTGCATCCTTAACTATCACACCGCTCCTCTTACTGTTGTTGATGATGATGATGGTGCTACTACTGCTGGTGCTATAGTGCTCCTCCTTCGAGTGCTCCTCCTTTGCCGGGCAAATACTTTCAATTAAACTTTTACTTTTCAACAAGTGAAACTTTCTAGTCTTCTGATGGCCACAGGAACCAAATGAAGCAACCACCCATTATCCACCCATTATAACCAACCATCATTACCCACCTTCAACATCGTCGTCGTCGTCGTCGTAGTCGTATTCGTAGTCGTCGTCGTCATAGTCGCCGCCACCACCACCACTACTTTTCTATATAAATATATTCCATTTGAAAACATTAACCCCGAATCAGCACGACTATAAGGAACTTGGAACGGGAGAGGGGGGCCAAAAGCGAAGGATACACACCGCACAACGAGTTGTACGCCTTTTATTATGATGATGATGACCATGATGATGATGATTACGATGATGATGATGATAAAAACCCAACGAGCCAGCAAGGAAGCCAGCCCCACCACCCCCAAACTTCTTGTGTTCCTTAATACCCAGACCAAGAGAAAAGAGAGAGACAGACCGAAAAAGCACCATAAACATCCTTATCCTAACCTGAATCAGCAAAAGCAGCACAAGCAGCAGAAGCAGCATCAGCATCATCACAGTATAGAAGCCACCAGCATCTACCCCTTTTAGTCAGTTGGAATTGAAAAAGACCCACCAACACCACCACCACCACCACCACCAACACCATCTCTACCACGACGACGTTAAGGACGACGACGTCGCAACGACGTTCGAGGATGTCTCGACGAAATTTTCCTGCTACCGCTGCTCCACCTCGCAGCTACCAACTCGAAAGTTCTCGCTTGCATCTTTGTTCAAGGTTAACCTATTGCACCAGTTCCTTTCCTTGGGAGGAACTAAAAAATGAATGAAAAACGAAAGAACAAAACGAAGGACGAAAGAAGAAATGAAAGGCAAAAGCAAAAAGGCAAAGAAGGAACAAGAAAAGGATTTTCCTCAATGGAGAGTGTAGATTTTTGGGATGCGCCAAGAGTGTGGGTGGGAGTGGAATGTGTAGATGTAGGTGGTTGGGTGTTTTAATTTCTTTCTGTATATATGCAGATTGGATGTTGTGGGGATGATGGCATGGGCACGTGGTGGACATACTTTATTATTATATGTGCTGCTGATGATGATGATGCTGGCTGCTGCTTTGGATCTTCCGCTGCTTGGCTTGGATTGGCTTGGCTCCCTACTTTTCTGAGAGGTTTCTGGGAGATTTTTGCCCCGACAAATTTTTGGGTAATTTTGTATATCTGCGATGTGCCATTTTTAGTGGAAAATAGTGTAGGTATAAAGTTTATTTTGTCAGTGAATTTGTATATGTATGAGTGTGTGTGTATGTGTATGTGTGTGTTTATCTTCTTTTTAACATTTTTGAGAAATAGTGAACGAACGACTTCACGGCTATATATAGAAGTAGAAGTGTGGAGACGTGTCTGGTCCTGGTCTAGTTTGGTTTTTTGGTTTTAATTCTTCTCTTTTTCAAAAGGGGTTATTGGCCCACATCATCTCATGAGAAATGGGTTGAGTTTAAGTTTTATAAAATGTAGATACTTTGCATATCTATCTATATACATATATATACTTATGTATGGATACCTATATAACTTTTGTGGAATTTTAAGTCCTTAGAAAAAACATTGTGTATGGTCATCGTCGTCGTCGTCGTCGTCATCTCGTCTCGTCGTAGTCTACATTGAAGTCGTCCTTGTTCTCAGTTCTCGTCCTCGAAGTTGTCGTCATTTGGGTTTGGCGTTGTCGTGGTGGGGTGGGGTGGGGTGTGGTGTATATAGTATGGTGTTTTTTGGTTTTTTGTTATGCAAGGTCAAGTTTTCGTGTGCATGATATGATGGTGAGCATATATTTGTTGGCTATTTATATAAAATATGAATTTTGAAGGTTTTTCAATTTGTGTTGTAATGTGTATGTATTTGAAAGTAGGTGTCTAATTCACTGATGAAAAACAGAGAGGTGGAAGAAAGTATAGAAATATGCTTAGGTACACTAGACCTTGTTTTAAATTTGTTTACCTTTTTGTGTAGGAGCACAATTAATAGATGTCGACCTTTTGTATGCATTTTTATTCTTTAAGATCATTTTAATGAGATGAGATTAAATATATTCTTAAAAAGAAACTACTTTCAGGTAATGCAGAAAATAATTAATAAAATGGCGCCCAACGTGAATATTCGAAGAATTTAAAAAAAAATATTTTAGTGAGATTTCAGTTACTTTAAATAGATTCTTTAACAAAAAAAAACACAATTTTCAGAAGTATTTTCTTTAAATAGCAAATATGATTTATAAAATGGCGCCCAACGTGTTTTTTTTTTAAATGGTTGTTGATTCTATACAATTGTACATAAATCAGAAAATAACCATTGGTTTCTGAGCAAATATCGTTCTAGAATTATTTTAATGTTGTACAAAATTGAAATTTGTTTACTTTTTAATATACATTATGTATGTCTGCTTAGTATATACGCACCTTTCTCTTAAAGAATATTTTAGTTAGATTGCAATTATGTATTTTAAATAGATTCTTAAAAATAAACAGAAATATTGTTTTAAAATAGAAAATAATTAATAAAATGGCGCCCAACGTGAAGATTCCAAGATACCTTAGAGAAGAGTTTTGAAGAATATTTTTGTGAGATTATAGTTACTTTAAATAGATTCTTAAACAAAAACAATTTTCAGCAATATTTTCTTTAAAAAGCAAAGAATAATTGATATGAAGATTTTTAAATAATATTTGACTGAGATTACAGGTAGGTACTTTTAAATATATGGAAAACAAACACAATTTTTAGAAGTATTTTCTTTTAATAGCAAATAATTTATTAAATGGCGCCCAACCCAACGTTTAAGATTAGGGTAGAAGAAATTTATTCCATAAAATTTTATACAAAATCAGAAAATATCCTTTGGCTTCTGGGCGACTCTTTGTGTGTACACAAAATCAGTAAATATCCTTGGCTTCCAAAAGCCTTTTTTTGTATTTTATTTATTGACATCGTTCATTTTTCTTAGAATCCATATTAATAATTATTTTTAAAGTTGAATATATGGAGAGAATGTTGCTTAACTGTAATATTATATACGATTGGTGTTAAATGGGAAAACTGGTTATGTCTTCATCAATCACCAAGAGTGAAGAAGCAAACTCTATAAGAGCACATAAAATAAAAGTATAAAAGCACATATAAGTATCTTATTACTCGTATAATTCAACATTTATTACATGGCGTCAGAAGTGGGATTCGAACCTTCTTATGTACATTATCTTAAAGGGCTCTTCATTTGAATGATTTCTGATTGATTGTGAAGTATCGTAAATCCCACGGTAATTGTTTAACATTTAAAAAAATAAAAATTAGAGATGTTTGCATTAGCAAACTAACGAATGACGCTCAAATCAATGAACTTTCGATAACCACAGTCCACAATAGAGTGAGATCAAACTTAAAATTTTTTTTGTTGACATTTAAGGCGAATCAAAGGTTCTCAATACGGCAATTTTAATACTGATTTCTTACACTCACACGTTTATTCGTTCGACTCGCCAGCGGTAATAGGGGGTTAAATAAATAGCGCCCAACGAAAGGTTATTATTTACTATAAGTAATTCCAAACTCGTCATCGTAATTAACTTATTTTAATTTATCGTAACTACAACATGTTTTCTTATTTTTTCAAAAAATTTTATAGGCGATTGATGTTTAGATGTAAGTTATTCTCATCTACAAAAAACAACAGATATGTATATCATCTGGTATTTTTGTTAATTGTTCAGGCATAATCTCATCGTTTTTTTTCAGTAAAAACTTTTGTGGAAAAATGGCACTCAACTAGAGGTTTCTAGAAAATATGAAAAATACATAAATATATTTTCTTTTAGTTTTATCGTAACAAGGAGTTCGAAAATTAAAAAAAGATATCTTCCGTGAGTTTATAGAAATTATTATGTAAAATGTTAATGAAGTTTTTTCGTTTTTTTTTTGTAGAATGTCTTAATTTTTTACGTTGAATTTCTAGTTATTTTAAAAAAGTTAAAAAATGGCGCCCAACGGGAATTTTAGTAAACCTGATAATCAATATTATTTGCGTGAACATTTCTAATCTTATTGCAGTTGATTCTGCTTCCTTTTTTAAACTGAAAATAATATTCGGAAAATGGCGCCCAACGTGAGTTGTTTTTATCTTGTGTCCTATTTTTGTACGATGTCCAAGAAGAAATATTTTAGCACATGATGGTAAAAAAAGTGAAGTCTGATTCCTTAATTATACTCATATGATTCATCTTAACGGATTTATTTTACAGATTACTTTCATACGACAAGATTTATAATGTCACAATTCTGAAACATTTTCTGGACATTTTTTTTTTTTGTTTATTTTTAAATCTTCAATGTCAAAAGCAACACATGGCTCCATCTTCTGTGAACTTCCTTCTTCCATCTTTGATTGAACATAAAAGGGTCCAGCTTCTAGTTCGCTTTATACTTAATCTTGAGCTTCACATAAGTCATCTTGAATTAACAAAGCTTTGAAGTAAGAAACGAGTTGTTTAATTACACTACAGGGATAAAATTTTTTAATTCGCCTGACTGATTTTTGAAGGAGCATTAACTTGAAATTGCTTATTAGGTGTCTTATTTTTAGATATTGATATTTGTCATATTGTTAAAATATCCAAATCGTTTTTTTTTAAGGCTGAAAATTATATACAAAATGGCGCCCAACAATGTTCTGTTTTAAACATATTTCATATGGATGGTGTCTTGTCTTTTTTTGTAAAATTTGACTCCGTTTCTCGGTCTTGTAAGCATAATTGGCTAAAAATATTAAAATCATTTTTTAATTATTAAATCATTAAGAAAGTGGCGCCCAACAGGAGGATTTTAAAAACTCATTAAGGTGATGTTAATTGTATATACAAAGATTATGATCTAAAATCATTCAAACACCTGCACTAGACGTAGAAAATAAGAAAATTCTATTTCACATATAAACAGTCAACAGGCTGCATGCAGATGAAGATGAAAATCTTGATACGCACTTTAAATATATTTGACGTACATCTTGTCCTACAACTGACAAATACACATGTTTATGTAGTTCCTTCTCTTGAGGTAAAAATAAAAAAAATAAGAAGAAGATTTATTCATATCCCAAATACGATCTCCAAATAAGGACAAACACCTTTTAATGCCGCAGTTTGTTTTAGATTTCCTTTTTGTCCTTAAACAAGAACGCATGATTTCCATTTGCTCAACTTGTCATAAGGCTTAGTTTTATTACGAATTCCCTTTGAAAACAAAAAAAAAATTCCTTATTAAAAAAATATGAAATAAAAAAAAAAAACACAAAACAAAAGTACTTTTTTAAAATAGTAGGCACGAGTATATGCCTACATCATAACACACACACTTGCTCTCTGAGAGAAAAAGGAATATATTTAGAGACTGAGCTCCCCATGCATGCTAAAAATGTTTACATAGGATTTGTTGCAAAAGATTTGTACGCATTGCATACTTTTTTTTTTTTTTTTTTTTGTTCGTAGGTATATTTTTTTTTTGAATTGTGTATTATACCCTTGGCATTTCCTAATCATTGACACATGAATGAATGCAGTTCTTTATCCTGCTAGCTATGCAAGCGAGCGTGTGTATGTTTTTGTGGGGGTTTATTTACTCTTTGGTTTGGCATAATCCAAAGGAGGTTTATTTTTTTGTTTTTTAGATTGTTTATGCTTGGGGTATAAGTATTTAAAAACAAAAAAAAAAATCCTATTTACACACAAAAGAAAAGCTTTCTATTAGAGGAACACTATTTCATACATAATTTTCCATCTGCAGGACAACGACGTCATAAAGGAAGAGAGACGTAAGGCAAATGTGGTGTGTGCTTTAAAATTCTTTAAAACGACTTTAGCATGCAACATTTTTCCATAGATGATATAGGTACCAAAATTGCAGTCATTGACGCACCACATATGTACATATATAGATAGGGAGACAGTAGGCCCCGAGGAGTCTACTGGGCTGGGTGTAGTGTATGCGACTCTTTCCAGGCTTTGCATACAAAATGTGACATACATACCACCAAGAGGCAGCAGGCTTTGGAGCACTTGATGTGTTCCGTATCCAATAAGGGATTCAGGAATGAAAGGCATCATCGTCTTTTAATACTAAAGAGTTTGTGTTTTTTGTATATTTTTTTTTTATATTTGATGTTGTTGTTTTCATTCTTTGGCTTGTGTTTTAAAATTTATTGAAAAATAGCAGAACACTATAACCGGCTGATGAGGAAGACGACAACCACGACTATGACTATGACGCACGACGACTACGACGACGATGGCGGCGTGTGGCGGTGGCAACGGCAACTGCGACGACGGAAACGGCGACGATGGCGTTTTTATTTTAGCTTTTGTTTGATGATGATGATGGTTTTGCCTTTGCCTGATGATGAAGGCACGACGCGGAGCGCAATAAGGACATGTTGTGTTTTTTTTTTTTTTTATTATTTTTCTTTCTGTAGATAGACTGGGGGTGAAAAGTTCTTTCATGCTGAAATGATTCTCATTAGCAAACCAAAATGTTCTTTTGTTATAAACTATCACGTTATTTAAAGCTGAAAAGATTTTTTGTTTATTTTTTTTTTTTTTTTTTATTATTTTTTTATTTATGAAAGCACACATGGAATATTAAATTGAGAGACACTGTTTAATGAAAAGGAAGAGCATCATCAGTGTTTAGAGAATAGTATGATAAAAATCTAAGAACTTATACATAATGTAACACTTCATATAGAGAAGTGATGATGTGTTAAATTTTCAGATATCATGCATCTTATCGCAAATTCTACATCATTCATTTTGCATTTTTAAACGAGTGTTAAGAAAATGGTGCCCATCTAGGGATGTTTAATAGAAGTCGTATACAAAGATGGTGTCTGATGAAGTTTTGAACTGTCAGATTTCATTCATCTTATCGGAATTGGTTCATCATTCATTTTCCATAAAAAAAAGCATTACGAAAATAGCGCCCAACAAGAGGGGATGTACTTATGTACTAAATCATTAATTTCCACTAAAAATATTTACAAAATAAAATAATTTAAAAAGAAAACATTAAATGGCGCCCAACAAGAGATTTATAATTTATAAATTATGAATTTCGTCATTTAGAAGTAAAATTTTCAGATATCGTTCATCGTATCGCAATTTCTACATCATTCATTTTCCATTTAACAAAATGTGTTAGTAAAATGGCGCCCAACAGTAGGTTTTTAGTTCAAACGTAATAAAGGGAGGTGATTTTTAAATATTTGCAATTTTTTTGTTTTGATTTTTTCCTGCTATTGCTCCACTTTCTTGTCACTTCAATATAAAATTACTGTGGAAATGGCACCCAGCATGTGATTCTTTAAAATATTTTCAAACAACTGGCATGATCTTAAATAATGTGCTCCAGACAGTTGTTCCTTTTGAAGAATAGAATCTTAAAGGAAGATAAAAAGATCATACAGTCTTTTGTCTATCAAATGAAACAATAAATATGAGTTTTTTTTAAGCACGCAAAAAATTGACGCATCTTACAGCATTTTTATATTTTTTGAGAATTGTTTTGTTGAGAAGTTAAATTTAGCTAAAAAAATCTATTATATCATTAGGACCATGAGCAATTAATTTCAAGAAAGCCCTAAATTGATAATAAAAAAGAAGAAAATCGTATACCACCCCAAGAAACAGGCAGGCAAATAGGAAGAGTTCAGAAAAAGGGTAGATTTATCAATCGGGCTACTTCCAATGCTTAGCTGAAACTCGCTGGAATAACGGGGGATCTTGGCTTCGAAACTTAACCTCTTTATCGGAATCAAAAAAAAAAGACAAACCAGACCACAGAAAACAAATTAATTTATTTTATGGAAAAAAAAAAAAAAAAAAAAAATTAAGAAATGGCGCCCAACAAAATCACTTACATATCATTTTTGGTAATTTATTTTATTATTTTTTAAGGTAAATTGTGTGCGATAGGAAAGGAGTTTTGACAACCCCAACCCTGTATATGATTAATATGTGTGAGAGTTGAGAAAATAGAGAAGTTTTTTAAAGATGCATATTGGTGTGTCGATGTCCATACGCTACACGCGCTCCTGTCATCTCAGCCATTGTATCTTCAGCTTCTTGACGTCGCTGGAAACCTATAGAGCTCATCGTTAAATCTTTTCCCCTACACCATCTACTATACACACTGTACCAAATTTCACTTAAAAAATCTTCATCTCAAAGCAACCAAGCTAATTTCATCCATTCTTGGTAAGGTCCATGCTTTAGCGCAATACAGCAAGACAGAGATGATCAAAGCCTCCTTGTCCTTGGTTCTTTGCGAGAGGATTTTAATACTTTTCTTTTCTGTCTGAAAAAAAAAAACTGTGTATAGCAATAAAATAAAGAATTGCTACTTCGTTTTTTTCATTCGAGATGAATTGTGAAAATGGCGCCCAACTGGAGTTTATATCTCCTTTTTTCTGGAAAATTTGTTTTTTCTTTGAGGGATGTTTTCATTTTGTGAAGCAAATAATCATTTTCATCTTGATTATGTGTCCCAAGAAGCAGACAATTTGCAGACAACCATAAAAGTCAAATGTAAATGGAAGTCTCCACAAAAATCAAATCAATTTCGTATACAATTCTGAAAATTTAATTTTCTTCAAAACTATTTCTTGTAAAAAAAAAAAAAATTTAATCTTTTTTGTTCGTTGTATTCTAACACTTAAATTTAATTATAATTTTTTTTACACAGAAGTGGTCGTTAACGAGATATAATCAAAAAATAAACAAAAGTCTCCAATAAACATTTGGCTTACGAAAACTCTTTTCAGTAGAAGTATTAATTCGCCCTAATTTTACGGACGATAGGTTTGTTTATATTTGCATGCTTATCTAAGTTGTTTACAGATAAGAAGCAATTCCAAGAATAAAAAATAAAAAAATATAAAATTAAATACATGCACGGATAAGAACAAAACCTAATCATAAGGAAACTTAATTTAAGTATATGCGTGATTATTATAATCAAACACATCATTATGCAATCACGCATGCAATTGAATTTTTAATTTTTTTTTGTGTTCCCTTAAAAACAGATTGTCTAGATTTAAGTTTGAAAATATTTTCCCTTTTTGTTTCTAGCAAAATTAAACTTACTCAAGCAAGAGTGTGCAACGGACCGAAAAAGTTTATACACTTTAAAATCGAAGACCGTGAAGAAGATGAGCCTTGTAATGAAGCACTGACTTCACTTCATTGTGTGGGAATGTTTTTTTTTATAATTTCTAAGTGAAGAAGTCTTTAGAAAGCTAAAAGCATATACATAAGGGGGAAATCAGTAAATCACAATCGTGAGAGAAGTCTGTGGGAGCAGTCCCCATAAAGATTCCTACTTTGATGTGTAAAAACATATTTTTTTTCCTTGTTGATTCGGTTGTTGTTGTTGGAATAATTTTCAAATTGTGCAAGCTATGGAACTTCATAAAATGTGCTTGCTACGCTCATTACTTATACTATGGATTCCGTAACAAAAAGGGCGTGTTAAAGATGTCAACCGTATAACAACAAGCTAGCGAGCGAGCAAGTTTGTAGATTCCTAATTGGTTCAGCTACCCTTCGAACAGGCATGACATGCAAAATTTACTTTGGGTAGAAACTTGTGTAGGGTCTTCAATATGGGTTTCAATTTTTTAATGACACTGAGAACCTAAATTTGATATGAAGGGGAGAAGTGTTGACGAACAAATTAAAATACCAAACAAGAAAATTAAGATTAATTATCCTTTAACAGTTAAATTAATTTAATGGATCAAATATCAGTCTTTAAGGTTGTTTTTCTTAAAAAAATGGCTCTTCCAGAATTCAAAGTCCCCTCCAAAGTTCAACAAGTATTAAGTTGAATCCAGAAAAAAATCTCATCTTAAAGCACAATGGAATTAAGCATCACTTCAGACTGTTGCATTCTTCATCTTGTTAATAAAAATTTAAAAAAAAATACAAAAATAATAATACTTGGGGAAACATAAACTGACTTAATTCCATTTGATAACAAAAATACCACTCATGGTGGACTAAGTAATTTATATTGCTTCTGACATAATGACATATTGCCATAGCCCCTTAATTGACTCCAATAATGGCTGAGACTTGTGGCTTGTTTTTTTTTTTTTTTTTTGTGTTTTTCTTATAACAAGGCCAGTTGACGATAATTAACTTAAAGTGCAGTAAGAATTTATGTGGTCACACTCACAAAAGTTTTTTTTTTTTGACGTATGTTCAAAAACTATTTACTCAAAAAACCCAACTACGCCCAGAACATATGCAACATAATCTGATTAAAAAAATCTCAAAAATCAACCGTGAAAAAAATCAACTTCAATATTTTTCACGTCATTTAACTCGACCTTCAATATAGGCCAGATTATTTCACAAAATACGTAAAATATTCATCCCCTAAAAAAAAAAAAAAAAAACATGACTCAATATGTGATGTCGTCTCTTCTTGATTGTATGTATTGGAATTCTTCTTTGATGCCTATTTTATGATGCACGTGTTCGTTTAGTTTATACGTATACCTACAAAAGATTAAGGAATATTGAACAAGGGGTGAATGAAGAAGTGATGGCAATGTTTTCATGGTTCGTTGTTGATTCATGGTGTGTTCCTTTGTTATAAAGAATATATAGAGGAGGAACGACAAAAATAATATTTTCTAAGAAGAGAAGAAAAACCTGTAGGAATAAAATATACAACGGGGTTGTAGATAATTGCTCCCGGTTTCTGTTGTTTGCGTTTGCAATTGGATATCTTTTTAAGGATATAATTAAATTTTTGTATGTTTTGGAAATGTTACCTAAATTGAAATATGATAAGCGAATCGTCACATATTCTAAGATATGCAAAATAAAATTGAGAAATGGCGCCCAACAGGGGGATTTCCGTATATTTGTCATGGAGTGATGTGAACTGTGTTAAATTCATATCATCCATCTTATTGCAATTCCTTTTTATTGTTAAATATTCAAATATATTTAGGAAAATGGCGCCCAACGTCAGTTTTTTTTTAAAGAATTAACAATTTTAATTCAAATCTTTTAAGTTGGTATCTAATGTTGGCTAAATGTTAATTTAAGTTTTCAAATTGAAAACATCTGAGACATGCAAAATAAATTTGATAAATGGTGCCCAACAGAGGGAGTTCAGAGGTGCCAGCATGTAATTTGCTACAATCGAGCATAGACAGTTCCTAATTTTGTTAAATATAATCCAAAACAGTCGACCGAGTTAAATTAGGAACTGCTTATCCTCGATTGTATCAAAGTTATGTGCTAGACCCCCAGTATATTTGTCATGGAATTAATTTTTGTGTGTTAAATTCTCATTCTTCGTATTATTGCAATTGATTTTTTTTTTTTTACATATTCATATATTTCGAAAAATGGCGCCCAACTTGAGGTTTTTTTGTTTTAAGTTTGAAGAATTATAATTTTGCTTTAAGTACAAATTTGCATTTGTACAACATAAAGTTAACATCTTTTGTTCTTACTGAATACTCAACTTTATTTTTCCTCACAAATTTACAATGTTTTCTCCTTCTCAATGTTTTAAATGATTCATAAACGCTCTTTTATTGTATTATAATATAACACTAGAAAGGTAGTCATAACCCCTTGAATGCGCGTAAATAAAAAAAAAAAAAAAAAAGAATTGTTAAAGTGGCGCCCAACGTAAATTTCTTTGAATAATTATGTTAGGTTTTTGAAGCTCTTTTTTATATTCGGATGTAATATTATATCTGGTTGCACGTTATCCTTAAACCTTCATATTATTGCAATTGCTATTTATTTTTGTATGTATAAAAATATAATTCGAAAAATGGCGCCCAATGTGAGTTTTTTGTTTGTTTGTTTTAAGTTTGAATAATTTCTTATTTTGGTTTAAGTACATATTTGCATTTGTACAACATAAAGTTAACATTATTTATTCTAACTGAAGACTCAACTTTATTTTGCCTTTTCAATATCCAAACATTAAACACAAATTTACAATGTTTTCTCCTTCTCAATGTTCTAAATGATTCATAAACGCTCTTTTATTGTATTAAAATATAACACTAGAAAGATAGTCATAACCCCTTGAGTGCTCGTAAATTAAAAAAAAAAAAAGGATGGTTAAAATCACGCCCAACGTAAATTTCTTTGAATAATTATTGTTAGATTTTTGTTCGGGTTTTTGAAGCTCTTTTTATATTTGGATGTAATATTATATCTGGTTGCACGTGTTCCTTTAGAAAGATTAAGAAATATGGAATAAGGGGAGTTTTGGACAATGGAGTGATATCAATGATTTCATGTTTCTATATTAACTTATGATGTGAATTTTATATTTTGTTAAAAAGATAGGGACGAAACTAAAATAAAAAAAAATTGTAAAGGGAAGAAAAGATTTAGAAATAAAATTATTCATGTATTTACTTGCTACCGGAAACCTTATTACTGTTTATGTCTGAATTTTAAGTTATTTTTTAAGGATTTCCAATTTTCATATACCATAGTTACTTCTCACCATAAAAACATTCAAATTTGTAAAAAAAAAAATTAAGAAATGGCGCCCAACAGAAGGATGTTTGATTTTAAATTCGCTTTTAAGATCTCGTTTATCTCATGGAAATATTTATTTAAAATTAAAAGAGGAGGATGTTTGATGACATGCTCGCTTTAAAGATTTGTCTATCTCAATAAAATATTAATGTTCATTAAAAAAAGTATAAGCAATGCCGCCCAACGGCAGAATGGCATGGAGGTGCTTTTTAATAGGTTTCATAAGTACTAACCTTCCAGTAATAAAATCTACTTTTCACCTATAATTATTTCAGTAGTAGAATCGCTTTACCTCGGGTCAAGTGCTGACTCGTTTTTGTTCAATTATCATGACATTTCGTTGACGTATTTAGTCACAATATTCTTGGACCCTTCAAAGGGTAGCTGAGTTTTCTATCTCAACTCGTTGCGCAAATATAAACCAGATTTGACTTTGTGTTCTTTCCTAGCAAACCTTTGTGTTTATTGAAAAATCTTGAGATCAAATTTTCGTACGAGTGCATTACTTGACCTTAATTATGCGTATATCGCAAGTAAGAAAAAAAATATTGTATACAAGGAACGTAATCATTTTTTTTCCAGAGAAAACAAAATAAGAAGGTTTTCTTTTCTATATTTGATTCTCCCCTTGTTGAGTGTACTATACACTACGTATACGTATATATACACAAAGCAAATGTTAACGAAACTTGTGAAATCAGATACCAATACACAATTTTTTTGTGTCGGAATAATTTTTTGATAAAAAAAAGTATGAAGGTATTTGTATTTTTATATATGGATTCAGAAAATCCTGTTCTTTGAATTATTACAGAAAAGATAAGTGTCTTTAATATTCGACTTAGACTCTAAACACAGCTGCAAGGGTATAAGTAGGTAGTTGTAAGTGTGCTTTTATGATTTTTGGCATAATAAAGAAATTCTTTCTTTATAACTTTGCTGTATTCGTATAGGTTTATTGATTTTTTGATAAAATATTTTTTTTTTCAGATCGAATGACTTATGAATTATTAGTTTTTGTATATGTTGGTTTTGAATATTTTATTTTATTTAATCGTGGGACAGACAAAGGTTTTCAAAATTAAGCTTCTTTAAGCACCTTATACGATCTCTGTGTTTTTTTTGTCTGTTTGGTTGCATTTATAAATGCGATAACGAAAAAGTTTTTTTAAGACTTAATTGGTTTCTTCCTTATTTCTGTGGAACTAAAAGACAAAACCCATCAATATGTAAAAAAAGCAGATTTTCCGTTTTTGCTTTTAACTTCAGGTAAAGAATTTGGAACTTTTCAAAATTCGTTTTTTAAAGTATTCCGAATATTCTCAAAAGTTTTTCTCTAAAATATAAATCTTGCCAGTGTTTATTCGTTGATCTTATTTATCATAAAGCAAGCTTAGATTAAACTTGATTTTTTCTCAGTTTTATTAGATTCAAGATTCTTTTTTTTTTTTTGTATTAAGCTTGAATTTTTGTTTTTCTTCAATAATTTTGCAATCTTGTTTGGTGGCCGCTAAACTGGAAAGTCAGGGAACACAATTTTGGTCAGGGAAAGTCAGGGAATTTGCAAAGTGGTCAGGGAATTTTTTTCTGCATCATTTTTAAAAAATTCGCTGAACACTTTTTTCACTTTTTAACATCTCTGTTCGAAATTATTTATTTCATGTTATCTTTTGACATACCTGCGCCTGTTGAAAAACTGTTTTTTTTTTTTTTTTTTACTAAGCTTGAATTTTTGTTTTTCTTGAATAATTTTTCAATCTTGCTATTAGAGATTTTAAGTTTATAGGGCTTACAGCATAACCAGACCACATAAGTCGTTTTTGAATTTCGTCTCGTTAAAATCGAAAAATTATAATATCAATCTCGTTTCGGCTAAGTCTAGCTCTCTGAAATCTATTAAAACTGCTAAGTTTGGAAAGTCCAATTTTACAATTTGAATATAGATTTTTTTTTTATTTTGAAATTTTCTGCACTCAGACCGCCGACAACCTCAGTAAATTTCAGTCCAAAAAATACCTTCTCATCTCGAATGGCTTAACAGTTCCTAGTCTGTCTCAGTTTCCCAACACTTCTCACGGGTTACGTAACCAGCTCTATTCAAGTTCGGGTGTATTAAATGTGGAAGGATACAAAAATAGTTATTTCTAAAAAATAAATTCTAAATTTGACAAATGTGTTATTAAGGATATCTTGAATCTCGTAGATTTCTTGTAAGATTCCGGACAAGCGAATCATAATATATACTTGTCATTTCATGATGCGTGTTAATTAAAAACACTTGCTCGATAGGTCAAGTGGTTACGTATAAAAAAAAGTGTGAGTGCCGGAACTCACGGTTAAGATGTGTAAACATCAACATTCGTCCGCCCGAATGCCTCATAGACCGACAGCCCACCTTTTGTTGAACGTACTCAATACACGTAACTTAATGTGAGGCTCAGAATCAGAATCACAAGAAACGTCACGTTTATTTTTTCACTCTACCGCCAGTATATATGTTAACACGTCAAAAAAAAAAAACTTTCGCTTTCGCAATCAAAAATAATACAACATTGATGAATAACTCCGAAAAGTGGGTAAGGTCACACCGTTCGTCGTTCAGTACGTAAAAGATAATTTGAGCTAGACCCTAAACGTGTGGACTGATTTGCTCCAAAATTGATACAAAGCTCTTCTTAAACGGGTATACCCAGCTGCCAATTTTCACAAAAACGGCTGTTACGGTTTTGATTAAACTTTGTACCTTTTATGACTAAAGTGATTGTAGAAAACATTTATTTCAAATTTTTACCAATAAATTCGCATTGCGGAAATAGAATTTCGACGTTTTTGAAAAAAGTGATTTAATCTTTAGTTATTCACCTACTTATAGCTTTTTAACGACTTTATTAAAATTTTGCAATCGTTACCTTCCAAATAGTTCAAAACAATAATGCATTTAAATTTTTTTAAATATATGTATTTTTAAACAAACAAATATTAAAATTAAACAAAAAATACATTTTATTAGCAGGTGCCTACCTACTTTTGAGATTTTTTTTAAAACATTTTTTCGTAAAAATGTAAGTACAAGAGCAAGTTGTTGCGATCTAATCGTACATATGTTTTGTGATTCCGTTAAAAATCCTATACTTTGTGCACTTTTCGTTATTTGAATTTTTCTATTGGACCTTTGATTGACAATTTCTAAGAAATAAATCGTAAGGTAAGTTCTTTTTTCTACAGTTTCTCCCTTTTAAAAAAGCTTTTGCGAAGGTTACAATGTCTTCTTTTTTTTATAATTTCGTATCCATTTTGGGTCAGTGTTTTAGAAAATTGTCAATATCCCCTAAATGGGGAAATAAGACCCACTAAAATACGATTTGATTCTTAGAACAGTCTAAAATTAAAAAATCATGTTGTTATTTCCCCGACAGCTGAAATGTTTGTATTGAAAAAAGGAAAAAGTTCCCTTTAAAAATTAATCGCGATAACTTTTTTGCTGAAAGGAATATTATGTTCCCTTATAATTTCGAAGATGATTCCTGATGGAAAATTTTCCAAAATGGGAAAAAAAATTCATGGAAAACTCCCTTCGCTATAGGGCTGCTTAAATTGTAAATACCAACATCACATCAACTTGAAATTGAGATACTTGATCTTACGAGCTTACCTCGTTATATTTTTTTTTAATATTCATGATTCTAATTGTTTTTTACTTTTTCCTTTTTTTCCTCGTATGTATTGAAAATCTTACAAAACAGAAAAGTTTTGTGCTTTTTTTTTAAATAAATTTAGTTCAAGTTCAATCGAAGATAGCAAGTGTTAAGCCTGTTTTCGGTGAAGCTATTGCAATTGATTTCTTGGCCACATGCCCCTCAATTTCAATGACCACCACCCAAAAATTCAACTCTGCTTGCCGGGTCTTAAAGTTTCATGCAAGTTTCAACTAAAAGAAAGATTAAATTAACTTATTTCATCAACAAGTAGTAAAGGGAATCCTTAAACATTCTTTAAGGATATCATCCTGTTCGATAATTCTCAAACTTTCATATAAAATTGATTAAAAAGCAACTGCATTTTTTTCTAAGTGAATTACAAAATAATTCGGATATATTTATTTCCTAGACTAATTTAGTCTACAAGTAGAAAACAACACACAAATAAAATTAAGAAGATTAAGAAAAAAAAAAGAGAAAAAGAAAAAAAATAATAATTCAACAAATAATAAAATTATCCTTTTTAGCTTTGCAATCATAACAACTACAACTTATACATTTGCGCTTCGGTTATTTTAATAATGTTAATTCCGTTTGCATTTATAAAATGTTTATCCTTAAAAACGAATGCCAATCATCATCGATGTAGTACTACGTTATACCTTCCTCTATATATATATTGGCCCCCCTTAGGGCAGGAACAGAGCACTGAGCGTTCCAATCGTCGTTGTCCCTATATATCCCTACATAAACCCTATATCCAACATCAGAGCCTGATCAACCCCCCCTCCCCTCGCCCACCACACCCCTTTAAACCGAGAATATACAGCACAGAGGATTAATGTATTTTATCGATTTTTCATGCAAGAAGGGTCGTCTCTCTACAAGCTTGCACCTTTCCCCTTTAAAATTCTCATTGCCATACTTATAGCCACATATATAGCCACAGCCACAGCCCATGACATCTACTACTTTGTTTTTTGTTCTATATATAGATACATAAATAGGTAGGGTAGGTACCTCCTACCTATACCCATTCCACTACTGACCTCATATACCTGTACCCACTCCCACCTTCTTTTTCGCCCACATTATCCATATCCACATCCACATCATCATCATCATCATCATCATCATCGTTGTTTGCATCAGCAGGACTCCGGACAACTACTATTATAATACTCCTACCCAGTGTCAAGCAACAAAATTTGAATATTGCATTATTTAAAAAGGGGGTTGAGTAGTTTGTTGGGAAATAAAAATTAAAAATTTTCCAAAACACATCATTTCACAATAAACAATAACACAAAAAAAAAATTAAAAAAAAAAAACTAAAAAGAACTAACAACTGAATTTTGCTGCATTGAAAATAAAATTTCTACAAATGCATGTACATCAAGCTTTTCAGAAGAAAAAAAATTGTTCCTATAAATATGGTGACCATATTTTCTAAAAAAAAAATACAGAAAATTAGATAAAAGTGGTTGGTGAATTCGAAAATCATTTTTAAAACTATCAAAATTCAAGTTTTTCAGAGAGTCATGGTAGCTAAAGCTCAAAAAAGTGTATGAGCATCGTATCTTATTTACTTGTTAAAACAGAAATAAATAAATATAATTTTAAAAACTAAACTAATTTAAAACAAAAAAAATGTTCTACATACAAAATCAGAAGTTGGAAAATTGATTTTAAAATTTCTTTTTTAATTTTATTAAAAAAACATGTTTTTCAAGTGCAAGTGAATTATATTGACGTGAAATTTTCACCTTTACTCTAATTTCATTCATATTTGAAATTAGAATTTTTTTATTAGGAAGCACATTTAAATTAGGGTAAATAAGGGTAAATGTGCAAATCGATGTTCTATAACTATTTTCTAAAAATAGTTGTAGACAGTTGATTTTTGTATTTTTTTTGTATTCGATAAGTTCTTTTAAATATAAGAAAGTTAAGAAATTCTTAAATTTCTGCAATTTTGAGATATGTTGGGATACATACGTTTAAAAGCCAAAAGGCAGAAATTGTCGCTTGCCAACTGAATTCTATTTAAATAAGGTTAGTGTTGGATTCTTATGAATTTTGCATTGAGAGAAATGAATGAGGCGAGGAATTAACAAATAGATATAATTTCCACCCACTGTATCGCCCACTTTTTATAAAAATATTTTTAAAAAATGTAAACATTTTGTAACATTTTTGAGAGCCTAAGGCCATGACCTTAATCGAAAATCACCCTGAAGTTCCAATTAATCTTCAAGCCGTTCGACGTTGGGCGCCATTATTTTTAAAACCCAACCCCATTTTTTGCTGCTGATAAAAACTAAGCGAAAGATGAAACGAAAAATCATCGCTCGAAGTGTTAATTACTCTTCAAGCCGTTCGACGTTGGGCGTCATTGTTTTTAAAATCAACGTCTTTTTTTCTTAAACCTTATAGGTAATTTTTTTGCTGCTGATAAAAATTCAGGGAATGATCTTAAACGAAAAATCATCGGCCTAAAATACCAATAAAGTTTTAGGCTGTTCGACGTTGGGCGCCATTTTTTTCAAAACCCAAACCCATTTTTTTCTTAAACTTTTTAGATAATTTGTTTGTTGCTGGTAAAAATATAAGGAATGATCTAAAACGAAAAATTATCGCCCTGAAGTCCCAATTAATCTTCAAACCGCTCGACGTTGGGCGCCATTTAAAACCCAACCCTTTGATTGTTATCTTAATATTTATTTTAACATGTCTAAAGTAAGACTGAACCTCTTGGACAGTCAAAATAGCCTTCCTTACAAAAGTTTCAATAAATATCAGATAAAGCCAAACTTTACTGTAAAAAAAAACACATCATCTGGTCAGCACGAACCTATCAATATAATGTGTATAGGGATGTACCTACCTACATACCCTACCTACCCAAAAGCTCGCCATATCGTTTTTTAAAAACATAAAAATCAAAACAGTAAAATAAACATAAAATATTCGCCATTATTATTGCGCGCTTGTTGATTATTTTTTCTTCCTGTTTTGATGTGTATACCGTCCCGTTTCAGAGTCTCGATTTTTTAAACGGATTTCCAAAAAAAATAACCAATGAAAAAAATTATATATTTTGTATGCCTTTTTTGACTGTGAGAGAAAAAAATCCTTTTAACAAGCACACTCCCCATTACCCTTTCTCTCTTCTTCTTCGCCCCAGAATCTGGAACTGTATGGTATGTAGGAAGAGATATGGTTTTTGAAACCACCTCGTTTCACCCATATTTCGCCAAACCAACCAACCAACCAACCTATATGCAGGATTTTTCTTATGGCTCAAAACTATTTTCATTCATTTTGTGTTTCATTATTTTCATTCTTTCTTTTCGTTTCTTTTTTTTCTTCTTTTTTTCTCTGTTTTGCTTCCGTTGTCCTGAATTCGACACTGCCATTCTCAACATACAACCGGAGATTACAATTTTTTTTTTCTGTCGATTTCTTTTTCGCTCTGCTTTTTTAACTATCATTTTTGTTTTTTATTTCGTGCTGCTGCTTTTATTATTTCGTTCGCCTGGTGTGTTTACTGCTACAGCTGTATAGAGAGCAAAGCTGCAGGTTGTTTCAGTTATTCTTTCTCTATTCGTACTCGCATAGCTTTCGCTCGTTTGTCCGTTCGTCTGTCCGTCCGTTCAACTGTCACTCGTGTCCGTCTCATCAGCAGTGAAAATGGTGAAAATTCGGGCAACACACCATGCTCTCTACTCACAGAACAGGGATATTGCTCATACTTATGCTTCTCTGCTGCTTGTACTCCTGATTTCATTCCATATTTTTTTTTTGGCTGATTTTTTTCGAATTTTCAATCTACCCCCAACCCCTTTATAACTATACACTGTTCAACGGTTGTTTGCTGCATTAAAAGGACAAGCAAACAAGCTCAACAAAAATTTCAAAAAATGAAAAATGATGAAAAAATACGCACATAAAGCAATAACAACAATAAAGAGAGTGGCAGAATGGACGTCGAACAAAAATTTAAAAAAAAAAAAATTCAATACATACCCCCATCGATCGCAGTTGCTCCCCCTCCTTTTTTATAAAAAGGACCAGTACGATTTTTTTTCGCTGATTGGCAACGTATCGAAGCACAACCCTTAATTATAAAAAAATAATTGTCTACCCCGGTTGAGTTAAAAAACAAAAAATACTCATTTATATATTGAAACATCCCCATTATAATTTTTTGGCATCGCAGTAAATGAGGGGAACCAACTGCCCCCCACACACCCATATTAATGTATGTATACCACCTAGGTATATATATGTGGCCCCGAAAAATTCGGACCAAGCCTACCAAAACAACAACGAAAAAAAAACCGATCCAATTAAACAAAATAAGTTGCAATAAAACAAAAATATTATAAAAATGTACAGAAAGCAGGAAATCTCCCTCCCCCATCCCACAACGGGACAAAAAAAAAAACACTCCGAATTCGCGACTATCAAAAATAAAGGGGTGTACCCCTTTATGTATGCAATTGGTAAAAAATTATAAAGTCTCTGTGTGATGCTTGACAACACTATACCTACCTACTGGCACTGGCACTGGCACTGGGTGCTGAGATGAGCTAAAAAGGATGATGATGATGATGATGCATGCATTGTATATACCCGTTCCCAGGTATGTCATTCTCATCGACGTTGTCGTTCTGTTCTGTTTCCTGGTACCTGTGTCCAGTGAGCACCACCTCTATCTACATAATGCATTTGCGAACCAAAAACAAATCCCAAAATCGAAAACTGTCAATAAAGCAAAAATAATATATATTTCGCAGTGTTTCGTTTTTGTGATGTGTGTTTTTTTTTGGGGAATTTTTGGTTTTATTTTGTTAAATTTGGTTTCGTGTTTCTGTTTTCCAACTGTAGGTATATACGATGTATGTTTTTTTGGTGGCGAATTTTTTGGATTTGCTTATTTTTAAGTTGAAGAAAAAATTTCAATTTATAACTAGTATAGCTACATATGTACAGTAGAATCTCGCTAACTTAAAACAGATTCAAAAATGCAACACTAACCTCACAAAAATATTCCGGCATGAATTTCACGATTTCAAAACATAACAAAACTGTGGAGGGTTTTGGGAGGTATTCATTTTGTTCATTTCAAAGGAATTGAGCACTTTTTCAAAAAATTGAAAACTAAAAATAAGCAATAACTCGTCTGATGAGCTTGTCAATTTTTTTTTTATTTATGCCATTTTTACACTCAGTAAAATATGACATGTGAAAAATTGTAGATTGTATTGCTCCAATTGAACAAAAGATTTCATTTTAAAATTTGTGAATAATTCCAATTTATCATGTTAATGTATTTTTTATTGTTAATTTCGCTGGAATTGAGATCTCGGCTTTATTTTAAAAATGACTAGTCGCAACTCATGTGATTATATAAGATTGTCAACTTATTTTAACTTGTGAAAGATTGTGGTTTTTTTTTTTCATTTCACTTCACTCCAAAAGAGCAAAAGATTTCATTTTAACATTCGTGATTAATTCTAATTGAAGTCAAAGTCACTTCCAACGAAAATAAAATACATTTTATGACATGAGAAATCATGTGGAATTTATTTCTTTTTTTTTTTCAAATAAAACAGGCAAAATTCCACTTGCATTAACCTGGGAAAAATGTATGAAAAAAAAGTCAGTATGCGGAAAAGATCCGAGTGAAGATTTTCTTTTCTTTATTTTTGCATAAGAAACACTGTCTTAAAAGTCCATCTTATGTAAATAAAAAGTTATTCAAGGTCAAATGTCGAAAATAGCTGTTTTTCGTATTTCACTTGACCATTTCTGAAGTCGCAAAATCTTGTAACTGATGCCTCGTATGTAAAAAAAAAGTAAGATAATCTGCCCTAGCGAGGTATCCATCGGACCGGAATCGGAGGATTTATGCTTCGAGGTATTCTTCCGAACAGCGTTCGGAACGTTTTTCCGACATTATGGAATGCGCAATGTTGTTTTGCGTTGCAGTGAAAGCAAGTGTGTTTTGAAGTGACATTTTTGACATCTCTAATGAACTTTGAACCTCCGACGTCGTATGCGTTTCGGAGAGCTTTCCGCTCCGACGGATATTTCGCTAGGGCAGAATATTTTTTGTGGTAAATGTTTTTATCTTTAAAGTGAGTTTAAATTATTTTGCCACAACTTCGTCATTTAAGAGTGAAAAGCAAAAAACCGGTATTTTTTATTTTGGCCGGTTTTTATGAAATAATAACATCTTTTCAGTTATGTATATAATAAATACATCTTAATGCTGATTTCTTATGAAAGATCAAAAATAATCTACAAATTTTGTAAACAAAAAAAACTAAAATTTACTCATTAAGGGAGGTTTGCTGATACTACACGTAACGATTTAAGTTGAACTTAAATTCTTAAGTATCACTTTATGACATGGAAAAAGTACCCCTTAAGAATTTAAGTTCAACTTAAATCGTTATGTGTAGTATCAGCAAACGGGCCTAAGTGTTATATGTGAAAAACCTATATTTTCGACACTTCTCATTTTTGAAGTAGTAATATCTTGTAAATGATCACTTGTATGGAAAGAAAATGTTATAATGTTTTTTATAGAGAATATTTTAATCTATTAAAGTTAACATAAATTATATTTCGACAATTTTGCAATTTAAAAGTGAAGAACAAAAAACCAGTATTCTGTTTTTAACAAGTTTTGTATATCCTAGCCCAGCACATTCCGTAGTTCTTGATAGTTGGGGAGGACCTTGTTGGGAAGTAGATACATGGCTGCTATCTTCAACTATATCCTTTTTATACTATACGAATTGATGTTAATTCCATGTTTTCATAAGTGAATTTTGAAAGTAAAAAAAAAAATCACACGAAAAATGTTTTTTTTTTATTCGAATTGAGAACAAATCTTTATTTTTAACTTATTGTTTCTCTATTTTGTGGAAAAATTCCTTTTCAAGTGAATTTCATGGGCTTACCAAACACAAAAATAACAAAGGTATAGGCAGTACAATTTGTATTTCTTATGTTATCTAAGCCAAATTTATAAATCAATTCGAAAAAAAGCAAGTGAAAATTCAGCGCATGAAATTCACAGCTTGAGCTTTACCGCTTTAGCTTCACATGCAAAGACTTTCACGTATTCACAGCTTATTTATTGTGAAAAAGAATGTGGAAGTAATTCATTTTTCATATCGCGTGTATTTCACGGGAACTGAGCAGTCCCTTAATATAAAACAAAAAAGACCTACGAAAGCTTTGGTACAATTCATTTCATGAATAATTCGTTTATTCTCATTAAAATCATATTTTTTAAATTAATGCATAGTTAAAATAAAATCGTTAGTGAAAATTAAAGTCGTGAAATTCGTGAGATACAGATTGCACAAACCAACACTTTTTTACAATGGTTTTGTTTATTCATGAGAGAAAAATTGTCATTAGTATTCATTTCATGGGAGATGTATGTACAATTACTAACTGAACATTTTCCATTGATAATTAAAAACAAACAAAGTAGCCATGTAAAAATGGAAAAAAAATGTTTTAAAGTATTTACTTCTCTTTTCACGAGAAAAATTTAAATTAATGCGTTTCACATTAATTCTCAGGCCTTGAAATAAGACCAAATGTGGGTGGTTAGTGTTATTTCGCTTTGTAAATGTGAAAAAGACAAAATGTTGATATTTGGCCTTATTTCACTTTCAAAAATCGAAATAACACCAGTTTGACATTGCTTAACTTTCATTGATTCTGCCATTTTTTGACAAGAAAACAAACTTTAAATGCCTATATTTATTGTAGAAAAGCTTAATATTGGTCAATCAATTAAAATTGGGTTCAAAACATATGCTGTGAAATATGACTGAAAATTTCACACCGGCGCGGCGATTTTCTTTTAATATTAAATTTTCACTCGAACCACATATTTACCTGGCCTGAACAAGAAATTATAACAATGCTCTTTTGGTGTGTAAATCTAGCAAATAGCCTTTTGTCCATTTGTAGTGAAAATGAAAATTGCATACCTATACAATGTTTGGCTTGAATTTCTTAGCTTCAAATTTTGTACAGTCTAATTTTTGTATCTAAATTTTTTCCTCAGACAATCTAAAGAGTGTGTTGCACATTAAGCCTAGTACATACTTGTGAATCATGTCGTGAATCCATACAAATTTGCATTTTTGTTCACCCGTGAGCGTGCTCGTGAAGCCATGACAAATCGTGGAGAGTTTGCGTTCACGAGTAAAATGTACGGGAACTCTTTGATTTTTGGTGTAGCTTTGACAATTTGACAATAAAAGCTGCAAAAGTCAAGCTAATTGTGTCAAAAATTCACTTTCTCCACTGATGGTTGTTCACTTCACGAGGATGTATGTACTAGGCTTTACACAGAAGATGAAATCCATTGCCGTCCAGTGCCGTCGAAAGATTATTATAGGAATGTTTTAAAATTTTGATTGATGGAAAAAAATGCGTGCAAATGGTAGTGAAAGACATTTTTTGGAAATTGAAGTGGAAACAAATTTTCCAAAGGAACATTAATTTGGGATGTGAACAAAATTCGTTCACATTTTTAATTTTCATCTTCCTATGGGCGAATTTTTGTCGACACTGGTACAATGGAGTGTTGTTTGTGTGCAGCACACTCTCTTGTAATTCGAAATGGAATAAGTAACATGAATATTATGGAATTTTGTCGTATTGCTTTAAAATCATATATTTTATCCATCAAACCGGTTTATGACAAATTCAAGGATTCGCATTAACTGATAAATAATTTAATACGTATCACGATTTTTACAAAATTTATTTGATATCCTTATTCTTCGTACATAACCTTTAACTCACCCTCTTGAGTCATATTCGAAATATATTTAATTGAAAAATATTATAATTACATAATTTTTAAAAAATTAATTGAAAAATATGACATTTTTCAATCTAAAAAAAAAAGAAATTCCAATTAATGGAGAGTCGACTGTATACAAGTAGGTATGTGTATCGGCGGGCAATCATCATTTTGACTGCCCTCCAAAAACAGCATCATAACCCAGCATCACCATATTCACCCACCATCATCCAGCATAGCGAGAAGGTACACAGGGTAAGATAGATTTTTTTTGGGTTTCAAAAAAAATTTATATATACACATCCACCCACAATGTGCCACCCCCTGGGCTGGATGGATACAAAAAAATGAATCCACGACAACCAGGACAACGACGACGACGACCCACAACCAACTATAAGAGAATCAAACTGCCAACTGACGTAAAGCGGAAGTATACCAAAGAGAAAGAGAAGCGGCAAAAATAGTGTGAGAGATGATATAGGGAGAGGTGTGAGGATGGGATTGGGATTCAACGATGAAAAAAAATGATAAAAAGGGTGGACAAAAAAAATCAGCAAATGAAATCAAAAAGAAATAAAGGACAACTTTACTACCCCACCATTACTCCGTCATTCAACCCGCTGCATGCCGCCACCGTCGCGTCGTCGTCGTCGCCACCATGCATGCCATCGCCATCGAAAAACGCCATCCAGTGTGTTGCTGGCTGCTGCTGTACCCCACATTATAGTCAGCCAACCGTCATCAGGCTGGTAGTCAGCTAACCATTGAGCTGCCTCTATATCCCAAGTACTCATCACCAGTCCACCGCATTATATCAAGGTATATAGGTGCATAGATATGAGGAATTGTGTTGTTGTTTAACGGTATACGAGTACTACACAAACACACACTCACTCACTTACTCACCCTGTGACCGTATTGTATATTCTACCAGGATCATTCATTCCATAGCCATCATGCGGCTCTAAACCTAAATCTAAAAGGACCACCCAACCTCCGACCTCATACGTCACCCGTCTCATCATCATCATCATCGTCCTCATCGTCGTCCTTATGATGCTACAACTGATGCTACTGCTGCTGCTCATAGCTCCAGCTCCCGATACCTGACTCTAAAGAACAACACAACTGTGGAACACCCAAAAACCTAAAGTGGCCAAAACAATTGAATTTTTATTTTGACATAGTTCTTGTTTTGTTTTGTCTTGTTGTTTTTTTTTTTGTGATTTTTTGTTTTTTTAACTGCCCCATGTCGTCTGTATGACTTTTTAGACTGTGTGGCATCTACAACAGCAGAGTACACCTTTAAAACGACAAAAATAGGTTAAATAGACTCAGTTGTATGTTTGGTGGAATTAAAATGAATGATGGGGTTTGGTTGCAGCATTGCACTTCAACCGTAAAAAATGTCTGACGGTCTAGGAGAGAGTGAGAAAGGTGATGTGTTTTGTTGTATATATGCAGTCGAGAAAAATGGGAATCAAAATAAAAAGATGATGATGTGTATCAATCATGCTGTATAATATATAGAAATCCTTAGTCTGTGATTTTTGTTTTCTTTGATTTTTCAATATCACTCAAATATATGTACATATATATTTTTAACCCTTTTTTTTGATTCAAATATTTTTTTATTTTTATTTTTAAATTTCTATTCAAGTCTTTTAAGGCATCATTGATTGGGTTTGAAGGGATCAAAGTTCTTTAACAATCCAACAATTTTTGTTCTATCATTTTGTACATTCCAAAGTTCTGTGTAATAGGAATTTGATTTGAAAGCCCCTCCTAGACTTTGATTCAAAAAAAAGTATAAAAACATCAGTCCCAGACGTGCCAAATGTCCGCGAGATGTGGTCAAAAATTCTTTAAAAAATGACACTATTCGGATTTTAGCAATTTATTTTTGTCTTAATCAGAATCTATTAAATTATAAAGTTAGAAAATATCGTTCCAAAATGACATTGTGCCAAATGGCTGCCAGTCGAACTAAAAATATTCTAAATAAATCCAAATTTTTAGATTTCGAATTATGTTAGAGAAGGATTTTTATTTATTTTTCTGAGCAAAGTATTATTTTTAATATTTATACTAAGTTTTCAATAAAAAGGAAAGTCTCAAACGATTTATAATTACCCAAATGCGTGCCAGACGCCATTTAAAATAAATAAAAACCCTAAGCTCGTTAAATTTTATACATTTTTTTCACAAACAAATGTGCCTTAAGACTTGCAATAAGAAAATATTCAAAAATGATTTTTAAATAGTGCGAAATACTTTCAATTTCTAAAGCACAGTACCTATCGATTTTCTGATACAGTTAACAACATAAAAAACTCATACCTTTTGCAAATGTGTCAAACGGTTGTCATACGTTTTTCAAGAATAGGTACATTAAATTTACTTTTTTTGTTTTGGTGTTCTTTTAATAACTTTTTTAAAGTCGAATATTTCTTGGTCAGTACGATTTTATTGGTGTCAGACATTAAAAAAAATACCGTACTTTTTTTTTATTTGAAATAAACCAGTTTTTTTTAAATTTAAATGTTTGTTTTTGTTTTTCGAAAATACTTTGGTGTTATAGTTAAAGGTGTTCATTTAAGTTTTTAAATGTTTTTAAATGTAGAATATGTCTTGGTCAGTACGATGATATTGGTTTAAGGCATTTAACGAAAAAAATGCCATACTTTTTTTTTTTTTTGAAAACTCTACTTTTACAAAAGTAATACCTCCTTAGATTAAGTATACAAATAAAAAAAGATGCACAGCAGATGTTTTCACAATGACCAAATGCCTGCCAGACGCGTTCAAATTATAACAAATTTCCACTTAAGATTTCTATTTTAGTCATTAAATTTGTTTAAAGGAGGGAATGAGTGTCTCTGAGTAAGAATATTTTCGATACAAGATGACAGATGCCTGCCAGACGGACTACAAATATTTATAAATAGTAAGACAGATTATTTATTTTTCGGTGAATATTTCAAAAATTTAGTTTATTCCTACAAATTTATTCTTATCATGTAGGTAATATAGTCATGATATTTAATGACATCTGCCTGGGGGCATTCTTTTGATAAAAATTCCAGTGGCCGAATTTAATGCATACACAATATTTACATTTTTATATAATATTTAAATTAGGTTTGCAAAAGTATTGATCCTATAAATTAAGAAGAAATCTGAAAAATTCAACAACAACAAAAAATACCACAACTAGAATGTTTGGATGATGTTATAAGATTTAAGCTTTGATTTTAAAGCACAAATGAAGCTTAGAATAAGTTCTGGATTCCAAAAATTTTGGATCTGTATAGTTCAGAAAAAATAACAAGTAGTTAGCATTTTAAGCTCTTTTTAATGTGCTTTTAGATTTTTTTCGGTCAATATTTTTTTTTTTGTGGTTCCAGATAATCTTCAAGAAACTGAAAAAATATAATAAAAACTCAAAAAGATGAAAATTTTTATTTAAAAATATTTATTTTTGAAATAAAGATCCAATTTTTTCTAAAAGAAAAGTGCCATATAATTTATTCAAGTTGAAAAATTTTAAGAAAGGATCACAAATCTTTTAATTTTTTCTACTTCTTATTCTTATTCTTCTGCTTTTTTCTTCTTCTTTTCCTCTACTTTTGTATTCTACTTCTTCCTTACCTTTTTCTGTAACCGACAAAAAATCTACCAGACGTCCTCAAAATGTTTAAAAAGCTATCTTTTGGAGCTTGGATTACAATTTTCCCATGGTTTTTCTTAATAAAAGATTTTGTTCTTAATCATTTTGTAAGACATTCAAATCCAATATTTGTATTAAACGATTAAAAGTGGTCAAATTCCTGCCAGAAATTTTTAAGAAATGAAAAAATCGTATCTATGGTTCATTTATTTGCTTTTCCAACCATAAAGTAGTAAACTTCGCCATCGAGCGTCTAAAACTATGATGGTCTTTTGGTTTCAGACATTTTTCAATCCAGCACTTTCCTGTCAGACCAGACCCGGTATTAATTTACAAAACATTATTTAAATTTTTCTCCCAAAAGTTAATAAATAAGAACAAACAACCTGATGAAATTTTGACTTCGGTAACAAGGCTATTGTTCGTCTGCGCAGAAAGCGTGTCTTTATAGACTCATACAAAATTCCTCATATGCAGTGACGATTCCCTTACGCCTGGCCTTCTACACAAGAAGTGTCTGGTCATAGACAAAATTCTGAGAGTTTTTAATCAAATTCACATAACATGTCTGCAACATATCTGACATATCGCTGTAAAATACTGTGAAAAAATTGTGACTCGCTTGCTCAATTTTTAACGAAGGAAAATTTGAGGACTCTGAAATATAAATTGACCAGTTGTTTATAAATTAATAACCAAGAATTATTTCTAGTTGAACGTTATAAAAAAAATCATAAAAATATTGTCAGGTTTTTTTTATTAAATCGATTTTTTTTCTAATAATTTTAAGGACGCTTCTAATTTGAATAAGAGTTCATGTTAACACAAATTTTAAACAAAAAATGTATATATTTTTTTTTGTTCTATCCTGAAAGTCCAACCTCAGAATGAATTTTAATCACTTTTCAAAGAATGATTGAAGACCTTCGTGCAGCGCCAGAACTTCCGTCCGTCCGTTTGTATTATACGTCAGGTTAAAAAAAAAAATATTACTCGTGTACATATAACATGGTTGCGTGACGACTTTAACTAGTTTAACTAGTTTTTTTTAAATTTTATTCTAGTACGCAAATGTTGCAAGGTAATGGTTGTTCCTTTCTATATATGTTAGTTCTACCTATAAATATTATGTATAGGTGCATTTTGCAATTTGCATTTATTAAATAAACTACACCTTTGGCAGCACAAAAAACAGAGAGTTAAAATCTCATAGAGTATAAAGAAAGGACACACACGGGAACCTATATATACATATGTATATTTGTATATGGGCCTATAATTATATTCAGGAATTTTCTTCTAGTCTTTTGTAAATCTAGCGAAGAATTAATGGTAAGGAATTGTTGATGATTACTACAAAGAAACGAACCTCCTTTTTTTTGAATAATTTAAAGGAAAATTTAAAACATCGCCATTTGTACATAAATACAACGTTTGCTGAGTGTTGTTTTGTGTAAAGGATGGCCACTTCGATTTTGAATATAGTTACATACATATGTAGCTAACTTGATAACTCTTAGGCCGGCCACATACCTGACATTTTACTGTCAGCAACTTTTTGTTCTCTTTATCAACTTTATTTGCTCGATATTCAAAGTCAATCTCAGCAACATGTTGCTATACTATTCTTGTTCCCTTTATTTGCTTAATATTCAAAGTTAACCTCAGCAACAAGTTTCTATACCGTTCGTAGAATTTAACGATGCAAATGTTGCTGAAAAAATTTTAACAATAGCCGTGTTTTGGTGAGAATATAGCTCAGTGAAGTAAAAAAAATCAAGAAAACGATCCACAGTTCCCACTGAGTTTGAGTAAGAGAAACTACTTTTACCCAGTAAAATTTTACTGGAGAAAAAAGTTAGTGTAAATGCCAGTAGATTTTTTTTGTTGTATCGCTAAATAAATTTTGACTGGCTGGGTTGCAGTTTCTCACCAAAACACGCCTAATATTATAAAAATCTCGTACCAAAATTTTGTATCATCGACAATTTAAGATGTTGCTACCGTTCATAAAATTTAATGATGCAAATGTTGCTAGCAATACAGAAACAAAAAGTTTCTGTAACGAGTTTCTATCGTTCAGAGAATTTAATGATGTAAATGTTGCTGGAAATAGTCTCGTTAACAAAAGTTGCAGCAACAAATTGTCAGGTGGTTGCTTTTAACTGAACTTAATGATGCTCTTATTGGACATTCCATGGCTATCAACATAAAGGCAAAAACACCTAGGACAAGGCTAAAATCTAAGGACCCTATAACCTATTCTTCCTGCGGCCAGGTTCATTTTCAATTCTCTAATTTCTGGAAGCTTCAGGCTAGATTCTCAAATTTGGCCTAAGTTTGTTTTATTTCTATGTCTCCCTAAATCATTTAGTATCTATTCTACAGCTTTCCAGGAAGGGTAAATTCACCCAGTCATGATCCAAACTTCACAGTCAAAGCCAAAAACTCTGCTTCGAGGTATATCATGTATACATTTTTGAAGAGTCTTCCAAATCAATTAAGTTGACATGCTAATTTAAGTTTAAAAAATTAACCATTGTTTCCTTAGTTCCGAAAGATACTAGATATGTACTTCCAAAACTTCTGAGGGCGTATGCGGAAAAAAAAGTTCTTATGGTTTCAAATTAATATTCTGATGCACTCTCTCTCTCTCTTTGATCTAACAAATTCTGACAAATCAAAAGAACAAACAAAACACAAAAAATAAACGCAAAAGAACTAAAATTAAGTCTGACCACTTGAACATCTTCCAACCCCACTGTGATGTTCATCAGCATCGCATCATCATCCTGATCCACCACCGTTGCCACCACATCGTTTGCTATACTAGCTCTTCCATCATATCTCTCTCGCTCTAGAAATCCCCCTTGAACTTCCTATCCCAAACAACAACTATAAGCGCACCATCAGAGCAGCACACCAACTACATCATCCCCTCCTCCCCCCTTCCCCATCGCTTTCCAACTTGTATCCTAACCATCACCATAACCTTTTTTTTATATTCCTGAAACGGTGGCGGTGATGGTGGCGGCGCGACGGCAGCGGCAGCCGTGGAAAAAAAAGGTTTCTATTTCATCCATCCATCCATCTATCCATCCGTTCATTCGCCCGTCAGTGAGATATTTGCGAAGGTAGAAAATAGACATCCCCTTCTAAGCTCGTACTCCATGCTTAACATGCTGCACACCCTTCCTCATTCCCCACACACACATATGTATAATGTGTACATCCCCAAGCGGGATAGAAAAACAGAGCAAAAAATAAAAAAAGGAACAGAATACGAAGGAGCACAACAACAACAACAAAGAAGCAAACACAAAAAAAAAAAGGATAAAAATCAGGATACAGCACAGATGATTGAGGTAGTACCAATTCGTAGCTCAATCCATATCCATTTGGGTACAGGATTCTTCCTTCAAAAAAACCATGAATGTGCTTAAGCTTTAAAAATCCAGCAACACACGGGGGCCTCTCTACACACTTCTTCTTGGATTTATATTTTTTTGTCTTCCGTTTCGTCCTTTTTTTTCTAACAATTTTGTATTTGTTTTTTTTTTTTGTGTTTCTATTTTTCATGGTTATTTTGTCGTGTTGCTGCTTATTTTCTACTGCTAAACAATATTTTCTAAGCGTATATAGATGTTGTTGTTATACTTAGAGAAGGTGGATGGATCCAGCTCCTTCTCCTATATGATTCTGCTCCTGCTCCAATACCTCTTTTTACACCTTCCTACTCCATCTACTTCATTCATGCTCCTGCTCCTGTGTGTTGATTGTTGAAAGGATGTTTTCTTTTGATATGTTACGCTGAGGCGTAATCTGCCCCAGCAGAGAGATGGAGATGCAGATGAGAGAAGATGTGACGTAGCCAGTGTTTCTATATGTCGTTCTTCGTCCATACGTCCAAACTATACCAACTCACATATTCTTCAATATGGTATTTGCTAGAATTAAGCTCGGAATTGCTTAAGGACATGCATAACAGTACATCGTCGTTGGTACGTGGGTTATAGTCTATCTCTATATATGTGTGTTGAAGTTTATTTTCGAGATGTACAAGTACGTTATATATGTATGTTCGAATAACACTTTCATGATATGTTATGGATCAAATTTTTTTGAGAAGAAAAGTTAGATAAGTTTTCATCTGATGATTCTTCTTTTACTTCTACTTCTTCTTGTTCTTCTTTTTTGTTGCTTTTATAAACTTGAAAAGGTGTTAATTCTATGAAATCAACTAAAAATCATCATTCCTTCACTGCACACAGCTTGACGACAAACTTTAGGAAATTTGATAATCAACCTAATATTTATGCGGTTGGTAATATGCTCTAGATATAAATTTAATTTAAGGTTAACTTGTTATGGTTTTCTAACATGGAACAATTAATCAAGTAAGTTTATCCGAAATAAGTTATGTTATAGGTTAGGTCATATATCCAATAACGAGAAGTGATTTGGAAATTTTTCTTTGACTTGTGTGGTAGTAAATTATTTAATTTCTTACATCATGAAGTTTACAGAGGTTAACAATTAGTTTGTAATTTCTTGGAACTTGAGACTTTAGGGTTTAATTAGAGAATTCTAGCTGGTTTTGATGACTTGGTTTGAAGATTTTTGGTAGAAGAGCGATGAAAAGAGAACCTATAGGCTTCTCCAACTAAAGAGGCTTCAGAAAGAAATTTTTTCTGTAATATGTCAATGCCTGAAGTCGTTCCTCAACAACTTGATAGGTAAACACATCAGTATCAGACCAGAAAAGCCCTTCTTCGACCAAATATTCGCATAACTTTAGAATTTTAGAGTTAAGAGATATTGAAGTCAGTTGAGTTTTGAGTCATTTGTTATTTGTTCAACAAATGACTCAAAACTCAACTGACTTCAATATCTCTTTAATTACTAAAAACTTATTCTCTTATATCTCGCCAAAACGACATATTGAAGTGAAAATAATTTGTCTTCCATTTAATTTTTCAGAGTAATAACTTGTTAAAGAAGAAACAAAAAAGTCTCAATATGCGGTAAAATTAAGCTTTAAAGGATAAAATTCGGTATAAAAATAAAAATAACTACCCTGGAAGAAAATCTCTAATATTTCTTCTTGAAAATTAAAAGTAGACGAAGAAAGGATTAGAAACTAAACTATCAGTCCTATCGAGGTATCCGTTCGGAAGAAATTTTTCTCCGATCTGTTCGGAGAATTTTCTATCGAGGTATCCGTTCCGATAAGCATTTCGAACAGATCTTCCGACGAAAAACATCATATTCCATCGCGCAGCGGCGCAATGCGATTAGTCAACAATTTTTGACAGCTATGCGTTGAATTTCTTCAGAAGTTGTCCGATCAAAAATCATTGCCGAATCTGTTCGGAAATGGCAACTACAAAATTGTAAGTAAAATAGTCAAACGAATGCGATTGTTTGCTTCATTGTATTTCGTTTCGCAACGGATACCTCGAAAGTAAACTGAGTTCAGATCGGAGTTCACTTTCGCATCGGAAATTCTCCGAACGAATACTTCGATAGGGCTGTATATGTTCTAATATTCCGGAAGAAACAAAATTTTAAAATTTTAACGAAATATCAGTATCAGACTACAAAAGTCCTTTTTCGACAAAATATTCACACAACTAGATTTTTTGAATTTGAACTTGTTCAATAAAATAACTCAAAACTCAATTGCTTTAATATCTCTTGAAGTATAAACATTACTAAAAAATCAAATATCTCGCCAAAACGAAATTATAATAGTCTCGTTGTACCAACATTTTATACTTAAAAATTATCCAATAAGAATTTTATGTTAAAAAATAGAAACATTTTTTCTTAAAACAAAAACATTTTTTCTAAAAGAATGGTTTTGCGCAAAATTTTAATCGATTTAGTATCATTTTCATCATACCTACTAAAAATTCCCAAACATCGTACTAAATCGTTTAAAATTTTGCGCCATTTTTATCTAAAAAAAAAAAACATTTTTTCTTAAAAAACATTTTTCCTAAAAAAAAAAAGTCTTTTTTTCTAAAAAAACATTCTTTAAAAAAAAAAACAAATAAAAAAAAAAGCTACTTCGACAATTTGACCATAAATTAAATTTTGTTTTTCTTTACAGGCTTTAGATGAATATGATGTTCAAACGGACATACCACAAGCGATTCAGCTTCTTGGAGAAATGAATAGCAATGTTAAACAAGTGACGGATTTAGTTGAGGGTATGCTGCAGCGAGTGAAACGTGGTGAATTAACAACAGAATATGGCTTAAGTTTTCTTGAAGTTAAATATCACATGTTATTGGATTATTTAATTAATCTCACCTATGTTGTTCTTAGAAAATGTTCAGGTAACAGTTTTTATTTTTAAATTTGTTTGCCTTAATTAAAATATATTTTTTTCTTATAGGAGAAACAATAGAAGGTAATCCATCCATCGAAAGACTTATTGAAATTCGAACAGTGTTGGAGAAAATCCGCCCGATTGATTATAAATTGCGTTATCAAATTGATAAATTAGTTAAAACAGCTGTAACTGGTGTTTCGGATTCATCGGATCCAATTTTGTACAAAGTGAGTAAATATGCATGTTGTTTTTGTTTTAATTCTTTAAAAAAACATCCAAATTTCCACTACTTTTTTCATGATTTACACTGATTATACTGGTAGTTTAGATATTAGTTATCGTTTATCCACGGTCGGACCGAGCATCATTTTTATGTGATTCCCTAGAGAAGAAATTCGAATATTTTATTTTAGCGTAGCGTAGCTTCCATAACTCAACATTTGTATTTATTAAAATTTGCTCGAAAACGGTTCTAACGACTTCGATCAAACTTCGTACCTATAATGTCCAAAGTTAACTATTTTGCAGTCAGAACCAGCACAGTATATTGTTCCAGTAGTATTTTTTTTTGTTAGAATAAGTTGGGAGCCCAATTTAATTATTAATTATTTTCAAAATAAAATGTTGAACTCGAAGTGACCGCCAACTTCAGGTAAATCAAGATCAGGTTAATATTTTCAAAAAGAATGAGACATAAGGCCCTATCGGAAAACTCGAGGAGAGTTTTTTCGCCGCTAGCATTTTTCCTCTATCAGAAATCTCTCCTAGAATAAATTTTCCCCAAAAAAATCCAATGAATTGACAGCTAAATTGCTTTGGAAAATATATTCATCATACCAATAATACATTCCGAGCAAAACTTTCCAGCATTCACGTTCCCAAGGAGGGAAATTTTATTCGCCATAACCCCAACAGTCTAATATTTCACACCACTTGAACATATCCAGTTTTTGGAAAACTGATCACATCCGTAATACAACTAAAATGGATTTAATATCCTTACCACATATTTTCTATTTTTAGTATGTATACAAAATGCGTAAAGCTGTTAAGTCCACATTCTTCACAAATTGCTTTAATCACTTTTGTTCAATGTATCGTAGTTGTTGCAGAATTTTGAAGAGCAAATCAGTTTTTGTATGGAACCTTATGCAATTTTGTTTTGTTTTTTTGCTCTCCTGTAAAATTTGCGAAAGTGGACTTAGTAGTTTTACGTATTTAGCCGACATTATGTATGTTCTTATATATTATACGAAATATGAATTTTGTTAATTTAGAATATTCTGTGATTCATGTATAAAATTATTAGTATCAATGTCACATTCAAAACAATTTTAACGTTTTTTGAGAAAATTGCTTTATTTTTGTAATTAATTCCGTATATCTCGTAAATGGCTCGACTAATTTTGCTCCCATTTTGCACAGAAGTACTACTTATAAGTAATCAAAAATATTGCATTTTAAAAAATGACCAACATTTAAAAATAACAAAATTTATTGAGAAAATATTTTTTGTTTGGTATTTTTGCCTTTTCTCACAAGTTTCAATGTTTTTGTCTGGTTACAAGGCGACACTACCTTTAAAGCCTTCAAGACCATATTTTTGTTTATTGGAATTCAACGAGAGCCTTGGTGGTCTCAGGAAATAAAATTAAAAATAAAAATAAAATAATCACATTTTTAAATTAAAAAAAAAAACTAAATTTTTCAATGTTATTTCTTTAGTAGTTTCACATTCTATTTTGACATTTCTTCCATTAAAATACAAAAACCACGACTATGTATGTCGGTAGAGTAAACTAAAAACGTGAGCCTTACGTGTAATATGTCACACATAGTAATTAGGTACGAGGCGGAGACGAGTGATAGCCTTAAAACTAATATACTCAGATATCTTTAATGCCTATTCAGTAATTAGTTTATAGCCTTGGGCCATAAGAGCAATTTCGTGCGATCCGTTCGTACATTTAATTTTTCATTTACCTTAAAACGGCATTTGTACTGCAATATAATCTTCTTTTAATTATAATTATCTTATAATTCTTAAATAATGCAGTCAAAATTTATTTTCTCTACAATCTATATATACAATATACATACATATATGTATATGGAATTTCAACAGTCTTCTAGAGTTTCACATTCTACCTTTGTTTTCCGTCGTCTTGTAAACCTATATGAACAACCCAGCTTAAAACAGAATTATGCAAACTTGGTTTCTCCTGTAATATAGGAAATTATTGCATTCTTTCTTTTCAGCCTTTCACTGTGAAATATTGGGTGCTTCTTTATGAATTACCTTTGTCACGTCACCTCTTGTGAAATTTGATATTCTTTAGATGGATTATAATTCCTTGTAACTTTTTTTCCTTGTAAATGCATTTTAACGATGTTAATTTCTTTACCTTCTTCACTGACCAAATTTTTATTCCTACTGGTTTGTTTGTATTGTCCTCTCGGGTTTTTTGTTTCCAGTTCTCCATACTGAAAAAGCCCCTTGGCTTGATAAGTAAGTTCGTTGTGTTGTCACGCCGGAGGTCTGGGATTGAATCCCGGCCTATGCCAACTTAAAAAAAAAAGTTCCTACATCTTACGAGAAAATGCAAAAATCCTCCAAAGGTATCTCTTGTCATCTTAGCCGGCAGAAAATTATAGGTTAGGTTACCTCAATTCCTGCTAACCAACAAACACACACACACAGCAATGGTGGAGTAAAAGTGTAAATCATTAGGGCCTTGTTCTTAATCACACTATCCTCTTTCTTCAATTCATTATCATCATCACATCATTCCTTCTATTTCATTTCCAACCCGATCATCTTTATTTCAATTTTCAAAAAATTAAAAAAAAATTAATTTGCATGTATTTAAATTTTAAATATCCAGCCAAACCCGGAAAATATGCTAACAAATTACGATGAAGATGAATCTGCGTCGAATTCAGAATCAGAACCTGAAGATGATGAAGTTGAAGCTGATGAAGCTTCAGTGAAACCCAAAAAGTCACTAACAGCGACGAAAAGTGGTATTTATGTGCCGCCTAAAATAAAACCGGTCTATTATGATGGTGATGACAAACCTGCAGATCGGGATAAGAAATTAATTGAACGTGCTAAAAAGAGGGCTATGACGTAAGTGTTTTAAAATTATTATTAAAAAAAAAAATTAAATTAATTATTTGTTTTCTTTATTTAGAACCTCAATGCTACAAGATTTGAAAGAAGAGTACCTTGATGCACCAACTGAAATCTCGTCCGGCTCTAGAGCCCAGCAAATAATTTCAACAGCACAAAAAGAAAAACAGGAATACGAAGAGGCTTATCTGACACGTCTGCCTGTAACAAAAGCCGAAAAACATCGGCAAAGAAAACTCACCACACTTGGTAATTTTTATTTAATTTTTATTTGTTCTAATCAATGTCCAGTGGAGTTGGTAATTTGAAATTTTTTGCCCCCATATTGATTTTTTTTACTTATGGTTTATTCAAAGTCATTCAAATTCTCTCATTGAATTTGAAAATAATTAACTAAAATACGTTCAAGTTAAGACACTGAAACTAGGAAAACAAAAGTTAGTAAGATTAATATCAAAAGCATTTGACAGAGTTTTGCCTTATTCTTATCGGATATGTGTGCATTTCGGATCGACTGAATTCATAGAAATAGTGATTTAGTTATTCGTGGTTTCAAGTCACAAAATTAAAGCTGGATTACTACAAGGCTTCATTTGGTCTCTGACTAATTTTTTTTCTGATTGTTCGTAATTGACAATAATCTTATGGTTGAACTTCTAAACCACTTAATTTTATTCACAATCGAAGAAATCTTAGGTTTTTTTTTATATTTGTTTGAACGCCTGTTCAAAAACTACAGTTGATCTTGGTAGAATTTCCAATTAGAAAGTAAAAAAAATCACATCACATATTCAATTTTGTCTTGTAGTTAAATCGTAGTTTACCAATATTTTGTATGAGAGTTTACATTCATCGAGGAAACTGTCTTTCCACGGCATTAACACTCCCAAAGTTAAATTTTCCTTCGATTAAAGGAATTTCTCGTCTTTTAATCTGTAATTTTTAAGAGACTTACTTTAGTCTCTTAGAGACAGACTTAGGTTAGGTAAGGTTTACTTGGCTGTAAGCAGAGACGCTTGACACACTTAGACAGTTATGTAGGTTGGTCCATTGTGATACCACAAGAGTCTAGGATACTCGTTGAACCATTTCGACTTAAAAAATCCCACCGACTCACTACTTCATCTATGTATAGTTTTCATCCCAATAATTTGTTTTGTCAAAACCCCTTTATCTATTGGTATTGTCTGTTTGGCGGTCTTATCAAGACAATGTAGCGGATTCGAGTTCGTTTTTTATCAACTCCTTCTTCGTCCAGCAAATCGTACCACAATTTTATCTTGTTCATCAGTTTATCACAGTCTTGAACTATGATAAATTGCTTTGCATACCTTTAATGTCCTCCAGACTCAAGCTTATTTTGTACATATTGTCAGATTTTTATCCCAAGATGTCGCTTAACTGACCTCTCTTCGACAAAGTATGGATAGTTTCAGAAAAAAAAATCGAAATCATCTACCACGTGCTTCGTTGACTCGAGATGTCTCAAATCGTATTATTCCTTTTTATATATCTGATTTTTCTCAATGTTTTGCAGAGCTATGACTGTTTAGATTAACGTTTTCCAAAAATTATTCCCGCAAATAAATAAAAGCTGTCGTCGAACATTTCATTGCCCATTTCAGCGGAGACGGCTTACTTCAGAGCTGACAGCTCCGTTCCCATTTGCTCTTGGTTTCCATACTGCGTTTATGACGTGCTGAACTCAATATCGAATTAAGGATATGGATCGTCTTCTCCTTTTCCTTCGTTTATTTACTCGGCGCGTATAGTAATGTTGTTTTTTTAACCGGTTGTTGTACCGTCTCAAATAAGTATTCTTGAGACTTCACCCACTGCCTAAAATGTTCGGCATGTTCAATGTGACCAGTGGCCAATCGTGTTTCTCTTTATTTTCTTGTAAATGTATAAATATTTACTAATTCGTTCACTTAAACGATATGACCATATTACTTATGCGATCTTAGGAAAGGTTTTTAATTTCACATTAAGTTCAATTTTGAATTAATAAGTACCCAGATTCGATTCTGTCTTCTGTTGACTACACGAATGTAGAACGTTTTATCTGGCTTTATTTTGGAATCCCATTGTAACTTTCAGAAATCCAACAACTAATGCATCGGTGTCTTCTATTTAATCATTTATAATCTTTTACTAACGTTCGAACTGTTTAAATTTTTCAATTGTGTGAATAGTTACACAATAAGAAAAAAAAAATACATACAAATAGGTACAAAATATATATTTTTAAAAAACGACAAACTCCATTGCACTCTGAAAGAACAATTAACACCTTTTTCTTAATATTAATCTAATATTTATTTTTTTTATAGGTACAATTGGTGACGATATTCTCAATGAAATAAGTCGTGATCCAAAATTATCGGGCAGTGGCGGTGGTAGTAATAAGAGAAAGAAGAAGGCCGGAAAGAAACGTGGTGGAAAAAAAAGGAAATTTCATTAAAAATTATTTTTTCTTTGAGATATTTTTCATTTTAAATTTTTTTTCTTCTTGGTTAATTTTCCAAAATGTTTGTTTAACTTTATTTTGCAACAAAAAAAAATATTATATTTTGTAAACAACTAACAAAAATATATATATATTTTAGTCTTAAGATATTAATTGGTTATACCTTTTATTATTATATTCAAAAACAAAAAAAAACAAACAAAAAAGATATTATTTAAATTTAGAAGAAAATCTTGAAACAAAAAAATTCAAAAAATTAAAAAAAACAAAAATAAAACAAACTGTTTGTGAAATACAAAATTATAGTAAAAGAAAAGAAAACAAACAAAATAGTTCGTTCCACAAAAAAACACACACAAAAATGTCTGAATGAAACACAAATAGATATTAAAAATAGTTTCGTTTTTTTAACATTAAAATATTTTTGTTAAAAATTTATTTGTTTTTTACTTTTTACTTCGTACTCGCAATTAACAACGATTTGTTTTTCTTCTTTATTTTTTCTTAGTTTTTTAATAACTAATTTTCTTTAATTATTTCAATAAACATTTACATAATTTATGTTTTGTTAATTTATTCATTGAGATTTTGTTGATTTTTATAGAAAAATAGAAAAAAAAAATAAATATTACTTTTGAATGGTTATGTATATCTTAAAAAAAAAATTCATTTACAACGACTTTGAATTAAAAAAATAAATATATTTTCATGTATGCTTTAAAATGATTTATTTGATAATTTTTTTTATTCTTTATAAAATAAAATTTTTATTTTTGTTTGTTCCTAAATTTTAAAGTTTTATTGATTATATAAACATTTTTGAAAGAATAAAATGTTTTTATTTGATTTATTAATTTTTAAGTTTTTTTGATTATTAACATTTTATGTTACAAACTATTAATTTTTATAATTATTCTTTTATTAAAAATAAATATTTGGTTTATGGTTAAATAAGACTTTTGTTTTTTTATTTTTATTTATGTATTTAAAAATCAGTTGTGTTTATGTTTGTTTAGTTCTTGAATCAAAGCGTCTTGCTTTATGACTGTCGTCGGATTCTATAGCAAATTTAAATCAAAGTTCTCATTCAAAACACAGGCGCAACTGTTATGATAAAAGCTCACTCATAAGCCCTGCATTGACAATTTTTGATAAACAAATTTTATATTGTGTAAATTCAGAAACGCATCGTTGCAGAAATGATTTTTTTTTTTACAGAATATATCGTAGTTGTTTAAAAAAAGAAAGAACATAATTTAAATGGGTGTTTTTTTCTAAAAAAAAATTTCCCTGAAAATATTTCCCGTATTCAAAAATTTGGAACGTGAATTATGTTCGAAAGTTTCCCTCGGAATTTTTTGATATCGTGAATAAATTTTCCAGATAATTTGGCTGCCATTGAATGCTTTGATTGGGTGAAATTTACTCCAAAAAAACTTCAAGATTTTCATGGAAATGAAATTGGAAGGAAACAAAATTCCCAAAGTCAAATAGCAATGTTTTATGAGATATATTTTTAAGAATAAATGAGGAACTTATACGTGATAGCTTTTTGGGCTGAAATAGATATTGTGCATTTAAAAATTGTAGGCCAGGTATGCCCTGCGATAGCTTATTAAAAATTTAGATTCGTTAAAATGGCTGTCAGCAAAAAAGCCGACACACTTAAGCCATTACAAGTTCATTTGGGAAATCATCTTATTAGGCATTCATGTGACTTTGTTGAACCACTAGGGTTTTGTTAGAAGTAAGACTCCTTTTAAGAGTTTGAAGAAACTGATACCAGAGACAATCTTAGTGAGGATAATCCGTGAGGACCACAATTCACTGATTAAGCAGACGGAAGGAAAGACCAAACACCAACCGCCGTTATTGAGATTTGATGCATTGGTGAACAAAAATAGTACCGTGAAATTCTGGTTGCAACTAAAACAAAACATCAAACTTCGAAAAATGTTCCACCAAGTCGACGCGTGTTGAAGAAAATCGACACTATACTCAACAAAACTTTAATTTTCAGGAGGTTTTGAAGTATATTTTAAAGAGCTTCGAATTTTAAAATATTAAAACACCACAGGTACATACATAATTCTATTTAACAAGGGTGATTTTTTGCAGCGTATAATTTCTTGTTTCTATAAGAAATTGCGTTTAGAACTTGTTACGGTTTTCTTCCAAACCGACGATATTTATTATAATTTGTATGAGTTTTATTCTTAAACTCGATTGTGTTTCGTGATCATAATGATCAATTCGACTTCAATAGATATTCTGCTGATAAAAGAGTTAATATATTGGCAATATAAGACATTAAAGGCTTGAAAATCTTGTGTTGAAAGTCAAATAAAAATTCTTTGAATCTAAATCAAACTTAAAAATAGTTCCTGAGACGCTTCTTCTCAGTTTTTTTATGATTTTATTTACTAAGTTAAGTTACAATAAATTGTTCCTTAAATTTTTTTTTGTTTAAATATTTAATTTTAATTTGTATAGTTCCTATTTTTATTATTACAACTTTATCTCATATTTTATTTTAAGTGTAAATATTAAAGATAAAGAAAAATGTTCTTCAGACAAAATTGAAATAAAAAAATCTAAAATTTATGAACTAAAATTATTCTTTAAGAAATTAACAAAAAAGACAAAATTTAACTTGAAATTATAAATAAAAAAAAGCAAAAAAATGCAAAATGTTGAGGCCATTTTAAAATATTTATTACAACTAAATTAACAAATTTTGTTCCCACAATTTTTAACGAGAAAAACAAAAACAACAAACGTTTGTAAAAAAAAAAATTTCGATAAAAAAAAATTTCGGGTAATTAAAAAAAAAATTTAAAACAGAATCATTTAAGAAAGATGATTAATTTAAATTGTATTGCATCTTTTCATTTTTATTTTTGTGTACAACTTAACCTTTTCTTTCTCCCTCTCTTATTTCCTACCACAACAAAATAGATAAAGAAAACAAAAAATAGCAAATCACACAAAATACAAAAATGAAAAAAGAAGCCTTGAATACATTAAATAAAACAAAACAAAAAATATCTGCAAAACCAATAAAAACTAAATATAAAATAAAAAAAAAATATTTAGTTGTTTTTAGGAGTAAAATTATGCAATAAAGAATTATAAATAAATAAGTTAAAAAGATGAAGAAGAAGCAAAACAAAAAAAAAAACAAAAAAAATCGTTATACTTATATGAGAAACAACAAAAAAATAGTAACCAGAAACAAAAAACTCGCAAACCACATATATGGAAATAAACCAAACGAAACTTCACAATAGTTATTAATTTTTAAATTACCGAACAAGACAACAGTTGCCTTAATTACCATATAAATGTAAAACAAAAATAAAATAAAAAATGTATTAATTATTATTATAATTTTCACTGAACGAATATTACTTTAACAAAAAAAAAAAAAAAACAAAAGCAGTACTAAAACAGATGACAAAACAAACAAAAAATAGATTTATATTAATTAAACAACAATCTATATAAAAAAAATATATATAGCCCCACCCAATACAAAATAAGAAAACAAAAAAGACATTGAACAGTGGAAAAATGGTATTTTTTATATATTTAATAAAATGAATAGTAAAATTAAAAAACAAAAACAAAACAAACTTTTAAAAGAAGAATAAAAAAAAAATACTCCTAAAAACAACTTAATTCTACACCGTTGCAATGATGAAATATTCCTAAACAAAATAAACCGAAATAAATAAACGTCCACAAAAGAATGTTCAGATTTCTTCAAAGGGCCTAAGTTAAAAAGTCTTGATTTTTCAAAATCCACTTTGGACAATTTTTTAAAACGATTCGTTCTATTAACACTTGTTTGAAGGATGTTAATAATAATAGAAAAAATAAATGTTAAAATTTAATTTCCTTATAAACTTATAATTTCAAGAGAACAAAAATGCATGTTTAAGACAAAATACAAATCAAAATGGAGAAGAGGCGAAGTGGTTTAGGGTTTTTATTTTTTTTTTTATGTATGTAGGTAATTCTATTACAAATATAATTTATTGTTTAATTTAGAAAAGAGCAAAGTGTTAACATAAGTTAATAATATTATACCCTAAAAAATTCTGTTTGATAAAATATTTCTCTAACAAATAATTTGTATGCTACTTTTGAACCTGTTACTAATAACTTCCGAAATGTCCATGAGATAAAGTTTGGTGTATCAGCCCGTTCCTACCTATACATTGACAGACACAAATATTGGCTTTGATAAAATGTCATAGATCTGGCAGTTCTCGAATCTTATAGCAATTTCCATAATTACACATTCAGTTCTATCGCGAAAGAAATTTCCCCGGAGTTTTTTTTTTCACATGTTGTGGAATTTTATATCATGATCTTCGAAATTATTTAGAAAAATATTCCGTTCAACAAAATATCTATACAGCCCAATTCCAAAAATTCTCAGGGAAAAAACTGTTCCCTGGGAGACCAGTTTTCTTGGGAGTAGAAAATACTCTATTCCGATTTCACCGGTAGAATATTGCCTTGGAAAGCGGGAATGTTCAAAATAGCTGTTTTGCAGTATTCGAAATATAAATCAAATTTTAGAAAAAAATAATTTATTCTCTGGAATATTTATTTAGAATTTGGCTGAAGTGAACAATTTTTGAAAAATTTGAAAATTTGAATTTGAAGAAATGGGGCCGATTGTCAAAAACCGACAAAAGTCATCTACCTATCTCCTTGTTATTCCTATTATACCAAAGTCAGGACTTAGGTTACGTTTGCACAGTTTGGTCAGGAGCGGTAGTTTCGTTACATCACTGAAGTGACGGTTCCACGTTTAAGGTAAAGGCAAACGCTCCTTGGAGACAATGTTGTAAACCAACGAAATATACATTTTCAATTGTTGTAAAAATATAAAATAAAACATACGCCCACAAATGTTTAAAAAATGAATCGTAAACTTTGTGTCCCAGATGAAGGTGGGAAGGTATTATCTCGATTGAACACTATTGGTCTCATTTATAAACGTTGCCTATCTTTAGACAACTGTCCAACTTTAGAAAATGTGTTCAAAAACCTTGTTTACTGTTGTCTTATAGCTGCCTAACTTAGACATCATAGAAGATTGTCTTAACCGCGAATAATGTGATATTTATTAATATTAAATAAAGCATATTTCCACCAATTCGCAAATAGTTAGACAGTGTCTAAGTAGACAAAAATCTAATAAATATGACTATGTGTTTTTAAATCAAATTTATTATTGGTTTAAAAAAATACCCTGTTATAGATATAATATTATGAAATTATTATTTTTCATTTTAAATGTTAATTATATATTTTTTACTATAATACATATTATGTTTATTTTTTATTTTGAATATCAATTATTTCTTGTCGGAAATGATTATTTCTTGTCGGAAATGATTATTTCTTATGAAATTTTGTTTTTTTTTTAATAAAACCTTAAACTAAAGAGCTTTTTCTCCATGAACAATTAAAAACATTTCGTTACTGTAACAATAAAATGGAAATAAATTAATTTTTCAAACTGTTTTAGTGCCTCAAATTGTCATATTTATGATTATTCATAATGAAACTTTTTAAAGTTAATATAAACAAAAAAAAAATAATACAAAAATAAATAAAACAGAACTATTAAACTTAATATCAACATTTACTTTCCTACTGGTGCATTACAACTTACTAAAAAAAAAATAAAAATAAAATAAAATAAAATAAAATAAAAAATAATTTAATAATTTAATAAAAAAAAACAAACACAATTATTCTATAAGCAAATTAAATTTAAAAAAATTATTTCTAAGTTAATCAAAAAAAAACAAACAAAATTAATTTTAAGCACTCAGTTCGTATTTTGTAAAACAAAAAATAAAAAATAAAATTAAACTTATTTAAGAAGGAAATAAAACTTTTCAAAATTTTCTAAATTTATCTAAAAAAAATTAATTTCATATTATATTACATATGTATATGATATTTTTGGCAAAAATTTTTGGCTATAAATTTTCAAATTTTCAAACAAAATTTACAGATGTATCTCTCAAATCGCTCATATTCAACCTGAAACAAAATGAAAAAAAAAATAACTTCAAGTATAAAAGACTGATATTAATTTATTAATCATTTTTATTAAATAAAAATTGAAAAAAATTGGACGCTTTGTAAATAAAAAAAAATCTTTAAAAAAAATATACGAAACCGGAAAGCACTTTTGCCTGATACCAACAAGAATTAAAGAAAAAAAAAAACAACAAAAAATGGAAAATATATGTATATGGGGCGTTTCTTATTCTGTTATTCCGTTTTTCCATTATTCGAGACCTTAAACCCTATGTTCCTCTTTTTTTCACAAAATAATTGGAAAGAAGCATCGCCTTAGTAATGAATGAAAAAAAAAACAACTGACAATTTAAACAAAAATAAGAAAATAATAATAAAAAAAAATATAGTTAAAAATGTAATTCTTATTTTTTATAGCCAAAAATATTTTTTTAAATTATATTAAGTGAATATTAGTATTTTTAGTATTTAATTTTTAATCTATTAATTGTATTGATAAAATTCGAGCTTAAAGAATATTCAGTGATTATTGACAAAAAGTTAAAAAAAAAACTCACGGTTAATTTAATGATATTTATCGAATATCAAAAAAACAACAAAAAATTGATATTCAAATTAAAATTTAAACAAAAAAATTGCGACATTTTGAAAATTTAGTTCTAAAAATTATTATAAACCCGAAAATGAGAATTGAAAAATTAATTGTAAATCTTTGGCATAAACCTTTGGCATACTTGACAAAAATAAGAAAAAAATTACCGTTACGTAATTTATGTATTATATACACAAACATTTGGATGAAAAAAAAAAATTAAAATTATGCATAAATATATTAAATAAACACACATGAAAACGCAAAATAATTTTAGTTTTAATTAAGCATCATACATTGAAATCGTGTACGACTAAAAAATGCCCATCTTGCTGGTGATCATCTAAAGTGGCAGTAACAAGTCAAGGAAAAGATTTTAAGGGCGGTAATTATCGAGAGAGAAAAGTTGAGATACCTACTCATAAATCCTTTGGTTGTTAATAATGTTAAACGTTCAAAAAGCTGACCATACATATATCGATGGTCCTGTGCAAAACTATACTAAGTGCAATGTGCATATAGTATAGTTTTGAGTTACCGTTATACTATTGAAAGCCCTTTATTTTAATACTTTTCCTGCGAATATAACAAGAATGCCTTGAAATCAGAGGTCAAATAGGGCTTAGTATAATGCCTTATTTAGAAATTTATCCCACACAAAAACAAACTTTAAACGTCTCTCCTGACAAATAAAAAAATACACTTAGTATTGTTTTGCACGGGCCATCGATATTATGATCGAGCCAATTAGATCCAATTTTATGAAACAGAAAAAAAATCATGTACCTATAACCTAACAGTTTTGGTAATTTTTGTTTAATCAAAATGCAGACCATACCTTTAAATAATACTCACGTAAATTTTTATCAAAATCATAAGAACCGTTTTCGAGATAAAATTACATTTAACCTTTTTTATAACTGTTGAATTTTACCGTTATTTTTGAGCTGAAAAAATAGTCAATTTCACCTCTAGGGAATCACTAAAAACCTTGGCGCAAAATTTTAAACAGCCTAATAATGTTAATGTATTAACATGATACTACTTAACAATTCACTAACCTTAAACCTCTTTACTAAAATGTTCTTAGTTTTAAACATTTTTTAACTAATATCAATACTCAACCTATTTTTTTAATAAACTTCATCTGAACACGCCTAAAAAAGTGACAGTTCGTCAGTGTAGATATGATCACAAATATTTATAATTCTCTACGGAATGAGAAACTTCCGAATTCCGAATAGGGTAAAATCTATCAAATCGAAAGAGAATTCATGGTTTGATTTGAGCTGCAAAGAGGCTATCAGGATAAGAGAAGTAAGTTTCCGTAGTTATAAAGCCAACACCACCGAGGAAAACCGGAAAAAGTTCAAACAAGCTTGAAAGACCGGTAACGGTATTATTCGACGAACCAAATTTTTGCATGACCAGAAATTGATGCAAAAAATACTACAATGTCCCAATGGTAGTAAAAATTTCTGGTCATTTGAAAAAAACATACGAAATACTACGTCATCCTCGGTTCCAACGCTCATCTTCAATTACACTCCTGCTGTCAGCTCGCTTGAAAAAGCCAATTTGCTTGCAGCACAGTTTGCTGTTAATTCGATGCTACCAGATAGTGTCATGACTACTCCTGTACTTGAGAACGTAAACGATTCTATGGGACAAATCTTCTTTCGCACTCGTGCAGTTGCAAGAGTCCTGAAAGACCTTGATATACACACAAAACCGCTGGCCCGGATAGTATCCCTCCCATTGTTCTGAAGATGTGTTCTTCAAAGCTGGCAAAACCACTGCGTAAGCTTTTCCATCTATCCCACTCTACAGGGATCTTTCCGAGTGCATGGAAAACAGCATTTGTCCAGCCTGTCCCTAAAAAAGCCGAATTTTCTTCACCCTCTAACTATCGCCCAGTTGCACTTACGTCCCTTTTTTCCAAGGTCATGGAAACTCTTATTAATTTCCAGCTCAAGAAATATCTCGAGGAACGAAAGCTGCTTAATGACCGGCAGTACGGCTTTCGCAGCAATAGAACCACTGGTGATCTGATGGTATATCTCACCGAACAGTGGAACAAATCTTTACATCGTTTTGGAGAAAGTAAGATTATTGCACTTGCTATTTCTAAGACATTTGATAGAGTTTGGCATCAAGCTCTCTTATCGGAAATGCGTGCATTTGGTATTGGGCTTTTCCAAACACTATCTTTCTTTTCTCTTTCTAATTTTGACAGTTCAAAACAACAAAAACAAAACATGTGATATCGAACTTGGAGAAATGTAAACAAATGTTCTTTTCAGTGCAGTGTGGATTTTTAGTATTTTCTGTGATTTTTTATATAAATAAGCTTGATAAGTTATTGAAATTGATTTTTTGTTAAATTGGTGTTATAACCATCATTCTAAAGGTTTTATTGGAAAGCAAACAAGCATTATATTGTAAAAATATTTGGCGTTTGTTTACCTTTCTCCAAGTTCAGACCAGCTGTTTCCTATTTTTTTTTTGCTTGTTTGAAACTGACGGCTTGTGGAAAAGCCCAATCGTTGAATCTCTTCTCAACAAATTGTATTGGATGGTTTCAAGTCTGATATCCATAAAATAAATGCTGGTGTGCTCCATGTTATTGATAGTTTGTATGAAAACTCCATGTTTTTTTCTGTGATGGCGTCGCTAATCCTCGTTGTCGTTTTTTTTTCAACCAAATGCCCCCGGGATTGCAAAAAAACACACCTTATATTATCGTTCACGCACTTCAGAAGTATTCTTCAGTAATGACGGTTTAGTAGTAAAAAATTCGAGCACATACTAACTACAATTGCGAAATAAATACATTTTTCAAAGTGTCTGAACAACGTTAAGTGTATTCATTTTGTTTTTTGGTATTTTTGTCTTTTAGTATTTAATAATTCGGGGATAAATAGTGGCTTTGCTTTTTTTTTTAACATCAAAACCATCTTCTAATTATTTTAAGTTAATTTTAGGATGCATCGATAAGCCATTCAAAATGTAAAAAATTAAACTTGTCTCCTATTTGGATTCTTAAAAACTATATTAGAGCTGAACATGGTGAATTCAATTGTGCCGAGAGTATAACTTATACAACACATGGAGATTTGACGTTTTTGCGTAATTTAGAAGAATTGTTGCCAAGGTTAGTTTTAACTTTGTACAGAGATGTGTGTACAATGTACATATAAATAAGCTCAATTTCAATCCGCCTTATTGTGAGTTTCGCCCGAAATATATTTCACCTTAAAATTTTTTGTTCGCCCGAAATTTTAAAAGTTTAGTTTCGCCAGAATTAAATTTTATCAATATTCTTGTAATTCACAACAATCAGCACGATTGTCAATGATAAACAATTGTATATCGATTTGGTTGATTAGAATCGATTTTCAAAATTTAATTAATGATAATGATGAAGATCGATTTCCAACGTTTCATGAATACCGTTGTTTTCTATCAATTCCTATATTGATATACCTTAATTTGGCACCCTTTAAAATTTAATTTTTTTATTTTTCTATTTTCAGATGGGAGGCCCCAGTGAGTTTCGCAATTTACGCACCTGGATTTGATTTCAATAAAACGCTATGACGCCATTCAGAATGTCCGCAATTGCTTCAAGGAAAGTTACTTGGTGCAATACTTTGTGACCTTTCATATATTTCCCGAAGAACACATGCCCACATTTATTCCCCTAAATGAAACTGATGATTGGCCATTTGATTGTTCCATGCCACCGCCATACGAGGACGTTAACCGAACCTCCATGTACCAATTAATGTGGGTAGAAATATAGTACGAAAAGCTGCTCTCACCCACTTTATATTTGCATGTGATATCGAGCTCTATCCGAGTTCAGGTTTCGTAGATGAATTTCTGAAAATATGATTCTTCGGAACTCAAGTTTGTTATCTGGTAAAAGACCGAGGTACGTTTGACCACAAGGAATTATTACAACTAGTACGTCCAGCCCCCGAAACTCGAGTGCTAATAACATTATCGTCTAATTGAAAAACAACTTCTAGAAAATATATTTTAATTCACATGAAATTCTAGAAAACTTTATTTTTCGACGCATACGATTTTTGGAGGTGGATACTCCAACATTAAGTAAAAAATCGCAAGAATAATATCATCGTTTAAAAGCAGTCTTGAGCGTGGAGAAAAACTGAGCTAAATATTATTATATGAGCTACTTTTTATTATTTCCTGCAGCACTGAACGCCGCGCTGCCGGGTTGGGTTTAGCCGATCCCAGAACCACTGGTCCCAAGACCATCCCGGAAGTAGTCAATAAAGACCAATTAAATTTATATCAAAAATAATACTCGTCGAATGTATTGATTCGTGTATTTAATATATTCGTTAAGATGGTTAGTGAACAAAAAGTTATTGTTCCACCCCTCAGCTTAAACATCCCTCACACTACATCTACAAATTGAAAGCATTCTTCCTTTTTTTGCCCACATTTTATTTCAATTTAAAAAACAACACCCAATGAGCGAGAGACACAATAGATTGCAGAATATTTCCATGCAAAACCAATATACCTACAACTATACATAATTTATGCTTCCTCGCATTAAATCGACCAATGGCCGAAAATCCAACACAACAGAAAAAAATCCTCAGAAATAAAATTCTTCCCACAAAAATCCCTCACTCGAATTCACTAACCATCTTAACGAATATATTAAATGCACGAACCATTGCATTTAACGAAAATATAATAAGTTTGTGAACAAATACTCGGTCTCGCTCTGGCTCTTGCTATGGTTCTCGCTCTCCTCGCACTTATAATGCAATTTTACTTTATTGTTTTTTAGTCTTTGTGGTAAAATTATTTAATAAATGTTTGCTTTGTGCACTTCTATGCAAAAAAACCTTTCCATCGACATATAATTTATATACTTTTGGCTTTTGTAGACCGCGTAAATGGTACCCCAAAATTCGTGTTTGTCGTTTTATTATATTGATTTTATTTTTTAACAGGGTTTCCCTTTAGCAACTTTTGAAATTGATAAAAATGCAAAAATCCCTGAAACCAAGGCGGAACTTCAAGAACTTTTATCCAACAAAGTCGCCATTCCATTTCATAAAAAAGTTTGCAGTACATGACCGAATGGATGGGGACCAATGAAACGGCTTAAATGAATGCTTTTGCAGTCGGACAAAGAAGATTAAAGCGAATTTATTGGGAGCCATTTTATGTGAGTGATAATCGCGAGCCGTTCTTTGATGAACGAGTTACATGGGAAGGTCAAAAGAATAAACGTATACAAGTAAGAGTGTTGCTTGAATAAAGATGTGATTTTTATTTAAAATAATTATTCTTTGATCTCTTTCAAGGGATACTCCATGTGCTTGCTGGACTATGAATTTCATGTGTCCAGGCATAAAGGTTTTCAAACGAGATTTAGTCCGTGAAAAACATGTTGCTGATATGAATGCTCTAATAAAAAAAGAAATTGTACCCGAATACAAAATATTGTTTGGAAATCGAAAAGGATGTGCTCCTTAAATAGTTTTAGATAAGAATAATATGAATATAATACTTTATTTGTTTCATTAAATAAATTAATTAATTGTTTTGTGTTACCTCTTGGAGATATACTATAGCTATAGGTAAGGTACAGCAAGGACCTGGACCTGCGGATCTGAAAGTTGCTTTGTCAGATTTAGTTGCAACAGAGAAAAGACAGAAATGATTTGGACAAGCCTCTTTTTAAGCCACGCTTTTCTACCACGACTTTTTTTTAAGCCACAACCATTTTTAAGCCACGCCTCTTTTTTACCACCACTTTTAAGCCACGCCGCTTTTTCGCACACCAATCTTTTTAGCCACGCCCATTTTTTACAACGTAGATTTTAAGACACACCCCTTTTTGGCTAATCCCTTTTTTACTTAACACCTTTATGAACCCCATATATGAACCAATATATGAACCAACCTAATGCAAAAGTAACTTCTTTTTATTTTCAGGGCAAATGTAAGAAATTATGGAAAATTCGCAATCCAGGGGCACAAAATACGCTTTAACTCGGAAAATACTGCCTCAATCTTGGAAAATGAGGTATCATTAAAAAGAGTAATTAGTCACGAAAAACAATAAAGCAAAACTTTTATATGATTTCATATAAATTTATTGGTTTAGAGGATTGTATAGACAAAAAGGCAAGTTTTTGAGAAAATGACGCATATTTTTTCCATTTTGCAACCAATTTCCAAAATTTGTATATCATTATAATTTTGACCAATCAGCGGTGATTTTGGTATATAAAACATTTTCCTGCGTTAACCACAAGCTTCAACATAGGTGTTTAAATAGTCTTGAACTCAAAATTTAGGAAAAATCCAGGCGGTCGTGAAAATTAACCACAAGCAAAAAGGTGTTTGAAATGGCTGAAAACTTTTGAAATTTATTTTGAAAATCATCAATAAAGACAAAGCATCTTTCCAAGCTCCAAACCGTTTAAAAAAAAAAATCTTTTGATGTCGGCTCTTCCTGCAAAATACAAAACAAAAATCAATGATGCCGGCTCTTCCCTTTTCAGTTTTATTTTTGGTTAAATTTAATTAATTTTTTTGTTAATTTTTGTTTTTTTTTGGTTAAAATTTGTTTAGTACTTTTAAAAGAACAAATTGCGCTTTCATAACAAAAAAATAAAATGATACTTAATAACGTGTTTTTTTGAAAAAAATTATACCAAAGTCAAAAAATCAGTTTAAAAACGTAAAAAAAGGGGTTCTGTAATAAATTTTGGGAAAACCGTTATCCGCATAGAAAAAATTTTAATAGTGGATAAAAACTGTTAACTGTTCTTGTGTAAATACCAAAAAAAAAAATCAAGAATCAGTTGCGGTTTGACAAAGTTAGAGCCAGTTAAAGAAACGGGACAAAAAATCATAAAAACCGTTATAAGTCGAGAAGGAAGCGAAAACGAGAAAATTACCTCTTAAGATTTTTCACTTAAAATGAGCCCAGAAACCCATGGCTTTCGTCTGCGGTATTAATTTTGTGTTTATTTTTTTAAGAATTTCATAAAAAATTCTAAGTCCTTATTGAAGATAAAAGTGTGAAAAATTTGAAAATTGACAATTTAGCTGCACAAAACCCGCTATAAGTCGGAAAATACTGATTTGATTTTCAAAATTGAGGTGTCTATGGAATGGTTGACCCCGTGCGCATTTTCCTAATGGAGATTTTTTATGATACTCTTACGAAAAAAGTGGTTTAGGGGCTTAGAAAGCAAGAAAGGTGATTTTTTGACAAAATTGGCTTTTTATTTTCCATTTTCCAACCGATTTTCAGAATTTGTACTTTGTTATAATCTTGACTAATCAACGGTTATTTTGGTATATCAAACATGTGGGTCCGTTAACCACAAGCTTCAAAAAATGGTTTTAAATATTCTTAAACTCAAAATTTAAGACATTTGCTCGTTAAAATTTTATGTCTGTAAAAATAAAAACAAAAGGTGTCCGAAATGGCTGAAAACTTCTGCAATTTATTTAGAAACATCAGAAATGAAGAAAATACGTCATTCTAGCCATAATCAATATAATTTTTCAAAAAATTAAAAAAAAAAAAAATTTTCCATGTCGGCTCTTCCCTCGAAATCGGAAAGTAAAACTAATTCTGTTGACGTCGGCTCTTCAGCAAAATTGGAAAAATAAAATTAATTCTGTTGATGTCGGCTCTTCCCACAAAATCGGAAAAATAAAATTAATTCAGCTGATGTCGGCTCTTCCCGCAAAACCGAAAAAAAAATTAAGTTCTTTCGATGTCGGCTCTTCCCACAAAAATATTCAAGAAAAAATGAAAAATTAACGATCCAGCTGCACCAAATTCCCTATAACTCGGAAAATACAGCTTGGATTTTGGAAAATGAGATATCAATGGAAAGCTTAATCTGTCATGAGTAACAATAAAGAAAAACTTTCATACGGTTTCATATAAATTTATTGACTAAGCGGCTTGGATAGATAAAAAAGCATGTTTTTGAGAAAATGAGCTATAGCATTTCCATTTTCCAACGAATTTTCCAAATTTGTATATCATTATAATCTTCACCAATCTTCGACCAAAAGCATGGATTTTTCTTAAATTTTGAGTTCAAGAATATTTAAACAGCTATACTGAAGCTTGTGGTTAACGCAGGAAAATTTTGTATATACCAAAATGAGCACTAATTGGTCAAGATTATAATGATATACAAATTTGAAAAATTCGTTGGAAAATGGAAATGCTATACCTCATTTTCTCAAAATCATGCTTTTTTATCTATCCAAGCCGCTTAGTCAATAAATTTATATAAAACCGTATGAAAGTTTTTCTTTATTGTTACTCATGACAGATTAAGCTTTCCATTGATATCTCATTTTCCAAAATCCAAGCTGTATTTTCCGAGTTATAGGGAATTTGGTGCAGCTGGATCGTTAATTTTTCATTTTTTCTTGAATATTTTTGTGGGAAGAGCCGACATCGAAAGAACTTAATTTTTTTTTCGGTTTTGCGGGAAGAGCCGACATCAGCTGAATTAATTTTATTTTTCCGATTTTGTGGGAAGAGCCGACATCAACAGAATTAATTTTATTTTTCCAATTTTGCTGAAGAGCCGACGTCAACAGAATTAGTTTTACTTTCCGATTTCGAGGGAAGAGCCGACATGGAAAATTTTTTTTTTTTTTAATTTTTTGAAAAATTATATTGATTATGGCTAGAATGACGTATTTTCTTCATTTCTGATGTTTCTAAATAAATTGCAGAAGTTTTCAGCCATTTCGGACACCTTTTGTTTTTATTTTTACAGACATAAAATTTTAACGAGCAAATGTCTTAAATTTTGAGTTTAAGAATATTTAAAACCATTTTTTGAAGCTTGTGGTTAACGGACCCACATGTTTGATATACCAAAATAACCGTTGATTAGTCAAGATTATAATAAAGTACAAATTCTGAAAATCGGTTGGAAAATGGAAAATAAAAAGCCAATTATGTCAAAAAATCACCTTTCTTGCTTTCTAAGCCCCTAAACCACTTTTTTCGTAAGAGTATCATAAAAAATGTCCATTAGGAAAATGCGCACGGGGTCAACCATTCCATAGACACCTCAATTTTGAAAATCACATCAGTATTTTCCGACTTATAGCGGGTTTTGTGCAGCTAAATTGTCAATTTTCAAATTTTTCACACTTTTATCTTCAATAAGGACTTAGAATTTTTTATGAAATTCTTAAAAAAATAAACACAAAATTAATACCGCAGACGAAAGCCATGGGTTTCTGGGCTCATTTTAAGTGAAAAATCTTAAGAGGTAATTTTCTCGTTTTCGCTTCCTTCTCGACTTATAACGGTTTTTATGATTTTTTGTCCCGTTTCTTTAACTGGCTCTAACTTTGTCAAACCGCAACTGATTCTTGATTTTTTTTTGGTATTTACACAAGAACAGTTAACAGTTTTTATCCACTATTAAAATTTTTTCTATGCGGATAACGGTTTTCCCAAAATTTATTACAAAACCCATTTGTTTACGTTTTTAAACTGATTTTTTGACTTTGGTATAATTTTTTTCAAAAAAACACGTTATTAAGTATCATTTTCTTTTTTTGTTATGAAAGCGCAATTTGTTCTTTTAAGAGTACTAAACAAATTTTAACCAAAAAAAAAATATTTTAAATTATTAAGAAAATAAAACTGAAAAGGGAAGAGCCGACATCATTGATTTTTGTTTTGTATTTTGCAGGAAGAGCCGACATCAAAAGATTTTTTTTTTAAACGTTGACTTAACGGTTTGGAGCTTAGAAAGATTTTTTGTCTGTATTGATGATTTTCAAAATAAATTGCAATAGTTTTCAGCCATTTCAAACACCTTTTTGCTTGTGGTTAATTTTCAAGACCTTTTTCCTAAATTTTGAGTTCAAGAACATTTAAACACCTATGTTGAAGCTTGTGGTTAACGCAGGAAAATGTTTTATATACCAAAATCACCGCTGATTGGTAAAAATTATAATGATATACAAATTTTGAAAATCGGTTGGAAAATGGAAAAAATATGCGCCATTTTCTCAAAAACATGCCTTTTTGTCTATCCAAGCCTAAAACCCAATAAATTTATATCAAACCATATACAAAGTTTTCTTTATTGTTACTCGTGAGAAATTAATCTTTCCAATGACACCTCATGTTCCCAGATTAAGGTAGTATTTTCCGAGTCAAAGCGTATTTTGTGCACCTGGATTGTGAATTTTCCATAATTTCATACATTTACCTTGAAAATAAAAAGAAGTCACTTTTGCATAAGATAGGTATGATTCTTATATGGTGGCGGGGCCTAGAAGTGGGTAGTAAAAAAGGATTGACCAAAAAGAGGTGTTGTATAAAAGAGGTGTGGCTTAAAAATGATTGTGGCTTAGTTTAAGTGGTGGTAAATGGGCGTCACTTAAAAAGGGGTGTGGCTTAAAAATGGGTCTGACTAAAAATTGTCGTTGTAAAAAAGCGTTACTTAAAAAGGGGCGTGGTCAAAAGACGGTGTGGCTTAAAAAGGGGTATGGCTAAAAAAATGTATGAAAAAGGGGGCGTGGTTTAAAAACATCGTGCTAAAAAAGGCGTGCTTTAAAAAGGGGCGTTGTCAAAAAAGGTGTGACTTAATAGTTGTGTGGTTAAAAAAGGGAAGTGGCTTATAAAAGAGCGTGGGTAGCTTAAAACTGAGAGTAGTATAAAAAAGGAATGTGATTTGGTCGTGGCTTTAAAACGGTCTTGGTCAAAAGGGGTGGCCTCAAAATGTTTTTTCTTTAATGCCCCTTTTTGCACACATCCATTCTCCTTCAACCACGCCCCTTTTGAGCAAATATTAATTATTGTCCTAGGTATGTTATCTTTTGGACCAGCTTATCGGATTTCTATATTCTGATTGCCGGTATTTGATTAGAACTATACACGATATTGGATTTTTGTTTTTTTTTTCTACAAATTTTACTTCCTTCTAACCTAAGAACTTACTTTTACTTACTTCATAAACGTTCCAGAGATGATAGTACCTACTACAAATTGAAGAAAAAACTAAAGTTTATTAAATCTTTATTTTCATATGCAACAAAATAGTTGCTTTATTTCAGAAAGAAATCAAATTACAGAGTATAAGGAATCATTTTTGTTTTTCATCAAGGAACACTTTTGAATTTATAAGGAGTTCATGACATCTTCAATGTACTTACAAAGCTTGATCTAAAAGACCTTTTGTAATTGTTTGAATTTCAGGAATTTTTGTTATATCTCTCAAGTTTTTATAACATTCCGATACCTTTGTATAGAAATCACACAATCCAGATTCTTCATTGAAAGCCAAATACTTGCCACAAGAATACAACCTTGGACGATCCTTAACACAAACAAAATATTGACTACAACTTTCTGGTTTGCGATAGTATCGCAAGACTTCTTCAAATTCAGCTGCAACTTCTTCGTCAGTTCTAACTACAGCTGGACATGTGAAACCTAAAAATGCTTCAGCATCACAATCACCAACTTGATCGGGCCAATCACATTGATAAGTGTCCGAATTGAATGCTAATCCTTCGGGGCATTTAGTTAATGAAGCAACCCCATGGGCACAATTTTTATACTGGCCACATTGTGAGGCATCACCGATGCGATAGAATCCAAATTGACGTGGACATTCATCGCTGGGCTGAGCTGGTTGAAGTCGGGTTCTTGGTTCAATGCAAGATGAGAATGGGGCATAAGTGCAGTCGCCTTCGGTTTCGGAACGCTGATTGAAGAGCAAACCATCGGGACAGAGTTTTTCTTCGGCAACACCATCTATGCATTCGATGTAGGCGTCACACTGATCTGGAGAAGCATATTTGGCATTTTTCTCCTTGCAATCTAAGGCAGCGGTAGCTGAAACGAAATTATTTAAAAAATAAAAAGTTATGTCTTGGTAATTTGACTTCAGTGGTATAAAGTCAACAAATAAAGATTGCTTTATGACTTCAGTACATTAATTCTCATCTGATTTGAAGTAAATGAATTCAAATTGACTTAAAAATATTGCATGGGACAAAACTCCTATTCTCATTGCCTATTAACTAACTAAGAAGATTAAACTCTTTTCAATTTGAAAAATACATGACTTTAAAATTAATTTGAAGTCAATTATTAATTAATTTAAACGACTTCAAAATAAAAATATTCCAATAAATTTAAATTACAATCAACTACTTCATACTCATACTAAGAAATTTGAATCGCAATTGAATAAATATTTAACTACCTGAAATCTAAAGTTGGGTTAAATTCATTGACTTCAATGTTTCTATGTCTAAATTAATCAAATAAGGTTACCAATACCAGATTGACTTAATTTTTAAAAAGAAATAAATAATTAAAAATTAAATAACTAATCCCCCATTTGACTGGGAAATTTTGAATATTATAAAATATAAAACATAAAACAAATCGAACTAAATTAAATGTATTTATTGAATTATTATGGCTTCCAAAGACTAGACAGATACAAACACACACAAAAAAAAAACAATTTACAATAAACAACACATAATTAATTTAACAAAAACTTCAAAAATTTCAAGTTAAGAATCTAGATGAAATTTATCCATAGTTTGGACGTCCGGAGTTCTGGAAGGATTGTTGTTGAAGAGGTTTTTGCTGGAATGATCCTTGGTTGTAAGCACCCCTCTGGGGTTGCTGTTGGAATCCACTATATTGACCAGCATTTTGAGCTTGAAGCTTAGCTGGTTGCTGATAGCTATTTGGCGATTGGTAGTTATTCGTTTGCTGTTGTCTCTGAGATATTGAACTTGGTGCAGTATTTATTTTCTCTGGCTTTACTGCATTTCTTACTGATCCACTGCAGGTTACATTTTCAAGGCCATCACAGGCATTGATTTCTGGATTAAATCCATATCCCTCTCCACAGCTATTGATCCTTGGTGATCCATTAATACAGATAAAGTATTTCGAGCAATCATTTGGTGAGATATAGAATCGGTATTCTTCGTCACCCAAAAGATTTGACTTGGCAATTTGGGGACACTTGAATCCCAAATATGCTTCAGCATCACAATCCGGAACTAGATCTGGCCAGTCACACTGATATGTTTCTGAACTCCAGGCCAAACCTTCAGGGCATTCCAAAATGTGTCCAACACCTGAAGCACAATTCTTAAAAGTTCCACAGTTACTTTTATCTCCTAGACGATAGTAACCAAATTGATGTGGACAATCATCGGTTGGTTGGGCTGTTTGAGTTTTAGTTCTCTGCTCACAATTAACATCAATTGGATAACCGCAGGGATAGCCAGAACTCCTTTCATTGAAAAGCAAACCATCTGGACAAAGCATCTCTACTTGCTGACCATCAACGCATTCAACATAAGCATCACATTGTCCGGGTACTGCAAAACGATCATGCTTTCCACTGCAGCCAGATGATACGGCTGCTTGAGCTGAAAGGAAAAGAGAAATTATATTCACGTTAATACAGATACTTTACAGTTATCTTACCTAAAATGCTCTAGAGAGAATTTATATTTTGACACATATAAACAAAAAAAAACATAAATCATTAACTTATTGATAACAACAACAAGGCTTTATTTTGTATTCCCAAAACGATGTCGATACTCGATGAAACAGTTGTGACTTTTTAGTTGATTTCTCATTCACACTTTTACGTTAATAAATTCAAACAGAACTCAGCATTTAAAAAATTAAATGCTCGTTAATTTTGAGGTTACATTTTTTTTTTTAAACAAGAGGAGTTGCCAGTTTAAAATAATTTGGCATGTCTTTAGCTTCGCCCTTCTCTAAAATCTGGTTGTACATATAAAAACCAATAATGAGCCTTAAGAAAAAGTAGATAAGCAACAAAAATGGGCTAACAATCAAAAAGACCTTAAAAGTTATAAAAATGTGACTAAATAGTTGTTTTCATTCAAATTCGTGGCTGTACCAGTCGCTACATGGTACTTAAACCAGATCGTTGAGTCCAAGAACTAGTATGGTGTTATATTTATAGCCGTATATATTAAATTTTTAAATAGTATAGCTAATTAAATCATATTATTTTTTGCAAACGTGTTTGAAATGCTGTTTATTTCCAAATTATTCCATCTACAATCAGACATTTTTTTAATACAAGTTTATGGTATACCTACAGGCTACACCTAGCTATACGGTAGAATAGAACTTCCATATTAAATAATTATAAATTATGCAATAAGGCAAATCACAGAAAAAATATTTTTGTCTAAAAATTTCTAATTTAAGTTGACAGTTGACAGTAGTTCATTCACTTTTAAATTTTAATTGATATTCACTTCTTTTAGTTGTATTCTCCTTCTTTTTCTGTTTTTAAACATCCGGTTATGACAGTTCTGAACAGTTGCTTATCAAATTGGGTGGTATTTGTTGGGTTTTTTCTTATGGCGATTTCGATTGAAGCCTTCTGAAGCCCAGAAAACTTCTGAAGCCCAGAAAAATGATAGTTCTTCTTCTCGATATAGAAGAGAAAATGCTCCTAGATTTGAAGTAACTTCAGAATCGAATTTATGAAGCATTAACACTTCAGAATCAATAAGATCTGTTTGAAACGTTCGATTGGCATTTCTTTTCCGAATTACCAATCAAAAACGCCATTAATTTCCAAACTAATTTCGTGGAAATTTGGTTAAAATTACGTCATTTCGAAACGTGATTCTAGGCGTGGAGAATTGGACGATAAAAACGACGTCGGAGCTAAAAAAAAATCACCATATTAAATGAAATAACAACTCATCACCTTTGGGCTTTGTTTAAACCCAGAGAATTCTCGGGGATTAACTTAAGCGCACAGAAAAACTGTTTTCCCAGCGTGAATTAAATACTTGTTATCGATAGTTTGTATGGCAACTTCATTTATTTTCTGTGATGGCATCGATTTTCCCCGTTGTTGTTCTTTGTTCAACCAATTGTCTCCAGAATTGCGAAACACATCTTCTGTATGGGAAATTAGATAATTTAAAATCCCATAGGCAAAATGAGCATTAAACGAAAATAAGATAATGCTACGTTTTCACTGGGGCAAATGAGGTAATTTCGTTGAAAATTTCAACATTCGATTCCAAATTATCTCATTTCCCATACAAATTCACAGTTCGAAATGAGGTAATTTCAACCAAACTTTATGGACACACCCAAATCGAATGCAACCGTGGTGGAAACTCATTGGAAACCATTGAAAATGTCAAGGTTTGATGTATAGGAAACAGAAACAGAACACAACAAAAAGAACCTTTTAACTGCCAAATCAAATTTAAAATGAAATTATGTAGCTGTCAAACGAATTAAGCAAGTTTGCAATGAAAACACTTTTTCTGTAATTTACGAAATTACCTCATTTCAGCTTCAATGAAAACGAAGTATAAGGAAATCTTCTATTTCCAAATTGAATCTGATGAAATGTTCATTGAACGTATTTAAAAGTTCACCCAAATTCATCCGAAATTGACAGATTGCAGGTAAGGTAGTTAATACATGCGAGGACATATTTAAACAACTGTTGTAATTAGTTTAATATTAAGTAGATGCCTTCCTATTAAGACAATGAATATATAGCTGAACAACTGGCTAACTGAGTGTTCGAAGGAAATCTAATACATAAATACAACTTTTGGAAATTTAAATTTCAATCAAAATAATGTATTCTATTCCCACAAACAAAACAATGACAAAAGTTAACAACCTGCACAATATTATTACCTTGTATCGAGTAGGTAAATCTTCGTTATGGCTTACAAATGTTTCTTATAAACAGAAAATTATAAAGCAAAGGTCATCGACAAAGCAGACGTGATCCAACTACATATTTTTGTATTCATAAACCTGCCGACCTTTAAAGATTTTTTCTTTCACCGATACAAGATGAATTTATCTGCTATGCGTTTGGCATACAGGCGGTGATGTTTTGTCATTAAGATGAATCAAACAATAAAAGAAAAATCTGTCAAAGTTGTGAATCACAATCTTCATATACCTGTACTCATGTATTGTGGCTAAAGAAGAAGACCTCTGAATTTTACAGGTTGTTTTACATCTGTATTAGGGCTCCAGGGCAAACTGATGACATTGATAGCCGATCTGCGAGTGTCATTTCAGTGGGATTGTTTAAAAGATGGAATATAGCTGCCCACTGTAGCATTAGGTGTGCTTTTTGCAATCCTGGGGACAATTGGTTGGACAAAAGACAACGGGTATTAGCGATCTCATCACAGACACAAAATTGAGTTTACGCACAACTTCACACAATTACAAACTATCGATAATGAATATGTAAATCACGTCGATAAAACAGTTTTTCAGCGCGCTTAAGTTAAGCCCCGAGAATTCTCTGCTAAGGCCGCAGGGGATAAGTTGAGTTGCATTTGCATTGTTCCGATGTCGTTTTTTTCATCCAATTCCCCCCGGGCTTGCCAAAAAACAAGCCTATTCTCGATTTAGGTTTAAGATCATTAATCTAGAAAAATAAAACTCCTACAATTTTAACTGTGGTTGAACCTCAGCTAATCCACCGAAATTGTTGGTTTAAAATCTTGAATCGAGGCTAAATCAGGTTTGTATATCCAACCGGACCTAAGCTACAATAAAAAAAACTTTATTACCGACACGAATTATAACTTTGCTATCGATAGTTTGTTTTTGGGAAACGTATTTGTGAAATTATTAAAATCGGCTTCACATTCACATTCAAGACGGTGGGTATTATAAACTTTAGATATTCATATTCAGCCTTATTTTGAGCTTCACCCGAAAAATATTTCATCTTAAAATTTTTTGTTGTTAATTTCGCCCGAACGAAATTTTGTTCGCCTCCAAAAAAAAAAGGTAAAAATTAAGGTTGTCAAAATGAATATTCACAATAAGAGGAATTTTTCGAACATGATATTTCGGGTGAAACTCACAATAGGCGAAAAGTAAAATGCCAAATTTTACGGGTGGAATGTTGTTCGGGTGAAACTCACAATTAGGCTGATTATATTTAACGAAAGAACTTCTTTTATTTTTTTTACATTTACTTTAAATTTAGTAAATTTACTTCAAATTTAGTAATTTACTTTAAATTTTGTAAATTTACTTTAAATTTACTAAATTTAATTTAAATTTGCTTTAGATTTCAATTAATCAATTTTTTACACTAATTTTTTTTAAAGAAGTCTATCTACATACATAGGTACACAAATAAAAATATACCAATCAAATTATTTGTCTAAAAACACATCACTTATTTTGCAAAACTATCTTGTAAATAAATAACATCAAGGCCTCAGCTGCTGCACCCATCCCATCCTATCTATTCATTAATCAAAGTTAATTAATGTCAAACATTAGATTTAATTTTTTTTTTTCAAATAACATCAAACAAATCACTTCATTTTTATAGTACATACATATATGAATGTAAATGCCCACTTAAGTTGTGCGTCGCGATTGTTAACACTTGAGAGCTTATAAGTTACACCGTCGGTCGGTCGTCGATTCAAACAAAATTACATCAAAACTATTTAATAAAATTAACATTTATACCAACCTAAGGCTCCAAAAAGTGCCAAACACAGTCCAAAATTAAGTAGAATCCTCGTCATGATATTATTATTAAATTTATGCAAACTTTTTAAAATTAGTTTCACACTTTACGGGCGGAAAATTTGTTAAAATTCACCCAAAAATGAGACTAAACTAAAGTTTTTGTTTTGTTGCTTTTTGTTTTCCGCGAAAACCCTCTTTTTGTGTTGTTGAGTGTTAAACTCACGGATGCAGAACTACGACTGATGGCAACTGTAGAGTTAAGGTATCACCTTTGCCAGATTCAAAGCAAACGTATATCAGTGAATATTTTTTTTTTGTAGTCAAAGAGGAACTTTAATGGAATGTTATGGATTTGTAAGAAAAAAAAATTAAAATTCGTTACCAAATTAAAAAAAAAATGTTGTCTTAATTATATACATATCGACGGTTAAAGTGCAGAACCTCGTAAGTCGTTTTTGCATGTTTTCAGAAACCAATAAAAATGCGAAAATTTTATATAGTGATTTATGCTAAGAGGCTTTGAACTTTGTCTGGAAATTGCGAAAAGGTGGATCCGGATTTCATGGTTTCATTGAAAATTTTTAATTTCGGGGCATTCAGAAAGCAAAATCATTAATTTTTTTGATGAAGCTGACGACTTAATTATTATTTCTAGCCTAAAAAAATATTCATTGTGGGCCAACATTTTTTAAGAAATGACAATCTATTAATATTTCAATGATCAATGGTATAGGTAGTTCAATCATTGAAATAATCAAAGTAAGTTTATGTGGAAGGCAGGGAAAAAATATTTTTTTTGGCTAAAAACAATTAGTCAGTTCACGTTTCTTAGATCTCACTGAGCAAACTTCTGTCAGCTCCACTGAAGAGAAGGAGAAACCTGAACAAAATTTCTCCTTTAGAAGTCAAAAGCACTCTCCATTTGTTTTTATAAATCAACTGCGACAAAAAATAATTGGGTAGGTGTGTTCAATTTTTAGAATTCTGAATTTTTAGAGCTTCCGATTGGCCAACTGTTACGTTTAGTTACGTTTCATCTGAGTTTTCAGACAAGACATTCTCATCTGAAAATTCAGATGAAAGTTGTTTGTGGTGGGGGAAGTGCCAAATCAGCTTGTTGAACTATATAATTTTCGTCTTGTTGGTGGTTGATTTTTTTTAGTTTTCGTCATGAAAATTCAATACTTATTTAAATAAACGAACTTTTATTGTTTAGTGAATTTTAAAATCAACAATTTTTTATATTGATGTTAGGAAAGTTTTTCTATATTTTTGTAGGCCATACTTATCAATAAAAAGACTTCTAATGAAATTAGTAAAACCTGTTGCCGATTAAGTTGCAAATAATTTCATCCTCACAACTACCCATGCTCAATGTTTAATTTACGAATGTAATTAAAGTTTTTTTTTATTTCGCTTCAATGTAAATCCTATAGGTAAATGCAGGAATTTGACACAATGACTTTCGACTGAAATTTCAGATTTTTTTTTTGCGTTCAACGACATAAATTCAGAAATCTGAAAATTCAGATGTAAAGCGATTTTTATTGAACCTGCCAAATGCGCAAACGAATCAAAAACATTTCAGTCTCAGCTTTTTGACATAAATTTCAGATTTCTGAGATCTCTGTAAATTGTAAAATTTTAATGATCAATGGGTAAGGTAGTTCAATCATTAAAATAAAGAAATTAATTTCATGTGGAAAATTGGCGCAAATTGAAATTTGTTTTTCCGAAAGAATTTATAGTTAAGACCTTCTGCACACGAAGCTAGTCATAGATGCTTATACGATTCGCCATGCAGCGATTGCACTACTGCTTATAGCCTTCTGTAAACGAAGCCTCACGTCATAGATAAAACACTTGAACAATTTCAATAATTTCCATACAATTCTGGCTTGAATTGACATTTGAAACAGACAATTCACCAAAATACTTCAAACTGTATGCCTGACGAATGACAGTGCTGCACGCCCGGCGTTTTGCAGTTTATGTGATGCGATGAATAAGTGCAGCTTATGCCTCGTGTGCGGTTGTCTATTGAAACACACGTGAGGTACACACAATCTGCACACTAGCCCCAAATAATCGCAGTACGCGTCTTTGACGTGAAGCTTCGTGTGCAGTATAGGCCTTAGTCATCGTCTTTATATTGGCATCAAAGTAATCACTGAGTTTGCATTTTAAGTGCCTCAAAACTTAAAATTTAAATTTTCAATGATGACCTTTAAATATAAACTAAAACTGGCGCCTTGAAAGGGATACAATTTAGTCCGTTATATGAGAAATCTTCGGGTCAAATGATCCATGCATATTGCATACTCTCGCTGTGTATGTGGCAGTGGCGCCTTCTTGTTAGTACCAAATATCCTCAAGCTCCGCATTTATTCCAATGTATCAGACAAAAAGAAATTCTTGATAATATTTTACGTAACGTGCTGAAGTCACTGTGATTTACAGGGCTATTCTAACGTTGTGAGGGCTCACAACTCACAAGTCACAAGCCTTTGTGAGGTTGATTTCTTGTGAGGTTGTTGTGAGGTTCTCAAAAGGAGATCACAATTTCGATAGTTTTTGTGAGGCTCACAGTTGTGAGGGTACGAAAACCTCACAAAATCGATTTCACCTTTCCTTGTGAGGTTGTTGTGACTTGTAAGGTATCAGTGAGGTTTGCCAGAATAGGGCTGTTAAAATGATAACCTCTCGACATAGAAACTTTTTAATCATTTGAGTAAGTTCATGCGACATAGTCGTGTAATTTATTTTAAATCGAATTTCAACTCGATATAGAACTGGGGATGCAATAAATTAATTTTTTAGCATCTTCGAAGATTTTGTTAAGCAGTTTAGTTAGTATACACACAAATAATAATACAATAACGCTAACCATATAACCAGATAGGAATGTTATTATTTGCCTCTTGTTTAAATGTCAACTAATGAAATATTTAGATCTTGAATGTTTTGGTAGCAAATAAGAAATTTATTATAAAAAATTTAAAAAATGTGACTCATTTAAGTTTTTTTTATTCTGCTAACATTCAATGATGAAATCAAAATTGTATTCTTTAAAGTCGAATTCATCCTCATACTTTTATTTTTAAAGACAAAAACGTGGAGTAAAATAAGTTTTTGCATAAAAGAAGTTGGTATATTTTTATTACTTTACCAACCACACAACCACAAATTGAATTCAGAAAAACAAAATGTAAATTCCCAATCTATGATCATCTTCGCATCTTAAACAAGTAATTCGGGTAAAAAATGTCAAGGTCACTCAAATAAATGTTTAGCATACCTGATGCTTGCTTGCAGTACCTACCTACCAAAATCAAAGACCAGTTTTTTTGTTTTATTGTTTTTTTTTGTTTTTAATTTTCAGCACCGACATGCGAGATGGTACCTATACTGGAATGGTGGAAACCACACATCATGAAGATCCATTTCAGGTCGTTACCGCTTGGAGATAAAAAAAAGAAGAAGTTAATGTGAGTATAAGATCTTGGTTATACCACGCTTTGTTTATGTCTAACTTGAATCTTTTGATTACATAAAAAAAAGCAAAACTCTGAAGTTGATTTGCATAATGTACTTGTATGAAGCTGGGTATATTTTTTCTTTAGAAATGAAAGTGTAGGAAGATGTTGGCGGGTAATTCACCTATGCCTATCTAAACCAAGGTAAAATAATTTAAATTCAATTACTACACTGCAACTGGTTTCATAATTCAAATGAAATAGAAATGTGTCATAATTGAGAGGTGACTGTTGCTGTTAAAAACTTTAACACAATTTTTAATTAATTTTAAAAGTAAGAGTCGAAAAACAAACAGCCCTATTTTGCTCAATGTCCACGTAAATATTAGCACTCAATTATCCATCGGAGGAAAGATATTGCTCCAAATGTCGTACAAATTAAAAAAAAAATTAGAATTTTAAAAATTAGATTTTCGTGAGGATTTCAAAAAAAAATATTGGTTAAGTTTTGTACTCGAAAGACAGAAGATTTTAAAAATAATTCAAACCAGAAACATTCACTTGAATCGAGAGATTCGATCGAATCGTATAGCAGAATAGGACTGGAAAACAGAAAAAACTTTCAGTAAAAAAGCTCGATGCAATTTAATTTGATTTGCAAAAGGGAAGAGATCAGGTATATTGCTTTAATAGACCGTATAGTAGTTTCTATGAAATGTAATATATTTTATTATTTTCTTTGTCACCTAGTATTAAAATTTGTCTGTCAAGTTGAAATTTAGCTCTATACCTTTAGCGAAAGTGTTAAACTTTATTTGACAAAATCGGTTGATGTTTAACTGTAATTCGTATTTTGAACATTCGACTCGAGTAGAATAATATTTTTATTTTTACAGTCCTATATGAATTTCGTCAGAAGTTGTCCGATGAAAAATCATTGCAGAATCTGTTCAGAAATGGCAACTACGAAATTGTAAGTAAAATAGTCAAACGAACGTGTTTGCTTCATTTTATTTCCTTCTGCAACGGATACCTCGAAAGTAAACTGTGTTCAGATCGTGGTTCACATTCGTATCGGAAATTCTCCGAACGAATACCTCGATAGGGCTGTTAAGCTTCGAGCGAGGTACAGAGCAGGCCTTGGGCGCACCGATCTATTTAAGAAACACAAATGACTACTGAACTGTCATATGGTTAGTAAACTGTTAAATTGCATTTAAATTGAATGAATTTATCCGCGCACAGCTTTTTGCTCGATGTGTTCGTACATTTTTTCCGAGCCCTGATCGAGCTCTGAGCTAAAAAAGAAATGCAAATTGAGACCTGAGAGCGCTTCGAGTTAAAAAAAAGTAACATAGTTCTTTTAACAACAGCTCTGCAGTGCCACTCTCAGGGCTAAAAAAGAAAAAAAAAAGCCTAATGCACTCTCTAGCCTGTTATAAATGTTTGTGCTTTGTGATGTCAAAACCTAATTGTTGTCTGTATTGTTTACAAAAAAAAAAACTAATATGTATTTGCTTTTGCAAATCTCAAATTTGTATTAGGGCCGCATATGACGGCATCTAATCGAGAGAGGTATGTAGACCAAAGTTGTGGTATTTCTGTCAAACTCGTCCGTTTGTGCAGGATAACGATGGAAAACGAAAGCTACTTAATAAACACCGATATGTAAACCCCTCATCGATACCTTTGATGTCAAAAAACGTTTTAGATAAATCGCAAGCGCTGTTATATTGGGAAGTATTTAACATCATTTTTGAAAAAAAAAAATACAGCAAAACTCACGCATTAACACTAGAGGCACAATAATATTCAAAAGGTCCATCCAATAACTCTCATAATACGTCGACGAAATTGATAAAATCGGAAGAATCCAAGTTTTTTTTTTAATTATTTTCTTTTTATTTATGTTACCATTTTGGTCTGTATTACAAAACAAAAATATATATTTTATTTATATTTACTCTGAACTTATAATAATAATTATTATTATTTCAATTTTTTGTTTTAGGATTTTTCAATTTTGCACTTAATTAAAATGTATTAAATAAAAAAAAAAACAAATACACATTAAATTTATTTTTTGAAAACAAAAAAAAAATAATAATACACTATTAACACATTTGTTCCCTTTGGAGAATATAATATTTTTCCTTTTTCAAATTTTAACCAGAAAGCAAAGGATTCAAAGTTTTTTTTGTTTTTAAATTTTTGTTTCTGTTAATTTTAATTTATTTTTTCTTTATACTTTTTGAGTACTAGTTTCTTTTTTTTATTTATTTTTTATATTTTTTTCATCTAAGGCACTTTTCACTTAATTTTTCAGTATAGGATAACATTTTTATTCTTTTTATCATTTTTAGTTTTATTTTTTTAAGATAAACATATTTTATGCTTTAAATTTATTTTGAGAATACATAAATTTGATTTTTTTAGGATTTTTGTTTTTTTCATTAAATATTGAAGACTAGCAGTTTTTTTTCTTTCTAATTAAAAAAAACAAATAAAAAAAATAAAACTATTTTTAAGAAATATTTAGTTTTTATTTAATTATTTAATTAAAAAAGTGCCTTTACTTAGAAATTAACTACATTTTCATTATAGTCAAGATTTTGTTGTTGGTATTAAGGAGTAGAGTAGTAGTAGTACATTGTTACTTTAATACGGAAAAAAGAAAAACAGAAGCCATTATTTTTATTTTAGAAGTATTTTTTTTTTAATACAATTTTAAGGTACAAAAATGCAAAACCTATTCAAGTGTAAAAAATGCTTTGAAATTATGACGATTTAGGTATTTATTTCCGAAGTAAAAAAATAAATTCATACCTGGAAGAAAGAATTACTTTTTCTTGTATACTTACACCAGCGGAAAGGTACCCGACCTTGTGCATTAATTGGTCATGATTTGAATAAAAACCCAATTTTGAAAATTCCTAGTCTAAATTTTGAAGTTTTCTATTGCTTTTCCTGTTAAATGAGCTTTTATTTTATTTGTCATTTAATTGGCTGTTTTTGTATCGAAATATTATTTCTCTTGTAATCAGCCTTATCACCAACTTATATGGAATTTTTTTTTCCTGAAAAACAAAAAAAAAATTACCGGGGAAAGAATATTTCCATTCGTGAATCTACCACGAAATAAATTTTCCTCAAGAACATATTTGGGGAAATTTTTGCATTGACATAAGGAGTCCCCTTGAAAAATTATTCATGATAGCTTTTTTCTGAAAGGAATATTTTTCCGAAGTTGATTCATGATATTAAATTTCCCAAACTGCGAAAAAAAACACCGGGGGAATTTGTTTTATTTGACAGAATTGCCGAAGTTATAAGCTATTTCCGGATATCTTATTTAAAATTTTCCAAAAAAAAAAACCAAAACGAACGACCAATAGAGTGCATTTTTAATCGATTTTGCTTTGATAAATAAGCCCTAAAAAAGCTCATGTTAATGCACATAAATGTTTCATAAACAAGAAAATAATTGCTAATTGGTCATGATTTTAATGAACAATTTGAAAATCGATTGGACAATCGAAAGGTAGAAAATTTGCCGTTTTATATCTCTCTTAGCCTCTTAACCCATTTAAATTGTATGGACAGGCACACCAATGAATATATTGTTCAGATTCACACCAACCTCAACTTCTTTAAACAATATTTTCCAAATTATAAGACTGTTTAAGGCAGCTGTATAAACAATTTTGCAATTTTTTCTAACAATAAACCATACAAATGTAGTATTATTAACTTTTAAATAATATTCGTAAAGTAAAACTAGGTTTTGACATCACAATTATTTATAACGGGCCAGACTTTCCATTTAATTCTTCGTCAAAGTCTGATATATATTAACAAAAATTGGTGTATAGTCCCAGGGCTTTTTATTTTGCCCTTTTCGCTTGTATACAAAAAAAAATTGTTTTGAAATTTTGAACATTTCATGTCATGGTTCTGACTCTTAGTAGTACGTCTGGCAAAGTTTCCAAAAATAATTTTATTTTAAATTAAATCATACGTTATGAATGTACCTTATCTTTGGGATGGTTACGGGTATGTCACAGAAAACAGATACAAAAATTATGTTCAACCATTTCAAAGAATTCTTGTTCACTATTTCGAGTGAATTTAATCAAAGAAAATGTATAGACAAGTCTATGAGGCTCTAGCTGGGTGATATTGTTGCCAATGACATATTATGGTTCTAACAGGATGGTGTGCACTGCGCTGGCGATAACCAGCGGAGAATGGGCACTCTGCCCGTACACCAGCTGTTGCCGCCTTTGCGTTGTACATCAGCATTAGTAAGCCAGCAAGCGTGACAGAAAGTGCTGGTGTGCACTGCGGTGGCGACAACCAGCGGAGAATGGGCACCCTGTCCATACACCAGCTGTTGCCGCCTCTGCGTTGCAGACCGGCATTTAATAAGCCAACCAGACCTGCAAAAGTGTCTGTAAGTGCGGGTGTGCACCACGGTGGCGAAAACCAGCGGAGAATGGGCACCTCGCCCATACACCAGCTGTTGCCGCCTCTGCGTTGTACACTGGCATAAATAAGACACTTCCCTGTAACTTCCAGCTACATCTGCATCCACACACTTAACGGGCTCTGTCATAGGACTCTAATCATAGGTTTTTTCTCTAGGATGTCACAATGGATCTACATTGATCTAAGTGTGACGGTAACAAGACCAACCGTCAGCCCACTTATCTAACCTAACAGGATGGCGCTCAGTGCCACAGAGCGTATACCACTATGGACATTCTGTACGAGTGATTTGACTGAATGGTTATCTGGCGCGACACGACGTGAATTGGCCACCGAGATCGTGCGACTTAACGCATTAAGACTTTTCTCTTTGGGACTATCTTAAATCACAGGTCTATGCCAATAAACACGATACAATTGGTGCCCTAAAAACGTATCGCAACGAATCCCATGCATATAATTCACCAAGATTTATGAAAGAAATCAAAATAGCCTGTTAGTTTAAGCGCTAAAAATTCAAAAATTCACCATCCGATTAAGCTAAAACATACACAAAGTTATTAAATGAGAAATGTACTTAAATGACATTATGTAAAGTTTTGCAAATAGATGGCGCTAAACACAACACTTTCAATTTACATAAATATTATAAAAATGAATGTTAATTTGTGGTGTGGCTTATAAAGACTTGAAAACTACTGAAGGTTCTTAGAAAAGTCAAAATTACTAATAAAGCTATCTTAAACCTAAATAATGACATTAGCAATTTTTACCTAAATCATGACATTAGTAATTTTTACCGTCCACAACTAGGCCTATTATTAATTATTAATATTAATTACCCTTCAAGCTACATACAATTTTATGTAAGTAAAGCAAACATTTACGGAGTATTAAATTATAGTCTTTCAATCAAATAATATCACGGTAAAACCTCTCAGGCACCATAATATTGAAATTCAGCATTAATTGTATAAAACATAAACAGGAGCAATAAATTGGTTCTACTCAAAAATGTATAAAGATATCTTCAATATAATTCTTTTAGTAAGGGTTTTTGTATGATAACACATTTGCAGTTAGGCTGCCAAGCTTTCGCATTGAAAGTTTCAATGAAATTTTTATATTAGGTTAAGCCTTTAACTCGATTGCCCTGCGATGTCAAGATTAAACTTACGAGTAGTTTAAATAATGATTTTAAAATAGTAATGGCTTCTGTTTATTTTATTTGTTTTTTTTTTTGTATTTTTAAATGTGTGTTCTAACTTTAATTAACTCATTTAAAAAAAATGCAAAATAGTTATTAAAAAAATAAAATATGGTGTCCGGAAGGCAGTATGATTTAAATGGCAAATTAACGAACACATCTAAACACACACAAAACAAAATAATAATACTTAAACAAAAAAAAACAAAACTATACATTCTAACTATCGGTATTTAAAACTCTAACAACCTGGTATAGGAAAATGTTTAATATTATCAACTTTGATCTTAATTAAAATCATAATTTTATATATAAAAAAAAAATACTTTTTTGTCTTTTTTATTGTTGGTTTGTTCAATCAATTATTACATAATTCTCCTACCTAACAACTATTATTATTATTATTTTTATTTATTTTTTAAAATTAATTTGCTTTAACATTAAATTTTTGTTTCTTTCTAATTTGTTCCATATGTTGTTTTTTTTTAATTTCTTTTTATTTTAAAATTAAATTTGTTTCCCTATTATATTTTTTATATTTTATTTTGATCTTATATTGTATGCATAATTTATTTGTATTTCTAGAAAATATGTTTTTATTTCTGTTTTGTTTTTGTTTTTAATCATTTTTAATTAATAAAAATGTTGTTTCTTTTTTTATAATTTTATTCTTAAATCTAGAGATATATCACTTTTTCACTTAAGTATTAATTTTTTTCTGTTAATATTGTTTTTGTTTTTTTAACTTTCATTTATTTTAATTGTTTTTTTGAAATTTTCCATTATTTTATAGTTTTAATTATGTTGATTTATGGGTTAGGTCTAGGATAGTTTTTGTTTTTTAATTTAATTCAGCTTAAGCTCTTTTCCTAGGGAAGCAGTTTTTTTGCATTATTTTTTTTTTAGTATTTTATTTTTAAATTTCAGTTTCATAGTGTGATGTATTTAATTGAGTTGGGCCTAAGCCTTATAGTCCAAATACTAAGCACTTTTTTTATAAATCTGTTTTTTTTTTTTGTTCATTTAGTTTATAAGAGAATAGAAAAGAGCATTATTTGTATTTTAAGCTTTTGACTTTTATAGCATGTTTGTGCTTAATATCAATTTGTATAATGTATTAAAAATGTGATGTTATAGAGATAGACAAAAAAATGACAAAGACAAAAAAGTATTGTCGAACTCAAAACAAAAGAGCTGATTAGCAAACTTTTAAATAGGTTTCAGAAAAAATTTAATGATTTTTTTTGTATGAAAATACAGATACATAATTAATTATTTAACAGCTTTATAAGCTTTTTTTAAGTTAAGTATTCAAAATACAATTTCTTTTTTCGATTTGAAAGTTTTTCTTTTAATTGGTTATTGTTTATTATATTTTTGTTCTTTTTTTTTTAAAGTTTTTATTTTATTATTTTAGTATGACAAATAATTAAGGAAAACAACATTCATTCGACAAAAGTACATTAAATAATACTAATCTATACAAATATACAAAATTAAACATAGAAATACTAAAACAAAAATACAAATAGTAGAAGTGTAGTTATTGTAATAATAATATTAAAAGAGAAAGTTGGTGATTAGAAAATGTATATTATGTATTTATGATATGAAATTTTAAAAGAGTTAAAAAAGTAACAACATTGATAGATATTATTTTACATTTTTTTCCAAAGTAATATTTTTTTTAGTATCAAATTTGTGAGTAGTTATAAAGCATGTGAGTTAAAAAAAAATATTTTTAGAATGCCATTTTTTGGGGCTGCAATAAAATAGAGGTTGGGATGGCAGACAAACAAATAATTCGACGTGAAATTCATACATACTAACCACTACGCTACGAGGTACTAAACACGATTTTTTGATGTCTGGCATATATCTACTTATTCAAAACTGCCACAGATATAATAAGCTTTATAATTTGTATGCCTAGAATTTATTGAAGTCTTGAAGTATTTTTGCGTTTTCTTTATCGATCTTTTCAATCATCCAAAAAGTACATAAAAGAATTTGTTCTGTTCCATCATAAAGATATAAACAGCGTTTTCGTAAAGGTCTGTATTCTGCTATCCGTCATAGGGAAACGATTGTTTAAAATTTCGTATGAATTTTGATAAAAATAAGATTTTATTGAGAAAAATTGCTGAATATATGCATCACTACGACCTACTTGAAAGGCGAAAAAATAAATACTGACGAATGAATACACATTATTACATTATATATCAAGTTTCTGAGATATCACAAAATATTTGTAAAGCAAATGCAGATTTTGAACAATTTGGTAATATTTTAACTCTCTTGTTTTTTTTTTTTTTTTTGTAGAACACAAGAGTGATTGTAATTTTATTTTCTCAACGGACATATAGCAATGAATTTACTTGCCTCATTCAGTACGAATGGATTTTTAGTCAGAGGAAGATTGATTTAATGGACTGTTTTGCTTTTATCGTTATTTTTGCTTTGATCTGTTTTATCATTTTTAACTCAACGGTTTCGTAAATTTTTCGTATACTTGACTCTTGAGCGCATTTCCTGCTAGAGTTTCTTTTATCGAAAATGGGCACATCTAACAATATTCTTGACGAAAATTGTATGCTTAAATTTTATTTTATTAAATAGGGACTTTAATATTTAGGAATTCAGTCATGTCTGGCATGTTTTAAATGTTTTTTTCATATGAAAGTGAATTTAGATTATTGTTGAAATCTTTTTGATTTTTCTGAATAAAATCTTATTTTAAAATGTTTCAGCCAAAACCATTTAATACAATCGGAAGTGCATATGGCTCTGAAGCAAGATTAGTCTGGTTCGACTCTCAGTGAATGCAAGAGTTTTTTTTCGAAATAAAATTGACCAAAAAAGACCAAGTGCCACAAAAATGAGTCTGATTATCAGCGTGGCAGTTGTGAAATACCTTTAACTCCAGCCTATAAAAACTTGGCGGTAGCTCACCTAAGTGTTGTTGTTTCATTCAAACCTTCAATGATAGTGCGAAAGCTTGGCAGGCTAACTGCGAGTATATTATCACAGAAAAACCCCTTACAACAATCGGAATAGATAAGAAAAAGTATTTGTGTTTGAACTAGTCCAATTTCAAAGTTCGCTTCCAGGCATTGGAAAACAGTGTTATGGAACACAACTGTAGCTAAAACTTATGGCCATTTTGAATTTTGACATTGTGGGTGATATAGGGTATCTGTGATTATAATACAATATCAAATAAGAGCTTTAAATTTTAACAATTATCAAATGAAAAATTACATATCTGAAAAAAATATTTTTACTTCAAACTGCTCACGAATATTGATGGTGTAATAAAATGTAAGTATCTATTCCAAATTGTTGTTGCCACTTTCACAAACTTTTAAAAAACCACTTTCTCATTCAATATAAAATTACATTTTTATCTTAATTCTGTACAATACAATTTATAATACAGTTTGTAACTTAAACAAAAATCAATTCTAAATCTATACAAGTTCTTAATGTTTTTATTCATCTGCTTTGAATAAATTTTAGATATTTATTCATAAGCATAATATAATTTCGAACAACAAAAAATAAAAAAATAAAAGTTCTACACACAAAATACAAACAAAAAATTACATTTACACTTAATTTATAAAAAAAAACTAAAACAAATAATAAAACAAAAAACGAGCTATTTTATAACAGATCACGATTACTACACAAACACACACGCATACTTATATATAAGTGTTGGTTCCCATCATCATTATACACATTAATATCGATATTTATATATAAGTAGTTTCTATATAACGCTCATTTAAATAAATATTATTGAAAAAAAAAGAATAAAGACTAATATTTCATGCATGTGTGCTGTGCATGTCAGTATTTTGTTTGTATAGGTAGATATATACTTATTTTTTTTTTTAATATATACATATATGTATGTGTGTGTGTTATTATTATATATATATATTTATAAATGTACTTATATTTCAAAAAATCAGATAAGTTTACTTAGTAAATTCTTAATGATCTCCGATAAATATCCTTTTTTACTAATTTGTCTACTCGTATCTAATTTAAGTCTTTTCTTCTTTATCATTCTTTGAAGAGGAAGGAAAAAAGGATATTTATCATAATTACTATACCGCACATCCTTTTCGTTGGCCATACATTATTCTTAATTCAGGATAGATGATTTTTTTAATAAGTTGATTTGTTTTTCCCGCTAACATGGCACGTCGTGGATCCTTTTTGAGAACTTTAATGCCAGGCTTATGGACTAGGAATGCATTATCCAATATATGGAATTCATAATCGAGGACACAGAGGGCATATCCCTATAGAAAAAAAAAACAAATAAAATTTATGTATTTTTTAACAACTGATTTTTAAATGTACCTGAGTCATTTTATCACTTTTGCCTTCCCAACTTAATCGCTCATCATAATGAGGATCTGCATTTGTTCCAATATAAATTGGCTCCCAATGGACAAAATAACCAATTCTCTTACCAATATGGAATATTCCCAATTCTTCTGTTTCATTGGCAGCCATCCATTCTTTTGATTTAGGCACTCCATGACAACTAGAACACACCCGTTTATGAAATGGAATGGCTTTGCCAAGTCGTAGTAGTTCTTGAAGTTCGGTTTTGTCTCTTGGCACAGCCGCTGAACTTTCCACTTCGAATATCGATAGGGGAAAAACTCTGTGAAAAAATTAAAAATAGTTATTCTTTGAGTATCAAAGTCTAGACTTAAATTACGACGGTGGAGATGAAGATTAATGTCGTTTTCCATCGGTCCTCCAGAAGCCCTTTGAAACCTTCAAAATGATAGTTCTTCTTCTGGATTTCATTTCAGAATCGAAACCAGAAGGCTTCTGGACAACCAATGGAAAACGACATTAGATTCTATGCCAAACACAATACAACAAGTTATCAATCGATAAAAATGCAAATAAAAAAATCTTACCTTGGCGCTTTTCGATGTAAATACGCCTCATTTCTTGCAATCATTTCCAAGAATTTTTTCACTAAACCTGGATTTGGATACAGCTCAATATCACTTGCCAATATAAAATGTGTTAAAGCTGCATCACGTGCAATATTCCGGCCAACATTTACCGGATAGAGTAGTTTTTTTTGTGTCTTATACAGATGACCGCCAGATAAATTAAAAAATGGCGGTGGTATGGTACAATTATAGGCTGAACTAAGTACCTGATCACTTTTGGGCACAGCCTTGGGGATATGTTTCGTACTAAAATATATATGAAATGTGACAAATTGTCGAACGAGGTTACTTTCGGGCAGGCAGTCTCTTAGGTATTTTATCGAATTTACAGTTGGCGCAAAATCAGTGCCGGGCGCATGTAAGGCTATGCTTACTGGTGCATTCCATCTATAATTACAATTAAAAAATGTCAATTTTACAATTACCAGTTTCTTAAGCAACAAATATTACCTCTCAAGCAATGGAATAAGATTATCCAAAAATGTGTAATCAGCGTGCGTAGTATAAGTAATAGTTTCATGGCACTTAAGTTCACCATGTTCGGCCCGCACATAATTCTGCAGCACCCAAAAATCACCTCGCTGCAGTGTGACCGGTTTGTAATCCCGTTCATGGCATTTAAGCAGTGAGCGCAGTCTCTCATCGAAGTCTTTTTCATCACCGGTCACCATATAGCCATCGGGACTGGAATTATTAACATAAGAACTAGACTCTTGGATGCCACCTGCATCAAGTGTTGAATCAGTGGGTGCTTCTGAATTTTTTTTGTCAGGAATCATTTTTAATTCGAGGACAAGAGGATGCTCCGGTGTGGGAGCATCATTCCCAACTGCTGCTGGAGCTTCGTCTTCTTCTGGCTGTTGAGGCTGTGTTTGTTGTTGGCGCTGTTGCAGTTGCTGAGGTTTGTCTTCAGAAGTTGACTGAGGACTTTGATCCTGTTTGAAAAAAAACATCATTAGATCTTGAAGGGTGTAAAGTTATTTTTTTTCGTTTGCTTACCTGTTGTGACAACGGCTCCCTCACATTCGCTTGTTCACCCTTAAACGGCGGCGCTACACCTTCTAAATGTTGAGCTTTTGGCGCCTCATCTTGAATTATGTACGCCGATCCGGTTGAGAAATTGCTTCCTCCACCAATCATCACATGACTCCCAAGATACAGAATTACAGCCACATTTATGATGATACTGCAACGCAGTAGCCAATTTCGTCTGGTGAACATTTTGAAGGATTTTTTTTTTGTTTTATGAATTTCTTGAAATTCTTGAAATTCTTGTGCGGTTTCGAACAGAAAAATCTTTTATTTTAAGTACACTTAAGAGATACGTGTGTTTAAGAGTTAGAGTTTATATAATTTAAAAAAAAATTTGGTTAGATTTATTAAAAAGCCTCCGAATTTTGTGTTTATAATTTCTATGTTCTGAGGTTTTAGTCTGTTTTTGTTGCAAGTTAAAGTATTTAAATATCTTATATCTCGAATAAGTGCTGGTAGTTATTTGTTTTTTTTTTTTTAATTTGTTTTTATTTTAAATTGTATTCGAAAAAGAGACAAACAAGACGACGGGCTAAAGGAAGATTTTTCAGCTTTTAGTTATTGAGCGTTTCAGTCGAGCCCCTTGGGAGTTTTTAAATTTTTCATTTGTTTTACGATAACCACGTGAGGTTATTTGCTTTTTCGTCCTCATTTAGTTATTTTTTTTTATTTTCTGCCAAATGTTTGGTTATTTTAAGAAGTATTTTAATTTTATATTTTTTTTTTAAGTTTTCCTGTTGTTTTGATTTATTTGTCCCATCGATTTTACTTAGTCACGAAGATTTATTTCTGAAAAAAAATAAAAAGAATTTTATTAGTTACGTATTGTTTTGAGTTAAAAAAAATAGAATTTGTTATAACTAGGTACATATTTTTAAATCTTCCGAAAATCTTATCATTTCAAATTGTAACGCTTATATTGCATTTCACATTTAATCCTAAAATTATACTACATTATCTACACAATATTTTCAATTCAACACCAATTTAAAAATTTAATAACAGCAACGTGTTTTGTGTCTTTACTCTCCACACACTATGAAAATTCAAAAAAATAACGTCTCTTTTTTGTTATAGCAAATGTACCCTCACTGAAAATTCAAATTGTAACGACTTTATTTCTGTTCTACTCGATACTAATTTATTTTATTCACCTCGATAACACACCGCCATATTTTTTTCACATCCATATATTCGGCGCATGTCGTTGACTAATGACAGTTGCTTTGACAGTTTGCAAGAAAAGTCATTCGAGAACACATCTGCGCGGGATTTCAATTTATTTTGTTTGTGATTTTTAATTTCTAAAAATTGTTTATTTTTTTTGTTTATAAAATAAAATTGTTATAAAAAGAAGTAAACATGTCAACAAAAACACTAACAAGCGATTTAGATAATTGTTTAATCAATTTCGATCGCAAAGTGTTAGTCACAAATTTGCTGGACGAATACGGTGGATTGTTGGAGGAAACTGCAAAAACTGTTCAAGAATTTCTCGCCGCTGAGGAGCAAAAAGGCAAAGAATTCGAAAAGATATTCCTTCTTCGTGGAAGACATTTGGAGTCTGAGGATGAGGTTATTACTTTGGTTCGCGGTGATAAATTGAATCAAAGAAAAAACGGACTCAGAGATGCCCACAGCATGCTTTATAGTGCAGAGATTGTTGGCGGGTCCAAGTCACCTCCAACGGAATTTGTTCCATTGCGACAGATGGCTATCAAGTTGGATAATTTGGTGGTGAGAGATATACCGGTGAGTCGTGGGTTGTTGCCAGTTTCAAATGGAACTAGTTCCACTCATGTAAACAAAGAGCCGGCAGCAGCGACAAAGAAGAGTGAAGGAGCTCTTGGAGCGATGTTCAAGAAACAAGAAACTACAGCTAAGGCCGTTCCGGAAACAAACACACCAAAGAAGTCCGAAACAGAGAAAAAAACAGACAAATCGGGCCCTCTGGGAGCCATGTTCAAGAAGCAGGAAGCAGCAGCGTCTAAAAAAAGCCCTAAGGGTGAACAAGAGAAGAAAACAAACCCATTGGGAGCAATGTTTAAGAAACAAGAAGCAACTGCTGCCACTAAAAAGTCTCCCACCGAGACCAAAGACAAAACAGATTCAAAATCTTCCAAGAAAGGTATGACCAATTTCCTCACAAAGAAGGAAGAAAGCCAAAAAGCCAAGTCACCAGCTCCTAAGAAAAAAGAAAATATTATAAAGATCAAAGAAGAGCCACCAGCGGCAAATGTCTCTGTGAATTTGTTCGAGGAGAGTGAATCCTCGTCGGACGATGAAGAGGCCTTAGACGCTCTCAAGCGCCAGGTATTTACAGACGATGAAAATGACAAACCATCAGTAAGTAATAAACGTCGTCGTATCATTGATTCCGATGACGAAGATGAAGATACCGGTCCAGAGGTTAAGATCGAACGTAAAGAAGTCATAAACGATAAAGAGCAGGCAGTAGAAGTTGAGCCAGAGGTCGAGGAGGCACCGAAGAAATCCGAGACATTCATAGATGAGGATGGATTTATTGTAACAAAGAAGCCTAAAAAGCAGTCAGCCCCAAGGAAACCCAATCCAACTCCAGTGAAAATTAAAAGTCCGTCGAAAGTAAAGAAGGAATCACCAAAACCAACAAAAAAGAAGGAAGCTCAGAGCAAGACAGCAGGTCCGAAAACAAAACAGGGGAATATTATGAATTTCTTTACAAAGAAATAAAAATAAGTTATTGGATTGGGGAGAATTTGAAGCGAGAAGGGAAAAAGGTCTTTGAGTTAAATAAAAATTAAGATTTATGTTAAAAGATTTGTTTTTTGTTATTTTTTCTCTTTTTAATTCTTTTAGGTGAAATTTCAGCAAATCAAAACTTCCGGTGGGGCGAGGGGGGTACACGTGACACCAACCGTATATGAAAAACTGTTATCCATGTCAAAATGTTTTTAAAGTTGGCTTGAGTTATAATGGTCGTCTTTTCAAGCTTAAGGTCTTAAAATCGAGGGTAAATAATGGTCAGAGGCTAAAGTTGTTGTTGGTTTTGTGGTGAATTTCGAGTTATGTCCTAGCGCTGTTTTCGTGGGATGACGCTCTTTTAAGAAAACTTAACATCGATATGGTTGAGTAAAGAAGCTTGTAACTTTCAGTTTTGATGGTCATAATTTCAAGTTTAAGGTCTCAATCTAGGATAAATAAAGGGCCAATGGAAGTATTTTATAATCTACGGGTCTGGATCAGGACAATTTTTCAATATGTAAAACTATACGAACTTGAGATATTGTTGTTGTTGTAATGCATGTTGAAAATTGATTCTGTTCCAGATCCTTTGATAATCGGCCTTATCACAGGCCACGTCGTAATAGATTCGTACTATGAATCTCTAAAAAAGTATCACAGCACCGTCGTTGTAAGAAAAATATTACCACGAATTTGTGGGAGTTCGATACCACTTTTCACGAACTCCTGATTTCGTTTGGAAATATTTCTTTTAAGGCGGCAGCTATATTTTTACGAAGGGGGCATCTGATAAGGCCGAATAAATCAGGGCTCATGTTGCGGAAGTAATTTTTTTTTATATAAATATTTATGTATAAAACTAATTTTTTATCGTACTTTCAAAGATAAGCTGTGAATACACAAAATAAAATAACTCAAAAGTCAAAACATAGATAAATACAACCGGAAGCTTCCCAGGCTCTATTACAGTTCTTGCTTTTCTTTTTTTAATTATCAAAATTATCAACTCTGAGTTTCTTCAGCTTTACACTTCGACATATGGTAACACTGTCATTATATTTATTCATTTATTTTTAACATCAACAAAATATTCCATCGATTTTCTCAGGAGAACTTGTTTCTTATTTTGGAAGTTTTATACTTTTACAAAAAAGAATATTTTATTCAAGAACTTTACACGATCGGCATAGTTAAATTCAATAAAATTAAGTCTTTTTTTTAAATATAATTCTGAATTCCAAATGAATCATGTATTGCCTAGGAATATTTTTTCCTATATACCTTATCAGCTTTAAAGTAGAACAATGTTATAATAATTACGCAGAATAATTTTAAGATACAAATTCTATGTACATATTATATGGTAAAAAAAGACTAAGAAATGAGCATACCCTATCTCCACAAATGTAGAAAAAGATATGAATGAGTAAAGTTCCATTAATAGGAATACAATTCTAAAACGTATTTGGTGAAACAATTTGGGTATAGTGGAGGATTTTTTTTTTGAAGAAAGGAAGGAATACTTGTAAGTTTCTGAATAAACTAGAGCTATTAATTGATGAAAAAAACCTATTGTAATTGAAAATATTTTTCGAGTAGTAATGATCAATTAAGAAAACGTCAAAGTCATGCTTTAAAATTTCAGCAAAGTTTCATTGTTTTTAAAGGGTCGGGTTCAACACATGAAAATCTACATCTGAAAATACAGATTTCTGCATTTTTTAGGCTTCTGATTGGCTTGATTTTATGCAAAGTTTGGTGACTTTTAGCTGGCCAATCAGAAGTTCGAAAAATTCATAAATAAAAAAAATAATTTTTTCAGATGTAAAATTTCATGTGTTGAACCCAGTCAATGCTTCAAAAAAGAGAATAGTTTTTGAAAAAAAAATATAAGGTTCACTTGGGTGAAACCTGGGCAAAGTTCAACGACAGGAACTAGTGATATTTTTGTGCATGACGTGTTAAGCTACGATTTGACGGTAAACGCAAATGGTGAATGTATTCCCAACGTACGTCAAAATGACGGCACACATTACCAATAATTTTACAAGGCGGAGCGGCGCGGCGCGCGTGGGTTATATACTGATTAAGTGAGCAGAAGGTTTCAGAATCAAATCCCTGAAAAACCAAATATTTATTTCCAATAAAATAAAATTGTAAACATTTCAGAAAGAGAAGAAATCGTGGGGAAAAACGAAAAACTAGGCACCACTTACCTACCTACTTGAAGCAAATATAAATTTGTTTTGAGCCCAAACTAAGAGCCAAATATTTATTTATGTATTCATTTATACATAATTTAAATGATTAAAAAAAATTTTAAATACCCACAATGAAAAGAGCAAATACAAAACAAATTTGTATGAAAAAGTCAATATTCCTATTTCACTTTATTTTGTTGCACTTCAACCATAATTGAAATAACAAATAAATTAAAATATTATTTTTTTGTTTGTTTATTTTCACTTTTATTTTAGATACGTACCTTCTGAATGATATCTACACTATTTAATTGGATATTATTGGCACTCAGAAAAAAAAATTGAATTTATTTCAGTGCAAAACTTATTGGGAGATGTTGTAGTAGGTATATGGAAAGTCAATCAAATTATTTAGGCTGTATGCATTTTATGCAGGGCACACATTTAACAAAACTAATAAATGAAAATTCAAATTACAATGAATTAAAGATTTAAGTGTCTTTCATAAAGGACGCTCGGAATTTTTTAAGGTTATAGTGGCGGCGGCCATTTTGTTAAAGTACCATCTGTCGAATTTATTGTGAATTGGAAACAAAAATTCTATTAAAAATAAAAGTATGGGACCTTATTTTGGTGTAAAACTTATTGGGAGATGTTGTAAATAAAATTCAATAAATTGTTTTATGAATTTAATACAAGGCACACATTTAAATAAACAACTAATAGGTACCAGAAAATTAGAAATAAATTAAAGTTTTAATTGTATTAAAGTCTACAACAATAAGGACGCTCGGAATTTTTAAAGTTATGTCGGCGGCCATTTTGTTTAAGTAACAGCTGTCAAATTTATTGTGAATTGGTTCAAAATTCTATAATGTCAATTCACAATGGAAAGAAAGAAAAAAATTGAATTTATTAAAAAAAAATATGGACCCTTATTTCGGTCGAAAACTTATGTCGAATTCTTTTCAACAAAAGAATCGATTTTTTTCTAAAAAGAATCGAATTTTTTCTGTCGTTGAAAGGAATACGAAAAGACAAAAAGAATCGATTTTTTTTGTGATTGTGTGTGTGGCACTTGACAGCAGCAAATTTTGAAGTAAAATATCCAGAAAATATTCAATTTGGAAATTAAACAACCACAAATACTTACTATAAAATTCACCGAAAATTCGTTGCAACCAAAAACACAATTTGTTTTCATAAAAAAAAATTGTTTTCTTAAAACACTGCGGCATTGAATTTGACATTTTTAGAAATTTCAAATAACACTTGTCATATTATACCTTTTTTTTAACCCAGAAAACCATGTTTTTTTTATACTTTTAGTGAATAATTTTGGAAAAATTAATATTCAAACTCAAAATTATTAAACATTTTTCAAAGTTTTAAGTTATCAAGTACCTATATCATTTTTATATTCTTGCTCTTCGATTTTATCAAAACCAAGAAGACGTTTAGGGCCAGTTTCACAGAGCACGCTTAACAAAATAAGTGGCACTTAATTTTCCCATTTTGGCACTTTAGGCGCAGTTTTACTGTCTAGGTAAGTGACACTTAAGCGGACAATATGGGAGACTTAAGTGAAACTTTAGACTTTACTATGAAAAATGTATTATTTTATTTTTGTAAATAAAAAATATTAATGTTTTTGTTTTCAAAAATGATACATATTTATAATTTTATTTTCAAAAATGAAATAATACCTGAATTTTTCACAATAAATTGCTGATTTTTGGGACTTTTTTAATTAAATTACACAGTGGGACGACCCATAGCAATAAATAAAAAAAAAACAACTTTTTTCGCAAACAATGAAATAAAGGGTTTTTTATAACCTACTTTAAACTGGGTACACACTTCTTCTGCGCATAGAAAATTATTTTACCATGGATAATAATAATAATCAAGGTATTTGAAATTATGGCGTTTAAAAAATTGTTTCTATTTCATTGTTTTTTTAATGTGATTTATGTAATGCGTGGCCACTTAGAATGAAAAAAAATGGTGAATTTTAGATTTAAATCAACTTTTCTCAAATACATAAAAAAAACTCTCGAGATCTTTCTTGTTTTATCATAGGCAATTTATATTTAAACCAAATCACGAAAGAAATTTTGCTCAAATTTGCAAACTTTTTTAATAATTGACATATTTGTAGCTTAACTAACTCCATCAATCAAAAATGGCAAACTTAGATTCAAAAAGAGAAGTTAATGAAATTGAAAAGCATGACTGCGAAAATTCATGGGTTACTAGTTTTAGAAGAACTGAATATATTGAACCTAATATTAAAAACTTTTCTAATTCTAATGTTGTCTGTAAGTAAAGTAAAAATGGAACCATTGCCAAAGAAAACGGGAGAGGTTCGGGAGAAACGTATATAATACTTAATTTTAGGTATTACCGTTATTTTTTAATAATTTTTTCCATTTTTACAATATTTGGAGACGGACGATGGGACCACTTCGGAGGAAATGTAAAAGCAAAAGAGACAGGGGAGATGGATAAGTTGATCGCAGAGAAAGCATTATTGAATTATGATTTTTTAATGTTTTTTTGCTTGCGTTTGAATAAAATTGTTGCATTATAAAGGTTTTGTTTTTTTATAACCACAGTGTTCCAAAATTCACGCCAGAATTAATTTTAATTACAAATTTTAATTTTTTGGTATTGATTCATAAAACATTCACAGTCCTATTTATAAACCCATTCCAAAGTATGTCTAACTTTGGACAACTGTCCAACTACAAAATCTTATTTATAATCATGTTCCATCGAGTGTCTAACTTAGACACTGCAATTGGCTGTCCAAACCTATTCTAAAGTGGGTATGTTCAATGCACAAAAAGCTGAAAATTAAATGAAATGTTCATTGAATGTATCCAAATGTTCACGAAATTGACAGATTACAGGGATGTTTGTGAGTGCTTGAGAACATATTTAGACAGCTGTTGGAATGCCTTTATAAATAAGGAGATGTCCAAATATTTAGACAGTGGCTAGCTGGACAACTGTCCAAGAGTGTTCTAAGGAAATCTAATAAATACGACTGTCAAAATCCTGATGGGCTTTGCAAGACACCATGGCGCAAAATTTTAAACGATTTAGTACGATGTTAACACCTGTTTATCATACACTTATTCCGATAAGTTTACACTGCGAAGTTGGGCATTAGTTTTCCATATTTGGCACTTAAGTGACACTTATTCAAGTGTGAAATTGGGCCTTAAGCATCTGGTTTTGAGTGTTTAACTAAAAATTGATAAAGGCATTGATTAATTCAGTATTTTTGGTTATGAGCCTCATAAACTTATGCGATCGCTCATAATAATTACCAACCGAAACGCCATGATTCCGCTGTGTCTTGATGGAGTGTCAAGGAGAAGATTCAATGATAAAAGCTCTAAGAGCGATTTGGACTTTTGTAAAAAAGTGAGGAGCATATAGGGGCGATATAAAAATTATTTTAAATAATATGTAAATGATTATTTTTTTGGACTCTTTTTTGAAAAATACAAAAATAACCACTGAAGCTGTAAAGCAAGTACTTGCGACTTAGTCGTGTATTTAATATTTTTTACACCCAGCTTCGACCATATTAGGTCTATGGGGTCTATCTATATGTACTTTTTATTCCTTCAAATATATAAAAATATCCTCAATTTCCATAATTGAAGTTTTTTCTTATGCTATACTCAGTTGGTGTATGTAGGTTTAAGGTAGGTATCCAATATTATGCATCATGGATGCGAATAGTGATTTATTTAGTGAATTGCAAATTAAAAAAAAAAAAAAACAAAACAAAACAACAAAAAAATACAAGAGAGAATTATGTAGGTATATACTCTCGAAAAATACCTTTATATAAAAAAAAACATTATTTTAATTCAACAAAAAACAAAAAAAAATTATATAAAAATGAATAGAAGACGACGCGTGTTGGGATCGGTTTATCATTTGGTCGTATAGGTTTATTATTGGGAACGTATTTTTTTTTTTTAAATTCCCATCCTGCTATCATCACACTTTTTTGCATGATGTGAATAATTCACATCAGACACAGACTTCTTTTTTTTTCATTAACTTCGATTATATTTTACTATATAGAAACGACGACGGACAAGCAGAGAATTGTGTGTGTGGCTGGCTGGCTATAAAAATAGGAGAGGGCTGGACTGTTGTATAAAAACCATCAGAAACGTTAGGTTTTTGGGTTTTGCGTCATTAAAACGGTATTGTTGAGTAGGTAATTGGGTTTTGGGGTTTTTGTGGTTTTAAATTGAAAATTGAATAGAAAATATAGGATACGAATTTCAATGGAATTTTCACGTTTTGTCTAAGCTTGTTGAATAATATTTTAAAAAAATGCTCTGAGAACAAAGGGACGACGATGTTAAATATATACAAAATAATTAAGAGAAGTTTCTTATTTTGATATTTGATATTGTTGTAAAAAATATTGGCATATTATAAATGAGTGTTGTGTACCGGTATCATGATTGATAAATAATTGGTACCTTCCCAAGTTGGTGTTATACCGCGCTCGTTCGTTGGCAGTTCGTCGCCCGAGAATTGTTTTGTCGTATAAACCATTTGAGCAATTTTGGGAAATCGCATTTTAAGTTTCGCGTTTAAATAAAAAAGAAACTGACCGATGAAGTTTTCTACAATTTTAATAAAATTTTGTGTGGAAAATCTTCTTTTGATTAAGGTATTCCAGATTGTTGAGTCGGTTTTAATTTTTAATCTATAGAGGATTATTTACAAGATCATTTTGTCGTATACGCCACGAAAATCAGTACTTTGTTCGATCCCCATGCACATACGACAAAGTGAACACAAATGCGTTAGATGAATGCAATACCGAACCGAGCGAGATTTCCGATTTTGTCAAAACTAGAAGACATTTTAACATCTGGTTTTTAGTGTTTGAATACAAATTGGTACGAGAGTTGAATATTAAAAACAAAATTACTAGAAAATAATGTAAAATTTTGAACAAAATGAGTTTGAAAGAAACTTTCTTCATTTTTTTTTTAAATTTGAGTTTGAAAATTAATTTTTCCAAAACTATTGCATAAAAAAAAAATTTAAAAACGGAATTAATGGATGGATTTTTGGGTTTAAAAAAGGCATAACATGACATTGTAAGTGATACGGTTGATTTTTAATAATTTTGTTTGTAACTAAAAAAAAATGCAGTTAATCCTATATACGTACGACAAAACAATATTAAAAAAAATATCGCGGAAATACATGGATATTTTGTCGTATATGCCAAAATTTGGCGTTTACGACAAAACAAAACTAAGGGATGAGTTATTTTGTGCGGATATACGACAAATGCATACTGATTTTCTCAGTAACGGTAAATGATAGGTCAAATCTGATTTCAGAAATGGAAAGAGGACCTTTGAAAACATAGAACTGCATACCCACTTTAAAAAAGTGCATTTTGGCGTTTACGACAAAACAATTCTCGGGCGACGAGTTGTTTCTCGTTTCACGGCGAAAAGAATTGAAGAAAGTAATTAGACAAAAAAAAAAAAAATAAAGACGTCAAAAAATGTTGAATAAAAACTAAAACAAATTGATTCAAAATAGCTTTTAACGGCCTTTAAGTCCTACAAAAATTGGCGGTTCGTCCCGGCGATCTCACTTGGACTCATCAGTTGACTATAGTGTTGTTGAAAATAGTGCTAAGTCTTCTACTTGGCTGATGTATTTCAGTAGTATAGTATATAGAATTTGTATTATTAAAAAAACCTTCTTAAAATAAATTGAATTTGCTACTATTTTTCATTCATTCCAATAATTTATGTGTTTTAAGAGAGCTGAGATTTTGTTTCCAGAAGTTTAGTACGAGAATTATCTGTAACAAGTGTGTTTTTTTTTAAGGAACGTCAAATTGCATCAATTGAGTTCTCAGTGAGATTTTTTTTTGATCCTAATGGATCAGCATGATTTGGTTATAGTGCGATAGATCGTCTGTTACAAATCTAGCTTTTTTCATAAATTTCTGAATTTAAGGTAGGTACCTACTGAATATGGTAACCAGGTTGATGCTATTTGAATAGATTTCCCCAACACATTTGTTACACTTAAGTGCGATAAAGGAACTCTGAATTGCTTAGATTTCCACTCTGACCCTTCGTTGGTTCGAAAATAATTTTTGTCTAATCACAAGCGAAAAATCAAAAATTGAATAAAGGAGATTCTTAGCTATTCAGGTGTTCCTCACGGCAGTCATTTAGGGCCTGTTCTTTGCATATATCGTTCATTAATGTTCTTCAATCAAGAATTCGGTATTCTGTGTTTGCTTTTGCAAATTTGCGAATTAAAACAAAAATATTTACGGCACATGGCGGCACAAGTTGAGCACAATACATCACAACTTTTTACTTGCGATATATAGGTTACTATATGGCAAGTTATGGATTCGTAAAAAAAATCGAACTCGGGATTTTGATCAAAATTGACATTACGATGATAGCGCGAAGTCGAAAGAAGTGGGTGTCGCAATTTTGTCCGTCTGTCTGTCTGTCTGTCCTTTCGGCTGTAGCCTAAACGGGTCCGTCGATTTTCTTCAAAGTTGGTACCATAGCGTTTTTTTAGCATTCCCCCACCCGTTTTTTCATCTTTTTTAAAGACCAAAAATAACGGTACCTGCGGTACAATTTTTTTTAGCAAAAAATGAAAATCTTATTTTTCTCAAAAACGTGCGCACAACTTAAAAAAAAATTCAGTAATATTTTTTACAAAAATGTAACCATTTTATAAAAAAATTCCGAAAATGGTTAAAAATGGTACCTCCCATAGAATCATTTTTTTGATTTTCGATGTTCTCAAAATCAGTTAAACTGATATTGATCAAATTATTTATGGAGAATGTTTGAAAAATTTTTAAAAAGTTTTGTATACCAAAATTTTCAATTTTTTTTTTTTGATTTTTTAAAAAAGTTTCAACATTTTTTTTTTGAGAACTTAATAATTCGAAAACTACTGGGTCAATTTTTATTAAACTTAGCACCCAGCAGTTTTTTAACATTATCTAGCAGATTTTTTTTGAAAATCGAAAAAGATAGTGCTAATTTCACACTACGTTTCTTCGCAAAATTTTTTGTATGTTTTGAAAAAATATTTAATAAATAAACAAAAACTTGGTGCTCATGGGGGGAGGGGGGCGACTTCCGGACCCGGAAAACACTCCCTTGAATCCGCCACTGATGAGAATTATTACCTTTAATATGTGTACTTTGAGCTAGAGCTGCTTTCTGTAATCGTATTGATTGTCCAGAACTTCTCTCTTTTTCATCATGCTTCCTATAGGCCGTCAAGGCTGAAGCAATTATCGTTTTTTCCGTTTATATACACAAACTGCTGTAGATTTAATCCAATTTCAAGATTTAGTCCTTAGTTTAATTTTATTTGTCAAAATATTGCCTCGCGATTTAAGCAGGGATGTTTTTAAAAATACTGTTTTAAATTTCAGCTAAATTACATCCATTTTTGTTAGATTCATTTTTTTAAAGTTATGTTTTAATATTAAGGTACAATTTTGTAAATGAGAATTGTTTAATCTAAGGAACCCTTGAAATTTCTAACTGCAGCTGGACACAAACGTAATAGCTTTGACTTTGTAATTTACCGCCGCGCAAGTCTATGTTTTTTTTTAATATAATTACTTATCAACGAATAACGCACAGTATAGACATGAATAACATTCATTTGTCACAAAATTATAACAATTAAATGCTTAACAAAAATCTCTATTTAACTGAGCCATATGCCAAAACCTAAAATAAATAATAACCAGACCAGCTGGCAACACAAAATACTTTCCGAAAAAAAACACAGAACTGAATGACGTCAGAATTATCATTTTTTCACTAAAATAGTCAAAAACAAAGTTCCCATCACAAGGAGTCCCCATATACATACATACATACCTACTAAGGAGTCTTATAAATGTTTATAAGAAAATACAGTTAAATATTATAAACAAAATTATATATTATTAAATTTAATTGAACACACAAAATTATATAAATAAAACATACGTTTTTTATCGGACTGCAAATTGATTAACATCAAATTTCCTCGAACCAATTGAATAAACTTACCTGAAAATAGAAAAATAAATATAAAAATGAGTAAGACAGTTATCGATAAAAAACACAATTTGGATTATAAAAAAAACTACAAATTGCTAATTGTATACATTCTCTTGACTAGGATAAATAAAAACTGAATGCCAGAGCCACTAGAGAGATGAATATAAATACATTTCTTTATAGAACTTTATCTTTTATTTTTATTTAAAATATCATTTAATTAGAGTCAATTCCGCTTATTTGAATTACACATTGAACAAAATAATAGGATTGAGAAGTTTTACTTAAAATAAAGTAAACAAAAGAAAGTTTTTTTTTTTTATTTTAGATAAACAAACAAAAATTGTTTTGTGTCCAAAAACTATAACCGCTAAAGTCGAGTTCAGACGAAATTGAGATTTGTATGTACCTAATTACATTCAGCATGTCCCAAACTATTTTTGTAAATTTTATTTCACTTTGTATCATACAAATTGGAGAAAATTGGAATTGGAGATTTTTTAAATTATATTCTTTATTTATTTAGAGCATATTCTTGTAGAGCATATTTTAATTTGGAACTTTTCATAAACACAGTTCAAATTTCAATCAAATTGGAGAGAAAAAACATTTGGAATTCTGAACAATTCTTGTCTCAACACTTTTTAGTTAGATGGAGGACAGCAAAGTTTGCAATATAATCGGTGTTTTCATGTTTCAATCTAAACTGAAAATTGGGAAAGTTTCTGCTTTTTTTCTTTTCGAAAGAAATCGAAAGTATCGTTTTTTTTTTTTTTTAGGGAACAAAATTTAATAGCCGCTACTTTAAGGAACAACGATTTATGATAATTGTATGTATTTATACTTATAAAGTTATGGTCCACAAATTGCCATTTCAGCTAAGCGGTGTCGACAGTTTTATTAATATACTAAATGTGGTGCTATACATATATAGTTTTTATTTATTTACCCTCTAATTAGTATAAACAGGTGTGTGGGGTATATAGGCAGATACTATAAAGATAAGATCATAGCAGACCCTCAACTGAAACTAATAAAATCAATTAACTATACCAGAAGACTTTTTTTATAATTAAGTAAAATTTATATAACTGTCCTCCAAACAATGTCAATTAAAAAAAAATTAATTTACTTACAAAGAAGTAACACCATAAATGATGACTCGGAGAAATTTTTATTTTCCAGTTACTAAAGGTGAAAAAACCCGAAAAGAAATCAAGTAACAAATGTTTAAGCAATATACTGATAGCGGTAAGTTGGTTTAATCCCATGTCAATAATACTAAGTTTTAGGTTTAAAATTCACATAACGGAAATATAGAGTTTTGGTGATTTTTTTTGTTGAGAAAAATACCTTATTTTTGAGGTTATTCCCAAATTTCTCGTTAATGGTTTCATTGATCTTGTTATAATTTTACACTTCGGTATTTAAAAATAGTTCTTATATGCATTATTACTATTCACATTTAGAAATTTTACAAATACATAATTTTTATATTAAAAAAAATAAAATAAATTCCTTTTACCTACTTAGTAATTTTGACTTTTGACATATTACAATACAGAAAACGGGAAAAAAATCTCAATTTTCAAATTGTATGTTGTGTCACTGACCGGAAATCTAACCCAAGATTTTCGGCGTAACATTCCTACTAGAGGAATTATTATTAATAAACATGGGCAATGGTGTACCTCAAGGTAGTCACATCGGTCGACTACTTTTATTGTTTTTTTTTGTATCAATGACGTTTGCTTCTATAGTAAAATTCTGATGATACCAAATTATTTAAAATATTATAAGAAATTAGTCTGATTTTCTGTATTTATTCGAAATGCCCTTAATATTACTTTCCGATTAAGATTCACATAACAATCTCTTTTCGAACGTGTCAAAATGGCACTCAATATCCATTTTTAGTGGACAAAATTCAATATCATATAATTACAGCATAAATCAATCTTTTTTAGCGGTGAGTTGAAGGAGATTTAAATTAATCGTAGACATGAATGTATTAACAGTTTACTCAGGGAGCATTTTTCAGTAGAGAATTCATCCGGATTGACTTAAGGAACTCAAAGGATAAAACACCAAAATCATTTGGTTAGGAAATCCCAAGTTATCTCAGGTTTTGCTTAAGTATCGCATTGGAAAATTGAACCTTAATAGAATAAACAAAATTCTTGTGACTCTTTCTACATTCAGTCACCTTCGAATCGATAAAATAAGCCAAGAAACGATGAAGAAATTGAAACAAATCATATGAGTTTTGTTTTATTTTTCAATGTTTCATGACCAATTTTATCGATGCGTGTGTTACGAACGTATGCACAGATTTAATTAATTGTGGACATGAATTTATTAACAATTAACTCAGGAAGCATTTATTCATTTCATCCAGATTGACATAACAAATTCGGTTTAGAGAAAATTATTAAAAAAGGTTCAATTCAAGTTTTTTTTCGAATTTTCATCTTGACTTTTATCTTACTAATTATGGTTTCAATGACTCGTATGAAACATATATGAGGCGGATAAAAACTATGTTATTTTTAACTAGAGTTAAAATTGAAACAGAAATTGTATGGGTGTTCTTAATATTCGTCACTCATCCAATGTATTTTTTGCATTAAAATTCTTAAATGTGATGGTTGACTTGTGTGATTTTTTATTTATATTATTTTGTTATTTGTATTGTATATAAATCTTAATTTAAAATTCTTTACTTAGTTACATGTTTAAAATGCACATAATAGAAAGATAGAGTTTCGATGATTTTTTTTTTTTTTTTGAGAAAAATAGCTTATTTTTGAGGTTATTCCCAAATATCTCGTTAATGGTTTCATTGATCTTGTTAAAATTTTACACTCCGGTATTTTAAAATAGTTCTTATATGTATTATCTGTTCAAATTTATAAATTTTACAAATACATAATTTTGTTTAAAAAAAAAATTCTTTTTACCTGCTTACTTAGTAATTTTGACTTTTTTTTCACTTGTTAACAATCAACTGTGTTCAACAACAAAAAAAAATCACGGGGAAAAATGTTTTCCATCGCTAATATACCATGAAAATTTTTCCCCGACAATTTAGTCCCCTTTCTCATGAGGAAACTCAGTTTTGCCATTAACTTTCAGTTTTTAGATGAGTATCAACGATTTGAAGAAATTTTTTTGACCATTCATCTTTACACCCACTAGTCTATTTGTCGTAAGCAATTAAAATGGTGCTTAAGGCACTTTTTTCAAAATTTGCGTATCTAAGGGAGCTATCAGATGGTGAATAAAATTTGTTTTAAAAACTTATTTTTAAATGTTCTAAATATATTTTTAATAAACAAAACTGCATTAAAAAAAAAAAAACATTTCCTTAAAGCATGAATATAAAAGGTCCTTATGCAATTTTTTAAGTCAATTTAATAAAAAAAACTTAAATAAATCAAACAAAATTTACTGCTTTCAATTAGTTTAAATATTTTAGAAATTATATGTTTTCGCTTTTTTTACTCGGTTTCATTTTCAACTTTTTTTTAGCCTCTATTTGATTGTTAATGCCACGTATATTCAACCAAACAACTTTAAAAGGAAACTAAAATCTCTTACGATTTTTGCTCCTCATTGTAAAAGTAAAAGTAAGGTAGGTACAAGAGATTTAAGAAGAAATTGAAAGAAAAATCTTCAGGAGCTTGTCTTGCCTTATCGCGAAAAAGATTTCCCGGGTTAGGTTAGGTTTATGTGGTTGTCAGCAGAACGCTGGACACACTTAGACCATTGGTTGGCCCATTGTGATACCACAGGAATCTAGGAAACTTTCTTCCTACTCGTTGAACCATTTAAAGCTTCTTACGAAGCGAGCGAAGATATTAATGTCATGACTTGCCAGATCACTAGGATCATTGTAGTAGAATTCTCCTAAGTGGAGCCTACGTCTTTGAGATAGAGCAGGGCATGGACAGAGAAGGTGATGAATCGATTCTTCCTCTTCTTCGTCCATACAACTCCTGCAGAATACGTTAGAAAATACACCAAGCCTATTAGACAGTGTCCAGTAATGACACCTATGACGTAGCTAATGTGCAGTCTGCTTAGAGATAACAAGTTCCTAGAGCGCTTCAGATCCAGCATAGGCCTGATCTGTTTTGTGGCCTGACATGTGGCAATATTACTCCACCTAAGATTTGTTCTCTCTATTGCATCTTGCTTTAGCATAAGTTTACAGGTAACGATGGGTATACCTATATTTGTCCGATTTGACAGTATAGGTAGTAAAGTTCCACTTTTGGCGAGTTCGTCTGCTGTGCAATTGCCTGGAATGTCCCTATGATCCGGCACCCAGCAAAGGTGAATATTGAACTTCTGTGCCATCTCCAATAGAGATGATCGGCAATTAAGGGCAGTTTTTGAATTTGTAGGGACAGAATCCAGAGATTTAATGGCTGCTTGGCTATCCGAGAAAATACTGATATCACGTTTTCTTTTATCGCCAAAAGTTCCGCCTGGAACACGCTACAGTGATTGAGAAGACGGAAGAAGAGACTTAGTTTCACCTCCACCAACCCCGTCCTCAGTTTTAGAACCGTCAGTATAGATGTGGAATGTGGATCGATTCATCTTCCAGGGAAGTCAGGTCCTCCCAGAGAGATCTGGAAGGAATGGTAACCTGAAAGTTTTTATGGAACTGTAGCTGAGGGGTAGTGTAATCTGTGAAACTTGGGAGTGATCTGAGAGTTCAGAATGATCGAGTGGCCAATATCATTGTTGGACCATTGTGAGGAGACTTTAAGACGTATAGCTGTGCTTGCCGCCGTTTGTTTGCAAAATATATCGAGAGGTGTGAGATGGAACAGAATATCCAATGCAGCGGCAGGGGTCGTACGGAGTACTCCACCCATGCATCGGCAAGCTGAAAGTTGGACCTTGCTTAGTTTGCCAACATTTCACGGGAGTTTTTTTTTTTTGGGAAATTTATTCTTAGGAATCATCTTCGCAATTATTAAAGGAAATATTCCTTTCAGTAAAATAGCTATCATGTGTAATTTTTTTAGGGAACTATTTCTCTAGTGCAATGCCAAATATTTCCGCAAGTAAAAAAATTATTTCGTGGGAGATTCGCGGTTGGAAACCCCCGGTACATTTTTTCCATATTTTTTTCGCAATAAATTGACGATAGGATCGAATGAAAAAATTACCGGGGAAAAATTATTCACGATAGGTAGCTATTTTGTTGAAAGGAATATTTTCCCTAATTTCGAATATAATTCTTGATAGATATTTTCGCAAAATGGGAAAAACCTCTGGGGATAGGGCGAGTATCATTTTATTATTGAACCATAACCACGCACATTCAATATCTATCCACTTTCTTTGGATTTGAATCACAAGACCAATTGAAAATTCAGAAGTTTTACTATCTCTTTGAGGCTAAGGGGCCAGGGGGGATCTTATAACCCCATGCATGAACCTATTTGATCCGCGCTTGGGTCAAATGTCTAGTCTAATGTACCTACTATTTAGAATTTTACAAAATGTTTTTGTGTAGATTAAGATAAGATATGTTTTATTTGTTTAAATGTTATTTACTTACATTATTATATTCTAAACAAACATAATTAGAGAATTCAGTTGAAATGTGTTTCAAGTGAAATAAATATTTATATATTTGTTCTGAATGAATAAATTTATTCATATAAATAGTTTTGTATTATATAAAAGTGTCGTTTCTAGCTACATATTTTATATCGATTGTTGAATGATTAACCACAACCGAGTTGACTTCCAACCAAAACACATTCGTTTGCATTTCTTTAAGGTAAGTAAGAATAATAATATTTTAGACGACGACAACAATAATTATTATACTGTATTTACTTAAACCATATAAAAAATAAAACTGTTTATCATTATAATATGACATAAACAAACAAGTTTATACTACCTATATCTATATGGAAAATGTGTGATTAATTAATTTTCTGCACATTCATATTTGATTTAAAAAAAAAAAAAAAAACACGTTAATTGCATTATATGAATGCTAAAGATAAAATATCAGTAATTGTTTTATATTTTTTTTTATATTCAGCTCATATAATCTCAGAAATCGTGAATGAAGCTTACTATCGATATTTACGTTAAGAAAATTTTAAGCAAAATTACCTTGAAAAACCTATATAACAACAAGATTTACTATCTTTTCTGATTAAAATATTTCAATTCCTTGGGAATAATAAGAGTGACCAGATATACTTTATTACAAATGCTAAATAAAACAAAATTGGATCATATATCGCACAACATATCAAACAAACGATTATGATTTTTGTACTCATTTAATTTAAACCTAAAAGTATAAAAATTAATTGTTTTTTTTTTTGTTGTTCGCTCATACTCAACTGAACATCTTTCGATTTGCACGGGGATTATATTCGTTTTGAACAAGTTAAGCACCACGGCACCGAAAATTGGAAATTTCGATCGTAAAAATCCGAAATTGCATACTTTCAGGGGTGAATGATGGCGATATCTGAAAAAATCATTTTGGGAAGGAGAAAAAATTGATTCTAATTATTTTAATTCATATTATCTTTTGTATGAAATTTGACCAGATTTTTTCCAAAAACCGCAATACAAAAATTAGTTAAAATCCTTAGAGAACATGGGGCAAAAAATCTTAGACTTTCTTTTTGCTGTGGATTTTTAATTTGCAAAATTGTCAAGTTTCTATCAAAGTTGATCAGATCCGTTGCGATAATTGCGTACAAAATTTTAGACTTTCTTTTTGTTGGCGACTTTTAACTTGTCAAGTTTCTATAAAATTCGATGAGATTTGGTCTAAAAATCATTTTAAATACAAAATTTAGTTATAATCCTTTGGGAAAATTGTACAAAATTTTGGACTTTAATTTCTTAATTTGGTACACATATTAATGTAATATCTGCGCATTGAAATCACTTTAAAAAGTATATACACATATTTAAGCATATATTTTAAACCATTTCAAACAATAATTCGACTAAATTCATTACTGTGACAATTCTTTTTTCTTTAAATTTTGAATTTTCGTACCATATTCTGACCTTAATTTTTGTGAAGCCAAATTTTCAAATAGAAAAAACAATGTAATATGGTACAAGGGTTTGAATTCAAAATTTCTCAAATCATAAATCAGTACCGAATTTCTTTGAATTTCATCAAGAATTGTCTTGGGAAATTATTTTGGTTTGCTAAAATTCAACACACAGAGCACTGTTGACTGTAGCTGGCGGTGATTTGGTCAAATTTTAAGTCTTCTTCCATCAAGGATCAATCAGTTTCTTAAAAAATAAAATAATTTCCAGAATTAATAAAAAACACTACGGAGGCGAAAGTTGTAATTTTCGACCCGAAAAGTCGGAAAATTGTGACATCAACAGATTTTCATGGGGATTTTTTTTTTTTTAATTCGTATATTGATTCAGGTAAACACACTACGATGCCGAAAATTGGAAATTTCAACCATAAATGTAAAAAAAAATCGTAAGAACCCAAAATTACATTGTTTTGAGGGGTAGATAGTGACAGGGGAAGATAGAGTGGATAGTGAAATTTAAATTTTGTTTTATTTAAGAAAAAGAGAATATTCATTCTAATGAATGACAAACACTATGAAATTGACAATCGGATATAATTTTGTTCCATATGAAAATTGGATCGCCAATAGGATTGTAAAAGGTTAAGTTGAAGCCCTATAAATTTAATTTTCACTTTTTATTTTTAAAACGCTAAATTTTTTGAAAAATTCCGTGCGAAGCCGGGCGAAGCATTTAGTAAGGTTTATATATATATGTATTTGTATATATAAACGTGCCTATTATACAGGTTTTTTTTTTCTCACATTTGGATGGCATTAAATCGGTTTAAAATCGAGACAAAATTCTTTATATAATTTCAACCTACAAGCTTAAGCAATTTTTGCGCATTTAGTGAACTCCATACCACTTGTTGTATCACTGGGTGGCTATAAGGGTGCTCGGTAATCCTAATTCTACCCGCATATCTATCTATCTATACCTAATCTTATACCCTAATTTGAACTGGAATATTTAAATGAGAGTTGATGTGAACCCTTCAAGTGGAAATTTTTGTGACCCTTCAAAAATACCCAAATCAAAGTCTCTTTAAATGAAGAAAAAGTATATGAAAACATGTACTATAGTTACCTTCCTACTCCCATGATGCAGAATTTATATAAATCTTCACTTTTCCAAACATCAATTCTATTACGTGTCTAAGTTCCTTAAGCATAATGTAAACCGGAGGCTGCTTTGAAACTTTGCAAAAAGAACCTTTTTTTCTTCTACTTTACATCTGTTCAAAAAAAAAAAAAGTTTGAAAACTTCCCAAACAAATCTTTCATCTCAACTCATTATAAGGAGCAGGAGCAGTAGCAGTAGCAAAAAAAATGAACAAAGACAACCCCACGTTCAGACAATTAACTTTGTATATATATAAATAAATATATATACCAACTTCATTCAATCGCTCAAGTGTCACATGAATCCCTTAACGAATCGAAACGAAATGATTGATTGAAATCCCCAATATCAAAAACAGAAGATTGCTCACTTTTATGCCAATAGAATATATATAAAAAAAAACTATACCTATACTCGTCGTATATAAACACGGGGATGGAAGTTCTATAAATAAATTCTCTCATTCCAGGATATTGAATTAATGAAATGGCTGCAGATCAGCTTTTGAGTGATTCCTTCGATGTACATATATTCTTTTGTATAGGCTTAGCGGTGGACGCATTTAATTAAATCGAAGTGCTCCCAATGGCGACAGCGAAAGGATAAAATTAAGAAGACAAAAAAAAAATTCAGGATTTATTTCAAAGGTAATTAATTCCACTTCAACTCTGTTGTGTGTCTCGGTCTCATGACTGTCCCAATCCTGATGCTGTGGTATATACATATACCTGTTCCGTGTTCGGGAAGAATAAAGAATCAATGAAGCAATCAGCAATAGCAAAATAATCCACCAGGAAAGTGATGGTTGTTATATAAAAAAAAAAAAAATTGGTCCTTCTATCCTTTTGTTCAATATGGAGCAATGACACAGAATTGGCGCAGAGAATTCAATTTCCTAATTAAGTCTCTGGAACTGGACTCTGGAGTCATGTTATAGTCTGGGGGCTAACAGTGACATATAAAGGGTGTTTTTTTTTTTATCTGTCACTTGATTTATGCTCAGTTTGGTTTGCCGTTTCATAATGAATAGACTTACTTCCGAACAACGTTTGCAAATCGTGCAAATTTATTACCAAAATAATGGTTCGGTTCCAATATTCGGTCGACATAATCGCCTAGCAGAGTAATTCGAGCAACCATGGATCGGTTTCGCACCATGTTTACTCTAGTGGAGAATGCGCATCCTCAGAGACGCCGCCGTACAGTGCGCACCGAAGACGCTATTGCTGCTATGGAGCAGAGTATCGAAGAAAACCCGAATGAGTCCATCCGCCATCACGCGCAACAATTGGAGCTGGGGCCCTCTTGGGCCTCTCGGCTGGAATTTATTCGAGACTGAAATCATTTTTAAAACATAATGGCAAACCCTTATCTTTATAATAAAGTTAAATTCTTGGCCATAACATTAAATTATATGCGTTTTATTTCTTCTTGAAAACCACTCGTCTAAAAAAACACCCTTTACATGGGGTTTGTGATTATTTTTTATATTTAAAAAAAAAAACAATTCCTATATATTTCGTTATAATTTTGGAGACATTTTTTTAAAGCTTAAACAAATGGTGGAAATGGGGGACAGATATCTTAGTTGGTAAAAAAAATAAAATATTAGTTGGTAAATATTTAAACTGAACAAAATGTATTCTAAAAATTAATTTAATTTTTGAAACTTTTGTAATATTGCAAGTAGGCCTTTTTTTTCGAAAATGTCAGTTGCATTAAAAATATAATTGCAGTTGGTATGTTTTTAAATGCAAACTGCACAAGGCTACTGTTTGAAAACTCGAAACGAAATTTGTATACCACATTCTAAAACTGCCACTCCGATTCAGCAGAAACTAGTAAGTTCACACGCACACATAAATGGCTGAGAGTTCTAAGTCACTTATACGACTGGTTCTCGTACGACCCGTCTCACCATTTATTTATTTATTTATTGAATTACTTAAACTTAAAAAATTGCCAACTAAAGATTATAATTATACTAGAATATGGATTACGCATCATCGTTTTTAAAACAATGTGTTACTCAAGAAATTTTCAATCAACATTCGCTTGATAAAAAAAAATTTTGGTCTGATGAAATCATCACTCGTAAATTTGTGAACAAAAGGAATATGGTTTGTAATCTTTTTCTTTTCAGAAAAAAACTAATAAATCATTATCAGCAAATTATTGAAATATCAGGATGAAATAATTCTTTCCGCTAAGTGATTTAAATTTTACCAACGTTATACTTGGTTTTTGAGCACTCCTGATACTAATGTTATCGAAGCAAGTGGAAATCTTAAATTGAACTACTAATTAATGAATTAATTTTTCTTGTGATTCACTAATTTAACGACGCAATTTTGTTTGTAATTTACTTTGATAGAACCATAAATGAAAGCAATTTATGGTTATATTACAGTGGAATAGTTGTAAGTTGGTGAAAATTTTAGACTTAGTTGTTGCACTCTGGTTTCTTTTTTTGTTACAAACACTTCGAAAATTCTTTAACTTTTAATTGCTTGTGGAGCTGGTATACAGTGGATGTAGTGCTTGACTGCTTTTTAAGTTCGAGTCCTAATGTCTTCGGAAAGTGCAAAGAGGTCTAAAAATGAATACGAAATATTTTTCTAAATTTTTATAAAAAGTCTTTTTCCGCTCGAGTCTCTTAATATGATTTCTAGAGTATTCCTATATGATTCCAGCATCAAAATATTGGTAATATGTAACAGTTAAAAAATAGCGAAAAAAAATCCATCACAGATGTCTCCAGCTCGACCAGCACAACAAAATTCCTGGTTTGACGAAATGTGCCGGCTTAACAAGATGTTTACAAAGCGGTCCTTCATAGAAGGACTAGGGCTGCCATCGAGCTCTACGAGCAAAAGAGGGAGGAAAGATAAATACTGGGCTTCTTAGAAGAAAAAAAGAAGAAGAAGGAATTGTGAAAGCTAAACCACAAGGTAACAAAGAACCTCTCAAGCTGACAGGGTACAATCGTTGTAGAATCGCAATTAATGCTGAGGATATGGGACAACAATTTTTATGAAAAAATGTTTCGGCAATGATGGATCGAATACCAATATCAGACAGATTGAACACTTTAAACTTTATGACGCAAATGTACATCCATATAATCCAAGGGCTGGCCACATGACGAGAATTTTAATTTTTTTTCTCGGTTTGGATCTCGTACAGCCCAGTCGGAATAAACTTTTAACGGGGAAAAATTTAATTGCACAAGTTTCTTTCACTATTCGTTAGAGGGGGCTATTAGAAGCATATGAGTAGTTTTTCGGGAAATCGACCTGAAGTTTAAACCACCATATTGAAATTGTCAAAAAAAATTACTTGAAATACAAAAAAAAAAAAAAAAAATATTTAAAAACAACAGCAACACTAACAATGCTCTTATCAATTTCAAGTCAAATGTCTTCTAGTTTTTGAGAAAATTGAAAATAATAAAATGTACTTTAGTACTTAATTAGTGCAAATAGTATTTTTAGGCCAATTTAAAGCAAGGATTGAATTTAATGTTTCACTAAAAATTGACAAGAGCAATATTAAAAACAAAAATAGTACTTTTTTATGTAAAATTTTGAAAAAAAATAGTTTCAAAATTTTTTCTATAATTTGTTTTTTTTTTTCAAAATTTTGAGTTTGAAAATTAATTTTCCAAAAAGTTTTTTTTTCTATTTTAAGTCAATTTTTTAAAAAAATTCAAGATGGTGGTTTAAGCTCCAACCCGATTTTCCCGGAAAACTACACATATGTAATATGTATGCTCCTAATAAATATAATGGTGAATAGTGAAAGAAATGTGTCCCATTAAATTTTTTACCGGACAGGTCTTTTATTTGTATGACTGGGCTAAACTGAATCTAGTTTAGATATCATTTCAGTCTTGTTCTTGATTTTGTCTTCCTTAGGAGACCACCATGACTACCTAGACCACCTTAACCACCTAGACCACCTACCTAGACCAACTAGACTATCTAGACAACCAAGACCACCTAGACAATCTAGACCATTTAGACCACCTGGACTAGACCACCTAGACTAGACCACCTAGACCACTTTGACCACCTAGCCCACCTTGACCACCTAGACCACCTAGACCACTGAGATCACCGATACCACCTAGACCAACTGGACCACTTAGACCACCTAGACCACCTAGACAATCTAGACCACTTAGACCACCTGGACTAGACCACCTAGACTAGACCACCTAGAGACCACTTTGACCACCTAGACCACCTAGACCACCTAGACCACCAAGACCACCTAGACCACCTAGACCACCTAGACCACCTAGACCACCTAGACCACCTAGACCACCTAGACCACCTAGACCACCTAGACCACCTAGACCACCTAGACCACCTAGACCACCTAGACCACCTAGACCACCTAGACCACCTAGACCACCTAGACCACCTAGACCACCTAGACCACCTAGACCACCTAGACCACCTAGACCACCTAGACCACCTAGACCACCTAGACCACCTAGACCACCTAGACCACCTAGACCACCTAGACCACCTAGACCACCTAGACCACCTAGACCACCTAGACCACCTAGACCACCTAGACCACCTAGACCACCTAGACCACCTAGACCACCTAGACCACCTAGACCACCTAGACCACCAAGACCACCAAAACCACCTAGACCACCTAGACCACCTAGACCACCTAGACCACCTAGACCACCTAGACCACCTAGACCACCTAGACCACCTTGACCACCTAGATCACCTGACCAAATAGACCACCTTGAACACCTAGACCTTCTAGAAAACCTAGACCACCTAGACTGTCTAGACCATCTAGACGACCTAGACCACGTAGTCTAGACCATCTAGACGACCTAAACCACGTAAACTAGCCTTCCAAGACCACCATAATCATTTTGACCACCTAAAAAACCTAGACCACCTAGAAAACCTAGACCACTTAGACTATCAAGACCATCTAGACGACCTGGACCACGTAATCTAGCCTAAAAAGACCCACATAACGATTTTGACCACCTCGACCACCTTGGTAAATTTCAGTCCAAAAAATACGGTCTCTTCACGAATGTTTTGAAGGCTTGTCTCGGTTTCACAGGAGAGCGAGATTTTTCTCTTCTCGTGGCTAGCACTTTCGTCCATCTGACCTGGAAGACTAAGTCTCATAAACCTCCTGGAACTAACGATTATGTCTAGCTGTTCAAAACGGTAGGAGATGAATTGGTTTGGAATGTTTATTAGTTCTCCAGAAAAATATTTTTGGAGGAAATAATTCCCGGTCTATGCAACCTCATCAGGATTGTTAACCTTGATTCTCAGAAACGATAATTATACAGAAGGGGTAAATAGGTCACGTTATGTATGTATATTATTCTGTGTTAGATGTGCTATTTAATATCGTTTGCCGCGTGTTTGGTGTCTTAATGATTCACGCATATTAAAAAATAATTGATTGATGCGAAGACACTCTTTTAAATTATTTGATTTGTGATTAAATTTGATAAAAAAAAAATTAAATAAAAATGAACTTTAATTTATTATAAATAAATCAAAAGTCAGTATAGAAACAAAAATCGGAGAACTTAATCACAAGATAATGAAAAAACACAAAAATTTCACAATCGAACAACGTGTTATCGCTATAGTAGATGCAGCAAAGTTTGCATCAAGATGACCACGTACCATTTAGAGAATAAAGAACACAAAAAGCTTCTAATGTTTAACCAATTAGGTAACTATAATTCCTTACTAAAAAGAAACACGTTGCAAAACTGTCATGATGTGCCGGCACAAATTCAACCTGCCAACTGCACACATTATAACTTAAAAAAAATGAATTAAATAAAAAAAAAAAATATATAAAAGTATCTATGTATCTACATACATATAGGTGGTTATTTTATCATCTGCATTTTGTAGATAGTCTGGACCAGCCACATATTGTCACGCAATTTCTTTATAATTTCTCATATAAATATTGTTGCACAATTATTTTTTCATCTGCATGTTTTCTCAACCGCACTAATCACATTTGCATTCGCCAGTTATTTTATTAACAAAAAAAAAATACTCAATTTTATTTAATAGATTCACAAACATATACAAACCACTTGGAAGCATTTTAAAACAATTAGCCTTGTTTTATTTAATTAATATAATTATTCAGAAAAATAACATACACAAAAAAGGTAAAAAAGACATTTAATTAATTTTTATGTTTTTTTTTTATTCACGAAAAAAAAAACAAAACAAATCCAAACAAAAAGTATGACCGCAAAGGTCAGTTAACGTGTGCTCTTGAATTATTTAATAATGAATTTTCTTCAAAGCATAAGTACAGAAAATAATAAATAAAAAATAGAAAAAAAAACACAAGATATCGATAAATCTCGATAGTACCTATGTATAGATTAAGTATCTATTCGTATGAACGTGGGTATTTGATTTAATTTTGCTGAAATTTTTCACGTGCGTTAAAATAATATTTATAAACGAAAAACAATAATAATACACAAACAAACAAAATAGCAAGATAGTTAATTTAAAAAATGTTGGATCAACACCCGGTTTTTTTTTACGATAAAACAAACTGTCACTGTCACTGTCAATTTATATAGACCGACCGATGATGGTGGCGGCGCGCGCGGCAGGCTAAACTCACAATTGAAATGGGAAACAAGTCACTAGCACTAACCACATACCACCGCTCTTACACCCCGAACATAACTGAATCTAAGTAAGCAGTCCGGTTAGTTCGGGAGCTTCCAAATGTAAGATTTTGCGATTTGAAATCTTATAATCTTTGTAAAATAGTGTGACCATTGGCCAGAGAAATTGTTTGTTAATGTTTTTTTTTTTTGTTAAGAAGAAAATTGAGAGAAAATGTAGGAAATTAAAATTAAAAAAAAATTAACAGTGAAGTGAAAATTCTACGCCAAATTAAGGTTGAAAATATGAATGCTGTGGTTTGGTGTCTTTTGTAAATTTGATAGCTAAATAAATAAATAAATTGGTAAAGCGACAAAGAATCAAGGCATATAGTGTCTTTCAACTCTCAACTATTTCTGTGTGCATATTGTTGTTAGGGAAAAATGAGGGAGACTTTCAATTTTCAGACAAATCCAAACATGAAAACCACTTTATGATGAAAAAAATACATTATAAGTATTTCTCACTTCGTCACAAGAGACAAGGTCCCTGAAAAAAATGACATATCAAAAGCTTTCGATGTTCCAAATTTCTAAAATTTTGACAACAAGTATTTGGAATATTTTTAATATTATTTTAATTCTTAGTCTTTCAGAAGAATCTCTTAAAATTTTTAAAATGTGATTTTCCAGTGGGTAAAATATCCCAAAATCCTAAATTCGGGATTTTGGCATCTGGGATTTTCAGATTTTGTATTATAGACCGGTCTTAGAGGAAGGTGCTGCTGCTCGCAAAATCCAAGGTACAAAGACTATGTCTTAAATATTTTAAAATTAACATTTTCAGTTGTGAAAAATAACCCAAATTTGGGATTTACGAATTTTGGATTTTTAGATCTGGTATATTATAGACCGTTCTCAGAAGAAGGTGCTGCTGCTCGCAGAGTCCCAGGTACGATGACTATTCCACTATACTTCTTTTCTTCTTTCAACAAAAATGTCTTATATGTTTGAAAATGAGCATTTTGTTGCGTGAACAATAACCCAACTCCTAAATTCGGGATTTTGCCATTAGGGATTTTTAGATTTTCAGACCGACGATTATTTTACTACACTTCTTTTCTTCTTTCAGAAAAATGTCTTTAATATTTTCAAATGAGCATTTGGCGGGACAAATATCCCAAAAACCTAAATTCGGGATTTTGAAATTAGAGATTTTCAGATTTGGTATTATAGGCCGTTCCCAGAAGAAGGCGCTACTTTTCACAAAGTCCGAGATACGATGACTATTTTTCTGCATTTTGTTTTCTTCTTTCAAAAATATGTCTTAAATGTTTTAAAATGAGCATTATCCAGCGTGAAAAATTACTCAAAACTTTAAGTTCGGGATTTTGGCATTTTGGATTTTCATAGATGGCGCTACTTCTCACACAGTCTGAGATGCACTGACTTCTTTTTATTATGTGTCTATTGAATTTAATTGTATTTTTAATATAAAGCCACAAGAATAATTGTAAATAATTACAATCAAATAATACATACATATGTAGATAAATTCCATGCATTTTAAATAATGTAGTAAATTTAACTTCACTGGTCTATTTGATCGTGAATTTAAGTGGTCAATTTCTCAGAATTTATATAAAAGAGTTGTAAGTTTCACTATACCTATTGATTGTAAATTTTACTGCCACCCATAACAAAAGTTACATTTGTGTGATAGTAAATTTTACTGCACTTATAGTGAAATTTATATTTTTGTGATAATACATTCGTGAAAGTAAATTTTACTGCCAGAGATAGTAAAAGCTGTATTTCTGCGATAGTAAATTGTATTGCCAGCGATAATGAAAGTTGCATTTCTGACTGCCAGCGATAGTGTAAGTTGCATTTTTGTGATAGTAAATTTTACTGCACTGATTGTGATAGTGAATTTTACTGCCACCGATAGTGAAAGTTACATTTGTGTGATATTAAATTTTACTAACATTGATAGCAACAGTTACATTTCTGTGACAGTAAATTTTACTGCACTGATAATGAAAGTAACATTTTTGTGAAAGTAAATTTTATTGTCACCGATAGTGAATCTTACATTTTGGTGATAGCAAATTTTACTGACAGCGATATTGAAAGTTGCATTTAAGTGATAGTAAATTTTACTACTACTGATAGCAAAAGTTACATTTTTGTTTGTAAATTATTTCAAGTCTGTAGTACCTGTTATTCACTATCTGTCAAGTAAATAAGTTTACAAGTTCAATGATTTGTATGACAGATTGCTTAAGGATCAAAGTTTTTCTGACATTAAGAAAGCAATACGTTTTTTTTGTTTTTTAATAAGACTTCTAGAATTGAATGGGGATATTTTTCTGTAACATACTTACATAATTGTATCAAAAACGAGAAATCGATATTGTATTAAAAAAATTTTCTTAAAACCGAATGGTCATACCAAAAAAAGTTAAGACTCTAAATACAATCATCTAAACAAACGAAAAAAAGAATCTCCACTTCACACACGTTTTTTTTTCTCTTTGTTGTTGTTATTATTGTTGATGTGTGTGCGGTTAACCAAACTCTATTGGAATCTAGAGGTCAGGCTGTAAATTTTGCGGGTGGGAAAATGCGTAATGCTCATTCCATCAATGGAATTTAAGACTCTATATCCAAGACCTCAAGGCACTTGACTTTGGTTTTTTTTTTTATTCTTGTGCAATTGTCTCGTCGTCTCTTGTGTCTTATGTTGTACGTATCGCTTACACATCAGGTGCGGGAGATGTCTTAGCCTAGAGACGACTGACGCGACGACGACGTGAAGGTAAGACGATAGTTTGAGGAAGGTCGGTTTGTGGTGGCCACACAGGTGGATTGGATGTATTATAGTATGGCATAGAGAACAGAAAAAGAGTAAATATCATGCGGATTTGTGTGTAGATATATTAATTTACAGTTGATGCAGGTGTAAAAAAAAAAAATTAATAATACTTTGCAAATAATGATGAGGATAGATTTTAGAAAAGATTTATGGAAAATGATTTATCTTAGCAAAGGGTCTGTTACTTGTAAATATAGTTGGGCTACTTTTATTAAGTGACTATGAATTTCCCAGATGCGGAAAAAGATTGCATATATAGGAAGACTTTCCAGACACTTAGGTTAAGAATTCTCTATAAAAAGACACATCAAAAATTCTTCGATTAATTAATTCATAATCTGCGACAGTACTTTGGCCTACATTGTCTTCTGATAAAATTGGAATATCGTTAAATTCGAAAACTGGGTCTTAATGTGATTATTAATTTTTAAATATTTCACTTTTTTTGTAAATTTTAATTTTGAAAGAAAGTAGAAGAACTAGTTCACTGCTTGATCACTGTGAATCTATTTGATCTACTTATGAAAAATATCTACAGAATGTTTTCATAAGTACCTACATCAAATATATTCACAGTGTGATCAACAAGTTAACCAGTTTTTCTACATTTTTTTAAATAAAAGTTCCTAAATAAAAGACCAAAATTAACATTCTCATATAGAAATGCTCCTAATTCAAACACAAACCAATTTTCACCACAATGTTACATTGCTTAAAATTTAAAATTTTCTTTTTAAATGTGCTGAATTTCCAGGATGTGTTTTTATTTGATTTTTGCATACATATAAGTCACGTCCTCAGTGTTTAGTCATTAACATTTTTTTTTTAAATGACACATCTTTATTGACTCATTTGCATTTCCGGTATTTACCTAACCAACTTCTTGTAAGAAAAGACATATTGTTGGTTCTTTGCAACTCATAAAGTAGGCGGAGATTCCCTTTAAAAAAAACCTCAACCATCTACCGAAGACAATACAAAATCCCATATTAATCTCCCGTAAAAAAAAAAACACATTAAAAGTGTGTTAATCAACAGCTTTGAGAAATTCCACAAGTTGCGTCATCAAATATTTACCAATAAAACTTTTCCAAAAGAATCAAAACAACAGTCCAGGGTCGGATTTGGTGAAAAAGAATAACTCGAAAAGAAAAAATTGAATTTGGCAATACAAATTAAATGCAAGGCTGAATTGTCTGAACTTAGTCTTGTAAGTTAAAACTTTAATGTAGCTATAGGTACACTAAAAAAGTTAAAGGTGCATGTTGATGGTTTAATAATGGAAAGTGATAACTTTAATGCAAAAATCTTAAAAAAAAAATCAAAATCACTAGAAAATTTGTTTTTTATCTTTGATTTTTTTTTGTTATTTATCAACAAAAATTATTTGTACAATTTTTAGGCCCAGTTTCATAGTCTGTTTAAGTAAGATTTTAGTGGCCAAAAAAGGAGACTTTAGTACCACTTATTCAACTAAGTGCAGTGCACTGTGAAACTGGACATTAAATGCAATATTGTTTGAACTATTAAGAAGCACTGTAATAGCAATTTTATAATAAAATCGGTTCAGCCGTTAAAAGGATATAAACGAATAACCGACAATAACCGATAAACGAATAGCAATAAGTCCATTTGTTTTAAAACCGTTAAAACACTTTTTCTGTTAGGTGAATTTTTTGACAAAAACCTGAAACGTAGTATTTTTTTTTTTGAAATTGTTTAATAAATTACAAGAACGAAGTTTAATCAAAATCATTAAAGCTGTTTTAGAGAAATTTCGAAAAAAAACTGAAATCATTGTATGGCAGGTATCCGTTCTAGATGTGCCAAAATAAATATTCGAATTTTTCCTTTTGGGGATTAATATAAAAGTCCTATATATACCTACCAAATTTTAAGGAAATTCACCGATGCTCTTAAGCTTCATCTACACCTTGACGCAGGGACGAATCGTCGCACAAACGCACAGACAAACAGACCGAGGGACGACATACTAAAACCCACTTTTGTGGACCATCATCGTAATTTTAGTTTCGATTAAAACACCGAATTTTTTTTGACATAAACCCAATGCTTGACGTATAGAGCAATTAAAAATTCCGAAAGCTGAAATATCGAAAAATGCCGAAGTTAAACTGTTAAATATCTCGATTTGAAGAAAGGAAAAATCCTCAACACTAAAATTCTGAACATTTTCGAAGAACTAAATAACTAAAAAAAAAACCCTTTAAAATCGAATCGCTAAAAACCTCAACAAAATTAATGTTCCAAATTTCGACAAAATGAAATCCCTTATTATTTAAACTCTGAAAAAATACAATTACCCCTGTTCTGATTTCCGTTAACAGATTTTCCGCACGGATTAAAAAAAAAAAGTGTTCTAAATTTCACATTCACGTTAGCCTTTGAATACTGGCTTGTTTCGAAACCGCTAAAAATTCTAATTCAAAACGTTAAAAAAAAGTACATACCTAATTGAAAAAAAATTAGTTGTTACGCAAAAAAAAATTACATTTTTAAAACTTTGTCAATTCCATGTTGAACATGAAAACTCAAATATTTTTCAAACGTAAAGTATTTTCAATCCGATCGAAAATCAAAGAACATTCATACCGGAAAGTTTGAAAACAAAAAGCATTTCAAAACAGGTAGAGTTTGTAAACGAAAGTATTTGACAACTCACCGGAATTCGGTCCCATCCTTTCCTTATTTTTGTTTTTGAATCTCAAAATAATCCACGAACAAAAAATTCTTTAAAAAAATCTTTCAAAATTAACCTCGAAAAAACTTTAAATCGAAGGAATCTAAATTCGTATAAATAAATAAGGAAATAAAATTCCAAAAAAACGATCAACTAAAATCCCATGTTATTACCCAAAACAATTAAATATCTTAAAACGAAATCGTCGAAATATTTAATTTTTTTTAAAAGGGGATTAAAAAGTAATAAGGGATTTTAATTGAAATTTTTTGCAGCTTTTGCTTTCTTAGGGTTTTTGGCTCGTCAAATTTTTTCAGGGTTTGAAAGAGGAATTTGGATTTTCTGGAAGATGAAATAAAAAGAATACGGAATTAAATTTCAATAACTCAAAATACCCTATTTTTTAAATTGCGATCATCCTCGACCAACGCGAAAACCCTATATTTTTGAAAACCATAAAATAACCATAAAATACAAAATCAAACCTCCGAAAATCTCAATTCAAAAGCATTTAAATTCCAAAAAAAAAACAACAATACTCCTTATCACCAAAAAAAAACTATAAATGCCAAAAATCTGGACTCAAGAAAAATACAAAAATACAAATTGAAAGGCGATCAACCAAAATCCCATGTTTTTAAAACATCGAAAATATTTGAAAGGATTACCTAAATACCATAAATTATAAATTCTTCAAAATCAAAGCTCCGAAAACCTTTATTCAGAATAATTAAAAACAAATTCTGTAAAACCAAAATCCCTAATACGAAAGTTTGTTTATAGCCACAGTATAATAAAAGCTCAATATAATACAAAAATGGAGAAATTAAAAGATTTAAAATCCCTTAAAACCCAAATTCCTCCAAAACCAATCAAACTACTGAAAACACAGTAGAATAAAAATCGAAAAATTTACACCCTATTTCTAAAAACCCCAAAATATTCAGAAGATTGAAAATCCTTTTAAAACCAAATTCCTCAAAAACCAACCAACCTACTGAAACCACAGTATAATACAAAAATCGAAAAATTAGGGTATTAATTATAAAAACCCAAACAAAATCTCAAGTTTCGAAGATCTTTAAAGAAAAATTTTCAAAGAAAAAAATCTAAATTTCGTTAATTCAAAACTGTTTACTAATAAATATTTTAAAGAACTGAAGACCTGGAGAACACCCCTAAACAATAAAAATCCCTTAAAAAAATAATTCAGAAAACAGAAAACATACATATAACCCAAAAATCACAATTCCAAAAAAATTAAAATATCCAAGTATAGTTCCAAAATCTTGCCAATAAGGACATCAAATTAATATTTATAACTTCCTCATCGGTGTGTGGTACTTTAAGCTTCAAGTTTCATCCTGTACAATTTCATTTTCTATTTCAAGCCTAGTACGCTGCTGATACGAAACGAAATTTTCCTGTGATCTCCAAACAGACAACGAAACGCTTGCGAAAACACAACGAAAAATATCCTTGGAGAGTTTCACTAATTCCAAAAACAAAATCAAACATAAACACAAAAAATCAGAGAAACGGACATGATGCAAGAAAATGATAAACAAAAAAAAAACACAAATAAAACTCAAATGTCATTTTTCCGCACACAATAAATAGTCTGTATAATTAATTCAGTGCGAAAAAGGAGCGGAGACTTCTCCAAATAATCTGCTACAATTATAAATTTCGCTCTTCGAATAGCGTACTGCAAAACGAAAAGCAGAACGAAATTTTCCGTTTATGATTTCGTTGTGTCATTTTTGTATGGGATTTTTCGTTTCGCAGCAGCAGCGTACTAGGCTTCATAGATTTATTTCATAGAAGTTTAAAAAAATTATGTTTTCGGGATTTTTATTCTTTGGGATTTGATTATCTCAGAATTTAAATGTTATCGTGATTTTTCAAAGATTTATGTCGTCAGGTACCTGAAAATGTCCTCGCTCATGACTTAGTTCAGCCCTGAATAACAAACAATAATAATTTACAGTCAATGCACCCTCAGCTTATTTTGTGTCGTTTGGCAGATTTCCACGATATAACTTGGCATTAAAGAGCATCAATCGACTTTTCAAGTTTCCGCCTTGGATCAATACTATACTCGTATACGCACATTTTATACACATTCCATCATCATCAAATCAAAAGACATACAAGCGGAAATTATTTTCAAGTTCACGCCGCACTCACATCACTCCATCCAGAATGTTTTCTAATGAATTTCATCTTTATATATTATATACGACGACGAGTATAGGTAACTTTAAAGAACTTCTTGGTTTTTGACTTTTCATCTTATACATACTGAGGATGAATGTCTTGTGTTGTGTGTTTTTTTTTTGTACATATATATAAATTATAGCCACTGGCTTCTTGCCTTGAGCGGATTAATTAATTAAACGGGATTTTCTGCGAATGTTTGAAAGAGGTCATTCACCAATGGATTTGTCTTTCTTTGTGAAGTGTATACAAAGGAGAAGACCTACCACCTGAGTTGGTTTTTGAGCAATTAGTACAATCCGGTCAATGATGGTTGGTTTTTCTTTTTTTTTTTTCTTCTTTTTTTTTAATTATTTTATTTACATTTTTATGCTCGTTGGAATCATCATTAAAATTTGCATGTCAAAGAAATCATTGAGAATTCAAATAGATTTGTTAGAATTTTGCCGAAGGAAAAGAAAAGAAACAAAGAAATAGAATTAAATAATTTCTCGATTTTCAACAATGAACCCAGCATGAGAGTAGAGTAGTTTTTTGGTTAAAAGTCTAAAAATTAACTAAACATTCAATATTATAACTATTTTGTCAACATGATCGTCTAATGGATTGATAAGAATATTTTGTTTGAAAATTCATAAATCTTTGAGTTAATTAATTTAAGTTGAGAATCGAAAGGTTTGGGTAAGCCTTTACTCCGCTCTGTCTCAATAAATCTGAAAATTGAAATTAAAAAAAAAATACCAGAACCTATTAAATTACTGGTAACTGCAAATTTTTAACTGCTCAAAAAAAAAACGTTAAACACAAACTTTGTTTTGTACTTTAATGAAGGTAGATACATGAAAAGTTTTAACATCAGAAACGTGATTTGATGATGGGCATTGGGCACCCTTATTATTCGGCAATTATTATAATTCTGATTGAACGACGAACAAGTTATTTAACCCGAGAAAATTAGTCATGTTTAAAAATTATCATGCCACACATTGATTTTCTGCCTGATGACGCAACGGCGCGGCGACGCGACGTTTCGACAAGGTTACCACTAACTTGTCGTTGATCACATGTTGATTGTCATGACGTGATCACGACAATCGTATAATTGTAACCCTGCCAAAACTTGGGACTGTCAAGTTTTAATTTTCATAGTAAAAATTTTACAAAAGCTACAAATATTAATAAATAAATATTCTTCATTTACAGTAGATCTTATAAGAAAATTCAATAACCCAAAATCTAAACTTTAATCAATTTTTTTATGAGCAATGTTTTTATGAGCATTTAATTCGTAAAACATCCCTCGCGATCATAAAATACGGATCTTTATCATTCTTTATCGATTTTCTCACGAACCAAAAAGAAATATAGGTCACGAACGATAAAATTTTTGATCTATAAAAATTTATAGTTCTCTCACGAACAAACTAAATCCATTTTTTTTCTGTATCTCTCGTTCGTGCAGAAATCGGAAAAATAAAATTCATGTAGAATATGGTTCTCTCGCGATAACAATCCGAAAAGATCCTTAAAAAAAATCATTTTTCATCAAGTATCTATTCAGTCGGTTATGAAGTAAAAATTTTTGAAAAAAGTCAATAATTATTAATTTTAAAAAAAGCCAAAAATTTGGAAAAAGTGAAAAATGTTGAAAAAATTGAAAAAATTTGAAAAAAGTTTTTACCAGAAAACAAAAGTCAACAATTTTGAAAAAGTGAACAATTTTGAAAAAGTAACCATTTTGAAAAAAGTGACAAATTTTGAAAAGTCAAAAATTTTGAAAAACATGAAAAATGTTTAAAAAAGGGGGTGTGCGCTGCAGTGGAAGTAGTTCTTGACTGCTGACCTGGATGTGTGGGTTCGATCCCCAGTCTAGGCAGCATTCTTTTTTTATATTCCCTCAACTGAACGCCACCCCTGGGATTTAATGAGATAATCAAAACCTAATGTCTCAATCCACTGTGCCAACAAAAATCTATCCTATCTTTCTATTTCTTCTTACGTTGCCTAGTTTATAAGACCCTAGGTATTACTGGCACATTTTTAAGAAAGTCAAAAATTTTGACAAAAATCATAATTTTTGAAAATTTTAAGAAAAGTCAAGAATTTTGAAAAAGTGACAAAGTTTGGAAAAAAAAAGACAACAATTTTGAACAAAGTGAACAATTTTGAAAAAAATAAACAATTTTGAAAAAAGTGATCAATTTTGAAAAAAAGTGATCAATTTTGAAAAAATTGACAAATTTTGAAAAAATTGACAAATTTTGAAAAAGTAAAAAATTTTGAAAAAAAGTCACATTGACATTTTTTTTTCTTATATGAACAGTTCGCGAATGGTTATTTTATAGTTCCTACGTGATAAATTCGGGAATGAACCATATTTTACAGATCCCAACATATTTGGTTCGATCGTGAATACGAATTTTGACATTTTTTTTTTCTTACATGAACAGTTCGCGAATGGATTTTCTATAGTTCCCACAAAATAAATTCGGAAACGAACCATATATTACAGATCCCAACAGATTTGATTCGAATGTAAATACGAATTTTATTATAAAGGAACCAAAAAACAAGATTCGCGATCAAATTAAAAAATAAAATTCCCATTTGATTTTTTCACGAGATAACGAATATCAAATTTTATCGCTTTTCGAACCTTGGAGATTTATAATAGCATAGTCAAAGTTTTTTAACAGCATTTGAGGATTATAAAGCTCATTTTTCAAGTGACTTAAATATGTTATTCCGAATTGTTCCAAACTAACATTGATTGACGTTTAAAGATTAAGTAGTTTGAGATTTATCGTTGTTGTTGACAAGTTGACAAGTTTACAAGTCTTACATAAACACTGCTATATATGTAAAGGGTGTTTTTTTAGACGTGTCGTTTTCAATCTGGCAATACTTTTTTCGGAGTTGGTCTTTTTGACAGTTGTCACTTGATTTATGCTCAGATTCATAATGAATAGACTAACTCCTGAACAACGTTTGCAAATCGTGAAAAATTTACTACCAAAATTATGGTTCGGCTCGCGCGACGCATCGCGCACTGCAACCAATATTCGGTAGACATAATCGCCCAGCAGAGTAATTCGAGCAACCATTGCTGCTGTGGAGCAGAGTATCGAAGAAGACCCGAATGAGTCCATCCGTCATCGCGCGCAACAATTGGAGCTGGGCCCTCTTGGGCCTCTCGGCTGGTATTTATTCGAGCCAGCCGCGGCGGCCACTTGCCCGAAATAATTTTTAAAACATAATGGCAAACCCTTATCTTTATAATAAAGCTAAATTCTTGGCCGTGATATTAAATTATATGCGTTTTATTTCTTCTTGAAAACCACACGTCTAAAAAAAACACACCCTTTACATATGTAGGTATTAGAAATTTAGTTTTGTGAAACATGTTATCAGTGCATTTCTTATAAAGTAGTTTCATGTAAGTCTAATGTACTGTACAATATTGAAAACCTCAAACCACAGCAATCAACTAAACTTAGATTAAGGCCGTTGGCTTTGCCATGGTAGCCTCAGGGAAAATTAGACAGAAAATAGCAAAACTTAAAAAAAATCAATTCGATAAAGAGAGTATTCCCCAAAAAGTACCCTAAATTGTTAATTCAGTTTTATTTAAATATATACATATCCCAAAAACTATAGGTTTTTTTTTTTTTTTTTTAAATGTTGGACCCTACGTATATGTATATTCTTCATAAAAAATTTTACACACTTTTTTTCAAACGAGCAATAGAGTTTGAGAAAAAGGTTCCCAAACGTTCCAATATCAGTACTTAATGAAGGTACTTTTTCCCACATCACGTTGGGTTGTTGTAAAGTGCTGGTCTCATTTGGGCACGATTTTCTCAAAATTTATTCACTTACGAACAAAAATGTTATGATATTTTGTGTGCAAAATTTCACAAGTTACAATTTTTTCCATAATATTCTTCTGTAAAACTAAATTACCATAAAAAAAAGCAAGGTTTCAAATTTGGATGTTCCACAAGTAAGAATTACCACTTCAAAATTTTTAAATTCTGGATTAATTGTAGTGAATTTGTCGTGAAAAAAAAACAATTTCACCCATGTTCTGCATTCCACTTATTGTGAATTCACATGGCGAAATTGAATTTAGCTGTTCCACAATTCGTAAAGTGAATGCTTATAGTGAATTCTAATTTCGAACATGAAAATTGGTGTTCTGAATTTCGGTTCATTCCGTTTTCTAAACGTTTTCACTCATTTTTATGCGTTGTGAAATTGGTGCATTTGCAGATAGTTTTATATTTCTTGGTACAAAATGTAAGCAAACTTTATGTTTTTGTTTATTTATTTAATATTATTTGCGTAGGAAACATAAGAACATACCCAATAAAAAAAATACCAAAATCATCAGAACCATTCATATTTAGGTATACTCACGCCGCAGCCGTTGCGTCGGGCAGGTCTAATTGCAAAATTGTTCGGCTAATTTTTTCTTTAGAGTTCCGTTTTCTTTTTTCCCTTATAAATGCTAATAATAAAGAATTAATTTTCATCTTCAGTGTATTTTCACTTTAAAACACAATTAAAAATGGAGGCACTTTGCTTTTTGACAGTTCGAACTAATTGCGAAATTTTCGAAAACGAACGAATTGTAGAACATGGAATTTCAATTCACGTGAAATTGAAATGCGATTTCAGTTCGATTTCATTTGAAATGCAGAACATGGGCGTTTGCCTCGTTTTTTTTTTCTTAAAAAATAACCCTTGGGAATGCTAACTTGACGAACAAATTAACGACAGATCTACGATATTTAATGACAAACTCGTTTTTTTAATACTAAATTGACCGTTAGCATTCCAAGGGGTTATTTAAAAAAAAAAACAATTGCGACAAATTATTTTCTTTCAAGACAAACTAACGACAAATTCACGACAATTAATCCAATTATTTTCCAATTTTGAAATGTTAATGCTAAATTGACGGACATTAAATTGTACTTTTAAAGAAATGTTTAAAATACAGATTTGTTGAAATGAATCTGAATCTTTGTTGGATGAATCTATATCGCTAGCTCTTTTTCAATATCCAATTATAGGGTAGACAATTTAAAATAATTAAAAAAATATTTTGAACTACAATATTACAATCGATCAAACTAAATAAAGCAACGCCATCCCGGGTCTGCTAGTTAACAACAAAAAAAAAACAATCTCTTCAACAGAAAATGAAAATATATGCTAATTAAATTAATCGAATGTGCTACAAATACTTTTACTTGTATTCATTCTGATAATCTACATAAATAATTTAATGCAAAAGCAAAATTTTATATTTTAACACACACAAAAAAAAAGCCGGTTTAAACCAAATCGGTTTATTATTAAGTTTCGATGCAACGCTATACATTTATTATGAATGTTTTTTTTTTTTAATTTTCCGAAAGTCAAATCGATGCAGATACTTTCGAAAAAGTTCAACCATCCGATGAGCTTAATCATCCATCTGAATGAAATGAAGAAGTAAAAAAAATCACACAAATATGTACATACTTGTACATTGTCTGGATTTTTTTTTTGTATAGAAATGCTTAAACGATAAAAAAAACCTATTATGTCACAGCAGAAAATGTGTGTGTTATTGCACTTGACAAAAAGTATCTGATTGCTTTCAAATCAGAAAGTAGATAATCGAGTTTCGATTGAAATCGGTGTTTTTTATTTTATTTTAATTTTTTATTTTGTATCTTTTGGATTTGTTGTTTTCGATAAAAGAAAAGAAAACTTGTGGTCTTGTGAATCAAGAAAAAAAAAATAAAAATAATTAACACAAAATCACCAAATTAGGTCATTGGTTGTTTTTTTAGACCAAAAATGCGTAAAAAAAATCCAAGAAGAAAGCAGTTTTTTTTCGGACACTTGTGTTGCTATTTTTTTTTTTTTTTTTTTTTTTTAATTTTATAATTGCCAAGTTCATATGACTCTCTGACAACGTGCGCAGAATGAAGCTGTAGGTAGATGAACTTAATTTGATAGGTATTATGTATTATGTATTTTGTTTTTTTTTTTTTCTTTTTTTACATCAGGAAGGCAGGAGTTGTTTTTTTTTTTAAGGGCAAGTTTTGAATTCGTATACAATTTTAAATTGAGGTCAAAATGTAAATCAATATCATAAACTTGTACGTGCTTTGCTTAAACGATTCGATAGATTCTTTTATACAAGACAAGTCTATATCTAGAATTTGTGACATACTAATCTATCAGAGGCAAACAGAAGACAAATCAAGTATTTTGAGCTTATAAAAATAACTGAACTTGTCAAATGTGATAAGCTTTAAGAATAGGCTTTGTTTGATATAAAAAAACCGTTATTTAAGAATAGGCTTTATTTGCTATAAAAAAGGTTTTGGTTATATTTCGCACATGTTGCAAATTTATGTTTGGCATTCGACGAATGACCCAAGTGAAGCTTCGTAAGCTTTGCAACGCAATTAATATTAACTGTAGGTACATAGGTAAGTTTAGGTTAGTGGGCTGACGGTTGGTCTTGTTACCGTCACACTTAGATCAATGTAGATCCGTTGTGATAACCTTTAGAAAAAACCCTATGATAAAAACTTCTAGAACAAAGCCCGTTAAAGGCTTGGGTGTAGATTCAGCGAGCTGTAGCCCGAAGTTTCTAAAGAAGAGCGTGGTGCACCTGGGTGAGGAGAGGTTAACGCGCCAATGTCTATTACTGTAGGTATACATATACCTATCTCAAATTTCTCCCACGAATAAAAGCACTGTTGAAGTATCATTTATTTAATTAAAATTAAAAGATTAATGGATGATTTATTAAAAGTTACTAACTTAAGGTAAGAATAAATGACAGATAACGCATGGTTTGTTTCAAACTGTCAAGGTATTCTCGGGATTTTTTGACATTTCACCTGAAGCCAAGCTGTAATGGTATTTTTTGACATTTCATCATGGAAAGCCTAAGCCGTGCTTATTATTTCAGTTTTTGGGATCTTGAAAAGCTCGAAGAAGATCTACTGTTTGTTTTTGACTAAAATTTTGTTCAGCTATGAGGCCCAATTTTGGCTTAATGCGGCAACGTCAATAAGAAACATTGCTACATTTCGGCTAAAGATCAAGAAGTTCAAAAACTGCCTTTACAGCTAGAAAAAACAACGGATTGGTGTGGTTCATACGGGCTGGTGGAATCATCGGGTTATAATTCTTCAAAAATGAGACGGTAAAAATAAAACCGTAAAAATGGGTCACGTTATCGCATTAAGGCAGGGGGTAATTTACTCACTGACTTAATGTGGCTCTACACTACAGTCTAGTGTGGACCAGGACTTCCACCAGCAAACCTTTTCCAGCCAATTCGGTCCCTATCTACTTAGAAGCTTTGCATACTGAGCTGGTTGAGGTCTTCTTAAAATTGTCTGCGCCACCTAAGTCACGGTCTTTCACTATTGCCCCGTCTATTGGGGTGAACTCAAAGGTTTTCCGAGACGGAAGATTAATGTCCATTCGCTCCCAATGTGTCGTACATATCTTCTCCTCCAATCCGCGAATATACAGAAGAGACCAATAATCTCTCGCAGAATTTTTCTCTAAAAACAGTCTAATTCTTATCTAATCTTTGACCGGAACGATGAGTTTCTTACACAGGGTCGATGGTGGAACCTATAGGTATAGCCCAAAGAACCATTGATTGGGAAGAGTTATTCTTTGTTTGATCTCAGCGCTACAATTATCATTGTCTGAGTCGATGCGGAAACTAGGTATAGCCCGAAGAAGCAATGATTGGGAGGAGTTATTCTTCATTTGATCTCAGCGCTGGTGGTATCATTGTCTGAGTCAATGGCGGAACCTAGGTATAGTCTGGAGAAGCAATGATCGGGAAGAGTTATTCTTCGTTTGATCTCAGGACCGCCGCTTGTATCATGGTCTGAGTCGATAGCGGAACCTAGGTACCTATAGGCTATAGCCCGAAAAAGCAGTGATTGGGAAGAGTTATTTATTCTTCATTCGATCTCAGCACTGGTGTCGTTCTCTAAGTTTTCTGATAGCGAAACTTAGGGAGGGAAAGTTTCATTTATCTTAAAGTCATAGATGGCAATTGTATAACGTTTTATCTAAGATAAGTTGGTTATTTTTTCTTGATGACAGCTTGGTCATGTCCTCATTGATCTTAAAAACTCATCTTCTAAACTTTTCCTTTACTCACAAAAGTTCCGCTGAAATTACGCTTTGCTCTTCTTATTTCAATACCATCAGTGGATTTATCTTTGACTTGGCTGCTATTTTGCCTTAAAAATTAGCAACAGTATACAAAATTTATTTTATGGAAATTCAACTGATAATGCCGATATATAGGCTTACTAAGAAGCTCCCCTTATATAAAAAGAATAAGAAAATAATCAACATTTTTTCCAGAATTATCGATTTACATAATAACTGATTTTTTGTTTGTATTCAAACTTTAATTAAATAAATACTTATGAAGAACCACATACATACCTTCACAATTTAACTATAGGTACACACACAAAAAACCTTTTATATGCAAATAACTTTAAACAAAAAAAATAGGCACTTGTCGGCTGAATAATCTATGAAATTCATTGCTGGCGCAAATGCAAATTGCAAAATCCTAATTTGGGATGCGGCAATGGCACGGCTGCTGCGGTTATTTTGCGAAAGAGAAAATTCATCCCAGGTTATGTTATGTTACGACCGACGACGCACGGGTAGGGTACCTACATATCTATACATACCTATAGAGGAAAATAGTTCTTGAAGGCTGAAGACATCCCATGCTAAGTTTGTTATATGAAAACGAATAGAATCTCTAAAGCATAAACATACATACATACATATATGTACGTATAGAACCTCTGATAGCCTTGTCAGTATGAGGGAGAGGTATATATTCTCTTTAAGTCATGTGTCATACATTTCTAAACACTTGAAGTTGACATGGACTTAGAAGCTTAGAAGAGCATCATCATAGGGAACTAGATACTATACAAACTATACCTAGTCAGTCACCATCTCTCCACTCCTTCATCTTCCTCTTCCACACACAACATCAATATAATATGGAAGTGATGTTGTTGTTGGTGGTGGTGGGCATTTTATTTAAATTTTCTTCCTTGTTCTTTGGGATTGTGTTGTCTTTTAGAGTATAAGCAAATGGGATACAATAAGTTGAATGAAGTTACAAGAAGCCTGTCAAGAGAGCATACTCTACAAAAAAAATAAAAATAAAATAAAATACTCTTTCGACATCAGAATGTTAATGTATGTATAAATTCACAGGACATACACATCCGAGAGATTGAATAATATCTATGAAGGCTATGGCTAGAAGGCAAAGAACGGACACAGTGGGACCTAGTTACTTTAAAACTGGAATTTAATATTCCAATGAAGCAAGAAGAATTCTTAGAATTTTTAAATTTGACAGAGAGTCAAATTGCATCATTTCTAGGAAGATTTGGCACACCTATAGTAAATCCCGAACAAACGACTTAATTTGCAGACCCAGACGAGACATAGCCAGGGTTGTTGCAACATGTACAGGACACTGGCCAATCGGAGAGCATGCAGCGAAGCTAGGTATCCCCACAATAATCACTGCCGTAGTTGCGGGAACCAGCAAGAAAAGGAAACAGTCATTCATTTCCTCTGTAAATGCCCCGCTTTGGCCAGAATAAGAGCTCAATCACTTGGTAGAGCTTTTTCCGTGACCTAAACGAACTTTCTGATATGAAGATCAAAGATTTGATCTCTTTCCTCAACGAAACGCACTGGCTCTAGGATTTAGCTCAGTACAGCTTTCGTAGATAATCATACTAAGGGGTCAAACCTCTTACGTCTCTGAGACATTCCAAACATTTTCATCCACAGGTCCAACGAGTTATGGTAACAAAACGGCGCACTCTAGCACTAATTGGGTCAAAGGGCTAGGTTGCTCGTGACCGCCATTTCTACTTACCTACCTACCTTGTTATAGTTTTTTGCCTACATTTACGAATTTAAAAAAAAATTGCATACCAATTTGAGACTTTGATTTATTTTCTGACCAATAAAAGGGTTCGTCAGTCCTTGATTTCGATAAGCAACTGTTTTGGCAATCTCTGTAGCCGTAAATGCATTTTGTCTGCCCGTGACTGTAAACAAACAAGCACAGAAAATTTAAGAAATTTGTTAAGAAATTGTCTTTATCTCAGAGAACATTCTCTTACCTTGTCTTTAAATATAAATTTTCTTATGTACAAATCAAAGAAGTATCAAAAACAATTTAATTTAAAAAAAGTGTGAGGCTATTCAAATGTTACGGACTGTAAGTTCGAAAGAACCTTACAATTTGTAAACAGAGTACATTTTCATACAAAGAAATGTTAACCGAAACTCATGAGAAAAATTATTTTTCGAAGAATACTTTAAGGAAAACACAGTCACCCCATTATCGAGTATGAAACTTTAAAAATTCAATAAAATTCTTATACAAAAGCAATTGATGTAACAATAAAAACAATTAAAGAAAGACATATATATACCTTTTCCATATTTTGTCTAAATATTTATTCCCACTTAACGATCTAAACTGCCCCAATGTTCGATGCATATGTAAGTTTTATGAAGGCCTCCAGCACTAGATATATACAACGACATCAACAAAGTTAATAAAAAAAACATCCTTGTGGAGCTATCATCAGCATAATGGATAAAGATCCAGGTTAACTGATTGTGGGAAAATGTTTTGTTTGAAATTTTTGGACCTACATGTAGAATAGGTATTTATTGTATCTTTACATCAACAACTTTATTTGTATATAGATATAATATCTTTAAGTGAATAATAATGTATTATTTAAACAATAGACTATTCAAGTTCCTGATGAAATAAACTCAAAGAAAATAATTAAACCAAAGAAAATATCTTCAGTCATTATGGAAAAATTTACATTCAATTAAAACAAAATTAATTTAAATTTTTAAACATATTGTTAAGGGAAAATTTATGGATTTTTTTTCTTTTAAATTAGCGCATTTATGGTCTTTTTATTTTTGAGTGGAAATAAAAATATTTTATTTCATTGGAAAATTTCAGTTTCAGAAAATAAAAAAATGTTCAAAACACTTTGGTGATGGGACCAAGGTTGTCATTTCTTGATGACAGCTTGGTCTTGCACTCATTATCCATTAAACCCATAATATTTTGCTTCGCCTCAATATTTACAAAAGACGGCAATTTAGCAAATGCTTGAATTTTGTAAAATTACTTCGTACTTAAAAAAAAAAATAAAATCATTATAATCTTCATTTTTTTTACAAAAGTGCCACTGATTTCAAGTTCTCAATATGACAATATCGTGAGCATTAGGCTAGTAATTTGATGGATTTTTAAAAGATTGTGCCTCTATTGTATTAACTTGAGAGTTTCACTCTATTAGTAGTAGCGATTAGAGGGTCCTGGCGTGGCGGCTCGGCGGCTCGAGTGGGCGTATGGGCGTGGCAATGGGCGTAGGACGTGGGATGAGTAGTGGGCGTGGTAGATATTGAGCTTAAGTGACGTGGCAAGTGGCTGGAGCTTTTGGGGGGCGTAAAATGGGCGGGGGGCGTGGTAAAATTTGTGATTGGAAGGGGGGGCGCTTTGATATACTTGTAGGGGGTGGTTATTTTAGGAGGTGGGTGTGAAGCTTTTGGGGCGTTTCAATGGTGGGTGTGTCAATGGGGGGGCGTGTCAGGGGGCGTTTTTTTTTTTTCAGCTCAGCGGCTCATTGACTTGGCGGCTCGGCGGATCAGCAGCTCATTGACTTGGCGGCTCAGAGAGTACTTTCTTAACGCAAAATTCACGTTCAGAACGCAAAAAATCACGTTTGTAACGTAAAAATCACGTTCGGAGTGATATTTTTCGTTCTGAACGTGATTTTTACGTTATAAACGTAATTTTTTGCGTTTTAAACGTGAATTTTGCGTTCTGAACGTGAATTTTGCGTTATGAACGTACTCTCTGAGCCGCTGAGCCGCCGAGCCGCCAAGTCAATGAGCCGCTGAGCTGACAAAAAAAACGCCCCCTGACACGCCCCAAAAGCTTCACACCCACCTCCTAAAATCACCACCCCCTACAAGTATTACAAAGCTTCACACATGCCACGCCCCCCCTCCCAAAAAAATCCCAAATTTTACCACGCCCCCACCCATTCTACGCCCCCAAAAGCTCCACCCACTTGCCACGCCCCCAAAGCTCAATGTCTACCACGCCCACTACTCATGCCACGCCCTAAGTCCACTGCCACGCCCATACACCCACTTGAGCCGCCGAGCCGCCACGCCAGGACCCTCTAATCGCTACTACTATTCATTTAAAAATGATGTTTAAGAAGTCGCATATGAAAGTTCATCCTATCGCCTAATCTAAAACAATTTTTGACATCAAAACTATGCCAACCCTGATGGAGTAACGTGTGGGTTCCCCATCCTCATCCTTCACATACGAACGAGTTTGGCAGGGGTGCCAAAACTAGATAATATTACCCTTTTAGCTCTTTGGATACAATACATATGAAAGCGATCTTCGAATAAATAAAAAAAAAATGGTGGGTTTCGAATTCAAGTGTCTGTGTTTTTTCCAAGATCTCCCGTAATGTGAATATTTAGTCGATGGTAGACTTTTCTTCCCCAAAGCCATATTGATACAAGGATCTTTTATTGGATGGTACAGTAAAACCAGCTTAAGAGAAACGGCAAAATATCACAGTCTTTCTTTCACTTAATCGGGTTTTTCACTTAAACGAACCCCCCTAAAAAAAAAGTTTCACTTAAGCGGATTTAACATTCCAAAAACGGTTGTGACATATCAAAAATTCAAATGTCATGTGGTGAAAATTTAGTGGAGGTGAAAAATAAAGGAAGAAATGAAAGCGTTCAGCAAATTTTTTGCTCTGTTCGATTCAATTTTTTTTTTCACTTAAGAGTATTTTTTCAGTGAAAAAAGTAAAATTTAACTGAAAATAAGTTTCAGGTAACCGGGTTTTTCACTTAAGCAAGTTTCGCTTAATCGGAGTATTTTTAATGTAATTGGTCTACAAATAATCGGTGTTGAAATAAGTGTTTCAGATAAGCGGGTTTTTTCTCTTAAGTGGGTTTCTCTTAAGTGGATTTCCTTTAAGTGGGTTTTACTGTACTTAGAAATAGAGTAAATGCTCAAAAGTCCACTTTTCGGAGCAGTTTCTCTATTTGATATGAATAAAAATCTGAAATAAATACCAGCATTTTCATAGCACCTGCTATTGAGCAACTGCTCTGAGCATGTGCTCGGTTTTTTTTTTTCCATATCATTCATTACTAGGTTCATGATAAACGGCTTCAAATAATATGGCAGAAGACATTTTCTAGGAGAGTGATACTCAAGTTTGCGCACGTTCTAGTTGAGAGTCTCCTTTCTTGATGGATCAAGCAAACGACGCTGAAGTTCTATTTATTAATCACGGTTTCATGGAGAATAATTTGCATAATCATAAAGATTTTACCGCCTGCTTAAAAAGCAAGGTCATCAGATATATCTAGTTCTTAGTTTTATATTCCTTATTCCATCTCCAGATTTATAGCCCTATATTTTGGGCCCTTATAATGTACAGTCATAAAATTTAAAAGCCTGATTCTATAGTCATAAATTTATAGTCCCAGATTAAAAAAAAAACACCTTTAATTGTAGCCCTACTTATAGTCCTCATTTAAGCACAAGATTCATAGCTCTGAAATTAGAGTTGCTAATCTAGGCTAAGAACTAGGTTTGAAGCCCTAATTTTAGCCATAGGTTAGGTTAGGTTAGGTTAGGTTAGGTTAGGTTAGGTTAGGTTAGGTTAGGTTAGGTTAGGTTAGGTTAGGTTAGGTTAGGTTAGGTTAGGTTAGGTTAGGTTAGGTTAGGTTAGGTTAGGTTAGGAGGGGCGTGCCCAGCTCTGAGGCTGTGGCGTCCACGAGGGCCTATTGGTCCATGGTGATCCCCTATTACAGTGATAGCACCTAAACTATAATGATTGACATAAACTGGTTCATTTACAAACTAGCCTGTGCTTTCTATATATTTCCTCATGTTTGCCATTGAGACCTACGCTAGATCGTCCAGTTCTCCGACAAACCTGTATCCAAGGTAACGGAGACGATTTGTTTGGAGATTTGGGGAGTCGCAGAGCAGGTGTTTAATAGTTTCTATCTCCTCAACATCCTGACAGCTCCTACAGAAATCGGGTGCGTATACACCCAATCTAGTGGCCATTACGCCAATGGCGCAATGTCCCGTTAGTACACCTATCAGGGTTCTAATATTCTTTTTACTTAGCGATAGAATATACATACTGAGTTTCTTTTTCATTAATTCTAGGCCATAAACTTCTAGAGATAACGCAATCGATCCTGGATATCTAGGAGTTGTTGATTTGCTCTTTCGTTATTAGGTCTATCTTCATTTTGATCACGCCAGTTTAGCCATACTCTTGTAGTTATTATTCTAGCCCTAGATTTAAAAATCCAAGAGTTTAGCTTTAATCAGTGATTTTTATATTTCCTTTTTTTTTAACGACACATGGTTTTCAGTTAACAAAGTTTCAACTATGCGGCGTTGACTGTAGGAGAGTATTAATTAAAAAAAAAATATGAAAAATTCTAAATAAACAAAAGATCGTATATGTTAATTTCTAAACGTTTTGCCCACAAAATAACACTTCTTTAATAATAATTGGGTATTTAAACAATAAATGACAAAAAGATTTAAGAAAAACTTTTTTAGACAAAAGAGGAAAAGACCACATTGATACTCTTTTTTTATGGATACTTTTAAGACTTTAATGGACACATTTTATGGGTTTACTTTAATCAGGTTAAAATACAAGTATAAAATGGGTCAGTCGATGACACCAAAGATTCCTACATCGATATGGGCTATTAACTCTTTTTAACAACTTTTTGATCACTCGATACACAACAAAGCGGAACAACAAAAAAGGTTAAACAATCATATAATAAGAAACTTTCAAACTTCAACCCCGAATTCGTTTTTTTTTTTCTTGTCCTTTCTTCTTCATCTTCGTTCTGAGTTCTGAGAGGCTTTCTAATGTAATTGAAGTAACTTTAATGATATCCAAAATAAAAAGGGATGCTATTAAATTTTATTTAGTTAGTTGGTGAAATAAAAAAAAAATGTTTCCGTGATGTTGAAGCTTAAGGCACATTTGACCTAAAAAAATTTGTCTATAAGGAAAGAAGTAGAACTCCTCTTTTTCAGAAATATTTTATATTAATTGAATTCATGAAATAAAATTTAATTTAATAAAATGGATAGAAAGTAAGATATTTTTATAGTTTGTTTGTTAAAAAGAGTACGCACTTCAATTTTACTATTATTTCAGCTATGGATACAAATTTAGCTATCTATGCTTTACGGTTAAGACTGATAAATTCGCTGGAACAAATTATAATATGTACTTACTTCAATTTTCCCTAGAAAATCCACTTTTCGAATTGAGATTATTTTGACCAATTTTGCACACAATTCGGTAAGAAATTACATGAAAACTTTACGAACACACCCAAGTGGAATCCATTCAGAGTAGAAAACATTGAAAATGTCAAAATTCAATGTAAGAAAATAGGAAAGGAAAGAGATAAACAACAAAAACAAGCAATGAACGGGCAAATGAAATGAGATGTCAAACGAAATTAGAAAATTGCAGATGAAAACAATTTTTTTTTTAATTAAATAACCTCGGTTAAATCCATCAAATTTTATTTTCCATTGGAAAGAGGAAAATTTAATCGTTTTGCGGGGACATGACGTTTGGAAAAAATATCCTATATACATTATGTATGTAAAGGATCATTCATTTCGTGGTTTGAAGTTGGTAGCGCTGGCATTTTACACCTGTCAAAGTCAGCAGTCATTTGAAGTGTCATAATAATAGTTGAATGTTTGGCATTTACGATAAAGGATCGCTTATCAATCGAACAACGAGTTAAAATTATTAAAACTTACTACAAAAATGGTGATTCAAACGTAGCCTGCACTTTTACCTCATTACGCTATGATTATAGTCGTCATATTCGACCGACTACGCAAGAAATCGGTAAAATTGTGAAGAAATTTGAAGAGAGTGGAAGCGTTACTGATGTCGTAAGGCATGTGCATCATCGTAATGCACGCTCAGTCGAAAATATTGCTGCTGCAAGTGCAAGTGTTGCTGATGATCCGAATTTATCTATTTCCCGGCGTTCGAATGGTCGAATGATAACTGATATTTTTTGGCCGGCCGCGACTGAAGATCATGACTTGGATGATATATGGTTCCAACAAGACGGGGAAACATGACCAATTATGGCTTTATTGCGTGAGAAGTTTCCTGGTCGCGTAAATTTCACGTTTTGGCGACTTTAATTGGCTACCAAGATCATGCGATTTGACGCCGTTAGATTTTTTTCTGTGGGGCAACGCAAAAGACCGTGTTTACGTGAATAATTCCCGAACTCCAGATGCATTAAAAACCAACATTACTCAAGTTATGGCCGAGATACCTCCCGAAATATGCGAAAAAGTGGTGAAAAATTACCTCAAAAGAATCGCATGCTGCGTATATTCCCGAGGCGGCCATTTGAATGATATTGTTTTTCAAACTTAATCGCAAAGTCCAAACTTTATAATGAAATAAAATTTTCATCAAAAATGTATCGCTGTGTGTGTTCTATTTAGCTTTACTTTCGAAACCGAAAAATGAATGACCCTTTACAATGTACATACATCAAAACATGATTTATCTCCCATCTGTCAAGTCTGTCAAGCCATGAACTGTCAAATTTCATAGCCATAATGTTGATGGATTTAAGAAAAAATCTGAAAATTTCACGATATCAATAATTTCTCGGGAAATAGAGGTTTTTTATTTTGACATTTTGAACTCCATATTCGTAAAAATATAGTACGTCTCATATCTTTCAAGCTATAAACTATTTAAAATTCCGCAAAGTATAACTACGATATCAAGGATTAAGAACCTCTAAAAAAGACAAAATTAAATGACGTCAGTTTTTCTCCGGAAAAAAGGTAATTTTACTAATTTCTAAGGATACTTCGAATGGCGTTGCGGTCTTTGAACTATTCACAAATATCAAATTATTTATTGGGTTGTTAATTTTCAATATTTACCAACTATCAATTTGATAATTGCCAATCGAAATAGGGATGAATAATTAATAGTGCCTAAGAAGATATGAGTACGGCAAAATTTCCAATAATCATTCAGTGCGAATTATGACGAAAATGGTGTTTGGAATCTATGGCGCTGTCTTTCCTTTAGGTCACATACTATGCAGAGAGTAAGAGACGAGCATGAGACAATAAATTTAAAAAATTTGTTAGCAGAATATTTTTGTATTACTATTATTTGAACTACGCTTTACTTAAAAAAAAAGGAAGATTAATTGGAAAATAAACATACAATTTATCACGTACCACTCTTTCTCATTTTCCATATCAATTGCTTGCATAGCTTAACTGAAGTCCCCTTAAGTCGTATTTCGAAAAGGTTCTTGCCATCAATTGTGCGTTATTGTATAATAATCATTCACATTATTCTAAGAACCACCTTACTCATTGTGGAGATTCGTTTTCTTTTCGCAATTAAAAGAAAAAAAAAAGAAGTTCTTAAAAGGTCAAGCCTAAACGTGATACAGATACCAACTCCACCAGTTTTATCTAAAAAACCTTCACGATAAAAAAAAAAACAAACCTTCGAACATAAATCCCAGCTATTTAAAGAAGCCCAATTTCGTTTCGTGGTTGTATCGCCTTGGTAAATTAACTTAAAATAATTCTTTTAAGCTTCTGATGATAAAATGTGACAAAGCCATGACAAAAAAAATAAAATCATAGCAAAAACAAAAAAAACCTCGATAGACCCTCATTACTCATTGCTTAATGTTAGGCCATAATCCATTAGCTAAGCCTAACACTCTCATCTAATTACCCAAAGGTTCGTTTGAAATTGCTATATTTTTTGTCTCTTTATTTTATTTTTTTTTGCTGTTGTTGTTTGTAAGATTGAAGATTTAATGCTTCAACTGGCGATTTGACTGTTGACCGGCCATCATATACCCCCATAATCATGAAACATAAAAACTAATTGCTAAAAAAACACTAATTTAATGTTTCGTAAGTCAAGTGATGCATTTGGTATCGAGATAGATTTATTTAACTCGGCTATAGGTCGCAAAAAGAAAAAAAAAAAAACTCAGATACTTGGAACTACCTATAGGTACCTTTAAGTGGATCTTTTGTGCTTTCCTACACTCTATAATGGTAGGTTTTTTTTTATTATGTTTTTGCTTAGAGGGAAGCGAATGTGATGATGGCCGATGAATATTTCCTCATAGAGTAACATAACATCATCAATTATAATTCATGAGAGAATCTGCAGATGTTTTTCCTCAATGATCAAACATATATTTATTTAGAAGACACAGTCTTGATGACCAGGATTGGAGCTAGTGGTTAAGAGCTCTATACGCAGCGTATAAATCATGAACAATTAAACGGAAAATAACCAGATATCATGTTGTTATTTTTCAAACCGTTTTGATCATGTGTGATATTTTTGAAAAAAATACTAGGTTCAACGTGTTAAATCAACAGAAGTTGATGTGATACCTTTAAAGCTTTAAACTGTATATAAATAGATAATCATGTTAATCCAAAAGGAAATACTTGATAAATTAACTTGGTGTCCTGTTAATTTAACTGACAATGGTTTTCGTGTGAAATCAACACAAATTAATTGAAAAATTTACATAATGGCTTTTAATTTCTAAATTATCTTTAATAAATTGAAAATCTTGTTAAAACAACATGAAAATCTTGATTAATTAACTAGGTGTCCTGTTAATATTTAACTGATGCAAGCGTTATCGTGTTAAATTAACACAAGTTAATTGAAAAATCTACAAAATACCTATTAAGGTCTAAACTATCTTTAATAAATAGAAAAAATATGTAAAACCAATATGAAAAACTTGTTAAATTAACTTGATGTCTTGTTAAATTAACTTGATGTCTTGTTAAACTGACAGAAATTGTCTGTAATCTACATTAGGTTAAGTTGCTGATGTCTACTTGACGGATGCTTTCCTTTTTTGTCTGCCTAGGTCTGTGGCTATTGTTTGCATATACCCGTGAATTTAAAGAAATTCAACAAAAGACGTCAGTTTAGATCAAATCGGGCGAATTTTCCGACCAGTGCAAATCTCAAACACGAAAGATTAAAAGGCCATATGAAATGTCTGTGCAGAATATTCCCTATTGCTCGTTCTAATTGTGTTCTTGCATGTTTTCAAAGCTAATACGTCAATTTGAAGTCATTGATCACGCGTTTCTGTAGCGCTCATCAGTCACAGATAAAGTGTTTCTGACGCCATTTTCGGCCCAATCATCATCAAGGTCGCCACCGTCTGTCGCCTAAAACAATAGTCCTTTGAAAAATTGTAATGGCTTTACCCAAAGTTTTACCAAAACCAGAGCGAAACATTCGCAGCGAAAGCATTGACAGCAACTACGTTGTTTAATTAACAAAAAAATTCACAAGTTTATCCACACCAAAGCAACAGTTTAAGCATCGTTGAGCGCAACGACTGGAGCGACCATAAAAACTCTGTCAAAAAAGCGCATGTTCAAAGATTCATTGCGTCAATGTGGATATACTTTCAGCTATCGCTTATTTTAATTATTTTGTCAGGCGAAAGTTCCGTTGATGTTCCGAATTTTATCGCATAAGTTTGGGTCGTTTTGTAAACAAATTTTTCATATCTCGTCGAGATTAAGAAAGAAATAACTAACCGACGCACCGCGACGTGACAATAAAAACTTTGTCAATTGAGCGAAACATTCGCAGCGAAAGCATTGACGAAACTACGTTGTAAATTTAACAAAACAATTCACAGTTCCTTCAAACAAAAGCGATAGTTTTAGGATCCTTAAGCGCAGCGACCGACGACGTGACCATAAAACCTTTGTCAAATGAGCGAAACTTCAAAGATTCGCTGTAATTAATTTGACGTCGTTGTTTCGGATCTTCATTTCGGCAATGTGCCTATACTTTCAGTTATGTCAAAATTAATATGTTTTTTTTTTAATTTGACAGGCGAAAATTTAGTTGTCGTGGCGAATATTTCGCATTCGTTTGGGAGAGCCTTTAAATGTTAGAAAATCTTTCATATTGAGATCGATACTTAGAAGGCCACAATTAACATCTTGCGAGAAATAAATGACTCTCTATTTACACTAAGCGAATATGCTAATTTTATCAAAATTCGCTATAACGACAACCACTGATGCCCAATTGTATCGCCAGCGGATGGATTGATCGACTTTTGAAAATCTTCTAAGATATCTGCAGCCTAAGTATGTAGTTATATTTATTTTTTAACAAACGGCTGCGTCGGTGCCGAAAGCATCTGCGATTGCCTATTAGTTTGGATCGATTTTTGAAATGTTTATAAAACAAATAAAAGTAAATGATCTTTCATTTTCAATCTTTTTGTGTAGATCAACTAAAACAAGATCTAGCTAGGCCTAGTTTGTATCTCAAAGAAAATCCAGCCATGTTCTTATACTGCACTCAAGCATTAATTGACACCATTCGACGGGCCAAATAATATTTTTCAGATGCATCTTCAATTATGACTATATCATCATGTCCCAGATCCCGGGTATTCATCGTTTTTCGTTGGCAAATTACCTTGATCGGTACGACATCAGACGCGACGCTTATACAAATTGAGCGAGAAGGGCGTCGCGATCGTCGACGAATCAGAATAACAAAAAATAATTATTGTAAGATATCTGAATCTTTTTGCGTTTGATTATTCATACATTTTAATTTTAAATGAAATTAATTATTCTTAAGTTAAAATTAAAAATACTACTGTTGTTGTCTGTGGCTATTTTTACAACCAAGTGTTATTGTATATTGGCAGGTGCAAATTGGTCATCCTCGCGTATTCGCATCATAATATCGTGCGAACGAACGTGAAGGTTTTCAATATCTCATTAGAGGAAAAAAAAAAGATTTTTGTTCATTCTATTGTGTTTTATGAAAGTATAAGTAGTCATGAACTCGCACTCTATTGTATCTTTAAGATCATTGTTAAAAAAAATATTCTGTTTGTTTATTAAAAATTTTTAAGTAGAGATAATAACTCAAGTCGGTCTTTGTCAATTTTTAACTGACGAGGATTGATTGACGGTTAGGGTTTTTTTTATCTTTTTTTCATTATAAAAAATATTGTTGTAGATATCCGTGTATCTTTTGATGGTGATTGTCAAGAATAATTGTCAAAACATTTATCAACATCACGAAATAAACAAATACTTCCGGAAGATCATGTAAATTTATTTTTTTTTTTTTTTCTAAATATATTGGGGATTTTTGATGTCCAATCTTTGACAAGAGTCTTCTTTAAATATATTGATGAAGTTAAATGTTTATGGAAGCTTTTGAAAAAAAAACACTGAAACGTTACTCCTCTTAACTTGGTAATCAATTTTTTTGTATTTATTTGATGGATGTTGATTTTGTGGTGCTCTTCAGTTTCAGTTTTTTTTTTGGTGGAGATGAACTTGTAAGTTGGTGTCAACAACACGGCTTGAAATAAAGTGTCCTATATGAACTTTTATGACGAATTTGAAGAACTTTCCGAATTGAAGATGAAAGACTTCATCTCATTTTCTCAACGCGACAAAATCGGTCGAGACGAACTTTGGTGTTTTCTTTGCTGTGTTCTCCCCAAAATTTCTAAGGCCGCAAGCAAGTGAAAAACGGATTTATGAATGGATTCTATAATAGTGCACAGTGGTCAAATGATCAGATAGTTTGAATGGTTTAATTTCTGCTCCGCAGTCAACAATCTGGCTAGTATGGCACAATGTGCAGACCCAGGTTAGACACAGCCAAGATCGTTGCTACCTACTCTGGACACTGATCAGTGGTCAATCGGAGAGTATGGAGTGCGTGAAGTTAGCCCCCCTTTTTTGGAATTTGCTATTTTTGAAAGTTGTTCCAGGTTGTTCTAGTTGTTCTGAACATTGTTCCAAGTTTTTGGACCACTATGTTCAAAATTTCAAAAGGGGAGCTAGGTCAAAAACAGTTTTTTGGCTCTAAAACCCCCATTTTGGAATATTTTTCAAAAAAAACTTGGAACTATGCGGAACAAATCGGGAACAACCTGGAACAACCTTCAAAAATAGCAAATTCTAAAAAAGGGAGGCTAACTTCACGCACTCGAGAGTATTAGGCAAAGCTGAACATTCCCCACAATACTCACTGTCGTAGTTTCTTGTAAACCTCTGTAAATGCCCCGCTTTGGCCAGAATGAGAGTACAATCATTTGAACATACTTTCTGAGGTAAAAAACAAAGATTTGATTTCTTTCTTCAACAAGATACATTGCTCTAGGATGAACGTCAGTATGCTATTGTACCCTGTCCTTCCTATAGGAGGACTGGACTGGATGCTCCTAAGACATCAAATCATATGTGTCTCTGAGCCAATCAAGATATTGCCTAGCTTCGGATATTCCTGAGAGTGTTGCTGATCCGCTAGGGGATGGGTCCATAAATCCCTCATCTCAAATCCTATTTCTTCAACAGGTCAAACGAGTTCCGATATCAAAATGGCATATCTACATGATCTAGGTTACCCGTACCGCCTTTTCTACCATAAATATGGACTTTTACCCCAAAAATCAAAAGTTCCAAGCGATATTTGATGGCAATCTGTCAATCTCTGTTTCGAGCTTAGGAGGCAATTGAGTAGCAAACCCCTCTCTTGGAGAACGTAGTCCCTTTAAAAGACAACAATCATTGCGGTTCTGTATATATATTGTGCAAATGCATGGACCTTGTTAAAGGTGAATGAGATGAGATGTTCAAGGCTGTTTTGAGAAAATTTATTGGGTGATTTTTTGATCTGTCATGCATTGAGTGGAGACAAATATACAACAATGAACTTGAAAGGGCTGTAAAAGGACACTGATCTATCCAAAAAAGGAAAAAGTCGAGTAACTGAGGTGGCCGAGATATATACACCGATATGGCTTCCCCAAAAGTCTTTGAATTCATCACGAGGAAAGCGGTGCCATAGAGAAAGAAGGAAGGAAGATAAGATCGGGGCACACATGTGGAAAAGGACCTCAATTAACTTTGCTTGCGAAACTAGAGATGTCTTTAGCTAAGAACAGAGTTGACTTTTAAAAGTTTGTTGGACCCATGTCTATTACAGACTTTAGCGCCATCTCAAATTATTAAATAACATACACAAAAAAATAATTACTAACGTTTACGTATTAAGGTTAAAAATTACATAGTTTAATATGTTAATTCTAAAGTAGTCGACTCGGTTAAAATAAATTTTTTTTTAAATAAAAACTGAAAAACGTTATATTAATGGCTTGTCCATTCTTAGTTATAGGGTTCGCAATTTTGAAGATCGTTTATTTTTAAACGAGTAGCTTGCTTAAATCAATTAATTATATTTAGTTATTTTCACACATCTCTGAATAAATTGGTTGCTATGAGCGATTTTATAATTCATTAAACAACTTAAATTATTGCAACTGAATTTTTTTAGTTTTAATTATTTCTTTATTGAACTCAAATATATAAAATTGAAATACATAATATTACATTGATATTTTATTTTGTTTTGATAAGGGGCCTAATATTATAACGGGTGATTTTTTAAGAGGTTTAGAACTTTTTTTTAAAAAAAAAACACAAAAAATTCGAAAAAATGAATGAAATATTTATTTGAATCGATAGTTTGAACCTTGCAATTTAATGTTTAAAGATAATTTCATGCAAATGTTGACCGCGGCTGCGTCTCAGGTAGCCCATCCGCTGAGTCCAATTTTGGCATACTCTTTCACACATATCGGCCGGTATCTCACGAATGAATGCATGGATGTTGGCTTCCAGTGCGTCAATCGAAGCGGGCTTGTCCCTATAGACATTAGCCTTGACATACCCCCACAAAAAATAGTCTAATGGTGTCAAATCGCACGATCTAGGCGGCCAATTGACCGGCCCGAAACGTGAAATTAACTGTTCACCAAACTCGCCTCGCAATTGCGCCATTGTTTCGCGTGCTGTGTGGCATGTGGCACCGTCTTGTTGAAACCACATATCATGCAAGTCAAGAACTTCCATTTCGGGCAAAAAAAAGTTTGTTATCATCGCTCGGTAGCGTTCACCATTGACAGTAACGCTGCGATTCGCATCATCTTTGAAGAAATATGGCCCAATAATGCCGCCGGCCCATAAACCGCACCAAACAGTGGCTTTTTCGGGATGCATTGGTAGCTGTTGCAATGCTTCTGGCTGATCTTCACTCCAAATGCGGCAATTGTGCTTATTTACGTACCCATTCAACCAAAAATGAGCCTCATCGCTGAACACAATTTTTCGATAAAAAAGCGGATCCTCGGCCAGCTTTCCAAGAGCCCATTCACCAAAAATTCGGCGTTGTGGTAGGTCGGCTGTCTTTAGTTCTTGCACCAGCTGTATCTTAAAAGGCTTTACGCCCAAATCCTTCCGCAAAATTTTCCACGTAGTGCTGTAACAAAGGCCTAACTGCTGGGAACGGCGCGGCGCCGAATCGACATTTCGCGGTCTTCTGTCACACTAGCTGATACGGCCGCAATATTTTCTTCACTACGCACAGTACGTAAACGTGTTGGTGGTTTAATGTCCAACAAAGTAAATTTGGTGCGAAATTTGGTCACAATCTTCCGAATAGACTGCTCAGAAGGTCGAGAATGCCGACCATAAAATGGAAGCAGCGCGCGATGAACATTTCGAAAAGAGCACGAATTTTGATAGTAAAATTCAATAATTTGCAAGCGTTGTTCATTTGTAAGACGATCCATGGTTAAATTGCAAACCAAACTGAAGCTGTTTGACAGTGACACAAGGTACTAAACACACGTCAGCTGTCAAAACCAGTGTTGCCAAAACCAAACCAGCTAAAAAATCACCCGCTACATTGTCTTTTATTTTTATAAAAAATATTTTAAAAAATTGTCAGTGATTGTGAACCAGGGCTTTGTACTTACAACTCTCAACCTCTCCCATGCGCATGTAATTGGCAGGCATGGAGGGGACCTACAATTTTCTGTCGAATCCAAACGGCTTAGGTGAGAAGCACTTTTTCATGACAGCAAATGCTCTTAGAGCAGGGTTGCAAAAGCTTAAGTCACTTGTTAGCTTAAGCTTCTTTTTAAATCACAAGCTAATTAGTGACTTATGAATTAAAAAAATTTTAATTCATAAGCTGGTAAGTGACTTATGAATTACAAAAATTTAATTCAGAGACAAGTAAGTGACTTATGAATTAAAAAAAAGTTAATTCATAAGCTAGTTAAAGACTTTGAATTAAAAAAAATTTAACTCATAAGCTAGTAAGTAACTTATGAATTAAAAAAGTGTAATTCACAAGCAAGTAAGTAACTTATGATTTAAAAAAACATAAATTCACAAGCAAGTAGGTATGTGACTTATGTAATTCACCAGCAAGTTAGTGACTTATGAATTAAAAAAATTTAATTCAAAAACAAGTAGGTAAGTGACTTATGTAACCCAAGCAAGTATAAGTGACTTATGAATTAAACAAAAAAAAAATCATAAGTTAATTAGTGAATTGAAATTTCATAAGCTTGTTTTGACTGCATAATTATTAACGATAGTGGCTATCAAGCTTTTGAATAATTTTGTGTGATTTGCCGTTTATGCATAGAAAATTTTTGCAGAGCAAATGTGTTATCATGCTGAATTCTCTCTCTCTCCAATTCTAAATTGCTTTTGGATTAAACATTTTTAATTCATAAGACCTTAAATGGCTTACGATTATTTTTTTTAATTCATAAGTCACTTACTTGCTTGTAAATTACAAAGTCACTTACCTACTTGTTTTTGAATTAAATTTTTTTTATTCACAATTCATCAACTAGCTTATGACTTAAAGATTTTTTAATTCAAAAATTCGCAACCCTGTCTTAGAGGATTTGTAAATTCCTTGCACGAAGCAGGTGGCATAGGCTGAAAATCGAACCCAAGACCTTCGGTGTAACAGTCTTACGCACGGACGATTTTCATTCTAATCTTAATTTTAAATCACTTTCGATGTAAGATGTTTTAATGTTTGGAAATTTTTAGATAGAATTGATGTCCTTCATTCAAGAATTCATATAATGCTTACAAAAGCGAGAAGGTATGAATTTCCATTTTTAATGTTCTATTTGAGATACACTGTTCAACAAATTTCAAAAATAATAAATAAAAATCTTCAAAAAATGTATTTTATCCCAAATTATCTTCCTCAAGTCCAGTGCAATGAAAATCTTAATTATTTTTTTTTGTTAAAAACTTCTTAAGGAGAAAAAATGCAACTTACATTTGATTCACTAAATCAACATTTCTGTGAAACCATCTTCTGGTTGTCTATTTTTTTTTGTATTCCATTTTTAATACTCGTCATCAAGTTGGGTAAAAATAATTTTATTACCGACACGTTTGCATCTAAATTTCTTTTTTCCTCATTCATTTCGTTCGAAAATATTATTTGCAACTTCCTTAGGAGTTTTTCCCCAAAGTCTAAGATGAAATTTATCGTGTTTGGAATTGGTGGACCATCATGTCATCTGAATGAAAGTCAACTTCTTCAAGATTGAATATAAAAAAAAAAAAAAAAATAGTCTTGAAACATTGTATTTTATATGCGCCTGTGGCACAAAAAAAGTTAGGCCTTCCATCGGTTCTATATACATATAATAAATATATTTCGCGCAGTAAGGCATCCCTAGAGTAACATTTTTATATCTTTGGGCGCGCTGCTGCTGCACGTTGTGATGATGGGCAAGAGAAAAATGTGTCATAGAGTCGACAGGGCAGTCATGTCGTGAGCTCTGTTATATAGCTCAGGAAGAAGTCAAGTGTGTTCGGGGGGAGGAGGGAGGTTCTCGGGAGAAACAAGAAAAACAAACACAAAAAAGTAACATCAAATAAGGGGCTTGGTTATGCTAAACTTTATTGTTTGTCGGAGGATTCTTTCGCTATAGCGAAAAAAACGTAGCATTAATGATGAATTATATTCTCCTATATAGTCAAGTCGAGTTGGAGGAGCGAAGAATCGAAAGAAAACGGCTTCTTAATGTCACTGTCAATTGGGGGATTGTTCAAAAAGAAGTCGTTTGTTTGTACATTTGTGTGGATGATGGCAACTGTGACGCTCAATTGCTCTATAAATGGGTATATTGTCTCTTTTTGAATCTTTATAGGGTTTCTTTCTTTTTTTTTTTGGTTGAGCTGGGCGATGAATGGTCTCTTTATTTGTAAAACGAGTCCTGTGTTTTAAATATTTTATTTCTAAACAAATGTTTTGTTATGGGTTTTGCTTCGATTTGAAACGAGCTATACCTACTTTAAACAAAGTGAATTTGTTAATGTGATACTAGGGACAATCAACATAGGAAAAGAACCGCGCAGGGCTTTTTATTTTTCTTGGGGTTTTCATTGAAACAAAAAATGTAAAAAAAAATAGATATATCTATCAAGAAAAAGGATGCACTTGATTTCACTTTAAATTTATGGAAATCTTAGCTAGACCTATTCTTTTTGCTGAATAAGTTTTCACATCCATAAAACAAATTAAGAAAAAAAAAAGATTTATATAAGCTGACAAGACTGGATCACATCGAACTAGCTCTTGTAGATAGAAGCTTTAAGAAGGATAACCATTGAAGAATATATTAAAAAAAAAAATTGTCAAAATCGGTTAAGCCATATTTTGAAAAACGTTGGAGCGATTTTTTTTAAATAATTTTTTATACACCTATTAGATTTTGTAAACATTTTAAAAAAAAAAATTGGTACACAATTTTTAAGCACTAATTATATTAATGCGGGATTAAAAAATTAATCTTGAAAAAAAATCATCTACCCATTTTCAAAATATCGAATTTTCGATTTTGAATTTTTTTTTTAGTAGAAACTTTTGTGTAAAAAAGCTCTTGCAAACAAATAGATGACGTCAGAATTATCACTAAAATAGTCAAAAAAAAAGTTTTCATCACAAGGAGTCCTCACATATTATGTACCTACTAAGGTGCCATAAAAATGTTTATAAGGAAATAAAGTTAAATATCATAAGCAAATTATTGAAATGAAACATACATACATCTGTATAGCGCGGACAGCGCATATCGTATAACACCAAAATTCCTCGAACTCATTGATTAAGCTTACCTGAAAATAAAAAAAAAATTATTAATTAAATAAAAAATGAGTAGGTAAGTCAGTTATCGAATAAAAAAAACACTATTTGAATTATAAATAAAACTACAAATTATTATTTCTGATCACTTAAATCGATCATTGGAGAGACAAAAAATTTCAAATTGAATTTCTGAGCAATTCTTGTCTCAAAACGTTATTGTTATAATGCCCGAAAAGATAGAGGCCAGCAAAGTTATACAAAAATAGGCGTTGGAGCGGTTTTTAAAAAAATTAGTTTTTATATATAAAACTTTGAACGGAATTTTTAGAATTTAATAATGGAAAGTTAAAAAATATATTTTGAAAAAAATAAATCTAGTTATTTTCTAAAAATCGTATATTCAACAAATTTTTTTTGAAAAATTTTCTAAAAATCAAAAAAAAAATGTTTTCAAACTTGTGTAAATTCTTTTATTAAAATCGGTTCAACAGATAAGGAGATATTCGAAAACCAATAAAAATTTTCATATCATTTTTTATCGATAGATACATACATTTTTTGTTCCAATAATATGGTAGATCGTACGGATATAAGCTCACAAAAAAAATTAATCAAAATCGTAGGAATCGTTTGTGAGAAAAATTAAATTTTCCCTTAAAGGTTTTTAAATACTTGTATGGAAGGTACCGTTATTTTTGGTCATAGGAATAATTTTTGCATAAAATCTGCTAGATAATGTTAAAATAAAATGCTGGGTGCCAAGTTTAAAAAAAATCGTTCAAGTCGTTTTCGAATTTTAAAAACATTTTGAAACTTTTTTTAAAAATCAAAATAAAAAATTTTGGAAAATTTTGGTATACAGTGCTTTTAAAACCTTTTGAAACATTCTCTGTAAAAAAATTGATCAAAATCATTTATAACGTTTTTAAGAAAATAAAAAAATCTTTCTACCACCTATAACCATTTTTTTTGGAAATTATTTTTTTTATAAAATGGTAGCCTTTTTATATAAAAAAAACTGAATTAAAAAAAAAACAATAAGATTTTCATTATATGTAAAATAATTTGTACTATTATTTTTGGTCATAACAAAATGAAAAAAAAAATTATCGGGGGAATGTCCAAAAAACGCTATGTACAAATTTTAAAGACAAAGGACAGACAAGAAGACAGGCGTGTTATGTACCAATAAAATAAAATAAAATAAAATAAAATAAAATAAAATAAAATAAAATAAAATAAAATAAAATAAAATAAAATAAAATAAAATAAAATAAAATAAAATAAAATAAAATAAAATAAAATAAAATAAAATAAAATAAAATAAAATAAAATAAAATAAAATAAAATAAAATAAAAGAAAATAAAAGAAAATAAAATAAAACAAAAAAAAACATAATAAAATAAAATAAAAAAAATAAAAGAAAAGAAAATGAATTGAATTAAAATTAAATGCAATGAAATGAAATAAAAAAAATTAAAAAAAAAAAACAAATAAAAAATAAGACTTTGATTTCAAAAACCAACGGCTTATAAGATTGTCTTCTTGTCTCGACCCCACCTACAAGCTCTACCTTTATGTTACACCTTATGCGAATCACCTGATATACAGCAAGTAGAAATGCCAAAACCATATATGAGAATTTTTCGACAAAAACCTAAAACTAAATTTTATTGCAATGTTAGAAAATCACAGGTGCAAAGAATATTAAAAATTGTATAAGAGTCGTTTTCGACAAAATTAAAAAAATGGATAAGCAGCTAAAACAAAAAATTCAATTAAATTCCTCCTTAATCCCAATTAAACTCCTTTCTAACAAATTTAAAGCAAATTGGTCTATATACCCCCTCAGGGTCTAGATCGATGTACAAATGTAAACGCAACAGTCAATATGAAGCCGTGATTCCTGAGAATTTATTAAAGAATAACAATAATTTTAAAAATCAAGCCCCTTTCGTGTTCTTGCAGCTTTTATAGAAGTTTAATTTGTAAATCAGCAAGAATACCCTGATTTTACTATATTAACTCTCAACACAGACCATTTAATGTCTTCACTTCAAAATTGACGAAAACTTCTTAACTTCGTTTTACTCCCTAAAACTTGTATTGCATAAAATACTGAATTACATGAACTATTTACCTAATAAGGTATAAGTTATTCCAACATGTCGGATGTCCCTTTCAATGCCATGTGATTCCCATAAATTGATCCACTTATATATGAGCTTCATCCGCACTACTCCAATGATATACCTACAACCTATGTATATCTCCTCCTAAAAAGGCATTAGTTTTCGTATAATATTAAGCTTAACATCTGCCTCATTTCTCTCCTCAACTATAACGAAACGACCGACGCACGACGACGATGACAGACGGAAGCACGTATTCAAGTTCCGGAAAATATAATATTTTATGTCTGATTACTTTTGATAAAACGTTTTGTGTGTGTGTCAAATATTATGCTCATAAAATTGCAACGTTAGTGCGGTAATGTGATGTGATGATTTTAGGTCCGAAAATACCAAAAACTAAAATTTGGCCCAATTTTTTTTCTTGCCGTTGTAGGTAGGTATTTTCATTAATTTTGGGTAGGTAGGTGGGTTTGTTTGTTTGTTGTTGTTGTCTATTGTAAGTTAAAAAAGATGACAATAGCAAGAAAATTACTTGATGATAAATGAGACCCATGATGTGTTTTGTCCCATAAGACATGATCATGGTGATGATGATGAACCCAAGAACCCAAAAATCATGTTAAAGCAATGTTTGTATAAATCGTAAATCGATAGGAAGTGATTTATGGAAGTTGATGGTTCGTGATGTGTATAGTTGTATAGATATGTATAAGGACATACAAAAAAAAAATTTTAACATGTTTTAGATTGAGTGTCATAAAATTACATATAAATTGAAAGGTGAGAAAGAAATTTAGTGGTTTTAGGGGGGCTGGGATAGTGAACATCGAACGAGGATGTTTATGACGTGGAAGTTCCCTCAGGAAATAGACGTTCAGTGTAAGAAATGTCAATGAATGAATGAATGAAAAACACCCAAATAATGTCTCCAGTCTCTATACAGGATATAGCGATGAAATTGAAATTGGTTTGAGTAAAATCCTCCCAACTAAAACGGCCATTTTTGTTATATTAGAATTGTATCCTTAAATAACGCCTTTAGAAGGCTTAAAATTAATAATAAATTGCTTTTAATCCGAAACCATGTTAAGTATTTATGGAAATCTATCTGCGACCACGCTCACATAAAAATCAATGTAACTCTGTATGAGACGTAAAGACTCGAAAATTACTTAACGAAATTCGATAAAATTTCAAAATTTTAATTCTATAAGCCAGCGAGATGGTTTAGAAGGTGGTTTTGAGTATAAAATCTGCTCATTACCACGCCCACTTTAATCATATTTTAGTTTTCTCCTTATTGAATGTCCTTATAGAACGTTAAAATTTTTTTAATTAAGCTCTATTTAACCCAAAGCATGGTTAGGTTGGGTTTATGTGGTTGTCAGCAGAACGCTGGACACACTTAGATCATTGGTTGGCCCATTGTGATACAACAGGAATCTAGGAAACTTTCTTCCTACTCGTTGAACCATTTAGAGCTTCTTACGAAGCGAGCGAGAATATTAATGTCACGACTTGCCAGATCACAAGGATCATTGTAGTAGAATTCTCCTAAGTGGAGCCTGCGTCATGACATTTGTGTTATTTATTCCACCCACTACCACGCCTTCTTACATCAGAACTTTATCCATATATAACGCCCTAAGAAGGCTGGCAATTTATAATGAATTTCTCTTGAGCAAAAACTTTGACATATGGAGTTTTTTTACTGTTGGGAATCCGCCTACTGCCACGCCCACTTTTCTTAAATCTGATATTTCTACTTACTTCACATCTCAATTAAGTTGACATTTTTTTATTAAAATATCTTCAACCTAAAGGATGACATGTGTAATTTTTTCCACCCACTACCACGCCCATTTTTACTATATTAAAATTGTATTCTTATATAATGTCCTTAGAAGTCTGAATATTTTAAAATAATTCTCTCTTGAGCAAAAAATATGATTCTTGTGCTTTTTTTGTTGGAAATCCGCTATTTATGCGCCCACTTTATTTATAACTGAGAAGATTCGCCCTTAATAAACATCCCTAGAATGTTAAAATTTTGATATTAAAATCTCTTCAACTTCAAGCATGAGTCCGCCAATTACCACGCCCACTTTTCTTATATTTGAGATTCCCACTTAATAAACATCCCTTAAGTTAAAATTTTGTTATTAAAATCTCTTCAAACCCAAGCATGACATGACGTGCAATTTTTTTTAAGTTAGCCTACTGCCGCACTTATACATATTTGATTTTTTTTTTCTTTAAATATAATTATAAAGTTTACTTTAAAAGTTCAAATTTTGTATTTTTACTAATGTTGAATATTATGTAGGTGACGCTGCGAAGCGGGGCAGGGTTTAGCTAGTTCATATAATAAATTGCGTTTTGAACTTAACTGTATATGAGTTGAGATTAAAAAACAGAAGAAAATTCTCTGGCTTTCTTTGAATTCATAGAATGAATGAATTGTCATTCTTTAGAACTATTTTTTTATTTTTATTTAATAACAAATAGACAAAGCTGGTGTGTAAGGAAAAAAGAAACCAATATTTTGAGAAGATTTCTTTGTCTAAAGTGAATTGAAATAACTCAAAGGCATTCTTAAATGGGTAAGACAAATCAATGGCTCAAAACTTCAAACAAATAGCTAATCTTTATTGACACTTTCAATATTTATTTAATCCAATTTTTTTTTATTTTATTTGGCGTTTTTCTTTTTTGGCTCTGAGCAAAGCTCTGAGCAGAGGTTGAGCGATCAGAGCAAAGCTCTGAGGAGATTATGATCAGATCCCTCAGATTTAATTATGAAACACACTTGAGCACTGAACATGTCATATGCATAGTAATCTGTCAAATTACATAAAAATTGTATGAAGTTGGCTTCGCTTAGCGCTTTGCTCGATTTGCTCTGTCATTTTATTCTGAGCATACAGATCATGCTCCGAGGTAGCTCAGATGGAAAAAAGAAACACGACTTATGTGCTCTGATTTGTCTGAGGTAAAAAAGAAACATAGAATTAATTTTTGACAGCTCGGTGATCTGCTCTGAGGTAAAAATGAAAAACGCCAATTATATGGATATTTCAACAATTTTTTATCTAATGAATTTAACTAGTTCTTTTTTTGTTAATTTAACACTGTATCTGTTCTATTTAAATACAAGTAAAAAGTATATCATGTTAATTTGAAATGTTGTCTAATTTCTTAAACATGACAGCAGTGATAATATTAACACTAAATCTAGTAATGAGACTCATATTAAAGACCTTTCAATAGTGAGAGTTGAAATTACAGTAAGACATGAAGATTCATCTTAAGATTCTCATGCAACTGTAATATGACAAGGGATCATGTTAATTACACATGCTGACCATTGTTAAATTAACAATTCACCATTATAATTCATCTCTCTTCAACACATGACATTGATCCATTTTATAACAGAAGCAAATTCCTTTTTTTTTTTTTTTTTTTTTTTTTAATTTAATTTGTTGTTTTTTGATTTTTTGTTAAATGTTGTGGTCATAAAGGTTGTTTTTTCTTTTAATAAATTAACGCGACCACAAGCAAAAGAAAAGTTCAATTCCTTTTCGGTTTTTGTTCAGGATAACTGTTCCACTGTGTAACAAAAAACTAGAAAAGACTTTAATTTTATAAATTCTGTCAGTTTAACAATAAACCGAGTTAATTTTACTAGCTCTTCGTATTCCTTTTACCGGATTTTTACAAAAAAAAACCATAGCTTAAAATCTGTCACATGGATTGTTTAAGATACTTTTGTTGATTTAACACGAAGTTAAAATCTGGTAGGTATCTTGTTAATTATTTAACATAATCAACCAGGTTGAAAAATAACAACATGATAATTGGTTAATTTCTGTTCAATTTCACATGATAATTAGTTAATTTCTAATTAATTTTACAAGATTTTTTCCCTTGAGTTTAAAACTATCAAATAAGTATTATCGCTTAAAAATAATATGAACTTATTATTTTTAAGCCTAACTCTAACAAAGTTAAAAATTTAAATTTTATACACATTTTTTAAGTTATTGTTCAATGCAATGGTCCATTTTTACTAACCCTATAAACTGTCACCAGCTGAAAAATTTAAAATTATTTTTTTTTTTAAGATTGTCGACACTTTATTATTTAAATGTCAGAAAATCTAAACAATGCATAAATTTTGAAACACCCTTTATGTAGGTCAAAATATTTAATTCCAGTTTGACAGCTAAAGGATCTTCACTGTTGTTTGCTCTATATACACATCACATCAACTCTAACCTAATCCAACAATACCATAAAACCAACTTCAACCTTCTCGATTATTAACTAAATTACTGTTAATACCAACCATAACCACCATCACACCACAACTACATCAAGGTTCAAGGATACGGTGACATGAGCGTCAATAATTAAACTATATGTCATTACTCTCATATATGAGTTACACATGTTGTTGTTGTGCATTTTAAGTGAATAATAGTAGTAGAATTCTAAAAGAAACCTATCCCACGCTTGTTGTTACACACATTTATATATATGTAATGTATATATGTAGGTACATTTTTACAAAAAAAAAAACACACAATAATTCCTTTTTTCATTCTTTTTCCTTCCGAATAGCATATTGTCAAAATTGCTCATTTCTTTATTTCGTGTTCGTACAACCAACAAAAAATAATTAAACTTTCCCGCCAAGGCACATTAACTATTATTGTTTAGGTCACGGAAATATCAAATCAAATTCACTTTCTTCTTTCGCATTTTTTTTTTTTTAGAAATAAACTTAACGTGAAACGAATAATAAGAGTAGCAATAGTGGTTGTATAGTGTAGTACAGTCATTTTGGTGTGTGTAGGTCAAATCCTGACTAGAGAAAAAAAAAATGAAGCAAACACAAAAAAAAGAAACTAGAACCAAACAGGAAAACCCGAAGGAGTGCGTGCCTTGAAGTTATTTCATGCTGTTGCCTTCCCATAGGAACGCGATTCAAGTTGACAGAAAACAATAATGTCGATGACGCGCGGAAAAAGCTTTTTGAATGATGATAATGACAGTTAGTCAGTCTCAGTGCCGGATTTTAGTATGAGGTACAAATCAGAGACTACCTAATTAAACGAAACAATCTAGGCCATGGGCTCATTTGGCAATTTGTTGCTAGCAACATTTTGTTGCCTTGAATTGTTATCATCTCGAAGTTGTTTTTTTTAAATGTTTCTTGTTACTCAAATACATAGTTGCTATAGCAGATTAATCAAATCAGGAGCAATTTGTTGCTATCAACTTTTTGTTCCTGCAACTTTGTGACAGCGAATTTTAGAAGACATTTATTATGGCCAGGCATTCCTCCGGCAATTTGTTGATAGCAACCCTTTTTTCTTTCCCTGTTTTTGGTGCTGAAACAGTTTGCTAGCAAATTTTCGTGAATGAATTTTGAGTCTGGTACAGTGAAATTCAGAAGAAATCTATTTTGGCCAGGACGTGTTTGCCCCGCAAAATTTTGCTGTCTTAAATTGTTCACACCTCGAAGTTGCTTCTCTGTATAGGTTTCATGATGCTGAAACAGTTGCTAGCATAATAATCGAATTCAATCCAACAAATTGTCATGGTGAGTTTGAAATTTTGCACAGTAAAATTTAGAGGACAACTATGGCCAGACGTTCATCCTGCAATTTGTTGCTAGCAACTTTTTATTGTCCTTGAATTTTTCGCATTTTTAAGGAACATTTAACACCTGTTTAGGTGTTTTAGAGCAGACAAAGTTGCAACCAACTACCAGCAATTAATTACAATATAATAGGTACTCGAATTTGGAAAAACAAAAAGTTGCAGCAACAAATTGTGCTAGTAGACGTCTGAAATTAGAAATTAGAGCCAAATAAAAAAACTGGAAGATTACCACAGACAAGAAAATTAGAAGTTTCTTTATTGAGTGGTGGGTACACATACTTCTTTAAAAAAAAAAAAGAAAAACAAACAAACAAAATCCATCGGACTCAAAATTCAGCTGAGGCGTTTAGTGACACGTTAAACTATGAATACACGGTCAACGTAAATGGTCAATGCGTTGGCTGCTTGACGTCACCAAAAATATCAACATTTTACTGTCAACGTGGAAAGTGTCAATGTATGAAACGTTGACGTTCACACGAGTGACAGCAGTCAGTCAATGTTGTCCCAAAATGTATTGATGTATTGTCTATGTCAACGCATTTTTTATACATTGATATCAACGCGTTGGCATGTTAAACTATGACGATCAAACGACTTGACCACATTCGAAAATTTTGAGCGTTGATGCGAAGTTAATACCAGCAAAAATCAACCATTTTTTGCATTGCAAATAACACACAATAATCTGTCAAATTCAGTTGAGAAATGCCTACGATGTTGATAGAAAAAATCGAAATTTTTAGATTAAATTTGCTGCTCCGGAAAAAGGCTTTTGGATGACATTTGGGTCGAAATATTCAATATGCATCCAAATATAGTTTGTTGCCTATCTGTCAAGCTATAAATTGTCAAATTTTATTGAAAAATGGCTACGATGTCGATGGATTAAAAAACCTCTACAAAATCATAAATTTATGAGATTTTACTTTGTACTCTTGTAAAATGAGATTTTAGGTCTTTCGGGTAACATTTGGAACGAAATATTCGATATATCACAAAATTTACTTTGTTATCTATCTGTCAAGCTATTAAATGTCCAATTCCATTGAAGAATCGATACGATGTCGATGGATTAAAAAACCTCTACAAAAATCAAAAATTTTTGAAATTGAGATGGAGGTCAACGCAGGCTACGTTTGCTCGGCAAAAAATTTTGCTGTGTCAACGTTGAAATACAGTCAAAGCGCTGACGAGCTTTCTGGCAATGTGTCCCAATTGCGTTGACAGAGCAATTACACGATCACACAAAATAGTCAATGCATTGACAGCAAAACTCACATCAACGCGAGTGTCAACGTAGCCGTCAACGCATTGACAGTGTTCTGCGTTGACGATCACACGCCTTGACAACTTTGGGACACAATTTGACGTCATTTTTACGTCAGAGTCAACGCGTTGAACGTTTAAATAATAGCCAAATAATTGACATCACATGAACATAAGTAAATTTAATAATTTTTGAGATGTCCAAGGATTTTATGGAGACAGCAATTATTGTTTAAACAAGAATTTCAATCCCGAACTGGGCGCCATTTAAATAAAATCCCACACTGCTGCTAACTGAATAAAAAAAAATGAAAGTGCACGCGCCAATTAAAAACAAAGAATGAGTATAGTAAGTCAATTCTATAGCATTGTCACACGTGAGAACAATAAAAATTCTTTTGTTTTTTTTTTTGTGCGAATAAGAATAGATTACTATGTATTTCCGTATCCTTATGCCATATATACACAATACAATGAAGTACATTCTTTCTCTCTCCCTCTATGAAAATCAATAGCTTTTGACCTCGATTTTCTATTTCGTATTTTTTTTTTTAAACCCACTTTTTTAACATTTGTATCTTTTTTGGCTTTGTCAACATTGGGGTTTTATATACCAGGTAAATAGAATTGAGCAAAGCTATTGTCTTCACATTTGTTCTGCGAAGCCTTTACCTAGTTATATATTGTGTTTATTGGATAGGCAATGTTTTATTTCAGATTTAAGTAGGTTAAAGTTAAAGTTAAAGAAATAAGTTAAAATTCTAAAAAACTTGAACTCTTTATGCTGAAATGAAACTATGGCAAAACTATATTGTTCCGAGTTTTGCGAAAAAAAAAATTGTTTGAAAGAAGTTTCTAAAAAAATCAATATTTGTCACTTTAAGGTTTTCAAACGAACTTCAAAAGGAGCTCTCATCTTTCCTATTTAAAGCCAAACAAATCCAAACTAAAGAGAAACCTCTAATCTCAATGAAAACTTCATATTAAGATTTTTACGGATTTTACAACGGATCTGGAAAAAAAGCTTAAAATGTGAATGTATAAATAAATAAGGATACAAAATAATCAAACAAAAGAAAGGAGTACTTTAACAAATTGAATTTATATCGTTAGGCAAATTTTTTGTTTGGAAAAGAAAAACCATGAAAAATGGCGCCCGGGAATGGTTTTTCAAACAAATATTACTTTATTCAGTCTGGGAAGACCAAATTTGATTGTATTGCTATTTTTCAATGATTTCGGATCTTTATTTGAGCAAGAGATCACAAACTCTACAATTTTTTTTGTACTTTTTGTGGGTAATTTTCGATACTGAGGATTACTGACCACTACTAATTAATTATTTACCAAATGATTGTCAACGAAGTTCTGTAACTTTCTAGAATTTATAAAGAAAAAGAACAAGGTCACAAGGTCACAAGCTCTACATATTTTTTGTAGACTTCAAGACAGCTTAAGAAACTGTGGATCGATGATCACATACTAATAAACGATTTAGAAAATGATTATCACCCAAGTTCGAAAACACCTACTCTTAATTAGCGATCTCGAATTGCCTCGCATCTCAGATCTTGGAGACATTGGAGACTTTTTAAGTCCCCGTTATTGCTGCCGACTTACAACTCCGCAAATTGTGACTCTCTAGGCCCTGGTTCTCCACGAGCTTTGGCATTACCTATTACTCATTAATATTTAATGCGATGCTAAATCAAAAAGATTCTGAGGCGAATTTTTCAATATTAAATACGGGGATGCGACTGTAAAGCGATAAAATAAAATACCATAATTTTTATTTAAAAATATTAAAAATAACCAGGGAAAGAATAAAAAAAACTCAATAACCATAATTACATTATTTTTATTGGAGGTACCCAACCCATACACAAAAAACGTTACGCCACTCAATCATGTTACAATCCAAAATGTCTCTATTTTTATACCAAATTGAAATGCGTGTATCTATACAAAAAAACAAATCTAAGGAAATTTTTAAGAGGGTTATTTTTATATGCTTAAGGCACCAAATCCATTTATGTTTTTAAAAATATTTAAATACAAAAAATAATAGCTTGAAGGGCCCACAAATCAATTTGAATGATTGAAAGTACCTACCGATATCGATAGACCCTCCAAATACAGAAATAACAAAAACAAAAAACACACAAATCATTGAAAAATTCCAATAAAGTCAATTTATTTATTTTTTGTTGTTGCCAAGACTGAATTAGGTAATATTTGTTTCAACAACCATTCCCGGGCGCCATTTTTCATGGTTCTCCTTTTTCAAATATATACAACAATTTGCCTAAGGATATAAATTGAACTTGTTAATGTTGTGGGGTCACTTAGCCATATATACAATATACATATACCATTCAGTGGGGAGAATTTCTTACACCTGCGGGAATGTTATTCGCTGTCAGGGGGTAATTCATTATCAAAAGTGTTCTACATGTGGTGAAAATAGCTTCTCCCAGAAGTATAGAAGAAGAGGGTTGGGTTGGGTTGGTTGATGTTTTTGTTCAAACAACACATCGCTCGCCCCACTTTTCGAAATGATGATTAAGGGTGGTTTTAATGCGTGTTTTTATTTTTTTTTTAACAGCAAGAAGATTAATGAAGGCGAGATATTGTTTTTCTTTTCAATATTTTGTTTATACTTTGTGAGGAACTCTATGTATAGATACATATTTTAACAAAAGGTGGATAATTATTTTCCATGAAAATGTTTTTGTATTGCACCTTTGTTTGTTTTGTTGGGGAAAGTTGCTTTGACAATGAAATCAATTATAATAATTATATTTTTGACCTTTTGCGTATTGTTTAGTTTGTTTCAGGAACAGGAGCTTTGGTGTTGTCTTTATATTATATTTTCTACAATTTGTCTGTTTCTTTTTTTTATTCTAAAAGGTCAGTTATTTTCTTTTGTCATGGAAAAAAGAAGTTTTACTGATTTATTCAGAAAAAAATTGCTCTTTTGAAATTAAAATAAGAAATAAATTTGTCTCATGAAAAATACACATACTGATGATAAATTAAAGTTCCAGGAGGCAGAACTGGAATATTACAATTTTTATGAAAACATAAAGCTAATTGATAGTAGCCCGTGGCATAATGGTTAATGCGTAGGACTGTCACGCCACCGAAGGTCTTGGATTCAATTACCAGCCTCTTCCACCTAAAGACAAAAATATAGCTAGTGATTCTTGCAAGGAAGTGAAAAATTCTTCAAGAATATCTTTTTTCATGAGTAAGTGCATCATCGGATTCTGAAGAAAATTGAATTCTTGCTGACAAAACAACACACTAGAAAGTTATAAATCACTAGGCCTTGAAAATTGTAGGTTCCTTCATTCTTTCTGTCAAAACAATACTGGTTCTGCCCGAAAATTGTAGGTCCCCTTTATTCCTTCTGTCAAAACAACAATAGGCCCGGGTTCTCTCCGAAAATTATTGGTCCCCTTCATTCCTGCTCTAAAAACAACACTAGACTTTAGTTCTCCTCGAAAATTGTAGGTCCCTACATTCCTTCTGTCAAAACAACACTAGGCCCTGGTTCTTCCCACAAATTGTAGGTCCTGTTCATTCCTGTTGTCAAAACAACACAAGGCCATGGTTCTCCCCAAACTGTCACACCACCAATTGATTTTATTTATTTTAATAATCATTTTTAAGAAAAAAAATCAAATTTCAGGCGAATTTTTTTTTCAATCTTCCTTACAATCCTAGGTATTGGGTTTTCACTGTATCACAACAGGTCCCTTCCTTTTTTCTGTAAAATTGTTTGATAATTTGAATCTGAATTTTTTTATATTACGACATCATCATGGATATATAAATCCAATAAGGTGGCACACAAGCGTATAAAATTGAATTTTAGACTGAAAAGAAAAATTGTCTCCTTTTTTTTTGTGTGTGTGTCATTTCTAGATGAACCTCATTTTCAATTGAAAAGTCCATAATTGGATGACAGGGTATAGGATAGGTATAAATTTAATGATTTTAGGAAATCAAATACCCATGATCGTTGTGGAGAAAAAAAATTGTAAGTAGGTACCCTTTTTTTTATTATAAATATATAATAGAATTTAGGTCACTGATTTATTTGATTTCATCAATAATGATACTTTTTGAATTATTTTGAAAGAAGAAAATAATCCTATTTGTGGGAAAATATGCTGAAATATATTTATGCAAGAAGAGATATTTATGACTTAAATCGATTTCAATCAAATTATTAATATAATTCTGTATTTTAAAATTCTTTGAATTATGAGCTCTACATTTCATTATTTATTCTCCTAACAAAAGTTCTTTAATACAATTTTTATATTATATTTGGGCAAGAAAATTGGTAACACAAAGCGACAGTTAGGAGAATAAGAAAGGATTAAAAAGACAATAGGGATGCTCATTGGTTTAATAGTTTTGAATATTGAAAAAGAAGGAAACAACATTCGTGAAGTGCGGCTAATAAATGAACTGAACTTGACACATACAAATAAAATAAATAAATTGGGTGGCGCGGAAGATCGCATAGAAACTTACAACTCTCAATCATTGCAGTGTGCGTGTAATATAGCAGGAATGGAGGGGACCTACAATTTTCTGCCGAATACGAACGGCTAAGGTGATAAGCATGACAGATATACTCTTGGAGTATTTGTCAATTCCCCGGAAGAGTCAAAAACATTTTTAGTTTTAGGTGGCATAGGCTGGGAATTGAACCCAAGACCTTCGGCGTAACAGTCCTACGCACTAACGATTACGCCACAGGGTAATACTCGACACATAGTACACTAAAAATTAGGATCAAGGTGAAATTGGTGACCAATCATGCGAAAGATCAATTATTACGAAGGAATTCTTTTTTGTGGGAATACAATAATAAATTGTTGGGGTGCAACTTCTAGAGAACAAGGACCCTATTGAAAAAAAATGACAGGTATATGATAGACGACAATTTGTAAAGTGACAGGTAAACAATTGCCAAATTTTTGATCCATAAATAAATTTGACAAGTTCGTAGAATTGTCGGAAAATATGCGACCGTTTTGAGAAGATTAGAACATAAGAAACTTGTAAAAATAACTGAGGCATTCAAAAATATACAACTGGCGCGTTGAGAAAAAATGAGATCTCAGATATTTTTCTCACTCAAAAAGCGAATCCAAGATATTTTTTTTCTTCAGAATTTTTACAGCAAAGCTGAGAAATTTTGCTGGGGAATCCTGTTCGTGTAACTGAGATTGCTGAGATCTCCGAGATCTCATTTTCCTGCGAACATTCCTAATTTACTTACACACCTTATTTTGCTAAACGTTCGAGTGAAAATTTCTATTTTGCTATCCATCGGTCGGTGGGGAACGATTATTCCAAATTTAGTAAAAATTTCCATAAAAATAAAAAAAAAAAAACAAATAAATTTTTTTGAGAATTTCGAAAATAAAAATCGGTTAAGATTTGGATTCGAAATCCATAAGATTTAAAAAGAAATAATTTAAAGCAAATTTATTGAAACATAGAATCGAATGCACGATGGAATTGCTTAGCAGAATAGGGCTGATATTTATCAGTATTAAGTTGACAATTGATAGGCAATTAAGTTTATAGTGTTGGCTGTGAAGTGACAATTGTTTATGAGTTAAAATGTTTGATAAAATCACCCTAATTCAGATGTAATGAGGAGAGAATCAAACTACTCAGCTAAATGTCAAAGTTGAGTCTAAATCCTTTTGCAGTTCATTCATTGGATTGGGCCGGGGTGAATATTTTTTCAAATGAAAGTGATTTATAACGATTCTCAGGTGGAGCTTCGTGAATACTGCCGTCTTGAACACTTTAAACAGAAAATAAATACAAATGGTTTTAATGGTTTAAGTGATTTTCACTTCAAAGAAATATTTCGGATCGAAAAAATTACAGTGGAAATGTGACAGTGACAAATTTGACATAACCTAACAATTACCAAATTTCCATGACAAATTTTTCGTTGTATTTAACTGACAAGTATGTCACCTATCAATTACTTTTATTACAATTGTCAATTATAAATGGATAATTAACAATTATGTCAGCTGTCAATTGATAACTGATATTGATGTTTTATCAATTGATATTTGATTAAATTATCAATTAATAAATATTAAAAATCTTATGTATCGAATTTTAATATTTTCTAATAAATAAAAATTTTGATCATTGGTTTCATGATCATTGGTTTTGATTTACAAGAAAAATGATAATCATTAATTAATTAATACAAAAAATTAATAGTTTAACAGTTTAGTAATAAATTGAGTTTAAAAAATATAATTTCAGTATCTAGCAACTATTGACTGATAACTAATTGACAATCGTTATAAGGGCTTAAATTTTATGAACTGAAATATTACGACAAATTAGTGGAAATGTAATTTTTTTTAAAGAAATAGGGCCTCCTTTATTCTAGTGGCTTACAGTTCTCAACCAATCTTGTGTGTTTGTTTTTAGTCAGCAGGATTTTAGCAGACTTATAATTTTCTTAGAGAGAGAGAGAGGCACTTTACCAACACAAGTGATACTTTTAGAAAATTTTTCACTTCCCCCTGGAGGAAGTATCCCTGCAAGAAATACATAGTTTGCTATTCCATCAGAAACCATTTAAATCTTATTTTTATTCATAGACAATACGCTAGAAAATAGACCACGGTAGTTGGGAGCGTACGTGATGACCATGATAAAACGATTTGGCTTCGTTCTCAACTAGCTTGACTTGTTGTATGCAACAACTTGGTGTATTTTAAGGAAGGATCTTGGCATAAAAGTATTTAAAATGCAGTGATAAAAATAAAAATACACACAAAAATTAGATGGCACGACAGTTCGTGTAGAACCCTGGCGTGTTATTGACAGAAATGGAGGTAGTAAAAATGAGAATTGATATTAGCTGAAGTTCCAAATTGTCACTGTTTTAGCCTATGGGCTCTTTAAAAGCTTGAAGAAAATCCACTGTTTGTTCAACGATGAGTCCTATTTCTGAGTTAATGGCTACGACAATAAGCAAAATTGACATACTTTGGCTAAATAGCAAACTGAAGAGATTCAAAAGCTGCCATTACACGCCGACAAAAGAACGCCATGATTACTGACTATTAAAATTATAATTTTTTTTTTTTATAAAAAATGTTATTTTTTAATTGAATTGCCAATCTTCTTATCGACGTTAAAGAGCAAAACCTCATAAGTCATTTTTGAATGTTTTTTTTTTTTTTAAGAAATCAGCTTTTGAATTCTGCCTTTTTCTGTAAAATGTTCACAACATTGTTACGCTGAAGTTGCCAAAAGTTGGATCTGATTTTTCTGATTTTTTTTGTATTAGGGGCCAGTTATAGCTTTCATTGAAACTCATCATTGAAAACTTAATTTTCAGTTTTGAGGCCCTAAAAAAGCGATATCAGTGATTATTTTGATGCCAATAAAAAGCTGATAACTCAATTATTATTTCTAGTCAAAAAAATATTTCATTTTGGCCCAGCCTATTGCAGGAAATGAACTTCTTTATTTCAATGATTGAACTACCTTATCATTGATCATTGAAATTTTAGAAATCGTTTTATGTGAAAGGTAGGGCCAAAATTAAATTTTTTTTTTACTATAGAAATAATAATCGAGTCATCAGCTTTTTATTGGCATCAAAATAATCACTGATATCGCTGAAAATGTTCAATGATGAGTTTCAATGAAAGCTATAACTGGCCCCTTAATAATATTTTTATTGAATTTTTCGACTTACGAGGTCCTGCATTTTAACCGTCGATAAGTCTTCGAAAAATAGCCATAAAGTTGGAATTTGATATACAAGCTCACTCCTGGTGTTCTTAGAAAACTATAAAAGTTCCCATCAATATTAGTGTCACTAACAATTTTTTTGGAGGGTTAAAGCCCCCCAATCTGGTTTTTCAGGAAAATCTCCCAACACTTGTATAGAGAAAAATGTTAAGAACCAATTTGTAGCTTAGAAAATTTCCTACAAAAAATATGTTACTTCTTTTTTGCATAAAAAGAACAGTTTACGATATAATACAATAGGTAGACTTAAGGGTTTTATTTTTCAATACGAAGACGACATTTTGATCTTCAACACTATTTTGCACTCATATAACATTTTTGTTTAATTTTTCGACCTAAAGGAGGTCCTGCATTTTCACCTTAGTTATGTCATATTATTCTGTAAAGCACCAATCTCTGTCTATCTAGTTCCTTTAAAACTATGTTATCATACCATCAGCCTTATATTAGTATCAATAGCTCAAGCTCTTCGTCTACAAAATATGTATGTAAAGGGTGTTTTTTTTTTGTTTTAGAGGCGGAGAACTTGGCAACTCTATTTTCTTTGACCTTTGACCAAATCATGACATTTCTCAGTTGGTTTGAGGTTAGTTTTTGGTTTGACAATTCACCATGAATAGACTCAAACCGAAGCAACGTTTACAAATTGCTTTATTTATTTATTTTTTTTTTTAAATGAACCTGTTAAATGGCCACTTATTTCGTGCGGATTTTAAGTCATTGTATTTTTTTTAGGGATATGTAGAGTCGCTTGTAAATGCCGATAAATAAGAAATAATTGAGCGCTTTCCAAGCCAATCTTTTTGTTTTGCCGAAATACAGCCTGGTTTTCTTTGAAGATGTTGTAAAAATTGGACCTCCAGATAACGCCATATACCCCGCTGCTGCGACATGTCCGAAATCATATTCAAACATTATTGTAATACAATTATTTGTCAAATAAAGGTATATTTCATGAATATTTTAAACATTTTCCTGTACTTTATTTCAATTTTTAAAGTTCTCCACCTCTAAAAAAAACACCCATTATCCCCCCTATTACGGTTGGCGAATCGAACGTTCGAAGTGAGATGTTTGCATTAGCGAACTAACGAATGACGTTCGATGAACTTTCGATAACCACAGTCAACAATAGAATGGGATCAAACTTAAAATTTTTTTTTGACATTTAAAGCGAATCAAAGGTTCTCAATTCGGCAATTTTAATACTGATTTCTTACACTCACACCTTTATTCGTTCGACTCGCCAGCGGTAATAGGGGGTTATATACCGATCTAACGTGAAATAAGGAATGTCTCTATTTTTTGTAGACAAACTTATAAGCCATTGGATGGCGAACACTTTCTTTAAAAGAGATATTTCTCATCTATTTTAAAAAATATTTATAAACATGTAGGTATGTATGTATATAAAAATGGGCCAGTTTATAGAATCTGGTTCAGACTACCACCCTAACTCATCGCTAATTCCCTTTCCTTCCTCTTTTGTCTGCAAAAAAACAAAAGGATTTCTTTCCCGATACAATACATATCTTTATGTGTAGATTTTTTTCCAGGAAGACGACATGATTCAGAACTAACACACACTTACACATTCACGTTTATATGGAACTGAGATAAAAACAATTCTGTGTGTGTGTAGAAAAAAGTAGCTCTCGATGCTATAGAAACAGTCAATAATTGTGACACATGTCACAATTCTAAGGTTTTTATTTTTTTTTTTTTCATCTTCTGAGTTACTTTATTGGATTAAAATTCAATTTTTCTCCTCATTAGATGACATGATTCGAAAAGAATCTGATTAATTAACTTTAACTTTGACCTGTGTCCATGTGTCCATGTTTGCCTCGCCTCTGTCCTTTTTTTTATTTTATTTTTCTTTATAATCACATTTAGGTCATCATCAAGCTTCCTATGTACATTAAGTCACGTAGAAATACAAAAGTTATTAAATGAATTAGCTGAACGTTGAACAAAAAAAAAAATAAATAAAAACATTGACATGAAATGAAACATCCTTTTTAAATTGTGTGCACCGTTGGGGCGACCACCGTCATATATATATACATTCCAATCCCCCCCCATAAAGCACCCAAGTTTGAGTCTTCCCTCATCGTATATAGTATATTTCTCACTTGTATCGTATATACTTGAGAGTGAGTTCATAAAAAGGTTGTAAAAGTATAAATAAACTAACCCCTTTGACAGCTTCAATGCTCTTTCCCCCCTATATAACAAACACTGTTGACCTCTAGAGCAGTAATCTTTTGCCAACATTTATAAAAATGACAGTTGATAGACGTGTTTGAATGGACTTGGGGTGCATGGTGGAGGCGGAAGGTGGAAGTAGTAGGAGAGCAGCAACAGCAGGCAAAAAAAAAGAAGAACGATAAACATATCACAAAAGGTATAATGAACCTGAAACAAAAAGGTCATTTTTAAAATAAAGAAGGTTTGCGAAACGATGTTCATTTTTCAGTCAGCCATAATATGTGAGTGTGTACTTATGAAACTTTCTTCGCACAGGGTTGTTAAATAATTTAAATATCCTAAAAAATAATAAAATCATTTTTAAAACGACATTAAATTTTTGTTTGTGGTTGCGTGCTGTAGGAAATGATTGATTTGCGTCAACATAGTGTGACGTGTAACATATGACGTGTGCCAACCATTTTTTCTAATTTTACCTCCAAGTAATAACTACCTGACTGGCGTCAACATAGTGTAACGTGTGACGTGTAACGTGTGACGTGTAACGTGTGACGTGTAACGTGTGACGTATAACGTGTAACATATGACGTGTAACAACCATTTTTTCTAATTTTACCTCCAAGTTATAACTACCTGATTGGCGTCAACATAGTGTAACGTGTAACGTGTAACGTTTGACGTGTAACGTGTGACACACCAAATTTTATTCTTTACCTCTTCAATTGGTAACTACCGAGTATTTCATTCGAACTTGACTAGCAAAACTTAAAAGCTCGAGTGTTGCTGTTGAGAAAAAGACAAAAATAGCAACACTATAATGCTCTGACGGAAATGACGTGTCGTCAATATTATGTAAGACAGAATTCCAAAATGAATTACTCTGAAGAGGTCAGTAAGAATTTGCAATAGTAGTCGAAGTAAAGATGCAGAAAAAGAGATGATGGCAGATGAAACCCCTATAGGCCTTCATATACCCAAAGTGGTTATCTGGCATCGAATACAGTAAAACCCGCTAAATAGAAATGGCAAAATTTCAAATTCTTACCTTCATTTAAGCGGCTTTTTTACTTAAACTTAAATTTCTTTTATTGTGGAAAAGTTCTGTGCTGCGAAAATTTCTAGAAATTGCGAAACGCCCAGAAAAATAAATTTGATGTTAGATGTTTTATCACACCCATGAGTTACCAGGGTCGGTAGAGAGCAACCTGAGCCAGAAGTTCTAGGCCCAGAGACATAAAGCCCAAATTTTATTTTCGGTGCTTACGTCCTACTTGAGTGAGACATAAAGCCCAAATTGGATATGGGCATTAAGTCTCACACAAATGAGACCCAAGCCCCAAATATTTTTTGTTAAAAATGGGATATAAATCCGAAATTTCTTAGAGGCATAGAAGATAATAATAATTTGTAGATGTTTCATTTGAAAGAAAATTAGTACAGTCCTAGCACCCAGCATTACGGCGTATAAATAGTTAGGTATGTATGGGGGGCCCTGCAACCTCCCTGCTTGGGAACACTATAGGATTTGCGATAGGTGCGAGGTTGGGTGTATGCAAAGTTTCTTTTTATCATTTGGTAGTTTTATTTAGTGGGACATAACCTCCAACGTTTATTTGGGGCTTGGATCTCATTTGGGTGGCACTTAAGGCCCAAATTCAATTTGAGCTTTGCCTTACTCAAGTGGATCGTAAGCCCCAAAAATAAAAATTGGGCTTTATGTCCCTGGGCCTTATGTCCCTGTGCCGAAGTTCTATGCTATAAATTCACCTTACTAAGATGTCAACAATCAATTGTTAGTATCTCGAGATCATCAAAGAAATATCTAAATCAACCGTAAGCTTCCCAGAGAAAGAATAATTGGTATATTATGACGGTAAATCTGTGCACCAGAAGAAGTTGACAGAAGAAAACTCTGCACAGCATAAAACAAAGAAGTAAGTGAAGGAAGAATATCGAACCAGAAGAAGGAAGGCAAAGAAAATTCTATGTAGAAAGATGTGGGCTTGCTTAGAATCCTAGCTTAAGAAGACACACTAGATACGAAATTTGGTAGTTTTATAGAAAAGCCAAGCAATTGGCTATTGGACGATCGTATGACCTGTGACTTGCGAGAACTTTCGAGGCATTTTCTAGCTTAACGTCAAATATTTTTAAGATCCTATCCAACGTACACTATAATCTTCTTAAGTCGTGCACCAACACTTAAATTGGGAAAAATCAGTGTGTCTTCCGGCTTGGCAGATCGACCATATATCACACTGAGTCACACCCCGGAAGAGACCAACATATTTCAAGTCGATACTTAGGTCTCTAAATTGACTTCAAAGCTGCTTATGATACCATTCCAAGTCAGGAGCTCTCACTGGCGATACCAATACATGTTGTCTCGTGTGAAATTAGAAAACAAACGGTGAAATATTCAACTAGGGAATATAGCCCTACCGAACTATTTCAAACATCTACAGGAATTCGACAAGAAGATGCGCAATCATGTGACTTCTTCAATCTCGTTCTTGAACAAATAGTGCACAGGGCAAGCGTTGTGGCATGGATGTATGTGCTTAAAGGCTAGATCTTATTTATGCCATTGTTATGTCAAATTATAATTTCTGACCGTTTAAAAGACGTCAACAAATATTACATAACAACACTGCATATACCCTGACGTGCACGATTCCTTGGCATTTGACGTTCCATTGCATTGCTAAAAAGTCCGCATCTCTCTCTTCCCATCATCATGTCATCGCACTGCATGCGTTTAGCGAATATTTTATATCAAGGCACGTTCGTTGTTGGTCTGTGCAGTGAACATCTCCCCTCACTTCTTCGCATTCACCAAACTACACAACACCACTTCCATATGACGCTGCGCTGCCATGTATACGTTTATGGCTTTAACTTAAATGGAAAAATATCAACACCCGTCAATGTAATTTGTCCAAACTCAAAAAACTCCAAGTCGGAACTCATATAACGAACTATTTAACCCGTGCTCAGGGCTCAGGCTCGCTCGTGGTCATGCATCTCTGGAGTGCAGTAATGCACACGTATTTTTTTGTATATATATTTGTCTGCTGTTTTGTTGTATATAAATTCACACGTGTCGCGTCGCGTTATGCACGACTGAGTGTAGGTTCATACTACCTTTAACTTGGAAACTTGGATATACATTTGTCATGTCACCTGTGCGGATGACGGCAACGATATGACACGACGCGACGCAACGATGATGGTCGACAATCATTTCCGAGACTTTAATTAGTAATTAACACGCATTATGACGGTGACGGGATTTTTATTTTCATCATTTTTTTTAACATTTCATTATGTCTGAATCTGGAGGGTGATACATTTATCTAGATGTACCTACACTACATACATATATAGAGACAGAAGATATAGAGAGAAAAAATTAACTTGAAACAAGCCTCATGTGCGATATGTTGTGGCAGAATGATGGAGTGTGAGACAATTCGTGTCCAGATACGAGATATAATACCTTGGAGTACGATGATGATGGATCAGATGTGATGATGCTGTCAAAACAAGACGATGCTCTATAGAAATGTGTTGGGATTATCCCATATATAGAGTGGTAACACAGGGGCGTATATATGCATTATGGTCAAAGGCTGATTTATGTTCTTATATCTTTTTGGCAAAAAATTGACGGATGACTCGTCAAGTGAGTTTCGATTGTCACCTTTGTTGATTAGCTAGTTTTTTATTTAATGTGTTTTGGAAGAACTGAATATGAACCTGTTTAGGGCCAGGGCCCTAATGGTGTGCAGTATAAAATTGTCAGATAGTGAATTATTCAAAAATTTAAGTAGGTATATCTAGATAAGTTGCTGGCCGAAGATTTTTTTAATGTTAAATGCTGAACTTTCTGAACATTTAGAGTTGCTGGGCCAGGGCCCCTATGGTGTGTGTCGCAGGGACATAAAGACAATGGTCTAAAGGAACAGTTCTTATAATTAAGAAACGCTTGTTGATGATTTTTTGATGTTAAATGCTCAACTTTATGAAAATATAGAGCTGCAGGGCCAGGGCCCCTTTGGTGTGCAGCATTCAATTTGAAGACAGTGGTAAATAAGAACTTTAAGTACTTAGTTAAAAAAAAACGAGTTTGAGGATTTTTGGATATTAAATGCTTAACTTTTTGAACATATAGACCTGCAGGGCCAGGGGGTGCCCTTTGGTCTGGAACCAAAAATTCCAAAAGTTTATGAATTTTACTTCAGTCTATGACTGGGATAAAGTTTGAAATTAAAAAGGATACTAGGTTTTTGATGTTATCAATACATCGATCTGCAGGCCCAGGGCCCCTTACATTGTGCAGATGAAGGTTAATTTGGATTTTATAATCTCCCCTGTTGAATGAAGAATGTGTAGTTCATATTACCATAAATTAATTATTAGTCTTAATACTCGATGCACTGTATAGTGTACAATGTGTACGTATACCCTTGCAGGGCCTGGGCCCCTTTAATTTCGAATTCTTTGCAATTCCCTTAAAATCATATTTCATGGTTAACTGAGGGAATTTTGGTCAAATTCAAAAATGATTTTGAGTTCAATTTGACAAATGGATTTATATCTTGAAGTCTTACAGCACCATCGCCCTTTACAGTAAGAAATTTAAGAAACAATTGAATTCTTGTGTGATTTGACAAAATTCTGTCACGAATTCTTCTCAAATCCTCATACCTTTGAATTATATTTTCAAGACTTGATTTGACTGTAAATCAGCCCTTGACTGTAAAATACCACACTAAGCTAGAAGGATATTCTTTCACTGAAAAGGAATAAAAGATACTTTGTATGTACACCAACAGAGAGAAAACTATATAGGACAACTTAAGGCTAAGGGATTCATGAATATATCCCAAGCAATTAAATAAAAATACTTATATCGTCCGAATTACTGGGGGGTAGTTTGGATGAAGAATTTTTGTTTGTTGTTGTTAGTCCCATTGGAGTAGTTTTATTTTTTTTTTGAGGATATAACAGAGAAGAGGACATGTTTGATGATTCAAAGAGTTTGGGTTGGTAATAAAAGGAAATGATATGTTTGTGTTGCGCAAGTGTTTTGCAGAAGCAATCAAAAGTACCAGTACAACTGGTACCAGTATTTAATTTTAATGGACTACTACTATGCACCTGATGGACGGATTGAATGGTCAGTCATGTTCATGTCCATGATGAAGTATAGGATTTTGGGGGAAAATGATGTCAAACGATAAAGTATTGAAAATTAAACCAGACATACATATTATATACCTACGATATTGTTTTATTCATCAAAGGTAAATTATATATTTTTTTTAAATTGATTGGCAATTTTGAATAATTGAAAAGTGTTATGTGAAATACAAAAGGGCCTTGAAAAAAAAGAGTTCGATATTATTGTAATTTTTAACAACCTCTCAAGAATCGTATGGACGTGGGAGATGGGTAAAGCTTCTAGAGAGAATATCTGTTTGTGTGAAAAGAGTCTTTGAGCTTAAGTTGACATGAATATATGACACCAACAAAATAAAAGGCTCAAATATCGCAGCAGAAACACTCAATTTCACGGATGATTTGAATTTGTCGATTTACCGATTTTCCCAGAGATTAATTTGGAGGCTTAAGAACCGATTGTGTCGGGAGTTTGATGGTTGGGCTTTTGAAACTTAAACCTATTTAGAACAAGATTTTGATTTCGAAAAAAAAATTACCTTCTTAGATGAATCTTTTTTTTGTATAAATGGCTTTAATACTTTCTTATGTTTACCTACTAACTTAAGGGTGCTCTACCGTCTTGGTTGAGCCTGGGCTTCTACCAGATAGGTGTTAAGCTGCCTGCCGTTTGGCACATACGGCCAAGAGACAAGAATAGTTACGGTTTTGTCTCAGTCTTGTCCCAGCTTGTCTCCGGTATCATCCCGGTCTTGTCCCAGACGTGTTGAGGTCTTCTCCCAATCTTGAACCGGTTTCGTACCAGTTTTGTTCCGGTCTTGTCCCGGTCTTATCTTGGTCTTATCTTGGTCTTGTCTCGGTCTTGTCTCAGTCTTGTCTCGGTTTTGTTCCGGTCTTGTCTCGGTCTTGTCTCGGTCTTGTCTCGGTCTTGCCTTGGTCTTGTCCCGGTCTTGTCCCGGTCTTGTCCCGGTCATGTCCCGGTCATGTCCCGATCATGTCCCGATCATGTCCCAGTCTTGTCCCGGTCTTGTCTCGGTCTTGTCTCGGTCTTGTTTCGGTCTTGTCTCGGTCTTGTCTCGGTCTTGTCTCGGTCTTGTCTCGGTCTTGTCTCGGTCTTGTCTCGGTTTTGTCTAGGACTTGTCTCGGTCTTGCCTCGGTCTTGTCCCGGTCTTGTCCCGGTCTGTCCCGGTCTTGTCCCGGTCTTGTTCTGGCCCGGTCTTGTTCTGGTCTTGTTCCTGATCTTGTCTTGTTCTTGTCACGGTCTTGTCTCGCTCTTGTCTCGCTCTTGTCTCGGTCTTGTCTTGGTCTAGTCTTGGTCTTGTCCCGGTCTTGTCCCGGTCTTGTTCCGGTCTTGTCCCTGATCTTGTCTTGTTCTTGTCCCGATCTTGTCTCGCTCTTCTCTGTTTTCATTCAAACAAAACTCAGCTATTTTTAAAATGGAAAGAAAATTTTAGGTTTGTCATTAAAATATTATGATTTTTATCTCTTTTAATTTTTTTTCCATTTCTAAAACTTTTAAAATAGATTTTTGAATGACCGTAGTCAAATATTTTTTGCGTGAAATATTTTTGAAGATACAAAATTTAATATTTTCCCTCAACTTTACCCTAAGAGAAAAGTTCGTTAAAAAGGTAGGGATTTGAAATCCTATATAATTTTAAGCCTCAATGGGGATGGTTTTAAAATATCAGCCAGGTTCTACAATTCACTTTCTATCGAAATGAAATTGAAATCGATATAAAATAAAGTTACGTGTTCCACATTTCACTTTTATCGATATCGATTTAATTTTTTGTTCGAAGTTCAAATGAAGCGAATTTCCGTATTCCTCATTTCGCGTGATTTCAATTCGACCAGATCTATTTAGTGTGGAATTGTGAAAGCAAACTGACGCATTCTAAAATATAAGTGATGTATTTATATTTTATTATATTTTTTAATAGTATTCAATTAAAATAATTTATTTAAACAGGGGTAAGCATAAAAATACTGCCCAGGACGCAATATTTCAGGCTTTCATGGATAAGCATAAAGACCTCGCAAGAGGTTTCATTAAAGGCGATCGAGTGGCAGCTGAGGCTCTGTGGGACAAGTTGAAAAATGATCTCAACAGCCATGGTCCCTCACAAAAGGATACGAACGGATGGAAAAAGGTAAGTAATAACAAACATTGAAAAGGGTTTTTGATTGATAAAATTCATTTATGGTTTGAATATTTATCCTTGTTTTTCCAAGGTTTGGACCGATTGGAAGGCTTCAATTCGCAAAACGCTATCCCACAACAAGGCTGAAGACATATCGACTGGCGGCGGACCGTTCAACAAATTCGTCAAAATATGCGGAATTTACACTGTTGTTGAAGGAATGATGAGAATTCTCCAAGCAACACTTTGGAAGTTTCGCAGGACTTAAACAAACCGGAAAATGCTAAAATACCAAAAAGGAAGAGACAAGTTTCAGTCAATGACAGCTTAAACGATTTTATGACACAACAAAACAAAGCTATGGAAAAAGTTGGAAAAGAAATGAAGGGTGTTTCGGATGGTTCAAAAAAAAAGTCCGTGTACTAAAAGATGTCGAATATGCAATAAAAAAAACTTCAAAAATCAGTGGACAACATTGGGAATATTTTGATTGGACAAAATGAGGAAACACCCAGGCAGAATATAGAAATAGAAAAATGTCGCCAAGAAGAAATTCTTTTGAAACAAAAGAAATTGCAGCTAAAGGAAATGAAGTTCCAATTTTCAGAGGACAAACAGTAAAGATTGCAATGCTCTTACGAATTTGTTATCACAAACAAAGAAAAAAATATTTGTGTTAAATTTTTTTGTTTTTATTTACCGCGAATCTAGATTGAAACTTAAATCTAAACAGTATGTTTAGGGTAAGCAAAAAAAAACCCCATATACATATGTAGGTATCTGAATTTTCTCAAGCCAACAGAAGATTGTATCTAGGCAAAAAAAAAAAAAAAAAAACACATCATGATGTGTGTAGGACAGTCAAGCAAAATTCAGTAACAAACTTACTAAATTCCGGACTTCCTACTTCCCCTTAGGGCTGAAAAACCCACTAATATATTATAGGTTTATATTGTCAAAGAATTTAAGAAAGAAAATCAGATAATTTTTTTTTTTTTATTTTCTTTTCTCAGAAATTTGGTGCTTTAATTCGAAGGCCATGACCACTTATCATATATTCTTTATACAATACATATCTACTAAAAAAAATTCGAGACTAAATAAATAAAATTTTTTCCAACAAGTAAAATGAGACATTCATACATTTCTTTTTCTAACCACAATAATTTCTTAAATTCTTTTTTTTACTTGACAATTCAAAATGTTATTTTTTTTAAAGTCATTATCACAAGCATAATACGAGTATATTATGTGAATTTTCTATATAGACATATGTATGTATATATTCACCTCAAATTGGTTCTTAGATAAATAAGTAACAACAAAAAAAATGTCAAATTGCGGCATAAAAGAATTTTTTCTTTGTCATGGTATACAGGGTGATCCTTGTTTTAGATGAGTTTATTTAAACCCATAATCGTGCTTATCATTAATCAGTATTGGCTAACAAATTTATAGGAGATGATTCTAAAACATGTCCTGAAAAACAAAATATTAAAAATGCTAGACGACACACAATGGCAATTTTTCAGACACGTGTAATTTAGTCATTATAGGCTACAGATTTCATCTGTAATGATTCTTGAACGTGTCCTGAAAATCATTCCAACGGGCAGGGTGAATTAAAATGTAATGCAAAATGCAGAGGTCATATCTTTTAATCATTTCTGGAAAGAGCATTTGTCCTATTTTATTGGGACATACCTTAATTTTAAAACCATTACAACCGATTGATATTTAAATCATATCGGTATCTACTTATGTTACATTTTTATATTACATTTTTCGAAAATGGGACATAGGTATGTATGTCCCAAATGAATAGCTTCAAATCAATTTCAGAATCTAAGCCTTATGCCTATCGGATAGAAATGGCGGCAACGAGCAACCTAGCTCATTGGCCCAATTAGCGCTAAATTTTCATATCGGCGACTAGGTAGGTTTTTTTTCTAAAATGGGACAAAAGTCCCAAATTTTGTTGAGACATCTGTCTCATACCCATAACTTTAAAAATTAAAACTCATTTCTTTCTTAAATGGGACCAAAAGCCCCAAATTGTTTTGGGACACCTGTCACATTAAAAATTAACTTTTTCGAAAATTAGTTTCGAAATAAATTTAGGTTCTTAGTCCTGCAATTTCACTTGGACTGATCGTAGTTCTAAATGAAAAGCAAAACGCCGATTTTTTTTTTACGATACTCTATTGAGATTACTGTGGATGCAGCCAAGGAACGTCGCAAACCCGAGACACATCCTTGACGAAGACAAAAATGTGGGTAGGTACATATAAGCAAATTAGATTGGGACAAAAGTCCAGAAATTGATTTGGGAAACATCGTTGGCTAAATACGAAAAACTGCTAAGTTCACTTTGGAAAATTTTACAGGATAGAAAAACAAAAAAAAAATGTTGCACAAAACTCCATACAAAAACTGATTTTCTCTTTAAAATTTTGCAACAACAACGATACATTGGACAAAAGTGATTAAAGCAATTTGCGCAAAATGTGTTTCTTAAAAAAATAGCATCAGGATCTCAATTTTGGCTAAAAGTGGACTTAGCAGATTTACGCATTTAGCCGACGATATTTCCCATTTGAAAGGGAAACAGTGCCTACGTTTTGTAACTCTCGCGTCGATAAAATTGGTCGAGAAACGTTGGAAAATGGAACAAAACTCATATTATTTGTTTCAATTTTCATCGTTTCTCGACTGCTTTTGCCGATCTGAGAGTTACAGAACGTAGGTACTCAGACTTTTGTCCTCAATATAGAAATAAAGGTAGGCAATTAAGAAAACTCAGTGTGATTTAACTAAGGACTTAATCAATTAATATCCCGTGGCGAAATATTTAGTACGAAGGTCTTAGCCTCTCTTAAGTCGCTCGGATTCGGCAGAAAATGTAAGGACCCCTTCATTCCTGCCAAGAAACACTGGTTGAGAGTTATAAGTCACTATAGGCTCTGATTCTACACGATCTGCCACGCTACTCAATTTTATTTATTTATTCTAAATCAAAAGCATATGCAACCAATTTTAATCTCACATATTTCCAACTTCACAAGAAATTTAATTCATTATTACAGAAGTTAAAGAAGTGGGGATAGTACGACAACCTGAGGTGTATTTCTACTTGCCTTCTTAATCGAGTTTATCGTGTTCTAACTTTTCTTGAATTATATGTTCCATTCTCTTGTGTATAAGTAGTCTAATCTTTACGTCAAATTTTACGAGGAATTCTATAAACTTCGATTGTTAAAAGCAGCTCTTTCAACCCCACAGACAACATAAAGGTTATCAGTATGTTCTCCAATACTTTAATCACTAAAGAAATCAGCATGCTATTTGGGTAGAAATCTTTCGTTGATTCGTATTCTTGCCTTCTGATTTTCGAAGAGCGGAAAATTATTCGAACCTAATTGAATGAAATTCAATAACTGCAGCAATCTAACTAGCAATTTAATCCTTCCACTAAGAATGTAAAGAAACTGACGCCGTCCCTACTTTTTCACCAATAGATCCGCCACATACAACTGAGCTTGGATAGAAAACCTGACAATAAAATTTTCAAAACTGGGAAGCGCCTTAAAATGTAATTTTGAAATATAAGCAGTAAATTAGTTTTTCAGCCATTTTTCTGTTTCCAACTTCGCTTCAGAACTTTTAAGATATTTCAAATTTTTTTAAAAAATCATGGAAAAGATTATGGTTTATTGCAAAAGTTGTATCAACGTTTTTTTTTTTTCAGAAATGAATGATACATCCAAAAGTGAATAAAACTGATTTTATCGTACCTGGACCCATGTTCTGTAACTCGGCGATAACTTTTCGAGGCGATAAACGGCGAAAAATGGAACAAAACCCATAGGATTCCTATGAGTTTTGTTCCATTTTTCGCCGTTTCTCGCTGCGAAAAGTTATCGCCGAGTTACAGAACATGGGTCCTGGACCTAAACACAATGGCAATGGATCTAAGCTTGATTCTATAGAGTCTCTAGGATAGGTTTTTTTTTTCTCAGAGAAATTTCCAAGAATCATATATCTCAAACAATTTCACGACCCACCTAACACCCTGTTCATGTGTAGGTTCATACATATTTTTATTTTTGTCATTCCCAAAAAAAAAAACTTCTTATAACAAATCAAATTGACAATTTCCTTTCCGTGTTCGTTGTAATTTCCCTTACATTCAATTGTTACTGGCATTTCCTTCGAATTTTTTTTTTCTCCTTCACAGATGAAAAGAATGATATAAAAATAAACTACTTCTCATTCTCATGGGTTATACCTACGGGAATGGGACTTGAAATTTTATATCTCTGAAGCTCTCAAGATAAGCCAACATCATCATATTATCATAACCTTACATTTCGGATGGGCTATATTTTTTTTTTATTTTTGCGTTCTTCAAATTGAAAAAATAAAAAAAAATACGAAGGTATTCTAAAGCAACATTGTACCATCGCACCTCACACGAAGGAAACAGATTGTTATCCTGGTTCCTTGTTGTTGAGAAAAGATCATTGAAACTGTATAAATATAACATGTTCTTATAATATTCATTCACCCACAGTACCTATACCTACCTACAGACAAGGGTCACGTAATACGATGAAAAGGTCCAAAACTTTGTCGTTATTCATATAAATTCTAAGGAAAGGTTAAGAAGCTAAAGGACGAGACTACGTCGACGACTTACAACGACAAGGAACGACAGTTAACCAAAGATGGAGATGAAGAATTTTACTATATAGTACCTTTAGTAATAGGATATAATAATTGGACACTTTGAACGACAACAACGACGACGACACAGCGAAGACGAATTCAACATTAATTTGGGGCAACTCGAGTATAGATGATAAAATTTGAAACGTTCAGATGGATGGATGTTGAGTGAGTGAGTGAATGCCTTCCAGGATATTCTCTGAATTTAATTGGTAGCTAGCGGCACAATGGATGGCGGCGGAATTGAAAAGCTTTCACAGACATTTTTTTATACCTAGTCAGAAAATCGTGACCTGTTACGTTGCTTTTTCGTCTGACAGCAAGTCGAACAAATAAAATACAAAAATTGATCCTATGGTTTTTTGATCCCACAAGCAATGATGGAAAACAGGGAAGACCAAGTTTTAAAACTAAGAGTACCTTTGTATACTGAAACTGTTTTACATAATCAATATCATACGACGATGAAAAGGCGAAGAAGCTACATTAAAGTTGTAAGACAGAAGAAAAAAACAAAACAAAACAAAAAAAACACAAAAAACTTGATCATATAATAAACAGCAACAAGTTGGATGAAATGACATGGAGGCAATCCTTCAATGTTCCCACTTTACTTGAGTTGTCAATTATGTATTTATTTTAAATAAAATTTTATTGTTTAAATTTTGTACGAAAAATTTATTAAAGATTTGCAGACCCATGCTTGTGTTGCTTCAAAAAGCTTTAAAAATGATTTATTGCTAAGATTTAAGTTTTTGTTTTTTTGTAACAACCTGATTTGACTTTTGGAGATTGTTCTAAATGCTTTTAAATTTCAATTCTAAGGGCCAGTTTCACAGTGCATACTTAACTAAATAAGTGGCACTTAATTTTCCCCTTTCATGGACTTTAGACGTAGTTTTAAGGTCTGAGTAAGTGGAACTTAAGTGGCCAATATGGGAGACTTATGTGTCACTTATTCCGATAAGTTTACACTGTGAAATTGGGCATTAGTTTTCCATATCTGGAACTTAAGTGATACTTACTTTACTGTGAAACTGGCCCTAAATTCATTGGCACAAATAGTAGTTATTCATAAGTTAATGAAGCTTTTCATAAAAGAAGAGTCAAAATTATTTATTTAGTCAAAATGAAATTCATTCATTCATCAATGATTTTTTTTCGTTTCTTTAAATCAACTTATATCAATAAATATCGGGCAACTCATTTGTTTCATGATTTTTTTCGTTGATTAAACGCATTAATTTGTTAAGTCAATCAATGTTTTCACTAAGCCAATGAATTTTTTCATTAAGTCGTCGAATTTATTCCTTGAGTCAGGGAATTTATATGGTAAGTCAACGAATTTAAGTCACCGAATCTATTCCTTGAGGGAATTTTTGTGTTAAGTCAACGAATTAATTCATTATGTTAACTAATTTAATCCCTAAGTTAATAAACTTATTTGCTATGTTAACAAATCAAAAAAAAAATAAATTTGACAAATTTATTCGTAAGGTTCGAAGCTCGATAAAATATGATTCGTTCTCTCGTGAAAAATTCAAAAGGATCAAAGAATTTTATTTTGATTCTACCGCGAATCTTATTTTTTGGCTTTTTTAAAATAAAATTCGTGTTCACCATCGAATCAAAACGGTTGGGATCTGTAAAATATGGTACGTTCCCAAATTTATTCGTTCAAATAAGAAAAAACAAATGTCAATTCGACCTTTTTCAATTTTTTTGACTGTTTTCAAAATTTCAAACTTTTGTCAAAATTTTTTACTTTTTTTATACAAATTTTTTCAAAATATTTTACTTTTTTTTCAATTTTTTTTGCTGTTTTTTTCAAATTTTTGACTTTCTTCAATTTTTTCAAAAATGTTCAATTCATAACCGAAATTAAATGGATACTTGATGGACATTTTTTTTCAAAATTTTTGACTTTTACCAAATTTTTTTTTATTTTTTCAAAATTGTTCACTTTTTTTAATTTTTTAATTTTTTCAAAATTTTTCATTTCATAACCGAACTGAATAAAGAACGATTTGTTTAAAGGATCTTTTCCGATATGATAAAGATCAGTATTTTATGATACGCGAGCGATATTTTACGAACTTTGTTTATTCGCCAAGTCAACGAAATTATTCTGTGAATCAATGAATTTTTTCTTGAAGTTAACGAATGTATCCGTCAATTAAACGAATTTATGAGTTATGTAAAAGTATTTATTTGTTAAATCAATGAATTTATCGTGGAATAAGCAAATTTATACCTTAAGTCGATGAATTGATTCGTTAAGCGAACGAATTTATTCGATAAGTCAACGAATATATTCGTTAAGTAAACGAATTTATGCATTAAAAGGTTTTTTCTTAACTTATTTAAGTCTTTTTTATAAATTTTAATTTATTGTTATTTTTTAGAAAGTGGGAACCATATCATTGCCTACGACAAAAACACGATGACGACCAAGTTATGCTGCATATATAGATTATGAAACTCATGGAACGCACCACACGATTGTTAGTATATGCAACATCCAGAAGTAACTCGATGTAGTTAAAGGTCATGCAACATGACATTATAGATCGTAATCTTTTCTCCAAAGGGGGGCTTGCTTTAAAGTTTTTACCTATATATACATTATTTATGGATAGCATCACAGGAATTAAACGTGATGTGTGTGCATAGTGCACGGTTGCAGCACGTTGTTGGCGGCTTGCTACTGTTTTGATTTTGTAACAAAATACAAAAAAAAAAAGAAAAACTAGTTTGCGGCATTTCTTTTGCAAGAGGAATTCATTGGATGGATAGGTGCAGTTAGTATAATATTTTTTTTTTGCAAAAACGCGACCCATCAGACAGCACGGCATATACACTAGCTAAGAAGACCACAGTCGACACACTTTTCCAAATATAATTGATGAAGTTAGTTGCTAACTTCCGATGCATGAAAGTTTTTTTTTTTTTTATGATGATGAAAGGGGAAAAAGTTTATTAACTGAAAGAGCTATATTTATGCATATTGGAGAAAGCAAGGAATGATAATTTGATAGCATTCCTAAATTGCACAAAATCATTCGATAGCCTGGCATGCGTAATTGTCAAAGAGGCACTTCAAAGGAATTCAGAGAAGTTGAAGATTCCAGATAGTTTTTCCTTTAGATGGACTTCCACTTTTCCGCTAGGAATTGCAGATTCTTATAATACATCCGGAATGACTTTTCCGACTTCTTTTAGAATGAGCTTACAATTGGTTCCATTATAGTGCGGCTTTACTGGACTTAATTCTTAGCGAAATTCTTCAATTTAAACCTCGAAGCTTCGTCATATACTCCGAACCCGTACATAAATCATGCTTCGTGTAAATGTCACCTGTAAACCTAACATCCCTCTCAATTGACATTTTTTCGGAGGAGTAAACCGTCACTCTTAATCAATAACGTGCTCTTTTTATCATTTTTTTTTTTTTGTATTTCAGTCCACTTTCAGCTGCATCAGTAGACCATAAATACTCGTACGGAAGAAATATTTTTGCTCATCGGTCTTTAAGACATTTTTCTATTGAAATCTTGCCTTCTTCACCTTCTAGAAACATTCCTCAATGATGGAATACCACTTAAGGCCAATGAAACGCATGTTAACTCACTTTGCTTCTTCATCTTCCCTTCACCCCAAATGTGGTGTCGGTCTTCCCTTCTTCTTCATTTTTTCTTCAGAATTGCAATAGTTGATGCTCTGTTTGAACGAAACGTTGCAAGTGATGCTTGCATATACCTAGTCGTATAAGTTCCTTGTTTGAAGTCCCGTCCACAGCAAATTAAAATGCATACAAATTCAATTGGATTTAGAGCTTCAGAGTAAAGGAAGAAAAGGCCTATACGTGCATCCACTTAAGGATTACCGCACAATCTCCGTCTTTCAGTATCTGTCTTAGCTATATAGCCCTAAAGCAACATAGTACTTACCTAGTAGTTCCATCTTCCACCTAAGGCTTATCCAAAATAGAAAAAATAAAAAAAATCTATTACAACATAGGAAATGCCCAATGGATATACCTAAAAGACGAAGAAGAGCATTCAAGAATTTCATACAAGAAAAAAAAAAAGGCTGATGGAGCAGGAATACGAGTGAGTATATAGATACGAGTATATAGAATGTGATGGGTTTTTCCTTTTCCAACTATTTATAGCCATCTTGTCTTGTGATGGTATGCTCAACCACACCGCAGGGAGAACGAAACGAATAAATTAAATTCTCTTTCCGCCATCGCCAATGCAATCACCATCGCACCATCGTCATCATCATCATCATCGTCACAGGCAGTCGATTCTTGCCTACTATATAAACAACATGCTTTGATGATGCAACCGCGATGACTGACGGGACGGACTCCCAACTTCAACTACATCATTGTAGCGGATTGGTGTCTCTCGTTCATCCACTTGCACCGCTGAGATTTTGATGTAATCCACACGGCATGGCGGCGGTGGCGACGGCGGCGATTAGTTGAGTTGCAGTTTAGGGGAAATTTCACGGAACTTGTATCGGAAGATAATGTTTCTTTTTTTAAAAATTCATAGAAATCCTTTAAGTAGTACTTGAGATAAATATAAAATCTAGGGAAGAGTTATGCTTAATTTACATGCGAAAATGCTAAAAGAAAGGCTACACAGTCTGCCAGCAGAAGGAGTTCAAAGAGTCCCACGAACGAAAGAGCACCCGGAGGTAGGTAGATTAACAAAAAAAGCCAAGCTGGTTTTAAGACCCGGACGTAAGTTTTTCGAAATAGAGAAGGTACCCTAGACAAAGAAACACAGGGAACAGTAATTTTTAAAGAGCTGCTAAATGGGAATCATGAAAAACGAGTGATAGAGTAAGCGAAGATAACCTACCTTTAGTCTATGAACATCCAGCTCCACCACTCAGTAAACGAAGAGTAGACGCATGAAAATCGAGTGAAAGGGCAAGCGGAGATAACCTACCTTTAGTCCATGAACACCCAGCTCCACCAGTAAAAGAAGAGATAGACTTTGCTATCAAAAAGATTAAGAACAAGAGAGGCAGGTGGTTCCGATGGATTTCCATCGCAGCAACTTTAATAGGGATGGAAGGAAGCTAGTCAGATGAGATAAGCTCCATATGGACCATCTACAAGAAAGGCGGTCCTATTTCCTGCCAGAAGTATCGAGGCAAAAACTTTTTAAACCTTCTAAAGGAGCCTCTCCAACGCCTTGTGATTTGATCGGCTTGAGCTGTAGGGATGGCAACACTCTTATCGGCATGTACAACTGCAGCTTATGGCTACATAGATCGATAATAGATAAAATCTTCACACTAAAGCATGACACCCTGGAAATAGGAATTTCTATTCGAGACCAGCAAACTTTTTATCGAATTTAAAGCCTCATATGATAGTATTCGTCATTCTGTAGATCTGGGAAAACTGATCCAGTTATACAAACATGGGAAATAGCTTAGGGCTGATGATACCCGGGTACCCGAGTACCCGGTTAATACCCGGGTACCCGAGTAATTCGGGTAATCCCCGGGTACCCGATTACCCGGGTACAGCAAAAAAAAAAGAAAGCAAAAATAGGAACTGGGTGCGAACCACAGCCTTACAAATGGCGGAACTAATTAATTTTATGTCTCATCAAGATGTTGGAGACATTGAATTAGGGCTCATGATTCCACTCGGGTAATCATCTGCCCGGGTACCCGGGTAGTTAAAATTACCCGGGTACTACCAATTATACCCGAATACCCGGGTACCCGGGTAATTTACTACCCGGGTACAAGCAACCCGGGTAACCGGGATGATTACCCGGGTGGAATCATCGGCCCTAAAATAGCTCTTCCGAACTATTCTAAACATGCATATGGATTCGGCAAGGAGATGCTCTATAAGTGGATAAAGTTCAAATAGCCAAAACAAGTCGACTTCATTCTCTAAGCCCTACAGACCGACTGCAGAACAACGTTCCAGATAAGAGAGTCTTTAACTACCAGCTCGCCAGGTTCACTGCGACGAGGAAGACAGAGGCTTCTGGTTTGTAGATCAAGCGATTGTGGATGCCTAAGCACTTGGACTGCATTCTTGATGCAAGCTCGGGATCATTGACGATGGAAAACTGTCGTATCTCAGGCTGGGACCCTTCACAGGTCGGGAGTCCGTTAAGTAAAGTACGTGAGTCTCTAAGAACAAAGCTGGAATTGGGGAACAAAATTTTCTACGGCGCCTCAGTTCGTATTGAATCTGGACCTAAAAAAAAGATGAGATAAGAAGGCTAAAAGTAAAAGTTTCTCATTCTTCTGTTAGCCTTCGTGTGTCCTTGACATAGCTGTGCACTCTTGCCCTTGTCATCTGAGCCGATGAATTCGTATTTTCTTGAATAATTCAATCTCCCACTTCTGAGCCCGTTGTAATTTTTATTCAACACAATTACAGAATCCGATGAATGAGCTGCGGAGGGAATTAGACTCAATTTTGACATTTCGCTATAAAAAATGCTACTAAATATGTCAAAGTGAGTCTGATTCCCTCCGCAGGTCGTTCGCAAGATTCTGCATTCTGCAACTTTTGCTAACGACCGAATGGATTTAAAGAGACCCCGAGAATTAAGATCACCCAATTATTGAATTGATAACAGCGGCTTTGTTAAATAGAATTTCCTTTATGAGAAGATCGAATTTGATTTTCCAACTGAAAGCCAATTTACTTTGCTTGTGAAATTTCATTTTGTCATGGTGCTTAAGTTTATTGCAGGGAATGAGAGAAAAAATCTAAAATAGAAAACAGAAAAAAAAAATTTGCAGAGACCATAGCAACTGGTTTAAGCCATTTTGGCTAGATGGTTGTGGTTTTGACAAATCCTTGGGGAAATTCATTTATAGAAGAGTTTTGCAGGTGACATTGACACCGGAACACCTCCTCAGCTATCTTATACACCTGTATACTCTACACTTCATATATAGATATGGATACTTCTATGTATGGACAGAACCAGAAACGTTTGGGGAAAAAGCGTTTCCGATTACCAATGAATCGTTAACATACCAAGAAATTCTATAGTACCTACTCGTATATAGTTGTGATACCTCGTTCAATATCAAATCGTGATTGCTCTATATGTAAGAGAAGTTGTTTTATTTTGAATCGAGTTAAGTGTAAGTCGTGTATGATGTCGATGTTGTTTTGAGCTTGATACCAATTGGACTTACATATATGCCATTATGTTAACCTAGAGTTGTTGTATTATAGACTTATTACTTCTTGCACGCATTTATGTATATTTTATGCCTTTAAAAGAAATTAATTGTAATTTTGTTAAGTCTAGTCTTCTTCTATAGAATTTTATTATAATAAGAGGCTTGGTATGATGGGCGCCGCTGCCACCACCGACGCGACGCCATAATTGTCGCGACGATCTGCATGAAATTTCAAAGCAATAATGGTCAGATTATTGTTATGATAAATATTTTGTTTTATTTCTCCTTAAAAAAATGGTATCTCGTTACACATATTTAATTTTGTTTTTTTTTTTTTTGAGTTATAGGAAAAATAATAAAAATTTATTCAAGAAAGTGCACGTTGTCGCTGTCTATATTGCATACAATGTTATCAGGTGTATGTGAAGTGAGTTTAAGTTGAATTTTTAAAAACGACAGTCTCTAGTTGGAATTTAGTTTATATATCCTACTCAAAGCTAATTATTCTGTTGTGAGTTTTGTATAATATACATTTCGTTCTGGGAGAAGGACTTCAACACGTTTCGCTTCCTTTAGCTCGTCTAACCTTTTTTATAAACTGAAGATATACATATAGGGGATAATAAATACCTATACTCGTTAAAATGGCGCCCAATGGTCAACGAGTGAGATTTAGTGATAATACAAGAAATTGAATAAGCCTAAAAAATCCATACTGTTGGTACCATTAGTGGTAAGCTCATTCCAAAAGAAGCGGGAAGAGCCCATGATGTATTCGTTTTCGGTTCTAATTCCTAAAAAGTGGAAGTCCATCACGCTTCTTGTTACTTGTCCAAACTTTTTTCATGAACGAAGATAGATATACTTCTGGAATGATACCCAAGACTATAAAAAATGGCGCCCAATGACGACTAATGGTTGAGATCATTGGTACTTTCAGAAGTTGTTTTTTTTAAGTCATCGTCTTGGACGCAATGATCTGAAGTAAAAAAACCTTAAAATTCCTTGTTTTTATACGCATATTAAATTTAGAGATTGTTTCAGTTCTTTGAAGAACGAAATATGTAGTTCAGTAAGATTCACTGGTGGTGTACCTACTCTGTATGGGAGAGCGGAAAAAATTCTATAAAAAGTGAACCACTTAATCAGCGTTAGAACCTTACTCCAATCGGAGTAAACTTATACCAATTTTAGGAAAAAAAAAATAAATCTACTCCGCCACTGCGGTTTTTTTTATATCTAATACTTTTTATCCAAACTGAAAATTTAAAAATTCTTAAGCCAAAATACTTGGAAGGGAATAACAGCACTGTGCTATTCAATTTTGTTACCAACTCTGACTCTGATTGTTTGAATATAAAATTCTTTTCTGTTCTAAAACAAAAGCATTTAATTTGATTTATTATTTTTTTTTTTTTTTTTTAAATATTTATATTTCTTAAAATAAATTTATTGTTGAAAATACCAGTTTTTGAAAACTTGAGTTTCTCTTTCGTTTTCAAATCTACTCCGGATATTATTGATTTACTCCACTTTTTTTTTTATATTTTTACAAATGAGGTTCTAACGCACTTAGTCAATTTGATAAAATTTCAAGACATGATAAGCGATAGTATAAGGAATGATCGCAGGCCTATTGATAACATTTCTATGCAAAGTTCAGCAAGGTTGATAAGAGCTAAGGTTGTTTTCTTCGGAAACAAAATTATTTTCTCGAGTAGAGCAAGAAAAATGCTTCCTTGAAATAAATAAATAAATAAAATTAATAAAATTTAAAAAATGAAATAAAATAAAATTAAATAAAATAAAATAAAATAAAAAAAATAAAACAAAAATAAAATAAAATAAAATTAAGTAAAATAAAATAAAATAAAATAAAATAAAATAAAATAAAATAAAATAAAATAAAAATAAAAATAAAATAAAATAAAAATAAAATAAAATAAAAAAAAAATAAAAATAAAAATAAAATAAAATAAAATAAAATAAAAATGAAATAATAATAATATTTTATTTTATTTTATTTTTATTTTATTTTTATTTTATTTTATTTTATTTTATTTTATTTTATTTTATTTTATTTTATTTTATTTTATTTTATTTTATTTTATTTTATTTTATTTTATTTTATTTTTATTTTATTTTATTTTATTTTATTTTATTTTTATTTTATTTTATTTTATTTTATTTTATTTTATTTTATTCTATTTTTATTTCATTTCATTTTTATTTTATTTTATTTTATTTTTTTTTTAATTTTTTATTTTATTTTATTTTATTTTATTTTACTTAATTTTATTTTATTTTATTTTTATTTTTTTTATTTTATTTTATTTTATTTTATTTTATTTCATTTTTTAAATTTTATTAATTTTATTTATTTATTTATTTCAAGGAAGCATTTTTCTTGCTCTACTCGAGAAAATAAAATAAAATACAATAAAATAAAATAAATATAAAAATAAAAATAAAATAAAATAAAAATAAAATAAAATAAAAAAAAATAAAAATAAAATAAAATAAAATAAAAATGAAATAAAATAAAAATAAAATAAAATAAAATAAAATAAAATAAAATAAAATAAAATAAAAATAAAATAAAATAAAATAAAATAAAATAAAATAAAATAAAACAAAACAAAAATAAAATAAAATTAAAATTAAAATAAAATAAAAATAAAATAAAAATGAAGGAAAATTAAATAAAAATGAAAATAAAATAAACGAAACAAAAGGACAAAAAGAAGGACCTTGGGCCGGACCATAATTTAAAAAAGAAAAAAAAAACCTACTAAAATGTACAAAAAAAGGATTTTTAAGAAAAGGTTGTCGGTCAAAAAATTATAAACCTTAAAATTGAATATTTGTAGCTTCCAAAAAACCTAAATCCAACTATTTTTTTTTTCAAGGAAATTTCTAATTATCATCATCTTTAAAACTGTATTTTTTTAAATTTTTATCTTGAGAAATTAATATGGTGCTGTGTCTAGAGTTGGATCATGATTTTTTGTCAGAACTTGAAGCTGAGTTTTGTTAATTCTATAAATATAGGTATAATTGCGATGTGAAGCTATTATGGTAGCTAAATCTAAAACCTAAGGCAAAAGGGCAATAGTAGAATATTAAATCTTGTGATGGAAATGTCTACTCTGTTCTGATGCTGAAAATGTTTGTTTTTTATTTTTGAATGTTTTTTCGGAATTAATTTTAAGTCTCAGAGATTAGTGGTTGGGAAATGCTTTTATCGTTTTTATTTCATATAATATGTATTTTTTATCGTAAAATTTACAATTTGCATATAAATATGTTTATGTATAATGTATAACAACAAAAGAAACAAGAATCATTTAAATATAATGAAGAGTGTACAAATTTAGAGCCATAGTGGGCACCAGTCACAATTCTTATGGATCTGATAAGGTTAATGAATAAATCGGAAACGAATAAATATGAAACGAAGAAAGTAACAATTGCGGTTAAGTGTTTTTATTATTAAATATGAATATGATAAGTATGTTTAAAACATAAAATTCGACTAAATTCACCCTCACCCGCTTGTACCCACATATTTTTGAGAAAATGATCAATTTGGGTTGGTAAATTTTCATATTTTTGGTATAACTTGAAAACTAAGTCAAATTTGAGAATTTAACTTAAAATACTTTTTTTAGAAAATTAGATTTACCTACTGTCACAATGGATAGTATAAAAAAATGTATGAAAAATTTTAAGCAGGATTTTTCAATTTTTTCCATTTTCTATTTTTCTTCCAAAATGAAAATTTTTTAAAAGTTAAGAAAAACCAACTTTAAAAAATCGAAAAATTATAAAATTGAATTTAATTTTTAACTAAAATTTTCTTCATAACTTTTTTTTTAAGCAAAGTTATAGTCATAGATAGGTAAGACTTCAATAAATAAAGTAGACTCAAACCTTTAACATGATGGATCAAAAAAAGTAATTTTTGGAACAATTGGCATCGCCTTTTTTTCAAAGTGGGCTATTTTTTTTTTGTTTCGAGACAGTGGCTGATATAGCTCCATGGTGAGACGTATGGTCTAAGTTGTTTCCAAGTCACTTCTTTAAGTTTTCATATTTAGGTCAAGACTAGTTAGGTTTTATGAGTTATATGAACTTATGAACAATTTCTATTTTATGATAGTTCTTCACTTCAAATAATCAATCAATATTTTTGTTTGTATTAAAAAAAAAAACAAATATCAAATACCAGTTAACCCCCCTGAAGGCTTATAGTTCATATAAGTGTTGATCAAAGAAGAAATCAATTACTGACATATAGCTCCCAAGCGAGACGTATGTGTATATTCGTAAAGGACAAGGTAATATTTGATCATCATCATCATAACTTTATAACTGAATTTGATTTATCATTGACATCAAGTTCAAAAATTTGATTAATTTAAAATATAAGTACATTTACATATTTGTTAAACCTTGAAATTTTAATTGGTAAGCAATTTAAATTTTACTTTAAATTCCATATATTCAATACCATCATATATCCACCGACATATTATATGAGTAAATGTGTAAATATCTTACAAAAATATACCTTGAAAATCTTTTAGACACCTGCTGCATTACTGTGATGAGTCAAACACACATATACAAATATTATGATGATGATGAGAAAAGGAGAATAGAAGAAAAAAACACCGCATTTACCATAAGCCTAGAATTCATTTTATAAACAAATTATTTTATTATTCTCCATGCAAAGCAAATTTAATTTTCCCAAACACTCAAAGAGTCAATTGATGAAAAGTGATTATAATTGCTTGTGGCAAACTATAAGGCACTTCAAGTCTTCATCTAAGATAAATATACTTGCCTTTGTACCTACAACATTGTTCTGAAAATTTATATATGTATGTAAACACCTTCTATAAATTATCAAATGTATAGAATATCTCTGGAGGTTCATATATCTGATTTCAATTTGTGAAATTAAAATACTTATGTATATGTCAAATCAAGATGTCAAATAAATCAAATTTTAATTAATACCATCGTTGGTAAATTTGTATGTAACTGTCAATGTTATTTTATATTTTTTTTTTATTAATACGGAATTTTTATTACTTCTAAAAGGGTAATTTTAATTTGTTAAAGATTTTTGTTAAGTATCTTTTTATGTTTGCATATGAATAGCTAGCTGACTGTTAGCATTGATATTTCATCAAGGTCATATTTAAGTAGTTTTTATGCATAATTTGCAAGCACTTAAGGGATTTTTGCTTCCCTTTTAATGGTTTAAGGCAGCTGTTACACAGGCATGTTATATATGAAGCTTTAAGTAAAAAAAAATGCGAAGAATAATAAAGATTTTAAATTGTAGTTTGGTAAAGAATTCAATACAGATACGTGTCACGTGTTGTGCGGCTTAAGAACGAGTTTTGTTTTATAGCTTCAATAGTGCCGAAAAGAAGTTAACCCGGATTGTCAATTTTATTTTCCAAAACAAAAGAAGTCACACATGTCATCAGACAAATGAGCGTTGAAATAAATCACAGTACACATATTAAAGGTAATAATATCATTAGCGTTTTCATTTTCGTTCAGTTCTGCGCATTTGTCAAAATAGAGGTATTATGGTGGGAAAATGGTGTCTAATTTCAATATTTTGTTGTTGTTTCTAATGATGCGTGCTGAGTTCCTGTGGGCACTCGAACAGCCATTTTTAATTTTTTGACACTTTAAACTTTGACAACCTGGGCTGGAATCGGCTAACGCGATAGTTGATAGTTAATAATCAAAATCGACAATTTTAGTCTATGTAAGGTTTATCAAATCGACAATCGTTTTTTGTACTGATATTATGTGACAGCTTTTTAGGTGTCGTTTTCATACATTTATGTAATTTTCTTAAAAAAAATTTGTTGCGGTCGGCTTAGGTTTTTTTAATATTATAATTAATATCTAAAGTAAAAAGTGTGTTTTATAAGAAAAAAAAATAGCAAATTAGTTCAATTGCAATGTTTACACCATTTGCAATTTTTCAAACCGCACGGAGGGTAAGGAATGAAAATAACTATATATAAAAGGTCCGACTGATCAGAACAAATATGAGAAAAAAAAGAAAACATAAGAACTACGAATCAGTTTATGGATATCCTTGAGAACATTTCTTAGCACCAAAAATGCAAAAATGACGTTAAATTCTTTACAGAATTGTAGGTAATGCCAAAAAACAAACAATTTTTGGAGATCGATTTACACAGAGCAACGAATAGTTGATAATTAAAAACGATAATCAAAAAAGATGTTATCACCTTAGCCGATTCCACCCCTGCGCAATATACAACTTTAGATTTGTGTACTGAGGAAATAAGTGACTTAGTGAAATTTTTAACATTTTTGATAGGAGACCAAAATGTATGCTATGCTTTTCGGGTGTTTCGAGTCTTTTGTTGAACCTCATTTTTTGTCGTATTTGATTTTTGATTTTTAGATGCATAACAATATTTTTGAACTTGTCTAAGGTAAGTATTCGAATTGCACAAAAAAAAAACTAACATATTGATTTTTGAATTTATAGTTTCACTGAAATTTCTTGCATTATGTCTGTTTGGTAACAACTTTTTGCTACAAGTTTCTTATTTCATTTTTTTCTGGGATTTGACAGCAAATTGTGTTACGTTTTGCAACGTCGTACAACGTTTCGAGTAACCAAACAGATATATTATTTTTCAATAGGTCAACTGTCAGAGAAATGTTTTCAATTGTCAGACAGATGTTCTCAACAGTCAAACAGTTTGTATAATGAGTAAAATTTTTAATTGTTTTAATTTTGATTCAAAATAGCTTTTAACGGCCTTTAAGTCCTACAAAAATTGGCGTTTCGTCCCAGCGATCTAACTTGGACTCATCAGTTGACTAGTGAGGGCCTTTATCAATTCACATTTTTTTTTAATTTTGTTTCTAAAACCAAAATGATACAAAAAGATTGCCAGAATTTTTAAATATTTTTCAGAAATTAATTAATGTATAAGGTTTTATTTTACTTAAAATTAGAACTCACCTTAATTAATTAAAATATGTCACCATTGAATAAAATGTCTCCAGTTTCCAGTGTAGTATTTTCCTATTTTCGTGTCAACTGAAAAAAAAAAAACAGAAAAAATAGAAAATAAATAAAAATAATCAATTTTTTTTAAATACATTATTATAGGTGTCTAAAAATTAAGAAGATAAGACATATATTTGTTTAAGATTTTTGAAAATCCCAGAAAAAAAAAATGGTCAAACTTGAAAAAAAATAAGAAAAAGATCAATTTTGGTGTGGAGCCATATTTTTCATTTAGGCTAAAACAAACTATATATATTCTATAATTCCCATGCAAACTATCAAATATTGAAAAATATGTCTTAAACAAAATTAATAAAAAATAAATAAATAAATTGGAACCTTCGGAATAACAGTCCTACACACTAACCAATACGCCACGGGCTACTACAAAAATTTATGAACTAATAGATAAATATGAATGTTTTCTTTACTAGCTCAGATTTTTCCATGATATCCTAGCGTGCTCGTGATTGTAAAATTTAAACTGTAAAATGACGGTAAAAGAACTGTAAAATATTTGTGTATATTAATTCTTTTATAACAAGAGATAAATTGAAAACATTATTCATACAAAATAATCGATATAAAATTCCAAAAACTATAATGTCCAGCCTTTAGCCTTAAGTCTTCAAATTTCGAAGTTTTGAGACAGTACTGACAAATGTCAAACTTTTCAGTAAAACAATTTTTCCACTTCAAGAGAACCTGCTATGTGGTTTTTAATTCAAAGTGAAAACATGATATTTGATTTCACTTAATAAAAAAAAAATGTAATAGCGTCGATACAACACAGAGTTAATATATCCTCAATTAATTTTTTTTTGTAGAACTTGTAAGATAATTGCATCTTTTAAATTTAATAATTAAATTTTTCACACGTGGGGAACAAATATTTAATTTATATGAAAATTGCACACTTGCTTTGTATATACAGGGTGGCGCACCAATTGTGCTACAATAAGAAATTCAAATAACTTTTTTTTTAATCGATGTATTTCATTTATTTTTTTTTTATTGGTTAGAAAATTAAATTTTATTTTAAATAGTTAGTTGTTTTTAAAGATTATAGACCGCAAATGACCTCCACGCTGTCCCACGCATATGCGGCACCTGGTCAAAAAATTATTCATTGCGGCCTGAAGAGTTGAAGTTGGGATCGCCTCAATTATTTTCGTTATGGACTGCTTTAATTCAGTTAAATTCCTGGGCTTCGTTTTATACACCTCTTGCTTGACATAACCCCATAAAAAGAAGTCTGGTGCAGTCAGGTCAGGTGACCTTGGGGGCCAGCGAAGAGTGGAGTTCCTAGAAATTAAGTTGTTTGCGAATTTTTTGTTTAGCTCCGCCATAACTGGTCAGGCTATATGTGCAGTTGCTCCATCTTGCTGAAACCAAACGCTGTTGAATGGTATACGTCTTCGGCGCAGTTCTGGGTAAAAAAAACTCCTTCAACATCTTTAAATAACGGTCCCCATTGACAGTAACGGTTACACCGTTTTCTTCAAAGAAGTACGGCCCGACAATACACCTTGATGAAACTGCGCACCACACAGTGACTCGTTCTGGGTGCAGTTCCGTCTCATGAAGCATTTCTGGATTAGACTCATTCCACATACGGCAATTTTGCTTGTTTACATTGCCGTTAAGATCAAAATGGGCCTCATCAGACATGAACAAACAATTGATCAATGTGTTGTCTTCTTCGGCCATTGATATCATTCCCTGTATAAAAACTAGAAATTAGCGTGAGAAAAAAATGTAATATTGATTAATAAATTATTTTGTTTAAAAACAAAATGTGAAGAAAATAAGTTTGACGAACTGGGGAACAAAATCAGACTTGTCAATTGAACGCTAGCACCTCCTTCATAATTTTCACAATGACATTATAGTTTTCTATGGAACGTAAAATGCCAGTTAATCTTATAGTTAGCTATAACTTCTAGTCTAATTTTGTACGAAAATTTAATTTTCCCGCGAATTGTGTACTAGTAATTCCAAGGGAAAATGAAATGATTGTTGTGAAAATTTAATTTTCCCTCGAATTACTTATACACAATTCGAGGGAAAAATAATTAAAAATTAAATTTTCATATAAAACTGTTGGAGTGAAATTTCAAGCTTTACATTTCACGTCGTTTCTTAGGCCAAAACTAATGGATTTTTAAACGTTAAATATTTCCACACATTTAAAACATTAGAAGATTGTGGAGATAAAATGTGAAATTTTAAATTTTACATTTCACAAACCATCTATTTGTGGAGTTAATCCGTTTTTCATTTCACGAGCGGTGAGTTGTAGCCTTAAATGAAAATAATAATGCATCTCACAATCTTTAACATCCCAAATATTAAGTTTTTGCCCCATTTGATTACAAAGAAAAAAAGGCTAGAAACTGTAGAAATCATTTTTCACTATTTTCAAGATTTTTGATTTTTTCGCCCATGTTCTGCATTTCACTTATTGTAAATTCACATGGCGAAATTGAATTTAGGTGTTCCACAATTCGTTCGAAATACTAATAGTGAATTCTAATTTATTTATTTATACATTTTTTTATTTATTATTATTTTCTTAGGAATCATAAGAACATACGAATAAAAAAATACAAAAATCACCAGAACCATTCATAATCATATTTAGGTAGGTATATTCACACCGCGCCGTCACGTCGGGCAGGTTTTTTTCTTACGAAATTGTTCGTCTAATTTTTTCTTTCGATTTCCGCTTTCTTTTTTCCCTTATAAATGCCAATAATATAGAATTAATTTTCTTCAGTGTAATTTCACTTTAAAACACAATTAAAAATGGAGGCACCTTGCATTTTGACATTTCGAACTAATTGCATTTTCGAAAACGAACGAATTGTAGAACATGGAATTTCAATTCGAAATGCAGAACATGGGCGTTTGGTTTTTTTTTTTTAAAATATTTGACTTTCTTCAATTTTTTTTTTCTTTTTTTTCAAATTATTTGACTTTTTCAAATTTCTTGATTTTTTTCAAAATTTTTGACATTTTCAAAATTTTTGAAATGTCAAACTAAAATTTTTATGGCAACAATTTTCTATCAATATTTCATTTTCACTTCAACTTTGTACCTACAATGTTCATAAAAGAATAGTAATTATAAGAGAAACAAAATTTTGTGGAACGTATTTAGTAAATATTTATCCAACTATATTTATAAATCCACAATCTCTCGTCTTGTGAGTTTCCAACAAAAATCTTAAAGTAAACCACAAAATCATCACCATCACAATACCCCATATGTGCGATGTGTTTAGCAACAATATGGCTTTCATCATGATAAAAATAAAAAAGTCTCATTTTCTTCGTCTGTGCATCTTTTTCTTTTTTTATTTTTCATTAAAATTTTATTGACCTTCAAATCATACAAAGATAGTAGTAGTGGATATACCCCCTTTTTATCATATGCTTCTCTTGCATATAATACGAGTACAAGTATATGAAACCAAAAGACCCCGACATCAAATTTTATATTGTATACAAAGTCCATGATCAAGGTCAAGCTCATAGTCATTACCAAGAATGATGCATAAAACAACAGTCTCAGCATCATTGAGGAAAATGAGGAAAAAATTCTATCTTTTATATACCAAAGAACAAAAGCCTTCAATAAAAATGAAAAAAAAAAAAAATCTCTAGAATATCAAATGAGAGGCAGCCAATTGCGCATCACAGCATCGTTCAGCCTTGAATATCTTGGATGATGATGGAGAAAGAAAAAAAAACAGTATCTATATTCTACACAACGAAAGTATCACAGTATATTTGGTATATTGATAAATCTAGACAGCTGCTCACTTTTGCCTTGCCGCACCTCACAAAAAAATATCACAATAGTCCTTCGCATTGTGTGTCGTCTGACTTTGAACCTTGAGAAACAAAGAAGTGCAGGCATTCACATTTCATATCAAACTCATCATAACCAACATCAAGGATACAAAGAATATAAGAATCGAGAGAAGGTTTGAGGGCTTCTGGTGCGATGGAACGGATCGAATTTCATCAAATAATGCCACAGCAACGTTTGAAGAGATGACCACTTGACGTTTAGTTGCGAAATGTCTCTTGACAAGAGAATGACACAAGTGAACAGTTTTTTTTTTCTTCTTTTGTACTACTATCATTTCTTCATATCTTGAATTTTCATTATTAAAAAAAAAAAAAGACAAAAAAGAGAAAAATAATGAAATGACATGTGAGCTGTGAGGTTTGATTATCTCTTGAAGTGAGATTAGATGGATTCATTATTATGCCATCGATAAAGTAATTTAGTGGTGAAGTCGTTTTTCAAAACAAATTATCAGTAGAAATTTATTGATATTAAATTTATCGGAAATATTACGACACAATAAAAATAAAAATTCTATGACCTTCACAATTTACGAGTGTATAGCTGAGTCACATATTAAAATTATTGATGGATGATAGACAGACACGAGTTAAAAAAGATAATCATTCATACATTTCGTGAGAATGGGTTTGTTGAGAGAGTTCATTAAGAATTTATTTTTTTTTTTTTTAATCTTATCAATATTTTATCGCATAGATAGAATTTAAGAATGTTAGATACTCTGGCACCTCTATGTTGCTAGAGTAAGAAAGTGAAAAAAAATTTAAGCTTTGGACTGTTAAAGTTTTTAGTTACAAATTTTGAATGAAATGGCAGCGTGTCTGGCTCCGAAAAGGTAATATAAATCAATGAAGTGAGTCGCAAAACGGTTATTAAATGACTTAAGTAGAACTGCTTTTTGCAGCCATTGGATTCGTCTGGCTGAACATTTCCATCAACCCAAAACAATTGCGGTTTTTATTTGCTTCAAGCTTTCATAAATCGGGTGTTATCAAATGACGTAACTTTATTGAATCTTTTGTGGTTCCGTGCCCACCACACTTAAGACTTCCGGAATAATATACTCAGAAGCATTAAAAGATATTAGAAAAAAGTACAAAAATATTCGTTATCATATAATATATAATTTATTTCCATGTTTTTGTTGATAAATCGTTGCGATGTGGCGGGAAAAAACTGTTTACATCTTCTATATACATATATGTATATATAAAAATTAATGTTTGTCTGTATGAGGGTTATAATCTCGAAAAATACAGAACCAATTTTATTGAAATTTTAAAAGTTTGTTCGTAAAAACAACAAGATGGTTTTGAAAGTGGTTTGAGTAAAATTCGCCCACTACCACGCCCACTTTTATAATACTTTAGTTGTCTCTTTACGTCTTTTTTGTTTTTTAAATGTTAAAATTTTGGAATTAAGCTCTCTTCAACCTGAAGCATATGAAATGTGTTATTTGTCCTGCCCATTGCCACGCCCACTTTCACCATATTAGAATTTTATACATACATAACTGCAAATTGTATACAAATTAGAATTTTTGTATAACAAATATCTCTTGAGCCAAGACCATAAGATTGTGTAGTTATTTTGAAATTCGCTTAGGTACTACCACGCCCACTTTTCTTATATCTGAGATTAATCCATACAGATAGTTGATTTTTTTGTTCTATTAAAACCTCTTGAACCTAAAGCATGACATGTGTAATTTTTTTAAAGTCCGCCTACTGCCACACCCACTTTTCTTATATTTAAGTTTATTTTCTATTTGCACCTATAAAGATTTCTTTGAAAGTTGAAATTTTATAGTTTGACAAATGTAGGTTATAGGTGGCGCTGCGATGAGTGGCAGAGTTCAGGTAGTATTTATTATAAAAATGAAATATTGTAGGTTATGGTAAGCGCATAACTTGAAAACCTCTGGAACAATTTACATAATTCATTTTTTTAAAGGTTTGTAATAGTTCGAAAAATTGAAAATTGAATCTGATAGGTGACTCGGGAGTCAAACTATTAAATTTATTTATTTATATTTTAAATGTTCAAAAATAAAGTAACAAAATATGACTCCGATAGGTGGCGCTGTAGTTGAGTTATTAACAAATTCTATATTTAGAAATCAAAATGACACATATAGGTATACATATTATGTTGTTTTAGATTAAACAAAAAAAAAAACAAAAATCCGAAAACCCGATAGATGGCGCTGTGGTCAAGTTATTAAAAAAATTCTGTATTTATGGATAAAAATTACCAATATTCGCAAACATCTCTTGGAAAACTGAAATTCTAGAATAAAGATCTCCTTTTTTAATTAAAAGCATGGCTTGGGAATATTTTTGGACACTGCCACACGCCCCCTTTGTAAAGTGTTTTTTTCTTTCAAGGGATTTTTTACATCCGACGACATTCCGACGACTCACAATGTATTGTGGAATTTGCACGTTATTTTTTTTTATGATCATCTGTTAACACACGATTTTGAATTGGAAGATTGATTCCGAAAATTTCAATTTAATTTCTCAGTTTTAGTTTTGGTTTTAAGTCAATTTCAAATTGTTAATCAAGTTTATTTAGATTTTCTTACTTTGTTTAAAAAAATTAAAATACCTACAGCTTTTCACAAATTTCAGAAATTATTAAAAACAAACAATTATTAAATTTAGAACAAGACAATGTCTTTCAGGTCAGCTAATTCTTAATTTTGAAATTTAAAAAAAAGACTGTTAAATCTGAACTTTTTAACATATTTTAATGAAATTCGACACACGTATTAAAATTAGACTTTTACATTATGTATTTGGTCAAAATTCGGCTAAGAAAAAATGATTAGATACAAAATTATTGACATTTTTCTAAAATTTGAGGGTTTTAATGTTGCACTGACATTCCAAAAAAAAGTCTGTTAAATCTGAAATATTTAACGGATTTTTATGAAATTTGGCACACATGTAAGAAACTAGACTTATACATATTTGGTCAAATTTGGCTGGGGAAAAAAAATTTTGAAATTTTTCTTAAGTTTTTTTCTTTTACATTTATGTACGACTGTAACTTTGTTTGATTTTAAGACACACTTGGTCGAATTTATAAACGTTGTCTAACTTTAGACAGCCGCCCAAATTATAGATAAACATTTTTATTTGATGTTTAAGAGCTTTCTAACTTAGAAAACGGACTCGGTTGTCTACAGCTTGGCTAATTTAACATTGTTTTTTATAAAAGAAGCATTTTCTAACTATTTCGAAATATTTTGATCTATTTAGGGTCAGTTGTACAATAGTGGTTCAGCCTCGGTTCAAGATTTTAACTCACCGATTTCGGCGGATTAACTAAGGTTCAACGCTGGTTCAAGTATGTAATTGGTTATTATCACACACTTGAACAGTAAACCACTGTTGAAACTCAATTAATCCGCCGGAATCGATATTTAAAAATTGCTGAACCACGGTTTAAATATTTGTACAACTGGCCCTTAGAGACTGTCTAACTAGTAAAAAATCTAATAAATGCGCCTGCCTATTTTTAATTCAGTAATTTACTTATGACAATTTGTGGGATAAAATATTTAATCCATTTCTTATGGGACGAAAGTCGTAGGTATTTCAGCAGAAGATTCTTAAAAACTAAAAAAATTCATAAACTTTATAGCCTTTGAAATTTTCTTCAAGCAGACAAAAAAAAAATTTGCATGATAAAATTATTCGATTTTCGCATCCAAAACAAGTTAAAATGACCCACTGTGACAGCTATAAAAACAGCTGTTATCTAGAATTTAATCAGTCGAATCCAGAAAAAGCATACTGTTTCCTTCATTGGTAAATGACGTCAGAGAAACCACACATTCAGTAGTTTGAAAAATACTATACCTATATATTGTTAGTGAAATCGTTAAATGGACACTTGGTTAAATTTTTGGCCATTTATACGATATAAGAGTAGATATAGTAAGATAATTTATTTTAAAAACCCAAACATAACCTTCTTCGTTCTTTAAGCCTTTTTATTTTAATTTACATCAATTGTCCATTAAAGTTTTTTTTTTTTTTTTTACATCAACTCATTTAACTATATAAGAGCAATCTTGTGTTATTTGGGGTTTTAAAAAGAACGCAAAATAACCATAGCATAATTTTCAGATGATTTCCTTATCTCAATGGCTCTGTGGTTCGTCTACCCACAAAAAATAAATTTCCCATAGCGTTTCAGAGAGTTTGCAAATACATAAATAAAAAAAAATTAAAATTATTTTAAAACTATTTTCTGGCCTGTGGTTATGGTAGTTTTTGAAGGTTTATTTTTAATCCAGGAAATTGAATTTTAAATTTAAAAAAATATACAAGTTAAGGGTCACTTTCATAGTAAAAACTATCATGAATAAGTGATACTTAAGTTTCCTATATTGGTGACTTAAGCGTTAAGACCCATCATCATCATATACAGCAAAAAGCCTTAAGTACTACTATGAGAAACTTAAGTGTCGTTTATTTTTTTACGTCAAACAAGTCTTGTATACTTATAAGTGCAATTAAATTCAACTGTGAAACTACGCTCTATTTTATTTTTCCAGAAACACTCGATACAAAGATTTTTATTATTTTATTTATTTTAAATCCAGGAGATTGAAACTTAAGTGTCATTTATTTTTTTACTACAATGTAAAACAAGTCTTGTATACTTAAGTGCAATTAAATTCCACTGTGAAACAACGCTCTATTTTATTTTTACAAAAACACCCGATACATAGATTTTTATTATTTTATCTTTTATCAGTAAATCTACCCACAATCAGTTATACCTACCAAATACAAAGAAACATTTCAGAAATTAAAAAAAAATATCTTTTTAATTCAAGTATTTATTTAAATTATTTTTAAACTATTTTATCGCCTGTTGTTTTTTTTTTTTGAGAGGTTTATGTTTTTGTAAACAGGAAATTGAATTTTAAATTAAATAAAGAGGAAGCTTAGTTTACTTTTCCAAAAGCACTCGACATAGATTTTCACTATTTAAATCTTTTTTATCAGTTAATTTATCTCACAATCACTTTTTTTTTTCTTCATCTATGTATATTAAAATCCCAATCGCGCATCGTAAATACTTTCGATTTCTATAAAATGAAATGGAAAAAAAAATGTCACAACCGATTGTCATGCTATTGATTGATTGTTGAGATGAAGTTTTCCTAACTGAATGATACATCAGATTAACAAAGCAAAAAAGAGAATAATAAAAAAAAAGCAATTTTAAAAGCTGACTACAATCAGATGGTTTTAATATGTGTGATACCCTATCTTTATAATCCCAACAAGAAAAGGAGAAAATATATAAATACAATTAATTCAAAGCGTAGGCAGGTGCTCATAGTGTGACCATCTCTTTTTTTAATATTTCTCGAAGTTCAAATTTGAAATCTTATGAGATTTTTCTGCGCAACTAAAAAGATACAAAAAATTAATCTCAAAAACGATAATCCTCGAAGTAAAAAATCTTTTAAAACGAAAATCCAAAAAACAACAAAATATTCAAAATATGGATTAATCATTGTAGAGTTTTTGTGTTTTAAAATTAAGATAAAATATGTAGGTATGATATTTCTGGTTTCGTACAATTTTCAGAATAAGTTAAAAAATAAAAATAACTCCAAGAAATATCCCATTAAAAACAAATCACTGGAATTTGGAAATTCCACGTGAAAAAGAATTTTATTATTTATTTTTTTTTAGCAAAGTTAAATCAAAAGCACTTTGTGAAATTTTTTTAATCTCTCAATAGACAAAGCCATGCATTCTGAACGTAGAAAATAAAAATCAATAAATTATGAAAATGCCACATGGAGAAATATCCCGAAAAATCAAATATAATTCTTAAATCCCAAAATTGTTAATACGTACCATGAAATCGGAATACAAAAAAATATAAAATTTCAAATAAAAATCGTTTTTAAATCAGTTAAGATAATTCGACGAGTAGCTACTATGGATAGCAGCGCCAACAAAAACGTATTTTAGATTTGTTAAGCAAGACCCCTGAAGTCAAAATTTCTGCTTGAAAGACGTGGATAAACGATGGGCCTGAAAAATAACCTTCTAAAATTTTTTTCTTCGGGGTTCTGGATTCATACTTTCTATACTTTAAACATCAAAAAATAAAATGCTGCATACTTTTGTAGAAATTATGATTTTCTAATAACATTATTCTTCGGGATTTGAGACCAAAAGCCAAAAATGAAAGCCAAAATTCAAAAGCTTGAAAATAAAAATTTATAATTTTTTTTAACGAAATTCTTTAACTTTGAATTTCCCAAATATCGATTTTTACTAAATTTTACAATTTTAATTTTTAGTATTTCAATTTGAAAAATTTAAGTTTAAAGTTTAAGAGAATTTTAATTTTTGAGATTTGTATTATAAGAACTTTAAGAAAAAATCGAACAGTCTAAATTATATTGATTTGTTATTAATTACAATTACATCATTCCATATTCTGAATAAAGATAAAATTTGTTATGGGTTTTTGTTGTATGGGATGTTCAATTTGGGAATTTTGATATTTTATTGTTATCACAAAAGCAGCAATGTCTTGCAAATAATACAAAATTTAACTGTTGCCTTTATAAATCTGGAGTTTAAGATCTTTTCTGATAATTTCTTAAAATAAAGACTTTTAAATTAAATTCTCTCAAAATCCCACAAAATAGAGAAGTATGAGAGAATTTAATTTTAAGTCTTTATTTTAAGAAATTTCCTTTAACGTTGCAAGTACCAAACTCACTTTAATAGTATTAAATATGTACTTCGGTTGTGTGGGATTTTAATTTTGAGTTTTTGTGGTCATAAAAAAATGGTGATGTATAAATTTTTAAATTTTCCGAACAAAATATTTTTTTTTTTTTAAATTTAAATATTTTTAAATTTTGCATATTTCTCTTTTTAATGGGATTTTCAGGATGAAGCTGGGCCTTAATCAACACTTTATTATTGGATTATTGGTTCATCTTGAGTTTTTGATTTTTTCTACAGTGAATTTTCGCAGGAACTTGATTTAAAAAAATTTAAATTTTTAAAAAATTACCAAGAAATATTGTTGACAAAAAATCTTTTTCCTATGGATTTTAAAATACAAAAATAACTTGTTTTTGGGTTTGTATTTTTAATAACGCAAATCGCAACCTCGATGTTGTTCACATCAGTTTATAATTTATTTTTGTATACATATGTTGATGCGAAATAAGTCTAGAGCATTTAGATTGGGTTAAAACAAGAAAAAAATCGTATGGGGTCTATAATTCCCTTCGTTTAAGCAAGAGGGTCAATTTTCTAAAAAAAACACCCATTTTCTTTATAATTGAGGCCTTGGATTTTAGGATTTTGAGCTTCAGGGTCATCAAGTTATGAACAATATTGGCCTTTCATTTTTCGATTTCGGTATTTTGATCAAACTGAAAATCACTTAACTCAAAATTTCGAAATAAAATAACTTTTAAAAAGTTTTCTAGAAAAATTCTTTTTATTAATTTTCAAAGTTTTTGGACTTATTTCATTTATGGATATTTAGTTTTGGGATTTTGAGTTTTGCGATCATCATTTTAAGGAATTTTGATTTGTAAGTTATAATTAAATTAATTGGCTTTTCGTTTTTCTTTTTCGATATTTTGACCAAATTTAAAATCCCTATAAATCAATATCCCGAAATTTGGGATATTGGTTTTATGGGAAATTCAGTTGGGATTTTGGTGGCCACTGTCTTTTTTTCAAAAAATATTTATTTTTTCTTTAAAATTTTAGAGTTTTCGACTTTTTCTTGAAAGGATATTGATTTTATGGGATGTTCATTTTGAGATTTTGGTTAAAGCCATGTCTATACCCATCTTTTATGTTGGGATTTTGAATTTCGGGATCATGAAGTTATGAATAAAATTGGCTTTTGATTTTTCGTTTTCGGTATTTTGATCAAACCGAAAATCACTTAATTCAAAATTTCGAAATAAAATAATAACTTTTAAAAAGTTTTCTAGAAAAATTCTTTTTATAAATTTTCAAAGTCTTTGGACTTTTTTCATTTATGGATATTTAGTTTTGGAATTTTGAGTTTCGTGATCATCATTTTAAGGAATTTTGATTTGTATGTTATAATTAAATTAATTGGATTTTGATTTTTCTTTTTCGACATTTCGACCAAATTTAAAATCCCTATAATTTAATATCCCGAAATTTGGGATATTGAGTTTTGAGATTTTGAGCTCTGGGATCATCACTTTAAGCAATTTGGATTTTTAAGTCATGATTTAATTGAATGGCTTTTTTATTTTCAATTTTCGGGATTTTCTTTAAACTTAAAATCCCTTAACTCAATAACCCGAAATAAAACAGTATCAAAAATTCTAGAAAATTTGTGTTCATTCAGAATTTGCATATTTTTTTGGAGTTGGGATTTTGATGAATTTTCATGAATTTTTATTCAGATTTACATTCTGGTTTTCTGGATTATGAATTTCAGGAGTAGTTTAAAAACGTCCTGATATTAATTTTCAATTATGTTGACATTCTAAAGTTTGAGCTTTTGTTTTTAAATTTTACACAATTTTTCAAATTTAAAAAATACATTACATATTGATTTCTCTGTGTTAAAATTTAAGAAACAACTTAAGTTACTAACTATCATCTTCAATGAATGAATGTAACAAAAACGCCTTCAGTTATATAAAATAATAATAACACCATTGGATGAGTTGTAAAAAGTTGAAAGAAACCTTCTCCTCCGGATAAATTGAGCCCATTGATGATGAATTATAAAAATATTCACTAATTGCAATGCTGAAGACGACAACGACGACAACGAAGATGACAACTTTAACCAAGACGTATAGCTAAACTATATTTTTCTATAGTGATGCTGGATTATGTAGGATGTGATGTACTAATGTGGATATGCATTCAATGCGTAGGCCAAGATATGAAGGGAAGTGGTATGCTATAAGTATTACAAAACTAATAGATATAAAAAAAATCCCCAAGACACGATGAAGTTAGATATCAATATAAAATAATGTGGAGAAAGTCAATCCATTGAATTGATCTTTGGTGTTGTATGAACATGAGCTGAAGATGATGATACTAAAAATATTTTTATTTCAATTGAGATTTTTTTTTTATATTTTTTCATTTGGTGTAAAAAGTTTATAGCTATACACAATTTTTTTTGTTTTTAATTGGATTCTTCTTTCCACGCGATAATTATTATATTCAGAATAACAAAGAGCAATGTACTTCGGATGCAAGTGGAATTTTGTTTATTCACATGAGGTCGGATGTTTTAAAGTTATTTTGTTTTTAATTTTGTACAATTTTGTATTTAATTAAAATCAAAATTTTTGGAATTCGTTTATGAGGAGTTTGATAAATCGGCAAATATATTTCCAATTGAATAAGCTCAGAGAGAGAGCAAGGTTTAGAATTTTTATTATTTATTGGAAATATTTTTTGTTTAAAGATTTTTCATTTTGGGATATTTTTATTATTTTTTTAATTTATTAAACAAAGACATATCGACGGTTAAAATGAAGAACCTTGCATGTGAAGAAGAGCAAATTTCAAAGTTTTAAAATACATAAATGCTTTTTTTCATTTCTAATGTACCTCAACTATGCTGGAATGGCAAATCGGGTAAATGTTTTGCATGTTTTTCTGAAATAAAAAAAAGGGCTACCAAATTTTGGTTGCGATCTGCCTTTTTCTGTACAATATTCAGAAAAACATTCTTACGTTGAAATTGACAAAAGGTGGCTATGATTTTTCTGATTTTTTTGCATTAAAAATATTTTTGTTTAATCATTTTGACAGTCCGCGTCGATGTGACTTCGGGAAAATCACCGTAAAGCTGGGTTTTGGTATATACTATATAGCCTCCTCATGGTATTCTTAGAAAACGTAAAAAGGTTCCATCGATATGAGCGTCGTTGATTTTTTTTTTGGGGGGGGGGGGGGGGTAGGGGAGGATGTGGTGTGGTTGGTGGTTTATCAGCAATATCTCCCAAATAATCACTTGTACAGAAAAAAACGTCAAGGGCTAATTTGTAGCTTAGAAAAAATATGTTGATACTTTTCTTCATAAAAAGAACAGTTTACGAAATAATTCAATGGGAAGAGCTAAGGGTTTTATTTCATTATTTTGAGCCTGTTTTAACTTTAATATTCTTCCAATATTTAGAGTTAATATTCGTCTGTAAAAGTGACTGTAAGGGTGATATTCACAAAAAACTGTGTTGGGGGACCTTCAAAAATGTTTATTGGGCGGATTTTTTTTAGAATTTTTACAAGAATATCAAAAGTAGTCTAAACACCAAAAATTTAGTGTTCCTACATTTTTGTATAAATAAGGATAAGATGCATGTAAGATTATTTATTACAGTAATTGCTAGATCGCTCGGACCATTTTAAAAGAAGTCTCCCATAGGGAGTCAACGTCTTTGTGCGTAGATATGTGACCTTAACTATTTAATGAATTATGTATTTCTAAAACGTTTATTTTTATACAAAATATTATTAACCTTTTTTTTTGTAGGAAATTTTCTAAGCTATACAAATTAGTTCTAAAAATTTGTTCTGTACAAGTGACCATTAGGGAGATATTCCAGATTGGGGTCTTTAACCCCCTCTAAAATTTTTAACGGCAACCATATCTATGGGAACTTTTAACAGTTTTTTTTTTTTTTAAGAATGAATTTTACAACTCTATAGTTTCTAGCTGAAAAGGGCTTGTTTACCACGATTGAAGGACGTGGTTCACCTAACAACAACACAAACATATATATGCCAGTAAGACCTAGGGTCTTTTAAATTAGGCAAATGTTAGAAGGAATAGAAGGATAGGATAGAATTTTGTTGGTACAGCGGATTGAGAAATTAGGTTTTGATTATCTCATTAACTAACTAGGGTGAGACATTTGGCGCGTTCAGAAAAATGAGATCTCGGACGTTTTTCTCACTCAAAAAGTGAGAAAGCGAATTCAAGATTTTTTCCTCTGAAAAGCTGAGAAATTTTACTGAGGAGGAATCCTTTTTATGGATCTGAGACTTTTAAGATCTTATGGACCGCCATGCCGTGAAGAGGCTATATTTACAAAAATCTAGCTTTCCGTCGATTTTTCCGGAATTGTGTCGTTTTATATATAATTTGACTCGACTACAAGTATAACTAACATCTTCCTGATTTATTTATTTTTTTCTATTTAGTACATAAGACTTTTCTTGACATTGACATCACTGACAAGAAATTGTGTCTATTTATTTCAGAGTTTCATGTGTCATCTTTTTGTTGATTGTTCATGAAAAATTAAACAGTAATCCAAATGAAATCCTTGCTGTCATAATTTCACAGATATACCTACTGTGATATTTTATTCCTTCAAAATATTCAATTCCAACCAATCTCATTTAACAAATTGGTTAAATGAAATGAAGATTTAGGTACTTCAAAACTTTTTGAAAATGTCATTATTTTAAAAGTGTCATTCTTAAATTAAATATTTATGATTTTGTTAAATTTATCTACATCTCATTGAAAAGATTAAAAGTCAAAATTAAATTTGTTCATCATTAGGAAGGTAGATATACCCTCTCGCATCAGACTCGTTTTTGGAGTCAGTTTAATAATTTCCAAAATTTATGGATTTTACATTTTACATACATATACAAATTTAATATTTAATTTTAATCATTATTAATAGTTATTAACTTTGTACAAAAGTTTATTTATAAAATTTATGAGTTTTTTGACACCACCAACGCGCGCCGCCGCCGCCACCACCGTTGTCATTTTAATAAACTAAATTAATTAGGATGCAAAAAATAAAAAAAAAATAAAGCTGTTTCAATAAATTCAGTGATTTACAATTTTTGATGAGGGTCTATCGCCAAAGATTGAATGAATGGGTTTTACTGGTATTTTTGGGGTATAGGTAGGTAAGTATGCGGGTATATAGAAATATTGCGTTAAATAGTCTAATTTAATCAGGTGTAAATGAAACCACAACTATATTGGAAGAAAATTTGTTTAAATCAATTAAATATGAGCATAAAGAGGTGAATTGGGTTTTTAATTAATAAATCCAATTTAAGCCCCCATACATGTACATAGTGCATTTTAAAATAAAATAACAAAAAAAAACCTATTTTATTTTAAATTTAGCACAAAACCATCGCACATAAAGTTCTGCTATAGGTTTTTACACAAACAAAATAAAACACATTTATATATGCACGAGGCAAAACTTACATATAAATACACAAATCACACATGTACCGCATCCCATTAAGGACACGGGACACCCGAGTACATATATGTATGTACAAACACCTACCTATTAAGCCCCCATTATTACACATTGGATATAAATGTATATTTTATAATTGCCCTATACATAAACAGCAAATGGATTTGTATTGATATAACTTCCGGTGGAAATTGGCTCGAACAACACAAGGCCACCATATCACCGTCACCATACCACAAGCAGCACTGATGTTGGTATAATAATCGTCCTAATCCTTGTTAAGGTAAACAGGACGATGTATCTAATTATTATTACATATACATGTCATACATATCTACACATATACATATGTATATATTTGGGTATATGGTATTGGTTGCTGTAGGATATTAGGATTCTTTTTTGATGAATATAACATTCTTCATCCAATGGATAATCATTTTTTTGTATTCTGCCAAAATGTAAAGGCATATCAACATCGTCCACCTTTAACATACATATATACATCGATTCTGATGGTTGGCAAAAATACAAATAAATGAGGCCACAAAAGGGATATTCCATTTCTATCATCTATGGAGAGGGGGCTATAGGTATGGAAATAGGATTTATCAAAGTGTATATAGAGAATGTCCTTAATTTTGCGAACCTAAACTTATTTTGGCACGACTAAGCATTATTGATGGATGGATGAAGCAATGCGCTATACTGATTATGCTCAAGTCGTATTGAAAAAGGATCTGTCTTTATTTTTGAGAATTAATGTTCTCTTTTATTTTTTTCATTTTTTTTTTTGCATCAAAAGAGTAAAATGGCTGGACATAATTCATCAATTAGAATAGGATGCCAGGACGAATATAGATTATAGAATAGAGAAAATATATGATGTAATGGGTTGGAAAATATGAATAACTTTTATAGGAAAATATTATTTTCAATGAATAAGGTGTTTCGAGGAAAATAAATTGGTCATGAATTCGACTAGTTGAAAACTGTATACACATGTATTCATTCGGAGATTGACTACCATCAGGCTGCATGTCTGCCAATTACGATTCAACTGACTGCAGTCTTCAATTGAATGCAGTTGAAATGTCAGGCAAGATTAAGGCTTAGCTTAAACATATAAATGTGAAGAAGTTGACATTTAACAGCATTTTCTTATTTATTTATAAAAAAAAGGGATCAAAGTTTTCGATTTTGATTTGAGGTAATGCTTGCACTCATCGGTTAGTGATTTTAATAACAAATTTGTTTAGCGTCTACGTCCGAGGATATGCAATAGATCTGCATGGTTTGGTGGTCTTAGGACCTGGTCTTATGAATTACTGACTGAACATTATTGTGTAGCTGTAGGTCATAGGCTTATTTCAAAGTTGAATTTCAGTTTCCAACCGAATTGTTCATCAATTTAAAGATTTTAAAACGTGAAATTAAAATTTAAAGGGGTTTCAATTTCAATTCTATTAAAAATCAATTTCAATTAAATTTCAATTCAATTTCAATTCAATTTCAATTCAATTTCGATTCAATTTCAATTCAATTTCAATTCAATTTCAATTCAATTTCAATTCCATTTCAATTCAGTTTTTGTTTATTGTTATCAACAAATTTGTTACAACAAATTTTTTGGCGAGCTTCAATAACACAAAAGTAGCAGTCTAAGAGCGTAGCGCCATCTGTTGGCGATAAAATTTTTGTGAGCCGATTGTCAATTCTGTAGCATTTGTCATTCATTAGAATCAATATTTTGTCCTTCACATACAAATGGAATTAATTTTTAGATATCGCCACCATTATCCCCTGAAAGTATGCAATTTCTGGTTTTCACGATTTCAACTTTTACAGTGGAAAATTCCAATTTTTTGCCTCAGTAGTGTGTTTATTAATTGTAGAAATTTTTGTGATTTTGATCCTTGATGGAAGAAAACTTAAAATTTAACCAAAATTTCATACAGTGGTCTATTTTTAATTTTAGCAACAAAAATAATTTGCCAAGACAATTTTTGACGAAAATCAATGAAATTCGGTACTGATTAATGATTTGAGAATTCTGAATTCAGTGGTATTTTCTTCTTTTTTTTTTCTATTCGAAAATTTGGCTTCACGAAAATGAAGGTCAGAATATGGTACGAAAATTCAAAGTACAATAAAAAGCACAGTCGAATTTAGGAATTTAGTCAAATTATCGTTTGAAATGATTTAAAATGTCTGTTTTTGAAATGATTCAATGTGTTTTGAAAATGATTTTAATGTGCTAAATGTGCTTATGTACTAAATTTAATCAAAATTGATAGAAACTTGACTATTTTGCCGTTCAAAGTCGTCAGCATAAATTTGACAATTTTGACAGTCAAAAGTCGACATCAAAAAGAAAAACCAACATTTTTATTAATTTTTCCAACGGATTAAAACTAGTTTTTCTATTGAAAATGATTTTGAAGCCAAATCTGATCAAATTTGAAAGAAACTTGACAATTTTGATACTAAAAAGTCGAAAGAAAAAAGTAAATTCAAAATGTTGCACAATATTCCCAAATTCTAACAAATGTTTGTATTTAGATGATTTTTAGACCAAATATGATCAAAATTGGCATTTCTGACTTAAGTCTGAAACCAAAAAAAAAATCCAAAATTTTGCGCAATGTTCAATAGATTATATCTAAATTTTATTTTTAAAATGATTTTTAAACCAAATCTGATTAAATTTAATACAAACGTGACAAGTGACAATTTTGACAGTTAAATTTTCGATAGTAAATAGACATTCCAAAATTTTGGGCAATGTTCCAAACGGATTATTAAAAAATTTTGTTGGGAACATTGCACAACATCTGGGAATTTATTTTTTAAATTTGGTAGATATCTGCATTGTAATCACATTCAAAAATTAAACATTTAAGCACATATAAATTTCAAAGAATAATTTGACCCAATTCCTGATTTTGACAGTGCTTTTCTATTAATTTTAATTTTAATTGTACCAAATTTTGACATTATGTTTATTATTAGTTTTGTATTGAAAATGATTTTTGGGTAAAATCGGATCAAATTAGATAGAAATTTGACAATTTTGACTCAAAAACTCGAAATATAAAATACGAATTTTAAAAATGTTGATAAATTTTATGGCGATATACCCGAAAGAAAAATCTGAACCCAGAATAAAAATCCTGACAGTTGACAGTTGCTCTAAATTCCCAAAGGATGATTACTAATTTTTTAAAATATTGTTTTGATATTTTTGTATTGTAAATGATTTTAAGAGCAATCTGATCAAATTTGCTTATTTTGACAGAGGGAAAGGCGACAATTAAATTGTAGGTCATTTATTAAAAAAAACACGAAATATTTAAAAAAAACTACAGTTTTAAAAATTTTGATTATTTTTTCTGGCGGGTATAAATTTTAATCTAATGCAGAATATGAAATATGAATGCTGATAGTTGACAGTAATTGCAAAACAACCGTTTATCATATGAAATTAATTTTTTTCGTCAAAATCCAACAAAAGGACCACTGTGGCAATACTGTATAAGTCTTTAAATATATTTTGATTATAAAAGGTAGGTACCTACCATCCTTATATACATAGATACTTTCCAACTTAACCAGAATCTTTTAGAAATGTTTTTTTCGGAATCATAGGTAGACCTTACAACGAACCAAGTTCACTTAAGTTTAAATACCGTTAACGTTCCTTCTTAATACTTATTTATATTCGGTCAAAATGAAGACATTATATCCGACTATTCAAACAAGGAGACATTTAAAGAAGAAGACGATAAAAGGTATGTTGACATTAATAATACCTCGACGAACAGAGACAAAGAAGAAAGCACACTCCTTACTTCAGAACTTTTATCCTCAGTTTCTGATTGTGAAAAATTAGAATACAAATGACAATAGCATAATTGTTTCAACAAATGAAGAAGAAAATCTTGGATACCAAATATGATGATTAGAATACCTTGCTTTGCTTGCTATGGATACCTTTTAAAGCAATATAAATTAATAATACCAAATGTAGACATTTTCGCTGATAAGGATGAGATTACATTGGTTTATAACACGGACATAATAATATTATCAATGAAGGGTCTTCAGAAGCCAAACGAATTATTTATTATGGAATTAAAGAAGTTAGATTCTATTTTGAAGACATTTAATAATATCGAGGGAGATAACGGACTCGAACCATCTGATGAGTAGGTAATAGGTATTATACAGGGTGATTTGTATAAGGTGTGGCAAAAAGCTAGAGTGAGTAGGTTGGGTTAAGACAAGAAAAAAATTCTTATACCAATCACCCTGTATACAAATAAATTTTGGATTTCACTGTTTCGATGCAAAATGTTTGTATTATTGAATTAGAATTCAAATTAATTAAATTAAAATAAATAATTTAAAGGTGTGTCCAGACCAAAAGAAATATTTCAGAAATATTGTTAAAAAAAACATTTCTGAACGTTTTTGAAATGTTTCCGTATGTTTCAGAATTATTAACTTTAGTATGTTTTCGATTCTCCTAATAGCGGGTTTACCTGTCGAACCAAGTCCTTTCGGGGTTATAAATATATGTACAGTTACATCGCGGAAAATACTAACAACGAAAAGTAGTATAGGGATTGGCGTTAGGCAGTAAAGTCCAAGGAAATAACGCCCAAGTCGATTTGAAAATTCTGAACAATTGTTGTTGTTTTTTTTTTCTCTTGCCGCCTTCAGTAACCAGTGAATTTTTTTTCTGCGCAAAAACCCCGATCAGCTTATATCAGTATCTCAGGAAAAAATTAGTGTGGAGTGCGGTGTTGCGGAGTGCGGAGTTGCGGAGTGCGGAGTTGCGGAGTTGCGGAGTGTGGAGTGTGGAGTGTGGAGTGTGGAGTGTGGAGTGTGGAGTGTGGAGTGTGGAGTGTGGAGTGTGGAGTGTGGAGTGTGGAGTGTGGAGTGTGGAGTGTGGAGTGTGGAGTGTGGAGTGTGGAGTGTGGAGTGTGGAGTGTGGAGTGTAGAGTGTAGAGTGTGGAGTGTGGAGTGTGGAGTGTGGAGTGTGGAGTGTGGAGTGTGGAGTGTGGAGTGTGGAGTGTGGAGTGTGGAGTGTGGAGTGTGGAGTGTGGAGTGTGGAGTGTGGAGTGTGGAGTGTGGAGTGTGGAGTGTGGAGTGTGGAGTGTGGAGTGTGGAGTGTGGAGTGTGGAGTGTGGAGTGTGGAGTGTGGAGTGTGGAGTGTGGAGTGTGGAGTGTGGAGTGTGGAGTGTGGAGTGTGGAGTGTGGAGTGTGGAGTGTGGAGTGTGGAGTGTGGAGTGTGGAGTGCGGAGTTCCGGAGTGCGGAGTTGCGGAGTGCAGAGTGTGGAGTGCAGAGTGCGGGGTGTGGAGTTGCGGAGTGGGGAGTTGCGGAGTGCAGAGTGTGGAGTGCAGAATGCGGAGTGTGGAGTTGCGGAGTGCGGAGTTGCGGAGTTGCGGAGTTGCGGAGTTGCGGAGTGCAGAGTGTGGAGTGCAGAGTGCGGAGTGCAGAGTTGCGGAGTGCAGAGTGCAGTGTTGCGGAGTGCAGAGTGCAAAAAAGTACAGCAAATCAAAGTCGTGGTAATGCTGCATTTATTAAATGCTATTTTGGGGTATTTCGTCATATTTAGGCGATTTTTTTGACAAATCAAGGCTTGACAAATTATTTTTTGACACAACTTATTTAAGGACATCGAGCGACAATTGTTTAAACAAATTCCACAATAAAAAATCTTTTGGATAAAAAAGTACAAATCAAAGTCTTGGTATCCATTGATGGATTGCAATGTTAGGGATTTTTCGAAATAAAAAAAAAAATTCCAATTTTTTTTTTCTTTCACGACAAATCCACGACATTAAATGACATACTTAATTTTTTTTTTTTTGAATTTTTTTCAGCGGTGGTAATGCTAACTTGACCGTCAAGTTAGCATTACCAGGGGTTATTTTTTTTTAAAACGCGCGCGACAAATTTTTTTCTTTCATAACAAATTTACGAAAAAATTCATGACAATTAATCCAATTGTTATAGAATCTAAAAATTTTGAAATGGTAATGCTAACTTGAGAGACATCCTTAAATCCTTGGTGACACGACGCACCGCCCCCTTAGCTTTAGACCACAAGGTACAGTCCTATATTTTTATTTTTAAAACAGTTCTTTTCTGCGCCTACGTTTTCTTTACGAAATTCTTATTAATAAAAACACTCAATTCTTCTATCTTACTTAATTGATTTTTAGTTATTCCTACCACGAATTTAAACATAACCAAAGAAAAGCATTATCACAACAAAAAAAAAAGTAAAACACATACACACAAACAAATGTATAGACACTAAGAAAAAACTAACAATTTCATCTGCAAGGATATTTTCGAATAATAGTAAAAGGACATTCTTCCTCACTTCCACTACAGTTTTATAGCTTTTGTTCTCTTCTATTTTACTAGGTATCCCTGATGCTTTTATTATAGCCTAACAGAGAAGAAAAAAAAACATGCTTTTACACTAATTACAAGAGAAAGAGCACTATTGTTGTTTTCTTCGAATGCAAAACTGATTGTATTTTCCGCTAATGAAAAAAATGAGATTTATAGTTTTGTTGTTGCTCATGGTTGTTCTTGTTGTTATGTTAGCTGTTTGTGCTTCTATACCTATAGTAGAATTGAAGAAAAATTAAAAACCAAAGCAAAGAACCATAATCCAGCACATGAAATGCTTTTTCGATTAAAATATATCTACATATAAGGAGAGAACATATTTTTTTATTTATAAAATAAACATAAAATATTTTAATATTAAAATTGAAAAAAAAAATTAATTAAAATTAAACTTTGCTTCGTGTTTGATGTTGATGGGTAATTAACCATGTGTAAAATGAAAAGCACTTACCATCAGCATCATCATCATCATATAATAATATGTACATACATAATCATATTATGTATGAGATCCTTTTCAGTTCAGTCATAGCTCATAGGCTCTAAGAGCACACCCAACCAATAAGCATTTGTCTAAATTGAATTAAATGCCACTTAAAAGATGTTTGTATTCTCGCTGTTCGTTTCAGAAAGTGATGGTTCACAAATATGATTAATGGCAAATTTCCTTTGGAATACTTTTTTTGTTTTTTCTTTTACATCATAATGAAGAAACCAGGTAGGTCATGTAAGAATGAATGTAGACAAAGATGTTTGAAAAAAAAATTAAACTTATTAGCGAGCGCTTCAGTATAAATATGACGACGTCAAAGCTTAGATATAGAGTCCTGCCGAGGTAATGAGCTCTATAAACTCGTTTAAAAATCCTTTTACATTAATTTTTCTTCTCCAAACAGCGATGTTTTAAGGAAATTATTAAAAGAAAAAACATTTAATCATTATTTCCCAAGAGTATAACCTTTTTAATATGACAAAATAGCAAAAAAATTAAGTTTATTTAAGAATCAATATACAACGAGGAGCTAAAAGATACTAAGGTTGAAATTTGAATTTTATTTCTAGTGCAATTTTGTTAGCTGTAAGAATTTTCTTAAAACTTCTTTTGGATATATATACCTGTACTGTAGAAGAACAAGATGTATACAAGTCAATGCTGCAGGAACACTGTCGGTTCTGAAGGTCTGGAAAGAGCACTTTTCTAGACCGCTAAACGGCGAAGACAGCCAACATTTCGATTTTAGAACAAGAACGACAGGATGATATTTTCCAGTATCTGGAGGTTAACAAACCCGAAGAAAAAATATGTCGACGTTTAACATGTAGGACCTCGTAATTCGAAAAACTCAAAAAAATATTAAGAATCAAAAAATCTGAGAAATCAGAGTCACCTTTTGGCAATTTCACCGTAAAAATGTTATCCTGAACATTTTTCAAATTCAAAATTAGGTATTACAGATCGCATAGAAAATTTTGCATTTTTTTTTTTTTTTTGATTAAAAAAAAATTCAAAAATAACCTACGAGGTTCGTCACTTTAATCGTCGATATGTAATGTTACAAATGCTTGCAATGCTGATAGCTTGTAAAAAAAAAAAATTCTCTAACCAACTTGGAAGATGATGGGGAACATTTCACTCTACCTGACTTAGAAAAGTGCGGATAGTGATATCCAAACTTCAGCCCTGCAAGTTTGCTGATGACTGTGTGATGAAATACCGCTACAAGCAGAACTACCTGGGCTCCACTAATACCTCGAAAAACGATATCAGTGCAGAGATCAATATTGAAGATTTACTTATGTTAATCACTGTTTCTTCGGGCTTAGGAAGAATTAAAGTATTAAAGCCCTCTCCCAAAGAACCATGGAAACTAAATGCAAGACCTTGATCATCTCGGCACGAATATTGAAATTCCCGAGAACGGATACAAATTTGCTTGGTTGCATTTAGAAGAAGATTCTTGGAGTGGTATTTGCTCCAGTATGTATCGATCGAGCGGAAGCCTCTGCCTTGGTGTAATGGTTAGTGCGTACCTACTACCTAGAGACTTATAAGGATTGCATCCAAGCCTCTTCCACCTAACACCAAAACTGGAAAAATAAAAAGTACCTCTGATCTTAATCGTTAGAATATGACAGAATATTGTAGGTCCCCTCCATTCCTGCTGACTATTAAGGCGCACACAGGTATGGTTGAGAGTTGTAAGTCATAGGTAGAAATAATGGCCATGAGCACCTAGCTCCGTGACCCAATTAGCGCTTGATACCATAACTCGTTTTACCTGTGTAAGAAAAAGAATTGTTGAGACGAATTTGTGGAATCATCATTACACTACCACAGTATTCTGAAATAGGTAAGTAAATTGATTTCCGGTTTAGAGTGAATCTATAGCCTAGTTCCTTTACTTTGAAACTCTGTGCATTTCTGTGAATTTCTACACCAAATTCTGTCAAAGTTCATATAAAAAAAATAAAATGACGTAGAAATTCACACAAATGCACAGAGTTTTAAAGTAAAGGAACACACCTTATATGACATTCAGAAAAAACCTCGTCCATTTACTCGCGGTCAAAGTACATCTTAGAACCAGTCCGTTATGTTGAGAAAAGAGACCAAATCTTTGATTTTTATTTCGGAGAGTTCGTTGAGTTCGTTGAGGTCGTTGAAGAATGGTTTACCAAATGACTTTAATCTCATTCTGGCTAGAGCGGGTTATTTGCAGAGGAAGTGAGTGACTGTTTCCTTTTCCTGCTCGTCCCCACAGCTACGACAATGAGTATTGTGAGGGATTCCCAGCTTTGCCGCATGATCTCCCAATGCCTAGTGTCCAAAACATGTTGCAACGATCCTGGCTATGTCTTGCCTCGGTCTGCAAATTAAGTAATTTGTTCGGGATCTGTTATAGGTGGGCCAAATCATTCAAGAAATAATGCTGTTTGTTAAACTGCCCCACCTGCGGTATGATCCGTTAAGAAAAATTGAGAATATATCGCCCTTCATATGTAAAACCAAGAGGAATGTTGACTCTTTCCGCAAGTGAGCTATGAAGGGCTGAGTTGTAAGTCATACGACCTTGGTTCTTTACGAGCTCGCTAGTAAATTTGTGTTTACGTATTTTATGTATCGAGTGTGGAGGAGAATCTATATATTATATGGACTGTATGAAAACGTCGATCTGTAAAAAAATAAAAACAAAACTGAGATGGCTAGGACACGTGGAGCGCATGGAAACCGACGCTTCAGTATGACGAGTCTTCGAATCTATTCCTGATGGATTAGGCAATCGAGGAAGACCTTTAGGTGGCTGGAGACAGTTAGCTAAGTGCCGGACTGGCCGAAGGAGCTTGTTAGTTAGGAAGCGATACCCAAAGTAAAGTAAGTACCGAAGTAATGTAGAAAATAGTTTATGAAACTAAAACATTAAGAAACGCATTCTAAATGTGTCCACATATATACTCACTGAAATCCCTGTAATAGTCCAATTTCACGAACTTTTGCATAAGTTCAATGACTATTTCATTATTTTCAAGATAAGTTTTCAATTTTTAGTTTATTGAACGTACGCAACTCAGAATACCTAAGCTTTAGAATGGAACTATAAATACGATTGTAAATTCATTGTAAAATGTTTTTTTTTTCTTAAATAAAATTTACCAGTAGAATTGGAAGTATCTATACCAGTACCAGAAGTCCACCAGTACGAATTTGCTAAAGTACCTACTTTACAGCTTTATCACTAAGCCATACAAATTCCTTCCCGAATTAAACTTCCCGAACAAAAAACCACCCTGCTTCTAAACGATAGATGTGTAGGTATTTCAATTTCTAGTAAATCAGTTTGCTATCAAATTATATCGTTCGACCATAATCTAATTTGCAAAGATTATGACAATCTTTGTTTCGGTTGTTTTTTTTTCGGGGTGGACAACGAAAAAATCAACTAAAGAAGAAGAACTAATGCATTGTGCCATCAGTGGTAGGTATATTGTTTGGAACAAAATTCCATTCCGAACTTATTCTATGAGAATTCAATTCGCTGGGGTTTATTTTTTTGTATTTTTTTTTGTGGTGTGGTTTGGTTGTGAGTTTTTTTTTTTTTTTTGTGTGAGTGACACAGATATTTTAGTCAAACAAAAGAAATATAAGGAACCAGCTTCACAAAATTGCCCAAATTGGCAATTTTCTCTTGTTTGCCAAAGACACACAGTTTTCAGAGCTTAAGCTAAAATACTACAAAAAAAACTGCCTGTCCATAGATGAAGAAAAGGGGGGGGGGGGGGGGAGGAACGTGGAAGAGAAAACCTGACTTGATAGTGCTGCAGCATCATCATCAAAAGTCCTTGGGTAACATTTTATAATATACCTATAGTATATAAACCAAAAGACACATTATTCATCCCAGTGGATTCCTTTAGGAGGACAATGGCTGCATAATAACATTCTATATCGTTCATAGGGATTGCACAGTGCACATATACACCATTTTTGGCCTGGCTATGGCTATGATATAGTTCATGGCCCAGAAGTACTAGTAGCAGCAGGAGCAGCATTATATAGTGTAGTAGCACCAGCAGCAGCATCGGCATTGCATTTCAGTTAATTCTGCATAATTCACTAGCAACTTCGTTCTTTAGATATGTACATATGTATATTCCTCTTTCTTCTTCTTGTTTCCCCTTCTTCATTGCAGCTACTCTGGATGTCAGTCAATTTTTGGGAGTGCAGTGTCAGTGGCATTATAGGTAGTGTGGGATATTTCAGGCCACACACAAAACTTCTAGACATAAAACATAATTAACAAATCGTATGGATGAGCCCACAAAGAAACCAGCCTCGAACTAAAGTTTCCATTACTCATTTAGTTGATCTACTTCTTAAAGCTTAATTTATAGGGTGTTCTATATATCTGTAGATAAATGTCAGATAGAGCCTTTCAAAATTTTTTAAAGGTTTTTTTTATTATGAAACTCAGTCATCTCTATTTTGATTGTCAATTATCAATAATTGTAAGTTAAGTTACTAAGAAAGTGAACAACTATTCTGTGGTAATTATCAATTTTCTTATAATTCATAAGTTCTGCACCATTCTTGAAAATCAATACTTTTACCAATTGCTTTGTTAAATATCAATTTCCAATATTTATCGATTATGAATTGATAATTGACAATCGTAATAGGAGTCAATATGTCTGATAAAAAAACTATTGAGGTGCATATTAAGAATGCAGAAATAACTGCAGATGAAATAATACTGCATCTAATCTTCCCCCCTTTGATTCGTCATTCATCATCCTGGTAAATGCAACGTAAAATACAGGCTTCGTAAATAATAAAATATGTATCTTTATGAATCTTTATCGATCTTTTCACGAACCATAAAAACTATAGTTCGCGAACGATAAAATTTTCGATTTATAAAAATTTATAGTTCTCGCACGAACAAACTAAATCCATTTTTTTATCTGTATCTCTCGATCGTGAGAGATGGGAAAAATAAAATTCAGGTAGAATATGTTTCGTCTACGATCGGATCTTAAAACAAATCATTCTTCATCGAATAACCATTCAGTTCGGTTGTAAAGTGAAAGAAAAATGAAAAAAGTAAAAAAAATTTAAAATTTTTAAAAAAGTGTAGAAGTTTGGAATATTTTGAAAAAGTCAAAAAATTTGAAAAATATGAAAAATTTTGAAAAATATGAAAAATTTTGAAAAATATGAAAAATTTTGAAAAAATTTGAACAATTTTGAAAAATTTTGAACAATTTTGAAAAATTTTGAACAATTTTGAAAAATTTTGAACAATTTTGAACAATTTTGAAAAATTTTGAAAAATATGCAAAATTTTGAAAAATATGCAAAATTTTGAAAAATATGCAAAATTTTGAAAAATATGAAACAAATTTGAGAAAAAGTCAAAAATTTGAAAAAAAAGTCAAACAAATTATGAAAAAATTAATTTTTTTTTTGAAAATTCAAACATTTTGAAAAAATTCAAAAGGATTTGAAAAAGTCCAAAATTTAAAAAAAAAAGTCAAAAAAATGTCAACATTTTGCAAAAGTAAGATAAATGTGAAAAATTTTGTTAAAATACAAAAATTTAAAAAAAAATCAATACTTTTGAAAAAGATCAAAAATAAAGTAAATTTACATATGTAAAATGACATTTTTTTTATTTGAACGGTTGGTGAATGAATCTTCAATAGTTCCCACGTGATAAATTCGGGAACGAACCATATTTTACCGATCCCAACAGATTTCATTCGATTGTGGAAACGAATTTTATTTTTAAGGAATCTAAAAAATAAGATTCGCGATCGAATTAAATATAAAATTTTCTTTTGAATTTTTCACGACGGAACGAATCATATTTTATCGCCCTTCGAACCTTGTGAAAATATGACATATTTCAAAATCGGTTGTATTTACGAAAAAATTTATTAAGGTATTTTCTGTAGGCAATTTGCAAAGCTACAAATTAATTCTTGATATTTTTTCTGTAAAAACAATTCTTAGCGATATATATTTGAAAAACTATTTGAGGGTACTTTAACCCCCTCCTCCCGCACTGAAATTTTTTTAAGACATTCACATTAATGGGAACATTTAAGTCACTCAAGAACATCAAAGGAAGGCTTAACAGCAAAAATCAGCTTTCAGACAATTTTTTGGAAGTTTTCCTAAAATTATCACCAATGGGACCATTTTTTTTTTGTTTAATTTTGTGCGGGGTTATGAATAATCCCAAAATTCAAGAGAATTTAAAAAAAGGCACCGATAGACATTGGTTTTAAATATATTTACATCACAGTTAGAGGGTTATTCCCTAAATCAGTAAATCAGTCCACATTCGTGTAGTACGGCAAAAAAAATGAATATCTATATTCTATACAAAAATTGTAGGGGATTTAAAAGAAGATATCGATGGACATTAGTTATGCACATCAGAATTCAGAATTCAAAGGAATAAACCGGGTTAAATCCACATTCGTGTAGTGCGGCTAAAAAATTGAATCTCTGTACAGAAGACAGTACATCCGAAGTTAGGATCAAGGGTAAACTGAAGGAAAACTTGAGACTAAACTGACAGCTAATTAAATCGTTAATATTTTTTTTTAATTCAAAATCCACATTCGTGTAGTGTGGCTAAAAAAGTGAAATTATGGAAAAAAATGTCAAGGGTAAACTAAAAATAAGCTTAAATCGTGAATTATTTTAAAGAATAATTCCGGCCATTTCTCGGGAGCATTGTTCGAAAAATTATGGAAAGAAATCATTGAAAATTCTGAAACACCTTTTAAAACTAATAAAAGATAATTTGACTGCTTAAAAATCTCATGTTAGTCGAATCTGTCATGAGAGTGAGTAATAAAAGTTGAAAGTAAAAACTCCTTAATTTTAAGTATTTACCCTTTGACTTCCAAACGACTCACGACAATAAACCTAACTTCTCAATCTGACATAAAACACCCTGTATTAGATCGGTCGTTTAGATATGGTAGCAGCATTAAATATAGAATAAACCTAAACCCAAAAGGAAAGGCGTGTGGGGGTTAAATTAAGAGAAAGAGAGTAAGAACCTTTGGTTAAGTTGGTCTACGAATTGAATTACGGAACTTTCGTAGCGGTTTTATAGGTCGAACAAACCCTTTTTTTTTTTTTTTTTTTTTTTGCTGAGTAAATAAATGTTTCAATATCGGTGGTGCTTGGTTTGCTCGGTGCTGTGGTTAAAGGATAAACGCCAAGTCATTATTGGACATGAAAAGACAACGGATAGAGGATAGAGAATGGTGGTATCGTAGTAGGTATAGCTTTGTGTATAGGTATGAATATGCCTCTGTTTAAGCTGAAAAAAAACAAAAACAACATTAGCGGCATCTGTTTTGGGTTTCACAAAAAGCCTGAAGAGATGATAGCCTATTTTTTTTTTTTTTTTTTTTGAATTGATGAGTGTAAACAGGGTTCTGTACTATATAGAGTTGTGTATTGAATGTCCTCAAATATCCAAGAGATCCGTGTTAAATTTCGAGATTATAATATAACGAGGACATTTGAGAGGGTATTTAGCCTAGATTTTTGTCCATTTAAAACTGAATGTAACAATGTAATCAAAGAATATTTCACTTTGAAAAATCACAGCGTTTATACCTCTATATAAGAGCAGCCTCTACAAAGTTTAAAATTTTAGATGTTCCATAAATTGGTCCATCGAAATTAATAACAAAAATTATAAGTTCGGTTTTTTTTTTTAAAGGGTAAAGCTCATAATGAAACTTTAAGGCTTAACAAAAATGAAGGATTTCCATTGCTTAATGTTAAAATCTTTTAATTTTAAGGAAACTTTAGGAGATATAAATGAAAAATGGTGGAAACTTTACCTACTTGCCTGTATGCATTTACACAGCAAATATTTTTTTTTGTTGAATTTTTTACTTTTGATAACACCATTTTGTTTGTTTATGTCCTCTTCCTTATTTTTTTAACTTTTTCATTTTTATCTTTAAAAAGATTTTTGTAAAATCGTAACTTTGTTTGAAAACTTGGAAGTCTTATTAAATTTTACTGATGTCGATTTTGTTTTCAAGATTGCTGATATTTAAAAACACACACAAAAGTTATACAACATACTCTTTAATGCAGCTCATAGCTTTATTGAATAGAAAAGTTATTTTAAAAATCAATTTATTTTCACATTCATACATATTTAGTGTTAAAATAGTACCTACCTATTTAAATTCAAAAATTGAAATCCAAAGAGTTCACACAAGAAATGACCTCTGGGAAGGAAATTTATTCGAAGACATCATTCAAAGCCCCATTTTCCTATAATGTGATATCAAAATAAATCCTGCATACCTAACGTACAAGAAGTATATTTTGTTCCATAATCTCAATACTTATATATGTATCCCTTTTTCCCGATACAAAGAACTCTACAATTCAATATTTGGTATTGATTCGTATATTAATACACCTGACTCCTTTCATTTCCATTTAAATATGTACCCACAAAGCAATATCAATTCATATAACCCTTCGGGATATTTCTATTCATACATAAAGCATCCAGCAAATCCATTGGATAGATTTGTCATCATCAGTGTTGCCAATTTAATAGAAATTGTAAAATTAAAAAAAAATCAAAAGCACCCCTTCGTTGTAAATATGATTGAACAACTTTAAATTTCTTAAAGAATTTTTTAATAGTAGACAATTAGTAAATTTTATCAGCATTATTGTGAATTTCACCCGAAAAAGTATTTCATCTTAAAAAGTATTTCACCTTAAAATAGTTCACACTAGGTATTCGTCACGAAATCTATGTAAGATGAACTGAACTTAGCAAAAATTGCGTATTGACAAAGGCCTCACTATAGTCAACTGATGAGTCCAAGTGATCGCCGGGACGAAACGCCAATTTTTGTAGGACTTTAAGGCCGCTAAAAGCTATTTTGAATTAAAATAGTTTGGTTGACTGGAATTTTAAAAGCTATTGTGAGTTTCCCCCGAACGAAATTTTGTTCGCCTACTAAAAATAAGTGAACATTTAGGTTGTCAATATGCCACGGACAACTTAAATTTCAGTCCGAAATGAATGTTCACAATAAGTGAAATTTTTCGAATATTAAATTTCGGGTGAAACTCACAATAGACCAAAAGTGAAATGTAAAATTTTCTAGGTAGAATGCTGTTAGGGTGAAACTCATAATTAGGCTTGATAAAACCTTGACTTTAAAACATTCGGGTAAAGGAAGATTTTGGTTTTGAGTTACAGTCAAGACCCTAATTTTATACAACTGTTTTTAACTTTTTGAGGGGAAATGAAAGGTATTCATATTTTTTTTATAACTCGAAAACTTCTTTTTTTTAAGAAAAATGAAGGCAAAAATTGTAGCTTATACAAAAAAGATTCTGGCACTTTTTTTTTTGTAAGAGAAATAACCTAGAATTCTTTACGCAGAAGGTTAAGTGGCTTAAGTCGATTTAAGCTAAACATGTTTTTTTTTTTGTATTTATGTGTAATCGGCTTGTGATTTAATAATTGACATTTGTTTGAAGTTTTAGCCTCCTATTCAAAATAATCTTTTTGGAATAATTTTTTGAAGATTAAAATTGTTTTCCCAAAAATACTAAAAATCGAGTAAGTCACTTTACCTATTGAGTACAGAATTTAGAATTTATTTCACAACTCATGTTTCTATGCTCAAACGAAAAGGACTTGTCAAGCTAGAAAGATGAGTTGTGAAATAAATTCTAAAAGACTGGGCTTAAAAGCCCTAAAGTTAAACCTTTAACTCTTCCGATTGGTTAGGAAATAATTTTTGGCGGAAAGCTGGATTTTGGTATATAGCCTCCTCATAGTGTTCTTATAAAACTGTCAAAAGTCCCCATCGAAATGAGCGTCGCTAAAAATTTTAGGGGGGTTGAAGCTTGAACACAAAAAATGCCAAGAACTAATTTGTATAGCTTAAAAAATTTCATACAAAAAACATCAACATACTTTTTTTTTCATAAAAATAACCGTTTTCGAAATAAACCAATCGGAAGAGTTAAAGGTTTTACTTTTCTATATAGTAAGGCGACTTAGTTCAAAAATTTTACATTTTGTGATAAAAGCATCAAATTTTGTTTATTGTTGGTACATTATATGAACATGATTTTAAGATACTGGCCCACTGTATTTGTCCACCAAAAACAAAATATTGAATACAGAATGAATAAAAAAAACACAACGGCAACACTGACAATATTATATTATAGCTTTTTTTAATTAATTATGTTTTTAATTTTAGTGTTTAGTTTTTGAATAAATGATTCTTAAACTCAAAATTTTGAAAATAAAATTAAGAAACCTAGCAGTACAAAAACAAAAAATAACTCAAAAAATATAATTAAAAAAAAAGTCTTTTGAGGATAAATTTAAGTTTGCAGATCTACCAGTGTTCCACCGAAAACTCTACAATACTATTTATAAGAAAAACCTTGTAGTACTGTAGAAATTTAGGGAAACACTGGAAGGTCCCGGCAACCTTTAATTTTATTTATTACGATTATTTATCAAATAATCAAATAGGTACTCTCTGAAAGTACCTACTATCAAAAGTGGCAGCACTGAAAATTGTAAAAGTGGCAACACTGTAAATCGTAAAAGTGGCAACACTGTAAATCGTAAAAGTGGCAACACTGTAAATCGTAAAAGTGGCAACACTATAAATCGTAAAAGTGGCAACACTGTAAATCGTAAAAGTGGCAACGCTGTAAATCGTAAAAGTGGCAACACTGTAAATCGTAAAAGTGGCAACACTGAAAATTGTAAAAGTGGCAACACTGTAAATCGTAAAAGTGACAACACTGTAAATCGTAAAAGTGGCAACACTGAAAATTGTAAAAGTGGCAACACTGTAAATCGTAAAAGTGACAACAACTGTAAATCGTAAAAGTAGCAACACTGTAAATTATTATTCATTCCACTATTTCAAAAGTTTGAAAAAAAAATATTAAAATTTTTGTTTAAAGAGTGGCAACACTAATCCATCAACATTACTCGTTCTAATGTTACCTTTCGCTTAAATCGTTAGATTTATAAAATGCAGGCTAAAAGTTCCTTAGGGTTTTTTCTTCAAAGTTTAAACTCAATGATGTTGCGATGTATTTAAATATCCATTTGCATTATAATGATGGGTCTCATTGGAAACTAAGGAAATATTCTATTTTCTGTTTTGAATTTAAATAATCTTTTCGCAGAATATTTTTGCCAAAGAGTTTTTAATTTACAACATTCGCTTTTATCCTAATTAGCAGCATAATTGTATATCTCCATATTTCCTATTATCAAAACTAAATGCCTTCTTCGAGATCCAAATTGACCATCCAATTCTACTACTTCACTTAAATTGTTCCAGCTATTTTAGAGAAAGAGAGAGAGAAAAAGACCAACTATCAGATACCAATTCGTGTCAATTTGAATCGAATATAGCTGAAGATACATAATGATATATCCAACAAAGAGGTGTTTCACAGCCAATCTATTGGGCTTTGTTTGAAGTTTCTGTTTGTACTGTATCATCCATATCCATACCCATCTCATCCCATAATTATAATCAGTGTTGTTATTGTTGTACATAGATAGATTATGGAGAATTGCTATCCTTTGAGCTTTGTTGTGGGTTTCAATTAAGAAAGGAAAATTATAATTCCAGGATCTATAAACCGACATGAGACCTCTCTGTCTCTCCCTTTCTCTCTCTCTATCTCTTCTTTTTTGAAGTTTATTTAATCAAAAGTGAAATTTCTTGCTAAGTGAGCTAATTAAGCATATAGAGAGTACTCGTTGAATTCTATGTACACAGTTCACTATTTATATTCATTGTAGCCCCATCAAGTAGAATTAATAATTAAAAAAAATTACACAGTTGAAAATTAATGAGGACTCGGATTCCAAATATGCTATTAAAGATTTGAGTACCTACAACAGAAGAAAAAAGATATCCATCGTCAGGGATGTTTTTGGTTAATTTTTGATTATAAAATGAAGATATTTTAACCTTGCCACTTAATAGCTTTACAAAAGGTATTGGGTTTCGAATGAAAACTTCAGTTTTTAAAGGTCTTTAAGACGTATAGATTTATAAAATTTAAGTTCCTACGTACTGAATTTCTAGAAATAGATATAATTTAAAAAAAATGTCGATAGACTCTCACTTGACTATTTATAACATTTGATTGAGTGAGATGAATTTTATAAAAGAGATATTTAAAAGCGAGGTAAGACATTAGAGCATCTTTTGGTGTACAAATATTTATATCGAGCCATACGAAAACAATAATTTAAGCAGGTTTACAAAAAAATACCCAACTAAAAATGCCACGAAAACCAGGAATTTTGGAGTTTTAATTCAATTTCTTTGATTAATTTTTTTACTCGCAGAATTGGATATTTTCGTAACCTAAAACACTCTTGAGAAATTGCAGAATATTATATAATTTATTTTAATTAGATAAGATCTATATTTTCTAAAATTATATGGGGACAAACTTTTTAATAGCTTTCTCCTTTACTTCATCGATTCGTATGGAAAGAAAAATTTAATGAGGTGGAAAAAACAACATGACAAATCAATGCTTAAGGAAAACCAGCCATTTTTGAGTTTCAATTCATTTTCTTTTATGCATTAACCACGGGCAGAATTATATATTTCAGTAGCCTAAGACACTCTTGAGAAACTGTTAAATCTTATAGAACTTATTTCACTTAAATAAGTTCAGTATTTTTTTAAATTATATGGGAACAAACTTTTTAAATACCTACATAGGTTTCACCTTTTTAATTAGAAAAAAATAAATCATGTTAGTATTGCTTGAAATCGAGATTTGAAGATTAAAAAAATTTAAGAAAAAATCCATTTTTTTAATTAAATGTAACGAACGATGTTAAAAAAATCCATTTTTTTGATTGACAATAAATGACACATAACTCAAATAATACACAAGAAACATAATTTAACTGCAGAAAAACTTAGCAAAGGCCCTACTGAAAGCCCCATGGTCAAGTCGATACTCTGACCTTAAGGATAAGCTGGAATTATGGAATTCTAATTCTTCTATACATTTTCCACCTAAGGCGCCAGTTATATCGATCAGAAAAAACCGTCCGAAAAAAAATCGATTGAAGTTTTTATTACTTTTTAATTCGATTTGATAGCCAAATGATATATCAATCGACGAGTAATTCAGCGTAGAATTTTTTCTGCGAAAAAAAATTGCCAAAACATTATATTTTTATCTTTTAAATGAATTTACTTGTTTTTCGGATGAAATTTCATTTTTCGTATCAGCTGATTGCTTTTTGACAGAAAAGGGAACAAATCGTTCCACTGATTTGTGTTCCAATTTTTTTCTGTTCCACTGAAAGAATTCCATCCGAAAATTTTTTTCAGAAATCCAGAAAAAATCTTGGTTTGTTTGCCTGACTTTTTCTGACACATTTTTTCTGATTGCTATAAACAACCATCAGAAAAAAGAATCAATTTCATACTGTTTCAAGTTTTTCGGATGGGTTTTTCTGATCGCTATAACTGGCGCCTAAGACACACTTGAGAAACTGCTGAATCTTATAGACTCTATTTCAAGTGCATAAATTCAGTATTTTCGAAAATTATGCGGAACAAACTTTTTAAATAGAAAATTAAATTATTCATGTAAATTTTGAAATCGATATTTGAAGATCAAAAAACCGAAATAAATAAATAACAATTAAACTATCTTCCGAAAACCAAAAACTGAACTTTTTACCAAAAGAGGTACCTACAAGTTCATCTATTTTAAGCTTAATCTGTAGTTCAAACATCAATGACAAATTGGTAATAAGCATGAAGGCCTCTGAATTTGCCAAAAAAAAAAAAGGAAAGGGCTTCAGTAGTTTCGTTTCAAGAAGCTTAACTGATTGAAATACTTGAATTAATGAATGATATAAGCTAAAGATGATTCGACCTTCATCTAATATGTTTCTGCTCCAATTTGATTAATATCTCAGCTTCCAACTAAGTGTCTTTTTGACGAATTTAGGCATTAGAGTATTTCCAGAGAGGTTATAGTTTGTTCTCTTTCACTTGATGACATCCCATGTAATCATACCTTAGGTTCCTAAGGGTGAATCACATGTGCCTTACTTCATGTTTTATTAAGAGTTTCCCGAAGTCATTAACATTAACAAAAGAGCCAATAGATAACAAGTTGGAAATCCAACAAAGAGAGAGAGATTACGAAGAAGCCGAATGACGAAGCTATATACATTTCCTAAATTTCTCTACCTACGCTTTGTTTGCTTTTTTGTATTATTTATTTAAGTCAATTACTTATTCTTCAATTAAATTATCATTTAAACGAAATTGAGCTTGTATTATTTCCCATCAATATTTCTTCTTAAATGCCTGCTTATCTTTCTATAACATACGAACTGATGTGTTATAATCACTTAAGCCCAATTTTTTGTCAGTGGGTTATCAATATCATGAACTGAAGAAAAATTTTTTTTTTGACATAGTATACAGAGCATCATTTATTAATTAGTAGGTAATTAATTAATATGAATTAAGATAGAGATAAGTAATCATGCTTATGATTTCACAATTCTCTCTTAAGTTTTGTGATAACGACATTATTTCCATTCTATTTTATATTTTTCATATAAAACTATTCCCCCGAATGAAGTATTCTTCATTTGAATAAAATATTTTAAGAATGGAACTCCTTGTCACGTTTCTTTGCGGTATCGGTGCAATAGTGTCGTTGGTGTTATTTTTTATTCGCTTTCGAATGGTCTATTGGAAACAACGACAAATACCTCATGATAAACCGGCAATGTTTATTGGAAATATCGAAGGAGATAAACATCAAAGTGTAACGATAAAAAATCTTTATAAGAAATACATTGGAACTGGAGGACCATATTGTGGACTTTATTACTTTATGACACCAGCTATTGTAGCATTGGATCTTGATTTTGTTAAAAAAGTGTTAATTAAAGATTTCAATAGTTTCACTGATCGTGGTTTTTTCTATAATGAAATCGATGATCCATTATCTGCGAATTTATTTGCTTTGGATGAGATACAATGGCGTCAGATGCGACATAAACTCTCACCGACCTTCACATCGAATAAGATGAAATTAATGTTCCCAGCATTGATTGAAGTTGGTCATCGATTTGTCAAGACCTTAAGTGAAATTCTCGATGGTGGTGGTGAAAATAGAAGTGAAATTATTGAAATTAAAGATCTTAATGCAAGATTTACCACCGATGTTATTGGATCATGTGCATTTGGCATTGAGTGTAATAGTTTGAAAGATCCAAATGCTCAATTTCGAAAATTCGGTCGTTTGGTGTTTGAAGCACCAACTCATAATTCATTGATTTTGGGTTTCATGCAAAGTTGTCCCCAAGTGGCTCGAAAGCTGAAACTTCGTTTGATTAGAAAAGATGTTGAGGATTTTTTCATGGAAGCTGTCAGCAGTACTGTGGAATATCGTGAAAAAAATAATATTCAGAAAAATGACTTTATGTCTATTTTGATCGATGTGAAAAATAATAAGCCAATTGTGACTGCGGATGGACAACAGATAAACACTGGCTTGACTATGGAAGAACTTGCAGCTCAGGCTTTCTTATTTTGGATAGCAGGTTTTGAGACTTCTTCAGCTACAATGTCATATGCAATATACAAACTTGCTCGAAATATTGATATTCAAGAAAAATTAAGAAGTTCTATTGATGAAGTTCTGGAGAAGCATAATGGTGAATTGACTTATGAAAGTCTCAAAGAGATGAATTATTTGGACCAGGTTTTTGATGGTAAGAATAATTTAGAAATCGTCAATTCTCTTTTTTTAACCAATATTTCCCTAATTTAGAAACCCTTCGAGTCTACCCAGTTGTTCCGACACTACAACGTACTGCTGATACTGATTATTATGTAAATGGAAATCGAAAATATAAAATCGATAAAGGAACTTTGATCTTCATTCCTGTGGAAGCAATCCATTATAACCCAGAAATCTATCCCAATCCAACAAAATTCGACCCGGAACGTTTTAGCCCCGAGGAGAAGGCTAAACGTGAGTCAGTAGCTTATTTACCATTTGGCGAAGGACCCCGAAATTGTATTGGATTAAGATTTGGAAAAATGCAAGCAATGATTGGACTGGCACTTTTGATTAAGAATTTCAAATTTAGTTGGTGTGAGGAAACGCCCAATGAATTGAAATTTGATCCAGCTCAGATTCTTCTAGTTACTACTCATGGTATTCAGTTAAAAGTCGAAAAGGTTTAGCGTTAAGGTTTAAATAATTTTTCTTTGAAATTTTGTACATAATATATGTTTAATTCTAAATATAGCAAATTAACAATTAACAACTTGTAGCAAACATCTTTCTGATCTTTTAAAAAGCTTCTAAATTCTGCTGGAGATTCATATTTTAAGTGTTAAAGGTTGCTTGTGCCCCCACTCCATAGGATAAGCTTTCATTCTACCGGCAGTTAGGGTGACTCCCGGTCTTTCAAAAAGCTTCTAGATTAAGTAAGAGATGCATATTTTAAGTGTTTAATGTTGCTCGTGCTTCCCACGCAATAGGACAAGTTTTCATTCTACCGGGAGTTAGGGTTACTCCCATCGTGAAACCTAAGGCTGTTTCTGCAAAACAAGAACCATCCATGGTCTACAAGTTGAAGTGGAGTAGGATGTCAATACTAATTACCTTGCAACGAAACAGTTTTACCACCAAAAAGAACTCTCATAAAGGCCAGAAAATCATCGAAGATGTCTTGAGGGTCAATAAGGGTAAGATCAAGAATAAGCTGTCATCAAGAAAGGACACTCAGCTGCTGATTAAAGCAGCTGTGATTAAGATTAATCTGTGTCAATACCACATAATGTACTTGGATAGAGATAAGCAATCGTCTTTGCTCGTTAAGTATATGATCTCACAATTCTCTTATGTCTTATCTCTTTGAAAAAACACATCAAAAGTCTGTCGTTTTCGGTTAAAACGATGCCTCCGAATGGGATTCATTTTCATTCGAAAAAAGTGTTTTAAAAATGGAACTTCTATTCGCGCTACTTTGCGGTATCGGTACAATAGTGTCATTGGTGTTATTGCTTTTTCGCTATCGAATGTGCTATTGGAAACAACGACAAATACCTCACGATAAACCAAGAATGTTTCTTGGGAATATGAAACGAAATATCCATCAATGTGAAGTGATAAAAGATCTCTATAAAAAGTACAAAGGAACTGGACCATTTTGTGGACTTTATTACTTTATGACACCAGCAATTGTGGTATTGGATCTTGATTTAGTAAAAAATGTGCTAATCAAGGATTTCAATAATTTCACTAATCGTGGTTTTTTCTACAATGAAATCGATGATCCATTGTCAGCGCACCTTTTTTCTTTGGATGGATCGAAATGGCGTCGATTGAGGAATAAAGTCTCACCAACTTTCACATCGAATAAAATGAAATTTATGTTCCCAGCAGTGATTGAAGTTGGTCATCGATTTGTCAAGACCTTGAGTGAAATTGTCAGTGAAAATGGCAGTGAAATTATCGAAATTAAAGATCTTAATGCAAGATTTACCACCGACGTAATTGGATCATGTGCATTTGGTATTGAATGTCAAAGTTTAACAGATCCAAATGCACAATTTCGAAAATACGGTCGTTTAGTTTTTGAAGAGCAAAATCATCATTCATTGATTTTGAGTTTCATGCAAAGTTGTCCTAAATTAGCCCGAAAATTAAGATTTCGTTTTATACGACGTGATATTGAGGAGTTTTTCATGAAGGTTGTAAGAAGCACTGTGGAATATCGTGAAAGAAATAATATTCAGAAAAATGATTTCATGAGTATTTTGATTGATTTAAAGAATAACAAGCAAATCCATAGTGAGGATGGTGGGGAACCAATTAACAACACTGGCTTAACAATGGATGAACTAGCAGCTTTGGCCTTTGGTTTTTGGATAGCTGGTTTTGAGACTTCTTCAGCGACAATGTCGTACGCATTATATGAACTTGCTCGAAATATTGATATTCAAGAAAAACTAAGAAATTCCATTGATGAAGTTCTGAAAAAGCATAATGGTGAATTAACTTATGAAAGTATCAAAGAGATGAATTATTTAGAACAAGTTTTAGATGGTAAGATCTTTAGAAATCCCACACTTTTCGAAACAAAGTTTTTACCACTTTTTTTTTTATAATTTATAGAAACTCTGCGAGTTTACTTAATTGTTCCAACACTACAACGGATTGCAGATACTGATTATTACTTAGACAGTAATCACAAATATAAAATCGAAAAAGGAACTTTAGTTTTCATTCCTGTCGAAGCAATTCATTTCGATCCAGAAATCTATCCTAATCCAAATAAATTCGATCCGGAACGTTTTAGCCCTGAAGAGAAAGCTAAACGGGAGGCAGTAAAATTTTTATCATTTGGTGAAGGACCTCGAAATTGTATTGGACTGAGATTTGGACGAATGCAAGCAATGATTGGATTGGCACTTTTGATTAAGAATTTTAAATTTAGTTGGTGTGAAGAAACACCGAGAGAATTAAAATTTGCTACAGATCAAGTGATTTTGGTGACTCTTCATGGAATTCAGTTGAAAATCGAGAAAGTTTAGTATTTATTTTTATAGTTTTAGGTATCGTAAGAAAATTTTGTAGGTATATAAATATTAAATTCTAAAGATTGCATTAAAAAACATACAAATATGGAAGATGCACACACTACGGTGCACAAAGGTAATCTTCAAGATTACAGAATTAAGTCTTATTACTGATCTCAAATTTCAGATTCTTTGTTGAACAGAGCTTAAAGCAAGCTGCAACCTATAATCGGAAGCTCATCTTGGAGACATGGATGTATGGAAAATTTTATTTCGAAATGTATACTCTTCTACCATGCGACATTTCAATGCATGTGTAAGCTTCCACAATATTTCCAAAACCAAAGGCCGGATAACCAAGACCGGTTAACCAATCGCCTCCGCCAGAGTATTTATGAAATGGTCTTTTGACAGGTCATAGAAAAAATGTCTGAAAACGCCATCCGGCTTTCTTCAATAACCTTTAGCCCAATTCAATATGTTTCCACCTCAACAGCTGTCAACCCACCGTCTGAATATGAATATAGATTTTTAGAAATACAACGGGCAACAAAAAATAGATTCCACTGTTTTTGGCTGATTTTTGATCCTTAAAAATTGTTGGAAGCGTACCGACGACTGCTAATTTTAATTTTAGTTAAAAAGAACATTTTGTTCATATTTGTAATACAGGTGACAGGAATTTGTGCAGCAAAAATATTGAAACTTCAAAAAAATATGATTTATCTTTTTTAAAATCTTCATATCGCTCATAAGAAAGAACACCGTCATAACTCAAAAAATGCTGTTTCGAGATAAATGAGATTGAAATTTACTGTTTCGTGAAAAACCTGTGGAAAAACAGCAGAAGTGCCTCAAATAACGCGCTCGTTATTGAATTTGAGTAAAAATATCTGGGTTTTTTTTTGCAGAAATAAAGTGAATATTGCATAATTGCAGAATAAAGTAAATTAAAATTTAATTTCAATCGCATATCGTCGTCGTTCTATGAAAACTCCCTAAGTCCATTTTGTTTTTTTTATGGAAACATTTGAATTAGTTATGGATATTTTACTGACAACAACTCGAATATTTTTGTGTTTGAGTAATTTTGAATTAAGAATTAAAACAACATTAAAGTTGAGACTTACATAATCTTAACTCTTGATATTTGATTAACTATGGCGAATTTAAAAAGCGGTATCAGAGTTTTTAAACATTGGTCTTAGGGAGTTTTCAAAGAACGACGACGATATGTAGTTTTCAACATATTTTCAGTTCGACTGGACCATTTCTATAATAACTTAATTATTGTATTCTAAAATTACTCAAACGATTTATTAAAATTTTGTCTGAATATTTTGTGTCCGTCTGTCAGCCATTTGGCATTTTTTTAGCCAAGAAGAAATTTGTTATTTGGCAGCAAAATTATTGAAATTGTAAAATTTGATCTTTCTTTCTCTTAGGGCGATTTCGTTCACTATTGTGCAACTTGCCGGAAACTCCAAAGTTGAACAACAATTTTGACTGGTGGTGGTCTACCAAAAAAGGAGCTACCAGCACTAAGCGAACCAATGCAGCAATTGCCAGTGCTTTTGACACCTTCGGCTTTGGGTCTTGCTGCTATATCTGGTGATAGCGATCAATCAGTAGCCAACGGTAATCCCATTTGGTAAGATCAACACGTTGAAGCATCTTGTATTGTCGTCTTTCGAGATGCATATTTTCTTCATCGTCGCTGCTCGAAAATGATGGCCAATCCTCCCAGATATAGTTATCACGAAACATTTTTATTTTTTAATAATTTATATTTTATATTTTTGACAACCGATGTCAAGACCAAACAGCTGGCGACAACTAAGATTGAATAAACCAAAATCAAATAAAATCCCAAGTTTGCTCCATTAATTTCTACAATTTTGGGCAGTTGAGAAAATCTTAAGTTGATCAACCCTAGAGTTTAAAATCGAAAGTTGAAAGCGTCAAATTTGAATGAATAAAAACAAATTCACAAGTTTAAAATACTAATCCTCAAGTTATGTTCAACTTTGAGTGAACGAAATCGCCCTTAACAATTTGAACTTGAATAGTATTTAGATTTTCAGAGTATTTTAAACTGTCTGTCAGCTATTTGGCATTTTTTTAGCCAACGTAGAAATTTAGAATTAGACAGCAAAAATATTGAAATTGTAAAAAATATGATTTTTCTTTCAATTTTCATAATTTACCTAATAAATACTAAAAAATTTATTTTCAATCGGGAATGCAGATTTTTAGCATATATCTAAAACGTGTCTGGCATCCATCTGACATTTTTTCAGAACCCGATTTTGACTTATTTTTTGTTTTATAAAAATACAAAAACGTTATTTTTTTAAAGTGTTTGCTGCATATTTTAAGCACGTCTGGCAGCCATTTGGCATATTTTATCCAACGAAATTATTACTCAACATAACATAAAATCAAGTTTAAAAAAATTAAAAAAAAAAAATCACCGCAACAAATCATGAAATGAATCTGACAGACATGTCTGGTACCGAAACCTGGAACTTAAATCTAAGTCTTTGTCCCAGAAAACCGCAAGTCAGGTCAAATTGAAAAAAACTTAACAAATCAATTTTATTTTGCATTTTTTGTGGAAGTTAACTAAAACTTTGATTTAAGAAAAATTAAGTCACATCACTAAAATTAAATACAACAAATCGAAAACGTATGACAGGCGTCTGGTATCTTGCAAAAGGTGAACGGACATTCGGTAGAATAATCTGTTTAATTACTTAAACTAAAATACAAACGGTTAAATTTTATTTCTCACATTTTTTTCAATTCTTCATTATTTACTAGTGCCAGATAAATAATTTTGTATACAAATATGTAAAAATTTGCATTAAGCTCAAATTAATTTGACATTTTTTCCACAACAAGAACCACATGAAAGCTATATTGATATGAAACTTTTATATGGTCATCAGTAATAGAAACCTACCTATCTACTTCTATTGTAGAACATTTAACCATTTAAATTAATAATAGTAATAAAAAAAATGAAATATCTATTCATTATACAATTATATAGGTAGGTACATACTTTATTTGTTTTTTTTATTATTATTTTTAATATGGATTGAAAATATATTTTTACAGACTTTGTTTCAGGTATTTCCATATCTACTTCAAATTTAACGACATACTCATAAGCCAGGTTTTATATTAGTCATTTTTTATATCCGACCTCGCAAAATGCAATTTCAATATCCCCATACATACATATCTACGATGCTCAACAATAAACCATAAAAAACAAAATAAGCTCACATTGATAAAACCAAAAAAAAAATACTCATAAAAATACACGTAACATTGCGGTTGTTATAAACTTGAATAATATTATTCATATTGCGCAATCAGTTTAATTCTGCAACAACCACCACTCATGTTGTCTGCAATGCATAAAAAAAAAGAAAAAATGAACATAAATTCTTTTATGAATATTACATATTTTATACATCTCTTCATTTAATGGCCATCCTGGCTGATGTATAGCCATATAGATAACCTTCCCACTGCTAGCTGCCATAAAAACGAAAATCTCATAATCTATATACCAAAACAATTAAATTCCTATAAATCCAAATCAATGTTCAATAAACATCCATTGGACAGTTGAATGTTAGTCCCCAGAAAGAAAAAAAAAAAAAACACCCAAGCCTATAAAATATGCTAAAAGACCTCCACGACCATCCATACAAAAAATAACCAAAGAACTAAATTCATGATCCCAATAATAATTGTATCTGCAAACGGCTTTGTGTGATCTCAATCTTTGAATAAATATGTAAAGGATTTTTTATTTCCCAAAAACCCCCACTAGCATCATTCTTTAAAAAAAAAAAAAAAAAAAATCAAGACTTAGTCGAAAAGGACAACAAAACCAATACCATCCCCTCAGTCACCTTTAATTCAACTTTTTGATAGGTTCCTACACTCAAAAAAAAAAAGTGAAGGTGAAAATGATTTTTCTTGATTCAAAACAATGCGGTAAAAAATTGTCATATTCGTAGTCTTCATCCATTCTCTTACTTTTCTTAGCAGACTTTTCATTCAGTCTATAGAATTTGTCTGTTTTCAAGAAGTGTTTTGATTTTTCTTTGCTAAAACCATAGCAATCAAAGTTAATTGAAGTATTTGCTAAAACCACCAATTGAAATTAATTGAAGTCGTCTATTTTAAATTTAAGATTTGGTCAAAGCTTTTTTTAATTCTCTCACGTTTTTTGAAATTTTGTTGCTGTAAGTCTTTTTGTCTTTTGAACCCTTTTAATCATATTATTGATCGACAAAATGACAATTTAAGGGCCAGTTTGTTCACAGTGGGTTAAATCTGAACAATGACTTGTTCAGCTTCTAACTAAATGGCGCTAATCAACCAAAATCTGCTGATTAGCATTTTCCATGATTAACAACTTAAATTATGGATTCCTTGAAAAAAAAATTTGATTTCCATGCACATTCGATGATTTACCAGTTGCAAGAATCCTTGATTAAAGATGATCAGCTGTGAACAAACTGGCCCTAAGTCGTATCAATAAAATCACGTTTCCCTTTAAATCTAACCCAGCCGGCTCAATATAGATAATGATTTAAATGTCGCACATAAGTAGAATAGGACCTAACCCCAAGTTAGTTTAGGGCCAAAACAGACAGTTAGCTAGGTTAGTAAAATAAAACAAAATATATGTATTAGTTTTAATTTTTATGTTATTAAATAACTTTCACAACTTTATTTATGATATATATATATAAGGTTCAGCGACGCGTTTCGGAGTGTACCTCCATCTTCGGGCGAATTACTCAATTTTCAATTCGCCCGAAGATGGAGGTACACTCCGAAACGCGTCGCTGAACCTTATATATATATATCATAAATAAAGTTGTGAAAGTTATTAAATAACATAAAAATTAAAACTAATACATATATTTTGTTTTATTTTACTAATTATCAACACAACTTGGAGACACAAAAACAAACAAAAAGTTAGCTAGGGCCCAAATTCCCTTATAAAAAAATGGGGTGGAATTTTTTTTGAATTTCCTTAAAAAAATAAATAATTTGGGTGGCGCTCGTTTAGAACCAGGGCCTTAAAACTTTACAATTCTCAACTATTTATGTATGCATGTTATTGGCAGGAATGGATTTGACCTACATTTTTCTACAGAATCCAGAACGATTCAGGTGAGAAAAGACAATAGACAATAGATACTCTTCTTGGAGGATTTGTCAAGGCGGCATAGGCTAGGAATCGAACCCAAGACCTTTGACGTAATAGTCCTATGCACTTACCGTTACGTCAGGGGCTACTACAACGATTTTCTCATAACTTTCTTAAAGTTGGACCCCATGGCTAAAGTATTAAGGGCGGGGGGAGGGATGAGGTGACAGGGGGGTAATTCATTTTTGTTTGTAAACATTTCTAAATTTTTGTTTTTTTATAAATATTTGACTTTTTTTTTATTTTTGACTTTTTTCAAATTTTTTTGACTTTTTTTTTAGTTTTTTTTCGAAATTTTTGACTTTTTTTCGAAATTTTAAAATTTTTTTTTTGTAAATTTTGCCTTTTTTTACTTTTTTCGAAATTTTTGAATTTTTTCGAAATTTTTGATTTTTTTTCGAAATTTTGACCTTTTTTCGAAATTTTTCACTTTTTTATAAATGTTTTACTTTTTAAATAAAAAGTAAAAATTCAATCAAAAGAGTAGTTTTTTTCGAACAAAATTTGTAGCTAATAAGATTCTGCACCAAAAGAAGAAAACTAATAGTTTCGAGATAGGTATTTCTAAAATCAAACATTCACCCCACAGATTATCAGTGGTTCGATTTAAGAGTTCTTTTTGCTAAGACTCCAAAATAATACTTTTTAACAAAATTCAACTTGTCGAAATTTATTGGAACTCAAAGTTCAATTTTACTGGGATAAGCCAGTTTATTATTTAGATCTCAGAAATATGTGCAGAATTTCTTAGCTAAATTATTTTTTTTTTTTTTGATTGTCAATAATAATTATTAGTTAAAAAATATTTAAAATCATTTAAATACGCAATTGATAAAAGTTTTGATAGTAGATAATACAGACCGCTATGAGTTACAAGAAAATTAATAATTATCATTGAATATAGTTGATCAGTTTTTTTGTTCTATAAATTTAGTTTTAGAGCTTTTTTCACAATGTTTAGGGAAAGTTCTAATTACTTATCCGACACATAAATATTGGTACATGATCATAAGTCTATAAAGTAGAAAAATTCACAATTGTCTTCTGGCCCACTTAAATTGGTTACAAATCCATAGTATAATTTGTTTGGATTGTAGACTTATAAACCTGTACTAATATTTAAGTGTCTGATAACTAGTCAGAACTTTACTCAGACATTCTGAAACATACCCTTAATGTACCAAATTTCAACATTTATCCACTATCAACTGAAAATTCAAACTCACAATAGGGTTGTTAGTTTTGACCGTCAACATCAAATACGATTGTCAATTATCAATTGATAGTTGATAAATATTTAAATTTTGGACATTAAAACTACTTCAACTACTAAACGACATTTTTCTGAACTGAATTTCAATTTTTCAAACCTTAAAATATTTTATTTTAAAAATTGTTTATCAGAATTCACGTTTTTTTCGTGAGTGTATCTCAACAGAGCCTCGTGACGATACATTATATTGACAACAACCTCTTTCAAATCGAATAGAATCGTCCTTGCAGTGATTTCCGTTTTGGATTTCATCCACCATATCACCCAATCATCCATTAGAATTCTATAATGTTATATGTATCTATCCCTGCAGCCACTGCGAAAAAAAAAGACCTCCGGGCATATGCGAATCATCGATCCTTGCCATAACGTGTGCGGGTGATAGTTTAGCCAGTATTTATGTACTTCCGTTTTATTTCTGCCCAAAAAAAAAACCTTCTGGGGACATTCTTTCTATTTCGTTGAACTACAAAAAAAAAGAGAAAGAACAAGTTCATTTTTGAATGAATGACTTTGTGGTGCATATAAGTATACAAGAAGAAAAAATAAATATTCAGGTCCTTTTTGGTTTCAAGAGAAATAAGAATACAATCATATCATTTTTGTCGGCCAGTCTGATGTCTCTTTAAATCTAAGTACTTATATTTTTTTTTTTTGAGGTCGAAAGAGAGAAGGAATATTTTAGGCACACAGGAATATACAGCGAAATTTAGAGAAAGTACAAAAGAAATATAGAACAAAAATGACGTCTTTCTTTTTATGTCCTTGAAAATTTTCTATTTCATTGCCAAGTTTGTGACGTCAGAGATTGGCAGAAATTGTCAAATGATATGTACCTATCTATGGTTGGGTGATGGTTTGAATAATAAGTTGTTTTTTTTTTTTGGAAAAGGTGATAGGTAGGGGAGAGGGGGGTACCTTTGAACATGGCTAATAAAATCTTAACAAAAAAATTTTTAAAACCTAAAATTAATTTTAAGCATGGCAATAGCGATATCTTTACACGTCAACGACTTTGCGGTGCATCTCTTAAGTTCACCCGAAAGTAACTAAATACGCAGTTTTAATGTGTAAATTGTATTTTTTTAATATTTTTTTGTAAGAGCTTAAAACTTTTTTGTTGAGGTTTTTTAATTTTTGAAAAATTATTATTAAATTCAAACCTTCATTTTAATTAACATAAAGTTAAAAATAATAAAGTTAACCAGATCACCAGTCATAAAATATAAAGTTAAAGTTCTTGATAAATTTGCTAGGTATAATAGCTATGGCCGAATTTTATGTTGCTTAATATATTATGTTGGGGCAGCTTTGAACAGGTTTAAAACTAGTTGTTGAACAAAATTTATAAATTTTTTCTCCGTTCAACAAATGGACACTAAAATTAAAGTTTCTAAAGAGACTTTTAGCTTGTTTTAATCTTTTTATTTCAAAAGTCTACTTTCTAAATAGTGAGTTAAACCTTTCAAAAGATTTTATATCCTATTAAAGTTTTTTGTATATTGAGATCTTCATAAGTAACTTATTCATACAGTTTATTGTTTTCTTCAATAGATATGCGTTTATACTTTCATTATTTATTGTTAAAAATAATTATAAATACTTCCGTTCAAAAGTGCCCCAGGTGTCTTCAAACCTGCCCCACATGTGGGCTACCTAGTTCGTATTTTAATAGAAATAAAATATCAATCTTTATTAAATTTAATCAATTAAACTTTAAATACATTTCTTGAAGTGACGATAACTTACAGGCTAATAATTCCATCACACTGGGTTTTTGGAGGCTATAAACCAAAAAGTGTTCAAAGGTGCCCCCATCTCCCCTACTCTTTGAAGAAGGCGCAACATTGAATTTTGCTTTACAGTTCAGGAACAAGCATTAAAATTTAAAAAATTTAACCGGGTTGATTGGGAAATTAGTTAAGCAAACGTATGAACATATTCGGACAAAATTTAAAAAAAATAAACAGGTGTGCAGACATGATGTATGTAGCCATTAAGGCAGGTAAGTATTTGTATATGAATGACTTATTTCATGTGGTTTATCAGTAGAGAATACTGAGTTTCAATAATGCCTTGCAGTTATTGGTTCTATTGAGAATTGTTTAGAACATGATTTTAACAACTGAATTGATAAATCAAAGTATGAGTTTGGAAAAGCGTTAGAACTATACTCCACTCGGAGTTTATTTACTCCAATCAGAGTAAATTTACTCCAATTTTAAGAAAGTAAATAAATTTACTCCGCCATTCCGCTTTTTGGAGATTAGATACTCCTTTTTTTTCCACACTGAAAAGTTTTTTAGTCAAACCACATAAAAGAAAATATTAGCGCTGTATTATTCATTTTTCAAACCAACGCTGACCGTTTAAATCTAAAATTCTTTTCTGTTCTGAAACAAATGGATTTTATGTGATTTATTTTTTGTTTAATATTAATTTTTGTTATAAGCCGTGTTTTGGTGAAAGTGTATACTAGCGACTCTGTAATTTTTTTTTACACGGTTAACGATACGAAAAAAAAGTGATTATAAATATTTGTGTCGTTAACAATCAAAACGGTGCTTAAGGCACTTTTTTAAAAATATGGGGTTTGATATGCCAAAATTCGCGTATCATAGGGAGCTATCAGATGGTGCAAAAACCGACTTCAGTTTGGGGTCAAAACATGTAAACAAAATAATTTTTAAAATGTCCATAATATATTTTTAACAAACAAATCTACTCCGGAAATTTTCGACGGACTCTACTTTTTTTTACAAATCTGCTCCGAAATTCGAAATAACTCTTTTAGCTTAAAAACCAAATAAAGTCGCTTAAACGCCCTCAGAAGTTCTACAAAATAGGTAATTATTAAACGGGTGCCAGCCCCTAAATAACTAGTGTATTTGTGTGTGTGTTTGCATAGTTCCTAAGTCACCGCAGGAATGGAGGCCTTAGGACTTATTTAATAAAAAAAATCCAATAGCAAAGTCTTAAATCTTCATAAAAAACTTTTAAACTTTAACTTAATCCCCGAGTTTGTTATCCACTTTACTTTTTCCATGAGAGATGGTTAAAATAGAAAAATTTATAGGTAGCTAAACTAAGAAGCCTATAAACCCTTTTTATATGCTAAAATACTTATTTTGAACCTGCTTCATGCAACACTCTTTTGTTTTTTTCAACTTCACCTCCTACCTTCATTCTTTCTACACAGATGCAATTTTCAATTAAGAAAAACAAGAAGAAACACAAATATTGTGAACATTCTGTTGAAATACAAAAACAAAACAAAATTAAAAAAAAAAAGTCATCATCTACCTACACAACCCTTTAAACCAGGAAATGAAACCGTTGTACGTTGCCAATTCGAACTGGTTATCCTGGAGGTTCCTCCTTATTTTAATCATTTTTTTTTAATGTGTGTGAAAGACACACTTGGCGTAAAACCATACCTACCTACATACATATATGAACATTCATATGTAGAAACATAATATCTTCATGCAGTATACCTACCTACCTACCAACGTGTTGGAAAAAATTTTCTAGGACGAAGATTTTTAGTCTTTTACATTAAAGAATATATAAGTAAATTTTGTTGGCATGAATTCCATTTCGATGCAGCTGTTGGCTTTAAACAGAAGTCTGCAATGAAACAAAAAAAAAACAAACAGATTTCAACTAGCTTGGTTGTCCAGTTCCAGTTGGAGTTGTTTTATATTTGCCCTAAGGATTTTATTTTCAAGAATGTTTTTACCACCAAAACTCTTTAATACCAGCGAAATAGACTCTCTCTTTCTCCAGAAGGAAAAAAGCTTAGAGGCCTTAAATCTGATGACAGTTTTTTTTGTGCAATTCCTTTTTTTGCGTCTTAAGTTTATTTTTTTTTTAAGTCCACGTGGCACGGATTTTCAATCAAAGAACTATCGTTATTGATTAAAAAATGTCGTCCTGAAATTTCGGGAAACTTTTTATTTGGGATTAACAGAGTTGTATTTCACAAATATAGATAAGATATTTTTGAAAAATTTTGGAATTTCAATGCAATGTCGTTCACGTCTTCAAAAATTTCATAAAACTTTTGTCATCTGGGTTCTATTTGTGATTTTTAAGTCGCTTTGTACCTAAGTTGTAGTTTTATAGTTATTTAGCCAGTTCAGGATTCTGAGATCTCACTAAACAAACTTCTGTTAGATTCATTGATCAGAAGGTGAACCCTGAACAAGATTTCTTCTTTAGAAATCAAAAGTACTCTCTATCTCTTTTTTATAAATTGATCAACTGCGACAAAAAATATTGAGCAAGTGAATCCACAAAATTCAACTCTCAGCTTTTTGACACCAAAAGTGAGGAAACTGACTGAGGAATTGCGTTCAGATTTCTGAAATTGCTGAGATCTCAGAGATCTTAAGAAACCTGAAATGACTAATTATATTTTATAGCTTAATTGTTGTCACACAGAAAATGTCGCGTGATTCAATAAACAAACATCTATTTCAAGCTAAAACCTGTCTCACAGCTTTGAGCTATATTCACAGGATTTTACAATTTTGGGCTTAAAGAATCTTTATTGCAGCCTTTGGAATAGCCTTTGCAATTCTCTCTTAAATCGGATTTCTTTTCAAGAAAGTTCGAAGAGGTTTTATTTAGATTGTCCATTCAAACCTTATTAGTGTTCTATTTTCCACAAACAATTTAAAATCTAACTCCCCAATCAACATTGGTTAAATGGACAACCACAATAGATTGGTACGACATTCTTGTGATCGCAAACACCTGAGCTTGCAAAAGTACATAAGAACCTTGTTCGTTTACTTACCAAACCTACCCATTTCTACCATTTTTAGCCCAAAAGACTGTCAAAGTTCATAGAAAAAAAAATAAAACTGGTAGAATCCGGTAGTTTCGGGCATGGAACAGACTTAGTAGATAAACTATGAATTGGTGCATATGTATGAAATTATCAAATATATTTAAAAAAAATAACTTACATACCTACATTATTTAAAAAGTTTTCATTCATCATCTTAAAGAAAAATAGGTTTGCGCTTTTAAAAAACTTCAAAAAAAAATTATAAGAATCCTTCACAACATTATTTTTAACATTTTGCATTAAAAAAGAAAATAACAAAGAACACAGAAATTTTAAATTGAAATTGAAAAAATACGAATTTCTGTTTATTAATTTAACACTGACGGATAAAACTATGTATAAAACTGATTGAAAAATAAAAACACTTCACTACTTGCAAAAAAATACGCTTAAGTACATATTTCAGAGGGAACACAAATTTTTCCCGACTACAATTTACAGATTTGAATTTAACGACAATCACTAACACCCGAACCGAGCCGCAAAAAAAACAAAAAAAAACAACACTACAACCACCACTGAGGACGACGCACGGCGACGATCCACGGCAACAACAATCACCAACGCGCGCCGTTATTATAAAGCCAACGAAGACAATTTAATCGAATTTTAATTTTAAAAATAAACACTTTTGGGTGAAGAAAATTTATATTTTCTTTTTGAATAATGAAAAACACATATTAAAAAACAATTATTTCATTAATTTACAACTGAATATTGAAGATTTATTGTGAAAAAAAATTTTTTGTTATCCCACGATCGCGGAACAAATCAACCGAAAAATTCTCTTCAACTGAACTGCAGTCTGCAATGGCAAATGCAACTTGAAAGAACGAAAGAAAGCTTACACATACACACATTGATGTGGATATGGAGTTGAAAGTTGAGTGATGTTGAGATGTTGAGATGTTGAGATGTTGGTGTTTTTGTTTTTGCACAGATATTAGCGAATTCGGAATATGGATAGACAAAATAGATCAATGCATCTCTATTTCTGTACTCTATGTTATGGGTGTTGGGTAGTTATGTATGTTGTTCTTGTTAATTATTCTAGCTATTTATGTATACAAGTATAAGAAAGTGCTAATGACGTTATTTTGATATACGCAGGTAATATAATATAGGTCTGTTCAATTACTTGCCAGATTCTACGAGTTTTATTTTTTTTAATATAAATGGTAGAAATAGATAAGTTTGGGAAGTAAACGAACAAGGTTGTTATATACTTTTGCACTTAATAACAGGGTGGCCTTGGTTGTAAGGTTATTTAATTAATATTATACTTCGATATTTCGTTGATCTTTTATTATTATTTGTTTGTTATTGGAATTTCGTTTTAGTAAATTAAATAAGTTATACCCAGGGGAACGAGAAACTACCCAATGGATCGATGATTGGTAACCCCATAGTTTTCTAAGAATATTAATTAAACACTGTACATATTTTTATATGTGCCTAGTTTTTCTCTGAAAATTACAAAAAATTTGGGAAAATTGGGTTTTACATGGGTCAGCATGTCTGACAATGTGGTTCAATATATTAAAATATTTTTAAATGATGATGATTTAAAAGATGATTTGTCAAGCGGTTAAATGATCAATCATTGATGGTTGTGTCAAACCATGTTGTCAAACATGTTGATTCATGTATGTAAATCTTCCCAAATGAAATGAAAGCAAGTTTTTTATTCCCAGATAAGGAATAGAAACGACAAAAATATTCAGCAAGAATTTATATAGAATGGAATGAATAAAAAAACAAAACTAGAACAAATTGAGTATGGGAACCATGTTGTTTGGTGATACCTATATGTCAAACCAATTATATACACCTACCTAAAATAAATACTTTTATGTAGATATACCCAGGTACCTATTTTTTGTTTGCGTGAAGTGTAGTACGCTGTGGCTTCATTGGCAATATGTCTGTTTGGTAACAACTTCTTCCTACAAGTTGCCATATTTATCATTTTTTTGTTGTGGGATTTGACAGCAAATTATGCTACGTGTCATACGTCGTAGTACAACGTTTTAATTAAGTTACCAAAAATACATACTATATAATATTTGAGGAAATGTCAATGTCAATGGCAATGACAATTTTATTGCTGGGCTGGGTCTTCTATTGTCAGGTAATTTCAGTTGTCAAATGTCAGTATAGAAATTTCGACGAATTACAAAAAAATTTAACATTGCATTGCAACGATGAATCCAGCATTACCATTCCTTCAAATCGATTTGTTAGGTACTGCTATTTCTTTTCCCTACAAGAATTGTTGATGTGGTATTTGTTTGAAAAATTGTAGCTGAACGTCCTTAAATAAGTTGCGTCCAAAAATAATTTGTCACGCACTTTTATTTCCAAAACTTAGCTAAGAGATAATTATAATTAAATGTACAATAAATTTTATACATTTATTAAGCTACGATTAGACGGTCAATGCAAATGGTAAACGCGTTGATTCTCTGACGTCAAAATAACGTCAAATTATGTCTCAAAGTTGGCAAAGCTTGAGCGCATAACATTGTCAATGCGTTGACGTCTGCTTTGCCACTCGCTTTGACATGAATATTTGGTTCAATGTATTGACTATTGACTATCGCCCTGCCAACGCAATTAAGACATACATTGACAGAAAGCTCGTCAAAGCGTTGACTGTATTTCAACGTTGGCACAGCAGAATTTTTTTACCGCGTCAACGTAGCCTGTGTTGATCTCCATCTCAATTTTAAAAATTTAAGATTTTGTAGAGGTTTTTTAAATTCATCGACTTCGTAGATATTCTTTAATAAAATTTGACACTTTATAGCTTGACAGATAGGCAACAAGATATACTTTGTGGTATATCAAATATTTCGTTCCAAATATGACCCAAAAGTCCTAAAATCGCATTTTTCTGGAGTAGGTACAAAGTAAAATCTCAGAAATTTATGATATTTTTGATGTTTTTTAAACCATCGACGTGGTATGTCATCCTTCAATAGAATTTGACAGTTTATAGCTTGACAGATAGGAAACAGACTATATTTTGACTTAAAATAAAAATTTCCATCCAAATGTCATCCGAATGTCAAGTCGTTTAATCGTCATAGTTTAACATGTCAACGTGTTGACACCAAAGTACAAAAATGCGTTGGCACAGATAACACGTCATCGTCACTCGTGTGAACGTCAACGTTTTATGCATTGACACGGTCTATACGTTGACAGTAAAATGATGATATTTTTGATGAAGTCAAGGAGTCAACGTATTGACCATTTACATTGACCATCTAATCATAGCTTAACTCCTGAAGTGAAGACCTTTTTTTCTGTTTTTACATAATGAGCTTCAAAAATTTAGAGTCGGTATATCGATTATTTTCACTGTCGATTTGTTTTAAATTTATTTATACTTGGCTGGATAAATTCACATTTTCTAAAAACTTAAAAACCAGTTCAAAGGGTTGAACTGAATTTAACATGATGTTCATATAATTCCAGGAAGATATGTATATACATTTTTACAGGATTTGTAAAGTGTACCTCTTCTAAAATATGTTGACTTTTTAATATTTTTTCTTCTAAGCAGTTTACAGTTGTACCTTCTTTGAGTTTTCTTGAACCATATTATGTTTCATATTAATTTTTTTTTTTTTTTTTGAGTAAGTAAGAATTTTTTATTTTTTGTCAAAGACTTAATGAGAGAAGGCTTCAGTTATAGAAGAGTGTTTGAAGGCAGCTACAAGAACATAAATATGGGAGCAAAAGAATGTATGTTTCCTTTCCTAGGTGTACACTTCTATATTATGCAAACAAAAAGGAAAGGCCTACTTTCGACTTCTTTAAAAAAAAAAAAAAAATAGATGAAGGGCTTTTCTAGACCTGACAAATTATACATATACGAATTACAAACTTGAAAGAGCTTAATTTCAACATGGTACTTCAAAAGCTTCAAAGAATATTTGTCGAGTGGGCACACTAAGCTGGTTCCTATATTTTTCGGAAAACAAGAGAAATTAAAAAAAAAAATGTTTTTAACCCATTTTGAGTGGGATTTTTTTTTGTATGTATGTAAGTGGTTGACAATACTTAACGCGAACATGAGTACCATCTACAGCTGTGTGTGTGTGTGGGCATATAGGTACGAAGGAGTTATGAGGGTATTGAAGTGTACATTTTTTAAACCGGAACAGAACGAAGGATTTTAGGTTACTCCTGAGTAGGTATATGTAGGGTTATTTGGATTTCCTTTTTTTTTTTGTGATTTCCCTTTTATTTATGGTTACACGTTTATGAATGAGGGAATTTTGTTTTTTTTTTTTTGGTTTGTAGGTTTTTGGGTCAGAAATCGAGTGCGATTATTAGATTACCTTGTTCTGTTTATAAAAACAGAATTAATTAAAATTTTTAACCATTCAATTTGCAGTTGAAAGACGGAAAAGTCGCAAGATAAATCAAAAATCAAGAATTTTCTTTCATTTCCTTAAAAAACAATACTGGAGGTACACAGGATTTGCAATGGTTGATATTTATTTTGATTCTTAAAAAAGAGAAAGTTGATAGTTAAAGAAGGGTTTCTAGAAGAAGGGTTAATGGAAATAAGAGGCAAAGGAGCATTTCTCACAATTTCGAAAGGAAATAATAACAAACTTGCCGAGTTCAATATCAATTTCAACAAAATTTAGAAAATTGACAGCAAAAGCCTGTCTGGTGGAAATGACCAATAATAGCCCAGTCGGAAAAAAATTTAACTGTACACTTTTCTTTCACTATTCGTTAAGCCAGAAATGCATTTTTCAATTCTGTTTTTAAATAAAATTATTTTCAAACTCAAATTTTTGAAAAAAATTTTGATTTTTTGAAATAAATTTTGATTTTCTGAAAAAAAATTTGATTTTTTGAAAAAAAATTTGATTTTTTGAAAAAAAATTTGATTTTTTGAAAAAAAATTTGATTTTTTGAAAAAAAATTTGATTTTTTGAAAAAAAATTTGATTTTTTGAAAAAAATTTTGGTGTTTTGAAAAAATTTTGGTGATTTGAAAAAAATTTGGTGTTTTGAAAAAATTAATTATGATTTTTTTAAAAAAAATTTTATTTTTTTAAAAAATTCATTTTTTTTTTTCAAAATTTAAATTTTTTCAAAAATGTTGACTTTTTTAAAATATTTTGAAATAATTTTTTTTCAAAATATTACGTTATTAAGTACCTATTATTTTTGTTTTTGATATTCAATGCTCTTATCAATTTTTAAGTCAAACGCCAAAAACCAGATAGTAAAATATCTTCTTTAATTAAGTTTTTAAATAAAGTTATTTTAGTGGATAAATTTATTTTCAAACCCAAACTTTTAATAAAACTCGAAAAAAATTATAATTTTTTTTTTTAATTTTATGTTATTTAGTAAATACTTTGGAAACAATTTTCGATACTTATTTTAGTTTTTAATAGAATGCTAAAAACCTTTTAGTTTTTAAGAAAATTGAAAATTATGAAAATAGTTTGAATTTTTATGAGAAAAAAAGTAGTTTTCGTAAAACTAAAAAGGGCATCGAAAATTGTAACCAAAATTTTGAGTTTGAAAACTTAAAACATAGTCAAATAATTAGTTTCTGACTCAACATAATATTGTAGGTAAGTGTTGCCGTTGTGATTTTATATTTATTTTCTTTTTTTGGATTTTTTTTTTTAATTTGCCCCTCCCACCTAAAGGATATCGTTAAATCAGGTTCATATGTAATGTACCAACAAAGAACAAAATTACATGCTTCTATCCCAAAATGCAAATTTTTTAACTAAGCCACTCTACCATACATAGAAAAGAAAAACCCTTAACTCTACCGCTTGGTTTATTTCGAAAACGGTAATTTGTATGAAAGAAAGTACGTTAATATTTTTTGTAGGGAATTTTCTAAGCTACAAATTAGTCTTTTACATTTTGTCTGTACAACTAACCATTTGTGAGTTATTCCTGAAAAACCATTTTGGGGGCTTTCAATCCCCCGTAAATTGTTAGCGGCGCTCATATCGATGGGGATTTTTGACAATTTCTTAAGAAGACCGTGAGGAGGCTATATACCAAAATTTAGCTTTCCGGCGATTATTTCCTATTTGGATTTTATTGACTGGTTTATATGAGACAAAACTTAAGAAAAAGACGTCTAATTGCTTCAACAAATATGAACTTGTGCAAACAAAATTACTAAAATCGTTAAAGCAGATTTATTAAAAATTTTAAACTAGGCCTTGACCTCGAAACAAATCCGACAAAGCTGAATTTAGATCCAGAGGTTTGTTTTGTCATCTAATAGGCACTACATTTTCATTAGAGCCAAAATGTAGGTAATTTAGCAAATTACTGAAAACGTATTTTCATCTTAAATTAGCTAATTTTTTTTTTTGATAGTTCATTTCACTTTGACGGTTCTTTTCATTTCGACAGTTCATTTATTTTTGAATTTGATTTGACAATTAATCGCTCGATTTGTTATTTTCTGTTTCTAGTTCTCTTTTTTTACATCAAAATTTGACATTTTCAATATTTTCCTCTTTGAATGGATTCTATTCGGGTTTGTTCGTAAAGTTCGTACGAAATTTCTACTTAATTTTTTGTAAATTTGGTTGAAATAACCTCATTTTGAAATTTGAATTTTTATATGGGAAATAGATGATTTGGAATCGAATTTGGAAATTCTCAACGAAATTACCTCATTTGCCTTGATACAAACTTATACATATATCGTCCGCTATCTCACGAATTGAAGTAACTTTCTTTTTCACATTTAAAAAATAAAACGCTTTTTAAAAGTGTTGGGATCTTGTCAAAACGATTTTTTTCTTATTGTTTTATAATTTGTAGGATTTCTATTTTTGAATTTAATGATCGATTAAATGATTTTCAAAAAAAACTATAGCTAAAATATGCATTTATCTAAGATGTTAAAAAAGCAGTTACGTTAGCCCGTGAGATGAGTGACGATATATAAATTTTAGGCCCATTTTCACACTCGATTAAGTGTCACTTAAGTGCCAAATATGGAAAACTAATGCTTAATTTCAAACTTATCGGAATAAGTGACAGTTAAGTCTCCTATATTGGCCACTTAAGTGTCACTTACTCAGACAATAAAACTGCGCCTAAAGTGCCAAAATGGGAAAATTAATTGCCACCTATTTTTTTAAGTGTGCAGTGTGAAACTTGCCCTAAACCACAGCGCCTGTAAATTAGCGAACCAAAAGCATTGCTTGACACCGTTGAATTGGATAATTTGAAGGCTTCCTCAGTGAAATATCTTCTTATCTATCACTTTTCACTTCGCACCCTTAGAATGAAAGTGACCTAACTAAAAAATTCGGCATTTTTTTTACAACCTGATTTTAGAGTTCATTTCGCTTTTTTGAGTTTATTGAAAAATCAAAAGTTACAGAAATTTTGGGTTGGGTCACTTTCATTCTAAGGGTGCGACTTGATGTTTATTTCATTATCATCCATAATTAACGCGAAATGGACTCTCAAAACGGTGCACTCTATCATCACTAATTGAGTTACAAAAATTCTTAAAAACAAAAAAATCGTTTTGCATTCTGTAGGTTTTTAAAATAAATTAGTTTGTATTGTAATAAGTGACTCAAATGTCGAGTATAAGTACTCTGAAGTAATATCAATTATTCCCTAGGACTTCTCTATAGGTACCTCATGCTGCAACTATCCCTGAATTAAAAATGAAAAATACTCTTCAAGGATATTTCGTTTTTTTTTTTTTTCATTTGTGTTTTTCTTTCTTCCATTGTCACACCAGTTACCAATTAAGATGCACATTGAATCTTGGTCAAGGCTATATACACGCTGCTCTCAAATAGTTTAAACCGTGCTTCTCTAGCTGATGTTATGGTGCACTTCCAATCCAACACGTCCTTAATAAAAAAAAAAATGAAAGACAACAACAAAAAAAAGGTAGAAAAATGAAGATATAGGTATAGGTAAGGTAGATGATACCACATTTTTGAGAAGCCAAGAGTGCGAACTTAGTTAAGAATGAAAATCCTGTCAGCAGGAAACACTTACGATATAGTTACACACCTCATGTACTATCGTTCTTTATCCCGACAAGGGGTTGAGTGAGCGAGAAGATTAATTTAAAAAAAAAAATACACATTTAACAAACCTAGGTCATATAGCTGGGTATACGCCTCTACATTAACATCTCTCTATAAGGAGTGTGTTTTAAAAGTAAAATTCGATCAGATAAAGAAAATATTTGTTTCTTTTTTTCTTCAAATTTAAGATAATAACCATCAATTTTTTTTTAAATATAATACAAATTTTTAACCTAAAAATGGAAAGAGTTTGAAATCAGAAATGTCAAGCTGTAAAGTCCAATGCGATTTAAATCTAAGCAAAAATTCTTTTAAGTGAAATATGAAATTTGAATAAATTTTTCATAATTTTGTTTGTTTTAGGATTTTGCTTTCAAAATTGTATTCTGTTCCAAAATTTAATTTTGTCAAAATTTAATAAAGTTTTCTGATGATAAAAAAAAAACCTGATTTGCTTTTTGAAAATTCTGTAAATTTTATTGATTTTCTTTTTACAAAATTTGAATTTTCAAAATTTTGTTTTCCAAAAATTGAAATCAAAATATGTAATTTCTTAAGAATTTTGTACAAAAATTTTAATTTCATATTTAAGATCAAATTTTTACATTTTTTGAAGTAAAAATTAAAAAAAAAAAAAAAAGCCTCAAATGAAATTTTGAAACAGATTTAAATTTATTTAAAAATTCTAAAATGATTTCCAAAAAGTCTACCTATAAAAATATGATTTGAAGAATTTTTTAAAATTTGGTTTAGCATTTTGGAACAAAATTCAAGATTCCTCAAGTGTATAATAACGAACTATAACCATTTTTGAACGAACTATCAACATTTAGAGAATTAACTGTAATACAAATGGAAACTATGCACAAAAGTCCTTTTGACGAGTGCAAAAATGATGAAGAGGAAGCAACACTTTTTTAAACTTTTACATGACATTGTCATGTCACTAGAGGAAGGTAAGGTATAAAATAGGTAAGAATGATTTGTTTTTTGTTTTTTTGTGTTTATTATTTTATATTATTATTTTTTTTTTTTTAGCAAAAGTACCTTGAAAATAGTTTGCGAGTATACTGGAATATATTAAAAGTGACATCCTTACCTGAAAAGAGAGAAAAAAAAAAGAGTTTATTAAGAGCTTTACATTACAATTGTTATAGTTTTATTTAAGAAATTCAATGCTGAAATTGTAGAAATGGAAAGAAACACTGGTGTATGAGGAAGCTTTTGAGATTTAGATTTCAATTTTATTTTTGAAAGTTTAACATTGGAAAAAGACTTTTCAAGAATGGGCCTTGTGTGAGTTACTGAATGCTTTTTTTTTATTTATTTATTTATTACTATTCATCTACAATCTTTAAGCTCAACAGATTACAATGCAGATATAAAATAAATTATCTGAAAACTAATTAAACAATATTGATATTAAGTTCTTAAAAATAGGCAATACAATTCATTTTTGAATTTTTTAAGGAAACTTTAATGCTTAAATACCGAGAAAAAAAACACCCAAAACCAAATCGGAAAAACAAATAAAAAATGTTACAATCCCACGAAACAAAACTAATCCATTTGGCATTCTATTTATTTTAATTAAAACATACGTCAAAATAGGCAAAAATTGGTTTTCGACAATCTTTATTTTCATCAACTTAAGCTGGCCAATGACAATATATAATAAACACTAAAAACTAAATACATAATTATGTTTGTTCTGAAAAATTACAAGTCTTACCAACAAGACTATTTCACTATTCTGTACAAATTGATCGATCCGAATCTGTCCAGCGTATATATGTAGGTACGTTCCACACTAAGCTCCTTGAACTGGAATGACCCAAATCAACTGTCTCCATATCAAAGCTTACACTTGAGAACTAATTGTATAGGCGCTCTTAGTATTTCCAAATTTTGTCACTTTTCCCTTTGCATTGCAACAGTGTTGCCACTTTTTATTTGTTTATTTACCTAATTTATTAAATGTGTAATATTTTTGACTTCTAGTTATTTTTTTTTTTTTGCTGCGAATTAATTTATGTATATATTTTTTTTTACGTCATATTTGTTGTCTTTTTTATATATTTTACGAACAACTATACTACGCTAAATGATGACTGTAACGAGTTGATATTTCTTAGTTTCTGAAGTTGGAAAAACCCGAAGAGAAAAGAAATGCAATGTTTGCCTTAAGCAGTACTGATAACGATTAAAAAAAAGAGACAAAATGTAAATAAAAGTCTGAGGAAAAAATGTAAAACAAATTGATATTGAAATGAGACTGAATGTTCCCAACCTCAGTTTTTATCTTGGAAAGACTTGGTCAAAAAGTGAAAAATTAAAGGCATAACTTCAAGATGTTTGATGAATTTGTCCAGCAGAGCCCTGTTGTAAACTTGGTAATTGAAATCAGTGGTGATATCAGGCGTATAGAATAACTTCCAATCTAAGACTAATTTAAGAAAGTTGTATATAGGTTTTAAGAAACTACAGAACAGAGCAGAGACAAGCTCTTAAAAGACAAAATCTGTTTTGAGTACTACAATTTTTACGAGGGTAAACGACGAAGCAAGGCTCAGAATTAGCATAAATATGTAAATATATTTAATACCTACCAATGATCTAGGTAAAACATAATCATTAGGATCATTGCAAATTGCATTTAACACTGCCTAACAGGAGAGAATATGACAAGGCAACTTACCGCCTATGGGCTCTTTTGAGCATAAGTTGACTGTATTATAATACAAATAGGTTGAAGAAATACTTAATACTTAAAATATTAAGACTTGAAGAACTACACAAATTTTAGGTATTTTAGAACATTTTAAATATTTTAGAATTCAATTTTTAGTGGGAAAATCAAATCGAAATCTTAAAAAGCGCGCAGGCAACATTTCTAACTTATGTGATCACTCAAGCTGAGACAGAAATTTTTCGAATTCCTTGGTCAATTTTTTTGGTCACAATTAATCAACTTCAAAAAAAATGGATAACCAGTGGTCTATTTCACCACTTTACAATTTACAACTACAAATTTGTAATAATCCTGTATTAAATAAAAGTATAATTGCATTTTTATTTTTTATTCTGACGCTCAAAAACGCTTCAGACAAATTCAAAAGAATACAAAATTGTAGAAAACTTTATACTGATCAACTCTCCACCTGTATAATTTTCTTAAAAAAGTCAACAAATAAGTATACAAAAATAAACATATGCATGGAACTTAACGTTATAAACTGAAAAATTGTTTCAAATTAACATTTTATGTAATATAGGAATGTTCAAGAAAATGAGATCCGGAGATCTCGGCAATCTCAGTTATATGAACAGGATTCATCAGCAAAATTTCACAGCTTTGCTGTCAAAATTCTAAAGGAAAAAAATATTGAATTCGCTTGCTCACTTTTTGAGCAAGGCTGAGATCTCATTTTTCTGAATGTGCTAAATTAAAAATAAATTGATTTAAAAAACTAATGTAATTTTTACCTATCAATGTTAATACATTCTTTTTTCTTTGCGAAATCTCAATTTATGAAAAAAAAAAATTTAATCTTTGGAGCGATTTTTTTTTTTTCAAAATAATTTTTTATATAATTAAATTTTGTAAACTGTGGATTTTGTGCTTTTAAATTCTGGAGTCAGCAACTAAAAATCCAACTTGAAAAAGGGGCTGACTGGAAGCTGTATATCGATAGCCAATGTAAAAAATAACCAACGGAATACCAAAATTATATAATAATTTATTAATATTAATTAAAAAGAACTAAATAGTTTGAAATCAGAAAATTGAATTAGAATACTAATTATTAAATTTTTCTTATAGAAAATTAAAAGATGATTTGATTGTTATGATTTTAAAATGAAAAGTGGAAAATTGCAAAGTACAGAGTGTTATGAATTTTTTAAAGTTTAAAGTAAATACTATATAGTAGGTATTGAAAAATGATAAGAGTCTTCGCAGACATTTTGTAGAAAAACTTGGTATGCTATTTTTAAGTAGGTAGTTTAATAATGCAGATTTAAAAAATTAATTTTGAAAATAGTTCAATCAGCCAATTTTGAAATATCGAATTTTTGAAAGCAATTTTATTCAAACAGGGAATTATTTAAAAAATTAATTATTAATTTGTTTTATTAATTGCATAAAAAATAAGAGATCAACAAGCCCCCAATTAACGTACATAATAACTATTCAAACTCATTTGAAGTTCTTGTATATAAAATTAAATTTATATCATTTAAATAGATATTGTGATATGTAGTTGAAAATTAAAAAAAAAATAGTATATCGTATTAACATTAGTACACCTAGAAATTTTAATCAAAATCGTAGGAGCCGTTTTCGAGAAAAATAAGATATCCTTAAACTCTTTCTTTTTTTTTAATTTGTAAATGGAAGGTACATACATAGGTAAGGTATCGTTAATTTTGACTATAAAATTATAAGTTTCGTTAAAAATATAATAGAATATGTTGAAAAACCGCTTGTTTTGAAGTTAAATAAAAATCAAACAGGTGGTTTTCGAACTATTGAGTTTCAAAAATGAATTTTGAAACTTTTTATTTTAAAAATTCAAAAAATATTTTTTTGGAAAGTTTTGCTATACAATTTTTAAACTTTTCAAAAATTTCTCCATAAAAAAAAACTACCAAAATCAGATAATCCGTTTACTAGAAAAGCGAAAATAGTTCCATAGGAATCATAAAATAACCACTTTTTGAAAAAAGTTTTTTTTTTCACCAAAAGGTATTCTATGCCTATTAAAATTAACTGTTGTTTAAGCTGTAGAAGAATGAAATAAAGTCTTTTATTTGCATTCAAATTCAAATAGACCAAAACAGCCTAAACAAAAATATTATATAATTCCAAAAATAATTGGTCATATACATCTAATAATATTAACTGTTTTTTGTTGTTTGAACCTGTGGAGCAATTTTTGAGAAAAATCAAAAATGTTATAAAAAAATATATATGGCAAGTTCCCTAAAAAAAAATATCAAAATTGTCAGGGAAATGTCCCTAAATCGCTATATGCCTAGTTTCAAGAAAATCCAACAGCAGGCTGTAGTTGAACAGACAGATCATCTTAATGTCAAGTTTGATCAAAATCTCGAGTCGATTTTTTTTACGAATCTTAAACTATATCGCCAGTAAAAACAGTATGGAAAGTGCTTTGGGCTTCTTGAAGACAAATCTTCCTTCCTACTTTGACTCTGAGATCCCATAAAAAAAATTGTCTAAATATTTTTTGTATTCGTTTTGTTTCTTTAATATAAATTCGAAAAAAAAGAACTCTCCACTTTTTCAGAGTTAGTTAATCCAACGGCCTTTAAATGTTAATGGCTATTTATCAAATATACCAATTATTTGACATTGATAACAAATTTTTTATAATCAGTGCGTCTACTGATTATTATAGATATCTAGTTTATGGTGGCACTTGAAAGAATACAAAAATCCACAGTAATGCTTAACAAAAGTTCTTTCATATGTAAACTATTTTAAACACTTCTGAATTATGAGTGTTACGTAAGTAGATAGTGCAGTTTTTGCTTACAATAGGATTTAGGCAGGTGTGCACATTACACAACGAATAAAGTAAAGAATCCATAAACTTTATGTGTGTCTGATTGATATAATTATAAACAAAGAAAACTGAAGGTCACATAAAATTATTTTTGAATGATTTTAGATTAATGCTTTAGACTGCAGTGCCATCTATCGCCTTCAAACTGACACTCAGACTTTGTAAGGATTGTATAGAATACTAAGTTAAATAATACTTATAAATTACCTACATTTTAGTTATGAGTACTTCAGAAAAACTTAGGTAAGTTAAAAGTTCCCAACAATTAATGTTTTTACAAAGCCCATCATCTATGTACACTTGAAACTAACCACTTCACTTCAACAGTCATCGTATAATTTCACAACTCCTACGATATACAAATAGTCATTCAAAAAATTGTGAACATAACAATGGTTATCAGTTTTCATATACCTATCTTTTATTAATACAAGTGCGTTCCAGTAGAAATAATCTATATCCATGGTTAAATAGACAACAATGACAAACAAAAAAAATCAAACAAATTAACAAATCTTATCTGACAGCCCAAAATTATATTGGTCGCCTTGTAGCTTATGGTGGTACCAATGTATATCTCTGCAATTCAATCGAAATCGAAAGTGTTATGCAATCGCATTTAAATTTAAAAAAAAAGGAAAACATACACAACTGTGCACTTGGTTTTCGTTAATTAAACAACAACAAAATGGTCACAGATATACTTAAAATGAAACCGAAAAAATAAAAAACTCGACCTCAATGAATGACGGCGGTGGCTGGCGCTAGCAAAGGCCTACACAGCAGGGATGCTATAGGAGCAAAAAAATAAGATTTTCACAAAAATTTTATTCTAATTTTTGCCAAAATATTTTTTATTATTTTCATAGATGTGTTCTTATTTTGTTCTCTATTGTTAATTTTTAGTTATTTGAAAAAATCAATTTTTGACATTAAATTGAACGCTGTTCACATTGGACTTCCTTCTCCGACATTTTTTGACGTCTCTGTACATTATCTCTCTCTCCCACTTGAATGGTATCTTTTTTTCGGTATAGAACGGGAGTGAGACAAAATACAGAGTTATCACAAAAAATAGGAGGACAAAGATTACGGTGAACATCGTCTAAGAAATAAGCAATTGACAGTTTCGCAGCTGTCGTTGTATATTTTTTTTTCTTTTTTATTCACGGCTTCTTTTAAAGTGTTTGACAGAATTAATTTATAGTTTTAAAGTAAAATCTTTAATAAACATTCATTCAATTTGAATAAAAAAAAAATTAAGAAAATTAAAAAAAAAAAAATTAATAACATCCCTGGTAGAAACGAAAGAATGAACTGGTCAAAAGGGTTGAAGGTGTCTCTTTCAACTCAACCACGATTACAACGCCAACATCAAAGCCAGCATTGGGGCATGGAATACGTAATGGGAACAAGTTCCGTTGTCAAGCTGGGCAATATTGTGCCGGACACTATGGTCACCAGAGTGCCATTGTTCAATGTACAGTGGGGTAACCTAGATGACATTTAAAAAAAAAAATTCATTAATTTATTGATGTGATGTGCTCATTTTGTCTGGTGTTGAATTTTTCATTCTTAATAATTTATAATGTAAGGTAAACAATATGTAAATAGTGTTTATAAAAAGGGGGCGTATTTGGGGGCGTATGTATTAAATCGTAAATATAAATACAAATGAATTTATATAAAATTTGATTATATCTGTATATAAAAATGTAAAGTGGAAGTGTGTCAGGCTGTTTTGGCGTGTGTGGATGTGTGTGAGGGTGTGTGAGGGTGTGTGAGGGTGTGTGAGGGTGTGTGAGGGTGTGTGAAGGTGTGTGAGGGTTTGTGAGGGTGTGTGAGGGTGTGTGAGGGTGTGTGAGGGTGTGTGAGGGTGTGTGAGGGTGTGTGAGGGTGTGTGAGAGTGTGTGAGCGTGTGATAGCGTATACGTTGGGTTCGAAAAAATCTTGACCTTGATTCAGGTAAGGAATATTGCTGATATTAGCTCTTCATAGTTAATTTATTTTCCATTTTATTTCAATTTTTAGATCACTCTCTCCCACTGTGCGTCATCATTAACTTGGTTTTTGTCTCATAATTACGCGTATAGGTACAATATTTCATGTAACCGGACTCCGGACTTCAGCCAACGACGACAAACGATGACGACGGACGCTTTCTTTGAGTGGGTTAAGGCTGGTCATTATGTAGTAGGCATTTCTTTTTCAGTCTTATTTTTTCACTTTTTGAGCTTTTTTCTGTTTTTGTTTTTGTTGCTGTTGTTGTTTTTATTATTTGTGTGCGCCTTCATTGTGGAAACTCACCTTGAATCTTTTTTTACTTATTTATTTCCAATTGCACTCATACCATGCGAATCTATAGGCTTTAAATGGACTTCGTGAGAGAATGTCGAAACAACACGACGACGACGACGACGACGAGCAAGCCAAATTGCTGGAAGGGATTTTTTGCCAAAGTTATATTTGAATGCAACAGTGAAGAAAGGGGAGGTACATAGTATATACACGCGCAGAGGTATAGATAGATATGTATGTATAGTATAGGTACCAAATTATTGGAGCACGATTCGTGTTTTTGGCTGATTGCACTGCAGAACCAAAGGCGACTTGGTGACCGATAAACAAGAAAATCGATCTTGACCTGCATTTATTTATTTATTATTTTTTTGTTATTTGTGCTTGCAGGTTTTATATAAGATGCAGGTTTATTATGGTATAAGAGGTGAGGGTGAAAAGATTGCAAATGGATTTTGATAGATAAACAAGAAAGCAACTTTTATGAACACAAATGAAATTAAAAACTTGATGTAGAGGGCTGTGCAGTGTTAAATGGAGAGTAAATAAGACCAAATTAAATAAATTTATATTAGGGGTAGGAAAAGTGATAAATTAAGTTAGAAAAAAAGGTGTTGGTTAAGAGTTATATCTTTAAAACTTTCTGGCATGGAGTCAAATACTTTCTGAAAGCCTTCAAAATCTTTCGAAAAATGACTTCCCCGATTTTTGATTTTTGCGTCTAAAACTAAGAGAAATTCAAAATCACACGAAAACTTTTTTTTGGGAATTTCGACAATATTTTGGAATTTTTATGTCAAAACCATTATGACTGAATCAACAATTTTATAAATATCGAGATCCTTGTTTACTATTTATATTTACAGAAAATGTTGTTTCTGACATTAAAAATGTCAAAATAATGTCGAAATTCCCAAAATTATATTTTTTGGGCTATTTTGAATTTCGGCTATTTAAACAGGTTTGTAAAAAAGCGTCTAAAACCAAATCGCTTAAAAATGACAGGTTGGTAAAAATTTTGTCTGTCATATTGCCAAATGAAAGAGATCTACAAAAAAAATAAAAATATCAAAGCACCCAGTCTAGGAAAATTGGACTTCAATTCGAATAAATCTCCACAAAGCTGAATTTTGGAGAGTTTTGTTCTTAGGTGTATTAGGATTATTTAGTAGGAAAATGCATTCAGAAAGACAGGAAAAGCTAGTTCCAGCTGCCTTTCAGTCTCCCAGGAAACAAGCATCAGGACTTCTTGGAATTTCAAAATGTTTCATTCATCTTCGACGACGCGACGTGTGGTTACAACAAGATAGGTGTCATGACCCTGAAAGCCTTAAAAGATAACATTCGGACCGAAATCGTTCAAATTCTAGTCACAATCCTCAAAGGAGTGCACGAAAACTTCGAAAAAAAACTTCGGAAGAGTATGGACTCATAGAGGGCGCCATTTAAAATTATAGAGTATCTCATAATGAAACCTATTCATATTAACTCTATTACATTTAGCGGCCGCGGCGGTGGCGCTGAGCAGAAATGAGTCTGAATTTTACGTGGATACCTGCAACTTAATGTCTAACCCCACGGCGCGGGCGGCCTATCGACATCGGAGTCAATTTGAGCGTTGACCACGCGTCCCGGTATCAAGTACACCGGTGGCAAATTAATGGTATGTTGCGGCATACCATCCTCCTTGCTTAGGAGCGAGGGCTACCAACCCCTCTAGTATCCAGATCCCTCAAGGAGACCTGCATACCATATATTGTCGCATTTGACGCAACCACCGTGAACTGACACTAGGTGGCCGACGTCAATCGAAAAATTTTTTTCAAGGCTGATTTGTTCCCCACGGCACCCATATACTTGGGTAAGTTTTTTGTATATCATTCACGGAACGGCACGTGAATGTAGATATACGTAGCTTTTCTCCCGCATGAGAAAGGAACGCATATCCTATGTGTAATTAACCTTACAGCTATACGATTGGGCGGATTTATGGTTATATCTTGCAATTACACAAGCTTGTTGTGTTAGCCAGAACAGTAGTTCGTTAGGTAACGAATATCGTTTTTACCCGAAACCAACCACCACTTTACTGTTACCAGGAGTCACCACGAGGAGGTACAACTAAGCACTTCCATATGTCAACTGAGGAAACCCCAAAGAAAGCACCCTGCGACTCTCAAGGAAGTAGGTTCAGTAAATGAGATTAAAGTCCGACTCCCGGTGGCGCTGAGCACTTCAGTTAGTGAAATCTTTCAAATTTTGTATACGAAATCATGGAAAAAGGACTTCGGGAGAGTATGGATGGACCCATGGAGGGCGCCATTTAACATTATGGAGTTCCTAATAATAAAAGTGATTCATACCGACTTTAGTAAATTATTGCCAGCAGTGTGGCACTGTGCAATTCACGTAATGAATTTTTCAAATTTTGTGTATGAAATATTCCAAAAAGTACTTCGAGAGAGTATGGACTTATGGTAGACGCCATTTTACAATATGGAGTACAATAAAAAAAAAATACTGACACAATTCTACTCTAGTATATTATTGGCAGTCAGTGACAGCGCTGTGCTATTTGCTTACTGACATTTTTCAAATTGAATTGACCTGGTACGCAATAACGCATTCGGCAAACTCATTTTGATCCTTATATTGATATATATAGCAGATGTTCATGCTTTTGATAATTATAACTTAAAATGGAATTCCTTTTTCTTAAAGGCACATTATTTATTCTGAGAAAAGCTTATTTTTTATTTATGTAGATTAATGAACTTAAAGAAACCACTTTTTGCTTTCCGATCTCTCTTGTGTTTAATATTGAACAACTCCTTTAATGTTTATTTTTTTTTCAGAATTAATTCTTTTAAACTGTCAAAAAGCCTATACAACATGGTTTAGATACATCATCTACTTCCTTTAAACGACAGTCAAGATATGTTATTTTCCCTTAAAAAAAAACAGCTAAAATATACACAGAACACACCACACCTAAAATCTCTCATCATCATTCAACTGTTTTGAAAAACTGACATTTTGCACAAAATATCCTATTTCCCTAGATTACGATATGTATGTATAATGTATATGCTATATGGGTATAGTAATGTAATGATGTACAAATGAAATATATTCGCACAGGTGGGATTCAACTAACGACGCACGGGGTGAAAAAGAAATAAAATAAACTCTCCTATTTAAGTTCCAAAGAATAGAATAGGGGATAATGGGGTACCATTGAGCATAGGTATGTGTCTTTATTTAATTTTTTTTTTAAGTGGAAAAAAATAAAACATTGAAAATTTAACCATTTCAATTGTCTGAGATGTTTTATTTTATTTAATATTATAGCAACAATTCGTTTATATTACAAAAATTTGCTATTTTCTTACTTTTTCATGCAGGAAACTATAAGGATCTAGTGGATAAAGACAAAGCCTGCCTAGGTTTAACATTACTATTAACTATTAAACCTCGAACAAAGCTATAACAATACATTCATCAAAGTATCTATTTGATCTATATGACAATTTACCCCAATTCACCCTTTCTAAAAGGCATTTGATTATCGAACTAGTCCTCAAACTTTAATCAATTTTAACTAAAATTATATTCAAGAGGTTTATGTAAGAAAAAGCATCGTTATCCATCATTTCCAATTTGATTGGTATACCAATTTACCCTAAATAGCCCTTCCTTATAGAGTAATTAGAACAGCCTTTTCATCAGTATCAAATAATTCATTAAAATTTAAACTCCTCACAATAAGTGAGCTATACAATTTCACAGAACAGCTTTATTTTAATTCAATAATAAACCTTATCCATGTATTCTTTGTGTAACAATCTACCCCAATTCCCCCTAGGCATAATATATTGCATTAAATATAAAAATACGCCATGCGGTGCCTTTATATTTTCCCTCAAAAAAAAAAACCAATAAGGACAAACAAAAACACGCCATTTTGGTGAGCCATTAAAATCCTAATACCAAAAAAAGTCTTCCTCATTTTTTTTTAAAGTAGGTATAGGGTAGGTACTGCAAAAAAAAAAAAAGAAAAAGTAACACAAGTAAAAAATAAAGTTAAGAAACCTCGAAATAGAATCTGCGTTTGTGTGTCACATAAAATCCCTTACCACGCGGTACCTACTGCCTTGCCACACCGCACGAAGAGAAAGTCCTATACTAAAGCTTTCATTTTTGTTCAAACAAAAATACCATATGCTGCTGGGAAATGTGCCAGCAGACTATAAGTTTATGTATCTGTGATATATTTTATCCTTTTTTTTTTTTTGGTTGCGTTGTTGTTCCTCGAACTACGTATACATTACATACATTCATCTTCAATCTAAAGAAGATATAAATTCAATGGATGTTTTGTTGGATTTTGTTCTTCCTCATTTTGCTAAACCTATACCTACCTATCCAATGTTTTTGTTGTTGCGTCTTCTTCTTTTTGGAAATAATTGTGTGTGTGTGTGTGTGTTTTCTGTTGAATGTGTATAGGGATGTGCTAAAAAGGCTATATTTTTCGTTGGGGAAACAATTTTCTAACATAAGGAGGGTTTTCTGAGATTTTATTGGAAATTATCCATCAATTTGACTTGAGTTTGAGTTCAAATTGTTATTCAATTTGTTTAATATATATAGGTAGGTAGTTTGTTTTTGCGGTTTTCATCATGACGTCAAACAAATTTATTTATTTTTTTTTTCCCAAGCTGGAAGGATAGGTGTACACAAACAAAGACTGATGTTAAAGGTTTGATATTGAAAACTATCAATCTGAGTGTGGTGAATTTAATGAGAACTGGCAGCAGTCAAATAAAAACCGCAAAAAATACACAAAGTTAAAAAAAAAAAAAAAACAATTAACAAGTTTAGATTTATTTTTTTATCGACCCATGATTTCCAAAAAAAAATACTTATTGGTTATGGTGAAATCTTGAAAAAAAAGCTTTCTCCCAAAGAAACTAAAGGGTTACCTACCTACTTTTAGTTGCATGCTGAAATTTTCTGGAAGCTACAACATTCAGCCATAAATTCTGAAAGTGCATAATATTTGTTGCACAATATTAAAATTCATAAAACCAAGGTTTAAACGATGACATAAGTCAGAAGTGGGGATAATTTCTTGCAAGTAACACAACTCAACAAAAGAAACAAAATTTTTGTCCTAACATTCATTTTACGATTTTTATATTCACTATGCAGTAAAATGAAGAAATAATATCAATATTCATTTAAAAGTTTGCTTTTGTAATGTTTGTTACAAAAAACGTTTTCATGATTGTTGCCTTTAAATAAGTGTATAGCCCAGTAGGAATAAACATTTGACCTGGAAAAAATTTTATTGTTCACTTTTCTTTCACAATTCGTTAGAGGGTTTTATTAGGAGCACATGGGTAGATTTTCGGGAAAATAGGACTGGAGCTTAAGCCGCCATCTTGGATTTTTCTTAAAAAATTGACTTGAAATAGAAAAAAAAAATATTTAAAAACAACGGCAAAACTTACAGTGTCATGTTATATCTTTTTTAAAAGCCAGAAATCCATTCTTTAATTCTGTTTTTAAATAAAATTATTTTAGTAAATACTTTTTAAAAATTAATTTTTAAACTCAACATTAAAAAAAAATGATTTTTTTTTTCAAAATTTTGCATTATTAATTAGAATTTTTGTTTACTAATAATTTTATTTCAATAATTAAAGATACAAAAATAATCAAAAATCTATTTGTTTTGATTAAAAAAGAATACAAATTTAAATCATAGTTTTAAAAATAACATGTTAAAACGTTATCCTGGCTACAAAAGCAAACTATTCTATATAAATTTGTTTTTCGGGTGACTATAGGGACCTAATACCCTTTTTTCAATGTCAAAATTCATGTTGACTTGTGTAATAATTGGTAGAAATACTATTTTTTTAAGGTTTTGTTGTTAGATACAGTAGAATCTCAGAAAGATGAACGGTTCTAAAAGCTGAACAGCTCGGAAAGATGAACGGAAAATGTTCACTTTTCAGTGTTCAAAAAGATGAACGGGTTAAAGTTTTGTACATCGAAAAGATGAATACTTTATTCCCAACATAATTTTTACTACTTCTATGCCTTTAGTTGTTTTAATTTGTTATGTAAATAATTTTTAATGTTTACTATATCTTCTTCCTCAAGCATACGTTGATGCTCGAAAGATGAACAATTTGAAAAGATGAACGGGCCCTGTTTTATATTTGTTCATCTTTTCGAGATTCTACTGTATTAGCTAATTAATTGCCGTGAACAGTTCTTTCGAACAAATGGCCAAAAAGAGTTGCGATCGTAGCTTGCTTATTTTTGGTCAAAATAACTTTTTAATATACTTCCAATTAATAGCCGTAAATTTTCTGTGAAAAAAGAGTTGCCATCCTAACTTTACATAAAATTAGAATAACACTTATTTTCGAAAAAAAAAACACTTGAATATTCCAAATATGTAGTGCAAATCAACTGCCTTGTCCTTTTTAGCCATTTTCGGGAGAAATAATTTAACGCGGTATTTTTTTTTTTTTTTTTTAATAGAAAATTTACGGCATTCGACAATTTCTGGATTAGTCCAAAGTCACATTCTAGAAATTGGTCATGTTTACTTTATACGACTTGATTTTTAACTTGTGGTCAAAACTTAGTATATGTATGTACCTACTATTGTTGTGATTTAAAAAAAAAGAAGAATTTCCATTTTGTATGCTATTCTACCCCACTGTACGTGTATATCTAACCAGCTGCGATATCAAGAAGTAAAATCTATTCTATATCATGAATGAAATAAATTTGTACATGTTTATTCTGCATATATGTAAGTCCAAAACAAACCTAAAAAAAAAAATTCTACGGAAATGAGTTCATTTACTCATCCTTTTTATAGAATCGCACGAACACCACACTATACATATGATGGAAATCTACGTTTTCAACATTTTTTTTTCGATCAAATTCATTTGAACAAAAATATGTACAATCTTTTCAATTAAGTCTGCTGTAGTTATCCAGTCAGTCAGTTTATTCAGTCTGATGTCAGTCAATCGATGAAGCAGAGCAAAGGTTGCTTTTGTTTTTGTTTCTTTTTTTTTTTGAAATTCAGTCATGGTTATGTGGATTCTAATGCCAAAAAATTACAGTCAGCATGCATTGATTTTTAGATTTAAACTTTTATAATGTCACCATCTATTGAGATGAGATGAAGTTAAATTACACATCCAACTACATGAGTAATTAAACAGGGTGTCCCGAAATCACCGCCACAGAAGAAAACCATGAGTTCCTGAGGTCATTTCAAGTCGAAAAACTTAAGACGTAATTTTCTCATTTTCACTTCGTTTTTGACTTATAACGGTTTTATTAGTTTTATTCTTTTATCCTTTGATTGGGTCTAAACTTTGCCAAACTACAAATGATTTTTGAATATATTTAAAATTATTAAAAAAATAAAAATCCTTATTGAAGAGGCATATCGAACAGTGACACCTGATATGATAAAAAGGGCTACCTCAAGTATTTTCAGGCGAGCACATGTTTTGTATCGATCAGCAGGGAGGGATATTTGAACACCTTTTGTAAGAAACTCGCTGCAAACAAAGAATTCGTTTTATTTTTTTGTTTTTTTTTTATATATAATTTTAAATGTATTTTTAGGTAAAAAAATGTTAAGTGTTTTTAAGAACACATATTGGGTTTTCATAATAATAAAAAAAAATTATAAACTTAATAACGTGTTTTTGTGAAAAAAAATCATATCGAAGTCAAAAAAAACAACATAAAAATGCTTAAAAAAATGTGTTTGATAATAAACTGCGGGAAAACCGTTATCCATCTAACTTGATTAGTTAGAACCAGTCGAAACGAAGGGAAAACTAGAAAATTACCTTTTCAGTTTTTCGAATTGAAATTACCTCAGGAACTCATGGTTTTGTTCTGTAGCGGCGATGTCGGGACACCCTGTATATATACCTACATAGATTGTATATAAACAAATTTTATAGAAAACCATTTTTAGGTCATGTGTTACAGATTTGAAAACCAAAATCTGGAATTTTTTTTTACAGTGACGGACTATTTGTGAGAATAATAATTAAACAATTTAATCCCAAAGGCTCTAGAATTCGAAGGGCTCTATTTGTTCTTTTTTTTCTGATTTATTTTTTTCTAATAACATACGAGGTTTTGAACTTTGCCCTTTCTGAAAAATGTTCAGCACAACATTGTTATGGTAAAATTGGCAAAAAGTTGGATCCGATTCTGCTGATTTTTTGCTGATGATGATGATGGTTTTTCACAGAGACGAATTTTGAGGCAAAATAATGAAATTATTTTAAGGTCTGGCAGGCATATTTAGTGCTTGCTTTCGAAATCAATTCGTATGACAAGTACCCTTTTTAGGTAAGCTAAAACCAAAATTCGAGTTTCCCTTCTAGGGAATCACATAAAAATGCTTTGTACCAAATTTGAAGAAAATAATTGATAACCGTTTAGGCTATAGCTCAAATTACAGTGGACGCAAGAACGCAGAGGCGCATAATATCTCATAGACAGAGACGCATAAACTCAGAGACGCACAGACCCATAGCCTCATATAGACCGACCGACGTTAGTTGACTTTTTTGGACTTCTCGATCATCGTAATGATAGTTTTGATTACAACCTCAAAATTTTGTCTATATATACTAAACGAATATTGGCCCTTAAGATCAAGTAATAAATTAAGTCAGATGCTCAAGAGGGACAGTTTGGACCTGATTAGTTTGAATAAGTAAATTTTTTTTCTAGAAATATTTCACCATGTGTCTTTTGCAGCTTCCATGGAAATTCTGATGAATTCTATATACCTTTTTTTGCTTCAGTGGCATAAGTACTTAAAATACGGTTTGGGTCGATTCAAATCCTATGACCTTTTTTTGTAATAGTTTTAATATATTTTTGGGCTTTTATCAAAGGCAAACCACCAAACCATACAAGCATGCGCCAGAATTTGGCCTCATAAATTTCTGTGAACCATCAATCAATGGTTTTGGGAATGGGACTCTATCTCTTACCTCTTTTTCATTTAATGTTCTTTTTCCAGTTAAATTTTAGATATGTTGCCGCACCGTTGATGATTTTGGGGGTGTGAGGGGGTTGTATTTCTAATAATGGGGAATTTATATTTCGAATGTTTCGTTTCGATTCGCGGCGTTTAGATTTCATGTTATATATTATGAACCCAACCAAATCACAAATTTTGAAGCTTTCTGTAGAAATTATACTTAGAGTTCAATCCTGTTTTTAACTTCCTTCATATCTGTCCTATAGTCTTGAGGACAAGTATTGGTATCGTGTATAAAAAAATGTCAACCTTTTATTCAAATCTATTACGATAAATGAAGAAGTTAAAAAAAGTATTTTTTGTCATACTGTCCTTCGGTCTGTTTGTACTGTAGTATGTGCGTCCAAGTTTACATCGAGCTGAGAACCTTAACGGATGGGTGGATTTATTCAAAATTTAGTACATAGCATTTTTATGTAATTCTCTAGATTCGAAGTATTAGCTCATCTAGAACCGATAGAACAGCTGTCATGCTATGATTTTAGCTTTCCCATATTTTTTTCGAAAACGGCTTTAATGATTTTGATCAAACTTCGTACACCTAACAACTGAGCTAATTGAAGTAATACTTCTTTTCAGTTTTTTTTTTTACCCAGAAAATTAGTATAACGGAAGTAAATTTGCTACAAGAAGAACACATCAATGGACATAATGCATGAAAGATTATAGAGTATATTTAACTCTCGCTGAGGTAACATGTCACCAAGATTTGAGTGTAGACACACTTTCGAGATTTGAGAGTAAATTTAACTGTTGAGGGGGTAACGCGAATAAGACGCTAAGTTTGTGAGTAGATTTAACTCTCGAGCGTTGAGATTAGATTTAACTTTCGTAGAAATAACGTGGCACCAAGATTTGTGTTTTCTGAAATCGTAGGTCTATGTCAATAAGCCACAATCGACCCATGCCCTTAAAGTTAACATAATCTAGGCCATCACTCAAATTCAGCCGCATTTATGCGGCAAAGTCATTGAAAATTGGAACTCTCGTATCCGGCCATTTCATCAATTATTCTATACATAATGGGATATAAATGACCATTATAAATTAAATAAAAAATTATTTCTTTAATACCTCACATACAGCTTGTTTATATTTCATTTAAACATTAACCTGCCTTTATTGAAAAACCCTTTAGTTTCACGAATAATTTTAGGTGTTTGTCTTAATAACAAAATTATTTACTTAAAAATAAAAGAAAGCAAAGAAAACACAAATATTTGTACGACTTTTGCTTTTTGATTATTGACACATCATATACCATTTACACCTTCAATATCTTGTCTAGCTATGTTATAATTCAAAACTCCATCAAGAGCAAGTTCAAGCAATCTCGTTGTGGATTTAATTTTCGTGGGTGGCTTTGTAACTCAAAGTGTAAATCGACAACATTAATATCGTCCAAAGTGCTACTGGTTGTCATCCCCTTATCATGTCACGTAAAAATGAGCAGGTTTAGTTTTTTTTTTTATTTTTATTTATATTCGCGCTGTGAAATGGCAGACGACGATGACAACCACGGACAATGATGAAACGACATTAAACCCCAACAACATCGAAAACACGAACTTAAAAGTCGTCTTCTCATAATATAAAGTTAATGTTTTGGATTTTTATCTGACAGACTACGACGACGCATAAATTTCTGTCACAACATTTGGTGCCAATTGATGGAAGTTTTATGAATCGTTAGGTACAAAAAAAAACCATTCACCATCATCTTCGATATACACAAACAATACATCATCTGGCTTCTTTTTTTTTATGGAAATTCAAATCGAATGGAAGTTGTATATTAAGTTCAAAACTCTTCTACCACAAATGCAAAAATAAAAAAAAAAAACTATAACAAAAAAACGTGACGGACAAAATAGAATTCGACACCATTTTTGTTAGGAGAACTAACAGACGCATTCACAAGCTACTTAATCAAAAAAAAATATCCGCTGAAAGTTTATTGGACTTTTTTTGTGGGAGGAGAGTAGGGCAAATAGATAGGTTGTTGTGATTTAATATTTAAGTAAAACGTGGTGTCATCTTAAAGTGATCTAAAAAAAAATCACATCTGTTTTGAGTGATATGGAAATGGGACATATATTTTTTATAACCAATATGGGTTTGTGAGTAAAAAAAAGTCATTTTGTTTAAAGAGTTTTATTTTTTATTGTCTCGAGCAAAAAGGATTTGATTCCGGAAGAGAATCAAATAGCAACCTATAAAATGCACGCATTAAAAAATACTATGAAAACATCAAACCCGATTATAATTTTGATGCCTGACGATTGTGAGATCGTTGTGTCTACATTAAGACAAAAATATACTTGATTTAAAACAAACTTTATATACAACTGGCAATAAAGTGGTTAAGCATTGAATGTGGAAGACATTGGTTAATGGTTTAGGTATTGATTCAAAATATCATTTAACGTCATTTAGTTGAGTCTGTTAGAAATGTTGGCGTTTAATTGTTTTCTCGATCCGTAGGAAATGAAAACTATATATACTGCACTTACGTTTATATTATTCACTCTGAATCTAAATTGGATTTGATTGAATGTTAAGCGTCAGGGCATTTAAGATTTGAGAGTACATTTAACTCTCGTGGAATTAGTCACCAAGATTGTTTCTTATGATGCTTCCTGAAGTTTAATTGAATTCGTACTAAAAGAAGAACATAACAATGGACACACTGCATTAAAGATTTGAGAGTAGATTTAACTCTCGCGAAGGTAACGTGAATTAGCCACCAATTTTTTTTTGTATGGTGTTTTCTGAAGTCGTAGGTCTATGTTAATAAGCCACAATTGACCCATGCCCTCAAAGTCAACATAATCTAGTTCATCCCTCAAATTAAGCTGGATTAATGGGGCTGAGCCATTGAAAATTGGAACTATCAGATCCGTGTTATTTGAACGATGTCATATTCTATACATAATGACACACATACATGAACCTTTCAAATAAAAAAAAAATAATTTCGTTAATACCAAGCACCCTTAGTTTTATTCCATTTCAACATCAACCCACCCTTATTAGAAAACTCTTTAGTTTCACGATTATTTTTAGGTGCAAATTTTCAATTTTGGAATTATATAACCTTTTTATAATATATAGGTAGCTAAAATGGAAATCTCAAAGCAAAGGGAAATAATCACACCGATTACAGAATCCGATGAATGCGAAGGGAGTCAGGCTCAATTTTGACATTTTTACTATTTACTATCTACATTCATCACATTCATCGGCTTCTGTAATTGGGGTGAAGAATTATTCTACTGCTACTGTTCTGATGTAGGTAGAAACGAATGATTTTTTTATTTCGTTGGGTCTTTTTTTTATTTTTAAAAACTTAAAATATTAAATGCTAACAATTCGAATTTAATATTTTATTTTTTGTCAAGATTCTCATACAGTTTACCTTCCATCTGTCAAACAACACAGTGCCAAATTTCATTGGAGGATACCAATTAAGTCAATGGAATAAAATGATTAATTTTCCACCCAGAAATCTTCCAATTTGAATTCTTTACTCTAACATTTCAAACAAAATATTTATAAATTCTTCATAGGTCATAATAGTCACCTATCTGTTTTGACAGTACGAATTAAATATTATGTCAAAATAAAGTTTATTTTCTATCTGTCAAACAGAATGTGTCATTGGAGGATTCCTATGATGTCACTGAGTTAAAAAAATGTTCATGTTTCATTCAGAAAACCACCCATTTTATTTTATTATATTTTTTCTTCAATAAATTAATAAATTTAAATTATTAAAAAAAGTTAATGATTAACACATCTTTTTTTCTATTATTTTTTTTATTTTTGTTTTTAATTTATTTTTATTTGAATTTTTTATATATTAATAAAAAAATTCAAATAAAAATAAATGTTCAACAAAAAATCCTTGAAATGGGTTTTTTTTTTCTCACCAAAAATAAACTCCCAAAAAATTACTGAATTTCAAAATAAAAAAAGAAGGTAACTTTATGAACAAATATCTTCTATGTGTTTTTTTCGTAAATTTAACCATCGTAAATAAAAGAGCCGCATTGTATAACTCTTAACAATGAAAGCACATTCAAATCTAAAGTTAAATTTTTGGAATTTTGTTGTCTTTTGTTCTACTGTGCCGTGGAAGGTATGACGAAAACTAGTTTTGTTTTCGGCTTCGTAATCATCATAAAATCTTGATGTTTTTTTTACACGAAACCAATATATGTACTATGTCGCAAAGAGCAAGTAAAAATGTCTTATTCCGATAATTGTCACTTTTACAGCCGACTATCACAAAAACATCGACCAACCCTGGTATCACAGGTGATTTTATATTGACACTTGCAAAAAACAATTCATACCTTAATACATACATATGTGCCTGTTTACATAGGCATTTTACTGAAGGGCGCATCCAGTGAGACAGGTAGATTTTATGTGCGTAGAAACGAGAAGGATTTTGGCATGGAATTTACCCTTCTCGTTTCTACGCACACATAAATCTACCTGTCTCACTGGTTACGCCTTTCAGTAAAAGGTCTGTGTAAACAGGCACCATGTGTGCAAATTTTCAAACATAACTTCCAGATAAATAAAAAAGGAGTAAATAAGCGATAGAAAAAAAACGAAAAGCAATTTTCTGTGTCTATCATTTATCACAAATCATCTGTGAAGATTGCACCACATCATATGTTCTCTCTAGCAAGCAATCTAGATAACTATCTTTTTGAATTCAATTTCGATTTCTCAATTTTTGATTGTGATCTAACTTGTCTGCAAATGATGAAAAAAAAAATAAATATCAAATGTCACATACCAACTTCAAAATTATTATGCTTCTCTTGTTAACCAGAATGATATGACACTCTCACTCTCATCCATGTTCATATAGGAATATTGTCAACCACCCACCTAAACTCATCACCTCAGTTTGTGCAACTCTTAATCGTATTTCATGAATTTGGACAGTTCCCAAAGAAGGCAGGACTGCAGCAAGAAGAATGATTTCTAAAGTCCATCCAATCGAGATAATTCGGACATACTACTTAAAATTCATCTGGTATGTCCTTTGCGGCAGAGACACAGACACACCAGTTTACCAGTAGTATAGGTACTTATAGGTACCCAGCAGAGCATTCCTTCACATGTCAAACCAAATGGCAATTTCTATCTCATTGAACGTTCCTCATCGTCGTCGGTCGGTTGTCCAATTGAATCGTTTGTGCTCTGGAACTACCATAGATCGTCTATCTAAAAATATATGTATGTATATATTGGGAGGTCAGGGATTTGAATCTGGGGGACGACGACTACCGACGACGCCTTCTTGAATTGAGTTTATTGAATTTATGGCCTCAGAAGTGTTTGATGGCGCTGCGGCGTTATAGTGGATTTGTGTGTCCAGGTGTTTAAGAGAATACACCAAGTCGCAGCCCCCTGCTGTTTGCGAGACAACTATGTACGACGAGCGACAGCGGGCGACGACGCACGACGACAGACGTTGATTACTATGTTGTTATCGTCAACGTATAGTTGTTATCGTCAACGTATAGTTGTCAGATGTAATTGTTCACAAAATCAGTTTCGAAATATTTCCTTTTGATGATTAAACTACTAGATACACTCGAATGTCACCACATAACTCGTATAAACTCAATTATGTTGAGGTTTCATATATTGGAACTTTTCAAGAGGATTTCCGGTGGTACATTGTTGTTTGATTAGAGCGTAATAGAAATTGTGATTGTAAATACATTTTATAGCTTATTATTTTTACAACAAATGTTTGACATACTCATAAATAAAAATGAATGATAAAGAAAGCGGAAATCGTTTATTGAAGTACTGCAATAAATTTTATTTTTATTTAATGCAATATTACCGTTATAAATCAACAAGAACATAAAATAGAAATCAATTTCTTTTTGTTTTCAAATTGCAATTAAGTAATTTCAAATTACATAGTTAACATTGTCATTTTTCTTGAAACAATTGAAAGCTATATTAATTTATGACTGTTGTTTTGACAAGTGTGTGTTTTCAAGTAGATGAATGTACTTTTTTCAAGTTTTTGTTTAGATAACAGAAATCTTCATTTTTCTTTGTTTGGTAAACTTAGTTCAGGGATCTAGTTGAAGTGTAAGATATTTTTTTAATTTTTTAAGAGAGGATATGGCTTATATAAAAGGTTCCACTGTCACAAGAATCGTAGAGACTTTCAATGGACTCCTCCGACGCACAGCTCTCGGTAAGAAATTGAAACAGAGACTGTTTTGCAAAAAGGGACATCGGTTTTGGAAAAAAATTATACAATTTGATAGAGGGCACAGTGCGGTTTGGGGCAGCGGAACGCGATTAACACTATCGCAACTGTGAGAGAATTTCCGGTGTTACAATTACAATTTTTAAATTGTTATTAAAATGTTCAAAACATTTGTCAAAATTTTCAATTTTTTGTCAGAATTTTCAATGTTTTGTCAAAATTTTCAAATTTTTCACCAACTCTTCAATTTAGAATTGAAAATTGATTTTTCACTCAGAAACTTTTAATATATGATTTTATTTTTATTCAGCAATATTTGTATTCCTATTAGATACTAAGTCTGAAATTTCGAAAACGGTTGTTCTTATGAAGAAAAGTGTGAACATACTTTTTGTAAGAAATTTTCTAAACTACAAATTAGTCTCACATATTTTTTCTGTACAAGTGAGCACTAGGGAGATATTTTTGAAAAAACAGTTTGGGGGTTTTTAACCCCCTGTAAAATTATTAGTGGCACTCATATCAATGGGAACTTTTCTCAGTTTTTTAAGAACACGCTTGATACCAAAATTAAGCTTACAGACGATTTTTTCGGAATTGTGCTGTTTTTTATTAATATGAACCTAAAATCCATTATTTAATTCTATTTTTAAATAAGGTTGTTTGAATGAATAGTTAAAAGAAAAATAATTTTCGAAAAATGAAATGAAGCAAAATTTATCAAACGATCCAATTTTTTTTTTTTTTTAATTTGTCAAATTGTCAATTTTTTTAAAAAATTGTTAAATTTTGCCCAAATTATAAAATTTTGTCAAAATTATAAAATGCGAAATTATATTAATTGGCAAATAATAATATTATAAATAATAATAAGCAAAATAATAAAATGCGAAATAATGAAATGTAAGATACAAATTTTGAAATGAAATATTATGCATTTTGATGATTTTTCGAAACGATAACATAGCGAAATAAAAACTTGCCATATGAGCAGAAAAATTCACAAAATTTGTGAATTGAAACATGCGAAATAATGAAATGCAAGATACAAATTTCGAAATGAAATATGCATTTTGATGACTTTGCGAAACGATAACATAGCGAAATAAAAATTGAAACATGCGAAGTAAAAATTGAAACATGCGAAGTAAAAATTGAAACATGCGAAATAATGAAATGCAAGATACAAATTTCGAAATGAAATATACGTTTTGATGATTTTACGAAACAATAACATAGCGAAATAAAAATTTGCCGTAAGTAAGAAACATTCACAAATTTTGCGAAATGAAATATGCGAATCGATGATTCTGCAAAACGATAACATAGGTAGCGAAATAAAAACTTGCCATAAGCAAAATAGTTCACAAAAATTGCTAAATGAAATATGCGAATTGATGATTTTGCAAAACGATAACAAAGCGAAATAAAAACTTGCCATAAGCAAAGAAATTCACAAAAATTGAAAAATAAAATATATATGTGAATTGCTGATTTTGCAAAACGATCAGCAAAAAAAATTAAGAAATAAAATACGCGATTTGATAATTTTGCGAAACGTTAGCATAGCGAAGTAAAAACTTGCCATAACCAAAATAATTCACAAAAATTGCGATATGAAATATGCTGTTTCATGATTTTGCGAAACAATAACATAGCGGAATAAAATCTGGCCATGAGCAGAAAAATTCAAAAAATTTGCGAATTGAAATATGCGAGTTGATAAATTTGCGAAACGTAGCATATCAAAATAAAAACTTGCCATAAGCAAAATAATTCACAAAAAATTTTAAATTAAATATGTGAATTGATGATTTTGCGAAATTTTAACATACAAAAATAAAACCTTGACATAAACAAAAAATTTCACACAGATAAATGTTAAATGATTAAGACAAGAAATTTGAGAAATAAAACCGTCATTTTCGCCACGAATTTTGTTTTTATTTTATCAAAATCTACGTTACGAGGAAGTCGAAAATGATTCTGTGACAAATTCCGTTATTTTAGGTCTCAAAACAAAATAATATAATAGGCGTGATTTTTTGCAAGCCTGGGGGGAATTGGTTGAAAAAAACGACAGCGGGGATTAGCGACGCCATGACAGTAAAAAACATGAAGTTTTCATACAAACTATCGATAACATGTATGTAATTCATGCCGATAACACAGTTTTTCGGTGCGCTTAAGTTAAACCCCGAGAATTCTCTGGGATTAGTTGTTGTTGCATTTAACATGCTAATTGTTTAGCACCGACGTCGTTTTCCAATTCCCCCCCCGGGCTTGCAAAAAACCACGCCTATTATATTATTTTGTTTTGAGACCTAAAATAACGGAATTTGTCACAGAACCATTTTCGACTTCCTCGTAACGTAGATTTTGATAAAATAAAAACAAAACACGGCTAATATGTATATATACAAATTTAGAGAATATCCTAAAAACACTATAATAGAGACCAAATTTCAAACATCAAGAAAAACCTTTACTTAATTAAAAAACACAAATAAAACAGTTTTGAGGTGATATTACCGTAAATTTAGCAAAATTCAGTTTTGTTGACAGCAATATCTACTCACTGTCCAACCACAAATCAATGTACGAAAATTGCTATAAAAAGTTCTTCAAAAGAAAGTAAACTGTTTCGAGTCATTTGGTATGTAGTTGAACCCGATTAAATATCTAATCGAATGATTTCTCAATTGCTTAACCAACATAAAATAGAAAGAAACAAGAATCTAAATCTAACATCAAAACACCTCGTTTTCACATATTTACACAAAAAAACAAAATATCCTTGGCGCCATAAAACACGATTGCTCCATTTCACATTTCGACGAAGTACAAGAAGGAGTCGTCAGCAAAAATACCTACAGAACTAGAGTTATATATAGCTGGCAGCAAAACTCTTTTTTTCTATACAATAAAAAAAAAAAACCTATTGACATTGAACTCAATCATAAGACACCTTCAAGCTCCAAATATCCTTGCCAGGAGCGCAATTGCCTAATAGTTGCATAATGACTTCCTCCTTGACGAAGTGAGGCGAAAAGAGCCTAACAAAAATGAAAAAAAAAAAAACGGTAATCAAACGGCGAAAAAAAAATGAACTCAATGCGGCAAACATATTGTTGACGACGACGAAGTTGACTATACCTGTATGTGCGATATCGTCGATGAGGTAACAGTGGGGCCGATTAACCTTATAAATTGGAAAAAAAATTTCAATAAATTTTGTAGATTTTCAGTTCAAGTTTGCAAAATCTTTTTAATTTTATTTTGATTTTATTTTTGATTTTTATTTATAATTATTAATTTTTTGTGAATATAATTAAGCAATATAAAAAATTGTGAAGAAAACCTACAAACTTTTAGTCAATAATTGGTACTGAAGTTAGAATTGTGTTTCAATGACGTCACTTTCCTGCAGAATTTATAATTATTAATTTTTTGTGAATATAATTAAGCAATATAAAAAATAGTGAAGAAATCCTACAAACTTTTAGTCAATAATTGGTACTGAAGTTAGAATTGTGTTTCAATGACGTCACTTTCCTGCAGAATTTATAATTATTAATTTTTTGTGAATATAATTAAGCAACATAAAAAATTGTGAAGAAAACCTACAAACTTTTAGTCAATAATTGGTACTGAAGTTAGAATTGTGTTTCAATGACGTCACTTTCCTGCAGAAGTCCTGCAGAAGTATTTTTTTTTGTGGTCAAACAAAAAATTTAAGCACGGTTACCAAAAAAAATCTAATTAAATCTTAAAAAAAAGCTTTTGAATTGGCGCACTGTGTTAATAACGTCACTTTTGTACAAAATTAATCTTTTTTTTGTCGAGGTCAATCGAGGTCAAATTCATTTCACGAAAAATTTATCGACATCAAAATTCGGTTACCAAAAAAATAAAATGAAATTCCAAAAGAAAATTAGCCGCGCATTGTGTGTAATTGTCACTGACGTCACTTTTTTGCAGAAGTTTTTTTTTCCAAGCTTCTGTTGAGCTTCATTTAACGAAAAACTTATCGATAGCAAAATTCTGGGAGCCAAGCGCGGTAATCAAATGAGTCAAGAGATAGGTTTTGATAAGGTGTACATTATGTGTCGGTAACGTCACATTTCAACAGAACAGTTTCTTTCCGAGCTCAAAAGTGACCATATTCATTTTCACGAAGAATATAACGATATATCAAAATTCTTGAATAATTTATACTTGACAATCCCACTGTGTCATGAGACTGTGGCACAATTTATCCAATAAAAACACCGGGCTGCACAAAAAAAAAAATATATATATTCGCTCTCTCTGCGAAAATGCAGCAGAATCGATTTCTACTCAAGAAAATTGCTATGTTTCTATTTTGCTCCTCGGTAGACGTTCCCCAAACCCCGAAAACAAAAAAAAACAAACCCAACCCAACCTTGCCATCACACCACACACACCCTTTTCAAAGCCACTTCAGGTTTTACCAACCCACCTATGGGTTTCTTGTTAAGCGGAAGACACACATACTCGAGCAAAAAAAAAAAACAGTTCGCTCTCCTCCAAAATGGAAACCGGAACAATAATATTCGAGAAATAGTTTTTCCTTCGTACTCTACGTCCCAGTGCTCTTTTTCTATCATTTTTCTTTCAGTTTGATTTTAGTTGTTCGAGCTTAATTCATTCATTTTGGACTCTGACAATCTGACAGAAGTGTTGCCAACTGTAACAAAATATTTGATTTTTTTTTTAAGTTACAGAATAATAGTGCCTTATTTTATTTCTTCTTTATTTGAGGATTAAATTATAAGAGAACAATATTATAGAGTTCTAAATTTTCGACAACTGGAGATTGAACTCTTATGAGTAAATTTGTGAAAATATAGAGGGCGCTTTAATTTAAAACTTTATTCAAAATCTTAAAAAATAATCTGTTCAATTGAGTTCAAACTTACTCAATATAATTTTGTTGTGAAGTGCAAAATTGCAAGTAAATCAAAAGTTTTCAAACTTTCCGATAGATGGCGATATCAACATCAGAATGTGTATGTATGTACATAGAAAGCAACTGAACCGATTGCGCTGAAATTTTCAGAGTTAAATCCTCTTAGTAGTGGGAAGGTTTAGAAAGTGGGTTGAGTAAAATACGCCCACTGACACGCCCTTTTTTATAATTTAGTTATCTCTTTAGTTTTCTCTTTAAAAAGTTAAAATTTTGTAATTTAGCTCCCTTAAATATAAAGCATGATATGTGAAACTATCCCCACCCACTACTACGCCCACTTTTATTTTATTTTATTTTATTTTATTTTAATTTTGTCCTTTTTTAACGTCAAAAGAAAACTGCTCTATTGAGCCTAGAACATTAATTGTGTATAGATTATTTTGGAATACCGCCTTCTACCACGCCCACTTTTTTTATTTTAATTTTCTACTTATTTAACGTCCTTAGAAAGCTGCTTGATTGCACTATTATAAGCCTAAAATATTACATGTGTGTAGTTTTATTGGAAAACCACCTACTACCACGCCTACTTTTAATATATTACAGTTGTCTCCTTACTTAACGTCCAAAGAAAGTTCAAATTTTGTAATTAAAATCTTTTCAACCTTCAGCATAGCATGTGTATTTTTTTAATCGCCCACTTTTAAATTTTATTAAATGACGTCACTAAAAAATTTAAATTTTGTACTTCAGAACTATTGCATGGCATGTGTATTTTTTTAATTTGCAAATTACCTACCAAACCCAATTTTTTAGTTTGAGAAATTTTCAATAGGTGGCTATGCGGAGCTTTGCTTGTTTTTTTTTTTATAAAAAAAATGAGATATCACGACTTGAGACGGGAATAATTCCTTTTTTTGTATCTATCAAACAAAAAACTGAAAAAAAAACCTTAAATTCAAAATAAAGTGGCAACACTTACATAATAAAAATCGACATCGATAAATACATACAACAAAGTATTTGAGCGTATCCGAGTATCTTCAGCATCTCTACCTACATCTCTTATAGGTTTGGTTAATTTTATTTCAGCTCACATCTCATATGATGTATTGGGGTCAATGCAGTGGGAACTGGGACTCATGTGGTATCGTGTGGTTGTTGCAAGTGCAGCAGTGCACCGCTTAAAATTTTTTATTTTATTTTGTTTTTAAATTCAGGTAGAAGAAGTTATATCCAACATGGAACTAGGTTAAATGGAAGTGTTTGGCAAACTGAAGCAGTAGCACCAGCAGCAGGATCAAGATGACACAGAAGAATACCTAACTAAATTGGAAAGGTTGGTTAGTATAATAATGGAGACGTGCATATAGTTTAAAACTGTTACCTATGTTTAAGTTGTTGTAGTTTTTTTTTTTTTTGAAGAATTTAATTTTAATTGGTTGATCTCACTTTGGGGAAGCAATTTAATTTATCAAATAAATCGTATCAAAGATATTCATTCATGTGAAAGAACATGAAGGTCAATTATATCTAAATTGAGTCAATTAATTTTTCAATTTCATCCCATGTAGATTGTATAGATGTAGAGTGCTGTTGTTGTAAGTTGTTGGGGGTTTATAGTGTCAGATTTAGAGATTTTCATTCGAGGTTGGTGATTCGAATAATTGAGATTAACAAATAAAATTAATTTTTAAACCCAATGAGGAAATTATAATAAAAGTTTTGAATTTTTAACGTTGGTTTTTATTTGTGTGGCTTAATCCTAATCTTTCTTGAGTAAAGAAGGAGTGTTAAAAAGGAACATAATCCAAAATTCTAGGATAACAAAAAATTATAACCCCAGCACAATTTCAAAGACATAATATAAAGATATAGGAAATATTTTTTGTCCTATATAAAGTTTAAGCCTGCTTTATCTTCTCTTTTTTCAAAGAAACTGTCCCAACAAATTTTGGGTGAATACACAGGCACACACACCTACTATTTTCACTTATAACTTCCTGAAGAAATTATATTCACGATAGCGATAAATTTCTCAGAAAATTAGCATACAGCTGAAATCTGAATGTCCTATTTTAGAATGTAGCACACATTTCTTTGGAAATTTTAATTTTACGTTAAACCACCACTTAATTTTGTTGGGGTCAATTTTAATTCTTAGGCCCAATTTGTCAGTGCAAATTTATCCAAGTTTCAGAGTCTTACTGGAGTTAACTCCTGAAAAATGTTTTTATTTTTGTTTCAGGTCAATTTAGATCCCGATTAATTCATCGTTATTTTGGTGAGTTAATTCTGGATTAACTGAATAGATATTTTTGACAGATGTCTGTTAAAACACTATCAAAAGATAAAGGGCGAAACCATGAAAATCATGTCCGTCAAGTTAGCTCACTTCAAAATTTTAAGAATAATAATTGATTAATATAACGTGAATTTGTCGTGAAAAAAAATAATTAATTAATTTACCTCTATTAATGCTAACTTAAAACTCAAGTAGACATTACTTCCCATCAAAATGAAATAAAAAATAAAGAGTCCCTATGTGATTTAATGTCGGTAATCTGTCATAAATTTGTCGTAAATTTGTAGTAAATTTGTCGTAAAATAGTCTTAAATTTGTCATAATTTTGTAGTAAATTTGTTGTAAATTTCTCTTGAAGGAAGAAAAAATTGTAGCTCTTGTTTTTTTTAATAACCCTTGGTAAAAAACTAGCCCGAGAATTTTTTTCTTTCACGACAATTTTACCACAAATTTACAACAATTATTGAAATTTTCCTTTTTATGTGTTGAGTTAATTGAACCTCTTTTTGGGGGAGGTAATGAAACTTTAAGTATCAACTTAAAAATATCAAGGGTATTTAAATTTACAATTTTATCACAAATTTACAACAATTATTTTTAGATTTTTTTTCAGTTTGGAGTTAATTTTACTCCTTTTTATGGGGTGGTAATGCGTATTTGACTTTCAAGTTAGCAAAAAGAAAGGTAATTAAAAAAAACAAAAGTGTGATAATTCTTTTTCTTTCACGACAACTTTATTTCTAACTTACAACAATTATTTATATTTTTTTTTTCTGTTTGCAGTTAATTTTACCCCTTTTTGGAAGTAGTAATGCTTCTTTGACTGTATAATGCTAACTGTATAATTTGACTGTATAATGTCAAAGAAGGAAAAAGTTCGACAAATTTGTTTCTTTCACGACAATTTTAAGACAAATTTACGACAATTATTCACAGGTTTTTTTTTATTCACCACATTTAAGGGGTTATTTAAAAAAAACCAAGCGGTATAATTTTTTATTTTCATTAAAAATTCACGACAATTAATTAAATTATAAGAACCTTAAAACTGTGAAGCCAACTTGACAGATATAAGTTGTGGCTATTTCAAAGGGACCAAGCTTAAAAGAATTTAATATGAAATTGGTCGTTTTTCTTTTTTAGCCCCGAGCATGGCACTGAGCTGTCAAAAAGAAAACTATGTTACTTTTTAACTCGAAGCGCTCCTAGCTCTCAACTTGCATTTCTTTTTTAGCTCAGAGCTCGACCGGGGCTCACTCGATGAGCTCGGAAAAAAATGACCGAGCACAAAGCTGAGCGCGGCTAACTTCATACAATTTTCATGTAATTTGACAGATATGAGAGTTCAGTGCTCAATTGAGTTTCTTAAATAGATCGGTGCGCTCAGGTCACGCTCTGTTCGGAGTGAGCTCTATTCGCTCAGAGCCCGCTCTGTGCCCCGCTCGGGGCTAAAAAAGAAAAACGCCTATTGTCGCCTACCAGTGCACATAGTACCTATAGTTGTGAGTTATCGATATACTATTGACAGCCCTTTATTTTATAATACTTTTTCTGCGAATCTAACAAGAATGCCTTGAAAACAGAGGTCAAATAGGGTTCAGTGTAATGCCTTATTTCGACATTTATACCAAGCAAAATCAAAACTTTAAACGTCTCTCCTGAAAAATAAATAAATAAACTTCATATTGTTTTCCATGGGGCCATCGATATGTCGACTTAGTTGTAACTCAACCAAAGTCTAGTGTGGACTTATGACCCTGCGCTATTTGTTTCACAAAGATTTTTTGGTACCTATTTCCCAGTATCCGAAAAAAAACCCTACAGGGACTTTCCATCTAAAGCAAATAGAAAATCAAATAGGTTTCTGATGCTTTAGCAAAAAAGCCGTCAGAAAATAAAGAATTTAAAAATATTATGTGCTTTTTCGCTAAGCACCAGAAACCCATGATTTGATTTTATTTGATTTTTTTGCTTAAGATACCCTTTGAGGATTCTTAATTACAAAATATAATGTTTTTATATTTTCAAAAAAATTTATTAATTAGTTTTTACTGAATTTTATTCAAAATTAATATTTTTTAACCCAAGACATATTAAATAACAGACCGTCCACTTCAGAACTTTCCTTTCCTTCTATAATTCTTATACAAAACTTCCCAATTTGTGAAAATTCATTATTTTCATAAAATTTCATTAAACATTATTTCAAAGTTAAAAAATTTCAAGACGAATCTTATTATTGTTCTAAATGAGGCTTTTTTAAATAACAATTGTAGGTATACCTGACGAAAAGCATCCAAGTTGCTTTCTTATTTATTTCTAAGAATTTACTTCTCAACCCATCAAGGATATCAGAGACGTAATTATTATAAGTTACTCCTATTTTTCAATCTATTTAAGTATATACATTTGTATATTTTATCTTATAAACAAAAAAGATGAATTATTTAAGGGATGACAGCTAGTTAATAAGATTGACACAAAAAAGTCATAGTTCATCATTGTTAACGGTCAAGGATCAAGCATCTTAGGAAAGGGTGCCGTGTTATATAAGTCTTCTTTGTTGGTGCTGGTAACAGGAAGCTTTATTACTGTGATGATAAATCTATTTTAATAAAAAGGAAATTGCTTTCTACGCTGCCAATGGTATGTATAGTTATAATTAAGACCATTCTTGTTTTGTTTTATAGGACTTAACAACACATTAATTTTATGATATTTGTAATGAGGATTTCTGGAAGTCCGAATTGTGCCTATATAATATATGATTAAGCTTAATTAATATTTGTTTTGTTTTATTAAAAATACAAATGCAATATGATGCTAATAATATATGATGAATGTCTACATAATCAACAAATGTTGAAAATAAATAAAAAGTAGGTTTGGTAGGTTTAAGATATCTTGTACCTAGATCAGCTTGAAAAATTTCCTTAGATTAATCTTCATAGTAATAAGCATTTTTTTCGGCGCACAGGGTCATAAGTTAAACAAAGCCAAAAACCAAAAGGCCACAATGAAATTTTGACCTACTTGCGCGAAGCTACAACTTAATTATGAGCTTATAACCAATCCATGAGATCCACAAAGAACGTGGGTAATAATTTGCATATCAGAAAATAAGTTGTCCACAATTTGTTTCAAGCAATTCCTTAAATTAAACAAAAAAAACACATTTAAAAATATAAAGGGTGTTTTTTTAGACGTGTGGTTTTCAAGAAGAAATAAAACGCATATAATTTCATGTTATGACTTATGGCTAAGAATTAAGCTTTATTATAAAGATAAGGGTTTGACATTATGTTTTAAAATTGATTTCGGACAAATGGCCACCGCGGCTGGCTCGAATAAATTCCAGCCGAGAGGCCCAATATACCCCAGCTCCAATTGTTGCGCGCGATGGCGGATGGACTCATTCGGGTCTTCTTCGATACTCTGCTCCACAGCAGCAATAGCATCTTCGGAGCGCACTGTACGGCGTCTCTGAGGATGCGCATTATCCACTAGAGTAAACGTGGTGCGAAACCGATCCATGGTTGCTCGAATTACTCTGCTGGGCGATTATGTCGACAGAATATGGACGCAGCGCTTGATGCGTCGTGTCGCGCGAACCGAACCATTGTTTTGGTAATAAGTTTGCACGATTTGCAAACGTTGTTCAGGAGTAAGTCTATTCATTATGAAATGGCAAACCAAACTGAGCATAAATCAAGTGACAGTTGTCAAAATGACCGACTCCGAAAAAAGTATTTCCAGATTGAAAACCACTCGTCTAAAAAAAAACCCTTTATTTGTTTCGTTGGACAAACAATTCCAATAGAAACCATTTTGCTATAAAAACGAAAAGTTTAATAATAAAGAATAAACGATTTTTGTTGGTAAACAATAAAAAGAGTGCAGTATAGACAATTAAAACCCAGTTGGCCCCATCTTCTTAAATTCTCAGTTGTGGGAATTAAACGACTTTGATTTTGAAGATGTTGCTATAAAAAACGAAATGTTAAATAATTTTGTACTAAAGATAGACAAACGAATATTTTGGTGTACAATTATAAACAGTTCGTGGAAAAACGAACCCACTTGGCCCACTCTAAGTCATGAAATTTATTGACAGCAGAAGACTTTATTTGTTTTTGGGGATGTTGCCATAAAATAGAAAAATTGAATAACTTTTGAACTAAATATGGAGCAAAATTATTTCTTTCTTGACTAATATGCAGACAAAAGGTGGACAAACGATTCCAATAGAAACAATTCTGCTTAGTGTTTTAAATTTTTATGTTAGTTGCTATAAAATAGAAAAGGTGAATATTTTTTAATCAAGGGTGGACAAACGAAATTTGAACAGTCATAAACGAGGAGTGGGCAATCGAATCCACTTGGTCCAATCCTCCTGAGTTATTAAATGGGGGTTGTATAGATGACTTTTTAGTTTGTGATAGTTCCTATAAAAAAGAAATGGTGAATATATTTTTTTTGAATTAAGAGTGGACAAGTGAAATAGTTTTGGTGGATTATCAAAAGTGGGTAGTAAACAATCATACCCACTTGGCCTCATTTTCCTAAGATATCAAATTGCGGTGTTAGACGACTTTTTAGTTTGTGAAAGTTGCTATAAAAAAGAAATATAATTTTTTTTTTTATTAAAAGTGGCCAAACGAAATTTTTGGAAGAAAATCATGAAAAACGAACCCACTTAGTCCCATTCTTCTATAAGCTATTAATTGCAGAGGGAAGACGACTCTTTTGAGTGTGGGGTTGTTGCTATTAAAAAAAGGAAAAACTTAATCTATTTTTTCCAAACATACGATTTTTTTAGCTTGAACAAACGATATACCTCGACCTAAAATTTTGACTTCGGGTTTCGGATTCAAACAGCTTAAAAAAAAATACTTAATTGATCATTACGAATTATATCGGTTGTTTAAAATGAAATGGGACGGCTAAATATTTCCTAAGGAAAAATATTTTGCAAAAAAATCAAGATTCATGATAAAAGTCATAGCTGTTAGCCCAGTCGGAAAAAATTACCCACCTGGAAAAAATTTAACTGTGCAATTTTCTTTCATAATTCGTTAGAAGCGTTTATTAATAGCATATGAGTAGTTTTTTCGGGAAAATCGGGATGGAGCTTAAGCCACCATCTTGGAAAAAATGACTTAATCCTTAAAAAAATGACTTGAAATAAAAAAAAAAACATTAAAAAACAACGGCAACACTTATAGTGTCCTGTTTAATGTTATATCTTTTTTTAAAGCCAGAAAGACATTCTCTAATTTTATTTTTATAATATTTTTATTTGAGTGGATACTTTTTGAAAAATTAATTTTCAAACTCAAAATAAAAAAAAAAAAATTTTAAAAAATTGAAAATTATTTTTTTTCGAAATTTTTCATTAATTTTCCAAAAAATATGCCCTGAAATAATTTGATTTAAAAACAGAATTTAAGATTGGGTTTTTGGCTTTAAAAAAATAGTAAGTGTTGACGTGTTTTTTAATCATTTCTTTTTTTCTATTTTAAGTAAATTTTTTTAGAAAATCCCAGATGGCGGCTTAAGCTCCACCTCAAAAACCACAAATATGGTTCCTCCACAAATTGTGAAAGAAAGCTGTAGGTACGTTTCCATTAATTTGGCTTCAATACTTGGTTTAAATTGCTCTAAAAATCCTATTTCCACTAAAAAAGAAGTAAAGCGCATTTTGTTATTTTCAAGTTTCTCAAACACTAGGAGACATTTTAGCATCTGGTTTTTAGCGTTTGACTAAGAATTGATAAGAGCATTGAAGGTAAGAAACATAACTACAACTCAATAACGTAAATTTTTTAAAAAATTAATTTCGATTTTTTTTTTTAATTTTTTTTTAAATTTTTTTTTTTTTTTAAGGTTGAGTTTTAAAATTATTTTTTCAAAAACTATTTATTTAATTTATTTATTTAAAAATAGGATTGAAGAATAGATTTCTGGTTTTAACAACTGTTTGTTGTTTGCCGTTGCCGTTGTTTTTTATTGTGTTTTTCTATTTTAAGTCATTTTTTTTTTGAAAATCCAAAATGGTGGCTTAAGCTCCAGCCCGATTTTCCCGAAAAAACTTCATACCGATGTACATATATGCTCCTAAAAAGTGCACAGTAAAATTTTTCTAGGTCAGATCTTCTTTTTTTTTTACTGGGCTAAGTGGCAACTTTGGTGTTTGAAAAAGAAGTACAAAGCATAAGCCCAAAAGTTGTCACCTTCGGAAGATGCTATAATTTTTGCAAATGGCGGTAAAAAAGCAATCGAAACAATTATTCCACCTTTTTTAGAAGTAGGTATAGTGATGCATGTCTTGTTGAAGTCTATTTTGTATCTGTTAACTTCACAAATGTCAAAGTAGAGTTGACATTTGCCGCCATTTGCAAAAATTATAGCATAAAGGTTAAAAATTCTGACTTGGTCAAAATTCTTTATTAAAAAATCTGTTTGTCAAGTCTATTTGCAAATAATATATAAAGTTTAAAAAAATGTAAAAAGCGCACACTTTTTTAAATCTTTAGAATTTTTTTTTTAATATTTGCAAAATTTTGTAAAAAAAAATTTTCAAAATTTGAATTATGTAAAAAAAATCAAATTTGAAAAATTTTTAACGGAAGAAGGTAAGCATTATTTTATTTTATACTCGCAGAATTTTGTTTATCCGAATACAAAAAAAAAAAACAAAATTTTTAAAAGCAGAATTTTTATAAGGGAATTCATAATTTTCAAAAGCAGAATTTCGACCCGTTCTCTTTTTTTTCTTTTTAATATACAAAATAAAGCAATTTTGGAATTTTTTAAAATTGTGAAAAATCTTGTGTGAAAAATGTAATTTTCCAATTTCCAATTTTTTAAAAACTATTTTCAAAAAAAAACCTAAAACAATGGTCATTTTGTATTCTGAAGATTTGTTCTAAAGTTTGTCCTCAGTAATTAATTTTTTTTATTAAAATTCTTTCTCAAGTCGAAATTATTTCCCTTAAAAAATAATCTCAGATGTAGGTTCCATTATTTTGAGTGACCTAGGCTTAATGAAGGTCTTATTTAATACAAGTTAATTATACCTTCATGATTGATGTGATTATTTTTCTAGTCTCTCTTATAATGAACTTCAAAAACTTACTTATAAATCAATTTTATTAATGTGCTTACATCATTGGATTCTCCAACCTAGTTTCAGTCATAATCCCATCAATTAAAATCGACTTACCTAAAAATAGAAAAAAAAAAAAAACATTATTAACAATTAACAACCAATTTGTAAAACAAAAACAAACAACATACACATCAAATACAAAAAATTTTATTCCTTAAATTTAACGACTTCCAAGATGATATCAATCAATATCAATTTCGTGTGATCCCAAAATAATAATAATAATTCCATTGTGTAAATCATCTTTAAAGAAGAAAAATTAAGTTAAAGCTAAATTAAAAACTCGTTACGAAATAAAATTATATCCATAATATATCTTATTATGTATACTTCCTTAACATTGCCAGCCATAAAATCAGAATACTATTACCCATCTAATTAATTCAACATCAATTACCCACATACACACACACCCATATACACATGCATTCATTATATTTTTTTACATATATGTAGAATAGACATCACAGTGTATATGAGAATTTATTCAGGAAAAACATTCCATCGTTTTATTATTGCAATTTTGATTTTTCTTTTCTTTTTGTTCACGCCAGCTATAGCAGCAGCAGCAGCGTCCCACTGCCAATTGTCGTCTTTGAAAACAAGACGAAGAAATTCAAAGAGAAACAAATTTATAAGCAGATGAAATTAGACAGACAATTAACGTTAATTCACTAACATTATACAAACATACATATATCAGAGTCTTGTATATACATACATTATACATACAGCAAGTAATATCCTTCCCGATCTCCAGGCTTCTAGACCTCCAGAGTTTCTGCAAGGTTCATGGCTTCACGTTAAGGAAATTATATTCACTGCAAAATTTGTTCACAGGTCCGCAATTCGTGTACCTATGAGGCCAACTAGGCGCCCTTCCATGTAAAAAGAAAATGCTAACTTTAAAAAGAAAGAAAAACTATACCATTTACGTTCTCCGAGAAGAAGAATCTACGATAAGCTGAACTATAAGTTTTGCAAAGTGTGAAAGCACGATGTAGAAGCATTGGTAGCTTGAAAAAGCAATAATATACTGTTTACGATTTAGCAGGTAATAATATATCGTTTACGATATAGCCGGTAATATTATGTCAATTACGATATAACAGGTAAAACTATATCATTTACGATATAACGGGTAATAGATACTTTATCGTTTACGATATAATGAGTAATACTAAATCGTGCGCGATATGAGAAGCAATACTATGGCATTAACGATATAGCATAGTGTGAAATTATATTATAAGGCAGTCCTGAGTACTTTCTACCTATACGATATCACTTATACGATATATCGGTTTTGTTACAAGATTTTACACTTTATGAAGTAAAAAAGCAAGCATCTTACGATGAACTACATATTGTGAAAAACTTAATATCACACACAGCTTTGAAAAAACTGGACATGTGTGAAGATTTAAGTTATAAACAGTCCAGGACGACCAATTACGATCTACTTGTGTGAAACTACGAAATGGTGCAGGCACTTTTATATACAAGAAAATCACATTTGCATATACCGGGCTTGTACTTGCCAAGTACAAGTCAATACCGTTTACGATAAACAATTTTCAAAAAATCTTAATACTACGAAATAAACACTTTCAAGGATTTCAAAAAAATCTTCTACCTTTGGGCCTTAGTATGGATAAATGCGGTTGTGTTTGGCGCGCATATGTAATTAGTTTTGCTATTTTACCTTCTTTGCGTGAGATTTTGACATTAGACGACTTGCGCGTGTTGGTGTATATCTACATACGTATATGTTCTGTATGCTTTGTATCTGTGTTTACATTCAATTAATTATAGTCCCACTCTGTATCCATAAAACGTGAATTATAATCTCATTTCTGCAAAAGTAGCAAGGCAGAACCAGAGCACCACACATCAGAGCTATTTGAAATGAAACTTGAGTATAAAATGGACACAGGAGTTGTTCTCTCTACATATATATATATAAATGTATAGTTCTAGTCTTTGGACATCAGAAGTAGCAGCAGAAACAGCAATAGTGTAGTACTGTCAGGCGTTAGAGGCTTTAACGACGCATTTAGCCACCACAAAGATTTCGAGTTTAGAGAGTCAAGTCACATGACAGACGAGGGGATTGGCCATTTGATCTCGTTTCCTGGATTGTATACGTTACAGTATATAGCGAGCGCACTCTGATGGCCATAATCGTAATATGTTATCCCTTCTAGCCTCGAGGCGACCAATCAACCCCGCAAACATTCAACCCGCAAATACCACAACGAGTTGCAGTCAGATAGCATTTTATATTATTTCCGAGCTAATTAAAGTGCAGCAGGTCTCTGGAATGTCACGGCTTTGGCTTTGGCTATTGGGTTGGTGTTGGCTTGGGTTGGGTTTGGGGGAGCTGCTACATACATACTATTTATACATAGTAACTTTGAAAGGGGGCAGATTGGTATTACAGTGCGTCCGTCCAAGCCACCATAATATTCATCTCTTTGCCATAATTAATTCTACCTTCACCTTTGGGATTTGGTATATGACTTTGTGGTGGTTCTGTCCATCGTTGTCGTCGTCGTTCTCGCCACCAACAAACGGACGAGCAAACGGATAGATTTATTCATTTGCATGAATCTAATAGGATTGAGGATTATTCATTTATGAGAGAGGTTATCTGATTTGGAAAAAAAAGAGGAAATATGGTTGACCAAAGTTTCTTGGGAATATTTATATTTTTCTTCATGTGAAATGAATTAAAATGGAATTTAACATAAATGAATTCGAGTGAAATTGAAATATTTATAGAAAACCATTGGCGTGAAATTTTTAATTTCACCTTGCACAACTTCTAATTTTATACCAAAATGAATTAATTAACAAAAATCTAACTTTTTCACAAAAACTTAACTCATCCTATTTATTCGCATACCTGCTAAGTTTTAAATATGACTTATGACAAATTGTGGAACCCATTCTTTTATAATCCACAAATTCCATTTATTTTCAGAACATATTCATTGATTGTATGAAATAGGTGGTTAAATTCTTCACATAACTTAACCTTATGTGTGCTGCAAAATCTAAAGTTCATCCTTTGTTAGATTGTGGAACGCATTCATTTATCTTCCAAATCATCTATTTTGATTGATCAAAATTTCAAGCTTTTTCACAAAACTCCAGCCTGAATTTACAGTTCCGTTTTGTGGAATTTAAAATAATGACTTTAATTTTTTTAGGAACACATTTGTATCTCATAAAACCTTCTTTATTGAGTCAACATCAACTGATTCATTTAAAAATAAAGTATTTTCATATAAAATCATTTTATTTTTTTTAGCATCTAGTGTAGTTGAAAATAAGGCTTCTGCAAAGTTGTGGAACGCATTTATTTATCTTCGAAAACTGCTATTTAGAGCCAAAACTAATTTATTGACCAAAAGGTCAAGCTTTTCACATAACATTTACCTAACTTTTGTTTGTCGTGCTCTGTTCAATGTAAAAAAGTTACCTTAACTAATTTGTGGAACGCATTCTTGAATTTCTTTTTTGAGTCGAAATCAATTAATTTACTTAAATATCAAAATTTTTTCATCATCCCATCAGTTTATTATTTGCTGTAACATTCATGGGTTTCGTAAACCGAAAACGATTGAACGATATCGCTTTGCCAATACCCACCTCTATCACATCTAAAGAGAAAGATGGGGACAGCTATTGCCAACGATATCGTTTTCGTTTTACGGAATAAGGCCGCAGGAAAATTGAAAATATATCCTTTGTAAATTTTTGGAACGCTGTTGTCGATTTTCAAAATAACTTCAGCCTTTCTTACTAAAGAAGTCTAAAAATGGTTTTTGACAATTGTGGAACTCATTCCTTAGCTTCTATTTTGATCCAACATGAATTGCGTTACCAAAATACAAAATTTGTTCGCATAAATTCAGCCGATAAGTAGAGCTCGTATGTTGTTACATTAAAAATACGGCTTTTTAAAATTGTGGAACGCATTCATTTACCAACCACAGTATCTATTCTGTGCCAAACTGATCGGATGACTAAATTGTCGATTTTTAAAATAAATTCAGTTATTTTTTTTGCAATTGCATACTAAAAAAAGCCTAAAAATTGCCTTTGAAAATTGTGGAACGCATTCATTTACCTTTTACAGCTTTTACTCTCATTAAAAACTGATTGGGTGATTAAATTCTTGAAATAACTCCAATCTCTATTTTGCAATCACCAAAAAAGCCTAAAAATGGCTTTTGAAAATTGTGGAACGCATTCATTTACCTTTAACAGCTTCTACTCTGATTAAAAACTGATTGGGTGACTAAATTGTTGATTTTTAAAATAACTCCAGTCTCTATTTTGCAATCACAAACCAAAAAAAATTTTAATATAAGCTTGTGAAAATTGTGGATCGCATTCATTTAACTAGCAAAGCTTCTATTTTGGCCCAAAATTATTTATGTTACTAAAATGCAAAACTTTTTCAAATAATTTCAGCAGATTCTCAGTCCTCGTATGCTGTTAAATTACAAATATGACCTGTGAAAAATTTTGGAACGTATTCACCTTTAACCTTTCACAATTTCTACTCTAATTTCAAAATTGATTGGGTGACTTAATTGTCTATTTCTAAAATATTTTTAGCCTATATTCTGCAATCACATGTTAAAAAAAGTCTAACGTATTCATTAACCTTTGTATTTTAAAACAAATTAAATAGATTGACGAAAATATTCATATCTCAGAATTTTCGAATTTTCCTTGTTGTTGTGTGATAAATAATAGAACTCATAAGTTTTGCACATATATTCGTTTTCCAATCAAAAACCAGAAGAAACAAAAAATACACAACGCCCATTCAATTCTTCATTGATTGGGTCTTATTCAAATAACACTTATTTATTATTCCAGAATTGATCAATGTCACACCACACTATATACCCACTATATGCAATTCATAATATCTAATCGACTTTCCAAGAACTCATCCGGAACATCAATTAAAAGCTTAATATATTTAAATGCACAATAAATATGCAAAAAAAAAAAACATACAAAAACAATAGAACTCATTCATAAACTAAAAATAAAACCAGATACTGGACGGAAATCTAAGTTTACAATTATGTACAACAATTTCATCTATATAATATGTAGAACAACATTATTTTATCAAGAACCACTTTATATATTACTTAAATGCAAAAAGCAATTTAATGATAAGTCTATGATGGTCTGCTTTGATTAGCATCATCATCCTGGTAATATTATACTCCTCTTTAGACTGCACATATATGCATATGGTCTGGTCATTCATTTGAAACAATAATAAATTTTAACAAGAACACGAACAACTGCGTTGATTTTGCATCTAAGTATATCGTTACTTAGTTAAATCACAGAGGCGTCCGCAGTTGGCGACAATTGGGGTTACTTATATCCCTTGATGGGTTTTGGACTTAACTCTGCAACAGCAGCTTTATTACGCCCATAATATTCACTCGATACATCCAGATTAAAACTTTAATCCGGATGCATTTACATTGAATTTGGATACTTTACATCTGAATTTAGATTATAATCTGGATGTATCGAGTGAATAATATGGGCGTTAATCTTTTAGAACCTTTCCAGCATCAGCTGAAGTTTAAACAAAAAGATCTTCACAAACATAAAAAAATGTTGATGGTCCGAGGATACAAATACACGATTTACAAATTTATTTGTACATAAAGTTGCAGATATGTATTTCAGAAACAACTACTATTTCAATAACAATATGTTCATCAAATCTGACAAAAATGTAGTTGATTTAAGAAGATGTCATGTTATTTTAACATGAAATTCTTGAAAAAAAATAAATTCCACACCTTTTTGACAAGGCCGCAGTGTTAACTTTTACAAAGTTTTTTGTTGTTTTAACATTGCATGTTATTTTTTTTTTTATAAATTAATGTAACTCAAGTTTTAAGAATTTAAGAATGCAAAGTTATTTAAACATGAAATTCTTGAAAATAAGAACACCTTTTTGACAAGGCTGCAATGTTGAATTTACCATGTCTTTGTTATTTTAACATTGGCTCTAGTTAATTTAAATTTTATTACATAAACGCTATTATATTGATATTGTTTCTTTTTGAGTAATTTTGTAATAAAATATAATAAAATTTTTTAGCACCGCTTAATGAAAGATTTTGTATGTACATTATGTGTGTATATCTATTTCTTAAGATTTGTGTCACTTTTAGGTACTTTTCACACTCATCATTTAGCGTGGTTTAATATAGGCCGTTGACTTATAGTTTCATATCATTTTTACTGATTTTTTATATAATAAATTTAACCTGGTCTTGTGTTAAACTAACACTGCATCTTTCATTTAATATTTACTTAACAGAACTTTCATGTTTGAGAAACAGTTTTTTCTTCAGATTTATTTACTTAACATGATACCATTGTTAAAATAAACATTTTATTTTCTCATTAAAACAAATTGAAACAATATTTTATAAACCTTCTCATTGAAACAAATTGCACCAGAATTCCCTTCAATATTTTAAATAAAAAAATTTGTGTGTTAAATTTTACCTGATCGACTAGGAAAAATATATTATCCTACTCCCCTGTATCTATACTTATTTTCTATTCTATATTTATTCAATAATATTCTCAACCCACATTTTTGCTATCTATTTTTGAACGTGTATCTACATATCTAAGCATTTATGTAGCTTTTGGGTTCAACCTGAATCCTGTTTTATTTTTTTTACATAGATTTCTACTTCGAAAGCATCTTTTATGTTTTGCTGTTTTTTTTTTTTTTTTTTTATAAAATGTTTTCCCAGTTGATCTATTTTTCAAGTCAGGTAAGTTCAGTTAATCAACCTAATGGAATACATCTTTCTCTCATTCTCTATTGGGGTTTGTTCCATTTGGTCTTCTGCAATTCTGGAATATCTACAATTCTACATATCTATCTATATCTATAGTAAATAGTTGTGCCAGAACACATCACATGCAAATAATGTTCGAATACAATAACAAAAAAAATCAGAGCATTTCTATTGATATAAAGAATGCTATTCAGGTAAAAAGCACGTACATCAGATGCTGCTATATAGATAGATTCGTTTTAAACATCAAGCTTGAAGTTTTACTAATAAGCCGTGGAATTCTTTTCACATCGGGAATTGTTTTTTTTTGTATATTTTTATATATAAAAAAAAAAAAAAAAAAAAAAACAATCAAATCAAATCAAGCCAGATTTGTTCTTTTAGCATGGTAAACCAATTAAACGAATAAAATACCGCAACTATATTAACCCACCTACTATAACTGACCTAACCCACCAACATACCGGCTTTTTATTGTAGACCATAACCATGGTTTTTGAATGAAATAAAAAGCGCAGTATTTGCAAACATTTATTCAAAGGCTTTAGGAAGTGGATTGGGTCATAAAATTAAGTCGCTGAATGCGTCGCACAAACAGGTTCACTTAGACGAAAAAGTAGATTCTAATTGAAACGACTGGCTTAGAAGAGCCAGTTTTAGCTATCAATGAAAATTGTAGTTTCTAATGTTAGCTATAATTTAGTGATTATTTTGCAATGAAAATATAAAACTTATGACTAACTTACTGCAGAATAATAATCATTAAGTAAGTTCTATAAAAGTGTGAATGTTTTGTCTTAAAAAAAATTTTGTTTGACTTGAAAATAATCAGTCCAATCGTCAATTTAATTGCAACTTTATTTTTCCCCAGAAAAAAATGTATCTTGGAAAAAATTTTTCCCATTGCAAATCTCCCACGAAAAAAAATTTCCCCGACAACTTACTTGCGGAAATGTTTGCTTTGAAATAAGAAAAAAGTTCCCTAAAAAATCATTCACGATAGCTTTTTTGCTAAAAGGAATATTTTCGCTAATAATTTCGAGGCGCAGGGTCATAAGTTTAAAGGTCATAAGTCCACAATGGTCTTATGACCTACTTGGGTGGGTCATAAGTCCATAAATCCCACTTGGGTGGGTCATAAGTCCACAATTGATCCACATGAAATTCTTGTGGATTTGTGACCCATCGCTTTTTGGTCTTATGACCCACTTCGGTGGGTCAGAAATCCACAATGTTCTAATTCTCTCATAATTCGTCATTACGTCGTATAAACAGTGAGGTATATATGGGGGCATGCTTCCCCCCTGCAACCCCCCAGCTTGGGGACACAATAGGATTTGGGATAGGTGCGAGGTTTTGTGTATGCAAAGTTTATTTTGCATTTAAAGAATCCATGAATCTGGATCTAGATACTTTGCATACACCCAACCTCGCACCTATCCCAAATCCTATACTCTATAATAAGCCCAAGCAGGGGGCATACGCCGTAATGCTGGATGCTAGCACTGTATTTACATACATATGTAAGCAAGCGAAAAAATGAAAAATTTGCTCGAATTTTTCACTTCTACTTTATAATAAAAATAAAATAATAAAACATTTCCTTGGGTAGTTTTAAAAAATTCCAGAAAATATTTGTAGACTTATGACCCACTTCCTCACTTGAATTAGGGAATATTGACCCACTTCATTATGGACTTATGACCCACCATGTGTCCAAAAAATTCACAAATTTGTATATTTTTTTTTTTTTAATTTTTCGGAAGTATACAATTTTTGTTTGACTTCGGGTACAGTTTAAGACTGAAACATGTAGAAATTCGAAGAAATACACATTACGACAAAGTCCCTGTTGATAATTCTCTAGTTTAAGGTAGAAAGGGTTTAAGTCAAAAATGACTTTAAGGACAGAAGTCATCAGAAAATAGGTAAGAAGTTAAATTTTTTGGTCTGGAGCTTGATGTTATGACACATGACCGTTTTGATGATTGTTTTGCATCATTAATTTTTCTAAAAAAAATTCAAACTTCAAACTTTAATTTTATTTTACGAAAAATACTGACTTAACCCACCTTTCCACCTGGCATCAGATAATTTATATTTTAGCTTTTCTTAAAAATAGTGACAAGTTTCCTGGGTATTATTCTACAAAATTTCTCCAACTTGTCTGACAAATGTTCAGTTCATAGAATATTGGCAGGCGACACAATGACCTGTTAAAAACAACGACTAATTTTTCAATTAAAATTTTGTCATTGTGAAAATAATAATAAAAAAAATTGTTAATTTTAAATTTTTGTCATCACATTTTAAATAGCAAAATTGTCACTTCACTGCCAACACTTAACCGAAACTAAACTGCTTGTCACTTATTATCAGCTAAATACAGAAAAATATGTAAATTTAATTTTTTTTTTGATATATCAGTACAAATTTGTCAATAGTATTTATGACAACTCTCGGAAAATTCTTGACAATTCATTGTCATGACAAGTTGTTTATGATTCGAAAACATGAAAACTAATGAAGTATATTTCCCGACAATTCTACAACATTGTCAAATTATTTATGAATCAGAAATTTGACAATACTGCAATTTCCAAATTTACAAATTGTCATCTGTCGCCTGTCAAACTTGCCAATTTTTTTTAAACAGTTCCCTGGTTTTAAGATTGTAACGGACCTGTCATAATCCGTAACTAATGTAAGTCAAGTAAGAATTTCCACTTAAATATATTAAGCTTCTAATATTATGGATTAATTTTCGTGAACTTGTCGTAAATTTGTCTTGAAAGAAAAAAAAATTGTCGTGCTTGTTTTTTGAAAAATTAACCTCTGGTAACGCTAACTGAAAAGTCAACTAAGCATTGTCACTCTCCAAAAAGGGATAAAATATATTCAAAACAGAAAAAGGAGTGTGTAAATGACTGTCGTAAATTTTTCGTAAAATTATCGTGAAATTTTTTCTGTTCGTGAATTTTTTGTAGGTAATTAAATTATTATTTTTCGAGTGCTATGTAACTAAACTTTTAAATTGAATAAAATAAAATAAAATAAAATAAAATAAAATAAAATAAAATAAAAGACAAACACCTTTACGTTACATAAAATTTTGTTTAATAAATTTATTTAACAAAAATAAAATTTTATGTAACGTAAAGGTGTTTGTCTTTAATTTTATTTTGTTCAATTTAAAAATTTTTTGTAAGTCAAAAAAAAACTTAAAATCTAGCTTTACTACCAAGGCAAATGAAACACAAGCATCATGGCGGACTTCTGCTGGATGTAAAAGCGTGATGATCCAAACAAAATCGATCAACCGAAATTTTTCAGAGAAAAAAAGGTTTTACAAGCCTCTATAAATTTTTGTAATGAGGTAAAGTGGTGTCAAAAAAATAATTTGTCGCACCCTTTTTTCTTAAAAAATCCCAAATAAGAAAAAAAAACATAAAATAATTTTTTTGATGGGAAATTAAGGAAGCGGAAAACCGCTGCGGAATATCCGACTTAGCAAAAATAAAGCAGCTAGAATTGAAAAAAGGGCGCGATAAATAATTTTTTGACACAACTCATAGACATAGGCGACTTTATTCAAAGTGGGTTAATTCTTAATTAACCATGACTTTAACAGGTTCCAATTAAGTGGCATCTAATCTAAAATAAAGATAAAAATCGGCTGATTAGCGATTTCCATGATTATAACAACTCAAATTTTGTATTCCCCGATAAAAATTTTTGCTAACAACAACATTCGATGATATACCAGTTGCAATAATTCTTAATTAAAAATAATCAGCTGTGAACAAAGTGGCCCTTAGTGAGTACCTACCTGAAGTATACACTTTTTTATTAAATGCGTTTTCGAGGTGAGCTCACCCTAGAGCATTTCGGAACTGAGCGTAGACTTAGTGAACATTTCTATATTAGAGTACTCGTATAATGTGCACTTTTATCTACAAGATCATAAGTTTTATCTACGAGATTATGAGTTTTATTTACGAGATAATGAGTTATATCTACGAGATTATGAGTTTTTGCCGTGAGCTCACCCAAGGATTATCATAGCGTCTTCTAAAGTGAACCTTACTATCTGCGACTAGGTTAATCATAGTGAACATTTCTTTCTGTGAACTAGTAAAGGTTCTCTACAAAATACCTATTTTTGGTTTTGAGTCTATTTTTATTTTCATTTTTTTTTTTCTTCCAGATAATAAAAGAAAATGTCCCACAAAATCCTTGTAAGAAAGGATATTCTAAAGCAGCCAAATAATAGCTAAAAATAAACAAAATATTAAGCTTATATTTATGTATCCAGCTTTTAAAACCCCTCCTTACAACAACAAAAAAAAGACAACAACATCTGATATGTAAAACCATATTATATTTAATCTATATAGCTATTCAAAATATCGATTAGTTCCAGTCGCTCTCGCTCGTCGGCGTTGGCAGTGACGTTGTAAGACTGAAGTAGTTTTTTTTTTTTTTTTTTTATTTTTTTATTTTTTTATTTTAACGACATTCACAAGCTGTGTCGTGCTGTGTTGTGTATATCGTTAAAAAAAAAGTGGGCGATATGTGTGGTAGGTTGAATTACGAAGGATATGGATATAAACAAAATTGTGCAGTTAATATTCCCCCAGAGAAAAACACATGTTTCTACTGCATGGATATCGATGTGACTTACTAATAAAACGTATCCGCCATCCGCGCTTTTTGTTTCATAAAAAAAAAGAAAAAACAACAACAAAAGTAAAAAAAAAAAAAACAACTTGTGGGCGAATGAAATCAATTTGTGTTGGTTGAGTTTGTTTTCTACTTTCGACTTTTCCAAACAGAAGGTCAATATGTCGATTGGTTGGTCGTAGTAGTATATACAAAATGACACTCTTGAGAATACCTTTTATGGAAAGTGGATTATGACGTTTCGAAATACAAATAAAAAAAAAAAAACATAAAATTAGTTTTGAAAGAATCTAGAGCGAAAGTGGTCAACTAGTTGTTGTATAGGTCTGATTGAGGAGGTGGTAAGTCTATAGTAAGTAGAAGGTGGAAGGTGGTAGTTGGAAAATGTACTTCACCGTCGTCGTCGTATGAGTATCTCAAAGATAGATTTTTTTTCATTTCTATTTTTTTTTATCGTGAGGGTCGTTTGGTGAAAGTTAGATTTTTTTTTTGAACTAATATGAAGGAAGACATTGATTGATTGAGCAAAACGGAAATAACCAAACTTAAAAACGATGTGATTAATTATGCTAATCGATTTCATTTTGTGTTTATATAGAATTTTTGTAGGAAAAACTTCTTGTAATATATGATGTATATATGTACATATGTATATTGAACCTTTTATAAAAGTCGTGCGTCATGGTGAAGAAGCAATGCGGTGTCATGCGACTTCAACATTTATAAGATAAGTGCAAAAATTCCGTGACAATTCCTCGTATTTTCGTCATTGGAAGAACACAACTTGATGTTAGTTAAAGGTTTTGTGAATTTTGACAAGGGAATCAGAAAAGATAGTTTTAAACATTATTAAAGGCAAGATGAAGTACTATATTATGTTTAGTTATCAAGAAGGTAAAACCTACACCTAGATCTGAATTGATCCAGGTGATTGAACAGAACATTAAAATAGATAGAATTGACGTTTAGAGTGTAGAATCTTGTAAGTCGTTTTTGAATGTTTTTTTTTAGAAATCAAAAGAGACATGCCCAAATTCGTTTACAAACTATAGTATGAGGTTTTGAATAATGCCTTATTCTGTAAAGTGTTCAATGTGTAGAACAACGCTGAAATTTAAAAGGTGGGTCTGATTCTGCTGATTTTTTTCGCATTAATAATATTTTTTTGTAATTTTTCGACTTACGAGGCCCTGAACTTTAACCGTCGAATAAGTAACTTTGAAGTAGTTAGGGACTTTGTCTACCTATATTCCGGCCCCAGCCATTGATACCGGCCGCGACGTTTTGGTCAAACGAAGAATAAATTTTGCCAAACGCTCCTTGTTTTGATGAAGAACTCTTTGCAGCAACTTTTCATAAGACACCAGTTATTCCGGTGTGGTACAGAGGCATGGATCTTGTGAAAGGTGGAAGAGAATACTGGAGACTGTTTTGAGAAAAAAAAAAGTATCCGTTTATGATGGTTTTTGGTCCTATTTGCATTTATGGTGAGTAAAGGATAAGATACAACAACGAACTGTCAAGAAAATAGACTATGACCATAGAGCTAATGACTCAGGTAGTTGCATCATTTATATAGAACTTATCAGTGCTGCCATATTCTTGAAAATCAATTTTCATACAATGCGCTGATTTCAATCATACCGGAGGGAAAATTGTCACACGCAAAACAAAATTTTTTTTTTATTGAATGAAAAACGAAAATTGTAAAACGTTTTTAAAATTTTAATTTTTATTATTGAACTAGCCTACCCGTGCGAGAATTCTCGCAATAACATTCAAATAAAACACGCACGAAAACAATGATATGCAGTTTTTGAACAAATTATTAATATTTTTAAAATAAAGTGCGGAATGTAGAGTGCAGAGTGCGGAGTGCGGAGTGCGGAGTGCGGAGTGCGGAGTGCGGAGTGCAGAGTGCGGAGTGCAGAGTGCAGAGTGCAGAGTGCAGAGTGCAGAGTGCAGAGTGCAGAGTGCAGAGTGCAGAGTGCAGAGTGCAGAGTGCAGAGTGCAGAGTGCAGAGTGCAGAGTGCAGAGTGCAGAGTGCAGAGTGCAGAGTGCAGAGTGCAGAGTGCAGAGTGCAGAGTGCAGAGTGCAGAGTGCAGAGTGCAGAGTGCAGAGTGCAGAGTGCAGAGTGCAGAGTGCAGAGTGCAGAGTGCAGAGTGCAGAGTGCAGAGTGCAGAGTGCAGAGTGCAGAGTGCAGAGTGCAGAGTGCAGAGTGCAGAGTGCAGAGTGCAGAGTGCAGAGTGCAGAGTGCAGAGTGCAGAGTGCAGAGTGCAGAGTGCAGAGTGCAGAGTGCAGAGTGCAGAGTGCAGAGTGCAGAGTGCAGAGTGCAGAGTGCAGAGTGCAGAGTGCAGAGTGCAGAGTGCAGAGTGCAGAGTGCAGAGTGCAGAGTGCAGAGTGCAGAGTGCAGAGTGCAGAGTGCAGAGTGCAGAGTGCAGAGTGCAGAGTGCAGAGTGCAGAGTGCAGAGTGCAGAGTGCAGAGTGCAGAGTGCAGAGTGCAGAGTGCAGAGTGCAGAGTGCAGAGTGCAGAGTGCAGAGTGCAGAGAGCAGAGTGCAGAGTGCGGAGTGCGGAGTGCGGAGTGCGGAGTGCGGAGTGCGGAGTGCGGAGTGCGGAGTGCGGAGTGCAGAGTGCGGAGTGCGGAGTGCAGAGTGCAGAGTGCAGAGTGCAGAGTGCAGAGTGCGGAGTGCGGAGTGCGGAGTGCGGAGTGCGGAGTGCGGAGTGCAGAGTGCAGAGTGCGGAGTGCGGAGTGCGGAGTGCAGAGTGCAGAGTGCAGAGTGCGGAGTGCGGAGTGCGGAGTGCGGAGTGCGGAGTGCGGAGTGCGGAGTGCAGAGTGCGGAATGCGGAGTGCGGAGTGCAGAGTGCGGAGTGCGGAGTGCGGAGTGCAGAGTGCGGAGTGCGGAGTGCAGAGTGCAGAGTGCGGAGTGCGGAGTGCAGAGTGCAGAGTGCGGAGTGCGGAGTGCGGAGTGCGGAGTGCGGAGTGCGGAGTGCGGAGTGCGGAGTGCGGAGTGCGGAGTGCAGAGTGCGGAGTGCGGAGTGCAGAGTGCAGAGTGCAGAGTGCGGAGTGCGGAGTGCGGAGTGCGGAGTGCGGAGTGCGGAGTGCGGAGTGCGGAGTGCGGAGTGCGGAGTGCGGAGTGCGGAGTGCAGAGTGCGGAGTGCGGAGTGCAGAGTGCGGAGTGCGGAATGCGGAGTGCGGAGTGCGGAGTGCGGAGTGCAGAGTGCGGAGTGCGGAGTGCAGAGTGCGGAGTGCAGAGTGCAGAGTGCAGAGTGCGGAGTGCGGAGTGCGGAGTGCGGAGTGCAGAGTGCGGAGTGCAGAGTGCAGAGTGCGGAGTGCGGAGTGCGGAGTGCAGAGTGCGGAGTGCGGAGTGCAGAGTGCGGAATGCGGAGTGCAGAGTGCGGAGTGCGGAGTGCAGAGTGCAGAGTGCAGAGTGCGGAGTGCGGAGTGCAGAGTGCGGAGTGCAGAGTGCAGAGTGCAGAGTGCGGAGTGCGGAGTGCGGAGTGCGGAGTGCGGAGTGCGGAGTGCAGAGTGCGGAGTGCGGAGTGCGGAGTGCGGAGTGCGGAGTGCGGAGTGCGGAGTGCAGAGTGCGGAGTGCAGAGTGCGGAGTGCGGAGTGCAGAGTGCGGAGTGCGGAGTGCGGAGTGCAGAGTGCAGAGTGCAGAGTGCAGAGTGCGGAGTGCGGAGGGCGGAGTGCGGAGTGCGGAGTGCGGAGTGCGGAGTGCGGAGTGCGGAGTGCAGAGTGCAGAGTGCAGAGTGCAGAGTGCAAAGTGCAGAGTGCAGAGTGCAGAGTGCAGAGTGCGGAGTGCAGAGTGCGGAGTGCGGAGTGCGGAGTGCGGAGTGCGGAGTGCGGAGTGCGGAGTGCGGAGTGCAGAGTGCGGAGTGCGGAGTGCAGAGTGCAGAGTGCAGAGTGCAGAGTGCGGAGTGCGGAGTGCGGAGTGCGGAGTGCGGAGTGCGGAGTGCGGAGTGCAGAGTGCAGAGTGCGGAGTGCGGAGTGCGGAGTGCGGAGTGCAGAGTGCAGAGTGCAGAGTGCGGAGTGCGGAGTGCGGAGTGCGGAGTGCGGAGTGCGGAGTGCGGAGTGCGGAGTGCAGAGTGCGGAATGCGGAGTGCGGAGTGCAGAGTGCGGAGTGCGGAGTGCAGAGTGCGGAGTGCGGAGTGCAGAGTGCAGAGTGCGGAGTGCGGAGTGCGGAGTGCAGAGTGCAGAGTGCGGAGTGCGGAGTGCGGAGTGCGGAGTGCGGAGTGCGGAGTGCGGAGTGCGGAGTGCAGAGTGCGGAGTGCGGAGTGCAGAGTGCAGAGTGCAGAGTGCGGAGTGCGGAGTGCGGAGTGCGGAGTGCGGAGTGCGGAGTGCGGAGTGCAGAGTGCGGAGTGCGGAATGCGGAGTGCGGAGTGCGGAGTGCGGAGTGCAGAGTGCGGAGTGCGGAGTGCAGAGTGCGGAGTGCAGAGTGCAGAGTGCAGAGTGCAGAGTGCAGAGTGCGGAGTGCGGAGTGCAGAGTGCAGAGTGCGGAGTGCAGAGTGCAGAGTGCGGAGTGCGGAGTGCGGAGTGCGGAGTGCAGAGTGCGGAGTGCGGAGTGCAGAGTGCGGAATGCGGAGTGCAGAGTGCGGAGTGCGGAGTGCAGAGTGCAGAGTGCAGAGTGCGGAGTGCGGAGTGCAGAGTGCGGAGTGCAGAGTGCAGAGTGCAGAGTGCGGAGTGCAGAGTGCGGAGTGCGGAGTGCGGAGTGCGGAGTGCGGAGTGCGGAGTGCGGAGTGCGGAGTGCAGAGTGCGGAGTGCGGAATGCGGAGTGCGGAGTGCGGAGTGCGGAGTGCAGAGTGCGGAGTGCGGAGTGCAGAGTGCGGAGTGCAGAGTGCAGAGTGCAGAGTGCAGAGTGCAGAGTGCGGAGTGCAGAGTGCGGAGTGCGGAGTGCAGAGTGCAGAGTGCGGAGTGCAGAGTGCAGAGTGCGGAGTGCGGAGTGCGGAGTGCGGAGTGCAGAGTGCGGAGTGCGGAGTGCAGAGTGCGGAATGCGGAGTGCAGAGTGCGGAGTGCGGAGTGCAGAGTGCAGAGTGCAGAGTGCGGAGTGCGGAGTGCAGAGTGCGGAGTGCAGAGTGCAGAGTGCAGAGTGCGGAGTGCGGAGTGCGGAGTGCGGAGTGCGGAGTGCAGAGTGCGGAGTGCGGAGTGCGGAGTGCGGAGTGCGGAGTGCAGAGTGCGGAGTGCAGAGTGCGGAGTGCGGAGTGCAGAGTGCGAGTGCGGAGTGCGGAGTGCAGAGTGCAGAGTGCGGAGTGCGGAGGGCGGAGTGCGGAGTGCGGAGTGCGGAGTGCGGAGTGCGGAGTGCGGAGTGCGGAGTGCGGAGTGCGGAGTGCGGGGTGCGGAGTGCAGAGTGCGGAGTGCGGAGTGCAGAGTGCGGAGTGTGGAGTGTGGAGTGCGGAGTGCGGAGTGCGGAGTGCGGAGTGCGGAGTGCGGAGTGCGGAGTGCGGAGTGCGGAGTGCGGAGTGCGGAGTGCGGAGTGCGGAGTGCGGAGTGCAGAGTGCAGAGTGCGGAGTGCGGAGTGTGGAGTGCGGAGTGCGGAGTGCAGAGTGCGGAGTGCGGAGTGCGGAGTGCGGAGTGCGGAGTGCGGAGTGCAGAGTGCAGAGTGCAGAGTGCAGAGTGCAGAGTGCAGAGTGCAGAGTGCAGAGTGCAGAGTGCAGAGTGCAGAGTGCAGAGTGCAGAGTGCAGAGTGCAGAGTGCAGAGTGCAGAGTGCAGAGTGCAGAGTGCAGAGTGCAGAGTGCAGAGTGCAGAGTGCAGAGTGCAGAGTGCAGAGTGCAGAGTGCAGAGTGCAGAGTGCAGAGTGCAGAGTGCAGAGTGCGGAGTGCGGAGTGCAGAGTGCAGAGTGCGGAGTGCGGAGTGCGGAGTGCGGAGTGCGGAGTGCGGAGTGCGGAGTGCGGAGTGCGGAGTGCGGAGTGCGGAGTGCGGAGTGCGGAGTGCGGAGTGCAGAGTGCGGAGTGCAGAGTGCGGAGTGCGGAGTGCGGAGTGCGGAGTGCGGAGTGCGGAGTGCAGAGTGCGGAGTGCAGAGTGCGGAGTGCAGAGTGCAGAGTGCAGAGTGCAGAGTGCAGAGTGCAGAGTGCAGAGTGCAGAGTGCAGAGTGCAGAGTGCAGAGTGCAGAGTGCAGAGTGCAGAGTGCAGAGTGCAGAGTGCAGAGTGCAGAGTGCAGAGTGCAGAGTGCAGAGTGCAGAGTGCGGAGTGCGGAGTGCGGAGTGCGGAGTGCGGAGTGCAGAGTGCGGAGTGCGGAATGCGGAGTGCGGAGTGCGGAGTGCGGAGTGCGGAGTGCAGAGTGCGGAGTGCGGAGTGCAGAGTGCGGAGTGCGGAGTGCAGAGTGCAGAGTGCAGAGTGCGGAGTGCGGAGTGCAGAGTGCGGAGTGCAGAGTGCAGAGTGCAGAGTGCGGAGTGCGGAGTGCGGAGTGCGGAGTGCGGAGTGCAGAGTGCGGAGTGCGGAGTGCGGAGTGCGGAGTGCGGAGTGCGGAGTGCAGAGTGCGGAGTGCAGAGTGCGGAGTGCGGAGTGCAGAGTGCGAGTGCGGAGTGCGGAGTGCAGAGTGCAGAGTGCGGAGTGCGGAGGGCGGAGTGCGGAGTGCGGAGTGCGGAGTGCGGAGTGCGGAGTGCGGAGTGCGGAGTGCGGAGTGCGGAGTGCGGAGTGCGGAGTGCAGAGTGCGGAGTGCGGAATGCGGAGTGCGGAGTGCGGAGTGCGGAGTGCAGAGTGCGGAGTGCGGAGTGCAGAGTGCGGAGTGCGGAGTGCAGAGTGCAGAGTGCAGAGTGCGGAGTGCGGAGTGCGGAGTGCGGAGTGCGGAGTGCGGAGTGCGGAGTGCAGAGTGCGGAGTGCGGAATGCGGAGTGCGGAGTGCGGAGTGCGGAGTGCAGAGTGCGGAGTGCGGAGTGCAGAGTGCGGAGTGCAGAGTGCAGAGTGCAGAGTGCAGAGTGCGGAGTGCGGAGTGCAGAGTGCAGAGTGCGGAGTGCAGAGTGCAGAGTGCGGAGTGCGGAGTGCGGAGTGCGGAGTGCAGAGTGCGGAGTGCGGAGTGCAGAGTGCGGAATGCGGAGTGCAGAGTGCGGAGTGCGGAGTGCAGAGTGCAGAGTGCAGAGTGCGGAGTGCGGAGTGCAGAGTGCGGAGTGCAGAGTGCAGAGTGCAGAGTGCGGAGTGCGGAGTGCGGAGTGCGGAGTGCAGAGTGCGGAGTGCGGAGTGCGGAGTGCGGAGTGCGGAGTGCGGAGTGCGGAGTGCGGAGTGCAGAGTGCGGAGTGCAGAGTGCGGAGTGCGGAGTGCAGAGTGCGAGTGCGGAGTGCGGAGTGCAGAGTGCAGAGTGCGGAGTGCGGAGGGCGGAGTGCGGAGTGCGGAGTGCGGAGTGCGGAGTGCGGAGTGCGGAGTGCGGAGTGCGGAGTGCGGAGTGCCGAGTGCGGAGTGCGGAGTGCGGAGTGCGGAGTGCAGAGTGCAGAGTGCAGAGTACGGAGTGCGGAGTGTGGAGTGTGGAGTGCGGAGTGCGGAGTGCGGAGTGCGGAGTGCGGAGTGCGGAGTGCGGAGTGCGGAGTGCGGAGTGCAGAGTGCGGAGTGCAGAGTGCGGAGTGTGGAGTGCGGAGTGCAGAGTGCGGAGTGCAGAGTGCGGAGTGCGGAGTGCGGAGTGCGGAGTGCAGAGTGCGGTGTGCGGGGTGCGGAGTGCGGAGTGCAGAGTGCGGAGTGCGGGGTGCGGAGTGCAGAGTGCGGAGTGCGGAGTGCAGAGTGCGGAGTGTGGAGTGTGGAGTGCGGAGTGCGGAGTGCGGAGTGCGGAGTGCGGAGTGCGGAGTGCGGAGTGCGGAGTGCGGAGTGCGGAGTGCGGAGTGCGGAGTGCGGAGTGCGGAGTGCGGAGTGCGGAGTGCGGAGTGCGGAGTGCAGAGTGCAGAGTGCGGAGTGCGGAGTGTGGAGTGCGGAGTGCGGAGTGCAGAGTGCGGAGTGCGGAGTGCGGAGTGCGGAGTGCGGAGTGCAGAGTGCAGAGTGCAGAGTGCAGAGTGCAGAGTGCAGAGTGCAGAGTGCAGAGTGCAGAGTGCAGAGTGCAGAGTGCAGAGTGCAGAGTGCAGAGTGCAGAGTGCAGAGTGCAGAGTGCAGAGTGCAGAGTGCAGAGTGCAGGAGTGCAGAGTGCAGAGTGCAGAGTGCAGAGTGCAGAGTGCAGAGTGCAGAGTGCAGAGTGCAGAGTGCAGAGTGCAGAGTGCAGAGTGCAGAGTGCAGAGTGCAGAGTGCAGAGTGCAGAGTGCAGAGTGCGGAGTGCGGAGTGCAGAGTGCAGAGTGCGGAGTGCGGAGTGCGGAGTGCGGAGTGCGGAGTGCGGAGTGCGGAGTGCGGAGTGCGGAGTGCGGAGTGCGGAGTGCGGAGTGCGGAGTGCGGAGTGCAGAGTGCGGAGTGCAGAGTGCGGAGTGCGGAGTGCGGAGTGCGGAGTGCGGAGTGCGGAGTGCAGAGTGCGGAGTGCAGAGTGCGGAGTGCAGAGTGCAGAGTGCAGAGTGCAGAGTGCAGAGTGCAGAGTGCAGAGTGCAGAGTGCAGAGTGCAGAGTGCAGAGTGCAGAGTGCAGAGTGCAGAGTGCAGAGTGCAGAGTGCAGAGTGCAGAGTGCAGAGTGCAGAGTGCAGAGTGCAGAGTGCAGAGTGCAGAGTGCAGAGTGCAGAGTGCGGAGATCGGAGTGCGGAGTGCGGAGTGCAGAGTGCGGAGTTTGGAGTGCGGAGTGCGGAGTGCAGAGTGCGGAGTGCGGAGTGTGGAGTGCTAAAAAAACAGTGCATTTAAAAAATAAACCTATAAATAAATGACAATTATAAATTATCAAGCTCATGCTATGGTCATTGCTCGTGCTACAAATAATATAAAACAAACAAAATTACAAAATAATAACAAGAAAAAAACAACAAGACCAACGCCTTGTATAGAAATAAAAAAATAATAAAATCAATAAAGATATTCACGCTGTACCTACATAAAAAATAATAAACATTCATTTATATACATATAAAAGAAAAAAACAAACTTAAAGACCCAGATATAGATACAAGATACTTTATTTCACCAACAACCTAACCTAACCTACAATCGAAGCTTAAATGCTTGTTCATTCAATCTCATTGCCGCATTTTTACCACTTGAGTTCATTCTTTTAGTCATCATGAATGGTGGCGCAAGCTACATAAGCTACAGTTAGTTACATATTCACTTATATCTATATGAAACGCATTCTTCCGTTTCAATATTTTCCGTGCTATTCGAAGCACGCTTAATTTTACCCTCCGCTTATCCCTCAGGCTCTGTTTCGCTTATATGGTAAACACAGTGGGAGAGAATATATCAATAATTGGTATAAAACTCAACCAAATAAAACTGAATCTACCATATTCATAAACCAAGCTGAAGGTATTTTTTAGTTTCTTTGTTGAATAAATCTAATGAAAACCACCCATTGCCACAGCCACTTTTATATAATTGTTTCATTTTATTTTATTTATTTAGAAGAACAGAGATGGAAGATTATATCCATTCAAATTATATTAAAACATTTTTGAAACCACAGCTTTTTACGAGCTTCCGTCTTGTATTTAAAGGATTTGCTTTTGTTCGTTTTTTCGGCGATTAAGTCGTACGTTGGGCGCCAACTCTTTTTGTATTTTATTTAAAATCTTATGTCCTCATTTTTTTTTTTATTTATGCCATTAACTACATTATTCATTGAATAGTGCAGTTCCCAGAAATACGGCTCATCGTTTTTCCAGCGATAAGGCCCCACTTTGTGCGCCAAATACTATTCTATTTAATTTGAAATCTGAAGTTCCTCATTTTTTTTAATTTATGTCATTAACTACATTATCCACTGAATATTGCAGTTCCCAGACACATTTCTCATCGTTTTTCTAGCGAAAAGGCCCCGCGTTGGGCGCCAAATAAAAATAGTATCTTGGCTTTGTGGGTTTAAAGGATTTAAACTCCCTTTTTAGATCTTCTGTAACGTTTAAACAATTCCATTGACCCATTTAGTGTATGAGTCGCAACGATTGTGTATTTCAAAAGATCAGACTTCTAGTAGTGGCAGGAAATTATAAAAAAATTTCAATTTAAAATTAAAAAAAAATTCCTTAAACAATAAACATTCTCATGAGGATTGGGAATACTACCACATTGATTTTAGTGAAATCGGTTAAGAATCTTATGATATTACCTTGGACAAACGTTCAAAGCTCCTTCATTTCTTATTTATTTTAATGATTAATCATTTCACATATTCATTTTCTTCTTTTTTTAATTATCCACCTAAGACTTTTTCAGAATGTCCCACTATACGATGACTATCAGACGATTAGTATCTACTAAAAATAGTTCGAGAAAATTGTGCTAACGCTAACGGTGTGAAGATAAACTAATTAATACGAACATTTTATTATAGTTTCACATATTATACCCATAATCGTTGTAAATAAAAATAAAATTTATTTAATAATCGAAAGCAACGGTTTTGGACAACCGCGCAACCAGATGCATAGAAATAAAATAATAATGATACAGAGACTACATTTATATATATAAAACACCTAACCCTCAAGCTTAAGCTTGAGTTCCAGTTTCAACTTCATGATATAAATATCCATCAAGTGATATTATGGTGTTGGTGGTATAATCTAATATGGGTAATAATATAAGTAAGTATTTCTCACGGCCGTTGGGCATTTATGTTGCGACTTTGGAAGTCTAGAAAAAATGCAATGAACAAATATATAAGATATCTACATATACATATACCTATTAATAGGTACAAACGAAGCACACATTTCAATTGGAAATTCTTTGTTAAAGTGAATACAAAACAAAAAAGATATACAATAATACTCTTTAGTAGATATCTTTATGGTTTTCTTCAATTGCTTTTTTTTATTGTACTAATGGCAAATGAAAGTGATTTAAATTAATAGTCTGGAAAAAAAAATGAAAAAAAATAATAAAAGATCTCATTAAATTAAACATGAATTATGATTGGAAAATTGGGGCCTAAGAGATATTACAATTAATCTTCTTTACTTATAAACTCGTAAGGCCTATTTCACAGTTGGAGTGAAAATTAATTATTGAAGGAAAAAAAATTGAATTGGAGAAAAATTTGAGAGGGAAATTTAGTAGCATCACAGCCGCATTTTAAATCCAAAAGGAATAGATTGATATTGGCAAACATTTCTTTAAATTGTGAAATTCTTTTTTCTCGACCCTGGAGGTGGTAAGCTTGTCGAAGGAAATCCCTAAGAATGGAAGTTAAAATCGGGTTGAGAAAAAAGGAACTAATAGGGCTGATCACGAGACCAGACAAGGCGAGAATTTGATAATACTTGCCTTCGTCCTGTTATAATTGAAAAAATTCAGTCTCGGTTTCGTCGCTTTTTTACGTTGTTTTGGACAAAATATCGAACTAGAGTTTGATTCTACAAGGTGCTGAATTAAAAAATTCAATTCTGCAATTCGAAAATGTTGAGACAGAATTTTACCAAGAGTCTCGGCGATTTGGGTATCAAAAGATCCAAAGAGTACGGTTTCGTCTCGGATGATTTGGAGGTAGTATGAAAATCGACTAGTGGACTAGAATTTTAATTATTTCCTAGTTTTATTTATAAATTTTTATTTCAACAAAAATGTGATTTTATAATCTTACAACTTCTTCTAAAATTTGTTTTTCGTAAGTAAGATCAACGATTTTCATTTAAAAGAAGTAAACCATAGAGCAACGGTGTGCTAACTCGAGGGACATAGCTAATACCCTGTTCGAGCGAAAATAAAATTCCCATGAAAAAATGACGTCTTGAGGTTTACAAGATTACATTTAAAAACCGAATGAATTTAATCACAAATGTCTAATATTTCCATGCTTCACAATTATTTCCCTTGTGGTTTGCATTATAATTTTTTTATTTCACTTGAGGTGAATACTAGAGGCTTCAAACTGATTATACTATGGCCACAAGGGAAAAACTTTGACATTTTGTTGTCACTTGTCTTCTTTTGTTTCAAAAAATGTCAGTGGTGGAATTAATTCACATAATGTACGAGTATATGAAAATTTTTCAAAGTTTATGCTGATAATTTTTCATGAACCCATAAATTGTGCGTGTGTCCCCAAGAAGGCAACAAGAATAAAAAGACACACAAATTTTAATTTATTTTTTTTTTTTTGCGAATACAAATCATTATTTCCATTTTAGATTATAAATGTCTCGAGTTGTTGGCCCCCTCTTTATGTGTCGTGTCTGAGGGTGCATCCTCATACAAAACAAAAAAAAATTAAATCCACATTACGCTAATGTGATATCACTTAAGTCTCTGTCTCTGTTTCAATCTCAATCTCAGCCTCAGAGAGAATGCCTTCGGATCTGGTATAGCTTGTTATGAAATAAATCGTTTGTATTTATGTTCTAAAGATGTTAATGACTTCAGGACTTATTTTTTTCTTTTAATTTTTATTTTTATTATTTTATTTAATCCCCATCTTGTGTCATTGATCTGAAAGTTTTTTTTTATAGAAGACTGGACATTGAACTGTGAGGCGTATAGGTACATATATTTAGTTATGCGTAATGGAGGGCTCTGCTGACGACGATGTTGGTTTTTTTTATTTTTGTCGGTCTGAGAATTGATGCTAAGTGCTTTCAAAATACTAGATACTCAATTAGGAATGGGGTACTGACTGATGGTAATGCAAAAATAAGTATATAGAACTTCTTTTAACAAACCTTACATCAGTGTAATTGTTTTGATCTCCCTCTCTCTATCCCCCTCTCTCTGTCTCTCTCTCGCATTGATACTTCTTGGTCTTACACGAATTTATGATTATCGTTTGGTGTTAACTGCTATATAGGTGATGTTGATATGTCCTGATGGAATATTTGCGCAAAGTTAATGAACCCTCTGCCTTTGAGAGATGTGATGATGTTTGTTGTTGCTTCGAAGTCGAAGTCAACTTTAAGATGAGATGTATAATTTTTATTTCTTCTTGGAAATTATGACCACATTAATCTGTGCCTCAAGACATCAGAGAAGAGATACGATACGATACGATGCCATGAGTAGTCTTCGTTTCTTAAGCAATAAAATGAGTTTCTATAATTTTTTTTAAGTACCCATGATTATATTCTATCTCTTGGTGATTTTGGTTCTTTTTTTTTGCTTATTTCAGTAAAAAATTGGAATTTTTTTTTTAATGATTGACTATGAGATATTCTGCAGATGACGCTTATCTTCTTGGAAATTATATTGACTTTATAGCATGCTAAAATTAATTAAAATGATCAAAAGCTTTTTTTTAATATGATGGGTATATACTGAGGCATAGTTGAAGGTTTGAGTAGAGGCCCATTAGCAAAATTTAATTTTAAATTCTTTTGAATAAAGTTTTGTTTGTGACAAATTTAATGAGGTTTTTTTTTCAATAAAAGTGTGAGGGATGTATTGAAAAAAGGGGAATTCATAAGGAAAAGTTCTTCCCGGGCGCCAAATTTATCCAAGCCAACTATATGACGAAAAGAGCCATATTCGAGTTTACCTATTGTTTGGTGATATAAAAACTTATCCAGAAATTATACAAAATCATTTAAATGGAGATTTATATAAATTTGTGAGAATTTATCTAATAAGTGGGAATAACAAAATCGAGATTGAGAAGATTTGAAGGGACTATTCGTCTCGGGCGCCATTTTCCGTAAACAAACTATAGAAAGATATAAATTGATAAAAAATCTACATCCAAAAATGTATGGACAATTTTTTTTTTTCTTCCGATAATGATCAATTCTTATCCCGGGCGCCATTTTCACCTAACCAAACTTTGTAAAGATGTAAATTGATAAAAAAAAACTAACTATATCTGAAAATATGTATATGAACTAACTTTTTCCCATTTCGACAATAATCATTTCTCATCCTCATAAACAAACTTAATTTATAAAAAAGCTATGATGACCTTATTTGTTTCACTTTGATGATTGTCGACATTAATCCTCATCCCGGGCGCCATTTTCACCTAAACAAACTTTTTAAAGATGTAAATTGATAAAAAAAAGCTACATCTGAAAATATATGAACTTATTTTTTTCCTTTCGGCAATCATCATTCCTCATCCCGGGCGCCATTTTCACCTAAACAAACTTAATTGATAAAAAAGCTACATCTGAAGATGATGGCCTTATTTTTTTCCCTTTTCGATAGTCATTAATCATCATCCTGGGCGCCATTTTCACCTAAGTAAACTCTGAAAAATTCAAATTGATAAAATAATGCTACATCTGAAAATATATGGATTTATTTGTTCCATTTTTGACAGTCATCAATATTCATCCCGGGCGCCATTTTCACCTAAAAAAAAACTATGAAAAAATCTGAATTGACATAAAAAAGCTTCATCTAAAAATATATGGATTTTTATTCCCTTTTCAACAAGTTTTTAGTTCTAGAAACCTTTCTATTCTTAAAATTAATTTCAAAATATCAACTCGTTATTTATAACACTTAGGATGCACGTTTTAAAATTGAAAATATCAGAACATTGCAACGGATCGACAAGTTCATTCGTCAACTGGCCATTTCTTCGGAATCTTAGTTTTATCTTCACTTCTATCGGAGTATTTAGACGATCTCCAGAAGCTTTATCTTGACATTTCTAAGTACTCAGACAACTTTTTTAAGTACTCAGACAATCTACTGCATTTTTATCTCAACTATACGAAATACTCAGTATTTCACTGAGTAGGTACTCCGAAAGAACAAATTAAGCTGCAGGAGGCCATTTCAGTACTCCCAAAAGTTAAGATAAAGAATCACTAGGCTTTCGATTTGGTTAGTTAGAAACTTAAATTATTCAGAAATTCTCCTTCAATATAGTCCTTTGTAATTCAAAAAGGAACAAAAAATTAAAAAAAAAAATTAAGTCCCGGGCGCCATTTTGTGGTTCGGAAATAACACTCAACGATTGTATCATATTCTTTAGTAGTTTATTTAAGGGACTTTCCGAAATAGAGTCACATATCAATTATTATAATTTTAAGACCTAGTATAGTTAGATATTCTCCTTTTATGAAATGGAAAATAAATATTTTCGCTCCACAATTTTTTATTTAAACAAAATAGGTTTGGACCGTCACAACGCTCATCGGACGTGAATCTAAACCTAAAACTACATATTTTTCATTTTGTCAATATTTTAAAAACATACAGCCACAGCACCTTTGCCAATATTTTCTATAGAACGAAAATACAGTGATTGATTACAAGTTCTAGTTAAGTTATAGCCAATTTTGAGGTATTGAAAGTTTAACATTTTGTCAGTTTTAAGGTTGTCTCTTTTGATATTGTCCAATCTTTGTGTTCATTTACATAAAATATTCATTTCATTATATGCAATATTATCTGTGTACCACACTTAGGAAAGAAGACAGATTTATTGGTGATGGTGTGAATAAAATTAATTATGTGTGTCACCAAGTTAATAGTCTGAAGTCATAGATATTTCATGAGAACCACTTCGATCATCAGACGTGCTAAGTGGTGCTTAAGTATGTAATGTCTTTTTTTATTTTGTCGGCCCTATTTTGATCTCGATTTCGGGGGATCATAACTATCCAACTTGTCTGGTTGATGCCAAAAAGCGGCGTCAAGCATCCCGAATTTGGATGCTTCTACTTCTGAGGTATGTTTGTATATAAATTAATTTTGGTTTTGTATAGAAGAACTTGGCTGTTTTTTTTTAATATTTATGATTTTGGTCTGATCTCACTCCGTTTTGCAAAGATTTGTATTTTTTACCAGATCAAAATCTCGAAAGATTCTTGTGAAGCCAGAAGTGATGGGACTGATTCTACAGCAATCGGAAGTGCTCTATTTAATTGATGGCAATTCTGAGAAAGTGGGCGGATACCAGGCCCCCTAAATGAAAAACCTCAAATTATAAGGAGTTTTTGCAGTAAGGCTGCTAAGCTTTCGCATTATCATTAATATTGAAGGTTTGAATGAACAACAACGCTAGATTGAGCTAGGCTGGAATTATAGCTATTTCACGTATGCCAGGCCGGTCATCAGACTCCTTTTGGTAGTGCTTGGTCTTTGTTCAATCTTAATTGAAAAAACTTTCTATGCCCAGCAGGGACTCTAACTTAGACCAAGCTCCCTCAAATGCAATAAATGTCAAAAACAATAAAACCTAAATTGGGATTGACTTGATCAGCGAATCAGTGAGTATGTTACGATTTTCGCGATTTTTTAAGTCATATACCTCAGAATCCACTTATGTTACAGGCTTGAAATTGAGTGAGGTTCCTGTGCTTGGTCAGCTTACCAAATATTAAGAATTTGAAGTTTCTGACTTTTTTGCTACTGAAGTTAGAGGGGGGGGGGGGGGGGTGTCGAAAATCGCCAAAGTTTTTAGTATTTATTATTATGAAAAAATTTGTTGTCACGAATTTTCATTCCGATTATAGACTTTGTGATTACAACACCTGTTTATTGAATTTAAATAAATATATCCTGTTTACAAAATACAACAGACTCTAATAGATTATGAGCCTCTTATAATTTATTTTCAAAGCACTGGATTTTAAACTGAAAAATAAATTGGGTAGGTACTTATTTTTTGTATCTTAAAAATAAGCAAATAACATGTAAACAATTTTTATTATAAGAACCAAACGATAAGTAACAATTTTATTTGAGTACACGTGTTTAATGGTTTTTTTTATACTCGTAAAACGCCAATTGTTTAATGTTTACACGATATAGATTCTTCGAATTTAGAATAAAATCTTTTTTTCTTATTAAAATTGGCAAAAAAAAAGATATTCTTGGAATGAACAGACAACATGAAAAATGTTGATTTTTTTTATAATTTTTTTCTTGGTTTGTTGGTTCTTCTTCCACTATCATCAATTTTTTTTTATTAATAAAATATTTATAGATAAATATGTTCATTTTTTAATCAACAGATTATAAATAGTAGATAAATAAAAATTTCTAGAGAACTCTTGTTTCTCAATTGTATATTATAGTATTATTATGTGCGTAGATAGATAGATACTGGATATACATATATGTATATTAGGGTGTACCATATTTTTTTTTTTTTTGAAACGAATAACCCCCCCCCCCCCCCCCCCCCCCCTATTTTTTGAGTACCTCTCAGACCTGATCATATGCAAAATATTAGCTCCGTAGACCTATAGGAACCCGTGCCGACTTTCATTCAAAGTACCTATACCATGCAATTTATATAGGGAAAATATACCACATGTCCCAAATAATTCTAAGTATATTGTCATTTTTAGCAATTACATTTTTGATTAGTTTTAGTTGATTAGTTTTAATTGAATATTGACATTTATTGATTTGTATTGCTCTTTAATTGGAACAAGTTGAAAGAAGAAACAAAAGTTCATCAACACTTAAAAATGGTTCATATTAATTTCCCTTCTTATCTTCGACGTCAAATCGGCACGCGTTCCTATAGGTCTACGAAGTTTATATTTTGCATATGATCAGGTCTGAGAGGTACCTACTTAAAAAATAGAGGGGTATGCGTTTCAAAAAAAAATAATAAAATATGGGACACCCTAATATTTATGTATTAATATTTATTTTTAGTAGTTATGAATTTTTTCTCATTTATAAATATAATTTCTATCAATTTTATTGTTATCAATGGAATTCGGAAAAATAATAAAATTAAAATTAACCATTCAGTCAAAAGATTAAAAGCTTTAGAAATATTTGATAAATAATAAAATACACACAGTCAATTATTATAAATTTGAGATAAAAACACGCTGACTAATAATTAATACTAAACTTTGTTGTTTTTTAAGCTAGCTATTGGTTTAGACAGTCAAAAATAAAATCTTATTGATTGTAAGTTGTGTTAACAATAATAATGTGTTAATAATAACTTCGGTAGATTGCATTTATGGCACTGATGGAACATGGATTACATACATGTCTTTCTTTTTAGAGGGTACCTACCGGAACTAACAATATCTGTACCTCCATATACAGTAGAATCTTGATAAGATGAATGGTTCTATAAGATGAACAACTCGTTAAAATAAACGAAATTTTTTTACACTTCAGTGATGAACGGGTTGAAATTTTATACTCGAAAAGATGAACGCTTTATTCCCAACTTAATTTTTTACCTTTTCATTGCATTAAGTTCCTCGTATTTATATCGCGAGCATATCGGAATCACGGTTTTTAAAATCCCGTTTTTCGAAAATCCCGAAAAAAAAGTTTTAAAATCCCACTTATTCATAATCCCAATGTATTAAAATCCCACTTTTTAAAATCTCGTCAAATACCGCCAATCCCGTTTTTTACAATTCATTTGAGTATTAAACTAAGAATTATAATGTGTTTGTAAATTTCAAAAAATAAAAATTACTCGAATAAAAGAAAAAATGTTTTTAATTTTCACTGTACACATTTGTTTTTGCTCACAAAATCAAAATTATACATGTACATTCACATTTTTAAAAATCGCACGATTTTATTAGTATTAATTGCAAAGCGGGATAAGAAGAAACGGGATTACAAAAAATGGGATTATAAGAGACGGGATTATAGAAAGCGGGATTATAAAAAGTGGGACTTTAATACCGGGATTAAAAAAAGGGGATTATAAAAAGCGGGATATGGAATCCAACCCTTTTATATCCATGTAATGTAATATTATTCAGTTCGTTTAACGGTACTTTGGAGCTTGTTTTAACTTGTTATTTAAACAATATTTAATGTTTTTATTTATAAATATAAATATATATTCTTTATAACTGTTCATCTTTAAGAGATTCTACTGTATAAGCATTTAAAATTGATAATAAATAGTTTGTAATATATTTCAAGCAATTCAAGTTTTTTGCCATTCTTCCAATATTACCCCCTTTTTTACAAAGTTTATAAAAAAAATATAATTTAATAACTAATCAACCTTCTTCAACAAAATAAAATCATTTTATCCTCACAACAAAATGATTCCCTTAAGCTGTATATGTTTATAATATGTAAATTAAAAAAAAAAAAAAAAAAAAAAAAAAAAAACTTTCAACACGCTAAGGAAGCTTCTTATAAATAAATACCCCCAGACGAACGTCATAACCTCAACCTATCTCGCTCGCCTCCTCCTCCATCAAAAACACACACACTTTAAATAAAACCATAAACGTTTCGCTCGCTGCTCACTTTCATAATATAACAACATCCAACATCTAAAGGATAATAATTGCAATCCTTTATAACCAAATTTCCTTCTCGGCATTTCCATTATATGCGCGATGGCAAATTGGATGGCCCGGCTATTCATTTTGAACTGCAATGCATATGCTATGTGAAGAGTTCTGTGTGTATAAATAAATTGCAAAAAAAAAATGAACAAAACATCCACTTCGACTTCAACTACTTATACTAACAGTACTACGATATAAGTACATACATATATACAAAGCTATACCAGCGGAACCAATGAATGTCCTTTTATAATAATTCTATGTATAAAATGGATGTACAGTTCGGTTCGATTGATGAGACTCAAATAGAAAAAAATACAATTCTTTGATTTAATTTTTTTTAATTGATTGAAAATGAAATAAACAGCTTTTAAGATGTGTAAAAACCAGTAACAGCTAAGTCTCAAAAATTCTCGATGTAATCAATGAGTTCAATTTAATTAAAAAGCAATTTTTCCTGTAGACCCTTTGAACTTCGTCAAAAAAAAACTCATCGTGAAAAAAAGTGTGGAACGAATTCATTTCAGTTGAGAATTGTCGAATAAATAGTGCGAAATTCGAAAAAATCCACGAAAGGACATCCTAAAATTAATTCAGAATTTAGGTTTGTTCAGGAAGTTATCCCGTATCCAATTTATTTTTCTTTTTTCTCCTTCCCCTACCTTTCATTCTACCTTTCTAGTTTGCGGGGTGTCGTACCGTATCATCACTCAGGCTCTTAAAATCCAAAAACCTAACCAGATAGACTAAAATGGTCTTAATAGTTCAAAGCACTCGGATCTGACAATGAGACTGAGACTGAGACTGAGACTGAGACTGAGACTGAGACTGAGACTGAGACTGAGACTGAGACTGAGACTGAGACTGAGACTGAGACTGAGACTGAGACTGAGACTGAGACTGAGACTGAGACTGAGACTGAGACTGAGACTGAGACTGAGACTGAGACTGAGACTGAGACTGAGACTGAGACTGAGACTGAGACTGAGACTGAGACTGAGACTGAGACTGAGACTGAGACTGAGACTGAGACTGAGACTGAGACTGAGACTGAGACTGAGACAGAGACTGAGACTGAGACTGAGATTGAGACTGAGACTGACATCGTGAAAAAATTGGCCTGCCTTTTATAAGTAAAAGGAATTTTAAAGAATTATCACTCATTGGAAAGAAGTACCAGTGGTGTAATGGTTATTGCGTTGGACCATCACGCCGCGCCGAAGCGGAGGTCTTGAATCGAATCCAGTCTATTTCCACCGAAATGTTTTTTTTTCAGGGGTACTGCCTCTTGAGAAGAAGTGACCAAGAGTATTTCTTTTCATGGAAAAGTGCCTCTCATCTTAGACATTCGAATTGGGCAAAAAATTCTAGGTCCCCTCCATTCCTTATACTCCGCAATCTCACGCGAAAATAATGTATTTTATTTTAGAAAAAATATTTGCGTTGCCAAAATGTTTAAACTGTGGTTAAGAGAAATTTAGGAAATTAAACATTTAAGTTGGGCAAGTTCAAAAACTAATTCCTCTCTTAAACTCACTTAATCATCTCCTGTGAAATGAAAGAAAAATACTTTTTCCAATTTTTCATTCATGTTAAGAAAATAAGTGAATTAACGTAAGTAAATTTATTTCACTTTCAAATAGAAGTTGTGAAATAAGTTTGTCAGACCAGACCAGTGGTGAATTTCGCTTCTACAATTTGGAACGTAAATTTGATTTACACTCTGGGTCAAAAATTTTAAATTTGAATTTGTAATGTAATTTGCGTAATGGATGAAAAATTTTGAATTACAACTTCCAGAATCCCAGGGAAAGGTATTAAAATGAAATAAAAATTAAATACAAAGGCGCATATTCATAGTCGTTTTTAGACCCCAGTTTATCTTAGCCTGGAGTTTATCCAATGTAAATAAGATAGGATAAACCCAGTATTTTTTTAAACAGTGACTATGAATATGCCCCAAAGTATACTGTTATTGTGAAAATGGAATTAGAATTTTCATATACAAACCATGAAAATCAGGATTTATAGTAAGGTTAATAAATTTATTTCGCTTCCAAAAAGAAGCTGTGAAATAAGTTTTTCAGTGGTGAATTTCACTTAGACAATTTGGAACGTAAATTTAATTTAAACTGGGTCTAAAATTTTAAATTTCAATTTGTTTTCTTCCGGGATCCCAGGGAAAGGTAGAATGAAATAAAATATACTGCTTGGAACTGTTCACGTGAAAACAGAATTTTTATATAAAAACCTTGAAAATCAGGATTTTTATTCCACGACCTATTTCTTTTTCAGGACAGAAAACTACAGTAACGTTAATAAATTTACTTCGCTTCCAAAACGAACCTCTTAACTAAGTTGTCAACGGTGAATTTTACTTCGACCGTTTGGAATATAAATTTCATTTACAAATACTGCTGCCCCGGGCTCTAGAAAAAAAAGTATGACATGAAATAGAGTAGACGCTCGATTTAGTGAACACGCATGTTTTTTGCTCTCATTTCACGGGAAAAAAATTTACTGGGGAAAACATGTTTCCCATCGCAAATCTCATAAAAAATATTTTTTCCCCAAAATCTTACTTGCGGAAATTTTCACATTAAAATAAGGAAAAAATTTCCTTGGAAAAATTATTCACGATTGATCTGAAAGAAATATTTTCGAAGATGATTCTTAAGCAAATTTCCAAAAAAAAAAAACTCTGGGGAAATTTTTTTCGCGATATGTGCTGAAAAGTGAGTGAAAACATAATTTCTGAATAAAAAAAACGTTTAATTCCCAATTTGACATTCAATGCAGAAGTTTTTTAGCGAAAATTCAGGCCAGTCATTTAGGCCGCACAAAGTCAAACTTAAAAACATTTTGGAACGTATTTATGTATTTCACGAGCGAAAAAAAAAATTGCATGAAACTGTCTCAGAATGCATTTATCCAAATGAACCGGACTGTATAATATATTGGAACCACGCTGATAACTTTGCTGGTGCTCCCCATAATGGAAAACCAACATCAAGTTTCTCCTAGTGGAGAATGCATTTTCCAACCGTCACACGTGGCAATTTTCTTTTTGTTATTTTTTTTTTGTCTCTATCCCTACATTACATTTTTAAATGAAAAAAAAAATCAAAAACATTCCCTGATAGCATTGCATTGCAAAAAAGTTGAGTGGGAGCACCACCATCATCAGGATTCCAAACCAAACCATTTCATGTTTTATGTCCTTGACGTTTTTGCAGTTTTTGAAACTTGCAGTAAGGTATGTACCACTACTACCATCAAATTGAACATCAGCATCTGCATCAGACGAGAGATGGCTAACGTCACCCTTTTTATATTTTTATTCTTGAATTACTTCACTTCTTCAGAGGGTTGTTTTTGGTTTATATGTGATGAGGAATTGGGTTGGGGGAAGAGATGGATGGATGCAGAAAAAAATTTGCATGATTTAATGTGCCATTCAATGCACAATGTGTGCCTTTAAGAACTTTTCAAAAGACCAAATATGTATACACAAAGGACTTTCTCCCTTTTTCTTTGTTTTTTTTTATTTTGGCAAGGATTTAAAGCTCCTTTGTCCTGTGTAATGTGGTTCATGTTTCTTTGCCCTGTTTTCTAACTAAACAAACAGAGCAAAATGAGAATCTAATTAATGTTGTTATGCATGAGGGTCCTTTTTGAAAATGCATCTGTTCTCTTCCTCCTGGGTTTTTAGTGAGAAAAAACACCCACAATCGTTTTATCAATGTCCTATGGATACGACCGTACATACGACGCACAATACGTTGTCATTGTCGTCGTCGTCGTTTTCATAGGCCTCAATGAGAAACCCTTCAAGGGATCACTATGGAAACAATAAACAAGCTCCTGGCCAACGTCAGGTCGCGTAGTCGTCGGTCGTGTCGACTGCACCCACCCTAGCCATCCGGGAAGTAAATTTTGGTGAAAAATAAATTCTCGAAATAACGATTAAGGGGAATTTCACATAGGTTGAAGTTAAAAGAAATTTTGATATTTTTTTCAAATTTCAAAAAATACAAAATCAAAATTTTTCCACAATATCTATTTTGCAAACAAAACAGAATAAAATCGGTTTAATCTTCTAAGGTTTTTGCACGCTACCTAAACTTTTTTTCTCGTAATTGTTCCAGTGAAATTGAATATGGACGGGGAAAATAGTGTGGAACATGTTTCATTTTTATTCCATTAGAGGTGGATATTTTGTTTAACCAGGAAATTGAAAAACAAATGCGTTCCAAAATTTTTTTCATGACATATCGTCGGCTTCATTAGCATGCTGATGAATTAAAAAAATTATTTTAAAATATATGAAATTGTAATTTGTAATTTCTAAGTAATCTTAATTTTTTCCTATCCACATGAAGGAATATGGTATGAAAAAGATTGTGGAACGTATTCATTATTCATTTCACAGGTAAACCCCTAAAAATTGGACTGAAAAGTGAAAATGCTACACAATCTCCAACACAGTGGAACGTATTAATTTCATGAGTAAAACTTGTAGATACTCACCTCTAGGGAAGAGAAAATCGAATGTGTTCCACAACATCAAACACAGTGGAACGTATTCATTATTCATTTCACGACTAAACCTTGTACACTCAATACAAGTGGATATGAAATTCGAACATGTTCCATAATCTCCAAAACTGTGGAACGTATCCTTTATCTATTCTATGGGTAATTCTTGTCGAAACTCACCCCAAGTAGAGTGAAAATCGAAAGTGTTCCACAATCTCCAACACTGTGGAACGTATTCATATTTTTAAAGTGCAAACTAACATCCACAAATGGTTCTCTAGCCTCCCACATTGTCCACTTAAATTTGCAGTTTTTTTTAAAGAATTTAAAGAATTTCAAAGCTTCAAAAGACTCTTGGTGAAATTTGCCTTTTAACATCACTAAAGGTTACACACACACACATTGACTTTGTTTTGTTTATAGCTGGAAGATACTTTGAAATAAAAAAAAATACTACACCTGCTTCAATTTCCATCACAGTCACCTTATAATTACTCCTGTTTCTGTTCACGAAGCTACAACAAAAGCTTTGAAACCTATACTCTTCCCCATACATACATATATGTTCAGGTATACACGGTCTCTACTAAATATTCTTAGAACCGTATGAGCTTCATCTTTTTTGTATGAAAACTCCCTAAATTACAATCCCCTGCATCGATGCTAATCTGATGCGAAAGGACCCGGGCCCAACGTAGAATGAACACAACTCTTTTTGGGACAGACAGAGGTTACAATGAATATTTTTGTTTTTTTTTGTTCCTCCCTTTGACCTGATGCGTCATGTGTGACTGTTTGGGTTCAAAAGACCACACCCAGAACGAACGTATTGCTCTAAATCAACCAAACCCGAAAAAAAACAAAAAAAATAAAACACACGAATAGACGGACAACAGCAGGTATGGTACTCGTACGTATATATGGCCGTGTGTGAATGACAGTTTGTTTTTGTGCGGATATCCTGCTAGAATTTGAGTTTGCCAGTGTTGCTTCACTTTCCTATATAGGTATGAAGGTAAATTCTTTTTGGCAAAAGCGCGTTTTCCAAGGGTAAATTTCAAAGAAATATATGGTTTTGTTTTTATTGCGTGACAGGAAAAAGGTTTATCCTTTCCATTGGATGATTTTTTGGAGTATAGTTATGGGTGAAAAGGATTTGTGTAAACATATGTAGGGACATATAACTAACTGATTACAGGACTTTTGAGTTTTAAACACTTTTAGTTTGACTTCTATATACATATATGGAAACGTCACGTCACATTAATTGATGTGAAAAAGAAACGAAATAAAAAGTCTCTCTTGTTTTTTGTATCTTTGGTCACGATAGAGGTATGAGGATCGAATCCCAGACTCTTCTACGTAGAATACAAAATACTTTTATCACGGCAACTGTCTCTTGTTTTTCTTAACAGGAATATATAAAATACATTTATCCCTCTCTTGTTTATTTATAAACGTCAAAATCATCACTTTGATGAAACTGTCATTTTGTGTTATTATTTATTTTTGAGAGCTAAAAATGTATGTAGACTTCTATAAAAAGAAATCATTTGTAGTATAAAAATTATACAAAAAATCATAATATGAGCAAACACTTCTTTGCAAAATTTGCATCTGTCATGATTCATAAAAGTAATGGCTGTCATTTTTGAGTTCGCCAGATTCGTTAAGTTCTCTTGATTTTGGTTTTGTAAAAATTTGTCGTCACCAGTAGGGGGGAGAGGGGTTGAACACAGCCGACATTTATACTTCTGATATTGTGGTCGAGTCAAATCACATGGAATTAAAGAGTATAAACAAATCATTAATCAATGTTTATTATTACGCAGCGGTATAATGAGTGGGCAGGTGTGGGGTACAATCATTAATGAATCTATATACAATATTATTTCACAATTTCTTGGAACAAAAAAGAATACAAAAAAAATCGAACAACGGTTTCTGATGATTTAATTTATAATAATTCAGAAAACATGGAGTTATGAATACCCTTAAAATAATTAGGTAACTCTAGGAACGGGTTTTAAATCAAAATAAATCCATCTCCAAAAATTATATGGTATTGCATAAAATATTAATAAAATTAATTACGGTATTTGTTAAGCATTGTCTGTAATTAAAGCTGAATCATAAAGAAAGTGGGTAGGATTTTCGAACAGAAGAACAGTTAGGTATCAGTGAACCCATATACATATATATAGGTGGGTATATATAATATGCGTCAAGCCCATTACGAGTCCGCCAACGTACCCATTAAATCTCCATAGTTAATTTGTTGCGGCAATTCTTGATGAAAATTCGACTAAAATGTTGTCTTGAAACTAACATAATTCAAATCATTAACTACATTTTAAGTAAAGGTAAACAAAATTCACGAAAACAGTGTTATTTTAGCGGATGTAATAACTTTGGTAAATTAATTCAAACTTCACACAGAAAAATGATCGGTTAAAAATATTAAACAAAAATATTTAAATCTAAAATAATTGGATTCGACGCTTCGCAGCGCCACCTTTTGGACATTTGTCAAACTACAAATCTGAAGGACAAAAACAAATACACACAAGAAAAGTGGGCGGAATAAAAAAAATACCCATATATCATGCTTTAGGTTTAAGAGATTTAAATAACAAAATGTCAACTTTCTATATGAGGATGTTAAGTAAGGAAGAATCTTAGATTTGAGAAAAGTGGGCGTGGTAGTAGGCGGATCTTCAAAAATACGGCACATGAGATGGTTTTGGCTCAATAATGATTAATCATAAATGTTTAACCTTGTAAGGACTATTATAGAAAGATAAAACTATAATATAAAAAAAGTGGGTGTAGTAATGGGCGGAACGAATAACACGTGCTATGCTAATGGGAGATTTCACGAAGGACTTTTAAAGATTTAACAGGTTTCTAAACCTTAAAATGGGATTTTTTGGTTTCACCAAGCACTTTTAAATTAAACAAGCTTTTAAACACCCTTATAAACTAAATGCCCATTTTTGGCTCATTAAATTTTAAAAGTGTCATTGAAATGTCATCAGATGCAGTTAACACGTGGATTTTAACAAAAATTTCCATGAAATTTCCCTTTCATTGATTGGTGAAACTAAAAATATTTAAGGGCCTGATAAAACTTAAGAGGGTTTTTGAAAAAAGTGCTTTTATTTCACACGCGATGCTTTATTAAGTCGATTATTTCACGTTTACGGTATAGAAGGTTGGTATAAAAATTTACAGCTAATTTTAATGAGTTTCAAAAACATCGATTTTAAATAAAACATTTTTTTTTTAAATAGGTACAAAGTTTTTTGAGCGCCCCCAAACGTTCTGTACTAACTACGACCTTTAAGGTATGTACTTAATTAATAATTGTAAAGTTTCCCACGATTATTAAGCTTCTTCTCATTGTCATTATTCGCATATTTATATAGAGAATACCTAATTAATTAAAATCATAAAGAGTTGAAAGCCTATCGTTCCTTTACTTTTAAACATAAACAATTTAAATCTCCCAGAAAGTGAGTCATATGTTTAGACTTTAGTCCATGTGCAGACGATATGATATAAACTCCACATACATACATAAATATACAACGTAATTTTATCTAATATGTTTTTATTAATTTATTCAAAGTCCATACATACAATAATTGAATTGAACTGAAAAAGAATTAGTCTTTTGAATTAAATATTTAAAAATAGAGTTTTTTGTATGTTAAGCCCAGTGTTTGTCAATTGGATTAAAATTGCTATTAAATTTGATATCTAGATTAAATTTTGACATTTTCACTTACATATTACAAACCTATATTTTGTAAATCCAACTCATTTAAAAATCCAAAATTAAATTTGGGATTAAATTGAACGCAATTGTAATCCATCCAATTGACATGACACGGTCTAAGAAAAGAGATCTTTTAAGGCTGATTAATACAATTGATTTATAAGTAGAAAAAATACAAACAAAATGTTTTCCGTGTCCGATTTTTTAATCATTTCATCAATGTAGGTGCATGAAAACAAATAGTTGACAAATAATTCCAACAGCGAAGCAATTCCAAAACTTAACACACAATTGTTTTAGCAACGAAGGAAAAAATATTGGTTGTTTTATTTATTTCCGGTGGGATTTTGCATTGAATAATTTGGAGTGTCAATTCAACACCAAAAAGCAATTAAATTGTGTCAATTAAATTTTTTTTTTTAAAGTGTCAAGTTAACAAAACATTAAAAACAAATATTTTATTGGAATATCTATGAGAAAAAAGCACCTAAATATTCTGTTATGTGAATACCTCTTGAGGGGAAAAATTGCATGTATCGCTTCCCTGAAAATATGCATATAGACAACAATTTATAAATTAGTTTTTCTTTCCGAGTAAGTTTTTTTTTTCTTTTGGATTTTTAAAATTAAAATTCTTTACGTGAAAAAATGGTTTTAGAACATTCACATTTAATTGATTCACAATAGTCAATAGGTAGGTAATGCCAGAATACATGTGAATTACAGTGAATTTGAGTGAATAAGCGCTACCGATTCACCGTACTTTATCGCAATGGTGCCTGGTTCACAATTAGACGAAACAACTAGACGTCGAAGTGAAGAGAAACATTGTGAAAGATTGGAGTTGTTCTCTTTTAATGACGAATTTAAAAGAATAAAATAACGTCACGTCTTTTTTTTCAATTTGTGACGCGACGTGATGACGATAAATGCTTATGTAGGTATTATTTCGTTGTTTTATTTTTCGTCATTAAGAGAGAACAACTACAAATGTCTGTCAAGTTAGCATTACCATTTCAAAATTTTAAGATTCTAACAATTGGATTAATTGTCGTGAATTTGTCGTAAATTTGTCGTGAAAGAAAAAAATTTGTCGCGCGCGTTTTTTATAAAATAACCCCTGGTAATGCTAACTTGACGGTCAAGTTAGCATTACCACCCCTTAAAAAAAATTCAAAAAAAAAATGGAGTATGTTATTAAATGTCGTGAATTTGTCGTAAATTTGTCGTGAAAGAAAAAAATTTGTCGCGCGCGTTTTTTATAAAATAACCCCTGGTAATGCTAACTTGACGGTCAAGTTAGCATTACCACCCCTTAAAAAAAATTCAAAAAAAAAAATTAAGTATGTCATTTAATGTCGCGAATTTGTCGTAAATTTGTCGTGAAAGAAAAAAAAAATTCGGAAATTTTTTTTTTAATTTCGAAAAATCTCTAACCTTGCACTCCATCAATGAATTATACAGCGTAACCAAAACTTTGATTTGTACTTTTTAATCCAAAAGAGTTTTTAATAGGAAATTTGTTAAAACAATTGTCGCTCGACGTCCTTAAATAAGTTGTATCAATAAATAATTTGTCGCGCCTTGATTTGTCAAGAAAATCACCTAAATATGACGAAATACCCCAAAATAGCATTTTTAAAATAAATCCAGCATTACCACGACTTTGATTAGCTGTACTTTTTTATCCCTGAGAGTTTTTAATGTGGAATTTGTTTAAACAATTGTCGCTCAACGTCCTTAAATAAATTGTGTCAAAAAATAATTTGTCGCGCCTTGATTTGTCAAGAAAATCACCTAAATATGACGAAATACCCCAAAATAGCATTTTTAAAATAAATCCAGCATTACCACGACTTTGATTAGCTGTACTTTTTTATCCCTGAGAGTTTTTAATGTGGAATTTGTTTAAACAATTGTCGCTCAACGTCCTTAAATAAATTGTGTCAAAAAATAATTTGTCGCGCCTTGATTTGTCAAGAAAATCACCTAAATATGACGAAATACCCCAAAATAGCATTTTTAAAATAAATCCAGCATTACCACGACTTTGATTAGCTGTACTTTTTTATCCCTGAGAGTTTTTAATGTGGAATTTGTTTAAACAATTGTCGCTCAACGTCCTTAAATAAATTGTGTCAAAAAATAATTTGTCGCGCCTTGATTTGTCAAGAAAATCACCTAAATATGACGAAATACCCCAGAATAGCATTTTTTAAATAAATCCAGCATTACCACGACTTTGATTAGCTGTACTTTTTTATCCCTGAGAGTTTTTAATGTGGAATTTGTTTAAACAATTGTCGCTCGACGTCCTTAAATAAATTGTGTCAAAAACCTTTGAAACCTTTTTTTTTGTGTGAATAGCCTTTTGCATATAATTTTTTTCCTGTAAAAAAGGTTATTGACACAAAAAAAAATTTTTGTAAAAATTTTGTTTTTTGACACAATTTATTTAAGGACGTCGAGCGACAATTGTTTAAACAAATTCCACATTAAAAACTCTCAGGGATAAAAAAGTACAGCTAATCAAAGTCGTGGTAATGCTGGATTTATTTTAAAAATGCTATTTTGGGGTATTTCGTCATATTTAGGTGATTTTCTTGACAAATCAAGGCGCGACAAATTATTTTTTGACACAATTTATTTAAGGACGTCGAGCGACAATTGTTTAAACAAATTCCACATTAAAAACTCTCAGGGATAAAAAAGTACAGCTAATCAAAGTCGTGGTAATGCTGGATTTATTTTAAAAATGCTATTTTGGGGTATTTCGTCATATTTAGGTGATTTTCTTGACAAATCAAGGCGCGACAAATTATTTTTTGACACAACTTATTTAAAGACGTCGAGCGACAGTTGTTTAAACAAATTCCACATTAAAAACTCTCAGGGATAAAAAAGTACAGCTAATCAAAGTCGTGGTAATGCTGGATTTATTTTAAAAATGCTATTCTGGGGTATTTCGTCATATTTAGGTGATTTTCTTGACAAATCAAGGCGCGACAAATTATTTTTTGACACAACTTATTTAAGGACGTCGAGCGACAATTGTTTAAACAAATTCCACATTAAAAACTCTCAGGGATAAAAAAGTACAGCTAATCAAAGTCGTGGTAATGCTGGATTTATTTTAAAAATGCTATTTTGGGGTATTTCGTCATATTTAGGTGATTTCTTGACAAATCAAGGCGCGACAAATTATTTATTGATACAACTTATTTAAGGACGTCGAGCGACAATTGTTTTAACAAATTTCCTATTAAAAACTCTTTTGGATTAAAAAGTACAAATCAAAGTTTTGGTTACGCTGTATTCATTGATGGAGTGCAAGGTTAGAGATTTTTCGAAATTAAAAAAAAAATTTCCGAATTTTTTTTTTCTTTCACGACAAATTTACGACAAATTTGCGACATTAAATGACATACTTAATTTTTTTTTTTGAATTTTTTTTAAGGGGTGGTAATGCTAACTTGACCGTCAAGTTAGCATTACCAGGGGTTATTTTTTAAAAAACGCGCGCGACAAATTTTTTTCTTTCACGACAAATTTACGACAAATTCACTACAATTAATCCAATTGTTAGAATCTTAAAATTTTGAAATGGTAATGCTAACTTGACAGACATCAACTACAAAGAGATGTCGTCACGTGCGTCGACCGACGCGACGTCTCGTTACTGGCTGAACACAATGGATACGGAGCTGCAACTGGAAGCTGCAACTGAATAGCTGTCGAAATATTGAATACACACAAATTCAATGTTACGAACACAACGCAACGCAACTGCAGTCGGTGCTGCAGACGGTGCTGCAAAGGTTCACCAACTTTTAACTTTTTCACGTGCAGCACTTCTGACGTTTCAATTTATATGAAGAAAAAAAGAGCCGGAAAAAAATATTGAAGTTTTTAGTGCTCATTTGTGTCGCGAAAAAAAATATTAATTAAAAGAAAAATATTGGAAATAAAAAAAGTGAATAATAAACTCGTGGTTGTTTTTTTTTCCTTTAAAATATATAAAAAGCTGTATACAGCTCATTGTGGGCAAATAAAAAACGACGTACGACATTTTTTTTAAGCAGTTACAGCTGCAGCTCCGATTCCAGTTGCAGCAGGGCATTGTGTTCAGCCAGTTAGTCGTTATCTCGTCGCATTGTGAATCAGGCTTGGGAAAATTTTTAAGAGAAAATCATAGCACTCTTTGTAAGTTTTTGGTTAAAATAATAAAAAAAAAATGGATCGCAGATCATAGTACATCCGACACGCAGAAAAATAATTACTAACCGACTGCTTTTTTTGATGGGTTTTAAAAAAATGTGCTAAATATTACCTACTTAGTCAATCAAGGGTAAAAATTACATAGTATAGTTCACAATATTAATTCTAAAGTAGTCGACTCGATTAAAATAAATTGTTTAAAATAAAACCTAAAAAGGTTACCTATACATTAATGGATAAACTTGGTTAAGATTCGCAGTTTTGAAGATCGTTTATGTTAAACAAGTAGTTAGCTTGAATCAAATAATTATATTTAGTTAATTTCATACATCTCTGAGTATAGATTAGTTACTTTCAGCGATTTAATAATATGTTTCATTAACTAACTTAATTGGTTATTGAAACCGAACAAACTTACCCAGAAGTAGATTAATAAAATTTAGTACACCTTAACCGAATCAGTGTGTAGATTTAAATAATTTTAAGTGATTTTTTAAAATTATTCGTATAATTTAACCTGGTGATTTTACAGGTTGTATATTAACAATATTTGTTATTTAACTTAACCGTGTTTAACGTTGTTTTTAACCGATCTTTTTCTGCGGGGAACTGTAAACAACAAAAAATTTTACAACAAATTGGCTGCTTTTAAAAACAGTTGCCTGAGTCATGGTCTTCTGGAACGTTCAGAAAGTAAATTTTGAGAATTTATTTACATATACATAATACTCTGTTATTCAACAAAACATCATAATAAAATTCATGCAATGTGTATCTATATAGGTAGATCTCTAAAGTTTATAATTTCAAAACTTTACTCCATGCTTAAATGATTCACACATACATGTACCTTATGTAATGTGTACGTAGTGTATGTAATACAATTTCCGGCAAATTTTCGCGGATGTTCATATTCATTCAATGAATTTTCATGGGATTCTAACTTTTGCAAAATAAAAATAAAAATAAAAAAAAATTAAAAACTTTATTTTACTTTTCACAACTTGTTTGCATGTTAATATTAAGTTGTGGTTGTTCATAACATCCATATCCCTCAGGACGGAAGTGTATTTTCAATCTTCGTCTGACTCATTCTGGATGGCGGGCGGCGCAAGCAGGTATTAATGATTTCCTGTCAGAAAACTTTTGATTTCATTTCTGCCTCTTGTCATAAGAGTAGGTAGGTTTATACACCACAACGATGACAATAACGATGAGGCTACAAAAATGTTTTCTTTTTTTTCTCTTCATTATACATTGAGAAGTTTTGTAGAAAGTTTGCAAACGTTTTCCCCAAAGTATTTGCAAAATGTAAGACTGTTCGGGTCATGTTTGTGGACAGAAAAAAAAAATCACAAAAAAGACTATTAAACGACAGCCTTAACTTATATTAAAAAAAAACACGATGGCATTGGATGTGAGGGCGCCAACAAGAGTTTTTTAAAACAACGTAAGATTAAAAAAGAATGAAAATATTAGTAAATTAATTCAACTTTATTTTTATTATTTTATTTGATATGGGATACAATGAATGCAATCACAATCCGTAATTTTAAAAAGAGTGATTACATTCAGTCAGTTTACTAAAAGAAAAATTAAAGCCCAATTCACAATGCGACGACACAACGAGACGTCGACGTGAGGAGATCCGTTGCAGTTGTTCTCTGTGAATGACGTAAATAAAATAACAACGGAATGAAGGTTCCCCTACACCAACGCGAATCTGTCGCACCGACGACGAAGAAAATATTAACAACACGTGGTTGTCAATGAAAACAACAAATTGTTATTATTGTTTTCGTCGTCACCGTGATAAATTCGCGTTGGTGTGGGGAAACCTTAATTCATGATAAAGCATTTCTCGTCGCCACGTCACGTCGCGTCAAAAGTTCGAAAAATTGGAAAAAAAAAACGCGACGATAAGTCGTGAAGACAATAAATGCCTTATTAGGTATGTATTATATATCATTGTTTTAAGTTTCTCATTAAGAGAGGAAAACTGCAAAGAGATCTCGTCACGTCAACGTATCGTTGTCTCGTCGCATTGTGAATCAGTCATAACGCAATCATATGAATCTCATTGAATGGTAATTCTTTAAAATCCCACCGCAGGCCCTATCGAAATTTGATCCACTCCTGTATTGATTGTTGCTTAAATAAAAAATTTCTATTCAAACAAAATCGATATGTCAAACGCATTAAATCATTACTTCGATGAAAAAGCATAGAGATATAGAGAATTTGACACGGCTTTCATTTTTTAAATGAGATTAAGTGTGTGGGTGGTGATTTTAACATTTTTTTTTTGTTTCCTTTGTTTGCCCATAAACGCACATAATGCGCAGATATTTTAATGAAAATGAGAAGATTGATGTATTTTAATTGGCTATAAAATGGAATTTTATATATTATGTCTATTCATGTTTTGCTGTAAGAGATTTAAAGATTTCATAATATTGTTTGGGGAAGTGGAAATTATTTTAAGCAAAGAATTTGATTTTTGACGTCTTTTCTTTACAATCAATAAAAGAAGGAAATTATCCAGATTTAATGAGAATTTTGTCGGTGCTTTTAATTTTCTTTGTTTATTTGTCTTAAATGTGCTATATACATAGATACAACAGTTAACTGGAACAAACATTGTGAATAGTTTAATAGTAAATACCTATTAATTCACTTCTCGAATCTCTAAATTTTGTAGATCAATATTAAATTGTTCAATTACTTTGAAAGTCTCTTTGATTTTACTTCGTTTCTAACTATTGGATAATTGTGTTATATGAGTTCAACTAAAGAAATTGTTTCACGCTGGGCGCCATTCCATAAAAGTTTCATAATTACAACAAGAGTGTTAAATTGTTCAAACCCTTTAAAAGTCTCTTTGACTTAACTTCGTTCCTAACTTTTGGATCAATGAGTTATACGAATTCACCTACAGAAATTGTTTCACGTTGGGCACCATTTCAAAAAAAACTTCTTAACTTAAATAAGAGTACTGTGCAATTTCTTTTAAATCACTTTCAGTCCTTAAATTTTTGTATATTTTAAAGAAAAATAAAAAACTATGTGCTTATTGTTCGCTTTTTCTGCAGTAGCTAATATATTTCTTTTAGTAAATAATTGTTTTTTTGCGACACAAATAAGCACTAAAAGCTTGAATATTTTTCCGGCTCTTTTTTCTTCTTATAAATTGAAACGTCAAAAGTGCTATACGCGAAAAGTTAAAAGTTTGTGAACTCTTGCACTACCGTCTGAAGTTAGGTTGTGTTGTGTTCGAAACTTTTGAATTCGTGTGTATTCAATATTTTGACAACTATTCCAGCTGCATCTCCGTGAGTCTTGCCTTGGCCGCCACTTTCCCTTACCTTATCGAAAGAACGTAAAACTACCTTTCTCATCTAAACATCTCAGTTAGTCCAAACATTCACAGAACCGCTGGCCGGACAAGCTTTTTCAGGTTACTTAGTTTAAAAATGCACTTTTCTGGTTAGATTTTGGGCTTTGCATACCTACTTACCTATCCTATAAGGACTCCTATCAAGCTAAGACCGGTTTCTTTATTAGTTGTCCTCTTTTGTTAGTTTTTGTTCATATGAGGGGGGAGCGCCTCATTACTTGAGTTTCCTCACATCAACTCCACGTTGGGCGCCAATGTAGAGATATCCTGTTTGAATTTGTAACCGATTAATACAGTGTTGTATTACAAGATTATTTTTTCGTTCTTTATTGGCAAGGCGTATTTAAATTCAATTTGATTAAGTACCTGCCTACTTATTCACTTTTTTTATTGAAATGAACTTCTACTAAACCTGTACTTCATTATTGATATACCTCACTTCACGAATCATGTAATTGTACCTGTCTATTTGTTCTGTTCTGATATGACATAACCTAGGACACGACGCGGTGCACGACGGGGTAAAAAATATAACTGTTTATGGATAGTATACAAAAAAAATCACAACTAATAATCAAAACAGAGAGAAGCAGAGAAGGGATTTCACCACACCAACCCTACATTTGAGTTATTTTTTCACCACCCACTACCTACATGGAAAGAAAAATAAAAAAAAAAAAAACAAAAAGGATAGAAAATAGAAAATACTGTTAGCTTACCTTGACAAATGTCAATGCACGCCAAAAGAGTACACAAACAAAGTACAACCGCACCGAAGTGAAGAGAAATGTAATCCAAAACACAAAATCCACACTTAGCAAACACTTTTTTTTCTTTTTTAATTTAAACACACACACAAATTCCAGGATATTTTAAATTTTTCTGCGGATAAGAGCGAGATAGAACGAACGGCACACGCGACCGGAACGAAATGAAAAACACCTACACTATTAAAAAAATACACCAAAGAGAGAATTTATCACAAAGAGACATTTTCTAATATTTATTTTTTTTTTTACATTTTTGCCTTCTTCTCTACGTTTTTACTAATTTTTTGCGAATTTAATTTTAATATTGTTTGGAAAAACTTTGATTGAAAAATAAATACATAGATTGATGAAATTAATTTTATTTTAAGAAAACGGGACTTTTTTTTATAGAGAAACACACATCAGACAAACAAGGCTACTTGAGTCCCTGTTTGACCCCTTACATCACCGACCCGACGCGGCTGCAGGTGACAGCTCTTCGAGGACGATGATTTATGCTCCTTTCACTAGTATTTTTTTTTTTTTCTTTTAACGTGATGCTTTAGTCAGCAAATACCACAAAATAAAATTTAATTAAAAAACAAAAAAAAAACTTTGCCAATTCACAACAAACCGTTAATTAAAATGCAAAACGAATTGAAATGCTAGCTAGAGAGACAGCTGATCGCGAGTCCACGAATGTACCGTACCGACCGACCCGAACCCGATAGACACAATTTAATTAATTATATTACAAATACCGAGAAAACCTTTCACCTTTAGTACTTCATTCTAGGTCACGGAATTAGTATTTGTTTTTTTTTTTATTATTTTTATTTCACTTCTTATTTAAAAAAAAAATGATAAACACAAACTTGTGCAAAATTTAGTTGAGAAAAATCTACACGGAGCAACGTGCATCCACCAACCACACTCGTGTTTCGTTTTGAACTGGTTTTCGATTTGCCTTTGCCATTTGGATTTAGCTTTGGCGATGGCCGATGCTCATTGCTTTATCTCTATGTTCCTTCGCTAAGATGGAGAAATAAAAACAAGCAGTAAAAATCCAATTCCATTTTCCAATTGCATACAAGAAAATATGTGATAGCGATAGTAAAGCATAAATGCAAGAGTGTGATAGATAAGCGACAACAAAAAAATTACAACAAATTGAAAAAAAAAAACAACATAACAAAATAAGATGTAAGAGAGAATTTTTATTGTTTTTTCTTATGTTGCATACGCATAGGCGAGAAGGAGAAAAGTGGATTTTTAGTGGAATCTATTGGAATTGGGTTGGGATATTTCTATTTTTGTCGGTATTTTATTTTTCTTGACAGATAGAATTTTGATGTTTCTGGAATGGATTTAGAAATGGGAAAATTGCTGCGTTCTGAATTTGTAGCTGTTGGATTGGTAATTTTTGGGGTTTGTTGTTTTTGAAGAAACTTTCTAGACCACATACTAGGCTTGTTTTATTTGGAATATATACATACATAGTACAGTAAGAAATTCGAAACAATTCGAATAATTTGAAATTTAAAAAAATCCATCCACAGTTGCTACAGTTCTACTTAAGCTTTTATCGGCCGTATAAATAAATAATAATAGCAATAAAAGTATTGAAACTTTAATTCTTATCATTCAGCACTAAAAGTTTGTTTGTGATATGCATAAGTACCTTCCCTACATTGTAAGGGCAGTAAGCGATGTATTTCCTAGCTAATAATAGCAATAAAAGTATTGAAACTCTTAATTCTTATCATTCAGCACTAAAAGTTTGTTTGTGACATTAGAACATTAGGGGTATTCCCGATTCAATCCAACAGGTCTAGTATCATTGTAAAATTGAAGAAATGTAAAATTTTACAACACTACAACAACAAAATTTACGGAGTGCAATTTTACAACAGTTTCGCACTTTAGCTATACCCGAAACCTATTGCAACAGAAAAATACAACAGTGTAAAATTTGTAATTGAGTTTTTGACAGCTCACTAAATGTCACTTTTGAAATTTATTGGTCCGTTAAAAGTCCTTGGAAGCCGAAATAAACAAAAATTCGTATTATAAATCAAAAATTCGCATTCTTTTTATTCCCAAAATGGGGTTAATTGAAAAAAAGAAGCGCCGCCGGAGGGAAAACCCAGTTAAAAAGTGGGGTGAAAAGAATATTAAATGATTCTCGCTTTCATTCATGAAACAGGAACCTTTGAGGTAATTAATTTAGTAACTCAAACCATTTATTAATATTACAGAAGCCATACAGCACAGATATATTATAGAAAATGTCTTGAGCAGAAACCCCTAGGAGCTCATTTTGACATTTTCTTCACTGTTGCAAACAGATTAAAAAAAGTGCGTTCACGATCTACTTAAAAAAATAAAATTTCCCATTTTTACTAGACTCGTTGCACCAGCTCGGGAATGTTCCTATTGTAAGTGCTTTTACTGGCGATGTTGTATTTATAATGTATGTAAAATCGTACTATACAACGAATAGATTTTCCAATAAAACACGCCTATTATTTGAATGACGAACACAGTTGCAATAAAATGTATTTATTTCACTTGGCGATAGGTGTGTTGTTTTACTTTGAAACTCTGTGCCTAACTACATTTTATTTGGTGTGTTCAGAAAAATGAGATCTCGGAGAATTTTTTCACTCAAAAAGTAAAGGAATTAGGTTATTATTTGAATTGTTAGCACTGTTTACGCCTTACGAGTATACAATTTCGTATTAGCGTCGAGCTAATTTCGCAAATTAGTTACACAAAATTTTGTTTGAAAACTCATTTTAAATTTGTTTTTATTATTTTCTCTTTGTTTATTTTTCATACATCCAGTTCAACATTTTCCTACAAAAGCTTTTAAAATGGATTCGAATTAGGCGTGTTCGTGGGGTTTTCATGTAATTTCAAATTTCAAACAAACCCACTTGGAATCTATAAAAGAAAGCTTTGAAAAGCTTTTGTATGGAACGTTTATGTTTGAAAAACAGAAAGGCAAAACAATAATAAAATTAGCAAATTTGAGATAAAAAGTATTTATCATAATTTTTGATCGAATTAAACTGAGACAAATCTTTTGATTGTGACTAAGGGCCAGTTGTACAAATATTTAAACCGCGGTTCAGCAATTTTTATCCATCGATTTCGGCGGATTAATTGAGTTTCAACAGTGGTTTACTGGTCAAGTGTGTTATAATAAGCAATTACATACTTGAACCAACGTTGAACGTTAGTTAATCCGCCGAAATCGGTGAATTAAAATCTTGAACCGAGGCTGAACCACTATAGTACAACTGGCCCTAATAGGCATTTAACAACTTGAAACACATTGAAAACCCTCGTAAGAACTTTACCTTTTCATAATTTATCATAAGACTCGAACTGTTTTTAAACCAAATTCCGTAAGTTTTGTATATGAATTTTGATTATAATGTTCATACTGCAGAGATTTAGAAACTTTAAGCTCCCACGATTTGTATAACCCTTTTTTTCTGTCAAAAGAAGAAAACACAAAATAATTCACAATTTATTTATTTGTCTTGTATTTAATTTTTTTTATATATAAATTGATTTTCAGTTGTGTAAAAATGTTAACAAATTTTTACAAGAATCATTATAAATTATGTACCTTTATGTGGATACACTCATTTAAATATAATAAAAAAATTGTTTATTCATTTTTTTTATTTTTAATGTACATTGAAAAATTGTCATTTTACATAAAATCTATATGTAAAAGTCTGTAAATGTTAAGTTTTATTTAGGTTTATAAATTATTTGTTTGTAAAAAAAATTAAAATTATTAAATACTATCATTATATTTGTGACTTCTTTATGAAATTCATATTTTTTATTATTTAAATTTGTTTACATTTTTATAGTTAATTTAAGTTTTAATTTAATTTAATTTAATTTCTATTGTTTGTTTTTTTTTATAAAAATGTGTGTACAATTTTCTCACAAAATATTTTTGTTTGTTTAAATTTTTTTTTAATTATTACTTGTAAAGAAATTTCGCAATTTTTATTTTATTTTATTTAACTACGAGAAGAATTTTTTATTTACATACATTTAAGTTTAAACATTATTGTTTTTCAGTCATTTATAATTTTAATTTTTTGTGTCCGATGTTATCTTAATTAAATTCTTAATTTTATTAATGAAACAAAAAATGATTTCGAATGTTTCACACATAAATATTCATTTATTTACTATTTATCACCTATGAAAAGAATTACAAATCTTTTAAAAATATGAATGAAACTGCTATGATTATTTTTTGTTATATAAATAAAGGACATACGAGTACAGAAAGTCGATTTCGATTAAGAGCTCTCTTCTAAAATCTATCATAGAATCCGTCGTTCTATTCAAAAATCCTGAACCAATATAGGTACAATCGCATCATTTCATTCGTTTGACAGAAGTTTTTATGAGTTTTTCATTACGAAAACAATCTTGTAATACCAAATTGATGTTATTGGTTCTTTTGAAGGCTTCACTCCAAAGGGCCATAAAAATTGTTTCCCCAAGTTGGCAAGTAATCTGGCGAAAATCTCTGCCAAATAGAGCAGTCATTCCTGTATCTGCGACGAAAATCTAAACTCTCTATTTTTTTTGGCGATTTTGAATATGTAATCACCTCACAGAAGATTTTATGCAGGGGTGCCGGCAAGTTACATGATACAATCGAATTTAGTTGATACAATCGAAAATAAGCAGTTCCTTCGTCCAGTCGAATCGAATCGAATCGAAAACAGGTCGGCCGAGTTAAATTTGGAACTACCTATACTCGAGTATAGGTACCAATGTTACGTTCTAGACCCCCTATGCCTTGCGTTCAAATTTGAATCCATTAGCTAGATAGCTTCCAAAAAATTAAGAGATACCTCAAGTTGTTTTTTTTTCAACAGCTATCCCTCATTTATATTACAAGGGATTACAATATTTTCCTATACTTCCAGTCAAGTGACTCGAAATCCCTAATTTCACATTTGAAACGCTTGAGACTTCAATCGAAAACGAAATTTGTAATACCAAAAGCCAAATTGACTACTAATTTCAATTCAATTATTATCATCACATTATATTCTATCACAAACGGATCCCGTGATGGCGTTAAAAAAAAATTACTTTAGTAGCCGTGAAGATAAAGACTTGGTACCTATAGATAATCTTGTATTACCTAGGTGCCAGAATACAACTTGATACTATATATTTTAGTCGATACAATCGAGCATAGGCAGTTCCTAATTTTGTCCAATCGAATCGAAAACAGTCGACCGAGTTAAATTAGGAACTGCCTATTTTCAACTTTACCAATTAACTCCATTTTATCAAAGTTACGTGCTAGACCCCTGTTCTCATATGCGAGTACATCAATTTTACTAGAGAAGCCACTTCTCGATACATATGCGTTCCATTTAAAATGGTCTGTAAACTACTTAAGAAATTTTATACCTCCAAAGGAAAATGGGTAATAAAATATTTTAGATTGTTTTTACTACTATATACTAGCTATTATTTACTTTGCTATATCAAAATTTGGCCACAAATTCAGTTATATCCGAATAAAATTTAAGAAAAAATGCTTTAAATTGAAATCTTGTGAAATTGCATGGGTTGGTATAGGGTTTCATGGGATAACTTGAAAACATGCAGGTGGATTAAAAAAAGAGAATTTTACGGACTACAGCATTTTTTTTGGCTATTTTTCACATCCGATTAAAATTTTCCGCCATAAAAAAATGAGTGAGCTTAGAATAATTTAATAATTAATCTTTCAGTTTTTTGTCTTTGTTTCATATGACATTTTTATGTATACGAATCCTATGATAGAGTTTTGAGAAAAATAATTCTTACCGAAAACGACAAGTGTTATATTTTCATTGAAAAATTTCATTTTTTAGAGTACGTCAACTTCCTTTTTTTTAAGGAGGGTGGGAGTTTTGAAGTTAATATGTTAACTATCTGTTTTTTTTTTAAATAAATATTTTAATTGGTAATGTAGTAAACTCATTTAATGCGACTGCCTTTTCCATAAACATTAAACTTCTCGTTCCTAGGGTTTATATGAGTTTTATTTTAATTTATTTTTTTTTTATGATTATACTGATTTCATAAAGGCACATTGTTTTTTTTTATATCGTATCCCATTAGGTAAATAATTTTGTTTGTTTAAATAAAATAAAAGATAGACATACAAATATTGAATATGTTCAATACAGATTTAATCTTAAATGGTATTCATCTGTGATTAAATGATAGGTATAGATTTATAGTCTGTCCATCCTAATAAAATAATTTTTAAATTTCAAAGTTATGTAGGATAATAAATTATTTTAAAATAACTACGACATATTTTTGATTTATTTAAACTAAAAAAAATCTATAGCTAAATAAAGTTAGAGCTACGAAACACACTGAAGACAAAAGACATTTAATCATAACCTACTCATTTTTGAAATTCTAAAAACAAGGTTTTTTTTAAGTACCTATGTACATATGTACATACTTGTACATTAATAAGATTAAGTGTTTTTTTCATCAATTTTCAGAAAAAAGAAACTGTACAGGGGTGCAAGCATGTAACTTGATACATACCGAGGTAAATTAAGAACTGCCTATGCTCGATTGTATCAAAGTTACATTGTAGACTCCCAGCAGTAAAGAATTCTCTTCCACGATAAGTGATAACTAAAAATATTTTGTCGGTAGACACAATTCAACAAATCTCACTTTTTCAACAGAGGCAAAAGAAAATTATATTAATTTTTGAATTTCTATTCAGCTGCTAAAATATTAAATCCACAGAGTGCTGTATTTATGTTCCATAAGTGTTGAAACGGTCGTTCAGACTGTTGCAAGGTTTGTAGGATCTCCAGTCGCCCTAGGCCCATTTACCTGTTAATTTTGAATAAAATATATCTTCGAAACATACGACCGTCCTAACGAGCGACTCAACCATTTGCTCAATAATATTTGGTCACAGTGAGTCAAATTAGAAAAAAATGGAAAAAGGAGCTAGGGGTTTATTCAAATCTCCTGATTTTTTAAAGTAAATAAAATTGGTTGCGCGACAGCTCGTGTAGAACCACGCCTAGTGATTAACTCTCAATCATTCCTGTGTGTGTGTTATTGGCAGGAATGGAGAGGACCTTCAATTTTCTACCGAATCCGAACGGCTAAGGTGAGAAGCATTTTTTCATGACAAGAGATACTCTTGGAGGATTTGTCCAATCTTCGCAACTCGTGAAAAACATTTCTGTTTTTTGTTTAGGTGGCTGGGAATTGAACCTAAGACCTTTGGTGTAGCAGTCCTAATAATAATTATTTATTTATTATTATGTTTTTAATATAATAATTCATATTAATAATAATTAATTTAAATAAGCTACTACACGTGCTCTTTTAAAATAAGGGAGAAAAATTCGTAGTAGTTGCTCAGATTTATAAATAATTCAATTTTTACAAATTGCTGTATTTACATTTAAAAAAGTTGAGTGAGACGCAAAATATTAAGCAATCTGTTCGATGAAGCCTTTCAGCCCTATTCTGCTAATCGTTCGCGTGAATTTTCGTTTTCTGCTATGCGTCGGAGAAAAACGAATGTTGCAAAAAGCATATAAATTGCGATACAAATAAAATTTTAACAATTAGATGCTCTAAAGAATTTTTAAATATAGTTTAAGATAGAGCTTTGAGCTCGAAAGATTGAAGAGTTTAAAGAATAATGTGTGACAAATTGAGTGGTTCGTTCACGTGAATCGAAAAATTCGATCGGATCGGATAAAAGAATGGGGATATTAATTTAACAGAATTAAATACAAAAACAATGCATTCATTCTTTTGAAATGTTCACTTCAAAAAATATTTTCATTAAAATAAAATTCCTACAGAACGCCTATCTCGAAAGATTTTAATTTGCGCTTAGTTGTTATGCCTATACGTTTATAAACAAACATTCATACAAATAATTACATGAGCAAATTTGTGTAAAGTGAATAATTTCACACTTGTTTTTACTTCGAGCATTCTAAATATTCAAAACCTACAACATAAGCTTTACGTTAAGCTAACTAAAACATAACTATAAAAATCTTCTGATTTTTAAGAATATATTCGAAATTTACAAAACAACAAGCTTTCAATTCAAAAATAAAATAATTTCAATGATGGCTGTCAAATGTGTTAAAAATACTTACAATCAAAAAAGCCATCATCAATAAATCAAAAAATTAATAAAAGAAAACGCTTTCAATAAAATCAAATAACAAAATAAACAAAACAAAACAACAATTTATAAAATTAAAACTATATTTATCAATATTATGTATTGCATTGTTTTTTTTTTTAAATATAATAATAATAATAAAAAATATTAAAATTAAAAACATTTAATTTATATAAAGAAAAAAACGAAACTTGAATTTTGATTACATATATATTTTTGCAAAATACTACAAAAAATACTATCAATTTAAAAATTAAAATAATATTTATTATATTTATATATAAAACATGTAAATAAAAATAAATATTTACTAACTGTTCAAAAAAAAATAATAATAATTAAAAATAAAGAAAAAAAAACACATCGCCATTAATTTCCTTTTTAAGGCTACGGACGAAATTATGATTTCATATTAAATTCTAGTTATGTTTTTAAAAATAAAGAAAATTATATAATTAAAGCAATTTTTTTTTGTTAAAAAACCAATCATGGGAGAGATACTTAAAACTACTATTTTTTTATAATTAAGTATATCATTTTTATGTTTTCTTTATAAATCATTTGCACAGTTTAGTTTAAGTTTAAAAAAAATGTTTTTTTTTATAATTATCACTGGAATTAATTGGGGTTTGATTTAATTTTGTCTTTATTTTTTTTTATTTAATTTAAATTCCCTTGGAACATGTAAAGCTGCTTCTTTTTTATATTGGCTTATACTTTAGAGTCATTTTTTTTAATTTATTAGTGTTTACAGTCATGCATGTTTTTTTGTTTCTTATTGTGTTTACGTCTTTAGGTTTAAGAATAAAATTAACAGAAATTTGGCGATTTAATTAATGAATTTTTTTTATATATAAAACTAATTTATTTGTAGGTTTTTTTTGTAATTGTTCAATTTTAGGCACGTTAATTTTGTGTTTTGCATGCAATTTTCAATTCCATATGAAACAAATAATAGGTTATGTACTAATAATGAAGGTGGACCATGTTTTTTTTTCGAAATGACGGCACGGTGGCGGCGGCGGCGGGATTTAAACTTTATGCATGATACCTCAGAGGTTGCTTGAGTTTTTGTCAATGTTCTCCGCGAAGGAGTTCCATAAGTAAATTAAAATCACCACCGTCACGAGATTTTATAGTTAGCATCTCTTTGCCAAGCTGAAAAATACAAAGGTAAATTGTATTAATAAATTTTAAAAATTGGATTGAATAATAATAAGTAAATAATTATTGTAATAACTTTTTTTCCGTGAACTTATTATTAATTGTGCTATGGAATTTCGATTAAATATTATTAGGGATGATTTTTATACATATTTTGAGAAAACAAAAACCATGCAAGGGGTAAGGTTTATTTATGTCTATTTTATTTAATTGTAAAAAAGTCATAATGAGCAACAAAGTGCGACTAAAGTAGAAAAGCTATAAAGCCTGTAAGGACCACAATCGAGCATATTTAAAACGCTACTTGTGAGTTAAAAAAAATGGCAAAAAGTCTCAGTAAAAAGCCTAGTACAAGCTAACTTATAAAAATTGAAAAGAAAGGACTTATGTATTTCTTTTCAGAATAATAATTGTCCTTTGCCTTTTGAATGTATCTGATGAAAATTAAAAACCAACTGAAAATTGTAAGTGTTTGGCAATACTGAAATATCTTAAGGCCTTCTGCACACGAAACGGCTTATCATAGACGCGTCCAAGATTATCTTCATCTACGTTATCACATTTCACATTGACATTTCACCAAAATATTAAGTTAAAATGCCTGGCAACTAACACTGCTGTGCTGCGAAGAAGAAGTGATACTTATGCTTCGTGTGCGGTTGTCTATTGAAAGACATGTGAGCTACACACAAGCAAAAAATCGTAGTACGCGTCTATGACGAGACACTTCGTGTGCAGAAGGCCTTAGTTAACTAGTTTCCTTTTTTAAAATTTGCGTTCGGTGCAAACACTTAACAGTTACTTCGTATGTATAATATGTACTCTGAATGTTTGTTTTAATAAAAAACAACAACATCTATGAATATTTTAAGCTTTGAAGGCGCCAGTTATAGCTTTCATTAAAACTCATCATTGAAAATTTTAATTTTCAGTTTTGAGGCCGTAAAAAAGCGATATTAGTGATTATTTTAATGCCAATGAAAAGCTGATGACTCGAATACTTTTTCTAGTCAAAACAATATTTCATTTTGGGCCTACCTTTCACATAAAACTATTTCTAAAATTTCAATGATCAATGATAAGGTAGTTAATCATTGAAATAAAGAAATTCATTTCCTGCGATAGGCTTTTTTTTTTAAATTTTCATTAAAAGTAATTGCACAAAATGAAATATTTTTTTGACTAGAAATAATAATTGAGTTATCAGCTTTTTATTTGCATTAAAATAATCACTGATTTCACTTTTTAAGTGCCTCAAAATTAACAATTAAAATTTTCAATGATGAGTTTCAATGAAAGCTATAACTGGCCCTTAAGCTAAATAAAATTATTTTTTTTACTGATTTAATTAATTATACTAAAGATAAAAATTTCAAGAACACTAGATATTTAAACTGAAATACATTTGTATTCTATTCTAACCACATATTATAATTTTTTATTAAATTTAAACTATAAGTAAATTAATTAGAGTTAAATTGTTTTTTCAAAAGGAAGTCTATTTTTAGCTTTTTTCAGGAAATCACGAAAAAATTATTCCGAGAAGGTTATAGCAGGCTGAAAATTCAACCAAATATAAATTATCAACCACTCTCTTCGAATTAAATGCGGCATTTAAACAAATAAATTTTTAAAATCAGTAAAGATCCATTGTTAATAAGCAAAATATTTTTGACTTAAGTCGACTTAAACCACTTTTTGAGTAAACAGTTACATATATTAAGGGCTAATTTCACAATCAATTATTCCGTAAGGCGTTTAAAGAAAACGACATTCAAACGACATGGTTCTAGAAGCTTTAACTGGCGTATATGTAAAATTAAAACGTTACCGTTTTCTTTTTTCTTTACCTTAGAATCTTACCACTAAAACGGTAGTAGTTTTATCTAACTGTCGCTTCTGGAGCAGTGTCGTTTTAATAGCGACTAAAATGCCTTAAGGAATAAGGGTGAATGTCTATAATTTTGTCTTAATAAAGTTTTGATTAGTTATTTATTCGAAGCTTAATATTATCTGAGTCAAACGAAAAGGTTATAAATCCAAAAATATATTTTTTTAAATGCGGATTTATGACTCTGTGTTACGTGTCAAGTAACTAATCAGAACTTTAATCAGACATATATTATAGTGATGCAGGCCCCAAATAAATTATGTATAATAAAAAAAAAACATTATAATGTAATTAAGATCCAATAAATGCTTTCGAAACTATAGCCGTTTTTTATTATGACCCATGATCCATATGGATCACCCTGCGAAAATAAAACAGCCTCGAGAAGCTTGTTTTCGGATCATGAAACGTGAACCCGATAAAGAGCAGGTTCATGTGTTGTTGTTGTTGTTGTTGTTGTTATGTTTGTTATTTGATGATCCATATGGATCAATTCTGATAATAAAAAACGGCTTATGTATCGATGAGTCAATCAAAAACTCTTTAATATTTTTTTTATAATTTATAGAAAACAGAAAATAATAACGAAGATGAGGAAAATTAGAAAACTACTTCTGTTTAAGTGGAGCGATTGAACTTATAAATTACCAAACATTTATAAATCATAAAATCCAATGAAAGTGAAGTGGAAATTATCGCATTTTCACCTTACGAAATGCTTTTATGATTTAGTTTGTTTGTTTTTTTTTTTTTTATTCATAATACAATGTCAATTAAGTTGAAATCTCTGATGACTGCGATAAACAACAAATAACTTTAGTTATATTTAAGTTATGTAAGTCCATAGCACTTAGTACATTACAATGTACAAACATTTATATTTAATAAACATTAATTAACATTCAATACAGTCCACTAAAACAAAAACAAAAATAATAATTTTCTTATTATTTGTGTTTCTCTTCTTCTTATTACCTGACACGTTCTTTGCAACTCTGGAATCCTTAATAGCAATTCACCAAATTTCGATGGCATTTCAGGATAAAAAGCTAATGTATATGCTTGTAGAGATTGTAATGCTTTCTCCTGACATTCACGTACTTTGACCGGTTCAGTCAATTCAGATGTATCTGTTTAAAAAAAGAAAATTTTATTAATTTTATGTATTTTTTTTTTTAAGATTAAAAAATATATTTATAATTTACCTGATTGAAGTAAAACGATAACTTTCATGGCAACATATTCATACCGATCGACTCGTAATCGTCGTAAATGGTCTGTCAAATTGAGCATCCGTTCAATGCACGACTGATACAAAAAAAAATTATTTAAAACTTAGTGAAGGTTTCTTAAAAAGATGCAAGATAGTGAAAATTATTTAAAAAAAAAATTAAAAAAGTCTTATGGTTAATTTATTCTTCAAATTTGTAAATACAAATACAAAGCCAGTTTTTAGTTTTAAATTATTTAAGGCACATAACTTCCGAAGTAATTCCTTTAGGTGATCCTTAGCTGATACTTAGAGAGGTAATTAATAAATTTTAAGACGTCTTCACTTTGCTATCTTAATTCTTAGACACTGTATATTTTAAGAAAAATATTGACTGAAGTATTATTTTATTTCAATAAAATAAATAAGAGCGGTTTATATTAAACTTTCACAAAAATTTCAAAGTAACTATACTTTGGAGTTGATCTCAAATACAAGAGATTGCAAGTTTTTTTAGTTTAAATAATTGTTTTCCTCCAATTTGGAATATCCAAAGTTAAGTGATTCAACTGTGAGTAAAAGAAATTTCTCAAATTGAATATACGAACACCCAAGATAAGTTGTGTTCATTCAATTTTGATGCAAATTGATTGGCCACAAATAAATTAAGACTGCAGCTTCCAGTTTACAATTGTTAAAAATATTGTAAATAGAATTAAGAGTTTTTCTTTTTTGAAACTAATAAATAAATTACAATTACAATTACAATTAAAAAAGGAATTAAAGGTATCTATGTAGGTCTTCGAAAGATTTAAGCCCTGGCTAAGTGCGAGAAAAATCTTGTTCTACTTCTACTTCCTTTAAAGCATGATGAAACGTAATTGGTGCACTGAACTTTACCGACAGTCTCGACCGCGGCGGTCAGGGTGGGCTCGACAGAAAGAGTTAAAAGTATATAATTTACATAATTTTAAAATGAAAATATTTAGTAGCTTCTAGATTCAAACTCTAGTTATATATATTTCGTCCATAAAAACAAAATAAACGCAAAGAGATCGAGAGGATACTTACAAAAGACCCATATTGACGTGACTCATATGTGTCGTGTCTAGCTCTGCATAATTTAACTATTGGAATAAGCAAAAGAACAAATTAGATCGTGTTCAATTCAAGAGAACTGAATAGGTCTGCTGTTAAGTCCTGGATTCAGTATGTTTACTCTATCTCATGATCATGGACATTCTCTTATCTCGCAAATAAGAACAAGAACAGTAGAAATAAGCCAGGCAAGGCAATATTTGAGGAAATATATTGCTTGGTTTATTGGCATTGCTTTGAATATTACCAATGGAGACGCTTTGGCAATAGCAATAGCAATATTTTTCGGCAGATGAAAGGAAATTACTGATTTCCATCTCTGAGGCAATAAATTTTGACGTTTCACCTTTTTCCGCGATTTTTAATGATCTTTGCTTCGTTTTGAAATTAAAGTTGAAATATGAGAAGTTAAGTGAATTAAAGATTTAAATTATCAATAATAATGATAATGATAATAGTAAATTTAAAGAGCAAAAAACACTTGAACGTGGTCGTAATTTCTATGCTGACATTTGACAACTGAAATTACATGGCAATAGAAGGCCCATTCAGGCAATAAATTGTCATTGTCAATGAAATTGAAATTGCTTCAAATACTGCTGATAAAGTCACAGCGTTACAGTGAAATCATCTAGACTATAAAATATTTCTGGGTAACCAGTAGATGGTCTTAAAAGTATTTATTGGTTGTAGGACAGAGCACAGTGTACAGCGAAGACGGAATTTTTATCATCAATACTATAAAAAGAATAAAGAACTCTTTGACACAAGGAGATTTGTGTCCCTAGTCCCTAGACACAAACCAAGGAGAGAAAAAAAAATGGCTCGGGTCAATAATTTGAGGAAATTTTTTTAAAATTTTGTGTAAGATGAACTTCACGTGACGTAAGTCGTGACTATAAAAAATCTCTTACGATTTTTTTAACGAAAGAGGTCTTATAGTCTATTGAAAAGCTGACTTGAGATTTAAAACATGTATGAAGCATATAAGGAGCTCCATATTTTTTTGTAAATACAATTTTGTTGCTATCTACATAAATTCTTTAAAAAGTTTAGTCACTATAATTAATAAATAAAATAATTCACATATTATATCATTCAAACCCAAGCTATATTCTTTTTTGGTCCCAATCGATGTTCCAAAGCATAAACGTGAATAAATAGCAGATCAATTCCAAAAAAAAACTATACATACATCGGATCATAAACCCCGCATGTCAATGAACTTTTCAAAGTTCAAAACCCCAAACAAAACCATTTCCATAGCTTATAACTATTTGTACCAAATAAATAAATAAATAAATTTGAATAAAGCAAGCACGCTTACCTGCAAACCATTCGACTTCGCTCGAGCCAAATTTATTGACTTGCCTTGTGAGATTTTTATCTCACCGGGTGAATCAATCGATCGGAAGCAACATGAAAACAATAAAAGTTCACACCACGAATTGATAAGCAGGCAAATTTGATCATCAATCTAAAAAAAAAAACAATAGAATTAAAAATTATGTATAATATGATGTAATAATTCAACTTACAGAAATATTTTTAAAAAGCGGCAAACTCTTGCACCATTTGACAATCTTATACAATCGATGGTCAGCAACTGTGCACAGGTTGGCTATTAAGTCGGGATTTGCATTCTCGCCGTTCGATGAGAGACCGGCGCTGGCCAGCAGCGGATTTGAGGCAATATTATTACCAGGTGGCGCCGCCGACGATGTCGATGATGACGTCGACGAGGACGAACACGACGCCGACAATGGTTGATTCAGTCGTGCCAACTCAGTTGCATTATACTGCCACAGATGTTCAACGTTCATTATTTCTTGCAGCAGGGTGGGGATGTCGTGACTTGTGGAACGTTGATAGTTACTACTTCCTGGTGTTGGGGTCGATGTTCCACCAGTGCTGCTGTCTGGTTGTTCTGTTTTGATGACGAAGCCGTTAACTCCCATGCGAGAGGAGCCACTTTGTTGCTGTTGTTGGTGGTGTTGTTGTTGCTGATTGGATTGGTCATTATTTAGCAATGGACTCAGCATAGAATTGGGCAGGGTGTATGAACACTGGTATGTAGAGCGTCCACCACGAGTTCGGTCTTCTCGAATGGCCTCGAGTTTCATGCCTTTTTGCAGGCACTTATCGAAACGACATGCTGGACATTTCTTGCGTGTTGAGATAGTTACCGGACATGGTCCGCCTCGCACACACACATAGTTTTTGCGGTTCTGCACCGTTCTCTTGAAGAAGCCCTTACAGGATTCACATGAAAATATGCCATAATGGAAGCCAGAGATCTTGTCGCCACAAATGGGGCACGGTGAGTTGATTAGCTGCTGTCGTGAAATGCCCGCCGATGGGATGGCTTCACTGTCGAAGAGCAGCTCCTCGGTCTTCAGCCCAGGCGGAGTTGTCCCATTCACCGAGATTGATGTGGAAGAGGCTGCGGCCAGCGCAGACGCCGCTGCTGCCACAACAGCGGCTTGTGATTGTGATAGATTCTGTGGATCCGACGAGGAGCAACTGGCAGCGCTGCTGCCGCTATCCGAGATGGTCGGACGATATAAAACGGAATGATGAAGTGAGCCGCCACTATAGTTGCCGTACATATTGTGGCGGCCGGCGATGGGCGAGTGGGTCGGACTGAATTCCGAGCTGTAGGAGTAGCAACTGCTGTGCGACGCATCGCTGTTATTGCGGCTCAGTGAGGGTGTATAGGGGGCGTGTCGGGATGTAAGTGGTGACTCACTTGGTGAACTGTGCGTGTACGCGGAATGAATGGCAGAATCGGGGCTAGGATTGGCAGGCAACAAATTGGCTGTCGTTTTTGAACGTGCAAGCAATGGCGAGTTACTGGTGCCGGTGGGATCGGCCAGAAGTCCTGGCTCATACTTAAGATTAATAGGATCACTCTGTGGCTTCTTGCTAATGTAGTGTGATGAATTTATCTCGAGGCAAATCTGATCGAGTGTGGGCTTACGATCTGGATCGTTTTTGATCACGGTCACAGGCGCACTAAGGAAAGTTTTGTCGCAACTGGTCGAGTTTTCTGTGTCCATTGGATCGGGTTCGGTATCGGACAGTTCTCCCTCCCATGACATTGGCCTTGGACCATTTTTCACAGATTGGCTGACCGACCGACGATTGACCTTGAGGTTCTCAATATGCGACAGTTCACTCTCCGAGTCAGATTCCTCTCGTTTACTAACCGGAATCCGGATAGCTCCATTCCCTTGGTTGTAGTAGGCTGTTGTGACAATAGACGATGGAAGAGTTGTCCGCAGAGGACTACTGCTACTGCTGGTGTTGCGATCTTCTTCGCATTTGATGTTGGTCACCGAGACATTATTTCGAATGATAGATGATGATGATGATGATGTTGTCGTCGATGATGATTGTGGGATGCCAACGATATTGGTTATAGTGCTGCCGTGGGCCGCATTATATGCCGATGAATCGTTTTTTATTGATGATGACATGGTTTTGTGTTTTGTTTGTTTTTTTTTTGTAGTGTGACGGGCTTATGTGTGCGTATGTTTTTTTTTTGTTGTTGTTGCTTTTAATGAGAAACGTGTTCTACAGCGAGATGCAACTAGAACATCGAATCTCGTAAAGTATTCAGTCGTACGTCAATCGCCATTGCTGAAAAAGAAAACAAAAATATAATTCGTTAGAATACCTATTTAAGGATTTAAGGACATTAAATCTTTAAAGCTAAAATAATAAAGGAACAAAAACAAATATCTATGAATTTTGATAAATGGACAGACTCAACAGAGACTTAGATTACCTATGCCAGAATACAGGAGGTACTCGTAGACAAATCAAATTTGCACACCCTCTTTGTTTGTTGGACACTTTGCCTTTGAGTTAGATGTCACCGAAGGCCAGAGACAGCAGTTCCAATTAACAAGAAAAGCTGCACTTTATGGAGCTTAGGTAGGTAGGTAGGTAGGTACTCCATTTGGTATAGGTACCTACCTACCTACCTACCATAATACAATTCTTTAAACCCAGTATGTACCTAGGTATGTAGGTGCTTGGCAGTAACACAAATTGAGAAGTTCTTCTAAGTAATGATGTTCATTCGTATTAGCCCGTTATTTGACCCCTACGTACTTACCTAGCTACCCTACTTATGTACATACCTACCTACTTTAAAATCAAAATCTCTCCCCTAAATTTCAGCACTACCTCCCGGACTGTTAAAATATAACCACACAACGTCATATGTTTTTGCCACCGATATGACGATAGTGTCAATAACCCAGGCATGCAATCAAATAAACTCAGCTTCAGCTTCTTCTTCGGCATCGACCCCCCACACATAACCATTCCGTTATTACTCTCTCTCCAACACAACCACCATAATAAATATATCCCTCATTCCACTACTCATCTCTGTCAATCACCCCTGACTTTGTGTAAACACACACAAAAAATATACAACCCCCTCTCAATGTAGGTATACCCCCACCCGCTTTTACTCTAGGTATACCCTATGTTTGTTTCATTGAACCGAAACTATTTCCCGACTTCCAAATATTTATGAGATGGCAAAGGAAACGAAGGAAAGAGTAACGGGGCACCGGAATAAATTTATCCAAAAATAAAATTCATCTGTATCTACCTAGGGATCCATCTGCTGAAATGAAACGAACCGAACCGTTGAACTGTTGGTGTTTGATTTGACCTCTTATTAAAAAAAAGAAAAAGAGTGTTGTTGGTGAATTGGAGAAATTAATTTCGTCAACAACACAGTCAGACAATCAGAGTTGTTGTCAATACAACCAAGTCTCACAGTCCGCAGTCATTGAGACAGTGAGTCTTCCAGCTGCAGAACAGAACAACCAAAGAAAGAGCATCGCACTCATGCATTGTCGTTGTCGCTTAATTCGGAGCGCGTCACGTGATCAAAAATCCAAAGGACGACCTTCAGGCAATGATTGAGTTTGTTCTCAAACGACCTTGCTCGTGCGTCGTCATTTCGTCACATTTCGATTTGTTTGTATTTGTGTTGTTGGTAAATGTATATTAATATATATGGATACACATTTATGTGCGATGCGCGATACACAATTACAAATATAAATCTACCCTGATGCTATCTTTAACAAAAAAAAAACAACCACTATAAAACAACAACACCAACAATATATACCTACAAATATAAGAATTTTTGGAAAGAAAGAGATGACTCTATGTATTTGAATTTTGTGTCTTTGTGTTGGTATGTATATTTGTGAAACAAACAAACACAAGTGTACGAAAGAATTCACATAGAAATAGAATAGAAGAAGGTAAAGGTTGTTTGGACATTTTTGTTTTTCTTTTTTTTGTCGTTTAGATAAAAGCACCAATTTGATAGGAAATCAAAAAAAAAATAAAAAGAAAGCCAAAAAAATAAAATTGAATCTTTTGAAAAACAAAAAGTGCAGGGACTCGCAATAAAAATACCACGAATTAGAAGTCGAAGAGGAACAAACTAGTTAACCTAAGCAAACGCCTTCGTTTATCTTGTTCGTTGTCGAAGTTGTATTTTGTCTCTTCGTCGTCGTCTTGGTTTCTTCGTTGTCATTATTTGTCACCCCTTTTTTTTAGGCAATGGTCGTTTGTTAATAAAAATGAAGATGAGGAGGATGATGATGATGATGCTGAGAAGGTGGAAAATGATGGCGGTTCTAGTGCTAGTTCGGGATTAAGATGTCTCTTTGTTGTTTGGTATTTTTTTTTAAACTTATTTTTACTTTGTGGGATGTCGAAGAAAAGAAAGACAAAGAATTATATGAATCCATATAAGATAAATTAAAATGATTGATTTAAAGTCTAGAACACTCGTTGATGAAGGAGTCAATTTAGGTTTTCTCTCGTTCATTAAACTCGATTTAATCTTTCTACCTACGTTTTTTTTAAGTGGAAATATTATATCACTCAAGAGTAAAATCCATTTATGAGTACCTACTTATACTTATGGTTCAATACATTGCACCAATAGAAAATGATTTTAACGAGCTTTAAATAAATATTATGTAGGTATTTAATTTAATAAATTCGACTTTTACTCTCAATGTTTTTTTTAGTCTTATTCGACAGTTAAGATGTGCAACTAAGAAGCTGGATGGAAAAAAGGGGACTCTGAACTAATACGACAAAGACGTTCGCCCTAAAATCATTTTTTTCGTCTTAACTTCTTTTGATTTCTATGTAGAGTATTGTTCAGCTAATTGAATTTTCTGTTATTTCCAAACTTTTAATAAAATAAAAAATCGAAAATTGAAATTAATAACAAAAACAATACCTACTCAATAGAAATCTAAATCAAACAGGAAGTAGGTGGGTAGCTAGGTACCTAGGTACCCTGATATTAACCTACCTACTTATATATGAAGGCTATTTTATCTTTGTTTAGTTATTTGTTTACTGCGAATATTTTTTTTGCAAATTGTTTGCGATAATTTTGGTATGTAGGTACATATTCCTAAAATGAGGGAATTGTCCAAAAATAGATTTTATAATTTTTGTAGCGTTATCTTGTAGTTTTGTATTTAAATGTTTTATTTGGGTATTCCCGCAGATTTTATACACCTAAATGTCGGTTTTCTGTCAAAATCTCATACATTTTTATTTAAATATTCAGGAGATATAAAGATTAACCGATTCAAAAATTAAGTAAGTGAAATTCTCATTCTTTATGTATGTTTTTGAATATTTTAGTGCTTAGTTTTTGAATAAAATGATTTTTAAACTCAACCTTTTAAAAATAAAACGACAAAAAAATTATTATTTTTTTTTCAAAATTTTTCGTTATTAAGTACTAATTTGGATTTTAATTTTTGATACTCTTAATATTTTTCAGTCGAACGCTAAAAACCAAATGGTTGTCAGTCTTTTAGTTTTTGAGAAAATTGAAAATTACCAAAATTATTATTATTTTTTTAAAAATTTTATTTTTAAATTTTTTTAGTTTAAAAATTATTTATTCAAAAACTAAGAACTAAAATAACTTCATTGAAAAGCATACATAAAGAATGAATTTCTGGCTTTAAGATAAGCTATATCATAATATTGTAAGTGTTGTCGTTGTGTTTTTATATTCATTTTCTATTTTAGAAATTTTTTTTTAATTTGCCCCTCCCACCTAAAGGGGTGGACAAATAGAGTGGACCGATATCAAAATCATGTCCATATAATGTACCAACAATGAAAAAAAAATTGACGCTTTCATCACAAAATGCACAATTTTGGAATTAAGTCGCCCAACTACATAGAAAAGTAAAACTCTTAACTCTTCTGATTGGTTTATTTCAAAAACCGTTATTTGTATGAAAAAAAGTATGTTAATCTTTTTTGTAGGAAATATTTCAAGCTACAATATAATCTTTAACAATTTTTTGGTACAACTTACCATTTGGGAGTTATTCTTTAAAAACCATTTAAGGGGGCCTTCAACCCCCCGTAAAATTATTAGCGGCGCTCATATCGATGGGACTTTTGACAGTTTCTTACGAACACCATCAGGAAGCTATATACCAAAATCCAGCTTTCCGGCGATTTTTTCCGAGTCAAATGCTTAATTGACTGGACTAATAATTTTAAAAACGAAATGACTTTCGGGTTAAAATAAGTTTGAGAATAACTCGCAATCACTGGTAGAGATACTATGGGGATTTTCTTTTTCTTTGGAAATTTTAAAATGCAATATTATTCAAACCAAATAAATGCTTCTATTAGAGGTACCATTTGAAAACGACGGATACATTTTTTATTTCAATAATAGGTAGGTATGTATGTAAATGGTAGGTCTTACTGATATTAAACTCACTTAAAAAAATTGATGAGATGAAGCCGTTTTTGCGAAAAACGAGGTTTTTAAAAACTTGTATAACTTGTCATAAGAATAATTAGAATAAAAACAATAAGAATGAATAAATAATAAGAATAAAAATAATAGAATAATTAAAAAAAAATCTGCTAGACAATGTGCCGGGGGAATGCCCAAAAAACGCTAGGTACCAAGTTTAAAGAAAATCGATCCATTCGTTTAGGCTGCAGTCGAAAGGACAGGACAGACAGACAGACAGACAGAATTGCGAGACTCACTTTTTCGATTTAGCTATCATCGTAGTCAAATTTGATCAAAATCTCGATTTAGATTTTTTTACGAATGAATAACTTACCATATATTACCTATGTTCATATATGTATATATATCGCAAGTAAAAATGTACGCCTATGTTCATTGTGGATTTTTCGGTTTTTATGCCTAATTTCGGCAGTCCCTAATCCTCTTCATAATATCATAAAAAAAATATCTGTTTCATTATTAATCCTCTACACAAAACTAAAGTATAATCGACTTGAGTCGTTACTAATCGGAGAATTGTCAAAAGAAGCTCAGAAATCTAAAAATAAAGACCATAAGAAATATGTATATAGAGGCACCAATAGGTAGAAATTGACCCGGACTTTTACTAAAGTTTCCAAGAAATCTAGTTTTTTTTTTATTTTAACTCATTTTTTTTTTATTTATTCGCTACTGTTATACTTAAAATATTTATTTAAATAAATTGTTATGTTGATGTGCCACTTAATAAAATTTTATATTTTATTTATTTACTTATAAATTGAATTTGTTATTTCAATAAATAAAATAAAATGAAATAAACAACATATGTGGTGAAAATCAAGTAATCATTACTAATTTTGTTATCACTTATAAATTTTCAATTTAATTATTTTTTTATTCGGAATTCAAACTTTGTACAGCAAACATCGTTTAATAAACTTTTATTGTTTTTCCATAATAAATATTTTTGGAAACCTTTCGGCACTAAGAATCTTAATACATATTATGAGTTCCCCTATACTGGCTGTCACTTCAGCCTAACTTAACCGTAAAGTGCGGCTTAAACCAACACCTTTAAGTTGCAAGTCAAATAAGACAACATTACAACCAAGTATGTATAGGACTTACATTATGTACATATAAACAACTTGAAATAAAAATAATAGTTAAAATTGGTATTTTTTTTATATTTAAATATGATTTTCTCGTATTTGACATCTTTACAATAAAAAAATTTAATAATATAACCCATGAAAATTACAGCTATCAAATAAACGTTAGTCATTTTTAAAATTAAATATTTCTGTTTGCTGGTAAATAGATATGTATGTTAGTTTTAAAAAGCAATAGGTAATTCCTATATAGTGATATAGATACATATGTAGATAAATTCCTATAATGCCACTTGTTAAATTCAATCACGATTTCAAATAAAAAAAAAACAAAAGAAGGAATAAAATCTCGATTGTCATAAAACATTAAATTGACATTTTGTTGTTAGAATCATACAATCAAGTATATTAACATGTATCCTGTATGTAAGTTTGTCTATCAATCCATACATATGTACCTACATACATTTCAAACTTAAATTAAAAATATATACCTATGTATATAAAGTCTTGTTTATAATTTACTATGCTCGCACGTCACGTCAGTTAAACCAAGAACCGATAGCTAATTTTATGTGACAAGACAAACTTCTTTGCGTCTACATAGCTAAAGTAGCCTCATAGTCACCATTTATACTTTCAAGCAGGGTGATTTAGAAAAAAAATCGACATTTTCATATTTATTTAAAATCTAACAAGAAAAATAAAATTTTAAAACGAAATATTCTTAAACATAAAAGATACACAATGTGTGGCAACTATGTTTTTGAAAGCTGTCATTTAAATGCTTCAACTGAATTGAATCGATACGAAAAAATTAAATGACAATCACAGGAGATAATAGGTCACTGTTCACTTACTTGCTCGAAACTGACAGATTCTACCAGTTTTATTTTTTATATGAACTTTGTTTTCTATTTTTTGAGCTAAAAATGGTAGAAATGGGTAGTTTTGGTATAGATACGCGAACAAGACTAATGGTTGTCACAAGCTGATGAAATCCTTGATCTTATGTTTGAACAAAAATTTGAATTCCTTGTTCTTCAGAAAAACAGTTATTTTTTTTTTTGAATCACCCTGTACAATTTATTAACAAAACTAAAAAACTTAAGAATGTGGCACTGTTATTAAATATTGTAATTTATACACCCAACCTACCTTTATGCAGGCAGCTGGCAAAAGAATCGTCGATAGCGATAGGGAGGGGGAGGGGTGTGCGCAGAAGTCAGCATTAGAAGAGACAAAGAAACCAAAGTCAACACCGGCAAGACTGGCAAAATTAATTTTGCGCAAACCAAAAAAAAAAAACAAAAAAAAAAACATAAATAAATCACGTCGATTTGAAAGTTGTAGTCTGTGGCAGGCCGCGGTGGTTTTAATTAGTGCGGCAGTAATTTAACGCCTTTTTGCAAGTTGCAAAGCCATTTAAGTATAAGTAGGTATAACTATGTATAACCAAAAAGGTGGACACAGAAGCAGAGAAGTAGCAAAAAAAGAGCAACATACTCGTACTATAATATTAAGTAATAGTTGTAGAGGGTAAGCCTCCATTTCAATTCACACACACACACAGGTTATTAAGTTGCAGTTGTGATTCAGACAGATCCCAAGAGACGTCTTTACCGCTTGTAACCCATTTAACTGGTTTATTATTTCTTTTCTTTTTTTTTTTTTTTTTTTTAGAAGACATCAGACTGAACCGTCCATTTCTGCTGGTTGCCACTCTTGGACGCAGGCCACATGTAGGTGCCGCTGCTTATATTGTACCGGATTTTGAATTTGTAGCTTACAACTGAAAAGTTATATAATTCAAGATCTAGTAACTGTCGTTGTTGTTGTTGCTGTTGTCATCGTCGTCGTAGTCGTCTAGTCGTTGACCATTTAGGACAGTGCGGTTGGTTGGGTTTAATTTGCGCATATAAATGGCTGATATTTTTGCTTAAATATTGCACAAGCTAAGAAGTCAAATTAGATACTAAATTCATGGATTTGTAATGAAATAACGATAATTTGACCAACAAAGGGTCCTTTTTACGGTCTTTAATTATACAGGCTTCTTATTATGATTTGAAACTATTTTTTAAGCAAAAAAAATAATAAATTAGGGTATGTCAAAAAAATCTACAACTGTGAGTTTTGTTGGCAAAATTAAAAAAAAAAAGCCATAAAAGTTTTTGGACAGGTTTGTTAAATTTCAGAAGTCTTCGCTATCTCAGAAATTTGTATGAAGTATTGATTACAAAGTTTGGCGGTCTCTGGTCCCCCACTTCACTGCGAGAAAAAGATAGCTAACAAAGGCTTCTCTTTCTCGCCATGAAGTGGGAGTAAAAAAAGGACATAGACGTCAAAATGTGAACAATGTCTTTAGAGCTATAAGACGGTCTTCACATTGGACTGCCTCCTCCGACTTTTTTGGAAGTCTCTATACTTTATCTAACTCCTGCTTAATGGCGAGAAAGAGATGTCTTTCTTGACCACATCTTTCTTAGCATGAAGTGGGAGTGAGATAAGTATACAAAGACGTCAAAAAAATCGGAGGAGAAAGTCCAGTGTGAACAGCATCTAAGTCTCCTTTCACACGAGGTAACAAGTTGCTGGAGATTTTTTGACGTTTTCTTTTAATTACCAATTTCAAAATCGTCGATCATTCAATCTTCTCAATTAGTACTCTTCTCACGGAGGGACTGAACTCAGCTTCCTCGTGTGAAAGGGGACTAAAGATTCATGTTTTCTTGACGTGTATTTTGTATATCTGTTAACTTCAAAGTAGAATTGATATTTTCCACCATTTGAAACTGGTGACAACTTTTGCCTTCGCCTGTAACAACTTTTTCGCCACCTCGTAGGTATTTCTTTGATTTTGATTAAATTATGAATTATAGAAGATTGTTTTTGAGAGGCAACTTCAGAATTAAATCAAACAAATACCAAACAAAGAAAAATTAAAAATTACTTTTTAAAAAGGCAACTCCACACGACATACACCTAATAGATAGTTCTAATTTTTTTTTCTCTTTTCTTTATTTAAATTTTTTAATACATAGTAGAATAAGTTTTACATACGAAATGAGCAAATGTCATAAAATCCAAGCACGAGCCACCACCACACCACATTGAGTAGGAGTTAGATTAAGAATATACAAAAAGCATAAAACGAAGACTTTGAAGAAGAAACCAAGCCGAAGACCAAGGGAAATGCCTTCGTTTGAGACTTTTTCTTCTTTTTTTTTTGTTCGTTTGTTCATCGACTCGACTTCAACTCTTTTATTCGATTACATTGGTTCCGTTATGATGCGATGACACTTGAGTCCAGTGCTCCCTGATCGTTTACTTGTGTGTTCTTTTTTTTTAGTTTGTTTCTTTTCTTCTTTGTTTCTTCTTCTTTGCATGACATATGATTTTAGAATGTTACTAGAAAAGAGAGGAGCGCCATTGGCAGTAGTACATATTGAAAAGTTTTAAGGAAAAGGAAGTTAAATGTAAAAAATAAACTGTTAAGCGCAGGCTGACACTGGTACACATGAAGAAAAAGATGACCACAAACCGCAATCTTTTTTAGTAGGTATAACCTACACGCAAGTAAAACAAATAAAATGACAAACCTTTTTGATATAGGTACCTACCTGCCTAGTTGACTATAAAGTAGTTGCTAATATAAAAAGTAGCAACTTTAACCTTTATGTTACAAAATGCGACGGTGAATTTGCGGAAATATCAAAAAGCAAGTGATGAGAAGAATTGGAAAAAGAAGGTTAAATAAATTGGTTAAATGAAGATCATTGTTGACATTTAAACCGTTTTTTTTTTCTTTTTTTTAAGAGAAAATACTTGAATCTTCGAAGACTAAAATATAGAGTCGTTAATCTGAATTTGATGACATTATAAGCTGGATGAATATACTGTAGGTACATATATTTGCTGGAAAATTTAATATTCTACTCTACCGTGCACCAGGAAAGGAGTGTTTTGTAAAAAAAAAAACAAAAACACCAATACTTTCATGGAAGAACATAGGTACTCGGCAACATGAAGTGACAAACGTCGATCTTTTGTCATAGGTAGGTAGGTATAGTTGCAAAAAAAAATAACAGCTCGACACACAATGGTGTATTGTTTTCAAATATCTTTTAAAACCTGCAGGCTTCCGTCATATGATGTCCCATCTAAAGAAGTCTGTTTCTTTACTTCCAAAAACTGACAATTTTAACCAATTCTAGTCAAATTTAATTTTGTTTATTATATGGACTTTGGCAGAACTTTGAACTAAAATGGGTAGAAAAAAGGCAGCTTTGTCAAGTAAAGAAGCAAACCTAGTATGTTCATCAATAAAACATTATAGGGGTAATATCATTAGCGTTTTCACTTTTGTTCAGTTCTGCGTAACTGTCAAAATCAAATAAAATGGAGGATCCAATGACCCTTCACTTGTCTAGTTTCAATAGTTTGTTGTTGTTTCTAATAATGCGGTGTGAAGTTTTTGAGGGCACTCGAATAGCCATTTTTAATTTCTGACACTTTAAACTTTCACAACCTGTTTTTTCGTTCTGTAATTAGGTGTTCGGGTTCTTCTCGGAACAAATCTGGCAAACTGTCAAATTCTCTCAACGAGAAGCGAAACTGTCTGAAAATACACGAACGCAAAAATATGTGCCACTTTTTAATCGTTCACAAAAAGTAAACAAAAACAAACAAAATAAACGAAGCGACAATATTAAAATTTCTATCATAATTTCAATTATTTATTAAATTTGAGAAAATAGAGGTTGCGAGAAGGAGTAAGGAGTAAGGAGTAAGGAGGGACGGATGGGAGACTTGTAACCCTTAGGGGATGCAATACAACACAATACAGTAAATACAGTATTAAATTTGATGATGAACAAATTAAAATTAGCATTGTTTAGTTACAAATGGAAAACAAACACTAAACAAGAACATGCCGTAATTTTTTTTATTAATCCAAAATTCTTTGAAGAAATCATAACTACATTTGACAGAATTAAACAAAAACACTGAACTAAAGTATACTTCACAAACAAAGTTTCTCGGGGCTAAACAATCACCATGTTAAATGCAACAACAACTAATCCCCTGCAGGCTTAGATAAACCCAGAGAATTCTCAGGGTTTAACTAAGGAGCACCAAAACTCCATTTTGTTTCTGTGATGGCGGCGCTTAACCCCGTTGTGGTTTTATTTCAACCAATTTTCCCCGGGATTGCAAAAAAAAACACACCTAGAGTGATGACTCGCATCATCTACAATTTTTGTATGAAATATAGCATTCGATAAAAGGTACCTTTCAGGTTATAAGAAAAATCGATATTTTCGACAATGTTTATTTGAATAGCCACAGATGCACGAGTTCGTCAAAACAGATCCATCCGATCAATTCTATTTTCTCCGAGAATTTATTTGAGCTAACTGTTGACATTGACGTAAAAAAAAAAAAACATTTCATTAGAATTTTTACGCAGAACCCCCGACTTCTGACTAACAATTCTGAAGAAATTGCCAGAACATTTTGTTGTCAGATAACACATTCACTGTAACCGAAGCTTAAGGGTTGCTAACACTACCTTTACGAAAAATCCTCAGAGCTATTGATAAGAAAGTCGATTCAATTCTATAAAAAGTATAAAGTAAGACAATTGCAAAAATAATTCAAACTAACAAGAAGTTTTATCAAAATCCTTTCAGCAGTTTTCTGCTAATATTCTATCTTCGCTTGATTCGGAGAAAATCTCTTCGCATCTAAAAAGTAGCACAGTAATAACAAAAATAAAACAACATTGTGTGTATACAACTCTCTCATATAATTATATTTGAGCTGTGGGAATTATGCAATTATCATTTTTTAATAATAATTTTGTGGCTATATAATATTTTTAAATGTCGAGACATAAAAAAATGTATATAAAACCTGTTGTATTGAACCATTTGCAAGCGTTCACCTTGTAAAAAAAAAAGTGGATGCAATAAACGAATGGCATTCTTCTGAACAGTGCAAAGACGACGACGGACGATGACGATGATCGGGTACATAAACATTAAACCACACACATTGTATGCCACCATCATCGACGGTATATCGCGCTTGCATTTAAAGCATATCGGGTTTAGCAAGTCTATTTTATGTCAGAGCAAGTTTATTAACCCACCGGCATTGAATGGAAAATCTATATATCTCAACTTCATTTTAAATAGTATTTATATGTCTCTATAAGCCAAGGAGAGTCCCAGAGTATACATACAACTCAATGCAGATGCAGAAGCAGATATCTAGATAGTCGTAGCAATAAAAATATAATTAATCAGTTGAACATTTTTTTTTGTGTTTTGTCATAAATTTGTTTGTACCTATACAGATTTGAATGAAGATCTATTTTAATTTTTAGACATCTCTAAGAATCAAATTCACACTTTTTTTGTGAGACATCAACAATATGGAAATATTAGTAAATTTGAAACTATGAAATTCTTACCGCAACTAAAAAGTTGGACAGGAAAAACGTTGTTTGTGTTTTTTTTTTGCTGAGCATTGAAAGCATATTTAGGAAAAAGGCCACACCATTAAATTCTACTAACAATAATATATAAAAAATGACAACTTTGACAACAGGTCCAATTTGTGTTTTAAAAATCAAATAATTGATTTTTTGAAAAATTTACAATTTTTTCAATTACGATAAAATGGTGGTTATCGTAAAAAAAATGATTATATCGATTTTTTGACAAATATCCAATGCTTAATATGTGTATCTAATAAGAAATTACAATTCTTAATCATATTGAAGGTGGACATTTAGATCAGTGCCAAGCTTTTTTTTTATGAAAAGATTTTTGTCTATTATCGAAATAAATCCGCCATTAATGAATTATTGATTCAAAATTGACAAGGCACAATTTTACTAGGTATAGTCAAAATATTGATTCCAAGTGAGATTGCTTGGACAAAACGCAATTTTTAAATAACTGAGATTGAATAAATAATTCAAAAAATTCAATTAAATAATACTGATACTGAGGTTTCATTTTTTTCGCCTAAAAAAACTACAACTTACCCCAGCAAAATCAGAAATTTTGGAAATTGAGCTGAAGGTCAACACAGACTACGTTGACTCGGCAAAGAATTCTGATGTTTCAAAGTTGACATACAGTCAAGGCGCGCTAATGAGCAGTCTGTCAATGTGTCCTAACTGCGATGACAGGGTGATTACACGGTCACACAAAATAAACACACACCTAAACCTACAATATCATGTTATAGCTTTGTTTAAAGTCAGAAATCCATCCAAGTTCTTTAAAAAAAATTTTTTTAAGTTTGTTTTCTTAATTTACGTATTTACAACAATTTTTGTTTATTAAATTCAATAGATGGTTTTACGTATTTTAATTTTATACAAAATTGAAAGATTCAAAAACTATACTTTGTTGTTGTTTCTATAAAAGTTTTAAGCATACAAAAATAATAGCCCTATCTCTTTTTCCACCATCGTCCTTTTTTAAAAAATCGATTCCTTTTGTTTGTAGAAGAAAAGCTTTGCCAAAAAAATTATGAGCTGAGTTGCAAAATGTCAAACAAAAAGTTTAGATGCGGTAGCATAACACTATTCATGGGCATCTGGAACGCATCCCGGATGTTTCGTTAAATTTATTTTATGCGAAAAAAACAATAACAATAAAAAAAATAAACTCACTTCGCTCGATTGTTCATATTTTTGTTTCACTTTCCGTTCAAATGTCAAATTGTCAAAGAAAACATTCAAATGAAATTATACATATGTGTTTGCTAGTCATATTAAATTCTCATCGCTGACGTTGGGGATGTGTTTAGAAACTCATGACTTTGTCACCATTTTCTCTTTTGACTTTCGGAACACATGACTTTGCATTAAATACGCATCTGATGCATTTTGGAACTCAGCCATACTACACCTAAATAAATTAATGAACAAGTAAAAATGAACAAATCAAAAATCTAAAATTGATGAATTTTCTAAAAATTATTTGGTGTAAACGAGCATTAATGTCTTAAATCAAACTTCCACCATAAGAGGATGTCAGATGACCTTCAACAGTCGTTGCCGCTTTATTGCTGTCATAAACAAATATTATGTATGTACGTATACATATTGATTGCGGCAAAATGTAAACAAAGTAAAATCAACAACCAATTTTGGTATAGGTATTCGGTTTCGATTTAAAGATGAATAATTATATTATCCATAAAATGTCATTCTGCAAATATGACAGTACAACAATATAAGCCTGTACTTAAATACATTTTTATAGTAACTTTTAACAGGAAATAATATATACGCATATAAGTTAAATACGTTGATGATGATTTCAAGAGCAATTATATGTTTTTTTTTGTTAAAATGACAGCAGGCCATAAACAAAAACGTAAACATCAATGATTAATTTGATTTCGATGTAAATGGGTCAGTCTGTCAGTATAGTCAGTATACCAATAGTTGTTTTGTGTCACAAGTGGTTTTGATTCAAGTTTTGTAGGTAGGTATTTATGTATGTAATTTATCAACTTATCACTTTATTTAGACTAAATGGAACAATTTCATGTAAAAAAAAAAAAAAAAAACAATTTTCTCAAGAATCATATACTCAAAGGTACCTATACCATTTATACATATACGAAAGTTGTTTTAACACAAATTCAACCGCGTTGGTCGGTCGGTCGGTCGTAACCTTGATGGCATGGAACTGGTTTTGACTGCGCCTCTGTTTGATTTCAATTCTCGACACGAGGTTATTCCAAGATTGCTTATATATATACATATATAAGAAGCTTTTTAAAAAATGCAGATTAAGGGAATATAAGTGGTCGTGTTGGCGATGGCGGTGGTGTTCTTTGAGACAATCACAATCACCCGCAGTGAACTGGTATAATGGAATGCCATTCAGAAATGGCTATATGGTTTTATTCTCTTGTTATGATTGAGGTCTTCAAGTGTGGCCGTTGATGGTATAGATCAACTCATATGCAAGGTTAAGTATAATTTAAAAATAATATAAATAAATTTATATAAACTTGACTAAAATAAATTTATTAAATGTGATTTAATTCGAGGTAACACTTCAGATTTAATTTCTTTAAAGATAGAATAAGTCGATTTAAGTCTTTCGTTTTCAATGAACCCCGCCTTCAACAAAAAAGGGTAAATATTACATCAATTAACTAAAAATCTAGTAAGTAAATAATTTTGGCTTCGTCTATTCAAAAAAAAAACTTTTAATGAAATTCCCCATGCATACATATGTGTAATTATTTTTTCACACGTCTATGTATATTCTAAAACGTATTTAAATATGTTCATCATTCCGAAACCCTATATACAATGTTTGTTATATGTGTTTACATCTATGTTTAGATCATTATAACTAATAAAATTCAACAAAAATACGGAAGAAGAATAAGACAACTTGTATATATTCGTAAATTGCACACAAAATAAAGACACGACTTTGGTATAACACGATTCATGCATGATGCTTTTTCTTTTCGTAAAGTATTCATGTCGTGTCGGAATCGATGCAGTCGTCCTTGAAACAAAATTAAAAAAAAAAAAAAATACACACACACAACCCGCACTTCATCTTATAAATCATTTCATGTTTAAATAATAATAGAAAAAAAAAACAATAAATGAAATGTGTGCAACGCGTAGATGTGAAATCTTTCAAAACTTTTTTCAAAACGAAAAGAAAACAAACAATAATTTTTTTTCGTACGTGTTTAGAAAAATTACTAGAAATTATATGCAATGTGCTCAAAACGAATTATTATATTTGATTAGAACCTGCACGTTGTTTGTAAACTTTGTTTCGTATACATCTGTAAATGGACTGCCTAGTATCTATTCCAATAAACAGGGTGACTCAGAAATCAACGACAATTCAATGGTCATATAAGGGAATTGAAACTAAATTTCCTCGAACAAAAATCCAAATCCCAGCCAAATTCTCTCGGGAAATTTATTATACATACCAATAATTGGCGGGGGAATTTTTTGAACATCAAATCTGGTTCACAATGCGTAGAGATAATCTTTTCGCAATTTTTCTCTTAAAGCAATAAAGCATTTTGCATCGTCTCGTCGCATCATATGTTCGAAAAATATAAAAAAAAAAAACGCGACGTGACCAATTTTCGAAGAAAGGAAAAATTTCTTGTTAATTGTATTAAACTCCCTGTTAACAAATTATTAACTTTACAACACAACAGCTTTCAATTACAATTTTGTATTATCTTTAATATACAAATGACTCAATGTCTTCACATTTCAAAAGATCAGGATAAAGTGATACAGCCTTATTTGTTAGATTTCACTAATACTCGTTTCAACCTCGGAATAGTTATAGATTTATAGAGTCGAAGCACTTACTCCGTCTTTACGCCACGTCAAACAAATTCTTATTTATTAAGTCGTTTTAGCGACGGAGTAAATTTACTCCGACTTTACTTCGCCTCTAATCCTGAAAAACTTATTTATAAAAATATAAACGATGATTAGAGGCGGAGTAAGCTAAAACTAGTACATAGTAGGATTAAAGCCGTAGTAAAGCCGTTTTAGTATCTAAATGACATGACATTTAGTAACAAAAAGGAGTGTAGAAGAAGTTTTTTTTATCCGTTTGTTACTAATTGTAAGGCAAAATGGATTGTTATTTTGCATTTATAAATGATTTAAATTCTTTAAACGCTTTAGTTGCAGTACAAAACTCGTTTAATCCCATATTATAATAACCAGAGAGATTGGTTTTTTTATATTTTATATTCCTAATAAGCGCAGCCTACTCAGAAAGATTTTTGTTGAGAACGGAACATAAACTATCCTCATCTCATCGCCTGCCAAGGTTGTTACAGTAATTGTATTAACGATAACCCTCTTTGTGAATTCCCCAGTTTAGCTCAGACTAGAAAAGCATTCGAAAAATACTTGTTCGGTGAACTAATGGGCTTTATTTCCAATAACTCACTTAAAAACATCCTTAATAATCTAGTCAGGATGGGAAAAGGAGTCAAATGGAAACTTTATTGATCACAATTTATTCATTTCAGATTTAATTGTTTAATAAATTTCATTTCGCTTTGTGAATGCTCAAAAAAAATTGAAACGCACTCAATTTTCATTTCCCAAAAACTGAGTACCTACCTATTTCTACTAATTAATTATCAATATCATATCAAGAATCACATTTTATTTTTTTAATGAAATTTTCATAGACCCAACACTTTTTACAAAAAAAAACAACAGAGAAGTCATTGCCTAACTGCAAATAAACATAAAACATCGAGAAAAAAGTCTCTTCATTTACTTTGTCTTTTATTTTCTTATAACATTCTCGCATTGGCTTTCTTTTCTTTTCATTTCTTTTACTTTTGTTGTCTCTTTTTCGGGCAAGGTCATCAACGAGACAAAGTCAATGGCCGGTAGTAACCTCTTACTTTATTCTCTTCATTTCTCTCTTCCTCTTTCTATTTCTTATTTTTCTATGTTCTTTTTTTTTTTTTGTTCGCTTCACCAACAAGTCATCATCATCGTCGTCTTGCTCGTTGCTGTGCCATCAATCTCAACCATCAAGCCATCATCATCATCCATGTATCCACATCCATTAACTTTGCTCCCAATCTCTTCGTCCCAACCGTTCTCCCTACCCCCTTGATGCCTTAACACTGCTCATCGACTTTTCGACAAACAGAACAGGAGTGTTTTTTTGTATGTTGATGATGTTCCACTAATGCCACAGAATCAATGATTGTAGAGTGTTAGCAGCACTCAACAGTGCGCAGCATGAAGCATTAAGGGACAAACATAGCAAGCAACATTTTTGTACTTACTATTTCTACTTTTACATATTTTTTTCTTTTTTTTTGTGAATTCTTTTTTTTTTTGTTGAAGCTTCTCCTTCTTCTGACTCCTCGTACTGGATCAATTGAGGGAAGCAAAGGAAACTCCATCGCTAAATAATAGAAAAAACAAGAAAAAAATAATTTAAAATTATTTTGTTTTTCTTTTTATTCTCATTCACGCTAATGTAAATGAGAAACCGTCGCTAGTTTGTTGTCGGTCACAATAATAGATATCTAGCCGTTTTATATAGTAGGGCGGAAGGGATATAATGTTGGAAAAAAATCAACAAATATTAAGCTAGAAAGAAGCCCAAAAATAATAGGCACCCATGTTCTGCATTTCAAACATACATACCTAATCGAATTGAAATCGATTTTTAATTTCACTCGAAATGAATTTCCATGTTTCACAATTCGTTCGTTTTCGAAAATTTCGAAATTACTTTGAACTGTCAAAATCCATTTTTAGTTGTTTTAAAAAGTGAAATTACACTGGGGAATAAAATTGGATGGAGAATTATTGTCATTTTTAGGGGAAAAAAGGAAGCGAAAATCTGAGGAAAAATTAGACGAACAATTTTGCAAGAACAAATTGTTAAACACCCTAATACAATTTCGTCATGTTAACTCACAATAAGTGGAATGCAGAACATAGGTGAGGATGCTGATTTTTTTAAATCCAGGACGGTATAGATTAAGATGAAAAACTACTGAAAGGAATATCACAACATTGTAATGGCTTTGAATTAAACAACAAGTTTGCTGCCACAAAGTTTTATAGGCTAGAGTTAACCAATTTTTTTATCTTTAAATATCAAAACTATATAATAACATATAACAAAAAAAAAATATTGCATTCCTGAAGTTAACTTTTTAGACAAACATATTAATAAACAAAAATTTTGTTTTATTTATTCCAACTTTTCTATACAAAGTGGTCCACTGTTCGTTCGCAAATACACAGGCGCGTTAATTTTGCCGGCATCAGCATTTTTTTTTTGTTAGATTTTAAATTTTTAAGTTTTTTTTTTGTTTTGTTAGTTGAACATCATAATTTTGATGATGCTCTCTTATGTGTAATGAGGGAAACTTTTTTTTGAAACAGTTAGATGTGAATTCAACAGTTTTTTTTTGTATTATTATTATCATTTCTATTTGTCCGTTTTTATTTGTACACGCATCTATCGTTTGCCATCAACAGAAACACTAGGTAGGTATATAACATTGAAGTGATTGAACAATGGTTGAGGTGAAGTACCTTATTCTACTTTCAGCCATACCTATAAAGTGGAATGATTGTTGCACTTTTCCCATTGTTCTGTTGTTTTTTAATTGTTTTTTTTTTTGTGTCAGTGAGAAAAGTCTATCGTTTGACAATAATTTATTTAAAAAGTACAAAAAATATTCTTTTCTGTAGTTTTATAACTAATTTAAAAAAAAATAATAAAGTTCGAGTTCAAGTGAGTTCGAATTCACGTGAAATTTAAAACTGGTTTTTACATACCTAAATGGAATTCGAAATTTCCATAAAATACCTTATTCCGTATCTTGAAAATATGAATCATAAAATTTCACATTACAAATTCACATTTCAAATTACGGTCCCCCGACACTATTTTTTGTGTACCTACTTTGATAAAATAATCCCATTTCTTCTTTAAATTATTAAAAATTGATTTTTAAACTTTTTTCTTCAAATAAAAAAAAAAAAAAAAAACATTTTAAAATTTAATATCAACATTTTGCCTAAAAAACTTTAGGCCCTTAGGTCTGTTTCTTTAATTCGCAAAACTGCCACTTTCTAACCATTTTAGCCCAAAGTTCTGTCAAAGTCCAATGTCCGAATTTTGATGAAACTTCATAGAAATTATTCCAAATGGTCTGGAAATTGGTAAAAACTTTAGTTTTTTGACAATATTCACGAAAAGGAGCAAATTATTTCCTTTAAATTTTTGTTATATATTTTTTTTTTTTATATACATATATTGTTTTTTTTTCATATATGGAACAAAAATATGGCTCGGTGTTCAGAAAATTATGGTACGTTAATTTTTGATTTTTTTATCATCGCTGATTGATGATGTTCACATTGCTATCATTCCGCCTACTCATTTTGACGTTTCCTTATTTTTCCAATTATTGCTTAAAATCCAAGAAATCCTGCCTTATTTGGCTGCCTCTTTCCCACCAAAAATACTGAGAAATCAAAATGAGTCGGCACCGTTGAATCAAATTTGGATACGGTCATCAGTTTTGGTTTAGTGTTTTCAACGTAATATGATGCCATTTCAAAATTACAATAAAGCTGAATTTTTGTGAAAAGCTTAGTTCGTACAATAGGTACATTAGACTGATTAAAAAAAAATGAAAATGTCTTCGATTTTGAATGCAACAAGCTTTTAGTTGAATAATGACAATAAATGTTAAAATTTAAGCCCTTTAGATTAATATTTTATTTTTTTTTTTCGTTACCTTCAATTTTCCATACGATAAATCGTATCTTATATTTTTGTTGATGCTTCCTTATTTTAAAACTTTAGAATCAATAACTGTTAGGTAATGATCAAAATGTATTTTCAAAGGAAATTGAATTGAAGGTCCTTACTTCTTTTTTTATTAATTAGATATACTTCTTCCAAAGTTATTATAGGTCAAAATGGAATACATACATATATGGTTAATTCCACAATTTTATGGATTCCCTGTTGAAAATTTCAGCGTTGAAAATATTCAATACAAGACAAGAAAGTTTAGAACTGCTTGTCAAATAAATTTTTATTAAAAAAGTTGGTGTTTCCATCGAATTAATTGATATAAGAACCGAAAATAATAATAATAAATAATATAAATATTAAAATAATAATAATAAAAAATGTGCCATTTTAAATTTTGTCTATGAAAGACTTTTTAGAATATTTTTTGTGAAAAATTTTATAAGGTACAATTTTTGCGTTGATATAAAAAAAAATTTAATTCACGTGAAAGTTTCATTCTATTTAACTTGAATAAGTTTTTCAAATCTTCTATCTTTTGAAAATTCTCAATTGCATTTTATTTTACTTGCAACTCATAACCAGAATACAAATTTTCACATGAAAAATTATATCAGTTAGCCATAGCACCACCGATTAAAATACAAAAAAACATGACATCTTATTTATGAGAAAACAATAGAGACCCAAGCATAGAATCTTATGGTACCCTAAATTCATATACCTAATGTTTCTGTTTATAATTTTTTTTTAATAAAAAAAAACTAGAATTACAAAAAACTAGTTGTAAGTATCTTGTCAAACAAAAATGTAATTAAAAATAACTTACTCATTTCTGTGTCATAGGTTCTTTCAGCTCATGATCACGATCAGTCATTATAATAAGTTAGAATTAAAAAAAAAATGTATCACATCTATTTACAATCGATTGATTGTAGATATAAAACTTTCGACAATTAAAGGTACTTATGCACTTGTGTAGATACAAATAAAATGACAACTTAAACAGCCATATAGCTAAAAAACAACAACAATTCAAAACCCCAATTAAATTCCAACTTATTCACTTATCTTTCATTTTTCATCACATAAACACACTCACAACACTGCTGCAGAAATTATATATTTTGAAGGACATTCGAGCTCTAGAGCTCAAAAAAAAAAAAAAAACAACTTGTTGAGTTATTTTCTATACAATCACTAATACAAAAACAAATTGGGTGTGCAAAAATACAAAACACACAACAATGAAAAAAAAACAAACTCAGATAAGATTCTTTGCAATTTTACCCGTGGTTCTCGATTTTTGTTTTGTTATTATTATTTAAGTGAATTCCACACGCTAAAACTATATGAGCAATCTGGTTGAAAACTTATTATCCATGAAAACGAACAAATATAAAATATTTGGAGCAACAAAAAAAGGAACAAAAATAATAACCAACGCAATGTCCTTGTTCTTGTCGTCGGGGGAAATAGAATTCGTTGTGTTAGACGACACGGCAAATGAGAGCACCTTGATCCCGATCCCGTAATGGTGAAGATATATGATGAACACAAAAGAGAAGAATATCCAACACAAGCAAATACTTCAAAACGAAAATGATAAAGAAAACCGACAAAGGAAAATAAGATGAGCCTCTAAGAATCCGTGACTCTTTTTTTACACAGAACCATCAAGGTACGAAAACAACGGCCAACTGATCATGCTTTCCTGCAAGCCATAAGAACAAACGCCATCATCATGGTCTATCACCAAAAGGGAGGAGGGGTCGTTTGGAACTAACCTAACCAAAGCATGATCGCAAAGCCAACGATGATGGTGGTGGTGGTGGTGGCATCAAAGGGGAAAACCTATGAGTATAGCCCAGTCAGCTCCACTCCAACAACCAGAGCTAGCAAGGTGAACTCTATACAAAGACTGTGAGAGTCACCGACCGGGCCCGAGATTACCAGCACCACTATTCGTCGTCGAATTCACCACTAAGCACAACATACAGCTTTGCTGCAAAATGCTAACCAGGCCAAACATAATGTGTGTGCGAATCGAACCGCACATGACGCCCGCCTTCTACTCTTCCAACGGACTTGGTTCAACCATTACGTTGTCTTGTCGTCACCTGAAAACGCAATTCCAAATAGAGCAATTGTTACCAACTTTGATGGTTTTAAGGTTTTTAGTTTTAAAAGTGTGTTTTTTTGTTTCTTTTATGTTTCTTTAAAGTTTTAGTACAAACCATTAACTGAACTATTCAAACAAAAATGCTAGGTTGCAAATAATTTATATTCCACGGCTTATATATATGTATTTTGAAACAAAATTTATCTTCAGGATCTGATTCCGATAAAATTTTAATACGTAAATAAAAAAAACAACATGTAATCCTGCTTTTTATCTGGATCCAAAAACTAGTACTTTTGTATTATTATTGTAAGGTAGTGTAAACTGTAGAACAAAGAAATCAACGGTTCATTCAATCCCAAATATGTATTACAATTGAATACAATTCTAGTTATATTGAGTTGAATTGAATTTGAATTTCTTCAATACAATTTAATTGAATTGAATAGTATTCAGTTGAATAAGTAATTATTGGACCAATTTTTTTAATGATGTATTTTTATTCATTTATTTTCATATGCAAATAAAACGACGTGCTATTCCATACTTTTCCCTATTTTTCGTCGGATTTTCCCGATTTGACCAGGGGTAATTTTTTTTGTTTTTATTCAATTCAATTTAACGCAATACAAATTGAGTTCAGTTCAATTCAACTCAAGTTGAATTACGATCCAATTCAATTCAATACAATACATTTCAAATTAACTCAAAACAAATCCGATTCAATTAAATTCAATTCAAGAAGAACCTATTCCTTATTTACTTCAACTGAATTAATGGCAGTTGGCAATAATTTTTCATTCGTCCGCCGATAGTTTTTCTTAAAATGAGAGGTTTGCATATCTACATATTTGTTTATTGCCGTTTCGAGTTTTATAAATTGAAAAAAAAAAAAAAAACAACTAACGAACTTAGATATACAAAAAAAAGACGGTTTTATATTTTGATTTCAATGTGGAAGATAAATAAACTTACAAAGAATACAAAAACACAACGATTCAATTATAGGGTGATTCATGCAGTGTTTTGTGGTCGGCACTGCACATGTATGGTTATCTAATAGCCGATCATTGTTTTGTGTCGATAGAGGTTATCTTAAAGATTGCCGGTTAAATATATGTAAGAAAAAAAAATAAAGCTATGTCTATAGATAGAATTTTGTGATCATGATGATTAATCTTTTTTTTTTCCAAATTGTGTACTTGTATCTTGATTGAAAGTTTTCTCTATGAATACAAACTTATGTATGTACAATGTACATACATGTCAAAAGTCAGACTTTCCTATAACGATGAGTACTTAATTGATATACGTAAATATTTTAATAGGTGGCGGTTGATTCGCGACGATATCAAAGGTTTATAGAGTTCTTATTCTAAGTGGTGATTTTCAAAATTTTACCAATTTAGATGTCAAGTGTGAAGACAATTATTTAAATAATTACAATTGAGACTGACATTTGAAAGATGAGTACCTAACCTATATAAGATCGATTATTTTTTTTTAATCCATCAACTGAGGTTAGGTACTTGGCGTAACTATAAATTTTTACCAATGATTGTGGCCGTCAAATGTGTGGTTCTCAGAACGAATTTATATCCAAGGTAAGCTATGACAACAAAGGGCTCAAATGAGAGAAAAAAACATGGTATGTATTGGTAATCACAATGACAATGACGAACTACCATGAGTGACCATGTGTGAGGACAAGAAATGGCACAAAATCAGTTCGATGTCGACAGATAGTCAAGATACTTCCAACGACCCTGTTTAGATTGGGAAGATTGAGTCCGGACTGGTGAGTCTGATCGCGTTTACATTAGAAACTTTAAAGCGTCTCAAAATACTTTAAAACAACAACAATTTTGACATTTCGCGCATTGGAACAGCAACAAATGAGACTCATGAGTCTGGTTTTATATTTTCTTCGGGCCTAACGAGAGTCCTCACTCCACACTTCTCTTGCCTACAAACTGCCGTGATACCGAACTCAATCTTACCAATCTATTTAGATCAATCAAATTGACCATTTTTCGATCAACTTACAGTTTAGAAACATTCTCCTGCAAGCCTGGAACAGAAGAAGTGCAGACGTGTCAGCAAAATTTTACTGTCAAGTTAGCATTACCAGAGGTTATGAAAAAAATACAAGCGCGACAATTTTTTTTTTTTCACTACAAATTTAAGAAAAATTCACAAAAGTGAATCCAATATTAGAATCTTAAAAGTTTAAAGTGGTAATGCTTACTTCACAAACATTGACCAATGATGGAGAAGTCCAAAAAAAAGTGATCTGCGACATTACTTCCTAACGCACAGCTCGACGTCTGATTTACCTAAAATTTAAAACAGAGCATTTTTATGTGAATTCTTAGAGAGGTACATATTCGAGTTTTTATTTAGCTCACCCATAGAATCAGTAGGTAGCTCTCATATAACAATTTTGCTGTTTTAAAATTTTTAAAATTTTTAAAACTGTGCAGATATTTTTTGTTTAAAAAAAAATACAGAAAATATCAATTTTTTTCAATATTTTGGACTTTTTTCAAACTTTCTATCAAACGAGATGAACCATTACCACAAATTGGCAGTATCGAGCGATCATCATCTCTATTTTTTTGTTTTTCTTGTAGCACTATTATCCCCAATAGATGGGTATTCAACCCTAATATTTCAAATTTTATCAGTGAAAACTAATTTTCCATTGTAATAGCAAAACAAATAATGATTCTTTTTTTAAATTAATGAAAAACAAGATACAATTTTTGCCACAAACTTAACCACACTCTACAAGAAAACCAAAGTCATCGACTTTTTGATATTAAACACGTCTTCAGTTTTAGAGCATCATCCTACTTCTCTAAAATTATTATACGTATATTATAAACGACTCCTCCTCGAAAGCATTTCCGCACTATGACTCATACTCTCTTATACTCCAGGTTTTCTTTCTTTTACATCGCGTTTAATATTAATATGCATTGCACAACATAACATATAAGGAGAAGACGACTAAGAAGAAAAATGAAGAAAAAATCGAAAAAGAAGGTGAAACAACTGGCAACACAGAGAATTCCAGGACTAACACACATCAAAATGCATGGTGCTCCATGTAATTGCTCAGTGTAATGCGTGCCTCAATTTTAACGACAGCAACAACAACAACAAAAACAACGATGACGACGATGATGATGATGATGATATGAGCCTCCATGCCACCACCGATGTACCTACCTACTTAAATTTATATATTTTTATGAAAAAGAACAAGTCAATGCCAGTTTTTTACTTAAGATACCTATACGTGTAAACCTGCTACAAACATATGGCAAATGAAAGAAAAAAAAAGAGTAACTTCTTATTGCAACACCTCTTCCTTTCACCGTCGTGGCATCGCTACCACCCACTTTTCAACTCCAATTGAGATTCGTATTTGATTGCATGTCACTGAGGAAATGTTGAGGCAGTGGTATATAATAGATTCATTAATGCACATGATTCTCATTATGTTTTCAATAAAGAAAACTTTTTCAAAGCCTTACAAATTAATTTTACCATGTGAACTGGGTACATTATAACAGTTTTGGAGAGTGGATAATAAGTTACTGTCGAAATGAGAATGAGGATAAAGAAATGTAATACAACTGTAGTTGGGATCAAACAAAAAAGGCCGTGAGAAATGAAACAATTTAATTAGTAAGTTAACACAGTGGTGTCTTCATATAGGAGTTTCAAAAAAAATAAAACGTCAAATCTATTTTAAAAGATTTTGTCTAACGGTTTCTTGATTTATTTGAAAGTGTCAACAATTACAAAAAAAAAAATAAAAACAAGCGTTTGTTTAGGAAAAAGAATTCAGCTCGAGAAAAATTCGTAAGAATTTTCAAGTTTCTAAACAGAAATATATTGTGTATATATAAATTCATTTTCATTAGAACACATTAATTGGTCCCACTGTTCATAAGAAAAAGAGATAATAGGTAGGTATATCATTGGAAAATATTCATGAATTTGCAACACTGCAATCGCTGAATGACTATTTGGTCTTGTTGCTAAAAAAAAACCGAACCTAGATATATTAAATGTATCTCTTACCTTCATAGTTAGATTCGAGTTTGATAGGTCCTCATTGAATGAGAGAAGTAGTTGATTTACTTTATAGTTTATACACAAAAACAGTATGCCCCCTAAAGTGGTTCGCAAACAAATGTGCCAATTCTAAGTTAGTTGCCTATAACTAGTCTCTAAACGCAATTTTCTTTCTTTGAACCAGTTTCAGGGTGTTGACATGAAAAAATGAAAACAAAAATAAATAAAAAAAAAAAAAACAAACAAAATTCAAAGATACAAAACTGCGAACTGAACTCTAAAGCAACCAAAACCAACCAAGCCACCTGGTTGGTCTTTTTTTATTTTTTTTTGTTAAGAGTCTAAACAGCTACAATCGAAGACGGTATAGTGCACTGTGGCTCCTTTTGACAAAAGTGCTTACAAAATTTGAGTTTTGTGCAAGTCTTGAGAAAATACACTCAAATGTAAAATGTTCTTTAAGACCAATGAGGTGCATTATTTTTGCTTACAAATAACAAAGATACAAATTTAAGCAATTCAAACCGTGGATCATATAGCTAAGAAAGATCAATGCCAAATTAACTCAAGAAATTATTTTTTTTTCATAGATCTGAAAAATATCTAAAGCAGAGAAATGTAGAGAAAAATAGTTTTAAGCTACGCGCAAACCGACGCTATGGCGGTGGCGATGGCGATAACAATGTGGATGCCGCACACGTAAATCAATGGAGGGGCACACATCGACGCGATATGTGGATTGCGTTCACATTCCACTGCTGCGTTCAGTTAAAGCCCTTCCACACTATCTCACTGAGTATTAATACAAAGTGGAAAATAATTCCATGCTACTGCCAAATTTGTGAGAGAGAAATTTCTTTTCATTTTTTGACCACACACAACAGTTTAATTTAACCTCAATAAAAATGTGATGAAATGTGTGATAGAATTAGAACCATTTCTAAAAATTCTCATGTATTAACACATGTCAAATCGTGTAGGCTAGGATTATCATATTTTGTTTCCACACTATTATACATGATTTTTTTCACACTTTTTTGACATGTGTTAATACTGAGTGGGATAGTGTGGAAGGGCTTTTACGCGACTTTTCTTGAACGCAGCAAGCACCATTTGATCGCTATATCGCCTGAAGAAAAATTACAGTCTAAAAAAGAAAATTTGAAAAACTGAAAAATGAATGGAAAAAATTAGGGGAAATTCCATTTTATATGTTTTTTTTTATTAAACTTCAAAAATTAAACGTTTGTATTGTCGCTGACAACTTAGCCCGCTACGCAATATATCGCGTTGATGTGAGCAAGTTTTTGAACGCATCTTTATCGCGCGATAAAAGTTATCGCAATCGCCACCGCCATCGTGTCGGTTTGCGCATAGCTTTAGTCTTTTAATCGTTTACGAAGTTTTTACAAAAAAAAAAAATAAAAATGAACCACTGTTCAACGAAGAAGTTTAGAAAACCAAGGAGTAGCCGAGGTTTAGTTGAGTCGTTAACAAGAAATAACGTTCAACTCAGTTATAATACCTCCGTAGGTGTTTATGAGTCTTTTTTTCGTGGTAGCTATCATAGGTTAGATACTTTTTCTTTGTTATTATTGTTGCGTTGCATTTGCCGTCGTCGTCATCATCGTTGTCGTCGTCGTAGTCTTGTCGTAAAATGTCTTTCCTTTTATTGAATCTTCTTTTCCGACACTCTTGTGGATGATTGTATCTGCTACTTGACCGCAAAAATCGTTTGGGTTCTTTTTCTTTCAATTTTTTTTTGGTTGACACGCTTTGTCTTCTTAAAAAAAAAATTCTTTGGGTAATTTTACTCCACAACCTTGCGCCATTAACTCAATCAGAGACATGCAAGAGGATTGAAAATTAATTTGCATCTTTAGGTCGACATGTTTAAAGCACAGTCCGTTCAAGGAGGAGAAACGTAGGTACTATGACAGCGGCGTCGGTGTCTTGAACGTATTCAAAGAAGAGCTTTCGTTCCACTCAACCTATTGACCTTGTTTTATGCATGGTGTTATCATTTCAGAAAGGCTTCATTTCGAAGCCGACACATGAAGATGCATTTTGGATGTGATATTATTATACATATAAATGCACGTTGTCATGTTATAGTACCTGAGGGTTTATACAAAAAAAAGCAAAGCAAAGCAAAGCAAGTTGACATTTTCCCACTTTAAAGCCGAATTTTGTTGCCCCGTTGCTCGTGACTAACTAGTTTTGAATACAAGGAACTGGATTTGTTCTGTAACTGTGACTGCGGTAATGATGATAACGATGATGACTCATGGAGCAATATAGGTAGCGGACAACTTTCTGTTTTTGTAATTTTTTTTTTCCGTTGTCGGTGGTTTGTTGTTTAGGTTGAAGTAGTTAAGGCCAAACGATTCAGTGGGTTTGTTGTTGATGTTGACCATTTTGTCTGAGAATAATAATTTCAACCAATAATTTAATATTGATTTTGAATGTTGTTAGATTCGATGCTATGGTGCCTTGGGATAGGAATTGACCTTTTTTCTTATTTTTTTTAGCGATGATTTCCTGACGTTAACGTTGGAACTTGGAAGTTTACAATACAATGTAGTAGGTAATTTGATGTGAATGAAAAATAGTAGAAATAGTGATAGATGCTTTAACGCCCACATTGAGTCCATTATGGACATAATACCTAGTACCTACATTTCCCAAAGAATAGAGAGATAAAAGATGAAATTTTGAAAACAATTTAATGTAGGTACCCATAGGTTGACGTATTTTTAACATGCTTAAAATTTTAACATAGGAAATTTGAAGGACTCTTAAATATAAAGTAACCTATTTTCATATTCTAATTTCTAACATGTTCCCACGGTTTTTGCGAATCTGCCCTTTATTGTTCAGTTCTATATCTCCCTATACGTAATCATGACTTTGTAAGTGTTTTGCCAAATCTTCGCTACAATGCAGAACTAGTCTAAGGGCCAGTTTCACAGTGAAGTGTCACTTAAGTGCCAAATATGGAAAACTAATTCCCAATTTCACAGTGTAAACTTATCGGAATAAGTGACACTTAAGTCTCCCATGTTGGCCACTTAAGTTGCACTTACTCAGGTAGTAAAACTGCGGCTTAAGTGCCACTTATTTTGTTAAGTGTGCACTGTGAAACTGGCCCTAAGTCAAAAATTTCAAAATAAGTTTTTAATACGTCATAACGAAACCTGTTGCGTTCCGCGTTTCCTTTTGCGTTTCATAGCCATATTTAAGTTCCTTCAGAATTTTATTAATGCAATATACATAGGTAGGTATTCATCATATCGAAAGTCAGTATTTTGGGGACTTGGGTGTTTAGTGCTGTTCAGGACAAGTACCCTAAGTCCACATAGAAGTAGATGGTCTATGTCAAAATTATGGAGATTACCTTCTTCTGAACTCAAAACATACATGCGCAAATTTGTTAAATTAAACTATAGACTTTGTGATTTAGCTTAAAAAAATAATATATACCTACCTACGTTTTTTATGCCAATGCATTTCAATTAAACGTTCCGGAGTTATAACGTTTCTTAAGTTCAAAAACGCTCTCCTGAAATATTTTGTAAATGTCACTTAGACTAGTTCTGCATTGTAGTGACGAAATGTTCAACTATCGAATCATAAAAATTGACTTTTTAGTTAAATTCATTGAATTGCTTCAAATATTGTTTTTGGTTCAACATTTATGTATTTCTAAAACAAATTGAATAACAAATAATCGTAAAAAAGGATTTCTATTGACCAAAAGATTTTGAAAAAAAAACAAGAAAGTGACTTCCCTTTTTCGATGAATTAATTTCCTCTGTCCAATGTTAATCGAATGAAAAACAAAAAACCTTATTAAAATTTAATATAATTTAAATTCCAAAACTTACCTTTTAGAGACCTGCTCCTATCCACACGTCTCGTCGTTATTATTGCTTTTTCGTAGGTAGTCCTGCTGCGATATTCCGATAAAATAAAATTCTTTCCAAAAAAAAAAATTCAATAGAAACCGTAGCTCGTATCACGTTCACACATGCAAAATAACTCAAATTACCTAAAAACCATTGCCCTTCCTTTCAGAACTGGTTTGGTTATTCTTTTCACGAATTGGTTTTAATCACTAATTTTGTTTAATTCACTTCCAAATAATAAAAAAAAAAACTAAACAAAATTTTCAACTTAAAAATGCACACAAAATTTCCCCTCGCCTAAATCTCTCTCTGTCATATAAAGTTCTTTGGTTTTTCGGTCCACTAGCACGACCTTCAGTATGGCGTTGGGTCGATTCGTTGCTTTGTCCTTTCTTTGGTTCTGATGATAAATGGGGGAGACGTAGTAGTAGTGTCCGTTGGATACCAACGCTTTACGCACAAGAACAAGAACCACCAACTCCACCACCAACAACAAAAAGAACAAACCGGCCAGCAGCACCACCACCAGTTCCAGAGTTTATTGACATTTACCGCGATTCCTATTGCCAAAGTAAATACAACACTTACACAAGCTAAACGAAACACACAAAGGCAAATATTTTTTATATACACACTGCCAGTAACGCACACAACCACCACCGGGCATAGGGAATAGAAAAATCTAAGAAGTGTTATTGTTTCTTTCTCCTTCTAGCGTAGAGTTATAAACTACTCTAGATATAGCATAGCAAAACAAGTTTTTTTCTGTAATTCCTTTCTTCCAAGCGGAGCAACCTTGAATTTTTTTTTCTTCAAAGAATTGCCCGTTTCCACTGATTTTTTCTATTAGTTTAATTGATTTCTTCGAATATATTAATTTATAGCAAAATACTTTTTTGAAATTTTTTTATTAAATTTCCACGCACTTATGAATGACCTTTCTTAGAGAAAACGAGACAGAGTATACACCTGAATCCACTTGTTCTGTATGTAAAAAAAATCTTATACATTCACCTTCTCACTTGCACTAATTGCGCGCCGTACAAGGTTCTTTTGGGGCCACTTGATTCAATCACTTGCTTGCTTCGCCCACTAAAATTCTTCTATTTTTTTTAGTATAAACTATTGGCGATATTACAAAGCACTATTTAAATTTAAATAAATAGGAGAGGAAAAGCAAAATAAGACTTTCTTGCGCAATTTACTCTAAAAAATTAGAACAACAAAATGCAAAAGAACTATCGAAGTGGCTTTTCCCAATACCTATATGAAACGATAAACGAACAATTCGACTCAACTGCGGCAACTTCACAATTTCAACTACAAATGAGATTGAAATGCGAAGTCGACGAAAAAGTGGATGGTAAATAGAGAAGTATGTTTGGAAAACGAGACGGGTATTGTTTTGCTTGACAGGAATTGTTGTTGTAATCTGTGTGGAATGTGGATAGTGTTGGTGCAGGTGAGAGAAATCGCGTTGCCATGAAGTTTTTTTTAAATGAACAGTGATCAGTGCTGTGGTACATTTTTCAGGTTTTGAAAAAAAATAAATGACAAAATTTTCACGGAAGTGTTTTTAAAATTCAGACATAATTTGGTTTATATACAAAGTTTTTTTCCAAGTAAACTTAAATAAATTATTGTAATTTTATACTATGTATTCATTGTATAATGTACACGAAATGTCAGTTTCATTTAAGTAAAGTGCCCTCAAGAGTACTTAAAAAAAAGTAAAATTAAACGTAGCTAAACAAAAATGAATAATTCGCTATTATATTTCTTAGGGCTAGTTGTACAAATATTTAAACCGTGGTTCAGCAATTTTTATACACCGATTTCGGCGGATTAATTGAGTTTCAACAGTGATTTACTGTTCAAGTGTGTGATAATAAAGGCTTAACTACATAAGCCAAAAAAGTGAAAAAGTAAAAAAGTGAAAATTTTCAAACTCATTTTAGGATAGTGTTTCTGACTGGAAAACTTATAAAAATGATGCAGAAAGCTTAAATTTTGGTTTAAAAACAAATTTGTGTATTCTTTTTCACAAAACAACGGCGCTAGCAGTAAAGAAAATATTTTTACTTTTGTACTTCAGTACTTTTTGGCTTATGTAGTTAAGCCTTAACCAATTACATACTTGAACCAGCGTTGAACGTTAGTTAATTCGCCGAAATCGGGGAGTTAAAATATTAAACCGAGGCTGAACCACTATTGTACAACTGGCCATTAGTACTTACCTACTGACAAATTTTCCTCAGTCACCAAAGGCAAGTTAATCTTTGTTTTCCTCATGGCCAGTTGTACGATACTGGTTCAGCCTCGGTTCAAGATTTAAACTCACCGATTTCTTCGGATTAACTAACGTTCAACGCTGGTTTAAGTTTTTAATTGGTTATTATCACATATTTGAACCTTAAACTACTGTTTTCTCAATTAATCTGCCTAAATCGGTGGGTAAAAATTGCTGAACCACAGTTTAAAAATTTATACAACCGACCCTCGTATTTGACATCAAGACTTTGAAGTTTTGATAGGAATCGTGTTTATTTTATTCTAACGCCAAGTAATACTTTAATTGGGGAAATGAGGTAATTTCGGTGAAAATTTCCAAATTCGATTCCAAATAATCGCATTTCCCATACAAATTCACATTTCGAAATGAGGTTAGTTCAACCAAATTTGCACGAAATTCGGATCTCGGGGAAAATAAAACACAGCTATTAATTCTTGAGTTATTTGGCGAAAATGATTGTAAGAATGTTTATTGTTGTGATCAACACATAAGTGGATGTGTGCATGCATTTGTATTTGTGTAACTCACACTATTTTAAAAAAAAACTCATTTTTCCTCGAAATTCCCGTTCCACTATTTCTTCGTCTAAAGCCTAGTACGCAGACCGCGCTTAAATTTAGCTCCCACTTTTCTCTCCAAACATCAGCAAAAAACCCTTGCTAAATTTTGACATAGAGCATGCATTGTGGAGAATATATAAAAGAAAGCAGCTGTTCTCCGAGATGAAATTGTTTTCAACCATTTCAATGATCTTTTTTTATTATTGCAACTAAATTTTATCAAATACAAATGGATTCTTTTCTTTCGCTGAGATAAATCGTTTATTCCGAAATATTACTCCATTTCAATTTTTATTTTCACAAAACACAATTCATACAAAATTCCAGATTTACAGAATCTGTTAAAATTTAGCTTGTGAATTAATCTGCCGAACAATTATTTCGTGCGCTAAATTTTGACAGATATGTGATGTACAGTAAGAAACAAACATTTGAATATTAAGCTGGAGCTGCGTACCTTTCGGCTAAAATGCTTTCCTTAATTTTAGCTGAGCTAAATTTTGGAGAGAATCTTGTATGGAAGCTAAAATTTAGCGCGATCTGCGTACTAGGCTTAAAGTTACAAGAGTTTACCATGTTTACGATGTTTACCATCTTCATTTAACACACGAATTTGTGTCTTAAAGTTTAAGATTTGTTTGAAAAGATTTCCCATACAAATTTTGACAGTTCGTTTACGACGCGACGTCGTAAACTTTAAGACGTTTAACACGTTTACGATGCTTTTCCGACGTTGCATGAATACCCTTATTATGTTTCCACCTTACAGTAAAATTCACCAATCAACACCAATTTAAAATTTCCCATTTGTGGAACTTGTTCATACAAATTTCAAAAGATATGTCAAAATGCTCTCTGGTTTTCGAAGGTCATTTCCATTTTCATTTGGCAAAGTTTGTAAAACGAAGGTTTTTACGCTTCCACAACAAATAGTTCTTGCAAATTTCAAAAATATCACCAGAAATATGTCGAAGTCTGCATTGGTAATCCTTGCACCAGGTGCTGAAGAAATGGAATTTGTCATTGCTGCCGATGTATTACGTAGAGCTGGAGTAAATACAGAAAGAATCTTTACATCATTCTTAATAATTTTCTAGCACATCTAAAAATAGGTCGTTGTCACTGTTGCCGGCTTAAAAGATGCTTCAGCTGTTAAATGTTCTAGAGAAGTTGTCATTACTCCGGATGCTGCTCTCGAAGACTCCAAGAATGTACGTATGTATAAAAATTTAATTGAGGATTTGTTTCTAATTTCTTCGTTGGGTTCTAGAAAAACTTCGATGTGGTTATTCTCCCAGGTGGGCTTGGTGGCTCCAAAGCAATGGCCGAATCACCTCTGGTTGGAGAGATTCTAAAGAGGCAAGAATCGGAAGGGCGTTTGATTGCAGCCATCTGCGCTGCTCCAATTGCTCTAGCTTCACATGGTATCTTCACTGGCAAGAGCTTGACATCGTACCCCGCAATGAAAGGACAATTGGATTCAGTTTACAAGTATGTTAACGAACGTTAAAATCAGCAAATATTCACACATAAATTCATTTACTAGATATGTGGATGATCAAACGGTCGTTCAGGATGGAAATTTAATTACCAGTCGTGGTCCAGGTACAGCTTTCGATTTTGCTTTGAAACTTTCTGAGATTCTTGTAGGAGAAGCCAAAGCAACTGAAGTGGCCAAGGGAATGTTGTTGAAGTGAACAAGTACCCAATACCTAATTGTCTGTCAGCTTTGGTTTTGTTATATTTTCTTTGTTAAAGCTTTGTTCAAATTAGAATCATAAAGATGCAATGTCTTTTTTGTCTGTTTACTTCATCTAACTACAAAACTATTTTGTTTTGTTTTGCCGCATGTACACCCGAAAATATTAAGCAATCATGTATGGCGAAGTAATATTGTTTTGCGTTAAGTGCAATACATTTTAGTACATATATTCAGCCTTATAATGCGGGCCTAACAATTAACAACAAACAATATTACTTCCAAAAAAGACTCGCCTCTTGAAGCGACAATTGGTATCGCATTAAAATGACTATCGTCATGGTGAGAAGGGTGAAGAGCGGAGAGGACATTGCAATTTTATTTAGAGTAAAATCACACATAATAATACTCCATAAAGGATTTTATTTTGGGCAAAATTTGGGAACCCGATTTTTTCATATTCCTCTTAAATATTTTTATAAATTATTTATATCGAGGTGATTGTGAATCGTATTTGGAGCATAGAAAGATTTGCTACTTCACCAAAAAAAACGTTTAAGGACCAAAATACCTGCAGTAAAAACGCATCCATTACAATCGAAAGTATCCATTTTGTTCAACGCTTCATTCGGAACAAAATGAATAAAATCCAAATAATCCGCAGGGAATAAAAAAAAATGAAATGAATTTTCTGGAATATTTAAAAAAATAAATAACGCAAAATGTATAAAATATTCAAGTCACAAATAAAATCGCGCCATGTAAAGGTAATTAAATAAAAATTGTGCTACTGGCAGTACTGTTGGCAAGTTTTCAAATTTCAATAGACTGAGACGAATATATTTACTATTTAATATATCTATCCTACCTATCTGACATTTCACAAATTTGTTGACGTTTCAGAAGAACAATTTTCCATTATAGTCTAAAATTGGAGGAAGAATTTATAAACTTTAAAATGGATCTTATTTTATTAGTTGGAATCGCCATTGCTCTCTTGGTAGTCATAATTACTATTTATTTCTTACAGAAGAAATCAAGCAAAACAGGTAATTACTTCAGAGGTCCCCAATAAATTTATTCATACAATTTCTCTTTGTACGAAAGGTGACCAGTCAAAACAACCCCAGCAGAGAGGAACTGCTGTCCGTGCAGCTGAGGGAGTCCCACGGCGCGCCCAAATAGCTCGCAATCAGCGTAATCGTCTTCGCAATAATGCAGGAACAAATGCAAATGTCGCTGACGACAACGATGACATTGAAGAAGCCAGAGAAGGTCCTTCAACTAGCCACGATTTTTCGGAAGAAAAGATTGGAGCTAAAAAACGAGCTAAACTCGAAGCGAAGGCAGATAAACGAGTTCAACGGGAACAAGAAGTGAAGGCCAAAGAAGAAAAGAAGGCCCGAGAGGAGAAACTAGACGAAGATAAAAAGAAACTTGAAGAAAAAGAAGCCGAAGAAGAACGGAAGTTAGCTGAAGCAGAACGATTGGCCCGGGAAGAAAGGGAACGCAAGGAACACGAGGAATATCTGAAGATGAAGGCAGCTTTTAGTGTTGAAGAGGAGGGTTTCGAAGAAGGAGAAGAAAGCGAGAAAGAAAACTTGCTTCAGGAATTCATTCAGTACATAAAGGACAACAAAGTGGTTGTTCTAGAAGACTTGGCAACACACTTCAAACTTAAAACTCAACAGGCTATCGATAGAATCACTGATCTTCAAGCTAATGGTACCCTCACGGGTGTAATTGATGATCGAGGCAAATTCATTTATATCTCCGAGGAAGAACTCTTAGCCGTGGCCAAGTTCATAAAGCAACGAGGACGGGTATCAATAGCTGAGTTGGCAGAGTGCAGCAACAAGCTGATAAGTTTGAATCCAGTTAGTAAATAAAGGAATTGGTTGGTTGTGTTACACTTTTAGAAAATTTTCTTTTTTTTATAAAAATTACACATTTATGTATTGTATATAAAAAATAATAACAGTAGATAAAAATAGCTCTTTTTTATTTAATCCATATCGTCATCGTCGTCGTCGTCGTCCATTTCAAAGTCGTCGTCTTCATCTTCGCTGGTTTCGTTGGGATCGTTAGCCTGTGCTTTACACTTAGGACACTCACACAGGAAAATGTAATTTTCTTTCAGAGCCTGTTGGAAAAATTTATTTTTTACAAAAAATTTTTGTTTTCCTTTTTTTTTACTAGTTCTGTGCAATTCAGGTTGAACATAAAAACCATCACCAAAAAATAAATAATAAATGATGGATGTAGAATTTCATTTTTCTTCTTACCTTTTGCCTTGAATGCCTACTTCGTTCTAATTGGCAATCGTCAAGATATGAAATACATATCTCATCGCCTGGTTGAATAGGTGCAACAGCTTTTAGCACAACAATATCATTTGAGTAGGGAAAGCTTGATTGGGCATTCGGTACACAACTATGATTGATTTTGCTTTGCAGTTGATAAAGACCAGAGCCTTCGTTGTTGAGGAATTCGCCAGCAACTGAAGAGAAGATATCGTAAAATTTTTAAACAAACTTCTTTAGATATTTTGGTCCACAAATGGTTCCTTTATGTACTTATACAACTTAAATGGGACAATACCCTTAACTTTACTTTTGTTTGTGTTAAAAAATCATATAACTTTTTGAAAGAATAAAGCAAAATGTTTGCATAAATACCAGAGGCAGAATCTTTTGAAGGTTTTAACATTTAATCGCATATGCTGACGATATTGACATAACTGGAAGCCAAAGCTCGATAAAAATGGAACTTTTAAGAGCGAAGAAGATTGGTTTAACTGTCAATTCGAGCAAGACCAACCCCGATGTCTTGAACAGAACGTTACCATAGACAGCTATGGCTTGAACGTAATTAACAAGTACATATTGTCCACCTAGGCTTCGGTGTGATCTCAGAAAACGAAACTACCGCTGAATTCAAACGAAGTATGTTTCTTGCCAATCGCTGCTTCATTTGTGAAATAAGCAATTAAGTTATAGGATATATCATCTCAATCCTTCTTGCAAAAGTGGATGGTAACGCTTTAGGATATTTTGAGAAGAAAATCTTCCGGGTGATTTTTGGTCTCCTAGACGGGGAGCAAAGAAAATATACAATAACGAACAGTACTGACTTTACAGCGACACTGATCTAGCAGAAAAAAAATAAAAACCCCGGACTGAGCTAGCTGGGTCATTAAGCACATACACACAAATGCACCTTTCCTCCTGTCGTGGCAGTTGAGGCCACGAAGCGAAGTACTCTACTAAAGACGTTTCAATTCGAATAACATAATAGGGACTTACATTCTCCGACTTTGTTATAAAGATCATCAATATAAACATCGAGTTCTTGTTTGGCTTTTTCCTCCAATGGTAAATCTGAAACTTTTTTTACCCACTCAGCCAGTGGGCTAGTTGCAATTCCTTGGCTATTTGTTCCAATCAAAGCCATCAGAGATTTAAAAGCTTCAGGTGTTGTAAACTTTCAAAAAAGACAGAAAAAAAAATTAGATACAAAAATAAAAAGTTTTCCATCCTACAAACTTACCACTGCAAACTGTTCAGTATTGAATGCATTACCAAAAGCTATAAATAACTGTTCCAATTGGATCTCAAAATTCTCACCCAAAATTTTATGGTATATTTTTTGTTCGGTATTAACTGAAGTGCTTTGGAAAGATTGTAAAGCTTCAAGGAAGTCTGATTTGTTTTGACTTTGTTCGTACATTGCCATGATACGTACAATGAGCATTATTGTGCCAGTTTCTGGAGGGAAATGCATTTCTCTAAACATAAAAATGATTAACTTCTTTAATTTTGAATAAATTTCCGGATTGCGCTTACTTCCAAATATCTCTTAGAACATTGATGGGGTGTTTGTCATCACCCACAAATGGACCCATACATGCTACTTTGTGATATTTCTTGAAAGCTTCCATGCGACAGTCTTCGGAACAATATCGCAATTTGCATTTCGGACAGAAGGTGAATTGAGGCAGCCAATTAAGAGTAGGGCAGTGCTCAGGAAATGGAATAACGAGAGCTGGATTATTGGCCAGGCGGCGAACATTTTCAAGTGTTGTTTCCAAAGGACGCATGCAGTGGTCACATGCAGCATAGCCATAAGCTGCATTCCAAGTAAATTGACATGATACAAAAGGTTCTTCTTCAAAAATTGTATCTCCTATGGCGAAGTTTCTAAGAGCGATCATAGACCGACCCTAATTTGTTGACAAAATTAAAAAATAATTATAGGATAGACTCTCGTTAGACATGACGGAATGTTTTAGTTTTTCACTTACCTTTCCAGGAATAACTTTTACTTCAAATGAATTCATCGTAAGGATCTTTACTTGAATTTGAATCAAGATAGACAGGACAAAGAAGCCAGAATAGACCTCGTCCGTTTTATACTTTTGGTTACCTTTTAAATTCTGAAGCCGAGAAACCGACCCTCGTGCGTAGAATTTTTATAAACAAGAGAAATGTCACTGACAAATTTTAACTGTCACTCAAAAATTCAACAACAAACAACTCAACAACACACATGCTTAGATTATAGTGCTGCCAGAATGAATCTAACTAAATTGAGTAATGGATTTTTTTCACTATGTATTTTTCAATTTTTTTTTTTCAGATTTCATCCCCCAAAATCTTCGATTTTTCGCGAAGTTTCTTTAGTTCTGACTTAAACTTGTCAGTTTTCCTTTTTTTTGAAATGCTTTATCCTATGTATCTTAAAAACAACTTACAACATAGAATTATTTTCGGTCATACATCACATATCATGTACAAAATTATGCAATGGAACTACTGCACGAGTTTTTAAATTATGTATAAATAAATTAGACATGTTCTGCAAAATGAGATCTCGGAGATATCAGCAATCTCAGTAACATGAACAGGATTTCTCAGCAGAATTTTCCAGCTTTTCTATCAAAATTCTGAGGAAAAAATATCTTGGGTTCATTTGTACACTATTTGATTAAGAATAATCACTGAGGGCCAGTTGTACAAATATTTAAACCGTGGTTCAGCAATTTTTATCCATTGATTTCGGCGGGTTAATTGAGTTTCAACAGTGGATTACTGTTCAAGTGTGTTATAATAACCAATTACATACTTGAACCAGTGTTGAACGTTAGTTAATCCGCCGAAATCGGTGAATTAAAATCTTGAACCGAGGCTGAACCACTATTGTACAACTGGCCCTGAGATCTCATTTTACTAAACGCGTCAATTGTACGAGCATGTATTATTAACAATTATTTTTTCAATAATATTAGCTTCAAATCGAAAATACTCGATAAAGCCCGCATCACACGACGCTTGTTTTCCTGCTAGAAATGCTTGCTGGCTTTCGTGCTGGCTATTGAGCTGGAAAATGGCATCACTGCTGGCTCTCCTGATAGAAGAGCTGCTAGATTTCAAAGTTAGAACCGGTGCTATTTTTCTTGCTTGTTTTGCTGCTGGATTTTAGCAGACGTCAAAAGGTACATGTATATTTTCAAATGTCATTTTTGCGATTTCGTTTTTATTTATTTTCTAATAGTTTTTTCAACTTTAAAAAAAATTAAACGTAATTTCATTCATTTGTATATTTAGTTCTATCAGATGTATGCATTTTTGTGAAAATTTGTGTAGAAAAATATTGTGAAAATTCGTACAAATTCGCAAGAAATGTCAAAAAACCATCAGCGAATCCAGCTCCAAAACAATCATCGATTGAAGCCGAAGAATTCAAACCAGCAAAACATCCAGCACCACACCATGCAATAAAACCAGCACGAAAGCCAGCAAGCATTTCTAGCAGGAAAACATGCGTCGTGTGATGCAGGCTTAATAGACTTATCAAGGATTTCAGAGTAAAAAAAGGGGTGCTCTTTTCGATCGTCCAAACGAAAATGATATAAATATGCTCGAGCAAATACAGAACTTCTTGGCAGCATTTATCTCCATGGCTACCAATTCACAAAAACAAATACTTGTTTAAATTTCGATTTGTTTTTATTTATTTTCCATTTTCATAATCGGTTCTTGTTTCTCTGTGCTGGATCTTTAAAAATTTATTTTTTCTGCCACATTTGTGTATAATTTTAATATTTTATTTATAAAATAAAAGCACACATCTTTAACAAAATGGTAATTTTAATCAAATACAAAAACTTGATTAACACCGCCAAAAAACCGAATAAAATATTTTTGTTTGGAAAGTTTGAAAATTATTTCGAAATAAAAAATAGTGTAAACGTCCAAATGTTTGGTTATATTTTATTTTCAGGATTTTTCAACCAGCAGATTTAGTTCCCAGTCGAACTCCAATCGGTTATCTTTTACAGCTGAATGGTATCAAGAAGAAGCTGGAATAATTCGCTTATTTTTAATATATTTTTATCCTTCTGATCAATCCCTTGAAGTGGTAAGTAAAAAAAGTGTCGATTGTTTTAATACATAGCTATTCATATTGAAAAACATAAGTTTGAGCAAAAATCGAAAAAGACCTTTCTAAGACGCACTAGAATGCCAGAATTATCTCCTAAGGACTTTTTCATTGGTTCAAACATTTGTGTTTTTGGCAGGCAATTCGGTATTATTGATTATGGAGATGAAGTGACAAGAAATAGATTAGCAAAGTCTCGAACTAGGTGAGTATTTGAAAAATAATGAATATAAAATTAACATTAAATATCCTCCATATAGAACGTTTATGTTGCTAAAACCTTCAATCACTCTGCAATTGGGAGTCATCTTAACTAATCTGCTGGAAAGTGATGTTCGTATTAGTGACGGTATGATGGTCAAATTTTGTTCAGATACTGCTCGAAGATTTTTGAGTGACGAAAATAAAGGAGACATAGATAAGTCGTAAGTAAAAATTGAATAAATATTCTTCTTTGGTCCACAGCACAAAAAAAGTACATTCTGTAGAAACGTAGAGTGTGAAACTATGTAGCTTATATGTATTTATTTACATATTTTTCTCACATTTCACCTTTTCAGAGAAATTATGAATGATCTTCTATCTGGATCATCTGTAGGAATTGTAGTTATCGCTGATAATATCATGCATAAATTAAAGTCCTGCCAAGATCAGACAAAGGAATCGTTGAATTCTGATGTTCATCCTTCGTTGAGAAAGTTATTCGAAGATGAACATTTTCGAAGGGGAATTTATTGTTCGCCAACTGAATCTGATGTAAATAGGGTAAGTTTTTGGCAAATTTTCTAACACTAGCAGGAAAGTAATTTTTTTTTTTTTTTTTAATTTTTTAGGATATAGCATTTTTCTTTAATCCAAAAAGTGGTCTAAAACTAGCTCCAACATGTCTAAACACAACACTTGCTGTGATAAAGCCTCATGCTATAAAAGATGGTAAGTAGATAAGTAAATAGATAATTTTGATATTTCGAAGTACGTACTTTCCCATTTAAATAACATCCGTCAGTGCTGTAGCAAAAAGAAAATCTTCTATAAAATGAATAACAAAACTGAATGAATACACCCTTACGAACAAACCAACCAATTTTAAAAATTGCTAATAACGCTTTAGTAAATTTACCTACCCCGTTAATATCTCTATACATAGTTGCCATAGTTGGGGTACTTATGACCCTGTGCTAGTATTTATGTGTCATGAAACTAATCAGATCTTTACTCAGGCATTGTGAAACAGACCCTAAAACTTTTTTTTCCTTACGTTTTAAATTTTTTCCGGTAATTGCTCTGCTAACTGCATTAATTTACAAGAAAAGATTACTTAATTTTGTTTGTTGGGTACTTAATTAGCACTTGATAAGCGCATAATGATGACGTCACAAAAATTAAGTTATGTTTCTCAAAGAGTTACTATTTTATGAAATTTTAAACTTATCTTTTCGCGGATGTTATTCATATTAAATAGATTTAGTTTTTTTCGGAACTTACCGCGTTTAATTTATAGAAATATTTATAATTTCTTTTACCCGTCGTTTCGAATAAGTTTCATTATTCGTGGTCACGGGATGAGTCTGACGTCAGTCAATAAATAAATATTTCTATAAATTAAACGCGATAAGTTCCGAAAAAACTAAATCTATTTAATAGTTACTTTTTTAATTTTTTTTTTTATTTGGTCAGGGAAAACTTTTAAGTTAGTCACGGAAAGTCAGGGAAATTTATTTTGAAAAATAGTGGCAACTGCCATATTATGATGAAATTTTGGTTCATTATTGGGATTATGTCTAATTATCCAAATTTTAACAGGTTTATTTTTAGCCATACATTACATCATATTTGCCGAAATGTAAATTATGGTTGATTATTACGAGCATTGCATGCTAATGGTGCATTTTAAATTTATATTTTTATACATGTAGGATGAGTTGTATACATTTTTATTTACACCTACATGATTATTGGGGCCAATTATTTTATTTTTAGTAATCACTTCGAATTCTATAATCATAACAAATTATTTTTTTCTTATATATATTTTTGGGGAGACAACTTAAATAACTACATATAATTATATAAAAATTAACAGCTAAACTAGGACACATCATCTCAGAAATTATAAACCGCGGATTTAAAATAAACGTTTTAAAAATGCAGCTTTTGGAACGTGTGAACTGTGAAGAATTTTACGAAGTTTATAAAGGAATTTTACCTGAATACATAGTAAGTTCTAAATGACATTTATATAAAAAATATGATTGTTAAAAAAATATCAACTTATTTTCTTCAACTAGCCTATGGTAGCGGAACTTGCAAGTGGAGTTTGTATGGCACTAGAAATTGAAAGCAAAGATATTTCTTTAGATACTTATAAAGAGTTCCGAGAGTTTTGCGGACCAATGGAACCAGTAAGTATTTTTATTAAAAATAAAAAAAATAAAACTAAATTAAAATTTTGTGTTGCAGGAAGTTGCGAAACTACTGCGTCCAAATTCACTTCGAGCTAAATTTGGAACAACTAAAGTAAAAAACGCAATTCACTGTACTGATCTCAAAGAAGACACAATTTTAGAAATTCAATACTTTTTCAAAATTCTTACTGGATCATAACAAAACGTTTTATTGCCAACAAAAAAAAATCAACAACATCCGTCCTTAACTCAATTTAAATAGAAATATTTTTACATATTTTCAAGAATTAAATTATCGCTACTTAAACTCGTCACCAACTGGCTATTAGATACGTCACTCACTCTTAAATCTTCTTCCCATTGTATTCGATCATCAAGTAGATAGTCATAAGCTAAAAGACCAAATATAATGATGCTTACGATCATCAGAACAGCATAAAAGAAATATCCAGCACTCTAGTGTAAGAAAATGAAAATTAGTATTTTATATATTTTTTTTTCAATTATGTATGGTCAAACCGATGAATCCAATATATCCATCTCAGTTATAATGACCACTAATAGGTTACCAAAAGCATTGTTAAGAAACCAAGCCGCAGTAACAACCGATTTCATTGACAAAGGAGCCTAGGATTCGATATTTTAAAAGTATCAATTGAATATACATATATGAGAATCTTACTTGAGTAAATGCAAACTGCAGCCCAGGAATCGATAGAAATAGTTCGCCCATCATTAAAAGAGCAAATTGCGGCACTTGCCATGCAATGTTTATCGATTTATAGGGTTCTGTCTATGAAACACCTTAATTGTAGCCACCATAATTTTGAATCTATTTTTTAAATATACTCACATAAATCATTTCCTGTAAGACACCTGCTGCAACGAATGAAAATGCTGAGCAAACTCCTCCAAGCGTAACGCTCTGCAAAGGATTCATTTCCATATCAAAGTGTTTCAACACTGGAGCAAGAATGTACTGCCAAAGAGGTATAAATATAAATAATAATACTGGTCCCATTGCTTTGGCTTGATCAGCCTGCAAAGTCACACCCCAAATTGTTGTGTTCATTTGAGATGCTTGAAAAGTCCAACTCGAGTCTTGTTGTGCCAGAAGAGCGAAGTAAATAGGTAATGGAATAAAAAGTTTGAAGATCTGAAACGACGATGAATTGTATTTCCAAAAAAAAATAATTTTGAAATTAAATAAAGCACCTTTAAAACCTTCGAAACGTCATACACAAATGATTCATCATATTGTCCAATAGCATGATGTAACCATTTGTCTTTGGGAACACTTCCTTGTTTCCATTTGTTAACCAATGCAACTTTCATACATCCATAGAACTTGACAAGAATATTTTCATCAGAAAGCTTCTCGGGTTTGTAGAACATCTTACCGATTCTGAAGAAAACTTAAAGGCAGTACTATTTAATCATTTTGTGTGAACTTTTGTATATAAAACTTACTCCACGATGCCAAAAAAGATACAGCTAGAGATCCAAAAACTGCTGGATAACATCCAGTTCTTTTGAAACATGTTGTATTGGCTCTCACCATCGGTGGTAAAATTTTGCTTAAAAAAATTCCAAAATAATACACAAAATAATACAGTGAAAAATATTCTGTTAAAAGGTGACTCTGTTGAGGCATTTTGAATTGTAACGCTCCCAGTGATGTGATGCAAGCTCGAACTGATCCATTCCCAATTGAAATAAGTAGAAGTGACAGGGAAATAAGGAAACTAAAAAATAAGTTAATTATTAAATTTTTCTAAAATTTTGTTTATGAATCTTACGTTAAAGAAATCCCAATCGATGGTAAAGATGTAACAATAAGGAATATCCATCCAATTGCGTATACGAAATAAAACCAGGATATTGTTCTGGTGTTTCCTAGATAGCTATCTGCTAAAATTGCTCCTATTATAGGACAAAACTGACCGAAAAAGTTGAAAATATGTAGCATTATAGTAGAAAGGTCTTCACTGAAATATAGATCATCTCGCAGGTATAGAGCCAGGATGGCTAGATAAATATAGGAAATGTCTTAGACAATTTCTAAATCAAAGCTTAATAATTGCAATATATTTGTAATTATTCGTGAGATTTTGTTGACAAATTTAAATCGCATTTTTGTTTACATTGTTTATTAAAAACATTGTTGCTTACTAATAGTAGGCAACAAATGTCGAATATTTGTTATCTGGGGTCAAAAACCTAATCGTTAAAAATATTTCCATCAATTGTTTTTCTTCTACTGAACGAATAATTTGGGGATTTTTTTTTGGTATGAAAAAAATATGTACATACTTTTGGAAATGAATTTCATAGAATTTATTTTATCTTCAATCAATGATGTCGGTGGGGCTGTCCATAGCGTGGGCAGTTCATATGTTCATCAACAAGATAAAAATAATTGAATGGTAACTAAATTTTGGTTGTCTTGTTTTTGAAAAACCGTTTCTTTTCAAATGAGAGAGAGACTTTTTAATGTTTAACTGACGTTGTTAGACGTTTTATAGAAGTTCTTACATTTATTTGGGGCGTTCAGAGATTTTGTTCAATCAAAAAGTGAACAAGAGAATCCAATATTTTTTCTCAGAATTTTACTGAGATTGTTGAGATCTCTTTGATCTCATTTTCCTGAATATGCCTATTAAATCCCCGCGGCTGCATGATAGAATTCTTTTCACACTTTGAACAAATATTTCTTGAAAAAAATAATTAACTTATTTTAGTTTACTATAACTATGAAAATATGTACATATATGGACAGTGATTTTCCATTGAACGACCACGATCATATTCCCTTAAATCAAATAATAAAAAAAGAAGATAAATCTACTGTGGTAACGTAACCACGTTATATTCAAACTATTAAAATATGAAAATTTTCATCGACAACATTTTTGGTCTGATAATTAATTAATTTGAAGTAAATTTTGTAGTTGGCAATAGCTAGAGTACAAATAAATAAGTAAACAATTGTTTTCACCCAGTAAACTCATTGACATTTATTTTTCTATAGAACATTGTCCTCGAACAATGAACATTATTCACAAACAAACATTCACTACTATCTAACTGATAGCAAAAAAAAAAAGACACACGATTATCAAACAAAAATATTAATTTGCTCAAATCAATGATGTGTCTATGTACATACGTATGTAATATACTCACTTCGGATTCCATTGGCGGCAAATGCTTCGAAAAATTTTGTTATTAAAATGAAAACCACAGCAATTGGATACCTGTATCTTTTTGGGGGCAGAAAATGTGTCAAGTTAGAGTCTTGTTTATCCTTTTTGATTTTATCCCCGATTAGTGGAAATGCTGCGACACATATAAAAAAACCGCATTACATATAGTTTTGTAATATGATATGCCCATACAGAACTACTCACTTTCTTCACTTTTATAATTTCTTCCACAAAACATTATTTTATTTATATTGGATTTTCTCACATGGATTGGATAGATTCGGTGAAGATGCAAGGACAACGGAATGTCCAAGTCAATAGGGATTTTTGTTGTAAACTGGGGGAATTAGATTTAACGTATATTGTATTTCAAAACATTCTGTAATGAATTGCGTCTTCACCAGAAGCTTCGTCTAGGCAGACTGATAAGATTTGTTTATTTGCCTTAACAGTGGAGTTAAAAACCTAATATGCCTAAAGCGTATTTCTCATGATTGTTTTCTTCATACATTTTGCTTCTTTATTCTTGATTCTCTGTTATATTAATCTCGAATATTTGTCTTTGAAAAACACACGAACAGTTTCTTGCTTAAATATGATCATGCACATGAATAATATACAAATCACAATAAAAATATACCGGCGCGGCGGCGGTGAGATGAGTTGTATGTTTGTTCAGAGATAAAAGTTAAGAGTAGATGTAGATATAGGTGTATGAAGATCTGTGGGTTGTGGAGGAATTTGATATCCTAACTTTGGTCAGATACATCTATTTGTAGTCATCGGTTGGGTGGATGCAGGTAACGAGTGATGACAAAGTGTTTGCAAGAAAAAAACGCAGTAATAGATGTACTTACATGTACATATGTATCTACGATTGCTCATTTAAAAAAGAGGTAAAATGTTGAACGGTAATTCTTTTGATGAACTAAATAAAGGGAAATTATTGGTTTTGTTAATTAATTTAAATTTGAGACATAAAAAGATAAGTATAAACTTGTCTGACTACTTCGAACTACTCACGGTTTCACCTCATACAAATTTATGGTCACATAAAAAGTCTTCTTTATAAGATAAAATTGTTTACATACATAATAATATACATACAAAAAATTAACGTGTACAACGTTAAAGGAACCCATATTATTAAATATTGCTCATATCAAATAGATGGATAACTCGTGGAGAACCTAGTGACTTAAACTCTCAACAATTTCTGCGATAGTCAGCATATCAGTCAAGCCCACTTTACATTTCGTGTGCGAAAAATAAAATGCTATGCAAAAATTCATCAAAATTAAACGAAAATTTGTCGTGCTTTAAGTACTCATAATATATTCTTGCACGTAAAAAGATACCAATATTTAATGACATTCGTCTAAACAATTCTATTCAATAGTATAGTGCTTGCAAAAGTTTTTTATATTCAAAACAAATTGCATTATTTCCATTTTTAGTCCATCAATTTATGTGATCGGGTAAATTAAGCACAATAAGGGTTGCTTACGCCAAGGACATTCTTGGTCATGCATTGCATGATATAGGTGCACAATTCATACGCAAAATGTAAACAAGGCTTTAGAATACAGAAGTTAGCAAAAACATATTACATAAAAATGTACATAATATATGTAATTATATCTGTGAAATTAAAATTAAGTAATTAATACCTTCGTACCAAACTGGTAAACCTCAGTTCAATCATGCATTACATTAGGAAGAATTAGTTACAAAACATTTTCAAATGTTGACAACTTCAAGCATTAACATATTTATTGAACTTGAGAATGCATGGATACCACAAGATAATATGTTCACTTTGAGTAGTTTTCCAACGCTTTTCTACTCCAACAGCTCATCCACAGAAGGTTTTGTAATATTGTAGCTATTTCTAAAACAGGCTTAACCGGAATTCTGTATAAAATTATTTAATTTTTATTTGCATGTGGTCAGTAAGACACAATCAATACATAGTAATCGCTCTTTTATTTTTGTTTTTTTCTGTTAATTTCGTTTTCTGTAAAATTAACACTATAAGGTAGAAATTCTTTTTTCGCTCTATTAGAAAAAAGCGTAATTTCTCAAAAAAAATCCTTTATTTGTTTTCTTCATTCGATATACATGACTTCATTAAAAAAAAAACGATACTTAATTATTGTTTCAACAGTAATTGTCTGTTAGGGAAATGGTGAATAATGATTAAAGATAGAAAAGTAAAGTATAATGAGACCCTACAGAAAGAAAACACTAAAACTTCTTTTCCCCACGCCACGATTCTTCTTTAGACCAATTTTTTCGCTTCAAAGAAACTCTTCAAATGTCTCATCTGCCAGAAGCCCATGATGACCAAAACAGCTGTTTGCGCCACGGACCACCAAAGCACTCTCGAGTTTGTGCTCTCGCTTGTGTGTCGGAAACGTTCCTCCCTGTAGCGTTGGTAGTTTTGTTCTTTGGTGATTTGTTCGACCTGATCGAGCAGTTGGCGGATACGCAACTGAAGTTCAGTTAGCTTTTCTTTTTGGGCGACATTGGCATAGTCGATAGCATGCTCTCCTACCTGGATGTCCAGATGGACACGCAGTTGTGACCCACTAAACCAGGCGGTGCTGTTGGAGTACATACAGATGACATGCTCACCGGGAGTATGGGACACGAAAGAAATACGACCCTCTGAACTATAGACACGAGACAGAATCATTTTGTCGTCGCTATCACGCACTTCGACGTGCATTCCAATGTTCGGCGAAGAAGGCATGAATCCATTCGATCGAGGATCATAAAGTTCAACTTTGTAGTTCACTGAAAACATATATTTTTTTTATGATTACGATTACTTAAAAAGAAAATTTTTTAGGGAAAACTCATTTGCAAACTCACCAATAACAGTGGTCTCATCGGGAACTTCCTCGATGAAGCATTTTCGTTCCGTCTCTGCAATGTGAAAATACAAACCGAACACAGCTTGAGTTGAGCACAATAAAAGCAAAACATATGAAATGTATTGCAACATTTTTTCAGTTGTAAATTTATTGTAAAAAGAAATAATTTAAAAGATTTTGCTGTTTCTATTCGCAATTGCTGCCCGATGCCAACACGTCATGAAAAATTTCGATACGGATAAATGAATTTTTTGACAGTGAATAAAATGAATTATTTGACAGTGACAGCTTTTTATATATTCGTTAAGTTTCTTGGGTTGTATGTGGAATATGTAGTTAGGGTGGGCTTACACTAGTACTTTTTTTTATTTATTTGGAGCAGTGCAGTGAGTGGCTATTTTCTATGAACAAATATAGCAATAGCGATTTTTATTATGACTCATGATCCATATGAAGCATCCTCTGATAATAAAACTTACAGTTGAGAGAAGCAGAAGGCTATTTTCGGATAATGAAACGTGAAATGAAAGAGCAGGGGTGGAATCGTGTAATGTGATTTGCGATAAGTGAGAGTCACAATTAAGGTAGAACCGCACCAGGCGGAACTGCACTTCAGTGACACCCTGCGCACTTTCACACGAAACTGAACGAAACGTCATGTCGCGACACAGTTGGTTAGATTGTCAACTTTGTCGCATAGTGTCGCGCCGTGAAGTGCAGTTGTCGCTTATTGCGATATAGCTCATACAATTTCATACAAATAAAGGTTCCCCTACACCAACGCGAATTTTCGGTGGCGATGACGAAAACAACAATAACAACACATGGTTGTCAACGAAAACAACATAGGTGCGTTTTATTGGTAAATTTATAGCTAGCACAGTAGAATTTCCCTCGGTGAACAATAACAACAATCAATTACTGCCGATAAATTTGCCAGTAAAATAGTGGATATGGAAGTGGATAAAGAAAGTTGAAACTTTGAAGATGGCGCGTTGAAAATTATTCATGACTTGAACCTCAATGTTGTTTTTCACTCATAAAATGGATGTGTTCTATGATATTTGTAGTTTAGTGGAGACACGGAAGCAGAAATACTTTGTGAACACAACCAAAATTGGCTAAAGCGTTTTTGAACACAGCCGGAGCGTTTTATTGGTACCTGATTGCTGCACTAGCTATAAATTACCAATAAAACGCACCTTATGTTGTTATTATTGTTTTCGTCGTCGCCACCGAAAATTCGCTTTGGTCTGGGGGATCCTTAAGTCGTGAAGTTCAGTTCCACCGTACATTGTACAATAGTGGTTCAGCCTCGGTTCAAAATTTTAACTCACCGATTTTGGCGGATTAACTAAAGTTCAACGCTAGTTCAAGTATGTAATTGGTTATTATCACACACTTGAACAGTAGACCACTGTTGAAACTCAACTAATCCACCGAAATCGGTGGATAAAAATTGCTGAGCCACGGTTTAAATATTTGTATAACTGGCCCTCAGTCTGTGTAAGATGATATCACATTTGATAGCTAAAGAGCTATCACATGAAAAATGTGATTGTCATTTTCCAACAAATCTAACGTTTCTGCCGCAGTATGACTAGAGCTACCAGCAGCCTACAAAAATTGTACAACTTTTTCAAAGTTCTTTTTTTTACCATTTTTTCAAACAAAATTAAACATTTTTGTGACCAAAAAAGGTCCCGGAAGATGAAGAAAACTTAAGAATTATATCGTAAAGACGTCATTTTCGTTCTATATTTTCGATAACTCATTACAAACATTTAGAACATTCACTATGGCAACCATGCCATTGGAAAGTATTCAATTGAATTGAATTGAGTTGAATCACCTTATACTACGTTTTCATTCGGCCAAATGAGGTAATTTCGTTGAAAATTTCTAAATTCGATTCCAAATTATCTCATTTCCCATACAAATTCACATTTCGAAATGAGGTAATTCCAACCAAATTTGAACGAAATTAGGTTGGAAATTACGTAAAAACCTTATGAACACACCCAAGTGGAATGCATCCGGCACTATGTATTCAGCAAACTTACTAGTTGGGAAATTTCTGTCATAAAATTTTCAACTCTCAAAAATCAAAAATATAATAAAAAGACAAAGAATTAAATAATTTGTTTACCACACCATTAACACAAAATGTTTTATTAGGGGTCCATCGAACGTTTTTACGAATTCTTAAGCCCATATTATTCACTGGATACATCCAGATTAAAACTTAAATCCGGATGCATTTACATTGAATTTGTATACTTTTCATCTGGATTAAAGTTTTAATCTGGATGTATCGAGTGAATAATATGGGCGTTAGTTTCCGACGTTGCATGAAATACCCTAATTATTTTGTTGTGGGTAAATAATTTCCCTCGAAGTCAACATTCTGCCTAAACTGTGGATTGTATTCTATATTCGGTCTCTGAGCTCATCCTCTTATACACATTTCGCATTGAACTTGTCCATTTATTTTTGTTTTGTATTTTATTTTTAACTTGATTTCTATTAAAAAAAGGAAGTTGAATTTATAAATTATAAATAATGGACGCAGACGAGTTAGATATACTGGATATATTGGCTTACAATTCTGATAAATTATTAAATGAATTTGCAAGTCTGGAAAACGAAAATGAACAAAATCAACTTATTACATCCTACCTCAATAAAAACAGCCAAAGCAAAATTGAAGCTGTTGGTGATTTTGAGAAAGGTAAACTTTTCAATGAAAATTCAATCGTAAAATTCGTAAATATGTTTAAATCGATCTTTAGATTTGGACTGGTTTAATGTTACCGAACCAATAAACATAGCCGAACTTAAAGGTAAGATAATTATACTCGATTTCTTCACATACTGTTGCATCAACTGCATGCACATACTGCCCGATCTGAAATCAATCGAAGATTCATTTCCCGTGGAGAATGGAGTTGTTGTTATAGGCGTCCATAGTGCTAAATTCGATAATGAAAAAGATTCCTCGAATCTGCTATCGGCAATACAACGCTACAACATCACTCACCCGATTGTAAATGATTGCAGTTCTAGCATGTGGACAAAGTTAAAGATCAAATGCTGGCCAACTTTGTTTCTGATTTCACCAACTGGTTATCCGCTGCTTGTTCTGATGGGTGAAGGACATGGAGGGTTTCTGAAAAAGTTCATTTCGGTGGCGATCGATTTTTATGGTTCCTCTGACGATTTGGATAGTTCTTCACTGCCATTGAGCCCTTCGACAAATTTGACAAGTGCCTCGAATTTAAGATTTCCTAGTAAAATAAGCTCACGCCCTCAAACAGATGAGCATTGCGAATTGATTGCAATTTCAGACTCGGGTAATCACAGAATTTTAGTTCTCAATAGCAATGGACATGTGTTGGAAAAAATTGGTGGATTTAATTCTGGGTTTTTGGACGGTGACTTCAATGCAGCTAGATTCAATTCACCTCAAGGTCTGGCTTTCATTAATAGTGACGAGTTGGTTATTGCTGACACCGAAAACCACGCAATTCGTAAAATATGCTTTAGAGAAAGACTCGTGACGACTATTGCTGGCACTGGCCAACAGGGTAATGATAAAGTTGGTGGGGCATTAGGACTTAAACAAAAACTTTCCTCTCCATGGGATGTTGTTGCATTTCGGACACGGGACATGGATATGTCTTTTCATGTGGATGAAAAAAGTGTCCACGAAAAAAATGTGATCCTAATAGCTATGGCCGGAACCCATCAAATATGGGGTATATTCTTGGATGGTATTATATGGTGGAAGTTCAAAAAATACGAACCCTTAACGTGTGCAGCTTTAATTGGCAATGGCTCGGAGGAAAATCGCAACAATTCGTATCCACAAAATGCCGCCTTTGCGCAACCATCTGGACTGGCTTTGATGAAGGAAATGCTGCTTATAGCAGATAGTGAAAGTTCGAGTATAAGGAAAGCCTCTATGATTGATGGAAAAGTAACTGCAGTTGTCGGAGGCGATAGAAACCCACTTGTAAGATGTTTTTCTATTTTTTTGCCATTAATTTATTTAATTTTCAAACAATTTTGAAAAAGCTTTATGCAAGAAAAGAAACAGCAAATTTTTTTCGGAGAAATGCATGACTTTTGCAAAATAATTGGTATTTTAAAAGACACCATAGAACAAACCAACTATTTCCCAATTCATACCGTATATTTTAGAGCGATTTGGTACGGTAATTATATGCATTGTTCAGCTGTTTCTGAATCCTTCGATTGGAAATTGGTAGTAGTACTTGAAAATCTTTAACTGTTTTCAAGGAAGTTTGCTGAGTTAAGACACTTGTTGGTTAGAAATGAAAGGGCTATCGCGTTTATTGAATCCTCCTTTTCAATGACATAATGTAGTTATTTATTTCCTTTTGGCTCCGCTGATTGAAATTAACCAATATCTACTATCCTGGCTCTACGCATGGGCTCCTTTATTATCATTTTTACAAGGTTGTACTTTACTACGCCGTTTCAAAGCATTGCATGCTTCTATGCAACAATATAACTTTAATTAACCATAAAATTTCTTATTTCCACGGAATAAACTCATTTTCAAAAGTTAACAATTTATAATACACAGACACATTAATTGAATATACTTTTTGCGGTCACTGGCATATAACTTTTCTATTTTTAAATTTTCTACTTTCAGAATTTATTTGCTTTTGGAGACAACGACGGAAAACAGTACTCCGCAAAATTGCAACACCCCTTAGCTGTAGCTTATAATAATGTTGATGAATATTTATATGTCGCAGATACCTACAATCATAAAATCAAACGCGTTGACATTACAACCAATGCCATAGAAACTTGTCCTATTCGGGAAAAGAACAATTACAAGGAATTGTTCCAATTCAACGAACCAGGTGGTCTTTGTGTAGATTCAAGTGGAAAATTATTATATATCGCCGATACGAATAACCATACTATTCAAATTGTGGACTTAGAAACCATGTTGACATGGCCACTCAATATCAAATTTAATTTAAATTGCAATGATGAAACCAAGGGAGAGCAGGTAGAAACTTTAGAAAAAACCATTCGAATCAATAAGAAATCTGAATTGGTTCTCAGTGGTATTTTATCGCTTAAAAACGGTGCTAAGCTAACAGAAAGTGCACCTCAAAAGTGGAAACTAAATTTGCCTGATAAAGGATGCTCAGCTGAAACAACTTCTGGTCAAATAACTGATGGTAAATTTAATATTGCTATTGATGTCGATAGCAGTGATGATTTAGAAAAACGTGCACGGTTACATTGCCAATTGAGTATATGCAGTGGTACTATTTGTATGCGTAGAGAATTTATTACAAATCTTAATTTTGTTCAAGACTCTGATGTAAATACAAAAGTTTCTGAAAGCTTAATGTTCTGTATTAGCCCTGATAATGTTCGTTTGTTATGAGTAATAAATATATAGTATATATTTTGAAGGTTTTGAACGAAATAAACAATTTTGATTTTATATTAAGTAGTCCAAGGAATCGTTCATCAGGTTAAAAAAAATTGGATAATTCGTTGCCCAATCAATTACAAAAGGCTACCATAAATTCTTTTTTTTGCTTCGTTTACAACATAATCTGGCCCCAAAATGAAAACTTTCAACGTTATAACGAGGAGAATCTCTACATAACAAATTAAAAGTTTTGTTTCGCCATTCTTTTAGTCATTTCGATCGTTTGGATTTGTAGTTAACTTGAATGCTTCGATCCCTCGTGAAAATATAATTAATGACAGAGAAAGCTATGTCAAAGCAATAATCGATTCAAAATAGCTTTTTAACGGCCTTTATTAAGTCCTACAAAAATTGGCGTTTCGTCCCGACGATCTCACTTGGACTCATCAGTTGAATATAGTGAGGGCCTTCAGTTCAGTTCATCTTACATAGATTTCGTGACGAATACCTAGTGTGAACTATATCCAACAAGACTAGAATTCCTAATCATTAAATTGGAAATTTTTGTTTTTAGCCCAGGGCCTGGCTAGATTATATAAGAAGGTTTTTTTTAATAAAGGCCGTTAAAAGCTATTTTGAATCAATAATTCAACAAAGTCCATTAAAATAGTGCTAAGTCTTCTACTTGGCTGATGTATTTCAGTAGTTTGGTATATAGAATTTGTATTATTAAAAAAACCTTCTTATCAAAGCAATAATCACAAGATTGACCGATTCCACCACTGGATTTACCCCTCTTTTCATTAACACCACCATACACCAATAGCAAGTGACATCCATGAGCTTGACAGTTACCAGCCCCACAGACACGAATATACACTAATACCATGACCACAAAATCCTCTTATACTTCGAGGAAACCCGTTTAACGTTAAGCTCGCAATAATGTCCTTTAAAATAAGAAAGAAAGTTTCGTGTCATACAGTGTAGTGCTTTTCAATATAAAAGTCTTGCTTCAATTTAATCAATTTATAATTTAACTGGTTCCTTCAGTATAAAAATAAAAACAAAGTATATAATTAAGAAATAAAACACAGTTGTCTTGTTTTGTTAAGATATGATATCCTACTCAAGCCGCCGCCGCTTATTTTCTGTAAGTATTTGATAAACATCATTAATTCCCTCACAAAGAAAATCATTTTTTTTTTTGAACAACAAACTTAAAGAAAAATGTAATTGAAAGAAATTAAACGAATCACAATTCTTAAGCTATATAAGAAAAACACTTTAAAATATTTATATTAAAGTATCTAATTTTATAATCCCGCAATTATGACTTCGTGTTGGGCTTCATCGTCCATTTCGGGCATTTCCTGTTTGTGGATGACCATGGATTGTGTTATCTGAACTTGTTCGTCATGATTTTGTAATTGTGATGAATGGCGAGGTGCTGTTTGACCTAAAAATTTTAAAGAACAAGATTTAAAAATTGTTTTTTTTTTTAATTAGGCTCCTTTATTTTAAACATACCATATTTCTCGTGGATTCCTCGATGTCGCTTAAGCGCAAAGCGATCAGCAAACGCTGCTGAACAGATATCACATTTAAATGGTTTTTCACCAGAATGAACCTTGGCGTGATTTTTAAGGTGGGCTGCTTGACTGAATGCTGACCCACAGATGTCACATTTATATGGTTTCTCTCCAGTATGGATTCTACGATGATTCCATAAAGTTGCATGGCGGGCAAATCCTTTATCGCAGACTTCGCAAACATACGGCTTTTCGCCGCTGTGAGTTCGTTCGTGATTTTTTAGATGGGGTGATTGAGAGAATTGCATTCCGCATGTCTGGCATCTATAAAGATGGAATTAAATACATTTTGTTAGGTTAGCTCCATTAAATTTATCTTGTATTTTTGATGATAATTTATACAGTTAAAAAGGGAATAAACTCTATACATTAAAGGCTTGACTTTGAATTGACCTTATAAATTTATTCATACATTTGTTCTGAGTTAATGGATCTCATAGCTCATTTTGATATTTTAATCATAAGTATCTTCATTCAAAAACCTTAAAGGCAATTTTCTTTTTTTAGTTTGGACTTATAAGCGGTTTTCCCGCTATTTATTCTAAAAAACGATTGTATTTAATTTAGAAGTTGTATTTGTACTTTGAAAGCATTTAATTCAAAAAATTACGATATTGAATTGGATTCCTTCTTCTTTTTATGAAAGCCCAATTTAAAGCGGGGGTTTTATATATCTAGTGTGAGGTGTAGCATATTGAAGATCAAAATAATATATTTCTCATAACAAAAACATTCACGATACTTACTTGTAAGGCTTTTCACCAGTATGAATTCTAGCGTGATTTTTTAAATAAACCGCTTTTGCAAACGCCAAACCGCAGATGGTACATTTATAGTTTTTCTCCCCGCTGTGTAACTTCTTATGGGACCACAAACTGGAATACCTCGAAAATGTTCCACCGCAGATATTACAAGTAAAGGGTTTGGGAGTTCTATAGAAAAAAAAACAAACATTGTTAAAAATAAGTACACATACCGTTTTTTTTAATAGGAATTTACTCTGATTTGACTTGTCTCTGACTGCCACCTACAAATATCACTCCTGATCCATTGCACTTTTGACACTTGGTAACTGTTGCAAGATTTCTCTTTTTAACTGGATGATGACCAACAATGGTTTCATTACATCCGCTATTATCAGTTATTATTTCCTGCTGTTGATGCTGATGTTGATGTTGGTTTTTCCTACCACTATTCGATGAATTGCCTCCATTTCCTTGTTGCATTGGAATAATATTTTGTGCATTTAGTGAATCCATCGATGATTCACTCGTTCCACTCGGAATTTCATTCATTTCGAATTTTATTTCTCCATCGGGCGCCACAAATATTTGTGTGGGTGTCGCCTGTGACGTTTGTGTTTGCATATTGCCATTTCCATTATCGTTGTTAGCACAATTATCACAACGCACTATCTTCGGGCCTTTTCTTTTTGTAGGCTGAAGTATTTGTCCACCACATGATATACATTTGGATTTTTCTAGAGTAAGCGTTTTAGCTGTGGTAACCGTCACCTCGTTTGCCGTTTGCTGCATGGAATGTGAGCTAGCAGGTTCTAATGATTCGGTGGCTACAATTTGTATCTGGCCTAAAGGTTGTCCATTCTCGGTTATTATATTCTGGGTTTGCACAAGTCCTTGTGCATTAACTACAGCGATCTGATCCTGATTTGTATCACTGCCATCTTGAGCATGAATGCGTTTATGATGATTCAGTAAAGTCAAATGAGAAAACATAAGACCGCAAACATCGCATTTGAAACTAATATTTGATATTGTGTTCTACGTAAATAGAGGGAATTTTTATTTTATGGTATGTACCTATTATACTATTATAATTACAAAAATAATTAAAAAAAAAACTTACGGCAGCGATGGGTTTATTTATAACTTGTAAACGACCTTGATTATCAACAGTGGCGATGCCAACAGTTCCCCCTTGGTTAAGTTGCATTTGGTTTACCAATGCATAGTTGTAACCACCAATGGGTTGGGCGATGTAACATGTTTTATTATCGTCAGTAGTTAGTTGGGCCAAATTAACAGTTGTCGCGTTACCCTACCGATAAAAAACAACAACAACAATCAAAAATAGTAAATTCAGAACCCTTTTTTTTATTTTCACTCTGATTCGTGATGATCATGTAAAAGATCGGGAGCTTTTATAATTTGTTTTATGTAAAAACAAATTTGAACTTACATTTGTGGTAGTGTAACAAAATGTTGGATAATCTTGCTGACTTTTTTGGCCCTCTATTTTTGGTTGTTTTAAAATTGTTCCATCTGCCGTTTGATATTGAATTGTTGGCTGACCGTTTTGTATGGTATTTGTTGTGAACATTATTGTTTTGGTTATGTCTTCCATGTCACTGCAAATGAAAAAGAAGAAAATAGCTGTTATTTTTGTTGACATATTTTAATACATTCTAAAAATAAATAATAAAACTTCATTTTTAGTTCATAAAGTAGAGCATTAACTAAAATAATTTTGTTCTTTCGATAAACACATCTAAAAAAATTTTAAGTTCTTTTTAAAAAATATGAAAAATAGGAAGAGTTAGCCCAGAGGCTCAAGATCCAATTACCCAAATAACACGTACACTGTACAGGTAATATTAGCCGTGTTTTGGAGAGAATTTAGCTCAACGAAGGAACAAAAAATCAAGAAAACAATCCATAGTTCCCACTGATTTGGAGTAGGTCAAACTACTTTTAGCAAGTAAGATTTAACTGGAGAAAAACGTTAATGTAAATGCCCGAAGATTTTTGTTGTTGTATCTCTTGTTAAATTTTGACTGACTGGTTTGCAGTTTCTTACCAAAATACGCCTATTGAGAGAATACTAGACAGTTTACAGTTATGATATGATAAGTTGACTGTGTGGGGGGCATAGTCTTAAGTTCCTGCAAATAGTACCAAAGACGGGGCCAATTAAGATTTCGGTCAGGTGTTCCATTGTCCATCGTTTCTGAAACAACTGTATTTTTTGTTTTATTTGTAGGTATACACCCGTTTTCTTTTTTCTTTAAACTACAGACGACATTTAAAAATTAAGGGTGAGTGTTCAAAATTGATTTGGAAATCCAAATTCAAAACAGTTGGATCTTGTGTTGTTCTCGTAATAAAAGTATTTTCGTTAGCAAATCCAATCTGGTTCGGATCTGGGGGAAAATAAAACACAGTTATTGTCTCTGCTTTTGCAAACATTTTACGACATGAAATATTTTATAACTTAAAATAAAATTTCCTGATTCCATGCCTAATGCAAACAAAGAGACGGTAGAGTATTGAATAAGAAGTTTGTCGTAATATTGACCAAAATGGAATGATATCAATGAAAAGGAATTTTGTGCAATCAATAATTCAACAAGTCAAATAAGAAAGTGCTAATAGTGCTAATTTATTTCAGTACCAAATAGAATTTGTATTTGTATAAAAAAACCTTCGTAGGTATAGAAAAATCAATTCCTTTTTCACCTAAGGTGAATTTTCGGATATCTTGATTTCAGCCAAGGAATCAATAAAACAATTTGTCGGTCAGATTGTAATAAAAATTAAGATTTGGGTTACTACTTTTACTTGTATTAAAAGTACGGACACCTCTGAGATGCCAGAAATATAATTTGACCTATTCGAATACAAAACAATTATGTTGATACCTACCTAATTTAAACATTTTAAATATTTTATCAATTCCAAAAATTAGTCAGGTTATACCTACTTAATAAGTAATATAATAAGTAATAACCAAAGTATGAACAAAGCTTCAACCTTTTATAACCTGATACTACCCAAAAAATAGATTAGATGTTCAAATTACCTGATTTGGTAATTTTCGAGCCTCATTAAATTGATGTTGTATGATGATTTTTTTGTCGCGAGTGATCAACCCTGTAAGAATAAAATGAAAAAACATATTTATGAGAATTTAATGAATGTAAATGATGATGCAGCGGATGAAAAGCGTTTTACACTATCTTGAGAAAGCTAACCCGTAGGAAATCTTTAACATGGAAGAATCTTTTCAAGCGGAAGAGTTTTTTAAATATAAAAAAAATTAAAATAAGATATGTATGTATGTACATACATAGGTACATAGGTATAAGCTTTATTTACAATTTGGACATTTTGATATTTTTTCGAATGATTGTGTTTCAAACATTTTCTAATAATTTTAACTATTTTGCACGAGACCTATGGTCTTTTAAAAGCAGCGTGAATTAATTTATTTTACTTAAATTGAAAGACTCGCTATCAAATGTACAGAGAAAAACTGATGGATTCGTTTGCGCAATAAATTTGTTACATAAAATCTTGTAACGCTTTCGAAAAACTCAATTATTGATTTATGGAAAGAATCTTAAACAATACTTGAATGATTGGAGCACCTTTTTTCAAACCTCCCAAAGGCGTCAAAGAAAAACCAGACTACAGGCATCTCAGTTTATAGCTGTTTATCGCAGTACGCGCGGCTTGAATCAAAAATCTATCCGAAATAGCTAGGTATGCCCATCGGAAGAGGGCTCTTGCCCTGCGGGCTCGCATGACTTTTAAATAATATAACTATAGGTATTTATTCGTTTAACAGTGATTTTCGATTATCAGGCCTCAATTGGGTACCGAACACCGATCCTTATCATCCATGTTAATCGAGAGTCTACTGTAGTTTATACTAGTAGTACACTTGTATTACATATTTTTCAAGGTCAAGGACCTTAAAGCAACATGATATGGATAACAAAATAATTGTGATGTTTATTGTATAGACAAAGACAATTTTATACAAAAGATAAGGATGCAACCAAAACAAAACATTTTCGTGCTTTGAAAAATGAAGAAACCACAAGAGAAAGACGAACCGCACCACCTTTTCAACAATATTTAGTGACTCAGTGCGTCTCTAGAAAAAAAGTAATATCTGAGATAGCGCTAGGAACTAGGAAGACTGAGTAAGAACACCCAAACTATTGACGACATCATTCGAAAAAAGAGGACGAGAAACCTTATATTAAACAAGAACAAGTAGTGAGTGAGTGATTCATAGTGTGGTGCAAGATGCGACATCATCATTTGTTAGGCTGTTGAGAGATAAATACAACTGTATATGTGCATGCTTTATATATAGAATATATGTAGATTATGTGTGGAAATAGCAAAAGTATATGATTTTCGATCAATTAGAATCTTTTCACCACAACACTAGTTTCTTTTATTTTCTTTCATATTTCTATAAACAAATAATATCAAACAGATATTATTAAAGTAACACAAAAGATAAACCTTTTTCAACGTTCCAAGTTTATTGGTCAATCCATCTTCTTTTTATACACATAAAAAATATAATAAGTAGACAATACTGTGTTCAGCTACATATAAGTGTATCATGTAATCGGTGAAATATCGCAACGCGGCCATGTCTCCTTTCTTTCTTCCCCGCGACAAAAATACACAAATCATAGCAGGGATGTCAATTTTTGGAGTTAGTACATTGTGACCAAATTTGTTAAATATATTTTATTATTACCATAATCGATATAAAAAGAACGGTTGTGGGAGTATTATTTATTCTACATACATAAATGTTTTTTAAAGAAAAAATTGTTGAACCGAGCACCTCCTCATTTCAAGTGCATAGAAAAGAGAAAGGTACTATCGTTTACTTCGATTCGGATTTTCATTTTTTGTTGCAAACATCAGAAGAGTGGTAGCATCCCTGGTATTTGGTGATGGAGATAATATGTGAATGTGAGTGCTTGGGAGTTTCGGTCCTACGCCCGCTATCGATAAACCCTTCTCACTTCTTCTGGTGTAATACGTACTAGCTATAGCTACACGAATTCTATGTTGAAAGATGACGAAAAATATCGACACAAGATTTTATACCTACGTGTTCTTTTTTTTCACACACAAGACTTGATTTTTTTTTTCTTTCGTTCAGGAAATACATTTTCCATTTCACATTCAGATATTCTTAAAAAAAATTGTCAACAAAAACACTATCAAAAAACAAATCTCAATAAAACTTATTTCGTAAGGTTTCTTATTTAATACTCAAAAAATTGATTATATAAACGACGACGATATTCATTGGAAATTTCCCAAAGCTTGAAGGTATATAAGGGAAGGAAATACATATATGCATATTTTTTTCCAAGGTGGCTGTTAAGAATTCAATTATATTATGTATTTACCTTAAGCTCAATCAATTGAAAGTACAATTAATGTTGATTTATCAATCAACAATAATAAAATTAAAATTTATATTTAATTCCACTTTTTTTAAAACAAGAAAATTCACTTAGAAATCTTTTGTCTCATTTTTAACAATATGGCGGTCGTCTAGAGGAAATGCGTAGCTATATCTTTCTTCTCTTCACCGGATGAAAAAGTGATATTTTATTCTTTTCAAAGTGTTGATGATTATATCGTTTACCTCTTCGGTGAGCGTTTGTGAAAGAACTAACTAACGAGATCCGAAAGTAGTGAGAAAGGGATGTGCTACGAATTTCTCGCTTGTTTATTGCGTTGTTCGCTTTAAAAAATGTCCGCCTCGTCTCACTCTTCTTTCCTAAGTTTTTACTTTTTTTTACTTGCTTGTTTCTATGCAGGAACTCAAGCGACACCTGTGACTTGACATGTTTACTACTTGGAGATATTCACAGGGGTGTTAAGGAGGACTACTTATGTGGAAAAGTGGACATTTAGCATAATTGGGTCTTTTCAGAAAATAGCTTCGTCTTTTCTCTTTCTTGTAGATATAAATACATATATCTACGACAAATCACTACACTATTACCTATTTTACACACCACGAAGTACCTTGTCGAAGCATAGTGTCGGTGAGGTTTTTTGGTTGTGTAAAAAGAAAATGCATCGATACAGTAGTTCGAACTCTCAGTGCCGATGTGCTATGTCGAACAAGGCACATTGGTGTGTGAAAAAGATCGATTCACTTCGTCAACACAGATTTATTTTACTTTTGTTGTTTTCAGCAGAAAGCGAATAATTTTGACAGATAATTCCTAGTCGACGTAATGGTCTGTGAATGCCCATACAGAAACGGAGTACTTTGTCGATAAGGTCGATCGACTTGGCGTGTATTAGGGGTATATGTGATACTATGCCACGCCTTAGACCCTGTTTAGATTGGGAGGATTGAGTCCGGACTGGTGAGTGTCATCGTGTTTACATTTAAACTTGTTGCCTCAAAATACAATTGAAACGACAACAATTTCAACATTTCACAAATTGGAACAACAACAAAGTAGACTTTTATGTTTTCTTCGTGCCTCACGAGATTCCTCACCCCACACTTCTCTTCCTTACGAACTGCGGTGATACCGGCCTCAATCTTCCGAACCTAAACAGCGTCTTAGGCCAGACGCGCACTTGCAACCAAACTATTTGGTTTCGATTTTGAGTACTATAGGATTATATGAGACCCCGCGGAAGTTTATGTGCGCGCACTTCCATATAAGCCCGTTGTGCTCAAATTGGAACCAAACTGTTTACTTGCAGGTGCGCGCCTGGCCTTATACTACGTTTCATTGGAGCCGAAATGAGCTAAATTCGTTAATTACAGAAAAGGTGTTTTCATTCCTTGCGTTCGGTAAACTATCAGATAGGCTATCCACCTATCCAAAAATTTTCAGATACGTTGGGTTGTTGTTGCATCAGCTGTTTTGTCACAAGGGATTACAACAACACAAACCTATCCGGATAGCTTTGGATTGATCCCCGAACGTGACCATTACAAATTCGCTAATTTTGTTTGACAGATAACTTCATTTTGAATTTGATTTGGTAGTTAATAGCTTCTTTTTCTTGTGTTCTCTTTCTGTTTCTGCGTACACCTCTGCTTCACTTCTGTCGAAGCATAAAATAAAAAATAAGTGCTTTATATTTATTTTGTGATAAGAAAAAGCCTCATTTTTTTCGTTTTGCTGTTTCAATCTGTTTTGAGGCACCCAAAGAAAACACAAGTGTAAATTCATAGGAAAATTTTCAAATTTGTCGGCGTCAAAGTCATCATTTTCTGGCAAGTGGCAACTGACCCAATACAAAATTGCAGAGCGAAAATAAAAAGTTGTTTCTATCAATTAAATTTAATTTTGATAATAGGGGTATTCCCGATCCGATGCAACTGGTCTTGTATCATTGCAAAAATGCAAAAGTGTAAAATTGCTATACCCTAACCCCATTGTAAAAAAAAAACTTTGCACTTTTGCAATGGTGCAAGACCAGTTTGCATCGGATCGAGAATACCCCTAATATAATTATAATTAAAATTAAATGCTTCTTTACCGTGTTGTAACCTAAAGTTGTTGCCAAGTTTTGCAAAACTTGTTTTTTTTCTCTGATTTTGACGGCAATTTGTATAAATTTCTAAAAAAAATAAATAACAAAGCTATTCTGACGTTGTGAGGGCTCATAAGATCTTGTGAGGTTCTCGTGAGGGTGTTGTGATTCGTTGTGAAACTCACCACTGGAAGGTGAATTTCTTATTTCATTGCTTGGATCTGTTTTGTTGAATAATTTTATTTCTTGATTATGAAATGTCAAACTTATGAACTTCTCAAAAGGAGATTACAATTTCGATAGTTCTCTTGTGCGAGGCACACAAGTTGTGACAAAATGTACCAGAATGCAAAGAATCTCAAAAAATCAATTTTACCTCACCATTTGAGGTTGTTGTGACTTGTAAGGCATCAGTTTGCCAGAATAGAGGTAGAACTATAATAGTCGGAAGATGTCGGAAGAAAATTCTCTCAGTTCACTTACGCATGGAGCGGTCGGTGAGCGCTCTTCACTTCCGAAAGCAAAAGTTAATGAAAATTTGTTCGAAACGAAGCAAACATCAATTGTGGTTACGTCATATGAATTCTTTGTATTCCTTTCGTTTCGTACGACCACTTACATCGGCATCCGACTATTATAGTTCTACCTTAGGGCTGTAAATGTCAATTTTCATAAATTGATGATTTTGACGTTTGTGTGTAAACGAGATAGCGTTATATTTCTATTTGGTGAAATCAAAGCAGGGTATTGGGCTTTTCCAAAAACTATCTTTGTCTTTTCTCTTTCTAATTTTGACAGTTCAAAACAACAAAAACAAAACATGTGATATCATACTTGGAGAAATGTAAACAAATGCTTTTTCAGTGCAATGTGGATTTTTAATATTTTCTGTGATTTTTGTTTATATAAATAAGCTTGATAAGTTATTGAAGTTGTTTTTTTGTTAAATTGGCGTTATAACAATCGTTTTATACTTTTTTATTGGAAAACAAACAAGCACTATATAATAAAAATATTTGTCGTTTGTTTACCTTTCACCAAGTTCAGACCAGCTGTTTCCTATTTTTTTTGCTTATTTGAAACTGACGGCTGGTGGAAAAGCCCAATTAAAATTTAAAACTCATAACTCATAAGTCGTCTGTCTCTTTTTTTATACTCTTTGGTCTTTGGAACTCGCGTTTTCTTTTCCTTCGTTTGGTTTGATGGTTTGGTTGTGTACGCATGGGAATTGCACATTTTTAGTTTTTTTGTTAAATTTGTATCTATTGTATTAATTATGTCCTCGCTCTTTATTGTCGACACGGAAAGAAACCTAAATCTTTTGGACGATAATGATCAAAAGGCCAACACAAAAAAATCTAAACTTCAAGTCTGCCAGAAAGTAGTGTCGAATTCAGTTTGGCAGAAACCGCTGTTTAATGATGACATCGATCCTGGCTCGGAAGAGGAAGATGATGGGGACTATGGAGGTAAATAATTGAAAAAAAAAACAATATTTTCCTTGTCCTTTTAATTATTTTATTTAGGTCTACCACCACCTAGTCAGGATATATCCCATCTACTGACAAAATTTACCCAAAACGAAACAAAAACAAAAGCCGAGCGTGACATGGAATTCGCCATCAGTTCGGTAAAAGAAGCAGAAGCATCCAAAGCTGAAAATAAATCAAAGAAGCGCTTCCGATACCAAAATCGTCCCAACAAAGATCTTGTTTTTCCCGAATATGATAAGAGCACTGGAAAAATATCAGATGATTTGTCCGAAACAAATATCGCTGAGGAAATGAAAACATCAAACATAAATGGAATAGAACGAGAAAAATCCTTGCCTAAACTTACTGATAAAAATATACGGGATCTTAGAAGGGTAACATTTTATTTTATTTATACATATGTTTCTTTAATTTATTTTTGCATAAACATAATATGATGAAATATTCGACAGCTGAAGCTTGTTGAGGCAGGTAAAGTGACCACTTATTACATTCTCAGAGGTGAAAGAATACAATCGCCTAGACTCAAACTTAGAACTCGGCTTCACTCGTTGTTATCTTAGGAGCGATTGTTAAGCCTCTAATCGCTCCTGTAAGGCCGACGAGACATTATTGCCGCACTTTTAGACTTTTGAAGAATAGCAAGCTATTTTCTACAATTTAAAAACGTGCGCATATACCTATATGCAAACAATGAAGCGATCGTAGGGTTCTTGATAGACGATGTATTCTCTGAGACGGGTTCGTGGTCCACATTGATGTCTTCTTTAGTAAACTGATGATTTGCAATGGAATCTTTTGACAACAAACTTATGAAAACATGATGTGTAAGATTTGATGGATATATTTTTTCTATACACAGATTGAGAAAACCAAAACCAAGGGCGAGGGTTGGTTCAACATGCCAGCAACTGAAGTGACGGATGAGATTGAAAACGAGTTAAAAATCCTTCAAATGAGGTCTGTTTTAAACCCCAAACAGTTCTATAAGAAAAATGATCTTAAAGTGTTGCCTAAGTACTTCCAGGTAATATAAAGCAGGCTTGGATTGTATTTTTGTGGTAATTTAAAAATATTTTTAATATCTAGATTGGAACTGTGCAACATTCGCCTCTAGATTATTATAACGAAAGGAATACTCGTCGAAACAAAAAGAAGAGTTTGGTGGATGATTTGTTAGCTGATGCAGAGTTTCAAAAGTTCAATAAACGAAAGTACAAGGAAGCATTAGCGCGTAATGATAAATATGCCCATAGAAAAGCAATGAAGAAGATGAAGAAATTAAAAAAGAATAAATAACGAAAAACAAAAAAAAATTAAATGGTGTTAGTAAAAGGCGATTTAAGCAATTCTTTAAATGAAAAGTGAACAAACAAAAATCTACGAGAAAACTTAAACAATAGTCAAGAATTTATAAGTACCAAGTAAGTATTAACTAAACAGAAACATTAACCATCAAAGCAGGGTTGTATTGTAGGCTTAAAGATGACCAATATCTCGTAGTCGTAGCTAATGTGTATAAATTTACGATTGAGATCCATAAAGCAGAATTCAACTCAGACTTGGTTTCATATGCATATACATACATGTAGATAGATAGATATATATAATATTATGTAGTGTCATTGATTAAAACGAATTGTTTTTGTCACATTAGTAGGTACATAACTATAAAATTTGCGCATCACTTTTGGCTAAGAGTAAATGAAATAAAGTTTTTACATTTCCTGTTCCACTCTTATTTGACTGAATCTTAAATACATAGGTACCAAATTGTATCAAATTCAGTTAAATAATTTATCTAAAATAGTAAAAGAAACTCGATACATACAGAGACATAAAAGATGAAAAGCTTGTTCGAACTACCATGTCTCGCTATGCGTATAGTCTAAAATAGGATTTTGAATAAGTAGCGACCATAGGGGAGGAAAAAACCTGTACAAGTTTTCTATGCAATTTCTTATGTCTGTTTGATAACTTCTTTTCTGACAAATCCCATAGAAAAAAAGACAAGTAGAAACTTGTAGCGAGAAGTTGCAGTAACCAAGCAGACATATTTATAAGGTGTGTTCCTTTACTTTAAAACTCTGTGCATTTGTGTGAATTTCTACTTCATTTTATTTTTTTTATATGAACCTTGACAGACTAGAGTAGAAATTCACAGAGTCTCAAAGTAAAGGAACTAGGCTATAAATTTATTGACTGTTGAGCAGATGAGTCAAAGAAATTCAGTCTCAGGTTTTCACAGCAAAGTTAAGAATTTTGTTGAGAATCTTTGAAACGGCTGGAATGGCTTAACTTATGTCGAATTCTTTTCAACAAAAGAATCGATTTTTTTTCTAAAAAGAATCGAATTTTTTCTGTCGTTGAAAGGAATACGAAAAGACGAAAAGAATCGATTTTTTTTTGTGATTGTGTGTGTGGCACTTGACAGCAGCAAATTTTGAAGTAAAATATCCAGAAAATATTCAATTTGGAAATTATTATTATTATTAATTGAAAAACAACCACAAATATTTACTATAAAATTCACCGAAAATTCGTTGCAACCAAAAACACAATTTGTTTTCATAAAAAAAAATTGTTTTCTTAAAACACTGCGGCATTGAATTTGACATTTTTAGAAATTTCAAATCTTGCAAGTGTGTGTGCAAATCGGTGTAAAATCTTTCTTGAATCTTGCAAAATTAGCAAGATTTGTTTTGACAGAAAAAATTCGAATTGTTCAGAAAAAAAATCGATTCTTTTAGAAAAAAATTCGATTCTTTTGTTGAAAGGAATTCGACATTTAAGTCACGTATCAATTGGATTAAAACTATAATACATTTTGACGTTTCCTCTTATAAATTAACCTCAAAGCAATTAAACTAATGATCAAAATCATCGCGATTTTAATAAAATTCAAACACGACCCTAAAATCGTGTTAAAGCGCAAGTCTCTTTTTCTGGAGTTTGTTAGAGCGTTTTTAATAAATCGATTTTTTAAAGAAAAGGACTATATTTAAAGGGTGGGAACAGTCACCGGAAAGCACTAAAATCAAAATGTCCTTTGGAGGAAAAATTTTAGATCGCTCAGGGCCAGTTGTACATTTAAACCCTGGTTCGGCAATTTTTATCCACCGATTTCGGCGGATTAATTGAGTTTCAACAGTGGTGTACTGTTCAAGTGTGTGATAATAACCAATTACATACTTGAACCAGCGTTGAACGTTAGTTAATCCGCCGAAATCGATGAGTTAAAATTTTGAACTGAGGCTGAACCACTATTGTACAACTGGCCATCAGAGATTTTTATGTGGAACAAAAAATCTTACCTGAACGATGCATTTTTGTAAGTGGAAAACAATCTATGCTACTGTCATTTCAGTTTCCAAGTCTATTCGGGAAAGAATTTTGTTTAGAGTCGAATTTGTTTCTAAAAAGAATCGAATTTTTTCTGTCCTTTAAAGGAATACGAAAAGAAGAAAGAAAGACAGCAGCAATTTTGAAGTAAAATATCCAGAAAATATTCAAATTGGAAATTATTATTAATTGAAAAACAACGCACAAATATTTACTATAAAAAAATGTGTTTTCTTAAAACACCGCGACCTTCAATTTGACATTTTAGAAATTTCAAATCTTGCAAGTGTGTGTCAAATCGGGGTAAAATCTTTCTTGAATCTTGCAAAATTAGCAAGATTTGTTTTGACAGAAAAAATTCGAATTGTTCAGAAAAAAAATTGATTCTTTTAGAAAAAAATTCGATTCTTTTGTTGAAAGGAATTCGACATAAGTTTCCCAAAACCGAGTTTTTTTCTTGGGGGTTTTGCCAAATCGTGCAAATTTACAAGAATTTGGACGTTACGGCCCGGGCCTAATGTTGTATGCGGCAGCGTTAAAAACGAATTTTTTTTGTGAATTTGCACAAATTTTCACAATTTCCTGTCAAAATCCATAGACGAAAAATTCAGGCTTCCTCTACCAAGATTTGCTGTCAATTTTTGTCTTGCTTGTTTGGCAGTGACGTTTGGTGGAAGTTCCGAATAGTAGATAGTGAACTTCCAGATTTTATACTCTGTGTTTTTGTTTATTGTTGGCTACAGAAAAAGTTATGGAAATGAATGTTATTATTTTTTCTTTTAATATAACGCTACTATATCAATTTTAATTGTTTACCTATTGCGACTTGCCTTCTTCATATTCGGTTTGCTTTTGATTTGAGGACTGCGACTGATTTTAAGGTTCCAGTAACAAGTCTAAGTACAAGAACAGTCAACTCGCCTGAAAACAAGGGATTTGAGTTTGAGATCTTAAATAATGCACTCATTGCGTTCATAGTTTTCATAAGACGAATACTCAACTTAATTTATTAGAATTTCGAAATGTTTAAAGTTAAAATATTAAACATTTTGATACGCGATATGGTGTGCAAAATCAATTTTGTAAGACTTCTTATATTTTAATCAAATCAACCTTATGATTAAAATTATTTAGTATTCTTCCAGCGCTGCTTCTCGAGTAAACTTACAGCACACCAAGAATCCCTTATGGCAAGGGGTCTACCAAAAAGATCTCCAATACCGGGTGTTGATCACATTGTTGTCGTGGCATCAGGAAAAGGTGGTGTGGGCAAATCAACGATTGCAGGTCGGTGTGTTCGAACATAATAAAAAATTATATTATTGCATTTAAAAAAATTTAAAGCAAACCTAGCGACAAGTCTTGCATCTCTTGGCATACGGGTTGGACTTTTGGATGGTGATATTTTCGGCCCATCAATTCCACTCATGTTAAATCTCAAAGAAGAACCTCTAGTGGACAGTCAAAACTTAATGATTCCTCCAGTTAATTATGGAGTCAAGTGTTTATCTATGGGACTCATATCGCAGTCTGGAGCAATGATCTGGCGAGGTCCACTGGTTATGTCGGCTCTGCAGAGACTACTTAAAGGTGCGGCATGGGGCCCTCTGGATGTTCTTATTGTCGACACTCCTCCCGGAACTGGAGATGTACATTTATCCTTAGCCCAGAACGTTCCAATTGCTGGTGTTCTTTTGGTCAGTACTCCTCAGACAGCCGCCCTACAAATAACAGCTCGGGGAGCCGAAATGTACAAAACATTGAAAATTCCTATATTCGGTTTAGCCGAAAATATGGGATATGTGGTTTGTACCAATTGTGAGACCAAAATGAATATATTCAAAAATGTCACAAGCAAATTTGCCCTAGAAATGGGAACAGAGACAATTGTAAGTATACCAATTGACGCAAAAATAACGGATTGTTGTGATGCTGGTACTCCTATGGTAGCAAAATATCCCGACTCATTATATGCCGAAAGTTTTCGCCATTTGGCAAAGAAAATTTTGGAAAAATTGCAACCTAAAATCTAAACTCTTAAGAACTAAAGAATTTTTTAGAATTTAATTTGAAGAGATTTAAATATTTTAAGACTTATGTACATATGTACATATATGATAATTATATGAAGAAAATAAGAACAATAAAAATGAGACATTAAAAATTTAACTTTAATTATCCATTATATATGAGAAAAAATGGTTTTTCCGCCGAAAAAGTTGATTTGGTGATCTGGTGCAACAAGAGATCACTTATGCAAAGTCTTCTTTTTGGGGAAGAAGTCCCGCTTTATATTTTTAAACTACTTCTTTTCGTTCCCTGACAGTATTTTGAATTTGGTAGACAACGTAAGAACGAACGGTGAGAGAATGTTTTAAATTTGTTTTTTCCGTCAACAGAATTCGTTTAGTACGATCAGTTTTTTTTAAGTATACTTTCAATAGCAACAAAAATACTGAGATTAATAATACATTTTGAATATTCATGTCGATTATGGAATACGCAATACTGTATCCGCAGTGATTCTCAGTACAGTTTTCTTTTTCCTTTTTATGACAAATAGCTTAAAAGAAAAGAGGGGACTGCACTGCGAATCACTGTGGATCCAGTATTGCGAATTCCATAATCGACATGATTATTTTCGAAAAGTTTCAGTTTCTAGAATCAGAAAATAATAACTTTTTTGTTGGCTTCTTTATATGGTTCATTTTTATATTCCTCCTGTGGTCGCTGTCAAATTTTAAATATATAGTACTACAGCCGCTCCTAATGATACCAAAAAAACTCCCATGTAATAAAAGTAGAGAAACTATTCAAAAAAAAAAAAGCTTCATAATTGATTTTTAGTTTTCTTTATTTTTATTCTGATAATAACATAAAATAATAGCCAAATAAATAAAATTACATTGAAATAATAATTTAATTTATCTGATTTTTGATTTTCTTATAACACTCTCAACAAATATTCATTTTCGTTTCCCCGCGTAGAGGAGTAGATGATAAAATAAAATGCATAACACTTTAATTATATTGGATGTATATTAATTTGTAGATTTGATTTGTTTTTTTTCTTTAATTATATTTTTAACATATGTATGTATTTTCTTGCAGTGGTATAATAAACAATATTTCAAATTATTTTGATATTTTATATTAAAATCAAATCGCCTTTAACAAAAAAGAACAAAAAAAACGACAAATATGAAAAAAATTAAACAATAAATTAAAGGTTAATAATACATATTTATATTTTATATAGATATTTATATATATAAATATAAATAAATTTATTTTGCTATTTAATCCGTTCATAGATGAAAACTGTTGTTAGTTTTGTTTTAATATACAAAAAGTTCACAAATCAATTCGAAAACAAAAGCTTTCTATTCACAATTTTCTTTTCTCGAAAAGATGAGCAAAAAATTTGATCTACAGACAAAAGAATTTCAATATTTGCTTTTCCTTAAATTCTATGATTAAATTTAAATTTTTTAGAGATGTGTTTTGTTTTTGCTTTGCCTTTTGCTTTTCTAAAACTGCGCCCTCTTTTCAGTTTAATTTCATATGAGCTTGGATTAATTTACATAATAAAGCGTTTGTATAAATGCATATAACGCATTCAAACAATTTATAAAAAAAACATTTTTTTTGTTCTGTGATTTTTATAATAAGTGTTTCCAATGATTTATTGCCTATACTTAGATGGGTATCAGTAATATAATTTTAGATTTTATTTTGATACAAAATCGAGTTTCTATGTGGCATAATTTCGTGAATTAATTATTTTTTTTTCATGAAGAGCAAGAGCTTATCAACTGAAAACAATTTAGAAACAACAAACAAAATAAAAACAGCTAATTGTATTACAAGAAATAATGACGATGATACGTATAAAATGATTATAAACGGGGTATTTCGTGCGTTACTTCCCAGTTCGTGAATTTTGCCTTTAAATATTTTAACACGAAACAAGAATACCCCTAAAGTTGAATTTATGAATCGATAAATGGTTGGCTTCGTGTGTAGTACAAATTATGTAAATTGTGTGTGAATGATTTTGAAAGCACTTAAATATACGAGAATATAAAATATACAATTAGAGCGACAAATACAGTTACATAAGTAAGGGACTTTCTGAAAATAGCCTTGGCTAAATCTTCGAACTTAAGTTTTAGTTCGGCAATTTCGCGCTTTAGCTTAAGATTTTCAGCTTGTGTCTGTCCGAATCTCTCTTTGTAGAGTATCAATTCCTCTTCATTCAATACAGCAGCACTATTCATGGCAACTTTTTCTTCTTCGATGAGTTTTTCAAATGACTCCTCCGTTGAGCTAATTGAACAAGTCGAATCGATTTCCTCAACTTTGTTCGGCTCATTTTCGATTGTACTTTTTGATTTGTTTTCAGCGACTTCTTTTTCTAGAGCTTCGTTTTTCTCGTTTAAATTCTCAATTAATTTCGTTAAATCAGAAATTTTCTCTTTTAAAACTTCACATTCGGATTGAAGGTTATTCACTTGGAACAAAGTTGTAGTTTCTTTGTTCTCGAGCAGTTGCTTGAGTCTAAGAACTTCATTTTGATAATCAGCTAGATCTTGGGTTTGTCGGACAAGGTCCGCTTTGTACTGTTTGTCCTCCTCGTCGTCTTTTACGAGTGTTACTTGCATTTGTAACTGTTGTTGGTTTGATTTTGTTTCCGCTGGTATACGAGTTTGGATGTCTTGTTTACACATCTCACTGTAAGTTTCTCGCAAAAGCGATACAGTGTAATTGAGTAATTGGTATGATACATTTTCAAGCTGCTGGATACCATTTTCAACACCTGTGATTGTAGCATGTGTATTCCCTAGCTCAGCCTCCAGTTGCACAAGATTCCTATCAACAAGTTGCAATTTATTGGTTATTTGCTCTGATGACATTGTTGGAGATGGTGTTGCGGTGTTGGTGGTGTTGTTTGTGTCGATGGAAGATTTGTCCACATCATCGTTATTTTCACTGTCCTCGCTGGAATCAGATTCATTGCAAATTGCTTTCATTATATCGAGAGATCCTTCTTTTGAATTTAGATCAGAATTCTCTAGCCATTTCATGATTGTTGATTTGTTTGCAGCAAGATTAGTTCTTTTGTCATCGTGATTGAGTTGGTCGCTTTCGTTGTCGTTATTTTCGTCGGGTTCTATAATATCTGTAAGGGTTGTTGTAGTGCTGCTGCTGTCATTTGTTTTAACTGTTGCGACATAATTTGTTGCATTGATCGCATCTACTACGTTTTCCTCGGTGTATTTTTCCTAGGAAAAGAAAACAAAATATAATATGTACATAGGTTTTTTTTGTGGCTATTAATATCGTTTAAAAATTATACCCTCTTTTAAATTATTTCTTTTTTTTTAATAAATATCAAGTATCGTTTTCTTTTTGCAACTTTTTATTGCCGAATAGAACATGAAATGTTTGTTTTTTAAACTGTGAGCTTTTTAAATACAAAAACTTTTTAAATACAAAAACAACAACAACACAATGTAGTTTATGAAATCAAATGTAAAGGAAAAAAAAACTTTTTAAATAGTTTTAACTCGAATCAAAGAAAGTCTACACTTTTGTTTAATAAATGAAAAACTGGCATCTATGTAGATATACATTTGTGTAACAACTTGCAATATAAATCGTAGCTCAATGCTATCAAGTACCAGAGCTCAAAAATAAATTGACAACAAATATAAATGACGCAACACCACTGAAAGATGAGTTTTTGAACTTTAAAGTCACCACTTTAATTAGTCAGTTCATGTTTCTGAGAATTCACCTATGTATATCAGAATTCTTAACTTTTGCTGACTGGCATTTTTTGGAATAGCTTGGTCAATATTCATTGTCACTATATTTAACAAACCATTTATAAAAAATGAAATGGAGAGGGCTTTTTATTTTTTCAGGACAAAATTGAAAATTTTCTCAAACCTATTAGAACCTATTAGATTCTTTTTTATATCCCATAGTTGGGCATTACTTACAATGTTTATGTTTCTGTTATACCTTACCCCTTAAAGGCTACTTACTTAAATTTTATAGTATACCTTTTTCTTCTGATCCTCTTCGTCCAACTGCTCCGAGCGTTGCAGCAATAATTCACCTATCTTCTTTTTGTACTCCTCACACTCTGTTTCGCTTTCCTTAAGCTTGTCAGCCAAATCGGCAACAGCAGCATCGAAATTATTCTGCTCTTCGTTTGTTTCGCGCTGGCACTTTTCCACTTGGTCTTTATACTCACTGTACTCCTTCTCCAGGCTCAACAAACGGGTATTAACATCCTGTAGATTTTGTTTTGTGTATCGAATCTGATCTCGCAGTAACGAACACTCATTCTCGCTGCACGTATAGTCACGCTCGACTTTAGATAATTTTTGCATTGCTTCCATTCGCTCTTGGTACACTTTGCTTAAGGCTTCTTTGGCTGAATTTTGATAGACGAATTTCTCTTCTTGCAGCTTGAGGATTTCGTCCTTAAGTTGATCAACGGGGGAACTCTTTTGGAGAAATTGCAATTTATTCTCGAGCAAATCGATGCGATTCAATAATCGATCTTCATCAATCATCGATTGCCAGCAGATGGTTGAATTTTTTCGAGTGGCGTCGAGAATATTTTGGATATTTTGCAATTTTGCTTTGAGTTGCTTCTCCCGCTGGGACGTCTCTTGCATGTACAGGTTCAATCGATGGAGTTCTTCGAAAGAGATTCGGCTATCTCCACGAAACGGACTATCTTGGGTAATTGAAATTGCCTCCCTGCCATCAGGTAAATATGGTTTTACGGATGCAATGATGCATCCATGGACCTCTTTGCGCGAATTTTCCATTACTTCAACGCCAAACTTTACAACATCGCCGAAGTTCAGTTCGACTGGTTCTGAAGAATTGATTTTGCGATCGTTTATAAATGTTCCATTAGAACTTTTCGTATCCTTGACATAAAACTTTCCATCGTTCGAGTACCAGAGGACGGCATGGGTTCGAGAAAGCACTTTGCAATCGAATATGGCATTGTTATCCGATGATTTGCTCTTGGCAATCGAACGACCAACTTTGCATTCGATATTTGGTGCAAGGTATATGGTACGGGTCTGGAAGGGATGGGAGTCAGGCTGACAGACAAGTACCATACGAGCTACATTCGAATCACATCCGGGTTCTTCGCAATCGGAAGAATCGTTAAGAATTGTGGTCGTTCCATTGTTACCAACTGATGTAAGCGTACCTAGGCTCACATCTGGAGCCCCAACTGCTGATACCGTCGACACTGAAGAAGGTGGTAGAGACGAAGCTGCAGCCATCATAAGAGCATTTGTTTCAATTATTTGCGATTGCTTTTTAACATCATCATAATTCATCCATTCATTACTAGCAATTACCATAACTGCAAATGAAAGCAAGTTTTAGTGTCACACCGTTCGTGTTTTTCTTGTTTTTTTTTTTGATTAAGGCTTTTGAATAAATGAATTTACCTTAGCAAAAATAATCACGATAATGGAATTCTGAGATTTTTTTCCGTACAAAGAAAATCATTAAAATAAAACGTCAAGCGAATTTTCCCTCAAGTGTCGGCAATGTAGTTTTTGATTAGCCACATACTAGATAATTAAAAACAATTGGTCCTTTTCAGAGGGATTATTTTGTTTACGGGTGCAGCCAAGAAAGTGACATCACTATTTCTTATTATTAATTGGGAACACCTCTCTCTTCGTACTACAGAAAGCATAGAACCAGAAAGTCTACTTTTGAAATGGTAAATTTTAATAAAGCCGCCGACTCTACACTTTTGTTGATAAAAATGGGTCTTCAAAGTAAATTTCTGATGAAACTACCCTACAGTCACACGACCAAATTCTTATTTATTTTTGTTCGTAAAATGTTTGGCATCATTGTTTTCCAATAAAAACGTATAAAACGATGGTTATAACGCCAATTTAACAAAAAACCAATTCCAATAACTAATCAAGCTTATTTATATAAAAAATCACAGAAAATATTAAAAATCCACATTGCAATGAAAAGAGCATTTGTTTACATTTCTCCAAGTTCGATATCACAAGTTTTTGTTGATTTGAACTGTCAAAATTAGAAAGATAGTTTTTGGAAAAGTCCAATTGAGAAATTATCAATTGATTGGCTACACTGTCGTTTTACTGAAAGGTGGATCTAGTGAGACAGGTAGATTTTATGTGCGTAGAAAAGAGGAGGGTTGATTAATCAGTATGAACGGCTTTTTATGTGTTAGTGACAGGTAATTGGATTTTAAAGGCGAGAAATAGAGAAAGATGGATTGAGCTGAAAGAAAATAATAAGAGGGGATTTGTAATATTTTTCCATTTTCATTTATTAAATGTCATTCATTCAAATTCTATATAAATCAAAAACGGGCATAGTCACAAATTAAAAAAAAAGTGGATAGAAACACTTACGTCTGTCAAATTTAGTGTTGAAAATGATTTTCATTTTTTACTTCCTCACTATCATCCAAGTGGGATAGAATGTGTGATGGTTTTAAAAAACAATCCTTAAAATCTCCATATTGTATTAATTAATACATGTCAAAAGTTTTGACATTGCGAATAAATGCGGAAACGCAGATTCATCATGTTCTTGGACACAAATTGAAAGATACTAGGGGTATTCCCGATCCGATGCAACTGGTCTTGTATCATTGCAAAAATGCAAAAGTGTAAAATTGCTATACCTTAACCCCATTGTAAAAAAAAAACTTTGCATTTTTGCAATGATGCTAGACCAGTTTGCATCGGATCGGGAAAACCCCTACTGTCTACATGGTCATTTAAAAGTAAAGGCCGAACTATAATAGGCTTAAGCAAACATTAACTAATGTCAGAACCTATCGAAAAGTTTGCTTAAGTTTCAAAAAGTTGCAAGCATAGCCATAATAACTTACGCGCGCAAAAGCAGCTGTCAAAATCAAATTCACAGCTGTTTAATATTGTTGAGTGTGAACATTGAATCAACGACAACGAGATAGCAAAGATATCACACATACACTTTCATTAATTTCGAATCATTTACACAGACGATGAGTTTGATGTGTATTTTGTATGTGTTGAACCGTATCTGTCAAATTCACTTATGCGCTGAGCGAACCGGACCGCTCTTGTTAATGTTTGGTTAATTGAACGAAACTTAGAAAAATTGGACGAAACTTAACTGGACTCCATTATGGCTACTCAATAGGAATTTCATATTTTCGCTCGTTGGATTAAACGTGCATAAGCTAGCTCATGTCTATTATAGTTGGGCCTTAAGACCGCATTCGGCGGAACTGAACTTCTCGACTTATTTGTAGGAAATTGTATGAGCTATATCGCACTAAGCAACAACTGCACTTCACAGCGCGGTACTATGCGGCAAAGTTGATTATCTGACCAACTTTGTCGTGACATGAAGTTCCGTTCAGTTTCGTGAAAGTGCGCGCGGTGTCGCTGAAGTGCAGTTCCGCCGAGTGCGATTTTACCAACTGTAACATTTGTCTACTAAAAAAAATAATTTCAGTTAAGTTTAACCTTCCCTGTCTCACACCCTACAAATCATCTTTTGCTCACTCACACAGAGTGTGAGTGTGTGCTGATATACAGCATTTTTACATTTTTAAAGACTGAAAGGCTCTTTCGTGAGTTGGGAAAGTTCTAGTGGGAACTTAGCATAATATGTCAGTTGTTTTTGCTTGACGTTTAATAAAAAAATAAAATTTCCCTTGATAAAATACCCTTTTTTGTTGCGGGTGTTTCAGGTGAAGGGGACGCAAGTGATTTCTCTAGATACAAAGTTTTCTTTAGGTTACTAAAGATGCGCTGAACATGGCCAGTTATTCGAGAAATCGGCAAATAGCAAAAGCTATGTGTCATGTAATTTTTGGGCCAGGGCGTGATTAAAAAAGTTTTTTCCACAATTTCCTGTGTTTATTGATTAAAAAGATTTGTTTGGCTTAAAATTTAATCAAGTGCGAAAATGAATACAATTGATATTACAGGCCAATCCCAATTTTCATCAGCCCAAAACGTGTTTTAAAGTTTTTGTTGCATATTTCCTAACACTCAAGCCATAAAGCCAAGACGAACTCCAAGTGCAAAAAACATCGATAAATATGGCCTTTTTTTAGAAAGCTAATTTTGTATGCGAAGTTTTTTCGTTTTTAAAAATATTATCCGTGCAATTTAAATAGTGTTTATGTTTATTATAGGTATACCTCTATATTTACATACGCATAATATATGAATATATGCTTATATATCTATGTATATTATTATTATTACTGTGCAGTTGAACCAAAAAAGGCAAAAAATTCATTTTTGTTTGCTCATCAAAAAAAACGACAAAGGAATTAACCGAGATGGAATTTTATTCACTTTTTTTTTCTTGTAGATAATTGAAGGGGAAAATCCAAGAAAAGAATCTTTTATTCCTCGATTGTGTTATTATTGATTGTTTCTTGAATACAAGCAGCTTGAAAGGAGATAATCAATGAGGTGAGTTTTCAGAGAATTATGTTTTTTTTTTAATTTGTATTTAAGGAACCTTTTGCAAGCTAAGCTACGTGTTCTATATAATTTTCCGCTTCGTATCCCTTGCCCGTACCCGTCCCGGTGACAACAAGACAGCAACCAACTGTATCTGCATGTATGTATTTGGTTAGTCTTGTCGTCATTATAGTGATAGTCATAGTCAAACAGCTGAACCAGAAACTAACTAGAAAATCAGTGAAATGTATACATACTTATGTACATATGTAGGTACCTACCTTGCCTATGCATTTGCCTTAATGTAGGTATGTGGTTTGTGGTATTAATAATGCTAATATTACCAAAGAGTGTTATAACCACGGTTGCAACTCAAAAAAAAGCTCCCAAAACCCCCTAACAAGTCTACCAAATCAAGAAAGAATCTTCAAAATTTTTATCGCATGACTTATTCTAAAGAAACGTTGACGGCAAGAAACATTTTCAGAATTTTAAATATGATATCAGCACATAATTTAATAGTTTCAAAATTAATGAAAGTATGTAATATTTTTTGCTACAAAAACTCGAATGGCGCAACATTTCTTGAGAAAATTTTCAATTGGCCCCTCAGCACTGAGCATCAGCCCTCACCAATTAGAAAGTGTGCACTATACTAAGCTATTGACGATTTATGTTAAGTTAGTTTTATGAAGGGTCAAGTGTGGCCGAACAAAATATTCATATCAAGTAGTAACTTTGCAAATTTCCAACAAAAGAGATTAAATTACCTACTTTTTTGTTTTCATTTCTTTTATGAAAGACCGTTGTGGAGATAATTAGATTTACAAAGTTGCAAGATTCAGTACACCACATAAAAATAGAAAAAGCAAACAGGGTTATTGGCATATTCATTAAGTAAAACAGGCTGGAGGAACATAAGTAGGTTCGCTTAAAAGAAGAAACAAAATATCCTATTTTCTCAAAGAGTTTGTAAATTTATTTTATAAGCTTCTTTAAGGTAAATACATAAATAAGTATATATCTATCTTTGTTTTTATTTGAATGCCATAGAAACTGTGGCAAGTACAAAAAATTAACCTTTTGATCTATTCATATTACCAAGATGAAAAAAGAGGGTCCCGCAATTCTATAGGACTGTTTTGCTATAACGATAGCCTTAATCGATTAATTTTTTTTTTTTTTTGTTAACTTCAGAACATGTGTTTTTTTTAATTTTTCAGTGGCTTTTTTAATTAACTTATCTATTTTACGTATTGTTTCGTATTGTGTTCTATGAAACGATACACAGCTTTTTGTTTTTGAATTTATTATTGTTTTCGCTTGGTCATTTGTCAAAAGACTTTGAACATTTACATTTGTACCGATTTAGGACACAAACTAGGTACTTCAAAACTTTTCTAAAACTTGACGTGAAAGTCATTCCATTAATCTTTATCAAACAAAATCTTAGGCAGGAGGGGTAGCACATTTCGAAAATGTTTTTTATTTTTTTAATTTCAAGTTGTCTGCAAACAAACTTGTTCATTCAGTATGTTTTCAATTTTCTTTCATTTTAAAATTCGGTATGAAATCACATTTTTATTAAATCTGTCCGGATAGAAGATTTTTATGTTTTGAAAGTGTCCCAACGATTTAGGAGCCCGAATAACTTATTATCTAAAAAAGGATTTTCAGCATCTAAAAACTTACTAAAGGCTCGGAACATAAACCATACATATAACAGCTTTTGATTCATATAGTCTTTATCGATTTTGATTAAAATTTGTTTCTGTAACGTCCAAAGCTATTATAATTATACCTTCTGCGTTTTAGGTTTTACTTTTTTTACCTACCTATGTACATGCATAAGTATTTTGGGTTACTCTCGTATATTTCCTAAATAGCGCAACTAATTTTTTTCAAAGGCATTTCTAAGTAGTATAGATAACATTTTTCAGAATTCTTAATAGTTACATTACCTATAGCTTTGAATAAAAAAGAAAGTTCGTGCGTTCCAGTCTTTCGTTTTAATTATTTTTTTACATCCAAAATGTACTGGGCTGGGGCTCTTGGTCTTATTTAATAATAAGAACTCACCTAAAACGTCCTTTGCTTTTGAATATTCTTTCTCAAAATAAATAAATAGGTACCTACATAAATTCCTCGAGTAAAATTGAATTCAAAGAATTTTAAGGGCAATACTCTCTATAAATTGACATAAATTCTTATTCCAATGACAAAAAGTTGAAAGAACTCAAAAAAACTTTACTTTCATTCACAAAACTTATTTATCTCCTCTTACAGTAATTATTTTAATAAACAACAACAACTACGCACGTTGTTGGAAATTATCCAATTTTCTTTGCCGCTCTGGTCGTTGGCATTATTCTGTTAAAGTTATTTTCACAGTACAACAGCAACAGCTTGTTTTATGCGGAAATCAGATTCATATCGAAACTCATGCAAGGAAATCTAAGACTAGCGTTTGATTTATTTGCAATCCGCCTTACTACGGATTTTTTTTGTGAGTATCTATAAATTGTTATGACCACGAACGTAAGGAGAAATATAAAAAAAATATTTGTGGACTAAGAAAGGAATTTTGCTGCGTATGTCCATTTGAAAATAAAATTAAAATTGCAATTTTTATAATTATGTATTATGTTTGGTATGTATATTTATGTATTCATATGTATACAAAAGTTATTACGAACTCGTAAGAATACAATCTTACTTGTTATTCATCATTAATTATGATCTCACTTTTAAAATTTTGAAATACATAGCACATGAAACATCGTAGGTATGAATCGCAACTCATTAATGAAGTTTCGGCCTTTCGTCGACCAGTTTTTCAAGGCCCAAAATCAAAACATACCAGTTAAAGGGCGAACAAAGACTCAATTCGATTGACTGCCGCGGACACAGCTAAGAAATCTAAATTGTGTTTGAATGAAAATCAGACTACCTATAAGAAACAATCGTCGTAAATCTAAATCTATATTTTTATAATATTATATGCTCATAGTATTATTTTACTAAAGTCAACAATTGAGTTGAGATGATAAATGAACGTTGTCCCTGGCCGCCTCTGGTAAAAAAGCACGTGGAAGATACGTCTGATTGATTGCGAATTAATTTATTTTAGATATGGATAGTTTCAATAAACTCATTCTACGTGTGTGTCTTCGTTTTAGAACCTCAATTGATATCAATAACATGTTTTTGGTATTATTGACATGTTCTTTTTGTTCAACCACAATTTCAAATTATCTAATGATTATGAATCATGACACCATGTTTTTATTGGATGCGCTATGACTTACGAGACCAGCAAATACTAAAAGTTATGATGATAATCTGCCTAGACATAATATGTACCTATGTACATCTGATGTTTTTTTTTAAACAACCTATAAAGTGGTCAAACATGCAAAAGACATTTGTGCTAATGATTGGAATGTTTATGCAACAAAATTGAAATTTTCATGCTAAGGATGTCCCAAGCAGCAAAATTGGCATTGGTCGAATATATCGCAGACCTCCAAGACATTTAATAGTCGACTGTAGTTATATGTATTCTTATTTGCCCATGCACTACTAGCATCGTTTCTGTTTTCTTTTAAAAAAAAACTTAAAAACGTGTACAAAAATCATATCTTAATCATTTTTGACGTTTTGTACAATTAAGCTAAATTTTTGTTTGAATATTTATTTTTTAAATATATATAAATCCTCTTGGCTATCGTAAAGAAATTTAGTTAAAATGATTAAATTACATACTATATTTGTATTTAAACATCTTTGAATTAAAAATTCCTTTCAGAATGGAAGTCAGCACCAATAATCACTTGCAGAGTACATCATTAATACATCCGCAGCAACAACAACAACAACCACAACCACAACAACAAACCCACAGTTGCAGTATTACATCTCTAAGTCGCAGTAACAGTCCGGCCAGCTCAAATTCAGAAATTGAAAAAGAGTTTCAAGATTTAGACTTGAATAGTTCAGGCATTGCAAGTAATAAAAGCAATGGTACTTCAAGTGGTGGTAGTACAGCGAATAGCATTATCAATAGTACAGCTGGAGTAAAGAAACGTATCTCAAGTAGTCGAACACCAACCAGAAAAGCCCGAAGAATAAAATTCTATCGCAATGGTGATCGATTTTATCCTGGCATAACCATTCCAGTTTCAAATGAACGTTACAGGTATAAACCTCGACTTATTTTCAATCCATTATTATAATATTTTTTTATAATAATAATTATTTTATTATTATAGGTCATTTGAAAGCTTAGCAGAAGACTTAACTAGACTTTTAGAAGATAATGTGAAAATTCCTGGAGCAGTACGAACTATTTATACATTAAGTGGGAAAAAAGTAAGTACATAATTTGAATGAAGAAGAAACAAGTGTTAGACGTAAAAGTCTTAAGAGATTCTATAAATCTCGATTTGGTAACTCTTTCTTAGGCTTTATTTATTTAAAAATTTGTTTTTTTAGTAGGTCTATGGTAAATTCTAATCAAAATTTACCAAAGCAAGCAAAATTTAAAAGTTCTCAGATATAAGAAACACTGTCAAGTGCGATTTTACGTAAAGCAAGCAAAATTTAAAAGTTCTCAGATCTAAGAAACTCTTTCAAATGCGGTTTTACGTAAAGCTTGATTTATAAAATTAATTTTTAAATTAATGTTTATTTTTTTAATTTTAGATATCAAACATTGACGAATTTGAAGATGGCCAAAGTTATGTATGTTCCTGTAACAATGAACAATTCAAGAAGATCGACTACAATTCCCAACAGATTGTTAATAGTATTCAAAATAAGGCCAATAACCGTCTGTCGAAAATATATCGGCCATCGTCACCACTTAAAAATGGTACAAACGGTAGTCCCATTTTGAAAGCCAGCGAACGTGATATGGTGGTTCATCCCCGCATTGTGACTCTTATTCGTAATGGAACAAAACCAAGAAAGGTTCTTTTATTTTAACAATTTTAATAAATTTATGTTTGTATTAAAATGCCTTTTAGATAATGAGACTTTTGCTAAATAAACGCAACAGTCCAAGTTTCGATCATGTGTTAATTGCCATTACACAAAAAGTAAGGCTAGACACTGGATGCGTGCGAAAAGTTTTTACCGTGTCTGGAACACCTGTTCTACAATTAGCTGATTTTTTCGCTCATGACTATGTTTTTCTTGCCTACGGTACAGAGCGCGTTAGTCAGGATGACTTTAAGTTAGAAACTGAAGAAAACAAAGTCCTGAGTCAAAATGCAAAGACGCTTCGTAATGGTACGGCGTGTAAGGGCCCAAAGCCAAAGATGCCGGTTAAAAGCAAAAATATGTACATTACCACAAACGAATGTGTCGAAGAGACACTTAATGATAGTGGCATTACGGCACAAGATCTTCCGGTTGAAATCAGAGAACGTTATGCTCTGGGTAATGTCATTGGCGATGGAAATTTTGCGATTGTACTTAAAATAAAAGACCGACAAACTTCGAAGCCTTTCGCCCTCAAGGTAATTGATAAGAGCAAATGCCAAGGCAAAAAACACTACATCGATGCTGAAGTGAGAGTAATGAAAAAATTAAATCACCCTCATATTATCTCTCTGATTATGGACGTTGATCAACCAAGTATAATGTACTTGGTGCTAGAGTATGTAAGTGGTAAGTTAAATTTAAATGATAATTTGCTTTTACAATCGAAAAGTATTGATATTGATTTTTTTTTGTTGTTCTCTCTGTAAAGGTGGTGATCTTTTTGATGCAATAACACGAGTAACAAGATTCTCAGAAGAACAATCAAGGGTAATGATTAAGCATTTAGCCGCAGCAATGGCGTATTTACATTCCATGAGCATAGTACATAGAGACATTAAACCAGAAAATTTATTGGTAAGTCAATACAAATTATTTTAATGCATAATACGTTGAAACCAAAATTCCTCATTACAAAACGTGCTGTGATACAATAGTTTCTTTGGAGAAAATTAATTGATTTTTGTTCGTCCAATGGGGGCTACAAGCACATGAGTTGGCATGGATACTGAGATACGACAACATGGCTCCGTGTTTGATTTGCCTGGCCTAAAACCACACTGATAGGGCCGATCAGATTGTTGACTTAAGGTTTTAAGCGACTCTGTAATTGTCAAAGTTCAGAGCGTCACTTTTTTGGGAATGGGGCACACTATAACTAGGTTCCATACATCAGTTTGCTTATTGCTAGTGGAAAATTAAGCGTTGGACGCATACGCAACTTATATAGTGAAATCTTTTCTTAAGTCTTTCCTTAGACAAATGCAAAAAAAGTTGCATGACGGAGACCATGGTCCGAACCATTAGACGGTCTTTACCTAAAATGAACAAATTTACACTATTTTAAACAGTAGTTAGTTAGTTATAGCCCTATTAATAAAAATATACCATCCGCTCGTAAATACACGTTTTACCTAACACATGGATAGTGGACTTATCCGTTTGATAAAATAAAATATTAATAAACTTATTCGGTCTTAATTTTATCTGTTCACAGAATAACACCGAAAAGTAGGCAGCACTTCCCTTAATTGTACTTAATATTCAAGTACTCCTTTCATTTTTGAAATAGTCCATTGAAATGTTACAAAATTTTGCCCGAACCTTGGCATTTAGTATAGGACAACGTTTTTTTTTTATGTGTAGAGTGCATCAGTGTGAGTATACGAAATCATTTTCGGGGCTGGAACCCCCCCCCCCCCCCCTATTTGGTCGCTATCTTGAAAAGGTGTAAAAAGCCACTTTTCTCAATATCTTGAGAAATAAAGATCTGACAAAAAAAATTGACCATTTTTGTAGAGAATTTAATTCTCTACAATTTTGGTTAAGAGACTTTTTACCGTTAAATTGAAAATAAAAAAGATATAGCCAATAATCGACGAACATTAAAAAAAAATTACTTTAAAGGGTTATAACTTTTTTCTAGCAGTTTTATTGAAAAAAACATTCAAGATATTTTTTGTAGATCATTTTATTGCGAAAAACTTGGTATACCCAGTTTTTAAATTCCATCATTCTACAATGGATGCACACCAAGAAGTAACAATTTTTTTTATTGTTTTTGTTTTTATACACGAAAATCGGTATAAGGTGCACCAAAAAGCTAGAGCAAGTAGGTTAAGTTAAGACAAGAAAAAAATCGTATGGGAGGGGGGTCTATTCCCCCCCGTTTAGGCGGGACGGGCTGTTTTCCAAAAAATTGACTAAAAACAGAAAAAAATTATTTAAAAACAACGGTTAAACTTACAATATGATGTTGTACCTTTTTGAAAAGCCAAAAATCTCTTCTTTAATTTTCATTTTAAATTTAGTATAATATAGTAAATGGTTTTTGAAAATTAATTTTTTTTTCAAAATTTCGAGTTTGAAAATTAATTTTTCAAAAACTTTTATTAAGTATTATAAGTTAAAACATGTGTTAGTGTTGTTTCGTATCTATTTTGTGATTATTAATAGGGCTGTTAGAATTTTTTTTAGCGTTAAATTTGCTATTTAGAAGATTTTACACTGTATGTAAATATTAATAACTGTTTTTAACAAAATTTACAAGAGTACAGGTCTACAGGTCTTACTAGACCTGTTGTTGTTATCTAAAATAAAATCAAAATATGTATTTAAAATATAATCAAGTTGAAATGTTGTATTGTTGAAGAATCTGGTTCCTCTTCGGCTTTTTTGGTCACTTGATGTGCAATGAAACTTATACAATTTATACAATATTCAAAATATATTTTTGGCACATCATTGAATAAAAATGTCACCTCAATCGGTTCGGGCAGTTTTGAGTTTTGGGAAAAGACCGTCTGGCGGCAATTTGTGTACGCATAACTCATTTAAATTCTTTATATATCGTAAAAAAATTCAAATTTGTTATGCATCATCATCACACCAGATGACTCATTTTATAAAATGTTTTACATATCTTTTTTTTTACTTTTTACAAATTGTTCGCAGCTCGTGACTCGCGGGGGAATGGTTAGTGCGTTTGTACTGTCACGCCGGAGGTCTGGGGATCGAAATGAAAACAAATTTTTTGCAGGGATAGAGCCTCTTACGAGGAAGAGACAAATCCTCGAAGGGTATCTCGTCTCTGTTATTAAAAAGTGTCTCTAATCTTAGATTCAACGGAAAATTGTAGATCCCTTCATTCCTGCCGAATAACAACAGGCACACAGAAATGGCTGAGAGTTGTAGGCCCCTAGTGTTTGAGATATCGATTGCTACGCGTTATTTCGGTGATTTTCGCAATGTTTGATTAACGCAAACTCGAAACTGGGAAAAACATTCACGAAGGGACCGAGGTTTGGGTTTATGGATACGACATTGAGACTTAAAGGTAATGCTCACCTTTATAATGTTGAAGAATCTGGTTTTTCTTTGGGTTTTTGAATTTTCAGCCCAGGTTCCAAAAGACCTCCTACGAAGGGATTTTTAAGTAAGTTACGCGAAGTGGCTACAGTTTTGGGAAGCCATCTCTTGGTTTCTTCACCATGACAATGCACATTCCCAATAAGCGTTGTTAATTCCCTAGTTGTTGTGTGTCAAAAATCAGATGACTGTCTTACATCAGTCTTTTTGTTTAAAAAATTAAAACAAATGCTTATAGCGCGAATTTTTGACTCTATTCATGACATTAATAAATTAAATTCGCTATCATGTTCATATTGTTTCATTTAAACCTTCTATTTTAATATGATCCGAAATATGTTATGTTTCGAAATATCTTTTTTCTTTACTATCTTCCTATTTTTTTTTTTTTTTTTTATTATTTAAATTTAAATATAAAAATAATATCTGTTTCAGGTTGAACTCGACGACAAAGGGCAAGTTGTCGAGCTTAAACTAGCTGACTTTGGTCTAGCTTGTGAGGTAACAGAACCTCTTTTTGCTGTATGCGGTACACCAACGTACGTAGCACCAGAAATTCTTATGGAAACCGGCTACGGTTTAAAGGTTGGCTAGTCAAATTTAAAATTTAAAATTACATTTCAACAAAAAAAAATAATTAACATAGATTGATGTGTGGGCAGCTGGAATTATTCTTTACATTTTACTTTGTGGCTTTCCACCGTTTGTATCACCTGACAATCAGCAGGAACCACTTTTTGACGCAATCATATCAGGTGTGTATGAATTCCCCGAACCATATTGGTCTGATATTGGCGATGGGGTACGCGATTTAATTACCAATATGCTTCAATCCGATCCCGATGTAAGATTCACTAGCGAAGACATACTAGATCACTACTGGACACTTGGTGAAAACTTCGATTACAGATGAATTATAATTCCACAATATATTCAGCTTACTTTATTATTATTTATACATAAATTATATCATTTAAACAAAAATTGCTATTTTAATTTAATTAAATTAAATTTTCTTACTTCTCCTTAAGAAAAATTTGTCTACTTTTAGTTTTTTTATTTGCATCAATAAATAAAATATTTGTATTTTTTGTAGCCCCAAAAATCTTCTGTTGGAAAGCGATTTTGAATATTCAGGATTTTATAGTTGGTTAAGATCTTTTGCTTAATTTAAATGTGTTTAACAGCTTCTAAGTAAAAAAAAAAGAATAATAATACATACGTCACTTATCGTATTTATTAGAAAGTATTTATTAGAATTAAAAATAAGGAAAAGATTATTTTGTCAAGCTATATGGCATAGCCGGTTACCAATTTGTCTGGATTGGAGATGATTCAAGTATAATAATTAATAAATCATTGCCTTAAATAATCATAACAACAATTAAGAGTGTTGATTTTTAATCAATTATATTCCAACGAAAGATAAAAAAAAGTATTTTCAATTAAACTAAATTCAAAATGATTACAAATATTGATAATTTATTAATTGATAAAACATATTTACATATTTTTAATAGAGCTATTATAAGTTTAAGAATTTTTTTTGATAAGATTTCCACAAACTAAGAACTTTTCATCGAGGTTACAATTAAGTCAGTCGCAAGTGATCATTTAGACACATTTTCCGCAATATTATTCACTGGATTAATCCAGCTTAAAAGTTAAATCTGGATATGGATATATCTACATTGAATTACATCCGGATTTAAGTTTAAAACTGAATTAGTCGCGTGAATAATATGGCGGTTAGTGAATCGAAAACAACTGATAAAAGAAGATTAGTATTGCAGATAATGTCTGAGAGCTCACGATATTTTTAATCAGTAATCTTTTCAGTTCGCTGCGAGTTCTTGTTTGTGAGCGTAACGCTTTTTATTTCAAAAATTTAAAAACTAAACGGTTGCTGTCTATAATCATTATCAAAAAATTAAATTTTTAACACAAAAAATACAATGACATCAAACTTCAGAAATCATCTGACACTAAACTTCAATTGTCGCGTTAGGGGATCTATCAAATAGGTATCAACCTATCCCAAAAATTTTCGGATACGTTGAGTTGTTGTTGCATCAGCTGTTTTGCCCCAAGGGATTACAACAACTCAAACTTATCCGGATAGCTTTGGATCGATCCCTTAAAGGTCAATCCGGCAAACTCCACGGACAGCGGAAGGACTTATGTAAATTAAAAAAAAAACTGCATTGTTATAATTCTACTTATAAACAAAAGAAAAGAAGAATCGATAGCGTCTGTTTGCGCACCAATAACTAATTTAACCTTTAAGTCGGACTTTTAACTAATTTTGTCTTACTTGTTACTCGATGAAAAGGTGTTTTGTGTTGGATTTCTTATATTCCATTCGCACTTTCATCGACAAACCTTTTTTAGTAATGATGGCGAACCAATGGCATGCAAATGATTTGCATTCATTTTAAATTGTAAAATTGAAAAACATATAAGTGAAAGGGTCTTACGTATTTGTTTGGCTTTTGGCAGTAAGTTCATTAAGAATAATTTTGGAGCGTATGGAAGTTGTTTATGAATTATGAAGTAAGCACATGCGATATTTCTACCATTATTTCACTTTCTAGTAACGACTGTTTAAGAATTATATACATAGGTAGGCAACTTTGTTAATACATGACATATATTTAAATGTACACAGGTATAACGAGGCAAGTTGAAAATCATTAATTTTAGACATGAGAATTGAAAAATTCTCAAATTTTTGTCAAGAAACCCAGACTGATTTTTGTTTATTCGATTGATTAATTATATCAAAAGAAAATTGAGTGGAAAAAAGATTGGGAATCGTTGAATTTATAATTGCAAAATTTCGATTTTTGCGGACAAACCATGAAATATTTAATTTATTTTGCTAACGAATATAAATATTTGTTTTGATTTTGATTATTTGTTTTTTGAAAAATAAAAACATCAAAATAAAATATATTCCTTGAACAAAAATAAGAAGCTTCTCTATGAATTAGGCTCTGTTCTGTAATTCGATTCGAATGTTAAATCTGTTCGATATTTTTTTTTCGTTTCTAGTTTAAAATGTTTAAATGGAACTCTTTATGATTTTCGAATGGAAATGTGTTATAAATAAACATTTGCATCGTAGTTTGTGATTTTTTAAATTCTTTGTTGGGTAATTTTATTTGTAGACCATGAATATGGATTGAATTTCTCTCTGGTGTGATTTTATTATTTTAGTATTCTATTCTTGCAATAAAAAAATGATAATTTATTACTTCAATGATATGTGGTACGCAATATATAATAATTAATAAGTACACAATATGAAAACTCAAGCCAAAATTGGTTCGCCACCACTGCTATAGAGCTACAAACATTTACACATACAGTTATACATACATATTAGAAAACAACTTGAAACTTTATACACATACCCTAATTTTTTTGTGAAGAACTTAATAAATGAATTTATTATTATAAAATCTATTTTTAACATAATAATGATGGTATAAAAAGAATACATCTGGTGTGGTGAGTATTTTATTTTTATTTAAATTTAATCTTAGAGTTGTTAAAAGTGAAATTTAAACCGAGTTTATGAAATTTGGGCCAAACTCGAACCAAAGTTTAAATGGACTTTTATCTATAGGCTAAACAGGTGTTCGTGTTCAGGTCAAAAGCCGTTAAGTCACTATTTTTGGTCCCAAAACATTTTAAGAATGGATTTAGCATGTTTTTATAATGATAAAGGTCATCAAAAACTGGACCTATTGACTTTCAACCATTACGGGTGTGCGTGTTGTTAATCGTCAGGAATGGAGGGACATAGAATTTTCTGCCGAATCCCAACGCTTAAGTTGAGAGGTTCTTTATCATGACAAGAGATACCCCTGAAATAAATTTGATTTTATCCCCAGATCCCGATGATTTCCCGGGGAAGGGGGTCAATACAGCAGCAGCTCTTCGGGGTGAAATGAATCGAAAAGATGCTAAGGCCTATCACCATATCCTTTCCATCCGATTTGTACAATAATTAATAAAAAAAAAATATATTAGATGGCATCACAGCTCATGTAGAATCAGGGCCTATGGACTTACAACTTACAATAGAGATGACCTACAATTTTCTATCGAATCCGAACGGCTAAAGGTGAGAAGCAATTTTTCATGACTAGGGTAATTTGTCGGTTCCACGCACGAGAAAAACTTCTTGTTTTTGAAGGTACGCACTTACCATTTTTTTTAATATGAAAAATCAAAGTAACACCCTCTGAATTCATGGCGATTATTTTGTTTAGCGCTTCTTTGATTTTCTCCGTCATCAAATTGTCGCGGAATATTAAATCTAAGCGTACAGAAATAAAAGAAACAAAAAACAGGTCGGCAGTGCTAATAAAAATAGTTTTATGTAAAATGTAATTAACGCAGGTAACAACATCGCCACATGTCAGACCACAAACAAACAAATCTGGCCTATGCTGGATCTAAACTGCTCTAAAAGTTTGATATCTCTAAGCAGATTGCACATTAGCTCCGTTATAGGTGTCATTACCGGACACTGTCTAATAGGCAAGCACGCAACGAGGCTTGAAGTATTTTCTAACGATTTCTGCAGTAGTTGTATGCAGGGTTTCAGGGTTTGAAAAAGCGGAATCGCCGAACGTAGTCTAAATCGCCAAATTTCAATATCTTCCACCCAATAAGGTATTTCGCCAAAAACTGAAAATATCGCCTTTTTGGTGGTACAACGCCAAATCGATTTTCATGTCGCCAAATGAAATTTTAAATCGCCTGTTTAACGATAAATCGCACAAACTGACAAGCCTGGTTGTATGGATGAAGAAGAGGAAGAATCGATTACTCACCTTCTTTGTACATGTCCTGCTCTTTCTCAAAGGCTTAGGCTCCACTTAGGAGAATTCTACTACAATGAACCTAGTAATCTGGGGTGACATTCTTTCTGTATCTAAAAAGCGATCAAACGTTTTCGTTTGTGCGAAAGACTTGCTTAAAGATTTCAAGTAAATCTTTCGCACAAACGAAAACGTTTGATCGCTTTTCCCATACAGAATGTCACCCCTGGCAAATCATGACATTAATAGCCTCGCGCACTTCGTAAGAAGCTTTAAATAGTTCAACGAGTAGGACGAAAGCTTCCTAGATTCTTGTCGTATCACAATGGGCCAACCTATGGTCAAAGTGTGTCAAGCGTCTCTGCTGTCAGCCACGTAAACCTAACCTGGGCAATTCGATAAGGAATTAATTTGTCTGCCAGTAAAAGTCCTACTCTCCGATTATGAATATGGTAAAAGACACCGCAAAACCCTTTATAGATCCAGCGCCTCCAAAGAAACAATTTTGTTTGCATTTTTAGAAATAGGTTACCGCTGGCTTCATCCCGGTACCCACCACTTATTTAATTGAAATACATATTATGTAGATGACAAACGCTTTGAGTGGCACCAACCCTCTGGCATACCTCCTAGATGAAACTGTCTCAGAGCAAAAAACAGGGGCCACACTTGCAATCGACTTCCTTAGTCAATTTTACGAATTCGTAATGTCTCAAAGCGAGGCTCTACATAATATTTGTGTTCAGTATTTCTGAGTATGAAAAATTTAGTTGATTTGATTTTCTAGTAACTTCAGCTAAACATTATAGAAAAAAATAAAAACATAATATAAATGTAATACAATTCTTATTTTTTATTGCTAGAAGATGTTTACATGCCCTCTGGTTCTCAATTTAATTGTTTTATTTTTAATCGTATATTTGATTTGAAATCGCGTATTTATTTTCATAATATTATTTATTTATTGAAAACTGTTATAAATAATTATGTTGATTAAAGTATAATCATCTGCCAAAACATAACGACAAATTTGGAATTTTTCACTATATTGCTTTAAAGCTTTATACGGAAGGTTCTTGTTTTTGAACATTCGACTCAGCATCCTTCACATTGGCAGCTGTAGATATTTTGCGCTGCGATGGTGATGGATTTGAGATTGGTGCACTGGTGTCAGCAGATAAAGAGACATCTTCATAGTTGGATTCATCATCAACTAAGGGCAATGGTGGTGGTGTAGTTGAGACAGCTGTTGCTGCAGCAACAACAATATCATTTGATTCAAAGAGATTGGCAGTCGCAGTCGCAGCAGGTGTATTTGTTGATGCATTCGCATCACTTAGATGCTCTGCAGCTGAGGCTGCTCCATCAGCGGTACCCCGCAGCATGTCTACCGGTTCTTCACCGGGAAGTTGTGAATATTCTATAAGACATTTGATTGTGATTTATAGTTTTAAAAAATCAATAAGTTTGAATTAAACCTTGTTGTGGACTCTCCCTTGTAAAAAGACCCATTTTGGGATCAATTGCTGGTCGATATTCAGCATCGTGTTCCCGTTCTGATGTTGTTGATCCACTAAAGACATTTATTTCATTTCTACCACCAACTAGATGAGTTGGAGCGCGAGGATTACTTGTTTGTAATTGTTGGTTATGCGATGTTTTTCTAGTTTTATCTGCCTTACGCCAAAGAATTATTTCCTTTAATATAAATTTTATTAAAATAAAAAAAGATACCATAAATTAAAAGACAATAAAATGACGAACAAGTTGACAGAAAAAGATAAAAAAACTCGTAAAAATAAAAATGATTCTGTTTAATTTTAAATAGAAAATTTGTTGAAGTGAAACTTCTTTATGAGTCATGCAATTCAATGTGTTATGAGGTTTGTTAAGTTAAGGGAACTTGTAAATTTAAGGCTACTTAGTTTCTGTGTTATCAATGTTGTATGGAAAAATAAATAGTGGTTAAGCTTTGCACTCTTAAAGTTAGAAGATTAAAAAAAAATTATTTCAACATTGACTTTAATCCAATGTTTGGCAGTCAAATTCAATTTGATTTGACGTTTTCGAAAATGGTAAAACTACCATCGAGAAATCCCATTTGTTTTTCTCGTATAACCAAATATTAAGGGAATCATATATGACGGAATAGTTTAATGTGCCTTATAGCGAAAATGTCTCAATTTCAATTTAAAACAATGAAGCGAATACCGATCTAATTTCCATGATGAATAGAAAAGAGTACATACCTGCTGTTTAAAATAGCGGCGATCCTCAGTGTCCATAAGAACAAGATTCAAAAAATATTTCACAGAAAACTTCTTGCTTATATCCTTCATTGTAGGAGTCAAGCTGTAACCACCCAAAAATACGCGTATTGGTATACTTTCACCTAAATGAAAGAATAAAATTCGTTTAATTCAATGGCCACATCACTTAAAATAAAAATTAACCTTTTACTGGAGCACCATCCATTATTTCATATTTTGCAATATTTTCATTCTCCGTAAATATATTTGGTCCAGACCCAGTAGATTCCCGCTTGATGATTGTAATTTCCATATGTTTAATTTTAATGCGTACAAGGAGGAAGTAAATTTTGCCAACAATTACATCCTTCAAATGGTATCTAATTGCATAACGTCGCATATTAGTTTAAAAGTACGAAAATTATATAACAACGAATACTCACTTCGATTTGTTATACTCGAATTCAATGTGCAGACAATCTTCAATACCAACTTCCATTTTAATTGGAATATTAGTATCAGGATAAGTACACAAAGTATGAACAGCAATATCGACTTCCTTGGCAATATCACTTAATCGCCGAACAATTGTTGCCCGGAGAAAATATCTCAAACGAACATTAGAGCCATTATAAACCTCGAATGGTTTCTCAACATTCGGAAAATCAAATGGATAACTTGTATTTTGAATAAGATCGCCTGGTCGAGCCAATTCTTTTATAATTGTCTTAAACTCATGATGATTACCCCGATCATAGAATAATTCGATCTGACCAATAAACTCAATTTTAATGCCTTGATGTTCCAGTCGGCTTCCGGGTTTTTTGAGTGTAACATTTACCTAGAGTAGGATTTCAAAAAGGTAGATAATTAAAATAATCATGAAGTTGTTGTGGTGAGTAAATTTCCAAACCTTTCCAGAGACAGGTTCTCCGTCATAGTAGAGAAGACATTTTTCTTTTTTGCCATCTTCCGTTTTCAATTCTACCAATTTACGATTCTCTGCTCCTTCAAACACAATATCAAGTTCTGCCGACTGACCAAAACCGAGAAAATGCATGCTTAGTTAAGGTGTTTCAAAAACGTTTCGAGTACTTAACAATGAACTAGAACAAGAGAAAAAATGTGTTTCAGAAAGAATATGAAATGTGTTCCTGAAACTAAAAATAAATGTTAAGATACTAAAAAGTCCGGCTTTAATGTATTGTCGTCGTTCTATGAAAACTTTCAAAATTAATTTTTTTTTTTTCAAATTTTGTAACAAATTTTACCGACAAGAAATTGAAAATTTTTGAGTTTGAGAAATTTTGTGTTTAAAATTAAAGCTACATAAGAATTCTGTAAGAGTTGAAAACTTTTTACAGAACTAAAATGTTGATGTTTACTAACTATGGAGTTTTCATAGTAGGACGACGATATAGATATCGCAAAATTCGTTTCTTCAAACTCAAATGGGTATCACAATGGTCTAGCTAGACTTTTGTGAGGTTGTGTTTTGAAGTCAAAGTAACTATAGCAATCAAACCAAAAATTTTATCTAGGTTAGCTGGCTCAAAAGTAAGCTTATTTTTAAACCTGTTGCCTTTCTAAAACGAAAATACCGTATAAGACTAACTGACCCATCTGATCTTTGCCATGAACATGGGCACGACAAAAATACCACTGAAATGTTATGGATATCAACAGTGGCACACTCAATATGTGAACACTTTTGTTCAAACGGGAAACAAAAAAAAAGAACTAAAAACCCGATTTTTCGGTATTGGTCTTTCGTCAGTTTTGGAAGACAAGTAGGAACCTAGTACATATCAATATAATTTCTCATTAAAGCTCCCTAGAGAAATCCGTGCGTTCCTTATTTTATCAGACAATACTAACTAGTAAGTTTACGATAAGTTGTGGCGAACGCTACCGATTTCCATTTCGAAGTTCTTCCATATTGCGAATTATCAACTACTATCAAATCGACTAAGCGAATGGTCAATTAGAAGGCAGAGGGGGTTCTCTGGCCTACAATACAATTTATATTACGCCCCTAAACTCATTTTACAATTTTAAGAGATGCTTATAGCAAAAATTTTATAGTTGCACTGTTTTTTTTATTTCTGTTTGAGACTGACCAGCGATTTCATTTCCTCCAAACCAAAGATAACTGAAGAAGATAAAGTCAAGTCAAAGTCAGTTTGTAAAATAGGACTGCACAATTTTCAAGCCAAATGCATTGAAGAATATTGATGATCTGTCGTTGAACTTTGATGTGCTCATCAAGATAATTATTAAGAATTAAATTAAATCGTTTTGATGGTTAGTATTTTGTTTGATTCTATAACAGAACAAAGAATTAATCATAGTTAAAAAATCGACTTTACACTCTATTGGTATATTTATTCAAGAGATTCGGAAATGAATTAAAAAATCACGAAAAATATACGTACTCTCTTTTATTTATGAACTGGGTAAAAAAACACCAACGCTGAATAATGATATTCAATTCAATTTTAGTTTGATGAATTTTTCGGTAGCAATAAGTGTAATAATCAATTAATTTCAGGAAGTAAAAGTTATTAAAAACAATAAAAAGAAATTGCTTAACTTTTAAATTGGATGAGAAATTCAACACAATTTATTTTTATTTTATTTAAATAGGTGTGTTCATATTGCTTCTTGATAAAATTGAACTGTCAAAAAATCATAAATTTTTGAAAAAGATGGTGTAAACACAATTGATAGAATGGATATACATGAAAGTCTTAACACAATGGATGGGACGCGTTTAGCGGCTGTGGGCTGCGTTGGGTTCGTTTTAGCAACAGTAGTTGTGCTTTTTATCCAAAGGGACTTTGATAAAAAAACGACATTGGGAATAAGCAACGATATCACAGAAAATTTATAAGCGCACACTTAAACAATGTGACGAGCATGCAACACGAAAACAAAGAAACATTATTAGTTTTTTTTTTTTTTGCAATCCCGGACGTTATCGGTGTCAAACAATTAACCTGTTAAATGCAGAAAGAACTAATTTCCTGCTGGATTAGCGCAGAGAATTATCAAAAATTATATTTCAGGGGCAGTTTGTTCACAGTAAGTTCAATCTGTAATACGACATTTACAGGTTGTAATTAAAAGGCATCTAGCGTCTAAAATATAGCGGCTCGTATCCAGACGCTCAAATACAAAAGACATAAACCACTTAAATCTAGCCACTAGAATAGATTCAGCACCAAGAATCAAGAGTCTAGAATATCTATCCAGAAAATATTCACTTAAATATAGCCGGAAGAATAAAAATTCTAAAATCTAGACGCTAAAATCTAGCCGCCAGAATCTAGCTGCTCGAGTCTAGACGTTAGAATCACGCCGCTGGAATCGATTCACTTAAATTCAACCACTAGAATAAAGATACTGGTATCAGCTGCTAGAATTTGGACGTTAAAATCTAGCCGCTAGAATTTATACGTCAAAATCTAGCCCCCAGAAACAAGCCACTAGTATTTAGCCACTAGAATCTAGCCGCTAGAATTTAGCTGCTAGAATCTTCCTGCTAGATTCTAGCCACTAAAAAATTAGCCGCCAGAATCAGTTACTAAAATCAACCCGCTGGAATCTAGCCGCTAGAATCTAGATACTTACATCTAGCGACTAGAATCTAGTCAATTAAATCCGAGCCACCTGAAACAGCTGCTAGAATCTAGTAACTTTAATCTAGCCGCAAGAATTAAGCCCCTTAGAAAATGTCCTCTCGGTGGTGCGGTTTTGTATGTTCTTGTATGTTAACCTTAACTTCAAAAGTTTCAAAATCGTAAAAGTAAAAGATGTTTGGAAAAACACATATTTCTTTAACAGTTATTTATGAGGTGCGTAGTTTTTAAACCTTAAAATACAATCATACCATGTATATTTATTTATTTATTTCATCTACAAGCAGTTTTACAGCTTACCTGTATATCTATGGTCACCATAGATACACACCCAAACTATATCACCCCCGAACCAATCTTCGACATCATCATTGTAGTCTTGGTTGGTGGTATGGCTCAAAGCATGAGCAACGTTGTTTTACCAGTATATACTTCGGCATTCATGTTAAAAGCTCTTTGTATCCCCATTTGTTGCCCAGAAACAACAAGAGTAGAAGGAATGTCGATATAAAACCCAACTGGAGCTACCCAACCCACATCATTACGCAGCAAGATACTTACAAAGTCGGTCGCAAATAGTAAGACACAAAAAAAAAGTAACGCATATTTAAGAAACGTGGACAAGGCTGGATAGTGCATTTGGAGATTTCGAATTAACAGAGCTTAAAGGATAACAAAGGATACAAATTATAATCAAATTGAAAGTGAAAAAAAAAAGTTTCACCACATTCAAAAGTGAACTTAAAACTTAAGGATAAAATATGAAACTTTTACATATAACGGTGAGTGTGTGTTGTGATATACTTATTTTAAATTTGAAAATTTTAATTCTAATAAACACAAGATCGTAGTTGGAACCTGTTTTGTGATATAGTTGATAATTTAAATATGTGACACAGGGACACTCAGATTTAATGTTTTTTCACTTTCATTTCGTGTATATCTTTGAAGTTGCAATTAATTGAATTGATATTAAGTCATCGCAAGCAATAAATTTAATACGCCCTGTGGAGGTGACGGTTTATATATAAGATAAACATCTTAAAGTTTTTGTATTATAAAATCGACAGTTAAAAGATTTGAATTGAACAAAAAGTAAATCAATTAAAAAAGATACATAATGCAGTATAATGTATGAAAAATAAAAAAAATATCGTAAATATTATGACATCGTTAGAAAAAAGATACAAAACTGGAACGAACTACCGTGTTCGTGCCGAAGATACTTGGTCAAGATACCTATATATAATATATATTGTGCATAACATTAACAAGATTTAGCGAATGAAAATAATTTCCTAGTTTAAAAAAATGGAGCAAAAATAAAATGAGACGGTTTTTATTTTTTTCTTACTCGATTTTATTGCTTCTTTATTTTTTGTCTGCAAGTCGTACGAGTATTGAAAAAAAAAAAATTATGTATGATACTAATCATACTTATAGATATACATTATAATTTATGTATGTGTCTAAAGCTAAAGCGATTTGTTCACGATTCCATAATAATTGTGTACAAAATCATTTTTAACCGGGACGACAATTATAATAGGTATTTGTCATGATCATTTCATCACGAACGGATCGATCGAAATATCGTGCTATGAATGGATGCATCCATTTTTATAAGTAGGTAATTCAAGAGTGGCAAATCGTACACGAAAGAGCTCTTAATGGAACCTAAATGGTTTTTTTTTACTGATCAACTTTTAATAAGTTTGATGACAGTAATAATTGGTCTAGTTTAAATTTTTTGACGGACATATTTGCAATTATTACAACAACAAGTATCTTAACGAGTTATCTTGATATTGAACAGATGTATGTATATGATTGACATTGCCCAGCAAACATTTTCATTCAGAACTGTATCATAAATGATTGAAATAAGTGAACAAAACCTTCGAATCTGAATTCATTTCTAAATCGATTTGGGTCCAAACTCCTGGGTAACGAAACACACATATGAATCTTTTAAATGATTCATAAATGATGAATAAATACGAATAGAAGTGAATCCACCCAAATTACTTGTTTGAGGAATTACTTGTGTACGTTCACTTTTATTCACCTACAATGAAGGAGAATCGAATCTCAATCATTTTTATCCTGCAAGAAATTCCACACAAACCCCCTCTTCCCTTCATAACGTAAAAATGATAGGCTCTTGAAACATTTTCATATTTCATTCACTGAAAATGAACATTTATCGGATGATATTCTTCATTTTTGCTGAATGTTAAGTGAACATTCACCTAAATGTTTGCTGGGTGTAAAGAATTTTTCAATAACATATAAACATATACTGACAACAGTTAACCTCAGCTACTTATTAAAAAGTACAAAAATAATGGTAGGTACAACTTTTTATTTTGGTGACGTTTTACATTTTTCAATTTAAAATGCTCGAAATTCTTTTGAGGCATTCTGAAAGTTTATATTCATATTCAAATTGACAGTTATTCTACTCTATTCGTGTCGAATCCAGGAGCAACCTCTGAGCATTTTCATTGAAGTTTAAAAATTTTTTTCAGTATATATCAGTAGGTATAGTATGCTGAAAGCTATATCTCAGATCTTAATCTGAGTTTTCCATACATATAATTGATTTTACAACCCAAAAAATTAGTTTTGAGACTGAGATATAACTATTTTTGCATAATGCAAACCCCTCAAAGATTCGGTTTATAAGAAATGGAAGGGAACCTCGGTTCAATATTAAACTTAAAAACAAACCAAAACACAAAATTTTCAAAGAAAATGATAAAATTTATGTTTGATAAAAACAAATTTATCTAGGTTTTAAAAAGTAAAAATATTTAATAAAAATGGAGAAGGTTTAATTGAAATGCACTTTTAAAAGAATTAAATGAAGCAACTTTTTAGTATCTGGTTCTTCAATCTTCAAACTGCAATTTATTGCATATCTATGATACATAAAATCAGGAAGTGAAATCACTCAAATTCAATAACAAATCTCATTCTTTATGTTATTTGTCAAGATTTGAAATACATATGACCCCAAACTTGCAGTGGTTGAATGGAAAACGACAAAAGGTTATGGAATTATTTATTGCTCATGTTGCCGAAAATCATATGACAGATAATAGAAACAAAATTGATTCACAAGAGACCTTTTCTTATAGCATATATATTATAGTGCCATATAATATTAGTGCCATGAAGCCGTGATAAGGGGCACTGTTACTTTTTGTGAATACTTAAAGTTCTTCTGTGAGTCATAATTTTCTTATATTTTCTCTTAAAAATGGTTTTTAAAAATACCATATTTGAAAGTCATAGCCCTCTACCCAGGGACAAAGTACCATTGAATATTACATCTTGATAAATGAACGACTGTCAAAAACTGTCTGCCAGTTTTCACTGAAAGTGTGTTGAGCCCCCCTTATGAAAGCCTCCTCTAAGCCTTAATTGTAGAATTAAGGGGCAGATGGCATAAATGTTTCATCAACAATTTATTTTTGTGCATTAAATTCAACAGCACAATGCATCTTTTTTACACGTGCTGTCAAACTTCCCTATAGGAAGTTCGCAAGGGACCAGCAAATTACTTCGTTACATACAAAATTCGTTATAAAGAAATTTTGGCTTTTGTCTGACAATTTTTATTTAAAGAAATAAATGATTTTAGTTTGGATTTCACTGTCTCATTTTTATTTCTCAACAAAATCTTGTAATATACATATGTACATTATATGTACATGTAAAAATTCTAACTACTGCCTTAGTTATTTAGCTGCTGGAAGAAGTTCCAAAATGCTTATTAGTCAATATCTTATTTTAGTTAGCCGGGCCTTGTTCTAATTTATTAATTACTTATTATTTTTTAATACCTTTTTCTTAAGAAAGGATACTTCACTTAGGACTGAACTCAGAATGCCCCTATTTAAATTTTTTTTGGAAAACCCCTTGTTATTTTTCTACGCTTAATTTAAAGCTTAACAGAAAATTATTTCAAAACATTCGTTATAAAAATGTTCAAAACGCATGAGAATTGGACTTCCAGAACCAATATTTGTTCGTTGTATAGAAATAACGGAATTGACAGATTATAGAATGGTCAAGTCTAATAAACTGACATTCTAGTATGAATAATACAATAAATAATAATAATAGAGATAAACTTGCTTTATGGTAATTCGTAATGAGGAAATCAAAACAGAAATAAGAAGAACACTACAAAATTGAAGGAAGGTTTGAAAGGTTTATGTACTTGAAATCAATTTATAATAGGGAGAGCTTCGTTGTATAGGAGTTCGTTATAAGGAAGTTAGAATTATTCCAATAACACCGAGACAAATATTTTTAGTATGTTGAAACGTTTGGTACAACGAACGATAGTTTTGAAATTTTTAAATTTTAACGCGAACTTAAAATTAAAACTTTGAATATCTATAATTATACCTTAATATGTGTAGGTATGACGTATTGTGGTTCAAATCTTCATAAATGTTAACAAAACTATTCAAATATGTATAGAAATTTCAACACTTCCTTGAATGAACTCGCCTAACGTGCTCTGAGTTAATTAAGGCATTTTCTTAAACATATTCAAACAAGATTTTTCTTCTGCAATTCCTTTTTTTTTTTTGAACAGCCCGAGGTAAATGCATGCATAGCTAAACAAACTATATAAATCTGCAAAAAAAAATTCCAATCTGTCATTCATTAGACACAAAAAGTAATATATTCGAAGTATATTGTCTCCACCCAGAAATATATACGAACCACGCCATTCATCGTCTTAACAAAAAAAAATAAAAATAAAATGAACGCAAGAAATTAATAACACGTCTGTTCTGTCAAAAATAACGCAAACCACGTAGCATTTTAAATTTTTAGTTACCGCACCCAATTCGCAGCCATTTATGTATGTTTGGCGCATTATTGCGCAACTAAAAGATATTTTTTTTTTAAATGCATAGAGCATGATGTTGCAATACCTACATCTCTTATCCACAATATATCACATAAGTATACCTACGCCAGGAATGTCAATAGCAATTATTATCATCTCGGAACAATTGGCCCGAAAGATCACGCACAGCCAGCGTAGACATAATTTTTGCGCTTGTTTGCTTGCGCAGACTTGCTACCTCTTTTTTTAATACGACTATATACATATGAGAAGTCGCGTCACCATAACCTTCCAACAAGGTGCAACAAAAGCTGTTGGCCTTGTATATTGAATACAAAAAATCGCGACAATTATACTATAGAGCTCTGAAGTTCTCAGATGCATTTATAAGTATTTTAGGTAAAAATATAAAAGTCATCTGGTCAGGACTTCTTCATAGGTTGAAAATTCAAATCTGATATATATAATATATTTTTCATGTTAAAAGAGAATATACTTTCATGTCCAGACGCTCTGCCAACTTTTATGTTCCGCAGAAGTTGCAAAAAAAGTATGTTAATCAGAAGCTCAGATCAAAACAACGTTGGAATTGCACAAGTATTCGACATTTAACCTTGACTGCGTTGTTTATTATTATAGGTAGTCGTTGGTCAGAGATCAACTTCAATGGTTTACTTTTGATATAAAAGTGATTGAATAAGTATTCAGTAAAAAATTTTATGCCAACTTAAGTTTGTTGTTATGGTGCAAAATTAAAGTCAATTTTAGATTAAGATAAAAAAAGAATAACTATAATTCTGTTAATTCCAAAAATAGTAAATTATTGTCGGAGGGATACTTAAGTGGTCTTACCAAGCGAATATAAGGAAATCATAATGATGCCCGTAATTGTTTTTTTTTGTACAGCTTTATCATTTTTTGCTTTCGTAAATTATATAAGCGCTTAAGGACATATAATAGGAAACCCTTCTATTAGTTTAGTAACGTTTAACTAAATATCTTAACAAATAAAAAATACACACACTTTGCCATGTCACTTTTCAATACTCACACACTTATACCGAATGTCAACATCTAACTAATTCTTTACATCTTCAACAAAAAAAGAACTACACCTTATTAAAATTCATAACATGTACATGTCTCTTTACTCAAAAGGTAAAGTGGCTTAAGTCGATTTTATAGCATTATTGAGCAAACAATATTAATCTTCAAAAATTTTTCCGAGATGATTATTTTGAATAGGAGACTAAGGAGTAAGTCGATGAAATTAATTTTGGCATTTTCCCAGTTTTTTTTACACAAAATCTTGTTGCGAGCGAAACAAGTTTTGTCATCATAATGTTTTCACGTAAAAAGGTCCCTAAGTACCTAGGTACATAAGTACCTTTGAGCCGCATATACATACATTTATGCCATATAAGGTTATAAAAGTTAGAAATATAATACAAACTAAAGAGTCAAAACCACCTCACCTTATTTGAAATTCCTTTATGTGTTAAAATAATTTGACAATTTTCTGTTAAGATACAATTAAATAAGAACAATAAAATCGAAAACTCATTCTGCAATAATTGTATTGAGTTTAATTAAAAATTGAAATAAAAAGGTCCATAAAACACCATAATTAAATATACACCTTCCCACAAGCTTATGCCTTGACATTTGATGGTTGATTTCTTTAGCCGTGTGAAAGTTTTTATCGAAAAACTTTATAAGAAAAAGTGTTGAATAATTTCTATTCACTTAGTTATATTGAACAATTGGAATTATATAATTTTTGTTGGTATGCTATCCAGCATTCACAATGCAAAGGCGTCGGCAAACTGGATTTAACTTAACTATCATCTATCATTATTTGTTTACGGATCAGTTCAGCGAGGGTAAATATGTCAGAAGGTGGGGTATACAAGATTTTTATTTATTAACGCATGGAGGCGTGATTTTTTTTAACAATATTATCTAATTTTGCTTCAGAAATATTGATCGGAATAAGTTCACAATACAGGATTAAGATGAAGTAGAAGAAGAAGAAAACAATTCAATTGGCGAATGAAAAACTATACCATGACTCTCTCTAGATACGATATACCTCAACTAAATCCGGTATATAGTTTTTTGTATTTTTTCAAGTACACTGGGGCGTATACGTGATGTTTATTTGTTGTAATTTCTATTTTCAGTTCTACAACATAGAACATTAAATTCCAATTGATTCCATCACTCCCAAAGTACTGTTATCGAGTGCATTCTATAATACCTTTATTTCTTCTCCTAACCCCGCGCTTTAGCTACAGTTTTCATTTAAAAGCACTTATATGTATGTACCTAGTTTGAAGTCAAAAGCCGTCAATGGCCACAATAGTTGCACCTCTATATTCATTTAAAAGAGACAATTATAGAGCTATGGTCACCATGTGTTGAATTTTTTTACCCTCTTGGAATAATTCCCAGTATCTATACTAGGTATGTACTGGTACATGTAAGATTTTTTTAAGTCAACTATTCAGCTCAAGTTAAAAGTCGTCGACCTTGATTGTGTGGCGATATTTTTGTGTTGATATTACTGATTTGTAATTGAACTCATGTTTCATAGCTATACTTCGTATTTCTTCCACCTGGTGTTGAATTGCAATAATAATAAAAAAAAATGTGAAAAGCCGCCTTCCACTTTTTTTTACGGGTGGAATCTGTCAGACGTGTTACACTACATTTAAAAGAAATATAAACCGGGTTTAGGATTATTATTGTATTTATAGAGCTTTTTTTCTTTCTTTCTTTCTGATGGCAATACTTGCTTGCTACCGTTATAATATTGGTAATGTAGTGTGTCTTAATTAATATAACAACATAACTGAAACAAAATGTGGTTTACATTGCATATAGAATTTCGGAATGTGATTTAACCACCGTGTTGACACAAGAGATATACTAAATATAACTGTAATAATGAAATTGATTGTTGATGGGCATAGTTTTTATAATTATTATTATTGGCGGTTGTAATTGTAATGAAATGCAGTGTTTACAATATTTATGTTTCTATGATTTTTATTTGTCAACAACTGCAATCTTAGTTTTTCTTTAGTAAAAGTTTCTGAAATCTAGATTGAATACGGGAGCTGGTTTTCTACAACTTGAAAAAATGAAAATTGATGATCGGTGGGGGAATCGTTCAAAAATGATTTCTTGTCTTTTTAAATTCAAATGTTTTTGACCGATCGGGAATAATCCTATAGATTTCTGATGGATAAACTTGTATCTTCATGTGCAAATATCAATAAAAGTAGAAGGGGACAGTTTCATTCCAAAAATAAGGATGTGTGAAAGACTACCTTTAAGAAGATGAACTAGTGTCTTTATATCTGCATTATAGCACTTCATATAATCTGCATGAGTCCTCTTTATTTTAGTCTTCTCTCTCTTTTCAACAAATGCAAATTTTTATCTCATATCCTTTTTTTCTGAAGAACTCGCATGATATAGATCAATGTAAATCCATCATTTAGCTTTCATTTTTAAATAAAATTGAATTATGTCAATTTTTAAATTCTTTGTTACAAAATTAGCAAAAATGGTGGTTAGGGTTCGATATTTGAGTCTAATAAGAAATAAATATATATTCCACAATCTCTATTCCCTGTACTTTGTTATCAATTTCGATACAAAACAAAGATTCAAGCTAGGATTTTCCCCAAGGGCAAGAAGTACAAACGTGATTCAGCCTCATTTTAAGATTTTAGTTCACCGATTTCGCTGGATGAAGTGAGATTCGACCAGGGTTATTGGCTTTTATCACATACAATTGAGTCCTAAGCCTCGGTTGAACGTAAGTTACGTATAAGTAAATTGACATGAGATTAATTATAATAAAATTGATTGAAAAATGCTTAACGTTTCCAAAGCACTTCATCAGCTTTTTCTCTAGTTGTCACAATATTAAATATGACATTAAAGGATTGTATAACGCATTAATTCTATTTTTTATTTCACGAGATATGTACCTACATGTGCATAAGAAGAAATAAACATGTCTAATATTCAAGAATTTCAAACTGCCTAAAACTACAAACTAACTGTACTGAAAAATTAAATTAAAATTGAATTCCCCTATAAAATATGTTTATGGCTACGATCTTAAATTCCCCTATAAACATATTTATAACTACGACCTTCTCAAAATTGTTTTTTTTTTTTATTTTTCCAACTGTAAGCCGAACTTGTTTTGTATGCGTTGCGTTCTGCCGCACTCATATGTTTTATCTTACTGACCTGCATACAATTTTATGCAATTTTACACTCAAGTGAGCGCCATCGCACCGGTATTGCTTTAATGTCTTTGGTTAACGTGTTTTTATTCCCAAAAGCGATTTCATTTATGCAAATAGATTTTCTTTGAAAAAAAAACACCAAGCTCCTCCTAAGAATTCCTATAAACAATATAATTCCACCATCATCAACTACTCTTATATTACTATATTTCTTTATGGAATTTAGATTCTGCAAACTTTCCTCTACCGCACCTTGAAAAACACGCTGATGATCAAAAGACCAAGACCATTTACCTATAGTTACGATCTGATTTAATGTAAGATTCGAGTTTATTTGCCTGGCGGAATTTGATTATGCGATATCGACCTGTTGGCCCTGTTTTTGCTGGACTCTATTTTTGCTATGGTTGCATAAAAATTGTCTGTAATGTGTATTTTGGCAGTTAAGAAGTATCTAGACTTCCAAAAAGTACATAAAGTGTTGGTGGACAAGATTTGTATGTTAGCACCACGGACCAGACCAGTCCAGTCCAGCTTGGTAAGGTGGGGTGTGTTGGTCTTTACACTACCAGTTTCTTCGAATTTTAGTTCATTTTTTGGGTCTGTAAGAGTAAGCCGGTTGAGTAATATTTTTGACGAACTTAATGTACATAATGTACCTACCCGAAGTTGATTGCTTACGACTTTATGTATGTGGGTACTATATTATAAATTCTTTCAGGCAACCAAAGTTGTTGTTTTAAGCCCGGATCATTGCAGAGTAGGAATTTGTATTGAATGAAAATATAATGATTGTCATTAAGATGTTGAATATGCTGGAAGCAAATAAGAAAATACCAACTTGATGAAAGATCTTCACAAAAGGGTAGGATTATGTATTTAAAACACCTAAATAATTATGGTTTTTGTTATCATAATAGAGTTTTATGACAAAAAAGGGGTAACCGAATGGAAAATATGGCAGTTTGTAAAACTGGTTAATTTAGACCTTGGTGTGATATTTGACTGAAAATTTATTGTTTGGCAGACATTAGCAAAATATTATAAATTAAGCATCAAGAATAATGGGTTTTATTTTTAGAACTGGAAAATACTTTCGTTAGCCGTATTCTTTTATTTTTCTCTTTAATTCCCTTGTTTGTAGTATACTTGAATATGCATCTCCTATATGGAATCCAATTTTTAAGATTCATATGATAAAATGAAAAGATTACAGAAAAAATTTACTAGGATATTGGAATATAAACTGTACAAAAATCACACAGAATACATTAACAGATTACATTTATTCCAGATCTAATCCTTGTTTCAGCGTAGAACTTTTCTAGATGAAAATTGTTTTTGCATAAGCTACTCTCTGGCAAAATTGATTCAATCAAAATCATTCACTTAGTCATTTAGCATTCTTCCAAATTCCTTTTTGACAAACACAATTAAATTTAAAGTCACCGATTTTCAGGATTCAGAAACTTCACAATAAGATGTTTAGGTCATTCGATGTTTTGTGTTTTCAATGAAGTAATCCGAAAAGTTTATATTGAGAATTGTTGGTGAATGTGATTTTTCATTCCTCTCAATTTTGAATTAATAGAATATAAACGTCCTGAACTTTTTATATATGTATTTTGTCCTTCTTTTTAATGGCTTTGGTTTCGCTCTTTCCTAAAACATTTCCTTCTTTTTCTAAAAATATCTTGTATACTTATGTTATGAAAAATAAGAACATAAGATTCTTATTTTTATATTTATTTTTGTTTGTCTGGATCATATTTTTGTATTTTTGCCCAGAATATCAAAAATAAAAAGATAGAACAAAAATGTTCCTAAAATTGAACAATTGGCGCTGCATTTAATATAAATCGGCTTAACTACACCTAATTTTAATTTTCAAACCTTCTTAAAAAAAGTTAGGTAAGTTTAATGAACTTTCCAATTTAAATCGCTTTTTCAAATCATTTAATAAACATGAAACAGCCGAATTGACATCAATGGGCTATTGTACCTACCAATTTAATTCAGCGCAACCTTCACTAATTCATATTGCCATCACGATTCCTCCTGATCGTTTGATAATTTGAATAGTTTCTTTTTCTGTCAACCATTGGACATTAAATTACTGATTTATTCGAAAGTGTTTAGAGACCGTTACTATTATTTTTTTTTATTAAATGAAATAAAAACTTTCATTATGATAAACCACACTTTTGCTGAGAAAAGTTGCGGTGGCGGTGTTGGTGGTTTTTTGCTGTATAAACAGCTAGAAATTTATCACGTTCATGAACTTCCTGATGATGATGAGGTTTTATGGATAAGCATCGCACTAACTAACTCACACAGAGTCTTTCGCATGGCGCATCTTGAAATCTCAGATGCAAATAAGATTAAACGAATGTAATTAACCTGGCATAAAGAAAGTGACAATAAATATTATTTGTTCCTCAATATTTGCAGACAATTACAATTGATCTATGAAATGATAGAGAGAGAGTGTAAATATTTATTGGTCTTGCAAATATTTTATTCATAGAAGATCTGAGAGCGATGTTATACGAAGATAAGAAAAAGTGGACAATTTGTATTAACGTTATAAAACTTAACGTATTGTGAGTGTTCACTTTCAAAAGCCGCGATCAGATAAGAAATCAAAATCACACCCTAACAGCATTCATACATACCAACATAGTTCAATTTATGATTTCCAAATAAAATTTTAAACCTTTAATTTTTTTCACTTTTAGCTGCTTATCGCTGTGACGATAGTTCTAGTCTCTGCTCAAGGCCCTACCCCGCCCAGACTTAATATACCTGGAGCTATACCTATTCCCGCCCGCCCACAATTCCGCAACAATCTCCCATTGCGAGTACGGCGTCCAGGCCTACGATCACAAACCAGTAATTCCATTGTCCCACCAATTGCTCCAAGGATCATCGAAGAACCCAAACCTGTGACCGAATCAACTGAAGACGAAATCAACGATCCATTTATTCCTCAACTGCTGCGTGAGCAACAACAACCCCAGTTGCAGCAACAAGGACCTCCTCAATATGTAAATCAGGCCCCAAATTACTTCAACGAGCCCAATTCTATTCAACAAGATTCGCCCATTCAAGATGAAGAACCACCACGCTTCATCGAACGACCAGCACCAGTACAACCGCAACCACCACAACCTCAGAACGACTTTTCTGCTCAGAGGTTTGCAATTGAACGCCAGCAACAGCAACCACAACAACCCCGTCTGCAACCAGTGAGAACTCGTGCCAGCAACCGGGAACAACCCCGTCCACAATTCGAACAACAACGTCCCAGAGCAAATACTCCAAGTCCATCCCGGCCAATTGAACAGAATGTCCTGCGACAAGATGATTACCGACCCCGCAAACCAGTGGCACAGATTTTGAGAAAGTATCGTGAGGAGAATGAAGACGGAAGTATCACCTGGGGTTACGAGAACGACGATGGTTCATTCAAAGAGGAACTTATTGGCATCGATTGTATTACCAAGTGAGTAAATTTTTGCCCTCAGTTTATAGGATTATGAATTGTGCTTGTTTATTTTAGGGGAACCTATGGCTATGTGGACCCAGATGGAACTAAACGTGAATACCACTACGAGACTGGCAATAAATGTGATCCCAACAACCGCAATCCAGAAGGACAAGAGTTGCAGAACAGTGGTTTTGTTAATTACGAGCAAAACAAAGCCGTTCTACCCAACGGTCTCGAAATCGACTTGGCCCTGATGGGTAAGAAGAAGTCCAAGCGACCGGGAGCAGTGCTGCAGCAGGCCCAGCCACAACAGTACTATAGGAATTAGACAGAGGAGAGTCGCCTCGGTGCGCCCTACCCTACCCCCGTTTAGAGATTAAGAAAGACTTCTTTTTTTGGATCCAAGTCCCGAGTTTTTATTTTTTTAATTTTATTTATGAGAAGTTCAGTTTTTAGCTTGTAAATAAAAAAAATCGAAGTAAAATCTAGGTTGTTGCATTTGAAAGACCGATCAGTATTGACGTTGGCGTCTCATGGGTGGCAAACGGTTCGGCGGAGTAATCGAAATATCAAGAAAATCTCCGATGCAGAATTTAGCTTGAGCGAGTGTTTTATTGTCATCGGCGCCTTTCTGTCCGGAACACGTGACTCCAATTTCACGCATCCTAAAAGATTGACTGCGATACTCGGGATAGACGACAGAAAAGTCAAAGTAGGTGCCTTTTTTCCGGGTGTCGGGATTGACGTCGCGAACGAGGGAGGTAAGTTCGTGAAGAGTGGCATCTTGCCAGGTGTAGATTTGTAGTTCGTTGGATGGAACATTGCCGTACATGTACTCAGAGACCGAGTGGTGTCGTCCAGTAGAGCAGAAGACTCGAAGTAGTAATGGACAAGTCTGTGAATTGATATTGAAATTTGTTTTTCGTCCCGTAGACATAATTTTGTATTTTATTTACCTTTTCTCTGTCGACTTGTTTAGCTGGCTGGGATTTTTCTTCAACGATCATTGATTCTACATTTGCCATTTTGGTTTGCAATTTTTATTTAATAAAATTAATTTAATGTGAAAATGTATAATTTTATAAAACAACAAGGGGTAAAAATGCTAAATTCTGCTTATTTGACAGCGGGTGTCAGTTCAGGCTAAACAACTGTGAAACATGAAAAAAAAATTGGTTTGGTCGGTATGGCAGTAGAACTGAAATTACACATCGAAGTTTGATAGTCCGCTTTCACACGAGGAAACAAGTTGCTGGAGATTTTTTGACGTTTTCTTTTAATTTTCAATTCCCACCAATCGTAGACCGTTCAATCCTCTTACTAGGTGCCCTTCTCACCCAAAAACTTAAAGTTGCTGGAAACTCAGTTTCCTGGTGTGAAAGGGGACATATCTACACTTTTATTTAAGTACAAATTTATAGTACGATTTTGGATTGTCATCCTGTAAGTATGTGTATTGTTACCATTTTTTTTTTTTTTTTCATATATGTTTTTCTTTTCAATTTTTCGTTAAACGACCGTATTATTCATAAAATCAATAAAAATACATTTGTATTTAAGTTTCAATCTGATATGTAGAATTTTCAAATTTAATGAAATCATTTTGCATGATATTAATGCTGAATTATTTTAAGACAGTTTCGATTTTTACATAATTTCACTTCTTACGAGATATTTTAGTTGATTTTAGATCAAATGTTAGTGGCAAAAGAAAATGAATAATATAGAATATGTATGAGGATATAACTTAGTAGAAACACTAAAAACAATAATAATTGAACATAAAAGATAATTCACTAACTTTTAACACATTATGAGCAGTTATAAAGAGATAGTTTCACTTTAGCGTTTATTTTGTTGATTTGGTATGATGCAGGGCGATCATCCTTTAGGTCCATTGTTGTGATGAGGGTTAGTCATCTGTTTTAAGCACAAGGTTATGTGGTGCTGGTAGCCAGGGGGCTAAGTTGGCAGTTGCTGGAGTGTATGATCATCTCTGGATTTGATCCACTTGGAATCCTTCCCCCAGAGGAGTTTCATGCTAGGTTTTCATGTGGGCAACACGTCGGTCACGGTCAGAAGATACAGTTGCTAGCGGGTAATGTGATACCACGACAGAATCCCGTAATTAACGGGATAGGCTTTAAGTCTAGTTCAAGCGGCATAGCTTGAAAACTAGCTTATCAGTTGCTGGAGTGTGTGAACAGCTCCTGTTACCATCCAGGTGGACACCTTCCCCACGTAATACCAACTTTCGATGAAAAGAAAAAAAAATTATTTTAAAATAATTTACTTCACTGTTTTAATAATAAAACTGGATTTGCTGGTTGTGCCACTAGACAAAACCTGCCTCGTTGCCTCCCAGACTCGCTCCTTCGTGAAAAAACTGATTAGACGACTCTAATATTAGCGTGAAAAGTTGGACATTTATTGCACATCCCTGTTAAAGTGTCCCTCAGAAACACCAACCTTAAAATATAAAAACTCATCTCACAAACTGTCACCTGTCTGACCAAATACAAAGAAAAACAACAACAAACCTGACGCAGATTGCTCTCGCGCAAGCAAAATCAATTTTCTTTCATTTTGCAAATTCCAAAGAATAGAAAAATCTCCTCTTGTACTAGCAATAGCATTCCTCAAATTCGTTTTAACTTTCCAACGGTATTGGTCGTCGTTCGTCATTTTTGAGTGATTTTTTTTGTTCGCCGTCCAAACTCCAAACCGAAGAAAAAACAATTCTTAAAAAATAATCATTAAAATAAAAAGTGAAAATTCTAGAATTTTCTCTCAAAATAAAGAAAGAGAAGTGAAATAAATTTCCCAATAAGAAATTCTCGTCAAAAGATAGCGGTAAGATTGTTGTTTTTGTTTGCTGTTGCAAAAAATTGAAAGTTCGATCTTTGATTGCAGAAAAAAAAAAGAAAAAAATTGCAAATCGATTGTTTCGTGTTTTTCTTTTCAACTTCCATTTCCACTTGCTTATTGCTAGTTGCTACTTTACACCCCTCGCTAGTGTCCTGCTGCTCCACCGTTGTAAATTGTGCCGTTATCGAATTGAGCAGACAAAATTCCATTATTCATTGTTTGTGAGTGAAAATTGAAAGAAAAAAATAAACAAAAAACCGGAAAACCGCAGCTGCTGTAAATCGCAACGTTCGGGTTATTTCTTCACGAATATTGCTTCCAGCTTCCCCCACCTGACGCCCCCGCAGCATAAAAAAAAGGATACTTGACTGTGAAAAGGTGTTCCAACGTGAACAAGGTGAGAGGTGAGTGACGAAACATCCCTTCCCTTTTTTCTCTATCTGTCTTTTGTCCAAAATACTATTTTTTGTTGTTTGTTCATCTTTTTGCCCTTATTGGAATGTGCGACAGGACACAGGAGCTTATGCAATAATACCTACTAAGAACTGAAAATGTTAAAAAACACCAACAAAAATAGAAGGAAATAGGTCGAAGGAAGAAAAATAAAAGTAAAACTCTTTTGAGCATAACAATAACACAAAAAACAATTTCTTCTTTTTTTTTACAGTACAGTTATTTATTTGGGTAAATAGCGGTCGCCGTAGGCGATTATTTACGTTGTTTGCGGAAAATTAGTGAAAGCATAAAGAGGGGAATTGCCTAATATGTAGGTATATTGCAATTTTTTTTAAGGTTGGTACACACTACTCGAAAAATAATAGTGGACAAATTTATTAAAATTGAAATAAAAAATATGGTAGGTATATTTAGGATGCTAAACTGTTTCTAAGCTTAAAGTAAGTTTAAATGAAATGATTAATTTGAATTTGTATATTTTTTTAAATCAATAAACTTACATGTAGGTACCTTTACTGATAATGCATAATGTAATTTGGTTACAAAAATTAGCTTTACTTATTTATTGATCTGTACGATCTTATACCTACTGTAGGGTAGTTTGTTAGAGCCCTCAAAACCGACGCGAAACCTTCGGAGCAAAAGCGCGAGGATACCGAGAATAAAAACTTGTCAACATAGAATGTTAAAAAATTTGCTGCATCATTGTGAGTACAAAGGTACTCATTAATCGCATACATATATTTTGACCTTCGAAAAATTCGTTATTGTTCCGATTTTTTTTGCGATTGTTTGGCAGAACTTTTAAATATGTTTTTTTTTAAGATTCGTTCTAAAACCTTTATATATGAAACCACGTGTGAGTGTTTAAGGGTAGGTAAGTGAAAACTGATTTTTTGGTGTGAGTTTGCCTTACTTTATAAATATCTTTTAAATCAACTTATTTCTCAATAGTTTTGAGTGGTTACTTATTAAAATAAGAAGATTTTCTTAAAAAAAAGAGAATCATTTGAAATTCAGCTGACCATTTCCTTATGAAAACTTTCACATAAGTTTTTTGTTGAACTCAAATATTTTTGTTTCGTTTCATTTTTTGATACATTTAGTTTGTGTTTATAAGTTTAAAACATATATTAAAATTTTTAAAGTCTTCATTAAATACCTAGTCGTTCACATTCCTGGGTTGTTTAAGCTTCGACAAAGAAAGGTGAATTTTCTGCAAACAGAGTAGGTAAGCAACAGAGAGTGTAACTAAAGTTTTTACCACATCGTTGATGTAGCAGTTAAAAAGTAGTCGTACAAGTAGGTATTGAGTTTTGAAAAACTTGCAGATAAATAGGTTTAGGATCTTATAGAATGTTGTTCATTTTACTTTTTCGATAATGTCATTTTTTAATAGATATCGTAAGTTTTAAAATTAAAATATTCTCTTTTATTTTATTTTGAAATCAAATTGAGCCAGTTCAGGTTTCTTAAGATCTCTGAGATCTCAACAATCTTATAAACCTGAATGTAATTCTTCAGTGAGATTCTTCGCTTTTGATGTAAAAAAGCTGAGACTGATATTTTTTGGATTTGCTTACTCAATTTTTTTTGTCGCAGTTGATCAATTTATAAAAAAAAGAGATGAAAAGTGCTATTGACTTCTAGATAAAAAATCTTGTTTAGGTTTCTCCTTTTGCTCAGTAAAGCTGACAGAAGTTTTCAGTGAGATTTCAGAAACGTGGCTAACATAAAACCAAACTCTTAAATGTCTTCGAGTTTTTGAAGAAATCAAAAATAACAAAAATGATTGACCTATAAGCCCAATCACGTAAAAGATCACCTCATACGATTTTGTTCTTTCTTTTAAATACCCCACTTACACTTTCGATTCGAAACAAATCACAAAACACCTACCCAGTTGATAATTCTACTGAAGGTAAAGTAGGTACTTAACTTATGACCCTATCGTTCCATGTATCTGTCTGTATAAAGGAAAATAGAAAAGTTCAGAACTATCAAACTAAATATCAAAATCCATAACATAAAATGAAGTCCACTGGGGATATCAAAAATTTCTGTCCAGTAAGTAGGTAGGTATAACCACTTCAATATTTTAAAGGTACACATTATGAATTAGCTGTCACCAGTGTGTCATACCTAAATTTGTTGCGAAATAAAAAATGTCACGTTTCAACTTGACAATAAAACGAGACTGCACCCCACAAACAAAAAAAAAGGGTTCTGTGAATAATTGTTGATTTAACTTTAAGTACTTCATAAACAATTCTGCGATAAGGATAAGTTAAGTTTTCAGTGAATATTTTTCCCTTCAACTCATTTCAAACTCATTATCCTTTGGGTATGCCTTTTATATGATAAGGACTATGATTTATATTTTACATGTTGAAATGATAAAATTAATTATTTCTTCTAAATATTCGGTAGATGTATTTAAAAATTCCTTTTCAAACTCATTATAATAACAGATTATGAAAAGAAACTTCTGTGAAAGTAGGCATATTTGATTTAAAAGCTTTATAAAAGATTTACCTAAACTTGAATTGAATTGCAAGAAACGTGTACATACATAACGTAATATGTCATTCATTATAATAACAAATTCATAATTTAATTTCCATCTGTTTTGGATTTAAATTATTCAAATGAGTATAAAATATTTTAATACCTACTATATCTGTTAAATTCCACCTTCTTTTCAAAAACCTGTCATAATCATTATCTTCTTAGATAGGAATAAAAAAAACCAAAACCACCTCAGTCATAAAGAAATGTCGCACTCATTCACACTCGCTCAATTCACACACTTCAAGAACGCTCCCTTTTTCATAACCCTTATCTCAATTTTAACTTCACCACTCTTTCCTACACTGAACTTCATTAATCACATCTTAAGGCCATGGGCTTAGAGTTATTCAATTACAACCCAGCTGAACATGTTCAAGGGTTGTTAGCATTTGATGTGGCAAAGGGATATAATATAGGTTGTCTAGATTACGACGAGACAAAGGGAAAAGTTAGTTTATAATTTTTTTATTATAATAGGCACTCATTGAAAATTAAAATCTTTAGATCTAATAATGCAATCATAGGATTCTTTGTTGGTGAGTAAGTTTTTGATTGAAATAAAGGATCTTTGAAATAAAATTTTACCTTTTCAAAATACATACTGAAGTTTTTCTAAGACCAAATTCATACTGGAGCTGCGAGCAGAGCGGGGATGCGAGAAGTGACCATGAGAGCTCTCATACTGAGGCCTCTAGCAATGAGGTATCGGTTCTCATAAGAAAGCATGTGTTTGTTTTTAACGCTCTGCTCACCTCTCGCATCGCCGCTCTGCTCGCAGCTCCAGTATGAGTTTAGCCTAAGAAGCTTTTTATAAAATACTACACTTTTTTTTAAATGAACTTTGCCAGACTTTTGATCAAAATTCGTTGAATTCGCAGTTTTGGACAGTACGGGAAGAGACATAAATTCTATATGTTGCTCAAATAAATCAGCTAAGTGAAAGATAACTAATATGTCCGAATTGGTGACCACAGGCTGTTAAAAGCTATTTTGAGTCCATAATGTAGTTTTCTCATTTCTTAATGTCTTTATTTTCATATTCCAAGGAGATCGTTTTTTTTTTAATCATCTCTGTTTGATATACAATATACATAACTCCATTTAGTGTGGATGACGATATCAATACTTTGGCTGAAGGCATTTTACACTCCATAAATGTGGTCCCTTTTGATTGTCCAACTTAGGACATCAAGTAACAGATACTTTTCAGAAAAGAATTTTTTACTTTTGCGCAAATTTTAAAACTTAAATGGGTTTTAGAGGGCATTGTTTTTGCAAAAAAACAAATGCTTGTGATTGTGACACACATGCATATACTAGCTCAAATGACAAAACATTTAGTCATTTCAAGTTTCTTAAGATCTCAGCAATATCAGAAATCTGAACGTAATTCATCAGTGAGATTCCTCAATTTTGCTGTAAAAAAGCTGAGCAGTAGACCGTGAAAAAACATTTCGAGCCCAAAACCTTCGGCGTAACAGTCCTACGCACTAACCATTAAGCCACGGGCTACCTACTACTATCGCTTTAGTTCAGTTTAAATTGTAAAATAAAATTTTCAACAATACATATACATAAGTGTGCTGCGGGGATGAATGAAAATGTGACAGAATGTGTAATAGGGGGAGTAGGGTCTAGAATACTTCAAATTCGAGTGACGTAAGATATATATACAAATGGACGACCCCTTAGCTTATAAATATTTATGTATTATGATTTTTTTGTTATTATTTTTAGGTTAAGTCTTAAATAAGTTTGAATTCATCCGCACTCTTTTATTCTTTATCTTAAAAAATCTTTTATATTTATTATAGTTATTTATAAATAGTTATTTTTAGAGCAAACAAAAAAAAACAAAACAAACGACTTCCACCTGCTGTTTGTTGTATTTTGTATACTGCCTTCATATTTTGTTCGGTTTCGATATTATCAAAAGGTCATTTTTGCTAAAATTCTCTACTTCAAGTTTTCTATTTATTTTTTTATACGGATGCATAACTTGCCCTTATCAGTAAACGTACTTACCTACGTTGATTGTAAAAATAAAATGACGTCATCATACGAATTCAGTTAAACTCATTGAAAAAAATTAATAAATTAAACAACAACAAAAAGTAAATTCTCTGCCATAGTGCCATATCTATGTATACCTACTTGTAACCTTTTGGCAAAGAATGAACCAAGCGAAATCGCAGAACGTGATCAAGAACAATATTCCGACTTTTCCAACCCCTTTCTCTCTGTCTCTCACTCTCATTACCATTGTTCGTTGTAAAATCTAATTTGGTCAAAAATGTTTGCTTTTTACGTCAGAAACTCAGAAAGAAGATAAATAAATTGAATTCGGTGGATGAATCTTTTTTATTTTTCTATTTTCTTTTTGTTCATTTTGTCTTTGATGGTTTCGCCTTGTGCTCAATTTATTATTTGTTTGTTTTCCACTTGAATTTTTTGAACTCAATTTTAAGAGGGTAGAGACTATAGGTAGAGATGATAGTGGCATGGCAGTGGCATTAGCTTTATGGCAATATTGGTTTGGTCTGCCATTCTATATAGTCTGTAGCACGTGTGGCAATCTGTTTCTATTGTTAAGTGTATTTTTTGTTTTTGTTTTGGTTTTTATTTAATTTGTGTTTGGTTATTTGTTTTAAGAATAACTGGATGGGGACAATATTAAAGTGGCAGCACGAATTTTAGTTAAGAAGAAAAATTTCCAGGAGGAAACAAATAACAATGATTTATAATAATTAAATTGAATTCTAAAAACCTAGAAGTTTTTAAAGTTTAAATTGATATTTGCAATTCAGTGATCCATTCAGCCAGTTCACGTTTCTGAAATCTTAATGTAAGCAAACTTTTGTCAGTTTCACTGAGCAAAAGGAGAAACCTGAATAAGATTTCTGCTTTAGAAGTCAAAAACACCCTCCGTCTCATTTTTATAAATTGGCTCCATATCTTTTTTATAAATTGATCAACTACGACAAAAAATAATTAAGCAAGCGAATTAAAAAAATATCAGTCTCAGCTTTTTGACAGCACTTACATTCTCAGATTTCTGAGACTGCTGAGATTTATGAGATTGCTCAGATTTATGTATATATGTAGATCTTTGAGATCTGAGAGATCTTAAAAAATCTGAACTGCCTAATTAAATCAGAAATACATTTAAATGTCATATTTGATTTAACGAGGTTTTGACAGGAAGCCGACGATATGTATGTATGTATCTATCAATCCTATTGCGTGAATTTTCGTATTCTGCTATCCTTCGGAGCAATTTTAAGAATTAAATTCTTTCAAGAACTTCAAAAATAATTATTTAAAGAGCTTTTAACTCGAAAGATTGAAGAGTAAATAATAATTTGTGAGATCGATCGGATAGAATAGCAGAATAGAATAGAATAGAAGACAATTGTTGGTTAAATTTCTAAATTCTTTGTTGATAAAATAATAATTTTCTTCACCTTCGTTATTAATAATTTAAAAATAATCACTGGAAATCATTTCGTTATGAAAGTTATTGCTGGGAGCTGTCAAAATGTTTGGGGCAGTTAGATATAATATTGAAGTATCAATGCTCTTACAAAAATAAAAAATTATATTTATTATTTAACATGTTGTCAAAATGAAATTAAAATAAACTGCACATTCATACTTTTACTTATAACAAACTTGTCATAAAAAAATGACATTATATTATTAGATATTACATAAATAACAAAATTAAAACAAATAACAATAATAATATATTCATTTTTCCACATGATAATTACAGTGGTAATAAAATTACTGGCAAATTAACAATTGCACGTGTGGCAAATGACAACCAACCAGAGTGTATTATTGTTAATTAATTCAAACAAAAATGATTGAACACAATAATACGTATGTACATATATGTATTTATGTATGTATTTATAGTTATGGCTCGTGACCACATTCGTTGATGGGAATAACGTTTGTTGTTGGTTGTTACCGCCAGACGCCTGCCGTAATCGAAATTGTCAGATCCTTTATGACTTGTGGTTTTAAAATTGTATTTTGTGTTGATGTCTTGTCATTTTCAATTGCAAACCCTTAATACATTTTGTTACGAGTGTTGGGGATTTTCAACAATTTGACAGGCCATTAAATTTAATTTCTTTTCATTATAGGTAGGTAGGTACTGAGGAAATAAACAATAAACATAGACATAGAGATACGGGCCCGATGAAGAAAATATTTTTTTTTTTATTTTTTGTTTGTTTTATTTTTTTACATTAATTTCCTATACATATACATTTTTCATGTAGGTGATCTAATCTGATTATGAGATACATATTTAGAATGTAAAACGTCAAGGTCCTCAAAATAGCCATTTACAGTATGAATAACTTGCATCGTTGCTCTGCATAAATTTCTGTCCACCAAAGTCATTCTTTGAGGTTAGGAAACAAGTCGTTGATATCTAAATTAGACGAATAAAGTAGATGAATATAACCAAACAATTCGAATATAAATTCGATTCGTAAAGTTTAGCCATTTTAATTTGTAACGATGTCATTGCTCAGGTGTTTGTAAGCAGCAACCATCTTGCACGGTGGTGTTTTATTATTTAGAATATTCGTTCTTTTGAAATTTTGATAGTCTCTGCTGTCTCGAACGATTTTCATTTTTGTGGATGATTTTTTGGTCATTTTAGAAATTATCACCTCCACAGGGCGTAAAGTTTATCCATTGTAACGATGCCACTGCCATGGGCCAGGTGTTAGCACCCATCTTGCACTGTGGATTTTTATGAATACAAATTATTTTAAATATCCTTTCTTTTGAGTTTTTGATAGTCTCTATTATCTAGCACGATTTTCTCTTTGTGAATGAATTTTTGGTCATTTATTTATTTTCCTCTTTGTGAATGAATTGTTGGTCATTTTTAGAAGTTATCACTAAGGGCCAGTTTGTTCGCAGCTGATTATCTTTAATCAAGTATTATTGCAACTGGTAAATCATGGAATGTGCATGGTAATACATTTTTTTTTTAGGAACCCATAATTTAAGTTGTTTATCATGGAAATCGCCAATTAGACGATTTTGGTTGATTAGCGCCATTCAGTTAGAAGCTGTGAAAGTCATTGTTAAGATTTTACCCACTATGGTCAGTCAACAAACTGGCCCTTAGAAGGCGAATAGTTTTTAGGTGTGTTTTTTTTTCATTTTGGTTAGGTTTGCGAAGACGTTAAACCTTTTAAAAAAGTATTTTAAAACCGAGTGGTTGAAAAAGCGCCCATTTTATGCTTAAAGAAAATTTCCAAGGCAATAAAATTTACTGATAGTGATCAAGGTCATGAAACTGCTAGCATCATCTGTATGTCAAACCCAGCCTTCTTTTTTTTTATACGGTGGTTATGGTTTAATTAACAAATAATTTCTTTTTCTTTTGGATTTTATTTATTTTCTGCGTTTATTAACCTTATAGTTTAGAAATGTTTATGTTTACAATAGGTTTAGAATAAAACATCCCCCAAATGGTGTCCTTTGTAAGCTTTAATCTGGCGTGTAAGCTTTCCATGAATCTTTGTTAGAATTTCTGGTCCTAACTGCCTCGTTTCTTTTCGAATAACCCTTGAGGTAACACAAAATAAAAATTGTGGCCTCTAAATTGGAAATTTTAAAATCGGGTTATATGAGATGTGGTATCATATTGCTGGAACCTTATTTCTGGATTGCTCTGCACTTATGCACCTCTCCACCTTAAACAACAGAACCTTGTAGTAAGTACATAATATGTATGTAGGTACTGATATGAGTATTGATTTCTTTGTTGTTCCAATGAATAAAGCATCAATAAAAAAAAAACAATTATACTTGCCAATTTGCCATTCAAATTAGTTGATTTTAGTGTAATTTTATATTGATTCTTTATGAAGTGTTTTATTTTTTATTTATATTTAATGGGATAGCCCAAGCATTTATGAATGTATTTAAAAATAGTTTCTTATAACCAGAAAAATTTGATGGCTGATTTTTTTAATATATTTTTTTTATTGTTATTCTTAACTTAAACATTATACAGAATAATTTTCATGACAAAAGTCACGTAAACCCACAAATCAACAAATTCGATTTACATAAATGTAAGCCCTGTGCCCAGTTCGAATGGAAATAAAATATTTTAACTGTCAATGCGTCGAAGGGGAATTTGAATCTTTAATTTTTTTTTACAATATGACAATAATTATTTATTTTTTAAACTAAATGGGCCTTACCAATAACCAAATTTAAATACGAATTAAATATTGAAGAAAATGAACCATAATGGTATGGACTATAAATAATGGACCATACATCACATGTTTCATATTTAAGAGTCCGTACCATGTAATATTCATTATTTGGGGTCTACTTAAATATTTAAGTCATACCATGTTGGAAAACTATTCGCGGATGAACACTAGACTTCACAATCTTTTATTTTACAGCTTTTACTTCTTTTTTATTGGATTCGTTCGAACATTTCGACTTATTTAAATCGTACCAAAAAATAATAATAAAAAAAAAATTATCTTCAGTTTTATAAATCTTCACCCCTTTCCCATAAAAAAACATCAACCCTACATATACATTTGTAACTATTCTAATTTTTAGTTCTCATCGTAAATGAAACCTTCTTAACTAAGTCTAAGTTTAATGAAGGTTAGATTTTGTTTGTATGTGCATGTCATTATTATGTAACTACCTACTCAAAACGGGAGTAAAATAAATTGGCAGTTAGCTGTTTGTATAAAGTTACAAATTTTTTTTTTACTATCGAGTGATTTTTGGAGATTTAAATTATTTGATATTTTTGAACGAGACTTATTTTTATGTTCAGGATAATTTATACGTCAGATGATAACAAAATCAGAAGTGGGATACAACAAGATTGTACCACACAAATTCATATATGTATGTATATATTTTTATTGATTTTAAACTTACTTTAGCTACCCATCAAAATCATCTTATTTATGGCATTCAACAATTTGTCATTTTTTCTCTCCTATCCTAGACATTTATAAAAAAAAAATATACCTAGATAATATTCATAACATAATCAAAGAAAGACAGATTTTCATGCGAACATTTTTGTTTTCATAACCATGATGAATAATTTGAGGTAAACGACTTTCAAAATATGGATATTTGATTTCAAGAAGAAAAAAATAAAAATAAAATAAATGTAATAAAAAAAAAACCTAGCAACAACTTTCGTTCGTAATGATGATATTATAAAGCCTAGGGGAATATGTATATTATTATATACGAGAACATTTCGTTGCGTTGCCTTGGAGCGAAATGTCTTTCCATTTATTAACCAAAGTAGAATATTGTTGAGTCTTGGATTTGGGTTACCAACAAATAGAAGTAGGTAGTGCGTAGGTGCTAGCTAGCTTCTTCTTTTTTTTTTAACAAGTCAAATGTAAATTTCAATTGTCATCTATTTTTGGTTGCTTATTAAATATTTTTTTTTACACTTGTAGCTGGTTTTTTGTATGTATTTAATTTTTTAATGATTGCGTTTTCTAAGAGAAAATTTTTATTGAACTTCGTAGCCATAAAGCAGTTGGCGGTAATTTTTGTTTAACATCAGACGAAATTCAACGAGTTCTTGTAAATTATTTACGTTCTTATGTTGGTTACTTTAGCTGCACTCAGTTCGAGTGAAAGTAAAGTATTCAAAAAGTAAATAAATACATAAATAAATTGGGTAGCGCGAGAGTTCTTGGAGAACCAGGGCCTAATGACTTACAACTCTCAACCATTATTGTATGCGTATAATTGGCAGGAATGGAGGGGATCTACAATTTTCTGCCGAATCCGAACGGCTTAGGTGGGAAGTACTTTTTCATGGGGTACCTATCTTCTCTTGGTTGTTAATTCCTCGTAAGAGGCTGTAACCCGTGTAAAAAATCATTTTTAGGTGGCAAAGGCTGGGAATCGAATCCAAGACCTTTGTAAAGTATTCTTAGAGTTTTTAAAACATCCTTTTTTAATTCCTCAACTTTTAGAAGGTGCTAAAATTGGTTTGTCTGTCGAACGTAAACGCACCTAAAAAAAACATATTTCAAAAATCTTTCCATTTTTAAGGATAACCCCACTGATTTGAGTCTAAAACTTTTATAAGTCGGGGTTAGTAGTCTTATTGAACACCATTTTGGTATCTGAAAATAATTTATAGTTTAACAAATTTTTTTTTTAAAAGTGCTAGAGAACGAGAGTACGGGTCCGCTAGTTTATCTGAAAACAATATATTGTTTATCCAAAAAATAGAAAGTTTTTTTTTTGGAAAATGTCTTATAACTCAGTACCTATATTTCAATATCCATACAAAAATTTTTTTCTGACACGGTAGGTACGGCTTCTGCTAGTTTATTTTATTTATTTTTATATTTTATAGTTTATCCTTCTTCGTTTACTTTGCAAGATTTAGTTATCACGAAAAAAAAAAAAATATTGACAGGATTATTATATGTATCTAGCTAACGACAGTGCATCCTTTCATCATAGTTAACTGTCCATGGTAAATCCTTTTTTTCTCATTAAATAATACAAAATAAGAATCCCTTTTGGTCCAATACTCCAGGGTTTGTATAGAAGTGCAGAGATGGATGATAATAAATTATAAGGCTTCTTCCAATAGTATATTATGTACATAATAAAAACCCGATAATATAATAAAATAGTGTCCAGTTGCACAATGCTTTTTTTATATTTCCTTTTTTCTTTTGTCACGACTTTTGTATTTACAATTTCTTTTTATTGAACTTAAATCTCTTTTTACTTCGTATTCCAGTTAGACTAAAATTTATTAAAAAAGAAATCTTTAAAACAACACAATTTAAATGTGATGATGTCTTATGCCCGCTTCTTTTATCACGGCTAAAATTTTTATTAAAATCTGTTAAGTTGTCAAAACTGTTGGAATTGAAAATTAAATTAACTTGTTTTGTTTGTTTATTAATAGTATGCAGTGAAACTTAAATTTATATTTTAATTTATAACGATTCTTATCAAACATTTTTTTTTTTGTTTTTCATCAAAAATAAATTTAAGTAATTTAAGCAAACAAAAACTCCAAGAACTAGGCGCGTCACACAACCCACCCTTTTTTAATTTTAAATACATTTTTTTAATTCAATTACTTGGTTGGAATTTATTGAAAATATTTCTTACACATTCCTTTAAAATTTCTTAAATTTGGATGAGTGGTCATTGTATCATTGTATTGTTTTGTGAAATTTGGTACAAATAATGATTTACGGATGTTGAATTTATTATCAATGCCTATTTTTGTCAAGATGGGGGTTAATTAAGGCCGCTATAAGATACCTACGAAATTAAAAAAATACCAAAAAAATATTTTCTAATTCAGCCAATTTTTTGCAGAGTTCCTAAAATATCTTTCGCAAATTATTAATTACGAATTTTTATCATTCTTTATCGATTTTCTCACGAACGAATTAAAAATATAGTTCACAAACGATAAAAATGTTCGATCTATAAAAATCTATAGTTCTCCCACGAACAAACTAAATCAATTTTTTTTCTGTATCTCTCGTTCGTGAGAGAAGATTGGAAAAATACAATTCAAAAAGAATATGGTTCTCTCATTCTTCCTCAAGTATCCATTCAGCTCGGTTGTGAAGTGAAAAACTTTGAAAAAGACGAAACATTTTGAAAAGAGTTCACTATTTTTAAAAAGTGGAAAATTTCTTTAAAATTAAAAAAATTTGAGAAAAGTCAAAATCAAACATCAAAAATTTTGCTAAATGTCAAAAATTTTGGAAAAAGTCAAAAAATTTTAAAAAAGTAAAAAAAATTGAAAAAAACAAAAATTGAAAAAGTGAAAAAATTTGAAAAACTCATTTTGACATTTTGCTTCTTATTTGAATGGATCTGCAATAGTTTCCACGTGGTAAATTCGGGAACGAACCATATTTTAAAGATCCTAACTGATTTGGTTCGATCGTGAAAACAAATTTTATTTTAAGGATCCAAAAAATAACTAGCCCTATCGAGGTATCCGTTCGGAAGAAATTTTTCTCCGATATGTTCGAAATCGGAGAATTTTCTATCGAGGAATCCGTTCCTATAAGCATTTCGAACAGATCTTCCGACGAAATACATCGCATTCCATCGCGCAGCGGCGCAATGCGATTAGTCAACAATTTTTGACAGCTATGCGTTGAATTTCTTCAGAAGTTGTCCGATGAAAAATCATTGCGGAATCTGTTCGGAAATGGCAACTACAAAATTGTAAGTAAAATAGTCAAACGAACGCGATTGTTTGCTTCATTTTATTTCGTTCCGCAACGGATGCCTTGAAAATAAACTGAGTTCAGATCGGAGTGCACTTTCGTATCGGAAATTCTCCGAACGAATACCTCGATAGCGATCGAATCAAAAATAAAATTCCCTTTTGAACGAAAGAACGAATTATATTTTATCGCTCTTCGAACCTTGATTTTTTGTCTAAAATATCTTAAAATATGTGCTTCAATGCACTTGGTACACTTTCTATTAATTTTCGTCAAGATTCAAGAAACAGTCATAGATAGATTTTTTACTTCTAAAAGAATTTTTAAATTTGTTTAATGCTAAATGTGGTGGTGTGTACAAATTCGACGAATTTAACTACAATTTTAATAAATCGTCCTTACTTCATTCTTATCCAACTAGTGGGTAAAAATCCAATTCTTAAATAATACATTATTATGCTGAAAACCACTTCAATTCACCCCAAATAGACCCTTAAGAGTAAAACAATACAAAATAATTCAATTCTTTTAAAATATATCTAACAACACCCCCGCTGATAAATTTGCCACCTAAGGGTTTCAACGAATATAAATTATTCCTACAGCTTCTAGGGGATAATCCAAAATGCCACATGAAACATGGAAAATGGAAATTCAATTAAAGTGTTTGTTTTTTTTTGTTTCTCTTTTTTACAGCAAAACAAAAATAGAAAACATTTTTATTTATTTTTATCCTTCCATGACGTGAATTTTTTTGTGTCTTTGTTTAGGTTTTTATTGTATTTGTTTGAAACGTCACAGAAACTATTTGTTGTGTCATATTTTCAGGTGAATATCAAAAACACAACAAAAACGAACACCAACTTATATTGTGGGAACATTATATTTTGAACTGACTGACAGTGTATTTAATTGGAATGTAGGTATACAGTATACACACTAAGAAGCTATTCATGATTGAAGTATACATATACAAGCAACGTTCTAGTGTTCATGTTACATGCTACATGCATCATCAAGGACATTTTTAAAATGACAGCAAATTCATCCCAAATTTATTTTTCATGGTAAAAAGGGAATTTCAAATTTTTAAAATATGAAGATATGTGCAATGACACTTGCATTTTATATATATATATTTTATTTTTTGGAGGAGAGGATGGCGACTTTTTGGCGTTAAAAGTCATGTCAATCATATTTTTCATAAAGCAAAATTTCCCAAGAAATTTAAAGTATGTACCTATGTATGTATGAGAAGTTGATTTTTTGTTTTTCGTCTTTCTTCAAATTGACTATGATGGTGAAGTGAATGATGATTATTACTTTCGAGAAAGGAAAGGACATTTTGAAGTTTTGCATTTTAAACGATTTTTTAAAAAAAAAATCAATAAGTTGTGTAGGTATATGAAACGTCGTAAAACTGGTGAGAGAAAATCTTGAATATTTTTTTAATATTTACTTTTCAAATGAAAAATGAATGTGTTCTACATTATTTAAAAAAAATTTCCGAACCTATTAATTCCCCTAAACTTACACATTTAAAGAAAAACAATCATACATCTTTATTTGTATAAATCGGGTCAAGTTGGAGAAAATTGAAAATAACATAAAAACCTTCTTTTAATTTGACTTCAATCCTTGCTCTAAAATCCTATTTCCACTTAGTAAGCAGCAGAGTAAACAAGATTTAGTTATTTTTGATTTTCTCAAAAACTAGAAGTCATTTTAATGTTTGGCTAAAAATTGATAACAGCATTTAATATTTAAAACAAAAATACTGCTTTTAACATATAATTTTGAAAAAAAAAAATAGTTTGAACAAATTTTTTTAAATTTTTTTTCAAACTTTCAAGTTTGAAAATTAATTTTTTGCAAACTATTCAATTAATAAACCAATCTAATTTAAAAATATTTAATAGATTAATTACTGGCATTAAAAAAAGTTATAACAAGACATTGTACTTGATTAATTAATTGAACGCGTGAAAACCGTAAAACTTTTAACATATAAGCGACGATCACAAACACCTTATTGTTTTTACAGAATTGTTTTTGTGATCGTCGCTTATGTTAAAAGACATTGTACGTTTTGCCGTTGGTTTTTAATAATTTTTTTTTCTAATTCAAGTCTCCCTCCAGTCTAAACGGGGGAAATAGATCCCCCTCCTTAACGATTTTTTTCTTGTCTCGACCCATTCAACATGCCGCCGATAGCCCTTTTTCGCATCTTATGCAAAACACCCTGTATAGAGGTTTGGTTTATAAATTGGCAACACTGTTTCTACTGACGGTAAGACAGATGATTTTGTTCAGTATAATTTGCCATTTCACGTGATTTGCAAATTGAGCATTATATATTTCTGAAATATATAGAAGATCTCAACAATCTCACAAATATCGCTCCAAAATTTCTCAGTTTTGTCGTCAAATACTGAGGAAAAATTTATCTATTCTACTGCTAAATTTTTGACGAAGAAAAATTAGTGGGAGCTCTGAAATATTAATTGAACAAATAAGTATGAAAAAATATACGGATTGTAGGTGTCGCTTTGACGTTTTCAAGGGTTAACGAAGGTGTGTTTGATTTGTTTTTTTTTTTGCACAAAAAGTTTTTAAAATTCACGGAAAGTAAGTTAACTTTTTTAGTAAATTGTTCATTTGAATCCTTGTAAATGGGCTGTAAAAAATTTCCTTTCCCTTTTAAAGTTGAAGACCCCTAAAATCAGTTTGTATATAATGCTACTAATGTGGCAAACACAACAAAACAAAACACGATTTGAATTTGAAAGAAATATAAGTTTTAAAATTTAAAAATGCATTTTTTCATTTTAAATCTTTCCAGCTGAATACACAAAGACTTTCGGTAAATTTCAGTCCAAAAATGTATGTCTCGTTGCGGACGCTTTGGTGTGAATGCAGTTTAACGAGATGACACGAAAACTTATTTATTTATTTATTTAACAAACATAATTTATAAAATAAATTTATAAAATTATTCAAAAACTAAGGCATCAGGGCAACAGGACCATAGACGTCATTTTTGTCGATTTACATTTTATATAAATATAAGAAAACATAAGTTTTTTTTTTTTCATCTAGTGGCCAGTCCTAGTCTAGTGTTATTACACTAGGGTTTGCACTTTGAAAAAGTGAAGAATGCACAAAATTATCTTGTGTGTTCTACATTCCACTTCACTTTCCATTTTTCAATTTGAAAACCAAAAATTTCATCAAGTTGAAAAAATCATTCTGAAATTATGGAAGATCTGGATCCAAGCTACTATAGGAAGTTCATACCAACTAGATTAGATACCCTGTTCACCCTCAAGATAATCTAAAATTTGTATTTTTTTTTTTTTTAAACAAAGTAGTTAAAAGCACTAAATCATTTTAACACAGTTTAATTCCGTAAGAGAATCTTAGTCAATTAAAATTAAATAAATAGGCATTTAAAAAGTAAAATTGTTTATCAGAGCACATTCTCAATTACTATGTACGAGTACGAACAGTACATACATCAATTTTTGTTCTGCGCTCTTTAACACCAGAATTACACAATTTATCATTGTTATTACCGAGATTATGTTTAATGGTTTCAATTCTTCTTTTCTTTTTCTTTTTTTTTGTCTCGTTATTTTCTTCCAAAGACCAAACGTTCATTAAATAGTAAAAACACCCAACCATCTTTAGTCGTCCTGATGATGGTTATATATGTATTTACTCGTATATATATATATAAATATATATTGGCTTAATATAGCAGAAGAAAAGCACTGCCCTCTTGAATATTATTTTTATTCTTTATTTTTTTTCTAAGAGAGAAAAACAAAATCAATCATCCAAAAGAAAAACCAAACTGCAAATGATGGTTTGAAGAAAAGAACAATATTAATGGAAACAGAAGGCGTTGTACAATGTACAGTGGTTTAAAATGCAAATAAAGCTGGACAAAAAAATGTTAAGAAATGAAAATTCAGTGTGAATTTTTGTATTTTCTATTCCTTTTGAGATTGGAAAAGATGTTTTGTCATATTTTCAAGATTTAAATATCCTACTACAAGGTGGCGCGCGCTAAAGTATTGATAACGGAAGATGCTATCATTTTCGCAAATGGCGACAAATGTCAATTCGAAACAATAGGCTTGTTCAGGAAAATGAAATCTCGGAGATCTCAGCAATCTCCAGTTACATGAACAGAATTCCTCGGCAAAATTTCTCAGCTTTTCTGTCAAAATGTTTAGAAAAAAAATCTTGGATTCGCTTGTTCATTTTTTGAGGGAGAAAAATCTATGAGATCTTATTTTTCTGAACGTGTTCTTTAGGAGTATAATGATTTATGTGACGTTTTGATCTGTATTTTGTATCTGTTTACTTTACAAAGTTCGAAATAGAATTGACATTTCCCGCCATTTGCAAAAGTTATAGCATCTTCCTCTAGGGTGATGCGGCTTTTACGCCAGCTTTTACATAGGTACATATATTAAGTTATTCATAGAAAATCATCAGCGTGAAATTTTCAGTTATAATACTTTTTAAAATTTTAATCAATTGTTGTCGCAACACATGATTGAGATTTTTAAGTCACAGGCCTGGTTTTCCACGAGTTGTCATGTCGAGCCAGCAGTTGATCTTATTTGTAATTTATGACTAATGTCAAACCTTTCCTCAATGCTTTTTATTTGTTCCGTATATTTATATACAATTCAAAATATGACTGTGGAATCCATTCTTTTTTTTTCATTTCACGGGAGAAGGTACTAGTACAGAAATTAAAATTAAAATCGCAAGATTGGCTAGAACTTTGGCAAAACTTAATTCTAATTTTTTAAGTTCGAGGGAATTAACTATTAACTAATGTGAAATTTCAAACTTATATTCCACAACTCTTTTTTCGAGATAAAATTAATTGATTTATAAATTTCAAAGTTAATATACCTTAAAAAAAATATAGAATGAAAATTTTGTTTGTATTTCATTTCACGAAAGATGAAATATGTAATTTGAATTACAAGTGAATTCACTGAATCTGTGTGAAATAAAATTCTAAGAAAAATCAAGGCATTTTCATCGTTTTGTTTACGTTGCTTTGATTATTTCAATATTAACATATAGAAATGTTTTAAAATCAATTTTTCTCCCAACTAAATTTGCACTCTGAACCCACTGTGTTTTGGTGATAGAAGTGGAAGAATTATTCAAGAGCACAATTCTGGTGTAAAAAAAAGGTGGTTGGTTTTTACAGAACCTCGATATGTACCTACAAGTGGAAGAGTCTGTTACCGATGAAGAGGAATTTCTGTCGTCGAAGTTTTACTTCGAAGTAGATTTTTGTTCTCCCTAATATACCTACTACACATACACACATCATCCATCCAAAAAATAAAGAAAAACCCCTAAGGGAACCACAAGAAAAAAAAAACAAACATTTTTCACGTACAGTTTTCTTCAGAACATATAATAATAAAGTATTACAACAAATTGCACACAATCGAAATAGTGAAAGAAGGGAGGAGTCTGTATCATTATTGATAATAATTTACCAAATGACAATGACAAAAAAGAATACCAGTTTAAGTTTTTAAAGAAGTAAGATGTGAAATTTTCGATATTTTATTTTACAGCTTTTCACATAAATATTACGAAAAATTAAATGACAAATAACATCAATTTTTTTTACACTTTTTTTGCCTTAATCTTTTCTCATTTGATCATGAGCATTATGTTTAGAAAATGTTGTTTGTGGAATGCATTAATTTTTCATTTCACATGATATAATTTCCCTTTTTTATATAATAATTTATTCAAAAGAATGTAAACCTAGTGAAATCAACTGTCGTAAATTTGTCGTGAAGGAAACAAAATTGTAGCACTTAATTTTTTTTATAACCCCTGGAAATGCTATCTTCACAGTCAAGTTGGAATAACCACTCCCAAAAAAGCGAAAAATTAACTCACAACTGAAAATAGAATCCACCTTATTGTGAGTTTCACACGAAAAATATTTCGCCGTAAAATTTGTTGTTCCCCCGGAATTTTAAAAGCTATTGTAAGTTTCGCCCCAACGAAATTTCGTTCGCCTACTTAAAATAAGTGAACATTTAGGCTGTCAATAACATTACATTCCGCCAGAAATGATTGTTCACAATAAGGGGAATTTTTTAACACAAGATTTCGGGTGAAACTCACAATAGGCGAAAAGTGAAATATCAAATTTTCCGGGTGGAATGTTGTTCGGGCGAAACTAAATATAAGGCTGAATATGTTTTGTAATTAAAAGTTAAAATTACCACCTCTCAAAAAAGGATAAAATTAATTTAAAACAGAAAAAATTAATATTTAAATAACTGTCGTCAATTTGTCGTAAAATTGTCATGAAACAAAAAAAATAAAGTCACTTTATTGGTTTCGAAACTTAAGATATTAAAAATTTTAGATTAACGAAAATTGAAACATGCCCCACAATCCCCACATGTCCTAAAAGTCAAATTATTCATCGTATAGGTCGAGTCCCTATTTATAGATTATATGGTACCTACATCTTGATTGCATAGTTAACAACTGATTAATTCATTGTCAAAACGTCAGCATTATTTACCTAAAAGGCCGGACAATCAAAACGTGCCATTTAAATTACAAACGTGACGTTTCTCATGAATTGATCCGCACAAATTGAAATTATTGTGTATCCCGCTATACTCTATAGGTATATAGCTTGATATATGTAATCTACTCTTGATGAATTCAATTGACCGTAGATAATCATGGCTAAGAGCAGAAAATTAGGATGAAAATCGAATGATTTAACAAAGCTATACGTACTTCCATACATAATGTAGCCGCCTTCCTTTAAACCACCACCACCATCACCATTACAAAAAAAAAAAAAAACACATTCAAATCCCCACCCCCTGAATGACTAGCTTGCTGGTTCTTAAATGAAATTCAATATTAATTGAATAATCAAGTTGAATCCATTCATTCATTGCGGGAGGGTCAAAAGAACACAATTTCCGGGCACGTCAATTGAAAATGTTATTTGTGCGATATTGGCTATAAAATTAAGTAGGTACATATCCATACAATATACAACAAAAACATTAAATGAGCAATTGTATAGTCATCCTTTTATCTATGGACGTGAATTAATTATATTCTTAGGAAATAATGTCAATATAGCCTTTGTTTTTGAAGGTTTAATACTGGTTAAAATAATAAATTTAAAGTAGAACCCGGTTAATTGTTTTGGACATCTAGAATGAATTTAAAATAACAATTTTTTTTGAATTTTATAACTCCTCAAAAGAATACAGGTGTTCCTGCTCAAGTGAATTTTAGATAAGGGAGAAATATTTTAATATAGTTCATTCAGATTGAATAGAAATTCCCTTTTCGCAGCTTTTTCTGTTTCTTAGGTAAATTTATATACTTTTTTAAACTTCTTCAAAGATTTCAACAATAAGGTGTGGAAATATTGTGGAACGTATTCGTTTTCGATTTACTAGGAGGCACTGTATTTTTCATAATTCCATTAAAATTAAACCTAGTACTCACATCTCGTAAAATTAAAAATGATGCATTCCACAATCTTTTAATGGTCAGTGTGAAATTTTAAACTTTACATTCCACAGCTTCTATTTTGCATCACTCCTAATTCGACTGTCATATGTTACACTTTTCTACACTAAGTAGCTTTTTCTCTTATGATCCCATACTGAAAAATTGAAAATATGGCCATAAGAAGATTGTGGAATGCATTGATTTTTCATTTCACGAGAGGTGAGCACTAGGCTTAAGAGTTAAGAGTGGAAAGTCCGATTTGCTAAGGAAACTATATGCGAATTACATTACGAACCTAACTTCCTAGTAAATCGAAAACGAATACGTTCCACAATATTTTCACATCGAATATTTTTAATTTGTGGGCCAATTAAAAAAAATAAACTTTTTCCTTTTAACTAATTTTGCGAAAAATTAGTTCTCACTCAATCTGAATGAAATAAGTTAAAATATTTTTCACTTATCTAACATTTATTTAAGCAGGAACACCTATACTTTTCGTGGAATACGTTCTACAATATTTCCACACAGAATATTTGAAATTTTCGAACAAGTTTAAAAAAAAAAATATGAACATTTGTCAGTTTACTTATTTTATTTAATAATAAAAGCTACTGGAATTTTTCAGGTTAAAATATTTTTTTATTCATTTAAAACTCATTTAAGTGGGAACACCTGTATCTAATGGTAGAGTTGTTTTATATATCAAAAAGTAGTGTATTGTTTTATATTTCATACCGATTTACTAAAGTGTTAACAGTGAGTTTGCTCACAAGGAAAAAAATTAAATTAATTTTACTTTCTCTCCCCCTCTCCGCCTCTCACCTCCCCCCCATCCCTTTTTCCTAAAAGTATATATCCAACAAAAAAAAGATTTACCTTGAACACAAAAATACAAAAGAAAAAAATAATGCTATTGACCTACCCCATAGTAATTAATTTATTTTACGAGAGAAAGAAGAACCTTTTAATTGAAAAATCGTTTGTGAAAAGATAAGGTTGCTGCTTCCACTGACGTTGAAAATGTGTTTTATAGTTTTTATTTTAATTTTAATTTTTTGCTTTTCCCTCAAAGAAGACAACAAAGTGATAAGTTTTTCAAAGCTCAGTTAAAATGATCGTTTATTTTTATAATCATTAAAAATATATTTTCTAGGAATCAATAAAGCAGCTGTATTAAAATGTTCTTTCTTTTTTAATATTGAACGAGTATGAAATATTCCTTTTTAAATAAATTATTATTTTTGTGGACTATCTATATTCATTCATATGAGAAATCCTTTTAAATATTATCACAGCAGACTTGTTAATTAATTGCCTGCAAAATATGAAGTTTTAAATTTAGTTTTCTTAGAAATACAATTAGTTCTTTTATTACCACTCAATAAAGATGCAAATGATACAAAAATATGAGAGAACAAATTGAATGTGGTATTTCTTGGAATTGAACTCACAAACTTTGAAACCATAAATATACATATAAGTCAATAAAGTATTATTTAAACTAATTAATATTGAAATGGAAATCAGTGAGCGCAAAGCCTGTAGCAAACAATTAAAGTGAAAAGAAGTGTATGATGTGCATATATGTTTCAAAGCTTGTATTTTATGGCCTTTACTTAATTAGGAGAAACAGCTGCTGTATCGTAGAAACTTTTGACATTATTTATATTTAAATTAAATTTTTCTTTATATATAAATTGTGAAATGTAGCTTTGTAAATTTTACGCGACGCTATATGAAGATTTTATTCATCCCGATAATCAAATAAATCGTCGGCATCGTGAGGCATGAACTTTGGGAATTTTTACTTTTTGAAATGGTTTTCAGATTATTTAATTTTTTTTATCAAAAGGAACTAAGTGCCAATTTTTTGTATATACAAAATAAATGGCACCATCCCCTTTAAATGGGTCTTTTGGACCAAACCGGACGCATCACAGCATTGTCACTTTATTTGATAAAAAAAGGTTTAAAATCCTTTATGATGCTTGAACAATGATAACTGAATTTGAGTAGGTTTATTGTTATCCATTTTCAATCTCTGGATAAGAGGTTGCCCTGCTTACAGAATGCATATTTTTATTTGTTTCGTGTAAAAAAATATCTTTAATCAAACTTAACATTGTTGAAATGTAAAAGAATAGTCCAAAAAAGCGGTTTTCGCTATGCAAGTCTCCACATCTGTTCGTCTTTACGTCCTTACGTTTTTACGTCCTTACGTCTTTTTTCCTTAAGTCTTTTTTCCTTACGTCTTTTTTCCTTACGTCTTTTTTCCTTACGTCTTTTTTCCTTACGTCTTTTTTCCTTACGTCTTTTTTCCTTACGTCTTTTTTCCTTACGTCTTTTTCCTTACGTCTTTTTCCTTACGTCTTTTTCCTTACGTATTTACGTCCTTACTTCTTTACGTCCTTACTTTTTTACGTCCTTACTTCTTTACGTCCTTACTTCTTTACGTCCTTACGTCTTTACATCTTTACGTCCTTATGTCTACATCTATGTCTTTACGTCCTTACGTCCGTACGTCCTTACGTCCGTACGTCCTTACGTCCGTACGTCTGTACGTCCTTACGTCCGTACGTCTGTACGTCCTTCCGTCCGTACGTCCTTACGTCCGTACGTCCTTACGTCCGTACGTCCGTACGTCCTTACGTCCGTACGTCCGTACGTCCTTACGTCCGTACGTCCGTACGTCCTTACGTCCGTACGTCCTTACGTCCGTACGTCCGTACGTCCTTAGGTCCGTACGTCCGTACGTCCTTACGTCTACGTTTTTACGTCCTTACCTATGTATTTACGTCTGCGTATTTGAAGATCTCCGTCTGTACCTTTGTAACTCTGTACCTCTGTTCGTCTGTAAAGCGTTAGACAAAAAATGCGTGCCGATTTTGAAACCCGTAAAATTTTACTCACGGGAAGTACCTACCTACACTCACTTTAAGACACGTGTCTACCAAAAATATATAATGTTTTTGATCCAAAGAACTTTTATGTCTGTCAATTTAGCATTACCACTTCAAAATTCAAAATTGTCGTGTATTCAAAAACAAGTGTCGCACTTGTTTGTTCCCTAGTAATGTTAACTTAATTCTCTAGTTAGCATTACCACACCTCAAAATGAAGTCAAATAAAAAAATTAAATATTTGACTAATTGTCGTGAATTTTTCGTAAATTTGTCGTGAGACAAAAAATAAAAACATATCGCTTGTTTCAAAATTGCACCTGGCAATGCTAACTTGAAGATAAAGTTTGCATTACCACCCCCCAAAATGAACTCAAAACAAAAAAAGCAATGTTTAAATATTTTTCGTAAGTTTGTCGTAAAATTATCGTGAATGAAAAGAAATTTCTCTCGATTTCTTTCCACAATAAATCCAGCATTATCGATTTGATTTTTTTTCCTAAAACATTTTTTCATATGGAATTTGTTTAAAAAATTGTCGCTCGACGTCCTTAAATAAGTTTTCGACACAAAAATAATTTTTTCTTTTTAAACTTATTTAAAGACGTCGAGCAAGGGAAACATTTGGTAAAAAATATTTATATAAGAGTTTGCGTGTAGAAATTTTGCTTAGTGGCTATAAACTTACCAAAACACCGCTATAATCATACATATTTCTCTCATAAGGATTTTTCTCAATTTTTAAAATATTGTAAAATAAAAAAAATCTAAATGTTCGTATAATCAAGTGAAACAGAGTGTATATCTATAAACAAGAAAAAAAAGAGAAAAACTCTGCTTGGTCAGCGAAACTTTGATCAGAGCTTTTCCTTCCTTTTTCCATACATCGTTGAATTAGCTCAATATTAATTTAATACACTGCTCTATGGGCTTGTTAGACGACGAGTTGCCTATTATCCTTATTAGTTTTGACCTTGTAAATGGGTGGATGTTTATTCACAGAACAATTCCATATTAAATGTCTACCATTGCATACAGAATGTAGTTTCTGTTGGGAGTAGAAGCATATTGAAAAATGTAATGTTACCATTGCAGCTAAAGTTTACATCATTCATATACCCACACATATGAACATTATGTATATGTACATCTCACATTTTATGTCATTAACAGCAGCTGCCATTGTTCTCACAATCGACAATGTACATATGTATTTCTTTTTATTTTATTTTTTTGTCTGTGTTGCGTAGATGGGACAAAATAGATTTACCAATTTATTCAAGTCGACACACGACGACGACTAGATCTTCTATAAATATGTACAAGAGTCTTATCCCTGACTTCGATATATTGAAAATGGAACGATAAACGCATCTCATTGCATATAAATGAAAATGACATTCAATTCATTGAAATTTAGAATTATATAGCCTTTAAATTGGAATTAGGAGGTGCAAGGGTATACAAGGGAATTTATATCCGTTTGCCATAACACAAACATACATACATATAATATTCTCTCTGTGCAAACTTACATTATTTTTGTTTCTTTGTAGAAGGAAAAACAAACAATTCAAACATTGCGAAGCGATATATTTTTTTCTTTGCAAAACGATATAAATTTGCAAAATAAAAATTGCGAATAATTGCCAAACGAACATATGAATATGAAAACACGAAGGAATTTTTGTAATGAGCTTTATTTGTATTTCTCAAGGGGTCACCATTGTTTGGCAAAATTCATTTGGCATTTCTTTGTTTCGCTTTAGTCGTTAAATATTTCGTTTAATTCGCAATCCACAATTGGCAATTTACGTTTGGTTTTTTATTCATTAAGTTTTTCAATCATTACGCAATTAACATTCGGGGTTTTTTTATTTCGCCTTTTTTAAAAAATATTTTCAATCTTTTCGCAAAAATCATTAAGCAATTTGTTGTTTCGTTTTTTTGTTACCTTGTTTGATATTTGGCCAATTGTTTTTTTCGCGAAATAACGTTTCGCCGTTTCATTATTTCGCAAAATATCACTTCGCCGTTTTATTATTTCGCTGATAGATCATTTCGCCGTTTAGTTGTTTTGATAATTAATATTAATGTTTTTTTGAGAAGTAATTTTTGTATATGGAAAATCGTTCATTTTTAAGTATTTTTCGGTGACGTGGAATAAGGCCCAACGAAAGAAGACCAAATCTCAAATTTTGCCTTATTTCGTTTTGAAAATGGAAATAACGACAAATTGGCTTTATTTCATTTCGAAAACGAAATAAGGCCAAATTTGATTTAGAAACCTCGCACTTACCCCAAATCCTATAGTGTACCCAAGCAGGGGGGTTGCAGGGGGACAACATGCACCCCATACATACCTCACTGTTTGTACAAGCCAAAAAATTGCAAAACAATTGAAAGCCAAATAAAAAAAAGCGAAACAACAAAATGCCAAATAAAAAAAGCGAAAGAATAAATTGCTAAATAAAAAAAAGCAAAACAACAAAATGCCAAATACAAAATTGCGGAAATTAAAAAAATCAAATCGAACTAAAAACTAAATGAAAATTGCGAAATGAAAAATGCGAAATGATAATTTCTCAAATCATTTAAAAACCGAAACGTGATTTGCAAAACCAAAAATGCGAAATAACAAAATGCTAAACAAACAAAATGCGGACTGAAAAGCGGCGAAATTAACCCCCGCGAAACGTTAGTTTGCCAGACAATTCTTGCGAAAGATACCATACCCTTTCTCATGACTGCTTAAAAATATCCTAAATTTGGACCATTTTAGAGGATTTATGTTATTTGTATCCCTTTGAGTTATTGCATCGATAAGTACATAGTATCAAAATTCACAACTTGCCATTTTTAGATTTAAATCCATCAAAAGAGTATTTAGTGACATTTTGCAATAAACCGACGAAATTTCGTTTTTTTTTTGTTAATTTTTCGAAAATTATGAAAAACAGCTTAGAATTAAATATTGCCAATCAACTAGCCTTATTTTAAGTTTCATCCAAACAACATTCCATCTGGAAAATTTGATATTTCACTTTTCGCCTATTGTGAGTTTCACCCGAAATTTCAATTTCGAAAAATTCCCCTCATTGGCAGCCTTATTCACAAATTTTCATTTATTTTGTAGGCGAACGAAATTTCACAATAGCTCACAATAGCTTTTAAAATTTCGGGCGACAAAAAAATTTTAAGGTGAAATATATTTTTCAGGTGAAACTAACAATCAGACATTTCACATTAACTATTTCGATTCAACGAAAAAGTTCAAAGAAGGAGTTTTAGGGTAATAGTACTGGGATTTGCCTATTACTCCTTGTTCTGATGCGTCGCAAGTAGGCTCCAATATTTATAATTTTTTTTCATAAAATTGTAAAATACAACATATTAATTGTTTTTCTTTTCTTATTTCAGGTATGTACACGCAAAATTAATTTTTGTATTACCTTTCAAAGTATGTAAGTTCATAGTTTGGTATTTTATTTTTTTTTTTGTAAAATTTTTGTAAAAAAAATTAACAGGCTGTCTCAAACTCCAATGAAATTTTTCCGATAAAAATGAACAAAAATTTAAGATGTAAAAAAAAAACACTTTCCGCTCTACTATCGCTCTTTTCGCAATCGATGACAACATTGGTCAACGTATCAACCAGGACTCAGACTGCGTAAATCTAAAATGATCGCTCAATAGAACGATAATTTTTTTGACAATTAAGCTCTCTCTATTCTTCCGTATGAATATGGTAGAGTCATTTATTGTCAACCGACCATACTTCAATCGTAATCTGGGGCCAAGGATGTTCCTATCCTTCACAAAAGGGATTTGGGGGAATTTTACAATTCTTCCACCCGAAGTTGCTTGCAAGACTCTTTTTTTTTTCGGAAACATTAACCAAATATGAATATTGCTAATTATGAAAAAATAAATTCTCTCCGATACAAATATCAAGGTCGCGTTAACGTCAAGTGTTTATTCCACAGGAAGTCATTTCCGTTTTTAAGTTATGTGCTTTTCGATATCAAGGAAATTATGAGTTACCAAGACACAATAAGCATTATTAAGTTACATAGTTGTTAAACACATGTAAATGTCCACTTTATTTTAATTTAATACTATATACTCGTAAATATGATGATTAAATTGCGATGCAAATTTCAAATAATAAAAGTTTAAAAAAAAAGAAAAAACAATTTCAACGTTCAACGTGAATGACAGAAATCCTTATGTGCCATCATGAACAAAACGTGACCATTAAAACAGTCAACTCCAATACCATTATGTTAATTTCCTTTTTTTTCAATCATGCAAAAATAATGTTCAATATAAATATACATATGTACCTATTTACATACGAGTATAACTATACTTGGGCGCCACTTTGATTTCTTATTGATTTTTTTCGAAAAAAAAAAAAAATCAGGAAAAAAGAAAATTCACAATACAATCTAAGAGAGTTCTTGGACAAGTCTTACTTATAATTGACCCACATATTGTGAACAATTGACAGAAGTGCAATCGGTATATGTAACCAACTCAATATACATACATATTACATACATATGTACAACATTTCACTGATGCTTCATAACGTCGTCGTCGTCATTCTGTATACGTCATATAAACGTGGTAAGCGCACTGCATACGAAATAGTATTTACCTGGCAAACGCGAATTAAGCTTAGTTACCCCGCACTCACTCACTCTTCCTCTCTCTCTCTATATACATATATATCTCTACTACTGCACATTTATAGTTCAGTTCAGAATCCATAAAGTGCTATCCTTTTTGTTGTTTGAGACTCGTGTTCGATGAACCGTGATGCAGTTCACACGCGTGACAACAAGAAGTGGTTGAGAAGCAAAATCAAGTATAACAAACTTTATTGTTCATTGTTGCAGGGATTCTTAGCAAAACTTCTATCTCTCTAAGTGGTGTGTGTCACCCATCAACCATCACTCAATAACCATTCATTGAGGGAACGGGTTTTAGTTTAAATTATAATGACGCAGGTGGAAGTACCTGGGGATTATTGGTGCAATATAAGTGAGGTTGAAAAATGACAACTACGTTCATTTGAATTAACTGAGTATTCTGAGAGATTTTGAGTACTTTTTTAAAGTGATTGCGTTTTTTACTATATGGTGAATTTTAGAACACACATGGGATGACATGATGTCCATGGATCTTAATCCACATAAACAGAAGGTTTATATTGACATTATGTCGAGAAATAACGTCCTTTCTGAAACGGTCTTTAGAACCATAGACTTAATGACCAAATCAAAGTCCCCAAAGGCTAAGGTCTTTATCAGTTTGAAAAAAAAAAGACTTAGGGACCGTCCGTTTGAATATTCATTTGGACATATTGTCGTCCACTCAAGGAGTTCATAATACCCGGCACTAGTTTTCTATATTTGGAACTTAAGTGACACTTACTTCAATTATGAAACTGGGTCTAAGTCTCTTTCACAGCTGCACCTGGAGAATTAAGTCAATTTTTTAGCAGAACTCATTCAAAGGCGGTCTTGAAAGATTCTAATTTTTTTTTAATAAAAATTAAATGCGTTGACATTACGAGGAAGACAAAATGTCCATGGGCCTTATGTCCATTTCCGCAGATCAAGGGTCCATGGACATTATATCCACGAATATAATGTCTATCCACCTAAATTTACATATATGAGGTCCAGTTCCACATTGCACAGTTAATTAATTAAGTTCCACTGAAGTCTTTCGTTTTGGCCCCTTAAGTATCACTATATCAGACTTTGGATGATATGAATAAAATGGAGCACATGCTCAGAGCAGCTACTATATAAAAATGCTTGTATTACAAATTTTGTTCATAACAAAATAGAGTGATATGAATAAAACAGAGCATTTGTGCCAAAATCCACTTTTCGGAGAAGGTTCTCCCTTTATTATGAACCAAACCAAATTTGAAATTGGGCCCAAATACCACAGCTTGAATTTTTAGAATACAAAAATTAATTGAGAAATGTTAAATTGTAAAACCTTTCTCGTCACAAATACAACGTGACAAAAATTTAAGAATTAATTCATGTGTGAAAATGGAATTGTTTCGGTCGGGCGCGATTTTAAATTTTGAAAATTTAATCAATGATTTTATTTAATAAGAACACCATCTTGTCAAATCATATCACTCTTCCCGTCACAAATATTACGTGAGAAAGATTAAGGAATTTATTAATGAATGAAAGTCGAAGTGTTTTACTCGGGCGCCATTTTGATAATTTAAATCAATGATTTTATTTGATTAGTAGGTACTACCATCTTATCAAAGCATATCACCCTTCTAGTGCCAAATATTACGTGAGAAATATTAAGGTATTTATTCATGGATGAAAGTCGAAGTGTTGAACTCGTGCGCCATTTTTAAAAATATATAAATTATTTTTAATTTTGTTTGATTAATACACCATTTTGTCAATTTATATCACCTTTCTCGTTCCAAATATTACATGCGAAGGATTCATGAACTAATGCAAGTATGAAGTTAGAAGTGTTTCAGTCGGGCGCCATTTTAAAATTAAATCAATGATTTTATTTAATTATTATACGTTCTTGTTAAATAATATAACCCTCTGGTCCCAAATATTATGTGAGAAAGAGTAAGGAATTCATTATATGAAAGTCGAAGTATTTCACTCGGGCGCCATTTTAAAAATTAAATGATTTTATTTTATTAGTTAACCATCTCATCAAACCATATCATGCCTCTGGTTCCAAATATTAAAAGAGAAAGATTAAGGAATTTATTCATGTATGCAAGTCGAAATTGTTCCACTCGGGCGCCATTTTGAACAAAAATAAATCGATGATTTTATTTATAATATTTGATTAAAATTAAAGAGAAACAGTAAATTCAGATTCTCATTAGTTACTGAAAGTGCTCAGACGTCATTAAATAATTTTTTTTTAACAATGTTTCTATTAGAGCCAGAATGGTCTAATTTTTCAATTTGTACACTGAATTAGCAAAACAAAATTACCTCACTCATCATTATCTCATCTTTTAATTATTATTTTTTGTTGCTAAGTAATTTACAAACAGTCACATTTTACCTAGATATATGTATGTATATAATGAGAAAATACCGTGAATCATTTTATTAGAATAATGACTAAAGTGCTCGAAATATTATATTCTTACGTTACAATAAGCATTTATTAAAAATCGATAACATTTCAAAGTAAAAAAAAAAAAAAAAAAAAAAAAAAAAACAAACAAACAAACAAACCCATTTTCGGCACATTTATTGTTCTTCATGTGGGGGGTTATCTAATTTTTCCCTTAATAATATCTATTACTCACATTTCACATAAAATAATCGTAAAATTGTTATTTTCATAAAATGCAAGTCTTTCTTTACCTATATAAAACCATCTGAGTGTCATAAACGGGTTGACATTGAAAGATATTCAAATGTGGTAGATATAAATTTAACTGTACTTTATTCACTTGGTACACTCAGAAAAAATGTTTTTTTTTGGGAATAAGGTTGCATAACCGTGATATAATTTTGTACAGGACACCTAATTTAAAAGTTATAAGATTAAAATTTACATGATTTAGACATACATATTTAAAAAAAAATATAAAATGCACGACTCGGTCTTTTTCAAACTTGTTAAAGGTTCCAATCTAATTACGAGGCCGACTTTTCACAGCTGTATCTTAAGACTGCGATATCGCATCATTTTCAAAAATATTGAAAAATATTGGAAATTTTGTGATTTTAATTATAGGAAAAACCTTAAAAAAGATTTTCAAGGGAACGAGAAAATTGTGAAAATTAAAACGATGTAACCTTGAAAATATTGACCGCACAGAAGAAACTGTACATACAGACACACGATTAGTACATTGCCTACAACTTTATTCTTAAAAAATTTTCTGTTAAATTCAATAGTTTCGAAAATACTCACGTTTTCCAAAATGGCGGCGGATTTTGTCAGTTTTTTCAGGAGAATTTTTTTTCTCTCGGTGTATGCAAATTCTTTCCCAAAAAAAAATACATTAAATCATCAGACGTCATCGGTCTCGAATGAAATTCAATTTACAATACTCGTAAAAAAAAGTAAAATAAAACCAACTATCGGAACGAATCAATTTCAATTTAATTCGCAATAAAAACGGCGAATGAAAAAAAAAAAAAATTAAAATAAAATAAAATAAAATAAAAAAAAAACTTTGAACTTCGATAATAATTTTCAATTTTATACTTCTGACTCCTGATTTTCTTTTTTTTTCTATATCGACGACCTAAACGAATGAAACGAATGAGACTTGTCCGCCGTGTGTCATGAGGGGGGGGGGGGGGGGGATCCTGGCCCTGAATAAACGAAGGGAAAGGCGTTCTTGTAATTTAATTTTTGTAATTTATTTTGCTTTTCTCTTTGACGATTGATTGAAAAATGTTATTCACAAGTCGTTTCGAGTTGAGTTGGCTTTGCGTGTTGAAATGCGATATCGACGTAAATATATATCACCAGGCGTTATGTCAGGAGGCAAAGTGATGTATTGATTTTTTTTTTCTGCTTTGGCAGAATAAGTAGGTACCCCCATTATTGAAAGGTGAAAGAAGGAGCTGCCTGAAAAATCACAGTTGCGGAACGAAAATTTAATTTGCATCGAAGTATAAGAAAGATAAATCGCTTGATTGGAGCTCATTTCCGAATGCAAAAAGGTTTTTTTTTATCTATAAAATAATGAAGCACCTAATGTAGAGATGAGGGTGTCGAGTCGATTGTAGAGAGTCATTCTGATAATTTTTATTTTGTTTATTGTTGCATCCTTGAAATGAAGCTGTATGTGTGAGGCGCCAATATGGAAGTTGTATTACTTTCTGATGAAATAATCGAAAAATAGGAAACACAAGTTCCAAGACCCTGAACAAACGTCAGACATATCAATTTCGAATAAATATTATTTTTCAATTTTTTGTTATTATTTTTGTTTTTGAGAAATCGAAGTTTCATATTCACAAAGTATCACTACTAAACCATAACAAAGTAGCGAAATGAATGCATCAAATGAGTTGTTGCAAGAAGCCTCCTAGGGGTTTTGTACATTTTTACAATCTGACAACATCAAACGGAAGTCGGTTTTTGTGTAATAAATTCTATTCTATGATATTGAAAAGTTTTTTTTTTTGTTTTTGCTCAACACATCGAGTCTTTTTTTATTAATCAAAATGATTGTCATTTCGGACAGATATAGGAGGTAGATAGAGAAAGACTGAAAGAAAAAAAGAAAAGATATTTCATTTAGACTTTGTTAAATTTTTCAAAAACTTTCTTGACAAATTAAAAACGACTTCTTTTTGTTTGAATTGATTTTTAGGTCAATTTACATTGAAAATTTGCTTAAAGTTCTTAAAATGAGTTTTTTTTTGTAGAGGTTACATACATAGGTTCTAAAACAAACAGGCAACTGTTAATGTGAATAAGTCTACGTAACCGTGGTCTAAGTTAGGTCGTAACCTCTCTTTATAAAGCAATGAGAATTCTTAACATATACTCGCATTAATAAACAAAAAATCATGTAGGTTTGCAGCAGTTAAGGAGAGTCCTTATTTATAGGGTGAAATGGGATAAATACTAAAAAAATTCACTTGCTTCATAAAAACGTATTTGAGTTTTTAAAGTAATACTTTGTGGATGGTTTTAGGACTAAATATTTTTTTTTATTTACTTTTTTTTAGGGTGAATTAGGGTAAACAAATATAAATGGTATCCAATTATAAAAATTCTTTTTGTATTTGAAAACGTATAATAATATGTTTTGGACAGTAGACTTAGGAGATGGCTGGTTAGATATTTTTCAAAGTTAAAAATTGGGTAATTGGTGAATTGGGGTAAAACCAAAAAATGTTATCCACCTTAACAAAAATGTTTTTGACTTTGTAAAGTAATTCTTAGAAGATGTTTTAGGGTTAAATATTTGCTTCTTAATTTAGCTATTTTTTTTTAAGGGAGAATAAGGTTTCCTATTTGAAAATTTCTATTGTGTTTGCAAAGGTAATCAATAATCATATTTAATTAGAGATAAACTCCTTAAATATTTTTATTTTTTTTTCAATATTAAGCTATTTTTAGGGCGAATTGGGGTAAAAACAATAAAAATAAAATATTTAATAAATATTTAATTCATATCTTAAAAATTCGTTTTGTGTTTCAAAAAGCAATAATAATATTTAATTTGGGAATGGGTGGCTAGATATTTTTCAAAATTAAGCTGTTTTTAGGGTGAAAATGGGGTTAACACCAAAAAATGTTACCTGATTTTAAAAATTCTATTTAATTTGAACAGTTATATTTAGAGAAAGGAGAATGGGATGACTTCGGCCATGAATATTTTTGTTTTTTTTAATTTTGATTTTATAGAGTGAAATCGGGTAAAAACAAAACAATGATAAGTATGTACATATGTATCTGTTTTTTTTTTTTTATTCTATTTAAGTTTAAAAAGTTTATGATTAGAGTATATTAACTAGATATTTTCCAAAATTTTATTTTATTTAAATTTACATATTTATAGAGTGAAACAGTGTTGAAACAAAAAAAAATTGACCGATTTTAAAAATCCTTTTTTTATTTGAAAAATTTAGAATATTTAATTAGAAAAAATTAAGCTATTTGTGTAGTAAATTGGGGTAAATACATTTCTGTTCTGGTAGGTATCCAATATACAAAAAAATTCTTTTGTGTTTGAATAGGTAATAAAATATTTAATTTAATTATTTGGACTTAAAGGGTGACTGACTTGATATTTTTTCAAATTTAAGTTATTTTTAGGGTGAAATGGAGTAAAAACAAAATAATATTACAGGATTTTAAAAATTCTTTACATTTTGAAAGATTTTATTTCTATAAAGGAGTAAAATGACGACTTCGGGGATAGAATATTTTTTTTAAATTTTGCTATTTATAGCGTACTAGAAACAAAAAATGGTACCTATCAGCTTTTTAATATTATTTCTATGTTTTTCAATTTTATAATTAAAGGATGCTGACGAGATATTTTCTTAAATTTAATTTAATTTAAATTTATGTATTTATAGGGTGAAATGGGGTAAAAACAAAAAATATTTCCGATTTTAAAATTTTGTTTGTGTATGAAATGTTATACTTAGAAGATGGTTGTACGCTTTCAAAAATGTGTTCCCTATGCAATTTCTAGTTTATAATAAAAAAATCACAAAATAAATATTTTCCACTTCCTTTTTTAGAATTGCCGCTTAACAGAAGCGTCTACACCTTTCCTTAGAAAAAACATTGTTCTACAAACAGTTTATATGTATAAAGTTTTTTTCTGTTTTGGAATTTTAAATAATGGGTCATTAGAGGTACTTTTTTCAACAAAAAGAAATAAAAAAAAATATATTGAGTGATGTTTACTGTCTTAGAAAACATCATTTCCCTTACATTTATTTTTTAAACATTATTTCTTTCCAATGTTGAGCGTAAATGTACCTTGAAAAACTTGAAAAAGATCCACTGTTTTCGATTTAATTTTGTTGTTCAGTGATGATATCTATTTCTGGTTTAATAGCTACGTCAGTAAGGAAAATTGTCATGTCTGGGTAAAAGAAGTTCAAGGGATTGGGGTCATAATTCTGTAAGTGTCAGAATTCGGTGTCCAAAATTCTGTATTGCAAATTGCTGTATTTTAAAGTCTGTATATCAATTCATAAAAAAATCTATAGCTGACCAATTTCCGAAACTAGCTGACCTTTTATGAGGATTGAGTTACCTTTCAAATGGTACATATTTTTTTCGAATATCCCATAAATGAGGTGCTAAAGGTACACGTGACCTTGTATAACCTTTAAAAAATTAAAAAGCTTATAAAAAAAAAATCTAAAGCTGACCAATTTCTGAAACTGCCTGACCTTTTATAAGGATTAAGTAACCTTTCAGATGGTATATACTTTTTTCGAATGTCCCACAAATGAGGTGATAAAAATCGCTATGACCTTGAAAAAAATTAAAAAAATTATTAAAAAAAAAAATTAGCCTGACCAATTACTGAAACTACATGACCTTTTATGACCTTTTACTGACCTTTTACTGACCTTTTAAATTGCATACTTGTTTTTTATAAATTCCTCTAATGAGGTGCTAAAAGTCTTATACTGATCTTGAATTTTTTTTTTAAATACATAAAAAAAACCTATGCCTGACAATTACTGAAACTAGCTGACCTTTCATCACGATCCGGTGGCCTTTCAGATGGTATACTTATTTTTGCGAATATCCCATAAATGAGGTGCCAAAAATCGCTAATGACCTTGAAAAAGTTCAAGCTTGGATTACAAGTTTTCTAAGCCTGACCAATTTCTGAAAATAGCTGACCTTTTATGACCAATTAGTAACCTTTTAGATGGCAAACTTTTTTTTGCAAATATCCCATATATGAGGTGATAAGATCCCGGAGCCAAATTTTGGTCTTACAGAATTTTGTAATACATTTTGACGACCGACATTTTTCTAAAACAAGACTAAAGTCTACATAGACAAGTCGGGTACGATTGAAGAAATAGAAACCAACATTACTCTCGTCATTGGCCAAATACTATTCGAAAAAATCAAAAAAACTTCATCCAAAAGAGTCCAAAGTGTATTTTGAAATAAAATTTCAAGGTACGTATCTCGAAACCCGTTCATAAGATTTGCCTTATACATCATGATTTAATTTTCATGAAATTCGATAAAACCCAAACTTTCCTTTTGTTCTTAAAGGTCATTTCTTTACACATCACTTTTACCAAAAAAGTCCTTTGACATTAAACATTTTTATTTCGATATTCGAAATGAATATGTATCTACTTAGCTTAAGCAAATTTGAAACCCAATTTCAATCCCCATTGACTTTAAGTTATTCATTATTTTTAAAACTGGAACCACATTTTTTCTTATTTTTTTTATTTAACGAAAATGTTTCCCTCTGTTACTCGGGCGTATACGTAACTTTATTGTTCTAAGCTTATGCTTGGGTATCTGTGCTTTCATTTTTTTTTTTTTTTATAAACACTCAAGCCTGTACTGTGTATACATATGTAAGGCACACGTACATCGTAGAACAAACATATATAGTGTGTATATGTGTAAGGTACAACAAATTCCCTTAAAATATCCCTTCACATTTTTGCAATATAGATACAATTCTAAATAAAACTCTAAACATGGCCATACAACAACGAACGCCTCCAAGAAGTAAAACATACTATGTACATATATCCCGTCCGATTTTGTCTCGTTTTCTTTACTTTACTGCTTTTGATATGCTAAATTAAAGGACACAGAAAAAAAAAAAAAAATTACAATACAAATAACCATGCATAAAGGAATCCTCTATAAAAGAATATTAATTTTAAATCAGAGACAAAGAGAGAGAGAGTGAGAGAATAAGAGAGAAGAGAGAAGAGAGAAAGTGTGCCCTTCTGTAGTCTTATCGATCGATTTAATTAAAATGTCAAAAGAATTCAAATTTAACCATTTCACCCACTTAAATTCTATAACCATCATCACTGATGCCTTTAAGCCTCCTTCTACGACCACTTATATACCTAGATACAACTGCATCATTGTGGTTAACTTGAAAAACTATTACTTTAAATTTGTGGGTTATTTTGAAGAGGCATTATAAATAAAAGAAAGGATTAAAGTAATATGGTAGTACTGGATTTGTAAGCTTTTGGGTGTACAGGGTGTGTTAAAAAATTCGAATCGATTTTTATATTCAAAGTGAATCCAAATGAGGATGAGTTTCATATATAATTTTTACTGATTTTTTTTTATCGCATTTGCACCTGCAGTAGGGTTTATTTTAACTTTTCGGAGTTATCACTTACTTTTGCATCTTAATTTAAAGGTTGCTTGGTAAACTGTCTTAATTCCAATATGAATTTATAATTCTTCACAACTTTACTTTAATTCTTTGGAAAGGAAAGTTGTTTTCTATTCTGTGTAAAAATCATACTTTTGTCACATCCGTAACTTTGTCTTGTAACACCCGTCACATTCCATTCGCAGATTGTCGGTTTTCTGAGGTCACATCTGTAACGAAACTAAAATGAATCCAGGCAATAACCAATCAAATTATTGTTTTTTAATCCTGTAAACTAATTTAAAGTTTTTTAAGTTTGATATTATTTATTTAAAAAATTATGTGAATAATTAAGAAAATTATGAGTGAAAGTCTCTTATTCGAAACACAGAAAAAAATCAGCTGAAATTTTTTTAAATTTTACACCCACATGACGCGCGACGTGACATTTCTCTGTGGTTATTTAATTTTAACAAAGGCTGGTATAATACACAACTCCCACAAAATAACCTGACATTTACCACTTAAACCTTTTAAAAGTTATTTTCCTATAGATATATACATTCCTACAGTATTTTTTGTCCCTCCCTGTATTTTAGTACGATTCAACCATGAAGCCATAATCTATGTAACTAGAGATAGTTAACTTTTCATTCTCTCGTGATGTAATAAAATATTCGAATAAGTTTGATTTTACAAAAGTTCTCTGGTTTTATATCGTTGAACTTTTTTGAAGCGCAACCTTGTAGGCGTTTTCAAACCTTCTAACAGCGACTGGTTCGGAAGTTTTAAACTGTTAAATTATTAAATTAAAATTCCTTCAAAAGAAGGTTGGGTGTTTTATCTATTATTATATTTTTTTTTTATTTTATTTTATACAATGGACATGATAACTGTTGTGTGACATTGAATTCTATTATTGGTATATATTTTAGCTTTAGGCATAAAATAAAATAAGTTGCAGACTTTCAAAGAACCCGACAGCGACAGATGATGATGGTATAGGGAAATTTCTCTCAAGATAATTACAGAAGTTTAGCAAAAGTTTCTTCTTTTGTTGTTCTTCCTTTTTTTTGCGTTTCTATACATCAATCAATATTTTAAGTTGAAAAAAAGGGTAGCTGAGCTGAACATCTTTTTTTATGTTAACCGCCTTTGTAGCTATGAATCTATTAATAAAAATAAAATCTGCTAAATAATGCTGCCTTTCAAGTTGTCACTTTTTGTAATTTTTTGAAATGATTTATCATTAAATAAATGATTTGAGAGATAGAATTTTGAGGTTTCTATAATAGCAGTTCGTTTGTTAATAAAAGATAAAAGATTAGTTCAGAGGGTCTTTAAAGTCTATAGGGTATATGAGAAGAGTTTTAATATATCGCTTATTTTGCTTCATGACGGGCATGACCCAACTCAAAATCCTGAAATGAAGAAATTATAGAATTTACCGGTAAAAGAAAAAATTTTTCAGAAAAATTGGTGAAAGTGCAAAATGTTTTATTTTCATAATTCATTACGGACTTTTAACACCATGCATTTGAATACTAAAATTTTGAAAAAAAAAAATTAAAAATAAATTTTTTTAAAATAAAAATTCAAAAAAAATTCTTTTGAAATTTAGAAAAATACTAATTTAAAAAAAAAAAAACTACCTAAGTTTTTTTTTTAATTAATTTTTTTTAAATAATTTTTAAATAATTTTTTTTAAATTCAAAAATTTAAATTTTCAAAATCAAAGTTTAAAAACTCAAACTTAAAGAATTTGTTTTTTTAATATTTTTTTTAATTCAAATTTTAAAAAATTAACAAAAATTGTTCTAAAATTTGGGAAAAATAAAATTTTTTAAACTCAAATTGTTAAAAAACCAATGTTTTAAAAACTGAAATAAAAATTATTTTTTAATTTTTTAAACAGATTTATTTTTAAAAATAAATTTTTTAAAAAATAAATTTTTTAAAAAATAAATTTTTTAAAAAATAAAATTAAACAAAAAAATAAATTTTAAATTTTTAAATTTTTTTGAAATTTTTTAAAAGTCCAGGGGATCCGGATACACGGATGTTAAGCAAATAAATACTTACACGTGTTTTAAGAGTACGGATTTTATTTGCGTGTAATAATTACACGGAATCCGTGTATCCGTGTTTTTCAAATACACGGACTGAATCGTATGCTCTACTACTTACCCTATAAATAAACAAATTCTTCTGAATTCCTCTATTTCGCATTCCGTGGAGCAAAGTTATGTGAGTAAACACAAAATTTAATTTTCCTCGAAAATTGTTCAAAAACTTTTTAAGCTTCCAACAAAAAACTCTCCGCTCCACCTTCATTCATTTTGAAAAAATAAAAATAAATATATACAAAAAGAATAAAAGATTACCCTTTAAAAGCTTTTGAGGTAAAAAAAAAGTATGGGAGTCAGCGTCAAACCTCCTAGCCAGACATATCTGATATCAAACTAAGAGTGCACCCAACAACTCTGCAAACAACCATCAGAATCATTCAATTTACCACCACTACTAGCAGCAGCTCCACATACCGGAGATAGATTGCATTCACTGTTGTTGTTCTTCGTTGAAGTCGTCCCTCCTCTCGCCCTCCTTCGTGTCCATCCATGATACTCTCTGGAGTGCTAGATCCTGTTTCAACATTAAGTGGATTTAACCAGGATGAATCGAATTGGAAATGAAAACGAAACGATAAGAGGACGTTGTTGGGGGTATAAGTATATGTAAGTGATATGGCCTGGAGCAATGACTACTACGACTACGACGCTCCTGGGTATAAATCCTCCGCTCTTGGTCTATGGTTGGGCAAATATTTACCTCTGTAATTAGTAGGCCGAGTGTTGGGATGAGTTGTTCAATGTTCAGTCGTCGTCGTCAATTGACAGGAGGATTCGCTATATCTATGTTCCTATATAAATGTGTATATATGATGGAAAGCCCCGGAATATCGAAATGCCAATGACGATGCATTGTAGCACGTTCTAATTGGATAATTGGGATTGAAAATAGGCAATGGATAAATGGATGGATGTGGATGGAGGAGGAGGACAAAGTAGGTTCTTGGCCTTGGCAATCATCATGTATCTAGATATACCATGGTGAATTATTTCGTTAACATTTTTTATTTTTATTTATTTTATTATACTCAAGAGGGAAGGCTATTCTGAGATGAGAATACCATTTTACATGGTCAATTTGAAAACAAAAAAGAAGAAGGAATTCTGCCTAAAGCCGTTTCACTTTTGATAATGTCAGTACCTACATATGATAAGAAATTCATGATAGAAGGATATTCGATTTTTACAGGATCAAGGATAAGTAAAATAAAATTCCGTTTATATGTTTATGGGTAGATAATGAATTTTCCATTGAAAAGATGATATATTTATAACTCAAGAGCCTTTATGAAATTTCTAATCTTCAATCATTAATACAAAGACTTTATAAACTCGAATGGAACAATTTGCAAATACATATACAAAGATATTTTCCAATTACAAAATAATATACATCTGTTATTCAACATTAAATTCCACATCAATTCATTTGTAAACCCATTCATATACATATGTACCTATTTGTTTTGAGGTTAGGTTTTCGGAGAACAAAGGTTAGAAGGTTTATAGGAAAGTAGCATTTTTGTTTGAAACATTCCTGCATTGAAAGGTTAAAATTTACAATTTGAATTTGATTATTCAATGAACATTATACCTATATATAATATTAAATCGAGCAGTGCTGACCTTTTGTCTTTAGGTCTTCGAAGAAGAATTAACTGGGAAATTTGTTTTTTTTATTTTTTAATTTTTTTTGGGTTGACAGCAAAAGTTTAAATTGCAAAAAAGAAGGACATAGCATAAATATTTTTCTAACGAAATGATTTCAGTAATTTTATATCTGATTAATTTTCACAAAGGGTATCAGCAAAAAAAAATTCTAAGAATAATAAATAAAAATTCAATTCTTTTATGTTTGTTTTTTCTCAGAATTTGTCCTTAAGTTTTCAATTGTTTAGATTTTTTTTTTTTTTTTTTGGTAGCAAAACAAGTCATAACAAAGTGTTTTTAAATACTACAAGACCAATGACCAGACAATCTGATAACAAGCTCTGCCTGGCCTTCGGTCGTTGTTGTTATACTAATGGACTTCAGAACATGATAAGGTGTTGATTTAACATCATCATCCATTCAGATTTAATTATCTTCGAGAGGAATATTATAAAGTTCAGATCGAAAATCAATTAAGAGAAAAAAACACTTGTTTGGGTACACAAAGCTAAATCCATTTTATTTTAATTTTTTTTTTTTCGTACACAGATTTTTATCGAAGATTGGCTAATTATGTAAACAAATTTTTTCTTACCCTTTTATACATCAAAATAAGTAACTTTCAAATTGCAAAGTTTACAAAGTCTAAAGCATATTGTTAAAATTATGAAAATTTGTTCAAAAATTATTTAAATGGGTAATAAACAAAAGCTTATGCTATACGGAAATTAATTTTTAGATTTCGAAATATTAGACAATTTACATAATATAAAAGATTACATACCATATAAACATACATAACTGTGTCTACACATCGAATCTAAATGATCTTTTTGAGTAGGTACATTGTAAAATGTATATGTATGTATGGAAAGCGAAACAAATTCGGTCCAGCCATTTTCGAGATATTCGGCAAAAATAAGTCAATTCATTCCTTAAAAAAAGATTAAAAAACTTATAGGTGTATGTGAAAAATTCTCGACTAGATCGCACGAACATTAATGTATAACTAAATTTAACTTAAAAAGATTTAAATAGTCAAAAGTACCTACTAAAAATATGAATTTTTGTTTGATTTTTAAATGTTGTTTAAAAACAATTTTTTCCAAATTTTTAAATGTAATATTGCTTGAACAAATAATGGGCATCATATTTATCAATTTATTTCCGTAATGCGAAATTTTTGCAAAAACTTGAAACGCAGTTTTCATGCACGGCAGCTACCCGTTTTAGATGAAAAAATTATAATTTTTCTTCTAGAGAATCAGACAAAAAATGATATGTCTTACTACCAAATTTGAAGGAAATCGTTCTACCCGTTTAGGTTCTAGCTTAAGCAACCGTGCATATGCATGGACGCACAGACCGACGGAAAGCATGTCGAAACTCACTTTTTCGGACTTCTTCAATTTTGATTTTAACCTCGAAATGTTGTTTACACGAAACCAAAACTTGACCTATATAGAGCAAGTAAAAATCTTTGTGTTGCAGTATAAGCCCTTCTATAGATGAGCCAAAACGACAAACAGGCGGTATGATGAAAAATACTTTTTAAGACTTCTCCATCTTTATTATCATTAATTTTGATTTTTTGTTCAAAAGAAAATAAACCAAAACGTGCCCTTTTGAGAAAGTAAACATTATTTTTTATTTCAATTTTTTAGTGCAAGTGACCTCAACTCCATAAATTGCGTTTCGCCCAGGTACGACAATTGGGCTCATCAGTTAGATGCTGTCTTACCCTTCCAAGACGCGAATTACTCAAGTAAAAAAGTTGATGTCTGTCAAGTTAGCATTCCCATTTCAAAATTTTAAGATTCTAATAATTGGATTAATTGTCGTGAATTTGTCGTAAATTTGTCGTGAAAGAAAAAAAATTTGTCGCGCGTGTTTTTAAAAATTAACCCCTGGTAATGCTAACTTGACGGTTAAGTTAGCACTACCACCCCCCAAAAAAATTAAAAAAAAAAAACTAGTATGCCATTAAATGTCGTGAATTTGTCGTAAATTTGTCGTGAAATAAAAAAAAATTCGGAAATTTTTTATGTAATTTCGAAATTGCGTTTCATCGATGAATATACAGCCTAACCTCGACTTTGAATTGCTGTATTTTTTTATCCAACAGAGATTTTAATGTGGTATTTGTTTAAACAATTGTTTTTTTTGACACAACTTTTTTTAGGGACGTCGAGCGACAATTGTTTCAAATTCCACATTAAAATCTCTGTTGGATAAAAAATACAGCAATTCAAAGTTGTGGTAATGCTGGATTTATTTAAAAAAATGCAATTTTGGGGTATTTCGTCATATTTTTGACAAATCAAGGCGCGACAAATTATTTTTTGACACAACTTTTTAAGGACGTCGAGCGACAATTGTTTCAACAAATTCCACTTTAAAATCTCTGTTGGATAAAAAAATACAGCAATTCAAAGTTGTGGTAATGCTGGATTTATTTAAAACAAAATGCAATTTTGGGGTATTTCGTCATATTTTTGACAAATCAAGGCGCGACAAATTATTTTTTGACACAACTTTTTTAAGGACGTCGAGCGACAATTGTTTCAACAAATTCCACATTAAAATCTCTGTTGGATAAAAAAATACAGCAATTCAAAGTTGTGATAATGCTGGATTTATTTTAAAAAAATGCAATTTTGGGGTATTTCGTCATATTTTTGACAAATCAAGGCGCGACAAATTATTTTTTGACACAACTTTTTTAAGGACGTCGAGCGACAATTGTTTAAACAAATTCCACATTAAAATCTCTGTTGGATAAAAAAAATACAGCAATTCAAAGTCGAGGTTAGGCTGTATATTCATCGATGAAACGCAATGTGAGATTTTTCGAAATTACATAAAAAATTTCCGATTTTTTTTTATTTACGACAAATTCACGACATTTAATGGCATACTCGTTTTTTTTTTTTTATTTTTTTTGGGGGGTGGTAGTGCTAACTTGACCGTCAAGTTAGCATTACAAGGGGTTAATTTTTAAAAAACACGCGCGACAAATTTTTTTCTTTCACGACAAATTTACGACAAATTCACGACAATTAATCCAATTATTGGAATCTTAAAATTTTGAAATGGTAATGCTAACTTGACAGACATAAAAAGTTGAGTATGTCATTGACTGTTGTAAATTTGTCGTATAACAAAAAAATTGTTGCTTTTTTTTTTTTTTTTTAAATAAACCCCTGGTAATGCCAACTTATCAGTCATGTTAGCATTATCACCTCCCAAAACACAAGTAAAATGATCTCTAAACGAAATAGGAATGCGTAAATAATTGTTGTCATTTTTAAATTGTCGTGAAAATTAAAATAATTATTGTGGATGTTGTATTGTACGATATTTGTTTTATTTTGTTTTTTTCATATTGAGCATTGAATCTCGGATGAATTTTTAGTCCCACACTTAAAACCAAAAATGTCTTCTAGTTTTGAGAAAAAATTAAAAATATTCCTCCCCCCACTTCCATTCGATTTTTTTCTTGTTTTAGTTTTTTGTTACATCTTATACGAAACACCCTGTGTATAGGAATCTCAGAATAGAATAAAATAATCAATAACACAAAATTTTAACAGAATTCTCTGGACGTTAACAGAATAGGTACATTTCATTGAACAAATTATACTGTGTAAAATGTTAAAACATGTCAAGAGCAAGAATCTTATTTATTTTCCATTATCTAACAAAGATTACCTAACCTTACTATAATAAAGTACATGCAATGAGAAAAACAATGTAAGTACTCTTTGTCGTGACATCGAGTAAAGTTTTGTAATTTTACCCGGTTCCGGTTGTCCATTATTAAGCAATATCTTATTGCAAAATAGCTCCAGACAACACCGTCTATTGTACAAATTAAATATGTATTGTTCAATGAGAATCTATTTCGAAAAGAGTCGTGTGTATATGTGCTATGTGTTAAGAAAAGGTGAAAAGACTATAATTCTTCTTACAATTTATTTGCCACCTCTTCCTTTTGTCATTTTACAGGGTGTAATTGACTTAGGAATGAAGTTATTTATTGAGTATATATGGATTTAAGACGAAAGACTGAACTTAAACTTTTTATATTTTAATAAATTGGTTTTTTTTTGTAATTGGGTGTAACCACAGGAAAGATATCAACATCCTTTTCATATTTACTTCAATACAGAAGGTTTACATCGGTGAAAATAATAAAAATACATGGCAAAAATTTAGTCTCAGACTTTTTTAATTTCATCTTTATTTCGGCCATACAAACGACAGTATTGTAGAATATTTTTCAATATAAGTTTAAACCATGTTAATTTATATAGATTTTCATGGTGATTTAAAAGAATTTTTGTAAAGGGTTTTCCAATAAGAGGTTTCATTTTGAATAGCCCGCTATTTGGGCAAATGTCACTTTTGAAGCTGTCATCTTTTGACATTTCACAAGTAAAAACAACGCCATTACTTAAAATGGAATGATACACGCTTCAATAACGCATTGAAATTTTTAAAATTAACTGCAAAACTGGTGAACGTGAATGGTAAACGAAACAATCGCAATTTTGCAAGAAAAGTTCCTTGACCGTGTTATTTCTCGAAAAGGTGATCACAATTGGCCACCGAGATCTTGTTATTTAACACCTTTAGGCTCTTTTATTTGGGGCCACATGAAAGATAGGGTCTATGTCAATGCTCCACAATCGATTAAAGACCTTAAAGATGGAATTCGCGAAGTTATCGATGGTCATGGAAAATTTCATGAAGAGGATATGGTGCTCCTTACTAATTACTCTAGAAAGAGAAGGATACAGAGTGTTTGCTTATGCGGACGATGTTGCTATTGCAGTAACTGGTAAACATCCCAATATACTAAAAGAACTCTTACAAAACGCTTTAAATAAGCTCACCAGATGGGCAAATCGGTGTGGTCTAGGCGTTAACCCACAAAAAACCGACCTTGTCCTCTTCACAAGGAAATACAAAATCCCAATCATTGACCCTCCCCTCATAAACGGTGTACCACTTAAATTCTCTGATCAAGCAAAATACTTGGGTCTCATTTTGGATAAGAAATTAAGTTGGAAACCTAATATTCAAGAGAGAATAAACAAGGCCACAGTAGCCCTGTTCTCCTGTAAAAAGGCCATTGGTAATAAATGGGGCCTACAACCCCGCATTACACACTGGCTATATATCTCGGTCATAAGGCCGATCCTTACTTATGGAGTAGCGGTATGGTGGACGGCGCTAGATACAGCGACAAATCGCGATAAACTCAGCAAAGTCCAACGAACAGCCTGCCTGTGTATGGGAGGAGCACTTCGCTCTACCCCCTCCGCCTCACTTGATGTTCTGTTCCATCTAATACCGCTGGACATTTTCAGCAAGCAAACGGCCGCTAATACAGCCATACGGCTTCAAGCCTCCTCTCTGTGGATCAATAATGGAATTGGCCACACCACTATTTTGAACTCGTTCAGAACTATAAACAGTAATATTGACTACACCATACCCCATCCTCAGTTTAATAACTATAGCTTCAAAGTGACTATACCTCCCAGGTCTTCTTAGGAGAATACATCATTTTTGAACGATGATCCTATAAACTTTTATACAGACGGATCAAAAACGGAGGATGGGGTTGGTGGAGGCGTATACTCAGATAGACTAAACTTAAGTCTCTCCTTTCGTCTACCAGATCATTGTAGCGTGTTCCAAGCTGAAATCCTGGCTATAAAAGAAGTCCTTTCCTGGCTTAGAGAAAACGTTATATCAACTAATGATATACGCATCTTCTCGGATAGCCAAGCTGCGTTAAAGTCCCTACACTCTGTCTCTACTAACTCACTAACAGCCCTAAATTGTCGATTATCTCTTACGGAGATGGCTACACAGTTCAACATTCACCTTTTTTGGGTGCCGGGCCATAGAGACATTCCAGGAAATTGCAAAGCTGACGAACTTGCAAAAAGCGGAACAACTTTACCTCTGCTGGCTCACAATGCTAGCATAGGTATCCCCTTAGCTACATGTAAACTCATGCTAAAGCAAGATACCATAGAGAAAACAAACTTCAGGTGGAATAACACCACCACCTGTTTAGCGACAAAACTAATTTGGCCTAATCTTAGCGCCAGGCGCTCAAAACAATTAATCTCTCTGAGTAGATTGCACATTAGCTACGTTATAGGTGTCCTGACTGGGCACTGCTTAATAGGAAGGCATGCTACTCGACTCGGAGCCCCTGCAAATGATTTTTGCAGGAGTTGCATGGACGAAGAGGAAGAAGAGACAATCTCTCATCTTCTATGCACATGCCCTGCCTTATCACAAAGACGTAGAATCCACCTTGGAGACTACTACTTCAACGATACCAGCGATCTAAAAAATTCTGACATTATTTGTCTCCTACGCTTCATTCGAAGCTCCAATTGGTTCAACGAGTTAAGCTGATCAACTGATCCATGTGGTATCACAACGGACCATATTTTGGTCTAAGTGTGTTGGATTTCCCAACCAACAGCCACTTTAACCTAACCTAACCTATATGGTGCTCCTACCTTACCCGTGGCGGTCATTTGGCTGATATCGTATTCCACTGTAGCACTATAGCATACCTTCCTCGTTACAATGAAATAAACATCCATTGATTTCTCTAAAAAAATACTCGTTTTTTTTAATATCAAAATGAAAACTCTTATTGGAAAACCCTTTATTGAGGCTAGTGCTAGTGTAAAACTTGATTGCTTAAGTAACTTGTGTTGATTCAACAAGACAGGGATGTTAAAATCTCGTATCTTGTTAAATATTTAACGAAGAAGAAGAAAAAAAAAATAGAAAATTTATTGTTTTTATTGTTATTTAAGCGGACTGTGATTAATAAAAATTCAATTGAAAGTTTTTGCGACTTTAAGTCCAAATGCGTTTCGCCCAGGCACGACAGTTGGGCTCATCAGTTAGAAGATGCTTTCGTACCTTTCTAAGACGTAAGATTTTAGTCGATGAATATCGCCACAAATATAATTTGCAGCATTGATATACTGTAAATTATATTTTTCTAGGGGAATTTGTATAAATTCAGACACCTAGAAGTGGTGTTATTTTTTTTCCCGCGGCCTGGCTTGTATATACATTTTAAATACAGGGTCATTCATTTTGTGTTTTGAAGTTGGTAGCGCTGGCTTTCGATACCTGTCAAACTCAGCTGTCATTTGAATTGTCATAATATTAGTTGAATGTTTGCCATTTACGATAATGGATGGCTTAACAATCGAACAACGCCTTAAACTTATTAAAACTTACTACTAAAGTGCAGTGTTGGAACAACAGACAATAAAAACCGATTTTTCGAAAAACATTTTCTTCAGCGATGAGGCACATTTCTCACTCGGTGGGTATGTAAACAAACAAAATGTAAAAAACAAAATTGCCGCATATAGGGCTCAGAAACCCACAAGCGATCGAAGAGGTGCCGTTAAATCCAGACAAAGTGACTGTCTGGTGTGCTCTATGGTCAAAAGTTGTCATTGGTCCGTATTTCTTCAAAGATGCCAATGGGTATACGGTTACAGTCAATTGGGAGCGATATGGTCGAATGATGACGATATGTGGCTCCAACAAGACGGGGCAACACCAATTACGGCTTTATTGCGTGAGAAATTTCCTGGTCGCGTAATTTCACGTTTTGGCGACGTCAATTGGCCACCAAGATCAAGCGATTTGACACCGTTGAATATTTTTCTGTGAGGCTACGCAAAAGACCGCGAATAATCCCCGAACCATAGACGCTTTAAAAACCAAAATTACTCAAGTTATGGCCGAGATACCACCCGAAATGTGCGAAAAAGTGGTTGAAATTTACATCAAAAGAATATCATGCTGCGAATCTTCCCAAGGCGGCCATTTGAATGATATTGTATTTCACACTTAATGGCAAAGTCCAAACTATTTAATGAATAAATTTTCATCAAAAATGGATCGCTTTGTGTGTTTTATTTAGCTCGAAACTTTTGAAACCGAAAAATGAATGACCCTTAACTTAACACAATTATGATAATTGGTAATTGGTTAATTTCTGTTTAATTTTAACTGATGTTTCTCGTAGTGTAACTTTTTATTGGGGGCACATGATAGGATTCTATTTAAATAAACTGTATATCTAAACAAGTTTACTTTTTTCGAATAATAGTTATGTTAAATATGTCCCAAAACTAACGCCAAATGAGAATTTGCCGTCATTTGTGTATAATGTATTGTAGCATCACGAAAAAAAAAACATTTTGACAGCTGACAGTTTATGGTTATTAAAAATGGAGCATTTAACGAGAGAACAAATAGTGTTTTCATTGTTCACAGTTATTCCAAAATAATAAAATGTTACTGCCCACAGTTCGAAAATTTAAGGTATGATCGGAATATTGATTTAACTTCGTGTCAACTATGAAGAGAATAATAGAAAAGACTGGATTCTGGAACAATGAGTTATGCTAAATGCACTGGTCGTCCAAAAACAAGCCTTTCTGCAAATGTCAATATCGAAGCATTGTGTGAGAGTGTTGGTGAAAGTTCAGGAACATCGAAATTTTCGAACATTTTCCGCCAAGCTTTCATTATTTTTTAAATATTGTTCAACAATGAGAACTCTCTCGTGTAATGCTCCATTTTTTAACTCTAAACTGTCAGCTGTCAAATTGTTTTTTTTTTTTTTTGCAGAGTTGCCAAAAATTAAATACACAAATGGCGGTTAATTCAAATCTTGCGCAATTTTTAGGACACTCTTTATTTCCAGACATTTCTAATTTATTTTCGTAACATAACAATATGAAGTTGAAAAATCTTTACATTTTTGTAATAATTCCCACGAAAGCTTTTAAAATTATTAAACTCTTATTTTTCCTTAAAAATTAATGCTACCGTTTTTATCCTTAATTATTTTCTGGAATTTTATATTGCATTTAATAAAATAATAATTATTATGAAGATGGAGAAAATATGAAAGAATAATTTCTTTTTAAATAATAATAATATTATTCCTTTCAAAAATTCCATGAATCTCCTCTAAAGAAATATTTTATAGGTTAAGACACTAAAACCCTGTATAATAACGACATATAAACAGAATGCCTTTAGAATATTCAAAAAGATTTTGAATTTGTATTCCCAGTTAGTATTATTTCACAACACATTTTTATAGGTCTATTTTAAACAAATCAAAACCAACACCAACAGCAACAGCCGTCACAAAATCTGAATAAAACATAATCGCTCAATATATGTTTGTTTGTGCCTCAGATAGAAGAAGATAAATATTCCATTCAATTTAAAACCAGGACAGACTTAGGAATATATACTCGTATACATAACATGTATACTTTCAATTTTTATTTTGTTATAGGGATGAAAGGAATTCGTGCTTTAAAAAATAAACAAGTCTCACATTTGCAGAATCTGGCCCTTGAAAAAAAAACGTGATATCAATTTTATTTTTTTTTAACCAAAACAGACAAAGAAGAAGCAGGGTCGGATCATTCATTATAATGCAGATGAGGCTATATGGAAGTTGACTATGAGAGTTATATGCGAGCCAGGACAAATTTAATGAATGAAATTTAATTATATCAACCTAGGAGCTTATTACGGGAATCTCGAGGGGAATTTTGTTTCCTCGGAATATTTTATTCCTCAAATTTTTCTCCTATTGGGAATTAATCACCCCACGAATAAATCTCCATCGAACAAAAATCCAATGAAATGACAACCAAATTCTCCTGGAAAATTTATTCTCAATGAAAATAAAGTTCGAGCATCATTTACGTTCTCATTTTTCGAAGGGAAATTTTATTCGCCTTATTTTATTTTAATTCTATTTTATTCTAATAAAATCCCTTACTCACTTAAAAAAAAAACGCTTTTTTTTCAGTTCCCATTTGTATTCGCAACTTTCCTCTTTTTAAGAGATTTGTCTCCACAGGTGGAGAGTTTGACTAGGGGTTCAAATTTGGCTCATTGCAATGACTTATTTTGACGTTAATGAAATCTTCTTAATGACCGTCTTCTAAGAAAAAAGGAAGAAAGGTATAGGTATACCTCTGAACTAATATTGCCTCAGGGCCTCTATGTTGTTCGATTTGACCCTGAGAAGAAGAAAACAAACAAGAATCTTCTTGGACTCACACATATAGCATCAGCAATAATAATAATAAAATAAAATTCAATATTGATTGACCGATTAAACAAACAATAAAAACGGCCCGACAAAATATGCCGCCCTAAGGGCAAGTTCCTTTTTGCTGCACATTACTTCACAATACCTAAAATCTGACATTGCCTAAGCTTAGAATTGGTTCTTTTATATCCATTTACATTTTTGTTTAAGAAAAACACAAAAAGAACCCTAGCAAAATATCGTGTCTATACAAAGATGACCTTTTATCGATTAAAAAAAAACAACAACAACAACAACACAGAACAAGCTGAATTTTAATAAAATTTCAATTGTTTGTTGAACGTTTTTTTGTGAAATAAAAATAACTTAAAAATAGATTGTACGAAAATATAGAAGTATCTATGTATGTAGATGGAACAAGCAAGCAAGAAGGTGTGAGAATGATGATAATTTTGCAAACCATGCCTAAAGGATTATTTTGTATTAAATTTAATGTTTATATATAGTGAAGCTACAACGACGACAACGAAGACGACGATGGTGATGACAATATAATGGCGCTTTGGGCAATTTCCTTAGAAATGATTTTAAATTTATAGATAAATTTAATAGAATCTATATTCATACATATCGATCATTGTTTACTTTAGTGAAATTAAAAGGACTATTGACTTTTTGAAATCGAATTGTTTTTAGCAGCTGAAGTAGTTAAGACTAATTAAAAACGATTTGAGTAAACAATTTTCTTTCACGCATGGATAGATAAGATAATTTGATTTTTAGAGGAGAACAAAAAATAGTTTGAAGGTTTTTTTGTTTTCAAAGGGTGTCCCAAAATTATCCCAAGATTTGAATTTACCGCCATTTGTTTATAGTAAAGTATTGGCAACCCTAAAAAAAATAAACAATTTGACAGCTAAAAGCTTAGTATTAGTAAAAATAGAGCGAGAATTAAACGAGAGAACAAGTAATTTTCAATGTTGAACTATTTTTCAAAAATAAAAATTTGTGAATAAATATATACAATATTGCTCTTGAAGTTTTTGACAAGTTATCAAAGACCCAAGAACTAAGATACAGTCCTTCTCTTGTTTGGAGGTGTATAAATAATGTGTCCTTGTAAAAACAATCTAAGAATCCAGAATATGAATAAACTTGAGAAAAAACCCAAGACTATCAAGTTTAAAATTTAATTTATATACTTTTAAGGCATTTGGGACTCAGTCGCATGTACGTAATATTCTTTATGATTGAATATGTGGATACATACATACTCCACCTTCAGTTTCAGTAAAAATACAAAAAAAAAATCCAAAACAAGTTCTCCAACAAGTTTTTGAGTGTCCTAGTTAAAAATAATTTTCCATAGCAAAATAATATTTAGAAACTTTCGTTGTGTGTGCCATATTGTGTCTATGACATTTCTCCCAAGTGCACATACTTCATCCACATCAATTTTATCATTCTCAAGTAGGTATTCATTTTAACAAATAAAATAATAAAAATAAAATAACAAAAGACGACATTCGTCTCGAAAAAGTTTCAAAGTCAAAACTAGTCATCAAGACAACTGACGACGAAGGACTTTAATATCTACTCGCCACTCACCACCAATGACAACGACAATATTCTGAAAGTTACATCTTCAATTTATGTTGTAACTGGTTTTTCGTTCGTTACAAACTTTCTCTTTGAACCTTCCTTAATATCTATATACAAATATGTATGTATTTACAATGGCTTCCAGCTATTTATGGTATACAAATACAAATACAAAAAAAAAAAAAAAACTAAAACTAAAACAAAATGTCATTTCCCGCCATAAGAACTAAACCACAACCAACCAGGGATGTCCTCCATCACCATTTTGAATAGATTGTCAAGACACATACCTGACTAATGAGAACATTTTGACCTTCTTTGGTGTCTTATAGTCATTGTCTTCTATATGGTCGTAGAGAATAGAGATAGAGATACAGACACAGGCACAGACACATTTGTTGTCGCCACAAGATGGATTACACGAAGAATTATTTTTAGCAGGATGAAACTATGGCAGCAGCAGCACAACGTAAAACTTTTCTTTCTCTCTATAGCTCCCTCTCTCTCCGTCTCTCTCTCTCTCTCTCTTACTGTCATTCTATATTATTTTGTGTGTGACAATCCTGATTTATCTACAAAAATCCACTTAACTCAAGTTGTGGTGGAAATTTGAATGAATTCCACCACTCTCAGATAGGTAGCGCTGCTGCTGTGGTCTATCTCTCTTGATGGTCGTTTTGTTGAAAAGTATTATTCGTTTCCTTGCCTTTTGCTGAAACTTTATCCCATTAAAATGTCGTCAGGATATTTTCCACAGTATGTACATATATAGAAGAGATGGCAATATGAGTCATTTTAGAAAACACAAAACAAAACACAAAGACCAACTTTATTATTATGATGATGATTGTGGCAAACCAGGTTAGCACCTACGCACGCAAGCTTCAATATTATGATAACGACGATGGTCTGTGCTCTTATTTTTTAATACTTGCCACTATCGTTGAGTCATATAATATTGTTTAGTATGAATTCTTAAAACAAAAAAGATAGTTCGTGTGGAATAAGTTATACAGTTAGGTAGGTGTAAAGTCAGTAATGGGATATTCTGGTTCGATAGAAGAAAATTCAGTTAGTATTTAATTCAAAAAGTTTTTTTTTTTTTAAACGAGAGACAGTATGGTAAAGATATTTTTGATTTGTTCCTGTTGAGGCAGCTAGTATTATGAGGAAGAATCCTTGAAGAATCGAAATGTGTGGGTGGACTTTTAAAAGAGGAAAATTTGAAAAGCATTTATCATTAGCAAAAATTGTTAGCTTTGAAGTATTTTCTACAAACACTGCCTCCACTAAAGGATGTCCCAAAAAGTAGGCAAAATTGTATAGTAAAATGTATAGTAAAGTGTTGGCAACCCTATAAAAAAAACACTGACAGCTGTCAGTTTAGGGTCAGTAAAATAGAGCATTACACGAGATAATGGGACAATCTTTATAAAGGTTGCCAACTTAAAAGGTAATTATTAATGAAATGCTGAAAATAAAAACCTGGAAACGAATTTGTGAGATTAAAATATTAAATGCTAAAAATTGCCTTGATAGTTAGAACTTCTAAAAAATTTAAATAAAATGTTACAAAATGCTGTATTTTTTGGATTTATATTTTTATAGGATATTTTAAAATTAAGACAATAATTGGTGGTTGTCTTTCCGAAGAAAATTGCAAATTAATGAAAGAATACACAAGAATAGGAAATTAGCTAGAGTCCATGTTTGCCCTGAAAATGAGAAACTCACACTCATTGGTTTCAGAAGCAGAAGAGACCACAAGTCGGTATGATTGATGCAGAAGTTAATTTAACAAGGAACTCAAAAAATGTTCAAATCTCTTAAAAAAACCCCGAACCAGTTCAAAAGGTGGAAAGAGATCCTTGGTATGGTTTGGAACTGGGATGCACGGTTGCAAAAGTCGATACAATTGTACTTTTTCGATACATTCGACTTGGCTAAAGTACACAAATACACTTTTATAAAATTCGATACTATTTTTCTATTTTGTGTTAATTTATTACAATACAGTTAAAATGAGTAATAAGAATAATTGATTTATTTTAGCCTATTTTTTTAAAATTAAAATAAATCTACTTAAATCTCGGTTTAATGGTGGATGTAAATTGTAAACGTTAATGTAATATGCTTATTTTTGTATCTTGGTATTCTTCAAACAACATTTATTTGTTGAACAAAAATCAAGAAGTACAATTCGATACACTTTTTTTTAACTTTTGATACATTGCTGAAATACGATTTTTCATCCCTGCTGGGATGTCGTCAGAGAAGTGTCTCAAACGCCCAATTACTCATCTTGAGTAAAAATAACCTTTTTCACAGAGTATCACACAGTATCCCCAGAGTGCCACATTTTCTAAAAAACCGTATTGTCGAAAAATAAGAGTTTTTGTTAGTTTTAACAAACAAAATTTTAAAATTCGCTTTATTTGTAGTAAAAAAAGGAAGTAAGAAAAACGTGCCATATTGATTTTTTTTTTTACGGAATGACCCCCAGCACTTTTGACGTTTCAATTTGTATGAAGAAAAAAACAGTCGGGAAAAAAATATTGAAGCTTTTAGTGCTTATTTGTGGAGCGAAAAAAATTTATTAATTAAAAGAAAAATATTGGAAATAAAAGAAGTGAATAACAAGCCCGTGGTTTTTTTTTCTTTAAAATCTACAAAAAGCATTGGAGGGAGAAGCGAACAATGCAATCTTTCGTAACGTATTAAGTTCCATGAAATGAATTTACTGTACTAAATACAATAAAAAAAAGGACTCTGTTGACCGCTATTTCTTTGTCATGAAGCTTATGTAAAGCAATACAAAGTACATATATGTACTTGAAATCGCCCGCAGCAATTTCATCTTCATTTATCATTAAGTTTGCTCGATGTTAACTCTGGGACGCACTCAGCCGCCCTGAAATCGCTCTGAGGAGTTTTTATAAAGCACTTTTTTTGCCCTAGGTTATTTGCATTGTGTTTGATGTGCGTTCAGAGCGAAGAAGCAGTGAGGGTCAATTCAAAATTTTTTGAGGGCCATTTGACAAAAGCTGGGGCCAATATATCTTAAATCTTTTTACAAGATCTGGCTTAGGAATAAAATTACCAGTCACTCAAGTTGCCCTGCATAAAATCTTTAAGGCTCATTAACGAGTGAATAATTTCATACGATAACCTGTTTCGACTAAGTTTTTATATTGTTCAGAGATGAAAAAACCCGCTCAGCAGATGCACTGCTATATGGAAGACTCAATAAGTTAATTGCAAAAGAAGAAATATTTTTAAATAAATGATCACGAGCAAAATTTTTCATTTCGTTCAACTGAGTCTTCAGCCATTATATTTTCAGTGCAACTGCATAAGTTTGGAAATGTTATTAACTGAGTTGTCAAATGATCAATCTAAAATTGACACTTTTTTGCTTCAAATAATTAACATGTAAAATTTAAAAAGCTGTTAACATATTGTCACACAAATTTAATCTACTTTTTAACTTCTAAAATAAAGATTTGGGGCCATTTGAAATTGGCCCGGGCAAAGGGCCAAATTGTAAAACAGGGGGCCAAAAAGGCCCGATCGCGCACTTTGTGGTAACGCTGCTCTCAATGCACTCTCATCAAACCCAGTTTTTTTTTTCTCGGAGTAAGAAAACAGAGCTGTCAAAATTCAAATCAAGTGTAATGACATCTTGGCAAGAAGTGTAGCTTCAACAAGTTCAGTGAATGTTAATGATATACATATTTGGAAGGTAAATCTGAGATATATTGTTGATAATTTTATTATTTATTTCATTCATTTATAATTATAAACGAAACGTCAAAAGATACGAGTACATTTTAGTCCATGAAAAAATGGGAACTTGTGAAAATCGAGTGCTCATTAACGAACAATATGTCAAAAAATCAGCTGATGACATTTGGTGGAACTTTTAGTGCTGTTCGATGTAAAACAAAAAAAACCTGAGTAGCCATTAATTTTTTGAAAGTTCATTGACAAAAATTGAACAAAACTACATCAACTTGACAGAACTTCTTTGACATTGGAAAAAAATATTGAAATTCTTCTTATGCAACAATAAATGTTTGATATTCAATTGTTTATTCAATTTTCAACACTCTGTAGAACTTCAATAAAATTTACTAAATTATTTTGCCGCCAGAAAAAATTCAATCCTATTAAATTTTGTTTAAATACAATGTAGGTATAGTATAGATATGTACACCCGTATGCGGTTTTTCAATTACAAATCTCTCCCAAAGAAAAATACCGCACGCAATAATTAACGTCGTCGTCGTCTCAGTAAACAGCTTTGCCAATCAAATCAGAAAATATATAATATACAGGAACCGCTCATGCAGTATTTTTCCAAGCTATAAATTATGATGTGTGTGCCGGTGCCTATACATACAACTTACGTCACTTCCTCTGTTAACACAAATTCTCAATCAATTTCAACATCTCGCCGCGTATGTACGTAAACGGAACGCATGAAATGTTTTTACAATAATCATCCAACAGATTATTTGTTTTGTGTTATACTGCTCCTGCTATGGTGGTGCTGTTAGTGTTGCTGCTGGTGCCCCCTTTCTCTTTCTAGATTCCAATCATTTTGATGGGATCACATCCATGCTGCGGCTGCCACAAAATTGCTTTTCTGGATGTAATTCTTTTCATCATGAACCAAATTCCCACAAATAAAAACCGACAAAACCAACAAATGCCATGTTATTCAGATGTGTTGCTGCCCCTATATTTTTCCTTCCCTATTGCGCACCGACAACTTTGCCTTATTAAAGTCCAAATATTACTTTTGATTAAGCCTCTGCGTACATACATAGAAAGAATTTGATGCATCAATAAAAAAATATAATTTACACCCCACACACGATTGTAGTCATCATGTTTAAAAAGAAACAAAATCAAATTTTCAATAAAAATATGTAGGTATAGAAAAAAAAGAGTTTTGAGAATTTGCGTCAATGGGGGTCTCACAGTTCTACATTACGTATAGACAGTGGATAAAAAAAAAAATTCCAAGAGCAGCTTATTTTATTTTGTGGGAGGGTATACAGTTGCGGGGAGAATAGCTTCTTCTTCTTAAAAAATAAATAAATTTGGGACGTGACTGCTCGTGGAGAACCAGGGTCTACAACTCTCCACCATTTTCTTGTGTGCGTGTTGTTAGTCGACAGGATTACAATATTTGTCAATTTGAAATGGAATAGGAGGGTTCTGTTCAAAGCAAACCATATTAATCTTATTTCCACCGTGAAAAGTCGACAGAGACTTCATGAAACATCACCCTGATTTATATTAAATTCATTGTCGAATGTCTATTTTCAGATATTCAACCTTCAAACGTTCGTATCTCAATTGGTGGAACTTTTACAGACATGTGATTTTCTTATATTTAAAAAATCTGTTTATTTACAAAAAACATTGACTCTGCCTGCCTCCGTTTAGATTATACAATACATAATACATATTTACCCCCATTTACCCTATTTCAAATTGTTTTTCGTGGTTATTTGAGTCGATTTAAAATGTATTTTTATTTAAAACTTGTTAATTATTTTATTTATTTTTCATTAATTTTTTTCTTTAATTCAAAATTTCAATCAAAATTAAATTCAGCTCCACAACTTTCCATAAAAGCTTTACATGACAGATGACATTTAGAGACTTGGTTTACCTTTCTGACAGTTCATAAAACATTCATAAGTGACTTACAAAAAATGTTTATATTTAAACTGCTATTTATAACAAATTGTAGAAATGCCACTAAAGCTTGTCAATTTCTATGAAAAAATGATTCTGGTTGTAATATTATTAAAATATAGTTAAGTAGGTGTTGATATAAATTCCATTTCGTAAAACCCCCCTAAAATTAAGTATTTTATTTATATTTTTTTGCTGCTTTTACATAAATATAATTTTTTTTCTTTACCCACGACAACAACGAACAAAAATAAATAAACATTCCTTGAAAATCACATTATATTTTTCATTTTATTCATGTTCATATACATAGATACCTACATATTTAGGTAGGTATGTATAACTATAGTAGGTTGCCATTTTCATTACAAAAATACCACAATCCTAAAAGTATCTCTTTGCAACAAATAAAAAATCAAAAAAATCCAACCAACTAAAAGTTGGCGTTTATCCACTCACTTTTTGTCCTGCCATCCCTGTGTGCCGTAACTTAGTTTCACATTTCATTTTATCACACATTCTGCACATTTCGCCAAGAGTTGTTTATGCCCAGTTATGTAAATGTATATTATATAGGTATGTACATATGTATATGGTTCCTAAAGTTTTGCACTCCTGTTTTTGATTTATGCTCAAATAATACTGCCATCGTAAGCCGAATGTGTAGTACTGTCGGTAAACAGTTGGTTAGTTGCAGCGGAAAATTGAGAAAATGATTTTTTTTTAAATTTTATAACCTTTTCTGCTTTTTTTCTGTTTTGTGCTTTACACTTCGTCCAATGCACCATTGCCATTACATTTTAATTTTAATCTTATACTAAATCTTATACTTAATCTTATACAAAATCTCATCAAAATCTTATACTAAATGTCATGCAAATCTTATACAAAATGTTACACAAAATTTTATACTAAACCTTATACTAAATCTTATACTAAATCTTATACTAATTCTTGTACGAAATCTGATACTTAATCTTATACTAAAATCACATAAAAAATCTTATACAAAATCTTCTATTAAATCTTATACTAAATCTTATACAAAATCTTAGTATATAAAATCTTATACAAAATCTTACACTTAATCTTATACTTAATCTTATACTGAATCTTATACTGAATCTTATACTTAATCTTATACTTAATCTTTTACTAAATCTTATACTTAATCTCATGCAAAATCTTTAACAAAATCTTATACTAAATCTTATACTGAATCTTACACTAAATCTTAAACTAATTCTTATACAAAATCTTATACTAAATCCCATACAAAATCTTATCTTTTACTAAATCTTATCTTTTACTAAATCTTGTACTGAATCTTATACTAAATCTTATACTAAATCTTTTACTAAATTTCATGCACAATCTTAAACAAAATCTTATACTGAATCTTATACTTGATCGTATGCACTTAATTTTGTACAAAATCTTATACATAATCTAAATCTAATTCGATTCTGAGATTTGATTTTCAAATACATATTTTTTTCCAGAAATACAACCTTTAAAAAAACAGACAGTTAGTAGATTTTTCAATTCAAATGTTCCACTGTTTGCCAAACGACGACTCTCTACATCGACTTGAATACAAAAATATTTCCTTTTTTTCCTGCAAGTTATTTGTGTTTGGCAAAAATATGTGTGTATATATCTGTATCTGTATATGATATCCATTTTCCGTTTTCCTTTTCCGTCGCATTTCCTTGTTTGATATTACTTAAAACCCCATTTTGCTAACCCTACCCTCTCAGTTTGAAATGGAACCTAATCATGGACTCCTATCATCGTCATTATCATCATCATCCAACCTACACACAAAATGTCCTTCTCCATCAGTAGCAGTTCCACAGTTCACCATTTCAAATTCAACCTTACTGACTACATAGTGCATATAATCATTTTATACTGTGTCAAAGCCTTCTTCTCTTTTATAGTCACATTGGGACATTATTTTTATAACAGAGAAGAAGAAGCTAGAAAGTCCTTTTAAGATAGCCATGTTTGCAACGCAAAAGAAAGCTTAAGGCGGTTATCGTTCTCGTTCTTGTTCTTCATTGTTATTTGATCGGTTTTGTTTGTTTTGACAAAATGCCTGACGGGTGGTTTTTTTTTTTAAACACGATAATTGGAAATTTCAAATTTTTAACGGTGAATAGGGAAATATACTTTTGACACTAGAGGTGGGATGTGTTCAATGTTCCTCGTTCAATATCCACATAGCCAAGGACAAGGTTATATGATTGATTAAAATGACGCTTTAATAAAGCGGTTATAACTAAAAGGGTGTTTTTTTTTGTTTGGTTCTTTTAGGGTGTGCGTGATAGAAATGTCATTATTTTTGAGATGGAAAATAATGCTTTGAATTCTGTGAAATTTAATAATTTGATAATGAAACTTTTTGCGCTTTAACTTAAATTAAAATAAATTAAGAAAATTGAAAGAAATAGCATTATTTATTTAATTTCAATTTTCTTTTATAAAATTGCAAACATTTTAAATTATTGTACGTATTCTATTGTTACGGATGTGACACTGATACTCATGATTTTTTTTAATTATTCACGCAATGTAGGTACTAAATTTTGAATAATAATAAAATTCATGAAATCCTGTAAATAAATTAAAATCTAAAATAAATGTAAAAAAAATAACTTGGCCTTGGACAAATCAACCATTTCAGTTGCGTTACGTTTGTGACCCTAGAAAATTGGTGATTTGTTCTAAAGGTGTAAAATAATGCATGGAGACTTAGAAAGTTAATATTCAATCAACATAAAAATGAGACTAAAAACTGTATAAAATTATAGTTAAGAATTGTTACGGGTGTGACACATTCTTACAGTTGTGACCAAGTATGAATTTAACACATGAACAAAGTATAATAATGGAAATTTTGATGGTTAATGATTGTCATCATAATCTATTCCTCACATTAAGTGAGAAATGCATCCCTGTGTGAGATTAATTTTTCGCACTTAAAAATAAACTTCTAGTATTTTTGGTGATTTTATAATGTTCTTGTGTTGTAAAAACATTCATGAAGAAACAAAATTCAGCAAAATTGTACAAAAATTTGTGTTTGAAATTGTTACGTTTGTGACAATAAAGTTTTACGGTTCAACTTAGAAAAGAGACACAAAAACCTGTCCAAAAGTTTCAGTTTAAAATTGTTACGGTTGTGACAATTTAGTGAAAGTTAGTGTAAGGGGGTGTAACCAAGTACGATTTTTGCGCATGAACAAAATATAAAAAACGCAATGGTGAGAAATGAAGCCCTTTGGGAAGTGAATTTTTTCACTCAATTATAGATCTTCATTTTTTTTCAATACAGTACTTTATTCGTTTATTCTATCGCTTGAAGAAAAAACACCCTATATATAGATCGCCAACAGTACGGTAAGAAGGTGGAAAGTTTTTTAGCTTGAAATAATTTTGCAGTTGCAATTTGATTCCCTATTGGATCTTCATTTAAAAAATGTTTAGTTTTATTTTGTGATTTTCTTGCCATCGTAAGTACAGATGGGACTTGTTAAAGCAATTACAGAATCAACTGTTATAGCGTTAAGGAAAAAAATCTAAAATAAAAAAAAAAAAAAAGAATTGCCACGGCAACTCTATTCCAATTAGTTTTTCGTATTCTGGTGCTGTGCCCTACATTGTTTGATTACGCAATAAAATTGAATTTTTTTTTATGTGGTTTTTCTAGGTAAGGATAAAGGATATTTCTGAAGTACTTATACATATTTGTATGTATGAACCTACAAAATTTATATTGAAAAGTGTTTATTTTTGATTTTTCATATTATATCCTCCTCGCGAGAGGGACTGTGTGTGTGTGTTTTTTCAATTATAAATTCGTGCAGATTACTTTAATTCTGAAAATTAAATGTTATTGTTATTATCAGCAGGAATTCTTATTAGTGTCGTCGTCGCTGTTATCGTGGAATTAAATTCAATATTGAAATAGTTATTATTTTTTTTTAGAGCATAGGAACATGTAGGGAAGGTCTCTACATAGCTTTTTATATGTAAAATGTATGTATATAAAAGTATGGCCCTGACAGAGAGGTTTGGTTGTGATGGATATTTAATTTAAAATTGATGTTCATAGTTATATTAAGTGAGTATAACAATTAATTGAAATTCATGTTGGTAAAGGGAATTTTCGCTTGAATAACTGATCGAATTTGAATGTTGTGTTGATAAGGGATATTTTAATGAATTCATAGTTACGTGCTACGCATACACACATTTACATATATATACATTGTACCTATATAGGTTATATGTCAGCATTCATATTTAGCATCATAGGTTAGGTTTAGTTAGGTTAGAAAGGCTGATGATACAGCAAGCCGCATCAATTAACTCGAATCCCCATGAATAATGAATGTATTCTGTTCCCCAGGATGTAGGTTAGGTATAGGAAGCGACAAGGGAAAGCAATGAGTGGAAAATAAAGTATGACCTCAACAATCATGAATTCTGAACGAAAAACCGCCCATTTTGTATAGGAAAAGTTTTTCCCGAGGGCTGATTTTCTATAGCGTCTGATGGGGCATTAATTCCGACACCCTCTGCATATATGTAAATCAGACGTTCTGCTATCCAAATTTCTGTATCCGCTCTCCGATTGCTTCCTCTCATTTTGGCGTTTTCATTTTTTTTTTTTAATCGGTTGCAGGTATTGAATTTGTTTTAAATTCTTTGTTTTTCTATTGTAAGTAAGTTTTTTTTTATGCCTCAAGCATTTCCTAAAAAGTACTTTAAATTTCGAAAAGGTGTTTTGATTTTTTAGTACAAAAATTCCTCGGAAACGTATAAGTTTTTGGAGCAAATTTTTTTAGTAAAAAAGTTTCGAATTATGTATTTACAGAAAAGCTCAATTCAAGCTTAAACGCTGCTGACATAAAAATAGAGCTCTGTCCGATTTTTTTTTGTTGGAAGAATTTGGACATTTTTTGGCTACCTAATTTCCCTAGGCCCAGAATTATCCTCATTTAAATTAAATTGGCGAATTTTTGGAGTTTTTTTTCAAGAATGTTTAAAAAGGGCTTACGGAATTATACTTAAATTCAGTTCACATTTTGTTTTAAAGAAATGTACGCCGTGACTATTTATGAATTATTTTGAAAACGATTATTTTTGTGAAGAAAAGTATAAACATGTTTTTGTAGGATTTTTTCTAAGCAAAAAATTAGTCCTTTACATTTTTTCTCTACAATTGATATTCCTGAAAAAAACAACTAATTTGGTGCCTTTAACCCCCGTAAAAATATTATTGTCGCTTATATCCACGGGGACTTTTTATATACACTCAGCGGCACGGAATCTTGACCACACTTGATTTTTGTTGTAAATTGTGCATATTTTAATTGTTTTAAACCCTTTTAATATAATTCAAAGGTTTAATTTATTTTTTATAACGATAATTTAAAGTTTTACATTTTCTCCGAAAAAAAAAAACATTTAAATTAAAAACAGTATAAAATGAAAAATTACGTATTTTTGGGGGGTTTTGAGACGTTTCAGTATCGTGTGTTCCCTCCTCTTGGCCATACTACAGCCTGCATTCGATCTGGCATACTCTGCATAGTGTTTTTGATATCCCTTTGCGATAAGCTCTCCCAAGCGGCCAGTGCAGCATTCCTGAGCTCGTCCAGTGTTTGCAGTGGGTGGGATGAGCACTTTATTTTTCTTTTTAGCATGTCCTAGATATGCTCTATGAGATTTAAATCCGGACTGCTTCTGCAGTTTAAAAAAAAAAAAAATTATTAGGTATTATTTTTTTTTATTTTATTTTTAAAATTTTGAGTTTAAAAATCATTTATTCAAAAACTAAGCACTTAAATAACTTCATTTAAAAACATACATAAAAAATGAATATCTGGCTTTAAGATAAGCTATAACATAATATTGTAAGTGTTGCCGTTGTGTTTTTATATTAATTTTATATTAAAAAAAAAAAATTACCCCTCCCACCTAAAGGGGTGGTAAACCGATACCTTAAAATCATGTCCATATAATGTACCAATAATAAATAAAAAATTGATCCTTTTATCACAAAATGCACAATTTTGGAATTAAGTCGCCCAACTACATAGAAAAGTGAAAACTTTAACTCTTCTGATTGGTTTATTTCAAAAACCGTTATTTGTATGAAAAAAAAAATATTCTACGATTTGTAGGAAATATTCCAAGCTACAGATTAGTCTTTGACACTTTTTTTGTACAACTTACCATTTGGGAGTTATTCTTGAAAAAAACATTTTGGGGGGCCTTCAATCCCCTGTAAAATTGTTAGCGGCGCTCATATCGATGGGGACTTTCAATTTCTTAAGAACACAATGAGGGAGCTATATACCAAAATCCAGCTTTCCGGCTATTTTTTCCGAGTCAAATGCTTCATTGACTGGACTATGACTGTAAATTTCCTATATTTTACTATTTGTTGTTTTCCTTTATTCAAACACCAAAATTTCGAAATTCGATATATGTATAGACTAATTAACAAAAACGAAACACTTAAAATATTTTCTCGGTATATACAAAAATCTATAAGCAATTTCCTAACCAAATTGAAGTCAATTTATTTTCGAATGCCTGCAGAATTGTGTGTGTGGTAGCATCAATTTGTGGCAATAACTTTCAAACCACTAACCTATTTTCAATAATAATAAAAAACAAAGCTATTCGAAATATATGTACATATATGTATATTTGTTGATGTTATTGATGCATGTAGCATGTGTTTATTTCAATTCCTTCATATACCCCAATGTTGAAGATTATGATTTTATTTTGGTTATACTAGAATACCATCGATATATATCTATTTTATCCATCTTCAAGGCCGTAGTCAGTAAAATATTTCAAGAAGTAAATATGTACATTAGAATGATTCAAAAAAATTAAAATATCTTCGATTTTCAATGCCATTTATATATAGAGGTCGCTCATCGTTACCTTCAATTTTACATATACAAATCGTATGGGAACTTTTTTTTATTGCTTCTTTATTTTACAAATTTAGAATCGATTACTGGTAGTTAATTATAGGAACATTTTATTAAAGTTTGAAGTATCATATTAACTCCACATGTCACTTTGACAATTAAAAATCTGAAAATGGTATGTTTGCTTACTTTATTGCATGAACTGTCACTTTTTAGGCGTGTTTGTCAATAAGGAACACGTATTGAGTTTATTAAGGAAATGGGTTTCATATAAGATACTAATTAAAAAATGTTTAAACATACATAAGAACATTTTTGTAAAGAGGTTTAAAGTTATAAATTAAATATTGGTATTGTTAAAACGATTTCTTAAAAATTTTCTAGCTGAAGACCATGCTAAATAAAAAGAAGAATTTAAAAATCTAATTTAGTTTTTTTTTAAAGATCTCATTTCATTATTTTTTATTACCTTAATTGTTTGGAATAGCGTTTTTTTTTAAACACATTGCCATTTTTGTGCCATATGAACAAAAAACACAAATTCTTCAATGTATGTATTTTGTAAAAAAAACAGAAAGTAGAAAAAACCAGCCAAGTAGAAGACAAGTTGTATAATATTACGTTTTCAACGAAAGTTAATCTCGTTGAGATTTCGTAAATCCTATATAGTGTTTTCACCGCATAAAAAGATTATAAATTAGATTAACTTTGACAGTTCCTTTCAAAATGCAAATGCCGTTTCATGTTTTCTTCTAAATAGGAAGTGAGATAGATAGTTAAACGATGAAAAAAAATAGATTCTCGAAAATGTTCTCTCGATTCATTAATAATGTACTCAGCGCAAGAGTGGAAGAGGTTTGTTCGATCTGTTCAACTATTGGCGCTATGAAGATTTAACAAGATTAATTTCTAATCTACTAGGTTGAGGATTAAATTTGTATGGTAAATCTTTGAGATTTGAAGAGGATTTAGGGTAAATCTACTTAAATCTCGGTTAAGCGGTCGGTGGAAACATAGTATTAGCACTATTTTATTTGGACTTGTTGAATATAGCTTTAACTCAAATCAATATTATTTGGCTATTTGGACTTGGAGCAATTTTTATCAGATTTCGTCAAAATTAGTTTCATTTTAGTTTTTTTAATTCTTTTTAAGACAAATAATGGAAATAAGAAAAGTGCCATATCGTCGGCCTCATATAAGCAGACCTCGTAACTCCACCTTTTAGCGAAAATGAGTTTTGAATGCTATTTTATAGAAAATTCGTCAGCGCAGCTACCTAGAAAATTTCGTATCAATCTTAAAACTCTAAATAAACTTAAATTAAAATTTTGCATAGCACATTACTCCACTACTACTCTGTGTCTGGCAGACATTTTCGTCTCTCCTGAAAAATTTGATATTTGTGAGTTACGAGGTTTGCTTATGAGGCCGACGATATGTATTTAGTTTTTACTTCGCACGAGTCATCGAGTTAGGTATCGAGTCAAAAAAAAACACAATCTAGCCACTTGGGCAACGCTGGTTTAGAGTGGATCAGACCGGGATAAATATTCCCCTGACTAAGACTTTGTGCCTCGTGTGTACCTACCTACACAATATATTGTTCTTGGTTTGCTAATTATATTCAGGATTGAGATTGAATATGCGGTGAAATTATTAGTAAATTAGCATCTCAACTTGGTCCTTACCTATATAGAACGTGCACACAAATCAAAAACAATATGAAAATGATGTGTATCTGTGGTTTTGGTTGAAGACAAACAAAATACAAAACACAAAAAATTCCTATATTCCTACCTAAACAAGAAACAGATTGAGCAATATCAATAGGTCTGTTTGGTAACGTGAAATGTCTTACGAATTTGAACAAAATTTAACAAATTTGGTGTCAAAACGCATAGGAAAAAACACAGTTTTGGAAAATTTGTTGAAAAAAAGTTCCCAAACAGACATAATAAGTAGGTACTATTATTTTGTTTGTTGATTCTGCAGGTTTCAGGCTTAAATGTGAATTTGTCCAGTACTCAGATTAATTATCGTCTCTGAATGTAGCCATTGTTATGTATCATTCCGATTTTCTTTTATGTGAATTTCTAATGCAAACCTTTCGCAATCGCCATTATTAAGAAACATTATAATTTATCCGACTCTATATCTACTGACACAATTAGTTTGGTAACCAAAAGAATACATAACCTAAATAAATAATAATTTTTATTATTTCCTGATTGGCGGTATTTACCTATATTAACAATATTTTTTCCGAACATTGTTTTTTTTTTAATATTTTCTGATCATGAAGTCAATTTAAAATAACCCCCTTTGATTGGTATTATGTGAATCTGTTTCGTGCAAATATATGTATATCTCAATATTGCATCTCACCGCATGCAATTAAAATCTAATTTAGCTGCTCACGTTAATCTTTTTTCCCTCATACAAAAAAACATTCACTCTTCCTCCATCAATATATAGGTTATTGAACACATGCCAAGTTGAATTTACTTGCAAAATAAAGTAGAAACAATGTTGAAATTTGTATACAAGTATAAAGGGCAACTTGTGGATTCGCAAAAAAAAAAAATTAATCTTGATATTTTGAAGTCACAAAAATTCTTGTTTTTTTTTTTGCTTTCTTTCGTTGAAAAAGAGAAACTACTTTAGACTAGATTGGCTATTTGTCATTTATGATAATTTAACTACATATTTAAACCTTGTTCGTTTACTTCCCAGCACTACCCATAAAAAATGGTAGACATTTTTGGCCCAAAACACTGTCAAAGTTTACAAAAAAATTAACTGGTAGAATCCGATGGTAATTTGACAGTTGTTTACTGTCAAGATGTTATGTTTTAAACTGTCAATTGTCTTGTCACACTTGTCACATTTGTCAATTTGAATGTTTCGCACAGTAATAAGTATTTTCGAGTTCGTAAATGTAAAAAATTTTGACTTTCTTTCAAAATTTTTGACTTTTTTTCAAAATTTTTGACTTTTTTCAAAATTTTTGACTTTTTTCAAAATTTTTGGCTTTTCAAAATTTTTGACTTTTTTTTCGAAATTTTTGACTTTTTTAAAATTTTTTCACTTTTTCAAAATTTGTGAATTTTTATTTTCAAAATTTTTGACTTTTCTCAAATTTTTGTCACTTTTTTCAAATTTTTTTAAAGTTTTCAAAAATTTAAATTTTTTTTCCAAAATTTTCTACTTTTTTTTCTCAAAATGTTACTTTTATCAATTTTTTTTTTTACTTTTTTCAAAATTTCTGACTTTTTTTTTTTTAATTTCTGACTTTTTTCAAAATTTCTGACTTTTTTCAAAAGTTTTCACTTTTTTCTAAGAAAGTTAATTTTTTTTTTAATTTTTTCACTTTTTTCTAAATTTTTCATTTTTTCAAAATTGTTACCTTTTTTCAAATTTTTTTCAATTTTTTCAAATTTTTTGACTTTTTTAAAAATATCTGACTTTTTTCAAAATGTTTTCACTTTTTTCAAAATGTTTTCGTTTTTTTCAAAATGTTTTCACTTTTTTCAAATTTCTTTCACTTTTTTCAAATTTCTTTTTTTTTAATTTTTTACCTTTTTTTAAAATTTCTGACTTCACTTTTTTCTAAGTTCATTCTATTTAAAATTTTTCACTTTTTTCTAAATTGTTCATTTTCTTTAAAATTGTTCATTTTCATATAAGTTTTTTAATAATACAAATTCTATATATTATCTACTGAAATACATCAGCCAAGTAGAAGACTTAGCACTATTTTATTTGGACTTGTTGAATTATTGATTCAAAATAGCTTTTAACGGCCTTTAGTCCTACAAAAAATTGGCGTTTCGTCCCGGCGATCTCACTTGGACTCATCAGTTGACTAATGAGGGCCTTTGTCAATACGCAATTTTTTGTTAAGTTCAGTTCATCATACATAGATTTCGTGACGAATATCTAGTGTGAACTATATCCAACAAGACTAGATTTCCTAATCATTAAATTGGGAGTTTTTGTTTTTTGCCCGGGGCCGTGGCAATGTTTATATAAGAAGGTTTTTTTATTGAATTGTTCATTTTCTTTAAAATTGTTCACTTTTTAAAGAGTTTTCAATTTTTTCAAAATTTTTGACTTTTTTAAAAATATGTATATGACTTTTTTCAAAATTGTTCACTTTTTTTTCAAAATTGTTCACTTTTTTAAAAATTGTTCACTTTTTCAAAACTGTTCACTTTTCAAAATTGTTCGATTTTTCAAAATTGTTCACTTTTTTTTCAAAACTGTTCACTTTTTTCAAAATTGTTCACTTTTTTTCAAAATTGTTCACTTTTTTTCAAAATTGTTCACTTTTTTTCAAAATTGTTCACTTTTTTTCAAAATTTTTCACTTTTTTTTCAAAATTGTTCACTTTTTTTTTCAAAATTGTTCACTTTTTTTCAAAATTGTTCACTTTTTTTTAAATTTGTTCACTTTTTTCAAAATTGTTCACTTTTTTTTTCAAAGCTTTTTTTTTATAAATTTTTTCATTTTTTATTTAAATTTTTGACTTTTTCAAAAATGTTTGAATTCACAATCGAACTGAATGGATGCTTGATGAAGAATGATTTGTTTTGAGGATCTTTTCGGATCCTTATAGCGAGAGAACCATATTCTACCTGAATTTTATTTTTCCGATCACTCACAAACGAGAGATACAGAAAAAAAAATGGATTTAATTTGTTCGTGAGAGAACTATATATTTTTCTAGATTGAAAATGTATATCGCTCGCGAACTATATTCTTTATGGTTCATGAGTTAATCGATAAAGAATGCCAAAGATCCTTATTTTAAATATTCGTAAGCGATATTTTACGAACCTTTGTTTTTAGCAGTAATTCAGCATATTTACTTTTACGAACCTTATTGAAAAAAATTATGTAAAGCACCCTTTCACTCTCATATTTTTCAATTAATTATTTTTTAATTTCAAGTCCGATTTGCCATTAGAGCAAGAATAATCAACTTAGACATGAATTTTATTGAATATTCCATTTAATAAAATTGAAGTTCATGGATACTTACTTATACAGTTTGTCAATTTAAATAAATTTACTGAAAATCGATATTCAATAAATTAATTTACCAATCAATGCCAAAGTGTCTGTTTTTTTTTTTTTTAATTTTTTTTGTCTTGGTGCCTACCATCTACGTATACTTTTTTCAGGTTACAGATTGATTACTTCAGTCGGGAGCCTATGTAGGTATATTATGAATGACACATCTATTGAGATAATTTATTTATATGTAGGTTGTTCTTACTTAAGATGGCTTAAATAGATACGCAGATGTAATACATATATAATACGCACCATAAAATAATTAATTTTTTCTTTGAGAAATTTATACGTGTATCTTGTCTATGACTAATTCGATTTAGTAATGATTTTTTCTTATAAGTCAAGATTGTTGATAACAGTTAATTGTGTGCTTCTTACACATGACGTACTTTTTTCTGTTTTTTTTTTGCACATCTGTGGGCCAAAATTATCGCAAATTCACTTTCAAATCCATCAGTCATCTGATATTTTGCAAACAACTTTCTAAATAGGTTTGTTTGTGATTTTTTGTTGTATCCAATCTACGAACGTGTTAATTGCAAAGTGTTTGATTTTCTTAAAATTAAATATAATAACAAAAAAAAAAAACCTAACCAGTCTGTGGTTTTTTTTTTTAAGGAAATACGTACGTCGATCAATAATTTAAAAAAAATCATCTTATGGATGGATTATTTATTTGCAATCTGAGAATGACTACGTCATTTGATTTTTTTTATCAATAAATATAATAAGCTTTCGATAATCCTTTTTTATTCGGAAACGGTTGTGATCTTCGTGGCTGAGTAAGCTCCACGGTGCCATAATTCTTCCCAAAAATGTAACGATGTACATAGGTTTCAAGAAAAAAATGATAAAGTCTTGTATTTTTATTTTCAAATGACGCACATTAGCTGTGGGGTCCGTCTGCTGATTCACCTCAATACCAATTTGCCCTTGAACCTAGAACGGAGTGACTTTGAGCTCGGTATGCAGGTAGCCGAACCCATGACTTAGAGGTTAGACAAACGCTCTGACACATAATAAATATTTTATGAATTTTTTCAAATAAACTACTCTTCTCCGGATTTACTTATTTGTTTTTACATTTTTGTGGGTTCCATATTTCATTTTAAAGTTCATATCTGAAGAATTTCCAATCAAAACAGGCTCAGCCCTCAATTTATGAAATAAACATACAAAACTTCAAAATTTCCTTATTCTAATTCCTCGCTTTTCTCTTCTTTTCAGATAAAAAAAAAAAACAACTCTATATATCAACTTGCCCAACGCATTACGACTAGACCTACAACAAAACTTGTATACGACATCGAACAATCAATCAACTCGAAAACAAAATAAAAAAAAAATGTCCTCCACATCACCGCCCAAATCGCAAGAGGACAATAGTTCCTCACCAACAATTAACCAAACAAATAACAACAGCAACAACAATAATAACAACACCACCCATACGGGTTCGAATAGTGGCACAAATAGCGTTGACAAACTCTCTCCGGATCAAGACATTTATATAAATCCTGTCGATGGCCTTCCCTCTCAGCATCCAACTTTGCCCGAGTTGGATGCATCAAATGATCACAACGAAGTAGATTTGGATTCATTCGATGATCTGCCCACCTCGATAATTGTTACGAATATTCATTCGGAGGTATTTACGAGTGACCAAATGAAGGCACAAATGGAAGATCTTTTTAGGACATTTTCCGAAGCGGCTACGTTTCAATGGTTGCGTAGTTTTCGAAGACTGCGAGTGAATTATGACAATGCTATTGATGCGGCCAATGCTCGCATTAAGCTGCATCAATTTGAATTCAATAAAAAGACCATAATTAATTGTTACTTCGCACAGCCTGTGACGCCTGTGTCACATAAGAATCTCCAACCACCGGCACCGGTTAAACAGTTTCTCATTTCGCCCCCGGCGAGCCCCCCAGCTGGATGGGAACCAAGGGAGGAAAATGAGCCGTTGGTGAATCATGATTTGTTGGCGGCATTGGCAAGTCTCACACCTGGTGAGAGTCATGAGCTGCATCCACAGAGTGAAGACCAGCCAGCAATTATTGTGCACACAGCTAAGCTGCAAGATAGTAGCGGTGTTACTGTCGCCGCTAAGCAGCCAATAGTTCACACCAAATGTCCTGAGCGGGCGTAAAACTTCACACTGAATATTTTTCTTTCGAACCAGATAAAGGAATTGTAGAATTTAGAGGTTTACTACTACACACATATATACATATATATACAAATACATATATACAAGAAAATGAAATACATATACAAAAAAAAAGAAAAAATGAATAACCATACTAGAGATCGAATAAAACCAAACTATACCATAGAAGAAATTTGATGAAAATAAAATTAACAAAAAATTAAAAAAAATGTTATACATTTTTTGTGCTAAAAAAAATAAATTTAAAGAAATGTTTATTCAAAAAAAAAAATGAAAAAATTATAGATATTTTAAATGAATTTTTAATAAATGGATTAATATTAAAAATAATGATATAATTGTTATTGTAAATGTAAATAATGTTGAATTAATAAAAATAACAAAAAGAACAAGAAAAAACACAACACAAAAATATCAAATACTAAAATTTCTCTAAGTGATGTGACATTAAATTAAAATTAAAATATAAAAAAAATAAATTAAAAAAAATAGTTTTGTTAAATTAAGAAAAATATAATTAAAATTAGAAAAAAACAAGAAATTATATTGCAAAACTTTTTTGTAAATATAAATATTTTTTTATACACATAACATAACATAAAAAAAAGAACATAACATTTTTATTTAACATTTAAAAACTTTTATTTAATTAAGGTGAATTTACATATATGTAATCATAAAATAAATATTTCATAAATCACAAATTTAAAACATTCGGCTGTTGAATTGAATATTGAACAAAAAATACCTAATATTATTATTATTAAATAAAGACTTTTTTGTTTTTCTAAACAATTTTGATTTTGTTTGTGTTTTTTTTTAGTTTGTAAATATTTTTTTTTGTTGATTAGACGAAAATTCAATTCCATATTTCTTAAAATTTTATTTGATTTTGTAATCGATATTTTGTTTAATTGTATATTTATATTTTGAAATTGATAGCTTGTCAGAGTATTATCGTATAGTTAACTTACACATTCACTTCAAAAATAATGGACTCTATAGCCCTATGCTTTCCGATTTTTTTTTCGATCAGTGATCCCACTTTCGAAGATCATCATATTCGATTGATTTCTCAATTGAAAATGGGTTTTGTTGAGGAAAAGATAAAAAACTCATTCTGGTTCTAGTAATTCCAAAGGATTAGAATAGTCATTTAAATGCTTTCGAACTGGCTCGTTCTTGAGTCCTTTCTTCTTCTTGTTATATCCGCAGTGCAATGCTTTGCATATTTACGGAGACAAACATGTTTAATTTCCTACAAATTAATTGGGAATATGAATTAAAACGTATGGTACTACTATGGTGATCAAATTTATTATTGAAAAGCTGTCACTTCTGACTCGAAAGGAGACTCACAATAATACTAGGTAACTGTAAATTGCTCGACTTGTAGGTACTTGAGTTATTGTTAGTGTAAGGGCCAGTTTCACAGTGCACACTTAACAAAATAAGTGGCACTTAATTTTCCCATTTTGGCACTTGAGCCGCAGTTTTACTACCTGAGTAAGTGGAACTTAAGTGGCCAACATCGGAGACTTAAGTGTCACTTATTCCGATAAGTTTACACTGTGAAATTGGGAATTAGTTTTCCATATTCGGCACTTAAGTGACACTTACTTCACTGTGAAACTGGCCCTAAAAATATTAGTTTCACTGTGTCCTTGACCTTAAAGGAAGTGTTAATTTAACGCCGCAGAAAAATGTATTTCTTTAAAAGTTCATAATTTCATGTATTATTTGTTGTATCGATATCAAATTGGCAATTTATATCAACTTCGAATGAGAAGTCTAAAAATATTCAGATCCAGATCGAAGTGTTCCCTCACAAGGACTTTCAATAGTTTTTTCTAACTTTTTGGTGAACCTGTATTAAAAAAAACCCTTTCATTTTGTTTGCAAAGTCCCCTTTCACACAAGGAAAAACGTCAAAAAATCTAAACTTGTTTCCTTGTGTGAAAGGGGACAAAGACATTTTTTTAGCTGATGCACAAACCTTTTTGTGCATCAACTAACTCTAGTGCTAAACTGTTTTTTTTTTTCTATTTTCATATAACGTAGCTATTTTTTTTACTTCAACGAATGATGTCAGAATTTTCGTTTATTAATTCAAAAAACATATTTCCTCAATAATTGGAGTTATCGTCTTCTTGACCTGGATGCTTTGACTTTAATCCTTCGAGTGAAAACGAAAAGTTTAATCGTAAGCAAATCCTTAGCGTGAAATTGTTAGCTTTACATTCCACAATTTCCATATTTCAAATCAAAGCTTAATAATTAAGCTTTGCATAATCAATAATTATTATTGATTTATGCAAACTATAAAAAATTTTCACGCTGTGTCAGCTTTTTACATTATTATCTCATATTCAAAATTTTAAAATATGACCATTAAAAGATTGGGGCATTAATTTTTTTTTAATTTCACGAGAGCTGCTTAAGTATTATATTCCTTTAAGAAAAAAAGTGGTAAATCAGTAAGGCCATTCCGTTTTATATGGCTTCATATAAAATAGAGTTACATATTGCTTCTTTTGATGAAGTGACAAATAAAATTCAAGAGAATATCTCTTGTCATGATAAGCGCCTCTCATCTTATCCGTTCGGATGCAGAAGAATTGGTAGCACCTCAGACCAAATTCTGTCGAAAAACAACACAAAAATGGTTGAGATTGTAATTTTCACTTGGATCCGGTTCTCCACGAGCTGTGTTTAATTTAACACAACGAAGGCAACGTTCTCGATCGAGCACCTAACTAAATACAAATATCGGCCGACGATGACGCACGAAGCGACCTTTAAATGAAAATTATTTTCAAATACCTTCTGGGAACTATACGATATAAAGGCGTTAGGTCTTATTCCTCAAGGTGTATGTCTAAATCCACAAATTCAAGAACAAGAGATCTTTAGGGCTATACTACAATTTTCGTTTTGGGTGTTATAAAATTTCAAAAGAAATATGTGCGTAATGACATTCGTTTTGTATTTTGTGGCAAGCTTTTGTTGAATTTTTGGACTATGTGTGGTGGGTGAATGTAGTGCTTGATTACTAGCTTAGGAGTGTGGGTTCGAGCCCCACTCCAGGCAGCATTTTTTCCTTTGTACCTTCAGTTTCAACGGTACACCACCCGTGGGACTTTCATGAAATAAATTACACCTTATTTATCCTATTCTCATATTCCTTCTGACTAGTGCCGTGTAACTCAAGTTGCAATTTAAAGACCTTAGGTCTTACAGGCATATAGCTAAATTATTAGTATTATTTTTTTATTATGTTGGCTTTTTCACGTTATGACATTTTTGATTTGGCAGTTATGGCTTTAGGCGATAAGACCTAACGCCCGAAATTAAGAATTCATACCCCGTAAATTGTAAAATACCTCCCAGGCAATCCAAATTCATTTATCTAAAATCTGTCTGCCAGTTTACAATGCTTTTACCTTCTAGTGACTTCATTCTTAGGCTCTATTTTGTGAAAAAGACTATTCGTTGCTGATATTTTAAGGTTATTTGTTTTTCAATGCTTTTCCAATGCTTTCTGATAAGGCAGTCTTTGTAAGTACATTGGCATAGTTCGATTAAAATATTACACGTATCTATGGGATATAACAAAAAAAGAAATATAACAACTTTTCAGTAGATCCAGAGTTTACTCAGCAAATTTGGCTGTAGGGGCCTTCCAATGTTGAATTTTATATTTCTGTAAGCCACCTTCCTTAGGACATGAAACGGAATTATTTTTCGATTCGATTTTATAGACAAGAAAGTTAAAGAATAGAATGAGTCGATACTCATGAAGGAAATTGAATTATTTTTCCCATATACATATTATGTATCTTGCGTTTAGACTGATCCTGGGTTTATTTGCTTCTCATTTCAAAATCGTTAGTTTATTGAGAGTTTTAAAAATCGATGGTTGTTGTGAATTTTTGTGTTAGTTGAATGACTTATTTTATTTTATTTTTGAAGAAAAAAGTGTTCATGAAGTTGAAGATAAAACCTAAAATAAAAGTACCATCAAAAACTGAAAATATTCTATAAATTAATTTGAAAAAAGCATTGATTTTCATTATTTTGTTCCCTAAATCACCCTAATCCATCTACATATTATATTTAATCAAATTCCATATATACAATCTTTAAATGACTTAAATTAAAATTAAAAAAAAAAAACTTTACAAAACTTATTCCAAAACAAAAAACTGTCAATGTATAAATGTAATGTAAATAAACATCTTTTTTTCAAATACCTAACTAATTCATGTATGGCTTTTACTGTACTTCGTGTTAAAGAAACCAATACAAAAAAAATAACAAATTCAAATATAATATTATTAAAAATCATTGCTAAAATATGTATATTTTACTATTTAAAAAAAATGCTGCTGAAGTCGATGTAATCCACTAATTATGAAAAAAATACACACAGAATGAAGCAATTTTACAAAAAGAAACTATCAAATATACTCGTACATACATATACCTACTTTATATGTATGTAGTTGAATTATATACCTATGAAATTCAATAAAAAACTTGAATAAGATGAAATTCAATTAAAATTTTAATCTAAATGTATATTTTATATGTCATCTTTAAGTCTGTTTGTCAGATTTTCAAAAACAAAAACTAACACCTATCGTGTATAACAAGGGCTAAACAACTAATTAAAACTGAATGAAAAAAAAAAAAACAAAAATAAAATCAAGGGAATTACCTAACCTACAATGACTAAAGTAAAATAAAAATAAAAAACTTATGAAACAAATAAGTTAATAAATTAATTAGAATTAAAACACAAGTATATGACGATAATAATAAAAGAACAAAAATATAGTTATTGTTTAAAATTAAATTTGAATTTCATTTGCTATCTTCAAAATTTATTTTCTGGAAGACTAGAGAATCATTTGGTGAACAAATGTACCTACCTGCAGGCTTTTCCTTATATATGTATATGGTGCTTACAGTCCAAGATAGAATACAGCGACTACAGTTAGATTTTAAAATATGTACTTTCGTTTATTTTGGGTTTGAACTACATATTTGGAAGATCTTATCATCATGGAGCTAAATTCTGGTTGGAAAAAATTAGGTAATGATATGCAAATATGCAAAGACCTATCGACAAAGTGGTTTCAGTTGTACGGAGAGCAGGCCATACATACATAGGTTGATAAAACTGAACCACTCTCTCGAATTTGATTAAATATTCCGGTGCGATAAATAATGGCATGGGGAACCATCAGGGATAATTTACGCCCATTGACACGCCGTGTAGGTTGGATCTAGACAGAAAAAGTTTATAGAAGGGCAATTATCCATCTTTAGGCTGGAGGGCAATTGTCTTATCTCAAGGATAATTTCATAACTATGTAAAACTTTTTTTATTGCTTCAGTGCGCAAAAAAAGGAACGAATTCAATCCACTTTATTTTTGCTTTGTGAAGTTTGTGCATTTGCGGGTATTAAAAAAATTTAATTGAATTATTTTAGAATACATAAACAAAATATTACAATAAGCAATTCATAATAAATTACTCGCGCTATCTCAGCAATTATTAGATTTTTCTTGCAAAATTTGTTGTCTAATTTTTTCTCAGACTTTCGCTTCCTTATAAAAATGCCAATAATGCCAATTTAATTCGGAGTGTAATTTCACTTTTCAAGTATTCAAAATGGATGCCCATTAAATTTTGACAGCTCGAAGTAATTGCGAAATTTTCGAAAACGAACGAATTTAAAAAAATGGAATTTCATTTCGAGTGAAATTGAAAATCGATTTCAATTCGATTTCGTTCGAAATACAAAATGCAGAACGAAGGCGTAAGTTTTCGCTGTAAATCTCATATTTCCCCTAGACAAACACGGTTTTCTCTAATAATGTAGGTCTGCAACCACTAACCTTGTTAAAATTTTATTCTTTACCCCCGCAGCCTTACAAATTTTGCATAGACAAATACTTTTTAAATATCACCTACGATTGACATCTTGAAAGCTGCGGAATTCATAATGTGTTATTGACAAGATTGGATTAAACTTGGACTGACATCGACATAACCCTGGGGCTCCACTAGAAATGAACCATTGCAAAATATGTGTTATGTCGTCAAAATTTCTTGTGGAGGCCACTTATGTCAAGAAGATTTTTATTTTCAGACATAAATATCATCATTTATATCTTGTATTCGCATAAGAAATAAATGTGGACATAAATTAACTTTTAGTGCTTGCTCGGCGGGGACATGATTGCAATTAAAATTTTATGAAATAATTTTCCCACTTAACGAAGAAATAAATATTTCTGAATTTGGATATTCCACAATTCGTTCGAAATGAATTGGGATTTCGAAAAAGAAAATTAATGTTCTGCATTTCGGTTCATTCCGTTATCTGAACGTATTCAATCCACTTTTTTATGCGTTGTGAAGTTGGTGCATATGCTGATAGTTTTTTATTTCTTGGTACAAAATGTAATCAAACTTAATATTTTTGTTCCTTTTAGTGTTTATTTATTATTATTTTCGTAAGAAACATAAGAATATACGAATAAAAGAATACAAAAATCATCTGAACCATTCATATTTAGGTATATTCTCCCTGTCAGGCAAGTCTAATATATTCGATTTTCTCGCAAAATTTTGCGGCTAATATTTTCTTCAGAGTTCCTCGTTTTGTTCCCTGTCAAAAATAATGAATTCATTTTAATCTTCAGCGAAATTTCACTTTAAAAAACAATTAAAAGTGGATGCAACTTGAATTTTGAAATTCTAAGTAATTACGAAATTTTCGAAAATGAACGAATTGTAGAACATGGAATTTTAACTCACGTGAAATTGAAATGCGATTTCATTACGATTTCATTCGAAATGCAGAACATGGGCGATGAATTATCTCTAATCAGTGAGTTAAGTTCGAAATGTTAATTTAATTAAAAACATCATAGATATTTTTGCCAACGACTAAAGCTAACAAAACAAAAAAAGCTCAAAGGAGAAAGTATGTGTGCAAAAGTTCACACTTTGTGAAAATGTATCATATTATGCGGACAAAATAATACTCTTTTGCGACAACAGAGTTTTTGTTGAATCTAGTAGATTTTCATTAAGATTTGCTACTTAAGGGGAATAGGGCGTTATGAAATTGATTATTAATAAGATACATATTTTGACCCGCGAATTAATTTTTTATCAACGTTCTATTTGATTTGGGGAATAGAAGATAATTAGGCTTTTTTATTAATAGGGGTGTAAAAATTTTCTTCAACATTTTGCCGTTATTAATGCCTTTGCAAACCTCTTTTTTGAAGTCTTTAGTAGGCATCAGCTGTGTATGAAGATATCCGAAGGGAATAATTGTACCAAAATAAAAGGCACATGCAATTTAAGTTAATACTTTTCATTTATTATATTTTCTATTCTATGATAATACTCGTAGAATAATATTTAACTATATAAAACATTAATAATAATTATAATAAACTCTTCTGTGCAAAAACTATACTTTCATTTATGTAGGAATACATACATATGTACGTAATTTTGGTAATAATTTTGGAATGTTTTTATTAATTTATACAAACTAATTTGTGTTTGGACTTTTACTTTAACATTTAACAATTTCAAAATCCAAACTAAACGCAAATTTCTATAATTAAAACAAATAACGTATACAAAAATCGATACTATTTTAAATTATAAAAAAGTAGTTAACAAATAGATTTTACATACATCTGTGTATAGAGTATTTAGTTTTTACCAACACTACGAAAAAAAACATAAAATCTCTTCTCTCATTTGAATGAACACGTCATACTCATTATTTATTTAGGTACATGCTCTGTTCATTTGCGATCGATGTCTTTAAGTGGCACCATATGCTCGGGATCATCTTCTGGATAGGTTTGTTTTCTTCCTGCACACTGACTGAACCAAGTATCGCCCTTACCAAAGTTCTCACCATCTTCGATGGATTCTGGCATTGGTTGATTCATTGTTTCTGGCAGAAACATCACCCAGAAACCGGACAGCAATGAAATTACTCCGAAGACGACTGCAGGAATCTTTGGATCGAAAGAATCTAACAGAGTTATGAGAGGTGTTAGGGCGCCAGCGAAACGAGCACACATCGAACCCAGTCCCATTGCTGAGTTTCTCACCACAGTGGGGAATAATTCGGCTGAATAGTTGTAAATCACAGCAAAAGATCCAGCAATGAAGAGTTTACCAATCATAACAATGGCCGTTGATGTGGTGCTTCCCTGCAAAACATATGCAGCCACAATGCAGCAAATACCGCCACCTAACATCAGAGTGCTTGTTATTGAACGTCTACCCAGTTTGTCAAGGACAAATATGATTGTAATGTAGCTGGGGAACTCAACCAATCCCATGATGAACAATATGAGGAAGGGATTTCCATAGAGCTTTCCAGCACTCAACGACAAACCATAGTAGACAATTGAATTGGCAAACCAACAAAGACAGACATTCAAGGTTTTCATTCGAAGATTGGGAGTTTTGAAGAGATCTGACATTCCGGTGGAGGATTTTGTTTCCAAGCTTGTTTGTGTTTTGGACTTTTGAATGTAGTATTCCTTGTCGACATGAATTCCAGATCCATTTATCCTCAAACCCTTGGCAACTATGTCCACTGCTTCGGTAGCTCGACCCTGTGCCCATAGCCATCGGGGAGATTCATCCATCAGCCACCAATGTGGAACCAAGAGTAGTGCATGCAATCCATAGACAATCTGAAGCATTTGCCTATCTTTGATAAGTGCTCCCCATCCAGCAACAAGCATGATTCCTCCAGCAAATACACCTTGAAAACTTATACCACAAGATGTTCTTTTGCTCAGTCCAACCAATTCCATTGTGAGGACGAATCCAGTGATGTAGGCTCCAGCTGATCCGAAAATACCCAACAAAAATCGAACAAACAAAAATGCATGATATTCCGGCACGAAGGCAACCCCTACACCCAAAATCAACTGCAACAACGCCGACCAACAATAGACTGTTTTGCGTCCAATTTTATCGGCCAATCTTCCCAAAACAACAGCCCCAGTGAAGACACCTAACATGTACATGGTTTGGGCAATGGAACCCAACCAACGATCACCGCACACGAAATTCCATTCGATTGTTCTAGATGATTGATAGTAGGTTCTGTCATAAACATACGACTGACATTTTACCAAAGTTTCGTTTGGACTGTACATATGACAGGAATCCAATTCACCAGATGGCTTGAGGGGAATGGCTGCCAAAATTTCTGTCGAATTCCATGGGGCGTAATTGGTGCCATTGTCAAGACCTTCGATGTAGCATCTGTGATCGGGAACAGCTGCAACTGTTACCAATGACAGCATATGCAAACCAGCTAGTAAAGCTGATAGAATGTGTAGAATGAATTGATAGAATTGGTAGCTGCCAAAATCACCTGAAAATAAAAGAAAGCAAATCTTTTAAAAAATAATGTATATTGAATGAAAAGGAAGAAAAAAAAGAATTTAATCGAAATTTGAATTCAAACGTATTTGAGGAATTTATGTCCAGTGGATGTCAAACTGTAGCCATGTCGTGGTCTTACAAATCAAATGTCATCAAAATAGTTGCATAGTTTTAGGAGTTTATAAAGATGGCTTTTGTGGATGAATACAAATTTAAATTGAAACTTGAAGTGAATTTTATCGAAATGTAACGAAAATAAATAAAACAACAGTTTTGCTGAAATTATGCGAATGGCATTCTGTCGACATTTTACGTAGAAAGATGCGGGATTTTTGTTTGTTATTTCTGCATCAAAAAACATGTTTCGTTTTTAAAGTGGCGTTTATCTGGTTCTTGTACCCGATCCAATCGTAAAATTTCATCGGCATTCACATTTTCGTTGTGCATAAAAATCAGTCTGAAGTCCTATACATGTTGAATTCGCTAATAATTGTTTTTAGTTTTTGATCTGAATTTACAAATAGAAAATGCCATACAAAAATGTCACAGGAATAAGGCAAATCATTTTTCCTTAGATCATAACACTCTTGCTGTTTTAGTGAGACGTCTCATTTTTGTCCTTCTGACTTAAAAAAATATGTAAATATGTATTTCTAAATAAATTAATAAATTACAAATAGAAAAATACCAATTCTGTAACGTCATTTCTATATTCATTGTCAATTTTGTTACAATTATTTTTCCAGCAACAATGAACAAATCGTGGTTTTGAGGTTATTCTTAGAGTAATTTAATACAATTGTGATCAATTTAAATTTTTTATTAACAAAACTATTGACTGACCGACCGATGGGGAGGTGAGACGCCAAGTAAGACAATCTTTCAATAAGGCATAACGCCACCATATCGCTTGCTGACATAATCATCACTGTGCCAACACTATATATATAGGTAAGGTAGCTATTGTAAATCGGGAAATTGTCATTTAAATTTTGTGGTTTTGTTTTTATATTAATAAAATTGCCGATACAAAAATTATTGTTTTTTTTTCTGTCATTTTAATAAACCTCAAAAGTAAACAAAGTTATTAAAACAGATACGCTTAGTTAACTCATATTCCATATATTTATTATTTTTTTTTTATGAATTGTAAACAATTGGTTAGTCGGCATTATGTTGGCAGCTTTAAGTGTCTGATTGTGATAGTGACCGTAATATTTATTGAATATTGTAAGTTTCAACACATTTCTATCTAAAAATCCAGACAGAAGTATAGATTGAAATATTTTTTGATATGGATTATAGATAACAAAAAGTAAATATAACTTTGTTACCATGAAGCTAACCTATATTATATTTGAGCAGTGCTGGATTAGGGCTCTGGAAGTCACTTTACGACATAAAAGGTCTGTTTCTTTACTTCCCAAAACTGCCACTTTTTGCCCATTTTAGCCAACTTCGTCAAAGTCCATATAAAAAAAATTAAATTGGACTAGAATTGGTCAAAATTGCCAGTTTTGGGCATATTTAGCAAGATTTTAGAAAGATTTTACACCGATTTGCATACACACATAGCAAGGTTTGCCATTTATAAAATGTAAATTGAATGTCGCGATGTTTTAAAAAACAAATTTTTTTTGGTTGCAACGAATTTAATATGCAATAAATATTCGGTGTAAATTCGAGTGAATTATGATGAACTTTGATGTCAATTCACATTAAATAATATGCGTTTTTCTTTTTTAGCCCCGAGCGGCGCACCGAGCCGTCAAAAAGAGAACTATAATGTTACTTGCCCATGAATAATTTGATTCGAAAACATGAAAATAGTTGAGAAACGTCTTTTACAATTTCAGTGACAAATCTTCAAAGATTATCTCTTGTGTCATGATAAAGTGCCTCTCATCTTGGCCGTCAACAAAAATTTCATCTACATTTAGGTTAGATTTTTCTTTTGGCAAAATTAAAGCGTTCCATTTATCATCTACTGAGAAGTACTAAGAAGTACTTTGCAAGGCCCAAATTAACATACCTATTAACAACAAATTTAAATTACCTTAATTCATTTATTTAAAATTGGAAATGATAATTTGTCATTTTCCCTATAAGACTTGATGATTACATTAAAAGAACTCAAAGTCAAGAAGTTTGTTAGTAAATCATGTCTTTTTTGTTTTAGATTTTATACAAAGCAAAAAAAAACATTTAAAAAAAAATCTCCAAAAAACGTCGATAGCGGTTCGCTTAAAAAGTTTTTACGTAGATATATTGAATTCTTCTAATCGCATCTGTAGTATCAAAATCTTTAGACTCAAAGGAAATCACAGCATTATTTTGATTAAATGGAAAGTTTCTGGCAATTCCGGATAATTGATATATTTGAAAAAAAAAGAGTGGAGACTTCTCCAAATAATCAATTTCGTTTGTGCACATCAACTTACTCCATGCGGCTAATAAAAAGCTCTGGGTGCCCACCGGTGAACGGGCCTGGCCCCGTGAGTCCGCAAAAAACAGAACTTGGAAAATCAGTACTGTTTTAAACTGAAATGTTTTTAGTCACTTTAATATTAAATATTATTCGATAAATTTAAGGTGAAGCTGTCATTTACAAATGTGTCATAGTTAAGAAACACTGGATTATTTTCTATATTAGGCGTTTTTCTTTTTTAGCCCCGAGCGTGGCACTGAACTATCAAAAAGAAAACTATGTTACTTTTTAACTCGGAGCGCTCCGAGCTCTCAACTTGCATTTCTTTTTTAGCTCAGAGCTCGACCGGGGCTCGCTCGATGAGCTCGGAAAAAAATGACCGAGCACAAAGCTGAGCGCGGCTAACTTCATACAATTTTTATGTAATTTGACAGATATGATGAGTTCAGTGCTCAATTGAGTTTCTTAAATAGATCGGTGCGCTCAGGTCACGCTCTGTTTGGAGTGAGCTCTATTCGCTCAGAGCCCGCTCTGTGCCCCGCTCGGGGCTAAAAAAGAAAAACGCCTATTATCTGTACTTTAACTACTATTTAACCTAATTTGTTCTAGATAACGATTTGTGGGATAGTGATACTTAAAACACACAAAAGAATTTTAATTAATCTTAATAGATGATAAGACTTTCAGATACGTTGTATCTAGATGGGGAATTTCTGTTCTGTTTCTAAATGAACTATGTACTTACAATTGTATACCTTTACGTTGATAACATGAAATAATCATTCAAAATGTAAATTTTAAATGACGAGCACTTAACTTAAAATTCGACTGACGAGCTTATCAGCACTGTAGGTAAATTTGGGCTGGAAATGGAATGTAAGATTATTTGAGAAAGTAAAGTCACGAAAATAACTCAGTATAGGATTTAATATGATGCCGTTATTCGAGCAATACGTGTCTGTTTGCTAACTTTTTTCAACAAATTTCCAAAAACTGAGTTTTTTTTCCAATTAGTGCAAATTTTCCAGAAATTTTACCTTACCAAACAGACCTATGTTCTAATTCAAGTTGCCCTGGCTCATCCCAAAATCCACCAAAATCCTTCTCGTTTCTACGCACATAAAATCTGCTTATCTCACTGGATGCGAATTTTAGCAAAACGACCGAGTAGAAAGGCACTTAAGAACGACAGAAGTGTGACTGAAGAACTGAAATCACTCCACAAAAGTTGACATTCCTGTCAAAATCATTTTATTCAAAATAGAAATAGCTGACGTAAGATACCTCTTAAATCCGATTTGACACTTGAAGGACCTCCTAGGACAATTAATTCGATAGATATTGCCAAAACCCGAAATATCCAATATGGTGATCTAATGGCCTTTTCGATTGGTAATCCGGAATAAAAATTTGATACGCTTGAACACTTCTGGAACGGTTCTGACAGTTCTCTTCTTTTCAGAAAAAGAACTATCATTTCAACACCAATCAGAAAGCCCATAACCCCACTTGGGATTCTTCGGGAATTAACCATATAATTAAGGGCATTATTCTGAACATTTCTACCAAATTCCAGCCTGTCAATATGAACCATAATTTTAATGTTGATAGCTTTCCAATTAAAGACCATCTTATAGTTTAAAGTGATTTATGCCGTTGTAACAAGCCATACCATTAAATCTATAGTTAATATTTAATTTCTTATAATTATAAAAAATTCAAATAGACATGTGTCTCATGTTCACAAAGTCATTCAACACAAATAAAAAGTACCCCAGCTTGCAAAAAATGAAATCAAATAGGAAATCCCTGGCCTGGTTCAATTACCAAGAAAAAAAAAACACTAGAGATGCAGAAGAAAAAAAAACAACCTTATTGGTCTTTAAATTCCAACACAAGTTTCCCCGTTCACACCTATCGTTAGTTGTGGTTTTATTAAGAGCTACAAAAGCTCCTATTAAAAGTGGCTCCCCACTGAGTTCAGTGGTAGTATACTTGCTGCAATAAATACATATGTTCATACTATGATCTCAAAGTCCGTCACTGGAATCGGTGACGTGAACCCCCCAATTCAGCAAATCTATCAGAAATGATCAACTATAACTGTCAATTGCAATTGATTTGGTAAATTAAGAAATGAAGAAGAAGAAAAACTCATCCATCCACCGTATACATTGTGAGATGCGACACTGAAATTGGAACCAACGACGACCGATACTGCCGGCGCGCGGCGGCAATGATGGAAGCTATACGTTCATATAGCTGGGCAGCAGACTCTTACTTATATTGAATCAAACCAAAATGCTTGTGTTTTGCCATGCGAATCAATTTATGTAATAAAAAACGAATTTAAATATTGGTCTCACCTATTTAAATAGACTGGTGGCGGTTTCGTCGGCGGCTGCAGTATAGCGATCATTTGAAGTGCGGCCACTGATCATGTGGTTTAGCGTACGCGCAAAGTAATATCGTAATTAGAATGTTTAGATTCTATCTATATAATGTACAATGTACATACATCGTGATTGTGTCAGAGTAATCAGCTAAAGCAAAATGAAATTAAAGCGAAACAAATACGTAAGCGATGAATTTTTGACTTAAAAGGCACAGTCAGCAGCGCCACCATTTAGCATACATAAATGATTGTTTTGTAACAATTGCAAATCTTCTGACTTTTAACCGTTAATTTATGAGCATGTATAGTAAAAATAATAGGGTAGCAAAGTAAATTGAGAAGGCGAAGGGGCAGCAAGCAAGTGTGACGGTTATAGCTGGTTAAAAAAATATCTATCAGAACAATATTTTTATGTAATTGATTTGAGCTTGAGTTTTTGTTTTGCTACCCTTTCACCAGATTCCATAAAGTGGAGTTTACGTAAGAGATTGTAATTTATTTTATTTAAGATTATTTGGGTCGATAATAATTATTATTTATTGAAAGCAAAACAAAAATGGTAAGTGATTTGAAGGTTCAATGGAAATTATTGAAATTTAAATCAATGTGTAAATATTTATGTACGTTTTTATACTGAACAAATTAAAGGGCCAATAATTTTTGTTGTCAATTTTCCGGGTATTGATTTGACAGCTGCCTTTCCATTGGGAAACTCACTGGAATGATCGTCAAGACCGAATCGATCAGGACATCAAGTTATTTTATTTATTTACAACGCAGATTGACAGATTCTTTTAACTCTATAAGGAGATCTTTCTGTATGTGTGTAAGTATTTTGAAGGAAATGATTTAGAAATTTTATCAATAATATTATTTGCCATTATTGAATTAGCTTCTGATTCGCTTTAATTTATATTAATCTTTCAGTCATCTCCCAGACTTCAGCAAACTCAGTTACGTGAACAGCAAAATTTTCCCGTTTTTCTGTTAATGTCTTTCTTGGCCACCTCTTTCTCGCCATGAAGTGAAAGTGAGAAAAAGTACAAAGACGCCAAAAACGTCGCGTTGGTGGAGGCAGCCGTCAAAAAGTGACCAAGCTAATCCAAAAATTTGTGTCCTCGAAATTTTAACAGAAAAACTGTAAAAATTTGCAAAGGAATTTTGCTGTTCACGTAACTGAGTTTGCTGAAGTCTGGGAGATCTCTGACAGGCGGAGGCAGTCCAATATGAACACCGTCAAAGAACTCAGTTTTTGACAGACTAAAATTTTTGAATGCCCTTTGACCAAAAGATTCAAATTAAATTACCAAAATTTTAAATTTAATGAAGATATTATCAAAATCAAAGACATTTTTCAATTGTATTAATTATAAAAATAAATAAAAACATTCTTATCAACCGAAAACATTCAGTGTACAATGAACTTGTCAGAGTTCAAAGCAATTAGCAAAGTTTAAATGAATGGCATTCTTATGTTTTATGTGTTTTTTTTTGTGAATTTATTTATTTGATTTTTTTATTCGCACAATTGGATCTGTTCATTCAACTGAAGATGATTATTTATTTATTATTTTTTTTTATAAATAGGTGTTTTTCTTCCTGAATCTGAGTCATATTCAATTTATAAATAAAACGTATTTATTTAAATAAATATTAAAATTCATAAGTGTGTCTGTCCGTAGCTTGGATCGAATGAAATTCAAAAAATATTTTATTTTTTTTATTCATAACATCTGGCGCTATACTATACGGTGACAGAAGTTTGATCAATTTTAAAAGACACTTTTGATAACCGGTGAAGGAACATTAAAAGTTGTTTTTTTTGTTTTATAAAAATGGTCATATTTTTTTATTTACTGTCGTATTTCAACAAAAAAATAAAAAAATGGTAATGAATTGTGATACAAAAACAAACATACGAATGAACACGGAAGGAACTTTAAATGGATTTTTTTTTTCATCATCAAGCTACCGCGGTAGAACATTATTTGCTGATAACAAGAAAGAACAAAAAAAGATTTATAAGTTTATTATTAACAACTAACTAAACAACAGACTATCATTTTCAAATTTTAAAATTGAGTCTTCTTTTTTTTTAAGAACACGTCGCGTCGGTGACTATCGACGAAGTCATATTTATTTGAACTGAAAAAATATATAATTTTTTGAATAAAGTAGTAAATACGTATAATTTATGTAAAATTTTTTGGGGAAATTCCATTAAAATATTTTATTCAAGAATAAAAATCTTAAAATAGTTTAATTAAAGAATAATACGTACACACATTTTGTTTATCCTACCTAGTACGCCCATGATATCGTTAGCTCGTTAAATTTGAATTTGAATTCTTTCTTCTCTTAAATTAGAACACAAACACAAATCTGAATCAACTATAAACAATTTAACGAAAAGAAAACTCTTCCGCAAATTAATTATTATAACAATAATAACGACCTTGTAGAAATAAGAAACAAAAACAAAAAATTGCACACATAGATGAGTTCCAATCAGCGTTGCCGCCAAACAAAAATTTTCGTGCCACACTCTTTGAAAAAACGTGCCATTTGTGACATTTTCGTGCTGTATGAAAAAAACTCAAGTTATTCTTCAAAAATAAATTAATTCAATACTATTACAAACAAAAAATCACTTCCTCTATTCGTGTAGGTATTTTCCAGAAACAGGAGTTTTTGGCAAGTTCATAATAAGTTTTGTTTTTATTTATTTACAAACCGGCAAAAATATGTCCACCTCTTAGGTCCCCATTTAGGTCATCGTCAACAACCGCAATGAGTTTCCTCATATTTTCCTTGGAAAATCTACATATATTTCTTCCTGAAATCCACTTCACTTAGCACTTCCATTAGATCATATATGTACATGTATTTTTGTATAGTTTTCTTTTTGTGGTGGTTGACGGCTTAATTAGAATCAATAGTTTAAAAACTCGATAAATCTAGCAGACATTATTAATTTTATTCAAAGTTAAATTAGCAATCTTCAATTAGGTATTTTTTTTATTTTTGAATAAATTTGACAAATCTGGTTCTTACTCCTTCGCTAAAGCACCTTCTCCAGTGGTTTAACTTAGTACACGTCACTTTCTAGAAATTTTCTTTTATTCATAACATTTTGAATTTAGTCCACGGAATAAGACCTAACCCTTCGCTTTTCCACGTTTATTAATTTGGCTGTATGAGTTTAAATTTAGGTAAAATAATGAAAAAAAACGTGCCATATTGAAACTTTTCGTGCCACCGTGCCACGAGAAAATTTCCGTGTCAAAATGGCACGATCATGCCACATTGGCAACGCTGGTTCCAATTAAAAATATCTGTTGAGAATTTTGTTTGAATTTGACACTCTACATTTTTGACAGTTATTCTTTATCGTAAAAGATACTACACAATCATGAATGTCATAAAGGCGTTTTTGGTTCGTAATCCGGAAGAGAAATACCAATCGAATAGATCTTATCGATTCTAAAGTGTTAGTGCTTCTTGTTTCGATTCTGAATTCAAATCCAGAAGCATTTTCTCTTCTATCGAGAAAGAGAACTGTGATTTTTTTGGGGTTCGGAAGGCTTCTGGACGACCATTGAAAACGCCATCAGTATTGATCTGTTGACAGATGTCAGCCATGCTCAGAAAAAATAAATTTCTGAGAGATCATAATTTAGAATGCAGGAAATAAACCGGTTAACGAGAATAACTTTTTATTTAATGTCGAATTCCTTTCAAAAAAAGAATCGAATTTTTTTCCAAAAGAATCGATTTTTTTCTGTCAAAACGAATCTTTCTACACTAGCAAGATTCATTTTGACAGAAAAAAATCGATTCTTTTGGAAAAAAATTCGATTCTTTTTTTGAAAGGAATTCGACATAAGAGCAAACATTCTTATTTTTCTTCGAAACTGACAAAAAATCTAAGCAATCCTGTGGCCAAGGTCCGTTTTTCTTGATTTTTTGTGTTTTTCGTAACGGGAAGTCGGCCATTATACAGTGCCTCTTGAGAACTGACTCATTTCAAAATTTTATGAAAGCGAAGTAGAAAAGAGATAGGTTTCATCTTCGCAATTTTTAAATTTCAAAAAGAGTGAATTCTCACGAGGCAAAGTGTAATAGCAGTCGAAATACTTTTTTTATTTTGTTTTGGATTTTAATTTTTTTAATCTAGATTAGTCATTAGATTTTGTGAATTAGTTTTATTAGTCAGTAAAATTGATTTTTAAATCTGTGACCAATTCAATACATCTCGATTTTTCGTTCTATTTGTCTTTCTTCTGCAATTAAAAACATTTTACCACTGTCAGTTTGACAAACAACGAGTGACGCATACTATAATCTTCATTTCTTCATTTGGGTCATTTCCATAGGACTTCAGGTATATTGTTTATTTTATACTTAAGCCTAGTACGCTGCTGATGCGAAACGAAAAATCCCATACAAAAATGACACAACGAAATCATAAACGGAAAATTTCGTTCTGCTTTTCGTTTTGCAGTACGCTGTTTGAAGAGCGAAATTCATAAATGAAGCAGATTATTTGGGAAGTCACCGCTACTTTTTCGCACTGAATTAATTATAGAGGCTATGGGCGGGTTCAATAAAAATAGCTTAACATCTGAATTTTCAGATTTCTGAATTTATGTCGTTGAACGCAAAAAAAATCTGAAATTTCAGTCGAAAGTCATTGTGTCAAATTCCTGCATTTACCTAAAGGATTTACATTTAAGCGAAGTAAAATAGAACTTTAATTACATTTGTAAATTAAACATTGAGAGTGAGTAGTTGTGAGGATGAAAATATATGTAACTTAATTAGCAACAGGTTTCATTACCTTCATTAAAAGTCCTTTTATTGTTATGTATGACTTACAAAAACATAGAAAAACTTTCCAAACATCAATTAAAAAAATTGTTGATTTAAAAATTCACTAAACTATAAACAAAAAGTTCGTTCATTTAAATAAGTATTAAATTTTCATGACAAAAACTAAAAAAATCAACAACCAACAAGACGAAAATTATAAAGTTCAGCTTTTATGTGTGCTTTTGGCACTTCCCCTTCCACAAACAACTTTCATCTGAATTTTCAGATGAGAATTTCTTGTCTGAAAATTCAGATGAAACGTAACTAAACGTAACTAAAAGTCACTAAAAGTCATCTAACTTTTTATAACAGCTGGCCAATCAGAAGCTCCAAAAATTCAGAAATCTGAAAATTCAGATGTAAAACGTAATCGATTGAACGCACCCTATTTATTGTGTGCGGCAAAATGACATTTGAGTTTTATTTTTGTTTATCATTTTCTTATATCATAGGTTTCTCTGATTTTTTGCGTTTATGTTTGATTTTGTTTTTGGAATTAGTGAAACTCTCCAAGGATATTTTCTGTTGTGTTTTCGAAGCTTTCCGTTGTCTGTTTGAAGATCACAGGAAATTTTCGTTTCGCATCAGCAGCGTACTAGGCTTTAGACATAACTTGACTGGGCTAAATTGAGCACCAAGATATGGGAAACTAAAGTCGTATTTATTAGATTTCCCTTAGCAATCTCAGCAATCTCAGTTACATGAACAGGATTCCTCAACAAACTTTCTCAGCCTTGCTGTCAAAAGTCTTTGGAACAAAATCTTGGATTCACTTGCTCACTTTTTCATCTGTCATGTTCCAATTGAGCAAACATGTTTTCCTTAAGTAACTATGAAGTTTGTAGTTTGAATTTCTTGTTAAACAATTAGAAGTCGGCTTTAAAATAACTAACTTATGTAAAAAATATTAATGTAATCTTTGAAATTTCAATAAATATACATACATATGTACATACATACATTGCTCACTTTTTGATCGAGAAAAATCTCTGAGATCAAATTGTTCTGAACGCGTCGAATGTTGTTTTACCAAAACAGCTTTTTATTTGACATTGGAATCGTTTTTTTTTTTTTACTACAAAGTACAAACGGAATTTTGACGAATACACAAATATATTTAATTTGCTATTTTTTGCATATGTTTTTTTTTTATATATTTATAAATTCAAAGCAAAATCAATTCAATTCAAGAAGTATCAACGAAAATGATAACATATTTGTCTTTGACAAATATTTTTATTTATACAGCAGCGAAAAACTTGTCTCACGAAAATATTCTGTCATGTCTCAAATTGATATTCAGTTCAATTTTTTGTGATACGCCTCTATTCTATATTTTTTTCTTTCAAATGCTGACGTTGAATTGTAGCCTTGCAATACTTAAATACATCTCATAATAGAAAAAAATATTAAACACCAAGCTGAGTAAATCTATAAAGCTATACACACAATATTTTCTCAGGATGGAAAGTTGTCATACCTATATTTTTTTTTTTCTTAAATTAGGTAATAATTATTATACTCTATAATAAATATTATGATCTTTACTATCACGTCTGATTAAAATGTTATTATTCAATATTAATAATAATGAGTTATAAGTGTCATCAGCTGCATTTTTAATTTAATATGCAATTATGTGTGTTGGGTGGATTGGTTTCGTTTATATATTTAATCCTAAACTTGTGGTTTTTAATTTCAATTCTAATGAAGATCTCGAGGTGAAAAGTTCATTTTTAAGAACAAGAACAAGATATGTTTTTTATATGTATAGGTCTGTTACTTTACTTCCCAAAACTGCCACCTTCTACCCATTTTAGCTCAAAGTTCTGTCAAAGTCCATATAAAAAAAATTCAATTTGATTAAAATTCGTCAAAATTGGCAGTTTTGGGAAGTTAAATAAAACATGTCTTATATGTCGATCTTGTCGTAACCCGCACTTAGTAAAGTGTATATCATCGATGAACTTAAAAAAAAAAAACCAACACAAACATATATGTACATAGGTATACGCCAGTAAGACCTAGGGTCTTATAAATATATAAGGCAATGTTAGAAGGAATAGACAGATAGGAAAGATTCTTGTTGACACAGTGGATTAATAAATTAGGTTTTGATTATCTTATTAAATCCCATGGATGGCGTTCAGTTGAGGGAATATGTGAATAAAGAATGCTGCCTAGGCTGGGGATCGAACCAACAAATCCAAGTTAGCAGTCAAGCACTACTTCCACTGCGCCGGGACCACACCCTTCAGAAGACACCTAGCATTTAGTGCCAAAGCGGCTTACAACTCTTCTGGATTACCTGCAATCGAAAACGACATAAGGTAATCTGCCCTAGCGAGGTATCCGTTCGGAGCGGAAAACTCTCCGAAATGCATACGACGTCGGAGGTTCAAAGTTCATTAGATATGTCAAAAATGTCACTTCAAAACACACTTGATCGTACTGCAACGAAAAACAACAATGCACGTTCCATAATGTCGGAAAAACGTTCTGAACGCTGTTCGGAAGAATACCTCGAAGCAAAAATCCTCCGATTCCGCTCCGACGGATACCTCGCTAGGGCAGAATATTATAGATTCATATATATAACAAACATATGTGATGCAATGGTGATATATAGTGGATACCGAATACCGATACCACGTTTGCAAATTTTATTATCTAAAAAGCACTTTAACCATTTTAGAAAATTTATCACTCCATAATAATTGTGGGATTATCTATCGAGATTTCGATTCGGAGACTAAAAATATGTTCCGCCATTTCAGTTGCTATTTACATGCATCCATGGTTGTTATCTATATCTGTGACAAAAAGAGTACCTATAACTTCCAATATTCATATTCAATAAAAGGAAACTTCTATAGATAAAATACTGACATAAATATAATTATTTAGATAAATCGTAAATAAAGGTTCATAAACTCGTATAACCGATAAAAATTTAAGGTATTTGCTTGGTATAATAACCACAACATGGCTGCAAATTAATTAATTATTAATATATAGTTTCATTCTATCAAAAATGATTTCCGATAAGCTTATAATAAAGAAAAATGTTTCTTTTTATTCAAAGCTGCAATATTAATTCCAGCTTAACCATTATACTTGCCATGGTGTAGGTAAGTTTGCAAATTTTATAACTTAATGACAGGTAAATAGAGACTCGTTAATCTGTATAAATTTATTAACGTTTCGATTAATAAATAATACTACTCTAGTATCTTATGACATATCAATTATTTTTGTCTGGGTGGCATGCTTTGTCTATATAAAATTAAACCTGTTTTAAGAGAACATTAACCTTCACCCCTATTTAAAGCTAGTTCTTCAACTGTCAAAATTCTGATGGATTTATGAAAACGGCAAAGATTTATAGCTTCCAAATAATTAATTTTTTTCTTTCAACCATGAAACTTTTTGAAATAAAATTGTCCAAACTTAATTGTTCCGCTTTTTGAATTTCACGACTTGAGGTCATGACTTAAAAAAAAAAAACACTCGTATTTTTATAACTGCACTGCTTTATTGCACTGCAAGTAATTAGTTTCATAGATAAGACCTTAAGTGAAATCGTACATACATATTCGATAAAGTTTACCTTGAAATTTAAATTAAACTAAAACACTAACAGTAGAACTAATATATTTGTACTTTCGCAGACACGTTGGTATTATATTTGTTGATAAATGAATCATTAAAAATGTCTTATAACGTTGGTTTTTAATTTTATGGTTTTTTGACATCTGTCCAATTGACAGACACATATTTTTTCAAAGGTTGAATTTTTATTGCATTCAGGGCTGCACTATGATGCATTTAGTTGTGCAAATACAATTAGCAGGGCTCCTTAAAACTACTGTGAGTGTACAAGTGTACATCAAGTTATGGTCTAAACGTGTGGACCGATTTTTAATAAGAACTCGTGTAAAACTTGGGCCTAGTGACTTGCAACTCTCAATCATTTCTGTGTCCGTGTTTTATTAGCAGAAATGGGATGAACCTACAAGTTTCTGTCTAATCCGAATGTCTATGATGAGAGACATTTTTTCATGACCAGAGATACTCTTTGGGGATTTGTCAAATCGTAGGAAAAAGCAAAGCTTATGAAAAAAACATTTCTTCATTTATGTAGGTGCTGTAGATGCTGAGATTCGATCCAAAGACCTTGTAAGTAGGCGTGTTTTAATAGAACAAAAAACAACAACTTTGTTATATCAATTTGAAGTTGAAAATGAGTATTTGAGAATTCACCTAAAATTTAAAATGGCGCCCAACGCAAATGTATCAGAATTCGTTAAAGTCGAATTAAGTCCCATTATATAATATCCTAAACAACTTCTTTTTGTAGCTCTTAGAATATCTAATTATCTTGAACATTATAAAATTCATTAAAAAAATTGCATGGAATTCTGGACAACATGTGGGCCCAATGAGAATTATAGCTCAAATAATCCGGCATTGTTAAATTTCTATGTCAGTAATAATATTTTATTTTATTTATTAAATTTGTAGACTGTGGAGGTGTTAATGTGACACATTATTCTACATAGATTTCTAAAATAAACTTTTTTGAGAAATAAATTACCTTGTGGTAGAAAATTAAATTGCATTTGACTAATTTGAAATGTTAAGTTTTAAGTCAATGAATGACATTTGAAATTATTCAAGAGTTACCAAGTGAATGACATACCTATACTCAAGGTCCAAATGTGCAAATGAGAGTACATATAAAATGTTTATTGCTAATATATATACCTATATTACAAGTCTAGGCTGACTGACTTCGTATACCTCTAGAATAAATATGGAAATTTCTATGAGATGTGGAATGAAAGGTGTTTGTTTTGAGGCACTAAATATATGTACCATCAACTACATAGTGTCGTATGTCAATAAGTGTAGCTAGGAAAAATATTTTCAAAAAATTGATATATCAATTGGTTTATGAGATGAGTAAAAATTATTAAAAAGGTTAAAAATTAAAATTAGTACTTTTAGATTTTTTTGACAGCAGTAGTCATTGATTAAAAAAATGTTGGCTTAAAAACCAGTGACTACTAGTTTCCATAGTTTCCAAAAAACTAGAGAAAAGAGTTTTTATATAGATTAAAAAAATTGACAGAAATGCAACTATTATACAATCATAATTAAGTCATTAGATTTTCTTTACTTCCAAAAACTACCAATATTGATCAATTCTAGTCCAATTTTATTTTTTTTATACGGACTTTGACAGAACTTTAATTGTGCTAAAATGGGTAGAAAGTGGCAGTTTTGAGAAGTAAAGAAACAGACCTCTTCACTACCAAATCATGTTTGACAAGAAAAATGTCGTGTTATTCGTCCAAATCCAGTATTAGAATTCCTTAAGCTATAGCAAACAAAAGCTTTCCAAAAGGTGAGAACAGTAGGTATACTACATGCGTTAAATAAATACAAACTACTTGATAAATACATTCTATAATTTTTCTCTTTTAAGAAAATGTATCTTGATCAATTCACGTGTAATAGGTAGCAAAAAGAAAATGTTATATCATGAAATGTTCACTTAAGACACTTATATATTAAATGTCCATTAAAATTCCTTAAATTCTATCAATTAATAGTTTGTAAAATAGTTGAACATTGTATGTATGTATCTTGCTTAGTGCCTTAATTTGTATTCATCATTAACAAAGATTTTGTAATGTCATACCATTATTTATTCCTGACAAAAATTTCTCATAGCTAATTTATAGTTCAAAAAGTACGGATTAAAGGTAATTTTATACTTATTGGTTTTGACACTTAGCATTTGATACTTTTGGTCGCCAAAACCAAATAATTTTTTATTGATTTTTGTTGTCTTAAATTCAGATTCAGCCTCTTTATCCCTACTCTATATTTTGTTATTTTGAAAGTGAAATTTTCCAAAGACGATTATTTTGAGCTCCCTCTTTCTAAAGAAAAATGAAATCTACTCCTTTCGGATTTACAATTTTTTGAAAACCAAATTTTTCCCTTTAGGGTTTTGTTTGTTTTTTGGTTTCTTGATTTGACAGATCTAAAAAGAAATAATGCGAGACTCAAAAAAAATTAAATCGTTAGTGGATAAAGTATTAAATACTATTTTTTTTTTCATTTCGAATATTTTATATATGGCGTTTTTCTTTTTTGGCTCTGAGCAAAGCTCTGAGCAGAGGTTGAGCGATCAGAGCTAAGCTCTGAAGAGATTACGATCAGAGCCCTCAGATTTAATTATGAAACACACTTTAGCACTGAACATGTCTTATGCATAGTAATCTGTCAAATTACATAAAAATTGTATGAAGTTGGCTTTGCTCAGCGTTTTGCTCGATTTGCTCGGTCATTTTATTCTGAGCATACAGATCATGCTCCGAGCTAGCTCAGATGGAAAAAAGAAACACGACTTATGTGCTCTGATTTGTCTGAGGTAAAAACGAAACATAGAATAAATTTTTGACAGCTCGGTGATCTGCTCTGAGGTAAAAAAGAAAAACGCCAATAGTATCAGTTCAAAAGTGGAACGAAAACCAACTGCGAATAGGATTAACTTTCGGAACGAAATACCTACAGAGGGCCCCTGAATTGTTCAATTAAGTAAGGTTTTTGACATTTTAAAATCTTTAAGGGTATTCATGCAACGTCGGGAAAGCATCGTAAACGTCTTAAACGTCTTAAAGTTTACGACGTCGTAAACGAACTGTCAAAATTTGTATAGGAAATCTTTTCAAACAAATCTTAAACTTTAAGACACAAATTTGTGTGTTAAACGAATATGGTAAACATCGTAAACATGGTAAACTCTTGTAACCTTAGAAGAAAAAATAGAGGAACGGGCATTTCGGGAAAAAATTAGGTTTTTTTTTCAAAGGACTGTGAGTTACACAAACACAAATGCATTCACACATGCACTTATATGTTGATCACAACAATAAACATGCTTACCATCATTTTTGCTAAATAACTCAAGAATTAATAGATAATTGAAAGCAATTTGTTCATACAATTGTATAAATATACTTTTTGGCTTACTTTGGGCATTTTTAAATTGCGGATGACAAATTTTTTCGAATGTTAAAATTAAATTAAATATTTTAACCTGTTTGACGTTTAACGAACAGCTGAGTTGTTTACCATATCGTTTACCACATTTACGAAAAACGAAACGTGTGTCGGAAACTTTACGATTTTACGACATCGTAAAGTTTAAGACGTTGCATGAATACCCTTTTTATGTTCGAAAAAAAAAAACTTTATCGCTATTTTTCTCGATAAATCTCATCATTGTATCTAAAAGTGCTAATTTTTCATTTCAAAAAGTTTTCAGCAGCCCTACCGATTCTATATCATTATACCAACTTTGGAACACGGTTTTTCCTCTTACCAGCTCAGACTATTAAGCAGATGTATTGTCTATTATTCACAGAATGATGATCTAGTTTTCTATCATTTTTTTTTTTGGTAAGCTATACCTATTAATTACAAGTATGTGCTAATTGCTTTTAATTGACTGATCATGGTTTTCAATTGCTTAATTTCTTAATTGACGTGATATGTTTGAAGTGTGTAAAAGTGCTGTCGATAATGTCTGGCGCGACGCACTATTAAGTATTTAAAGAATTTTTAATTTAGTTATAATGATAGAAAAAAAAAAGGTTTTCAAGTAGCTTGGTAACACTTCAAAAGTTGCAACTTGAAGTTTTAAAATAGAACTCGGAAAAAGTTTATTTTTTAATAAATGTTCTATTGTTCTAAGAAATTGAGATAAAATTTGTTTATTTACTTTCAATTAAAGTTTTCAAGTTTATAAAAACAACGTGTTTCCTACGACTGAATATATAAATTCACATAATATGCATGAGTGGACTTTCAAATGTGACGCCTTGAGAAAATTTTGTATATTCTCATATTTTTTTAGAGTTTCAAATGAACAAAAATATTCACATACATATACATATGTACACACAAACATAGTTAATTTGTTAAAAAAAAGAAAATAACAAAGCCTGAACTTGATATAGGTGAAACTGCGGTCGAGTTGTTAATGACATTGAAAAGTGCATTTAAATAAAATTTATCAAAATCACTCAGCAGAAAAGAATTTAACTATGTACTATTTACTCCGGAGTAAGTTTTTTTTTTAATTGGCATAAGACAATCAATTCTCTTTGGAATTCGACATAAAAGTATTATTTGCCTTTGTGATTGCGTTCATCAACTCAACATTTTCATTATTTATTGTAAAAAAAAAAGAAATTTAAGTATTATTTAATTGACATTTTCTCAATCTCAGACAATACAACCCACCGGAAAGCTAGTATCTAAAATATTTTTGAAAGCGAGATGAAAATTTTATATTTAAATTGAAATTTAAATGTCAATGTCAAAACGTTAATCAAGGTTTACATTTAGCCAGTTCAGGTTTCTTGAGATCTCTGAGATCTCAGCAATCTCAGAAATCTGACGAATTCCTCAGTGAGATTCCTCACTTTTGCTGTCAAAAAGCTGAGACTGAAATTTTTTGGATTCGTTTGCTCAATTATTTTTTGTCGCAGTTGATCAATGTATAAAAACGAGGTAGAGAGTGCTTTTGACTTCTTACGAAGAAATTATGTTCAGGTTTCTCTTTCTGCTCAGTGGAGCTTAGTGAGATCTCCGAAACGTGAACTGGCTAATTAGTTTCGTTCTTGACAACCCCAAAAGAATTGTCAAAGAAACCTGTTTTTTTTTGGTTTTCAAAAACTCCCGAAGGTTGGAAGTTGTGTTTTTGACATTTAAAGCAAAAAAACTAGAATTTTTAATTTCTATTTTAAAAATAAGCAATTAACGGAAGCAAACGAATCTGCAAAAAAATACGTGCCTCACAACTCATGTCACTTTAGCAGTTTATTCGTTACCTCAACTCGCTACAACAACAAAACCTAGGTCTACTTCAGGGCGAGTTCAGGATGACCCCAGGTCTCAAAAAACACAGAATTTGACTGTCAGAGTGAGTTCAGGTTTTTCAAAAAACGTTTTAGGACGACCCCAGAGGGACTTCAGAGCTCAACAAACAAACCTATTACATATTGTTTTCAACATGTTTATTATTTTATTATTTATAAAAGAAAATAAATTTTAAGTACCTAACATCCAATTCACTTTTTTTCAATTTCAAACAATACAATTAAGAACTAAAAATCATCGCGCCACCTTACGGAAAGACCAGAACAACGTCTAACGGGTCAGCTAGTATCCCCATAAAAGCTGAAATGTATTACAACACAGTACTTAATAGAGCAGGATTGACGTATCGCATATCCTGAGTATCTACACCGAGGGTCTTCAGGAAGTTCCGATATGTTTTTAAGAAAAAAACTTGGACCTCATAAGCTGTCAACTGTCAGCGGACAAAAAATATAGAATTTTTTTTCTGTTAATTAATCCTATTTTATGCATTTAATGATTTTTACTTACTAAGATTTTTACTGAGCTGTCAAGATTCACCTGTCAGTGTCAGCAAAACGTCTACGTATCTTTTTAAATTGTTTTTATCATTTTTTCACACATTCGTATTTAATTTATTATTGTTATAGGCTTTTCACACCAAACCCAAAACCGGGTTTTCAGCAAAAAGTTTTCAAAAACTCGAAAAGCGTTTACACTGTTTACACATTTACAAGTTTTCGTTTGACATTTCACAAACACCAACCCATCGCCTGCAAAAAAAAAAACAATAACAAAACATCTCATTTACATAACACACTCACAATTTCTTTTGTTAGCAGAATTCAGCAGTTTTTTTTTTACATTTTATTGAGCGCTGGATGTTTCAAAAGGTTTGTTTGTTTAGTTCAACTTTAAATTTCAACTAGTTTTCGAGGAGTTTTATATAAAACTTGTGGTTTAACAAAAATGTATGGTAAAACTTGAGTTTTCGATTAGGTTTTCCGCCAAAACCGATAATTTCGCGAAAACCGCGTTTTGGGCTTGGTGTGAAAAGGCTTTTAGTCCCTTTCCCAATTGTTATGTCTTTAATTCACGACTACCAAAAGTGAACAGTTAAAATTCGTGTCTATCTACCAATATGACAATTGTAAACCTTCAAGGCGAACATCATCTATGAATGAAAGTTCTAAACAACTAAGTACACTCGGGCGTATGTGGAACTTTTTTATCGAAAGAACAAATACAGAATTTTTTGAATTTTAACAACTTCAATACCTTCCTTTTTGTATACCACTATAAGAACTGACAAATTTTAAGTTAAAAAACATTTAATTTTGAAATGTCATGGAAGTTGATTTAATCGCTAAACACCAAGATTCGAAATCATCTGTACATAATTAAATGGTTCAGCATAATGTTGATTATAGAATGAAATTTCTGATGACCATAGATATACTTATTCAGTTCTCAAGAAGGAGTGTCTATCATAATTAATTGCTTACTAAGACTGACCAAATACTGCTACTGTGACTAAACGCCCAAATGAACCCTGAAGTTCAACCCACACCGACGCATATGACCTGCAATGCAGACTTGACGCCGCGCCACCGGTGTTAAACAAATCCTGTTCGTCCTTTAATTTACTTTACTGCTTATTTAAAAAAAAATGTATCTCTTATCACGATAAATTACTTTTATCTTTTGCCGTTAGGATTCGGGAGCAGAAAAATTTTAGTAAAAATCAATCAATTTTCTTATTAACAAAAAAAAATCACTTTAACATTTTCTCTGTTAAATTTATGAAACCATTATTGAACCATTACTATACATCTACAATGGGTCAACGTCTAGCCATGTCATATCTTAGAACCACAAGGTTTTCTGATTATAAATTCTTAATATATAAAATGCTACTAAATGCCATTGAATTAAAATTTTTAATCGTATTTGTTATATTATTTATGAAAAAGGTACAAAAATAACTCTTTAGCCTCGATATGAAGAATATCTAATTATTATAAAAAAAAGGTTTGTCATTTATATTTTGCTTTCTTTTATTTTTTTGGATTTTAAAAATACAAAACATCTATCTTAAAAAGATCACCTACACACCACATTTTAATAATAATTAAAAATATCATTCCTCTCAACCTTAACATCCTCTATTAAAATATTACTACATTTCTACTAAATTTGCAATATAAAACTTTTTCAACAAGGAATACAATAACATATCAGCATTATACAAACTTTATTGCAAGGGGGCACTTCACGCAGTTGTTGCTGATTGCCAATAAAAACAGATTCCATAAAACAAAAAAACTATCAGTGTTTGCAAGAAGTTAACAAATTTTCGTCATCACAACTGAAAAAAATGTTGAATTTGTTTGTCGTATACTAGAGTTCAAATTTTCCCTTTCATTTATTATTTTTGGTGTCAAATTTCATGACACACTTAAAAACAAAAAATTGTTCACGATTCGCAAAAAAAAAAAAAACAAAAACAAAAACAAAACAAAATGTTAAAAAAAAAAACTAAAACTAAAAATTCTTTTTCAATGTCAAGACTACACCCATGCGGCATGGCTCTTACCCAATTTTCCCATTAGGTCCTCCAAAACATGATCAACCGCCATTGTTAGCTTCTTATCGTTTTCAAATATTACACACAGCACAAGAAGTTGTTGTTTATTTAATAAATTAATCAAATAAAACCTAAATAGATTGTGATACCATAGAACTAGAATCACACAGGAATCATAAAAAAAACTGATTAAAATAACAAAAATCAATGCACAGCTTTTTTTGCACCTTTTCACTTTTACGGATAATTCACGTGCCAAATTTCAATTTCAACAACAAAACACTTAAAAAACGAGTTTTTAGATGAAAAATTAGATGGAATGGTTTTGGTTTTGTTTTTGTTTGTTTCTGACAAAAAGAGCATCACATGAATGAATACGACTCTTCTTAGTTGGTTTTATTTCGTCTCGTTGTTGTATGATTGATTATCATTATCTTTTGAGAAGACAGCCTTATCAACAAGTAGCGAACTCCGAAGTCGTCCGATACATCAAGACAGAATTACACCAAAGGAAAATGCAAGCAAATTCAAAAAGACTATAAGCAAGCACCATCCAGTCGATGGCGCGAACGCAATGAAACTGAAATAAAATTGGAAGCGAAGGAATTCGTCCACTACCGACCGACGACGATGCGACGGAAGTCTAGAGCATGAGCTCTCCAAAAGAATTATTTATTGGCTGCCGATGTCGATGTATTCCTAAAATATGGAGTACGAAACTTTTGCGAGATCGTTTAAGTGTACTCTTGTCAGTATGACGATGACGTATTAGTATAATACATATATGAAATGTGTTAGAAAGATCTCTCTGCCAAGTTGGCTATCGATAGTGTGGAGTGGAGTCTTTCGAAAAAAGCTTTTTTGCACGAATTTATGACAAATGGTAGTAGCACGGGTGCTTCATATGAAGTTGTGTTTATTAGTTTAAGGTGCAACTTTATGGTTGGTAGTGGCATGGCATTATCAAGATGTGTGGTGCAATATTAGATAAGTAGAGGGAAGCGAAGTGTGTCATATAAATTTTTGTCGGTTTTTTTTTCTGAGAATGGAACTTGAACTTGCAAACCGAATTAGTTTATTTTTGGAAGTATGTAGGTTTACTCGTATATCTGTTTAGAAAAAAGTATAAATATTATGTTTATGGTTGGTATTGTGGGCGTGTATTTTTTTATTCTCACCGAGCACGTGGCGCGTGAACACTTCAATCGAAAGTGATACAACTTATACAGTCTGGGAGGTAGCGTTGTGGGTGAACAATTCAGTTTGCTGGAATGAATTTAATGTATCAACATATTTTGTTGACAAGAAGTTTTTGATGTTGTGAAGATTGGGGATTTTAAGGGTAAAATTTCAAGATCGAATTTCAGCTTATTTTTGCATTCAAACCTTCAATATAAATACGAAATCGACAATACATACTGTCACCTTATTAATTTAATTTGATTTTGGGCCATTTTTTCATTTTGTTAAGCCCTTAACATTAGTTCCTACATATTATCTAACGCTTCTAACTGACGAACTTATACCTCGGTACCATAAATTGATAAACTAAAGGGAACAAATCTTAGGGCTGCATTTCAACGGAATTTCTTGTAAATCTTACCGTAGACATAAGCAGTCGTATTTATAAATGTTGGCTTACTTTAGACAGTCGTCCAAGTTATAAATAAACATGTTTAATTGTTGTCTAAGATAAATCAAACTTATGACACCGGAATCGGTTATTTAAATCCTGACTAGTGTAACATTTTATTTAACTAAATAAATCATATCCAACCTATAAAAAAAAACTTGGTAGTTAACCCAAGTCTTATTGTTTCATTCAAATCTTCATATTTCCAACTTTTTTGAAAACTGTAGACTCTGTTAGCCACTGTCTAACTATTCAAAAATCTAATAAATACGGCTGAAAATCCCTAATAAAAGTTACATTATTTGTATACTTGCATACTTTTATAATTTAGAAAATTTTCAATTTTTATTTACATATGTATATCTGAAAATTCAGTCTGAAAATAAGTTAAAAAAAAAAAAAAAAAAAAAAAATCAAATATGGCAAAATTTCTTGGTGTAATATCGACTCGCTACCAACATCCTTCTGATGACTTGGTATTAGAATTCACAGACCTCGATGTTTTGGCAAATTTTCTCTTCCATGAAACTAAAAACCTATTTTACGAATTTCAAAGAAAATCCGAAGTTATTACCGAACAAGAAATAAATTTGTGTCACAATTTAAATAAAGTTAGTATAATAAATTTTTTTTATAATACAAATCATTACAACCTCCTTTTCTTCTTAAGATCATAGAAATTCAAAATATAGAAGATTTGATACACAAAAAGACATTAGAAATGGAAAAAGATTTAGAAAACATTGGAATTTGTCTGAAGAACATGGAGAAATCAATAGATTGCTTGGACATGCTTCCAACTAATTTTGTTGCTTGTAAATGCACATCGAATCCACAACGCAATGAAGCTCTTGAGAAATTGCTACAACTTTCAGAAGAATGTATGCGAATCGAAGAACAAATGGATCTAGTTAAGAAGGAAGAGAATTGGGCTTGTGTTAATAATCCATGTGATATGGTGAGAATTAAGCTAAATTTTACAACGTTATCTCCTACCCAATCCTCCCTCTGCTTCCTCAACGCTCGCACTGTTTTAACAAATAACATTTTTAAGGTAATCATAACCACTTGACTGCGCGTCAATCATAAATAAAAGAAAACAAAATTAAAAACCTGCATTTGAAGATCTCGACAAATTTACCTCTAAAGTGATCTGATACTGATTTTCGCATTTTTCAGTTCTGAATGGAGAGAGAATGAAAAAAACCTTTTCATCGTTGTATAAATCTTGACAACATTTTTTAAATATTTTTTAAAAAAGAATTATCGACTTAACCTCTTCCAAAAAAAAAATGTATTTTTCAACAATTTTTCTTAAACCCATCGAGATAAAAGTACATCAAAAGAGAGATCTATTCAATTTCTATACACCACTGAAAAACAAAAGTTCCGTGAGTTCTAGTTCTCCAAATATTTCCATCCAAAGTGATGGTATAGGGCCCTATTCTGTATTTTGTTACGAAAGTAAACGAAAAGCACTTTCGAATTGGATTGTCTTTCGAACGAAATACAGAGTAGGGCCACTACCAACTGCCTAAGAAAGTCTTTAGATGATAACTGAAATACTGAAAGTGGTTTAACATTATGTACATGTTATGCTGTTTAAAAAAAAACCGGCATAACACAAAAAACTTGATTCTTCAGAAAACCAGTGTTAAGATTTTTAATCAGACCAAATATCAAATAAATGGAACAAAAGTACAGATTGGAATAACATCCATCTGGTGGTATTCTGAAGTGCTACAGTTTCGTTCATTATACTTTACCTAGGGTTGACCCAGGTTTTCTTGACAACCCCATCCCCAAGAATTGTTAAAAAAACCTGGGTTTTTCGATTTTCAAAAAACGCCCGAGGGCTTTAAATTGTGTTGTTGACATTCAGCCCAAGAATTTTATGTGCCCAATAATTAAAACATATAATTTATTTTGAATTAGTTTTAAAAATGAATTAAAACAACATCAAGCGTTTCCCTTTCCCTTTTCTATTTCTATTTATCTTTTAATTTCTATTTTAAAAATAAGCAATTACCTGCAGCAAGCGAATAATCCACAACAAAATAATTGCCTCAAAACTCATGTCACTTCGGCAGTTTATTCGTTACCTCGTCTACTTCAGGGCGAGATCAATGCGACCATAGGTCTCAAAAAACTCAACATTTGATTGTCAGGGTGAGTTCAGCTTTTTAAATAAACGCTTTAGGGCGACCCTAAGGTGACTTCAGGGCTCAACGAACAAACTTAGTTAATGTCGATTTTGCAGATAGACTATGTTTTCATCATTTCATCATTCACTCAAGTGTTTTTTGAGTTACCTATAGCGGTTTTATTATTATTTTTTATAATTCATGTCATAATAAAACTTTAATATCAAAATAGTCACTGATTCGATTTTAAAGGTAACTCTCCGTCGGTCTTACTTTTAATGGAAAACGAATTCAATTTGAAATAATTTCATAATACATATGTATATCTCCAAATATTGCACCTAAATACGATTCTCTTCAAATCCCATATTCATGAAACTGTACAGCAGTAGAAAAACTTAGAATGCCAAATAGATTCACTCGTAAAAAGAATCTCTCTAATCTTAAATCACTTTTTTTTTTATAATTTTACCCCAAATACAGACAAAGAATCTTCTTCTATTTCTGGACTTGCATACAAAAATCTTGGAGAATATCGATCGAAAGTCAGACAAACTCACCGATCAGCTGCAAGAAGTCGAAGGATTATTCATAAACGCACACAGTAAGTTTGTCCTACTCCAAAACTTCCAACAATTTTGTTTGCTTTTGTTTCAGAAAGAAGCATCGGTGCCTGCTACCACAAGCCAAGACATGACTTTACTTCTTCTCTTTGCTAAAAACAACAAAAATATAAAATGAAAAGACAAGTTTTATAGAAATGACGTAACAAAACACTTTAATGCGAAATGGAATCAACAATATGAAAGTAGGAAGAACGAGAACCTTAACTCTGGTTTTGATTTTCTCTGAAGAAAATAATATCCTCAGCAATTATGCTCGTGCTGGGCCTTTGGGTGCCTTGTTGATCTGTAATTTCGCCGTAAGTTATTTTGCCTTGAATCATTGTACGTTGGCCTTTCTTGAGGTATTCCATGACAGTATCTCGTAGAGCTGGCTTGAAGACAACCACACGATGCCAGTCGGTGCGTTGAGCCCAATCACCACTCTCATACCTACATAAAGGCGAAATTATTTGAAGATGCAAAAATGATCATTGTAAAGTACTACTTACTTGTAATTTGTGTGTGTTGCAACAGAGAACGTCACAACAGGATGTTCCTTATTGCCTTTAAGTTGGGGATCAGCACCAACACGTCCCAGAAGAGTGACGGTGTTTACAGCTGCGGAAAAATTCAATTTTAAAACTCTTATTAGATAACGGGAATTGATTGTCTCGTTTACTTACTTTTTTCAACTTTAGGTGGAGCACTGGAAAAGCATTTGGAAACAACATTCCTAACTACAGTTGGTGCGAACTGAAATGTTATATGGTTTGTATGAATATAAAGTTGATTGAATTTAATAAAAGATTTACCATTTTTGTCGATGAAATTAAAAGCATTTTGAGGTTGTTTTGTTGAAAAAGCCGGCAGAACAGAATATAAAAAAGAATCAAGAATCACGATGTAGATTCTAGACAGTCGGTTTTGTGGATTGAAATGAAACGTCAAATTGACATTTGAGTGTGGAACGTAGGTGTGTTCATAAATGTTCTTTTTTTTAGCAAAGACAACAACCGATTTCAACACGAAACGGTTTGATTATTATTGCCATCTGTGGGCGATAATTCACAAGAATTACGCGAAACGGTAGAGCTTTAAGCCTCAACTACATAAGCCAAAAAAGTGAAAAAGTGCAAAAGTGAAAATTTTTAAATTGATTTTGTGATAGTTTTTCTGACTAGAAAACTAAAAACAAATGATGCAGAAAGCTTAAATTTTGGTTTAAAAAACAATTTGTATACACTTTTTTACGAATCAACTGCGCTAGAAGGAAAAAAAATATTTTTACTTTTGAACTTTTGCAAAAAATGGCCAATGTAGTTGAGGCTTTAGAAAATACTTTTCATTTCTGGCAAATATTTTGTGAGATGTAACGCGTTTAATATGCAGTGCCTACGTTGAAAATTGAAACAAATCGTATGAGTTTTGTTCCATACAAGCCCGTATTACATAAACCCACAAATGAATTTATATCCTCTTCCCCAAACCAAAGCGAAACATTCGCAACGACGACGAAACTTTCGGCTGTCAAATATATTTTCAAGGAGATTCAATTTATCGCATCGTCGCGTTGGTGTGGGTACTCTCATTCATCACCCTGTAAATATATTTTGACATCCGAAGGTTTTGTCATCTTTCCGAATGTTTCGCATTGGTTCGGGGGATACTTTTAGGTCAATGATTTGAGTTTTTTTTAGATACCTTCTTAAATTACAAGTAGTGTGCGTTCAACGAAGAGACTTTTAAAGAAAACTTCTTACGATTTAGTTTTGTCACGACGTGTAATGTACAAGAAAGCGTCAATAAAAATTCCAATAAACTTGTTTCCTCATTTCAAAAGGGGACCGGTTAACTTGTGATAGATAGCTGAACGAAGCCATTACTAGAAACACCAATCCACAGTACACATATTAAAGGTAATATATTGCGCAGGTTGTCAAAGTTGGAAATGTCAAAAAATTAAAAATGGCTGTTCGAGTGACCACAGGAACTCAACGCGCATCATTAGAAACAACAACAAAATATTGAAATTAGACAAGGAAAGGGGCACTGAATCCACCATTTTACCACCATAATACCTCGATTTTGACAGATGCGCAGAACTGAACAAAAATGAAAACGCTAATGATATTACCTGTAATATGTGTACTGTGCCACAGTACACATATTAAAGGTAATATCATTAGCGTTTTCATTTTTGTTCAGTTCTGCGCATCTGTCAAAATCGAGGTATTATGGTGGTAAAATGGTGGATTCAGTGCCCCTTTCCTTGTCTAATTTCAATATTTTGTTGTTGTTTCTAATGATACGCGTTGAGTTCCTGTGGGCACTCGAACAGCCATTTTTAATTTTTTGACATTTCCAACTTTGACAACCTGCGCAATATATTACCTTTAATATGTGTACTGTGTACTGTGCACCAATCTAGGTATATTTGTGAACGTGCCCATTTTAATTTTGGTTTATTTCGCTATTGCCAGCACTGTGATAACGGTAAAAGTTTGCAAAACAAAAAAACGCCATTAAATTATTAAACAATGAAGAATCAGAGAATTAAAATTTAATTATTTCCAGAAATATAAGATAATTTAATTCAAAGCTAAGTGAAATTAAAACACCGCGTAGTTAAGTTGTAGTAAAACATCACGCAGTTGCATATATGAATCGGGCTAATTGTTTCTTTCTAGATGAAAGTGTTAATGTAAGTTTCTGTTGAAAGCGTAAATTATTTATAAATGACATTTTAAACGTAAATTTGTGTTAAAAGTATTATTTAGTTTTTAATGAAATTGTAAATATAAATTAGTGTTAAAGTATTAAGTGATATGATCTAAATTGGAGTCGCGAATCAGGAATTTAAGCCCAACCAACAACATTTATTGTTTAGACAGTTTTTATAGAGCAAAAATGGTAAATAAATGAAAAAATGTATAATATTTTACTAAACATAATTTGATGAGATATAAGTTTTTACTTTTTCAGTGAAAGGATTGCATTGCTCAATTGATGGTGAGCCCTAACTATAATCTTTGTTATTATTATAATCTTTTGTTTGATATTAAAGTTTCCTTGTCCATCGGTTAAACTTCATTCGCATTTCTCAGCCGTTTGTATTTGACTTCTTTTAACCCCAATTCGACTTCTATTGTAGCCCATAGGTTGTTAAATTGATATTTCTTAAAACAATCCTGTAAGTTTCAATTCGATCTCAAAATGATCCATGTTTCATACATCCACCATACAGCAGTTCCAGGATCATTAATGTCTTTTATCTCTGTCTAGATGGCAATTTAAATTTAGCCGTCAAAAAGATATATATGTATAACTTTTTTTGTAAATTTTTCAATCATTTCTTTTGTAAAAGATTTGTTTAACTAATAAATAAATACTACATATTTATGTACATACTACTCTATACTACATACAAATAGCAATTGCTTTTGTTTAATAACTTTAAATTAATTTCGGAGATAAATAGGTAGTGATGTCCTGTTCGGTAAAACCCTTCCAAGTTATATCTGTATCAATGTTGAAGTTTTTTTCTCGGTGCCCTTTCAGAGCCTATATTAGGTGTGTTCCTTTGGGCACACTTCGTAGTAGATGACGAATGGAACCCTTTAATTTTTGCCAAAATAAAAATCTAACCTAATCTAAATCTAATGCAGACGAAAGCTTTGTTGTTTGTATTTGAATTTTATTTTAAATTATAGAAAACATAAACAACAATAATTTAGTATATAATTTCTTCTACTGAAGGTGTCGCTTTCTTGCGTGGATTCATTTCGTTACTACATTATTGAAGTGCTTCGAACTACTTTGACCATAGAGTAGAAGTAGTTGAAAGCAGCCAGAAGTACTTGGCAGTAGATGCTGCAGCCCAAAGGAACACGCCTATTAATCGGGGAAGAATAATATTAATAATAGACTAGATATTGTTATTGTGGCTGTCGGTTTTTTTGACTGATTTTGACTCGGAGATCAAGGGCTCTTACAAGACGCTATTTCACGAGTTCACAGAGAAGTTGCAGGGAATGTCTTTGTTTGTTATGTTGAAACTTTGTAATGATACTAGGTTTTGCACCTTCTATATAAGTTTTTTTTGTTTAATGTCACTTGTGGTTGGATTTTAGGAGTGTTCTATACCTATTGATTATGTAAATTTGTTTCACTTCTACTCCCAATTGTCCATATTTGATAGGTAGTGAACAACCAAAATTCAAAGAAAACGACGTAAATTTATTTTAACGTTATTTTTTGTACCGCGTTTTATTGTCCATATGGAACTTATACATCAGGATCTGGACCAATTTTCAACACGTAATACAACAACAATTTGGAATCCCGCTCTGTATCTGGATCCCAAGTTGTATAATTTGTTGAAAAATGATGCTGATACAGATTCGCATGCAACTCTTAGTTTCGCAACAGTTTGGTCTCTAAAGTGAATACATGCGCGCACTCTTATGTAAGCCAGATAAAGCCATAGAAATTTTAAGTTTTGAAGAATTTAATAAGAAAAATCAGTCATTATTTTGATGAAATACCTACAAAGTTGATAACTTAATTATTTTTTCTTTTTTTTAAATTTCAATGATCATTGGTAAGGTAAAGTTCAATCATTAAAAAAATAAGGTAAATTTTCTGTATAAGTTTAAACGAAATATTAATTTTTTTTGGGTAGAAAAAATAATTCAGTCATAACCTTCATTTCAGTCATCCGTATTGTTTTTTTTAATGGAATGATCTATATATTCTTATATATCATTAGATGTAACTAGCTACTTCTAATGTTTCAAAATCAACCATTCGTGAATTTAATGCAGGTTTAGTACGTTATGAAAAAGTGTATTTTGCTACTGTGCAAATAAGATTTTTCAAAAAGAAACCAACGCGGCGGACCTTGCAACGAAGGTACCTATATTGAATTCTGGAATTGCTAATTCTCAATATAATTTATGGGTTGTAAGTTTAATAAAAAACCAATGTAGGTAGGTATAAAAGTTTTTTATAATATTAATGTTAGGAAAATAGATACCGATAACATAATAGGCTATTTTTTCTAGAATGCTCTCAATTACATTACATGCCCTAGTTTCTTCTGCATCCTATCCTATCCTAGCCTACAAAGAAGAAAATTAAATTAATCAAGAATTTTGTACCCCCGCTAACACTCTAAAACGTTCTTAACAATCGCTAGATGAAATTGTATTGTTTAAAACCTTTCAAGTGCCTGTTTACACAGTCTTTTTACTGAAACCGTGTCTAAAAAAGAAGAAAAAACCATTTTAGTTCAATTTTCCCTTCCCTGTCTCACCCCCTTTAAAATCCATATGTATATCTCACTAACACATGTTGAACCCGAGAATATTACTTGAATCTGGCGCATCGGTCGATTCTGTGTGGAACCAATTACCTTTTTTGCTTTTACGCACATAAAATTTACCTGTCTTACTAGATGCGCCTTTCAGTAAAACGACTGTGTAAACAGGCACTTATAGCAACACACACTCGTGTAGATAGATTTGCGAAAGTGTCCATCAATTGTTGTGTACTTTAAAATTGGCAACACTGTGATTGTGATAACGGTAAAAGTTTTCTGAACAAAGAAAAGTGTCCTGTCGTTCATTAAATTAAATAACGAAATAATACGGTTTAAAGAATTTAAAATTAATTTTTTCGGAAATATTAGTTAATTTAATTAGTTTTTGTTGAATAAGTGAATCGGGTGTGAATTTCTAGGCAAAATTATATATTATTGTGTTCGCTTAAGTTTTCGTGTTCATTCAAGTTCCAAATTGGAGTCCTGTGGCAGACATTTCAGCGCACCCAACAACATTGTAATGTTTAGAGAGTTTTTATAGAGCAAAAATGGTAAATAAATGACAAAATATAATATTTAGATCATATTTTAATGAGGTATATGTTTTTTTTCCTTTTACAGTAAAAAGATTGCATTGCTCAAGTGATGGTGAGTACTGAGTCCTAACTTTATTATAATCTTTCTACCTTTTTATCATTTTATTCTTTTGTTTGATATAAAAGTTTCCTTGTCTAAGTGATCTGCACTCCTCAGCCTTTGTATTTTAAGCTTTGTTTAACTCCCATTGAGTTAGTTGTTAAATTTTTGCTTCTACACACTACCAAATCGATATTCATTATTTACCTATAATTAAAGAAAATATCACTTTAAAGAATATTCCTTTCCAAAAACTCCGATTTTGAAAAGATCCTTACTTCATATAGCATTCAAACAACAGTTCCGGGGTCATTAAAGTTTTCTATACACCAATGCTAAGATGACCTCTTAGTCCCAATAAATAGCAATTGCTTTGTTTGATAGAGACCTCAACTACATACCTACTTCCATGTTATATCTATCCATCAATCGTGAATTTTTGTCTTGGTGTCGTCGGGGAAGAAATCTATCATAAATAATAGGCTAGAGGTTGGTGTGGTTGTCGGTTTCCTGACGGATTTCGACTCTGTTCTACCACTGCATAGAGCTATTTCAGGAGTTCATAAAGCTATTTAACGAGTTCAAAGAAGCTGCTACAATAAGTTCATGTATGTCAGTGATAGTTAGGTTTAAAGAAATTTCCAATTTTAAGCCTTTTCGAATAAGATTCACGGCCGTGGCACTTGTATTTTGAAGTAATGCAAAAGAATTGAGCTGAGATTTGATTTAAACGGGACGACTCAGCACCTAAAATAACAAACCATTTTGTTTTGTTGAGGGTTCTTAGAATGGGTTCTCAATTGTTTGTCGGGATTGATTCACTACGACTACGGTTTTATATGTAGCCATCAAAATTTCTGGGGTAGCAGGGATAATATTGCATGTAATTTTCTGATTTGTCCTATGGTAGTAGACTTTGGTTTATTTGGGTAAATATTATTTCGTAAGGAGCTATTTCACTTTAGCATTACTTCACTTTAAATTCTAATTAAATAGGATAAAATGTAGCTTTACAACTAAACTTTCTTAATTAATACATACAAATTTGTTTATTTCATAAAAACTTTAAATTTTTTTGGAAGAAGGAATTAAGTCGGAAATTCTACAGTTTTCCAGATAATCATCTCGATTATGGGATCCGCAATATTGGATCCGCAGTGTACGCACTGTACTGAGCATCACTGCGGGTTCAGTACTGCGTATTCCATAATCCACTTAAATATTTCGATATCAATACCTTCTCTTGGTCTCTATTTCATGCAATTGCAAAATCAATAGGCCTTCATAAGGCCTTCTGTACACGAAGCGTCTCGTCATAGACGCGTATTTCGATTATTTGCGGCTTGTCTGCAGATTGTATATAGCTCACGTGTGTTTCAATGAACAGCCGCACACGAGGCTTAAGCTGCACTTATTCGTCGCACCACACAAGCTGCAAATCGCCGAGCGTACAGCACTGTCAGTCGCTAGGCGTATTAACTAAACGATGAAATGTTAATGTCAAATGCGCCAAAAATTGTCGGAAATTTTTCAGTTTTTTATCTATGACGTGAAGCTTCGTGTGCACAAGTCTATCCGTAGTGGAATCGTTGCTGCATGGCGAATCTTGCACGCGTCTATGACGAGACGATTCGTGTGCAGAAGGCCTAAAAGAGATAGAAATAATTATTTTTTTGGATAAATCGCTCGGGTTTTCTTTTTGTACATTCACCAAATAAAAGTCGAATCTATCAAGTAGAAAAATATCGATTCTAATAGAAGTTCGGGATCCGAATAGTAGACTTTAAGTCTATTGGACTTTAATTGTATTTTGATTAGGCTTTTGCAATAAATTTCTAAATGTTCTTGCAAAAAATTGCAATCTCATATAATGTAGATAATAAGGTTTGAGTGGTTCTATTTCAGCACTTGTACATAAAAGTAAAAAGAAAACTGTTTAAACTTCTTGAATAAGAATCTTTTAAGCATTCATAACCTAAATTTCTTATTAGCTGGGGTCAATGTCTCCATTAGCACTTAACTTGAAATGTAAATCATAGAGTTCCAACTATTTGCATCTGTTCCAACTCCTTAACACCTTGACCCAAATTCCGAACACCAAAACTTAGTAGACAGTCTGACTATGGCAATGCATTCATAATAATAACAACAACAACAAAAATCACGAAGCTAAGCACTCCCCCTTCCCCACCTCCTCTTTAAAATACAACCATCTGTCTTTATAGTAATAGAAAAAATTGAGGGCAAAACTTGGACTCGAAACTTTTTCTAAAAATCAAGAAACGAAAAAAAAAAAAATTCTTTCACCAACTTCCCGGTCATAACTTATTGTATGTAAGCAACCCAGCTCGTATACCAGGAATGAAAAAAAATATATGTACTTCAAATCAACATCATTACAAAAAAGGCTCGACTCACTTCGAAATATAAAAGAACAACCTCCCGCCTGTTCCGCCACTCCACCATCGCCAGGCCACACGAAAGTGATTGATTGCAAGGGAAACTTTTTCAAGGGTAAGACTGCTGCGTATATATTATATAGTTCCCATTTTGTTCAGAATCCATCCGGAATACCGATATCCTGGAATCTACGACGTGCTATAGCGAATGTGTTTAGTACTGGTGGTTGATTTAAGTCCTGTGACTGTTATATGCAGGATAATACCCGGTGTGTAGAAAACATTTTTGTATTAAATATGTACGTACTAACACTCCGACATACTAGATTGAGACCTTATTCCTTAACAAATTGTATTCGAAATTAAAAGTTTCGACAGCCAAAACAATTCTTAGAACAGAGAGCAATGAAACAACAGAACACGAGCAAACACCAAACCGACGTACCTATTAGGTTACTATTATGGGATTACGTAGATAGTGAGAAAAACTGTTTGAAATCTGTTTGTAGGAATATTTTTAATTCAAATTGTTGGGTGTATTTGTTTCGTTTACTGTTCAAGTCGCCAGTAGGTTTAGCTTCTGTTACAAATAAAGACCCGGGAGCAAATGTGTGACTAAAGACGATAATAACTTCGCAACGTTTTTTTAAATTTAGAAAATTGAACGTTGAAACGGGTAACAAGCAAAGTAGCTTTGGGGTTTAGGACTTGTCGTTACCAAATTTCGTTTGGATCTAAAAATTTTGGAAGAAAAGCTCCAACTGGAATTCAAACACAACCATAATCAAGTGACTCAAAGAGTAGGTACATCCCTGAAAAAAAAACATATTCGCTTGCTTGCTTTTTGTTTTGTTGTGTGTTTCACTTGGTTGTTTAGAAGTCGCTCGCAAAGGCCAACTAAATAAGGTAGCGAGTTCTAGTCCACGCAGATGGATTGCAATTCGAAAAAGCTGTCATCGCCGATCAAGGTTTTAGTCGGAGGGAGTTTTTTTTTCCAAAAGGCCTATACTTAGTTAGTAGAGCCCTTTTGGTCAGCACTAGCATCAAAGAGTCCTTAGAAACCTTATATTGTGAAAAGTGACAATAAATGTTTATTGGGATCCGCATTCATTTTGTTCGGTTTGCTGCGTGATTATTGTACAACCCTTAAAAAAAAACATGACCATAACCCAAAACCATAACCCACACCTGGCTATAGTTCAGGACAAGAAGGCAGGTGTTATATAGCTCTTTATGGCAGTCAGGCAGGCAGGCAGCTTTTCTATGTCGGTGTGGTTATAAATTTGTTCAGTCGTTTTTCCTTTATTGAGCACTTGTAGCTCATTTTATCTCCTACTTCTCCATCTCTGATGGACAATTTCTCTTCTCTTTCTCCAGGGAGATGACCCAGAATATGGACGGCTGTCATAGTCCATGGCTCAATGTACAATGTACTGTACATACATACACCTATATTAAATACATATGTATGTACATATCAATCCAATAGCGATGGAAGTTTCGGGATACCTACTATATATAGGGTATACAATACAATTGTTTGTATTATGCTGGATAAACTGACATGGTTGCAAAGGGTGTGAGAGAGGGGGAGGGGTGGAAAATGGGGCGTAATGTGCAATGTGTATGTATGATGGATTGTCTGTCTGTATATTGTGTGCCGGTGAATTAAATTGGTCAAAATGAAACATCGGGTAGGAGAAGTAGGATCATTGAATGGCATTTATGGTGAGGCAGTGGGTGGTTGGCAGGGCAGGGGATTGGGTTAGTTCATTTGGATGGAATATTGAAGCGAGGAATGAGTTTAAGCACAAAATGTGTAGCAGTGTGTTTAAATTTGCAGCTATAGGCCCGGTTGATTGGAGTGCATATATTTTGATTGAAATGATTTTTAAGCTTTAATATTAAAGGGTTGAATTTTACTCTTTATATTATTTTTTTTATGTATTTTTTATTGCATTTAGGTGCATCAAAAATATTTTATTTTTGGTAGAGAAATATATGTTGGTGTAATTATGTACGTACAAACACATCCACATCCACACATATTTAAATTTGCTGAAAATCAATTTTTGTTTAAAGGGGATTAGGTTAGAGGGTACTATTGTACTCTTTCCCACATTTTTTTACTCTTAAGAAGCTTTGTTCAATTGAGTTTCAACGCTAATGTTTTGTTTTTATTCATAGTTTGAATTATTTTCTAAACGGAAGTAGGTACCTCAAATTTAAAGGATTTTAAGGCATTGCATTCCAAAAAAAAATCAAAATTTATGTCGTATTTTAGTAATTATGTAAGTTACGAAACCAAATCTTTTGTAAGCTTTGTGATTTTTATTTTGTTGTAAATTTAGACAAGAAGATATTTTAAATTTAAGCTCTCAACATAATAGTCAGAAATTTTACTCTTGCAAAACTAGGTTCCTAGGTTCCTGCAGCTAGGCTTGTTAAATTGTATATTAGCTTGTAATTTTAATTGCTTGTTATTGAATATTAATAATAATAATAATTGAAATTCTTTAAAAGAACTGGACGGTCCTGAGTTTTAAATATTATATACACCCAAGTAAAGTTTTATGTCTCAAAAATTCGTAACTTTTTTGGTTTTTGGAATTTTTTAATCAAATTTTGCAAAAATCATTTTTAATGTATTGCGTGTAAATATTTACTATCCGTGGTTTTTAGCCGCACATAAAAAAGAAATAAATTAATGTTTACAGAGATTTCTGGATAAAATTGAATTATTTATTTTTTTTAAACCTCATTGAGGATTTTGTATGGGGAGTGCTTTGCTTTAATTTGTACTGAATACTTTTATTTATTAAAGCTTTTGCAGCTAGTGCTCTTTACTATTAGCATTTTATTTGTAATTTTATGTTAATAAATAATAATAATAATAATAATAGTTTTAATTATAATTTTTTAAAAGACAAAAGCATAACAGTCTTTTATATTACTTTGCACTTATTTTGAAAAAGCATTAAAATTTTAATAAAGAGAAAGCCGCTATTCAGTAGCGTGATGGGTTGTTGATCGGTTTCTAAATCAAGACATAGCTAAGTTCTTAAGTTTGAATCCCGGGTAGAACAAAAGTTTTCCAATTAAAAACAAACAATAATTAATTTTTCATTTGACAGAAAAAGCTGTGTATTCAGATCTCACCCCATGAGAGAGCTCTTCTTTCGTGTTTAGAATTGACCTAGAATTGTTCTTTTTCTTGCAATGAAACTCTTAAAATAAGAAAAGGGCACATCTTTTGAGAAAAAGTGCAAATCTTTTCGTGAATGAAACTTGCTTTAAGATAGAACACCACAAAAAGTAGTCTGATTATAAAATTGGCGCCATGAAATGGTAGAATTCGAGCCTAAACTTGGTGGAAGCACGCACTCATTTAAGTTTTTGTTGTTTTATTCAATTTCTTGTAATAAAAAAAGAAGCAAAAAAGGTGAACAAGCCCTACGTGTTGTTAAGAAGTAATTTTGTTCATCTTCGATAGGTGAATGTGTTTTTATAAATCTGTGTTACTAAGTCAATACGATATGTTAACAAAATTAATTACTTTTTTTTTTTTTTTTTTTTCGTTGACGTCTTTTGATGAGTTTCTCTATTAAATATAAACCAGGAGCCGACAGCTTATTTTGGAAGTTGTTTTACCTTCGACTTCAAGTAAGTACGTTGGTTAATTAATAGATATATTTAAGCGTCGTGGTATCGAATTAAAATTCAGGTTTTCTTCTCAGTCTGTGGTGGGGTTTGGTGGTTTACAAATGGGATTTTACCAATTTTTTATTCGTACTTATATTAAAAAAAGTCGAGGTTGTTCAATTGAAACTCGAATAAGTCAGTTTATATGTTTTTTTTTTGTTAGTTTAACATTCGTTACGTATATTTTACAGACAAGAATTCAAAAACGTTTGAAATAAAATTTTCTGAAATTAAGATAATAGAGCAAGGATTTAACATTGACATTTTACAAAATAAAGCCTATTTAAGAATAGATATTTGAGCTTCTATATTCAATTCAATTCTTTATTAAGGCTTTTTGAAACAAATGATTTTTTATAATGTTTATCTTAAAAATAATTGGAAGCGACTTAATTTTGTTTGTTTCTGAAAAAGAAAGTTCCAGCTATCTATCGACAAAGAAACCTTTCCTCTTCGTTTTTTAGTTCTTCGCAAGCCGTGGTTGGTTCGCTATAAGATTGTAGAACAATCGACATAGACCCTGATTTTAAACATTAAATTCCTTATTCGGTCCGATTTGGCCATATCCAATTATCTATGATTTTTGACAACTACCAATGGAACCTGTCGAAACAAACAATTTGGTGTGTAATATTGTTTAGAGACTCATACAAAATTATTAAGTTATATCAACTGATAATGTAAATTTTATAAAAAAATATGTTACATTGTTTCAGTTGATTTTGCTGTATGTTGACTCATAAGAGCCAATGTAACAAGCCAAATGAAGTTATTTAAGGACATTGATAATATTTTATTGCGTGTGCTAGACTTCTTACTCAATATATCCATCATTCTGAATTATTTGACATTATAAAATATACATAAGTTACTGAAAAAAATCGTTATGTATGTACCTATCAATTTTATTTGGATTGCGGCGACAGATTATTCTACCCCGACCCAAATATGTTCTATTTTTGTCATGGTTTGCTGTTGTATCTTCACGGAAAAGGTCATAGGGTACCTACTATTTCCTTTAAAATTCAAATGAAGAACGGTAACGGCGAATGTGGGCGATTGTAGAGCATGGTTTAATATTATTACGTACTCAGCTGAACATTTATATTCCAATGTTCTTGCATGGACTCGCGTATACAAGATGACTCAAGATACTACGACTGTTCTTTAAGAAATATTTCCTGTCTATTTTTCAAGGAAAAAAAAGCTACAAGCTTTTATGGGTTTATCTGAAAAGGGAGATTTAAGAAAATAATACCTCGTCACTTAGGCCTGGTTGTGTACAAACAAAAGGTGGGTTAAAATCTTGTTCAGAGGATGAACCACGTCTGTGAAACTGGCTCTTATAGATTTAGTAAAAACATTTACTTTTAATCATCGCTACCTGAGTGCAAGAACTAGGTAACTTGATTTTAGTTAATAAGTATTAGCTAATATTAAAGGTTGATTTTTTTTATTTCGGAGATAGCGACGTTCCCAGTTGCCTAATTAACTGAAGATGATGAAAAAATCAATTTTTTTGTTTTAATAATCTTCACAAATATCTCATATTTTTCTATGTCGTAATTATATTGAAAATTTAGTAAACTATACCTAAATATAAAATAAGTTTTTGCCGAGATATTTTAAAAGTAGAAAATGCAGTTACATAGTTCTTTGATTGAAAATTCATTAAATGATCGAAGTGTTTCTAAAAACATAATAAAGTCGTCCCTCAGAGTTTAATTTTCTTTTTATTAACATCAAAAGAAATAGTTTCCATATTCTTTTAACTTTTAAAAAACTCATAAAACAAAATAACAAATAGTTATTCCAGTTATTATTGCGTTATAGAATTTGTAGATAATTGAATGCTCAACAATTTTCAGGTTAGAAATCATTTTTGGTTTTCTGTGCATATATTATCGGCTCTAGTAAAATTTAAGATATTAATTTAAAGCAATTCCTTTTTGTCTTAACAAATTAAAAAAAAATTGCGGTGACTTGAAGTGAGTTTTTTTGCTTGTATGTAATACAATTTTTTCTAGTTTTTTCGACCTCATTTATTGTGTACCTCTACAATAAAAAAAAAGCATTTCTAAAATGTTTTCCGTCTGTTTCTTAAACATTTCAGAAATGTTTTTAAAAAGCCTTTTTTGATGTGAATGGTCTAAAAGTTTTCTTAATGTTTCTTTTGATCTAAACACAACTAAAGACCTGTTATTATTTGGCCAACCTGAATTGTACGGCAGTAATATGAAGTATAGGAAAGAATTGTTTTTGCCACAGTGCATTCATTTTTACTATTTCATGACATCGCATAACACATAATATTTTTGACCCTACTTAATTCTCAATTTACTTCGTACAATACTAAACTCAGAATTTTTCAGAATAGGAAAAATAAAAATAAAACTCTGAATGGATTTTTAATGAGAAATTAAGTACCTACTGTAACATACCGAAACAAAATGTTTGGAGAATTTTTTTTTTTGTGGTGTTATGCTATGTTTCTACTGAAAGTAAGGCCCTTATTGGGAGTGTAGTTCAACGTTCGATGTGACAAAAGGTGATCATATCAATAAAGCTAAGCGTTGTCAGCATTCTGTCTGGTTTTAGCTTAATGTTGTTGTAACCCCTTGTTACAACAAAGCTTATGATATCGGATTCAACAATCTTAAGATTTCTTAATTTTTTAAAATATCCGAGGTACGACCATTGAGAAGAGTCGATAAACAAAAGACACTCGGAATAAGGCGCTTAATCTTGATTAGATATTTCATATTTTTTTCTTATGAAGTGGAAGCGGGGATACCTACATATATTTTTGAGGTTGTTGTTTACATTCTTAGTTTTTTACTTTTTTTTGTACTTTTCGCAGTTGTCTCGTTTTTTAATTGTAAATTATAATTTATATAGAGCACAGAATTTACAATATTTTGATAGTACTGTTGTTTGTAGATGATAGGAGATAGTAGTCTTTATAGCTCTGGAAAGCCGACAGCTTATAAAAATATTCCTTCCTTACACCAATTGTGTCGATATACAGATGTACCTACATAAGTGTTTTAGGAACGCTGACATCATCCTAAAAATTTTATTGCTCAATTGTGTTAAAAGTAACTGGCCATTTCCTAAAACTTTTAAAATTTTGCTGCACCGTTTTCCAAAACGGTGGATTTCTAGTAGCCCGCTTAAGATTTAAAAATATAAGCCTTCATATTCTAATCAGTAAGCCTTCGGAAGAATATAGTCTCGTGTTTCTGAAAAATGTCAAATTGTGTATACCAGTATTATTAGGTCGATTCTAACATATTGTATGGTTTTAAACTTAGTATTATAAGTCCAAAGATCAACTTGGCTGTAGATAAGCGAAGCACTTTACCCGACTTCCGCTGCACTGAATGTTCTTGCCCTCTTGATATCGCGATATATTTAGGAGATATACCTACGCTGCTGCGAACACAACTATCTGTCTTAGCTTCTTCAAATAAGACATCTTATAATATTGCACACTCTGTTATCTTGAATTAATTCGGATAACTGCCAAGTTACATCGACTACAGTTACATTTTTTCTAAAGCTTTCTAGCTACAACTTGTGATGGGGTTAGTTTAGGAGTGTTTTAAGATAGATTTTTCCGTCTAGTTAATCATTGCTACTACTGCGTCTAAGACACAATTTTTGACTTTGCCTAAAAGAAGTTCTACTTTGACTTATAGAAAACTTTAAATACTCTCATCTACATTATCTATACTCTATACAGTCCGTTCATGGAGAAGGCAGTCTATCGTTTACCTCGAAATTAAATTTTCTTTGTAACCAAACATAGGTGTATCTATCCTTGTATATAGTTTTAGGCGAACAAATGCCACAGTTTATTTGATGCGGTCTAAATGTATATCTTTAAAAAAACTAAAAGGTGTCAAAACCAGACTCTGTCTTAAAGGCAAGCAAAGAAACTTGGCGTATATTCTCTCTGACATGCACAGTCGAGGTGCTCTCTCCCAAAGAAATATCCTTTGGAGATTCCTACCGTAAACAACTTTGTGACTTGACAAGGACAAATTTACTTAAAAGTGTTCTAAGCTTCAGAACAAGGTCCAAAGGTGTGAAGTTTTTTAAATGTACGTGGTATCGCAATGTACCATCTAATGGTTTACGCGGGCTTCCTTCCTTGCTTGCAGCTACTACAAGCAAACCTTATTTTGCATTTAAATCGAATTATAGAGCAAGACCATGTCCTTTCAAGAACGCTATTCCGGATATCAACTAAGTAAAACTGCATCTATCAGAGCTTTATTTGCCATGTTATGCCAATTCCAAGCTGTTAAAATAACGAACTTGGCCGGCATCCTTCTTCTTCTACCAAGTTCAGTCTACTCAAAATGTATACCAGCTGAATCAACGACAACGAATATTTTTGCAAAAAAAATTGAAATAGAAACAATTTTTTTTTAATTTGAAAAATAATAAATTGGATTTATTTTCTTTTGTTGTTGCTTTTTGCTTGTATCTTTTTTTCAACTATTTGTTTTTTGTAATATCAAATAAATATTTTTTTTTGTTAAATATAAAACTAGGTTTTGTTTTGTTTTTTTTTTTGTTTATAAATAAAATACTAATTTTTCACTTATAATTTGATTTTTATTATAACATATCTCTCAATATAATGTCTTTAAATATAATATATCCTTTTTATTTAATACTAATATATTTATAATTAATATTTACAATTAAAAATTTAGCTATATCATCTTAATGGGCTTAAACTTTGTTCTATTTACAATGCATTTGCTTTAATTTTTGTTTTTTTATTTTTATTTTGTTTATTTTTTTCTTCTTTTGTATAAATACAAAAACATAGTTTTTAAGTTTTACATATTTAATTGAATTTTTTTATTTTTGTTTTCATGTTTAGCATTTGAGTGTTTTTGTGTTAATTACAAAAAAGAGAGAACGGACAATGAAGTGTGGTGTTTGCTTTTTTTTCTTTTTGGATTGCAACATTGTTAATTTTTTTGGAAAAATTAAAACTTAAATTATATTTCTATCGCGTTTCACAAAAAAATTCATTTTTTTTCTTGGATTCTTTTTTGTAGATAATACTCTTGATTTAATTATTGATTTTATTAATACTTTATCTTCATTGTAAGATTTTTTTTTTGTTCTTTGGAAAATTTTTCCAATTTGATGCAGAAGGACAATGCTAAACAGAAAATACCAATTCGAAGTTAAACTTCGTTAAAATCGAAGTTAACATATTTTTTTTTTTAAGTTTTCACAACCTGAGCAATATTACAATTTTTTTGTATTGATTGAACAATAGTTTATCGGTTTTGTTTGTTTTGACAATTTATAGAATGACAGAACAGTAGCTGTCCTAATAATGTTAAACAATTCAATTCAGAAGGATGGTTATAAGGTCACTGCAATGAATGTCAGGAGCACTCTATTTTGTTGTTGTAGAAACCATTTAGACTGACATGACAGTTCAAATGCTTTTTTTTCTTGTTTGTTTGTGAACTGGAACTTGCCGTTCATTGCATTGAACCTACGCAGGGCGGGTATGTTCACTAGGTAACTTAAAAGTGCAGTCTTACAACTGATACTAACTGCCAACCATTATGTGAGCCGGATGTTCTAGCTCGTTGTCGTGGACGGACGAATATCGTGACGCACTTAACGCCGATACTGGTGAAACGCTTTTGAATAGATCATCTGAGGACAATTTACAAGAGGGCACTAGTTCCGTGAATTCGGAACCCAGGCCAAAGTCCATGTCTAAGAATCCGTATTCCCAAGTGGATGCCGCTGCGGCAGCTGCAAAAGATGACGCTGAAGATGACGTCAGGGAGTACGTTGACGATGATATCGTTGACAGTGTTGTGAAAGTTGTGGGCGTGCTACTCGATAATGGACTAGTCAAGGAGGACGATGTGGACAGTGAGCCACTATTGTTATTGCTTTGCACTGATGATGCCGTAAACGTGCCACTAATTGAAACCGCCGATGAGTTTAGTGAGACGGGTGTGGCCGCTGGCGGACTGGTTGATGATGTGGCAGGTGGCAGGATTGTAAATAAGTCATTATTGTTGAGAGGATCTAGTGCCGACTGAGAGGATAGGCTTAGGACAGAACTCCAATTGATGGAACGGTTTGAGTCGTCCTCACCGTATCCTGAGTCGTTATCACTAGATGTCGTTGTGCTTGAAACTGGTATCACCGGAGTTGGTACAACCGGGCTGGGTGTGGCAGGGAAAGGTGTCGCTCTGCCAGACTGCGATTCCCGGAATGGGTAGTGATCGTAGGGATGCAGCGAATCGCCGCTGTTGCAATGCGGATGTTGCAGGTGCTGATGGTGTTGCTGCTGTGGGTGTTGTTGATGCGGATGCTGTTGTGGCTGGTTGTTGAAAAGGCTAGACTTGGACATGGCGTTCATGTAAGGCGACTGTTGCGTACAATCGCCGTTTCGGCTGTCGGCTGGCTGCTGTTGACTAAGGAACTGGCTGTGTTGTTGATGCTGCTGCTGTTGTTGCTGTTGCATTTGGTGGTAATCTAGACTCGTTACCCTTGCGCAACCCATGACTGGCGAATAATCTCCATTCGCGTTATTTGACTGCTGTTGGTGTTGCAAGCTCTGCTGGTGCTGCAGATGCTGCTGTTGCTGCTGATGGTGGTGATGATGACTATTGTGGTGATGGTGATGATGGCTGCTTCCATGATGAGGTACATGGTGATGCAGATGACTTTGATGCGGATGATGCGGATGGTTAAGATGATGTTGTTGCTGCTGTTGGTGCATTTCTTTTGCTTCGGATTCAATCTCCCTATCGATGTATTTTAATGTATTGCAAATAAGCACCGAACGATATAAGGATTGCTCGGACACCTGACGGAAACGGGACAGTTTGAACATAGACAGATTGCGAATCTTCAGTCGAACATCCTTGTAACAATTCTTATTCGTATTGCACCATGTGCCAGCACGACCATCACAGCATCGTTTTAAAGGATGCCTTGCATCCATTCCATTGCTATTTCCGCCAACCATTCCGACACCACTTTGATTTGACAAGCTACTAAAGCTTGTAGGACTACAGCCAAGCTCAAGGTATGATTTGCCATTCTCGGCGCATCGAATCGTTTGTTGCGGAGGTGGATAAGCCGCCTCAGGTGGCACATAGAATCCATTTTGCCCCGATGAGTTACCCCACTGCGGTGCAAATCCCGCATTGGGCGCCATTCTTAAGTGTTGATTGCCGGTTCGCGAACAATTTTGCTGCGGAAAGGGTTCCGAGTAGTAGTTTGGTCTGGTATTATAACCATTGGCAGGAGAATAGTTACGTTGCATAGCAGCTGGATTGCCTCCTGCTCCAGGATTACCTGCAGCAGCACCACTACCACTTCCACCATTAGCCGGCGGACACGGATGATATCTCAATGGACAGTACGTCGGAATGATACTTTCCTCTTCTTCGTAGTCATCTTCGAAATCATCATCATCATCGTCCATTTCATCAGTACTCAAAAGTGTCGTTGCCAGTGTTGAACGCGTCGAAATACTACCCCATGGATCGCTAGGAACCGCAACCGCTTGTAACTTGGAGATACAATCTACCGGCTCTGAAGTATGCCATGGCTCACATGGCACCGCTGCCACAACTTCTAATTTAGCAATGCTGTCTTCACTTGACGACGGCGATGATGTTGTTGCGCAGTTTGTTGTTGTTATAGTAACCGGATTACCGTTGCTCGTTGTTGCTGCTGCTGGAGCACTATTAAAAACTTTATTCTCATCACAAGTAGCAGAGTTCTTGATTAAATTTCCAGATGCTGCTAGTACTATTGCTGATGGTGCAGAGCTATTCGTTGATGAGGAATTTCCCAAGATAATTGTTGTTGGTGCTACTGTTGTTGTTTCATTGTTGTAATTATTGCTACTAGTATTGTTATTATTGTTTATAGTTGGTATTGTGGTCGTTGTCGACCATCTGCTAGTCTTCACTGGTGGCGGACAATTAGTATAAGCATTAGCATCTTTGCTATCAAATGTTATTTCATGTTTCCGCTTAGTAGCGGCTGTTGCTTGAAGACCCATTGCTGAATTAATCTGTAAGAAAAAAAAACGATTTTTATAAGTTTTTGAATTTAAATAAATGAAGAAAAAGAAAATAACGGTTAAAAAAGTCATGCCAAATTGCGCCAAAAATTAAAATAAAAATAAATGCAAATTGAAAAAAAGCTCTCTCTCACTTTCACTACCATTTCGCAAATAAATTATCAAGGGTGACATGCCACATGATATATTTATTGATCCTCGTCCTATACACTCACAAAACGCCCACACCAATATATAGGTAGGTATATAAAATATAAGTGTGCGAAATGTGTCTCGGTACAATATTTTGTTGTTGTTGTTACTGCTGTTGGTGGTGTGTAAGATTTAATACATCTAATAAAAATAAATGAAGCAAGAATTTCCCGCCAGGCTTTTTGCCACCACAGACAATTCGTTTGGGAAAACGAAAATTGGAAAAAGGACTATAACATCTCCAGCTCTTCTACGTTATGTCGTCGTACTTTAGATATACAATTTGATCCACAAGAGAAAAGCAAAAAAAAAAATGTTATCAACGAAATGGATAAGACTACGAAGACGATGACGACCAAAGCAGGCAGTGGGAGCAATGGCAGCTCCAGCACCAACCAACAAGAATACAAACGAGGCAGCAAAAAAAAAAATATATATATAATATCGAAGGAGTCTCGAAACCTACCCTCCTCCTCTGAATGAAAACGAAAATACGCAAAAGACGGTACTATATTCGAATATATCTAGGTATAAAGATTCTGAATTGAAGAAGAAGAAGGGTGGCAGCAATGTGGGGATGAATACAAAAAAAAAAAAAAACCAACAGAAAATAAAGTAAGTTCCCTCTTCCTATCCCCATTTTTCTTATACTTTATTTTCTTGTTTTTTTTTATTATTTTGTTGCTGTGTCCTCGTTGAGGAAATTTCTTTCTTTAATATCACCATCGTCTCTCTGATATTCTACCTACTAAAATACAAGTCGACTCAAAGCCTGAAGAGGCAGGGGACGACGAACCCATAATATCACATAGAGTGAGTAGAAAATAAGAAGACAGAAAATAACTCCCTTCAAAAACAACCCCATGCCACATTTATACGTAGGTACATCTATACTCGTATACCACGAGCGATTCCGTTCTAAATCCAACAAAGCACCATCATCCTACACGATGGTTATGTCGTTGTCGTCGTCGTCGTCGACGTTGTTTCAACCCTCCATCTAGATTCGGTGAAAGGATCTACACCGAGGTCGTATTCTATCCACAGAGCACACAAATGTTCATTCCGAAATGGAAAAAGTATATGGAAGAACAAAAAAGTAGGGTGAGGCTGACACAAATCCCCCTTCTCACAATACCAACCGCCCGTCTATCTAATGCCTTAGCATTTTATAAGAACGACAGTCATATACCGTCAGAATCCAGAATATAGAGTGTGTACCCATGTGTCTCTCTATAGGGTAAAACGACCGTCGCCGACGATAAGGATGAGAACGAAAACGACGAAGAGCCATCGCATGTTATACCAAACCCAACCAACATCCACCATCTACGACTGAACTGAACTGAAGGGAAGGCACACCGACACCAGAATGGAATAGGGCGCCGAGCTACGAAATACATTTACTAAATTGAAAGAGGGTTGGCAGCAATGGTATTACAAACACAGGGCGAGAATAAAAAAAAACACCAACTTGAAATGGGACTAAAAAAAAAAAAAAGCAAACCAACAACGACGACGACGATGACTATGACGGTGTAGAGGACTTCGACTATACGAACAACGACGACTACGACGTTTTATATTCACAGTACGGTTCTCGTTGCCAATAAGGGTGAGTTTTTCTTTCTACTTCAATCCCATCTCCAGTTCCAGCAGGATGAAAAACTGAAGGCAACTCACTAAAAATAAAAAAAAAAAAATGGAAACACATTTACCAACGCTATAGATATAATAAATACACAGCTACGGGTGGGCTATGCTTGATAGGTTTAGGTAGAGAGATACACAAGGACTCTTTCTACGGCTGCCTTTCTTCCTTTAATACCACTCCGGATTTTAAGGGAAAAAGGCAAAAAATCCATACCTAGATAAAAATACGATAGGGAAGGTTTTTTTTTCTTTTTTTTTTTTTTGTTCGTTGTCATCGTTAGTCGTTCGAGTCGAGTCCTTCTCTGGTAGTTTTTTCCTTCCATAAGAGAGAAAAATTGAAAATCCTTCTTCAGTTGGAGTGATTTTCTATAGAAACGACAATTCGTAGGATATTTTCGGTTTATTTTTATTTTTTTTTTTGATTCTTAAGAAGATATAAGACAGGATGGGGATTGGGACTTGGGCTTGTGCTTGGAGTTCGAGCATTAAGTCCCGTCATCATTTTCGAGCAAAGGTTGTTCTTTTCTTTTTTTTATTTCGGCACATTCTCTGTTTTTCTTCTTTTTTTTATTCCAAGATCTTCGGCCCCATTCTGCTCTAGAAGCTAAGTGTACTGGCTTTTCTTTGTTGACTGGAAAAATGTTCATTCCAACTCACATAAGTATATACCTAGATGTACAGTACACAACGAGAAACGACATCATCCATGGTTCATGTATGTTTTTTTTTTTTTTTATTTTAATGTTGGGTGGGTGTATTTTTTTTTTTGGGTGTGTGTGTACGCAGCAAAAAGAAGTAGAAAGTTCAGAAGAATCCATCCATTCATTTTTGGGTGCCGACATTTTGGGGCCTTTTCCGACTTGAATATCTTTTTGGTAAACTTCTTTCTTTTTTTTTGTATTTCCATTTTCTCCTTCTTCTCATATATATTTATTTTTTTTTCTTCCACCCCAAATTGTATGTCAAATTTATTTTCGTTTCTTATACATTTTCCTATATAGTTTGGGAATATCAAAAAAAAAAAAAAACTCCAATTATTTTAATGCGACCCACGATCTATTTTTGTCTTCTCGCATTATTCTTCCAATTCTATATATTTTCTTTAATTTTTTTTTGTAATTTTTTGAAGATTAGAGAAACATTGGGAAAAATAAATTTTTGTTTTTATTTTTGGAAATGTATGTTATTTAAATATATATACAGACGTTGTCTTATAGAGAGATGCAACAATATTTTTTTTGTTGTTGTGGAGATGTCAAAATATCATAGACAAAAATCTTTGAATGTTAAACAAAAAGTACATAAGTATATTCATTTGGGTTTTATTTTATTTTTTCTTTTCTTTTATATTGAATGACTCACGTGAACTATCATAACATTGATAGTCATATACGCAGTCATGCAATAAAAATTCTCTGTACTTATATTTTATTTTTTCAATGAAAGTTTTGCGTAGTGTAGATGACACGAGTTGCTGAAAGTGGTTTGTTTTTGTCTTTACATACTGATACTCTGATGATAGTTATTCGAATGAGTAAGCCACATTGAATTGGTTTAGGGGGATTTTTTGTTGTTGTTGTTGTCGTATAAGGAGAGAAGTGTTTGTGAGTTATTTATAAAACATATAGATTAATTGATTATACTAAAGATTTGAAGATGGGTGACATAGAATTAATTTATTTTTAGTCGTTTTCTTAATTTTGTTTTCGAATGGCGCCCAACACAATTCTGTTCCGAATTGGAGTTTTTTTTTGCAAGGATGGAATTAATTTAAATTTTGTTTTAAATGGCGCCCAATGCACAATCGCAGAATTTATTTTCAATGAAAAAAAAAAAAAAAAAAACAAGAATGACCCCGAAAGATCGTTAAAAAACAGATATTACATTTTTTTAAAAGCGCCCAATCTGTGTACAAATGTATGTACATATGTATATTCCTGAACTGAGGAATATTTGTTTGTATAATAAAACGACTTCTAACACAAATGGCAGTTTTTTCTTTGACTTTTTTTCCAATGATTGAACTAATTAAAATGTTTTCTTAAATGGCGCCCAATGCACAATCGCAGAACTTACTTTCAATGAAAACAAAATACAAGAATGACTCTGAAAAATACACATTACATTACGAAAAATATAAATGCAGTTTCAACATTGTTTAAAGTTCTCTTGACTTCAAAATCAAAAAATGGCTCCCAACATAAGGTCAATCCTTTGGTTTTATAGAAAAGTTTTTTTCTGTCAATATGGGGGAGAAACATTGCTTAAACGGGAAGATGTGAGAATTAAACTGAAAACATTTATCGATTCATCTCTTTTAAAATTTGAAAAAAGAAACACCCACAGAAAAGCAATTAACCTTGAACTCAAATTCTTCATTATTACCATATTCACCTCATAAATCACGAGTCTTGCTCTACTTAACTTCAAAGAGCTCATTAAAAAAAAAAAAACCAAAAACCACTTGTGGCATGAATTCACTGAACTTACTTCTTCACAAAAAAAAAAAACAAATATTTTACTACCATCTCTACACATTCACCATTAATTAGCCATTAAAATCATTCCAATTGACATAACATAGACAAAAAAAAAAAAAATAACTCAAAAATCTAAATGTCAAAATTTCTTTGGTCTATACAATGTTTACTTTAGCCCAATCTATACACTAGCATATATCCTGCAAGCTAATGCTGCTAAGATGACCACGTTCATCCCCTCAAAATCAATTTAATGGAAAATTATAAATAAAAAAAAAGGGATACGAGTATAAGTTTCGCCAAAGCAATAGGTTTTTGCATGGGAGGTAGGTATGTAATCAACTTAATTAATGAAAGCGTGACAGCAGTCGCCAAAGCACCACCACTACCACCAATCACCAATCCATTCATTCATCCCCACAACGATGACAGCGATGTGACAGAAGGCCATCTTGCTGCGATCAAATGAACCTTCAACAGAAGAGGTAGTCATTATCTTCAGCATCATTAGAAGTGAGCTGAAGCGAGGTGAAATTCTGCACGAGCACAATAATCGCGTCTGGACAAAATTTTAAACGTTTTTTCTTATTTTTTTATGTTTTTTTGTTGTTGCTTTGCTTGCTACGCTTTGTGTTTATGTTTTAATTGGGTTAAAAATAGAAACTTTGAATTGAAAGTTGTTCTTTTTTTTCTGTTGCTTTTTTTGGTGGATACCGTTGGGGTAAGAGATACTATACACTTTTCGGCGAATGATGTTTAAAAAGAACAAATGTAAACAGAGAGCAAAGTCAAAGAGTGTATACGAGGAGCAGTTTTTTTTATTTGTGTTTTTTTTTTTTTTTTTTTTTTTTTTGGAGGGATGGGGGAATTTGCAACCAAAAATAAAGAGAGTAGAAACAGGATGCGGGCGGCTTAGCACAGAGCAGCTATCCAGCCAGCAACATCCAACAGCACTCAGCTCAGCAGTGTAAGTAGGTAGGTATATAATAAAGTTTTCAACTGTTTCGTGAGTCATTCTGCAGAATGCAGCCGTTGGCGGGTGCATAACGCCACTTTCGCATCACATCGCACGTGGTAAACAATGTTGTGAGGGTGGCCCTTTTCCAAATAGAGGTAGCGAAAGGGTTTTAGTCGTCTCTGATGGTGTTTTTTTCTTTTTTTTTTTTTAAGGTTTTCCCCTTAGCTCGGTTTTTTTTTTTGGGATATGAGACGAAGAAGTGGTGGAGAGATGAAAGAGTTGGGTTGGAAGTAAATGCATTGCATACTGGTTGTGTTGTCGTAGCGCGTTCGCAACGAAATTCAATTTCAAGGGTAAAATTCGTTAAGAGGGATGATGTTCGCATGAAAATACGAGGTTTCCCTTTTTGAAGGGTGAATGAATTTCCATGAACAGCACATATACTACATATGAGGCGAGAGATGGAAGATATAGGCGTTTATGCATTTGCAATAGGGTGGTGTTGGCCAATATACGCGATCTGAATGGAGGTACATATTATCCATATGGGCTTTCCGAATAATTGAAGAACTGTTCCGTTCGTTTTCGTTTTTTTTTTTTTTTATTTTGTGTTATGTTGAAGGACGACGGTTTAGCCCTTTCTGTATTTCCTCACCACTCTCTCTCTCTCTCTTTTATTAAGGTTTTCCGTATATCGACAAAGTAGGTATAGTAGAATAACCTTCAGTTGATGATGAAGAATGAAGACGGTACAACAACGAAGGAAAGGGTAAAACAGCAATGAATTATTTATATTTTAGCAAGCACAACGAGGGCACGGCTCAGGCTCGCCACGAGGAGCAAAGACTTATTATATACCTAAATGGGGGGGCTGCTTGTGTTGCTGCTGCTGCACGACGACGACTACGACGAAGTCCAAACGACTATAATATGAGTGGGAATATCCACAATATGGTGGTACATACCACCGAACGCCACACAAAACTGGACAATCAAACTTTTTGAAGGTCGTTTATAGTCGTGGGTGCTTGGTTTGGTTGGTTGGTGGATGTGATGCCGTCGTTTATTGTGGTTGTTTGTTGTTGTTGTTGTGTGCTTATATTATTACGTTTTCCATGAAGGAACAAAAAAAAAAAGGAGAGAAATTTGGGTCGGCGGCGGCGGTGGATCTTATTTTAATTTATTAGCGTGTGGTAACCAGTAGAGTATATATGAATAATGTCGATGAACTGCGTTTGTGACGTAATGGGGGCTCACATTATAAAAACAAAACGGGACGAAGAATAAATAAATAAAACTAGGACACTTGTTGTGCAGCACTTGTGAAGTTGTCCTTGGTTTTTTTTTTTTGTTCTTGTTTAATTTATTTATGACCTAAAGAGCTAGAATAGGATTATATTTTTGGTAATCGACGTTGCTATAATTTTATGAGGAAAAATCTGTTTTGAATATGATATTGTATCGTTGTTTTTTTTTTTTTTTTGGTGGGGGTTTTCATGTGAACGTACTGAAGATGACATTTGTTGCGGATGTGATTCTTGATTAAAGTCAATTTGCACCAAAATCTGGTTTTATTTGAGTTGAGCAGTAAATTAGTAGGAACTTTTTATATAAATGGCGCCCAACACGGGTTTAAATGCTCCCTTTGTTTTAGATGAGAAAATGTTCATAACCTACAAAACTTGATAAAAAAAAATCCCAATGTGAACTTCTTAAGACAAGCAAATCTTAGTTTTAATTAAAGGAAATAGGTTTATCCATTATCCCCAAGTAGAGTGTTTTGTATTGAAAACTTATATAGCATTTTATAAGACGGATTGGTATGACAAAACTTGCTTTTTAGATCTTTAAGTACATTTTTTTTTTAATGTCAAAATTAATATTAACCGGCACTATTACTATATTTATTTCAACTATTCGATTGTATTTGAATGTTCGATGATCCCTCGAGTCCTAAAAAAAATCCCAAAAACTTGTTTCCGCGAAAAAAATAAAACGTGCCTACAAAATCAAATAGGAACAACATTAAACCCAAACCTCTTTTCTTGAACAATCTTCATTTACTCATAAGCATCTCCATATCTACTATAAATCGGATTAAATCATCCATGATGATGATAAATAAATTGGAGCATTTTTTTATAGTTAGAAAGATATCAAAATAAAAAAGCTTGAAGATCTAAAATGGCGCCCAACGTGATCTATAAAAAAATTAATCAACCAACTCAATATAAAAAAACAAATAAAAATCTATTTAGATAAACTGATTTATTTAATTTCCATTACTACAAAATCAACCAACAAAACCAAGAATCTGAAAGAAAATCTTATCAAAATGACAAACCAAAAACCTTGTAACCACTTCTTTCCTAAGAATGAACTTAAAATAAAGACCAAAAAAGTTATCTTAAAAATTTTTCATGCTAAATAAATCACCTAATTCTCAAGAAATACTCATTATACATCTAAACCACTCTCTTTAAAAACAAAACAAAAAATATAATTTTGGGATTTTTTTTCCAAATTCCAAAAGATTTTTATTTTTTTCGAACTCTTCCTGCTTTTTTTTTTTATTTTTTTGGTTTCGTAATTTTTTTTTTTTAAAGAAGGCTAAAGTTATATCTATGACGCCGATACGATTTTTTTGTTGTTGTTTTATTTAAAAACATTTTTCTCCGGCTGCTGGCATAAAACAAAATAAAGTAGGTATACAAAAATAAAACGAAAAAAAGCTGCGCTGCTGGTAACTAAACGAAATATCGAGTGAAGAAACCAGCCAAGCAACTAGTCACAAGTGAATTGCGAGTTTTGTTGCTGCTACGGGCCACAAAGTTGAATAAAAGGCTACATCAGAAATATATTTATACTCGTACAGAAAATAAAATAATAAAAAACAACTCCAATGATTGAATAAAATGAACAACAACGATGACGATGGACGGACTGGCCTGGCCCGGCCGTTGCCTCCATCTCTCTACCGCCATAACCTCCGTCGTTGCCTTCATCATAATCAGCGACGCCGCCGCGCCGCCACCGACCGTCGCCATTGCCATCGTCCAAGTAGCTTTCGTCTCAGGTTTTTAGATCGTTGAATCGCTTGCTAGCTTGCTTGTTTGGTTGGTTGGTTGGTTGATTTTATTCGGTCGTCGTTTGGATGGTTGCTTTGCTCGGTTTGCGCCTGGTGCACGCGCGATCGTTCGAAATGGGCTCGTTGTCATCAAAGTTGATGATGTTGACTTTTGCTATATGTATATACTGTGAGAGGTGCTCAACGATGTTACGCGACGACTCTACAACAACAAAAAACAACTTTTATATTACCAGGCATATTTTACGGTTCACTTTTTCAAAGCCAACAGCCAACCAGCTACGACAACAACAACAACAATAAAATACGATATTAAAGCACCAAGGTAACCATGAGAGAGCTGGAAGTGGCTACTACTTGGCGGCGGCGTTGGCGATTGTTGGCAGCACAGCATTTTATATCTGTTTATTTTTATTTCTTTTTTTTTTTATTTTTTTTTTATTTTTTTTGCTGTATGAAATATACAGCAGAGCCGCTTGAAAACCTGCTGTTGCGCCTTTGCGTCGACAACAGCAAAGCTGCGACGACGACTATGTACCTACGATGCGTCTCGTTACTTTCTTTGGATATTTTTGTATTTTCTGGAAGTTTTGTTTTATGCCCGTTTGACTTTTTAAGAAAAAAAAAGGTACCTCAGCGCTAAGAAATCCCCAACGACCGACCTACACATAGCAACACTACCCAAAGAACCAACGACTTTGTTTCTTCATTTTTTTTTTGTAGCCCGTTTTTTTTTTTTTTTTTTTGATATGTAAGAACGTTTTGAAGAGACTTTTTCCCTATAGCAACGATATATTTATGGGTGTATGTTTATAACTCATCTTCCCACATATCATGGTTTTTCTATATTACATCCATGAAGTAGGAATCTTAAAAGAATTTACATAAAAAAAAATGTATTGCCAAGCTGTTGCTTCTTGTTGTCCCCATAATAAAAACGACGACGTTGTCGTCGCGACTTACGATATAAAAAAAAATAAAAAAAATAACTTGCCTCGTAAGGCACAATCAACTTTTCTGTGTCAAATCGATTTTTGATTTGAGATTTTCGAATGTGCATAGAATTCAGTTTGTCGAAAGACAGATGGATAAGTACCTATTCAGACAGATAGAATTTGTATGAATGAAACCCACATGTCGGTGGAAGGTTTGCAACAACGAGTGTGAGTTCACAGAGAGTAGCAGTCGAGGATTGAAAAAAGCTCTCCTCTACTATCCTCACGATTTGTATAAACATTATATTTGCCTAATTTCATTGGTTCCTTTCCTTGTCTCTTTTTAAGGAGACACATATAAGAAAGAAAAACATGTTTATATAGCGGTTGAGTGACCATACAAGAAAACGTCAAAATTCAAAGCTTTGTGTCATAATGTGTGTATATAGTTTTTAGCAAGTGGGGGTGTGTTTAGGCACGAAAAATGGATTTTCCATAGTCTTACGGAAACTATGTGTTAGAAGGAATAAAATACTTCCTTTTCCTTCTTGTTTTTTTTTGCGGAAAAGCTCAAACGTACGCATGGCGAACATGCAAAATTCACCAGACGACACAACTATATGATAATAATAATAATAATGATGATGATGATGATGACAGGAAGAAGAAAATACTCGCACATGGCGGGCGGCGCGGCACAGCGCGGTGGCGGCACACTTCATGATACTAAAAACAAAACACACAAAACTTACTAAGTTCTGTTCCTCTTCTATCGGGTTTTTTGTTTTGATTATATTTTTGAAAATTATAGGGGTCGTAGTAGTAGCAGGTAGAGTAGTGTGGTAAAAAAAAAGCAAGCAAGCATATACGCGTGCTATGCTACGTGCCATGAGAAATAATGATAATAAAATATATATTATAAAGAACACACAAAAAATGTAAACAACCATTTAGAATGGGGTTAAGGAAAATAAAAAGAGAAATATGAATTGAGACGATGGCGATGGCGAAACAAACGAACAAACGGACGACTTTATAAATATAAATATGTATATACATATACATCACATCAGTGCTCGCTCAGCTGATGGCAGCAGAACAGTTTATGCATTGTTTTCGGGTTGAATTACTCTTGCTTGTACCTACTATAATAATATATACTCTCCCATTATGTCGATTTATGAATGAAATCGAATCGAGAAACGAGATGATGATGATGATGGTGATGTCGATGCCGATGTCGATGAAGATGGGCAAAAGGAGGCGGCATGTCTGGGATTTTGATTTGTTGCGTCAAGTGGATTTGATTTGGTTTGGTTTTGTTTTGTATGTCAAGAGAGTATACCTATATTGTATATGAAATTATGATTCATTATTGAGTGGGTTATCTGTGCAGTTATTTTGTTTTGTTTATTTTTCTGAATAATTAACTTTTTTTTTCCAAAGAGATATCACGTTTAAAGTCAAGGTCATTCAGATTTGACTTTGATTTTACTATAAGGCATTTACATAATATTGAGTAATCCATGAGAAGGATTCTGTCTGGAAACTTTGTTTACTTTACATCGAATGGCGCCCAATGTGAGACCAATTGTTAGATATTGAATCCTACAATGAGTTTTCAATGCGTTTCCCCCCAGATAAGACAGTTCTTGATAGTTGCTTATCATTCAACTGAAAAATTCAAGTGATCACAAATTTAAAATGCGTTTCCCTCCAGATATGACAGTGGGCTTATCAGTTAGATGATGTCATACCTTTTAATTGAATTAAAGTTTTAAAGGACAATTTGATATTAAACCTCACTCCGAGTAGTTAAGAGAAAGGAAACAAATATTTCGAGGTACCTTAACGCACTTCTGTTGTAGTTTTTAATTTCTTAGACAAGTACATAAATCTAATGCATCCCACTGTGGTACTATGTTTCCTAATTCCTAACTTGTATGTATACACAAATCCTATATAAAATAGAATGGCGCCCAACTTGGGATCAATAGCAAACTGAAAGAAATTAACTTTTACATATATGAAACAAACCTTCACATGAACTCTTTTATTTATGTTTTCAAAAAATCAACAGCCGCTGCACCCATTCTATAACTCTTTGATAACCGAATTTCATCCTAAGAGCTTAAAAAAGGAAAGGTTTATGAAAACAAAGAAAGAGAAAAATTCTATATTTACTTAAAATCAAGTCAATAGCCTAAAAAGTCTAAAGTATACCTGGAAATTTAAACATTTTCCTTTAAGGAATTTCCGGCACATTTCATATCATTTGCAAGAGACCTTGACAACGATTTTTTTTTTGTTTAAACCCACCCCCAATTTTAAAAAAGAGACTTCAACACGACCTTCAAAAAAAAGCTCCTTAAATCACAAAAAAAATATTTTCGGGAAAGGATAGAGCCCCCCCACACACAAGTTTTTAAGATAAAAAGAAAAACTTCAAAGTCACCATCAATGCAAAAAATAAAAATATTATAGACTGAAAAAAGGAAAAGGCTATAACGACGTTGACAATATTATTTCAAATAGTTTATAGGGATAGAGAAAAATATATCTACACCATCAGGCATATAAAATGTATAGGTATATCAGTAAATTTCTGCCTGGTGTATTAGTCTGACAAGCCAACAAACCCAATGGTCCTATACAAACGTCAAAAAATACCATATTATACGGGCGACGTTTTTGGTATTTTTTTTTATTTTTGTATCCATAATGAAGGAAGGCACAAAACCTTCTTCTTCATCTAAACTAAACTACCATCGGGGTTTCTTATGCATTTGCTGCTGGCTGGCAGCTCTCTCGCCCTTCTTATGGTTGTAATTTTTCGTTTCCTTTTCAATTTTTATTGATGGCCTTTCGGATGCGATAATTTTTTTTTTTCTTCATTTTCTTGCTTGCTTGCCTTCGTCTTGTTGTGTTGTGTTCCCTTCACCTTTTTAATTCTCATTTTTAGGTAGACAGTTGGGTATCTTTGGGATTTTCTTAGGCCTCATCCATATACTTAGTTAATAACAACAACAACGACGAAAAACTACAAACTGTGTCGGCGGCGGAAATTTTTGTTGATGGAAAAGGCAAAAAAAAAAAAGAAATAATCCAAAGAAAGAACTAAGGGTCAGGGTTGTTTTTTTTTGTTGAATTTGCCTAAATGAGATTCTTTTATGTAGAATTTTCCACAGACCGATTTTGGATGATTTGGGTATTTTAAGAAGAGGTCACTGAAAAATATAGAGGCTCGTCAGGTAGTAAAAAGTATGAAGGTACATTTATGGTATCGTTTCATTGCTGCAATAACTCATAGAAAATGATGTATATTGATAGCTCTTTGGCGGAGTTTACTATTTTTATAAGGAATTTACAAGGATTGCAATTCGTGTCAATTTTAAAGAAAAAAAAAAGGATTTTTTTGTGTCTTTGACACAACGTGATGAAGAAGACAGGAATTGGATTATAATTTGGTCAACCTGAGATCATCAAGATTGAGCAGGTAACTGTAATGGTTGTTCATTTGAATGAGAGATTGATGCATAGTTGATTTGATATACTTATTGCAAAGTGTGAAATGTTTTTTTTTTTGAATTCTTAAAGAAAAACTATACACTTGACTCACAATTTCCTGAAAAATGTTTATACAATAGACCAATTGGATTGCTCATTTAGACAATGTAGGTGAATATTTTCGAATGGTATACCGAGACCTTGGAAGTTCATATAAGAATCTATAATTTAATTATTGCTGATCAAAGTTCGTCTCAGCAGAATCTTAAATATCAACCAATACCTTGGTAAACGGGCTGAAGTAGATACTATTCAAAATGTGTAAATACAACGCTTATTCCAAGCCCATGAGATTTCTTACTGAAAAAAAAGGCATTTCCTGTAATAGAAATGATGAAGGATCGTGGTAGTTTTTCCGTTTGTCAAAAACTGAAAACTTACGCTTTTAGAAAAACAAATACTTTTACGGTTGTTGGAAAATTTTGAAACTTTGTCGCGAGAGAGAAGAAGAAAATGAAGCTTGAAAAATTTGCAGAATTGGGTACGAACTTCATTCTACGAAGAAGATTTGTTATTGTTTATCGCTAACGAGCTTAAAAATTATCAAAAATAACTTACGGAATATGTATAAAAGGAGTAGAATAAGAGCAACAAATGGGATAAATTGAGCTAAAAGTGAGCAATGATACAGAGCGATGTTATTTGTATTCATAATTCTAGTGAAAATGTGAACTTTACATCTCTTTCTTTAAAAATTAACAAATGAGCTAAATTGAGCTAAAGGTGAGCTCAAAGTGAGCAACAATATAGAACGATATTATTTATATTCATAATTCGAGTGAAAATCTGAACTTAAATCTCTTTCTTTCAAAATTAACAAATGAGCTAAATTTAGCAAAAAGTGAGCAATAATATCTAACGTAATTATTTACAGCTTTTTGTGAATAAAACTGTAATCTTACAACTTTAAAATCTTCATCATCTTTGACAAAATAAAAACAATCAACTGCGATAACATAAGTTTAAACTTTTGACCTTATGTACCTATAAGTTCAAGGTTTCAAATCGAAACATTCAAACTCAATAAAACGTTGCATTCTTCCCAACACATCTTGACAGCATTCGAAGACAACAATTAAATTCATTTGCCCTAGTTCCACCATAATATCATCCCGGATAAATTCCACCACAACTTTTTGCATCCCATAAGACAGTACCAAAAATTTTCCACCACATTTGCGAAGTTTCAACATAACTAAATATACAACAACCTGCTTCGGTATCCTATAGAACGTGACTTTAAAAACTTAAATAACCCTCGAGTTATACAACTCTACTTCTATCGTATTCTTTCAACATTTTTATTTTGTTCTCAAAAAAAAAGAAAAGGAAAACCCTAGCAAGCGCAACCTACCCAACCTTTGCATTCAACTGCAATGCATCGTCATCAAAGTAACATGAACTCCTCATTCACCACAGAGACATAAAAGAGGCAAACAAAACAATATTATACGCGAATTTGGGGTTCTTCTTCTCTTTTATAAGCTTCTTCCCGTGAAGCCATCAATTTTGTTGGAACTTGAAATTATTATTTTTGTTTTATATACATATAATATTTCCGATAAGAAACATTGGCATTGACAAAAGCAAAAGCAAATTCCGCGAATCAATTCAGCAGCAGCAAGTCAAGCAAAAAAGCTTGGTGGCGGCAGCAAAATTTGTTATCAAATACCTTCAATCAAAAGTAAAAAAAAATATAAAACAAAAAAACAGGCACTGATAAGTCCCCAGAACAACAACAGCACAGCAAGCGACACGACGATAAAGAACTATACGAAACACCTACATTGAGTGAGTAATCAATGACTGAATCATTGCCATACATACTCGATTTGATAAGACCTAACAATGAGTTGAATTGTTGTTGAAATAAAAAGAAAACGGAACAATCAATGTGACAACTATATGCCAGTATTTTTCCATGTTGCTAAATGTGTTTTTTTCAGAAGTGGGATAGGATACTTTAAAGAACTTTTTTTCTTAAACCTTCAAAAGAACTCTTCGCAAATGATTCTGTAAGAAATGTTGAAGAGGGATTGGGTTGGTTGAAGGGTGAGGTTAATAAAAATGAATAAAATACATGCGCCAGGTTCATTTGTTGTTCAGAAATTCAGAACAACTTCATTGCAGAGAAAACCCCAAAAACAACAACCACAATAACAGCATCACTACTAGATACTATTGAGCGCTGCGATACCTTGTTATTTTGAAACTATACTAGAAGCGGCGAGATATGCGCCAAGACCAAGCCGGTTGTATAGTTCAGTATACCTATCAAATTATTATTACATTTTTGTCTTGACTCTCTATACGCGCAGCAGCATAATAAAAGTTGACGACGCAGAGGCAAAATCGCAATCAAGAAAATAGCATACAAAGGCTGGAAACACCGCCAAATTAGCACCACTCGTCATTCTCATCCCCATCACCATCATCATTATCATCATAATCATCATTGCCATCATCATCAAAAATAATAAGAACAACAACAGCAACAGCATTATCATCGTCAACTTCAACATCTCGGCTGTTCGTTGTTGCTGCTGCTGCTGCTGGCTAGCTAGCTGCTCTCGGTTCGTATTATTGTCCGACCGAGCTGTACGTACTGTACTTTACCAACCAACCAACGAGCACAGCTACAGCACACCGTACCGAGCGAATAATGTCGACAACGACGACGACGACAACAACGATGACGACGAAAGGCATTTCGGTATTTTTGTTCCCAAGTATAAAACCCACCACTGATGCCAGTTTATACCATTGCCATCTAGGAAGTGCGATAGAGACACCACTCATCGACCGAAAGAGAGGCCAATAGCACACATAGTGTATCACTTCGTTCGTTCGTTTACCAAAGTATTTCCACATAAAATGTACAAACACTGGAAATCGACCAGACTCGACACGAACCCTAACGAATAACAATTCGTGATGGTTCGTTTGCAGCCGAAGTTGATTCGGCAACGATTTACGATGTGTTCGGCAGCCCAGGTCGAATTCCTCGTAGATGAGATTCCACCGACAGCGCAATTTAGAGAGAACAGACGCAAGCAAGCGAAAAGCAAGGGAACAACAACCACACATTCAAGATTATATTCATAAAGAAACTAATACAATTTCGATATACACAGAGTGTAGAGAATACAGCGCAGCAGAGAGAGTCAGAGGCAGGCAGTGTGGCAGCAGCAGAGTAGAGTAGAACAGTGGAGGCAGCAACAACAACAACAACAACTACAACAAAATCGTATGGGTTCGGGTCGAAGCTGGCTGGCTGACTGGCTGCTGGTTCGTCGAACGAGGTACAGAAACAGCACATCATCATTGTAAGAGTGCTCCAATGTGGATGGAAACAGCAGCGGCAGCAGTAAAGACAAAGTGATGGTGATGGCAATGGCGGCGGCGGTGGCGGCGTCACTCGAAACACCACTGTGTCGTTTCGTTCGTTGTGCTTCGTTGTAAGGTTTTTTTTGTATTTTTTTGTTGTTGTTTTTTGCTTTTGATATTCTCCTTGCAGTTGCTGGTGTGTTCCTCGGTACCGAAACCGATGAAGGTAGATTTTCGAGCTGGAGCAAGCTTCTAGCACTGATGGTGTATGAATAGCTTTTCGATGGCTGGTTTAGTTGAAATGACTGAACTGTTGTTGTTGTTATTATTATAGAGTAAAGATTAAAATTATGTGAAAATGCAATTTGAAGAAAATTTCTTTTTCTATTCCACCACACATCGAAAGACTTTTATGTTTGGTGCTAGTTGTTACTGTTGCTGTTGCTAGTGCTGCTGCTGTTGTTGGTTTGGTGCTGCAACTTTCTGCTGAATATTTTTGTATAAAAATGTGCATGTGGACTTTCAGCAAAGTAGATATTATAGTAGGTAGATACGTATGTATCTCGTAAGAGATTTTTGCCTGGGATTTCTCATCATCATAGGCAGGCAGGCAGCTCACAAAACTATCGAGTGTTGTTCTCGTTTTGTGTGTCGCTGCTGAGTCAAAAAGATGACGTGATTTGTACAGTATGTTCGATAAATAAGCGGATGAGGGAGCAGTTGTATCTAGTAGAAGGTGGATATTATTATTTCAATGAAGAATTAAGATGCGATGCGCGATGCAGGATGTAGAAATAAAAAAGATGATCAGGTTGTGACCTGATGCTGAATGGTTTTTTTTTTATTAGTCAAGCAATTTATATTTTATTGTATATGGAAGATCGGTTGGAGGTTTTAAGTTCGATCATTTTAGTTTATAGCAAATTGAAAGTTTGATATTGTAAAATAGAAGTTAATCAGTCAAGAATGTTGAAGATATTCATATTCATTTGGCGCCCAACATGAGTCCCAATTTGTATTTTTGTTTTAGTTGGGCTATTATCAAATAATTTGAAATGAGAATACGTTTTTTGAAAGAGATCGGGGTCTTCCCACCAAAATGGGTGAAACAATATTCAATATTTTGGAACCATAGAACATATTTTTGCTAACTGGCGCCCAACGTGGGTCGAATACTGTCCCTTTTCTTGATGCTGTTGTTCTTCATTGAAACTTGTATTGCGAAGGAGCAGCACTTTTGGTTTCAGTGGTCCTATGAACCACCAAAGGTGCAAAGATCGTTATTCTATGCGAATAATCTGCTGACAAACAGGCAAAAGTATGAACACCCAAATAGGTAAAGCTGTCATTCTTTTGCCCGGGATGCAAATATAGTTATTTTAAATCAAGATATAAAACAAAAAATATTTAAAAGGAAGATATGAAGAAAATACTATGAAATGGCGCCCAACGTGGAATTTTTTTTCTGGAATAGATCTTTGGAAATTTGAACATTCTTGTTCTGGTTCTTTTTACTAGAACTTCATGTTTTTGACAGTTAACCAATCAGAGGCCATACTTGTTGGGAAAAGTACAACATTTCAAAAAATGCTGGCTCCATTGATTTTGATCAATCTTGCATTTAAAACCCGCCAGTTCTCTTCTTTCATTTCTGACAGAAGATCACTGAACTGTCAATAATAATAATCTTTCAACCCTTAACATATTTGTCAAACTTATTCTAAATTTTGACAGTGAAACTTCAAACATCAATCAATTAGAAAACAACAAGAAAACAAAATAAGAAACAAAACTCTTCTCCCATCTTACATAATCGACGATCAATGCACGCACTCACTATATATGTAGCTGTACCGATCTTCAGACGATTTCTAGGCAAGCAGAAAACTGACGAGACTTCTATTGCCATATTATAAACAACAAACCTGCAACAACAACTACGTTCTCCATCATCACAGCACAATCAAACTCTTGGCGCTTATACGAGTACAACCATCATCGTCGTCATTTCCATCATCATCATAATCATCCAACCAGGCAGCACGGCGCACATTATTTGCCTATCTTTCAAGTGATTCAAGCTTATATGCTGTGCGTTTCCATCATCTCGAGCTAAAACCTCCCCCTTCTCACTACTCTGGCCCTCCTCTTCTCCTTCGTCGGCATATACTCCTTACACTCTGATGCATCAATCATTTTATAACGTTTGTAGTGAACTTTCCCAAGGTAGCGCAGTTTGAGATGATAATGATGGTTGCTTGAATGTATTTATGTCGAAAGCCGAAGCCGGTTGACCGACTCTCACAAATCCGTTTTTTTTTTGTGTTTCATCTGTTTCTCCATTTCTATAGTAACTTTTTCTTTTGTATCTACAATCTACATATATATCTATATATATATATAAAAATATACACATTTATTTTCTACTTTGTATATTATTGTTTTGTTTGGATTACATTGTTGTTTCGATGATGATCAGATTCACAGGTGAAATAAGCTCCCACAGATATATATCTTCTTCTCTTCCAACAACAACAACAACATCATCAAACCCACTGGCTTTTGCCAACCAAACCAGCTCAAACAAGCAAACAACGAAACATTTTTTACGTAAAATTTAATATTAAAGAACATGCGTATAAATGACGACTTTAAGGACCTGATCTCTCTTCAAAAGTTAAAGCTTATTTCAATTTATATTATGGATGAATTGATACTGAAGGACGAGAGGGACGAAGGACGAAGATATAATAATATGAGTGGAGTTGGTTTGGTTAGGTAGATTGGTCCACATTGCTTGTTTCGAAATATCTATACGAATGTAGATATACAGAAATACATAATATATAGAAAAACGAAATAAAAACAATTGAGTGAATGTGGACAGAAGAGTGAGGAGTTGAGGGGGTCCAGGGATTGTTTAAAGGATGAGAATTTCAGTTTCAACAGTGGTGAATTAAAAAAGTGGGTGTACAAAGTTGTGGGCAGATTGTGGTATTTACACTCGCAAAGCAGCACAAGCAACATCCGATATGCCTATAGTCTATATCTACCTACATTCAAAATTTTATCCCGAAAATAATGAAATCAAACTTTGAGGGACAGTGCATGAATGTTTATGTCTTTGTCTGTGTGTGTGTGTAGGTGGTTTATTGTATAGAGTATAAAGCCAGGAAAAGCATCAGAATAATCATTTCAGGATAATGATTTTGCTCTATACCTACCTACAAATATGCGTCTATCTCCGTTGCTCTTTCAATGTTTGTATGATGTGTGTGTTGTGTTGTGTTAGCTTGAGCTGTCAGTCAGGTATAAATGTATTCCACCCCTCCGTTCACCTTATCTCACCCTCTGGTGGTGCTTTTTCGATGGAAAAGCAGCTTTACTATACACTCTGATGATGGTCCTATAAGTATAAGGGTGGTGTATATTGCATGTTTGTATATCCCAATGATAAAATGATAGCTATGTATGGGTGTGTGTATGCTTATGTATGAGAGTGTATAAGGCTTAATGGTTGTCATGGATACAAGCCACCAACCAACAACTCTGACATTCACCCAACCTCCCACCATCATCATCAACCCCTCAACAATATTCACCCCACCACCTCCCCATTATTCTACCACCCACCACCCTATTCCTGTTAACGATAGAATAAAAGCTTTCTTTCTCTGGCACTGCCATGCACCCTAACTGGTAGTAGATAGATATATACGAACGAGTATACTGTAATAATAATTATTATTTTATATATCTAGGTTGACTGTTATACGGTTTTATAAAATGACGAGAGCTTGGGGGTGATGGTGAATGATACTGCTGCTGCTAGAGGTTTCTAGAAAAAAGGTGGCTCTATGGCATAATGGTAAGGATAAATTTACCACCCCCTCTAGCTTGTAGTGTGCCTGCGTAGGTGTTCATAGTGAGAATGATTATTTTATACACACACATACATACAGCATGCATACATACAAACAGACAGGAAAACACTAGAGGAGCTGCTGGATAAGGGAATGGATTGTAGGAGCCATGGTATAGTTGTTGTCGTCATGACGTACAAAAGGCTGGGGATATAATAGAAACGAGCGCAGGGTTATAAACTAACCACATCAGGCGAAGCAGCATTTTGCCGAGCAAGCGAGGACGTTCGAGAAATGGAAAACGAAGGGAATTAGGGTTGGGTGGATGGGGTTGATGATGGTTGGTTGTTGGAATGAATGGCTGGATGGATGGGGGTAGTATGAACTGAACTGAATGTGGGAAGAAGGACATAGCAGCATCAGAAACAGGCAGACAAGTATGATCGAGGGAAAGAAAATACTGCTTAAAATAGTGTATTGGGAGGAAGTGGGCTGCTGCTGATGTGGCACAGTTAAGTTCAGTATGGTTCAGGTGGTCTTTGGTCGGTTGATCTGTGGGTGGTATACCTACATAAGGACTTGTGTATTATGTATGTATGTTTATGTGTTTCAATTTGTATGTGTGTGTATGTTTCTGTATAACTGAGTTTTTGCGCTACGTAATATCATTGCAGAGATATTAAAATTGGATATACATTTCTCTCTTTCTCTGTTTCACTATATACCTATAGATACAACAACAACAACCGAGTGTATGGCAGTGTTTCCTCTAGAACCTACTAAATGGATGAATTGCGCGTAGGATTGTGTTCGTTTAGTAGGTACTATGTGTATAACTTTGTATGGATGTATGTATGGAATATGTATGTTTGTGGCTTTTGTTTTACCTGTTATGCGTTCATTACATAACCTCCCTCACACTTTGTATATTTAAATACAAAATATAAACCCTTGTTTCAGAACTTAGTTGTCGGTCTGGTTGAAAATTCTCTTTAATGAATTAAAAAAAAAAATTATATATACATATCTAGGTCTTTTTTTTTTGTAATTTAATGGAAAATTGTGATCCTACACTTTTTGTTTTTATCATCAACATGATGAAAAAGTGTAAGCTCCTTTGAGGATGATCAAGTTTTTTTTTTATAAAAAAAACGTTAGAATATATTATAATCTCATATAAAATGACATTTGTAGATAGAAGGACTTTTTGTAGCTGTCAAACGTTTTTTATTTTGAAGATTGCTAAGCTATATAGGATACCTATATCTACACCTCGTATACCGAACTTACTATGGTGATTATGATAATTAGATTTAATTCACCACTCTATTGTTTCTATACTGCTAGTAGTTAGCCAGCCTTATTGAGGTTAGCTATATAGAATAGAAAAAGAGCACCTACCTACCTACCACCTATTAAGAGTTTTAAGCGTTTTTGTTCTGGTTGCGCGAAAGTGTGTTATCAGGTGATGACTGTGGCAACCATTAGATATGGTTATATTATAGGGTTGATATGTTATGCGTTGGTGTTGATGGTTGCTGACTCTACGTGTTGTTTCATTCCACCCACCACCATAGCCATCACTGCCGAATGTGCATTGACCATCACACAATATTGGGTGACGTAACCGCATAACTTAAAATAGAAAACAAACAAAACAAAATAATAATAACAACAACAAAAAAACTATACCCGATGCGCGGCACATTCATTCTATGTTGCTTGCTAGCTTCAAGCTATATAGGGTGCAAACCGTTATCATTTTGTGAGTGGAATGTAGGTGCACGAGTTGGTTGGTATTGAATTCAATTGAATGTGCATCATCGTTGCTGGGGCATCGTCATCGTCATCATCATCATCATCATCATCATCATCATCATCATCATCATCATCATAGTTGCAGTCATGCATCTTTTATTGCAAAAGTTCTATTTTGTTTAGGTTATAGGTGCCGGCGATTTGTTGGTTTAGGTTGTGCTATGCAGCTCTTGGTTAGAAAATTATGGTGTTAGTAATCACCGGCGAATTGACTTAAGGTGGTTTAGTGGTTTCTCGATGTGTGTGTGTAAGTTTTTTTGGTTTTGTTTGGTTTTTGAGGGATTTTCATAAATGATTAACTTTGTTATTTTGGATTTTGACAGTTGGTTATTTTGACAGTTACACTAGGTAATGTAAGTTTTGTCTGTTTTTTTTAAGTAAATGTTCTGTCAAGAGAGAACTTCTTCTGTTTTCCAGAGAAAAAACTGTCAAGTTTGACAGTTAGAAATGTCAACTTTCTATTTTATATCGAAATATTTTTTGACAGTTAATTTTGACATTTAGTTGTGACACATAGTAAAATACATGTTTACAGGTTTTCTCCGCTTAAAAATGTGAACCCGAAATCATCTACAATACAATTTTTCAATTTAAACACAAAGCTGTACCAAAAATTTAATCAAACCAGAAACTCAATACGTTACGAAACCATGAATTGCTACGAGTTCGGTCTAGAGACGAAGAGAGGGGCACTGGGTATTAATTTGACTTTTTAATTTATTTCTATTTTGCGCGGAACCGTAACTACATAGAAATAAATTTTTACAGTAATCTTTTATCAATTCTTTAGGATTTCTTTGTGTTGTTAAAGTGCTATAATATGTCAAATTAAATTAGCCATTTTTGACATTTTAAGAACTGAGTGTCAAAACACCAAGTGCCACAATCTTTGTCATTTTGATTAATCGTTTATCGCTTGAATTTCATTCGTTCACACTTTGGAAACAAAAACAAATGTCAGACCAAAGAAGACAAAACGAAGACGAAAAAGAAGAAAATCACCGATCTCTCTAGCCTCATTTCGCAGCCTGACAACGTTCCGTCGAAAAAAAAAACTTTAAATCATCATTCAAGCACAAGCACAAGTGGCCAACGAAAAATGTTATGTTTCCTCTGCTGTATGCTTGGTTGTGCGTTCGTGACTTCAGTCAATTACTCATGCGCGCATTTTATCGATGTTGGTTTCTGCTGGCTCTGGCTCTGGCTTTAGCTTTATAGACTCGCATCTCTCGTATTTTTATTTTTTTCTTCTTCTTTGTACTCACTCGAATGGAATTCCATTCCGTCCGTCGTTGTTCGGTCGGTCGTTCGTTATTTTCTTTGTTGTTTTATTTTAATATATAATATGAAATTGTGCGACTGTTGTTGCCCCAAACGTCGTATGACTGGCATCGGAAGGTCTCTTGATTTGCCTCGAGTTTAAAAAAAATTTTGAAATTGTTTCTTAGTCAGGTTTCTTTTTTTTCCATTTAAGTTTTGGTTTTTATTTTTTTTTAATTTTTTGTTTCGTTTTGTTTCTTCTTCTCATGTGATTTCTGATTCATACATTTATCACACACTGGAGAGTGGATATGGAAAAGAGTGAAGCAATTTATTTAAGGTCAATTGGAATATATGTAGGTAGTATATCTTATACAATGTCCATGTTGACTTGATATTTTGTTTGTTTGACGAGCCGAAAAAGTCAAACGCAACGCAAAGCAACAATCCAACCATTATGCACACAACAAAATAATAATTAATCAAAATCAACAAGTTATCGATACAACCACAATCAGCTGTTTGATATTTAAATCGTTTTCATTAAATGGCGCCCAACACATAATCAGACAATTCTTATTCTTTAGCACACACTCACAACCCTTGAATCTATTATTATACACTAGGTATATTCTTTGCCTTTTGTTTGCGCCAGTCATGGTGATTTGGACTTTTCCGCTCTTTAAGAACTTGCAAAGCCTCAAAAAAAAATTCTTTCACCCTTTTGGATATTTTTTTTTGTTTTGTTTTGTTTGGGAATAAAATATCCAGAGCATTATTTCAACCCCAAAACTTTAACGAAATTCCACCCCCCTAGAAAGGACATTAATTCACCACCAATTTCAACAAAAAAGGGTTAAGCTCCAACCTTGACGTTTCAACAACCATATAACATTTATTTTTGTTGGCTATTGAATGGTGCCGGGGCTTTTGAGTGCTGTGTAGTAAGCAGCAAGTCCCATGTATTTATTCAAGATGAGTGAGACCAATTAATTGAATTGTCATTGCCCTACAAAATCGAAGAGAAAAATACTAACAAGAGAACTAGACAAAAACCAAAACAAAAGGGGAAAACATAAAAATAGACAATGAAACAAAAAAAAAAAAAGAAATAGAAAATAACAAAATACAAATACTGAAATAGAACGAATATAAAAGAATAATTGTGTATAATTGTTAGGAATGCACTGACAGATAGCGCAGCGCGCTCGAAAGCTGATAATGCAATGCAGCAGCAGTAAGCTAACATGCAATCCACAGCAGCAACTGGTTGTGAGTTTAATAAAATAATAATAAAACAAAAAAATGAAAAAAAAAAAAAAAAAAACAGCAAGGCGAGTGACGGTAACAACGACGGCGGCGAAGAAGAAAATTTAAGAAAATACTAAGGAGGAGGATTTTCAAAGAGAGCGAAAAAGAGAAAATTGCATTTCAATTCAAAAGTAACCACGTGCTCGGGGATGTATAATTTATTTACCTTATTTTTTGTATTTTTATTTATATTTATATTCTTCTTTTGTTGCCTTCTTATCAATTTTTTTTTTCTTCTCATAATGTGCGTATATGATATTTTGAAGAAAAATGAGATATGAGTGTTGTAGGTATGACATTTGAATGAAGACGTCAAACTCGATAAAATTGTGACATTTTTTGCTTTTGAGAGGGTGAATATAGTTATAAAGAATTATTTACGTCATCATTATGATGTGATTACCTAAAAGAGAAATGTATATTGCGAATGGAAAACGACCAGGGAAGTAGGTACTATTTGTGTGGTATTAACTAACTTTCAATAAAGGTGGGTGTTAAGTACATTACGTTTGTTTTGTAAGATTACAATAGGGAATCTTACTGATTTATGTTTAAAGATTGAACTACGTTTTGGTGGAGACCTGTTGAAAGAATTAAAAATATTCAAAAATGAATTATCTGTTGGGCGCCATTTAGACATACACATAATATAATTTTAAAGCACAGTCGCTTTTTTCTTATTGATTTTAAATGTGTCGATCACATTGAACCACATTCATATTAATCGAACATTCTTTTACAATTTTTGGTTGAATATTGAACCAAATATCTTCAATAAAGAATTATCTGTTGGGCGCCATTTTAACTAAATAATTTAATTTTAAATCTCAGTCACTTTTCTTATAGATTTTGAATGATTCATTCACTTTCAACCACCTTCATATAAATTAAACTTATACCTTCATAACTTTGAACCCAGAACTCAGAAACTTTTCCCTTGTTCAGACGGAAAAGCATTTCTAAGGCCAACGCTTTACAATTTTATCCGTTAATGAACTTGCAAAAGCGTGTTGATTTTAAGATAAAGTGTGTTTCGTTAAAAACTAAAATATCAATAGCTATAATGCCATTATGACTGAAATATCAGCTATAAATATTTTAAAACCACAGATTGCTTTGTATTTAAACATTTACATTAAATTTTAAGTTCCGTCTAAGCCTTGTTTATTTTTCATTCAAGCGCCAAACACAAATAAAATTCCAATTGGGAATATATAGATCAATTGAAATTCTGGCTTTATTCCAGCAACTTAAGCTGAAATTCACTGATAATTGAGGCCAAATTCAAACATAAGCAAAGTGAAATATTAAACGCTTTTTACAAGTCAATGGTTGCCAACTGAGCATTTTAAAGAAATAAAATTTAAGACCCTATATCGGAAAATTTTTGACATTCAATTAAATTCGCTGATAATTTGAATTTCAATAGCAGCAAAGTGCATTGGAAGAATTTATATTAAAGAGCAACATGTTGAACAATTAAATTCTCTAGCGTACAAAGTTTTTGACTCTGATAACTGCACCACCTGAACCCCTGCCCACCCCACCCCATTTCTACCCATTTTAAAATATAGATAAAACATACATAGCAAAAAACGAATGTGATTTTCTTAAGAGAATCAAGAGAAAACGTCAAAAGTAAAACATGAATAAAACAAGACAACAAAAAACTTTAAAAAAGTTGTGGGTATATATAGGGTGTTTATGAAATGACTGTTGTTCATTGCTACAAATAGCTGCAGTCTAAGCAAATGACACAGGAAGAGCTTGTGATGACACATACAACATTAGTCGTTAGCTAAACCAAGCTAAGCTACGAATATACGAAATACTCGCCACCAATTCAATGAACCACGCCAAGGCACTATACTACCAAGAAGAACTATGATGATGGTTCGTTCAGTCAGTCGGGTTAAGGCGAATGCGGCGCTGGCGGGCGAGATGGATAAGGGTGGGTGGGATAGGTGGTATGGCGGTGAGAGGTATATATATAGTTCTCATTCCGTTTTGCTATTTTGTGCGCACTTAATGTGTATAGAGTGGATTGGAATGATGAGATGGTTTTAGCGTATAGAGCAAAACGGTGTGAAGGGTGTTGGAGTGGGGTGGTTGTGGGGCGACTCGGATGGAAGGGGTTTTGCTTATCCAGCAACCTAGTTGGAGCCCGTCCGACCAACAACAACAAACTATGTGTATAGTGGCAAAAGTGTTGGTCGACGATGAGGCAACCAACATGGCAGCAGTAGAAGGGGTAAAGAGAAGTGGTATTTGGCAGAGAGTTGGGGGTGATTATGTAGGTGTTGTTGTTGCTGTTAGTGTTGTTGGAGAGAATCGAGTTTTCGTCGTATAGAGTATATGTACATGCTTTGCGCTAGCAAAAAGGTCATTCATACTTGTTTTGCTTTTTTTTTTCGTTTATTATTTTTTTTTTTTTGATTTTTTTTTTCTCCATTTGCATGTGCGGCGATGACATTTGCTGCTAGTGAAGAAATATAATATTTGATAACAGGGTGCTTGCGAAAAAAATGCAGTTCTTTGAAAATTGATAAGAGATGGTACCCAATTATTTTTTTTAAATTTCAAAATGATTTTGTTTGACAATATTTTTTATTTATAACATTTAAAACATAATCGAAGAAGAAAAACTAGAAAAAGAACTAGCAAAAGACTAACGATTCAATCGGACTTTGAAAAACTCTCAAATTTGACAGATCTGTAATTTTTTTAAGATTCTTGATTAAGATTCTTGATCAGTTTATTTCAAAAAAATGTTGGTATGTTCTTACTTACTACAATCAATTTGCGGTATTATACATATGAGATTACAAAGTCTTTCGAAAATGACATAAAACTTAACGAAACTGAACGAAAATTACATTTCATCAATACAATTTGACAGGTAAAGACATAAAAATTCTTTTACAATAGTTAAGACTTTTGTTTCGACAAATTCAAGAAAGAATTTCATTAAACTTGGGACTGAAAATATTTTCTTAAATTAAAAAAACTGAACGAAAATTAAATTCCAACAATACAATTCGACAGGTATAGATATACACATTCTTCTACAATAGTTTAGACTTTTTTTTTTAGCTAATTCAAGAGAGAATTGGACTTAAAATATTTTCTTAAATTTAAATTGTAAAAGATTTCTTTATTAATACATCGCTGTGGCAACTCTGAAGAGTCTATACTATACTTAATCTTCTAGATCAAGTCAACTACCTTTATTACTTTAGGTCCGTTTTTCCAGTAGCTACTGAATTAGTATAAATAAGTTAGTGGCATTACTGCTTGTAGAGAATTAGGGCCTAGTGACTCAGACTTTCAACCATTTCTATGTGTGTGTTGTAATTCGGCAGGAATGAAGGTAACCTACAATTTTTTTGCTGAATACAAATGGTTTAGATTAGAGACACTGGATAAGAGAAACTCTTGGAGGAGATGTCAACAAATAGTGACCCGCAAAAAAATACGAGATAAGATACGATCATAGATCTCATGATCGTAGATCTGGTCAAAACTGGAAAAAACACAAAATTGAAAAATTTTTGTAACCTTATCTTTGGACAAGTTTCAGAATTAACCGAAGCCAAACAATAGAAGTAAGAATTTGACAGTTATAAACCTATAGCTTTACAAATTCAACGATCTCTAAAAGCCTTTTTTGAAGAACAAGCCTGGATGACTAAAATAATTAACGACAAAAATTTCTCAAAAATCTATTACCAAAGCGTTAAAATAGCATATTTTGACATAATTCTTTATTACTCATTTGGGATTCTTAAAAACTTCTCTTCTTTATTTATCACTACGATATAAATCATATCATACAGCACTTCACATGCCGATCTTGACAGTAGAAATGAAGAGTGTTCACATTCAAATGTCTAACGGGATCATAGTTTCCAATTTCAAAGAGAAGATTAATCAAAGTAACAAACGACTTAAACATTTAAAAAAAAACATAAATATTCAAAAGTTAAAAAAGAAAAAAAGTAAAAACTTAGTTCAATGATCTTGTCTTAAGAAACTTGTCTATAGAAACCGACAAAAACGAAATTTTTCTTATTTAAATAATTGATAATATACGATCTGCAATTGTGACATTTATAAAATTCACCAAAAGTTATGGAGTTTTAATTTTAAATTTTTAAATTTGTTTAAAATCGTAAAAATATTTTCTAAAAACCAATAATAATATCACAGAAATTTTAACATTTCAACTCACCTCAGTGCACATTTTATATTAACAGCTTAATTAGATTTAAGTTTCACTTAAAACTTAGATATTTTTAAAAAATTGTATCACAAAATTGTAAACAAATTTGACATTTTTTTTCTTTAAACACACAAAAAGACAAATAACCACAAAATTTAAATTAGATGTAATAAAAAAAATTTAAAAAAACAAAAATCCAACTGTCACTCTTCTTAAGAAATGTCAAAATATTCAGTGTGTGTATGTTTTGCTGATTGAATATCACTTAAGCTTCCAATTTGATTTCCCGCTTATAATATTTCTTCTTTTTTCTATCAATGACACTCTCTTACGATTCCATCGCAAGAATATTTCGTAAATCAACGAAAATTTTTTTTATATTATATGAGCGGCAGAAACACACAGTAACGACGCACCACGTCGATGTCCAATGCGATAATAAGAAGTGAGATTCAATGTGCACAGAAGAGGTAGAAAATAAAATTTCCCAAAACAAAATCGGTGTACGATGAATGTGAAACCAAAACCGAAGCACCCTGTTGGTGAGCAAGAGAGAGAAAGAGAACAACAATACACAAAGCAACGACAAAAGCAAAAAAAAGATAAAAAAAACATCCGCAACGCTTACATAAGGCAATATTGTATGGGATGGTATAAATATAGAGATATATATATATGTATGTATTTATATGTATAGACTTGTGTATTTTATAGAGGTTGAAATTTGAAGAGTTGGGTTATAGATATTTGTTGGTAGTAGTTGTGTAGGTCGATGTTAGTGTGTGTGAAAGTACTTCGTTTTGCTATATTATTGCTGGGTGGGTTTTTGAGAATATTGTTGGTAAAAGCATATACCTCTACCTACACCAGAGGACAGAGGTATAAATGTTTTATTCAGTACAGTTGTGGTAAAGGTTTACGTATGAAATTTCAAACGATTTCGAAATAATAACAGTATTTTTTGCTTATAAAACTGTAATATATATACAGATCTGTTTGTATAGGAATTTTCAATGATTTTCACAAAATGACAGACATTTGTGATTGATATTTATCGTTCTTATTCACAAAATTCACTAAGAATTTGAAATGTCAAAATGACAGTATAGCGTGTTGCTATTGGAGAAAACTTTACAGGTAAATCCAAAGACTTTTGCTATCCGTTCCGATTCTGGATTTGATATCAGAATCATTTAGGTGACCAATAAAGCCATACTAATAACAGAAAACGATGTTGATTTTGCGTAGAAGTGTCAAAATGACAGTGCTGCGATGCGTTTTTCGCCTAATAAAAAAAATTTCTACTAAGTTAATGTTTTTCCGACGAAGCCAGGAAGCTTGTGGATGACCACTAAACCCTATCAATGACAGAAAAAGATGTTAATATTGCGTAGAAGTGTCAAACTGACGCTAAACATTTTGTTATTGACAGTTGTCAACTTTTCATCTTCTTCATATTTTGGCCTTGCTCATGACCAAAACTAAATTTGGCTGTTATAAATATCGAATTTTAATATTTATCAATTGATAATTTACAAAGGTTTAAAGAATTTCCTTAAATGGCGCCCAACATGAAACCCTTTAAAGGTAGGTTATAATTCAGGAATTAGTATTAGTCCGTGGAGATTGGCTTCGATTCATCTAAGAAAAAAACAAAAATGTTTTTCACGGGTTACTGCCTCTTAATGTCATATGAAAATCATGTCGCCGTAGTATAAAAACTTTTAAACGTGACTGTTTTTTGGTTCAGGTACATGAATATTGCCTTCACTTCTATATCTACACTGTGGTATTACTCAGCTATTTCGAAGCTTCAAATTGAACACAGAATATGGAATCAAGGGGGGAGGGAAGAAAGACAGGAAAGGCAGCAACATTTTCGCTTCTAAACTCAAACTCTCTGCGTTTCCAGAGCTCTATAATACCCGAACCGAACACATGGTGGTGGTAGGTATAGTAGAGAGATACATATCTATCTTTTCAACACATATATACATACATACATACATACATACATACATATATACACATTCAAACACTGTGGGATTCCATCCACAATCCATCTGCATTTTCATTTATATCCCAAGAGCATATAATATAAACTACAAAAACAGGGAAGGGAATAACGACGGAAACAGGGTATTAAAGAGAAGGAGAAAAGAGTGGTATTATCATTCTTTTTTTTTTTGTATTTTTTTTTTTCTTTTAACTTTATTTCTTCCTGAATATTTTTGTGTTTTATAATATAAAACTATATTATATAGAGATATTCTTTTTTTTTTGTTGTATTTTTGCCGTCAATGCGCTCCCTGACTCTGTGTGTATGGAAAGAATCATCGTCGTCGTCCAAAGCAGCAAGCAGCACCCATCAAGCTGGCACAGCACAAAATTATGCTTTGAAAGAGAATCGTTTAAGTTTTAGAAGTTTTGCAGCAGTCGACTATCGACTTCGACTCTGCTGTTGCTGTTGGCCCGATCGCCCTGCCTGCCCCTCCATTGCCCTGCCCTGTTCTGTCCTGTCCTGACTAACACTGCAACTGAGTGTGTATGCGAAGGGTTTCTCCTGTTTAGTTCGTTCGTTCTATGCTGGTGGAATTCTTTTCGATTCAAGGCAATGAAATGTTCCTATACTTCATGTTTATATGGGGGATCGAATTTTCTACCCAACTTTAGAGGAAGATATTTTCAAATCAAAGGGAGTGTGTTTTTTTTCTGATTTTTTTTTTTGTTATAAAAGAATACCGTATGGTACTAAACTGAGACCAAGACACAGAGAGCGCACAAAAAAAAAACTGGTAAGCTTGCCAAAGGATTGGAGTAAAATTCCATGCAACGGTAATGTTGATTTGTCAATTAGGAGATAAATCTGTAAAGAGTTCTTTAAAGCTAGAAGATGGCGAAGGCGAACTGAAACTGAATAGGTATAGAGAGTTGCGTGATGGTAATGGTGGTGATGGTGGTGGTGATAGTGGTAAAACGATGATGAATTGTCGTCCTTTAGAGTTAGTTACGGTACTTCTAAGAGGAAACACAGGCATATACACTTGTTGGGGTTAAATTATGATTGTCTTTGTCATGTTTTGCGATTGAAATAATATATGAGTTAGGTTGAGAATTGTAGGTCAGAAGTTTAAAAAAAAAAAAAAACTTGAATAGTACAAAGTAACCCTTTGTTAATGTAAAGAAAAAAACGATACTTTTTCTAATGAATATAGAAATAACAGTCACTGTATCACGAGCTTTAAACGGAGGCGGTATGGGCTACAGAAATACAATAACCCCTTTCGTTTACTTTCCGAAACTGCCCATTTCTTCCAATTTAAGTCCAAAGACTGTCAATGGCAGTTTTGAGCAAGTAAACGAACTGATCTGATATCACTTTCAATCCTTGTAGTTGCATACGTAGGTACATGCTTTGATTGGAAATAAAATATCAGAAGTAAAATCTTATTGCCTTTTTGATTGGTCTTCCAGAAGCCTTCTGAACACCATAAACTGAAAGAATTTCTTTAAATGGCGCCCAACATGAAACCCTTTAAAGGCGGGTAATAATTCAGAAATAAGTAGTAGGTCGTGAAGTCATGGTAAGTGCGTAGGACTGTTACGCCGAAGATCAAGCTTGGCTTCGATTCCCACCCTATTCCACCTTAAAAAAAACTAAAATGTTTTTCACGGGTTACTCCCTCTTGCAATGAATTGACAAAAAGTGGAGAGTTGTAAGTCACTAGGCCCTGGTTCTACACCCAATTCATTTTTATTTATTTATGATTGAGAAATGATATTATCATTTGAACTATTGAGCAAATTCATTCCGCATCGGGAAGACTTGTCACTTATTCGCTCATTTTGCAATCTACATGAGGGAGAATGTTCAACAACGCTCAGGAACCAGTGAAGTTGTTTAGAGACTGATTTTAAATTGCCGCTTTGCTCCAGTGATTTGTCGGCTCCAGATATATTCCTCTGGGGCTAACTTAAGGAGAATGTCTACATCGAAAAACTGCAGACTTAAAATATGCTGAAAGTCAAAATTCTAATAGGAAGCACGTACATTACACAGTTTTAAGCCAAACAGTCACCTCTCGTTAAACAATCACATTTTGCAGTTTGGAAAAGTTTGACATCTGTCAAACAATAAATTTTTTTAATGTAAACTTGTTATTTCACCTTGCTGATTTTTTTTTTTGAATTTTTCATTTATAACCGATTTGTGGCGAGACTTTTACTTCAAATTTAAAAATAAAAATGTTCCCGGTGCTGGTGCCCCGGGGCTATTGCGGAATCAGGCTGAAAAATCTGGATTACCAACAATGCCCCTAAATTGTATTTAGAAGGAAAGTAAAGTGGAATGATTTTTCAGGTTTAAATTTTTTATTTGAATACATCCATCAGGCTAATAAGGGTGTCACAAATTATTCGCCACCTTGCTTCAACCATCTTTACACCCACACCCTCCAGAAAATAAACAACAACAACAAAACCATACTAAAAAATGAAAATCTAAAGCCCAGACAGACAACACAATCAGATCCTAGTCTGGATATATGACCACTTTTTGACTGGCATGCATTTGTTGCTGCTTCTTCGTATGTCATTAGATACTGCTGCTGCTGCTTCAAATAACGACGACCACCAACGCCACACAGCAGCAATATTTAAACGAATGCGTTTCGGCTATTTCGATCATAACTCGATGTTGCATGCATAAATAACAAAGAAACAAAAAATAGACTAGGTATATGCTGACTCTACTGGCTGGCTGGCTATTGCTGGCGCTGTGCTGCAGCAGCAACAGAAGCAGCAGCATTGCAATGAAATAACTTTTTGACGTTTGATTAGAATGCGAGAATCGAGGGAAGAGATGCCTGCTGATGGTGGTTGTGCTTGGTGGTGCTTTGCTTAGTGCTTGGTGCTCGACTCGGTGCGGAGCGGCGCGGCGCTGTTAGGCGGCAATGTGGGGGTTGGAGGTCGATTGTCTGGCTCTTCTCGTGTCGTATATATTCTCTATTGCTCTTTGCTTCTCTTGCGATTGCGAGTTCATTCGGTGGTGGTGTACTCGTACTTTATTTTAGTTTTCTTTTGGCCGAAAGAATATGGAAGTGGATGTGGAAGTTAGGCCGTTTTTATGCTGTGTGTTATGAGACTTTGTTGCTTTTATTATTATTATTGTATAAAAGGGAGAATGGGGTTTCATGTTTTTTTTTTTTTATTTTCTTCTTATTTCCTTTTTCCCCCAAAAGCAATGCAGGAATTGCACGTGATTTTAGCACTTTACTGAGATTTTATTCCTTTTTGCGTTAGTGCTTCTTCTCTGTTTACGTTTTACTATAAGTCGTTTCGGTTTTTGGTTTCTCCTTTATTGCTGTTGTGTTGTTGTTGTTTTTGTATTTTATTTTTTTTTGGCATGAACGGGTGATGGATTGAAAACTTCGGTCGATAAGCGCATTTGCCAGGTTTTTTTTTATTTTTGTTGTATTTGTTTTTATTTCCTTTGATTTTTATTTTTGTAAGGAACTTTTTAAGAGAGAGAGATTTTCACAACGACGAACCATGGAATGTAGGTTACTATGGTATCGTGGGCCGTTTGAATTGAGTAAAAAAATATTTTTTTTTTTCGGTAGGTACGCAATGACGAGAAGTATAGAGTTCTTGTTGTTGTTGTTTGTTTCTTCTCCTTTTTTTCTGAATTAATCAGTCTTAAGGTGACAGTTTGTGATGCAAGTAAGAATTTAAAGGATAAATAAATTATAAATGGTGGAAAATAATAGTAAAACGATTTTTTATTTCTAAACAAAAAAATTTAAACCTCAGCGGAAAATATTGAAAAAAATGACGTCTTGGATAGAACCTCCGTCACCAAAGATAAATTCCATAGACTAGTGATAAGATAAAATTAAAAAGTAACTATTGCTGATTGCTGCTTCTTTCTAGAACGACTAGTACCTTTGTACATAGTAACCCTTTATTAAACTTTTTTTATGGAAGTCCTGCTGCAAAGTTCAGAGATAAGGAATTAGAGTTGGATGATGTTAATTTGGACTTGTTTAAAAAGGAACTGCGTGTTCAACGGTTAAGATAGCTCTGGCATGTAGATCGAATGAACATCCAAGCTTCAGTCCGTAAAGTATTCAACCAGCCAGAGGGAACGAGAAACAGACAGACCTCATTTCCCGTGGCTTGACCAAGTTGGGGGAGATATACGCCAATTTGGTGTTCAAAACTGGAGACAGCAAGCTAGAGATCGAGAAACCTGGCGGAGTCTATTACTTGAGCACAAGAAGCACCCCGCGCTGTAGCCCCAACTAAAGTAAAGTTAGTTAAAGCCTGGTACGCTGCTGATGCGAAACGAAATGACACAACGAAATCATAAACGAAAAATTTCGTTCTGCTTTTCGTTTTGCAGTACGCTGTTCGAAGAGCGAAATTCATAACTGTAGCAGATTATTTGGGAAGTCACCGCTACTTTTTCGCACTGAATTAATTATACGGGCTATTTATTGTGTGCGGCAAAATGACATTTGAGTTTTATTTTTGTTTTTTTTTTGTTTATCATTTTCTTACATAATGGGTTTCTCTGATTTTTTGCGTTTGCGTTTATGTTTGATTTTGTTTTTGGAATTAGTGAAACTCTCCAAGGATATTTCCCGTTGTGTTTTCGTAAGCGTTTCGTTGTCTGGTTGGAGATCACAGGAAATTTTCGTTTCGCATCAGCAGCGTACTAGGCTTAAAGAGGAACATTTCTTCTATTAATTCTCGGTTCTGTCGGCATAAACGATGAGTAACTTTATGGGTAATACATCGAAATATGGCTCATACAAAACTCAGTTAAAATATTTGTTTTTTCTGATTCTCATTTTTTTTTGTTAAGGATAACCTGTCTGCTTCGGAATTGTTTGTTCTTGGTAGCACTAACTCTCGCGAATCGAAAAATTTTGATTAATCTTGGTAACATACTTGTTAAGTCTAATTTGATTGCAACAAAACTTCGTTTTAAATTTTTGTGGAAAATTCATATAACTAATGGAAATAGAGGTTGAAGCCTTGTTTGGCGAAAATTTGCTTTATTTCTAGGTTGTTTTCGTATTTCTCCATAATTTATGTACCAATTTTGTTCCAATTTTATAAATTGGTAAAATTTTAAGCAAAAGGGCTATAGCGCTTGATAATTTTACAAACATTTTGTGTAAACAAAATTAAAAAGGAAATGATAATTCAAGTTTTTCATCCAAAAGTTTACAATACTTAATTATAGTATTGTATTAATACAAAAAACGGAGGACTGTTAATTCGATGGTCTTGGGTTCGATCCCATGCCACTGGTTACCTGTGACAGGTTACTGAATAAATATAAAAAATTGGGAGTTGAAACAATTCATGTAGAACCAGGGCCTAGTGACTTACAACTCATAACAATTCCTGTGTGCGTTTTATTGGCAGGAAAACAGGGGACCTACTATTTTCTGACGAATCTGAACGTCCAAGGTGAGAATCACTTTTTCATGATAGGATATACTCTTGGAGTATCTAAGAGTACTGAATTATTTTCAAGAGGCAGTAACCCGTGGCAAAACATTTCTGTTTTAGGTGACATAGGCTGGGAATCGAACCCAAGACCTTCGGTGTAACAGACCTACGCACTAACAATTACGCCACAGGCTACTACATCACAGGTCATCACGGGTCACTGCCTCTTGCGAAGAATTGAGTACTCCAAGAGTACTCTTGTCCCGAAAAAGTGCTTCTCAACTCAGTCGTGGTGAATTCGGCAAAAATTGTGGGTGTGGAACAAAACGAGCACACAAAATGGTTGAGGGTTTTTAGTCTCTAGGCCTTGATTCTACACGAGCTGTCTTGCCATAAAATTTATTTATTTATTTTAAATAAACCATTTCTTACATCTTCATTAATTAGCCTTTTTATAATAGAATTGGATCATAAGAGAAAGTACAGACATCCGGATCATAGTCGTGCTTTTTATTTATTTTTTAAATTCATAGCAATTCATTTTCTTTTTCTTAAAAACCGTGCCATTTTTGTACCATATAAAAAAAAACTTCTTATATATTAATAAATTTGACCAATTTTATCAGAGCTCTCATCACGTTAAATGAAAACATTCGAAAGATATGGCTGTCTTTATTTTTCACTGCAGATGTGATAGAGATAGCAAAAGCTCAAACGACATCCTTCGATCGATTTTGTTTTACGTGATGAGCCCTCAGGTTCATTTGAACTTTTTTAAGCTCTTACTTATTTTGAAATATTTAATTGTGAAAAAATACAACAGACGAAAAAGAAGATGTCCCCAAATTGCTATTTATTTTTTTTTTTTTTATGAAAAAACGGCACAATGTTGCCAAATGAGCACTGAGCAGCCATTAGATCAGAACCATTTTAAAATTATAAACAAATATTATTTCAAACAAAAAATTGTTTTTTTTTTTTTGTATTTTCAAAAAACTGACGCAGATGATTTTTCTGTTCTAATTTTACTTTTAAATATAAATAACAAAACATTAAAAAAAGATTTTTTTGAAAACTTAAAAAAGAAAACATTTAAACAGATTTTTTTGAAAACTTAAAAAAAAAATTTAGATTTTTTTGAAAAATCAAAAAGAAAAAAAACTTATTTTTCAAAGTCCCCTTGTATTTTCCTTTATTGCCAGTCTTCGTGCATTTTGTTTTTTTTTTCTGAACAACTCACTGGACCAATCAAAATTTCCAACTTGAAATGAAATACCTACCTATTTCTATGTTCCTAATTGGAGTTCATCAGAATATAGCTTTACACTAAAGGTTAAAAATAAAAGCATATGCAAATCATTACATAGCTATAGCTTTGCATCGAATGATGAAGTCAGAGTCTACAATTTTTCTACGTAAGCAAGCACTGCCTTTTAACCAACCGTATATACAACTTGCTATCTTATAAAAATACGTATTATTGTTATAACCCTGTACAAAAAATAAATACAAAAAAAAACAACAATAATGAGAGAATGTTGAATATAAGTTCATAAGACGGACACCCAAAAAAGCTAAAAAAAAAAATAAATAAACAAAAATTTGAAAAAATTCGACCTCGAAATTTTGCAGCATTATCCAAATTGATCTTTTTTCCCACCTTACGTGCATCCACAAATTAAAAAAAAAAACAGTATCTAAATACCTAGGTACCCACCTATTTAACAAAAATAAGAAAATATAAAAAAAACAAAAATTAAAGCAAAACAAAAACAAAAATCAATTCTTTTCTGCTCAAAAAATAGACTATCCAAGGACATAATCTTAATCATAATAGGTATCATAGATAGAGAAGAACATGCTGCCTCATCTGACTGACTTGAAAAATAAAATACATTTTTTTTATTTTTTTTCCTCAACCAAGATAAAGATACCTACTAATACGCAACAGCAACACACTATGTCAGAGCCTCAACCAACTCAAGGTAACCAAACCGCGAAGAAGAAATAATAAGTCTAGGTAGGTATATAGCCAAAAACTGATTGTGCGCATTGAACTGAATTTTTGACTGTTTTGAGCAATCAAAAATTAAAAAAAAAAAAAAAAAACATAAAAGAGCGAAAAAAGAAATTTCGACAAAATAATAATCTCAACCAAAAAAAACCCCAAATGGGAGGTTGGAATTCGAATCACCTCTTATATTCCATTGAGATAACGTAGGTAAGTTGTTTCAAAGCGAAATATTCAAGAGCTTTATGCTATGGCACAGCAGAAAGCAACGATTTGAATTTTACCAAGCAATGAAATTTAATTGCAGGCATCAGAGGCACAGAGGCCAGGCCAGGCAAGTTTTCTTTCATTTTGCTGCTGCGGTGTACTCGTTTCGTTTCTTTTCTTGCTACTTTAATAGTTCAAGATTTAAGAAGGAAATCCAAAAAGAATTTTCTCTTCCGCTAGTTAGTGCTCTCTCTCATAAAATACAAAAATATGCCTTAGCCTCTGTAGCTGTTTTTTCATAATCATCATAATCATTCTCATCCATCCACCAGTGCTGGGTGCTGTGCTGGGCAAAATCTGTGTGTGCAAACCACTCGCAAACGCAAGTGTTTCTCTTCAATTAAGCAAAAATAATGAAAATTTGTTAAAAAACAAGAATTTAATTATCTACTACTGCTGCAACCACGGTGACGACGAGTGTTCGTTCGTTCGTTAGTTGTTCGTTCGACTTGGCCAACGAATACTTTTTCAGATAGAAAAGTTGTTTCGAAGCATACAAAATCCATCGTGTGACATAAAACAGAGAAGTGAAAATCACCCATACATACACAAATACATAGACATGCACACACACAACACACACAAAGTCGTCATATAACACAATAAATACATGTACATTCATTTGACATTCCACAAAACGTTATGTGAACCAAGCACAAGTTGTATAGATACTACATCTCTATACACAGATACATAACCTATATATACATACACTTGACAAGGGTACACACATTTACATACATCATGACAAAAGAGAAAGAGACCTGTGGGATGAAAGCCGAACCTGAATACACAGCGGCAGCAGCAGCAAAAAAACCCAAAGAAAAAAAAATTACGAGCAGTAAAAAAAAAAATTAATACTGAATCTGATGCTCGGTTATATACGTTTCTACATTCGAAAAATCCAAATACGAAACGAACCGAACAAAGAGGAGTGTGCAAAGAGAAACAGAAAAAACAAGAAAAAAAAAAACTTGAGGGAAAAAACCAAAAAAAAATGTTGAAATATTTTATTTTTAGTTTCTTTTTCGGTCGATGATTCGGTTTTTGTGCCGTGTGCGGTGGTAAAAGATTGCTCTATGCTGGAGCCAAGTAGATGTAGATGTATAATTGTATATATACCTACATGTACATAATATATTTTTCGTTTCAATTTTATTTTTTTTTGTTATTTCTGTGTCGCTACGTTATACACCGATGGAGTTCAGCGAATTTTTGCGTTCGAATATGAAACTGCTTTGCAGGTCTTTCTTCATATTTAGTTTTTTTTTTCTTCTTTTCTAGGGTTACCAGGGTTTTTTGAGGAATATAAGAATTGTAAGCTTAATTAAAAGAAATTCAATTAAGTTAAAAAAATCCACTTAAAAATACTGAATACTTAAATGGCGCCCAACGCAGAATTTAGAAATGTTGAAAATATTTAGTTTAAACATCATAATGGAGGAAAATTGAAGTTTTTCAAATGTTATGTTTGTGTATTGAAATGAAGTTATTATTTCAATCATATTTTTTTATTATAAAAAAAAAAAAAATTAAATGGCGCCCAACAAAAGACTTATTGAACATTCAAAATATTAATTAAAATTGGTACCTGATTCCATAGGCTAACATAATATCTGAAAGTTCATATAAGTACAAACGTACATAAATCTATTAATTACTTAACAGAAAAATTAAGCAAAACTTCTGCTTAATAATTCTAAAAAAATAACCCTAAATCTGCGGAATACCTAACGAGCGAGTCAGATTCAGCGGTGTTTGGTAAATTTTTGTTGAATAAAACATTTTCGAAAAAATTTATAAATACTAAGAATACGCGAATACGTATTCTATGAAACTTTTGAAGCCCCACGCATCAGAAAAAAGTCATTTGACCACACATCTCTGCTCTCCAGAAATGTTCAATAGACTAAATTTGAGTAATTTATTCATGTTTTGTATGACCTAAATTTTAACTCCTGGTTACTGATCAAATGCCTGCTTGAAAACTAACTTTTTGTTGCTTCTTTTAAATTCCCATTTATCTAACTCCGTAAGATGCCAAAAATTTTAAAATGCTACTCCAAGGACGTTATTTAAAAAAAAATGTTTATTAAATGGCGCCCAACGCAGCAGTTATAAATTTAGAAAAAAAAATGTTTCAATACTAAAAAGTTTCTGTTATTTGTTATTAAAAAAATTTACTTGATCACCTTAAAATAAGAAAAATTGCACCAATATATAAATAAATGGCGCCCAACGCAATACAAAAATAAAAAAATACTCTAAAATCAAGATTCTACTTTCGAGCAGTTTTTTTTTTGTTAATGAAGTTATATAATAAGTAAAACGACAAAAAAAAATACTAAATGGCGCCCAACACAGAAATAAAATTCTATTTCTACGGGTTTATTTTAGCCATAATTATAGTTTCAACAAAGCAAAGTTCTACTTGATGACATACAAAAGGGGTTATGCTATACTTTTCCCGGGAATTTTAGTCTTCTATTTTCGAAATTCATTCGAATCATAATTATTACAGTCGTCTGTCTGATGCGGTAACCCTGTTACATATTGGAAAAAAATAATTTCTCGAGGTTAAAAGAAGTTGTTCGGTGCCTGCTTGCCAACCTACCTTTTAGCTTTAACCAACGACTTTACCAACAGCAACAGCAGCAGTATAATATCCATCAATGTTTGAGTGTCCCTCAATTCTAGAACACAAAATAAAAATAAAACAAAATTTTGTTGTCGTATTCTTGTTGCTGTTGGCTGTTTGTTGGCTATAATATGACTTGACTGCTATGATGTATCTATAGCAACCCAAGTCTAATGCGCAACGGTTCTCAAATGTTATATCGTTGGCTTTCTAGATATAATTTTTATTTCTGTTGCTTTGAATATTTTAAGAAAAAAAAACGTATCGAACGAACAAATGAACGAACGTACGAATGCATTGCCACTGCCACTTGGATTCTATGTGTTACGACTACGATGACTATTGAGGTCTAGCTGCGCTGCCTATTTATACTTTTAGTGTCTCTGGGATACAAAATAACCATAAAATAGAAAATTATAGGCAAATAGAGAGATATGAGGGGATGATGAGTGTTCTGTGTATAGTGTGGTGTGGTGCCCTCTTCGAGTTCCGTTTGTAGCGGGGAGGACAGAGACTAAAATGCAATTGGATTGCAACATGACTAAGATGGTTGAGAGGACGACAACTAACGCTAGCTCTGGCTCTAGCTCTATAACTCGGGCTGTTCTCGATCTCGAGGCGCAGCAATATTGTATATGTTCGATGTGTAGAGAGATTTTACGTGTTATGTTTGTTTCTTTATTTTCATTTACTTGCCTACCTACAGTTTTTTTTTTTTATTATTTTTATTATTTTAAAGCTTTTCTCATAATGGACTTTGACAGTTCCTGTTTGGATCTCATTTTCTCTTGAGTATTTTATTTGTTTCTTTTATTTTTTTTTTTTTTTGCGTAGGTAGGCTTTTTATTTGTGTTGTTTTATTTTTTTGCTCTTTAGCTGTTATATGGTGGGTATTTGAATGTGCAGATTTTTAAATAGGCTGCAATTTTCTCTTTAAAATCTAAAGCATGATATTATCCACCAACCAACCAAAAATGATTAGAAAATTAATAACATAAAGGAAACGAATAAAAATACCGAATGACATTTAATGAGAAAACGAGCTCTAAAACGATAAGAACATGTACGTATTATGAGTGTCTAATGACAATTGGTTTGGTTTGGTATAGTGCACCATGAAGCAGCAACACAAGGATGACATTTCTTCTTAAGAGATTTCTTCTCTTCGGGGTTTTGGAACATTTATATTACCTTATCACAGCAGTTTTTGACTCAAAAAATAAAAAAAGAAACAACAAAATAATGAAGAAACATTAAATTATGTGACATACGATGGGGTTACTCTTGAATTGAATAGGTACGTAGTGTGTTATGTGAAAAGCAGCAAAATATAAAACAAAAATTAATGAAGAAGAAAGAACCAATGAGAGTTAGCGCCATCATATGGACACATGTTTTGACATTATTTTATGGATGGCATGAGATGAGATGTTAAAGGTTTGTTTACCTTTGGGTGTTTCGTTCTTTCCTTTCGCTCTTCCCTCAGTTTTGTTTTAATTATTATTTATTTTTTTTATTGTCATATTTTTGTTTACATTTACGCAATGCTAGAAATTATATCTATTTTTTTTTAATTTTTATTTTATCAATTTACCTATTCTGCTAATTCGTTGAGTGATTTTTTCTTCTTTTTTTATTATTATTTCTTTTTTATCATTTTAGATGGTTGTTGTATACCTATCTCTGTTATTAGAAAATTTAAGGTGGAAACATTGAAACACATTAAACGTGTGAGACTTATCTTTTTTCAGGGGTTGTTGATAAGCTTGTTAAAGAGAACAAGAAAAAAATAAAACACAAACAACAACAACTCAAAAAGAGGAATCATTATTTTTCAATAGAAACGGCCGCTGCCGGGCGAGGCGCGGTGGTTGGTGGCTAAGTATAGTGAATGAGGTAGGTATTTTATCTTATCCTTTTGCGGATGTGTTCACACTTGTTGAATGTACTTTTGGAAGTTGTGTAATTAGCTTAAAAGTTAGTTACGGTATGAAAAGAATGTGAAGCATGAGTTTGGGATAGTTTATTTTTTTCCTTGTTTTGTTTTTTTCTTTTTTTTATCGACTAATGGTGATCATAACATCATATCTATTTGTTTCTATGAGTTAGGATAATTCCAGAGAATGATGACAGGCTAAATGTCAAGAGCTTGGACTAACTGCGTTGAATTTTGATTTGTTCTCACACTTTATTAAAAATTAACAGGCGTATTTATTAAATTTTTGACTAGTTAGAAAGTGTCTTGATAGTCCGAAATAGTTGGAAATATGCTTTAGTTGATGAAATAAAATATGACATTAGCCAAGGTTTAGACAAACAAAACCGTTATCATAAGTAAGATAACTATTAAACATCAACTAAATAGTGTTTATCTATAACTGTCCAAAGTTAGAAAACGTTCATTAATAGGTACGACCGTAAGTTTTTAGCTGCGATAAACAAATTTGCCAGTTATGAATTTGTAAAAAAAAAATAATTCTCGAAATGTTCATAAAATTTTTGCCTGTGTGTGATAGGAAGGTAATTTCAATTTTCTCAACTCAACTGAATGTTATGTTTCAATCTCAAAATAACTGAAGCTGTCATAAATCTATAAAAAAAATAATTTTTATCTACTTTAACTATAATAACTATAAAATTAATATTCTAAGGTGTCTCAAAATCTACTAAAAGAATTCCCTTTTTTTTTGGCAACAACAAATATTTAGCTGTTTTATTTCTATTTTTGTCAATACCTATCGGTTTAGATAAACTTTTTATTTAATGAGCCTTGGATAGCGTTTATAAAACGTAGTACCTTTTTTGTTTTATTTTATAATTTTATATCATTTTTACTTTTACAATTTTCCTTATTTTTGTTTACATATTTTTTTTTGTATTTTCTTTCATTTTCAATAGATATTTGTTTATTTATTTTATTTTATTTAAATTTAGTTTTGTTTTAAGTTCAAAGTGGGTCATAATGTTTGACTCTTTTTCCTTGGACTATATATTTAGATTAGAATACAAAAATAAATGACATTCAAGTTTCTTTTTGTTCATAATGTTTTGAAAATGATATATCCTCCATTTTGTATTGGCATTTGGTCTTCTCTTTTGATTTCTATAAAGTTTTCTTCTGAATTTCGGGAGATAGGAAGGAGTGAACTTAAGTTACTTGCAATTCACGATTTAGACCCATTATTTGATGGACCATCTGTATTTTGGAAGGGTACTTTTTCTAGCCTGTCATCAAAATGCGAAGGAACCTTCGCGAAATTTTAAGCCACGGCAGCGACATTCTCGGTCGAACGATATCTGAAGAATTGTTCGTGCAAAAAATCGTGACGATTATAACGAGTTCTTGAGGAAATTACCTTTCAATTGATTTTTCGCACGAATGCACTTTTTGCAACACAAATGTCAAAACCGAATTGACATTCGACGCCTTTTTTTAAATTTATTAAATTTTCCGAGTTTTTTTTTATTTATATTTTTTTGTAATTCTGTTATATTTTTATCGAATCCTGAAGTAGGTACTTTATTTAAACAAAAAATGTTTTTTTCTAAAATAAGATAAGATAAAAATTCTAAAGGCTTGGGAGCTATCAAGTTACTGGGCATCAACTATAAGCATTTAAATCAGTTACATTACCGCACAAACACGATTTCTGTTTGAATAAATCTGAGGTCTAGGTTTCGTTTAGCTTGATTGCAATTCTAAGTTTTGATTTTTTTAGAGCAGGTTAGATGAGGTAAGATCCTTTTATATCGTTTTTAATTTTTTCAACAGATACAATTTGATTTAATGGGAGAAATGTATGATATTGTGGTGTTTTTTCTCATTTATTTTTTGATGATAATTTGTCTGCAAAAAAATGCTTAGAGAACTGTTTAAATTTGGAATATTAATATGTAATATCTCCTCATACTTAACGCGATTACGTAAATTGTACATGTTTAAGACTTTGTCCAGTGAAATTAAGAGACCTGGGGCCTATTTCACAGAACATATCTAACATATGTATGTAAATGTATGTTACGTAAAATAGGTATATTTTTTTTTAAGTTATGCGTTTTCTTAGTTGACGCTTATAGGTTTTCTAAAAATTCAAAATTTACACTGAGCCATCTATGGCGGTTACTTTAAATACTACTGGAAATTTGCATCTGAAGTATTTTTTTCAAAAATAAGAAATATTTTATGATTTTGATTTTTAAGAATTTTATTTTTTAACTCAATCTCCAGACAAGAAGCCGATTTTTTACATTCATATTGTTTTAATCATTTTATTTGATTTGATATGGTATGTAATGAAATAGGTACTTTGAGTATTAATTTACGTAGTGATATACCGACTCTTATTACATAGGGTTGGTCATACAAATTAAGCGAATTTAATAAATTTATAACTTTGGAACTTAGCAATAATTTGTTCCTATTTTTATCTTAGAGCCATTGTACGGTTGTCAATAATTATAAGGAAAAAAAATTGCAGAATCGCTACTATCGTTACCAATCATCAACATTTTTGATAAAATGAATTTATATCAGATTTGGAGATCTTTGTGAATAGTTCTATTGAGCAAATTATTTTTTTAACGTTGTCAAAAATAGATATTTAGCAAATTGTTAGTTACTTACAAATTCGACATTTTTTTTTAAATTTAAAATCGCAATAGAATAATTTTTCGAGATAAATATAAAAGAATACATTTCACTCAAAAATGTAGCTACATATGTACACTTCTTTTTTCCTTTAATTTTATTACTAGAAAATTAATTTGATTAATCATTTTAGTAGGTTATAAGTACATATTTAAACTTAAACATAATTTAAGTAAATTCCAATTAAGATTGAAAATATATAATTAATTCAAATGTATTTAAATTAAAGCACAGCAAACATAGATACGAAATTCCATCAAATCAAATTCCCATTCACAATCATTACAATTAAAAACATTTTTTTGATTAATAACAAAATTTATCAATTGAGATTTATAATACCAAAATTTGTAACAATTGATATTTGACCATTGATATTTTTTTCAACCGAAATAAGGGTGTTATCGATAATAGATTTGAATACGAAATAATGGTAGGTACACTACTTTCAATGATTTTTTTAAATTTTTGGCATGTCTTTAGTTACTTTTATAACAGAGAAGTCTGGAGGTGTCAAATTTGTACCTAGACTTAACATTTTCAAAATTTAATATATTTTGTAAAAACAAAACCAAAAAATGTAATTACATACATGAGTTTTGGAAGAAATTATTCTTCAGATCAAATTACAACTTACAGTTGACAATTTTAACAGATTCTAAAATAATTTATCAACTATCAGTAATTAGATAATTGAAAATCGTAATAGGGGTGATAGTTTCACAAGATATTTTTCATCTTATGAAACTATCACACCTATTACGATATTTGTTATTTGAGGTGATATACATATGTATGTATGTTATTACAGGAAAAAGTTTCTCTTGGGCGCCATTTTTCTAGGAACTACTTACTGTTTAACTCAAATTTAAACTTCCAGTGAAATTATAAATTCCAAGGACTAAAGAGATATTTTTATATTTAATACTAAGGAACTTATTTCTAATTAAGATTGATAGGTATACATACATACCTACTTAAGCTAAGAACAATTGTTTTAGAATTTTCAAATATTAGTTTGTCTGTAGAAATTACCTTCATAGTTTCTATGGTCGTCGCATCGTTCAATTAAATTTATTTAAGTCCATTTTGTGGAAACTTTGATATCTAAACTTCGTAAATGCGTCATTTTCAGTTAATTTTATCAGAATCTTAATTCAGTTAAATCTACTTGAGTGAAAAAATTCAAACATTTTCAGATTCTTGTTGGTAAAAACCAAAAATAATGGACTTTTGGGATTTTTCATTGTATGACGAAGATATTTTTATGTTAACAGTTTGACATTTGAGAAATAAATAATAATAATTATTCAGGCTGTTTGCTTCATTGTTAATGCTTTTCATATCTTTCATACCTACCTATTTACTGTAATTTCACATTGCATTATATATTTTCGATAAATAAATAAATAATATGAATATTCACCCTGATGTAGATTTAAATTGCTTTTCAAATAAATTTATTTTCTTAATACATTTATGCCTCTTTTAAAAAAAACAACTTCTCTCAACTTATCTTAAGCAACTTTTAATCACACAAATCAGAGCTTAAGTTAAAAAAAACCACCTGAAGCTCGATGCAATTAACTGTAATTTTTCCTGAGAATTAATTACTACCTATATAGGGACAACTTTCGCTAACTTGCAAGAGTGAACTTTATCTATCACACAACATTAAATCTCCATGATCTTGGAAAGACGTAAGAATTAAAAAAAAAAACTCATGTCCTCTCCCAACAAGTAAACTTTACCGACAGAATCTTTCACATCATCAAGCATTCATCCCATTTGCAAAATCCATCAATAAAACCCACCCCTCTCTACTTTCATATCACATAACGTCTAGCCAAATTCTAAATAAACCCTCAGTGTTCAAAAATAAAAAAAATCATCAAATATAAAAATATATTTGAGAAAAAGAAAATGTAAAAAAAAAAACAAGAACAAGAACATACCTGTTCGGTATTTGTCAAATTTGACATTAGCCCCACACAACATATAGGTAGGGTAGACGGTACTTGTTACCCTCATGCGACACTTGTTTCTTTCTTTGCAGCAACGAACAAACAAAAAAAAATCAAATGTGTGTACCTACCTACCTACTGTTGTTTGCGGTTTAATCTAACATTCCTGCCGCAACAAATCTCGGAAAAAAAAATCTCGTCACTCATTTCAGATTTGATTTCTTCTTAAAATTTCCAATGCATCATCATTCATCACCGAAGGTGATTCGATACTGAACAACTGATAAAGACAAGATTCCGATTGGAGTGAAGTAAGAGAAAAAAATACCCCTAATAAAAATAATAATAGCAGACTGCTAAATAAGCTAACGCGCAAAAGAGAACAAACGATTCTTATTACATCGCCGTGCAAAAAATAAAAATAAACAGAACATAATATGCAAAGGTTTGTCATAATTGCTTCTTAGAAAGAAGAAACAGCGATATAATATTAATGTCACAAGTGCATATGAAGAATAAGAGACCACACAAAAACAGAAAAAAAAAAATAAAAAAATAACAAAACATATCAATAACAATTATTTATATTAAGTAGGTAGGTACCTATTGCGGTAAGTATCTCTATAAAAACACAAAACTAGCCGGTTCAATACTTCTGTCAAACAAATGTCAAAATGTTTGTTTAAAAGAAAATAACAAAACTGTCATCGATAATAAAAAGTAATAAACTAATTAATAATCTGCTGAAGTAGTACCAGAAGAAAAAAAAATGAAAAAAAAAACTTCAAAACAAAATTGCCGAACAGACAAATGTCATTTTTTATTAGAAAAGAAAATTGCGCGCCTAAATTAGCACAGCAATCTGCAATCAGATCGAACCCAATTGGGATGGATGAAGAAACAGTAACATAAAATGTAAACAAAACATTTCGGCGCTGCATAACTTACTTTTGTATGTTTAATTTAAAAATTTGGGAAAAGAAATGAAATATTTTTTTTTTTACTTACATTAGGATCTGTCCACATTTTTCAAATATATTATTATTCACACTTCTATCCTGATGACAGTTACAGCTGTCATTGTGTGGAATTCAAAAGAAAATAAACTTCAAACAAATCTTCTCCACTTAATTCACAGAAGAAAAATTAACTTGATGTTTTTTAAATATTTTTTGTTTTATATTTTAGTCACTGGTGTTTTTAAAAATTCTCAAAAATTATATTTAGCAACTGTCAAAGAAATTGCTTATGTCACTTTTGAAGCACCAAACGAATGTTCCAAGTTTTAAAATTTGTTATTTTTAAAACAATTTTTTTTTCTTTTTTTTTCAATTTTTGTTTTTTATTTTTTGTTTATAATTTAAATAAAGTTACTATAACTCTTTTTTTTTGTTTGTGTCAATATTTTTTTAAATGTCACAGTTTATTTGAACTTTATTATTGCAATTTCACAAATATTATATTTTCATTCAAAAATCGTACGATTTTTACGTGTTTCTAGTTTAAACTCTGTGGTTTTTTTGTTTGCTTTATATTGCTGCTGCTATCAATATCTACGAAATAATTTGTATTTTCTTAGTTCAAAATGAGAATTTGAAGAGACGAACTTCCGCACGCCAACCTATTTCATGAAGTGCACAGGCCATACTAGTTTTGTCGTATTCCACCATTCCGATTCGATTCGGATTTTTTTTTTTTGATTTGCTGGTGCGCACATTTACACTGTACGGCAAACGGCAGCAGCAATACAGCGCAATACAGAGGCAACATACAACAATGTACGAGAGTGTACCTACAACGGTGAAACACCATTGAAATTAGTTACAAACTTCGTCCAATAGAGGTCGCTAGCTGGCAATCTGTTTGGCAAAAATACAAAAACCTAAAGAAAAAAAAAAAAGAAAAAAATGAAAACTCGAGATATTTAGAATCAGCAATGAATATACGACTACGAAGACGACGACGACTCAGTTCAGTCGCCATCGTTAGCTAGCAGTCGGACACAATTTTGCTGCGAAATATTCCCGTGCATGGTTGGAAATGCTCTGTGTTATTTGAAAATAAAATGTTCGATATTTCAGATACCTATATGCTATTTCAATGTGTATGTGTGTGTGGATATGATGTAGTTGTGTGTATCTGTGTATCCATTATAAAACCAGAACGAGAGTTGGTGGTAGACTGTCGACGAACGAAGGGGAGCGGAAAGGGGAATAGAAAATGATGAAAAAAAAAAATAAAAGAACAAGATCCAGCAACAACGTTTAACTGCTCTATAGACGTATCTAGGGTTATGTAGAGGTTGTTTATTATGAAGGCGATTGTGGACCCGAATAATGTTGTGTGTTTACCAGAGTATTTGTGTGTGTGTCGGTGTGTATGTATGTATATATGTATATTCATATACGTAACATTGTGGGTTATATACAGATGAAGAATATTTAATGCTGTTCCCTTGAAACTTGAATCTGGTTGAAAAGATAGATAGATATGCGGTAAGGCAGTGGCGTTCGTTTGAGCTTAAAGTTCAACTTTAATGAAGGTCTTGTAGAAAAGTAGGTATTTTTGTTTTTGTATTAAAATTTTGAAAAAGAAATTATTTTCAAGTCAAAATAATACTGTTAACGATCTATTTTTTTTTTACTTATTCATTTTGAAGTCCAAGTTTAAATTTACTTCTTTTTCATATTGATCTTGACTTAAATCAATAGGGGGTTTGAATTTTCTCAATCTTTGGCTGCACATGCCTTGTTCCACTAGTAGAGTACTCCGTATTGACCTCAAAAACGAAAGACATCCCTGTTTTGGAATGTGTCAGAAAACAAATGTTTTTGTTTTGTCGTGTCTTATGAGTGGTTGTCGAATAGGTACATGGATTTACATATTTTTAAAACAAACCAGAGCGGAGTGCCGTTGTCGATTGTTGCACACTTCTTTGCTCTTTTATTTTCTTTAAGCCTAAGATTGAATATCTGATTAATAGAACTCGTGATATAAATTTCTTAAGTAAATTATAAAAATCAATGTAGAATGTTCCCCGCCTCCTGATTTGACACTAATTATTAAAAAAGAGAAGGTTTTGGCATTTTCAATGGGAAAGGGAATGACAATTCTTGTTTACATTATCGAACATTTGATCCGGATAACCAATGAAAAAGGCTGTTTGGGAAACAAAAATTTCGTTTACAAATTGATTGATAAAGTGACAGCACGTCCGTCATGTTTAAATGAAAATAGTGTTTCTTTTTTTCTTTTGAAGTGAAGGGAGATGGAAAATTTCAATTGTCAAAATATTTTTTAAACGTCAAATAGTAAAAAAAAACACAAAATATTTAATTATTTTGTCGAATAAAAAAATTTAATAATATTTAGACCACAAATTTGGTTCAAACTTTTATGTGTTAAATTTGAAAGTAATTTCAATAAAAATGAAGATTAGACCATCCGCACGAAATGAGAGTCTTAATTCAATTTGTAATAAGACAAGATCAACTTAAAATCTACTAGATTAGTGTAAATAAATTTGTATGGCAGTTATTGTTTAAGTACGCTTTGATATAACATGTACAATTTAGACCGGAGAAATTTCCAAAATTTTGGAAAAGTTGCATATGGTCTTAAATTTGTTTAAATTTTTGTTTCTTCCGCTAGGGGCGCGCAACGCAGAATAAAAACTTAAGATTACTTGATTTTATTGTGACTTTAATTTTTTTTCAGTATACTAAATTCGAAAAATAAAAATAAGTTAAATGAGAAAATTCAATGTGTTTTTCTATAAATTTTTTATATAATTTGGCTCGGTGTTTGTGTTTTTCGCTTGTATTTTTTTTAACTTTAAATCACAATTTAATTAGAAAATAATAAGGCTGGTTTTCTTAGCAAATAAATTCTTTAACGAGTAAAAAATAATCTACAGAGCATCTGCAATGGATCTGTGTGATTGGGTCATTTTAACATTAGAAATGTTTAAGCGGAGGCAGTATACCTACTAACAATGTGAAAAAATCAACCGAATTTCAAAAATGTGAAACTCCTTATTGACAAAGAGGGCGAAACGTCAGGGGAATAGACAAAATTATTGCGTTCTTGCTTTCTTCTTACTTGTCTTAGGAAACCGAATACGACGAAGATGATAAAACGGACATCAAAAAAAGGTGTTCGTAGGCTTTCCAGATTTGCATGTGGATTGTGGAGAAGAGCAAATTTAAAAAAGAATACCGCTTCTCTCTAATACTCTAATGAACCTCAACTATGCTGGAATGACAAATCGGATAAATTTTCCGTTGTTTTTTTTCTTCAATTTTCAATGCTTGTTCGCGACCCCTAGCGGTCATTTTAAAAATTAAATAAAAATATCTTAAAATTCATTTTAGGACTCAAACAACTTTTACGTATGTATTAGAGCCTACGATTCAGTCCGTGTATTTGAAAAACACGGGTACACGGACTCCGTGTAATTATTACACGTAAATAAAAATCCGTTCTCTTAAAACACGTGTATTTATTTGCTTAATATCCGTGTATCCGGATAGAAATCAAAATCATTGTATGGCAGCTATCTCATCCAGATAAACTTAATTAAAAATTCGAATTTAACTTCTAGGAAATTACCTTAAAATCCTCTGTATCAAATTCGAAGCAAATTGGTCCATCGGTTTAGGCTCTAGCTCGATTTACATTTGACGTAAAGACGCACAGACCTACCGATGGTATGGCAAAAACCACTTTTTTGGACTTTTGGACTCATCATCGTAATTTTAAGTACGGTTAAAATCAAGAATTTTTTTCCACACGAAAACAATGCCTGCTCCGCATATAAAAAGGGCAAACTTAAAAAAAAACAAAGTCAGATTTTGATATTTTCAGCATTTTTCCAAAAAGTACCCTAAATTTCAACTAGATCTAAAAATTCTAGGGAGGTGATATTTTTTTTGTAAATATTTTGAAAATTATTCGAAAAAATTAGTAGCTTATAAAATTCTATACAAAAAAGATTTTAACCTTATTTTTCCTAAAAGTATTAAACTATGCTAAAAACTTGCGCACCGCCACAGCATTGTAAAGTACTGGGTCCGTTTGCACACGTTTTTTTCAAGATCTGGTTTATATTATTTTTGAATAAGTCAGTTTTCCAAAAAAAAAAACAATAACATTCTATCCCTTTCACCCCAAAAAATTAGAAGCCTTTGTCTAAATTTAGGATACTTTTTTAGGAAATGCTTAACCCATAGCTCTCCACCAAAATTCAGATTTTTCGAAGTGAAAGTCTAAGGCAAATGAGCCTTAACCTGAATTTTCGAAAGCTGGCCAAAATTTAAAACAATGATTCGTTTCTAAAAATAAATTAAAAAAAAACATTGCCATACTTGATTTTTAAAAACAAAAATTAGAAAAAGAGAATTGCAAAATAAAATTTGACCCCACCTAAAAGTTTATCAATCGGTTGATATTCGAATACCATTATATCAAAGTGACAGTGCCATTCATGATGTTCCAGTTTTTTAAAATAAATTAATTTCAAAGTAATCTCTCACGGCAATATTATTCACTCGACTCATCCAGATTAAAACTAAAATGCGGATGTAAACTATAAAAATTCAAATACATCGGGATTTAATTTTTAATCTGGATGTAAATGGCGGTTAGTGAAATATTTTAAAGACAAAAATCAAAATTTCATTTAAATCTATTGTCAAAGTACAATTGGGAGCTGTTTATCCCCATTTAACCCTCCATTAACGTCACCCATGGCAATAAACAAAATATCTGTTTATTCAAATTCGAAAAAAAAACAAAAACTATTTTTTCTTTTCGTTCATTCTTGTTTTTCAGTAGGATTTTTGTTGTTGTTTTTGGTATACTGGTATTGCTGTATATATTCATTCGTTCACTCAGTTCCATTTTCATCCATCTACCATTAATTTCTCGTCCTCTACTTCATCGTCCGTCTGTATAGTGTAGTGTGTGCGGATGCGGAGTTAGTACTGCTGTAAACGTCAAATCCGAACATTTTAATATTTTCCCTTTGCTTGTTGGCTCGTCGTTGGGTTGGCTGTGTTGTTCGCCAGAGCCATGAGATCTCTCGGTTCGTCGTTGTGTGTATTGTATAGTAGCTTCAGCCGTAGAGCTTCTCTGCCATCCCAACACCACTCCCCTTCTTCATATACCATAGGCTATAGCACAGCACAGTACACAGCACCACCTAGCTAGCATTCTGTAATAAGGCTGAATCAGGGTTTGATATTTTTGTTGCGATATAATGACAACGGAGATACGACACACAGCACCGAAAGAGATACTTCTATGGAAAAGCACCGAGCACTGTCATTCTGACGTTTAGTCGAACGTCAGTTGAACACGCCACCACCACCGTCGCGTTGTCGGTTTAGCCGACCGACCAACGACGATACGTAAGGTTTGGGATTTTGTATGACACAAAATGAAACTGCTGCCTTTGCTTGGTGTGTTGTTGGTTTTGTCGCTTGATGGATCCCATGGATCCATCGTATATGTACGGGTTTTGGGTCGATGCGATGGTAGATAGGTATAGGTATATCTATGGAGATGTAGGTACATACATAATTAGGCTCTAGGTGGCTCCCTATGTGGATGAGCTTGTGCGATGAAATGATGTTGCTGGCAAGTGTATAACTGTATATACTTCATATTTCTATATAGATAAAGTTATAGCCAGTATTTCGCGTTCTCGATGTTGTTGTTGGGATTGGTGGGTTTTACTGCCTGCCTGCACGTATGTAGTCGTCGCCTTCGTTGTCGTCGTCGTTTTTGTCTTCGTCGCCGGACGAGGAGCTCAGATTTTATGTGAAGGTTGGATGTTGGTTTTTTGGATTGTTCAATGTTCAGACTTCAGAGTTCTGCGTTTTATTTTCATGCAGGCAGCTCCTCTGGCGGCCAAATCCGATACATGACTGACACTGTAGTATATACATGTGAATGACGAAAGTTGAAGTTTCAATATTTCTTCTGGTTGCCATTGCCATCGTCATCACCAGCCACAGTCACCGTCGACATCGCCGTTGCCGTTTGCCGGCTGGCTGGCGTGTGTTGCTCATCGGTATAAGTTCGCAATAGCATTAAAGACTTTTCTAATGGCAGTTATTTCGAAAAAAAAAAATAAAGAAATAAACAACAATTTTTGAATTTAAATCGCTTGAATCATCATGAACCAACCATTGCAAATGGAATAGGTATAGAAAAAGAAGAAAGTTTATTTTATTATTTTCATGTTGGATGCCACATCGCCTAGCGTATATGTAGGTACGAGCCATCGTCCACACACAAATTCAAGTGTGCGGCAGCGAAATCCTTAAGAATGCAGTTGAAAGCAGTTGTTGCAGAAAGCTTTCAAAATGGGCACGCAACATTACCTATAGATACCTTCCTATCGAATGAAATTTGTACGATGCGCGGAAAGTTTAAAATACCTACACCAACGCCACCCAAGACACCACAGACAAGGTTGTTGTCACTGATAATTTTGTTTATTTTACTTTTTATTTTTTTGTTCTCATTGAATTTGTGGGGATGGAATTTCGTTGACTCATTGATTAGAAATTCATTTTTTTTTTGTTCGGAAGAATTGTTTGGTAAAGGTAAAAAGAATATAAAATAATAGTCCTGGAAAATCGTCGAAAAAAGAGGTTAGGTTGGCGTTAAATCAGAGTCCATTGAAATTTTATAGGTAGGTAAGATAGGTAAGGTAGGGAGTATCACCAGATAACCGCAACTTAGTTTTCCCTCTGATTGTCTTCAACGAGTGGTCTTCATCTTGAATTTGATGAATTTTTGACGTTCAGTTAAAAATCCGGTAAATGTTGCCTCCAGAAAAACAACAACTAACAACTAACAACTTTTGATAATTAGAAAAAAAAGCTTTAAAAATGTAAAAGGGGGGTTTACAACGAAATTATCAAAAAAATAGTAGCCGGTAAAATTCTTATCAAATTTCATGTACATAATATTATGTACATAGGTAGGTACCTCATAATTTTTATATCATTTTTTGTATAGGGTTACATAGACCCTCAAAAGTCTATTCGAGTTTGGAAATAACCGTGCAGAATAATGATATCAATTCAATTTTAAAGAATATCTAACTCATTAGTACCGCATTTATTAAGTTTCCGAACTTTCTCCGTCATTTACATTCATTTTTGAAAATTGTATTTATCCTTCACTAATTTTGTTTGTATGAAAAACGATTGGGTCCTATTGGGAATCCCGAGGGGAATTTTCGAAATTTTCGAAATTTTTTCTGCTATCGTAAAAATCAGAATAAATTTTCCCTGAACAAAAAGTTCAATAAAATGACATCCAAATTAGCTTCAAATTTTTATTTCTGATATTAATTTATTCCGAGTGAAAGCAACACTCCCGTTCCCAACTTTCGAGGGGGGGGGGGTATAATTTAACCGGGCGTAACCAACATTTGTTCTCTTTTATTTGTACCCTACACTTCTTCAGTTTGATTCAGTTCCATAAGTTTTTCTCCACAAAAAAGACATCGGGTATTGAAATTGATGGTGGTGCCCCAAGAGGGATGCAGAATGTAGAACACTGCCGAGTTTTAACGTAATCAGGGATCAAATCGCCTCATACCTTGAAGACTGTTATTTAGCATTTATACGTACATATATTCAGATGAACTAAATATCAACTAAACTAAATTTTATGGTGACTTTCATCATCCCTTTAATAACTTTGTAGAGTATTTTTTTTTTCAAAATTCTGAAATTTTGTATCAAGTTATGCATTTTTAAAAAAAGGAAAATCAAATTGATGAAATGCTCAATAACCCCTCTAGTGTAAAATTTGTTGACTTTCCCCAAAACTTGTATGTCTCATATTTTTCATTTTTTTTTTGGAGATCCCAAAATTAGAATCGAAGCTATAGCTTTCATAAGCAATGGAAACGGGCAATTTTTGTTATTATTTTTTTACATAACGGAACTTTCTCCATCGAAAATCGTCGTCGTTAGGCGATGAATAAAACTATCCACATTTTTTCGATGTGTCTTATTTTTCGTGATTATTTTAATTGATTATAAATTAGATTTTTAAAGCTTCTAAAAACCCAGTTGCACCCAATAGTTATCTCACCTCAATGGTATTTTGGAAATGCAAAATTTACACCCATAATATAAAAAATCTCTAGGTATCCATCACCTGTATGATTTTGATATTTATAAAACCACTTTCCATAAAACATAAAAATAAATAAAGATGACACGGAATTGACTGACGAAAATATGTGTATTCTAAAAGTCAATTACGACCAAAAAAATAATTCAATCGAAATTTTTCTGAAATACGTATAATTTTGTCTTTTATTACCTTGCTTAAAATATAGAATTATTTATCTCAGTCAGACATGGGATTTGATGTAATAATAACCAACTTATTCTCTCTATCGTTTTTCCTTTTCACTTTATAGCAATCTAGGTTCTATTTAGATGAACCTGCGAAAACCAGTCATAAAGCTAAAGTTATTTAGAACAAACAGTAAAGCTTGCCTTGGAATTTTGCTGGCATTTTTAATTTATTTTGTTAAAAAATACACAAAAATTTTAAAAACTTGAAAAATAATTTTGAAACGCTACTAGTTGAGTGGCTCTTGAAATCTAAGAAGTAGGGCTGTCAAAGATATATTATCCGGGTCCGGTGATACCTAAAATATAAAATTGAATTATTGGTGTTTTTTTTTTAAGCCAGTACTAACTTTTGAACAAAACACATGATATTTAATTTAATAGCCATTTATTTGTGTTCATTCGAGAGAATACATTGTGAAATTTTTTTTTAAACTCTTGGTATAGTTCCTATGTCCACCACGGCTAGATCTGATGAATTTCATTCTTCATTCAAGAGACGAAAGTTTTCGACCTTTTTTCAAGCAGTTGTGTCCGTATAATATGCCCTCAACAACACTTATAATGTGGGCTTCCAATGTGTCGATTGTTGTTGGATAGTCAGCGTAGACTAACAACTTTTGGTATCCCCAAAGAAATTTATCAGAAAATAATCAAATTTATGCGAGATTATAGGTTTATGGAATGTTTCCTTCAATAGGTTGATTGTTTCGTTTACTTTATGGCACAAAGCGCTATATACCTACTGTTGGACCCACATTTCTACACATTCATGTCATTCAATCGTGGAACGAAAAAATAATTAATAATGGTTCTATAGCTAATACCGTTAAAAGCTATTCAGCCTCATTTGAAAAAAAATAATAAGACCGAAAGACTCCACCGGCTTGTAGAACTAACTGCATTTTTCGGTGTGTAACGGCTTAGTCTCATTTAGATTATCTTAGCTTGAATTACGACAATTTTGCTTATACTGATTACTGACATCCAATACCCATTGAGCTTAAAATAAGCCTCAACGGTGTGAACACAATTTTTCGATGAAACAGCTCTATAAGTTTGGGTCTCCTAGACTCTTAATTTCAAAAATTTGATAACGTTGATTTTGAAATTTGAAGCTAGGTATGATATCAGGGTAAAATTGCAAACTATATTAAATAAAAATTACAGTTTCAAATCTGACAATTGGTTTGACAGATAGAACTGTCTGCAGTTAGTTCTAGATTAAAAAAAAAACACGGCCTTTATAGCTCAGTAAAACTTGACAAACAAAATTCCGACAAAGCTGCTGAATTTTGGTGGAAAGTTTTATTTGTAAATTTAAACCAGGGTTAAAGTTTTTAGAGGGGTTGAAGGGGGAAAAGGGTCAAATTCAGATTTTTTTTGTGGAAACCACGAAAAATATTTTTTTTTGAGAAATGTCAATTCTGCACTTAATAGATTTTAAAAACTTTTCTTAAGAGCAATAGGTTAGAACTATGAGTAAAATTGAGAAATTTATAAGCTACAATTTTCGTCTTGAAATTTCTCAAAAAAAAAAGAACTCATATTTTTCGACATAAATATTTACAAAAAGGGGAATACAAAATGGAAATTCAGGAAATCTCTGGTCTTTCGGAGCATCAATAGGACATTCGAACAGGTCATCAATATAAGCATCTGTCCAAGTGGATGGTTAGCAAAAACAGTCACCCCTAAAATACTTCTGTCGAGGTCAATTACTCGACAGGTGGTGGTAACCCAGAAAAGTAAGTTTTCGATCTTAAAAAGCCAACCCCTCTGAGTAATTCCAAAATAGTAAATTCAAACAAGCTAGAAAGTCATATAAGACGAACGAATTTTTTTTGAAATCAAACTATGAGGGAATAAATACTGCAATGTTCCAAAGTTAGTAATAACGCTTTCAATAATTTGTAAAAAAAAAAACCGGTACCAAATTCTACTTCGCCTTCGGTTGCAACCTTGCAAAGAACGTCTTAAATGACACCCCTGCTGTCAGCTAACTAGAAAAGCGTATTTGTGTCTGATGGCAAAGTTTAATGTTCCTCAGAATGTGTGTTTCTCAGAAAGTGTTATGAATCCTCATCCCCATTATCTTGAGAGGGTGAGAAATTTGCATGAATTTTCAATAATTTCAAAAAGTGAAAATGTTCTAGTAACTTTTTAAAGACGACTGCCGATGCATCGTGAGTTGCCTTTACATATTTTTTTGACTATATACACGATTATCCCTGAGGGTAAAAGTGCATCTGAAGCCACAGGTTAAACTCTTTGAAAATGCAGTTCATAAATATGTACATATATTCAAATTCAAATTTGAAATATAAAATGAAAGTTGGCCATACACCTACATACATAATTTAGATATTTGTACTTAGTATTTTTTTTAGGGCAAACATCCATGTTCTTTATTTTTGGTATTTCATTTCTAAGTGACAATTTCTTACCTCAATAACCTGTGAAACTCGTTACTTAAAACCTTACATTATCAAAACATCTGAGAGATAAAAATAAAAATTAACAAAAAAAAAATGAAAGAAAAAAGTCAGCTAACCTATGTTCTCTTAGGAAGGAATCGGAAACTGAGTCCTTCGTATATAATTTTTTTTTTTCATTTTCATTTGAAAACAGCAGCCAACAACGACATTGACTAAGACCAATTTCTACTCAACGTTAGCAAAAGCCAACTCAACTTCAAAAAAAAAAAAAAAAAAAATACTATACAAAAAATTTCTAGCAGCAAGAAACAGCATCAGCATAAGAAATTCTAAGAACAACAACAACAAAAAACACCAGCAACGAAAATCATTAAATATCTACTGGAGTGAGGTCCTTCGTTCGTTCTATCGTTCGTTCGTTCGTTCCTTGCTTTTGTGTATAGTTAGTAGGTATATGACGATGGTGATGCTGCCTCTGCTGCTATACCACCGATGCTTGTTCTTCTTCTTCTTTTGCTTCAAGGATATCCTCCCACCCTTAAAAGGATACTCACACACAAATTCTGTGTTGTACGGTTGGTTGATGCTTCAGCAATCTTCTCATCCCTTTTTTTTCTTTTCTTTTTTTTTTTTTGTTATATTTTCCTCCCACTACAGAATTTCTCGTAGGAACAATGCTCCGAGACACAATGCTTGTATCTGTATCTCTTTACACCTACCTTTTGGTGTGTATCCTATATTAAGACTTATTTTTTGGAGTACATTGAAAGAACAGGGAGTTTCTTAAACTTTTTGTATGAAATAATTATAAATTTGTGTTTTTGAAGGTTTCAAAAGTCTAAATCTGAAAATAGAATTTGTGTTTATTTTGTTTGTCTTGAGGGAAAAAAATAACCATCAGCTGTTAACGAAGATCAATCAATTGATGAACGATGAATTTTTTGATAATCAATCGAGAAGAATTTCATAATTAAGCTTCTCAATATTGATGAATTTTAGATTTTTTACTGTGAATACGACAAAATTTGCATTGATTGTGAATGGCTATTCGATTTGAGTTTTCTTAAAAATTTCTGTGACATTTCATGAAAGCAGCGGATGAAGCTTTAAAAAATTATTAGAATCGAAGAATTTTTAAATGAAATAGTGGTTTATCAATGAACTATTCACAATAGATAAATTATGTCAAGTAACCCTGAAATAAACAAAAAAGTTATGTGGATTCGAACCCAGACCTCTCTCACTACCCATTACGACAACGGGCACTAAGTGAAAATTTGTTTGTTCAAACTTATTTAATATTTAGTTGAAGGTGTTAATCAATGCTCCAGGGCAGTACAAGTTCTAACACAAGGGCCAACGCTTAAATTTGGTAGTTAGCTCCCTATAGTTGGGAAACATACGCAATCTCCAAAATCCAAAATCTTAATCGGATGAAATCCCCAAAGAAATGCAATCCTACAAAACAGAACCCCCAAGGGGAGTGACAAAATCCCCAAAATATATTTTCTTTTGCTAAAATCCCCAATAATCCCCAAAATCGTTCGATTTTGTTGATTATTTCATATGAAACATACGTAATCCCCAAAACCCAAAATCTCAATCGCACGACAATTCAACAAGACAAAATCCTCATGGGGAAACACAATTTCCCCAATAAATATTTTCTTTTGGTAAAACCTCCAAAAATCCCCAATAATCCCTTACAATTCTCAATTTTAAGGCCTGATTCACTACATACACACCATCTTCTTTTTGGGAATTTGTTTACAAGACTAACTTTTACTTTTACTAAATTTTAGTTTGGAGATTTTGTATTTGGGTATTTTCTTTTTGGAATTATGGCTTTTTTTTGGCAAACATCAATAACCCTCCCCAGTTATAAGATCTAAAACAACCTTAGAAAAAATTCATTTTACAATTGGAATACCATTATTGGACTTAACTCAACAGTGTTTTTCTTTGAATTAACCGCAAAATGTGAACAAGACCGGACTAAGAAAACTTCCTTGTGGAACATCAGTCTTTTTACCGATGGAAATAGTCTATTTTCAAGACAGAATAATACGAAAGCAAATAGGATAGGAAGTGCTAATTAACTAAAATAGAGTAACGAATCTGATCTTTTTTTTGTTTTTCAATCAGGCAAATCTCCAGTCTAAATTTTGTGTCTTAAAAAACGTTTTTCCCCCAAAAAAAAGCTATTTATAGAGATTATTAAATCTTGTCTCGCTGAAGCCAAACAAATTTATATATTTTTTGTTTGTGTTTTATTTTATTGTATTTTTCTGGAATTTTGTTGATTTTCGGTCTGTTATCATCCCTCTAAAAGATTACAGTCAAAAACAAAAAAAAACAATTTTTAAGTTGAGATATTCGGAAATCGTAGGAAAAATTATGGTACATGACTAGAGACAGACATTTTTCAACAGTTATGAAAGGTTTTTCGCTTTTAAAATTATGAAGAGTGCAAAGCGAGATAAATATGTCGTTATACAAGTGTCCATTTCTACTCTCTATTACTTTAACGTATAACAATCCCATCAGCGAAGTCTATACTGCGAACAGTAGTAATCATCCATACCTATTTATAAATGATTAACACGAATTTTGCTTTTAAATATTTGGTTTAATCATAAATTGCTGAAATATGACTAGCTGACCCCACTCAACTTTGCTCGACACATTTATAATTTGTCTCTAAAAGAAGAATTAAATACAAATTTTCAATTAATTTTGTTTTGATAAAGAAAAACAAGTTAGTAAATGTAAGAATAAACAATTTAAATCAAATAAATACACACAATACAATAGTAAATATTAACACAAAATTACTAGGTTTCTGGCCTTGTCACTAGGTTTTAAAACTGTCAAATTATCCAGAAAATTGAGAGTTTTTTTTTAAGAATTCGTTGATAAATTAACCTTTATCCAATCGTTTAAAACTAAAATGCAAAAATGAGGAAAAATATCAAATCACACAAGCTTTCTTTTGGGTGATCTGACATTACGTTAAACGTCAAATAGTTCGTGCCGTAAAATAGAATGATGGTTATTGTTGGAGAAATATTTGTGATTGGATCATATTGTCAAATCGGCCATTATTATTTTGCGATAAAACGCCAATTTCTACTTTGTATAATTTGACATTTTCAATTTTGATAGTTTTGTTATAATGTCAAATCGTCCGAAAATTTGGGTCGACATTTTTTTAAAGTTGGGTGAATTGCCTGCTATAATAGTCGAAATCATCCAAAATAAATTGTTGGACATTTTGATTGATACAAATGTCAAATTGCCACATTGATTTTTTTTTTTAATTTTAAATTGCCAAACAGTGTTTTTTTTCTTCTTAATCTATAGATTACGATAATACGGGAATGTTCAAAAAAGATATTTTTGCCATACCGTGTGTCGATTTGTGTTTAGGTGTTCAGAAATTTCGAACATCCGCAAAATGACAAGTTCCAGAAAAAATTGACTATTTTATTGAACAACAACTCTTTACCGGCTTGTGTAGTAAAATAGAAAACTATCATTTAAAGTTCAGAAAAAGGTCATAAGAGGTCAACTAGATTTAGTAATGGTTAAGTGATAGAATCAATTAATTGTAATGTTACTTTGGCCTTCCATTTTGTGCAGGGCAAGATTTTTGGATTTTAGATTAAGGTACTTTAAGCTCAACAATTGATACAAAATTTTCTATCCCTGACCTAATACTAAACCTCGTTGACTTATTATGACCATTTTATGACCTTTTCACTTCTTCTTTAAAAAAAATCTGTCAATGAGGTTCTAAAGCTTTTATGTACCCTTAAAAAAAAAAAAAAAAAAAAAATGACTTCTTCTTTAAAAAAAATCTGTCAATGAGGTTCTAAAGCTTTTATGTACCCTTAAAAAAAAAAAAAAAAAAAAAAAAATGACGTTCATAGAAATATTTAAAAATTTTGGATAAACCTTACATTTTGAACAGTACAAGAACTTTTTTTTTGTGTTGGTAGCCTTCTATTTTGCATTCAGGAAAAGGGAGTAGAAACGGGTTTTTGTCATATCTTGGCAACCATAATTCTCACACACACACATCAATTTCACCACATTTCTGTTAAAAATTGAATTCTCTATAATTTTGTTAAAAAAAAAACATTTTACGGAAAAATCGAAAATAAAAAAGTTAAAACTAAAAATATACGACCGTTTTAAAGAAAAATATAATTCAAGTGCTGTTAATTTTGTGACTGTTTTTGTGCTGTTGGTTTTGATTTAATGACATTTTTCTTGAAAATGTTTGTCTATTTTTAATTACGTATACATTTTTTTTGTCGATTTCTCGGTAAAAAGTATGTACATATGTATTATTCACCAAAATTGTAGAGAATTCAATTTTCTACAAAACCGTGGTAGAATTTTGTATGTGTTATACTTATAAGGTGAAAAAACTTTTACACTCTGCAAGATGGCGCCAAAATGGGGGCTTTCAACACGAAATAAAAATTGTATTCTGTTCAAAACACAAAGTTTGGTCAAAAAATTTTAATTTCTTTTTTTTAGGCTACATAGGAGAGCTTTAACACCTCATTTTTAAAAAGAAATATACCTACCATCGAAAAGGTCAGTAGTTGGTAATAATAAGTCAACGAGGCTCATTGATTGACCAGCGATAGAAATGTTGTTTTAATTGTGGAGTTTAAAGTAGAAATTCCGACAATTAGTAACTAACATTCTCTATAAGTCATGTCATGTAACTGTCATGCCGAACATCTGGAATTGAATGCCAGCTTAAGACACTTAAGAAAATATTCATTGGATTCCGTAATCGGTTTTTTTCTTTTTTAGAAACCTACACGAAGCATGCAACAAATTCTTCTGATGATGATTTATTCACGCCGGTAACATAGTTTTTCTGGGCGCTTAAGTTTAGCTAAGTCACCAGTGGATAAGTTGTTGTTGTATTTTTAAAATTGTGGTTGTTTAGCCCCGACGTCGAATTTTTGTCGTCCGATTCCCCCTGGCTTGCAAATAAAACAAGCATTCTCCAAAGACTTCGTACGCATGCATAAGTGAAATTTAAGCTACTTTCAAGTATTCTAGTGTTGTGGGTCTTGAAATCTTCTTTCCCTTTTTATAATAAAGCTGGGAAGAACCCATACTTGGGACCTATGAAGAGCTTTATGTCTGCTTAAATATCAAAGCTTTATTTTTGTTATTATCTATTAAATTTGGAAAGAACTTTCGAAACACCCTATATACCTTACTCATCAAGTTTAACAAAGTACCACAAGAAGGTTAAGGAAGGCAACAGCAATAGCAATAGCAACAACAAACACGACAACAACACAAGCCACTGCTACCGCTATATACGTATTCTTACGACCAAAATAATATAGGATGCCAACCTCTTTTAGGGTACAAAATGTATACGAATATATCCAAACTGAACACAGCAACCCAACTATCTACAACAGCAGCTACGATGCAAAATTCTGATTAAATTTCTCCCAAAAGTCGTCTGTCGGAGCCCGCAACCAACTTACCAACCAACCTACCGACCGACCCCACAAAAATTCCCCCCATTCTAATCCCAACAACACCTCTAATAAACACAAGATCCATCCCCCCCTTTAAAAAACATGGAAATTTTCAATTCTCTGTGTTTTTTGGGTAAAACTTCTTTGGCTATAGATGGGGGTAGGTTTTTTGGACATTTTTTTTTTATTTTGTTTTGTTTAAGCTAAGGAATTGCAGTTTCCTCTCTAACAAATAATGCGCTTATTCTCAAAAACTTACGACGAAACCTAACAAATAAAAATAAAAAAAAAAAAAAACAACATGCAGATACTCTTCTTTCTATACTTAACCATGTGCTTTGGGGCACTTTCTTTCGTTCAATCTGTCTCCCCTAGCTATCTATCTTTCCACAGAGGCAACAAGTTACCATTAATCAAAAACGCAGAACGGAATAGAGAAGCAAAGTTAAGCAAATGGAAATGTACGTACATGACGTAGTGTGTGGTGTGTAGTGTATCATTGCCAGCGCAGAAAGTAAAACGGCAATGATGGTTCCATATATGCACACGTGTGCGTGCCTAGCCTGTCTCCCGGTGGTCTCCTTGCTCCCTGGCTCCCTGATTTGTCCGTCGTCTGTGTTCTGTTTCTATTTGGATATCTCGAATCTCGATATTTTGGGGTAAAGCGTAGAGCATATCACGCGTCTTTGGAATTGAATTCGAGAAACTCTCTGAATTGAAAGTTTTCCCATTCATTTTTCATTCATTCACATTCGGGAGCGTAGAGTATATACCTACCGTAGAATGGTCTCGCGTCGCTTCGGCATCGACATTCGACAGTGCCTTTGCTGTTCCTCCTCTTAGTTGATGATTTTGTGCCGCTTTATTGCCTATACTCTCCAAAGTGAGAGGGCGACTATCACGAGCACCAAGTTGATGATGATTACCAACACGTAGTGTCGTATTCGTCGTCGGTCGGTCGGGCGATCTGTGTATATATGATGCAGAAAGAGGGTGGTGGTTGATGCATTTTTTGGCATGGGCGCTGATGGAATAAGCCAGGACGATGAGGGGACCTTTCCCTTTTCATACGGTCCTTCTTTTTATCCCCCGGCGGATTATCGTTTCAACAATGACATTTTAGAACTCGCGCTCTCGTATTGCACACTTGAGTCCGTTATACATATGTATATAGTGAGGGCTTTAGTCTAGAACTTTCCCTTTGGTTTATTTATTTTTTTTTTTTTCTTCATTGGAAAATGTAGAGGGTTGTAAATCAAATTGTCTGGCGGACTGATGATGATTCGGATGATTTAGATGCAACTTGTAGCATTTTGTTTTAGCGTAGGAATAGAATGTCAATGTGTGAATTTTTACAATTACGTTGTTAGAGATACGTATTTTACGGGTTTATTTTAACAAATTTTCTTTACGTTCGAAAGTTAGGAATATTTTATAAGACTATGGGGTCAGTTTTTCACCGCCTGAGTTAACTCTCGAGTTAAACCAGAGTTAGTTAATTCTATAAATAAATCCGAGTTTACTCTGAAACAGTTTGTCAATGTATGATTAAATTTTAACTTTCAGATGTCAAAAATGCGCTTTCACTATCGAACTAAAAATGACGACAGGATGTGCCAATATGAATCTAGAGTGTAAGTTGACTAAAAAATATTTTACAAGCGTTAACCCTTGTTTATCTCCGAAGTTGGGATGATCTCGCACTTAAAAACTGTTCCTAAAGAAAATCTCTTTGCTCTGAATTGGACATTGACACATTGCAAGCTTTTGGATTTTGTACACATGGAGACTGCATATAAATATAGGTAGTTTAGAAAAATAAATATTTTCACCCTTCAGTGCTCAAAAAGATGAATGGGTTAAAATTTTTTACTCGAAAAGATGAACGCTTTATGCCCAACCTATAATGTTTCACTTTTTTTGCCTTTAGTTCCTCGTATTACATTTGAAGCGTCTAGAATGAGAAGGGGTCAAGTGTCATTTTTCGATTTTTTGTTTTTTTTATCAATAATGGTGTTAAGCGACAACTTAAATTTTGGTCTTATTCTTGTGTTTCTATTGTTATTACTTAAAAAATTAGCTTCAGATAAAGGGGTTAACTACACGCTAGTTTTGAAGTTTTTTTTAGGCAAGAAGGGGTTAAGATTACTTTAAGTGCACACTTAACCCCTTTATGCAATAAAATACCAAGCAATATAGAGAGAAGAAAACCAAAAAACTTTCTATTGAAAAAATTAAAAATCTCGATGACCAGATGAAATTTGTACCCCAAGAACACCTAAAACCAAATTTTAAGAGACCCAACTTTCACTTGACCCCTTTTTCATAAAAAATAAATTAAACTCATATTCGCTCAAAGGGGTCAAGTGCTGAATTTTTTCTAAAACACCAACTTCTAATGATTTTAAATAAAATTGGTTGATATACTTAAAATTGTACATTTTTTTTCTTTTGTATGGCTTTTTTATAAGTTTCTCTCGATTTCAGGAAAAAAGTTATAAACTTAAAATTTTAAACGCTTATAACTCAAAACTTCAAAAATGTCACTTGACCCCTTCTCATTCTCAACGCTTCATTTATATAACATAATCTAGTTCTGTGAACGGTTCTTTGGGACTTGTTTTAACTTGTTATGTAAATAATATTCAATGTTTTTATTTATAACTATCTCCTTCCTCAAGAAAATTATGGTGCTCGAAAAGATGAACCTATTTTATATCTGTCCATCTTTTCGAGATTCTACTGTATTGCGTCTAATTTCACACTTTTGTATCAAGGGCTTTCTGAAAAACCTCATAAGTGTTAAAATGACATCTGAATGTAATTCAGTTAAAAAAAATCACTGAGTACAGGTATAAATCCTTCGTTTAACCTTTTGTCCTAACTAGCCAGTTTTAAAACCTTCTAAGTTCTAAGAATCTGATTTATAATTTAAATTGATTTTTTGTTTATCTCCTGAATATTTTAAATTTTCGACTTGTATTTTGTCAGAAAGTCGACGATATATAATATCTATGCTGGCTTAATATGACGTTAGAGCCTAAGTTTAACATATTTGGAATTGTTTTTATCGGTATTTTTTCACTTCACCATTTTTATTTGACTCTCACTTTTTACTTGCGTAACTAAATTATGTTTGTATCTATTCGCAAAAAAAATTTAACTCAAGATTTTGATCAAACTTGGCAAAAAATGCCGGGTCTCGCAATTTCGTCTTTTTTTTTTGTCTGACTGTTTGAGAGACTGTGTGTGTTTTTATTTGTATGTCTGTTCGGGTACAAAATAAATATCTGGGTCGAATATAACAATTTTTGGACATTTCTCAGGCACGTTACATATTTTGTTAGACCAAAAATGAAAGTCCTTCCATAAAATGTTTTTTTTTTCCGCCAACGGTTTTTACGATTTTGATTTAAAAAAAGTGTATATTTATGGACGGGTTACTTTTTGGTCATTTTTTTTTAAAAAAGGTTATGGTTCCTCCATAAAACCTAATTGAACGATTTCACCAATATCGTTTAAATTTTTTATGCAGATGGTTGTAAAAATTATTGTGCCGAAATTTTCAAAAAATATTTTTTGAATAGAATTTTTTTTTAAATTTCGAAAACCACTCACTTCGAAAACCACTCATTTTCTGAACACTTTTGAAGATCAAAAATAACTGTACTTATCATAAAAATGTAAAAAAAACACCCTTTACACAAAATCTTATTTTTCTCAAAAACGGTTCGAACGATTTTGATAGAATTTTCTGTGTGTTATTACCTACGTATAGGAAGGGTCTACTTTTCAATAAATAACAATTTTATCAAAAAATCTTTACTAACAGTATCTCTATAACGAACCAAATCCTTACGGTGAATAGTCGTTTAAACAAAATGAGTCATTGTTGAGTAATTGAAATTTTTGTCACAATCAACCAAAAACCATTAACGATATTTTTCGTTGGGTCACTGAATTTAATTTCTTAATTTACATAAAACGCATTTGTTAAATAATGAGTTTTTTAAGTACAAAAATCTGAAGTGAGTCAGAAATTTTAATTCGTGAATTGAGCTTTACTCAACGCTTTTGTAATAGCGCTATTCAATTAGACAGTAAAATTGTCTCACTTGGAATCATCAGTTGACAAGTGAAGATCCTGTCAATATGTATTTTGTCCACCATTAAGAATACAAAAATAAAGCTGTACGGCTTTACTGCGCAAACATTAGCGATTAGTGAGAAAATTGGGAGAACGATTTTTGTTAAGTTTTGTTCATGTTACTACATATACATTTGACAAAAATCCAATGTGAACTAACTATGTACATGTATATCCAACAAGTTTGAAATTCTTAATAATTAAAAAGTTGTAAGTTGTATCGGTCTTTTTAAAGCCAGAAATCTATTCTTTCGTTAAGTTTTTTAAACAAAGTAATCTTATTTAAAAAAAAATTAAAATATAAAAAAAAAAAAACAATATCTAATTACGAAAGCTTCACTGACCACTGACTTTACTTGGAAAACCTTAAATTTGAAAATTACAATGTTTAGGGATGCTTTCCAGTGATTCATATACCTAACTTAAGCTGTTCTATTAAAATGATTAATATAAAACTTCATTCGCTTTCATTCGATTTATTATTATTGAAATAACTTAGACCCTCTCGTAGCCCATGACTTTCAATTGAAAAAATATTCCAACAGAGTGAATTTTGATAAAGAGGTTCATTTGTATGTTTAAAACATTTCTTAAAAAAAATACCATACATTTGGACAAGAGATTTTGATTTTATGTGGTGAATGTGCAAATTGAATTTTTTGTAAATTGTTTGGAAACTATTTTTTTAAGGCGAAATTAAAGCTTATGAAATTTTACTAAAAAAGATAATAGCATACTTTTTTTCGCTTGAACAATTAATTTTGAGAAAAACATGCGCAAACGCAAATGTGAAAATTAAGGGCCATTTTATTCACTATTGCTCAACTTGAGGCAAACTCTCAAGTTGGTTAACTTAAGATTTGGTTTCAACTCGATAGTTGAAACGTAAGTTAAACTTTCTTTTTATTCACTAATTATTTTGTCAGCTCCGAAGTTGGAGATCTAAAGTTGGTCAACTTCCAGTTTGAAAAATATCCCTGGGATATTTGTGAAATATAAATCAAAAACTGTCATTTTGAAATTAAATTTTGAATCTGTCAATCACATCGATGTAATTTGTGTGTTATTTTGTGTTTAAATTGTCTTAAATTCTGTTAAATTGTAAACAAATTATTAAAAAATAGTGGATCAATTTATGCCAGAAATGGTTTAGATACCAACCGAACGACCGCGTCAAATAGTTTGGATGGTGATATTTCTACAATCGAAATTTCAAAATTCCTTCCTTTATTTCTTTCAAAATCTTACTAAAACTGGAAAACCAAAATATTTTTCAAGTTTCATTTCTCGAAATATTTCCATCCAAAGTGATATTTATTTCGATTTAAACAAAAAAAAAAATGTTTGGATGGGGATATTTCCGTATTCAAGTCTTGTAATTGGTTGTGTTTTTCAGTGATGTATTGACAATTCACAGACCTTTTTCTTATCTTAAAATGGTAGAGTATATTGACACAAAATTCAGATCCAAAAATTTTGAAATATGAAAATTCAGACGTTTCCCAAAGTTATTTTTTCTATGAGTAGACCGCAACTTATGAAAATTTGTAAGGATTTCCAAGTAACAATCCTATATCCTAACGCTCGGAATATTTTGTACGCATGTTATAAGGGTATTCGTAACTCCTTGGGGCATTTGTATTAGGTATAAAAAATAAAAACAAATAAACAAAAATCTCAATTTTGCTCGACTTCTACTTTTTCCAGTAGTTGAGAAATCAAAAGTTGATCAACTCTAGAGTTGTAAATCGAAAGTTGAAAATGTAAATTTTGAGTGAATAATAACAAATTCGCAAGTTGAAATTAAAAATCCTCAAGTTATGTTCAACTATGAGTGAATAAAATCGGCCTAAAACACATATTTTTCAAAATCTATAGCTCTTTCGGAAAAAAGTGTCAATTTTTGTTTAGATTGAAATTGCATGAGATTCAATATTTGCCAAAAAAATGTCTTCAAAAAAACTAGTAGTTTTTGAACAATTATCAAAAAAATGTGATTTCTAGATCGGTTTCGTATTTATGTATGTTGCTTTCGCTTGAAATTCAGCTTTATCGTTTTTTTTCTTCTTTTTTCTAAGTTTGGCCTTTTTTATTTTATTTTCGTGAGCTATCGTTGTAAAAGAAACATTTTGTATTGCTTCGAATTTTCGAAATTGTTTTTTTTTTTTTTTTAAGTTCACACAATCTCGTATTTAACAATGTAAGCTTTTTTTAAATTGACTGGTTTAGAGGACACACCTACCTATATTTTATATTTTCAAATTTTATGAACACTTTCAGACTATTTAAAAATCTGATTATTAATTAAGGACTTGTGACACATTCAAAAAATACCTAATTACCTAAAACACAAAAAACAATAAAAAATTGTAGGTACTTATGGGTATAACCTCAAGAAAATATTATTTTCTTTGCACCCACTACTACACCACGCAACGATTAGGTAAATTTAAATCGAAACATGATCCTGCTCTTCTTTCAACACTTTATACATGAATCCACCAAAAATTTCAAGGTATAGCAATTTAACTTCGAAGTTGCATGCAACACCTACAAAATCCCTATCTGAAAGATCGAATAAACACAGTTCTCATCTATTTCTACGACTACTATAAATGACGCATTTGTGCTTCTCCCTCAACACACATTATGCACATCAAAAGCCACCCACTCATTGTATACCTACCTCTATACCTGTGCCAGTCAAAAGCCCATCTAAGCCAACATCCGACGACAACGACTGTACGACTATACGACTACGACGACGTCGACAATGACAAGGGTTGTAGTTGGTGGTGCTTTGTAGCCATAAACGAACCAACGACGACTACGAACAAAACTACCCTCAAGTTTGTCCATCACAACTTACCTAACTGCTCTCTTGACTATACGGGCAGTACGACGCCTTGAATATAATGTTCCTTTGTGTCTGTAAGTGTGTGTCTCGTGCCGTGTTCTGCTGTTAATACTTTCGTAGACACACCGTTTGTAGTCGTCTTCAACCCCAAATCTACTCTTCTGCCAACACAGAATACTACAACAAAAACAACAACAACATTACATACTACACATTTTCTAGATCCAAAGTCCCACAACAAACAGCAAAGTTGATGCAATCAACTTGCTATTTGCCCGAAGATAAAACAACAACAACAAAATAAAAAATATTAAGGTGTGTGGGGGAGGAGGGCAGGGCGGCATAAAGGGGCAGAGAGATTGAAGAAAATAAAAGCCGAGGTCCAAAGTCATTTGCGACAGAACGCATATACCTAACATCCCTGCACCCTGCGGACAGCACCACAACACAACCGACCGCCTCGCCTTTCAACTTTTCCCTCTTTGGATCAATTTGTTGTGCCGCGGCGACGACGACTACGACTACAACGACGACACAACCGGCAACGACGACAACGATGATGATGACGGTGTCGGCGACCACCTTTTCCCATCTCGCTCATAATGAATCCACATGACATGTACCGTGAGGATGGAGTGATAGATTTAAAAAAAAGACTCACTGCTTTTGCTGTAGCTGTAGTAAGTGGAAATCGACTAACAGTGCTAGTCAAAACGAACCCAGGGCATAAAGAACTATACCGAAAGCAACAAAGTATTAAAGACGCACAAACGTCAAACATAAAAATATAGAAAACAACCTTCAATCATGAGTACTATAGAGACGACAGTTATTTGCGCACATTAAAATTGTCAACGTGTAAACTATACAGCTTAGAAGCTTTATGGGGGCCTTTCAAAAGACTTGAATAACCAAAAGATCAAGCTTTCAAGTTGCTAACATGTTGATGATGTGGCGTGGCGTATGTGCAATAGAAACGGAAATTGATTATAGCGATTCTTATACAAAATATTATGATCAATCGATTAACAAAACTTTCTAATGTAAACCGAACCTTAAAATCACATGATGTGATCTAGATCAATTTTTAATACATTAATATAATGTCGAATTCCTTTCAACAAAAGAATCGAATTTTTTTCTAAAAGAATCGATTTTTTTCTGAACAATTCGAATTTTTTCTGTCAAAACAAATCTTGCTAATTTTGCAAGATTCAAGAAAGATTTACACCGATTTGCACACACACTTGCAAGGTTTGAAATTTCTAAAATGTCAATATGAAAAAAAATTGTGTTTTTGGTTGCAACGAATTTTCGGTGAATTTTATAGTAAATATTTGTGGTTGGTTTTCAATTAATAATAATAATAATTTCCAAATTGAATATTTTCTGGATATTTTACTTCAAAATTTGCTGCTGTCAAGTGCCACACACACAATCACAAAAAAAAATCGATTCTTTTCGTCTTTTCGTATTCCTTTCAACGACAGAAAAAATTCGATTCTTTTTAGAAAAAAATTCGATTCTTTTGTTGAAAGGAATTCGACATAAAATTAAGATGAGATATAGCTTTCTGGATCTACAAACATACCTATTTAAATTATATACAAATTTGTTCTTTGTATTTGGACGAATGGGAATGGTTGATGTTTCCGTTTGGTTAAAATGTGCGATATCGAGAGTTGGCCAAACGATCAGAGTTGCCACAATGTTACACAAGCCTTATGCTTCATTTGCACGAGTGGCAAAATTCCATTTACACGAGTAATGAAATGTCATTTACTCCAGTGACAAAATGTCATTCCATAACAATTTTTTGTCATAGTCCTGTTTTATGACAACCAATTGGTATGAAATGACAAAATTAATGACATTTTGTCACTCGTATAACTCTGGTTATCTGGTCAACTTTCGATGACAGGGTCAGGATTATGACAAACATATTGGTATACAATTACAGAAATATTGACATTTGTCACTCGTGTAAATGTCACTCGTGTTGCACTTGTCGATTTTATAATGACAAACAATATTGGCAAATTTTAAAATTTACACGATTAAAATTTTGTTGATCATGAGAAAAACGTGCATAAACGTTACAAAAGTTCAAATCAACACAATGTTAGGTACTGGGCACACGGTTTGCTTAAAATCTATTGCTCTTACGAACAAAAGTATTACAATCTTTTTTGTGAAGAATGTCATAAGCCAACATTTTTGCCTTAAATGTTTTTACAAAAAACTAATATTTTCGAGCCCTGGCCCAAGTAAAGAGTACCATTACTTTTTAGGAAATGCTTCTTTAAATATAAAAATGAAGATCTACACGAAATACAGTATTGAACTTCGTCGGAAAGTTTAATTTTCTTGAGTTAAACAAATTTGGTAAAAACTTCGTATAGGTTTATCATATTGAAAGTGATTATTTCAAGTTTTAAGGAGCTTTGCAGTTTTTTTTTTTGTAAATTCAAAACAGCTAAGATGATTGGCATTTCCATGGCAAGCGGTATACTCTTGGAAGATTTATCATTTTCTAGCAAGAGGCAGTAGCAGCGAAAAAAACAAAACAAAAAAAAATTATAAAATCAAAAATGCAATCAATTTTTAGTTAATTTTTCCATTGACCCCCATGCGAATGTAAACTTATAAGATTTGTATCATGTTGTTCGTGATTATTTCAGCTGAAAATTCTGAAAAATGTAAAACATTTGTTTTTTTTTTCCTCTTTTTTCCACTTAATTAAATATTTCATTGAAATAGTATATTCAGTACCTACTCTGATGTGTCACCAAATATTAAAACTTACTTTTTTGATACACCTCCCCGAAACAAACACACCAATGTTCGTTAACTTAAATACACCACTGAGTTTCTTGAATTATCTCTGGACACCCGTTTATTACTTCAATTATGGTCCTTTCGATATTTTTTTAACATTTCTGAAAATTCTTTTATTTTGCTAAACATTCTGAAACACCCTATTCAGTACTTTTCTTAACCAGTTTTAAAGCCCTATAAATTTCTTTTAAGTTTAAAAAAAAATGTCCCGATATTTGTATTCCTTTCAGTAAAAAGGGTAAGTGTAAGCAATATGAATTAAATGTGTATCTTATAAATATTTTGGTGGGGTCTTTAAAATCTAAAGTTAAGCTACATACAGTGCTGCCAAAAACATTCCAGGTTTTTTCCCATAGTAATGATTTGAGACAAGTTAATAATAACCTTAAAAATTTAATGCTACGATGACAAGAACAATAAAAAAAATTATTTTATAAAGTTACTCAGTAACATGCCTGTGCAAAACTAACCAGATTTCAAGAAGATTGCGAGTCTCGATGTTAAAGTAACGCTTTTTTCGAGTCTTTTGACTCAAGCCGTAGATTAAAACGTTTTTACAAGTTGAGAGCTGTGTAAGTTGAAATTATATAGTGCATAAAATGGCTAAAACACGTTATAGCAACGCGATTCGATACGAAATAATAGAAAAGTTCCAAGCCGCTATAAAACAAAAAGTAATCGCTGAAATCTTAAAAATTCCAACGTCAACGGTTTGCGACATCATTACAAAATTTAAAAGTGGAAAATCAGTAGAAGCCGATCATTTTGGTGGACGCCCTCGCAAAACAACAATTAAAACTGATAGGCGCATAAAGAATTTCGTGCTTAAAGACCCATTTGCGACTTCAAAGACAATTTGTGATGAACTTAATCTACCCATAGGGCCAAGTACGGTCAGGAAGCGTTTAAAAGATTTTTGTCTTTTTGCATTTCGACCAGCTAAAAAACCTCTTCTTACTGCTAAACATCGTAAAAAAAGGTAATCCGTAAAAGGTATTTGGGAAAGACTTAAAATTCCTAATCAAAACATTCTTTGAATTTGCAAAAAGTCATCTTAACCGGTCTTTAAGCAAATGGAGGAGTGTGCTTTTCAGTGATAAAAGCAATTTCAACTTATTTTACTCCGATGGTGCAAGGACAGTGAGGCGCTCAAAAGGTACGCGATTAAAGCCTGCAAATGTACTCCCTACTGTTAAGCACGGTGGAGCTTCGGTGATGGTTTGGGGCTGTTTTTCAGGAGTAGGCTGCGGTCCTAAACACCAAATCACAGAAATTATGGACCGTTTCCAATATAGGGACATTTTGGAGTCAGTAATGCTTCCATACGCAGAGGAAGAAATGCCTCTGCGTTGGATTTTTCCGCAGGATAATGACCCCAAACATTCTCCAAAGATGCTAAAAGAGTGGTTTGCAACTAAAAATATTCGTGTCTTAGAATGGCCATCTCAATCACCCGATTTAAACCCAATAGAAAACTTGTGGGCCATTTTAAAAAGGCGGGTTGGAAAAAAAAGCACACGTCAACAACTTCTCTTTTTGCAGCTTTGAAAAATGAATGGGAGAATATTCCTGCTTCTGTTTTCGAGAATTTAATCCAGCCAATGCCTCGTCGATGCCGAGCTGTGATAAAAAACAGGGGTTACTGGACAAAATATTAAATAAATAAAAAAAAGTTAATTGCAAAAAAATAAAATCCGTTTAGTTTGTCACATTAAAATTTTGAATCAACTTTAATTTTTTGTTTTTTTTTTTTTTGTTTTGATGGATAAAGTTCCATGGTTTTTGTTTCAAATAATAAAATTGTTCAATAAAAATGGGAAAAAATTGCAAACATTTGATTTTTTCATTTTTATATCACAAACCAACAATCAATGCAGTTTACCAAAAAAATCCGGAATGTTTTTCACACCACTGTATATGTATACTATATACATAATAAGTACTAGATACCTACTTAAAAATTTTTCTTACTTTAAAGCTTTTTACGAGAATGTTCTTAGTTTTAAACATTTTTTAACTAATATCATACTTTGGGCTTGTTTCACAATGTCTGAGTAAAGTTCTGATTAGTTACTTGACACATAAATATTGGAACAGGGTCATAAGTCCACATACCGAATAATAATATTTTTGCATTTATAACCTATTCGAGTCGTGAAAAGACAATTGTAAGTTTTTCTCTTGTGGACTTATGACCTGTACCAATATTTATGTGACGACATAACTAATCAGAACTTTACTCTTATAGACATTGCGAAACAGACCCTTAACCTATTTTCTTAATAAATTCCAACTGAACACACCTAAAACAGTGACAGTTAAAAAAAAGTAAGCAAACATAGATACATACTACTATTTTCACATTTGTTATTGTCAAAGTGACATTAGGTGTGTTTTATTCATTGCTGCATAGCCAGTGCAGCATTCAAGTCTGAATAAAACGATTGAACTCACTCGCCATCTTCATCTCAATAATTCAATGTTCTATCGCCAGCACAGCCATATTTTTTTTCACTGACTTCTTTTTCGCCAGCAATCAAATTGTTTTTGTTTGCCAAGGGAAATTTTGCTGCGCTGGCTATGCAGCAGCTGAAAAAAAACACACCTACTAGGTATATGGTACTAAAAACATCATATGGTACTAAAAAAATAGAATAATGATTTGGTGATTTTAACTTAAAATGTTAAAAAAAATTAGTACCTACCTACGATGCTAACTCGTTTAAAATTTAGTAATTCCTGTTTTTAACCTAGCGTTATAGTAAAATGTTTTAATATCGTACTTTATCGTCTAAAATTTTGCTCCAGTGAAATAAAATTGAAAAATGCACACAAAATACTTATGGCAACCCTAGACACAGAACGAAAGATGAGTATTCACACTTTTCAGTTTTTTTATTCTCATTTACTTAAATTTCACTGCAATACCTACCTACCTACATTTTTGTATTTACAAGTAATTTTCTGACTTTTTATAATATCCACTACCTACGTGCATCGCAATTCAAATCGTATACCAATACGTATTTTAAAAATTTGTAAACCCCCAAATATAAGAAGCATTACTCCATAAATTATATCTCTCTCAGAAACCAATGCAATTAAACCCTCATTCATGTTAACTACCATGACGAATTTCATCAACAACACAACACAACACAAAAAAAAAAAACAAAAATAATTTGCAAAATTTGACCCTTATCATTCATTGAAACAAAATTGTATAGGTATATAGGGTAGTCTACACGTTAACGGTGGCGTATGCTTACCATTTGCCTAATTTAGCGGTAATTTTACGTCGACAATTATTATTAACAAACGATTCTAATTAACATATTTCTATAAAATTATTTGTTTTCTTTTTTTGTTTCTCTGAATTTTCCCACAACAAAAATAATACAAAAAAAAAAAAGACATCCTCACAAAATTAAAAAAAAAAAAATAAAAAGAAGGAAATGCTCAGAAATAGAGAAGAAACTTCGTTCCCATTTTGATAACAATGTCATGTCAGAAAATGCTTCCCTTGTCCGTTCATCGTTCAACGTTCGTTCGTTAGTAAGTTTGTAGTTTTTCTAGTCGTCTTTTTCGTTCGTCCTTATAGAATGTGGTACAAGTACCTAGTGTGTATGTGGTGTGTATGCATCAACGCAAAAAAGGATCTAAAATAAAATTTCCTGCCATAATAATGCAAAAAGGAAAAATTGAAAATGAAATATAAAAAAAAAAAAAAAAAACAGGAACCAGTAGTTGTAAAATTATAAAAGAGAAGAGAGAACGAAAAGCTTTTCACCATGTCCTCCAAAATAAAAAAAAAAATTGAAAAAAAAACAAGCTACAGATTAAAAAGACCTTCTGAGTCAAACCCCCCCGTCCTTATAGTGCTCTGTTGTGGAAGAGTCCACCACTTCTTCATCATCAACATTAATAACGTCTATATAGCAGGAATATGTACCCAGAGAGAGCTCTGATGCGAGGACAAAAGCACAAAACTCTTCTTGGTTCTTCCTCGACGTCGTTGAGGCAGCAGTATAGTATTGCTCCAACAGTACTCGGCTTCGAACGGGCCACAACGTCGACGACGACGACAACGACGATGAGTAGAGAGATGCCATTATCGCAAGCACACAACTTAAACTAGAAAGCGTTAAAGGAATTTGTATATCAAGGCGAAAAAACAACGTATACCTACCTACCAACCTCCACCGAGCTCCACACTCCTCATCCGCTGCAGTATACCTACCTACTCACTTCAGCTTGGGGAGTGAGCGCGAGGGTTTTAGTTTTAGTCCATAGACCCAGCACAGAAAACACACAGTCGATCCGATCCGTACGACCCATTCACCCACCAACAAACCAGCTCGTCGTCATCCTCTTGCAGGTCGGTCGTATCTCATAAGACCACGGCGCCCCCGATTCCTCGTCCTGCTTCCCGATTCAATTCTTCCATCCACTGGTGCTGGGCCATGAACCATCCATTTGCGAGAATATACGAACGTGTATATCTGTATCTATGAACTCAGCTATGGTTATATGTTCTGCGGAAGGTTGGTTGTTGGCTGCTATCGCTATGACTGTGCCATGGATTTCATTATGCTTTGTGTGGTGTTGCTGCTGCTGCTTGCTTGCTTGCTGGGATCGGGATGTGTATATGTACGGACGTGTGTCTATTATGCCGGAGTTATACGGCAGATGTGTTATAACCCGAGTAACACATACATAGATGTAGGTATAGGTATACATATTGCCATTAGGCTGATGTGGCACAATCGTCGTTCGTTGCTACGATGAAGCAAAGAGCCAAATACTCGGGTTCGGGTGGAACTGTGTACTCTATACGTTTATGAGTGCATGAAATCCCATGGCTGTGCAGAGGATAAGGTGATTGTGTTGTGTGTATTTAGATTTTTAAAGTTACGTTTACACTTTTGACGAATTTGAATTGAACCAGCTTATTTAAACGCTGCTCGATTGTATTTATGAACGCTGAAGAAATATCAAACAAACAAAAAAAAAAAACATTCCGAAATGGACATTTAGTGAGGCCTACAAATTGTTGGTATTATATTGCCACTTTGTCGGAAGTTAGTTGCCAGAAACTTTTGTTTCTTGAATTTCCCGCAACTCGCATGGAACTATCGGCAACAAGTTTGCCATTCATGTGTTTTTTTGTATGTAAAAAAGTTGCTGAAAACTATGGGCAACAAACTGGCTATTATATGTGCTTACAAGTAACTCCTTATTAAATCTACTCTAAGCGCAAAAATCAACAAATTTCTGTCGATAAATTCCAATTAGGTGCCTAACCTTTTTTTTTATTTATTTTAGGAAGTACACAGGTGCGATTGAAAATCCAATATTCATAGAAAATATCAGCAGAAGATATTTGCCTCTCATTCTAGTTGCAATAGTTCGCAGAAACAGAAATTTTTTTCACGGGTTACTGCCCCTCAAAAGAATGGTTTAAACCTCAACCCAACCAAATGCCAGGCAATAACTTTTTCAAAAAAACGTGTTCCCAGTTTGTTTAATTATAAAATATCGCAACATATTTTACTTCGTGTCCAAAGTATTAAAGACCTTGGAGTTCTTTTTAATTCTAAACTAGATTTCACAGGGCACATTAATTTAATCGACAACAAGGCTTACGCCATGCTAGGCTTTATGAAAAGATGGGCCAAAGAATTTCAGGATCCATACGTTACTCTCGACCTTTACAATTGCATAGTTCGACCCCATTTAGAATATGCATCGCAGATTTGGACACCTCTTTACGAGGTTCATAAGAATAGGATAGAAGCAGTACAGCGTAATTTTGTTCGTTTCGCGTTGAAAGGGTTGCCCCCCTTTATGCTTCGCCTTTTTCGTATTCTCCAAAAAAGATGGGAATTATTTCGGATCGTACTAATCAACAAAAAAAAAAAAAATATGTAGACAACAATTTATTTAGGTCTTAAGATTAATGAAGATTAGTGCTCTCAGGAATCGTTGCAAATTTTGTTGAATAACCTCAAATACAAAAAACAGTGTTTTTCTATTCAAAAATGAGAATGTCCGAAAAACTTTAGATGATGGAGAAATTCTGAGATCGGATTTGAAATCGGGACTTCAAAAAAAAAAAAAAAACCTTTAGAAAATTATATGTAGTTGGATTCAGTTCGAAAAAAAAATACTTTAAATCTTCAAACGAAGAAAAATGTTCGTCATTTTAATTTAAAGAAAAGAATTTTTGTGGAACTTAGTTTTCATGACTGGGAATTAAATTCTATCGGTGAAAATTTGACTTCACCTGAGTTTGTAAAATAGACTTTATTTTTGAATGGAAATACACAAGTAAAACTTATAATTACAAAAAATTTACAAAAACATTAAAATTCATGCAAAGAAAAAGAAACGCATTCCACTAACCTTGTCATATTTTCAATTTCCAAATATTTCACCGCAACTCCGAAGCTCTGGAGTAGTAGTAGATATTGGGGTGAAATTTTAGACAATTTAGTACAATGTTAAAGAATATTAAAGTATGATGCTAGGTTAAAAACAGATTTTTCGAAATTTTAAACGAATAAGAATAGGGCTATCTTTTTTACATTTTATTAAAGCTAAAATGAACAAATCCCTATTTTAACTTTTTAAATAGGTATCCAAATGTCACTGACAATCGATATGTTTGCACGAATTGTCACTTTTTTAATTGTGTGCATCTGAAATTTATTCAGAAAATAGGTTATGATACTAGTAAAAAATGTTTGAACTTAGAACATTTTAGTAAAGAGTTTTAAAGTTAGTAAATTGTTAAGTAATAGCAGTACTTTAAAATTTTGCGTCTTTGTTAACTTATGAAGATTATTCTTAATATAATGTAGAACCAGAACCTTAGCAGCTTACAACTCTCTATTCCTATTCCTATGTGCGTGTTATTAGTAGAAATGGAGGGGACCTCTAATTTTCTGTCGAGTCCGAACGGTTAAGATGAGAGGCACTTTTTCATGACAAGCGATACTTTTGGAGAATTTGTCAATTTCTCACTCACTCACAAGAACTCCAAGGTCTTTAATACTTTGGACACGAAGTAAAATATGTTGCGATATTTTATAATTAAACAAACTGGGAACACGTTTTTTTGAAAAAGTTATTGCCTGGCATTTGGTTGGGTTGAGGTTTAAACCATTCTTTTGATACCACAACACAAAACTATTAATATCATCTTGAAGAATTAAACGATCATTTATAGATTTAATGTTTTTAAAAATGTTCATATCATCTGCAAAGATAAGTATTTCGCTATAACGTACACATAAAGGTACGTCATTAATAGCTAATATAAAAAGAAGAGGAAGTGACTACTCTGAGGAACTCCCGATTTTGCAATAAAAGGATTTGAAAAAGAGTCCCTGAATTTCACCTATTAAGATCTATTTTGGAGATAAGACGAAATCCAAGTGATGAGTCAATGTTTGTGATATATAGGGATCTGTACAAGTAACATGATTTGTCCAGTTTCAACGAGCCTTTGTCTTTGAAAGCCATAGAGGTTGAGGAATGATGAGTTGTTTGTTGAGCTGTGTTGAGGAATTGGAGTTTCTATAATTTTTCTGAATTGCAGGATGTTGAAGATGGCTGTAAGCCAAATAATTTAATTTCGTTCCAATCAGCTTAGTATTTGTTTCTTTATTGATAACTGAAGTATTGCTTCGAGAAACGAGTTTAGCCCTTTGGAGTAAAGTTTTGATGTACAAAACAATTATACCTCTTCGTTCTTCAAAAAATGGCAGGATGTCTAATATTGTAATGTGCAATAATAAAATCAATATAAAAAGTGGTCCTTATGAGAGTCCATTATTCTATGTGGCTTCTATTAGTAAAAAATTGTTATTTTTTTTCCAACAGCGCTTACGATTCCTACGATCGTATTTATTATAAACGTTGTCTAACTTTGGACAGCCTTCCAAGTTATAGACAAATATTTTTAATTGATATTTAAGAGTTATCTAACTTAGAAAACGGACTCGGTTGTCTAAACCTTGGCTAGTGTAATATTATATTTAATCAAATAAAGCATATTTCCAACTATTTCGGACTATCATGACACTGTCTTATTAGTCAAAAATCTAATAAATTCGCCTGCTAGTCTCTCAAACGCCTTTTCAAAGTTTAAGTATGGCAAGGATTTTTGGAGCTCAGTGCTCTAGAGATGTAGGTATAGCCGTGTAATAAAAAAGAGAGAAACCTTACTTGACAGAAATGTCACTTTAAAAACTAACATTTTGTAACTCTATCTACAGCAGCTAACCAACAAATAATCCATCTCAATTTATAATTTATCCTTCAGCTTAAAACGTATTTAGAAATTATCTTAAAGAAAAAAATCAATCCTTGGACTAACTTCAACTTTTAATTCAAATTAAAAAAAAAGGAAAGAAACAACTTCCATGCAAACGTAGCCTTAAATACAGAAACAACCGTCCTTCCTCTTTGGCATCTGCAATAATCCAACATTCATCCGCACACACACACGTACACAGAAACAAGAATACACACGGCAGATGTTATAGCTGGAGAGGGTATATAGTGTTCTGTGGAGTGGAGGGTTATTTTATTCTCGTCGTCATAGTCATACTCATAGTCGTATAGTAGGTATAGCTGTGTCAATATCTTACATTTTTGCTTCTACCTATATAGAGATACCCTATGTTTTATCGAAAAATTCAAAACTCAGCACAGAGCGCACAATCGTTTCACAGTGCTGATGGTGCTGCTGCATCAACCTTTGGATGAGAGGGTGGAAGAGTGGAATGGAGGTAAAGAGGTTTACTACGTACCTACAACAACCAGCACGAAGAGAGAATATAAAATTCGAAATAATACCATTTTGTCTGCCCCCGCTTCAGCTGTGTCCGTCCCTCTGCCATACGAAGTATCTCATTGAATCTCGTTTTTCGTTGGAAGGCATTAACCATAGCATAGCACCAACCATCCAACCAACCAGCACATTCGACCGAACGACAAACAACGAACAACAAAACGTACGACTGACTGTCGGTGTCGGTATAAAATAAAGTGCCCTCTGCCCGATGGAAAATCCAGATGATGTTGATGGTGATGATGAAACAGCAGTGCCGGGTGGTGTTATGCGGGGGAAGAGAATATAATGCTTCAAGGTACACCGACCGAACCGAACCCAAACCGAATGAATATAATAAAACTAGCAAAGCAAGCAAGCAGCAAGGCAAGGCTAGTGTTATAGAAGAAGAAACACACTGAATTTTAGAGGAAAATCGAAAATTCGGATCGAAAATCATTTTTTCTCTCCACCCAAGTTTAAGTCGAAGACCCCTAATCCCAATCCCTTGGCCCTTTTCAACGTTTTGTGTGTGTCTCGTAAAAAGGTTCTTCTTCGGGTCTCTTACTTTTGTTTTGTATCCGTCCGAGCAACTCGACTCGAAGATGGTTTTCTAACTCAGAGGAATAAATATATTGGGTAGGTATTGCCGCCATCAAATTTCGTTTGAAGAGACACCCGCATAGAGGTATGAGAAGGTGGAAGAGTTCAAAAGGGGACTACACAACTTTGCCTTCGTTCGCTTAGGTTTTTGGGAGTTTTTGTTTTTCATTTTGATGAATGCACATTTTGGTTTGCCCTTATGGTTCGTTATGTTTTCCTGGTTTTTCGTTTTCGAATTGAAAGAATTATTCGTCTTTTCAAAATGAATACCCAAATACTCTTTCGAATCAGAGAATAGAATTAATCGATTTCATCATCATCCCCATTTTTTTTGTATCGATGATCATAGACAGATTCCGAAGCAAACTAATCGGGAACTATTTGTTTGTTTGAGGATTGTGTTGTGCTATGCGGAGGAGCTTTTTAAAGATCTGTGACACAACAGCGGGTTTTTTTCCAGTTGCGTTATTGTGGTGGCATTCGTAGAATGCGAACCGGAAGTAGGATGTGAAACTGGTTGAATGGTGTAGTTCTCATTTCTCAGTGTTGAGTTTGGAGTGCTTAGCTTAGCTCAGCTTGTGCTGCTGTTGATTCATTCACCTGCCGCCCTTGTCGTTTCTTTATTGTGTGCTGTGCTGTGCATGCACGCTGCAATGCAATAGGTACATAGTCTGGTCTTTCTCAGTGCCTCAAATCGTGGTCGTGGACGTGCGGTGCATGTGAGCGCATTCCATTGGGGTGATGAGTTGCGATTGCGATTGCGACAGGGTAAGTTTAAGTTGTGTGTCTGTTTTTCTTCTTTTTTTTTTTTTCTTTTATCAAGTTCTCAGGATAAAATAGGTATGACGTGTGTGTTTTGGATTCTTTTTTAAGGAGATATGATTCAACAGAAAACATCAAGTCAATTCAGCATAAGCGTTTAGGAAAATACCTACCTACGTAAAACACAGGAAGTAGGTACCTATCTAGATACTTTGTGTTTTCACTTTCAAAATTTAAAGGTGCGTACCTACTGTTCAGTAAATAATATACATACATACATACCTAGGTGTTGTTTAACATTTTAATGATGAATCAAATGTTTGTCAGTTCCTTTAAATACTTCATCCGCATGGAAATGTTAGTTTACTATGTATTTGAGATATTTTTAAGCATTACCTACCTACTTAACATTTTATTTTGAATTTTTTGCAGAGTTATGAAATTTTATTAAATAAAAATAAGAAACTAAGGTATCTATTTATTAATAAAAAAAAGAGTGTGCGTACTTATGTACACGCGCTAGAAGTAAAACTTCTTTCACGACAACAGAGCAAGTATTTTTCAAGTCCTACCACTCAGAGCACCCGATTTGAAACTCAGAACCGTTGCAAAATCTTGACGCTGAATTTTGTAATTCGTGACGGGAATTTGTATGTCGGTTTGACATGTCACTGACAGCTCCATAGAAAAATTTTTTACCCCCATGCCGCAAAAGAAGTTTTACTTCAAAAAAACACAAAATGAAAGTCAGAAAAATAAAGGTAGGTACATATGTACCTATGTATTTGCGCATAATTTTAGACGATTTAGTAGGTACCTAGGATGTTAAAGCATTCTTAGTTTAATGCTAGATTAGAAACAGCATTTTCCAAATTTTAGCAACGTGCAATCTTTTTGACATTTTATTAAAGTTACAATCACCAAATTCCTATTTTAACTTTTAAGTACCTAGTAGGTATGTACCTAGCTAAATTTCATTTTGACAATTCAAAATGTCAGAATGGTATGTTTCCTTAATTGTTTTGTACCTACGAGTACGAACTGTCAAGATATGTTACCTAATACATGAGAATTTTTAGAAATGGTTCTAATTTTATCACACATTTCATCACATTTTTATTGATGTTAAATTAAACTGTTGTGTGTGGTCAAAAAATGAAAAGTAATTTCCCTTCCACAAATTTGGCAGAAGCATTGAATTCTTTCCCAATTTGACATGTATTAATACTCAGTGGTATAGTGTGGAAGGGCTTTTAGAAAATAGGTTAAAGCTAAGTACAGACGATTGTCAGATCTTACAATACTGTCAGATCTGTCAGTGAAAAAACTGTTCCAAATGTCTTACAATCGTCTGAACACACAATTTTGTCTGAAAATATTGTCAGACACGTCATCGTCAGGCGACAATCTGACAAAAAATTGTCAGGTATCTTACAATCGTCTGTACACACAATTTTTATCATTGTCAGTCGATTAGGACATTGTCAGACTCATTGGTCATTGTCAAATGTTTTAATTGAAAACATTTTACAATTGCTGACAGTTTCTTCATTGTTCGAAATGTCAATGAGTTGGTTAAAAAGAGATAAAAAATAGCTGACAATCAAATTGGGAAGAAATCAACCAACCGTGTGAACGGACAATTTTTCATTGTAAGAAATATGTCAATTGTCAGCTAATTGTTCGCTATTGTCAGACCATTGACAGTTCTGACAATATTGTAAGATCTGACAATCGTCTGTACTTAGCTTTAGTATGATACTAATTGCTAATACCCTAACATCAGGCTGTTTAAAATATTGCGCCATTTAGACTAAGGGCCCAAAGCTATTTTTGTGTGTGAGTGATAGCAAAAATTCACTGGTATATTTTTAAATATTTTTAGCCAGTGAATTTTTGCTGTCATTCACATCCAAAATTTTCTGTGGGCTCTCGGTCTAATTGTTTTCACCTAACGAAACTAGTAAACATGTAGTAACAAGTCCTGAATTGGTAGCAATATATTAACCCCTGCAAGAAAGCAATATATAATTCTGTCAGCTCAACTGAAACTAGTGCTTATTTTTATTTTATTTTAATTCATAGATATTTCATGATAATTCTTAACAAAAAGTAAGGCCCAATGATCCCGTTTGAGTACAATGTGTACCAGACAGTAAAGTGGCTGGCACATGAGACACGACCAGTGAATTGAGATTTGCAAATAGTCCTAAATTTTGACATTTCATTCACATTAGTGTTCGCTGAAACTGCAAATTTTTATGAAATATAAACAAGAAAAAAGAGTGTTTTTTTTGGGGTAGGTTTTTCCTAAATTAACGAGATTCTTCCACTGGTGAGATCGGGTGGAAATTCGACCAATCAGAAAATTTTGATTGTTTTTTTTTTTTTGTGATTTCTATTTCTTGGTTCTCAGGACGTGGGGAAAAAGAAATCTGCTGTGTTATTATATTAGTCTTTAATATAGTTTAATTCTTCTTCAATTATTTGACAATTTTGTTTACACTTTATTAGTCGCCTGGCTCTGCTTCGCATGGTATTATTATCTTATTCAATGGGAAGAATTAGAAAGGTGGTTATTTGGCTCAGATCTTCACTACGAGGGAATATTTCGTATTCGAGCAAATGTATGTTACTACACAAAAAACACGAAAAATTTTAAAATAACTCTTCAATTGGCGCCCAACATGAGGCTAAATTGTATCTGATTTAACCTATCATTTGGTGAACAACACAATACTAAGAGTGTCTAATAAAATAAAATTTGTTTCCATAGAAAGTAGAAAAATATACATATTTCCATCAAGAGTACGCTCCCGCTAACTCTTACAGTAGAACTCCGTTAAGTGGATAACAAACTAATTTTCTTGAATCAATCATGTAACTTTTTCTTCATCAATGACTTTTCTTATTTGTATAGGCATAAGGAAGAAGAAAAGGTAGAAGAAACTAGGAAGGGTGAATTTTACCAAGCCCAATTGCTTTTGATTTAATAGCTAAAGTACTTTCTACCACATCATCTGCTGTTATGTTACAAAAATAGTCCATTGAAATGTTACAAAAATTTTCATTTTAAATACAGTTGTGTTAGTGAATAGTTTTTAAAAAATTAATTTTCAAACTCGAAATTTTGAAAAAAAAAATTAAAAAAAAACATTTTATTAATTTTTCAAAAACTATTCACTAACACAACTTATTTTAAAATGAAAATTAAAGAAGAAATTTCTGGCTGTTCAAAAAGGTATAGCATGACATTGTAAGTTTAACCGTTGTTTTTAGATAATTTTTTTTTTCTGTTTTAAGTCAATTTTTTGGAAAATTGCCCCTCCCGCCTAAACGGGGGGAAGTAGACCTCCCTCCCATACGATTCTTTTCTTGTCTTAAACCAACCTACTTGCTCTAGCTTTTTGGTGCACCTTATACCGATCACCCTGTATATAAAAAAAAAAAACAATAAAAATAATTATTACTTCTTGGTGTGAACCCATTGTAGAATGATGGAATTTAAAAACTGGGTATACCAAATTTTTCGCAATTTGAAGTGTTTTTTCAATAAAACTGCTACAAAAAAGTTATAACCCTTTAAAGTAATTTTTTTGAAAATGTTCGTCGATCATTGGCTATATCTTTTTTATTTTCAATTTAACGGTAAAAAGTTTATCCAAATTGCAGTGAATTAAATTTTCTACTAAATTTGTCTACAATTTTTTTTGTGTCAGGCCTATATTTCTCAAGATATTTTGAAAAGGGGTATTTACCCTTTTTTCAAGATGCCGGCCAAATGGGGGGTTCCAGCCCCGAAAACCATTTCGTATGCTCACACTGATGCACTCTTTAGCTAAAAAAAAAAACTTACTATACTAAATGCGAAGGCAATGTAACATTTTAATGGACTAAAAGAAAATGTTCTTTTTATGAAATTATTTCATTGATGAATTCTAGAGAAATATTTTCTTGTGAATCAGAGGTATTCGGTATTTCAGAGCCAACGAACTTTTCAGTAAGCAAGTTAATATTAAGAGTTTCGGTGGCCTTGCAACGGGTTTTAGCAATTCCCATTATTTTTAACCCTCCCCATCTATTTTAACATATCTACATACAAAAATGGTGCAAACATGATCGATTTCCTTTGATTTAAAAAAAAAATTTTTTTTGTCAAAAGTTCTTATGTTAATTTAAGTCATTTCTTTAAGTTCTCGCCTATTCTTTAAAATTTTCTATGAACGAAGTTTTTGAGAGTGCCAAAACGGTAGCTTCTTTTTCTTATTATAGAGACTCTTGATTTTTTGTCCACCTCTTAGAGTTTTCAGTAGGTCTTGATGTTTTGCTGAGCCCTGACTGGAAACGTAAGTAGTTAGGTGAAACCTTACCGAATTAAATTTACCAGTTAGTCAATCACTTCAATATTATAACGAACGAAAATTAATCTTTCAGCCACTGCGGCATAATTACTTCCAAAACTGCACTCAATGTTAATCACATGACATGGGTCTCCCTCATGTCCCTTTTATAACTATTTAAAATATTCAAATAAAAAAATCTGCCACCGGGACACCCTGTACTTCTTAAAATAATGTAATTTCAATTTGTATGATTTTGTTTTTACAGTGGATGGTGGATCTCAATTCCAGGATGATATGCGGATTAATCGATTTCGTAATAATTTAACTTAGACGGATCAACTTAGTTAATCTATCGAATCGAATTGAATGTAAACAAAATATCGCAAATTTTAAGATAAATCGTTCACATATAACGCTGGAAAGCATGGGTTTTTACTTTTTAGCTTATCAAGAACATCAACCGCTGGAAATATTTCATTCTGCGTCAAATTCTAACCGTATTGGGAACATTTTTTTTTAGTTCGTTAGTCCCCTTTCACACGAGGAAGCAAGTTGCTGGAGATTTTTTGACGTTTTCTTTTAATTTGGTGCCCTTCTCACCCAAAAACTGAAAGTTGCTGGAAACTCAGTTTCCTCGTGTGAAAGTGGACCTAGATGTGGATTTTTTTCGGTGAACCACCATCCAATGCAGTAAGTTATACATTTAAAAATTTGAGAATAAAACAAAATTACAATTTATGTACATATGTGAACGCAACATAACACACTCTCTTTCTTTATTTTTTAAACAGATGAAAAGCATTCATATTTAGGCAAACCTTACACTGTCTTCTTTTGGGGTAAAGGATTATATCGTGAATCGTGGTGCGAGCCATAGCTGTGGATTGAAAAAAAATGTATTTATTTATTTAATCCGTTAAATACTAACGTTAAAATATGTAACTTATTTTACTCGAATATCAAAACATAAATTATATTTTTGTAAGCTAAAAAATTATATCATTGTGAACATTTTCAGTCAAGTTATGTCCAAGCCTGGGAACTCAATTTTTCTGAACGAATAAAATTATTTCTTTATTATTGAGTTATACTCTTTTTGAACAAAATTTATTTTTGGAAATTTGAAATTTGATTTTATTTTAAGTTGACTTTCTGCAAGAATATACCTACCAAACGAATAGAATAGATGGCGCATATTAGAACTTGAAGAGTATAACGTGATTTTTTTTTTTTTTTTTTTAATCACTGACAGAATGAATTGTAATTCTTTTTATGTTAAATGTCAGACTATCAGAGCAGGCATATTTATTACATTTTTGTCTACAGTGTCGTGATAGTCCGAAATAGCTTTTTAAAGCTTTTAAGAACAAATTTTAAAAAATGAGTTTTTGGGAGGGTTAACACAACCTTCCGAAACCTTGAAAAAGGACAGATTTACACAAGTCAATGCCGACAGACTGAAAGGAAAACTTCCTATAAGTATAGATTCAAACTAAGATTTAAGATCAAAAACATTTCAAAATTCGAAACGTTAAAACAAATATTTTTCATTCGAGTCCTGTAAAACTAAAAGTACATACTGTTGTCGCCATTGAACATGGCGATTTCCCCTTTTTTTTTTAATCAACGTTATCAAACAGTGCTTCTAATTTGGAAGTTCCACCAGACGTCATTTTCAAAAAAACAGCAAAAAGAAATTTTTGACAGCTATTTTCTGTTGAGAAACAAACTCTTTCAAAGGCGCGAATAGCGAACATTGTGATTTGTGAATTCCTTTTCTAAAATTTTTGTTTACACAAAATATTTGAAAATTATTGGTTAAAATGTTTTTACACTAATTAAACAAGCAATTATTACAAAAAAACTTTTATTTTTATTGAAAAAAAAACGCTTTAATTGCACTCAATAGATAGGTTGAATTATCATGCCCCTTTTCAGTTCCCAAAACTCTATTTTTATCCAATGTTCTGTCAAGATTTATTTAAAAAAAAATTTAAAGTTTTTGTCAATTAAACGAACAGACCTTTAAACTGTTTGGCTTCACTTTGAATTTGATTTAAAATCGGCCGGGTTTTGCATCTATAACGCCCTATTCACTCAATACATCTAGATTAAAACTTAAATCCAGATGTAAAGTATACAAATTCAATGTAAATACATCCGGATTTAAATTTCAATCTGGATGTATCGAGTGAATAATATGGGCTTAACAGGTTAAAACAAGAGATTGAAAAAACAAAAAATTGTTTCTGGAAAAGAACAACAACATTAAAATAATGACCAGATTGAATTCGGCAACTATCCTAGCAAGAAAGCAAAACAATTTGTAAAATAAAGCATGTACCTTAGAATTTTCTACGTACCTAAAATGGTTTGTGTTTGTGCTTTAAGTATACAAAATTGAAAGCTGTATACAAAATAATATGTTGTCTGAGATATATTTCATAATTTTGGTTGGTTTATGAAAAACTTAAAGCAATGTGTGTTAAGTGCTTTATTTTTTAAAATTTTTCACAAACTGGGTTTTTTTTCCAATGGAAATAGCTAACTGTGAAAGCTAATCATCCAAAAATTGTAGTCAGCTTTTTGTCAGCAAAAGGAATTGCATTCATATTTTTCATATTGCTAAAAGCTCTGAAATCTGAACTTGCCCCGTGAAGGTTCTCTTCTTTGTAAACTAGTCCCCTTTCACACGAGGAAACAAGTTGCTGGAGATTGTTTTACGTTTTCTTTTAATTTTCAATTCCCACCAATCGTAGACCGTTCAATCCTCTTACTTGGTGCCCTTCTCATCCAAAAACTGAAAGTTGCTGGAAACTCAGTTTCCTTGTGTGAAAGGGGACCTACTGATTTTTTGAGTACGGGAACAGCTTTGGAATTTACCCCTATTTGTGTCAAAATATATTTGTCTCAATATGTCTGTTTGGTAACTGCAACATTAAATATCTTGCGCACCATTTTTGTTCTCTTAAATCCTCTCTCTGCGCAACCGACCGTTGGCCAAGTGATTTGGTTCAAACTTCAAGCTATACGAAGTCGTACAATGTAGTTACCAAGCAGACATAATAACTGCACGAGACTCTTCACTTTAATGAAAAAAAAACAAACAATGTTCAAACCAAATCTGTTTACACATGTTAAATGGTTTGACAAAGCCCGCAAGTTTTTGAAAATCATCCATCATTGTTTTTCAAGCGGTTGCTTTTTGCGTTTATATGATCAAACATCGATGGTTGTCAAACTTTGTTGTCGAGCGTGTTATTCGATGTAAGTAACCCTAATGTGAATTTGTGACTTCGCGTGGGTAAGAAATAATCCCGAATGCTAAATCTCGAATAACAAAATCCCAAAAAAACAAACATTTTTTTTTCATACTACACGTAACGTACATTCAACTTATAGACTTCTAAAGAAAACCACAGAAATTTCATTGTACCTTTTTACACAGTCGTTTTTCTGAAAGTCGTTTTAATGAAACCGCGCCTAAACAATGAAGAGGGAACCTTTTGACGTTGTTTAGATTGGGAAGATTATTGAGTCCGGACTGGTGAGTGCCATCGTGTTTACATTTGAAACTTTGAGGCGCCTCATAATACATTGAAACAACAATTTCAACATTTCACACATTGAAACAACAACTAAGTAGACTCATGAGTCCGGTTGTTATGTTTTGTTTGTGCCTCACCAGATTCCTCACCCCACACTTCTCTTGTCTACGAACTGCCTTGATACCGGCCTCAATCTTCCCAATCTAAACAGTGCAGCGTCTAAGTCCATGTACATTTCAATCACTCAAAAAAAAGTCTTCATGTTGCAGCCGAGAATATTACTTGAACCTGGCGCATCGCTGGATTTTGGGTGGGATCTACCCTTCTCGTTTCTACACACTTAAAATCTACCTGTCTCAGTTGCACTTTTCAATAAAACGACTGTGTAAACAGGCACTTACCATTTAGTTTCCTCGTTTAAAATGTTTGAACAGATACCTGAACGTGGCCATTACAGCAACACAGATTTGTGAACATGACCATTTATTTGGATTAAATGAAAGCTGGCAGCACTGTGATAACGGTAAAAATTTTCTGAACAACGAAAAGACGCCATTAAATTTTAAAAGACCAAGACGAAAGAACACGGTTTAAAGAACTTTAAATTTAATTTTTGTTCGAAAATATTATATAATTTAATTAATTTTATTGAACTAAAGTAGTGCACAGTGGAAATTGTGAATCGAGTGTTAATTTTTAGAATTTTTTTTACATTTTTGTGTTCGCTTTACTTTTCGTGTTCATTCATGATCTAAATTGTCATTGTATATACAATGGTCCCGTGCCAGGAATTTCAGCGATACCAACAATAATTTTAAGTTAGGAGAGTTTTTATATAGCAAAATGGTAAATAAATGACAAAATAATAGTACTTCTATCATAATTTGACGAATTATATGTTTTACTTTTACAGTGAAAGAACTACATTGCTCAAGTGATGGTGACTGGTGAGTCCTAACTTATCTTTTTTATCATTATAATCTTTGTTTGATATACTCAAAATGTTCCTTGTCTATCGGTTAAACGAGATTTGCATTTCTCAGCCTTTGTATTTTAGATTTTTTTTTACCCTAATTCGACTTCGCTTGTGACCCATGGAGCTGGTTGTTAAATTTTGTCTTCTACACGGTATCGAATTCGATACAAATTAAAACCAATATTAGGTAGGTACTTTAAAGAATATTTCCTTCAAACCAATCGTGAAAGTTTCATCCGATTTGGAAAAGAACTAGGCTTCATACATCTAGCAAACAGCAGTTCCAGGGTCTTCTATACTCCACTGCTAAGGTGACCTTTTTGCCGAAACAAAAAGAAATATTGGATTACTTAACTGATATCATTTTCAGTCCAGCTTGATAAAGCCCTTAACTACCTATTTCCAAGTTATATCTATCATGTCGAAGTCCAGGGTACGTTCTCAACTTTTTGTCGGAATTTATTCACGACCGTATGATATGTGGCTAGTAAATTGCTTGGGTAACAGGGATAGTAGGTATTTCATTTAATTTTTCAATTTGTAAATTGCTTGGGTAACAGGGATAGTAGGTATTTCATTTAATTTTTCAATTTGTTTCTGTTTAAAATTTCCTTTAACTCCACCGATAGATTGAACATCTGTATCTTATGACAAAGACATCTTTCCTTTATAATACATTTAATCGAAATAATTTTAAGTTACGACAATTATAACTATTCTTTACATTGAAAAAACTACCATACTCTTATATCCATTCTCCCATCATCCTGTCTCTTACTGCGAATCACTGGAACTAGAGCTATTCGAGCTATCAGTGGACATAACTTCCACGTCATCCTGCGAGGCTTCCTTGTGGGCCCGTGTCTCCAATGCAACCGAATTGCCCGAAGAACCCATCGACATGTGCAATTCGCCCAGATTATTCCAATTAAATTGATTCTGAAAGGCATTCGGGACTTCGCCGGTCGAAGGGTTGCGTTGTATATCGCTGATGTTGTTCTGGTGCGGTATGCTCGCTCCGTTTATATTCAGCTCAGATTTTCCCAGAAATCCACTGCGCATTTCGATGTCTGTGGGATAGGGACGTCGAACATCGCCCTGCATCCAAGTCAGTGGAGCGCAGACGGCATTTGCCGCGCTTATTCGATGAGCGTATTTAATTAGCTCCTCAGACGACACCGGACGCTTCTTGGCTTGGGCAATGCTTGCGAGTTTCTGTCTTGCTTGGAAAAGGGCTGTGGAGAGAATTTGTTCGGCTTCTTTTAGTTGCTTTTGGAGTTTTTGTATCTCGCGATCCTAAAATAAAATAAAGAAATTTTCAAGAATCTGACACCTTCCTTTGTATGATTTTCAAAAAAAAAACTTACATGTACATCGACCTTAGCCCGCAATTCATCCATTGATTGTTCAATTTTTGCCTGTTCTTCGGCCAATTCCAACATTTTGCGAAATTCTTCATCTTTAGAAACGAGCAAGTCAACAAGAGCAGTATGTTCGGCACTTGATATCTTTTGTGTTTTTGGTGCTATGGTATTTTCAATTAATTCCCTTGAAAGATAATTGAATAAAAAACTAAATTTGATAATAATTTTAATTTATTTACTTGGAAATTAATTCAATATCATCAACTAAAAGTAAGAGACGCTCTTTTGTGCTTAAATGAAATGCCATTTCAATAATTTTGATAGATGGATGCAAATGCAAGCGAAAACAAAAAAATAAAAAAAAGTAGCTTTTAATTTGACAGGGATGTGGATTGTGGAATGTATTGTTGATTGGTTCGTGTATCTGATTATCATTTTTTTTTTTTGCATGGTAAGGAACCGCTTACATGATTCATTCGGAGTTTTCGGAATAAGCAATTCGTTTTATTTTTTCGATTCACCAGAATATTCCGGATAAATCAATCTGATTTTATTAATTCTAGAAAATTTCATTTCCATATAAAAAGTGGAATGTTGGACGTGTTTATAATTATTTAAAATCAATACAAAGGTTTGTCGCCATATATTTTACGCGTTTATTGTAGTCTTATCAATTTCCCACTATCTTCCAAATTCACTACATTCAACACTTTTGTACAAAAGCGAACAAAATGTATCTTCTTTCTCAAGTTTTACAAAAGTTAAAGTTAAGATAGAACCGCACTAGGCGGAATTGCACTTCAGCGACACCGTGCGCACTTTCGCACGAAACTGAAAGAAACTTCACGTCGCGACACAGTTGGTCAGATTACCAACTTTGTCGCATAGTGTCGCGTCGTGAAGTGCATTTGTCGCCTAGTTCGATATAGCTCATACAATTTCCTACAAATAAGTCGTGAAGTTCAGTTCCACTGAAGTGCAGTTCCGCCGAGTGCGGTCCAAGCTTTAAACCGGTCTTAACTTTTACACAAAAGTAAAACACCAATACATATAAATAAAGAATTATCACTGAACTAGCCTTTTTCTTGACAGGAATGGCACGCCAGACTCAATTTCCGTAAATTTCTTTTTGCGTTTCGTTACCGTATGTGTGTGGATTTGTTTGCTTTTTTACTTTTTGCCAAAAGTTTTGAATGTAGTTATTTTACGCGTATAATGTAAAATATTGTCAATTTTCCAAAAAGGAATACATGAGTATGCAAATTTAATGTTTATGTTGATTCAATTGTTTTTCATATCGCCGAACAACTGATTGCTACCCTTTTTGTTCCGAATTTTTTTCTTTATTCCTTCCATTCTGGTTAAGCATTTTTCATCTATTCTATTCCTTATCCGAAAAAATAAAGGAATACACTAACAATGAAAGGCCTTTTAGGCCAGGTTCACAAATGCAACTGACAGCCCTATTCTGGCCAACCTCACTGATACCTCACAAGTCACAACAACCTCAAGGTGTAGGTGAACTCCATTTTGTGAGGTTTTCGTATTCTGGCCACACCCTCATAACTGTGAGCCTCACAAGAACTACCGAATAGCCAGAATAGCCCTGTTTGGGTTCGATTTTGAGCACAATGGGCTTATATAGGATTGCGCGCACATGCATGTGGCGGACTCATATAATTCTATGTTTCGATTTTGAGCACAATGGGCTTATATGGGATTGCGCGCACATGCATGTGGCGGACTCATATAATCCTATAGTACTCAAAACCGAAACCAAACTGTTTAGTTGCATGTGCGCGCCTGGCCTTAATAACTATATTAAATATTCCCCCAAATATGATTCAGATACGAAAGAACATGGGTTACAAAAACAATTTGGAAATATGTTTATTTTATTGAATAAAATGTAACATTATCCAAGATTAAGACCACCATCCGTTGTCTAACTAAGATAGCTCTTAAACATCAAATACAATACATAACTTGGATCGCTCTCCAAAGTTAGACAGTATTTATAAATACGACCGATAATGTGTTAAACTATATTTTAACTAATGGCCAGTTGTACAATAGTGGTTCAGTCTCGGTTCAAGATTTTAACTCACCGAATTCGGCGGATTAAGGGCCAGTTGTAAAAATATTTAAACCGTGGTTTAGCAATTTTTATCCATCGATTCCGGCGGATTAATTGAGTTTCAACAGTGGTTCAATGTATGTAATTGGTTATTATCACACACTTGAACAGTAAACCACTGTTGAAACTCAATTAATCCGCCGGAATCGATGGATACAAATTGCTGAACTACGGTTTAAATATTTGTACAACTGGCCCTAAGTAACTTCAACGCTGGTTCAAGTATGTAATTGGTTATTATCACACACATGGACGTCCATGATCACACACTTGAACAGTAAACCACTGTTGAAACTCAGGGCCAGTTGTACAATAGTGGTTCAGCCTCGGTTCAACATTTTAACTCACCGATTTCGGCGGATTAACTAAGGTTCAACGCTGGTTCAAGTATGTAATTGGTTATTATCACACACTTGAACAGTAAACCACTGTTGAAACTCAATTAATCCGCCGGAATCGGTGGATACAAATTACTGAACCACGGTTTAAATATTTGTACAACTGGCCCTCAATTAATCCGCCAAAATCGGTGGGTAAAAATTGCTGAACCACGGTTTAAATATTTGTACAACTGGCCCTAATACAAATTAGGTAATTTCGTTGAAAATTTCCAAATTCGATTCCCAAAATTATCTCATTTCCAATACATAAATTCACATTTCGAAATGAGGTAACTTCAACTAAATTCGCACGAAATTCTTCGGTAGGAAATTACTTGAAAACTTCTTTCGCACTCCTTTTTCACTCGTACTACTCCAACTGCTTCGATTGATGTTCCGAGTAAAGCCTAGTACGCAGATCGCGGTTAAATTTAGCTCCCACTATTCTCTCCAAACATCAGCAAAAAACCTTTGCTAAATTTTGACATAGAGCATGCGTTGTGGAGAATATGTAAAAGAAAGCAGCTGTTCTCCGAGATGAAATTGTTTTCAACCATTTGAATGATCTTTTTTTTATTATTGCAACTAAATTTTATCAAATAAAATGGATTCTTTTCTTTGGTTGAGATAAATCGTTTATTCCGAAATATTCCTCCATTTCAATTTTTGTTTTCACAAAACACAATTCATACAAAATTCAAGATTTACAGAATCTGTTAAAATTCAGCTTGAGAATTAATGTGCGGAACATTTATTTCGTGCGCTAAATTTTGACATATGTGATGTACAGTAAGAAACAAACATTTGAATTTTTAGCTGGAGCTGCGTACCTTTCGGCTAAAATGCTTTCCTTAATTTTAGATGAGCTAAATTTTGGAGAGAATTTTGTATGGAAGCTAAAATTTAGCGCGATCTGCGTACTAGGCTAATGTTTTCGGAATGTTTTTCTGTTCCTAATTTCACTGCACTAGACTAGGAACACATAAAAGTTTTTCGTCGGATTACTTGTTAAAGCCTAGTATACAGTTCCTCCTCGAAAAAAAAAATACATGTAGTTACTTCTTGTGGAAGTGATTTTATCGCAGAAAAAAATTTTGACGTTTGAAATTTTACTATCGAACTGTGAACCAAACCTATTAAAAAATTTTTATATTCACCACGGAAACTTTTTCGCGCAAAACAATGTTGGTGACATTGTTTTGTGGAAAAAAAGAGGACAACGAATACAAAGTTTTTATTTCAACTCAATTTTTGTTTCTTCCGCAAAAAAAATTCTACCACTTATGTTTTTTTTTTGGTCAAAAGAACTGTATACTCGGCTTAAATAACAAATATCGAAGTGAGTTCATAAGAAAGCAAATATATTTTCAATTCCGATTGGAATCAAAAATACTTTAGTCCGAATCGAAAATGACATAAGCTTTTCGACACATTGCTTTCGAACACATCCCCAATTCTTTCACTTTTCTATTACTTCAGCAACATTACCCATAAGATAACCATAAAATGAGATCATTTTTCCAAACATTTCCCAATTGTAAATAAAAACATTAAATCCATATACAAAAAGGCGTCTATGTGTTAGTTCAGCAATACACATACTTCTATCCATTTTACAAACGTCAAAGAAAGAGAAAAGCTTAAAAACAAGCTTTTTCATACACCAACGTAACATTTTAGTAGAGGTGTATTTTTAATTTCCATTAAAAATAGTGACATTCCATCGCTCGGCGAACTAGCAGGTTAATTTTTTCACAAATACTGTGCTTGTAACCATTTTATTCCGTTATTTTGTGGTCGTCGTCTTTCGTTTGTCTAGTCTCGCAGGTCATCATCATCATCACAGCTTCAGCTTTCGTGGAGCGTGAAAATCGAAAACAAAAAATTAAAAACCATTTTAGACTCCGCCGGACTGGAGACCCTAACGGAAGAAAGATAATAAAATACAAAAATTGCATTTCGTTGTCTTGTCTCCTCGCCGCCCTTTTCCGATCGTATTAAATAAAACTACCGTCGTCGTGGAACAAACACAACAAGCCAAGCAGTCTATCTCTGTATAATTCAACAACGATAACAACATCAAGTAAACGGGTTTGTTCACTAGTTCACTTATTTCCTTTTCTCCTCCTACTCCTCTCCATGTGTTGATGGAAAAAAGTGTGTTCATTTTATTTGGTTTCTCAAATTAATTACGATCAATTAAAACCCCACCCCCTCATCTCACCGTCATCGTCCTCATATTCCACCGATTCGTCGTGCGTTATTCTCGAATCTCGTTCCTCCAGGCTCCCAACTCCCAACTTCCAACACCAACGTTAAATCTCCCATTTATTTCTTCCTATTTCAATTCATTTTCAGGTGTAATTGAATTAATTTTTACTGATTTATTATTTCTTCCCTCGGCTCTACCCGATTGTGAGTTTTTCCTTCATCCATTTACTTTTCGCATGAATTTTTTTTCTTCTTAATTTAATTTTTGGGTCAAGTGGTGTTACAACCTTACAACGACGGTAGTGAATACTCTGAATAGTGATGAGAATGGTGATGTGATGTTGTTGTGTTGTGATGCTAGGGTGATGCTTCTGAAATCTGAAGCCCTGAACACAGGTCACAGCCTCTCGAATATTTCAAGTGTGATGTGTGGTTTCGTCGTGTCGGTGTGAAAGAATACCTTTGACGATTTGCAAAGGTGGGCGCGGAGCGCGGGGCGAAGGCAACGACAAAGACGAAGCTCTGACGACGACTACGTCAACAAATAAAAAGTAGATTTTCATATTTTCTTGTTTTTTTTTTTTTTTTTTATTGTGTGTTTCACAGAAAGAAGTGTCGTCAATCGTTTGTGGTGGGAAAATGTGTTTGAAGTAGAAAAAAAATATATATTAAATAAAAGAAGAGTGTTTTATTGAAATTATTGTTGTTGCTTAAGCTTTGATATTATAAACATACCACCACCCATTGGACGGACCACATTAAAAAGAAGTTCTTCGTGGTTCTTTCTCTTATTCTTTCTTCCGAGAAAACATCTGGATACCTACCTGAAAATTGTGATGTCTTACTGAAAGAGATCTATCTATAAACAGCAGCACATAATAAAAGGTGAGTCGTAATCTCTTTTGTTTGCGGGTAAATTTATCTTTTCCACCTGTCTTGTGTTCTATGAGTGCCACCCATCAAAAAATGAAAATATCTTTTATCTCTAGTTTACTTTGAGAACAGTATTGTACTCAGATGAATTGTAAACTCTTGACCGAACTAGGTACCTATCAACAACTCCATCAGTCACAATCAGCATTGCCAAATCTGTAATTTTTGTATCCATTGAATGTGATGCGCTTTTTTGTTTATTGAGGAGATGAACTTCATTGGGTGCCAACTCATAGATGGTTCCAAAAATAAACATTTTGTTGATTTTCATGATACCCCATTAAAAGAAATATGAATTTTATGATATTAGATAAGAATCTTGTTGCAATCATAATAGAAAAGGTTACCTTTGTAAAAAATAAAAAAAAAATTGTGGCTTATCATTTTTTCCAACAACCTCTTTCATTCTTCCTAATGGCCCATTCAGTTCAGTAAGAACTATCGAAAAAATCCCAAACAAAGGAAAAATTGTGTAACAAGTTGAAATTTGACTTACCATCAGCCCTATTCTGCTTAACGATTCAATTGAAACATTCGATTCACGTGAATGTTTTATTAAATTTGCATTAAATTATTTTTTTTAAATCTTCTGGCTTTCGGGTCAAAATCTTAAGTGTATTTTTTTTTTTGGAAATTCTCAAGAAAATTCATTGTTTATATAATTTTTATCGAAATTTATAAAAAAAATTAGAGCAATCGTTACCCTCCGATGGATAGCGGGGGTCTAGACGTAATTTTGATACAATCGAGAACAGGTAGTTCATAATTTAAGTCGGTCGACTGTGTACGATTTGATTAAATAAAATTAGCCTAAATCAACCTAAATCAGTTAGGTATAAAACGAGTGAAAATTCATGAAAATGTTTTTTAACTTAGAGTTATCTCAGCTCTGACAAACTAGCACTTAGAAGTATAGAACAGGAGAATCTGTTTCTCGCTCATTGGGAAACCATGAGCTCAGAACTCCAGAATTCCAGCTAAATACCTACATATAAAGTTTCCTACAGGCACAACTCAACAAACCGATAAGAAAAAATTGGTATGAATCTAATCCCAGCCCACGATTTTCACTTGAAAAAAATGTAAAATGTGAGATTAACACAATCCTAGGGTTATTTTGGAACTGTAAGATTTAACTTAATTGGAAACCAAGTCAACAAAGGCAACCTGAAGTCATCTTATTTACTCGTTTGATTTTCTTATTCCCAAAATTAGAAATTAATTCAATAGGTTGCTTGTTTAGCTCCTAGTACTTTGTTGCACAATGTGAACTGCGTTTGGAAGCGTTCTTCACTTACGTAAAGTATTCCAATTATTGCGGATTCATATCATTTTCTTGTATTCGCTTGATTTTTTTAAGAACTCTTAAGTGACCTTCGCCTGGGGCGCACTGGGTCGCCCTGAATTCGCTGTGAGGTGTTTATGTAGCACTTTTTGTCACCCTAGGTTATTTTCACTGTGTACGATTTCTGTTCGGGGTGAGCTCTGGCTCACGAGACCCAGGTTTTCTCTTTGCGTAAGAATTCAGAGCTGTCAAAATTCAATTCAGCTAATGACTTTCAGGCAAGAACAAGTGTATTGAATTGTCGATGTCAAATTTCTTGGTAAATACCTGTGAGATATTTTGTTATTTACATATTTGTTTCATGTTATTATAGACGAAATTCCAAAATATACAATAGTCTAGGTATAAAGAAAGGAAATACACGCAAAAATTAAAAGGTGAAACTTGTAGCACGGAGGCGTTCGATTTAAAATAAGCCCTAAGTTTTTGGCAATTAATTGACATTCACCAGGGCGCCCTCTGGCAGAGAACATCGAACAAACCTAGTTATAGTGTTAACTTCATAATTTTTTTTCGTAGAATTCTTCGTTGGTCCTTATTAACTTTTTGTTATTCAACTTATTCTCTACTATACAACACAATTTCTCTACTATACAAATCTTCAACCTATTTGAAAAGAGGGAAGATGTCCTGAATTTTGACAAAGTGTTTGCCAAAAACAATTTTTCACTTAATACCATTAACCAAGCTCAATAAATCTTTACAATAACATATTATCTTCTTACTTTGCAAATTTCAACATCTGCTGCTTGCCAAAAACACTTAAATGTATTATAGGGGTCTCTCCTACCTAGTTCAAGTTTGGCTTCCAAATTATGGTATTAATTATGAAAAGGATGCGATGGAGATTAAGAAATATTGTTTCCAACTCTATGCTTTTACCACCAGGCCCTCATATATTGCTTAAAATTATAATTGTTCAGTTGATGTAAAGTCTGCGGTTCTAATTATTAAGCCAGTCCCACGGTGAAAAATCTCTGAGGGCTCAGAAATTATTTAAGTGGAACAAAAAATTTCACCTGAACGCTGAGGTTTTTGTGCGTAGGTTTGTGAAACGAAATTTGTTTGTATTTAATTCTCAATGTTCTTTCTCAGCCAAAATAGCTGTTCGTTTGATAAAATAATTGAAATTTTTCTGTAGTGTGTACATACGAAAGCGATAAATAAATGGAAGATAAAGACGGAATGCTTAAACAATTAGATATTTTAAGCAAAGTTGAAATTTTGCTTCCAGAAATTCAGTACGAGAATTATATACCTACCTAACAAAGTGTTTTATACTGAGCGGAGAATCTTGTTCCGAGAATCTGGTCTCAATGTCAAATTGACATTGAGCTCTCAGTGAGATTTTTATTTTGTGGGAAACGGATTATGACTGGTCACGTTCGGGGATCAATCCAAAGCTATCGGGATAGGTTTGTGTTGTTGTAATCCCTTGTGACAAAACAGCTGATGCAACAACAACCCAACGTATCTGAAAATTTTTGGATGCGTGGATAGCCTATCTGTTAGTTTACGTAAGGACTGCCACTGATACAAATGAAAAGGAAATTATTGATGAATGATGTTATGGAGCCATTATACAATAAGGCTGAAAACATACCTACCTACTGGAGCTGCGAGCAGAGCGGAGATGCGAGAAGTGAGCAGGGCGACGAAAACAAACAAATGTGTTCTTATGAGAGCGCTCATACTGAGGCATCTAGCAACGAGGTATCAGTTCTCATAAGAAAGCATGTGTTTGTTTTTAACGCTCTGCTCACCTCTCGCATCGCCGCTCTGCTCGCTGCTCCATTATGTTTTCAGCCTAAGAAACAATCGGTCTCGGAAGACGATATCAGTTGATCATCTGAGTTTTTTCAAAATTAAAAAAAAAATTAAAAATTCATGTACAATAGGGTAGTGACTACTTAGTGTTTGGGTTCGAGCCTTATTGTATTTAGCATTCTTTTCTATATCTATGGCCACGAGGAAAACCGCACAAGTTGATTTTTAACATTTTTCAGTAGAGACGTTTGAATTTTTTTTTATAAAAAGTTCAAAATTACAAAATGCTCTGGAATATTATCGGAAAAATCTTATCGCCTTGAAACTAGTATGGATTTAAAGAAAAATTTCGGCTCCATTTTAGTATGATACAAAATTTACAAAAAAAAATTCGGACACGCTGAATCTAATCACAAAAAATCTCAATTTCGTCTAAACTCACTTATCAGTGAACCTACTATCTCGACTGGCAAACAAAAGTTAGGAATCTCATTCATGAATCATAATTGATGGCGAAATAAAAAACAGAAATTTAAGAAAACAAACCGCAGGTGTCTGAATCATGAGTGATCGTAGATGCATAAGTACCAAATCTGTACCAAAACGATTTTTTAAATTTCATATTCAATTTTAGGTTTTGTTTGGTTTTTTATTTGAATTTTAAGTTATTAATTAATTTCTTTTGATAAGTTATGCAGAAAACAAATTGATTGAAATTATTGTGTATTATTATCAGAATATACGTCAACTGACTGAGATACTGGTTATCGGTTTACCACTTTTTAACAATTGCGAATAAATGCATTAAATTATACCTATGATATAACCTCTGAATCAGAGTCGAGACTTCTCTATTGACTTTTTTTTTTGTTGCAAATTGTGTCAGAAAGTAGTTAAAGGGTTATAAGAAACCTAAAAAATGTACGAGTTATTTTTCCGAGTCAATTTTATTTTCAAAATTGAGGATCGAATCTCAGCCTCTGTCACTTTAACTGTTAAAAGTCTGCCTCGCATTGAACACAAATGTGCTGTGCATACATATATTTAAACGTCAAAAAATAGATTTGACGAGTTGAGGCAATAACCTTACTCTAAATAATTTAATTAAAAGTTCAATAGTGACCTCAATTCCAAAACAGAAGTTATTTTTCCAATTTTCTTCATCTTCGTTCTTACTCTAAGAATTTATGAATCACATTTGTTAACGCAAACACTAACAGGTATAAATTTACGAATACAAAAATCATCATCACATCATGAAGTTCAGTATCACGAAGCAAAACAAGATATCATTATCTTCGCAGAAAGGTGAACAAAAATCGATGTTCTTAATTTACAAATGACGTCGAAAAAATATGAAATATGTAGAAAACTCCACATTTATGGCAACACTGAACGTGAACACACTAATAGTTCGAGGTTAAAGAAGGTGTTTCTTTTCTGGTTTCACTCCGTTTTTTTTTTTGTTCAAACCTTTACTCGACTCCTTTTCTAAACGTTGGAGCCAGCTGTATAGCCACAGACAGTCATCATAGTCATAGTCTGTCCAGGCCGTCGGTCGTCATTGTGGTCTTAGTAGCTTTTGCCAACGAGACATTTTTATTTCCTCTTTTCCTCATCTCGGTTGTTGGTTCTTAGATCTTTTGGGTTTCATTTTCATATATCTCACCCCCCTTCATCTCTCTCTCGGGGAGTTTGGGACGTGTTTCATTTGGGATTTCTGTGCAGCGCCAGCAGCAGCAGCAGAATACAACAATACCCACAAAATTGTGTGTGCTTTTTGGGTGTTTTGAGGAATTTTCATACTTTTTATTTTTTTTTGGTTTTTCGATTTGGAGGAATGTAAACATCTCAAATGGGGTTTTCTGGTTCAGTGCTCTGGCAATGCACAATCTTCTAGGAAAATGTCTCTTCTGTTTGTCTGCCTTATAAACCTCTTTTTTTGTCGTTCTTGTTGTCGTTTGTCGTTATTTTATTTTTGAGCTTAGGTAGTATGGTAGCAAGCACCAGCAGCAGCAGCAGCAGCTGAGTCGACCTTCGAACGAAATACTGTACAAAGCACAAACAAAGAGCTTGACTTCGTTTTTAATGGTGTTTTTTTTTTTGTTTTAACTTGTTTTATTTTTTCTTGCTTCTTTATTCTCTTGGAATGGGGAACCGGTTACAGTTTTTTTTTTTTTGCAAATCGTAAGCATTTTTTTAGCGCTTTTTTTGTATTATTGTTTGGGATATTTGCTTTTGAAAGAGATGAAGTGTATGCAAATTAGAGAGAAAAAAAATGAGTCAGTAAGTGGAGAGTTATATAACGGTGTATCTAACTTAAGATAAATTTACCTCCTCAACCAATATAATAGGTAGATTGATTTAAACAATACAAATAACGAAATTTTTTCTTGTTGGTCTTGGCAACATTTTAAAATATAAAAATATCTGACCAAACTAATTAAAGGCTTGTAGATCTGTTAAATGATGAATCAATGATGATGCTCATTTGAGTAAAATATGGAAATAAGTAGAGACGGGTCATTGTAACATTTATTTCAATTTAATTGAATTCTGATAAATGACTGGAAAAAAAGCCAGTTTCACTTACTTAACTTTTGACATGTGAAGCTTAGCTTGGCTCTTTACGTCTTTTGTTAAATTATAATTTTATTTTATTTAAATGTGTGGGGATGCCCTTGTATACATTATGTACGAAAAATTAGCAAACAAAAATAAAAAGCTTTCGAAAAATCAACCGAGACTTAAAAATACTCAATGTCATCTTTGGTTTGTGGTTGGTTTTCAAGTGCTGTCTTGAAAAAAATATTATGTCAGCACATATTATGTATGTATGTAAGATATTTTACATTATTGGCAAGTTTTTGTTTTATTTTACTATCAAGTTGTTAAGTTGAATTTCTCCCATTTTGAGATTTATGGTCTTATTTATAAATATTGTCTGACATTGTATAGCCGTCATTTTAATTTGATGTTTAAGAGTTATCTAACTTAGATAACGAACTCGGTTGTCTAAACCTAGGCTAATGTAACATTTTATCAAATAAAGCATATTTTAAACTATTTCTAACTACATATCTAGACACGGTTTGTCTAACAAGTAAAACAGTCTACAAAAATACGCCTGTTGCAGTTTTTATTAAAAACAGAATTAAAGCTTCTTGATAAAATAAAGCATATGCAATTAATTTAAAAAGCCTTTTGCAAGAGTGATCGAGATTCGGAAACTGAAATCTCTTCTGAAGTTTTCATAGAAACTCACTCTTGCTGCGAAGTAACTTGGCGAGATAACTTGGTGAGGTAACCTGGCCTATGCAGGATCAAATCCAGTTTCTTATAGCCCAATACGGAATGATTAGAGGGACCGACCCATAAAATTCGTCGCTTGCGTTTCGTCGAAGTATACAACACTTAAATACACACTTATGGGAAGCGACGCATGATACAACGCTGGATACAACGCAATAAGTAGCTGAACTTTTAACTTTTCTCTTCGATATGTCCGTTGACATAAGATGTCAATGGCTTGTTCGATGACTTGAATGGATTGGGTGTACTACTATATTGTGCTCTGAACTCTTTCTAAGGTGTGTTATGTGCCTCTTTATTCGTCCTAGTTTACTTGCAATCAGTTTAGTTTCAAAAGAAAAAAATATACATAACAAACCTAATCTTGTATGTATGTTATCTCTTCCGAAAATTTACTTTATAAATTTGTACGATTCATTCGGTGACCCCTATCCGCTTCATCCGTCGACGTTAAATAGGGTTTATCAAATTAAATCTACTTTTTTTTTCTTGAAATCAAAGAAAGTCCTTAAAACTAAGGTTGAGAAATTCTCTATAACAATTTTAACATTTTAAAATTAAATCTTTTAATTGGTTTACATGTTAAAATTTTTTTGAACTTAGGGAATACGCTTTGAAATAGTTTTTTCTATTTTAATTAATATAATTTATATATCGAAGTTTAAAGTGCAGAACCTCGTAAGTCGTTCGTTTTTGTATATTTTTCAGAATTAAAAAAAAAAACTCCAAATTTTGTGAGGCGATCTATAGTAAGAGGTATGGAATTCTGCCTTTTTTTCTGTAAAACAACATTGGATTGGATTCTGCAGATTTGTTTGTATTAACATTTTTTTTAATTTTTTGCACCTTGGAGGTCTTGCACTTTAATCGTCGATATGTACATACCGTATATATATCTGTCAATTTGGATGCATTTAGTATGTAAACGAGCCAGTTATTTCAAAAAAATTAAAAGCTCGGTTGTTGACAGTTTACCCCTATCTGAAAAAAACACTCTTTATTTGCGAACACTCAAGATTATTCCTTGTATTATAAACATAATCAAATAAACCCCATAATTCGTCTTAAATATTACTTCCATGATTTTATTCTTTAAAACACTTGGTCATTTGTCTTAAAAATCATCATCATAATTATACCAGTTTGTATTTAGTCTTAAAATCCAACAGATTGTATTTTTTAATAGGAATCGTGGTTCGTTGATGCGAATCTTAACGAAAATCCCATACGGAATCAAAATTTTTATATAAATGTTGAATTAGCAATGACTTTGGCGAATTCGTGTGCAAACTATAACAACCACAAATTGGGTATCAAAACCAAAAGTCGGAAGTGTAATAAATCTTGGCAAGTTTTCTGCATTTCTATATATAAATTCGTGTATAACCCCATTAAATATGGAGGAAGTGTTCTCCCTTCCATTCAATCTTCCAAAAAAAAAATACTCATAGTAGGTATAATACTGAACTCTTGTGATTTCAAGGAGCTAAATGTATCCACTATACCTACTACCAGTATAGGTAGGTAGGTAGGTACCTACTATACTACGAGTATTATAAGACCAACCTACTTTTGGCTTGAAATAAGTGCAAAAGTCCTTCGAAACAAAAGCACACAAAAGTAAAAGAAAGAACCATAACCTACCTACATAAGTTTGCCTGAATTGAATATGTGTGAATGCTGAATCATTTAGTAATAATTTATCAAAAAAAAAAAAAAAACTTCAAAGTCACAAAAAAATAATATTTTATGAATGTAGATAGGTAGGAATATAGTATTTGGATAGAAATACGATGTGTAAAATCGTGCTATACATACATACATTCCATTTACTATGAGCTTTGTTACTACGAGTAGCTGTACTTATTTTTTTTATTTTCCTTACATTAGTACATTTACTAAAGGTGCTTGAAATAAGGTCAAGTAATGGAGAAAAATCAAATTGTGATACAAAAAATGTACTCTGGGAATATATTGTGTCTTATGTCCGATTTCATAAAAAAATTTAAATGAAATGATTAAGTGAATACAAAAATCTATTTAAAAGAAGGAACTGGGGTAACATTAAAAGCGTCAGAATTATTTCCTACCTACCTACTCTACTATCCTCTAAACATGCTCTTATGTGCAAGAAGCTAAGTTTTACTATGTATTAATTATTTTGTGGTTTGACAGAATTCAATGCGGATTCGTGGTTTTCTTTTTTTAATATTATACTACCTTTATCTTCAAATCTCGCGATTTAACATACACATTCATTTCGTCAATCTAGTATAGTTTCCAAAATTGAACTTAGCTATTGCTCTGGATGCACTCATTCGAAACGATAATTTTCATCGTTCATCAATACATTTATAACACTTGTAAAAAACAGCAAAAATATTATGTTTATTTTGTCACGTACTGTCCAAATTAATCTACATACTTGTAGATGTTTTCGGAAGGCGGATACCAAAAACATAATACCAGGTATTCACGATTCGATGCAACTGGTCTAGTCGTATCGTTGCAAAAGTGCAAACGTGTAACATTTTCTTGTGATGACAACAACAAAATATATTGTGATTTAAATTTTACAGCATATTTTTCTATATTTTTACTATATTCTTACGTATACGGTGTACCCCATCCCTATGGCGACAGAAAATTACAAAAACAGAATATGTAAATTTTTGACTCGTGTATGTATTTGATAGCACTCCAAATGTCATTCTTAATTTCAGCTGGTATTCGTTTAATGAGTCGTATTGATAACCCTGAGCATTTTTTTCACAATTATTATAAAAATTTATTGTATTAAAAAATCGGCATTTATAAAGATATTCTGATGATTTTTCACAAATTTTATCTTGCTCCAAATTTAAAAAAAAATTATAATTTAAAAAAATGTCTGGATATTATTAATTATATTTTAATGAATTATTTTTTTTGGCTGACAGCCAGCGCCTTTTTTACATTTAAAAAATAAACAAATTGGATTTCTTTATTTAACACTTTTTTAACTTCTGATAAAAATTAAAAATTATTGGTCGGTTTGTATTTCTTATATTTTGGGGGAACCCAACAAACTCATCATTTTTAATCGATTTCAAGGGTTCACTCATTCAGAAATCCATTGATGGAACAGTGCTAATTTCATTGACTCACAATGAAGATTTGTCTTTGCATTCGTGAATCTTTAAACAAAAGCTTTTTGCTGGGACAGGCACAGTGGTTACATATTATTAAAACCAATTAACAAATAATAATTTTAATTTTGGTATACTTTTTTTTAATACAATTAATTGTAATTTTTTTATAATTAAAAAATTGTTTTTGAACCCAGAATCAATTAAAGTGGAAGGTACAAAAAATTGTGAGTGCCAGGACTCAAGGTTTAGATGTGTAAACATCAATTTTCGTGTCGTAGTTTTTTTTTTTATTGAACGTACCCAATTACAACGTTATGTGTGACATATAACGTATTACACGTAAGGCTTACGTTTTTACCTTACCCTACCGCTGGCATGGATATTTAGGTACTCATACAAAAAACACTAAGTTACACTGCAGTTTATTTTGACGTTACAATTTGAATGTATTAGTGCTTCAGTGGATTTTGACCAGTGTTGCCAGTTTGAGAAAAAAAATGCGCAGTATGATCATAAAAAAAACTTCAATAGATAAGACCTTTCCGAAGCAGATTTTTTATTTAAAAATAAACTTGAAAATAAAAATAGAATGTTTATAGATTTGAACAATATTAAAAAAGTTTTTGAAAAACAGATACAAAAACTTAAACTAAAAAACTTTAAATTAATCATTTAAATTGTATGTGAATTTATTAGAGTAGTTTGAAAAAACTTCTTTTGAAGAAATAAATGCACATTTGATTTTTTGGCAGTCGATTTATTTTTGGCAAAAAGTTCAGAAAAGTAGCAATGTTGATTTTGACTTGATAACGAGAAGCTAAGCTTTCTTTTCGATTCACTTTATCAATTTTTGAGAGAGTAAAATAGTGAGGCCTCTGATTAACAGGCCTATCACAGAATCCATCGTGGAAAATCATCCCCGAACGGTTTATTCCACTACGAATCGCGAAAAAAAGGATTCACAAAATCCTAATGAAATCGAAAAAAGCAATGAGACATTCAGAATTAATTCTGAATTTTGTAATCAGCTGTCCAATGTCACACCGATACTCGAAGCTTCTAAAAACAAAAATCCCTTTAACTTTTCAAAAAGTCTCATTTTTTCCCTTTTTATATTCCACAAAAAAATCTGAAAATTTGTATTAAGAAAAGCTTTATGTCTTTAGTACCTATTTAGTTCCAATTTTGATAACTCATAGTGCAGCACAACTTCAACAATCCCCAGTTTTATACTCTTTTTCGATTTTCATTTCCCATCAGAGATTAAAATTTTTGTATCCAAAAGAAAAAAATTGATATCGCTGAGATACCTCATTTCCGAATCTCGATTTTTAGCCAGATTTGCCCCTTTTTGCACTTACACGCATTCTTTCAAATGGGAATCTACACAAGTTTTACCCTTGGCCTTCGACTTGAAACCTCTCACAAAAAAATCCCATAATCTATGAGCGTTCAAATTATTGAAATCGTGAGAAAAACTGTGTTGTTGATATTTGTTTATTTATTCAATGTTTTACCAATTTTTCAAAAGAAAATAGATGCAACATAAAAATAAATATTAAAGTTATAAATATAAAGTAGGTAGTTCCAAATTTACTGGGGTAATAATTTAAGTCCGGCCTGAATAGTGTTTAACTCCATTTTTACAAATTTTACATTACCAAAAATTTACATCATTAAAAAATTTTATTTTCTGATTTAGTGGTATTATTTTCCATTTTCTAAACTGCTATTTATACGATAATTTTTATCGAAATGGGGATTCCCGGTTTAAGAACTTTAGATATGCGCCTAAACTAACGGATGGCATTAAAATGTCATTTTCATAAAATTTGGAGTTACACACTTTTCAAGTTTCACCGACGATGCGTTCTTTTACTTCCTCGGTTTTTTTTTAAAGTGCATATTTTTGTTTTGTAAATTGTTTTTTACTGGCATGGCATTCAATTATTTTAAGAATTTTTAACGAAATAAAAATTGATTAATTTGCGTTTGCAACCATTGCAAATTTTAGAATTTGAAAAAAAAAAACTTTTTTACTGAAACACAATTGTTTTCCACTTGGCTACGAAAAAAATCAGTTGTTATAGAAAGGGACGTCATATTGCCGTTTCACTTGGAATTGGTGATAGGAAATTCCCCGCATTTCGAAATTCCAAGTAGGTTTCCACTTCGAATTCACTACGAATGGATTGTCCAATACATTTTTCGTGATTCGTAGCACATTTTCTATTACCACGAAATTTGTGATAGTGCTGAATATAAACTGACCAAATTTTTCTACGAGCAGAGATTTGCACTTTGATTTGGACAACTGCTCGATGGGTTGAGTCCTATCGACTTTATTCAGTTATCCTTATGTATTCGATATCACAACATATAGGTAGGGAATAATACAACGTATTCATATATAAGAGATCCATGCACTCCCAAGATTTTGTGACTATAGGATTTTTTATGAAAGCGATTTTTAACCAATTATAAATTCGTATCACAAAATTGCAAGTTAGCTTGAAACTCTTAACTCCAAATCTAATGAAAGGAAGTATCAGATCATGTATACGAACAAGAACATACAACCAAATTGGTGTACTTTAAATATTTGAATTTTATTTGAATAACTTATCCTAACACAAAACTTCAATTTTGAATTTATGATTATTTTATTTTATATTCAAGTCATCTTTATAAGTTGGTTTATTTGTTTTTTTTCTTTTTTATACATATATATATTATTTCTGTAATGCTTCCTTTTCAACAAAAAGGGTTGTTATTTATTTTGTCACATACCTTCTACCTAGTTTTGTGGTGGCGTATAGGTGAAAAAGCATCTTAACCTTAATAAATGATATTCATACATTTCATCTTACTTTTGTGAATATATTATGTATGTGTGTTGTGTGTGTTTGTAATGTAAAATGTATGTATGAATTTTATGATGAAGGAAATTCCTTTTAAGAAAAAAAAAAAAAAAAAAAAAACAAAAACACGATGATGTATGAAAAATAATGACGACTTAATGAAAAAAAAATGATGTAAATCGTAGGTAACATTTACTTTGCTTTAAAATCGCAGAACACTTTGAAGACATATAAAACGTGTCATTTTATACTATGTCACTATGGGGCTTAAGGACACTTGCATTTTTTTGTTTTGTTTTAATATCACTTACAAGGATATTCAACCATGTTATACAGATGTCATATGTCATTTACGACAGCTTTCATTTACTTTGTAGTGTAAAGTAAGGAGCTATAAAATATACAGGGTGTCCCGAAATCACCGCCATAGAAGAAAACCATGAGTTTCTGAGGTCATTTTTATCCGAAAAACTTAAGAGGTAATTTTCTCGTTTTCGCTTCGTTTTCAGCTTATAACGGTTTCTATGATTCTTATTCTTTTTTCCTTTGACTGGCTCTAACTTTGCCAAACTTCAACCGATTTTTGAAATTTTTTTTATTTAAACAAGAACAGTTAAAAATTTGTATCTACCATAAAACTTTTTCTGAGTGGATAACGGTTTCCCCGAAATTTATTATCAAACACATTTTTTAAGCAATTTTAGATAGTTTTTTTTTTTTTACTTTTTTGTTCACAAAAACACTTTATTAAGTATAATTTTTTTTTTTTAATTATGAAAGTTCCATATGTGTTCTTAAAAATACCTAGCATTTTTTACCTAAAAATAAATTTAAAATTATTAAAAAAATAACGAAATAATACAAAATTACATAAAACGAATTCTTTGTTCCAATAATCCCACCTTGCTGATCGATACACAACTGTGCTTGCCTCAAAATACTTGAGGTAGGCCTTTTTATCATATCAGGTGCACGGTTCGATATGCCTCTTCAATATGATTTTTTATTTTTTTTTTTTTTATAATTTTAAATGTATTTTTTGGTAAACAAATGTTGAGTATTTTGAAGAACACATATTGGACTTTCGAAAACGAAGCGAAAACGAGAAAATTACCTCTTAAGCTTTTCGACGGCGGTGGTGATTTCGGGACACCCTGTATATGTAGTTAAATGACTTCTTTTAAATTTTTTTTTTTAAACCTACGACATTTTTATGATAAAAGCAAAAATGTTTTAGAAAACAAGAAATCATAAACTAGATAACAAGATACAATGATGGATTTTCTTAGGTTGGATTCCAAGTCGTCCCTAACCCAACAATTTATTAATGCATTCGAGTTTATCATTAAATTAAAAATTATTTTAAAATTCGAATTTTCTTATTTTACTCATGTCTTCGTTTCTTCTTTTATAGTTCATTTCACAATAGAAATCTCGATTATTGTTTGCAATTTATTCAATACCAATTTATCTGTCCAATATAAACTTACATTTATTTATAATAAAATTACTCTGAGCATATAATCCTCTTATGTCATCTACTAAAAACTGACTTCTATCAATTTCATGTAGTTCCTTAATACAATATAACAATATTGGTTAGAAATTTTCTAAAATTGAAATTCTAAAATAAATTGCTGTTTGCAATATCTATGATTTAGAATGTTAGTCCAAAAAATTGAATATCCTCATAAAACAGTCAAAACCGCATATTTGTCATGAGTCTTGGTGGTTTGGTTGGGCGCCATTTTCTTAGTAATTATTTATTATAAATTCTTTTTGTATGAAAATTATTGAATAGAAAAAACTTTAGAAATACTTCTGTCGAATGAAGGCGCAGAGTTATAAGTTCACAGGCCAAAAGTCCGTACATATTAGACTTTTGAACCATGTAAGTGGGTCCACTAATTCAATTGTGGACTTTTAATCCACCTTTTTGAGCCAAAAATCTAAAGGAAATAAATTTTTTGCGTAAGCAATACAGATGACCTAAAAAAGAAGTTAAATAATTTTTAAATTTATTTGAATAAATTCTTTGACGCGGTCCACTCTTCAAGAAAACGTGTCATTTTTTTCTAAATTAATTTGTATATAAATATTTATATATATTGAGAAATTAAAAAAAAATCAACTAAATTTAAAAAAAAATATATATTAATTTAAAAAAAAAATTGCAAAAATTGTTGTGGACTTATGACCCACTTCCTTTCTAAAATTAGGGAATATTGACCCAATTTATTTAAGACTTTTGGTCCATTTAGGTGGGTTATAAAATGTTTATGTGAACTTGTAACTCACCTTGGTGGTTCAAAAGTTTGTTATGGACTTTTGGACTGTGGACTTATGACCTTGCGCCTCGAATAGAACCACAACAACAAATTTTGAAGGAAATTTTCGATAATTTAAGTTCCTAATGTTCGAAGGAGGAAAATTTTCCCAGGGAAATTTTTACTGGTGATAGCTCCCATATAATTGTGTTTTATTCATTACTGCATAGCCAGCGCAGCAAAATTTCCCTTAGCAAACAAAAACAATTTGATTGCTGGCGAAAAAGAAGTCAGTAAAAAAAATTGCTGTAGAACTTTGAATTATTGAAATGAACGTATAGACTGAGTAATCGTTTTATTCAGACTTGTGCTGCGCTGGCTATGCTATGAAAAACGTACACCTTATATACCAAAAACTACTTACATACATCGAGTTGTATTAATTTACTAATTTTTTTGGTTTAAATAAAGAATTTCTTCTTCAATCAGTTGTATGCGAGTTGTGAATGTTTTTTCTTGATGGCCCCGAGGAGGTATTGATAACAAAAAAAATTAAATCATTTTTACTTCCGAAAACTTTTGCAAAATTACAAATACGAGGTTTTGATTGTTCGTTGGTGATATGATAAAATAACAAAAGATACGAAACAATTTTACTTTTCCCCCATATCTAGGACAAAAGATGAAAATTTTCTCCTGAGGGTTGATGTGTTGTTCTTTTTCATTGTGTTGTCAACGACATGTTGATTATTTTTCTCCCCATTCTTCATATAAAAAAAAAAAACATCAAGAAGTAAAACACACAGAAAATTAATGAAATATCACCAAAAAATCCTCTGCATGTTGACTATACATACAATATACCTAGCAGCTCCCCCATTTTCACAATCTTTCTTGTATTTTAACACGCCCTAGAAAACTTGATAAAATAACTAACAAAAATTCCTTAACCGCATAGAAAAACTTAAAATTCAAAACAAAAATTGCTTTGTGTTTTGTCTTCTCTACTGGTGCTGCTGATGGCAGTGGCAGCAAGGTATTAGATTATGAAAAGGACTCTCACTGAATAGAGAAGGATTTTGTTATGAAGGTTTATCAAAATTCAATTTTTTAGCTATCCACTGAATAATTCAATTTATTCATAAACTTGCACTATCATAATAAACTTTAACATTCAATTTAAAAAAAAAAAAAGTTTAAACCATATTGAAGTGATTTTTTTTATAATAATTTATTATGAATAGAAAAAGATAGAACATAGAAAATATGTATTTTAATACTTTTGGGTTAGAATCTTAAATTAAGGACTCCTCTTTGCATATTAAACAATTTTCGGTGAATTTTATTAGATAACGTTTTACTTTATTAATGTTATGGTCTGCTTAAGTAATTCATTTTAAATCTTGTTCGTTTTTTCGTTAGATGAAATTAGGGATGAATAAATAAAAATACCATTTGAAAAAAATAATTCTTTAGGTTTCTTTCTTTCCTCATCTGTAAACTGTCAGTTTAACTCTTATGTTGAACTTAAATATTTAAATTTTGTTTCAGCAAATGGGCATTCTATAATCTGAAGTACCAATAATGTATATTTTGATGTCGCTTTCCACTTGGCAAAAAAATGTTGTTATTTTTTTTTTACTAATCTTATTTTAAAATTGTTTTTTATTTGTGTTTAAATCTAGTAAATATCAATTTTTAGCAAGCTTTACTCGTATTTGCACAATCGTACTCATTTCCATCTTCACTGGCTCGGCATGCACCTACACCAAATCAAAGTGTCGATCTATGTTAACGTAGGTCTTTGAAATTTCAGCCTAATATGTAAGCTAGAAGTATTATTAGTGATAGATTTAAGTACCCAAAACGCGATTGTTAATAAAACCAATCCGTGTGTTGGCTTGTTATTTGATCAATTTCGCACGCATGACCATACGCACGCATGCACTATCCGACGCAGTCACGACAAGTCCGTCAAGTTAGCATTACAACTGCAAAAATTGTCGTAAAATTTTCCTAAAAGAAAACCATCATAAACATGACTTAAAATCCCTTAAATGACATTTTCAATAAGTCGAGCATTACCTACTCGACCGCAATTGGATAATAAATTTTGTTTGTAGAATTAAAAAAAAAATCACGAAATTTTTTTTCTTTCACGATAAATTTACTCCGTTTTCTGTTTTGAGTTAATTTGACCCCCTTTTTGGGGGTGCTAATTCGAATGCACTAGCATTAGAATTTATTATTATTATTATTTTTTAAGAAAGCAAGCGTGACAATTTGATTTTTTTTTCACGACGAATTCAACACAAATTTACGACTAAAAGTTCCCTTCCCCCACACCAACGAGAAACTGTTGTGGCGACGACGAAAACAATAATAACAATACGTGGTTGTCAATGAAAACAACACGATTTTATTTTTGTTTTCGTCGTCACCGCGACATATTCGCGTTGGTGTGAGGGAACCTTAATTCACGATGATTAATTAAATTACATAATATTTTTTTTTTATTTGAGTCCATTTTGAGGTGTGGAAATGCTATCTTGATTGTAGTAAGTGTTACCAGAGATCATTAAAAAAAAAAAATTTGCGTGACAATATCTTTTATTTCACGACAATTAATCCAAATATAAACATTTTAAAATTCTGAAGTGGTAATGCTAATTTTACAGACATTCAAACTTGACATGACTGCGACGATTGCAATTCTGTCCTTCTGTCTGTTCAGTTGCAATCAAAACGGAAAGGTTGATTTTTTTTAAACTTGTCACTTAGCAACATTCACTCGATACATTTTCTTTAATTTTTTTTATGACCAAAAATAACCGTACCTGCTATAAGAAATTTTGTAGCCTTTTAGGAAAATCTTATTTGCTCAAAAACGGTTGCACAGATCGTATAAAAAAATTCAGTTAATCTTAAATAGGTACATAAATGTACATTAGAGCGGAGAGCGGTTGTATGAAAAAAAAGTGTGAGTGCCGGGACTCACGGTTAAGATGTGTAAACATCAACATTCGTCCGAATGCCTCATAGACCGAGAGCCTACATCAAATTTAGGGTGTGGATGATAGCAAACATTTTTTTTTTTTGGTACTTTTATATAGATCTTAACTTTTCATAAGCAAATTTGAAAATCGGTAATGATGCATGGAAAATGAAAGCGCAGTCCATGTACTATATGGTCTAAGCAACCAACCACATTTCAACCCAAACTGAACTCGACTTTTTGATTTCGTATATATATAAACACTCAGCGTTTAGTTACTGAGCGTACATAGCGTTGAACGCACTCCATTTTCGTGAAGCTCAGAACAGAGATTATGGATAATTCATAAGTCTGCTATTAAACGATGAATCTAGTTGCATGCGCCTTCTTCGAATTCTTCTTTGTTATTTCGTCCGCTGTTTCAAGCGCTATTACACGTTGAAACCAATTTGAATCTTTTTGACAGTTCTCTTTATTTTTCATTTTCGTTTTTATTTTTGTTTTCATAATTAGATATATTAAAGAAAGAAAGGTTTGTGTGCCTTTAAATGAATATCAGTCAAGAAAAGGAATAATTTTTTTTATATGTTGTTTTTAAAGATGAATTCTCATTTCTGGAAAGCCTATAAGGCTATCAATAACAGTGCGTTGCACCGAAATTTACTCTTTGAACAACAAAACCATATGAAGCAGAATAGTAAAAAACGGACAGGAGAAAAGAGAAACGTCAAATAGTTGCATCGAAAATTTTACTCACGCGACATCAGTCACTTTTTTTCCGTACCATCTTTTCGATTTTTTTTTCTCTTTTGCACTTACGTAGTCCGAAAAGTCGCATGCGTCTAGATGCATCGTGTAATAGCAGACTAATCTCTGGCTCAGAATCAAAATAACGACCACGGCTACAAGATAAGAATCACGACTACGAGATGAGTGGGCGTAAATTTTAATTTTTTTCAATTCAAAATTTACACTGAGCCATCTTTGGCGTCTACTTTAAGGTACATACATTCATACAATGTATGTGATGTATGTTCGGTGAAATAGGCCGCTGGTCTCAAAACAGTCATGTAATTGAAAAAAAGTAATGCAAAGAATACAAAACACGGATAAAGGTAGCTGCAAACAAACGCGAAAGCGGTGCCGATCACGATAAAATTGTGGATGCCATACACATAAATCAAAAGAAAGGCACACATCTACACGATTGAAGTGTGCTTTGATTTTTATATGAGGCATCAACATTTTTATCGTGATCGCCACCGCCATCGCGTTGGTTTGCGCGTAGCCTAATGCTAAAGAAGCGCTAAAAAGAGTCTCGTAAAACTTGGCCCACGACTCACAAGGCAACTGGTCTTCCATCTTATCTTTTTTCGCTTTCGCACTCATTATGTTTGAATAGAGTCAGACGCAAAGAATCATCATGTAATAGGGGCTTAATATATCCTCTAAGCAGCCAACCAAATTTCAACCCGAACTGAACTCGACCTTTCGATTTCAATACTCAACGTTTAGTTACTGAACGCACATATTGTTGAACGCACTCAATTTTCGTAAAGCTCAGAATCACGATCACGACCACGATCACGATTACAACGTTACGTTACGTTTTCTTTTCACCCTACCGCCAGTATAGATGTTTACACATCAAAAAATAGTTGTTAAATGAAAGTTGTTAAATGAAAGTTACGTTGGGTCCTAAAAAGAATTAAAAATTTTTTTTTTAATTTTTAAAATGACATTTGGTAGTTCTTGTGAAATGAATGTGTTTTTTTTAAGAGATGTGGACACTGAAACAAAAACAGCAAAATCAAGAAAATGTAAGTTTTTATTTTGCGTTTCGCGACCCCTAGCGGTGGAAATAAAAATTTAATAAAAACCTTAAAATTAATTTTAAGATCATATGCAACTTTTGCGGGGAACAATTTTGATTTTCCAAAATTTCGGAAGTCGCTCCGGTTTTTATAAAATTATTCTAAAAAGTCAAATTTATATTCCAAAATTTTCAAAAAAAATAATGCTTTTGATTAAGAAAAGAAAAATTAAAATCATATTTTGAATATTCGATACCTTTTTCAAAAAAAGGTTGATCATTATATTTTTTTTAATTTAATTTTTAACTAAAGTATATGTTATGAATACCAAATTGACGTGGTTACTGTTTGCATACGAGCAAATACATGTGATCCAGTTGTGCACTTTATTTAAATTTCATTCGTATTTTTTGCCTGTCAAAATTCTACTGATTCTTCTATTGAATTTACTGTGGTACATCCGATGAAATTATTTTAGAAAGGAAGTCGTGGTATAACAATTTGATGTGGTAGATGTGATTTGCATTTAGATTATAAAATATAGAATTGATTTTGTGCGGTGGGTGAGGTTGAAGGTGGTTAGTAATTATGTGTATGGCACGCTCCCAATATTAACACTGTTCGGTTTTATTTAACATCCTTTTTATTTTAATCTGGAATCCAAAGGTGTGTAGTAATGGTTCAAAAATAAACTTTCCCAAAATAGAATCCAACCTCAGAATCGTTCCATCATATAAAGTTTTCGAGATATTCTAAGTAGGTACTTAAATATTGTTTCTTTGCGATTTAAGGTTAGACTATCTCGAAAATCTGATGTGCTAGAATAATTCTGAGTTTGAATTGGAAATCTTACTTACTTACATACTTCAGGTGCCACAAGAGTCCTGATTGGACCAGATCCCAAAAAAGCTTCATCATGGGAGAGCTTATCGGGAACAGATATTAAAAACATTATCCAGACTATGCCAGATCGAATGCAGTCTGTAGTATGGCCAATAGGAGGGAACACACGATACTCATATTTCTCAAAATCCTCCAAAAATACGTAATTTTTAATTTTATATTGTTTTTAATTTAAATGTTTTTTTCTGAGAAAATGTAAAATTTTAAATTATTTCTTATTAAAAATGAACTAAACCTTTGATTTATCATAAAAAGGTTTAAAACAATCAAAATATGCACATTTAACTTACTAATTACAATCAAATCATAAACAAAAAAATATTTGAGGGCGAGTTACAACAAAAATCAAGTGTGGCCAAGATTTCGTGCTGCTGAGTGTATATGGTGTGACGTCATTTGCTTTAAAGACTGCTCTACCAAACTTCACTTCGATCATTTTAAAAGCTCTTAGAAAACCGTTTAATTAAACAATATAACGTTCCATTTAATTTTTTGCAATTTATTAAATTTCAAAGTTCTGCAACGCAATAATAAAATACTCTTTATACTTAAGTATCTTCATACAGGCAAATCCGCTTATTTGAACTACTATACTTGATACTGAAAATATCGGTTAAATGAAAAACTAAATTTCCCAAGCATCATTTTGATGACATGCAAACTAATAATCTTGTCTTATCTGAAATTTATTTTTAAATAATTCACTACGTCAAAAATTATGGATTTAATAGCATAACTGAAGTAAAATAACTAAATGCACCATAACATTAATTGTTTTCTTTCCTCCCATGAACACACCCAATAAACTTGAAATTGAAACTTCTCTTTCTCATTCTGACAGTAAAATCTTTATTTTTTGCGATTTTTTATATTACAGCTTTTTTTTTTAATGTTATTCTTGCAGTATATTTTATTTTTTGTTTATTAAACAAATTATCAGCATGATTACAATGCATACGGCTTCTTATGTGAATGCAGTATGCACGCATATCACGCATTGGCTTTGAAGTAATCATAAAGATAAATTTTAATTGTTGTCTATTGTTTTGCTGCAATAAACAAAAAAAATCTCATACAAATTAGAGCATGTTGCATTTATTACATTATAATCGCTGCGATTTTTAAGTCACGTGTACATTTAGATTTAAAACAGTGTGTATATCTTATTTCTTTTGACTAGCATAATATAGTTCGATTTAAGATCGCAAGTGATTAGATCTTGCGACAGCAATTTTTTTTGTCGTAATCATTTAATTGGAAAGTGTGAGCGTAATTCGTCATTCGTCATTCATAATATATTTTTCGAAGCGATTTTTTTTAGTAGAACAATCGCGAAAAATAGAACACGTGAGTTGCACTGTGAATAAATCAACATAATACCAAGAAATCGATTTGTCAAATATTTTTGTACGATGTGATTGTCCCAAGTAAATATTAATCGAATAGACGTTTATGTTTACACTTGCGATTTTAATATCTACGATACAAAAAAAAGTCACAAAAAGATACTTACTCTACTTCATCCAACAAAAATAGGCAGTGTGGGCAAGATAGGACGTTTGCCTTGCATTCTGGCTACTGTGGATGTTATAAATCTGTCCTTCATTAAAGCTCTCACAGGGTTGTCGTAGTGTTAATTTTAAATGGACCCAAATATGAAAGAATAGTATGTAGGGTTACAATAGGCAATTCAGTGCACACTCAGATGTGCGATCAATAGGACGTCAGCGGCAAACACTTTTTTTTATGGAGGAGTTCTTTCAATTTAGTATGGTGCAAAAATATGGCACGCTACTGATTTTGAAAAAGCTCTCCCATAAGACGTGTACTGCCTATTTTATGTTGGATGAAGTATAGCTATTTTCAATAGCACTATTTTTGTATTCACAAAAAATGATATAAATACAATTTTTTTTAAATAAATGCACGTGTAAGGCGATTTTATAATTTATTTTTTTTTAAATTATTTGTTATGCTCTTTTTTACGACTTTCTTGAGGCAAATTATGGTCCAGTTTATTGTTATCGTCAGAGGAATACATTTTTATAATTTATTGCGACTGTTTAAAACAAATTAACATTCAAAACTGTACGTGGTATTTCTCGCGACTAAATAAAAGTCGTGTGCTTTTTTGATTTTATGTGCTTTCATTCACATTTAAACTAAGGCTAGAAACGAACTTGCGTTTTTATGTCGCTGTGATTTAAAAAAAAGTGGTGCGAATTATTGATTTTATGTAGTTTCATTCACATTTAGACTAAGGATAGAAAAGCTCTTGCGATTTGATTTTTTGTCGCTGCGATTTTGAAAAATTATTTTTTTAAATTTTAGTTCCCTTCATTCAAATTTAAACTAATGCTGCATTTACAGTAATGGTAAAAAGAAAAAAATCTGTCATAGTGATGTGGATTCTTGATTTTATGTAGTTTCTTTCACATTTAGACTGAGGATAGAAAAGCACTTGCGATTTTTTGTCGCGGCGATTTTAAAAAATTATTTTTATGCTCGATTTACATGCTGGATTTACAATACTGGTAAAAAGCAATAAAAACCATTTTCACGATGAAAAATTTAAAATGGATAGATTTTGGCAGAAATAATGGTATTTTCAGTCGTGTAAACGCGGAACATTCGGAACGACGACGAAACTTTCCCTCGTCAAAATATATTTATAGGGACATAAATGAGAGTACCCACAGCAACGCGATTAAGCGAATCTCATTTAAAATATGTATACTATTGACAATCGAAAGTTTCGTCGTCTTTCCGAATGTTACGCGTTGGTTTGGGGGATCCTTAATTGTGCGATCGAAATCGCAAGTGCGTTCCTAATATTTTAATAACACATATTTCTTAGTCGCAACAAAAAACTTAATTTCAAATTGCGATTTCCACTTAAGGGGCATTGACTGTATATGCAAGTGATAATTTAATTGGGAATCCCGGTAAATGTTTTATATTCGTTTTGACATGGTTTTCGCGAAAAAAATGACCTAATTGCATGACGTCGAGTGTGAATAAATAAAACACATATATAATCACGTGCAAAAAAAACTGCGCTTCAACTTAGAGCGATAAATTAAATTTTCTCATTATGACATAAGGGTGACATGCTCTTGTATCTTCGTGACCTATTTCTATCCATGATGATGCAGCATTCGTACTTTTATATTTTATTTTAATATATATATTTTTTTTGATAATATGCGTTGTTGATATATAAAATATAAATATAGAAATGTTGTTGATGGAGATGATGGATGATGACTTCTTAACGGTTGTTGCGTCTTTGCGTCTTCTTGTGCGCACTTTTGTTAATTAGACAAACATACCTATGGATGGATGTATAAACTGAGAAGATGTATATTTACTTTTTATATTAAATGCTCATTTTCAAGAAAGGAATATTTCTTATGAAACGATGCGCTCCATCAGGACTCAGGTGGTGCTGTGTTAGCTGATGATGGAAAAAAAGGGAGTTAAAAAGATGCTCTTGTGAGTGTCATCTGTTTTGCTGTCACCCCTAAATGGCATGCCTATCAATTAGTGAATTCTTAAACGAACGAAGGCGGCATGACATATCAACTGATGATGATGAGAGAATACTTCTTCATTCGATTTAATGAATTAAAATTCATTATTTGTATTATTCTGGTATTTTGTACATTGTACACGTGTATTTAATTTAAGTGTCTACTACCTGCGGGATGGTGCTATGAATTTGAGATTAATTCTTGTGCAAGAACCAGTACCAAATGTTTTATGGGAAATGCAAAAAAAAAAAAACTGATTAAACACTTTGGAAGAAGAAGTAATTCGGATAAAGTTATTTATGCAAGCTTCACATGAACTTTGTTTAAAGAAGAAGAATAAAGTTTTGCGGATTTCGAAAGTATTTATTCAGAAGAATAAAGTACTTTGCAGTTTACGTTTGAAATTTAAATCTTTTATACCTTCTATACCTTTAGGCTCTTATGGAGGCTTTTGTGAATGAGAATTTCCTGAATTTTATTTCTTTATTTTGTTTTTGTTGAGTTCGTTTTAACGTTGTTACCTACATACCTACCTACTTTGTAGTATGTGTAGGTAGATAGAAGTTTTTATATACCTACGCAAGTTTGCGATTCATTTAAAGTGACACTATGCGCTGATAAGGGGTGTAAAAGATTATTACGGCATTCTAGGTATATTATCCTTTCGATGTCTGTTCGAATTTATTAGTATAAGCAACTGAGTCCTTAACAGATTGAGAGCTTTTTTCTTTCGATAACCTGGTAATTTGATAATATTTGTTTTAAAAATTCTTTTGTGATTTTTATTTTAAAATTCAAAAATAACGTTCACTTCAATATGGATTTTTCTTAAATAAAAATTAAAAAAAAAAAATAAAAACAAACAAGTTTATCTATAGGTACTGAGTTTTTTTTTCAAATTTTTGAAATAAGGTACGTACTAAATTGTTATTTATTTCTTATTGTCCTTATATCAATTCCTAATCAGATAAAGAAAACCAGATATTTCTACACAAGGCTCATAAAATATCGCTCGTATAATATCATAAAATACAGATTTTCTTAAGAACTATAAAAAATATAGTTCTAGAACGATAAAATTTTGGATTTCTATAAAAATTTATAGTTCTCTCACGAACAAACTAAATCTATTTTCTGTCTGTATCTTGCGTTCGTGAGAGATCGGAAAATTGAAAATTCAGGTAGAATATATGGTTCGCTCCCAATAAGAATCCGAAGAGATCCTTAAAACAAATCATTCTTCGTCTAGTATCCATTCATTTAAGTTGTAAAGTTAAGAATTTCGAAAAATGTAAAAAAAACCAAAAAATATGAAAAAAGTACAATTAAAGTAAATTTTGGAAAAAATTAAAATTTTTAAAAAAGTGAAAAATTTTGAGAAAGGTCAAAATTTTTTAAAAAAGTCGACAATTTAAAAAAAAACGTGAAGTCACATTGACACTTTTTGTATTACTTGATCGGTTCGTGAATGGATCTTCAATAGTTCCCACGTTATAAATTCGGGAACGAACCATATTTTACAGATCGCAAAAGAATTTTATTTTAAAAGAACCAAAAAAATAAGATTTGCGATCGAATCAAAAATAAAATTCGCTTTTTAAGTTTACACGAGAGAACGAATCAAATTTCCTCGTTCTTTGAACATTGCTGTAAACCCCCCGAATTGGTCACAGTCCTTTGGGCCTTGGGGAATCGTTTAAACATAAATACTACATCAGAGACATTGTGTCGAACATATATGAAAGTTTTCAGTATTTTTCTGAAGAAACCTTCCTAAATTGAAGATTTAAAAAGTAATTGATTTTTTTTAAATTAAATTTTTAAAATTTGCAAAAATAAACAAATTTTCAAAAGGAAAGATCTAGAATTCACGGGAGTACCAGTAGAACAAAATCTCACCTAAAAAAAGCCAAAAAAGAATATATGTATTGGAATATGGAATAAAATTAATTTTTAAACTTTTGCCAATTCTCTCAGGTAAAATTTATGTTTTATCGGTCAATTTAAGAATTTCGACCAGACCAATCCGGGGGATAACAGTAACATAAATACAATATACATACATTATAGCTTTTAATGTTTGTTTTTTTAATTTTGTATCTGTTAAACTCCGAAATGTGGAAATTCTAGAATTTTCTGGGAATATTTAAAAATTTTTAGGAACATTGGTTAAGTCCTATTTTTTTTTGGTGGTAAAAGTCCGGAATGAATTATGAAAACAATACATTTCAGACTCTTATCAATATTGCTGAAAAATTCTGTTCTGAAAATTCTAGAAGTTACAGGTAAAACTTTGAATTTTACCAGTAAATTCTAGAATTTTCAAATTTCGGGTTTTACATTTTTAATTTGGTATTAATTTTTATTTAGTAAATATGTTGGGCTGAAGCTCGTCGTAGGCAAAGGATCAAGTTGACAATTTTGTCGATATTTTTTTTTTTTTTAACTAAGAACAACTCCCATTCCAAATATGTGTTCGAATTTACTATACTACCGTCATTAGTATTTTCATCTTGGTGGCTTAAGTTTTAAACAGCTTCACTTTAAAAATGTATATTTCTTATTTATAGCAAATTTTTATTTTAGAAAATGTTTTAAAACAAAAAATCCATTATTTTGTATGTGTGCAATTCACAAGAATTTCCTTTAGAAAACAATGATTTTCAAAATAATAATAAATCTGAAACTATCACAAAAGCCCTTAAAACGTAAAAGCATTAATATATAAAAATTTTATATTTCGCCTTAAAAAGGGGCTAAACACTCCTTTTGTGAGGACATATAACGAACCATTTAACGAAATGAGCACAATTTTAAGTGTCGGAACATAAAACGAAAACCTAAAACCAACAGAGAATCAGATGTAAACGAATAAACGAATTCTACTTGCCACACATGCCATACTCGTCGTTTATATAGTATATGCTCGTATGCAATCAGAATAACTATTTTCCACACCACCGTGTCACATAACGTAGTTTAGAGAGTCAAATAAAAAATATTATAGCAAGTAAAACAAAAATGTGAGTAAAAAAATTAAATTAAAAACAAAAAAAGCAAGTTGATATCACCTCAATCAATTGTGGATATTTTTTTTTTTAAGCTTTATTTTGTGTAGGTATGTATGTATATTTATCATGACGAATGCACTGCAGTTGTGCACGATAAATTTAACAATTTGTTAACTCCTCTGCGTGTCACAAGCAGACTCAATGGAGATTTAGACGAATTCATGTTGTCCTTGTGGTGTGTCCATATCCATGTCCATGTTCAGGTATAAAATATAAAAAAATCAAAAAACAGAAACAAAAAAAATCGCGGTAATTAAAATGAACGCGAAACATTGCACCAAAGGGTAAATTATTTTCCATGGAACTCACTCACAGTCCACAGGTCTTCAGGACATAAAATCGGACTTTCAATTTTATAGAAAATAACCCTATTGCAGTTTGTTTTTTTTTGCAGTGTGAATTGAAACATAACAAAGCGATACACCCTATCGTATGTGACAAATAATTGATTCCTGGATCTGATCCAATTCCCGAAATATATACTCGTGTATACAATTTATGTCACTGCATCAGGAAATGAAACATACATAGCCTCAGAGCCCATTGACAATGTTTGCATTTTGATATAATATGTATTTTGTCAATGTCACATGCATCACTAAGTTTTCATATTCCAATTAGAAGAATTACAATTCATATTTTTTTTTTCATTTGTATTTATTATCATTTCATTTAATTTGTTTTAATTTTCATATTATTAAGGTTAGACATTGGTTTTGAGTTAAGAACAAAAATTATGCAAGACTGGATCACACGAATTAGGTCTTGATTCTTAACAAAAAATATTTTGGGAAGATTTTTGTAAGCAATACTGGGCCCTATCGTGAATCTCAAGGGGAATTTTGTTTCCCTCGAAATATTTAATTCCCTCGAAAACTTTGCTGAATCTCTCCAAGAATAAATTTCCCTCGAACAATAATCCTATGCCAGCCAAATTCCTCAGAAAAATTTATTCCTGACACAAATAAATTCCGAGGGAAATTTGTATACATTCTCTGGGAAATTTTTGTTCGCTTCACTTTAGAGAACTGTTTTCAAGAAAATTTTTAAAACATTTCTGTGGTGTTTGGCACGTTTAATTAAACGTTTTAAGCAAAATTTCAAAAAATAATGAAATACCCTATTTATTTAAATAAAATCGGTTAAGTCCAAAAAATAGACAATTTATTGATGTCCGTCAAGTCATAAAAAAAAAACAGAAAATAGAAATAAACTCAGGGAAATTATTATTGAATCGAATTTGGTAATTATTTTCAGTCATATAGCCTTTGTCCAATCGGGGTTTGGCCGTTTGTTCAATTTCGATGATAAAATTTATTTCCCACCCTAATTCTTTACGAAAATTATACACCTAATGATTTGGTACTGCCTATTGTTTTTACATTTTACTCAAAATGGCGGCTTATTTTCTATTTTCCTTAAATGGAATTTCAATTCAAATCGACAAACTCATCGAAAATCATGACAACCTCGAGTACCTGATTGTGACATAATATAATTCATACATGACAGATACCTTGAGTGATTTTTGTAATAGTCTAAGTGTTTAGAGCAAATTGTTAGGTACTTTTGCAAATCTTAAATTTTACTGTTGACCAGCCGTAGTTTGTAACGGGTGATTTTTTAGCTGGTTTGGTTTTGGCAACACTGTTTTTGACAGCTGACGTGTGTTTAGTACCTTGTGTCACTGTCAAACAGCTTCAGTTTGGTTTGCAATTTAACCATGGATCGTCTTACAAATGAACAACGCTTGCAAATTATTGAATTTTACTATCAAAATTCGTGCTCGCTTTTTTATCGAAAAATTGTGTTCAGCGATGAGGCTCATTTTTGGTTGAATGGGTACGTAAATAAGCACAATTGCCGCATTTGGAGTGAAGATCAGCCAGAAGCATTGCAACAGCTACCAATGCATCCCGAAAAAGCCACTGTTTGGTGCGGTTTATGGGCCGGCGGCATTATTGGGCCATATTTCTTCAAAGATGATGCGAATCGCAGCGTTACTGTCAATGGTGAACGCTACCGAGCGATGATAACAAACTTTTTTTTGCCCGAAATGGAAGTTCTTGACTTGCATGATATGTGGTTTCAACAAGACGTTGCCACATGCCACACAGCACGCGAAACAATGGCGCAATTGCGAGGCGAGTTTGGTGAACAGTTAATTTCACGTTTCGGGCCGGTCAATTGGCCGCCTAGATCGTGCGATTTGACACCATTAGACTATTTTTTGTGGGGGTATGTCAAGGCTAATGTCTATAGGGACAAGCCCGCTTCGATTGACGCACTGGAAGCCAACATCCATGCATTCATTCGTGAGATACCGGCCGATATGTGTGAAAGAGTATGCCAAAATTGGACTCAGCGGATGGGCTACCTCAGACGCAGCCGCGGTCAACATTTGCATGAAATTATCTTCAAACATTAAATTGCAAGGTTCAAACTATCGATTCAAATAAATATTTCATTCATTTTTTCGAATTTTTTGTGTTTTTTTTTTTAAAAAGTTCTAAACCTCTTAAAAAATCACCCGTTATATTTCAAATACAACGATCGAACAGTGGTACACTTGGGCGTATACGCACTTTTTTATATGTGACAAATTTTCATCCATTTTTTTATTTGCTGAACGTTATGTTGGTTTATGTAAATTGAAATATTATTTAAAGTAATGTCACGGTTTCTGTTGTTTTCTAATATGCAGTTTTGTAAACTCAGGTTTTGTCATGATTCATTTCTTTTCCAGTTATACGTCTCTAGTGGTTGAAGTTTAAATATCTTGAAAACAAACCATTATATGGTCCTCCAAATAATAAAATTTGTAAAATTCATTCTGCATACGGCATTCCTCTCAATGTGAATTCACATGACGAAAGTGAATTTGGGTGTTCTACAATTTGTTCGAAATTTTAATTGGAATTTCAAAAATGAAAAAAATTATGTTTTGCATTTCGGTTCATTACATTTTCTTAACGATTTGCATTCGTTTTGTTTATGGTTTGTTAATTTTTTGTGAAATTTGTGGAGTTGTAGTTAGTTTTGAAGGTATTTCTTGGTGGAAATTATAAACAAACTTATTTTTCGTCTAATTTTTTTTTCCTTAAATTCTTGCTTTTTTTCCCTTAAAAATGCCAGTCATGTTGCATCCAATTTCTAGGCAGTGTAGATAATTTCACTTAAAAAAAAATTAAAAATGGATGCTTCTTCAGTTTTGATAGTTCGAAGTAATTTCGAAATTTTCGAAAACAAACTAATGTTCTACAATTCGTTTCGAGTTAAATTCAAAATTGATTTCAATGCAGAACATGGACGAAAATAAAATAGAATTTCTATTTTACAGTTATTCACCTTTAATTAGGTTATATTTATTGATATTTTCCTTTGTAAAATACATATGCAAGATTTATCTATCCGTGCGAAGTCAGTGCGGGAAAGCCATTGTAAGTTAAAAACAGCTCAGAATAAAAATCTTAAGTTTTTACTTACGATGTATATACATATGTAGGTACTACATACATATGTATATGGCCAGTTATGATCAGTTGATCAAACTTGACATTTAGATGAAAGCGAAGTACAGAAAAGTATGGTCTCGCAATTCTGTATGTCTGTCATTTCGGCTTCAACCTGAACGGATTTCTTTTAAACTTGATACATAGCGTTTTTTTGGGCATTACCTTGAAATATTTTTTTCATGTTCTTAGGATCAAAAACAACAGTAGCTACCGTAAAAAAATTTTTAAGAAATTAAAACCTCGTGTTTCTCAAAAACGTGCCAACAACTTAAAAAAAATAGAAAAATCATTCAAATGTAACAAATACTAAAAGCACTTTTATCAAAAACCCTCTTAAATTTTATTAGGCCCTTAAATATTTTTAGTTTCACCAATCTATAAAATGGAAATTTCAGGGAAATTTATTTTAAAATCGAGTTCTCTTCACATCCCCGGTAAAATAAATTTTTTTTTCTTTCTAATAAGCGAAATGTATGAGAAAAAACCCTCTTAAATTTTATTAGGCCCTTAAATATTTTTAGTTTCACCAATCTATAAAATGGAAATTTCAGAGAAATTTATTTTAAAATCGAGTTCTCTTCACATCCCCGGAAAAATAAATTGTTTTTTCTTTCTAATAAGCGAAATGTATGTGAAAAAATGAGAAAGAATTATGTATTGAAACAAATGGCAAGAATTGATAAATAAATCGATAAACTTCTTCAAGATCAAAATATAACATTAGGCCGCTGCCGAAAGGTTTTTATAAAGTGAGTTTCAATTAAATTTAACAATGAATGCTCTTATAAGAAGAAGAGAAAGAGGCAAAAATTACACAGAAGCTTTAAAAAATGAGCTAGTTGATATTGTATCTGTAATGCAAATGTCAGTTGATAAATCCACTTGTTAACTGCATCTGATGACATTTCAATGACACTTTAAACATTTAATGAGCCAAAAATGGGTATTTAGTTTATAAGGGTGTTTAAAAGGTTGTTTAATTTAAAAGTGCTTGGTGAAACAAAAAACTCCCATTTTAAGGTTTAGAAGCCTATTAAATGTTTAAAAGTCCTTGGTGAAATCGGTTAAAAAAGTTTTAAAAGTAGGTAGACCAAAATTTTCAAATTTTTTATTTTTAAAAAAAGTTTCAAATTTTTTTTTTTGAGAACTTAATTCGATTTTTATTAAATTTAGCACCAAGAAGTTTTTTAATATTATCTAACAGATTTTAAATAAAAATTATTCTTATATACAAAAATAACGGTACCTCCATACAAGTGTTTAAAAACCGGGAAGGAAAATCTCATTTTTCTCAAAAACGACTCCTAGAATTTTGATAAAAAAAAAAATGTATGAGGGCTAATATCAGTACGATCTACCATATTATTATTATTACTATCTAACGTTTAGTAACGGTATCTCGCATGGAACCATTTTTTTGGTTTTTGAGTACCTATCTCATAATGTGTTGAACCAATTTTTATGAAATTTTTTATTCTAATAACTTTGAACAATATTGCATATATCAAAATAAAACAAATTTTTGATGTATAAATTATTTTTTGAAAAATCGATATTTTGAAAATATGTAGGTACATTATGTATGTAGGTATCTAAATAATTTGTATTCAAAATTTTGTTTTTATTTATTTTATTTACATTTTCTCAAAAAATACAAGTTGTTTCGACCTATGTATGTACATTGTACATAATATATAAATCTTTTAAAATAATCAAGAGCTTGTCTATTTTTAATTAAATATCATTTTAAAAAGTATGAAAATTAGCAGCGGGGCCATGTATGGGAAATAAAATTTATTTTTCAAAAATAAAAAACATTTTTTTTTTTCAAAGTAAAAGCTAAAATTTCGTATAATTTTCCACACACACGTCTAAATTTTGAACAAAATGGCAACCAATTTGTTTTATTTGTAACTCTAATTTCTAGAATGTTTAAAAGTTTGTTTCCTTCATTAAAAAAATAAAAGAAAGATTCTGTTATCAGTTATAAAGCTATCTATGTACATATCTATATTTTGAAGCAACCTCAATTCCCCAAACACAGAAGGTTTACGTGTGGCATTTTCACTAACACACTCTCCCATCATGCATGATGAAATTTTGACCTGTTTATATGCTGCTTTAATCTGCTATCTGTGAAAGGCGAAAGGTTGTTTCAAAGTAACAGTTTGCACTCGAAAGATAGAAAATTTACAACAAAAAAAAAAACTAATTTGAATTAAATTGCTTGAAATATTTATGTGAATCGAAATTTTCAATTGAATTGAATTGCAGATAGGAGGCTGATAGTTTAATTTAAAATTGAATTATTTTTCCTAGAAGTAAATTTGGTTTTCCTGTTCAAATCGTTTCTAGAATTCAGGGTTTTTTCACGTTTCACAAAATAAAACAAATTATATTTAAGAAGGTTTTTTTAATAATACAAATTCTATATACTATCTACTGAAATACATCAGCCAAGTAGAAGACTTAGCACTATTTTATTTGGACTTATTGATTCAAAATAGCTTTTAACGGCCTTTAGTCCTACACAAATTTGGCGTTTCGTCCCGGCGATCTCACTTGGACTCATCAGTTGACTAGTGAGGGCCTTTGTCAATATTATATTTATTTCAACTTAATTTCCCTTATAGTTTTTGGATTTTGTTTTATTTTTTTTAATAATTTTAAATATATAGCAGTTTTTTTTAAATGGAACCTAAATTGCAGTTATTTCACATTTTGTAAAAAACTAACAGGTCAGAATTCGGCCGAATTTAAAATGTCTTTATTTCGCTCGACGTTATTTCACTTCACCAAACTGATTTTTTTTAATTTCATTTTATTTAAAAACAAAAGTGCAACCTAGGTTCTTTACAGATTATCAAAGTAGCAACATAAATGAATATTAGTCAATAACGATATCGTTGAAACGATATTTCCTGCTATAATCGGTTTATATATCAAACAAGTTCCCCGAAGTCGTTGGTATAGTTCCATACAGTTTTCCTTATTTCACTTGGGATTGCTATTATCATTAATATCATCGTGTGCAGGCAAGTTCGAAATTCTTTGTAAATACTTACGCATTTTATTTACTACAATTCTCTTCATAACAATGAAACAGCGAATAAATTGCAATTTGACAGCTGTAAGTTTAGTAGAAACCAAGAACAAATACGTGCGACCAATGCTTTTACATTTTATTACTTTAATACCAAATTCATTCATACATTCATTCGTTTTGGGGATTCATATTATATCGCACAAGTGGGCCCCCATATTTATTGAGTGGGTCTAGTTTTAGCCCTAGGATACAGACGACAACATTACATAATGTTCATACATATGTACACTTATAGAAAATAAATGAGAAAAATACTTGAAACATAATGACCACATTCCCTTAGGACTGAGAGAGGAAATTCAAGCAAGACTCACAAAAGTTGTCAGAGATAGATAGTAGAGAAAATAATTGTGATGGGATTGTTGACAAGAACACAACAACACTCAAATCGAAGCATTTCATGGCCAAGAATGTGCTGACATGCTGGGAGACTACGACTACTACGACTTATGAACGAACACAGTCTGGTTAATATGGACGTGACCAAATGGCAATTGTATCAGTCCCTTTTTTTCCTGAGTTTTTTTTTCATTTATTTTTTGTTCCTTGTCTTGACCTTTTTTTTTATATAAATAAAAAGGGAATAAGAATGAAATTGACATCATTTGTCTGGCTTATGTTTCATTAATCGATACAAGTTTTTTTTTTTGTCACAAGGGAAATGAGAGGAAGGGTATATGACTATATAGAGAGGTTGTATGATAGTAATTGCTGCAGTTCCCTCTGCTATTATCTTAAAGCTTCTGTCTATTTAAATAATTAACACAACCATAACGATAAGTAAAGATTTTGACTTGTGTATGTCATTTTGTGTCATCGCATAAAATAATGAACCTTCAATTTATTAATGAGATGAGATGAAATACGATGCGATGAGATGCGATTCGATTCGAATGCGATGATTTGAGTTAAGATGAGGAATGAATAAGCAAATCCAATTTCCATAACTGCTTTTGCATTCACATCCACCTAATCACTGTCAGTGGATGCGGAATTGGATAATATGATTTATTTAATTTATAAATTGATGAGCATATACTCGTCGTATAGGTATATAAATAGCTTGTGCTTGAGGTGCTGCAGCTGATTGCGATTGTGAATAAGATTTTGATTGAGCTCCGGATTTTGACAGTACTTGTTAAATATTCAAATGGGATTATAAATTATATTGAATTGTATGTACCAAAGTATTATTATTAAGATCACATTCATATATACATTCTTGTATTGTTGAAACAATATATTTAAGTTAAATTATCGTCAGATAGAGTTTCAAAAAGAACTATAGAGTTTAGAGTTTTTTTGAGGTCCATATTCATCTTTTTTATAACTACTTTTTTGATTGATTTTAAAAATAATTAAAATGAATTTGGTGGCGCGACAGCTCATGTTGAACCGGGGCTTATTCTCAACTATTCCTGTGGGCGTGTTATTGACAGAAATGAAGGGGGCCAACAATTTTTTGTCGAATCCGAACGCTAAGGTGAGAGGCACTTTTTCATAGAGATTTTAATCAAAATTAAGACTACGTTGATGGAGTAGTCCGAAAAAGTGGATTTCGTCAAACGTTTGTACGTATATGGGCCCGTGAGTTTACTGTATCTTGAGGTAGAGCTCATCTAAAACGGGTAGCTCCGATACGATGATGTTGTTTTTTTTTTTTTCAATTATTCTCGAATAGGACTCGTAACGATTTTGATAAAAACTGTAATGACCAAAATCTTCACTTTTTTTACATTCAATGGCATCGGTAAGATCTTTGACGACGCGACGGTAAATGATAAGCCATAATGTGAATATTTGGTTAAAGTTGTACTTTTCTTTTATATAGCCACATTACGAAGTTGTTGAGAACGGCCTCCGGGGTAAACTTAATACGGGCGAAAATATATATTGTATAAAAATCGTGTAAAAAAAACAAAATCCGAGGTTTTTTTTTAATTATTTTCTTTGTTTTATTATAGATAGGGCTTCAAAAACAGCAAAGAAAATATTTTTTTTTTAAATTGTTGGTTTTAAAAGTTGGGCAATTTTGTTCTAGAGCAATAAAAATAACAAAAAACGAATTTATTTACTTTCTTTATTGCAATCATCGCATATTTAATGAAAATCTTACTTTCATTCAATGTTACGTGGTTGTTTTATTCGCAAGTAAATTAAAATTAAAAAAAAAAAGTTTAATATTTTAATACAGTTTTTGAGGTTTGAATAGAGCCACAAAAAAATATCGCTACAACCCATTTAAAATTTACCAGGATATTATTTTAGCCTGAATATTTGTTAAACCATATGAATAATTGCAGCTGCTACTTCTTGCAATGTTTTGAGAAAATGTAATTTGTTTAAAAATGTTAACATTTTGGTTTTAAAATCAAATATACTATCGGAATGTTTGAGTTATTTCCTTTCTCAAAAGAGCTGAGAATGTGAAATTTTCTTCTTATTTCAATTATCTTGATCGTCCGACTTGAATCCGAGCACTTCCACACCACTTTAATTTAAAAGGCAATTGTTAAAAAAATAAACTTAAAATCTTTCGAACAAACTGATTGTTATATTGAACATACAATTTTAGTAATCCGCCCACTTTAACGCATCTTAAAAAAAAAAATCCTCCTAAAAAAAGTTTTTGGAACTAAAGTAGGTAAGTAGGAAATAACTTTGACAATAAAGAAAATTATAATCAAAATAGCATTTAAGGGCCTTTCGTCCTACAAAAATTGCGTTGAATTAATCCTTAATCCTTTTTGTTTTTTTAAACCTACCAAAAGTAGGAGATTAATTTTGTATTTCCTTTAAAGACAAGGTATGGATATACCAAAATACCTGCAAGGTTTACGGAAAGTCACGTGAGATCTCAAAAAAAAAAAAAAAACTAAAAAAGAATTACTACCCAGATCTGGTTAGTCTATCAAAAGTTGAAAATAATGATGGTGCCAATGATTTTTTTCACTTTAAATTAAAATCTATTATATTATTTTAAAATTCTATTCTATTTTATTTTACAAAAAATATATTTATTAAAATATTGGTCCGATTACTTTTTCCCTACACTGTCTCGCATAAAATTGGTCACTTTAACAGTTTATAAAATATTTCGATGAGCCACAAAATGACTAAAAAAAAAACTATTTAAATACTTGCTAAAAACGTCAATAATTGGTTCGTTAATTTTATGCATCCACTGTTGTAAAACAATTTATTTTGGAACACTCTGTGATCAATTAAAAAGACGCACTCTTTTTTGGTTACAAAATTCGTAAAATTTGAACTCTGAAGTTTTTCTGTTCTTTCTTTCTATTTTAATTCCTTTTTCAAAGAAAACCGTACTTCAGTCTTAGATTTAGAAACATCCTGTGATCACTATTTTTATAGCCTTGGACATTTACTATGAGAAGAAAAAAAAATTATAGCCATATCTTTATGCGTTCAAAATTTATGATTTTTACAACCAAAGAAGTCATTTTGGACAACAGTGCACCGCCGGAGCGCGGTATTCTTCTCTTATTTTCTGCACAAGCATTACTGATTTTTCTATGCAGTGCTGCTTTATATGATGTCTCTTTTTCAGGTGCATGTGCTTGCTACCAATCATTATCGCCAAACAAGCGGTTTCGTTGTGATGTTCGTGTAAAACCCAACACGTTAGAGGTGGCATCTTTGATACAAATGTTGCCACTGGATCTCAATACTTAATGCTTGTGGCATAGAACTTCTCAAGAGGTTATTAGAGACTCTACTGGCAAAAGGCTTAGCGATCTCCGACGATTTCAGCCGTCTGAGGTGGAACTTCATCACAGTTCACATTGCCGTAGTTTTGTTGGGATATCTGTAACCTTATATTGCTTTTAAGGAGCTTTTGGTTCGAGTTAATGTTGGGTCCTCGAAAGGTTCGAACATCTAGGATATTGGATGAGTGCCTCGCTTCGATTTCAATAGGTCCAATCTGGTTAATGGTTGATGCTCTTTTATATAGTTGACTTCGTGCCTTAATCTGCCTCCAACGGCGAATTCACATCCAAATGAAGTTTGCATTATTCTCGGTAACAGTCGCCGTACGAAATTTTTTCATCTTTTTATATCTGCTTTGTAGCAGTCTATGGTTTTTCTGTAATTGCTCGGCTTCATAGGGCCTTACATGTACCACGTATACGGATGCAATGATAGTATTCCTTTTTTCGCGTGCTTGGCTCATTATCAGTAAATCTGTCCGTATTCAAAGTTTTTCTTATTAAATAACATTTTTTGTCCGGGAGTCACAACGGCTCCCAATCAGAGTAGTCCGTGCCGTGTGTCCAAAAAGACGAGAATCCGCATAAACTACTGCTTGCTTGGTTTTTTATCAATAAATCTGTCCGTATTCGAGGTGTTTTCTTGTTAAACGACCGGGAGTCACCACAACTCCCAATTGGAAAAGTGCATTTCCTTCGTACAATAGGACAAAAATCCGCATAACCGTTATTCATCAAAACCTTTCGCATGAAATTTCAAACTATACATTCTAAAATAATTAACTAAATAAAATCTAAAATTTGTTGCACTGCTTCAGTTTTTTCCCTCGTTATTCTGTACCAATAAAAATATAAAAGGGCATTTGGAAAACTGTGAAATGCTATCATTTTTAATTTCGCGAGCCGTGAGTACTAAGTTCAAGGGTGTAAGTTTGAAGGTATAAATCCAAATCTAAATTAACCTCCTTGACAAGTTCTTAAATTTATCTTTTGTCTCGCCAGTAAATAGAATCCAATTCTAAATAGCTAATAACTAAAGCTAAAACAGAAAGAATACAATATTTTCACAACCTTCTGGCAAACAATAAGACTCAAATCTCTTGATAAAGTATCCATAGAAAATTTATATATACCTATCCATCGTCTTAGTCTCAAGTACCGCGAGCACTTTAAGTCAATTTCTAAATGGTTATTTAAAACCTAAGACTTTAAGAATAATAAAAACTAACGCTGAGACAAAACAAAAAAAAAATACTCTTTATATCACCATAACCATAAAATAAAGTCTTTAAAAGTTCCTTTTTAACTCCCCATCCCTTAACTCTATGAGAAAAAAAAAAATACTTCTATCAAAGAAGTTTTTTTGGTTGTTTTTTTTGTATACAATTGGCTAAATAAACACTATAACGTCTTGTGTCTACAAAAAGGCGTCAATCTTTCGTTTTCAATTTTGTGTATTAAAATTCTTCAAATGATCCTTTGAATATTCAGCTATAAAGAGAAAAGAAAAAAAAATAAATAAACATAAAAGAGACTTAACAACAACAAAAACAACGGAAATAAAAAAAAAAAAGACTAAACACAAAAAAAAAAATGAGAAAAAAAAGAGGACCTTCGACATCAAAAAGTTGGCCCGTTGGCGTTCACTTTGAACTTTGATTTTCTGCTTCTACTTCTTTTTTTTGTTATATTCTCCTTGTTAGAGCATCGTGATGAACAACATCTATTTTCTTGCATCATTTATCCATCCATATGTAGCGAAAATTCCCATACTCCTCTTTGGATACAAACTCTGACATTAGAAGTCAGAGAATATTGAAAACATGCAAAATGAGACACAGGCAGGCAGTGAGACAGACAGGACACACAACCACACACACACACTTACAGAGGAATGGCAGTCTTAAATTCCATTTGCTCTTCAACTGCAAAAGTGGACGAGGAGCATCACAGCAATAATTTCCTCAAAAGCGAACACACATCCTCTATCCGTTTGGCTGATGATGCGTCCCATCATCACCACCTAACAAGATAATCACTGATTATTCTCTCAAACGCCCATGCACATGCACCATTCACATGAGGCTATGGCTACATGACGAAGCATGCTCTAGAGAGCTTGATGATGACGATGAGGACGACTACGACGACGACGATTTAGATGCGCACATCATTTCACAATCATGGGCATCACAAGGATTCATCATCGTTAGCATGAGAGTATTCCAAAACTGCAAAAACATCAGCGCCAGGGTGACTACTAGAATGGTATAGAATATGGAGTCTACAGAAGTACCCACTTCTAAAATTCTGTTCCTACATCAACTTTTAAACAGCCTTAACAGAGGAGGACTAAAATCCATTGTTTATGAGCAAAATTGTTTCTGGAAGCATCATCGTCTCTAACGAGGAAGATACAACAAATGAGTGGTGGGGGGAGGGACGACATTGGCTCTATGGTACAATCACAAGGTCTATATTATGCACATGTACGGATATACACACACTGAACAATCTCAAATAAATAATACAAAAAAAAAAAAAATAGGAAGACAAGAATTCACAGAAAAAAAAAACAAAACTCCAACCAATAGACCCGACCATTCGAATCGATCAGCCACTATACCAACCACCACCAGCAACCTGACCGACCCACAATCGGGGCTAACAAGTGTCCCGCATCACAAATGCTCTCACTTCACTCAATGCCCTCTCCTCACATTATCCTACTGGTCGGGAGCAGTTGGGAGCCTGTATGTCACCAAAGTGATTTAGTGCATGCATCGACCATAAAAGAAAATGAGGATTATACTCACATCTCCCTCAGGAGTGTGTGACTATGTGTGTGTCTGTGTGGATGTGTGTGTGTTGGTTTAACCTCATTCAACCGGATGCTGGCAGGGTTGAGTCAGAGCCGTAGTTGGGGCCATGGTCGAGGAGCCATAGAGTATAGAAGCAAACCGTTCAGTCGAGTGGCACAGAGGCAGCATTCCATATCCAAAAAAAAAAATTAAAAAAAAAACACAATACACAGTTAAGGAGTTGGTAGGAAAATAGACAAAAAAGTTAATTTTGATTAAAAATTACACATTTCACTTGATAGATTATTTTAAAGATGTTAAGATATAATTCAGACGTAAGAAAAGTAGGGGAATTTTCAAAAAATTGCATATTTCGTAAGTTCAAGAGAGCTAACCTTATAACAAACTTCGACTTCCTAGAGTCATTAAATAAGGCAACAATTTTAATATACAAAAAGTGGGCGTGGTAGTGGGCGGATTTTCAAAAAATTCCATATTTCATAAGTTTAAGAGAGCTGACTTTATAAAAAATTTCGAATTTTTAGAGATGTTCTTGGAGCATTTCTAAGGAAACAATTCACATAAACAAAAAGTGGGCGTGGCAGTGGGCGGACAAAAATTACACATAGTATGCTAAAAATCCTAAAGATCTTAATTAAAAAATATTTGTTTTCTAATGACGTAGATGTTGATGGAGTAAAAAAAAACATAATGAAAGTAGGCGTAACGGTGGGCGGATTTTACTCAAACCTTTCTTAACCTTCCCGCTGTTAATAGGAACAAAAATTTTGTTCATTATATTCGAGCCTATAAGCTCCACACAAACTAACACTAATTTGTATATCTTCTTGTATATATATTTTGGAATTTCGGTGCTCAGCGCCATCTATCGGAAAACTTATAAAACTTTTGATTTTAGTGCAATTCTCATTTCGAAACACATTTTAGTTAAAAAAAAATGGTAAAATGGCGGGAAGTGCCTTTAAAAAACAGAAAAAATCAAAAATACAACCTTTTATGATCAAAATCATAGATAATTTATATAAAGACACCGAAGCTTAGTTGTCGTGGAAAATCTGCTGGATCGCACAAACTTTCTGTTGTAGTTCAGAGCTATAACGTGAGTAGACATTGAAAATCGGAGTCAGACAGAATCCCAAAATCCACAAAATCACAAAAACCTCAAACCCCAAACTCAAAAGCCAAAAATCCAAAATCCCGAAAACTCAAAATTCCATTGTTAAAATTAAAACCTCGAGGTTATAAAGCAAGTAAAAGCGAATATAAATAACATTTCCCAATTTGAGGATACATTTTACTTTTATGGGAATTATTTTTCAAGTGAATTCAAAATTAATTTTAATTCGACTTATTTAATTTTTTGCCTCATTACATCATTTATGTAAAATGACTGCCGCTAGCACCCTAACTATAACTAACAAGGCAAAAGGGGCAATTAGTTGGGTGATTTGGTTTTGTGAGCGCCATTTTGCATGCATGCCATATTCCAAGTGTGGAGACAAGCAGTCTACACTCTGCATCAGCTACTCTTCTACTATACTGCTACTGCCAGCCACCAGTGCCAACAATATCCGGCTTGACTAAAGGGAATTTGGTAGGTTGAGATGGAATGGGTATAGGGGTGTGTGTGTGTTTGCTGGCACTGAGTTCAACGAGCACCAGAGATACTTAAGTGAGATTGAACAGGTGACTGGGATTAGGATTTACCACGAACCAAATGGGAGAATGAGATTTTTTTTTATTTTATATATAACTTATCCAACACCCAGAAAAGGTTATGTATGGTGTGGACTGTGGGGGTAGGGTCAGAAGTGGGATGACAATGACGACACGCTTGAAAGAGAATTATTCGTTTCAAGTGGAGACAACAGATTGTCTCCACCCTTGCACCAACAACAAACAGACCAACAGACTAAAGGAAAAATAAATAAGAAGAAGAAAAACAAGACGAACAGGAACAGGAAAAAGCACTGAGGCAGGACCAACCCCAGCCCAAGTATATGTATGAACAGTAGTCTCACCATCAGCAGCAGCAGCAGCAGGAAGACCCTTGTTTGTGATTGGCATACAAATTAATTTGTCAATTATTTTCAGAGTTTTATAGAGGTGTTGCACTATGATCCCAGTGCTTTTTGTGTCATGAATTACAATGACTCTTGAATTTGCACCGAGTGTCGGAGAATCCAGGAATTTAAATTGCAAATTTTGTCCAGAGAACAGGACTAGGGCAGGACAATACAGAACAGAGCCGGTCTATCTCTCTTGATGTTGTAGGAATTTTTTTGGCTGGTTTTTCAAAAAAATAAATTATTGAAGGATGTACAGAACTATGAACTCGTTTACGCTGACCGAAGTTATTCCCTTTGCCTGATGACAACTGTGGCATTTCGTTTTCATTTTGGTGCTGTTCCTTGTTTTTTTTTTCTTTTTTTTATCGTCTGTTGGCTCTATTACCATTATCGTCATCATCATCGTCGTCGATGTCAATTGTGTCTGAATTATTTTATACATTTATTGCAGCGAATCAATGTGCAAATGCATTGTAATTGGAGTTGATTTTTATTTTTAAATTTTAATTTAGGACATAAGGGAAATACTTACTTAATTATATATAAGCACACTATTTTATTCATAAAAAAAAGGTTCAATTTCACAAAGAATTTTTGTAGTTTTATTAAGTTCTATAAACTATTGTTAAACATTATTTATTTAGTTTATGAGCAAATCAGTTTTTAAAGTTAATCTTTCTTTCGGATACAAAAACAAATTGAGATGAGATTTCTTTTAGCAAGTGGAAGTTTGATAATGGGTTGAAAAACTATATTCTCTGAAGGAAAGGCAGCAAAAAAAAAAGGGTAATCGAAATTTCAAATAGTGTATAAAGAAATCGTAAAAATTGATGTTATGAACGGTTGAAAGTCAAAAATTGCAAAATAGACATTTGAAAAAAAAAAACTTCATAAAAAGGCGCACATCAAGTTCCAAAAAAATTTAAACTGTTAAAAATAAAAAAAAAAATTGGGAAGCCTTCAGAAGAGAATAGAAGACGCCTTGGGACCCGCTCAGAAGAAGTTAGAAGACGCCTTACCACTCCTGGAGTTGCCAGCGTGTACAGAGTCCACAAAGAGCAGCTGCGTGAAAAACTCTCCGCTGCCCATTTACAGTATCGCTAAATCATCAAAGAAATAGTTGAAAAGACCGTTGGCTTCAAGCTAGCCCAGGACCCAAGCAGAAAAGACCTCTTGGTATTATTGGTATTATGATGAATTTGTACACTAGAAAAGAAGATAGAAGATAAATATCGATCGTTAAGGTGTGGAAAATCGTAAGTCGTATTTGTATGTTTTTCAAACATCGAAAAGAAAACTGCAAATTTTTGTATGGCGATTCATTCACAACAACATTTTTACAAAAGACGGAAGGAAGAAGAAGGCCCCCAGATAAAGAAGATCGAAGAGACTCGTGATTGAAACACCACACGGAGGTTTTATAAAATAAGACAAGCAGCGTAGGTAACCTAGTCGCCGAAGCACCAGGGAAGCATTTTCAGCAGCTACTAAATGGAAATCATGTAGAGCGAGTGTTTCGGCAAGAAAAGAACCCACCTCTATTCACTGAAGGCCCAGTTCCACCAACGAGTATAAAAAAACATAGATTTTTTATTAGATTACCACCGGAGTTCTTGAGGTACGGAGCGGGTGTGTAATAGGCTGCATGCATATCAAAACAGAAAATCAGCATTGCTGGAAGAAAGCCGGTTTTCCTGGATGACTGGGCAAGTACAAGTGTGGCTCCCAGATGGACCATATCTTTAAACCGAAACAGATTTTAGAAAAGATCAAGGAACTTCAAGTTGAGACTATACCATCTTTTCATCGACTTCAAGGCCACATGATAATAGCATGCATCTTCAGAAGCTCTATATATTTTCATGGCCGAACTCGGGGTCCTGGGAGAACTTATACACTTCTGTCAGGGGCATACAAAAACACAGTTGCAACTAGGAAAAGTTCTTCCGAACTATTCCAAACGTGCACAGAATTTCGACAACTAGATTCGCTATCATCATTCTGAAACGGCTTGTTGGTAGGACTGGGCTGAACACTAGGCACCATCTTAAACAAATCTATCCAACTATTAGGCTAGTCAGTAGAGTCCTTCACGACGGTGGTTGAAGAACAGGTTAAACTAATTGGACTTGAAGCAAATGAGAACAAAACCAAATACTTGTTATCAACAAACAAATAAAATTATTTTTCCATCGCCTGGGAAAACTCGTCACTATTGATAATATGTAGTTGTAATAAAAGTGTTCTTCACGAATGGCACCTGAGTGGAGACCTTTGGAAACCTGCTGTTTCAAATGCGGAACGAAAAGCACTTTCGGAACAAAATACTGCAGCGTAGGACCTCTGGTGTGTCTATGACTCATCAAATATAAAGCCAGGGAAGTAGTTATTATATCCTCGATTTTTGTTGAATTACCTGCCAGAGTAAAAGTTGAACGGGAAGTAATATCTTTTCTCCTTAGTGAAGTTGTTGTTTTTTCAGAATACATTTTAACGACCTTTAGTCCGCAAAAATTCGGATTTCGTCCCGGCGATCTCATTTGTAGAAATCAGTTTTTTACTGAGAGCCTTGTCAATACGCAATTTTTATTAAGTTCAGTTCATCTTACATAGCTTTCATGACGAATATCTAGAAATCAAGCTGTTGTTTTTTATTAACTGAAATTTCTCCAAACCCAACTTTTCCACTTAGAAAAGTTTTTAGGGTTACTGCCGCCTCTTGCGAGGAAGTGACAAATCCTCCAAAAGTATATATTTCTAAATCTTTAGGAATCGTCAGAAAATTGTAGGTCCCTTCCATTTCTGCCGACTTACAATACACATACAGGAATGGTTGAGAGTGTAGGTCACTAGACCCCGGTTCTCTACGAGCTGTTGTTCCATAAACTTTTTTGTTTCATTAAACGAAATATCTTCTTAAGAAAAGAAAAGTTATTACTTTGCAAAGTCAAACAAATATAACCTCCAGCCTTACCTAAGTAAACTTAGGCTATTCTTTACAAAAAATATTACTCTCTTAATTCAACTGACAGCATTAAATAAATGATTACATTCTCTCTTACACCTTGCCTTCTAGTTTTTGACTAAAAGTCAGAATAAAGTTATAATTATGTTGGCGCTACGTTAAAAAAACAAAAAGAAACTGATCCATCTTCCACAAAATAATCATTTCCCCCCCTAAGCGGAGATCATAAATATTAAGAAAAAAAAAATGAAAAGAAAAGAAAAAATTATTTATGTAAATTACAAACATTAAGGAACATAAAACCTTAAATTACCTTTTCCCTTCCTGAACAATGAACATAGTAGATAGGTAGGTGGTATAGGCTGTTTAATGCCAAACGAAGAAGACGACACGGCTATTGACCCTACGCACCCACCGAAGAGTGAAATTGTTAAGATGATTACCTTTGAAATTTCGTTAACAATAATAACAACTTCCGCTAACGTCAATGTAAATAGACTTAAAAGTTTTTTTTTATATTTTTTTTTGTTTGTTATAAATAAGATGACTTTGCGTACATTTCAAAATACAGGTTCCTTACATTAATGGCGCGCACACACCACACACACATTCTGGTGGAAATCGTCTTTATACTGGAAAATCTGTCTGACAAGCCTATTAGCTTATATAAAGTCTTCCTTTCTACATATTTAAGTCAACACATTTCCCTAAGTCTTTTTGGCAAAAACAAAAACGAAACAAAGCCAAACACACACGCAACGTGTAAACTTCCTCACCACACAGTAAACAAAATAATGTTCTTAAAATTTCACAAACTTAAGCGGTTGCATCAACAACAGATCCACGCACTCATTCGGTACCATTAGCAACTTTTGTGTTTGTTATTTTATTTATTTTTTTTATTTTGTCAGGCATAAGGGGAGGCGGACAAAAAGGTCTATACCCTAACCCTACCATAAACAACAAAAAAAACTTCCCCTTTCTTTATATCTCGGATGTTTATCTTCTTCCTTTTAACAAATTTGTTCAATTAAGGTTCCCACTGGGAAAAAAGTTCCAAAAACCATTTATATCTTCCATTTGTCGCTTGTTTTTTTTGTCTTGTCTTCATCTTTTCAAACAGATAAATGAACCATTTAAGCTCAGATACGCGCGAAAATTGACAAAGAAAAAAAAATAAACAAACAAAATCAGAGGAAATTATATAAGCAACAAACACAACATACTGCGATGAAAAGGACTTTATCATTCTAGTGAACTGGGGGGGCATAATATAGAAGAGTATTTGAACTGTGAATTTGGCAAAAACTCAATAATTTATTACTCGTTATCCGAAAAAGTCAAATGCAAACTTGCGATAAGGTTTTTTAATGCTGATATAAAGACTGTTTTATTGAGCAAAAATGGTTGGTGGTGTAAACGTTGCATAATAGAAAATTACTGGGAAAAACTTGACATTTTTTTTTATTCGGAGAAGTCTATTCGGCTCCCCATCCTTGGACTGAGGTTTGGTTCTTTAGGTTGGGGTTCGTGCCGGGGTGACTCCTGGCCTCGTAAAGTTATCTATTTGCTAAGAACAAGTCTTACCGAAAAATAGATTTGGTAATTCATGTTGGAAGTCGGGGAGTGGGTCCGGGTGACTTCCGGCCTCGTAAAGTTGTCTAGCTACGAAGAACAAGTCTTACAGAAACAGATTTGGTATTTCAGGTTGGGACTTTACGTGGGTTGGAGTTACTCCCGGTCATAAAGTTAGCCTTAGAGAAAAACTCAGATTTGATCATTCATATTACGTATTTTATCGTGGGTAGGGGTGACTCCCGGTCACATAAAGTTATTTAGTCGCGAAGAACAAGTTCGGGACTTATGTCTGGGGACTTATGCCCATGACAAAACGCCTGATTTGACGATGAAAAAAAAAACAGCAATAGCCTTTTAGTAATCATTTTTAATAAGATCGTCTTTATCGCTGAGACCTTATAGCAACGACTTACGTGCAGAAAAATAGAATAGCGGCACCCACATCTTCGAAATTAAGTACCAACCTGTTGTAAAACTGAACAAAATAATTCCCAACAGAATCTTCAAGAAAAATACCCCAATGTTAGAATGATGATGGAAACAAAAACCGCATTTTCATTAAAAGACGTACTATAATATAAAGTAATATGACAACAAAAGAACTGAACGACTACGACTTAACAAAAATGCTCCCACATCAACTCTCTAATCAAATGATAAATCCACGCAAAAGCGCACATCATTGAGATTCCCATCCGGAATTTGCAATAATAGCTAATGAATTATTCACATACTATTTGCTTAGCGTAATACACAATTCGTGGCTTGGTTGAGTATGATGATGATGGAATTGGGGGGTGGGCTCATATCCTCATGGTATGGATGCGTAATATTCAAACATATATTATATCTACTTGAAGTTCAAAGCGAACTACTTATATAGAATAGCTTTGGGATTTAGTTCCCCACCCCACACCCTCTCCTCCGAAGCCAAGCCAGCCAACCCATCTACCTTTGCTGCTGTGGAACCTAAAACACAAACTTTCGGTGATCTAATTTGCATAGCAATAAAAATAGTTTCAAGCTACCTACCTCCCTTCCATTTATATATGGTTTACTCAATCTTGATAAGTATATGCTTTGCCTATATGGCTCTTTATGTGCATTGCACGGGAATATAGATTCAAAACAACGACGATGACGACAAAGGCACACGGGGAAAATGATTCAACGAATAGGTAGGTTGAACTTATATGAGGCTCAGTTTAATAGTGCATACAGGGACTATTCAAAGAGGGGTTGGGTTTTTTGAAGTAAGGTTCGTTCTAGAAGAGTTTTGTAAGATAAATATTTGTCGTCATCACTTTGCGACAGTTTAAGGTCATTTTGGGTAATTTGGCAAGTTGATCTTGTTGGCGCACTCCTATCTGTTATCATGATGAACATTTTCAGGAAACTTTCGTAAGAATTTTTTTTTTTTTGTCTTTAATGTGTTATGTTTGCCTTCTTATTTGAGTTGCAATTAGAACGAATTGAGGTCGAAGTAGGGAATGTTATATTATTTCATTATTGCCAAATTGGATTCCTAAATATGTAAATAAAAAGATTAAAGTTTTTAAAATTTAAACCCAAAAGAGAATAAAGAATAAAGAGCGATAAAAATATGATTTGTTCTCTCTTGAATAATTCTTATTTTTTGGTTCCTTAAAAATAAAATTCGTTTCCACGATCCAATCAAAATTTTTGCAATCTGTAAAATATGGTTCGTTCCCGAATTTTTCACGTGGGAACTATTGAAGATCCATTCACGAACCGATCAAGTAATACAAAAAATGTCGAGTGACTTTTTTCTAAATTTTCCACTTTTTTTTAAATTGTTCACTTTTGCAAAATTTAAATTTTTGCTTTTTTTAGTTTTCACTTTTTCAATATTTTTCACTTCTTTTCAAAATTTTTCCCTTATTCAAATTTTTTATTTTTTTTTTGTTTTTATTTTTTCCAAATTGTTTGACTTTAAAAATTTTTTTTTCCTTTTTTTAAATTTTTTGATTTTTCAAAATTTTTGACTTGTTCCAAAATTTTTCACTTATTCTTTTTTTTCGAAAATTTTCACATTTTTACAAAATTTTTTTTTACTTTTTTCAAATTTTTTGACTTCCAAAATTTTCATTTTTTTTTCCAAAATTTTTGCATTTTCTCAATTTTTTCGACTTTTTTAAAAATCTTTGACTTCTCAAATTTTTTTGACTTTTTTCAATTTTTACTTTTCTCAAAATTTTCCACTTTAAAAAAAAAACAATATTTAAACTTTTTTAAATTTTTTTGACTTTTTAAAAAATTTCGAATTTTTCACTTTTTTCAAAACTTTCACTTTTTTCAAAACTCACTTTTTTCAAAATTTTTACATTTTTCAAAATATTTCACTTTTTCAAAATTTTTGACTTCAAAATATCTTTTTCAAAAATTTTCACTTTTTTATGAATTTTTTCACTTTTATCAAAATTGTTCACTTCTCTCAGAATATTTTGACTTTTTTCAATTTTTTTGACTTTTCTCAAAATCAAAGACTTTTTTAAAAATTGTTCACTATTTTTCAAAATTTTCCACTTTTTCAAAGACTTTTTTAGATTTCTTTCACTGTTTTTCAAAATTTTTCACTTTTTGAAAAATTTTAAAAAATTATACTTTTACTTAACTTTTGAGAAATGAGATTAAAAAATATTTCTAAATAGTTAAGTTGACATTTAAGGCCCAATTTAACCACCAATTTAATGGCATTTAAGTAACTCATAAATTGTAAAACAAATGCCTAATTTCAAAGTGTAAACTAACCTTAGAATAAGTGACACTTAAGTCTCACATGTTTTCCATTTAAGTGTTACTTACTCAGACTGTAAAACTTCACCTAAATTACCATATATTGGAAACTTACTTACTTCTGTATTTGTAAAGTGTGTACTGTGAAACTGGACCTTATTTAACTCAAAAAATCAGATTTTCGCTTAGTTGACTGCGAAAAATCTTTTTTTTTTCGCCTGTCTAAAAGGAATTCATTTCTTTTATGCGCAACTAATTTGCAATCAATTAGAAACTAATTTGCAATCAATTAGAAACTAATTTGCTATCAATTACTAATTTTCCCTTTATTTACTAATTTCTTAAAATTATTTCGCCAAAATGACGTCAACTAAGCGAAACATTTTATTTATTTAAAAAAAATTAGATGTACTTTTTTTTGAAGGACAACATCCGTTTTCTATTTTGTGAATAATTTGTTAAATCCATGTCCAGTGTCACACAATGGTAAAACCCAGGAGGAGAACTCTAAATAATTGGCCTAAACACGTCAAAATTGTAGGCAAACCATTCTCAATTGGGTGTCATGAAACCTATAATTTTTTTCAAACCATACCTGATACAAGAAGAATTGTCTTTAAAATTAAAGAGGCCTTTATTTTGCTATAGGAAAATCCTACCACTTTAGCTTAACCTCTGATTATATATGCCAGGCTCATTTCCTACAAAAAAAAAACACAAAATGAACATTAATTTTCTTCTCCATTAACCAACAGAAATTGTTCATTCTATTTGACATTCCAAAAGTCGAAAGTCCATCTGTATATAGACTGACTGCCCCCCCACATGATTATCTGCAAACGATTTTTGCTTAAAAAATGAACAACGAAGAAACAAAAACAAAAAAATGTCACCCTAATCAACACGTCTTCAAGCGATTTTGGGCATTTTCATTCTTGACTTAAACCAGATATCTCGTTAGTATGCTTGACTGCACAAGAAAAACCCCAAATGACAAACCAATTTGCAAAACTGGGCCTGCCCCTCTTCGTACATAATATATATTTAGGTATTCTTCTTCTTTTTCTGGTTTTCATTCTTTGTGCTCTCTGCTGATGACTCTGAATTTGAAGGTCTGGATGAGAAATAAACGTTTTGTAGGTTTTTTTTTTTTCTTTCAAGAAACGATTTTCAAACAAAATTAAATTATCGTTTAATGTACTTATTTTGTCCTCCCGCCACCACCAACTCACCTCACCGCACCGCATACAAAATAGCCGGTATAAATTGAAAAAGTTAATAAAAAGAGAAAAGTTATGCACCACCCCATAAATAGTACATGTGAGGAGAGAATGCTGTTTCGGAACTGTCAGGTTGGCATGCAGATGTACAGATGTAGGCCATACGATCCATATCCACCGCACAAAACTGATGTGATGGACCGAATGGGAATTTGAATTTGAAAAGTTATTTTTTTTTTTCATTCTTTATTTATTTGCCAGCCATTTTCTTTTCTTGTAAGATCTTTTTTTTCCTCGAGGAACAAGATTCGATTTTATAACGAGAAGCACAAATGCCACAATTATTCGCACATGTTACACAAGTACAATTCCTAAACATGGTGTCGGATAGCAGCGGGTGGTGTATATGAAGGAAATAATAGGCTGGCAGGTCAAGTTGCATTTATAATTGTTCTTATCCATTAAAAGTATGAAATGTTGAAATTTTGCGCTTTAAAAAACAACTGAGAAAATTCCGAATTCTCAGAAGCGGTTACTCTGTTAAAATTCTTGTAACAAAAGTCATTTCTCATACTAATTTCTGTTGAAAATTATTGGAATTACTCAACTTGAGATTTTGGAACGCAAATGCCTATTTTGGTCTGTTCAAAATTCTTTAAACCTACATAGTTCCAGAATTTCCAAATAATAAAAAGCATTGCCTATAGATCAGGATTTTTGTCAAATTTTTCTATTTACATATATATGTATATGAAAGTAATTCTAATTTATATACATACATACATATGTATTAAATATGTACCAAATTCAAAAAAGCCCTTTGTTAAATTTTTGTGTCGAAAATCATTTCTCATACTGATTCCTCGTAAAAATTATTGAAATTTGGTACAAAACAACTGCTTATTTTGGTCTGTTCAAAATTCTGTAAACTTAAATTCAGAATTTGGTACAAAATTTCAAAATTAAAAAAAGCATTTCCTAAATCAGAATTTTTGTCTGAAGTGAATATTTAAATATAGGACTGATGATGTGAAAGTAATTCCAATTCAGATATGTACCAAATTCAGAAAAGCAAGTGTCGCACAGTGGTCCTTTTATTGATTTTTTAGTGTCAAAAATCATTGCTCATACTGATTCCTTGCGAAAATTAATGAAATTTGGATGCTTTTCGACCCACTGCCTTTTTTGGCTGTACAAAATTCTTAAAAATTAAAGTCAGAATTTGGTACGGAATTTCAAAATTGATCAGTGATCCTTTTGTTGAATTTTGTTGACTAAATTAGTTTCCCATAAACCAATTCTTGGCGAAAATTAATGTATTTCGGTTGACTGAATGGATTTTGGGACGCCACTGCCTATTTTTGCCTGTTCAAAATATTGAACAAATCAAACAAATACGCAGTTTTTGGATCAAATTCATATTCAGAAAAGCATGTTGCTCACAGTGGTCATTTTGTTGAATTTTGGTGACAAAAATTAAAAAAGAAAATTTTCTGGATCAGGAATTTAGTCTAATTTTTGATTGAATTCATAACAATTTTGCAAGTGTTTAAAAAAGAAAACTACTAAAAAACTTAATATTATAATCTTTAATTAAAGCTTTAAAAATCTTGTTTTATTTCTGACTTCAAATTTAAAATTCTGATAGTTATTAAACAACCCCTTAATTATCTACTATTAGTTATTAAACTGATGAAATAATAATATAAATACAATTTTGGGTAACTGAAATCAGCTTTTTTATTGCTGTCAATATCGAATCTTACGTAGGATTTGAGTGAATCTCATAATTCTTAATTTAACGTCAGATTCAAATTTAAGAACCAAAAGTAACAAACATTTTTAAATCTTTTGGTTCAAAATTTTGAGTAGTAAACCTAAAAAATGGTTGGAAATTTTTAATTTTCAAAATTGTCAAATTTCTTTCAGACTTGATAACTCTAATAAAAATCTATCAAACAAAATAGTAGTTGTATTTCTTTGTAAATATTCCGCAAAAATATTGGTCTTACTTTTTTAAATTTGGGACATATCTGGATAAGAATTACTTTCCTATGTCATCATATCCATTTAAACGTATGCAAATAAAAAGAAATTTTCGACAAAAAAATTGACTGAATTCCTGATTAAGACAGAATTTTTGTCTAAATTTTGAAATTTAGTACCAAATTCTGACATGCATTTTGAAGTTACCATTTTGAACAGCCAAATATAGAGAGTGACACTGAATGCAACATCCCCAACATTTTTGACTTTTTTTTTCTAAATTTGGTACATCTTGAATGGAATTATTTTCATATTTCATAAACAGACATTTTTGACAAAAATTTAACTTATTTCCTGAACTAGACATTTTTTTCTGATTTTTGAAATTTCGTACCGTATTCTGACCTAAATTTTGAGGTCCCAAATTTGAAATAATAATTGGCGTTTGAATTGATAACAGTAACCTGTTATAAAATCTTCAAAAAAAAAACTTTTTCTTATTTATTCCGAAAAGCTCCTAATGCTGCTTTAAACTGAAACGACAACTCTGATACCACCATTTGTGTGGGGTGGTTGTATGGATGGACAGATAGATGAGTGAGTATGACCCTCTCTTCATCGCATTAGTGAGAGTTGCAATAATGTACCCACATCACGTTGCTCTATTTAGGTGGTAAACACAATAACAAAAGACGAGGTCAAGCAAAAATAATTTCAATTGAATTTTAAAATTACATAATTATTAAATCATGCGGCAGATAATGTACTTCTCTATCTCCATCTCACAAGGGATTTTTGTTTTTTTTTGTTAGCTTTTCTTGTGGTGGGATAGAATTTGTTTTCTTCTTTTTTTGCAATTCCATTTAAAGCCCATAATGGTCCCGGGACATTTTCCTTTTCCATTGTTCATTGTTGGCACGACGACTACGACGACGACACTAAAAAGATGAGATTTTTTTTTTCTTTTTTTTTTTTTTGTTTATTTGCGCTTTTCTGCTATGCGGTAATGTGTCACCATAAAAAAAAATATATATATTTATATATATATGTATCATTTTTCTTTTTTGGAAAACTTTTGATTTGTTATCAAATTGATAGTTTCCAATTTCAATGCAAAACAAAATATTGGAACGGATGAATAGAAAAATGATTGCAATGATTTTTATTTTTTGTTTGGCAATATATAGCTTGTCATTTATAAATAATATCAGATATTCATACGATGGCTTCACAAAAAAATGGATATTGATTTTAATCCAATTTTTGTATAGAATATTTGTGATATTTATGGTTTTGATTAAATTAAAAAAAAAATAAAGGAAAGAATAATTGCTTCGCCAATTTAGTTTGGTTCAATTGAAATAAAATTTAATGGCTTTTAGTGTTTTTAACTAAACCTTTCTTTCTATACTAGTATAAGTTCTCGTAAGCTTTCCATAAAGAAATACTTTTAATTTATGTATTTATAAATTTCTATTCAAAAAGCAATTACCAATATCGTTTTTTTTATTTCTCAATAGAATATATACCAACTCCTATTATTGGAAAAAATAAATAAAGAGAAATGAACCGTAAAGTGTTTAAATCCCTCCTGAGAACTGTGATCAATTTCCCTTATTTTTTTCTTTCTTTCTTTTTATATTACAAAGAATGACAATCAGTTAACTAAATTGCTATAAAAAAAAATCTTATGATGAATTGGTATTATACTTGAATTGACTACAGGGACTGTTTAAATATGGTTTTGTGCTCAGGCAGAGATAAACGTAATTTTGTAATAATATGATGGATCGATATGTTTTCTATTTGCTATTATGTTATATTATTTGGATTTTTGTATTTGAGAAATATTTTCTTATAGTAGGTAAACATTTTATATTAATTAAACTTGCCCTTAAAAAGATTCGAAGTAGGAGGCTGTGTGATATTATATCAATCATCTTCATCATATTGTAGGCACCACATAACCACACCTTACCTAAGTTAAACAAATGACCTGTCAAAATCGAGGATATTTTCAAGAATTGCAGTTTGACATTTAAATTATAAGGGTGAGCCAAAAATATTATAATACAAAAAATACTTTTGATCAATCTAATATGTATTGTAAGGGGTTTTTGTGCGATAACACTGCACTTGCAGTTAGGCTGCCAAGCTTTCGCACCATCATATTAATATTGAATGAACAACAACACTTGAGTGAGCTACCACCAAGTTTTTATAGGCTGGAGTTATAGCTACTTCACGACTGCCACGCCGATTATAATTTGAATTAAATTCTTGACCCGCGTCAAATCCTTCATACAAATCACCCTCCTTATATGTTCAACGAATTGTTGACTTATAAATCGAGTACGAAGAAAATAGAAAGAAACCGAATGTACAACAACAACTTATGTGTGGCTAGTAAAAATGCTGCTTGATTCAAATGCATTTGTCAAACAATAAATCCAAAATTGGGATGGACCGATCACGTGACACGATCACGTGCAGTGCGTAGTGCATATGGCTATGAAGGGAGCTTGGTCTGGTTCGCCTCCCAGTCGTAGCAAAAAGTTTTTCTAAATAAAATTGAACAAATGACCAAGCACCACAAAGTTTAATACAAAGTTTAAATTAGGGTGAACGAGGTAAAATTTCGTTGAAAATTTCCAAATACGATTCGATATCATCTCATTTCCCATACTACAAATTCACATATTTCAACCAAATTTTCAAGAAATGCTGTAGGAAATTATGTACAAAACGTACGATAACACAGAGTGGAGTTCTTTCAAAGTGGAATGTATTATAAATATCAAGATAGAGAAAACAATAAAAACAAGCGATTAATGACCAAATTAAATTCAAAACAGACTTGTAAAAATTTCAATTCAAAAAAATGCATTTTACATTAAAAAAAAATGTTTAATCCAAGTTGAAAATTGTTTGCATTTAAAAAATAATTTGAATGCAAGTTGAAAATTATTAGCATTAAACAAAAAATTTTATGCAACTTGAAAATGTTTGGCATTAAAAAAAATTAAAGGAAAGTTGAAAGTACATATTTTGCATTTAAAAAAATGCAAATTTAATTCAAAAATTATTTGCATTAAAAAAAGTGCAAATTTTATTCGAATTTTGTTTGGTTTGAAAAAAAATGTTAATTTTATTCGAAATTTGTTTTTTATTTAAAAAAAAGTAATTAAATTCACGACTGGCTAAATTTATTTAAAATCAACAAAAAGTTGTACCTTTTTTAAAAGCCAAAAATCTGTTCTCATATTTACTTTTTTAATTAAGTTATTTTGAAGAATATTTTTTGCAAAAAAGTATTTTCAAAGGTTTGCAATATTCAGAATATAAAACCACGATGTAATCGAACATAACAGAAAGTATGTACGTACTAGCCAGTTTAGAATTTAATTTTTTTTTAATGCAAGAAATTGTCTAATTAAATTTGCATTTTTTTAATGCGAAATATTTTCGTATTAAATTTTTTCACAATTTTCGAAAAAAATTTACATTTTTTATTCAATGCAAAAAATATTCGATTAAAATTTTCATATTTTTGAATGCAAATAATTTTTTAATTAAATTTGCATTTTTTTTTAATGCAAAATACTTTCAACTTCCATTAAAATTTTAATGCAAATAATTTTCAACTTGCATTAAAATATTTTTTAATGAAAATAATTTTTATATTGCATTAAAAATTTATTTTGAATAAGGAAATGCAACCAAAAATTCATTGAAAAAAATGCATTTTTACAACCCTGATCCAAAATAAAATGAGCTGGCAAACGAAATTGAGATGAAAACACTCTTTCTGTTATTTAACTAATTACATGGCTCTTTTGAAAACGTATTCGCCCATGTTCTATATTTTCAACAAAATCGAATTGAAATGGATTTTCAATTTTACTCGAAATGAAAAAATTTGTTCTACCATTCGTTCCTTTTCGAAAATTTCGCAAATACTTCGAACTGTCAAAATTGAAGGTTCTTTCATTTTTAATTGTTTTGAAAAGTGAAATTACACTGAGGATGAAAATATAAAATTGGTATTTTTAAGGGAAAAACGGAATCGAAATTCTAACGACAAAATTAAACGAGATTAATTAATTGAGGGTAATGAAAATTAGAATAGTTTCGATTTTTTATGTGTTTTAGATTTGAGAGTGCCGCCATCCTGAAAAATAATTCAGACGGTCTGAGAAAAAAAAAAAACAATGTCAGACGCTTTTTTTACTAATTTAAATTAATTATTAATTTAATTTTTGAAACAAATACGAAATTTGTAACTGTTATATTTGGGTTCGTGGTTTTGGAAACGAGAAGATAAAACTTGTTCCAAACGTTTTTGGTGCTGAACTGAAATCAGTTCAGATTTTTGAAACTGAAACTGTTCAAGATTTCAAATTCTTAAAAATTCTGAGTTATCTTCTCAGGCCCAAATTTCCAGTGCAAGATTATTCCAGTTTCGGAGTTAAAAGCGAGTCAACTCCTGAAAAGGTTTTTTCATTCAATTTACACCCCGAATTAACTCAGCGAATTTGGTGAGTCAACTCTGGATTAAATGAATAGACATTTGTGACAGATACGTGTCAAAATTGTATCGAAAGAGATAGGGCGACACTGCTAAAATCTTCCATTTTATAGCGCCGCATAGTTTCGCCCTCTCTGTTTCGAAGGTTAAATTCACATTTCCATAGTGTCGCAATGTAATTTCGATAGATTTTTGACAAATGAAAGTCAAATTCCATTTCGGTTTTTAAGTCTTCAGTTAAGTAAGTGAAAAAATTTTTCATTTATAATTTACAGAATTTTTGAATACAGAATTTTGAAAAACAGAATTTTAAAATACAGAATTTTAGATTTACAGAATTAAAAAAAAAAAAGAATTTTGGAATACAGAATTCAGAATTTTGGATACCGAATTTTGGCACATACAGAATTATGACCCCAACCCGTAATTTCACTCATTTTTAAAAATATTTTGTTTGTTGTAATTCTCGATTTTAATTTTGTGTACGTCAAGACTCCCACTTCTGTTAAATTTCTTGATTTAACGATGGTCGCAATGGCTTTGAATTATTTGTTCTGAGAGATTGGATAGAAACTACGCCTCCTGAATGAAGAATCTGAAGTAAGTCCTACCTCTCTACCAAATTTCATTATTCTATAAAAATCAGAAATATTCATATAGATAATAACGATTTTAAAAAGTGTGGTTATGGCACGCCTTCTAAATGAAAAATCTCATTTTTTCTATTTTTTCCTTTCTATGCACTTCACAAAATTTCATAATTCTACAAATTTAAGTGCTCCATATAATTGATTACAATTCTAAGAAAGTGGGTGGCCATGCCTCCTGAAAGAAAAATTCCAAACTTTCTCTTTGCATTAATTACAAGACCCACCATTCAACAAATTTTAAGGTTCTTCTATATTTGGAAGTCCTTCACATATTAAATACAAATTGAATGAAAAAATGCGGATACCACGCCCCCTAAATGAAAAACCTCAAATTTTTATAGTATTCGGAGGTCTCACAAAGTGCTCCGTAATTTTGATAAATTTTCAGTCCACTGAATCAGTAATTTACGGTTCCAGCAATTTTTTTAAGTCCTATAATATCTAAGGACCCACTTATGTATACTAATGAGTTAATTTGGAAAGGCGCCTATGCGTGATCACATGTTTCTTGGAAGTTTTGGGTGCTATACCAACAAATCATCTTGAAAGATAACCTTATATATTATATAATATATAGCATCGATTTCTAACACAACTTGTTCGATATTCTTTTGAAAAATCATTGAACACGAAGTGTTTACCCTTTTAGGGAAATCTGTTCCAACAGATCTTTGAACTTTATAAGAAGAACAAACACCTTTTCATTTTACTATAAAATGATAAAGAAATAACTTTTAACCTCTACGTCCAAATATTCTTATCGAACCCTCTCGTTTTAATTCCTTGAACAATATTATTGATGTAGCCCAATTGAAACATTTTGCCAGAACAAGAAAACCTTTATCTTTAAAACTGTAGGACGTAGGTATATTGCAATGGACGTGGTGAACAAATAATTTTGGGGATGGCCTTATCAACTGTTCCTATATTTACATAATTTAATTCTACCCTTCTTAAGTTATTGTCCCCATGCCTTTTACAAAATACTTTAGCATATTTTGATGTCAATTTTATTAATACCTTACCTCTTTTCCAAATACATTTATCAAATTTCACCCCAATTATGATAACAAAGGAACCTATTGACTTTTTTTATGACTTAAAGATCAACATTCTATGATTTATGTTTTTTTTTTCAACTATAACCGTCAACTATTAAACAAATTATTATTATAAATGTAGATGTTGCCATTTGCGACCTTCAAATCTATACAATAACAAAGAGACGAAACAAGAATGTTCATAGTTAAGCTGTTTCGACTGTTGTATTTAAGACGATTAACTTCTTATCATTAAAAAACAAATAAATTGAGTGGCGTTACAGCTCGTGTAGAACCAGGGCCTAGTGACTTACTACTGGCAACCATTCCTGTGTGCGTGTTATTGGCAGGCATGGAGGGGACCTACAATTTTTTGCCGAATCCGAACGGCTATAAGGTGAGAAGCACTTTTTCATGACAAGTGATACTCTTGGAGGATATAGGTCAATACCTTGCAAGAGGTTCTTCTAATTATTCCGATGAAAAATCAATAGTTCCGACAACTCATTTTTCACTGCAGTTGTTTTTATATCAATAAATGTGACAGAGAAAAAACTAAACCTTCTTAAAAAGCTCTGAATTTTGTTTCAAAGTTGTGAATTGTAATAAAAATTTCTGCCTTGGGGTTAAGTGTTCACACCGTGAACATCATTTCACGTGGAATTAAAAATGTATTCGTTCATTTCCCAACAAAAATAATTTCATTCAGTTTCCTTTTCAAGTCACATTATTAATTTCGCTTCGAGTGAAATGTATAAGTGACTTAGCTTTGTTTTCAAATACTTAGTAGCTGTGAATTCACGTTATCGCCCACAACTTCCCATAAACATTTCATTTTCTCCATGCTCAGTGAAATTCCCATAGCAATAGAAAGTGCAAAATGAAAAACATTTTTCGTGAAACAGGTTTTTTCACTTGTCAATCTCATCTTTTCCTTGGATTATGAAATGAAAAAAACTAAGACTGACAGAGAAGGCGAGAATAAACATGTTTCTTGTGAAATTTGTGATGTAAAATTTTTAGAGAATAGATCTTGAAGGGAAAGCGAACGAAACTGAATTTCACTTTTTACTATTTTTCCACGCCACATTTCATTATTTGAATTGCATTCCACTTAGATGTGAATATGCACCGAAAAGTTCTCTTCGAAAAAAAAAAACTGAATTCCACTTTTCGCTATTTTTTTTACCACATTTCATTTATTTAATTTTCATTTCACTTAAATGTTCAAATCCGCTCGAAAAGAGTTCTTCAAAAAAATTATAATTTTAATTTTCATGAATATAAAAAAAAAACCTTTTTACTTGAAAATTTCACATCGATTTTGAATTTTATCTCTAAAATTATCTCTATTTATTTAACAAGATAATTTATTTCTTTGAGAATTTTCAAGGTTTTCATATTTAATTTATTTTTGTTTACTCCAAAACTTTTTCATCCCAAAATTAATAATAGATGTCGAAATATTGATTCAAGATCAAATTAATGAAGTGACTTTATGCAAATTTACTCTGCAATTGAAATATCTGAATCAAAGACCGTTGTTAATGAACATAATTAGCAAACTTACAACAAAAAAATAAAAACACTGTTGTTTTTCCCACGAAATGTCTGATACAGCACTTTTTGCAAAATCACAAAATAACAAATATAATTCATCAACCCAAAAGAACGCCCTCAAAACTATGCCAAAACAACAACAACAAAAATTATATAGGAGCTTCATTGCCAATGACTCTCTCTTAATTGGCTTACGGGTATCATCTTACTACCCAGCTTATGTGACTTTCATCCATAAACACCCCTTGTTCTTGAATCTCTCATGCCCTAACCTAAGGGTATTTAAGGATAACGAAACACAATTACACAATTCATTCACAGCACAGAAGAAGGGGAAGGATATCGAAGAAGAACTATACCGACAGGGCGGCCAGGATGGGGGGGATGGGATGTTTATATAGCATAACACAGCAGAAACCAAAGCAAAAATAACCTACATTTTCCGATTGAGAGGTGGAAATTAAAACGAGGCGGAAAATTCTAACCCAATATAATATAAATAGTGGGACAGACTATATTGCAAAATTTGAAAGGAAAAGCTCAATTGTATAAAAAGCTTAATCTTGGTGAATGAAATTTATATTTCAATTTTAGAACCGATTTCCATGTCTAGATAGCTCTTAGAATCAAGGTTGAAATAAAACCTTACGAAACACTTTAATCTAATCCGCCAGTCGCTATCAAGCTCCTTCCATTTTCGCACACCAAGCTGTTTGAGGTTTTTCCCCACATTGGGCGCCAGCTAAGGTGAGATCTTCATTGGCTACGTTATCTACGGGGGTAGACTTGGAGACTTGTGGGATCCGCGTAGTGCGTTGATGTTCATACGCTCCAAGTAACCAATCTGTTTGAAGTAACTTCCCACATTGGGCGCCAGCTAATGTGAGATCTTCATTGGCTACGTTGTCCATCGGAGGTAGGCTTGGAAACTTGTGGGCTGCGGGTGATTCGTTGTTGTCCATACGCCGGAAGTAACCAATCTTTTTGAGGTTGCTCCTCACATTAGGTGCCACCTAAGGTGGGGTGGACTTGGAGACTTTTGGGCTGCGGGTAACGCGTTGATATTCACAAGCTCCTAGTTACCTATCTCTTTGAGGTTGCTTTGCTAGCTAAGGAGATGTCTTCATTGGCTACGTTGTCCATCTAGGATGGACTTGGAGACTTGTGGACTGCTGATAGCGCGTTGATATTCATATACGTTCCCAGTTACCAATCCATCTCAGCGACTGCATTTCCAACTCTTTGAACAGGTCAAAGTCGTAGAGCTCTTCATCGTCGTCGAATCTTTTACTCCATCGATAAATACTGCAACGAATATCCCTTGTCTTTCTCTCAAATTAAGCCATCAGCAAGCTTTTGGCGTTGGCTTGCCGGTTTCCTACATTTCCTTCAAGATCGATGTTAAAAAAGTTGCATTATACCATGTTATCTTTTCTTAGATGATCCGGCGTTGTTTCTACTGATTTTGACGGAGTAGCAAGTATAAACTTGCTCTTATCATTCATTTCATTCCAATTTTTAAACAATGCTACCCCACTATTAAGCGTCCTGGGATTTCCCCCTTTTTCGTCTATGTTTCTAAATCGAATCGACAGGCGTCGGCCAGAAAGTCGTTATGGCAAAGTTGATAGTAGGGATTATAGGCATATCAAAAGGAATTATGATCGTACTTTCATTTTATTTATATATTTATAAATATAAATTCACAATTGAGTACACAACTTAAACGTAGCATTAAATAATATTCTTTATTATTTTTTTTTTTTTTTTTTATTATTATTATTTTTGCTTTTGGGTTTTTCTTTCTTTATTATACGTAGACAACGACGAACAACAACTTATACTATGATGGGTATAGTATAACGAACTGAAGGTTATATGAAACAGCATAGTATATCTAAGCCAAAAAGCTGTAACGAACGACAACGTCTTTTTGCTCATTTAGATGATTTATTTGAGTCGTTAAGGACGAACGAACAAAAATGGGGCTTTTCCTCTTCTTCTAATTCAGTAATGAAATTTACGAACTTCTTGAACCTATCTAAGTTTTTTGCTTTTATCTCTTTTTGTTTCTAATTTTTTCTTCTTTTTTTAAGTCTATCTTTGCAGTTTCCTTTGCCTTAAGGCTATCAGTTTTTTTTTTCATTTTTTATTTTTCTAATAGCAATTTTTCATTTTTTTGTTTGGTAACAAAACTTTTTTCCTTTCATCTCTTTCTTGATCCTTTCTTTTTTTTTGTTGTTGTGTATTTGAGGCATAGGTAACTCGCGATTTTAAAGGCCATGGTTATGCATTGAGGAATAAATGTGATTTTTTACGTGGTAGAGGGCGAAATAAAAATTACACACGTTATTTTTAAGTTAAGTTAAAAACGTTCCATAAAGAGATAACTAAAATATTATTGAAAATTTCCCAAATTACAAAATTTCAACTTTGAAAAGAAGACTTAATCAGGGAAAAACTCAAAATAAATATATGAAAAGACCCCCACGTTTCAGGTGGACTTTAAAAAAAATTACAGTTCAAGATATTTTAATTACAAAATTTTAAATTTCTAGGGATCTAAGAAAAAGAGTCAGATATTAAGAAAATTGGGCGTGGTAGTATGCGTATTTCTATATAAATTTACACATGTCATACTTTGCCTAATACTTCACAATTCTAATAAAAATAAATCTGAAAATTTCAGCGAAATCGGTTGAGTACTTTTCAAGTCTATTCTCCATACACAAACAAACATTATTTTTTGTCTTCAAATTGTTACGGGAGTAATACTGATACTCATGATTTTATAAATTATTCAAACAAAATTAAACTCGACTAAGTAAAAAAATGCATGATGTCCTTTAAATAAATACATAAGTGTATTGTCACGGTGCCGAACCTGGAAATTTTGCCGCCCCACTTTATTAAAAACAAAAAGATAGCGAAAACACTAGCATTAGTTTCGTTCGTTGAACTTTACCCAGGGTTGAGCCCGGTTGTCTTGACAACCCCAAAAATTGTCAAAAAAAAAAACCTTGGTTTTCAAGTTTTCAAAAAAACCCAAAGGCTTTGAATTGTGTTGTTGACATTCAACGCTAGAAACAAGTTGTTCTGTGTTCAATAATAAAAAAAATATGAAATTTCTTTTAAATTATGGTTTTGAAAATTGAATAAAAACAATTTCAAGCGCTTCACTTTTTATTTTCTATCTATTTAGCCAGTTCACGTTTCTGAGATCTCACAACGAATCCAAAAAATTTCAGTCTCAGCTTTTTGACAGCAAAAGTGAGGAATCTCACTGAGGAATTACGTTCAGATTTCTGAGATTGCTTAGATCTCTGAGATCTCAGATATCTCAAGAAACCTGAACTGGCTAATTATTTTTCAATTTGTCTCTTACTTTTTACTTCAAATAAATAATTGCCTCACATGAGTCACAACTCATGTCACTTTGGGAGTTTATTCGTAACCTCAACTTCCTTCAGCAAAAAACCTAGGTCTACTTCATGGCGAGTTCAGAGCGTCTCAAAAAACGCAGAATTTGATTGTCAAGAAAAAAATGGAAAAATTTTAAAAAAATTAAAAAATTTAAGAAAAATATCAAAAATTTAAAAAAAAGTCAAAATTTTTGGAAAAGGTCACATTGAAATTTTTTTTTTTATTTGAAAGCTTAGTGAATTGATCTTCAATAGTTCCAAAGTGATAAATTCGGGAACGAACCATATTTTACAGATCCCAACAGATTTGATTCGATTGTGAAAACGAATTTTATTTAAAGGAACCAAAAAATAAGAATCAAAAATTAAATTCCCTTCATATTTTATCGCTCTTCGAACCTTGCTTTAAACTTGAATTTAAACTCAGTTAAATTTTCAAAATCAATGAAATTTCTCCTGAAGATAAAAAACACCACTCTTCTTAATTCCTCATCCTCCACTTATTAAATTGATACAAATTTAATTTTTGTTATAATAGAAGTTATTATGAAGGATTAAGAGCAAGTACGTGCGGCCCAACCATGCACTTTATTTTTGTAACATTTTCATTTTTTTTTTACCTTTACCTAAGTTATAACCCGAAGGGTTTAACTTTGAGTTTTGCAACCTTTTTTTTTATATTTTTAACATGCCGCGGCCGCTTAAGCGCGTAGATTACGCAAAAGTTAGACCAAAAAACCCGCGCTTGGTTTTGTCGAATATATTCATTAACGGTACATCATGCCAAACGAACCATGTTATGAATACGTAAAAAGCATTTAATTTTGCACATATTCCGTTTGTAATAAAAATAAAGCTTATAAATGGGCTAATGGTATAGGTATTAGGTATATAAGCGGTCTGTGGCTCGTGTGTGTATTGTGCGAGGCGAGTTTGAGTTAGAACAACGCCAACGTGAGGATAACATATGTTTTGAAGGCTTTTTCATTTTTCAAACCTTTCCCCATTCGACCATCCTTAAATGCCATATGGGAGTGATAATTTGACGTGTGTTGTGTGTAGGGGTTAAAACTTTTCATCCCATATAGTTATAAGGACAATTGATGCTCTGTCTGATTCTCTAATGAATGCCGCTCCACTCTGCTCCGCTGTATATGGCCGTGCAATTCCGCTGACAAACGAGTGTAATAGGGACTTAAATGCAAATTAGCAGCTGGTAAAAAACAGCGGAAAACGGATGTAGGCCGTTGGTTTATACCTGATTATGGAAACTTTGAAACGGAAAAAGAGAATGAGGAGTTGGTTTTAATTAATTTCAAATGCAATTTGAAATAAAATTGAAATTGCTGAATGTTCGCGTTCGTTTTTTTTTGTCTTCTTTTTTTCATTTGTTTTACTTTCATTATATTCCTTCTATATGGTGATAAAGCTAATGCTCCTGCTTGCTGTCCGGAAGGTGCTAAGAGGAAACTCTAACCTTTTTTGTTTTTTTTTTTTTTGCAAAGAAAAAAAATGGCGCTCTTCTAACAGAAATTAACTTCCTTGAAAAGTTAGAGAAAAGTTCACGCCATAAAGACGGCGCGCGAGAGCATATAACAAAGAATAACGAATGGATGTATAATGAGAGTATCTTTATAAGCATGGGGGAGGATAGGATAGGGGGATGGCATTGTTTCTGTTATGGTTACCTCCTTAGAAATTTTTAACCAAAATTTGGTCCATAATAACTGTTTTTCTTTTCCATTTAGCCATTAGTTTGAAAGTCGTGGTAAAGTATAGATTTGATTTCTTCCATACTTTTTGTTGATTCCAAATGTTTGAAGTGACGCAACGATGGTACATAAATAAAAAAAAATGTTTAAAAATATCATTCTTGACCTTTGCGTATGAGACTATGAATTTTTCATAAAAAAAACCTTCATATTTAAAATGAATGTATAATAAAATGTCCTGCTAATTTCAATACTTAGGTTTTTTTCAAGGTTCGAAGAGCTATTCCTTTTTTTTTTTTCTAATTTTGACTTTCAAAAATGTTTGAATTTTTTCAAAATATTGGAACTTTCTCAAATTGTTTGACTTTTTCAAAATTTTTACTCATATTAGTTTTTAAAAATTTTAGCTTTTTTCAAAACTTATCACTTTTTTTTAAATCTTTTGACTTTTTTTAAATCGACTTTTTCAAAATGTTTGACTTTTTCAAAATGTTTCATTTTTTCAAAATTTTGATTTTTTTTTTTATAATTTTTGACTTTTTTCCAAAAATTTCACTGTTTCAAAATTTTTGACTTTTTTCAAAATTTTATACTTTTTTCCAAAGTTGACTTTTCTTAATGTTTTTTATTTTTTCAAAATTTTTGACTTTTCAAAATAAATGTTTGACCTTTTCAAAATTTTCCACTTTTCTCTAATTTTTTTATTCAAAAATTTTGACTTTTCATTTTTTCAATTTTTCAAAATTTTATACTTTTTTCAAAATTTTATATCTTTTTAAAATTTTTTTAGTTCACAACCGAACTGAATGGAGGAAGAATGATTTGTTTTTTTTCGGATCCTTATTGCGAGAGAACCATATTCTAACAGAATTTTATTTTTCCGATCTCACAAACGAGAGATACAGACATAAAAAATGGATTTAGTTTGTTCGTGAGAGAACTATAAAGTCTTTCCGTTCGTTTTTATTTTTTATGATTCGCTAGCTATATTTCATGAACCCTTGCTTTTTCTCCGACAAACCGTTCGGTGGTCCCAAGCGCTGGTTAAAAATTGGCGTATTTCAAAATCTACCTTTCTCTTTGATACAAAACTTTCGTTCATTCATTAATCTTTACAAAAAATGTTTCATTTACTATGAGAATGAAAATCAAAAGAACACTAAAATTAATCTGTTGGGTTTGTTTTTTCCTAAAAAGGACTGTAAATTTGTGGTTTTTTTTTGTTTTAAATCGTTCGAAAATAATTACGTCCGTGAAATATCTATAAATAACTGGTAATTTTCGAGCAATTAAAAAAAAAACTACACGGTTCAAGTTTTAGTAAATTTTTAAGAAATATTTAAGACACAGATACAAATTAAGCAGTCTAACAAAATTCAGCTTTGCCGGAATTGTTTGTCCTTTCTTATGTAAATTTCTTGGGCTATTTAAATGTGTTTTTATGGCTCAATTTCTTATGAACTCACAATCGATTGAGACGTCAATTTTTATAAGCCCATGAAAATCAAAGTGACCTATCTGATATTTTTACTTATTTTTAAAGGCGGAAGACAATTACGTATTTACAATGCATTTATCAAAAATTTGAATTTTTCCATTAAATAAAATTAACTTTCGTAATTTTTTTTTCTTTCTTTTTTTCTGATATTTTTACTTATTTTTAAAGGCGGAAGACAATTACGTATTTACAATGCATTTATCAAAAATTTGAATTTTTCCATTAAATAAAATTAACTATCGTAATTTTTTTTTATTTTTTATAAAAGGATTTTTTACCAAGTGGCAACCAGTTCTCGGTGGTTTATCGTTAAGTTTCTTAGATAATTAAGTTTTAAGTTTGCCTTTAATACAAAAAAAAAGAAAACAAAAAAAACTGCTGTTACTTCTGCAGCAAAAGCAGCAGCAGCAGTAGTAGAAGCAGCAGGTGTTGAATAAATTGACTTTTGTGAAAACAAAAAAAAAGGAAAGCAAAGCAAACACACTGCGAAAAGGGTTCAATGGTTTTCTTTATAAAAAGTCAAAATGAGAGTGCATTTTACGGAAATACTTCTGTTCAATTTTTTTTTTTTTGCTCCCTTTCCCAACACAGAAAGCAAATGAGTGCAGATAATTAAATTGAGCAAATTTTGTAAATTATTTTGACTGTGTGCTACGTCGTCGTCCTTATTAACTTTGAAGGAATTTGAAAAAAAAAATTAATATTCCCAGGAAGTCGTTTGCATGATGGGAGGTAAAAATAATATCCTTTTAGCTTCCAACTAAGATAATTAAAAACAAAAATTTATATAAATTTGAATAAACATCAAGCAAATTATATAGAATAAAAACAAAAATATTTTATTTTTTATTTTGTTGAAATAAAAAAAATAATAATATAATTCTACAAAACGATTTGGTTGAAATATATGTAGGTATGTACATTGTACATTAGTTCTAGCTAAATGTAATTTAGTTGAGATAACATTTTGAATAGATGCAAATTAAAGGGATGATCCTTTAAGCCTGAGAAAATATGTTCACTGATTTTATATAAATTAAAAATTTCATTTGAAATATTCACAAATAGTTTATGTTCACGAGATTTAATTTATGAATGTAGGTAATGCATTTTCTAGGTAAACTTAATTCGGATAGAAGAATTTTCGAAGTTGGATTTTCAATTAAATGAAGACATACAAAACTTACATATATTTAATAAATTATTTTGATTAAGTATCAACTTGTATAATCGGATTAAATGCCTACGTTAGTTTTCTCTAAAAGTGTGTACAGGGTTTCAATTATTCCTATTTGTCATATTTTACGATTCATTCTGGCGATATATTATTATACACAATAATATGTATATTTAAGCTCACTTATAGTCTTTTCATTTCTAAAGTTTTCTCCGCTGACTTCCTAAGGATTCTATTTAACTTGCAATCCAGATTATCTATTTGTCACCTTTTCGAAATGTACATATGACCATTTAGTTGCAGTTTCTTGTTTCTGTGTATTTTATTAATCCAACTGCAGAGATCTAAAGTCTATAAGTTTATTAAGCTAACAAATATACAAAGTAATAAAATCGACTAAAAGCTATTATATGATAAATTGCCAAAACTATTGAAGGAAGTAAAGCTATGTTAAATGGTCAATGCGTTGAGGTCCGTCAAGCTGGGAACACCACAATCGAAATTCAAAATTCTAATGATGCAGGAATTAGGTGCTATTTAAGTGCTAATTTAGTACCGCAATCCCGGCTTGGAACTAAAATCCCTTCCCCCTCAAACTTGTGGCGTTCCCAGCTTGACGTCAAGCTAGGAACACCACACCTCCAAACACAAAATTTCAAAAAACTAATGATGGGGGAATTAGGTGCTATTTAAGTGCTCCTTAGTTGGCGGAACTCCCCATTAAAAAGTCTTCCCCTTACCCCTCAAACCTGTGGCGTTCCCAGCTTGACGTCAAGCTAGGAACACCACACCTCTAAACACAATATTTCAAAAAAACTAATGATGAGGGAATTAAGTGCTATTTAAGTGCTCGTAATTTCGCGGAATTCCAAATTATATATTCCACGATTTGACCTTGAAATTTAATACCGAAAAAAAAAATTCGTGGAGACTTTCTATACTAAACACTAAAAAAATAAAAAAAAATACAGTTTAGACGAAGATTGAGTTAATTAGAACAAATATTCAATTTCACTTTTCTACTCCCACTGGTTTGGTTTTAAATGCACCTGCACCAACCACCCCTTTTGTGGTGTTCCCAGCTTGACGTCAAGCTGGGAACACCACACTCAAATCTCAAAAAACTAATGTTGTAGGATTTAAGTGCTATTTAAGTGCTCTTAATTTACCAAAATTCCAAATTATTTAGTCCACGATTTGACCTTGAAATTTGGTACCAAAGATACGAAATCGTGGAGACTTTCTATACTTGATAGCTAAAAAAAAAAAAAAAATTTCATTAGACGCACAGTGGCTTGACTAGAAAAAAAAAACAGTTTCACCTTTCTACTCCCACTGGTTTAGCTTTAAACACTCTATCACTAACCCCTCTAACCTTCGTTGCACTCAACATGAACCCCACACTTCTAAACATAAAATTTCAAAAAACTAATGATGAGGGATTTCAGTGTGAATTAAGTGCTCTGTACTAGGCGGAACTCCCGATTAAAAAGTCCACGATTTGACTTTAAAACTTAAAATCGAGAATAAAAATACTGGAGACTTTTTATACTCTAAATAAAGAAAAAAATTACAGATTACGTGTAGAATTCGCTAATTAAAAAAAAAAGTAAAAATTAAATTAAAAAAAAAGATTTGTCTATATCAATATAAGTACATATGATGGTACGAAAGCTTAGCAGCATAACTACGAGTGTGTTATCACATACAAGAACCCCTTTGAAGATTTGTCTTTCATAAAAAGTGATATAGGAACGCACATACATAAATACCTATACGTAGAAATATAGAGCTATGTATATATCTACTCTTTCAACAGCTAGTAGCTAGCTACAACGGAGCGTCTCAATTCTTTGCTTACCTAGGTACCTACCCATAATTTGTTCTCATTACCGGCAACGCAAAATACCTACCTACCTCAACCAATGATCACTCTACCTTCCTATATAGCTGACAACCCTACAATAACAACCTAACTATAGATAAAATCACAACAACAAAAGATATGTCTCCACGCCTCAGCCAAAACATCCCTCACACTACATCTACAAATAGGAAGCATTTTTCCTTTCATTTTAGTTAAAAAAAACAACACCCAATGAGCGAGAGACACAATAGATTGCAGAATATTTCTATGCAAAACCAACATACCTACAACTATACATAGGCCTTCCTTCCAATAAATCGACCAATGGCCAACCAATCCAACCAACACAACAAAAAAAAATCCTCCAAAAAAAAATTCTTCCCCCAATCGAATTCACAAACCATCTAAACGAATATATTAAATGCACGAACCATTGCATTCAACGAAAATATAATAAGTGTTGTGAACAAATACTCGGTCTCCCTCTCGCTCGCACTTATTAGGTATTATGCAATTTTCTTTTATTGTTTTTGTTTTTGTGGTGGAATTATTTTATAAATTTTTGCATTATCCACTCTGTGCAAAAAACCTTTCCAACGATACATAATTTATATTTTTGCCGTTTTATTATACGATGATGATGATGATATTTGTTTTTCTTCAAATTTATAGGTGGGTAGGTAGGTACCTACTTGCTTTTTATACTTAAATTCTATTGCTCAGTTAAAAAAAAAGAAGCGTATATGTGTGAACTGTGATTTGATTGCATTAGTTGAATTCTCATCGAAAACATCGGTTGCTTTATCTAATTGGTCAATTGATGGTTTTGTAGAAGAATAAGAACAAGAACAGTGTAGACTGTGATTCTAAAAAACTTATTTAGGTAGGATATGACATCTCCAAAAAGTAAATGGGCGAAAAAGCAAAACCGGTGGGTGGTAAAAGTTGAAAGAGTAGATATATACATAGCTCTATATTTCTACGTAGGTATTTATGTATGTGCGTTCCTATATCACTTTTTATGAAAGACAAATCTTCAAAGGGGTTCTTGTATGTGATAACACACTCGTAGTTATGCTGCTAAGCTTTCGTACCATCATATGTACTTATATTGATATAGACAAATCTTTTTTTTTAATTTAATTTTTACTTTTTTTTTTTAATTAGCGAATTCTACACGTAATCTGTAATTTTTTTCTTTATTTAGAGTATAAAAAGTCTCCAGTATTTTTATTCTCGATTTTAAGTTTTAAAGTCAAATCGTGGACTTTTTAATCGGGAGTTCCGCCTAGTACAGAGCACTTAATTCACACTGAAATCCCTCATCATTAGTTTTTTGAAATTTTATGTTTAGAAGTGTGGGGTTCATGTTGAGTGCAACGAAGGTTAGAGGGGTTAGTGATGGAGTGTTTAAAGCTAAACCAGTGGGAGTAGAAAGGTGAAACTGTTTTTTTTTTTCTAGTCAAGCCACTGTGCGTCTAATGAAATTTTTTTTTTTTTTTTAGCTATCAAGTATAGAAAGTCTCCACGATTTCGTATCTTTGGTACCAAATTTCAAGGTCAAATCGTGGACTAAATAATTTGGAATTTTGGTAAATTGAGAGCACTTAAATAGCACTTAAATCCTACAACATTAGTTTTTTGAGATTTGAGTGTGGTGTTCCCAGCTTGACGTCAAGCTGGGAACAAGACAAAAGGGGTGGTTGGTGCAGGTGCATTTAAAACCAAACCAGTGGGAGTAGAAAAGTGAAATTGAATATTTGTTCTAATTAACTCAATCTTCGTCTAAACTGTATTTTTTTTTATTTTTTTAGTGTTTAGTATAGAAAGTCTCCACGAATTTTTTTTTTCGGTATTAAATTTCAAGGTCAAATCGTGGAATATATAATTTGGAATTCCGCGAAATTACGAGCACTTAAATAGCACTTAATTCCCTCATCATTAGTTTTTTTGAAATATTGTGTTTAGAGGTGTGGTGTTCCTAGCTTGACGTCAAGCTGGGAACGCCACAGGTTTGAGGGGTAAGGGGAAGACTTTTTAATGGGGAGTTCCGCCAACTAAGGAGCACTTAAATAGCACCTAATTCCCCCATCATTAGTTTTTTGAAATTTTGTGTTTGGAGGTGTGGTGTTCCTAGCTTGACGTCAAGCTGGGAACGCCACAAGTTTGAGGGAGAAGGGATTTTAGTTCCAAGCCGGGATTGCGATACTAAATTAGCACTTAAATAGCACCTAATTCCTGCATCATTAGAATTTTGAATTTCGATTGTGGTGTTCCCAGCTTGACGGACCTAATGCGTTGGTCTTATTGACGGACGTCAAATTCTGTCCCCAAAGCTGTCAAGTCGTGTAATTGTCAACGTCTTAGTTAACACTCATGTTGACATGACATTTTTAGAGTAAAGGGTTCGACAGTTTTGATGATAGTGTTGATCGATTTGTCAACGCAGGTAGGAAAAGTTGACAGACTTTGCGTGTTTCAACGTTGTGTTTCAATGTATACGACCAATCGAAAACGTCAGTAGTTTGAAACATCACCGAAAAGTACTAGCATTACCTTTCTTAAGCCTAGTACGCTGCTGATGCGAAACGAAAAATCCCATACAAAAATAACACAACGAAATCATAAACTGAAAATTTCGTTCTGCTTTTCGTTTTGCAGTACGCTGTTCGAAGAGCGAAATTTATGATTGTAGCAGATTATTTGAAGAAGTCTACGCTCCTTTTTCGCACTGAATTAATTTAATTATACAGACCAATTCTAGTCCAATTTTATTTTTTATATGGACTTTGACAGAACTCAAAGTTCTAAGCTTAAAGTAGCAGTTTTAAGAAGTAAAGAAACAGAAACCTAATAATACATCCTTTTTTCGGTTTTTAAACCATTGACATGGAAACCATTCTTCCATGAAATTCAATAGTTTATGGCTTTGACAAAGAGAGGGCAACCATATTTTGTCGCATATAGATTATCTTATTCCAAATGTTACTGGAAATCCCTAACACCGTATTTTGCTGGTGCAATAAGTGACATTTCAATATTTTCGAATTTATTGAGAGGTTTTTTAATCCATCCATCGAATCCCATTAGACTACCAATTGAAAACTCAAATATCTTCCAAACGTACTGAAATTGCCTTTCCGGAGCGAAAATGATAAAATCAAATTTTTTTAGAGGTTTTTTATTCTGTTAACATCGATAGAATAGATAGATAGAAGAATAACAATATTAGGTATGCCGTTTTGGTAAATTTTTTTTAAAAACTGAGTTTTTTGACAACAAATTGTGAAAATTTGTGAAATTTTGTACAAATTCCCAACCAATTTCACGTTACTAAACAGACCTATTTTGACGTATAAATTATTAAGCGTATTTAGATTCAGATGTCAAGTATAAACTTGGGGGCAGCAACCTCAGATTAACATTGTTCCTTTACTTCCCAAATCATTTCTACAATTTTTAGCCCAAAAAGTTCATATAAAAAGAATAAAACTGGTAGAATCAGGCAGCTTCAAGAAAGTAAGCGCACAGACTTATTATTGTTGTTTCATTCAAACTTTCCATACTAAAATATGTAATGGTGCAAAAAGTTTTGCAGTTTAAACTGCGAATGTGTTCTCATATAAAAAATTACTTTCTTTCAAAAATTCACTGCGTACAAAAAAAAACTATTCATTCAAAAGTTACCGTTTTATATTTTTCATTCCCAACAAGTTTCTTATACCTATATTTATAACATTTGTTTTGTTCTTTCCAGATCCAGCGCCATGTTTAAGATTAAAAATGTTATTCTACCGCTCCTAGTGTTGGCCCTGGCGCAAATTACAAAATGTAAGTATACAATTTTTTTTTTTTAACCAACCTCAAAGTAAAATAACATCTTTTCTCTCAGGTGATACAAATCTTGCCCCAGTGTTCACCCAAGAGATGAACAATATAGTTTTGTCGGAGAACAAAACTGTTGGTTCCGTAGTGTATCGACTTGAAGGCTTTGATCCTGAGGGGAGTAATGTAACATTCGGTTCCATAGGCTCGGATCATTTTAAAGTTGATCCAGAGTCTGGAAATATCACACTCATCAAACCGCTAGACAGAGAGGAGAAGCCAACCCTAACATTTCTTGTAACAATTCGAGATCGAGTTAATCCCGATGGTGAATCGGATCAGGATAATGTAGTTCAAGTACCAATAACTGTGATTGTGCTCGATGAGAATGACAATCCACCAGAGTTTCAAAATGTAAGTGTACAATGATTTATAAATTTCAAACTAAATTTCTTTCTAAAATGTATATTTTTGTTGTTTTTGAAAAAAAAAAATTTAAGGTGCCCTATGAAGCCGATGTGGAAGAAGATGCACCCATAGGTTTAACTATATTTGACAAAATTTTAGTTAAAGATAAAGATACTGTTGGTGATGATTTGGTAATAACTTGTGTTCCACAAGCTCAAAGTCCCGAGGCGTGCTCAAAGTAGGTTTAATTTTGTTGTATTTTAATTGTAACCATACATTTTTTGTCTGTCTAGATTCCGTCTTGAGATTATACAAAGTAAACAAGATATCCTTCAAGCTGCAGTGGTGCTTAATGATACGTTGAATTACAATCAACGAATGATTTATCATTTCCAGATTGAAGCTACGGTTAGTTGAGCTTGCAATAAGTAAACTAAACTAATTTAACCTTATTTACAATCGAATCGAATATTTCAAAAACTCCATATTTATTTTAAAAATTCCATGAAAAATAACTAACCTTGATTTTTATATTTTCTAGGACGGAGTCCATTTGGCACATACTAATTTTGAAGTCCGTGTGAAGGATATTCAAGATAAACCCCCAGTATTTCAAGGTTCTCTATCGACAGTCATCGATGAAGACAGTCCAATAGGAACGTTGGTTTTGAAAATTCAAGCACGCGATGGTGATACAGGAGAACCTAGGAAGATTATTTACGATCTTTTGACAAGTAATCCAATTTAAAATCAAATAATCTCCCTTTAAAATTTTTGATACACTTATTATTTATTTTTTTACTTTAAAAGATCCAATGGACTATTTTCTTCTGGATGAACGAACCGGAGAGCTGAGAACTGCTAAACCTCTTGATCGAGAAGCTTTAAATGATAGTACTGGACTCATATCTCTGTTGGTCAGGGTAAGAAGATTAAAAAGTGTCCCTTCCTTTAGTAAGTTATATAATAATTAATTGTCCTTTATTTACTTCCTCATTTTAGGCTCGTGAACTAATCGATGGAGTCCCAGGAAATGATAACCTAACCATGTCAACAGCACAAGCAACTGTTACAATTCGTGATGTTAATGATTCACCACCGATGTTTAATAAGAAAGAATACGAGGTGTCCTTGTTGGAAAACACAGCTCCAGGTACCCCCTTAGCATTGGACATGAATGTTACCGACCGAGATGTGGTAAGTTTACCTAAAAATTAGCGCCCGGGGAGGAATCTTGTATTATTTATAACTTGTTAACGAAGAACATGGCCATAACTTAATTTTGGGAATTTTTCCTGAAGGTCTCTGTATTGGTTTTATGAGAAAAAAAAATTAGGAACTATTACAACTGATTTCTTGGTAGGGATATCTTGTGGAAATATTTGGCATAAACAATCTGTATTTGTAAGATAGGTCTCCGAGATCTCAGAAATACAAACTGACCAATTGCATATTTTTGGAATGTATGTCAAATTTTTCTATAATAAATCAGTCATCAATTATACTAAATTCATAACTTAAAAAATGGGTTTTTTGATTAATTGTTTTACTCTTAAACTGGATAATGGAAAAAAATATTTTTATTCATGTCCATACATGTACCAAATATGAAGGAAATCGGTCCATCTATTTAGGCTCCAGCTCTCAGACGTGAAGACTCAATTTATTTTTTGAGTTCTCATGCTTATCCCGAATACCAGATATTTAATTTTCTTAAAACAACGTTATTAAATTCTTATCTATAATAATCTATTTTCTATTGGTAAACTAACTAATCGATCGTAATATAACCTAGCGCAAGAAAATTCCCAAATTTACTGCAGACGGCTTAAAATCTAATAATAATTGTTTTATGGATTATTTTGTTTTAATTTTCAATAAAGATTCATCTAATCTAATCTAAATATGCTGTAATTTAAATGGATATCCTTCTAGTACATGTAAACATAAAAATCCTTCATTGACTCGATTAAATTGGCTAAAACTAGAATTTTAATAAATACTAATTTATATTCAACCAAGTTCCTACAACCCGCTTTATCTCCATTAAATTTTAACTTTGAAAAGCCAAACACGAACCGAATACATCTGTTTTCCAAATGAAAAGCGTTTTGCCCCTTAAAAATTACCATAAAACCATAAGACACACAGAAAGACTACACACACACACACACACACACACAATCTTTTCTATATTTTCTATGCATTTTTGTTTTTGTTTATTTTATTTTATCGTTCGTACTTTCTACCCCTTTAGGGCATTAATTCAAAATTTTCCCTTCGGTTGGATGACGTCTCTGGAGTCTTCGAAGTTGAACCAAAGTTCGTGACGGGATTCTCGCAAGTAAACATTCGCGTTGGCGATGGAACTTTAGACTATGAGAACCCCAATCAGAGGAAGTTTATTGTTTTGGTAAGTTTTTTTTATTTATTTTTTCTTTTTTTGGTTTCTAAATTAAACCCTCTCGAGAATGAAGTGGCAAAAGAAAAACCATAATTTTAACACCCTTCTTTTTTTTTGTTTCACTATTTCTTCTCGGCACTCTGTTGCAACCAACCATCCAACGAAACAACAAAAACAACTTATGATTTTAGGTTATTGCCGAAGAAACTGAAACAAATCCGAAACTTTCATCGACCGCAACAATTACCATTTCCGTTGTAGATGCAAATGATAATAAGCCAATCTTCGAGCGGGAATCTTATTCAGCCTCTGTTTCCGGTTTGTTGTTTTCCATTCCATTATTATTTGTTTTGTTTTTTTTTTTTTTGTATAACTACATACATATGTACCTATGATAAAACTAATTTGAATTTTCTTGCAGAATCTTCTCTTCCTGGTCAATACATCACTTCGATTACTGCCAAAGACATAGATTCCGGAAACTATGGTGATGCTGGTATACGATATAGTATATCCGGTACTGGTTCGGAATTATTTCATGTGGATGAGGAAACTGGTGTTATAACTTTGGCTGATTGCGAGAAACCACTAACAACAAAAAATGGAAATGTCGAACTTGTTAGAAGGAAACGACGACGTGCCGATTTCGATGAGTATGAGGTTGAAAGTGCCGGAGAGCAAAAAGTCAACATATCGACAAATGGTTTGAGTGGGTTGTTAAATATTGAAATAAGCACTGAACCTGCTGTTGAATATACAGTAATTAATACAAAGGACGAAATCGAAAATATGAAAAAGAAACCCATTGCTGCTGTCGCATCGGACGTAGAAGTATCGAATTCCAATGAAGTAACTAATGAAGTGATGTCGCCACCATCTCAAAAAACATGTTTAGATTATGAAACTGAAACTACATATTTCTTGTCATACAAGGTGAGTTTGATTTTTTGTTGTTTTTTTCTCGTAAATATATTATAACTTACGACATGTGGTACCATTATATTGACAGGCAACTGATGACAATGGAAAAGGGCAGACTTCGGTGGTATCATTGAGGATATCAGTAACTGACTCAAATGATTCCCCCCCAGTTTGTGAAAGTCCATTATATAGAGCATCAGTAGATGAAGGATCGACCGTTTTTGATTCGCCATTGGTGGTGAAAGCAAGAGATGCAGATACAGTATCAGATATAACATACAGGTGAGATTTGAATGACATTGTGATTTTTTTGCACTCCGTTGTATACCCACCTAGAAAATAAATGTAATAAAACTATTCAAATACTACAACAACGATAGTGCCAATTTCTGATTGTTTACAAAACATAAAAAGTCTATGAAACTGAAACCATTTCTATCACTCTGTTTAATTCGATTTTCAGAATAATTGGCAACGAACAAATCGATAGTATCTTTGATATCGACAAACGATCTGGCCAAGTTACAATTAAGCCCGATGCAGTATTAGATGTGAATCATTTAAAATCCGACAATTTGATATTTTCCGTTGAAGCTAATGATGGTATCTTCTCTGTGAATTGTGGAATCAATATCACAGTACGTGATGTTAATAATCATGCACCGAAGTTCTTATCCGATAGTTATTCTGCAATTGTTGAGGAAAATTCTGAAATCGGTACAAGTGTTGAACGCCTGCAAGCATCAGATTTGGATTCTGGTATAAATGCCGAATTAAAGTAAAGACTCTTGAAATAATAATCTTGGTCGAATTATTTCTAAAATCCCTTTTTTTGTGCTAGATATCGTATACAACAAGGAAACTTTGATGATTTCCGTATTGATGAGAACTCTGGAGAGGTATATGTTTCAAGGAAATTAGACTACGATCGAAGGAATACGTATCAGCTTGAGGTTTTAGCAACTGACATGGGTAAATAATTTTTTAAAAGCTTACAAAATTAAGCAAATATCATTCTTGAGACTCTGGAATAAAACAATGTTAGTTTGTCAAAAATTAATTTTCCTTTAGTAAAGATGCATCTTAAGATTCAAAAAAGAATTTTAATTATATAAATAATTTATTAAATCATACAAACAATATTTTTTTCTTTTGAAGGAACACCAAGTCTATCAGGAACCGCTACGTTGACTGTGACAATAGTAAACAGCAATGATAAAGATCCATACTTTACACCAGCTATACAACGGGCTGAGGTAAGTGTCTTCAATTCTCTTTTTTCTTTTCTTTTTGCATTAATAATAGCTTTTTTTTTTTAATTTTTCGACTTACGAGATCCTACACTTTAACCGTCGATATCCAGTGCGTACGTTCTGTAACCCTCGATAAAATTCAGTCGAGAAACTATGAAAATGAAAACAAATCATATGAGTTTTGTTCCATTTTCCAACGTTTCTCGACGAACTTTATAAATGCGAGAGTTACAGAACGTAGGCTATGATGAAAACAAGGATTTTAGAAATATAATAAATAACATTTCTTCTCTTCTGCACGCTCTAATAAACATTTTTAAACTTTTTCTTTAAACATTTCATAAACGTCTTTAAAAATCATAAATTTTCTCCTCTAGGTACGAGAAGATGTTCTTGTTGGAACAGTAGTTTATACATTGGTAGCAATTGATCCAGATGTAGATACACATACAGCATTAGAATTTGCTGCAACTGATCCAATAACTGCAATTGACAAAGATGGCAATGAATTAGAAAATGCCGATGAACTTAAGGAATATTTTTCAGTTAATCGCAATGGAAAAGTTGTTGTTAACAAGAAATTGGAACGAAATCTTTTTGCGGTAAGATTTTAGTAATTCTATTTTATTATCTACATAATGTACAATACATTTTATTTGAAAAATAACAAATTCTAAATAATTTGTAGGTAATTCGTATAACAGTTTTGGTAACTGATAGTACAGCTCCAACAACACAACAAGGCAAAGGATTATTGATAATATCCATCATAGATGTTAACGAAATTCCTCCGGTAAGTGACAATTCTTTCTTCTTTTTTTTACAAAATTGTTCTTAGTATTATATGAAAGCTTCTCAAAATATGTATAATTATTTAAAAATACTACACATAGTGGTTGTTCTTGTTGAAACTGAAATTTTACAAAAATTAAATAATATAGAAACGCATTATTAATTTAGAGTTTAGTTTGTTTGGACTTACGGATTTTACTCAAATCACTTTTTAAACCTAATCGTTTGAGGCCAAATAGAACTCGCTGTGCACTTATACCCGAAATTATTAATTCAAACCTTTCGGCTAAAACTTTGAGGGTTTTTCTAGTTTTATATAGCATGGGTATAGCTCAGCTGATGAAAGAGGTTTAATTTAATATTTATGGAACATTCAGACGCTGTAAGTTGATCCAAAGATAGCATCACATAGTCCACGGTAGTTAATAGGTAACTGCCCAGCCTGTAACAAGAAATTTTTTTTTAATGCCTTAAAACCAAAACGTTTTGCTATTCAATCTAATTTATTTTAAGTATTCATAAAGACAGAGTTCACATCACTATCCAGTATCCATGTCTGTTTCACTTGATTGGTAAACTAGAAGCTTTTCAATATTCCCATCTTCTTCAGCTAGATTGTTTGAAATTCTTTTCAGGAATATCCGAGTTGGTATAACATTCCATTCAGGATACCTCAAGGTATTGTAATAATTCCAAAAAATATTTCTAAAAATTTACAAAATAAATTAAAACGGAAAACAATTATTTAAATCAATCTCACAACACAATTAGTCCCTGTAGGATTTTTGTTATCATTTTGAAATAGAAAACATTACAAGCTGTTGTAGCTTTATCCAAATAATAATGACAAGTTATATATCCAAACCATAACTCTACAAAATTGAACAAAACATTTTGAATAGCTTGTAGCAAAATTGTCGGTATCAGTAAATCACTTAGTTCGTAATTTAAAATTGGATAGCTTAAACATAGAATTACACACTTTGTTATAATAGTCTTGAAAAGTAAAAAATCGTACAAACTTACAAAGCTATAATATGAGCAGCTAAACTAAAATAGCTTAAAACAAATTTAAAAATCACAAAACATGAAAGGATCAATGTTAGCATTTCTGGAACTAATGGAATTTTTAATCCAACGTTCTTCATTGTTGATTCGATCTTAACAATAAAAAAAGAGTAATAATTATATGAAAAAAAAGAAATACATATTACAAAATCGAATATTTATAATAATGCATATGTATATGAACCTCAATCAAGTTCAATTGCAAATTGCGAATAGATGAGCTTCCAGCGATGAATAGCACCAAAAATATATTCAGAAATAATACTTTTAAATTTGATTTTCCCATTATTTTTTTCTTGATTTTAGAAAGCCTGTAGAACTGTCATTATGATACACAAAATTACAAATTTCAAAGTATCGATTCCTTTGATTGACAATAACTTATTTTAACACTTGACATTCAAAGAATTTGGGGTGGGTCACCTAGTTGCTCTTCTACTAGTTGCTAATATGTAATTAAAATAAATTAGATTGAAGAGCAAAAGGTTTTGGTTTTCAGGCATAAATAAAACTTTCGTTTGGTTTAATGAAAGATTTTTGATAATTGGTAATGTTCTGCTGAACAGCCTGAAGAGAGGTAGTAAAATGCATTAATTTTTGTTGAGTTCTTTACTTGTCGGGGGATGGAGGTAGTGTATGATGTCTAAAAATTAAAAAAAAAAATAATTTCATCAAAGGAAAGATTTCTTCATTTAAAAGTTAAGCAAATTAATTCTTTTTTGCTTCTTTCCATTTTTTTAAGAAATTCAATCCACCCTGGACTCCAGAGAATCCCATAATCAAACTGCAAATGGTCGAAGAGCAACCGATTGGTTCAATTCTTTCAACACTTCAAGCAATCGACGAAGACTCAACAATTGGAGAATATAGTATCTCACAGAATTCCTACTTTGAAATAAATCGAACAACCGGTGTAATCACCTCAACATCTCGAATTGATTATGAAAAAATAAAAGAAGTTCGATTTACGGCTACAGTCACAGATACTGGAGTACCACAACTAAATTCAACTGCCGAAGTAATTGTGGATATAATCAATTTAAATGACAACGAACCGCATTTCACCCAATCGGAGTATTACTTCAATGTAACTGAAAACTCACCTATCGGAACAGTTGCTGGCAAAGTAGAAGCTTCTGATGCTGATAATGGTGTCTTTGGTGAAATAACGTATTCATTGATTGGAGAAAACAATAAGTACTTTATGATCGATGCTTATACTGGAAGTATAATGGTTGCCGATTCGAGTATATTAGATAGAGAGAAAACGAGTCGGATAACACTGACTGCAGTTGCACAAGATAAAGCACCACCCACTCTGCAGAAATCTGCCACAGCTTCGGTAAGTTCAAAATTTTCTCAAAAAAAAAAAAAAAATATAAATAGTTTTCCTGAATTTTGTATATCTTTTTTCTGCAGATCTTTATTAATGTCCTTGATGTGAATGATAATCCACCCGTGTTCACTCAGAAGGAATATACATCAATAGTTGCTGAAAATGCAGCCTTGGATCCACCGGCAAAACTTCTACAAGTAAGAGCAGATGATCTTGACACAGGACTATTCGGAGAGGTTCGGTATTTTATTACAAATGGAAATGAGCAGGAGCTCTTCAAATTGGATTCACATTCAGGAATAATCTATCCTGCACAGAGTCTGCAAGACAAAAAGGGTAACGTTCGACAATTTCATTCATATCATCAAGATCTCAGGGTTATTTTAATCTAATTTCAGGAGTCTACAATTTGACAGTATCTGCTCGAGATACTCAAGGTGCTGGAACATTCGAAAGTACAGCATCGGTTGTGATAAACGTTTTAGGTGTTAATCAGCATCATCCAGTGTTTGTCATTCCCGCATTGTCAAATGCAACAATTGAAATTCCAGGTGACGTCATAAAAGAAGATTACCTTATTATGACAGTGAAAGCCAATGATAATGACACAGGAGAAGATGGAAGAATTTCTTACCACTTACAGACGAACAATCAAAATGTTCAAGAAACTGATGAATTTACCATAAGTAAATTTACAGGAGAATTAAGAAGTAAAAAAGAATTACACCGGAAAGATAGAGCCAAGTTAGCTGCATTAACTTCTTTTTTTTTTAATTATATTCTAACTAAATTGTGTTTCCCTTTTAGCTATGATTTGATTTTAGTAGCTCAAGATCATGGTACACCAAAACCATTTGAAACACTTCGTTTTCTCAGTATCAGTATTGTGGATGCCAATGAAAATCGACCCGAATTTCCAGATTCAGCTAATCCGTATAAAGTTTCAATAAACGAGAATAGTGGAAGAGAAGTCAAAGTTGGGCGTATTCAAGCTTCAGCTAGAAGTAAACACAGTAAGGATATTTACTATTACATGCTTTTGGGTAATGAGGATGGAGCTTTCTTTGTGGACAAAACAACAGGAGATATTTTCACCAATAAATCCCTTGATAGGTGAGTGTGATAAATTCGGAAGTATTTGTTGAGGCATTTAGATCAGTTCTCAATTTTATAAAATAAGATTGCTAAAGTCAAAGCAGAAGCATGGGACGGTGGAAAATTTTTTCTTCGTATTTTTTTTTTTTAATTTGTTTTTTTGTGGCAATCCTGTGCTTCCAATTTTAAGCTATCAAGCTGCATGGTTCTTACCACCCATTAACTCAATTTTATTTTAGAGAAGTGACTGATTTCTATACACTCTACATCTTGGCTAGTACAAATCCAGACCTTCATATATCTGAAGAAGAACGTGCATCATTTTCAATAAAAACTCTCGAAAGAGATAATACTGTTGCAAAAGTTCTCATCACAGTTCTCGATGTCAATGATAATGAACCAATTTTTGAAAAATCAGTAAGTTTTCTTTCGAGTGGTGTTCATCCTCAATTGTTTGTTGACGTTTTTGTTTTTAGGTTTACTATGCTGGAATAAATGCAAAATCATCTTTAAATGGTTTTGTAACAGTTGTAAATGCCACCGACAAGGATTATGGTAAAAATGCCAAAATAGAATATATGATTATCGCCTCGAACTTGTACAAATACGGATCGATGAAATCAACTGGCTCCATTGTACCAAGTCCATTTAGTAAGTTTCCCATAAATATTTAAAAGATTTGTTGTAAAATGTTTTAACAACTGTTTCCCTTAAGGTATTTCTCCTGAAGGCAGGATAACTACATCAGCGTTTATGGCAGAGTACAATCAAGATCGTTTCGAACTCGAAGTAATGGCAAAAGAAGTAGAACCTCCAGAGAGATCAGCTAAAGTTAAAGTCAATGTAATGTCTATATGAATTCCATTTGAAATTCTTCAAGTTATTGCTTAATCATTTGATTGTAGATTTGGATCTTCGATTCATCTCAGTTAATTCGTATAATTCTTTCGCGACCTCCTGAAGAAGTCTATCAAGAACAAGATGAAATCATTGCTGAGCTCCGCAATGCTACTCAACATCGAATTATCGTTGATGAAATTCGTTTTCATGTTGACTCAATGGGACGCATTCGGATGGATTGGTGTGATCTTTTCTTCCATGCTGTCGATGAAAGCCAACAAATTGCTCCTGTTGATGATATTTTGAAAGTCATTGATACGAATTATGATTATTTGAAAGTAAGTCATTCGAAAAAAGCTATTACATATATATTTGGTAATCATTTATGTTTTTTTTTTCTATTTAGGACTATTACTCGGGCTATGCGATAGAAAATGTGGTGCCTGCTTATATAACAATTGTTCAAGAAGAATTCGACTTGGCATTGGCTGGTTTGGTGGCGCTGATAATTGTTTTATTTGTTGGTGTCATAAGTTTCATTGTGCTATGTTGTTGCCTCAAACATTGGAATCTATCTGTCCCAGTAGAGAATCGTCGTAAAGAGGCTCTGATAAAAAAACAAATTATCGAAGATCTTAATACAACAGAAAATCCACTTTGGATTGAACAGTAAGTATTTTTTTTTGTTTTCTAAAACACACTTTTCAATTGAAATGCATTTATTTTTTTTAGGAAACTTAAACTTTACGAAGAGCAAGAACTAACAATGCAGGTATTTTCAGAGCCAGATCATAGCTCGAATTCTGATGGTGCCCCGGTAAGTTTTTTTTTATCAAATTTTCTTTATTCTTTTTTCTAAGCACAATATCAATCCCTTTAAGCACAAAGCTTTTTTGTGTGTGTGTATTATTTATTTTTTTTTTGTGTAACATAATGACTAACTGTTGCTTTTGAAAATCCTGTAAAATTTGTGTATTTTCTAACATAAATTATTGTAGGCACCATTGGACAGAAGAAATTCTATCGAACACGCACATCATCCAGTAGACAATACTTATGCCACAATTCAGCCTAGAAATGCTGATAATCATCCGATGAATGATTTTGCTGATTATGCAACGCTTAGAAATAACAGAGCACCTTCGGTAATGTAACATTTACTGTTTGATATTTTTTTTTTTTCAAATTTTTAGTAACTATCTGATATGGTTGCACTTTTCTATTTACGATCATTTTTTTACTGTTTAACACTTACTAACTTAGTTTGCTTGAATATTATGTTCGCATGTTATACCTTTATCTAAATAAGGTATTTTCTTCTTTTATCTACCTTACGTACTCTTTGAGGCGACACATTTTATTTCACTTCTCTTGTTCGATTCTCATGGTTCCTTATAGATTCTTTTACCCTTAATTTGCCTTCTGGTCGAATTGTAATAATCTCTAAAGCCTATGACGCTGCTAATGCGAAACGAAATTTGTCTGTGATCTCCAAACAGACAACGAAACGCTTGCGAAAACACAACGGAAAATATCCTTGGAGAGTTTCACTAATTCCAAAAACAAAATAAAACATAAACACAAAAAATCTGAGAAACTCATGATGTAAGAAAATTATCGCTTGGATATTTATTGTTGTCTTTGTTGTCTTTTCAGTCTATAAAATTTCAACAAAAGTATCCAAGGTGTGGACATTTGGCTAGATAGAAGAATAAAATTTCCCTGATGACGATTATCTCCCATCTAAAATTGGGAAAGTGAATTATACTCGAAAGTTTTTTAGAAACTTATTGGTATCGGGTATAAATTTGGGAATTTGGTGTTCATTTCATTTATTCCAGAAGAGATTCACAATAGCAGACAAATTTTCATGGAATAAACTATTCTGTGGGTAACAAAAGTGCTCCCGAAATTTTTCCGACATGGACGATTTTATTCAATTATTAACCTCAAAGTTTATACTTAAACTTTTTCATAGCCGGTTAAGAAGTGAACAGAGCAACGAGTGAGGCAAATACAATTAAGAATTTAAAGTTAATCTATGAATCTAACTCACTTACTGTTGTGGCCTCAGTGCTAGATACAAACAAAAATATCAGCACTTACAATAATAAATATCGTGCTATTTTTATTGATTTAAAATGAAACCTCTTAATGTTCCAGGATAAACTCCTCATGCCAAAAGTAATAATTTATGCTACCTTCTTTCTTATCTTAAGACTGTTGTCTTTGATTCATTTTAACTCTTTCGCTATATAAAGTCGGAAAGACACCGCTCTGTCTTGCTACTTGAGTATTCGTACTTCATTTTTGAATGTGAAGCTAAAGCGCCATATTCGAAAACTCTATAGAATGTAATTATGCAATTTCAAGTTAAAAATTTGATTTCTTGCAAACGGACCAATTCAAAGAAGGCACAGGTAAAAAAACGAATGCAAGCGGCGAAAAGGAAACAGTCGTTAATTTCCTCTGTAACTGCCCTTATTTAGCCAGAATGAGAGCACAATCAGTTTGTAGGGCTTTTTTTAACGACCTGAACGAACTTTCCGAGGTAAAGATCAAAGATATTCAGCCTTATTGTGAAAAATATTTCACCTTAAAATTGTTTGTTCCCACAATAAGGTTGATTATCTTTGTCCTCAACGAAACGCATTGGCTCCAGGATGGACCTCAATAGGTATTCTACCGTGTTCCTCCTAGGATTAGACGATCCTCGAAAGGGATCAAACCATATTATGTACGTCTCTGGGCGCACTCTAACGCTAATTTGGTCAATGAGCTAGGTTCCTAGTGGCCCCCATTTCTACCTACCTACCACAGTGAGTAAGGGTTTTAAAACTTCTTACTAAAATTTCAAACATATACAGTTGTACGAGTGAAATAAGTTAGCCGTACTCATAGTTAAAGGTTGACTAAAACCGATAAATTAATGTTATTCATTAATGATTCGACTAAAAACAATATTGGCTTTTTCACAAAATTTAAAGTTTTTTTTTTGTTCTTAAATTACAATCGCTTTGTCAAAATTCCATAAAAGTGTTCCTACTTCTTCTTTCTCTTCCACCTTACTTTTGATTTTCAAGAAATTATACCTGGGGCCCAACTATGTAACTCGATTCTACAATCAAAGTGTTCGAATTCGCAAAATCTCAGCTCGCTAATTCTTTAGCAAACGCATATAAACGGAAATACAACAGCGCTAAAAGTCGAAAGCACCAAAATTTGATCCAACTTTCATACATATTACCACTTAAATTAAGCATTGAAAACAACTTTCGAATGGATTCGAAAGTAGAAGCAAGTTACATAGTAGGGCCCCTGTCTTATTATTATTATTACATATTTATTATTACTAATTATTATTTATTTGTTATTATTACTATCATTTATTATTATTATTATCATATTATTATTATTATTATTTTTGTTATCATTTATTATTTATTTAAAACTGCATAATTTCAAGAGACTGGTCCGTTAAAAATTCGTTTTTATTTGCATTCGGAATAAATTCATCCACTTTAACATCGTCACGTAATTCACCACTTGAAAGAAATATAGGTGTTTTCAGTTAATAACCATTCCATTTAAAAAGTTTTTTTTTCTGTCAAATAAAAATGAGACAACTATAAAAAAATATAATAATAATAATTCTTCAACGATTTTGAATCCTCAGATGTACGAATTCACAGGCTCAACATTCCAAGCTCCTATAAGAGAAGGTGACGATGCTGTTGCTGAACTTATATAAACAACTATTATATAAAAAATACTCCTGATACAATTTAAATATGCTATTGTATATCTATACAAATATTTATATACATATGTATAATATATATAATTATTTATATATTACGAGTACATAACAAAAAAACATTGGCTAAATGCCATCATTAAATGCAGCTACTAATCAAGAGACGCGCTATTTGAGTCTCACATCAAAATGCAAAACGAACAAATTTAATAAATAAAAAAAAAAACAAAACGATATATATATATATACATACATAATATGAAAATATTTCTATAATGACAATAAGCTTATTTATATAATATATATAACAGTTAAAGTTATAAACAGCAAGGAATTATGAATATTTTAATTTCCACAATAATAGAAAATTTTTTTTTGTTTACATTTGTTTATTTAACATAATTTTAGAAAATACATTATTTTGTTTTACATTTATAAATAATATTAATGATATGAAATCTTGACTATATAAAGAATTAAGAATACAGCTCAAATTCAAATATTTTGAAAAGCATTTAGTTTTTTGTCTATAAGTCTTTTTATGAATGAACAAATGGATAACTTTTTTCTGTTATAAATAAACAAAGTTTTTATTATAATTTACATTTATAATTCATTCACAGTCTAAACACCAATTCTCCTTCAGTTGCCAGACTATATACTATTCCGAAGTTTTTTGATGCCCTGAACTCATATCCAATTCGGGGTTCATCACTGCAGGTTTTCGAGGTGTTTTAATCCTAAAGTGCAAAATAAAAGATTAAGCTATATTTGAGGTTATTTTATATATGAAATAACTATTTTTCTCCAAAACAATCGTTACAACACCTGAAAGTATACTATTCTTCCTTTTCCAAATTCGTTTTGAATTGTTTCTATCTTTTGTTTGCCTCAACAAGAAATCGATGGTAAGTTTATAGTCTTCACCTGACCCTTCTTCAATTTTAGAATGGAATATTCTACTAAAAGCAAAACTTAGAAAAAGGATTTCTCCGAGTAGAATTCAAATATTGAGAAATTGGGGAATAGGTTTTAAAAGTGTAGTGCATACTTCAAGATAATGTAACAAATCTTAACGAGAAAAATTAATACTTGATGTAACATAATATTAGTTCACGTACCATCCAAAATTGTGAATTTCTACTAATTTTAATCAAAAATCTTTCAAAGTTCATATAAAAAAAAAAAAATGAAGAAAAATTCACACAAATGTACAGAGTTTCAAGTTAAAGGAACATAATATCTATATTTTCAAATTTATCGAAAAAATTTGTATTTATTTTTTTGGACGTTTAGAGTGGAATATGTATTTTTAAAACCTACACTCGTTGCACCGAATCAGGGCTCGATTTCGAATTCAGATCATCAAAAACATTCGAAAAAATATACACCCCGATTACAGAATCGCTGCGGATGGAGTCAGACTCAATTTTAACGTTTTTACTATTAGAGAAATTTCAAAATTGAGTCCCACCCATTCTCTCCGTAGCTCATTCATCGGATTCTGTAATTGGGTCTAATTACAATGGGAGACGATCGGTTATATCTCATAGACTTGTGTTATATTAGGGTACCTATTACAAAGTAAAATCAATGAACCTAATTACATTTATAAATGTATAATTTTAAGTTTAAATGTCTAGTGGGATTAACAAATAATGTATTTTTACTGAAATATGTAAAAAAAAAATTGTTTAATGGGAATTGCTAGCGTATATAGTTTGTTTATTTAGACAGTTGACGGTTACTACAAAAAAAAAATTAACGGTGATAAGAGCGTTAGAATTGTCTTTTTATAAAATACTTATACATGATATGAATATGAATAAAATATATATTTAAATAAACTAGAATATTATATTATACATAAATATATATTATATGTCTAGAATATTATAATTTTTTTAGTAAGAAATGTAAAGGGGAAAGAGGAAAACAAAACAAACAAATAAATAAATAAATACCAACCGAGAGATTGAACAAATAAAATAAAATTGCCAATAAATGTATAAGTTATTTATGTAGAAAAATGTGTTTTATTATAAAAAAAATAATCTGTGAGTGCGCCGAAATTCGTAGTTAGAAGTAGATGTAGCTATTCACGGTTAACAGTATTCGAGTGTGAATATTTTGTGAAACTTATTAGTTGTCGACGTTTTGATTTTCAATAGTATATTTTACGATGTAATAAGGAGTGTCATTCTTTATTGACAAAAGTATTCATCTCTTCCGGAAGTTTTGGCGTTAAACTCGCCTTCACTTCTTAAAAAATGTTTTTCATTCAAACTTTTAGTACCCACTTATATGATGGTGCGAAAGCTTGGCAGCCTAACTGTAAGTGTGTTATCACACAAAAAAAAGTCTTTCTAAATTTAAATTTCGTTTGTTATTAAGGAAGAAACAAATCTGAAAAAAATGTATGTGCAGGGCCAACCAAATCTAATTTAACTGAAAAACTGCACCATAGTAAAAAGTTTCAAAAAGGGCAACTGAATTGAACTTCGTGTAGTTTTTAGTACTAATGGATCCTATTCTGTCGGTAATTTCAACGGAAATTTTGTTTCCTAAGAAAAAAACTGCATCCCCATGGAAAATAATTGTCGCGAACATCCTTGGGAATAAATTCCATTCGAACAAAAAATTCAATGAAATACCCAATTTCTCTGGAAAAAATTAATTATTTACGTTGCCAATAAATTGAGAGGGACATTTTGCAGCATCTTTCACGTAACACCACATTTCGATTGCGTGACAAATTTTCAGGGGAAGCATTAATCTGTGATAACCTTGAATATGTTATATATTTTAAAGTGGTAATAAAAGGGTTTTCAATAAGGATATAACAATTTTGTTTTTTTAATACAAACGCACCCATAAGAACACAAGCACATGAGAACTGTATGATAATCGAAAAAGCCATTAAATCAAAAATTAGCTTCACCGAAAAAGACGACTGAAAATTGGAATATCCGTGAACTCCGACTTCGAATTTTGTTAGTAATTTTCGTAAAATTCACCATGATAAAAATCAAAGATACTGATACTTAATTCAGTATCTTTGATAAAAATGTAGAAAACTATTTTCAAAACGATATCGTTCGATCGTTCTCGTTTTACGTGATTAGGCCCCAGGTGAAAAAATACGTTTTGATATTGATAGGTCATAAAAAAAGTATGAGTGCGTTCCTTAAAAAAAATAAAATTAAAATACAAAATTGTTATATCCGTACTGAAAAACCAGATAGGTGTAAGTGTCTATATGAACATAATAGAATTAAATTTAATTCAATAAATTTAAAGTAACGTTATTTTCTCCATGAGATAATTCAAAACTTAGGGCCAGTTTCACACTTAACAAAATAAGCGACACTTATTCGCAGTTTCACACTTGATTAAGTGCGAAATATGGAAAACTAATGCACAATTTCACAGTGTAAACTTATCGGAATAAGTGACACTTAAGTCTCCCATGTTGGCCACTTAAGTTCCACTTACTCAGACAGTAAAGGTAGAACTATAATTGTCGGAAGAAAATTCTCTCAGTTCACATGGAGCGGTCGGTGAGTGCTCTTCACTTCCGAAGCAAAAGTTAGCGAAAATTGGTCGAAACGAAGCAAACCTCAATTATGGGCACGTCATATGAATTCTTTGTATTCGTTTCGTTTCGTACGACCATTTACGTCGGCATCCGACTAATATAGTTGTACCTAAGCGCGAAAATGGGAAAATTAAGTGTCACTTATTTTGTTAAGTGTGCACTGTGAAACAGGCCCTTAATTTTCCCATTTTGGGACTTTAGGCGCAGTAATATCTAAGTGAGTGGCACTTAAGTGGCGAATTAGTTTTCCATATTTGGCACTTAAGTGACACTTATTTCGATTGTGAAATAGGGCCTTAACCCTTAGCTAAGCGAGTTCTGCTTCATTTTGCTTTTAAAGATTATGGATGAATCCTGGGCAATGGGAACTGAAGTCGGTTAGCTTAAGATGGTTACAATTGAAAAGATTTGTTGGTTTAAGCCAGGTTCACCCCTAACTGTAGAAAAATAATTTTTGATAAAAAAAACATAATCAACTCATTTTATTTTTTCCTTTCATCGATTATGATATTATTGAAAATTTAGTCTTTATTCGATATTTATACTTCGACAAATATTAATTAAAATTCGTCTGCCTATAAATTTGAAATTCTTTGTGTATAATTTATAAATTCAAAATAATATGAATCTCGTCATGAATCGTCTGATAGAAGAACGTAGAAAATGGCGACAAGAAATACCAAATGGATTCTCAGCTAACCCGTCTAAGAATTTAGATGGCACCATAGATCTCTTTAAATGGGAATGTGAAGTTCCTGGACCAAGAAAAACTAAGTGGGAAGGAAAAACTTATAACTTTACAATTAATTTTGATAGAGATGATCTAAACAAACCGCCAAGAATAATTTGCAATTCAAAAATTCGCCATAGAAATATTTACCGAGACGGATATGTTTGTTCATCTTTAAGACTGTTTTGGCCTAGATGCGGCTTGAAGCAAATTGTTTTCGGTCTTCAATCGTTTTTGGAATTAGATCAAACATCATTACCGCAGGAGACTCTAAAATTTTAACGGCGATCTTGAAGTGATTTGTATAGACTATTTAATTTGTGTATGTACATTGAACATAGTATATGAAAAATAAAATTTAAATAAGATCTAGGTGTTGGCATTGGTGAAGACGAAAACTTCAGTTACTCTAAAAACACTACATGGTGTTGTGTATTTTATAACCTATGGCTATGGGTTAACGGTTTTTTTTTTTTAACATGGTATGATAATGTCGTTTTCTATTGTTGATTTTCTGCGTTGCTTAAAGTGACCACAATTCACGAGTTTGAGTTTCACAATTATGTTCTGGCAGGTAGTTAGCCGTTGTGATAAAATATGTTTCCACCTTTAAATACAGCTTCCAATGGAATTATGGGAACAGATTTGAAAGCGCCCGAATCATCTGTTTTGTGAATATTTGACATTTGATGTGTTATGGTTATTTTTGTTTATTTTTATTTTTTGCCATTGGCACAATATAACTAAAAAGTTTTTCAAAATATTTTATTTTTATGAAATAAAATTAAAAATGGCATATCTATATTGTGAATTTTTACGTCGAATGCATATGTTGGATAGACAGCCTATATCAACGCGAAAAAAGAAGTTCTATAAAAAGCGATTCGATCCAGTAACTGAACTTAGTGAAAGAGATTTTAGGAGCAAATATAGATTCTCAAAGAATAGCATGGAAAAATTGATAGCTATAGTAAAGGGTGATCTAGAGGGGGACAGAAGAGGTGGACGCATTCCTGTTAATCTCCAAGTTATGGCTGCCATAAGATACTGGGGTCATAATGAGGTGAGGTGTCCATTTTTTGTTCCAACATACCTAAGTTGTATTAACATAACTGAAATAAATATTTCGTAAGGTTCAAGACGATGCCGCCGATATTCATGGTTTTAGTCAACCTACATTGAGTATTATTACTACCCGCGTAGCCAAAGCATTTGCTTCAAAAGCAAGACAATTTATTGCGATGCCCCAAACAGCTGCGGAACAAATAATAATCATGGACAAATTTAAAGCCATCAGCGGATTTCCAGAAGTGATAGGTGCAATTGATTGTACCCATATCCGAATTAAAAAACAAGGAGGAGAAAGTGGACAGGACTATGTCAACCATAAGGGATACTATTCCATCAATGTGCAAGTAAGACAACTTGTTTAAATTTTTACATAAGTTTGTGTTTTTTACTAAATTGTCTTGACTTCATATTTAGGCAGTTTGTGATCCGAATTTAAAAATAAGAGACATAGTTTGTCATTTGCGTGGTAGTACACACGCTTCTCTTATTTATTCCGAAAGTGCAATAAAAGACCGCTTAGAAAAAGAGGAGTTTAACGGACGACTTCTAGGAGATGGTGAATATGCATGTACAAATTATTTATTCACACCTGTTCAGAATCCAGAAAATTCATCAGAAGAAACTTATAATATTGCACACATTGCAACACACAGTACTGTTGAGCGAACTTTTAAAGTTTGGAAGTCAAGATTTAGGATTTTACTAACAGGAATGAGAGGATCGCTTGACAATATCAAAACAACAGTTGTAGCCCTATCTGTTTTACATAATTTGGCAGTCGAATACAAAGATGTACTCGGTAGATTCTGCAACTTTTTTTGTTTTTAATGAAAATATCAACTTATAACCCATTTCTCTTAGATGATGAAAACGATGATATTAACAATGATGACGACATTTCATTATCAACCGATGATCAACAATTGTCCTACGATGAAGAACCTTCACGCAAAGCATTTATAAGTACCTACTTTACATAGGTCCACTCGGAATACAAAGATATGGCATGAGTCGTGACTTAAACACACAGATTTACTCTTGTGGCATACAGTGGTATAACGATTTTAAATTTAAGAATTCAAATTTAAAAAAATATGATGGTCTTAAAATTCATTTCTCTGTGAAACACACCCTAAGAATAAGTTCTTCTTTCTTTCTTTCTTCTTCTAAGAGCATACCTATTCTTATTTCTAAATTTTTCCGAAACAAACAAATTGAAAAGTAAAGAGTATTTTTTTTGTATTTTTTCATTATACATAGTTAATGTTAAAAGAAAACTTTCATATGGCATACATATTCAAAATACTCTGTGAAAACAGAAAAGATAATATAAAACTAATATCACATTTTTTTGTGAAAAATAAAATTAATAAATAATGAAGAGATGATTAACTACTTTCGCAGTAGTTCTATTTCCAGCTCAAGTTTTTCGAGTTCTTTCTGTCGACATTGTTTTTCCACTCTTAATATTGCCATCCGCTCTTCATGTTCCTCTAACATATGAGCTTTTGTGAGATCAAACAGCTCCCTCTTTTGTGATGCTTCAGAGTCCTTAACAATATGTAATTGTACAACATTTACATTATTAGGAAATAATTACTAAATTATTTTATTTTCTTACATGAACAGTCTTCTTTTTTTTTGTGTATTTTATTGTTGATGACTGCAAATGGGGATTGTTGGTGCATATATCTTCTTGACTTTGGTTATTTTCTGTTAAATAATATTCTTTCAGTTCTTCTGTTTGTTTTTTGAATTCATTGTCCTTGTAGTCATCGGTAAAGTCCAATGTGTCTTGTGAAATATTTTCGTCTTTGATCTAATTCATCAAAGAGAATAATTTTTTATTTACAAGAATTTTTGGAAATAGTATATCAATAACGACCTTTAGGGGTGCCTCATCGCTGTCAAATGCGTTTTTATCTATTTTCAAGTCATTTGAAATAAGTTCTATTAACTCTCGGTCCTCTTTGGATGGAGATTGAGGAGGCGGACCGCCACCAGTTCTGTTTATGGCTTTTCGGTAAGTCGACTCTGCTGTTTTTGCCTTCATTTTCATATTTCTCCATTGAAATTGAATTTGAGCTACATCTCGCTTTATTTCACTGAAGGAGTTGAAGCTGAAAAGATATTGAGGATTAATTACTTTTGTCCACAGTACACAAATTTAATTTGTGTACTGTGACTTGTTTACTATTTAGAGTTTATTATCCAAAACTCACGCGTCAGTCATTTGGATCCAACATTCCCTTTTCATACGATTACTATCTGTGTCCACACATTTATTTTCTATGGTATTTATACTCTCAGCGCATAGTTTTCGCAGTAAACTCTGTCAAGAATTTAATATTTGGTCTAATTTTAGTGCATTTATTTAATTTGTAAAACTTTGTATTAGGTACCTTGTCACCCCCAGTCCAATTTTCTGTCCTCTTTCGCTTGTTCATGTTTTTAATTTTAGTTTGAACCATAACACTAGAATTTCAATTTATGTCAACGAAAATTGGTCATTATTTATAAATTATAAATGAAAACAAATGCTAGCGATTTAGGTATCAGAGTGAAAATGTTTATTCTAATTTCTCTAATACTCTTTGGTAACCAAAGACATATTGTTGGTTGTACTAGATTTTCGTAGAGACTTTTCTTCTAACAGCTTGAATGTAAAGGACGCGGCGGAGAGACGCGCGTCTTAACTGCTACGTGAATCGGGACACTTAATCATGTCGATTATGGATTCCGCAATACTGGATCCAAAGTGATTCGCAATGCAGTGCTCTCTTTTCTCCTTACCCATTTGTCATGGGAAGAAAAGAGAACTCTGTACTTAAAACCACAGCGGATCCGATTTTGCGGATTCCATTAATAGTCATGAATAATTAAATAAAATTAAACGCGCGTCTCTAGTTGTTTATGTTTTCGTTTTAGACATTTTTGTTACTGTTATCGCCATATTATTTACTCGATTCGTCCAAGATTAAAACTTCAATCCGGATGTTAACTAAGTACATAAATTCAATGTACATATCTGAATACGTCCGGATTTAAGTTTTAATCTGGATTTATCGAGTGAATAATATGGCGGTTAGAAATGTATAATTTTTCGTGTTTTTTTTTTGGCTTTTATTAAATCTACGGTTATAGTGCAGGACAAGTCGATAAATAAAAAAAAAATATAAATGCACTAAAAGCAGCAGATTCAGAGCCACCTTTTGGAAATGTTAGCCTTACAATGTTGTTCCAAACATTCAATAGCAAAAGACAGAATTCAAAACCATATAACCCCATTCAAAATTTGGCAGTTTTTTTTTTTTATTTCTGAAAAACATGCAAAAACGACTTAAGAGGTTCTGCACTTTAACCGTCGATATGTAAATGTATTTTGTTGGATTTTAAATTGCTTTCTGGATAGGTTTGTGTTGTTGTAATCCCTTATGACGAAACAGCAAAAACAACCCTACGTATCTGAAAATGTTTGGATGGGTAGATATACGTTGGTTGATGCATCAGCTATTTTTTTCACAAGTGATTACAACACAAACCTATCAGAATAGTTTTCCAGTTTCTATAGTTCCATTGACCCTATTTATGGCATTTTCAATTGGTTGCCCAGAAGCCTTCTGAACCCCATAAAATGACAATTCTTCTTCTCGATAGAAGATAAAATGCTTCTGGATTTTAATTCAGTATCGAAACGGGAAGTACTTACACTTCAGAATCGATAAAAGCGTTCGATGGCATTTCTCTTCCGGATTACCAATCGATAACCCATTAGATTGTGACTTTTCACTACGCCATGACGATGATTTTGTGGGTGAGATCGGTGAAAGTAACAGCTCATCAAACACAAAATCATCGTAATGGCGTAGTGAAAAGTCACAATCTAACCAAGGTACAGTAGAATCTCAGAAAGATGAACGGTTCTAAAAGATGAACAGCTCGGAAAGATGAACGAAAAATTTTCACTTTCATTTTCTTCTTCCTCAAACATACGTTGATGCTCGAAAAGATGAACGGGCCCTATTTTATATCTGTTCATCTTTTCGAGATTCTACTGTATTGTGTTTGATTAAAAACGAGATGTTTGTCTTCTCAAATTCTTGTTAAATTTTTACAAACTACATAGATCTTAAGTTGAAAAACAAATATGTACATACGTTTTCACTTTTAAATTTATATTTTTTCATATATCTATACAAAGATTGCCTTTAAAATTTTTAACCCGTTCATTGTACTGTTTACGGTCTCCTTTGAACAAACGTGTTGCCTCAGCGTTCAATACTGAAATTACATCTGGAAACTCCAAAAATGATTGTAGACAAAAAATAATTTGTTTCAAGCTACACTTAGGCCAGTGGGATGTCAAAGTTGAACAAACATATCCTTTATAATCAACATTTGGATGGAAAATGTTTGAAGAACAAAATATTACCAACGGTTTGTATAAATCATCTTTATCAAATTCGATTGAAAATTTATAATTTTTTCCTTCCCAAGGAGTTTTTCTTGGTCCTGGTACTTCACATTCCCATTTAAAGAGATTTAAAGTACCATCAATATTCTTTGAAGGATTTGCTGAGAATCCATTGGGAATGTCTTGTTGCCATTTTCTTCGTTCTTCCATTAGGCGATCAATAACAGGGTTCATATCAAGGTAAAAGGTATACACAAAGAATTTAAATTATTTGCTATGAATTTAAATAACTAATTCATTAAAATTAAAAATGTTCAATACGTGCGATGAAAGAAAAATCGAAATAACTCCTTTTTTTTGTATTTAAAGTAAAAAAACGTTTTTTTTTATTTAAAGTAAAAAAATATTTTTTTAGTTTAACGTAAGTTTCATTCTTATTAGTTCTTATCTTCAAATTATTTTTTGTTTTATTTTATATTATTATCTGCCCAAGATTTTTATGTCTGCCTTACAGCCATTTTCTACGATCCGATCGAATTTTTCGATTCACCTAATTTGTCACAAATTATTCTTTAAACTCTTCAATCTTTCGATTTCAAAGCTGTGCCAATAATTTTTTGTGAAGTTCTTGAGAGAATCTAATAATTGTCAAAATTTTGTTTTAATCGCAATATATTTTGTTATTATAACAGCCGTATGGGCTCAGTACCCCGGCACTATGTATTCCGGATGCTATACATTTATTTGTATTGTATCATGTGATGTAAATAAATAAATAAAATATTTGCTTTTTGGAATATTTGTTTTCCTCTGACGGATAGCAGAAAACCAAAATTCACGCGTACGTTTAGCAAAATAGGGCTATCAGTTTGACGGTCTGAGACAGCTTGAAAGGCATCAACATTAAGACCTTTTTGGTAGGAAGCGTTATTCACAGAAATTTTCTCTTCGTATTTTTTGCAATGCGACTCTATCTTAAAATCTCAATCCCTCAAAAACAATTTTTGTTAACATATAGCTCAGAAGTAAATGACAATACGTTTGTTAAAATTATTAAGTCTTAGGTCATTGCTTTTCCATCTGATTGTTTGTTGGATATTTGATTCCATTTTAAAATTTAAAAAAATTGTGTTAACTTCAATGGACATAAAGAGAATATTGAAACAGTTTAAATCAAGGTTTTTCCTAATGACGCAATCCTATACTTCTGTTTGGACGATAAACTGCAAGCATATTTGGTTCTAGGTAAAGTTTTTTCTCATCAGTTATTTATTTAAAAAAAATTTCCTGCGACGAATGTGATAAACACCGCTTAAAAATGGCATAATTGGTTCTATTAATGGCCACGTCACATTCGAATTGGAGGTCCCAGAATATTCAAATTCGTTCTATACCTTTTAATAAAACTCATGGATATCTAATTGTTTTTTGTGATAACTTCTTTTCCCTGGAATTAATAATACATTTTATTTATCAACAAATGTTATTTTTAATAATATTATTTGTTTGCAAAGAAATTATAATTTTTTTTTGATAGAAATAAATAAATAATATAGAGACATGACCATTACTACTTTCGCAGCAGTTCCATTTCCAGCTTAAGTTTTTCGAGTTCTTTCTGTCGACATTGTTTTTCCACTCTTAATATTTCCATCCGTTCTTCGTGCTCCTCTATTATGTGAGCTTTCGTAAGTTCAAACAACTCCCTCTTTTGTGATGCTTCAGAGTCCTAAATAGTATTTAATTTTACTTGTACCTATTATTTATTTCAAATCCTTTTTTTTTTCTTACATGAGCAATCTTCTTTTTTTTAATTTGTTTTGTTGGTGACTGCAAATGCGAGTGGTTGGCGCTTACACTGTCTTGACTTTGGTTGTATTCTGTAAAATAATCTTTAAAGATATACCTATGTACATTAAACTCTTTGAATTGATAAGGATTACATGCATTCATTTTATTTGTACCTTTTTCGAATTCATTATCTTTGTAGTCCTCGGCAAAGTTATCTGGTACATCTACTGAAATATTTTCGTCTTTGATCTAAATCATAAAAGACGATGTTTTCTAACAATGTACAAAAAAAAGAAGCCAATAACGAACCTGGAGGGCTGTTCCATCGCTATCAAATACGGTTTTATCTATTTTATACTCATTCGAAATAAGTTCTATTAACTCTCGGTCTTCTTTCGATGGAGGTGGAGGAGGCGGACTATCACTAGTTTTGTTTAGGGCTTTTCGGGAAGCCGACTCCGCCGTTTTTGCTTTCATTTTCATGTTTCTCCATTGAAACTGAATTCTGGCTACATCTCGCTTGGTTTCACTTATGGAGTTAAACCTGGAAAGATATTGAGGATTGATTATTTTTGTCCACTATTTGCAGAATATTATACAGACATACTCTTCAGTTATTTGGTTCCAACACTCCCTTTTTAGACGATTAGTATCCGTGTCTACGCATTTATTTTCTATGATATGTATCCTCTCAGCGCACAGTTCTCGGAGTAAGCTCTGTCATTAATTTAATTTATTGTTAAAACTGAGTGAATTTATTTACTTAACACTTGTTTTACATGCATACCTTGTCCCTAGCCGTCCAATTTTCTGTTCTCTTTCGTTTGTTCATGTTTTTAATTTTAGTTTGAACCATAACACCAAAATCTATGTCAACAAAACTCGCTCCCTCTAAAAGAAAACAAACGCTTTTGAGTTTCTTGACACAAAAAAAGTGTTAAGGAATACTGTGACGTCATTATATAGCTTAACGAATATTTCAATTAGCAGGTGTTTGTGCAAAAGTTCGGATTAGGTGAGAAAGTGTAGGTACAATAGGGTGTCCGTTATTTTAAAAACGATTTTTTAATCAAACTACACAAATCAAAAATATTAACTTATTTAAATTTTTTTCGAGGTCATATCCAGTAACATACTTTTCATAAACAAATAAATGCTTTCGAACAACAGTAGAAAAATTCAAATTTTTTGTTTATAGTTTTCCCACAAAAAATTGCATCCAAAAATTAATTTAAAAAAATTGATAATTTTAAGTGCGAAAATTTATCATAAATCTTCCAAGTCAAAATAAATTAATTTAAAAATCGAACCTATTTCATTTAATATATTTTTTGTTCATACTTCTTGATCAGTTCTTAAAATGATAACGAAGATGAATAAAATTAGAAAACTACATCTGTTTAGGTGGAGCGATTAAATATAATTCAATTAATAAGTTCAAGTGACCTCAACTTATTAATTGAGTTCTTAAAATGATTAAAAAACAAACAAAAATATTTTTATACTGTCCAAAACTACGAATTTTACGAATGTTCGAATGGTTCGATTTTGAACTAAAAATCGTAGAAGATTTCGGTTTGGAGATGTTTGCTTTTGGTCCTATTAAAAATTGTGTGGCAAATAACAGTCACCCTAATAGTAAAGTCAAATTAACCTCTTTTGATTGTAGTAGATTTTTGTATGATTTTTCAGTGAAAGGGGACTAAGACCATTCACACGAGAACACTTTCATTTCCCAGAAGAGAAAGGTAGCATAAATGGAAAGGATCTGATTTAATGGCTCGGCTTGATTCTGTTTATACTAATTTTTATATTATTTTCATATATTCGCATATTATCATGTTCTATCCATAATATATTTTATTATTTGGTCTTCGAGATAAAATTCTTTTTTATGCAATTATGTATTAAATTACATTTTCTGACAGTTGCCTCTACAGAAGCCGATAAGGCGCTAAGTCCCTTTTCACACGAGGAAACTGAGTTTCCAGCAACTTTCAGATTTTGGGTGAGAAGTGCACCAAGTAAGAGGATTGAACGGTCTACGATTGGTGGGAATTGAAAATTAAAAGAAAACGTCAAAAAATTTCCAGCAAATTGTTTCCTCGTGTGAAAGGGAACTAACTCTAAACATTTTAACAAAAATGCGTTAAAAAATATCAACTAACAAATGTTTCCAAAAAAAATTCTTCGTGTAAACGAGGACTGAATATGTCTTCCCGAACTCATTCTACTACATTTCCACATCTGTCATCTATCTGTCAAAATTTACAAAAACAAATGTGGAACTGTTGCTGTCAATTGGCGGCTAACTTTTCTCCGTGCTTAATTCACAAATTTGTGTGTTTTTATATTTCTATTTATTTTAAAATACTAAGTGCTGACCAAAAATTGAAAATATTCATTCAAAATGAAAGAAAAACAATCTTCCGTCGATGTTCAGGCAAAATTTAAAGTACCCGTTGTTACAATATCTCAAATAAATGCAGATGTTATTTCACTCGTAAGTGCAAAACGTTTACTAACATTTTATTTTTGTATTTTGCTTAGATAATTTTTAATTGAAAATATTATACAAAATCAAAAGCTTGCAACAAAATATTGGTCAGCTGAAACCCAAGCCGATCATCTGCCCTTCGACTCGAATGTAATCGAAGAGATTTATGCCAAAGAAATCCAAGATTCTAAGCATTCAATTCGTCGCATTATGATGCTGGAGTTCAGTCAATATCTGGAGAATTATCTTTGGCCAAACTACACAGCTGGACAGGCAAGTCATGCACATGTGATGTCGATTGTTGTTATGGTAAATGAAAAATTCCGAGAACGCGTTGAAGTTTGGCCGATATTTGAAAAAAAGTCCGAAGAGTTCTCAGCGTTCTTCCGTCAAGTCATAGAATCCTGTCTTCCTCGAGGACGTGACACCATGACTGCCTTTCAAATCCGTGAACAGACTGCACTGTTGATCTTTATCAATCACTGCTTCAATAGCATGGAAATTGAGCTGTGTCGTGAGCAGGCCAAACGATTAGTTTCCTTGTCGATGTGGACTTGTTTGCAACCAAGTAAGTTCCAAGAATGTACATTCTGATTGAATTAAAGTTTTTAATCACTATATATTTTTTTATTCCACTTAGAGCGCAGAGAACAAGAACTGCGAGACATACCAGAATGGAAAAAGTTTTGGAAGAAGATCCAAAAGAAAGAGAAGACAGAGAAGAAACCCGAAATCGAATGGGAACGTCGTTTTCTTCAGGTAATTTCAGTGGTTCTTATCTAATTTTGTATCTAAATAAATGATTTTATTCTTATAGAACTTGATAATAAACTTCCTTGATATTTTGGAGAAAATACCAGCCGATGGTCCAGTTAATAGCGATATCGTTCATTATTGTGAAAGATTTCTTGAATTCGTCATTGATCTGGAAGCCCTTCTGCCAACGCGTAGATTCTTCAACACAGTTTTAGACGATTGTCACTTATTGGTGAGATGTCAGATTTGCAATTTGATCAAACGGGAGGAAGGAAAATTGTTTGGACAGGTGAGTTTTTCATTTTACAATTTATTTATATTTAGCTTACTTTGTATCATTCTTAAATCGTATCATTTTGTAATATGTAAAAAAATCAAATATGTTTTACAAAACTATCGATACCAATTATATAGTTTTTGCCAGATCAAATCATTGACAAAAATATCTCCTACATGTAGCCTACGTCTTTGAAAACGGTAAAGCAAGAACATTGTTCATTTTGAGAGAAGGTGATTCAAAAATCGTTCGAATATAATAAACTACGCCGGGTTGCGCGCTTTCCTTTAAGACAGTTTCTAGTTCTGAACCTTTCTTACACAACTAATGTGCAGTCTGTTCAAATATACCAAATACTTAGAGCATTTCAGATCCAGTGTTGGTAAAAAGTTTTTTGTTGCCAGATGATTTCTTTCACCTATAGTCTGTTCCCTTAAGGATCTTGATTTATGAAAAAGTTTATATTTAGTGCTGTTCCACTTTTGATGAATTCGTCAGCTTTACAATTTCCTAGACTTTGGCTTAGTACCAAACAGGTGAATTTTGAATTGTGTTAATTGTATATGTGATTAGATTAAAAGCTTTGCAAAATATGTTTGTATTCGCAAACAAAAACCATTCTACAGTTTAAAAAAAAAATCTTTATTTATGTATGTAGGTACTGTTTAACTGGCATTGATCAAATTTTTTATGAAAAGCCACCGGTTATATTAAGTAAACAAAAATCCAATTCAAAGAAACACCCTTACACAATATATAATTTTTGTATGGAATATTTTGATTTTTCAAATCAGATTTTTGTACGTCCTATTCTACTTGATTCGATTCCCTTTTTTCGATTTCAAATTTGTTTCAAAATTGTAAACGCGAAGAAAAAACCCAAACCAAAGCAGCGATAAAACGTGTTATTCAATGGTCGCGTTCGGGGATCAATCCAAAGCTATCCGGATAGGTTTTGTTGTTATAATTCCTTGTGCCAAAACAGCTGATGCAACAACAACCCAATCGGCGGGTTCAATAAAAATAGCTTAACATCTGAATTTTCAGATTTCTGAATTTATGTCGTTGAACGCGAAAAAAATCTGAAATTTCAGTCGAAAGTCATTATGTCAAATTCCTGCATTTACCTTAAGGATTTACATTGAAGCGAAATAAAATAGAACTTTAATTACATTTGTAAATTAAACATTGAGAGCGAATAGTTGTGGGGATGAAAATATATGTAACTAAATCAGCAACAGGTTTCATTACCTTCATTAAAAGTCCTTTTATTGATATGTATGACTTACAAAAACATAGAAAAACTTTCCAAACATCAATTCAAAAAATTGTTGATTTAAAAATTCACTAAACAATAAACAAAAAGTTCGTCCATTTAAATAAGTATTAAATTTTCATGACAAAAACTAAAAAAATCAACCACCAACAAGACGAAAATTATAAAGTTCAGCTTTTATGTGTGCTTTTGGCACTTTCCCCACCACAAACAACTTTCATCTGAATTTTCAGATGAGAATTTCTTGTCTGAAAATTCAGATGAAATTTCAGATGAGAATATCTTGTCTGAAAATTCAGATGAAACGTAACTAAACGTAACTTAAAGTCACTAAAAGTCATCTTACTTTTTATGACAGCTGGCCAATCAGAAGCTCCAAAAATTCAGAAATCTGAAAATTCAGATGTAAAACGTAATCGATTGAACGCACCCAATGTATCTGAAAATTTTTCGGATAGGTTGATAGCCTATCTGAAAGTTCACCGATCGCATGGAATATAATCTTAATAATTTAAAATTCGCTTTTATGGTACCATATTCTAAATTGTTTAGGGCCAGTTTTTCAGTGAAGTTAGTGTCACTTAAGTGCCAAATATGGAAAACTTATTCCCAATTTCACAGTGTAAACTATCAGAATAAGTGACACTTAAGTCACCCATGTTGGCCACTTAAGTTCCACTTACTTAGGCAGTAAAACTGCGGCTAAAGTGTCAAAATGGGAAAATTAAGTGCCACTTATTTTGTTAACTGTGCACTGTGAAACTGGCCCTTAAGAGTTTTTTTTTCATTATGACCAAATGGGGGCCCTAATTTTTTTTCATTCAGTCAAAACCCCATTTCATAAGACTTCCTTTACCACTTAAATTGATATGAATATAGTCCGCTCTACAAATAAATTTTTCATTTTCATTTACCTTTTTTCTGCAGAAAAAATTTAAATTGATGTTACAAACTCAATAAAATAAAAAATTTTCTTGAAATAATTATTCAATCATTTCAAAAGTACTCTTCCTTAGTTTCTCATTTTGTTTTTATTAAAAAATAATAAATAATTTCCTTAAGTACACTTATGTGCTTCATCTTAACTAGCTAAATATTTATATCATAATAGCCTTACTAGAGAATTTTGTTCCTCCTTAATTTTTACATCCAATAGATCCAAGTTCGTTACGCTCTTGCTGAATTCAGTTGCTGTTTTTGTTATCAATAATCATTTCCATTCATATAATTCATTTCGTCTCCCCAGTCGTTTGACGATGGTGGTTCGTTGTAACAGCATGATTTTTTCAACAAAAACGTTACATGTTTTTGTCTTAAAACACAAATATATAAAATAAGTGGAGCTTGAATAGCATTGACCAATAAATTAGCGTAAAAAAGTCCTTCATATTCCAACCAAGATAGTATCAGAAAAATCCATGATACCACCATTACAAGGAGCAGTAGTGAGTACATAACAAAGCTAAAAATGAAAATGAAAAAAAGGAAAACAAATTTAATGTTGCCAAAGGTAAAACCAATCGAAATGCAAAGGTATCATATTTACTTTGCTTTTAGTTTATGTTGAATTCGCCCATAAACATTTCTTCGATTGATCAGTTTCAATGTTGTTACATAAAAAAATATATCAATCAAAATTGTACAAGCAATTGGAGAGAAAAACATTGCTATTCCCAGCCAACCGATTGTCTCTTGATCTCCAATTACATTTTGCTTCTTATACGAATCGGCGTCGAGGAAGAAATGTGAGAAAATTGCTGAAGCTGCCATAGTTCCAGTAGCACCCCATGCGTATGCTGAGTAGTAGCAATATTTACGACCATCCGTTACTCGCAAAAAAACATTCCTCGATCTGAGACATAAAAAGTTTTTTATTTTTTTTATGAACTGTTGGAGAAATTTAAATGTATGTTAATACCTGAAGGTCTTCCATATGTAGTAGCCAAAGCTATTTAGCCAGAAAAATGCTCCCAGTAAGCTCACATATAAAATTGTATCTATGAAAAGAAATGAAATCATTAATTAGGAAAGAATTGAAATTGTATGCACACAGGTCGGGTGAAATTTTAAATATGGTGTTTGTGAAATTTTTTCGTGAACAGAATGTCTTCAGTTTCATATAACAAGAAAGAATCTTACCAACAATAATAAAACTAACATGACTGCTAAATTCGGTGAAAATCTTTACAAGATCAGCAGCTTGACTCACTAAAAGGCACATGGCAATTGTTGTTATTATATTTCCCACTAAATCTCTACTTAAATAAAAAAGAACAAAATGTATATTTAAAGTAAAAAATCGTTTTGCCAAAACTAAATTTTCTGTTTTTTTTTACCTCAAAGTTGGTAAAATAAAATAAATAATCGCAACCAATAAAAGCATGATAATCGAGATACCATGAAATATTGGGTTAAGGATTTTCCTGAGTAAAAAACTTGTATCAGTCCATTTTATTTCTTTTTTTGACAAACAAATATTAGCAAAAAGTATTGTACGATGTTCGCCACTAGTGGAAATTGCCTGAAAATAAAAGTTTTTTTTTTTTATTAAAATGAATGCATATCACAGAGACAAGCATTATTCACCTTATCCAAGCAATACTGCCCTTGTCTATAATCATGGAATAGTGGTTTACGTTCATTGTCATCTTCATCCTGATAGTCTGAGTGCTCGTATTGATCGTCATTTGTATTTGTATAATGTCGTAGTTTACCATCATTTAATAGAATCAATTTATCTGCGCTCTGGAGACAAATATAATTATCTCTCGATCATCAACGAAATTATTCATTTTATTATTATTATGTTGGAACTTACGCCTTTATAATCGTAAATAGGCCATGTTTGCATTGACCCACATCCTGGAACGCCAATCACAAATTTATATTTCACTGTAATGTTGTGTTCGCCACTATAACTGGTAAAGAGTGGTTGGAAGAATTCTGAAAAGAAACGGAAAAAAATAATTTTAAATTAACTTTTCGAAGTACATTCATATGTAGGTATGCTTCATCTTATCTCAGTGAAGGTTTTTGATGGATTTGGTTATTTATTTGTTTACGAAATTGGGCGAAATAGATGTGTCGAAATTTTGTCAGTCTGTGCGTTCTGCTAGAGCCTTAACGGTTGGGTCGATTTTCTTTAAACTGAATTATACAGCTAGAGCGTGTAATTTTTATATAGTTCATCTTTATTCACTCAAACGATACTAACCCAAATCAAATTATGATCATGTTAGGTAGATGGTATAAATTATAAGACCCCACAAAGAATGTATTTCTTTTAAAATACGATGAATGTCCTTTTACTCAGACTTAAAAACCATCCGTGTGTCCGAATATAAAAGCGAGCACATACGACCCAGTTATACTACACTCCGCTTCAAATGAATAAGCACAAACATTTTCTAAGTTACGTTGTCCATTTTTTTGTAAACTTAAGGAAGTTATCATTTTATTTGCTATATATGCATTTCTGGATGCCATCATATAAATAGTTATGTATGTATGTATAATGTATGCATACCTGATGCGGATGCCAAAAATTAATAAACAAAATTTACTATTTGTGTTTATCTAAATTGATTGAGAAGATATCATAATTTTATTTATAAAACTTCAGCTGATTTATTATCAATCACCATCCTAATACCAAACACATTGAACTTTTTATAGTGGAGCAAAAAATAACAAACCTCCAGACAATACAAACAATTCACTTTAATCTTTAACCACGCACAAAATGCTGACACAAAAGCGGAACACTCAAATCGTAAACATTTTCATTTTTGTTCATTATTATTTGTTGCCCTACATAATTTGCGATTTGGCGTTGGTCTGGTTTCTGGTTTAATTGATGCATATTATTATTTCCCTTTATATTTATTTATTTTGCTAATCTATTTGCAGTTTACATTTTGCGCTAGACTCGAGGCAGGCATCCCATAGGGGTATTTCGCAAATGTATAATGTACATGTACAATGTACAATGTACATACTAGTTCTCTGATCACCTACAATTTTTTTTTTTTTAATTTTTAATTCAGTATGGCAAAATTTTTAAATCAATCAATTATTATTAAATCAATTATAATTGAATTAATGGTTTGTTATTGAATATTCAGCTTAGTTAACATTTTTTAATGAACAAGACATATTCTATAAAAAATCACTTCGAGTGAAATTTCTATACGAAATGGAAAAACATGAAATCCACAAATTTAAAGTCCAATCTTTCTATTTTGAACAAAGCAATTTCATTCGAATATGAACACTGAGACCTAACAACACAATTCGATTAAAAAGATAAACTTCGAAGTAAATTTCCCAAATCAAGAATTCATTTTTTTACATTCCACACTTTTTCAGCTTTTAAAATTAATTAGTTGACAAATGTTCAAAATTTTCAATATTGTTCAACAATTGTGAAACCTTAAGGGGTACCTATATTGGCTCAATTAAATTTTGTTCTTGTTTTAATATCGAGAATTTAAATAAACAATGAAAAGGATTTTCGAACTTACTCAAGTTACAATGCAAGTTAGGACACTATAAGGTTAAGTTGAGCTTCTCTTAAGTTCCACATATCGAAAATAAAAATGTATATTGTGTTTGATTTCAAGAGTATCTTATGGGTAAAATTAACAACTTAGCATTCCAAACTTTTACAGCTTATAAAATCAATTACCTTTATCTACTTGACAAAAAATGTTACTTTTCCATACAGTATAGCTCATAAATTGTGGAATCTATTTGCTTATTTTGTTTCAAAAGTCGTGAGTTTATTTACATGATTCAAGTGTATATTGGTGAAATACCCCAATATCGTCATTATTTGGCATTCGTCAATTCTCTCCATCTATTATTATATCAAATGGCCATTTATACTATACATCTCCCTTCGTTCATCGAATACAGCCGTTAAACATGTTGCGTTGTGTCATTTTAGTTGATTTAATTTACACCATACAAACATTCCATTTGCTGTCATTTTTGCTCCCAGTTGTTGTCTATTTTATGTGTCTAATGGGGCAATGGAATTAGTTTTCCTGCATAGGTAAGGTATAGATACAATTAATTCACTGCAGGTGGACATTGCAATATGAGTCTCAGTCCCGTATTTTTATCTTTTTATTTTATTTTATTTTATTTTTTTTTTTTTGTCCCTGATTGAAAGGCGACATCAGGCATTTTATTGACCATTGGGAGTCCATTGAACTTTTCTTGTCCTCTATGTACGTAGTATAACTTCACAATCAGAGAGTAAAAAGAAGACTAAATAGTTTGCGTGATGGTATAAAACTTGCCTTAAATGGAGTTTTAATTAAAACTCGTTACACAGGGAATACATTGCATAAATTGTTGACAACAGAGGAGTTGAGTTCTGGTTATTTATTCTGTTTTTGTATATTATATCCAACAGACAAAGTGGATATCCTTTGCCATTGTCCTCAGTTTTATCGCATTAGCAGTGAAATCGAGACAAGCGGATGTCAGATATTTGGGGAAAGACTCAAAGTAATTTATATAGTGGCACTTGATTCATTGACTGATAGTGCAGTATATTTTATAATGGTTTTAACGGAACTTTGATAAAATGTTTGTTAAGGGATAACAATATAAAAGAGATGATGGAAAAAGGTTTTTTTTTTTACTAATCTGTGTCTACGTTCTGTAACTCTCGCATCGATAAAACTAGTCGAGAAACGATGAAACAAATCGTATGAGTCTTGTTCCATTTTTCACCGTTTCTCGACCAATTTTATCGATGCGAAAGTTGCAGAAAGTAACACTAGATTTGTTTTCGATTTTTAATAAAATAAAATTCACTATTGGGTCGCACGTACTTGACTTGCTTTTATATAAAATCATACTGGGGTTTTTAAAGGCTGGGTAAAAAGCTATTCATTTGATTTTAAAATTTAACAATAATAAATTAGTAATCTTTATTTTATATCACCTGCCAAAAATATAATTTAATTTAAAATGCGCTCAGTGCAAAAACGGCTATTCACTTTAAGAAGGTCGTGTAAGGACGGTTGCAAGGTTCGTAGGAATTTTAAACGAATCTGCGGTTGCACGAGGCACATTCACGATAGAACCATTTTCAATTTTCCATTAAAAATCACTTCGAACCTTGAATGATGCCATCTTTATGACCGTTTCAACGAGAATTTCTCCTTTAACATAGACGTATACTTTTTTATCCGAAACAACATTAAACAATTATTTTACATATTTTAGAGCTCGAAATTAAATAATGATTTTGTTTGTTTAAGTTAAGCATAGTACGCAGCTGAAACGGAACGAACATTTCAATACAAAAACTGAAACAACGAAATCATAAACGAAAAAATTCGTTTTATTGATAATTGTATATTATTTGGAGAAGTCTCCACTCTTTTTCGCAATGAATTATTTGCACGAACCATTAATTGTGTGCGGAAAAGTGACATTCGAATTTTATTTGTATTTTTATTTGTTGTTTTTTAGATTACAGCATAGGTTTCTGTGATTTTTTTTTTGCAATCGGTGACATAAATTTGTTCGTAGTCGTTTCGTTTACGTTTTTGCTATAAATTTGGAGACCACAGAAAAATTTCGTTTCGCTTCAGCTGCGTACTAGGCTTTATGCACAGTTACTTTGTAAAAATATACAGAGCGACCAATTTAGTTTTTATCACTAAGAAAAACTAGGCTGTATAAAGGATTACCTTTTTCAATGCTGAGTCTTTTTTTATCAAAATTGCGATCAAATTCATTTGTAAGAAAAATAAGAGTTATCGCAAAGAAATTTCCCGGGAGTTTTTTCCCATTTCGAGATATTTTCTATCAGGAAATATTCCTTTCATCAAAATAGCTACTGGTGAATATTTTTTCGAAAATCTCTAAAAAAAAGTTTTAAAATCCCGTCTACTAAAATACCGTTTTTTTTTAAATCTTGTCTTTTAAAATCCCGCTTATTCATAATCCCAATGTATTAAAATCCCGCTTTTTAAAATACCGCCAAATACCGCCAATCCCGTTTTTCGCAATTCATTTTTGTATTAAAATTGGTTCATTATGAACGCATTCCCATTATTTTTGGAACTATGTAACTCCCAACTACCAAAATGATAAAAACAAATTTTGCATACACCCAACCTCGCACCTACCCCAAATCCTATAGTGTGCCCAAGCAGGGGGCACTCTGTATATTAAAATCGTAATGAACTAAGTCCCAAATAAACTAACTCCCAAATTTATGAACTAAGTCCCTACGAAATTTTGGTGGGAGTTAAAATAAGTAGTTTTAGTTGCAAAAGCGGGATAATAAGAAATGGAATTATAAAAAACGGGTTTATAAGAGACAGGATTATAAAAAACAGGATTAAAACCGGAATTTAAAAAAATGGGATTATAAAAAGCAGGATATCGAACCCAACCCAAAAAGTTCGCATTAAATTGACGAATTTGTTGTACTTTAAAGAAGGTATATCTAGTTGCATAAGCTGTCATTATTTATACTTTTTTTGAACTTAAAAAATTCTCAGCTCTCAACTTTCTCGCGTTTAAATACCAAGATTAGAAAAAAAATTGATTCAGTGGCTAAGACTATAGGTCATGTCACAGATGGACAGTAATGTAAGACCACCTATTTTTGTCTTTCCTATAATTGTATGCCATACCTACACAATGTTAACATTAAGAAATTAAAATGTTATAAAATGTATGTACATACAAGTATTTCACATACCACAGCTTTGAAAACAAGGTGGCAAGTTAAGTCTTGTTAAAAAAATTGCTTGCTTCTCTGCACTTTAGATCTCTGAATCACATTCACATAACCCTTTTATTTTTTTAATCTCCTTTAATGACGTAAGGTTAACCTTGCTTTAATAAAATTCAAGCTGCCATCTCTAGGAGTAGTTATCAGTGCATTCCATATTTTCCTTCACCGACACTTCAAAACGGACCATGTCTCAATTTTACTTTAAAACGAGTATTGTTTTTATGTAAGAAAATTCGAGGTTGTAATCAAACTTACGGAAAAGTCCAAAAGAGATAAGAAATAATTTTCGTCATACCGACCTTCGCCCGTACCCGTTTATTTGTATATAGAGAGCTAAATCCTAAACGGGTATAAGAATTCGCTTAATTGTATGTTATTCCCTATGGGAGACATTTGAATTCCTTTTAGCTCATCTAGAACCTCCGGGATTTAATGGGTGTTTGGTGTGTATTAATCTTTTGAATGAAAAAAACAACAAATTGAGTGTGTTAAGTTACCACTACCACCAAGTTCATAGACAAGAATTTTTGATATTTTATGGGAGCCAATCCGATCGTCAGAATCCTTTAGCCTCTTGAAGCCTATTAAATCTGTAACAGCAGTTAGAGACGTACTTTAAGCCATGCATTTTATTTTTTTATTACTTTCTTAACAGCTTCTAATCTCATTGGACATTCCTAAAGTATTTCTTTCTATATTATTGATTTGCTCCAGATTTTTCTTTTGGTTTGATATAGGGGTTACTCTTGATTCTTATACAGAAAATTTACAAAAACAGTTTTTTGTCAGAATTTTACCATCAAAGTTAATGTCAGTAATTGCCCATTTAAAATTAAAAATTACTTCTGATGAAATTATTCTTGTTATCGAAGTTATCACCATTCAAAAACTTTTTAAGTACATAGTTGGTCAGAAATCAGTGCTATCATATCTCATCTGCCGAACTGTTTAAATCGTGAACATAATTTTGCTTAATTTGTTCTTACTAGGGTAAAGGCACTAGTATCCGGACAGTGCTAGTCTCCGGACACTTTGTCGTTTATTTGGAAAAAATAAGCATATCATTCATAAATAGTCCCAAATAACAATCAAAATACAATCTTTTATGTATCACAAACATATATGCAAAGTTTCAAGTAAATTAAGGATATAATATAAAAGTTATGCGACCTTTCAGTTTCTCAGATCTAAGAGAACGATTAAAATGACGATTTGAGTAAAAAAAAATTAGTGTGAACATTTTGAAGATTGAATTATTTTACGCAGTATTTATTAGTTTATTGGTAAAGAAAGTGACTTTCATTCTTTAAAATATTATAAATTTTAATAATTAAACCATAAAAGTTAAATAAACTTAGTTTTTGACCAAAATATTAGGTGTCCGGATACTGAATACTAAAATTTATATCATTTTCAGTTTCCGGACATAGCGTCCGGATACTGAAAATAAGAGAAAAATCTTAAATTCTTATTCTAATGCCCTTAAATGATAGTTACGTATATTCTACATGATTAAGAAGAAGAGAAATATATTTTTCTCATATAGTTTCAGTATTCGGACAGGGTTTTATCAGTGAGAACAAGCGTTTTATCACTCAGAAAACTCTGTCCGGATACTAAAAATCCATGAAGTTCAGTATCCGGACAAGTCTATTTTTTATACAATTTATGGTTTTTGTGTCTTTAATCTTTAAATAATTTAAGGATAAGAGGCTTGCGTAATTAAAGTCCTTGAGAAAATATTAATTGGACAAAAGCCAAAAAATTGGGATTTAAATTCTAAAAATGTTTTTCCTTAAATACGCTTACTTTGAAGGTTTTTTTTATGAAAAATGGGTGAATTCTATAAAACAATTCTGGAGACCTTCTGTGATTCTATGAAGATAGAAGTAATCATTATCCAAAAAACTCGACAAACTTTATAGAGACTCAACTGAAATATAAGAAATTTTAAATCAAATAAGCATTTACTCACAATCGTAAGGATTGTTTAATATTCCGAATAAAAATAACATTTATCAATTCTATATTTCTATCAATTGATAAGTTTCATAGTTTATCAATTGGTATACCTATACTGGGTAGGTATTTGACTACCCTGAGCCGGTTTGGGGTTCAGAAATCATCTAAATACACTGTATTTACATAGTAAGTACATAATGTTAAGTTAACAAAAAGGAGATTTTTTCAATTTTTACATTTCATATTTTACTTCAACTTCATACAAAACTAGTGCGTCCGGATACTAAAATAAATGTGTCCGGGCACTAAATGTTGTTGTCCGGAAACTAGCGCAAATCGAACTTTTTTTTTAAAAAATTGTGTAAATTATTCAATTATAAAATTAGTAAGTTATTTAAATGTAACATTATCAACAAATATCCAAACTTTTAGAAAAACCATAATTTGTTTCTTAAATCTTCATAGTATGAATATAAATTGAGACCAAAGTGAAGAAATGTGTTAAGTGTCCGGATACTAGTGCCTTTACCCTATATGTATAGATATGTTTATAATTTTGGTTTTATTTACAACTAAATGTCTAAAATACACGCTTTCCTAAAATGTAAAAAAAACAACATTTTCGAAAGTTCATGAAATAAAAAAATAGGTACGATATGTTCGAAAAAATAAAATCCTGCCAAATAAGTCCGAATCGTTTTTTATTACAAATACAAAATTTAATTGCGATTTTCTCAATTTTATTTGTTTTAACTGTGACTTATGCTGCTTCAATTTAAAAAATATTTAACGTAGATTCTGATTATTTACAATTGATTCTCTCATCATTATTATTATATTTATATTTGAGCGCCTTCCTGTGATCTAAAAACCTAGATAGGTATAAGGACCGCTGACATGTAATAATAAGAAATTACAAAACAAAGCATTTCAATATAGCCAATAGTTTTTGCGGTTTGAAGTGCTCTCAGTGCGTATGTAGGTAGCTTAGAAGATTGACACGTTCTTGTATAAGCATGTTCGTCTTCTCTCAGACTCTATCATATGTAGGTACCTACCCGATTTTATTGATTACTTTCTTAACCAACAACCAAGGCATATACGTATATAACCCACAGATACACGACTTTTGAACACACTAATCCAAGTCACTTCCGCCCGTAATCCTCCCACTCAATGTTCGTTTCCATTTAAATTCCATATTAATTCATTTCAGTCATGCTTATTGGTTATATATGTATGTATGTACACCTGACTCAACTCTAATGTGTTTCTTTCTCAAAATATAACTGTGACACGCAAAATTTCCTACAGTTTTATTGTAGATATGTAAGTACATATTTCCTATTTCTTATTTTTCCCCATCTATTTCAAAAAAGTCATCCCACTAACTCAAGTAGGTAGGTACCTAGAGACTCCTTTTCGATTATGCTTACCTGTTTCATTGACTTGAGCACACACTGTATCCAAATGTATCTCGAATTTCTCGCAACATTTATTCACCTGCACCAGGTTAACATCATCACGATCTAACTGCTGCTGTTGTTCTTGTTGTTGCTGCTGCTGCTGCTGTGACAGTGTCTCACCTTTGATTTCACTCAAACGAGACAAACTCATCACCGCCATTGCTAAAATCATTCCTAAACCTCTTGGCCATCTATGACGTAGGTCAAATGGCTGTTTAATGCGTTGACTCATCATTTTGTTAATAAAACAATTTTGCGCGCACCATTTACTCATCTATAGACAAAAAAAAAACACATATATACACTCACACACATACACTCAAATACACGCTGCTGCTGTTACGTTTCAGGTGTAATTATAAAAATAATTTCAGTCATAACATTCATTACACATAAGGGAAGTAGGTATTTTATTTTTTTGTTTATTTGATTTTAAAATAACAATTGCATCTTCTGGAATGGAAGATGATCGCTCAGTTCGGCCGCAGAAAAATAAACCAAAAAAAAAACACAGCACTAAGCAGTGATACGACCGACGAGCCAGTATTATTATATCGCACGATTTAATTTATTAACTGCGAATCGAGGAGTTGAATTTTTTTTAATTTTATATACCCGAACCCCGGAGTATCATCGGTCTGTGGACTGCTGTGGTATTTCGCTGCCTCCTCGTTTGGTCGACCACGAAAAAAGAATAAAAACAAATAAATCTTCAAAAACAACTCAAAAACGAACTGAAATTGCCATCCCTCCTCTCATTTCGTATTCATGAGGGTCTTTGTGTCTTGCAGATATCTGCTGCCTTTGCTTCATCCAATAAACTGAATTGGGTACTTCCTTGTTTAAATTTTGTTTCTTTTAATATTTTAAATGATTTTCGAAATTCTCATTAATTTATCACAAAAAGTCAGTACAAAAAAACAACAAAAAAAAAAAAAACAGAACTAAAAGCTTGAGTATATTTGCAATTAAGTTATTGTCATTTTATTTTCTAAGGCCCTTACTAGCGCGTCTATAATGAGACCACAAAAAATGAGAGCTCAACCGAGAACCAACGAAACCGATACCGAAACAACACAACCACGCTCTTACTTCAAGCACGTTTTAAATGCTATTGACAAGAGGAGAGTTGGAATTTTTGTTTCATACCGCAGTCCCGTGGCTAGAAGCTAGATACAGTCAGAGCTCAGAGATACATAATGGCAGTTTGTTTTGTGTTGAATTTTAAGTACAAGAGTAGCTACAACGAACAACGTGAACGTAAACGTATATCGTTTATCGAGTACCAAACTAAGCAACCAACCTACCGTACTCGTATACCGGCAAGTTAAGTGGAGAAATATAGTTTTTGTTTGTATTTTTTTTATTTAATGGAGAGTTAGATGATGAGGGTACATTCTCTTAGTTTATGCTACATGACATGTGATGTTCCTACCTTAACATAGGCATAGATTGTATGTAGGAATTTCAATAGGTTTTTCTCTCTTTAAGTGGTTGATTTTTTTGTTTTATAGTCATTGAGTTGGTGGTTCAAGCGGAATCTGGTAATGTTGAATTGATTTGACTCGTTAAGTACACAATCAAGTCTCATATGAAACAGGTTGGATAAAAAGTTTTAAACCATTTAAAAATAAAAATCACGTTAAGAAACACACAAGTTCACAAAATGAGAAAATGAAGTTCAAAATTGTCTGACTGAGTTATGGTCTAATAGTGTCTAATAGTTCAATTAGACACCATTAGACGATATCTGTCAATTAATTGACAGGACAAGTACCTAGCCGATAGATAGATGCCTTAAGCGTTTTTCTTCACCTTTTAAAACTAAATCTTTTATATTAAAAATCTAGTATCTTGCAGCGCGATGAGACTAAAAGAATCAATTCATTTTTCGCTAAACGAATTATAGTATCAAAACGACGTACTCACTGAGCTAGTTTTCTCATTGCCTCTATTTTTCCTACCTATCATACCTATAGTTGAATTTTATAAACAAAAAGTCACTAATAAAGCTATGTAAAATTTGTGTTCCAATAATTTTTTCCAAAATTTGATTTTCAGCTAGATCTGAAAAGCTTGATTTTTCAGCTTGCTCTGAAAAGCTTAACTAAATTTTGGAGAGAATTTTGTATGTGATCACAACAATCTGCTTTATATGGTGAAACTGGTTTTATTCGATGCTAGTGGGAACTGTAGAATCAAAATCTGAAAAACGTTTTGAACACACCAATTTCACATTCACGTGAAATTCCATCTTACTTTCATTTTGATATGTTGTGTTAATATCTTTTTCTTACTATTCATACAAACAAAAATATACATTCTTGTGATAAAAAAAGTTACATTCCGAAAGATGAAGAAACATAAGAATTATGTCGCAAAGACGTCATTTTCGTTCTATATTTTCGATAGCTCATTACATTTGAAACATTCACTATGGCAACCATGTTTTTGGCAAATGCCATTGGAAAGTATTCAATTGAATTGAGTTGAATCACCTTACCCAGACGGAAAACTAAATGACAATGACGTGTGACTATGGTTGATGGGACAATCATTTATCACTTTAGCCGATTCCACCCCTGGGTTTTTCAGTTTAAAAAAAAAACCAGAGGAAAGAAAAAATTAGCTATTTGCTCAATAATTAAAACATAAAATGTGTTTTAAATTAGTTTTAAAAATGAATTGAAACATCATCAAGCGTTTTTCATTTCTATTTCTATTTGTTATCTTTCAATTTTTCTTTTAATTTCTACCTGCAACAAGCAAATCCACAAGAAATAAAAATTTCCTCAAAACTCATGTCACTTTGGCAGTTTATTCGTTACCTCAACTCGCCGCAGCAGAAAACCTAGTTCTACTTCAGAGTGACCCCAGTTCTCAAAAAACACAGATTTTGATTGTCAGGGTGAGTTCAGGTTTTTCAAAAAACGCTTTAGGGCGACCCCAGGGTGACTTCAGGGCTCAACGAACAAACCTATAGTGTACCTACATGCATTTGTATTAATATGTACTTTGACAGATAGTGTAGAGGTACTGTTATGGAGATGAGACAGCAGATCAACATTTACCTTTTTTGGTGCTGTTCTGATAAGCCATAGGAAAATTGACGCTACACTATTTTTTACCAGATGAAATAATAACTACATATACACATTGCTTCATGTAAACTGATGCAAAAAGAATAGGCTATATAGAGAAAAAAAACTTTAGCATGGTACACATTATCGATCATGACTGACAGCTATGATTGATGGCTGATATTAGGTTTGTTCGATGCTCTCTGCCCTAGAAACTTGGGGAGTGTCAATTATGTAATTGTCAAAAAACTTAAGGCTGTTCGGGTTTTTATTTTACAGCAAACGTTTCACTGATACAAGTTTCAAAATCTGATTTCTTTCGTTAATTTCAGTTTCACATAGTTTATTATATATTTTGGTATTTCGTCTATAATTACAAGAATCAACGAAACATCTCATGGCATCCAAATTTGTCATCAACATTCAATATGAAACTATATCATTCTACTTCATGCCAAAAATCAAACAGCTGATTTGAATTTTAACAGCTCTGAGTTCTTACCCTAAAAAAAGAAACCTGAGTTTCGTGAGAGTCTTTTAGAGTTTCCCCTGGATACTCATCGAATACAGTGCCAATAACATAGTGCGAAAAATTGCTACAAAAAACGCTTCAGAGCGGATTCAGGGCAACCCAGTGCTGACATCGAACATACCTAGTGTGTACATTGTACAATCTAAATGAAGGTTTGTCAGGCTTATAAGTTGTTTTTGTGACTATTACTGATCTCAGTTCATTTATTTTTATATATATTACTATGCTGAACGCATTCATACGAAAATCGATATTTTTTCATCGTTTGACACTAATGAAACTATTTGTCTCACTTCCAATTTATTAAAACAAAAAATGAAACTCCATTTTGATTTTTGAAAGGTACTGTCAAAATTAAACTACGTACTTATTATTTTTTTATGCGGTGGTTATAGATTTCCTTCGTTCATCCAGAAGACTTCTGAGCCCCTAAATATGAGTTTTTCTTCTGAAAAGAAGGGAAAAGGTTTGATTTCAAAATCGAAACCAGAAGCCTTCTAGACGACCAATGCGAAATGGCATAACTTTGTGTGAAAACATTTGCATAATATGTACATATGTCTTTTGATTTCAAGATGAAAATTTAAAAAATATAGCCTTCCCGGCGAAAACCAATCGTTAAATCTATTGTGCAATATTTCTATTGATATTTCCATTGGCCTACCCCATCTCCATTTTCAATTTGCAAGGCAATACTAATGGCAAAATACCTTTATATAAGGGACTAATATGTCTTTCTTGAGGTATGCCAAAATTCCATTTAAACAAACTACCGGTTATTAAAAAAATACCGGAAAAAACTTCCGGTACAACTGTACGAATACTTTTGTCCATCCCTGTCATCATAATCACAACATAATGCAATGTCATTGAATTAATAAAGGTATACTCAATCCCTTTCCGGTTCAAGTTGCATGCATAATATAAATATATAAAGTGGGAACAAAAAAAAATACCTATGCAACCCTCATTTCAACATTGTTCTTCTCTCAACATTTACAGGAATAAGCATTCCGTGTGGTATATGTATGTCAATTATTTACTTTTGGTAGCAAGGAAGTAGGTACCATGCCATCGAGTGATATCCGTTTGTACTTACAACAACACTGACTTTCTCCCGACATGTATAATATTGTAGGTACATACGTACATACTTTCAGCCTAACAAAGTTTTATGTTTCTGTGTCGTCATGGAATCGTTTTTAAATGTTTGTTGGTATTTTCTTGTCCTAATTTTTCTATATCGAAGTCAAATGAAAATATCGAAGTAAATAAAAATATTGTATTTACCTGGTAAGGCACCCTTTCTATGTATTTTGCTCAGGTAAATAATACATACACATGTACCTCTATAACCACTAACCTATAAAATAATCCAACTGGGTTTGGGTGCGTGCGACAAATTACATCTGTCCTACCTACCTACATATTCATTGTTTTTATTTGAAGTTATCTATATATACAGGTATTTATTTAATTTTTTTGGTTTCTAAAATAAAAGAAATACCTTCTTCCAGGATTTCAAGGTAATCTTTTGATTTCAATTCATACCTTAGACTAGGTATACTCGTATCAAAAAATTCACCACTCAGTCAGTTAAGCTGTGGGTATATGCGACCGGTTTATGTTTTTTTTTTTGTGATGACACTCTAAGCTGGGGAAACGATGGCTTGCTCATTTAACGTACTACTCCTGTAGGTTTTTTGAAACGTGTCATTGTTTGCAATGTTGCCACTTCAGAAAAATCTATGAAATTCATTTTTTTAATATAATCTTTACCCACGGTAGACTAAAATCGCAATGACTCTATTGTGAATATTGAACATTTGACAGTTCATTGATATTTCAGCTTCTCAAATTAATAAATTCTATTTTCTCGTTTTTCAATTCATGTTTAAGTCTAGTACGCTGCTGATGCGAAACGAAAAATCCCATACAAAAATGACACAACGAAATCATAAACGGAAAAATTCGTTTTGCAGAACGCTGTTCGAAGAGCGGAATTTATAATTGTAGCAGATTATTTGGAGAAGTCTCCGCTCCTTTTTCGCATTGAATTAATTGTACAGACTATTTATTGTGTGCGGAAAAATGACATTTGAGTTTTATTTGTGTTTTTTTTTTGTTTATCATTTTCTTACATCATGGGTTTCTCTGATTTTTTGCGTTTATGTTTGTTTTTGTTTTTGGAATTAGTGAAACTCTCCAAGGATATTTTCCGTTGTGTTTTCGCAAGCGTTTCGTTGTCTGTTTGTAGATCACAGAAAAATTTCGTTTCGCATCAGCAGCGTACTAGGCTTTACATGTTAAAATGAGTTGAATTGGAAAATGCCCATGAAATCCTTGAAATTGTCCGAAAAACAGACATGTAATGTCGAATTCCTTTCAACCAAAGAAACGCAATTTTTTCTGTCAAATCTTGCTAATTTAGCAAGATTCAAGGAAGATTTTACAGCGATTCGATCCTTTGGCTGAAAGGAATTCGACATAAGATTCACTTCTAATCCTGACTGGAGGAAACAATGTTAAATGTTTGCAGAATGTTTTTTATTTTAAAATTTGTTTCATTTGTAACTGCCACTCACATTGAAACGGTTGTAAAAAATTATATTTCTTTTTTTATATGAACTGCTTGAGTACCCGAACGACTTTGGACAAAAATTGGTAGAAATCTGCATTTTAACATTGAAAATGTTTATAGGGTCGTTTTGAGAAAAATATGGTGTTACCAAAATGATTAAATGAACAAATGAATATATAACAAATGAACGAAATGAACTCTAGCGTATAGGGGGCTCAGGATCGAATTTTTGGTTGGTGTTACCAAAGAAAATACCAAAATGAACCTAAATACACAATCGATGAACCGTACCTACACGTTGATCGTCGCCAACCGACGAGCTTCAGTGGAGGATAGTTGAATTTGTATAAAATCTTAAAATCACTCGATTTGAGCGCACTTAGAAGCCTATTACTCAGGTTATAGTTATCGGATGCTTAATATTAAGATAGATAATGAAAGATAAAATGACAGGCTACAAATCTGCATCAAAATTTTTGCAAAAGCTTACAAAATTTCATATTAAAAACGTGAAAGATTGGCTTTTAAGCACTAATTTCATCACGGCAAATGACGTGAGGAACAAGAAAACAAAAAGAAAAAGAAAAAAACGTACCCACAAAGAATATACATTGCTGTAAGGGTGTGGGCAAGACGTTGGTTGGAGTGGAATGTGTGCAATAAAAAACCACCACTGCACTGTGGCGTGGCAAACAAAATTGGCTTCGCATCGGGAACAAAAATGATATACATACATACATAGCTACATTATTAAGTAGGTTAGGTATGTCTGTAAAATGTTATGTTGATTAAATTGTTGTAGGTATTTTGCAAATATTATTCGTAATGGTACGATTAGGTTGGTTTGGTTGGCTTATAACTTCTGTTCTAATAATCGGATATTCAAAATAAAGATCTTAAAATGAAGGTAAAATATCAAACTAATTTATTCAGTTAAAAAATAATTGAAATAACATAAAAATGTAGGTGAAAAACGTTTAGGTTTAATTCATCAAAATAAATAATTGCATAAATAAAAAAAATTGAATACAAAAAATTGGCTTTGTTAGCATCGCCAACAAAATTCATATACCTACGTATCTATATAGGTAGCTACATACAATATTATGTATGTACATTTATTTAAAAGGATTGATTTAGTTGGTGTGGTTGCCTTTTTACTTCTGTACTAATAATCGGATCTTAAAGAAGGTTTTGAAATAAGTTAAATGTCAGGCTTCAAAATTTATGTGACAAAACTTGACTTCATTCTTAATCAATTCGATTGTTGAACCTAGAATATGCATAATGCACAGAGACCTATACTTGAACCTCTTTGATTATAACTTATAACTTTATTTCTATGAGGGCCAGATGTTGAAGGTTAAGGTATTTAAATTGAGGTTAACTAGAGGTAGAATTAACCTAGCGAAGCAACTTAAATATAATACCTAATCGAAAAGGGTTGATTTGGTATCTTCTGTTCTAATTATCGGATCTTTGAGGTTAATGTCTTAGAAATTTGTGCTACAAATTTATGTGACAAAACAACATCTAAACCATTGCGATTTTTGAGCTTGACCAACGTCTAAGCCAATGCGATTTTTGAAATTAACCTACGTCCAAACCAATGTTATTTTTGAGCCTGAAATATGCAAAGGTACCTACCTACTTGCGTTTTTCTTTAATAAACTTACAACATTAGTTCTAAGGGCCAGTTGTTGAAGGTTAAGGTATTTAAGTTAACTTTAATCAGTCTAGAGGTAGGATTATAACTTACCTAAGCAACTTAAATATAAATATCGAAAAGGGTTTATTTGGTAAGCTTTTATCTTCTGTTCTAATTATCGGATCTTTGAGGTTAAGGTCTTAGAATTCAAGTAAAATCTCAGGCTATAAATTTATGTTACAAAACTTTACCTATACGTCTAAGCAAATGCTATTATTGAACTTAGAATATTCGTAGGTACTGCAATATAATTGAACTTCTTTAATAAACTTATATAGATTTAGTTCCAATGTTCAGATGTTCAATGTTAAAGGTAGAACTATTATAGTCGGATGCCGACCTAAGTGGTCGAACGAAACGAAACGAATGCAATGAATTTATATGACGTGCCCATAATTGAGTTTTGCTTCGTTTCGACCACTTTTTTCTTTTGCTTTCGGAAGTGAAGAGCGCTCACCGACCGCTTCATACGTAAGTGAACTGAGAGAATTTTCTTCCAACATCTTCCGACTATTACAGTTCTACCTTAAGGTCATCAAATGAAAAAAAAAAAACGATTCAATTTGGTTGTCAACTAAGCTGTCATCTTAATTGGTGCTTTGCTTCTCATATATTCAGATAAAAGAATACTGCTTAGCTGTCAAAACCATCAATATTGTCTTAAGAAATTACACGACTCGAGTTTATTAAAAGATGAGTTCAAAATGCAAAATATTATAGAATACCTAAAAACAATTAGGTAAATCAAGTTTGCATTGAGTTTGAGCTACACATCAAATCAAATAGGGTTCACTTTGACAGTAAATCAAACAACTTGCCTGTATATAAATAGTTCAATAAGTTGAGAGACTTGTACATCAATTTGAGCAAATATTTGATTTTCTTCAACATCAACGCCGTGATTAAATAAACTGAACTGCTCAACATTAAGTCAACCGCCAACTGGGATTTGACAATTAAAATATCTACATATTGTAATTTCAGACTGAAGAATGGTTTCTTAGACAGCTTCAGAAGTTTTGGTGCAACTATAGGATACAAATTAGAAATCACCAAGATTATTAATGTTTTTATTTTATCGAGCTAGCACAAGTCATTTTCAATGTCCCCATAGTTACTCTATGAGTAAAATCTGTAAATTTTTGAGCAAATAAACGATTAGACATACCTAATATGAAATACAGTTATCGAAAAAAAACGTTTTGGGGACCCTTATGTTCAAAATTAATCAGTAAATTATGAAGATGGTAACCACGGTTCTATCAAAAACTCACCACTTCATCCATAGAGAGTTACTATGCAAAATTCTAGTTTAACAACTTTGATCCGATAAACCGATAAATGCAAACTAATTGTGGTAGGATTTTTGATTAGGTTTAGGAAGATAATTGTAATTATACAGGTATGATATCTACATTGTGTGCGTGTGTATTTTTGTAATGGGAAGAGAAAAAAGTGTTTTTCTCTTTGAAGATAGCATTTTTAATAAAAACTCACTCAATCACTAGGTAAAGATTCTTGACCTTGACATTTTTTTTTTTTTTTTTTTACAGAAAAACTCATTTCATGTGTTTGATAATAGACTTTAGAGTTTAGATAATATTGAGACTTTAAATTAAGATTTACAGAGTAGGATATACATTTAGATATTCGTTTAACTGCAACTGACATTCGTTAAAATATTGAATTTAAAAGCAAATGCTTATATTAGGTTTGTTCCTTTACTTTGAAACTCTGTGCATTTGTTTGAATTTCTACACATTTTATTTTTTTTTATATGAAATTTGACAGACTATTGTAGTTATGTGTAGAAATTCACATAAAATGCACAAAGTTTCAAAATAAAGGAACTAGGCTATTATGTCTCACTCACGTACACTGTATACCTATGTGATATACACCTCTTCCTTATCTTCTTATTCTAAGGTTTCTGTACAAAAAAAATATTTTTTTTTAAATCAAAATATGGACACAAATGTATTTAAAGATAAAAAGCCTCTTATTTTCCTTTGCAATATCACCTTGTAATATTCATCAAAAGGCGTTTTTCTTTTTTAGTTCAGAGCTGAGCCTGAACTGTCAAACAAAAAATTGCGTTTCTTTTTTACATCTGAACGTTCAGAGCTTCAAATTTGTGTTTTTTTTTTCGTTCTGAACATGCTCCGAGCTTGTTCAGAGCGCGCTCTATGAGCTCAGAATAAAATAACTGAGCAGACCGAGTTGAATACTGAACACAAGCATTTGACAGGTGAAATTGAAAAAAAAGCTAAGTGTTCAGGTGTGTTTCAAAAATAGTTCAGAGCGCTCAGAACATGCTTTGTTCAGAGGATGTTCAGAGCATGCTCGATATGCTCGGACTCTGTTCAGAACTCTATTCTGATCTAAAAAAGAAAAACGCCTAAAGTAAAAGCTGTCAATTTTGACTTTGACAGCTGCGTGTAGCTTCCTATTAAAATTTCTGTTTGGTAACTCGAAACGTTGTGTGATTTTAGCACAATTTACTGTCAAATCCCATCAGAGCATGCTCGATATGCTCGGACTCTGTTCAGAACTCTATTCTGATCTAAAAAAGAAAAACGCCTAAAGTAAAAGCTGTCCATTATGACTTTGACAGCTGCGTGTAGCTTCCTATTAAAATTTCTGTTTGGTAACTCGAAACGTTGTGCGATTTTAGCACAAATTACTGTCAAATCCCATAGAAAAAAAAAATGACAAGTAGCAACTTGTAGCAAGAAGTTGAAGTTACGAAACAGACATAAAAAAACAACAAATTCGATAATGTTAAGGAGTACCATCTACTCAAGCTAAGGCGCCTGTTATACATAACTTCTATTACAACTCATCTTTGAAAATTTTCATTTCTTATTTAAAAAAAAAACAAAAAAAAGAGATACTTTAAAAGCGAAAATGAGTGATTATTTTGATGCCAACATAAAAGTTTTGTTCGTTGAACTTTAGCCAGGTTTTCTTGACAACCCCAATAATTGACAAAAAAAAACTGTGTTTTTCGATTTTCAAAAAAAACATCAGTGGACTTTAAATTGTGTTATTGACATTTAACGCAGGAAACAAGAAGTTCTGTACTCAATACTTAATTACACTTTGGTAGTTTATTCGCTACATAAACTCGCCATAGCAATAAACCTAGGTCTACTTTTGGACGAGTTCAGGACGACCCTAGGTCTTAAAATAGACAGAATTTGACTGTCAGGATGCGTTCAGGTGACTCAGGTCTCAACTAACAGACTAAAGTTATGACTCTATTATTAATTTTTGCCAAAAAAAATTCACTCTGGCTCAACCCTCCACATAAAATGACTTATTATTACAATTGAAGCGTCTGGAGTAAGAAGGGATCAAGTGACATTTTTCGATTTTTTTTACGAATACTGGTGTTAAGCGACAACTTAAATTTTGGTCTAATTCTTGTGTCTCTATTGTTATTACTTACAAAGTGAGATTCAGATAAAGGGATTAACTACACGTTTGTTTTGAAATTTTTTTTTAGGCAAGAAGGGGTTTAGATTACTTAACACCTCTATGAGTTGAGAACGCATTTTTAATTAGTGCACACTTAACCCATTTATGCAATGAAAGCCGAAAGATAAAATACCAAGCAATATATTGTTTTTTGCATAAAGGTGGTAAGTGCTATAGGCCAAGATTTCTTCCCAAGAGAGAAGAAAACCAAAAAACTTTCTATTGAAAAAATTTAAAATCTCGATGACCAGATGAAATTTGTACCCCAAGAACACCGTTGGTTTTGTGAAAAGGCATTATCTGAAATTCCTGTTAACAAAAAGAAGCCTAAATAAAACCAAATTTTAAGGAACCCAACTTTCACTTGACCCCTTTTTCATAAAAAATAAATTAAACTCACTTTCGCTTAAAGGGGTCAAGTGCTTGATATACTAAAAATTGTAATTTTTTTTTTCTTTTTTTTAGCTTTGTTATAAGTTTCTCTCGATTTCAGAAAAATAGTTATAAACGTAAAACTTTAAACGCTTATAACTCAAAACTTCAAAAATGTCACTTGACCCCTTCTCATTCTCAACGCTTCAATTATTGAACTACCTTACCTGTTATCATTGAAATAAAAAAAAATCGTTTGTGTGGAATATTTGGTCAAAACGAAATTTTTGTTGGCAAGAATTAATAATTAAGGCATCAAAATAATAATAGATTCTGCTTTCTAGACCTCTCACCTATGTATGTAAATCCTTTTTTTGTTGATGAAATAGATGTGTTTTTGAGTTATATCAAGTAGGAACTTAAAAAATGTAACAATTCTTATAAAAAATGAAGTTTATGCTTAAATATATCAGTAGAGTTTCCCAATTTGCTTTTAATATCCATTCAATCCTCCCTGTCGATCTTGAATCCCTCAAACGTATTAATTATTAAAACATATACCCAATCCAATAAACTTAAGCTGTTAAAAAATTCCAATCATGAAACAATTAAAACATTTTTGATCATTTTTCCTTGCAGTTACTGGAAATGTTAAAATTCTACACTCGTTTCGAAATCAACGATGTAACCGGTGACCCCCTAACAGATCATGATATGACTCAAATTCACTACAAAAAAATCACATCTTTGCAGCGTGCAGCATTTGCGAAATTTCCCGATTTGAAAATATTTGCTTTATCCAATGTGGCATCGGTCGATACACGTGATGCACTCGAAAAGCATTTTGGAGCTTTGAATGCAAATAATTTGAAAGAAATCGCTTCATTTTTAAATCTAGTTCCTGAAGAACTCACAGAACCTTTTGATTGGCATCGTTTGGATGAGGAATTCCTCAAAGAATTATTAATATCACGCCATCAGAGACATTCCTCTCAATTGGAAGCTTTGAATGAAATGCCTCTCTATCCTACGGAAAATATTATCTGGGATGAGAATATCGTTCCGACTGAATATTATTCTGGCGATGGATGTCTTGCTTTGCCGAAACTGAATCTACAATTCCTTACTCTGCACGATTATCTGCTGCGAAATTTCAATCTCTTTCGTCTAGAGTCAACCTATGAGATTCGTCAAGATATTGAAGATGCTGTAAGTCGAATGCTGCCATGGCAATCGGAAGATGGTGATGTGGTGTTTGGTGGCTGGGCAAGAATGGCTCTACCAATACATTCGTTTGCCGTCGTTGAAGTGGCAAAACCCCATATTGGAGAGAAGAAACCGTCTCGAGTGAGGGCTGACATCTCAGTGACTTTAAGTGTCCGTAGGGAAATCAAAGACGAATGGGAGAACCTAAGGAAGCACGATGTTTGCTTCTTGATCAGTGTGAAACCTACACAGCCCTATGGTATGTTTGAATAGTCTTTCTATGAATCTCAATTCACATTTTTCCTATTTAATTTCAGGAACAAAATACAACTCGCGGGAACCGTTTATTCCTCAAGTTGGGCTGGTAGCAGTTCGGGGCTGTGAAATCGAGGGAATGCTTGATGCCAATGGAAGAGTCATTGAGGATGGTCCCGATCCACGTCCTACCTTGCCTGGAGAACAGAGAACCTTCCGTGTCTGGTTAGACTCGAATCAATACCGTTTAGATATGGACGCTCTACAAGAAGTTAGATAGTTTTTTTAACCTTTTATTAACTTTTTAATTTATTTTTTGTTTTGTTTTCTCACAGGGAGCGGATGATGTCTATGAAACTTTTAACATAATTATGCGCCGCAAGCCAAAGGAAAATAATTTCAAAGCTGTCTTAGAGACCATTCGACATTTAATGAATACAGAGTGTGTTGTTCCACCTTGGTTGCATGACATATTGCTTGGCTATGGCGATCCCAGCGCTGCACATTACTCCCACATGACAAATCAAGAAAGATCTTTAGACTTTAATGATACCTTTCTTGATATCGACCATTTGCGTAGTAGTTTTCCTAATTATGAAATTGTGTGTCCTGAAAATAATCCCGAATTGTTGAAGGCTCCATTCCGGCTTACTTTTGGCGATGTACCCGAAAGAAATGATGACAATGAAGAAGAGAATCAAAATGGTGACGCAGAGCTACCAAAAACCATTACCGTTAAGCCTTATGTTTTTGAATCACGTGGTCCTTATAAAGCCAATGCTCCCAAAAAGTAAGTCCAAAACATCCTTTATTTTATTATTATTAAAAATACTTCTAGCTGCAATGCCCTACCGCTCTATGATACTTCATTATTTGTTTGTCCTTGATGTTTAGAGAGATTGTTAGAGCTTATTGTTTTTGTTGTTCTTTTTTTAGAAATACTGTACGGTTTACTACCACCCAGGTCGAGGCGATTCGAGCAGGAATGCAACCTGGCTTAACACTTGTCGTCGGGCCTCCTGGTACTGGTAAAACAGATGTCGCCGTACAAATAATCTCAAATCTCTATCATAACCATCCAAATCAACGTACACTAATTGTGACACATTCCAATCAGGCTTTGAATCAGCTCTTTGAGAAAATCATGGCCTTAGATATTGACGAACGTCATTTGCTGCGTCTGGGTCACGGTGAGGAGGCCTTAGAGACCGAAAAGGACTTCAGTCGTTACGGAAGAGTTAACTATGTCTTAGCCAAACGCTTAGATTTACTAGGTCAAGTTCAAAAGCTACAAGAATCAATCAATGTGCACGGTGACAATGCCTACACCTGCGAAACAGCTGGTTATTTCTATCTCTACAATGTCATGGCACGATGGGAGAAATTCCTTAATTTAGCTACAGAAGCAAGTGTAAAAGACGAAGCAACATGGAAGGCCGTTTTCGAAGAACAATTTCCATTTAAGAAATTTTTCGACGACACCCCACAACCTCTATTCAAAGGTGATACCTTCAAAGAATACCTATCGATCGCTGAAAGTTGTTTCCGTTACATCTCGAGAATATTCACTGAACTCGAAGAGTTCAGAGCTTTCGAATTGCTTCGCAGCGGATTGGATAGATCAAAATATTTACTTGTTAAAGAAGCAAAAATCATAGCCATGACATGTACTCACGCAGCTTTGAAACGCAAAGAACTGGTAAATCTTGGATTTAAATATGACAACATCCTCATGGAGGAATCAGCACAAATTCTAGAAATTGAAACATTCATTCCGTTGTTGCTACAAAATCCAATGGATGGTTTTAATCGTTTGAAACGTTGGATTATGATTGGAGATCATCATCAATTGCCTCCGGTTATTAAGAATATGGCTTTCCAGAAATATTCCAATATGGAACAGAGTTTGTTCACCCGACTTGTGCGACTGGGTGTGCCCACTGTCGATCTAGATGGTCAAGGTCGTGCTAGATCGGGTATTTGTTCCCTATACAAATGGCGCTATAAGAAATTAGATGATCTAGAACACATTTTCACAAGAGACGAATACAAGAAAGCTAATGCTGGTTTTGTTCATGATTATCAATTAATAAATGTTGAAGATTTCAATGGAGTCGGCGAATCAGAACCAAATCCATTTTTCTATCAAGTAAGTTTTAAGATCTTTTTTTTTCTAACGTTCCCATTGAACTTAAATATGACTCTTTTTTATAGAATCTAGCAGAAGCTGAATATATTGTAGCTGTTTTCATGTACATGAGACTTTTGGGCTATCCAGCTGAGAAAATTTCAATTCTAACAACTTATAATGGCCAGAAGCATCTGATTCGTGATGTAATTAATTTGCGTTGTGGCAAAAATCCACTCATTGGATGGCCACATAAAATCACAACCGTTGACAAGTATCAAGGTCAACAAAATGATTATATTTTAATATCATTAGTTCGAACAAAAGCTGTTGGTCATTTGAGAGATGTTCGGCGTTTAGTCGTGGCCATGAGTCGTGCTCGACTGGGTCTTTATATATTTGGAAGAGTGTCGTTGTTTAAGAATTGTTTTGAATTACGTCCAACATTTGAATTGGTAAGTCTTGTTTTAAAACAACTGTTATTATTATTTATTAATTTATTCAGTAGCAGTATTCACATTATTTTAACTAAAATGTTCATATATGTTTTTTTTATTTTTTTATTTTATTAGCTCACGAAGCATCCTCAAACTCTGCAAATTCTTACCGATGAAACTTTTCCAGCAACGCGATTAACTGGTGATTCAATCAATGATTCCGAGTCGAAAAATATCAAGTCGATGTCTGAAATGGCCGAATTTGTCTATAATCTTTACATGAGCAAAGTAAAGTCATTAAAAGAACAAATGACTGAAGTTGAAGAAATCTATAACGATCTGCCACAAGAGGCAGAACCAATGGACCAGGAATCAGCTGAAAACGAAGACGATGACGATGCTATGATACATGAAATTATTGAACCAGTGCCAGTAGAGAAAAAGAAAACAAAACCAGCAGCAACAAAGGAGCCGCAAAAATTCAAACAAACTCCTATAGTTAATGAAATCGATGAACCAGAAAATTAATAAACAAAAAAAAACAAGGGTTTTCCTTAAAAAAAATTGTGTTTTTTTTATTATTTCTTTGGTGCTGTTATTCCTTCTAATTGTGCTTTTAACTGAGCATTTGTCTTTTTCAAAAATGCAACTTCTTCGGCATATTTCTTTTCTTCAGAAGCACGAAGTTCAGCATTACGTCGTTCATTTTGTTCCGACTTAATCTTCATATCTGTTATAATCTCTTCCAGGGCTTCTTTGTCTATTTCCAGTTGTTTAACTTTCTCCCGAAGTCGTTCTTTTTCTTCATGAGCTTGCAAAGCTTTTCGCATACCAAAAGCTACTGAACTACAGTACAAAGTTTCATAGGCCTCCATTGACATGGCGATTTCATCACGAATACGAAGAAGCAGAAGTCCTCGTTCAGAACAATTGATTGTCACTTCACGGATTAGTTCGTCTGCGGAAATTAACAAAGAGTTGTTTATATCCCTAGATTTTTAGCTATTTTTTGATTACCGAAACACTGTGAATAGAGTTCTCGACGGATGGGACATATTCCCGTTTCTCGAGCTTGGGTTTGTTGAAGTCTAGTATCTAACATTTCTTGGAGATTTATTACATCCTGACGGGTAGCTGGCGTACTGGAAACCTAATGAAAATCAAGAAAAAATCTTTAGTCTAACTCGAAACGTCTTATTCGACTTACTTACTGTTTGTGTCCACAACTGTCCATCTTCTTCCCAACAACGAGGTGGTAAAATAGAATTTAAAATCTCTTCAGTTTCACGCTTAGTATCAAATACAATAGCAGCTGTTTGTGGCCTTGGTATTTCCTTCAAAACATATTATGATATAATGTATCTATTTTTTCAAAATCCCTTAGTTTAACTTACTGCATCTCCAGCGCCCTTTTTCTCGGGATGTTTAATGACCAATATTGGATTATCATAACGAACAAGAGTTTGAAAAGCTTCTACGTTTTTTTCGCCCATTTCAAGTTCTGTTTTTTTAATTAAATTTGACCAATAAGAAATATATGTAAGTATATTTGTAAATTGATGACTACTTACATTTGGCATAGATTTCAAATACGAAAATAAACAAACTATTTGCATAGTAACGGAAAGCTAGAAATCTCCTCGGATACCTCAACACAAGGCTCGAACCACAGTACACATACATATATATAATATGTGTACTGTGGGCTCGAACAACATCGTTCATGTAATTAAATTGTTTTCAAAAGAAAGAAGTGAAAGAAGCCTAGTTCCTTTAACCTAACACCTATTCATTCATATATCTGACTCTTCATTCCACAGCCTATACATAAAAAGTAGCTGTGCGATACTCACAAGAATCATTATGGACATTTTTAAATACCACACCGCTTTTAGGCCACGCCCCTAAGGTCGCATTTTTTGAGGCCACACCCCTTTTATACCAGAACCTAACTTCGCATTTTAGGCCACCTCTCTTTTTTGGGCACGTCAATTTTCGACCATGCCCCTTTCTGGTCATGTTCATTTTTAACTACGCCCCTTTTTGGCCACGCCCCTTTTTAGGCCTCATCTTTTAGGATCCCCCTTTTTGTGTTGCTCACAAATTTACAAGGTCATTACAAAAATAAATATCACAATCCTGTACAAAATTAAGTTCCAATTTTTTTCAAGGAAACGTAAGAAAAAATGGAAAATTTACGATTCATCTGCACAAAATGCATTTTAACTCGAAAAATACTGTTCCGATCTTGGAAAATGAGGTGTCAATGGAAAGCTTAATTGGTCACGAATAAAAGCAAAGAAAAACTTTTACATGTTTTCCTACAAATTTCTTGATTTAGGGCGTTGGAAAGATAAAAAAACAAGTTTTTGAGTAAATGGGGTATGGCATTTCCATTTTCCAAACAATTTTCAAAATTTATATATCACTATAATCTTGACCAATCAGCGGTCATTTTGGTATATAAATCATTTTCCTGCGTTAACCACAAGCTTCAATAAAGTTGTTTAAATATTCTTGAAATCAAAATTTCAGAAAATTCCAGGACTTAGTTCATTAAAATTCATTGCTTGAAAAATTATGAAAAAAATGTTCGGTTACGGGCCAAACTGTCGGCAATTCATTCTTGATCTTGAAAAATGATGTTCCTCTATTTGACCACGCCCTTTTTTAGGCTAAACCCTCTTTTCGGCCATAGATTTTAACTGCACCATTTTATCGGGAAGAGCCGACATTCCCGAGAAAATTTTCAATTTTTTTTTAATTATCTTTTTTTGTTTTATTTTGTTATAATAATTTTAAATGTATTTTTTGATGCTAGGTATTTTTAAAAGAACAAATTGGGCTTTCATAATAAATAAAGAAAAATGATACTTAATAACGTGTTTTATTGAAAAAAATGATACCAAAGCAAAAAAAACAACCTAAAAATGCCAACAAATGGGTTTGGTAATAAATTGCGGGAAAATCGTTATCCGTATAGAAAAAAGTTATATGGTGGGTAAAAACTATTAATTGTTGTTGTGTTAATAAAAAAATAAATTCAAAAATCGGTTGCATTTTGATAAAGTTAGAGCCAGTTAAAGAAACGGCACAAAAAATTCATAAAAACCGTTATAAGTCGAAAAGGAAGCGAAAACGAGAAAATTACCTTTTAAGTTTTTCGACTTAAAATGAGCTTAGGAACCCAGGATTTTCATCTGCGGTGTTGGTTATGAGTTTATCTTTTTCCCAATCACAAAAAATTCCAAGTCGTTGAAGGTGAAACTGTGAAAAAATGGAAAATTGACAATTCAGCTAAGGAAAATCAGCTATAACTCGGAAAATACTGCTTCGATCTTGGGAAATGAGGTGTCAATGGAATGGTTAACTGCGTACGCATTTTTCTAGTGGAAATTTTGTATAGGTACTCATACGAACAAAACGGTTTAAAGGCTTTGAAAGAAAAAAAGGACATTTTTTGACAAAATTGTCATTTTCTTTTCCATTTTCCAACCAATTTTCAAAATGTATAATTCATTATAATCTTGCCTAATCAACGGTCATTTTGGTATGCCAAACATTCGGATCCATTAATCACAAGCTTCAAAAAAGTGTTTTAAATATTCTTAAAGTAAAAATTTAACAAAAATACAGACATTTGGTCGTTAAAATTTTTTGTTTGAAAAAATATGAAAAAAGGTGTCCGAAATGGCTAAAAACTTGTGCAATTTTTTTTTAACATCAGAAATCAAGACAATACATCTTTCTAGCCATATTCCATATAATTTTTATAAAAAATTGAAAAAAAAAAATCCATTTTATGTCGGCTCTTCCCGCAAAATTGAAACAAGAAATAAATTCTTTTGATGTCGGCTCTTCCATCAAAATTCGAATAAGACTAATTTTTTTGACGTCGGCTCTTCCAACAACTATATTCAGGTGTGTGAAAAAATGGAAAATTGACCATTGAACTGCCGACAATCGGCTATAACTCGGAAAATTCTGCTTCGATCTTGGAAAATGAGGTGTCAATGGAAAGTTTAATTTGTCACGAGTAACTATAAAGAAAAATTTAAACATGTGTTCATACAAAATAATTGATTAAGAAGCTTGGATAGAAAAAAAAAAGCAAATTTCTATTAAAATGTCCCACAATTTTTCCATTTTCCAACCAATTTTCAAAATTCGTGTTTCATTATGATCTTGACAAGCATACCATCATTTTGGCAAAAAATTTTCCACGTTAACCACAAGCTTCAAAAAAGCGTTTTAAAAATGGAAAAACAAAAAAATTCGGAAAAATCCAGGATTTTTATCGAATCTCACTAAATTTTTTTCTTGCCAAGATTTGTTAAGTGTCGTACATCAATGAAAGGGTCTATTCAAATACTATTTAACGCTGGAAACCTCAACCTCTTACGAGACTCTATTGAGGAAGTATCGCCATCCAAATAAAAATAAATAAAAAACTTTTTTTTCATAAAATTCGTTAGAATTTTTAATTTATACATTTATTTAATTAAGGAACATTATACAAAAACATTAAAATTATTTAAAAATAAATCAAAGCACTTTTATTTACAATACACTATCGGCCCAGGCAAATTTTTTGCTGAGCCTTTATCTTTTGTTTCGTTCTTTGTGCGATTTACACTCCGCAGCACTTGATTATGGTCTCAGTTTTAAACATTTTTCTAGATTTACATAAATATATATAAGATATTTATTTGAATTGTCCATATAATCTTTCCTCTTATTGATAGACGATTAAATAGTAAAAATAAGAGGCTATTCTTATAATAGATCACTTTCATTGGATTGATGTACATTTGCTTGCAAAGCAAAATTAAACAATTATATAGTTTTAACATTAGTTCATCATAAAAATAAATAAATTTCCAAAAACAACATTAAAAACAAAAATGTATTTTAAATTTAAACCATACATATGCGAGAAATCACAGAAAAACGTTTGAAAAAAATGACCTCAATCAAGTGATGCAGAGTTTTTGTTGATGACATTTTTCACCGTTTTTATCCAAGACTTCTCCAAGAACATTGAGGAACAATAATATAAAATGGAATTTAACCAAAAAAATAGAGAAAATTACATTAAATGTGTTTGTTTATAGGCAGTCTGTAGAATCAATTTTTTTTCCGACCTTTCGCAGCGGAAATAACAAATACAATACAATTTAAATGATCGTTTGAAATTGAATCAGAGATAAGAAAGAATGACAAGGCTTTTAAGGTTTAATAGAACAAAATCAAGGACAATTGCTTAAGCGTGGTCCTTAACAACTCACAAGCTTGACAGGTTTTTAATGCTGATTAAGTTGCTAACAGCTCTCAAAATCTTTTTGAAGCAAAATTCATTTCATGATCGGGTTAAGGATCCCCCACACCAACGCGAATTTGACGTGGCGACGACGAAAACAATGATAACAACACGTGGTTGTCATTGAAAACTACACATTGTTATTATTGTTTTCGTCGTCGCCGTAACAGATTCGCGTTGGTGTGGGGGATCGTTTAACATTTTATACCATTAATCGCGAGCAACAAAAATGTTGCAGAAACAAATTTCTAGTTGGAAGGAAATTTATGAAATTTTGTTTAAACCGCTTATCTAAAGGTGTTTAATTTAGACAAGATCGCACGTCTAAAGCTTGACTAAAGTCACTTTTTATTTAATTACTTTATCATATTTCCAACTACGTATTTCGAACTATTAAGACACTTTCACTATTCGAGTTCGACTCAACCGTATAAGAAAATCTAATAAATATGGCTGTTAAAATTTTGAGCTTCATTATATTCTTTGGATATGACTAAGAGTTTGAGTAAGAAAGAGTAGAAAAATACTTTCTTTCTTGTCTCTGAATGTTTCAAACTAAATTTTTGCGCCGAAAAAAAACCGAAAGATCAAAACTGCTTCAAGTGATTTTGAGACTTGCCGAACATATTATAGCACAAGTAGGTATACAAATTATTTACATTTTCACTTACAACGTTAAGTTTAATTATTGTTATGTTGGTATTCCATGATTATTTTTAAAAACACCAAAGGATTAAATACGTCACACAGCCTTCATTTTTTAAAAGACGTTCTTGAAATAATTTTTTTTTTTTTTGGCATCAATAGCCGTATTTTTGTTAAAGTGTATAGCCAGCTCCGCAAATTTTTTTAAACACGTAAACATCAACAAATTGACAAATGTGATTATAAATACTTTGTTATTGTTTGTACACAAAACAAAAAATCATTTGTTGTGTTTGTTTGCATGTAAAAATCTTGCTGATTTGTCATATACACTTTCATCAAAACACGACTGATATTTAACATTATAAAATACAACAGAAAACAAACAAAAATATTTTCAGATATTTTTTGGGGAGAGAAATTATTAAATTAAAATCTATCTTCTTTTTTTTTTGGTTTTGTTTTGTTTCAAAAAGATAATTCATTGCCAATTGTCGTCGTGTTCTTGCTGCAGCCTATCGGTCTGTTCCGTATCATCATCGAAACTAACATTCTTACTATTTCATCCACCTCTATAAACCGTCACACTTCCTTCGCTACATTTTGAGTCTTGGCTTCTTAATTGGTTTCTGTATTCGTCCAGTTCTTGCATGCGGTATGTACCGAGGTTAACTTGAATCATCAGGGTTTCCATGATTCGTTCGTTCTTTAAGGATTTTGATGGCAGCACAACAGTTAATAGTTCACTTGGAGAAATACGGCATAGATTTAAATCTCTCGTTAGTCTTTCCATAATACACTCGAATTCAAATTGTGTATCTTTGTTGGGTAGCATTTTCATTTTGTCAACTTTGCTTTGGGCCCAGGCTAGCATGGCTTCGAATTTACGAATTTCTGGTGTTTGGAGATCTCGGCACATGATCATCTGTACCATTGATTCAGATAGGTTTAAATAATCAGATTGTCTAAAAAGGGCGTGTGCTTTGTTTTCTACAAATGTGAGGATCATGTTTACTAATTCGGAGGCCGAAGTATAACGCCAGTAGTAGTTTTCTAATGAAATGAGCATGGGGCACACAACTTCGATACGCAGAAATTGTTTACAGTGATGGAAGCAGGCTTGAAGTAATTCAGGGAGATCATAATGTTCAGCAGCGCAAAGGAGACCTGTAGAAAAAAAGAAACATATTTATAAAGTCGGTATGTATAAGAGTGACTCAAAAATATTTAAATGTCTTCGATTTTCAATGCCACGAGATTTTTGTTGAGTGTAGTGAAAAAATAAGTCCTGGTTAATCATCCCTTAGCCCTTAGGTCGTGCGTGAAGGGCGTGTGTAATGGTCGAGCGTAAAGGTTATGCGTATAAGTCATAAGTAAAGGTCATGCGTAAACGTCGTGCGTAAAGGTCATAGGTCATGCGTAAAGGTCGAGCGTGAAGGCCGTGCGTAAAGGTCGTGAGTGAAGGTGGTGCGTGAAGGTGTTGCGTGAAGGTTATCCATAAAGGTCGTGCGTAAAAGTGGTGCGTGAAGGTCGTGCGTGAAGGTCTTGCGTGAAGGTTGTGCGTAAAGGTAATGCGTAAAAATAATGCGTAAAGGTCGTGCGTAAAGTTGTGCGAGAGGTCGTGCGTGAATGTCGTGCGTAAAGGTCTTGCTTAAATGTCACGCATGAAGGTCATTCGTAAAGGTAATGTGTAAAGGTCGTGCGTAAAGGTCGTGCATAAAGGTCATACCTAAAAGTCAATAATCATTATGAAAGTTTTTGAAGTGAGTATGTATTTAAAAAATGTTTTACAATAAGGTGAACAATTCTTAAGATAAAGGTAAAAGCATAATGCGTTTTCCATTTGGAGATACTTTTACTTTACTAAATTGGTCCTTAATTTTTCTTTATAAAAGGAGTAAGTATAAAAATTAATTCTGATGAGAAGGACTTAAGTTGTCAAGCTCACAGCTTGCAACATCTTTACTTTCAGGTTGAGAAACCTTTCTCTTTCTCATTTAAACCTGAAAGACATGTTGCTTCTGCCCGTTCAAAGCTCAATTTTTAGTGTAAAATCATACTAGTTTCTGAGTTAGTTTTGCAAATTTGGTGAGTTAATTCGAGTTCAACTCTGAATTAAATAAAATAATTTCTAACAGATATGTTTTATCAAAGGGTGAATTAATCAACCCAAGGCCAAAACAGAAGCCTAATTAGAGTGATAGGTAGGGATATTATTAATAATAAAAATGGAGGTTGAAGCCTAGTACGCTGCTGATGCGAAACGACAAATCCCATACAAAAATGACACAACGAAATCAGACACGGAAAATTTCGTTCTCCTCTTCGTTTTGCAGTACGCTGTTTGAAGAGCGAAATGTATAATTGTAGTAGATTATTTGGAGAAGTCTCCGCTCCTTTTTCGCACTGAATTAATTATACAGACTATTTATTGTGTGCGGAAAAATGACATTTGGGTTTATTTGTGTTTTTTTTTGGTTATCATTTTATTACATCATGGGTTTCTCTGATTTTTTGCGTTTATGTTTGATTTTGTTTTTGGAATTAGTGAAACTCTCCAAGGATATTTTCCGTTGTGTTTTCGCAAGCGTTTCGTTGTCTGTTTTGAGATCACAGAAAAATTTCGTTTCCCATCAGCAGCGTACTAGGCTTGAAATTAAAAACTTACCTGGTATTGAAACACATGTTAGTGGACACGTCCCCGTGTGCAAGTAATCCAATAGGACTCGAAACGTCTCCGGATCAAATTCAATGATACTAAATTCTGTCTGAGCAAGCTTTGCTCGGTCGACTTTTTGTGCGTCTGCACAAACTGAGAGCCTTGGAACGGCGAGCTGATTATTACCAGGCTTATCCTTTCCATCTTTATCTTTACTTTCTCGATCTGTTTTTTTAGAAAAGAAAAAATGATTAGAAACAATTTCATACATTTAGAAGTATTGAATTTAGATTCAATACTTAAAACAAAATCATCCAGATTCCAAACATACACAGCTAGTTTGACTGGACAATATTGTTTTAATTAAAAAAAATTAAAATATGTAGATCTACTTACTCGAACAATCCTGTGAAGATATCCACTTTTTTTTGTCCTCAGGATTTAATTGGGTATTTTTATTTCTTATCGAACGACCCCAGCCAGCGGTAATTGTTCCAAGGCGAGAAAAGGCTCGTTTCACCATCGGCGATGAGGGTACACTCTTAGGCCGAGCTGATTCAATATCAGGAACAGTAAGGTAATTATTGCTTTTGGGTTTCTGATTTTGGGGTGAAACTAATGATGGAGCCGGCCGAGCAAAAATTTCAGCAACAGGAATTTGTGGAGACCCAAAACCAGTTTGAATTCCATAGAGCATTTCCTAGAAAAAAAATATATTTTCATTAATTTCCATAAAATCGCACTTAATTATCGTTTGTTGGGACAGAAGTCTACAGGAATTTAATGTGGGATTTCGAACCACGCAATGTGGGTTATTAGATTTATAGACTTATGTATAACCCAAATGCAAATTTCTCAAAATATGATGATTTACTGAGAGGGTGATATGAATAAAACGAGCAGGTGTTCAATACAAAAAGCTGAGCATTTTCCAAGAAAATGCTGGTATTCAAAACTGTCATTCATACCAAAGGAAGGAACTGCTCCAAAAAGTGGAGTTTTGAACAGTTGCTCCGTTTTATTCATACCGCAAATAATATTTATATTTCAAATTTACCTGAAAAACTCGACTGCGAACTCCGAGTATCGCTCGAACTCCAATAAAGCGTGCCTTCTGTTTAGACTGACCAACCAAAAAGACGACATCAAATAGATGAGCATTTTGCAGACATAATGGTTCTTCGTTAAGAAAAACACGTGTAAAGTCCTTAGCCAATTGATCATAGTCTTCAAATTGATCGCGCACTGAGTCAAGTAGTGGTGATGAAGGTCGCATGTGTCCTTTGAGTAAAAAATAAGAAATTATAAATTAGTAATAACGAATTTAGGGCCAGTTTCACAGTGCACACTTAACAAAATAAGTGCCACTTAATTTTCCCATTTTGGCACTTAAGCCGCAGTTTTACTACCTGAGTAAGTGGAACTTAAGTGGCCAACATGGGAGACTTAAGTTTCACTTATTCCGATAAGTTTACACTGTGAAATTGGGAATTAGTTTTCCATATTTGGCACTTAAGTGACACTTACTTCACTGTGAAACTGGCCCTTAGTAATAAAAAGTTATTCAAATAAAATTAAAATCTTTTACTCAATCTATACTAGTCAACTGATGAGTCCAAGTGAGATCACTAGTCAACTGATAAGTCCAAGTGAGATCGCCAGGGCGAAACACCAATTTTTTGTAGGACTAAAGGCCGTTAAAAGCTATTTCGAATCAATAATTCAACAAGTCCAAATAAAATAGTGCTAAGTCTTCTACTTGGCTGATGTATATAGAATTTGTATTATTAATAAAAAAAAACCTAGATAACCTACATAGGTACTAAGAATTGAATAGAGAGAAGAAAAATTTGGATATAATAAAAAATCATAGTCAGCCTTATCGCCAACTAAATGGGAACTTTTTTTCCCCGGAAAAACAAAAAATACCCGGGAAAGAATATTTGCAATCGCAAATCTCCCACGAAATAATTTTTCCCCAAGAACTTACTTGGGGAAATTTTTGCATTGACATAAGGAAAAATTATTCACGATAGCTTTTTTGCTGAAAAGAATACTTTCCCAAGATGATTAGCGATAGAAAATTTCCCAAAATGAGAAAAAACTCCGGGGAAATCTCTTTCGCGATAGGGCTGAGTAATTTTCTGTTAGTTTTTTTTAAGGTTTAATTTTAAGGTTTTAATTACATATACATATTCACTGCCCGTAAGTTCGGTGTTGCCAGAGTCTATTGAAGAATCGCGGAGTGACTGACGTGATTAAACCAACAAAAGGATTTAATTAAAAGGAACTAGGCGGGGAACGTCTCAAGACAATAAAATAAAAGTTAGACTGGACAAAGATAATAGCTAAATGGCCATTAGATGATCGTTTTTGAAACTAAGGCACAGGTTTTCAGTGCGAGAACATCCTAGTTTCAAGGGGCCTAATTCCATAAAATGAAAACAATCGAAGGATATCGTTTCGGCAATAGCTCTCCTTATCTTTCTTTTAAGATGTGATAGAGATGGGTACTGTCAAAACGATATCGTTCGATCATTTTCGTTTTAACGAATTAGGCTCAGGGAGTAACGCGAATTAAATTCTGAAATTTGTTGGTCAGTCAATTAAAATCTCGAACTAATTTAGAAAATTTGATGAGTTAACTGTAAATTAATTGAAAATATATTTTTGACAGATGCTGCATCGAAATAAAGTCGCAGTTCGATGTTAGTAGCTTTTTAACAGCTAAAATTAAAATAATTCAATTAATTTTGTAATTTTCTTTGTTACTAAAATGAAAAGTTAATTCTTTAATTAAAAGCTGCTTCATTACTTAACTGGGGTAACTCAAGATTTTAACCCACCGATTATGGGAAATTAACTGAAGTTTAACCAAGGTTCAAGTTCGTGATTGGGTATTAATTAGTTTTTGAACTTTGAATCCTAATTGACCCTCAGTTAATCCAACCTCATTTAATTTCTTTCAAATTGATTCTTTTCTCTTTTGTTCAAAATTCAAAATGATTTGGATTCGTGCTCAATTTTAAGTACAGAGCGAATATAGTTTTGAGTGGTGCAGGGAAATAACTTCACATGGGAAAAAATTTCACTTTTTTCAAGTAAAGTTATTTCTCATGTTGTGAAAAATAAATTAACCTAAAAATTGGTAAAGTTATTTCTCACCTAAACCTCGCACCTACCCGAAATCTTATTGTGTGCCCAAGTAGGGGGGGGGGGGTTGCAGGGGGCAGCATGCCAACCTATACATACCTCACTGTTTAGTAAAATTATTTCCCACAAAAAAGTTAAGTTAATTCCCACTCAAAGTGGGAAATAACTTCACTTCAAAAAAGTGAAATTATTTTCACTAGTAGTGAAGTTTTTTCCCATGTGATGTTATTTCCCGTGAAGTTATTTCCCTGCACCGTTCTGACTTTATCAATATGCAAATAGTAAATACCCATAGCTACATAATTGACAATATTAACATATTATGTGTGTATATACTTACCGATGGGTCGCCATGAACCTCTTCGGTAGGGTTTAGGGATTTGACCAGTTTCAGCATGATTTGAAAGGTTCATAACTAAATCTTCTAACATCTGCGAACGTGTTCTTTCTTGCATTCTGGCAAATTTAGGAGCTGAATACGATGCACGCTCACCATTAACAATTTTTGTCAATAACCATTCACTAATGGAAAATAAATTTAAAATTAAATTTATTATCATAAAATAAAACAAAATCTATTGAAACTCACCGAAACATGGGTCCTTTCTCAAAAACAGATTGTTCCCACAAATAAGGCTTATAGGCACCAACTTCATCTCTTGTAACTACAGAAACTTCATACCTGGTGGGTTTGTGTTTAATTCTTGCAGATACTCGAACCTAAAGGCAATTTTTATATGATCATTTTGAAAATTTTGTTTAAATAAAAAGTTTAAGCCGGAACCACACCAGTCTCGTGTAGTGTGTTGTGCAGTAGGTTAGGTACTGTATCACAATCGCTCCAATATATTTCATAAGAGTACAACCATAATTGGCTCGTGATGTGTTGTGATGTGTTGTCAAAATGTTTCGATTGCACGTGCCATACTAAGTTTTATCAAAGACGATGTTCACATTGGACTGCCTACGTCGCCTTTTTTGAAGTGTCTCTACTTTTTCGCACTCCCACTTCATGGCGAGAAAGAGATGCATTTTTTGGCCACCTCTTTCTCGGCATGGAGTGGGAGTGCGATAAGTATACAGAGACGTCAAAAAAAGGCGGCGGAGGCAGGCCAATGTGAACAGTCAGAGGGGGAGAGGAGTCCAGTGTGAGACTTTGACATTTTTGTCTGTGTGTGTATGAGAAAGAGAAGAAAATGCTCGTGGAAGAAAAATCAACTTGATTCCTTAATATCGAAAGCAAATGATGAAAGTTAAAGTTGACGGTTGATTAGTAAGTACAGCCGATGAAATGACAGTCAACTCGACAACACAATATTCGAGATAAGAGTGCTTCTGGCTTTAACACTAATCAAATTATTACCAAAATAAACGTATGTAGAAAATGACTTTTTATGCAAGCAGGACTAAAACGTGTATTGTCAGCTTCTAAGAAAACAACACAAACAATATCGTTACCAATATGACGTTTGCGTTGTAATTTTTGCGGATCATGCTTTTCATAGGGCAGTAATGTTGACACATGAAACATTATTTCAATATTACGCCAGTTTGTGTAAACTGAATAAAGTCCTGAAAAAAAAGAAATTTAACAAAAACAAACTTTTCAGAAAACGTATTTCATAAAAACTATTGAAATCTACTAACTACTTCTAAAAATAATTTATAATATACTATTGAATGAACTAGTGAATTTTGCAATTATAATAATTAAGACTCTCCTAAATCATCGCGAAACATTTGGCGATCGACAACGAAACTCTCACCTGTCAAAATTAATTTACAGGGGGATAAATAAGAGTACTCAAACTAATAGCGTTTTTGATTGGTAATTCCGAAGAGAAATGTCAATAGAACGCTTTTATCGATTCTGATTCCGATTCTGGATTCACATTTAAAAGCATTTCTCTTTTGTGGGGTTCAGAAGGCTTCTGTGCCACCAATCGAAAACGCCATAATGCGATGATACGATCCAGCGTATTTCGTGTAAAATATTTTGACAGATGAAAGTTTCTTCGTCGTCGTTCTGAATGTTTTGCACTGGTTTTGGGAGAGCTTTTATGCAATTGTTTTGTTTTGTTTATTTTTGTTTTTAAATTATCCCTCGTGTTTACTTAACAATATGTAAATAGAAAAATCTAACTCACCTGTCAAATCATGGACAGTATCAAGGCCACCTTTGTACTTATCGAAACCGCGAAGTCTACACCTATCACCTAATAGCTGTAGAAATTCTTCAAATAACGATGAATTTTCATTATTGTCTAATATCTGCTCCTCAGTATATTGATCTTCTTTAACAAAGATTACACCAACTTTAAGTTCAGATTTAATAAAAACCTTTAAGAGAAATGATAAAAGAAAACAAAATTTGTTAGTTCTAATTGAAATAAAAAAAAATTATTTTGGGATCACTCAATTGACTTAGGAATAGTTATACCATTAAATTATATAGACCACAAAATTAAAAAAAATAATCACTCTCATGGGAACAATGCTAGGGTTATTTCTTACCAGGTGCTATAGATTTTTTACGGTCGGACGTTTCAATTTGTATGAAGAAAAAAAGAACCGGAAAATAATATTGAAGCTTTTAGTGCTTATTTGTTTTGCGAAAAAATTATTATAATTTAAAAGCAACAATGTAGGAAATAAAAAAAGTGAAAGTAACTCCGTGATTGTACATCTGCTTGTGGGCACGTAAAAGCAGATACGATACTTTTCACAGCTGTGGCAATTCCTATTCTTTTGTGTTCTGGCTATAAAGCTTTCAAGTTCAAAGTGAAGTTACGCAAGGCTGTATATTGTCACCAGCTCTATTTTATTGGTAATAATTTATGGTCAAACGGTAGTCAAAGGATTTAAGAGGGCACAAGCTCTCATACCCTCTTAAAAAGCTCTATACCACCAGCGTTGAGGCCATAATAACGCCTGTGGCCAATTAGTGCCGGGGAGAAAAACAGACTTCTCAGAAGTAAAAAGAAGAAGCCTCATGCTTCTTCCAGCGTGGCTTTTATCTACGTATGTACATATATTGAGCAGCTGGAGTTGACGACTTTATTGCTAAGCTGCTCAAAGCTGCCGGTGATGAATGGTTATCCGAACTATAAAATATATTTGAAGGAAAGCATGCTCGAGGAATTGAACCTCAAGATTTGTTTTTAGGCTCTCAAAAAAGGAGACCCTCCGAAGTGCACCAACTACAGAGGCATCAGTCTCCTTATAACATCACCTACAAAGATCTTTCTACAGTACTGAGTGAAGGCCGTTCGTCAACGAATTGAAAAAGTCACCATTTCTTTTCTCAGGTCAAACTCTCTTAGGGCCAGTTGTACAATAGTGGTTCAGCCTCGGTTCAAGATTTTAACTCACCGATTTCGGCGGATTAACTAAGGTTCAACGCTGGTTCAATTATGTAATTGGTTATTATCACACACTTGAACAGTAAACCACTGTTTAAACTCAATTAATCCGCCGGAATCGTTGGATAAAAATTGCTGAACTACGGTTTAAATATTTGTAGAACTGGCCCTTAAGGTAGAGCTTTTTCTTCAAGAAATATTCAAATAATGAAGCTAAACATTCTACACGCTGTTACTTCTGTCCATGCGCGTAGTTAAGGGTGGGCAAGGGTGGTCGTATTGCCCCCCCTAGAAAATCGACAGTACTAACTTGTCATTCATTATAAAGACAAAAAAATTTATATTTTTCCTACATTAAGGTTTTTTACCAGCTGGTCGTGGTATTTTTCTCAAGGTAGTGTAAAAAAACTCAAACATTATAACAACGTATCACTATGTTCGTACGTATGTGTAATACGTGAAAACTAATTGCAAACACAATACCTACAAACAAACGGGTAATTCGTTTATATGCAGGATCGAAAATCCGACCCTAATCCAACTCGATCTTTCGTTCTTGCATATAAACCAGATATTATAAGTTATAGATAGGAAATATGGGGTGTCATTTAGGTTTTGCAGGAGTATGCGTTAAGAAAGGTATACTAGTCCAAAAATGTCATATCCACCACGCTCATCTATTTTTTCAGCTCTTACTGCAGCATTACTGCTTATAGGTAATGGATAACATAATTGTCAACTTTAAACGCCGTTTTGAAAACCTACCATTAGCAAATGCTGTAGACGCTTTCCTGAATTAAACCTACTGCAGAAGATTTTATTAATAACTATAAAGATGTTTTTAAAGTTGATTGTGTAAGCACTGAGTGCTGAAGCTTTGATATTAAAAAATATGTTTCAACTGAAAAATTGCGAAACAAGGACCGAAAATTTAAAACAAAATGTTTCAAAAGAGATGTTTCCAAACTTTTACGAACTTCTTCAGGCAGCGTTCGCTCTTCCAGTGAGCTCCGCGAAATTCCGTGAAAGGAGTTTCTCAGCAATGCGGCGAGAACAACAATGCTCCAAAATCGTTTCTCTAATGTATCACTACTTAATATTGAAAATGAAATAGTAAAAAATAAAATCACTTCCGAAAAAGTCCTGAACCAGTTCAGCCAAGAACATGTAAAATTAAAACTTAATTAAAAAACAAAAACTAATAAACAAAGTCTTCTTTTGTAAAATTTGGTTATTTTGTGAATCTTAATTTAGTGTATGCAATAAATTTTGATAAAATATACCAATTCTTTTTTAAATATCAACTTTTTTAGAAAACAATATTTTTGATTTAGCAGAGTATAGTGTGGTGTCACTTCCTATGAGAGTGAACTAACTCATTTATTACAACACTTATGGTTTTGACAAAAGCTCTATCTATAAAACCTAATGATTTTCTATTTAAAGTAAATATTTTTGGAAGTATTTGTATAAATATAACTAAAAATAAAATTTAAAACTTGCGGTGGTATATCAACTGGCTTGCTGCCCCCCCTAGACAAAACTCCTAACTACGCCAATGCTTCTGTCGTATCGTAATAGAGGGAAATACGAATGATTGAGGGTCAGTTTCTCAGTGCACACTTAACAAAATAAGTGGCAGTTAATTTTCCCATTTTGGCACTTTAGCCGCAGTTTTACTGCTGAGTAATGGGGTTTTCCATTGGTAAATTCAGATTTAAGTTAAAAAATTGATTTTTTTCTTCGCGAATGGAACACAATTCAAATTGATTTTTTTCCACTGTATTGGTGCACTTTCTTGTCTGTGCGGCATAGCTGTCAAATTTTCATTCAAACTTAATGTCTTTTGAAAAGTGTAGGTATGCAGTAAATTTCATATTAAACTGCGTCCATTTTTCAAAAGGATTGTATTTATTTAAACAATCTCACCAAACTTTTCCCAAAACGAATAAATTTCATATCAAAAACCACATTTGTCAAGCTGACAGCTTAAATTTGTATTGGTGTTAGTAAAATGAGGGGTAAATCTGCCGAAAAATTTATATTTGCAAATTTGATTTAAAATCAAAAATAAATTAATTTATTCTGCCCAGTGGAAAGCAAAAAGAGGGGAAATTGTGTTTTTGACAGATCCAAATCAAAAATAAATTGATTTATTTTACCAATGGAAAACCCCATAAGTGAAACTTAAGTGGCCAACATGGGAGACTTAAGTGTCACTTATTCCGAGAAGTTTAAACTGTAAAATTGGGAATTAGTGTTCCATATTTGGCACTTAAGTGACACTTACTTCACTGTGAAACTGGCCCTGAGAGTTGTTAGTCACTAGGACCTGGGATGGTATCGTGCAGTAAGGTGATTTGCTTTAAGTGAGGGTTACAATTAACCAATTCAGTCTGTGTAAGATGATATCACATTTGATAGCTAAAGAGCTATCAGCAAAAATATGGTTGTCATTTTCCAACAAATTTGACGCATATGCCGCAGTACGACCAGAGTTACCGACAGCCTACAAAAATTATACAACTTTTTCAGAGTTCTTTTTTTTTACCATTCATACAAACAAAAATAATCATTCTTGTGACCAAAAAAGTTAACTACATTCCAAAAGTTGAAGAAAACATAAGAATTATATCGCGAAGATGTCATTTTCGTTCTATATTTTCGATAGCTCATTAAAAACATTTAAAACATTCACTATGCGGCAACCATGTTTTTGACAAATGCAATTGGAAAGTATTCAATGGCCGCGTTCAGGTTTGTATCCAAAGCGATCTGGATAGCTTTGTGTTGTTGTAATCCCTTGTAAAATCACAGCTGATGTCAAAGCAGCTGTTGCCAAAAAATTAATCTCAAGCAATCCTAAAAATTCTCGGATACTTATCTATCTTATGAGAAATGTCAACAGCTGATTTGCGTTCAGAAACATACTGGATACTCGAGTATCTTAGATAGGCTATCCTAGTGAAACCTGAACGCCGCCAATGGAATTGAATTGAGTTGAATCACCTTACGCAGACGAAATACTAATTGACAATCACATGTCACTATGGTTGATGTGACAATCATTTATAACTTAGCCGATTCCTCCCCTGGACTGTCTTGCGGATAACAGAATGAAGAGGCGGAAGAGGGATTAGTTAAATATGTTTAGTCGATACCCTACCTCAGACTAGAAAAACATCTCTCAGAAATTTCCTTTTCGATTTGTGAATCTGTCAAAAAGTGATTGAAAGATATCCTAGAACTAATTTACATTCCAGGATGGTTAAGTGAGGGAAGTCATAGATTTATGTCCTCATATTAACTTCTACACCTTTTTAAGTTCTTAGGGAACCAAAGAAAGCTCAATAAGCCAATATACATTGACGAACTCGTATAAACAGACAGAATTACAACAACAAAGTAATGTGCTAATTTGAAATAATGACGATAACTTCTTTAATTAACTTAAAACTAAATACCAGAATTCTTCCATATAAAATTTAAATTTAAAAACATCTTTTAGGTTTTACAAAATTTTAAGACTTACTTGATCTAACTTTAAAAGTTCTTCTGGAGTATCTGGTAACTGACCTAAAGTTAAAGGCGGATTTAAATTTACTTCTTTACCTAATGATCTAACTACTTCTTCACGGTTGTACCTGAAATAAAAGAAGTTAAAAATAATCTTGCAAATTAAATTTATCTTTATAAAACAATAATACTTTTTTTTAAGTTAATGCACAGCCATGTGGAGATTTGTTTCATTATTTCAATATAAAGCTTCAAACATTGAACCTTACCGTCATATTATTCACTCGATTAATCCAGTTTAAAACTTACATCTGGATGTATTTACATTGAATTTAAATTAATTTAATTTTTAAACTCGATTAATCGAGTGAATAATATGGCGGTTAAAGATACAATTTTAACGGCCGATTTGTTTAACTCAATATAAACATTATATCAATGTGAAGTTAGAGAAGCAATATTCGGAGGATAATTTGCAGTTAATTAGTCGTTACTTAGTTGTTATAATTTTTTTTAGGAATAAACCGGTAGTTGGAATTAATTTCTATTTCTCAATTTGGCCGAAAGATTACAATGGAAAATCTTAATTTAAATATCTATACATTAAATACAGTTAGTAACATACCTATCAGCAAAAACACATGAAGCCGGTATCAGTCCATGGACAGTATAGGAACCAGCTCTTACTAATATCCGAAACTGGTCACGCCCATTTAATGTCTCTTGTTTAATAGATAATATCACTGGACCAAGATCCTCATCGCTTGTAAAATAGTTCCAATGTTCTGTTCCAAAGAAGTATTTCTCATATGTTTCTTGTTCAACGGATATTAATTCAAAAGCGCCCTGCTGATCCCATTGTTCTTCAATTGTTGTCTTTTTCCTAGGACTTAAACATTCGTATAAAGTTGTTCAAAACATAGAAATTTTATAAACAAAAATGGACCTCTCTTATAGGTAATCAAGAATAATAATTACCTAATTTAACTTTTAATTGTTTTGAATTCTGATAAGTTTTTTTTTTTTCAAATCAGCTTAATTTAAATTTCTCAACCCAATCATAAATGCAAGAAACTGAGTTTTGATTTTTTAGGCAGAGGAGGACGTAAATTTACAACAGAATTTCAATTTTCTAACTTTTTCAAAAAAAACTAAAAAAAAAAAAACATTTTGAAAGTTTTCGTTGCAAATTTAAAGGGTTAGTAAAGGTGTCCAGTTATTAAATTTAAAATTTGTAAGTAAACACGTAGGAACTAGAGAAATTTTGGCAATGTTCACATACCTTGGCGTTGCTTCTGAATCTTCATCGTCTTCATAAAGGTCACTGCATTCGCGCTCCAAATAAGCATCTGATGAACTGCCTACCCGAATATCTTCATGCTCTGAGTCACTTTCATCCCACAGTGAATTCTGGTTGGGCAATGATATTTTTTGCCTGGAACACTCAATCCAATAACCAGGTGTGGGCATAAGATTGTGAGGATATTCTTCGCAAAATTCATCTGTAAATATAAAAAACTCAATGAAAATTCAAATTATTTCAAGAATATTAAATCCAAGCTAACAATAAGATCACCATTATATTTCTAGAATGCACTTTTCGAAAACAAAAAACGAATTTTACAAAAAAAGGTTGATGTACAATGACTTTACATATTTTGTCATACGCTGAAAATGAAATATTTCTCCCCCCTCCTTCCTTCTAACGATTGGAAATAAAAATCCGCAAAGCATTTTTTATATTTCAAATGTACATTACGACTCGGCTTAACTGACTAATCATCATTGCGTTGTGAGGGACGTCAATTATAGTTCAGTTCAAATAAAAAAAGTAAAGAATTTCAAAACCTATATACATATGTAATTCGAGTACCTTAGGAAGTAGCTTTAGTCAATTTGTGGTAAAGTTGTAGGAAACAGCTGTTCTATTCTTTCTAACTATAGTGTCGTGCAATTTTGGTTTGATTTAGAAGACCTTAGGACTAACAGGCATATCGACCGGTTAAAGTTTATGACCACGAAATACAAAAAAATACAAAAAAATATTATTAATGCAAAAAAATCAGCAGAATCAGACCCACTTTTTGGCAATTTTAGCGTAACAATGTTCTGAAAATTTTACAGAAAAAGGCAGAATTCAAAACGTCTTACTATAGATAGCCACACAAAATTTGACAGGATCCTTATCACGTAAATCGAAAACGATCGGACAAAATCGTTTCCACCGCTACTATCTCTGAATAAATCAAAACATTCTAAGATTTTCGACGAAACATACCGATTCAGAAAAGATGGCAACACTTTTTTATTCAATTAAAAAAAAATATAAAAAAATTTTAAATTGTGGAAAAATCAAGTATTTTCTTTTATTATTAAATTATTTTTAATTTAACAATATGCTAAAAAAAATAAGATATTTTATCAACAACATTTTTTATGAAAACTTAAATGTCATATTTTTATTAAAAAAAAGTAAATTGATGATTATTGCAAGATCGTCCCTCACTGTAAGATATAACACCAAGCTGTTTTAAAAATACGCCTGTTGTGATTCTTACAGTTAGTGACAATGGCAAAGCAAAGGTACAAAATTAAAACTAGAAACGAAAAAAAATTGTATGGTAAATTATTTTATGTATTAAGTAAAGTGACTCAAAATTTTTAGAAGTATTTTCGGCATAGATTTTTTTTCGAGTCGTATAGAGGTGAAAAACTCACTGTTAAAAAATAGGCATATCTCCAATATCGTTCCTTAAGTTTTGGCAACACCTTTAAATCTTGATTTTTATGAATAACAAACGTATGGCGGCCACACTCATTACCCAGGAAAAATAGATTCTAGGGTCGAAAACTAATTGCGAACATTTTAAGATCGGCATCGACGCAAAATTTTACTGTCTACAGCATATTCAGCAAGTCCCCTGAAATCCCAGCATTGGATTTAAATATAGTCGCTGTTAAAGAGGGGGAGAGGTGGAAGTTTATCATATTGATAAATTTATTTTGGTGCTAAGCTTATGGCACACAAATATAAGGATATTCGGGTAGCTGAGTCCAATAAGACCAAGAGCAGACAATATATGAGCAGGAGGCCAGAGAACTGGCAATTAATAGCATTTATAACAGTTTATCATGTTAAAAGCTTTGGTAAGGGAACGTATCGGAATCCCGCTTTTTAAAATCCCGTTTTTCGAAAATCCCGAAAAAAAGGTTTAAAATCCCGTCTACTAAAATACCGTTTTTTTTTTTAAATCCCGTCTTCTAAAATCCCGCTTATTCATAATCCCAATGTTTTAAAATCCCGCTTTTTAAAATCCCGTCAAATACCGCCAATCCCGTTTTTCGCAATTAATTTGGGCATTAAACTTGGTTAATTATGAACTCATTCCCATCATTTTAGGAACTAACTGCCAACTACCAAAATGATAAAAAGAAATTTTGCATACACCCAACCTCGCAACTACCCCAAATCCTATAGTGTACCCAAGCAGGGGGGTTGCAGGGGGGCAGCATGCCCCCCATACATACCTCACTGTTTACTAAAATCGTTGGGACTTATTTTATAATGAAATAAGACCCAAATGAACTAACTCCCAAATTTATGAACTAAGTCCCAACGAAATTTTGGTGGGAGTTAAAAAATGTAGTTTTAATTGATAAAGCGGGATAATAAGAAACGGGATTATAAAAAAACGGGATTATAAGAGACGGGATTATAGAAAACGGGATCTTGAAAAAGCGGGATTTTAAAAAACAGGATTATAGTTAGTCTCTTCGCGGTCTCCTCAAAATCAAAAAAATTCAGTATCGCCTCGGTATTGGTCTCTTATAACTAAGTCTTGCCTTGGTATCATCTCGTCGCGATTTTGTAGAAGAAATATCGATATAAAGTTTGAACTTAGAAGCTGCAAAATATTTATATTACAAAATTCAGCTAATGGTTTAAAAATGTATTTTTTTAATCTCTTTTGCTGACACCTTTTTCGCCTCGATCCAGTCATATCCAAAAAAGTTGACACTTGTTAAGAAATTAGCTTTTAACTGCCTTAGGTGCCAGCTATAGCTGTCATTGAAACTCATAATTGAAAATTTCAATTTCCTATTTTGAGACACGTAAAAAGCTAAGAGTCTCAATTCATATTTTTTGCCAAGAAAAAAAAAAAAATTTGTCCCAACCTTCCACATAAAATGAATTTTATTATTTTAATGATTGAACTACCATTAGAATTTTAAAAATAATTCTGTGGCGAAGGTCGGACAGAAATGATTTTTTGTTTGCCAAGAATTAATAATTATTACATATATTAATAAATTTTGGCATCAAAATAATCACTGATTTCACTTCATAATTGGCTCGACATTTAAAATCAAACATTTTCAATGATGGTTTTAAATAATAGCTATAACTGGCACCTATACAAATAAAATAGAGGTATACCCAGACGTCTGGCATGACAGTCCAACGTACTAAAGCTAAGTACAGACGATTGTCAGATCTTACAATATTGTCAGATCTATCAGTGAAAAAACTCTTCCAAATGTCTTACAATTAGCCAGTTCAGGTTTCTTAAGATCTCAGCAATCTCAGAAATGTGACGTAATTCCTCAGTGAGATTCCTCACTTCAAAAGCTGAGACTGAAATTTTTTGGATTCGTTTGCTCAATTACTTTTTGTCGCAATTGATCAATTTATAAAAACGAGATGGAGAGTGCTTTTGACTTCTAAAGGAGAAATTTTGTTCAGGTTTCTCCTTCTCCTCAGTGGAGCTGACAGACGTTTGCTCAGTGAGATCTCAGAAACGTGAACTGGCTAAATCGTCTGAACACACAATTTTGTCTCACAATATTGTCACACACGTCATTGTCAGACGACAATCTGACAAAAAATTGGCAGGTATCTTACAATCGTCTGAACACACCATTTTTATCATTGTCAGTCGATTAGGACATTGTCAGACTCATTGGCCATTGTCAGATGTTTTAATTGAAAACATCTTACAATTGCTGACAATTTCTTCATTAGGCATTTTTCTTTTTTAGCCCCGACCGGGGCACAGAGCGGGCTCTGAGCGAATAGAGCTCACTCCAAACAGAGCGTGACCTGAGCGCACCGATCTATTTAAGAAACTCAATTGAGCACTGAACTCTCATCTGTCAAATTACATAAAAATTGTATGAAGTTAGCCGCGCTCAGCTTTGTGTTCGATGTGCTCGGTCATTTTTTTTTCGAGCTCATCGAGCGAGCCCCGGTCGAGCTCTGAGCTAAAAAAGAAATGCAAGTTGAGAGCTCGGAGCGCTCCGAGTTAAAAAGTAACATAGTTTTCTTTTTGACAGCTCAGTGCCGCGCTCGGGGCAAAAAAAAAAAAAACGCCTATTGATCGAAATGTCAATGAGTTGGTTAAAGAGAGATAAAAAAAATAGCTGACGATTAAATTGGGAAGAAATCTACCAACCGTGTGAACGGACAACTTTTCATTGTAAGAAATATGTCAATTGTCAGCTAATTGTTAGCTATTGTCAGACCATTGACAGTTCTGACAATATTGTAAGATCTGACAATCGTCTGTACTTAGCTTAACCATTACACCTAGGACCATACTATCTCTATATTTTTGAAATTTTATTTTAGATTTAAAGAAATAGTTTTCATTGCAACTCGAGTATTTTATAGTTTTTTGTAGCTCAAGGTACTATGGCTTGTAACTTTGCCACGATAGAAGAAATGACATTGAGTGATATGAATGAAACGAATCACCTGCTCAAAACTCTATTTTTCAAAGCATTTGGTATGAATGAAATTCTTGAATACTAATAGCACCTGATCAGTTTTTTTTATATATTGAGCATGTGCTCGATTTTAATCAAATCATCTAACTAGCTCAAAAAGAGCCAAACATTCTAAGAAATAACGTTCATTTATCAATAAAATATCAGTAAACACCAAAAAAAAACAAAAACACTTTTTAGAGTTTTTTTTTTTTCAAAATCTTCATGGCCATTTTTACAGATTCTTATAAAACATTTAGATTTGGGAGTTATTTAATAAAATTTAAATATAATGTCGTGTATGTATGTACGTACCTGAACATGCCTGCGGTGGCAGTGGAAAAATTAATGTTGTTGAGCTCTTGCGCCTGGCTACGGCACATCCAAGTGATTGGGGTTTGAAGCTTCTTAGCTGCTGCATAAAATCTGAGCACTCCATTAGGGCAACGTCTGCAAAATGCAAGTCGCAGAGAATATGGTTCTGTGAAAGAAAAAAAAAAAAAGCGTAAATTTAAGCGTAGATCAGCGAGTCGATATACTGTTGAAAATAAAAAAAAATAGTACGAACTTCAAAACTATAATCTGGCCAGATAATGCAAATTTATATGGTAATGCGTATTCATGTCTGATTTACAATGCGGCGTTAAGACGAAACGAGCGCCGACTAGACTTCACAGTTGTTTTCTCTTAAAAAAGTTTAAACAGTGAAATAATACAAAGTCGCGTCATAAGTTCACACCAACTGGTCACACCAACGTATCGTTTTCACACCGCATTGTGAATCAGACTTCAATAAATTTGTAATTGTTTTTGTTTAAATAAAATTATTTGGTAGACTTTTAAACGCAATATTGTTTGGATTAAAAATTAAACAAAATCGGAATGGTCGTCTTAAAAAACCGGAACAGAAATTACATTTAAATGACAGCAAATTGAAAATATTAAAAATTTGTTTGGAAAATTTTAAAGCTTTTTTCTTTTCATAAAATACATACATATGTATAAATAAAAATAGTGAGAGTTTATCCTCGAATTTCAAAAAGATTCTTAAAAATTATTACATTATTATAGTTAGTGATTCATAAAAATGTTATACAAACTTAGGCAACCATTTTTTTTTGTCACTTACCTTGAACCTTCTTGCTCGTTTCTGGTTGGGGCCGGTCAAATTCAAACCGCATGAGTTGCATCTGAGACATTCCTCGTGATAATGGTTATTATCATAAAGCGGGGATGGTTCTTAAAAAAAAAAAAAATATGTACATAGTAATAAAATTAAAATAATGAAAAATAAATTAAAGAATTTCAAGTATTACACATACATATGTACATATATATATTTTTATTTGTAATTATTTTAAGTTCAGACTTTTAAGGCTGTGATATTAAATTCTTTTAAGCATATAGTGAAAATTCATCGAAGGCAAGTTATGCAAACGCGAAAAAATTCAAATTCAAGCTGCATAATTTCTTAATAAATTTTGAACTTTTTTACTATATAAAGATATAATATAAGAACAGAAACATAACAAATCAGACAAGTTTTTCTAAATTAGCATACATTTTTAGTAAGTTACATATACATATGTATACATACGTGATACATCTTGTTCAATCTAAGACTTTTGAAGCAAAAACTAACATTTATAATTTTAAAAAAGTATATAGGATGTTAATGTAAAATTCATTAAACTTTGGAGATGGTAGATTATATCAAGAGATTAAAAAAATATGGAGAGGGTTTTACCCTTCATCTCTTGTCGATTTACGAAGCTTTTTTATTTTTGTTTGCCTTCAATATTTTCAATAATCAAACACATCACATTGAACAGATTCATGCACAAGTTTTAATTAAATTTTACGGTGATAAAATGTTTTAATATAGATTTTGAGCATAGTCTTGTTATTTTGTATGCTTTAAGTGTTAAAAAAAAAAACACGTTCATATATATTTTCGGAAATATTCGGAAAGACTACAATAATAATGATCAAGCACAGTTCAAGGTTAAGAACACATTGGCTTTGAAGATCCGAATTTTAAAATGAGGGATGAGAATAGAGCTAGGTAAATCCTTCCAAATTCGTGTTGTTCGACTAACAAAATAATCTCTGTACTTTAAAATACGTCCAACGTTGAGCTCAAGGAAAAATATTGATGAGCATTCCTAAGAGCACGGGTATTACGGTTGAATTATTTGCACTGGAGGCAGCATTGAATTTTTAAAGCATTAATTTCTACGTGAATTCCCATTGTGACAATGCTGTCGATGTCTGAATTTAATAAACATATCATACGCTTTCATTGTAGATTAGACAAGGAGTTAAATTCAAAAACAAATACGAAAAGTTGAGGTTACTTTCGCTAGAAAAATTATTTATTGGATTAGAAATTTCAGACATGAAAAATGAATATGAGAGTTGGAAACAACCGAAGTGTTGGAGACAACAGCATTAATTTTATGATCATTTAAAAACTTTGAAATATTGAGTATAACTTAAATTAAGCGGTCAGAAAGATAATTTTTAATCCAACGAAGAAGAAACTCGTCGATACCAAATTCACGCATTTTCTATAAAAGAGCTTTATCACATGCTTTTGAAATATCAAGCGTTAAAATAATACCTTTTCCAAAACAATGTTAAGATTTGTGCCACTTTTCGGTGAGATATATCATCAGATCACTAGTTTACTTATCGCAACGAAAGCCGTATCACCGAAAATTAAGAAGTGTGTAGTCTAATGATTAGCGTAAATTATTTTCTTACCCGCAGATAGTGCCACTTAATACAATATATTGGATGATTAATTTTTATATAATAATCCATGACGTGGAGAAATTAAACAAAATAATTACTTTTAGGTCACAGCATTTCAAAGGTCCGATTTAAGCCATTATCTCAGCTGAAAGCATTTTTGTATCGCTAATTGATTTTCACAACTGGGTTTCTCGTGAAAAATACTGTTAGAAATATATATGTATGTATATATTTATATCACAACACCAAATCAAGCACTTTGAAATGATGGTGTTTTCCCACCTCGACCACACACGACGCAAGACCTTCAGCATAATATTTTTACGCACCAATCATTACGCCACGGGCTACTTATTATTATACGTACAGCCCTATTCTGTTATCTGATCCGATCGAATTTTTCGATTTACGTTAATTCTTCACTTGATTTGTCAGAAACTTTTCTCTAAACTCTATTAATAACTATTTTTGAAGTTCTTGAGAGAATCTGATTGCTAAAATTTTATTTGTATCGCAATTTATACGCTTTTTTGAAGATTCGTTCTTCTCCGACCGATAGCAGAATATGAAAATTCACCCGAACGTTTAGCAAATAGGGCTGATATATGTTCTTTAATATAAAATCTTTAAAATTCTAATAAGAGGAAGTTTAAGGTAGTTCTTTGAAGCCTGAGAGATCTTGTTAATTTTGTACAGATTTTTAGAATTGCTTTAATTTATAAAGCACCAAAAATCAAAATCGAACAAAATTAAAAGTTATTATAAAAACGTGATTTTCTACTCGTTATTAAAAAAAAACCTATATTTTTAATTTCCGTACAAATATTTCTTTCATATTTTATTCCAATTGTAACAGTAGGAGAGTTAGCGCCTACTTTGAATAACCCTGCAATATTTACAAAACTTAAATTTTGTGTGAGTACCAGTTTAATAAGAAAATCGGAGTCTAACAAGGTTACCACGGGTGCAAGACTGGCGTCCAGATTATTCTTCAAAATGCAAACAAACGGCTAAAGCATCAAGACTGGTTGTTGGTTATGTTTTAATTTATGTATTCTAACACAAAAAAACTAGACATGTTTATAGTATAAGAAATTCCATCAGAAATGTATGTATAAGCTACAAGGCTTAATCTTCGTGTATGTTCTGCATTTTGAACGAAATCGAATTGAACTTGATTTTCAATTTCACTCGAAATAAAATTCCAATTTTGAAAATACGTTTGTTTTCGAAAGTTTCGCAATTAGTTCGAACTGTCAAAATTGAGTGTATCCATTTTGTATTGCTTTGAAAAGTAAAATTATACTGAGGAGGAAATTGGATGCAGAATTATTGACATTTTTAAGGGAAAAAAGGAAGCATAACATAGGCGTTAACCTAGATGAGTTTTCACAGTTCCAGGGTTTTTTGAAACTTAAAATTAATTACAAAAATTTAAATGCCAAAACTAACCTGCTTAGTTTTAGCCTTATGTCTTCTAGTGGTTAAGTCAAGGAGTGACTGCTATCCCTAAGCCTTTGACAGTTCTAGCTTAAGCTTTGTTTTATGCGAATACAAAAATGATAACGCTAAATAGCTTGTGCTAGAATATTCTAGTTTAAGCTTCGTAATTTAAGGTGTTTGTTTTTTTATTCACATGTTTCGACTAGGTAGCTTTAGCTAGAACTGTTCATATATAGACCGAAAGGTTATTTTGAATTTTGTTTTGCCACTATCTGTTCTATAGGACAAGTTTTGATTTGCGGTAAAAAACGTTTTTATTATATATCGTCCGCCAGTCTCTGCCAACAAAAATCTATCCTATCCTTCTATTCCTTCTAACATTTGTCTAATTTATAAGACCCTAGGTCTTACTGGCATTTATATGTTTGTGTTGTTGTTCTGTATGTCTGCATTTATACGTTCACTGTGGACCAATTGGTTTCAAATTTGTACATAGAAAGGTCGGGTAGCTGCAATAAAACAGTTTTGATATTTTAAAAAGTATAAAGAAAATTGTCTTATTTTTGAGTTACTCTCTAATATTTAATTAACAAGCTCGCACATGTTTTTAGTACCTGCTTCATAATTCTTCATTAACTTTGTAATTGTACATTTTAATGGCTTATATATGTACCTCCAATACCTAGTTACCTTAGACCAAAAGCAAGTTCATGCGATTGAATCGTACATTTAATTCATGCTGCAACTGTCAACGACAACTACGTGCCCTTACATACAGAAGAGCTTTCAACTCCAAGATCTTGTTCTACACCATAATGAAATCCAGGTTCACTTAGATATCTCAAAAATATCTGCATTTTCTACTCAGAGGCCAGTGCACTTCCTCTACACTCCATTGAGTCTTCTAAAAAGTAATAAGAAAGCCACTCTACATTTTCTTTTGAAAATCTAAACAAACTACGAAAATCCTCTTCACTGCCAACCATTTTTTATAAAATTTTAGTTTTCTTACGCGTATAAACTCGCCCATATTCGCACTATAACTAAAGAGAATAAACTGAAAATAAGACCTAGTCAAAGCTTTCTAGACAGGGTCAAAAAGTCTTGAAATTTGTGAAGCTTTAACTTTAATATTCTAGTTAAAGTTATTTTTATTAACACAAAAATTGAAGCTTAGGCTGGGAAAAAAAGCTAATACTAAATGAATTTAGCGTTGGCTATTTTAAAATAGCTATGACTAGAAGACATCTTTAATTAGCTAGCTTAATCTTATTTTTATTCACCAAAAATCTAGCTTTTACTTAAAAATCCAAGTTTTAGCTTTAGCTTTTTTTTTATTCACAAGGCCCTATAACTTTGAACTGGATGAGCTAAAACTGTTTGTTTCAAATACGGCTGCCAAGACCATGTGAACATTTTAAATTAGTCAGGCCTATATATTAGTCTTTATCGAAAAGCTCCTTGAATTCCATGTGAGCTTAGTTGTGCCCGACGAAATGCAACAGAAATTACACACAAATTACCCAGCTGGTGCAGCGAGATTATGCCTATGAACTTTTTGTTGTGGGAATTTCCCCGTATTCTCATATTGCTGTAAGACTGAATTTGGCACACCTGCTCTCGTGATTAGACCCCGTCGCTGTGCTATTTTGTTTTGTGTGACTGCCTGAAACCCATCATCCCAGGACCCTAGAAACATTTAAAGATACCATACGGAATAAAATCGCCCAAATTGGAGTCACAACGCTCGAAAGATTGCTCGAAAAATTTGAAAAAGGCTTTTGACAGTGTGTAGATTCTAGAGAGGTGCCATTTGACCGACAATTTATTTAAAACGATGTAAAAATAAAATTCTCAATGTTGTACAACTAAGAAGAAAATTAAAAACAAAAACTTTTCATTAATAGTATTGATTTTCAATGCAATTCAAAACCAATGTCACGCTCCATTCTGAACATAGATTAAAGTTACCACTGATCTTTAAAATATAAGTAGCTAAAATAAGAGACCTTAATAGAATCCTGTAAATAAAGCAATAATCATTCAAATTTTAATAAAAGCAAGATGAAAATTATACATGCTAGTATTACGACCTGTAATTGTTAAAATCATCAGCCAAGGAATTTTTTCTTAGAAAATTAATACCATTGATTGGACCCAAGTGTCTAATAAAAATTCTTTAAGGCGTTTACATTTTAATCAAGAGACAAATCATCTTACAAAAATGTGGTGACATCACATGAATATCTATACAAATTGCATATCTTATTGTGAATGCCATATTAAGCAAGCTCATTTTGACTTCCACCTATATCTACAGCATTTCGACAGATTTTATCTTACTGTTAGTTCGCCGCCCTCATATTATATATTCGGATATCAAGTCCATTATCTTAATTTGTACCTACATACAAAAATTATTAAGAATTTATTTCGCAGTTGGTCTTAATTATTTTATCAATACGAATACCTACAAAAAATGTTCAAGGTAAAAGGGTTTCGGGCTTAAGAAAAAAATATCCTTTCATATTTATTCATGTTCTTTTTTAGCATTTTTGATAGTATTTTCCATATCACACGTATATCGAATTAAAATAATTGACCAATTATTCAAATTAAAGAAAAATATCGGTTTGTCAAAATTTTACTTACGGTGTAGAAATAACGTAGGTACAATATTAATCAAATTGAACAAAGTTATCCTTTCAAATCAATTGTTGCATAGTATGATGATGGCATCTCCTTCTCACGATAACGTACATAATATAAATACATACATATGTACATACATATACCTTTATATATGTATATAAAAGTTATGAAAACCACTCTCACTATACAAATTTCTCTTAATTGTTTGTTAGCTTGTCTAGCAAGTTATTATTACGAGTTGATGTTTATTGTTTGGAAATATTTGGATTTGGAATAGAAAAAGAATACAAAGAAACAAAAAACAACAAGGAAATTAACACAATTAAATAAAACACCACTTTGCACTTTATTATCTTTGATTGCTTTTCGTGACCGTTACAAATCAAATGAGAAATGTGGACACAAGGGAGGACACACTTCACTCCATTGAGTGCACTACTACTGCTACAAGAAGACACTAAAAGCAAACTGTTGAATATGTCAAAAAAAGCGAAGGAGTTCTCGGAGAAAGCCACCTTAGAGAATATTACATCGTATTCTCGTATACTTATATCTTTAAAACAACAAAAAAAAAAGAAAATGAAAGGATTTGAAGGAGGAGAACTTTGAGATAAAAAAAGGCAAAACAACAGAAAGAAAAACTATCAACTAAAGACGAAAAAGTAGGTAAAATCAGTATAAAAAAATTAAAAAAAAAACAACATGGACAAAATAAACGGAAAAAAAAGCTTTTCCGCGTTTTTTTTTTCTTATAAATTTTGTTGTTTTTTTGTTGTATTTATGTAGTAGTTTCAAAATTCTTGTTTACAAGAGAAATAAAGTTACGTAGGCACAAAAGGATTCACTATAAAATATTCAAGAATTTCAACATCAACTTTCGTGGTCGTCGAAAAAACAATAATTTTCCAAAAACGTAAACGAATCACAAAAAGCAAAAATAAGATACAATATTATTATGTATTAGCTTAATTTACTGGTTTTTTTTCACTTCATACTCGTTTCATTATTTATTTGGGAGTGTGCTAATATTATTTTTGTTTGACCAAATTTCTTTTTTGGTTTGTCTCACTATAGATTTTGATGACGTTTAAACACATATATAATATACAAAAAGTAGGATACTTTTCTTTTTGAGTTATAATTTTTTTTTTGAGCGATTCGGATTGGACTAATTTCGCGTTCGACTACTAAATCGGTTATGCATGCTCTATTTTTTATATCTAAAAAAAAGGAAAGGAAGATTAGAAGGACTTTTTCTTTGTGATTCTTAAATTTTTAAAGAATGAAAATGGAAAAAGAGAACTTTTGGCTCTAAACTTGTGATGATGTTTCAAGTTGAAAATGATAATTGTTTATTGCTAAGCTTTTCCTTTTCGTCCTTTGTAAGGAAGGTTTGAATGGATTTGTGTGTGTTTGACACCTGCGCATACGCAAGGCATTGGTAATAAAGTTTAGAGAGGATTCACAATTTTGTGTATGTTTTTTTTTTTTTTTGTTCGTTTCGTAGAAAAAAGATAGGATATGAAGTTGCATGCGTGTTGTTAGTGGAAATAGTTAGAACCAATTCAGTTGGAAAACGCCAGGAGGTTAGAAAATAGGGCAATATTGCATACCTTAAGGCACTGATGTACATTGCTTGATGAATTTGAATAAATTTTTTTGGCCAAATTGGTAAGGCTACCGAACTTGATATGTCGATGCAGGTTTCTTAAGATCTTCTGCACATATAGCTTAAATGACTTTTATCCAATGCTATGAGGTTGGAGACAAGAATTTTGGAAAAAAATGCAGGTTGCCGATTTTTTAAATGTAGTTCGGGTAAATTCCACCTGAACATTTTAAGTTATTCATCTCTCTTTAAATATTTGAAGCCAAATAACCAACTTACATCAATAGCCCAAAACAAACAGAAAAACAAAATTTGCTAATCTGCAAAATATGGTCGGAAGATAGCATGCCCGATGAATGAAACCCTTTTATGGTTTACACGTGTATTTAATGTTACACGTGTAATTACATACTTCTAAATCGTACGTATGCTGTTTTATGGTTCAAAAAACGTTGAAAAAAAATTATATACAATGACGAAAATTTTTGAGTGTGACATAATATCAAATTGTACCTAAAAACCGTTCACACTGCAAAAATATTTTAAAATCGCTTCACCACGGTAATTTACAAACAAAGTTACATTTTATTATTAAACGTGGAAATAAAAATACACATACGTGTTGATTTTTTTTTTTCACGTGTACACTTGACACCAATACTCGTATAATCAGATACACGCTGAAAATCGAAAGCTCTAGTATCTACTTTAGACACTACAACTTCAATCCTCTGCAAATCCTACCACGCTGTCATTCCGAGCAAGCACTTTGGCATTCCTACGATGGCTTGGTTTTTAAAACGGGGGTTCTGGGTGTAGCCATATCTAAACTTTACCTGCTGGAGCTGACGAGCGTTTATAAGCAGCAGATCACGACTCGATTAGGAGTATGTACTAACTCATCTGCAAAATATGGTCCGAAGAAAGCAAAGCATACCCGATGAATGAAACCCTATTATGGTTTCCCTGATCCTCAAGAAAAGAGACCTATGTGAGCTGAGCGAATTACAGAAAAATCAGTCTCCTGTACTACCATCGAAATATATAATTCACCAAAAATCGGCAGATCTTGAAAAAATGACACCTACCACCTTTTCATCGGTTTCAAGGTCGCGTATGACAGCATTAATCTTTGGGTTAAGAAAGCAATTGAGTAGCGAAATCTTCTCTCCACACGGTAATGCCACCTCAATTAAGTATAAGCTTTGGAGCGTACAAGCGTATCGAATTGAAACCGATTTTCAATTTCACTAGAAATGAAATTCGATGTTTAACAATTTGTTCGTTTTTGAAAATTCCGCAATTACTTCGAACTGTCAAAATTAAAGGTACATCCATTTTAATTGTTTTGAACAGTGAAATTACACTGCTGATAAAATTGGATACAGAATTATTGACATTTTTAAGGGAAAAAAAAGTGAAAATCTGAGAAAAAAGTAGACGACTTTTGTAAGAAAAATCTAAAAACTGCCTGATTAGCGTGAATAATTGATTATGAATTGTCTGGATGAATTCTTTATTCTTTTATTCATATGTTGTTATGTTTTCTTCTAAAATAATAATAAAAAATACTAAAAAGATCAAAAATATAAAGTTTGCTTAAATTTTGCATCAATAAATACAAAACTTACTAACTGCACCAATTTGACAAAGCATAAACAAAGTGGATAGATTTCGTTTAGAAAATGGAATGAAACGAATTTGATTTTCGAAACTCCAAATCACAATTATCTAGTATTCCGAATGAATTTTAGAACTCCCCAATTCGTTTTCGTCGTGTAAATTCACAATAAGAACATGGGCATTAATATGACAAGGATGAGTTAATCAACTCCTGGAAAACAAAAGTTCCCAACATTTCATCGGAAGACCGTTTGATTAAAGTTGCTGGACAGCACAAATGTAAATATTCCTTAGCTTTCCAAGGGTAAATAACGTTGTTTCAAAAGTGAGCACGGCGTTGGTAGGGACATAAATGTCAACATTCAAATTGACAATAGCTGCTTTTGTTGTTTTCAAAAATTCGGAAGAAGAAGTCTGGAGAAGTAGTGCCATTTAGCGCAATGATTCCGAGATCTGGGTGAATTCAGCTTATTTCACCAAAAATGTTTTTTTTTTTAAACTGTTTCTTTCGGGGAAGCGTTTCCTTTTCTTAGACGTTCAAATTTGGCAGAAAATTATAGGTCCCTAGCATTCCTACCTAACTAACAACACAAACAGAGGATATGTTGAGAATTGTAAGTATACTGTGATCTGTCAGTTTTGTTGCAATTTTTCCAGAATAGATGTCTTCGAAAGATTCTGTAAATTCTATTTCCAACAAAACCCCCATAGAAGAACAGGATATTCTCAGAAGAAAAAAAAAAAACATTGGAATGCATTTTAACCAAAAATGAATATTTTGAAAATCGATTTAAAATTATTGTTCCAAAACAAAAGTGAAAGAAATTCACTGCACAATGCAGATTGAACAACTGAATTGACTCGAGCTATGCATCGACATTATGTCCCTAAGGTTAATGTGAATATTTTTTAAGGTGTAAAAACACATAAAAGCTTATACCATCGCATCGTCGTCGTCGTCGTGTATCTGAGACAAAAAGTTAATTTCATTTTTTTTTGTTTTTTGTTCATTCAGGTAAAACAGTGAAGCTTATACAAATTTAATATAAGCTTTATTTGTGTACCTACCAATTTCTTTAACATAGTAATGCTTATAGAATTTTGTTTAATTTGGTTCCAAGGTGTAATAAATTTATATTAGATGTGTTTGTTTTTTTTGTTTGGTTTTTTTTTTTTTAAGTAATCATTATTTATGGTGTAGGTACTGTACACAAGCTATTTACATACTCATATACTAAAATCTTGTACGAAATAAGAATTTTATACAAATTCAAACGCACATTGGATTCGAAGTCCTTTGGTTTTTTTTTCGTGGTGCTCTTAATGATGGAAATGGGAGCTTTTAAGAAGCATTATAACTTCTTAGAGCTGATGGATGCAAATGAATTTTGATGCTCTTCTTATCACCTAATCTGTGCCCATTTTATGGAAACACATGTTTTTCACAACAAAAGTGTTTAATAATGGTTTAATAATGTAGTATTAAATATAATAACATATAATAAGCAAATATTTTTCTAATGAATTCGTCAATTTTTTTTACGCATTTTTTTATAAATTTTAACACCTTTTTTTCAGTTAACACATTGCACAAGTTTTGAAATTTTAAAATTTCCTTAATCTAGTGGAAACCATGATTTTGTCTCTGGAAATTGACCTTTAAATACAATTAAACGAATTCCTGCTGCTTTGTCGAACTCTTAGTTAAAGTGCTTACAAAATGTTCTAACTTGCGAGTAAATCCTATAAAATTTATATTTGGGCTTTTTTAAAATAAAATAATTCCTTAGTAAAGTTTGCTTAATATCTTTCTTCTGCAACCGTGAGTAACCGTCGTTTAATCGACGAACAGTGGTGCTTTTTGTGAATACAGATGCCAAAAACCTGTTGTCATGCCAATTTTTTAAGAAAGTTTATTAAATTTACTACTTTTTAGAATTCAGTTTCACTGCCTAAATTTAATTCAGTTTAATAACGAAAATGAAGAAAATTAGAAAACTACTTCAGCGAAACGCATTTGGGAGTTGAGGTCGCTTGAACTTATAAATTCTGTTTCACTTTTCATTTTATTTTAAAAATTTGAATTCAGCACGAAATTATGAAATTAAAAAAAGTGACTATCTGGGAATTTAGAAAAACTGATACAGCCTTAAATATGTAAAAATTAATGTAAAGATACACATTTCATGTACAAGTACTAATTCCAACGCGTATACTTAAATGAACTTTAAAAAGCAAAATAAAGCTTATGATAACAATTGTTATTAGGAGTTATTAGAATTTTTTTAAATTAAAATGAACACAAAAAAAGAAAATTTTAACTTTTTTATTTTATTAGCAAAACTCCTATTTGCATAAAAAGAATATTTTTTAACTTTAATATAAACTTCCCCAAGTTAAGTAGGCATCAGAAATTGTCCATTTTACAAATTGACACAAACAGAGAATTTGCCGCATTTTAATTTTTATTGCCAATAAAGGTAGTTTTCTAACTCAAAGTAATGTTTGCATGTATGTATATTCATTGTTTTATTTTTTCAAAAATGTACTCATGCTCCGTCTGAATTTGCAGGTGCTAAATATGTATGATTTTTTTCAAGTAATTAAAATTTATAAAAAAAAATGGTACACTTAGGCGTATACGTACTATTTTAATTTCATTGTTTTAAAAGGTGTGTTTTTTTGCAATCCCGGGGGCAATTGGTTGAAAAAAACGATAACGGGGATTAGCGACTTCATCACAGAAAAAACATGGACTTTACATACAAACTAGGTATCGATAACATATTAAATGTAATTGATGTCGGTAACGCAGTTTTTCTGTGCGCTTAAGTTTAGCCCCGAGAATTCTCTGGCATTAGCTAAGCCCACAGGGGATTAGTTGTTGTTGCATTTTATATGTACATTTTTTAGCACCGACTTCGTTTTTTCATCCAATTCCCCCGGGCTTGCAAAAAAACACGCCTTTTAAGAACAAAAAAAAATAAAAAAAGGACGTAAGTGTCCCTCATATACAGGGTGTATTGCATAAGATGCGACAAAAGGCTAGGGCTTGTAGGTTGGGTCAATGGTACACTTAGGCGTGTACGCACTATTTTTATTTTATTGTTCTTAAAGTATACCTCATATACAGGGTGTATTGCATAAGATGCGACAAAAGGCTAGGGCTAGTAGGTTGGGTCAAGACAAGAAAATAAGTATATATGAGGGTGGTCTATTTCCCTTTTTCAGGTGGGGGAGGGGGCAATTTTTTAAAAAATCGATTTGAAATAGAAGACAAATTATTAAAAATCAACTGCAAAACTTACTATGGCATGTTATAATATTTTTTAAATTAATTTTAATTCTGTTTTTAAATCAAATTGTTTTTGTGAAAATTTTTGGAAAAATTTATTTTCAAACTGAAGAAAAAAACAATTAAAAAAAAAAAAAAAAAATTTTACGTTATTAAGTAATATTTTTGGTTCTAAATATTCAATGCATTTATCAAATTTTAGCCCCAAACCAGATGCTTTAATGTCTTCTAGTTTTTGAGAAAATCGAAACTTTTCTATGCACTAAGTGGAAATAGAATCTTAGAGCAACTTAATCAAGGAATTGAAGTCAAATTAAAGAAAAGTTTTTTCAGTCCCTGGTTATGATTTTTAGTGTTTGAATTAAAATTGATAAGAGCATTGAATTTTTAAAAACACAAATACGACTTGATAACGTACATTTTTGAACAAAATTAATTTGAGCAAACTTTTTTAATTTTTTTTTAATTTTGAGTTTGAAAATTAATTTTTCCAAAACTATTCACTAAAACAATTTGATTTAAAAAAGAATTATAAATTGGATTTCTAGCTGTTAAAAATATAACATGATACTGTACGTTTTTCCATTGGTTTTAAAAGATTTTAGTTTCAATTTACACAGTGGGCGCAAATGGAGTTTGGCATCTCAAAAATCTGTAACTTTTTTGCCTCTTGAAATAATTAGGTAAAATTTGGAACTTGGAACTTTGGTATTTAGAACCTTTGAAATATAATGAATCATTAAATACACTTTTTTTCTCAGTCTATATTGGTTTTAAAATTTTAAGTTTATTCGAATTTAAAAAATGACAAATTTGGTTAGTAAAAATATGAAAATAAATTTTCAATTATCTTAAAAACTAGAAGACTTTTTCGCATCTGGTTCTGGAGCTCCGCTCAAACAGGGGGAAATATACCCCCTGACATACGATTTTTTTCTTGTCTTGACTCAAACCTAGATTTTTGTCGCATTTTATGCCAAACTCCCTGTTAATTATGTTGGTATTTTTTTTGAAAAGCCAGAAACCAATTCACAAATAATAAATGTCTAAATAAAATTTTTGGTACTTACCTCCTTTGATCTCATTTTTATATTTTCCATAAAAATAAGGGTTGTCAAATATATTGTTTATATGTTCTAAAATTCTCTACAGAATATTTTGATCAACATAAAGATATTAAGCTAGTAAGAACTAATATATTTTGTTAATACATATATAAAAAAAATTCTCTAGACCTGCAACAGCAATTTTTAAATGTTTTACTGATTTTTGTTATCGTTATAATCAGTCTTTTGCAAAATTTCATTAAAAAAAATGTACATATTTTGTATTTTTGGCAAGTTTTGTATTCGTAAAATACGAGTTAAATCTGACATTACGATGTAAGAGAGAGAACGAAAGAATAGATTCCCCAATTTCGTCTGTCTGTACCTCATCTTAACAGCCTAAATTACTGAAACAATAATTGTCTTAAAGAATTTTAAACTCAACGTTTTTTGATGATTTCCTAGAAACAAAATGAAACGGCACCTTTCAAAAAAAACACTTACTAAAGTGGTTATTTATCTCGCAAACGGCTCTAACAGTGACATAGTTTTGTATGTTTACTATGGTTTGTCTTTTTGTAAGAAAATAAATCACAAAAAACTGTAATTAACCGTCCTACCTTACTTTGTTTTTGAAAAATCAATATGTATCTTTTTTTATTTTAATATATATCTGTGGCATTAAGACAGAGAAGTTTATGTTAAAGAAAGAATTTTCTTGAAATTCGCATTTTTGTCTAAAATCTGTAATGGTAATTAATGTTATTTTTTTTAGGAATTATAAGATAGCTTTTTAACAGGTAATGATTTCAAAATGGGAATGAGAGAGAAGAGTAGCTCTCAAACTGTGACTTACTAACAATCGAAAACCCAAAAAAAACGCTTATTTCGACATAAGCTACTCTGTGTTATTGCCACAGATGTATATGTATATTATTTAATATGTATTTAAATTGGCAAACAAATTTTTGTGTTTTTTTTAACTTTTTAAAGTTTAAGAAATTTTGTATACATATAGAAATATTTTTAAAGAAAACCGCTCTAACGATTTTTGAATTTTTTTTACTTGGACGGCATTTTTTTTTTATTTTGCGGTCAAAACTCTTTTAATAAAACTGTTTCTAGAAATTGAAAGAATGAGTTAATTGCCTCTCTACCATTTTTTTAAAATTTATTATTTGCGTCATCTAAAATATTAAACATTTTATATTTTATATTCCACTTGAACCACAAGAGCAAGTGCGTGCGATCCACTTCGCACATAAAAAAAAACAACAGCAAAATAGTCGAGTGGCTTTTACTTTGAACTTCTAAGGCTCATCTCCGATTTTGATGATTTTGTTTGCAAAATGTTTGTTTTTATTTAAGGTGAGAAACGTTCTGATAGGGTAACCAAATTACGATTATGTTTGTATAAACACAACAAAATTTGTTCAAAAATAAAACTTAGTTGATTCCATTAAAGGAAAAATTTTTATTATAGGAGGGACATTTTTGAATAAAATACACTTAAATTACTAAAATCAGTGGCCAGTTTTCTTACAATACCCTATAGCTTGCTTTAAAGCCAGAAATTTATGTTATTTATTGATTTATTTATTTATTTTTTTAATTACTAAATAATTTACAAAAATGAATTAATGAACTATTTTTTGAATGAAGACATCAGGGCAAGAGGTCATAATATGGTGTCACCTTTTGAAGAAAAATTATTCAAGTACATTTATATAAATTTATTTTATATTTTGATATGTTTTCTTTTTTTTTAAATCAAGTTGATTCCAGAATAAGTTTTGAAATAAAATACATGGCTGGATCACACGCACCACAGTACACAAATCAAAGATATTATATTGCGCAGGTTGTCAAAGTTGGAAGTGTCAAAAAATTAAAAATGGCTGTTCCAGTGCCCAAGCTTTAAAAATTTTTTTTTTTACAAATCCAAATGTTTTGTTTTAAAATAATGGATACAAAACTGTTTTTAGAAGCTTTTGAATAAAAATTATGGTCGAAACTAATTAAACATAACGCCTAAGCACTTCAAGAATTTGTAAATTTGAGTTATAAGCTTCTTTTAATAAATAATAAATAAATAATTTACTGAATATTTTTTTTTTAATCTGTGAAAAGGTGCCGTTGTTTTTGATCTTAACAAAAATTATCTGGAAATGTCAAACTATCTCTTACAAAGTGCCATAATTTTTCTGAGCTAAAATCCGGAAATGAACTTCGTTAGTTAACTAGTTTAATAAGAAACCCGTTTTACTTCTAGAAAAACTGAATACAAAAAAAAATAAAAGTATCACTTTGGCAACCCTATATTAACAACTTATACCATAATTTAGTTTTTGTTATTTAAATTCATTTACGAATGCATCACTTGTTTTTTAGGAATACCTAAACCTTATGTACATTATACATAAAAGAGACAATATTCCTAGTAGTTGTAAAAAGGTACTCACCCGTTTGTGTGCTTGAATCAAAAAAAGTACTTGTAGTCTCAACAGTCATTGTTCCTATAGTACCATCAATTATTTGAGCTGATGAGTCCCGTCTGCCACGATATCTTTACAGATAAAACAAATTAAAAAAACTGCATTATATGACTAGCACACCTAAAGCTTAATTTTGGTTTTACCTGCTGCATACATCATCGCTCTGTGAGCTCTGCCGTCGAAAATTCCTACAGCGAATCATTTCCTCTGTAGTAGATTGTCGTCTAAATCCTCGGGCAATAAGAATCTCTTCAGTTGTGGATTGACGCCGAATGGCTGGGCGTGAGTTACCATCAGAAGTTGCAGGAGGCCCACGTGCACATGGACTGGGCTCTCGTGAAGAGCAGCAACTACTTGAGTCGGGCGAACGTGAGGCCCTAACAGCTGACGATGACTGACGTCGAAGTGTCCGGGTTCTACGCCGAGGACTACCATCACGTTCATGACTACGATCAGGTGATAGATGTGCCTTTGAATCGCGTCGACCTCTTGAAGCACTATCAGGGCTAAGGCTGTCGCGACGAGCTCGACGTTCACAATCATCGGGTGGATCAGGACTCAAGGCTGGCTGAGAACCACGACGACTATTACCACCGCCTGGAATGCAGGACTCATCGAAAGCCGTTGCTTGACGTTGCAAACGTTGCATGCGTGGTGTCTTCTCTGGACTCACGACTTTCGAATCACGTCTATTCATGCGACCACACTGTGTAGTCGAATCACGACGACCCCTGGGTGCTGTAGGCGATGTTGCTGGCGGAGTCACCGAGCTAGTTATAATTCTCGGCGGTGGCAGAGCCTGACAAGCCGTGTCAACGTGATATGGCGTTGAATCAGAAGCTGTTGAGCTGGTCGAAGGACGCTGCTCTTGTCTATAATTTGGAAATTCAGGGGCAGCAAGAGAGTCTCGGCGTTTTTTTGTAGCGCCAACTACTTTTGGTGGTGGTGGGGTTGTTGCTCTACCCACTATACTCTCTCGCCTGCCAGATCGATGACTTTCATTCGATCCTCGTCGGGAATCCTTCAAAAAAATTAAGTGTGAGTAAAGAATATGGGAAACAATGTGACAAACACTTACATCTTTTGCACTCTCCAATGAAATTATAGGTGGCTGATCGTCCTTCTCACCAGGACTTTCGCGTCTATTCCAATTTTTAACAAACTCTGATGTATGTGATGAGTCCCGACGAGTTCGCATACTTCTGGCTCCTGAATCAGCACTTGATTCACGTCGTTTTTTCAACGGTGGATTGTGACTACTACTCATTCCAGTACCAACATCTGTTGTTGAAGTTCGCCATGGTAAGCTGCGAGCTAAATCAGCTAAGGTTTCACGACGATTCAGTGGTGCTTTTTTATTAGTTTTCGAACCACCACCACTCCATTCTCGAAGTATATCAGTGAGCTGTGCTAACGAACTTCGTCGACGTCGCTGAAGACCTAAGAATGAAGATAGCTATGTTTATAGACGAATAATGAATAAAAATGCATTTAAACCTTTACCTGGAGGTGGAGAAGTACTCGGAGGAGTATTGATTTGAGCTGCTGAATCCCTTCGTCCACCTAAACGTTGACGAATTGTTGATTCTTCAAGCTTTATACAACAACAAAAAAAAAGATAATATTGAAAAAAATTGTAAATAAAACCAAATGAGGTGTTAGTTAAAGATAAGACAAGTTACCTGTTCTCTGACAAAGTCATCCCAACCATTACCACCCTGCCACACCAATCCAACTTGATATGATAAAATTGGCAAATTGCACACAAAGCACATCGATGTTATAGTCCTGAAAATGTATTAAAATTTACATTAAAAAATTATCTCTTTTTATATAAAGGTTGTGTTTAATTCACTTTAACAAATCTTAAAGAAAAAAGAAAGAGTGTTTCAGCAATGGAACAAAAATTAATAAATCTACAGCTCTCAAAGCTGAAAAGCCAGTTCCGTAACATCAGCCGAGGAAGGTATATATAACTAAGAATTATGTCTATGACATAATATGGGAGAATCAGCAAAGCCTTTCACAACAAAATCGTGCAAATCAGTTTTTTTTTTTCTTGACTAAATCAAAGTGTGCCATAAAAATTTGTGCCAAAAAATATAATTTAGTTATATTTAAAATTTTTATTTGTTAATAAAATTGAAATAAGCAAGTTTCTAAAGCTTACACCTTGTATACACAAATTAAAAAAAAAAAAAGTCAAAAAGCCAGCTTATATTTTTTTTTTAATATTTATTTAGGATGATTAAATTTCAAAGCAAATAATAATCATCCTTAATGAAAACCAAACACACAAGCATTTACCGTTTTGAATTTCTTTTCAAGATTCCAAATCATTTCAGTTTTAACGTAGAGACCTTATGTGAAAAAACTTTGAAACTTAATTTTAATAAAAAGTTATAAATGGGTTCAATTAAAAAAAGCATTGTAAAGTAAAGTTTATAGCAAAGTTAAGTTAAGTTGAACTCATATACTCATATATGTATAATATATTAATTCAATAATTATTTTCTATTTAATTTTTATTAAAACTAATTAAATTAAATTAAATTTTAACATTAAATTTGTTAAAACTCTAGGTTAGTTAGCAAAATTTAATTATTTTGTTATTATTTAATAATAAATAAATTTAAAATTTAAAAACAGGTGGAGCAAAACTTGAAATTTTGGGATAATCATTTTCTAATTGGTATTATTCAGCCCTATCACGAATTCCATCGTAATCGGAAACTTGTTACGAATCCCAAAAAAAACTATCACAAATTCCATCGTAGTGGAAAATCTCATACAAATAGTCATATCGAACGGATTCGGGATTGGGAAAAGTTTCCGATTACGATGGAATTCATGATACGGCTGATTATCTTTGTATTTTTACCCGATTAATCAAGTGGTCAATTTAATGGCCAGAGTCAATGGGAAAAATATGAGTTGTCAATCATAGTGGAGGATTTCTATACAGTCAAATGAAGACTGAGGATTTCAAGAAGAAAAAACAAATGATCTAGGCCATTAAAATGTTACAAAATTTTACCTGTACCTTGTACTAATGTGTGTAGGGTGCATCAGTGTGAGAATATTTTCGGGATTGTAACCCTCCCTCGGCGGGTGAGGTTGTAAATGGGTTTTGAGTATTCGCAATATCTAGAGAACTATAAGTTCTAAAAAATAAAATCACCTAAGTTTTGCAGAGAATTGAATTTTCTACAAAAAAAAAAAATAATAAAGTTATGACTAAAAATAGACGAACGTTTTCAAAAAAATATTATTTATCTTTTGTCGATTGATTAAATGACAAAACATTTGTATTAAAGGGCACGGTAGTGCCTAGCCAAGTTCTGGCACTACACCCTTTTTATAGGAACAAACTCAGGCGATTTTCGACCCCCCTCTAACTTCAGTACCAATAAAGTTAGGAACTTCAAATTCGGAACATTTGGTAGGCTAGCCAAGCACAAGCACCAAACTAAATTTCAACTCCTTAACGTAAGTGGTTCCCGAGATATAAGACGTCAAAAATCGCGAAAACCGTAACTGACTCACTCACTGACAGATCATCAAAATTATGGAGCACTTCCCGACACTGCAGAAACTTGTTATTTCGCACAGCGATAGGCCTGGTGGTGCATACGAAGAAAAAAATCGAAAATTTGAGGTTTTGCATTCAGGGGGCGTGGTATCCGCCTACTTTCTCAGAATTGCAATCATTTAAATGGAGCACTTCCGATTGTTGTAAAATGATGAAATTTGGTAGAGCGATAGGGCTTAAAATGCACACAAAGAAAAAAATAGAATATTTGAAGTTTTCTATTCAGGGGGCGTGGTATCCGCCCATTTTCTCAGAATAGTTATCAAAGAGCATTTCCAATTGCTGTAGAATGATGAAATTGGGTACAGCGGTTAGACTTGAAGTGCATAAAAAGAAACAAATTTTATATTTTAAGTTTTTCATTCAAGGGGCGTGGTATCCGCCTACTTTCTCAAAACTGCGGCCAATTAAATGGAGCACTTCCGATTGCTGTAGAATGATGAAATTTGGTAAAGCGGTAGGGCTTAAAGTGCGTACAAAGAAAAAAATAGAATACTTGAGGTTTTCAATTCAGGGGGCGTGGTATCCGCCCACTTTCACAGAATTTTTATCACTTATATAAAGCACAATTCAAAACGTTTTGAAAACTTGACACTTTTAGTCAGTAATCATTAAATAATAAATTTCTCTCATAACTTGGTGTTGTTTCAATATTACTCTTCTTAAAATATTTGATATTAAACCTTCATAAAGTTAAAACTTGGCATACTTTTAGATCTCACTACTTTTCACGGCTGAGTTGTTAAATATACAGATTTTTATATAGAAGAACTTGGCTATTTTTTTAACATTTATGTTTTTTGTTGTGATATTTTTAACTATAACTTTTTCATTCTCGATTTTTCGGTAAAAGTATGAATACTAAAATTGTAGAGAATTCAATTTTCTATAAAACTGAGGTGAAAGGGGGTAAAATTATTTTTTGTAAATACATTAAAAAAAATATCTGCATTTTTTCGACAGAAGGCCTAATTTACGAATTTTATTCTCAGAATGTTAAGTTTAAAAATTATTTATTAAAAAATTAAGCACTTAAATAACTTAATTGAAAAACATAATTTAAGAATGAATTACTGGCTTTAAAAAAAGCTATAACATGATATTGTAAGTGTTGCCGTTGTGTTTTTATATTAATTTTCTATTTTCAATTTTTTTTTTTTTTAAAATGCCCCTCCCACTTAAAGGGGTGGACAAATAGAGTGGGCCAACATATTAAAATCATGTTCAAATTATGTACCAACAACAACAAAAAAAATTGATGTTTTTATCACAAAATGCACATTTTTTAACTAAGCCGTCCCACTAGATATAAAAGTAAAACCATTAACTCTTCCGATTGGTTTAGTTCCAAAACGGTTATTGTTATAAAAAAAAGTATGTTAATGTTTTTTGTAGGAAATTTTCAAAGCTACAAATTAGTTCTTCACAATTTTTCTGTACAACTTACGATGTAAGAGTAATTCATTAAAAACCATTTTGGGGGGCCTTCAACCCCCCCGTAAAGTTGTGAGCGGCGCTCATATCGATGGGGACTTTGGACAGTTTCTTAAGGACGCGGAGGAGGCTACCAAATCCAGCCTACCAAAATCCAGCTTTCCGGCGATTTTTTCCGCTTCAAATGCTTTATTGACTGGACTGTGAGTGCCTACCTACCTCTTAAAAAAAACATCAGGAACCCTTTGTAATTAAAGAAAAAATTCTGAAATTGGGCTGTACACAATCTGATTTTTTTAATAAATCTTAATTTTGAAAAAAAAAAATTATAAATCGTTGGAGTGTTTTATATGAATATAAAGTTTTGTAAACATTTTTAAGGAAAACAAATATTTTGTACGCCCATTCCACTTATTGTCTTGTATTCGGGTGTTCTATATAATTCGTTCGAAATGCTTATTGTGAATTTGAGTGAAAATTGATATTCTGCATTTCGTTTCGTTCCATTGTTTGAACGAATTCAATGCCAATAATTCTGCATCCATCCAAATTCATAAGCAGTATATTTTCACTTTTCAAAACAATAAAAAATGAATGCACCTTCAATTTTGACAATTCAAAGTTATTGTGAAATTTTCGAAAACAAACGAATTGTAAAACATGTAATTTCATTTCGACTGAAATTGAAAATCGTTTTCAATTCGATCTCCTTTGAAATGCAGAACATTATTTATTTAGTATTTATTTATTTATTAACTGAAAATATCAATTTCGAGAAAAAAATGATCTGTAGGGGTTCCCACCATTTTTGAAAAATGAAATTCTCAAAAAACATTTTTTATAAATCTATGTATAATTACTTCTTTTGTTTTCAAAATTTTGATACGCAGATTTTTTTGAAGCTTTATTTGAAAATTCGATATTTCAACTAAAATCGTTTAAACAGAAAATGAGATAGATAAAACAGACATTTTAGATTGTACTAATATTAGCACACAGACAAAAATTTTATCAACATCGTGAGATTTGTTTTCGAGAAAAATAAAATTTTCTTTAACATATTTTTGAAAAAAATTACGGAAACATTCCTTAATTTCGGCTATACAAACATTTTGGTTTAAAAGCAGCTAAATAATGTTAAATAGAATGCAAGACTAAGTCGCATGAACTTGCTCTTATGTGCGATCACATTGTGGTTCTAAAGTCTTAATATTAAAAAAAAAAAAGAAAGAAAAATCCAAATTTTTTGTTGTTGTTTTTGAAAAAATTGATATGTAATATTATCCAAACTTCTAAGAAGTTTTAAAGTAAAAAAATGTCATTAAAATAAAGAGGTAGTCGAAAAGCAAAAAAATGGATTTCTAATCGATAGATAAATATTTTCTAATAATATGATAAAATCTTATTGATATTAACCCACATACAAGTTTTTAGGAAAAATAAGATTTCCCTTCCAGTTTTTAAACCATTCTATGGGAGGTACCGATATTTTTGGTTAGAAAAATTAATTTTTATATAAAATCTTCTCGATAATGTTAAAAATCTGCTGGGTGCTAAGTTTAATAAAAATCAATAAAGTCGTTTTCGAGTTATTAAGGTCTCAAAAAAATCCAACAAAAATAATTTGAAGATTTTGGCATACAATTCTTTTTAAAGCTTTTGAAATATTCTCTTTAGAAAAATTGATCAAACTCAATTGAATCGGTTTCGATAAAATAGAAAATCAAACAAAAAATGGTTTTATGGGAGGTACTATGTAACGGGTGATTTTTTAAGAGGTTTAGAATTAAAAAAAAAAAAAAAACACAAAAAATTCGAAAAAATGAATGAAATATTTATTTGAATCGATAGTTTGAACCTTGCAATTTAATGTTTAAAGATAATTTCATGCAAATGTTGACCGCGGCTGCGTCTCAGGTAGCCCATCCGCTGAGTCCAATTTTGGCATACTCTTTCACACATATCGGCCGGTATCTCACGAATGAATGCATGGATGTTGGCTTCCAGTGCGTCAATCGAAGCGGGCTTGTCCCTATAGACATTAGCCTTGACATACCCCCACAAAAAATAGTCTAATGGTGTCAAATCGCACGATCTAGGCGGCCAATTGACCGGCCCGAAACGTGAAATTAACTGTTCACCAAACTCGCCTCGCAATTGCGCCATTGTTTCGCGTGCTGTGTGGCATGTGGCACCGTCTTGTTGAAACCACATATCATGCAAGTCAAGAACTTCCATTTCGGGCAAAAAAAAGTTTGTTATCATCGCTCGGTAGCGTTCACCATTGGCAGTAACGCTGCGATTCGCATCATCTTTGAAGAAATATGGCCCAATAATGCCGCCGGCCCATAAACCGCACCAAACAGTGGCTTTTTCGGGATGCATTGGTATCTGTTGCAATGCTTCTGGCTGATCTTCACTCCAAATGCGGCAATTGTGCTTATTTACGTACCCATTCAACCAAAAATGAGCCTCATCGCTGAACACAATTTCACATTTTCACACATTTCGAACCGAGCACGAATTTTGATAGTAAAATTCAATAATTTGCAAGCGTTGTTCATTTGTAAGACGATCCATGGTTAAATTGCAAACCAAACTGAAGCTGTTTGACAGTGACACAAGGTACTAAACACACGTCAGCTGTCAAAACCAGTGTTGCCAAAACCAAACCAGCTAAAAAATCACCCGTTATTTATAAAATTTTTTCGGAAATATTTTTTTACAATTACTATTCGATTGTTTTATCACACAAAAAACATTTTTTAATACAAATCGAGAATTTTGTTTTTAAAATAATGAGTTTTTCAAATATAATATTTGAAACTTTTCTTAAAAATAAAAAAAAATGTTTATTTTTTAAATTTTAATACGTAGAAGGTATACAAAATTCTATTTACAAATTTTAAAACAATCTCTTTTAGTTTATTAAAATCTGTGGCACCATTCTCGAGAAAGTCATAAATCAAACCAATAGTTCTTTTGAAGGTGCCATTAATTCCCTAGCTTTTTTTGATATTCTAGGGGGATCACCTGATATTCATTTTAAAATAGCTTAATTTCTTAAAGCTTACAGCATCCGTATAGGACATGAAAATAAAAATCTGAAAAAATTATGGAATTATTTTTTCTTCATTTTTACACCCATCCAAGATAAACTTTTTTTTAACGACCACCCTAATGTACGTATGTATATGAAGTTACTTTTTAGTTTTGAAAATTCCGAAAAATTGTTATTAATGGCAGAGGGATCTTTTTTTTACCAGCAACATTAACGACCACCCTTATGTACATATACCTAAATTAATAATAAATGTAATTAGTGTAAGTTATTGATTGTTATTATTCTAGGTGTTTCAATGTTAATTATGTTATTTTATCAATACAAATACAGAATAAAATTCACCTGATGATGTCCATAGACATGGACGAAACTTCGTGAAAAAACAAAAAACTTTTTTCATTTATTGACCTGAAGCCCAAAACAGAAATCAAATTTTAAAATAATTAACTGAATTTTTTTTTATAAAAATCTTGAAACCGTTAAAAAAATGATTGCTTAAAAATTGAAACAAATGTGTGGGGGTAATGTGCCAAAAACCGCTTGGTAACAAAGTTTCAAGCAAATCTATTTTAATGTATTTTCGGCTGTAGGCGATATTTTATTCATACATATGTATGTATATAGAAAAGACAGAATTCTTCGTCTTCCTTATACCATTGTTGTCAAGTTTGACTTAAATCTCGAGATTGATTTTTTTTTATGAATGAGTGCCATATAGAAGGTACTTAAGTATCTACATATACACTATACAGTAGTGACCATCATTTTAGGAACAGTATGTTCCTTTTAGTATCATCCAGTTTCAACAAATAAATTAATGGTATATGGTGATGCTTTTCTTGACGTGGAGTGGGCCTATTTTCGCATTCAAGAAATTATGACAGCCAAATTTTTTGGAGAACCTAATGGAAATTGTAGTGTTACCGTATGCTGCGGAAAATTCGGTTGATCTTCCAATAGGATAACGATCTAAAGCATATACTTTAACAGCCTTATTTATTAGATTTCACTAATACTCGTTTCAACCTCGGAATAGTTAAACCGAGTCGAAGCACTTGCTCCGTCTTTACGCCACGTCAAACAAATTCTTAGATATTAAGTCGTTTTATCGACGGAGTAAATTTACTCCGACTTTACTTCGCCTCTAATCCTGAAAAACTTGTTTGTAAAAAAATAAACGATGATTAGAGGCGGAGTAAGCTAAAACTGGCACATGGTAGGATTAAAGCCGTAGTAAAGCCGTTTTAATATCTAAATGACATGACATTTAGTAACTAAAAAGGAGTGTGGAAGAATTTTTTTTTTTTATCCTTTTGTTACTAATTGTAAGGCAAAATGGATAGTTATTTTGCATTTATAAATGATTTAAATTCTTTAGTTGTAGTACAAAACTCGTTTAATCCCATATTATAATAACCAGAGAGATTGGTTTTTTTTGATAATATATTTGACATAAGGAGGGTGTAGCTAAAACCGTTTGACGTGGCGTTAAGACGGAGTAAGTGCTTAGACTCGGTTTAACTATTCCGAGGTTGAAACGAGTATTAGTGAAATCTAATAAATAAGGCTGTAAGAGTTAGCAACGTTTTAGAGAATTCATTTCAACAGTCGTGATTTTTTAATAATGTTGTATTTTGTATTCCTCACTATAAGTCTAGTGAAATGTTGATGGTCTGGCTGTTGGAATAAGTTGGGTTTTTCTGTACGCGTCACTTTTGTAACGTTAAAAAGTGACGTCCAAAAAAAAAATAATTCCAACAGTCTTGGCTTATAAACTGTCTGCAGTAAGAAGATACAGGTCTGACAAGGTATTTTTTACATATATAAACAAAAATTAATATGAGTACTTGGAAAAAAATTTTAAAAAACAACGGTAACAATTACAATATTGTACTACAGCTTTTTGTAAACCTTAGAATCTATTATTTTATTTCACCCTTAAATAACTATATTTGAATGCAGTTTTTTAAACATTAATTTTCAAACTCGAAATAAAAACACAACAAAAATATAATACATACTTACTTTTCTTTCAATTTTATGTTATTAAGCACCTGTTTATCTTTTAGTAATCAATACTCTTATCAATTTTTAGTCGACCACTAAAAACTTTATGGTTCTGTGTCTTTTAGTTTTTGAGAAAATTGAAAATTAAGAAAACTATACCTACTTTATTCATGACAAATTTGACGTAATGCCAACTCAAAATATGTCATTTTAAAAGTCATATTTTTTGTCTCATTAAGTTCTACGAGTATGTTTTAATATTTATTAACACGTCTGGCAGCAACCTGACGTTGCTTAAGCAGATGTCAGACACTATTTTGTAACCCAAGGACAAACATATTAATATGATGTGGTTCGAGTATTAAAGCATATAAAGGATGTTTTGCATAAAATGTGACAAAAAGCTATGGCGTATATGTTTGGTCAGGAGAAGAAAAAAAGTATTGTGGTAGGGGGGCAGGGTATATTTCCCCTTTTCAGATAGGATGGTAAATTTTCTGAAAAATCAACTTAAAATAACGGGTGATTTTTAAGCTGGTTTGGTTTTGGCAACACTGGTTTTGACAGCTGACGTGTGTTTAGTACCTTGTGTCACTGTCAAACAGCTTCAGTTTGGTTTGCAATTTAACCATGGATCGTCTTACAAATGAACAACGCTTGCAAATTATTGAATTTTACTATCAAAATTCGTGCCCGCTTTTTTATCGAAAAATTGTGTTCAGCGATGAGGCTCATTTTTGGTTGAATGGGTACGTAAATAAGCACAATTGCCGCATTTGGAGTGAAGATCAGCCAGAAGCATTGCAACAGCTACCAATGCATCCCGAAAAAGCCACTGTTTGGTGCGGTTTATGGGCCGGCGGCATTATTGGGCCATATTTCTTCAAAGATGATGCGAATCGCAGCGTTACTGCCAATGGTGAACGCTACCGAGCGATGATAACAAACTTTTTTTTGCCCGAAATGGAAGTTCTTGACTTGCATGATATGTGGTTTCAACAAGACGGTGCCACATGCCACACAGCACGCGAAACAATGGCGCAATTGCGAGGCGAGTTTGGTGAACAGTTAATTTCAAATCACCCGTTAGAAAATCAATGGCAACACCTACAAAATCATATTATATCTTTTTTTAAAACCAGAAATCCATATTTTAATTCTGTTTTTAAATCAAATTGTTTTAGTTAATAGTTTTGGAAAATAAATTTTGAGAAAAAAAAATTACAAAAATTTTTTCAAACAAATTTTGTTCAAAATTGTACGTTATTAAATAGTATTTTTGTTTTTAATTAACAATGCTCCTATCAATTTTAAGGAATTTTTTTCGAAGTTGCTAACTTTTGTACTAATACGGCAAACGATTTAAGTGTTTTTCTACAATTAGAATATTGCTTTTCTGTTTTGTCCAGCGCAGTCACCGGATTTAAATCTAATAGAAAATCTATAGAAACATTTTATGTATTGGAACAAACAAAATTTAAAACCGTTTATGGAAAAGAATCCAGGAACTATGAAAGAAGCAATACCAATAGAAACCTTTTGCAAACTTGTTGAGTCCATGCGTCGCAGATGCGAAGCTTTTTTGGAAAACGATGGCCACGCAACTAACTAATAGGTATACATAGTGAGTTATACAAAATAAACATTAAAACCTAGTACCGATTTAGATAATTTTTCAGAAAATTTTAATGATGCCCCTATAAATATGACGAGGGAAAAAATTGTTTTATCTAAACACTTTATTTAACAATGAATTCTGTGAATAATAATAATATTCAAATTTATTTTATAATATTCATATTATTAGGTTATCAAAATAAAGTATTAGTTTCAAAAGCTTTGGCACAATTTATGTATTTCTTGAAAATGCGATGATACTAAAAATATGACCACCACTGTAAATCATAAGTAGAAAGTGTAAACTTTTTGAAATATTAAATGAATTTCATTGGTAGTTTTTTACCAACATTTTGAAATACATACATATCTACAGAATCAAATATTTTCAGTATTTCGAAGTAGAGAAAATTTTAAAAACCTATTTATAGAACGGTTATCACCCCAAATCCATTAGCAGTACCTAGAACCAAACCGAAAGAAATTCAATTATTTATTTTACCATGAAAAGTCCTAACTTTGGTTTTTTTTTTTTTTTTTTTTTAAATGTATGTTATACGTAGATATGTTTTATGTATGTATTTAGGTATATGTTCTTATAGTTTGTTTCGCGTAAGCGCTTATATAGAAACTAAACTTTATAGATAAATGTAAAAGTTTTTTTTTTTTTGGTCCTGGCGAAGAGTTAGAACTTTTAGACTTGATTGATTTAAATATGATTGTAGGCATGTCTATAGTAAAATTCGCGTGGGATTCAGCTTCCAAACTACAAAAAAAAAGACGATATTCAACCACACCATCATCATAAGTCTGTTTGCTTTGTATATGTACATTGAACATAGTTAAATATGTACATAATACATAAATAGAAAATAAATAAAACTTTTTGTTAAATATATCGAACTTGTTGGAAAGTTTGAAAGAGAGCAGAATTCATTTTGATTAATTTAATAAACGCCGAGTATATACAAAGACAGTCAGCTATACCAGACAGATAGGCAAACAGTCAGACCTTCAGTCAGACAACACATACACAGTGTTATACTTGGCGGACACTTTTTCCCCACCACATCCGGCCCACCCCAACCCACTCTCGCATCCTTGTAATTTTAATGCTTGAATTAATTATATTATAATTTCTAAATATTTTTTTTAATCCTCGCGAATCCAAGGCATGCTCTAAAAACTTACATTTATTCCTTTTATACCAAAGTTCAAACTCTCGTTTTATAAGATACAAAATTTACTTGAGGCAATTCTTTGTGGTGCACACACAACAAATTGGGGTTGGATAAATATACAAAATATATTTCATTTGAAGGCTATACACGTCTATTTATAATAATCCTGGAAATCTGCAAACACAGACCTTCATAAGGGGTATAACACATTAACTCCTACTCGTCAAAGTTTTTTTTTTTTTTACAGTTTTTGGTTGATATTTTTCATTTCAAATGAGTTTTACTTACATTTTGAGAGTCGTGATTTATAATTAAATATTTAACACAATTTTTTTAAATATTTCAATTGATTTTATAATTTTAGATTTAAATGTAGATTTTTTTTTCTTTTTTAATTTTCACTTAAGAATGAGCAGAAAATACATAGCTCAATCTATTTTTAAAATATGTAATTTCAATTTTAAAAAAAAAACTTTTTTGCATTTAAAACTTTTAATTTATGAATAAAAATAAATTTAACATTAACATTAACATTTTTTTTTAATTTGATTATTCTTAAATTCAACAGGTAACAATTTAATCTATATATAAATGTATATTTTTTCTAATTGATTCAAACACACAACTTTATAGGGCAAGACAACAGTTTTTTTAAGTCAAGTTCATTTTATTTAAAATTTATTTAAAACTTCTTTAAATAGAAACACTAGAATAATTTTAAAGTCAAAAATGTGATATAAAACATCACTTTAACTGTTTTTAAAAAAAAATACTCCAAGAACACTTTGTTTGCTGTTTTTTTTTTTGTTTTTTAACTTATTCGTTTAATATCCAGGAAATTGAATTGCGAACGATGGCCGGGGATGACTGAAACAGCGCGCCTTCGGATTTTCTTATATATATCATCTACAGGGACTCTCTTTCGAATTTGAAAATATTTTGCTCTGTCAACCTCTCGGCTCTAAGCTCCAACATACTGTTTGGGGGGGAGGGAGGCTAAAGTGGGCTAAAATGAAACCTACTCTGACTTTGCAAAATAATAATTACTCTCGCACGCGCAACGCAACGCAACATGTGGTGGTCAGGCCTTTTATTCTCGCAGGATAGCAGAATGGGTATAGGGTGGATGAATGGAAGTGGGATTGAAGGCGGAGAAGTTCGAAAATAATATTATGTTGTGTTATCAGTCAACCTTGAATCGAAAGGAGTCTCTCTATATAAATGTTCGGTTGGTTTTTTTTCGAAGTCGGTCGTATCACTATATTCGACTCGACTCTGCTGCTGATGATTGCAGCAACACCTGCTGCTCACCCTGTTGCTAGCTCTAAGCAATATAAGAAGTTTAAAGAGGACCAGACGAGAGAGTAATTTATTTTTGTTTGTTTTTTTGTAGGCCTTCATAACGATAGAGATGATGATGATGATGATGATGATGATGATGATGATGATGATGATGATGATGATGATGATGATGATGATTATGACGTGTTCAGTATCCTTGCCGTTGCGTCTGTCTGTCTCGAGAGTCATCCTCGTCGATTCCTCGTGGGAGAAATATTTAAAAAAAAAAAAGTGGGGGAAACCATGCTTATATTTTGCTATTTGAATAAATGTGTATCAACAAGCATTTTATTTGCCCGCTCGCTATATATCCCATTTACTTTAAAGCCATGCTGTGTGTTTTTTTAAGCCAAAATTCAATTTTTCGTTGTTGTTGTTTATGTTGTTTTTGAATCTATAAATACGTATAGAGGTAAATTGTATGTGTGTTTGTGTTTGTGTTTGTGTCCTTATAGAGTTTCAACAACAAGTGAATGGTTTTTTACAAACTTTTCATATTCAGGGTTGTTTTATTTTTTTTTCTTTCTTCTTTTTTTTTTAACTTTATCTTTATAGTGAAATTTATTTTGCTATTTTGTATGTACAAGTATGTTTAAAATAGTCAACATGCAAGGTAACCATCAGTCATAAAAAAAAAACACATTTACACAAACATATGTATGAGTTTATGTTGGTATCTATCTATGTACCTACCTATGCTTGTTTTATGGAAAACCAAAAGACCCAACCAATTTCCTATGGAAATTGGGTTTTGGGAGTAAGTTTGGCGGGGGACATTGTGTAAAGAGATATTTTAATGGATGCTGAGCAAAAGTTATACCCCGCATATACATATAAGCCGAACCCACTTAATTTTAAATTACAACACGGACACAGGGAAAGTTTAGAAAAAATTTTAAACCTCTTATATTATACGAGTATAGCAAATTAAATATTTTGAATACAGTTTATTTATTTTGGTATGGTGTACGTATACAGAAAAATGTTTGAGGTTTTATTCAAATTTATAACAATACGAGATGATGGAAAAGTTTAAAAAAAGTTATTTTTGGTCATATCGTCCGTCGTGTGCGTCGCGTCATCGTCGCTCGATCTATTTGTATGGGCGTCTGATTCCATAGGTGTACATCAAGCTATACATAGAACCGAAACTAATAAATGGATTTGCTACAAATTTGTTGCAGAGAATTTTGATGTATGTATCTAAGAATTTCTAGAGGAATTTTTGTTATATTTTGTATATATGTACATAGCTAGCCGCCATACTCGAAAACGAAACTATAACGATTTAGATAAAACTTCTAATATGTTAAATTTTAAGTTTCGGATTTTTTGAGAAAAATTTACATAACGATAATAAGAGGTTAGGATTATTTCCGTCAAAAGTTCGACAAAATTTTTCAATACGGTAACTCTAAGTAATTCAAGTAAAACATTGCATTATAGACTATACAGGGTGATTCGCATAAGATGTGACAAAAAGCTAGAGCATGTAGGTTGGGTGGAGACAAGAAAAAAATCGTATGGGAAGGGTGGTGTCTCCCCCCCCTTTTGAAAAAAAAAAAATATTTAAAATCATCGCCAACACTTACAATGTCATAATATACATTTTTTAAAGCGAAAAATCCATCTATAAATGTTTTGGTGAACAGTTTTTTGTTCAAATAATTTTCAAACTCAAAAATTTGAAAAAAAAAAAAAATTACAAGTTTTGTTCAAACTAATTTTGTTCAAAATTTTAAGTTATTTTTTTGTTATGTTTATAATATGGGTATGTCACACCCCAGTAAGAGAAATGTGTCAGAAAAAATAAGTTCGAGGACGGAAGGTTATTAACGTACCTACCATTTTTAACAAATAAAATGAAAATTTCAGTTTGAAAATTAATTTTTTAAAAATGTTGAAATTGGAAGTGTAAACGTTTTTTTTTTTTTTTTAGATATTTTTTCCTGATTTAAGTAATTTTTTTAGAAAATTTTTCCCTCCCTGCTAAACTTTGCATTTTTGTTGTTTCGTTTTTCTTACAATTATTTTTGTTTATTTCGTTATACCTTAATTTGTTTTTGTTTTATTTTATTTTTCGATCATTTCGCCTTACAGTCATTTCGCATTTCTTTTTCTCTCTTTTTACTCATTTTGCATTTTCGTTAAAAGTGCAAAGTGTTATTTGGGTCAAGGTTATTTCACCAATGGTTTATTTCACACTAGGTTTTACTTAAACTATTGCTTTAGCGTGGGTTTAATTTATCATCAGTGGTGATCATATCTGAAAATTTGAGCAACGTATATGTATATTTAGAAAACAGCTGTTGAGATAGGATATATAGGATAAATTCAAAGTTGCAAAAGAAACTTTGCATGCACCCAACCTCGCACCTACCAGATCCTATAATGTGCACAAGCAGGGGGGTTGCACATACCTCTCTGTTTATAGTAAACGATGGCGAAATAATTGAAATCGAACTAAACAAAAAACGAAATAATTGAAAAACTAAACAATAAAAAGCGAAATGACCTTAAAAAGAAAAAAAGACACATTTTTTTTCGAAACAATTATAAACCAAATAATTGAAAAACGTATTAATCAAAATCCTAAACAAACGAAATACGAAACGACTAAAACGAAATAACAAAAAAAACGAGATGAAAAAGACGAAACAAACCATACCCCATTTTGTCACATCTTATGCAAATAACCGTGTATATTTCGTACATACATATGTAGTTCTGTATTTTCGAGTGTTCAAGACCATCCCAAAATCATATGTTGGTTCCGTTATGGTTTTAAACAACCCCAGTAGAGTTCTTAACAGCCCTTGTACCTTGAGAGGTTGAGAAAGTTTGGAACACTCTAAAATGAACATCACATTGCTTATGAAAAAAAAACTCTGGGACAAAAACCCAAAAATCCAAGATATGTACATACAACCTAAAATACTGAAGGTGCAAAATCCAGAAAACCCAAAATGTCGAAAACTTGAAATCCCGGAAAAACGAAATCATATAGAAAACGCAAAATCCAGAAAACCCGAAATTCCTAAAAGCAATATTCCCGTCAGTAAGAATTCCGTGATAAAAAAGTTAAATTTTGTTGTTTCTATGAACTATGATGAACTAATTCTGAGAACTTTTATTTTAATAAAAAAATAAGTTTTTTTTAGTTTTAAATTGTAATATGTATCTGTAAAGCAGGTTGTTTATTTTTTTTTTTTTTTAGGTTTTTTAAGAGTTTTTGATTTTTATTATTTGATGATGAGTGATGATTTTAAAATAAATCTGATCAATGATTGAGCTTCTAAAAATACTTTAAGTAGAGATACATATTTAAGTATTACAGAATTTTCAGTTATTTTTTTGAGTTTTTTATGGTTATCATAGAAAGCTGAAATTTCATTTTAGGGATAAATTCAACAGTAGGTACATTTTTTGATTTAACACCAAAATTGTTTTAATAAAAAAAAAATTGATATTAATTTTAAGATATAAAAAAAATATCGATTTAGTGTTTGCGAAAGAAGATTATAATTTGAGTTCTAAAATAATAAATTTAGAGACTCATTCTCTAATCCCTTCATTGCAAAGTCGGGAGCTCCTCAGGGGAGTCACTTAGGACCAGTTCTTTTTATATTAGCCATAAATGATGTACCTTTATGTATTCGTAATAGTGAAATCCTTATTTTTGCAGATGATATGAAAATTTTTAAAAGTATTACATCTGTTAATGATCGTTTACATCTGCAAGAAGATATTAATAGTTTTGTTAAATGGTGTCATAAGAACGGTTTGAATTTAAACCCAGTTAAATGCTAGGCCATGACTTTCTCTAAAAAACGTATTCCTAGTTTGTATGAATATAAAATATCAGAACATACTTTACTTCTCGTTAATAGTTTTAAAGACCTTGGAGTTCTGTTTACGTCTAGCCTTAATTTCACAGAGCACATTAATTTAATCGTCAATAAGGCCAACTCTATGTTAGGGTTTGTGAAGCGCTGGGCTAAAGAATTTCAGGATCCTTACGTTAGTCTCGCTCTTTACAACTGCTTAGTTCGTCCCCAACTTGAATACGCATCTCAGGTATGGTATCCTTTTTACGAAGTCCACAAAAATAGGTTAGAAGCAGATCAGCGTAAATTTATTCGTTTTGCTTTAAGAGGGTTACAGTGGTCCGATCCTTTTAATCTCCCACCGAATGAACATCGGAAAAATCTTCTTCAGATTCAAATTTTGGCTGAGAGGAGGGTTAATAATGATATTGTGTTTATTCACCAACTAATTAGTGGGGTCATTGATAGTACTGATTTGTTAAATTTCAACTATCGTGGGGGTGCTCACAGCCTTCGGAGCTTGAATTTAATGAATTTACCCCACCATCGTACTAATTACGGATTGCATGAACCTTTTACTCGCATGTTACTGAATTTGAATGTAAATATTTTTGATTTCAATTTTAATAAAATTAAACTTAAAAGTGTGTTGAAGACCAGTGAACTACGCTCATAAATCTATATCTATAATCTATATCTATAATCTATAATCTATCTATAATCTATAATCTATAATCTATAACATTATATAAAGACGAAACGATTATTTAGTTTGTCACGCGAAATCTCAGAAACTATTTACCTGATTAACTTGAAATTTTTTCTACAATATTCTTTATCTTTAGAAGATTGTAATAAGATAGTTTTTGTTTATCTAATTCGTTTGTTTAATACTAAAATTAATTTTTTTAAATTGATAGTCAACTTTTTTCTTGATTTTGACTTACATATTCACTTATAAATACGAAACTAATTGATAATTGAAAAAAACAAAAATTATTTCATAAAGTACATTTTTGTATGCAAATTTTAAGCACTAAATCTTTTCTTAATTATGCATACAACCTGAGAAATAAATATAAACAAATCTCTAAGTCACTTACTTTTTCTATTTTTTTAAATCCAGGAATTTAAATCAATAGCATTCATGAGGTCGCTGCTTTGTTTCATTTCATATCATTTCCACCCTCTTACAGTTTTTCCTCCCTTACGTTTTTTTATTTATGTTGTGCAGGTTTCTCTTTGTTTACTCTTTTTCCACTCAATTTTTTTTCTCACATTCTTTTGTTTTGTTTCGCTTTGAGTATAACGCTGCAGGCAGGGATGGCCGAACTAACGCTTTTTGGAATAAACTACATTTTTTACATTTGCTACGTAGTTTAGATATATAGTAAACTTTGAAGATTGTATTTGAGTTGAACTGTTTTTATTGAAATTTTATTATTTACCTAGCTTTACTATGTATGTAGCAAACGTAACATTTTGTAGTATATAAGGCGTGTAGTTTATTTAATTAGCTATGCGTAGTTAATCATGTAGAAAATGAAGTGTAGTTAATTCGGCCAACCCTGGTTGCAGGTAGTCAGGCAAGAAGAAGATGTTTACTTGGGTGCGAAGTATTATATATGTATATTTGTATATGAAATAAGAAAATCAACGGGAGATAAAGATTCTGTTTATGTGTCAAACATGAACCTACTTAACATACAAATAGGTAAACCATTTTTTAAGAACTCACATTTATCAAAACGTATAAGTGTATAATGTATAAACTTTTTGTTAATAAGATGAAATAGAAATTAGGTACGGGTAGCGGTAGCCCTATTTAGTACTATCGGTATATATGTAGGTATGTTAATATTAATTCTTATTTTTGCGAAGCAAGGCGAGCACGGGTCTACTAGTGTTTTATAAATTTAAATGTTTGTTCTTATTTTAATAGTCTTCTTTGTATTAGTTTGTATTTTTTGGATTTATATTAATATGTATTTGTATGTTTCAAAGTATTTAAATAAATGTATTCCTAGTGTTCGCTTTGTAGTAGTTTGTTGCTTACATAACTACTAACACGGCACCAAGTGATGAGCCAGTGTACACAATTTTTGTGTTGGCAAATCTTTGGTCGCAAGTTGTTGCTTGCTTTAAGCTCTCTGACACAAAGATCTGATAGTGTCTAAAAAAAAAAAAAAATAATCGAATCTTTAAGTTTAAGGTTTTTAAATGCTATAAACATTATTTGTGTGTGACGGGATCATGACATAACCTTGAATGACAAAAATCTCGAATACAACAAATTTCGAAAAAACATTTTTTAATCTGGAATGAAAAAATCTCGAATACACAAAAATCTAGAATGCACAAAAATATCTAGAAAAAAATCTCGAAAAAAATAAATCATTCTTGATTTTTTTGTATCTATATTTAAGGAATTCAAACTCAAATAAAACTCATTGTTATATTCAGTTTATTAAATAATTTATTTTTCTGGGCCCACTTGTGATAGTTTTGTTAGTTGACGATGACTAAACAATGTTATATGTTGGCCCGCACCAAATGATAAAAAGAAACTTTGTATACACCCAACCTAGCACCTACCCCAAATCCGATAGTGTGCCCATGCAGGGGGGTTGCATGGGGGCAGCTGCCCCCCCCATACATACCTCACTGTTTATACGCCGTAATGCTGGGTGTAAGCACTGTACTAATTTTCTTTCAAATAAAACATCAACATATTATTATTATCTTCTATACCTCTAAAAATTTGGGACTTATGTCCCATTGTTAACAAAAAATATTTGGGGCTTGGGCCCACTTGTATTCGAGATTTTTGCCCTCGAGATTATTGTGGTAAGCTCGTGTGTGACAAAAAACTTTAGGTGCCGTCGCGTCGTTAAGAAAGTCCTAAAATTAATAAAAACAAAAAGTCAGAAAAAGTTGGATTCGTCATAGCGTGAGTTGATCTGTACGTCTATACTGTAATTTGAGCTAGAGTCTTAATGGGTGGACCGAGTTTATTCAAATTTGGTGCAGAGGATTTTTATGTGTTTTCCTAGAGGAGAAATTAAAATTTCTGTTTTAGTTTATCTAATACATACGATTTCAGGTTTTTTTTCGAATTTTCTGAAAGACCCTAATGAGTTTGATTAAACATCGTACCTGTAATGAACAAAGTGATGATGAGAAAACTGAGTTTTTCATTACGAAAAAAGGGTTTTTGCGTTGACTTTTCAGCTTTTGAAAATTTAATTAATGTTGAGTTATTCACAATTACAAATATTAATAGCTTAACCGATTTTGTAGCAGCTTTGCAACATATATATTTCCCAAGATGTGCATGTTCCTCAAAGATGGCCCCATAAACGATTCAGTATACATTTTGAATTAAAAAAATAAAACTATGGGAAAACTTAGTAGACACATTTTTTAAATATTAAATATGTGGATCAAGATTTCAAAAAATTAATATTCTGCGGTCAGGTGTTTAATGTTCATGAAACATATTATTTTTTTTTTTAATATTTTATCGAGAAACGCCTCTTCCTGAACGGGAACTTGTAAAAAAGTGAAAATAAAAATTAATATTTATTCCGAAATTTTAGCTTAAATACCAAATAAGTCATTACCTTGGCATATCCCAAGTAGTATTCCTTCTCTCATCAAATGCATAGTATTTTAAAGAAGTAAAAAAGCTTTAAAAATGTTTTAATGTAGCTTTAAAGAAAAAAGAACAATGGTAACAAAAAAACAAACAGGTGGAAGGAGATAATTCAACAGATAATCTGATAAGCACTTACATTTTTTGGTCAAAACCCTAAGGTTATTACAGATGACCTATCTGATGATTGTCTTGCATCATACATTTTTCGAAAAAAGAATACCTGAATTTACAAAAAAAAAAAAAGTTCAAACTTCAAATTAATTTTGCGGAAAACTACTATTTCTGACTTAACCCTTTCTACTTGACAACAGAGAATTTACTGTTTAGACTCTTTATTTTTTTTAAAAACCTGTGAAACAATATTTTTTCATTTGTATATCTTGGGATTTGATCAATAATGTATAATTTTATAAGACATTTTTCCATTAAAATGTATGAATTCAGTTAGTTAACTTTAAAACAATTTTTGGATCTCCAAAATCGATGAACAAGGTTCAAAAGAACAGGAACTATTTCATCAAGCAAATTCAAATTATGAAGAATCCAAGAAAAAACAGGCGGTAGTTCAGAAGAACTAAATACAAAATTGAAAACAATTTGTTTGATGAAAAACATCACAATTATCAACAACAACCGTGCCACACGAATGTACATAGAACGTCTTACCTGGCTCATTTTGTCCTCTTTATTTCAATTCTTATGACATTAAAACTGTTATGCTCCAATTGCTCCCACCACTAATCAAGTCTTGAATTTGTCAGATAGCATAAGAGAGTGGCTTAAAAGAAAAGAATTGCTCAGAACGAAATCGACACTTCAAATATCCCCACCATCATCAGTGACATCGTTTCTTGAAGCAATTCAATTCATCTAATTACACTCAAACTCCTGGGGAAAGCGATAATAAAAAAAAAAGTCTCGGACTCACTTCCAGGTTCACCGAGAAGAAAGAAGACACTTTTGCGTGCTACCATTTGTTCACAAAACTGGATAATGTTGACAAAATGACATGATGGTGATGGTGAATGTACCTATAACGTTGCCTCTAACGACAAGAAAAAATGCTTCCATCCAGCAGCGAAATCAAGAAAGCTATTCGCAAATTTTTTGGAGATGAACAATAATTCATGAGTTACACCGGAGGCCGTCAGTGATGTTAAGATAAAATGTATACATACATATAAAACATACATATAGCTACATATATACATAGGTATATGATATATATGTAGATATAATAAAAAGGTATATGCACGCACAGCACATCGTATTCGGATATATACAAACTTCCACTTTACCCCCAAAAATATACAAATGCCTTAATTGTTTTTCTTGGAAAGAGTTTTTTTTTCTGAAAATGGGCCTTGACTTCGGCAATTCCTTTTTGATCTCCATTAATTAGGTATCAAATGATAGGAATTATATTTAATATTAATGGATAATTATTAGTGACGACAAATTCTTAAAAGGGGAGCAATTTTCGGTATAAGAGACAAATTAATTAATTTTTTAAGAAGTACAGAGCAATATTAAACAAATACAAGTTGTATAGTTTTTGTTTTTGTTGATATGTTGCAAAATGTTGTACTTCCTTCTTTAAAGGGAACATTTCATGAAAAGTCTCCGGAGAAAATGGGAGATGATTACAATGCAGAGGTTGGACGTTATTTTCACTTAGTATAACTGTTGAAAATTTATTTTAAGAAGCAAAAAGACTAAATTTTTGAAGAATTTTAAACAAATGAAGTTACTTTATTTTATTTAAAGAATTATAGGAACTCCAAAAATTTTAGTGTTTTCTCGTTCGCTGTTCTATTACTTCTCGCCGTTAAAATGTCTGGCTCATTCAAATTTTGACATTAATTGCCTTCCTTCTTTCAGGGTTGTTTTATTTCAGTGGTGTCGTTGTTTTGTAAAATTAAGTTTTGGAGTTGATACAATTTGCAACTTGAGTGTTGTCACTGCTACTTTTCGTAACAATAATAGTTCAATTTTAACGAAATAAATAAATCAACCAATTTATAAGTTCAAATGACCTCAACTCCAAAAATTGCGTTTCGCCCAGGTACGACAGTTGGGCTCATCAGTTAGATGCTATAAGAGTCGGTAAGCATCGACCATAATTCGCGTCTTAGAAGGGTATGATAGCATCTAACTGATGAGCCCATCTGTCGTACCTGGGCGAAACGCAATTTTTGGAGTTGAGGTCACTTGAACTTATAAATTGAAATATTTTCAATCGCTCCACTTAAACAGAAGAAGTTTTCTAATTACATATATGCATCTACGTTATTAAATAATTAACCGTGAAACTTATTCAGACTTATTGTGAATTTCACTCGAAAAATAGTTCACCCTAAAATTTTTCGTTCGCCCGGAATTTTAAAAAGCTACTGTGAGTTTCGCCCAAACGAAATTTCTTAAGTGAAAATTTAGGGTGACAATGGCATTAAATTTCCTCCGAAATCAATGTGAACAATAAGGCGAATTTTTCGAAAATGAAATTTCGAGTGAAATTTCATTTTCGACAAATGAAATGTCAAATTTTCCGGATGGAATGTTCTTCGGGTGAAACACACAACAAGGCTTATTATAGAAAACCTCCAAAAGGAAAAATTCTTAGAGACCAACAGTTTTAACTGAAAAACTGTTAAAAATCAACATAATTTGAAATACAGCTTCTAAAATAGTTTGAACAAATTTGTATTTATGAAGAAATTGATTTAAATCGTTGGACTGATTTTTTACAATATTAATTTTGTAAAAAAATTTAAGAAAAAATTGGTACGCCATTTGTTTTATTAATAATTAATTAATGCTCAATTAAATTACCAATTTCGAAAATAATCGTTACTTATTTTTGAAATATCCAATTTCAAAAAAATAGTTTTGATTTTTTTTTTAATGAAAATTTGTATATGCAATATTCTTTCAACTTACTAAAGAAGCTCGTATACATAATTTAATAAAAATCTGTTAAACAGATAATGAAATGGTTCTATGATAATATACTTTACATAATGGGTTAATGTATAAATTATGCATTTCTGTTAAATTGTAGACCGTACTTATAATAACAGAGAAATTTAAATCAAATTAACAGAAGTCGTTTTTGTTAAAAGTAGGTAAGGTACACTTAATTTTAGCTATGAAAATAATTTTAGTTCAAAATCTGCTTGATAGAGTAAAATAAAACTGCCTGGTGCTAATGTTAATAAAAATCTACCAAGTTTTCAAAATAACAAGTTCTCAAGTTTTTTTTTTTTTAATAAAAAAAACATTGAAAGTTTTAGTAAACAATTCTTTTCAAACTTTCTGAAAAATTAATATTAATTTTAATTAATATTAAAATCGCTTGGGCTTGTTTAATAAAAATCTTCGTCGTATGAAATTTGAATTTTTTTTTTAAATCCAAAAAAAATTTTAATACAATGTTTTAAACTATATAAAATAGTCTCCACAAAAAAAAAGGCAAAATTATTTGAACCGTTTTCGAGAAAAGCGAAAATCAGCCTATTAAAATTAATAAATTTTTTTTTTAATTCTGTCAGCTATTTTTGAGAAAAATATGATTTTCTAAAAATGCTTAAAAAAATTATTTTTAGTCCTTAAAAAAAATTTAAGAAACCTGTCGGGAGAATGTCCAAAAAATGCTAGGTGGGTGATTCTGTGCCAACTGTGATTTTTTAAAATCTAAATTTTGTTAAAATTAAAACACATTGAAAATTAATTAAAAACGTTGGATGAAGAGTGGAATAGTCTTGTTTATTGGAATTCCAAATAAAAACAGAAAAAAGAGTCCAAGTTGTATAGTCTTATTTATAAACCTTGTCTAGCTTTAGACAACTGTCCAACTTTGGAAAATGTGTTCAAAAACCTTGTTTATTGTTGTCTTATATTTGCCTAACTTAGACACAAGAGTAGATTGTACTAACCGTGAATAATGTGATATTTATTTTTATTAAACAAAGCATATTTCCAACGATTTGAAAATAGTTAGACAGTGTCTAAGTAAACAAAAATCTAATAAATACGACTGCTAGTCTTTATTTTTATGCTGCATTACAACTTAACATTTATTGCACGGATTTGTTTGTATTTGTTTTCTTCGAAATTTTAGTACCATTTCAAATTTAAAAAAAATAACAAGATTTTTAACACTGTTGCTTGAAGTAATTTAAATTAATTATGTACCACGGAACTGACTTTTAAGCTTTAATATAACTTCATAGGCCGAAGATTCTGTGAAATATCAAATCCGTGATAATTTAAACTTAAATGACTTTTCTAAAAATCACCCTAAAAAATTTGATAGCTTGAATAACATTAGCACGGTACTAACAGCTCATTCTTTGGCACACGTTTTTAGAACAAAAAACTTTACTCTTACAGCACAATAACGTTTGTAAAATTAATAGATTTTTTTAACAATAATTAAATAGTGTCCCTTTCAAACGACACCAAACAAACGCCAAAACTAAAAACAAGACGAGATCCAATACTTTTTTTCCTCAAAATTTTGACAACAAAACTGAAAAATTTTGTTGAGAAATCCTGCTCTAAAATCTCATTTTCCTGAACATGCCTATTGTACTCAAACTTCTCTAAGAACAACATTTTATTCAATGATGTTTTTATTGTATTCAAGTATATTGCATTGCAAAAACAGGGATGGGACACGCCACGGTAATGACATATTGTGTATTATATTTTTTCAAGTCAAGGGGAAAGGTTAGCAAATTTTAAAACAATGTAAATTGTAGTACAAACTTATTTCTACAATTCAAACCAGAAATTAATGAGAACATTTTTACATTAAGTTACAAATAAATTGCATTGTACACAAAGAATCAAAGTTGTCAGAAAATCACCCAAGTACCAAGTTTTAAAAAAAATCGACCTATCTGTTTAGACTGTAGCTGAACAGACATGACAGACAGATGGACAGAATTGCAACACCAACTGTTTTCGTCTTACCTATCATCGTAATATCAATTTGGATCAAAATCTCATGTTCGATTTAATAGAACCTGTAAAAGTCATGCTGCAGATTTAACCCACTGCACACGCAGAAAAATAATTACTAACCGAAGCGTTTTTCGGTGTGTTATACAAAAATTTGTTAAATTGTGTAAATGTTTAAAATAAAAACCTAAAAAGGTTATATTAATGGAAAAACTTGATTGAGATTCGCAATTTTGAAGATCGTTTAAGTTAAACGAGTATAGCTTGCTTAAATCAAATAATCTATATTTAGTTTATTTCACACATCTCTGAGAAGATTGGAGCGATTGAATATGTCATTAACTAAATTAATTGGTTATTGAAATTCAGGGGCGGACTGGGAGTCAAAGGGCCTCCCGGGACTTTAAGAAAAAGGTCCACAAAAAAATAAAATGAGAAGTAGTAATGAAAAAAGATTATCTACGAAAACGACGATAAAAATTTTGTATCTATACAGAAGTAGTAGTATTTACAAGTAATAATTATTAAGAACAATTGAAAGTCTTTAAACAAAACATAAAATCATAATCCACACAATTCTTTACTGTTAATTGGAGCCGAGTGTATGTACACTCCTAGCTTTGGAAAAAATGGAAACGACATTAATGAAATAACATAGAAAATATATGTATGTATGTATAACTAGCGGACCCGTCCTCGGCTTGCTTTCGCCTTTATTTTAATAAAGTGAAAAATTGTTTAGTGACACTTTTTTTATTATATTCAATAATATTAATATGTACTTACACTTATTAAAATGAAATCCAATGATAAGAATTTTCGCTTACTATCAAATTAAATTATGAATATTTGAAATTTAAAATAAATTTAAATTTCGAAAAATTCGTGAATTTTTTTACTTTTGACAATATTGCATTCAGTGCTCTAGGTTGTAAAATTAGATGAGCATCATAAACCATTTAGTAGAAAATCGGAACTGCTGGTTCTGGCCGGTTCATATTTTTCTACATAATTAATAAATAAATTATAAATTGGGTGGCGCGACAGCTCGTGTAGAACCAGGGCCTATAGTAACGGCTAAGACGAGAAGCATTTTTTCTTACTCTTGTAGGATTTTTCAATTCCTCGCAAGATGCAGTAGCCCGGGAAAAAAATTTCTGTTTTTTTAAAGTGTAATAGGTTGGGAATCGAATCCAAGACCTTCGGCGTTACAGTCCTATACGCACTAACCATTACGCGACGGGCTACTACCTTCTATTTTTCTACCTAACTTAACTTAAAATCAATAAAAATTTGGCTTACATTTTGGGAATTGGGCTATAGGTACACTTTTTCAACTTCCGTATCTGTGTTAGGAAAAAAGGACTTAAACATAGAAGGTCATGTTAAGCTTTGTATACAGGAAATGTAATTAATGTTTCCTTCTTTTACAGAAACTTCGGAAATACTCATAACAATCGAAATATCGTTGTTACTCTGAAGTATGTATCATCAACTGCCGTTTGTGTTTTTTTTGTACTTTCGCTGATATTAAACATTTCCACGAAAGATTTGTAAATTTTCGATGCAACATCCAATTCATTTTTATTCTTTACTCGTCTTTTGGAAGCTCCTCGTATTCAATTTTGGAAGAAAGCTTTCCTTTAAATTAATTTAAAGTATTTCAAAAACCTATAGAATATAGTTAACTTATATAGTCATTTGTGGACCTCCTTAGGTTACCAATGGGGCCACAAAAGCTCAATATTTAGTACCAACCATCCCAACTATAGTTTAATTCAGTGTCTAAGGGCCAGTTGTACAAATATTTAAACCGTGGTTCAGCAATTCTTATACACCGATTTAGTCGGATTAATTGAGTTTCAACAGTGTTTTACTGTTCAAGTGTGTGATAATAACTAATTACATACTTGAACCAGCGTTGAACGTTAGTTAATCCGCCGAAATCGGTGAGTTAAAATCTTGAACCGAGGCTGAACCACAATTGTACAACTGGCCATAAGAGTGCGATGGGGCTCAATATTTATTTCACGAGTCATCAATATAGCTGTGAGGAGCCAATATAGCTTTATATACTCATTGTAGAGGCCCATAACAGGGCTGTGTGGGCCTCCTGAGATTCCTTTGGGGCCTCAAAAGCTGTATATTTGCTGTAAGGCCCCGAAGAAATCCAATTTTATGGAAAATTTTTCTTTTAAAAGTACAGAAAGTACTGCAGGAGCTTTTGTGCATACTTTGCTCGCCCAGGCGCCCACAGGTCAAAATCCCGGTTGCCCGGTGGCCCAGTCCGCCTTTGATTGAAATCAAACAAACTCACCCAGAAGTAGTTTAATAAAATTTAGTACACTTTAACCGAATCAGTGTGTAGATTTAAATAATTTTGTTTAATCGAGTTAACTGGTATAATTTAACCTGGTGAGTTTGCAGGTTGTATATTAACAATGTTTGTAGCTTAACCGAGTTTAACGTGTTTTTAACCGATATTTTTCTGCGAGTGTGAAGAAACTGGCCCTAAGTCAGAAGATAAAAAAATACTGCGTCATATTCAATTTATATTCTGTATATCTTGGGTAATACCACGCTCGAAACAAAATATAATATATTTTTTTGAATGGCACAAATTTACACCCGCTGGAAAACTAATTTTAATTTTTTAAAACAGATTGCGCTGTCAATTTCAGCTTGTGGGAATTATAATTGAGCCCTATATTCTATTGGCTGCACACTGTTTGTTTAAATTGAACGGAATGAAAAGAAATGCTAAAAACTTTTCTTTGAGATCATAGTTACAGTCATTTACTGATAGCTACAACCGAAATACTTAAATACATCCAGATTTAACCACTTGCCACAACTCTAATCTTTGAAAAAGTCTCTGCTGCCGCCGCGCCGCGCCGCTGCTGTTAGGAATGTTCTCATAATAAAACTGATTTCAAGGCCACCAAATGAGCCCCGATTTATCTCCCGCAGATTTTTGTTTTCATAGAGATATTTTGAAGAATCGTCTACCTAACCTATACACCATACCAAACCCCTCGGCACTGCTTCTTTTAATTAATTAATTAATTAATTAATTAATTGGTGTCACGACAGCTCGTAGAAAACCAAAACCTTTAGTAACTTACAACTCTCAGCCATTCCTGTGTGTGTGTTTGTGTGTTTTTTTTTTGTATTCAAAGGGGATCTACAATTTTCTACTGAATTTAAGCAACTAGGATGAGAGGCACTTTTTCAAGAAAAGATTTTATACTCTTGGAAGATTTCTCACTCACTTCGTGACAAGTAGTACCCATGGAAAAATTGTTTTTAGGTGGAATAAGCTAAGAAACCTTCCGGAAGATCTCTGACTTAACAGTCTTAATGGTTAAAAGAGGCCAAGGGGTAAATGTCTAATACAGAAATTATTTGCCATAAATATAAAATAATACAGAAATATTTAAAAATATAAAAAAAATATAAAAAAAAAAATATTAAAAAAAAATATAAAAAAAAATATAAAAAAAAAATATAAAAAAAATTGTGCAATTGATAAAACTTGGTAAAATCAACCTTCAAAAATGAAAAAAACAAATAATCCATATTTAAATATTTATAAGGATCTAGGGGGAGGTTGAAAAATCATTTTTTTTAATATCTCATCCTTAAAAGTATTAAAAAGCTTACAATAGTAATAAATTTAATAAAACACAAATTAAATATTGACGATGAAAATTTTTAAATTGAACCAAAAATAGGCAGGAAACAAAATAACAATCCACATCCTAATTGTTTTTAAATAAGGGAAATACAATTACAAAATGTTTCGTATATACCAACCTACCAATAATAAATCAATAAATCCTAGATGGCAAAAGATATAAACTACAGCACATTTTTTACCTGGGAACATATACAAAACTCATGGGTCGATTGCTTCAGCTGGCTTCTGCTGATGCTAAAAATACCATCACCTCGCTGCTGCTCGTTCGTTCGTTTCGTTTCGTTCGTTAGCTCGCTCTGTGCTATGTTCGAAATCTGTGCTATATTCTCTATTAAAAGGACGCATGTTTACTTCCCCATCATCATCAACATCATGGTGCTCATGGTCGTCGCAGGAAGAGATCATTTTCTCAGCAAAAGCAACAGCAACATGGTAAAAGCAAAAGCAACAGTTAGGTAATAAAATGTTTGGGTTAGAAAATGGGGTGGTGATGGTGGTGTTGTTGTTGGTCTCAATTCTGAATCTCTACAATGTGTCGTTTCGTTTCGTTACATTTATGCCAGACATCGGGCACGTGTGTTGGGGGACGTGGGATGTTGTTTTTCATATTCCTGTATCCTGTTTATGCTTCATTAGGGGTAGTTTTTTTTTTTTTCTTTCAATTTTCATGCTATCAACAGGATACCCAGACCACCGTTGTTTCCCATAACAACCCATTAAAAATTTATTACCAGAATCAGAGTTGGAAAAGTGTAGATACAAATATTTTAAAAGGAATGCTTGTGAAAAAATTCCTGAATTAATTTTACATCGAATATTATTTGAAGGGCCACTTACATGAAAGCGATTAACGAATGAGCGAGCAAATGGGATCTTATATACAGGTACAGATAGGTATGTATGTAGATAGAGAAGAAGATATCGTTTAGATGGGTTTTCTTGCCAAAATCTTCTATGGTAATATTTAGATTCTTTCTTCTTACCTATAAAGAAGGTTTCAAAAATATGAATTCACTATATATATGTACATATTTAAAGCACCATACTTTTGTGTCAGCTATAGGTATAGGGTTTTTTTATACCTTTTATAAAATTAGGGAGAAAGATTTTTCAATGAAAAGAAATAAAATATAAAGGAATAAAAGTTATTTCATGTCGTAAGCAATTTTGATTTTAAAGGTTGTAAGTAAATATGTATGTATAGGGCATATTTGGAATTGTTTGTATAGCTATAAAACTTGAACTTCAGCCTGACCTTATAGATGATGGTGAAGAAGATGGAAAAAAATGAGATCCCGCAATTCTGTTTGTCTGTAGTTTAAACAGATGGAGCGATTTTCATCATAATTTGGTACTCCAGGGTTTTAGGTGATTTTCTAAAGGAGAAAATGTTTTGTTTTTTTGTTTTTTTTTTTTCGTTCCAATTAGGAAAATCTTTTGTTATTAACAGCACCGCTAATTCGACCTTTTTTAACCCTATACTTTTACATTAATGACACAAAAATATCTACAAAGATAAAATGATGTAAAATTATATTGGTAGATTTAATTTAATAACATAAAGGTACTTATTAATACTCGCGACTGGCAAGAAATACATATTTGGCGAATGTATTTGTCATTACTATTTACAACTCACCTAAATAACATTAGCCATCTAGTGAACATTTTCCAAAATACAAAATTATAACTTTCGAAGAAAACTTCATAAATGTGTAAGAAAAATGGGTGTATAAGTCGGTGATGGACTTTAAAGAAATTATTGACAGTTAAGTGCAGGACCTCGTAGGTCGAAAAATTCAATAAAAATATTATTAATGCAAAAAACAATTGTCTGAGTGCCGGGACTGTTAAGACGTGTGCACATCAATTACAACATAAAGTGTGACACGTGATGTGTGATACGGAACGTAATAAACGTATAAGGCTCACGTTTCAAGTTTACCCTACCGCGCGCCCGCGGCACAGATGTTAACACATCAAAAATCTGAAAAATCAGAGCCGTCTTTTGGAAATTTCAGTGGAAAAATATTAGTTCTGAACATTTTATAGAAAAACATATGTTATTCTTTAAAGTTGTATCATAACTTTTGAACGATATCGTTACATTTTTGTTTCTTAAATGAAATTTTCAAGGCTATAAAAATAGTGATTTTTACGAAAATTTCTTCACAGGGTGTTTCCAAATCTTAGACTGAAGTAAAATTAGATTTTCTAAGAAAAAGGAATTAACAGAGAGAGGAATTAAAACAAAACTTTAAAAACGGTTAAAATTTTGTGAATTAAAAAATTTGGCGGCTATTTAATTGTTCGCAGGGTGTTCCAGAATAAAATTGTTCATAACAGTGGATGCATAAAGTTAACGAACCAATTTTGGATGTTTTTATCAAAATTTTCTTTGAATAATAAAGAAAATAAATAAATACGTGTTTGTTATTTTTTTACTCTAGAATTCAAAATTGCCCAACTTTGAAAAGCTTTACAATTTAAAAAAAAAAAATTGTTTTCTGTGTCTGTCTATATTTTTATTAGAAATCAAAAAAACAAAATATTAAAAAAAACATCGGATTTTATTTTTTTGCCGCGACTTTTGGCTTTTTGGATCGCAATGTGACGTTCAAAAAGGAGAAAATTAAATGGTAGAATTTCACTCAAACCACTTTCTAAGACATCTCGCTGCTAATAGTAGGTGTATTTATTTTTTATTTTGACCGGAATACATTAAACGGTGGATGGTGGTAATATCTGAAAATTCCATTTTGTATGGAAAAGAGGAAATATTGAATTGACAATCGGCTAATTTTTTTCATCACGAAAATGGAATCGCCGACAGATGGCGTTACGCTATCACAGACTGCTAAATGTATGTATCAAAATTTTTGGAACGTGCCAAAAAATTAATGATAAAGGGTTGTTTGAAACCCTTATAAATTGTGTTTTAACTTTTTTAAAATGCTAAAGGACAATGGGTAGAAATGTATGGAGCGCTGGCCCAGCTCCAATAAGAACGACCTTTATAGCATATATATTTACGTATTCATACATTATTTATCAGTTAACCGTTTGCCCAAATTCACTGTGTGGCTGAAGTTATTTAATTTGAACTAAAATGAGTTTCAGGTTTCCAAATCTCTGAGTTCATTAATTTCCTTTAATATTTTGTGGTTTCTTTACGTTAACTTATGTAAACTAATAAATACAAAATCAGTACATTATCAGTTAAGATTTTGTCAAAATATATATGCAGTGTAAAATTAATTTATTAAATATGTCTTCATAGAAACAAAAATGGCGTGAGGTAAGAGTAGACCGGATAATGAGCCACTGTTTGTTGCCAATGTATGAATATTGAATACATACCTTTATATGATATAAAGGTCGTTCTTATTGGTGCTGGTTCAAATTTGCCCGTTGTCCTTTGATGAAAAATTCCGTGCTGCTTGTAGTTTTTAATCAAAAAGATGAATAAGTATCGGATTTTTTACCTCATATCAACATGGATAACAACATGGATAACCTCATATCAACATGGATAACACTTTGGTTAAACAATTAATATATATGACCATCAAATCACATATATATTCCAGTTCCGTCGATTAGTCCCCTATTTATTTCTACAGTGAACAGAAATGCCTAATCGACAAGATACAAAATTGTAGTGTATTATACAATTTATCCACAATTTTATACAATTTATCCAAAAGATTTTTTTTTAATTTCTTATTCTTCAAACATTTGTTAAGGCAGTGAATTTAAGAGTTGTGCATTATAGACCCACCGGAAAAAATTAATACTGCCTCCAGATTTGGCCAAACTGGCCACTGTGCGACGTTTAATAAGAAAAGCAACATTTACAATGTCAAGTTTAAAGCCGGAAATCCATCTTTCAATTTTTTTTTCAAATCAAATTGTTTTAGTGAAAAGTTTTGGAAAATTTATTTTCAAACTCAAAATTTTGAAAAAAAAAAAAATTGTTTAAACTAATCTTAATCCTTAATTTTACGTTATTAAGTAGCATTTTTGTTATAAATATTCAATGCTCTTATCAATTTTTATTCGAACACTAAAAACTAGATTCTTAAATACTATATTTCAGTTTTTTGAGAAAATCAAAATTCTAAAGATTAAATTTTGAACAGAATTCAAGTTTTGAAAAATATAATACTTTACGAAATTCTGCCAATAAAAAAAAAGTATAAAAACAGGATTATTTCGAAAAACAGAATTTGGGAAAGCAGAATTTTGAAAGGACAATTAAAAAGAAGAGGAATCTTGACCAAGGCAAAATTTGGACCCCAACCCGTCGAATAATTCAGTAAACTTCTATTTTGATATAAAATGCTTTTGTGTATTTTTCCTTGAAGCCATACACACTGCATCAAACCAACTTTCTTTAAAATTCTTTTTGTTTGAAAAATTTCTATGCTCGCCTACTACTTCCTTGATGATTGATATTATTCCTTCTACCGTCCAACTATCCTCTCCAAAATCACCCACTTCTTTCGTCTGATTCCTTTGCTGAATTCCAATCTTGTACTTGTTTTCATTTTGTTTCAACCATACTAGCTTGGGAAGCAGACTCATTTCCTCAGAAGACTGAAAGCCAGATAGTTTATAGGGTTAACCTAAGAGGCATGTGATCTGAGTAGACCATTTCCTCCACTTTAAGTTCTTTCACTTGGCTAAGTACATTATAAGAGGCTCCACATAAGTCGTTAACTCAGCAACCGATTGAACTTACGAAGGTGAAGTTTCCTTTAAACTCACCAGGTGTACGTCTCAATGAACCGTTTTCCTTTATTGTTGAGTACCTTGTCCTTTGAATTTCGTTCTGGATTAAGCTCTACATTGAAATTTGCGGTTTGTTCTTCCATCAGTATTTGGCTCTCCCCTATTCGTACATTGAAATCTCCTATGACAATCACGTTTTCAAAATTCTGTTGTCCACTAGGTAGTCTTCTTCCCATTTGTTGCAATTTAGATATGTAGGCAGCACATATAGTTCACAGTTGGTTGACACGATGTGGACAAAGTCTTTATCCAGCGATTTGAAGCAATCAATTCTAAACTCTTTGTTAATGACTCTGTTAATGCCAACTAGCAGTCCACCACTCGCTCTTCCGAATTGCGCAGAGTGTATTGCTGGTGTCCATATCATTTCAAATCTTGGGAAAAATTTTTCATGTCTCTCAAAGTGATCCACAAGAAATGTTTCATACAACAAAAAAATGTTAAATTTACATAAATAATTTAAAAAATTTAGGACAATTAATTTATTTGCTAGTCCTGTCACATTGTAGGACACAATATTTATTTCAGTTTTCTTACAATCTAGTTATAAAGTTTGAGTTTTCATTGCAACAAACATCTAACTGCTAATCTGAAGTCTCGATTTACTGGATTCCAGATTAAAATCTATACTTGAGAAATCCTTCTTATAAAGTGGTCCAAGAGCCACAGCAGCTGGTTTCCCCTCACTTTGCAACTCGCTACCACCGTAAATATTTTTCCTTCTATTTCCAATCTTCTGCCATTGAACTTAATTGGCTTTTATTTATCAATTTTTTTTATTTCATTTCTTATTCGTAGCATAGCAGATAATTGTGATGTTCTCTTTCTTTCTGTGTCATATCTCTTTGAACACCATACTTTGTTCCGGCTAGCTTTGATGTATTTTGACGGATTGTTACAACTGCTGAGTGTGTTTCAAACTCGACGAAAAAATTCTTCTTATCACCTCTTCCTAATCTTAAAATTCTCACGATTTCGAGGTTTTCATTTATTTTAAGAACACTTTTACATAGCATCCATATATCATTTTTATCCAGTCAATCTTTTTCGAATCCTTTAAAAATCCTTTAAGTGTAAATTTATCAATCGTTTCGTTTTTCTAAGGCTCTCTTCTTTATGTTCTTCAAGTCTTAGTATTTTGTTTTTGAGATTGGTGTTTTCTTTTTTTAATTCTTCTATTTCTTTTGAATGCACATCTACTGTATCCTTTGTGCTCTTCATTTCTTCTTGTATTATTCTTCGAAATTGTTCCATCATAGTGCCCCAGGTGGACATTTCTACTACTATTTGGTTTAATTTTGCTGATTCTTCGTCCGAGCGTTCAGGCATTTTTCGAGGATGTGGTTCTTTGCTAGGTATCACGACAGAATCCGGTGAAAGCTGCGTTCTCGTTCGTTTACCTGATTGATCCAGTTTGTGAGTTAGGTTAACACCCCAGATTAGTAGTTCTAGGTTTTCATTTGCATCACCCTGTACAATTACACTTGTTGCTTGTGACTTGTTTGTCCTACCAACCCACAGGTAGCGTTAGTGTAGTAGCTATAGAGGCTGACCGATGACAGTTGTCTCACTTAACAGTTTTGACAGTTCTCGCGCTGATCTTGCTTGTTTTGGTTTTAGATTTTTTCTCTTAAAAAAGTATTTTACTAAATAAAATTTGAGTATAAAGAAACGTACGGTTTGTATTTACTTTCACAGCAAAAAAATCTTTGATTTTTCGCAAAATAATTGTACCATTTTTTTTGCGGAATAATTTGCTAAAATTATAGCATCTTCCGATAGAGTGACAACTTTAGAGCCACATTGTATACACTAGATTACTTTTTGCTAGTCATAACACAAATACTGCTTTTAAACGAAGCAATTACCCGTTTCCGGTGTAAACAAAATTACTTAGATTGAAAAATTGGAGAGTAAAGAGTGTGGAGAAATGTTCCTTTTCATTTAAAAAAACTTTGAAAAAAAGAGGACAAAATTTTTATTGATGTGAGAATATGTTTCGCTTGAGAAAAACTTAATTTTCTTTCTCAGGACAAATATGTGGTAGTTTGTATTTCGTGTGAGAAATAATTAAACCAAAGATAACACAACAAACTAGAATTTTGCTTATTACATTCTGTTTATGCGTAAAATTCATACTTGGTCACAACCGTTTCTTTAACAATTGTCACATCCGTAACAATTTCAAACTTAAATATTGAACAATTTTTCATAGATTTGTTTCCAAGCCTCTGTTCAAGATCAACTTTCAGGTAAATATTTGAAAAGAATGAGACACATTGCGTTGTCAGCCAAAATGTTTAATAAAAACATAATTTTTTTCAATTTTATTTTCTAATAATTAGATTATTAAATACATTAATCTTAAACATTTGCAAGACACTTGATTTATACTTATTTAAATTTAAAGATGCTTAAGGAGCCAACAGCCGTACATTTCAATTATAATGCGAACGAATTATAATGCACCATCGTTCCTGTAGCTCAATATCGAAATTAAACGTAAAATGTAATCCTCTTAACTTCCGCTAATCCATCAAAGAAAATCGACCTAATATTTTATTTAATGTAACAACTGTATCCAAGAGTTGTATAATAATATGCTTTATGAAGTTTAGGGTATTATTACTTCAAAAAAAGCTTTATTCAGTTTTGAAGATAGAAATTTGTTTAATAGAAATTTATAATATTGAATTTCCTGTTTTACCTAAAACAACGAGGTGATAGAGATCAGACCAATTATTTTTAAAGAGGAGATAGTCAATTTATACACCATTTTGTCATTTCAACTGATATAATTTGCTTTATAAAATCCTAATTTTTTATTATGATTTAAAACATTAGCCTAGTTCATTTACTTTGAAACTCTTTGAATCTGTGAATTTCTACACAAAAGTGTGTCAAAAATCATATACAAAAATAAAAGTGTAGAAATTCACACAAATGCACAGTTTCAAAGTAAAGTAACACACCTATTATCCTCTTTTGAATTGTTTTGATCATAAATCTATTTTTAAATTGCGAGAAATTCTCTTCCGAAAAAAATGAATAAATTTTGTTGTATATATTTCATAGGCTGTAATTTGTATTTTCACATTTTTTTTCAAAGAAGTTTTGGAAAAAATTACAAAAAATTGAGTTTCAACCCCTCAAAACTTTAACCCTAGTCCAAATTAAAGGCACTTAATAGATTTTGGAAATAATTAAGACATAAGATTAAAAAATATAGCTTTCTAACTTTTTGTTTGTTTAATTTTACTTTACTAAATATTTATTTGGTATTTTTATATATTTATTGTCAAACAACCTCTTTCCGAGTTTCTAATTGAGTCAACAATTGAATTTCAACTTATACATTGTATTAAATACTGTTGGATTTGGACTGATTGAGTCTGAGACCATTAAGAATAATATTCTTCACATTAAATTAAACAAAAAAGTAAGTATACGCCCGAGTGTGCATTTACATTACATCACCACTAATTTAAACTCTGATACGCCACAATTGACAAAATACTGCGTTGTGTTAGGATAATGTTTATTTTTTTGTAAGAATTGATCTATACGAACCCCACGCCACGCCTACTTTTAGCTTCTTTTTTTTTTTGAGATTTTTAGTGAAACTGACTTAGTCAAGAAAAAAGTAAAAATCCAATGGATAAAATGGCTGTGTCATGTAAAATGAATCGACATCAATGCTCCGGTATGAGAAAAATTAGGTAGGGCACAGAGTAATATGAATTTAAGCAAACAATTTTCAAAAAAAGTTGGAGCGGTTTTCTTCAAAAATAAGTTTTTATATATAAAATTTCTTTCTTTATTATGTACAATGTACATCTTATTTCAAAACCTATAGAACCTAATTTAAAAAAAAAAATTTTAACCAAAAAATATTTTTTTTGTATATCTGTACAGTGTACACGTTAACGAGAAAGTCTAAAATAAAAAAAAAAGATTATATGGGTTATATAGTTACCACTATTTTTCAAAATAAATTTTCCTGACTTTCCTTCACCAATTTTAAAGTTTACAAGAATTGAAAAAAAGTACGTATACGCCTGAGTGTACATTTAATTGATTGTATATTGCAAAACTGGTGGCAATACTACTTTTTCGGCTGGGCCTATAATCCAAAACTCTTAAGTTCACTGAATAAACAATTGTTTGGAGCATTAGAAAAAATGTATGAATTAGTTTGCTTGTAGAGATAGTCAAAGTTAAAAAAAATTGTATCGGGACAAAAAAAATATTTACTTTGTTTTTTGGTTTTGGGTGTAAAAACTGAGGGAGAGTGCGTGAAAAAACTTTAGTTTTTTTTATATATATGTATGTAGGTATGTACTTGTTTATTATTAAAATACAAAATGAAAAAAAAAATGTTTTTTTTTTAATTTGAAAACTATTTAATTCAATGTTTTTTTTTTTTTGAAACACCACTTTGGACGCACTTTCTCGAATTTAAATCGAGCCAAAAAAAAAAACATAGCAAATTCACATCTTTAACTTAACAAATAAAAAATCATTGTTTATTTGTTCACATAATCGCAAAAATTCAGATGCATAAAGTTGCATAGACCTGTGGTAGAGAGATTTGATTTGAAGAAGTCAGTCCAATTTTTTTCTTCAAAATTTTGTGTTTGAAAAATAATTTTTTCAAAACTGTTTCGTTAAATAATATAATTTAAAAACAGAATTAATGGATGGATTTCTGGCTTTAAAATATAAAAGATATAACATGACATTGTTAGTGTTGCCGTTGATTTTGAATATTGTCATAACGATATTTTTTTTTAATTGCCCTCCTGCCTAACCGGGGGGAAATAAATCCCCCACTCTCATACGATTTGTTCTTGTCTCAACGCAACCTACACTAGCATTTTTTTGACCTCTTAAGCAAAACATCCTATAGATTTTTGGTTTGTTTAAATTTGTTTCCACTATTTGCCTTGTAAACTATTACTTTTGATTTATTTTTCACTATTTGACTAATTGTAATCTATTAATAAATTTTTTTTTAATGCACTCTTTTATGTCAAAACAACTGAAATAATGTACCAGTATAAAAAAAATAATATTAAAAAAATGGTTTATTTTCCTTTTTTTTCCATTATTTAGGTTAGGTGTTCCCCAGGAAGTAGGAAATAAGGACATAAGGGTTAGGAAAGGATCTCATGTATGTGATGCCTCCCTGAACCATCTCGAATTCTAGATGAATTTAGACATGTTTCACAGTGGCGAAAACGAGATTTCCCCCAGATCATCGAAGAAATATTCTCCAAGGGTTGTCTTTCTGCTTCTAGCTAGGCTGGGGCATTCACAGAGGAAGAGCACTCCAACAAACTAGCTAGAGTTCAAGCGACCAAGCTAGGTTTAAAAACATGTTGATTGAGGCTCAATTACAATTACTCACCAGTGACATAAGGCGGTATTCAATGCTTTTAAATGTTTGAATATGGTCACTTTGCTAAAGCAATGTATTCTTAAAGATGGCCTTATTTCTTGGCACCATTATTTTCCCACGACATTAAAGCTTAAAGTTGAGACAAAAAAGATTTTTCATGTAGCAAAAATAAACAGCTAAAAAAATTTTATGATTTGAATTTCTAGGTAAGTCGCCTCTAAAGTATTCAAAATAAAATGCACGACTGCATCACAGTTTTGCAATTGGAGAAAATAAAATTTCCCATCTTCACAAATTTATTTTTATGTTTAAAAGCGGTTTTCTAATTAATGTGGGAGGATTGATTTCCGACTTTATTTGTTTTTTTTTTTTTTTACGAAACCAATACTAGCCCCATATTTATGTAGAATATTGAATAACTTCAAACTCGTAATGAACTTAAAATAGTGGTATGTATGTATTTACATACAAAAGTACCTACTTATGAATCATTCTTTTTTTTTCAAAGTAAACATGCGTAAAGAGCATACAACTGTTATACTTTCAACAGGTATGTTTAGGGTTATTGCAGCATCATAATGCATTCAGTCAACTTTTGGACAACACTTCAGTTATAAATCAAGTATAGAGAAGAAGCTCTGTGTCAGTGTGTCCTGCAGTTTATAAAAAGTTTTAGAACTATAAATATTTTTTAATTATGTTTTCAAAAGATCATTCTAGTCAATTATTTTGTGAGGATTGCATACTTTTTAAACGAAAACCTTGTGTAATAATTTATTGAGAAAAATTCAAACTTACCGACAATTTTAAATAACATATAATATTGGGTAAGAATAAATTTATTGTTTTGTGTTTTTCAAAATATTTAAATAAATAAAATTAAAAAAAAACTACTTACATAAATCCATTGGTAAAATAAAATGACATCGAATTGCATCAGATAAATTTCAATTTCTCTTAAAATCTGGGTCAATAAGTTAAAATATTTTTTTTAAAGGCTCTACGAATGTTCCATAATTACATTAATTAAGGTATGTAGGTAGTGCTAGTGTGCGGTTAGAAGCAAATTTTTGCATAGTAATATGAGAATGGGTGGAAAAAAAAGAGGGAGCAAATTTTATCAACTGCATAAAACAGGATGGGTGATAATAAAGAATAAAAGCATTTTGTGGTTTAATATGAAATTAAATGAAATATGTTGAAATGTTTATTGAGTAAAATTGATCCATGAAAAGGTTGCATAGTTTTGGTTTTTCTTATGGTTCATGGTTAGCAATGGGGGCATTTTTATGAAAAAGATGGTTTTGCCGCTAAAGAGGGGGAGGTGGGGAGAGTAGAGTAAGCACAACAATTTTCATAATTGTTTTTTTTTTATGGAATAACTCAATACTAGTGAATCTAATAAAAATGTGTAGGAAGAAAAATTAAAAACATAAAAATTGCATATGGGGTTATATTGGAGCTGCGATAAACGATGCGAGCAGCGAGAATCTTAACATTTTTCCCTATTAGTGTTAATATTGGAACAACAACAATCAATATGTCTGTTCCCGTACAGTCCAGAACTGCGAATTTTAATCAAAGGTCAGTCAAATTTTATATAAAAAAAATAAAATTTGCAGTTTTGGACAGAAAGGAACGGACCTTATGTAATCTTTTCTCAGTGTTGATCACATTGCTGCTCGAATTGTTTATCCAAACATCAAAATAAACAGAACCTAACTGGAAGGCTGAATATTTGTACTTATTTATTTATTTTTCAAAAAGGTCAAAGTATGATTAAAGTCACTACGAAATGCGCCTTGTTAAAATTCAACTGCATTCAAATGGTCACAACTTTCGATATCTAAGGGGAATTGTAGTAAGTTTAACACCTTTTAAAAAAACTGCAGGCAAGCTTTTTTATACAGTGCTGTTTCAAACATTTCCGTTACAAATTAATTTAGACCACCATTTAGGATTATTGCATTCATTTGTAGTTACATTGTGAAGGTAATAAAAAATATTTAATTATAAAATGTTAGCCTATATAGCTATTAAGCAGTGTTAATAAAAAAAGATTGTTAAAAATAAAAATCAATTTTGGACAGGGTGACCAAAAAATGAAATCAAAGTAAAGGTTTTTAGAAATTAAAAAAAAATATTAACAACTCAAAAACCGTTAGGATATAGTATTAAAATATTAAAGGTTATGAAATTGTTAAGAAAATAATTTAAAAAAAATGTATTTTGATGCACCCTTAACAGAAGATATATGAGTTATTTATAGGTACATCACTTTAAAAGTGTGTTTTTGAAAATTTTATTTAACAATGAATTTTGGGACAGGTTCTTCTTCCCTGAAATACGTTTTCGGTATGACTAGAAGCTTACTTTTTTGTTAAAACAAAAGTAATGATAAAAGTTGTATTTCAAAAATATTCAGAAACTATACATGAAATTAGAAACAATCCCCGAAAATCTCAGGATTAAATCTAAAATAAACCAATTTTTTGTATTTGTTTCTCGAGTAAATAACTGGCGAGGGCTTAGTTAATTAAGAAATTTACCCTTACTAGCCCCTAGAGTATCTATTTAGTTATATAGTATCTATTTAAATATGTAAAACATTCTAGGGCCTTTTTAAAAACTATATTGTTTTTCTATAGGGCAGGTAAATCTTAAAATACCAAGCGACTTGAACTACAAGAGCAAATACGTGCAACCCATCAGCAGTTAATTTTATTTTATTTATAATTTTTGTTTTATAACCAATACAAAAATTTAACTGGGGTTAAATTGGTTAATATATCAACCTTTAAATTCTACCTACTAGGGATTTGTTTTAAAGCAAAATAACCATAATACCTTATTTATTATTATTTGTATTCAAATTATCAAAGTCTTATTTATCTCTTTTATTTTTTCTTTTTTTTCAGATTTTAAAAATATTCACCATGAACTTGTTATACGATTTAAAATCCGAGAATCTAAAAATAGTTCTTTATCATCTTTTTTATGAGTGTATGACAAAGTACGATGCGAATTTTCAGGGGGATAATGAATCATTAATTTTACCAACTCCAGGTATGCATTTACCTATAGTATGTCTTTGACTTTTATTTAATGTACTTAAATATATTTCATTTCAGTGTTCCTAACAAGTGATTTATCTGCTAATAATGAATCTATTACACTCTTCACTGAAACTTTTGAAAACTCTACTTATTCATATGATTATAATCAAACTTACTGTCCACTTACATTTGATGGATATCTATGTTGGCCTCCAACGTTAGCAGGAACTACTCTATCTCAATATTGTCCTGACTTTGTGGAAGGATTCAATGGGAAGTTTAAGGCTCACAAAACGTATGATACCTAAAAACAAAAAAAAATATAATTTTTAATACCAAACAAGAACAACTAGGAAAGAGAAGTCTTAAAGGAGGGTTTACCTAAACAAACGGTCGGATGGTTTTAAGTCCAAATAGTGTCATATGACTGGTAGACGTTAAGTGATGTCGATATTCGGTCATTTCGGCGACACAGCAGAGAAAGATTTAGAGATATTAGTCGTTTCTACGACGCGACGCGTCAAACAATTGTTTTATTTTAGGTATATGTATTATAACTTTGACTCTGATTTTTTGGCCTTTTCAAAAAAATTATAACTTAATTTCATAATTATTAATTTTTTGTTATTAATTTTCTTCTGATGAGTTTCCACCTGGAAAAACAATCAGGGTATTTCTGATGAAATAGCGAAACAAGTTTTTACTAGCAAGGGCCTACGAGTATTTGACAAGTATTTCTCGCCAAAATTTTCCCTACTGAAAACTTTCCCGTTTTAACGAACAAAGTTCTATTCAAATCAGGATCTATTTGACAAAAAAAAATCATAATCAACCCTATCGTAGGTAAATTTTTTTTTCCGAAATGTTCCCTAATAATTTCGAAGATGATTTTTCCAAAATCGGAAAAAACTTCCGGAAATTTTTTTCGCGATAAAGCTGAATATACTGAAAAACCTTTTTCTAATATAATTTCAACCTCTGGATATTTTCGATCCATCATCACTTCCGTGATAAGATTTTCTATAGCAATATTTTATCAAAGCCCAAAAACATGCCATTTATAGTAGGTACATTACCTAACTGCAGCTGGGCTACAATTTGGTTAAGTTAATAAATTAATCGCACTAATTTGCAGTTGCCTTGATAATGGAAGTTGGTATCATCATCCCGATAGTGGCCAAGAATGGTCCAACTACACCAATTGCATAGATTACCATGATCTTGAGGTGAAATATTTTAAGATTTTTCTACTCGTTTTTTTATACAATCTATTTTATAGCTTATTTTTTCCTACAGTTTCGGTCTTTTGTAAATGAACTATACGTTAAGGGGTATGGACTCTCCTTGCTTGCTTTAATTGTATCATTGATGATATTCTTAGGTTTCAGGTGGGTGTTTTTATTTTAAATAATATTTATTTTTTTTAATTTCCTAATAAATCTATAGATCACTACGTTGTACAAGAATACGTATCCATGTACATCTATTCACTTCTCTAGCCTTAACATGCATCGCATGGATTGTTTGGTATAAAATGGTTGTAGAAAGACCTCAAGATATTCGTGATAATCCAGTAAGCTATTTTTTAAAAGCATCATTTTATAATTTTGTAGTTTCTTAGTGTGACAATATGTACATACATATATAATATTTCAAGCAATGGTGCATTGGACTTCATTTGGTTGTGCATTATTGTATGCTTGTTAATTATTTCTGGATGTTTTGTGAAGGATTACATCTGCATTTAGTGCTGGTTGTGGTAAGTTTTAATCTTTAATCTTTATTGAATACATTCTAACACAGTAAGAATACACTTATAAATCTGTAATTTATAAAATGATTGATAATTAAAATTATAATAACAAAAACATAGTTCAAAAACACTTTGCCTTTAACAATTTAAGTTTCGTTACATTCTAAAAGACACTCGACTGAATACCTGTTAATCACTTAATCAGCCTTATTGTGAGTTTCATCCGAACAACATTCTACTCGGAAAATTTAACATTTCACTTTTCGCCAATTTGTTAGTTTCGCCCGTAATTTCATGTTCGAAAAATTCCCCTTATTGGGAACATTCATTTCGGGCGGTATGTTGACATTGACAGCCTTAATCTTCAATTATTTTTAGTAGGCGAACGAAATTTCGTTCGGGCGAAACTCACAAAAGCTTCTAAAATTCCGGGCGAACAAAAAATTTTAAGTGAAATAGTTTTCGGGTGAAACTCACATTAACGCTGAATATTTATATAAATTTTCACACGCGATACAAGATACAAATCTTAAAGTATTTCAGTGCGGAAATTAATATCACTTTAATATACGCAGCCTTCTGTATACCTACCTCTCATTACAATAAACTTTAATAAAATCAAAAGCATTTATACTTATGTACTTGTTCACAGGTATTTGTAAAGGACACAGTAGTAATGCGATGGTTTATTCTATTCGGATGGCTATCACCGCTGCTATTTCTTGCTGGTTATGCTTTGGTTCGATACTATCATCCAACGGATTCAGCACATCAGTGAGTAAATAAATAAATTTGGTAGCGCGACAGCTCGTGTACAAACAGGGACTAGTGACTTACAACTCTCAACCATTTCTGTGTGCGTGTTATTGACAGAAATGGAAGGGACCAATAATCCGAACGGCTACGGTGAGAGGATTTATCAATTCCTCGTAAAAGACAGTACCCGTGAAAAAAATACTTTTTTAGTTTTTTTAGTCTCTGGGTCCTGGGATTCCATCCCACGAACTTCGGCGTGAGAGTCCTACGCACTTACCATTACGCAATGGGGTAATACTATAAAAACCCTTGCTATTCAATAATGTAGATTTTTTCTTGGCGTTATCACTCCTGGAAATCCTGTTTTTTTTTATTAAATCGAAGTACGAACCTGTGTGTATGGCATCTTGCAAACATTTAGCTTTAATCTATTTTCACCAGCGATGGACGTTCCTTTAGCATGTAACAGTTCTTTTAACAACTGAAACGTAACCTAATTTGAACCCATAACCGCCGCACTTCTTTCTTCCATGAAACGCAAAACAGTGGAAAGTTCTAAATAAAAAAATTATAACTATGTAATTACTCAAGTGTGTAAAGCAAATGGCCATTTCCGACCTTTTTTAGAGCATTCGACTTTCTATCCTAATAAGTTAACGAATTTTGCCTATGTCCCGAGGTTAGAAACTTATGAAAGTATCAAAGTTTTCCCAAACAATTTATAACTTCATACAACTGTTATTTGTTTTGTTGTTTATTATATGAGATAACCTTATCTTTTTGCTTATTTTTTTTTAAGCTGCTGGATGTCAGAAAGTGAAAGCATGTGGATTCTAACTATTCCAGTTTGTCTATCACTTATGTCTTCATTTGGTATGAATATTTTTTTAAATAGAATATTATATTATGATTTTAAACCAAATAATTTGTATGTGTATTTTTTAAGTTTTTCTCATCAATGTGCTAAGGGTAATTGTAAGAAAACTTCATCCAAAATCAGCTCAACCTGCTCCATTGGCAATCCGAAAAGCAGCGCGGGCCACTGTTATTTTGGTAAAACAAAATTTAAATAAATAAAATATGTAATTTGTCTTGATCTTCTTCCCTCAGATTCCTCTTTTTGGACTACAACATTTTTTACTTCCATATCGTCCAGATAGCGGAACAAATCTTGAACGTTTTTACCAACTTATGTCTGTCGTACTAGTTAGCCTTCAAGGGTTCGTTGTGTCATGTTTATTTTGTTTTGCTAATCATGATGTTGCTTTTGCAACGAGGAGTTTTTTGAATCGATGGTTTCCGAGTCTTGTGTCACCTCCACCACCAGGAAGTAATACCGGCCAGATGGCCACAACAACTCCAAGTAGAGAATTGGGTGTCTAAAGATGATTGTGATAATATAAAATTTAGGAATAGGTAACTATGTATGTAGATATAAAATACTCGTAGTGGGCTCCTAAAATGAATAACACTATTCCCTGAGATAAATACAAATTGTATGCCTCTAATTCGAATATGCACGGCTAATCAAAATAAATTCGACTTAGAGGAGTCAACAAAAAATAATGTATACCGAGTTGAAGGCTTTGAAAAATAATAAGACACTATGGTTTTCCAAAATAAAAAAAAACATAAATAATTTGTTTTTACTTTTGAATTAAAATTGTTTCAAATTTTAAAATTCAAAAAATCAAAATCATTTTAAAATGAAGCAACCAATTGAGATATAATGGAACAAAAATAAGCTTCAGACCTACGAAGTCGAGATGAAGTTGTAGTATGTAGTTTCCAAAAAGATTTATAGAACAAATAATGTGACCACGATTTGAACTTAATTTTTTCAAAGGTGAGTAATAATAATACATTTTCAAAAATACACATGTACATACATATTTGTCTACAACATTTCCCCCATTTAAGAAAATCGATTTATTTAGATTTCTATTAGTCTTTAGCTTTAACCTGGTTTTAACTTTCATTCTTTTAATAAACAAAATGTGGAACCTTTTATGTTGGTATAAACCTTTTAAATTTTAGGGTGTTGTGGAAGATTCAGAGCTATACTCAAAAAAATAAACACATTTATAGACTAGGCGACACAAAACCTAGCGAAAAGTTCATCGAGTGTTTCTCAATGACATAATAAGGTAGCAGACAACTTACGTATAAGGAACATTTTACTTAACTTTTTTATAATAAGATAAGCCACATGAACAAAAGGACAAAAGGACCATATATACACTGTGTGCCAATTGAATAGAAACAAGTATATTTCTTACCATCACTCTTTAGCGCTTTTGTAAATTCACTGAGCAATTTTTTGTTTTGTCTGAAAAAAGTAATTCATTTCACTAAATTTTCAGAAACAGAATAATGCAGAAATAACAGCTGTTAGTGTATTTATGACAACATTTTGCATTCCTTCATGAAAAACAAAAAGAATTTCGTATGCAAGTGGCACTTTATCCACTTTGTTCGGATATAAAACTTTTAAAAACCCTTTTATTGTGAATTGGTCATTAGCCCTCAACTATTGGTTAGAATCCTAACGTGTCAAAGTCGTTGTCGATTCAGTTTTTTTTTATTTGAAATGTTGTGCACTTGAATTTCAGGAATTAAGATATTTTAGCTTTTGTCACTGGAGTTGGAGGCCAATTTAGAATAAAACCGCGCGCCGTCTTCTTCTAATGACTCCACTTGTCTTCTGTTTTTTTTTCCATAGTTTATTTATTTATTTATTTTTAAAAGTTTGGCCGGAGCACTTTAAATAACTAATAACCATAGAATATTTTGTTCATTGTACAGTATCATATAGCAACTCAGCGACTTCTGTCTCTATTTAAGTGGCCAAAAAAAAAAAGGTTTTTCTTTCATAGAAAAAGAAAAAGCATGTACAAATGATATACTTAACGGAATTTTTGATTATTTTCGATATTGATTAATCTTTGCAAAATATAAGAAAAGAAAAAAAGCTTTTTCATGAACTTACCAGAGTGTTTAACCCTTTGACCGTGAGAATAATGCTTGTTTCTATTCAAGAGACGCGCAGTGTACCTCAATGGTTTCGGATGTTGTATCATCTGTTGGCCAACAATCCTTCATAATAATCTACATTTTATGTGGTTTATACCGTTTTTACAGAAAAAGTTAATGAGATCTCTCATTAACACAATGAGTCTTGGGACTTCTTGGCATGTCACAAACACATTAACAGGGAAGATGTACATTAGGTTGGAGCGTCGAAAGTTGTTGTATCAATTTCGAATACCTCCATTTTTTTGCGTTTCGATGAGTAGAATAATTTGACATTAAAAAAAAAAGTTTGGATTAAGTCTTTAGCCCTCTACCTTAGCTCAAAGTTTCGAATTTTTGTAAAAAAATTTTTTTTTTCGGAAACGTTAAAATTATTTCACAATTTCGAAATAAATTATACGATATCATTCATGAAAAATATATATATATAAATAATATTTTAATTTTATTTAGACAAATAAATTAACACAAACTTGAAAATAAAAACTTAAAAATTCATAATACGCCATTCAGAAACTAACCCAATTAAACTTTTTATTTTTCAAGTTGTAATTTTTTTTTTTGTGGAAAAATGGCAATATATTTCGAGAATATATCTTATTTTTTATTCACCCGTCTCTGGCCTTTTCACCTGCTGCTGTTATTGAAGCTTCGATCACCATCTTCACACAGCGCTCAACAGCTTGAGTGTGACAAAGGAAGTCCAAAAATGACATTCCAATAAGAGATTTTTTTTTAGAAATTCTTCCAAATCCTGATCGCTAGTTCTATCCAACAAAGGGGTTGATGTAACTTGTGACTCGCTCCAGATAAAAAAGATTTCCATAGCGCAAATATATGAAAAATTTGAATTTATGTAGAACCTTTTCTCGAAAACGGCTAATCATACAATATAAGCTGTTGTACATTTTTTATAGGAAATTTAATTATCTTTCTTTTTACTACAAATATTATTTTGTAGGATTTATACTTTGGGAAATACAGAATAAAGCAAAAAAATTTACGACTTTTTTTCCAATTTTGCAAAACTTTGACCTGTGGTAGAGGGCTAAGAAAAACAATTTTTATTTTTTTATTTTTTACGGGTAGCTTACGTAACTACGCAACTTTTTAGTGCTATTCGAATAGCTAAATCGGAAAAAAAATTTGACGCTCCACCCTAATGTATATATCATGCAATTTTCAAAATAAGTATCTTGCTTTATTATAAAAGCAAAAAATACAACAATTCGCGCAAAGAAGTAAGATTTTAACTGCAATAATAAAACAAAAACGACCTTGAAAATATTAAAAAAAAAAAATGGCTGTTATATAATTATGTACCTTTTGACAATTATTTTTGAAATCAAGCAAAAAGGTTTATTTATAATTTTTATGATACAATAAATAAAAAAAACATATTATTGAAGATCAAATAAATATAAGACTATAATAAAAATCTAAATATTATGTTTTATTTTGTATGTTTTTATAAATCTAAAGCACGATTAAATTCAGTTATTTTTTGACACACTAATTTATTATCAGCTAGTTCCTCTTCCAATTGTGCCCGTAAATTTTGTAAATTTGGCATTGTCTGGCAATTGTTAATATTCAAAAGACTATGAAATATTACATCCCAAAGTGTTTTGTTAAGATATCTTGGTACATGTGTTCGGTGTGTCCATCCAGTGGGTTTCTTTAAAAGTTCCATATATTTTCCAAACAGCAATACATGAATAACACCAGCTAATCCGAATAAATCTAATTGATATGTCCATGGACGTTTCTCGCACATTTCAACGCATTTAAAACTTTCATTCTCATGAATGTACATGAATGTTTGTCCTTCTGGAAACAAATTCATGTCAATGGAGTTTCCAAAGTCAATAAGCTGAATTGTCGGTTGTTTTTTACCGAAAATTAATCTAGAAGAAGTAATAAAAAACATTTTTTTTTTGTTTATGGAATATTTATAGAAATCAACACCTTTAACCGGCATCTAGATAAAAAGAAATAAAAACCTCAGTTACAAATAAATACGCAGAAACATCAACAAGTAACAAAAAAAAACTAACCCAATATCACAACAGATGACAAACATTAGTGTGCAATTATGCACATGCAAACTGATTTTGTTAATACATCAAGGAAAAAATAGGCAGTACCAGAAAAATGAGTGTACTTAATGTACATTTTTTTCATAAAATTCAATTTTAGATATAGTTTGCGAGTTCCACAAATTCGTGCTAGTATACGTCTGTGAAATGGTAACATCTCAAACAGAGAACCAGTTTTTGATAACAGATTATCTTCGCTAGGTTTTCAATATTCGTTGGAAATTGATAGAAAGCAACGAAATCGGTGCCTGAATTTCCATACAACGAAGAAACTAAAAAACAACATAGCGAAGCAGTCCTTTATTAACATGAAATCTTCAGGGTGTAAGGTTGATAGAGCAGATCATCATGGAGGACAACTGTAGTTAACGAAAATGAGTTTGTCACGGTTTGTTGAATGGACTTCAAGTCAAACGTCAAATGGAACAAATTATTTATGTGTCACGACATTTCGTCCATAACAAAGGTCACCACAAATAAAGTGATAAAAAGAATCTGATTTATTTAACATGGGTTCACATTGGGTTTTTGTGAAATTAAACGCACGGTTAATACACATATAATGTGGGTAGACATTGGAATGGAATTTTGTTACCAGCGAAAGTGTGAAAAAATCAAATGGATTTTTGTTCGTTCGATTTCTTTTTGTTATATCTAAAAATAATTTTTGTAAAATTTTTGAATGCGGTATTATTTCTATTACTTAGTAGTAACACATTGCAAAATTGTAACAAAATCAGTACAGCAATTTACGAGATATAACATGGCAATAACCAAAAATAAAGCAGTTTCTTCAAGAAACGTAAAAACGCTATTTTCGTTATTTGAATTTTTAGGCAAAAACATGGAATGTAGTATTATAGCAGTAGCTTTATACATTACAACATTGTATGGCTGCTATGGCGAATCCTCTAGGGAATCACACCTGCACCAAATTTAAATCTGTCCATCCCCTTAGGCTCTAGTCCGATGTACACCTGGCACACAGGGAGGCGAAGGATAGTTTGACGGAAACTCCTTTTTTTGGAATTGGCATGATTTTTGTCGATTTGAGGGAGGTTTGCCATTTTTCTATTAATTAACCTCAGACCATATTTGCTGTAATTCGGCTATTCAAAATAAATTACAAACTGTCGTTAAGAACAGTTGAAGTGGTAAGTGTCAAACACGAAACAAAACCTAATTTTTTTCAACTGATCATTTTGGGGGTATTGTTAAAAAGTTAAGAATAGTATACTGATCCCGAATTAAAAGTTTAAATATTGTGTTCTTTTTAACTAATTAAATACAAAAAACTACCTTTTGGGGGGAGGTAGTTTCATTTTCGTTTTTAAGATGATTACACTTAGATTCTGTTTAGAATGTGACTGCAGTTTGTAGGTGGAAAGGAGGCGACAGTCAGGAAGAAAACATAAAAATTGGATTGAGCAGTCACGTTTCATATCCGAAATGTTCGATTAATACCATTTTTTTCATTTTTGGCTTGTTCGTTGAAGGGTAAGGTAGATGAGAATATAAATTAAAAATATGTTATTGGTCAAGGGGAGACGCAAAAAATGCTTATTGAATTGGTGGATTGATAACAACCAAGATACTGAAGCAGATTTTATTACTAAAATTGCAATTTCTGCCATTTACTGCCATTTATTTATTTATTTAATATATAAACTCAGGCTTCATGGTGCTCAGAATCAAATATTTCAATTCACAGATATTCCATCATAGTTCAACGATACACATTACTGAAAAATTTCGAGTGCAGACACGACATGACTATTCACTAAGTAGTGAACAGTCACAATCTAAACAGGGTCTTACGATTGCAATAATTTTCTATTAAACAGAAATTGTCTGTACAGGGCTCTTGGGATAGCTTCGTTCAAAACAGTGGTGCCTGTGTATACTTCATACTACTGAATTAAAAAAAATTGACACTGCAAAACAACCAACCTACTGATATACGAAAAGGAAATGTTGTTGTAATTGTAATTCAGTTTTATTCTCTCTCATTTCTTAACTGGTGAACTGTTGTGGTTGTAGCCTGTGCCGTAATGGTTGGTTAGTAAGTATGACTGCAACGCCGAAAGTACAGAGATTGAAACCAAACCCCTGCCACCTAAAAATACAAGTTTTGTTTCACGCATACTGCATCTATCGAAGAATTGGCAAATCCTCCAACCAAGAGTATCTCTTCTCATTTTTTGTATTGCCAAAAAATGGTTCATAAATACAAACATAAGTAGGCGGTAATAAAAGAAAATATTTTCTCCTGCCATCTTCCTGCATTGCGGCAAAAAAACAAAAACCACTGCAAACTTGGTCGCATTGTGACTATCATTTAGCTTTTATGAACACAGTTGTCAACTGCTATTATGTAAAGAAAATGCAGTCTGTTTTAATTTATGAACTCAAATCTTGCAGGAGTCGTCTGAATTTGACAGAAAATTCTTTCTTACCAATAACACGCACATAGGAATGATTGAGAGTTGTGAGTCACTAGCCTCTACACGAGTTGTCGCGCCACCGTGTCAAATAGGGTACCTGGAGTAGTTTCGCTAAAATAAAGACAATTGATCGATGGTATTTTATGCATTTTTGACCTAAAATTCATTCACAACTATCGTTCCATGCGATGGCTCGTGTAAAATGCAAGAATTTTTTTATGACAAAACACTGTACAACGAGCAAAACGTATCTTCATTTAGTACGGTGTTATCAACTTTCAGCAAAATAATCATGAAAAATTTAAAATAAAATTTCCTATAGAAAAAAAGCTTACAATTTATTTTACATTGAGTCATTTTCGAGATCTTGGTTAAAAATTTTTTTAAATTGCGACTGAAGCATAATAAATTTGTTGTTAAGTATTCAGCTAGCAACTCAATTCATCGGCAAATTTTTGTATTATGAAAAATATTTATTGTTTTGCTTAGTAATAAAATATTTTTAAAATATACTTACTTTTCCATCAGTACAAAGTTATCAGGTTTAATATCAGCGTGAATTATATTTGATGCATGTAGATGATCCATTATAAGTAACAACTGGCTGGCCATATGCATCACAACGTACTCATCAACATTTTTTAATGTCTCTTTTTTGATTTTATTACAAACAGCGATAAGTGATCCGTAACGTGAGAACTTTGAAAATAGAATGCTTGCATTATTCCCAATCAGAGCATGTTCGACTTTCATAAAACCAGATATCTAAAATTAGATAATTCAATATCAGAAGAAGAAATTGAATAGAAGACCACAAAAACTTTTAATAATAAACGTATAATACAGTCAAATCATGTTTTGATATCACATAAACTGTAGCAAACTGGACATTGCATTTTAGTGTTCTTCGAACTGTAAAGCACACAAAGATAATTCAGCGTATTTCAGAACTTCCCCCATTTTCCCCTTTTATGTTAAATTTTATTGGTCGGAAAAGGTGTGGAGTATGAAGTTTTGAATGTCATGGGTCCAACTGTTTGCAGTAGAACGGTTTAAATGAAAGGCACTTTAAGGGATACTCGTATTTGTCACTCGTATTTGTCACTGTCTCGAATTTGTCTTAGGTAGCATAGAGGCTGGGGGTTCGATACCAGGCCTTCGGCATGGTAATCCAAACCACTTAAAATTATGCCAAAAGACACTACGCTTATTACCTAGTTTTTTAAGCAAAACCCAAGAGACTGGAATAAATTTTTCCGAATCAGGTATCATCAGGTATGTCTATTCCGAAATATGTATCAATTTGACAGTACTAGAATTAGAATTTAGATTTACTTCTGTGAAAATATCAATTGGTGCCGATTTGAGCCATTTATCAGGTATTACCTGATTTCGAGGCCCTACCTAGAACCGAGCACTAACTTTAATTCGATACAAAATTTACAGTACTAAGGTTACAAGTTTTTTACTTTGAGGAACAATCATAAAAGTCCCTCTTGTTACAATTTTGTGTGATTTTTTTGTTTAGTTTGACTGTACAATTTGTTCAACTTAGGATTTAATTTACAAGCCTCTTTGATAAAGCAAAAAAAACAACAACAACTTACCATTTCTGGATTATGAAGTCGACTTTGTAGTTCTAAACAGATGTAATATTCCCATAAGTTAGCTGGACGCTCTTGTTTCAATGCAAAAAATTTTCCACTATGAGATTCTTTGGCACTGTAAAAATAAATACAAAAAACATTCTCTTAAAAATATTTTATGTAGGTACTTCAAATTTAAATTTTACCTATAAACAGATCCAAATGTACCCTCTCCAATGAGTTTAACAACATTAAATACTTTTCCATTCAATTCAACTGTGGTGTCTTTTTTTAAAGGTCTAACCTTACTCACCAGCTTACATGTTGGTAAAGTTTTAATAAATGATATAATCTCGACTTGATTTAGAAACGCATCTATCAGATCATTATTAAATGGATTAACATCTCTAGCCATGCAAATATTATCAATAACATGTTGGGTATGATCCATATCAACTTCTTGATGGAGAAAGTAATTGAAATTCTCATCAGGAATTTCATCTTGTGATTCTGGACTCCAAGCATGTCGAGTAGTTTGTGGTGTTTTGGGTGTTTTTGTATAGTAAATACTCTTTCCAAAAATATCAGGTTCTTCATCTGATTCTTGAATTTCAATACATTCAGTTGAACGTGAGACTTTTGTTTGTTGGCTGGAAATTCCAAAAGCTACCGAAGAGTTTGTCAGTGGCCGAACAAACTCTTCAGGAACCGACGAGGACAGAGCTGACGGAACATTTAGATTATCAACTATATTAATCGACTCTCTTTTGATTTGCGATTGATGGAGATCATAATTTGGCAGCAAAGTAGAGTTCTTTATCATGCTCAGATTCACTGCAAATGCCTCCGTTCTGATATTATCCTCAAAAAAACAATCTGTCTTAAATTGAGATTGGCGACTTGAAGTCGTCGGCATTGGAAAATCGACTTCAGCATTGGTCTTATAGTTTGTGTTCTCTATTGAACTAAGGCTCTTCAGTTGTGGCGACGAATAACTAGCCTGAAGTTTGTGTGTTTCTGAATTTGAATTATGTGTCAATTTTAATTGAGGCTCCTCAAGACCAAGATGAGATATCTTATTCGATAGACCACTTTTATCCGTATCTTCATGTATTTGAAATTTTGATATAGCTCCTGTGGTGGTTGATAGGTTGGGAAGAAAAGATGTATTTTTCTGAGCCATTGATCGATCTTCATTGACCATTGGAATTTTATAGAGAGATGATTTTTTATACAAATCTGGTGACAAATTTAACATAAACGATTTTTCTATATTTTCTTTGTCATCTGTGTTTTGGTCTTTTGATTTAAATTGACAATCGACAGTTCTAAAGCTCGCTAAGAGACTGTCACACGGGACATTCATCATAGACGTGTCTTTTAATTTATTTTCCTTTTTTTGTCTATTTTTTGATAAATATGCAACAAACGAATCTTCTTGCGGTTTATTTTCACCAATAGCAACACTAGGGAAACCAGATAAAAATGAATCTTTTGTTGTTTGTTTGTATTTTTCTGGAGACAAATCTAAACAAGTATCGTTGGAAAATCCTGGTAAAAATGAATTTTCCATTGTGTTCTTTGATTTTTGCTTTGCCACGTTGATTGGACAGTTAGTTGATATATTTGGCAAAAATAATGAATCTAAAGTTTTATTCTTCTTTACTTCATTGCCATCGATATTTGTAGAGAAAAACGATTTAGATGGAGTTTTAACATCCGACACACGCTTAACAATACGCTGTGGAGAATCATCCAATTTCAAAATTGAACGCCCTGGAGAATCTTGAAATTTCATAAATGCCGAAGATGTGAAAATTGAATTATGAAGAACAGCTGGTATTGGAGAATTGGTGGTATTTTTTTTTGAGGGTTCCAAATTTGTTTGCCTATCGAAAAAACTCATATCTTCGCCACACGATATGATTTGATTTTTCGACGAAGGAGCTTTTATTTCGCTTTGGGCATATTTTATCGAATCTCTTTCTTCTATTACGTCTGGAAAATGTCTCATTTTTGTGATTAAAATCTTTGGAACTGTTTCAGTTTTATCTTCGAAAATTCTCACAGCTGGCATAGTTGGTACAGTGTCTTCTGGTTGTTCAAGACGAGAAATCTCATTTGGATGCTGCGTTCCACGTATGGAAGTGTCTTTGTTCTGATGAATTGATATCATTAACTTTTCACTAAAGTCCTTTTCCGCAATTGATTTGTTTTCATCGACAGTTTCCAAAGTACATATATTTCCCATTAATGGCAATCGAGATTGATGAACATCAACATCAAAATCGGGGGTGTTTATGGAGAACTTAGTGCTACCAGTCGATCCGGTTGCGTGCTCTGAAGTTTCCATTATAGTTGAAAGTTGCTTTCCACGAAGAGTTAGACCAGCGTCATTATAGTCAGGTGATAAAGCCAATGTTGCAGGGCAATTTTGATTATTTGTTGCGGGATTAGGAGCTGGGATAGGAACAGCAACATTGTCCATTTCTGGCAAATTGAAATTTGTTGGTTGTCTGTCGGAGGCGTTAGTTAATTTTACGACTTTAGAAGGAGCCTTTGGTGTGCTTATTGAGTGCGGTTTAATGAAACAGTTGAAAACTTGAGTTGAACAAGATTCATTGGCCTCATAATTACTTTCTTCATCTTCGAAAACTTTGAAGTTATTCTTCTGAGGCTCAGGAGCTGTTGCAGGATAATTATTTTGTTCATCTTCGAAAATTTTAAAGTTATTCTTTTGAGGCTCAGGATAATTATTTTGTTCATCTTCGAAAATTTGAAAGTTATCCTTCTGCGGCTGAAGAGCTGTTGCAGGAGAGGAGGGAGCTTTAAACCCAAATTCTTCAACATCATCTTCATGGAATGTATTTATTCTAATCGACTCTTGCAAGTCAGACAAGTTTGGCTTTTTTAATATACTTTTGCGATGGTTCGAAGTTGCAGGCAATTCTTCTTCATTTTTCCTCACTGTCTGTAGCAACGGTTCGTTCTTGGAATTTGGTAATTGAACAATCGAATTTCTTGTCGGAAAGATGCTTGTTGGAAAGAAACTCTTTCTTCTAACACCATCTAACGGATTACACAATGTCTCCTCCATTTCTTGTGTTATAGCAATAGTTTCATTGCAATCGTATTTTATTTTCCTATTACCATTCTTCCAACGTTGGTATAGTATTTCTTCAAATTGAAATTCCTCCCCCGATTTCGAAGGATAGCTTAGTTTAATGTCAATTACTAACTTACTATTTCCGCTTGATAAACTCTCCAGAGGATCAAAATCTGTGTCTGTGGGTGATTTTTCCCCAACCATTGGAATATTACTTTTTGCAAAATTTGGATACATTCTCATGCCCGTTGCGATGTTGCTTTCCCAGATAGTGTCATATTTTTTGGTAAATTTGTTCTCAATTTTTTTATTTTTGCACCAAAAATAACAACCAAGTTCTTCGAGAGAGAATTCCATATTTGGTTTAGGATAGATTAAACATTTGTCGTACGATGGATATGATCCTTGTGTTAATTGATTCTCTGTGGTGACAGGGACAATCCAGTTTTCTTGTGGTACATTGCATGACTTAAACCCATCTATATATACAAAAGATTTAAGTTCGCTTGCTTTTCTTTTTATCGGAGGATTATCTTCTTGATCTTCGAGAATTTCGAATCCAAGTTCGGAGCGAGGTTCCGAAGTGAAAAGTTTTTTTTTCTTAGCGACAGCTTTGCTCCAGGGACCAGCCTCTTTCATATTCTCTTGATTTCGTGTATTATCTAAAATTGTTTTAACAACAGATGTATCGGTAGCGAACTCAGCTGCTGCGGGAATGGCACAAGGCAAATTCTCGTCGTCATTAAACACTTGAATGGAATTTTGATGTTGCGAAGGTGTTGTCGATTTTAACTGAAACAAATTAAATTTTTATAAAAACATCGCAATAGGTTATGGGCCTAGGAGACCATTATAGTTATTTTAAATTTTAATTTTAACCCCAGTTTCACAGCCAACAGTTATCTTAAGTCGAACTCAATTTTCCTATTGTGGCCACTTAAGTCACTTGATCAGATTATGAAACAGGTCCAAAATAAAGATTTGAAACATTTTGTTTATAGTTTTTCTAAATGTCGTATTTTTTTAGGAATATATTTAAAACAATTGAAAGTGCGTCCTTTGGACATGATAATAGTAATATTCGAAAAATATTCGTTGAGGGCTTTTACACCACGGAAATTTGGCATTCATTACTTTTAGACTACATTGACTCGGAAGGAACGGAACACAATGCAGCAAAACATTGTAAATCTAAAGCTGAAATTATTTTATCCTTCGATAAAACCTTTTCAGTGTGTATCATTTGGATGAAATTTATTGTTTATTTCTGTGCCATCGAAAATTAAAAAAAAAAAATTGTATGTAGTGGTTGAATCAAAGAAAGAAGCTGGATACTTTTTCGAGTGAAAGAGCTTTACAGAATGTATTAATCCCTGCGGAATAAAACTGTTTCGGAACAGCTATTAAATCAATTTTTGTTTTCCAATCGAGAGAATGTAAAAATTGATCGTCAAATACTATGGGACTTTGTAAACTTGGAATAGGAAGCACATTTTTATACAACCCTATTATTATTCCAAATCAATTTTTTACAAAGTGCAAAAGATTCATTGGCTTCAAAAAAGTAATATCCTAAATGCGGGGAATACAACAAAATATTTCTGTTTATAAACAAAAAAAACCTACCTTTACAGTACCAGGATTAAATCTTTTTACAGCTGCTCCCGTTCGAATGGTACCAACTTGCTTCTTATGGGATTTCAATGATATTAAAGCACTACGTTTTTCCTGCATGGAACTTTGATATTTTTCCTTGGAAAGGTCATCATTATAGAGAATCCTTTGTGACATGGTAAATCCGAAATGTTGATGAGCTTCTTGAAGTTCTTGTAATGGCTGAGCATGACAATCAAGTCCTTTTCGAAAAATCTGTTCAGCGCTGCGGAAATCACCCATTAAGTCGTAGTAGTATGCCCAGCAGATGTATAAATCAGCCACCATTGTTCCAATTCCTTGATGATAGAGTTTTTGATAGCATTCCTGGGGTTTTTCGTGGTTGTCGATCTTAAAAGATTGAATTATTTTCGAAATAAGACTTACCATTTTAATTAAAAAACTCACATATTTTATATATAATTTAATCATTCGTCTATCCTGATGGTAACGTTCATCCTTTTCAAACTTTGTCAAACACTTGATAAGTACTTCGTCCAAACCAGACTCCTTTCCACCTGATGGATAGCTCTGTTCTATCCAATAAATATACTCAAACCATGGTTCTAAAGGATCTTCGCCGGCATAATTTTGAATGGCATCTTCGTAGTAGCGCCTTTGTTGTTGAAGTTCTTCTTGAGTTTCGCTGTGGAGTGCGGCCTGAAGAATGCTGGCATTTCGACCAGCCGCCAGAGGTTGTATGTTCTCTTTGGCATCTTCGAAATCCATTATTATTCTTAAAAAAGTTCTGGTTTATGTTTTTTTTATAGATGTAAATTTAATTATTTATTATATTTCGTTGAGATTATCCAAGTCCAACTGACTGCTTTAAATTTTCAAATTTGCAAAATAAAAAAACAAAATGGAGTCGTACTCCACAGATAATCAAATACAGGATAATTCAGAGGAAATTCCAATCTTCGGCGGGAAAATAATCTGTGGTGAATTTTAAAATGCTATGATATTTTATGGTGAGTATAATGAACTTTAAAAAATATTGGTAAAATTTGCTGCTATATTAAAAAAGAAAACTATCTCCTACATTGTGTTAGCTGGAACATTTGGATAGAAAACTCATCAGTTTGATTACTATCAATGGAACCACTCTTTTTCAAACAACACCACACTGCAGCAAATTGTAGAAAAATTGTGTCAATTTGACATAAAGGAGGTGGATGATAACGGGGAAATGTCAAAAACTAAAGTCAAATGAAGGCTTTTTATCAGTTGGGTTAAAATGACTTAAATTTGATCCCAAGTTAGATTTTTGACACTAATGAGGTGAATACGTACGTGTTCCGATTGTACAGAACGATTCTGAAAACAAATCCGGAATATGCCTGTTTGGTAACTTTTTTTTGACAAATTTCCCAAACCGTAGTTTTTTTCCTATGGGTTTTGACAGCAAATTGTGAAATTTTGTGAAAAATTGTACAAATTCACAAGAAATTTCACGTTGCCCAACTGACCTAATTTCTCTTCTTTTCAAAAGATGAACTGTCATTCCGACACCGATCGAAAAGGCCATTTGAAACGCTTTTTCTATCAGGCTATGCAGCAATGAATAAAACACACCTATTGAAATTTTAATCCCTAGTAAGAAGGAAATGGCCGCCTAACTAAGATAGTCGAGTATCCAGTATGTTTCTGAAGGCAAATCAGCTGTTGTTGACATTTCTCATAGGATAGATGAGTATCCAAAATTTTTTAGGATAGCTTGATATTTATTTTTTGGCAACAGCTGCTTTGCCATCAGCTGTGATTTTACAAATGTTTATTGCTTTGGATACAAACCTGAACGCGGCCAATGTTTAAAAATAAATCTTGTGATCAAAATAAATTAATTCAATTTAATTTGATCCAGTGCCTGTTCATTAGTGAGTACGCAGACAACTCATAAATTAAACCAATCGAAAAAATCAAGCAAATTCCTGGCAAATACTTAAAACGATGCAATACCCTTGCGATTTTTAAGAAACTAGGTGGGGGACATATGTGGTACCGAGGGTGCCAGTAAAGAGTAAAGAGCATGGAGATGTTCCTTTTCATTTTAAAATCGCTGTCGTCTAAAAGCAATAAAATGGAATTCATTGGGACTTTAATTCTGAACAGATCTATTGTCAAATAAGTGTTAACATACCGCTTAAAAAAATGCCCCTTTGTTAAAAGGGAAATTTGTAGAGTTTGGAAGTCGAATGTATTCGAATTTCGAACGGTTTAAAACAGGGACTCAAGTGTTTTCCCAGGGGTCAACATAAGCGAAAACTGATTTATTTTATTACGATTTATTTATTTTGAGAATCCCAGGTTTAAAATACCTACATTTTATTTTTTAATACAACAAAATGATTACATAAAATTTTGACTGAAATTATTGCTACCCAATAAATTGGTAAAAAAAAAACAATTTTTTGGCAATTTATTTTTTGTAAAATTACGAGTTACAGGTCGTTATTTTAAAATTGTATCGGATAATACAGGTGAAGATTTCTACAGAATTGACTTTCTGAAAAATAAAAGAGTTCAAATCATTCCTGAAAAATAGGACAAAAAAGGAGATATTATGTTCAAACATGGTTTGAGAAAAAAAAATTAATCATCATTGTGTTTTTTATTTCTTAAGGTCTTTCTGCTCGTAAACTTACAAATAAGTTTTAAGACACTTCTAAGTCATATGGCTTAAGCAAATCTGCCAAATTTTTCACTTTAGTTTTAACATTATGCTCCTGTCTGGGAGAACGCCATTTTTTCATGTCTAAAGTCAACATACCACCAATTATTTCCTGAAAAGAAGAATAATAATTGTAAATTATTACTAATTTTTGTAATTTAATAAAAAAAACTTTTACCGTCAAATTATTCACTCATTTCAATGTAAATACATCTGGATTTAAGTATTAAACTGGACTAGTCGAGCGAATAATATGGCGGTTAAACAATTATGCATTTCTGTATACCTGAGCAAAATACAATGGAAAGTTTTCTTGATTCTCAATTACGTGAGCAAATCCAAAATCCATTCCGAAATTCACCCAAAAATATGGCAATCCACAAGGAATGGATTTTCTTAAGCTTTTGTCCTTCAACGTCACAAGCTGTTTATTTTTCGACCATTCATACTCGCTTTCTTCTATGGCTTTTTTAAAATAAAAAGGTGCCATTTCAAAATCATTCGATGGCAAACAATGTATCACCATGTGTGGCCTCTTCTGGAGATATCGAGCAGTTTCAAAAAACAACACATCTTGTTTTCGTTTAGCAAACAATTTTGTCAAAATTCTTCGATAGTTTGAGATCTCTTGCCAGACATCTTCATCTAGCTCTGTTGAGCATGTATAATGATCAATGGGTATAATTAAACAGTGGTTTACCTGGAGTCCCTCATGCCAAGGAAGAGCCAGATAAACATGTTTTCCTACTGATACAACGAGTTCTTTGTTCATTTTTTCCATGTTAAAGCACTTGTCACAATTATTTAGCTTTCTGCTTTGACGGGTTTTATTGCGAATTTCACGCAGTTTATCATTATCAGACTCGCCGTGCTTTGTATTGCCAAATATATCATCGAAGTCCTCATTGAAATGTTTGTGCTCCTCTGCGGCTTTAACAGAATCGGTAGTTTTACTCTTCTCTCGTTCAAACTGAAATAAACATTTTCAACTATAACAAATTTGAAACAGGTTTTTTTAGAAACTTACCTTGTTTTTAAGGTCCTGCTCATCGTCAGCGGTTGAGTTGGGAAAACGTCCACCAGATACATTAGTATGAGATTTTCGATGAGTTTTATTCCTAAATTTGTTAATTTCTTTCTCATTCCCAGTTGTTTGTTCCCTCAAATGTCGTGCTGACTTAAGTTTACTTTTTAACTCTTCAGCCAGTTCATTGTTGTTTAATAATTCAGCTTTCATTATCTTAGCCCCGAGTTCATTCATTTGCTGATCTGTTAGGAATTCTGGTGCTATTTCCTTTTCCGAAATACTCGATACACTTGCATCTTCCTCTTGATATTTTTTAGCAGGAGCATTTGTTTCTTTTTTTTTAACCCAGCCATCTGAAGCTGATTTATAACTTCTAGAAGAATACTTCACATTGTTATCATAATCATCATCACCATCATCATGAAAATCATCTTTTGGTTTTCTAAAAGAAGGCAATCCACTTCCACCATCTTTCCAATGCGGATTAAGCTCTCTACTACTCTTACCAGGCTCATACGTTTCCGTGCATTGTTTTTTCGGCAAAGGCTTATTTTTAGAAAACGTTTTTAGCATTACTGAACTTGTCATCCAATCATCACGAATAACTTCTAGAGAGCATGATCTTTTTTGTGGGACAATTTCTCTTTCTGAGCTACTTGAATTGGAATGTTGCTTTTGCTTTTCCAAACTCAAACGAGACTCCTGTTTGTTTTTTTCCTTGTCTGACTTTCTATGCTTTTTATGGCTACGTTTATCTTTATTTTTCTTATTTTTTTCTTTCTTTTCAGAATCTTTTAGCTTTAGAATAGTGCCCCCTTTTGGTAATTTATTTGTTTGTTTTTTATCACCGTTTCTATCCTGTTTAAGGAATAATATTTTTATTTTCTGTTTCATGGTATAAAAAGGGGTCTATAGTAGATAGGTACCTACCCTTTGAAGTAGTTCTTCACGAATTTTCCGTAAATCTTCTAGGGCCTTTTCTTTAGCTAGTTTGAATTCCGATTGATTCATTTTCTTCTTCAAAAAACTTATATTTTTAATTTCTTGCAATAATTCAAAAAGGATAAAACCAAAATACAGAAAAGCAGAGTCCAAGTGTTCCTGTCAAATTTGAGTCTTCTGTCAAACGCTTGTTTACCCCAAATGTATGTTCAGGTGCGCAGTTGTATTTTTTTTAAGTTCAAGGCGCCAAGGTATAAGGTAGAACTAGAATGGGTGGTAGCTATCGGAAGCTAGTGTCAAAACCGAACGAAAAGTTGCTTGCCAAAACGTCAAATTCATAAGTCACCCATAATGCACTTGAGTGGTTGGAAGTGATTTTTTTTAATTTTTGAAGCTAGCTGTCAGTCGATCGGTGAGCGCTCTCACGTCCGATGCCAAAAGTTAACGAAAAATAAACGAAAAGTTCCACTTTGCAATTATGTGCGCGTCATATGAATTTCTTGTTTTCGCTCGGTTTCGTACGACCACGTACGTTGGCTTCCGCCTATTCTAGTTCTACCTATAGGTTCCCCCACACCAACGCGAATCTTTCGTGGCGACGACGAAAACAACCACGTGTTGTTATTGTTGTTTTCGTGGTCGCCAACAAAAATTCGCGTTGGTGTGGGGGGAACCTTAAGTTGTACGGTGTTCACATTTCACTCACTCCGCGGGACTCATTTGGCGTCTTTTTATTTGAAATCACTTAAACCTTATGATAAGAAAGAAATAAGTAGTCTAATGAGGCTGGATTTCTGAATGAGCTTTTCGATTGGTGTCGAAATGACAATTCTTCTTCTTAAAAGAAGAGAAATTTGCGTCTGTATCTGTTTTCAGAATCCTTCCAGACGTTTTCACACGTATCAAATCGTTCTTCTGTATTAAGAATCGAAAAGGCCATACATTTACAAGAAAAATTGTTATGGGACCGCTTTTATTTCTTTAATTCGAACATGAGAATACTTTTTTCATGGATGTAACTATTTTTTAATAGAGTTCGCAAGATCGAATACAAAAGTAGTGGTAGGTTTTTTCTCAGCGTTCGGTGGTATATTAAAATTTTAATATCTTCGGCTTAATACGTAAAAATGCAAACTCCAGTTTTTCAAATTTTAGAGGGTAGTAAAAAAAAAAACAATACACATTTACACAAGGCTCTCTTTTTCTCCTTAGGATCCTGCAATAACTACGGTACATTGAAGCAATTAAAGCATTTTGTACAGAATATATTTCTTAAGTAAATCTCAATATCGGCCAAAAGTGGACATTGCAGATTTACGCATTTAGCCGACAATATCGATCTTCAAATTTTAAGTCGGCAAAATATAGTCATCCCTTTTGAATTCCATCGTAATTGGGAACTTTTCCAAATTCCGAAAAAAAACTTTCACCGAGTCCGTTTGTAATGACATTTTCCACTAGTTTTTTTCGGGATTCGTCACAAATATCCGATTACGATAGAATTCGTGATAGGGCTGAGTATATAGTAATATCTTTAAAAGGAAACGTGATAAGAACTTGTATCTTACCGATTACAATCCTCCATGGTTGTCCTTCAGGTGACCGCAATTGAACTTTATAGGAACCTTTCTTGCCGAAATTAATTGAGTAACTGGTAGTTCTGAACCCGAGGAATACGATATCTATTAACGTGTTTTTCACTGTTACATCATTTTTTTTAAATTTTACTTTTTCATACAAAAATTGTAATATTTTGAAATCTGGACATTGTGTACAGAAAATATTTAATTTATTAAATTTTATATTTACAAAGTATTAATATTATTTAACAGCAAACAATTCAAAGCAGCTATATTTGCTATTTCGATTGTAAAAATTCAACAAAATAATGAAATTTATTCACCCTGTTACAAAGTAACAATAATTATAAATGTAAAATATGGAAAGGATAGTTTTTTTTCGTTAGGAGTGGGATCATAGAGTACATATATAACTAAGAGAACCGACTAAAAGAATTCGTTCTCTTTCACCATAAGATCTTCATTCAGCAAAAGTTTTGTAAAGAAAGAAACATTTTTTGGGCAAATATTTATAAAAAAAAATGAGTTGAATTTAAAAAAAATATATTTTAATAAAATTCCTTATTTTAATCTTTTAAGAACAAAAAATAAACTAAATAAATAAAAACAAATTCAGTAATATTTATGAATATTTCTCTTGAAAATAAATCAATAAATAAAATAATGGGGCGTTAACTCCGTTAGTTTAAGTAAATTTGCAGGTGTTTCTGACGGTCGCTTCTCTAGATGATATACTTACTCTATGGTTTAGACAAATATGACTTTTGCAAGCAAGCTCAAAAGCCAATCGCCAATTCATATCTCGGCAAGTGTGGAAGAACATTTCAATTATCTAGTGTATCAGCTCGCACAGATCGAAAATGCGAATTTTATATCTTTTTCTTTTTGATTTAAGGAAAGAATATTTTAGGAATAAATGTTAGTCATATTATGTAAATAATGTATGTTAATATACAGAATTGCTTCTTTTCTGAGGTAAATTTTGTAATTCTTCTGAATGCGTCGTAAATCTGAAAAATACATCTTAAATTATTTACGGATTAGTGATATCGATCTCCTTCCAATCTGCGAATGATAAGATTTGACAAGGCAGATGAGATAATTTTGCCTTTTGTTATTCAAAATATAGATTATATTCTGTTGTGTAGTTTGATATGTTTCCAGGTCGCAAAAAGAGATGTGACGATTTTAATTAAAAAAAAAAAAAAAAAACAATAAACATAATAAATAAAAAATAATAGGCCTAGATGAATTATTCGATATTTATGTTTACCATTTTGAGCGCTTCGACCAATCTTTTGGTGTCCAGTGTAAACATTTCGAGTCAATTCGTATCTTTCTATTATCCATGGCCTTTTTGTGTTGATCGATGATCTCGCGACTTATGCACACAATGTACTGTCCCTTATAGTAGTTGATCAAATTCAGATTTTGAAGTGTCGAGATAACGTCCTCCTTTTTGATACTAGTCCCTTCGCATATGTCACTAGAATATTTAAAATGATTATAGTCTCGAGTTTATTCATCACTTACGCCCATATTATTTACACGAAACATCCAGATTAAAATTTAAATTTGGATGTATTTACATTGAATTTGTATGATTTACATCTGGATTTAAGTTTTAATCTGGATGTATCGAGTGAATATGGCGGTTATACTTACTTGATTGTAATATGAGGCTTTTCACTTTCTCCTGACGGTTTTTGAGCTATAAAAATTTCCAATATTGTCTGAGCCCAGTACGAACGATAAGATAAGAGCCCCAAATCAGATAATGGTTTCTCTGGAGATCCCGTTTTTCCTTCAAACTTTGATAGTTCGTAACTAAATTCAATAAGCAGTTTGCCGTATCCTTTTCGTTGATACGGTGGCATGGTCAAGATGCAAGCAACATTGTAGTCTTCAGTGCTTTCTTTTTCTTTTGAGAAGTATCCCACAATATGAAAACCCCTCGAGTCGAACTCAGTCATGACATAGAAGAGAAACGGATCGGTGTCGTAGTAAAGCGTCTTGTGATCTAGAAAGAGCTTTGCCAGAAGGCAGAGATTCTGAGCGTAAACCTTGTTTTTTCGACCATCTATTTCGAAAAACGATATAGTATGCTTTCGATAGATTTCGTTTCCCGGAGGATGTCGCAGGTTACACTTGATCAAGTGACGTTCAAGGCATTTTCTGCTCTTGCGGTATTTGAGACAGAATTCGCATATGTAAATGCAGGGTGTTTGACAAAGTTCCTGAGGATAAGGTGAGAAGTACCAAGGTTTTATACGATTCCTACCAAGCTCAATCATTTCTACATTCTTCATGCGAGTGACAACGTCATCTTGGTGTATGACCATGCTCCCGGACTGCCGAGGCGTGAGACCATCTTGTGAATTTTCCTCCGGTATTTCAACTACTGGAGCTGCCTGTGGAGTTAGCTAACAATGGAATATTATATTAAACAAAAAGATGGTTTCGATTTTTTTCTACCGACTTACTTTTCTCTTTCGGTTGATTTTCTTTTGCAAGGCCGCTGCTAAAACTGCGTTTCCATTAACAATTTCATTGTTTAAAGGCACAGGACTGGTGGGTCGCGAAACACTATTTGTCCCGGCTAAGGAATGGTGCTTTTTTGGAGTTGTAACGCCAGTGCTCGCCCCAGTAGTTGTGCCATCCCGTCGTGGAAACTGAACTTTTCGTGTGTCAAGATCTTCTTCTTCTACCCATTCATCTAAGCGTTTGTTAACTTTAAAAAAAAAAATTTTTTTTGTGTGGGCAACAAAAAATAAGTAAATGTGTTTTGTGACATACAATCGACATAATGAACATAGAACTGCCGCTTTCCTTCACCGTCCTTAATACTAACAATTTCTGCAAGTGGCCAATCATCAGTTTTGTGCATACGAACTGGAAGCCTGCAACCTTCAGTAAGAGCTGCCTAAAAATTGTTTTAACAAAAAAAAAACAACAGAAGACCAGTTAGAATGTACGTAAGGGCTTAAATAAGAGATCTGAAATGTTCACATCTTTTATGGGAACTGCAGTGTCTGGAAAAGCCTTAAAAACAAAACATGTTTACATTCTTACCGTAGATTCACATATTGATGAAAAATCTTCATCAAAATCTAGTTTTGATGTGACTTTCATTGAAATTTTTTTGTCGAGTACTTGCACAAATAGACTTGTTTTAAAGGATAATTACTTATCCTTTTGGTTAATTTTGTTAAGTTTTGAGATGAAAATAACATTCACAATCACAATTTATAAAACAAAGTTTTTTATTTTTTAAAGAAATATTAATCAAAGACTATCATCACCAAAAAGAGACGAGACCAAAGATACTGAACTATAAAGATTGGAATCTTTCGTTCCATCCTCCAAAACCCATTTGTTTACATTGTTGTTTTTGTATTTTCATCTCGTGTCGATGAATAGATGTGAATTGCAACAACAATTTATGCAGTGGTGAATTCATATTTTTGCACTAGTGTGCGTTAAAACATGGAACACTAGTGCAAAAATATGAATTCACCACTGTCCACCATTTTGTTTAGCTTGTAGGCAAACCAGAATGACAGCCGAGGATTCCAATCTTTTGACGGTGTTCACATTGGACTGAAAAACTGGATTTTCTTTTACGTTTCAGTGTTCACATCTCTCTCCCACTCCTTCATTGAAGTGAGATGTGAATACTGAAATGTCAAAAAAAATCCACTTTTTTAGTCCAATGTGAACACCGTCTTATAATTCAGTATCTTTGGACGAGACTTCACAGCAATGAGCAAAAGCAATTTGGAAGTCCCTTCATACGTCAACTGTCAAATTAGAAAGAGAAAAAAATAGTTTCTGAAAAAGGCCCAACTGGGCTTTTCCACCAGACGTCAGTGTCAAACGAGCAAAAAGTAAATACAAAAAAGCTGGTCTGAACTTGGAGAAAGATAAACAAACGCCAAATATTTTTACAATACAATGCTTGTTTGTTTTCCAATAAAAACGCATGAAACGATGGTCATAACGCCAATTTAACAATAAATCAATTTCAATAACTTATCAACGTTATTTATATAAAAAATCACAGAAAATATTAAAAATCCACATTGCACTGAAAAGAGCATTTGTTTACATTTCTCCGTTCAATTTCACATGTACGTTTTTTTGAACAGTCAAAAGGTCTGTTCCCAAGATTTCTCGCACTAAAAGTTGGTCAGATGTCAAATTTGAGGAGTGGGGATGAAATGCTCTCAAAGAGAAAGAAAACTGAAAAAATGTCTGGAACGGTTTCCGCACTAAATTGGACTACTTTTTAAACGTCAAAAAATATATTGGAATATGGTTGCCCTAGATCAGTGATAAATCTTAATCAAAATTTTCAAGAATCACATCCCAAGAAAATAAAATTTTAACAGAGAATAAACGTACAAGCTTACATTAAGTATATTAATATACAAACAAACAAATCCTTAATTATACATTAAATTATGAAACTTAAGCGTGTTTTTCTTCAAGTAGCACTATATAATATAAGTAATACTCAATATTGTCAATTTTAAATTTTCTTTTTAAGAAATAGTTTTGCTTATTGGCGTAAATTTTTTGTAATAAAATGATAAAAAGTATGCTTATCTTTCAAAACTAAAATCTAATAAAATTAACACTTGGGCAACCCTTGTCCGGCATTGATATTTGTACTCAACTGACAAATTACGTCATCTGACATACGGCAACCAGGCATTTGACATCCAGCCCAGAAATAGCCAGAAGAAATTCCTCGGACTAAAACTGGGAAGAAGGGGAAATGTTTTACTCTCTCGAGCACGCTCTCTTTTGTAAGAATTAGCACAACTTTTGAAGTCTGTAACGACTTCGGACTAAAAATGACTAAATCTGGCAGTCTGAAACTGTTTGAATTTGGGTGTGGTACACTTCAAATTAGAAATAACAAATATAGTTTTTGGAAAAGCCCAATAGGGAAATTTTAGAATATGCCAACGTCAAAAGAGGAAGCCGCCATTTCATGCCTGTTTGGCAACTTTTTTTTTCAACAAATTTCCCCTAAGTTTTTTTCTATGGGTTTTGAAATTTGTGAAATTTTGTGCAAATTTGCAAAAAAATTTGATTCTGAATCAAATTCAGGAGCATTTTTTTGTTTTTTTACGGGATTACATGCCTTTTGCCAAGAATCGACAAATCCAATCCAGAGTATCTCTTGTTATGAAAAAGTGCCTCTCACCTTAGCTGTTCCGATTCGGCAGAAAATTGTAGGTCCCCCCCATGCCAATAATACACACAGGAATGGTTGAGAGTTAATTCACTAGGCCCTGCTTTTATAAGAGACGTAGCGCCACCAAATAATTATTGTAATTATCCAGACAAACGACCGATACCTACTCTCCTTCCTAAAACATCTACAAAAGTATAATTCTCTCTAAAAAGAGATCTCTGAGCGCTCGGATATTTTTTTTAAGGGAGAAAAAATAACTCACCTGCAGATTTTTATTTTTGACATCTTAAACGAATTATAAAAATTTTAATAATTACAATTTAATTTTTACAACCTGCTTGCTCCAGAAAAAACAAACCCAGTTTGTGAAAAGTTGTTAGATACCTAAATATGTATATTTTTTCGTTCAAATTCTATTCCTGTGCTCTGTAGGTGGTAAAGTACTCATGATAAGATGCAAATAATAATCTACAACTACTCACTACTCGTCCTTTTATGTGGGAGTAGATGAAATTGGTAGGGAAATCAATTCTGTGCTCCATTGAAAATGGCTAGCAAAGTACCAATGAGTATTACACCACCTCCAAAGGAAAACGGCCAAAGACTCCTTTCATGCGATGAAAAAAGTTGCTGGAGATTTATTTACGTTTTCTTTTAATTTCTTTTAAAATTTTTTGTACCATCCTTTAGAGGAAGCAAGAAGTTTTTTGTAGTTTCAAGTCACACGACGTGAAGTGTTTAAAAGAATATCAAAAAATTTCTTCAAATTGTTGATGTTTGCATTCAGTGCTGTTTTTCATGACATTTTTTCATTTTATAAAATTTGAACCAATGAAGAAATACAAATATGTAAAAGGGTGACACACGGAAAAACGCCTCTCAAAAAAGAGGTTTTAAAATACAGCCAACAATATTGACCTTACGATTCGTTTGCAGTATTGAATTATAAATAGGTAGGTATATCAGTACGAGAATTATAAATGTATGAAGGTATTTGGACATTGTAAATTGTTGTTTGACAAATAACTTTGAATATAAAGGATTTGTAATTTTATTTACTAACTAATATTTAGTGTACAAACACCATTTTCTTGCACGCATAATAAATAACCATAAAAAAAACTTACTATAACTAGAAAATAGACAGTATATTAAATAAAATGAAACTTGTATTTGAGACCGCCGTTAAGCTCACCGACACCTAAAAGAAAAATAAATCATATAAATAGCAGAAAATTTCAATTTATCTGATTCTCTCATACCACAACGCAATTAATTTTCAATTCTTTTCAAGAGGGAATCAAATCCAGTAACAATAGAGCTCTCTAATTTGCGCTCTACCCTAATCAATGAAGATTGAATAAAGTCTACGCGATTTTTATTATTCTCTGAAGAAAAATTTAAGTCAACAAGATGCTCGAATTGCGGAGCTTTAGCAATCATTTCTTTAGTTAATGAGATATCATCAATATTGAAAAATTCTTCTTGCTTATCGATGTTGGTTTCCCGAGCTATTGTTGTCATACTACATTCTGTTTGATCATTATTTTGAAGTGCATCAAGTTTTTCAGATTGCAAAGCAATTCGGCAAGCAGACGATTTTATAACATCAACGTATTTTGAATATAAATTTAAGTATTCGTATCTTATTTCGTTGTATTGTTTAATTTTTTCTTCCACAAACGGCCGAATGTGGTTTTCTTCTTCTTTGAAACGTTTAAAGGCTTCGAGTTGAATTAGGTAGTTAATGTCGTTAATTTCACCAAGTTCTTCCATAATTATTTGTTATTGCTTTTAAATAAATTGTAAACACAAATATTCGAGTAATTTTTCAAATGAACTAACTTGTGTTCTATAAATTTTTAAACAAAATCTGGGAAATTTAACTTTCTGATTTAAATTTTTAAATAAATGCTCACCCCATTAGTTGAACCATACAAAATATATACGTAGATAAAAGACTTAATTTACTGCTGGAACACAATAGAAGCTGCGGCTTTCGAAATAAATTGAATACAAATGAAACGCGCGGCTCTAGTTGCCTACATGCGTTTGGTAACATTTTTTTCAACAAATTTTCCAAAACTGAGTTTTTCTATTGTTTTTGACAGCAAATTGTGAAATTTTGTAAAAAATTTTGCGAATTCGCAAGAAATTTCACGTTACCAAACAGTACTACTTTTAATTTGTCGGTATGGTGTATTTTTTTCCCAATAAAATAATAAAGGTGAGATTTCAATGCTTAAGTATGACGATGATTACACGACTTGTTTTTTCGCTCAACTTAGGTGATGTAACGAAAGCATACATTTCTGCAAGCTGTCAACAATCAAAAAGACAAAATATGAAATGACTGAAAAAACGAGTCTTGTAATCAGCATATATAGCCGTTTTCTCTTATCAGAATTGATCCATATGGATCATCAAACAACATACATAACAACAACAACTCATGAACCTGCTCTTTATCGGGTTCACGTTTCATGATCCGAAAACAGACTTCTGCCTCTCCTCACTGTGATGCTGTTTTATTTTCGTAAGATGATCCATATGGATCATGGGTCATAATAAAAAACGGCTTATGTCTGTATCATAGAGTACGTATATTATCTAGAGAACCGACTTAAGGGGTTTGTTCTCTTTCGCCCTACAAGCTGCTAGAACACTTTTTCATAAGCATGTATTAGTGGTCCCGTGCATTTTAAATGGGACCCGATGCCCCCACTACATTTGAGCATAGTTTGAAATATGGTGGATTAATGCGCTCAGATATTCAAAATAAGATTGCGTTAAGCTAGGCAATTCAGAAAAAACTACCTTAGGGCCAGTTGTACAAATATTTAAACCGTGGTTCAGCAATTTTTATCCATCGATTCCGGCGGATTAATTGAGTTTCAACAGTGGTTTACTGTTAAAGTGTGTGACAATAACCAATTACATACTTGAACCAGCGTTGAACCTTAGTTAATCCGCCGAAATCGGTGAGTTAAAATCTTGAACCCAGGCTGAACCACTATTGTACAACTGGCCCTTAGCAATCACAATAAAAAATTCACCTTGCTGTGGTAAGTTTTTTTGTGAGATTTCTTGCGAGGGTTATCGCAGAATACGGAAAATGTTATCGAATCACAGCAACCTCACAAGAAATAAACCCACAAGGGTTTGTGACTTGTGAGCCCTCACAACACCAGAATAGCCTTTTTAATTATGAAACATGTGATGTATGGTTCATTATTTATTGTCCATATCATATGGTTCATTTTACTTGAATATTTAAGTCGTCTTTAAATTTGGTTATTGGTAAGGCCCATATTTTTCACCTCGCTAGTTTCAAAAATTAAATGTGGGGTCAATTTTATTTTCGAATGGGATCAACAATGTGGATTTTATATCCTCTTTTTTTGCATCTCCAAACTTCAGGATAAGTAAAGCGAGATAGATATATCCATTTTATCAACTAATAATAGTTCCCACCAAAGTGATACCTCTCGTAAGTTACGATCCACATCAAAACCCAAGTATTTGTAACAAGGTAAAAAGTTTCCTTCCGAAGTCGACTATCTGATACAAAAATTTTCGTTGAATATAAAATTTTATTATTTTGACGTTTTTCTTTGATGTGTCAAATAAAATTTTGCTCTTTTTTACAAGGGATACACAAGACACAACCTATGAAGAAATATACATATATATCTTTTAATTCTTTGTACACAACACGACAAAACTTATCATAAATTCATAATTTATAACATTATATCGAACATTAAAATCAAATCAGTTCAACACCCTATCTATTTAATCCGATTTAGTTTTGGTTCATGTCATAATTGTCGAAAATTCAGTTCTTGATACCGTTCGTGCCAAAAAAAAACTGAATATAACAATTTTTTAAAACTCAAATTATATACACTTTACTTAAAAATGACCCGGAATTTCGATCATTTGTTCAAGCTGTTAATTATAGGCGATAGTGGTAAGACAGGAAACTAATTTTGCTAAGTTCATGTTTTTTTTTTATTTGTAGAATACACAAGAGTTGGCTACGGTGCGAGAGCCTCCCCTATTTTGTTTTGTTATTTTTGAGTCTTTTATATTTGTATGTAAATTATGCTCGCTCGCTGCACAGAGAGTTTGGACAATAAACTAGTGATTTATTAATAAAGAAAAACCCTTTTGCTAGTGGAGAATGATATCATTTATATTTAATTTCTCGGTTTTTCCATTAGTTTATTTGCCTTGACCTGCTGGTGGCATCCCCATTAGTCAAGACAATTTATCTTAAAAAAGTCCGTTCTTTTACTTGTAGGGGTTGGAAAGTCATCGTTGCTAATCCGATTTTCTGATGATACATTCTGTGGAAGCTACATAACAACGATTGGAGTGGATTTTAAAATTCGCACAGTTGTAATCGACGGACAGCGCGTAAAGCTTCAAATCTGGGACACTGCTGGACAGGAAAGGTTTCGCACAATAACTAGCACATATTATAGAGGTACACATGGTGTAATCATCGTTTACGATGTGATGAACGGTGAATCTTTTGCCAATGTCAGACGATGGCTTGATGAAATTAGTAATTACTGTGACGTAGTCAATAAAGTTTTAGGTGAGTTTTTAAAACATCAAAAGTTTTCTTGTAAATAAATTTTGTGAAAATTTGTCCGAATTCGCAAGAAATTTCACGTTACCAAACAGACCAATTATCTATAAATTTTAACTCCAAACTCTGTTTTGCAATCCAGGTGGAATTACAAAAATTATTGATGACTGGACTTCAAAGTCGGAATAAAAGTTTGTTCAGGGTATTTATAAGGTTTTTCTCCACTGAATGACACAAATAACTCAACCTTAAATATTGAAGCAGTAGGTATTGCTCGACTTATATATAGCCAATTTCGGGAAGTTTGATCTTAAATTTTCGATTTTTTACCTTGAAAATAACAAGAATCTGCCTTTGCATATTCTTGATTTTTATTTTCAAATTTGTGAGCAATAGGGACAATGATTGAAAAACTGAAAACATGGTTACTGGTTAGGCGTGGTCAACAAATATGATCAGAATACTTCGTCAAAAGTAGAATCAATTTTACATCTTTCAATAAAAAACTTCTTTAAAAACGAATTTGATGTACCTACTTTCTATTTAAAAATGAAATTTTTAAATTTTCTATCGATTTTCCCGCAAATATGCTTAAAGAGTAATCGTTTTTTCCAATCCAAATTAATTATTTTTTTATTTATTTTTAAATAATACTATTTGTTTCTTAATGAGATTATATTATTATTATTATTATTATTATATATTTATTAAACATGTAATGAATTACAGGCTAATAATTAAATTAACGAGCTACTAGCTGCGAAGGCCTACCGCTCTATAATACTTAAGTTTAGTTCTTATAATTAGTTTATACATTTGTGTCTGTTTTCAATAGGATTTCATTAATTTTGTCTATGTTATGTGTAATTGGGCATTTTAATATTTCGATGATGTCGTTTCCATTCAAGATGTTGTTGATGGTTGATCTTAGTCTGTTGCAATCATGGAGCAAGTGTTGAAGATCAAAAGTAGTGTGGCAGGTAGGACAAATAGGAGGGGGCTCTTTTTTGAGGATGTGAAGGTGGGTGGCAGAGGTATGGCCAAGTCGAAGTCGGATGAAGGTGCGAATCTTGGATTTCAGTATGTTCGTGGGGTAGATCGGAATTGACTTTGTTGGGTTTATTTTTTTGTAGTGGTGTTGATATAAACTCCAATCAATTTGATCAGCGTAAGTTAGTTTTTTTAAGTGGCTTTTAATGAGGTCGCTTTTTGTATAAAAATTATAGAGGTAGATTGGTGATTTGCTTGCAAGGGATGCAGCTTCGTCAGCCATCTCATTCCCACGGATGCCAACGTGCCCAGGAGTCCACATCAGTTTTATGTGATGATTCGTATTGATTAATAGAGAGCGAATGTTATTGATGAGATAGGTGTTGTTGTTGGTATTTGTGATGGCTCTGATGGTAGATAGGCTGTCGGTGCAAATTACATGTTTTTCGCCGACTTGAATAGCCACTTCAATGGCAGTAAAGATGGCAAAAGCTTCTGCAGTAAAAATGGATGCTGCTTGTGGGAGTAATCCAAGGCGTATCGTGTTGCCATCTTCGTTTATGACTGCGAAAGTTGTAGCATCTGAGGTTTTGGATCCGTCCGTAAAAATGAACTTCCAATCTTTGGCTTTGAGTTCGGATGAAATGCTTAGGAAAAGCTTACAATATAGTTCATCAGTTGTATGAGTTTTAACATACGGTGTAAGGCTCATTATAAAAGAGTTTGGGTTTATGAGCCAAGGTGGTTCAAGAGCTGTTGAATGGTTTAGTTTTAGTAGATCACGTTTTGGAAATTCGGTATTACCCGACTGGAGAATTGTAAAGATGGCCGACGGGATCTTATATTTCCTTTTCCGATTAAGCGTTAGGTTAACTTCTTTATCGATCAGTGATTCGTTTGCAAAAATTAGTTTGGCGTACAGTTTATGTATGACTGTTTCTCTTCGCTCTTCGAAGGACGGGAGGCCAGCCTCTGCCAGGATGTTTCTGATGGGAGAGGTGCGGAAGGCGCCAATACTACATCTTGCTGTTTGGTGGTAAGTTGGTTTTATGATTCCAAGTGTGGTTTTTGGAGAATTTCCATATAAAAAAATGCCGTAGTCGATTTTGCTTAATATTAATAGCTTAGTTATGTTACACAGGGTATTTACATGTACACTACTTTTATTACTTGATAAATATTTAACAATATTGGACCTTGCAGATAGAGCTTTCTTAATATATAAACAATGATTTTTCCAACTATATTTGTTATTAAATATTAAACCTAAAATTTTTAAATTGTTTACATTTTCTATTTCTACGTTATTAATATTAAGAGTAAGAGGTGTGCAAGTGTGCTTTCGGCACACACGGATTATAATTGAGGCAGAATACTTTAAACAAACGTTCGCATCAAGATCTGAGCTTAAAAGAGTTTCAATTCTCTAGCTCAACGCAAAGTTAATTTAAAATCTATTGCAAAATCTGTACCTAGCAGGCAAACAACAAACAGAGAGACAAGATAGCGAGTTAATAAAAACGATTTAAAAATGCCAAAAAAGATTTAAGCTGGCAAATTAGAAACTAGAGTTATATCTTAAAAAATATAATATAAGTCTTTTTTTAATATAAAAAAAATATAGTATATAAATCAAGTCTTTCTTTTGCAGTTGGAAATAAAGACGACGATCCAGAACATAAAGTTGTTATAACAGAAGATGCACAGCGCTTCGCTCGCCAAATGGACATTGAATTGTTCGAAACTTCAGCAAAAGATAATAAAAATGTCGAGGAAATGTTTTTATCGATCACCAAACAGGTTCTTAATCATAAATTCAAACAGACCCCACCATCTAACGAGACGATAAGTGTAAGGAAGCCAACTAATGCTAAGAGAAGTCGAAGCAGATGCTGCTAGCTTATGATGGACTCGCTAAATGGAAAAAAATTGTATTAATTATTTTTTTTGTGTTTATTTTGCTCAAAATTATTTGTGTTCTTTTTCGTTGTTGGTTTATCATCAAAATAATGTAATTACATTTCACACACAATTTATATCCCTTTAAATGTCGGCAGTGATACCAACAGTAATATTTCCAGAACATTAAAATTAAGAAGAATACAAAAAAAATCTTTTAACTAATCAACACACATGAACAAAAATGCAACAAAACAAACAAAATCGAAAGGCATAATACCATTTGAAAATAATTAATAAATTATTATTCTGTTATATTCAATAATTTGTGTTAAAAAACAACAACAACTACATATAAAAAGATACAAACGGAGTCCCAATTAAACGACGTCGTGTTTTTTACATTTTTATATGCATTCTTTTATGTTTAGCCAAAAATATTTTTACAAAGATTTTGTAATTAATTAAGGATGAAAAAAAATTAATAATAATAATAATTCAGAATGAAATATATACATAATTTATAATCTTAGAAATTCTTGTATGTGTAAAACTGTTAAACGATGACAAATTGTTCGTTGTACTTCATTTTTGTTTTTCGATACTTTAAAAAAATGACTAAGTAAATAAGCGGGTCACTCAATAAACAAACACACAAATATTGCTGAGGTATAAAACGTTAAAATGGTTGTAAGAAGAATGTAATTGTTTGTCTGATTCACTGTAGGTTGTTTTCAAGTGAGTCCAAAAAACTGATACAACCGTTGCTGGAAAGAACAGGGCGTATTTTTTTGTGTCAGAAACCACCCTACTTTTTATTCGCAGACGCTTCAAGTCAAAAATAAATGCATAGCGATAGTCCAATCGAGGTGTCCAGTCCTTTACTTAAAAACAATGTTAAGATGATTTTGGCGGACAGACTCATAATTTGTTGATTTAGAGACACCAGTTCAGTACTGAAGAGAAATCGAAGAAATGTGGTGCCAGTGTAGAGTGCAATCCATGGCATCATCCATAATTAAATTGATTTAAAAAAAATTATACCGCCTCTGTTCCCGGAATAATATGCAGACCTACTCCGCTGCGATTTTGAAATTATTGGGCTCTTGAAAAATGTGTAATGGACATTGGACAGGAGTTTTTGAAAACAATGACGAGGCGAATAACGCGGAGTTTCAATGGTACGCGGGGACTGAAAAGAATTTTTCTCAATGAGGCAAAAGTTTTTCTAAATAAAATTGAAGAAATAGAGACCAGTCGCCACAAAAAAAGAGTCTGATGATCGGCGTGGCAGCTCACCAAAGTATTGTTGTTTCATTCAAACCTTCAATACATATTAATATGATGTTGCGAAAGCTTGGTAGCTTAACTGCAAGTGTATTATCACACAAAAACTCCTTCTAAAGAATTTTTTTGTAGAGGCATCGAAAGCTTCTTAAAAGATAACGAAGGTGTATTGAAGTAAAAGAAAGATTATGTTTAAAAATGGTATATCAGTTGTGACCACGAAAATCGTGTGAACAACTTAAATTTTAATAGAGTAAGGATTTTTTGAAAAAAACAGTTTGAAATCTTCCAGTATACATTGAGATAAGCTCCTGGCATTTACCAGTAACTGGAAAAGTATATGGAATAAAATTAAATTTGTTAACTTTTGAAATGTCTCTGAGGTTGCACTAATACGACTAGTCATACAGAACAAAACTACGACCAACCGTTCGTTTTGTTTAACAGAATGAATTATTCATCGATCCAATTAGAAAATAAAAAATTATTTAGTCGATGAGGTGTACGTTTTTTTTAGTTAAAATACTTTTTGATTAATGTGAAATGACAGAATATATTTCAAGTACATTGTGTATAAATTCCGATAAAACCTATTATCCAAGAATGTTGTGTTTTTCAAAATCCGGTATAGAAAACACAAATGTAAGACATCCAAATCGAATGAGTGTCCCATGGGTAAGAATAGCTGAACCTTCCCAACATCCTTTAATCATTGGTGGTGCAGGAGCATTGCTACACTTGCATTCGGGTTTGACTGGTCCTGTCATTCTGAAAAAATAAAATTAAGAAAAATAATTTATGAAAAAAACACCTCTAACGACTTTAGTTAGGCGGGAAGGGCATTTTCTAAAAAAAAAGTACTTGAAATAAAATTATTAAATAAAATTATTAAATAAAATTAATTGACGGCAGTACTTACAGTAACTTTTACCAGATTATCTAATAAGTACTCACTTTGCATTCTCGTCCAGAACGAAATTTTTACGTTTGATTCCTCTTCTCTTATCCAAAATCTCCTGCACCTTTTTATGTAAATCCATTGTGATGTTCTTGTATTGTTTTGCTGGCGAAGGTTCGACCTCCCTAAAGTCACAAGTGTATAATTGTCCATTTACCTCAGTACCATGTTCTGAATAGTTTATCAATTCAAAATGTTTACTAAGATTGTCGTAGAATATTGAAGCATGTTTCGGGGACACTCGTCTACATCGACCAACTCTGTCTAGACATAAATCGTTACTGCTTCCACTACCAACGCTAAAACTTCTATACTGCATGAAAATTGATTCATTCAAATCGATTTTTGTAAACCATTTGTCTTCTTCTAATAAATTGCCCAATGGGGTGAGAACAGCCCGTGTTCTAATTTGCGATCTGGCAATCTGAGGCTCAAGTCTTATGGCAATTTCCAATGTTTTTTCCATGTCGGTTTTTTGTTTTGGTTTATAGTTTTCATACTTATCAATGTCGGCGAGACTCTTCTCTTCTGTAAACATTATCGACAAACGATGGAGGTCTTCAGGACAAAGAATTTGACTGGGCAGGACAGTGGGTGTTTTTTCATTTTCACGTATGAGTTCACGAATTCGTTTTGCTGCTGACCTATTTTGATACTGCACCACCAAGTCAGTATTGTCTGTAATGATTTGCTGCAGTCGCTGGAAGGCGAGTTTCTTAATAATGTCCACATCAAGGTACTTAAGTTCGTAGTCTATTTTAGCTCCTGTAATTTCTTTCATTCCCTCACTGGTTTCAGTTTTCTTTTCAGGAGGTTGGCTTAAGTCGTCAGTATCGGATGAATCGTCGTCATCGTCTTCAGAATGGCTTTCTTGGCTTTTCACTTGCTTTTTAATAATCTTTTTTACTGTTTTTTTGTTTTCTTTTGCGTTATTCTCTTTGTTACCAACTGTGCTTTCGGCATTATTTTCAGATTCTTCATCAAAACCTAACAAATCCGTTGAGTTGGTTATAATTTGAACTTCACGAAGTTTATCTCGAGCACATTTCATCGCCTCCAATTGTTCTCTGACGCTTTCGGCTACTTTTTGTTTAATATTATCCGATTCCAAAGAAATAGCGTCTGGCAGAGGCTGTGATAGTCTTTTGCGACGGTAAACAGTTGAACAACGGTAGGCATCGCGAAGTGAGGGTAGAAGTTTGGGTGGATTATCATACAGATACTGAATCATTGGTGGTATTTTGATAGAATCTACAAATCGAGAACGGGCTAATTTAATTCGGAACGGTGGATTGCGTGTATGTACGCGACGAAAAAATTCAGTTTTCACAACTTCATGATCAAAAGGAATAGAGAATTTATTCCATAGTTTAACACGTTCGGTTGCTGAAATACTATCCAACATATTCCAATCCTGAGAAAATGATTTGGTCTATGAAAGGTTTCTTTAATTGGTTTTTAAATAAATAAAAAACTTACAGCGAAAGTTTCTGGATGGTTCGGACACATCCACAATCCAGCGGGTAGTACTGTCATTGGTGGATCAAGACAATCTTGATGGTAAAATAACGAGCAGTAGTCACACGAAACTAGAGGTGCCTTCTTGCAGGATTTTCGGCAGTAAAAACAAGTTTTTGCCGGTAGCGGTACTAATCCCTGCGAATCTAATTCATTGGGCTTCGAGTTTCGCCGAACGCCAGGCTTTTTACTAGTGCCATTCTTAATTGGTTCAACTTTGGGAAAATCTTTGGTTAACAACAGCTTTTTAGATTAAGATTAAGTCAATGGTGTAACGTACATATAGGGTGTTTTAAGAATAAAATGGATGATCTCCATTCACAATGTTGCTTTCCTAGTGCGCTACACCATCAATATTATTTATGTATTATTCTTAATTAACAAACCTTTATCATTTCCTGGAAATTGCATATGAATCTCGAGTTCTTTAGGCAATTCAAATTGTTTTGGATTCAGAGTACTAGCTGCTTTAATGAGTTCATGGAGTGGGTTGGGTTTCTTATTGGCCTCAAAGGCCTTGGCAATACCCAAAGAAATTTTCTCCGATGTAGCAGCCATTTTTTCAGAAGCCGTTGTCGTTAACGACTCGCTTGAAACCGAAGTCCGACTACTGCTTCGATTGCGAAGAGAACGAATTTTGGGAGGAACAGCTTCGAGATCTGGTGTATTGGGTCGTGACTGTTCTGACTGTTCGGTCCCAAGAAGTTTATGACCGGCAGCAGTTCGCTCAACAGAACTGGCCTTTGAAGATATTGGCTTGGCGGTCATGCGACAGTTGTGGCATAACCATTGCCCACTGGGTATGTCTTCCTCATTTAGCGGAGGATCGCTGGAAATTATTGAAAAAAGAGTTCAGTTGCCAAACTTTTGAAAATACTTTTTTTTAACAAATCTACTCACTGGCACTGTAAATGAAAGCTTGATGGACACCTATCGCAACACAGAAGATTACCACCTTCGTTACAGGCATCGCAAGAATCATGGTTATGCCCACGTCCCGGCCGCCGATAGTACGGGTGTTTAGTTACACTTGGCTTCTGAACAACTTTAACATCTTCTTCTGGGGGTGGTGGCTTGATAAGTATTTGGATTTGCTTAATTTAATGAAGAAGAAAGATTACAGTTACTAGGATTACAACTTTTAATCTCGTATAATTTGTACAATAATAGTTACCTCCATAATAGAATTCGATGTGATTGGTTCATGTTCCATTTTCGACATTTTAATAATTGTATCACTTATTTTTTAACAATTCCTCAATTTCTGATTGTTTTTTTTTTGTAATGAAGAATTTAGAAGATAACTAATTACCAGTTACCAAATGGTTTAAATTTTTTGAAAATAAAAGCACGAATTTGGAGCCAATATAGGTATTGTCGTACCTGCGTTTGTTTTGTTTGATGTTTTTTTTGAAGAAATGTACACAGAACAGTAATTGACAGATACACCACTCTGGGTTGGATTTTTTTTAGGTTATGTGTCAATTGGATTTAAGAACTGAGGTTTAATTTTTGACAATTAAGTGTGGTGGATTTGTACGTCGAAATGTCAAAAATGAATCGAGTTGTCGAATTTAAGTTCATGTTCACTACATTAAGCAGGTGCCAATTTCTTTATGTGAATTGAATTAAAATTAGGCATGTTCAGGAAAATGAGATCTCAGCAATCTCAGTTACCTGAACAGGATTCCTCAGCAAAATTTCTCAGCTTCGCTGTCAAAACTCTGAGAAAAAAAAATCTTGGATTCGCTTGCTCACTTTTTTGAGTGAGAAAATTCTCTGATATCTCATTTTTCTGAACACACCAATTGTGTTTAGTTTTATATAAAGCTAATTTTTTGACACTAATGAGGTGAATCTATCCATGAAAAGTCGAAATTTGAATTGTCCCCTTTCACAAAAGGAAACAAGTTCCTGGAGATTTTTCCACCAATCGTAGACCGTTCACTCACTTCTCACCTAAAAACTTTAAGTGGCTGGAAACTCGTGTGAAAGGGGATAATACAAAATTCGATATGATTTTGACGTGTCCACGTACAAATTCACCTCATTAGTGTCAAAAATTAAACTGTGGATACAATTTAACCCGATTTTAATCCAATGGCCTTAACCGAAATTCTAACTTACAAACAGAGCCTCAATTTAATCTGACATAAAATTTTGACTTTTCTGTGCCTTTATACTCACCTTATTGCACGTGAAAGTCTCGGCAAAAAGCACAAATTCACAACAAATTATTCTTTATTCAAATGTATGGCGTTTGCCATTGGTCACCCAGAAATAACACCAGTGAGGTGGGTGATAAACACGTAGAAACGACATAAATGTCAGTTTGATAGTGCGGTTTATCAAAGCGTTCGTAGCATGCATCGCGTCTATTGTGTTCAACCTGTGATAGAGACAAAACAAAACGTCGTAAAGAGCATAGAAACGTAGTTGAAAGGTTGAAAGCAGTTGGGGTTGACAAGAACGTTTTGAAGTCATGCTTCTCTATTTTTTGTAACTCTGCGGTTAGGTTGAAATGACATTTCTTCAATTCAAAGGATTTCCGTATTTATTTCAATTTGTTGCTTTAAATAGGAATCATTTTTGTACAATTAAAAACATTGGACATCACAAACGAAAAAGTCTGTCTATTATACCCCGAACTAATATTGTGTCTCAATTCAAACAGAAAGTTCATGAAAATGGAGTTAATCTTTGCCCGGCTGAATGGAAGAAGCTCAGAGAAGAACTCTTTGCCAATAGCAGAAATATCCACTTACAGAATGTTGATGCAGTTATCCTGGGTCAATGCAATAATTCCCAAGACCTTTCAATTGCCAAAAACTACATTCAGTTTCTTGAGAGCCAAGGAATTCAACCAAACAATGCTAGTTTAGGTAAGCTACTTAACGTCTACTACTTGGCAGGAAAAACTAAAAAGTTATCCGAATCGGATGAGATAGAAGTTTTGAAAATCTATAACAAAATCCGTGCTGAACATGATGCCTTGGATGCAGTCACGTGTGAAAATCTAATTCATGGCCTTTTAGCGACATCATATTGGAAGGACTCTGTAGATATTTTAAAAATAATTAAGCTGTCGTCATCTCCATCGACAGTCGTGTATAGTTCAATTATTAGCAAAGCTTTTATGTCCAATGAAGTGCAACTTGGATGGAAATTTCTTGAGGAGATGGTGGAAGCTGGCAAACAGCCTACATGTGAGGTTTATATATCCTATATACATTATGCCTCCATAGAGCCGGTTAAATTTGGGCAAAACATAGAAAAACTTTTTGAATTTCTTGGAAAGCATGAGATTCTGATAAGCGAAGCTGTGATCCAAGAACTAAAAGATTGTCTAGAAAAACTTGATAATAGCGTCAACCTAGCAAGTTTAAATTCCAATGGCAAATGCTCAAATTGCAAAACATACATGAGAAACATCTCAATAAGTGATGAAGAATTCGAAATCCTAAAGTCTTCATTTTTGGAAAGGGTTTTGATAAGAAATGATGTCTTTCAGAAAACGACACCAAAAGAAATTGAGAACTTTACTAAATACATTGAGCAAACGGGACCTTATGACTGTGTCATTGATGGTCTGAACGTAGCATATTCTTGTGGAACGAAAAAGCCTCCAAAGACGTGCGTCAATTTAGTAAGTAGGTATTTGGATTATTTACCGAATAGTTCATGCCAACTTTTTTTTATTTTTCCAGCTTTCGTCAGTGGTAAAGTACTTTATAAGACAAAATAAACATGTTTTAGTGTTAGGAAGAAAACACATGAGACACTGGCCGAAAGAAGGAATGAACTACGTTAAGAAAAATGCCAGCGTGTTTCTGACTAATGATTTGTAAACACTCGATTAATTTAATTCCACTTTTGATTAATTTGTTTTTGTCCAAAGGACTCATGACGATCCATTCCTTTTGTATGCGGCAATCAAAAGCGGTCAATCAACGGACTTTTTTTCCAGGGATTTGATGAGATCGCACGCCTTTCTGTTGGGTTCTGAATTAAAACACATATTCAAACGATGGCAGCAAGAGCATCAGTATTCACTTGTTACCGTTTCGGATAAAGGAATTATCGTTAAGGTTGGTTGGTGTAATTTAAGCAATTTTTTGATAAGTAATAGTTCATAATAGGTAGGTATACCTAATGGTAATGCCACTGGTTGCTAAATAAAATAAACAAACAAACGAACAAACCTAGGCATAGGTCATAAACCAATTTTTTTAATTTTTATTAAAATTATTCAAAACTGAATAAGTTTAGTTTTGTTTCGTGTTTTGTAAAAATATATTAACACCAGTTTATAGTTTTTGAGGTAAACCTAGTTAAGGTTTCAAATACCTGTTAAAATTATATGGTATTTAAAAATTTATTCATATTATAATATAAAATGATATTTTGTTTTCCCTATACAGGAACCTACCCGCCACTTTAAATTCGCCCAAGAAGTTAACGATACTTGGCACCTGCCGTACAAGGCCATCTACTCTCCAAATCCCCAAGAAATTTTAGATGTACCAGAGAATTGGATATGTATTAAATTGAATAAATAAATCGTTATTAGTACCTTTATGTAAATATTTGAATTTTTCTGGACACCTTCCCGATTCGTTTTATTAATTTTTTCTGACCAATAACAACGGTAGCTGCCATACAGACTTTTAAAGAAAATCTATATTTTTTCAAAAATGGTTACACAGATTTTGATTGTTATTTTATTTTTGTTTTAAATCCCTCGCAACGGTTAAAAAAATTCTCTTTAATTTTTTACATTTATAAAAGAAATAAGAGGGGAAATATACCTATGAAATGGTGCAAAAATATTTATTATAATAAATTTATTACAATCTAAATTCCGACAACGCTGGATTTTGTTTCTCTTAAGAACAAAAGTTTTGGAATCTTTTTTGTGTAGAATTGTATAAACTTTAATATTCGCCGTAGTATTTTTTAAAACGAGTTTTCAAGATTAAAAAAAAAATTGCATTTCGCTTCTCTTAAAAACAAAAGTCGCTGTCCAAATGTAGGCTCCACCAAAATTCCGACATATCGATTTGTCTACAGATACAGTATTTGAACCTAATTGACACTACTTTCGAAATCAGCCTCAAGGGTACCCGCATAATGTTCCCAGAAGCCCGGGTATAGCTAAAAAAAACAATACAATCGTGTTTCGTAACGACGTTAAGCGTTGTAGCCACGTCTACCACGTCACCGTGGATAAATACCACACTCCACAGTACCACACAATCTTCGCATACATTAAAAAATTGTTAGCTACTACTTATGAGTACTTCGCCTTAATGTCTATTTTCATGACCACGTTCGGTGTGAACACCACAACACTTTTTTACTACTATAGGCCAGTTTCACAAATGAAAGGAATTAAGTTGGTTAAAAAGATCATCAAAATAAACGCGGCTGTTTATTCGTTTGACGTTTGCCCTTCGTGCGTCTTTATAATTAACTGTGGCTTTTTTTTGTTAGCTAGCTTATAGCTATAAATTCTTAAAGAAATTCATTATTTCTCTGTTTAAAAACATTTTACTACAGTAATCTATTATAATGGTTCTATAATGTCCGTAGAACTACTTGGCAATTTTAAACAAAATTCCGTTTCATTCGAAAAAGTGGACGGACTAGAGCTGCTGGAGAAATGCGGGGAAGTGTTCCTCGAGCGACATTTGGGAAATCTTATTTATGTGTGTAATCTCTGCGAAGATAGGTTCAAGAGCGCTGATGGCTTCTCAAATCACATAACGGAGATTCATTTTTCAATAGAAAGTTTCATCGCCTATGAACCTAGTGAATCGGACGCCGAGGCAGATGCTGACGTTGATATAAATCAGGAAATTGAGCCAATAGGAAAGTGTTACCAAGAGCAAGACGGAGAATTCAATGTGCTTGACTATGAGATCTTGGTAAGTAGAGTCTTTCAACACTATTCATTAAATATTGCCCAGAATATTCTTTTAGATAAAGAACGAAGAAAACTACCAAAATGAAGATTCAAATGAGATAATCAAAGATAAACAAATGCTTACTTCGGATGAACAAATTAAAGAAGATTTAGGACAAGAAATAAAACAAAAACAAAATGAAGAACCGGTTGATGAGCCGAAACCTTTCGAAATTAGCTTCTATGAAGAAAAGCTTCCACTGCCAAACTTATCACCCCTGTCCGAGAAAAAAGTTCTCGAAGATGACGAAGACAACGAAGCTCCTAATCTCAGTGATGAGGAAATCTTGCGTTCAAAACTTAAATGCAAGTTTTGTGATGAACAGTTTGATTATGTTAAAAAAATGCGTCAGCATGATTGCGGTTTAAATAAAAAAAAGAAAAAGCATTTCTGTTCCGTCTGTGGCAAAGAGTTCAAAAAGAAGTCAGGACTAGATATTCACTCGTTACTGCATAAGGGAGAAAAACCACACAAATGCGACATATGTGGGTCGGCATATGCTTGCAAACAGAATCTTATTGTACATGTGCGACGACATACCGGCGAGAAACCGTTTAAGTGTGAATACTGCGACAGAGGGTTCGCTTCATCAACTGAAAGGATCTCTCACATGCGAACGCACACTGGTGATCGACCTTTCGTGTGCGAGCTTTGCGGCAAAGGACACTCGTCCTCATCGCAACTTACAGAGCATATGCATAGGCATTTGGATATACGAAACTATGCTTGCGAAATATGTGATAAACGTTTTAGAAATTCTTACAATTTGCGAATGCATCGACTGACTCATGAAAAGGGGCCAAGGCAGTACCAATGTAGTCAATGTACGTCAACATTTAAAACACAAAACAGCCTGTTGCAACATTCTAAGATCCACGAAAAAGTAAAAAAGTATGTTTGTAAAATATGCGGCAGAGCTTTTGCCCAACATCCTGGACTGTATAGCCACATGAAATCGCACGCTTCAAGTTAATAAAAATATAAATACTGAATAAAAACTTTTTATATACATACCTACATACAGTTTTATTCTATTCTTATCTCGATTTCCATCTAAATGGGCATTAAAACATCGACTAATTGATGCTGGTTTGATTATGAAATTCGAAGGGAGTCGTATTTTTGGAACCGTATTGACTTTAGTATTAAAAATTAAAATGCGAACTATTGAACGATTTGATGTAAGAGTTTTATATAACAATAACCTGGGGTGACATTCTGTATGGGAAAAGCGAACAATCGTTTTCGTTTTTGCTTATGTTCGTTTATGAAAAACGAACGATCGCTTTCGTTTCGTCTTTTACAGAATCTGGCCCCTGCCCGGGATTTTTTGGGCCGTTAACCCACCGTTATATTTTCCAAAATTCAAACAAATTAGCGAAGTTTAAAGCGCTTGAAGTTGTCACACAATAATTTAGGCATCACAGTAAATAAACATAATCACCAACAACAAAATCCGAAATTGAACAAAAAAACAAATACCGACTGATAAAATCCCGAATGGCAAAATCCCACAGTTTTATTAAAAATTAATTTTCTCTTTAAAAAAATTGTATGCCAATTGCCAACTTTATGAGCACACGCCCGAGTACTCGCTAGTTACATTAACTGTGAAATTTCTATTTGTGTTTACCTCACTCGCTGCGAAAAAGGTAGGCCAATTGACTAGCGAATCGCTAGTTTCTTTGGATTAGTTAAAAAATTTGAGTGTATTGTAACTCGCTATATCGAGTCCTCGCTGGTGTCGCTTAGGGTTCACGGTTAGGTATTTATTATTTATGTTGATCCTTATTTCTTCTTTTTTTTTGTTCGTTTTTCACATTTGGATGTCATTCCGGTATCAAACTGAGAAAATAAATTTATCTTTTTTTCAGATTTGTATTTATGCGAATCACCCTGTTATGCAAAGAAAGTATGCATGTAAGGGTTCCCATTTGTATGTTAATTAAATAAAAGAACTGAAATACAAATTTTTGCAAAATATATATTTACTGTAACTACCATTTAATGGTTCTGATATTTATAATTAACAGTTGGTTGGTAATAATATAGGTTCACTAATCATTTATGTCTTTAACTGCAAATAAAGCCCAGGTACTTATAAAACTAACTAACAAATATTATAATTCAAATGTCTTGATAAGGCCTATCATCTTCGGATAGTTAGTCTGGATTTACATGGAAATTCTTTTGAAGACTCTTAATTTTCCTTAAGTTAAGAAGGAAATAATTAAGGCAATTTTGTCGACTATAATTTTTCTTATATGTTCCTTCGACTTGAAAGATTCTTCATGTAAACACATCCATACTTGGAAATGAAATTAGAGTAATAAAATAACATTTCAACTTAAATCACTACTTTGTATCTCTTTGTTCACTATTTTTTCGCTGTGCTTCTGATATCTGAACTATTCGGGATAGTGGAGAATGTGTACTACTGCTGCTGGGTGCTGCTGCACCTCTAGAGGTCAAAAATCCTCGATTGGTCAAAGTTGAAGGTGCATGACTTGTATCCATAGAAAGAGGTGATGGCTTAAGAGAGAGCCTTCTTTGTACAGCACTTTGTGGTGCATTTTGGCTGCTAGGAATGTTAAAACTAGGAGCTCCTGCCATTCCAGGTGGAGTGTGCAGATTCGTAGGACGCACGCTAAAACGTCGATTGAATTTTACCGTTGGCTTCTCGGAGTAACTTGGTGGGGGATCGTTAATGTTCATTGAGGGTACGTTAGTTTGTTGACGTTGAGTCAATATATTGGTTGTATTGCTGGGAAACGATGGAGTGCCGATTATTGTCGAGCGTCGCTGGTATCGATTTCCCGATGTCGTTGATTTTTCTTCAGGATTTAAAATTGACATGAAAGGAGGAAGAGGGAAAGGTGCAAGTCCGGTTGTTCCATATTTCCGGCTCTTTTGTTCGTTGACGTTTTCTTCCATTGGTTGGCCCAGTACGGCTTGAGTGTGCATCACCTCGAGGGCACGAATTAAATCAGCAATTGTGGTGTTTTCAAGAATTTCATGATTTGGTACTTCTTCGTTGTCTTCTGAAAAAACACTTGAGCGCCGATTTGCACCTCTATTTATGTTTCTTGATGGTTGGTTTACAAAAAGGCTTCCACGACGGTTTGCATTAGCAGTGGAACTAAACATGCTGCCTCGGCGCATATTTGGATTTTGTGTGAATAAGCTCTCACGGCGCTTTTTCGCTCTACCTGCACCAGATGGCTCCAAGGGTTGTGGAATATTTTTGCCTTGGTTTTCATCCCAACCAAGGATTCCACTCTTACCATTGAACAAATTAGGTTCGCCAGCATCTCCACTGACTCCCGTACTATCGGTTACCGAAATTTTCTTCTTTTCATTAGATTGACAAACATTTATTGTACTATAATAGTCCTGCCTTGAAGTTACCCAATCAGGAACCTCGGGTACACTGGCTATTGAGAATTTTCTATCTGAAATACTGTTGGCATCTATAAAACCTTGAGATGAACGTTTTCTAAACGGATTTAACTTCCTTAGCAGTTGTTTGCCTCCTTCAGACACAGAGAATTTCCTACGAGGCTTGCTAGTACTTGGATCTTCACCATTTTCACCATTAACAACACCTGGATATGGATTTGTGTACATCGTCTTATAGTTTTCTTCGGGAGATTGTCGCTTCTTCCTATAACGTGTGTTAATTGCTTGTTGAATTTGAACATTATCCCCACTCCATGTCCATTCATTCGATAACGGATGTATACTTGGCTTGAAATTAAGATTGAAATCAGAAAATGCACGTCCTCTTCGCGGTATCGTTTCCATGCCCGTTTGAAAGGACCATTCACTTGACAAAATTTGAGAATCATTAAGTCCATGATAACCACCATCGAATCCAGATGAACCGATAGTAGCTTGTCCTTCTGGGGGTCTTATACTTGCCAAAGCATTTACAACTTGTGCCAAGAGTTCTGTTGTTTGTTTGAAATTTTCGGCTGTTTCAAATGTCTTTTGTTTATTAATATTACTTAATTCAGTATCAGATGATGTTCTGTAAGGAGGGGAACCACCAAGAGGTTGATCCAATGCACCGATACATTCTGAAAAGGCTCTTTTTCTGTGAATCACGGGTGCATCTGTTCTGTACATGCTAAGATCAGGACATGATATCGAACGCTTTTCTGTTAAGTATAGTGGCTCATTGTATACTGGCTGTAAAAAAAAAGAGGTAAATTAATTAAGAGTTTAATTCTGTGGCAGTAAGACAGAGTAGCTTATGTCGACATAAGCGTTTTTTCAGTTTTTCGATTGCTAGTAGTCTACAGTTTGACAGCTACTTTTCTGTCCAAACCCCATCTTGAAATCATTACCCGTAGAAAAGTTATCTTGTAATTCCTAAAACAAATTTACATTAATTCTTATAACAGATTGAAGACAAAAGTGCGTTTTTCTCGAGACCTGTTTTTTAACATAAGCTACTCTGTCTTATTGCCACAGAATTATAAGTTGAATACGTAGGAATTGAATGGATAAGCCGAATTTTAGTTTTATATAGGAAATTATAGCTTTAGCTTATTACTTCGAGAATATTAATAGCTGTGTTCCTTTACTTTGAAACTCTGTGCATTTGTGTGAATTTCAAAACATTTTATTTTTTTTTATATAAACTTTGACAGACTTTTGTGTAGAAATTCACACAAAAATGCAAAAATGTTTAAAATTTTAAGAAACACACCTATGGAAACAAAATATCAAGAATACCTCTGATTCAATGTTCATTCCTTAGAAGCGGGATTTAAGCCTTAACAATTTTTCTTACCTTAAATTTTATAATGTACAGCTCATTAAGGATTCTTCTCAAGTAGCCAACATCCTTCGTAACTCCGCTCCATATGCGATTCTGTGTAGCTTTGATATTTTCTGATAACTGATATTCCAGCATCGCCAGCTTTTTACTTCGAAGGCCTCTGTAAAAAAAAAAAAAGAATAGGTCAGTATGTCGTAGATATTTCAATTTCATTCTTAATTGCAAGGAAATTGAACGTACTTGCTTATGAACGTCATAATCATAACAAGGTATCCCAATGAGAATATAAACCAAACGATTATAAATATTTGATAAACAGTAAATAGTCCTCCAAACTTGAGAGGCTGGAAAAAAATAATAATTTATGATGAATATCATTGAAAGCTTTTTTTATTTAGCAAAATTTACTTGTTGCGGTTGAAAGGTTGGCACAAAATCACCAAATCCAATCGTCGTCATAGTAACATAAGAATAATACACCGATGTTGCAAAAGACCAATTTTCAAAATAAGAAAACATTAATGACGGCAAAATAATGGAAAAAGTTATGCCTGGCACTAATGCTATACAAACTGTGGCAAGCAAACTCAGTTGCGGAGGAACATAACGAATATCATTCGTTATTTTGTAGTTTTTGTATCGTGTATAGATTGAAATAAACTTCGATAAAAAAGAAACCGTTAGTTCATAGAAATTCAAAAAGAAAAAATACTACAATTTTTTACCGTTTTGCTGAAAAAGTCTCCCAAACCAGAAAACAAAATACCATTAATAGGTATACCTATAAGGGAATATGCAATCATTATTGTACGACCAAGAGTTGTTGTTGGTGCAAGGTTTCCATAGCCTACAGTTGAAAGTACCGTGAAGGAGAAAAAGAACGCGTGGTAAAATGTCCAAGTATATGGTTCTTCAAATGTATCAGTTGTATAATTTGTTACCGGCTTTCCACAATATTCTGTGATTCTTTCTAGAACATCAGTTTGTGTTGACTCATTTTTGGATCCCAGTTGATAAGTAAGGTATTCTGAAAAAAAAAATCAAAACAAAAACTCGTTAAAAAACAGCAGAAAAATGATATGATAACGATAAATAAAACAATTTGGCAAGCTATTAAATTTTAATTACGGTCAGTGGAATATTTTTGTGTTGTGCCCATTTTTTTTCTAAAATTTTTTTGCTTTGTTAAATTACGGAATTTCAACCAAATCGTGTTCAATTTCCCAGTTTCGACTCTCTGAATTTTTTTTATTTATAGAATTCAAAGCGAATACAAAAGTTGGGGTAAAATTTAATATTACTTGTGTTATTTTATGTAATTTGAGTAAAAATTAATTGTTTTACTTGTAACCCCACAGCTAAGTTTTGTCACCGAACGATAACGTTTTCGATATTTGTGATGTCATTCAAATATGACGTTGATTTTTGAAGTACTATAAATACCTATGTCGAAAACCCTTTGGAGCAAAAGCGAAACTTTTAATATCAAGATTAAAATCCATTGCCAAATTCAACTTGCTTTGAATTCCTCAAGCAGTCAACTAGATGTAATTAATTAAAAAAATGACACAAAATATATAAAATAATGAATGAGTTCCTGCTGATATACCTACATAAGAAGCCAAGCCAAATATCTTAAAATTATACGATAACATGATAAGACATAGAAAATATTGACAAGATAAATATAATAAAAGTAGAAAAAAAACGGTTATAAATCATCATAGACTCAAAGTATGACATACGGATGAAGGTTTTAATCCAAATAATGATAATGATGATTTATAATCATCACATCACTATCTGCAAGTTTATAGATATAGCTTCATGTCATACAAATTAAAATATTGAATTATTCAATAATAAGATAATATTTCTATCTACCTGCAGGTAGGTATATACAATGTATAGGATAGGCTATCTCCGCAACCAAGCATTAGTGCATGCTTACACAGTCGCATCCAATGAGACCGTTAATTTTATGTATGCGTAGAAACAAAAAGGGCTATATAGATTCCAAGTCCAAAACCGTCACTGGATGCGCCTATTAGTAAAACCACTGTGTAAACAGGCACTTAAACAACCAAATGCACACAATAATAACGCAATATGCAGGATCAGATTTACTGTTACACTTTCCGAACACGAACACTGCAATTCTGCAATAAGTTGATGTTATACTATATACATATGTATGTGTTCAGTAAAACGGTTTTGAAGTTTGAACCGTCTAAAATAAAAATGCAAATTTTTTGATAATTAATGGGAAAATTTAGAAAAATACATCGGAACATGGGATAAAAGCAGGAGGAAGAATTCATTCATACCAATTGAAGTGAATGCTCCAAAAAAAGTTCATTTTTGTTTTGTTCACACCTACACTATTTTCTACACGTGCTGATAATAAAGTGATTGATTGATTTTTATTTGTTTTTCGATTGTTTTTTTCTTTTGTAAAATCTCTTAAAATTCATGATAATAATAAATAAATTATAATAATATATAATATTATAATAATAACCTAATATTTTGATGTAATTTTATTTTTTAGACAAGACATTATTGTATTGATTTTTTTGACTGCTGAGATATAGGGTATGCAATTTTTCTGTTCCAAGTGCTTTTGGATTTTTTTCATGAATTTTTGAGAATTAACTACATGGACACTGTGGCGTATACGTGCTATAATTTTATATCCAAAACTATATATCGGTAAATTTGTTTTATTCCCTGCTGAAAACAAAGCTGATTTAAAAACAACTGAATAAAACTTATGATGAATTTACATGTATTATCTGCAAATATCAAGAAAAGAGGAGCTTATAGGTTTAATGTATATCACATACAATAGGTCTGTTTATTTATTATCCAAAACTGCCAATTTCTACCTATTTCAGCCCAAAGTTCTGTCAAAGTCCATATACAAAAATTAAATTGGACTATAATTGGTCAAAGTTAGCAGTTTTGAGAAGTAAAGAAGAAAAAATGATATCTCGGAGATTTTCCTCACTCACTGAGCAAGCGAATCCAAGATTTTTTTTCCTCAAAATTTTGAGCTGAGAAATTTTGCTAAGGAATCATGTTCATGTAACTGAGATTTCTGAACATGCCTAATGTATGTAATGTATGAGTAATTTTTAATTATGTCTTTAAAATTTACACTAAAGCCTAGTACGGTGCTGATGCGAAACGAAATTTTTCTGTGATCTCCAAACAGACAACGAAACGCTTGCGAAAACACAACGGAAAATATCCTTGGAGAGTTTCACTAATCCCAAAAACAAAAACAAACATAAATGCAAAAAATCAGAGAAACCCATGATGTAAGAAAATGATAAACAAAAAAAAAACAAATAAAAGTCAAATGTCTTTTTTCCGCACACAATAAATAGTCTGTACAATTAATTCAATACGAAAAAGGAGCGGAGACTTCTCCAAATAATCTGCTACAATTATAAATTTCGCTTTTCGAACAGCGTACTGCAAAACGAAAAGCAGAACGAAATTTTCCGTTTATAATTTCGTTGTGTCATTTTTGTATGGGATTTTTCGTTTCGCATCAGCAGCGTACTAGGCTTAAGTAAGGCGCCAGTTATAGCGATCAGAAAAACCCATTCGAAAAACTTGAAGCAGAATGAAATTGATTTTTTTTCTGATGGTTGTTTATAGCAATCAGAAAAAATGTGTCAGAAAAAGTTAAACAAACCAAGCCAAATGATATATCAATCGACTAGTAATTCAGCGTAGAATTTTTTTCGCGAAAAAAATTGCCAAAACATTATATTTTTATCTTTTAAATGGATTTACTTGTTTTTCGGGTGAAATTTAATTTTTCGTATCAGTTGATTGCTTTTTGACAGAAAAGGGAAAAAATCATTCCACTGATTTGTGTTCCAATTTGTTTCTAATCCACTGAAAGAATACCATCCGAAAATGTGTTTCTGACATTTCAATCAGAAAAAATCTTGGCGGCTGTTTGTTTGTTTTTGGTTTGCTTAACTTTTTCTGACACATTTTTTCTGATTGCTATAAACAACCATCAGCAAAAAAAAAATCAATTTCATGCTGTTTCAAGTTTTTCGGATGGGTTTTTCTGATCGCTATAACTGGCGCCTAATCTATGGTGACTAATTTAAGGTACTTACATATATACATACATCACCTACAAATTTGTTGAAAAAAAACTTACCAAGATGCAATTGAGTAAGTTGATTGAAGTAACCGAGTAGTTTTGATGTATGTGATGTAATTCTGCGAAAAAGGCCCCAGGACGGATTTATGTCAAAAAAAAAACGAATGTGTGAAAGATTACTTTTATGAAGATATGAATACGTTTGTCTTTATGTCTGCATTATGGCACTTCCCATAAACCGTCAACAATGCAAGGGTATGGGATGGTCTCGCGTTCTCAGATCGGTTTGAAACATCTGCAGGTGTTCCTCAGGGATGTATCCTCAGCCCATTATTGTTTGCCCTGTTTATAGATGATGTCTGCGACCTCCTTCCTGGTGGAGTTAATTTTGCTAACATAAAAATCAAAGTCCTGTTGTACGCTGACGATTTAGTTATGCTTGCTGATAATCCTTTCTCGCTACAAATGCAAATAAACCGTCTGAGTTCATTTTGTGAGTCTTGGGGCTTGCAAATTAATACCCAAAAAACTAAGATTGTCATATTTGAAAAGAGACAATCAAGAAGACGACCAGAAGAAAATTGGTCTCTAAACAATATACACATTGACGTTGTACAGGAGTTTAAATATTTGGGAGTCCTTTTGACCTACAATTTAAGCTTTCTAAAGCATTCCAAGGAAAAAAGCAATGAAGCTAAACTGGCACTAAATATTATGTGGCCAAAGTTCTTTTCTAACCAAAATGTTGACTTAATGTCTAAATACAAAGTTTTTAATGCGACGGTTAATGCATGCATGGCGTACGGCGTTCAAGTGTTCGGATACACACACCTCGAGGCTTTTGAAACCGTACAAAGAAACTTTTTTAAGAGATTATTTCGTTTGCCTAACTCAACACCCAATTATGCTATATATGTAGAAACAGGCTTAGCTCCCATATACATACAAAGTTTGAAAGCAAACGCGGACTTCATAACTAAAGTGATGAAAAGAAGTGAATCATGTCTTCACAAAATCATTTTAAAAAAATTACTTCGAGTAAATGCTTCCCCGTTCAAAGACTGGAACGAACTAGCTTTATGTTACGAAACATCTTTAAACTTATCAGAAAATAATGTGGCCGAGTGGCAGGCTCAGTTTGCTGACGTGGTTGCTAAGGTTGATCACAAAATGTTTCTGGATAATCTTTCCAGAGCATCTTCTTCGACATCAAGAGCAATTTACAGTAATTTAAACCATCAACTTCTCTCGGAAGGCACATACTTTCGTAACGATTTTTCAGCCTTTGTTATAGGTATTATTTTTAGAACAAGAGTTGAAATTTTAAATTTAAACTTTGTACCTCATCGACCAGATCTGCCTCAGCTTTGTGTTCTATGTAACGGAAGAGTGAACGAAGATATTTACCATTTCGTTGCTGCTTGTCCAATTCTACAAGAAATTCGTCGGTTACATTTTCAGGAAAGTTTTATATCCTTACAAAAACTTTACGAAATCTTAAATGGAGAAATGGGCTGGCTCAGCCTCTATAAATATTGCCAACATGCTCTTTCGTACCGTAATAGTTTCTTATATTAACACACAGTCGAATACCCACTTATTGCAATTTTTTGAACTAAATAAATCAGGTCAAATTATGTTATGTTGCTGATCATACAAAACTTAATACTTTTCTTTTGTGTTTCAAATCACGTTAAAATTGTCATTAATTTTTATAAATACCAAATCAAATAAACAAAATTGTATAATATTTGTGTTTCTAATCACGGTAAAATTGATAACACTGTCAACTCAAAAATTAATAAAACTTAATACTTTTTCTTTTGTGTTTCAAATCACGTTAAAATTGTCAATAATTTTTATAAAAACCAAATCAATTAAACAAAATTGTATAATATATGTGTTTCAAATCACGGTAAAATTGATAACATTGTCAACTCAAAAATATTTGTTTGCAGTTCTATATACAAAAGTTGTGAAAATTAGGAATTTTAATCTCTGAACTGTAAACTATAAATTCATATCTTTTGTTCAAATTTTCTTATGTTTAACATTTTTTTTTTGCATTTTATTTCTTTTATTTTTTAAATCATATTATGAAATGTCATCTCAGGCAGACGGCAGTGTATTGCCATGTCTTTATTCTTAAGTATACAAATTGTTAAACTTTATGATGAAAAAATAAAGAATATTATCTATCTATCTATCTATCACTTCCCATAATCTGTATTTATGAATAACTCTGTATTTTTGTGCTCTCTCTCATTCAAATAATGTAAATATTATATCTTACATCCCTTTTTTGTAGAACTCGCATGAAGATCAATCTAAATCCACCATTAAGATTTCGATGATCGAATTTTGAAGAAAAAAATTGAAAATTGTGTCCCTTAAACTTACTTCCATTTTCATAATAAGTTTGTTCGTTGAGTCCTAAAGTCACCCTAAAGCGTTTTTTGAAAAAAAAAAAACACTCGCAATCAAATTCTGTGTTTTTTTGAGACTTATAGGGTCGCCCTGAAGTAGACCTAGGTTTTCTGCCGCGGCGAGTTCAGGTAACGAATAAACTGGAAAAGTGACATGAGTTATGAGGCAATTATTTTGTTTTGAATTCGCTTGCACCAGGTATTGCTTATTTTTAAAATAGAAATTAAATGAAAAATTTAATGATAATAAATAGAAATATATTTGTAGAATAGGGAATCGCTTGAAGTTATTTTAATTCTTTTTTAAAACTAATTTAAAACAAATTTTATGTAGTAAGTATTGGGGACAGAACTTTTTGTCTTGCGTTGAATGTTAACAGCACAATTTAAAACCCTCTGATGTTTCTTGAAAACTTAAAAACTCAAGTTTTTTTTTTCACAATTCTTGAGGTTGTCAAGAAAACCTGGGTCAACCCTGGGTAAAGTCTTAGATCTTATATATATGGGGTGCTTGTTCCTATACCTGTTACATTGTAGTACCTGAAGCCGTGATAGGGGCCGCTGTTATCACTAACGAAACTAATATGTATGTTTGTTAACTTCAACTTCTTGCTAAAGTTTACTACTTGTCAAAAATGTCTATCGGATTTGACAGAAAATTGTGCGACGTCGTACAACGTTTCATGTTACCAGACAGACATATTAAAGACGACATCCTCCATATGCAATTTAATATTAAACGTCAAACAAATACCATTGGCCGAAGGGCCAATAACGAATATTGAACACAAAACCGAAACACACAAAAGTATTAAAGTGTTTGTAATGTTTGTTCCTGTCGTATTTTTATTTCTTTATTACGAAAGAGATCACTTTTTTTAGGTTTTCATCCATCTAATTTCTTACACATGTGCAATTATCACCTTTAACTACGTGTAAAGTGGTTATTTAAATAGTATAATTAATTGTTATTGGTCGTTAGATATATATTTAAACTGATTGATCACGTTATCTCCAAATTATTGATGTTTTCATAACTGTTATCTAAAGTGTATAATCTATAGTAAATTGATCGAGTGTCTATACATGAAAACTGATCACTTTTGCTGCTATATCCAAATATAATCTATGTATGTATATATTTTGTAGTGTATCTATTTTATTGAAGAGCTACATATATTTGACCACGTTTTTGAAACCTTTTTTAAACCGAAAACTATTCAATATCATTAAAATCAAAAATAGTTTTGTAATTTGCGATAACGCGCTGGATTTGACTATCCGTTTCCATATTAAAAAATCTAAAACGATTTTTTATTACTCATAGACGCTTTTTTTTGACAGCTCGGATGAGGGATGTATAAATGTAGGGGAAATGAAGTAACGAAAGCATACATTTCTATACAAGCTGTCAAAAAGACAAAAGACAAAAGAAATGACCGAAAAAAAGACTCGTGTAATCAGCGTCATAGAGTTTCCTTCTTACCGTTGATTTCTATTCTTTCCAGTAGTTGATTTGCACGTCTTTCCTTTTCTAAATTGTGTTCAATGTGGTAATAAAAAACAGCACCCAACATAAGATATGTAATATAAAATATCAGCAAAAGAATCCATCTTTTTGGGGACATCATATTTTAATACTGAAATTAACAAAATATAGAAGCATGATATTAGTTATTTTGCGATGTGTGTAAGATACAAGCATTATATATTTTCAAAAAACAATTGTTAAAGCTCCCAAACTAACGCGAAACATTCGGAACGATGACGAAACTTTCGGCTGTTAATATATTTTAAATGAGATTCACCTAATCGCACCGTCGCCTCGCGTTGGTGTGGGTACTCTCATTTATCACCCTGTAAGTAGCCGAAAGTTTCGTCGTGCATCGTTCAAAATGTTTCGTTTTGGTTTGGGATAGCCTTTATTTAAAAAAATGCAAATTAAAAATTTTAAAATCAGGTCGGCTCGACTAAAAAAAATTAATATGGGAAACGGATAACTTTAAAGCCTGAGCTTAAATTATTTTCCACCACACTAAAGAATCCTTCCTCCTTTTGACAATTTTTGTAAATTACTAAATATGTTGAGCGTATTATGTGTTTTAGTTTAGTTATAGTTTTTTAGTATTTCTAACAAACAAAAGTGTGTATATATAGGTTTATATATTTACATATTTGGATTTTGGTGACATGGATAAAGCAGGATAAACATCCGTTTGAACATCAAACGTCAAATACAATGATACGATCTGAACTAAAAGTTCCGGCAGTTTTGCATTCTGGGTCAAATTTCTTTAATATGCCTTATTTTGTTATGCTCTATAACAAGCGGGTATTAAATGTAGTCCTTTTGTTTGTAAGCTTATAAGAAACTTAATACGAAAAGTTGCAAAGTATTGAATGATTGTATGAAATAATGTAAATTACAAGTCTGTTAGAACTTAGAACAAATTCATTCATATGTATGTATAGGTATATAGTTATATGTGGTGAATACGTCTTTTGTAGGTTTAAGGTAATTTTAAACAGTTATAGCAAACAAGACTTTAACAAAAGGCATATTAAGCACCTATACGTATTATAAATGATTTGCTCTTAAAATGTTTTGATTCTTAAGAAGAACACAGCAATTTCCTATTTCTATGATATAATTTTTCTATTCTAATACCTACGTATGTATATCCCCGCACCCTTACTTATGTATACAAAAAACGGTTAAAATTAGTTCATTATCTTCTAGATCTAAGTCGTTACATAACTGTTAGAATTTAAGAATGATGTTTTCATGAGACCCAGTCATGCATTTTATTTTTCAAAGCACAAATCAATTAGTTAAGAAAGAACAATCGAATTTGTTGTTCATTTTAAATAAAATTGGACGATCCACTATATCTACTATCTTTGAGCTAATCACGTAATCGTTTTCATTTTCTATGATATTTATATTTTTTTTTACATATAGGCCATGAGGTAGACGTTTTTAAGGTCATCATCTCATTTATGTAAGCTATAGGTTAAAAAAGGGCTAGCGGGAAACGATTCGAATTAAGTTGATCACACAAATCGTATGGTCTTACAAAAAGCTGGTCCACACAGCGATGTCGAATGAAAATCCGACAGTATTTGATTGTTAGGGGATAAAGTGGAATATATTTGTATATTTGTATTTGTATAAACAGAATGCATTTTATTTCAGTTTTAAATAAAACGCAAATTTTAAATTTATTTTATAACACATTTAATACATCACTGAAAACGTGTATCATTTGTGTACATACTATATTCATAACTGAGGAAGTTACCTCTCGATTGGAATAAGTACATTTCAAGTGGTTTTGGTTGCCCTAATTTCTTCAATCGAAAAAAAAGATAAAATACACGACTGAATCGCAAGTATACTTACTTGCTTTTATGTGTGGTTTAAAATCGCTAAGCGTTAAACAAATTAGGAAATGGTTTTCGACGCTGTTTAGATTAGGAAGATTGAGTCCCGTATCGCGGCAGTATGCCTGTTTGGTATCTTTTTTTTCAACAAATATCCCAAAAACTGAGTTTTTTTGTTTATGGGTTTTGACAGCAAATTTTGAAATTTTGGGAAAATTTGTGCAAATTCGCATAAAATTTCACTTTACCAAACAGACCAAGTATTTAGCTGCAAGAGAAGTGTGGGCGAGAACTTTCATGATTCACGAAGAAAACTTCGAAACCGGATGCATGAGTCTACTTCGTTATTGTTTCAATGTTTGGAATCTTGAAGTTGCTGTTGCTTTAATGTATTTTAAGGCGCCTCGAAATTTCTAATGTAAACACCATGACATCTCATTAGTCCGGACTCAGTTTTTCAAATCTGAACAGGCCACAGGATCTTATCAAACAACAACAGCATAGACTGCTTTTAAACGATGCAATCACCCCTTGCGATTTTTAAGAAACTAGGCGGGGGACGTATGTGGTGGCCGGGGTAGACAAAATTGCTGAGGTTGAAAAAATTGCAGAGTTATCTTCTTTTCTTCTTTGTGCCTTTTTGTGTTTTTTGAGACATAAGCAGAGTGAAGAGTGTGCAGCTATGTTTCCTTTTCATTTAACAAAAATTGCAACCATTAAAAATCGCAGTGTTTAAAAGCATCCTTGCAACCGAAAGTAGACCAAAAGAGAAACGCCGCTTAAAAATCGCAATCGTCTAAAAGCAGCCATAGTTAAGAATAAAATAAGATCAAATAGATAAATTTTACTGTTTTGTTTGAATAAAACAAAATAGAAAAATTTGGGTATATTACTAGTTGTTACTTTGTATTGCAATTGGAAAGATCTGCTTTCAAAATCGGGGATTGCTTTTTTGAACAAAACATGTCGGCCTATTTTATATTTTAAACCATCTGGCGGCACAATTCACACATACAGGCACTTGCAATTCATAAGTTTGTTCAACGAGTAAAAGGACCGAGTGGCGAGTAGATTAGAAAAATCAATTCAGCGAAGAGACTAGTACGGAACATCATCGACCACCCGAATCAACTAATGAGAAGGATGACCACTGAACAACGACATCCAGAGCCAAGGTACCTCAGTGTGATGGAAACTCTTGATGACAACATAATCATGGACAACGAGGAAGCAGTCTCGTTCTACGCTGACATTGGGTCAGCCTTCTACCGCGGCTGAACGCCACTTCCCCCAACCTACACCAAAAACACCCTGAGGACGATTAAGTCAACCGACTTTTAAATTAAATTTTTTTTTTTTTTTTTTGACATGTAATTTATATATCTATAATTTGTTAAACTTAAGACATTGTATAACGTTAGGCCCCTTATGTGCCAGATAATGTAAATTTATCATAGTATCATATTAGTTATAAGCCAAATTGTATATATATTATGTTCAATAAAAACTAAAACAAAAAAAAACTAGATTAGGAAAACGAATATCGTAAGTAAGGCTAGGAACACATTTCAATTTTTTGTCGCAGCGATTAAGAAAAGAGGAATAATTTCTTAATTCATGTGTTCTATTTTTGCGAATAAATAACGACCAAAATCGCATGTGATAGCCTTAGATACACAACCCATCTTTTTCCTACACTTCATTTATGTTGCATACGCACCAACACTATAGGTTTTAAAAATTTTAAACAATTTATAAAAATTTAATCCGTCAGAAGCTTTTCAAAATTTCTTTTAATACACTTGGGTATCAAATTATAACGCATTGTTTTTGGTCAGTTTTCTTTGGGCTATTTGAATATGTATAAATGGATTGAGTTTTAAAATGATTTTAAAACTTTGTCAAGAAATTTAACGTTAGAATTTAAAAACTAAATATTTAGTGGTGTCAAAAACAACTGATCCCATTTCACTTTGATAAAGTTTTATTGCACTCTCAATAATTGACGATGACATTAAAATATTATAGTCAGTCTAAAATAATAGTTCCATAGATATTTAAATTTTGAAATCTATAGATGCAACCTTGCAGGGTTAGGCCCTTCACATGTTGACAGACCTGAAACACGCATAGTTCTTTTTTTTAATCGCTCTTTAAAGTATTCTTACTAAGTACTAATTAGCGGATACAGTTCCCAAAGAAGAGGGGCCTTCACGTGCAGAGTAATAGCGTATAACATAACTTAAGTCAAACTTCCACCACGAACTTAGATTGACACTGTTCTTAAGAAATTTTATGCAAAACAAGATCGGCGTAAAAACGAAAATTCTACAGCTCTACTGATGAGTTTTGCAGAAAGTGTCAACTATTATTGTAGGAACATAGATATGTAAACATTTCGAACTCGAATAATAAGTTTTAACTCAAAACTGACATTTTGTTGAGTTGTGACGTTATTATTTCCAACGTGCGATTATTAGGCATGTTCAGGAAAATAAGATCTAGAAGATCTTAGCAATCTCAGTTATACATGAACTGGATTCCTCTGCAAAATTTCTTAGCTTCGCTGTCAGAATTCTGAGGAAAAAAAAAATCTTGGATTCGCTTGCTCACTTTTTGAATGAGCAAAATCTCTGTGACCTCATTTTTCTGAATGCGCCAATTGTTTAGTCCTTAGATCAACTATCGGTGTCTAACCTGACCCTGTGAGATTTCATCCAGTATGTTTCTTATAAGAAGGCTTTTGACTATACCTGCAACAGCTCTTTTGCGATGGTTTTCTTGATCGATGAATTCTGTTATCCAATGTTGACCAATTGGCTTTATTTCACGGCAAGGATAGATCACGAAGTAATGTTCTTTTAAAAGAGTACTTTATAGTTAAAACTTTGAAAGAATCAAAAAATCGTTTCCTTTTCACCAAAAAAACGCAAGTTAAAATTCACAATTACTTTATTGAATGTTCGCTTCAGATTTAATTTTACAATTTACAAACCACAATTAGGCAATATTTTGTAGATCAAAACCCCTTTTGACTGGATAAAAAGTATAAGTACAAGAAATCATTCAGATTTATTGGTATTTACCAAATAAAAATAGGTACTAATATGCTTTTAAAACTTGGCTCGATTGTGATAATTTTTTTTCCAAAAAACCTTTTAAAAATATTTCGGGTCTTCGGCATAAACCTTTTTAAATTGCAAATAAATGTGGGCTATCTCTATCTGAATTATTTCTTAATATCACGAAATACGTGACCAGCTCATTGGTACATGTATTTTTTTTTTTTATTAACTTTTATTAAAAAACACAATATCAAAATATAGGTAAGTATATTATAGTAGGTACCTACCTCGGTATAATTTAACTTCTTATACTTCGAAAAAAAAACACTAAGGCATTAAGCATGTTTATTTAGTGTTTCACACTTTGAATGATCAGTTTTCACCGATATCTACTTGATTAACAACTTTTTACAAAGTTTCTTATCATATCGGATAAAAACACCTCTTATACGATATATTTGTATGCACACGTTAGCGTTTAAATATACAGAACATATAAAAATCCTTATCGAATCAATTAATTAATACATTTTTCATCGATCACTTTTTTTTAATGAACTTTTATCCATTTTTTTTTATGTTATTTAATTTGGAATTTATTTATCCTTTGTGCATTATATTTACGGATGATTTGATATTTGATTAGAAAGAAAAGAATTCGACAATAATTATTTCCTTTACTTAATATTTAACCGAGGTAGATAACTGAGTTTTTTGTGAGAACAAAATTTAAGCATCAAAACGCGGCGGGACGCAAATATGCGCAGACATTCAGTTAGTTTGTTTGTTTTCGAACAAGTAGTCAAGCTCATTTCTTACAAAACAAATGAACTTATAAGAAAATTGTTTGCACCGTGTTAGATAAAGTCCAGGGTAAGGGAACGGTGACCACTTTGGAAGTGAGCTTTTACACGATCGTTGTACGACTGGGCAAAAAAAAATACCGAATCTCTACCATCAAAACATAACTGCCTCTGCCAACCCAGCCCCAGCGAGAGCAGAATGTTCTTACAAATACTTAGCGATGTTTGTCTTTTATTTTCATTTCATATGTGTGGCCGTTGTTGTCTCTGCCAAACCAACACACAACCCTCGCAAATCGATTGTATGTGGAGCATGCCTAAGCAGAACGCTCTACATTGTTCCTACCCTGCCTATGAGTGCTTGGCGTGGTGCTGATTAAGAAAATATCGTCGAACTGTGCTAAGTGCTTATGTAAGCTTACCGGAGAGAGAACAAAACTTAAAGTAGTAGAGAAACTACTGCAAGTAATCATCATAGTCATAATCATACTATCATTTTAAAGGTATGCCAAGATATTGCCACTGTATGGAGGAGGTGAGAGTCAAGTTTTGTATTTCTCTGTACAATTCAGCCATAAAGGATAAAGCTTGTCTATTTAAACATAAGCCTTTTCAACGTAAACAAATGATCTTCAAATATTCTAAAATAAAGATTTCCCGTTTGAGTTCCTCTAGAGATAAAAAAAGACGGTCGGTGCCATCTTTACGCATGAGTCCGGAGGATAGTGGCACAGGGCCCTGATACTTATGGGGCCTAAGTAGGTATTAAGTATAGAGTAATTTTTATCATGCACTACAACATCAATATCTTAATCTTTACCAAATATAATACTCTTATCATATGCAATTAAGTAATCGAAAAGAACATTCAGTAATGATACTAAGTTATAATTAAGATTAAATTGCATGCGCCTATCAATAATTTATTGTTTTTAAATTTGTATTTATTTGTATTTTTTAAAAGAGAAATGAAAAAAAGTTGTTATAATGGATGTTGTTTAAATCCCTTCCACACTATTAGCGTTTTCGCTTCGTCCTCTTGAAGTATTATGAATGCTTCTCAAATCTTTTGTTTGGCACTAGGTGACAGTTTTTTTTTATGAAATGCACACATTTAACGTCAAAACTGTGAAACATCATTTTTTTTTATTTGATTCAATTGTGCATTTATAAAGAACGTACGTAAATTATGAAATTAACTTCGATCTACTCTATTTCATATACTATTTTGAAATATAATTCTATATTATCTACACATTTAATCTCTCCATTTGCTGCGCAAATATAAGCAAAATCTTACAAATTAGTATTTACCATATTTACAAATAATGATAAAATTGACGATTCGCAAATACAATGAAACGCAAACTTTAGAATCAAAAAAGTGTTTTAACTTGTTTTTTTTTTCCGAATCGGAGAGTTCCGGATTACCAAAAGAGAACGCTATATATGTAATAATAATTAGATTAAATTGTGATAGAATACCATTGGACTGTCAAATTTGTGTGATGGAATTTCAATTTTTGACAGGAAATTGTGAAAATTAGGAAGACATTTCACGTTACATAAACTAGGGGCTAATTCCGTAAAACAAAAACGATTGAACGATATCAATATCGGTTGTGACAATACCCATCTCTATCACATCTTAGGAGAAAGATAGGGACAGCTATTGCCAAATCGGTTGTGACAATACCCATCTCTATCACATCTTAGGAGAAAGATAGGGACAGCTATTGCCAAAACGATATCATTCGATCGTTTTCGTTTTACAGAATTTGACCGATCTGTTTCACGTACATATCTATATAGCTCAAACACTCCACTATATGTTACAGAATGCATGTTAAGGGATTTAGAATCAATCCTAGAAAATTTCTTGTATAAACTAAAAAAATCTCAAATTCTTTCCGATGAGCTGTCAAATCTTGTGTGAGTTTTAAAATAGTTATTTTTAACACATTTTGTGCATAAATCTATTAATCTATTATAGATACACTGTATAATAATGTGAAAGTGCTTTTAAACCGTTTTTTAAAACATCCTCAGAGGTAACTGCTAAGTTTATTCCAAGGATATATTTAAATGTAGGATTCCTACAGGCTACAGTTGATCCACCTGTATGCATAACATCCAACAACATATTGGATATAAATCACCTGCTCGGCTTAAATTCATGCATCACATCTATAGACAATTCAATACCAATCTCTCCTACAACCAAACAGTCTACACATTGCTCAACACACTCAATAATGAAAATATCTCAAATATATCCGAATTCTTCAACAAAGGTAATTTTGCCATATAAACATATACTTTATTATTCATATCATTCTTTATTTTATTTTTAATATTTAACTAAAAATTCCAACTATTTTAATAAGGGTTGGAAGTCTTTGTGTCTAGGTTCTTATTTCTCTAATTTGCATTGTTGTAATTTTAATTATACATATCTAAATAAATAATAATAATAATAATTGGAAAGAAAACAACAGTTGCGTATTATGCTATTCGGCTTACATCAAATGTTCACTACTTATTTAAGTTCAAATTAGATTCTTATATCTTTTTTATTGAAAATTTATAAGCTTTTTATTTGACACACCCTTTCCCTCTGGCGTATAGCAGTATACAAACTTACACGCACACAAATTGAACGGGCGTGAAAAAATTTTAAAATTCATGTTCCTTGCATTCGTAAAAAGTGTTCAGATACGTTGGGTTGTTTTTGAATCAGCTGTTTTGTCACAAGGGATTCTAACAACACAAACCTATCCGGATAGCTTTTGATTGATCCCCGAACGCGACCATTCTAATTATACCTAGGTATTTGGTAATTTTTTTTTTTCAACATTTCCCAAATTTGATTTTTTCCATATAGGTTTTAACAGCAAATTATGAAAATTTAGTAAATTTAGTGCAAATTCGCAAGAAATTTTAGGTTACCAAAAAGACCTAATTATTTGTCTTCCTTTATAGATCAGCTCAGTTTCTTATACTACTTTATCCTCTCAATCTCAAACCTCTGATCCTGTTTAGATTGGGAAGATTGAGTCCAGACTAGTGAGATGAGGGGACTACATTGAAACAACAACAATTTTGACATTTCGCTCATTAAAACAACAACAAATGAGACTCATATTTATAAATTTTTATATTTTCTTCGCACCTCACGACAATCCTCACCCCACACTTCTCTTGCCTACTAATTGCCGTGATACCCGCTCAATCTTCCCAATCTAAACAGCGTCACATGTAATGAGCAAACCTACACGAAAACATAAAATAAAGATTCTTTGCATGGTGAACTAAACATTACATTATTTCTTCTTATATTCAACAACAAAAAACTGGTTAACATAACATGTAATTTTTGTACTTACAACATATCATGTTTGCTGATATTGTTTTTTCTCTCGGCAAATGTATTATGTACATAGGCACCTCCAAACGTAGTAAGCCTATAGTCGCCTGCCGGCAGCACTGCAGCAATTAATCCGTGTCTGATTGAACTCATTGATATAAATTAATATAGAGTTTACGCATGAAGAAGTTTTTTTAGTTGAGAATTTATTTTTCTCCCTTAGTGGTGTTAAATTTTGGTTTGACAGCAAATTTACCGATTAAGTTGCCAAAAAAGATGAAAACTGAAATAATAATCTAATTAGCTTAAAACTAAAAACCAATAAATTTATTCGCTTTATGCTCACCATACGACCATTTTTTTGTTTTCCATTTAAACATTCGAATATTCGATCGTGAAAATAAAACAACGCAGGATTTGAGTGACAACTTGTTATATACATACATAGTACCCAACTCTTTTTTCCCTTTGGCTTTTTTATTTGAATGTATACGCCCGTTGTTTTTCCTTAACACTACTGACGACATTTGCAAAAAGTTGGATCTTGTGTTGTTTTTGTAATACACGTATTTTCGTAAGCGAATCCAATCTGGTTCGGATCTGGGCGAAAATAAAATACAGCTAACATTTCAGTCCATCTTAGGTACATTATATTTATCAATGTCCAGTTAAAATTAAATTAAAGAAAAAAATCATAAAATTTCTTTAAGAAAATCAAAAAAATATTTGTTTCAAATGTTGGTATATAAAAAGTAATAACTAAGGGTATTCATGCAACGTCGGGAAAAAGCATCGTAAACGTGGTAAACGTCTTAAAGTTTACGACCGACGTCGTAAACGAACTGTCAAAATTTGTATGGGAAATCTTTTCAAACAAATCTTAAACTTTAAGACACAAATTTGTATGTTAAACGAAGATGGCAAACATCGTAAACATGGTAAACTCTTGCAACCTTAGAAGAAGAAATAGAGGGATGGGCATATCGAGGAAAAATGAGGTTTTTTTCAAAGTAGTATAAGTTACACAAACACAAATGCATTCACAAATGCACTTATGTGTTGATCACAACAATAAACATACTTACCATCATTTTCGCCACATGACTCAAGAATTAATAGATCATTGAAAGCAATTTGTTCATACAATTGTATAAATTTACCTTCTTGGCTTATTTTGGGCACTTTTAATATTTTAAGCTGTTTGACGTTTAACGAACAGCCGATTTGTTTACCATATCGTTTACCACATTTACGCAAAATGTTTTTTGGTGCGTTCATGAAACGTGTGTCGGAAACTTTACGATTTTACGACATGAATACTCTTACTATATTCATACTTATTAGAAGCTCTGCATTCAAATTTTTGTTTAAACAATCGAAATTCTTGGAGCCGTAAAAAAAGATTTTTTTTAAAGAAAAAATTGTATAGAGTTATATACATACATACATACATATATATATATTTAGTTTAGTACAAATCAATCCATCCGTTTAGGGTGTAGCCGACGAGACCAACTTTTTGTCTTCACTTAAATAGTAACGAACTCAGACCTTTTTTCGGAAGGAAGTAGTTTAGAACATATTCGCACAGAAGTAACGTAAGATGCCATCTATTTTCGAGTAGATGAAAACGGATATGGGGATATTGTTGTTGAATTAAATCTTTGTATATAAAAATTAATTATAGAGGGTTGTTGTCTCCGAAAAAACGGAAACAAAAATACTGGGTTATTACATGTTCCTTTTTTGCAGGGTGGGCCAAATAAGGCCAACAATTAATGTAAGCATGTGACTTCTTTTCGCCAGCAATCAAATTGTTTTTGTTTGCCAAGGGAAATTTTGCTGTGCTGGCTATGCAGCAATGAATAAAACAGGTATAATTGTTTATTTTTCTTATAACTTTGTTCTTGTTAATATACAAAAATGATACCTGTATATAAATTTAGGTTTTATATACAAATATAATACGACTTACTTACTTACTTCTGTGCATCTATGTCATTGACGCACACATTTCCAGACATTTCAACAATAAAAAAAAAATTAATGTCAAAAGGAAAGTTCAGAAATCTTAGTTGCAGGAATTGAATTCCTGAGTAAACGTTACTCAAATTCAATTTTTGTTTTTCAAACATGGCCCTCACATTAAAACATTTCGAATGCAAGGCTCCTTCTAATTTTTCATAAATAAATACAATTTTCTGTATTGTTATTCTTAAACCAATTTTATTTTTTGAACTATCATAATCGCTGTTAAGATAAAATAATATTTGTCCCATTTAATATTTTAAAGGATCAATAATAACATAATAATATTTTTGTCGAATGAATATTTTATACACGCTCTCAAATCAATCCAATTTATTGAAAATTGTTTTGAGGTTTTGTCGTTAAATTTGCAATGTGGCTCTATGGCATTTAATTCCCCAACTGTTGGTTTTAATACATTTTTTAAAGTTTTAAACTTTTACAACTTAATTTTGAAAAAAAAAAATGCTAATATTGTTATTATCTCATTGAAACTCGATGTTTTTTTTTTAATCTTTAAGGCACGATAAAGGTAAGTACTAACTTATTTTCGAGTGTCAATTTTGTTTTATGGAAGATAAATAATTTTATATATATCATGTTAATAATATATATTTAAGTATTTAATGTCTTTAATGAACTTTTGTCAAACAAAAATGTGTTTTTTACATTTTTAATTCCATTAGCTTTCCAATTACAAACAATAATGGAAATTGTTGTGTTTTAGTTATGCTGCCTAGAATTTCGCATAAGTGGTACCAAAAGAGATGGAGGACCAGCTTGACGAAGAAAAGGGTGAGCTAGCAATTCAGTAGCTATGGCCCTTTGAGCCGGATCACGAACTAGCATGCGATCCAAAAACGATTGCAAACGCGGTGATACTTTATGGGCATTTTTAAGATTTGGGGGCTGCATGTCACGTATTCGTCGCATTGCTTGAAGTGGTGGTTCGTTAAAGAATGGTGGCTCTCCATCAACCATTTCGATAACCATTATACCAAGTGACCAAATGTCAACCTCCGGTCCATAGGGGAGGCGAGAAATAACCTCTGGTGACATCCAATATGGAGTTCCGACAAGGGATTTGCGTTTAGGTAGTTCCTGAGAAACTTGCGCACAAAATCCAAAATCGGAAAGCTTTACCCGACCGTCGACAGCAAGAAGAATTGAATCCGATTTGATATCTCGATGTATGACACCCTAAAAGAAAATTTTATAAAGTCAATACGACAGTAAGGTACAATTATTCGATTATTAAAGAAAGAAAAACATACTTGGGAATGAAGATAAGCTAGTGCTTTAAGGCATTGCTTGCAAACAGTAGCAATTTGTTCTTCGTCCATACGGGAATGTGTTACTATATCGGTGAGTGCACCGCCTTCTAAATACTCCATCACTACCCACAACTCATCGTTTACTAGAAAACTGGAATACGTTTCGACTATGTTAGGATGATGGTAATCACGCATTATGACCACTTCGTTAAAAAGAAGTTCCCTTCGTTGCTGTTTACGTAGATCCATCTTTTTAACAGCAACTTGTCGGCCTGAAATTTTAAAAAAAAAATTATTATTACGTGTTGGAAACATATTTTCTTTGCTTTATTAATCTTAGGTTATGCTGTGGGGCTTCTAGTAAGAATGGTATAGATATTTGTTTGAGAAATTGATTATGTCGAAAATATGCATCGAAAATATGAGGTTTATCTGAAAGGGAAGGTTTACCAAAATAATCCACAGTCTCTTATTTTTGGTTCACCATAAAGGGTACCTCCAATTCAGTATTTAACAATCAATAAATTTATTAATAATAAAGAAATTCTCAACAGATCAAAAGAAAGATTCAAAATAGAACTCACCTGTAGCTTTATCCGTTGCAATACAAACTGTTCCCGTTGAACCTTCGCCTATTTTCATAAAATTATCGAGATTCTCTCGAGGATCTCCAGCTGATACAACCATTTGTAGAGCTGCACGGAACTATAAGAGCCATGAAATTATTGAGTATGAAATTCAAAGACAAAACCACAAAAAATCGAAACTAACCTGTTCGTGTGTTAACCTCTGTTCTTGCTTTGGAGTAGCTGCGGGTGTTCCGATGGTTCCCGGGGTAAGTGAGCTATTACCCCCACTAGAACTAGACGCACGGGAATTCGTCTTCAGGCTGCCATGAATCGAAGGATTGTTTATGTGTTGTGAATTTGGGCTGTGATCTGTAATCTGAAGGCCGTTTGTTGGAATTGACTGGGATAATGAATTGTCTACTGGTGGTGGCGATCTCATCGGTGGTTGTGGGCGTTGTGGTTGAATGAGTGTGGATGGTGGTGGCATGTTGTGTGCTGAGAAGTTATTGTTTGGATTTGACTGCTGCTGCTGTAAAAGGAATTGCTGCTGCAGGGACGGGCGAGATGCTGAACTTCCTATGGAACCAGCTGGGGAATTGGGTTGTGGTGGTGTCTGTCGATATTGCAGGGGATGATTTAGATCTGTATGGACGGATAGTGGACCGTTGCCATTGGATGGAATTTTTGAAGTATACATTGGATTGTGTGGATCCAATATTTCTTGTTGTTGCAAAACAACTTGCGGAAGTTGATGTGGTTTTGGATGGGCTGCATTGGTCCCCGCGTCTTTACGAGCACCGGGATAGAGCATTTGTTGTTGCTGCTGCTGTTGTTGTTGCTGCTGTTGGTGTTGTTGCTGTACCAAAGTTGGTACAGAGGACGGTTCTTCTGGCACTGCCGGGGGAACATTCGCATTGCCACGTAAGTCGCGTCTTACCCGTGGCGGACTGGAGCTTCTAAGCGAATTTGATCTAGCAACGTGAGAAGTCTTCGGAAGAATCAGTCCTCCATTCGAAGTTGGCGCTCCTCCGTCTTGCTTAAGTACCAATGTTCCACTCATACTGTTCAGAGACACGCTATCCAATTTATTGTTGTTGTGGGGTCGAACAATCGTTTTTAAATCTAAAATTTCTGTCGGAGTAATCTCTGACGGGTCCACTAGAGGGAGGGGTCGATTTGTTGACTTGAGAATTTGATTATTGCCGACTATCGACGCCCATTGCAAAGGCAACCCAACGTAGCGTCCCTCCAATTTGTCAAAACCTGTGTGTACTCGATGTTCAAAGTTACTGGGCATAGATATTTGGGGTTTCTTTTTTCTTTTGGAAAACATTTTCACTTAATAATTATTTCTATTCACGTAGTTACGTTTCTAGTTAAACTCAAGGAAGCCCTTTTCTTAGCTACAAGCTGTGCAATGCAATTATTCAACAGGCTATAAGTTTCGATTTTTCAGGTCATTCATGTGTTGCTTTTGTAGTGTTGAGTTCTTATTTACAAATTAAAAAAAATAGAAATCGATTCTGGTAAAATTTTTTTGTCCCCGTTTGTTTTGATGTTGTTAGATTTTCACTGTAAACAATTATTTAACTAACGCGTACGCAAATATTCACTTTTAACGCTTAATGCCTATTTAGATAACAAATAAAAACACAACAAAACTACAAATTTCTCTTCTAATTGTAGGTATTTTCAAAGTAGTATAATAAAAACAGTCTTTAATCATATTTACAAAAACAGAAATGCAAAAAAATGTTTGTTATTTTATAAAATCGAACAGCGCGTTGTTGCTGTTTTTTAAATAAATGACTAAATGAGTCACTTCAGAAACATTAATTTTTAAAGATCAAAACCACTCAGTTTTGAGTGGAACATTAATATTAAACAAAGACAACATGCTTACAAAACCAAGGAGAAAAGGAGTGCCAAATCTTTCAGTAAAAGAGAGATAGATCGATTCGAATATTAACGAAAACAGTGCTGTCACTGAAATTTTATTTAAAATGCTTCCAAAAAGGTACTGAATGATGGAAATTTGATTTGATCATTTGATTTCTGTAAAAAAATAAATATGGGATATCAAGATCAAAATTATAGAGAAGTCTAGTTTTATCGCTGGACAAAATTGCGAAATTTTGAAATTTTTTACAAAATCATCTTTGAATTTGCACAATTTCGAATTCATTGACCTAAATTTGAATGAAATTGCGTTCAAAATTTGTTTTATAAGGCTAGGCGCGCACTTGCAACCAAACTATTTGGTTTCGATTTTGAGTACTATAGGATTATATGAGACCCCGCGGAAGTTTATGAACTTCCATATAAGCCCATTGTGCTCAAATTGGAACCAAACTGTTTAGTTGCAGGTGCACGCCTGGCCTAACAGTTTATAATTTATTATATTAGAAGTTTGTGTAGAAATTCACACAAAGCCACAGAATTTTAAAGTTTCTCAACGAAACAAGCTCATTTTAAATGAAATAGTAATAACAGAAGAAGTAGTAATAGAATTTTTTTAATTGTACAAAAACTTAAGCCGAATTTAAACTCACCGATTAAGTTGCATTACCGAAGGTTTAACGATGGTTCAAGCTTTTAATTGGCTCTTACCACAAATTTAAAGGTTAAACTATCGTTGAAGCTCATTTAAACAGTGAATTAAAATTTGCTGAGCTACGGTTAAAAATATTTGAACCACGTTTGCACAACTGGCCATTAACATTACCATGTTAATTCATGCTTTTGAAGTCTAAAAATGTGAGAATTTGTAAATGTAGTTATTTTTCCGTTTCCGATAAAGGTAAGACTGCACTCGGCGAAACTGCACTTCAGCGACACCGCGCGGCGCACGCCTTATTTTTTCGAACTTTCTAGAACTAATCCTGCGATATTAACCTTGTTCGTTTACTTTCCAAACCTACCCATTTCTACCATTTTTAGATCGAAAGACTGGCAAAGTTCATATAAAAAAATAAATCTGGTAGAATCTGTCTGTTTCGGGCAAGTACGCGAACAGACCTATTTTATCGTTAAAATTTTTATCCGAAATAGATCTTCTGTCGAAACTGTTCTGTTTTTAACGAACGAAAGACTTTAAAACCCCAAGCAAATTTCTGTCAGCCATACTTTCTCTTTCTATATCAATAATTTCCACTCAACATTCCGCTCAAAACAAGTTGTTAAAAAGAGAAAACCGAATTACATTGTTTTAAACGTACGTTATTTGATGTTTGGATATATATGTGTGTGTGTGACATTTTAACATTGCAGTTTGTGTCCAGGATGTTGATTTCGCATCTAAAAAACAAACACTTCTAATTTTCTTTAAATACAAATTATGAAATTTTCTATTAATTAGTCTTAAACAATATGACCCAAGTGAAAACCGATATTCTATCCAATGAAATGCGATTTGAATTTAATCCATTGAAACTAACGAAATGCGGTGAAATACAAATTAATGACTCCTGTACGAATGCTTATATATTTTGCGCCTTTTGCTGCGATGAAGACGGTGACCCTGATACAAAATTCTTTACAACACTCCAAGAATTTATTGATCACATTCGTTGGCATCGCTCGGATGATTCGCCTATATTGCAAAACGGCATTGAAAATATCGGCTTCGAAGGACTAGAGGATGACGCTAGGAGTGATTTAAGTGCACCGCCCCCGATTCAAGAGCCCGAATTCTTGACCGATTGGATTGCCCCTCCCGAAGAGCTATTTGCATCGAATACCATAACTAATTTCATTGAAATGGAACCTCATCCACATGAAAGTGAGTTGGTTGGTGGCAAACCCGAAGTAGAGCAACAAGACATAGACAAAAACACACCCTTGACAAAACCAACGCAGCCTGACGAAGATGTGTCGGAACTTACTGGGGAAGTTTTCATTGAGCTCTTGGATTTGTACAAAAAGTGTCCTTGTGTGTGGCACGAACATATTGCGTCCACAACAGACTCGGATGTTATCGACGGGGTGTACAAGCTGCTGGCTGCGCACTTTAACAAATACTCTCAGCAATCTAAGTCAGTTGACTATGTGCGTCGCATCTTGATCCAAGTTAAAAATTGCTTTTTGGAGGAGTACAAAGATTTAAAGCAGACGACAGAAACTGATAATCTCCCTTGGTACTTTCCCTATCTAAGTTTTATATTAGACTGTGATTCAATTGATCTAGATAAGAGTGTAAGTAAATTTATTCCACATAGGTATGTAAACTGCATAAAGGGTTAAAACATTCTTTCTTGTTTTCATAGATTTTTACAGATTTTGTATGTCCTATATGTACGTTAGACCTTAATTCCCAAGAAGACCTATGGAATCATATTCTCAAATTCCATCTCGAATCGACTAAACCTAAAGATGCAGACAATCCTGACGATGTGGATAGACCGCCCAGCAATAAAGTAAGACACAAAATAAACTTCTATATTTAAAGAATGACTTTGTAATTTCAGACTACGGTTTGCTAGTATCCAGCTGAAGTTGTGGATAAATTCATTGACCTTTACAGATCGCATACTCGTCTTTGGGATAAGACCAATAAGGAATATTATTCCCGTTTGTTGCGTCGAAAATCGTATGATCAACTATTGAATGTCCTTCGTGAGCATGACCCTAAGGCCACATATCCTGAGGTTGTCCATAGAATCAATTATTTACACGATGATTTCGCCCACGGTAAAAAAGATGTTGTTTGCTCCGAAAACAGTAATTCGGTACCGGCAAATCAGTTTCAAGTTCTAATGGACAACATTACACTGAAGAAAAATCGCAATCCTCCGCCACAGCCTAAGGTGCGGCCGGGCAGTTTTAAGAAAAAAATCAGAAGCGGAAAATGTCCCATATGCACTTTGTCTTTCAAAGAACATTCGGTTTGGCTAAGCCACATGGAATCAGCTCACACCGCCGAAGATTATCAGTCTAAGGATGGATTTTTCTATTGTACTATATGTGGTTGGCAGAACAAGACCAAAAAGCTTTTAATGCGTCATCTGCGAAACAAGCATACAAACAATCTGCTACGGTGCACCGACTGCAATTTGGGATTTCGGCTCTTGTCGATGCTGGTCGAACATAGAGCCAAGACACACAACGACTTCAACCCATTTAAATGTGAAACATGTGGCGATGGATTCCCCTCTCGATCAGGCCTGCGCACGCACACAAGATCTCATATAAGCACGGAAGAACGGTCACACTTGTGTTCTCATTGTGGGAGTAAATTCGCAGATAAAAAATCTTGTAGAGCACACATTCGACGACATAAACTTGACAAAAAAGAATTGCTGTGTAAGTTTTGTCAGAAAAAATGGCCAACATTGACGGAATTACGAAAGCATATGCGCACACATCTAACCTTATCTGCGCACAAGTGTGATAAATGTGGCAAAAGCTTTGCAAGTCCACAATTATTGAAGAAACATTTGATCGAAATTCATAATGGAACTAACTCCACAAGTAGCAGCATGATCTATAGAAATATTCTCAAAAAAAAGATTGCGACGATAAAAAATTGTCGGAAAAATCAAACCCGTACCAGCTGCGATGATTGCGGTGCTAAATTCTTTCGTAAAACATCTCTGCGAAAGCATAAACGGCTGAAACATGATCGAAATACCTGTGCATCATAGTAAACATTTTAAAAATTATAACAATGTGTATTGTAAACAATGCCATAGGCAAAATGTAGTGTAGATTTTTCAGAAAATAAATTAAGAGTAATAGTTTCTTTGATTGGTCATTAGAAGAACTGCCTTTGTTTTTTTTTGCGGGCGTAAATATGCTTGAAAATGTAGGTATTTATGCAAGATTACAATAACAAAAACAACAACATAACCTATATTTGCTTTGCGGCGAAAAACATAACCGCTAATTAAGGTATAAAAAGGGAATTATAGATATAAAGACATCGCGACCTTAAGACAACAAGGTTCTAAATGGCTTTTTTGACAATTTTGTCAATATATATTGCATCGTACTAAAAAGTATATGCTCTTTCGATTGCCGCTATACACATCTCTCTATCTCTCACGGTTTCGGAAATAATTGAAGAAAAAATAGAAAACAGAGTTCTATCTGCACATATTTAATTCTATCTTAAGTTCACAAGGTTCTAACTAGCCAGATAGAACCTTGCTTACTTACGAAAACCAAATTATTTCGTAGATAGAACCCTACCCTTTTGCGATGTAGATAGAACCCTCTTGCTCCAAGGCATCCCATTATTCCAATCAATTGTGATGTTGAATTTATATGAAAATCGTGACACAAATAAATAACTGAATAACAATTAAATATTTTAATTGTAAAAAATTCAGAAAAAAATAAAATTTACACAAATGATTAAAATTAATGTACAAAAGTTACTCAACATGAATATTCTTCTTTAGTTTTCTCGAAAGTGATGTGTGTGCAGTTAGAACCTTCTTGTCCTAAGGTCGCGATATACAAATACTATTGATTCGGCGTCACAGGGCCGGTAAATACACCTTTTATACCAAATTGCTGATTATCGGATTTTGGCAATAAATTAAAAAATCTCGTTGGATCGTTTAGTCCCAAAAACCCACCATTGTACTGCATACATATCAGTCGTCTGCCATGATCAAAAATGTATACCATGCTACGTAAAATAGGGGCGGCTCTAGTTCAAACTACGCGGATAGCAGAATAGGGCTGATATAACAATATTTCGGAAAAATGAAAAGTAGATGTTAGACAAATAACTCACAATAAATCAGAAATACATTTTATACTGGTAGAAAAGAAAAAAAAATAAACTCAGCCTTATTGAGTTTCGCCCGAAAAATATTTCACCTTAAAATTTTTTGTTCCCCCGGAATTTTAAAAGCTAAGGTATAAGAAAGTTATACACATTTAAGAATTTTTTTCATTGAAAAGTGTGTCGATCGGATTAAATTCTTACGTAAAGATTCATGCCATTAGTAAAAAAAAAAAAATGGGATCAATTTAAGTTGCACAAACATATTTCCGATATAAAACACTACTTAAAAAATTAGTATCTTCTTGCAAAGAATATAATCAACAAAAAAGAATGCAAAGAATACGTAGAAAAAAACATCAACCAACTATCTAGGTACTTGTTAAACGACATTAGTAATAAATATACTATGAAGAAAAAGGCCAAGTCGTAAAGGTGTTTTTAATTATAAAAGATTTTAGCAGCATGAGTGAATATCAATTCTTATAGTTGGTGTAAAATATGAATTCCCTAGAAACCCTTGAATTTAATTGTTGTTTTTTGTTAAATTCCTAAAGAGACTGTTGGTGGTAGTAAAATATTTAAATTGGATGGCGCGGTAGCTCGTGTAGAACCAGAGTCTAGTGACGTACAACTCTCAGCCCTTCCAGTGTGCGTGTGCAGGAATGAAAGGAACTTACAATTTTCTGCCGAATCCGAGCGGCTAAGGTGTCAATTCCTCAGAATAGGCAGTAACCCGTGGAAAACATTCGGAAGTACAGTAGTTATTTCAACAGCAAAGGAGGTAACGACAGGTTTTCTCAAAACGCCTTTAACCTTCGAAACACCGATTTGGCGCCAATTAAAAGCTTGTAACTTGAATTTTAAAGGTCGTATCCACAAGTTCAAAATAGAGGTATATTTATGTCTCAGTCTTGAATAGAAATGTATTTTGACGTACCTGTGTATATCGCGTTGGGTTTCGGAAAAATTGTTGAAAAACTCATGACAATGGTAGAATCTTGTCCAACAACAAATTTACATATTTCAAAGATTTTAACAATTCATTATCTGTTGCTAAAAGCCCTTCAACACTATCCCACTGAGTATTAATACATGTAAAATTGAAAGTGGGAAAGAATTCCATGCTACTGCCAAATTTGTGGGAGAGAAATTAATTTTCATTTTTTGACCACGCACAACAGTTTAATTTAACTTCAATAAAAATGTGATGTGATAGAATTAGAACCATTTCTTAAAATTATCATGTATTAATACATGTCAAATCGTGTAGGCTGGAATATCAATTATCATGCTGTGTAAGATAGGCTGTTATATTTTGTTTCCACACTATTATACATGATTTGTTTCCCACTTTTTTGACATGTGTTAATACTCAGTGAGATAGTGTGGAAGGGCCTCACAGCTCAAGCCAAAATGAGGTTAATTCTGAAAAACCATTCTTTTCGTACTGAAAAAAATTTAAGGATGTGTCGTATTATAAAAATGTATTAAAACACCAAATGAATCTACGAAGACGAGGCAATATTACAGCCCTACCCCATTAAAAAGCTTTTTATTTTTTTAGGGATACTTAAAATTTACAACTTACAGTTTATTTTAACAGAATACATACTTACATTTTTAAATCAGTGAGGCAAAACATTTTAAATTAGTTTTTAGTTAAATTTTTATCAATTATTTAAAAAAAAACACCGATAGTAATATGTTTTTAAATTGCGTCACTATTTTTCAAAAATTAATTCAATAATTTAAATATTTATTAATACACACTTAATAAGAACTCTGCTGTCGCCAAAGAGTATTATTTTGTCTATACACACGTACACTTTACTTTCTCACAAAGTGTGATCTTTTGCACATACACTTTCTCATTTAACCTTTTAATTACATAACGTGTCAAAAGCAAATTGTTTTCTCTATACAATATGTATATAGTCGGTGGTGAACATATCTTAAGTATTTTTAATTTATGGCCTTTTCAATTGGTAATCCGGATTTGAAGAAGAACAGTCACTTCGAAACCAATCGAAAAGGCCGTTAATTGCTCGGTGTACCACCCACTTGCGTGAATTAGCTTCTTAACATGAAATAACTTTTTGCTTGATAAGATTTTGCAATAACTTAACTGATTCAAAATAATTCATGTTTGATTTGAGATTATTAATAGGGGTCTTTATGTTTTGCATGAAGTCATTCCTAATGATAACTTCTGTATTCCTTTTAAATACATATTCCTAAAATTAAGAACATTAAAAATAATAATTGTCTCTTTGAGGTTTCCTTATTTATTTTAAATACTTCGTTAGCTTTATGTTTTTTTTTTTTTTTGTTTTTTTTTTTTTTTTTTTATTTTAATTGAATAATAAACCTAAATGTTTAGTTTTATTGTTTATAATATATTTTTTATAGGTAATATTCATATTTTTAGAGTTTTTTTTTTTAATTATTTTTTGTTTTTACTTCAATAGATGCGTCGTTGAATTTTTTTTTTATTTTTCTTGAGTAGACATATTTTAACAGAAAAACGAGATTTGTTTAAGATATACATTTGTTTTCGTGATAAAAATTAACGGTAAACGAAAAGCGTAACGGAAATGGATATGAAAATAATAGTAATTTATACTGTATAATTAATATGCGGCAATAAGTTTTAACCATCTTCCTTGGGGGGAGTAAACCATCCTGTGAAGTAAAAAAAATATATAAATATTCAATTTAAATAAATAAAAAAAAAACTTTTAACATTTTAAAAAATCCACACATAATAAGAAGAAGACGGTAGCGATTTTAGTTACAAAATTCAAAATGCTTTTAAAAAATAAGAAATAGAAGTTTGCTTGACAAGTCTTGCGATAAAGAATTCTTTTCTGTTTATACACTTCGTCGCACATCAAATTTGGCAGACTAATTTAGAAAAAATATTTCATAATCAGTAAACTTACCATTCTTCTCATGTATTTGTACCAATGACTTAAAACTTTGCTGCGCACGGGCTAGACTGTATTGTCCCTGAGCCAAAGCCTGAAAATTTAATTTATATTTGTTTTTTATTAATTGTTAAAACTAGCATAATAAATGCTTACCTTTGTCGCTCCAAATTGAATGCGGGCTTTTCCCTTGACTAGAGTCGCTGATATTTGCATTATGACGGCCTCTACCGTGTAAGCCGAGCTCCAGCCTTGTTTTGTAAGCAACTCCATGCAAATTGCTCCACCCACCAGAACATAACCGCCTCAAATAAGACATAAAACATAGATATAGGTTTTTCATTGAGACTTTATTAATTTAAATCTAACAACAAATTTACCTGAGATAATTGGATGCACAACACGAACAAAGGGTGGCTCAAATGGGTATGTCTCTTTAAATATTATGTTCAGGAGAATGCTGTCTCTACCCTCCTTTTCTTTAAGCATAACTAAATCGTTGTGTAACGGACTATCCGGATCGACAGATTTCAAGCGGATATTCCATTCGTATATTGAGTCGTTTACCAGCTCTATTGAGTACATGTTACTCTTGAAGGAATCCGAACGGTAGATATCACGAAGCTCTTTCATGAGACGATCGGTTGCTTGCACAGAACCAGAAACTGATCCCTGTATTACAAAAAGAATACAATCATAAACATTCAAACTGAAATATCTTGTATGGCCATTTAATTAACCTTTAAGTAGTCTTGTCTTTGACTTTGTCGCAGTCTTTCTAGTGTGGCTAAGTGTTCTACTTCCATTTCATCCTTCTGTTTTTAAAAGGGGGCAGATGTTAAAAAACAATCCTGAAAGTGGGTTTAAAAAAATGTCAAACCTTATTTATATTTCTGCCATCGTCCATTTCAAGTGGAAGATCTTCGTCGCCTTCGCTTTCTTGTTCGCTGTCACCTACGGGATCTTCGATTTCGTCTGGATCTGAGTCAATGTCATCGATTTGATGTTGCTGCATTTGATGTAAGGGTGATACACTGGGCGGTGGCAATTGAAATGGTATTGTAAGGTTATCTAAATCTGGTGGTAGTGGGACATTGTGTAGGCGGCATAATTCTCTTAGTAAAATTCCAACCTTTCAAATATTTTAAATTATTTTATTATTTCAAATACACTTAATTAAAGAATCAAACAAATTTTACCTGATTTATAACGTGATTATCACGACCGTTTGTATTGCTGAGAATTTGAACAGCATTTGTGACACTTGTCTCTTCACTTTCGGCAAACCAAACTGGAGGGGATGATGGGTACGTTTCCTAAATCCAAAATTATTAGGTATTACACATTTTTTTGTTTAAAATTTTAACACGCTAAAAATGACAATATTTTGTTCAATTAAAAACAGTAAATAAAAAGTTAAAATTATTGGATAAAATAAGAAACGTTAAATTGTATAGCCGTTTGCTGACCCTACAGATGCTACTAGATATTTTGAGATACCTGACGAACACCGAATTTCAACTTTATCCCTCCAGTTGCCACCTTGGGATTTCATGAAGTAATAAACACCATATTCACAATCCCTATTAACAACAAATATGGATTGCTCGTGTTTTTTATTTTTTAATGTTATTTAAAATCGTAAGGACAATTTTGTCAGCAAAATTTGTAACGGTTTCTGAAAGTACCTTCAAAATACATTTTAAATCTTTCCAATTAATTTTGTAATCTTTAAAACTATATCAAAAACCGGACCTGATTAAGAAAGTTCTGAGTTTGGATTCGAATTCACATTCGTATTGTCTGGATTTGGTAACAAAATAAAAATAGGTAGTCTTCGATGACGAATTTGTCAACAACTACTGATTACTGCGCTCCTACTCTGTACCTCAGTAAGGATTTTAAAGTTGTTTTCCCATCCAGAAAGGAGTGACAAAACGACGTCGTGAGGAAAGACTTCGACAAAACTATTTTTACTGATGGTTCAAAGATGGAGTGTTGTGTTGGTTCAGGAATTTTTTCCGAATCTCTAAATATCTCCAGATCTTTTCGGCTACCCAATTTTGCTAGTGTTTTTCAAACAGGACCCTACCCAATACTGAAATACCGCTATCCTGACAGACAGTTAGGCAGCTGTTAAAGCCATTAGCTCAGCTATATCTTCTTTCAAATTGGTGCAGCAATGCCTTGATGAGCTTGCCAGCCTAAACGTGAATCTCAAGGTGACACTTATCTAGGTTCCGGGTCACTGTGGCATTGAGGGAAACGAACGGGCTCTCGAACTGGCCAGGCAAGGTTCAGCCCTTCATGACTCACTTGCGGAAAGATTCAACATTCCACTTGGAGTCATGAAGGGCAATATATTCTCTATTTTTTCTTACCGAATCCAATCGCAGTACAGTGTGGTGGATCGCCAATCTATCTGGGCAAAATTGAAAAATCAAAGTTAACTGTAATTCATGTTCCGTTTTTTTTTTTAATCTCTGTCTATAAAAAACTAGCTGGAAAGTTGGTTGTTGTCAACAGTCATAGAGTATGACACCGAATAGAGAATTTTTGTGTGAGTTTGATTAGTAATTTAAAGCGCTGCGGTGATTTAATTGGAATATTTTTTTTTTATTATTATTAAGCTGTATTTAAAGGTAAATAACTATAATTTTTAATTAATTATTTCCATTGCAACAATAAAAAAATTTTTTGAGAAGGTCGAAAGTGCCAAAAATAAAATATTGTTTTTTTTTTCAAGTAGAGTTAAAGTTAACTATTTTGCATAATTCCGGTCTGAAACTACATTCATATTATTCTGTAGAGTGTTCCCTTTAAAGTAAACCAAAAAAATCTTGCGCGTTTTTGCGACCGCCATACAATTTGTTTCGCTTTTACAGAATGAGCCTTTATGTGTCGAAAATGAAAAATTTTGAAACATGGGAAAAAACTGCCAAAGTACACCGCAAAGACGTGGTTTTGGCTTCAATAATGACTAGATATGATCTTCAAAACATACCTGCTTGATGAACAATATGTGATGACTGAAATCACAGACACATAAGGTAGTCCACAAACAACTGGAAGAAACCCAAAAAAAATTTGATTCAGTCATTAAGATTCAACCGATCATTAGGGACTTATTAAAACTATACCGAGATATTGTTTCGCAAAATGGGAAAACGCGATTCACCCAAAATTTGTAAAAGATTTATGGGAAGCCTCATATAGTAAAGGTACGGAAAGGTTTTGTAAAATATTAAGCTTGGAAACTGCGCCTACACTGGGTATTTCTTCTGATTGATGCTAATTTGTCGAAACATCAATAAAGTGTTATACGACAAAAAGTCAACGACAAATTCAAAGATTTTTTCCCTCTTATACTAATGTTGAAAAAGTTAACATGAAATGCTATCGAATGTAACGAATGTAGTGCTTTCCTTATTATCTTTCGATAGCCTTGTGGATGTATCTTTTATCCATGGATATGAAAGTGACTTAATTAAAATTATTGTTTCTATGTACAAATGTTCTAAAATCTACATATAGTTATATCAAGCAAATAAAAATGTAGAAAATAATCATTATTAAATACTCAATAAAGTCTCCCTCAAACGAATAAAAATGATTTTATCTGACTCTTTTCTGTTTTTAAAAATTTCAATCTTTAAAAAAAAATCTTCTATTTTTTATAACAATTTATCTATTTGAGCTCATTTAGTAACAAATGTATAAGTAAGAAGTCGACTGAACATGATTTTATAATTTTGTCCAGCTAGATTTGCGATTCACCACACTGTGCGCAGGTGGGGCAATTTGTCAAATTGCATCATTTCTAGGAAGATTTGGCCAACCTAAATATCGAACAAATGACTTAATTTGCAGACCCAGGCGAGACATAGCCAGGGTCGTTGCGACATGTACAGGAAACTATACAATCAGAGAGCATGCAGCGAAGCTAGGTATTCCCCACAACAATCATTTCCTCTGTTAATGCCGAGCTTTGTCCAGAATAAGAGCTCAATCACTTGGTAGAGCTTTTTTCAGTGACCTAAACGAACTTTCTGAGATGAAGATCAAAGATTTGATCTCCTTCCTCAACGGAACGCACTGGCTCTAGGGTAAACCTAAGTAGCCACTGTACATCTTTCCTAGGACTAGACGATCGTTCTTAGGGGTCAAACCTCTTACGTTTCTGAGCCAACCGAAAGTATGATCAGTGTGGCATGTTGCTGCGAGACTCAAATAATCCAAACCATTTCCATCCACAGGCCCAACGAGTTATGGTATCAAAACGGCGCACTCTAGCGCTAATTGGGTCAATGAACTAGGTGGCTCGTGACCGCCTACCTACCTACCTCGATGACAAAAATTTTATTTTCATTACAAATAGTAAATTTATCATACACTGTAGTCATAAAAGGATTGTTTTAATCCAGTAAAATATTCTAATCGATTCTCCCCACATATATCGTCGCTTGAAAAGCAAAGTGAAATAAGTCAAAATTTTAACTTTGTAGCTAGAAAGTTTATTTTATTTTAATTAACCTCAGAATTATTAACTTGAATAATGAATAAATAAGTATATGTATTAATAAGATTTTTTCATAAAACAATATTTAAAATGTAATAAACAAAAAAAAATTCGACTTTGGTTTTCAAGCCACGATATGTATTTTTGCAGTTCTTTAAAGTGTGAAGAACTTTAAAGTGTGAAGAATTTCAACCCATAAATAAACTGCTAGAAAAAGTGCTCAAAAAAATTGCTTATAAATGAAAAGAAAATCATAATTGAGAATCATTCTGGATTCCGTCAATCACATTCATGCGAATCTGCCGTTAACACGGTGCTGATAAGATGGAAAGAATCAATCTCAAAAGGTAAGAAAGTGGTTTGCGTTTTTCTTGACCTTAAACGAGCTTTTGAGACAATTGATCCGAATATCTTACTGGAGAAACTGTATATGTATGGAGTTAATGGCACCTCTTTGAATGGTGTAAAAGTTTTTTGTTGGGTCGTACTCAACAAACAAAAATTAACAATGTTTTATCAGATCATGAGCCGATTGATCTTGGAGTACCCCAAGGCTCAATACTTGGACCACTACTTTTTAACTGATACATCAATGATATTACGAGCTTGCTGTGTTTGCGGACGATTCACTTTTGTTTGTTGAACTGAAACAACTCAGGAATCTAAAAGACTTATAAATGAAGACCTTGAAGTTTTAAATATATGGCTCAAAGCTTATAAAGGCAAAAACGAAATGTATGGTTTTAAATGATAATATTAACATTAACTTAACAATAGATCAAGAAATAATAGAACAAGTAGTGAAAATAAAATATTTAGGTGTCGTTATTGATTATAAATTATGTTTTGAGTCACATGTACAATATGTTTCAAAAAAAGTTGCTAAAAAAGTACCTAGGTTTTCTACGAAGAATTAGAAATAAAGTAAACACTATTACTGCTATAAATATTTATAATGTAATTATTAAACCACATTTTGAATTTTGTTCTACAATCTTATTTCTGATTAGTGAAAGTTCAATGAGTAGACTATAAAAACTGCAAAATAAAGAAATGCGAGCAATACTTCGATGTAGTAGATATACCCCTATAGTAGTTATGTTAAATACTTTAATGTGGATGACTGTTAAACAGCGTATTTATTTCAATGTTTTATTATTTGTTTACAAAATAACTTACTGCCGTCATACTTGTCAAAACATATTCGTTACGTCAGAGATGTTCAACCGTATTGGTTAAGAAATAGAGAGGATTTAAGACTCAAGCATTTAGAAATGCAAGATCTCAGAATAGTTTAATAGTAGTAGTAGTAGTAGTAGTAAGTGTGATTTTATTGAACAAAAGAATTAAAAAATCATGTTTACAAATTTCACAATATATAGCATTGGCTTTTGCCGTCAGCCAGAAAAAAAAGTGTATTATGTTCGAAAAATTACAACTTAATTTGTTTTATAAATATTAAGGTAAAAGTAAATAAATATAGTTAATTAATATTGCAAGTTTAAAATTTTCAATAGTTATCAAAATGCTTCATTTAATAGTTTAATATACCTATAAGGGATTTAAACTTTTTAATGGTTTACCAAATATTGTAAAACAATTGAGTAATAAATTTGATTTTAAACAAGCAATTATTATTTACGTTCAACAAAATATTTAAATTCCTATGCCATTGTAAATAACAAACAAAAAAATATTATATATTTATCATTAGTTTATTTATTGTAAATTATAAAATACCATATTTAAATACTTTCAATTCAAAAATTCAAATTCCTTAAAAAGAAAACAATTGACGATATCGTTTTTAAAATACCTATCTCTATCAATTCCGCGGAGAAAGAATAGAGAAGGCATTGTTAACACGATATCGTTTGATCTTTTTTGTTGTACCTAATTAGGTCCAAGAATTATCAGGATCTCAGTATTCTCAAAAATTGTATTCTATGTAAGTATTCTCAGAAATTCTTGAATGCGATTTATACGTGAGATCCTTACTTCCGCTGTGAACAATAAGTTGAAACTTGGATCTTTTCAGGTTTTTCCAACCGATTAATTGTTGTTTAAAAACAACAATCATTCCAACGATTCTGTGAAACTGAAAGGAACAAAATTCATAAATTTTTTTTAATGTATTAAATTGTAGGATTTACATCAAAGCGAGATAAAACAATAAAAATTCAGCATGAGTAATAATTTTTATGATGAAAATGTAAATTTTTGGTGTGACAAGGTCGGGGACTAGTGCCCGGCTTACAACCGAACTTTTTGGTTGTTACATGTCTTTGGCTCAGATATCAGAAATCTCCGATAAAATGCCTAGGTGATATATATCTGAGTAGAATCTCGTGAGTGCTCAGATTTTCGTGGGAAACGCCTGACTGTAAGAATAGATTGATAAAGGTGTGCTTAATGAACCTGTTCTGCACAGAAACAGGTACAAATTCAAACTGTTGTAGGTACTTGTATTCTGTAGGTACTTGTATTCTATTCCATGAAGTTAAGTACATACAACATTTTTGCACAATATTTGTAGGTAAAGCAAGAGAATGAAAAATGGCAAAGCTTGAGCGGATGAGTGTGTTTGGCAAAGTAAAAAGATAAATTTATAAAGGAAGTACATAATATGTATGTATGTCTGCTAGATTTTTGAATTTAAGTTCAAGTAACCCCAACTCAAAAAATGCGTTTCGTCCAGGTACGACAGTTGGGCTCATCAGTTAGATGCTGTCGTACCTACCCTTCATGAATATGCTGTGAATCTGTGATGTAGGGAAGAACGAATTTCCGGTTTTAAGATGAAACAATTACCAGGGCTTACAAAAATAATTACCTATAGGTATATACCTAATATACTGTTAAAAGTTTAATTTATTTCATTAAGGATCCGTTTCACTAATACATAGGTTCTGATTAGATACTCGACACATAAATATTGACAATAGGCAATTAGTCCACAATCCAAAACAAATATATTTTGGCATTTATAATCTATTGGGTCACGAGACAATCTTGATTTTTTTTATAGGTATGGCCCTGCGCCAATATTTATCTTGTCGTATAACTTATCAACTTGAATTGTGAAACAGGCCCTAAGTTATAAATTCATATCAAACTTTGGAGTTATTCCTTATTTATAATTTGTTTTAATTTTAAATCAAAAATAAACTAATCAAGAATTTAAAAAGTAAAAATTATATTATTTTGTTGCCCGACTAGATTGTCCAAAATTCGCAGTTCTTATTAAAAAGGAGTTTGTTTCTAGTTGTTGTTGTTGGGCAAGATTATTTGCAGGTTTATGCCTTCTCTGAGTATACTACGGAGTTCTTATCTATCACTATCGTCTTAAATAAATTGATGCAATATTCGATATCCAACCAAGGTAGGTACGTAATTAAGTTTTTAACATTTGGGTTAAGACGAAGAAAATATTTTTGTCTACACTCATTTGTATTTGTTATCATCTCTTATATGTATGTACGAATATAGAATTTTTTAATTTGTTTTTATTTATTTAAGAGATGAATCGCATACTAAACAAAAACTGTTTATCAACAAAATTTTCCCCAGAAGTAGTTTTAATAAAAAATAAATAAAATACAAAGGGTGGAGGTCGCATTTTTTTTTTTTTTGCTACCGAAAAAAATAATGGATTTCTGTCTACCTCATTCACCCTTCGTTTTAATAAAAAAAAAATTAAAAAAAACACCAGTCAGTGCTGTGACTTGTGATGCAGTCACCACACCACATCGACGACTCGCCCGAACACAGAAATAAAATTCTTGTTTTATTTCTGAAGAAATTGCATACATAAATTAAAAATAGTTTTGCAGTCTTTGACTTTCGTCAGGACTGCGTTATTTAAGAGACAGGAAGACTCACCGTTATGTTTGCATGAATATCATAACGCTTTCCATTTTTACCGATAAAACGGCAAGTCAACTCATCGACACTAGAGTTGAGAATTTGAAAACGTTCATGATTTCTGTTGAAGATTTTTTCAAGAGTTTTTATTTCTAATTTTAAAGTATTCAAACACGCCATGTTCCAACAGTTTACAAAAAACTGCTGCTTCTGGTGGTTCTGCTGCTGCTTTGTGTACTCAAAGTACTCTTTTTCCTTTTTTTACTTTTAGCTTTCTTCTGAACGAGCTTCCGACCTTTCCAGATGGAGTAATATTAAAAAAAAATTTCTTTTGATTTGCTCCTATTTTTTATTTACTTGTTTTCACACTGACAGCACTATTATGGTGCAGGGAGAGGGGTAAGGGATAATAAATTGTTTTATAAATTTATTTGAAGAGCTTTAATTATATTAAATGGATTTTTCTTTTGCTTTTCAATCAATTATTTTTTTCTAAATATTAATTTTCATTTTCACTGCATAATAGCACTTTTGCCAGCACTACCAATTATTTTCACACCAAACAAAGACAAAACGAAAACGACCACTACTGCAACTGTTCAGACAGAACGCAGAAAAGAAGACAAAATCTGGCTGTGTGAAACAAAAATAAAAAACACCCAGGATATCTACTTGTGTAAAAAAGGGACAACTAAAAGATATCAAGTTAAGCAATACCCTTTTCAGAACAAAAGAATGAGAAAGCATCACTTAAAACAAGATGAAGTTCTTTGTTTTTATTGGAATATACTACTATCAATGGCTTTGTTACACTTCTTAGATTTCGAGAGAGAAAACGAGATAATACATGGTAATTCGCGAAACCATCTAATCGAAGAAAAGGACGACCGTAATTACTGTAATTTGACAATTTTGTTTAAGGTGGCATTGCAATAAATAAATGGGACTGCGCGGCGATACCACGCTATTTGTAGTCTGTAGTCCCGTGGTAGCGGGCGTAATGTCAAAATGGTTCAGTAAGCAATTTGAGCGTTTTATTTATTACACCTTGTGATACTATCCAGATTGGATTTGTAAATCCGTGGGTTGAACGCACATCTGAAAATTCATATTTCTAAATATTTCTGGCTTCTGATTGGACAGCTGTCGTAAAAAGTTAGATGACTTTTAAAGTCATCTGACAGCTGACCAATCAGAAGCTTGAAAAATTCATAAATCTGAATTTTCAGATGTACGTTGAACCCGCGAAATTAAACGACTCGGATATCAATGAATTAAAAAACAATTGCACTGTGATCTGCGCTCTCATCTAGAACTGGGGTGTGTTTTCATTAATTTTTATGATTCAAATTAAAACCTGACCAGTATCTTAGTTCTTTTACTCTCAGGTCGATAAAATTGATTAAATAAAGTTTTGTTTCAACGTTTCTCTACCAATTTTATCGATGTGTGAGGTACAGAACGTAGGCACACCATGACAGCTTGATACTTTTCTTGCACGATATTTTTCTCGTTTGGCAAATTGTTTGACATGATATTCTGACATGAATATTTCTATAATAAAATGGCCTTACCAGCATATTTGAGGTAAACAAATATTTTTCATTGTAAGGCGCATTGCTCATCATTAGAAAAAATACAGCAATTCCTTTGAAGAATCTAATCAGAAGTTTAAACTCCAATTAGGTAGTATCGCTCTAATTGGAATAAAGTCCGAACCCTCCTGATAGTTCATAATGTTTGTTGAGTATATTTGTGACGTAAACATCTCAGAAGTAGTGCCAACATCAACGATACACAAATATACACTCCCCTTACCAATGATAGAACAAAACATAGCGCATTCCTGATTTTATTTTCGTTCTGCGCATCTACGTCATCGACGCACAAAAATGCCATATTACGAGGCATTGACAAATCTCTTAAGGCTTAACTACATAAGCCAAAAAGTACTGAAGTACAAAAGTAAAAATATTTTTTTCACCGCTAGCGCCGTTGTTTTGTGAAAAAGAATACACAAATTTGTTTTAAAACCAAAATTTAAGCTTTCTGCATCATTTTTATAAGTTTTCCAGTCAGAAACACTATCCTAAAATGAGTTTGAAAATTTTCACTTTTTTACTTTTTCACTTTTTTGGCTTATGTAGTTAAGCCTTTATCATGAAAAAGTGCCTCTCGTCTTGAGAAAATTGTTGGTCCTCTCCGTTCTAGCTGTCCTCGACGATTACATTTAAATGTGGTCTCAAGTACATCTAATTTTTAAAATCTTTTATCTGGCCTAAATGGTAGGTAGTTAAAAAAGATAACATAAAAAGCGTTTCACGGGAGGTAACGTTTTTAAAGCTTCGGAATTTTAACAGTTAAAAATTGAAAAATACAATGGAAACCAATAAAGTTACAACACTCTTCCTTTAAATACATTTTTTTTTATTTAAAAATAACTTAAGAAAACTGTCTTCAGGCTTACACACAATGTACAAAAAATTAACTTAGAATGCTTTTTGAAACTATTTTACTCCCAGAAAACTGAAATGGTATTTTTATTTCCTTCATAAAATTTCATCGAGTATAAAAATATGTATAGTTTAAACGGAATGGAAAGATTTTTTTTAAAAGGATGACAAAAAATTTAATTAAATACGTCGTTTTACTTTTATTTTGTGAAATTAATTTCTAATTACATGCTAATTCCGAATTTTTACAGCTCACCGTGTGAAGCTTCTTCATCCTTAACTTTACTAGCATCTTCATCAGCTGGAGGTGTTTCAGTTTTTCCTTCATCTAATTCTGGCTCTTCTACTTCTTCTTCTTTTGCTTCCTGGGGTTCTTCTTCGTCACTCTCCGATTTTGTTTTGTTCTCAGTTAGGGTGGGTTTAGGTTTTGGCTTCCAAATCTTAATTTTGTTCACTAAGTACTGTACCTCGCGGTCGAGTAGAGCCATTTTATCTGTGATATCTTTTACAGTTAACCGCAGTTCTTGGTTTCGTTTGAGTTTCTTTTGGGCTGCTACTTCCTTAGTACGCCAATTTGAAGTCTCTTCTATAATCTTAGCCAATGTGCTCACTTCAACTTCGGTAAAAATATCTCTATCAGGGTTTGTTGCTTTTGTTAGATTCATGGCTTTCTCTAAAAATCCTTTAGCACCCTCTATAAGACCATTTAAAGCTTTCACAGCTTCGGGCCGTTCTTCATGCTCCCAATGACGACCAAGAACTACATTTGTAAGTTTCTTCAATTCATCAAGTTTATTCTCGTACGTATTAGCATCAGCGTCCGCACCATCTTCGTACAACCATTCAGAAATAGTAGAGCACTCTTCTAGTATCTTTGTCTTCTCCTCTTCGGTAGCACAATTACTGTATTCACTTCTGGAAAGTTTTTCTTGTGTCTCAATAACATGGGATTCTAGGGCATTGAAAGCCGATTCCAAACGAACACGTTCGCTTTCAACTTTATTGATGGCAGTCAGTTTTTTTAACGAATTTTCAAAACCCTCGCCCTCTAGAGGTTTAGTGTATTGAAGAGTAAGTTTGTATTCGATTGGCTCTTTGGTAGTCACAATCTTTACGGTGTTGTTTTTGGGAACTGGACGAGAAAAAAAAAATATAAGTTTTGACTAGAACACTTTAAAAATAGAATTTACTCACCTTTTTCCTCAGTCTTATTGTCTTCTTTCTTAGGAATATTTTCTTCTTTGTTTGCGTTTTCCTCTTTTTGGCTTTCTGATGGTTTTTCACCCTCAGTTTTTTCAGATTTTGAATTTTCTTCTTCAACCTTCGAATCATCATCACTGTTTGAGAAAAGCTTACTTATTGTGCTTCCTAGCTTGGCTAATGTTCCTTCAATATCTGCATCATCCTTTTCTGACTTTTGTTTTTCATAAACAAATTCCACTCCAGTAGAACTAAATAATCCAGAGTCGTCTAACATAAAATAGGACTTGATGCCCTTAGAATCAACAATCTCATTTGAGTTTTTCTCCAAAGTTTTCTTGACATTTATTAATTTCACTTTTGTTAAATTCAATGATCCGACGTAATCAACTTCTTCAGCCTTTAAATGATTTAAATCACCATAGTGGGCATAGAACTCAAAGTCATTTGTGTGCTTATTGAAAGTGATGACCTTTTTTTGTGGGTACGAACTCATAGGTCCAAAGAGCACACGCTTGACTTGACGAACAGTTGCTCCATCACCTGGATCACGCTCAAAAGAAACATGAATGGGCAAAATAACGGCATCCTTCAACAAAAATTTCTTCACTTTAAAACCAGTTGCTAGATCGGCTGCTTTGTATACTGCTCCCATTGTAGCTGCTTCATCTGCATTCAAACTCTTGCCCAAATCTTGTTTTAAATAGTCTTTTAAAATTTCCTGCACCTTTGGAACACGGGTACCACCGCCAAACAAAATAACCTGTTTAATCATATCCAATGATAGGCCCGATGACTTTACAGCCTGCTGCAAAGGTTCAATACTCCTTGGCCAGAGATCTGAGCAAAGTTCTTCGAAAATTTCTCGTGTTACCTGTAGTTTAAAGTCATGGTCTTCAATTAAATTTTCAATTTGCGCATAATGATCCATGTTGGCACTGAGAACATTTTTTAGTCGAGCAGCTTCTTTGAATAATTTAGCCATTGCTCGATTGTTCTTAGTCACATCAGTTTTAGTCTTTCCCAAACTATTGAACTCTTTAGCAAGATAGTCACGCAACCTAAGTTGAGCATCTAATCCACCAAGGGTACGATCGTATCCAACTCCTAGAACTTGTATAACTGGATTGGTTTCCTTAGTTTGTTTGTCCTTAACCAATTGATAGCTTACGACGGCTGCCGATGTCTTTTGTGCTCCCATATCGTAGAACAAGAAATATTGAGCGGTTTCGTTTATTTCTGCTCGATGAAATACTCCATAGTTTAGAGCAACTGCTGTATAGTCATTGATTAATTGCAGAACTTTTAAATTAGCTAACTGAGCGGCAGCTAGGAGGGCATTACGTTCGGCTTGACCAAAGAATCCTGGCACTATAAGTACACATTCAGTGATGGGCTGACTGGTCGAGTCTTCGGCAAATTCTTTAGCTTTGACGAGTATTTGAGCGACCAATTCCTCAACCGAAAAGTATTCATCACCTTTTTTAAAAAGAACAGTGTTGCGTTCTTCATCGCCGACAATGTCATAGTAGGGGAAACGTTTTCTGTTGGAAAAACAAAATGAATTAATTCAGATTTTTTTGTGGATTGATTCTATAAGCAATAGATTTTGGTAAAAATAAAAGCAAGGCGCCCAGTGCCTTACACCGCGGTGCTGTGGAAAAAAAGACATACAAAAATGGTATTGTTGGGTTCTACCAATTTTTTTTTTTAAACATTTTCTACTTTGAATATATGTATTTATAAAATATTATATCATAAAAACCTTACACTTTTTCAAAAACAATTGATAGCTTTCTATTTATAAAAACTGAATTTAAAATTTTTTAGAGGGGGTTTTTGTGTGATAACACACTTGCAGTTAGGCATATTAATATGAAGGTTTGAATGAAATAAAATGTTTATAGGCTGGAGTTATACCTATTTCACGACTACTTTTTCCATTTTAAAAATCGTAGCTCCAGTTCAAATTAAGTTTAATTTTAAGAAAATATTTACGATGCCAAACTAAAGTTCGTGTACAAAATTCAGCTTTATAGACATTTTTTTCGAAGTTTGTCTATGATGTAATATTTTGTGTAGAGAAAGTCTTAGAATAATATAACACTATAAGAAGGAACCACCTTCCTACAAGTCGTAATCAATCCCTTGTCTAATACTATTTTGTTTGCATCGAAATTGGGTTGTGTGGACTAAGTTCGATTTGCTCATACTCATATTACTCAAAATTTATTTGATGACAAATCAACTGAGTTAGTTGTTTTTACAACACGCCAACATAGCCTTTTCAATTCAGTTGAAAGTAGGTGTCTTCTAAAATAAAAACAAATATTTATTGGAAACATTCAATAAAATAAACTAAAGTCAAAAAATTAACAAAAGAAAGTACCTATACAACAATTCTTTCTAATATTTTCTATTACTTCTTACTAGTGCTGTTTATCTGATTACTTATCTTACATATTATTATAGGTGCATACCTATTTTATTTATTTTTATTGTTAATATTCAATCCATAAAAAATGTAATTAATAATTTATTTTAAGAAACATTAGCCTGTATTTTTGTTTTTTTGCAAATTTAAACAAAATTTGAAGCAGTTTATATTGTTTGATCAACTTAAACCATGCGCCTCTTTGCTTCACAAAATTGCGATAAGTTCATTGAACTGAAGTGTTAAATAGTATACAAAAAAGTTGATTCAAAAAGTGAATTACTTATCGACTCTTGTTAGAACGATTATCCCATTGCCACGTGAGTTTTACTCAATATGTAGGTAGGTAGTCCATAGAGTTCTGTTATGCCCATTTTCAAATTTAAATAATAATATATACAAAATAAAACATTTCTTACCGGTATAAATCGACAATAGGATTATCAATTTGCTTGCCCAATAGATCCAACAAATATGCATAAGCACTTGCTGGTTCCTTTACACCAACTGTTTGTGCATCTTCGCCAAATGATCGAACACCATCTCGAAATGCCAAGACTGCTGGTGATTTCCTTTTAGATTCCTTATTTAGAGCGATTTCCATTGGAACACCTGGTGAAACTACTCCCACTTTCATCCATTCACTGCCCAAATCTACAGACATCACAGCAGCCGAATCAATTATTTGAAGGCCGCAGAAAGTGATGGTTAAGATGGCAATGGCTCGGAGGCCACAAGACGGTATTAACTGCATCTTTACCATCTTTATTGGAACAAAAAAAAAACACAAGTTTTTTCACTTTTTCTTATTTCCAGGTTAATGTTCGCAACTCTTACCTTTTTCAATACTCGGCAAATAACCGGCCTTTTCTCCTCTTTTCACAAATTTATAGGTCAGTAATTCAGTTATATTTTACTACAAGTTTGTATTTATTTTAAAGTTAATTTAAACTGTGGTTTATTACTTTCAAAAAAACTAAAATTCCAAAAAGGTTTTAGTTTTCTAGAAACTCACTGACGTGTTCCTTCAATTGAATTGAGAAGGCAGCACAGCATTGCGCCGAAGTATTTAAAATTTTATTGAAGTATACGTGTACGAACCAAAGATAATAAATAAAGAGAGGCAAATGTTTAGAGTTCATTTTGGGTTGTCAATATTTTTAGCCGCCAGGCTTAAGGTAGAACTAGAATAGGCGGTAGCTGTCGGAAGCTAGTGTCAAAAGCGAACGAAAAGTTGCTTTCCAAAACGTCAAATTCATAAGTCACCTATAATGCACTTGAGTGGTTGGAAGTAATTTTTTTGATTTTTGATGCTAGCTGTCAGTCCACGTACGAAAGAGCGGTCGGTGAGCGCTCTCACGTCCGACGGCAAAAGTTAACGAAAAGTTCCAGATCGCAATTATGTGCGAGTCATATGAATTTCATGTTTTCGCTCGGTTTCGTACGACCACGTACGTTGTTTTCCGCCTATTCTAGTTCTACCTTAAAGGTACGAAACCGAGGGAAAACAAGAAATTCATATGACGTGCACATAATTGCAAAGTGGAACTTTTCGTTTAGTTTTCGTTAACTTTTGCCGTCGGATGTGAGAGAACTCACCGACCGCTCTTTCGTAAGTGGACTGACAGCTAGCTTCAAAAATCAAAAAAATCCCTTCCAACCACACAAGTGCATTATGGGTGACTTATGAATTTGACGTTTTGGAAAGCTACTTTTCGTTCGGTTTTGACACTACTGCGCTTCAGCGACACCGATCACACTTTCGCATGAAACTGAACGAAACTTCACGTCGCGACACAGTTGGTCAGACCACAGTAAAGTGTTTTTTGCTCTTTAAAATCACAATTTTTGATAATAAAAGGTGCGTTTTATTGGTAATTTATAGCTAGTGCAGCAATCAGGTACCAATAAAACGCTCCGGTTGTGTTCAAAAACGCTTTAGCCACTTTTGGTTGTGTTCACAAAGTATTTCTGCTTCCGTGTCTCCACTAAACTACAAATATCATAGAACACATCCATTTTATGAGTGAAAAACAACATTAGGGGTATTCCCGATTCGATGCAACTGGTCTTGTATCATTGCAAAAATGCAAAAGTGTAAAATTACTATACCCTAACCCCCTAGTAAAAAAGAAACCTTGCACTTTTGCAATGATACAAGACCAGTTTGCATCGAATCGGGAATACCCCTATTAAGGTTCAAGTCATGAAAAATTTTCAACGCGCCACCTTCTTGAAGATGAAGTTTCAACTTTCTTCATCCACTTCCATATCCACTATTTTACTGGCAAATTTATCGGCAGTAATTGATTGTTGTTATTGTTCACCGAGGGAAATTTTACTGTGCTATAAGCTATAAATTTACCAATAAAACGCACATAAAAAAACTTTAATTCATTTAATTTCTCATATTTTCAACTTTATTTTCAAAACGAAGCACTATTCGTTCAAAATCGCGGAGAAACCATTTTGAAAAAGGTGAAACGTCAAAATGTATTGCCTCAGCGATGGAAATCAATAATTGACTTCCATCAGCCGAGCAATATTGACATTGCCATTATTCAAGGCAATGGCAATGAGCCAAGCAATTTATTTCTTCAAGTATTGCTGATGGAGCCGCTGGGTAAGGCTCTCCCAAACCAACGCGAAATCGTAGCGAATCATTCACAATAACACAAAATATGACACAACGCTAAACAACAACAAAAATCTGTCGTCGGCGAATGTTTCGCGTTGGTTTGGGAGAGCCTTAAGTCGTGAAGTTCAGTTCCGCTGAAGTGCAGTTACGCCAAGTGCGGTTTTAGCTATGGTGGATCTTCATTCATCTTCATCTGCAAATATAAAGAAAACTAGAGCGGGACAGATTCATGCCGAAAATACGAATGTGTGAAAGAGTACCTATATAAAGATGAACATGTTCATTATCTGAATTATGGCACCTTCCTATAATCTGCATTCATGAAGATCTCTGCATTTTGGTCTTCTCTCTATTCAACAAATGTCAATTTTATATCTTACATCCCTATTATTTGCGAAACTCCATATGAACAAAATGTGAAATGTCAGTATAATGAATTTTCCAAGTTTATCAGTACAGTTCCGCCGAGTGCGGTCTTTCCTTTAAGGTTCCCCCACACCAACGCGAATCTGTCACGGCAATGAAGAAATTAATTAAGATTCCAGCCTACACCAACGCGAATCTGTCGTGGCGGCGACGAAAACAATAGGTGTTTTTCTTTTTTGGCCCCGAGCGTGGCACTGAGCTGTCAAAAAGAAAACTATGTTACTTTTTAACTCGGAGCGCTCTGAGCTCTCAACTTGCTTTTCTTTTTTAGCTCAGAGCTCGACCGGGGCTCGCTCGATGAGCTGGGAAAAAAATGACCGAGCACATCGAGCACAAAGCTGAGCGCGGCTAACTTCATACAATTTTCATGTAATTTGACAGATATGAGGGTTCAGTGCTCAATTGAGTTTCTTATGTCGAATTCCTTTCAAAAAAAGAATCGAAATGTTTTCCAAAAGAATCGAATTTTTTCTGTCAAAACAAATTTTTCTAGTGTAGCAAGATTCGTTTTGACAGAAAAAATTCGATTCTTTTGGAAAAAAATTCGATTCTTTTTTTGAAAGGAATTCGACATTTTAGGGCGTTGTACAATAGTGGTTCAGCCTCGGTTCAAGATTTTACTCACCGATTTCGGCGGATTAACTGAGGTTCAACGCTGGTTCAAGTATGTAATTGGTTATTAGGCGTGTTTTTTTGCAAGCCCGGGGGGAATTGGTTGAAAAAAACGACAGCGGGGATTAACGACGCCATGACAGTAAAAAACATGGAGTTTTCCTACAAACTATCGATAACATGTAAGCAATTCATGGCGATAACACAGTTTTTCGGTGCGCTTAAGTTAAACCCCGAGAATTCTCCGGGATTAGTTGTTGTTGCATTTAACATGTTAATTGTTTAGCACCAACGTCGTTTTTTTCATCCAATTCCCCCCGGGCTTGCAAAAAAACACGGCTATTATCACACACTTGAACAGTAAACCACAGTTGAAACTCAATTAATCCGCCGGAATCGATGGATAAAAATTGCTGAACCACGGTTTAAATATTTGTACAACTGGCCCTTAATAGATCAGTGCGCTCAGGTCACGCTCTGTTCGGAGTAAGCTTTATTCGCTCAGAGCCCGCTAGCTGTGCCCCGCTCGGGGCTAAAAAAGAAAAACGCCTAATATTGACAACCACGTGTGTTGTTATTATTGTTTTCATAGTCACCACGAAAGATTCGAATTGGTGTGGGGAACTTTTATTGTTTTCGTCGTCACCGCGACAGATTCGCGTTGGTGTGGGGGAACCTTATTCGTATTCCAGCTTCAAACTTCAGCATGGTTGATATATCAATCGAAATGACAAACGTTCAGTTCGACGCAGGTTATTCCAAGCGTAGTTCAAGCTCCCTTCAACCTTGCACATGAACGGGAGAAATTTTGAGGCCACCACTGTTGTGCTGTCAGTGCCAAAACCAGGTATTTGTCTCTCGTACATCGTGAACAAATATGCATTTTATGATGATGACGAATGTGTGTATAGGCTAGCTATAGTTTTGGTTTGGTTTCTAGAGTACTTCATAAAAGTTGTTTTATGTTTTCTTTGCTTGGAAGATATGCATTCATTCCTAACTTGTGCCATATTTATTAATTAAAATTAAAATAATTACCGATGAAGAAAAAAAATAAAGTTCCTCAATAGTGTACAATCTACTTATTCAGCGCTTATACACTCCAATCCGAAGTAAACAAAAAAAAAAATACTTACAAATTTAAGTCAGTATTAAGAAACAAAAGAATGGTTCCATGGAGGAAATCCTGAAAAACGGTACGTAAATGCTATCAAAGATTCTGAAAATTCCAAAAATAACAATTTTGCAACTGATGGTTTTGGAGTGGCAAGAAATTAGAAACATAAAATGTTCATAACTTGCCTAAATTTAAGTTTTTCCTAACATGCGTTTGGGGATTAGGAATAGCAGACATGCAAATCATTTGTTCTTGTATCTTGATTTTTAAGAAATTTACCAATTTGATTACGCTCTTATCGACTTTATTTTTTACTTATTATATTTTTGCATCTTAAAGATAGTACCTTATGTATATATTTTATTACAGAAAAGTCCAGTCGTAAGGATATCCTATGCTCAGGATGCCTCAATCAGATCGCTGAAAATGAATACAAGACTGCATTGGGCCAGTTTTGGCATCCAGAATGCTTTCGCTGTTCGGTGTGCGATAACCACCTATCGAGTTGGTATTTCGAAAGAAATGGTTTGCTCTTTTGCAAGGAAGACTATTGGACGCAGTTCGGACAATCCTGCCAGCAATGTAATCTAATAATAACTGGCCCCGTAATGGTTGCTGGGGATCATAAATTCCATCCAGAATGTTTTTTATGCCAGCAATGTGGCACATATATCGGAGATGGAGATACGTATGCGCTGATTGAAAGGTCAAAATTGTTTTGTGGCCATTGCTATAAGGAACAAGTTAGTGGGCTTACAAATTCGGAAAAGATAAACCAACATGCTCTTGGTGATACAAACATAAAACAGCCATTACATTCCATTCGGTTGATTAAAATTCCATGGTCGGATGCGTCTATGTTGCGTCTGACGGCGGATCATGAGAACAATAGCCATCAATTTCCTGCTGAAACTGATGGAGTTTGCTGCCGAGCCGTCCGGATATCAGAGTAAGATACTTGATTTGTTTATTTAATTTATTTATACAATAGAAGATTTAACAAAACTAACTGCTATAAAAATTGGTACTTTGTTCATATGAATTTATTCCAATTATTTTTTAAAACTAAATTCCAACATTAGAATGAATTAGGTCTCGAAATGAAAGTACATTTATTATGGAAACCTTTGAGTCCACTTCTGTATATTGAAGTGTGGAAAACGATCGCTTGCTATGATAACTATTCCACCACCGAAGAATTACGAAAGCGCAAGTGTCTCATCGCCTTTCTAGATGGCTGAGTGTTACATCAGCTTTAAGCATATACAGGTTTTCGAATTTTAATTGTTTATATCCAGATATTCCACATGCAGATCTTAAATTTGCTCTCCTTGTTTCATTTGCTTGTGTCGTCAACATTTCATTCACCCATATCAACTTTTCATTCAGAACAGAAATTTGTCCGTGATGGAGAAATAACCTCTGGCTATGTGTGTTATACGAACGAGAAAAATCAACAAACAAAATAAATTTAAATGACAACTCCTCATTCCCTATAACTTTTGCCCAACAGCTTTTCCACTAATAGCCATAGTCCTCGAGATTTAGAGCAATTCAAGTAAAGTGATTTTCGTCACACGTCATCGCAAATCTGGGCTTAAACTTTCCTTATATCAAATATCAAAAAATCAGACATCATATACAAAAATTATTGACATATACCGATTAACAAGACGTAAACAGAAAGTCTTAAGGGCTCTGTCACTGGGTCCTAGTTATCATTCAAATTGAATAATGTAAGGTTTATTGCAGACTTTTTTTTCTTGGTTTGGCGCCAGCCAACATCCCCAACGGTTTCGCTGTGGTCACCCAGCATTTCAGTGGCGCCACTTCTGTTATCAAACTGTTAGTCGTGACACTGGTACTCACCTCTGTGCCGGTGCTGGAGAGCTAAAAAAGTATCTTATAAACGATAATGTCATAACAACTGTTAAGCGTCATGGCGTCATAAATATCCTACAGCCGTACTTTAGCTCTTAGTTGACCCCTGACAGCCACGATACTGGAAACATGCCTGACGTGAATCCCAACATCAATAGAATTCAGCGGCTGTCTTCTATCTCTACATCTGAGAAACAAAAGACAGAAATCCTAATCAGCAGTCTTCCCATCTCCTCAGCTGCAGCCATTTCTATCCACGGTGTTGGACACCCAATTTCAAGACAAGCACTATGCTTCCAGCGTTCACCAGATTGATGGTGGTAGTCATAGAGGTTAATACTACAAATATGTAGTTCCTTTAAAAATGAAAAAAAGAAGATAAGTTAAGTAATACAAAATAAATTTTACGTATACGCATCGCTAAAAGAATGTTTTTATTTCTCGAGAAAAAAAAAACTCAAATTTTGTATAGCTAATTAAAACTAATTTAAAGTGCTTGATTACAAAAAATATTATTTTTTTCTCTTTAATATTAAGTTGTGTATGTAGGATTTTGGGACAAGTTGGAAAATATGTTTTTTCGTCAATAACTTCAGCAAAACATTCTCCAAATGGACTCCATAGCCATAGGTACATTTAATATCACTAACATTTTTATTTGTTTTTGTTACATTACATACTCCTTTGATTTTTGTTTAAATTTAAAATTAGTATATTTATTAAATTATATTAAAATAAAAAATATTCTTCAGAATTGACTTGCATCCCGAAGTAGCAAACGTTCAAATTGGTGACCGGATTCTCGAAGTAAATGGTACTCCAGTTCGTAATACTTCCATTGAACACATTGACAATCTCATCCGGAGTACAGATAGAATACTCCAACTAACTGTAGAACATGATCCCAAAGATGTGAGTCGTAACAACAATGACTATGAAGCGCAACGAAAAAATTATCTGCAAATATCCGATTCACCACGCTTAACGAAAGAAGACAAAGAAAGATTGTTTCAGAAAAAAGACGAAGGTTATATGAGTGGCCTTAAAACTCGTTTACTTAAAAACAGAAAAAATAATCTCATCCCATTCGATTCTCCAGAGAAACGAGAAGGTTCGCCTCTTTTTAATTCGTGCAGTTTAAATCAAAAAGAGCGTAGTTCTAGTATGTCCAAATTGTTGGATGAAAACCATCAACCTAATAACGAACTTTACGATTTATCTAGAACCAAATCTTTCCGAATCGAACAGAATCCACATGAAATTTTCAAACCATCAGACCTGGTCCAGGGTGAACTCATTGGAAAAGGGTTTTTTGGACAAGTTTTTAAGGTTACTCACAAAGTGACTAAAGAGGTTATGGTTTTGAAAGAACTTTATAGGGTGGATGCAGAGGCTCAACAAAATTTCTTGAAAGAAGTTGCAGTCTTAAGATCGTTGAGTCACGAGAATGTATTGAAGTTCATTGGAGTTTTGTACAAAGAGAAAAAATTACATTTGATAACCGAATTTATTGCTGGTGGTTCGCTAAAGGAACTCATCCATGACTCACAATGTGCCCTGCTGTGGGAACAGCGAATTTCGTTTGCCAAAGACATTGCTTGCGGAATGAGCTACCTCCATTCAAAAAATATTATACATAGAGATTTGAATTCACTCAATTGTCTTGTAAGAGATGATATGACGGTAATTGTTGCAGATTTTGGCTTAGCACGGATTATTACAACGCCTTCGCTTGGCACATTTGAACGATGCTCAAGTAAATCTTCAAAAACTGGTTCGATTGGAAGAAATCGAAGTCGCCAGAGAAAACAAAGATACACTGTGGTGGGGAACCCTTATTGGATGGCGCCGGAGATGATGAAAGGAAATAAATATGATGAACGAGTTGATATTTTCTCATTCGGTATAATATTGTGTGAGGTATGAAAAATGCTTTTAGAAATAAAAACAAAAAAATACAAAAAATATATACTCGTGTGTTTTTTCATTTTCAGATAATAGGGCGTGTTGAAGCTGATCCTGACTTCTTGCCAAGAACTTCAGATTTTGGGCTAGACAAGCAGGTTTTTATGGAGAAATTTTGCCAGCAGTGTCCAGAGATATTTTACAAAATAACCTTCTTGTGCTGTGACCTTAATCCTGATAAAAGGTTTGTATATTTGTTTTAATGGTTTAACATTTTTAATACAAAGATATGTCTTTTCACGACAAATGTTAAAAAAATACCTTCTAAATTTTTGGGTCGAAAGGGTATTCCCCTTAGCCTTAGCCGATTTGGCTTGTGTATGCAGGTGTTTCTTTGTTTAACTAATATTGCATAATTTGATATTTTAAAACCGGGTATTTGATTCTGTAGGAATGCCTGCTGTCAAACAAAAATCTATGTTTAATTTGTGGCTTAGACATGTCAGAGTACAATCATCTGCTCATTTTCTATTCAAGCTCTTTGTCCGTACTTAAACTTATTGCAAACAAAATGTTTAACTGTTTGTTTTTGTTTTTTTAGACCTCCATTCGAAGTTCTTGGATTTTGGCTGAAACTTTTATACAAACTTACATCAAATGGCCAACCTATACCACCGCAATTAGTAGACGAAGTGGATCAATTTAAAATGCAATCTTCAAGAGATTCAAGCCAAACATCAACCCCAGATGGATTGTTATCACCTAAATCTAATCTCAGTAATGATAATTTGTTTGCAGAAAAAAATAAAACTCAAAAAGATTGTGATGGAATTAAAGAAGAACAAACTGTACCAACACAATCACAACCAATATTCGTGCCAATTCCAAAATCGCCACACTTAGGCAAGGATTTCTCACCAAATGGTGAAAGAATTCGTGGAAGTATAAGAGAACGACGACAGCAAAAGATACTAAGGGAACAGAATTGTAGTAACCAGCATCGTTACTACATGCAGCGAAGTTCAGTTGGCGAGGAAGAGACCAATGAAGTATTAAATTTACCGTCTAAAGAAACACTCAAAACTGATAGAGTTTTAGAGGCTGTTCGCTGTGCGCTGGAAGATGACAATACTCTTCTTAAAAAAACAAAATGCAAGAGTGATATAATTGGCGAAAAGGGTTTTCTTATTCATAAAGAAGAAAATGGCAGTTTGACCTTAAGTAGTGTCAAAGATTTGACTGAGTGCTCGGATAGCTACGACACGAGTTGCGACACGAGCTTAGATTTTATTGAAGCTAATAGTTGGGTTCCATCTTCATCAAAATTGGTGGATAATAATCCCGTTACGCCTCAATCACTCCCCCAACAAACTGAAGAGAACGAAAATGAATCGAAAACGAACACAAAAATGCAAGTTAAAAAAAATACAGCACATAAATCTTATCAAATGGCATTTGATGACATCCGTGCTAAATTGAATTTGTGTAAGTCTAAATTTGAGACCCTAGATGAGGCCAATCGTAATAACATTTCCAAATCGCAAAACTCTATGAAGAATTTTTTCAAAAATCGTGATGCAAGAGATGATTCTCCGCTTAAAATGTACAATAAGCATAATGCAGACTCTAAAGTTTACAGAGTGAATGAGACTCCGATTTTTGGACGGCATAAGTTTTCGACTCAGGTTGTCCTTAAACAAGCCGGATCGGATGAGAATGTATCCACACCAACAGCAGCTACCCCTGAAAAAACCTCAGGAAAACGATTCAGTTATTTAAGAAGGAAAATGGCTTCAACTATAGCTAGCCCTGAGGTAAAACCCCCAGCTAAATCCCTATGGAAGAAGTCATCATCTCCCAGTAAGGAATTACCATTAAGCAGTCGATTTAATTTGCGTAAATCAGATCAAACGAAAAAGTCACCATCAGAAGTAAAGAACGAAAATGTCCCAAAATCAAACGTTAATAAAGTGACGATATTATCGCCAGAAACGGTTCGCAAGTTGAATTCGAAACTTGTCGAACAAAAGACTTCAGCACAAAAAAACATTCCAATTGATAACAAAAAACGGCAAATTGATGCCAAGAGAGCACCATTGACTGAGGGTAGTCAAAGTAAATGTCCGCCTTCGCAATTTGGCAGGAGTAAATATTCCACAAAAGATATTCCCTCGATTCATCAGAGTCGTAAAAAAAACCTCCATACGAAAGTTGAAGGAAAATAGGTCTTATTATTGTTGATTAAATGAAAATTGTACAAATGTAGCTTTTACTTTATCGCTTTTTAATTAACCCATATATATTTTGTAAATCTAAATATTCAACTAATATTTGCTCAAAAAAAAAAAAAAAAAAAACAAACAGAATTACCGCTTACCTAAGTTTTCAAGACATTTACATTATTGTATAGTGTATATAAATAAATTTAAAATACATATAGCAATTCGGTTTTATAGAACAAATAAGTGCCAAAAACTAAATAAAATAGTTTCAAAAGTTACACCACGAATAATTATCTACAGTTAAATTTGAATTAATGTTTTCTTTTTTGAAACGACTTGAGCTCTTTATTATTTATAAGAGCTTTAAGGAGGGTAAACAGTTTGTTTAATCTCGCAATATTGTGCAGATATTTGTACGAGGTCTAAGAACGTGTAACCAAAAGTTGCTCCACCTCGAAGTCTGCATTGCGGGGTTCAAAAAAGAGTATTCTCATGGATATAATTTAACATCTGTACAAAAAATTAACAAAAATTATTAAATACTACTACCAACAGGTATAACATACACATTTTTTTATTTGTTTTGTGTTTGATCAATATTTTTTTTAAGGAATTGAAGAAGATGGTTTCGCAATTCGGAACAATGCGCATGTTAATCAAGGTGATTTATGTATGATTACATAGTATTTAAAGTTTTGAATGAAACCACCATGTTTTTTGGGCTGGTGGTATAGTTATTTTTCTGGTACAAACTACTGATCTATATATATGAACTGGATAACGAACAAAATTTCTGACTCCATTTGAAGAACTGTTATATATTGGAGGAGTAAATTTTTTTGTATAACAGTGTTACATAAAAATGTCAGTGACAAGAACACTTCAAAGTAAATATCCAAAACTTTTCTAGTTGATGGCGATTGTCTTTAAGTCAATTAATACCAAACAATTAATACTGATGATCCGAACGGCAGCTAAGAAAAATCAAAATCAAGAATCAACTTTAAGAACAAAATTCTTTAGTATGGAATAGTTACTGAAGTTTCATCATTTGAGTCAAGTTACACTACAAGTGAGGTAAGTCAAAATTTTAAATATGAAAAAAACCAATTGTTTCATCAGGCCAAAATAGTAAAGCCAGTATGATACTACATTTTTTTCTCATTTTTAATTCATTGAAAATGAAACTAAAGCAGTACGAAGGATTTATTACTGAAAATTCCCATATGATTGAGTATGTACACATCAAACCCTGAAAATGTGAAAATGATACAAAAAAATGTGAGAATGGGCGGGTTCAATAAAAATAGCTTAACATCTGAATTTTCAGATTTCTGAATTTATGTCGTTGAACGCAAAAAAAATCTGAAATTTCAGTCGAAAGTCATTGGGGCATATTCAAAGTCACTGTTTAAGTTGTTTCTAAAAAAATACTGGGTTTATCCTATCTAATTCACATTGGATAAACTCCAAGCTAAGATAAACTGGGGTCTAAACACGACTATGAATATGCCCCATTGTGTAAAATTCCTGCATTTACCTTCAGGATTTACATTGAAGCGAAATAAAATAGAACTTTAATTACATTTGTAAATTAAACATTGAGAGTGAGTAGTTGTAAGTTTGAAAATATATGTAACTAAATCAGCAACAGGTTTAATTACCTTCACTATTTCCTTTCCTTTATTGATATGTATGACTTACAAAAGCATAGAAAAACTTTCCAAACACCAATTAAAAAAATTGTTGATTTAAAAATTCACTAAACAATAAACAAAAAGTTTGTTCATTTAAATAAGTATTAAATTTTCATGACAAAAACTAAAAAAATCAACCACCAACAAGACGAAAATTATAAAGTTCAGCTTTTATGTGTGCTTTTGGCACTTTCCCCACCACAAACAACTTTCATCTGAATTTTCAGATGAGAATTTCTTGTCTGAAAATTCAGATGAAACGTAACTAAACGTAACTAAAAGTCACTAAAAGTCATCTAACTTTTTATGACAGCTGGCCAATCAGAAGCTCCAAAAATTCAGAAATCTGAAAATTCAGATGTAAAACGTAATCGATTGAACGCACCCAATGTCAGAAAAAATGTGAAATGTCTGAAAAAATGTATTAGGCATGTTCAGGAAAATGAGATCTCGGAGATCTCAGCAATCTCAGTTACCTGAACAGGATTCCTCAGAAAAATTTTTCAGCTTTGCTGTCAAAACTCAGGAAAAAAATCTTGGATTCGCTTGCTCATTTTTTGAGTGAGAAAATTCTATGAGATCTCATTTATTTGAACACACTAATTAAAAATGTGATTCGATTTACATTTTTCAGCTTCAGCAGCTTTTTTTTTTGACAGTTCAGAATTGAAAATTAAAACATATTTCAAAAAAACATTATAAAACTAATTATTAATAAACATTTCGGACAAAATTCAATCTGATATATGTAGTTTTGTTTTGCCGTCAATATAAATTAATCAAATATTGTATTTTTAAAAGAGAAAACTACAAAAGGATTTTTAAAAAATGTTGAAAATTCATATTATTTTTTTTGCCAGATATGTGCTTTTCCTTTCAAAAGAACAACATCTTTCCTTTTTACTCTTGGCTGACACTTTAGTATGATTTAATGAGCTAAAAATGAAGAAAAAATGTAGTGTCATACGGGCGTAAGGAATTCATTGATTTTCTACATTTATTCTATGTTTTCATTTTCGTCTAAATCTGCGAATGTTTCAAAAGAGATCATTGGAAGAGACAATTATGTACATGTATGTATATTGATATTTTAAATTGTGACAGTTGATCAGCAGATTCTTAAAACGAAGAAACTTTTTGTTTTTGTAAATTCTCACATCGGGTCACCGAGATTCTTATTTGTACATACCGTGGTTGAGACTTGTCATTAATCGTATCTCACCAAAAATATTGACTTATACAGTAGGGTGGAGCGTGATTGTATGGAACAAAATAAAGTTGTTAGAATGAAATGTAGGGTCCTAAATTTAATTTTTTTAATTTTTAAAATGACCACTAGGGTCATTCTAATGCATTAGCATTGAAAATTGAAAAAAAAACAGCTATGACCCAATCATACAGATCCTTTACAGAGGCACTGTAGATTCTTTCTTACTCGTTAAAGAATCTATTGTTTCCTGATTTCCATTTAAAGTAAAAAAAACCAAGCGAAAAGCACAAACAACGAGCCGGGTTATATTAAAATGCCATAGAAAAACACATGGAATTTTCTCATTTAACGTATTTTATTTTTTATTTTTCGAATAAATTTTTAATTTAATTTTTTTTTATCCCCCGACGGATAGCAGAATACGAAAATTCATGCGAACGTTTAGCAGAATAGGGCTGATAGCTTGGTGAATAGTTTAATGAGCCTATTAACTTAATGAGTGCTCGAAAATGGTGTTTGATTTTAAGGAGCCTTCAGGCAAACTTCTTGTTCAGCATGTGTGTAGTAGACAACTGCACACAAGGCGTAAACTGCACTTATCCGTCGCAGCACCTACCCGGATAGCTTTGAATAGTTCCTCCAACGCAACCATTCATAGTTCACAATGAATTTATTTATTTCTAGTTACATTGCGAACAAAAAATGTGAAGTGAAATATTTTGCGAGAGAATGCGTGTTTGGCAACATCTTTCTTTCAACCTTTTTTCAAAAACTGATTTTTTTCCTATGGGCTTTGACAGAAAATTTGTTCAAATTCGCATGATATTTCACGTTACATAAATAGGCCAAGTAGAAAGTTCCAATAAGCCTAAATAAGAAAAAGCCAACTAGTTTTTGTTTTTTTAAGCAATTTTAAATAATTTTATTTCACGTAAATTTTTTTTTTTTTGTATATTTTGAAAATAACTTAAATTAATAAACTTAGAATATATAATAATAATAAAAATAAAATGTAAACAAGTTCACAAATTTTAATAACCAAACGAAATTTACTTTAACTTATTTTGTTGTAACTAAAAAGGGCAAACAAAAAAAGAGAAACAAATGTCTATTTTTTTATATAAGTAAATTTTTCCTTACAAAAATAATCGTCTTAAAGGTTAATATAATGCTAGCAATAATATGCCCAACAAAAAAAACAAATACTCTCTCGAGAACTTTAATTTTATTCGCTTTGTAAATGCAACAAAAAGATAAAAAAAAATCAAATTTTATTTTGTATTTTGCTTAAAAAAATGTTTTTACATTTTTTCGTAAAAACTTAATTCATATTATACATATTTTTTTTTAAACTTTTTTTTTTTATAAGGTATTTAGGTAATATAAATATTTTGTGTGTATTTTTTTATTTATTCAAGCATTTTTATTAGCCATTTCTGTATTTTTTTTGGATATTTTGTTTTCTTACTGAATTATATCACAGCACTTCTAATAATCTAATATTGATTAATCAAATTACATACTTGAAAACATATTAAGTGTGTTTTGTTTGATGTTTTGTTTACTAGGCATGGAAACTATAAAAGAAAAAGGAATACAAAGTATTGGCTGTAATTGCAATAGCAACAAATTAGGAAAACTTGGCCTGTATTTTTGTTTTTAATGGAATTTTGGAATACTTTGAGTATTTTACACGATGAGAATATTGACAAATTAGTGATGACTAGTATCACGTCGTGTAAAAGCTATTTGTATTGATTTTTTTTTTAAATTCTACAAATCAAGGAATACAAACTGAAATAATTTTACTTCTGGAACAACGTTTTTTAAATCTCTTTTTGAAGAATTTTCTCTCTATTACTGATACTTTCACGTCTCCAATGACGTGACAACTAAATTATGAAACAAACTCGATTCGCTCATCATGGCTGCCTGTCCACAGGAGTCATTGCCAGTTGGACTTGATGTCCCAAATCTAAGTGCATCCATAATAACTTCAAATTCTTTTTGGTTTTGATTCATTTCATGAGCCAGATCAAGTTCTAAATCGCCGGATAATTTTATTCTCTTACTATCTAAAGGGCAATCGTCAAGGGCCGATATAAGTCTTTGCGGTGGGATATAGAATTGCGATAGGGCTTCACGAACCAAACGGTCACTTTCGTCCTCGCTACGCAAACGCTTACGAGATGACATGGCTTTTTCAAGTTGTTCAGCACCTTGAGTAATTTCTGGATCTATAAGAGGCATTGATGCATTAATAGCACTTAGTTCACGATCAAGCTTCTCCAAATCAGCATCAACACTATTGCTAGATAACGAACGTTTACGGTCACGTTTTTCTGCGCATATTAAAGATGTTTTTGAACATTTTGAACAATTTGAGCTATTAAGTTTAATGTGATTGCATCCTGATGTATTGGTCATAGCAGTGAGATTATGAGGTTGGGTTGCAATGGGAATCGAGGTTGTATCGAGGGCTGTTGAATTATTATTATTGGATTCTTTTTCTGAGTTTTCGTTACATTCGACACCACAACTATTGTTGTATAAGCTGAAGACATTTTTATGAGCTGACTCTGGTCTAAGCTCAGATCTGAAATAGAAGAAAAATATACATTAATAAATATTCAAAAAAAATGATCTAGAAAATTTGTATATTAATAGGTAGGTTCATATTTTAATTTTGTTTTGCAGTGGTTTTGATGATAATCTTGGTTTTGAGATTGCGAAATTGCATTTACACGAATGAAAAAGTGCCATTGTTTCTCCAGTATGAGTATCTACCTAGTTTTGGATATGTGTAAACTAACTATTCTACTGGCTTCTAAAAAAGCAATCCAAGTGACTAGCGAGTTGCTAAACTGACAGTTTTGGTCAAAACTGATATACCTACATAGTACATAGGTACTTACATGCCTACTAACTCCTACTTTATGAAAATGGTTTGTCACAGAATTTAGCTCAAAAATTGTTTTGTAAGCATAAATGATAAACTAAAATATCACGATCGATAATGTGTGCCTCCCATGTGGAAAAACACTCTTCACGAACTACAGGTGATAGGTGTACGCTGTACATACTAATATCATCCACCACATGTGTATGTACATGTATGTAGATATAGGTACTCGGCACTCGCTGGTTAGATTGTGATTTGTGACGTTTCGCTACAATGACAATAATTTTGATGGAGAAATCGGTGAGGGGAAACGACCTTCTAATCGATCTCACCCACCAAACTACAATCATGGTGTAGTGATAATGAAGTCACAACCTAAGCAGTGTTCCTATACCTACATTCCTGCTTGCTCTGAATAGGTATCAGCTGTTTTGGGTAAAATTTATTCGCTTTTTAGGTACCTAGGTATTTGAATTTTGATAATGAAAACTTCCCCTTACAAATTGGTAGGAAGGTAGACCGAAATCTTTTATCTTTAAGTTGGTGCCAGTGAATGTTTTTTTAAATCTTTGTATCTATAGACAGCGGAAAGAATAATCAACAACAATATATTCAATCCTACACAACACTAGGGAGTAGGTGTACCTACCTTACCTACCTACCTACTAAGCGAAACATGTATGTACATATATCTATTATCTAATCAGCTGTTTATCAGCTGTTCTGGAATTTTCCTATATAAATACATATGTATGTATCTGGTTATTGAACTTCCAGAATTTTATGATGAACCTACCATAAGAAGGTCCTAAAGTACCTATATATGTATTATATTTTCTCTATTCAGTTCTTAGAAAAAAAAATTCCAAACGAAAATCCTCATTTTTTCCTTATGTTCTCTCAATCCAAGTTTGGGCGGGAAAGGACAATGGAAAAAAACAGTGCATAAACCACACCACACTTCCAAACAACTCACACAGTTTAAGAGATAAACGAGATCCACAGTAGCATACAATTTTTCTAAACATGGAAGTAGATATACCTACATACATATGTATGTACAAATAATGTTAACATAGAAAAATGTATGTTGAAAGATATAAAGTATGTATATATACCTACATAGAAAAGTCATGGTTTCTCTCCCCATTATTTCTATCCCTATACAATTCAATATTAATTTATTCGGTAAGGTGGCTCTTCTCTGCTTCTGCCATTCTGCCAACACATATGATATGGGTATGGGTATACCAAACCAACCACACCAAAAATTTCAACAACAAAAAATAAAAAAAAAACTAATTAAAGATCATTGTATGAGTGTTACATGAAAAATAAACGAAAGCAAAACACACAACATTCAATACCACCGTCAACATGCTGACACGCATTCAATCAATGAAAAAAAATTATGTCCATACATATGTAGGTACTTTTTTTTTTTATTTTATATCTCAAATCACTCACTCATAGTCATAGTTGCATTTACTTTGTTTTGCTTTGCTTTACTTTTCTTGTGCTCGATAAAAGATTGTGGTATATTTGTCGTTCGATTACATATTTTGTTTAATGTTTGAGGATCTTCAAATTTGGGGACATTCTACAAATAGTTTTCACATTTTTATGAGAAGGATTTTTAAAAATGACGAGGACCCTATAGGTACCTATGTTAAGTAACAAAAAAAAAAAGAAAGTCTTTAAATTAGGTAGGTATATGTACATTTGTGTACATTCTTCTTTGTTTGATCAGATTGGCTAAATATTTCTGTCCTTTGAATCAATAGCAACAAAACAAGAGGATACCTACATATTTTTAACTTTGGGTCGTACCTATCGTAATCGTACCTACGTAAATGGTCTTTATCTTTGTTTTATAAGTAAAAAAAAAGTTGTTGTAGGTAGGTTTAATCAAATCATCGTTAAATAAAAATTAGCCTCTTATCGTGCTTAAAACAAAAAACAAGTTTTTTTTCAATTTCTTTTAGATCTACATATTCGCTTACTAATTCATGTCATAGATGTCTAGGAAACTATGCAAAACATTTTTTTTTATTTAAGTTTCGTCATAACTAGCTGGTTATACCTACCTAGGTAGTCTTTTGTATAATGTGTTATAAATGTGTATGTTGGTACATTTTGAAACTACTTTTTAATTAGGTAGGTACCTAGGTACAATTAAGTAAAAGTAAAAAAATGATAAAGAAACGTTAGAATTAAACTTTTCAAACTCAGAAATGTGAATTGTTCCTCATATAGGTATAAATTATGTATCAAGTCACTGTTTTAGGGGCCACACGTTATTTTTTGTAGAAATTTAATTAGATGCCTACAAGTTATTCAAATCGAGCAAAGAGAACGCTCTACTAAGTTCACAATTGTGAAAATCATTTTTTCAAGGTTGACTTCCTAAATACTGAAGGGTGGAATAAAATTTTCGTTAGTAACTAGGTACCTATGTATGTCATTTTTCAAGAATCCTCATAAACCAACAACAAGTAGGTATCTCTACCTACCTACCAAACTGTATTATAATTTTAAATTTATAATCATGTCGATTATGGAATACGCAATACTGGATCCACACTCCACAGTGATTCTCATTAGGTACAAGTTTCTCTTTTCTTTTCACGACAAATGGGTAAAGAGAGGAGAGAGCATTGCACTTCGAATCACTGCCGGATCTAGTATCGACAAGAATAATTTCCTTGTTGAACTGAAATATATAATAGGTACAATTGGTTCTTAATTCTATTTTACATAATATAACATTTTCATTTTATTTTGGCACATAAAGCTCCAGTTATAGCGATCAGAAAAAACCATCCGAAAAAAAATAGATTGAATGAAATTTTTATTACTTTTCAATTCGATTTGATAGCCAAATGATATATCAATCGACGAGTAATTCAGCGTAGAATTTTTTTTAGCAAAAAAAATAGCCAAAACATTATATTTTTATCTTTTAAATTAATTTACTTGTTTTTCGAAAGAAATTTCATTTTTCGTATCAGTTGATTGCTTTTTGATAGAAAAGGGAACAAATCATTCCACTGATTTGTGTTCCAATTTTTTTCTGTTTCACTGAAAAATTTCCATCCGAAAGGTAAAAACGTATGCATTAGTGTACATACGTTGACTTTGTACGAAGAAAAAAATACGGTTTTTTAAATTATAATCGTGTTTACAATCATCGAATAACTATTTTAACTCCATTATGACATTTATAAATTGTCACGTTCGAGTACCTATCCAAAGCTATCTGGCGAAGTTTGTGTTGTTGTAAGCGCATACGAGAAAACTGCTGATGAAAAAAACATCTCTTGTCAAAAACAAATCTTAACCTCTCCTCTCTCAAAACAAAAATCACTCAGGGAGTTTTTCATTGAAACCAGACGTTATAGGTATAGGGAGTTTTCAGACGTTATTGTACATACATGGTACATAATTATGTATAAATTTAGAAACAAAAGGGGATATTAAGAATTTATAAATAAAAGAATAGCAATAAAATGGGGTTCATAGGTCTGTCTGTTTTTTTTTTTTTTTTTAAATAAGATTTTGTCAACATTTTTACTTTTGTATAAGTAACTACCTACAAACGTACTTTAAGAATATTAATCTTTGTTGTTTTCAGTTAACAAAAAATACCTAGTTGGAACCCATTTAGGTACGTATGTATACCTAACCTATAATCAGAATCATTATTAGTTACTTGATTTTTTGAAAATTGACTGACTCAACACGTTATTTAACATATTATGTAGGTACATACCTAATCCCAGTTTGAAAAGTCAATCTTCATTTCCTCAATTGGTGTAGGTAATCGGAATACAAAACTTTCAATTTTGACCAATTCTAGTCCAAACTTATTTTTTATATGGACTTTGACAGAACTAAAGAAATAAAGTAAAGAAATCTTTAGTCAATAGCTTAATCTGTAGGTATTTGTCATAGGTATATGACTTAAAACTGACCGTGGACAATTTTATTCAATTTTCTGCCCAAATAAATTACTTGCAATTGAAATTGAAATGAAGGGGAAATACCTAGGTCGGTACTTTATTTTTTTTGCCATTGCAAAAACAAAACACGTTTGTGTGTATAGTGTAAACTATAGGTACATATTATGTACATACATATAATATACACGAACATAATTGGACTAAAATTTGCGGTTTTGGAAAGTAATAGGTACCTATACCTACCTAGCAGAACTGATATGAATCTGTAAGTAGGTAGGTACCTACCTACCTATAGTATATAAGTACCTACTTATTTTGTCTTAAATATCTTATCTCAAATTAACTTAAACGCGTGCCTAAAATTTTATTTAAAGAAAATCACCACCAGAGGAAATCCCTTAATATGTAATTTCTTTCCCTAACAAGATTTTTCCCTTGCTAAAAATAAAACTCTTAGATCATGGGGAAAATCCCTAAACTGGCAACCCTGAATTTTGTTTACAAATTTCCTACCTACCTACACTGTAGTACTTGTTTTTGTTTATCGAATATAAAATGAATAATAAGTAAGAATATAGAAAAAAAAAACACGACTAGAGAAAAAACATACTTTTCAACAGTGTATACTCAATACAAAAAAATTAAAAACAAAAAATCTTTAAAACGTAATAGGTATGTGTACCTATCAAAATGTGTGTGTGAAAAACAACACATATACCTACACTATGATGTCAACAACAATAATCATCATCATCATCGTCATCATTCAGTGATCTCTCAATTCTATGTATGAATTTTCTTGCATGCACACAATAATTTTCAAAGAAAAAATGAGAACAGCCACAGAATGTCTATAGAGGGCATGAAGTTGTTGGTCCCCTATATTGAACATGTTCTATTCTTTCTAATGCCAATCCGGAGAGAAATCATAATACATATTCTATTAAGTCGGGGGATGTTAAAATATAAGCGATAAAAAGGCAATTCAAGTAAATGATAGGCAAGTAGGTATAACCCCATTCAATTTTTGGTTATGTGTACCTATGTATGTATGTTTAAAGAAGAAGTTTTTATACGGTTTATTACAATGAACCTTTCGATTAGCAGGAAAATCAAAAACTGGACAGATGGATATGGGGTTGACATTTTTTTTTAAACACATAATGAAGCTACATAATGTACCTACATATCTACCTAACCTAATCTATTCAAACTAACAAAATCTATAGGTATCTAAATTAATAAATGCAACTAAGTTTTTTGACTTAGTTTTCTTTCAGACGAAATTAAACAATGAATGCATTGACAATTTGTTAGGTACCTACCTACATGTATGAAATAACTTGGTGAAATAATTTTCGATTTGATTTTAGTTCTTAGTCACATCATGTTTTTTCCGAACAATTTCTTAATTTTGCTATCACCAAAAGCAATGAGAATAATTTTCGAAATACATAACAACATTTTTGTTTTTAATCTCTGTCGCAAGAAATTAAATTTCAAAGAGAGAGATTCATTTTGTGTTATTGTTGAGAAATATAGGTAGGTATAGTAATACATTATACATTGGTACCTACCTACGTAGTAGTTATACGTAGATAGGTATTCAGGTTTCCTCTTTAAGATCTTAAAAATGCGAATTCAGCTATTTGAGTTTTTCAAATCGTTAATTTATAAATTTTATGTAAAACAAAAACTCGTAGGTAGGTAGGTATACGATTAAGTAGGTAGCTATATAAATACATATATACATAACATCTACATACCTACCTACATACAAAGTTTTTCATTTGTTACTAATTTAACACCAGATGTAGGTATAGTATCTACATTTTCGCCACGTTATACCTATAAAACTTTTCAGTAAAAAAAAAAACGTTCTAGGAAAATTGAAATTTTGGGAAATCGAATTAATTTAAAAACTAATATTTCACGCCTACGTCATCATTTCGTTATCTTATCTCCTAGGTATATATTTTTAAATGCTACACAAATTTCTCAAAAATGTATACCCTTGAAATTTCGAAATAAGACAGCACTGGTAAATGGTATATTATTTAATGAGAGCCCCACTTGAAAAAAAAGCACACAAAACAAAAAAAACACTTCCCTCTGGAAGACAAAGAGTCAAAAGAGTGTCATTGATACTCTTTTTATTTTTTTTTACTCACAAATGTTACTGTTATTGTTCACGTACGTTCACACGTCACACTACCTTATCTACCTATTATTTATTTGATTAGTGTATTTTTATTATCTTCAATAATAATTTCGGATATGTCAAGGCAATGTACCTTACCTATCAATTTATACACAACAAAGTGATTGCTTTCATGTCTACATGCTACATGCCAGTGATATTTAAATTAAAAAAAAAAAAACTTCCTACCAACCTGAGATATTATCACATCGTCATCTTCTGTATCACAAACAAAGACAAAGAGCACATATAACATTATGAAATTTAAAAAAAAATATACTTACTTTGGTAAATTAGCTAAGTAACGAGACTGTTTCTCCCGACGGAGTTCATCGTTCAACCTCGAGTATGTGTTGTTTATACACACACTGCGGCGCAAATTTGTCTCAGAGTCCTTTATCCTTTCGAGTTTGTGAGCGCATAATTGAAGTATGCGTTTACGTTCCTCACGTTGTCGAAGTTTTGGAGAGATCATTGGGACGCGTGATCGATGATGATGAAAACCAATAGGTGGCGATGACCTGGGGGGTCCGAACATATCCGAATCGTCGTCAGTGTCGTTTATTGGAATTGTTGTTGGCAAGGTCATTGTTTGCCCTTGTTTTTGACTCTTATATGAAATTTATTGTATATTTTTTTACTTGTTTATTAATTAATTCTTTATCTGTATATGTATTTGATTTTTTGTTTTTTCTTTGTTCACTTTATACCCACTTATTAATATACTACTAAATATTAAGAGAGAATGTCAACTCTTTGTGCTCTCTTTAGAGAAACAAAACAGCAAAATAAGTCTCTTTGTTTTTATTATTTAATGGAAAATACGAGTATAAAATTCAATACAGAGAGAAAAAGTAATGTTATAATTTTACATACATAGAATACGGAGCACAGATACTTTTATTCTCATATAGGTGAACGGTGAACTACAAATGATTTTTTTTTATAGTCGTCCACACAACATAATTTTCTTCTTTGAATTTTTTTTAATTAAGTTGAAATACTTTTTTGCACTTTCATTAGAATTGTTAATTTTTTTCTATTCCATTGGGAGGACCATGATAGATAGGTGTATAATATAGAGTATGTATTTTGTTCTTTCATACAAAAATAATTAGTCTCAGACGACACAGTTACTCACTTTTACCCTGTTTTGTTTCGAGTGGGGGGGTAGGTAACGAAAGTAGTTGTGCACGTACTCCTTTGTTTGCACCGTGGTTATATTTTTTTTCTTCGTTTTTTTTTTGTAACAATTTTCCTATATTCACTTCACTTTCATCACTTCATATCTGCATGTACAAATCAGCTGTGTGAATAATTATTTATCTAATCAAGTGTATGATTTCTTTTATGAATTTGGCAGGTATAGGTAGGTATATATTTGAGAGAAATTCAATGTGAGAATATGATAATTGTAAGTTCCATAAGCACTTTGTTCTTTATAAATATTATATCTCAGCAATGTTCAACAACAATATACATATTATATCCATATATATCGATAGGTAAAAGAATTAAACAAAATGTAACCTCTCTTTCTTAGTTAAGTTTATTAATAGGTATATAAAAAAAATACTATAAAAAATAATAAAAACCGTGAAAATATGTTAATGGTATGTATACCTAATATATAAGTATTTTGTCGCGTGCTGAGCTCAGGAGCTTACGGTTCTCACGTTCGCAACGAACTGAACTGCTGGCTTAAAATGTTTCCTTCCTCTACCTACCTAGATGCTAGTTTATTCATATTCATACATTAATTTGGGGTTCGGTTCAGTGCTGTCGTTTGGGATTTTAAGAGTAGCAATCACATACATTATGTAGGTATGTATATTTTGAGATTTTTGTAGTAGTACGAATGAGTATGGTTTTATTTTTGGTAGATTAACATTGTATAGTAGGTAGATAGCAGATATGTATCTACATTTTGATTAGTGCGAGAAAAGAGGAAATAAGTGCTTGAAATAATCGTCTAGATTATTTGTTAAGACAAAATTATTTCATAGATTAGATTTTTTTATTTGATTTCGATTGATACAAAATTGTTTACGATAATGGAAAGTTAGTTTCATAAAATAATGTCGTAGTTACCTGTCCTAAATTAGACAAATCGCAAGATTTTTCTTTTTAAATATAAATTTAGGTAGATATGGATATAACATTGATTAATCAATTGATTAAGATTTGATTCAAAGCTTTTGAAATTTCGTAAACATAAACAATTTAGGGGCTAAATAACAAATAAAAATTTGCACATTATTTCACATTGTGAATAGGTAGGTACCCAGGTATATTAGATTGCGAATTTTCTAAGCCAAAAGAAAATGGGACGAAAAAAACGAGATTGTGACTTAAAAATTTAAAAATAGGTACCTACATAGGTATTAAATGTTAGAAGAAGAACTAATTCTTTGCTGACTAAGCTAAGCGCAAAAAATTTTCCAAGATTCACTTTGTTTCCAGTGAAAAACTGTTTCGGCTTATTGCGAAATTTTTTTTGCGGTGGTGTCGCTGATTCGCAATATCGTTTTTTCGTACAATTCTCTTCGGGCTTCCAAGCTAATAAACACGCCCAATCCTATATTACATATATGTACGTATTATAATACCATTTAAAAAAGATTTAAGCTAAAACTAAAGTTTTTTTTTTTAATTTCCTTAACGAAAAGATGCCTTTAAATTTTGAGTGCTATGAGTCAGAGGGAGATATTTTACTTATTGGAAGCATTTTTCCAAATGATGGCCGCACCATTTTTTATAATACTGAGGGAAGACCTACCGGCGTATTTTTGTATGGGGGAGGCGTACGACAAAAGTGTGCCGCAATACCACTAAAATAATGTAAGCATCAAATAAAAAAAACCACCTACTTAAAATTAAAAATTATTAATTTGATAAAAATTTAAATTTTTTTGAACAAAAACTTATTTCTTTCAGCTTAAAAATTCCCCCTTGAATGTTCTTACAGCTAAAAAATATTTAAGCACCAAAATTTCGATTTTTAAAGATTTAATGATGGCAGACGGAAAATGACGCATGCCAAATGACGTTGGATTCTCTTATTCGGAATCTTAAAAAAAGATTCTCACAAAGCTTGAGCTTCTTTTTTTTGATTTAACGACTTCATATGAAATGACTCATTCCGGTTTCTTACTTACCACACTTCTCAATTTTTTTTAAAGGATGTGCTATCTTAAGCTGGATATATACAATACATGAATCTTTTGTGAAATGTTAAGCCAACAAATATTAAATAAGTGGTTATCTACATATATACATATGTGTTTTTGCAAATAGACTTTTTTGAAAAAATTTTTCATTCTTTAAATTTAAGAAATTAAAAAAAAAAGAAGCTTCTTTGGTATCTTTTAAGTTTTAAAACCTATTGAAAGTTTAAATTAATGGCGTTCATTATCTGGAAATTTTGTAAAACAATATTACTTATAACTGCAACTGAATTTCTTATTTTTTATTTTTTGAGTTTGTGTGATTTGAATTTGAATTGACGTAATTAAAATGTGACGTAGATATTTTAATTTTGAATGTATTTATTTGTTTACATGATTCATTTGCAAAAATGGTGATCGTATTTAATATTGGAAAAAATAGAATAAGAACCTGTTGTTTGATATTGCACAAAAAAAAAACAAAATTCAATGGGATGTTGAATAATACTGAATTTTATGTTTTTACATAACTAATTTAATAAGGTTTTGTTAAGTAATGTAACGTATAAGCAATTTAATCCACAATTGCGGATATTGACAAACAAAATCATTATTTTTATAATTTTTTTATTTCCATTGATAAAAAATTGTTAAAGATTATGGAATCTTTGATTGAATTTATTAAGATATTGTTGAGTTGATTAAATATCATCGTATTCGTTTGTTGAACTTTTGAAAGTTGATACGGATTGTTAATTTTTTTGTTTTAAATATTAAAAAATAAAAGTTTTTGTCCAATCTCCGTTCTTTTCGAAAATTCAAATTATTAGAACAAAACTTAAAAATAGTTTTAATTGTTCTGAACGTTCTTCCAAGTTTTCAAGTTTTTGTGAATTAAAATTTGTGTATACCTACTTGCATTAGTTTTCGTAATCTGAAGTGTTCGGTTCACGTACGGTTCAGATGACGAAATGACTATCCGTTCAGCCACCTACTAAAGTCAAAGCTTGATATCTTTCAAAGGTTCGCACTGACATACTAATCACTTTAATTGTGGAATACGCCACACTTAATCCGCAGTGATTCTCAATACAATTTTCTCTTTTGTATTCACGATAAATGGGTAAAGAGAAAAGAGAGCACTACACTGCAATTCACTGCGAATCCAGTATTGCAGATTCCATAATCGACAAGAATATCTGGTTCTCTAGAACTAATATTTATTTTTGACAAAGTAATTTGCTAATTGATGTTGTATTTTTACTACAAAAGTAAAAGTAAGACCAAAAGTAAGATTGGGGAAAACAAAAAAGAATTAACTTCAAATATAAATTCTTATGCAAAGATTACTCAAGTATTACATACTATTTACGACGTATGTACGTATACCCGACTGCCTGTGTGCGTTTTTGCACATTTTATAAAAATAACCCCTCGAATACGAGTAATATTAATTTAAATAAAATTTAAAAAAATAACAATGATAACACTGTTATACATACCAATGAATGATAATATTGTTTTCTATATTCAAGTTATCAACACAATGTGTATAATAGACAATAAGTTTTGTTGACCTGTTTAGGTTATTTATACAAATTTGGTCTATAAATAAATATTCAGGTTTTATAAAAAAAATATGTTAAAAAAGATTTAAATATCAATTGTTTTTGTATTTTTTCAATCGTGAGCAAGCTCCGTACTTCTTTGGTATTGAAGATCGCGAGTGCGATTTTCAATACCAAATAATTAAGAAAGTACTAAACCATTTGGGATTCTAAACTTCATTAGGTTTTTTTGCAGTTAAATACTATTTTTTGTTATTTATTTTTAAAATTTCATGAATGTTTCTAATAAGTTTTTTTTTCGTTGTATTTTTTGCTTTAACATAGGTTATATTCTCTCCTCTAAAAAATTGTTGAACAGCTGTTAAAAAAAAGATAAAACTCACGAGAAAAGGTATTGAAGTTTATACTCAATTTTTTTTTTTAATTCCGGAGTAGAAGCATTCACAACTTTAGTTGACAGCTTTATCATAATTATGTCTGTTTGTTAATTACAAATTCTTACTTTAGTTTAGGTACTACTTGTGAAAAATGTCTATGGGATTTGACAGCAAATTGTGCTACGTCTCACGACGCACGTTTCAAGTTACCAAGCACTAAGCGGACATATTCAGCCCTATCACGAATTCCATCGTAATCGGAAACTTGTTACGAATCCCGAAAAAAACTATCACAGATTCCATCGAAGTGGAAAATCTCATCCAAATAGTCATTACGAACGGATTCGGAGATAGTTTTTTTCGGGATTCGGAAAAGTTTCCAATTACGATGGAATTCATGATAGGGCTGATTACTTCGTACTGTATCAAGGGATACCTACATATTTGACTGTTTTATTAGATATTATCAAAAATAAAATGATTATGATTTTTTATTGGTTGACTTTGGTTGCCATTTCAGAAAAAGAATTTTCGGAGCTTAACTCTTAACAGAGCTACCGGCCTAAATTAAAACTTTGTTATCGATTTTTAGTTTGTATGGAAAAGTCAAATGGTAACACACTTACATATGGCGTTTTCGATTGGTCGCCCAGAAGCCTTCTGAAACCGACAAAATAACAGTTCTTTTTCTCAATAGAACAGAAAATGCTTCTGGATTTGAATTCATAATCGAAAACAGTAGTGCTTCTGTTTCAGAATCGATAAGATTTGTTTGAAGTGTTTGATTGGTATTTCTCTTCCGGATTACCAATCAAAAACGTCATTTCATTTTGAGTACCTACCTAATTTTTTTTTTCAAACAATAAGAAAGAAGTAGCAAATACCTTATCTCTAATTACGATTGTAGTAAAAAGTCATTTACTCAATTCAAACCAGAAATTCATAAGAAATTTGTACAATAAATTACAAATAAATTACTGGACTCAACGAATGACAGTTGGCAGAAAATCACCCATATGAATAACACTTTCTACATTATCGATATGTTGTGTAATTAAAATGTTAGGAGCCGGTTTGAAGAACATTTCCCTAGTTGTACATGTGTTAGATTTAAATAAAATCTAGAAATTTTTATTCATATGAAACCAAAACTACTTATTTATCCTACACAAGGACCAAGTAAAAAATTGAAAATAATAAATACTACCACTACAAATACAATTTTCTTTTATTATAGGTACAAATAGACTTCTGCTGGTGCTGTTGCTGCTGCGCTGAACCCTGCGGATCATAAACTCATCATAGACTAACAAAATAGTAAAAGATTTCCATTAAATTTATCAGCAGCCAAAGACACCCTAAAAACTAATTATTTTGTATGATACTCTAATATAGTGTGGTCGTCTAAATATCCAGTAAATCTTAATAAAACACCACGTACCATTTTGATTGAGAGCTGGTTTATTTTTTATTGTGTATTGGGTATGTATAAGTTTTAAATTCATTTTTCAGCCAAATTATTGTATTTTTTTTTCTTTTTTTTCTAGGTACCTACCTGATGTTTCAGATAACAAATTTGTGTTTATATGGATGCATTTCTTTTTAAGTTATGTTAAGGGTATATAATATAGTATACATCTTATACAAAATGAAATATCCGTTTGCGAAAAAAGTGTGGCAGTATTTTTAATAGTGTGAGTTGTCACAAAAGGCAGATACATTACAAAAGGGACGGACGGAGTGCGCTTTGATGGTAACTCACAGAGGAGTGAAACTAAATTCTACTGTTTTTTTATGATATAGGTATATATGTTTGTCTATTTATTTTCTGTTTCTTATACTCACGAACACTTAAAAAGAAAGAAATTTAAGAAATTTTATCTAACACCATTGAGCATTAGTGCCGCATTCACGTATTTATACATATATGTATGTATACCCTACACACTGCATGTGAGAAAAATAGAGGTTTCATAAACTCTTAAGGTATATTTTGGCGGATTTTTTAGTCTCGTATGTGTATGTATATTTAGATTTCATTTTTATCATAGCATTAGGTTTAGGTAAGAAACAATTATTGTATTACTTTCATAAGGGTGTCATTCTGTAAAAGACTGAGCTAGCTAATTTCGAACTTACTGACCTAATCGGTATGTGGATTTGAGTTTTGCAAATCTATAAATGAATAAGATGGAAAAGTTACGAATTGTCACTTAAAAATGTCAATCCGTAAAACGAAAACGATGGAACGACATTGTTTTTGCCGCCCCTATGTTTCCCTTTAGATGTGATAGAGATGGCTATTGCCAAATCGATATCGTTCGATCGTTTTCGTTTTACGAAATGAGGTCCCGATAAAAAAGATGCTGGCTTTGTGTAAATTTACATAAAAATGTTTTTCTTTTTCTATTCATCTATTTAAGACTTAAGTTGCACAGATTTTTGATTTAGTTATCGTGGTAAAAAAAACACAACACAAACGCGTTTTAGACCACACCCTTTTTAGGCCACGTGTCCATTAAGTACCTGCCCTTTTGCATGTCTCTTTTGACAACGCTCCTTTTCTACCATGACCCGTTTTTGAATACGCCCTTTTTTTGAATACGCCCCATTTTCGATCACGCCTCGTTTTTTAACCACGCCCCGTTTTATGACCACGCTCTGTTCTTGGCCTCACTCTTTTTGATAACACTCTTTTTCGACTACGCTTCTTTTTTATCCCGCCTCTTTTAGCCAGTGTTTTATGAGGTTAGGCCACATTTCCTTAAGGTCACACCCCTTTTAGTACACCCCTCTTTAAGGTCACGCCCTTTTATATCTTCTTTTTGCCTTTTATGCCTCGCACTATTTAGGCCCCACGACACTTTTTTTTATATACAAAGCATATATTTGTATTACTCACAAGCTTCATTTCAAATATTAGAATCAATCTTACGGACAAGGAAATTCTTATTTTTTTCAAGGTAAATGTAAGAAATAATGGAAAATTGATGATTCAGCTGCACAAAATCCACTTTAACTCGGAAAATACTGCTTCGATCTTCAAACATGAGGTATCAATAGGAAGGCTACTTTGTCACGAATGACATAAAAGAAAAACATTTTCATGTGTTCATTCAAATTTATTGGTTAAGAGGCTTCGATAGATAAAAAAGCAAGTTTTTGAAAAAATGCCGCATATTTTTTCTATTTTCCAACCGATTTTCAAAATTTGTATATCATTATGATTTCGGCCAATTAGCGGTCATTTTGGTATATAAAACATTTCGGTTTTAATATTCTTGATTTCAAAATCTTGGAAAAATCCAGGCTTGTGGTCGTTCAAATTCGATGTTGGGAAATTTATGAAAAATAATGTCCGAAAATGATCCATAACTTCAACAATTACTGACTGATCTTTACTTATGATAAAAATACCGTTCTAAAAACATCTCATTTAAAAATATCGAAGCAGTATTAATTGCATTTAACTGTAAAATATTCTAACAGCGTGATTCGCATTGGATGCGAAAAAAAGCTAAAGCACATAGGTTGATTTGAGACAAGAAAAAAATCGAACAGAAGGGGGTCTAATTCCCCCTTTTTAAGACGGGAAGGGCAATTTTCTAAAAATTTGACTTAAAATAAAAAAAAAACAACGGCAACGCTTACAATAAAATGTTATAGCTTTTTTAAAAGCCAGAAATCCTTTCTTTCACTTTCTTTTTATATCAAGTTGTTATAACCCATAGTTTTCGAAAAAATAATTTTGAAACTAAAAAATTAGAAATTTTTTTTTTTTTAATTTGGTTCAAACTGATTTTTTCCAAAATTTTACGAAATTAAGTACTATTTTTGTTTTTAGTTTTCAATGCTCTTATCAATTTTTATTCTAACGGTAAAAACTATATGCTAAAATGTCTTCTAGTTTTTGAAAAAATTGGAAATAACAAAATCTAAGGCAGAACGTGAAAGTTTGTTCAAAAAACGTATGGAAAAGGGTGTTATTTCTAACGGTCATATTATATTTTAGTTGAAACCTCATTTTTGAAGATTAAAGAGGAATAGCTGAGGTCTTGGGCCATTTTCGCACATTTTTTTCATTATTTTGAAAGCAAATCTGAACGACCAATAGACTAGATTTTTTAGTTCAAGAACATTTAAATCGTTATATTGTAGCTGGTGGTTAACGTGGAAAAATGTTTTATATACCAAAGTCATCGCTGATTGGTCGAGATTATAATGAAATATAAATTTTGACAAATCATATGGAAAATGGATAAGAAATGGCCATTTTGTCAAAAACTCACTTTTTTTTCATTCAAAGCCCTTTAACCAATTTTTTTGGTATGAGCACCTATACAAATTTTCCAATAGGAAAATGCGCACGGAGTCAACCATTCCATAGAAAATCAAACCAGCATTTTCCGACTTATAGGGGATTTTGTGCAGCTAAATGTCAATTTTCCATTTTTTTCACTTTTTCCTTTAAATAAGGACTTACAATCAACACCGCAGACGAAAACCATGGATTCTTGGAGTCATTTTAATTCGAAAAACTTAAATGATGGAATGGTTGACCCCGTGCGCATTTTCCTAATGTTTCCTAAAATTTTTGTAGGTACTCATACTAAAGAAATGGTTTAAGGGCTTTGAAAGAAAAAAAGGCGAGTTTTTGACAAAATGGCCATTTTCTTTTCCATTTTCAATGTGATTTGTCAAAATTTGTATTTCATTATAATCTTGACCAATCAGCGATGACTTTGGTATTTTCTACGTTAACTACAAGCTTCAAATTTCAATATAAATGGTTTTAATATTCTTGAACTCGAAATCCAGCAAAAATCTAGTCCGTTCAGATTCGATGTTTGGGAAATTATGAAGTGGTCGAAAATGGCCCATTACTTCAGAAAATTGTCCTTGATCTTCAAAAATGAGATTTCAACTGAAATATGTATAAGATGACAGTTAGAAAATAGATTCATTTCCATACGTTTTTTGACCAAACCTTCACGTTTAAACGTTTTTACGCATCATGCAAAACACTGTATACCTATGTACATTTGACCTAGCTAACTAATATCAATTTGTATATCATTATAATCTTGACCACGCCCTTTTTAGACATATCTATACATACCTACCAGTTTCTGGCCACACCCTTTGAGAATAAGCGTGGCCTAAAAGGGGCATGACCAGCACGGTTGTGGCCCTAAACACCCCATTTTGGTCAGGCCTCTTTTAGGCCTTTTTAAACCCACGTATGTAAGTCCCTTTTTTGACCACATCTTATTTCTGATCACTTTCCTTTTGATCACTCCCCTTAAGCATATTCCTTCTTTTAGGCGACTACTCTTTTTTGACCACGCCCCCTATTAAAATATTTATTTGCAAGGACTAAGAGTTCCCTCATCGATTCGTCTCCTTTTACCTATCTCTTTTACAACGTAGGCAGCGCAATGTATCTATTAAGATCCGAGTGAGGCAACCGAATCAAACCACGACAACGCGTTTGATCAAACTTTTATTGGTTTGTAGCCTTCAATTCCAATTCCAACGCTTTAACCAATTGTGTTTTATCTCTTATTTTTTTAGTAAACGCAAACAACCTACTTAGAACAAACAAAATGGTCAATTAAATAAGTATCTTTTCCTATCTGTCGACTGTCAGGCTGACTTTAGAATACCTACAGGTGTTAAAACATAATATAGAGTAGAATATTCCGTTCCAAAAAAATCATTCATACCTAGTTTAAACTGTTGCAACTTGCAACCAACCCCGTTTGTTTGTTTTACGTTATTGTTTGAAATCAGTTGAAGTGTCAGCAACAGATGAAGTCAAAACAGATGCTTTCCCCCTGTTGAGTCACCCCTCGTATACAGAGTTTTATAATCGGCCTAGCGAAGGTGACTTTTCTTAATGCCTGAGTAACCTGTTCCCTAAAACAAACCTTTTCACCAAAACTCAGAACGATATACGGACCTACCTTCAACATCCCTATTTTTCCACTTGCACCCTTATACCATACTCTATCTGTTCACATACAGAAAATCGAGGTGTATCCTATAAAATAATAACTGTATCTTTATTATAACTATACCTACTATCTCCAAGCAGAGAAATTAGACTCGGCCGGTGGCGCGACGACGAGCGTCGACGTTGCTTTCAACATACACTTCTAAGTGTTCCATATCGGTATACGAAAAAAAAATCGATTTTTGTCTGCATGTGGTTAACACAGTATACCAGGCTCGCGTGTAGGTTTCATCCCTCCTTAGCACGCCGCGTGTTTTTTTTTACCCAGCATTTATGCCATGCCGGGTATAAATTGCTTTTGTTGTTTAAAGTTCTTGAGTACTGTATGAATCGAGAGCGAGAATCTAGCGCTACGTCTAAGGTTACGGTGGGGTGGTGTGTGCGTTGTACGATGCGCTGGCGTTTCCTGTCTGTACTCTGTGGCGTGTTATTGCCGCAGAGAAATGATTCACTCAATTTCAGCAATTTAGTTGTGTTTAAAACTTGAAACTCAGTTGACAGTGTTTTTTGCTTTGTTATTTTGTAGGTTTTCTAACAATTTTGTTGAAATAAAATCATGTACAACGAAGGATTTGAAGTTGTACAATATGATAAGACAACATCTATCGATCCGATTACCTTGATTAATGAGGTGAAAAGATATCAAGCGTTGTATAATAAACAATCGCCTGAATATGAAAACACACCGTCGAAAGACCAATTATGGGAATCGATACATGCTGTAATATTTCCAAACTACGATGAACTAAGTGAAGAGATAAAGGACATTATAAGTAAGTTGGTATCGGTATCGAATATTTTTTCCCCAACAAATATGTAAGGTTCTCCCAAAAATAACGCGTTTTATTCGTAAAGTGACAACGAAACTTTTACCTGTCAAATTTGTTCCATATGGCAATATAAGACGGTTTTCACATTGAACAGCCGACTATTTTTTTTTTCACGTGTGTGTACTTTTCTCACTTCCACTTCATGACGAGAAAGATATGCCTTTGTTGGCATATCTTCTCACCATAAAGTGGGAGTGAGATAAGTAAACAGAGACGTCAAAAAAAGCCGAAGGAGAAAGTCCAATGTGAACACCGTCGAGTCATAGTCAGCCCTAACTCGGAAGAAATTTCCCCGGAGTTATTTCCCTTTTTGGGAAATTTGATATCACGATCATCTTGGGAAAATATTCCTTTCAGAAAAAAAGCCATTCCTTGCGTTCGGTAAACTATCAGATATGCTATCCACGCATCCAAAAATTTTCAGTTACGTTGGGCTGTTGTTGCATAAGCTGGTTTGTCACAAGGGATTACAACAACACAAACCTATCCGGATAGCTTTGGATTGATCCCCGAACGTGGCCATTGTGAATAATTTTTCCAGGGAACTTTTTCCTTATGTCAATCCGTGGGTTCAACGCACATCTGAAAATTCAGATTTCTGAATTTTTCTGGCTTCTAATTGGGCAGCTGTCATAAAAAGTTTAAGATGACTTTTAAAGTCATCTGACAGCTGACCAATCAGAAGCTTGAAAAATTCAGAAATCTGAATTTTTAAATGTGCGTTGAACCCGCGGAATGCAAAAATTTCTCCAAGTAAGTTCTTGGGGAAAAATATTTTCGTGCAGGGAGATCGCGATGGAAATATTATGCCTGTTTGGTTACTTTTTTTTCAACAAATTTCCCAAAAACATAGTTTTTTTTCTATAGGTTTTGACAGCAAATTGTGAAATTTTGTGAAAATTTGTGCAAATTAGCAAGAAATTTCACGTTACCAAACGGACCAATTATTTTCCCGGTGTTTTTTGTTTTTCCGGGGAAAAAAATTTCCCATTTAGTTGGCGATAAGGCTGAGTACCTAAAACAGTCCTATCAACTTATCATCAAAAAGTAAGGGAAGGCTAAAAAAAGGGTTTCAAAATTTCAAGAGGTAAAAATCAAATGACAAACAAAGTGACGTGAAGATTCGCCGGCGTTAACAATAAGGAACTTGGTTAATCGGTTAATTTACTTACATTTTATGTTGTTTTCGATTTTATCTTCGAACCGTTCCATCTTCTATTTGATTCAAATGTAAATGGTCAATGCGTTAACTCCTTGACGTCAACAAAAATAACATAATTTTACTGTCAAAGTCTATAATCCATGCAATGTTGACGTTCACACGAGTTACAGCAGTCGGTCAATGCCGTCCCAAAATGCATTGAAGTGTTATAGCTGTGTCAATGCATTTTTATACTTTGGTGTCAACGAGCTGCCATATTAAACTATAACGATCAAACGATTTGACCACATCCGAAAACTTTGACCGTTGATGCCGCATTGGCTTGACAGTATTCTGCGTTGACGGTCACACCCCTTGACAGTTTTGGTACAAAAGTTGACGCCATTTTGACGTCAGACAGTCAACGCGTTGAACATTTGTAGTGTTCTGTGTTGACGATCACACGCTTTGCAAATGGATAATATTTTACATTATTTTGACGTCAGAGAGTCAACGCGTTGATCATTTGCGTTGACCGTTTTATCGTACATTTACTGTTGATTCCTAAACTTTTTCATGTACCTAAAATAATATATTGACCTTCACTAATATTTTATCGTTATTAGAAATAACTGTTCGTAAACGTTGGAAGTCTTTGAGGGATGCTTTGGTGAAAGATCATCGTTTACGTAAAGACGATCCCGCATATAGACAGAAGAGAATGAGTCAGACGGTGAAAGAAATGCAGTTTTTAACTCCTTACATAAAATATCCACGGTAAGTTCATTTGGAATGTTTTTGATGTATTTATAATCTGCAATTATAATATATAAACTGGTATTTTAAGCTATGATTACCAAAATAGCTCCTATGCTATTTTCCTGAATCTCAATCATTGTAAGTTCCCTTTTACACGAAGAAACTGAGTTAGCAACTTTCAGTTTTTTAGGTGAGAAAGGCACCAAGTATAGGGATTGAATGGCTATACGATTGGTGGAAATTGGAAATTAATAGAAAACGTCAAAAAATCTCCAGCAACTTGTTTCCTCGTGTGAAAGGGGACTTACCCTCTATTTTTTGAGCTTAGATCAGATACCTTAAAAAAAATGTTATTTCAGGATAAAATAAGCGGACCCTATAGCTACATACATATGTATGTACATATGTACATATAATATATACATATACTTAATTCTCGGACAATCATAAATTTCATCTAATTTAATTATTTTTCTGTTCTTATTTAGAAGACAAACCGACAGCATCGATGGGAACCATTCCCCCGACTTTTGCAAACTTATGAACGATTCAACAATTGATTTGACATTTCAAGAAGATGCTGAAAACTCATATGTACAAGTTGACGATGACGAAATGGTTTCTAATGAAGCTCTCTATCCGTCAGTACATCTGGCTACATCCGAAGTAGGATCTGAAGATGTTGAATGGAAGGATGGATTTTGTGTTTCAGCTGCTGACACATATAATAATGCAACTTTGAAATATACAATTCGTGAAGTTGAAGAAGAAGAAATTAAAGCCGATGAAACAAAACTTATGAATAAAAGAAAACGCACAAATTCCGAAGAAGATTTACATACAAAGCTTAATGAGTTGATTGATCGATGCAACGAAGATTCTCATGATGAGGATCGAATGTTTTTACTGTCACTTTTATCTGATTTTAAAAGAGTACCAGTTCAAAAGAAATTAAAAGTTAAGTCGGCTTTTGTTACAGCTCTGTTTGAAGCTTTAGACTGAAGTGGTGGGAGGGAAAATACATAATATTCTCTTTATTATAATTTATTTTTTTAGAAGAGTAAAAAAACAAAGTACATATTATATCTGCCAATCTTAAATTTATCTCAAATATTTATACATATATATGTATATCAATTAAGTCATTATATTATGTAAAAATAGAATTTATGTACTGATGTACGCATTATTTATTTTGTTCCTTAACCTTAATATATTTTTATTTATATTGATTTTAAGAAAAAGTTTACCTAAAATTAGAAAAAACAAAATATTTATTAAAAAGATAAGAAACACAAGGCTCTTAATTAAGAGGAGTTATCGTAACTTTTAACATCGGAATACACACAGGCGTCATGTAGCTCAAAAACTAATTAAACTGTATTGGTATGTCTTAAAACAACCTGGGGTTTAGATTTAATCATTTGATAAAGAATTTCTATTCTTTATGTTTCGTTATGATGCCATGTCACCATGCGGAGACTGTTAAAACCCTAAATATATACAAAAATACCGCCAAGATATATTTTAGTTTAAAAAAAAATTATTAACGGAATGATATTTTAATTTTATTATGTATAAAAAAGTGATAAATAAAGAAAATTAAAAGAAGTACAAAATTTAATGTTTCAAATACTATATAAGCACAATATAGAACAAAGTTATATTCCTAGTCTGCTCTAAAACCATTCAATTTGCTCTTTCGAGTCAGGATTTCGAAATCATTTTCCACTTATCAAAAAATTTTCAGGATTAGAATTTACAACAAAACAAACCTATCCAGATCGCATTGCATAGTCCCCTTTCACACAAGGAAACTCAGGTTCCAGCAACTTTCAGTTTTTAGGAGAGAAGGGCACCAAGTAAGAGGAATGAACGGCCTACGATTGGTGGGAATTGGAAATTAAAAGAAAACGTCAAAAAATCTTGTTTCCTTGTGTGAAAGGGGACTATCTTGTCAAAAGGGAATAAATGGGTACGTTCAGCAGACAATGGGGACTACATAAGTAGTCTACTACATTCATTGAAAGCGAAATTGATTAAGGAATTGATAGTTATTTTTTATGATGATAAAGATGTCAAAATTGGGTGTTTACTTCAAAAATGTACATTCTTATAAAATTTATCTTGATTATGGAATACGCAATTCTACATTTGCAGTGATTCTTAATACAGAATTCTCTTCTTTTCACGACAATTAATGTGTAAGGAGAAAGGACAGAATTGCACTGCGAATCAAAACGGATCCAGTATTGTAGATTCCATAATCGACATGAATATGTTCATCTGAAAAACACCTCACACAAGGCAAAAATCATTATTTCTTACATTTTTAATTAAATCCTATTCATAATATATGTATGATAAAGAACCACTTCAAGAAAAACTTATAACAAGCGTGAAAAATAAAGAAGTTGCAATGAATTTCAGCTTCCATTTAGCCATAAAATAATATAATCAGCTGATATTTTGACATAGTATGACTTGACTTGACTATGTAGGGAGATTTCTTGACTAGCTTTCCAGTCAACTTTCCAATAAAGTTGCCTTAATTGGAAGGCAATTTTTGACAGCTGACCAATCAGAGACTAGAAACTCGCCTTGATTTCTAGTCCCTTCGTGCTTCTGAACGTACCCAATTATTTGTTTTATTAGTTGTGGATTTTCTTGTTGCAGGTAATAGCTTATTTTTGAAATAGAAATTAAAAGAAAAATTGAAAGATAACAAATAGAAATAGGAAAAGAAAACGCTTGATGTTTTCATTCATTTTTAAAACTTATTTAAAAGACATTTTATGTTTTAATTATTGAGGACATAGCTTCTTGTTTTTTGCGTTTAATGTCAACAACTGTAAAGTTCTCTGGCGTTTTTAGAAAATCGAAAAACACATTTTTTTGACAATTCTTGGGGTTGTCAAGAAAACCTGGGTCAACCCTGGGTCAAGTTCAACGAACGAAACTAATGTTTGGTTGCAAGCATATGCCATTTCAGAACGAATGTTTGCTTTATTTGTTGATTGTTGCTGGAATTAGGTATAATAAAACAAAAATTAAAATTGGAATATGGCATTTGATTAAAAAATTTCGGTGATTTATCTATGACGCTTCGTGTGCATGAAAAATAGGCGTATTTTTTTTCAAAACGCTAATTTTTAAAGTTAATATTTTAAGGGTTAAGAACGATATGATAAATAAATGAATTTGTTAGAATAATTGAAATAAATACATTTTATTTATAAAGGAATAATTAATACACAAATAAAGTCTATTTCATTTAATTTATATTAAATTCATTAACATCTAATACATATATCTTTGGGAATAATCTTTAGTTGGTATAAATTGGTTTATCTACCTCGTCATTTGGTCAAAATTTTTTTTTACCCGTTAGATTTAAAAAAAATCGTTTCTCTCTATTCAGTCTAAGGCTTCATACAGAGCTGTTACAAAAGCCGATTTAACTTTTAGTTTCTTGTGAACTGGTACTCTTTTAAAATCAGACAACAACGACAACAAAAACATTCGATCTTCATCGTGAGAGTCTTCGTTACAGCGATCAATTAACTCATTGAGTTTCGAGTGTAAATCTTCTTCAGAGTTTGTGCGTCTTCTTTTTTGTAAGTTTTTAGTTTCATCAACTTCACGAATAGTATAATTCATAGTTGAATTATTAGCGTATGCATTCGCAGTTGAAATACAAAATCCATCCTTCCATTCAACTTCTTCACATCCTGATGTATCGGGTGTGGTAAGATGTACTGACGGATAGAGAGCTTCATTTGAGACTATTTCATCGTCCTCATCAATTTGAACATCTGAATATTCTGTTTCTTCTTGGAATGTTAAATCGATAGTTGTGTCGTTCATAAGTTTGCAAAAGTCTGGTGAATGTTTGCCATCGAAGGTCTCGGGATATTTTCTGCAGATTAAAAAAAATTGAAACTCTTTTAGATCAAAACATGTTATGTAATAAAAAAACAAAACTTAAAATTAAATCATCAAACATTGAAACTCCTAAATGTAGATCTCACACCCAAATTGTTTTATTAACTTTAAATACAAAAATCGAGCGTCCTTATTAAACTTGAAATTCCCTTTAAAAACACAAATTATTATTTTTACTTGCTCAGAGGGCATGTATTGGATTCGAGTATAAAAACAAGTTTTTAATCAAATTTAACGTGTTATTTTGTTTCATACACAGGTATTTTTAAATACATAGCATGTATAATCTTTGAACAATATTGCATTCGAGAAGTTAAGCCTAGTAAGCTGCTCACTGCTGATGCGAAACGAAAAATCCCATACAAAAATGGCACAACGAAATCAGAAACGGAAAATTTCGTTTTGCTTTTCGTTTTGCAGTACGCTGTTCGAAGAGCGAAATGTATAATTGTAGCAGATTATTTGGAGAAGTCTCCGCTCCTTTTTCGCACTGAATTAATTGTACGGACTATTTATTGTGTGCGGAAAAATGACATTTGGGTTTTATTTGTGTTTTTTTTTCGTTTATCATTTTCTTACATCATGGGTTTCTCTGATTTTTTGCGTTTATGTTTGATTTTGTTTTTGGAATTAGTGAAACTCTCCAAGGATATTTTCCGTTGTCTTTTCGCAAGCGTTTCGTTGTCTGTTTGGAGATCAAGCCTAGTACGCTGCTGATGCGAAATGAAAATTTCCTGTGATCTCCAAACAGACAAGGAAACGCTTGCGAAAACACAACGGAAAATATCCTTGGAGAGTTTCACTCTAGGAATTTTTCCCTATCGTTTTGAAAGCAAATTTTTAAATTTTGTGAAAATTTGTGCAAATTCGCAAGAAATTTCACGTTACCAAACAGACCAACTATCACTGGTTTTATCAAGAAAATAGTGCCACATTTGACATGCCACACACACACAATTACAAAAAAAATCCCATTTTGCTTTCCATTCACCACGAAAAATCCGCAATCCCGGATCAAAATCCCAAATGGCAAAAGGAAATCAACATAAGAACACGGTAGAATTAAACGTCAGTTGCAATTGTCAATTTTTTGAAGACCATTTACACGATGAAGCATTATGCTGGATTCACATGCCATCATGTCTGCCATATTTTAGTGATTTATTGACATAATCACATTTTATGAAACAATTTTTTTTTGTATAACAATTTTATAATTTGGGGTGTTCAGAAGAATTAGACCCCAGAGAATTTTCTCACTCAAAAAGTGAGCAAGCGAATCCAAGATTTTTTTTCCTCAGAGTTTTGACAGCAAAGCTGAGAAATTTTGCTGAGGAATCCTGTTCAGGGAACTGAGATTGCTGAGATCTTCGAGATCTCATTTTTCTGAACATGCCTATTATAGCAATTTGTCAGTCTAAAATAAGCTTAAGCTAAGTACAGACGATTGTCAGATCTTACAATATTGTCAGATCTGTCAGAGAAAAAACTGTTCCAAATGTCTTACAATCGTCTGAACACACAATTTTGTCTGACAATATTGTCAGACACGATATTGTCCGATGACAATCTGACAAAAAATTGTCAAGTATCTTAAAATCGTCTGAACACACAATTTTTATCATTGTCAGTCGATTAGGACATTGTCAGACTCATTGATCATTGTCAGATGTTTTAATTGAAGACATCTTACAATTGCTGAAAATTTCTTCATTGTTCGAAATGTCAATGAGTTGGTTAAAGAGAGATAAAAAATTAGCTGACAATCAAATTGGGAAGAAATCTACCAACCGTTTGAACGGACAGTTTTTCATTGTAAGAAATATGTCAATTGTCAGCTAATTGTTAGCTATTGTCAGACCATTGACAGTTCTGACAATATTGTAAGATCTGATAATCGTCTGTACTTAGCTTTATGCTAGTGAAAGATCAACAGTGAATTTTTTTAGCAAGAAAGATGGAAATAAGCCATTGAAGTTGTTTTTTTTTAAATAGGTATATCACCAAGGAAACCCTTCCTTGAAATATTAAACTTCATTTCAAATATTAAAGTAGGAGTTGAACTTACCGGGGATATTTTATATGGGGAATTAAAAATTGCATCTCTTTAACTGTTGGACTCATTTTCTTTTCTCTGTATTCTGGATTTTCAGTTCGCAAGCGATGATCTTTAACCAAAGCATCCCGCAATGACTTCCAACGTTTGCGAACAGTTATTTCTGTTAAGGAGAATTTTAATAATTATTATAAAATAGAGTAAAACATTTCTTTTTTTAAATTCCGACTTACTTATAACGTCCTTTATCTCTTCGCTCAATTCTTCGTAATTCGGAAAGAGAACAGCGTGTATTAATTCCCAAACCTTCTCTTTATCTTTCGTTGGAGTGTTGGCGTATTCAGGTAACTGTTTATTATATAACACTTGGTATTTTTTCACCTCATAGATCAAGCCAAACGGTTCGATAGATGCTGTTTTATCATATTGAAATGTTTCATATCCTTCGTTGTGCGTCATTTTATTTACACTTGTTGAAATTGCATCAAATTCTTTAATGTGCATTATATATTTTATTTCGACGCTTAACAATTATTATTTTATTACAAAATTTTGCAATGTCTAAGCGAAAAAAACAAACGTTCAACTGGGTTTCAAGTTTCATACACAACTAAACTGCTGATATACTGAGTGAATCATTCTCCGCGGCAATAACACGCAAAAGACGTGAAACGCCAGCGCATCGCAGTCGAACACACCACTGCCGCTCGCTCGCTGGTTTCGTTTCTCGGTCTCCGATTCATACGGTACACAAAATAATGAACATAGAAACAAAATCAACAACAGTAGCGTGATTTGGTGCCAGGCATGACATGTTAAGCGAAATACGCGGCGTATTAAAGAGGGGTGAAAACGGTACGCCAGGCGTTTACCTATTACACACATACACAATAAAATCGATTTTATTTCGTATACGGATATCAAGCATTTGGGAGTGTGGTAAAAAAATGACGTGCAGTAAGCGAGCATTTGCTGATGCCGAGCCGCAACCCGCTGCCGAGTAGATTTTTTGTGACTTGCATCTATAGATATACATTTACTTATATTTTGTAGCTGTGACATGTTCTATATACCTATGAAATGTGAGGTATGTTTTATATACTAAAGCTCGATAGAAGGTTATTCTTTTTTTGTTTTTATTTTAGCTATGTAGTATACCTAATATCTGTAAGTATCTCATATTGTAATAAGGGTGCAAGTGGGAAACAGTGGGGGATGTTGATTTGAGACAACTATCGTATAGGTACGTGTTGTTGTAGGTTTGCGTGACTTGACGAGGTTTGCCTTGACGCACAGGCAAGCAGGAAAGTCGTTGTTGGGTAGGTAAAGGGTAAGCTTGTCAAACTACAGTGTGACGTAGAATTTACTTTGCTTTCCCCTTCAGTTACTTGAATTGAATTTTAGCAGTACCTATACCTTTATTTCACACAATCGGGGTTGATTGCAACAGTTTAAAGAGTGAATTTGATAATAATTTTTCTAACAGAACATTTACATTTAGGCACATTTGTTGTGTTAAAGCATTTTATCTGGTCTGAAATGAACCTTAAAATTTAAAAAAATAAATTAAAATTGGAATGAATTAATCAATGAATAACTTGGTATAATAACTGGAATACATAAGGTATTTAAAATAACGTTGCATGTGAATCACTATTGACGTATTTTGTTTGTAAGATTTGTATGAGTTACTTAAGTATCGCAAATGAATAAGATACGTTTCGTTCTACATATTACCTATATCGTGTACTAAATTATAGAAATTACTAATGAAGTCACTTTTAAAATAAAATACAAAATTATATCAAATATGTACTCGTATTCTTTAGAATGGTATAGGTATATGTTGGTAGTTACATACTTACATACTGATAGGTAAATCTCGTGACATGAAAAATTAATTAAAATTAATAAGTTCCAAAATCGATTTCTTTGATGCATTAAGATGCATATACCTAGGTACCTAACATCGTTTTCGGTTGGTTCGAAAACGTCAAATCAACATCAATTTCATCGTTAAATGATGTCATTTTTTGATGAAAATATTGCTATTGCCAAATATGCAAATCTGTTTGATCGACGTCAGTCTATTTTTGTTGCAAACATATTTGACGTTTAGGAATAATACCTACGCTCTCCGGCATTTCAATAGCCATGTTCAGGAAAATGAGATCACGGAGATTTCAGCAATCTCAGTTACATGAATCGGATTCCTTTTCAAAATTTTTCAGCTTTGCAGTCAAAATTCTAAGGAAAAAATCTTGGATTCGCTTGTTCACTTTTTGAGTGAGCGAAATCTCTAAGATCTCATTTTCTCCGAAAGCTCCAAATATCTTGCTTGTTGTATCATTTTTGACGCAAATGACATTTTCGAAAATGTTTTACCAATCTATTGGCGTTTTTCTTTTTTGGCTCTGAGCAAAGCTCTGAGCAGAGGTTGAGCGAACAGAGCAAAGCTCTGAGGAGATTATGATCAGAGCCCTCAGATTTAATTATGAAACACACATGAGCACTGAACATGTCATATGCATAGTAATCTGTCAAATTACATAAAAATTGTATGAAGTTGGCTTCGCTCAGCGTTTTGCTCGATTTGCTCGGTCATTTTATTCTGAGCATACAGATCATGCTCCGAGCTAGCTCAGATGGAAAAAAGAAACACGACTTATGTGCTCTGATTTGTCTGAGGTAAAAAAGAAACATAGAATTAATATTTGACAGCGCGGTGATTTGCTCTGAGGTAAAAATGAAAAACGCCATATGACTTTTTTTAAATTATGGACGGTGTTCACATTGGACTTTCTCCTCGGACTTTTTTTGACGTCTCTGTATACTTATCTCACTCCCACTTCATGTCGAGAAAGACTTGGCCAAGAAATGCATCTCTTTCTCACCATGGGAATGAGAAAAAGTACAGAGACGTCAAATAATTCGAAGGAGAAAGTCCAATGTGAGCACACACAGTAAACAATTCTAAGGTAATATATATTGCGCAGGTTGTCAAAGTTGAAAGTATCAATAAATGTAAAATGGCTATTGGAGTGCCCACAGGAAATCAACACGCAACAAACAACAACAAAATATTGAAATTAGACAACTAAAGGGGCACTGGATCCACCATATTATCTCGATTTTGACAGATGCGCAGAACTGAACAAAAATGAAAACGCTTATGATTTACCTTTAATATTATGTACCGTAGACTGTGGTGAACACCGTCATGTGCGCACTAAAAAGGTTTTTGACTACCCTTAAAATGTTTAGACAGAGAACTTCCTAGCGTTAGAAAATTAAGAAAGGATTTAATAATGATGAAAAATTTGGATTAAAAGGAGTGGAAAATAATGGATCAGTCCGAAAATCTAACCTAATACGACATAAGGGAACATTTTAAAGGAGATCGAAAATGTTTGATAAAAACTTGTTTATAATTTACTGCTGTGTTAAAACACAAGCCGTTATATTACTCAGTCTGAAATAAATATAGGCTATATCTAGTTTTTAATCCATTTTTGTCTCGCTTTCAATTACAAACTTTAATTTAAAATAAAAAATAAAAATAACATAGTATCTAATCCAAACATATATTGACTCAATATTTTTTGAAATTTTTTATTTCATCCTTACTATGCATAATTTTTATTCAGTCAAATAAAAACATTAAATTAAATAATATGTAATGCATAAAACTACATTAATATATTTATTCCTATTAATTTCATATTTGCATATATATATATGTTTTCTTTTTTCTCAAGAGAAAACACAAAATATTAACCTAAGATGATAGCAATGTTTGACATATTTTGATTTAAAATGTAAAATTTTTACACCTTAATTCGAATACAAAATACATACAATCAAAAATTAAAAAAAATTAAAATAAAACACGATTTTAATCGCTTTTCTTAACTTATTTGACCTATGGGCAAAACGAGTTTGACCTATAATATATTTTTACCGATAACATAAATATATTAATTAAAAAAAAAAAATAATCCAAGTTGTGAAAAGTGTGCGAACGATTAAAATTCATAGATATACATAATAATTATTATAAATCAAAATAAAATAGAGAAAGAGGTGGGAACAGTACAAGAGAGGAATAAAAAATACAAATCACAAGTATTTTATAGGACATGTTTTTTTTTCGTTTTGTTTTTTTTTAGTTTTGCTTATAAGGTATAGTTATATCACATAGGCTTTCTTATGATGATGTTGTTCCCATCTTCTAATCATTTGCACAGTACATTTTGAGTTCCGAGAAGCCACATGGACGACGGCAACATTCGTGTATCGAACCATTGCCAGTCAAGGGTCGAAAAAAATCATCTGGAATAAGTCTTCGTAGCAAAGCTGACTCATGGTACATTCTTGATGATAATGGCGCACCAATGGTTTCAGCTAAAAAAAAACAGGAAGTAAATTAAATTAAATTAAAATATCTTAAAATGGTAAATGTACATATGATGATAAAAATATTTTCAGAATTTTTTTTTCCAATATTTTAAACAACCGGTATGAAATTTAAAAGCACCTGTGTAACATACTCTACTTGAACAGAATTTTTTCAAAATTTTAAGTTCTTAACGGCCGAACCATTGAAAAAACTTTAAAACTTTAAGCCCATTGATTAGATCAAGTACCTCCGACCCGGTCGTTAATTTTATTTCCTAATCTAACGCAGCTTAATTTATAATCTACTCGCGACACTTATGCAAACAATTTTTCTGTGGTATGGATTATGGACAGGAAAAGTCCATAAAGAGATTTTTTCAAATCAATTGCATACTGTTAGGCAGCTAAGTGTGTGCTAACGGAACGGTTATTCACATGGCATAGTCATAGGACATATCAAATTTATTGCAAAAGATAATAAATTCAACTTGAAGAAAATGTACTAACAAAATTTAAATTTATGTACGGGTTAGGTGTCACTTAGAACTTTCTTTGAAAACCATCATTGAAAATTTAAATTTTTAATTTTGAGATCAGTGATTAATTTGATGCCATCATATAATTGAAGACACACGCATGAGTCATTGAAACCTCAAATAAGAAAGGGCATTTATAAAGTGGCATCTAACTATGACACCATTTACAAAAAAAAAAACTTGTACCCTCGTATTGGTTATTCAAAAATATTAATGTCTTAAAGAAAAAGAAAATATTAAATCCAAAGGTACTTACGAAATTTTTTTGAAAACGAATAAAATTTGCCCCCACAAATCAGTTGTAATGCATCGGATAAGGAACTGCTGCAATAGATTTTAAATTCAATATTCTTGTGATCATTACAAGAGTACATAGGAAAACCACTAAATGTAGACACAATGGTAGCGAAGACCAAGAAAATATTAAGTGTCGCCAGAGAATAGTACATCTGAAACAAAAAAAAATTATTATTTAAATATTTTTATTATTATTACTATGTATTTAGGTATATTTATGGTTGATTTACAGAAATAATTTGAACATCTGTTCAAAAAAGGGAGAATACTCTATGAATTTCAATTCAAACTGTTATAAAGGGTATTTTCGAAACTATACCTAAACAATGTATTTATTTGTTCGAAATTACCGATTGGAATGGATGAATCGAAAAGAAATAGCAAAAATGATGTTAATGTTGACAATTCAATCGTTTCAAAAACTAATCAACTATACTTCCTTGAACTTATACTGATAAATAAATAAAAATAAGAAACTTTCTTCAGATTAATTTTGTTTTTCTCAAGAAAATAAAGTAAAGATTGTCATAATAAGAACAGTCCATAAAAACAACAAATTTGTTTTTAAAAAAATGCTATTTAAATACAAAATAAACGGGGATTTTCATATACATAGCTGTACCTACACTTTCTTATGTGTAGGAACACAAAAAAAATTAATGTTTTTTCAGTGAAAACTCATTAAAATATTTTATTTTTAAAAACAACTCGGACACTAATTTGACAACGAAGTGCCACCTAGAGCAGAGAAAAAGAAGTAGATCGAGAGTTGTTTAATAAGTTCAATAATAAAACGGTGAAACATCGCTGGAGTGTATGATCTTGAACCCGGCTGGTCGTTGGATATTGAACAAAATTTAAATTTTGATTTAATATTAAAATATACCTATTGAATATTAAAAATATGTGATTACATAATCCGTTATTTCTGGAACGAAACTCCCTTAATCCATTTTTTCTAAGCTGAGATAAAGGTGTACCTCTGTCAGATACGGCATATTTAATTACATGTCAAAATTTAAGTTCTGTAAAAGACCCTCAAGTGTTATGTTGTTAAATAAAAAATGAAATGTGGGTTGTTATAAGCCGCGTTTAATTATCTACGGACCTGGATCAGGATCATCCCATGAAAAACTAAATACTAAATAAAACGATACAGATCCTTATGACAAGAGTGTATGCTCTTTTTCTTATGTTTGTTTATTTTTCATATAGACACTGTCTTTTTTCTTTACACTAGAGTTTGTACTCTCTACCGACTAATAGAGCCGTCTATACCCGCCAGAGTAAAAACATTCGGATCTTTAAAACAGATCCAGCTACATAGAAAGATCCAAAGTTGTTAATTTATTGCGTGTTAAAAGATGATCCCGATTCAGATCCGTAAATAATAAAACGCGGCTATTAAATGAAATTAGGTCTTATAGACATATAGTTAAAAATATTAATATTACTATAAACAATAATTGTACACTCGGGCGTATGTGTACTTTAAATACCGTTTTCGAAGAAAATAAAATTCGACAGTGTTTGGTTTGAATGTACACTGCCAATTTACGAAATCATACTTTAGGTAAAATAATAATTTATACACAACATTTTTTCTTCAAAATCAAAAATGACGGTGTTAACTTCACGCAAAAAAATGGCTAGCCTCTAAAAAACCATATACGCTTAGTAGTTTTTTGTACGGCACATGGCAGCGTAATTGAGGTAACCTGTTCTTTACACTTGAGGAAATCTGTAGTCGAAATTTTATAAAAAAATATGGGTTTTCTGGAATTAAGGAGGAAGGTCAAAAGTAGACCAAATATAGCTCGAAGAGAAATAAATATATTTAACAAATAAATAAATTAATATAAAAAAATATTCAGTTTAAATGCTCATGGGGGGGTCCGGAAGCCCCCATCCTGTGGATCCGCCATTGGCACACAGACATAAATGTATAAAATAACAAAAACAGGCACAAGTACGATAACTTTGGCGCCAAGAATTGATAACGGTTTTTTGTAGAGGGGTCAAAAACAAGCATTTTTTATTACTGGAGGGGGTCCATCTCACCCCGTTTAGGAGATAGGGGCAATTTTAGAAAAATATGACTTAAATAAAAAAAAAATATTTAAAAACAACGGCAACACTTACAATAAAGTACTATACCGGTTTTGAAAGCCAGAAATCTGTTCTATAATCCTAAATAATGCTTGGGCACACTATAGGATATGAATTTATCCTATATATCTAATGTCAACAGCTGTTTTCTAAATATACATATTGGTATACGTTGCTCAAAGTTCCACATTTAACATTTTCATATATGAAAACGTAATGCATTATAAAAAATTCACATAACCTAGGTACTACTGTACGACTGCAGCAAATCTATATAATTTCTTTATATATTTCGTTTTAGACATATCTATGTAATGCAACTGTACCGCTAAATTAATTGCTGTACTTTACTTACAAAGATGAACATATCATCAACATTAATCCTCAAAATGAAATCACCGTACCTAAATACCAAAAAAAAAAATCTCATAAAAAGTAGTTTTAGTAATTTTTAATTTTCTCAATAACTAGAAGACGTAAAACCATTCGGTTTTCTGTGTTCGATTCAGAATTTATACAAGCATTGACCACAAAAAGCCAATTCAGCACTTCATTTCACAATTTAAAAAAAATCTGGTCTAAACTTTTTTTTTATTTTTTTTTATCAAAATTTTGAGTTTGCTTACGAATTTATTGCGAAACTATTAACATAAATATTTTAATTTAAATTTAAGGTTATGGAACAGATTTTTGGCTTTCAAAATCAGTATAGTACTTTATTGTAAGTGTTGCCGTTGTTTTTTAATAATTTTTTTTTCAATTTAAGTCATTTTTTTAATTTGCCCCTACCTCCTAAACGGGGCGAGATTTACCCCCCCCCACCTCCCATAATAAAAAATGATTGTTTTTGACCCCTCTAAAAAAAACCGTTATCAATTCTTGGCACCATAGTTATCGTACTCTCCCCCAAAAACAAAAAAGTACCGATAAATAAGCCACCAAAATATAAAACTGGACAGATATTCACGACATGAGCCTTATGTCGAATTCCTTTCAACCAAAAAATCGATTTTTTTTGCTTTAAAATTGCTGCTGTGAAGTCCCACACACGCAATCATATTTTTGTATTGGTAGGTACTTGTATTGCTTCGGTTAATATTATAAAATATGTACCTACCTACCGATAAAACGTAGCTATTGTTTATCTAGGGATATTTTATAGTGCTAGTTGTAATAGATAGATAATTTCCAATAAAACACATTCATTACATCTCTTAATTTTTATAAGATACATACCTATTAGTAAATCTAGATTGTAAATAAGATCTGCTTGTCTAATCTCTAATCACTTAAATTAACTTGCACTTTCCAGAATTTTCGATTGTTTTTAAAAAATGCATGCATTTTTTCTTCTCATCGATGTTTATTTATATTTGAACAGTTTGTGCTATATTCATTTCTGAATGCCCATCTGGTATTTTCTTTGTTTTTCAAACAAATACCTAGGTAAATGCTTAAAAATAAAAAGAATTACGTAGGTACCTATAAATTCAAAGTGCAATTCGTCGAGTTTCTAAAATTCTCTCTCTTTATTGATGTTAAATTTATATTGTTGTGAGACTATTGCAAAAGAGTTATAAATCATTTACTACAAAAGTATAATAAACATTAATGATAGTGATAAACCTAATTGTTTTTCTTTTTTGTAGATACCCTATATCCACTTTGAATTTCTATGGGGTAGCTGTCATAATATTTTGTTTGCATTCTCTTATCATGAAACACCATTTAACTTAATTATCACCAAGTTCATTTGCCTCTTAATTTCGAGGTTAGTTTATTTATTAAGAGAAAAGATAACACAAAAAGAGATACTTTTCCTGAACAATTCAGTGCTATTTTAGTGTTTCATTCTTTTCCCCGAGTAAAAAATATTCTGAAATTTAAACAAAAACACCGTCCGTATATAAACAAACAAATTGAAATAAGAAAATTCATTATCATCGATGCTAGCAAACACATACACGAACATAAGCGTATGCGTGTGAGATGCAGAAAAAGGTCCAAGAGATTACAAAAAAAAAAAAAAAAACAATGAGCTATTTTTAAACCCTTTATATTAAATCATAATATAAATACATATGTTTTCTGGTTTGTTAATGGTTGGCCTATATGATAACGGCGCAGTGTTAGCGACAAAAACAATATTCCGACTCCGAGTCGCATTTCGAAATTAATATTTTCAATAAGTCTGTTTAAAATGTGTGATTAAAAAAGTATTTGTTTATTGTTATTGTACTTTTATGAGTCGTTTTGTTTTTTGTTTATCTGTTTATTTTTTTTGTTTAAATTTTTATTTTTGAGAAATTATTTCATGGTCGAGATTTTTAAGTGTTTGAGTGTAAAATGTAAAACGGAAATACCTACATAATGTAAGAAAAAGAGTGATAGATCAGACTAAAGCAAGCACAAAACATGAATAGTAACGGTAGTCGGTAAGTCTTATTTATCTTCAACTTACATAAATGACAATTGTGTTTCAAAATTGAATTGTGATTTTAAAATCTTAAGCAAAATTTCAAAAGTTTTAACCTCACATTAAATATATTTATTATGAAGGAACGAACAATACGTTGGGTCAAATTAAATTTTGAGAGAAACTAATGCTGTCGTTTTCCAATGGTTTCACCCTGTAATATACTCATTCAAAAATCGAATGGAACAGTCCTAATGGGGAAATTTACGAATCTACCAACATGACAGCCGAAACTATGATGAAACTGACAGCTGCGAAATTGCAAAGGAAAATGAAAGTCAGTTTTTATCTTTAAAGAAGTTTGTGCTCATAAATTATAGATTCTAAAGCGTAATTTCAATTCTAAAGAGATTTTGTATTCATAGCAACATACCTCACACGATAATTATTAGTAAATTGGAAAACAATCGTGTATACCTACCTATCTACTGCTAATCCCAACAAAAAAATAAGTAAGTTTTCTTAAATTTTGTTCGTTATTTGTTTATTAAATTCTATTGCATTGTATTTTGAACTTAAATTTAATTATAACGGAAATTAAAAAAAAAAGTAAGAATGGTCCGAAGAGTACCTAAAGATTTTTTTTGTTGATTGAATGGTTTTTAGGCCAGGCGCGCACATGCAACTCAGTTTGGATCCTATTTTGAACACAATGGGCTTATATGCATGTGCATGGGCGCACCTGGCTTAAGAAGCCTTATTTTTGATGGCGGACGCTTCTGGAAATCTATGTACCTACCTAAATTGCCTTCAGATATTTTTCAAATAAATGTTCAATACTTCGGCTAAATGTGTAAAGCTGCTAAGTTGACTTTTGGCCGAAATTGAAATTTTCATGCTTTTTTCTTAAGAAATAGATTCTAGAGCAATTGCTTTAATCACTTTTGCCCAATGTAATGTAGTTGTTGGAGAATCTTAAAATGAAAATCAGTTTTTACACATAGCATTATGGTTACCGCGTAATATTTGTTTTTACATCGTAGGTATTGGGAAAATGATCAAACTAATGGTCTGATGCGACTACACACTGTGTGTCTTAAGTCTCGTTGCAAAAAGAAAAGTCATTTTAGTGAGACCTTACTGCTTGATTCATATGTATTTAGGTATGTACCTATAGTGAATTCAGGCATAATGTGCGGATACGAAAAAAAAAACAAAAATATGTATTTATTTCTACCTGAAGTTATACCTACATAATTATGTAGGTAGGTTAGGTACTTATGTACATTTATGTCATCTGGCAGCCATAAAACGATTTTCCTTCCGGGTGTTGCTCAACAGCCTTGGAAGTAATTCTTTCTTTTTCAAAAGTAGTCATTTAGTAGTAGTCTCCATAGAAATTTCTCTATGACATGCACATGATGATCGACATTTTATGCGATAATCAAATGGAAACCAAAAAATCCATATAATAATGGATAAGGCCTGTGGATATCCTGTTTTTAGTTTGCTTATCGATGTGTTTTTTTTTACAAACATGTGAGTTTCTAAGCGTAATTTTTTGTATATAATTTTGTTTTCTACTTTTCTTATAAGGGTGGATTCACTAAAATGAAACAGCATGATAAACAAATTAAAGTGAATTAGATTTCGAAAAAATAAAGCACCCTGACCATAAAGAGAACAATCAGAGTTCCAAAAAAAAAAAAAAACATCAGCTCGTGATGTTTTTTGATAGGATGTAGGTAGAGAATTCAATGTATTTGATAGCAGACGTCAAGACGACAAGATGAAAAAATGCACAAGCACATTGCGAATTTAGAATTTTGTTTTATATATAGATACATACATACAAAGATAAGCTTACTAACGCCCATATTATTCACTCCATACATCCAGATTGGAAATTTAATCCAGATGTATTTACATTGGGTGCGTTCAATCGATTACGTTTTACATCTGAATTTTCAGATTTCTGAATTTTTGGAGCTTCTGTCATAAAAAGTTAGATGACTTTTAGTGACTTTTAGTTACGTTTAGTTACGTTTCATCTGAATTTTCAGACAAGAAATTCTCATCTGAAAATTCAGATGAAAGTTGTTTGTGGTGGGGGAAGTGCCAAAAGCACACATAAAAGCTGAACTTTATAATTTTCGTCTTGTTGGTGGTTGATTTTTTTAGTTTTTGTCATGAAAATTTAATACTTATTTAAATGAACGAACTTTTTGTTTATTGTTTAGTGAATTTTTAAATCAACAATTTTTTTAATTGATGTTTGGAAAGTTTTTCTATGTTTTTGTAAGTCATACATATCAATAAAAGGACTTTTAATGAAGGTAATGAAACCTGTTGCTGATTTAGTTACATATATTTTCATACTCACAACTACTCACTCTCAATGTTTAATTTACAAATGTAATTAAAGTTCTATTTTATTTCGCTTCAATGTAAATCCTTTAGGTAAATGCAGGAATTTGACACAATAAGTGTGTTCCACACCCAGTTTCAAACAGTTTCAGACTGCCAGATTTAGTCATTTTTAGTCCGAAGTCGTTCCAGACTTCAAAAGTTGTGCTAATTCTTACAAAAGAGAGCGCGCTCGAGAGAGTTAAACATTTCCCCTTCTTGCCAGTTTTAGCCCGAGGAATTTCTTCTGGCTATTTCTGGGCTGGATGTCAAATGCCTGGTTGCCGTATGTCAGATGACGTAATTTGTCAGTTGAGTACAAATATCAATGCCGGACAAGGGTTGCCCAAGTGTTAATTTTATTTTGATTTTAGTTTTGAAAGATAAGCATACTTTTTATCATTTTATTAATCTTTCAACTAATCAACTAATTACAAAAAATGTACGCCAATAAGCAAAACTATTTCTTAAAAAGAAAATTTAAAATTGACAATATTGAGTATTACTTATGTTAAATAGTGCTACTTGAAGAAAAACGCGCTTAAGCTTCATAATTTAATGTATAATTAAAGATTTGTTTGTTTGTATATTAATATACTTGATGTAAGCTTGTTTGTTTATTCTCCGTTAACATTTTATTTTCTTGGGATGTGATTCTTGAAAATTTTGTTTAAGATTTATCACTGATCTACGGCAACCATAGTCGAATATATTTTTTGACGTTTAAAAAGTAGTCCAATTTAGTGCGAAAACCGTTCCAGACATTTTTTCAGTTTTCTTTCTCTTTGAGAGCATTTCATCCCCACTCCTCAAATTTGACATTTGACCAACTTTTAGTGCGAGAAATCTTGGGAACGGACCTAATGACTTTCGACTGAAATTTCAGATTTTTTTTGCGTTCAACGACATAAATTCAGAAATCTGAAAATTCAGATGCTAAGCTATTTTTATTGAACCCGCCCATTGAATTTGTATAATTTACATATGGATTTAAGTTTTAATCTGGATGTTCGAGTGAATATAATAAGAATTTTGTTAAATAGTTAGGTATCTGTTAAACAAATATATAGTAAAATTATGGATATAAATTCAAAATTTGTTTATATCAATTGAACTAGGAAATACCTATAATCAGATAAACTCATATTCGTATAGCGGCTTTAAAATTAGATTAACACACTTTTCAATTAAAATTATGCTCTTACAATTTAAATCCAAATCACATTAGGAATTTGTTCGACGAGCTCTGAAATCACCCTGCGGTCGCCCTAAAGCCTTTTTTGAAAAATCTGAACTCACCCTGACAGTCAAATTCTGTGTTTTGTTGAGACCTGGGGAGTGGGGTCGCCCTAAACTCGGCTTGAACTCATCCTGAATTAGACCTAGGTTTTTTTTTTTTCTGTGGCGAGTTGAGCTAAATAAAACTAAACAAACAAACAAACAAGGTAACGAATAAACTGTCAGTGACATGAGTTGTGAAGCATTTGTTTTGTTGTGGATTTGCTTAATGCGGGTAATTGTTTATTTTTGAAATGTAAATTAAAAGAAAGATAATAAATAGAATTAGAAAAGGGAAATGTTTGAAGTTGTTTTAATTTATTTTTAAAACTAATTAAAAAAAAAATCTGTTTTAATTATTGTTTTAAGGTACAGAACTTCTTGTTTCTTGCGTTGAATGTCAACAAAATAATTTAAAGGCCTCTGGCGTTTTTTGAAAACCGAAAAACCCGCGTTTTTCGACAATTTATGGGGTTGTCAAGAAAACCTGGGTCTGCTGGGTAAAGTTCAATGAACGAAACTCTTAATATGTCGATGACGTAAGTTTCACCATAACCTCAAACACTCAAATTGAATAGAAATTGGAACGAAAAATCAAGAATCTTAATCTTCAAAAAAAAAACACCAATGTGACTCGCTTAAAAAGCTTAGCGTACGTCTTAAGTTTTTTGGTCTATCAGTAATTATTAAAGCCTTTGGGCTTAGTAAGACAAAGCATAATTTCCTATACTAAAAATATTTATTAAGTTGTTTCATCCAGCCCTAACCAAAACGTTGAAATATCACTATATTTAAGCCTTCACTCCAACATCTTCACTATCAATACAGCTAAAAATAAAACCTGCATGACATTTTTTATAAAGTAACTTTTAATAATTGCCAGCTGATGGCACACAAAAAAAAACAATAATTAATAAAAAAAACATTAGTAATATCCAAAACATATAGCTGATAATTCTAATAACTTGCTAAAAAGTGTATATCATTCTTTTTATTGGTTAGATCGTCAAGATTTAGATATTCAGACTTAAAGAAAATGACAGAGCACATATTTTTTTATTTCATATAAATTGAAGTGCTTATACCGTTTGACAAATAATTTCAATATTATCACTATTTTTAACTCTCAATTCCCACCATAAGTCGAAATAAACTCCCCGATTTTTTGTATTCGATACCTATTACTGCGCTTATGCCTGTAAGGTCACGTACACTCTCGACTTTAGGTCTATTATATTCACGAGACGTGTTCATATTATTTTTTCATCTAAGAAACACTGAAGTACTGAAAATTTGTTTATAGAGCGAAGGAATCAGAGTGGGGACACTAGGATACAATTATATCCCGGGGATTCTTTTTTATCGGTGGGATTCGGGGATACATTTTTATTTAAAAAGGACATCTTTTTTGCACAATCATTTTAACTCAAAGAAAGTTAATTTTTGTATGATAATTGAAACTTTATTGTTTTCTATTACAATTTTTTTTTGTAGGTATATTGATGTATTTAATTTATATTTTATAAAACAAACATTTTTTTATAAAACTTAAAACCGGACATTTTGAAAAGTTTTGCACTTATTATTTAAAAGGACTCATTTATTTTTTTCATTCAGAGGTAATGAATGAAATAATTTTGGCTGCGTAACACTGGAAGGAAAATAAAATTTAGGGCACACAACTTTGTTTTGAAATTGTCTCGCAGCTCAGCTTATATAGACGAATTAGTATTATGAGGATCTCCTAAGTTAAAGCTTACCTCTACTGATAATATTTTCCGTAATCCAAATGACTATTTTCCGCCAGCAATTATGAACCGGGCCTGTGGACATAATTTTTTTTTTGGGTCAATAACGTAAAGTGCGGTATTTCTTTTCCATTCCTTTATTAACAAACAAAAAAATACTAATTTGCTTATAGAGCAGAAATTTCTTCTTTAACACAACCACTTTAAAATTCACATTTTCACAACTTTATTTTTTTTATTTAAACTTTTGTTCGTACTGTTTTTTTTTCGTTACGCGTAACGCAATTCGTTTCGATATTTAACTATCATTTGACATGCAAAACTAATTTCTAGTTATTATTATTTTGATGTTTTTTTTATTAGTAAGGTCTAGACGAAAGACCATACACCACTGCCACTGATAACAAAAAAACAAAACCGCAGAGATATCGTTTCATTCACATTCTACGATACTATATTATATATTATTTGAAACACACAAAAATCTATTATAAGAACACTATGATGCTAAATATACATTTCCACGCACTTAAAAACAATTTACTGCACATGACACGCTTTTCTCGATTGGATTTTGTTATAAATAAATTGTTTTGGTTTGAATTTTGTCAGAGCGACTTGTTGTTTGTTGCACAGCCAAATATGAAAAGAAAACATATAGCAGTTCATCACACACTCAACGCATCTCACTTAAAATTCCCATTTCCCACACGACATTTTGTTTTTGTTTTTTTTTCACCATATACACAGTATCAAAATATACCGTACACCCTGCCGTCTGCCCGATTGACAGCGCACAGAGTACAATAATAGCCCGGACAGGGACAGAGGCCGTTCGCGGACAAAAGAACAAAAAAAAAATAGAAAAAAAATCTACAAAACCAACATTAAGAAATAAACCTAAATAATAATTGGTATATCCCAGGCAGGCAGGCGCAAAAAGAGAAACATGCGAACAATGACAATCCATCCCATTCAAAACTGTCAGACTTACAATAGTATAAAAATATTATATTTTCTACTTCGAATCACTTCACTATAACGTCCATACGTAACGATGCCCCTGCCAGTGCGCTGGGACTGCGGGAGGCTGAGACCACTCAGTCAAATGCTGATCACTAAACGAGCGGTCAACACTTTTCTTATCAATATTAAATTTTTCCAATTGTTTTTGTTGTTTTTTATTTTTTTTTATTTTTCAAAAATAAGAAAAAGCCATTGACAACAACAACCTTTTAAAATAAATCCATATACATATGATCACTGTATTTACAAGTACATTTACACCCACCCGTGTTCGATCGAAATTGACAGTTCTGCATGAATTAGGTTCAAATACACGCGAATGATGGTTTGACATACAAATCTGTATATTTTGCTGAGGTCACTGACGGTAAAAATTCCATTGAATACAACTGATCATGCACAGTGCACCTGCACAAACAAAAAAACAACTTTTGACTCAACCAAAACTTATTGATAATGCTATAATGTCAGTTTTTTCTTACAGTTTTGTTCGATAATAATCTTTACTATATAACAACGAACGGTTTTACTCTATGTACACACCACCACACGATCATAGTCATGTAATCTGTAAAACCATATCAGATATTTCGAAAACATATGAGGAAAAGGTCAATAAGTTTAAAAACAAAAATAGAAATATTAATCTGTTTTTGAAGAAAAGTTTAAAATGTACCGAAATTGTATTATTTCTAGAAAATATTTAAGTACATTTATGTATGTTTAAAAAGAAAAACAACGGGACTTATCAGTACAGCATATTTTTGACACAAAGTGTTGATAACTTGACAAAAGAGCCTCATGTTTGCTATTTAACCTCCAGACTATAAGACTATTTTTATATACGAAACTTCCTTTCAGATCTCGGGTTTAAGAAGAAAATAACAACAAGGTATATGATTTATTTTTGATTCAACTTAATTATGTACATATTTTTATAGGGTACGTTATTAAATTTAAACTTGGAAAATAATAAAGAAATAAAGATTGGATCAAAACAAGACAAAAGTTATAGGCTAAGAGGATGAATACACCCCACCCAAAATTAAAATTTAATTCATTCTGTGCTCTAACAGTTTGAAAAATAGATAAAAGAAAAAATGTGTGAAGAAGATTAAAAAAAAAAATAATTTTTTAAAAAACTTATAAACATGTGTTGAAAATTTGATGTTTAATTCGTCTTGTTCATTTACCAATATTTTTTGTGTTTTGGTAGGTGGATCTATTTGAATACGCCTAGATCCAGAAAAGGGAATTTAATACCTTATACAGTGGGGCTTAGAAGTAATGGGTGATTCTCTGCCAACTGTGATTCTTTGTGTCCAGGGCTTTATTTGTAACTTAATGTTAAAATTTCTTATGAATTTCTGGTTTGAATTGTGGAAATAAGTTTGTACTACAATTTACACTGCAAATTGTTTAAAAATTTGCTACCCTTTCCCCTTGAATTGAAAAAGTTATATTAAAGCCTAAATGTCAGTACCGTGGGTGTCAGTACCGTGGTATATTTATTTATAATGAACTTAAATTAAATTATTTCAAGCAATTTTGCTAAAAATCTGGTTATTTTTTATTAAGAATGGTACCAATACCTCGGACAAAATTTATAAAAACAAATCCGTGCAAACAAATTTCAAAAACTAAAAAAACATACAATTTTGAATAAAACATTGCCTTTCGAAGTTGAAAGCGTCAAAACGTAAAAGTAAATTTAGAAACTCACCAAAAATATTGTAAAAAAGAGTTAGAACATATAAAAATTCAAAAATAAAAAATCAGTGTCAGCACCATGTCTTCGAGATTTAGTACTTTTGACGATATTTTTTGTTCATTAAAAGTTGTAGTAAAATTCTCTTACAGATTTAATACCATGTCTATTTAATGACAAATAAAAAAAAATTAATTTTCAATTATTTTAGATTTTTGCAAAAAATTTTGTTAAAAAATTACAGTTGGCAGAGAATCACCCTTATAAGCCAGATCATGGAGTATAATATATGTACGTACCTTTGTTAAAAACAGAACCGGTTTTCACAGAAACCCAACATCCGGCGATGTATTTGAATTTTGTTTAATTTTTTCAATTGTCACTCGCAAGTTTTTTTAAACTGTCACAAACAGAAAATAATCGATATTTGGTCAGTTTATATTTCAGAGTCCTCACTAATTTTCCTCCGTCAAAAATTGAGCAGACGAATCCAAAATTTTTTTTCCTCAGTATTTCACACAAAAACTGAGAAATTTTGCCGAGGAATCATATTTGTGAGATTGCTAAAATCTCTGAGATCTCAGAAATATAACTGACCAATTGTCTTATCACAGTTTTTCAATTTTGTATCAAAATATTTGGAGACTTATAGCGAGTTAAAATTTTAAAGAATTGCTCTCAAAATCAATGAATGAAACTTTCAATTAAACTTTTTTCAGTAGTTTGACATGCCTGTCATTTGCTTTTTGACAAAAAACTCCAACAAATTTATGAAATCCAAATTATGAACTTCCTCTATAGTTATTTTTTTTTTAATTTAGCACTAGCCGACACAAGTTCACAACAAACAACAAAATATTTTTATATGACAGAAAATTGACATAGAATTGCTCTTTTTCTTGAAATGAAACTCTTAAATGACAAAAAATGCAAATCTTTTCGTGAATGAAACTCGCTATTAGAATCAAAACTTCATCAACTTTTAGTAGGTACATAAGTTATACCTGCGGGCTATCCCTATCACTAAAAACAATATAAGTCAGTGAGTATTTGTATTTATTTGTTTATAAATATTAATAATTTTTGCCCCGTTGATTGTTTATATTAGGTATATTGTTTGAAAAATAGACTTCGCCCTCAATATAAATTCACCTCATTTTATTTGTCACTAACTTAGCATGTAAACAATCGGATACATATTTCCCAAATTCATATCTTATTTTTTTTTTGTCTGGACTTTTGACCCATCAGATTCAAAAATGGTCCCACTGTGCGGGGGAAATACGCCAAATTTTTTGATTATACTTTAGACTTTTAAAGATAAAATTAAATTCAAAGTCCAGTCTCTTATTTATAAAAAAATTATATTACACATATCTAAGTATATAAATTTTGTGTGATGCACCCACGATTTGGTGTTTAGTTTGAATAGAACTTATACCAACGAGGTTGCAGTTATTTAATCAAAAGGGCTTAAGATGGTTTAAGAATTTTACTTTTTCTACATATTATATTTAGGTTTGTCAACTTGAACACATTGTCTCTTGGAAACATGTTTCCTTGATTTCGAAGATATCAGCCAAATTTTTAAAATTTTGTAAATACATATATATTTATTATTGGGATGGGGAGTTAACACTATATAAATCGAAGGAGATGCAAGTACGATGACTGAATTAAAATTGTATGCTTGATCGTTTGCCAACGACGAGCTTCTGTAGAGAAAGCCCTTTACTTATGCAAGATCTACAGAAACTTATCGAATCTTTAAGGCATAGATCAATAACAGTAAATGAAGGCTAAATATCAACAAAAAAAATTTATTTTATTTTCATTTAAAAAAAAAGATTAATCTTTCAATTTAAATTTTTAGCAGCTTCTAGATTCTTATTTGATGATTCTACAACAACAAAAAAAAACGCGACGGAACAGAGGCAAAACTTCAATTTTTCAATTTTAATAAGTCCGTGAGCAGCCACATACAAAAATGAATTTGCCCAATCACTGCATGAAGCCACGCCCTAACAAATTGTGAAAAGCGATCTCGTTCGTATGTTGTTTGTGTTAATATTTGGTTTTAAGCTAATCCATAGCAATAATGAATTTATGTACTTTCAAAATGACTGCGCCAATTTTTTTCAAAGCTTGAATAATTACTTATACTCAAAAAGAAAACAATAAGAGAAACAATTCCCGATATTACAAAATACGCCACTTTTGCTATCACTGCCTAATATTTAACACTGTATTTGGCTTTCAAAAATCCAAAAAGAAATATTCTTCAAACAGAATAAACATAAATTAAAACATACATATGTTTTTGGTTTTCAAAAATCAAAAAAAAATATTCTTCAAACAGAATAAACATAAATTAAAACATACATACGTTCTCTTCCAGTACATTCAGTAACATATACGCATTTATTATTTATTCACCAGAGCTAAACAAAGAACTCAACGTAAAACTATGATTTAACATTACGTTTATGCTTCCAATTGATTTCGAAAATGTAATTAAAGTTCTGCATTTACTTTTTAGATTTGTTTTACGGAAAAAAAAACACTCGAAATATTAACACCAATAAAACATGCGAACACAACTTGATTTATTCTGAGCTTTCTTAGACTAAAAAAAAAATATAAATTTTTTTCACAATCAAATTCACTTTATTTAGAAATATTCTGGAATCAGCTTTATGATTAATTTGTTTTTACTTTTAATACACAGGTAATTACTACATTCGTAAAAAAATCGAACTCGAAATTTTGATCAAATATGACATAATTATGGTGAAAGCGAAAGTGAGCCTCACAAATCTGTCTGTGTAATCTGTCTGGAAACGGATTGATCTTTTATCTTAAAACTTATGAAGCGTGTTTTTTTGCAAGCCCGAATTGGATAGAAAAAAAAACACTTTGGTGCTTAACAATTTACATGTTAAATGTAACAACAACTAATCCCCAGCGGTCTTATAGTCCTGTCAAAAAAGCCTTAAAAACAGCCAAATTAGGAAATAATGGCCGGAAAGCTGGATTTTGGTATATAGCCTCCTCATGGTACTCTTAAGAAACTGTCAAAAGTCCCCATCGATATGAGCGCCGCTCATAATTTTACAGGGGGTTAAAGACCCCCCAAAATGTGTTTTCAGGAATAACCCAAACGGTAATTTTTCTTTTCTTTTTTTGTGTTGTAGTCTCCATGTTGTGTGTTTAATAAAGATGAAAAATAAAAAATTTTAAAAAAGTTTAATTATTATAAAATAAGTTAAATTTATTTATAATTTAAATATTGTCCCAACATTTATTTATATTTATTTTTATACAAAGCGAGGCGTTTTGGTTGCATGAACCATTATCGGGCTTGAATCTTTTGACTGTGGTGACACCACATAAAAATAACAGTCTTAGAAATAAACCAGTCGGAAGTATGTAATTATGCATTTTGGTGTCAAAACAATTTAAAAATTTCTTAAAAGTGCAATAAAGTCCAAAATTGGTTTTTGTTCTTAATTGCATTGAAATTTATTTTCATGGTCCCAAAATCACTGTCTGATCGTATACACAAGAGCAAGTATGTTCGACCTATAGCTGTGTACTTAATTAATTTTCTTATTTTCGCCGCCGTTTTTTTTCCATTAAATCTAACTAAAATTTCAAAATAAAACTCAACCAAATCAACCTTTATGACATTTAAATTATTTGAGTGTGGGTGATAATTAGGTTTCGATTTTGAAATCAAATAATCCAGAAGTAATTTTGTTTTCTTATTTTTTTCAAGAAAAAGAACACGGTCTTATTCTGATTGTTGTTTTACTTTCAGAAGAATTCTTAAGTATATTTCATAAATAAATGTACCTACAATTCTTGATGACCAATCTCAAAACGCCATATTAATTAAATGATTATCTATAGAGTAAAAGTTCCTCTCAATACTGGCGCCACCCGTCAAATCCATATACTGATTTACTGGCAGTTGGCCTAGATAGCCCCCCACTTGATGACAAAGTATAGTCGTCGGCTCTGCCGGTAGATATTCCTTCCAAGATTCCAATATATCGTATTAGTATTGAACCATCTCTTCTTTTTTTTTATTTTTGCCTCTTCTTCCCGTCTGGCCGCATTAATTTAATAAAGTCGAAGGATATTTTGGCGAGTTTTAATATATATATGTATAACCATATAAGTAATTTCACTTGAAATGTTTATGTCATTTAAAAGTACAAAAAAGGGGTCATTGAAAGGTTTAATAGAATAAATCAACATCAAAGATAACAAATAATAAAATGTATGAATGGGTCTTACGTACTTGATCTTATGGTTCAAGGCTTTTCAAGTGAGTTTAGAATTGCAGATAAATCTAAGGTATTGGATTAGAATATGTTTAAATTATACTGCTTGGGAAGTATTGATTTTTTTTGCTAAAACTCAACATTATTTGACAATCATAAACTAACATAGTTTCGTTATCAAGAACTAAAGTTGTGCTCATACTGCTCATATTTAACTAACGTGTTCATTTTTCAAAAAAACCCAAAAGCTGGCTCAAAGTGCCACTTTGCATTAACTATCGATCTCAGCGATGAGGCTCATTTCTGGATAAATGATTTTTTCAAAAGCAAAATTGCGGAATTTGGGTAATTACTACATTCGTAAAAAAATCGAACTTGAAATTTTGATCAAATATGACATAACGATGATATGGTGAAAGCGAAAGTGAGCCTCACAATTCTGTCTGTGTATATCTGTCTGGAAGCTGAAGAGCAATCTAAACAGGTTCAAGCCCACATGTTCTGCGTTCCACTTATTGTGAATTCACATTACAAAAATAAATTCTCGTCTTCTATAATTCATTCGGAGTGTTAATTGCGAATTGGAATTTCGAAAATTGAAAATTGATTTCGTTCCATTCCATTTTCTAAACGAATTACATCCACTTTGTTTATGTTTTGTGAAATTGGTACAGTTTGGGTTAGTTTTGTATTTAATGGTGCAAAATGTAAGCAAACTTTATATTTATTTTCTTTTTAGTATTTTAGAAGAAAACATTAGAATATAAGAATACAAAATTCATAATAAATTTCTCACGCTATATCAGGCAATTATATAAGATTTTTCTTGCAAAATTGCTCGTCTATATATTTTTTTCTCAGATTTTCGGTCCTTTTTTTTTCTTGAAAATGTCAATAATTCCGAAGCCAATTTTAACCGGCAGTGTTATTTCACTTTTCAAAACAATTAAAAATTAATGCACCTTCAATTTTGACATTTCGAAGTAATTGCGAAATTTTCGAAAAAGAACGAAAAACATATAGCGTTTCATTTCGAGTGAACTTTGGAAATCGATTTCAATTCGTTTTCATTCGAAATCCTGAACAAAGATGAAGAGCTGTTGTTTTGTAGCATGGGAAAAGCATTGGTCTTTTTTTTCTTTTAAAAAAATGAGTCCAGTCGAAACGTAAATATGAATAGCGCGATGGTAACGGACATTTTCATGCAGAAAAATGAGATCGTTTAAAAACAATGTAAAACTCGTTTATGTTAAATAACAAACATGGTTAATATACTCACCAGGTTAAATTACACAAGTCAACTCGATTTATAAAAATTATTTAAATCTACACATTGATTAGGTTAAAGTGTACTGTACTGTACTAATTTATGTAATTTTATTAAACTACCATGATCTTTTTTGGTTTCAATAACTAATTAAGTTAGTTAATTAGACATAGGTATTAAATCTCTCATAGTAACCAATCTACTCATAGATGTGCAAAATTAACTAAATATAATTATTTGATTTAAACAAGCTACTCGTTTAAACGATTTTCGAAATTCCGAATCCTAACCTAGTTTATCCATTCCTATAACCTTTTTAGGTTTTAATTTTAAACTATTTATTTTAATTGAGTCGAAATAGTGAACTATAAAATTTTTACCCTTGACTACGTTATATTATTTAACACCTATTATTTTAACCCACCAAAAAACGTTCTCAGTTAAAAACTATTTTTCTGCGTATAGCTGCCCGAATATGGTTCTTTCGAATGATAATAAAGACTACCCGATAAAATTATTTTTATTTTTTATTTTCAAAAATAGTATGTACCTAGTACCTACCTCTTAATGAATCGCGGCCATTGTTTATTTTATAAAACTTCGATTTTTCCTCTAAGATCGATTTTTTTTTACATAAATCCAATACTCGACCCATAAAGTAAAGTACAAAAATTTTTATATATGAATCAGTTAAACCAATATATCTCCGAAAAATCAAAACAAGTTCCAAGTCCATTAACTATCAAAAGCATGACAATAATAGAACATATGTGTCCCAAGATAGTAAATTATCATTCACAAATAAAACAGCAACACAATAATATTATTATTGTCAGAAAAAAGTAAATATATATAATATTTAAAGCAAAATAACAATAATAATAATAATACCTAATACGAAAAAATAATTGATCAAAACATATTGTGATTCCCGATTTCCTGTTTGGAGAGTTGTTTTAGTATAAGAATAACCACTTTCAAGCAAACAATGTGGGAAATTTGCGATGTGCATCAAATCCACTATATTTGTTTATTTAGATATACATCACCTTGTGTCAAAAAACGTCTACTGCTATGTTATGTTGTTTTCAACTGACCTTAAGCAAACTCAAGATAAGTTTAAATTTTGTGTATGTTTTTAATGTTATTGTTGGGTTTTGAGCTTTTTTTCTGTGTATACCTAACTACTTTTGATATTTTATTTAAGTTAAAAGAATTCAACTTAATTGAAGAGTGAGAGAAAAAAATTACACATAATTTTGTATTTCATGGTTTTATTTTGGAAGTGAGAACTCAAGGGCGTTTAATAAATGAAGTATAATTATGTTTCCTTTTTACATCGATAAATAAAAATCAACACAAAGGCTTTGCAATGAAAAAAATTCTAATTTTAATTGTTTAAGACGAGAACAAAATAATTCAGAGAATAACACGTGGATTCAAGAGGAACACGTATAAGACGCACTTTGTCTAATCAACTCCTACACTCTCCTCTCTATACCGTGAGCTTCGAGTGCGTATTCCTCAACTGAAGGTTGAAGTTTAATACCTGTAGAGGGCAGTGTTTTCACTATAAGGCACTTCTCCTTACATCTAGGTGGCAGGGGAAGAATTTCATAAATGTAAAATGCTATACGTCTGCAGTTCCAGGTAAGTAGTTGAACTACACAATATTGGTAGCTCAATCCCATAAGAAATGGTTTTTGTGGCTTCCCTACCTTGAAGTACCTGGTCCCCAAGCAGATCATGGCTCGTCGTAGGAAAGTATTCCTGATGAATGGAAACGCAGCATTGTTTGCCCAATCACTAACTAGGGGACACTTTGAACTGCACCAGGCATAAGTCTCCTTAACATCACTTAAACGATCTTCTCTATCGTATATTAAACGTCTGAACCCATTCGTCAACAACCGGTTTAAGGCCAGCAAAAACCACCATCGACCAAATATTCACATTACGACAGATTTTGGACAAAACCCAGGAACTTCATTTCAATATCCATCAACTTTTCGTCGATTTTAAGGATCCTCCAAAAGTTTCTCTTTTCATACCTCATATTTTAGCCATTTGCATTTGAGAGAAAATTGGAGGTCACTTCCATTCCTGGCGCCACATTATGCACACCAAGAACAGTTGAGAGTTTTAAGTCACTATAGAAGCTCTGGTTCTCCTCGAGCTGTCGCGCCACAAAATTTATTTATTTAATCGTTTCTTCTTTGGGCTAAGAAGACAATCCAGTACCAAAACTTTCTCGAGCAACACTAATCATACACCAGTACATTATACGGTGAGTGGAGGAAAAGATAAAACAATGAATTGTACAGTGACACCCACCTAGACATTTAGAGCGATTGAACATTGAACATCAATGCTTTGGACCGGAAAATCTGTGAGTCCTCCTCGACGACGGAAAGTTAAAAAAAGACTACGACCCAAGTGACACATGTAAATGGGAGAGAACCTCAATTAACTTTTCGTGCAAAAACTGAAGACGACTATCTAGGGAACAAACTGGCTGGAGAAAGTTGTTGGTTTAGACCTAGGTCCACACCGGACTGTACGGCTACTTCAAGTTAATAAGTATAAGAAATTAATTCAGAATACTATCAACTTCTAAACACGCAATTTTCTACCGAATCCGAATGACTTATAGCCCTGTCGCCATATGTAAAAAAAAGGGCTGACGGGGAACAAATTTATTTGTACACTTTTGTATCACAATTCGTTAGAGGGGGTTATTAGGAGCATATGTGTAGTTTTTTGGGAAAATCGGGCTAGAGCTTAAGCCGCTATCTTGAATTTTCTTAAAAATTTACTCAAAAAAAAAAAATACAAAACAACAGTAATACAAACTTACAAGGTCATGTTATATCTTTTATTAAAGCCACAAATCCATTCTTCGATTCTGTTTTTAAATCAAATTATTTAAATTAATAATTTTTGAAAAATTAATTTCCAAACTCAACATTTTGAAAAGAAAATTTTTAAATTAATTTTTTTTTTCAAAATTTTACGTTATTGAGTAGTATTTTTGTTGTTTATATTAAATACTCTTATCAATTCTATTTGAAACTCTAAAAACCAGATGCTAAAATGTCTCCTAGTTTTTGAGAAAATTGAAAATAATAAAATGTACTTTACTATGTACTTTTTTAGTGGTAATAGGATTTTTAGAGCAAATTAAATCAAGTATTGAAGCCAAATTAATGGAAACGTTTACCTACAGTTTTCTTTCACATTTTGTTAGACGGGATTATTAGAAGCATATTTGTGGTGTTTCTGGATAAATCGAGGTGGAGCTAAAAGTCGCCATCTTGAATTTTCTAGAAAAATGACTTAAATTTTGTATTTTAAAAAATTGATAAAAAACAACGGCAACACTTACAATGACATGTTATATCTTTTTTTAAAGCCAGAAATCTATTCTTTAATTCTGTTTTGAATCGAATTATTTAAGTGAATATTTTTGGAAAACTCAAACTCAAAATAAAAAAAAAATTTTAAACAAATTTGGAAACTAATCTTTTTCAAAATTTACCATTATTAAGTAGCATTTTTGTTTTTAGTATTCAATGATCTAAAAAATTTAGTTAAACACAAAGCATGGTTTTCTGGTTTTAAAATAATATATAACGTGACACTGTAAGTGTTGCCGTTGTTTTTATTTTTTTTCTATTTCAAGTCAATTTTAAGCTCCAGTCCGATTTTCCCGAAAACAACCTCTAACGAATTGTGAAAAAAAATGAGAAATTCTCTTTCAAAACAAGAGAGAATGATTTGTCAATTCCTCGCAATAAGCAGTAACCCGTAAAAAGAATTTTGTTTTTCTTTTAAGGCTGCGAGAATCGAACCCAAGGCCTTCGGCGTAACAGTCCTACGCACTAACCATTACACCACGGACTGTATAATTAATTAGAAATTGAAGTAAATTTCAATTCTGCAACAACTATAAATAAGATCACAGAACTGCATATAAGTAGCCATTATCATTTCATTCTCATTGGCATTGGTGTACTTTAAATTCGTAAAATATCAGCACATAAATTCCGTGTTTTTTTTTTTTCTTTTTATTTCCTTAGGTACTATATAAGGCTCCACTGCACCCAACAATTTTTGCAGACTTCCTGCAGATTGTTTTTGTTATTTTTAGAAAGAAACCTAAAGATAACGATATTTTATTTATGCTGAAAATAGACCATCAGAGTTATCAATGGGTATAATAAATGTCTACTTAAATTTGGTTTCCCATATAATAAACATATATGTATGGTATATTCTTATGGCTGTTGAACTTTGTTTGCTTGATTCTCTTATATTAATTGTTGTTTATATAAATTGAGAAAACAGGTTATTACTCATGCATTTTATTATTTAAATAATAAAATGTATATAGATATAAATAGAATTTAAATTAGCTTTTAAATAACAATAAAATATTAATAGTTTTTTTTTAATAAAAATGAGATACATATATATATATATAGGGTATAACGTTGTTTGTATACTAGTGCGTCGAACAGTGGAGTTCTTCATTCTCGTACGTGGTACCGTATTTCATACTATAATAAAGGGTGTTTTTTTTAGACGTGTAGTTTTCAATCTGGCAATACTTTTTTCCGAGTTGGTCCCTTTGACATCTGTCACTTGATTTATGCTCAGTTTGGTTTGCCATTTCATAATGAATAGACTTACTCCTGAACAACGTTTGCAAATAGTTGGTCCGGGTTGGTCCCTTTGACATCTGTCACATGATTTATGCTCAGTTTGGTTTGCCATTTCATAATGAATAGACTTACTCCTGAACAACGTTTGCAAATAGTGCAAATTTATTACCAAAATTACCATCGCGCGCTGCGTCCAATATTCGGTCGACATAATCGCCCCAGAGTAATTCGAGTAACCATGGATCGGTTTCGCATCACGTTTACTCTAGTGGATAATGCGCATCCTCAGAGACGCCGCGCCGTACAGTGCGCACCGAAGACGCTATTACTGCTGTGGAGCAGAGTATCGAAGAAGACCCGAATGAGTCCATCCTACATCGCAATCGGAGCTGGGGCCTCTTGGGCCTCTCGGCTGGAATTTATTCGAGCCAGCCGCGCCGGCCACTTGCCCGAAATCAAACAGCGATAACTTTTTGGAGCTCCATTCCGAATCGCAGTACTTACCTATATTTTGCTTTCGTTAGCTTTTTCTAATACGTATATGTATATGTATATTCTACAAACACACTCCATCTTCCGGTGATTCACAACTTTTTTTTCCCAGATACATTATCTCATATCTTATAACATGTTAATGGATTTATTAACGAGTACATAAACATTACTCACATTTTTTGTTTTGTTAAGAAACTGTTCAAATAAAATTAAATGAAATAAAGCAATCATGAAGTTCAATGTTATTTGTATTTTTAAAATGAAACTTCTTCTTTATACATATTATGTTTTTTAATTTAACGAATCTAATATCAATAAAAAAAAGTCTATTTTACGGTTGTCTTTATTGAGGCTTTTAAAACCTAAGCTCTACTGATCGGTAAAAGTCTTTAAATCCAGGAAAAATAACAAGTATTTTTTTTTTAATATTTAAAAAACACTCGGTACATAGTGTTCGGTGGGACCTGAATTACGGAACCAAAAACACGTTGGAATGATAACAAATTAATGAAAGAAAGAATGATAAATAATTTTTTAGTAAAAAATTTGAATCAAAATTCAAAATGAGGAAAGATTAAAGAAAATGGAAAGCAAATTTTGTTATTCTTGTTTCACAATGTCTGAGTAAAGTTTTGGGTAGTTACTTAAGACATAAATATCGGAACAGGGTCATAAGTCCACAAACCAAATAAAATTACGTTTGCATTTATAACCAGAAAGACAACCTAAAAGACAAAGGCAAAAGACAATTTGTTAGTTTTTCTTTTGTGAAATTATGACCCTGTGTCAATATTCAGAACTTACTCAGACATTGTGAAACAGACTCTAAAAATTGATAAGATCATTTAATATTAAAAACAAAAATGCTACTAAAAATTTGAAGAAATTTTTTTACATTTTTTTTACTCAAAATTTTGAGTTTGAAAATTAATTTTTCAAAAACAGAATAAAAGATTGGATTTCTTTTTCTGCTTTAAAAAAAAGCATGTTGTAAGTGCTGCCGTTGTTTTTAAATGTTTTTTTTTTTTCTAATTTAAGTCAATTTTGGTCCTCCTGTCTAAAATTATGGAAATACGCTACTCCTATAATTTACGATTTGTTTTCTTGTTTTGACCCAACCTATATGCTTCAGCCTTTTTTCGAATCTTATGCAACTCCTTTTTTAGTATTAAAATGAAATACCTAGAACCAACACAAATTGCAGAAATATTTGCTAAAATCGAATAGAATCAAATTAACTTTCAGTTTAGTTAGAAATGGTAGAGTTATTCACTAAAAACTAATTCTTCGTTAATTTAAAGATGGCGGCCAATTTTCAAGAAAGACTCGCTAATGACCCGTTGCAACTATAATAGTTAAAAAAGCTTACAATGAAATTTTTTCTAATTCAAATAATATTTATTCCGAGACTTTTCTAAATCTGTAAGAGCTATAAGAATGCGAATGTACCTCATGCCTTGCTATACGCTTTATATATAAAAAAATGCAGGAATAGATCGCTTGTAACCCTACTTGTTCTTTATGTGAAAATGGTTCAGAGTTTTAAAAAAAGTATAAGTTGGGTGTCATAAAAGGAACGGAACAACTGAATATTTCTTCCAGGTAAGATATTTTCCAAAAAGTTCAAGGTCAAGGTCAATTTGTTTTTGTGCTGTCATGTACCTTGGGTTCTCAGGCTGAGGTATACTCGTCAGATCCAGGGTCGAACTAAAGGAGGTAGACTAAAACTGTAGTATCAAAAGGGGTTTCTTTATTAATATTCCAATATTAATATAAACTCACAAAATCTTAAAGAAAATTTTCTTTGAAGGATATCGATCAGTAATTGCAGCATCGGTATGGGACAAGAATCTTCAGTTCAGGTCTTCTTCTTCTGCGGCTTGTACTTCACTGTACTTCTGGCACTTACTGATGGATCGTCTATCACGGCTTGAGGAACTTTTAACCAGCTTATTAATGGCTCTTAACCGACTTATCAACGGACAACGGGGTTTAACCGGCTTATATTAATTTCTACTTGAAACGAGACCCCATTCCGAAAATTAAAAAAAAAAGGTTTTTAAAAACGTATACTGTTTTTAAAAAATTTTGATTATATGTATTTGAAATTTGTCAGAAAAAAATTAATTAAAATGACCACGCTAATGCAATCTTATATTTAAACAATCAAACCGCAAAAAAACAAAAATCGATTATTATTATCTCCCGAACAAAAGTAACAACATTGTTTGTGATACTGAAAAAGAAAAAGGTATAAAATATAGAGATTTTTTTTTTATGTTTTCGCATTGGTATTCACAATAATAATGCTTTTTCATTTTTTTCTTATCTCCTTCCCATGTGAGAGGGAAACAACCTAATCTTTATTGTATCCAGGGATGTGAAACAAATACATTTTTTTTTATTAAATATTCCCTAAAATATCCTTTCATTTTGCAATGTTGAAACAAAAAATATTTAAAAGATACATAAAATTAAAAAGGGCTTTAAATAAGAACGCTATGGGCATTATGTGTAATCTTGAATGTTAATTTTATTTTTAACACTGGGATCGAACCAAGATATTCAGACGACGATGTCGCACAAAAATTCTTAAAATATTATTTAAAAATAAAGTACAAAGTAGGTTTATTAATTTATTTAAATCACTGCTAATTCACACAGAAAAATGATCGGTTAAAAACAACGTAAAACTCGGCAAAGTTAAATAACAAATATTATTAACCCAGGTTAAATTACACGAGTCAACTCGATTGAACAAAATTATTTAAGATATTAAGATTAAGATTTAGATAAAGTGTACTAAATTTTAGTTAGTTTGTTAGGTTTTAATAACCATTTAAGTTAGTTAATGAAACATATTAAATCACTCATAGTGAATAATCTACTCAGAGAAGTGTGAAATTAACTAAATTGGCGCGTTCAGGAAAATGAGATCTCAGATTCTCAATCATAAATTGAGCAAGCGAATCCAAGATTTTTTTTTCTCAGTGTTTTGACAGAAAAGCTGAGAAATTTAGCTGAGTTCATGTAACTGAGATTTCTGAGATCTCACTTTCCTGAACATGCCTAATATAAATAATTATTTGAGCTACTCGTTGAACATAAACGATCTTCGGAATTCCGAATCCTAACCAAGTTTCTCCATTAATATTACCTTTTTAGGTTTTTATTTTAAACAAATTATTTTAATCGAGTGGAATACGTTAGAATTAACAAATTGACTACGTTATATTAAACTCTTTTTTTTTATCCACCGAAACACGCCCTTGGTTAGTAATTATTTTGGTGAACGTGGTCACCAAACTGTTACTTTGTGGCTGTGGGATAGTGGTTGATTTTTCAAAAGTGACTTCTGTCCTATGAAGGTGATAAAAAACGGCAATTCTGTTCTATATTTGTTTATATAACTTCATTTAATTATAGATGGATTTTTGAAGCTTGAATTAGTCCCATTAAATATATCTTCACTGAGTACATTAGGTTCTCAAGAATTCTGCAATCTCTTCTCGCACAACGGTGCGTGTAGTTTTAAGCGCTTGCGGTGTTAATTAATTTTTGTTTGTCAATATTTCATGTAGGTACAATCGTTTTCGGGAACCCTAGAGCAGACGCTTTCTGCCACTCAGACTGATTACTTACTGCGCAAACTGTTCGCCATGAAATCAATGCTGTCATCAGTTCTCGATGTTTGGTGTCTTGCTTACTTATGAACTTGTTGCTTACTCTGGATGCTTCGCCGCATAGCCGATGTTCTATTAATTGGATCAGGAGAACATAGCTCCAAGAAAAGACCAACCAAAAAAAACATAATATGGAAATAAGTATAACAGTTGATCTCAAACTGAAGTAATTGCATTTAACCTTTTCCAAAGACACAGATGTACAAATTTTGTTCGAATTTGTCGAAAATGTATAAAAAGAAGAAGCTAACTAATTACCTATTGTTTTGTTGTATATAAGTATGTAGGGTATCAATATAATTTGAATAAACATACACATACAAAGATAAAATTCTACTAGACACAAATGGTTTTGAATTTGATATTTTTTTCTACACATTTTTTGCCTTAAGATAAGTTCTGTGTCTATCTATGTTTGATTAAAATAATCTCTAGCAAAATTTCTTATCAAAAGACGTGACTGGTGAAAGCAATTCAGTACATATTTTCAATTCAAAAAACATAATTAAGAATGTCGGTATACATACCTACATATTTTGTATATGTATGGAAGTTAGATATATCGGTTATGTCATTTTAGATTGAAAAAACTGCACTGGGAATTGTCTGCGTATAAATGTAGGTATTTTTTTGCCTGATGTGAAACTAATAAAGTATTTTTATTTGACGTTTTATACTTCACACTAAGCATTACTCCAGAAAACAAGTTCTTCAAACAATATAAATATGTATATTGTATAACCTTCCGATTCTTTGAAATAAAAACAAAATATAAAAACCAGTTTATAAAATTGCTCATAATTTCGACCTTAACTTTGCGGTAAGATAAATTAAATTTTTTTGTTTTGTAGGTAGATATATGTATGTAGGAATATTACAAAATAACAAAATTTTAGCCTATAGGTAGATTAAAAGGAATTGTAATTATATTTTGTACACCAGTTGCATATGACTCACAGTAAAAAAAGCAGTTAAACCCATATCCCAAGCCTGTGTGTCTTAAATGTACACTGCAAGACATTGGAATGAGGCCTATTGAATTGAATTGAATCGGCCGACATGGTGTGAATGGAGAAACATTAAAAGCGCCATAATTATATGTAGGAACTCTTAAGAAAAATACAAGGTTGAGCAAGAGTCATCAGCATCAACATAGCGAAAAAAGCTATAATTTTTGCAAATGGCGGCAAGTAAATTCTACATTGACATTTGTGAGGTAAAGAGATAAAAAACAAACGTCAACAACACATGAATCTCTATGCTCCTCAAGAACGCGGAATAATTGTTTCCGTTAGTTTTTTGCCTCCATTTGCAAAAATTATAGCATTTCCGATGAGGTAATAACTTTTACACCACATTGTAGAAATATGTATACCTATAACTTAATTTGAAGTAACTTGTCCTTATAATACCGTCTCGTTAAACAGATACACGTCAAAAAGACGTGAATCGCTTTACTCCTTAAGAGGGGGTTCACATTGGACTGCTTCCGCCGACTTCTTTTTTTACGTCTTTGTTACTTTTTCTCACACCGACCTTTTTTCGCCTTGAAGTGAGAGTAAGATATGTAAGTATACCGAGACGTCAAAAAAAGTCGAAGGAAAAAGTCCAATGTGAAGGTCGTCTAAGTACGCGAAATAATTATTTCGATTGATTTTTATAGCATAAGTGACAACTTTTGCACCATCTTGTAGAATGAAACCTATATCTTAACAGATAAGGCTCCCTCCCCCAAACCAACGCGAAACACTCGGAACAATGACGAAATTTTCAGCTGAAAGTTTCGTCGTCGTTCCGTATGTTTCGACTTGGTTTGAAGTAGTCTTTATTTGTTCTTATAACACCACCGCTATATATTATTTAAGATATTTAAAAATTTAACTAAATCAATCGAGACAATACATATATACCTATGTATGTACCTACTTAACTGTAAATTAAATTTTTTAATGTACAAAATTTTATCAAAATCGGTTAAGTCTTTATTGAAAAATTATGAAATGTTTCTAAGGGACGTATCTACCGTTCATAAGGTAAATTAGGTGCTTACATTTATCACACCAACATCCACAGTACAAAAATGTAAGATAATTTATTCCAAAGTTGTCAAAGTTGAAACTGCCAGAAATTAAAAATGGCTGTTCGAGTGCCCACAAGAACTACCTAAAACGCTAATGTGATAGACACCTACCTAAACATACTTTTATTTTAAAAACGCTCTTTATAAATACGTACAGTCATATACAAAACATACACACATAGCAGAATTTTAGAAACTCAAGTTCGATTTCTTTCGAATTCTAAACAAAAATAATCCAACACCAAGGTATCTATATCAAAAAAGTATAATGTCAATAAAATGACACGGAGTGTACACATGTACACATTTCAAGTGTAAACAGCTGGTGTTGCTCTTAGTAAGCTTCCACTCAATATATACCAAACAACATGCATACACACGAAATTCCCAACAAACCGGCAAAAACATTAAAATTCAGTAAGCTAGCGAATGAGTTACAGATAAGTCTATCCATTCCACTGGCCGAACAATAAATTTAACAGGTTATTCGGTATAAAGTATTTTAAACGTCATCACACCGTATAGTGTTCGTGGTATTCCCCAGTGTTTATATTAATAATATAATAATATTGTATGTTTTCTTGATTAAATGTGCATCTTGTTTGACTAGAAATATATATTTTTTTTAACCATCTCAAGAACTTGGGCGTTTTTAAGTGTTGTCGTCATCTGCGGTGTTAAATATAGAGATATATCATCTTAAAACACGTATAAACTTGCAATACATTTTGTGAGATTTTGTTAATGAATTTTTCAATCATCTTTTAAGAACACACTTAATTTTGCAACAGGTCTCGATAAATTAATTATAAAAATAAAAAAATCTCAAAATGGGGTCCATTAATTGCAAGGAATACAAAACAAAGAAGAATCCAGCGTGTGCGCAGGAGAATGATGGTAAGTCAGAGCATAATGGATATCCTTTTTTTTTACTTATTTTCTCTTAACCTTCAAACAACTAACTTCATTTATACCTATACAATTTAAGTTTATTTACATGGAGTGTGGCCACTCGCGTGCATCAATAATAATGATAAGAATTTTATTTTAGGTCTATACCTACCTATAGTACCTACTAATTTCTAATTAATTGATTTTTATATTACAATTTAATAACTAATTAATCACTGATGAAATATTAATAGTTGATGCTTTACATCGCATGAATGAACGTATTTACAATGAATAATTGATACAAAAATCAATGAATGTCTATAATGTCTAACGGAACTTCAAATCCCCATAAAACATTGAATCATAGCTTATTTTTCTAAAGAAAGTGAACGTTTAATAGAAATTCATTAAGAAAAGCACAGTTATAATAATCTAAAAGCCCTTCCACACTATCCCACTGAGTATTAATACATGTCAAATTGAAAGTGGGAAAGAATTCCATGCTACTGCCAAATTTGTGGGAGAGAAATGACTTTTCATTTCTTGACCACACACAATATAAGTCCCGTGGGCTTTATTTCCGCGGGTCTTATTTTAGTGCACCGTAGGAATTATCTTAAATATGTGTACTGTGTTTAAGAAGTATACCTGAATATTATATTTGAACATACATACTTAGGGGCATGGTTTTTTTTTGTTTAATTTCGTAGAAAAAAAGGTCTAGGTTTTTGTCGAATCTTATAAATAACATTTAAAAAGTGGTTTTTGAAGTATCGTGTGTGAAGCATATATCTTCACATCCATAAATCTAAAACCTGATTAAATAGAAGATTTTCTTTAAATTTGATACAGATAATTTTAATTTTAATTACTTCATCAAATTTTCCAAAGCCCGTATCGTCATTTTTATTTGCTATATATTAGTAGGTACTATATGGCAAGTTAAGCATTCGTGAAAAAAATCGAACTCGAGCTCTTGATCAAACTTGACATTCGATGATAGCGAAGTCGAAAAATTGGGTCTCGCAATTCTGCCTGTGTGTCCTGTCCTTCCGGCTGCAGCCGAAACGGTAGAGTCGATTTTCTTTCAACTTGTTACCTACATAGCGTTTTTTGACCATTCCTCCTACACGATTTTTTCATTTTTTACGACTAAAAATAACAGTAGCTGCGGGACAAATTTTTTTAGCAAAAAATGAAAATATTATTTTTCTCAAAAACGTGCCCACACAAAAAAAATTACCATTTTATAGAAAAAAAAAAATGTTTATAAATGGTACCTCCCATAGGACTCTTTTTTGTACTTTTGGTTTTCTCAAAAACGGTTCAACTAATTTTGATCAATCTTTTAATGCAGAATGTTTCAAAACGTTTTAAAAGAATTATATTCCAAAATTTCCAAAACATTTTTTTGAGGATTTTTAAAAAAAGTTTCAAACATTTTTTTTGACAACTTAATGGGTGCGTTCAATCAATTACGTTTTACATCTGAATTTTCAGATTTCTGAATTTTTGGAGCTTCTGATTGGCCAGCTGTCATAAAAAGTTAGAATTTTCAGACAAGAAATTCTCATCTGAAAATTCAGATGAAAGTTGTTTGTGGTGGGGGCAGTGCCAAAAGCACATATAAAAGCTGAACTTTATAATTTTCGTCTTGTTGGTGGTTGATTTTTTTTAGTTTTTGTCATGAAAATTTTATACTTATTTAAATGAACGAACTTTTTGTTTAAAGCCCTTCCACACTATCCCACTGAGTATTAATACATGTCAAAAAAGTGTGAAACAAATCATGTATAATAGTCTGGAAACAAAATATGATATTCCCAGCCTACACCATTTGACATGTGTTAATACATGAGAATTTTTAGAAATGGTTCTAATTCTGTCACACATTTCATCACATTTTTATTGAGGTTAAATTAAACTGTTGTGTGTGGTCAAAAAATGAAAAGAAATTTCTTTCTCACAAATTTGGCAGTAGCATGGAATTCTTTTCCACTTTGTTTTAATACTCAGTGGGATAGTGTGGAAGGGCTTTTATTGTTTAGTGAATTTTTAAATCAACAATTTTTTTAATTGATGTTTGGAAAGTTTTTCTATGTTTTTGTAAGTCATACATATCAATAAAAGGACTTTTAACGAAGGTAATGAAACCTGTTGCTGATTTAGTTACATATATTTTCATCCTCACAACTACTCACTCTCAATGTTTAATTTACAAATGTATTTCGCTTCAATGTAAATCCTTTAGGTAAATGCAGGAATTTGACAATGACTTTCGACTGAAATTTCAGATTTTTTTTGCGTTCAACGACATATATTCAGAAATCTGAAAATTCAGATGTTAAGCTATTTTTATTGAACCCGCCCAATAATTCGAAAAAGACTTGTTCGATTTTTACCAAAACTTGGCATTCAGCAGTTTTTTAACATTATCTAGCTGATTTAAATAAAAATTATTCTTATAACCAAAAATAACGGTACCTCCCATTCCAGTGTTTAAAAACCGGTAAGGGAAATCCCATTTTTTCTCAAAAACGACTCCTACGATTTTGATTAAATTTTGTATGCCAGCTTATATTGGTACCATCTACTATATTTAAAAAAAATATATTGAAAATGGTATCTCCAATAGAACCATTTTTTGGTTTTCGTCTATCTCATATTTTATTTGTTTAAACGATTTTAATGAAATTTTTTAGACATGACCTTCTTATGAGTTTAAATAATATTGCATATCAAAATTTTCAAAAAATAAACAAATTTTGGATTTTTAAAAAAAACCTAAAAAAAAATTTTGAAAATTAAATATTTTGAAAATCTGTAGATGTTTTTTTTTTTAAATTAATTTTTTTAACTCTGCATCAATACCTAAACGCTAACAAATTGCTTACCAATTTTTTTTTTTTAAATGTTTACAAAATTTTAAATATAAAAAATTATTTAAAAAAAACCGCTCCAACGCTCCAAATTTTATTTTTTTTTTCATAAATTGAGATTTGTTTAAGAAATCAGATGGTATACATCGCGTTGGTGTCAAAACAATTTCAGAGAATGTTTAATCAATCTATTTTTAGTTATATTGATTTTTTTAACAATTTTACAGTCTATATTGTAAGTTCTATGCATATATTATGTATATTGCAACACGGTGGTATATTGTTCATATAAACATGTACTCACATAATACTACCTTAAATATAACTACATTTTTGGGAGATGGCCCCCATAACTAATTTATTTATTTCAAAATCAGTTGAACAGATCTAAACTATTCATGGTCTTTAAAATCGCAGTGTAATCGCAAGTTCATGCGATCATACATTTTTTTTTTTTTGACTTCAGAAGTAAAAAAATAAACAAAATCCGAAACGCGTAGCTTAAAAATTTATAAATAAATTGTATGTTGATACGTTGGGTAAATCAAAAAAATTAAATAAAAATAATAAAATTAAAAAAAAATTCTTACTTTATTTTTATTTAAATAAAAAAAATTCATTGAGAAAATGAGCAATTGAATAGCAATTTTCATTATTTTTCATTGTGTACGCTGTGGCTCCATTCTTAAAAAAAATCTTATTTTGTTTTTATTTAAATAAAAACAATTTTAATTCATTGAGAGAATGATTTATTGAACAGCTGAACAACAATTTTCATTTTTACGCTGTGGCTCCATTATTTTTCATTTTTTACGCTGTGGCTCCATTCTTAAAAAACATCTTATTTTGTTTTTATTTAAATAAAAACAATTTTAACTCATTGAGAGAATGATTTATTGAATAGCAGAACAACAATTTTCATTATTTTTCATTTTGTACGCTTTGGGTCCATTGGCAAAATAATTGTGGCAATGGCCATTTATTGTCTAGGTGGGCCTTCTAATAGTTACGGTGATTTCTGTTGTCAAATGCCAGTAACGAAAGAACGCTCACTGTCAAATGTTTTTTTGCTCTTAAATCATTATAAGGGTTCCTTTACTTTAAAACTCTGTGCTTTTGTGTGAATTTCTTCAATTTTTTTTTTATATGAACTTTGACAGACTTTTGTGTAGAAATTCATACAAATGTAAACAGTTTCAAATTAAAGGAACTGAGCTAATTTTTGTACAGCTTTCTAAATTACAAAATTATTGAAAAAATCAAAATTGTAAGGAATCCGAAAAAAGAAAACTTCAAAAATAATTTGTCACTGTTTTAAGTGTTGGCTCCTTAATATTTTCTATCTATCATTGTGATGAAACACCAATATAATTATACTTCCATATCTTTAATTGAAAACATGTACTTATTATAAAAGAAACACTACATATGCACATCGAATAAGTTGTATCAGTTGTCCACACTAAAAGAAACATTTATGAAAAGTTAAAAAAAAATTGAACAAAAAGTCACTCATACGCCATACAACTTTTTTTTAAGTAAAATTTTAAATGTTTTTTATTAATTTTAAGGATTTTACAGTATGAGAGTAATCACTAAATGTTACAAAAGCGAAACAAATGTACATATATGAATTTATAACACGATGAGTTATTCAATACACATTCCAGTTTTGGCTTGATTCTTAACACTTTTACTAGAAATACATAGATTTCATCATGAAAATGAACAAGGAAGTTTTTCTTACTGGCCATATAGTTTTGAATAATAATTAAAAAATTATTTCGTAAGCTACATTATCTCATCTAATTTGTAGCCTTATGTTGGCTTTTCATGAGCCGATTTTTGGCGTGCTTTGATGTGATTTTTTTAAAGTCCATTAGTATTAATTCTTACATACAATGTATATTATTATAGGTTCTATTTTTTTTTTTTTTTGAAGAATTTTTAAATTTATATAAATTATTATATATTACTATCTTTAAATAAATTTTATATTAATTTAAATTCAATAAAACATATGCTTATCTTGAATTTTATATACATATGTGAGATCGGTTATAATAGTAGCAGAGTATATTTGAGGCCGTTTTTGAAAACGCCATTTGCGTCAAAACTGCAATTGCAAGATGGTCTTAAACGCAAAACTTCAAAATTTAACTTTTCAAAAATCCAAAGTGAAATTCGTAAGCAAAATCAAAAGGTGTGTTCCTTTTACTTTGAAACTCTGTGATTTGTGTGAATTTCTACACAAAAGTCTGTCAAAAAATTAATTTTTTTAGAAATTCACACAAATACACGGAGTTTCAAAGTAAAGGAACAATCCTATTGTTTCGATAACGCAATTGGCTAAAGTCATATATGTTCAATATGCGGCATAATTTTGCAATAAAAAAAGTTGAAGACAAAAATATTGAAAATCTAGAGAGCTCTTTCGTAAACGTCAAATGCCTTTTGCAAGAAAATTTACTGACGTTGATCAAACAGATTTTGTGCAAGAAGTGATCGATTGCATATTTGACAATAGCAATACCTGTGGTCAAAAAATGACGATCATTTGATATTGATTTGACGTTTTCAAAAACGGCCTATAATTAGGTCTGTTTATTTACTTCCCAAAACTGCCACTTTCTACACATTTTATCCCAAAGTTCTGTCAAATTCCATATAAAATAATAAAATTGCACTTAAATTGGTCAAAATCAGCAGTTTTGTGAAGTAAAGAAACAAACCTATATTCATTGATTATTTAATTTATCAATCAATATTATCGTCCATTTTTTACAATTGCCTCTATGCTCTGCGTATGCTCATACCAGTTAAAATCCAGCCCTGCTCTCAGAGTCTGTCAAACAATTTAATCAATATAAGAAGAAAATATGAAAAACCTGTGTGTATCCATATACGATTTCCATTCTTTCAAGCTTCAACTACAACACAATGTAGGTTGGTACTAGTTGTGTTGGAATTTTCAATCGACACGGTTAGTAGTCTCAAGAGTTGCAACAATTTTTTCTTTAAAATGTTGTAACCATATTACTTTGAATATTTACCTGTATGGGATAGTTCAATAAATCCAAAGAAATCTATATGTGACAACTAACTTAATATAATATTAATATTAATCTTTTCTACACTTCACCTCATTTACGCGTTCTGCATCGGTTCCATCAAATCGTCGCGGTTGTAATCTATATAGACGTCCATCACTGGTTAGGTTGAAAAAAAAAAAAAAATAGCCATACTAATACTACAACACTGAATAATAATTGCAAGGTAATGTTCGTAATTCTTATGGGTCTAATTTATTTGAAAAAAACTATCTTTAATTTGTTGAAATATCATTTATTAAAGTTTTTATCTTTTGTTTTTCTAAATTAAAAGTTTTAAATTAAAAAAAGTTTATAAATAAAAAAAAATAGATTATCGCGGATTTTCCTAACGGATCTAATAGATCTATATATAGATTGTGTTTTCATTTTCATTTAAAAGAGAAATCTTGTTTTATACAGTTTATGAACATAATGTCTATATAGGTTACTCAGCATTGGAATACATTTTTTTTACCTTATTGTTTGGTAGATTAGATTAGATATTATTTCAATGACTTAGAACTTTATTAATTTGTAACCCCTTGATTATGCACACCTTGAAATATATACAGATTAGTAATTGATGTCATTATTAATCAGCTGTCTCATTACTAACTTGTCATAAATTACATCAAAAAGAGATAGTTAATTCTCTCATGTCATGTTTGATGATATCCTTCGCATTCAACATTAAATGAAAGTCAAATAGCGTTTTGCATAGAATGTTAAATTCATATGATATTCAACGACTGTTGCGTAATTTTTGGTTTTTGTGTTCTAGCCTCTAATATACTATATATTATTGTGGGAAAATCTGTTCGTCTTGAAACTAGTGTTGAATGAAAGAAAAATTGTCGAAAAATTACAAAAAAATCGATTTTTTTTTACAAATTCATTTTTCATTTGACAAAAAAACAATTCTATTCGGTTAGGAAATAAAATGCGGAAGTGGATCGCATGAACTTGCTCTTTTGTGCGATGAAACTGCGGTTTAAAATTTTGAATAATTAAGATCTATTGCATATTAGTCTGATTTTAAAAGAAATACATTAATTCAATTAATAAGTTCAAGTGACCTCAACTCCAAAGATTGCGTTTCGCCCAGGTATGAAAATTGGGCTCATCAGTTAGATGCTGTCATATACTGATGAGCCCAACTGTCATACCTGGGGCCTATTTCACAGAACATACATCACATACATCACAGAAATGTATGTGACGTAAAATAGGCCCCATATGAGTGGGCGTAAATTTTTTATTTTTTTAAAATTATGCGTTTTCTAAGTTAACGCATAGTTTTTCTAAAAATTCAAAATTTTCAATGAGCCAAATTTGGTGACTACTTTAAGGTACATACATTCATACAATGTATGTGATGTATGTTCCGCGAAATAGGCCCCTGGGCGAAATGCAATCTTTGTAGTTGAGGTCACTTGAACTTATTAATTGAATTATATTCAATCGCTCCACTAAAACGGAAGTAGTTTTCTAAATTTCTTCACCTTCGTTATTATTTAAATACATTAATTGTTATGGGAGCCTATATTTTATGTCTCCTGCTAAAAACGTATTTTAATATGTATAAGCTATATAGTGTTATTTGAGAATACAAAAATTAATAATATAGCACCGCAGTGCACATAATATGCATGTATGAAACTTACAAATTGGTAATAAAATTAATATATGTATAATTATAAATAAATTAATTAAACAAAATTGTTTTGACACCAACGCTAATTCTAATTTCTTAAATTAATCTTTATTTATGAGAAAAAACATTCAAAAATCGTTGGAGCGGTTTTTTTTTAATTAATTTTTTATACATGCATATATAAATTTTTGAAAACATTTCTAGATAAAAAATTATTACGCCATTTTTTTAGTGTTTATTAATGAGGAGTTAAAAATAAATTAAAAATAAATATTTACCTATTTTCGAATTACCGAATTTTCAAAAAATAATACTGATTTTTTTTTTTAATTCAATTTTTTTTTTAAATTCAAATTTTTTTTTGAAAATTTACGCAATATTGTTCAAACTTATTATTAAAAATTCAATCAAAATTTTAGGAGGTGGTTTTTTGAGAAAAATGAGATTTGATCCTTACTGGTTTTTAAACAGTTGTATGGTAGGTACCGTTATTTTTGGTTATAAGAAATGTTTCTATTTAAAATCTGATAGATAATGTTAAAAAATTGGTGGGTACCAAGTTTAATAAAAATCGAGCAAGTCGTTTTCGAATTATTAAGTTCTCAAAAAATAATTGTAACTTTTTTTAAAAATCAAAAAAAAAAATATTTTTTGAAAATTTTGGTGTAGAATTTTTTAGGGCCATTTTATTCACTATTGCTCAATTTGAGGCAGACTTTCAAGTTGATCAACGTGGATAAAATTGGCCTTAAAACTTGGTTCTAGGAGAGGTACCATTTATAACCATTTTCGGACAAATTTTTATAATAAAGTGGTAGCCATGTTGTAAGAAAAATTACTGAATTTTTTTTAGTTGTTAGCACGTTTTTGGGAAAAATAAGATTTTAATTATTTGCTAAAAAAAATATTTGTATCGTTATTTTGAGTACTAAAAATGCAATGAAAAAAACGTGTCGGGGGAATGCCCAAAAACGCTAGGTACCAAGTTTGAAGAGAATCTATCCACCTTTTAAGGCTGCAGCTGAAAGACAGACAGACAAACGGACAGAATTGAGAGACCCACTTTTAACGACTTCGCTATCATTGTTATGTCAAGTTTGATCAAAATCTCGAGTTCGATTATTTTTACGAATTCATAATTTGCCATATAATATGTATGTACATACATATGTACATATGTATGTATCGAAAGTAAAAAGACAATCATCAATTAATGTTCATGAGATCTCCTCCGACCGACATATCAAAAAATTTTAGGTGTGTAAATAATTTCTGATCTGATAAGTCTTGATTATAGCGTTTTCATTTTGTTGAAGAGAAAGTCGATTTTGAATTTGAAGAAAGAATCAATACCAGAAGCAAGCATTTATAACGCATTTAACGTCAAAACCGTGAAATATCTTTTGTTGTTATTTTTTATTTAATTGTGCATATTTTATAAAAAAATTATTTAAATTATGAAATTTAATTCGACCTTCTTTCTTTACTTATGCTACTATTTTGTATTATTTACACAAATTAGTCCATCTTCCAAATTAGTGTTCGCCATATTTGTACAAATAATGAAAAATGAAAACAATTTTAAACTGACGATTCACAAATACAATGAAACACAAACTTCAAAATAAAAAAAAAGTGTTTTTTTTTTTTTGTTGCATTCCGAATCAGATAGTCCCGGATTCTTCTTCCGGATTACCTTGCGAAAACGCTAAAATTGTTGTTTATAACAATTGTGTTGTAGACAGTGTATGCGTATTATTCCAAAATAAAAATTGAGTAACTTCTTAGGAATGCCGCTGAAATTTATTCACATAGTAAAATATTCCAAGAAAAAGTTCAGTTATTTTTCTAAAAATAAAAACCATTTTAAAACACAGTAATTAGAAAATGAAAGGTTTTTAAAGAACATAAAATTAGGCTACAGTGATACAGCTCTTGTATATACATATATATGTATTTTGTTTATTTATAAGAATTTCATTTTAAACAAAGACCTAACAACAATAAGCTTAATTTATTTGCTAAATAACAAGTAAATGTCAATTAACTAGCAGCTTTACCCTATTGAAAATTCTTTCCCGTTCACCGATATTTATATGATAAATATATCAAATATGTCATTTATATTTCTTGTTTTATCGCACCTTCTGGATTTGATTTTGTATTCTTCTCCAACGGTTTCTTGGATTTCTGTTGGCTAGACAATTTTAAATGACTTCCTCTACCTCTGAATGTAAGCTTAGCTGGCAAACCCGACGATTTTGGGACACTTGCCATACCGTTTTCAGTTGTTGTTGTTGTTGGATTATTTGGCCAGTTGCCAAGATTTGATATAGCTTGGCCAAAACGATCGAATACTTGGGTAAAACGATTTGCCGTTGATGGACGATCTTTGTCGTCAGTGATTATACCATTAGGATAATAGACGAAAACACCTTCCTTCTGTCCGAATGGACCCTGCTGCTGATACCGTTGGGTATCGTATTCTGCAACTTGCGGTCGCCTAACTGGAATACTTGAAGGCTTAAACACTGCATCAAAATCATACTGTTGTTGGACCTGTTGTTGTGGTTGGATCTGTTGTTGTGGTTGGATCTGTTGTTGTGGTTGAATCTGTTGCTGTGGTTGGATCAGTTGCTGTGGTTGGGATTGGACCTGGACCTGTTGATACTGAGGCTCTTGCACCTGGACCTGGACCTGAGGTTGATACTGAGGCTCTGGAAGTATTTCTTGAACTTGAGGCACAGGAACATAGTGTTGGGTAACCTGCTGTTCATCCTGCACCTGGAACTGGGGTTGAGGTTGAGGTTGGTATTGAGGCTGGTACTGGACCTGGTATTGAGGCTCAATAGGTGCTGCTTGAACTTGTGGTTGAATCATAACTTGAGGAGTGGGCACAAACTGTTGGGTAATCTGCTGCTGATTCGATTGATCTTGATAGTAAACAGGGTTTTGGTCTGCGTTTACATACACCTGACCGTTTGGATTAATTTGTTGTTGAAAAACAGGAAATGTAGCAACCTGTTGATCAACCGGTGGTGATGTTTGATAAACATACGTCGGCGTCGGCTGGGACTCATATTGTGGCTGATAAGGCAGAGAGTATGCAATATTTTGATTGGTCTGCTCATTTGTTGGTGCTTGATTGCGCTTAAAGAAATTCACCAAAAGTGGAATACTTTTAGTTTCTATCGATGAATCCTCCTTTGCATTGCTTCGTGCTATCGGAGTATTATGGCCTTCATTGGATTGAATTTGTTGAATACTATATTCGATGTTATTCTTTTGTGCGGTATAATGCTCTACCATATGTTTGATGTCTGATTTTTCCCCCGTTGCCGCAGTTTTTAATTTATCTTCTAAGATGCTTATTTGTGCAAGGAGATTATGATGCATTTCAAAGAGTGTTGCCAGCAAAACATTTACATCTTCAGGATTTTTCATATCTGATTCTTCTGGTCTATGAACTGGCAATCGAACATCTACTTTTTTGACATTCACATTTGCCATCACAGATGTGATGGTAAAAGTTAATAAAAGATACAACTAATATAAATTGAAAGGAAAATTAATTTAATTTTTTATTTATTTATTTTATTAATATCTATGTATAATTATGTAGGTAGGTACTTACGATTGATATTTGCATGATGAATGCCAGAGTGCTTCTGATTATTGAAACCTTTAGTGAGTAATCTTTTATAGGATTCTTCCAGCTTTATATACATATATACTGGTTCTAGTCTTAAAATATTTTTCACTTAATAACATTCCAATGCAGTAGTCAGGTCATTACCATTTAGATGTTCCCCTTGAGGCTTTCTTTATACTAGAGCGGTCATTCAACTTCAGATTGTTGAACTATTTTTACTTGTTCGTTTTTTTTTTATTGTAAATCAATAAAAGAATGACACACCCATCTGCCATCTAATATATACTACCCACAAGTTTTCAAGCTTTAAAAAAAATCTTCAATTTGTGTAAAACTATTCTATTGTTATCAATTTATATGTTTCAAATATTTCTTTATTCTTTACCAAAAAATCTAAGGGATTCATAGATTTTATGCTAACTGATGATTCAAAACTATAGGGATTCCCTCAAACATTTTTACAGTTTTTTATATAATATAATATTATAATGTTTATATCGTCCACGATGGTTATCGATTTTTGATCGCATTTGCTTAGGGTTTATGTCGATGTCTACAACTTATTTCAATTGAAATCGCGTGAATCGATTATAAAGCAAAATTATTATAATCTTAAAATCAAATTTGAATTTACACACAGTGAAAGAGAATTTATGGTTTAAAACATGAAAAATTTATCAGATGATAAAATATACATATATCTACAAGCGTTGCCGAAGTGCACGAAAAAAATCAATATGGCACGATTTTCTTCAAATAAAGCGAATTTTGAAGAAATTTTACGAAAATTGCTCCTAATGGCAGAAACTCTTATCTAGTCTAGTCTAAACATAAGAATTTACGAAAGGTTGCACGAAAATTTTTGGTTGGGCGACAACGCTGATAACTACATTGGGAAATTTGTTGACTTGGTTGGCTGGCACTATCAAACCACAATTTGATTTTGCGAAAGACTTGGTTGGCTGGCACTATCAAACCACCATTTGATTTCGCGATAAGACTTATTATTTCTCTTATTTCTAAGAACAAAGTCTATAGATTATTCATTAATCATTTGGCAAGAATAGCCATTTTCAGTGTACGAGAATGATTCTTTCTTATAAAAGGGGAAATGTGTACCTATGGCTATATATTTACATAGTCCCCTTTGCCAGAGATTTTTTGACATTTTCTTTTAATTTCTAATCTCCATCAATCGTAGACCGTTCACTCCTCTTACTTTGTGCCCTTCTTACCGAAAAACTGAAAGTTGCTGGAAACTCAGTTTCTTCTTATAAAAGAGGACATAATTATTCTATTTTCTTGTTCGAAAAAATGTATGTTAAGCAATCGATCATTGCGGATTAATGGGATTAAAAAAGATTTCCGGTTTATAATATCTAAATTGTTATTGTTCTTTGGATTTTATTGACAAACCTTTGAAAAAATTGAAAAGCTCTCTCAGGCCAGATAAATTGTGATACATATTCATTTATTGGAGACCGTTAATTACTAACGTTACCTATAATCTCTTAAATCTAGTTATTATCTATTGCTCTTATAAACAAAGTTTTGAATTTCATACTTTTCAAATTGTCATTAACAGAAGATATGAGAAAATAAAATTTATTATAAATTGCAATCAATTGATTCAAAGGATTATTAGCACCATAGTTTGACCTACTAAAAATTTGGCACAAAGGTTGCCGTAATCTTGTAATGTATAGTCATGGCCCTCGTGTTATTACACAACTATTTTCAGACTTTTTTCAAAGTTCCTTCAACTGTGATACAAACATCTGTGATAATTTAAACTGTGATACTTCGAATTGTGATATTTTTGACGAAAATAGTCAGATGTTGGCTATTTGAAAACTTTTTCTTACTTGACTGGTATAAACTTCCATGTTAACTCTGACGATTCATTGCTAAGTTTATATCCAATCTTGACGAGATTATCATGGCCCAGATGGTATACTTTCTTTCAATTTAAAAAACTTTGCGCAAATAATTTGCTTCTATCCCTGCCCACTCTTTTTAAATGTTCTTTATTTTCTTGTCAATTTCCTTGCGTTTGGAAAATGTCTTTTATAATCCCTCTACATAAAAAGGGTAGAAAAGACGAAATTCAAAACTATTGGCCTATAACTAAATTATTTCAGTTACTCAAAGGCTTTTCGAGGCTCTTATAGGTGAATAAATCTGTTTCTATGTTAAATCAGTCACTTTCCCGAATCAACATGGTTTTACGAAAGGTTGCTCTATTGTTACTTTTCTTATGGAGTTCACCGAAGTTTGTATTGATGCATTTAAGAGAAAGATAGAAATAGACTGCAAAAAAAACTCTCTCATACAATCTTGCTAAGAAAGCTTGGTTTAAGCGAAAACTTTGTTTTGTGGGTTTAATCTTATTTATTAAACAGATCTTACTCTGCAGTGTTATTTAATGGTTGCCCATCAAATTATTTTACTGTAAATTTTGGAATACCACAAGACAGCCATTTAGGCCCTCTTTTATTTATCTTAATTATCAATGACCTACCATCTATCTAAAAGCATTCTAATTGTCTCATTTATGCCGACAATGTTACAATCTTTGAGACTATATTTCTAGTATTCTTGATTGTGAAATGTTACAATGTGACCTTAATCATTTTTCAACTGGTTTGTGCGTTTGCCTCTTAATAACATTGTAATTTAATGAACTTTTCAACAAAACTTTCAGTCACACCTTTTAATTATTCGTTAAATAGAATTTCCTTAATCATGGCAATTAATATTTCCAAAATTATTCACTTAAACAATTTAATTTAATCCAAAAAATGAATGGATTGATTTTTGGCTTTAAAATAATGTATAATATGACATTGTAAGTGTTTCCGTTGGTTTTTAATATTTTTTTTTTCTAATTCAAGTCGATTTTTTTATAAAATTTCCCCTCCTGACTAAACGGGGGAAAAAGGTCTCCCCCTCACATACGAGTTTTTTCTTGTCTCGACCCAACCTTTACCTTTGCTTTTTTCGCATCTTATGCAAAACACGCTGTATATATTTTTTGTCAACTATTTGACTTGTAATCGATCACTTTTGATTTATTTTTCACTACTTGAATTCTAATCTATCAATAAAATATTTTTGATGTGTAAACATCTATACTGGCGGTAGGGTGAAAAAAATGTAACGTATCTTGTAATCGTGATTCTGTGATTATGATTTACGTTACGTTACGTATGTTTTCACATCTTAACCGTGAGTCCCGGGACTCACACTTTTTTTTTAAGTAAAACTTCTTTTGCGGCATGGGGGTAAAAAATTTTTTTATGGAGCTGTCAGTGACATGTCAAACCGACATACAAATTCCCGTCACGAATTACAAAATTCAGCGTCACGATTTTGCAACGGTTCTGAGTTTCAAATCGGGTGCTCTGAGTGGTAGGACTTGAAAAATACTTGCCCTGTTGTCGTGAAAGAAGTTTTACTTCTAGCGCGTGTACATAAGTACGCACACTCTTTTTTAATGCACTCTTGTATGCTCTTGTTGTATGTTCAAAAATATACACTTATTAAACAAAAAAAAATTAATATTCAAAAAATGTATTATTTTTTTCCCCCACTGTTTAGCTAATATTAGTTTATTTTGTTTACTGTTTACACTATAAATCTAAATTTTTGAACCTTTTGAACAAACTATGTCTATCGCACTAAGTAAAAATTCTTATTTTAACAGAAAATTCTGAAACACCCTGTTTAATTCGCCTGTTTAGAAATTCCCTTTAAGATAAAAAAATTGTTACGATATCTTTATTTTTAAGAATTATGATTTTGGCAAGCAAAAAAGTCGAAAGGGGCCACTGTGCGCCCCTTCTTTATTTTTCTTCAATTTTTCGAACTATCCCGAACAAACAAGCGACCAGAAAAAACTTTTCAGCTTTTTTTAAATATTTTTTTTAATTAAGCTAACTTATATACCTATAACCAGAACAGTAAAATAAAACTAATTTAAAAAAAAAATTTTTTCAGGTGACACAGGTTCTTATAAATATAAATCAGAATCCGATATGGAAGACATAATTGAAAAGGTCGTTTGCAACGAATCTGATATTCAAGACAATGAAATGAAACAACTTAATTTTGATGAAGACTCAAAAATTCTTCTTATTAAACAAAATGGAATACTTACAGCCATTGGCAATAAATGTTCTCATTATGGAGCGCCATTGTATACAGGAAGCCTTGGCGATGGTCGTGTCCGTTGTCCATGGCATGGTGCATGCTTTAACACTGAAACCGGTGATATTGAAGATTTTCCCGGATTGGATTCTATTCCTTGTTATAAAGTTAAAGTTGAAAAGGATGGACAAGTTAAAGTACAAGCTAAAAAAAGTGCCTTGGATAAGAATAAACGTACCAAGGACATGGTTCGACGAGATGAAAATGATGATCGGACTTTTGTTGTTGTTGGCGGAGGACCTTCGGCTGGAGTGTGTGTAGAAACCCTTCGTCAGGAGGGCTTCACCGGGCGCATAGTAATGATATGCAAAGAGAATACCCAGCCCTACGATCGGGTTAAAGTTAGCAAAACTCTGGATCCGAATATTTCAAAGATACATTTCCGTAGTCTAGAATTTTATAATGAATATTCCATTGAAACCATGTTGGGTGTAGAAGCGACAAAAATAGATTCAGTTGCAAAAACTGTTGCTTGTTCAAATGGATTTGTGATTAAATTCGATAAAATTTATATCGCAACTGGATCGCAGGCAGTTAAAGTACCAATTCCGGGGGTAGAGCTGGAAAATATATTCACAGTGAGGGACCATGCGGATTCAGTTGCAATAAATGATCTGATTTCAAAAGATCTTGATGTGGTGTGCTTGGGTTCAAGTTTCATTGCTCTTGAGTCTGCCGCAACGTTGGTGAAAAAAGTTAAGAGTGTAAGTAGTCTTAATACTAAGAATAATTGTATTTGCTCCTTGAACTTAAATCAATTTTTTTTTTCTAATAATTTATATACATAGGTCACACTAATTGGTCGAGAGAATGTTCCACTAAAACCTAGTTTCGGAGAAGAGATCGGTCAGAAAGTTTTGGAGCTCTTCAAAGAGAACAACGTTAATATGGTGATGAACAGTGGTGTTAAACAAATTCTGGGCACAAATGGCAAAGTATCTGAATTGGAACTGATGGATGGCACAAAAATTCCATGTGGAATGTTTATCATGGGAGTTGGAACCCGCTTCTACACAGATTTTCTTAAGGACTCTGGAGTCGCCATTAATTCAAATGGATCTATTGACACTGATATCCACTTAATGACAAATGTACCAGATATATATGTTGGTGGAGACATTGCCAATTCTCCAGTTTACGCAATTGGTAATTCACGTGCGACTATTGGACATTACCAATTGGCTCAGTACCACGGACGTATTGCGGCTTTAAATATGGCCGGAAAGGTTGAAGAACTGCAAGCAATTCCATACTTTTGGACCATGTTATTTGGAAAAAGCTTCCGATATTCCGGATATGGGAAGCCAACTGATATTAAAATCATTGGAAACGTACAGGAACTCAAATTTGTTGCTTTTTATTTGGATGAGGAGAATAATGTTATTGCAGTTGCTTCGTGTAATCGTGATCCAATTGTATCACAATATGCTGAACTGCTGGCAATGGGAAAAAAATTGCACAAAGATGATTTGGAAGTGGAAGATCCCTTTGGCTGGACGCAAAGATTAAAAACACCTGAAATCAGGGTTTGCTGAGTTAGGTTTGCCTCCAAGTGTGAGATATTTACATGAAGTCAACCAAAAGCTTTTGAAAAGAATCACACCTCTGTATATTTAATGTATTTTTATATTGTAAATATTGTTTGATGTTCCATAATAAAATAACAGTTTTTTTTTCATTTGATTAAATATTTAGTAGGTACGGTATTTTTGGATGTACAACTTATATTTTTGATCTATATACATTGGTATGTATGTACATACACATTATGAATGTAATTAAGGAGGTATCTCAATATTTAAAACTAGTGATTTATTTTTGCATTTTTATTTTTTTATATTGTGAGACCACCTTAGGGAATTTCGATTCAGTGCGAGCAAAAATGTGGACATCGGTTTAAAAGCTCGTTATTTCTTCGAGGCTGAAGTTGGCAATTGTGGCGGCATATACATATAAAAGGCTTTAAAAGGAGATAAAAATTGCTAATATTTCTAAATAATCCATTCAGGGAAAAAAATAGTCCAAGGTTAAGATCAATTAAACCGATCAATGGCTACCCAATCTTTCTATCCTTGGGTTTGAAAGAAAGAGTTGAACTTTGGAAATTGTGAATGGCAATTGAGTCGTGGTAAAAAAACAAGGAAATCTAAAGAAGCGCCCATAATTGCCGATTGATACTTTTCGTCTAATGTTCCTTTACTTTAACTTTCATAAGTGAAGACCTCCCTCGACCGCAGCTCTAGCAATTCAAAAAGAGGTAGATGATGTTTTTCACTTTTCTTTTGAAAGCTTACTTAAAAACAAAAATAGTATTAAAATAATTGTAGTAAGTACTTTTTAGAAAAAGTCTCAATCTAATCAGGGTCTTATGATTTTACTAAACCATGACTCTCTGGTCTCACTAGCGCCAGTAGTTTCTCTTTCTCCCATTCGCAGCTGATTTAACCTAGTGACAGCTAGCTAAATCACCAACACTTTTTTGTTTCATCTGCCATCCGCCGTTTACATAAAAGAGAATTTTCTAAAATAAAAATTAAATATTTCTTTTTGATTGAATATCCGTAAAATGCGTTTATCAATTATAAATTTTTTCAAAGACACCGTACCCGGTCATATATTTCGTGGTAAACGAAGACTTGTTAAACCGGTAAGTAAAAAAGCAATGGAAACATTAACAAGGGAATACGACCGCCAAGAAGGTATCATGCTTCTTTTAAGAAATCCATATTTAACTCAGGTAAATAAACCTATTTCCAGAATAAATCAGTATACTGATTTTCTTTTATTGTAGGAGGAATCTTCCGGTCATGCTAAAGTTTTCGGTAAACGAGAATCCATGGTGCGACAATGGCAAGACAATCAGGCCATGAGTAAAATGAAGCCTCATATCACATTGGAGGATCGCTTGAATCACCTAAGAGTCAAAGAAGCTTGGGACTAATAATTTAACGCTGTTTTTTTTGTTAAGATGGCATTTTTATTTAATAATAGAACTGGGGAAAATATTTAAGTTTATGTCCGTAATTTAGTTTTGTATATGGACATGAATTTAGAATATCCTGGTGAAAGATATGAACTGATTTTTTTTCTTATTTTATAAGCTTTATTATGTAATAGAAAATGAGGAAGAATAGGTTTATAATATAGTAGTTGTCGTGAAGAGAAAATTTCTAAAGATATGCCAATTTTCAAATAGTTCTGCTTATATGGTCCCACAGGTCCAGGTTCCTACGACTGTGGGCATACTTCTGGCACCAAAAGTTTCTTTCACGCCAAGTGAATCGCGTCAAATATTTCATACTTTTAAATCGGAATGTTTCTATCTGCGGCCTTTAACAAGATCCATAGACAGAATTGCGGGACCCACTTATCCCCATATATATTGATTAGCTGAGATTGATGTCGGGTTTTTTTAAACAAATTTGAACTTAAAAGAAACTGAACAACTATTTTCTTAAATTAAGTTACACAATCTGCTCAAATTCCAATTAAAATATCGATATATTTCTATTGAAATATTCCGACATTCCGACAGATTTCGGAATAAATTATTAAATGTAATAATTTTCTTGTAAAAGCAAAGCTCTAATCGGATTATGTTACTTACTTTATGGAATTTGTACTTTGCACTATGAACTATGAATTTCCAAGAAAAAATAAATGTGTTTCCCACAGCTCATACGTTACTAATTCATTTCTAGAAAATTGAAAAAAAAAAAAAACAAATGCATTCTCTTAACAAAAACGAACGTAATTAAAAAAAACAATCTTACATTTTATTTATTTTAAAAAATAGGTACTCAATATTTTATGTCGTTTAGGTAAATTTACTTTGATGTTGAATAGTGTCGTTCCATGTGATGCAGGATTTCGAAGCCTACCTCCACCATAATGAGAATTATGATCATCCATTCCAGACGGATGTGATGTTTGTCATTTAAATTGTGCGAAATCAATTCGGCCAGCTCGACGCAATGATTGATTTTTTCGTTCATAACTTTAGTCCTGCGAGTGATGCTGAAATACGAACAAACTTGTATGTACAATGTTTCCAGTTCCTCGCGATCCCAATAAAAATCAGGAGTGTCAAGCAAATCTGAGCTCAGATTTATCATGTGCCGCAGAGCAAACAGCTCTCCGGTCATACGCAGTGCTTGGGCACGATCAATCTTGATTCGGCGACCTTTTTTAAGGTCTTCAGTTAGATATTCCATATCATCGATATACCTTTCCAAGGTAGCCTCCCAGATTCCCAGTTTTATAGATGTTGCCATCGCATTTGAGAATGTATATTTCTCCAAGAATGTTTGATCTCCTTTGGATAGGAAAAATTTACCATTTTTAAAAAGAGCCTGAGTTGCACTTGATGGGGAATTTTCGTCCTCAAGCTGAGGGATATAGGTGTACGGCATTATTTCACTCTCACCCTTGACTAGAGCTTTCAGATAGCCATCTTTTTCGTAAGGTTTCAAAAACGAAAGCACATTATTCGCCTCCAATTCGTTGAAATTCCACATGACAACAGATCCTTCACGGAAGAAAAATATATCTCTTGCTTCTCCATTCACCATATATTTGGCAGTTACATACAGGACATCCTGTTCAGCTCCAAGATTGTCGGTAGAAAAAAATTTCTTAGCAGCATACAAGTTTTGCTCCTCCAATCCGCTGACTAATCTCTCCAGATCATATTGCTCGGCCGTGGAAAATGCGGTTACGTTGAAAAATCCTTGAGCAGCAAGGTCTTCTTCTTCGTTGCGTTTTTTGCGAGTGATACGCTTTTTGATTTGCAGCCCTGGAACTGTGTTTTGATGTACGGCACGACATTGCGGTGTGAATTTAGAAACAGATGAGACTTTTTGGAAATTACCAAATATACTTGGCTTGGCTGCTACTGTCACAGATAAAAATCCCCTTCGTCCAGAAGTTTGTGCGATGACAGCAAATCCTTTTGTGAATAGAGCTCGTGTGAAATTCATTTTGTACTAATATTTGATTTATGAATGCGACCTATGTGATGAAATCGAGCATATTTCACTGGCAGGCGGCAATTAAGAGGGTGGCGAAGATGACTGGAAGGTTATTTAACAATTCATAGAAAAATTACAAAGTATCAAGTCCAACTGAAAGTGACAGTCAAAGAACATGCACACTCTTGACAGATGCAGCACGTTTTGCAGCTTTATGACGTACCCTATTTTGCAGCGCTACCTCCATCTGAATACTCAGGTCTGTTTGGTAACATGAAATTTCTTACAATTTTCTGTCAAAACCCATAAGGAAAAACACAATTTTGCGAAACTTGGTGCAATTTCAGTTGACCCCGGCACAGGGACTTAAAAAGTGTAGTACGTATGGTACATTACTTTTTAAGAAAATTGGTACTATAATAAAATTTATTTTAAAACAGAATAAGTGGCCACCCCGACTATTAAAATGGAACCTACAATTTTTTTGAACAACAAATTTCGTGAATTTCGCGATGGAAATAAATACATGTGTAGGTAAGTACTTATTTACTGTCTCAATATCCAAATTTGATCTTATGTTTGTTTAAATGAGATTATTTTCACTTTTGCATTTTTCAACATCTGCCGAGTATGGCGTGCAAGCAAGAACAAGATAGACGTGCTATAATAAATAGGTATATTATCTTGTACACTTAACGGTATAGTTTTACAATTACTGTGGGATTATCGAAATTTGTTAAAGCCTCACCAGCAGACAAAAAATGTTTGAAATTTTTGTTTGTAAATTTACGACACGATTGATAGCATTTTGTAGAAACACATCTTTTGTAAATCCATTTATTTTCTAAGGTTCGACATATTTTTCTTTATTTAAATCGATAGAGGTATACCTATATTTTAGAACAATTTGTTTGCTGGTTGCAATTGGCTGTTTCTTGCAAAATTAAAATTAAAAAATTAAATTAAGTAGATATGTACATTCATTGTAGGTATTTCAAGATATTTTTAAGCTTGAATCTAATAATTTTTAAATATTTAAGTTAATGATGAAATTAATATAGTGAAGGAAAAAGTTAGTTTTTCTCATCACTGAATAGTACAATAATATGTCGACTAAATACGTACGGTTGTAGGTACTTATAATTGTTGTCTAACTTTGGAAAGCCGTCCATGTTATAGATAAACATTTTTATTTGATTTTTAAGAGCTATCTAAATAAGACAATTCGGACTCGGATTGTCCCAACCTTGAATAATGTAACATTTTATTTAATAATATAAAGCATTTTTCGAACTACAGTAGAATCTCGGAAAGATGAACGGTTCTATAAGATGAACATCTCGGAAAGATGAACGAAATATTTCCACTTTTGAGTGTTCAAAAAGATGAACAGGTTGAAATTCTGTACTCGAAAAGATGAAAACTTTATTCCAAACATTATAATGTTCTTTTTCTTTGCATTTAGTTCCTCCTGAAAAGTGTTTTGGGGCTTATTTTAACTTAATGTTTTTATTTATAACCATATCTTTTTCCTCAACCAAATGTTGATGCTCGAAAAGATGAACAATTTGAAAAGATGAACGGGCCCTGTCTTATATCTGTTCATCTTTTTGAGATTCTACGGTATTTCTAATAGACCGAGAGCCCACAACAAATTTTGGGTGTGAATGATAGCAAAAATTAACTCGTATTTTTATATACATATGTACATATTATGTAGATCTTAACTTTTCATATGCAAATATGAAAGTCGTTTGTCGGTAACGGTGCATTGAAAATGAGTTTTTTTTAAGCCCAGATAAAAAGTATAGCAACTAAATCCTTATATTTAGTAAAAAGATCTGCGCCCCCTAAACATGCAAATGGGGTCCAAGACGTCTTTGATGGGGTCTTCTGCATCCAAGACAAACCCAAATATGAGTATGAAACCGGTCTCTAAATAATATGTGATAGCATTTAGAAATATCTTCTCACTGATAGAAGCTTCCCCTCTGATAACATATTATATAGTCCAAGAATTTTTCCATGGGGCAGCTTATCTATCAGATGCGTTAAAATGATGCAGTTTATCGACAAAGGCCCCAAACACGGCATGCAAGACTTTCATATTTGAATACAAAAAGTAAAGATCTATTTAAAAATACCAGTGAATTTTTGCTATCACTCACACAAAAATAGCTGGGGGCTCTTATTCTATAACTATTTTGATCTATTTAGACACTGTCTAACTAGTAAAAAATCTAATAAATACGCCTGATAAAATTTTTAAGTTCACTTTTGGTCGAAATTGAGATTTTGATGCCATCTTCTTAAGAAACACATTCCACTCAAATTACATTATTAATTTTTTCCAATGTATCGTAGTTTTTGCATAATACTAAAGAGAAAATCAGTTTTTATATAGAGCCTTATGTAATTTCTTTTTGTTTTTTTGGTCTCGTGTAAAATTTGGCAAAGTGGACTTAGCAGTTTTACGTATCAAGCGGACGAATAAGTTTTCAATTTAAATAAAACAAGACGATTTAGTAATAAACTAAATATTCTAGATAAAAAAAATTATTTATAAGAATAATTGTGTAAATGAGTTTAATTTAAACAGCCGTATGATGAATTCCATCGAAATCTTAAAAACTTTTATGAATCCCGAAAAGAACTATTGCTGAATCCGTTCGTAATGGCAATTTGTATGAGATTTTCCACTCCCATGGATTCTATGATAGTTTTTTTTTCGGCAGAAGTAACAAGTTTCCGATTACAATGAACTGTTTATAACTGTAAACTTAGACTCTATAGAATTAAAAAATCTTCATCTATTGTGGGTAACAACAATAGATTTTAAGTTTCTGCACTGCAAATAAACATACATATTAGAGTCACAAATTATTTTGTATTTCATTGGGAGAGTTTTTAAACAGTGATTTTTCAACAGTTTATATTTTTTTTTTAATTGGAAACATTTTATCTCCTTCAATCATAACAAAAATTTATTATTTTTGGTCTCATTAGATTCAGCATTAAAAAAATACATTGAAATCATGTGCCTATATTCAATTTTTTTTTAATTTTTGAGGTATTTGCCCTTTACTACAACCAGTAAAGCAGAACAAAATAATGGTCTTATTTGATCAGTACTTATCATGTAAAAAAATGGAGTCTGAATAAGAGGGCAAAACGTTTGTGATTTTCTCAAAACTACGAAAATTGAGTTAGGTGATTCTTGCATTGAGGTTGACAAAGTGTGGTCCCACACTAAACTGCATCTAGCTCCAAATTTACTTGTTTTCTTAGCAAATACAGTAATACATCTTCAAAAGTTATCATGTATATCCTTATTTTATTCTTATTGCTAAAGTTTTGCAGTAAAATCAGTTGAATTCCTCCCCCTAAAACAATTCAACCATAATACTCGGACTTTAAGAAATACAAGCCTAACTTGGGACGTATTGTTGAGTATAGAATTTCCTTCTTTAGTCGCGCACCACAAATATCGAATGCCTTATCGGATTCTATTTTTAAATTCCATTTAAATATTCAAAAGTTCAAAACCAAAGTGTGCATCGGTATCGCCTTTTACATGCTTACCTATTTCCTTAATGTTCACATTGTGTGGAATTTTAACTTTCCACGTATACCATCTAAAAAAAAACAAAAAAAAAACCTACAACGCAACGCAAAATTCAATTGAATTCGAGCTTACAATCAGATTTCTATAATGACTCATCCCACATATTTGTATGTTTTTTCCATCGTGAATCACTCTTTTTTTCAATCAACCTTAATTTAATAAATTTTTGTTTGGTACATAGTTTTGTTGTGTTTATTTTGGAATACTAAAAAATATAAAATATACAAATTTTACTTTTTGGGATAACGAATGGTGCAGATAAAAGAGAAAAAGGTATTTTTTTGTGTGGTATTTTGTATTTGTTGGGATTTTTTTGTTGTTACTTTCATAAATGCGATAAAAAACTTTTGTTCTTTTTCGTCGTAATTGCATCGTCATTCGTCGTCATAGTTCGTCGTCCAGCATTATTATAACATAGATACATTTAAATGTTGTCCTTCTTTCAAAACCAGTTAATTACTAAGGGACTATTACATTAAGCCGACAATAATAATGATATAAGAATATAAAAACAATAATAATAATTATTACATAATATAAAATAAACTGGAGACAATTTGTTTGTTTTAAATAAAATAAATGAAACACATATATATGTATTTACATATATATATATAAATATATATATATATATCTATCGCTACGAATACAAAATTCTGTGTTGAATCCAGACATATAGTTCTTTGCTTTTTAGTCCTTGCGCCTTTTCCTACGTTCAATGCAAATATTTTTCTTGATTTAAGATCAACTAGGCTTCCGTTTCTGCGCCTTTTAATCTCAGCCTGGCAAAGTCCTCAAAGATGATATCATCATCTTGTCCGTTGTCGTCGCCATCTAGTTGAATTAGATTGGTTGTTGGAACTTCAGCAGCATTCTCTGCCGTCAGACCGGCATTGGCCGCCTGTAGACTGCGTCTTGGTGACCTTTCTGATATAATTGGATCTGTATCGTCCTCTGGCTTTGGGTGCATGAGGATAAATGGCAGCTCCGCAACCAAGTCGCCTCCCAAAAGTGGGCCACTAATAAAAAGTTTCACCTTCACCTTGTAGTGCACAATGATGCCCAGACTCTCACGCTGTGTTGGATCAGCAATGATTGTGCTCGAGGCCAAATTTGTGTCTTCGTGCTTTAACTGACCATCCAAAGCGAGACCCCACTTATCCTTGTTGTTGGCCAGAAGCGGTGTCAATTCGAAGACCTTCGATAGCGTGAAGCCGGGTTGCACTTGAACTCCGTCCTCCGACTCGGTTTCTGCCACAACACACTTATACTGCGCCGTGGAGAACAGGCAAATGTCAGCAAACTGGCGCACCAACACCTTTATCTTCTTCACGGTGCGATTGGAATTGTTGGCGATATGAACATTGACACAAATCGACTCACCATGGTGGTACAGCTCTTTGTCCAGGCTGGCCTCCAGGTGAATTTTATTTGGTTTCAGCATAAACTCTTTGCTTACCTCAATCGAGGGCTGCTCGCCAAGTTTCGACGGGGCGTACATTATTTTGCGTATAGCCAGGCGTACGGAGTTTCTCTTGTGTGGTTTGTCATCGACATTTTCGCCCACGAACGCTTTCAGTTCGTAGTCTACTCCGCACGGTTTGCCTGTGTCACCCGGTGCCGGCTGCAACGACACAGATGCTGGACAATACGGAGGAACTTCGAAAAAGAATGGATATGCATTAGGGCCAAGCTTCTTTATCAGCCTCTCCTGTAGCCGAGTCAAGGGCCGTTCTGATTCCATTATAGGGAATATCTGTTCGCTGGCCAGGTAGAGGTCTTTTCGGAACGTCAGTCCCAGAACGTCCAAATCCTCGCGACCATACCTGAATGCCGCTAATACTTGACCGAATACCTTGCGATCTTTCACATAATCTGGCTCAATCAAAACCACTCCATCGATGGGATCCACATGGGAAACATGATCGACGAAGTCCCGTTTGCCCAAATACACTGTTATTTTGCCATTGGACGAACTCTTTTTGAAGACTCGTGTCGCCTGTCGCTTCGAACTGCCATCGTCAATGTCCGGATCCGGTGAAGGCTGCGGGGATCGATGTAGACCTGAATTAATCATACTTCTGCCGAATAAAAATGAAAAATTCTATGAATATATGTACTAAACGATTGTAGAAACTTTTTCCTTCTATTATTACTTTTTTATTTTTTAATACTTGCGTTGCGGGGCGTGCGTGACGCGAGAGTAATGAATGGAATTTCGTTTAATGTTTATCTCTCTGGAAGCAGCAGTAGATATAAATTTTTTGTTCGTTTCGTTTGTTTTTTTTTCTTTTAAGTCAATAAAAATATGTACATCGGCGGGTTTCCTTTTTTATGAGCGAGCTGTTGTTGATTCTGAGTTAACTTATTTTTTTTTTAATCGCTTCTTATTCTTATGCACACTTTTGTAATTTGTATATTATTAATTTTCAAACAATAGTTTGTAGTTAGGAGAGGAAAAAAACATTCAAAAGTTGGTTATATTTTTATGAAAAATGTTAAAATTAATTAATTGAAATGACGAACATAAACGCCCAAATATTTATCTAAACTCATTTTTCTTGGCAAATGTCAACTTTTTCTTGAGTGTGCGATGTATGTATGGTTGTGTGTGTGTGCACTGCTGGTTGATTGCGGTGGGTGACAAATGATTTTTTCCTGGAAGTTCCCTTTGTCGACGGAAGCGCCAATGGTGGTGGGAAATTTTGAATAAAGCAACCGGTAGAAAAGTCAGATGTGCGTTCTTTTACTCAACAAGTTTTTATTTGTGTTGTTCTTTCAAAAAAACTGAAACTTGAAGGGGGATGACAAAAGGTCGTTTGTTCGTCTCCATTCACACGAGAAAACTGAGTTTCAAGCAATTTTCAGTTTTTAGGAGAGAAGGACACCCAAGTAACAGGAGTCAACGGTCTATGATTAGTGGAGTTTCCTCGTGTAGGATGTATAAAACCCGTCAACACAGCGCAGTGGAAAATTGTTAGAAATTTTAAATTATCAAACAGACATCAAATTATGGGCAAATTTCCATCCTAGAAGTTAAGCTTAAGCACTGCAGAAAATTTCGTACGATTTTGTTGCTTCGTTCTCAAGTGAAAGGTGTATTGAAGAAATTAAAAGCAATCGTCATCAAATATGCAACAACTTGTTTCCTCTTGTGAAACGGGACACATAATTCTGCCAACAAATTGGTTAGACTGCTTTTAAACGATGCAATCACCCTTTGAGATTTTTAAGGGCGGGGGACGTATGTGGTGGCCGGGGTAGACAAAATTGCTGAGGTTAAAGCCTCAACTACATAAGCCAAAAAAGTGAAAAAGTGCAAAAGTGAAAATTTTTAAATTGATTTTGTGATAGTTTTTCTGACTAGAAAACTTATAAAAATGATGCAGAAAGCTTAAATTTTGGTTTAAAAACAAATGTGTGTATTCTTTTTCACAAAACAACGGCGCTAGCGGTAAAAAAAATATTTTTACGCCTTAAAAATCTTTAAGCCTTAAAAAAACCGCAGAGTTATCGCCCTTTCTTCTTTGTGCCTTTTCGTGTCTTTTGAGACATAAGCAGAGTAAAGAGTGTGAAGATATTTTTCCTTTTCATTTAACAAAAATTGCAGCTATTAAAATTCGCAGCGTTTAAAAGTATCTCTGCAACCGAAAGGAAAACAAAAAAGACGCCGCTTAAAAATCGCAGTAGTCTAAAAGCAGTCTACACGATGGTAGGGGAAAATGAACGCACCATTGGTGATTTGTGAAAACGGTAAAAAAGTTTGGAAAGAGAAGGCGCAAATTGCAAAACTAGTTGTTCGTGTTTATTTTTCTGACATCCGAAAAGGAAACCGAAATATGAAAGTCCCTGCAAAAATTAAGCAAGGTGAAAATTAAAATAATTAAAATAAACAATAAATACACAACATGGAAAATGTTTTGTTTTCGAATTTGAAGAAATTATACGATACTGAACTGTATAGCTGTGTGATTCCTGTGGTAAAATAGCTAACTTCCTTTAAAGTTAAATATAAATTAAACCTTTTTTCTCAACTAGGCCAGTCTTCTAACAACGGTCTACCAAAATGATAGATTAATTGCAACGCCCGAACAGGAGTACCAGGTATTGTTGTTTCGGGGAGATGCTTACTATCACGAACGAAGGTTTCGACTGGCTGCCACTCATTTGCATTCGGCTCTGACGATGCGGAAGACCTTGCTGCGTCGTAAAAATCCCAGTTTTGATTGGATTGAAAACACCTATGACCAGTTTACGGAAATAGAAATCAAGTATCGTCTGGCTATTTGCTATCGTGAGCTAAATGACTCTAATTTAGCTATTTCGACTTTGCAATCGATTCCGAGTAAGTCTAGACTGCCAAAAATTAACATGCTTCTGGCTAAGCTACAACATCGTCAGTCAAGAAATCCATCTGAAGCTATAACTTCTTACAAAGACGTACTACGTGATTGTCCGATGGCCATGGAAGCAATAAGTTCTCTCTTGGAAATCGGCGTGGATGGAATTGAAGTCAATTCGTTAGTTGTGAATGGTAAGCAGTTGAAAGATTTAAATTGAAAAGTATAGATAGTGTGATATAGTGATATTTGACGCAATCGAAATTTTGTTACCTTGCGGTCCCTTTTTCGTTTCTACTAATAAATAAATTAGTGGCGTAACAGCTCGTAATAAAACAGGACCTAGTGACAACTAGGTATTCCTGTGTGCATCTTGTTAGTCTTCAGAAATTGAGGCTGTGAGCCTATCACTTTTTTACAGAAGCCCTTGGGTAGACTGGAATTCGTTTCCCACACTCCGGCGTTTCAGTGCAATAACCAGCACAGCTAAACAATACACCACGGGGTATTTATTATTCTTATTTATACTAATCTACAGTCGTATCTTTTTTAATATCTTATTATACATTATCTACTCGTTGTAAAAAACGATTATTGACATTTTATTATGTGTCCGAGTTCTAAATTAGTCTTTTTCTCTAACTTTGCTTTGAACGTTAGGCACGTTTCCCTTCACTTTCAACAGAGAATTCCTATATTAGATAAGATTATAACATTTCTTTTTTTTGAATAATTGTAGTTAGCTCGGCTCCAAAAAATGTGGAATGGTTAAGTTCCTGGATAAAAGGACACGCTCAAATGTACGTTCATAAACATCTGGAAGCGTCGAAAACATTCCAATCAATTAATGAAAACACAAAACTCCACCAAAATGATTATATCTTGACGTTAATTGGAAAAGCTCTTTATTATAATGGACATCATGCTCAAGCGCAGCAGTATCTGGAAACAGCACACATGATAAGTCCCTATAGCACAGAACATATAATGCCACTTGCTGTCGTATATGAGAGAAATAATAATCTACCAGAGTTGGAAAAATTGGCTAGCCAGCAATCCAACATCAATGAATTTAGTTCGGAAAATTGGTTTGTAATGGCAGAGAGCTTATCGGCGAATGGAAAATATGAGAAGGCTTCATATTTTACCCATAAAGCAATATCGGTTGATCCTACAAATGTTGAAGCGTATCTTTTGCGCGGAAAAATATTTCTTCAATTAAAGCGATTTAAAGAAGCCATTCACTACTATCGAACAGTTCAGAGTTTGGCTAACTATCGTTTTGAGATATATAAAGGTCTTGCGGGCTGTTATATCGGGCTTAAGCGTCTGAAAGATGCGCAGACAATATGCGCCTTGGCTGCGCGCTATTTTAGGAACTGCCCAAGGAGCTATGTGGTGAGAATTTTATATTTTTGTTTTATTTTACTCAGTCTCATAGTAATTAATTTAATTAAAAAAAAAAACAATAAATAGCTTCTTGCCAGTACCCTTTTGTACTCTTCAAATACGGTTACAAAACGTCAGGCAAAGACTTTCATCAATCGGGCTTTAGAAATTGACCAGTACTACTTTCCAGCCGTATCGGCAATGGCAGAGATCCTCCAATCTGAAGGAGAAACATCAGAAGCTATAAAGCTGTTAAAAAAACAAGCAGCTAGCTATCCCAGTTGCAAGCTTTTCACAATGTTAGGAGATATTTTAAGTAGCGAAAAAGACTTGGATGGTGCTTTGGAGTATTATACCATTGCTTTGAGGTTTATATAAATGAAAAAAAAAAAATATCTTAAACTGAAAATAAAACTTTAATTTTTTAGCATGGAACCAACAAACCACAGAGCTTTGGAAGGTGTAAATGCCCTTGGACAGGCATCTGAAACTACAACAAAGCAAGATGAGTGTTCATTGGCTACAACTTCACAGGATGAAGAATGGCCAATTGACTATGATGAGCCATCAATTGAGGCAGTTGAGTTTTCATCAACAGCTGCTGCTAATCCAGATGGAGAATCAGAAAGTGATCCGATTTGGTCGGATGTAGATGCTTAAGCTAGCATTTTGTTTGCTCTTTTAAATACTTTAATACAATATACATATTTCATTTATTACTATCCATTATAAGCAAATTATTCGCAAAGTAGAATGGCTGTTCACATTCACATTATCTTGATATTTTATTTTCAATTTATTTTCATTTTGTGAAATTTCATGCGACAATCAAAATCTCCTGTTTTTTTTTGCGAAGAAATCGAGGTATCCGTTCTGATTAACATTTCGACAGATCTGTATCGACAGAAATGTATCACATATCACCTTGTTACTACGCAACGTTTTAAGTAAAAAATTTTGACATTTACGTGTTAAATTTCTTTCGAATATTTCTATAAGAAATATTTGCGTGATTATTTTAAGAAAATGGAAATAAAAATATACTTCATTCATTTTGTTCCTGAACGAATACCGGTGAAAGTTTGATATTTCAAAAACCAGTCCAACAACGTCTACAAATTATTGGCATTTATGTATTTATTAGCAATGTCCCACGAAGAAAAGATCTCTGAGTGCTCAGACTACGCGGTAAATCTAGTACGTTTCTGATCAACAGATCAAAGTGGAGTAGGATTTTTGTCCAACACTCTCCATAGATGAGACGACAGTAGAAGAATTCTCTAGATGGAATCAACTTTGGCGGTTCAGGTCCAGTAAGGCCCATTTATTTTGTTTTCGATGCTTTCTAATGGCAGCATGATAGTGGGATAAAATGTTAGTTCATCCAACTTCTTACCACAATATTTCCTATTGACTCGAAAAGATACCTGTAGATACGAAGAAGGAAATATTGAAGTAGAGTCGGTGCTTAGAATATGATTTTACTACTTCTGAAAATTGTTTACAGGCGACGCAAGCCGATAAACTAATAAACTGAAGTCCCAACAATTTGGTCAGCAGAAAATGTATGACTGATGAATGGAATGTTAGTATCGTTTTCCCGGTGCACAACAAAGTACATTTTAACTTCGGAGGAACAACAAACTGATAGCTCCCTATCAGCCCGGTTTTAATTCATAAGTAACCAAATTTTACACACTCCCTGAGATACCCAACTACTAAAACTATGACAATTGATTAGTAAAATCCCATTCCGAACGAATAAGAAAAACATTAAACGTCCTAGATATACCCAGTCTTGTTTTACGGCACTAGGGGATGTACTTTCATCAAATTCGGATGACTCCTGTTTGCGTTGACTGAATAAGAAAGAGAAGATTGAACGCCGATCTCTACGAGGTTTACAGCGACTTCGCAATAGTTCATCGAATGCGACTCAAATGGCCAGGGAATGAAGAACGGCTCACATTCTTCAAATCTAACCAGAGGGACAACGTAGTAGCAGATCACATCGTCTTAAATTTTTCAATTGGAATGGGACCTTAACCAACTAGGAGTGCACAACTAGAGGGAGTTAGCTGTAGAGGCGTCTTGATTGAGCCCTTGAATTGTAACACAATCCAAGTAAGTAAAAAACCTATTAGTCCATTAAATCTTTTTTTAAATTATGAGTATATTTTTATTATTAAAACTTGTGTTACAAACCAATTCTAGTATAATAATACATAAATATGATCTTTAAGGCGAAAATACCAACTTAATATTCCATAGATAAAGAATGTTAGTAGTTTTCTCATCTTAATTATTTTGAAACTTGAATAGAATTAATGCGTGCCTCTAATTTGTTGACTTCCTTATTAACATTTTCCAAATTATTTGCAAATGTCTCTTGCACAGAGTTCAACAAAGTTTTGTTATTTGACAAACTTCTGGAAATAGAGTTTTGAGTTTCTTCGACCTCTGCAATGATTTTTGCGAAATTCATAGCATATTTATGTAGGGACTCTAATGCCTGCATTCGTTCAATAATATCGGGTAAAATTTCAGCAATACTTTCAGTTCTCTTAGCGATATCATATAACTCGCAAACTTTTTGATCTCTTTTAGCATCATCAGCTGAACCACTCGATTTGTCAGCAACTGCGTCCATCTTAGTGGCCAAGTTGACAAGACGGGTTTCAATTTGATTCAGTTGATTAGGTTGAAGGAGAGCTGCCTTGGTACTCAATTGTCTTACAGCTTCGATTAAATTTGAAGTACCGGTACTAACAGCAAGTCTGCTTAATTTTTCTGGGTTTACGCCAACTGCTTTTTCCAACTCGTGTAAACGATGTTCTAACTTTGCTACACGTGCGGAAGCAGCCAAATCCGCATTTGGAAGCTTATATGCAGTAAGAACACCTGATGTCTTGTATTCTTCAACTTGGTTAATTAATTTTTGGACTTCTTGGTCGTTTGCACCTGTGTGTTCTTGACCAAGCACTTGTTCCAATCGAAGAGAATCAATTACTTTTTTTGCAGTTGATATTATTATCGCAACTGCATCGTACGACTCTCTTTCTTCTTGATCGATCTTTTTTTCATCTCGCATTGAATCTATTTCTTCCAACAAATCGTTCATCTCAGATTGTAGCCGTCGACACTTTTGTACCGGTGTCTCTTTTTCTTTGTCAAAATCTGTGGATAAAATTTCATATCCCTTACGATATTTCTTGCCAATGCAATCAGAAAAATCTACGTTACTTTCCAATTGTTTGCCCTTAAACTTGCCAAAAGAGTCTTGGGCGGAAATATGTACATATTGAATGAACTCGGTGTCGGGTTCTTCCTCATAATAGTCAGAAGTGTCGGTCTCTGGCGCATCTGGGGTTTCATAAACATCGGGTTGGTCATATGCAATGCCTGGCAAGTTTTCAAACTTAGGATCTGCCATAATTTAATCAGTATTTTTTTCTATAAGAACCAAGAACTTTATTATGGAAAATGTGAAAGTTTTTTTAAAATCAATGCGAACCTGCGAATTTTCAATTTTTCCTTGAAAACGATGACGAATTCTTTGAATAAAATCAACAAAATCGGACACACAGAACAGAAAAACAAATTGTATGATTTTTCACTGATTCAACTTTGTGGGTCTTTTTTGGATTCTTTCAAAACGGAGTAGCTTATGCACACTACAGAAATTTTTTATTTTACAGAAATTTTCTGTTCTGTTCGTTTTATCGTGTACTGTCACAAACTGAAAATATCTATAAATTGGTGTTGGATTTTCGACCTAGGTTTGTTAGTCACGACAGAAAATAATTGTGCTTCAAATCGAAAAATTTTATTTAGGTACTTTGACTTTTTTGACGTTTTCCAATTCCCACCAATCGTAGACCGTTCATTCCTCTTACTTGGTGCCCTTCTCTCCTAAAAACTGAAAGTTGCTGGAAACTGAGTTTCCTTGTGTGAAAGGGGACCAAAATTGACAATTCCTGAGTTAAACCGGTGTCAAATTGTCAACGACAACATCGAATGTTGAAAGATTCATTGCGCTTGAGTCGACATCGCGTCAGTGAGTTTATTTATTTTTTTTTTTTTTTTTTTATTACACGATGATTCTTTGCGTCTGACTCTTTTCGAACATAACGATTGCGAAAGAGAAAAAAGATGAGACGGAAGACCAGTTGCCCTGTGAGTCGTGGGCCAAGATTTCTGAGACTCTTTTTGACGTTTCTTTTTATATAACTTTATTTTGATGATTTTCAAAGGGAAATTCGAAAAAGCGTCAGGCGCAAAGAATCATCGTGTAATAGCGTGCGACTCACAGGATGATTTTCAAAGAGAAATTCGGAAAATGAGTCAGACGCAAAGAATCATCGTGTAATAGGGGACTTTGGTATGGGACCTCTAGTGAAAAACAAAATTAAATTTTAAATTAAATTGTATAAATTAAAATCTAAAATATAGTACTAAATTCAGCTAGTACTTCTTTTCTAGCAGACAGTTTAGTAACAAGATTAAAAAGAGGCAGCACTTGTACTATCTGTCAAAGCATTTTTTGACGTAACCTCAAATACAAATATTTCCATCAGTACGGTTTGCAGTAGAACATATACATATATCAATAAATTAAAATTAAAGATGTCCCGAGCTTTTCGACCTAAAAACTGTGCTAGAGTCTTGCACAAAGTCAAAGAGGTCTTGGCACCTTCAGAAAACGAAACATACTTAATCAACCGCAATCCCAGGAACCTGGAAAAACTTCGTATAGCCTACAAACCGGTGGGTTATCATTTGGAAAAACCAGGCAAGAGCTTTTGGCACAAGTTGGAGCTTACTGTTTCTGGAAAATATGTCACTGCTGAAGTAAAACATTTCGAGAATGGTCCCGTGCTCTCGGCTAGTACATCTGAGTGGGCTATCAAAAAGCATCTGTTCAGAACCAAGGACACATCTGCATTTGTAAATCTAGGACGTGTGCTAGCCCAACGTTGCCTTCAAGCAGGCATCACCGAGATGACTTGCAACATTGAAGCTGTTCCAAATGGCAGAGTAGATAAATTCTTAAAAATTATGGAAGAAAATGGAGTAACACTACAAGAACCCGAAAGGTTCAAAACTCCACACCCTTGGGATGCCTATAGACAAGAAAAATTCTGGGAAACAACAGATTAGATTTAGCTTTGTGTAATTTTTATTTTAAGTTCAATAAAATGTACATTGCAATCAATTTAATTTAACTCTCGTATTTGTGTTTGATGTCGTTCCAGAGTTTCTGTGGGGAGAATATTTCAAGTTACATAATGCGCATGGGGAAAATTAATAATTTGTCTACTTACACCACGATTTGCAGATGTGAAGATAGCTTCGGAAGCCATATCAAACGAGCGTTCGAAGAAAAACGTGGATGCCAGGATGACGATGGCAAAGGTGGAGCTCCTTTTGAAGAGGCTGTTGTAGATGGCTTTCATTTTTGAGAGATTTTATTCACAACTTTCCGTGTTCTGAAAATGAAAACTTTTCACAGTCTGGTTGGGGCTATGAAATTTTGACAGATGACGGCTGATACAAAACAGGCAGTGATGCCAAGTGTTTTTCGTTAATGACACCAAGAAAAAGGGAATTTAAGTAGTACCATGTTGTATTTAATTGATTGAAAATTCCCTTATGCTGGAAACACACTTGCGAAAATATGCGATACACAAAAAAAAATATCTAAAATCATACTAGCCATGTTTTATTCATGTCTATTATGGAATTCGCAATTCTAGATTCGCAGTGCAGTACTCTCTTTTCTCTGTACCCATTTTTCATGAAAAGAAAAGAGAACGTTGTACCGCGAGAATCACTGCGGATCCAGGTATTGCGTATTCCATAATTGACATGATTTTTTTATGGGATCAGTTTTTACTATCGCTTTTTCCTTTTCATGAATTTGTTGTATTTTTGATTCAATTTGCCATATTTGTGTCAATTGAATACCTATAGTAAATAGCTTAGAATCTGCTAGTGTATTTGTCATCAAAGAAATGTGCAAAAATAACAATGGAACTGACACAATTTTTTAAAAATTTCATTTGTTCTGAAATATTAGGTGTTTTCTTTATTGCTGCATAGCCAGCGCAGCACAAGTCTGAATAAAACGACAATTGATAGGTGTATTCCTTTACTTTGAATTTCTGTACATTTCTGTGAATTTCTGCACAAAAGTCTCAAAGTTCATATAAAAAATGCAGTTTTGGACAGAAAATCACAGTTTAAAAGTAAGGGGACGCACCTAGCGTGTAAATTACTATGACTGCTTTTAGACGATTGCGATTTTTAAGCGGCATTTCTCTTTTGATCTTCTTTCGGTTGCAAAGATGCTTTTAAACACTGCGATTTTTAATGGTTGCAATTTTTGTTAAATGAAAAGGAAATATATCTGCACACTCTTCACTCTGCTTATGTCTCAAAAAACACGAAAAGGCACAAAGAAAAATGGGCGATCACTCTGCAATTTTTTCAACCTCAGCAATTCTGTTTACCCCCGGTCACAACATACGTTCCCCGCATAGTTTCTTAAAAATCGCAAGGGGTGATTGCATCTTTTCACCTTTCACACTAGGAAACAAGTTAACTGAGTTTTTTTTTAAGATTGGATCCCCCACACCAACGCGAATTTTCGGTGACGACGACGAAAACAACAATAAGAACGTGTTGTTTTCGTTGACAACCTTATACCACGTTTTCATTGGGCCAAATGAGGTAATGTCGTTGAAAATTTCCAAATTCGATTCAAAATTATCTCATTTCCCATACAAATTCACATTTCGAAATGAGGTAATTTCAACCAAATTTGCACGAAATTGGGTTGGAAATTACGTAAAAACCTTGTGAACACACCCAAGTGGAATGCATCCGCAGTGGAAACCCAGTAGAAATATTGAAAATGTCAAAATTTGATGTATAAGAAACAGAAAGAGAACACAAGAAAAAGAAGCTATTTACTGCCAAATCAAATTCAAAATGAAATTATCTGTCAAACGAAATTAGGAAATTTGCAATAAAACACCTTTTCTGTAATTTACGAAATTAGCTCATTTCGGCTCCAATGAAAACGTAGTATTAAAGGTTCCTCCACACCAACGCGAATTTTCGGTGGCGACGACGAAAACAACAATAACAACACGTGGTTGTCAATGAAAGAACAATGTTATTATTGGCCATGTTCGTGGATCAATCCAAAGCTATCCGGATAGGTTTGTGTTGTTGTAATCCCTGGTGACAATACAGCTGATGCAACAACAACCCAACGTAACTGAAAATTTTTGGATGCGTGGATAGCCTGTCTGATAGTTTACCGAACACAAGGATTGTTTTCGTCGTCGCCACCGAAAATTCGCGTTGGTGTGGGGGAACCTTTATTTGTGATCTAAACACTGACCGTGTTCATATTAGCCACACTCCACGTGCCTCATTTTGACGTTTCGTTATTTTGTCTCGTTCCCACCTCAAGTTGTGAACACTGATCTCTATAATACACTGGATAGTGAATAGCCTATAGTGTATAACAGTTTTTGTGAGGCAAGTTTTTTAAAGGGTACCGGCCACGACCTCATATCTCGCTCTATACAAACGAAGAAAGAGATTGAAGATATTTGCCGAAATTGAGCATTTATTTGATATCAGTTGATGTCAACAAGCATTGCGGCTGTAAATATTGAAACAAATAAAAGAAAATCCAGGTCCAGTAGCGTCCATACCGCTGGCGCCGCTGTTATACTGTTATATGAGGGTACCGGCCACGACTATATTTTTGCCTCAAAAATTTTGTATGAATACACTATCCAGTGTATATAGAGATCAGTGGTTGTGAACATCTTTCAAGAAAGAACACAAGAAAATTTCCCAAAGTATAACATCTGATGTAAATAATCTGTGGAATTCTAATAGAAAGAACTCTCAATTCTCATCATTCATTTCAATTTGTTTTGTTTTAAATTTTATCCACGTTATTTTCCGGTGCATTTTTATAAACAAAGCAGAAGAACATTTATTGCTATCTATTCGCTTATAGAATATTAAAAAAAAATGTCTAATGATATTCAAATAACAAACATCAAGGAACTCCTTACAGAAATGGTAGTACCAGCCGTTCGTCCTAACGTAAACATAATTCCAGACCACATAACAATGTTGCATGGCACCAAAAGCAAAAAGCAAATGAACCGCAAACGAAAAACCAACAAAAGCACAACTCTAAATCGACGTGAGTTCCAACAACTTGGACTCCACACACTACCCACCAAGCTGTTGAAATTCAAAGATGTCCTGCCCCTCCACAAACTCTGGAAAGGCTACATAAAAGAGCATTTAAATTTGAAGAACGGCGATAACATTCCCGAGGTTCATGAGCCAAACTATGATGCATTTAGCAAGCTTTTGGTAAAGTCCGACCTGCATGGTGCTAAACTATCAGTGACCAAGTCAAAATGTCCCACTTTGGTAGGAATCTCAGGAATCGTAGTGCTTGACACAAAGAATGTTCTCAAGATTCTCGGCGAGGACAATAAACTACGCACGATACCGAAGAGTGAGTGTATTTTTGGAATGCAACTGGGCAACATCACATTCACTTTGTTTGGCAAACATTTGAATATCAGATCTGCAGAGCGGTCGGTGAAGAAAATTAAAAATTTCATTGAACCGGATTTAATGTAGGAAAATAAAAATAAATTTATTAATAAACTTGTGTTTTCTTAATGATTACTTTTCTTTTTGTTTATTAGATCCAACACATTTATCAGAGGAACCCAAGCTGCAAAAAATAGCAAATGCAATAAATGCTGTGCAGTTTTTGCTTCAAGTTTTATTGTTTATCAGGTATCCTGAAGAAATACAGTAAGTGACATTGGTAGTTGGATTAGAATACAAAAAAAATAATTTTTAGGAAAAGAATTTTATACTTAGATCTATTGGTGGCCAAAAAATTACATCTCTCTGTTCAATTATTTGAACTGTGACTGAGATATTGACCAGTATCTCTACCGACTCAATTCTATATCCAATTTATGAGCAATTTTAACTCATTACTAGATAAAATCCGTTACGTCCTTGTGGGGAAATATGACATGGCAGAGAAGAAGCCCCATAGTAACGCCTATTGCATAGCCTCTGAACTAATCTGTTTAAAAATATCAAGCATATGGAGTGATTCCAATCTAACATCTACTGGCCAAATTTGTATTGTAGCTGTAAAAGACGTGTTTGTCTATTAAGTAGTTGTAGTAGATTTTGATCGACAGTTTGCAGTAGTTGTAGTAGATTTTGTTCCACAGATTCTATAGTGGTTTTGTTGCCAAAGAAGGTGCCGAAACCTGGAGTGGATATCACTTGTGCTATAAACCAATATAAGACTACTTTACTGAGTGTTTCTGCGTACACATTTCCTTCCACCTAACCGGTTTTTGATCTATTACTCAGAAACGGCCAGATCTGCATCTTTCCGGAATGACTAGTTATGCTATGTAATTTAAAGCCAGCGGCTTTTTATTCTTGACTCTTGTAACTTTTGTCATGAAAAAGTGTTTCTCAACTTAGATGTTCGGATTCGGCAGAAAATTGTAGGTCACCCCATTTCTGCTGACAACACGTACACAGAAATGGTTGGGAGTTATAAGTCACTTGGCCCTGGTTCTCAACGAGATATCGCGCCAGCATTTAATATAAAAGCCAATAGATCAATAGCCTGCTTCTAAATTTTGATATAGCTCACTACGGAGCATGGTTTACAGATGGGAAAAACGACAATTTAAAACCAGTCTGAAAGTTCTAGAAATTGATTTCAAAGTCAGTCTCACTCTATTGACTTGAATCCGGATCTAGAAAGACTATCTATTAATGTGCCAATCGTTCATATTATGAACAAGGTGCCAAATCTGTTTGGAACACAACTATTAACTTCCTGCACAACGGACATGACCCAAATGGGACAACCTCACCTGAGCGCTGAGAATTTTTAAGACTAATTTTTTTAGATTCATTTCTCAATTTGAATTTTTATATGGTTTGCACATACGAAAGCGATAAATAAATGCAAAATAAAGAATACATTGAATTTGCTATTATTTTTCAATCATTACAATAGGTTTTCTGCTTAAACAATTAGATATTTTAAGCAAAGTTAAAATTAATAAAAATATCCAGAATCCAGATGCATATTGTGTAAAATGTGCATTTTACACAATATGTGAAAAATAAATAAAAAAAAAAATTAAGCATACGCCATATATTTTTTGCAATTTTTTTTAACGAAATCATTATTTATTTTAGGAGCAGGAGTTCAGTACGATAATAATAACACATGTTATTTATACAATTAGATGGAGAATCTTGTCCCACGAAATGATTCCTCTTCCGTCAAATTGACATTAAGTTCTCAGTGATTTTTTTTTAAGAACACGCCTAATTTATTTTCTAGATTCGTGTCTGTAACCAGCTATTCTCTTCATATACACAAAATAACTGAACGTTAAACAATCATAAAATCTAATATTTTTCAAATATACAGAATAATCGGTTCAGTTCCCACCAAACAAAATTGATCAGGGTAAACATAATAAAATAGTTTGATAGTGATAAGAGGCACTCATTGCCAGCTACATAAAACTCTTTCTTCGAAACAACATTGATCATCTGGCACGCGGGCTCCAAAGTTATGCAATAAGAAGGAATACGAAATTCTGCAAAAGATCTGCGATCTTAGAACGACGGATACTGAAATAGCTACGCAGAGGACGCTATAGAGTACAACGCGTATGAAATCTATTGCGCGATCTTACATTCCCAGAAGTGAATAAGATTTATTTATTTCGAGAATGCTTAAAAACTGTAAGATATAATATAAATATATAGTCTTAAGCTAATTTTGCAAAATAGAGCAAGACAAAAATCCAATTAAAAATTTAAAATCCTAATAAAAACATTTTCACAATACATCCATACATATGTACATATATATGAGCAAAATAAATAAAAATTAAGTATACGCCATACAATTTTTGTAATTTTTTTTTTACGAATTTATTATTTATTTTATGAGTAGGTAAGCGATCATCAGCAATATACAATATGTACGCGTTACGGTTGAGTGTAGGCAATAGTAACTAAACTCTCAACTATACCTGTGTGCGTGTTATCAGCATGAAAGGAGGGGATCTATAATTTTTAGCCGGATCCAAACGATTGAGGTGAGGAAAACTTTTTCATGGACAAGAGATACTCTAGGAGCATATGTCAATTCCTTGCATTAGGTTGTATGGTATGCTTGGAAAAAATTTCTGTTTTTAGGTGGCATAGGCAGGAACTTGATCTCCAGACCTTCAGGGCACTAACCATTACGCTACGGGCTGCTTCAACTGCTGGTTTATCTAACGAAGCTAAAATTTCGAAAAAGATCAAAGTCTGAAATCTTCTATTATTAACCAATGTTATTAATAAGTTTTGCTGAAAGAACCGCGTTATACAGTTCTAACCTACTCAGTACAAGGCGAATATAGAGCGTCGTAGAGTCACAGCCTTAGAATAAGAAGATAAGGAAGAGTTGTATTTATTTAAACTAAATAAAAAGTTGAAATAAAAGTGAGAATAGTGAAAACTCACACTATTACGAAAAAAGCCTCACTTTTGTCTCGATATTACCGTTCCTATATTTCTTCTTCTAAGGTCACAGTTATCAGAGTCAGGTTAGGTCTATTGTGTACAACAGCATCAAAATGCATGCATTTGAAGTGTACTAATTAGATTTGATGAAATATTCCCTTTTTGGTTGTTCTTATTAAAACTCTGTTATCAACAAACACCAAAATTACGTCACCATTTTTGAGTTCCCTTGAAGAGGCATTAAAACAAATAACCAAAATATGAGAAACAATCAAACTCTTCTTGGTCACAGTCAATTTATTTTATATATCCCATCCTGTCCATCGCACTCACTATTATTATATGTATATAAAACCTGTCAAAAGTCCCTACATAAGCTCGCTCAATTAGTTATTGTTGACTTGGCCAATGGACTGTACAGAAGCCGAAGAGTCGACCCCTTCAGGCGAACGGACCAAATAAAACACCTAAAGCAACAATTCAAAATGCAAACTTGCACAATCGTTTTAGCATTCTATCGACCCAACCAAAATGCACTCCACCTAGCACCTCTCAACAAGGCTCTTTACCTACTCTCTCACCCAAACTCTTCTTCATTCTTACTTCATCATCATAACAATAATTCTGAATCCAGTATCCCACCAAACACTATGGAAACCCTACAAAAGCCCCGAAGCACGAGTGTTAAATTTTACATTTCGCTTGAGCTCTACCAAATCCGTCCAAAAAATTAAATATGAAATATGTTTCCAACTCTGCACCTTTTCGAGAATTTATTTTCCACCTTAACCAGATGTTGATGCATTGTTCAGGAGGTATAGAGCTTGAGTTTTTCGTGTTTTTTTATTTCCACTACTCATGCTCGCCGCACCATCAGTCGCAAAAAAAAAAATGAAATTTCATTTATGTTGAGGAGGATGTGAAGGGAGATGGCCTTATTGAATTTTCAATGAATATTTCAAAGACTCTCTTACCCACACTTTTTATACCTATTGTTTCTCAGAACAGCCCAACAAAATAGACAGTACCGGCCAATTTAACATTGGTTTAAGGATTTAAATGTCCTACCATTATTAATTATGGAAATACATGACAAACAGTTTACACGTTCAAACTCTACGAAAATGAAATTAAAAATACAAATAGAAGTATCGTCGGGTAACAATTTGTCTGTTATACGTAGTTCAATTTATCTGTTGTTAGTTTTTTAAATTTTGTTTTAAATGTTAAAATAGTTACAACTTTAGAACAACGAATCAGTTGGAATATTATTGTTGGATAGTTTTTTAGACGTCAATGGACTCCGTAGAATTATTTTATTTTATTTAGTCTAAAAGTAGTTTTGGTATAATATTTTAGAAAGATAAATATCCTTATTTCAAAAATACTTAATTCCAAGACTAATTTCGTTTTCGGTTAGATTTTCGGGGATAGTTCCTATCGAATATGGTCATTTTGGAGTAGGAGTGAAACAAATTTCTAGAACAAGAGCTGTGCAAATTTTGGGAGTAGAAGTATTGTGGGTGTAACCAACTTATGAGTACAAGGGTTTGCAGGTGTATGCGTCTTAATATCGAACATAAAAGTCTGCCTGATTTTTTTTCTACACATTTGGTAGGGTTTGGGTTTTTCAAAAATACCGACTTTTTTTTTCAGGAGTTTATTACTTTTTTTTGGAGATTTTATGCAAATCAAAAAATTTGCTGAGGTACACCCACTGATCTCTATATACACTGGATTGTGCATTCATACAAAATTTTTGAGGCAAAAATATAGTCGTGGCCGGTACCCTCATATAACAGTATAAAAGTATACTGGACCTGGATTTTCTTTTATTTTTTTCAATATTTACAGCCGCAATGCTTCACGAGATCAACTGACATCAAATAAATGCTCATTACGGCAAATATCTTCAATCTCTTTTTTCGTTTGTATGGAGCTAGATATAAGGTCGTGGCCGGTACCCTTTCAAAAATTGCCTCACAAAAACTGTTATACATTATAGGCTATTGACTATCCAGTGTATTATAGAGATCAGTGGGTACACCTAGCTGATTTTTTTTCGAAATAATTTTGTTAACCACATTAAAAAATACTAAAAAATGCATAGGCACTAAATAATTTTCTTAAAAATGTTTACAAAATTTTATGTAAAAACAAATAATTTAAAAAACAAACGATTTCAAAAATGTGTTTCTCAAAAATTGAGATTTATCAAGGAGATCAGATTGCGTTGGTGTCAAAACAATTTCAAAAGTTTCTTAAAATCCATTTATTTCTATATTACCATTTGTTGAATTAATGTTTTTTTTAGTTTGACTGTTGACATGTTCATTTTTGTATACTTAAATATTACTACCTTACCTACTTAACCAAATTTTGGTTAGGTAGCATTAAATAATTCATATAGGTATGTAACTTATTAATTTCTTTTAAAATCATAAATATGTTTATAAAGAACCTTAAAAACCACAATGAAATCGTACATAAGAGCAAGTTCGTGCGATCCAGTCGTGCACTTTATTTTTAATGCCACTCTAGCTCTACCCATACCACCCACATTCAACAAAAGAAAGTCCATTGCGCACATTTTAAATCATGTGTCCTGTCCACCTGAATTCGTCATGTCAGTGTCACAGCAACACACAAATAATACATTATCAATTTTTTTTCGCGTGTGTCCAGTTATATCACTGAGTTTATGAAAAATAATCATTTTTACTGTACATTTCTAATATCCGGCCATAAATTTATGAAATAATTGTTTGTCAATTTGTGTAGATTGTTTTTGTAAAAAAATATATAAATTTTATTTCCTTCGATTAAAAGCTTTTTTCCTAAAACTAAAATTCGATTTGATTTCTCATTCGGCTTAATGAAATACCGTAGTTTTTCGTTTCGTTTCGTTCACTTGCGTGAATCGTGATTATTATCTTTTGCTACGGGTAAATAAAATGTTGTGCTCCTTAAATAAGTGTTTTAGTTTTTATTTTAAAGCTGTTAAAAAGTGAAATCGGATGTGTTTCATTTTACTGAATTGTTTTTCTCTGTTAGTTTCAATATTAAATTCAGTGCGCCAATATTCCTCCTTTTAATATCCAAGTGATAATTAAAGTTAGTGTGTGCCTATTGGTGAAGAAGATATTTTGGATGGTACCTAATATGATAAAATAAATATTCAGAAATTTGGTAAGTTATTTTTTAATTTATAAAAATTTATTTTTTTGAAAAAAAAATAAAATTTCTAAACGGCTAGAAAAATTAAGCGCAGGTATCTTCCATTATTTTTGATCCCAAAAATAAATTTAAAAAAATGTCCAAAAAACGCTAGGTAACAAGTTTTAAGAAAGGCGACTAAGATGTTTTAACTTTAACCAAGAAAGCAGATAGACATAATTGAGAGATCAACTTTTTCTGTCTTCCGTAATGACAAATTAGATTAAAATCAGGGTTCATAAAATATCGCTCGCGAATCATAAAATACGGATCTTTATCATTTTCGATTTATAAAAATTTATAGTTCTCTCACGAACAAACTAAATCCATTTGTTTTCTCTCGTTCGTAAGAGATCGGAAAAATAAAATTCATAAAATGGTTCGCTCGCTATCGGATCCGATAAGTTCCATTAAACAAATCATTCTTCATCAAGTATCCATTCTGTTCGGTTTTAAAGTGAGAAATTTTGAAAAAAGTAAAATAAAAATTTTAAAAACATTGAAAAAAGTGAAGAATTTTGAAAAAATTTTTGAAAAAAGTCAGATTTTAAGAAAATTCAAAAATTTTGAAAAAAGTGAAAAAATTTGAGATAATTAAAAAAATTGGAAAAAAGTCAAAAATTTTGAATAATATGGAAAATTTTGGAAAAAGTGATAAATTTTAAGAAATTCAAAATTTTGAATAAAATTTTGATAAAATTCAAAAATTTTGAAAAAAGTAAAAACTAAAACCCAGTTCACACTAGATATTCGTCACGAAATCTATGTACGATGAACTTAACAAAAAATTGCGTATTGACAAGTCATTGAGTCCAAGTGAGATCTCCGGAACGAAACGCCAATTTCTTGTAGGACTAAGTGCCGTTAAAAGCTATTTTGAAATAAATCAGTTTATTTAATGTAATATAATGATATTTATGTAAAATGACTTTTTTTATATTTGAACGGTTCGTGAACGGATCTTCAATAGAAAAATAATTTTAATGGAACCGTTAAAAAATCTTAGTTGAGATTTGATCAAACTTGAAATTACGATGCATGATAACGAAATCGAAAAAAATGGTTCTCGCAGTTCTATCCGTCTGTCTGTCGGATTCGAATGCAGCCTAACGGATGGGTCTATTTTTTTTAAAATTATATAGGTATCTACCGTTTTTGGGCATTTTTTGCAGACCAAAGTTATTAATATTAATTTTAACAGGGCCATGAAGTTGTAGTGCTCACATTAATCTTGACCTTAATTTAAATATCTAACCTGCAGAAATAGGTATTTATGGTACCTAGTTTTGGGTACTTTTTCTACTCCCTTTTCTTCGCCGTTCTCCTCGCAGCTCCAGTGGCAGTTATAGCTATAATTTTTCTATCAAATCATCATTGAAAATTTTAATTGATCTTTTCAGAATGACAGTTCTTTTTCTGAATGCTTCTGAATTTGGTACCAAAAGTCTTCTGGATGACTAATTGAAAAGGTCACCAGTTTCGTTAAAAACTGATTCAGCTCTGGTAAAAAGACAAGTGTTTTCGATAATTCATCAATTTTAGTAAAAATTCAGTTTATTTTGTACTCCACTACTGTTATAGAGCTGTAAAAGATTTGATTTTCTACCACAAAGTTCAGAGTCTACTTATACAACTAACAACCATATACATATTATGTATATGTAGATGTATCTACCTACATACATCCATTGAAACACACAAAAATGCCCTCTGCTGAAGCGAGGTGTAAACCTTGTGTGTGCTGAGTGTGTGTCGGCTGATTTTCGCGCGATCCTTTGTTTGAAATTATTCTGAAAATGGACGTTATAAGGTATTTGGATGCATATGCACTATTAAAACAATTTCTATAGCCACCCTCAGCTCGCCACTCTTATTTTGCGCGAACATTATTTTGAATAATCCATTGAATAAATGACCAAAGTTGTAGAGGGATTGTATATATGGGTAGAATTGGTTGGTGGATCCATAACGTTCCTATATGTGTGTTTATTTGGGTGCTTGAGGGTGTCAAAATTGAGTACAAGCGGTTGAGTATTCGGCGGCCATCAATGCATCACAAGGTCCGGATCCGGGTATTATTATATATACATTTATATATATTTTTTTTAAGCTGACTGAATAAAGTAGTAAAAATATTGAAAATTCAATACGAGAACACAATACAACACACGTACCTACGTACTATATTTATGTATTCTTTTGGACGTTGAAAATCCTTCCAGGCAATTTGCCAATGAACAGTCGCAGCTCAAATGGAAGCGCGAGGTTTTTATATCCACAGGTGATGGTGCGTTATTTTATATTTTATAAGCAAAAATATATCTGTATTTAACGGTATATCTTTGAATATATATTTATTTCTACAGTGCTTATTTTTTTTTTTTTTGAACACCCGGATTTTTAAGGGCGAACATATTTATTGTTTATTCATGGTGAATTGTTTCCGAGAAACAATGGAACATTTTTGTTAAAAAAAAAAACAAAATCCCGAAACAGTAGAGGTTGATGGTGTAGCTAGCGTGTGGGATGTAAATATTTCAAAATTTTATAGGAACATTTCTGTTATAATGAACCTTTCGATATATAATTGCTAAATTCTAAAAAAGTTATTTTTTTGAGTGAACTATGAATAAATGCAGCTATGTATATCCACATTTATATACTATTACTTAAAAAAAAAAAATTATCAAATACTGAACCTACAAAATATTGAAAAACTTCCTTAAGGCAGGTTTCGATAGGTGAGAGTGAATTAGAATTACCTCTCTACAAAAAAATGGGGCGGGAGTCATTTTCCATAAAGTAGAAAAGAACCTTCAGCATAAAGTCGGGAAGGAAAACATAATCAGCTGATAAGTTGGTTGACATAGCCTCCAAGAAACGACAACAGCTGAGGGTTTTTTAATAATCTCGGCAAAGTTGTATTTCGGTAAAAAGTAGCTCTACGTCAGACCACAAAATAAATCTCACCAATGCTGGATCTGAAGCGCTCTAAAAGTTTGATATCTCTAAGCATAGTACACATTAGCTCCGTTATAGGTGTCATTACCGGCGAATATCTAATAGGCAAGCACGCAACGAGGCTTGGATTTATAGTTTCTAAACATTTTTGCAGAAGTTGTATGGATGAAGAAGAGGGAGAATCGATTCCTAACCTTCTCTGTACATGTCCTGCTCTATAGAAACCGAATTGACCGTGTGCCAATTGCCGCGAAGCACGTAGCAAATATCTTACGACATTTCTACATGTGCATCTCGAGGAGCAAACGTCGACTCTAGGACTCCTGAAGTTGTAAGAAACTAAGGAGATGATCTATGCGAGAAGCTATACAACCACTTGTCTCGATTTAAGACTTATTTGATCATGGTACTGAGACATTGTAAACTAACGAACACTTAACGGACTTACCGCGATTAATTGTTTTAAACCAAAATTATTTTTGGTCTATTATTGCCCGACGTTTCGGCAAGGTTTCACTTGTCGTGGTCACGAGTTGACTGTGAGGAGCTTCTATGTAGCCATTGCCGAACTTACTGTTATTTCGGGAAAATTGTGTTTTTTTCTCGGAATTGTATAGCTGCTCCAAAATATTTGAAACATGCACAAGGTTTTGGGAAGGAGACGATTTGTGATTTCATCAATTACTATATAGGAACCCGATGGCGCTGCAGCTGTTTGGTGAAACAAATGAACGTCTTATACCCCTAAAACTAAGTGCGTACTACCAGACCAGGCCGGCCGACATAGAAGACTAAGCCAGTGCTTTAGCAATTACTTGCAAAAAAAACAATATTATGACCAATATTGGTTAAAATGGAAAAAAGAATTGAAAATCCATCATAATTGCACATCCAAGTATTAGAATTTAGAAACCTTCTTTAAGCCTAAGCCAGAAATGGGAAGAAGTTAAAAAAAATTAATACCTTGGTACATCAAATTCGCAAAATAAAATAACAAAACCAAACATTCAAAATGAAGTACTCATCGACAAGTCAGTCGTCATATATACGTCACCCTTCTTCTCCTTTTACTATATTCCAGCTCAATATTGAGTTATTCTAGAGCCGTCAAGTCGAGGTGGATGAAATTTTAAAGGTTTTTTGCACAATTGACAGTGTTACGAACCCTCCATCATTCAACAACAAAAAAAATCCACTTTCGTATAATATACTCTCGCAGGTCTTAGCCCATCATACCTATACATAACGTAGTTGGATATACATACAAATATATGTATATGTATGTAGGTATATATGTCTTTTTTTATTTTTAAGGCTACATAAAGTGTGATGTACTCGGGGTGAAACTCATCATCATCGCATCCTAATCCCTTCGAGTTGGTTCCTGATGAAATGAAATTGAAAACAAAGGAATTTTGATGTCGACGAGAGTGGTATATACGTTTGGGCGATATCCGTTTCCTGAGAGCTCGAAAATCAAATGAATTGTGTGCTCCCTTGCGATATAGGTATACTCATATATAGCCAGTCATAAGTATTTAGGATTTTTGTTGTTGTTGATTTATGTAAGTGAGGCGATGCGGTTCTAAAAATTCAGGGCTGCACTTTATATTATTTATTTATATGGGCGCAATTTATAGAAAAAATCATCAAAAGTTAGGTACTGACCATTTTCAAAAATTTTAATTGTTCCTATTTTATCTACAAAGTGATTATTTAAAAAAAAAAACAAGTCCAAAAATATAAAGTAAAGAGGCTTAAGGACATGGCCTTTGGTCCGCTGAAACCATTTTCAATTGTTTTACTTCTTAACCTCACGAAACTCTTTAAAAACTCTATTGTTCCTTATTTATGTAAAATTAATTCTCAAAAACCTTTCATTTAAAAACATGTCAACTACGCCGCAAGTCGAGAGCTTTGGACTGTCCTATCGTATTATCTTCGAAAATATAGAGGTACAATAATACCATAGTAGAAGTTCCATAGAAACACTACAGAAGGTCAATTTATTACATCGACTTCAAACTTGTCAGAACTCAGGCCAACGGAAAAAAAAATCAATAAATCATTCGTTTTCTAAAAAAAAATAATTTTTATGTAAACAAATTTTTTAAACATTTTTTAGATTAAAAATTAGTACGGCAACTAAAAGTAGGAACAAAATTATCAACTAGTTTTTGTTTTAAAATTCAATATAGATACAAGTTTTTGAAAAATTTTGATATATTATTTTAATTTAATAAAGGGTCATTCATTTTTCGGTTTCGAAAGTAAAGCTAAGGGGCAGTTTCACAGAGCACACTGAACAATATAAGAGGCACTTAATTTTCCTATTTTGGCACTTTATGCGCTTCTGAGTAAGTGGCACTTAAGTGGCCATTATGGGAGACTTAAGTGTCACTTATTCCGATAAGTTAATACTGTGAAATTGGGCATTAGTTTTCCATATTTGGCACTTAAGTGACACTTATTCGAGTGTGAAACTGGGCCAAAATAAAACACACACATCGATACATATCGATACACGAAATGAATGACCCTGTATATAGAAGCTTCTGTATATTTTTTTAAATTTAAATCCGTTAAACAGAAAATAAGATAGTCAAAAATGAAAAAGTGGTTTCATAAGAAGAACTTGTGTATAATAATGGCTTAATTTTTTAGCCACAGAAATTATTTTTATCAAAATCGTAGGAGTCGTTTATGAAAAAATTAGATAATACCTCATAGCTTTTAAACATGTTGCATGGTAGGTGTTTTTGGTTATAATCATTTTTCTTTAAAATCTGTTAGATTATGTTAAAAACCCTCTTCTTTAATATAAAAATCCACCGAGACGTTTTCGAAATATTGTGTTTAAAAAGAAAATTAATAAAATCAAACAAAATTTTTTTAGAAAATTTCGAATTCTCCATAAAAAAGGGGCAATTATAAAATATTTTTGAAAACAAAATTACTACCTTTGCCCTGGGGATCCACTTGAAATGAACCATTGCAAAATATGTGTTATATCGTGAACATTTCTTGTGGAGGCCACTTATGTCAAGAAGATTTTTATTTTCAGACATAAATATCTTCATTTATATCTTGTCTTCGCAGACATAAATTAACTTTTACTGCGGTAATAGCGCGAATAATGCGGTGCTTGCTCGGCGGGGACATCATTGTAATTAAAATTTTATGAAATAATTTGCCCACTCAACGAAGAAATAAATACTTCTGAAATTATTTCTGAAATAAAATTAATAATAAAAATTGCCTGTGGGGTACTAAAATTAATAAATTAATCTATATAAATAAAAATGTAAATGTTCGTTTGTTCCTAATCGTAAATCTCAGAAAGTTTTTCAGAGTGATTTAAAAAACAAATTTATGTGACAGATACCTTTTTTTGGTCCCAAAAAATAATGAAAACAAAATCGTTTGGGGGAATATCAAAAAAACGCTAGGCTGAAGTTTTAAGAAAATCATCTACTTTGATTAGCCTATATAAGAAAAGCCATTAATTTAAACTAAATAATTTTTTCGACTGCGATAGCTCCAAAAATTTGTTAGTGAATTTAAAAATTTCTCACTAAAGATCTAACCGCAAACTTATTTTTGCAAAAACTTTTGCCTAAATGGGCTACTGTACGTCGGTAATAGAGTTTTATGCAGTTTAAGATCTAAGTAGGTGTTTGTTAAGGCCCAAATTCGTTTTTTTCACCTAAATTCCTTTGAGTTTCGAAAAAAAACACACGTAATATCAATATACTAAATTGAAGAATACAAATTTATATTAGTATCGTACTCCACTTTTGTGCCAATTTGAAAGCTTTTTGAAAATTTTCTCAAATCAAATTAGCTATAAAGCTAAGTACAGACGATTGTCAGATCTTACAATATTGTCAGATCTGTCAGTGAAAAAACTGTTCCAAATGTCTTACAATCGTCTGAACACACAATTTTGTCTGACAATATTGTCAGACAAGTCATTGTCAGTCGACAATCTGACAAAAAATTGTCAGGTATCTTACAATCGTCTGAACACACAATTTTTATCATTGTCAGTCGATTAGGACATTGTCAGACTCATTGGTCATTGTCAGATGTTTTCATTGAAAACATCTTACAATTGCTGACAATTTTTTATTGTTCGAAATGTCAATGAGTTGGTTAAAGAGAAATAAAAAAATAGCTGACAATCAAATTGGGAAGAAATCTACCAACCGTGTGATCGGACAATTTTTCATTGTAAGAAATATTTCAATTGTCAGCTAATTGTTAGCTATTGTCAGACCATTGACAGTTCGACAATATTGTAAGATCTGACAATCGTCTGTACTTAGCTTAAGGATTTCGATACAAATTTCGAGTTTTTCTGTTGCTCAAAATAACTGTTTTACAACTTCGTTTTGTTGTTGAACCACCATATCGTCTACTGAGTGCAAGAACCAGCTAACTCGATTTTCGTATTTTTGAGAAAATCGTAAAAAACCTTTTGGCCTCTTATTCCAGAACTCCATTTCTTGCATGATAGTACTGGTTGTAGTAAAGGGTAAAAAATGCGATACGAATCGAATTAAAATTAAAAAAATCGAATTAGCTGGTTCTTGCATTCAGGTAACGATATATTCTAGCGTCTAGTCGCTACAATCTAATCACTAGAATCTATAGCCGCTGAATCAATGGTGACTCAACGATGAAACGAAGTACTATAACAGTTATTTTAGGCAACAGCAAAATACATTACGATGATGGAGAATTTCAAATAGTGGATTCGTCAAATCGTCCGTCACGACTGCCGATCTGTTTATCTGTACTTCCAGCGGTACCTATCCTACATCGAGTCTTACATTAGAGCCTTAACAAATATATGGATTTCTAGTAATTTTTTTTTTGTTTTTAAAAAAGACTAAGGGCCAGTTTGTTCACAGCTGGTCATCTTTAATCAAGGATTATTGCAACTGGTAAATCATCGAATGTGCATAATAATCAAACTTTTTTTCAAGGAATCCATTATTTAAGTTGTCAAGATCATGGAAATCGCTAATCAGCCGATTTTGGTTGATTAGCGCCATTTAGTTAGAAACTGTGAAAGTCATCGTTCAGATTTAACCCACTTTGAACAAACTGGCCCTAAGGGTTTTGATTAAATTCCGATTACGGTTAATATTTAAACAAAAAATCATTAAATAAAAAGCAAAAAGGAAATCCAGTTTGGGTGTTTTTTTTTATAAAATTGCCTTATTTTTGGATTCCAAATTTCTAGAAATTCTTTATAGAAAAATTCGAAAGCCTTAAATCGTAGTAAAATCACTTCGAACTAAAATTATTCAAGAATCAGACCATAGACCATGCACAGAAGCTTTTGGTTTTCAGCTGTGAATAGAACTTGAATTTAGCCCCCTGCATTCGAAATAATATGGTTCATTGAAAAATATAAAAATGCTTAACTCAATAAAATATTAATAATATTAAATATATTATCTACTTTAATATTTTTTTCTTCGGCCCTAATTCCGACCCTGTGAATGTTTATGGATTAGCTATTCTGCTTCTTGTGCTTTCAGCACAGTGAAGTGCTTCACTTGCCAATGTGTAAATATATATGTATTTATATACGAAACCTACCCCCAAATATACACCCACTTTCAACCCCATCACCATGATGGCGACGCTTTCAAAAGGACTTTCTCCCTATACCTATATAGCAAGCTTATATATGTATGTACAATGTTCTATACATTTGGAATGAAAGTAAAATAAATATAAAAAAAAAAGCTACGGAAAAGGGTGGACGGAAGTCTCGCGTTGATTCTAGAGATTGATATTAATAGTCCCCCGTATTTTCTACCACGGAGACTAACACCAGAGCGAGACGCAAAAATTGTGTGTATTTGAACACCCAGCTTAGCACACAAGGGTCTCTCGCACCATTATATACATACATACCTACATATCTACAACGCCAACGGTGCCTTATGGACCGAAAATCACTCTCGGAAAATATAGGCTATAGGTACACTAGGTATGATGGATGGTACATCCCATCCAACTCCTCTATTTACTTAGTATCTATATGATGTACATTCGCTTCTATCTGTTTATATACGTAAATACATACATACATACCTAACCTATCTATACCATAGTGATGATGGTTTCCCTTTCGTTAGTCTCGTTGTTATCGTCGATAATATGGTGGAGGAAGTTTCACGCAAAGCCTTTTTAAGGGTGGCATGACTGTTATGTACAAGCAAGGCGTCATTTGCTTCACATATACCCTAGAGAATCTCTTGATAATGATGCTCATTGCTCGTTAATGCGATTTTTTTTTTTAATTTATACCAGTTCTTTTTATAGCTTGAAAGGGAAAAAACTTTTTTTCACTTTTTAATACTGATGCGGGTTATAGATAGGTATGTTTGTATATATAGCTATTAATTTCAATACCGTCTTTAATAATTGAACCTGATTCTCAATGGACTTGAGTAATCCACCACCACCACCATCAGTTCGCTGTAGCGATGATAATTGTAATATAGATGATGGAATTCTTTCTTCTAATCCACTTAAGTCAGTCGTTTAGGTATATGTATGTATATCTGTAAGGATTCCCTTTTTCAAATGATGCTTTTTGCTAAGGGATCTTCTATATATTTATCATGCGAAATCAATCTTTTTTTTTTTATTGATTAAAAGTTATTATTTTGAGTATATTGAGATTGAATTGTGTAACATTACAGATTTCTGGGGTCCCTCAACTTTCTGTATTTATGACGAAAAATGATTGCTCCCTAAATTTATGCGAATGTGGACATCTTGAAAATCAATCAAATTGCACTTTATGTGAATTTCAGAAACAATGAACTAGAATTCTGATTTATTTTTTCAAATTCTGGAAATATTATGGTCTTGTTTTACTAAGTCTTAATAAAGTTCTAACACATATACCTAAACAGTTATACACTTTGAAGCGGAGTCAAAAGTCCACATTAAGTCAAAAGCATTAATTTCTTACCATTGATATAGAAGATATTGATTCCATTGGTATCCTATAAAGTCTCCTGAAAAATTTGGAATTTTTCTATAAAGGTTATTTAGAAATTATAGGAACCCAATAATAAGGCAGTTTTATCAAAAAACAGCCAAGCTGTTTTTGTTTTTATTAAATGATTTTTTTTAATAGGTATTAACCACAAACGGAATTTAATCGAAATCGGTAGAGTCGTTTTTCAAAAAAAATATTGCCCTAAAAAAGTTTATTGTAAAAATCCATAGATATTGTTAAGGCTCTTATGTAAGACTCGCTGTAGGTACCGCTGGAAGTACATACATATAAACAGATCGGCAGTCTTGACTAAGGATTTGACGAAATCCAATTTTTGAAATTCTCCACCATCGTAATGTATTTTGCTGTTGCCTAAAATAACTGTTATACAAGTTCGTTTTATCGTTGAATCACCATTGATTCACCGGCTATAGATTCTAACGATTAGATTGTAGCGACTTGACGCTAGAATAAATCGTCACCTGAATGCATGAACCAGTTAACTCGATTTTTGTTTTATTTTTGAGATAGTTGGGTTTTCTTCTATACCTTGAATCCATTCGCATCGCAATTTTTACCCTTTACTACAACCAGGGGCCCAACTATGTAATTCGATTCTACAGTAAAAATGTTCAAATTCGCAAAATCTCAGATCGCTAATTCTTTAGCAAACGCGTATAAACGGAAATAGAACATCGCTAGTTGAAGATTCTGTGGCAAAAAGTTGAAAGCACCAAAATTTTATCCCACTTCCATACATATTACCCACTTATAATAAGCATTTAAAACAAGTTTCGAATGGATTCGAAAGTAGAAGCAAGTTACATAGTAGGGCCCCAGCAGCTCAGAAAAGAGTATGGTATTATTTTCTTAGTATATTATCATGCAAAAAATGGAATTCTGAATAAGAGGCCTAAACGTTTTTTTTTTCAATTTTCTCAAAAGTACGGAACTCGAGTTATAGCTGGTTCTTGCATTCAGGTGACGATATGGTGGTTCAACAGTAAAACGAAGTTGTATAACTTTGCAACAGCAAAACTCAGAATTTTTATCAAAATGCTTATAGCTATAGTTTGAAACAATTTGCAAAAAGCATTAAAATTGGGCATAAGTAAGTAGTACCAAAGACAAATTTAAAAATCCTTGTTGTTTGATATTACGGGTGTTTTTTTTTCCAAACTTGAAGGAAATTAGGTGACAAAAAAACAAAGTTGGGCTTACCTAAACAACCACCTACACGATTATTAAAGTCCGAAGAATTTTCAGGACTTAGCGCCACTTATAGCTTTCATTGAAACTTACCATTGAAAATTTTAATTTTAAGTTTTGAGGAACTTAAAAAGTAAAATCCGTGATTATTTTGATGCAAATATAAAACTGATGACTCGAAAAAATCATTTAGTTTAAATGAATGGTTTTTCAAAGTATGATGATTTTCTTAAAACTTCACCCTAGCGTTTTTTTGATATCCTCTCACACTTTTTTGTTTTCATTATTTTTTAGGGCCAAAAATAAAGGTATCTATCATATACTTTTTTTATTTATTTATTTATTTATTTATTTTTTTTTTTCAAAAATGGCTCCACAGATTAAAAGAAAAAATCTAATTTTAAATACACATGAGCTACTTTTTGTAGCTCCCATAACGCATTTTTTTTATTTTCGAGAACGAGTTGATCGATTTTTTTAGAACAGTTTTTTTTGGCAGTTTTTAACAAAAATTATTCCTTTTTTTTGTTTAAAAATATTTTTTTAGGTGGTTAAATAAGAGTTTAAAAATTAGGAAAGTACATATGTATGTATTTGTAAACAATTTTTTTTTGAAATAAGTTTTAAAATTATTATTTTGAATGTTTTTTGAAACACCTTTTTGGGCACACTTTTTTGTATTTTAATTGAGTTTAAATAAAAATCTATTAGTTCCCGTCCAAAATTCTGGGAAAATATATGTAGGTACATATATTCCCTTATATATTTGTTTACAAAACTCAGTTTCTTTAACTTCCATAGATCTGCACTATAGAGATTTGACTTGATGAGGAGACTGTAATTTTGTTTGTCGTTCAGTGAATATTGAGTTTTTCAAATAGGTATGTAGTTCTTTTCAGACGTGAGTTAACCAATTGAACTCTGGTTTTTCATTTTGTTTAATTTATCTGTCCATTATTAAATTTAAAAAAAATGTCTCTTTTTAAAAAAAATTTTAGAGAGCTACATATGTATTTGATTTAGGTTTTAAATTACATAGTTAAAAAAACTCATAGTTTTCAAAATTAACTGTAATATGTTTGTCAATATAAACTAAAAAACTCAGTTGCTTAAATTTTCATAGAGCTACGCCATATGGAGAGATTTTTTTTTTAAAGAAGATTCAATAGATTTTTCTTTCTTTGAGCGTATATTGACTTTTTTAAATAATTTATTAAGATTTCAGTGTACGTAGTTGTTATTATTATTTTTGATTTTTGTTTTCTTTTCTCTCCACTGTTTTACTTGAAATATGTTGGTATCTCTGAATATGCACTCTAAATGCTGCAAACAAAAAATATGCACTTAAAATGGTCCGATTAATGTAATCCATCACTGTTTTGCTCGAATTAGATTTAGATTTAATACAGTCGTGGACTTTTTACAATTCTTAAAGTTAAAAATATGTATTGTGTATTCCAGTAAAGTATTTTTCTTCAAATTTACCAATTTTATTGCGTGGGAATTTTCTTTGGGCCTTTTTATCCACTGAAAAATAAAGAGCTTTTCTAAACACTCGAATACGGTGCTAGTAAACTTTGTTCAAGTTTTGTCTGCGGGTTGGTTCGAGCTTCGAGTCTCATAAAAATCAAATCGACTTCAAGTTTTATCAATTTTATCATAGTTTTAAATTTGAAATCAACTGTTTGTCGAAGAATAATGAATTTCCAGTGGTTTGGTCTCACCTTTTTTTCACTGTCTGCGGATTTTAGTCGAACCAAGCTTACTTGCACTTGCACCATCGAGTGTTTACACTGAAATAGTTATGTTTACTAGTAGTAGTGATGTGTCAGAAAATGAAAAAAAAATACTCTTTTGATAAAGCTACGAAAACATTTTTAAATTTCTATGGAGTCTGATCAAAACAACATAAGTCCAAAGTCTTTTAAAGTTAAAAAATTTACTATATGAATCCAGTTATTTTATAGAAAAATGGACTTATGCTGTTTTGACCAGACAATAGATATTGTTCTTTTATTTCAATACACCCATTCCTGGTTTGTTTGAATTCGCTGAGATATATTTTGTTTGCTTAAATTGTGGAATTTTGACAATTCTTTTATTTAAAAATAATGAGTATTCCTTTTGGTAAAAAGGTCTTAGTTCCGTTGAATTTTGAAATATACCAACCTGCCTTGTACATCTTTTTTTTTTAATTTACTATTTTTTCAGTCTTGAAAATGTTCTGCAGAAAATATAATTCACATGATATCTTGATATATGAGTTCTGACAGTACCAGTTTGGAACAAGACCTTATACTTTTCAAGCAAATTTTTAAAAGCAAATAATATGCTGACATATGCAGTCTTGAAATAGATTGGCTACAAACAGCTTAAACAAACGCTTGGTTATGTTTATCTCTTGTGGCAGACACTTTTCTTCTTACATTATTAAAATATTTTGTTTTTCGGTGTCAACTTGGAAAACATTTTTTTTTTCCGTGGGTAGGTGTTAAAACCTTCAAAAGGCTCTATGAGGAACGAAAAACGCGTGCTCTTAGGAGTGTGAGATTCTTACTTCACTAAAATCACCTCAACCTCCCGATATGGTTGAAACTTGTTTAGCAATTTCTTTTTAACGAAGTTATACAACGTGTTGCAGGTAACTATCCGGCGATAACTCCTGCGTATTCCGCGATTTTAAAAGCGGTTTTCCGCTAAACGCAACAAGTCAGAAGGTTTAGTCCTTCGCAAGCGGCGTACTAAATTTGTCTCGTCAAGAATTTCGATAATAGTTCTATTAGCGTGTTCTAAAAGTCGTTTTGTATGCTTTAGCGCAAAATTTTTTATTTCATTTCTTACAGTGGGGATCCCAAGATCCCTGTGTAGGTCGTCGTTTCTAATGTACCACGGCGCATTAACAAATGATTTTAGCAATTTATTTTCAAAAGATTGTAAAATATTTAAATTAGAATCGCGAGTACAACTCCAGAGCTGTATACCATAAGTCCAGACGGGCATAAGTACCTGCCTGTATAAAATCAGCTTGTTTTCTATATTAAGCTTAGAGTGTTTCCAAAGTAACCAGTACATTTATCTGACTTTAATGTTGGAAACTTGGAAAAAATGATGAATAAAAAAGATACGGAATTTTATCTTCAGTGTAACATTAACAATTTCTTCACAGAAGTACTAGGTAAGCCAACCTAGTACCCAGGCTAGCTAGACCTGGAACTAGCTCTGATACTCGGTCCCAACGAAAAGTTATTACCTGAGCATTTCTTCACATCACTAGTACCGGATCTAAGTTCACAAAGCGGTATTAGGAACTTAATACGTCTAAAACTGTTCTAATTCAGATTTTGACTGTATTTTTACATAATTATATTTATATATTTTGATATTAACTGAAAATGTATAGTGATGTTTTTAAATAAAAAATCGTTTTAGAAAACCCTTCCAGCATAATGTGCAATTTTTTAACACATCCATATGTAAATTTTACTTTGCAATCTATATAATCTATCTAGTTCTTTGTTTATTGTGTTTCGCATTTATAAATAAATGATGTAATTTTAATATTAGTATAGTGTCGTATTTGTTCCTCGCGTTTGTTAAAAAATATTTATAATTTTTCTTACGGCATAAAGCCTAGTATATACTTGTGAATCATGACGTGAATCCATACAAATTTGCATTTTTGTTCACCCGTGAGCGTGCTCGTGAAGCCATGACAAAAAGTGGAGAGTTTGCGTTCACGAGCGGTGAACCATATTCACGCGCAAAATGTATGGGAACTCCTTGATTTTTGGTGTAGCTTTGATAATTTGACCATATAAGCTGCAAATGTCAAGCAAATTGTGTCAAAAATCCACTTTCTCCACTGATGGTTGTTCACTTCACGAGGAAGTATGTACTAGGCTTAAGAGACGAAGAGACGCGAAGTGAAGAACAGAAACGACGCCGACGCGGCGCGACGATGCAAAAAGTCACGGAGTACAAACTAGAATCAAAGTGATGCAGATTTGCTGTGCAACCTGGTACGAGAGATTGGTCTAAATTCTTTTTCTTAATTCTCAAACAAACGAGCGACTTAAAGAGGGGGATTGGATATCAAATCCATTCCTGAGAGATTTAATTCTCATACTTCAGTGTGTTAATTTTTTTTCAAATATGTAACCGAATATATAAAAGTGAAAAAAAAAACAAAATATAAATTAAAAAAAAATTCAACATAATTAACAAAAATGCATTTATTGCTTACTTCTGAACAAACGACAGCCCATAAATTATCAAACGAATAAAATTATTTGGCCTGATTTGAGTATTAACGTGCTAGACTGCCGATTTCAAGGTACTAGCTAATACCGAGTCCTAACTAGTACTCGGTACCAATTTGACAGGACTAGAGCTTAGTACTTGTGTAAAGAAATCAGTTGGTACCGATTTGAGTACTAGCAACTGGTATAATAACCGGGTACTAGCTGATTTTGAGGAGCTAGCTAGTACCGAGACCTAACTAATACTCGGTACCAATTTGACATGTTCAGATCTTAGATCTTGTGTGAAGAAATGAGTTGATACTGATTTAAGTATTAAATTTAGGACCAGTACCGGTACTAGCGTTAGAAGAAATTGGCTGTTAAAGGAAAAAAAAAATCGTTTCGAGTTATTTGTCGAAAAGCTGATTTGTTTCAATTTAAATTCAAAATGGCGGATCATGCATAAGGCTCAATATCTTCGATCTTAAGATTGTTAATTTCGTTTCACAGCTCATTTCACTTTGAATTTATCCTATTGTTTTATGTTCTTATTAATTCTCTGTTTTTTATACCTGTACACAGAATTTTGACATTTCTATAGTGAATTCTACTTTGATTTGATTTCCATTTGGGTGTGTTCGTAAAACGTAAGGTTTTCCAGTAATTTCTTAGCTCATTTCGAAATGTGAATTTGTATGAAATGATTTGAAAATCGTATTTCAAAATTTTCAACTTATGTATTGCCTCATTTGGCCTAATGAAAAACTAGTATTAGTATGTAAACAAATCACAAACAAAAGATGAAAGTAACGAGCAAACTATGTACAAGATGACATTAGTGCTATATAATATGTAAATGCTCTTAGTGCTTGTCTTCAATTCAATTCCCCAACATTACAAATGTCAACTGCTTTACTATTCTTTTTGTAACGTATACCTATACCTAGTTTTTGAGATAAAATGAAAATCCTAATGATGTGCCGCATTCAATCTTTGAAAGCTGATTTTAAAAGCAGAGAATACTTTTATATATGACAATCTTATCTCTATGCAAACAGACAATGGAAGAATTAGAGCTTAATTTTGGAGTGCTTCCAACCGCAAACTTAAAAATAAAAAAATAAAAATGTACATATGTTTGTACTGTAGGTGCATCATCGTTGCTTGTGTTTGTTGCAATTGTAATAAAAGAAAAAAATGTATAGTTCACAAAGATGATGCACAATGCACATAGAGCGAAAAGCAGATTGCATTTTAACTAGAATCCCAGGCCCCCACTCTTCGTCAGTCATTGCATTTTTATCATCTCGTCCTGTCGCACTAAGCAGTTGAATTCAGCACGACTACGACACAATGTCCCCATTTGCATTGAAGCTTCTCATTTTTTGTTTTGTTTTCAACTTAAATATACAGATATAGTATATGAGGCTTGATCCTTTATACCGTACATTGTCGAATTGGATCCTCAATTCATATGTGCATCCTTTATACCTATTCCTTTTTGTTGATTGTATATGACCAACTTTTAGGCAAAGTGACGAAAAAAAAACTATTGCAAGCTCAAAAGCGTTACAATCCTCAAAAAAGAAAAATAACTGGGGTGTCTATGAAAAATTTGACATTTGTGAAGAAGTATTTAATGTGCGTCTATGTATAGCAGCATTGTTGATATTACATATACATATTTATATATACCATCATCGACATCGTGCATAGTGCATCCCTAGGGATATATTTTTTGGTTAAGAAGAGCACCATATCTGTACACGTGTCGTGTGATTTATTCCATGTGATAAGTACATGAGGAAGCCATTAAATTAAGGAAGAATGTTTTAATTATCCTTATACTATTCCAAAAGGATGTGTATTGTAAAGCGCGGCGTCTCCTTATATAATGTATGAATGAAGTGAGTTTTTGTTGAGTGCAAAACAAACGGATATTTCTCCCTAGTGTTAGGATAACTCTCTTTTTGCTTTGTTATTTTTTTTCCAATTGGCTGAGTATAGCGTAAACATGGATGGTAGCCGAATAAAGACCTTGTTTTGATTTGTTTTTATAAAATCAGGAGGGTTGGTGAAATATTTTGCGTTTTTTTTTTACAAATAATCACACAGGGGTGCTATAATTGTATATCCATATCCTGTAGGCAAATGTATATCTTTTAACATACGTAGATACCAATTTCTAAAGCAGGCGTTTTTTCATAGATGGTGGTGTAATGGCAGATGCCAAATTACAAAACTCATGTTTTATACCTACATACATACATACATATGTATGTACCTATGTATGTTACCTAAGAAAAATGTAAATTCTCTTTTTATTAACACAAAATAACACATCATAGGAAAATCCTTCGTAAATAAAGATTTACTAAAAATAAATAGAACGCAATAAACGTATACCTAACTCTATTTTTAATTTCGACTTTCTCGATAATGACTTAATTAATTTCGATTTTTTATTTATTTATTTACTTTTAAAAATATTACATCGATTAAAAGGTCCATTTAAATCGAAATCATATTGCATAAAAAAATTTTGAAAACGAAAATATTTGTTGGCTTTATAAACAAAAATTTTAAATTATAGTTTGTTTTTGGTGATCTGAATATATTTATATTTTGTTTTTATTATTTAAATAATTTGGGCTTACAGATCTTTATCTTATGAATGCAAATAAAACACTTATTTCATCCTTTTCCCGACGCACGTTTCGTTGGTTTTTCCAATTTCTTCAGGGTATTTAATTTATTAGGTTTTAAGATTTTACATTAATAACTATAATTGTTTTATAAATTGTAGCTGACAGAATTGTCTTGTCCTATAATTTATAATTTTTTAAAACAAAAATAAAAAATAAATAAATAAAAATAACATTAAAACAACATTAAAAAAAAATTATTGTCAGCTACAATTTATAAAATAATTATTTTAATGTAAAATCTTAAAACCTAATAAATCAAATACCCTGCAGAAGTTGGAAAAAACCAACGAAACGTCGGGAAAAGGATGAAATAAGTGTTTTATTTGCATTCATAAGATACAGATCTGTAAGCCCAAATTATTTAAATATAATAAAAACAAAATAAAAATTTTAAATAATTTTTTGAAAAATCAATATTTTAAAATGATTTTTTTCTGAAATTAGGTTTTTGAGTGTATTATTTATTAAATACTTTTGGCATACCTAACATTTTTTTGTTTTAATGTTAAAGAAATCTACAAATGTAAAAAATTTATTGGTTTTTTTTTGTAAGCGCAAAACTCAGCTGAAGATTATCCGATTTGCATGCGGGGACTTTTTTTTAGAATTCGTATTGAACTAGTTAAAGACACTATGAACCCGAAAATTTCGAATAAAAACAGTGGAAAAAATCTTGAAAATCTAAAATTGCATACTTTCAGGTGTTGATGATTCCATAGTCGTGCATTTTATTTTTTATTATTTGCGTGTAAAAATTTGCTGAGCTGGCTTATTTAATTTTTTTTTAATAATATTATAACCTGGGGCCTATTTCACAGAACATACATCACATACATTACAGAAATGTATGTGATGTAAAATAGGTCCCATATGAGTGGGCGTAAATTTTAATTTTTTTTAAATTATGCGTTTTCTAAGGTGACGCAAGATTTTTCAAAAAATTCAAAATTTACACTGAGCCATCTTTGGCCAATACTTTAAGGTACATACATTCATACAATGTATGTTCCGTGAAATAGGCCCCTGCCTGTTTAATTCTTCGAGAACAATGTAAGCCCCAGTTTCATGGTGCACTTATCTGAATCAGTTGTAAATACTCGTAGAGCTAGATTCTAAGCGGATTGGCTAATTTGATTAAAATTCAGGTGCAAACAATTTGAATGTGTTTTCCTATAGGAGCAATTAAATTTTTTGGCTACCTAGCTCACCTAGAACAGGAGAACAGGACTAATAAAATTAGACTTTCACGTCAAAAAAAATTACAAAAAAAAGTTGATTTTTGGTGGAAAGTCTTATTTTTATATGTATGTTGTTAAGCATTTCTTATAACGTTCCTGAAATTTTGACAAAGGCCTTTAATTTTGTGGGGGTGAAAGATCAATATTTTTTTTTTGTAATTTCTCGTAAGCCTATCAAGTCTTCAAAAATTGTAGCTTATAAAATTCTACATAAAAAAGATTTTAAAACTTTTTTTCGTAAGAGCGATAAGTTAAACAACAAAAAAAACGAGTTCAACTGCGATATTGTACGTCTTCGCACCGTTTTTCTCAAAATGTATTACTTTTACGAAAAAAAGTATTTGAATCTTTTATGTGTAGAAATTTATAAGTTTAATTTTCGTCGCCACAATATCTTTAAAAAAACTGCTAGTTTTTTCCCCTTTCTAAAAGGCCTTCACCAAAATTCAGCTTTGTCGGATTTCTTTCGAAGTCAAAATCTAATTTTACTGGGATACACCCATAGAATATAATTTTATTTCAAGGTTTTTCAACGTGGTTTAGGTGGGATATCGTTGGTTGGTTAGGCGCAACTTTTTCTCAATATCTATTGCTTGCAAAAAAAAATGTTAAAATCTTCTTTGATGTAGAATCGGATAAGCTACAATTCTCAACTTCAAGCTTTTTCAAAATAATTAAAATATATTTACCTAAAACTGAATTCCTTTCACCTCTTTCCAACCCCTTTCAACAATTTTTTTCTTTTTTTTGCAACTTTTCTCAACAACTTAACTTCACTTTACACCTGTAATGTTTAAAAAAAAAAATTAATAATAAAACTGGGTTTTATAACACAACTTATGTATCTAGCGAAAAATTCACTTTAAGGTTCCCCCACACTAACGCGAATCTTTCGTGGCGACGACGAAAACAATAATAACAATCGTGTTGTTTTCATTGACAACCACGTGTTGTTATTATCATTTTCTTCCTTGTCACGACAGATTCGAGTTAGTGTGGGGGAACCTTAACGGGAATAGTAGGTATTTTGAATTTTTTGAGAAGGAATTGTACTAATACCATTTAAAATTATTTGTTTTCATTATTTCAAGAATTTAATCAAATAAAATGGATTCTTTTCCTTGCCTGTTCTTAAATCTTTTTGCATTACGATTTTTATTTTTCCAAAACAAAGTTCACCAAAATTCAAGAATAGATGAATCTGTAAAAAATTAGTTTGTGAATTGTCTTGTCCTTCTAGGGAATCAAGAAAAATTGCTCCATAACAAATTTGAAGCAAATTGGTTAATCCGTTTATAGGCTCTTGCTCACAGACGCATGCAGACCGACGGACGATATATGACGAAACCCTGCACTTTTTCGAACTTCTTCATCATCGTAATGTTAATTTTGATAGCTTTATGTTATTGTATTCTCTTTTAACAACACAGCTGATAAAAAAACAGCTGTTAATAAAATATAATTCTCATGCAATTATAAAAATTAAAGTTTACTAACAGTCCTATTCTGGCAAACCTCACTGATACTTCCCAAGTCGCAACAACTTCACAAGGTATAAGATAAAATTGATTTTGTGAGGTTTTGGTTTTCTGGTAGGATCGTCACAACTTGTGAGCCTTACAAGAACAATCGAAGTTGTGATCTCCTCCAAGAATTCAGAACTAAACAATCACAATACAAAATTCACCTTGGTGTGGGGAGTTTTTTGTGAGATTTCTTGAGAAGATTTTCTGAGAATACCGAAAATTTTATCGAATCAACCTCACAAGAGCTTGCGACTTGTTAACCCCCACAACGCAACGGGAGAAAAGGACTACTTCAAAAAAATGTTATATTTCAATGTAATTTCTTTGTGTCAGCTGTTTTGAATTTTGACAGCAAATTTAACCTATTTGGTTTTTAACTTTCAAAAACTTACCTATTTATGTATGTATATACTTTTGTACCAAAGATATTCTATTCTAGTGAAGCGTTTACACGGCCCTTAATTATATCTAACTTATTTACACCGAAATTTGTTGTCTAAATTAAATCTTTAGTGCCGGGTGTTCATTGAAAGAATATCCAAAAGTTCACTCAAATTCGTTTATTCATTCGTGATTGACAGATTACAGGTGTATACACATACAAATATAAGGACATATTTATGTCAGTTTTATTAGTTGGGATTTTTTGTTAATCTTTAATTTCTATCAAATATAGAAAATTTTTAGTAGAGATCGAAAAATATTTCAATATCATTCGAACACTCCCAAACCCAACTGAAAGGGACATTAGAGAATTGTTGACATGCGTATATAAATACGAAAATGGCTTAAAGAATAAGACAATTACTATGGTTGAACTGTCCAAGAAGATTCCAAGGAAATCTAAAAAAAACGACTATACAAGTGTACATTTCTAATGGTTACCTTCGTTGTTTCCTTGAACCGCAAAATCAATTTCGTGCGATTCAGTCGTCCATTTTATTTCTATTTTCAATCTTATCGATTTCTTGTATAAAAGAATATAAAAGTAAAATATCATTATTAGGATACGTACATGTATATGGCTTCAGGTTGCAAAAATGATAAGCAGGAATTTCAGAGCTTATATTCTGCTAAACAACTAGGGTATAACTAGATTTGATTGTAACTTTGAGAAAGAGGAAGCCATATCTAACACATTGAGCATATCTTCTATAATGATAATGAATGGTAAATAGAAATTGTATTTCTGAAGTTCCCGCCATCCTACAAGACAGAAACTATAGTAAAAGATCCCTAAAAAATTTCTTTGCAATAAGAAATTATTTTTTCTGTCTCTCTCTCTCTCTCTCTTTTTCATTAGGAAATTGGAACTGCATTTAAATACACCTAAAAATTTATCTGAGGAAATTAAAAAAATTAAAAAGATTCTAAAAAACTGTTTTTCACTTTTGCCCAAGATGACGCATCCATTGTTTTACAAGAGCCTTTCGCAAAAGTGTACAGAAATATTTTTTTTTTTCGTATATCCCTTATGTACATAAAACCTTCTTAGAGGGTGACAAAGTATGCGCATGTACAGTGTATATAATATACTGTATACACATTGTACAGTCTCTCATAAAGAATATTGTCGCATCGTCCTTTTCCTATGTAAGTCGCCCTGTTATGATGTCATGTGTTTATTGTGGTGTACGAATCAAATGGTCCTCGAGGGGATAGATGGGTTTTTGTGTAGATAATAAGAAGAAGCGTATACCGTATATTCGCCATTTTGATTTAAGGATGAGGACTTCATTTTGAATTTCTGTTTTGTTTTGTTGTTTTCTTTTTCTTGTATATTGCTGTTGGAGTATTGAAGTGTAGATGATGATGATGATGATGATGATTGAAGATGAAAAAAATTATAGTTTTGTGATAGTAATATATTTAACCCATAGTTGAACTTGATTTTATAAGCTAAAGCTACATATGCACATTTATTTTATAATAAAACGATATCATTACAGAGATCAAATGTATTTTAAATGAAAATGACGAAATGAAAATGGATGTAATCTGTTAAATCTAAAATGCCTAATTCTAGTTTTTACTTTATCAAAGAAAAATTATTTCGAATAAGAAAAAGAAAAGAATTCCGTTTGCTGGTAGTAAAAAAGTTCATCCTTGTTAGTTTTAATCTTTTCATTCTTTTAAAGGATTCTTTAGTTAGTTAGTTAGATGGAAACTTTATTCATAGCTTAAAATTTACAATTTCTTTTTTATTTTTATTCTTAAGTTTAATATGGTTTGGCCAATTTTGGCCAATCTTTATAATTCAGATTTATAGATATTTTATAGATATTTTATCGATTTTCTATTTTAAGCTTTGACATAGGTGTTCTCGCTTCAGAAAAAAAATCGATACAGATCAATAAATCTGATTTCTTAAAATACCTTATAGTAGACAAAAAATCTAATGAACATTATTATAAGTTGTAAAAATGATTCAACGAAATCATAAACGAAATCTTTCGTTGTAGTCTTACTTCTGCAGTATACTGTTCAAAAGCAAACAACTGAAAAATTTGATAATTGTAGCAAATTATTTGGAGAAGTCTCCACTTTTTTTTCATTCAGAATTAATTAATCGATGTCCGGATTTTTTCTTCAAATCTATTTCTTCTTTAAAAAAAAATTCAGCTCTGTAGAATTTTTTTCTAGAAGTTTGCTCTTTTTTTTATAAATATATATAGTGCAGTCAATAAAGCAATTGACTGAGAAAAAATCGCCGGAAAGCTGGATTTTCGTATAAAGCCTCCTCATGGCGTTATTAAGAAACTGTCAAAAGTCCCCATCGATATGAGCGCCGCTAACAATTTTACGGGGGGTTGAAGGCCCCCAAAATTATTTTTCAGGAATAAATGCCGCACGGTAAGTTGCAAAAAGTTGCTTGGAAAATTTCCTACAAAAAATGTTAACATATTTTTTTTCATAAAAAATAACCGTTTCCGATATAAACCAAGGGTCTCACTTTTCTATATATGTATGTATTATGTAGTTGGGCGGCTTAGTTAAAAAATTATGCATTTTGTGATAAAATTTGTTTTTCTTGTCGGTATATTATATGACCACTGTATTTGTCCACCCTTTAAGGTGGGAGGCGCAGATAACAAAAAAAAATATTTAAAGTAGAAAATGAATATAAAAAATACAACGGCAACACTTACAATATCATATGTTGGAAATTTTTTTAAAGCCAGTTTTTGATCTTTAATTATGTATATTTAATTATGGTCTTATTTATATAAGTTGTCTAACTTTGGACAACTGTCCAACTTTGGAAAATGTGTTTAAAAACCTTGTTTATTGTTGTTTTATAGCTGCCTAACTAAGACACAAGAGTAGATTATCTTAACCGTGAATAATGTGATATTTATTTTTATTAAATAAAGCATATTTCCACCAATTTGAAAATAGTTAGACCGTGTCTATGTAGACAAAAATTTTATAAATACGACTGTTAATTTTTCGAATAAAATAAATAAAATAGTTTCAGCGTTTTAGATTAATATTTAGAGCAGGGTTTTTAAAATATCGCTCGCGAATCATAAAATACGGATCTTTATTGAATTCTTTATCGGTCTTCTCCATCCATAAAAATATATTTTGCGAACGATAAAATTTTCGATCTATAAAAATATAGTTCTCTCACGAACAAACTAAAGCCATTTTTTGATTATATCTCTTGTTCGTGAGAGATAAGAAAAATATAATTCATGTTCAAAAAAATTTAAAAATTTTAAAAAAGTCAAAAAAAGTAAAAAAAAATCAAAATTTAAAAAAAGTCAAAAATTTTGAAAATATGAAACATTTTGAATAAGTGAAAAATTTTGACAAAATTCAAATTTTTAAAAAAAGTAAAACATTTTGAAAAAAGCCAAAAATTTTGAAAAAAGGGAAACATTTTTGAGAAAATTCAAAAAATTTGAAAAGTCAAAAATTTTGAAACTAGTGAAAAATTTTGAGAAAATTTAAAAAACTTGAAAAAGGTCAAATATTTTTAAAAATATAAAAAGTGAAAGTGACCACGTGAAAAAATTAAAAAAAAAGTCAAAAATATAAAATAATTTGAAAAAAGTGAAAAATTTTAAGAAAATTCAAAATTTGAAAAAAGTTAAAATTTGGAAAAAATTCAAAATCTTTAAAAAAAGTCAAACATTTTGAAAAAGTCAAAGGTTTTTAGAAAATTCAAAAATTTTGAAGAAAGTCAAAAATTTTGAAAAAATTATAAATTTGAAAAAAAGTGAAAATTTTTGAGAAAATTCAAAAATTTTGAAAAATACGAAAAAAAGTAAAAAAATTGATAATCGAAAATGTTGAAAAATTAAAAAATCTAAAATAAAAACCAGTTTATTTAATGTACTTGATATAATATATTTATGTAAAATTACATTTTTTTTCTTTGAACCGTTCGTGAATAGATCTTCACAAGTTTTCACGTGATGAATTCGATAACAAACCATATTTTACAGATCCCAATAGATTTAAGATTCGATCGTGAAAACGAATTTTATTTTAAAGGAACCAAAAAAATAAGACTCGCGATCGAATCAATAATAAAATTCCCTTTTCAGTTTTTCAAGGCATAATATTTATATTATAGAGTAATTTTTTTTTCTTCAAAAATTTTAGCTATAATAAACTCATACAAAATTGATAAACTAATTTTCTTATATTTGATGGTTTTTTATGTCGGTTTTATAAAGAATTTTAAAAACAATAGTAGTATGTTTTACTGATTGCTGCAGCTGTAGCCCTATATGTGGCTTCAGATTAAATAAATAAATAAATTTAAATGTGAACAATTTTTGAATTTCAAATCATGACTTATTTTCTGAAACCTAATTTCACGGGGCTTAAAAATAAAAGTTCTTTTGAACTAAGCTACCACTTTGTTAGAATTTTGTTACAAATTGTTGAATGCCAAGGTTTTTTATTCCTTCTTGTTTTGCAATTTATAAATATCGCTTCTTACCTAATATTTGAGAATAACAAAACACCACGAGGATGTTACAAGTTTTTTCCTGGACAATTAAGTAATTCTTCAAGGATAAACTGACAAATCGGCTTATAATAGTTTCCTATTGTCAACAACAATAACATCTTTAGTCATCTATACCTACCCACGACATGCAATAGATGATAACTCGTTAAAGATAAACGAACCTTTTTTTTTCTTTTTTGCAATTCTGATTTCAGTCATCATCCTTTATCTTGATTCTGTCTATAATGCTGCTTGTGTCGGCTTCTCAATTCACGTGCTAGTCCGGATTACAAGATTCATAAATGTGGATCATCATGATCGTCCTAAGACTCAACAAAATTAAACGGATATACCTAAAAATATTCATTGAGTGATGCTTATTATTATTCAACTCTTTTAAAGGTTTAGGAGCAATCCATCTTTGTTGGGTGCCCCTTTATTTTTTTCAAAGAAACAAAACAAACAAAAAATATAAAAATCCAAGTTTGACAATGGAAATAATACAAAAAAAAAAATTGTGCGTATATTTCTTCTGTTTTCGTGGAATTCAAGTGCTTTCTTGATACCAGTTCAGTGTTCAGTACTTCATCGTAATAGTGAGTGTTCTACGAATGTTCTTTGGTTTCTTTGGCTTATAAAATAACCAGCAGTAGGAGTTCCGTGCACGTAAAGTTTCTCCCTTAGATTAGGGTTTGATTTTTTTTTGTATTTTGATGTCTAAAGCAATAGTACATATCCATATTTGTTTTTTACCCTTAAGAATGCCATATATACCTACAAAAAAAGTCTCGAAGTAAAAAAAAAAAATAAGGAAAAAAACACTCGTCTCTATTTGTTTTTGAGAGACGGGACGGCATCACAGAGTCTTCTTTGTCAGTTTCACAGTTGTATACTTATTTCTAGCTCAAGGGCGATCCTTTTCTTAAATCGGAATTTCTTTCTTTTGGCTGTGTTGTGTTTTCCTTACGCAACAATAGTAATGAAATGCCCAACAATGAATGTAATAACAAATGAAACATTGAAAGAGGTTTCTTCCTTTTTGCAGTAGCAGTAAGGATTTCATTTCTTTCGCTCTATCTGTGATGTTGTTTTCTTTTGAAATTGAAAATTAGGTCGAGTAGGTGCAATTAAAATGTTTTGCCAGCAGAGAAATTGTAAATTAGCGGAAACGTTTGATTGGGATCTGTTTTTTTATTTTTTTTTTTTTGTTGAGTTAAGTATTTTTGTCTGCTAAAAACAGCTGTACCGACTTACTGTTTATATGGGATTGTTTGTTCGGATAATCACTTCGCGCCTGTAGCTATATACTGAACCATGCGCTGTGGCAAAAATATGAGGAACAATTGTGCAATGAGAAGCTCGGGGATATTTTTTAGCTACTCATGGAAAATAAATTTCATTTCGATTAAATAAGCCCTGTTTTGTCAGTTGGGTAATTTTTTTTGAAATAAACATGACAGAAGCGAAAAACAAGCATATACATACCTACTTAGCGCCTTTACATTCGCTTCTTCTTAAAGCCTTGAAGGCTTAATTCTTTATTTTTCATCTTTTTCCAGAAAAAGTAAGAAAATTGGTTGGCAAGGCTTTCCACGAAATTTTGCATCAATTTTAGAAATTTAAAAAGTGAAAATAAAGTGTACCATAGGAACTTGAAACAATTTTTTACAATGAATTTTTTCGCATGCTCCATTAACTTTTATACTTAAATGTAACATTTTGAGAGTGTAACGCCATCTGTTGGCGATCCCGTTTTCATGAGGAAATAAAAATATCCGACTGTCAATTCCGTAATATGTTTGTCATTCCTTAGAATCAATATTTTCTCTTTCCATCATGACCACCATTGACTAATGAAAGTATGCAATTTCTGGTTTTCACGATTTTCCGACTTTTTCGGTCGAAATTTCGAAAAGTATACCCATGCGCATATCGGATGATTTTCTTAGTAAATACCTATATGCTTACTCTTATCAGCCGTGCAATCTATATAACACCATTCTACCCAAGTTACCAATATTTACTTTGTCGAGATCGGATGATTTGAGTTGTCATCGTTTTACACTCCGGTTCAGTCGAAGAGTTCTCAGTATCATTTTTTGAGCATAATACAGCACAACTTTGATTTTTTTTTGAAAATCATAAATTTGCAAAAAAATTTCATTTGTAAAATTTGCAAATGTGCGAAATTTTCAAAAAATATTAACGGCACATCGCAGCACAAGTTGAGCACAAAACAGCACAACTTTTTTTAACTTACTTCGAGCTGAGGCGCTTCGCAACATTTGCTTTCTATCGTAAAAGTTGCAAATATGCTATTTTTTTTATCTCTTCGGTTCTAAGTTTCATTTTTTGAGGAAAAAACATCACAACTTAAAGTTTTTAGAAAAACTTACTTATTTTTGAACAAATTTCATCCTTAAAATTTTGCAAATCTGCGAATTAAAAAAAATATTTACAGTACATGGCGGCACAACTTGAGGACAATTTTGAAAATCGAGTACAGCTTTGTTTTTTTTTTGAAAATAAAAAAAATTGCATCCTTAAAATTTGCTAATTTGCCAAAGTTTCAAAAATATTAACGGCACATCGCAGGAAAATACAACCCAACTTTTTTTTTGAAAATCTAAAATGGCTTTAAAAAAATGGATAAGCCTCTAAAAACTGCATAATATGCTTATAGTACGATTTTTTTTTAACTACGGCATATACAAGTTGGGCACATCGCAGCACAACAATTATTATTTACAAAAATCAAAAATGGCGGTGCTAACTTCACGCACATCTGAGATTACTCTTCACTTTACATTCCTTGCAAGCTGAAATTTTGTAATTAAAATCTCTTTAACCTTAAATCATCACATATATAATTTTTTTTAAGGCCCGCCTACTACCACACCCACTTTTTTCATACTTGAATTTGTCTTCTTATACCAATGAAATTTTCTTTGAAAATTTAAATTTTGTAATTTGACAATTAATGTTCCATGCGTGTCGTTGCGCAGCTATGGCAGGGTTCAACTAGTTTTTGGTAAAATTTAAAGTCTTATCAACCGAACCGGAGTGTAGTGCTACTGTTTTTGTATGCAAAGGTAATAAATCTTTCTGTGATCAAAGTTTTATGCTTGCTGAAATTCTTTGAAGTAGCTTTTGGTCATATATAAGAGTTTTCACTTTTTTCCAAAGACCTGCTGAGATAGGTCACGGTCACCTCCCGAACAATTATACCTAAATAAAATATACATATATAATAACTAATTAGTAAAAAAACAAATTAATCTCAAAAAACATCATGTTCGCTCTTATTTTTCTTTTGAACCAAATTTAAAGCCACTCCCATATGACTCTAGGTATATTACGAGTATATTGAAGGATCCTTATAACGGATGCAACTCGAACAGGTTTGTTTGGAAAAAACATTTCTAATTGGAATTTTTGCACAAAAAAAAAAAAAAATTGTAAATGCGTTTTTTCTGTACCTTTATATGTAATTCTATCCAAGATTCCTTCACCTTATTCACAGCGAATATAAGTATAATAGTCCTTATTTATGATTTCGTTAGGCGCCTCTTAACCTCACATCCACTTGAGTCTAGCGAGACCTCTTAAAAGCGCAGAGTGTTCCTAGATTAAATAATATAGAGCATAGCTTGAAAGTAGGAATAGCATACTGCATCACATCAAAAATTCTCAATCATCATATGACATATCCATAGCATATGTATCCAAGAAAAAAGAAGCTTATGTACGATATATGATGAGTGGTACATTTGTACTCTGTCTTATATGCGAATTCACTCACTTGACAAGTTGACAAATTGAAGCGTTCGGCTTTTCAGAGTAGCTTTATCTCCCCCCATATGTGCAGTATACTATAAGACTAAAGTCATGTGAATGTATACAAGAAGAACTAGAAAAAGGATACTTGAGGCCAAACCCCCATTGTCGTTGCATAAAATTATCCTATACTTGCTGCACATCTTCAAAAAAACGTGGATCCCTATCCCCCTATAGATATGCTTTATTTTTTATTTAAATGCGAAATCACAAACATACACTGCGCATACAAACATAGAAATGATGGTAAAAAGGATTCAACTATGGCATATATAGAGAGAGGGATATACATCACTAGAATAAGGACCTCTACTAATGAACGTAACGAAGAGTGAGTGCTGCATCGTCGTCGTCTCATCACGTCACGCAAATCTCTAGATGCAGCAAGTGCACATGAATGCGCTTCAATTTTTTTTCTTGTTGTTTTTTTGTTTTTTTTGTTACCGCATTTCTCCTTCTCTATAAAATGCATAGAAATAGACGATGATGATTATTATTATTTTCGCATCCTATTATTGCAGCGCCCCCATCATCTGCCACAGCCAACAGCCATAGCCACACCCACCCGCACTTATAATATCTCGAGAGTATTAATAAGGACATTTCTATCATTAAAACGACAACGATGAACAAGAGACTTGCCATTTCATAGTGACAGAGAGAAAACTTCAATTCTAGGTCTTGTAATATTTATTCAACCGCATGCAGAAGCTGCGTGCTCCCTGCTTTTATGCTTCTCATTCTTTCAGAATTATACGACTATACGAGGAGTAATTGTAAAAGCTCATCCGTAAGGACCGACAAATTATAAAAAAAAAATTGAAAAAAAAAATTCTTCTCGCAAAAGTGGTGGGAGAGAGAGGTTGATGCACATCACAATTCTCGTCCTTCATTTTCTTTTTATTTTACTCTGTCAGCCTCTTAGAAAATGTCGCATTTGCAGGATTAAGAGTGGAAAATTACAGATTTTTTCCTGAATGCGCGATTTATTTATTTTTTCTTTTTTTTTCTATTTTTCATTTACTCTGTGTATTTCTAGCCTTTTCTCTCAATCCGAATATAAGAATGCAAATGGCTTCCTCTATACCTATAATAATATGATGCGAGAGCTTGGGGGTGAATATTTCCCCATTATTGGAGAGTCGGTCTCTTATTTATTTTTTTTTTTTTTTATTTTCCGCTTTTTTGCTTCAATTCAGTATTTCATTTTCATTATTTGAATATCCTTTCACCGACGACGAACAAATTAATCGTCTTGTTATTTACGAGAGCGCCTATAAGAGATTCACTCTGGTATGATGGTAATAATGCGCCTCTAAGTCTATTGAATTGTGACTGCATGGCGTATTTTACAAGGACTTAGAGGATGGTCCTTCTTCTATAACTCTGATGGGGTTTGGCTTTTATCCCTATAAACCTATACCTATACCTAACCTATATCGAAGGATATGCGGTGCAATGTATATATTTCTCGGTAAATATAAGTATGTGAAGAACTTATTGGGCTGATGGGCTAATATAGAAAAAAGAAAAGTGCTTACGCCAACGGTAACTCTAAAGGTTTTGTGCTATTCGGTATTAGGTATATGAACAAATATAAGAAGGATATAGATAGCAATTTTGTGAACTGTATTGGTTTGTTAAACAGATTTTGCCACAAATAATCAGTCTAAGTATAGACAAGTAAACAATGAACATAGGAAAGGCGGGGTATAAAAGTAATGTATATCTGCATCTGACAAAATTGATTGTGAAATTTTACAGGGTCAGCAGCAATGAAGGATTTAGAAAACTTGGTGCCCTAATCTACTAAGCTTAGATAGTCATTCATGCAGATGCATTTACATAGATATAATGTATTATCCTTTTTACTTATAGATTTTTTGTATGTAAGTGGGTATCTATATATAGTTACCTTAAGCCTTATAGGCTAAACAGAGAACATATTGAAAATAGGAAAACAGTTCCCATGGGGGGTAATCAGCACATGTATTGTAGGTAACAAAACTTAAACCCTTAAAAACTAGACTAAATGCTGTTTAATATTCAAAATTGGCACCGAGCGGTTTTTGTAAATTTTTCAGAAGGATTTTCACTTTTATGACAAATATAATTCGATATTTCTCACGTATAGGATAATTCTCTGAGCGCTCAGATTTTTCAAGTGTTCTATATGGGGACTTCTTATAGACTAAATAGTTTTGTATTTATTTCCTCGCAACATTTTGTATGTGAGATACGACCTATAGCTGAGGAAAAGCTTATTTTTCCCGAAAACGGGTCTATTGCATCATGTAGTATGTGGCCTTGTCGTTTAGGATGATTTCTTGCCTTAAAATCGAAAATTGCTGCTTCAAAATGTTTCAAGTGTATCAATGCCAATATAGGTATGTACTGATGTACATATATATATATGGGAACAGAAAATTTTCAGTAGCTTATATTAGCACAGGAAAATTATACAAAAAGGCCAGACTTAAGAAAAATTCTGACAAAGTTGAATTTTGGTAAAGAGCGATATTTTATGGGTTAAGTCTTCCCTAAAAAGTAGACCCTAAATTATGACCAGTGCCTATGTTATGTATAACTTTCGCATCGATAAAATTGGCCGAGAAACGTTGAAAAATGGAACAAAACTCATACGATTAATGTTTCAATTTTCATCGTTTCTCGAATGATTTTATTGATGTGAGAGTTACAGAACGTATGGCATAGTGCAATAGAATTTTAAGAAGGGATAAAAGGAAATTAATTTTTGTTTGTAAATATGTAGGTACATATCTCGAAAATTATCAAATCCTGAAGAAGAAAATTACAAAATATTAGATAACTTTAAGACGTCAAATTTCGAAATAAAACTATGTGCAAACTTTGCAATTGTTTGCCCGTTTGTTTTATTTGAGATTTCTACTGTAGGACCTCTTTTTCTAGATGTAACCCAGCAAAATAAGACTTTGACTATAAAAAAAAAAACTTACCACACAACACAGCTCAAGCTGGTTTAGAGCTTTGGTTTGCCGCCTTTAGCCATCAGTGCATAAATCTAAGGTAATATATTGCGCAGGTTGCGAAAGGAACTCAGCACGCATCGTAACAAACAAACAACAAATATTGAAATTAGACAAGTAAAGGGACACTGAATCCACCATTTTACCACCATAAAAGAGACCGGGGACAAAAGTAACACGTCATGAAAGTAACAAGCCCATTCACAGCCTCAAATCTCATCATTTTCTTGTATGAAGTTTTGTTAACAACTCAACTCTTCTCTTTACTAGTTGTTGTCGATTGGTCGTTAGATCAGCAAGTGCCACATTAAAAAGAAAGAAAAAATACATCATTGGAAATTTGTTTGGCTGGCGGGTTTTTATCTAAAAAATCGACTAAAACTCAATATTTTAAGACTAACACCCCTATTACGATTGTCAAAGATCAATTATTTGATTATTGAGAGCTTTTGTCAATCAATTGATTATTCGGTATTATGAACAATTATTTATAAATTTTTCACTACAAAGAAAAAAATAATTTGAATAGTTTCTATTTCGAATGACATTTCAATTTGATTCATTATTTTATAAAAAGTGGACAGAAATTACTATGTTGAATTAAACTGTTTAGGTCCACCAAAAAGTGATTCTACAAAGTTATAAAAGCTGAGTACTGTTATTTTAGTAATAAATTATGTGCTTTATTCATAAAATCCCCAACAGACGTCGCACAGTGGTGCGAGAGCGAAAAAAAATCTTTTGAAAAAGTCATATCTATCCTTTTAAACTTTATGTTTAAGTACTCTTAGATAACCCGAGCGTATGATTTAAAAGTATTTTTTAACATATATATTGTATGTTCTGATTTACAAGCCCTCAAAGTTGAAAAATAATTTTACTCAAATCGCGAACCGTATTTTCAACAAATTTTGAGATGGTTTTTTCCGAAGTTCCTTTAAATAAATTCTCTAGCTTCTTAATTAATTTAATTGGTCTATTTTCAATTATCTAAAAATACAAAAAAATAATGATTATTTATAAAAGATACCTTCTATAAGTAGCCTGAAGCTGTAGTACTAAGAAAAAATGCTTTTTTTTTAAACTTTTTGATTTAAAAAAAAAGCGCCAAAAGATACCAAGAAAGTAAGTATGCCAGCATATGCTCCATACATTCATGTTAAAGCACAAAAAAAATCAGCTGCAGATACGTGCAGATGTGGAAGTTATGCTCAAAAATGTTTCACTGAATCGGATTTCAAAAAACTCCGTCTTGACGGTAGTGTTTACCAAAAAGTTTGATTTCTTCGGTATTAATTGTCAGAATGAACTGGTTAAGCCCATTATTTTAAGAAAAAATGTCAAACTTTATTTTAAAAATAAAACAAAATTAATACATTGACCCAGGTCTGAGAATTTCGATTTTTGCGAAACCATTTATTTCTGCCTGGAAAATTTTTCAACTTTCAACTCAATTTTCTTGAAAACAACACACGAAAAATAATATAGTTTTATGATATTTTGAATTATATGATAGAGCTAAATACAAAATAAAGAAAAGGATTAGGGATAATCCTTTATTTTTTTTTTTATTTTTCACTAAAAGTAGGGCTGGTAAAAATAAAAAAGGTTTTTTTTTTTAAGTTTTATTGTTTTGTTTTTGGTGTGTATTGCGTAATTTTTTATTACCTGTAAGGATTAGTAATGGCTTATTAAAATAAAATCTCTTACTTAAATCTATATATATAAAGGATTAATGAAAAAAAGTCAGTATTGAGTTATTGAGCATTTGTGCAAGGTGTGTAAGAAAAGTTTTTACTCTTTGATCAACCAATAAGTGAAAGTGAAGTGAAATATAATAACAAACATATATAGTGAATTCAATATATTAAAATGGATTCAATTTATCTATTTATTTATTTAATTTTATAATATACATAGTTAATAATAATATTTTATTCAAAATAAAAAGTTAAGATTTTACTAAAAAAAACTTTTATTTAAATATAACATCAAAACCCTCAAATTTTATAAAAATGTCAATAATTTTTTTTCTAATAATTTTTTCTTGACCAAATTTTGACCAAGCATGTATTAGATTTATTTTAACATGTGTGTCAAATTTCATCAAAATTCGTTTAACAGTTCAGATTTTACAGACTTTTTTCCGCTCACCCATACAAACATCAAAACACTCAAATTTTAGAATAAAAGTCAATAACTTTTATACTAATGATTTTTTCTTAGCCAAATTTTGACAAAATATGTATAAGACTAATTTTAAAATGCGAATCAAATTTCATCTTAATCCGTTAAACAGTTCAGATGTTACAGATTTTTTTTCCGCTCTCCCATACAAACATCAAAACCCTCAAATTTTAGAAAAATGTCAATAACTTTGTTTCTAATTATTTTTTTTCAACCAACGGGCCGGTCAATTGGCCGCCTAGATCGTGCGATTTGACACCATTAGACTATTTTTTGTGGGGGTATGTCAAGGCTAATGTCTATAGGGACAAGCCCGCTTCGATTGACGCACTGGAAGCCAACATCCATGCATTCATTCGTGAGATACCGGCCGATATGTGTGAAAGAGTATGCCAAAATTGGACTCAGCGGATGGGCTACCTGAGACGCAGCCGCGGTCAACATTTGCATGAAATTATCTTTAAACATTAAATTGCAAGGTTCAAACTATCGATTCAAATAAATATTTCATTCATTTTTTCGAATTTTTTGTGTTTTTTTTTTTTAAAAAGTTCTAAACCTCTTAAAAAATCACCCGTTATATCTGAAAAAAAAAATTATACCTTATAAAACTCTACACAGCAAAGGTACTAAAACTTATTTTTTTATTTGAAAAAAAAAACCTGTTAAAACTTTACCATGTCAATTGTTCTGTGGAAAGTGCTAGTTATAGCTTGCATTGAAACTCATTATTGAAAATTATAATTGCACTTAGAAAAATCGATGATTATTTTGATCCAATTTGAAGCAGATGATTTCATTTTTATTTCTTGCCAACAAAAAATGTCATTTTTACCCAACTCTTCATATAAAATAATTTCTAAGATTTCAATGATCAATGGTTAGGTAGTTTAATCATCATTGAAATACAGAAAATAATTTCGTGTTGAAGGTTGGGCAAAAACGAAAATTTTGTTTAGCAAGAATTATTAATTGAGTCATAAGCTTCATATTGATATCAAAATAATTACTGATTTTGTTTTTCAAGTGCCTCAAAGTTGTCAATGAACGTTTTTAATGAAAGCTATAAGTGGCACCTTCATGTACCTACTTTTTCCACATTGCCTCGGATGTTAAGTACTTGCAGCGTTTGGGTGCGTTTTTTTCAAAATCAATTGCCCTTACAAAAACAAGTGTCATGACATTTCTTTTGTGGAATTTTATAAGCTACATTTTTCGTCTTGGAATTTCTTTAAAAAAAAACTTATAGTTTGCGAGAAAACTTAAAAAATCAACAAAATCCTTGGTCCAAATTTAGAATTCTTTTAAGGCAATGCCTAAAAAAAACAAACAAATAAAGTTCTCCATTCAAATTCAGCTTTTTTCGAAATTTTTTCCAAGTAAAAGTCTAATTTTCTTGAAAAAAAAGACGCAAGTAAATAAGTTACACCTCTATTAATAAACGCAAATCAAACATTAATTATCTTTAATCCGTGAGTTAAGTGTCAATTTTCGGTCGTCTTCAGCGATGATTTTCAGTTTTGGTTAATAATGGCTTTCACCGAAAATACCGGCTCTTAAAGTTGCCACCACTGATTTAGAATTTTTAGTAATTTTTACTAATTGTCCAAACGTGGCATGTTCGTGAATTTCACCATCGTAAAAAGATTAAACCCTGACTGACGTTTTGACATTGACAGTAAAGTTTATTTTGTCTGTTGTGATAGAGATTTTTGTTAAGATTTGGTACTAAATAACCTTGAATAAAAACTTTATATATTTTGTTTTCAGGTATTTTGCAGCACTCCATTATTTCTGGACACTTTTGGCTGTTTGGAATCATCAAAAAAAAAATCACAGGTAAGCGAAAAATCTTTAAAAAACGTCTTTTTACCAATTCACATAATATAGATATAGGCTAACTTTGAACTTGCTATATAATGTGTATTTTAATAATTAATTAACTGAGAGAATTTGTTTAAACATAACTCATTTTGTTGATGTTTTCACTTCTTAAAATGTCTTCCTTTTTCATTTTGTATCAAGATGAAATGCAAACGAGATATTAAATGAAAACAAAACCAATACTTTTTTCAAGATGGAGGCATTTTCCAATACTTAAACCCAATTTTTTGTTTCTATATTCCCTCAACGGAACGCCACCCCTGGGATTTAATGAGATAATCAAAACCTAATTTCTCAATCCACTGTGCCAACAAAAATCTATCCTATCCTTCTATTCCTTCTAACATTGCCTAGTTTATAAGACCCTAGGTCTTTCTGGCATATAAATGTTTGTGTTGTTTTTAAAATGATGTTTTTAAGAAATTTGATGCAAAAACCTAAATTTCACTCACATTCACCCCCCTTCCCCCATCCTTAGTAATTAAGCCCTGGGGCTTTGCAAAGTGCAAAGACTTTTCACTTTTCAATTTTTCAGACTATTTTTGAAAAGTGTAAAGTAAAAGTGTTGCACCAACTTTCAATTGAACTTTGCATTTGAATTCGTATTTTGCAAAGTTGCAAAGTAAATCGGATATTGTATCTATCAAGATGAAATTTGCATTGAAAAAAAAAATCATTGACAGTAGGTACCAAATTAGGGTAAATAATTCAAAATGAGTCGAACAGACAAAAACAATAGAAAATTAGCAGTATTGGAGGTGGTAAAAAATAAAAATGTAATTTTGTGGCCAGCAAATGGTGTTTGGGAGAAATTCATTAATGATTATATTCGACACTCGATGAACTACTCTGCAAACGGTTGCTTTGCTTATTCCGTGCATAGATGCAACACCGTGATATTAGGCTCCATTCCCAACCCAATGTAGTGTACACAAAAGTTGTTGCAAGGGACTTAAACACATATTCCTTTGACTGTTGAATTGTAGTTTATTTCCAATTTTAGACAAAACAAATTCGATGGTAGTTTTTGTAAGTCTAAAAAACTCTATTTTGTCGAAAAATTAATTCCGATATCGAAGTTAATTCTTAGCTTCACTACTCTTTGGTCACTTTGGTCACTATTATTTACTACTTCGTTTTCAAAATATTCTTCAAAACGATTCATTTTTTTTTTATTATTTTAAGACAACTTTTCCAAAGAAACACTTATTTGCAAATGAAAATTTCTCTTTGCATATTTCTGAAAAACTTTTCAAAATTCTTAATATAATTTGCAAAGTTTATTTGTTTGGTGAAACAAAAAAAACAAATACTTTGCAAAAAAACAAAACTTTTCACTTTTTAAAAAGAACTTTGCACTTTGCAAATTTTTGTTTGGTGAAACGTAATTTGCAAAGAGGAAAACTTTTAAATTCAATAATTTCCTCTTTGCAAATTTGCGTTTGGTGAAACAAAATTTGCAAAGTAAAAGTGCAAAGTTGCAAAGTGAAAAGTGAAAAGTGTTTGGTGAAATAGGTCCCTGGTCCAAATTTGGATTTTATTTTAAAAAATGCTAAGCCATACAAATAAATCTCTCCACCAAAATTCCGTTTTTTTCGGAATTTTTTTTTTTTGATTAAAAGTCTTTTTTCCTGCGATATCCGTCGGATTTGTGTTGCCCTTTTTTTTAATTCAAAATTTCTGAACTTGTAATTGTATCATTGCGAATTTAATTCTTTGGAAAGTTTTGATTCGGATTTGTTTATCGTTTCGCAAAATCATCATTTGGCATATTTCACATCGCTATTTTTATTTTGCATTATGTATGCAGGGTGTCCGGATGTGGTTCTTGGGTATATATTCTAAAAAAAAATCGTTTTTTTTATTAAATATCTATCTCCAATTTTGACTTCATTTATGGTGGATTTAAGAAAACACTTACTTTGGTGTACCCTGACCCATGTTAATAAAAATTGCTCTGCAAATTTTAGTGGTAGAAAATTCGTTTAGGATATTTTTAGAAGAAATAATAGCCTTTCAAACTGATTCTAAATAAAGTTGATATCTTGTCTCAGTCTTAAGATATCTAGTTTCTAGTCTGTTCCATTTTCCTGCCCATGCTAATATTTTGACTTTGAGGTGAATTTTCTCGAGAAAATGCGTTATAAACTTAACCTTTTAATATTTTTTCCTTTCTTCTTCGTGAATTATTATCTAGCATTTCATTATTTCATATTTTAAATATTACCTCGCTGATAATTAGTTCACTTTTTTTTTATTTCGTAATTTATTTTTTTTCCCTTTGGGGCCACATATAAAGTACTTTTACAAACAAAACTTTTATAATCGGCATTTTAAATGGCGATAAACTGTTATAAAAGTTATAAATTGACATATCTCTATGGTCTCATCCAAAATAAAAATTGTCCTTATAGTCGGATTTAATTTTAAGTCGATGATTTAACTTAAACAAAGGAATTGAAAACAATAAACTGAATTTTTTTGCAAACATTGCAAAACAATTTGAACTAGGATTAAGTACCTAATAGCTATAACGAGTTCAAAAAAAATTATCTGCCTTAATTTACATATTTAGTGTCGTATTGTAAGATGATCTTCTGTGTGATGTCTGTGTGGCTATGTAATATGGAAATTGGAACCCTCATCTCATATATTTTTCCTTCCTTCCTTTATTTTGTTCAATTTAATTAATGTCAACTTGCAACCCAAACGAATGTCATTATAAAGCTTTGTTCTAAAATAGCTGCCACGCTCCTTATATATAAAAACCCCAAAGTACCTAGACTTACAACCGTCATTTCCAATTTTTTGTTGTTGTTATTGTTTATAAAGTACTTTCCTTCAATATAATGAAGAAATATAATTTGTTTTTTCCGTCCCTTTTGCAAAAAAGAAGAAAAAAAAGCGTGAAAATTCTCTAACCCATTGTGACAAAAGTCTGCAATACATAGGTACATACACGTGACTTTCGTTTCAAGTAGATATACATACCTAAATAATCTCCCAACTCTTGTACATAAATACATACAGTCAAGTCTTCTTTCCATTGCACATGGAGCTCACCCTTATGTACATATATACATTTTATCAACCCCTGGAACCATAACACAAAACAAGAAAAGGAAACCATCGAGAGAAAGAATAAAATAAAAAAAAAAATTAAGTCCTCCGGATCCGGATCCCTCGAAAAATTCGGAAAAAGCAAAAACATTATAAGCATACACAGACACGGTACCACCATATTATATATAAGGGTAGAAGCTATAATACACAGCGAACACAAAGCCAGATACGAGACAAGAAAGAGCAAATATGGCAGCCAACACCAGACTTCGACACGTAAAGTGCCGCGTTGCTATGACAACGCGGACCCTTCATCCTTACTTTAATTTTTTTTTTTAATAATAAAATGGCTCTATTCAATTACCTCACACAGATATTGCGGACACCACAGGGGCGCTCTTTATAGCAAGCTTAAAATATATAAGTATATACATGTTTATGTAGAGCTACAGATCTGTATCTATTCTGTTGCTATGTATACGAGTCCTGACGCAGAGTGAAGTAGGTATATGTACACACTTCAGGGTCGTAGTTTGTTTAACATAAAATTGTCAGAAAGCTATTTCGAGCTCGATACTGATTCCACCTAAGTTAAAAAAAAAACATTTCTCTTACAAAAATGTTTAATAAATTTGGTACAAAAAAATTCTGTTTCGTACAAAATTTAGAAACAAATTTCCAAATTGTTACATTCTGCAACCGAATGGATTAGAAACCATTTTTGTGCTACTGGTTTGCTATTTTGACAATTTTTTTTATTAAAAGTAATTTTCATACCAAATCTGTTCAAATCTGATAGCAATTTTACAATTAAATTTTGACAGTTAAATTTTACAGTTAAATTTTGACATTGAAATCAATTTTTTATGAAATAAATACTTTCATATATTTTAAGACATTTCAGACATTCTTTTGACTAAATTCCTGATTCATAGACATTTTTTTTTATTTTGGAATTTCGTACCATTTTCTGACCTAAATTTTGAAGCCAGGCAAAAATAGGCAAAGACTTGGAATTCAGCGTCCTCAAATTATGGAGTGTACCACATTTCATAAATTTCCGTGAAGAATTAGCATGGGGTATGATTTTTGTTGCAAAAATTTAGTAAAATGACCACTGTGCTCCTTGCCGCTGGAGCATATACTTCTGGACCACAAAGTTTTATTTCATTTTAATCCGTATCTTTCTCTATCTCATTAAAAAATAATGGCCAAGACTAGAGACATTTCAGTTTATAACAGTTATAACAGTTTATCGCAATTGAAGTTTTTTTTTTTTAACCCGTGCGAAGCATGTCTCTTTCTCTATTTCATTCAAAAATAATTGACAAGACTTGAGACATGCCAATTTATAACAGTTATAACAGTTTATCGCCACTGAAGTTTTTTTTTAACCCGTGTGAAGCATGTGTCTTTCTCTATCTCGTTCAACAATAATGTACAAGACTAGATACATACCAATTTATAACAGTTATAACAGTTTGTCGCCATTGAAAGTCAAGTTATAACAGTTAATAACAGTTAATAAAGGATTTGTTTTTCTGATAATTCTGTTATATGTTATAACTGTTATAAATTGGCATTTCTCTAGTTTCTTCCAAAAAGCATTCGGGTAATAACTCCGAATGCTCGAAGTTTGCCACACCGATCCCACAGCATAAACAGTAGGTACCACCTCTATATAAACATAACTGTTATAATAAAATGGCATATCGATATAAGGCCTGCATGATGAATAGATACGACTATGTTTAAATTAAGCATTATATTATTTTCGACCTGGGGGATGCTATGACACAGGGATACGACCGACGACGACGTGTACCATCAAACAGAAAGGAATTGCCAGAGAATACCCTAATAGCCTTTCCAGAATGTAGATACACTTTATGATGCAAAGAACGACGAATATCTACAGCTACACCCCATTCCCCAATGTATCTACCTACCTATCCTATACCTATACCCCATAGAAAGGTAGATAGGGAGAGATATACATACATACAAAGCGAAAGAAATAAAAATCGTATGGTTGTGTATAGATAGGATTTCACCAGGTGAACATACATAACAAATACAAGCTTTTGTGTGGAAAATTTACCCGAGACCCGGGACGTATAAACACCCTCATTGCACGCCCAAATAAAGATGATAGAATGAATGTTTTCAATGGCGGATTCAAGGGTAAAATATATATAAAGGCCCAAACGAAGGGTTTTTTAATTTAAGCACTTGAGAACAGTTTTTCTTAAAGTGTAATATTATTGAAGGTATTTTTGAATCCTCAAATTAAAGACCTTATATTTCATACTATCCATTATTTCATATGGTCATATTTTCTGATTATGTCATTTTTGTTTCTATCGTTTAGCAATTCAATGAAAAACCCCTCTACCTACGATTTTATTCGTAAAATTTGTGTTCAAAAAACAATAATTTCTTAAGTATTTATGTCGAGATTATTCTTCCGAAACCTAGGCGCAACTTCTTCTTTGGTTCCTCTTAAGCCCTACCCTGTGTTTTAATCTTTGAAAATTCACTCCATTATATAGGTACGAAACCATATAACCAACGACGAACTGGAACTTTGTGTATAGACTAAAAGCTAGTTCCGCACCATCCACTAGATATGTAGGTATGGTACTTAGAGACAAAAATGAAGCAGCATAACTTGTCCCATGAACTGATGCTATAGTGGCTTTTCAATGGAAATTTTGTGCGAGTATAGCAGCGATGGTGGTTCTGCGACATTTGTCACCCAATTTTTCATCACGTTAAAAGTTGGAGTTGAGGTTGCGAGAGAGCTGAAATTTGCTTCTGTATTGTGATCAAGGTGTACAGTACATATATGCACGACGATATCTACGTGTTTAATTCATTGGAGAAGTGTTTAGATTAGACCGTACCTACATAATTTTTTTAGTAATCTGCAAATATTGAATAACTATGTATATTCCTTTGGTATTTTTCTATCTTATGCTGTTAAAAGCTGTTTAATGGATTTAATTATGTGCTAACAGCTAGCACGGCCATTTTTAATTTCGATATTTCCGATTTTTTTTTTTTTGGTCGATAAAAGAAAATTTGGGCGATATTTCCCAATCGATTTGGGCGTTATTGCCTAACGCCGATATGAACACATTTCCAAATTCAGCTGCTTTTGGCAGATCGACATTTCAATTCATTTCAAAGAGGTGAGTTTGAAAGTGAATTTATGAACGATTTAATAACGTCATAATGTTACACAATGTTACACTTTTCCAATTTAGGAAAGATCAAAGTTAACAATAGTTAACATTTTAGTGAAAATGAACGCACCCCACAAAAAATAAAAAAAAATAATTTCTATAAATAATATCTTTGGTAAAAAAAAGTTGTCAAGTGGTTCAAATTTGGTTTTAATCTTTCCAAATAAGTCTCTATCGATCTATTTAAAAAAGGTGTACAATGACCCAAAAATCCATTTCTTACCATCTCTATAGCAATAATTAAAGTAATTTCCGACAAATGCTTTTGCAAGTAAAATGACTGAAATTGATCAAAGAGATTTTGTACAAGCAGGATGATTGCATATTTGACGATAGCAATCTCTGCATCGAAAAATGACAATTAAGTTGACGTTTTCGAAAACGGTCTTATTTCAGTTTCACTAACATCTGTGTTTTTATATGCAGAGTCCAGTCGAAAACAACTGATTTCAAAACGTCAGCCAACATGATTGCAATTCAAATTTAATGAAATAATTTGCCCATTCAATGTCGAAATAAAAATTTATGAAATTATTTCTGAAACAAAAATAGAAATAAAAATCAACTTCAGTCGTCCTCCTTATCTGTTCGAAATTCCAGTAGGAAGTCTTAATACTTCCCAACAATTTTTTTTATTTTCCGTTTGCTGTTAAAAAAAAACAATTTTAATTTATTTTAAATTAAATTTTTCCTTATTTTGTGTATCACAAATTTTTACTTAAATTTGTATTTGTTTCATCCGTTGGTCTAAGCCCCTGTGCGTCAATACGTCAGTACGTAAATTCGTTGGTGCATCCATTGTAATTTGATCTGCAAACTTAACGGTTGGACCGAAAGCAATTAGGTTCAAATTTTTGTTCCATTTTTATGTGATTCCCTAAATTAGAAATTCCATTTTTTATTTTAGCTCATCTAAAACGGGTTTTTAAAAATTTTCGGTTCTAAAGATTTTGATAAAAATTTGAACCTACCTAATAAATGATCATGATGGTGATAGTAAGAAAACTGCGTTTCAGGTTTTTGCCACAAAAAATCGCATTAGGTACGGAAATAAAATTTTGACGTTTTTGCAAAAATTGCTTTATTTTTGACTTCTTCACCTTTTAAGCTTAAGCTTTTTAACGGCTTATAATCATCATATATATTATTTCTGTTGTCAGACTTCTTTTTTCTCACTATAAAATAGTTAAATCAACTAAATTAGGTATCACTGGATAGGAAATTACACATAGCTATGACATTGCACAAAAACTTTATGTTAAACCACAATATTTTCTATACATTTTGGCAATTTCAAATAATTATATAAATGAATAATTTGACATAAGGAATGCCTCACCCATTGAATAAGAAAGGAGTTGCATAGTGCGGAGTTGCGGAGTGCGGAGTTGCGGAGTGCGGAGTGCGGAGTACGGAGTTAGTTATTTTAATGTGTAGACAGAATGCAACATGTGGCTTTGTTTACGTTGGCTGTGCTTCAGATACAGAAACAGAGATACAGATTGAAGGCACGATCATTTGAATGCAATTTATTAGAGGAGAAAATCAATTTTTCGTTTGATTGAAATACAACTCGGTTTTAGTTTTTTGCCTAAAAATTCACATAACAGAAATAGGGTTTTAATGTTCTTTCGCCTTATTTTTAGGTTATGGTCGTATATTTCGTTAACGGCTGGACTAAATTTGTTATTATAGTTTCCAATCTGTGCCTACGTTCTTTAACTCTCGGATCGCCAAAATAAGTCGAAAAACGATGAAAAATGAAACAAATCGTATGAGTTTTGTTCCATTTTTCAACGTTTATCGACCAATTTTATCGATACTAGAGTTACAGTTCCCAGCTTATCATCTTTGGTCAAGGATTATTGAAAATGGTAAATCTTCAAATCTCCAATCTATAATTTGAAACGTTAATCATCGAATTTGATAGTCAGCCGCGATTCAATCAGAACCTTTATTACAGATTTAATCCACACTGAACAAACAGCCCTAACACGTTTTGATGTGAATACAACGGTATTTAACTACCAAAATTAAAAAGAAACAAAACATCGATTTTTCAGGTTCGATAAATTTTGTCATCGATTTTTCACCTAATATTTTAATTTCTCATCTCTGAAACCAAAACATTTTGCGAATAACTTATAAACTTTTAATTTCGTGTTGTAAAACAGTTTTTATACTTAACAAGGCTACAAATATGAACGGAAAGTGATTAAAAATCATTTTTATTTATAAGAATTTATTTATAAGGATTTATTGGAAAATAAACATTTTCCAATAAATCCACCGCAAAATTTTTGTTCCTAAAAATAACGAAAGAGTCTTCACGAATGAAAAAAAGAACCATGAAATCAAGATAATATGTGCCTGCCAAAACGACGAAAGACGAAACGAACGAAAAAAAGACTCGTGTAATCAGCGTCATAGTCTGCTGATCTCGCTGGCCAATAGTTTTACTAAAGTGTTATCTACCAACAAGTTGTATAATATTGCAAAAATAAATGGTCGTCAAACTTGTTAATTGTGAAGCTTTTCCCAGAAACTATATTTCCATTCATCCATTTTGAATAACTGAAATGATAGATTGTACTTGTTAAATCATTTTCTTAAAGCTAAGGGTAAAGTTTAAAAAAAAAAATATGTATTTGAAATCAATCATTAAATGTAAGTAGGTACCTATGGCTTTACCTACTAACTCCTTATAGCTTCTTTACAAAAGCACGACAGGCAATACCTATAATATTAATTTCTATACCTACCTGCCTTACCTATTACATTATTATATGCCTATATCTATAGGTTTTTTCATCAGTTAAGGAGAGAATATTGTCCGTTGCCATTCAGGCATTCAAAAAATGTCCACACAAAATATGAACTCAAGAGGCAATTATATAATATTTCTTCCTTCAAGTGTCCCGCGATCGAAAAACCACAAATTCTGCCCAATAGAACACGAAGTATAGAGTAGAAAAAAAATATAAATAAAACTAAAACCGATTTTAATTACTTAAGAAAACTACGACAAAAACTTATTTATTTTTTTTATTTTTTTTGAAACTCCCTTGGTCCCCTTTAACAACCTCATCCCGCCGCACTAGTATATTTCTATTTCGTTTTTATGTTTGTACCTATTCGTAGTTGTTTTGCAATAATCACCATGAAAAGAATTTCACTTGAATATACCTACTATTTCTATGAGAGGGTAAAATTTTCCAACATTCATCCACCATTACGAAACGTTCCAATGGACGATCCTATTTGTATGCAGCCTTAAAATACAAATTAATGGGACACTTTGGAGGCAAGTACTTCAGAAATAAACGTAAAACTGAATTATGCCATTAGAAAGAAATAATAAATCGGAAAATATAAATTGAAAGAGCAAGCTTCCTCTGCACCACTCCAGGTCCAAACTCAAACCAAACGAAACCAATATAAGTAAGGTACACAAAACCCGGAACTCCATTGGCCAAATATTATATGAAAATTCACGCTGAGGTCGAGGTGCCTTACCTAACAAACACTCCTCCTCCAACATGATTTTCATTTAAGAGCTAGTGGCCCGACCCGGCCTGGCCCGATGAGAAGCAATTACCTACAATTTTGGTGGCGGTGGTGGTGACACGGGCGGCGGCAGTTCACTTTTTCAGTTTCGAGTTTTTGCTTTCGTCTTTGTCGTCGTTTATTAAAATTAAAATATAAAAATAAAAGAAAACCTTAAACGCTTGATATCGTCGTCATTTCTATAATTTTAATTTATAGAAGCGTAAGCGATATCGTCGACGACAAATTTTATTATTTTTGAAGGGCACACCACAGCTCATTCGGTTGAAAGGAGCCATACATCATGAAAAGAAAACCGAACTCATTTTACAAGTTCATTTTGCCGCCCATCAGTACTTTTTTTTTTGTAATGAGTTGATGCATTTGTTTATTTTTTTTTTTTTGAAATGGAACTCCCTTTAATTCCATATGGAAAGGATCGAAATAATAAACTTAAGCGGAATTAAGTGGGTTTTGATTAAATGTTTATATAAACCGGTATGAATGATGGGACAATTAATATCCTGCCTATAATATAAGGTTTGACGACCTTAACAGCTTGACTACCCTTAAAATGATTATAACAGTGGGAGCGTTAGAAAAGTAGAGAAGGATTTGAAACGAGATTACATTACCGATGCACATTGGTTTTGAAAATCTGAATATTACAAAAACGGGAAGGAAAATAAACATTCAACATTAGTGAAGTGCGGTTCAAAAAAGAATCTCTGTATACTTGACAGTACGTCAGAAGTTGGGATGAAGTGTAAACTGCTGACCATTCCTATAAGCGCAGAATTTTTTTATGGGAAAGAGTCAAGAGACTCAAAAGTTTCCGTTATATTTCTATCAGTTATTTTTAAAGTTCTTTTATGTATTCCGTCTGAAAAAAATCAAGATCACCTGCTGGAGCACCTGCTCAAATATGCGACTCAAAATTTGGGCGAATCTTAGCCTTATAGATTACAGCCACATGAGAAGGGAGATATTATTCTGACCATTGATGAAGGCTTCTTTGTTGCAGTCGAGGCCAATACTTGCATACTTTACAGTCCTAGCCACCTAGCCATATTTGCCGCTCTTGAAATAGTAATACCTTGCCTCTACCGTAAGAAGTTTTTTTCCTTTTGCTATAGGACACCATATTGGGAGCTTAAACCCAAATTTTCGACCATTAAGATGTTACAGGGTTACCTCTATTTTTCACGAATGCCACTCCTTTTTTATTTAATCAAAAAAAAAACTGGCATCACCATTTTTGACAAGAATGAGTGCTACAAATTCTCTATATCGACGGTTAAAGTGCAGAACCTCGTAATTCGTTATTGCTTTGGTTTACAGAAATAAAAAAAACCTGCCAAAGGACCATGGGCATTTTGGGCCCACTTTCAACATTGCTCAACAGTGATGAGACTTATGTCATATGAAAGCGTATGGAGAGCACTTTATTTCATTATATGGCAGCTAAATTGAAATCGAGCGCCAAAGATGTGTTTTGGCACATTTTATAAAAAAAAATATTTAAAATGCAAAAAAAAATATTTAAAAAAAATGGCAACACTTACTAAAAAGTGTTTCACCTTTTCTGAAAGCCTGAAGTCTGTTCTCTCATACTATTTTTAAATCAACTTATTTGTATACAGTTTTCGAAAAATTTTCTTACAAACTCAAAAAGCTGATAAAGAAAGTTACTACTTTTCTGTATATAGTGTGTCCCATAAACAATGGTCCAAACTGAAACTGGTAATAGGGCAGTTCATGACTACTCAGAATTTAGTAACTTTTCTGTACCCCATCATAACGGTTTTCGAATAACTGCAGTTTTTTGGAAACTTCGAAAAACCCCTCCTTTGAACCAGGTATTTGCTCACCCTGTCCATAATTGATTTTGTTTTTTTTTAATTTGTTTCACTTAAATATTGTATGATGATAAGATTAATTTTCTGCATTAAAATATTTTTGATATCCTGCACCATTTTGCTCAAAATAAATTGATAATACGACATTTTGATCAAACCTTTTTTTTACTTCAATTTTTAAAAGAGCATCCTGAAAAAAAATCATATACTTCAATGCTGGTTTTTAGATTTAAAAATTGGCCATGATATTGAAGTTAAATAAATAAAAAGAAATCTTTTTTTGAGTTTAAATGTATTTTTTTCGAAAACTGTTTATACAAATAAGTTGATTTAGCAATAATATGAAAGAACAAACTTCAGGCTTTCAGAAAAGGTGAAACACTTTTTAGTAAGTGTTGCCATTTTTTTTAAATATTTTTTTTGCATTTTAAATACTTTTTTTATAAAATGTGCCAAAACACAACTTTTGCGCTCGATTTCAATTTAGCTGCCATATAATGAAATAAAGTGCTCTCCATACGCTTTCATATGACATAAGTTTCATCACTGTTGAGCAATGTTGAAAGTGGGCCCAAACTCCATATAAAATTGCCCATGGTCCTTTGGATAGTTTTGAATTCTGTCTTTTTTTGGAAAATGTTCAGAAAAACATTGTTACGCTGAAATTGCCAAAAGGTGGCTCAGATTCTGCAGATTTTTTTGCATTTATAATAATTGCGTTTGGAGTTTTTCGATTTACGAGGTCCTGACCGTCGATATTTTTTCATAGTTTGCATGTTTTACGGAAAATAAAAAAAAAAGAGTGTGCGTACTTATGTACACGCGCTAGAAGTAAAACTTCTTTCACGACAACAGGGCAAGTATTTTTCAAGTCCTACCACTCAGAGCACCCGATTTCTTTTAGATGTTGCAACATTTGTAAAACAAAAATTACATAAGTTATTACCTACTCGTTAAAATGTTGTATAGGTATATACAAAATTTTATGTTATTTGCGAAAAATGAATTCACTTTTTAATTCAAGATGGCGCGAACCTGTCGTTAAAAAATGTACTAAAATAGCAATAGCCTAGTACTCACCTTCCGTGAAAAAAAACTCGTTTCAAAATACACGTTAAAATTCAATATGAACCCATAACTAATTCTTCACGTTAATTTTTGGAACACAGTTTGAAATTTCTAATAATCACTTTGAATGAAAAAAAAATTAATTTGATCGACTGTCATCAAAATCTTGAAAAGTTTTCTAAAAAAGGGTTTAAATTCAGCGTTTTGTTCTTTGTTCCTCCTTGACGAGAATAAAAAGGCTAAAAAACACAATTGTTGAATCCGATTTTTTTTATTTCAGAATTTATATTTTGAGGAAAAAAAATTTATTGACAAAATGTCACAATTTTCCACGAACACATTAGTTTTTTTTCGAGTGGTCGTACGTTTCAATTTAATTTGCGTGAAATTGAACCGGTTCATATTCCGCTTTCATATTTTGGTACTCACTTCTTGTTGTGAATTTCATACCAATGAACTAGACGTCACTTTTGTATGAAAATTCCATTTTTCACTGGATGGCTTTAATGAATTGATCAATAAATATTATCAAAATTCACTTTGTGACTTTTTGGAAGAAACCGACGATAATATGTAGGTACAATGTAAATACATACTTGAAAGAAAAAAAGAAATTGGTCAACCCTCATAACGATGATTTTCGCAATTCTTTCCGTCTGTCTGTTCGACTACAGCCTAAACAGATGGGTCGATTTTCGTTAAACTTGGTAATTAACGTTTTTTGGGCATTCCCCTGCCACTTTTTTTTTTCATTTCTTATGACTAAAAATAACGGCACCTGCCGTATATATATATTTTTGTTTATAGCATTTTTGAATAATTTTATTTTTTTTGTTTCAGTTTTTACATGCATTGCATTTGTACAGTGGCATTTGTACAGTGGTTCTCGCAATTTTGTATATCCGTCTGTCATTTTTAAATATCCAAAAATTATCAGTGTGACCATTCTCTCAATTTAGTTGAATTTTGTGCTTTAAACTTGATAAGGTTAGAGATTTATAAACTTTGATACCTAAAAAAACTTAAGCATGGTACGTGGTGAATCCAAATTTTACACTAAAAATGCTAATAAATAATCTATACCCTCTTAAAATTTCAGATTTTTAAACGCATATCCCCAAATGAAAAATAAGAACTAATAAAAATTGATCTTGAAAAAAGTATGTTTTTCAAAAAATCCCTACGCCAAAAAAAAAAACAGATAAATGAAGCGTCTAGAGTGAGAAGGGGTCAAGTGACATTTTTTGATTTTTTTGTTTTTTTTTTTACCAAAAACTGGTGTTAAGCGGCAACTTAAATTTTGGTCTAATTCTTGTGTCTCTATTGTTATTACTTACAAAGTTAGCTTCAGATAAAGGGGTTAACTACACGTTTGTTTTTTTATAAACGTAAAACTTTAAACGCTAATAACTCAAAACTTCAAAAATGTCACTTGACATCATTCTCAACGCTTCAAATACAAAATTCCTAAAATAAAATGAATTTTATAAATTTTTAAAATTCACTTCCATTTAACATCATCTTGATTTATTGTAAATTATTCCCTACAAACGTCTACGTCTGACTTTTAAACGTTCATTCTTAGATTTTTCCGATTTTTTTCGTTAAAAACATATGAAAATACTAATAAAAAGTATACAAAAAAATTATTTCTCTACCTTCTCCTTTTTAGAAAACAGTGGAAACTATGAGTATCTACACTCTCAGTCCTTAAATCAAGATGGCGAAACCTTGCAAGTGATTAATGGTTGAAAATTTGCAGCAGACTTGTGATGGTCATGACGTTTATTCAATTTTGCAGATAATTGCAACAACTATTTCTATGGGTAAGTTTATGATTTGATATTTTTGCCAATTGAATTTTGTTTTTTTTTATTTGGAATTTTTAATATCTAAAGGTGTTAATCGAATTAAAATAATTGTTCAATAAATTTAAGCCCTAAATTATATTTTCCATATAAACACATCCGACTCATTATAATGTCTAATACCAAACTTATGACAAATACGATTAATTAATCGAAACAAAAACTGAATTCTTAAAATTTTGCTATTCTTACTAAATTTTGGGCTTTTCCTCTTTTCCATGATACCTAATTAATAATTTTGCATGGTAATTTTTTAAATGAGTCGACAGACAAATTCGACTCGTTAGAAGTCCGAGGGATTATAACGCCGATAAAAAACTCCATCGATTTTTGCAAAATTTCTTCTTTTTTCATAATGTCTGCAAGTTATAGACATTTTATAAACAGTCGACATTTTTTGAAGTTGAAATTTTGTTTTTAGTTGTTATTTCTATCCACTCCAATATCTTGGGTGAGCAGCTTCGCGGGTTCAAAGAATTGTAATTTCCTTCTCCGGTCCTTTGTCTGGATCACGCCGCGCCGTTCCGTTTATTCTGTTCTGTTCAGTCGTCAGAAGTAATGTCGTTTTAAAAATGCCAACGATAGCCCTTTTCATAAGTTCTTGGAAGCATTTTCTGAGAGTTGGAGAGCCGTAACGAAAAAAAACAAGATTCCCGAATAGGTAGGTACTATTTCGGGAATCTATCGATTATAGAAAAAGGCCAAAAATAACAAATTTTTTAAACGCAATTTTAAATAATAATTTAGGCAATTTTATTATTTAACCTTGCTTAGGTATATTGATATTATTATGTAAAAAAAAAATCATTTCAGGACAACCTACTTCGTTAAATTTAGATGTAATCACTTTAAAAATTTTAATTATTAGGTACTACCTTATCTATAGGATCATTGAAAAATACAAACAAAAATTAATGTGTAAATTTGGGTCGGAATTATCGGTATTTGTTTCCTACTAAAATATAATTAGTCACGTTTGAACTGTAATTTCTCAGTTTTGCTCTCAAATACTTCGAAAATTTTTGCTTTCTCCACTTTTGGGGATATGTGATAAATTTTGAAAACTCTCCAATACTGTTTTTTTTGCCTTTAAATATATTTTTTTTTTTGAGACATTATAATTTCCGGGCCTTTTTCAGACATGGGAATTACAGTATCACATTCTGTCGCAAAGGAAGCAGATGCTACTATAGTAGCCATTTCGACAGCAGTGGTTGTCATGCAGGCGCCATGGTCAATAAATTATAATAACAGTACCTTGGGTGAAATCAAGTAAGACCGGGCCATAGAAAATAACTGTTTTGTTTCAAATTTTCGACAATTCGATATTTTGTTCGAATTTTGTTCAAGGTAGTCGATATTTCAAAATTTCGACATTTTGTTAGTCCTAGAAAAAATCTTTTAACTTTCAAAAAAGTCTAATTACATTAAACGACAATTTCCAGTCGATATCTTTTTTTCGATTATTCGTAGTTACGTAACCCATAAACAGCGCATTTACCTACAAAAAATCATCAAAGAATTTATGAGAAAAAAAAAATAATAAAAAAAAATATTTTATTTCATATTTCATTCATAACTTCTCACAAGTTTTTGATGCATACCTATAGATTCCTTGAATCACCCCTTTCATAATTCAGATTCTTGAAACCAATATTAATACACAAATTGAAAAAAAAAATTTCAAGCCAATGCTCTCGATTTAATTCAACAAACACTTCCGCTTGTTTGATCTTTCCCGTCATTTATAAAAGAGATCCTTTTTCTTTTACGACGACGACGAGCGACGACGAGCCAACATCAAAAAACTCATATAAAATCAAAAAACTTGACGGCTAATCAAGGGTAATCCCGCAGACGCATTAAACATTCCACAGAAAAACGCTTGTCATATATTCATTATCCTTAAATGAAAAACCCCTTGGAGATTTTAATATAATATATTTAAAAAAATAAAAAAAACATAAACGAGCTACTGGCGTGCGTTTGTACATACATGCATACATATATAATATTATTTCTGCAGGGTTTTTGTATAGCGGTTTATCGTAGGTATATAGTATGTAATGTAAGTCCACGTGTAAACATCACGAGCGGTCTAGCAAATGAAGCTGTCATACATCAAAAATGTCTTACCAATCTATGTATGTATGTATGTAATTTGTGTAGAGATTGTATATCGAAGGCTGTGTCCTTTTTATTATGGCTAATCGTTCGAAATAGCGGCGGTGATATCAGATTACTCAAAGACAATTCGTATATGCGGCTCCGGCTGCAACAAAAAGAGCGATATAAGGGTATCGATGTCAAATTGTTACTGGAACGGCCGGCCGGTTGGCCATTAGCCCTTCGTTGTTTCACTGTTCTATCCTGTAGCCTGGATTTTTTTTTTTCATTTTGTTGATGAATATCTCCTATGCCACCATTACCACGATACTAAAGGTCAAACCAAAATTCTGATAAATTGTTTTGTTAGGAAGACTACTACATATATTATACATTTTATTAAGGAAATTTGTCGCATAATTTTAAACATCATTTTTAATTATAGTAAAAAGAGAAATTGAAGATCATAATCAATACCTCTTCAGAGTATTAGCTTCTGTCCAGTAAAATCAATAATACTTTGCTGTCACATATAAGTCCATATTTAGGTTTTTTCATATCATAATTGAAGGTGTGTTTTATTCACTGCTGCATAGCAAGCGCATCAAAATTTCCCTTGGAAAACAAAAATAATTTGATTTCTGGTGAAAAAGAAGTCAGTAAAAAAAGATGGCTGTGCTGGCGATAGAACTTTGAGTTATTGAATTATTGAAAAGATGTCGAGTGAGTTAAATTGTTTTATTCAGACTTGAATGCTGCGCTGGCTATGCAGCAATGAATAAAACATACCTTGAGTAAACTTTTTTGTTTGATTTTGTGAGGATATATAGAAAGTTTTGACATAAGTTCAATCTCTTTTCGGCCTTTTGTTTTAGGTAACAATCTCCACTGTCTAACGAAAGTGTCATAAAAGATTTATTTATTTTTTTATTATATTATTATAAATTCGAATTTTTGACCTTCAAACCTTTGAAAGGTAGCTGCTCTTATTTGATAAGTAAAATCGTTTTTTTTTCGTTAACTTCCGTAATTTTTATTTTGATGAAGAAACACCCCTATTTATACCTTTTTTGGCAAGAAGAAAGTTCTTATGATTATGAGTGATTCATTTAGAGGTCCTTTTTTTAAAAAAAAGAGATTAATGAGGGACAATTCGTGGATCATGCAAAACTGTTATTTTATTTTGTGTACGGTATTTTCGGTCAGTATTGTTTGAAATTTCATCTTTGACGGAATTAGTCCGGCACAAACAAACTTTTCAGCTGTATATTTCGAAAATCAGCGTTCTCCGAGAAATGTGCTCTTTGCGTTTATAGAGCAATTTATTGTCCACATATAAACGGCCCACCGAACGCGCAATTCGCTATATATGAATATATTATGTAAAATTTTAAATCCAATTTTTATAAAGTCTCCAAAAAGGCCATATTCAGCACATATAGTGACAAATCGATTTCCTTCTTGTGAGTTTAGAAGAAAATACAAAATTCGGTGCGGTACAAAACATCCCACGCAAATATTCAGACAACTCCGTTGCTCCGCTTAGGTAATTCAGTCGTCCGACAGACGCCAATCTCAACAGTATTCCTGGGCAACAGCTGTATAAAGTTAAAGTAAAGCATGTATATGAATTACTGAATCATACTTTAAGTGTAGGTCTTAATGCCACTCAAAATGAAAAAAAAAATTCCCGCAGATGTTTTTTCCTTTTTGTTTGGAAATAAGACCCATCGGGCTTTATTTCCTCGGATTTAATTCCACTTAACCATAAAATGAAACTCATGCCAGAATTGTAGCCAGCCGACCTTTGGCAAAACTTTCAGTTTTCTAACAACATGTTAATTATAACATGGGTGCAGTGCAATAAGACCCGCGGAAATAAAGTCCGTGGGTCATATTTTCCAAAAAAGTGAAATAACCGCAGGCTTTTTTTCCTTTTCAGAATGTCAATAAGACCCACTCCAAAAAAGCATAAAGACCCGCTGGAGTTTAAGCTTTTCTGAATTGGCATTAAGACCCAAACTTAAGCATAGTACGCAGCTGAAGCGAAACGAAAATTTCCATACAAAAATTGAAGCAACGAAATCATAAACGAAAAATTTCGTTTTCATTTTTGTTCTGCAGTACGCTGGTTCAACGAGCGAAATTGATAATTATAGCAGATTATTTGGAGAAGTCTCCACTCTTTTTCGCACTGAATTATTTGCCCTAAACCTAGTGAAGTGAACAACCATCAAAGGAGAGAGTGAATTTTTGACACAATTTGCTTGGCTTTAGCATCTTTTATGGTCAAATTGTCAAAGCTACACCAAAAATCATAAGAGTTCCCGTACGTTTTTCGCGTGAATATGGTTCACCGCTCGTGAACGCAAACTCTCCACTTTTTGTCATGGCATCACGAGCACGCTCACGATTCACGACATGATTCACAAGTATATGCACTAGGCTTAACCATTAATTGTCTGCGGAAAAGTGACATTCGAGTTTTTATTTGTATTTTTATTTGTTGTTCTTTGATTACAGAAAAGGCTTCTGTGATTTTTTTTGTTTTTTTTATTTTGGTGAAATTTATTTTTTCCGTTGTCGTTTTGCTTCAGCTGCGTACTAGGCTTTAAAGTTTGATTCAATATTTCCAACTTTGCTCTAAAATATTTTTCAATTAATGATTTCAAATCGAAACGATTTTGAACTTTGTTAATAGTTTTCCTAGATATTATGTATCTTGGGTGGCCCGCTTCAAGAGTTCCAAGGGTTTTAACTCCCTTTTTGGGGACTTTGTTCCGCTCACGCAACTCAGTTACTCCGCTTAGGATATGTTCAGTCGTCAGGCATAGGCGCCTATGTCAACAGCCACTTGTACTTTTTTTCTTTGAATGGAAGCCCGCAAGGAAAAAAGAATTAAAACCCACAGCTTTTGTTTCCACTTCAAAAAGGAAAAAAACTCCGCGGGTGTTATTTCCATTTATTTTGGGAAAGACGACCCATGGGCTTTATTTCCGCGGGTTTTATTGCACTGCACCGTTAAATATGAAACATTGAACTTTGCCAACAAATATGGGATCTTTGATGTAGAAATACGGACCAAATTGGTGATAATCCTAAATTCCATGAAAATCATATAGATTTTTAATCAATTTATTTTTAATTATATTGATTTTAAACAATTTTTTAGTTTAAAGATGTTTTTGTGCAGCTATTTTTTTTGTTTTTGTATATTTAATAATTTAACACGTAACACTTCATTAGACAACATTTTTGGTAGGTGGACATAAAATAATTGATCCTATAATTTGTTTCTTTTAAAATTAGATATGCAAATATAATATACAGCCTTAAAAACCACAGTGTGATCGTACATAAGAGCAAGTTCATGCGACCCAGGCGTGCATTTTATTTTTAATAGCACTCGATCTCTACCCAAACACCCACATCCAACAAGAGAAAGTCCATTTTATACATTTCATATTCAGTCCACCTGAATTTGCCAGTGTCCGTGCCTACAACTACACCAACACACGAATAATACAATTATCACGCGCTTTTTTTCGCTGTCACTTGTCAGTTCAGTTATCTCTCTGGGTTTCTTTTTTCTTAGTCCCCTTTCACACGAGGAAACAAGTTTCCGGAGATTTTTTTGACGTTTACTTTTAATTTCCTTAAAAATCTCTTGTACCTTTCACACGAAGAAACAAAATCGTGGAAATTTTCTTTTGTTTCTCTTTAAAGTAGCTTGGTTGAACACACACTACTGTGTATGTGAAGAGGAATGTCAAAAAAATCTCCTCAAATCGTTGACCGGGGAGATTTCATTTTCCCCTCTTACTTCTTGCCCTCACCTTTAAACTGAAAGTTGCTGGAAACTCAGTTTCCTCGTGTGGAAGGGGACTTAGAATCTCTCCGCGATCGTGCGATGAAAAATAATTATTTTTACTATAAATTTTTAATATTTGGTCATAAATTATTTATGAAATATTTGTTTGTCAATTTGTGTAGATTGTTTTGGTGAAAAAATATATAATTTTTAAACTCGATTTGATTTCCCTTCTCATTTTTGGTTTAATAATACCGATAGTTGGTTTGGTTCGTTTCGTTTTGTTGACCGTGCGTCGCGTCGTCAGTGTTGGTGATCATTATCTTTTGTCGGTGTGGCCGTTAGTAAATGTTGTGCTCCTCAAGCAAGTGTTTTAAATTTTTTTCTAAAGCAGTAAAAGTGTTTTCAGAAATCGATGTGTTTCATTTTACTGAAGTTTTTTGTTTTCTCTGTAAGTTTAAATGATTAATTCCGGTCTTTTTTTTAAATTCCCAAGTAAAAATTCAAGTTAGTGTTTTGAGAATGTCTGTTTGGTACACGGAAAAAATTTGTACATCAGATCAAGAAAAATAAACTACAAATCACGTAAAATTAATCCAGTTTTGTACCTTGGCTTAGAAATTAGTAAATTACGACTTTTTTTTTGCAATTTTATAAAATGAGCGAATTGAAGATATTGACCCTCAAAAATCATATTTCACCACTTTTGAGTATCAATTATTCGATACAGGAAAAAAAATATTGCATTAATCTAGATTCAAGAACAATTTTTCGTTGAGATAACAATCTTCGTCAGTGATTTACAACTTAAACCTATGGATTTGCTGCAAATGAAAAACAGCAAATTAAGTGAAAATAATTTCCGACTTAGCTACAAAGTCGGATGAGGTAGTGAAATTGCAAAATACATACCTCAATTTATAAGTTCGAGTGACCCTTCAAAGATTGTGTTTTGGCCAGGTACGACAGTTATGGGCTCATCAGTAGGATGCTGTCGTACCCTACTAAGACGCGAATTATGGTCGATGCTTACCGATTCTTATAAAACTCACAGCATGAATGCACTGTGAATTCTATATTTCTAAGAGAATTTGATTAAATTCAGACACTTAGAAGAAAATAGTAGCCCGTGGTCTGGATTTAGCATCGAGAGCATGCAAATCACCATATATGTAAATGTTCAAGTTATTCCCCTGAAGATAGTAGATTGCGAATAAAAATTTGTAATTTGCTTTTAATCAGCAAATACCTAGATATTTCATAAATTACGATCGTGTGGGCTCAATATTTATATATCGTGATTACATTTTAAATTGGTTTGATCATTGAGAAAATGAAAATCACCATATACATTTCGCATAACAGGATTAATAATTTGTAAAATTAAATTATTCCCCAGAAGTAGTAGATTGCGACTCAAAAGTTGTAATTTGCTTTGAAGTCAACAAGCTCGAATTATGACTTTTGATAATAAATACCAAATAAAATTTTGTATTTTACGAAGATTTGAATGCTAAATTACAATTTTTTCAATCAATTTTAAATAAAAGCGTCTTGGTTAACTAAAAAAAGAGTTTCGTAAATTACAACCTAAAATTTCGCAATTAGTGATTTTTCAATTCTTTCCGTGTAAAGAAAATAACTTGGATAATATCTACCTAATTTGATATAATAAATATGATGTATTCAGAAATTAGGTAAGTTATTTTTTTAATTTGTAAAAATAATTTTGTACAAAAAGAAAATATTACTAAACTGCTTTAAAAATTTACTTTCCATTATTTTTGGTCCAAAGAATAAATTTAAAAAATGTGTCCAAAAAACTTATATAGGAATCAAGTTTAAAAAAGGCCATTTTAACTGTAGCCAAGAAGGCAGACAGACAGAATTGCGAGGTCTACTTTTCCGTCTTCCGTATAATGTCAATTTAGATCAAAATATCTACTGAAATTGGTGTTGAGCTTCTTTACTATTCGTTCAGAGTTTGACAAAAGAATGGACTAGGTATTGAATCTTAAGACTCATTTAGAGTTTCGTAGTTTTAAACAATTTCATAACAATTCGTTCACAGACTCTCGGTTGTAATTAATTTCATAAAAACTTTATTAGTGTTTAGTGATTGAAAAGGATTTCGAGAAGTAATAAAAGAGCTTTAATGAAAATCTTGATGAGCTCCGTTGCAAATCATTTTTATAGAGTTTGACAAAAGTAAGGAAATCGTTTTCGTTCAGACTTTCGCAATTGTTAACAGTTTCATAAAAAACTCGTTTAGAGTCTCGCGGTTGTAAAGAATTCCAAAAAAAACTCGTTCAGAGTTTCGTGATTTCGGGAAATATAGAGAATTTGAATGAACTTCGTGAGTGCTTCGTCGATATTCGTTAAGAGTCTGGCAAGATTAGAGACTGAGTGATAATTCGTTTAACCCGTTAATAGTTTCGCAGTTATAAGGAATCTCATTAAAACTCTTTCAGTATTTCGCGACCGAGTAGGATTTCAGGAAAAATAAAAACATTTTTTATCAACTTCGTTAAAATTCGTGAAGAATTTGACAAAAGTAAGAAATCCGTGTTAAACTCGTTCAGAGTTTCGTTATTGAGTAATATTTTTCGTTGAAATTTGTTAAGGATTAGACAACAGGCAGGAATTCATGTTAAATCGTCAAACTCGTTCAAAGTTTCGAAATTGTTCACTTTCATGAAAAAAAAACTCGTTCGGATTCACGCGATTGCAAGGAATTTCAAACAAACTCGTTCAGAGTTTTGCGGTTGGCTAGAATTTCGCAAAATTAAAAAAATAAATCGAAATTAAACCATATATACACTCTGGCCTAATTATAGCTTGTTAAGATTTTGGGGGGAAGTTGAAGATATTTGAAGAGTTTAATTTCGTCGCAGCGCTTTCTTGGAAATCGTAAAAGTAAGCATGCCACTTTTCTGATGACCTGAAGCCTATACCTAGTGACTTATGACTTGATGAAACTTGGCTGAAAAAACTTACGTTGATACCTTCCTTGCCGGCCCATAAGTCGTGATCAGCGTGTGACCCTCCGAATATGAATTTGAATTAAGGTCTTCATCTATTTTTAACTTTCTTCTGGAATAGTAGTAAGTTCGGCTTGAATGTTCGTTTTAATTTTTGTAGACAATTGAAAATTAAATAGTTTTCGTAAGGAATCTCAAAAACTCGTTCAGACTTGCGCAGTTTGTAAAAACAATTTCATAAGAAACTCATTCAGAGTTTCGCGGTTGTCAAAAATATCGAAGAATTCGTGTGGAATCGTTAAACTCGTTCAGAGTTTCGAAGTTTTGAAAAATTTCCTAAGCAACTCGTTCAGAGTTTCGCGGTAGTTACCATTTTCATAAAAACTCGTTCATAGTTTCGCGGTTGCCAAGAATATCGGGGAGTATAAAAGAGTTTAAATGAAATTCGTTCAGTTTTCGACAGAAGAAAGTATTCGTGTTCAATCGTTAAACTCGATCAGAGTTCCGCAACTCGTTCAGAGTTTTCCGGTTGTTATGAATTTCATAAAAACTCGTGCAGATGTTTCGCGGTTGTCAAGAATATCGAGAAATTCATGTGTGTGAAATATATTATTGTCAAAACAAAAGAAAAAGATACCGCTAACTTTTAATCATAAAATGACATTTCAGATCAATTTTATAAGTTGAGAATTCTAACAAATTTTCAAAACTTTCTGTGAAAATTCATAGATCGAACTATATGAAAATTTGTATGAATTCCAAGATGCAATTTGTTTTTTTTTTTTTCAAATATATAGCATCGAAAAAAAAACATTTTTATTAGATAAATTCATTAATTTTTTATGAATAAATAAAATAATATTTTCACTCAGTCTTGGTTATAAGCCTACCTGCTTAGTATTATTCCCCATACATTATAGCTGTGCTGATATTTTTTAAGAGTTTCAAACAATATGCATTGTTGTAATACCCATCGCATATAGTTATTTCACCTTATGTATTGGAATTGATACAAAATATTATGGTGAAATTAAGGATTGGTTATATGACTAACAGTATTGTTGATTCACCAATACATTATTGGAATCAAAAAAACACCAATTTGATTAGGAGTCTTCACCATACTCTATTGGAATTGGAACAATAACAAGTATAGTTTCCAACCAACGATATTGAAAGATTGCCTAAATATTATAGGTTGTATTACCATTTGTTTGGTATTATTTCCTATACATTATTGGAACTTTGTAAATAAATATATTTTTGAAATACCCAAAAAGTATAGTTATTTTACCTTATTTATTGGAATATGGCCTATACATAATGGTATTGTAATATTGGCTAAACCCCTAACAATATTGTTGATTCACCATTACATTATTGGAATTGAAAGAACACCAATTTGATAAGGTGTCCTAACAATATACTTTGTCAAAATGGCTGAAATAACAATAATAATTTTTAGCTATACAATTGTGGAGTTTTACCTAAATATTATAGGTTGTAACCCTATCTGTTAAGAATTACTTGCTATATATTTTAGGCAATTTATCTACAGTCCTGATATTTTAAAAGCATTTATAACTATATACATTGTTGAAATACCCATCGAATATAGTTATTTTACCTTATGTATTGGAATTGATAGAAAATATAATGGTGTTATTAGTTATTGGTTATATCCCTATCATTATTGTTAGTATATCCATACAATATTGGAATTTAAAGAATACCAGTTTGAATAGGTGGCTTAACCATACTTTATTGTTGTGATTCCTTAATTACAGGCATCATTTATCCCTAACCATATTGGAAATTCGCCATAAAATTATAATTTAAACTTGTATTGGATATAAACCAACCTATTCTGTTACATTGCCCATGAACTATGGGATATTAACTTTCTGCGCCATCCTAAAATTTGTCAAGGTTTTGTAACAATAACTTATTGGAATATCAACAATATGAATATGTGATTGTTCTTTACTTTATAGGTATATCACCTTAATATTATAGTAATTTCATGTCTGGGTTGTAATCCTATATACATTGTTCCTTTTTACTATACATTATTGGAATACTTCCTGCACAAAATGTTAGAAATCCTTATTATTATAAAGAATGGGATATACTCCAATATGGATAGTGTTTTTGATAATCCTGTATAGTTATTATATCATTTCTGGATAGGAAAACGTGGTTTTTCTGGGAATTTCGCTGTTCCTATACATCGAAAAATAATAAAGGCACACAACCTAATTTTTATAGGGATTTGACAAATAGATATTGAAATATTACACAATTTATTGTTTTATTTACTATATTTTTCGTAACAATACTTTATAGGCAGGAGACCGGTTCACTTTTCCCTCAGTGTACCTTTTTGATTTCACCACTTTGACCTAAGTACCTACCTTCTCAAGTCTGCTGAGAAATTTTTAAATTTTAGTGATTTATATTTTAACAAGGTCATTTTTAAAAGTCATGATGTATAGGAAAAAAACTTTATCTTTGGGTTAGGGAATATCTGCCATCTTATTGTACGATCCATTTTTGTATACTCATATACGAAGCTCGTTAAATTATTTGGTAGGCATATGGAAAATGTTGATCCATTTGAATCAATGATATGGTTCTTTGCATAACATTTGAATGAATCTTCTATACCTTTGTACCTTTCTTGTACCTTAACATATAGAATACACATCATATACACACATATGTATTCAAGTAGGTATGTACCTCTCTCAGTATATACTATACATACTCTCTCTCTGTATAAGTATGTATATAGAAGGTATACATTTAGGTTGCTATAATGCCATTAATGGATAAATAATAGATAAGGGACATTTCCAGCATCTCTAATGATTCTATATATATGAACGAAGAATATAAAAGAAGCTTGATGGTAGTCCTTGTCCTCATAGGTATACCTACTATAACTGACATGTGAGAATACCTAAAATCTACATCTCAACCCTAAACATATAGAGAGTGTATGCCCAGGGCTCTTAAGCCCAGAAAATCCCATTCTCATCGTTGTTGCTGTTGCTGCTGCTGATGCTGATGTTGCTGCTTCATATAAAATAAAATAGAAGGCCAAAGCCTTAGCCCAAAGGATGACATTGTTAGGACGAAAAGGAATACATAAAACCATTTATATTGGAATTCCTGTTATCTGTGTTTTGGTCAAAACGACACTAGGTGGTATAGGAACCAGAGATTCATCTCCAAACTCGGTTTGTGTGTAGAGTTTGCAGATACACACATATGTATGTATGTATATATCCTAAAACATGCGATGACTCCTCGTCCTGTGTTGTGATGTGATGTTGGTTGTGGCAAGAGGATGGATGAGTAGAGGGTTATGATGAGAATTTATCCAAGGGTGTCCTTGTCATCCCATTCTCGACGTTATATTTCGAGTTTCTGCTTCGGCGTTTGAAAGCACAAGCAGCAATGTTTCCATCATCATCATTATCAGAGAAAAATAAGGGTTCTGTGTGTCCTTTGTAGGTAGGTACATATATAGATATGCAGGTAGCTAGCTGTATGTACGTATATATGACACTGCCTAAGCACATAGCTAATATTCCTCCTGTGGGTATGATAATATCCTCATAGGACTTGTGTGCGATGTGTGTGCACATTTGGCCGGAATATGTCGTCGTCTCCTTTAATGGCGGTGCGATATGTCAACTGAATAATGCCCCGACACAAAGCTATGTATCTTCAGAGTGTAAATATGGGTGGGGCTTAATATTTACCCTTGCACTTATGTTGTTACCCTCGCCAGCCAGCCAGCCATCCAGGCTTTATACACATCCGTCAGGACTTTGGTTTGATATATGTGGGTGAAAGGGAGAGGGGTGAAATGGTGTTACGCGCAATAAGAGACAAAGTTGTTTAGACGACTAGTTATAACGAGGACTAGGTATACTCGTAATGCAGGACACTCTCGTCAGCAGTAGTATACTGATGATGATGGCGATGGGAAAAGTGACTTTTCCATGGTGTGTCTCGTTTGGAGTGTTTTCAGCTGGTACTTCATTTGGCTGAATTTTTGAGGTTAGAATGTACCTATAGGAGTCCATCTTCTATATCTATCTAGCATATGGCTGGTTTTTTTTGTTCGTCCTTGTTTATTATTTGTTGGTTTCGCCATGTTTTCTGTTTGAATTTTTTTTTTCTATTTTTTAATAATTCTTTCGTAACTACACCTATAATTTTTTTTTATTCATTTTTCATTTGTGTTGGCTGTTGGCAACTTCTCGGCTCGCTGGACTCTCAACCTCAACCCTGGGGTGATTTTACTTATCTTTCTACCTATGTAGTATGTATATATGCTCTATGCAGTCGTTGTCGCGTTTATAGCTGCAACGTCGTCATTTTAGATCATCCATCTGGATTATCATGTTTGTTGACAAGCTATATAGAACTCTCTTTCAAAAGCTTCATATACATACCTACCTATCTACCTAAAAAAAACTTTTTTAGAAAATCACAATAGATATATAGGTATGTATATGTGTATATCTACCTACTTACATAAACTTGAAGCTCTTTTCATGCGGACATTTTTATTATATACCTACATAGAAAGCTACCTACTTATATACATTGGGGGCACTTATAAGGATAGACATCAAACATAAATAAGCAAGGCCGGTGCCACAAATTTTTTTCACTTTAAGGATATAGAAGATCAACTTGGGTAGAAGTTATATAGGTTGGTATAGGTATAGGTATTTATTTAACTCCATAAAAAAGAGGATTTCAATAAAAATTTGCATAAATGCTTAACCTGCAGACTTTGGCAGGAAATTACGAATAACAAAATACGTATCTATAACCTACTTCTCATAAATTTATTAATAAATGCTTTTTCCATGAATATCAAAAGTTATCAAAGCAAGGTTAAGTGAATAATATACTGATATTATTATTAGTTGCAATAAACTCACTTTTGTTGCGCAATGTTTTTGTGCTGCTTTACTAACTTTTTTTCAAGCTGAATTCATATGAAATTAGCAAAAACAAAAAAAAAAACATAGAAAACATTGCACGACAAAAATTGAAAATATCTTCCTATCCCTTCTTGAACTAAATTTATATGAATTTAATAAAAAACATAGAAAATACTGAACGACAAAATTGAATTTTCATTTTTAATATGCCACATATTATTGAGAAATAAATAATTAAATTTAAAAGTCTTAACTCCCTTTTGAGAAGGTCTTTAACGAATTTTAAATGAATTTTTGAAAAAAAACATAGAAAAGCTTGCACGTTTAAATTGAAATTTGCACAACTAATTAACTACTTATTATTATAAAGCAATAAATAATTCCATATTAGAAGTTTCAACCCTCTTATGAGAAGGTGTCTGGCTGTTTTCATATGATTTTATAAAAAAACATAGAAAACATTGCTCGGCAAGATTAGAATAAAAATAACTAATAAACGGACAATTTAAGGCAACATTAAAAGCAATAAATATATCAATACAAGAAGTTGTAATTCCTTTTTGGGGAAATGCTTTGCTAAATTTATATGAACTAGTATCGCCCTGTGTCAAAATTTGACATTTTTCTTTTTTAATTTAATTTTTTTTTCAATGTGCACAGTCCTCGACAGTGCAAAAACAAAAATCACCCACAGTGTGTAAATGCGTGTCTCAAGTATATTTTGCACATCTCCGCAATTGTGGCTTTCCAACCAAATAAAATTTATCGAAATCGGTCAAATACTTTTTGAGAAAATGGTACCACAAAATTTATTTAAGGCTATTTATATATAGATGTAGCAAAAAAACATAAAAAATACTGTAGGTAGGTATGGAAAAAATTGAATTTTCATTTTTAATAAGAAATAAATAATTCAATTTATAAAGTCTTAACCCCCTTTTGAGAAGGTCCTTTTCCTTTTCTAAATGAATTTTGAAAAAAAAAACCAGAAAACATCGCACGAAAAAAATTAAAAATCACAATTAATTAAGGAAAATTATAAAGCAATACAAAAATCAATATATAAGATGTTTAAACTCCTTTTTGCGAAGGTACTTTGCGAATTTCATATGAATTTAGCATAAAACATAGAAAACATTGCACGAAAAAATTGAAATCTAAACATATAATAAATTTATTTAGGGCAAATTAAAAAGTAATAAATAATTAATTCAATATAAGAAGTTGTTATCCCTTTTCGGGGAGGTGCTTTGCTAAGTTAATATAAATTTTGAATAAAAACATAGAAAATACTGAAAGACAAATTGAATTGTCATAAATAATAAGTGGCAAATTTACCAGTAAACAATTCAATAAAAGAAGTTTTAACCCTATTTCGGGGAAGTGCTTTTGGTAGCTTCATTTAGAAATTTAGAAAAAAACATTGCACAGCAAAATTGAACTTATCACAACTTATTACAAGTTTTGGGCAAATTATAAAGGAATAAATAATTCAATATAAGAAGGCTTTGCTAACTTTTTATGTATTTAGCAAAAACATAGGAACATTGCATGACAAATTTAACAAAATTTAAATTGTCACAACTATAATTAACGGCTAATTATAACGCAATAAATAATTAAATATTGGAAGTTTTTAACACTTTTTCTAGGAGGGGCTTGCTAACAAACATAGAAAAAATTAAACGACAAAATTAAAACCTCACAATTATACGACGTTAAATTTAAGGCAAATTAGTAAGAAACAATAAATAATTCAAAATAAGAAGGAGATTATACGAATATAAAAAAATACATTAAAAACATTGCACGAAAAAAAAGAAATTGTCACAAGTAATACGACAAATTATAAATCAATAAACAATTTAATACCAGAAGTTTTAATCGCTATTTTTTTATAAATTTAGCAAAAAACATAGAAAACATTGCACGAAAAATAATTAAATAGTCACAATTTATAAACGAAAATTTTACGCAAACTAATTTAACAATAAACAATTCAATCTAAGAGGTTTTAAGGCTTTACCGAAGGTTTGCTTTGCTATTTTCATATCAAGTTAATAAAGCAACGAAAACAGCCCTCATATTTGTTTGCTGCTGAATTGATTTTTTAGCCCAAAGAAGCAGTGATTAGCAAAAGTTATTCTGTGGTATTGTTTTATTAGTTTATAGAGAAGTTGAAGTAGAAAAAATTTAGTTTTAGCTATATCTACATGGTTTATGTTCTGTGCAAGTCCTCGCCGGCCGTCGGTGTTATTTCTTGATGGCAGCATATAGGTACTTGATATTGCCCTCAATGGCCTTTAAACGCATCTTCATTTGCTTCATTCTCAATACTCAAAAAAGCTTCATACCATACCATACGTACAATCAATTAAACCGACCTTTGAAAGATTGTGCTTCTAGTGTTGGAGCGAGCATTTTGATCCATTCTTTCAAAAACGATTTTAAAAAAGGCGCATCACAGCGCATAGTCTTGTGCAAAACCTTATTTTATTTCAAAGGTATTGAAGAAGACTCTGCCGACCTTTGTATGGAAAAAGCAGGTGTTTTTCATCGGCTTCATCTTCCTTAAACAGAAGAGTTTTACAGGGATGCCATGCGTAGTTTTGAAATCGATAAAAACGTGGTGGGTGTCGATTTAAAGTTCCTGTTTTTTTCAAGATCTGCAGTAATGTGAATATTTTGTCAACGGTGATTGAACTGTGCCAACAAGATGGGAACCAGCATCTTTGTTGCCACAGTTCAGACAGTATCCTTTTTCGAAGATCGAAATATTGCATCTGAATGTGTCTATATACCTTCAAAGGTAATATGCGGACAGTAAAATTAAAATGGGGATGGTGACTAATTTTCTTCTTAAGTCTGTCAACTTTGAAACGCTCCTGGCTTCCAATTTGTCTCATTTTTCTAGTTAACAAGAAAAGAATGTTTTTTTTTCGAAATAACCGCATCACTGTTTTTCTGTTTTTTATTATTTATTATATAAATTAAGACCGACACAAAAATATCAAGCAGTCTTTCTTGCTTTTCGTCTTTTCAGCTAGAAAAAGGTTTTATTCTTCGCCTCAAGATACTGCGTCTGTAAATTTTCTATCGTCATGGAGTGGCAATATATACGTTTTGTAGATATATGTATATCTACCTATCTATAGAATTATTTTTTCAACCCCTAAAGGAGACAAAAGAATATATCCAGAAAATCCACCACCAAACGACATTACACCACCGCGATGTGAACTTGACAAGGGATATTTTTTTCTGTTGTTGTTGTTGTTGTATAACTTTACCTTCGTACTAGGTATACGTATATAAAAAGTGGGCGTTATGTATAGAGATACCTACTTATAGAATGTCTTTCGTCCTTTTATGCCTTACCACCATGTTAAATTTTATGTCAGGATCTTCTTCATAGAAGTGAGGTGGCCCTTAATCTGAATAAAGTTGGTAACCTCAATGCTAAAAATGTATAAAATAAATGTCTCCTCTCATTTCCCAGTTCCATTAGTGAATCTAACTTTATTCTTTTGTTTCAAGAAATTTACAGACACGCTCATTAAATTTCACAGAAATCTATAATGGTCCATTTCCCTTGCTGTATATTCTTCCCCTTTTGATATCAAAATGTGAATCTCATTATTATGATGATTTTAGCGTGTAACATTACGCATATTTTGGAAACGTGTATAATAATTATGTGAAAGATTTTTTTTAACAACGAATATCAACGTTGCTTGGGTAAAAATTCATGTTAAAAAAATAACAAAAAAAACAAAACATAAACATAAACCTCTCTGGTACGTTAGGTACAGTCGTAACGACGACGTACGACCGACGTGTAAGAACAATGAATTGATTTCTTAACGCATCCATATATCATCAGGATGTTATTATATTTCAAATTATTATGCTTAGTCAAGCATGAAGTGAAATATATATGAGGATTAGAAATGGAATGTGTTTTCATTTAGTTTTCAAAAAAAAAAAAACAAAAAAAAAGTTTCTTTTCATGTTTGTGGAGGACCTCGTCATATTTGAGCAAAGTTAGGTAGGTATATATATCTCCCCGTCTCGTAGGTACAAAAGCATTTAGGTTTATCCATAAACATGTATTATACGTATACCGACATAAAGCTTGAAGGAACTTAAATTAAAACGTTACTAGAAATTTGTATGGAATGTATTGAAATGTTTTTGAAAATTTCAATTGAAAAACTACGGAACAGAATTGAGAAGCTCGTATTTTTGAAATTAAGTATTTTAACGCAAGCCCTGGGATGGAAAGAAAAACCGATCGACAGAAAGTTGTAATCGGGAAAGTTAAATAAAATAAGTCAAAATAAAACAAAACTGTCTCCTTCTGCTGTAAAGAGGAACAGACTCTTCGAAACTGTTGGTTGGTATGCTGGTTCCCTTTCGACGCCTATATAACTTGAAATTTTTACCATTGGATCTTAAGGGTTAAGGTTTTGAAATCGTGACAGAAAAATATAAGCCACCATTTTGTAAAATAATTTAATGTATAGAATTATTGTTTGTAATTTTCGGTTGAATTCGATATTCTAAATTCAAAAGTTGATGAAAAATTACAGAATAAAAAAAAAAGAACAATACTATGACAGAAATTTGCTACTCCAATTATCCTCTTTTTAAATCTGTAACTTGATAAATAAATTGGCGGATATTTAAGCTTTTTTTAAATATATTAAAACATGTTTATCAGTTTTATGTAAATAAATTACTGAAGCTTAGAAGAGCACACATTTTGCAAAAGTCGCAAATATTTGCATGTCTGCCGTCATTTTAACTTCATAATGTGCTAATCTTACTCGAAAATCGCGGTTTCAACACCGCAAATGCTCATTTACGTATAACTTACGAATAAAAAAGCGACTTTTCCACAAAATTTTCTGAAAACTCACGATTTTATAGTACATGTATGCTTAAGTGGAAAAACGCATTTGCCTCCAAATTAGGCTATTATAGCTTTTGTAATATACTTAGAAAAGAAAGTCGAATAAAATAATTCATATGAGAAAATAAATCAAAGAAGAACTTAATTTGATTATATTTTGAATTTTTGAAAATTTTATTATAAAATAATAAACAAATTCTTGAAACGTATTTCTTCAATAATAAACCAAATTATATGTAAGACCAAGTTATTATCACCACTTTATTCAGAATTATTTATGTCCGAGAAGAGATTTAACAAAAAAAAAAATAATGTTCACAAACAACAAATTTGTAATAAGATGTTGTTTGCTCGCATATCTGTAAATTATTAAAAATATATTTTTCAAAAATGGTTTAGCAAACTATGTGGAAAAAATCGTAAATAACCCACATAATATCCGTTTGCATTTGTATTTGAAAGTTTTAGTACAAAAGTATATCAATCGCTTGCAAAAGATCTCATATAATTTTTTTTCGTCACTAGGTATCTACTAGACTAGCAAATATTTGCGATAATAGCAAATTGTCTGCTCGGAGCTTAACATCATTTTTAGAAAATCGTGTTATTTAATAAAGTTAATTAATGTTGTTGTTTGCAGTCCGAAAAAGGGGTTTTGTCATACCGTCCTTCGGTATGTGCGTCTATTCGTTCATTCGTCCACTGTAATTTGAGCTAAAGCCTCAATCATTTTACTTAAAATTTAGTAAAAGGCATTTTTATGTAATTGCCTTTAGGCGAAAATGTGTATTTTTTGTTTAAGCTCAACTAAAACAAGCAGCTGTCATACACCGATTTCGTTTTTTTTTCTTCAAATATCCTCGAAAACTGCTCTAATGATTTTGATTAAACTTTGTACCGGTAATGACCAAATTGATTGTAGGAAATCTACATTTCATTACGGAAATAGAATTTTCAGGTCTTTTTTTAGAAAATTGCCTTATTCTTTAGTATAGTTTTTTAATCGGGTGCTTCTGAATAGTTTAAGCAATATTAAATGTAAAGAAATATGTTTAAAGTATTTTTTGTTTAAACAACAAAAAATCAAAAACGACCTAAAAATGTGTGCAGACCGACTTAAATTTGCGACCACTGACTTAGAATTTCGGTGCTAATTTTTAATTCCAAACGTGGCTTTATCATGAAATTCAACATGAAAAAAATGTAAACCTTAAGTTTATGCGCGCGATTCTATTAAAATACAAAAATGTTATGTGTCTTTATGTCGCAAGCTGACCAGCACACTGTTTAAACCACTTTTTCAATACTTTCTTTCTCTGTGAAATTTTTGGGGTTATTCTACATTTGTCATTATTTTTTTTTACATACAAAAATGATTTTTGTTTCTAAAAATACTTCTTTTTCCTCTTTTTAATCGATTTCTCAAATACATATGTATATAATATTTTTATTCCGCTTGGAGAAATCGACCATATAGTGGCCAATTTATACAACAGTAGAGGCAATAATCATTTTTCGGGTGAGTCTTTAATGCAAAATTTAGTTCAGTTTATTGAATTAACAAAATATGTTTGGACCATTCGAAACCAAAAAATTGTTTAGATAAATATTTTTGCTTGTAGAGCCATGTCAAAGTAGACAAAATTTTATGGTGGCAAAAAGAATAATTTCCTAATTTTGTTTTTAGTTACGAGTGTAAAAACTGAGGGTAGGTAGTCCATAAAAAAAAGCCTGATTTTTTACGATAGGTATATTGATTTATTTTTAAAATGAAAAAAATGATATTGTAATTTTTTTTTTATTTTAAAACTATTTAATTAAATTTTTTGGGGACCACTTGTTCAAATTTAAATTGAGTTACAAAAAAACTCCGAAAATTCCCGCCTATAAACAAAAATCCTTATATATTTGTTCACATAATCCCAAATATTCAGCTGCACAAAATCGAGCTGTGGCAGAGAGATTTGATTTGAAAATGAAGTTCATTTTCGTTTTCAAAATTTGGAGTTTGAAAATTAATTTTTCCAAAACTATGTATTCACTTATGGATGAGGCTTTAAAAGAGAGAGAGAGAGAGATTTTTAATATTCTTTTTAAATTTAAGTTTATTTTTAAAAAATTGAAATTAAAATAGACACTTATTCAACAAAAAATATGTGTACGACTGGGTCGCACGAACTTGCTCTTATGTGGGATCACACTGTTTTTAAAGTTTTAATATTTCAAAAACTATATTTATATTATAAAAGAAATAAATATGTTATGGGAGCCTCTATATTGTATACCACCTGCTTTAAACGTAGTTAAGTTTAAGGTAGTATTATGCGAGTAGGTACATTTATTTATGAATAATATAGCATCGTGCTGCAAAGATGCATGGAACTTACAGTTTAGACTGAAAAATTGTAAAAAAAATATGTAATTAAACATAATATGTAAATTGATTAAACAACCTTTGAAATTGTTTTAGCAACAATGCGATGTACATCATCCGATTTCTAAAGGAAATCTCAATTTATGAAAAAAAAAAATTGAAAATCGTTGAAGCGGTATTTTTTTTTAAATATTTTTGATAAAATAAAAAAAAAAATTTATGCAATTTTTTAGCCTTTGTTAATGCGGAGTTAAAAAATTAACTAACAAAAATATCATCTACCCATTTTCGAAATATGGAATTTTCAAAAAAAAAATTTTTTAATTTTTTAAAAATCAGTAATTTATTTTTTTGAAAATTTTGGTATGCAATATTATTAGACCTTATTAGAAGCTTTTGTGCAAAAAAGTCATTAAAATCAGTTCAACTGATAATGAGATAATCGAAAATCAAAAAAATGGTTCTATGAAAGATACCATTTTTAAACGATAGTACAATTTTTTTCCAATAATATGGTAGATCGTATAGATATTAGTTCACCAAAAATTTTTAATTAAAATCGTAGGAGCCGTTTTTGAGAAAAATGAGATTTTCAATTTACCAGTTTTTGAACATTTGTATGGGATGTACCGTTAGTTTTGGTTATAAGAACAATTTTTCATTAAAAATCTGCTAGATAATGTTAAAAAATTGCTGGGTGCCAAGTTTAATAAAAATTGACCAAGTAGTTTTCGAATTATTAAGTTCTCAAAAAAAAAATTTTGAAACAGTTTTTAAAAATCCAAAAAAAAAAATTTTTCAAAATTTTGGCGTACAAAACTTTTTAAACTTTTTCAAACATTCTCCATAAAAAAAATTCATCAATATCAGTTGAAGGGTTTTTGAGAAAATCGAAAATCAAAAAAATGGTTCTATGGGAGGTACCTACCATTTTTAACCATTTATCGGAATTTTTTTTTTTATAAAATGGTTAACTTTTAACAAAAAAAATTACTGAATTTAAAAAAAAAAAAGTTGTGGGCACGTTTTTGCTAAAAAAAATTTGTACGACAGGTACGGTTATTTTGGTCTTAAAAAAAAATTTAAAACAATGGGTGGGGGGAATGCCCAAAAAACGCTAGGTACCTACTAACTTTGAAGAAAATCGACCGACACGTTTAGGCTGCAGTCGAAAGGACAGACAGACTAGACCCACTTTTTTCGACTTCGCTATCATCGTAATGTCAACTTTGATCAAAATCCCGAGTTCAATTTTTTTTACGAATACATAACTTGCCATATAGTACCTATACAATATACATACATATATGTATCGCAAGTAAAAATAATATTGAAAAATGGTTTATTTTCTTTTTTCTTCTCTGTTTTTTCTTCTCTGTTGTTTTTTTCACTACGGTTTCACTTAATTTCACTCTGCCGTTACTCGAAAACTGCAACTTTTGACTTTTTTAAAGCGAAATACAAGTTATGTCTATCACCTTAAGTAAAGCATTCGGAATGCTTCTGAGATATACTCACATGTTATGGTTTCCATTTACTGTGAATTAATGTGACGAATTTGATTTTATAAGTTGAAATGCTTATAATTGTGAATCTAACGCCCATGTTCTTCATTCCACTTATTGTGAATTCACATGACGAAATTGAAGTTAGCTGTTCCACAATTTTATCGAAATGCTAATAGTGAATTGAAATTTCGAAAATGAAAATTGATGTTCTACATTTCGGATCCATTCCGTTTTCTGAACGTTTTTAATCCCTTTTTTATGCGTTGTGGAATTGGTGCATTTGCAGGTATAGTTTTGTATTTCTTGGTACAAAATGTAAGCAGTATTTATTTTTTGTTCATTTTAATATTTATTTAATATAAGCATAAAAACATATATGAATATAAGAATGAACAATTCATCAAAAAAATTCTAAGCCCGGTAACTTAAATTTGACTTTATCGTTATTTTTCAATAGTTAGTCCAATATCAGATTAGAATAAGATAGTACTTATTCTTCAGATAAAACAAAAAATGTGTGAATGAAAAATCGGCTCTCAATCAAATAAATTCGTTTTATTAACTGTCGGAATAATAAAATTTTGATATGCATAGGTATACCTACCAAGTTTCTTTTTTAAGTTTTGTTCTAATTGTGAACGGCATGAATTTATTACTTAGCGACCGGCCGCCATCTGTAAAATGTCAATATTTTTAAATGATCTTGCCCCCCATCGATTCCTTCACATCCTGTTTAAGTCACTGATATCATCCCATCTATAAGGGATACCCTTAAGTGTTCTAGTTCTAGTCCGAAGAAATAGTATAGAGAGTACCTACCTCCTTATTTAAATATACCTACGCAACTACTACATTAATCCTATGGACTGGAAAAATCCATTCCTGCCCCTGGCTATACATCCTTGCAATTACTTAAATTTCTTTACCTACTTATATACCCAGTCAACAAGAATATAATTATTTAGATTTACATCTTTATACCTATTTTACCGATATTTATATGTATAGGTCTACCTACCTTTGCATAACTTTAACAACAACAAAAAAAGATCCATTTCAGGTGCTGATTTTATCGCCCCTAAGCGAAATCAATACTTTTTTCGATCACCGGGGTTTTGCTATCAGCAACTATCGCAACTAATCGTTTGGAATGATCAATTTTACCAAATAATTTGGAAAAAGAGGGTTTCCTTTTTCTGTGTTCTTCTGTAACGATAACAACATTTGGACAGATGTCTTGCAACCGCATTTTACTATTACAAAATTCTCAATATCATCATCCTTATATAACCTTCTTGTTCCGATTGTTGTTAAAAAAAAACATTTCAATGTTTTTGTAAATAATCTCCATATGTTATGATCTTTTTCAAAAAACAGCTCAAGTACTCTAACCTCAAGATTTCGCTTATCCCTACATAAGTCAGACAAAATAACTTGAAGTATTTATATGAGGCGCAATCAAATCTGAGCTCGCGCATGACTGTGAGAAATTCTACTTCGGCCATTTTCCTTTTGAAACCAATGGGCTTCGGGGGTGTGGCTTTCTCACATGAACATTATAAATAATGAGACAGCTAATACTATCATTTTTTAAGATGTTGTGTAGTTCTTCTATCCTCCGCTAGATGCTGCATTGTGAGTTTCTTGAAAATTCCTATAGGTGGTGCTGTCTTTAGTTTGAATGTTCTTATTAGTTTGGATGATTAATGAATATAGAGGTACAACAATAACGAAGCGTGCCTAGGTATGTAGGTATGGTCTTTTCAATTTAGCATGTGGGTATGAAAAAAAAACGAACGATAATTTAAATGAAACACATTTGAGATTCTTCAAATTAAGCTAAGCTTAAAATAATCAATTTTTTTATATTTCAGTGGGGTAGCGTTCGTTTTTGGCGCCCGAAGAACGTCTAAGTAAAAAATTTAAAACGTCAATTCAAAAAAAGATCGCAACAATTTCGTCTCTAAATCTAGCCTTGGACTTAATTCTACATCCTGTTTCTTTGAGAACATTTTAAGGTAAAGAAATAAAAGAAATTTTATCCCAAAATTCGAAAAAAAATCCACCCCAATATGGCAACAAATTCGTTCTTTTTTGTTTTTCATACAAAATGTTGAGGAACTTTTTTAATGGAATCTTAAATTCCATTTTTATTTTTTATATTTGATTTGTCGTCTTTTTTTTTTCTTCTGTCGGGGTTGGTAGTTGGTACAGAAAAAAATCTTAAAATTCATATTTTATTGTTTGATCGTTACTTTAAGAAAAAAGAAAATCACTCAAGACCAGCTCTGTGTGATTTTATGACTCTCAGGAATTAATTATTCGTGATGCGATATTCGAACAAAAATGTATTCATAAAAGATATTAATTTTTTTTTGCATCATGTACATTTTACGTGCAGCATTTGTTTTATCCCTAAAATGCATTAATTCAGTCATACATAGTATTCAGGGCTAAATTTGTGAAAGCTTCGTGTTAATTATATTTTGACAATTGTTTTACATTTTGAAAAATTTTGGCTGATAAATTTGGAACTGCGGCAACTAAACCAAAAGTGTGTTCCACACCCAGTTTCAAACAGTTTCAGACTGCCAGATTTAGTCATTTTTAGTCCGAAGTCGTTCCAGACTTCAAAAGTTGTGCTAATTCTTACAAAAGAGAGCGCGCTCGAGAGAGTAAAATATTTCCCCTTCTTGCCAGTTTTAGTCCGAGGAATTTCTTCTGGCTATTACTGGGCTGGATGTCAAATGCCTGGTTGCCGTATGTCAGGTGACGTAATTTGTCAGTTGAGTACAAATATCTATGCCGGACAAGGGTTGCCCAAGTGTTAATTTTATTTTGATTTTAGTTTTGAAAGATAAGCATACTTTTTATCATTTTATTAATCTTTTAACTAATCAACTAATTACAAAAAATTTACGCCAATAAGCAAAACTATTTCTTAAAAAGAAAATTTAAAATTGACAATATTGAGTATTACTTATATTATATAGTGCTACTTGAAGAAAAACACGCTTAAGCTTCATAATTTAATGTATAATTAAAGATTTGTTTGTTTGTATATTAATATACTTGATGTAAGCTTGTACGTCTATTCTCTGTTAACATTTTATTTTCTTGGGATGTGATTCTTGAAAATTTTGATTAAAATTTATCACTGATCTACGGCAACCATAGTCGAATATATTTTTTGACGTTTAAAAAGTAGTCCAATTTAGTGCGAAAACCGTTCCAGACATTTTTTCAGTTTTCTCTTTGAGAGCATTTCATCCCCACTCCTCAAATTTGACATTTGACCAACTTTTAGTGCGAGAAATCTTGGGAACAGACCTCAAATCTTTTTCTTATTCAACTTGTCCCAAATATGAAATAAGGTACACAAATGGTTTGCCTTGTATGAAAGGCCGGCCCCAGCCATACTTGCGCCCTGTGCAAGATTTGTAGAAAGCGCCCCAGTATATTCATGCTGCGGTTTTTATAAGAGTCGGTAAACATTGACCACAGTTTGCTTCTTAGAAACGCATTTTGGAGTTGAGATCATTTGAACTTTTAATTGAATTATTTTCAATCGCTCCAACTAAGCAGAAGCAGCCCCAAATTCTCTAGTGATTTCACTACTAAATATTTATCATAATTTTCATCGCAAATATTAAGCTGATCAATAACCAAGTAACACTCATTTCTTTGTTGAATATTCATCATATTTGTTTATCGGAGTCCTCAGTCCAACTAGAGAATAAGAAACTTCCAAGGAAATAATGATTTAGTTGTGGAATTTTCATTGAGAAAGTGGTTTGTGCATTGTGCACCCCGCTTATGACATGCCCATGTTAAATTGCTCAATGTATTCCGCACAAAAGAAGCGGGTGAAGGTTATTCACCATTGAATTTTTAGGCCTGTTCGTAGACATTTTTTTGTTTTTTCGTAGATGAGAAGTCCCATACACAGGTACGGTGTATAATACAAAACCTACACGTTCTAGCCCACATGATTATATTTTCTCATGTTACGAACAGGGTGAAATATTTTGAGATTAGGTAGGTAAGATTCAACTTGCCTAGATCTAGTGGGATCTTTAATTTTACGATATTTTGATTTAAATTATCTTTGAATGCAACAATGAAAGTGATGTTAGTTAAGTGTGCAATAAATAACTTAGCACAGTTGTGATGTATGTTATTTTGGTATTAATTTAACAAGTTTTGTGGTTAAACTGCAAATGGCAGTACATATTTGTTTAGGCAAGATCGGATTACAAATTTTTGCTCCTGGTAATGCGCCCCAGAACTTTGCGCCCTGTTAATTTGCACATCTTGCACATATGGTTGGTCCGGCCCTGCTCGTATGTTACATATAAGATTCTAGCGCTGAAGTTGAAGCAAAAAGAAATTTTAAAATTGGAAAAAGGATGTTTTTGCTTTATTTCTATTTCCAAAGCAAAATAAATCCACATTATATTTGGAAATAAAACCAAATGTTTTTGTACACAAATTTACAAATCATAAATTTACTCAAAGTAAACGTTCGGAATGTTTTGTTTTCATAATTGTTTCCGGATTATCGGATTGTTTCAATACAATGTCTTGGGTTGGGATGGCTGGATTCGCTGGTTTCAAAGGTCTCTCACTTTCACTTTGATTCCTCTGTCCTGCTGACGCCTGACGCAACTCCGTTGCTCCGCTGAGGGTGTGTTCAGTCGCCAGACAGGCGCCAATATCAGCAGTTTTACTATGCTACAGTGCTTTGAGTTTTCTGAAGCGAAATAAAGACCCCTATTACGGTTGTCAATTATCAATTGATAGTTGATAAATATTGAAATTTGGTACATTAAAACTCAATTTGATAAAAATCTGAATCTGAAAATTCTTGTAATTCGCAACATTCTGTACCATTTTCAATGAACAAAAGTTGTATATAGGGGTGAAAGCCAAATAAAAAATTCGGTGTTATTTCAAAATTAAAAACGAAATAGGTTTAAATTGTTTGGCTTTAGTTCCTTGGGCCACTTCACCTTTTCTTGCATGTTACACAAAATGGCTTCAGAGCTTTCAGATGGAAGCATAGAGCGATATGGACGGTATGACAAGCAAAAGTGCGGCAGACACATTAGTTTAAAATTTGAATGAATTGATTCAGAATTTTTTTTTATTTTTGTACCTGTTGCACACTGTTGAAAATTTAAGTTTACATCATTTTCAGTCGCGATAATGGGATGGTCCCTTGAGCAGCCTTCTTTTTATGTAGAAAATTATATACTTATCGGAAATCGCAATTCGGCGTTGCGGTTGTTTTACTAATAGAAATGGGATTATTTGAAAAAAAAAAATGAAACAAAAAAAAAACCCCGACAAAATGGAAAAGCGTTGCTAAACTACATAATTAAGAAATTAATGTTGTGATATTATTAAATAAATAAATTTAAAATTATTTTTAAAAAGTAAACAAATGTTTATACAGTTTTATTTTCCTTTTTTATCGTGATTATTTTGTTTCGTAGAAAAATGCATTTAGGAGGACAGAAAATATGTCCACTATACGAAGGGCACCGTAGAAGTAGGGTTGTCCAAAAATGTCTCGGTCGTATCATGTCGCTTAGGGACGGTCTAAATTGGCCCACACGCTCTGATTTGATCCCTGCAACCCATTTAGACGATTTAGTATGATTTTATGTTAGAAACAGGATTTTTCAAATTTCAAACCAGGAAAGTACCTATCGTTATATCTTTCTAACATCTTGTTAAAGTTAAAATCACCAAATACCTATATTTTATCTTTTTAGTATCAGTCTAATTCCAACTGTCACTTTGACAATTGCAAATGTGAAATTGGTATGTTTGCTTAGGTATTTTCTTGCATGAACTGTCATTGTTGATGTGTTCAGCTGGAGTATGATACATACTAATAAAAAAAATGTTTTAAACCAACAAAATTGTAGTTAAGAGCTTTAATGTTAAAAATGTTGCCCTATTGGCGCAAAATTTTAAATGATTTAGTAAAATGTTAAAGCCATTTTAGTATAACTTACTAAGTTAAAACGAACATTTTGCTAATTCTAAACGATTTTAGAAACTTACTGTCTCTTAAGATTTTACTAAAGTTAAAATCACAAAATGGCTACTTTAACTTTTAGTAACTTGCTAAATCCATATGACATCTTTCATTTTCCTCGAAAAAAAATTCTTGGCAATTTTATTTGAAAAAGTTAAATTGTGTGTTTTTTTAAGTAAATAAAATAATAAAATAAATATAAACGAACACTAGGCAAAATAAAATAAAAAAATAAATTGTATTTTGACACTTCTGACTTTTCAAATTGACCTAATAATTTGAAATGTCAGAAGTGTCAAAATACAATTTATTTTTTTATTTTATGTTGCCTAGTGTTCGTTTATATTTATTTTATTATTTTATTTACTTAAAAAAACCTATGTATATTAAGGTTTGTTTGCTTTGTTTTTCTTTCACGAACTGACATTGTTTGGACGTGTTCAGGTGCACCGTTTTTAATAAAAGGGAATTAGTATTTTACTAATTAGTAAAACGAAAAAGAAATATGTAATAAAAAGTAAATTACTAATTTTTTACCAAATTGCTAACTAGTAATATGCTAAGCCTTTAACAATATGTTGTTTAAATTTTGCGCCATTGTTTTTAATAATTTTTAATAATTATTGTAACTTAAAAATAAAGATAGTGGCGCAAAATTTTAAACGATTTAGTAAAATGTTAAAGCCATTTTAGTAATTTACTAAGTTAAAAAGAAGATTTTGTTATTTTAAACGATTTTAGCAATTTACTAACTCTTAACATTTTACTAAAGTTAAAATCAGAAAATGGCTACTTTAAATTTTAGTAATTTGCTAAATCCATATGAAATCTGTCATTGTTCTCGAAAATAATTTCTTGGCAATTTTATTGTGTTTTTTTTTCGTGTGCTAATTCTTTTCAAAGTAAATTTCCATCTGTATTCACTTATTTGACCAAATTTTCCACACTGTTTTGAACTAAAGATCTCCATGTTGGCAGCTTCAAATGGTTAGCTGAATGGTTATAGTGAACCTATTAAATTTTTAAGTTATATACATATATTAAATGATTTCTTTGGTTTGACTATGACAACTTTACAATATCTTACTTTATCATTATCACTTGCAGAATTGATTGCTGTGGCCAAAACTCAAACTACAAAAAACTATTAAATCTTCCCAACGATTGGAAAAGCACATAAACAAAATAAAATAAGAAAATAGTTTTCACAAATAAAAAAATAACAAAATAAATTGTAGGTTGTCACTTTGACTGCTGACATTCCAAATATTAGGTCCGTTCCCTAAGTTTAGGTTTGTTTGCTTTGTTTTTCTTTATGAACTGTCATTGTTTGGACGTGTTTAGATGTACCTATTTTAATAAAAGAGAATTAGTAATTTACAAGTTAGTAAAACGAAAAAAGGATTAAAATTTTGGAAGAGCTAGTAAATTACTAAATAATTTAGCAATTTGCTAACTAATAATATGTTAAGCCCTTAACTATAGGTTGTTTAAAATTTTGCGCCAGTTTTTTTAAAATCATGAAATTTTCAATTTTATACAATACGTGAAAAATAAATCACCCGAATTACAAAATCCGATAAATGCGTAAGGAATCACACTTAATTTGACAATTCTCTAATAACAAAAATGTCAAAATTGAATCCGACTTCCTAAGCAGCTCATTAAAAGCATTCTATATTCAGGGTAGATACAAATGTTCTCATTCAATTGTACTCAGTTAAATTCCGTTTCAAAACTCCATGAGTTTGCATCGCTCGCGTCTGGTGGATTCTCGATCTCACTTGGGAACTCTGCTTTATAGAAGCATTCAAAGAAGCAAATTTTCAAGTTGTTGCGAAACTACACTGCTTGCAAGAAGGTACTGCACCTTAAACAAACACATACGCATTCTTTTTGACGTTTTAATGATAAACTTGTTTTATATAACACAACATAACATAAAAGGAAAAAAATTCTTGTCCTAACATTCATTTTTCGATTTTTATATTCATTATGCACCAAAATGAATAAATAATATCAATATTCATTTAAAAGTTTGCTTTTTTAATAGTTATTAGAAAAAAACGTTTTCAAGATTTTTGCCTTTAAATTTCATACCTATGTGTATTAGCCCAGTAGGAATAAATATTTGACCTGAAAAAAATTGTACGTGTTCACAATTCGTTAGAGGAGGTTATAAGGAGCACATGGGTAGTTTTTCGGGAAAATCGGACTGGAGCTTAAGCCGCCATCTTTGAATTTTCTTAAAAAATTGACTTGAAATAGAAAAAAAATATTTAAAAACAACGGCAACACTTACAGTGTCATGTTATATCTTTTTGAAAAACCAGAAATCCATTCTTTAATTATATTTTTAAATAAAATTATTTTAGTAAATACTTTTCAAAAATTAATTTTTAAACTCAACATTTAAAAAAAATCATGAGAACAAAATTGAAAATTAATTTGTTTTTCAAAAAAATTTTGCATTATTAAGTAGTATTTTGGTTGAATAATAATTTTATTTCAATAATTAAGTAAAGATACACAAATAATCAAAAATCTATTTGTTTTGATTTAAAAAAAAATAAAAAAATAAATCATTGTTTTAAAAATAACCTGTTAAAACGTTATCCTGGCTACAAAAGCAAACTTTTCTATCAAATATATTTGTTTTTCGAGTGACTATACCAACTTGCACTTACGAAGTTCAAAATTGTTAAGAGATTTACCTCAAAAACTTTTAAAAATGTGTCTTGTTTTCTTGTATTTTTTATAAAATTATTATTATATTATGTATTAATTAACATATGTTTTGAACTCGATTTATTTTTAAAAGACTTAACAACACAAAAAAAAAAAAAAGAAAACAACAATAAAAACAAAAACAATCATCTTCGATTGAAATTAATTAAAATCAATCAAAGCACTTGGATCGAATTGTTGTTGTTTGCATACATCGCAGGGACCTATTTTTGTATTGAAAAATATAAAGACTTCTTTTTTGCAACAGCTGGGCTTATAATTTCATTAAGACCACTCAGCTTCAATTGAAGACCAGCGAAATTATATAAAAAAAAAAAATATAACGAACAAAAAATGTAGCCAAGCACAGCACTGCATTGCACAGTACATATACAGCACCCAGCACAGCAGTCCAAGTCGAGGGTGTTTTTCTTCATTGAATTTTGACGCTATAAGGCTGCTGGTATGCGAATTGGTTTTTTTTTCTGTATATATATGTACCTATACGCTATACTTGCAATTGAAAAAATTGAAATGTTGTGTTATTGACTAACCACGAGGGTTATAAACTTATAAAGATGTTATGACTATATATGCATGTATAATCGTATTGTTTTACTTTGTATATGACAAGAAAAGAAACGATAAAATTTTAAAACGATTAAATCAAAAGATGAGATTTTTCAACTTAACAATTAACATTCTCCACCCCATCTTGAAGTGGTGCAACGGGCAGACGTGCGTTGCGTTGCCCCTATGTGCGATATGTGTTGTTCGGTGTACACAGGTTGATAGGGGTGCTATAAGGACAATATCAGTATCAATATTTAAAATTACACTTAAATTGTTAATCAATTAAATGCATCATGGTCAATTGTTAAGAAATGGTTTATTTACGAGATTTCAAGACAATTACGAGTTGTGGTGTTAAAGGTTCTATCTCAATCCTTCATAGGTGAGTAAATCTTAATTTTTTTTTTCTTGCTCTATAGGGCAAGTATTGGTTTTGTGTAAAATAAAAAACCAGGTTGTTATTTGTTATCAAAATTCTACGACGATGGAGATGTGTGAAAAGTTGGTTTCGGTGTGTGTCACTCTCTCGTTCCGTGCGTTCACTGAAATTTGAGCTAGAACCTAAACGGGTGGACCGCTCGAAATTTGGTAGATAGCATTAAAGAGACCTAAAGACGAAATTCGAATTGTTGTTTTGGCTCATCTAAAACCGGTAGCTGCCATACAAATATTTTAATTTTTTCAAATTTTGACGAAAACGGGTCTTCACGATTTTGACTAAACTTCGTACCTTTAATGATCAAATTAAATGTAAGAAAACAGCGTTTCAGGTTTTTGCCAACAAATTCGATTAACAGAAATAGGATTTCGATGTTTTTGATAAAATTTCCCTATTTTTGTGTTGTTAACGAATAGCTTATTAACGGTTCGACTGATTTTGTTATAATTTTGTAATCTGATGTTTCTAAATATTTCAAACAATATTGCATTTAATAATTTGAAAAATAGTAAAAAAAAATCAATTTTTTTTAGTAATTTCTTGAATAATTTTTACATTTTTCCGTTGAAGATATTACACTGATGAATCATTGAATGTATGTACAATTTCGATGTATAGCAATACCTATTCAAGTTTTTAACTACAAGACTAAAGGCCCAACTATAATAGGCTTAAGCAAACATAAACTAATGTCAGAACCCATCGAAAAGATTGCTTAAGTTTCAAACAGTCGCAGGCATAGCCATAATAACTTACTCACGCAAAAGCATCTGTCAAAATCAAATTCGCAGCTGTTTAATTTTGTTGAGTGTGAACATTGAATCAACGACAACGAGAATCGAGATAGCAAAGATATCACACATACACTATCATTAATCTCGAATCATTTACACAGACGATGGTTTGGATGTGTATTTTGTATGTGTTGAACCGTATCTGTCAAATTCACTTATGCGTTGAGCGAACCGGACCGCTCTTGCTTATGTTTGGTTAATTGAACGAAACTTAGAAAAAATGGACGAAACGAAGCTGGACTCCTTTATGGCTACTCAATAGGAATTTCATATATTCGCTCGTTGGCTTAAGCGTGCATAAGCTAGCTCATGCCTATTATAGTTGGACCTTAAGTTCGTGCGATACAGTTAGGCATTTTATTTTTTGAAACACATAGATTTTTCGAGATCAGTTTTTGATAGTTTATTCCAAACTTTCGACCATCAACACATTTCAGGGTTGCCGCTTACTTCAATCAAAAATTAAATTAATTTTTCGCAAGAAACACATAACAATATAGTGCTTCTGATTTTTAACAAGAATATCAGGTTGTAATTGAAAATATGATATGTATTTGGAATATTTAACAAGTGATAACAAATTTTTAAAAACAAAATAGGAATGACATTTTTCTTAAACTAGTAGGTATTTACACTTCAAATACACTAAATAGGAACAAATTAGGACATCCGAGAAGAGACCAAGATGAAACTGTATTTATTGGGCTGACAATTTTCGAGAGTCTCAGTTGTCTTGAAGGTCTCGGCAGAATCTTTTCTTTAAAAAAAATGCATTTTTTTAATTTTAAAATTTAATTGTTCAAGGGAAATATAAAGCATCTTCTTAGATTCAAAGCCTATTTCAATATTTCTTCCACAAAAGCACACAAAAACTAAAAAAAGCAATGAGACATCAAGACAAGACTTTTCTCGTCTCCTAGCCAGCCTTGGAAAAATATCATAATTTTATACAATTTTGCAGAACTCAACTATAATTTCAATTGGCGGCAACTCTGCAAGGGTTTAATGTTCAAAAATTGATTTAAATCTAATAAAATAAAAAAATAGTTCCTACGCAATGAAATATTAAAATCTTAAAAATTTAAGAACAAACATGCTGAAAGGGGAGATCAAATTTTTGGAGTGATGCGGTTTTACAGGTTCGAGCCTGTACGATTGTAGGTATGTATGTACCTAACATTTAAAAAAAATTTTGCTGTCCGTATTGTGTATTGAGAATTGTAGTTTATATGGATTTGAATAACGTGACTAACGTGACGATTAAATGGCGCCCTACAGAGCCCATACCCTGGACGAACCTTATTTCAAAGTTTTTTGTGCACTCTTATTAGCATTTAAGTAACCGAGATTTGGACGATTAGGGTCTGTATGTTATTTCTTAGGGCTTTCAGTGCCCTGAGATGATTATTCAAAACAATACATTTCAGGTCTGTCATGAGTGTGTTAAGAATTCAGGACCCATGTTCTGTAACTCGGCGATAACTTTTCGAGGCGATAAACGGCGAAAAATGGAACAAAACCCATAGGATTCCTATGAGTTTTGTTCCATTTTTCGCCGTTTCTCGCCACGAAAAGTTATCGGCGAGTTACAGAACATGGGTCCAGGGTTCGTAAAATATCGCTCGCGAATCATAAAATATGGAACATTATTAAAAAAATTAGTTCGCGAACGATAAAATTTTCATTCTGTATATCTCGTTCGTGAAAGTTCGGTAAAATAAAATTCAGGTAGAATATGGTTCTCGCGCGATAAGGATCCGAAAAAATCATTAAAACAAATCATTCTTTATCAAGTATCCATTCAGTTTGGTTATGAAGTGAAAAATTAAAAAAAAAAAATTCAAAAATATTGAAAAAAAGACAAAATTTTTGAAAAAAGTGAAAAATTAAAAAAAAAAAATTCAAAAGTTTTGAAAAAGTGAAAAAATTAAAAAAAGTCAAACATTTTCAAAAAAATGAAAAATTAAAAACAAATCACATTTACATTTTATTTCTTATTTGAACGGTTCGCTAATCGATCTTCAAAAGTTCCCACGTGATAAATTCGGGAAGTAACCATATTTTACAGACCCCAACAGATTTGATTCGATCGTGAAAACGAATTTTATTTTAAAGGAAATAAAAAATAAGATTCGCGATCGAATCAAAAATAAAATTGCCTTTTGAATTTTTCTCGAGAGAACGAATCATATATTATCACTCTCTTCGAACCTTGGTGATGATGATGATAATGAAAGATCCAGATTTCGCAAAAGAGTTTTCGACATAAACAGTAGGTACGTTGCCCACTTTGGTGCTAACTCAAACTCTTAATATTGTCCAATATTTAAAATATTTAAAAAAGGCTGTTCAAATTCTTTTCATTCTAGTTGCATTACAATTAAAAACCAATTCTTTAGTCTATACCGCACTCCACTCCGTATAAGCAAAATGTGAGAACAAGGGTTATTAATTTAAAAGTATAGAAGTGTCGTGATATCGCATATATACAAAAGTTTGTAGTGTTGTAGCTTGTAGTGTTAAAAATAACGATTTCAATTTTTTGTATATCAGGGATAAACTCCCGCCCTATTTATGGAAGGAACAAATCGCCAAAATTCAAAATTGAAGTTAGCGGCATATTTGGAAGTGTTAAACTTATTTTTGTGTGTGTCATATTTCTAACTCCAAATTGATAAATGATTATTTTAGTGACCTTTGTATTTAACAATATGATAACTCCAAATTGCTCAAAACCACGAACACAAATTTTCGTTGCCAATTAAAAAAAAAAATAAAACTGAAATCTTTGTGCTAAAAGTTCTAAATAAACTTAACCAAAAATTCGAATTTCTCCTCTGAGGGATTAACATAAAAGTGCTTTGTAACAAATTTCATGCAAATCCATCTATCAGTTTAGGCTCTAGGTCGATGAACACCTGAGGGGACGGACGAACAGATATATGACAAAGAACATGATGAAAACAATTTTTTGAAATTCTTTATAATCGTTGATCTAAAGAACAAGTAACTTATTATTTTAAAAATAGAAATATTCTGTATCAATAGAATTTTTGTATAGTATAGTCGTACATTTAAAAAGATGATTATTGTACAAAAAATAAAAAAAATAATTTAAAATAGATTTTGTTGATCAAGATAAACAAAAATTAAATTAAAAAAAATGAAAAAATCCCACACAAATTTGTGTATAGAAAAATAGTCGACTCGGGATAATGACCTCTTACAAATTTTTTTGATCAACATATTTTTTTAAGACATAATTTTTTCTATTCAAGGGATGTTTGATTGTACGAATAACGGACACGCTAACCCCAATGTTATGTTCATATTTAAAATGCTCTTAATAGTTGAATTTTTACGACACCATTAGCAAGCAATAGTGCCATTTATGTGGCTATATCTATCTTCTGACTGACAAGTATTTTCGTTTTCAATTTTTACTATAAGGACCAATTTTAATTGTAATAACATAAAAATGCATGTACCGTACCTACATAAGTAAATGTTGTAGGTACGTATGTTACCTTCCACGGAATCTCCTCCTTTAACAACAATAAGATCCAGTTCAATATAACTTATCGCCGTGCTCGTACCAAATAATACACGACCATTAAAAATTATGTATGCAACAAAGGTGTTAAAACGAACACGTCAAGCATTTAAATTCTCACCTTTAACGACCTCAGAACCTCAGACAGAACATATATACTTATGCTCAAAGACTCAAAACAATCTCGGCGATCATTCTCATCCATCGCAGTGATAATTTTTTCCAAGAGATGTGTACAAACGTAAACAAACATACAATCAATTTCCATGTAATGCTCGTCCATAAAAATAAATGATACAAGATACTTTTTTAAGGCTTAAAGAAGGTACCTTACCTACATACATTTCCAAAGTCTATGGGGCAAGCGAGTTGCATGCCTCGCAATATTATGTTAACGTTTAAACTAAGACCATTCTTTGTTGTCCGATATACTGAACTGATGCGTCTGACCTGGTGCTGGTGCTGGTTTGGTGTCGAATGGTTTTCATTTCTAGGAAGTGATTTCCGTGGTCACCGGTTTATAAGCACTTTGTCACATTCAGTTCATGTACCTGTCTGTGAGCTACTGAACGCGTGCGTACCCTATCTTTTTATGATGACACTTTTTTTACATTTTTTTTTTAGATACGTATCCGTTTGGTGAAGAAGAACAAAATAATACACTTAACGTGTGTAAAGAATTTTTTGTTTTTCTGTTTAGTTTTGTGAATGAAATTTTTTGTTCAATTCTTGGGAGTCGAAGGGGTGAACTTCTATATGTATAGCAGTGTAATAATTGTAAATCATAAAATTTGAAAGTTATTTTCCGTCGTCTTATACCACTCTATACAGAAGGTAGATTTAATGTCCTTTGAAGAGGAAATTTTAATGCAGACGCCATAGAATTGAACAATAGATGCAGATGCGTGAAATATCCTTGCGTTTGATTGTTGGATTGTTGGTATTTATACAGATTGGCGCCACACGACATTTGAAGTTAAAGAAATTCTTGGAAGTAGATATAGGTTCCTGTTCATACATATTATTATTATACACGGGGATGGGGGGGTAGCCTAACAGGATGTCGGTTTAATATTTTTGTTCCTCTATAGCTCTGTAAAATATTCAAGACATGAAAATAAATATTGAAGAACATGGAAATCCGTTCTAATTGAGTTGTATTGTTTTGATTAACTTTCTGATTCCAAAGTGTTCATAAAAAAATTTATGTATCTACATATGTACAATAAGTACGTATGTATATGTAAATGTGATAAAATTTAATATTTCAAACGCAGATGTTTTTGAAAACCTACGGCAAAAATTTATTTGTAAAATGTTGATAAATGAAAATTGCAAAAGTCGGTTTCTCAAAAATTCAAGTCACATATTCGAAAACATTTTGTATATAAGGATTAATTGCACTGCAGAATAAATAACAATAATTCGAGATGATGCTCTCTATAGTTCAAAAATTTCAAATGCGCTTATATGCAGTTTAACAAAAATCATTTGTGAGAGCAGAATTCATATTTTACAATTTTAATTTCTGGATCATTAAATGACAATCATTTTACGGTTAAACCGTCTTTGATTTGATGTATTCGAAATCGACCTACTGCAAAAAAATTTTGACGATTGTTCTGCCCTTGTCAGAATTAAAAAAACAATCTTGTTTATCAATTATAGGTTTATATTTGTGACCAATTCGTTGTATTTTAATTTTTTATAATGTTATGTTCGGGCTTTTTTGGTCAATTTATTGAATTATGCAATTAAAAACAAATACATAAATTTTTTTCCCGATGGTTCGTTTATCATTGCCAGATTTGTACAAATTTTGTAATGATTTTAAGATCATTCTTTGACAATTTTCTGAAACTTTTAAGTTACGTGTACATATATAAGGTGCCTACACAATTTATTTTAATTCGTAATTCTTGGTAGTTTTTGGAAAATTCTGGACAATTCTGTTGAAAGTTTTTGTGTGATCCGAAAACTTGTTAAGTATTGATTTTTTGCCGATAATTTTATAAACTTGTCATACTTTTTGCGGGAAGAATTAATAAGCCTATTTCTTTACTTCTCAAAACTCAATTTTGAACAATTTGTTGATTAAACAACCAAGAAGTTACAATTTCAATACTGTTTTTTTTATTAATGTGTGTGTCTTATATACATAAAGCTAATATACTAAAAGCACTATTGAAGAAATAATTCAGTTGAAATAATTTCCAATAGTTAAATCAAGTTACAGTCTCTATAAGTTGTAAAAATGCTTTTATTAAAAGGTTTTATACTTATTTCGTTAATGTCAAAAATCTCTGCCTAAGGCCCGGTAGTTTTGCATGCAAAACTGAGCACGCTGCTTCCAGTCATTCAGACCAAAAGTTCTGGCATCCATGATGTCAATTGGTATTTAAACCATATGTTCAGTGTTCTTTATCACTTATCAGTTTTCCCCATATGAACTTTTCGGCTCAACTGGTCGACATGGAATTCGAAGATTCCCTCAGCTGGAGCTTTTTTTCCATTCGCTACCTCCCTAGAAACATTTTTTTGATTTTCGATTTTCTCAAAAACGGTTGAACTGATTTTAATAAATTTTTTCATGGTGAAATTTGGAAAGGTTTTAAAAAGAATTCCACATTAAAATTTTCAATTTTTTTTGAGAACTTAATAATTCGAAAAACTGGGTCGTTTTTTAACATTATCTCGCAGATTTTTAACAAACATTTTTCCTATAACCAAAAATAACGGTACCTCCCATACAAGTGTTTAAAAACCGATAAGGAAAATCTCAAATTTCTCAAAACCACGATTTTGATTAAAATTTTTGTGTGAGCTAACATTAGTATACCTACGATCATATTATTAGGTGTGTTTTATTCATTGCTGTAAAGCCAGCGCAGCACAAGTCTGAATAAAACGATCACTCACTCTATACGTTCATTTCAATAATTGAAAGCTCTATCGCCAGCACAGCCATATTTTTTTTTACTGACTTCTTTTTCGCCAGCAATCAAGTTGTTTTTGTTTGCCAAGGGAAATTTTGCTGCGCTGGCTATGCAGCAATGAATAAAACACACCTATTGGAAAAAAAATTGTATCTATTGATTAAAAATGTTAAGTATCTCTCAACACAGAACCATTTTTTTGGGTTTCGACTACCTCATTATCGGTTGAACCGATTTTGAATAATATTGCACATCAAAATTTTCAAAATTAAAAAAAAAAAACAAATTTTGGATTTCTAAAAAATATTTAAAAATTATTTTTTGAAAATTCAGTACAGTGAACATTGGAAAACGTGAACCTCCCAAAATGTGAACTACCCCAAAACGTGAACACTGTATTTTTTACATTGACTGCTCTAAAACGTGAACAGATATTTTTCCAACATTTTTATGTCAAAATGCACTGAATTAATTTTTAAAACTTCGGGGAATCCCATAATATTAAGAATGCGTAGTATTCGGGGGGACCCCATAATATTGACTATGCGTACCTATAGTATTTACGTATTTTGTACCATATTGCTATCATCCCTTATTCAGTTAAAATATTTAACAAGGCTTTGGAATGGTGTGCAGATGAAGGAGTTGACCAAAGCTACATAAACGTACTTAGACGCCTAAGAAAAAATGCAGTTGTGCAAATGTTGGGAAAAATACAACAGACAAAGATGACAGAATGTTTTTGTTCAATAAAACTATTATTTATTTAATAATGACCCGTAATAGTGTGTGTAAATATGCAATATTTTTTCATGAATTCAAGCAAAATGAAGATAAAATGGAAGAAAATGTGTTTTATTTTAAGAGCAATAGTAAGACAATACGGTAGGAATACAATTTAAATCATAAAATGTTACTTTTCAAAACATGAACAATCTCAAAAACATGAACACCCTCGGTTTTAATTAGTTCACGTTTTCCAATGTTCACTGTATTTTGAAAATGGGTAGATTATTTTGTTTTCAATATTAAGTTTTTAATTCCACATTAATAAATTGTTAAGAATTGCATACCAATTTTTTTTTCTTAAAAGCATTTACAAAATTAATTTTTTAAAAAACAGCTCCAACGATTTTCAAAACTTTTGTCTCATAAATTGTGATTTGTTTAAGAAATCAGATGGTGTACATCGCGTTGGTGTCAAAACAGTTTTAATAGTGTTTTAATCAAACATTTTTTCGGTTTCAACTGTAAGTTCTATTTCCATGCATACATATGTGTACAATACGGTGCTATATTATTTATTTTTGTGTACTCACATATAAATTCTACCTTTAACTAAACTATGTTTTTGGCTATAGTGTCATAAAATAAAGGTTTTCATTGCTTATTTATTTCTATTAAAATCAGTTGAATAGATCTGAATTATTCAGACTTAAAAATCACAGTGTGATCACACATAAGGGCAAGTTCATACAACCCAATCGCGCATTTTATTTTATTTTTTTAATGGCGCACAACGCAGACGCAGACCCTCCATAAAAAAAAATTTTACGAACAATTTTTTAGATGTCAGGACAATTTTACGCATTGAAGCTAAGTACAGACGATTGTCAGATCTTACAAATATTGTCAGATTTGTCAGTGAAAAATCTGTTCCAAATGTCGTCTGAACACACAATTTTGTCTGTCAATATTGTCAGAAATGTCATTGTCAGACGACAATCTGACAAAAAATTGTCACGTATCTTACAATCGTCTGAACACACTATTTGTATCATTGTCAGTCGATTAGGACATTGTCAGACTCATTGGTCATTGTCAGATGTTTTTATTGAAAACATCTTATAATTGCTGACAATTTCTTCATTGTTCGAAATATCAATGAGTTGGTTAAAGAGAGATAAAAAAATAGCTGCGACAATCAAATTGGGAAGAAATCTACCAACCGTGTGAACGGACAATTTTTCATTGTAAGAAATATGTCAATTGTCAGCTAATTGTTAGCTACTGTCAGACCATTGACAGTTCTGACAATATTGTAAGATCTTACAATCGTCTGTACTTAGCTTAAGCATTACGCCACGGGCTACACATTCCTTGAGGAAAAAGCAAAACCAATGTAATATTCTTCGAAATGTGCTGTGTGATACGTGCCTTAAGTCGATTAGCACATATGTCAATTTGGTTTTTAGCTCGATCCAAGATGTTTTCCTTTTAGACTTTGGAATTGAACATATTCGACATCGTAACTCGACAAGTGAACGCTTGTCAATTGCACATGTTTTCAAAAGTGGCATTAAGGCGTTCACGTATAATATATTTTTTTATTAGAAGTTTTCCGTAAGGCGCGAAACAAACATCACGGCCGAACAAAACACATTATTTTGGAGTTGGGTTTGAGCTATAACTGCAAGTAGCATAATACATATATTGTTCTTCAAAGTTTTGAAACTTTTCATTATTAAATTTTTGAACTTAATATCAAGAATCGAATTACACACTTTCTTTCACTGAAACTCGTACGTGTTTTCAATTTTGAATCATCCTAGGTGTATGATTTTATACTTTCGCTCGTTGATATTTCTGTGTTAACTCCTCATCGCTAAGTCCGCATTAGGTACAAAACCCTCTTAAAAGCTTAACTATTGTCCAACCAAGTTTATAAATATTATATTTCTATCAAAAAGCTTAATTTTGTTTATTGATTTCAATATTAGGTACACTCATTGTCAAATTTATTCTCTTTCTATAGAGTAGGCATCAAAACTTAGTGTTCAAGTGTAATATAGCTAATCTCAAAATTTGAAAAGCCGACTTGTAACACCTTCGAATACACTTTTCTTTTCAATTTTCCTGCCAACACTTACTCGAGTGTGTTTTTCCATAGTGCTTTTTTTTTTTTTTATTTTTCTCAAAGATATGTAAGCCCCCCCTTTCGTGCCTCACCAATCCTGGGATGCCATATCGGCCTGGTTTTAAAAGTACACCCTTTTGAAAAAGTTTACACTTTCTCCATTATATGTGCATATACACAACAGTCTGGTCGTACGAGGATATATGTATGTATAGTGCAGCAATTTTCGGCACCTTTTACTAAGCGATTGATGCTTAGTTAGATATCAAGGACTCTAGTAGTCTCCCCTAGACTTGGCTGAAGAGGTTATTATAATCAGTCGGCTGAATAATAGAGTCTAGAAGAACCGCAAAATAAAATTTAAAAAGAACTTGTATAGGAATTTATATGTTGCAAAGAAAAAAAAAAAAAAAAAAAAGACAAGCTCCTTGTGAATTCCATCTGTGATGTACAAAAACTCTTTGATGTGGTACATATGCACTTCATGCGAGAGGATGCTATTGACACCCCTTAGGAGTGTTAGTGTGTAAGATGATATACCTTTGGGTGTTTTTTTAGATAGATGAAAGAAATAAAATTGCCGTTTCTTGTTTAGGTACATGTATGGTGATTGTTGGCAGACAGTTGTACTAGATTGTAGGTCGGCATTCTTTAAGTTTGTCTGAATTAAACAACACAGCAACAGCAACACTTACTACAGAATTATAATACACACAAGAACTTGAGTTGAGTTTATATAGTGATTCAAAGAAAATAAAGAAGCAAGAAAGTGTTAAAAAATTATAGGTTACTCGAAAATTGTAGTATTCTAACGTTCATACCTAATAACAGTTTCTCTTATATGAAAGGAATGAAACTAATTTAGACATTTGTATAAAGTTGTAGGATAAACGTCATTTATATTACTAAGGAACAAAAAGGAATTAAATGTGGTTACTTAAAAATTTAATTTTGGAAGATTTTGAATGAATTTGTCGTAATAATTTCCATGGCTATAGGAAAAGTAGATTTAGTGCCTGATTCAGTAAGATTCAGTATCAAGAAGCTGATAGATACACAGTTCGGTTTTAAGGCGCGGCACGTGACATGTACGAAAAATTAATTAAATAAATTGGGTGGTGTGATCCCTCGTATAGAACCAGAGCCCAACAACTCTCAAACACAGGTTCAACCAACAAGCTCCTCCAGCCAGTTCGTTAGCTAGCTGCCTTCAGTTTTGTTCTCCAAGTTGGAAGAAGTCGTTCTTCTTTTGATTGCAAATTCTAAGGTTGGTACTGCATCTGCTGTGTAGTCAATCATGAGTAGTGAACTACAAGACCCTTGCGTCGGAATGGTGCGTCAGTCTTCTTACACTTCACATGTACCACCCATTTCAGCAGCTGTTTTTTCAGCGTTTTGACCAGGTCGACGTTGAATCTTTTTTCCACCACACTTCTTCGATATACACTGGAGCAAATATCACTCGAAGAACCTTCATTTCGAAGCATCCAAGCGAGTTTAAATCCATTCTTGAAAAGGTCCATGCTCTTCCATAACATTCAGCAGGATATGTTCAAATTGTTTAACTTTTCAAATGCCTCCTTAGCCTGAAGAAACAGCGTTTGGCAAGAGTGTTTATTCGTTTGAACTCTACACTGATATCATCTTACGACGTAACAGTGGAGCTTTGACTAATTTGTAGTTATGGCTTTCGGAAATTAGGGAATTTTTTTTTTTTGGAAAAAAAGACAAGACTTTTCTGAAAATTTTTTCATAAATGGAAAAAAGTGCTGATCAAATTGCTTCTGAGATTTTTGGCATTTCACCTAATTCGAAGATGAAATAAGTCCTCGAAAATAAAAAAATATATGTCCCCAAATAAATATAGTGTTGTCCAAGAAAACTGTTGACATAGAAAACTGTTGACAAACTGTTGCCTGATAATTGAGCATGCGGAATTGCGTGATTGGGACGGAAGACCAAAAAGGAAATTAAAATCCTTTGACCTGTGAAGCCGACCCAAGGAAGTCTCCAAATTTGGGTTTCTATTTCATAGTTAAATTTGGGGACTTATTTCATCAATATATTGACCCCCAACTCAAAAATAAAGAAGTCTTCAAAATTCCAGGAAATAAATTCTCAATTTTGGGAAGTTTTTTCATATGACAAAAAACTCTCCAACTCCATACAAATTTTGGGAAGTTATTTCATGTTTTGTTTAAAATCGTTTGTAGATAGAAATTAAAATAAAAAAAATTAAATAAAAATAAAAACAAAATAAGTCTAAAAATTTGGGCCTCTATTTCATAGATAAATTTGGGGACATAGTTTGGTTTTTATACACATTAACTCCAAAATTCGAGGAAATAAGCCCTCAATTTTGGGATGTTTTTTTTTTCATATCAAAAAACTCTCCATCTTTATACAAATTTTTGGGAGTTGTTTAATTTTTTGTTTGCGGATTATCTCATAAGGGAGTTATTTCAAGGACCCGGTGTATAATACTTTCTTTACAAGTCATCTCTCGCTGATTTGAGTAGTTAGGCTAGTTAGCAATTTGCATAAGCAGACTTGTATACGACCTAAGTGAGAATATCGCTATAGCCACTTCTCTTTTTCTACGAAAAATTGGCCATCGTCATCCCAATTTGTATGAAGTTTTCTGCCTTATATCGGAATGTTAGTTACCTTCGCTGTTTAGCTTTTACTTTTAGGTCCTTACCACTGACTGTGTATCTATTCTATACTACCTCTTTTCCCACTCTCATATCAACCGATTTCTCATCTGACCATGTAACCGTGGCCTTGGATAGATCGTTTCACCCTTTGATAGAACTTTCGAACATCAACCCTTAATATAGACTCGACCACCTGTTTCGTGTGATAGTGCTATTCCTTTTACTTCCTGAGAACTCAGTGTTCCTCCCTTATTTTTTGCACGTACATGTTTCCAGACAAGAAACTCAAAGGATTGCTTTCTTGAAAGAAGTATATTTTTTGATTAAGTCTTACTTACTAAGTTAAGGTGGGTTAGATTGTGTAGTGTAGTGGACCAGCTGCACATTCTTCATATGATGATGAAGATACCCTTCTTGGCATATTTGGTTCAAAGTTGTACGTTTGTAGATTTTACACTTCCGACTCTTTAAAAAATTAGAAACTCCAAATTTTCATTCATATTTGCAAGCTTAGCTAGTATCTATCTAGGGATCTGTAACCAAAGGCTGACTTGGGAATTTATTTTGCTATAATGTGTATCTCTATTTTAACTGTATCGACATTTCTGCAAAATAGAATTGTATTCGGATACCACTGCAATTCTGAAAAAAAGAAACACATTTATGTCCAGCATCAATAAAGTATAGGTATACCTACCTATACCCTTGTTCCTTTGGCCCCTCGATTGTTCAAAAGGACATTCTTTCCACATGTCAAAGTGTTCCTCCACTACAATCTATATACAACACAAAACAAGAACAAAAAAAAAATAAACAAACAGACGATAACCTGTCAACAAAATAAATAAAATAAAAATAAAAAAAACTAAACAAAACAAAACACCAAACCATCTGAAAATTCCTCACTAATTCTCACTTCGGTCGTCACTATAGTTTGCAGGCATTTCGATCGCATTGCACGTTTTTCTTGCTTCGATTGATCGGCGCAAATTGATTTTGTACTTAGTGCGAGCTCATCATGCGCGGCTGTGCTCAAACCATGTCAGAGCAAAATTGTTGACCAAAAATGGACAATAATACCTCTCCCGGTCCTTATGCCACGTTTTACAATGTGTCGTTTGTCTTAGTTTGTTGTTAACCATCATCACACAGTGCAGAGTGTTGTATAGTACTGCAGTACAGCAGTGCAGTCTCCAGCTTATATGTTGAGATCTTAATTTAGGAAAAGCACATGACGTCCGTTATATATAGGTACGTTTGGTGTTCGAAGACCGCGACGACCGTGTTCGGGATGAAGAGATGTTGCCTATACCTATATAGGCAATCTATACCTACACTGCCATCCCATATAGCCGTCAAAGTGATTACTCGATTAAAAATTGCTTTGTGCAGCGCGATGTTGAACCTACGCTTAGTTATTTGAGTCAATTACTCCATTTTTTATCAAAAGTACACATATAAAGCCAAGCAACTTACTTTAAGCAATAAAAAGAAAGGATTAAAATAGCTCCAGATGAGATGAGAAAGCTGAACGTTATGGGATTTTTTGTATTTAGTGGCGGGTTTACACATATGCATGGTCTTACTCACGCAAGTTGCTACAATTGTCGAAGTAAAAAACCAATTGCAATTATTTTAAATCTTCAGTTGGGCGCCAGTTTAATCAATAGTTGCAACAATTAAAAAAGGTTGGTTGGTTACGAACTTTAAAGTGTCAGGCGCCAGCAGCAATCTTTTTCACATGTTTCGGAAGGCTTTTCGACAGGAATTTAAACTTTTAGACTCAAAAGCCTCGGAATTTGTTCCGAAATGAAATATCACTGCTCACATTCTCACAAGAAAAAATCCCGAAAATCTCTTACATAAACGAAAATTTAGGTATCGACGACTCCTGAAACTTAACAAATCGCAAGTCCAATAGCCCCAAGATGAGATCAGCAGTAAAGTAGAGAAATAGAAGTTAAGTGATGTAATATCGCAGTTTTCAATCTAAATCATATCACGGTTGAACAAAAAAAATAAAAAAATAAAAAAAAAATTAGAAAACGAGCCTTCCATTGAAAATTTCTTGCCCAACTAAAGCCAATTTTATAGAAACAGAAAGTTAGAAGAAACGAATCCCTAAATATTTTCTCCCTGATGATGGTGAATATAAGAGTTTATAGGATATGTATACCTATAAAACATTAAGGTCCCAAAGAAGTGATTTCTCAACTTTACACACATCTCAATTTTCTTGTCTGTCATCAATCAAGGCCAAGACTACTGCTGATTGCCACCGTTTATTTGGTTGTGTTTTTTTTATTTTGTTGTGTTTTTTTTATTTTGTTGTTGTTTGTCTTCTCTTGTCGTCCACAATAAAACGAGCACATGTTTGTAAGTCCACTGTCCACATCAAGAAGCGCCTGTGCTGAGAATTGGTATTGAAAATTGGTCAGGTGCGGACAAAAAGGGGTGTTGTGTTTTTCTGATGAGGTGAATACTGCATCTATTTTGTCCGTAAAGGTGTTTGCTGCTGAAGAAAAGATGAAGAAAACTTCTGACCAGTTTGAAAGAGAGACATTTCGCGAGTATTTACTCCGATTTTATGTTACCCTTGGTGAAAATTTCTTAACACCTTTTAAATATCATCATTTTGGAATCAAACTTTTGGGGAGCACGCTGTGGTCCCTCTATTGAAATTAAGCGACATGCGAATTATTGATGAATATACAAATGAAAAGGTGCGTCCAAAAATGGGCTAGAATATTGTACGAAATTTAAAAATTAGAAAACAGCATTTTCTGAGTAAGGAACTCAGTCTCAAATTTGTGTCTAAAATGTCTAAAATGCAGATGTACCAAATTTGAAACCAGTCAAAATTTTTTTTGAATAATAAGGTTTCCAAAAGATAAACACAAATTTGTGTACTAATGCTTTGAATATCTTTCTTGTTAAAAATGATTTTCAGACCATATCTGGACAGCCGTACGAAATTTAAAAAGTAAGTCCAAAATATTGCGGTTTATTCCACAAAGAATAAGAACTAATTTTTGTTCTGATGTTTAAATATACATATTTTTATTAAAAGTGATGGTTGGATCAAATCTGATCAAATATCTACACACAGTGGTGGCCAAAATAATAAAAGTGAAATTCTGTTTCTGGTTCATATCGGGCTCGAAGGACCAAATGTTTGAATAATACTCGGAGTTGTAAATTCCAAATAATACTAATTTTATTAAGCAACGTATCTGCCTTAAATACTATTTTTACATGTGTATTATTTACATATTTCTTATCTCTATATTCTTCTTACTTATCTATGTTTTATTGAATTGTTTATTTATCTGTAGATAACCATCAGTTCATGTTCACGATGATCTGTGTTATGCTTATTTACCAGTAGTAAATTACCCAATTAAATGATTGGGTTATCTGAACTGAAGATAAGAACTGCATGTTCATGTTTGAACAAATTCTTTTACTACAATTTTATCACATGTCTTCACATTTTTCCCAAAATTTTCAATTTTGTTTCAAAAATTTCAATTTTTTCATTTTTTTCAAAATTTTCCATTTTTTTTTTAATTTTCAATTTTTAAAAAGCTTTCAATTTTTTTAAAAATTTTCAATTTTTTTAAAAATTTTCAATTTTTTTAAAAATTTTCAATTTTTTTTTAAATTTTCAATTTTTTTTTAAATTTTCAGTTTTTTTTTAAATTTTCAATTTTTTTCAAAATTTTAAATTTTTTCCAAATTTTAAATTTTTTTTTCAAAATTTTAAATTTTTTTCAAAATTTTCAATTTTTTTCAAAATTTTCAATTTTTTTAAAAATTTTCAATTTTTTTTTAAATTTTAAATTTTTTTCAAAATTTTCAATTTTTTTTTAAATTTTCAATTTTTTTTTTTAAATTTTCAATTTTTTTCAAAATTTTCAATTTTTTTCAAAATTTTCAATTTTTTTCAAAATTTTCAATTTTTTTCAAAATTTTCTTTTTTTCAAAATTTTCATTTTTTTTTAAATTTTCATTTTTTTTCAAATTTTCAATTTTTTTTTTTAAACTTTTTTTTTACCTCTTTTCAAAACTGTTCATTTTTTTTAATTTTTTTATTTTTCAAAATTTTTCATTTTTTACAAAACTTATTTAAAAATTTTTAATTTTGTTTTTCAAAAATTTTTCATATGATTTAAATTTTTTGACTTTTCACAACTTTTCAATCTTTTTCCAAAATTTTTGACTTTTCAAAATTTGAAAACAATTTTTCAAAAACTGTTCATTGAAATAACTTCATTTAGAAATAAAATAAAATAATACTAAACAAAATTATCCATTTCAAGTAAATTGACCCTTCCTACATAGATGAGGGGAATATGAACAGCCTTTGCATAAAAAATTTTAGAGGAACGTAAACCAAGAATCATTTTCCAAATTTAGTCCATTGAGGTCGGAACTCGGAAACACCTTGATTATAAACAAATATCTTACTTAAATTTTTGTATTCTTATAAAATACCCCCTCCTGAGACAAAAAAAAAAAACACATCCGCACCTGAGAGATATATGGTTGCCATTGTATTCTAGCTCAAGAATTGAACAATTTTCCTTGGGTTCCAAGAAAATCAATAGGTCTACGATAGTTACACTCTTATAAATTCCCAAAACGTGAGGAATTAGTATTTTTTTTGTGTTCGTTTGTCTTGCACAAAATTGAATTAGAAAAAAAGAAAATTATTGTAGGTATACTCGTATACAAAATGCGTGAGTTTTGATAGCAATAGCAGCACGTCACTGACAGACAGCGGCACTCAATGCAGCAGCAGCAACAGCAATTTATAATAAGAAAAACCATGAGCAATTTCAGTGACGAAATGACTACGCGTTATACGCGAATCGTACGTACATACATCATGATGTGTGATGCGGATTGGAAAATTTCTTGTGACAATCAATTGGAATGAGTTCGCAATTGATTCATTTTTTTCATGCTGCGCATATTTATTGCATTTGGTTGACAAAAAAAAAAATAAAAATAAAACGACAATCCAGCTGGCCATACCTAAATATTTTGCTGTCGAAATATGCGGAATGCAAAAAAAAAACACAGAGGTTAAGATTCCTCATCTACATTTTTTTTTCACAGAGATGTTGACGCAAATAATTGCTTTGGACAAGCAAATGAGCGCCTCAAAAGGGGGTGGATTTTCTTTTTCTTGTGTTTACACGCGCTTTGCATGCAAAGACACACACACACTCAAATACAGTGGTGAGTTATTCAATAAAAGATGTGAGGATTATTGTAATAATAGTGCCCGAAACAAACTGAGCTTAATGGAGCGTAAAACTGCCAACAAGCATGGTTATGAAATGTGACATCAGAATGCCCCCCAATAATTTGGACCGGGTGATTATGGGAGGGGGAGTCGATTTCGATGTCGTTGTGTATAGAAAGTCCTTGGTCCATGAACCAACTTCAATTCACTTCACGGGTATAGCAGGTCCAGTTAAATCATGTGAAAAAGCGGGTCGGGCGAGAAAATTAAATTGGCCAGTGCTGGAATTGAACACATGCAGGTCACTGCCATTCTGTAGTGCTATGTAGTGGAGGTGATGGTTGTGGGTGCAGATGAGGATACGACATAACGACATCAAAACGCATATATCCTACCATCAGAGTAAAGTAAAGTCTGGATGGAATTTTTTGTATTTACTTTGGAGAATATGGGAACGGTTGAATGTTGAAGCACAATAATGTGTGAGGAAGGATTATTTATATGATGACCCCCATATTCTCATAGCCTTACATTACATACAAATGTATTGCTGCCCGCACATACGATAAAATAAAAACGAAGCATAAAAAAGAAAAGCCGCCATCAAACACAGTTAAGATCTCGTATCTGCATTTTTTTTAGGTTTAAAATAAAGAATTTAATTTATTTATAAAGAGCTTTTTATTTTTTAGAATTTATTAATACCCATGTGGCCAGTAAACAATCTTATGATTAAATCTGAGGAATATCTTTTAATTATTCTTTACATCAAACTTGTTTATGATTCGCTTGATAGTTCAAAAACATTTTTTCTTCAGACTTGGGTTTTATTCACGTTACAGATATGGGGTTTTGACTGTTGGGTGACGAAACTCCAATAATATAAAGGATTAAGATAGAATCTTGATGGATGCAGGTTTGCAATTTGAACAGAGTTATAATCCCTCAAAGTGATTCAAATGTGAAGGCTTAGTTCAAAAATGTTATCAATAGTGTGATATTTTCAATTCTGTAACATTTAAAATCAAAAAGAGATTTTAATGAAAAAAATAAAAATAGTGAGGGCCTTTGTCAATACGCAATTTTTGATAAGTTCAGTTCATCTTACATTTGAAAAATGAAAAATAAAGATTTTTTTATTAAAAAAGTTTAATTTTTATAAAATAATTTAATTTATTTATAATTTAATATCACACATTATATACATTTTACATATATTTCGTGACGAATATTTAGTGTGAACTATATCCAACAAGAATAGAATTCCTAATCATTGAATTGGACGAAACGCCAATTTTTGTAGGACTTAAAGGCCGTTAAAAGTTATTTTGAATCAATAATTCAACAAAGTCCATTAAAATAGTGCTAAGTCTTCTACTTGGCTGATTTATTTCAGTAGTGTAGTATAATATAGAATTTGTATTATTAAAAAAAACCTTCTTAACAACAAAAATAATTTAATTGAATTTTAATTCATCAAAGTCTTATGCTACTATACAACATGCTTCAAGCAAAGTGTAGGGTGCATCAGTGTGAGTATACGAAATGATTTTCGGGGCTGTAACCACCCGATATTTAAAAAAGGGGTAAGAATCCCTTTATCACAATATCTTTAGAAATATAGGTCTGACAAAAGAAAATTGTAGATCGTTTTTGTAGAGAATTTGATTCTGGTTAAGAGACTTTTTACTAGAGCCTACGATTCAAATACACGGAGTATTTGAAAAACACGGGTACACGGACTCCGTGTAATTATTACACGCAAATAAAAATCCGTTCTCTTAAAACACGTGTATTTATTTGCTTAATATCCGTGTATCCGGATATTAAGCATACACGGATCTTTTTTACACGGATTCTTAATACACGGAATGGTTTTTGATTTTTATTTTTTCAAAGGGTGGGCTTACAGCTCAAAATTTTGAGAGGTAATGGATATTACAGATTTTTATTTTTGGTGGTTTTCCCAAAAAAAAAACCGATTTAAAAAAAAAAAATTAAATAATTCTAAATTTAAACCCACTGACAGATTCAACTACCAAGTCGTTGTCGTAGTTTTATCAAAAAATCCCATAAATTCGGCCCTCTCCAGTCATGATTGAATTATTTAAAATACACGGATCTTCGGATACACGGACACACGGACGCACGGATGTACGGATACACAAAATACACGGATTCAAATCCGGATATTATAAGAACACATGTATCCGTGTTTTTAAATATCCGTGTAATAGGGAGCTCTACTTTTTACCCTTAAATTGAAAATAAAAAAGATAAAGCCAATAATCGACGAACATTTTCAAAAAAATTTACTTTAAAGGGCTATAACTTTTTTTTCTATAGTAGTTTTATTGAAAAAACACTTCCGATGTTGTTTGTAGATCATTTTATACCCAGTTTTTAAATTCCATCATTCCACAATAAGTTCACACCAAGTAAAAATTTTTTTTATTGTTTTTTTTTTTTTTTTTACAGGGTGATCGGTATAAGGTGCACCAAAAAGCTAGAGCAAGTAGGTTGGGTTAAGACCAGAAAAAAATCGTATAGGAGGGGGGTCTATTTCCGCCCGTTTAGGCGGGAAGGGGAATTTTCTAAAAAATTGACTTAAAACAAAAACAACATTATTTAAAAACATAAAAACGGTTAAACTTAGAATGTTAGTCAATAGTTTTTGAAAAATTAATTTTCAAACTCGAAATTTAAAAAAATAAAAATAAAAAAAAAGATATAAGTTTAGTTCGTTGATTTTAACGCAGGGTTGACCCAGGTTTTCTTGACAACCCCAAGAATTGCCAAAAAGCTTGGATTTTTCGGTTTTCAAAAAAACAACCTAGGGCTTTAAATCGTTTAACTTACATTCAACCCAAGTAACAAGAAGTTCGGTACTCATTAATTAAAACATAAAATTTGTTTTAAATAAGTTTTATAAATGAATTTAAACAACTTCAAGCAACTTCTCTACTTCTATTTATCTTTCAATTGTCCCTTTCATTTCTATTTAAATAAGCAATAACCTGCAGCAACCGAATCTACAAACAAATAATTTCCTCATAATTAATGTAACTTTGGTAGTTTATTCGTTTCCTCAAATCGCCACAACAAAAAAACTAGGTCTACTTGAGGGCGAGTTTAGGGTGACCCTAGGTCTAAAAAAATACAGAATTTGATTGTCAGGGTGAATTCAGGTTTTTCAGAAAACGCTTTAAGGCGACGCCACACCTAAAAGTATGCAATTTAGGGTTTTCAGGATTTCATAAGTCGAGATTTCCAATTTTCGACTCCGTCTTTATCTGGTTCAATACGAATTCAACAAAAATTCCCAATGCAAATCGGATGAAGTCCAGCCGAATTATACGCGTAAAAACAAAATTTCAAAATCTATAATGCTCGTTTTGTTATTTCCATCCATTGTGCATGTACAGTATACAGATGGTTTAAAATTCATAAATTTATAATTTCTTATTCGTCATTTTTGATCAAAAACTCTCTATAGATTTTGGATTTTGTTTTTCCTAAAAGTCTTTAGCAAACACAAATCAATTCCAGTAATTTTAGCTTCTAATTCATAATTTCTAGCCGTCTTATCCATAAAGACTTAACGTAGCCCCAAATGTTCTGTTATGTAATTAAAACTGGATTAAACTTGGGTTTGAATTTTAATTTCATAGAAAAACAATTTTCTTGCAAATGCATTTGACATTTAAGATCTCGCTCTCTGGATTTTCAATATTTTTGTCGTCAACTCGAATTTTTTTACTGTAGTAAAAAATTATGTTTTCGAATATATTACGACTTATAGCAAGCATATAATATAAATACCAATTTCGTTTTAGGTTTTCCAACAGTTGACTTTAGCAGTTTGCGTTTAAGAACGTCTTGCAATTGCATTTTTTCGCAAATGAGGTTTTTTTTAAAAACGGGACAGGATGTGAAGCTGTAGCGATTTAACTTTTACTAAAGATTTTAGATATCAAATTTTATTTAAGCAAAAAACAGCTTCAAAAATGTCGCATTTGGGAATTTTTGTCTGCAAGAAAGTTTTTATACTTTTCCATTCGCAACAATAGCGACAGAAAATTTGCATCATGGAGTTAACGAATCATAACCCATAATTCAATGACACTTCTACTCATCGTAGGTATTCCATCATCATTATATAGATGAATTTGTAACTTATACGCAAAAAGGATATCTGCGAGGAATTAAATTAACTTTATCCCACTAACCTATGCCCACTGTGCGCACAGTTAAACAAACCTACGAGTATACCATAATAAAGCGAATAATTTATTGTGTTTCACAAAGTCTTGACAGCAACTAAAAAAAAAGTCTGTTTGGACAACACTCCCAGACAAAGTGTTTTTGTAAATTTATGAGACTACTGAAGTCGCAGTTACGCACTAACAGATATCCGTGCGCAATCATCATAAAAATCTGGATTCGTGGTCGTTGAAGTTAAAGGTGTGGAAATACCTCATGTCCACGAATACATTTTTTTGCAGAGAAAAGAGAGAACAAACACTCCGCTACTTGCTAGCTGGCCCGATGTATCATATCCATATGACCATTTGTTAACAACTCCTGAATTCTGATGGGCGTTGTCTCTCCCAATTTAAAATTCACATACGTAACGAATTGTCATTATTTGACAGTTAATAGGAAAATATGATTGCATACACTCAAATGTCACTCAAGCGGAACTGTGATTCAATTTAAATCTTATTTTTTATTATACGCGTTCACTTCAATGTCACTTATCCGCATAAAAAAAATGAGTAGGTATTTACAAGTTGTGAACTTGTGATTGTGAATTGTATAAAAAGACCGAAGAACATTGAGCATCTTTAATCATTCTCGCTAAATGACAGCAACAACAACACGACACATAAAACGAGTATAGAGTAGAGAGTGAGTGTATAGCTATAGCTATGCCGAATGATTTTACACTAAAGATCTGCAGTTCAATATCAAGTTAACCGCTGATGCGCCACCTGCTGCGAATTTATGAACCGTGATCCTGAAGTCGGCAATAATTTCACAATACAAAAACGCCCTCCCCTGTGGTGTTTGATGCGTCTTCGGCCTTCTAAATGTGGCGCGGCGCGGTTGTCAACGCCAACAAAACACCCAATGAACTTACATTAAAAATTTGTAGACAAGCTTCGGAAATAATCGCACACCGAGTGAGTGCGTTTTTGCACAAAAAAAAAAAAAAATATCCCGCAACATCCATATGAGAAACAAGACACATCAGAAAAGAGTAAGCGGAGCTCTTTCTTAATACTGCGGCAACAAATTACAGGGAGGATGTGATTTTGGGGATAATTTATTGTAAATTTGCGGTTTCATTGCCATTTTTTTTTTTTTTTATTATTTTGGTTTTGGGATTCGTTTTCTTGGTCGCCTTGAGATGTGCGTTCTGTATATCCGCTATATCCGGAAAACCACAGGGATTTCAAGATCTCTATGCGAATGCTCTTCTCCTCGCTATATAGAAATGGGAGAGAAAAGTTTTGCTTAACAAAGTTAATGCGCTCGACTGAATGGGGTGGTGGTGAAGGTGAAGGTGATGGTGGTGTTGAATGGGTGGATATTATTTCTTCCGACGATAATTGTATTAAATCACCTCGACTGTGTGATGATTACCTTGGTGGGTAGGTGTTTGATTAGAGTGATTGTGGTTGTGAATGAAAACAAATGTCTATAAAGAGTTTTCTTATTAGTTTTGTGGGATTATTTAGCAAAGTCAAAAATAACTATGAAGTTGTTTCTATAAACCTTTAATTGGATACTTTGATGAAGCAGTGATTATTTATTATTAATCCAGTGGCAATATTTTTTGAAAAGTAGGTAACTACATGTACTCATAGTTTTTTAAACAATCAATTTTTTTTTTAATTAGATTTAATTTTGAAAAAACGATTAAAGTAGTTTTGAGATTTAACTTTTTGTTTATTTTATAGCAAAACGAAGAAAAAACATATCGATGTTTTGCAACGCCTTTAAGTAGAAAATTTGGCATCACTGCCACCTCAGATGGATAGGAAACAAGTAAAACAAAATTAAGTAGGTAGTCAACAAATTGCATACAGATTAAGTGTGGTCTTAAAACTTGAGAACAAAGCTATTCATTTAATAACAAAAACAATTATCTCGTTATGGGAGTCTAAATTTTATGTCATGTATTTCTCGAATTGAACCAATGTTTTTTAAAACAAATTTCTCCGCCGCTAAAAAAAAAACACCCTCTACAATATTATAACTTTTTAAAAGCATCTAAATAAAATGTAATTAAATCAGTTTAGCCGATAATCAGAAAATTGAAAAACAAAAATATGGCAGGTAATTTTTAAGAGCAAATATTTTTTTTAACAGTTCGGTACCTACCAAGCGTATCTACCGTTAATTTGTGGTAATAAGATATTTTTTTAACCTTCTGAGCTGTGATAATTTGTCATTTTCGAAATATGTAATAAGTTAAAAAAAAAATTACTTTTTTTTACAAAAAAATTTACTTTACAAAAAAAATTAACTTTTCTTTAGAAATTCAAAAAATTGTTACTTTTTTAGAAATCCAACAAATTTTTTTAATTTATTAAAAGTCTCCAAAACATTCTCCCATAAAAAAATTGATCAAATTTAGTTTTCGAGAAAAGTAAAATCTAATAAAAAATGTATGTTGCCTTTAAAAAAATTTCTCGCAATTTTACTCGCAATACCTTATTTAAATATCACAATTTTCCACAAAAGAAACTAATCCCGGATTTACACGATTTACAAATCGCCATATTTTTTGCGAATTTTTACCCATTTTTTGCTAAATTTAACAAAATTATTGCAGTAATGCTGGATTTACACGAAACAAATCGATGGCCCCGTGCAAAACAATACTAAGTGTATTTATTTATTTTTCAGGAGTTTGGTTTTGTTTGGGATAATTGTAGAAATAAGGCATTATACTGACCCTATTTGACCTTTGTTTTCAGGGCATTCTTGTTACATTCGCAAGAAAAATATTCAAATAATATATCGATTCTATATTCAATAGTATATCGATAACTCAAAACTATACTATGTGCACTAAGTATAGTTTTGCACGGGCCATCGAAATTGTCATTATATTTGATGTTATATTTGAATGATGAACGATCTGTCATAATTATGTCCATAGCAAAAATCGGCACAAAATGCAAACTAATAATCCGATTTGCCACAATTCAGCAGAATTTTGAAATAAAGAACTGTCGACCCAGTTAGATTCTTGACACCAATCCTTTCATCTTGTCTCGTCAAGCAGAAAGACAACTCGTATTGTGCGCATTATGAGGCATTTGACATTGTTTCCCGAATTCGAATTCTCTTTTTTCATCAAATCACTTCTGGCACTATTGTGCTCTCCAGCTTAAGGTTTTGAAGCCTTTCACTTCACAATTAAAAGGCCCGGTCTTCTTAACGAAGTATTCTAGATTGGTATACTAACGAATACACAGAAATATAAAAATGGGTTTTAAAAAAATGATTTCATACAGCTCTGCTACTGCGTATGAGTTATAAAAATGGTAATGAAATATTGAAGGTGATTGGAAAATTTAGGAATATGACTAATGATGACTATGACTGGTTTGGTGACTAGGTACTTAAGTGAACAAATATTAGTCTGTAACAAAATTATTTGGTACCGTCGAATAATTTTTGGTTTTCTCAAACATTTTTATCATGTATGGAAAGAATTTATAGATAAAATATACAAAATTGATAAAATCTGTCGAACCATTTTCGAAAAAGTCGAATATTAAAAAAAAACTACAACATGTTCCATAACTACGTATTTTTACATTAAAATCGTTAGAATAGTTCCAGAGGCAATAATCTTTTCTTTAACATTTTGTTGTGTTTTTTTTTTATTGAACTAGAAAATCATTTCGTTTAAGTCAAATATGGTAACAATATTAACTCCGTCCCGCTTTCTGTATAAAGTTCTGTGTTGGTTCTCAATCAATCAAAGAAAAACCACTTAGACAACGCCTACAAATTTGTACCACAATTTCATCAGCGCTGACAAATAAAAAATTCACCAAATAAAAATATAGAGTGAAACACAAATTACCTTTTGCTCCACGTGAAACTTTCAAAAAGAACAAAAAAAAAATCAACAAAAAAAAAGGACAATCAGCCCATAACATGCAACTTTGACTGTGAGTTGGCCTCTTTAATTTTATACTTCATATCCTTAACTTGATTGGTGGCTGTTTTGCTGTGGGTATCTAGTCATATGCCGCGCCGTGAATGTCGCCTCCCCCATCAGACAACAAGAAAATTCGAAAATTATATTATCCAACTCTTTGGTTTGGATAATTGCACGAGAATTAAAATTAATATACTGTCATTGTTGGGTGAATCTTTTCAGGCCTCCTGCTTAAGCTATAGATATAACCTAACAGTCATCACCAACGGTGGTACCATCGTCGAGATGTCACCAATTTTTGTTAATGCCTCGCAATAATTCCTTATAAAATTATATAAACGATAAAATAAAAATGTGAAGAGACACGTATACAGTACCATATCTACCTATCTAACTAAATTTATATATATTTGAGCAAGAAAACGAAAGGATTTAAGGACCTTATAATCAGGCAGTTAAATTCAGCTATAACGAATGCCATAAACAAGAAGTATTTCAACTCTCGACATGGGCTAATGAATAACTTTTTTGATAGTAATGTGCGGGGCTCGTGAATACTCACTCGTATATCTACAGTAGGGTGGTGGCATTACATTAATTTTCAGTTCATAATTTCATGTTTTCTTTCCGTTTATTGTGGAGTCCTGGTACACACTTCAAGGAAAACAAACTTTTTTTTGCTTTTTTTTTGTTGGTTTGCCTCTGATTACACGCACAAGAGCTTTGAATTTTTATGAAGTCTCACGAGTGGTATTATGAACAGATATAGAAATAGTACCACGACATATTTGAACTATTAAAATTATGGAAATAGTGCATATTAAGATAATAAATAAGGTTGAATGTAGAGGGAGTAATATGGATCCACGGGTATGGAATTCGGGAGGTATAGCAATCACAGCTGGTTTTACCAAAGAATTTCCGATCAAAGCTGATGATGGGCCTAGTGCATCAACTTCTTTGTTCTTTATTACAATCTTTACATATCTAGTAAAACAAGGTGTGCTTGAGAATTTGCTGAATTTCGTTGTCAACAAAATGTCTTTAACTGGAAAAAACAGCTCTAAATCCCAATTTTAATTGCGTTGAAAATTTCCAAACTCGATTCTATCTTATCTCATTTGCCATAAAAAATCATTCAAATTTTAAATTTAGTGAAAACCTTAACACCCTAGTGAAATCCATTGAAAAGGTTTTGTAAGAAAATTTAAAAATTCGATAAATATAAAAAAATAGAAAAAAAAATGAGAAAACAACAAATATAACCGATTAACGGCCAATTTCAAAATTAAATGAGCTCAAAAAAAAAAAAAAATAACAAAATATGAGGTGAAAATACTTTTTTTTGTATTTCGGGTTAGATCTGAAATGAGACAGTTTCCTGATTTACCAGAAAAGGTGTCAAATTTTGCTATTTTGTTTGACAGATCATTTAATTCTGAAGTTTATTCGGTCGTTAATCTCTTATGTCGAATTCCTTTTTTCTGTCTAAACGAATTTTTCTAGTGTAGCAAAATTCGTTTTGACAGAAAAAATTCGATTCTCTTGGAAAAAAAATCGATTCTTTTTTTGAAAGGAATTCGACATTATTTTTGCTGTTTTCTCAATATATTTTCATTTTTTTATGTAGGTATCAAGTTTTGACATTGACATTTGAGGCTAAATGACCGAGAGCTCGCGGTGTAAATAGTTGTCTACACATATACATTCTGCCTGTCAAATTCCTATGCCGGACGGCGTTTATATTGACCTCACTCCGCACGACTCATTTTGACGTCTCTTTATATTACCTTACTTTCATCTCATGCCAAGAAAAGAGATAGGTAGAGATGGGAGTAAGAAGAAACAAAGAGACGTCAAAATGTGTCGTGTGGAGTGAGTCCAATGTGAACACCGCCTCGTACTTGCCTCGCTCGCTGTTCTACTCGCTTCTTAACTAAAGTTTCTATGCAAACAAAATTTAGTGTATATATCTAGCGAGTACTGGTATCAGGGTAACAAAACGTAAAAATATCATTAAACTTAATTGAATAAATTTGGTGGCACGACAGCTTTCGAAGAACCAGGGCCTATTGACTTAAAACTTTCAACAATTCCTGTTTGCGTTGGTGCAGGAATGGATACAGTTTATTGCCAATTTCCAGCTAAGGTGAGAGGCAATTTTTCTATTGAAGAAAAATCACGGCTTTCTAGAAATTGAAAAGGGACAAAGCATTAAAAAGCGATAAGGTTGAATTAAGCTGCGAATCCCCCATTTCCTAAATTCTCAAATATTTCATTTTAACGACAGAAACCACAAACCATTTGTGATAATTTGCGAATGTATTTCCGAGTTTTGGGACAGAAGTTACAAGGTATTAGAAGGTTTACGAGAACTGTCAAACGAATACATTTTGGGCCAAATCTGCTACTTTTTTCGTGGATGCGTTCATCGCAAATCGTCTGCTTGTTATTTAACTGACGCCTAACATATCTCTGATAGCGGAAACGAATTCTTCCTTTTTCAAGAATATTCTCAACTTTGCTATCAATTCACTCGAAATATCATATTTCTTCGAAGATGAAATCTTTCTTCGTAAAATATTTCAATTTTCAAAAATTATCATTGATATATCATCGGCAAAGCAAGACATGTATGTAAATCGATATCTTTAATTGAGATTTTCTATTTCAAAGTAATATTTTGCCTATCAACAGAGTAGTAGTACATTGTGACTGACAACTTTATGCAAACGCAATTTTTCGGAAACCCCTCAATTGTTTCGAAATCCTTATATGCAAGTGACATTTGAGAAACACATGCATAGTACATATATACTCGACTCGTATACAATCGTATTTCCGAGTGACTTTTTGTTAGTTAAGCATATTGAAATATCCCAATCAATTAACCCCAACAAAACAGTTAACCGATGACGATGATGAATGGAAAGTCCCGGAACCGGACCCCATATCATGGATGAGATATATACCTACTCTTATAGCTTGCAGAACAAATACACAAATTTTCATGTGCAAGGCCTAAAGAATAGTAATTCGTGATAGCAATTCTGGTTTCTGCAGCGTTTGCTAGAACAACCCCATATACAATATTATACCTATACCCGAACGAACCGCATCACGCATCACATCACAGATCATGTCACTGAAACGGGGGTGCCGCTCATTCATGCGAACCAAACGCTTCACTAACTTTTTGCATCCATTTCTGCGGCTCAATCTGGCTACGATACGATACCATACGATATGATGATGGTGAGGACTGATGCGACTGAGAAGAGAAGTCGTCGAAGTAGTATAGCGTCGTCGTGCGTCGTTTATATATGATTTCCTTTGCAAAGATGCATTTGAAACATTTTGAATGATAGAGTTAGTTATTCTTTGCGGTGTCCGACGTCGTCGTTATCGTTTGGTCTTCCTATATATCCAGTCCAGAGTTTGAATAGCTGCTAGCGACATAAACACGGGACGCACTGACTGAGTAAATCGTCATCGTCCTTGTCGTGATTGTGATTGTGGGTGCAGACCATCATATCCTTTCGTGATGCGATTGAGTTCGAATTCCCTTAGGCGTAATATCCCATATCGTTGTTGTGTTGGCCTGTCGAATTAATTTGCTAGTGGATTAGGCACAGGAAATGCAATCAACTACATTGACCATCATCGCATATACTAGTGATGGGGGGACTTGGCAACCATATCACCGCCCTTATCGCATTATAATTGAAGGGGCTGATGTGTTGTGTTTGTTTGGCCATGGCGAGTGATTTGATATGATGACCTCCTCACAGGCAAAAGATGGCATTTCTAGTCACATGCACTGCAGCTATTTCACGATTTGTGTGCAGGAACGCGAATCAAACTCATTTCGCCGAATCTCTCTCTGACGTGTGCGTCGCATCGTTTTTGGTTGGTTTAGTTAAGCTAATCGAAATCTACTAGGCTCACGCGCATCCTGAATTTCTTAGAATGAACAAAACAAAAAAAAAACATAAATTTAATTATATAGAGTAGAGTGGTGGGTATCAGATGTATGAAAAGGGGCTATTTATTGCTCAGTTCCATATAAATAATTGACGATTTTAATGGATCAATTCATTAATAGTGTCCACAAGAATGAACAATGTTTATATAGTAGGTATAGTTGGTACAACAGGACATTTGAAGGGCAAGGGATAAGAGCTGAGTAGGTATGTAGGTATTAAGCAAAAAAACCGGAGCATCAACATGTGACGCTTGGTTGGAAATTTAACACTCAATTTGTTTCGAAATTTATTACAAGTGACAATGGTCGAAATTAGCTTCGCTTGGTGTTTCTGAACAAAACAACAACAACAAATTATTGCTATATATGACTTTGGCGAGTATAGGTATCACTATTTTCAGAGTGCACACATGAGTGAACGCATCAGTGAAATTGTGAACGATGTAGGGGTTATAATATAACTAAGTAACAGTAGGGCTTAGCAAGCTAAATTCTTTTTTTTATGAATTTAGTTTGTTCTTAGAACGAACTGAACTTATCTGACAATCAGTTAAGATTTTAAGTTGTACTTTAGCATCTTTTTTTTGTTAAGTGAGGAATTTTGAAGGGATTTTTATTAAAGGTAGCCCTTATTGTCGTTTACTGGAGATTTAAACACCCTGAATACATTTTATAATCTTCGATTTACGTATTAACACACAATACGTTTCTTGAACCTTTCTGCAAAAATTCTTTTACAATTCTGAATTACTTGATACCTATTTTCCAGTCGAAATATACAATGTACAGTGAAAAAAATTAGACAGGAGTCTATAAAGTGCACTTTTCGACCTCCAAGCACTTAAGCGTTGGGCACCATTTTGTATTTAAGATAAATTATGGTTTTTGTTAAATATGTAAGTCTACAACTTTAATCTTAACAGTTTTTTCTCTACGATTTATATTTGTCGATTTAAACCGAAAAATAAAATTACAATCGTATTATTTATTGAAGTAAAGTTGAGACGTAAATTCTCAAGCACACTGCGTTTGAAGTGCTTTCGCAAAGTCGTGTCTAATATAAAATTATAAAACTGGCAACACCAGTGGCAGAACAATACACATTTTTGTTTTTCTCCATTGGTTTCACTCAGGGATTTACTCACTTTGAAATTCAATAGAACAGTGCTAAAAGACTGAAAGCTGGCAAATTACCTTATCGGTACATGAATGGAATTTTGGCCACACAAAGATTTAGGGACATCAATTAAAAAAACGCCATTCGAGTCGACAGATTCGTTCTTTATTTGTTAGAAAGAACTTAAAATAACGACCTAATCATTCGAACCGAAGTGGAAGACTTTTGTTTTTGTATTTATAAAGTTTTGTTTGACCAATTTTTCAACTATGTATAAAATGAGGCCCATTTATGTAAGTTAATCCGTCGCTAGCCCTCTGAATAGACCAATAGCTAACAAAGTATTTACTTAGGTCACGAGGTCATGGTCACTTTGGGTTTAAGGAGACAGGAGTTGTTGTTTTTCGAGGTAAAAGTTCAAGTTAGTAGATGCATTTTCAACCGCATATGTTTTTTGGTTCACATATGTAAAATACAATAAATATAAAGTATCGCCATTATAACGCATAATAATAATTGATTGACTTACAAAATAAATATTCTCACACAAACCTTTCAGTCTTTTGCAATAAGACACACACACACAAATAAAAAAATAGTTTGATTCTCTCTAAATGCTAAATGAGAAAGATATATATAATTTTTAAAAGTTTACAAAATATGTATTCTGTTCTCTTTTGAGCGAATCTTATTGGAAGAGACGCCTTCTGATAGCATGACTTAGTTGAGGTGAGAGCGAATCTCATTGGAAGAGACGCATTCTCATAGCAAGACTAAATTGAGGTGAGAGCCTCCCATAACTAGACCATTTAGCGCTTTTAACAGTGTTATAACAATCTAGGAGTATTCTTCGAGGTTACTTTTAGCTCCCTTACTTTACCTAGTCTAGTTTAGCTCTTGGAGCATCTTATGAGAGACAAAATGCTACTTGGGATGTATGTATCGAAATTAGAAATCAGAAATCTATAAGCTATAATTTTCCAAGCAAACAAACTGATAATTCTTGAGATATTAATAAAAAAACCTATATTTGGTCCTTTTCATCTCAGAAAATCAAAAGCAGTGGTTAAAATCTATGATCCTTCTTTTGAATCTGCTTAAGGAGCCAAAATAAAGCTCTTTCTATCATTCAGCTTTGTCGCGATTATTTCGAATTTTTGCATTTTTTCATTTAATTTTCATAGGTTAGTTGTATTACATGTTGAACATACTGTAATTTGTATTTAGAAAACGTTAACGCAATCAATTACATGCACCACAGTTTAATCAAAGTAAGGTAGATTGCGCCTCAATATTATGTATTATCATTGTATTGGATGTAAACTGGGTCTTTTGTGGGCTTATTTTGTGTAAACTGTGATCTGCAGAAACGACGCGGCGCGGCGGCCCTCACCTCACTTATTGGACTTGCTGTATAAGCACTCAAATTATTGTGCCCTTCATCGCGTTTATCGATGATTCCTGCCGCCACCGCCGCTGGTGTTTACTTCTGCGAGTAATATATACTGCTGTTCTAATTTATTCTTTTATAAATTGTGAATAATCGAAGAGTTTTATTTTGTCGCTTATCTGGTGATGAGATCGTCTTCGATGGATCGTTGCATACGGTCGACCATATGGAACGGATCAATTAGTTCGATAGCTGGACGCGCGATCTTTTTTTTTCTATTTTTTTTTAACTAAAAGGTCACATCACCATCATCTATCTACCAGCCGGTAGAACTGCCCTTCTGTGCACCACAGTCGCAGTCACTTAAGAGTTGTTACAATTTGTTTTGTTTCGTTTTTTTGCGCTGGTCATTCTTAATTTATTCGATTTTCTTTTGTTGGAACCGTCATTCACCCCCAAAGTTATACGACTGTCGACTAAGACTTCGATCGGTTATTCGGAAATGCACACACGGTTTTTTTTATACATAAATTATAAAATAAAAACGGAGTTCAAACCTTTTAATAGTCGTATTGACGTGCTTCCGAACGGTAAGTTATTGCGGTCGGTTATAGTTGAATAAGTTTTTCATTGACGCTCTCATTGAGAATGCTGAGTGTGAAAAAATGTTTTAGTACTGTGTTTTCACAAGAAGGTTTTGATGTTTGTTTTGCATTTTTACAATCTATATAGGTGCGACGACAGATGTTTCTGGTAGATGAAAAATTCACTTTGATCGTTCCATTTAGTTTGTTAGTTAATTTTCTTGATAGTGTTGAAAAGAATCCACAGTTTGTAAGATTAAGATAGAAATAAGTATTTTATTGGTATTTCTTATAACGAATTTATTGCGAGAATTTATGTAAAAGGTCTGAAAAGACATTTAGCATTGAAGTGATAAAGTCTTAAATGTTTAGTTTTTAAATTCTTTAACGGCCAGAGATAAAGAATTTAAGATTGCTGCAACGTACGGATTTAAATACCTATCCATGGAGTTGTAGCACCGTCAGATTCTGTGAACAATACTGTGAACATACGTCAGGAAGCTAGTACCTCAAGAAATCGTCAGAAATGTGCTGATCACTTCTGTCTTTATTTCAAAACAAACCCACCACCAGCATTAATTTTAAAGGAATATAAGCAACATTGGAAGCATGCTAACGGAAGTCCCGCCACTGATGTGCTGGGTTCTACTTGACAACCATCATAACTGAATCCTAGTTCAATGAATAATGCAAGTTGCAAGAATGTGGCCTACCAGCCAGTGCTGCAGACTAGAACCACCAGAGAAGCTGAAAGAGCAGACGGGAAAAAAAGATATGAGGAACACTGAATTTTCAGGAGAAAAAAAAGAGACAGTTCGAAAAGCTGATGGACGGGGCTAGAACGCTTGAAATTCGCTGTTGGATAGACCATTTTTGTAGTTGGACGATGACGGCCGAAATTTCTGAACAAGAAATGCGGGTTGCGATTTACAAACCCTGTGTACGATTTTCGTACTTTTCAATTTTCACGCTGCTATGATCTACAGCTCCAGCTACACCATTGTGTTCTGTGTTAATTAAGTCGTATATAAATGGCTACTGGTGCGGATGGTCTACAGAGATTACGTATCTGACCAAATTTTATAGCCTGAAGAATGGAACCATGGCATAGGAAGCCCATCAACAAAAGCTGTGCAAACAACAGAGGAATAAGTCTCGGATATAAAATCTTTTAGGATGTACTTTGTGAACGATAAAACATTTTATCAACAGCCTCATCGGTCCCTCCGTCCGTCAACAGACGTCATTGACCAAATGAAATTCCGACGGAGTTTAGAAAAAAAAACAAAGATAAATGCATACCAACCTCCTTGTCAATTCTAAAGTTGCATAATCAAAAAATAATATGTAAATAAGGACGAATTATCCAGAGCCATTGTTTAACTAGGCATCCCTTCTAAACTTATCTATGCTTGCGCAGGATGAATATGGTGGACAACAATGCAGAAGAAGAATTAGTCGACAGCGACCTCAACCAACTTGGTGTGCGTAACTGGAGGTAGCTATCTATAAAGACCAGGCTGGCTGGAAAATCTCGGGTCAGTACTAGGCGTTAATTCTTTTAAAGTTCCGTGCGTCGTATTACTCGCATACGCGCGCCGCCACGCCGTGTATATGGACATAATAGAAAGAAAAATGGGCGAGACGGAAGCGAAGAAAGTGGGTTTAGCTGTCAATGAGGGCAAATCCAACTATATGGTCTGTCATCAAGATAGGACATCCAGCACCAACGACATATGGGACTTTATCAACCTAGGCTCCGCTATCAACTCAGATAATGATACCGGCACTGAGATCATAGTAAGAATAACTCGCCAATCGATGCTTCTATGACTTTTTTTTGGCATAGAAGGCAGGAACCATGCCGGTCTAATCGTTACTGCGTAGAACTGTCGCACTGCGATCTTGGGATCGAATTTCAACCTAAAAACAGAATTTTACCACGAGCACTGCCTTTAGCAAGAAATTGACAAATTGTCATGAAAAAGTGCATTCGGGAGAAAATTGTTGGTTCCCTCCATTCCCCATTTCTGCCGATAACATGCACACAGAAATAATTGATAATTGCAAGTCTCTTGGCCGTGGTTATCCACGAGCTGTCGCGCCACTAAGTGCTGTCGCCCTGTGACATGCTCTTGTCAAAAGTGAATAAAAATGCTTAAGGTTATTTTGACAGGAAACAATTTTATGACAAATTTTTGGTCGGAGAGTGGAGGAGAAGATACCAGACCGAATGGTACCGGCTATACAGCAATGCTGACCTAACCAAACAAAATAAAACGCAAACGACTGAGTTATTTAGAGGGAATGAACACCAATACCCCGGCCGGAAATTGAATCCACCCCTAAGGAACGGCTAAGTAGAGACAGGCCCACGGTTCAGTTGGTCCTCGCAAGAAAAAGAGGACCTCAATTACCAAATTGGTGTTAGAAATTGGAGACAGTTAACTAGTGACCAAGCTGGCTGGAAGATACTTATTGGTTGGGCCCTGGTCCACACAGGACAGTAATTCCCTCATTATGTAAGTAAAGTAAGGTTTACCATGACTTTTTAATATATTGTTAATTAAATTAGGAATAATAATTACCCCAAAAATTGATTTGTTAAAAAATATAAGGGGTTTTCTGTGTGATATTAAGAGTAAGTCGTAGCTCTTCGTGTTCGTGCATAATCTTTTTAAAAGAAGACTTGATTTGACACAAAAATGTGTTTGATTTATTTATACCAATCTGACATTCCAATAAATTATACCAAAATTCAACTAAACTGTCAAAACATTAAATTAAACAATAATTATTCCGACCACAAATTGCCTTAAAACTGACACAGCGTTATTTCTGCCAAATCACAGTGTGTGTCAAATTTGGACATAGATTTGTCAAAACTTCATGTCATAATCCGTACTCAATGGTCTTGTTATTCCAAATGTCCATTTAATTTCGAAATGAGCAAACTATTCAAGTTGAATTTTGACAAGTTAATTTGGTCATCAGCCATCAGGAATTGCTTTTGAAAATCACCCTCTTCGAGAATAAAATAAAAACAAAACAAAAAAAACAGGGGCAAGAAAATAATTTGCTATTAAACCGTCAGAGACATTATCGCCGAATAGCCATCGACAGAAAAAAATACGCCCTATGGCTCAAACCAAACCAAGAGAGAGAATGTGATACCCAGGATATAGCTTGACCTGAACTATTAGTATCAATCTCCTGTTTTCAATTAGTCAGAAAGACAAATGTATGATAACGTTAACACAAGTCATTTGACATATGTGACCTCAGTTCTCAGTTGTTGTATATTCAATCGATATATATATAGCCTGCCAAACCCACCCCTTAGTATCTTGAATCTTGGGTGGGTAGAGGTATATGGTGAGTCTTCTGGCGCGTTAGAGACAAAACGCACACATAATTTTAAGGACAAGACGCCAGCAAAACAATTCCGACAAGAATTCTAAAAGAAATTGATGATCAGTGTTGACTTCTGGAATTGCTTCATCCTTTTTACTGATTGCTGTGTTTTTGGAAATGAAATGTAAGTAAGTGTGTCACTATAATATAATGTTTTGCTATTTTGTAGTGCTATAGTGCTACGACTACAACTACGACAGTGGCGGCTTTTTATCCATCGCATCGCCCATATCGTTTGGAGCTACATATACTAGAACTCGTGTGTGTCATCATCATCCCCTATTTGCTGAATTAAATGACCCTTATGCTTGATAGCTTCAAAGTTGTGCTGATGTACAATCACTTATACAAAAAAAATATATTTTTCTTCAAAAGAATCGTCGCACAAATTGTAATGCCTTTTGACTGATGGGTATGAGTGAGTGTTTACTCTTACTCAAGGACCTGTAAAAAAAATAGAAATGTTAAGAAGAAGGATTTAAAAAAAAAATATTTGTTACTTTGGAAATAAAGCTACATAATATCCTCACTATTCTTTCAAGATATGTTACAAAAAAAGTTTTTTGTTTTTAATTCAGAGCATCAAGGACCAAAAAAAAGGCTATAAAAAGTTGAAATACTATAAAGTAGGTACATAGTATGGAATAAAACACGTTAAAAGTTATTTTTTTTTCAAACTGAGCAGTATAGATAATGCTGGTTTTGAAGAACCATCAGTAGGTACAATGACAAAACGGATGGCGCCATTGAAATGTACAAAGCTGTCAATTTTTAGGATGTTCATTTTTGTATTTATGAAATTCATAATTTTAATTCTTGATTGAGATTATTGACTATGACTTTTAGGATATGTGATCACCGCGCTTATTTGGGCGCCATTTAAAAAAAAATTGAGTTGTTTTTTAACTTATAAGGTTTATGTAGCTCAAGATGAAACAATGCTTTTCTTAATTGATTTAAAAAAAAAACAAAGGGATTTCCAATTAAAGAGACCGGACGAGTTGGGTTTGACAGATCATCGCGGCCATTTTGTTTTATCTGTTACTAATTTTCCTTTTGTTTTATTTTTTAGACAAATCAAATCACACTCAAACCGCATATAATCACCACTGAAGACAAATTACTATGGCTGAAGGAAAAACACCATATGCAACGCCTTGTGTTTGCTGACTTGGTTCAGGATCAGTTTGCGGCAGAACTGTGAGTATTGAAATTTATTTCTCAAAAATTATGGTAACTTGATTGTGAAGGAAAATCAAAAAATGAGTTTTCTGGCTTTTAAAAAAGCTATAGCATAATTTTATAAGTGTTGCCGTTGCTTCACTCTGATTTTGTTTTTAATTTTAAGTAAATATTTTAGAAAATTGCTTCTCTCGGCTAACCTGGGGGAAATACACTCCCTCGACCTAAATTATATGTTATAGCTTTTTGTCGCATCTTATGTAAATCACCCTGTATGTGTATAATTTAAGAAGGCTTATACGCCTCAAGATCTTTAAATTTATTTCTGAATTTTTCGGAGTTTATAGATTATGTATTTCGTGATCTTAGGAGTGATTGGGCTAATATTTCTTTTGGCGGATTTGTATTAAATATCGAATTTCACGTCAATGGCATCATCAGAGCTTTGAACTAAATTACATTATTATTCTGGAACCTTTAGGACTAATTAAGGGGCCCTACTATGTAACTTGCTTCTACTTTCGAATATAATATGTATGAAAGTGGGATCAAATTTTGGTGCTTTCCACTTTTTGCCACAGAATCTTCAACTACCGCTGTTCTATTTCCGTTTATATGCGTTTGCTAAAGAATTAGCGAGCTGAGATTTTGCGAATTCCAACATTTTTATTGTAGAATCGAGTTACATATTTGGGCCCAAGGTTAACATTTGGAAAAAGTTGATTTTTAGTGATAAAGCTGCCATTTTAGGCTTCCAACTTCATGTGACGTCATATTCATTCAGTCTTTGGATTATTCCATTTAAGCAACTGTCTAGAAATATTAGATGACATAGGTTATACTGTCCCGGAAGTTTATGATGCTCTTAATTCGAATCCGATCTCTGATTTGTTTTTCAGTTCATATTTTCGAGATATCTGTGGAAGGTAGGTACTGAGGCAAAGCCCGGTTTGTCAATCTTTTTCCACCAAAGACACTCAATATTTAAGGAAGCTCTTCAGAATGTTCGGAATAAGGTCAGTTTAAAAAAAATTGGAAAATTATGATCAAAATTTGCAGCTGAACAGGAGAATAGAGGAGAAGAAGAACATGTGCCGAGAGAAGAGGGTGCAAGCAGTCTCACGCAGGAGATCATAGAGTCTCTCATTTGAAACAACCCCCTCAATTTATTCAAGACAAATTTGAAGACTGGAACGGAGGGTCTCTCAAACAGCGAACGCAATATAGTCATCGAAGCATAGGGAATAGTATAAATATTTAAGTGGTCAACAGCTGTTAAAAAAGCATCATGTGATGCAGAGTAGAACGACCAAATCTAGACTATATAGAACTTGCTTCAAGTCAGTGAAGATCTAATTCCTCCTCCCGCTCAGCTATCAAGAAGCTTAAGTACAACAATCCTTGGTTATGATGGATTTCTACCGTAACTCTTCAAATACGTAGATTAGGTGATGCTAATGGGGCATCAAATCATTAGGCAAACGTATCCCTGCTTAACGGGTGAGTGTCTTAAGCTGTTCTAACTTCTAAAAAATATAAAACAAATTTGGTGTCGCGACAACTCGTTGAGAACAAGAGCCTAGTGACTTCCAACTCTCAAATATTATACAGGAATGGAGGGGATCTACAATTCAATAATTTTTCCGAACTATTACAAAGATGAACAGGTTTCAGGACGGACTTAATGGGATTTTTTCAATCAAGCAGATTTTGTGCATGAAAGCCGTGAGGTGGGAAGACATCTTCAACATATCTGTCCAACTACCAAACAATGTGGATGATATCGATCCAATGTGCCATACTCCATCGGGATTCAAGAAAATATTTAACTTGTAGATCTGGAAATAAAGGAGGATAAGACAAGTTATAATCTGTCAACAAACAACTAAACGGTGGAAAAACCAACGCCTGGGGCAAAAAAAAAAAATCGAAATGGTAAAGGAGTTCATTTGCACCTTCAATTCGACACCTTTGTGGAAAAAAATTACCCTTTTACTTTGGCTTGTTGAAACAAACAAGCTCAAAAGCCCTCATGCTCTACAAAACTTTATAACTTTGATTTTCTTTACGGTGAGTGCTAAGTATTGGACGATAAACAGAAAAGGAGGGAAATAGAATTCTTTGATAGAAATTTTGTATTGTGATGTACTATGAGGCCGAATGAAGAGAATATAAAACTATGGACTCCATGAGTTAAAAAAAGATGTTGATTTAGTTCAAAAAGTTTAGAAACGTCGACTTTATTAAGTCAGCCTGCACATTAAGCAAATGGACATCGATGGTACAGCCAAGAGAATCTTGGAATTCCGGTTTCACAGCATCGAAGTGAAAAAAAAGTCAGAAACCGGGTTAATAGCAGAAGCTAAAGTACTTGGTCTGGATAACTGGAAACAGCGTGTTTTGGATTGTAGAAGATTAAAAGCATTTTCCTCATAATTTTTGTGGAAAGACTGAATTATCAAGAATTTATGTGTCGTATCATCGTCGTTCATCTTTATATAGCCTTGTAGTTCATATTAAGCTTTAAAACCCAACACAGAAAAAAACCGTCTTTTATAATTTACGGACACTCAAGGATTTATGACTACCATTAACACCTTTAACTAAGCTTTTTAATTGCCTACCTGACTTGAACTAAAATTTCTCGACAACTACTGCGTACTGCTGCCACTGTAAAAATTTGTTTTCTCTTCTTGCAGCTGTATAATACTTAAGATCTCTCTTTTTGATATAATAACGATGATTAAGGAATCAAAGCCTCTCAAGAGTCACACCATAAGAGTTTAAACTATATCAATAAAACACCTAAGTATACTTAGTTCGTTCTGGAACCCCGAATTGTTTTTAACCTGCCTATATATTCAAATGACATTCCTTTTGAACTTACCATATATAACCGGGCATTTAACAATTCCATGAATAAATGTTGCCATTTAAAATTCCACTCCAACACCCGGACATCTCCTTGGCGGTGATCTTTTTGTGTTGTGCCTCGTGATGATGCTCTGGTTCAATTCACCCAGTGACGCACAGCCAAGATAATTGTCTTCACATTTTGGCTGGGAACTGGTGAGAGACCACATCTAGATTCACATAAATACAAGTCAGATAAAAATTGCCATCAAAGGTTCTATATAACTTTAATCTCCGATAAGGACACAGCTAACACCTTCGTACCGACACCGCGCCGTCGCACCTCATGGCTGCTGAAAGAAATTATATTCCTTAGCGTATCTTTAAGTATTGTGCAAAACAGTAGCCGCCTGCCGAAAACCCTACTACAAAACTCAGCGATTTCACAAATTTACACGAGGTTAACCAAACCAGCAGCATTCCAAGGTATGCGGTACCACGTTAGGAATGCGTATCCCAGCGGAAGAACACACCACCGTTCCTCACATAATGAGATAGTTTCAGGAATCTGTCCACCAGTAACATGGGAAATGCACATACTCGTATATAGATACACTTGTGCCTTTTTGTATTTGTAGCCCTCCGCCCGCATTCAACTCCACATATAGATAGACTTGAAGAACCAGCGACTAAGTTCGTGAGTTCTTATTTGTCTTATTCACAGCAATTCAATGATTCGTTGTCGTTGCTGCTGCGCCGCAGCCGCTAGCCGATCGTCCGTCTGTCCATCGCATCGTCGTATTCTTCTTCTTCTTCTTCCAGTGGCAGTTGTGCCAATCTCGTCCGTAAGGCTATTATCACATGATTCCGTAAGTGGTGCTATTGGTTTGCCCTTGGCAATTTGGACAGTGTGAGATGAAAAGGCCCTATACTTGACTTTAGCTTAGGAAATCCTCGTAAAGTTTGGCAAAGTGTCAAGAAAATCAATTACGTGAATGTCGGCTGTCCAATTGTTGTTCTGCAAAGGTAGGAAGACTTATACGCGGGCGCGGTGGTATTATGTGCACAAAATCGAAATTGCTGCGGCCTGACCGTTCGGATTGTTATTTGATTTCAAACAACGGAGCCACTTATCAAACTGACACCTAACACCGTCTGTGAATTCCCTACGGAGAATTCAATTCTCTGCGAGAAGATTTATGCCCCCAATGGCTGAAACTAAAAATGCGAATCGAATTTGAATGTGCGGTGAGATTTTTTTTTTGTTTGTTTTCATTTTGAAATTTATTTAAAAAGGTATAGGATTTAAAATGAGAACAATTATAAGCTAACTCTAGGTTAACTTTCTTGCTATTATAAATGGAATGGTGTCAAAGATCGTAATGAGACATGAATTTTTAAACATTGGGATTGTTGGTTCCGACAAAGGCTTAAATGCAAGCTGTTGGTTTTCAGTTGTGCCATCGAGCTTGAAAAGAATTTGGTTTGGAAGCCTATATCTAGATGAAGTTCGGAAACTTTTTTTTGAAAGAAATCACTTTTTAAATCTGTTAAAAATATTTGTCATCAATAGAAAGGTCATATGCAGTTAAGTAGCAAGAAGAAGTGGCGGGACTGCACAATGCTTCTCGATAGTTCTACGAGCAGAAGAGTAGAAAAGATCATCGATTTCTTAGATGGTTAAAGAGAGACCATTAGAAACGCGCTATCGAGGAAATAGAGAGAGATGCTACTGGAGGAATGAGGCCCGCAAGTTTTATCAAGGCAAACAAAAACCTATATCAGCACTATACAGCCTCCGAATTGAAGCCTTCATAGACAATCATAGGAATTCAAAGTTTCTAAGTAAAATCGCAGTCGATGCTGAGAAAATGGAAAAACAATTTGTGATGTCAAATTTAAAATGACGATGAAGAATTCAATTCTGCTGCGACTCTACTGTTAAGATGGACGTAGACAACAAAAATTTCGTCTATCCCATCTAGACGAAGTGAAGATAATATAAACTAATATCCAAAAAAGGCAGCTTGATCTGTCAACTCGATTTAACAAAAGTATTTACAACTACACACTGATTCGGTAAAAGTGTATTAAACTTTATCAAACTACTTCTGGATTAGTTTGTTCGGTTTTAATAACTAATTAAGTTAGTTAATGAAACTTTTTAAATTGCTCATTGTAACAAATCTTCTAAGAGATGTGTGAATTTAACTAAAAAAAATTATTTAATTTAAGCAAGCTACTCGTTTAACATAAACGATCTTCAAAATTGCGAATCCTAACCAAGTTTCTCCATTAATATAACCTTTTTAAGTTTTTATTTTAAACAATTTAGTTTAATGGAGTCGACTACGTTAATTGTAATTTTGGACTACGTAATATTTAAAACATTTTTTTTAACCCACTGGAAAATGATCTCGGTTAGTAGTTATTTTTCTGCATGTAGATAAAAGGTGTCTTTTTTTACAGGTGCACAAGCTTGAGTGAAATTAATTAAAAAAAAATAAATAATTTCAATGGCATTGGTAGTGGCATTATTGAAAAGATAATTTTCTGCTGTTAATCTGCATTTCGAGCATTAGAACGTTGAACAATTGAACGATATTGAACAGCTGGGGCCACCGTTTATCAGCAGTTACCATTTGCAAGTGTTGTTCTAACTTATGGTGAAATATGGTGAAAAATATACTGATCACAAATCATCATCTGTCAGCTGTCAAATTAACTACGATTGTCAATTTGAAAACCAAATACTTTAAAAAATAGATATGTAGATACATTATTTTATTTCATCAATAAGTTTTACAATTTTGTTTGTTAAAAATAACGACATGTCAAAACTGCAGATGGAGAAGCCCCTGGACTAATGTTTAGTGCATAGGTACGGCTACGCTGAAGGTCTTGGGTTCGATTCCCAAACTTTGCTACCTAAAATTAAAAATACTTTTCACAAGTACTGCTTTTTGAGGAATTGATAAATCCTCTAAGAGTATCTCTTGTCATGGAAAAATTCCTCTTCCTTTATGCCGTTAACTCAGGCAATGAAAACAGTGCAGTGCTGAGATCAAATGCCAATAGCTGCTTCTTTAGAAAATAAAGGCAATAAATTAGCTAAGACTGTTCATAGAGGAAAATTCTTCGGTTCATTTTGAAAGTCTTGGGACTTTTCTGACTCCATCTCTAGACAATCGCATGAACTAGAAGTGTTTTTTCTTTTTTCTAGACAAAAATTCTAACCTTCCATGAAAACATCTATTTTCGTTCATAACATCGAGCAATGTTCTTGGTCATTCTCACACCAGTAACAGACAACAGTCATTCAATATGGGTAATATTACCGTTCAAGAAGCGAACCAATAAGCAAGAGAAATGATTCAATTCGGATTAAGTCCATTGAAATGTTAGGAAACATACCTTGCATTTTTGGTAGAATTGTATGAATATATATGGGGTCAAAGTAAGCATACAAAATCTTTTTCGCATATTTGTAAAACTTTTTACTGTGACATTGAAATTGCATTTATCAGGCGCTAAAATGGCAGTATCATCTACAAATGTGACCATGAAAGCATTATTGTCCTTTGGAATATCCCTAACCCTAACATACATATGTAAAACAAATACAGTATTGGTTCTAGGATACTTTCTTGTGATACACCGGCTACACTCTTGCTCGTACCGTACTCTAAGGAGTCGGTCGGTAACATAAGTATTTCGCAGAACTGCTTAGGGAGATCTCTATATGCAGTTTGTACTCAAGTCCCAAATGCCAAATCTTTTCAAAGGCTTGAGCAGCATCTTCAGGTGCCTTCTCAACAACATCAGTAATTCAATGCACTTTCGTGGAATGTTTATTTCTAAATCCAAACTGATGGTTTGGGATTAGTTTTCTTTTGTCTATTATATTGCTAAGCCTTTTAAGTAGCAGATTTTCGAAAACTTTTACCACGCAAGTTGAAGGAGACCACAACCACCAAAGTGTGTTGTTGATTCCTTACTAATTTTCATATTTATTTTCCCATTTTAAACAATAAGATTAAGATACATTGTCATATCTAGATTCACTGTATCTATATGTAGATACTGTTGACAAGTTTTGTTTTGTTTTATTCTTTTAGTATTTGTCTTTTTATACTTCTATTTTCATTTTATTATTGTTCTGTCTCTATGAGAATAAATTTCATTTTATTAAAGGTTATCAGCAACTACTTCACCGTCACGGCAAAATGATGTGTCACAGATCAATGCTCGATCAACTCCCATTTCCGGATGGTTGACATATAATAAAAACTTAAAATATGCTGCCAGTTAATCGAGCATGACAATTGCTCCTACTCGCTCTCAACAAAAAAACAACAAACATTTTTACCTATATAACAAAAACGACGACAAAATGTGAAAAGCCCACAAATCATCACTCAAAGTGCACTCAATGAAAAATCATCGACAATCAAATTTCAACCGAACTCTTTTACCAAAAAAAAAAAAAAAAAATAAATAACACGCATATTTTTATTCAACCCTTTCTCTTGAAGGTTCTCGAAAATTAATGGCTAAAATGTTGGTATTTTTTATTAGACCGCATATAAAATTTATATATAAACAGATTCCCCCCCCTCCATGCCATGGTTGCGTATACACACATTTCATGCTATCGTCACCTTTTTCAACTTTTCAACCCTTTCACCTATGCCACCCTCTGCCCAAACAGGTGAGCAAGCCTTATTTGTTTTTTTTTTGTGTTTTTTTTTTCACGTGTGCTGGTATTCCGTGTGCGGGTACTGTGCGTGAGCGTCTAAGGAAAACTTGACTCATTGCATCTAATAAGGGTGAAAGGACAAATTTATAGATAGGTACCTGTTTAACAGACTTTCCCTGTGTAATACGCATAAGAAATGCAGTAAAATTATGAAACTAATTGACTATATGACAATAGCACATTTTATTATAGACAGCCTGAGTTGTAAGTCTTTATGATGTTAAGAAACCCTTTTCTAGCCACCTTTCATTTACATAGTATGGCTTATAAAAAATGTTTGACAAGGTTTATCGATGCGTTAGTTTTGTTGAATGATTGCCAACGTTATTGCGTTATTCGGTAGATACAGATGTTATATTATTGTAAAATAACAATTTATTTTTATTAAATACAAATGTCCCGATTTCTAAAAACGAAAATTTATCACTTGAATTCCGTTATATTAACCGTGTTTTGGTGAAAATGGTGAACATTTTTACACCCAAACAACAAAATAGTATCGTTTTACTTTTTGTTTGTTATTGTTTACGTGTAAAAAAAAAAAAATACTGTCATGGTCGTCTTGTCAAGTAAATATTTATAGGGTAATTTACATAAGATGCTTCAAAACGTTAGAACGTGTAGATTAGGTCAAAAAACTTCTTGAAAAAGGGTCTATTTTCTGTCATATTATATTTCAACTGAAACCTTATTTTTTGATATCAAAAACGCACTGACGAATGCACGCACGCAATGACGAAATCACGCACTAACGCACGCACGAATAGCGCACGCAAGCACTGACGCACGAACACACAAACGAACGCACGATTAACGCATGAACTAACGCACGCACTAACGTACGCACTGACGCACGCACGCAATAACGCAAGCACGTTATAAGGCACGCACGCACTGACCCATCATTCTGGCACATTTCTCCATAATTTTTCGAACAATCAATCTGAACAACCCAAAGCCTGGATTTTTGTTTAAGAATATTTAAACCGTTTTATTGAAGCTTGTGGTTAATTCAGAAAAGTGTGTTGTATACCAAAATGACCGCTAATTGCCCAAGATTATAACAATATTCAAATCTAGAAAATACGTTACAAAATATTAATATTATGCGCCATTTTCTCAAAAACTTGCCTTTTTATCTATCCAAGTCTGTAATTCAATTAATTTGTATTAACATATGAAAATGTTCTTCCTCGATGTTACTTGTGTCAAATTAACCTTTCTATTGACACCTCATTTTCCAAGATCGATGCAGTATTTTCCGAGTTATAGCGGATTTTGTGCCATTGAATCGTCGATTTTCTACTATTTCTTACATTTACCTTGCAAATAATAAGAACTTACTTTAGTTTTGACTCTTATAAAAAATAGCAATAAAAATAAATAATAGATAATATAAAATAAGTTGTTTTTCCGCCATCCAGATATTAGTAATGTGTTAAATGTTTTCTTTTTCACCAGATGATCTTACCGTAGAACGATCCACCAGCACCTACACTTGAAAGATTTAGACCTGCCTTAGAAGCATTTTGAGAGATTAATGGCTGACAGGATTAAGGCTTAACTACATAAGCCAAAAAGTACTGAAGTACAAAAGTTAAAATATTTTTTTTACCGCTAGCGCCGTTGTTTTGTGAAAAAGAATACACAAATTTGTTTTTAAACCAAAATTTAAGCTTTCTGCATCATTTTTATAAGTTTTCTAGTCAGAAAAACTATCACAAAATCAATTTAAAAATTTTCACTTTTGCACTTTTTCACTTTTTTGGCTTATGTAGTTGAGGCTTTATTCTACATACATATCTAATGATCCTGCATCAGAATTTCGTGAAAGAAAATCGTCAAAAACTGGAAGAACATTCAACATAGCAAAGCAACATTTGCAAGTCATCCGAGAAGATTATAATTAGAAAATAAAAATTTATAGCCCCTGTTAAATAAAAAAAAAGAATGCAATGAGTTTTATTTTGAATGAGTTTTATTTTGTTAGAAATCTTCTTTTACTTCCCCCAGCCTCTTTCCAGAAAACCAATATATTCGGTGGCGTGACCAAAAAGATGCGGCTTAAAAAAGATGACCTAAAAAGGGGCGAGCCTAAAAGGGGAGTGAAAAATACCAGGGGCCAGATTCTGTAATAAACGATACGAAAGCGATCGTTCATTTTTCATAAACGAACATAAGCAAAAACGAAAACAATTTTTCGCTTTTGTAATACAGAATGTCACCCCAGGTCTTACAGGGGCGTGGCTGAAAAAAACCGTGACCTAAAAATATTTCATCAAAAATAGTTGCGAAAAGGAGCGTGGCCTAAAAAAGTGTGATCAAAAAAGGGGGTGGCCAAAAAGGGGCGTGGCCTTAAATTAGTGTGTGCTTAAAAAGTCTACTACTTCAGCACGAATTGGCTTCGATTGACGATTTTCGGTCAATTTTTCATAATATTCCAAACATCGAATTTGAACGACTAAATACATGGATTTTTCCTAAATTTTGATTTCAAGAAAATTTAAATCGTTATATTGAAGCTTGTGGTTAACACAGGAAAATGTTTTATATACCAAAATTACCACTAATTGGTCAAGATTATAATGATATACAAATTTGGAAAATTGGTAGGAAAATGAAAATGATAAACCCCATTTTCTCAAAAACATGCTTTTTTATCTATCCAAGCCTCTAAGCCAATAAATTTGTAGGAAAATATATAGAAGTTTTACTTTGTTGTTCATCGTGACAAATTAAGCTTTCCATTGACACCTCATTTTCTACGATCGAAGCAGTATTTTCCGAGTTAAAAGAGATTTTGTGCAACTGAATCGTTAATTTTCTATATTTTATTTTGAATATTTTTGCGGAAGAGCCGACATACAGAGAATTTTGCTTGATTTTTTGGAAGAGCCGACGTCAAAAGAATTTTTACATTTTCAAATTTACGGGAAGAGCCGACAAAATAGTTTTTTCCCACGCGATTTTTTCGGGAAGAGCCGACGTCAAGATTTTTTTTTGATTTTTTTCCAATCAAAAAAAAAATCTTGACGTCGGCTCTTCCCGAAAAAAATCTTTTTTTTTTTTTTCAATTTTTTTGTTAAATGGGTGAAAATAAAATTATGTATTGTCTTCATTTCTGGTGTTCAAACAAAATTGCAGAAGTTTTTAGCCATTTCGGGCACCTTTTTTCATATTTTTACAAACATAAAATTTTAACGAGCAAATGTCTTAAATTTTGAGTTTAAGAATATTTAAACCCCTTTTTTGAAGTTTGTGGTAAACGGACCCCCATGTTTGGTATACCAAAATGACCGTTGATTAGTCAAGATTATAATGAAGTATAATTTTTTTAAATCGGTAGGAAAATGGAAAAGAAAATGGCAATTTAGTTAAAAAATCACCTTTTTTTCTATCCAAGGCTCTAAACAATTTTTATCGTATGATAACCTATAAAAATTTTCCACTAGGAAAATGGGCACGGGTTCAACCATTCCATAGACGCCCCAATTTTGAAAATCAAGCCAGTACTTTCCGACTTATAGCGGATTTTGTATACCAAAATTGTCAATTTTCCAATTTTTCATACTTTCACCTTCAATAAGGACTTAGAAATTTTTTGTATTTGGTTAAAATAAAAACCCACAACAACCACCGCAGACGAAAACTATAGGTTCCTGAGGTCGTTTTAAGTCGAAAAACTTAAGAGATAATTTTCTCGTTTTCGCTTCGTTTTCGAGTTATAACGGTTTGTAGGATTTCTTCGTCCCGTTTCTTTAACTGGCTCTGACTTTGCCAATATGCAACCGAATCGTGATATTTTTTTTTTATAAAAACAATAGCAGTTAACAGTTTTTATCCACCATACAAATTTTTTCTATGCAGATAACGGTTTTCCCGTAATTTATTGCCAAACCCATTCTTTGCCATTTTTAAATAGTTTTTTTGAATTTGTTATAATTTTTTTTCAAAAAAACACGTTATTAAGAATCATTTTTCTTTTTTTATTATGAAAGCCCAGTATGTTCTCTTAAAAATACTTAACATTTTTGAAACAAAAAATACATTTAAAATTGTTATAACAAAATAAAGATAAAAAAAAGAAAATTCAGGAAAATATGAAATTTTCTCGGAAATGTCGGCTCTTCCCGAAATAACGGTGCAACAGCCTAAGGCCTTGGTCAAAAAGGGGTGTGTGGCCTAAACCAAAGGTTGGGCCAAATAGAGGCCCATCAATTTTAAAGATCAAAAATGAATTGCTGAAGGTTATGGGCCATTTTCTAACATTTTTTCATAATTTTACAAACAACGAATTTTAATGAACAAAGTCCTGGATTTTTCCAGGATTTTGAGTTTAAGAAAATTTAAACCGTGATATTGAAGCCTGTGGTTAACGTAGGAAAATGTTTTGTACACCAAAATGACCGCTAATTGGTCAAGATTATAACAATACATACATTTGGAAAATCGGTTGGAAAATGAAAATTATATGCGCCATTTTCCCAAAAACTTGTCTCTTTATTTATCCAAGCCTCTAAACCAATTAATTTGTATGAACACATGAAAATGTTTTCCCACCTTGTTGTTCGTGACAAATTAAGCTTTCCATTAACACATCATTTTCCAAGATCGAAGTAGCATTTTCCAAGTTAAAGCACATTTTGTGCCCCTGAATCGTCAATTTTCCATTTTTTCTTATATTTTACCTTGAAAAAATACTAACGTGTATTTTTGCACAAGATTTTGGTTATTTTTTGTAATGACCTTGTAAAGTTTGTGAGCAACACAAAAAACGGATGTATCATAAAAAAGGCGTGGCCTAAAAAGGGGCGTGTCAAAAAAAGGGGCGTGGTTCAAAAAATAGTCAAAAAATGCGTGGCTAAAAGAGCGTTTTCAAAAAGGGGCGTAGTCTTGAAAAATGTGACTATAAAGGGGTGTGGCCTAATAGGAAGTTTGACCTAAGGGCTGTGGCCTAAAAAGTCGTGCTTTAGAAAGGACTTGGTCTTAAAAAAGTTCGACCAAGAAATGCGTGCCAAAAAAAGGGTGTGGTCTAAAGAAGTCGTGTTTTCGAAGGGGCGTGGCTATAAATGAGTCTAACCTTAAAAGGGGAGTGGTCTTAAAAAATGACTTAAAAGGGGTGTGGCCTAAAAAGTCGTGTTTTCGAAAAAACATGGTTAAAAATGGGTCTAACCTAAAAAAGGGGCGTGGCCAAAAATGGACATGCTTTAAATAGGCCGCAAAGGGTTAAACAAAAATCGAATATATGGGTTAACCATAATTGGCAATTATTGTTTGAGGTAAAATATCTACATAACTAAAGGAAATACTTTGACCTAAGCAAAGTACACACACAATGAGTTCGTTTTAAGTCTCTATACTTACTTCAGAATTCTTACTTTGCCTTATGTACATATGCACAGAAAACTATTGGGGCTGAAATACATCGCATGACCCTTCATACTATACACAAGCTGTCAATTCTAACCACCATAGTCGGTTGTTTTTGTTGAAAAGTGATGATGACTTCTGAACCAGAAACTTAATAAAAAGGGCTAAACCCATCACCTTTATCAAAAACACCAAACCATTGCAATTCAAAAAGCCATTAATTAATTAGTTTCACTATGAAAGTTGATTGTTATTTTAATCTGACAGTGAAATCTCTCTAATTCGCACATAACTTTATGGGTTTAGCAACAATAAATTAATACACACCCGTCTCCGTCTTCGTTTGTAATAAAACATTCGTGTGAATTGTTCAAGATTATCATTTCATTTAAAAGTTTTTTAAATCTATCAAGAAAAACAAAACATCAGATATTTGAACAGACAAATGGGAATGGATTGGTGTTGGGTGCAATTAAAAGTAAAGCCAACAACACGGCTTATTTAATATTGCCCGAGTTGAAGAAAAAAAAAAAAACAAATGAGAGGGCCCCCGTTTTGTTAGATGGAGGTGTTAATTGGTTGAAGTGAAGGCGGAAATTGTTAAAAACATTTAACTGTAGGTTGGATATTAATCTTTCAGTAGCTGCTTGCTCAGGGTTTTTCTTCAGACTAGTAGGTACCTATGTATATTTGAACTAACAAACAACTTTTGAGAAACGCATTCTCTTTGAAGCCACATTTAATATTCATGACTTTGGACGAAGTTGAATTGAAGTGATGTTGCTGCTGAGGGGATATGGGTTGAGTTTATTTTTTTTCGGCAATGATGATTACAGTTACAAATGTTTTATCCAAAATAAAAACAAAAAGTCTTAATTTTTGTAATATATAATTTTTATTTCTTTTTGTGTCAGTTTTGTTTTTCATTTTTCTTTTTTTGTTGCTTTTATATTTTTATTTAAAATAACAAATTTACAGATCTCCGTTTTTTTTTTTTTTGTATGTATATTCCATAATATAATATATATGCCTTCTTATTTGTTTGTATTTGTTTAATTTTTGAAAGTGATTTTTTGTTTTATTTTTTTGTGTTTTTTATTTTTTTATTTTCTTATTAATTGTTTCTAATTGTTTTTTTTTTTCTTTTTACACAATATAATAATAAATTCATATAATTATATATATACGGTATAGTTATTTATTTTCTTGTTCAGTATATATAGATAAAATTTATTCTTAAATAAATCTAATTACACACTAAAATTGTAACTTATATTATGTTTTTTTTAATATATATAATATAATATATTTACACGAATAGTGTTTTTTTTCTTAATATTTTCTTTTTAAATATCTATAATTATTTTAATATTCACAATGAAATAAGATAAAAATGTAATTATAATAGCAATGCAAATAGTGCTAATTAACTATGAATAATATTGCTTTCATTTTGTTTTTATATATAACATTTTTTTTTAATTTGTGAAGTGTTAATGTTGCTCAAAGTTTTTTTTTTTTTTTTTGTTTTTCATAGGCATGTGTTTTTTTTATGTGTTCTAATTGAACATAAGATTTTTTTTATTAAATTTCAGGAAAGGAGAAAATATTTTTAAATTAAATAATTCTTATTTAATGAATTTTAAATTGAAATTATAAATATTTTTTGAAAATAGTATTTAAGGGTATGTAGTATTTTTGTTTGCATTTTTTTTTATCACACGTTGTTATTCAGATAATTTTAAATAAATCTATGCAGCTATTAGTATAGTATATAATTTTGTGTTTAAACAATTCACTTGGCTTTTTTAATTTATTTATTTATTTTTATATCCAATGATTCTCTATTTGAAATTGAAACAAAAAAATAGTAAATTAACAAAATCTAGGAGTGAGAAAGGAAGCTTCATATTTGACATTAATTCCAAATTCGATGCCCGTCTGATATGTTAGTGATGTAGTGTAGTAGTGGTAACTAGTACATGCTATACAATTGCAAACAATTTATTTTTTTAATTAATACTGTCACTTTTAACGCCTTGAGTTTTATTGTGTAACTAACTTCTTTTTTTTTTATTGAAAAGGCTTCATTTTACTTTGACTCAATTATTTTGCAAAATTATATATTTTATGTATATACGAGTAACTTAAAGAATAATAGGAAAATTACGGATACGCTTAAATAAAAACAAAAAAAAAACTTTCTTTGGTTAACATCATTGATTTTAAGGGTTTATGTCAAAATCTAAGGGTGTGTTGCATAACAAAAAAGATTACATAATAAGAAAAATAATGAACGGCAAGTGCTTGGTGAAATAGACTGGAATATCATCTACGTGATATGCGGAGGTGTTGGTACGCTAAACAATGGAAATGAGGACACAAAGGCTTGAAAAATACAGTCCTTACTATAATTATTTCTTTTTCGTGACCTTTTCAAATTAATTATAATTTTGATGATTTGAAACGTCTTTTTCAAGATTTTTAAATGCGTATTTAAAAATAATAATATTTTCAAATATCTTATAGAAAGATAAATCAACAATTTAAGTTTTTAAATAATTTTTAGGATCATTTAAATAGACCTGAAGAATTACATAACCAAGAACGAAAAATCGTCTAATCTAGAATATTAAAAGACACAAATTAAGAAAGACCCGAAGTCTACTTAGGATTCAATTTATAAGTCCTTACTATAGTAATGAAGAAAAGACAATTTCAATGTAACAATGAAACACCGAAATATAATTACTATTGAGGACAGGTAAGCTTAGTAAAAATTGTAAAAACATTTATTTTAGTAATATTCGGAGTTTGGTAAAATCTGCTTCTGGGGCGAGTCAACTCATAGAAGGTCAAGCCAGGTCAGGTCAATTTATCCCTTCACAAAAATTTATTACGTATTTAAAAAAAAATAAAGATAATTTTTCAGTATTAGCTCTATTGCCTCCAGACATTTGGCTGTACGAATTAAACGGAGCACTTGCTTAGAGTAGATGCTCCATATAAAAAGCTGAGCAGGGGCTTATGATATATTCCATGTAAACAAACAGCAGAGCAGGTGCTCTTGAAAATATGTACAATTTTAATCAGAAAATCAGTTTTCAGCAAGTGATCCATTTAAAACACGGTGCAGATGCTCAACACAAAAAGCAGAGCGGGTGCTCAATACAAAAACACAGCAGGTGCTCAACGCAAACAGCAGAGCAGGTGTGCGCTTGAAAATTCAAGTCTTCAAGAATTTTATTCTTATAAAGTTGAGCACCAGCTCTGAAAATCAGTTTTGAGCAAGTGCTCCATTTAAAAAACTGAGCAGATGCTCAACACAAAAAGCAGAGCAGGTGCTCTTGAAAATCCAATTGTTCAAGTATTTTATTCTTACAAAGTTGAGCACCAGCTCTGAATATCAGTTTGGAACAAATGCTCTATTTAAAAATCTGAGCAGATGTGGTCCATTATTAAAAAAAAAAAAATAGAGCAGATGCTCAACACAAAAAGCTGAGCAGGTGTTCTTGAAAAGCAAGTGTTCAAGAATTTTATTCTTACAAAGTTCAGCACTAGCTCTGAAAATCAGATCTGTGCAAGTGCTCCATTTAAAAAACTGGGCTGATGCTCAACACAAAAAACTGAGAACCTATTCTTGAAAATGCAAGTGTTCAAAAATGTTATTCTTTCAAAGTTGAGCACTAGTTCTGAAAATCTGAGTATTGAGCAAGTGCTTTATTTAATTCATACAACCTATTTATCAAAATTTTAAAATTATATACCGATAATTTTAGAAAAACAATTAAATTTTACTGACCAAACCGAATATTGAATCAAAAGTACCAGCACTTGTCCGTTCTTTATATTTCTTCCTGTAAAACTGATTCCAGGAAAAAAATTGTTGGAGCATAATGCAAAACTAGGTAAAACTACCTCTTGACTTTCTCGAGTACGGCAAAGGAAGCGGAGCTCTGCAAAGTCTGGTGCAGTTACTTACATAAGCCTTTGTTAACGACACGTAAAGTTGAACCATGCTTTGCTTGAAATAAGCAATGGAGCTTCCTTGTTTTGCAAAGGTTGTACCAAGACAGTTCGTCCAGAAAATAAGCTTAACTTTGGCTGCCCTGAAACCATATAATTCCTATCCACCCTTAAAAGAAATAAATCCTTGTACAACTTGATTGCATTAATTGCTTTAAAAAAAAAACAGTGACTATCCAAAGCGTGGCTTGTGGCACTGCTATAGTAATAATTGTTGTTTGTGTGTAATACTCACTCTCTGCTGATCGAATTAAGATAGGTAATTGATAAAATTGAATATCATTCTAATTTATAGGTATTTTTAGTTAGTTTTTTTTGTTTTGTTTTTTTTTTGCATTTTTATGACAATTTAAAACCTAAAAATATAAGATTCTATATATTTTTTTTTTCTTACTTTTTTTTGTTTATCTACAAAATGCTATGCGGTTTGTATTTACACATGTGTTTTTTTGTGGCTTATGGAAGCCTCTAAATATACATTATATAATATATATCTAAAAAATGTTTAGCTTGTGAATTTAAATAAGTCTTACGTGTATGGTGTATGTGAGTGTGTGTGTGAGGGAGGAAGATGATTTTTTCTTTTTGTTTTGTTTTTTAAAGGACATCCTTCTTAGCCTACAATTCGGTGTGTCACACGTCGTCGAGATCTATAATGGATGACTTGTCATTATCATCCGCGGCATACAAATGTCACTGATCAGATGATGGTGATTGCTTCCCTGATCTCCCATGCAGATGATGCTGCTGATGATGATGATGCAGTGGACTGTCTTCCATCGAGCTATTTGCAATTAAACTGCTGCCATTGTGTTGCACTTCAAGACCATTGACCATTTTCTCGATATTTTTGAGTTCTGATGGTGAACTGGACCGTTGTTTTAATAGTGATGGCGGTGTTGTTGGTGACATGGAAATAGGTCGCGTGGGTGGAGAATTTGAGGAGGCACGTTGATGTCTTGATGGGCTTGAACTAAGGCTTCTTGGACCATTGTCACCACTGATATTCGTATTATCACCAGAGCTACCAACACCTGTGCCACTGCATCTTTGATTATTCGAACCAGGCGTCACAGCATCAAATGCCGAACCCAAACTACCAGGCAGATTATACGGTGTAAATCTATGGCCTTTAAGACCCTGTAAAGGTGACACTGGCGAATGCCCTGAATAGTGACCAAATAAGGCGGGATGTTGAGCGGCTAATGCAAGTTGTGCATTAAATAGCAATCCTGGATTTAAGCCGGGATTCATAGCGGCTGCAGCTGCTGGATTGTGAAGTAACGATAGATGAGGTGGTGGATATAATGTGTGCGGATAGAGATAAGGCAATAGATGAGGCGATGTATGAATCGGTGGACCCACTGATATATTCGGTGCTGGATAAGAGCCACCTCCTGCAGCACCATGCGCTTCTTTGGGACTACCCGATGAAGTGGGCCGAAATGCTCCACCCGTACTGCCACCAACACTCTCCGAACAACTTGAATCGCTGCCATCACGTTCAATGTCTTCTGATTGTAAACGGCGTCGTATTGCATCTTCGTTTGAATGGTCGCCAGCACCGGCTAAGTGGTTGAACCAAGCTGCAAGGGCTTTAAATTGGTTAAAAATTTTGTTATAATATCTTAGTTTATGAGTGATTTTTAGAAAAAAAATATATAAAAATACTTGAAAAATTGGTCAAAGAATTATCTAAGCAGTTTTTGAAGAAGTTTTAATAAATTTTAACAAAACCAGAAAGTAGGAGCAGAAATGATTCGATATAGAATCATTGAATCGATGGCAAGAATCTTGTGAGGTTTCGATATAGAAATGCGAATTACATATTAGCCGCGTTTTATTATCTACGGGTCTGGGTCGGTGTTATCTTTTAACACGAAATACAAAAACAAATTTGGATCTAGGTTTCTATCGGGGTTTGCTTTATGGAACCAGAATTAAGTTCTTACTTTGGCGGGTAGACGGCTCTTCAGTCGGTAGAGAGTACAAACTGCAGTGCGAGGAAGAAAGACAGTATCTACATAAAAAATAAACAAACATAAGACAAAAAGAGATGAGCATACAACACTGTTTTCATTTGGATCCGTATCGTTTTATTATATCGGGGTGAACCATATGGGTTATTGGCGATACTAAAACTTGGCTATTGTTGGCAATTTTAGTAGATCTTCTTTTCGATGGGACTTGAATGATTTAATATTTTTAGAGTTTTGAAAACGGCAATATATTTCTGTGCAATTTAAATGTTATTAGTGACGATAAACAAAATAGATAAATAAATTTGGTGGTGCCACAGCTCGTGGAGAACCATAGCAAAGTGACTTTCATTTCTCAACCATTTCTGTTTGCATGTCATCGACAAGAATGGAGAGGGGACTTAGAATTTCTGCCGAATCCGGTAAGTTCGCATGACGCTGGGAATTGGGATTCTATTCCCAAACCTTCGACGTGACAGTCCTATGCTCTTACCATTGAGCTAAGGGCTACTTCAATAGATAAGAAAAGTTAGCAATTCGAATCTTTGGCTTCCTTGGTGTTAATCATCAATCCAGATAGTTACTTAATTCCTTCCAGACTTGTCTAATATTCGGTGCAAATTAAAAAACCCCAGACTTGATAATTAAAATTGAAAAAGCCAAAGCGACAAAATCTCATATTCCCATTATCAAATTTGTGACGTTAGCTTAACTTTAAAAAGAAACATTTTATTACCTACGTAAATATTTACAAAACCCCTTTGACCAACCTTTCAGATATATTACAAAAAAATAAATAAATATAAATATACAAAATATCAAGCATACCTGAGTGTTGATGCGCATGCATCTGCTGCAGCGAATGGCTCAAAGGCAGCAACGGACTTTGTGGTGGTCCTACCACATCAAGCAGCTTATCATCATCGTCCTGACTATCGTGCGGATGAGGTCGACCAGTATGTCCCAAATGTAAAGGTGCTCTTGTACTGCTAACATGTGTTGGATTCAGTTTATCTGAATCGGATCCGCGATTCGACATCAACGCCTGCCTGTAACAACAATTGGTATGGGAGTTTGTTCATTAGAATATCCTCGGTTCTTTCAGATAAAAGTCATTGATTGAACAAAAAATCACAAAATATACCTTAATACCAACAAATTAAAAGGAATCTATGTATGACCTTTGTTTAGTAACGTTTAACAGATATAATATATAAAGCTATATGATAGGTCTTTAATTGCTAAGGGTGACTTAAACTTTAACCCTATCAAAGTAAAATACCACTTAAGCCGCCCAAACATTCATATAAACGAAATCCCAAGAAAGAGATACTTTCGACTAAGTCTGTGCTAATTACTTCAAATGTTTATGCGGACATTTTTATTGCTATTGTATTTGTTTCCATCCATTTCTCTATTTGATCATCACCCAAAGGACCACTTGGAACCCTTTATTCTATACGTCAAGAGGGCTAATTTATTAGCATGCACCAAAAGAACCCTTTTTGTCCCCTTTTGTCTATCAAAAAATAGGTATAACACACAGCCAGACTCTTAGAATAATCCGGAACGAAAAAAAAACATTCTTGTGGTTTCATCCCCTTTATATTCGAAGTTATTATGATGATTATTATAATGCTCAATGATAGGGTATTAGATGTTAAGTTACTTCAAACACCACAGGGATTTCAAAAAGGATAATATTCCCGATCGAAAGTAAGTATATGCCATGCCTATATCTACACTTCTGTGCAAGAACATTATTATTATTATTATTGTCAACTTTTCTTTTGTGAAAGTGTGTATAGTAGAAGAATAAAGTCTTAGGCAATTATCATGCTGTGGTTATAAATAATATTCTACTTTATATAGAGAGAAGAGAATTCATTTTTCTAACAGTTCTTTTTTACGTAATTAAGCAGCACCTCAGAGTGAAATAGTGTTGGGAAAAGGATTTTCCGGTGTTTTGCTTGTGAGGAACAATTTTCACCGTCTACCGCTTCCGTAGGTTCTCTCGACAAAACTTTTGCCTTTCTCTCGGTTTTTTGTTTTTTTTTTTTTTTGTTTATTTTTTTTCTATTTGCTTTTTCATAACTCTTTGCTGCGCGAAATAACTGAAGTGCTTGACTCTTTGGCTGTTTATACAATTGATTCTCTCCCCAATGTGCGCTATAAGGGTATATATAACATTTTTTGATGCCCAGAGGGCAGAATGTTGGATGTTTTGATCGTTTAAATATTGCCAGCTGGGTTGAGTTAACAGTTGAAATAAGTTCTGAGGCTTTTTACACTTTTTGTTGTTTTTTTTTTTTTTTTGTAAACAATTGTACAATACTTTTTAAAGGACCCAGAAACTGCTGAAGGTGATGTGGCATCAAACTTACTGTTTACTTGCGATTAAAATTCAAATTGAAACTGAAATTTTTAGTTAGTTTAAATTTAGAGCCAGCTTGGGCGATGGAAAACTTTTAGAGCTCGAGTTAAAGTTAGAAAATGTAGGTAACTTTGACGAAACTTTCAACCCTAATAGAAGAGACTCTCACACGAATTAAGGGAATCAGAATTCTAAGGATCTGAATGTCCTTAGAATACATCTAAATATTGTAGAAACCAAACAACAAGAGAAAAACAAATCATAAAACATATTATTATTTTTTTAGAAAAACTCACTAAAAATGATGAGAATCAACAAGAACGAACTTTTTCATAGTAAAATGAATTATTTAAAATCTTTCTTGATTTCGTCATTGTTGAACCGATTTGCTTCAAATTTGGTACAGAGCTGTTTTAAGAGATTCCTTATAATATAAGTTCGAATTTTTATTAAATCTCATCTAGAACAGGTAGAACAATAGAACAATTAATTTTGTTTTCATTTTTCTTGGAAATAGCTGTTACGATTTTGAGAAAAATTTGTTCTTGTAATGTCCTAAGTTGGTGTAATGAAACTGCGTTAAAGATTTTTAGCTAAAAAATCTTATAACCGAAATAGGGTTTTGAATTTTTAGAGAATATTGTCTAATTTGCAGGTTATACATATAATTTATAAATGACTCCACCGACTTCGTTTCAATCGAAGAAGAAAGTGTGTTCAATTTGTTCATACCTTACGGTTACCAATTTTTATAATTTGCATTAAAAACTATGTTAATTAATATTATAGGCTTCGTTTAGGAGAGTTTGCATAAAATAACTGGGACGTTCCACAGAAGCTTATCGTTGAAAATGTCGTATTTATTTTTTAAAAATCCATTTAAGCTGTACATAATCGATCGCCTATATGGCGATGATATTGCGAGATTGAACCGAATACCGAAATACAAAAAAAAAAACCAGCATAAATGCCTCTGGCTATTAATAGGGCCAAAACGAAGTACATTCATATGTTTATGCTGTCATCGAGAAATGAATCTGAACACCACGATGTGGTTCGATATAACTTCGGAATAGTCAAGGATTTTTTCTATACAGGCTCCACTATTACCCCGCAAGTTAAAGTCTGTGCAGAGATCAAATGAAGAATGAATTTTGTCAATAGTTGTTTCTTCGGAGTTTTTAGTAGTAAATCCCTCTCCCAAAGTATCTACCAATTATTGCCTATACCCAAATTTGACCTGGTCCTGCAGTATGGCCTCATTAAAGAAAGGATGTAGATCTGATTGGCTTCTTTAGAGAGAAAGATTCTTTAAATGGTATTCGGTCCATTGTGTATCGATTGAGTGCTCGGAAGATTCAACGATGAGCTATATGGGACTTCGAACTGGTAAGAAAGCTGTAAATACAGCGGCTGAGATTTCTGGGCGTAAGGATTGCGACGAATTAGCTCAACAAGGCTTCGAATCCACCCCTGATGGACTATCCAGCAGAAGGAAACCCCATTTTAGGTGGAACGCACAAATGAACAATGACGTCAACCAAATTCGTCTACAGCCAGCTAGGGGGCGATTGGAGGGGCTTTTTGGTTGAGGCCGTGGTTCATCCTCAACTATAAGCGTATATAGTCTAAATTAAAATAGAAAAGGTTCGTGTTCGGCTTTACCAAAAAAACACTGATTGTCAATTCCCTTTATTGGAATCTATTTATAAGTCTGCTCAAGGCTAAATACATTAAACTTTAATTCTAACCTGCATGTATAAAACCATACCGTTTATCTATACCATGTGAAAAACCCTGTAATTTTCTAAATTTAAAAATAAATTCTATTCATTATATACGTCAACGCCTCTTTTTTAGTCTTTTGATCTTAAATTCATGTGTGCTGATTTTAACACTCATCCACCTCCTCCACCCCCTCCTCCTACCCACCAAGGATGGAAGTTCCCAAAAAAATATAAAACAAAATAAAATAGAATGTGAAAAGAATTCCATTAGAGAATAATTGTCTCAAAAATCAACCCCCTGCTGATGCCTGGTGTTGTTATATGTTGTTGGTCGATATTCTGTGGTTAGCAATTTTTGTAAACCATCATGCCTTACATACAAACATAGAAAATCTATAAAAGGGTAACCAAGCAATAAATTTTCTTGAAATCAGCTTACATGGCATTTTCATGTCATTGCACTGACAACCTAATCTTTTACATTTTAACAAACATCTTCTTCTGGTTGTTCATTTTGCCACCCTCGATATAAATACATATACCTAGAGAAGCTGATGAAGCCGACTTGTTTGAAAACACCTAACTAAAACGCGAAGAAATTATTTGCGTCAGTTATAATAGCATTAGAATTGTAAGAATGATACAAAATTCGAAGAGGAGGGGGGGCTTTAATCACACACGGAGCTCAAGAGACACTGCAACAAAGTACTACATCATCACCAAGGATTCAGTGTGGGTATAGGTATGTTAAAAGCAGGATTCTTCTAAATTGATTGATTGATTTAATTTCCTGCATTATCATGATCGGATTCTTTAAGCTCTATATAACTGGAGCATTATCCAAATCAAACAATGCATAAAAGGAGAGCAAATAACGCAAGTCACCCCAGCTTGACGCCCAATGCCGGCCGTCGTCGTAGTCGCCACCAATTCGAATAAAAAAACAATTTTCCTTCAGATTACCGGAAATCCGATACACCCGGAGGACGAACTTCTCATATACCTAACCTATACTGTATATACTCTTGCCAGGACATTCATCTTCTGCCCGTCATTGTCATCACAAATCCATTTGGACAAACAGATTGATAGAGTCTACTACAACTTTTGTGGCAAATTCAAACCCAGAAATGACATATCAATTTGACTTTTTTCTTCCGGCCTGTCAGATGATGACGGTGACGCTGACGGTTGTGATGTCCTTGGACAGAGGGATGACGATGATGATGATAGCTTCTATCATTGTGGGTTGTCGTCGTCAAGGGGGTGGAATTCGGAATCACAAAAGCTGAAACCGGAATCACTTGACAGTGCGGCAAATAGTGTCAGTGCCATTTGGAGAGACGTCAGCTCTAGCTATTCTCTAGTACTATACAGTATACATGCTGGCTGCCAGTCCCAATGACACCTACACGCGGATAGCAAAAAAACGATGTGCAAAAGTTGACAGTGGGAGTTAACATACTGTGTTTTTTAACGACTCAGTACACAGATATTATAAAGTCTCTGAAATTAACTCCCACAAAATACCACTCGTTCATTCATTCAATACACCATCACACCGCCATCCACTGCACCCTGCCATCACCATCACCATCACCGCAGCAATGGGGCTTCTTTTCCGTGAGTTTCATTGTCGAATGGAATATTCTGCTCACGACTTTGTACTTTCAGTTCGTTGATTAGAGTGTAGAAGTATTGTTTTTGACGTGCGACCCAGGAGTTAGGGATGGAATATCGAATTTAAAATAAAAAAAAATATAAAAAAAAACTAGGGAAGCTGATAGTTGTTGAGGTTTTCTTCGGTTTTGTTTTGCGGGTGATGTACGTGTGGTGATTGGGTTTTTTGTTTGTTTGTTTTATTTTTATTTTATTTTATTTTTGTTGTACATTTGACTTTTCTTTGAGAAATGGAAATGGAGATAGTTTGCATATATCCGTACCTACATATACCTAGTGTCGCACCAGAAGGATTGAACGAAATTGCATTACAAAAATATATTATATTTCATTTAGCATACCCAGGTTTTTTTTTTTATATGTATGTATATCTATATCTGTTAAAAGTCTGTGTATTTGTATTTTTTAAAGGAAAACTATCAAAAATCCCTTAATTATACGTCATACTTTTTTTACAAGAGCGAAATTCACAGAAGAAAATATTTTCATCTAGGTTAGCAATGAAAACTGACTAGCACACTAAGGGCCAGTTTCACTTCACAGTGCACACTTACAAAATAAGTGGCACTTAATTTTCCCATTTTGGCACTTAAGCCGCAGTTTTACTACCTGAGTAAGTGGAACTTAAGTGGCCAACATCGGAGACTTAAGTGTCACTTATTCCGATAAGTTTACACTGTGAAATTGGGAATTAGTTTTCCATATTCGGCACTTAAGTGACACTTACTTCACGGTGAAACTGGCCCTAATTTGAACAAGTCGCACTTTTACTCAGACTTTAAAACTGATAAGACTGTTTGAATTCAACGTTAAAGAAACCAATTCATAAAACAAGGTCGCCCTGAACTCGCTCTGAAGCGTTTTATGTAGCACTTTTTTCGCCATAGGTTATTTGCACTGTGTTCGATGTGTGTACGGGGTGAGCAATGAAAAACTCTCATGAGACCCAGGTTTTTTCTTGGGGCGAGAATTCAGAGCTGTCAAAATTCAAATCAGCTGTTGGCATGGTAAATATGATAAATATGATAAATATGAGATATTTTGTTGATAATTTTTGTTATTTATTTGTTTCGTGTAATTATAGAGGAAATTCCAAAACATACAACAGTCTATGAAACAGTGATATAAACGAAAAAAATCAGATGGGGAAACTTGAAGCACTAACCCGAGCAGCCCTGAGGTTTTTTGAAAATTTACTGACATTTCCCAGAGAACATCGAACAAACCTATTATTTTCAGAAAAGATTCCTTAAAATATCTATCAAAACCAGAATTATGATTTATGAATACACTGCATATTTCGACAAAATTTGGGACTACCCTTGGAATGATTAAAAGTGCGAACAGTAAAAAAAATAAGGAAGTTAGTCAGCCCTATCGTCCGGAAAATTTCCCTGGAAAAAATTATTCACGATAGCAAAAGGAATATTTTCCATAATAATTTTAAAGATGATTCCTGATAACAAATTTCAGAAAATGGGAAGAAAACATCTTGGAAATTTCTTTCTATGGGAGTAAACTGATGTACATTCCAGAAGAATTTATTTTATAAGCGTCATAGCAACAATAAAAAATATAAGGTATGCGATTCTGCTGAGGTATTACATTGAAATTAAAACTTCAAAATTACTAGAAGTAAGACACAGGAGATGGTTGGAATTTATATATGTAAGTAGGGAGGCGTTGGTAAGAAGTACCCTGCAGTGTCCCAGCATCTACATATATGTACATATAATGTATTTGTGTTTAAGTTTTCAGACTTGAATAGAAATAAATCATAGAAATCAAATGTAACACACTTTAGATAAAAGAACTTGGGTCTTTAACTTTTGGGGATAATATGGCCCAAAAAAAAATATCCAGTGGATCCAGTACTGGAAATAAAAAAGCCCTCCTGTTTAATTTGAAATCGGTGGGTTAAGAGATATTTTTTTAAGATCGACGAAATGCTGTTTTCATTTCACTGACGAATGAGACATAATAGTTGGGATTTATTATCTACGGATCTTTATCAGATATTTAACACGCAATACAACAACAATTTGGGATGCTGCTCTCCACTGATGGAAAAAGCCTTACTATTGTACTGAATTCAGTACAATTTGATTTTCTCAGTACATAAGTACATCTTTGCCATATTCAGTACACTTTTGAATTGTTTGTACAAAATTGATAATTTTCTCTTATTATTTATTAAAAAAATCTATGTGCGATGCGAACATACTCAAAGCCCAATTACCCAATATCAAAACGATCCCTACTTGGGCTGAAGGCGCTCATTTGCTTTTAAATACTGAACTGAATATGTAAGAGTACATATTTAGCTTCCAATTTTTAAGTTCAAGTGACCTCAACTCCGTGAAAGTTGTGTTTCGCCCAGGTACGACAGTTGGGCTCATCATATATTCAATCGCTCCACTTAAACAGAAGTAGTTTTCTAATTATCTTCATCTACGTTATTATTTTGCTTCCAACAATGAAATTTATTTTTACACAGTTACATATATGTAGACATTTTATGGTAAGGGAATCTTTTGATGAAAAGCCTTTATTGGCTTTTGCAAAATCACCTACCAGTTATGGAGATATATTGCGTCACCGAATGGGAAATCTTATACACTTTCAAAAAAATCAGTGAAAAAGTTATACAGATTACAGAGCTTCAAAAATGTTTTACATAACATTTCTGTTTTACATAACATTTCTGCTAAGATTAGAAGAAGATTGGATTTGATTGGATCAATGACGTTTTCTTAAACGCACTTCAAAATTTCTCACAAAGCGCAGTATTGGATGGTCAAGTTAACTCTATCATTCAATTTGTTTTAAAGTTTTTTTCCTAGTGAACACAAAAATATTGAAGCTATAAACAACGAATATAGAGCTAGGCTGACTGCGAATATATTAAGAAACTGAGAAATGTATCTGTATCGGAATTTTGGGCAAAAATTTGGTTTTTGAAAAATGAATGCAATGAGTTTATGTTTGAAAATATTCATCGAATTATTCCGGGTGCCTTTTGTGTTCCTCATTCTTTAACAAACGTTGAAAGAATTTTTTCATATCAAAATATAATAAAAACTAAATTAAGAAATCGAGTTCCATTGTGTTCTACACATATTAAAACCACAAATCATTTAAAAAAGGAATGTTGTCACAGTTTTGTAATTAAAAAAGATCTTGTGAATAAAAACGTTACAAACAATCCTCTTCAAAAAGAAGAACTTTAAGAGTAAAAAAAACGTTAATTACCTAAATTACTATTATTTTCTTATCTAAGGCATTAGTTATACGTAATAATCATTGAAAATTCTATTTTTAATTTTCAGATGTTAAGGAAGCAAAATCAGTAATTATTTTAATGGCAAAATAAACCTGACAGTTTAATAATGATTTAGAATTTTAAAAACCTTAAAACTAAAAATTTAAATATTCAATGATGAGATTCAATGAAACCTACAACTGGCTCCTTACTGTGATACGGGATCCGTCCGTTATTTATTTAGCTATACCTAATAATGAAGTTCCTTTACTATAGGCGTGTTTTTTTGCAAGCCCGGGGGGAATTGGTTGAAAAAAACGATAACGGGGATTAGAGATGCCATCACAGAAACAAAATGGAGTTTTCATACAAACTATAGATAACAAGTATGTAATTCACGCCGGTAATACAGTTTTTCCGCGCGTTTAACATGTAAATTGTTTAGCACCGACCTCTTTTTTTTCATCCAATTCCCCCCGGGTTTGCAAAAAAAACACGCCTTATGTTACCTTAATATTTATAACAAAAGATTTTTTTTTGTTCTTTTTATTAAATCAATTTTATTTTTGAATTTGTGTGTTTGCTAGTTTTTATCCATTTAAAAGAGCCCAGTACTATTTGTTCCTTTTCAGTACTATATTGTTTCAGCGTTCAGTACAATCGAAAAAAGTCGATTTCCACCACTGCTGCTCTCTGTCTGGATATATTTTAAAGAATCGAAAAAAAGTTCTTACTCTGGCGGAAAGAGGGCTTTCAGTTTTGCAAATAGTAAGGTAGTGCAAACTATAGTGTAAAGAAAAAATACAGTATCTACATGAAAAATAAGAAGACATAAGACAAAAAGAGATGAGTATACAACACTGTTGTCATTAGGATTCGTAACGTTTTATTTTCATTAGATGATCCGTATTGATCTTTGTGAATAATAAAACGCAACGAATAGAATAGAATAGAATAGAATAGAATTGAATAGAATAAAATAGAATATTGAAAAATTTATGCAGCGGTTTTGTGGGCGTAAAAGATTATCTCTTCAAAAGTATGGTAAATATAATTCGGGACCAGCGGAATTGTGTTTTTCAAGGTACTTTAGAACCCTTAAAGTTGTACGAGTGCGAAAAATGATTCATTCTTTTAAATCGTTTAATACTCCTAGCCGCAAATTTGCTACAGAAAAGTCATGACCAAATGTTTCACAAAGTTAATTTAGAAACAAGCAACGCTGCAAGCAAACTGATCTTTTTGTGATCTGACAGTAGGAAGACGTTAAGGGGAGCATTTGAACCTTAGAGGAAGTATAAACTCGTATATATGCTTTTATAATTCATAAAAAAATGTTTACATACATCCGTTGGGACATTCTAGAATTGATTTGACTTTATTTAATAGTTAAATGTGGTTCGTTCAATAGTGTCAAACAGGCTTTTCTAGATTGTTTTAACTTATTCTGCTTTTACTCAAAATAGATGAGATGTAGAAACTTAATTCTATCAAAACTTATAGCACACCTTTACAGATCGAATCAAAGCAAGAATTTGATACTTTTTGTCATCATTCGGACAAATGTTTAGCATACAAAATTATATTTGTAACTGTAACACTGTAAGGCAATGGATTTATGATACCTACTACTATAACGAGGAAAATTAACGACCAATTAAAGTTCAAGAATGTATTATTAACATAGTGCCAGTTGGCTGCCTTTTATTGTTAAAGGATTCTCTCAGGTATTTTTTCTATAAATATATTTTTGATTGGTGCTATAAAATATGAGCTATAAAGGCTGGCACGAGACGAGCAAAGTGTCTGTCCTCACTCGTCTCGCGAAACCGATTCGATAGGTACCTACTGCCTCTGTGGCACCCAAGGCGAGAACGTAGGTTTTGGGAGTCTAAGTAATCTTCTCAAAAAATGGAAGTATTACATTTTTCAATGTAAATACTAATCAACTTCTAGATTCATACCATAGTTCGATATTTCTTCTACAACAACACATAAAAAGGGGGACAAAACCGAAAGGAGAGTGATATTTTTCGATTTAACGTGACCGAAATGAGACTTACTAACTTACAGCTCTATTCTGCTAAACTTTCGCATGAATTTTCGAATTCTGCTATGCGTTGAAGAAAAATGAATGTTCCAAAAAGCATATAAATTGCGATAAAAATAAAATTCCATTAATTAGATTCTCTCAAGAACTTTGAGCTTTTAACTGGAAAAATTGAGGAGTTTAAAGAATAATTTGTGACAAATTAAGTGAATAATTCACGTGAATCGGAAAATTCGATCGGATCGGATCGGATAGCAAAATAGTGCTGTTGGTAACTAACTCTTAATGTCAGGCTATAATCTATGTATCTTTCCATAGAATCTAAAGTACCTACAAAACAATTTTGTTTCTATTAAAATTTAAGGATACTTACTTTTTCTCTCTCTTTCCAGCACCAGTATCTCGAAAGCCTTTCGCAAACGGATTATTATCAATCTTCAATTGAGTTATCTGCAAAAGTGAATAGTGACAAAAATAATTAAAAAACAAAAACTTTTACAACATAACCTCAAACATTTTAACTTACCTTTTCATTTTGATATGCAGTTACAGCAATAAACTCTGTCTCCTTGAACACATACGTCCTAAATGTTGAATATGGTAGCTTAAGAATGTCATTGGCTCTTACCAAATGAAATCTCGGCTGATATTTATGCATCGAATTGAGTATAGTCTGCAAGAAAAATAAATAAAATAAAACAAATTTAATATTTATCACATTTTTATTTTAAAAAAATTAATAATAATTTATCTATATAACCTGCCTATCAATGTCAAATAATGAAGCAATCCAAACCTGAATTAAAAAAAGAATAAACCGAAAAATTATTTGCAAAAGCAACACATATTAACCCCCCATGGATATCGCGAGACCACCCACCACATTTGTCCTTTTATTTTTTTTTGTGGCGTTGAAAACAAAATATACTTTTGTTTGTCTCTTGGAGGCTAACGTGATTAACATCATAAATAAGTTTCAAAATTACACCCATTTCCAGTTATTTATCACTTAATTATCCTTTATTTTGGATCTCTGACAAGAAGAAGAAAAGAGAGAAAGAGAAAGAAAGAGAGATGGAGGCAAAACGAGATTTTATCGCTGGGAATAATTAACGAATCGGACCGCTTTTTTTTTATTGTTTGTTCCTTTTTCGAGGTTGCATTTGAATCTTTTTTTTTTCGTTTTTCTTTTATTTTTAGTGTCCCTCTGGGGTGACGGTGGTTCTTGAGAACCTTGTTAATCTTGTTTTACGGTAATTAGTGGAAGTCTTTTCTTGTACCTTTATACAACAAAATGTATCTAGATTTAGACCCAATAATAGCTGTGTGTGAGGTTTTATGCGTGGTATGTCTAGTCTAGTCTAGTCTCGAGTCAAAGAAGTTACTGAAGGCTTAAACGCACTGATATCTCGTTTAATCTTTTTAATTGGTAATAAAGTCCTCTGAAGAGGCGGTCGAGGAAATAATAGTGTTGTTTTTTTTTTTTTTATTTTTTTAAATTTCAATTATAGGTACCAAATACAGAAAAAATATTAGGAACTTTCTGTGTTTGGCTCCAGACCTCACACATTCAATTTTAAATAATCCTACTGCAGAATGGCCATAATTTGTCTTCGACACTTTTCGATTAAAGCGTCTTCTTTCTTTGTTTTATTTTTATTTATTTTTTTTTTTTTGAAAATGAACAATTTTATTACACTTAATCCATGCGTATGTGAGCGATCTTTTGAATATTTATCTTCACGAGTTAATCACCTTCATTAAGAAGCGAGAAGTATCCGTCTTATATGGGTTGTGTGATTAACTTTCAGCGTTTCAGGGTTTCGGATCGACACGTCGCGACGGACGTCGAAAATGACCAACCATATAAAAATGTATCACCGTAAAAGAAAAAAAACGAAACACAAATGTATGTTTATAGATCTGATTCGAAGTTTTGACCCGTCACCGCTGCCGCTGCCTTATAAAAGCCCGTATAAGAAGCTAATCAAGTTTATATAAAAGGATGCCAATAAGAGAAGCGAAGACTGACTGACTTGACTATAAGGCCACGCAAGAATCTTGAACCTTTGTTCGAAATTAATTTGCTTTTTTGAAAATGAAAAAAAGAAACAGATATTATTAGTTGGTATCAATTTTGTTGACCATCAGCACCGCGCAGATAAAAAAACGACATAGAATTAAAAAAGAAGTGAGAATCTAGCGTGACGCGAGTTCTCCAAGCTACCTATAATATATGGTGGTGTGGCGCTATTAGGGAGGTCTCTCTGCGGCGATGGTTGATACCTGAAGTGGTTGTGTGTTTTTTGGTGTCATGGGAATAAATTGCTGCGTTCCATTTTGTACAATTTTGTGCACTATAGGGAATTCTGCGAAAGCGTGATGTGTAGACAACGACAGTGAACTAATAGCCTAATTAGAAAGATCACAAAACGATTAATTAAAATGAGAACTTGGGATTTAAGTTGGGTGTTTATGGTGTTGTCGTATGAGTAAAGTTATATTGGTGAGTCAAAGTGGTTTACTTTTTTCGCAGAAGTTATGTTTTTTGTTGAATGCTTTTAAGATATCCAATTTTTTTTAAAGCTGAGGGGCTTTATTAGATAAAATCTAACAAGTTCAATCAATTATATGACATCATGATAATTATCAAATTAATGTTTTATAAATATTTTGTTACAATATTTCAGATGATTTTTGGGTCATAAAAAATGTCATGTTTCAAAAATTTCCTGTAATTTTTTTTTCTGTGAGGTATAAGGGTATACGTTCACTTGCTGAGAATTTTTGTGCATTTGAGAATTTCAGTCCAAAGCCGTTCCCATAATCAATTCTTATTTTTTCCCAGAAGAGAGCCCTCACGAGAGAGTAAAAACTCCAAGAAATTTCTGTGGACAATAATTCGTAAATTAGTATAAGAGGGAATGAAAGACAAATATTTAAGTACCGTGGGTTCGTCGTGAATTTACGTTCCTGTGAGAGAGATAAAGGAAGAGAGAGATATAGAGGTAAGGATGGAGTAGAGAGAGAGATAAAGGAAGAGAGAGATATAGAGGTATGCATGGAGTAGGGATAGAGATAGAGATAGAGATATAGATAAAGAAATAGAGATAGGGATAAAGATAGATAGAGAGACATATAAATGGAGATAAATATAGAAATAGATAGAGAGGAAGATAAGAGATAGAAAAAAAAAACGAATTTGCAACAAAATGTAAATACCAAATGTGAGCTTAAGAGTCTCAGCACACCATTCAGAACCTATGTCGGCCTATAAATGTGGCCAACTACAAATTTTGTATAGAGATAAATGGAAAACGACGTCTACCAATCATTTCTGTTGGTTGAGACTCGAGAGTAATAACTACAACTAATAGTAAGTTTTCTTTTGTTTAATTTAAAAAAGAGAACACCACAATACTTCTTTCATTACCGTCCGTAGCTGTGTGAAATATAAATTCCAGCATAACTACTTTTAAAATTAACACACTCAAAAGCTTAGGCTGAGTTTCAGAGTGAATGAGAGAATCATCTAGTAAAAGTCAGCCTTAGTGCACAGAGACAATAGCTTAATGCATAGTAAGCGATATTTTTGAAACTTCTATTGTTATAAAGGAATTAGGTTTGTCAAGACTCAGTATAGGTGGCATGTTTAGATGCACATCAGTGAAAGGTTGTCAGAGGCATTTGAAACCCAAAGAGCGGTTAGACAAGGCTGTATACAGTCACCAGTGGCGTAAAGATGGAGTAAGTGCTTCGACTCGGTTTAACTATTCCGAGGTTGAAACGAGTATTAGTGAAATCTAATAAATAAGGCTGGAGACGTTTAAAAAACAAGCTCAAATTTCATAATTTGAAAGATGATTGAAATATCACAAGTCCATTTTACCTGGACGATTTGACAAAAAGAATATAATTTATTTACTATAGAATAAATATTCAAGTCTAAGCTTTGTATGGTCTAAGCAAAGCTTGGCATTAAAATAATGACTGATTTTGATTTTTAAACGTCTCAAAATCAGAAATTAAAACTCTTAATGATAGCTATCAGAAACTTTCAACGAATTTCTGACGAAAAGCACTCCCATTATGGAAAAAAAAATTTAACTTCGTTTTGACACGATCAGCTTTTTAACACTTCACCACAATCCAGCCACCTTATAGCCTTCTATAAGATATAATTTACTTTCATAATATGCTAAGTTATTGCCAATTATATCAATACATATACATTTTTCGCAAGAGAGAGGGCACCCAAATACAAAAAACCCATTCAAAACTCATTCAAGACAATCGTCGCCGTCGCCACCGCGCCGCCGCTGTCATCGCCACCACGACCAATATTAGAGCGCATTCTCATTCTTGACTGTCTGATCATCAGAGTGCGCCCTAAAAAAGAATTTCTCACACTCATCAAGGAGAGAAGGTTATACCTATACACACCATAGGAAGATTTTACGATTATTACTATTCATCTCCGACAGATATAATACACAGGTACAGGTACCTACCTTATAGCCATATGCATAAAACAAAATTTATAGACATAAACCCGTCTGCTAGATCGTTAAAACGAATCAAATCATATATCCGAACGGTATATATACAAAATGTTATAGTAGAACTAACTTGGTATGGAACAAGATCCGAAATATAGATACTTGATACAGTGACCCTTTAAATACCTTATATGCAGGGCCTGGCAATATAAACATAAACACCATATCTCGAAGATGATGATGGTGATGATGACGGACGAACGAACGAACGGTGGCGGCACTGTGGCGCTGGAGCAGTGCTGAATTATTTTATGGAGCAAAATAGTGAACTTGAAAGGGACCCTGGGTGGTTAAAGGGCTCCTTCCATTTATATAAATTTATTTTTAAAAATATATAAAGTTTGAAAGAATTCTGATTTAAATCAACAGACAATAAATTTTGCAAAGTTATTTTTATATTGTGTCAATTAAAGGTAAATGATAACTTTAACCAGCAAAATTAATAGAAACAACAAAAACAATTATTTTATTTGAATTATATGTGTTAATAAACTTTAAAGAAGTTTAGACTTCTATGAAGTGTTCTGCCCACAATACGATAGAAGTTTTTGTCAACAAGATTACAAAAGGTAAAAGAATAACTCAAATAATGTTTATTTCGCAACTTCCGTTTTTGTTAGAAAAATAATATAAAAATAAACTGGAAGGAAGTAACTTTGGTTTCTATTGCAGAGTGGAAAGCCTTTATAGAAACTATGATCCAATTATCGAAGCACAGACACTCAAAATTAATACATACATATTTTGTTTTGAGGAAATTGTAAGCTACTAAAGAGTTGTTTACCATGCACAAAGCAATTTGGATAAATAAGACATCCTGATTTGAAAATTTCTTTAGAAGCTTTATAGAAGCTGACCCAAACAAGTTCACAGAAATTAAAAATCTTCTTATATTTTTGTTTAATAAGAGAAATACTAGCCTAAGACCATTGCCAAGGGAACTTTGGTTTTCTAATAAAAAAAAGTTACTTAGTTTAATTAACTTAGAAGAAGTTTAGGCTTCTATAAAGGTTCTATAGATACAATTTTAGAAGCTAATGCAATTAGGTCTGCAAAAGAATTTCTAATTTACAAAAGAATTTCTAATTATTTTGTTTCGGTAAAACTTGCACTTTTTTGTTGTACAAAATCTATAGAAAAAGAAACTGGAAGAAAGAAGCTTTCGTTTCTAAGCAAAAATACAATATATCGAAGCACAGACACCCAAAATTAATATATTTTTTTGTTGTTTAACAAAATGTTTCTTAGAGCTTGTTTTAAGTAAATGTTTCACGTGCGCGAAAGATATTCTGATAAGATATAAATATATATAAGATTCTGGTAAGATATCCTGATTTTGAATTTTCTTTAGAGCCTTTATAAAGTTTACAATAAAAATAAGCTTTAGAAACTTCGACTATTTTATCAAATTCAAATTTTTAAGTTGGGACATTTGTCTTAAGAACCCTGTCTCACCAAGGCTTTAGACTCTTGGTAGTGTTATTTGTTTCCCTGTTCCCAGAGCAAAGCTGACAAAAATCAATAAAAAGAAAGAAAGGGCTCCCATATAAACCTACATACTTGCATACCCAAATCCGGCCCTGCATTGAAATATTTTATCTAAAACAAGAATTATTAAAACAATAAAGCATTTTAATTAGTTGACCATTATAGACATTAGACAATAGGGTCCGAACAAAATATTAACAGGCAGAGGTAACGTGTCAAGATGAAGGCAGCACAATAGCTTTTGAGTGTGGCATATTCCTAATTACAACCACTCTTTGAATATAAACAAAGTGGGGTCTATCTTAACCAATACTTTGTGCAGTGTTTCCTCCAGATGAGGCGACTGAGTTTCCGAAGCTAGCTGATGGGCTGATGGAAAACAGATGACCAACTGACCAAGACGACCACGACGTATAGTAGTCGAGTCGTGCGATGATCAAATGATTTAATTTTATTTGATTTTAGAAGATCTCAGATTTTTTTTTGTTTTGTTTGTGTAATTTATTTTGTCGAGTAATTAGTTTTAATAGACAGACAGCAGCCTTGATTATTTATTGTGAAAAAAGGGGGAGGGCAAACGGGCATTTCACAATTCGTTAAGGCAGTTGATGGACTGGACTGACACACATTGGGGGCTTTCTTCATATTCTTGAACCGATATACCTTAGCCAAACCAACCTACCTGTTGTGTTGGCGTGGCAGCACACTCATCTAAATGCCATGGTTGCTGCTACTCACCGATGATTGATGATGTATTAACTTTGTTTTCTGCGTGTGCACACCTCCTCCTTTGGACGTATTATTAGGAGGTTATAGGATTTTTATATATTTTTATATTCTTTTTCATATTATTTATGTATATGGTATAAGAGAGATCACTTGTTGATTTGTCTTAATTTGTAGAAGACAGCTTTAGTAAAAAAGAAAAGATGTTGTTTACCCCAGGCTGCTGCGGCTTACTTGCTAAGACTAAACTACTACTCTATAAGACTGGGAGAACACTATATACTATATACATATACAGTGCAACGGGTACATCATCAGACATCAGCAACTCTACTTTGGGAATTATTACTAAAGGAATTAATAAATCACATGGCACTTATGCGTATATATGTGTACATATATTGCTACAGGCTGGCTTATGGGTTTTTTCATATTATTTATTTTTTTCCTCATTTGGTAATGTCTGAGTTGTTTTATATATGATGGGTTGGGTATTTGGCGCCAGCAGGGAGGATTCTAATGATTGGTCTGGAAATGGAGATAAAGTCAGGCAATTGGAATTTTGGCTAACGAGGTGATGAAGAATGAATAAAGGTGAAAAAATAAATTAAGAAATTGAATTGAAAAAATATTTATTGGTTTTCTAGAGGTTCTCTATATGGAAAAAGTTAGTGGTGCAAAAATTTCAAAGAGCTTGATATTTAAGGTATTAGCATGATACTACTTTAACATTTTCTAACTTTAAAGCTCTTTTTAAGAAGTTCTTAGTTTAAAATATTGTTTAACTAGTATCATACAAAACATATTTTCTTAATAAACACCAGCTTAACACGTCGAAAGCAGTGACAGTTCACAAAAAAAAAAAAAAAAAAAAAAATAGGCAAACATACCACTTTTCATTTGTAATTGTCAAAGTTACATTTGGAGTTCGAATTAGGTCCTGTTTCACAGCGCACACTTAACAAAATAAGTGGTACCTAATTTTCCTATTTTGTCCACTTAAGGTGCAGTTTTACTGACTGAGTAAGTGCCACATAAGTGGCCAATATGGGAGACTTAAGTTACACTTTCACTTATTCCGATAAGTTAACTATGAAAATGGGGATTAGTGTTCAATATTTGGCACTTAAGCCACTTACTTTGATTGTGAAAATAGGCCTTATACTAAAAGGTTAAAATAGACATTTGGTAATTTTAACTTTAATAAAATGTTAAAAAGATAGTACGAAGGTTAAAATTTGGAAAATCGAGTTTTTAACATCATTTTTAAGCATCATACTAAAAATGTTCAACGTCGCGGTAGTAAAAATCGTCTAAAATTTTACGCTAAAAACTTAAAAAAGGTATGAAATACCTAGAGGTACAGATTATTATATGATATAGGTACCACGTGTAGATATAAATGCTAAAATAGTGCAGACTAACAAGACTTAGGGCCAGTTTCACAGTGCACACTTAAAAAAAATAAGTGGCACTTAATTTTTACATTTTGGCATTTTAGCCGCAGTTTTACTACCTGAGTAAGTGGAACTTAAGTGGCCAACATGGGAGACTTAAGTGTCACTTATTCCGATAAGTTAACACTGTGATATTGGGAATTAGTTTTCCATATTTGGCACTTAAGTGTCACTTACTTCACTGTGAAACTGGCCCTTACAAGAATAAGTGGAACTTTAGATTTCCCTGTGGTACTTTAAGCCCAGTTTTAAAGTCTGACTAAATGACATTTTAGTGGTCAGTACTACCGTTTTAAGTTTCATTTACTGAAGTAAGTTTAAAACTGTGAAATTGGACCTTTTTTCTTACAAATTGACCACTTAAGTGCCATTTAATTCGACTGTAAAATTGGGCCTTAGTGTCTACTTGCTTTACTCTTGAATTGAAAGAATTGTAATTTCAATTCAAGAGTCAACCAAGTAGAGAATTACTTAAAATGTATTAAAATTACTTAGGTTAGGTTAGGTTTATGTGGTTGTCAGCAGAACGCTGGACACACTTAGATCATTGGTTGGTCCATTGTGATACCACAGGAATCTAGGAAACTTTCTTCCTACTCGTTGAACCATTTAGAGCTTCTTACGAAGCGAGCGAGACTGTTAATGTCATGACTTGCCAGATCACTAGGATCATTGTAGTAGAATTCTCCTAAGTGGAGCCTACGTCTTTGAGTAAGAGCAGGGCATGTACAGAGAAGGTGAGGAATCGATTCTTCCTCATCTTCGTCCATACAACTCCTGCAGAAGTCGTTAGAAAATACACCAAGCCTTGTTGCATGCTTGCCTATTAGACAATGTCCAGTAATGACACCTATGATGGAGCCAATGTGCAGTCTGCTTAGAGATAACAAGTTCCTAGAGCGCTTCAGATCCAGCACAGGCCAGATCTGTTTTGTGGCCTGACATGTGGCAATATTACTCCACCTAAGATTTGTTCTATCTATTGCATCTTGCTTTAGCATAAGTTTACAGGTAGCGATGGGTATACCAATATTTGGCGAGTTCGTCTGCTTTGCAATTGCCTGGAATGTCCCTATGACCCGGCACCCAGCAAAGGTGAATGTTGAACTGCTGTGCCATCTCCAAGAGAGATGATCGGCAATTAAGGGCAGTTTTTGAATTTGTAGAGACAGAATCCAGAGATGGCTGCTTGGCTATCCGAGAAAATACGGATATCTGTGGTTGATATCACGTTTTCTTTGAGCCAAGACAGGACTTCTTTTATCGCCAAAAGTTCCGCCTGGAACACGCTACAGTGATTGGGGAGACGGAAGGAGAGACTTAGTTTCAGCCTATCTGAGTATACACCTCCACCAACCCCGTCCACAGTTTTAGAACCGTCAGTATAGAAGTGGATCGATTCATCTTCCAAGAAAGCCAGGTCCTCCCAGAGAGATCTGGAAGGAATGGTAACCTGAAAGTTTTTATGGAACTGTAGCTGTGGGGTGGTGTAATCTGTGATACTTGGGAGTGATCTGAATGAGTTCAGAAAGATCGAGTGGCCAATATCATTGTTGGACCATTGTGAGGAGGCTTTAAGACGTATAGCTGTGCTTGCCGCGCCCCGTTTGTTTGCAAAATATATCGAGAGGTGTGAGATGGAACAGAATATCCAATGCAGCGGCAGGGGTCGTACGGAGTACTCCACCCATGCATCGGCAAGCTGGAAGTTGGACCTTGCATAGTTTGCCAACATTTGTTGTTTTATCTAGAGCGGTCCACCATACTGACACACCGTATGTTAGGATCGGTCTTACTACCGAGGTATATAGCCAGTGAGCAATGCATTAAAATTACTTAGTATCAGAACTAATTGAAGAAAACTATTAAAAACTAACATCATTTGTAACTAGGTAATGCAGCAATCACTACTTCATGCTTAAATACTGCGAAAGAATTATAAGTACAAGTATGGTTAAAAAAATTTAGTGATATCAGTGTTTTTCAAAGCTATTGTATCAGTGGATTCGAAATACCAACAATTGCGTTAAAATGCATTGCATAATGCAATGGGATCTGATGTTCATGGCAGATAGACGCTTAGGCAGACATGGTGTAGAACAATGTAGTGGAACTAATCACAATTGGGAACACTTGCAGAAAAAGAAAAATACTTCTGTCTAGAAACTGTATATAGCATAGTTATAAAAATTGCAGTCTTTTCGTAAGTTCAGTATACGTCAGTTAATAAACTGCAGTTAAAAGACTTATTATTACAAAATCAGAAAAGTACTGAAGACTTTCAACTGACTAAAGGACTAAAATCAGTTCAGAAGTACCTTCTGCAATTCATTAACTTTTAGTCAATTTAACTGTTTTTGTTAACTCACAGTCAGAATATTAGCATACTGATTGCCTATTTTGCAGTTTTACCCGCCCAGTATTAGTATTAACTTTCAGTCAATTGTTAGGTTAGTTGATTAACTACAACTTTGCCGACTGCATTACCAAAGTTATCCATTCTTTTACATCTCTGCCATATAGAATGGCGCCCGGGAGAAGTTACTTTGTTACTTAAGTGGAAACTTACGGACAAACCTGTTCCGATGACACAACTTTTGTGTATAACTCTACCTGGACAGAATATATAAAATCAATAAAATACAAAAACATATCACTCTGTAGGAGGGAGTGAGTGCATTTTATGAATTCAATAAAACACAAACTCAATATCTTTGAAAACAAAGCAAAATATATAAAGAAAAGTTTAAAAACAACTTTGTTGCCTATAAAAAGATGAAAATCCAGTATCTCTAAAAAGTTACATCTCTTGTTTGAAAAAAAGGGATGCCTATTGAGACTGAATATATTTTGATTACTTTGAAGAAGTTGAACTATAATAGTTGTCTGTTTTTGAGAAGGAAATACCATCTCCTTGTTTAAGAAAATAAAAAATTATAACCGAGATAAAATTGAATTGATTTTTTCCTAATAATTTGTACACCAAAATTTAGTTAGTAATTTAATCAAGATTTTAAAACATTAATCCTAAAGATAAGACCATCAGAACTCAAGTTTCAACCTTCTAACAGATGGAACCATATTTACTGTTTTCCAAAGTTTTACAGATTTTTTTTTTTTGGCAAATCGATTATTTTGGTAAAATTCCATAAAAGTATCCTCCTTTCCTGCTGTATTGATTGATAAACGGCTGCTTAAATTTCGCTTAAGTTGTAACAGCAACCCATTTAGACAGTAATTCATCTCGATTATGAAATCCGCAATATTGGATTCGCAGTGCAGTGCTTCTTTTCTATTTAAAATTCTTCCTTTCAAAATTCCGAAAATTGTCAACAACTTTTGCATTTTGAAAAGCGAAAATCAAATTAATTTCCTTTAAATTGAATAAAATAATTTAGGCTAATAATTTTTCTCGATTTTATGGCTTTTGACTTTTTCTATAAAATTTTCGAAACTGAAATAACGGGAATTTCTTTTCTCACTAGTCAAAGTCAGGAACGACAGAAAACCCTTTTCGGTTTTGATTCGATATTTCTTTTTTTTTATTACAATTCAGTTTGTGATGTTTGTAAAGCCACTAAATTTACGTGTGAAACAATATGAAATGAATTGATCACTTACTTTACTTTCGAACTTAAGAGAACCCAGGGAATTGAGCAGGCATTTAAGAATTATCTGCTGATATATGAAACAATACTGAAGTATTAAATTATTTGCCTCCTTTTAACCATTTTTTGGAAATGTACATTTTATACCAAATATGTATATAAATTAGTAATGTCTATAACCAGTGTGATTTTCAAGTTTTTAAAGCCACTAAATCAAAAGATAAAAATCAAAAACCATTTAATTAAAAAAATGTGTTTGTTCAAAAAATCCATTGCGGCAGAAAACGCAATCGAAAAATATCTGAAACATGGGTTGGTATTTTCTTCAATTTACGCATTTTCTACAAGTACACAATTTATTTATTTTGCCTAAATGATAGGTACTAGGTATAGGTAAGTTGGGAATGACAACTAGCTGAATGAACTACTCTTAATTTTTTTGGTAAATAAAATGAGAGTCTTACACACTGCCGACTCAAACTTAAAAAAATACCTTCTTATCATTCTAGGTCAAAAATGCACACAAATGGTAACCCTAGTCGAACTGTCATTTTCTCTCCCCTCGCTGTCATAATTCATAGTCGTCAAGAAAAAAAAACAGATAACACTTTTAAGCAACACGCACTCTTGCAGGTATTAAAACTGCAATATCTGCCATCAAAGTGCAATAAGGGCCGATGTCATTGTACGTCTATTAAACGTATATTTACGCAAGATAATGTATACAAACATTTATAAAAATGTTGTTCTCATATTATATGGCGTTGGCATAATGGTGAATATAACATATACCGGCAAAACCGCGAATATCGTGGCAAAGAGTGTCGATGAAAAGATACTACCTTCGCGAACATAAGCTCGGAAAGCAAAGAACTCGCCACCACCCATGTTATTGTGACAACCACACGTTATTTATCAACAACAATAAAATTAAAAAAAAAAAAACACTGAAGTAAGAAAAAAAATAAATATGAAGGATCTCAGGTGTATGTGGGCCTTTAGCCAGCTGCAGTGAGTGTATTATGTATAGGTATATCTCAAACTGCTATCTACTTCAATTGCTTTCATTTTAATTTGGTTTCGCCCCACATGGGGTTGTTTCTTGGAAGAGATGTTTACAAATCTTATACCACACACACACACACTATATAGACAGAGTTATACACACCCCGCCCCATGTAGAGCGTCAAGAGAGCGTTGTCGACACTGCATAAAATTATGAGTGTTTTGTCATCCCACACGCTCAGAGACAGCGGACTCAACATCGCAAAATTTAATCTGCAACACATTATATACAACAACAACAGCATAGTAGATTTATAAAATTGCACACAAGGATTTTTTGTTCAATATGAGGCGATGATGATGATGATTATCTCGCTATAATGCAAGGAGTAGGTTCAACCCAACCAAATGAACCTACATAACCAACATACGCACAGGTATATTCGGACATGGATCGATGTAATTGATTTGTTGGACTGATTATGCCAAAAATGTGTTCAACAGGGTTGGCTCTAATACCAGAATCAACGTCAATTATGTCACTTTCGAAGGAACAGAAAATATAAATAGACAGACGACAGACAACAAGACTTAGACATCAGCAATGGAAATTGAAGAATTCTGATTTCTGGCCGCCCGTCGCACCGCTTTAAGATGGGAAAAGGTATAATTTAACTTTTTGTACTAGATTAAGGCTTATAATCATAAGAAAATGTTATGGAAGTACATATGTATATATAACTGTAATTTTGAGGAACACAGAAGGCTTCTGGATGACCGACCAATGAAAAATCTCATGCAAAGGTATTTAGTTTGCATGACACTTAGCCAATTTGGACTTCAAAGAATCCGGAAAATCTGAAGATTTGAAATATTATATATAAACAGTCGTATTTTTCTAGATTTTTGTCCACTTAGACACTGTCTAACTATTTTCAAATTGGTGGAAATATGCTTTATTTAATAAAAATAAATATCACATTATTCACGGTTAAGACAATCTACTCTTGTGTCTAAGTTAGGCAGCTATAAGACAACAGTAAACAAGGTTTTTGAACACATTTTTTAAAGTTGGACAGTTGTTTAAAGTTAGACAACGTTTATAAATAAGACCAATAATGTTCTAAGACCGGAAAACGTGCAATTTAACATTTTGACCTTATACTTAAGGCTTGAATTCGTTCTGCTAAGAACGTGAATATGTGTATCGTACGTCAGAGCGTCAGTACCACACTGTTAGTAAACTTTACAAACGTTTGTAAATTATTTTAAATGCAATTGCAGAAGGATGAAAAATCGTGGTTCAACCTGTGAAAACAATTTTACCTCATCTTATTTCCCGCGTTTGTTTCAGATGTTCAAATTTTCCTACCTTTTCGAGGGTCTAATTGCAAGATGAAATGTCATTTTGAGGTGCTAAGAAGAATTCTGCGAGATCCACTATCGCGAAACGCCATTGAGCTTGATATATTGCCAATTAGAACTTCGAAGAAGCTGTGAAGTCTGAAGATTTGAAAAATATATAGAACCGGGAGATTGAAAGTGAAAATAGAGATAGAACGCGGAGATTGACAGAAGAAACAGAGATAGAACGGGGGGATCGACAGAGGAAAAAGCAAAGAAATTACATGCCTGAAAAAAACATGAGTCCTAATTACCTTTAAGAGAGGAGCTAAAATTATAAAAATCGATATTTTTATTTAACCACTTCGTTACACTAAGATTACACTCAGGTAATCAAAACCTTTAACAAATTTGTATGTGAGACAAGTCAACATTTAATTATTATATATTTATATTGTTCTCAAATAACTGTGTTTAGTAAGTTTTGTAAATACTAGATTGAATGATCTTCAAGTTTAATTTTTTTTTCTCAGGCGTAAAATAATACAAAACAGTTTGTATATTATGTTTTCCACACTTCTTGACGCCTTTGGATTCGCTTAATTTATTAGTTTTTCTCACTTTGACATGATTTTTCAACCGCAAAACAGCAAAACGCACACAATAAATCGACCAGAATGAGAGATATTTGACGTTGGCATTGTCGTTGCCTGCCCAGAGGCAATCAGACATTAAAATACGTGTTCGCCTCACCATCACCATTCGATGATCGGCACACAACACAACATAATATTGCAACTTCTGAATTTACGCGCACTTGACAGAGTTAAACGCAAAGCAAAACAACAACAACACAGAAAAAAAACATAACACCTAATTGTAGGTAGTTGCTTCTTTTCTGTACAAAGTTCTTCCAATTGATTTTTTGAAAAGAGAAATAAAATAAAATTAAATAAAAAAAAAAATCGCACATCATTCAGGAATCGTTGAAATTATGTGACAATATTTTAACGATGGCAATGTATCAATTGACATTGCTTATAGCACACAACAAGGGCTCGTCGTCGTCCGTGCGTCCGTCGGTTGGTCGTCCTCACGTGCAATTTACTTTTAGCATTTAATGGTTTCTTGGTGTTGTTGTAGTTATTGTTGGATACAAAAGTTATTTCGATTTGCAAAATGGCTGCATAAAGTGTTTATTGCGTATTCCACCATTGCCTCCTTTTTGTCTCAGTTTTCTGTAATTTTCTTAATTTTTTTTGCAAGGTTTTTCTTGTTGTCATTTTTACTCATCGTCACATTGCGTATTTCAGTAGGTTGCTGAGCTCGTAAAACGCGTGTTAAAAGGTGAGTGACAGACGTGGAAATTTGTAATAAACCAAAGAGTCCGATACAGGGATCACAATATACTACTCTTTAATACTCTTTTACTTTATCAACTACCTAGAGTTAAGTTTCAATGGTTCGAATATTTTTTTTTTTATTTTGGAGATTTTTCTTGTTAATATTGATAATTCTCCAACAATTTCAATTGAAAGCTAATGTCCTTCCACAGTAACTAGCAGAGAATATACACATGATAAAGGCGTGAACAAATATTTGAAAGTATCAATTGAAATATCTGAATTTACCTTGACAATCTAGTACAAAAATATAAATCGAAAGTTGGATTCAATTAGTGTGTTGATGTTTTCGAAAGTTTGATTGAGTAAATAAATCCACATTTATCCTACCAGCGGCGCAAGAAAATTTTTACGTTGGTCAATTCGTCGGTAGATAGGTAAAACTCAGTCCAAAGTTGAGCTTAAATGACTTAATTTCATCAAGTAGGTACAGATCACTTAATAGTTGACCAGTTTTTCAATAAATTGAGTTTAAATACACCAAATTTCCATATATCAACTACTAATTGATAATTGACAATCGTAATAGAGCAAAAATATTATAGATCTTTAAAAATGGCGCCCAGGAGTAAAAATACTTGTACAAATATGAAACAATTCTATTTCAGAAAAGCGTTTGTGAAATTTACAAACACATGATTTTAAGTGCTGATTTGACTCTGAGTTAAGTTTTGCAGTTTTTTAGTGGAGAATCAACTTTGAATTTTTGTTTTCAAAAATCTGGAGAAATATACATCGCTTTTTAACTGTCTAAATCAAGATGGATGGAATTTGACCTGCCTTACATATGTGTCGTACTTCGATTTCGAGAGGTTTTTCAATTGATAACTGAGATGCATATGTCAGAAATATCTTTTCAGCTAGTCCAGACTTAACTCACCAATTTTTTTTAAAGCAACTAGGAATTTAAATTAACTGAAAAACATGAATTATGAGTCAACTCGGGTTGAAAACCGAAACTAGGTTGAAAGAAATCCTATACAGCTGAAATATATTCACTTTCGAAAAATGTGAAACAAAAGACTTAACATCACTTCGTGAGATGAGGAACGATATTTTAATGTAACAGCAACAATCTATTTGCTGAATTTATTTTAAATCGGATAAAGTTTTATCTTTTTTGTGAATGTTTCATCCCTTTTGTATGTTGAGTTTAAGAAGAACGCAGCAACATTTGACATTAGAGTGACCATCCAAACCCTTTGTTTAAAATGAATTTTTGACAAAGACAAAATAAGCACACTTACGGTTTAAACAAATATAATGCATAACTACAGTCAAACTATGGTTTAGGTTCACAAGAATTTGTATGTAAATATATAGCGCTGGAATTTTGGTTTACCACAACAGAAATACTGGCGAATTTCCTCCCTACGCTACGTTTTGCCTTATTTAGTCCCTTTAATAAAAACTAATTCAAATTGATTTAAAAAAATCCAAGAAAAAAGTGGTTTCACAAAAAAATGTACAGTCTCAAGTTTTAAAAATTTCTTATTTTTGTTCACAGGACAAATTACCCGCACAACAATATTCCGTCGTAACGTTTTCGCTTAATTTGTTCTTTTTATGAAAACCAATTCATTTTGATCCCTAAAGGTCGGAAACTGGACCTCAATAAATTACAATTGTCAGTTTGAGAGAAATCTAAATATTGTTTATCAGAGGTTTCAATGACTTCTTCGATACTAGCGACAACCAACTTAAGAAAATTAATATTTACTCAAAATCTAGAAAAAAAAAACAAAATTTTTGAGGGATAAGGTTATGTTAAGAGATAATGTTTTTTTTCTTTTGCGTGAAACTATAAATGCAAGAAAATTTACCTATTAATTATGTAAATTTCTTCTAAACTAAGTTTTTACAGAAGTGTGCTCAGAGTTTTATTATAAAATTATGGCACGTTCATGTAGTAAAAAAAGTAGTATAGGGCCTTCAAAACATACTGCTAAACGTTCGAGTGAATTTTTGTCCAAAAAGAATATAAATTGCGATAAAATTAAAATTGTATCACTTAGATTCTCTCAAGAACTTCAAAAACAATTTTTGATAGAGCTTTGAACTTAAAAAATGAGTTTAAAGAATAATTTGTGGCAAATTAAGTGAACAATTCATGTGAATCGAAAAATTCTATTGGGTCGGATAGCAAAATAGGTTGTGTTATAAAAAAAAAATTTAGTTTAGTAAAAAATAAACTACAACTTACAGATTTTAGAAAGATAATTCACTGGAAAACCTGTTTCAAAAGTCTTCTAAAGTTTACACTCGAACTCGGGCGACTGCATACTAAAAAACTGAGCCTAAGGGTGCTAGTTATAGCTTTCATTGAAACTTATCACTGAACAATTTAATTTCTTAATTGAGACACTGCAAGAGCAGGATCAGTGGTTATTTTGTACCAATAAAACCTCTTGTTTCAATTATTATTTCTAGTCAAAATTTTTCATTTTAGTCCAACTTTTTACATAAAATGATTTCGATTTTATTGATCATGTGGAAGATTGGGAACAAAATGACAATTTTTTTTGATGAGAATTAATAAAATTAAGTCGTCAGCATTATATGAGCTTCAAAATAACAACTGATTTTTATTTGTTATTGCCTCACAAATTAAAATTTAAAGGTCCATAGATGGTTTTCAATGAAAGCTATAACTGACATCTAAGATTAAGAAAATCAACTAAAGAAGTGCCTTTTATTTTAATACAAACCGATCGCGATGGTCACCCTATACCTACTTAGTAAGGTGTTGAATATAGTGTAAGGTCTTTGCAATAAGTGTAGAAGTGGTCAGTGCTGCGTATAATTAAACTCGGTATTCTTGGGACACCTGATGGAATGTTGAACAAATGTTTCATGTGTTCATGTGTTGCGTTTTTTTTTATTATTATTATTATTATTTTTGTATATATTGCGTGTTTATGTTGAAAGGTAAATTTTTTTGAAAGCAAGAAGATGTATCTTGACAACCATTGAGACCTACCTTAAGTACCTACGGGTACACCTACCTATACACACTCGAATATACTGTATTTAATTGTCATTCAAGAAATGTTGAACGAAATAATATTTTTATGACAGGATCATAATAATACTATCATCATCATGCTGATGAATGATGATAATGGTACTGACCGGTTGTACGTATAGTATAAGTTGTCATTATCAACTACATACCTAATATTGGCCCCCAAAGAAATTGAAATCGAACTGCACTGAGCTGAGTTGAAGGCATTATAAGATTGTTGATTGTGACCAGAACACGTCAGCAGAACGCCTTTGTGTGTATTTTAACAAAATGTGCGATGGCAAACAAGCATCGTTAATGTTTATTGGTCAATAAGTTTAACTTAAGTGCAATCAATACAGTCAGACAGTACAACAGAGGGGTTTTTTATGTCTTCTTGTGCATCATAAGAGCTGTCATTTTAGTACCTATACCTGAAGAACTATTTATACAGATGTGGTACTTTAGTTGCTTATGGGATTTATGATGAGTTTTACTCATCTGAAGAAGGTATATGTATATAGCGACTTTGTATAAAAATATTTCTCGGAAGCTGTTGTGTAAAAAATAAATGCCTATTTTACTTTATGGTAATGATTTCAAGAAATAAACACGAAATATGTTTAAGTGACAGGTGGAGTCAAAGAGAGATCACAATTGTTTTTTGTTCAAGAAAATACTTTTGGTGGAAAAGGCAAAACAGAGAAGGCACTCTTCGAGGTGACAAACAAATTACTGAGTAGTTAATAGTTTGAGTAAAAAGCCCAAATGAGCCAAATACCACTTTGACAGCAAGGAGAATGAACGAAAAAATGTGAATAGAAATTAAAATGGTGGAAAAGACTTAACCGATGACAAGAAAGTGATCAATTGTGAAGCTTAAAAATCAGATGGAAACTTAGAAAACTCTTTATTATAGGGAGACAAAAATGAAAGAAATTGAAATTTGTGATAAAAATGGAATTTAAACGATAAGATTTTCTTTAGAATTTAAAAAAAAACCTCAGTTAATATTTGCACTCAAAAAACAGAATATTTTAAAAAATAATGTGAGGTAAGTTGAACGAAATATTCAAGTGAATCGAACTGAATATCAAAATAGGACTGTTCGACATAGACCACTTTCACACGAGAAAACTGCGTTTCCAGTAACTTAAGTTTTTGGGAGAGAAAGGAACGGGAGCGTATCGGAATCCCGCTTTTTAAAATCCCGTTTTTCGAAAATCCCGAAAAAAAAGTTTTAAAATCCCGTCTACTAAAATACCGTTTTTTTAAAATCCCGTCTTCTAAAATCCCGCTTATTCATAATCCCAATGTATTAAAAACCCGCTTTTGAAAATCCGGCCAAATCCCGCCAATCCCGTTTTTCGCAATTAATTTGGGTATTAAACTTGGTTAATTATGAACTCATTCCCATCATTTTAGGAACTAACTGCCAACTACCAAAATGATAAAAAGAAATTTTGCATACACCCAACCTCGCACCTACCCCAAATCCTATAGTGTGCCCAAGCAGGGGGGTTGCATACCTCACTGATTATTAAAATCGTTGGGACCTATTTCATAATGAAATAAGTCACAAATGAATTAACTCCCAAATTTATGAACTAAGTCCCAACGAAATTTTGGTGGGAGTTAAAACAAGTAGTTTTAATTGATAAAGCGGGATAATAAGAAACGGGATTATAAAAAACGGGATTATAAGAGACGGGATTATAAAAAGCGGGATCTTGAAAAAACGGGATTTTAAAAAACAGGATTATAAAAAGCGGGATTGTAAAACCGGGATTTTAAAAAACGGGATTATAAAAAGCGGGATATCGAACCCAACCCGAAAGGAACGATGTAAGGTGAGCGAAAAAAAACATCCCGGTCAACGATTTCTGATATTTCTTTTCACTTTTAAAAGGGAACTACAACAAATCATTTACTTAGCCTTATCACGAATGAAATTTCCCGGAGTTTTTGCCAATTTGGAAAATTTAATATCAGGAATCATCTTAGAAATTATTAGAGAAAATATTCCTTTCAGCAAAATAGCTATCGTGAATAATTTTTCCAGTTTTCCTTTTTTCAATACAAACATTTCCGCGAGGAAAAATTATTTTGTGGGATATTCGCGAGGGAAAACATTCTTTCCCCGGGGAAAAAAAGTTCCCATTAAATTGACCATATAGGGCTGGTTATTTGGTTTCTTCGTGGGAATAATATTAGGTAGGTAGAACAGATTTTAGAAGAACTCAAAAACTGGTTTTTCTGCTCAAAAAAGGAGACTTAATTGTGTTTCTAATATCGATTTTTTTCGATTGGATCTTCGGACTGTTGTACTCTCTTTTGATTCCAATTGGCTGTGAAATACTGGGGTGGAATCGGCTACGGTATTGTCACATCAACCGTGGTCAAATGTGATTGTCATTTAGTTTTCCGTCATGGTAAGGTGATTCAAACTCAATTCAATACAATTGAATACTTTCCAATGGCATTTGTTAAAAACATGGTTGCCATAGTGAATGTTTCAAATGTTTGTAATGAGCTATCGAAAATATAGAACGAAAATGACGTCTTTGCGATATAATTCTTATGTTTTCTTCATATTCCAGAATGTAGTAAATTTTTTTGGTCACAAGAATGTTCATTCATAAAAAAAAAGAACTCTGAAAAATTTTTACAATTTTTGTAGTCTACTGGTAACTCAAGTCGTACTCAGGCAGAAACGTCAAATTTGTTGGAAAATGACAATCATATTTTTGTTGTGATAGCTCTTTAGCTATCAAATGTGCACGGTTAAAAATTCTGGGGTATTTTTTAATACAGCTCTTGTATTACAGCCGTATGCAATACAGCAAATATTACATTTTAATACTAGGGAAATATTAAAAAAAATTCTAATCAATTCTTATTACATTCTAATATTTTTGTATTAAAATATCATTTGTAATACAAAAAAGAGTCGATTTTAACCCAAAAGAATAAAACATATCCCTTGTAGAGAGGGAAAATTTCTCTCTCAGTTGCCATTTCAAATATGATAATTTTTTAATAATTTTTGATTACATTCTAATACCTCCTCGCCCTTTTTTTGCTTCGATGCTCTTTTTTGTCAGCCATATTGAATACGAACATTTTGAACAGACTGCGTCACTTTTTAATACACCCAAGATTAAAATTTATTAATATTGTATTAAAAAGCAAGAATAATAAAAATAAAAAAATTTAAATATGCATTATTTTGAAGGCGCTTTGCAGTTTTTCGAGGCACAATATGTTAATTAGTAGACAAAATTTCAATCGCAATAAGATTTCTATTCTCATTTGTGAAAAACGATGGAGAAAAGAATGTTATTTATTCTAATAAAAATAATAAGAATAATTATTCCCAAATGGAAATAAATTGACATACAAAGATAAATAGGTACTCTTGCAAAAGTACACATTCATTATTATAGCTATTACGAATTACGAGTATGTATTCATAATATTTTCTGTGTTGCATTAATTCTCAAAAAAAATATCCTTTTGAGAGAAAATTTTCTTGTGAGAAATTTCTTTGTGAGAAATTTCCTTGTGAGAAATTTCCTTGTGAGAAATTTCCTCAATTTATTTCCCCTCTTTTTCTAATAAAGTTCTATTAAAAAATGTAATCATTTTTGTATTAAAAGTAAAAATGTAATATTTGCGATGTATTAAACTTTAATACATTTTTGGTGTTGTCATATATACAACCCTGAAAATATTAAAATTAATGCCAGAATTTTTAACCGTGTGATATCATCTTACACAGACTGAATTGCTTGATTGTGACTCTCACTTATCGCAAATCACCTTACACGATTCCACCCCTGATCTTTTCAAAAATAAAAAAATGGCTTTTTCAAGCTTTTATCAGACAATTCTACAAAAAGATTCCGTTTCCACTTCCTCATGAAATCGGAAACAGAAACAGACTTTGTTTCTACTCAGAATTGACAATCGAATGTTTTCGGAGTTGTAGAGTGGAAAAGAAGTGCAAAAAGATTATATCTCCTCCCAATGTTCAAACACAAAAATGTGCTAAAATTTGTTCATTAACGGAAAGAAACATTTTGAATTCACGACTGAAAACCGCATCTACATACTAACGACTCTCGAATCTCGCCATCCAAACAATTTTTTTTTATTTTGAACAACAAATTAATTGAATTGGGTCGAAATAAAGTAACATCACTTTGGATGGAAATATTTCGAGATCCAAACTCGTAGAATTTTTTTGGTTTTCAGTTTTAGAATGATTCTGAAAAACAAATACAAAATTTTGAAATTTGCAACCACTTTCGAGTCTTAATTGCGAAAATGTCGCCATCCAAAAACTATTCTTTCTTGAAGTCGGGAACACAAGACTCCGAATGGTATGAAACAATCGTCTTTTCAAAAATAAAAACTGGCTTCTTTTAGGATTTATTAGTTTTTGGAAAGTAAAGCTAAAATCATGAAATCATGAACAGAAAAAGACTCCTAATTATTTCGGAACAGCCAATCGATGGTTTTAGGAGTAGTAATAGGAGTGAAAAATAAAAGCAAAGTCCAAATCATAACGCACTAATTAATTTTGGTGAAGGTTTAAAAACTCAATTTAATATTATCCTTCATTCTCAATTTATAAATATCTTTGAAAGTAAGAAACTAATAACACAGTTGTCAAAGTTACAAATAGGTATGCATAAGTCAAAAAGATTTTTTTTTTGGGGCTATTATAGACTGTCAAGCTATAAACTGTCAAATTCCCTTAAAGTGTGGCTACGATGTTGATGGATTCAAAAAACCTCTACAAAATCCGATTATTTTTTCTAATTGTAACGGTTTTTCTTTTTAAATTAAAAATCAGTCAAGAAAATAATATTTATGACTTAATGTTGAAACAACAACATTATAACTGTTAATATAGAAGAATATTAAATTCTTATTTGGTGAATACCTTACCTACATCAGAATTCCTATAGAAGCCAAAATTACCTGATAAGTTATTTTAAATATATTCATAAATACAAAAAGTAATCTCATTATCTTACAAATTACATTCCTAAATTTAAAAAAATATATCTTTATCAACACATAGAATAGAATGCATTTCAAAACTGTATCACATCAACAAAAAAAAAAATGCGTTACTGGGTGGTTTTTGAAAAGAAATGTTCAATGCGCATGAATTTTATCTGCGCTTTCCGCTTTAATTACTATTGTATCTCTACCCACACAAATACACAAACACGCATAACAAGTTCCACTTGACCCTCTCTCTATTATAAAATGAATGAAAGACTATCTCATCATGGTCTAGTCAATATAGGTTTACCTGCTCATTTAAGTTACATCGAATAACTATAATACTCTATTATATATTCAAAAACATATATCTTACACACTTCTTATTTTTTTTCTTTTTTTTGTCGATCGGTCCTACTGAATATTTTACCCAAAGAAGAAAGACTTCCTTTGAACCAAATTGGAAAAAAATAAAGAATAAAAAAGGTTCAATAGAAAACCATAAATTAAACAAAAAACAATGCCGATGGTGATCCATTAAAGTATATAAAAAACAAAATAGAAAAAAAAAACAAACTTTGCTGCTACTGTACACTTATCTAATCCCAGGCTCATTTATTGATTTTCCAATTGTCTCACAATGCAAATTAGCAATTATAGACACACACAGATCACCCAAAGCTCCTAAAACGACTGGTTTAAGAGAGCTCAGCTCTTCCGGACAGGCAGATGGTACAGGAACGGATTGATAAAGTAAAAGTTAATAGACATTTTTGAATTGCCACTGAACATGTTTCAGAGCACGTGGGAGATCGGTAAGCAAGGGTATTTTTCAAATTAAAAATAAAAACAAAATTTCACCATTAACTTAACAGTCCGGACACAAAAATTGGTGCTTTTTTGAGTACCTACGTACTTCGAAAGGCTTGAAAACATTTCGAAAAGTTTAAAAATAAATGTTATCGCGATAAAATGTTAATCGTTTATTTTTATAAAATAAAAAAATGGCCCCCTGAAAATTTTAGCCCCATATAATGTTTTAAATTGCCCTAATGTAGATCCGCTCCTGGACAAATTTGTGTTACTTTTTTTTGTTGTTTATAGGTATAAAATAATTTATTCCCATGCATTGATTGGAAAAGTATATCTTTTTTTATAGAACAAAAAAAAAAATATAACACTAAAAGGGGACACTTGGGTGGCAAATGATTTTAATTTATCACAAAAAACATATCAAGTCAAAGAAAGAAAAAAAAATCAATGGTGTTGATGAGAGGTTTTGTTGGCGGCGCGGCGGCAGCCTCTCTTAATGCCCAGTGTATAATCTCCTATATACTATATGGCGCTGGATGTTTTGCATAATTTTGTAATTAACGAAATGTCTTTGTTTTTATATAACGTAGTAAAGGAGAAAATTTTAAATTATTATCAATGGAATTTGAATTTTTAGAAAAAAAAAAAAACAATAACAACAACAAATAGAGTCTGTGGGATGTTTTTAATCCTATACCGGAGACTCATTCTTTAGGTTTAATTTTTTTATTTGAGATTTTGTGTGAGAAATTTTTTGTGACCGTTTTCTTTCAGGGAGGCCTTCGTCGGACAACAGATTATTATAAATGTTTTAGGTACTTTAAATGATTTTTTGGATAAATTGACAATTATTGGTTACAGTGTATACCAAGTTATTTAGAACCGTTTAGAGATGATTCAATGAAAAAAGGTTAACAAACTTAGAAATTAATCGGTAAAGGACTTCTGTTGGAATTTAAGATCAAACTTAATGTTGACTAAGCTTTCGGGGCATCAATTTTTTGTGGTCTATTTGCATTGACATTTGATTTAAAAAATCTCAAAAGCCAGAAATTAAGTTTTAAAGGCGTTAAATTATACGATCTCTGTGGCCAGTTCAAGTCACAGTTCTGAAGAATTGCCGTATTGCAATGATTCCCCCAGACGTTGGTCAATGCTAAAACCTTACATGGTGAATTGTCATAAACCATTGAACAATTCTCAAGAGATTTGATAAATTTTACTTTTCGAGCGAAGGGGGAAATTAAGATAATTACGGTACTGTTTTCAAAATGACAGCTTGTGGGAGCCTGAAGTTTTACTTAATGAATCAGCATGCCCTGAAGCCTGCAAAGATAGTGATGGGAACTCAGCAGTGACGGACAAGTGGTCGATGCTTAAATACTAAAATTATTTACTTCATGAGTTGCTAAATGGTGATGAATGATGTCAAAATCCTGCCAATAAACAACTTACTAGAAAGGTCTTGCTCTATTGGACACTAAACCAGTCATAATAAACACATTTTTTCATTGTTGTCTAACAGCTGTTTTAATTAGACATCGAAATCGTTTGTCTAAACCCTGATTAACGAGGAATTTCATTTAATTTAGTAAAGTGGTAGTTGGAAAAACTAGACAAGTCGTGCTGTATGGTGCAGATGCATGGACTTTTAACCTGATATAATAATCATTTTTCATTGATGTCCAAGAGGTGTCTAAATTTGACGCCAGCGCGGGAATAGGTTGTCTAAACCTAGACTAAGGAAACGTTTGATTTAATTAAGTAAATTAGTAGTTGACTATGATGCAGAAGCATGTACCCCCCAACAGTCGTAATAAAAATATTTCATATTTGTCTAAGAGCGGTTTTATTTGACATTTGGATCGATTGTCTAAACCTTCACTAAAGAGACATTTTATTTCTTATAATTGAATAAAGTGTAATGTTATGACTAACTAATAAGGCACTGTAAGAGACAGTAAACCCGTAATAATGTAGGTGTGATCGACTGGATTTTAATTGAAACCCAAACCCCCGGCAGCGTAGTTCACTACCATTTCCCCAAAGAATTGATATAAGTACAATACATTGTAAAATTATATGACAGTTAAATTGTTATGTCAGAAAGAATGTGTTTTTTTTTCAAGAAATTCTTCTCGTTTATCAAATGCAACTCTACTCCGTCTGAAAAAAAGCTCCAATAGAAAAAATAAAACTAGCCCGCAGCTATTTACCACAGCTCAAATTCACAAAAATTTACGACCACAAAGAAAAAACAAGGAACAAATATCAAATAAAAATGGCATTTAGCTGATACCAAAACTATGTAGATAAATTATTCAAAATTCCAAACTTCAAAAAGAAAAAGCCGCCTGATATCCAATAAAACCTATCCAATCTGTCACTTTGTTTCCAATACTTTTATATATACCTACCAACATCACCAAATTAATATATTCAATTGTTTGTAAACTGCTTCATTGTCACCGCGCTTCGCTGCTGCTTGCTATACTGATGGCCATACCTATACTTGTTGTCTCTGCGCAACTCGTTTGTCTATTTGTTTGTTATAATCATCTTTCAATTCGGAAGTCGTTACACTTCTTCCATTTCTTGAAACCGGTCAGTCAGCCAGTAGGTATAGGTAGGTACAGCGTAAAGCTATATAATATCAATGGTATCATCCACCACACTACAGCATACGGATTCCTCTGGGTTCCTCCTCACTTCACAATTATGTATTTAATTTCGTTTAGTGAATTCCGTTTCTTTATCGAAATTTGACATTTTTTTCTTGTTACCGTGCATCGTCGTCGTCGTGAACGGACCAACGACACAACTTGAAAGCCAAGCCGCATCACTTACGGCTGCCATTATCAACGTTCGCAGCCCGAAGAGGGTAACTAATTCTTAGTGAGATAAGACCAAGCATAGGTAGGTAGCTTTACCTGAGTGTATCGGTGTCGAAGTCGAGAGTCCTGGACTCTTTTTGAGTCACATCAGAAATGAAAATACGGTCACATTCAGAAGCTAAATGCCTTCTTTTTAGATCGCGCGTTTTGTCTCTGACCTGAAGATATACATTTTTATACAAAGCAGGAGAAGTTAGTAAAACGAATTGATTGTCTTTGCTGGAGGTATATCAGGCCAAGAGAGAGAGGTTCCTGCTCCCTCTGCAGCCCTACCAATACCTATACTCGTATTCATTGTCGCCATCGCCATCACTCTTATGACTTTACTAAGAGGTCTGCTGGTCTCAGGCGCACACATAAAATGACTTTTTTAATCGTTACACTGCCTGAGTGTCACTGCGTGGAATGAGTTTCCACTGATAAGGAGATGCATCATCCACCGCCGCTGCCGCCACCGTAACCACCACCATCATCGCTGGTTGGAAACACTCCTGTGCATCTCAGGCACTTTTGCCACCTTGAAGTCGGTGCCACACATAGGTATAACTAGAATAAGTAAGTTACATTGATAAAGGTGTTCACATTCGATTCGATAGCACCTTTTGAGATCGAGCGACATGACCGCAACCAGTCCACCAAGCAGTCTTCCTGTCATCTGGACCGCCACCACTTTTAAAGTGGATAACATTAGCTGTTGCTTCTGCTGTTGCTGCTGTCGGTGTCGGTGCCGGTGCTCTGGCATTGCCACTGTTGCTGTTGGTGTTGCTCCTGTTTGGCTGCGGTAATGATGTGTAATCGAAGGCTTCCGTCGGTGATGTCTTCGTCCTTCACCTCAAGTGCTCCGCTGTTGATGATGATGATGATGAAGCGACAGAAAGCGCCCGGTAGCCGCTGGACTCGAACATAAATCGATAACACCTTGAGTATTTTTTCATGTTCGGAGGCGAACCATTAAGAGATTGTTTTTTGTGTTGCATTTGGGTTTTTATATTCCTTTCTACTCCTTCCGCCTACACTTCCTCTTACAGTCGACTGCGACGACGGCGAACGATAACTTTGCATACCTGTTGTATCCGCAATCACAGCGCCATTGAGTGAGTTTGCGACGTCATTTCTGAGCTTTAAACCGTTGGGAAAAAATATTTTTAAGGTTCACTTAGTAGTACCTATAAAGACGGTTGTGGTATCTGGAGAATGATTCCTTTCCTTGACCATATCATCAGAAGACTGTTGAATTATTTTTTTTTAAATTTTATAATTTTCGGGATCAACAAATTTATTGCGCCGACTCCTGGTAAACATTTCAAGTTTATTTATGTCGATTTATTTTAACAGCTTTTAAAGATGGAAGAGAATCAAAAGAGGCACAAGGACAACTCCAAAGGTACAAGCTAATATACAAAAGTTCTCGAAAAAAAGTTTAATCAAAGAAGATTTTTGTTGGTGTAATTTTTCAGTTGAAGGTTTAATTACGTTTTTTGTTTGTTTTATATTAAGTGGCGCTATAAGTGTCAGAACAGCTGCAGATTTACAGTAGAAGGCAGAAAACAAGTTACTTCGTAATTTCATGAGTAAAAATGCAAATAAAATTATCCTTAAATGCGGTTTATTTACTTGTAGGTAATATACAATCCGGATCAATGAAATATGGATACATTTTAATTTAATTTGTTAAATGTCAATTTCTTCCATTCCATTAAAAGTAAAAACTATCATAAAAAATGCATTTATCAATTAATTTTGCAGTTGGTCATAAGAATTTAGAAAATTATTGGAGTGGCAAAGAAGTTTTTTATTGACGTTTCTATTCATGGGTTCATGAACGCACGAATTGTATGTGTATTTATCAAAATAGAACGACTGATTCCTTGACGTCACTAAAAGTATCATCAATATAATGTCAACGTACACTGTATCAACGCATGAATGCCCGAAATGTGTTGTCGTGTTATCTGTGTCAAGGCGTTTCTTACCCTTTGGTGTCAACGCGTTGACATGTTAAACTATGACGACCACACGACTTGACCATATCCTAACAACACTTTAAACGTTAACGAGGTGTTGAAAAAAGCAAAAATCAATTATTTTTCGCGTTGACGATCACACAACGCACGTTTTAATGTTAAATCAATGTGCCGGTAATACAGACTGTCAAGCTATAAACTGTAAGGCTATATATAAGCTGTCAAATTCTGTTGAAAGATGTCTAGGATGTTGATGGATTAAAAACAATTCTTTGAAAATACCAAATTTTGAGATAAAATTTTTTGCTCAAAAAAAAACGTCTTTTAGATGACATTTGGATAGAAATATTCGTCAAAATATAATTTGTTGCCTATCTGTCAACCAATAAACCGTCAAATTTCAATTGAAGGATGGGTAAAATGTCGATGGATTAAAAAAAACTCCAAAAAAAAAACAACTGTAAGTGATTTTATTTTTTTTTTGCTCATGAAAAATGCCTTTTTAGGGTTTTCATTTGACATTTAGAACAAAATATTCTATGTGCCACAAAATATAGTTTGTTGCCTATCTGTCAAGCTTAAAACTGCCAAATTCTATTGAAGGGTGGCTACGACGCACGTCCATGGATTAAAAAAAAACCTCTACAGAATCAAAAATTTTTGAAATTGAGATGAAGGCTACTTTGACAAGGTAAAAAATTCTGCTGGTTCAACGTTCAGATAGAGTCAACGAGCTGACGAGCAGCTTTAACAGGGTGATTGCACGGTCACATAAAATGATCAACCAGTTGACCCTAAAGTTCATGTCAACGCATTGACAGTTTTTTGCGTTGACGTCTTGACACTTTTGGGACAATATTCATGAAGTTGGATAGTCAACAAGTTGACCATTTTCGTTGGCCGTCTATCGTACATTAAGATTTCAAATATTGGAATGACACACACAAAGAAATAATTACTATAACCGAGAGCGTTTTTCAGTAGGTTAATGTGTTAAATCTTACGTAGTCAAGGGTAAAAATTACATAGTTAATTCTAACGCAGTCGACTCGATAAAAATAAATTGTTTAGAATAAAAACCAAAAAGGTTATATGTATTATTAGAGAAACTTGCGTAATGTTTTTGAATTTTGAAGATAGTTTATGTTAAAGTAGTATTTTGCTTAAATCCAATAATTATGTTTAATTAATTTCACACATTTCTGAGTAGATTGGTTACTATGAGTGATTATGTTTCATTAACTAACCTAATTGGTTATTGAAACCGAAAAAAAGTAGTTTAATAAAATTTAGTACACTATATCCGAATCAGTGTGTAGATTTAAATAATTTTGTTTAATCGAGTTGACTTGTATAATTTAACCTGGTGAGTTTGCAGGTTGTATATTAACAAAATTTGTTAATATACTTAACCGAGTTTTACGTAGTTTACAACCCATCATTTTTCTGCGTGTAGATTTCAAATACTGGAACATAAATGTCAAATATAAATGTCATTAAAAATCAGTTAAATCTTATTTTAACTTAGCAACAGCCCATAAAGTTTAAATAAAGTACAAAATATTTTTTGTCGATTTTAAATAAAAAGTATTAGCGGTGTCTTTGTATCAGGAATACAGAAAACAATTTAAATTAAGAAATTTGGAAATTTAAATTAAACAGAACAATAAAACGAGAACGGATCACAGTCCATATACATCACTATCAACCCACTCATCCGGTACCGTCATATCCGTGATATTAATGTAGATAATTCCATTGAATTCTCTTTGGTAATCCCATAAATTCATAGGATCGATAAAATCCGACACGAACAATCACCCGCAATTAATAATTTCTGGACGAAATGTCCCTCAAACAAAAATTAATACCTCCTCTACCTACTACAACTGGTGTGTTCGATTAAGAAAAAAAATTCTTTCTCAGCTGATAATTCTTTGTATACATATATGAGGAAATCACTTAAGTGCGGCGGCTTTTTTGTCCATCAGCAAAAGAAAGTGATAGGTACCTGAGTGTGCGGTGTAAAAACACGGTAGCCATTATGCAAATTTCGACAGACGACAAAAAAAATAAAACCTAATAAACCCGAGCACAAAACATCGTCCAACACTTTAATTATAATATATTTATATATCCTTCTCTGCAAATCACTAATTGAAAAATTCACAAAAAGACATACCTATACCTACTTATGGGAACTGTTGTCTGTTTTTTTTTTTTGCCAACAATCGATAACCGACCGACATTTGCATTCAAATCATCAAACATCATCGCAATCAGCAGCGACATCAACAGCATCATTTTGTTTAATTAGCAGAGATTTAAATTTGCCTTATTATAAACTATAGGAGGTATAGGTATATGTTAGTTATGTATATTTATTTTTTATTTTTTTATTTTATTAATTTTGGGTGTGAGACAACATGCGCATTGGGCGCGGGAAGCGGCTACCTTATTTAACTTCACTATATTATAAGCAGTAGGTATAAAATGACTCACTATTTAAGTGGTCCGCGTCAACAGAAAAGAAATAATATATTCATTTATATATTTTTATTTTTGTTTTTTATTTGGTTGAAGCTGGAAAACTTGCTTTTGCCAAAAACTGCATTGAAGTGCTGTCTTCCAACTTGTTGTGACCAAAATAAGAAAACACATTTTGTCCATTTGAAGAGAAACGACAGAGACTTAAACTGCGTTTACTTTAATTCGAGTTTTGATTAGCACAACCGCGACTTATAAATGTTTGTTTTCAATCATATTTATCAATTATTTAGATCTGAATGTCATTAGTACAAAGGAAATGACAATCAGAGATCAGAGGTGAACTTATACCTACATAAATTGTACGTTGTATAATAAATTGTGATTAATACTTTGTTTGAATGTTTAAATCGATTAGCCTTAGTTGGAATTAACAGAAGCTGATGTAGTTTCCTTACCAACACCAGGTATTATATATGGACAAAGTCTATAGCAATAATTTCGCAAAGTAAACGTCTTGTAGAAAATTGGAGATATTGCTTTAAGATTGACAAAATTGTGTTAGAATATTCGAATACTTCCTTTGAGCCATGACTCTTTTGAAATACATACATATAACGAGCCCGAAGGAGGAAGTGAATGAAACAGAACACAGCTGCCCTGCCCGAAGAGTGTTGGGTTAGATTGGTAAATTCTTTAAAAAGCAAGTTTTTTAGTCCCTGAGTTAACTCTCGAATCAATTATCCAGGAAACAAATGAACCCGAATTAATTTTGAATCAGTTTTTCAGTGCAGGGATTAACTTTTAATTTACAGTTAAATCTTCAGAAAACAAAGTGCGGAAACTATGAAAATGCACTTTCAAAATCGTAACAGTGAGGGCACCCTCTCTATTTCGACGGAGTTACATTATATGAGAGAAATATCTTTTTAGTTAATTCAGAGGTAACTCATCAAATTCGATGAGCTAATTTGGGATCGAAATAACCTGACAAAAAATTGTCAACTTCGTTGAGAATTACAACTCAAAAAACGTCAGTTTTGAATAACAGAACGATATTTTCTCATGAACAAGAGCTACTTCAGACTGCATGATGGAAATTACGAATAAACTCTTGAAAACATGTAACTTTTTTTTCTAACAAATTGAAAGAAGGGAAATCTTAGTAGATTTTTTTTAAATTTCTTGTTTAACTTTTTCTGAAAAATACTGTTTTGTTATTTTCGAGTTATTATTTACACAAAATCATTCATTTCCAGTCATCTTTATTCATCTAGTTAGAAAACAAAAATGCAATTTATAAAATACCATACGATTTCAGGTTCCAGTTGCGTATATAAAGTTAAAAAATAACAAAGCATTGAAAATGACAAAATAGTGTTCTGATCTTGCCCGAGTATTGCTAATAGTGTAGAATTGTTAACCTTACTGTACAGAGTATCAAAGATCGGGCCGTCATAATTATTTGGAGGTTGAAACTTAAATGAACAGTACTCTTATAGCCCAGGTAATTTAGATTTTCACATCGAAAAATTCCGGCCAAGCTGAATATTGGTGCAGAGCTTTATTTTGATATCTTCAGCATTTCCGCTTAATTTGGAACAGGGCTAGTGAAAAGTGATGAAGATAAAAATTGTAGACAAAAAAGATCCACACTTTTTATCGTTAGATCAATAGAAAAAAGCGTTTGCGGAATTTTTTCTCGAAAAATATTGCTTTTTCAAAAAAAGCGTTACCATCCTTTTTTGTGTAGAATTGCATAACATTCAATTTTTATCTTCATCATTTTCACCCAACCCTTGGCCCTCTAAAAACATCTAAGTTAGCTTTTAGGTACGTACGAAATGGTCAAGACAAAAAATAAAGCTCTCCACCAAAATTTGGCTTTGTCTGAATTTTTTTTGAGGTTTGACATCGTCTAATTTTTCTAGGATACAAGTATCGGCTAAGGAAGGTAATTTAAATTTATTCTTTTGTTTTATTTGTAGGGCTGGCAACGGTACGAGAAATCTTGAGAAGACGAAACCAAAGCATCCAAGAGGAGACCGTATTTTTTGAACAGAAATTTGCCGGGAATATTGGCGGTCTATATATGATGGTCGCGACAGATATTAAAAATAAAAAAAATCATTTAAAAAATATTAAACAGCAGTTCCGAGTAAAATTTTCGGAGTCTTTTTCTGTTCTTTATTTAATGAAGGAATTAGATACCGAACACATATTCATTTCTAAAGCTTTATGTCAAAACCTCGGAACTTAAAAATGGAAAATTGTTCAGGAGGCACAAACAATTATAAAATGAAATATTTTCATAATTAGAGAATTGAACGTTTTAAAAAACTGACTGAGAAAGGAATCAAAACAGGTATTGATATTTGAAGTCAGTGGTTTTTTTTTTAATTTGAAATACATTTACTTGAGGTTTTGACGGAAACATGTAGGTAAATTTACAAAGTTAAAAGTGATAAAAGATGGAAGAAGCCATTTTAATAAATAGCGACATTGGGTAGTGTAAATTTGAGTAGAAGAATTTTTCGTATTCGTTTGGAATTTAAAAAGAGTGGAACAGTAGGAAAATCCAATCGACCGACAAAAAAGTCCAGTTTGATATTATTGTTTTGAAAAACACAAGCAACACAAGCAACACAACGAAACGATATACTCTACCTGATAACGAGACGATACTGACATATTTTTTAACGAGGCTATAAGAAGAGACTTGCAAAAGTATGAAGAAGATTATTTGTTTGGGGTTTACTAGTTTTTTTCACGATTAAAAACTCTGGTTTCGATTTCTGAGTATAAAATTGGGTTTCTCAATTTTTTAAAATATTACAATATTTCAACAATATTGAATTGATATTTTTTTTGATCAAAAGTATTTTTTTTAAGCGGTTTTTGGGTGATATCACACTTCCAGTTAGACTGCCAAGCTTTCGCACCATCATATTATAATATTGAAGGTTTGAATGAATAACACTTGAGTGAGCTAACACCAAGTTTTATAGGCTGCAGTTATTGCTATTTCACGACTGCCACACCGTTCATAAGACTCCATTTTCTGGTGATTGGTCTCTATTTGTTCAATTTTATTTAGAAAAACTTGGTGGTAGCTCACCCAAGTGTTGTTGTTCATTCAAACCTTCAAAAGTTTTTATTTATTTTCGAAGTCTCACAAAAATAATTTAGTTATTAATCGGTTAATACGCAAAGTATAATAAAATATCTTATATTCTGTATTTATTAAATTTTGAAGAACTCACGACAACAGCAGATTTTGACAGTTTTTACAAATTGTTCGCAATTTGATTCTATTACTTTTGCAGAAGTTCCTATTCTCAGCTATTCAATAAAGACAGACGCACTGAGCACGTTCTCAAAATTAGAACAGTTTCTTGAAAGAGACGCGAAAAAAAATTAACAGACAATTGCTGGTTCTTTATGTTACTATTTCCCTAGAAGAATAAACATTAGTTCAGAACTATTAATAAAGTGGTCGTAGAATTTTTTATACCTAGGTATACATTTTTAAACCTTGCGATTTCTTCAGGTGATCCAATTAAAAAATAAACAGAAAAAAAAATGTTTGAAAAGAACCCATTAAATCTCTTTTTAATAATAATTAAGATATGTAAATTTCATTTGTAATTCCGGCCACCTATGACGTTCACAATTCGACACATGTCAATAGCTTTATTGCTTCCTTTCACCCATAACATGGGAACCCACACACACATCAGAAACAGAACAACAAAAAAAATGGTTACAACTTTTCAATGCACTGCTGCTGATGGCTGCTGTAAGTAAGCTGGCCTACCGTTTTTGTCGCTATAAGCACAACCATAAATTTCTATCGTTTTGTTATGCTGTCGTCGCATTCTGTCGCCTACCGCGCTGCACCATCACCGATGCTGCCTTGCCGCAAGTCGCTCCGGTTTCATTCCGGTTTTGGCAAAAGGGCTTGGTATAAACGTACTCAGAGATACACATGATCCCACGATCTTTGGATGAACAACGTGTTTGTTCACACACAGCATCCGATTGATCTTGCTGACCGATATCATTTGTTTTAACAAAATGTGGATCTACTTGGGGGTCACACGGCCAAAACGACTACGACGACGAAGACAACTATACAACAAGATCTTTGGTGACGACAGCTTGAAGACTCCCGCTCTTGGTATATATTGGCCTCAGCATTAGCTTATAGACGATGGGCGACAACAGACGAAGAAGAAATTTTCCAAACGCGTCAGAGACATTGACTGACTGGTATTTTTATTTTTCATTTATTTTTTTGTTGTTGTATATTATTATTTCGGTGGCGCTGCTGAATGCTGACGATGCCACCACCAGCCACCAGCACCAGCACCGGCCGTGACTCCAGCTGATGATGATATGATAATGCTGCCCTGACGATAATGATGCCAATGGCGAACAATTTTATCACCATTGTCTTTGGTTTTTTTCACAAGATGCGCGGGACTGCACAACACCACTCTGGCGTCGTCGTTCTGCGGGAGGACATTTACATTTTTATCGAACGCTGCAGCAGCAAGATTGAGTTAAATAAATCCCAGTCGATGTAAATGACTTTGGGAAGCCATAACAACAAATTCGACCTCAAATACAAATAAAAAGAACTAAATCCAAAGAAGATCAGCGGGACGATCTAAGCTATATAATTTATAGCTTTTTGTTTATTTGTAGTTTTGTTTTTTTTTTTTTAAATATACAACAAGTGAGAACTGAAATCGCCGCCCAGAATTGTCGCTTGCTTAATTAAGCGAAATTAAGTGCGTTTCAGTAATGACAAATCGATAAGATCAAGCCAGTGATGGTAATTTGGTTTAAAAGTCCATGATGATGATCATGGGCTAAATGAGACATCATCATATTAATAACAATCAGTACGTAACGATGATTCCAGGAAGCTGTGTTGAAAATTATGTGAATATACTTGATGTGTAATTATTGGCGCCAAACAAAGGATATACCAATTTTTTGTTGTCATAATAAACAAACTGACAAAAGTTGCAATTAAATTTGCATTTTGTTAATATTTTACAAAGAAAACCTTTTAAGAAATTATTGTCTGCCTACAAACGGTGCGGCACAAGGAAGAATGAGGGTGCTCATTGTTTTAAGGGAGATTGTCAGCAGGTGATAGAGCATAAGAGAGGCTATTAGGTCAGTTCAGAAAAAGATATCTCAGAAATATGGAACAGAATTATTCCGTTGAATTCATCGGTTTTTCCATCAAATACTAAAGAAATGAAATTTAGATTCGCTTGATCAAATATTAACGGAACAAAATGTATGCGATCTCATTTTTCTGAAAAATCGAACTATTGACTTGGATTTTTACTAAATTCTAACACTGCACAGTGCACATTAGCCAATCATAAGCCAGTGTACACAATTTTTTGTATATTGACAAATCTTGCCACAAGTTGCTGCTTGATTTAAGATTTTTTTGGACAAAGATCTGATAGTGTAAAAAAAAAGTTAGAAACAATTCTATTTTGAATGCCACATTAGCACGACTGACATATTGTCAAAAATTTCTTCCATTTTTTACCATTTAAGACTTAATCGTATACATGGTCATTATTTTTGTCATAAGCCAATAGAAATTTTGTAATTGAAATGCCATCGTGTAATTATGACACAACATAGTTGCCATGACTTTCCCTGACCAATTTCAAAGTTTTTCCTGACCAAATTAAAAACAGTAACTATTTGAGAAACATATTAAATAGCTTATTTTTTAACGATAAATACATATTTGACATTAACAATCATGGCCCTCAAGTTAGCAGACCAAAGTCAAAAGAACCAATCTTTTGTAATGTCATCATTAGACGCTTTATTAAGTGTTAATTAACACCCAACTCCAGTACTTTTTTAAGGCTAGTACGCTGCTGATGCGAAACGAAAATTTTCTGTGATCTCCAAACAGACAACGAAACGCTTGCGAAAACACAATGGAAAATATCCTTGGAGAGTTTCTCTAATTCCAAAAACAAAATCAAACATAAACGCAAAAAATCAGAGAAACCCATGATGTAATAAAATGATAAACAAAAAAAAAACACAAATAAACCCAAATTTCATTTTTCCGCACACAATAAATAGTCTGTATAATTAATTCAGTGCGAAAAAGGAGCGGAGACTTCTCCAAATAATCTACTAGAATTATACATTTCGCTCTTCGAACAGCGTACTGCAAAACGAAAAGCAGAACGAAATTTTCCGTTTATGATTTCGTTGTGTCATTTTTGTATGGGATTTTTCGTTTCGCATCAGCAGCGTACTAGGCTTCAGAAATTAATTTTCTGCTAACATAAAAGTTTAACTGCTTACTTTTATTCCATTTTTTCTCAAACAAATTAACTTTTTTCGACCCAAATCCTTTTGATTAATTAAAAGCTCGTCTACAGCTTCCATTAAGATTTGGGTCGAAAAAAGATTTGTTTACCTTGCGTTTTAAGCATTTTCCGGTAATTGGTCTGCTAACTCTGCCGCCGAACCTTCGAATATGCCTTGGTAAGGGAAATTCATAAGCACAAAATTAATTTACAACAAAAGTACTGGAGCACTTAATTTTGTTTTTAGTTCTTAATTAGCACTTAATAAGCGCCTAATGTTTGGTTTTGACAGATCTAAAACGAAATAATGCGAGACTCTTACACAGTGAAAGAGCATCAGAGTACTTATTAGTGGACTTCGTGTAAATCAACAAATGATAACCATTAAGATGCTAGTTAAGTGACAGAAAATATTTAGGTTTATTTGTCGTGTAAATCAAGCAATATACGTACAAATTAAAGCCTTATTTATTGTTCAATCCCACGGGGAAAGCCTGAATATAAAGCCCTGTAAAAGTGTCCGTTGGCATAATGGCTAGTGCGTTGGACTATCATGCCGGGGTTTCAGGATCAACTCCCAGCATATGCCACGTATTCGTTTAGAAAACAGAATGATACGAAATGCAGAACACCAGTTTTGATTTTCGAAATTCCAATTCAAAATTAGCATTTTAAACAAATTGTAGAACGGCCGAATTAATTTTCGTCATTTGAACTCACAATATGTGGAATGCAGAACATGGGCGTAAGGGAAACTTCAGAATAAAGGGCAAAATAGGTTTTATGGGAGTTTTTATACGTTTTGGGGATAGCCAAAACTATGTTCTTTGAAGTGAAGGGCATAATTTTTGGAAGTAAGGGGCTTTTGCAATACAAAACTGGAATTGGAGATGATTTGGGAATCATCCAAGAATGGTTCAATAAATAAATATTTAACAAAAAAAAAAACAGTAACATGTGTACTTATGTACTAACAATAACGCCCATATTATTCACTCGATACATCCAGATTAAAACTCAAATCCGGATGTATTTACATTGAATTTGTATACTTTACATCTGGATTAAAGTTTAAATCTGGATGTATCGAGTGAATAATATGGGCGTAAAAGTTATTTATGATCCAAATATTTCCGCCATCCAGGATAGTTAGACAACAATTTTTATTCCTACAAACACCTTACCTACCGGACACCAGACTGCATTAACAAAAGTTACAGACGCATGTAAAGTTTACAAAGATAGTGAACCCTGTTCACAACTACACATATTCACGTGCTGTTTTCACATTTATTTTTATTTTATTTGTAAACAAATTTAAAACTCTTCACTAGGTGTGTTTTATTCATTGCTGCATAGCCAGCGCAGCACAAGTCTGAATAAAACGAAAGGTCACTCTATACGTTCATTTCAATAATTGAAAGCTCTATCGCCAGCACAGCCATCTTTATTTTTACTGACTTCTTTTTCGCCAGCAATCAAATTGTTTTTGTTTGCCAAGGGAAATTTTGCTGCGCTGGCTATGCAGCAATGAATAAAACACACCTACTGTAATCAGTTTATCCAGTAAAGAAGTCATGAATATTTTTCTGTGCCCTGTGTTATATCAAAAAGCAAGTACATACATATTTAGTAAATTAAATCCATAATTTATTAATTTTCAGATCTCCTATTGAACACTTTTCTGTATTGGTTACAAATGTATTTAACAGCCGAACAAACAAATGTAAAACATGCTAAAAAAATTGATTAAAAAAAACTCCTTCCACCCTTCTGGTATAATTTGTATATGCCTTCCATAATTTTGACTATTATTTCAAAAGGGAACCACCATCGACTATTTTTTAATGATACATTGCAAAAATAACGGGACTCTATCCACTGAAGTTGGCAAACGACCGAACACAAATTTTTATTTGGATTTTTGTCATAAATTCAAATTCTATACAATTTTTATGAAACCTCCGAGTCTCTATATAAATAGTCACCCTATTTTCTTTCCGTTTCAAAGCTCAACCAACTTCAGCCTGTTTCTAACATCGTACTAATTCCGTTACTTTTTGAAAATTTGTACCCCAAACGCAATTTTCCTTACAAAAATTTTAACTTGAAAAAAAGTAGATTGCCAAGACGGCTCAATGTAACTTAACGAATTTAAGACTAAAATACTGATGGACTTCTTCATCAAAAGAGAAGTTTAAAATTGATTTCTGATTTTTTTTATAATTTCAAATATTTTTGTTCTTGTTTTTTTCATTCTTATTTGGAAAATCAGAAGTTAAAAATTTCTTACTCTATTTGATAAGCTATGATATACGTTTTTTGTTTTTTTTTTTTGTTTTATCTTACCTGCTCATCATCTATAGGGGACCTCCTCGAGAAAAAAGTGCTTTCAAGTGCAAGCATAAGTCGGTTCTGTGAATGAAAGGTTGTGGTAGTCATGAAAACATTGTCAAATCATTTTTGCTTAGGCGCAAATGCTCATAACTTGAAAGAGTTCAAGTGAAAAATTAGCCACTAAGAAGATGAGTTTTAATTTTTATTTTTATAACATTTTTAACAAATTATTTTCTTTTCTCATCTTGGCTTAAAAATCTTATAACAGAACCGACACCTTTTTATTTTAAGAAAAAAAAAATTAATTGAGATTTTGATATGAATTTCCTAAAGCAGGAGGATTTGTCAGTAAGCTTTTTTAAAAAAAGTGTTCCTTAGTTTAAATTCTACGTTGAATAATAATTTAAAGGCTTCCAAACCAGGTTTATACTGATGAAGCTGAAAGGGGGTAACGGGAAGAAAGTCTCCACTCAAGCTTAACATTTAATTATGTTGTAATATACCCTGCCATACGTTTGGAATCTGATTGTATTTCACTTCCTTAGCCAAATTGCCAATTTAGTACGAACCACTTCGAAACCAATAGTACCATCATCATCTTCATCATAATTCCGGCTACCAATTGAATCGAATCGAATCAAAACGAGAGAGTTGTGCTTTTCTAATTTTATAAATCCAAACAGAGATGATGTGCGGGTTTGCATATAAATATAAATTAATTTTCAGAAACCCTTATGGACCGTTACTTCCAATCAACCATCAATTAAGGTATTGCACATTTATACTGGAGCATACAAAAGACCACGGAAAACAATTAAGTGCGAGCCCTGACACAGCTCAACTTAAAAAAAAAAGTCTTTAGCAGTATAATTATTGTAAATTCCACCTACTCCACACACATCAAGTGGGCGCTTGCCATTTAGAAATACTATATATGTACATATCTACATATAGTAATTATAAAATAATTACAACCAGGATTACAATGGCTTGGTAAATGAACATATATGGAGGCTTATGAGGCATGATATACATATGTAGGTATGTATGATTGTGGAAATCTTAAGGGCTTAAAATGCTTTTATAAGATTGCGCGGATGCGGATCTGAAGGTGAACCTTATGTGTAGGTTAGGTAGGTCTAGGTAGTTATATTTTTTTATATGAAGAACTTGTAATTGCCTTTATACTAATGATTAGATCTACGAATAAGGTTTTGACAAGGGCTATTAAAATCTCGCTACTTATACGGGGTGTTTTGTAATTAGCCTTCAAATCTTGACAAATGATTTGTGAACACCAGTTCTCCCTCAAGTCGAATCAGTATTCGAAATCTATTGTTTTACGAAATCGATTTTCATAAGTAAAATCATCTGAGTCAAATTCACAAATTTTGATTCTAAAAGTTTTTATTTCGAAACAAAATCCACTAAAAAATTTCGACTTCTTCATCGTTTTTCCTTATCATAAGCTTCGAAATAAGATTTATGGTGTGGAAAAAATACCATTTAATGAATTTTTATCTTATTTCGAGGAAGTTAGTTCGTAAATGCTGATAACACTGATATAAACAATTTAAAAATCATGGTACTTTTTAGTTTGTATGTACATTTTGAGTAAAAATTTTCAAACATACTGTAATGCCTGCAGAATAGATACTTAAATGTGGTAGTTTTTCACTTTTACGAACTCGACCATACTGATCATAAAGATAAAGATCACGATGAAATTTTTACAAAAGTGTGTGTTTCAAAATAAAATCAAAAATAATAATTTGGCAAAAGGTCCAACTTTTTATTATATTATTTTCTACATCCCCAACCTTTAACTGCATGGAAACCGTGAGATTTTCTGAGAAAATAAACTTATTCTCAATCCAATTATTTCCAATATCAAGGAGTGGACGCACGCCAAAAATTCGGAGCGAAAAAACAACTTCGACATCCAATTGCCAATAAAATTCAATATTTTAAGTAATCGAGGTGTCAGTTCTCGGTCGATGAACGACGATAAAAACGTTGCCAATAGCAAAATGTTTAAACATTCGCTATACTTACGTCGACGTGGTCACATAGTGGTGCATTTTCAGCCTTATCGCCAACTTAATGGGAATTTTTTTCCCCGAAAGAACAAAAAAAAAATACTGAAGAAATAATATTTCCAATCACGAATTTGCCACGAAATAATTTTTCCCCAAGACTTACGGGGAAATTTTTGCATTAACATGAGGAAAAAGTCCTTGGAAAAATTATTCACGACAGCTTTTTTGCTGAAAGGAAAGGATTTTCCCAAGAAGATTCGTGATGAAAGGGCACGGTAGTACCAATGAAGTCAGGCTCTTCAAATTGGGAATATTTGTAAGGCTGCCCATGCCTTACATAATTTCAACCTCTTAGTATAAGTGGTTCCTGAGAACCACTTAGTCTTCAAAAGTCGCAAAAACCGTAATTGACTGACTGACCATCAAAATTATGAAGCACTTCCCGATATCAGAGAATCTTGTAATTTCGCACAGCAGTAGGTTTTGTTGTGCATACAAAGAAAAAAATCGAAAATTTGAGATTTTTCATTCAGAGGGTGTGGTATCCACCCACTTACTTAGAATTGCGATCAATTAAATATGGAGCACTTCCAATTGCTGTAGAATGATGAAATTTGGTAGAACGATAAGGCTTTATGAGCATACTTATGAAAAAATCTAAGGTTTTACATGTACCCGCCCACAATAAAAATAAAAATGTTTGCAAAAAGGAGTAAAATCGGACCAAAAACATTAATGTTAAAAAGAGAGCCAAGTTCTTCTATAAAAAAAAAACCTGCATCTATACAAAAACCTGCAGTCGTGTTTCATCTTTTCATCTGTTCATCTTTTCAAATTGTTCATCTTTTCGAGCATCACGTATGTTTGAGGAAGAAGATATAGTAAACATTAAAAATTATTTACATAACAAATTAAAACAAGCTCAAAAGTATTGATTGTTAAGGAGGAACAAAAAGCAAAGAAGAAGTAAAAAATTATGTTGGGAATAAAGTATTCATCTTTTCGAGCACAAAATTTTAATCCGTTCATCTTTTTGAACACTGAAAAGTGAAAATTTTCCGTTCATCTTTCCGAGCTGTTTATCTTTCTGATATTCTACTGTATTTAAAGTAGAGTAATATTGAAAAATTCCAAACTATGAGAAATAATTTAGTATTTAATGATTACGAATTAAAATTTGGGGATTTACTTGACAAGTTTTCCTTTTATTAATGACAATTCAAAACGTTTTGAAACTTGACCAGTGAACCCCCCAAAGTTGGAAAAAAATAAAAAAGGAAAAGTTGGGAAATCATGAATACCCGAAATTGAATACTTTCAAGGGTGAATGGTGGCGATATTTGAAAATTTAATTTTTTTGTTTCGGAAGGAGAAAAATTGATTCTAAGAAATGACAAACACTACGGAATTCATAAACGGCTAATTTTGTTTGTTACGGAAATGGAATCACCAACAGATGGCGTAACGCTCTTACAGTTCTACATTTGTGTACACAAATTATTGGAACGTGCCAAGAAATTAATAGGAAAGGAAAGCCCTTACAAATTTTATTCTCAATTTTAAAATGCTTTAATTTAAAATTCAATGCGAAGGCGGTCGAATCAGGTAGTATTCCAAAGAAAGAGATAAAATAATGTTAAAAAATCAATAATATTGTTCGAATCACCAAAAAAATAAATAATGTTTTTTTAACGCCAAGACTTAAAAAATTTTAAACTTCAATGCAGGAAATTAGGTCTAAAATAGGTGAATACTCAAAACGTATGTCACTATTAGCAGATTGATGTTAGCTACCTTTGTATACTGAGAATGTGATTTGCGAAATTTTGGGGAACTTATTTATTTTTCACTTGCTATTATACAAAATGAATTTAAATCCTGTCAACAAATTAGGGCTTTATATATGGCAAAGAAAACAAAAATTCACGATTTCAATTAATGAAGATACCAACAACAACAAAAATCGTAAAAGGTCTATTAACAATCACAACGTTTTTAATGCTTATCAAGTGCAATCAGAAAATCACATTACGACATATCAATTTTCCCAAAACACACCCATCATTAACTACCTATAACTAACCTACCTACCCTTAGCACCACAAATCAACCTTCATCTTAACACACTTTTGCTAATAGCCAATGATTAGGTATGTATTGAAAATCTATAAAAAAAGACAAACCAAGGTGTTTTGGGGACATTATATCCTTGTGATTGCTCTCATCAAGGGACATCGAGTATAATAATAGGACAAGAGCAAGGTTTTTTTTTTTTTTAATTACATATACTTAAACTTTTACGGGTGCGTCAGGTAAATGTAGCCCATTAGTCACTATATCGATTGTCGCTTATCTGTTGTTTTTTTTTTACGACTTTCCATCAGACTAGCCAGACATTGTGCCACCCAAAAATCAAAAAAGAAAAAAAACAACAAGAAAACGATGACAATATGATTCACAGCTACGCATACTAATCATGTGAATTTGGATAGCTGATGATAACTGGACTCCAATTAAACATAAAACACTGAAAACGACAAATTAATTCGGCTAATGAAGACGGAAGGTAGGTATACCTACAGATACACCAACCAAGGGCCTATAGGAATGTATATACTCAACAAAAATCCAACGACGGATTTCCGTACCCAAAAACACCGGATGCACCATCGATCGCTCAGTCGGGTCGCAAAGAAACCAAAAAAATGCCTCATAATCAATCTTTAATCTTTTAGCCATTAATAGCTGCCTAATTGAATGACTTACGTGCGTCAATAAACCTAGAGCTAATATGCATTTTTGTGTGTTACGTTTTATTTAATTTTTTTTTTGATTTAAGATTTCAGGCGTGTGTGGTCAAAGTCAAGGGACGGCAGCATAACTTATAAAAAGATATGCGATTTTTAACCATATTTACCATCACAGTCTCGCCATCATCATCATCTTCATCGTTTCGTTCGAGATATACTTTTTATCCAAATCGTCATAAAAACCACTCGGATTTAGAGCGTGAGAATGAGAATCGAATTGAATATAATCTTGGTTGTTGTTTGGGGATCTCACAGGTAGATTTAGTTTTGGATTTGGATTTCTTTCTTGAGTTTAATTCGAGATATAGCTCCGTTAAAAAAAAAATTTCCCCTATTCCATCATTAAGAAGGGGGCACCCTGAGGCGTTTAAAATAAAAATTTTAAAAACATGCATAGTGAGTGGTAGACAAGATTTGACGCAGCAGCAGCGGTGGTGGGAGCGGCGGAGCTCCCCACTAAGGCGACACAAAGAAACAAAATAACGCGAGGTAGTAAAACAAAAAGATTGAAATTTATTCGGTTATATTTTTCTTGGTTATTGTTTTTTTTTTTTTTTTTTTTTTTTAATTTAGGTTTCTTAATTAATGCACTAAGCAGTCATTAATAAATCGGGTTTATTTTTCATAAATGGAGAAAAACACAATGACAGCCAAGAGAAGAGAGAGGCACCTAACCTAACCTACCTACAAGTTACAATTGGTGTAGCGTTTTTGATAATGATGGGTCTCTAAACTCTTTAGGAATAATGATAGCAATACCTTTGAGGAGGAGTGTGTCAAGGTCAGTTAAATCTACAAAATGTATGTACAGTTTCAAAAAGTTCATATTTTTGTTTTTATAATTTAAACTCTTTGTACAAAAAAGCATCCAATTAGAAAGCAAATTGTTTGTGACATGATTTTTTTTAAACTTTATTACGGTTGACTTTTTTCTTTTTTTGATTTTTTATTGGGGTTGTGTAAATAGTGACTAATTTAATATTTTGTTTATACATTAAAGCCTAGAGAACAACTATTCCGTGAAATGAAATATGAATCCCTAAGTTTTGCTTTTTAATGCCGATTCAAACCCTTTGTTTTGTATTTATCCACGTGCGACCAGAAAGAGTAAAAGAAATGTGAACAAAAATTAAAACATAAGCAAGTTGTTTTGGAGAATATTTTTGAATTTCACGTGAATTTTATTTCCATTCGTAATTTGTAAGGTAGAAACAATCAAATACATTTGTAAAGAAATTTGTTTCGAAATGAGAGCTACATATAATTAAAGTACAGACGAATTCCTAAATTTTAAACTAAAATTCGTCTATGAAAATTTTATTTTCACTTTTAAGAAGTGAAAAAAACCTTATTTGAAAAATATATATATGAAAATTTTAATTTCACTTCAACCACAACGTGAAAATGTTAATAATTTGCTTAGATTTATTTGGTAAAATTTGTTTGTGGAAATTTTATTTTCACTTCAATTTTGCGACGTGAAAAATGAGATTAGATTAGATTAGATTTTTACTACAATTTTAAAATGAAAAAGTTTAGCAATTATCAACAATTTGCTTAAATTCACGTGAATTTTTTAAATTTTTGTTTATTGAAGTCAAAACAAGGACATGCATTTGTAATGAAATAAAATGTACTAAGTCAAAATAAGAGCTATGATACTTTCAGAAAGAGCTTCAAGGTAAGATTTTTCGATGTAAAAGAAAAAAAAAAAAAGTTTGAAAAAATATATTTCAACAAGTTGCAGTTTGATTTTTATTTTCATTCGAATTTTCACGTGAAAAAGTTTATTTAATTTCACTATTATGATTTATGCCTACTACAATAAGAACTCTGAACTTTTAAGTCGGTAATTTTTTTCCGCTTCAATTTTGCGACGTGAAAGAGAGATTGAAATAAATATGTATTTCGAGGGGAAAAACGTAGGTAATTTATATGAATATTTTATTTTCACTCTAATCTTCACGTGAAAAATGTTTTAGACTTGTCAACAAACAAAAATTACTTAATTTCAAGTGAATTTTATTTTCCACTTGCATTTTGTAAAAATTACAAAATTGAAATAAATTAGTACCTACCAGATGAAATATGACTTATGTCAAAATAAAGTTATGTTAAATTTGAGTTTAAAGATAAGATTTTTCTGTGAAATTTTTGTTTTCATTTTAAATTTAGACGTGAAAAAAAAAACGTTTGAAAAAATATATTTCAAAATAAGTTGAAAAATGTAAAGTTATTCAGTGATTTTTTTCATTCCAATCATCACGTGAAAACAGTTTAGCACTTGTCGGCAATTTATTTAATATCACGTGAATTTCAATTTAAGTAAAAAAAAAAATGTAACACTTTTGTAAATGAAATGAGATTTACCTATCTCAACATTAAAGTCGTGAAAGTATTTAATGAATTACACATCGAGTCTTTTCTTTGGAAATTTTAAATTTCACGTGAACTTCGTTAAGTGAAAAAATGAAAAATTTGAAAAAAAAAAATTAGAAATGTTAAGATATGGAAAGGGTTTTCTATAATAATTCAAAAAATAACCCCCATAACACTCTTGCACAGTGACATAGGGCCATTTGTCTAATTTTATCAAAATGAGGTACGTAAGGCGTTATGGCGGTTTTTAACTTTTAAATGCATTTTTTAAGTTTTTATAGATGGACATTTTATAAAATTGGACTTTTTGAGCAATGTTTTCTATTTGAGAACTTTTTTAACCGACTTAAAGGCGGAGAAGGGGGAAGTTTATAAATAAAATAATCAACAATTGTTGACAATTGAACGACACCTATTAAAACATTGCACTTAGTAAAATTGGCTTCAAATTGATGGGCAGTTGCATTGAAAATCGCTATATTGTATTTTTCTATGCAACTTTTTTTTTGTCGCTGGCATCCGGCGATCGTCGTCATCGTCTTTACTCTTAAATAAAATGTAAAATTTTATTGAATGCCTTCTGATTGGGTTTGTGAACAAAGACGTCGTTCGTCCTCGCTTCCCTCTTGAATTGATTAATCAATTTAAAAACAAAATCCACTCGCACGTAAATAAAAAACCAAAAAAAAAAAATGGTAGTTAAAGCAAAACAGGAGAATACAAAAAATCAAACTCGAGGGAGGATGTACATACATTCACATACAGTGTCTTACAGACAAAAGCAAAATAATAACTCCATCTAAGGAGATACATTATAATAGATACAAAGAACGAGTACCTTACCTAGTACAATTCTCAAACGACAAGCAATTTTTGAAAAGAAAGTCAGCAGTTAAAAAATAATGGGAAAAAAGGATTCTTCCCCACCTCTCCCCTTCGTCGTCAATAATCAGGACCAGAGAAAAAAAACATATGCAAGTATTCGTTTCCGTCATAGACATAAAGCCCTTCTGATCTAAAAGTCAAAACTATAATATTGCAATATTGGTAGCGCCTGGATGATTCACACCAACACAACAACCGACGACCGACGCGACGTCGAGAAGGTACCAAAAACACAACACATTCAAACGCTCAAATTCGATGGTTGGATTGCTTATGCCATCATCGACTTCGTTTTTATTTTTTCATTTTTGTGCACAAAAATTTTGTATTCCTATTTATTGATAAGGATCTGGCAATCCAATTTGTATCCTGCCAAAAGGGTTCTTCTTCTTTTTCTTCGTCGTCCTCTTCCAATAAATAAGAAAATAAAACGAAAAATTCCGAAAATCATTCCAAATGGCGAAAGGGGGAAGAAGGGGTGGGGGTGAAGAGAATGACTAAACCTGCCCAGGACATGTTGGTGGAGACATCAGAGAGCGTGCAGAGTTGGGGGGGGGGGGGGATAAGGGAAACTGGAGAAGCTGAGTCCTAACAAACAACCACCACCATCACCAAAACAAACCAGTACCCAAATATTTGTTGTATGATGATGACGAAGATGATGCAAGCCAGCGGCCTCCACATTTCGGTCAGCTTCTGGGACCTTTCGATGCTGCTACTTGTGATTCTGATTCTGATGATGATGTGTAGGTAGGTATAGAGAAAGAGATTCTGGAAGTAAAATTTCAAAGGGTGGCCTTGTTAGTCGTCTTAAGACAAACGAAGGAACCATCCAAAACCAACAAACTAAACTATCTGCACTGCAATATTGTCTTATATGAGCTGGCGACGAAGCTCTCTAAAGATGTTCACAAGATCGCGGTTTACATTCGCCTTCGCGTCGTTTCTTTGTTTTAGGGACTTCTTCTTCGCATTTCTTTCCTTGGATTTTTGAATAAGTAAACGACGACGACGCGACAACCAAAGCCCATGACGATGGAAAATACGCGCCGCGATTTAAAGTTAAGATTTGAATTTTTTACCCATCTCGCGAGAGCAAAAGGGAGAACAAACCAGCACTGTGGCGCCTGCGGTCTTCATCGGATTCCCTTTGAGGTATTCTAGGAGAACAAATCTTATGAGAAATGAATGATATCGCGGTGGATGTGCTGTATATGTTTGTGTGTGGAGTGGATGCTTTGGACAGACAGACAACGACGACAACAACGAAGACGACGACTCAGCAGCAGCAAAGCGAAATTTTTATTTTACATTCATATATTTCGTATGCATGCATACCTGGTGGTGCCTGCCTCTGATGGTGGATGGATGTGAACTGGTTCCTGGGTCATTTGTGGGTACATAGGTATACCAATACATGTTGTGTAAATGATGTAAGTATAGCAAACCATTTGGTTTAATATCCGATATACCGCCCAGGAGCAGAGGCAATCCAAGATCGCAGCCGAAAGAAGAAAGAGAATCACGTTGGGCGCCACTTAAAGAGAAGCGATGTATCTTCTTCTTATAACGTTCAAGGATTAATGTTTTGTTTGTGTATTTATGTATGTGTGTGTGTGTGTGTGTATATGCGCGTGCGCGCATGTTTGCTATCCGTGAGCACATCTCATTTTGTTTTCGCGAGATTTGCAACAATCCAATTACATGAATGGTCTTTGACATGAATTCGGGACGGCCGTTGCAGCGCGGCGCGGCCAAACCAACGACCACGACAACAAACAACAACCAACGATATACTGGTTACTTGCTCATTCGTCTTTGCCACTGCCGCACGCCGATGCTTTGTGTTATCGCTGCCGTTCATCGTCTTATAGTCTCCGTTGTTGTCGTCGTTGTTGTTGTCTTATAGAAACTGCAACACACATATTGTATAGCCAATGTTTAGACTACAAACGAAAACCATGACATGTACGCTTTAATGATACCTAATTAGCAAGTCCCGCTCTATCAATATCGCATTAGTTTTTATTTCATTGGCTATATTGCAATCATATAGTTCGTTTAGTATAAAACTCTTCCGAGGATAGAAGGTTTTTATCCATCTGGTTTAAAGATATAGATACAGTTTTATAGTACACCCACCCTAAGCGGGTTAAGATTTGTGTAAACTTTCCTTTATCAAATAATAATGATCTGTGAAAGTCTTACCACCAAGTAAATTGGGCTTAAAAGTTGAAACCAAAAAAATGCCAAAATAGAGAACCTGCGGTCTTGGAGAAAACGGATTTAATTTTAACATCTCGCTTTTTGACAATCCTCAAAATCAGTCCCAGCGTATTACACCGATTACGAAAATAATCAATGCGTTGACCCTAAAAATGTTGTCAATGCGACTATCAACGGCTTCCATCAACGCGTTGCATTCTATGTTGGCCATCACCTGACTTGAGAATTTTTTGATAGAATTTGACTAAAAAAATTAGAAATAATCGTTTTTCAATTGACCAGGGGCCTATTTCACCATACACTTTTCACTTTGCAACTTTGCAAACAAAAATTTCCTGCAAAGTAAAAGTGCAATGTGTTTCACAAAATTTGCAAAGTGCAAAGAGTTTGCAAAGAGGAAAACTTTTCAATTCAATAATTTCCTCTTTGCAAATTTGCGTTTGGTGAAACAAAATTTGCAAAGTAAAAGTGCAAAGTTGCAAAGTGAAAAGTGTTTGGTGAAATAGGCCCCAGAACTGATTTCTTGCCTTATAATTGTTCAGTAATTTTTTAAAGCCGAGAAAAATTCAAAAGGTAAAAATTCAAAAATTAAGAAAAAATGTTGGAAGGTTTTACAAAAATTAAAATTTTTTACAAAAAGGCTGTTCTTAATGGCGACTGTTGATTTGAGTCTGTGTGGCCAAATTTATTTTATATTTTCTTTAATCAAATAGATGTTATTGTCGTCGTATACCTATATTTGCATAGTCATCAGACAACAATTTATAACTATACCTGTCTTAAAATATAACTCTAATAGCTGTCTTTAAACAAAATAAATATAATCAAATTTACTTGAATATTTATTTAAAATTGAATTCGATATCGATAAAATTACCTACTAAACTATTGAACTACTAAATGACATTCTTATCACACATTTAAAATTAATTTATTCTTCTATCGCCAAACTACCTATTTAGTTAAATGAACGAAAAACATTCTTCATTAAAAAAAAATCAATTTTATTTTCTTAATTTACATTTAAATATCAAACACAAAACCAATGGTCCATAAACAAAAAAAAAAACCCGAAATAAAATAAATAAAAAAAAATATAACCAAACAAAGAGGTGGGTTTGTTGAATTCATATATAGAATTTATTCAACACACTATTACCACACCCACGACTGTTTTGTTTTTTTTTTTATTTCGTAGGTAATTCTTTGTTATTTATATTTATTGAAGACATTTACACATGATTAAGCTTAAGTGGCTACCACCTTTGTGTCTAAACTTTGACACACAAAAAACTACATTTAACCACAAAAAAACGCACATTAATGACATTCATTAAGGTTTTTTCTGTCAGAATTATTGTCAGAGTGTGTGTGTGTTGTTTTTTTTATTATAAACATGTGAGTATAGAGTAGCTATAGCTTTCATATTTTTTTTTGTGAATTTAGATGATATTCCTATAACAACATTGGCTGTCATGTTCAATTAATTCTCAGCGGTGAATAGCAATTTGACACGCTAAAATCATGTCAACACGAGCTCAGCACAACACTGCGTTAATGTTATTTTATCGAGAACAGTAAAAATTGTGACACACAAGTTGTAAAATATATAAAACCTAATAAAAAAAATATATATACACATATAAATGTTCGTATATATTAGACAATCTGTCACATTCCCTCTGGCTAAAGCTAACGGCTAACGGTATATAGAATTGACGTTAAAATAGTTAAACTATAACGGAATTTGCTTGTTGCACCCAATCTAATTGTGATGTAATTGGCAGCGAAATACAAAACCCCAAGTTGACAGCTTTGGAATGTGTTATTTACACGTCAATGCGGTGACAAGAAATGTCACTTAAATGAATTTTCTATTAAAAATGCAAAAACTTTTGAAATTTTCAAACTTCTAGTCTGACCGAGACGATGACACACACGACGAACCGAACATTTTATACAAAATTCCTTCCCTCATCATCATCATCACTATTATAGACCTAAAATGATAATGAGAATTAGGTGGTGTATAAGTGTAACTACCTCTTTATAGGCAAGTACCTAGTATTGCTGTAAGGTGTTTTGCACAAAATGGTTGTTGAAAATCAGAATATGATATATGCAATAAACCTTAATAATATTTAAAGTGAAATAAATGTCCAATTAAATGCAATTGTCGACAGCATAACAGTGCCAGGAAGAAGGGTCCTTTTGGAGTAGGTTGGTATATGGAGTGGAGGTATACTTATGATGGGATGAGGTCGGTCTTTGGATGAGAGAACCGGAAGAATTGAAAACTTCTCTCTGCAGCAGCTCAGCCCAACTAGTAGAAGAAATAAATATGAATCTATTATTTAACCGGTAAAGCAACGACGACGACGAACGTCCATCCGCTTTGGTATAAGGAAAGTAATTTTATAAGTCGAAAAGGGTTAGGTATAAAGGTATACCTGTAAATAAGCTTATATGAGAGGGTAAACTTAATGCAGTCTATCCGTGTCGAGTGTATGATTTTTTTTTCGAAGCATTTCAACCAGTTTTGAAAGGCATATGTTTTAACTGGCTCTTGGGCGGTGTGGATGGCGTGGTGTTATGAAGACTTGGTAATGAATACAGTGTGGTTAACAGGGAAGGGACGTAAATTTTATGAGATTTCTAAACGAAAGCTAGGTCATTTCAAACACTCTCCAGCAATTGAAAGAAAAAATAAAATTCCGTATCACTGACTGAGATTTATTTTTAGAAGAAATGTGTTCAAGGAATTTTCATACTTCACCCGGAAAAAAAAATCAATAACAAGTTGGGTGTTTCCATATAAACGGTCCTAATCACAAAAATTCAAAAATTAAAACACACTTTTGATTTGTAAAAAAGTTATAATTTGGGGGTGTGAGACTAAAATTGTAATCTAGTCATACAAAATTTCTATGAATATGAAAATGAAACCTACTTAGGTATTCGTAACCCGAATTTGTGTACCTATAGAACAAAGATCACGCGAATGACATTGGAACATTGAATAAGCTATTCAAATTTTACTTATGGACTTTCTTCAAAGTAAAAATTTTAACATTTAATTTTTCTTAAAGATATTAAAAATATGCACAAAAAATGTGCTATCATTTTGCATTTATAGTAAAATATGCACCAACGACTGAATGCCATTTTAAAGAAAAATTTATTGATTCAAAAAAAAAACTTTACGAATTAGTCCCACGAAATAATTTTTCCCCGACAACTTACTTGCGGAAATGTTTGCATCGAGTCAAGGAAAATGACAAATGTTCCCTGGAAAAATTCTTCACGATAAGCTATTTTGCTGAAAGGAATATTTTCCTTAATAATTTTGAAGATGACTCCTGATAAGAAATTTCCCCAAACTCCGGGGAATTTTCCCGTAATAGCTCTGTAAGTGTAATTCGGTCGAGAGAATTAAAATTTTCACATTAAAATTGAAGTCGTGAACAATAAATTCTATGTTTTAACTAAATACACTGCGCTTTTGATTTGTATGATAAGATGAGTACAGTTGTTGACAGAAAATGTGGTCCAATAAAGTAAACTTGGTTTGGAAATTAATTCAAAACCAGAAATTATTTGTCCGATGCCAATTTTATTTATTGCAAAATAACAGCACAATCTAAGTGCAGTTTTTTCAAATCTTAGTTCTTTCCGAATGGAAGCACATTTATTTTGCACCATAAAAATTTAATTTCGCATGAAATCAATGTTTTTTTATTTTCAAAATTGGAAAGCAAATTAATCTGCAAGGGCCAAAGAGTTCACCATGCTAGTGTCCAACTTGGAGGAGTCTTACAAGAGTGTTTTGTAACAAATTGCATCAATTGAGGAATCTCAAACTATTCCAAACTACTTCAGTTTTTTCCTTATCGCGTTTAAAAGTTGAAAATATAGACAACATGAAAAAAATTGTGGAACTTGTCCAATTCATCGGGAGTTTTCCTTGTGGGATAATTTGATAGGGGAACTTGAAAGCCACTAAACAAAATAAACGGTTGAAATCTTCAAATACAATCTTAGGAGAACTCGAACAAAAATAGGAAAAAAGTTTTCTTTAAGAATTTTGTAAAAAATATTCACGCTGATTCTTTTCAAATTTGTGGATCTGGAATCACTTTTGCCATAATCACTCTCGTCGCTTCTGTGGATCCATGGACCATCCGCAACTTACATTTCCCAAATTCACTGTCATTTGCACCAAAGGGGTTATGGATCGAAAACAAAAGCAAAAACATTATAATTTTGTACACAAGTGTTTCAATTCAACACAAAACCACAAATCTTAAGAGTCCCGAACTGGCCAGGACTAAATTGTTTCAGATTCCATAAAAAGTTTTCGGTAGCGTGGAGTGAAATTTGAATGTGTTCCACAAATCTTTAGTTGGAATATTTTCAATTTGAGTATAACGAGAAATTAGAGTTAATATAAACAGGAGAAATTTAGAATTTTAATAATTAATCGTTTTTTGTTTAGGGATCGATCGATTCTTATCTTTTTCCATCTAAACTTTAGTTGTTACCCAATCAAAATTTAGCAAAAAAGCAAAGAATTCAAAACCTAAATTTGCATGGTTTTTATTGGTTTCTGAAAAACATGCAAAAGCGACTTGAGATTCTGTACTTGAACCGTCGATAAGGAATGTATGAAAATACACGAACACAGAAATGTTTAAGAGTTGTAAGTCACTAGGTTCTGGTTTTCTTGCTGTAGAGGAACAAATTAATTTTTTTTTAAGTCAAACTCTCAACTCTGACTTTTTTCTAAGAACATTCAATGTTTATCCGAATTGTGCGATTAATTGAAGTGTGGTTATAGGTACAGTCGCCTGAATAACAGTCTGTATTTGGCCTCTTATTTGAATACAATATTCACTTCAACTTTTATTTTATTTTTTTCATTTATACCCAGCTAATGGGGTGGACAAGAGGTGGTGGCACAATTGCATACATACATATATACCATTCATAAGAATAGTAGGTATGCCTAGTTAAATATCAAAATATATAGAAAGAGAATGTTTCAAAACCCCCGCTGCTGTTGCCGGCCCAAGGCATGCAATTATCACAACAATAAAGTTTTTGAATACGTTTATGAATTGTTGCTAACTGTCGCCTCCCATTCCTTGTTGTTCATTTTTCCCCATCATCATCATCACCATCATCGTCGTCGTCGTCGTCGTCATCATTCCAACAGTTTAGAGTCATTCAAAAACTGCTTTTAGAATTATAACAACAACAACAAAGAGCTGTGAGAATCTTTTATGAGGGTAGTTATTCTACTGCTCTGGCTATACTTACCTACTTACCCCATCTGTGAATGAAATTGTTTGCTTTTTGGCGAGATACAATTGTATCTGTCAATTTGAAGTGTCTTCATCTTTGTTTTGTTCTATTATGGGTAGCAAGCAGCAGTAGGTAGTATATTTTTTTTCCCAGGCCCTGGCTAATGAGATTGAATTTATCTTGTGGCGGGAAGTTAATCCTTGTGGCTATTTTCTGTTTTGAATTTTATTTTTTTAAATTCAAGCTTGAAGGTGGTTCGGATGCAAAAAAAAAGTGCCATAATATGGATTGTCAGACTGTCTATAAATTGTGATTACGCTTGAAGAGGGTGTGGCTGGCTTAGTGAACTTAATTAGTATGCGTTTTCTTGTTTGCTCCTTTTTATTCCGCAGGTTTCTGCTTTCCTTGCCTTTTGTTACGTGTTTCGCTGCGATGGTTATATTATATTGAGTGCGCGAAAAAGGCCTAGTGTGGTTCGGTTTGGTTCAGCATCCATGTTTGTTTTTTCCTTGTTGCACAATGCACACACCACACTCACTCATCACGACTCATATATAAGTATGTATAATATGTGGTGATGGTGTCCCTGTTGGCCTCGATGCTCCCCTCTTTTTTTTTCTTTTTTTTTTGTGTTTTTGTTGTATTATTCCTTATTCTTAGGTAGGTATTTGCATTTTTATTCGTGTGTTAATTATCGCACTCTGCCTTTTGGGTATGTTGTTTTTTTTGTTCGTTTTATTATTATTTTTTTCTTCTGAATATTTTGAAAGAAGCCATTTTGTCTTGAATGCACGACGACGACGATGAAGAAGAAAAAGACGACGACGACGACAAGTATGACGATAAATTCGACGACGTCGAGTAAGAAGATGTCAATGACGGCACTGCCTCTATAAAAGGAGAGAGCCAAGATGGTCGTTTTGGAACGCTAGGTTGTGTCGGCGATGTGGTGGTGGTGGCGCTTTAAAGCACTGCCAAGTTAGCTGCCTACCTATACCAGCCTACGTCTACCTCTACCTATCCCTGCCCTGTTTTTCTCTTCCTCCGTTGCATTATCAAGTGTAACTTGACACCAGCGACGGCGACAACGACAACCCTTGAGAAACAACTCTCGCCTTGTTGCCCTGTCTCTGCGTATGAAGAGCGTTTCTGAATCTGTCAGAAAAAAATAAAAATTAAAAAAAAAACGCAGGCAGAAAATCGTTGCCATTTGCATATTACCCGGTATTTCTTTACTCGACTTAATGTAGGTATACCTATACATCTCCATATAAATGTATATTCGCATTACCTACTTGTCATTAATGCACTCCTTCTGTCGCACTTAGCTGTGCCCACTCACGCAGCGAAATACCATACGTACGTATATTATTGCTGCATCTCTTCCAAGATGTCTGTCACATACTGGGACTGATGGCACTGCATTGTTTTTCACAATTCAACTTCTTCGCTTTTTTTTTTTGTATTTTAGAAATTTTTGTATTTGCAAATCCGATTTCGTTGCGTGTGACAATATTTTGCATATAAGCAAATTTTTTTTTCTTTCGTTGTTGTCTTATCCACCATTTTAATTTGGCACGAAAAAAACTCAACTGAAAAATATGTGTTGAATATCACACACTTCATCATGCGTTTGGATGATGACAGTAGGGAGATACAAAAAAAAAACATGGCGTCAAGTATTTTTTTGCAAAGATGATGAGCTGACAAGAGCATTACGCAGGTTTTATAGCAGAAGTAAAACAACGAACTTTTTTTTGCTAGTTAAGCAGAAGTCAAGTATTTGAGGTTAAATGGGATTGGGGTTGGCACTTTACTTGACGTTCTCTATAAACGAGCCTACCTACCTACCAATACTTTTACTTACTTACTTATGAAGAAGTTAAGTATAAGATTTTATGAGAGATAATTCGAGAGTGTCATATTAAGACGGTCGTTAAAAAACTTGGGAACCGCAAGGACAGAAGAAGAGGAGGATTTTGGTTCGACTTGTAATAATTACGCTCTGTGTCTCTTGATTAGGTTTTAGTTTTTTTTTTTTTAAGTATAAGGTGGGACAGAAGTAATGTCATAACTTTTGCGACTGGCTGTCAAATGTCTACAGAAAGATGTTTTATTTGCCACAAGTTGCTGCATTGGGTCTTGAGTTATTTTGGTTTCAGCAGGACGTAGCTTGGGTAACCAAATTGATTTTGCAACACCAATTTATGCTATTACTTTTACACCACCTTGTACAAGGTCACAAGGAAGAACCGCAAATAGATTTTTAACATTTTTCAGGAGACACGTTTGAAGTTTTTCTACCAAATTCAAAATTACAAAATGCTCTAGAGTTTTATTAGAAAAAACGAACGCCTTGAAACTAGTGTGGAATTAAAGAAACACTGCGGCTCCATTTTGTATGGTAAAAAAAATTTGCAAAATAGATTCGGACACGCTGAATTGAATGAAATACAATTTTTTGTCTAAACACGACTTAAGCGGTTTTGGTTTGTGGGCACAGAATTATGGCATGCTTAAGGCAAAATTTATGATAACGTCCAACGCTGAAAATTTAACCCATGGCTAGGGATTATTTTCATAATACAAATTCTATATAGGGTCATATGTATGTAGGTAGGGGTAACCGCAGCAAGTTGGTCGTACGGGCAAGTCGAAGAAGTGCCAATTAATGCCAAATCGAAACAAATAAACAAGTCCCATTTTGTATTTGCATTTAACCACAGCTACGTAATAAGTTTCACATTGTCACGAATTCAGCTTGTCCAAGAGATATTTTATAAGATTAACTTTTTTGCATTCATAAGTATATTTTTTTTGTTCTTACCTTTTCGTTGCTTTTTTGAGAGATACAATTTTAAGGTATGGAGAAGTTCGGTACAAGGCTTCAAAACTTAATAAGTGCCTTTTAGCTACATTCGGTTCATGGATTAAAACTCTTATTAAAATTTTAAGATACAATTTTTTTCTTTGCAAAACAGACCTAGGCTTAGATGTTTAAACTTAATAAAAAACTTAAATGCAAGTCTGGTTGCAATATATTCTTAAAAGCTTTTCAGTGAGAGTACCTACCTCAAGAGCGTAGGTACCAAGCTAATGTTATAATCCTAAAATACAATTAATTGTAATATCTACCTTTAGTATATCTCAAAATCAATTTTGTAAATTTTTTTTTTAATCTTATAAACAGAAATAAATATTTGTCTATTTGTCTTCTATGTCTTCGTGCATCGTTACTCGGATTGAGTTTAAAATTTGAAAATGTGTTCCTTTTAACTGCGGGATGGTTTGGAAAATAATTTTAGTAAAATTTACCCACTGCCACGCCTATTTTTCTTATATTTAAGATTTTTCCTTATTCATTGTCTTTGTAAAGCAAACAGTTTTTAACCATTTTTTTTTTTAACTTAAGGCAATATTATTTGCAGTTTTTCACACCCAGCGCCACGCCCACTTTTCGTATATGCCTATTTGAATTTTTCTCCTAAGACAGCAGAAAATTTGTAATTGAAATTTCAAAATTTGTTCCTTTTAGCAGCGGGAAGGTTTGGAAATTAATTTTAGTAAAATCCACCCACTGCCACGCCTGCATTTCTTATATTTATGCTTTTCCTTATTCAATGTGTCTTTATAAAGCAAACAGTTTGTAACCATTTTTTTTTAAGTTTAACAAAAAAAAATGGTAACAAACTAACAATGTCATGTGCAGTTTTTCATACCCAGTGCCACTCCCACTCTTCGTATACCTATTTGAATTTGTCTCCTAAAATCTCTAGACAGCTGAAAAGTTGAGCTCTCTTAAACTTAAAAGTATGACATGATTAATTGTTTGTATTCAAATCGCCTAACACTTCTTATATCTGAATCGTTCCCTATACTAACATACTTACAGAACTAAATTGAATCGACAGTTTCTGAAATTTCGCGTAGAAGTGGACTAAGTCGCAGCTCGCGCAATTAAATACATTTTATAATGAACTCACGTTGCAGGGGGCCCCATCGAACCAGGAGGATAACAGCAAGTTTTAAATAAAAGTAAGAAACAAAAAACAACTTCTTAAGATCAAGCTATATAAATTCAAAAATTTGTCAGGTTTAGTACCTCATTTTTTCCCATATAAATGTAACATCTGTTATTAAAAAATATTTCTGCTCGTAAATGACATCAAATATCCTTTCAAACATCTTTTAATTATTAATACCTTTAATTTGTATTCTTTTTTTTTTTTGTTTAATAAACCTCAGGTATGACCAACTTATTTATCTTGAAGATAGACTTTTTCGATGAGGTATACTAATATCTACTCTCACTCTCTCTTTCTCTGTGGGACTCTCAACACAGAGGGTGTTTAAATGATTAACGACCATTTAAATCATTATTTATATACCAACAACAATAATAATTTCACTGTGCCGATAGATATACTATTATATTCATACCTAGTACAAACCCTTGAATTTCTGCGTGCACTTTAACAAGCTAAGGATTTATTATTATTAGTTTGTTGTTTTCAAATTACCAATGTTTGTTTTTCGTGCTTGTTTCCATGATGGGCTGTTAAATTAGCCAGAGGGTCCTATCGCACGCATACAGAGATATAAGATACACACTGATCATGATCCATGGACTGGACACACAAAAAAAAAATATACCTTACCTACCTACGTTACCTTACAATATATGCCTCAAGGGCTATACAAAGATGGTTTTTATGATGCAATAATTATTATAGGGTCGTTTCGAAGGGCTATTTTGTAACTCGAAAGTCATAATTATCCGAAAATATTAATGAATTATTTGGAAACACACAAAAGCAGCTGACGTGCGCGCCTCCATAGCAATAAAACCACAATAACAAAAAAAAAAGAAGAAATTAAATAGTACCTATCTTCTTTTCAGGTATTTTCAAAATTTTATGTGTGGCGCCAAGCATTTCTTCTTGATGATATGATGGTGCAGGGCTCTCTTTAAAAAAAAAACCAGACATCTACGCAAATTAGTATGCAATCAGTTGATTGATTCGAAAACCAAATATTATGAATTTGTATCTTATTTCATTTTTTTGTTCGTTTTTATATTAAAAACATTGTCATTCACTTTATGATCACGCACTTCAATTTTTTTTTTGTGTTTGATAAGGGATAGGTACAAATTTTTAAATGGACAAATTAGAGATGGCGCTAACTGCGTTTGTAACGATTATTTTTTTTTTAACCACGTTTCAACTTCAATATAGCTATCTATATGTACATGTGAATGTATCTCAGTACAGAGCACGATCATAATCTCTGCTATATTACCAACGAAATATAAAATAATAATAAAAAAAAAACCTTGTGGCATTTCTGGGGAAAACAATCTAAAAAGACGTTATATAGTTAGAAACAGAGGTACCCTCCCTCATAACAATATTGTGTGCCCGCGATCAATGGGGATTGTGTGACAATAATGGTTAATAAGCCGCTGAGCATCATCAAAACCACAAAAGGTATATTTTATATTTTTTTTTGTATTATTATTCTCGACTGTTCTTCTCATCATGAGACAATACTTAAGCTTTGAGATCTAAAGCCCCGCATTCAGAACAGAATAGAGATATACTCTTAATTCGAGTGTTTGTGCTAGAAAACAACTCTTGCGAATGACAGTAATCCCTCTATATAGCCAGGTATATATTGAAGGAGGAGCTCTCTTCAAAAATGATGATGATGATGATCGGATAAAGATCATTTCAACACGACACAGCCGAGTAATGGCCAATAATTTGGGATTTTCTTATTCACTTTTTTTTTTTTTTTTTGAAACGATACCGACCAAAGGAAGACGTAGCGACCGACCGACCGCGTGAACCAACGCTAAGCAACGCAACGTCGCTAATTCTTCTAGCGAACAAAATCTTTAAAATTTTTTAAAAATTTGTGTGTGGGATTGTGTGTTGGGGTCTGGTGCCGCTGCATGGTCAGGTGGCAGGATTAGTTGATTCTTATGGTAATCGAAATTAATTAAAAAGTTTGTCTTTCTCCTTGGGACAATCGATTTGTTGTTGATATACATATATCTGTATATGAATGCAAACAGGATAGACACACACAACTCCTACCTTTCTATCTATATATTGACAACAATAAAAATGGTTTTACCTAACTTATTATCAAAGAGTTTTGTCATCACCCAGCAAGACAAACAAGTTTTCTATATAATGCAATTGGGTGGTAATCTGTTCCAAGAGTTGTGACCAATTAAGCAATTATCTTCACTAAAAGATTAAGCTAGGCAATTTCCAAGTAGATATATAAAATTGGGGTGGGCGGTTGGCTCCGGCGACGGCTGATGGTAAAGTTTATCATCAATTGCATTTCCTTGATAAATTACATACAATCGGTTTTTTGACCTGGACTGACCGACGAACTTAGACGAAATGATTTAATTATACAAAAATTAACTTTTAGTATAAATTGGAAAATCGATTTGCTTTATAAGCTCTGTGAACGTGATTTGTGTTTAAAGGAAAGGCGATGTGGCTCTACCATGATTTAACACACAATGTTAGTCTTCAACTTAGTTATGGATAAAGTTATGGATATGTATATCTAATAGGATCAGGAGTGAATTGAAGATGAAAAGATTTTCACAGAAAAAGGATTTAAAGAGTTAATTCAGTATGAAGGTGCCTATATCTAATTTGAATGTAAAGAAATAAGATTCAAATAATTTGTTCAAAACAAGATGAATTTAAAGGAATGAAATAATGGTGGGAAAAAGATGTATTTAATTTCACATTTCTTTAGTTTAATAATATGAACAAATTGTTTCAAAAATATCATAATAGGCGTGAGTCCTCACACGACAGAATAGGACTGTAAGTTCTTGAAAGAGCAACGCTTGGAAATTATAAATAAAATGCTACTAAAATTGTGAATCGGTGGTCGGAATTTTAAGAGCATTTACTCCAATTTTCGGTAGTAATATAATCGTCCAACCAGACAAGCTGTGCGACGTGCATGCTATATTCAAGTCAACATATTTCCTATTGAATGTTCCTGTGATGTGCCAGAAAGATATATAACGCATTGGTCGAAGTACCGAAAATATCGCAGCCGTACGTTATTAATTTCAAAATGAGACAAATCAGTCGAATTCCCCGCCGGGCGTTTACAGAAATTGGGAATCTCTCAAACCACATCGCGGTAAAATTTTCGTAAAAATCTTGGTTAACAGTTTGTTAATCTTGTAAAACATCAAATTAAATCAAGAACTAAAGCTTAGTAGGTACAGACGATTGTCAGACCTTACAATGTTGTCAGAACTGTCAAAGGTCTGACAATAGATAACAATTACCTAACAATTGACATATTTCTTACAATGAAAAAATGTCCGTTCACACGGTTGGTAGATTTCTTCCCAAAGTCTGACAATTTGATTGTCAGCTCTTTTTTTATCTCTCTTTAACCAACTCATTGACATTTCGGGCAATGAAAAAATTGTCAGCAATTGTAAGATGTTTTTAATGAAAATATCTGACAATGACCAATGAGTCTGACAATGTCCTAATCGACTGACAATGATAAAAATTGTGTATTCAGACGATTGTAAGATACCTGACAATTTTTTGTCAGATTGTCGTCTGACAATGACGTTTCTGACAATATTGTGAGACAAAATTTTGTTTTCAGACGATTGTATGACATTTGGAGCAGTTGTTTCACTGACAGATCTGATAATATTGTAAGATCTGACAATCGTCTGTACTTAGCTTAAAGCCTCTTGATCGTTTGAAGCGCCAAACGGCTTTGCAAAAGTTTGAAGAAAATTTATCTTCAGCGACGAAGTTTCTTTTTTGACTTAATTGTTTTGTCAACAAGCAGAATTATTATTTTGAACATCATTTTTAGCAAGAATTAGATGGACTTGCCATAAGTAATATGTGGTTTCAAAACAATATTGTATCGTACTGTATGAGTGTGAAGCTCTGCAGTCGATGTTTTATGAGAATGAATTGGAACTTTATATAAGACTTAACGAAAGATATTTGGCAATATGAAAATGTATAACGAAGAGTTAGTTGTCTTGTACTAGCAATGAGAGAAGGTCGTGACGGAATAAAGATAGTGGTTTTTAATTATTTTCCACTCTAAAAGGTTTTGTCTTTTAATTTATTATTGTAACGGGTTTTAGACCAAAATGGTCAAACGGAAGGTGAAAGATCGACGGTTGGTTTTATAACCAGCAACCTAACTGAGCTACGATACAAATATGGTGCCACATGCCACACAGTTGGTCAAGTAATTGATCTACTGGAGAGGAAGTTTGGTAATCGTGTAATCTCGAGAAGTAGTCCACCTCACTCATATGGAGTTTCATTAAGTCGTTAGTTTATGCCAACAAGCTGAGCTCAGGAACAAATCGAAAGGGAAATTGTCATAGTTACGACCGATAAGTGTGAAATAATGGTGGAAAATTGGCTCAAAAGAATATTTGAATAATGAATGCGAAAAAAAAAAACTGAAGCTCGGTAGAATTTGAAGAAGTGGAGCTCAGAGGAATTGACTCGGAAAACTAAGTTAATACTTCGCTGACCGACCACGATTTTTCAAAGTAGCTTGGCATCTTCATGGTAAACTTTTCAATAATTATTGGCATCTGCTCTGGGGAATAGAGTACCATGCTTCCTGGACTCCAGTACAAAGCTCTTACGATTTTTTTAAGTTTTTCCTCCGCTCTTAACTTTTATACATCACCCGACAAGTTTTCTATGGGTTAAGACCGGGACTTTGCGCTGACCAGCTCAGACTATTAATATTTTCTTTAATAAACCAATCCCTAACCACCTTGGCTTTATGTTTTGGATCATTGTCATGCCTAAAAATCCAGTCGACTGCCATTGACTCCGACAAGAATGGTTCCATTGTGTTTTTCAAAATGTTAAGTTATGAAAATTTATCCATCTTTCCATCTATTTATTTTCACCACTCAACCCCATAATAAGAAAAAGAACCCCAGACCATCACAATTATTCCACCTTGCTATACGGTTTCTAAGGTGTATTTAAGTGTTAAGTCTGACCTTCCGGGCGATGAACAAATGTTTTTCCATCTGGTACAATGCGCTTAATCTTTGTTTCATCACTCTACAGCACCCTTTTCCAAAATTTAAGGTCTGTGTTTAGATGGAGTTCTGGCAAATGCAAAACGAGACTTAATATATTTTTTTGAAGATAAGGCTTTATTGTGCTAACAAGTCCATATAATTTAGGATCAACAAAAGAAAACCTAGTACTTAACTAACAAGTGTGCTATTTCTGTAACCAGCAGAAATAATGACAAAACTAACGAATTTTATTTTTATAATTTAACCTTTAGGAGTTTACTTTAATTTTTTAGTTTTAAAGAATCTGAAATACATATCTGAGTTTCCTACAAAAAAAATTTTGATGTTTAATTTATTTAGTTAGAAATAAACTATGATTTTATAAGAAAATTCATGAGTGTGCTATTTCTCTGACCATAGCTGTAGGTCGAGTTCGAAAAAGTAAAAGTTCGACAACACTCTCACATTCATGTCTCATTTCTGCAGGCAAAAATTAATGAGTGTTGATGTTTGCTCTAAAGTCTAAGCAATGAAATCAAATTTTAAACAAAATTAACATAAATAGAAGTACCAGATTTTGTTGCAATGATTTTAACAGTGATTCAGCATGTTTACTTTTACAAACTCGGATATAGGTATATGCTTTTAAATTAAGGATATTTTAAAGGCAGAAAATTAAAAATAAATTCTATCTACAAAATAGAGGAAAGGGCCCATAAGAACTCTATGAAACCATCATTCAAAGCTTAGCAGCCGGAAATACATAAGTGGGTATATGATGTCGATTTAAGCTTCACAAAAAAATACCAAAGTGTCATCTTAAGAGCCTACCGCACTTTTGAATGTGAACAATAAAAAGAACACATCTTTAAGCGTGCTTGCGGTGTTTAAAAAAAGACATTTCTGAAGACTCAGAAAAACGATAAAAAAATAAGGTAGATATAGTTTTTTTTTTAAACGTACCTACCCAAGACGAATCTTAAAAAAAACGACAACTTGTAAAAGCGAAGGGATATTTTCTTCAATTTCGCACATGGAATGCAAGATATTACATTCTTCTTTAAATTCTAAATATAATAGAACGTTCGTTTTATAGGAATCTTTTTGTCAAATTCATGACTTCTTTTTTTCTTTGCAAAAAAAAAAAAAGAAATCAAACACCACACGAAATTCTTAACAACTTTCAAAGAAAAGAATATACCCAAGCAAAAAAAAGCGACTTCAACGCCCTCTTTGAAACTTCTCGTACAAAACTCAATCCTCCGCAACTGACTTGACTGACTCTATATCAAACCATCTTCCCACTTCTCTATACATATGTATGTATAATTTTTTTTTTTTTTTATAAATAATTTGAAAATTTCCTTATCAGAAAGTGTGCTCCCCTTTGGGTTTCAACTTGAAATTACATGCCAATGAACACGAAATAGAATTAAATTCGGTGGCCCTTATTTAATTTTTGTTTTTTTTTTTTTTTTATTTTTTTTTTTCTTGGTCGTAACCTTTTGTATCTCGGTGCTAAAATTGTTCAACACCCCCAGGCGTCATTGACTTGAAAGCTCTTCCCCCTTCTACCAACTAAAATCCATCGCCAAGTGAAATTAATGGGCCATAGTTGGTTTTTATTACATTTTAACCAGGATAATTAGATTCATGTTTAACACACCAACTTCTCGTCGTCGCAGGTATTGGGTAGGTTAGGTAGGTATATAGCATTAAATATATTATGTTAATTAGATTTTTGTCACGACGCGACGACGACGACTGTTTGACTGGCGGGAGTGGTCGCATTTTCACCTACAATCACCTTCGCACACATATACACCCATAACCGCCTAAATAATAGTATAATGGACGAAAAAGGAAATCCCTAACAATCCTGTTACAGGCGTCTTGTGTGTAATGTGATGATTACCCAGAGCCAAATTATAGACCAGCTTTTGAAGATACCGATTTGGTTTGGTTCCTTAAAGAAGTCCTCAAAAAGTCTATTCGGTGGAAAATATCCTAACCGCATCATTGTCCTTTGTTACCTCACCGTTCACATCATCACCCGCTACTGTTTTGAGATTCCTTTTTTTTTTCTATTCTTTTCTTGTGTCTTACCTGTCTGACGGGAGAGTTTTTATAGTTTTCTTATCTTTTGTGTCGTCCTCGTCGTCATCCTGTGATGGATAAATTTTCATTTATGATTTGTCGTCGCTTTGTTGTTCTTTTCGGCAAACCAACAACACACAAAAGATTGCAATTTATAGTGCGGTTTATCTTAGAGGATGATAATTTTGCGATTAGCCTGATTCTTTTTTTTGCTGAGCGCAGTTTCTTATTCATTGAAGCCTGCAAACCACTTTGTCATGGCTTGGATGGTCGTCTATATTTCTATGTGCGGTTCAGGATCATCCATCCTAAAAACTCAGCAGGATATTTCTCTTAGGGCGCTAGGATTTCTGTTTGCCTTTGTTTCAATTATTATAACAGACATTGAAAATATTATACCTAAAATTTGTTTGTACCTGCTACTGCTGCCTCTCGGTTCGGTCGGCGGGCTTCGCATAGATATTTCTATAAGCAAGATGATGAGAGTATCTTAATGTGATCGAAATGAGTGCAAACCATATAACAAGGATCTATGATGTGCAGAGGGAGGAGGATTGGTATAATAAATTTGTCTTCTCATCTGTCGAGTGATGAAGGGTCTTTCTTTGTCCCTTTGTCAAGATTAGAAGATGTTTTGAGATAAACAAGAAGGCAGTACCTATGTCGATAAAAAGAAGGCGCACAAACGTAATCGTCTGGGGTTTTGTAGGTAGGATAGTCTTGAATGTTCATTGATAGGGGTATTAAAATAAATTTGATCTTTAAGAAATACCTTATAATGCCTACCTATATACTCGATATATAGGTATCTATAGTTCAGAAGTAGAAAAGGGTGATCCTGATCATCTTATCATTAAGTATATCTATCATATTCTACAGTGGTTTGCCGTATATATGACAGATGGTTCAAAATATTAACTTGACAGCGTACAAATTTTATAAAGATAACAATAATTGTGAATTTATAATTATTTAATATTTAAAAATGAAAAAATTAAAAATAATAATTTATGCCTTTTATAGAAGTTGTTTATTTTTTTTTGAATAACTACACAAATATGTAGTATAATTTATTAATCTAGATTGATAAACTGGTTAAGCATGATAAACCATTGGCAAAACAAAACAAAATACAATTCTTGAATATCCAAACGAATAAATGAAATTTTTTAAAAATAAATTTAAGCATTTGAAGTCAATTAAAAAAAAAATCTTTTAATTATTTAACCTGTTTTTTTTTGTTAAGCTCTCCTTCATGAATATTGAAATTCAAATATTTTTGGTTTTTAAAAATTCATTGAATTCTTTCAAAGATATAAATCGAACTTTTTCTTTTTGATTCCAAATCCTCCAATTACTTAAATATTAATTTGAAATTAGCCTATCCCTGATGTTGTATAGAAAAACTGAGTTGAAAAAACCCACATATCATGAAATGTTAACAAGATGAAGTGACGGGCTCAGTTGGTAATTAAGGCTCATTTTACAAATGCTCGGCAACCGGCTAACCGGTAGTGTGGTGTTATAAATGTTATGTGAGCTTTCACACATACCGCGACCAGTAAAATAATAATATATTTTAATTTTACTATACCGGTTAGCAGGTTGCCGGGCATATGTGTGAAGTTGAAATCTATGGAAGTATGGGAGAAAAATAACTGTCTTGAATCATGGAAGAAAACTGACAATATCTAAAGAGTTTTTGTTAGATTTATGGAAACCGATAAGGTTCGAACAAAAAACCCTATTAAGGTCTGTTTTTAACTGATTTCATTTATATCTTTTAAGGTTTCCGCGGTTGTTTAAATAAGTCATTTTTAATTAGTCGGATTAGCCGAGTTATAAATATTTAGGGAGTTTAATGCAGTACTCACCTTGAAACTGTCGTCCCGATTGAAATTTTGGTGACGTTTAATTTCAGACGGCTACAACTTGCGTAGCAAACATCGCTTGTAACACCTTCATGGCAGTTTCCCGGTGACTATACGCTCAATGTAATTTGAAGCGAAACATTCGGGGTGAGTACTGCATCGAACTCGCTAAATATTGAATATTTATAACGCGGCTAATCCGAGTAATTAAAAATGTCTTCATTTTATATCCTTTGATTTGAGATTTTGAGAAAATTTCAGATAGCTTAGGACCTAAATAATGAACATGGTAGGTTAGGTTAGGTTTATGTGGTTTTCAGCAGAACGCTGACTTAGACCATTGGTTGGCCCATTGTGATACCACAGGAATCTAGGAAACTTTCTTCCTACTCGTTGAACCATTTAGAGCATCTTACGAAGCGAGCGAGACTATTAATGTCATGACTTGCCAGATCACTAGAATCATTGTAGTAAAATTCTCCTAAGTGGAGCCTACGGCGTTGAAATAGAGCAGGGCATGTACAGAGAAGGTGAGGAATCGACTCTTCCTCCTCTTCGTCCATACAACTCCTGCAGAAGTCGTTAGAAAATACACCAAGCCTTGTTGCATGCTTGCCTATTAGACAGTCTCCAGTAATGACACCTATGACGGAGCTAATGTGCAGTCTGCTTAGAGATAACAAGTTCCTAGAGCGCTTCAGATCCAGCACAGGCCAGATCTGTTTTGTGGCCTGACATGTGTCGATATTACTCCACCTAAGGTTTGTTCTCTCTATTGCATCTTGCTTTAGCAAAAGTTTACAGGTAGCGATGGGTATACCAATATTTGTCCGATTTGACGGTATAGGTAGTAAAGTTCCACTTTTGGCGAGTTCGTGTGCTTTGCAATGAACATGGTAAATCCTTCAACTTTTCATTATACCAAAAGAAAATGAATATGTCATGATTTTCAAGTTAATTCGGTAACTTTCGTGGATCGAAAATTGGTAAGATGGATAATTTGCCCTTAATTATTTGTAATAGTTTCGAATTCATTAGTTTGTTAACTTCCCTAGTAAACCTAGTTTTTGAACCTGTCCAAGTTTACTTGGATTAAGTAAACTTTTATTCAAAGTGGAACTCAAAAGTTTTATGTTGTTGTGACCCCTTGCGATAGCTGATGACATCTGATGTAACAAAAGCTTTATATCTTGAATATATGTATTATGTCTGTTTGGTAACTGCAACTTCTTGCTATAAGTTGCTACTTATAATTTTTGTCTATGGGACTTGATAGCAAATTGTGCTTCGTCGTACGTTTATTGAGTTGTGTACTTTTTCTTCCGAACCGACGATATTTTATAGATCCTTCAATTTTTTTCAAAAAAAAAAAGTTCCCCTGTTAAGCATATAGTACCTACCTACGCAGCTGAAGCGGAACGAAAATTTCGATACAAAAATTGAAGCAACGAAATCATAAACAAAAAATTTCGTTTTCATTTTTTTTGCAGTTCTCTGTTCAATGAGTGAAATTGAAAATTGTAGCAGATTATTTGGAGAAGTCTACACTCTTTTTCGGACTGAATTATTTGCACGAACCATTAATGTCTGTGGAAAAGTGGCATTCAAGTTTTTATCTGTATTTTTATTTGTTGTTGATTTGATTACAGCAAAGGCTTCTGTGATTTTTTTGATTTTTTTAACAATTGGTGACATTTATTTATTCCGTAGTCGTTTCGATTACATTGTCACTATCGATTTGGAGACCATAGAAAATGTTCGTTTCGCTTCAGCTGCGTACTAGGCTTTAAGCTTGAAGATATGATCCTACCGCCTCACTTCATATGAAATTTGGATTTAGCAAAAAAGGTTTTAAAATTCGTTGACAATGAGCGGCGCAGTAGGTATTTAGCCTAGTCGGAATTAACATTTGCCTAGGAAAAAATTTAAAGTTGAATTTAAATGGTGCTTAGCTCAAAGCAGAGACCACAATTCACATCACTGGATAGTTTCGAGTTTATTTTTCTTACTAAAGATTTACCCATTGAATCTTGAATTCGGAAATTCAATCAGGATCATGAATTTTCGAGTAAGCTAGATGAAGTGGAATTTAGTGTAATTGGTACATTATGTCGTTTATAATAATTTTTCTGCATTCACAATGACATACGCCTGGAAAATCTTTGAGAACTAAATGATGAACAAAAAGAACAAATTCACCAGAAAATATGGAACATTCCCAAGTCATTTCTTGAAATATGAAACTGTTTAGTATACTATTTCTCATAATGGAGGCTATTGCGAACAAAAATTTCCCTGAGAATGTTCCCATTCTTGAAACTTTGGGAATGTGAATGATGGTCGAAATTTCTCCCTCGGAATTTATTGGTATATTGGAACAAATCTAGGGAAATTTGTCTTTCAGTACAATGGAGTTCAAGGGAAAATCATTTCAGAGATTCACGATTGAAAAAAAATGTTCGAGGGAATAATATATTCCGATGGAAACAAAATGAATGATTAGATACCCGGGTTGCTTTTACCCGGTTAGTAAATTACCTAAGTATTCAGGTATAATGGATATTACCCGGGTAGTAAAAATTACCCGGGTACCCGGGCAGATGATCACCCGAGTGGAATATATAGGTTTAATTCAATGTCTCCAACATCTTCATGAGACATAAAATTAATTAGTTCAAACTTACTTATTTTACAAATGGCTGTGGTTCGCACCCAGTTCCTATTGTTTGCTTTCTTTTTGCTGTACCCGGGTAGTCGGGTATCCGGGCATTACCCGAATTACTGGGGTATTCAGGTGTTATCCGGCTACTCGAGTACCCGGGTATCATCAGCCCTATTTTAAATCATTCCTATCGGTTGATCCCTCATTAACTACTTCAATGCAAATGCCATAACTTTCGCCTGAAAATTCACAGGAACAATGAGTCAATTAAACCTTCAAATCCACTAAATTTAATATCAGTTAAATGGCGTTTGATCAATGTAAAAATTTTCTATAAAATCTTTTCAGAACTTAATTCATTTTACTATTTATTACTTTTCCTAACCTACAAAAAAAAGTTAGAGGAAAAATTCACTTAAATTTCATTCAAAAACACTACCTCTATAGCACCACTTACCGAAATTTCTGGGAGTAAACACAAAAAACAAACAAACAAACCTTGAATGGTATTATATTAATGTATGCCTATTATATATATTTTAAGTGACAAACATCGGCTTACAAAGCATTTGTAAATATTTGAATTTAGCCACAGAAAAAAAATTACAAGCAGAGATAGTCTTATATTGTGACGTCCATAATATAAATGTATTTTTGAAAAATCACTAAATGGGGACATTGTTCCATAGATTAAAAGTCTTATGAAAGCGGAAGTATAACATTTACCTTAGCAAACAACACAAATCTCAACCAGCTACTTCATCCCCAAAATCGTATCAAATTCATTTTTGACAGTAAATAAGGTGTTTTTTTTTTTTTTTAAGTTGGTGTTGTATTCCAACTTTAAATTTATGAGAAGGTATAAAAAATATGATGTTTACTTTGAATCTCTTTTGAGCATTTTTTTTTTTTATTAAACGGCAAAAGTAGATTTAAATATGAGTAGGTTTAAAGGTGCCAACAAAACACCTTTAATTTGGCTACTGCCTTATAAGCACTCTTCTCATCATCAGCTGCTGCTGTATATGTTTATAGCAACTTGACAAATAAAAAACCACTCCGTGTATAGGTATCTGTGTATATAGTATTCCCCGACATATTTCTGTGATATTCACCGAATAGTCTTCTACGTCCATGGTTGGTTTGATAAACAAGTAGCTAAGCTAAATTAAGATAAATACCATTTGAGAGATGTCAACACACTTTTATGAACAACCATATAAAGGTAGGTAAAAGTATAAGCACCGACTTTTGAAAAGATGAGCTATAGGACGAGTCTTCTTTTGAAAAATTGCATCGTAATCAAACATAAGAATTGAATCTGGCGCCATCATCGTCACCGTAACGTCTCTGATGGTGTTGGTAAAGGTACATTTTGTTTGATTTTTGTTCTTTGACTTAAAAGATTAAGCTGAAATTTTTACTTAACTGGCAAGTTGCAATATGGTTTTCAAGTAATTCTTGTTTTCAATTTTTTTTTTTAATTTTTCTATCAGATGAAAATGTTTTTTGAATTGAAATCCTAGTAATTTAAACTTGTTCCTTTTCCGTTTTAAATGTTGAAATATAGGATATTAAATATTTAACAGTTTAAACCCTAGCAAGTAAGTCGATTACTAGAAATATAGTGTTAAACCAGTCGCCAACAGCGGTATGACCATTGAGGAGAAACCCATATCGTAGAAAATAGCACGTTTTGATATTTTTTTTAAACTTCATAATTGCATTTGCTAATTCCGTATGCTTTTTGTCTTCAAAAACTGCGAGAAATGGAGATTTTAAAAAATCTAAAAATCCAAAAAATCCAAACAAAAATGTCCAATTTTTTCGGAAGAAAATAATTATAGCTATATAGAAAACTGGACGTATGTATTTATGTACCTACTTATATCTTAATGAATTAACTTATTTTTGTTTTGTTTCTTATTATTTATGTGTTATTGAATAAAAATTTGTTGCATTAAATATATTATATAAGTGCTGGTTTTCTGATTTTCGCTTTGCATCTCGAATTGAGCCTTAACAAATATTTACTCGGTTATTGCAACAACCTCGGTCATTGCAACCACCCTTGTTTTAATTAGTTGCGATAATCGAGAATGCACTGTACATATATTATATATTAAAACAAAAAGGGTCGTCCACCTACGGCAAATCAAAATTTATAGGAAGGTGAGTCCAGAGTTGGATTAGTTTTTCCTCCGATTGTCCATGTGCAGTGAATGTATTAAACAAATCTTTATTCGACCCTCAACAAAAAAAATATATTCAACATTTTCTTATATTTTATTATGGCAACATTCCGAAATCAAAAAATTTCCTTAAGCGCCTTAAAATAAAATTTTAGTATGATTGGAGATTGAGTTCATAAAAAAATTATTTGTCAACCTGAGTAAAATAAAAAAAAATATTCAAATTAATTTTTTTGTATCATTTATTAAATTTAAAAAACTCAGCCAAATTGTGTTCGTTTGTCAATGTCTATCCAACGAAACCATTATTTTTTGTTCACCCTTAGCTAAAAAAAATAATCAAGTTTTATTTTTTTGTAGCAACTTTTAAAATACAAAAATCAGTGGACATATAAACTCCCATTCGGTTCGTATGCCCACTGATATTTCTATGTTCAAAGTTGCTATAAAACAGAAAATCTTTAAAATTTAATTTGGGCGAATTTTTTTATTTTTTTGAAAGTTGCTATACAAAAAAATATTTGAATCTATATTTTTGAACTAATGTTGGGAAAAAATGATAGAAAAAAATCCCTAGAATTTCATTCAAAGGCGCTGAATGAAACGGTTGAATTTAAGAAAGTTGCTATAAAAAAGAAATGTTCATTATTTTTCTAAATTGAAAGAAAACAGAGGATTTTGTGGTGCGGAAAACACATGCATAGTTGGTGGTAAAATGAACCCAATAGACCCGACTCTTCCCAACCCCAATAGGCACTCTTCCATAAGTTTTCTAGTTTCTAGAAGAAAATTTTGTATATTTACAATAAAAAAATAAATGTTAAAAGTAAAAAAATCAGTGGAACCAAACCCAATGGGCTCCAACATCGTTAAATTAAATTTGAGGTGCTGGACGACGAGAGTTCTAAATTTGAAAGTTGCTATAAAAAAGAAATATTGAATAAATTTTGAACTAAGGGTGGAGGAAAAACGATTTTTTTCTGTTGGACAGACATACAAAAATAACGTGAGACAAAAGAATCCAATTATCGAATATTATTTAGAGGTGCTGGACGAATTTCGGAAAGTTGCTAAAAAAAAAATTAATTTAAAAAAACGACCTTATAATTCTTGTAAACAGTCAATTGAAAAACGGACCCGGTCGGCCCACTTCTCTTAAATATTACCAAGTGTTAGGTTTTAGTTTTTGTTTTTGATATTTGCTATAAAAAAGAAATGTTCAATATTTTTTGTAAGTAGGTTGACAGGCAATCAATTCTGTGAAGGTTATCTAAAATTGGCTTTGCATTCGATGTTGTTGGTAAGCTTAAAATTTAAAATTAATCTCATTTGAAACTGATTCACAGCTTCTATTTAAAAATAATTTGGATAATTTATTTAAAAATAATTTGGTAAAAAATTTCACGAGGTAATTTTGTAAAATTTGAAATAAAACTTTTAAAGCTACAGATTCATACAAATAGATTTCGAAATCATATTTTCTTTTATCTTTAATTTAACTAAATTAAATTTGCGCTTAGATTAACATTTTTTTACATAATATGGTGGAAAAATCATCAACATATCGGAACATACTATAATTTTTGCAAATGGCGGCATATGTCAATTCTACTTTGACATTTGTGAAGCAAACAGATAGAAAATAGACGTCAACGCGGGAATAATTGTTAAGATTGGTTTTTTCCGCCATTTGTAAAAATCATAGCATCTATTCTTATAAGGTGCGTTCCGATACTTTAAAACAGTGAAGTACACTGTTTCAAAATTCATTTATTTCTATATGAACTTTGACAGACTTTTGATTAAAATTCATAGAAATTCAAAGTAACTACGGGAACAGACATAATGTGTGACAACTTTTGCGTCAAAAGTAAGTTAAAGAAGAATCTTTTTTCTATAGAAGTTTTAAATATCGACATTAGGTCGAGCATTAAAAATATCTAACCAGGTTAAGTTTCCAAATTAAATTCTTAATTTATTGTGTCAAGTACAAATTTTGTTGCAAAAAGCCACTTGCGTGTACCTTTGATATTAACATTTTCTACCTCATTTTGTTTTTTGTATGTCTGTTTTGAATGTGTGTTATAGAAACATGATGTTCTTGAACAAAATAACAAAGTTTTAATAATTCAAAGACACTATATGAAAGAAGAGAAGGAGTTGGAAATAAATTACCCTAACTGCCATCTTCACTTATTCTTCTACTTCGTCGGCATCGTCATCGTCCTGGGGGATTGTCCCAGAAAGCTTGGCCTGATATACCTTTAAGAAATGGACACAACCCCAAAAATATATACATATGTACGGTATACGTACCTATATTACATCCCAAGTGGTGAACGAGTAGTTCTTTGATTTTCTATTTGAATTGGTTCTCAAATGTGTAATAGACTCTTGTGTGTTCCTTTAAGGTGTATATAGCATGGTATATGAATGTCCTTTTTTGGGACACACGCGTCTGCACATATGCTATACAATAAAACATACATATCGTATAGAAGGCACTTGTAGAGAAAACCTTTATACCACATATGTTTAGCTCATCCAACCGTGTTTCCATTTTAATTGTGTCATCTTGTATTCCCGTCGATGCAGATGATAGCTTTTGCTTAGAGAGTATGTAATATGGGTTGAGCTATGGAGACCAAAATATTGTCCTGACACAAGGAGCCAGGGCGAAAGGACATGAATTAAATTTAACCAAATATAAGGAGGTGAAGTCCTTGACGTTGTTCTTTGCGCATGAAGAATTTTCTAAGAGTAAATCAACCAAACTTACATATACTTGTACACGATTATATCCTAAAAGACTATACCTACCTATCGTATAGGTATACGAGTATATGAAGTTTCTGTGTGTAAAAGAACTTACATCGCTGAGTGGTGGACCGAAATTAACAATATGACGTACTTGTATCCCTCGAAATTACATGCCTCGTCGAGATCAAAAAAAGATGATGCTCATATAGTAAGAGTATAATAATTGCCCATGAGTTTTTAAGTTAGAATCAATCGATATTTATATCAAGGATGTCCTTTCTATAGATGATTGAGTATTACACTTAAGGACACATACCTACCTATATTGACATCTTTAAGGAGTTTGTTCTAATTTTAGTTTTGGATTTTTAGAAAATCGAGAGTAACTGAAACAGGAAGGTATTTATAAAATAAAAATAATTGATAGTGATAGGTGTATCAAAAAACAGCAAATATTCTGGAACTCCAATTTTCGTGCTTTCTAGAGCTTTGTCGTTTTGCTGGAATTTTAGTTCAACGACTACCAAAATAAGGGTGATTAACTTTCTTGCAGTAAAAATTGGATTGTCGTATTATCTCCCGAAGTGATGATGTCAATCAGACGTGGTCCCAGAAAATGTGATTTGAATCCGCAACGACTTCGTTCTTGGGGAAATTTGAAAGAGATTAAGCACGGGAATTAATCGGCAACTATCAAAGACTGAAGGATTAGAGAAACATAAGTGAAATTGAGCCAAAATTGTCCCTTAGCTTCTTCCAAATTGTTGTCTCTGTGGCGACTTTGTCGATAAATCTACCAACATTTTCACTTAGCAAGTAAAAGTCTAGCATTTTTAAATTATAAGGTTACATTTTTGAATGTAAATATTCAGCATCATATAGTTAAAGTTCAGTTCGATAATTCCTTCTACAAACTTGACAAGATCGTGATAACTCCGAGACTATACCTACTGAAATTTTTCGATTTTAATGAGACCGAGACGAGATTTACAAAAGTTTCGTCTTGTCTCTTAACCAAACCTACTTATATTTTAAAAATTAGATTTTTGAATTTTTTGACAATACATGAGGTAATTGGTGCCTAAACATAGGACAAATTATTTCATCAAAATCGTTCGACTCGTTCTTTAGAAATGTAAACGTGTCATGTCGACTTTTCGAAAAGTCCTGAATCCATTGATTCAGGAAAGACCTAGAAGCGCTTAAAGCTTTAGTTTTATCTGAATTAATACGGAATATGGTTGAAGGTGTAATGACGTGGTCACCATTGAAAGTTCATAATTTAGAGGAATTGAGGGTTTTGCCAGAATTGAAACAGTAGTAAGCCATTTAAAAAACGAAAAATTGACAAATTTGTTTGCACCTCACTGTAGGTATACACAAAAGTTAAGTTATAGGGGTTCACAACCTTAAAATAGTAATTTCAATTCCATTTCCTTCAATGCCTATCTTTTTTTTTTGTGTTTATAATCCAATTGAGAATTGAACACATATAACCGAAGGAAAACGAGATAAAAAAAAAAAAAAATATAACATAACCAAAATTTAGATCTTATTAACACAAACGTATGTTTTTTTGTTTGGTATTGTGCCAAACCTTTAGGTAGTAAAATATACGCATATCCATTGCAAAAAAGCCCTTTAAAGATCATCATCATCAACATCATCCCTTGCACTTAAGGATAATTTTTTGAGATGCTTTGCTTAGATGATTTTCTTTTCACACATTTGTTTTTTTTTTTATTATCATCGGTGTAGGTTATTTTTTTTTTTCTTAGGGGAGTTTTTGTGGTGCAACCGAATGATGCACACGGGACGTGTTGTACAATGCGAAAGGAAAGTTCAACGCACATATGGGTTGGCCTTTCGTGTTTTTACCTTCTCTTCAAATTCAACACTTCTTTAAAAAAAAAAAAAATAAAATAAAAAAGGGGTGCGAGAAATAAAATAATATATGTAGGTACAAAAATGTAGAACACGAATATATATATTTTTTTCTTTAACACAAATACCTTATAGAAAATTTAGATATACTATACATACGTGTCCTAAAAGTCCTTACAAAATGGATGTGTGTGGTTGTTATGTTATAAATGCACGCGGGACAAGGGAAGATAGGTAAGCAAAAAAAAAAAAAAAAAAATATGGCTGACTTTCGTTTTTATTAATGGTTGTTGCTTTTAGATTGTCTCAGTGTTATTGTTGGTGTAGATAGATAGATATACGTTTACGCACTTAAAAGTGCGCCATATGACTGTGTGGTTTCACATGAACAGGGTGACATTAAAATTAAAAAAAAAAAATAATAAATACAAATCATAGGTGTATATGGAACAAAATGAATGTTGTTGAATTAAGGAATTTTGCACATTCTAATTGAAATTTTTATTTTTTTTTTTGAAAATTTAAGAACATATTTGATAAATCTTTATTAAACCATTTTATACCAATCACACTATTAAAAATGATTGCGTATAGATTGTCATAATAGTAGAAATTGACATTGTTATACCGGTTTATACCAATCAGCGATAAATTAAACAAAAATATATTTATAATGATTTCGTACCTACATAAATGTGCTTTACATTTGAAAACAATCAAATTAAATTAAAACAAACAAAATGATTTACTTTAGATAGATATTTGTTTTCCTTCTTTTTATACCAATCATTCGTAAATAAGAAACATACACCTTAAAGTAGTAGATAGATATTTTGTAAATAGAAATACATGTATTTTTGAAATATTATGAAATTATAACTGGTCCAAGTTTGTAACAATCATCGATTCAGGAATAGGTTTTTAATGATTTCGTGTGAATAGCTCTTCTTGACATTTGGGAATTATGAAGAAGTTTTTCCTCTATAATTGCCTCTTAGGTACCTACTTAGCTTTTTGTATACAAATGGAATGTAAACTAAGAATCTACAAAAAATTGACGTATACCAAATGGTGAATGGTCTTTTGACCAGTTTATACCAAGAAAAAAAAAGAATTTGGTGACACAAAAGAAAGAATGATCCGTAAATAAAAACTATCACCGAAACTAGTACACAAATTTACATAATATTATGTAAATGCTTAATGATATTTAGACCAAAATTATACCAATAAAAAAATAAATTTGATATCACAAAAGTTCGTTGGGCTTAGTGACTTAAAACTCTTAACCATTTATATGTGCGTTTGTTTTGTGGACAGAGTTTAAATTTATACAAATCACCGATAAAATAAACGAAACAATTTGTATACAAATTTGGTATGAGTGCTTCCTTTCTGCTAGTGCTTGACATTCGAAAAAAATTATACAATACATATTTAAAATATGTACATTGTATTTATTATTGTGCCAATGGCACAAAGTTTTTTATTTTTACCAAAACTATTATTTGAAAAAATTCGTATGCTAAATGATTTTAAAACCGATTTATACCTTTTAAAGAAACAAAAAATATTTGATTGATTATTTCGTCTAGATTATCTAGATAAAAAGTAAAGAAGTAAGAAAGTTAGACCAGTTTATACCAATCAACTGCAAAGTAAACAAAAAAGTTTATAATGATTTCACACACAGCTGTCATACTGACACTTGAACAGAATAGAATATTTTATAAAAATGTATTAACCCTCGATACGTGTACCGTGAAAACATTGAGTTTTTTATTTATACCAATCACCGATTAGAAACAAAAAAACCTTTATAATGTTGTCGTCTAGAGAGCTCTCTTTACATTTGAAACGAATGAACTATACCTATAATATTTTTAAAAAAGTATTTTTTATTCGAAATATGTCGAAAGGTTTTTCTTTATACCAATCAATCGTAAATAAATACCACCAAAACAAGTATAAAAATAAATGAAAAAGTGTATTTAATTTCATTTTTTTATATTTAGTTTCGTTATGACTGAGTTAGGTTCTGAATAATATTCAACCAAATTTTTGCAAAGGTTCATAAGTTCACAGGAAAGAGGTCTAAAATTTTTGACTAATCCGGATTGTAAAATAAATTCACAAACAAATATTTTTCTTTATGAACTTTGATACTGAGCCAAAATTTATATGTATTGCATAACTAAATAGTACTTTACTAAGAGACTGCGAAACCAGACTTTAGTCTTTCTGGCAACAAATGTCTTCTATCTCGATCAATTAATTTTTATACCATTTAAAGAATTAGTAATCAAAAAGATTATATCTATGGACTTATATGCAAATTCAACCTTCAAAGAAGCTTCTCATTTCATCATACACCATAATTGCCCTTCCCCGCATCATACCTATCCCCTCGAAGTAACACAGTAAACACAAAAAATTGCTTCCTCATCGCACGGGCTTGACAGTAGGTACCTATTCCAAAGATGCTTGCTTTCATGCAAACAACATAATGCTGATGTTAGAATGTAGGCATATAAACTCAAATTTGCATTTCGCAGCAATTTGCCGCAACTTCAATTTAAAATATGAAAGATTTCTTCGTCTATAGAAGCTGACGCATCATCGTGTCTGTCGTGTATTGCGGATGCGACGCAAACGCAATTCTATGTGAGGTTCTTAAAATTCACTTAATAATTTTCTTCTACATACATATGTATATGAGGATGTATTTTTCTTTAAACTAAATATTTTTTGTTTTAATTTGCTATAAAACCCGCGTAGTTAAAACATATAGGTCTACCTATACTACCATCATCATTATCATCAGAGACTCCAAGTGTGTTTCCCATATATTTCCATAAGGCTAATTCTGCGTTTGATCTTAAGCCGCCTTCTCTCTGGAAGTATCTGCGCGGCTTAACCGATCGCCACTCAGTCACGGCTCACGGCAGCAGCAGCGCAGCAGCATCACCATCTCCAAGCCGTCGGTCGATCGTCGCCGCTGTGCATTTAAAAAAAAAGCCGCCAAATATGAGTAAAGCGGACCGCGCACGACGATAAAAATGAAGTAAGATGAAAGTAATGTACTTACTTACAAATTTATTTATTGATGATCATCGGTTGGCGGCGATTGCACTATCCGGCCGGCCGGCTGTGCTGATGCTGTAGCTGGAATTGGCTAATATTATATCGGAGGGAGGTGAGCGACGAGTGGCTGTAGCAACCAACAGCGCGGTAGGTATTCGCGCATATCTAACTATATAAGTTGGCCAATGTATCTTTTTTTTTTTTGTTGCGTTTTTATTGGAGCGGCTTTGGCTGATTGCGCGCTCGAATCTGCGCGCGCGCACGCTACCCACCAGCGGGGGGTGGGTGGATCGGTTAAATATGTTGATCGGCGCTCGAAGGTGCCATTCGCACTGTTCACCCTCTCTACTTATGGATATTTGTGCTGAGCGGAACCTTTTGATAGCAGCCGACCGACGACCGACGACTTTGTGGGAATTCCGGTGCGCCGACATGTGAGTGGGCAGTTGCTATATCTATACTATAGAGCGAGCTAACCACTTGTTTGATACCGGCCGGCGCGGTGCAGATCGAGTAGGTAATCTATCGATTTATTTACGACGGCACTGGCGTGCTACGTGTGTGTTCTAGCCGCTTAACTCACAGCCGCGTGGCCCTCTCTCTACTTGAAAAGTTATGTACACTTACAGTATGTATAATATGCAACTCTGAAATGGATTGAGGCAAAGACTGCCACTTTAAGTGTCAGGCTATATTGATTGTTGACTCCGCCTATATTAGAGCTCCCGATGGCGTAAGAATTTTCCAAATTATATGCATTTTCACAAGCCCCCAGTTGACATGAGTTCCTCAAACACAAGAGAACTTTGACCACATATACATAATTGTGTGACAAAGTGTCAGTCAGTGTGCCGTTGATATAGAGGTATGTATGTATATAATGTTTATAAGGTGAAGGGTCTGCTTTTCCAACTCAAGTATCTGCACCCATCAGTAATGAGTGTAATTTATATAAAATTTTTTTTTTTGTTACCCATATTTTGCCCAAGGCATGTGAGTTCTCGCACCTGACGAATATATTATATCGATGGAAAAGAAATTAATTTTGTTTTTTTTTTTCACCAAGGAAGAAGGGTTGTTGGTTAAAGACTTGAAGGGATGTTTTGACAGAATGTCTTTTAAGGTATAAAATCTGGTAAGGTAAACCTATCGATCTCCATTATTTATATCCATGTTTAAAATATTGCAGTTTAAATTGCACACTTTCAACACGAGAAAAGTAGTAATTTTTTCTTGTTTAAGACTTAAAAGTTTTAAATATGTCAAAATATATCAAGCCTCTTTTGAATAATTTGATAGATGATATATAGCTTCACGAAAACATCATGGTGTCTTTGTCTAGTCATATATAACTTATAAATTAATGAAATAAAGAAAATTAGACTCATCGGCAAAGAGAAAGAGTTTAGAAGGAGGTAACTGTTTTTTTTTTGTCAAGCCGTGAAATCAATGTTGGACAAAGACTTTCTTGGAAGGAAAACAAAGTTAACTTCAAGACTTCCGCTCGAATCGTAATCGTAATTATTCTTAATGAAAGAATTACTTTTCGATTTAAGCTCTTAAGAAAGCCTAAACAAGTCGAATAGGCTCTGAGTTGAATATATTCAGAACTCTTCGATTTAATTTTAAAATATACCTCAGCGCTGAGATGTCATATGCAAAGAAAAAATATGTCAAATTACTTGAAAAATAGTACATAATGAAGTTTGGAGAATCAGAGACTATAGTGACTGACACTAGTGTTCTAGTTGTTAATTTTTGCAGGAAAGGGAGGAACCTAAAATTTTGAGTCAAGCACTATATATCATGAAAAGAACTACTTTAGCTGAATTTTCTAATATTTTCTTAGGTGCCATAGGCTGGGATTCAACTCCAGAACCTTCCGAGTCCATTAGCTATAATGCCAAGGGACACTCCTTTGTTTTCCTCCTTGCTATAACACATTTGACTCTAGACTCATAGGACACGCTCTAAGCTGACTGAAAAAAAAAAAAACAAGTTTATTGCCCTGATGTGGGTATCTAATAAAAACATCTTTTAAGTTAAGGAAGAAAAACTACTAATGGCATTGTGCTTTTAAAGAAGTACGATATTCTAAAAATTCAACCTGTGACTGCAACTGCAACACATTTATAAAATTTTTGAGGATATTGATGCATTATTTCTAAACGGCTAATGAATGAACGGCTAATGCTACAAAATTGTGAAAATACTCTTTTAGAAGCAGCTAGTCGCTCGTCACTAATTGACGACTCTTGGTATCCCTCTTAAGAAACATCACATCTCTGACTACATGCCATAAATCTACTGTTCCATAAAATCAGATGCATTGACTAAATCAGCTTTGGAAAAATACCTCCGAAATTGTTTTAGAAAAAGCGGCAGACATTTTGGAAAAAAATGCCGGAATTTGAAAAGGAAATTTCAGAAAATAAAATGGATTGAAATAAGTTAGTTCCCTTTTATTCAAAAATTATTCACAATTGCTATTTTGCTGAAAGGAATATTTTCACTTATTTCTAAGATGATTCTTGATAACAAAATTTCCCAAGGGAAACAAAACTGCGTGAAAATTATTTCTCTAATAGCTGAACAAAAATGTCAAATAACAAAATAATAAAAATTCGATGTGAAAAAGGAGAAATAATATCAATAGATAGGGTTCCCGAATCACCCCTACTAAACCGATCCGACCTAGGGTTCAAATTAAATACATTATACTCAAAAAGCTAAATTTTAAAAAGTGCAAAAATAAGTTAGTCGAGATTCTTATGGCTTCATATAACTGTTACACAAAAATGCAGATTTTTGTTATAAAAAGTATTAGTTTTCGACTTTGAAAAAAGGTAAAAATTAGGTAAATCAATCTGCTTCTCATGGCCTCATTTAACAGAAGGTACCTATTACATTTACAAATCATTTTTTGTTTTTTTTTTTTTTTTTTTTGAAAGAGAAAATATAAAACCTTGACTTGTATTCTTTCGTGGGCATTAATTTTACCTATCAATAGTCAATAGATTAAATAAATAAATAAATGCCCACCAACGTATTCAAATTATGCTAAAAAAAAACTAACGTTTTAAGTTTTATTGTCACTTTTTTTTATTAAAAATTAATTTTACGAAAAAAACAAAATGAGAGTTTCTGTGAACCTATAAGACAAAACTAGAAGTAGGTACATAAAATAATTTCTCCCTCACAGTGAAATAATTTACAAAAGATCAATAGAAAATTATAATAATACCACTGAACCCACAGCTATATGTTAACCATCTATTGAACTGTTTGACGACTTAATCTTTAGCGACCTAAAAAATCGAGTGAAATATTAATATCTATTCTTCCCAAAAACTACATAATTAAATATTGGAAACAATCAATCTACATTAAAAGCAAGTAAGTTTTGCCATTGGCGGTGAGGAGCTCCAACTCCTTCCCTATCTATCTCTACCTTTACCTTAACTGTTGACACTAAGTCTATGATTAACATTATAAAAAACAAATGTTCAATAAATGTGTTGTTTTTTTTTCAAGTTTATAATATGTAGATTATGTAGTTTATTCCGACACTTTTATTCAAACAATATTTGATTTATTTATCGAGTTTGTAAAGACCTAATAACTTTTAAACCAAAATATAGAAGAAGAAAATAAAAAAAAAAAAACTATTCTTTGCCAACATTTTAATTAATTAACAAAATTTGAATTTAAAACCTTTTAAAATTGATATTATTGGCACTGACATAATTATCTTTAAGATAAATTTACATAATTTAACTCGAAATATACGAGTATGTATGTAGCTAGGTATGGAAAATTTAATCAAATATTCATTGTTTCGATGAATTAAAATTGTTGTGAATAACAATTATAATTATATTATGGGATAGACGACAAAATAAAGTTTCAGAGAAAATGAGAGAGTTCCTAAATTATGGAACTGGATTTAAGAACTAAGAATATAATAAAGTTTGACATTTAGAATAAAAAATAATTATATAAATGTTCCCTTCCCTTATAAAGTAAATAAATATTTATAAATTTGTTTAAAAAAATTCTAATAATGCTACATTAAAAAATTCGAGCCGATAAAAAATTTTCTCAAATTGAATTTTATCACAAAAATAGCAATATTTTTTATCAAAATATAAAACAAAAAAATAATTAACAACAAAAAAAAATATATAACAAAATTAACTTAACTTTTTAAAAGTTAAATTGGTATAAAGAAATTGTACAGTATTATCAATTCATTTGGAAAAAAATCAAAATTGAAAAAATTTCTTATATAATTTTGGCTTTTTCTGTTTTTCAAAAATGAAAATGTTTTTAAAATTTTCAATTAACAGATAAAACGTACAGTACTTACAAATCCATGTTTATCACTAATATTATTTGTTAGTTTCAACTTATGAAATGAGACGACTTTTTGCATCCATTGTTCACCGGTTGTTGGTGAATCTGGATGGATATACATTCGTTTTGGCATTTCTGGATCAGCTTTACCAGCTACCATCCAACGACTGTAAAGAAAAAAAAAAAACAAATTAATGATTTCAATTAAATTTTGATATTTTTTTTCAAATTTAAATTATAAAACTAAAAATACAAGTTAATACAGTCATAAAATTATTTTGTTGTTTGTCCTTCAATCACGCCCGAACGACTGGAGCGATTTCGCGATTTCGATTAAATTTAGCTGATAAGTCGAAGTAGTGAAATAGAATATTGAATACTTTTTATAATGCAATGAGGTTGCGCTTGTAAGTTTAATAACTACAATTTAATTTCATAATAATATTGTAAGTAATACAATAACAACAAAATTAATTTAACAGTGAGAATATTTTGGAAGACTTGAAATCAAAATTCTGTGAATAAAAATGTCTTTGAAATATCGACGGTTAAAGTACAAAATTTCAAAAGAATATATTATACAGCCATTGACAGCTAATTAAAAACGATTCTATTTTAGCTAACTCTGATTTAACTCAGCACTGAAAAATTGAGCATGCTTAACTTTTAAGGCACTGTCTAACTAAAAAGTTTAAAGACCAGATTATCACTTGGAAAATGGAGATATCCCGAGTTTGGTGGATGAACTTGAATCAACCTAAAAAATTGTTTTTCAATCAAAAGCTATATTTTATCTGGACCTTAAGTGTTCTAAAAAAATATAATAAAAACACTGAGAAAAAAAAACTTGTTCATACTTTTCTAAAAACTGTCTGTAAACTCATGGAACTTTTTTTTTAGTTTCTTGTCAGAAACAAAAATTTTGAGAACTTTAACAGTAGCGTAAATCTAGCACAATCAAACAGAAAAACACTTCACTTCGAAGGGCAAATTTATGAACACCAATGATTCAATCAGGAGTCTACCGTCGAGGAACGGCGCCGCACGGTAGAAGAAGATCTTGGTCCTATTGCGAACTAAGCGTGTGAATAGGTCCTATTGCGAACTAAGCATGTGAAACAAAGGCAGCTAGGTAGGGATAGAATATCTTTTTAGCTGGCTGAACACCAAGTCTGAAGCTCCGAACAGTAGATTTGACCCGTCTTAGTAAAAAGAAGGCGCCTCTTCATTTCAGTTGATTTGAGATAAATGCATTTTAATGATTTCGCTTTTCGTGCCTTCAAATAAAATCATTTCGAAATTTTAGAAATACGATTTCTTAAACAAAAGAAAAAGTATTATATGAGAAAGCGTGAATATACATACCTACTTAGCAAAATGGATCTGAGAAGTTTCTGCTCAAAATAAGAAATTTGCATTCGTGATTTTGAACCATTTGCATTTGGAAACATGAATTTTAAGCTTCATACAAAAAAAAGGAACGGTTCTAAATATTCGTCTAAATTATTTTTTGAATTTTTACAATTGCGTATGATCGAGTATGTTTAAAAAAAAATCAGAATACGCTAGGTAAAGAGGAGATATCCCAAACTAGGCATATTGTTGGGTGATCAGATACATAAACGAACTGATTTCTCAGAAGATCCCTGACTTATAATCCTAGTTTTCATTTGTTAAATCGATATTTTAAGGAATCTATTTATAAAATAACTTACCTATTATGAAACTTATATCGGTAATCATCAGCCGCAACAATATCCAACAGCAGAATATATTTCGCTTTTGCATCCAGTCCCGAAACCCGAAATTTCATTTGCGGAAACATTTGTCTGGAATTAAAAAAAAAAACAAAAAATTGAATTAATTTTCAATTTTTAAACGAGAGTACATTTTTTAATTATATTTAAAAAGAATAAAAATATGATCACAAAAAAAAACTGACAGAAATTATAAATATACCTAAAACAAATACCCAAACTTGATCATTATTCAAAGTCGTTCATCATCTACACATCGTTGTCGTCGTTGTTGTCTCTCAATTGATTGTTTTCCATGGGCGGTTGCGGGCATTTCCCACCCATATAATTATCATAATATTGGCCCCCATCTCTCGTCTGAAACCAAGCGCCGGCCGCTCTGCCACCGCCACCGCACAGATTTCATTTGTCCAATTTGTTGGTGCAAAGAAAAGAGCTCCAATTGCATCATCTCCATCATCACCAACAAAACAAAGCAACAAAAAAAAAAAAACTAAAAAAAACCAGCAAATATGAAAATTATATCTTTGGGCCTACAATCACTCAATCTTAAACCAACAACGCGTACAACATGATCGCAGCAGCAGCAGCAGCAGCGGCGGCGAGGCGGCGGCAATGTCCAGGTCATGAATCAAATTTAACGAACGGACGTCGTCTACAGTCCATTCGTCTGTCTGTCTGTCCGTCCGTTCGTCTAAACGGAAGAATCGAAAACCGAGAAGAAAAAAAATGAATTACGAGAAAAAATCAGAACACGATGAGTTCAGGGCGCGCAAAGTGAAAAGTGAGACTTACTCCCCATCACCTTATTTACCCCCCACCCACCTGTTTGAAATCTTGGGATCAGATGAAGGCACTTTGCTGCGATACTCTACCATTATGAAAAATTCTTTACTTCGATATTATTGAAGACTTGGCGCCAGTTAGCTCCCCATTTCATTGTCCAACGTAAACTCCTCCAGTATAGAGCCGCGAGAGATTTTTTGACGTCGCGTCGTCGTCGTCGCCGGGAATGAGAATGGACACGGGAGAGGGGGTAAGGGAACGCAAACGGGAAGCCATTGGGAATGGGATTCAAAGAGGAAGCTACCTAACTGCCCATTACCATATCTCTCTCTTTTACTCTGACCAGACCGAAGGATCCCGTGAAGTCATGATGATCATCATGATGCTGCTGCTGGTGATGGTGCTCGAAATAGTTGGCGCAGCCACACGCGCTTCTTTTTGCTGTTACATCAAGACAACAACTTCGTCAGTGGCCTCATTTCCACAGAGACGCCAGACACCACAGACCTCGTCGCTCGTTCGAATCGAGTTCTGTTCGCGTTTAGCAAATCGAAAAGGGTAACCCACCTTTAACACGTCGCGCGAGCGGCTGTTTAGGTTTTACCAATTCTCGATGATGAAGGTATCTTTTTAACACTCTCTATGCCTCGAGATACTGACTGACTGATGCACTTGGTCAAGGACCAGATTTTTTTTTCGATTTTTCATTTGTGACGTTTTTGTTGCAAAATTTTGGCCAAAAAAGTTTTTTAAACTTCATTCCTATCAGGAGTAAGACTACTCTAAGGCTTGTTACCAATTCCAACAAGGAATGTGCTGCTGCTCCTGGTGCTGTTGATGTTTTCTGTTTGCTGTTTCTGTTGCGTCCAGGCGCGCAACACAGATAATCATTTTTCGAAATGTCTTGTCTTACATTGAGGAATGAGTGTAGAGTGTTTCGTGTTTGTCAGTTTTCTTTTTTGTTCGTTTTTTTTTTTATATTATTGTCCAGCAAAATATCTCTGTCGATCACGACAATGATGATGATGATGAGAACTGATGATGGGTCTGGTGGTTCAACTTCAGCCAGCCCATCATCAATGTGGCGACAGCGCTGGAAACATTGTCCAAGAATACCTATATCTACCTAACCTACCTACATGTATAAGAAATGCGCCAGGCCCAGGGACGAGGAAGAATATCAAAAACAACCAAAAAAACAAACTTTACGAGCGTAGAAGTTGATAATTCGATGATGTGGTATAATGCGGACGTTTATTCATTAATTATTGGTTGTGCTGCTAAGAAATCGCAAATATTTCCTGTGGAGAGTTATAAAAGCTGTTTGGCTTTTGGTTTTTGTTGCCTTTTTTTTTACCCCGATTGTGGTCGACAGCAGTTTTGTGGGATTTTAATGATGTAAAAGGTCCTGGTCCTTTGCACGCCGAGAAGCAGCCGTCATGAAAGTTTGATTTGGATATTATTGTTTTTTTTTTTTTTTTTTTGGTTTTTATTTGGAAGATGATAGATGGAAATGAGAGTTGTTGATGACACTTTTCACAGTTGGAGTTTGGAATCGTTGAAGATTTTACTTTCTTGTATAGCCTTGAATCAGTACGCAGCATATAGGTATCGGAAAAGATGATTTATAATAAGAAGTTTTTTATTCCATGGTTGAACAAAATTTTATTTTATTTGTTTAAAATTGGAACTAGTCTGCAGTAAAATGGTTTTCGGAGAATCTTCAATAATTCGAAGTCAAAGTTTGAGAGGACTATGTCTTGTAAAATTAAACTTTTAGGAAAAAAAATATTAAATGCTCTTTTGCTGTTTCATTTGCAGTAGAATATTAAATGAATTTCGGGCGAAAAAAAATTGTCTGACATATAGAACCATAATATAACTTCTCATAGCTATAAAAATTCAGAGAAATGGCTGCTTTGAAATAAGCAGAAACTTTCAAAGAGAATAAAAAAGACCCCTGAAAAGCTAGAAGAGGATAATAAATTTCAAAACCTCTCAATCGAAAAATCCACAGAAAAATCGTTATCAAGTTTTAATCAAATTTTTGGAAAGCTGTTTGTAAATGATTTGCTTGAAAAATGGTAATAACTAGAAGAAAGAACTTTAAAAAATACTTAGACATCAAACAAAAAAAAATTTAAAGTAGTTGATTATGTCATTCAACACAACACAACACAACACAACACAACACAACACAACACAACACAACACAACACAACACAACACAACACAGGAGTCACAGGAAAACAACCTCTGACGATGGTTAGTTCATATAGAACAAAATAAAAATGGCGCCCAAGGCTATTCAGTTGTTTCTCTTGATATTTTTTAAACGCACTCATGCTATATATCATTATTGTTTGGGTGAATTTATTTTTCATTCGTGCGAAATATGTATACATATTATGCGATATTCACAAAAAACGAAATTTTGTTTACTCACAAAATCGAAAGCACTGATTCAAATTTAGGTTTTCTTTAAAAAAAAAAGAAGATAAAACAAACTCTTCATTAAAATTCAGCTTTGTCGAAATTCCCTTTTTTTTAATTTTCCTGATCTACAGTTTCAACGGACTATGGTGTCGCGTCCAATGAATCTAGTACAAACAAAAATGTTTGTTTGGTTTATAATTTGATCTAAATAGATTATTATCATAAACTATGATCAATTTCAAACACCACCACACCAAATATTACTATCTTAGTTTATTAACCTCAAGTGGTTGGTATTTTCCCAAACAAATCTTCAGATAATTACTCAAATCTATTCACAAAACTATAGCAACAGCGGTAGTGGTGGTGCGGTGGCGTGGCGCGTTGTGGCGGCACAATGACATGCAGGTCATATTAAAAAAAAAATAAAGAAAAACATAGGTCATCTTCGTCATAAGAGGCACCCAAGTCCCATGCCTTCCTATTATGGTTCGTACTCAACTCAACTTATAGAATGACAGCCACTTATCGGAATTGAATGGTGATCTTGTGATTTATGATCGTAACAAAAAACACAAAGAATGGTGATGAAATTTTGGTTGATTAGAAGCAATAAATAATCCACTTTTAGACGGGATAGTGACAATTTTAATGAATTGGTCGCTCTCTTCAAGTGGAGTATAAACAAACAGATCATATAGCGACTTTCGACATATGAGGGTAATGTTTGGTTTTTTTTTTTTTAATTTTTTGAAGAGGAAGATCGTTTTTGTTTTCGTTGTGTGTGTCGGCGGAAGATTATAATTAGTGTGATAACAACAATCTATTGGCAATTTTAACATTATTGAACCTTTTTTTGTTTCCTTTTGGAGCGATCACACAAAGAGCGACTTTGGCAACAGACAATTTCGGTCAATGAAACTAAAAGATGGTTCAAGAAATGCACTGAAATGATAAAATTGAGTGTCAATTTTGATATTGTTGACATAAGGATAAATAGAAAGACCGCATGTAGGATTTTTTTTATAAAAAAGTCATTAAATTCTTTTTAAAAGTTGAATTTGATTTAGGTTCTGAATATAGAGATCGAAGACACCTTATCTGGTGCTGGTTCATATATGACTCTCGTCTTCTTGTCGGTAATCAGAACTCGGAATCATAAAACTCTTTATATTAATATTGACATATTGCCCCTACTCATAGAAATAGAGCTTGAGATTAAGCAAGATTGAAACTAAGAAAATTAGAAAAAAAAAAAATAGTCCGAGTTCCAACAAAGCTGAATTCTCGTCGAAAGATTTAATTGTAGACTCAAAACAATTAGACAAAAAAAATCCTAAGCTACAGTAAACTTTCCACAAAGCTGAATTCTGGTGGAGAGATTCAGGGAAATTAGAAAAAACAAAATATTAAGCTTCAGTAAAATTCCCCCATAGCTGAATTTTGGTGGAGAGATTTAATTGGTTCAGGAAATTTACACAAAAAAAAATACCAAGCTGAATTTCGGGGGAGAAATTTGATTGTAGGATCGGAAAAATTAAACAAAAAATTACAAGCTTCATTAAAATGCCTACAAAGACGAGTTCTGGTGGAGATTTCATTGTTAGCTCAGAAAATATAAATAAAAAAAAAAGTTTTTAGTGGAGAGATTTAATTGTAATTATATTAGATACCAAAAAAGACCCAAACTCTAAAATTCCCACAAAGCTGAATTCCGATGAAAATATTGAATTGTAGGCTCAGGTAAATTAGAAAAAAAGAATCCCAACCTTAGTAAAATTCCCACAAAGCTGATGTTTGGTGAAGAGATTTATTTGTAGCTATGATAAGAATTTCATGAAAAATAAACCTAAATTTGAAATGTTTTAAAACGGGTACATTTTTTTTTGTAAATAAGTATCTCGAAAACTATCAGTTTATTTGGAGAAATGTCAAGGCAACCTGATGCTTATAAACTCACACAAAAAGGAAAAGGTACAAGATTTCAAATTTTTTTTAAATGTTATTTCAATCCGATTACTCAAGGATCTATACCTACTGACTCTGACATACCCAAGAATTTTAATAGATTTCTCAATGCTCACACAATTTATTCAATAACCATCATCAATATTAAAATTCACTTTCAAATCCCATTCAAGCTTTCAAATTGTTAAAGTATTCATTCTCACAGTTTAATCGATTGCCACCCAGATTGGATATTTTTGTTCAAAAGATTTCAACATTCTAGGAAAGACAAAAAAAAAAACATACGATTCCATCCACCTAAGAGACAAAAAATTCAAATTGCAACCTTCACAGAAATTAACAAAGGTATTATGATGATGATAATAATCATCATATGCCTTATAATAACGTAAAGCTGATATTTTATTCCGAACTCATATAATGACAAAAAAAAAATGAGAACTAAAAATTCAAATAAAAAATAATAAAAATATAATTCCTACATCGAAAGTGACAGCTTTATGTGCCATGCGAAAGAATAGACCACCCGACGCACTGTTCCACAAGAATTATAATACAAGACATCCCCGAAGTCATCATATTATAAAAATCTCTTTATATTGTGTGGCAAGGAGTTTTATTAAAGTTCCAACTATTTCAATCCCAATACCAGTTTTCAACCTTTTTCCCATCATCAACTGTCAAATCACCTCGACCACCATCGGAGGTAAAGGCAATTTAATTGCATTTCAACAATTATTATCCCTATAACTGAGGTATGGTAGGTACTATTGGCATTTCGAAAAATCGAGCGTGTAAAAGTGTGCGTGTGCGTGTTATTACGGGTGGGGATGGGGGTGGAGAAAGAGTATATGTCAACCATAATGCACGCAAACTCTTCACCATTGTGTTTTTATTTTTTATTATTTTTTTTTGTGAAGCTACCAATCATTTCTTCTGCGCTTTCTTGGTTTTCAAATAGGACAGATTTTGTAGGATTTTGTTATTGCTAATCAGGGTTGCCACTAAGACGCAATATTTTTTTTAATTGAAATCGAAGAAATCTCAGATTTTTTTTCAATTATTATTGAAGAATGGAATGGCGAAAAATTTAAAAATCGATTTTTATGATTTTGCAAATATTATTAACACTTGACACAATTGTATCAGTAATGACTCAATTGTGTCAGTAATGACAGAAGTGTAAATAATAGTTTACACACACAACTTAAATTAGCTTCGAAAGTTTCTTTTTTGTCACAGTTAAGGACTATCAAATATGTCATTCATGGCTTTAGAAAGAAACAAGCTGCGTCAGTAAATCAAACACTGTCTAAGCCCATCCATTGTACGAAATTTCGAAATGAATTACTATTTCGCACTGGAAAATCCATCAAATCCAATCAAATTTGATATCAATATCAATTGTGACATACAAACCTTTATAATTGGAAGTTTATGAAAAACACGTGCAAATTTTCAAAAGAAAAACAAATCACCTGGCAACCCTGTTATTCATATGGCCAGTTGTGTTGTAAACCCCGTGCAGCTTACTATACTACTGGTGGTTATATGTTCGTACTTTGATAGTTCGTTTTCTTTATTCGTAAACGTGATTATAATTCGCAATCAATGATTATATTGTATATTAGTGCGAATATGTGTGCGATAACAATTAGGTAGATACGATGTATAAGAAACATATATAAATTCTGGTAATGAAATAATGGCGATTTGAAGACGTGACAATGTGATGCATAGAATTTTAAATGAGATGCAGGGTGGGAATAAGTGCGCATGGGCTTTTGATGCACACACACATTATGGGAAGGTCGTTGGAAGCCATAAAATATGTATATTGTCCTTGGAAAAATTGTTATTTTTTTTGTTGAATTTATTATGTTTATTTACATAAGCAGATTTGTGTAAAGTTTTGTTTGATTCATACCTTTCTTTTGAGGGAAAGGTATGAAGAACAGGAATACTCAATGACCCCTGGTAGTTCATACTGCGAACAGATGGATCTACATATATATACACCATGGAATTTATTGCATGGAGTGGCTCGCTGTAACTTGTAAGAAACTCTTGGCAACAAGTTGATCCAGTTCAAGTGTTTTTTTTACTGAAAAACTTGCAGGTAAGACGTAAGTATCAAATCGCATTACAAAGCAACGAATTTTATGTATTTTTTCAGTTTATCACTACTTCGCAACTTATTTTTATATAATTTCGCAAAATTTTATCACGTCTTTATGTCATTTAACAATTTTTTATTTTCCATTATTTTTATTTATTTTGATATTTTATGAATTGGCTTTTTATTTCAAATTTTCACCTCGATTGGGCCATTTCGCATTAAATTCGCAAAATTTAATCTAGCTTTTGTTTTTTAACTGCATTGCAAAATTTATGTAATTGTGCTAACTATACAAATGTTAATTAAACAAAATATTGCAAAACTAAAAAAATTGCTTAATAGAGGGAAGGAACAATTTCGCAAAAATTCGCAAAAACATAATTTGCGAAATGATAAAGCTTTGAACAAAATCAAAGCCTTATGAAAAATAGAAAATGAAGCATTTAGATATTATTATTAAAATGAAGTGTGCAATGAAAATTCTCGGAAAAAAACTATTGAATAATTATCAGTTTGCGAAAAGTTGCGAAAGGGATTAATTAATTTTTATTAAATATGAAATGAAAACTCACGGGAAAACTTTTGCCAAATTATGAAGTGATTGAAATTAAAACCCTTTGGAAAAGATTAACAAATGAGAAATATAAAATGAAAACTCTCATAAAGAAATTATTAATTTGCGAAATAACATAGTAAGCTTACAACTTGAGGTCTTTAATTTGTACCATATGAAGAGTCTGAGCAAAATCATAGATCTCATGAAAAATTAGTTTAAAAAAAATCATTGTTGTTCAATGCGACAAGTGAAAGTATACTCATGACAAAACTAAAAAACGATATGAAAATTTGGCGAAAGATAATATATTTAATTTTGATAATTCAGAAAATTGATATGAAAAACTACTGGGATGGTGAAAAAAAAAATGCGAAAAAAGACTAATTCAGTTTTGATCAATAAAAAACGCCAAATAAAAGAAAGTGATGAAACTCTTACGAAATAATTATGAAGCGAAAAAGGTCAATGATGTTTTAAAAATTAGCAAATAAAATTTTGATAAAATGCGAAATATGAATTAAAAACTCGAAAAGAAATTATGATACGAGATGATCACGTAATGGTCAAAAAAATCTTTTGAAAAATTGCAAGAAAAACAATTTTTGTTTTGATAAAAGCGAAGGTGGAGTTGTGAGCAAAATCCGGAAAAGCTGCGTAAAAGACAAATCTACATTTGATCAATGCGAACTAAAAAAACTTCATAAAAAAACAATGGCGGAATGATCACGTTGTAAACATAATCAAAGTATGTAGACTGACGAAAATGCGTAAGAAAAAAATTGAAACTAACAATGATAAATTAAATTTTAATAATTGTAAAATGGACAATGCAAAAAGCAAAGAAACTATTGCGAATCATTAAGCTTTGTTTAAAATAAAATACCTTTTAGAAAATTGGGTAAAAATAAAAATGCGAAATATAAAAAATAAATGCGAAATAAAAAATTACGTAAAAGAAAAAATTGTTTGTGATAAATGCCAAATTGAAAAAAGGACCATTGCAAATCAAAAAATGATCAAATTGTGAATAAAATCAAAAAAACTTGTGAAAGTTCCGCAAAAAGGCTTTATTACTTTTGATATATGTACGTACATACCTATGAGAAATGAAACTCGTGAAGAAATTATTTGGAAATCACACGATGAGAGTAAATTAAAACGAACAAACTTTTAATAAAGTTGTGAAACTATTGCACAAAAAAATCACGTTGCGATAAAATCAAAGAAAAATACAAAATTTCATTTTGATAAATAAATGCGAAATAAAATTCAAATACGAATTTTAACGAATTGTCATCGATTTTTCCGTTTGCCTGTAGACTCTGTCAAAATAATTTTATTTTTACTTAACACAGAAATAACCTTGCATTGCAATTGAGACATTTTATTTAAAATACTTGCAACTCTTTAACAAACTTATACATTTATTCTGAGTAATTTCCATCATCATCGTAATTCTAAAGAATAAAACATGCAACAAAAAAAAAAACCTATCAAAAAAATGCATTTCCTTTTGTTTGATCACCTGCCAGCCACCAGCCCAACCAAACCAAGTGTTTGTCTGAATTCTTTAAAACTTATCCAAAAGTGACGTTTCAACTTTTTTTCATTCTATACACAACATTAATTCAAAAACAGTTTTTGCACACTCTGAGTAGCATGTTTTTTGTTTCTTTCGTTTCAAAAGTAAAACTGTGATGGGTATCCCCTCTGGATGCATCAAAATTCATCTTCTTCCAATTTGACACGGCACTTCACAACTTTTAAAGCGATTTTGATAAGATTGCCATCCCCTTTTGGATTTTTTTATTTTTAAGTTTGGAATATGAAGTTCCTCAAGAGTGACCACCTTGTCCGTCACTGTTTACACAGAACAAGAATTGACTCCACTGTTACCCAATGACACATTTATCACGATGCACCGATCGCCAAAGAAGAGGGGTCGGTCTTCCACTTTTTCTCAATAATAGTTTTATTTTATTTTTTTCAAATTCAATTTTTTGATTGCCGAATATACATAGGGGGTCCATTTGATTAGCATGTTTTTGTTTTTTTTTTTTGTTATGTAAATTTGATCACAATTTTCTTTTGATAAGAATTTGATTGTGAAATTGGCATAAGTTTTATATGAAAATAATCGTCATGGACAGGTGCAGGTTAATACATTCGTCGTCGTTGAATTGCAAAATGTGCGATCAACAAAGAAATTTATTTGACAAATAATAAATGGGGTTGGTTGTGTAGGTATGTAGATATCTGATGGATACCTTGAGATCTATCTCCATCTTTGAATCTTTTTTTTTATATATTTTTTTTTTTTGGTTGGCATTTTAATTGGATTTGATTTTTATACAAATTAAATAAACGGTTGGTATCGTTTTTTTGTTTGTTTTTGTATCTACATATTATATTTTTTTTTTTATGTGCGGCGTCGTTAATTAACCCGACAGGTGTATTGAGAAGGAATGTAGCGCCTTGTGCCGTTCATCCTGTTCGATCGAGTTCTTAAAGCAGCCGGTGAATTTTTATTAGAAAAGATGACGATGACGAAGGCGATGATGATGATGATGCGAATAGATAAGACAAAGAAGATATACGCAATACAAAAAAAAAAATTGTAAACTAAACAAACAGTAGTGTGACATTTGTGTATATTTATTCTCTCAGGGATATTTTTATACTTTAAGAGGTCTTTTTACCTGCGAGGCAAATATAATGATATATCCTTCAATAAATAATAAATTTTATCGACAGCCAGACAACATACATAGGTGAACACGCCTTTTGTTAGCGTTGGCAGTTATAATAGTGCAGACGTTTTGCTCGACGTTTGTCTTCTTCCTGCCATTAGAGATCTTTATCTCTTCGATTGGACGTGTGTTAACATAGTCTATGAAAGGAATTTACAACAAAATGTATATTTATCGATGCATCAGGGTGGTCAATGGTCATACATATTATCATCCCAAAGGAAATAAGGAATTCAAAATACACGGCGTAAATTGGTTTTAATGGCTTTCCTATACAAGTATATAAAGGTTGAAAATAAAGTTATTAAAATTCGATTAAGACTATAATATACGCGCAGAAAATAGATTTATTAACAACAATGGTCGACGGCGCACTGTTGTGGAGACCTCCTCCTATAATGATCTAATATAATAAGTGAGGAATAGAAATCTTGTATAATTTTGTTAACATGAAGGTCTGAAATGGAAACATTTTTTTTTTGTTTGTTTATGAAAGTATAATTGGATTTTTAATGGCTAGTTTCAAAGTTTTCAAAATCTTTTGATTAATCAAAAAAAAAAATCGTGATGATGCAGAATATACATCATGCAGTCTGAAATGGGTTATTGTGCCTTCCGAAAGGTATTTTATTTTCCATATCGTCAAATCATGGAGTAAGTACTAATAAAAACTATCAAGCGTATTTAATAGATTTTCTACTAGTTATTTATCTAGATATGTAGTTCAAATATGCTTTATTTGATTAAATAAAATATTACATCACCTAAGGTTTAGACAACCAAGTTCGTTGTCTAAAGTTAGATAGCTCTTAAACATCAAATAGAAATGTTTATTTATAACGGTGACGGCTGTCTAAAGTTAGACAACGTTTATAAATACGACCGTGTTAGTTCTTCCATTCTAAAACACGTCAAGTCAAAGTCCTAAAAATCGATTTTTACGAAAACCTATAAAGTTGGAGGTAGTTCACCCAAGTGATAAGTGTTTCATTCAAACCTTCAATGTTAAAACAATTTTGTCAAAATTTGTAAGGAAAATAATTATAGTAAATTCATGTTTTTATAAGTAGAATACCTGACGGGGTAAAGTTGTATAAAACGATGAACTTCTTAGGCAAACTAATACAGCCTAAAATTTGGTGAAAAACAGTGACCTTAATTACAATCATTTAATTTAAAACAGTAGTTTGAAAACACCTCTAATTCATTTAATTAGTACTTTCCTGATTTAGACAGTTGAAACAAATTAATTTGACACTTGAATGACATTTCAAGGACAATTAATTGCACAAGGGGCCCCATTCCGGCTCTGTGAAAAAGTGAAACCAAACATCAAAAACATTCATAGTGAATAATTTGCTTTCACGTCGGCATTCGGAATTGAATCTGTGAATAGAAAGGGTTATTAAGAACAAAAAATGCTCAGTTCATCCACATCTTCTTCCCTCGTCCTATTCATGAAGAAAAAAATATTTCTATCTCATGCGTTTCTCTTACCTCTTAAAAAAATAAGAAAAATGAGAGAATTGCATTGACTGCGCATGCACTTCAGGGGAAATGATAAGGAGGTTCGGGATCGGTAATATATGTAGTTCGTAAGAGAATTTTATTCACTGAACCAGAATCGCTTATTTGCACAAAGTGAATCGAAGTGAAATCAATGCATAAGAGCGAATGTGAAAACAATTTATTCGATTCACCTTTTCACAGAAGCCCCCAGCCCCCACAGAGGCCCCCAGATATAGCTAAATCATGATAAATTCAATATGGCGGCGTTTTTTTTTTTGAAAATTTCGGATGTAATTTAATGTAACATTCTGAAAGTTTCCACAAAATGTCAGCCTGTTAATAATTAATTTTTCCAGGACAGGAAACACTGAACTATTTATTTTCTGCTCCACATCCGAAGAAAAAGAATGTGAATATAGAAAATATTTTTTTAAAAAAGCTGAGTGTACTGTCAACAGGAAAACAATTTACTAGATAAGAACTTTCAGACAAGAAATATAATTGATAAATATGATAAGAAGAATCGGAGACAAAAGGCAGCCCTGTGGCACAAGCGTTTATTTTTTTTTTTTTCGTTTTTAATATCAGACATGAAACCATCTTGTATTGAGCAATCTGAAAGGTTATTTAAATTTTAACAAAGAAGAAATTTATTATAAGAAAGCTCAATTCTAAACTCTGTGAAACGATTTTGAATCATCAAGTGAAACAATCCTATTTTTTCCAAAAATATATTAATTTTAAAGGTTGGTGCTAATGTTCGGCGGCTTTTTTTAGCAAAACCTTTCGTTCAAGATATTTCTTTAGCTGATGAATAATAACTGCCAAAACCGTTGTCAGTAAAATCGCAGTCAATTGACTAAAACCTTTGAATAGCACTGGTGTCAGCATGTTGATTTGCAGTTAACTGATTGCAAAAGTCTTTTAGTCACTTAAAAGTTAATTTTAAATATTATTTAACTCCAGAAATCCATAAACAGCAATGTAGACTTTTGTATACTGTGGGCTTAGGTTAAGATCTAAGGTTTCAAATTGATAACAACTACTCAAATAATATTATGCTACTCAAACATAAATATTGTTCTATTCAAAGACAATAAAGTAGCCCAAAGACTTAAAAAAGCAAAATGTTTTACAGGTAAAACCAAATCGAGTGACTGCATACTTGATTTATTGACTGCCTAAATGATTAAGACTTGAAAATTACTTTTAAATGACTATAAAAACTTGGAAAAATCAAAAAAGTACTGCCATGACTGAAACTTAAAGAAGAGTTTAAGTGAATATAAGAATAGTCAAAAATTACTGCAGTCAATTAACTGCTAATTTATAATTATAATTATGAAGTTTAAGTCATTTAGTACCTAAACAAAAAGATTTTTAATTAAGCCTTTTATCCAATTGACTGCAGTCACCAAGTGATTACAGTTTTTACATTTTGGAAATCTTAGTTTTCATGAGGAAGGAGGAAGTGCAATTGGACAGTGTTAGTAGATAACAGATTTGCATCCTTTTTTAATTTTTAAAAATTTGTTTGCATTTTATAAATCAAAGGTAAAAGAGTTTGGGTTAGAAAAATTCTCCTTATGACTTTTTCAACCACCCAAGAATTCTCCAGCATGAGAAAATACAATTTTCATATACATAAGTAAGGGCATATAACATAACCCGCACCTTAATAGGATGTGTAAATGTTGGTGTAGATAAGCACTTTAGTTAACTACTTATAAATTGAAGAGTTCTTCTTAAAATCTCCCTCTTATAACAATGTATGCAATATGCATATGCGGTTTTGAAATAACATCTTATCCGACCTGAATATAGCTTCCTCTGCAACAATATACCTATATCTAAGAATCGAAATCAGAGACTCTCTTATACCATATTCCGCCTTCACTCATATACACTTACACAACACCCCAGTAAAACGAACACAATCTTGCGGCCATCTTATACGATTAAATGTTATTTCTTCTTCATTTCATTTCATTTTGTGTTGAGTTCAACTTCGATCGCCAATTGCCCTCGCATATTACATGAATATTTCAACAACATAATACCACATCATAGTATCCATCCTCGTATAGTCGTCTACTCTAACTAAAGGAACACCGAACATAATGCATCCGCATGTTCGCGATAAATCCTGCGGACTGCCGCGTCATGCATGCCGCACCACAGCACCATTACAAGCAGAGCACACGCACTCTCCTCCTTGTCGGTTGGGCCGCTCAGTTCATGCTCCTCATGCTTGCTGGAGCTGAGCAAACTCTGTGGTAGGTATTTAGCTTGGCATCGTGTATCCGTGATGTTTCTTCCACGTAGGTCTACATCGGTGTCTGCAGCACCTCCGTGTCCATCTTGTGCCGTTTTAGATACTTACATCGATTAGACTTTTGCAGCAAGTTGTTTCACTGCGCTGCTGAGATGGGGGTTTTGGTGCGGGGAGGCGCGGCGCGGTGGTGAGATGCAGCACTTGCAACATGTGGCCTAGGCCGGCATAAGCACTCTGGATGTGTGTTGTGTGTATCCTTTTGGATGAAAACGTCCTTCCTCCAGCGTATTTCTTGAGTTTTTTTTTCTTTGAGGAACACACAACTCGTGTGTGGGTTTCAAGTATTGAGATAATGTTTAGAATTTGTTTGGAGTTATGAACAACAGGAATCGTTCACCGAGAGAAGTCGTTGATATTAACAAGTTTTTTTTTTTTGATTTTTTTTTCTTCTGAATGATGTTAGTCGGTTTGTATCTATTTATCTCACTCGAGCAATATCCCTCCAGGGACTCTCCTCAATAACACAGTGTGGATACCTTAAGCTCCAATCGACAAACAGCTCTTCGAGTAAATAGAGTGTGGGTGGTATCTATACACATTCAAAATTTTCATATTTTTTTTCTATGTACTGTACTCGTATACCACCTACCTATTCCTATAAGTATTATGCTTTGTTATCTATACAAGAGTATCTGAAAGTATCTATGTATCTTATATCTTTAGGGTGAGTATAGAGTAGATACATATAGAGAGTTGGTATATTATCTTGCATGTAAGAAAAGTTTAAATTTTCGTCATACGTGGTGCGCATGGCTGAGTTTCACGCCATCACAATTATTGTATAGGTTAGGTACCTACTTATATATATCGAATGAGAGAAAAGATGACCAACACTTGAGTGTTGTGTGTATCAAGATAATGTAGGCATTGTATATGTATATAGGTAAGTATGTGTGAAAAGTGGGTGTTTGTAGGGCGACAAATGACATTAATTTGTAACCTAAAGGGGTGTTGGTTGGATAATTAGAGAAGCCATAATTAAACAAAACCATAATAAAAAATATTCCTATACTATACCAAATAAAAACGACGAATAGGCGATTAGTATAAATTTTTGCTTTATCTACGCAGTCTTAAGGGAATTCTAGGATAAATCAAATTCTTTTAAGTCAACAAAGTTCATAGAATCGAAGGTATTTTGTGAAAATGGGATGCTCACATATTTTTTTCATTCGTTTTCGTATATTAAAGTTTAAATGAAATGAATATTTATTTATTATCTTTTGTTTTCTAGTAACACTTTTTTTAACACTTCACTTCAGTGTAAAACTTTAAATTTTAATAATTTGTATAATATAGAAGTTTTAATTATTGGTGAATATTTTGAACCACTATACATTTAGGTATATTCAATCCGGAAACCCAGAAAAGTATTTTTTTTATTTGTATCTTTATGCTTTCGGAGTTACATTTTTCATTTTTATATTTTATTTTTTTTTTTGGGTTTTTCACATTTTTCTCATTCCAAGTTAAGTAAATAATTCCCATAAAAAAAAATGTGAGTAACATTTTGATGACTTTTTGCTCATATCACGAAAACTTAACGAAACAGCTTTCAGATTAAGTTAGATAGGATATTGTTAATTAAATAGCCATTTCATTGCTTTTAAATAATTGAAAATAAATAAACAAAAATAATTAAAATGCCACTTAAACAACTTTCAGATAAAAATATTGGAAGTTTGTTGCTGGTTGATAGCAAAAATTCAATTTTATTTTTAACGCCAAGTTGGGTTAAACTACACGAAACAATTTCAAATATAATTAGTATTTATTGACGATTAATCAAGTGTTTTATTTTTTTCGAGGAAAATACGATTCTTGGTAGGATAATAGATTAGTTGACATAAACTTAACGAAATAATTGTCAGAAAAACAAAAATAAAATATCTATTGGTAAAGGGGTAAAAGATTATTGCTAATGAAAAGCTTATTAATCGCGCAAAACTAATTATACTTATTCGAAAAAATATGATTTTGGCTAAGTTCACATAAACTTAACGAAACAACTTTCAGATAAAGTATTGGTAAATGCATACGATTTTTTTTCGCAAATTTACTGGCGAAAATTATTTGATTGTTATTGTATTTATTTAAAAAAAAAGTATGATGTTGGTAAAGTTTAAGTAATCTTAACGAAACAACTTTCAGATCAATTTTATTGGTAAATGCATACCAGCCATTTTTTTTTTTTTAAATTTACTGCCAGAAAATATTTGATTGTCGTGGTTAGGAGAAAAAAAAACATACTTCGCTTAGTTTAAATCAACTCAACTAAATAATTTGCAGATGAATTTTAAGAAAAACAAAATTGGTAATTAGATAGAAGTGTGTTATTGTGGAAGGTTAATCGTTTTAGCAACCACCTATTATTTGGAAATAAAACGTGATTTTGGCTTAATTGACGAAAACTTAACGAACAAATTTAAGAATAAATGTTTCAGTCATGGTAAACATAATTTTTCAATTTTTTGTTGAAATTTTTAGTCGCCTCCCTTTTATTTGCAAAAAAAAATTTGATTTTAGCGACTAAGTTGACGTAAACTTAACGAAAAAATTTAAGAATAAATGTTTTAGTCATGTAAACACAATTTTTCATTTTGTATTCAAATTTTTGGTGAGACGACAAGTAAAATTATTTCAGCCAGATAAATATTAGGTACGTAGCTGCTACAAATCCTCCCTTTCGCGCTGTGCAAGACCCTCAATAATAATTATAATCACAACGACCAGACAGCCCTAGCCGAAATCGGTTAATTAGTTACCGGTTATGTGTGAAATGGGCGTTTGCCCTGTTTAATTTTGAGGTCTTCATTAAGGTCAGTTCCACAACAACTATCATAAAATCAGAAATCCAACTTCGAAGGAAGATTTATTTTTTCTTAAAATCAAGCAATTTTGGGAAATTTGTGGTAAAATCATGCGAGTTGCAAACTGAACTGTGATTTTTGTAATTTCAGCAAATACAAGACCACTGGGACATGAAAATGTGTTTCACTTATACAAGGTTTATTAAAAGTAACTCTTATAAAGAATTTTACTAACCTTATTGCCAAAAACAACCAATCGAAGGTCCGGCAAATAATTTCTCGTGTAGATTCTTGTTAATATAAAGCTCTTTGCAAGTGGATTTAGTTTTATTTCGAAAATTAAAACGAGGTCACATTTCACGCCCTTTCTGTAACTACCTAACAATACCTACTAAGAAAAAAAAAATATACTCAGCCGACAGGTGTAGAACATTAAAGCCAGACCATTATCATCAGCCAACGGGCCAAATAATAACCAACAGAACCTTAACCTTCTTTTTTTTTTTTTGCTCCTCTCTGAGGCTCAGAGGTTCATCGTTCGTTTTTCGGCTTCCTCTCCTTATTGACTCGCTTTTAATTCCATTTTGTGGTTTCCTCTTGGCCCTTCGGCCTTCAGCGTTCAGTGGCGGGCTATGCTAACTAGCCCCACAGAACCAACTCCAACAGCACACACAGGTATGTTTGTATGATGTTGAAATGTTGATGATGAGTATACCAAAGTGTATATGTACAGCAGAAGAAAACAGCACCAAAATATATATACGCGCGTTTGCTTGTGTTTGTTTAAATGATCGTCAATAATGGAGCCGTATGTTTGTTTTTGTGTTGTTGTCCGTTCAGCGCCAGCCAGCATCGCAGGTTAATCCTTTGGGGCATGTATTCTTATGGTTATAATTATTTGATGCCTCTTGTCCCGATGATGATGGCTGATGTGATGATGGTGTATGGAAGTTTGTTTTTTTTTTTATTTCCTCAACACACTTACTGGGCTAATAATATCGCTGACCCATTCTCGGGAGCAAAGCGCTTTGTCTGGGTTCTGTACTATGATGATGATTATGGAGAGGAGTAAAGTTTCAAGCGCGATATACAAAAGCTCAGACAAAAGAGGAGCACATAAGAATTACAATTGGCAATGATTGTCATGTTGCGAGGCCAAAGATTTGCCGTGACGTGATGTGTGTGCTGGCTGGCTTACTATATATCCCCACAATGCTGATGTTGACGATGATGATGATGATGCGCGTCGATGACAGTTAAGAGTGGAAGTACCTACTTTATGGAAGGACGACACCACACGGACGACCGACCAACCGACTAAACGACGCGACGCTACGACCGCGACGTACGGGATATGACAATGCGATGTTTTGTTTGTCGTCTGATCGAAAATTATAAAAAAATAAGAAAAAAACAATAAACAGCATATAAATAAATGTGCAAAAAGAAATGAACCTTCTAAATGCTTTTTGGACGTAAATTGAATGATGATGTTGGATTTTGGTTGGTTAAAGCAATGGACAGATGGATAGGGACGTCCAGTGTGGCGCGGCGGACAGACGGACGCGAAGAAGAAATGTTTTGTCATTTGATTTTATTTTTCGGCTCCTTTTTGTATTCGCTCTGAGTCTATAGTCTAGCGTTTTTTTAATTTAATTTTTATTCTAAAGAGGATGTGTCGTTTGTGAATATTTTATTGTCTTATTAAGATCGACGTCGGCAAAGTTTTTTTTTAGGCCTCTAGACTTCCGATTTAATTTTTTCTTATGTGAATATAATTCTTTTTTTGAAGACCAAAACCTTTGAACTTTCCTATAAAGACTTTTATTATATTTTTTTTTGCGAATAATTCCAATTTCATTTGAAAAAAAAAAATAACAGAGATATCTAAAATGGACTTTTGTTTGAAAGTGTAAAAGCAAATAAAAATTATGCGCATTAACTTATGGACGCCATTTTGAAATTCAATTTGACACGATATATGTATGAAGATATAGAAACAGGTTTGAATAGAACTCAAACCAGATTTCTGCAAGAATAAATCGTACACACGTCATCGTTGTGTATGGTTATAAAGGTTCACTAAAGTATCACGACATTATCAATGAATTGGTCAAGAGAAATAATATTTATTAGAATAGTCATTTTTTAAAGAATATATTTCTACATCAGAATAAAGTCGCTTTTACGAAGAAAATAGGCTGCACTCGATCTTTTGAGATCACAAAGTTAAGCTAGCGATAGGTGATTGTTATAATAGGTATCGTTCAGGGGCTTATGTAACACAAAACAACAAGTTGAACTACAAGTATTACAAATAATTTAGTGAAAACAAGAGATGATAATTCCCTATTTCCCTCATGTACATCTAGAGAGATCTTAAGGGCCAATTTGCCATTATTCAGTTAAACATCAGATAATATTTATTCTTCAGATAAAACAAAAAAAAATGTTTCTATTTATTTCTTTGACAAGTAACTCACGGCCAAGATTTTCTTTAAACGTCTTTTAGAGGTCATTTAGTTAAGCGTGCTTAAAAGTTGCCTTTAAATGAGTAACTTAAATTCTTATCTATAATCGTTTTTCCATTGATACTCAACTTAACAACGATGGTGTCAAGTATTTAGAAAATTGCATACTTTTAGGCTGTTTTTGACAGCTTATAAAAAAATGCAAACACAAAACGAGCCCATTAGCAAATAAGAGAGAAAGAGAAGCAACTGGAGTTATACCGATTTTGAACTTAAGAGCTATTTAGGGATATTTTAAAGTTAAGAAGGCTTTAACATTTCTTTATAGTTATGACTGTGCAATGTGAATGTTTAACTGGGTGATTGAAAAATCGACCCAGTTCTATTCATTGTTACCTGTTTTATTTCGCTGTTTTATTTAGAGATTATATACATACGTTTATTTTTCTGTGTTAAACAAACTAAAAAAACTTAGTCCTAAAAACGAACTGTCAAACCGAAAACACCATAGTTACAATTTGTTAAATATTCACAATCGTTGTAAAACTTATGAATTGACAGTCAAAATATAAAAATTTCTAAGAATTGATAAGTGGTATCGTTTCGATATTTGACTATGGTAATGTGGACTTAAGAATCGATATGTGCTTAAGATTCCGCTAGGCCAGTTATTACCTTCAAACTTCTAACCTAGTGCAAACAATTTAAAACTAACATAGGAGCTTGTTATCGTTGCCTTCAAAACAAAAGAAAAAAATCTCGCCATTACGTAATAACTTTAAGTCGTTTTTTATCGATATTCAGAAAATTATTTTCAAGGACTTAGCAAGCCTTCAACAAATCTTTTTTTAGATTTAACCGTGATAACTCGTTGAAACAAACTTTAAACGAAAATAAATGGAGAAGAACACAAATAACTGTGAATAACTGACGGAATATAACCAAATCCCTAGTAACTGTTACATAAGGTGTGTTTTATTCATAGCTGCATAGCCAGCGCAGCAAAATTTCCTTGGCAAACAAAATAATTTGATTGCTGGCGAAAAAGAAGTCAGTAAGAAGTCGTTTTATTCAGACTTGTGCTGCGCTGGCTATGCAGCAATGAATAAAACACACCTAAAGTTTGTTTTATAACTCGGTAAAATTATAAAAAAATTACGACAAAGCTGATTTTTTGTGGAAATGAGGTTTTCATCAAACCGTCTATCAGCCTATGGGTAAGTCAGTATGTGGTTCGCCGGACTGATGGTCGGGCAGTCTGTTTATCCGTTCGTCTGTTTATACTTCAGTCTGATTATACGTCAGTCTATTTATACGTCAGTCTGTTTATACGCCAGTCTGTTTATACGTCAGTCTGTTTATACGTCAGTCTGTTTATACGTCAGTCTGTTTATACGTCAGTCTGTTTATACGTCCGTCAGTATGTTTATACGTCAGTATGTTTATACGTCAGTCTGTTTATCCACATTCTGCTTGTCTGTGATTCTTTACATCTAGAGTGTAAGCGGGTGATGTACCGATTTGCTTTAAATTTCATTTAAGTTTTTACTTGTAATGTCTAGTGATTGTAATAAAACTGCTAGTTATATGGAGTCTTCGATACAATTAATCGCATTTTTTAATCCCGAAGATTTTTTCAATTATTGTACCAGATTCTTTTTTAAGTATTGCACGAAGATACTTCTAATATTACTAATAATATTTTATTCCAAAATTACAAATTTATTTTATAAAGAAAAAAGAAATTAAGATATTTTAGCACTTTTATGCACTCGTTCCTTTTCCTTGGTTTTACTGATAGAACCATCCACGCTATAGCCCTAAACCGCAAAAGTATAAGTTCCTCCGATCCAGTCTTGCATTTTGATTTTAATTTTTATAATTATAACTATTTCTTCAATAAAAAAAGTTAACACTTGTTGAACAAGTAATATTTAAAAGAAAGGAATCTTCTTCTTCTTCGTCAAGATCCTTTTTATCTTCATTTACACTTTTGTAAAACCGAAGAATAAACCCTTTGCAGGATGCAGGTTTCAAAACAAAAAAAATCTTTGCCAAACGAAAAACCAACAATTACTCGTTCATCATCGATTGGATCTTCTCAGCGAAAAAAAAGCAGATGCCATGCGAAATATAGCCCCGCAGGCATCTAAAAACAGTATCAGTATATTGCCAAGCCAACGATTATTTCCGTCTTATTATAAATACATACATAAATGAAACCCCCCGTTTTGACCTTTTCGTGAGAATGTTTTTGACTCGCATATCTCTTCATCGTCGGTCGGTCGGTCGGTTGGTCGGTTGGTCGTGTCGTTCATTCCTATATAATCATCAGCAAAATAAACACACTAATCGATCACTCTCTTAACGAGGATATCCCCTGTGCTAATAAGGTGTTGATCTTGTTCGATATGTTCGACGAAGACGATATAATAATATAATGATGATGATCATTCCAGAGTATATGCAGCATAAGTTAGTGAGTGTGAGTATATATGTAAGTGTGTATTCGTGTATAAATCATGTAATTAATAGTGCCAATAACGACTTTGGATAATAACCGTAGATATATCTCCGGTTGGCTATAAGAGTCACTCTTGTCGTGTGTATTTGACTCAATTTAATCACTGAATCCACACTTGTCTTGTCGTCCATATGTACAACAAAAAATTCCACATCATACCTAAGTATCTATCTTTACAGAAATATGAAAGAAAACTTCAAAACCACTTTGTATAGAGGTATGGTGTATAGATAATGTGTTATGTTATAGTGACTCTCTGTTGGCTACTGCGCTACTTGAGTAACTTAAGCAAACAAACGCTAAAGCATTAGTTCCAACACTTTAATTGAAGATGCAGAACCGGTCCATCACTGCTTAACTGCGAATGGCTGGCGAATCGGTTGGCCGGCGGCGGATCGGAGCGGCGCGACGCAGAGCAACGCGGCGCAGTCACGCAAATCTAATGTTATAGAATATTAAAAGTTTGAAAAATTGCTAACGCATAGCACGGACTGTGATGTGAGCGCTTGGCGTAAATGCAATTAAATTAATATGTCAGATTTATCATTAGTTAGAGGCGTCAGGCAAGTCAGCCCCGTCTGATGGCGACTGGAGAAGAGCCATGATGAGTTATTGTGTGATCTAGGTGACACTCTCGTATAAGTTATATGAGTACGGTGAGTCAGTGATGTTATTGTACGATATGTAGCTATAGTAAGTAGGTGGTTTTGTTACCTCGACAGTTTAAACAATTTAGCCCAAATTAGTCATTACGCGGGTTTCAACGTTTGAAGGTGAAATTTTGGATTTGATCTCAGGACCCAGACCTCCGGAGTGATAGTCCATCGCACAAACAACTACGCATAAGGAAACTATAAAAGATTGTAAAATGCATTCATTTTTCATTTCACGAAAGGTAAGGTCCAAGGTGCTTAAGAAAATTACACTTAATTCAAAATTTCGCAAAAACGCTTATCTGTTTTGAAAAAAACCTTGAGCACGTGGAGCTCATTCAAGGAAAAATGACCAAAATCCGCCATTTCAAAAAACGAAGATCTAAATAAGAATTTAAGCCTTCAGTAGTTTTTGGGGCCAGGGACCGGGTTCAACTTGACATCTTAATTCTTATCTTCTTCTTTTTCATCATTAACGCAAAAGCATGTATTTTTTGGATGCAGGCTTTTCAATCACGCTTCACTAAAACGTGCAAAAGACTGGGCGGATTTTAATGGAATCTGGCAAAGAGGTCGATTATTTCGTAGAATAGGTAACCGAATACTTTTTACTACGGCAGGAGTGTTTAGGGGCCCAGCGAAGCCTGTAGGGTAACAGCTAGTAGATAAAAAACATTCAAAACATTTTTAATCATCCAATTTTTGCACTATGATAAAGATAACTCTGTCAAAACGAGTCAGTTTAAATTGTATGTACCTAGCTACTGATATTGGAATAGGTTCTACAAGTTATCGTCCAAGAAATGAACAAACAATACGTTCCACAATCTTTTGAAATCTATATATAAATAGCCTTAAATACATTTTGTGGTACCATTTTCTCAAAAAGTATTTGACCGATTTCGATAAATTTTATATGGTTGGAAAGCAACGATTGTGGAGATGTGCAGAATATACTTGAGACACTCATTTACACACTGTGGATCATTTTTGTTTTTGCACTGTCGAGCACTGTGCATATTGAAAAAAAAAATTAAATTAAAAAAGAAAAATGTCGAATTTCGACACAGGGCGATACTAGTTCATATTAAACATTTTGCTGCTTAGAAAAAAAAGAACGGAATAACCAATATAACTGCTTTAAAGCGAATTTGATGAACAAATGGTTTCCGACGTTATTGGCAACTTCCATTTGATCTATAAGAAGGCTATTATAATTTTCAATCGAGTGAGAAACAAATATCTTAAAACAGAAACGTTAGCAGAAAATATCCGGCTTTACATCCACATCGGGGCCAAAGCGAAATATTTTACTAGAACGTGATTGCGTCAAGAAAACCGAATAGCTTTCAATTCTTAGTGTCTGCATCACCAACCAAATTTAATTGAATTACCACATACAGTAAAACCCGCTCAACAGAAACTGCAAAATGTCACATTTTTTCACTTAAGCGGTGTCCGGATAGGTGAACAAAAAATTGCACTTAAGCTGATTTAAAAATTAAAAATATCAGAAATTCAAATGTCAATTTCGTGATGAAAATTTGGTGGAGGTGAAAAACAAAATAGAAGTAAAAGTGTTCAGCAAATTTTTAGTTCTGTTCTATTAAATTTATTTTCACTTAATAGAGTTCTTTTCAATGAAATATATTAAATTTAACTGAAAATATGTTTCAGGCATCCGGGTTTTTCACTTAAGGGGAGTGTTACAAAGGTAATTGGTCGACAAATACTCGGGGATGAAAAAAGTGTTTCAGATAAGCGGGTTTTTCTCTTAAGCGGGTTTTACTGTATAAGATATTGCTAAATAACGCAACAAAATGCTGATATTTCTTGAGACGTTTTCATAACTTTTTCACCTTTCTGATAATTTTATAATTTATAAGACGTAGAAACATACGCCCGAAGCTAAAATACAAATCTCAAACCGTACACCAAAAAAAATCAGCTACCTTTTTTTCCAAAAATTATTGACGAAATTAAAAATTTCTTCAAAATTAATAAAGTAATTAATTATTGTTAGAAAGAGATTTTTTGGATTTTTCTTTTCATTTTTTACTTCACATGCAATTCTGGTTTTAAATTGTGAAAGCAAATTCACTGATTGTGACTTCGATATTCATTAGAATTTTAACCGAAATTTGAGTACAGAGACATTTTTGAAACAAGGTCTACGAGGTTTTATAATGATTCTTAAGAGTGAAATACCTATTTAATTTTCAAGGCCACGCGCAAGATTAAACAATCAGGGAGCGAAGGGAAAACTCACTTAAAACCAGACTCATTAAATGTTTTCAATTTTATTTTGTAAAATTGATATCGATTTGAAACAAGTTACCTATTAACTATAATATTTAGGACTAAGTACCTGAGTCCCTATTGATACTAGTTCAAAAACGTGTTCTAAAAATCTATCAAAATGTTTTGACTCACTGTACCTGTACCTATAGAAAAAATAAATAAAATAATTCCAAGCTGTATATAAACATCACAATGTCGACAGGAAACTTCCACATATATAAAATTTGTGTTCCCCACGTTTAATTGTTGGAGCAATTAATTTGCTGGTCAAGTCTTTATTATCGTCGACGTCTTCTTCGTCATCATCATCATTATTATCATCATCATGTTCAAATGCGTGTTCCAAGTGGCTCTTTTAATATATGTATGGTATGGTACGAATCTACTATACTCGAATACATCGCCCGCATTTTCTAAGAGTGCATGCAGCAAACGCTCAGAGTAAGCACAGTAAGCTGATGCTACAATGAACATGCACATGATTAATTGCATTTCACACAGATGTGCTTGCATCTCTCGGCTTCAAGCTGTTCCAATTCATTTCACAAACCCAAACCAGATATCTCGTACCTATAAACCTATACCTTTAGATACTGACGACCATATTATCAACCAGATGTACATGCCGAGTGCAACCAGCCAGACAGTGCTAGCGCGCACTGAACAAAACAGTCATTAGCACGTTATTCAACAACAACACCAACACCACCATCACCACCACCACCAGTACCACCTTTACCACCTCGACCTCATCTCACCATTTCACCACATTGCATCGTGAACATCATCATAACCAGGTATGGTAACCACGAAACAACAGATTATTATATTACAGAGGTAATAATATAAAATAATATACATGGAGCGGCGGCCCAGCCGAAACCGAACCGAACGAAACCAAACGCGAAGCGAGCGAACTATAAGCTGAGCCTTTAGCCAAGCAGCCTTTGCTGTATAGATATCCGTGGTTCCGCTGCGTCCGTCCCTCATACCGTGCGCGCGTCTTCTTCGTCTTGTTCGACACTCTCCTAACTCGTGTTTTTGCCATGTTCCACTGGCGCTAGCGAATAATTCGCACCTAGGGCAGTCTTGGGAGTATAGCGGGTGACCGGCGGCGGTGAAGGAGGCGATATAGAGGCGGAGGTGACAGCGGCATATCATGGTGGCTCATATGTATAGTAGGTACGCGACCTAAACCTCTCACCTTTACCTAGGCTTTTAGAAAAATTCCATCACACAAAGCACTCAGCACCTTGAATTAAATCTGAATGAGGAATCTTGCAATGGGTTGTTGAATAGCGCCACAGCTCCTTGTTATTCATTCATTCATAGTCATATAGTCAGAGAGTCAGAGCTACCATCGCACATCAAGTCACCCTCTTAACGGGAGCAGTTCTAGATTTTGACTTGACTTGGCTTGTATTTCCTTCCCGCGCTTCTTTCTATTCCGTCGTCGTCATCATCCACATCCACCCTCCTGACAAACCGGGTTAAATGTGAGACGTTCGCCTTTTTGTATAGATGATACACCACTCTACTCTACCTTAGCTTTTTTTTCACCATCTCAATATACCTTACATCAACACACTGTCAAGTAATATCAGTGTACTACCTATGGCACACAACACAACACAAAACGTATGTACATGAACCAAGAGAGCCCTTTTTCTTAATGTTGTTTTTGTTTTCTTATTTTTTTTTTCTATGCTTCTGCTTCTTCTAATTAATTAAAAGCACGTTTTAGATTTAACACCATTAAAACCCGCAATTCAGCTGGTGCAGTGGTGCTCTGTAAGCTAGAGCTAGGAGATAGTATGGGTCATGGCTCAGGGCCTGACTCAAAATTTAACTACATAATGAAGGAGGCCCCCAAAAAGCAAATTAAGTCATCATGACAGTCGCCTTTCTATCTCATAAATCTTTAGAAGAATTAAGGTTTAACGCAACTATTCTTCGGCTTCATACAAGACTTAAATAGCTCATTATATACTTTTTAAGATTCCACACATAAAAAAATGACCCTTAAAGATAATTGTAGGTTTGCTCCACTTTTAACGCTCCACTATATAACGTCAAAGTCGTAGGCGCTTATATTAAAATTGTCAATTTCATACCAACTTTTTGATTGATATTAAAGAAAATAGCCCAAAATTGAGCTAATTTGAGCTACTTTATTGAAAAATATATATTTAGTAGTAATAGCTGTATACTTTTATATCTATGATCATCTGTAAACATTTTTGACAATAATCGTGTTTCCGTAAAACATCTAAATTGTGAATTGCTCTTTTCAATTAAAGAAAATAGCCCAAAATTGAGCTATTTTTGATCTATTTTGTTGAAAAATATACAGGTGGTTGGAATATCTCTATAGATTTATTTCTTTGATCATCTGAACCAACACGTTTTTGACAACAATCGTGTTTCATTAAGCATCTAAAAGCAAAGCGTAAAACCGTTTGACAAATAAATCGTCGGTGAAGTAGGTTTAGAGATCAAAGCGTACATTAAAAGAAAAAGGATGGGTAGATGTGAATAACCTATCAGTTTGTTTTTTGTATGTAAATTCGAAAAATCGGCACAATTAGCCGAAGGTGCTCTTTAAAGCTTAATAATCCAAAAACAGACTTCTGCTTCTCGCCACTGAGAGGCTGTTTTATTTTCGCTCCATATGGATCTTCGTGGGTAATAAAACGCGGCTATTATCGACGTCAAGTGCAAACAAGACTCCGACAAAATTTTAGTTGATTTAATTGATCTAAAATTCTTTCAGATAACATGGGCCCCTAAAATGTTGCCCATTTTACTTTAAACAAAATACGCCTATGTCCAAGCTTATAGGAGGAAGTGTGTGGAAAGGAAACCTCTTCTTGAGCTTCCATACAAACATATGTACAATGTAGATGTGTAGGTATTTATAAACACACTCTCCAAAGAAGTAGATGAATTTTTATGTTGTTTTTTGTCGTTTCTTTTGTTGTTTGTTGTTGTTGTACATTTTTTTTAGTACTAAAGATATGAAGAGAATTAAAAAAAAAAAAAAGTAAAAACAAAAGCTCACGCATACCTCAACATGGGTGTGATTTGTTCACACTACCGTGTAAACAGTATTAGTAATGGTTTGAGGTTGATTCGATTGTTGTGTCATGCAATAATATAATATCTTTAGAGAAAAAAAGTGTTACCAATTTGGTGTTTGCTTTGGTACTTTCAAATTAAATACCGGAAATTATATTTAATTTATTTTACATAATAGTTTGTTTCGATACTACGATACTTAACGAAGAGTTTTCTATTTGGTCGTTTGAGAAATAAAGTGAGCAACATACAAGAAAACTGGTTTCTATGGCTAGTGCCTACGTTCTGCAACTCTCGCATCTATAAAATTGGTAGAGAAACGGTGAAAAATGGAACAAAACTCATACGATTTGTTCAAAACTTCATCGTTTCTCGATTAATTTAGACGATGCGAGAGTTACAGAACGTAGGCACAGTAATTCAAATGACGAAACAATGCGGCCACAATTCCCAAACATTACTAAGAAGTTACAAACCGGGTTGAAAAGAGCCAGAACACTCAAAATTTCAAGGCAGATGTTCATGATATATTTGTCTTTTGATGAAAGTGTGTAAGCAGCTCAGCAAACTATTTTACACGTAAACAATAACAAAAGAAGTGATTTTAAATACTTTGTTATTGTTTTTACACAAAATAAAAAATTATTAAGTGTACAAATTTTGCTGAATTGCTATACATTTTCACTAAAACCACGGCTATTGTCATTTGTCCATACTAAGTAAAAATAATCATTAAATGTAATATAATTCACTACTAGATGGCACTTACTTGATCTTGTAGTTCATGCTTTAAAGTGGCGGAAATTACATTGTTAAAGTAGAAAAAAATTTACAAAAAAAATTGATTTCTTCTTAAAATTTGTTTTTTATAAAAAATATCCAGTTTATGTAGGTTCGTCAGATTTTATAAATGTCAGAAATATGGAAGCAATTCTTCCGAAAAATTCCTCACCTTTGCTAAGTTTGGAATGGCTTGGATTCGCTTGCTCAAATATTTTTTGCTGCAGTTTAAAAATAATAAATAAAAAGAGATTGCTTTTGTCAGATTTTTTCCTTCTCCTCTGTAAAATTGACAGAGCAAAATCTCAGAAATGTGAACTTAATAAGCGAGTTCAGATATATGAGATCTCAGAGAAGTCAGCAATCCCATGGGAATTTTTGAATTGCTTAGTTCCAAATTTGGTACAAATCAGCAGTAGAATTATTTTGATGTGAAATTTTTCAAACATATTAATGTATCTACATTTGTAAATTGGATGCGTTTTCTTTAATTTATAAATTTCGTACCTAAAATTTAAAAATTTAGGTCAGAATATGATCAGTTCGATATTTTAAAATTTAAGAAAAGGCATTGTAAGTCAAAAATTCTATCAAATTTAATAAATTTAAATTTATTTATGTTTGAAAAATTGTCAAAATAATTCCAAAGCAAATTTGAACCAAATTTTAAAACTAAGCAATCAAAATTCTCATAGGATTATATATAACTAATTTTTAATAAGGAAAAACAAGCAGTGACACTAAATAAACCGCACCCAAGCCATTGAGTACCAAATTTCTTTAATTTTCGTCAAGAATTAAACTGGGAAATGACGCCAAAATTTAGACCCATTAAAAACTACAATATACGCCAACCCAAGGCGATAAATAGTCGCTTTTTAAAATTGGTAATTTGGTTTGTAGGCTTAACTTAAAAAGACAAAATTCGAAAATAGTTCAAGAAATATTTTTTTTGTGAATTTTGACATTATGTCAAATTGTCCTTAATCAGTCAAAAGATTTAAAATATTGAGTTTTATTTTTATTTTGGGCGAATTTCTTTTGGGCCATACCGACATGAATTTTAATTTTTAAGTTTAAAAGTGAAATTTAAGTTAGCTTCTTTATAAAGCAGGTGGCTGTTTTCTCGAACAAAAAAGAGAAAGAACTGTGTTTGATTTTTAAAAAGTACTGCAGTTAGATTAGTCACAGGATAATTAATTAAAAAATCACTCCAGAACTAGTTTTTGGAAATTTTACATCTGTTTGGTAACGTCAAAATTCTTTAGAATTTTCACAAAATTTCACAATTTGCTGTCAAAAACCACAGGAAAAAAACATTTTTTGAAAAAAAAAGTTACCAAACAGGTATATTAAGACAAATCATATTAAAATGTGTTGGATAATTTGGCGTTGTGAGCGAACTGCGAATACGACAACACTGTCGGCCATCGGTAAAATTCTTTGCCGCTAGCTTCAAGTTTCAAGCTTCACCACAGCCAGCAGCGCAAATGCTCCTTATACACATCACCACCCTCCTTCCTCTTTCCTTGACTTGCCTTAAAACAGGACCACAACACATTTGTATGAAGGTGAACGAATATGCATGCCATGCATTATGGTCGTTTTCTTGCGTCACATTATACGATTACACATCATGCAAATGTGTGTTAGAGGTTGTTGTTTTCAATTTTTATCTACACGTCACATGAATGAAAAGAATATTATGATTTTTTTTTTGTATATTTTTGTTTTTATTTGAAATTCCCACCCTCGCTTTTTAACAAAATTCATTTTTGTCCTTTGTTTTTATTTTTTTTTTTCGTTTTTCACATTTTTCATATGCTATAGAAAACTTGGTTGAAGGTGTTGTGAAGAAATTATCACACATTTGCTCAATTTAAAGATTACGACGTGTGTTATTATCTATGTTGAGATACACATACGACAATGAACATAGGTATGCAGGTATAGATATAATAAAAAATGAACAAAACAATGCAAAATGACACACCAACATCATCATAATATAACTAACAACCATCGTTGGTATATAGCGCTAAAGACAAGGTGCGACTCGACGACTTGACGACCTGACAACGACTTGGCGACTCTTATCCGTCACGTGTGTTTGGATGTGAAACGCCAGGCAAATTCATAATTAATTAAACGGATGAGAATCATAGCAACACCTCGTCGTCTAACACCTGCAACAATAAAACAAATGCTGCTGGAAAAAAAAAATAATAATAAAAAAAAAAAAAAATAAAATAACACGACACATGCGAAAACATTGAAAAAGAAGAAAATCAATGGAAATTCACTGTCAATGGCGGTACGGTTGGTCGGTCGGTGGTGGCGATATTATATGTTGGTGGGGTTTTCCCGCACCACCTCTTTTTAAATACAATGTGCCCCACACAGCCCCAGTCCCAGTTCTGGTTATATGAAGGCGCACAAAACAAACAAAAGCCCACGGAAAGTGTGAATAATGCGGACATTAAAAACTCGGCTGTTGGTGTTTTTTCGCACGCATTTACATTGAGCGCCTGCACTGGATGCATTAAAAAAAAATGTATCTTAATAATATAGCTCCACATAAGAGAGAGAAGGTTGCGAGGGTGTGAAACATATTATACTAAAACAGAATACAAGGTAGCATATTCTCAGCTTATTAACTTGTTTTTATCTTATTGACATTATTTGTTTGTTTTGTTTCTGGAAAAACTTTAGCACATAAAGGTATTCTGTAGGTGGCAGTACTCTAGGGAATTGAAATAAATATGATTAATTGGTCGTAGGTATGTCCGGTTCCACTTTGATAATAATTCTAACGAGCTTATGAAATTCTTTGAAAAGGTGAATCAGAAGTCAATCTAGATTTCACCAACATCACATCACTCAGTTTTAACGAAGTTAAATAAATTCCCAAATTAAATTCGATTGAATAAAAAAAAAATAATTACCAAATTTGCGAAATATTTTTTGCAGTGTCACAAATTGCTAAATTTTATGTGATTGAAAATCTTAGGTAGTTCACAACGTAAACATTTAGCAATACTTTTCCACAAATTTCCAATTTGAATTCGATTAAATAAAAAAAAACTAATCATAAAGTTTTTGCGAAGTGAAAGAAATTGTGAAATTAAATTTGACTGAAGAACTAAGCTTGGTTTAGTTCGCAACGTAAACATTTCGCAATGCTTTTCCACAAGCATCATAGCTTGTCTTGTTTTCTAATTCTGATGTTACAGTTATTAAAAAAAAAATGCATGCCGTAATTTGCTTCGCTTCGCAAAAATAACTTCGCAAATTTAGTTTAGCTCGCAAAGTAATAAATTCGCAATGCTTTTCTGCAAAATTTTGGGGGTTACAATTAGTCGTACTACCTCTTGGAATGAAATGCTCAAATAACAAATAAATAATGAATAAATATTACCTTGAAAAATATCACATCAAATATATTACCTTGTATTTTGTTTTTCGAAAGGGTTGTGAGATACGCACTGCAGTGCACGATGCGTGCATTTCTTCTTTTTTTTTTCTGCCACAAAAAATTTTCTTTAGCAAAGGTATCGTGTTTTCATACCCAAACACACATACACAGGCAGAAACGCTGCACGGTCATGTTTTGAAGTTTTCACACGTCGTGGTGTCGCGTTCGTCGGTAGCATCGACCATGGTTAGTGCGTGTTAAAGCTGAAACACCATTCGACCAAACGATGCAACAGCTGTGTAGTAGTGGAGTGTGCTAAAATAGATTTATCTATTTATGAAAATAAAATAGCTAAAGGCTTCAATTTCGATCATCAAATCGGTATGCACTATTAACGCTGCCGGCCCAGGTTGTCTACTTTGATTACAAAACTTTGGTGTTTGGTAAATCGAGTTGTTTGCTTAGATAGAGCCCAATAAAGGAAGGAATGGAGATAAAAAATGCCAAAGATTTAATGGTAAATGGCAGTCACTAAACAAGATTTAATTGATATAGAGCAGTTTACTAAACTAATCAAATTTGAACCTATTTTGAAAAGCTGAAGTTATGATTTGGAAAACCAGGTAATAGGTACAATATATAAAAGTGTCTTGTCAAATTTGATAATATAATAGATTGAAAGAAGCTTTCTGTGCTATAGAAAAACATTAATAGGTCTGTTAGTTGACTTCGCAAAACTGCCAATTTCCAATTATTTTAGCCCAATTTCCTTTTTTTATATCAACTTTGACAGAACTTTAAATTAAAATTTTCAAAAAAATTGTTATTTTGGGAAATAAACGATCAAAGAACAGAATGATTCGTGTAAATTCTGCAATACTGCGATGGTACGGAAAATAGTTTCCAATTTCATAAAAAAAAGACTTTCGTTATTTTTTTTTACATATTAGCAAACCAAAAGGCTTTTTATTAATGCTTGTAGTATATATACCTATAGATACCTAGTTTCCCTAGAACACAATTAAAATTCTAAAATGAAAAGTTTTTCAATTCTGTGAAGTGATTGCTTTGATAAGGTTCCTTTAAAGCTTGTATACGAAACTAAACAAATATTGGAAGCTATTGGCGTTATTGCGAAAGATAAAATACGATCATAAATTCTTGATAGAATTGAAATTTCTACAAAAAAAATATAGCTGATTTTAATAGAGATTTGCAATACCGATAATTGACTTAAATTCTACATATATTGTAAATAGAAAGAAACGATCAAAGGATATCGTTTTGACATACCCATCTCTATCTCATCTAAATGGATTGTAGGGATAGCTATTGCCAAAACGATATCGTTCGATCGTTTTTCGTTATTCTATTCAGGCTCCAGAATAGAATAGCAGTAAGCTTCCCTATTTTCAAAACTAACTTCTTTACAATAATTTTTAGAAGTAGGTACTTATTATTATGCCCATAATTTTATATTTGATCGAAAATTACGTTTTGTAGTGAATACTTTCGATAACACACTCTTTTTTTTTTGTGAAAGCTCCAAGAATCGTAACTTTAACTTCGTAATTTTTAATGACTTCTATAAGATTTGCAAATTATAGCCTAATGAAAACAAATAATATTTAACTAAATCAAGCTGAAACATAAAAGTAACCTAAAAGAAGCAAACATTTTAATTAATTACATATTACGGAAAATGTCAGCTTCGATAATCTTTCTCAAATGAAAATTATCCTTACTTTGAAAAGCTTTACATTTTTTTTCAAATAATTACGAATTACGAACCAATGATGAATAGATAGTCTTTTTTATATAATTTTAAAGTTCCTATATTTACTTAAAATAATTTAATTTAAATTGAGTGGAAAACCTGATTTGAAATGTACGCTAGACACAAAATTTAAAAATTTGTTCTAGTGGGAAGTTGGTGCTTCTCGTAGAAATCCAAGTTGAAATCTCACAAATTTCAGAAAAGCTGAATGTTGTTTCTTTCTGTTATTTATTATTAACTTTATTTCAAAAGGAAAACTTAAGGTTCAAAATAAAAATAGCTTCTCTATAAGCATAAACATTTCATAGCTATAAAAATTATAGCTTCCCTTTGGAAGTTATGAATGGTTCTATGATGTTGATACTAGGTACTTAGTATGGAAGTTTTTTATCAATGTATTATGTGCATACGTGTAGCGCCTATAACAAAAAGTAATTTTGTTAAAAGCCTTTTCCTGAATGAGAAAAGATTCGTTGGAATTTCAAGGAAACTATAGTGTCGATTAAGAAGCCAAAGCTTCCATTAATCTTAACTTGCAAATGACTTGATTTTAATAATTTAATTGTGATTTTATTCGTAATGGTAAAAAATGTTTCGACATGAATTCATTTGAGAAACTTAATAGAAATTGTAAGTTGTCTGCACTAACAAATTTAATTTAAATACAATTTCTCCTATAATAAAGATTTGATTGCTTTTCAACGAACCAAGCACATAGGCAGGGGAATTTTGGTGGCCGGTGTAAATAAAGTAGCTAAGGTTGAATAATTTCAGAATAAAGAGTGCGGAGAGATGTTCCTTTTCATTAAAATTGCTGTCGTAAAAAAGCAGTATTTGCTTAATAGAATTTGTTAACAAAAATAATTTGAATCGTTTTTTTTTTAAGAAAAAACAATGGAAACTGTTACTTCTGGCTTCTGAATTAATACGAAATAATTAATTCTTTTTTCTTAAAATCGTTAAAATCTCATACAAATTTACTGAAAATACTAAAATCTAAAAATGGTTTGTCCTTAAAAGTTGCAGAGCACAGCACAATTCTTTTTTCATAAGAAAATCGAAAATGGCGTTGCTTACTTCTGGAACATAAAATTGTTATCTTTAAATACTCATTAAATATTTTTTTCAATTTTTAAATTTGCATAGTAAAAAAAAAAAAATATGTCTTACGTTGCTCGTATTTCTTATGGCCGCATGAATGACTAGACTATATGACAAGTAACTTTTTTCATTCTTAAATATTTTAAAAGATCAAAATACAATCTTTTATTTCATTCAAAGTTCGATTTATTTAAATAAAGCTATCAAAAATCACTTCCAAAAGCTAAAAGAGGACCAAACATCATGTAGGTATAAGAGAATGTGTTTTCAACAAAACAATAATAAATCAAATATACATAATCCATCACTTTCGTTTTGAGTTCCATCGAACTTTCAAATTAAAACAAAAATTATAAATAAATATTCAAAAACCCCAATGGGGGCTATGTCTGCCATCAAAATATATCCACCTCCTCCACACGTTCAGATAAAATATAATTTTGTTTGTGTGTATATAAAGGAATATTCTCAGAATAGAGTTCCAAAAATGTTATACCGGGCCATCATCATCCAGCCATGTATACAAAAAAAGGATGCATCAAGCCATATAGCCGCATGTTCTGTTCAATGCATGGCGTTTAATAACTACATTCATATACCCACCAATCGAGGATTGGTTTGCACACGGAATACAAAATACATTTTGTTTTTAAAATTTTGAATCATTTATTTATATTTTATCAAAAGTAAAACAAATAAAAATTTGAAAAAAAATAAACCCATTTGTGTGTCCGATGAAAAAAAAAAAGACAGAGACACCTCATGAGTGCATTTTTAAACTATGATCACATCAAACATCGTCCTCACCTTTTATGAAGCATATCACGTTTTTTTTTTTTAATTTTTTTTTTTTAGTTACAAAAATTGTGTGTCTGTGTGTGTGGTTTTTTTATATATTTTCTTTTTTCACTCGAACCCATAAAGCCACCACGAAAATCAATGTGACAAAAACTATGAAACAATTCATATTTGATTCGGCGGCGTTGTATTCTTGATTAAATATTCAAAAAGCGTTTTTTTTGAATGACACATAAATTTTTATTTTCCCAAAAAAAAAATATATAATATTTACTTTATTTTATGTATAGAAATTTGCAAGAGCTAAATATTAACGTATGATTCTTAAATTATTTTTTATTTGAATATTGATGATTTATATCATTTACAGTCTGATGGTATACAATCTTTCGAAAATGAAAAAAAAAAATTGGCTCAAAGGCGCTTGCGACATTTAAATCAATTTTTTTTGTCGAACATCAAAAATGTGCAAACGCCTCTCCTTTTCATACCACAAACAAAATAGATATACGTAATGTTATATTTTCAGCAGATCCTTAACAATTTTCTTCATAAAATTACCTCAATTATGTACTTGATAGCGAACTTCCTTTGTGTATAAATAAAATTTTCAATTTTGCAACACGATAACGTGAGAAAATTCACACATAGGTTAAGGTTAGGTAGCCAAAAGGACGCCTCCTTGAGTGAAAATTGAAAAATTTACATTTCAAAAGAATAATTTTTGTATACAAAGCAAGTAATTGAAGCTTCTTCAATTTTCTTTTACAAAAAAAAAAAAGAAGAAAAGTATGAAAAAAAAATAAAAAAAAAAAATATAAAAGCTTAAAAAAGATAGCTTCAGAGGAGCACATATCCATCTTAATATATAGGTAGAAGCGATTTGTTGTACCTATCCCACATATTATTACAAAATTATTTCAGAACAGTCAAAACCCCATATTTAATTTTTTAGTTACGCTTTTTTCAAAATCTATTGAACTCAGGAATCTTTTCTGCTTAGAATCTACAGTTCATATATTCACATTGAAAAAACTTGTTTGCCCTGTACTTTTTAGGAAATGCTCAAAATATACAGACAAAGTTCTCGGCCAGTTCAGGTTTCATGGTGAAAGTCAAATTTTTTTGGTCTACGGGAATTTACTTCACACTAAAAAGTGTGTGGAAATGCAGTTATCTTTTATTTTTTATCAATAACGATTTTTAAATCTAAATCTAGTACAATGCGGAATGAACTTTTTTTGTGATCTTCAACTAGGCAACAAAATTCTTTCGAAAACACGGCGAAAAAATGGTTTTGGAGAGTTTCAACAATTGTACAAAAAAAAAAAAAAACTCAACAAAATCACAGAAAATTATGATTTAACTGAAGAACTTACAAAAAATAATAATAATGAATTAAATTCAAATATAATTTTTTCGCACACAATTAATGGTCAGTGAAATTATTTTGTGCGAAAAAAAAGTGTGGAGACTTCTCCAAATATTCTGCTACAACAGTTTAGGATATGAAATAGTGTATTGCAGAAGGACATGGATCTTTTTTATAGTATTGTTGGCTTCGCACCAACAGAGTGCTTGGCGAACCTAGTTCTTATAAGTGGTCTTAATTTTTTGCGAAACTTCCTTTAATCCACCACTTATTTTTAAAATTAGAACCTACTAACTGAGAATTTCATTTGTAGAAAAATATAATTAAATTTTAAATTAAGATAAATTAATTTTTTGAATGCATTTAAATTTAAATCGTTTCTTTTAAATATTAAAACTTTGCAAATATGCGAATTTCGTTTTTTCGCACATGTCACCACAAGCTAGGCATAACGAAATATCGTAATGTCAAATTTCTGCAAATTTCTATAATTTCGCATTTAATGATTCGAACGCGCGGAAAATCACATTTGCGAGATTTTAATTATGCGAAATTTTTTAATTGCGAAATTTCGATAATGCGAATTTTTAATAATGCAAGTTTTATTTATCCGGAAAATTTCGGTACAATTGCAAATTTTTGTAATCTTTTTGTTACGAAATGGCATTAAAAAATAGACTAACCTCTATAAACTCCATACGGCAGTACGAATCGCATTCCCTCTAAACGATATAATGCGGTGTCAATGTTGAAAACTTTGAATTATCACTTTGGCTGTGTCCGTCCACAATATATGATACTTTAGAGACCTTATTGTTACAGTTCAGAATATAAAAACACGTCGTTAGTTTTTGTTGCTTTAAAAATTTGTTGATATTAGTAGGTACCTGTATTTTTTTCTCTATACGCTCGAAAGAGTACATTTAATTGATACAACTTAATGTGTTACAAAACGCTGCATTGCACAAGTTGTCGTCATTGTGCTAGGAGAGGAGGGAAGTAGGGAATAAGGTACTCAGTACGACTAGTGCGTTTACATCAAACATAAAATTACGAAACATTTAAAAGAAAATATGGAAAAAGCGTAATTGAAAAAAAAAATAAATTGGGTGGCGCGACAGCTCGTGTAGAACCAGGGCCTAGTGACTTACAACTCTCAACCATTCCTGCGTGCGTATTATTAGCTGGAAAGGAGGGGACCAACAATTTGTTTCGCCGAATCCGAACGGCTTAGGTGAGAAGCACTTTTACATGACAAGAGATAATCTTGAAAGATGTCAATTCCTCGCAAGAGGGAGTAGATCTTGAAAAAAATGTCGTTTTAAGGCGTTTTTAAGTCCCGATTAAATTGTTAGATTGAAAATTCACTTAAATCCAGAGTGAATAATATGGCCGTAAATGTAAAGAAGAGTTTTAGAACAATGGGTAAATAAAATATATTTCTTGAAAAAATTGCAAAATACATCTACGAGATTTTGACTGTTCGACGACTAAGAGTGTATCCTTTCACTTATAAAAAAAATTATAGGAAGCACAATTGGCCGACAGAATTGCCTAAAACTGACTAGTGACTGACTAAGGGTGCCTTCTTTGAAAATAAGTATGTATGTTGGTTTTCTGTTCTATATGGAATATGAGGATAGAAAAGAGCAAGTTCACTCTCGCTATACATCAGTCAGTCAATAGATATATATGCAAACAACAGTGCGGTACATATTTGCGTATTAAATTTCTTGAAATCCCTTTTCGGCAAATCGAACCCATCATCGTCGTCGTCTTCGTTGTGTCGGCAACATTGTATGAAAGAATCGCAGTTTTTTTTTTGCTTTTATTTATTATTAAGTTCCTTTTGAGTTCTTTTTTTCACATATAACCACCACACCATCACCACCACCACCGCCATCACCGCAGACCATTGGTAAAAATAAAAAAAGAAACGAAGTTTTTCTATGAGAACATTAGGAACATACATTATATGAATGGAATGGAGAATAAAATAAAAAGTATAAAAACCTTTCTCAAGAGTTTATATATACCTACGACTCAAAAGACGACGAAGAAAATGTGCTTCAACTTTAACTGATTACAGAAGGTGTGCGAGGAATGCATGAGGGGAGGTGCGGGTTATGCATAGATACATATACCTACATATGTATGTATATGGGCACGGGGAACCCTCTCGCCAGATACTTAAGCGCACTTTGGTGAGTATCCGTTTGACACCCTTTTTTGTTGCGGTGCGGCTTGCGATGACAAACTTCTTCTTTGACAGTTTTTTTTTTGTTGATCCGACAAGGCCCGATATGAAGGTGGTAGCAGTGGGTGTTGCGGGAAAACAACAATCCTATTAGAGAGCGTGAGCAAAGCGAAAAAGAAAAATTAATCCATACTAACAACAACAACATGAACAACAACAACAACACGAGGAAATCATGTTCTTTAAGCCGCTGTTGGATATATTTATTCGCGACACCCCCGATGTTTGGATGAGTGTATGTTAAATACTTCGAAGTGATACTTTTGAAGTGACAGATACATGTTATTGTCGTTTAAATGGATTTCGTTGAGCAGCGAGTGAAGAATTTTTTTTTATTATACGAAGAGACAAATATTATTGCGTTGTATAGGTACCTAATGATGGACGAAGAGGAAAACAAGCTTTTTTTTTTTTTTTTTTTTTTTTTTTTTAATTTCGTTGTTGATAAATATTGAACAATTTTTGAATAAAAAAAGTAAAAATCAATAGTTAAAAAAACCTAATTCTTACAGGTGGAAAACAATACAACCCCAATTGTGTTAAGCAAACTGAACGTAAATTCAAAACTTAACGAAAAGTTTCGTTGCACATTATCAAATGTGCAAGAAGGTACCTGCAAAATTTGGAAGCAAAAAGCAGCAAATATCACAAAAAAGCTTTCCCATATTTCAAATGGCGTTTTGGTCATCCAGTGGAAACCTTCGTTAAGTGTGAATATTTCTGGTTTAGATTTCGAAATCAAATCCAAAAGCATTTCGTCTTTTATTCGAGGGCCAATCGAAAAGATCATAAGTGAAAGGAATAATCTACCTATTTTTTTATTCTCTAGCTAAAGTGAACGAAAACTGAACGAAACGTAGAAAGGAAGGCTTCTGATGTTAAGATTCTGAAATCAAATCAAAAGCATTTTTTGATTCGAGGACCAATAGAAACGATCAGAAGTGAAAGGAAGTCATCTGCCCCTTTTTAATTTCCAAGAAAAACTAAACGAAACGAAGAACCATTTCGACAGTTTTTTCCCATTTTGGTAAATTTGCTATCACGAATTATTTTGGAGAAAAAAATATTCCTTTCAGAGAAAAAGCTATCGTGAATAGTTTTTTCAAGGAACTTTTTCCCTATGTCATGTCAATGCAAAAATGTCCCTAAGTAAGTTCTAAGGGAAAAATTATTTCGTGGGAGATTCGAGATTGGAAATATTCTTTTCCCGGTATTTTTCCCGAGGAAAAAAAGTTCCCATTAAATTGGCAATAAGACTGATTTTGTATTCTTTTCAGAAGAAGAACTAACATTGAAGAAAAAAGCAAAAAGGTCACAAGTGAAAAGAAGCATCTGTGTCCTTCTTATTCTTTATTACAGCAATTGATGCAACCAGCTGTCAACTTCACTTAAACCAAGAATAACACACTCCGCCGACTCATTTTAACGTCTCAGTGCTGTTTTAACCCGCTGCCACTTGGTTTTTTTTTATCTAAAAAAATTGTCTCACTTTACTACCTCTTTTTCACCATGAAGTGGGAGCGAGATAAAATACTGAGAAGTAAAAATGTGTAAATAATAAAATTTGAGTTTCCTCTTTTGTTCCGAGAATTCTTCGAACACTTTCTACGAACACGTATGAAATTTCAGAGCCATTCAAGTAAAAAAAAAAAAGCCGATCCCGTCAAATGTCATAACGACAGAAGTACAATAATGCCCCAAATATTCATTCATTTGACAGAAGGTGGAAAAGACACAAACAAATAGAACTCTACAAATCTGTCAACGTCAAAAGTGACAGCTCTTACCTACACTTCGACGAATTTGATAGATGCCAAATTATTGCAAGTGATATAATGCATATTTAAAGGAGCGTTTACTCATATACATATTTCGATTTTTAATAGAAAATTTTCTCACACAAAACAATCTTTTTTTTTTTATAAATATCTAAACAAACGTTAGTTTCATCAAAGTGAAGATTTTAACGTTTGTGCGAATGAACGATAGCGAAATATATTTCTATTTAGTAAAAAGTTCTATTGAAATGACAGAAAAGACATGATATCTATGTAAGAGCTCAAGTGAGCTTTCCAAACAAATTAGAACGTGCAAACGTGCAAACGTGAAAACAAATAGCGTTTTCCGAATGTCAAATTCAAAAGTGACAGCCACTACAGCCATTTAAGTACTTTGAAACTGACAGAAAATTTAAGTTTAGTTTACGCAGGAGTTGGATTATATTAAACAAACACACCTTTTATCTTACATTCCAATTGTCATCTTTGACACATCACTGAAGATTGTAATGACTTATAAGAATAAAGTCGTAGAAGAGACAGACAAGCATCTTCAATTTATATAGAAAGGTAAAAGGTGTATATATTAATAACAATATTCTTGCTATCTATGTATCCTAAAACAATTTAAAATACATAAGGAAGTCTACAGAGTGTCAGTTTCAACAAAGTGAAGATTTTGACGTGTGTAAATAAAATATAGAGAATACATATTATAGAAATGATGAATAAGCTTATAAGCCTGACAGGTTAGTGGTGGAGTGAACTTTGTCGTGCTGTGGGTGTTCCTATCGAGGATTCCTGCTTAGCTTGAGCAAGTAGGTGGTGTGTTTCGTTGAGATTTCTAAAGATTGTAGGAGTTTAAATGTGATGAGAAAAGATTTAAACGAAGGATTGTAAGCAGTATTTCTAGGCAACTGATCAAAGCCCGTTCGGATCTGTGAAATTATGAGGATATGCCATAAGCAAAGTAAGTAACTGATCGCAATGACTTAAAATTTCTATCGGATTCATTCATCGAAGCCATCTATCGGAGGATTAAACAAGTTGTATTTAACTGAAAACAACAAAATGTAAATCAAAGCTGTCATCATAGAAAACGACGCGACCGCGACGGTTAAAGTGCAGAACCTCGTAACTCGTTTTTGCATGTTCTCTTTTTTTTCAGAAATAAAAATAAACGTGCCAAATTTTGTATGGCGATTTATGGTAAGAGGTTTTAAATTCTGTCTTTTTGTGTTAAGTATTCAGAACAACATTGTTATCCTGAAATTACCAAAAGATGGCTCTGATTCTGAAGATTTTTTGCAAAAATATTTTTTTGAAATTTTACGAGGTCCTACACTTTAACCGTCGATATATTTAATGATACGTGCTAAGCTTTATTATATCTAAATGTGTCCATCTTCATCTAGGACTGATCCTTCAATAAAAATGTGGTGAAACTTTATTTTAGCGCTACTTATGAAGGTTTACCCAACTACTTTATTCGTAATCTATATTTTCAATACTTTGTTGTCAAAATCTTATTGCAAATCATACAAAAAACTGACAGCAAACATGAATGTTTAATTTACAATCCCTTTTTTTATCCATCACCAATTTTTGCCTTTTATCATTTATAAAAGAATGTTTAAAAAAAAAAAAAACTCCTCGCAAAACAACAAAATTCTCAAACTTGACCCGCCTATTTGGCGCCACAAATATCAAGTATATTTTTTTGATTGTCTACCGTTTTCTTTTCGATTCTCTCCCCTTTCAAAAAATGTATATAGATATACCTATACAACATCAGTCGTCCTTCGGGGCTTATACCCGTTTTGTTTTGGAAGGTTCGACAATGTTACCCTTGGTGTAACACACAGCAAAAGAATGGTATTCACAAAATGCAAAAATAAAGACGAAAATGAAAAGAAAGCAAAAAACGAAGGCAAAATAATATACAACCAAAAAGATCCAACAACAACTACCACTATGACAACAACAACAAAAGCATCAGCAAGCAATAACATTTTACACAAGAGAAAATGTCAAAAACAATGAAAACGGTCGGACGATTTTGACAAACATTTCCTAGATTACCACCGACAGATCAAAGGAAGCGCTAAGCGCAGTCTTCTACATTTTATCCGTTCGCGCATTTGCTGCTTGTGCTCTCTCACTCTGGACAAAGATAATACGTCAGGCAGACATCACATTCACATCCATGGCAACTTACATAGACGACGACTCTGTGCTGCGTGTTCGATTCGAGAAGAGTTCGAATAAGATATGCCCCATGCCATCATCATATGATGGTAGAGAGAGAGCAAGAAGAATTTAGCGCGATATGTGTGCTTGGCTGTTGGCTGCTGCTGGCCCTGGCATTTTTAGATTGATCAGCGACCGATCAGGAGAGCAGCCTCCATTTGTCAGCTGATGATGTGAGTGAAGTTTTAAATAAAAAACAAAAAAAAAAAAAAACAAACCAAGACGAAGATGCTTTCCCCCGAATTTAATTGAACCACTGATTCAATCGATTGCCGACGCTTTGTTAAATGTCAATCTTAATGTTTGGTCGCCGCACATCCCGCCACCACCACCGCACCGATTGCTTAGAAATTGCCCGAAAGTATTGATTTCGGTCCCTTTTTGGCCTCATCTACCTATAAGTATACCTACTTTCCGTTAGCAAGAATGGTGCTTAACATATGCCTTAAGAAGGTTGCCGTATAGCACGAGTTTCGGCTAATCCTTTCCCGCTGCCACTAGTAGTAGTCTGCTGCCCGCATGTCGTCGAACTGCAAAAAGGATTATAATTAATCGACAAAGGACAGTTCTCGTCAATTTTCACATGAAACTGTCGCAATCGCTAATTTACACTTGAGCGGAACAAATTTATACAAACCGACGACGATACACCAACCATATATGCAAAATACCCGTTTGCGGTCCTAATTAGAGGCCCATCAAGACATTGATTTATCGCTTTTAATTGCTTTACGGTGTGCATCCCAAAATAGACTTGCTAACGCATATAAGTATACAAACTACACACACACACAAGCACTATCTCTACATTTTTCTAATTAACTTCAATGGCTGCCTCGCTATATGTGGTGCCGGTGCGTCCCTGATGATAGGTGTCTTTTAATATAAAAAAAACAAAAACAAATAAAAACATTCTTAGGCCCAGAGGAACTATAGGTACATGCGTTTCCGGATACCTACTTACACTACAGCTTAATATACCTACTGACTCTGAGTACTGACAGTGGTCACGGCTTAGTTCATTAATAGGCTTTGCTCAAAGGGTTCGCACTCTCTTGTAAGACAACCAAGCTAATTGAATACTTCTAATGAGGCTACTTAACCTTTGTAATGTGGCTTTTATCATTTTGTTTCGTTTTTTTTTAATGAAATATATTTTTGGTTTAGAAAAAAAAAAAAGTTTTTTTTTTTTGTTGGTTTATGGGTTCGTTGTTGTCATAATTTTTGGCCACTTGTCGACTAAATTTACATACAAAAAAAAAAACTAATTTGAATATAAGTAATATTTTTTTTTGGCACAAATAAGTATAAGTACCAAATGGTAGAAGGCGCTTGTCTTTGATCACAATATTATGGTATGGGAGTGACTGACTTTTTACGGCCAAACTGCTGTGGAACGTGTTGAACTTGGTGGCAGATCATTCTATATACATTCATACGGATTTTGAGTGTCAAATGCGACACGAAATACAAACAATTCTTTGCTTTTGGAAATATGTATATATGGAATTATATAGAAGGTTTTGATATTTTATGTCTATTCTGTTCTGACGAGGACAATGACGACGGACACACGACGTGATATTTGTTCGAAACGAGATACAAAAGTTTTGAATAGATATAAATAAAAGTAATAAAAATAATTTTAATTATTATTGAAGGTATGTATATTCGATACCTACCTTTGCTTCACTATTAAAATATTGTGCCTGATAGAAAATTAAGTGCTTGTGGAAATTGTTTGATATTAAACTGTCAATAAAATGTTTTATAAATAAATATTAGGTACCTAACTACTATTTTGGCTGATTTTATTTGTTGAGATCAAAATGTAGATAAGACATTTTAATGTTTTAGTTTGAAAGTGAAGGTGAAATAAGAACCCACGTGAATTGTCAACAAGTTACACATTGAAAACACTAAATGAAAAATCATTGTGGAACCTTAACAGGTTTTTATAAAACGAAAGTGAAATTTTCATGTTTTTTCGGAAAATTTTTAAAATTTTACTTTTATCAAAAATTTTTACCTGTCAAACGTTTAACTTTGACTCACATTTATACATATTTTTATTTCCCGAATGATGAGGGTTAGCCTTATGGGCCCTACACACGATCAATGTTACCTGACAATATTACTTGAACGAGTCTCGATTCAGGTAAAATTGATCGTTAGTAGGCACTTCAAAGGTCGTCACAAGTAAAATTGATACATTGACGAAACACAATGTTGTTTTGATTTTCGTCAATTTTCAAGCCTAGTACGCTGCTGATTATGAAACGAAAAATCCCATACAAAAATGACACAAAGAAATCATAAACGGAAAATTTCGTTCTGCTTTTCGTTTTGCAGTACCTACCGCTGTTAGAAGAGCGAAATTTATAATTGTAGCAGATTATTTGGAGAAGTCTCCGCTCCTTTTTTGCAGTGAATTAATTATACAGACTATTTATTGTGTGCGGAAAAATGACAATTTAGTTTTATTCGTGTTTTTTTTATTTATTATTTTCTTATATCATGGGTTTCTGTAATTTTTTGTGCGTTTATTATTTGTTTTGTTTTTGAAATTGGTGAAACTCTCCATAGGATATTTTCCGTTGTGTTTTCGTAAGCTTTTCGTTGTCTGGTTTGGAGATCACAGAAATATTTCGCTTCGCATCAGCAGAGTACTATGCTTCAATGACTAAATATTTACGGTTTGTAGTGTGTTTCAATTTTGCCTGATACTATCTGATTGTAAACGGTTAATTTTGTGCAAGATTTTTGAGAGGCAACAGTGTTCTCGTGATTTTTTAATATAAACAGCCTCAGACCCAACTTTTGGGCTTAATTAAAAAAAAATTAACAATTCTTAAAAGTCAGGAGCAGGAGAGGACGAAATTTACCAGCCAACATTATGGTATTTCAATAAATTGCTCCTTCTGAAAGATCAAGAATCTCCATGGAGTGGATTCAGCAGCAGAGAATCGACTTCCTAGTTTCCCAGATTTAAATTCGGAAGATACAAAAAGCAAAATTGTCAATGTTAATTGAACGTGTGGAGGCTTGTTTTTTATCAATGTTACCTTATGAAAAAAACGTCAATGCTACCTGTCAAGTAAAATTGATGGTGTGAAGGGCCCAGTTTCATAGTGAACAGTTAGCAGAATAAGTGGCACTTAAGATTCCAATATTGACACTTTAACCCCAGTGTTGCGGTCTGAGAAAATCGCACTGAAGTAGCCAATATGGGAGACTTAAATCGTCACTTACCTATTCATGTAAAATTACACTGTGAAATTGTTTTCCATTTGCAAATTCATGCATGAGCAAAAATTTTCAAACTGAGAAGCTACGTGTTATTTCGAGAGTAGTGAATTGTTGTGGAACTAATAATTCACAATTACAGAAAGTTATTTTGTCTGTTATTATTATTCCACTTTAAGTCGTTCACAATTCGCGTGAAAATGAAATATTTATGCAAATGAAATATTAATGTAAATGAAATATTAATGTAAATGAATTATTAATGAAAATGAAATACATACATATTTGTAAAAATGAAATATTACCGGGATTTTTTACATTACACTCCAACGCTTCTATCAACATGTTTTGACTGTTAAACGTCAAACTTTCTTTCATTTATAGATATTTCTATTTCCAAAAAAAAAAGTTGTGTACCTTTAAGTTCTTTTCCATTTGAAAATTCATGCATGAGCAAAAATTGTCAACCGAAGAGCTACGTTCCATAATTTTGTTCACGAATTATTTTAAGCGAAGTGAATTCTTAGCGAACTATTTGCGAAAAATTTTTTTGGCTATGGAATTTTTATTCCATTTTGATTTCATGGTACACAATTTGCAAGAATATGATATATTAATGAAAAAAGAATAAGTTCCACAATCTCTAATCATTTCCTTATAAAGAGTGTCCAGTACAAAGTTACAATTGCAATTGCTGAAAGGGACAAGGCTCAATTAACTAAAATACCCGGGACATCAGGACACTTGTTTATGCTTTAAGGAGCAGTAGTTCAATTTGGAATGAATAAAACTTAAGCATGTGCTCCGTTATACATAATCATATCCACGGTATGTGTAGCAAGATTAATCGGGGCATATCCCTGCTTTCGAGGTTAAGACGGAATATGCGAGACATACTAAGCTGGGTATGTTTAAAATGGAGGACTTGCACAGGCGCGACAAATCGGCCAACATAGACCAAGTTTTTACAATCAAGCAAATCTTAGAACAAACCAATGAATTTCAAAACTCAAAACTCAACATCTCTTCATCAATTTCAAAACTCAATATCTCTTCATCAATTTCAAAGCTCTATGTGGCAATTGTCGACCTCGGCATCTCGGGAAAACCAATCGAGCTGCATCGCTTGATACAAGAAAATTAGCGGTGCAATGTGCAACTAATAAAAACCTCTTCTAACTCATCTGAAGATGCATAGGGTTTCAACTAGGACATGTGCTGCAATGTCATTTCTTCAATATCATTTTGAAGTAGAAAGTCTGCAGCGCACGGAAGACACTATCTTCAACAGAACTGTCCAACTCTATGCTGTTGTAAGCGGACAATATTGATATTTTCGAAAGCTCTTTATATAATTACAGGTGGAACTTGTTGGTGTTGAAAAAAACTAGGAAAAGACCACATCAACAGGTAACGACTTCGAGGTAGTAAGAGTTCTTAGAACTCGAAGTAAACTTATCGAATGACCGTGAGGAATCGTGTAACCGCTATTTCTTGAGCAAGGAATAAATTGACCATGCAATTGATGGAGAGCGACCCACTTCATACAACTTGAAACTTGATTTCTCATTACTCATTTTGTTAAAGTTAGTACAGATGGCGCTTTTGGTCAAGATCGAAAAATCCTCGAAGTATTTTAAATTAAGATTTCGCATAAATGTGAGAACACATCAACACCGTGGGTTATTTTAAAAAAAAATTATATAAACATCTTAATTTGGAAAAACATTTCACATCATCATAATCATCAATAAAAAAAAAGAAAAAAAAAAAAAGAACTTCTGGCAACAACGCAAATGTGATTTTAATTTTCTGCTAGATGCATTTTATTATGTCATATTGCGTTCTGACACATTGAGTGCAAGCACTGAGACACCACTTCTCTATAATGCTTTGCATGTCACATGAATTCGCCACTCTCAACAGTGCTGACAGACTTTTCCGCCTATAATGCATCGCCGTCATGTTTGAGTCCATTTGGTGTTGTGGTGGTTAGAGCTCACGCTGTGATGGTAGCGCAAAATTTCGCGCCGCATAATACTATACATGTGTTGCGAATTTCATCCCCCACCACCACACCAACCAAACCACCACCCTCTTTGCAAAGGCAAAGGCACACACATCACAATCACCATCGAAAGAGATGTGGCAATTCACAGCCAGAACGGACGTAACTCGTTAAATTCATGTCGGATTAATCAACTTAAATGGATAATCCGTTCACCTATTCAAAGACATACAACAACTGAACTAATGTATAACATGGCTGATGACATATCTATTTTTACTCTTTTTTTTTTTTTTGTTTAATAAATATATCTTTATCTGTTTCAATATGGAACAGACAAAAAATTCGTATATATAGATATTTTGTTTCCATTTTAAAGAAAGAGAATGAGGAGAGGGAGGACGAAAGACTTTTCCAACAAACGTATTGTCAATTATGCATAAGCAGAACTCACTTCAAGTGGAGTCATATTTGTTAAGACAGATACGCACACCCTTTGGTGGGAAAACAACCGTCAAAACTTGACAGATTAACAACCGGCTCTGCTTCCATGCAATTGTCACTCTGACAGGTTCTCAAGTTTCCTATATAACCGAAAACAACAACCAGTCATACCATCAATACACCCAACTCGGACTATTTTATTAAAACCGATAATTATTGTTTAATAAACCAGAGGGAGCTGTTGGTTGTTGGCTGTTGTCCTCCCTTATGATGGGGGTCATGAGCACGAGGTCCCCCAATTGGTAGACAATTTGTATTTGTATTTTGAGTCGTGGCTACTTCCAATGACAGACGCTCTCTTTCTGTCTTGTCTCTGTCACTGTCAGTGTGATGACAGATGTTCATTCCCCCAGAGCCAGTTGCATGCAATAGATGTGGGAGAAAGTCCAGATTTTGTATATAAGTAGGTACGGTAGGGCAGGGGCTCCACCACTGTACTGTCCGCGTCCGTTCGTATAGTAGCAATTAAAGTGGGCGAAGGTGCAGATGATGGAGGGAACAGCGAGCTATAATGGGTGAACTGTTATTATTGGCAGCTTATGGTGGCCGCCGTTGTCGTTTTCGTCGTTGATTCGAGTTGAGAAAGGAATGTGATGAAATTCATTTAAAATTGTTATCATTAGAGGCTTGAGGCTTGGAAAATAACTTGGGGTGGCATCAGTTAGTAATATTAATATGGCACATTGCGAAGACGAATATATGTAATAATATTAGAGTCCATATACCCATCATCGAATGGCCAATTGAAGCAATGTTTCTCAACCAACAACGACCGACACACGAATCACCGAATAAATAATGCAAATTGACGAGATACGCATTTATTCTTTAAATACCGACAGGGCGGGCTTGAGAGATTATAATAACAAATGAAGACCTGTATATATATGTAGAAGAATATATGTAGAAGTACGCTGATAATGGGGTACGGGCCATTAAGTGCGGAGGCAGTGATTAGAGTGCTGAACTGAGAAATTCCAACGAACCAAGTGACGTTGAAAATGCATAATTCTGCATAAGAAAATATATATACACTCCTATCATCAAGGGAAAATTATTAAATAATTTAGAAAGAAGTAACGTTGTTCGGAAAAGTCTTGTCGTACCTACATGAATTTAAAACTTACTTAACTAACTTTTTAAATGAATAGGTAGGTAGAATAGGTACCCTCCTAAATGAAGGGAATTTTAAGTAAACTGTTTTATTAAAAGTGAATTATTGTTATTAGCTTTATGTATCTACTTAGATGTAAAAAAATAAAAACTAGGTTTACTTGGAAGAATGTTGTTGGGAAGGAATTAGGTTTTCTTTTCTGTTTTGACTTTTGTAAACGCATCAGATTCATGTCGAAAGTGGGGAATTATGCGAGTTGGTCAGAAGGCAATCCCATTAAGTCCAGAGGGACTTAATTTACTGCAAGAGAAGTCTTATATCAGGATTAAAATATTATTGGGTGAGCCCTAGTTTTAGCATTAGTCAATTGGGGTACTGTATGAGTGTTCTAACCCGTTCTGCAACACTTTCTTCGGCATGTATCAGTGTGGTTTCCGGCAAGGCAAATCGACCTATGATCAAATCCTCACATTAAAGCAAATCCTGGGAAAAACCAACCAATTTCAATTCGAGACTCGCAACCTTATTCATCAACTTCTAAACTGCTAGCATCCACCTTTACGAACAATATGGCGATAGCCGAACTTGGGACCCTTGGAAAACTGATCCAACCGTGGTCGGCGAAAATGCGCGGTACAATGTGATACTAGTGAAAAATGTTCCTCTGAACTATTCCAAACATACTAAAGGTTGTCAATGAATTGAGAAAACATCAAAGATTACACTAAGGTTTATGTATTTAAGAGCTATAGAAGGAGCATTTCCTTCGTTCCTGGAAAATCCCAAACGGATTTTGGATTTTAGTTTTTCAAATTTTACTGAAGACAACGGGATTACGAGAGCTGCATCCCTGAACCACTTAGAACTCGTGACTGGCAGGAAGAGTGTATTAATTCCGTAATAACAATCCCCGAGTTTGTATAAGTAAACAAAACATCACTACTAAAAGCAATTGGGAGAAAATGGTACCATTTGGTAAAAAAAAATGATTTCATTGTTAACATTTCTAAAACCGTAACCAAATTTCAAAGAACAATATTTTCCTGCAGAAATGGGACTAGAATGTTGCAGTGTTGTCAAACTTGTACTTTAATGAACTGAACCAATATTTCCTGGTTTATTAATACTTTAGTGTTGTTTTTTTTTATTGTGACAAAGTCTATAAGCGAGAGTACAAATCCGTAAAGTCGATTATTTTGCCCTTTTTCTTGCATAAAAGTTCAGATCCCATTCTAGACACCTCCATATTAGAAACATTCTAGATCGATGTTCTCTTGAAAACTCCTAATACGCATATCGAAAGGGTATAAGTCCAGAGAAAGGCCCCTTTATGGAAGAAGAACTAACAATTAAAAAAAAAACTATTAAGTTCAATGAATAAACTTTATAGAATCACTCATTTGCCTCGGTGTAGAGGACTAGAGAGGTATGGATACTTTCCAGTATCTATTCTATCAATGGACTGAATTCTATTCAGGACCCATGTTCTGTAACTCGGCGATAACTTTTCGAGGCGATAAACGGCGAAAAATGGAACAAAACCCATAGGATTCCTATGAGTTTTGTTCCATTTTTGTTCCATTTTTCGCCGTTTCTCGCCACGAAAAGTTATCGCCAAGTTACAGAACATGGGTCCAGTATCCATGATCAGCGATGGAAGCTACATTAGTTAATAGGGTAGGGTTCTTTCCACGTTCTAGGGCTTTGTATTCATGAATAAAATTTGTACTAGCTGAACACAAAGGTGAAGTTGTTGCACAAAGTTGAAGTTTCCTGATATTTTTACAAATCCATACATTTCTAGTTTGAGCTACAGCTTCACAATTTAGCGCTGATACTCTATTTCCTTACCTATCAACTTCCGACATCTTTAACAACACCCTTGGGTTTAGTCAATTAGGAAGAAGCAAAATATGAAATAAATGCTAAAATCCAAGCTGGATATTCATTGGACAGTAAATACCTCTTCGAAAAAGTATGATATGAAGTGGTAGAGAAACAACTGGATCGAATTGGCCTATTAGAATATAAAGGTCACATATTCAAATATATATTTCCATGGTTAAGCTCATTTAGAATAAGCGCCATTTAAAATATAAACTTAAATCAATGATGGCTAATTTTTATATGAAATGGTAAAGAAACTGCTGGGTGGAATTGAACTATTAGACTATGAAGGTCATTGTTAAATATAAATTCCGATGGCTCATTTCATTTAGAAGAAGAGGTATACAAAATTTAAAATAAAATCCAAAATGGCTAATTATTGTCCAGTCAGTATACATTTTCGAAATGTAAGATATGAGTGGTAAAAAAAATGCTAGGTCAGATTGAACTATTAGACTATAAAGGTCATATACTCCAATATAGAGATCGATGTACAAACCAATGTCTTTTTTTTCTCACCCATTATTTTTAAACGTTGTTTTGAATGGTCATTATTTACTGTATTTTTCATTGGCATCTCAAAATCATCATTTTTTGTATAAAATTAAGGTCAAAATATTTATATATTACCTTCTCTTATTTATTTTGTTTTATAAACTTTGCTGATAGTTTAATTTAAACCAAATGGTTGCCCTCAAACCATATATGTATCTATGATGATGATGATAATATGCTAGAAAATCGCACTCAAAACAAACATCATCATCATATCATACATATAACCAGCTTTCCTTACTCTTATATGGTGATATGAGAACATATAACACAGGTTATAAGATTTAAAGAGCTCAATCAGTGGTTATGAAAGAAGGAAAAAAAATAAACAAACTATATAGGACTCCAGGGCTGTAACAAATTAAATACCGAAAAATCAACAAATATTTTAAACTCATTAAACGCACCAGCCTTGCCTTTCTCATCTCGTCTCGTGCAAACATAATATTTTTCCCACGAAGATTCCCAATCATTATCTCTATAGATAATGACACAAATTCGTTGAAGAACAAATGCGAGTATAATATTTAAGTTCATATTTTATAGTCACGCATCACAAAAAAAATAAAAATAGTAGTCGTTATCGGAGGATGATCTCCTTGGCTTCTTCCTGAGGCTTTTACATTATGATGTTGTTGGTAATAATAATATTAACCATCGAGAAACACCATCACATGATATAACCATGAAATTGTATAGACGACGAGATGAATCTTCTCTTTCGCTCTCTGCATATGAAGTGTCTGGCTCTGAACACGTTGAACGCCTGAATAAAATGATTCACTTAAGTAATCCTAAGACAGCTACTTAAGCACGTGCTCCTTTTCTTTATACATTTCCAATGTAATGTGTTTGGCCCGAATCTCCTTTTCTTTTTTTTTTTTGTACAGAAAAGGAAACCAAAAACTGCTGATGAGATTGTGGAGTAAGCTAGCTTTATAGGAACAAAAAAAAAAAACAGCTATACCACCTTAGGGTATAAGTGTATTCTCTTTAAGCCCAAAACGCGATTGCCATTAAATTCTAAAGCCTGTGGGTGGATACTGGATATTGCTGCAAATGTCTATTTCATATATGGTAAACCGGGGCACATTCGTATTTGGGGCACATTCGGCATTGCCGTTTTCACTTAGAATTCTACTGTGTAAGCCAATAATTTTAACTCAGAACGCTTCCTCCCGAAAATTCATAGGATGCTTTGTAATTTGACAGTTCCAGTTAGTTTGTGAAGAAAGTTAGAAGTGTTTGTTTATTTTTTTGCTCCTGGCTGTAATTTTCGAATTCAGGTAAGTAAGCAATTCTTAATATTTATTTGGTGAAAATAAGAGTGATATTGTACGAATAATGTTATTAAGTATTGAACTTTAAGTTAAACAACACGAACCTGTTTAAGTTTCATATTCTTTGGTGTAAAAAGCTCTAAAATGAAATTTTAGACTTCGGGGTAGATTCGTCGTTTCGGCAAGGGGAACATTCGGCGCCTGACGGGGCACATTGAACATCAGCCGAATGTACCCCAAAGTACAATATTTGAACGTGATTTATAGACAGCTTTTTTGTTTTGTTTCTTTTATCGTAGAAATGGTTCGCAACTATAAAAAAAAAGACCAACAGAGTCAATATAAACGAAACCGCAATAAAAAAAGCCATTTCGGACGTAAGACATGGGCGAGAGACTTTAACTTCAGCTTCTGGTATCAAACGCACAACATTACAGTCAAGAATAAAAAAGCGTGCATCAACATCTAGATCTCGGACTAGATTTTGTTTTAACATCAACTTGTCTCACTACTACGTCAAGTAACCACAACATTTTTGCTGGATGTTTTTATTAAGTCTTATGAATTATTTTGTTCCTTTTTTTCTGCGATAAAAATATTATTTTATTTATTGTTATGAATTTTTACGTTATGTTTTTATGTTCTCTTTTATCTGTTTGTGAAATAAATATTAAAATTGCTTTCAATCAATTTTGTTTTTTTTGTTTTGACGCAAAAGGCTTCTGTGCCGAATGTACCCCGAGCAAAAACGAAAGTGCCCCGTGTCGGGGCACATTCGGCGGAATGACTTTTTTTCATAAAATAGAAAAATATTAGTGTTTTGCAAGTGATACGGGAAGTTTTTTATTTCATTTTAAAGCCTAAATATTAACATTTCATATAATGTTGAATGTTTTTCAATACGTTCATTAACTTCGTGAATTCGAAGGTTTGAACTTTTGATGCCGAATGTGCCCCGGTTTACCATACGATACGTATAGACACAAATTACTTTAATAACCAAAAATTTAAACATTTGTATCATAAAATTTATTAAAAATGTCTATGTCTATAGCAAAATTAACGGACTTGGGTGAAAAAAAATGTTAAACAAAAAACTTCGTTTAAACAAATTAAATACAAAGAAATTAAGTAAAAATAAAAGATAGATAGTAAAAGGATTTTTTCAGTAAATCTACGATCTACACTGAAAAAAAACCTCAGAATTGTTATATTTTTCTAATAAGCATCTCTGTGAAAGTCATACAATTATTTAAAGTCTTTTGAGGCTCTTTTCAAGGACTTTATCAAACAAACCTAACCAAGCTTAACTTTTTGTTTAAATAAAACTTAATAACGATAAAAGAAAATTCAATTTTTGAAATTCGCTTTTTTAGATATCTTCTAAAATATATTCGAATCACAATTTTTAAACATAAAGGGATATTCACATGAAAACGACCAACGACCGACTAATAAAACACAAATGGGATTTAAACTTTTAATAGGCCTTAATTCTTCACAAAAACTAGACATAAACTTATTAAATTAATGTTAAGATACTAAAATTTGCGTTTTAATTACTAAAATAAGAGAAATTTTGAAGAATGTATTGGTCGTCACGGATTGCAATCCCGACTGTTACGAACTGTCAAACTCTATTCCCATTCAACATACCATCGACACACCAACTAATGAATTGTTCGCGCGTGAATAACCTCAAAATCATTCTTGTTTGAATAGTGAATAGTTCTTTACTGTAAAAGTCGTTGATCCAACCAGTACCTACTAATTGGGGTGCTTCTTCGTGGGAAATTATGTAAACTTGCCTTTACGGTGCTGGTTTTTGGTTCAAACCGTATACGTTCCTAATAGTAAGTAGTGGAAGCAATATTGCAATTTTGTTATATATTCGAATCACAATTTTTAAACATAAAGGGATATTCACATGAAAACGACCAACGACCGACTAATAAAACACAAATGGGATTTAAACTTTTAATAGGCCTTAATTCTTCACAAAAACTAGACATAAACTTATTAAATTAATGTTAAGATACTAAAATTTGCGTTTTAATTACTAAAATAAGAGAAATTTTGAAGAATGTATTGGTCGTCACGGATTGCAATCCCGACTGTTACGAACTGTCAAACTCTATTCCCATTCAACATACCATCGACACACCAACTAATGAATTGTTCGCGCGTGAATAACCTCAAAATCATTCTTGTTTGAATAGTGAATAGTTCTTTACTGTAAAAGTCGTTGATCCAACCAGTACCTACTAATTGGGGTGCTTCTTCGTGGGAAATTATGTAAACTTGCCTTTACGGTGCTGGTTTTTGGTTCAAACCGTATACGTTCCTAATAGTAAGTAGTGGAAGCAATATTGCAATTTTGTTATAAGATTTTTGATGGTTTTAAAATATGATGCTAATATAATAACACCTCGAAATCCAGATTAAGATTGAAGGCCTAAAACAGATTTGTACTTGCACAATTCTCCAAGGAACCGAAAATGAAATGAAAGTGTGTATAGTAGTAGAAACGCATACCCATTACTTTAATTACAATTTTTTCTCATCCTACATCCTTCCTGCCCACACGGTTGTAAATGTAATAACTGAAAATGAAAAGTATTACCTAGTGTAGTCTGTTTTTTTGTTTGTTTATTTTTTAATTGAATCGAGTTGAACTTAAATTTGTATTGAAACTGAAAATAGCGACTGTTTCAATGACACTATAAAAAAAGTAGACGTAGAGTATATTACCCCATCATTGAAATTCGCCAACAAATTTTTCTTTTCAAAAATGGTAACTGGGCGTAATAAATGTTCTTTTATCTAAGTAAAAAAGTAGACCGGTTGAAAACTTCTAGGAGAGTAGTTGGGCACGTAGGTATATATGGTCTATACATTCCTTAATTAAGTTCACATTTTTACTTACAAGGTAGGTATCCATCGGCTATATACAGGCCTGTTATGAGTTCGTGAAAAAATTTTGACTTCACAATTTTAAAAAAGCTGCATTTTATTTAAATCTAAACACTCGAACCCGTCAGATCTTCATAAATTCAAATACGCCTTGTAAAAGAACGCATTCATTTTTCATTTCACGATAGGTTATCACTTATCAGCAGACTGTTGTAAATAAAGCTAAATCAAACACTTTTCTAAGGGAAGAGTTACCTTCCAAAAAAAATAAATTTCTTGAATAGGTACTAAAAGTAGTTCCCGTGAAGTGAGCATTTTTGGAACATTATATTTATGGAATATTGGCTGCGTTAAATCATAAAATTTACATTCCACAACTTTAATTTAATTCAAAATTATTATTTTTTCGCACTTAACCAAATTTTTTCGATGACATAAATACAAAATATGCTTTTATAAATATAAATAGCACTCTTAATAAAAATGAATAGAACACTTTCCTTATTGAAAAGTTACGTTCCACAAAAAACAAATCGCTAAGTCAATCGAGAATAAATAATTCTTTTGAAGTGAACTTTCTGTGGAACTTATTTTTTGCGATTAAGAAAAATATTATTTTCTTATTTTATTTTAATATTCATATAGGCTTGAGGTATTGTAACATTCATAGAATGGTTATTGTCTGGGTAAAATTTTCAAATTTACGTTCCACAAATTAAATTTAGTGACAAAATGAGTTGCTTTTGACACCACCTGTTGGAGTATATCAAATTTTCCAAAGCGGTCACGATTTCATAACTCCAAAAAAAGTCTTTTAAGAGATTATCGAAAGCTTTTTAAAAAATGGCGCCGTGTCTTTGATTTTGTCATTCTTGCCTCTAGCAAGTGAAATTAAAACCAAAGCATTATAAAGATCGTGGATCGTAGTCATATTTCATTTTATCAGAGGGAATTATCGTGAATCCATTGCTTTCGCATTTTTGTGAAATTTAATACAAAGTGTGAAAAAGATTGTGGAACGCATTCGTTTTTCATTTTATAGAAGGTTGAAAATACATACATACATAAGAGCTAAATAAAAATTATCCTTAGTGAACATTTTGGTTCCAAAAATATAACGATCTGGATTTTAAAAATCGAATATGGGAGCAATGTGAACATTTTGTGGAACTTATTTTGCGAGATGGGGAAAAGTATTTCCTTTTCAGTTAGATATTTAGTTTTGATAAATTTGATATTCGGATACATAAATTTAGCTCAAGATAAAAATATTGACCGAAAATTTTAAGCGATTTAGTCAACACGTACATGTTAAAGCCAATAGCTTCAACAGCAAGTTCATGCAATGCAGTTGTGTCATTTTTTACCATTGGACCTAGACACATTTTATCGAAACAACAAGTGTGCTTTTTATACTTTACTAAAACTGTTTTATTCTCCATGGACTGTGAAAAAAAAAAATCAGTACCTACAGTATACAAGTCCCTTCGATGATGGTGATGATGATGTTGATGATAATGATGGTGTAGGAGAGGACTATATATAGAGGAGAAAACTCTCTGTTTTCAACTGCATACACATAGTTGTTACCTACCTCTATACTCTTCTTGCATTGACTGTGCACTTATTCAGATTGAGTTCAACGTGTGCGCGCTCTCGAAATGATGAAATTAAGTGCAAAAATGTATATACATAATAATGTAGGACTTTATATAGGACTTGGAAATTGTATATGTACAATTTTTGAGAAACTTTCGAAACACTTTTACCCGCATATTTTATGGTTAGTGTGTAAGTTTAAGAGAAAAGGGGTGAATAATTATTTTTTTTCACCCACAATACATATACACACTGCGTTTCACTTGTTTATGGACAGATGTAGGTATATACCAATTTCTATGTAGGCATCTATCGAATTTTACTTAATTTTTCGGGAGCGGAAAATTAACACGTTCCACAATATTTTTCATGCTCTAATTTTACTTTCACTTACGTGTGGCAGCAATGGAAACATTGAAAGTTACTTTAAGATTTCACTGTGAATCCTCTCGTGAAAAGAAAGATGATTACGTTCCACAATCTATTTAACGCTTTTTTTTTAATTTCACAAAAATACAACAGCAATGAATTCACGCTGAATCCCCTCGTGAAATGAAAGATTACTACGTTCCACAATCTTATTCACGCTCTTCTTTTAATTTCACAAAAAAGCATTGAATTCATGCTGAACTCTCTCGTGAAATGAAAGATAAATACGTTCTACAATATTTTTCACACCCTGTTTTAAATTTCACAAAAATGCAACAGCAATGGATCCACACTGAATCCCCTTGTGTGAAATGAAAGATGACTACGATCCCCAATATTTTCCACGTTGTGTGGAAAAAAGTTTTTAAAAGTTGGACTTATCAGATTGATTTTGAATGTAGTTTTAAAGTTGTCCACTCTCGTAAAATGAAAACTAAATACGTTCCAAAATCTTTCGCGCGCTACTTTTATTTCCATTTTTGCAGTATGCGAAGAAAATAAACAAAAGTTTTCTAAGAAAATTTCTTTCTCACTTTACTAGACTAAAATGGAACTTCCTTGTACACCATATTCTAACACTTTTCTAACAATAATGATTTTTTTTTGGTTGACCTTGATTAAAAAAACAAAAAGAAAAACAAATATAAAGATATCCTTAAACAAGCCAAACGGAGTGTAGTCACACAATATAGCTATAGACAGTGTAACTTATACGAATAAGTATGATGGTTGATTCTATTTGAATATTTTTGAGTGCGCGCACACAATATTACACCCTGTAATAACTGGGTAATAAAATCAGCATAGCAAGGTGATTTGTTTGCTCTAAAACAGCAAGGATTCGTGTATAAGCTAGCTTATAGTATATTTGTGGTATCCGTATCCGAATTGGGATTGTAATAATCCACATCACAGGATGTGGGCGACTACTATACTATTTCATTGGGAAAAGGTGTGAATAGGTGCTAGGCGGCAGCGTCGAGCATTTGGAGGTGTTTGCGTGATGTCTTGTTTTTTTTTTTTTTTTTTGTAGAGCATATTTTTTTTTTTTTTTTGAAAAAAAAATTGAATTGTTTTGCAATAAGACATGTGTAAAGTGTGTTGTTTACGGTCCCGCAATTCATTCCAGGATTTGTATACAAATATGATGTGGTAAATAAATGAGGACAATATATATGGGTGTTCTATTTTGTTTCTATAGTAAGTAAGTACACATATATTGCGTATACAATAGGTGTACAATACAAATGATTTGTAGTCACGTCAAAGATCATTTAGCAAAACACTTATGAGAAGTTATTGCCCAGCAATGTAACGTGGTTAACACGATGGATATATTTATATATCTGTATTTTTTCCCTCAAGTATTGTTATATATGAATGTGAGTTGATGGAAAACATAGTTAAGATATATAAATTGTTCGAAAAAAAGTGCGTGTTCACTTTATTAAACAACAAAATCTATTTGTGTTTTTCTAACACAAAAGGGTTCACTTTTAGAAATTACGGTCCATACTACGGACAAACAACCTATTAAGAAGTTTTCATTTTACTATAATATAACAAGTTTCAAACAATCGTAGGTGGTTAGTTACCTTATTTAGAACATGAACTTGGACACGCTTTCAATCAGCATTTGATTTCGTCTATATATGAAATTGCTTATCATTTATAGGGTGATTTTTACGATAACCGACAAAAATATAGGGTGGATAGAACTAGTTCCAGATAGAATTAGTTCAAAAAGCGTTTTAAGTGTCACTCCCGTAACAAGATTTTGTTATGTTTCATTTCTATAAATATAAGTCGCAGAACATACGAAAACAAGTAAATGAGCTTTTTATGTAGATTAAGGCAAATCTCCAAGAAGCGTAGTAAGTGTCACTCCCGTAACAAAAATTTGTATCTAATGTTTTCTTACTGAAATTATAAAGCATCCGACTTTTTCCGAAGCTCAAGTCTATTCCAAGGAGCTTGGTAGATGTCACTCCCGTCATAAAAAATTGAAAAATACATTTGAACCACATTGACAAAAGTGGTATTAAGAACATTGTGATATACCAACAGACAAAATTTAATTGAATTTAAAAATTCTTTAGAAACTTTATAACACATGTATGCAATTTATAATGAGTTTTACTGTTTATATACATAGGTATGGAATTTACGGTATAGGAAGCAGTGTAGGAACTAGAGGTCCAATCCACATTAAGTAATTTTTTCTCCCACTTTAAAAAATAAAACAGGAAAAAAATCTCACTGGAGTAATAAATTATTTCACTTTGCAATGAGAGGGACTCCGTTTTCCTACTTCGTGTAAAAAATTATTGCATTTATGTATGTATAATGACAATAATTTCTTATTAGAATTTTGATCAAGCGTAAAAGTCAAAATTCATATGTGTATCATTTATGTGTCACAACCGTAACATTTTTTTTATTTAATGTTTGAAAAAATTTGTTTCTCATTCAAACAAAAATTAATAAAAGAATGAAACATAGTTTTATCCAATATTTTACACCTCAAACCACATGATGTCCAATTCACAGATCACCAATTTTCTAAAGTTACCCCCGTCGTGACACAACGAAAATTAAAAATTTTTTTTTTTAAATTCTAATTTATTTAAAGCGTTCTAAATATAATATTAAAGTTTGACATAATTAATTTCGAGTTTGGTGTGAACTATTTATAAAAAAAACCACGAATATCAGTGACTGTCACACCCGAACAATAAAAAACCCTCCCCTTTGAAATCTTTTTTGAACTTTTTTTTTGGGATTAGAGAGTTTTATTCCTCGTAATATTAAGCTCGGTTTTGTTGGCGATCATTAGGAGGTGAAATAAATCGGTGAATAAGCAAAACTTATAAAAACAAATTTACAACAAAAATTAAAAAAAAATGTATGTGTATGTATTTTTTAAAGTCAAACCATAAATCAATGCAACCATCAATCATTTTACTGGGGTCAATTTAGCTACCTAATAAAATTAAAATAAATATAAATAGAAGTGGGTAGCAGAAATATAGTAAATTTTATTTTAAATCTCTCATAAAAGTCAAAACTACATATATTTATTGAGTTTTTGACATTATTATTATTTATATTGATGCGGGAGCGTACTACCACAGTAAATAATTTATTATAAAAAATATGTTACAAAATTATATAATTTCCTTATTTGTTCGCTAATAATTTCAAATATAACTTTCAAAGTGTTTTATTCTTATTTTAACTAACTATATACAGAACTTGTTTTTCATAGACATTTTTTTTTATTCACCATACAATTATACTACATTTTGATTGAGAACATGCATTCGCGCATTTGTTTTATACACGCAATATGGTTAATAGTCCAGTAGGTAAGGTTGTAGTTTTTTTTTTATTTTTCCCTCCAATCCATGCTTGTACACAATTTATATTAAAAAAATGCCCGAGAAAATATAGTTTAACCCAACGGTCAAAGTGTAGGACCTCATAAGTCGAATTTGAGAATTTGATCCACCTTTTGGCAATTTAGGATTAACTATGTTGTTCTGAACTGAAAATTTAACTGAAAAAGACAGAATTCAAAACCTCCTATCATATCGCTCATTAAAAAGAACACCGTCATATCGCAAACGTTTTTGAGTTTATTACAGCATCATGCGAAAAATCTATTTCGCTACATCTCTGCAAAAAAAATATAGCTATATTTTTACTCATTTTCAATTACGAGCGTATTTTTCCATAGCTTTTTCACGAAACAACAATTTTCAATCGCATTTATCTCGAAACAGCATTTTTTGAGTTATGACGGTGTTCTTTTTAATGAGCGATATATATACATATCGCCATACAAAATTAGGCTTTTTTTTTTTTGTTTCTAAAAAAAAACATTCAAAAACCACTTAGGAGGTTCTGCATACGCATACGTTTTTCTAAGAATTTATTGCTCTTACGAAAAAAATATGTTAAAATCCTTCTTTTTTTTTTTTTGTTAAGAATTTCATAAAATACTATTTAGTCTTCAAATTAAATGTTCTTCGAACAAAATGAAAGTTTTTGAGGAACTGAATTTCAACCATCTAAAAATTTAAGCTTTGGTCCAATTTAAGGAAACTTGGCGTGATTTTATTATTTTACTATTTTAAAAATAAAAATATTAACAAAAAATTAACAAAAAAAAAATGCATACAAAAAAATGTTTGCAATGCAACTTCACCATCGAGACTATGAATTCATTTGAAAGATTCTCTTTTCAGATGCATGTTTTACATTTTTATAACAAAGGTAATTATATATTTTTTTTTTAGGGTTTTTAATAGTACCTAGGTAGTTAAGGTACTGCATGTACATACATTTACATGCATCTACATCTCTATAGCGATAGATAAATATACCTACTCGTAAATGGTTTTAATACTCTTTGCCTTTCGTATATAGGTACGGATATATGGAGATCAACGCCGATGGTGATAATTAATAGAAGATAACACAAACGCTATAGTAACAATAATAATTCAAGTTTTATACACAATAACAATCCAGAGACTGTGTAACCTATAGTTTTTCATTCATAAAGAATAAATATGTCACGGCATAATTATCTACACCTACCTATAGATACTTGTTTTTTTTTTTTTTTTGCAGAAATGTATGTAATTTACTCAATGAAAATGAATTCACAAGTTTTCACTTTGGATATTATTTTGTTGAATATGAATTGAATTATTTATTTTGATTCCTATAGTCTATAATTAATTGGTTGCTGTTCTGATCATGATAACACATGTAATTATACGATTAATTTATTATTAGATTATTACCTAATAATTTTTTTTTATTTAAATTTATAATTAGAGCATTTATACTATCATACTTAATTCGGTAGTATCAATTTGTGTTTTTAGTGATTTTTTTTTTTTTCTTCGAATTTATTTTTGTTAATAATTCGCTATCATCTTTTTTTTCACACGGCACCTACTACATATGGATCATGAGAAAAAAAAATGCCTTGAAAGAGCCAAAAGATTATTTTTCAAAAAAAAGAAAAAAAACAGTTAGGTAAGCCGGATGTCCACTTGATAATTTTTGACCTTTAGTTGCTTGCAACTTAAAGCAACTGCATAATTTTATTTCTTGAAAAATTATCGAAATGGCTGATGGAAGTATTCAGTACCTACTTATACGCAAACCGAGAGAAGTATATGGTTTAACTTAAAGACCCGTAAGATAGTTGTTATTGACAAGAAAGCAAGTTAAAAAAAAAAAATTTCTACCTTTAAGTTGGTTATATGTTAAATGAAAATTAAAATGAATTAAAAAAAAAAAACAGGCGAAACAAAACGATACGACAGCGAATTCTAGTTTTCTTTAGTAAAGTTACTTCAATTTAAAAGAAATTATTATTTTACAATTTATTTTTTTTTTGTAAAAGGAATTTTTTCGTTTTTAAATTTCTAAACTCATCACCAAATAAAAGAATAAACATCGAGATGTTTAAAATTGATTTAAACTTAAATTTTATGTAGAAGAAACCAATACTCATTGCCTATAGAGTACAAAGTTTAGCCATATAAATAGTATAGGTATCGGTACATTTTTATTCCAAATGCAATGAGATATTATTCCATTTCAAATCAAATCTAAATGAGTAAAAAAAAAACTGGTTGCTAAATAAAATAAAGAACAATTAAGATACCAAAAATATACACTCATAATATTTATATTATTTCTTTTAATAAACAAAATTCCAGTTATAGCTATAAATATCATTATCATTGAATCTTATAATTAAAAATTTTAATTTTCAAAGCAAAATCAATGATTATATTAAGATTCCAAACTGATGCTTTTGTACTTGAATTATTATTCTAGAAAAAAAGAAGTTTAATTATTCTGGCCCAAATCTTACACGTATAAAATGATATTTTTTTTAATTTTTTTAATTATTAATGATAATCGAAATTTTTATCAAAAAAAAAGTTATTTTTATTTTTGGATTAGAATAATTATAACTTAATTATTCAATTCGTATAAGCTTTATTTTGCATTCGCTTCGTCTTAAAATTGAAATAAAAATTTGTGAATGATAAGTTTTAATGAGAACTATGACATAGCCCCTCTAGAATAAACAGAATTTCAACAAAATTCACAAGAAAACTTGTCACTGAGAGCCAATACAAAAGGCAGACACACACAGATTGATGTACAGTACTAGTACAGATGTACTACAGTAGTGCACTTTGTATAGAAGAGCGGACTAAATTCCACACAAAATTGATCACCTTAACCCATTTTGACGAAGTATTTAGTCATGATAATGAATGGAATGAGAAATAAATACAATAAAAAATATTCCATGTTCACTTTATAAAGAAAATCCGGTGTGTTATCTAGGTAATTCTTATAACTACTGATTTTTTAAGAAAATTTTGGCTTACAAAGTTTTGTCGACGTCCACTTTTCGGGGTTTTTTTCATTTGGGGGCAGCCTTAGTTAAAAAAAAAAAATGTGAACCATTTAACCGATTTTAATGAAACGTTAAGAAATAGTAAAACATGCCCACATAAAATTTCATCTAACCCTTTTCGCTCTTCAAATCTTATATTTCATAGCTGTGTTCAGACCGCGGAGTGTAAATTAAGTATATGGCCGGATGATTGTTGCCTTAATGTGAAAATGATTTTATTTATTCGAATATGTCTACAGCGAGAAGAAACCTTTCATATCCCGGAGTAAAGCGAAGCTTTTTTGTATAGGACTGCCCCTTTCCATTAATTTACGACATCGTACCTACCGGTGTAACGCACCGCAAATTTGTTTTCAGGATTTGTCCGCTGATGTTTATATTTTTTTCACACTCTTGGTAAGTTTATTTAAGTTCACACACAATTTTCAATAATTTAAATTTTGCTTTTTTAAGGGTTTTTTACTGAAATTTTGCCCAAAACATTGATGTACTCATATTTTTTGGCTGTAAAATACTGTGAGAAAGAGTTATCAGCTAATCGAAATGAGTACTTTCAGCAAATCTAATTTTTGCCACTTTGGCCCACTGTGCAACGCGACGAAAGATATAACGAAAACCACAGTACACATATTAAAGGTAATATCATAAGCGTTTTAATTTTTGTTCAGTTCTGCGCATCTGTCAAAATTGAGGTATTATGGTGGTAAAATGGTGGATCCAGTGTCCCTTTACTTGTCTAATTTCAATATTTTGTTGTTGTTTCTAATGATGCGTGCTGAGTTCCTGTGGGCACTGGAACAGCCATTTTTAATTTTTTGACAATTCCAATTTTGACAACCTCAGCAATATACAGTAGATTCTCAAAAAGATGAACAGATATAAAACAGGGTGAACGGGCCCTGTTTTCAAATTGTTCATCTTTTCGAGTATAAACATTTGGTTGAGGAAGAAGATATGGTTATAAATAAAAACATTAAAAATTATTTACATAACAAGTTAAAACAAGTCCCAAAACACTGTTCAAAAGGAACTAAATGCAGAGAAAAATAACATTATTATGTTTGGAATAAAGTTTTCTTCTTTTAGAATACAAAATTTCAACATGTTTATCTTTTTGAACACTCAAAAGTGGAAATATTTCGTTCATCTTTTCGAGCTGTTCATCTTTCCGAGATTCTTCTACTACTTCTACCTTTGATTTGTGTACTGTGAACGAAAACCATCTTTTATGAATTTCTCTATAATCGTATTGTTAAGTCTGACTGAAATAATAAAATTGAAAATAAAAACGTTGCGAGAAATTCTCAAATAAAAAAAGGTTCAACTTCCTTTTTTTTAGGATAGCCAAAAAAAATCCAAAAATAATGAAACAAAGTTCCAAAAATAAAAAAAAAATCCAAAAAATAAAAAAAAATCACAAATAAAAATAAACAAAAAACCACAAATAAAAATAAACAAAAAACCACAAATAAAAATAAACAAAAAACCACAAATAAAAATAAAAAAAAACCACAAATAAAAATAAACAAAAAACCACAAATAAAAATTTAAAAAATCACAAATAAAAATTTCACAAATTTCACAAATAAAAATAAAAATAATCACGAAAGAAAAAAAAAAAAAAAATACAAATAAAAAACACAAAAAATTACAAAAAAATTTTTTTTAAGAAAATTACAAAAAAAAAATTTTTTTTAAATACAAATAAAAATTTAAAAAAAAATTAAAAATTATCTCAAAAAAATAAAGTCACAAATGATCTCAAAAAATAATATCACAAATAATCTCAAAAAAATAAAATCACAAATAATCTCAAAGAATTCAACAAAAAAAAAACAAAGCTAACTTTAATTTTGATACAAATTGTTCTAACTTTAATTTTTAAATTTCTCAAATAAAGTTTTAACATTAGAAATGTTTAAGCGGAGGCATACCTACTAACAATGTGAAAAAATCAACAGAATTTCAAAAAAGTGTAACGCCGAGTAGAGAAAGAGGGCGAAAGTCAGGGGAATAGACAAAATTTTGCGTTCATGCTATGTTCTTACTGGTCTGAGGAAACAATACGAAGAAGATGATAAAACGGACACCAAAAAAAGGAGAAGTGTTCGTAGGCAGGGATGGCCACTACATTTTTCACATTTGCTACGTAGTTTATGTAGTGAAATGTAGTTAATTAAACAAATTGTAGAAAACTTTTCAAATATCAAATGTGTTGTAAGTTGTAACTTTGAAGCTTGAATTTTGAGTTAAAATGTTCAAATTTTTATTGAAGTTTTATTATTTCTCTAAATTTACTTTGTGTGTATATGAAAACGTAACTATTTGTAGAAAATAAGACGTGTAGTTTATTAAATTAACTACGCGTAGTTGATGATGTAGAAAATGTAGTATACTTAATTCGGCCAACCCTGTACGTAGGCTTTCCACATTTGTATGTGAAGAAGAACAAATTTAAAAAAGAAATTATTCAAAGTTTTAAAATACATAAATGCGTTTTTCATTTCTAATGTACCTCAACTATGCTGGAATGGCAAATAAGGTACATTTTTTTTGAAGGATTCTAGGATATTTATAAGATTAAAAATAAAATTAAATTTAAATTAAAATTTCAAAAATGGGTGTGATTTTTTTAAAATAAAGTTTTATTAGTGATAATACTTAAAATTGGTTGATGATGTTTTTAAATAAGGAGTTTCAAGTGTAAATACTTAAACTTTGCAACTATTTTTTTTCTTTTTTTAAATGTTATGTCTAACAAATTAATTTAAAAGAAAACCGAGTCAAACGATTATTGAAATTTTGGCTGTATAAATTCATTTTCGGTTAAAAATATAGATAAGACTTCCTTTTTTTTAAGAACAAAACTATTTAAGGGGTTGTTTCAGTAATCCAAAGAATGAGTTTCATGCTTCTTTGCAATTTTCATATCATGCGCGTTTTATAAATAAAATCTTTAATATTTGAAGCCAATTAAAATATAAGAGCAAGTTCGTGCGACCCAGTAATGCATTCTTTATTATTTATTTATTAATTTATTTTTTTCTTAATGGAAATTGTTATAATTTTCACTTTTCTGTCCCGAGTTAAGCTCAATAAAATATGTTCAAGTCACATGTTTAGGAACTGAAAATTGATGCGAAATCTGATCCTGTGGATAATAAAACACAGCTAATAAAATACTATAAACCTATTTTCTTAATACATTCCAATTCGTACTAAACCTCTAAAATTTTGCCCTTATATTTATATGAATCTATTACTTTCTATGACTTTATTACTTATTTTTTGTTTAACAATATTAATTCTTAAATGTTTATAATATTTTTTTTTTTATAAAAAATAATTTTTATTTTTTTGTCTGTCTTTTCTTAAATCCAGAATGAAAGAAATATCATAATTGTACAACCGACCACAAATTATGCAAATTACAATCACTTTTACAAACTTTTGATTATTATAATTTAGATAAATGCTAAATAAATCAAATTATACACACTCTAATGTGTTAAAATATAATGCTGTGTAGGATTAAGTAAATACTTTAGTATATTAATTTTTCAATTTTAAAAACTATAAAATAAAGCTTACTGAAAACATTCAAATTAATGCAAGATGCCACCTTATTATAACTCTCTTTTAGTTTACATACTATCTACTATTGTCTTGATGGGAGTGTTTTAATGAATTTTAAGTTACAAGAAGTAGCTTTTAAATCGTTTAATGGCCCTTGAGAGATACTGAGGATGTTGATAATTGTCAATTATTGTTAATCACCATTTAATAAACTAAACTAGGTATACTTTGCTTAAATATTATTCTTTATACCACTATCTGAATAAATAAAATTATCATCAGGAAATTCAATCTCCCACATAGATTTAATAAAAATTTACACAAAATTTTCATAGAATCTATACGAGTTAGTATAAGCCCTTTCTAGTTTTGTAATTTGTATGCTCTTTTTTTTTGTTGTTATTGTGTAAATCATTCATAACGCAGCACTCGGGTTGTATATTATAGACAACCATGAAGCGTGAAATTTTAGTATGCAAATTGGTGAAAAGATAGCATTTTTTGCAAATTGCGTATGAATATATATGTATTGTGTTTACATAATGTTTATTTGGTAATGAAGGTATGAATTGAATCATCAGACTCAAAAATGATGGTCTGGTCTTTTATGAAAAACTATAAGCTTAGGTACATATTAACATAAATTCAGCTGTCGGTCGTTTAACTGGGAAACTTTAATTTTACTTTTTTGCATTTTTAACTACATATCTCACTATGGGGGGTTTTTTAACACTGCACATGGATCGGACACGCCAAAATTTCTTAGATAAAGAAATCAAGCGGTTAGACGGTTTGAGTAATTAAAATAACCAAGGAATCGACATTATCACTTAAAGTAGACATACCTATAAATAATTTTTAGAATGAAGTCGTCACATTTAAGGAATTATTTAGAGATATTTTTAGTTGTTGACTTTTTCATACCAATTCCAGTGTAAATCCTTACAGTATTGATTTGTTTTGTACTTGAAATGTATTAAAGCTATCTTCTAAATTCTGTTACTCAAGGAGACATACTTCTAAACGAAACTTACAACCGAACCGCCATATTGAATTTGCTGTTATATTGAAAAAAATATTCTCTTTTCTAGAATTTCATGCTAACTTTTGTTATAAAACACGAATACAGAAATAAATAGCTAATTATGAAAGAAATAATGGAATTTAGTCATTCGTGGTGTAAACCAACCATCATTAAGAATTCCAAAATCTGAAATTTATATACTATATCTAATTATACTTTTAGATCAAGGGTCAAGAGGTTTTTATTTAGAGCTGGGTTTTTATTTATTGTAAACACAATGGCGCATATTCATAGTCGTTTTTAGACCCCAGTTTATCTTAGCCTGGAGTTTTTCCAATGTAAATTAGATAGGATAAACTCCAGGCTAAGATAAACTAGGGTCTAAAAACGACTATGAATATGCGCCAATTTGTTCTGCGAAAACTCCGACCAGTAATGCTTTGATAGCATTAAAAAACCAATACATTCCTGTTACATATTTTGACAGTTGATAATTATCATTTTTCAAAAGGTTAGGAAACTTTTACGTTTACGTTAGTTATTAATTTTTCTGAGGATTTTTTATTTCCAAAACTTTATTACTTTAAAAAATATTTTAGAAATCAAATTAAATAAAAATACGAAGAATTTATTATTATTTATTATTATAACTTTATTGATACATAAATAAATTAAAATATCAATAAACAAAATTTAAGCTCTACCTAACAGGGCTTTGAGCTAAAAATACGAAGAAAAAAAGAACAAAACAATAGAAAATTATTGCTGTTGTAGTTGTGTAATTTACAAAAATTTAAATGCCTCAGTTTTTCCAATTTTTTTCTCTAATGATTAAATGTAAACGATAAAATAGGGTGAAAGTAAACATCTTAACACTTTGATTTTTTGCATAGGTATCTAAATGTTTCAATGTTTTTTTTAAATACTTTTACAGTAGGCAATTTTCTGCGACCATTATGTAGACACTCGACTCTTCCTCACTTCCATTAACATTTTACTAAAACTATAAGATTCCTACGAATGTAAAACTTTTACAGTTTAGCTAGAGGGCAGTGTAAACCCCAAATTACAAACTCCATACAATTACCGCACGCCACTGAGTCAGCAGTCCATTATGTACTGAACATTTTATGTACCAACGAACGTTGACAACTGTGATGCTGAGTTGTTGACGAGAAGCGAGGGCAGAAAGAAGAAATTTTTAGAACAGTCAGAATAAGACAGTCATAAGAACATTCATCTTTTTAATAAAATATTGAATAACCTACAAAGGCACTGTTTTCTTAATTCATTGAGTCGGCTATATATTCAGGTACTGGTTGGACTATAACCAGAAGAGCAGATTAGCCACAAAGTACGTACACCGGCGGCGTCCGGCTCCTATATGTAGGTACTGGCATTCTGAGCTCTTATTGAGTTATCAGCAGTAAATATATAAATTAATAAAAACAAAAACAAGAATGGAAAATTGTTCACAAAACGATAGGAGCTAAGCAAAACTAACCGTACATTTTTTTTTAAAGAAGAACCTACTTATGTATAACCAACTTTTTTTGCGGAATAAAAATTTCAATTTTAAAAATTAAATCGATCTTGCAAACTTCATTAAAAATAGCAAAGGCTTCCCGAAAATAGAATTACAAACAAATCACTACTTACACCTACAAAAAAAACTTATTTTGATCTTAAATATTAATGACTCTAATTATACTATAAGAAAATGATCCTTAAAAATTTAAATGAACTAAAAATCGATTGAGAATATTATTTAAAAAAAAGAAGACATTGTGCATTAGAATCAATGAAAGACTATTAAAAATTTAGCTACGAATGTACAAAAAAATTTAAACCCATTATTTTATTATAATTATTATTATTTTACATTTTATTTTATTTTACAAATAGAAAATACTCATTCGCTAACTTGAGGTTAAATATGACTTTAGTATAAAAAATTCGCTTTGAAAAAATATTAAAAATTAATTTGTTATATCTTGCTATGGGGGTTTTGCCGTCGGACAAAATAAAAAATAAAAAAAAAACGATTAAGTTGCATTTTGTAGAAGAGTTTAATACATGTATGTATTAACTTTTCGCAGTTCCGTTTAAGGATCAAAAACAAAATGGCGTCGATGAATCTGAACGTTTAACTTCAAAATGTCGTTCGTGGGAATAAGAATAAGAAAACCAATTGGACTTTTTGGAAACTTCTCACAAATTTTGTCAGAAGAATTATTTTTTTTATTAAAGTCTGATGTAAATTCTCCATTACTAATTTGAACTTTAAAGATTTGAGAATAGTTTTTAGGAAGGCGTTGTTAAATAGTTGAGTAATACGCGCAGGACCTTTAACACGTTTTTTATTATTAATTGCTAAAATTGTTCATAGCTCAAATTAATACGTGTAAGTATTTAAAGTTCAATTTTTTCAAATATTAAATTTAAATATAATATATTGCTGAAGAAGGTGTACATAGCACCTTACAATAAAAACTTAATTATAATCATAGTGCAAATGCCGTTTTTATTTCAACTTTAAATACATTCTTTAATTCTAAATAAAATTCGTCCAATAATCGACAAAAAAACAAACTTCAAATTCAGTTAAAATTATAAAAAAAAACCTGAGTGCAAATATTTTCGCACAACGTCGGCCGGTCGTGTAATGAATAAAAAATGTAGTACTTTTGTCGGCTCAGTACCACTTCTCAGATCAAAGCAAAATTAATCAAAACATCATATTTGTCGATTAAAATTAATTTAAAACAAGAAATCGAGATCAATTCTGTAATTATTTTTTAAAAGCACGTGTAGTAATAGTAAAGAATCATTTCATTTGTCGGTAAAAAATCAATAGGCGGCTGGCTGGTTCAACTATAAAGGTCTTACACAACTACATAAATATAAATATACAAAATGGCTGTCTTACATTTAAATCATTGAATCATACATATATGGATATTCAATTATTGATAAGACTTTTAATTAATTAAATTAATGTTGTTACAAGTTACATATGTTTATAATAAAGCCGACAAAGTCATTTTAATCTTGAAAGATACTATTTTGTTTTATTTTGTTGCTAATTTTCAAGTGCGTTTAGTGTTTTATTGATATTTTTGTTTTAATTTTGGAGTAAATTTGAGTTTATGGTAAGGATAATAGAGATAAGTTTTATTTACGACTTGCGTACGCCTTACAGAAGAGTTTTACAAGAATAATGACATATTGACTATGAGAATATATAGATAAAGTAATTAGTGGTCATTCATTGTTGTAGCATTAGTGTGAGATTTTAACTAGCTGGATGGGCAGTCTAACAAAAAACACGACTTCTGTAACTTTCAGACCTGTATACTCTTGTAAATTTTTGAGAAGTTAATTTTATAAGTAAAGGAGCGTATGACTTGCATGTGTTATCCTGGACTTTAGTAAACAAAATAAAATATCTAGCCAACAACCATTATAATATATTGCAAGCGATTAAAAAAAAAATTGAAAACCTTTTTAAATTTTTTGCTGTGCATTTGAAACAATCAGGCAAACTGTCACATTGAGTATTATTTAAAAATGAATATAACAGTTATAACAGTTCAAAATACATATTCCCACCCGTAAAGGACGCTGGCCTTCCAGGTATGCGTCCCTTGAGGGATAACAAAACTAAAAATATAAAGAATTTGTTTGCTTACTATAAAATGGCGATTGTAATGCTGGATATTTTCGATAAGAAAATGCTTGACTTGATCATTCATTGTGACATTTCGTTTAGATATGTATAGCAATGCAAATACTTTATACTACATACATACATATCTATAATAAAATTGCAAGCAGATGAAAAAAAAATATTAATTTTGAATTGAGGGACGCAATAATACGTCCCATTTTGAACGAATGTATGTAAAAAATATACATACATACAATATATATTACTTAAAAAAAAATGTACAAAGATAGACACTCAAACAGACATCAACAGTAATTATCAGCTATATTACCTATGTAGTTCGATCAAGGATTTTTGAAAAGGGAGAAAAATGGGCTGCTGCAAAAAATTTATTGAAAAAGTGATCTTTTTTTGTTAACTTTTTATCTAAACCAATACAGAAGGTATATAATAATGGTGAACACAAAAATTGCAGATTCTAAAATGCGGCTATTAATAATTAAAAGCGACTAAGGGCTTGTCTGAGTATAAAGTTGTAATTAGTTACTTAAAACATAAACAGGGTCATATGCCCACAAACCAAAAAATTATGTTTTTGTATTTATAACCTATTTAAGTCGTGAAAAGACAATTATAAGTATTTTCCTGTGGACTTATGACCCTGGAACAATATTTATTTATTAACTCAGACATTGTGAAACAGACCCTAAGTTTATCAAATTTTCAGATAAATCCAAGTGTGTTCCGACAACTTACAAAAATTTTATTTCTCACAGAAGAAGGTTTCGCGAAAATACATATCGTCGGCTAAATACGTAAAGCTGGTCCACTTTTGACCGAAATTGAGATTTTTCTTAAGAAACAGATTCTGCACAAAATGGCTTAATCACTTCTTTCCAATGTATCTTAGTTTTTGCAGAATCCTAAAGAGAAAATCAATTTTTATATGGAGCTTTATATAATTTTTTTTTTTGTTTTTTTTTCGCTCGCTGTAAAATTAGCAAAAGTGGACTTAGAGCCAGTTTTTTCACAATGAGTTGAATCTGAACGACGACTTTCACAGCTAATCAACCAAAATCGGCTGATTATCGATTTCCATGAATAAAAACTTAATTTAGGGATTCCTTGCAAAAAAATTTGATTAGCATGCTCATTCAATGATTTACCAGTTGCGATAATCCTTGATTAAAGATGATCAGCTGTGAACAAACTGGCCCTTAGCAGTTTTACGTATTTGAATTTCAATATGAGAAATTTGTTTGGAAACCATTTGGGGTTCTGTCATAAGGCGGTTTGTCATTTATAAACTTTCTACGGTGGCGTTGCCACAATTACACAATATATACTTTGCCATGAAATGAATTAACTTATAATTTTTAAACTTTAATTATTATTAGTATGTTAAATATGACTCATATTGTAATTCTTCATTTAGAAAATATCTCAATTTTTTTGCAATTACTTAACTGTGTGAAATATTTTTTTCAAAGCTTTCTTTTCCTGACGCGGGCCATTTTAAACCATTTCTATGAGAAATGTGATTGATACATAGTAAATAACAGTGTTTCCAGCGGACAGTTTCATTTTCAATTTTGTCTTATGAATTGAAAGCGAGATAGAAAATTTTACATTTTTCAAAAAATATCCATATTTAGTTATGAATGCGTTCAACCTGATATGGTTTTAAGTTAGTTCGATTTGTTTTTACAATTTATTGACAATTATGAAGATTTAACAAGATTAATTTCTAAGCTATACTAGAATAATGAACGTAAAATTGTATGGTAAATATTCGTGATTTTTTAAGGGGGAATGGAGTCAGTCATATTTAATTTCGGTACAGAGACAATTGGAAACGGAATTTTAGATCCTGTTTAGGTTATGTTATGTAAAGTTGAGTTATGTTTGGAAGATCTGACTGTCAGTAGAAAGACGAAAGTTTATCCATTGTGATATACTGAAATGGGTCTAGGAAGGTTCTTCTTTCACTACCTGTTTAGATTGGAACTGAGTATCATCGTGTTAACATTCGTACAATATCTGTTTTCTATAGCAAAAAATTATTATTTGGGTATTTACAAAAAAAATAACCCAAATCGACTCAATTGATAGCAAAAATTTTAACGATTTTGAAAATTGCCAATAACTTAAAACCTCAATTAATAATCCATACAAAATTGCATTCAAAAATTATGTAGCCATCGTTCGATTTCGAAAAAATCACATATCACCAAATAAGGTTTTTAACTAATTTCTGGGGAAAGTTTTCGGATCTGCATCTACGTAACATTGAACCGCATCATCTTGCGAAAATATTTTGGTGAAATTCACAAAAATACACAGTTAACCTTCCTATATACCTGGGTCTAAAAAAATCACACGTATACCCGCGCACGGCCTCTGGGACCGAAACTCAAGAGCCCGTAGTTTCTCTTCTACTTCGAATATTTTTATGAAATTTGTTCAAAATCAGTAGTGATACCTATATTGTTAACGAAATAATACAAGTTTGTATTAGTTTTTGCATTTAATAAATAAATGACAGTCTTTTTATTAAGCCTCTTACTAAAATATTTGCAAAAAAGTAATTTAACGGTCTCACAGACCAATGGGTATAGGAAGGTTAACGCAAGCTAAAAAAAAATTAAAACGACAAAACCTATGGACAAAAATTAATTAATTGCCTGCCTAAATCTTTGATCGTGACAACTTTCCCACTAAAACCATAATAGTTTCGGAGAATTATATCAAATTCGCAAATTCCAATATGGCGGATTTGCCAGGATCCCATGACGTCCAAAAAAGCTTGGACTTAAGATAAAAAACGAAAAGGAGCTTTCTAATGTCAAAGGAGGCATATTTTTTGTAAGTTTCACTTAGGTAATTAAATAAAAAACACAGACGCAAAATTTTATACAATTTCATGTCATTCATTTCATTTATTATTTGCAAAAATCAGCACAACATACTTAATCCTATATTGTACAGTAATGCATGGTTAAGCTTAGGCAAAAAATAGACATTAGACATAGAAATGCTATCATCGTATTAAATCGTGTAAATATTTCGTCAATTATTGATAATTTAGCAAAAGGTTTTTCATTTGACTCAAATTTCCTAGAGCTTAGATAAAGTTTCGTAAAATTTTCCGTCATTTTGTGCTTACTTCCGAAAAAAACGATTTCATTTGCTTTTTCTTACTAAATTTTGAAAGTTATGTAATGAAACAGGATTGAGGTAAAATAGAGATTTTGTTTCCGATCTCTGTTTAGAAATATGACTTTCTAATTTGTATGTTGTCTTTTTTACTTGGAAGATGTTTCGGATACTATATAAGATTATTATGTGCCTTGGAGGAAGGTGCCAGTTTGTATCTACTGAAAAAAAACTCTGTATTAAGTTTTTCTCAGTAGAAAAAAATTACCAAAAATTGAACTAGCTTATCGGTCTAATTTTCTAAGTAGTTACCTATTACTTGACAGCGAAAGATTGTGTTAAAATTACTGAGAATACATATTATATCTCTGAAATATAATAAAATGTCACGTAGGTGTAATTTTCAAAAATTAAAAATAAATACTATCGAAAGATCAAACCCGCCGGAAGAACGTCACAATCAATTTCATTATTTCCAGTTAACAATCTGTCAGAATAAAAATTATGGCACAGACATTTCACTTATAAAATCAAATAGACGATTGGTTCTGCATTTCGAAAGAACTTAAATCTGTGGCAATAAGACAGAGTAGGTTATGCCGACATAAGCGATTTTTCGGTTTTACGATTGCTAGTAGTAGTTCACACTTCACAGTTTGAGAGCTACTCTTTCTCCCAATCTCCATTTTGAAATCAATACCCGTTGAAAAGCTTTCTCAGAATTCACAAAAATAATTAACATTAATTAATATTAAAGATTGTAGACAAAAATGTGTTTTTCTCGAAAACTCTTTTTTTAACATAAGATACTCTGCCTTACTGCCACAGAAATTGAAATAAATTATAAAATTCACTCGAAATGAAATTCGATGTTCAACAATTCATTCGTTTATCGAAAATTTAGCATTACCTACTTCGAACTGTCAAAATTGAAGATGCATCTATTTTAATCTATTATTTTTTTTTTTTAATGAAGTTACACTGCAGATGAAAATGGATGCAATTAGTGAACGAATTGTAGATCACCAAACTTCACTTTCGCGTGTAAATTCACAATAAAAATAGATATCTAGTTAGTGCAGTCATTATAGTTGTAAGCCCTTATTTATCTTTTTCATGGTTCTAAACAACTTTTAGCTGAAGATTCGTTCAGTTTAGTCTAACCCGACGAGATTCTATTACAATGTGGAATCATTTTGTCGATGCACACGTTCTGTTTTATCTTCTTTGCTTTTAATACATAATACTGAACCGTTTAAAAATCTACTTTTCTGACATTTTTATGAAATGACATTTATCAATCAGGAAAAGTATGTTCATAAAAAGAAAAGTGTAGGCGTTTTATTTAAGTTAAACAAGTTTAAAAATGGAATCTATTAACATTTTAAATTTGCAAAAGTATTTTCTGATTTTAAAGATTATTTTTAGAGTCGACTTTCGCTTTTTAAATTGGAATTTAAGCCGGTTTCTTGCACTATTAAATTTACCGGTGTTTGAAACATACACTAGGGAGGTAGATACCCATTATCTAAATATTATATAACAACTATAATGATATCGAAACTTGTATAATCCACAAATTCCAATACAATGGAAAATACATTTCTTATTAAATAGAACTCAAATATTTATACAAATTATTGTTGAACTATAGGGCAATTGAAATTGATTGATTTTGACATTGGCCGTGGGTTTTATTTGTCTTTGTTTATACATTCTTTCATGTTTTCTCACTTATTTTGACAGATATCTATAGGTTTAGAACTTGATTGACAAGAAAAACTAATCAAACTGCAATTCACTTTATTTCATTAATTAATTGTTATTTAAGAATAATTTAATAAGTTCATTTTCTTAAGTTAAGATTGGAAGACACAGAGCGATAATACAAAATTCTAATGGTTTCATTACCTATGGGAAGAACCTAGGCTTTGAAAGCAAAGCCACGCCATTGACGTTTAAATCCAATCAAAGTTACATACCACAATATTTTTCTATACCTAGCTATTTGAATTTGTCGATATGAGAAATTAGCTCCACAGGAAATAATTGAGACCCTGTCGATACTTTTTGGTTGAAAAATAAAAGGAAACGTCCAAATGTATCTGTTAAGCGAGTTCACATTGTCAAATAAGAGAGAAAGAGGGAGATCTACGAAATATCGCAAATATCAACAGGATTAGAGGATTCCTCAGCTCAATTTGTCAGACTGTCAAATAATGAAATAAAAAGAATATCTATTTGCTTGTTCAATGTTTGACGGACAAAATTTGTTAGTTCACGTTAATAGAAGATTAAGATAAAACTCTGTCTAATCTATTAGCAGGTTAATAGAAATAGGTTAGCCTACGCCAACGCGTCAAAACATAGGTATGATGTGGCGAATTCTGTTGAGCTTACACTGCAAGCAGATACAAGTTTAAATAAAAATCTGACTTCAACTATTAAATTGATCATTAGGGTAACAGAAATTAAATTCCAAACTTCGCTGTGACAATCAAACATTGTTCATACTTAGGGCTCAGATCCCACAAATATCCTAAAGAAGTTCATCTCTCAGTAGATACCTTATACGCGAAGTCTGTTAGGGAACAAACGAACCTATATGGAACCGATTGAGTACGCGAACAAACCCACACATTCACCATCAATTGAACGGTTTCACTTTAAACGAATTTACCATAGAAAAGTAATCATCATTTTGCCGACGGCAAATGAAAGTTCCAAAATGAAAAAAAAAAAAGATTATTTTCTAAAACAAAACTCACCTTCCACTTTTTGTTATCACCATCTCCGTTCCAAGTTTGTGAAATTTCTCCCACAAATCCTTGCCCTCTAACGTCACCTTTGGATCGTCGACAACACCGTCGTCTTCCGGTTGTAACGCCCTTAACGGTCTCATGCCTGGATGCAATTGATGTGCTGCCACTGACGCTAGCACAACGTCTTCCGCCGTCGTATACGGTGTCCCCAATGGATGATGCGCGTGCGGGTGGTGCGGGGGAAATTTGTGCAACAAACCGCCCGGATATAGACTAGGATGAGGACCTGCCGGACTGCCGGCAAGTGCAGCAAGAGCAGCGGCGGGAAAATACGGTTGCTGTGGCAAATGTCCCAACGCCGGATGGCCCGGTACCGCTGAGTGATGCGAGTGATGCGGATGATGTCCTAGGCTAGAGGCGGCCGCAGCAGCGGCCAGCGCTTGATGCGTTGCTGCGGAGTTGTTGTTATTGTTACTATTGCTATTATTGGTAGAGCTATTATTACTACTGTTGTTGTTGTTATTATTATTATTACTAGTTGTGTTATTATTGGTGCTGGCAACGTTAGGTGACAGCTGGGGCTGTTGCCCACCGACAGGTGAGGACTGTCCACCGCACTGTAATTGCTGCTGGGCGGCGGCTATTGCAGGCGTTAAAGACGTTTGTTGATGCTGCTGCTGCTGCTGGTGTAGTAGTGGCGATGTTGGTGAGATAGTTGCCCCAGCGGCCGTCGCTGATTGCTGTTGATTACCCGCCGTCAACAGCGATGACACGCTGAAGTCAGTGGGTCGGGAAAGCTGCAGGAATGGATGATATGCCATCCCATTTGCAAACCTACTGATTTGATCTTCAGATTGCTGAATGAATTCTTGAACGTCGTATCTCATTACATTACAATTTTAGACACCAAAGTCGGAAACACAATATTTATTCTTTTTTTTCTTAATTTTTTTTTTTTTCTTTTGAAATTAAAATTCACCTCTCTCGCTTTTATTTTACTTTTGTTGCTTGGTTTTTTTGTTTCACTTTTTCTGAGTAAATTTTCTAGAAGGATTTGATTTATTTAACAAAAGTTACACACTTGAATAAATAGGAAGGTATATTTTTTATTATTTTTGATACAAAACACACGATGACAATTATTATTATTATTATTGTAGGAGAGAGGATTGATTGCACTTTAAATGACGTTTGTCAATTTTTTTTTTTATTCAATTCACTTTTCTTCGCTGTTGATAAATTAATATATAGGGAAGGTATGATTTTCTTTGATTTTTGTGTGTTTACCTAGCAAGCAAACCGACAAAATACTCACAACAAAACGTTTACCTTTTACTCGACGAGGAGAACACCACACATTTAACAAGCGAAGGTGTCAAAAGCTTTCAAAAAACAATTATGCGAACTTTTCTTCCTGCCCCCAATAAACAACAACGTACACACAAAAAAGCCCCCTTCGCGGATTAACAGCATTTGTAGTAGAGACGGTGTAAATGTGGTGAGGTTAAGGGGTGAAGAAATGAAAAACAAACGTCGCCGTCGCTGAGAGAGAAAAAAGGTAAACACACACGATACGAACTTAACGCCGGTCGCTTACGAACTGGTTAATACATACAATCTCCAATACAAAGCAACCCCCCTGTTTTCACCAAAAAATCACCCACACAATGACAATTCGCACACAGCCGCATTAACCCACCACTCAAGAAAAATAAACCCAAACCAGAAAATTTTTTCCAATAAGAAGACTACTAACCCGACTATCTCTACTAACACCGCCGTGGACTTGCAGCGCGCACAGGCAAACAAAAAGCAGTTTAAGCAATAACACTCCGATAGATGGAGCTACAAAACCCATAAAGCCATCTCTCTTCCACGCCATGCGAAGGAGTGAGGTGAAAAAGATTGCGCGACACACAATTGTCACATGAACGATAAACCAACAGGAAAAAAATAACGAATTCGAACAAGAAACCACTCAAGAGAATTCTAATAAGACTTGACACCAAGCCGCCACGGATTATCCTCACTAACACATTCTCACCTTGATGGTGTCAAGCATCGTTTGTTTATTGGAATTACTCTAGCTGCCCTCCTCTGCCGCAAAGGTATGACCGAGCAAGATAATAATGACACAAACCAGAAAAACCACTTCTGTCTCTGACCAGTTTGGATGTTGCTCTTGCTATAGAAGTGGGTGGCTATGTGTGCGAGGCGAGAAGTTTAACCACAGATCCACACACACACACACAAACACTACAAGCAAACCCAACCAACCGGTCGACAGAGATCGAAAATACAGGAAAAAAAGAGAAGCAAACACGAGAAATCCTAAGAATAGATACAAAAATGGTGACCAACCGGGTTTAGTTTTACACCCCTCCCTCTCCAAAGAATCAAACATCTACACCATGAATGTCACATGAAATCGCTGCCAGAAGAAGTGTACGAGACGGCAATAGAATCGGAATGAAGGAAGATTGTGTCGTTGTCGCCGTTGTCGTCGTCGTCGTATTCTTGTACTGTTGTGCTTGTGCTACACCATCGTCGCCGTTCTTGGTGTCATCGTTTGGCACGGCGCAAATATGGCTAACTTTGACGTTTTTCTCAGCAGCCAGCAATGTTTTTGAATGGGTGTGTGTTTGCATGTGTACCCCTATTAGAGATACCTATGTGAGTGAGAGTGTGTGGTTTATGTATAGCTGTGTGACCCTAGATAGAGGTGCTGGGCTGGAACTTTGTCACCGGCGCGTGTAATGGGGTGGGATAATGTTGTGTCGCATTTTGGGTTATATTTTTTTGTCTTTCGGTTCTTGTGTTAAAATGTCATCAAACAATTCCCAATCAACTAAGAAATTTCACCTCAGTTCGTGGTGAATTCAAAGAAAATTCGACTAAAACTCATCAAGAGCCACTTCATTTGAGCATCCTCGTTTAAATTATTTATCTCTGCATTGAATTAATTTTTTTTGTTTTGTCGAATTCACAGTAGTTATACAGGTTCCCAAAACCCACCCCTTATATTCACCCCGCTATACCCAACCCACTGCCCGCTGCCGTAAATTTGGTGAGTAGGTAGGTAGATAGGTATATAGAGATACACACTACAATCTCTTTTGTGTATTCAGTGAATTGAGCTCTTTTTTTCTCTCTCGTTGGTGTACTTTTGGAAGTGTCGTGTTTACCATCGCACCTACGGTGTTGATCTGGTGTTTGACTAGCGCCTATTCCGCCCCATATTCTTTTAGCGACTACCCTACCCCCAGATCAAACCACCAACTGTATTCACCACCACCATCAACCTCATAGTCGACGACGACGACAAGAGTAGTTTATGCACTTATACACTTCGACTGTGATTTCGAGTTCATTCTTCCCATTGATTACGATGGTAGTGGTAGTGCGCTACTATACTACAGTAGTAGAGTAATAGAATTTGTTATCATTCATCCATTCTTTGGTGTTGAAATGAGTGTTGGTGTTTTCGGGGAAACGCTGCAAAAGCAGATGGGTAGGTATAGATCTGTCAAAGTAGCGACGGCAGCGGTAACAGCAGCGGCAACGGCAGTGGCTTCGACGTGTGTGTTGGGCAAGCGTTTTGTTTGTGTAAAAATTCCTCCCTTAATCGGTGTCATCTTTTGCACATGAAATCGGATAGATAAGTAATGGTGGAAGGGAGAGAGGGTCATTGAAATTTTGAAAATCCTTACAGCTTCTCTACAAACCTATCTATATACCTAGGTGTACTAGGATACCGATTGCCAACATCGCCCATCTATATCCCGAAGTCCTCAATCCCATATTCAAACAACAACTGTCATCGTGTGAGAATTTGTAAGAAGATGTGTGTTTGCTGATGCTGCTCACACACACCAGAGGTGTCATATAAAGTTTTTGTCATTTTCGGTGGGTGGAAGACCTTTTTTTATTTGTGTGACGACTCCGGCTACGGCTCCGGTTGTGGCTCTAGTTCCGGCTGTATAGCTAGCTAACTATAAGGCGAGATGCCAGTGCTGTGTCCATGTCCATAGGTCCTTGGATATATCTCTCTTTCTAGACTAGGTATACAAGAACAAGAAGGTGTATTAAACTACACACATTGACAAAAGGACAAGTGAAAATCTAGCCAAGTCGTCTCTAAACAACACCAGGCGACGACAGCGACACCAAGAGAGCATGGTGGCGATGGCGACGACGGCAACGGCCGACAATGAAGAGGACGACAACTTCAAGGAGGACGAGAACGATGAGGACGACGACGACGATGATGACGAGGATGACGATTGACTGGTCTGAAGTGGTGTGAATTGTGTGTACTTTAAGCCACTCCTTCGTTTTTGTGTATACGGTGCACGGGTACGGTTAGCGAAGCGACCGATTGGCAACCCTCAGCCAATCACTTGAGTAAATATCTGGCGTTCCTTTTTTATTTTCTTCGCTTCTTTGTTGTGCCTTCGGAATGGTGTTGGGTTTGGGTGAAATAAATGGTGTTGCTGTATGCTGTGCGAGAGCTCTGCTGTGCTGTGTGTTTCTGTTTTTCCTATTCTTCTCTGTGTGTCCGTTCGGTTCGTTCGTCTTCTTGTGTCTTGGTTGTTTTTTTGTTGGTTGTTGGTCATCCTGTTTTTTTTATTTTATATTTGCTCATTGTCTTCACACATGTGTGAGAGGAGGAATTTTGAGCTTTTTTTTTTGTTGAAGCTGCTGTAATGCTGGGAGCTGAGACTTTGATTTTATTTTTATTTTTTTTGTTTTTTGTCTTCGTTTCTACTTTTGGGTCTGTGTGTTTAATTGTTTGTAAATTCTTTTGTAGAGATGGCGTGTTTTGCAGGGGAAACGGGAAATAATGGTGTAGATGCCGATACAGAATCGAAAGGAACTCGGTGACTAAGTAAGTAGGTAGATGCTAGGTATAGGTATACCTAGGTAAGCATTTTATGTTATTTTCTGGATGGAAATGTTGTTTTGATTGAATCAAATTGTACTGGATCGTTGACTGTCAGTCAATTTATCACCTAGGCAGTGATAATCTATTCAAAAACTCGAAAAAGGATTTAAGTTTGAGTGAGGAGTAGCTAGCTAAACTTAGACCTCCCTACCTACCTTTACCTTTTAACTTGATAAACCTAGGTATTGACTAGTTGAAAATTTTGCAAAGAATGAACCCGTGGTCAAATTTTGGAAACGTGTATACCAAGCCATACAAAATTAATTCTTGATTAATTAGGTGGAATGAACTTATCAGGAGCATAAGATGGCCGCTCTTAAGATAAAATACATACATAAAACATTGGATTTATTTGTATGGTATTTTTTTTTTTAAGTTTTCGGATTAGCCGCGTTTATAAATAAAAGATACCATATAAGCGCGTTCAATACAGTACTCAACCCCGAGAGGCTTGCTACAGATTACATGAGCTTAATATCTAAATATTACCTACATATTTTTAAACGCGGCTTATCCAAATACTTAAAACAAATTAATAACAAAATTTTGAAAATTTAAATTGTATGTGATATATTTAAGGAAAAAAATCTGTTAAGCGGTCGATTACTGTACCCTAGTAGGTGTTCATTTTTTGAGCGACTAGATATTGTTCCAGGTGTGCATGTGCGTAAATTTAGACTGGAAAGTTATACTGGAAGCAAGGTTATCTTTTGTCAAATTTTGGTGCGTTGATTATGAAAATAAACTTTTGAACGTTAACTTCCCACAACTGTCAATTTCTACCAATTTCAGCCCAAAGTTATGTCAAAGTTTATAGAAAAAATATGTAAAATTAGTAGAAAAGATAAAATGAACAAACCTATGTATATATTCAACAGGAAACTTTATTAATCTATCAACGTCAAAACTGACAGATAAAATGAATCTGCGAGATTCACAAATGTGACATCAGCCATAACTTTGACGAATCTGACAAATGCAAAATTGTAAAAATAAAAGAAAAGGGAGTTTTATCTTCATAGAAATAGTCTCATATTTTAATTTTCAAAGTACAGTAGAATCTCGGAAACATGAACATGGATATTTTCACCCTTTCTGTTACTGTTCATCTTTAAAAGATTCTCCTGTATTGTTTAATGTTTGATTTCTTTTTATAGAAATATATCTCTCACACATTGTCACCAGGTATTTTCTTCCAAAAATAACGAAACAAACAAATTTCAGTTTCATCAAAGAAAAGATTTGTATGTTTGGAAGTAAACGAGATAGGTTTACGTTGCTATTTGGTAAAATCCCCAATCACATGTAGAAACAATTATAAGGAGAACGGTAGGTGTACCTACACTCCGCTTCAACTGAATAACCACAAACTTTTTCTAAGGTACGTTGTGCATTTTTTCCAAATCTTATGCGTTAATGTATCATTTGATGATGCTCACTGTTTGCTTATGATGTTGAGCAAATAAACCAGTAAAAATAATTCAAAAAGTACCGTTATTTTTTCTCTGGCTCTCTTGTAAAGCGTTCCATATTCAAAAATGCAGTTTTTTGCGTCAACTGAATAGACACACAGTCATTATCTTCATTGTTTATAAGCGTCCTCAAGTGATTGACACATTAAATCAACAGTAGAAGTATTTAATTTAATCGTTTTATTGAAATTCTAACGAAGATGGGTAGATCAAAATCCCTAAATAGTGTTGAAAGAGCTAAAATCGATTTATTAAGAGAACAAGGACTGACCGGGTGTACTATAGCTAAAAAAATGTAATGAACATTTCAGTGTGATCTATTCCTACTTAAGAAATAAAGATTCCTTCGGAAAAAACATGAAAGGAGGTAAAAAACGGCAACGACAGCAGTTGATCGAAGAGCAATTGTAAGATGTACTTCCAATTCGTGTGACTCTGCGGCAAAAATAACACAAAAAGCTGGTGTTAGTGCAAGCGTTTCAACAGTCCCTAGAGTAATCAACAGTGATTCTTGGTTGGAGCTCACACATTTTGAAAATTGTTGCGAAGCCGTTTTAAAATAAGAATTTTGAGTTCAAAATATAATATAATAAGAAGGCTTAGAGAAATAGTGAGAAAATAACTTAAAGTATAGGTCTAGATCGGTAAAGCTACCTTTCTACCACTTACATGTAAGAACAACATTCCTATATACGATTTTTTTCAAATTCCTGCTAGTCGGACGTTTTCAAAAAAAATGAAACAAAATCAAACCTTTTATAATATATTTGTTTCTCAGTCATAATGCATAGCTACAAAAAATTTGGGATATTCCCCAACGTTACCAACACCTTCATTTTACCAAATTTATTTTTGAAAATACCACCGAATACAAATTGCCAACGTTTTTTTTAAACAGAACTTCTGTTCATAATTAAAACTTTTTTCCTACAAGCAAGGTTCTATCAATATAAAACAAATTTAAATCGGGTTGAAAATAATTTAAATCTGGATGAATAGAGTAATGATATGGCGGTTAGAATTGATTTTTTAATCATAAGTTAAATCTTGATATGGTTAGCATTACCTCTAACACTTAAAAAATTTTAATAATTCAATCGTCGTAAAGTTGTCGTAAATTTGTCGTGACTTTGCATTAAAATTTTTGTGAATTTGTCGTAAAATTGTCGTGAATTTTTCGTAAAATTATTGTGAATTTGTCGTAAAATTGTCGTGAATTTGTCGTAAAATTGTAATGAATTTGTAGTAAAACTGTCATGAATTTGTAGTAAATTTGTAGTTAAAATGTCGTGAAAGCATTAACACAGCTTTAATTTTTCTTTGTACTAATTTTTTTCAATGATTGTTACTTGACGCATTTAAAAAGATGCATCATAAAAGAATTTGTCAGACAGATAACTTTTTATGTGTGGTAGGTTTTAAAAAATTTTAAATTGAAATTTTATATACTAATTATTGAGCTGTGAAAGAAAGCTGATAAATAAAAACATTCTACTAAAAGAATTTGTAGAAGGAGGAGGCACTACGCTTGACTCAACTTTCGCTTTAAAAACTCATGTTGACTTTATGGTTGGAAGAGCAAATTCACTTGTGGGATTTGTCAAGCGAAATTGTGGTGATTTTATTGATCCTTATATGCGTTTTAAGATCTATACTTGAATATGCTGATGTTATCTGGAATCGGATTTTGAAGACTTTCTCTCTCCGTATTGAAAAAGTTCAGAGACGTTTTACGAGATTGATATTTTATAAAATTAAATGGAGCTTTATTCCAGATTATAAAGCAATTTATGCGCCGTTAAGATCTTTACGTTCCAGGCAATAGCCGCGTTTTATTATCTACGGATCTAGATCTGGATCATCTTTGAACACGTAATATAACAACAACTTTGGATCCTGCTCTGTATCTGGATCTATTTTAAAGATCCGAAAATAAGTTTTAAATTTGGCGAGTAGACGGCTCTTTAGTCGGTAGGGAGTACAAACTGTAGTGTAAAGAAAGAAGACAGTAGCCGCGTTTTATTATCGCCAATAACCCATATGGTTCACCCCGATATAATAAAACGATACGGATCCTAATGAAAACACTGTTGTATGCTCATCTCTTTTGTCTCATGTTTGTTTATTTTTCATGTAGATACTGTCTTTTTTCCTCGCACTGCATTTTGTACTCTCTACCGACTGAAGAGCCGTCTACCCGCCAGAGTAAGTACTTATTTCTGGTTCCATAAAGCAAACCCCAATAGAAACCTAGATCGAGATTTGTTTTTGTATTCCGTGTTAAAAGATAACCCCGACCCAGACCCGTAGATAATAAAACGCGGCTAGTATCTACATGAAAAATAAACAAACATTAGAAAAAAAGAGATGAGCATACAACACTGTTGTCATTATGGATCCGTATCGTTTTATTTTCATGGGATGATCCTGATCCAGATCCGTAGATAATAGCCGTGTTTTATTATCTACGAATCTGGATCAGGATCATCCCATGAAAATAAAACGATGCGGATCCATAATGACAACAGTGTTATACGCTCATCTCTTTTTTCTTATGTTTGTTTATTTTCCATGTAGATACTGTCTTCTTTCTTTACACTACAGTTCTAACTCCCTACAGACTGAAGAGCCGTCTATCTGCCAGAGTAAAAACTTATTTTCGGATCTTTAGAATAGATCCAGGTACAGAGCAGGATCCAAAGTTGTTGTTGTATTATGTGTTAAAAGAAGATCCCTATCCAGATCCCTAGATAATAAAACGCGGCTAATAAAACACGGCTAATATCACAGAACAATCTATATGGTAGTAACGAACCAGTTAGTAGATCAATAAGGCATTTCAATGAAGTCTCCCAATTTATTGAACTTAGTAGATCTAGAGATTTGTTCAAACCTAATCTAATCCTTATATATATTTTTTTAAAATTATTTTCATTATATGCAAATACATGTAGGTACAATATACTCTCTGCAAACGGACACATCCCATGAGCGGACACCTCTCATTATCGGACAGATTTCAAAGAACAGAATTAAATTCATGATTTTTCATAGTAATAACTCTCCCTTAAGCGGACTCTCTAATAACCGGACGCGGACATCAAATTAAATAGCCGCAATAGAGTTTGGCTCTCTCATAAGCATATGGACCGTGGAGTACCTACCATTTTTCAATTTTTATAAAGTCCTTTCCGGTATTTTTGAATAGTAAATTACATTATTACTTGTTGAAATATGAAGATTATAGGGGTAAACAAAATCGCGAAAATTTTTCTTGGACAGAAATTCATTCATAGGTGAAATTTTGCTGTATCTCGCAAACTATATTCTGTTTTTAAATTACATTTCAATTTTTACAATACGAGCACACACTCGGATTAGAATAGGAAAGTTCTAGAATACGAATATGCTAATGTCATAAGCGAACACACCACAAATTTCTGGGTACCATCAGTGTCCGGTTATGAGAGAGTTCACTGTTAATATTTTAAGATATTTGTATTACCTATTATTATTTCTCTTTCTTTTTGAATAATTTGTTCGCTGTAAATTAACAAATAAATAAATATGACAAAACATCCTAAAATAGGACTTTTTTATAAAAAACGACGCCACAAATTTACGACAATTACTGTTGGACCCTGTACATTTTGAAGATGATTATGCTAACTCGTATCACTTAAACATTCAGTTCTTTGAAATTGACCTTTAAACGAATAAAACCGATTTTTTTTCAGACAATCGAAATAACTGATTTTTGGAAACTTTTCCAACCTATTTTTTTAGCACTATCTAATCAAATCGAATTTTATGACTTGAAAATTTCAAGTTGAATATTATTTGCTCACATTTTTTTCTTCAAAAAACAAAAGGACCAAAGTCGGGAAAAAGCTCTAAAGGGGGTAGGTAGGTACACCAATTAGTTTTTGTTTTTTGACGTTAAAGAACAATTTAGTGCAAAGTCCAGACTTAATTTTTTATTGCCAAGTTTGAGTAGGTATAACCGGGACAATTTGCCTTCAGAATCAAAGTACTAAATTTTCTTTTCTTTTTTTCAAATAGAAATTGGTAGAGGCGTTTAGAAAATATCAAAATGGCGTAAATAACTTTTGTTTATAAATAAAATTTCGATGTAAATGCGAACGTTTCGAGATTTCTGAGAGTTAACAAATGGAAAAACCTTTCTCTGATGCGATTCACAGTCCATACTTAGATACATACCTAGGTATACAAAAATACGTGATCCAACATCAAAAAAAAAAAAACTATCTTTTGTCGTGAGAATTCTTCTTTTCATATAATAGATGCGAAATCCCAGAAGACCAATCACAAAAATTTGTTTGATCAACGACCCATCAGAGTGGACATTTGAGATTTTTCTTATCTTTTGCATCTGTATCCTTAAGGACACAAAAAAGGCTTGACAAATAAGAGTAATGAACAAATAAATTTTCCCTGCACTCTCCTTATACCCATCATAGTAGGTACCTATCAAGAGCTAGGTAGGTATACTGGTTATATCTACTATGTATCAAACACGCTAAGTAAAAACTAAGCCCGTATGTATGTATGTATGTATGTATATGTAAATAAAAGAACTCTTCTACGGTTGCCAATTTTTTTTTTCTTATTCCTTCATCCTGGATTCTGATGCTTCCTACGCTGCCGTTTTCCAGCAACAACACAAAAAAAAAGTAATAAAATCGATTTTCTTCTTTTCCTAGCTAGTAGATGACGACAAACGGGGAAACGGACGAAAAAGATGGCGAACACTATCAACTATAAGAAAATGACAGAACAAAAAAAAAACAGAATTATACGCAAAACTACTATAATACTCTCCTGGTAGCCCAATTCCAATAAAAAGACAAAAAAAAATTATAAGTTAGTATATAACAGAAAGAATTTGTTATTCCGACCAAATGACACCGAGGAGGGAAGGGGATGAAAACAGACAAGAGAGGCACAAAAGGTCGGCAAAGATAGTATGAACCATCTCATCTTGGGCAGCAGTGTGACATACAAAAAAAAGGCAGTAGCAGCAAAGATAAATCGATTTGGGGAAAAAAATATCTAAAGAAAAAGAAATTGTCCAGAACTCCCACACCCACATCAGGACATTGTCCCGCAACCATCCCCAAACTCCCAACTCACCCGAATCCTTGCTTTCTTTGTGTGCAAATTCAAAGAGTCACGTTAGGCGGATTTGTGTCCTATACCTACTCTGTTTGGACACTTTTGGGGTGACTTTTGGCTCCATAACCATACACCAAGAAGAAAATCGAAAAAAAATGTATATACGTATGTTTATCTCTACTCTGAGATATATCTATACGCCGTATAAAGGAGCTCTGAAGGAGTCCTCTCTTGGTAATTGCTTTGAATGAGAAATGAAGAAGAAGGAACAAAAAAAAAAAAAATACACCCACAAGGCCACAATACAACAACAGCAAAAGTGACGAAGAAAAATCCTCAAAAAAAAAAAAAAATTACACAAAACAAAATAAAACTACCCTGAGACCTGGAACGGGGAGATAGCTATATAAATGAAATGAGATTTGGAGTAAAGTCCTTTTTATCCTGATGTGTGGGGGGGGGGGGGTTAGGTACCCAACCCAATCCGCAACTCAATCCACCCACAGCCTCAGACACAGATTGCGTAACACACAACGCACGCGAGAAGGGGGCCACTGACTATACTACAATTGCCGGCTATAAAATGAAATAGCATAGAACCACAGCCTTGCCGTAGTTTGTACACACGCAAAATCGAATGCGTTCAGCGTCGAGAAACGACTAGTGCTTCCTTCCTCCTTATAACGCCCTAAATTCGACGAACAATATCGCTTGCGTATCAATTTAAAAAGTCAACTTTTACTTACATTAAAAGATATTGGATGGAAGTGAATTTAAATCAAACAGGAGCGGATTTAATAGGTTTTTAGTTAACAAGGCACTGTGTATATTATAATTACTTGCAATAATTTAGAATCCATTTTTCGTCAATTTTCTTTATATTGACGCGTGGACACATTTTGACTCCATTTTAGAAGAAAATGGAATAAAAAATGTAATGCTATAATGCACCAATACTTAATCAGAGTTTAATCATTGATAAAAAGATTAAATAATCTATTGTGGTAGGGTAGTACTTTCACCAACAAAAGAAGATTAACTTAGACAGCAAGACGTGTCAAAATAAGGATTGTGTAAATGTGTTAATGTGAATGGAAAATTTCGTTTGAAAGAATAATTTATTTTAACTGTCAAACTTTGACAATGACGTTTCGAATGAATACTACCAGTGCAATTGGTAATTTTTGGTCTTTAGAAGATTTCCACCGAGTAATTTGTAATCTATAGATAGAAGAAAAAATTTTGCTTGGTAAATCTCGAGATTTGATAAAAGTTAAAAGGCTAATCTGTTCACAGCTGGTTATCTTTAATCAATGGTTATTAAATCAATGTGTTTTTTCAGTAAAATTTTTACCGTTCGCCAATTAAAGGCATTTGCAGCAGGTTGTTATGCAAATATTTATCCAAGTGTAAATTAAAGTTTAAAATCCGCCTTTAATTTCTAATTAATCTGTCAGTCTCAACAAAGTAATGGCTGTCACTTTGGAAATTGACAGATTTTCGTTCAAATTTCAAAGACTTATCTTGTACATTAACATCAAACTTGTTAAGTGAATTTGAAGTCACTGCTAGGACATATACAGCAAATGTACTCTCGTATTGTGTTCGAGGAAGGACAACGCAGTTGAAGAGAAGCTAGTTTGGCGTAGCAAAAAAAAGTTTCGTTGTGAACTTTCCTGTGATAGTTATCGGAGAATTGTGACCCTTCGCAACGGCAGAATCAGGCTATTAATTAAAGTTTAAAATCTGCCCTTTATTTCTGATGCCCAATTTGAATCTGTTAGTCTCAACAAAGTAATTGCTGTCACTTTTGACGTCGATGGATTTGGAATTTTCGATCAAATCAAAGATAACAGCAAACCTGTAATTAATTGTCAAAATGGCACTTGAAATAGATACGCTCATTTTGCTTTCGTCAGTGTAGAGCTCCCCGAAACGCAGCTCATTTAAGTGAAGTTGATAGCTCGATGGCATTCTATGCTGCTTTATCGTTAGCTTTTCGATGTACACACTGTTAAACCTTTTCTTAAATGATATTTGGTAAATTTTCTAAGCTCAAACCCGCCTTTTTACTTTGATGAGACTTAAAATCGACTTGTTAAAGAAGAAAAAGCTTCGGAGTTAAGACAATTTGCCAAGCAGCGGATAAGAAAGATTGAGTTCTCCGAAAAGTAAAAGTAAAGCAGCAAGTACCATAATATGGAGGTGACTGGAATTGATGTAATCGCGGAATTAAGAAAAAGGAGGCAAATGTATTATGGGCGACTTATGTATATTTAAAAATTGGAGAAGAAGCATTTTGTTAATTTATGACAGAAGAGTCCGTCATCTCTTCCCAGTTTCGTGAAAATTTATCGTTAGTCTCTTCGCCTTGGCCTTTTACATTTTAGATGAGTGCGGTCCCGTAAATGGGTGTTCGTCCTTATTAAATGCCTGCTCACACATCACCCAACCCCACCCACTATCTTTCTATATATTATATCCCACGCACACACAGCATTATTTTTATACGCAAACACATAAAGCAGTTTCATCTATTATTGTTTTTGTTTTCATTTCTCCCTCTTTCTCTCTTATATTCCATCCATGGCTCGAATAATGGTGATGGACGTGTTTTAATCCCATTCCGAGAAAATTTTTTTGAAGATACTTGAGGTTGAGGAATCCGCACGAGAATCAATTACTTACTCTTGACGCCAGCGCCACCATCAAATAGAGGTGGCGAACACACCAAACAGCTACAGCCAGCCAGCCAGCCAGGCAGTCAGTCAGCCAAAACTGATTCCGTATTGTTGGGGGTGTATATACTGTATAATCAAGGAATTTTCGATTTAAATTGAAATTTATCAATAAGGGTATGTGTGGTGATAAAGCTATCGTGGATATATACAGGATTCGTTTGTTTTTTATTTTTTTTATGAAATAAAATGAATTTCACGCTTAAGTGCAATGTGACATGTGACTTCAGAAAAATAAGAAGAACAATTAATAAATCAGTTGCAATGTATTTAACGGTTTGGGAAATGCTTTTTATATGTGGGATGGTTGCCACCTCATTCGAGAAATCTACTCGTTCTCTCGTTCATATAAATGCATGAGTGATAATATAGCTGCTGACTGTAAAAGTGGTGGATTGTTGGATTTAATTGGCGATAAGGGATCTATTTGTCATGTCTATACATAGGTATGCTACCTACATAGAAATGCGTATAAAAAAAAGTGGAGTTGATAATGAGGTTTTGTTTTGCTTATTTTTTTTTTGTCACGTCACATCGCGTCACTGTCATAAAAAGAACTTTAGCCGAGCTGATTATGGAATTTTAAACGAGTCGGTATTAACTGGATTTACATTGGTAGATTTGTTCAGTGCAGATTTTTTTTTTTTTTTTTAAGGTGGACGGAATAGGAAGAAATACAAAAAATAAGGAGAAAGTAACGTGTTCCAACAACAAAAAGAGAATCAGTAATCGAAAAATCGCGATATGAAGTATACAGACTGCTATTTAATAGCTGTATTTTGATTTAAGCTGAAAGCGTTTTCGATGGTAAAATTGCTATTATATCGACGTCACTTCACTGGGTATACTAATGAAAAGTCTGTACAGATATGTACAAAGCAAAACACCAAGAAAAGATTCAGCTCTATATTTTCGGTATTGGAGTTCCGCTAACATTATCTAAATTTTATAGACAAGTTCGGTCCTCCCCCTGATAAATTGTATGAAACATTGATAATGGGATGTTTTTCCCAATCCCGGAGGGAATTGGACGACAAAAACTACATTAGCGCAACGACGTCACAACAAAAATTGACGAAATCAACTATACTAAAATTATTTCATAGTAGTATGAAAAATTTACATTTTTTGTACAAATTTTCGCATCTGCCAGTCACAACAAAGCAATGGTAGTCTTCTTTTTTTTACTTTTACAGATTCCGAAAATATCTCTCAAAAAGTTAAAGATTAAGTTAAAAAAAACCAAAATAAGGTTTTTTATCAAATACCAAATATATTCCTCCCTCGATTATGCACAAACGTCACAATAGGTGTGTTTTATTCATTGCTGCATAGCCAGCGCAGCACAAGTCTGAATAAAACGAAAGCTCACTCTATACGTTCATTTCAATAATTGAAAGCTCTAACGCCAGCACAGCCATCTTTATTTTAACTGACTTCTTTTTCGCCAGCAATCAAATTGTTTTTGTTTGCCAAGGGAAATTTTGCTGCGCTGGGTATGCAGCAATGAATAAAACACACCTAATATAGACTTTGGTAAAACTGTCGAATTGTTCAGCTATTTTACACATTTTGTGAGGTAAGTATGTGTTTCTATAAAAAGAACAGAACGTTTTAACTAAACAATTATTTAAACATAAAACAACGCTTTTTATTTAGGTTGAAAATTTTGTATCATCTGTCATTCATCAAAGTAATTGTTGTCACTGTAAAAATTAGCAAATTCGTATAGATTCCTATTAAGCAGATAGCAGCCAAGTCCCTGCCCCTCAATGTTTGTCCTGATTTCCCTACGTTTCAATGTGACGTTTGCCGTATACTCAGATTTTTACTTACCCCCTATTATAGCTGATGAGTCGAACGAATAAACGTGTGAGTGTAAGAAATTAGTATTACGGTTGGCGAATTGAGAACCTTTGTTTCAACTTAAATGTCTAAATATTCTCGAAGAGTGGTCATACTCTATTGTGGTTATTAAATGTTAGTTGATTTGAACGTCATTTGTCGAATGCGTTAGTTCGCTAATGCAAACATATCACTTCGAACGTTCGATTCGCCAAATAATAGGCGGGTTATACTGTTACGGCATTTTCTTGCGAACTCTTAGAGCACGCTCCGTATGGAAAAAAAAATTATTTTGGCGTTTTTGATTCTGCCCTGAAGTTAAAAAATAAAATCCGAACGTGTTTAGAATGCACCCAATGAAATGTCATATCAAACATCACATAATATAATAAGTTATGACTATCAAGTCACTATACAATCCCTCTAATGAACAAAAAATACTCTCTCAAATCCAACTTATCAATCAAAGTAACTTTTTCTTCATGCAGAACTAGGTTTACAGTACCTACTTCCAACAAGAGGATCATTTCCAATACCGTCGGAACAAAGATACCGTCAAAAAATAATACGCAAAGTCACAAGAATAGAGGGTGATGTATGTATGTAACGGGTGATTTTTTAGCTGGTTTGGTTTTGGCAACACTGGTTTTGACAGCTGACGTGTGTTTAGTACCTTGTGTCACTGTCAAACAGCTTCAGTTTGGTTTGCAATTTAACCATGGATCGTCTTACAAATGAACAACGCTTGAAAATTATTGAATTTTACTATCAAAATTCGTGCTCGGTTCGAAATGTTCATCGCGCGCTGCTTCCATTTTATGGTCGGCATTCTCGACCTTCTGAGCAGTCTATTCGGAAGATTGTGACCAAATTTCGCACCAAATTTACTTTGTTGGACATTAAACCACCAACACGTTTACGTACTGTGCGTAGTGAAGAAAATATTGCGGCCGTATCAGCTAGTGTGACAGAAGACCGCGAAATGTCGATTCGGCGCCGTTCCCAGCAGTTAGGCCTTTGTTACAGCACTACGTGGAAAATTTTGCGGAAGGATTTGGGCGTAAAGCCTTTTAAGATACAGCTGGTGCAAGAACTAAAGCCAGCCGACCTACCACAACGCCGAATTTTTGGTGAATGGGCTCTTGGAAAGCTGGCCGAGGATCCGCTTTTTTATCGAAAAATTGTGTTCAGCGATGAGGCTCATTTTTGGTTGAATGGGTACGTAAATAAGCACAATTGCCGCATTTGGAGTGAAGATCAGCCAGAAGCATTGCAACAGCTACCAATGCATCCCGAAAAAGCCACTGTTTGGTGCGGTTTATGGGCCGGCGGCATTATTGGCCCATATTTCTTCAAAGATGATGCGAATCGCAGCGTTACTGTCAATGGTGAACGCTACCGAGCGATGATAACAAACTTTTTTTTGCCCGAAATGGAAGTTCTTGACTTGCATGATATGTGGTTTCAACAAGACGGTGCCACATGCCACACAGCACGCGAAACAATGGCGCAATTGCGAGGCGAGTTTGGTGAACAGTTAATTTCACGTTTCGGGCCGGTCAATTGGCCGCCTAGATCGTGCGATTTGACACCATTAGACTATTTTTTGTGGGGGTATGTCAAGGCTAATGTCTATAGGGACAAGCCCGCTTCGATTGACGCACTCGAAGCCAACATCCATGCATTCATTCGTGAGATACCGGCCGATATGTGTGAAAGAGTATGCCAAAATTGGACTCAGCGGATGGGCTACCTGAGACGCAGCCGCGGTCAACATTTGCAGGAAATTATCTTTAAACATTAAATTGCAAGGTTCAAACTATCGATTCAAATAAATATTTCATTCATTTTTTCGAATTTTTTGTGTTTTTTTTTTAAAAAAGTTCTAAACCTCTTAAAAAATCACCCGTTATATGTTTAAATACACAATGAAAGTATTTAAACTTTGGCTCTCATACGATTTGAAAAAGTGGGTATATGATCAGGATTTCGATTTCGAAAAGAATCGAAATTCTGTCATATTACCCTCTTTTTCACTTTACTCTCTAGCAGCGGCTTTGAATTTTAAGTTATCGTCTACCTAAGTTTTTGAGAAGTTTTAGGGATTTTCAGTCTCATATATAAAAATATAAAATGTCTGAACGTATGTACATTAAAAATACGACAGTTCAACAAAAAGAACTGTCAAATAAGAGAAATACCTGTCAAATAATTTGTACTTTTTTCTTATGTCGTTTCTATTCACGGATTTATATTAACGCCCATGGCCTGCATTTCGATGGATATAGAATTGAAATCGAATTTCAATTATAATTCCTTCGTTTTCAAAAATTTCGCAATTATGAAGGTAATTCGTTTCTTAAAGAGAAATTACACTGCAGATGAAAATTCTATTCATTATTATTGGGATTTATAAGGAAAAAAGGGAGCGGAACTCTAAAGAAAAAATTGGGAGCAGAATCTGAAGAAGAATTTTGCGAAATTTTGTGAATGAATTTTCCAAATTCCAATTCACAATATTAGCATTTCGACCGAATTGTGGAACGCCAAAATTCAATTTCGTTATGTGAATTCACAATAAGTAGAATGTAGAACATGGGCGTAAATTTGTATTTCTAACTTATGTGTACACTTTTCTGGAGAAAATGTAGACAACTATGCAAAACAAGTGACATTTTTCGTAACATGTCAAAAGGTTTGAAACAAACTACGTAATAATATCTCTGTCTGTTTACTTCCGGAAACTGCCAATTTCTACAAATTTTTGCCGAAGTTCATATAAAAAAAATATAAAATTGGAAGAAACTGACAGTTTTGAGAAATAAACGCACAGAATTAATATGAAAACAAAATTTGACAGTCCATTGGATATGTCTGCATGGAGATTTTTAAAATTTTCACACATTGGTTTAAAAAAATTCACATATTGGTGTGTTTGAGTTTATGTGTGTATGAAACTAACTTGGATTATGTATAGGACTAGTACGTATTGGTTTCATATCAAAAACAAAATTGGAGGTTTCGGACTAAAACAAAAAAATCGAGGTTGTTATAAAAACTTTCATAATGATGATGGAGAAGTCCAAAAAAGTGGTTTTTCAACATGCCGTCGGTCAGTCTGTTTGTCGATTTATCTTTGCGAATGTGTGCCTGTTCATCCTTGCGTACTTCGAGTAAGAGCCAAAACGCATGAACGAATTTGGTTCTAGAAGACTTTTGCTCGTCTTGAACAAGGTTTTCAGTTTTTGCTTTTCTTCAAAAATTTTCGATAACGGCTAAAACGATTTTGATTTATATCGTACATTTAATTTTTATATTGAAATAATACCGAGTTTCACTTTTTTGACAAAAAAATGCTAGTTCGGAAGAAAAAAAAATTGACATTCGAATCGAATTCTTTCACACTTTCAGTTTGAGTGGATGGGTTTTTAGTTTCACTAGGTTAATGGGTAAGTTACCTATTATAGTGACAGAATGTCTCAGGCAATTTTTTATTAAATTCTATTCGAGAAGGCAATGTTTTTGACATAAAATTGATAAATCACTCAATACCTAACCGCATCACAGTGATAGTGAAAAATGAAGCTTGTTATTATTTTTAAAAAAAGTGTGAGTTCCGGGACTCACGGTTAAGATGTGTTAACATACGTAACATAACGTGAATCACAATCACAGAATCACAATCATGATCATAAGATACGTGTTTTTTTTACCCTACCGCCAGTAGATGTTTACACATCAAAAAGTGTAACTTAGTAGGTATGGTATAAAATTTAATGATCATACTAACATCCAGTTTGATGTTAGAACTATTTCAAATATTGATATATGAATGTTACTATATTACCTCGTGGTTTATGATTTAATTTTAGAATTTGCGAAAGTCGCAAAACTGACTTCATGATTAAGTCACCCTTTTCAATATTTGCTCGCAAATCGTGTGAACACATCTTAAGCAACGTCATGCGCTTTTAATTTTGTTAGTATTAATTAAAATTTATTTTGAAATAAGTTTTTACGTAGAGCCCCGTGCGTCAAGGCTAAGTTTGTGCACTTGATTCATGGGTTAAAATATTTTATGACGTCCACATCAAGATAACTTTGAGCAGCAAATTTATTCGTGAGCGTCGAAAATTCAACGGAATTGAATTGCTTGTGTTGAAATATGACACACAAAATTTGTGCACGTCTGGCCGTACACACTGGCGTATTTTTTTGGCGTTTTCACAAATATTTGCGCCAAAACAATGCAAATTTGTATTGAGCAATCATTCATAAATATTCGCAATTTATTTGCGAATGACTGGCAAGGCTCAATTCGCAAACGACATTGCGACTTTTCCGCAAGTTTTGTGAACACTCATAGAAATCAAATGTTAACATTTTCGAGCACTGCGAGAGTACTTGCAAGCATCCTATTTGATTTGAAAGATTACGTTGCAACTTTTCTGCAAAACTTCAAAGCATCACTCATGCAAAACATTTGTGACGATTTGCGAATCATCCCAACTATTTGCGGTGACACTTAATAACTTTGTATTACAAATGCGGCTAATTGCGAGCAATCTCTTTTATATACGAATTTGTTGATGTGAGTGGGGTTTGTTTTGTGTTACATGCCAGGTATTGGTTTCAAGTGAAAGGAAATAGGGTATATCTCGACGAGAAATTTATATTCTAGGTATGCAAGAAGGTATCATATCGCAAATCGCAAACCGTGTGAAAAACTTGCAAAAAAGTCAAATACATTTACCTACCATTTCTGACCACATCATTTGTGAGCATCGATCGCAAAGGTATTTCGAGTTTTATGACAAAATTTGCAAATATGTAGGTAAGCAGAGCACATACATTTGCAAGTTTGCGAACACTGTCAAATGCATAAACATTTTGCAAGGAAATTCGTAACTTTAGTGCCCACAAATTTTTGAAACTTTCGCAATTTGTTTTCCTATAACTTTAGTCATCAAAAGGTTTTTTCGTTGAACCATGAAGTCATTCTACATAGGTTCTCCCTTCATGGTTTTTTTTTTTTTTGAAAAACCTTAAACTCACCCTGTTGACCAATTTTTGTTCTTTTTTGACACCTCATGATTTCGCCCTGTGGCGAGTTGGGTTAGCAAATAGTTAACAAATAGACTGTCAAAGTGACATTAGTTGTGAAGCGTTTGTTCCGTTGTGTATATTTACGTTCTGTAGGTAATTGTTTATTTTTTAAATTAAATTAAAGCAAACATTTAATTTAATAACATAATAAATAAAAAATGGAAGTTTGAAACTTTATTTAAAACAAATTTAAAGTTTTAATTGACATTAAATTAAAGCAAACATTTAATTTAATAACATAATAAATAAAAAATGGAAATTTGAAATTTTATTTAAAACAAATTTAAAGTTTTAATTGACAGAGCCAGAACATTGTGTTTCTAGCTTTAATAATTGTCAATAACATAATTGACAGCACATTGGCGTTTTTTGAGAACGAAAAAAACTAGTCGTTTTTGACAACATGGGTTTGTAAGGAAACTTGGGTCTGTCTTGTAGGTAAATTTAAACGAACGAAGCTACAATCTTGTACCTAGTTCATTAAATAAATCTTACAAATATTTTTGACAAATTTGAATTTATGAACTACATATATTCATACCGAGTAAAAAAAGACGCGGAAATATCCTTAGGTAACTAACAAGAACAACATAAGGACGAGTTGAAAACTCTTCCACAGGCATAATAAAACTTAAGCAGAATTTAAGATATGTATAGATTTATGGGTAGATGGGTATTTGTAAAAAATCAAATTACCGCTTCATTAGATAGATATGTATCTAGATACATACACATAACCTCCCGCTAACACCACACCCGGTAACCGGCTAGACATCAATTTAAAGTAAAATAACTAATAAGTCTCATCGAATTTATATTATCCGTCTGACAGATCTACACATTAAAACAGTGAATACATAAAGAAATACACATATACCTACATAGGTACCAAGATATAATGTACTAATTCCAAACGAAACTCCAATTAAACGCCATAATAAATCCCAATGATGTGAGTATTTTGTCGGTAAAAGCTTAAAATTCCGGCGAATTTACCTTTTTCACACTTTTGTTTATAGGTATTCACTTCAGGTATAAGTATATCAAGTTAAATATCTACCTATAATATCATATATATGTAGGTAAGTGAATGAAACTATCTATATTTAATAGATACACGAATGCAGCACATAGGTAGGTATAGGTAGATGATACCTGTTACTATTTGAGTTCTCACTCGGAAAGGTATTCCACATTTTGGTTCGCACAAATTGCACACACTTAAAAACAAAAATTTGTTCACTCAATCACAATTTTTTTTTGAAGATTCTATAAATGCGCGACCGTTATGATAATAAAATTTAATAATTCAAGTAATCTAGTACATAAAATCTAGCATCTCACGAAAACGGATATCAGTAAAGGCCGTCGCCAAAAACACGCATCACAGTTAGAAGGAGCGAATTGTTAGAAGACACATAAAAAAAAAACAAGAAAAATCACATAAAACCCGTCAATGGAAACAAACTTTGTCGCATGAAACCAAATTCGCTTATGTAAAACACTGGCGCGTTTGTTGATAATGAAGGCAGGCGACTCCGACGAGCGACGACCGACACGATGAGATGCGCTGCTTCATCCAAAACACAGCAACAACCCAGTAAAACAAAAAAAAAAAACAAAAAACAGCGAAATAAAAGATGAAATCCCCAACACTCCAGAGCACCAGCACTCTCACTCGGTCTGAGTCTGTGAGCCGACGTGGATAATGATCTGTCAGTTCAGTGGAAAATCTGGACTCGTCCTCGTCGCAACAGCACCACTGACACCACAAAATGAAAACGACGACGTAGATGATGGTGGATCGTGTGGTGGTGGATGGAAGAGAATGACGATGACGATGACGCGGCAAACCAGCAACCAACCAACACCACCATTACACTCTACTCTAGGTAGATAGGTATTCCTATTTGAGATTAAACTCGCCCTGCGATAAAAAGTATATCTCGCGAAAATACGGACACGTAAAGTGAGTGCAGAGGGACAGTGGCACGTTCGCTTCTCGTAATCGTAACGTACGGCGCCCACAAGTTATTCTCACTCGCGCGTTAGAGTTGGAGCAACTCATCATCGGGTTTACGATGACGACCTATGCATATGTATATGTACGCGTATATAGCAATTCCATGCCCGCCACAGAGGAATTCTTCCATTTCTATCTATCGTCGGTGTATACACACATGTGTGGTGAGTATTTATGCTACAATCGTTCGTTATTCGTTGGTGAGATTTTCATACGACAATTTCTCACCTCGAACAGAGCCATTGCCGCCCCTCTTTGAAGGTGATTGTTTTATTCTTTTTTTTTTATTAAACTCCGAAACAAGTTTAAAGGTGGGAATGCGCAGTAAATGGCTTGTGGTGAATTAAGTCGAATAAATGATGACAACGACGGCGGCGACGGGTGTCAGTTTGAGGGTTGATTTTGATTATATTTATCACCGATGAGGTGTGGTTAAATGCGGAATAATGTCCATAATCCAATAAATGGTAATCTACACTTTAGGAAGTTTTAGCAAAGTCATTATGTTTAGAAGTTTGATGGGATCTTACTCAATTTTGACGGAAGAAGATGCTGTTCTTGTTGGTTTGGTGAAAAGAACGGAAATGGCTGAACAGACAAAATAAAGGTAGGTATAGGTAGGTATTTTCTGTACGAAATGCAAATGGTGGTTAGTTTAGAGTCCATAAGTTATGTGCAATGTGATTGTGGTGCATGATGGAAGAATTTGTATGCATATTTGGATTATCTTCATGAGGGTTTTGTTGTATAATATGTACTCCCAAATTACCAACAGAATGATTGAATAAATTTTTGATTAAAGTTTGATTACTTTAGGGCCAGATTCACAGTGCACACTTAACAAAATAAGTGGCACTTAATTTTCCCATTTTAGAACTTAAGCCGCAGTTTTACTACCTGAGTAAGTGGAACTTAAGTGGGCAAAATGGGAGACTTAAGTGTCACTTATTCCGATAAGTTTACACTGTAAAATTGGGAATTAGTTTTCCATATTTGGCACTTAAGTGACACTTACTTCACTGTGAAACTGGCCCTTAGAGTTCCTGTCCTTTAAAGGTTAGGTATAGGTTTCTTGCCTAAATATCTACACAAAAAGTACATATCTTTCTCCTATAGGTACCTAAAGTATAGATTCATCAGATGTTTGTATATACCTATACAACCTATACCTACCTAGTATATTATCCGCGTAAGACAAAGCGGACATTTTACCTTGGTAAGGTTTACAATAACTTCTGCTTAACTGAAACACCATAATTGTAGTTTGTTTTAGTTAAACGGAGTTCTCCGTTGATCGAACTTGAAATTTCAACTTCTAACAGGATATGTTCGATTCAAAATTGATGGGGAAATCTGCAAAAGACGTTTAACTTTATATAGAGCTCAATAGGGTGCATACCTTCATGTGTATTTACTTGAAAATTTTTGGTTAAATCGAAAACATTTTGTTTTAGTTAAACAGATGTTTTACTTAGGCGGAGTTCAATTATACGAAGTAGTTTCTTTTAAAAAGATAAGCAAATTTAAAACGATCTTTTTGTTCTGATAAGTTATTGTTTACACATAAATTTAAAGCCTTATACGACACGTAGGATAAAATGATGAATGTCAAGACAAACAAAATTAGCGAATCGAAAATTTGTTAGGCGGATAATTTGCCGTTAATTAGTTGTGATAATTTAGAATTTTTCACTCAATTTTGTTTGCTCCTTTGATATATTTGTCATCAACTTACCTAAGTTGCAGCACTTCAGAGCTGAACTTAATGCGCTCAATCAAATGTCAAAAAAAAATGGTTGACAGGATGTTGTCAAGAGAAATATATTTCACTACTTGAATTGGTCGCATGGAAGATCGTTCTTTCAGCTATACCCAACGTTCAGACAATAAAATTTCCGAACTTGAAAAAGTCAGCCAATCAAACAAAATGTAATTTGAAATTACGAAAGAGTGACAACGTCAACGTGGAACAGGCTAAAAACTGGATATCTTAAGATTGACACAAATATCAACTAGGTTAAGTTAGGTTAGGTTATGAGGGGTGATAGCAGGGCAAGCCAAACTACCTCACTCTCATCTCAATGTATCCATTGAGCTCCCCAGGGAGTAGGCGATAAGGTTATAAAAAAGGGTTAGGGAAGGAGCTTATGTATGGGGGCCTCCCTGAACCATCTCGAATTTTGGATGAATTTAGAAATGTTTCTCAATGGCAAAAACGAGATGTCTCCCAGGTCATCGAAGAAGTATTTTCCAAGAGCTGTTTTTCTGGTTCTAGCTAGGCTGGGGCATTCACTTCATAGAGGAAGTGATAGGAGCCCTCTTCCGCCTCTTCATCTTGACAAATCTTGAATATCAACTATATATTTGAATGTAGTTTTAAAGGTTATTATTTCTTCTAAAAATAAAGTCCTAAATGAAGTTTCTACCACTAGAATTAGCAGAGCAATTTTTGTTAACATGGGTCAGGGCAGGGTACACCAAAGTAAGCGTTTTCTTAAATCCACGATAAATGATGTCAAAATTGGAGATAGACTATTACTGTGAAACGATTTTTTTCTTAGAATATATCCAAGAACCACACCCTGTAATACTTCACACCAGGTCCGGGACACCCTGTATAAATAAATTGATGAGAACTATAGGCTAGGCTAGATGGGCGGCTGGAGCTTAAATTTGCAGCAGTTTAATGTTCTTTGTCGAGGGTAGTCAAGATCCGGAACTTACGGATAATGTACATATATGGACCTACATTGCACCGCGGGGTAATTGCTATTGCGTTGCAATGTCAAAACGTAGGTCTGGGGATAGATTATCACATCCTATTCCTCTTCTTTATGAGTTCTCGCACCACCATTTTATGTTTAAGTGTAGGTTGTTTTTTCACCTGTGTTAGACCTTAGAACTTGACGCGAGTTTGATGTTTCTCTATAAAAACATGTCGTTTTAATTTTTGTTCAGTTTTTTTTCTTTTAATATTGAAGCCGGTTTTATTTCTGTCAACATCTCATTTGTGTAAAAGCGAAGTTTCTTCCTCTAATGTTTTAGCTGCATCTTTCGCATTTATCGTTGTAACACTCAACTGAAGCTATTATTTTGGAATCATTGTAGAGGTGGAATGTTTTTAAAAATACTGAAACTGTTAGCCCACTCTTCCATTTTGTGCAAATGTATCTTTCCATATAAATGTGACAAATTATTATTAAACAGGGATACCTAGAAATGGGCTTTTAAAAGGAAAGTAACAAAAAATCAATAAAATTGAAAAAGAATTCATGGTCAATTCCATGCTACATAATGTACCTATATTTATAAAAACTACTAGATAAAAATTAAGGATTTGTACTGAATCAGTACATATTTCTTTTAATATAATCGGTGCAGAATATGCCCGTAGGCAAAACAGGGAATTGCCTAGGGCGGCAAAATCAATACAATAATTTCAAAGCGAACAAAGGTTAATCCGTCTACTTCTATAACTACTTCCCTGTATTTTTTTCGTTTTCCGTTGCGTCCGATGATTCTTTCATTAAAACTGAAGAATTGAAGTTTCAAAGCAACTTAACTTGGTAAACGCCTACAAAACTTCAAGTTTGTATTGCCAATAGTAATTTGGAACGAATTTTAATGCAAATAATTATCTTTTCAAAATGCTTCAATCACATACAATGGACTTTTAAAATTCTTTGGAGCTTTTAGATAAATTGCGAAAGTACTTTCAGATAAACCGTTATTAGGAATTTTTATTTGAAACATTATACAAGGACGCTTTAAACATTGCTACGAAAATGAACAATCAAGTGGATTTCATTGTGTTCGATTCTATTAGCGTCGTTATCAATCTAAACAATCTCTTGAAACAATCGATCCAACATTAAAATTTAAACTTTATTTTACGTTAACGATATTACGACATTTTCTCTCGATGAGCGCTTTGTGCAGTATCAATTTCTCAGCCAAAATTTCGTTTTTTTTTACGATATTTAAAAGAAGGTGGAGTTAAAAGACTTCGAACAACTTGAAGCAATATTAACAGCAACAATTGGCAACGAACTTCAAAGGATATTATTTCTTAATATCTCTTGAATGAAATTAATATATTTAACCAAACTTATGTCGTTGTTAATTTCAAACCTTTGTAAATTTTAAACTATTAAGATTCACTCTTCTAACTTGGATTTATCGAAATTTATTAATAGCATTTAAGATACTATCAACGTTTCCTGTAGAAGCTTCTCGAAGCTTAAGTTAAAGAGCGAAGACCAAGTCGCTGAAAGATTTGCAAAAATGAAATCTCGCAGATCAGCATTTTAGTTTCAAAGTTTTGTAAATAATAAAATAAAATTGTGTAAATGTTAATGTTTTTATTTTTTGAGGCGGCAAAATAAAAATTTGCCAAGGTGGGCAAAACTTTCAGGTTCGGCACCATAATGATAAATTATCGAACAAATGAATTTCGGTATCAGAAATCATCTTGACAAAAAAGTTCAATAAACAATTTGTATACTATTTTTGTTTAACCAGTTTATTTAAAAAATAACAAAAGGCTCTGTTGAAATTTTGAATGTGATTTGGTCTGTTTGGTAACGTGAAATTTTTTGCGAATTTTCACAAATTTTCACAAAATTTTACAAATTGCTGTCAAAACCCATAGAATAAAAACTAAGTTTTTGGGAAAATTGTTGAAAAAAAAAGTTACCAAACATGCATATTATTTGCTGCCCATTTAAAAAAAAATGGTAACTAAAGAACTTGCTGCCCATCATTTTTATTGGATACATATATTTGACGATAAGAACAAAAATATTCTTATTTAAAATTATGTCTTTGAATTCTAAATAATTAAGTTAAACATAAGTTTAAATAATCTGTATTCACTAAAAAAAAACAAAGAAATAAGATACTGTCAGAATGGAAGTAAACATACATTTCTGTTAAAAAAAAGTTACTTTGATGGCATGTGAAAAGATACGGGAATGACAATTTCTTTCACTCAGAATGAAAATACTTGTTATACAATTAATTCGTTTTCGAAAATTTCGCAAATACATACTTCGAACTGTCAAAATTTAAATTACATACATTTTGAATTGTTTTTAAGAGAGAAATCACAATGCGGAAAATGGATATGCACTATCATTTTTAAGAAAAGTAAAGGAACACGAACTGAGAAAAATTAAGAGGGGACATATTTAATCTATAATCTATAACATTATATAAAGACGAAACGATTATTTAGTTTGTCACGCGAAATCTCAGAAACTATTTACCTGATTAACTTGAAATTTTTTCTACAATATTCTTTATCTTTAGAAGATTGTAATAAGATAGTTTTTGTTTATCTAATTCGTTTGTTTAATACTAAAATTAATTTTTTTAAATTGATAGTCAACTTTTTTCTTGATTTTGACTTACATATTCACTTATAAATACGAAACTAATTGATAATTGAAAAAAACAAAAATTATTTCATAAAGTACATTTTTGTATGCAAATTTTAAGCCCTAAATCTTTTCTTAATTATGCATACAACCTGAGAAATAAATATAAACAAATCTCTAAGTCACTTACTTTTTCTATTTTTTTAAATCCAGGAATTTAAATCAATAGCATTCATGAGGTCGCTGCTTTGTTTCATTTCATATCATTTCCACCCTCTTACAGTTTTTCCTCCCTTACGTTTTTTTATTTATGTTGTGCAGGTTTCTCTTTGTTTACTCTTTTTCCACTCAATTTTTTTTCTCACATTCTTTTGTTTTGTTTCGCTTTGAGTATAACGCTGCAGGCAGGGATGGCCGAACTAACGCTTTTTGGAATAAACTACATTTTTTACATTTGCTACGTAGTTTAGATATATAGTAAACTTTGAAGATTGTATTTGAGTTGAACTGTTTTTATTGAAATTTTATTATTTACCTAGCTTTACTATGTATGTAGCAAACGTAACATTTTGTAGTATATAAGGCGTGTAGTTTATTTAATTAGCTATGCGTAGTTAATCATGTAGAAAATGAAGTGTAGTTAATTCGGCCAACCCTGGTTGCAGGTAGTCAGGCAAGAAGATGTTTACTTGGGTGCGAAGTATTATATGTATATTTGTATATGCAATAAGAAAATCAACGGGAGATAAAGATTCTGTTTGTGTCAAACATGAACCTACTTAACATACAAATAGGTAAACCATTTTTTAAGAACTCACATTTATCAAGACGTAAGTGTATAATGTATAAACTTTTTGTTAATAAGATGAAATAGAAATTAGGTACGGGTAGCGGTAGCCCTATTTAGTACTATCGGTATATACCTATGTAGGTATGTTAATATTAATTCTTAAATTTTTGCGAAGCAAGGCGAGCACGGGTCTACTAGTTTAATATAAAGCTCAAATATAAATTTTTCTCATTTTGTACCAAGAAATACAAAAAAAACTGTAAATGCACCAAATTTGACAGATAATTCAGAAATCATAACAAAGTGGATTGGATACGTTCAGAAAATGGAATGAAGCGAACTGAACTGAAATTCGATCTTCTGCATCATCCAAGTTCAGTTTCGAAATTCAAATTCACAATTAGCATTTCAAAGAACTTGGGTGGGTGTACTTATATTCGTAGGTACAAATTTATTTTTGATCTTTTTCTTCAATTAAATTAACAATATAAAATTTTATTTCCAAATTGACATTTTGCTCAAATTGACAACTGATTATATTTTTCATTTAGCCAGTTCACATTTCTGAGATCTCACTGACCAAACTTCTGTGAGCTTAACGGAGGAGAAGGAGAAACTTAAACAAAATTTCTCTTTTAGAAGTCATCTCTTTTTTATAAAATGATCAACTGCGACAAAAAATAATTGAGCAAAAGAATCCAAAAATTTTCAGTTTCAGCTTTTTGACAGTAAAAGTTAGGAATCTCACGTATGAATTACGTTCAGATTTCTGAGATTGCTAAGATCTCTCGAGATCTCAAGAAACCCGAACTGACTAATTGTTTTCGTCACGAAATATTATGAAGTTTCACACGGATTTTGATTTCGCTTAGTATTGACGTATATTTAAATTAGGTACTTATAACCGTTTACAGAAAATATAACTATTTCTTATAAGCTATATTTTTTTCATAAATTTTAAATGAACACACCTAAAGCAGTGACAGTTCGTTCAAAAAAAAATACAAACATACAATTTTCACATTTGTGAATGTCAAAATGACAATTGGAGTTATAGTATGATACGAAAAAGATAAAATTGGCATTTGGTGATTTTAATTTTAGTAAAATATGATAAAGGTAGTTCTGTGCTAACTCGTTTAAAATTTGGAATACCGTTTTTAAACTAGCATCATACTTTATATGCTTCAAAACCGTACTAAATATATTCTTTTTATGTAAATGGTCTAATATTTACGAGCATTTTCTTCGCAAAAATTGTAACTTTCGTTCTATTATTTCGTGGTTTCAAGTTGGTAGCGCTGAAATTTGACACCTTTTACACTCAGCTGTCATTTAAAGTGTCATAATATTAGTTGAATGTTTGCCATTTACGATAATGGATCGCTTAAAAATCGAACAACGCGTTCAAATTATTAAAACTAACTACAAAGTGGTGACTGGTGATTCAAATGATTATGTTCGTTATAATCGACAGACTACGCAAGCAATCGGTTAAATTGTGAAGAAATTTGAAGAGAGTAGAAGCGTTACTGATGCCGTAAGGCCCCATGCATCATCGTAATGTTCGCTCAGTCGAAAATATTGCTGCTGCAAGTGCAAGTGCGGCGTTCGCAGCAATTGAACGTGTCGTATACCTCACTATGGCGTATTTTGCATCTCCATCCTTATAAAGTTCAAATTACGCAACAATTGAAGATTGCTGACCAATTCACAACCATTCATTATGGATTAATTGCGTGAGAAGTTTCCTGGTCGCGTAATTTCAAGTTTTGGCGACGTCAATTAGCCACCAAAATCATGCGATTTGACACAGTTAGATTTTTTCTGTGGGCCTACGCAAAAGACCGTGTTTACGCGAATAGTCCCCAAACTCTAGATGCATTAAAAACCAACATTACTCAAGCTATGGCCGAGAAACCGTCCCAAAATGTGCAAAAAAGTGACTAAAAATTACCTCAAAAGAATCGCATGCTGCGAATCTTCCCGAGGCGGCCATTTGCATGACATTGTTTGTCACAATTAAAATGTTCATCAAAAATGTATCGCTGTGTGTTTTATTTAGCTTAACTTTCGAAACCGAAAAATGAATGACCCTTTACAAGTAATAGTTTAAATTGTGTGCTAACACCGTTTTGCAAATTATGGCAAAATATAATAACGAATTTGTTCATTATATTCTGACACATTGTTCTTATTTGAATGCATGTACCTACCTTATTTTCATTGAGAAAAGATTTGATATCGTTTTGTGGCAGAATTCCTCACCCATTCTTAGCTGTATAAATCCAGCACAATCGTAAGGCTGAAGCCTAAAATAATGAAAAGCAAATACATAATGCGAATTTACCGTATCCCAACGCAAAATTTTTGACAAATCAAATGTAAAATCATAATTTTCATCAACAGCGCACGTAGAGCGATGAAATAAAATTAGAACAAAAATCGCGAAAATGTAAATGAAACACTTACACAACTGTTGCTGTACAGTAATTTTAAGCTCATGCTTTGAAATTATTCCATCGTATATAATAATTTCAAATCTCACCACAAAAATTAAAACACCCCTCTAGACACATTTAGGTAGGAATATCCCAAAAAAAATCAGCAACATTGACTTATTATTGCAATCTACTCTACAATCTACATACCTATACCTACTTCGACAGGTCAAAGCGTTAATTAACACCAATTCTAACACATTTGGGGAAAAAATCTGCACAACATTAGTCTAGGTACCGCCCCCCGTTTTTTCTGATTTCTCCACCATCGAAACAGTATCACGCAAATCCACCTTTTTTCTTAAATTCACCTCACATCATTACCCCTTTAAAAAAATTATTTTCGGAATCAGTCATTTTTATTTAGTCCGAAAATCGGAAATGCAAAAAAAAAAAAAACCGAAACCCACCATGTTACTATAAATTTGTGTCAATGTATTTGTGTGTTTGCTGCACGTATAGAAGGAGGGAGAAAAACTGAGAATGAAATAAAACAACTTCAAGAAACTCACAACAAAAGGGAATAATAAAAGAAAATGAAATTTTCGTGATGGACGACTGCAAAGTGCGATCGTATTTCAAGGAGGAGTCAGATGGTAGTTTTGTGGGGATATTTTGGTGGTTCTCTTTATGTCTCCCCACTCTACTAGCAGAAAATATTATAAAAACAAAAATAAAAAACAATATGAGAATATGTTTTTGTTCAGCGTTGACGTTTTGCTCTTTTGCTTTGACAGGTCCGCGAGGTGTTTCTTTCTTTTGGGTGATGATACTACAGTGGCCCCCATATGTGATTGGTTTGAAAATTTAAATGAATTATATGCTTGGACACGATATCCCTCCTCCCCCATCCATCCATTCATTTGCTATGAATAATCTTCTGCTTTTTTTTTTTAATTTTTTGTTTTGAAATGTCAGTCATTTTGAGAAAATATTTTCAGCAATGGTTTGTTGTTAAGAATGAATGAATTATATTTTGTGTGTGATTTTCAAAATGCTACCTATTTTGAATAAATCACTTTTAGTTTTTTTTTTGTCTGTGATTATGAGGAAATGTCAAATCAACTGGTTATAAAAATCAAATTTTGACAGTGATGTGTAGGCATAGGCAATAGAGATGGAGCATTGGAATAATGGAATTTTAAATGTGGATTCAGATAGTGAGTTTTAGGATATATCTACGTACCTTATTTTCATTAAATAAATGAGAATGTATGAAAATTTTGATGTTCTAGTCACGCATATGGAAAAAAGTGATTGTTTGTTTGTTAAATTAGTTAGAAAGAACATAAGTTGGTAGGTATATTAAATTATGTGATGGGAATATTTGAGAAATTTCTTTAACAATGGTTGCTAGGTACCTGTAATATACGACAAGTTATAACTACCTGGGAAAGTTCTATTTTCTGAAAGTATAGTTGCTGTAAAGATAGTAAGTGTTTAAGGTTTTCACTTTCTTTAATTTCAGATATTTATTAAAATGGATGAAAAATGGAGAGCATGAGAAAGTCGGTATACCTTCATATATTCAGATTTTTGTTACCAAAATTTTGGAGGTATATACAAGAGTTTCACGTAACGTATTAAATCAGCACAAGTTTCTTGAAAAATTAATAATACGACTAAGTTAAGCACTACCTTAAAAATATAATATTGTCAAACTAACATGACAATCTAGACAAATTAACTCGAATAGGTAATTGTTAAACTAACAGCGTTGAATTTAATATAAATAATTTTATTGAATAAAACGTTAGTCTCATTAATCTTTCCCTTGAATCATAATGAATTAAATTTGTACGTGGTTCAACAACTAGTTGAACTAGTGAGGTTCAACCAGAATTCAAGCATACTTGAACAATGGTTGAATACGTTGGCATAGGTGGATGAACATCTTGAACCGAGACTGAACCAATGAGTTTGCGAAAAATAGGTGTACCGACTGCTAATTTGACGTCAACTTATTTGGAATGAGCTTGGTTTGACACCAATCGCGCTCTTTCAGTGGAATTGGGTAGAAAGTGACAGCTATTTGATGATGAATTTGACATACACAGATGCAAAATTCCGAAAGGATCATATTTTATAGGCGATTTTTTAAGCTTGGCTTGTATTAATTTAATTTAAGTCTTATTTTGTTTAGAAATTTATTTCCAATTCGCTTACCACAAATTCTGTTTACATGAAATGGAGTAGGTATATTAAAACACTTAGTGCAAATTAAATATCAGGTGGCATTCAGTATAAATTTAATAAACAACACACACGGTCTTGAACAGGATCCTCGTCCAGAATTTTCGAGACAATTGTCGACCTGAATCCACTAGTTTCAAAAGCTTCCTATTCCATAATCTAAAAATGTCATCATCAACGTGATAAATATTTGGTTTGAATGAAAATATTCCAAAATTAATTTAAAGAGTAAAAAAATGTATCTAGAACTTTCCAGATTTAACTAAAGGTGTTCCAAAATTTACTCAAGATTCGAATTTTTTCTTCAATTATCTAGTGTTGGCAACCCTAAGAAAACTATAATTTGACCGCTGACAGTTGAGGGTTGGTAAAAAAAAGCATTACATTACAAATATAATATTAATTAATTAAATGATAGTTTGGCGAAAATTTCGAACAAATTGTGTTCGGAATATTGATTTAACTCCTTTATCTGCAAAGAAAAAAAAATCAGAGTGACTGAATCAATTGGTGACGGTTATTTAAAGTCAAATTCTATGCCAGCAAACCCAATCCCCGCATTGAATGAAGAAATTCAAAGCTACATCAACGCAATTAAGCAAAATGGTCAGGAAAAATTTCGACAAGAGTGAGTATGTGCCAGTAAAGCCTTTGAGGGTATTTGTCCAATGTGGGATTCTATATAGATTGGGGTGGTCGTTAAAAAAAGTTCATCTAGTATGGGTCGAAATCAAGTTCAAATGAACAAAAAATATAATTCCCTTATTTTTTCCGATAAAAAAAAAAAATTATTATAAAAAAATAACTATGTATCTAAAAATGAGTTTTCTACTTAATTCAAATCTTGAGTAGATTTTGGGACATCCTTTTTTAGAAATTGGCATAGATTTTAAGGGTTAGGGCTTACTATTTTATTAATAACTAAATGTCCCGCCCCCGGCTTCGCACGGGTTGACAAATTTAAGTTTTGTAAACAATTTAAAAAAATAAAATATATACAGAAAATTTAACAGTGTTATGTGTTGGGCGCTAGTTATAGGTAAGTACATATAATATAAAACCAACATTGAAATTATTGTGACATTTTCACTGATCACTGATTTAGCTTGCTAAAAGTCTCAAAATTAAAAATTAAAATTTCTTATGATTTTCAATTATAGCTGTTACTGGTGCTTTTGGTAATCTATCTTATTAACTCCAAAATAGAAATTTTATTATATTTTGAATATTTTTTACCAACCCGCTTTGCCGAGCCTCATAGTCCGCAAGAGACTGCGTTTTAAAAAAATATATGATATAACCTAACCCGATCAAACTTGATTGAAGGAAAATAGTCAAAATAAACTTACATATTTATATCAAATCAAGATTAAATAATTGGGTAGAATTAGAAAGAGAAATATTCATTGTCACAGCAAGAGACTGAGAGCTTGGCGCAGTTCATCTTGCCTACAAAAATTTCCGGAAAATTAAGTTATCTACCTCATATTTCAAATTAGTTTTAACAATTTTTAAAAGGGATGCTATTTTTTGAGTGTAAGAAATCAGTATTAAAATCGCCGAATTGAGAACCTTTGATTAGCCTTAAATGTCAAAAAAAAAATTTTGTTTTGATCTCACTCTATTGTGGACTGTGGTTATCGAAAGTTCATTGATTTGAACCTCATTCGTTAGTTCGCTAATGCAAACATCTCATTTTGAACGTTCGATTCGCCAACCGTAATAGGGAGATAACCTAAAAAAAACATTTTTAATATCGGATTGTATTTGTGTTGTTTTAGCCTATTACACCCTATAAAGAGCAATTTTAATATATATCAAGTCCTTAAGAGATTATTGAAGGCCATATCTTCTAAAACTATATAAACTTACAGAAAAAAAAACATTTCAAAAATTTCACCCCTTGAATAGATAATTTTGTAAAATATGAACCCAAGTTTTCCTTAATTAAAATTCCAATAAAAAAAGTAATTTAAAATTGGATTGCTATTTTTGGTTCTTTACTCTATAATTTACCCTATAAATAGTAATATTGTGGGCAAACGATTCAAACATTTATTTTCCTCGGTATTTTTACAACAAAACTAATGAATCCTGCAGCAATTGGTGAAGTACTTTCCGAGATTTGCATTTACATTTTATTTATATTTATATACAGAGTGATTTGTATAAAGTGCACCAAAAAGCAAGAGGGAGAAGGTTAAGACAAAACAAAATCGTATGGGAGAGAGGGTTTATTTCCACCGTTAAGGCGGGAGGGGCAATTTTCTAAACAAAATTGACTTAAAACGGAAGAAAAAATATTTAAAAACAACGGTAAAACTTACAATACCATGCTATCCCTTAGAAAGCCAGGAATCTCTTCTTTAGTTTTCATTTTAAATTAAGTTGTGTTAGTGAAAAGTTTTTGAAAAATTATTTTTCAAACTCGAAATTTTGAGAAAAAATTTTTTTTTTTTAAATTAAAAAAATTAAAAAAAAAAACAAAAAAAAAATTAAAAAAAACAAAAAAAACAAAAAAAAAACAAAAAAAATAAAAAAAAAAACAAAAAAAAAATTAAAAAAAAAATAAAAAAAAAATAAATTAAAACAAAAATTAAAAAAAAAATCAAGCTTATTTTTTTCAAAATTTTATGTTATTAAGTTGATATAATTTCTGTTTCAAATTTCAATGCTCTTATTAATTTTCAATAAAAAAACAGAAAACCGTATGCTAAAATGTATCTTAGTTTTGAGAAATTAAAAAAATTATGAGTACTTTTTTCCAAGAAAAACACTTTTTTGTTTGTTCTAACTTTGCATTAATACCATTAGTTTTATTAGCAAGTAAAAAAAAAAAATAATTTTATAAACTAGCAATATTTTTAAATATCTGTTACATTTTAGCACATTCTAATAAAAATTAATGATATTATAAGAAATTTTCGATATGATACTCACCCTTTAAAATGCAAAGTTTGTATCTTCTTCTTATGGCTGGAGATAAATTAAAGTCCGCCAAATTCTCCTGCAATTTGACTCCAGCGACTTCAATGCGTTGTTTAAGTTGCTACAAAGAAAAATTTCGACTTTATATGACATTGTTCTTCATGAATCCCCAAACCTAAAAATCCAAAGGAGTTAAATCTAATGATCTTGGTGGCCATTCAGTGGGACCTCCCTTCCTATCCATCGGTCGTTGGAATGATTATTCAGCCAGTTTCTCATAGCCAGGCTAAAGTGTGCTGGAGCTTGATCTTGTTGGTATATTAAATTCTCTGTTATAGCCAAGGGACATTTTCTAATAAATCTGTCAAAAGGGTTCGTTCTTAGGAATTGTTTAGTTTAGTTTTTTAAAACCGTATTCAAAAAACGTGGTCCAATTACCGTTCGTCCAACAATGCTGCGTTTTATTTTGTTTTTTAAACGTGTGGATTGTTGTGACTCGATGTAATGCAAGTTGTGGAAATTGGTAACTCCATCTCTGGTAAACTGTGCTTCATTTGTCCAGACTATCATTTTAAAGTAGAAGTAATCTGTTTCTTCCCTCAGCAATAGCGTTCTACAGAATTCAGTCCTCAATATCTTATCATTTGATGTCAACTCTTGCACTGGGGTAAAGCGATGTGGGTGAAAGCTATCGGTATGAATCACTGTCCAAACTCTGCTCTGGGGCAATCCAAGCATAGTCGCTATCCTTCTGGTGCTAAGGGAGGGATTACGTCGTACCAAATCCAAAATCCGTTCCTCTATGTGTTATGATCCACCAGATGACCTTTCTCTCCTTCCGAGTCTCCTGAGCAGATCAAACTTGGGAAAGCAAAAAAAGTGTTTTTCTTGGAAAAATTTTTTTTTCTTTTTTTTTTTAATTTCTCAAAAACTAAGATACATTTCAGCATCTGGTTTTTATTGAAAATTAATAAGAGCATTGAATTTTGAAAACAAAAATTATACTTAATTACATAAAATTTTGAGAAAATTAGTTTGAAATTTTATTTTTAATTTTTTTTTTTTTTTAAATTTCGAGTTTTTCCATTTTAAGTAAATTTTTAGAAAATTGCCCCTCACGCCCAAACGGGGGAAAATAGACCTCCCCCCACCCATACGATTTCTTTCTTGTTTTAACCCAACCTACTCGCTCTAGCTTTTTGGTGCACCTTTATCAAACATATTATGTAAATTAGTTTCAACAAAAAATCGTTACCATTACTGCGTAACCAATATTATGAACTTTGATTTGAAGTGCTTTAACTTCTTATATATGTACCGTATAAGTTCATCTCTTTCGAATTCAAAGTCATCATATCTTTAGGTTTAATGACGCCACAATTTTGATAGGATATCCATCATTGCAATTTTTCAGTTCAACTCAATTATTTTAAAATGTGTTCCAGGCGATCGCCTAAGAAAATTACTCAGTTTTTTTTTACCGCATGCAACACTAAGTTGAAATTTTGACACGGCAAACGTTCACAGTTAAAACGGCTATTGCGCCCGAGGAATATAATATGTGTCTATACTTGTACATATATCTATCTGTTTGCGATGGTTTGTGATGTAAATGAACCTATCTATAATTGCGTGCCTTAAATATATTTAGAGAAGCGACAGTCGGTATAGAAGACCCTATTACTCAAGCGAGAAATTTCCGTGTGTAATGTGTCACCGCATCTTTTCAATAACGAAACTAATAACAGGATGGATTGGATATGTATTATAATGGGTATACAAACTGAAACCAGAAAAAATGCAAAAAATAGAAGAAGTTCTTTCAATCCAATGAAAAAAATAAATGTACCTACATATACGAACTATTGCATGACTAGTGACTACAATGTATGTAAAGATGTGTAGGAGCTATCATTAAAGTGTCTCAACCTTTCACAACTCCACTAGACCAAAAATTAACTCTAAAATAATAACTTACATAGCAAAAAGGTTTCGCCACTATTATACAGTTTTATATGAAACTCTGCTTTGTACAAAAAAAATATGTAATGCATACAAAACGAAAAACAATGATTAGCTTGCATAAATTTTAAAAATTTGAACTTGCCATCAAAATTTTTAAACTCATATGAATATTTATAAGAATTGCACCTTGAATTATGGCCTTTTTCTTCTAAAAATAAGAGAAACTGTTTCTGACTTTGGTTTCAAAATTCAAGACAGAAGAGTTTCCCTGGTTTGCCAAAAGAAATCACGACAAATGATAAATAATCAATCAATACCTATGACTAAACCAAAACGTCATAACTAAAATTCACATTTCGCCCTTAGAATCAAAGTGACCTAAGTCAAAAAATTTCTGTAACTTCTGATTTTTCAATAAACTGACCTTTAAAAGCGAAATGAACTCTAAAACCAGGCTGTAAAAAAATGCCGAATTTTTTGGTTAGGTCACTTTCATTCTAAGGGTGCGATTTATTTAATATCAGGACAAACGGCAAGGCCGTACTTTAATGATTTTTTCAAATAAAATATTGAAGGTTAAAAAAAAATCTTGCGAAGGTAGGGTAAGGTAATGGTGCTTTTTTTTATTTCAAAAAATGTACAAGGTGTTTTGCAAAAGATACGACAGAAGGCAAGAACGTGTATTGGTTGGTTGGAAACAAAAAGACAATAGTGTAGAGGATTCGATTGCCCCCTGTTTAGGTGGGAGACGCATTATTCTTAAAACAAAAATTTCTTAAAATAGTCACAAAATTATTCATATAAACACTTACATTGTTTTGCTATAGCTTTTTTTTAAATCGAGTTGTTTACTGTACGTGTGTATATGTAAAGCTATAGTCTGCAATAGTCTGCAGGACTGGAGGAGTTTATCGACGAAACTCTGGAAGCAGGAGCATGGTTCTGAAATAAAATAAAAAAAATTAATTTAAGTGGGAAGAACAATGAAAACAATTACATATAGTTTTGGGGTATATTTTTAGAGCAGGATTATTTTGAAACCAGGGGGTCTAGCACGTAACTTTGATGCAATCGAGTTCATTGATACGATTGAGGATCGGTCGACTGTTTTCGATTCGATTGAACAAAATTAGGAACAGTCTATGCTCGATTGTATCGACTCAACTCGATTGTATCAAGTTACATGCTGGCACCCCAGTTTTTTCACGACATCGTCAAATAACTGCTTATCCCAAAAAATAAATTTTTTTTGAATAATAATATTTTTATTTAAAACTTATCAACTAGTAACCATCTACTGATCAAAAAATAACATTTTTCCTGATCCTTGTATCACACTATATTTTTCGAAGTTTTTTAATGTCCTTAATCGAATCCAACCTGATAATTGCTCTACCAGCTAAGGTTTTCGAAATACATATTCTAAATTGTACCACGGGCAAAAAAATATTTTTAGGTACTGCTGAAAAAAATCTAAGTGAAGATTTTTAAATGCAATTAGGTATCTTTCTTTTGACTCCTTCTTTTTTCTTGACATAGTATCTAAAAAGTCGATTGCGAAATCGTGTGCATAATTGATGCTTCGTATCTTAAGAAGTAATTCCTAGCTTTGTTTAGTAAATACATATAATCATCTTAAAAATTCAAATAAAAATGTTTTTTCGACAACTTCTTTGTTTTAGCGGCGTAAGTTCTTTTCGCCCAAAACTATAACGCCCAAATTAAAAATGTCATAGCGCCAAAAAATGGACACATGGGCCCAAAAAATTTTACGGAAAATGCCACAAAACCCAAAATCAATGTCATAGTGCCCAAAAAAATTGCAAATATCATAACGCCCAAATTAGTAATTGTTGTCATATGTATGTTTCAGCATTTGGGCATTGGAACATAGTTTTTTGTTAATTTTTGGCATTACGACGTTTTGAGTTTGAAATAATATCGCCAAACTCATACATAAACTTATAAATAAAAACTGTTAGATCGCCTAAAAACTGTGGCGGCGTTTTTCGGGCCACGCACTGCAGGACTCGAACATTCTTTTTTAACTTACAATCGAGTTTAGTCGATACAATCGAGTATAGGTAGTTCCTTGTTTTGTTCAATCGAATCGAAAACAGTCGACCGAGTTAGGAACTGCCTATCCTCGATTGTATCAATGAACTCGATTGTATCAAAGTTACGATTAAGACCCCCTGTTTTTAGTTCTTGGTCATGTCATAACGCCCAACATAAAATGTCATAAAGACCAAATTTAACAAACAAGAAATTCTTGAAAGAAGATTTTGGTAATTTGATATTCCATTTGGGCTTTTCGACACTTTCTTCCCGCCATTTTGGACAATGTGTCAGTTTTTGATCGTTACGACATTTTCTGATTTGGGTTTATTGACGTTGGATGATATGACCTTAAGGACGATAGAAATCTTCATAAAAACCAAAACAAAAGACAAAAAGTCCAAGCATAGTTTTGGGCGAAATGACAATTAGCGAATTGGACGTTCTTTCATTTCAAAATCTAGTTGGTCGTTTTGACATTCGTTTTGATTTTTTTTTTAATTTTTTAGTTAATTTATTGGGCTTTATCACAATTTTGGATTTGGCCAATATTCAATAATTCGAAAAAATTTACCCATTAAGGCCTGTGCGAAAAACCACACCTTTTTAGTTGCAATAGCTTGTAATTGATATTTTAATAAACATCTTTTTTTGTAGAGAATATTCTGGAGAATTAAGTAAGCAATGGATCATAAATTATTTTTCGATAAAGTTCGCAATTTACTGGTGAAAAACGATTAACCGGTATTTTTGCTTTCTGACAAAATTTTTAAAATGCTTTAGGAAAAAGCATGCTAATCTTTTTTTAAAAAATGTCAAATAATCTACACATTTTGTGAACAAAAAATTTTATAAAAAGGAAATTTTGGGAAAAATTTATACTTTGACACTTCAACTTTTTGAAGCATATGTATGTATACGTACCTACCACTATTTTGTTTGCTGATTGCTCGGATAGAAAAAATGTTAATCTTTTCTTTTACAGAACGTTTCAACCAATAAAGTGAGCAATAGGTAAGCTTAATTAACAACTTCGTCATTTACGAGTTAAGAGGGAAATACCAGTATTTTTAATTTTAATCGAACTTTTAAAATCGGAGAGTTCTTCCGTAAAAATATCTGTTGGAAAATGTGTTTATTTTTTGTGGGGCGGGAGAAGGGGAAGGGCGAAATGTGATATTGGTTCATATTATAAAAAACTTTACAACAACAAGACTAATTTATTTTTGATGTATTCCATTTTAGCAGTACCGTATCAGCGAAATTAATGACGCGGAGTTAGGGTCGATGGAGAACTCTCAGAACATGTTTAGAACTAAGCTGATTCAAAAACAAAAACTCTATATATAATTTTTCCGAACTTTTGTTCTAATTTTTCTGGACTAGAACGGGAAGGTCGCATTGCAGAAAAAATAAAAAATAGTTCTTACATGCGGAGCGCTAGCTAGCAAATTCATTTCAAAGAAAATGAATGTTTTGTCACAAGATGAAAAGTCATATAATAAAAATAATGCCAGAATCACACCCCGGCTCATCGATTAGGTCTTTATTTATATTAAAGGAAGAAAGGACCTAATCAACCGAACCGGAGTGTAGTATTTGATGGGGTTTTTTTCTTTCCGAGACCAAAGTTCTATCACTAGAAATTAAAAAAAATACAATTTGGTGGCGTGACAGCTCGTATAGAACTAGGGCCTTATGAGTAACAACTACTGTTCTTTCCATTCCTGTCTGCATTGGCAGTCATTGTTAGTGTTCCTTTTGAAATGAGGTAAATAAATCTGTTGCTAGCTAATGATATCTAGGTGCACTTAAGTGGAGAGTTTGAATTTTGACTTTCGAAAAAATATAAAACTTAAATTTGCTAGTCTCGTTCTTTTATTTACGACTTCACCTGTCCGCTTCATTTAATACAACACTCTGTGATTCTGCTAAACAAAGAGAACGAGGCGGGCAGAGATTCGTCAAGTTATCTAGTACCTGGGAATAAAATTCAATGAACCGTTTTTCTCAAAATTATCAGAAAAATCCAATCATTCTTTAAAAAACTGTTCCAACACGACTCCTGAAAAATTATATTCCAGGACTTTGTAAAATAAGCAACGGGCTTACACAGGATGTAAAATTGCACAAATTTTCAAGAGAAAATTTAAAATCAGGTATTGGTATTACAAGTACATAAGACGTAGGTATAGTTAAATTTTAGCCAAACTATGATGGTTGAAAGTGGTGAAACTCTTTTTCTATATGTACCTACATAGGTATAGCTTTGCATGATTTCCCTTTATTCAAACGCCCCTTTTTTGAAGCAATCCTTCCCTTACTTACTGTGTGGACGATTGTTGCTGTCTATGATAGATCACCCAACTATGTCATTAAATTAATGATCACTTTCAAGTCAACTGAGCATCGATGTCTTTTGCACGCATCGCAAGAGATGGGACCCGATCGCTGCGGCCTGCTTTTGCTATAGCGACTACGGCCATTGTTTCTTGTTGAATATCTATTCATAGGTATGTTGTATCTGTTGCGTGGAAAAAGCGTAAATGATTGCAACAGAGAGACATAAAGAAAGACTATATAGCAGTGCATGCAAATGACTATGTTTTACTATACGAACACGATGATGATGATGGGACGTACGAGAAGCTATGTCCCACGAAAGGAGACAATAAAGCCAAGCTTGATGGATGCAAGAAGGAGGGTCTTCCTAGAGAAAGCCAAACGACAATGACGACGTTCATCATGACGATGATGATAATATGATGTGCAATCAAATTGCATAGGGAATGAAAATGACCAAACAACCATACCGACATACCGATGAGGGACGAGTCTTTCACATCACCAAAACAAGGAAAACAATGCAAATGCAACAACCCACCATCCATCAGTCCATCACCAAGTGATCTCGTTTGCGGCTCAATTTTCGAAATTTTCCATTTTTTTTTCTTTTTCAATTTTTCTAATTGCACATTTTGCTCTTAGCTCCCCCGCTCGTCATAATATGCACACAGATTATGGTGTAATGGTCACTCCGCGGACAACACGAGGGGGTGGGTTCGGCTTCGGCTGCACTATTATCCCTCTCTCTTGAGGATAATTTTTTGCTCGCGTTGTTTTTTGGCCTGGGAAATCACGTTCCATCATAATAATTGGCTTTAATTGAGTGATTGACGTTTTTAAGCAGCAGAACAAGAGAGAGACAGTGAGAGCTCACCCACGATATTAGGTTTCGCTGGCGACGCGACTTTATATTGTCGGCGTCGGTCGACGTTATATTGTATATAGTCCTCGCAACGGGCTTTGAGAACTCGATAGTCTCTATACACATTATACCTACTGTGATAAGCGAGTGATGAAAAAGACAGAGATAGAGATCAACGGACGTGTATATGACCGCATCCAGCAGCAGCCCACCATCAGCGAAACGGGCCGGGCAGCTATGTATATCACATTCACAGACCACTTTCGAGAGTCTTTTGGGGTTTCACATAATCTTTCTCAATCCCAACAGCATCATACGGCAGTAGCGTGATGGTGGTCTCCAATTAGATTTAGACGTTTGTGTGCTTAAGAGTACCTATATTATTTTTTTGAACAATATCGTTCGTAGCTTGTAAAACAAGACACAGCGCACAGCTTCTAAGTGATCTCGACGTCAATGCTCATTGGCATGATGGGCGCTACGAAGAATTTCAACTCAAAAAAAAATTCATTTATTTGGTTTAATTGAAAAAAAAAAAAAAATAACAAAAATATATAAATATGTATGTATAACCAACCATCAGCCTGAAGATGGAGATAAAGTGGCCCACCGCTGATGATTATGGTGGTTGACGATGGTCATGGATGGACTGGATAATTTATAATGTGATTCTGACGAGCAACGATCTGAAATTTATGTTTTGAAGACACAAGGATTTATGAGAGCATTTCGGCAAAGAAAGTAGGAAGTTAAATTTGTTTTTTATGAATTGGAATGTCGTAGGTGATGGATTGTGTTGTGGGGGCTAAATTTCAAGGCAAGGGCTTGAAATATTTTCCAAGAATGAGATCGGGAGCAATATTTCTTTCAAAGTACATACCTATAATTTTTCAGAGGTTTTAATTTATGTTACTTGCATTAAAGAGGGTGTTATAGGTGCCTGTTAAAGTGTACAATCTTTTTAATATCGTAACTGTACCGTGGGAATATCATGGTCGAATTGTCGCTGTATTTAAAAAATAAAATAAAAAAAAAAACAAATATTGGTCAAAAACCCAATACATAATGTCCGATTTTTTAAAAACCCAACGAGGAAGACCGTATTGCAGGAAGCTTCACCAAATAACCACCATCAGGTTGCAGCATTTTTTTCTAATTTATTTATTATTATTTAATATCTTATATCACACAGTTTCACAAATTTTTTTAAAAGTGGGTAGGTATGCGAACGCGTACCAATTTATTGATTCGCAAATGGAAAGATGCTCACGAAAAAAAAATTAAATAAACAAATAGGTGAGGCATGAACTTACTGTTGTTTTCCGAACCTATTCAGTGGTCAGGCATTAAAGGCATAAAGTAATTACAAAGTAAATTCTTAACGGAAATGTCTAAACAACGAAATTCTTTTTTTCTGTTTTTTTTTGTAAAACTTTGGAATGTAGTATTATTTGAATTGCATAGAAAAAACAGTTTGCAAAATTGGAGCGAATTAGGTTGTCATCAACGATAGAGAAAACAGATAGAAAATACCAAAAATAGGAACGATAGGTATTTGAATTCTTCGGTAAGAACCAAAATTATACACCCCTATTAGGGTTGTCAATTATCAGTTGATAGTTGATAAATTTTTAAAATCTATAGTAAAAAACCCAATTGATACATCTTTTGATCATTGACAATGGTGCAGAACGTTGTAAATATCAAGAAAATTGATAACTATCACGGAAAAGTTGACCAGATTTTTAATAAATTGAGTTTTAATGTATAGCAAATGTCAATATTTATCAACTATCAATTGATAATTGATAGCAGTAATAGGGGTGATAGTTTTATTAAGAATCACTTTTGACATTAAAGATGAGAAGATTAATCAAAATCGGTGCAGCGATTTTCAACAAATTTTGAATAAACCAACATTTTTGTGTGGGAGCTTCTTATTTTAGATAAGCGAGAATGATAGGAACAAAAATTCAAGGAAATCATTTAAAAATAAAAATTCTCTACAGGCTTTGAAAGCAAATCGGTTTACACCTTTAGGATCTAGCTCGAATTACATTGAACGCACAGACGCGTACGGTTTAAAGCAAAAAGAATATCTCTTTTACGCAAATCGACCCACCCGTTTACGCTTTAGTTTGAATAACATTGGAAATATGAATGGATGCAAAGATTCACTGCAGACGACCTTTACTCTTTAGCGATACTCACACGCTTCTCGACGGATTACTGACCAAAACACCTCTAAAAAATTTAATCCTATTTTATATACTCTAATTAAATTTTTGGATCACCCTGTCCAAAATTTAAATTAAAATAGAACTTGTTTCTTTAATGAAAGGGTCGAATCCACTGGTCATTCATAACATTTTCGTTTTCTGGGAAAGTTTAATAAACCAAAATAAATTGTATTGGAGATTCCCATTCTTAGATTAGATAACAAAGTGAGAATGATGAGAACAAAAATTTAAGAAGATCATAATATTAAAATGCTATAAACTAAATTTGAAGCAAATCGATCCAAATTTCACCAAGAAGAATGGGAACATGAGAGGTTGCACTTCTCAAATGGAAGACAACTCGAAGTTTGACCGCTTTATTAGCGTGTAAAAGTAGCATTCACTTATTTTTAATTAGATTTTCGGCGCTGGTATTGATTTACTTGAATTTCTGAAAATCAACACCAACAACAACTTAAAGGTGCTACCACCAATTGTATGCGAATTAGTTTAATAATTCGTTTTTAATTAATTATTTGGCTGGAGATATAGCTATTTCAAGGGGTGCCACCAAGCCCTATCATCATTCTCCTTATTAGTGGTGCTGAGCTTTAATCCAATTTTTATTTCTACATGCACACAGGGATCGAACCTACGCTTATCAGATTACTCAGTCTTAGAAGTCGTATGCACTACGCATTCCACCGCTTAAGACCACTGACGTCTGGTTCTGGTATAGATTTACGTTCAGATTTACAAACTTATTACAAAATATGTTACTCTAAATTGCATTTCTTTTTTCAGTCCCATAAAAAGTTTGCCACTTAAAAGGCCACCAAACCATCTTAAAAGGTCAACACTTAAGTAATTCGTCAGTAATAGGTTTTTTTTTATTTTGTATAATTATTTTTAAAGTTTTCTTTTTCATAGTAATAGGTAGATGCTTAGTATCTCTACGGCCCTGAAACAAATTTAAAAAGTTAATTGAAAAAATATATGGCTGACATATTTCTATTGACTTTTTATGGCCTTTTAGAGACTTTTAAAATCGCATAATTGTTTAAATAAGGTCCTAACAATTTATTCTTAGACGTTTAGAATAACTTTAAAAATTCATAAAAAAAATCTATGGTCGACAAATTACTAAAATTAATTGACGTTTTTCTAATGATTTGGTGTGACTTTTCAAATGGTATATACTTTTTTGGCAAATATAACATATTTAGCTCTTGTAAGAATCACAGGTCAACATTTACTTCTTTTGAATATTGGAATTTGAACTTTTAGGTTTCCAACTTCATGAAGATTTAAGATACGAAATTAGGAAACGACTGTTTTAATAACATCAGTATGTAGATCATGATGATGACTATTATTTTCATGATAATAGGCTCGAGTCTCACATTGGGCGCCACCTGTTATTAGTAATATTATTGGTATGGAATGGATTCTCACTCGAACAATCACTATTTTCAAAAGAAGAATTAATATGATACTAGGAAAGTTTTGAATAAAACAACAACCAACTAGTTGTAATCAAGCAACGGGTTTAAAAAAGAAATAAGAAACACGACGTATGACAACAATTTCAAAATGATACATTGATCCTTTGAAGACTTGGACAAGCAAACAATTAAATGCCAAAGTACCTACTGGAAATGGACAACACTCAATAACTTCTCGTAAAGTTCGTCAGACAGAGCTGTTTTTTTTAAGGATCCCAGTTAGTTTTTCTAGGGGTACCCGAGAAATTGATTTTTTCTTCGTATTTTCAATCAGCTCTATACTTCCAAAACCATTAGCTTCGTTAAGAGATGTGGAATATGATTGGAAGAAACAAATAAAAACAATATTTGGATCAATATTCAATTTTTCAGTGAAAAACATTAAATTTGAATTAAATTCTTAAAAAACAAAAGTTAAAATTAAACCCAGTATGGATATCATACCACAATTTGCAATAATCTATACCTAAGTATTCTTAGCAGGTAATTCTAGGCATACACTAAACGTGAGGTTTATACATACATATGTATGAACGAATATAAATTACATAGAAACATACATAGGTACTGTATATGTTAACGTAACCCATTCATATAAGTCCTTGTTTTCTTTCGCTGCCTTTTACTAAACAAAGCTCTAAGGATAAAAGTGTGTGATCGTTCGCCAGCTAATTAAGGCACTTAAACAAAACACAAATACAATACGTGTGCAACATTTTAGATTCGTCCTCTGCCACAGAGCAGAGTATAGTAGAGTATATATGTACCTACCTAGTTGTTTGGTTGCCTTGTCGTCGTCGTTGAGCTGAGCTGTGCTGAGCTGAGAGTTAATACACCGTGCTTGCTTATATGTATGTACATATATTTGCTGTGTGTCGCGCTGGCTGTGAGTTTCCTGCGATAACACTCCTCATGACTCCTCCACTCATGGAGAGTCCCAGAATTAGGCTTATTACTCCGTATACACTAACTAGTACCTACACACATATGTATGTACATATGATGATGGCAATTTTTTTATTTTAATGGAGGTGTACCATTGAACAAGCGAGTGCTTGGTCGCACATAAACACGCACTGCGCCTTAATGCACATACACACAGTGCCAATATATGGTGTATGATGGTGTACAATGAGGACTACGAGCTTTGCAAACCTAATTAAAGGGTTTACTAGCGACGCGGTGTGGCGACAAGCGACAATACAAGGAGAAGGGGGCACACTCTCTAGTATAGAAGTACATGATTTTCTGTTTTACATTTTTTTTTTTATATTTTTGTATTTTTTTTTTTGTGGCGCGTTGTTAAATTGTGGGCCTTGAAAAACACATTATCCTAACAAATACCATTGCAGTGCAGGAAATCACAGTTCAAGAGTCCTGTCGCAGCTTAACACACTCCATGGCAGTGGAGAGGGATGATGTACCTACATTAACCATAAATACATCGCCGCACCGCTTATGACGTTTTTCGTTTTCATCATGATTGCGATTACGTACCAGCGAGCTACGAGTATACGATGATGACTGCTGAGTTGGGGGGGGGGGTTTGTTTTTTACTTTTTTACTGTTTTTACTGAAAACTCAAGTTGAAAAAATGAACATGGCTGGTGTGACTATACAGAGATTTTTAACGGCTGGAAAACAACAGTCACTTTGAGTAATGGCGGCGGCAACAGCAACAGCAACATTAACATCAACGGTAACTGTAACGGAGACGCTAAAAGGGAAGTTGGTTTTCCTAGATTTTCTATAAAAATAAAAAAAAAAAAGATGCTGAACGAAACAGAAAAATAAGGAAGGAAGTAACTACCCAGCCTTGCACTTAGGACGAGAGCGAGAGCTGTAGTAGGTAAATGCTTCGAAGCTGATTAGCAACTCTCGGAAACACTCACCGCACCGAATACACAACTGGGCTTGTATACCTAAAATCTACATAGACGAATGTGTCATGGATAAGGCTAATGAACGACACAAAAATCCATTAAAGTTCTTGAAAGGAGATTCTTCAGAAAAGAAATGCCGTTTTTTTTGGCATATAAAAACCTATTCATTATTGTGGTACGCGTCAAGCCCTCAGAATCCATGTTATTCATGTCTCATCACTCAAAGATTGAGAGCTTTTATTGTTTTTTTTTTTGGGAAAACGCGGCAACCAAGCCAACCGGAAGGGTAAATTGATCCAAAATCCTCTTGTTTGACAAAACAGAGAGAGAGAACGGGAGAAGAGGTTCTATGGAACAAAAAAAAAGGTATTCTGACAAACACTTCCTAGCTAATTATAGCAGCCGCTGAGAGTAATCAGGAGGAGCTAATTCAATGTCGTCCTTGCTCAGGTGTCCGTCTCAGAGATTTGAATAAAGTTTTTTTTTTAAATCATTTTTTTGTGTTACTCTACCTTCAAAACCCATCACCGGCTGATGAATGGAATCTTCAAAGAAGCTAACTAGACTCAAGGGTATTTTATTTCATGCCGCCGCCACTAATGTCGTCGTCATGGTCGTTGTTTGTCGTCACTAAACTTGAAAAGAAACTACAAGATGACTGGAAGATAACAATCGAATCTGTAAAAGCGAGGATCAGAATTTTTGAATAGAGACTTAAGACTAGGTACCTACAAAACATACATATTTATATAACAGAGCGAGATATATCTTTTCCTGCAAATTGATTTTGGAAGCGCTGTCAGACGCGATCACGGTAAGAGATCTATAATTTGCATCTTTTGCCCATTTAGGTGTGTATAGTGTATATGCCGCACCGCGCCGTCGAGAGCAGGTCTGGGGGTAACCATCCGCAGGAGAGAGATGTAGACCTATTTTGTTAAAGGACTTTGAAGTAAAACTAATCTCCGACAATGAACTTTTATCGAATGTGATGCCTGATGCTCCTCTATATAGGTTGTAGGTTTATTGAAGAGAGATAGAATCAGATCATGATTTTGTTGATGATGGAAACCACAGTAAAATTAAAATATATATAGGCGGGTGTATATTGGTGAGGAGTAATTTGATATCCTTGTGCGCAAGAGGGAAGGATATTTAGGTATATAGATATTTGTTGTTTCTTCACTAGCAATCATGTTTTATAGAGAACAAAAGTGATGAATGAATTGGTAACCGGAACTGGTGGTTCGTAAGTGATACGCCCGTAGTTAAATACATTTTGATGGGCTAAAATCGTGAAGTATATGCGTGTATGTAACAACGTATGTTCATAACAGTGGAAAACACGGCCCAGATACCTAAATAAAATCTTATACAGTAAGAAAATAATATAAATTACAAAAAACTTCTACTCTTGTCATCTCGTCTTAAAAAAGGAAAAGAAAAAAAGTATATCTATCACAGAAAACGCCAAATCCTATAACTACTCAATTATTATTTTTTTCAAACATTTTCAGTTTAATAATCATGTCGATTATGGAATCCGCAATACTCGATCAGCAGTGATTCACAGTGATGTACTCTCTGTCCTCCTTACCGATTTGTCGTGAAAAGAAAAGAGAACACTGTACTGAGAATCACTGCGGATCGAGTATTGCGGATTCCATAATCGACATGGATATTTTTTTTGTAAATTAATCAGTTTCGAGTTTAATTGGCCAGGAGAAAAAACCTCAACAAGAATTCTACACAAGAAGTCAAAAGCACACTCTCCATTTATTGTTTATAAAATTTTATCAAACTGCGACAAAAAATAATTGTGTAGGCGAATCCAAAAAATTCTAGTTTCAGACCTCAATAAGAGAAAGAAGGTGCGGAGTCTGTTTCCAGATAATTAATAGATTTACAATGAAGTCAAAAAATAAATATATAAGATACGGATCTGTGAAATTCTAAGAATTTCTAATAATAAAACCAAGCATTGTGTAAGCTCTGGAAATGATGTAATCTATATGAGAAGTAAATTTAAGCTGAGGGTCAAAATAACCCCCAAATCTTTTTGTACATACAACCTTTTGAGAACAATGTTAGAAATACTGTACTCAAATATAATTGAGTGAGTTATTCAATTAAAAGTTATAATTGAACATTTCTGTATATTTAAATGCAAATAATGCTTGTTGCACCAGTCATTTAAATTATGAATATTGCGTTGCAGTAGGAAACAATCTAACAAGGATATAACCACCGTAAAAATCTTAAAATCATCCGCAAATAATAGCTTTTCAGCCGTCAAAATGACAGGAGATAAGTCGTTTTTAAAAATTAAAAAGAGTAGTGGACCAAGGTGGCTTCCTTGAGGCACACCAAAATAATTAATTAATTATAGTTTTAGACGAAATACTTCAAATTTTTACGAATTGATTGCGATTGGTTAGACAGTTTCTATCCAATTCAAGATTTTAGAATCGAAACCCATACCTCTCAACTTGGATACAAGAACTTTATGTTGAACACGGTCAAACGCCTTTGCCAAATCAGTGAAAATTACATCAACTTGATTTTTATTTTCAGGATATTAAAGACAATAACTAGTGAAAATTGATTAATTTGTTGCAATTGACCTTCCACTAACAAAACCATGCTGAAATTCAGATATATAGTTCTTTACCACTGCATAAATTTTATTTTTTATTTCTTAGGTATTATCTGAAGTTTAGCTATTGGCTTATAATTTTCGACTGCCTGTTAAGAGCCTGATTTATGAATTAGGGATATAAAAGATGTTTCCAGCAATCCAAAAACTTTTGTAAGAGAAAGGTTAAAAATCATTTGAAGAGGAACTACAAAACAAGATTTAAATTTGTTCAAAAACATCTTCTTCGATACAAAAAAATAAAATAAAATGTTAACAAAATTTTTGTTTAACTTTTTAAAAATAATTTAAATTTATTTATTTATTTAATAATATCTTTAATCTTTTTTATCTGGTGCTTGGCTTACAGAGTCTTCGAGATGATAGTTCCACATCTCTTCTGAAATTAAAAAAAGCACAGATCAATATCAAAGCTGCATTCACTACATGATTCGTAATCACAGGAGTACAAGACGAAATTAGATTGAAAGTAACTTGCAAACAAATTGCAAATGTGGCTAGGGTGACTACTAATTAGGTACTCCATTAAAAGCTCGATTTCTTTTTTGTATTTATGAAACTCCAAAAAGCTTTCGAATTCCTTTTAATTTTTGATTCTTTTGACCAAACATGCGGCGGTACAAGAATCTTTTAAGGAATTCAAAGAGAAATCTATTTTACTTTTGTTTATAAACTCGGTCATATTTAGTTTATTGCACCAACCACTCAAGTATTTTTCAAAGTTCGGAATGAGGCTGAGTAACCCTCTCTCTCAACCAGACATGCCCAAACTGTGACATCAAATCGTTATTTTTTTTTTTTTTTTTTTAAATTCACATCTTTTCACAACGGTTAAAATGAATTTACAAATACTTGATTTCAATGCTGTTATGTATTACATTTGCTATAAATTTGTATTATTATCATTTTATTTATTTTAAAGACTCATTGAATTTTGAATTTAAAAAAATAAATATTCCTATTTTTTCTAAACGAATTTTTCAGTCATAATGGGGTTGCCAAACCTGAGAAGCATTTTCAAGAAAGATTCAAACAAATGTAAGACAATTGTCTTGATCCCATCCCAAAAGGATTATATCAGAAAGCTTTTAATCAAAATTTTGTTTGACATTCATTGTTAAAAAAAATTCGCTTCGATAAGTTTTTGTTCAAATTCACTATTTTTTTTTATTGTTTTAATATTATATTAATATTAATCATTGTAATTAATGTATTTATTTAATTTTGTCAATCTGACCGACGGTTATTTTTAACTTGTAATCAACTATTGTTAATATAATTTATAATATTTAATTTTTATAGAAATAAAGTCTAATATAATCTAATCTAAATTTTGATCCCATCTTCATCCAACCAAAAATATAATTGAATTGAGCCAAAATTACTACAACAAATGCTTGCATTAAGCGGTACCAGCGTTAGAACCTTAATCCAAACGGAATAATTTTACACCAATTTTAAGAAAGAAAATAAATTTACTCCGCTGTACTCAACTCTGAAAAATTCAAAAATTATTAAGCCAAAACACATGAGAGTAAGTGACAGCGCTGTGTTATTCAATTTTCCAAAATCACAACTGACATGAACTGAATCTAAACTTTGTTTTAGTTATATAGATAGATAGTTTTTAGCTTTTCAAGTCTGAAACGAATGGAGAAAATGTTAACAACAAATAATTATTGTTTTTTGTTCAAAATACTGTTTTTGAAAACTTAAGATTTTCTTTCGTTTTCAAATCTACTCTGAAAATTTTCTATTTACTCCACATTTTTTACAAATCCGCTCCGAAATTTTTCTACTGAGCGTGTTATTGAAGAGAATCTGTAGATATATTGAAAAGATTTTTCAAAACTTTAAAAAGCATTGTGTAGGCATGAATTTTTGTAGACGTGATGATACATGATGATGATATAATTTTAAAAAAATTAACTTGTATTAAAAAAGAAAAGAAAATCGATTATGGTCAGAGTTCTAAAATCCTGATATATATTACTGTTTTCTTTCATAAAGCCCAGGGCCGGCCTCAGCCAAACTTGCGCCCTGTGCAAGATTTGTAGTAAGCGACACTTTTTATATATGCACCCATACATACACATGGCAAATATTTGTTTGCGCAAAATCAGAGTACATTGGTGTTAGGCAAAAACGGCAAAGGAAATAACTCCCAAATCGATTTGGAAATATCGCCCAAATTTTTTTTTATCGTCCAAAAAAAATGGAAATATCGCCGAGATTTATATTTTTCCAAATCTTAAGTTGGAAATATCGTCAAATATTTTCAATGTCAATTGTTTTTGTAAAATTTTCGTGTTATTTCTTCAATTTTGGGCGATCAAACATTTTTTAATTTGGGCGTTCTTTCCTAAATTTTGGCCGATATTTCCAAAGTGAAATTTCAATTATAAGATAATCTTAAAAAATCGCGGCGCATAAACAGTGAGGTTTTTCTGGATTTTTTGGTGGGCGATATTTCCAATTCTGGGCGTTATTTCCCATTTGACTTTTAAAATTTGTATTTTAAAGGGAATGCCCATTTTACTATGGAGCGTTGGCCAAGAGTGTACATGAACGAATTTGTTATCCAATGAAAGGTGACAGTGAGGCCGTTACCTTGGTGAAATATTTTGAAGATCGTTCATGGGAAAGTCGAGATATTTGAGATTGAAGTTGCCAATTACAAAATAAATATTTCAGCTTTTTTTCAATCAATTGTTCATAACGTGCGAAATAAATGAAGTAGAAAAACGACATATTGTATTGGTATATTATATTGGCGGTGGGGATTCTCTACTAAACAAAAAAAAATTAATGTATATTTAACCATTTTTGATGAAAAAAAATATGACATACATCACGTAGAAATCCGTCCAAAGTAAGCCACTGTTTTTTATAAATACGATTGTTATATTGTCGCCTATCTAAATGAACTAAGTGAGAGTGCTCATCTTATACGGTACTACCTGCTTCCTCCAAATTCAAAAATTCCAATGATGGTTTTCAATGATAGTTATAACTGGCTCCTATTAGTATTTGAATTCTCCCGATAAGTTACAATTTAAGACACATAGGTTTTTTTAAATTGTAACTTACCTTCATAGAAAAGCTTAAACGTTTATACAAGTAGCGATTGATTATTCGTATTTGAAATACAACGATTTATTTGGACTTTTCTTCTGGAACTGTCTGCAATCTATACAAATTTTTGGCATCGATGTCCTTGACAAATAATTTTAATTAAAAAAAATATATCTACGAGTATCTGGCTATCTATTCAATATGAAATTGATAGCTCAGTGTTTTTACCTTCGTATATACATAAATACTGAATTAAATGACGCATATACATTATACATATACCTATACAAAATAAATGCTCTCTAGTATTTTCCAATAAACCTAAAAGAAATTTCCAAAAATAAAGGATGCGCACTCAACAAAATCAAAATTGGATTATCCTTCTATTGCAAATCCTTTCCATTTCCAAACAAAAAGTATAAAAAAAACATAGGCATATAATTCTCATCCGACTCCGACCAACTGACCTAGCTAATTGGTTAAGTAGGCAAGAAAAGAGTGTATAGTAGGATCTATGAAGTTTGGATAAAGCAAATAAAAAAAAAAACTATTTTTTCGCAAGCATTCTCCTATCCTTTGTCGGTCGGCCCTCTCTTTTGCTTGTGAAAGATAAAAGATATAAATTCAGGTAAATCAGGTACCTTGCCATACAAACAATCTCAAATCTTAATTGATCCTTTTTTTGTTTAGCTTGTCTGATGATGCTCCTTCTGCTTCGTCTTGTTCTTCTTTCTTCGTCTTCCTTAGACCACAAACATATGTTTTAAGAATGCTGAATGGTGTGCGGTGCCCCTTCTGCTGCTGCTTCTGTGTTTTGTGTCATCTTGAATGCGTAATTGCCCGTATCACGCATAGATCGCTAGAAAGATGTGACAATCGAGCGGCCGGGCACAGCAGCATCACGCATGGATTAATGACAATTATCCTTTTGTTGTTTGTGCTAGTTATATAGCTCTCTCTGTTTGGTTATAAATGTACATGAGGAACGGATACCTATTCGAGAGTAAGTTGTTGTCGTCGTTATAGCCGGCGGCGGAGGTAGATTTAATTGAATGGAAACAACAACTGATGACAATAGACATCAGAGCCCTCCTCATCAGAGAAAAGGAGTACTCTAAGTTCTCACACACAAACACACTCACACACTAACAAAGATCGCATATCTAAAGTGTGTCACAGAGAGCACAATAAAGGCAGCAATTTAAGATACAAATCGTAGATATACATACATGTGTGCTAAAGAAAAGATAAACACTTTATCCTGCAATCAAAACTATGTACCTATATACGATAATAAAAGATGAAACTACCCCAACATAGCGAAGATAGTTCAAAATCATAAACGTTCTTCATCAGCTTGGAAGGAAAAGTGTTTCTGGTTTCTTTGTTTTTATTTAAAAAAATATCTGTCAACTTTTTATATTTTGTGGAGATTGTTGGAGAAAAACGATCCCACTGAGAGCAGCGAGAGGCAGAATCATTTAACTGCACCGACAAATATGGCATCCATCCGCCTTCTCAGGGAGGAAAAGACTTTTTTATTTCTGGGCTAAAAGGAAAAAGTCCAATTATTTTCTCAGTTGAATCTCTCCGGGTGTGGTGGATAAATTTCTGTATATTTTCATAGTCCTGCTGTCAACTTGACAAGATTTAGATAAAACCATTTCATTAAAACAAAAAGTAAAACTATGCAATCATATTGTTTTTTTTTTTTCTCTATTTTATCGTTCGTTTTCTGCCAACAACCAACGGGAGGTGGTCTTGTTATTAAACTTTGTGACAGTGTGCTTCAGAATTCAGAACACTAAAAGTAGGACAGTTACAGCTTACATATATAGGAAGAGATTAGATAAGAATGTTATTTAAAATTCTTTTAAAGACATGCCAAAAATTAAAATTGAACTCGGAGGAAAAAAAGAAGAAAACCACCATCTTCACGAAATATAGAAGAAGAAAAACATGTTGTTACAGATAGAGAAAGTTATGCGATGTAACTGATTCAAAATATACAAAAAGTCGATAAAATATTCATGAAAAATCACAAAGTGACAGTTAAACATTTGCAACTGACTGAAAAATTGATAAATAAAAATAATATTTTTTGAGAACGATTAACTATACAATTTTTTGAATGGATTCATGATAATTTTTTACTCGGTATATGTAGGTAGGTACCATTCACAATTTATCAAACAATATGATCTTAAACAATTTTGTCTATAAAACGCCAGTTGTCGTATAAAACGTGAGTTGTCGTATAAAACGTCAGTTGTCGTATAAAACGTCAGTTGTCGTATAAAACGTCAGTTGTCGTATAAAACGTCAGTTATCGTATAAAACGTCAGTTGTCGTATAAAACGTCAGTTTTCGTATAAAACGTCAGTTGTCGTATAAAACGTCAGTTGTCGTATAAAACGTCAGTTGTCGTATAAAACGTCAGTTGTCGTATAAAACGTCAGTTGTCGTATATAACGTCAGTTGTCGTATAAAACATCAGTTATCGTATTGATAACTGAAATTCGTAATTTAGGACCTACAGTATTCTTATTTCAATACTAAAACTCGACGTTACCCAAGCGAAAAGACATTTCAAGTCATTATATCGGTGTGAAAGTTAATTAAGGTATAGAGTCTCATACCTACATAGATTGTCATATATAAATTGTAAATTGATAAGAATTGAAAACCGATATTTAACAACCAATTTGATCATTGAGAATTTGGGCACCATTGAAAATTACAAAAATATTTATAACTATCACTAAAAAGTTTTATCAGTTTTATCAGATAAATTGATAATTAATGATTAACAACCGTAATAGGGGTGTCCCCATTATTTAAATATTATATATAGTGCTGATTTGGTTGTTTCAAAAACTGTTACTGAAATATCTATTTGAGCCTATAGGGAATGATTTCTATATCCAGATAATCAAGTCGTTTTTATGAAACGCAATAACTTTTATTTTACAAATAATTTATGTTTTCAGGAGTTTGGATAAGTTCCACACTATTTCAAAAAATTGCGTATTGACAAAGGCCCTCACTAGTCACTGATGAGTGCAAGTGAGATCGCCGCACAGTGTGCAATTTTGGAATTCTAGGTGGGCAAAAGTACTGGGGTGTAAAAAAATACAAGTACATATATTTTTGTGTTCATAACTTTAAATAAATACAACATAAACATTTTTTTATTCTATTATGTGTTTTATTATTTTAAAAAGTTTGTACTACTTTATTAAAAAGTTTAATTTGGTAAAATATTTATAAATTTTTGTTGAACATTTATTATTGAATATTATTCACTGTCAGTCAAATCAGAGTCTTCTGCATGATCAACAATCACTTCAAATCTTGTAGAAATTGAATTCGTGCAACAACCATCAAAAAGTGACACGCAAGTAATTTCAGCAGCCATTATCAACTATGTACAATACTATAGTTCTTTCGCAAAATTTCGCAGAATTTTTTTGGTTTTAACTATACTATAAATGTTTAGCTTGATTACGGTATTAATCGCGGTCCGATATTCTGCGATATAAGAAAGTAAAACTTTAGTTGAAATTTTCAAACTTACGTTTTATTAGCGATGAACCACTTTCATATTCAATAAGATTTTACTAACCCAAAATTAGGTGTATAAAAGAAGTTTAGCCTTTTATGCAAAGATAATGAACCAAATTAAATATTATAAATAAAAAAGTAAGCACTAGGACCACAGTCGATGAACTCGAGTCACGAGAATGAACCCACTCATTAACAATTATTGATAATGTTTTTGAGCAAAGTAATGAACGGTAACTTTTAGAAAACATTCCGTTACTTACACGTGTGTTTTTTTTCCATGGGGTAGTCATAGAGTGGGTATTTAATAAATAGACACCCATGTTCTGCATTCCACTTATTGTGAATTCACATGGCGAAATTGAATTTAGGTGTTCCACAATTCGTTCGAAATGCTAATGGTGAATTTTAATTTCGAACATGAAAATTGATGTTCTGCATTTCGGTTCATTCCGTTTTCTAAACGTTTTCAATCCACATTTTTTTGCGTTCTGAAATCGGTGCATTTGCAGATAGTTTTGTATTTCTTGGTACAAAATGTAAGCAAACTTTATGTTTTTGTTTATTTATTTATTATTATTTTCGTAGGAAACATAAGAACATGCGAATAAAAAAATACAAAAATCATCAGAACCATTCATATTTAGGTAGGTATTATATATTCACGCCGCGCCGGCCGTCGCGTCGCGTCGAGCAGGTTTTTTCTTACAAAATTGTTCGGCTAATTTTTTCTTTCGAGTTCCGCTTTCTACCCTTATAAATGCCAACAATATAGAATTAATTTTCATCTTCAGTGTAATTTCACTTTAAAACACAATTAAAAATGGAGGCGCCTTGCATTTTGACATTTCGAACTAATTGCGAAATTTTCGAAAACGAACGAATTGTAGAACATGGAATTTCAATTCATGTGAAATTGAAATGCGATTTTAATTCGATTTCATTCGAAATGCAGAACATGGGCGAGAATACCAACAATTTTTATGCGTACTAAAGATTTTAAAAATTGAATTTTGCCTACCTAGATAGTCAAAATTGCACACTGTATGCCGGGACGAAACGCCAAATTTTTGTTGGACGGCCATTAAAAGCTATTTTGAAAAAAGGTCCTATTTTCAGGCATTTTAAAGAAATCGAATTAAAACACTCCTGTTGCTTCTATCTCTCTTAGTTTTGTAGGTGAGATTATTCTCTAAAACTTTAGCTGAGAATCATTTTTGACAAATCTAAAAAAGTTATACTGTCGAAAAACTGTCGAACTTTGGAAATCGAAAATAGTTTAAAAGTTTATCTCGACAAGTTCATCTGAGCCAACAAGTATCCATCATATTTTTTGAGGAGTATAGAATTTTCTACATATATCGATAGTTGTTTTATTAAAATTTTGTGTGCGACAGAAAATTGCGTATATAACTTTTTAGTAGTTAGTTTCGAAGGCACCCTTCCCGCCTTTCATGTTTAATTTACTCTAACAAAACAAGTGACGATTTTGTACAGAAAGGTTGGTGAAATAACTTTGTGAAATATAAAGTTTTATTTTTGTAAAACAAATTATATGTACTACTGAAATAAATCAGAAGAATTATTAATTCACAATAGTTTTTTCAGGTACCTACATATGTATGCAGAAATTTATCCTGAAATAGAAATGGATGCTGATTTTTGAACTGGAAAAAGTTGTCTTCTCATCATATGTCATCAGGACACTTAAAACATAAACATTAATTTATTTTTCCCGATTTTAAAAAATTTAAAACTAAAAACTTTACAATGCTGTAGAGATGGATTAGAAACAGCTCTTCAACTTTGCCCTATGATAAACTGCTGAACAAAATTAAAGGAAACAAAATTGTAGGAAACAAAATTGTAGGAATCAAAATTGTAGGAAACAAAACTACTAATATAATTTTCCGTAAACATGGGAAAGTACGAGCTTAAGCCTAGTACTCAGTTCAAGTGAAAATGAGATTTTAATACAAAAGTGACGCCTATGTTCACAAGTATGAAATTCACAACAATTAAGTATCAACATATGAAAGTGGAATATGAATCGGTTCTTCAATCAATTTCTAGGCTTTAGGAACCACTGGTTTTATGAGCTGCAGGAGAGAAAATTTGTATTGTTTTGCTCATAATGAAAGCGAGAATGAATCACTATAGATTATCTTAGATATAGCCACTTTGTGAAAAAGCCGAACACAAGCGTCTTCCATGCCTCCAATAGTGAAGTACCTATAGCTTAGGTTAGGTTTACGTTGCTGTAAGCAGAGACGCTTTACACACTTAGAACAGAGGTTGGCCCATTGTGATACCACAAGAATCTAGGAAGCTTCTTCCTACTTTTTGAACCATTTAGAGCTTCTTACGAAGCGCGCGAGACTATTAATGTGATGATTTGCCTGATCACTAGAATCATTGTAGTAGAATTCCCCTAGGTGGAGCCTACGCTTATACTTCACAAGTATTTGTGTCTCGGAATCAACAGACCCTTCATATGTTTTGCGATCTAGTCGCCTCCCTTTAAGATGTACATAACTTGCATAGCTGGTTGGATATAATTTGAAGCATAAAAGTGAGTGCTCCGATTTTGCAAGTGAATCCTTGCGAATCATCACTTAAAACGATCGTACGATATCCTTTTACACCATTGCTATCTCTATCATATCTGTAGAGAAATACAAAGCTTCAAAACGATATCGTTTGATGGTTTTCGTCGGCGTGATGAGGGCACAAGGCTCTTATATCAATATTAAGCTAAAATTTTAGCTGATGTTCGATGAGAAAAGTGGGAGCTAAAATTTATCGCGATCTGCGTACTAGGCTGAAGTTAAAATTGTCCTAAAATCTGGTTGAAACACTAAGGCCCAGTTTTGCAGTGCGAGATTATCCCAGTATCAAAGTTTAATCCGGTTAACTTCTGAAAAATGGTTTTTCGTCAATTAAGATCCGACTCAACTCCGAGTTATTTCACCCAATTTTGTGTATCAACTCTGGATTAACTGAATATATACAGACCTATCATCGTATCCGAACGGGTAATATTTCTCCGATTTCTACAATATAAAATAATTTTGTATCATTGTAAATAGCCGTTCCGATAGGCCAGCCGGACAGACCTATGAATACAAATTTTAAGTGCGTTGAAAATTTTCTTGCGTTCCATGGCGATGAAATGTCAAAATGTCAGAAATGCGTCAGCAATTTATGTGGATTGTGGTGTATGATTATATTTTCTTTTCGATTTCCTTGACAGAAAATTAGAAGTGGAAAATTTTTTTTTTTTCTAGTATTCATTCATAATTATTTACATAACTAATGTTTTTTCTTTAATTTTTGCTTATTTTAAAAATCTTTTATTTCGACAAATCGTCACTACAATGAAGAACTAGTCTGTCACATTTTCCAAATTTTTCAAGAAGAACCTTAGTGCGTAAAATGCTGACTTTCGACATTATGATTATATTCTATTATTTAAATTCTGAAGGAATTACTGCACGTAGGAATATTCAGAATATGTAGAAAATGCTTGGAACACAATAAGTTTCCTTATGACATAAAAAAACTCAAAAACACGACGAAATGTAAATGTCCACTAAATGCGTCGATAAGCATCAATATTTTCTTACGATTGGGTAGATTCCTCCCAACAGATTTATCGCATCGTATAAAACTAATACTTTTTCTATCACATGTGTGTTAAAACACTATGAAAATAGAGAGGGCAACACTATGGAAATCGGCCTTTCCATATACAGTTTCAATAGTGAAAGCCATTTCCATAGCACCGCACTTTGATTTCGATTGATTTTTGACAACTAAAAGTTAAAACGCACTGAAAAACTTATGTTTACTTCTGGATTAACTCGGGTTAAATTTATTTGCAGGATTAACTAAATCTGGGTTATGTTACTCCAAGTTAACTCAGGTACTGAAAAACCGGCCCTAAGATCCTGTTTCAAATTACCTAACGGAAGTTCTGTTTAGCTAATCGGATACTGGCACATGGTCCTACATAAGTCCACAATCCCAATAAATATTATTATAGGATTTATAACAAATTCAGGTGGGCCAAAAGAAAATTGCGATTTCGCGGCAATATTTAACCAGCGCTTTATAAGGACATTATGAAACAGGTCCTAAAAAATATGTTTGCTTGAATATATGATGCTTTTTTACTTTCGACACAGGAGTAGAAGATATCAATTAATTTATCATTAATTAACTCCTCGACTATTCCCCAAATCTCGGTGAAAAATCTATCGTTCCTCCATCATTAATAAACACCTTGATAATAAATGTGTTGCAATTATTCAAACATCGCCTGTTCCACTATAGATATACGAGTACAACTGTCAAGCACATTTGCAAAAGGTGATAAGTTGTCAATTTCTATACTATCGCTGCTCACAGTTCCGGTTACTTATACTTTTCCCGCCGCACATCGTATAGCTTCGAGGGAATATCGCGTGATTATATTGAATCTTGTCCGTCTCGTCCGTCACCTCAATATACATATATGTTCCATCATCATAATCGACAATTAGTCAAATGGAATCTGAAAATCTGGCAAAAGAGATATTCCTACAGAGTTGAGTTGGGGTAATGAAGTACATACACTCACTACCATCACTTGGTATGGCAGAGATGTGCATTAATTGCATACGAGCATATTATCGAAACGCGGATCGTACGAGTTCTGCATGAGCTGGTTTCTAATTACTCGTCGCTCCAAATGTTTTTTTTTTTGTTTCTTGGGGCTCAGGCTATCGACAGTCTTGACAGAAGATCAGGGCTTTTTTTTATATTTTTCACTCAGAACGACCGGCTTTGTTTGGTTGCATCACTGTGTGCTGAATGTTTTGTCGCGCATCATTGTTTTTGTGTCGCAGACGCGCATCATCATCATCATCTTAAACATCGTCATCTCCAGCTACTGTTGTTGCTGCTGCTGCTGCTCCGGCCAGAGGCCACACGAGATAACATCAACGCTATTAAAATCACTGAATGTGACATTTTGTACGCTAACATGCGGCGCACGGTGCTTCGCATCGCGTCCATATCTTCTGCTTCATAATTTCCGCAACTTTTTTTGAGTTTTGTTCAAACTTATAAATATCACATTTTTGAAATTATTCAGTCGGAGTAAAGAAGCTCTGCTGACTGGCTATGGCTGCCGTGTGTGCGATCCATGCAATCATCCTTATTGAATGTATTCATAGACATTGACGTTTTCCTTAAAACAAAAACAAAAAAAAACCTACAGAAAGATTCAATCACGACCTACGAAGACGAAGGCTATACCTATACGAGCGACGATGATGATGATGACGCGGTGGCGCAGAGCGGCGGTGGAGCTTAATTCAGGCAAATCCCCGAGCTCATCCAAGCAAGGAGCAATGCCAATTGTTGCGCAGTGACAGGATACCTATCTACCGCTGCCTTCTTCACGAATTAAGAATAAAAATGGCTTAATATAAATCTTTCAGATTCAGATACTTTTAGCGCGATTTTTTTTTTCTTGCTGTACTGTACCTTTGGTTGATTTAGCACGAAAAACGAGGCGCACATTTTACCAGAAATAGTTTGCCTTTCTCGCGTCGTCGCGTCGTCGTCTTTTAGTCGGATTCTCAGTTCAATTCGGTTGTGTATTTGTTTTGGGGCCCGTTTGCACCAGATATAGTTAGGTACTCAAGCTCTCTATACACACGCATGGCTATGGGCATGGGCAGAGGGGCACATGCACAAGCAAGAAAATGTATTTTTGCGGTTCAAGCGCCGGCGCCAGACGCCACCGCGCTCTTCTCAATCGATTGGTTGGCGAATTCCTTTGCTTTGCGCGCACAAATTTCTTTCTTTTACTGATTTGCTGCTGTTGCCGAGATCGCGCACTTTATTATTGCTGGCGGCATTCGGTCCAATTATGTTTTCGGGACTTGGGAGTCTTTGGGGGATTTTTCTTTGAACACAAGAAAAACATAAATATTTAATTTTTTTTGGCCAATAATTTTAAGGTACTCAGCGCGGCGGTAGTTAATTGAAAATTAAAGAAAACTTGAAGTGTAAGACTTTAAAAGACTTCTTATTAATTGAGTACTAACAGCTAAGCATATTATAGTACCTACACCAGTATTACACCATAATATGATAGGTAATATTGTCAGAGTACACAAAGCTAAGGTATTCAATTGCCCATGTATCATGGCTGTTTGAAAGATCCCTAAACAATTGACTGATGACAGAATTTTCATTAAACAAGTATAGATTGTCCAAGGTAGGTACGCAGATCCAGCATTTGTTTCTCACTGCAAAGTGTACATCACTTCATCACTTAATTGTTCAGAACATGACCTAATTCTCAAGCTGAATTTTAACAGATTCTGTAATTCTTGAATTTTGTTTGGATGTTCTTTTGTAAATAAAAATCGAAGTGGATATACGCAGAAATATAATTTTTAACCGAGCGTTTTTCGGTCGGTTAAAAAAATGTGTTAAATATTACGTAGTCAAGATTTAAAGTTACATAGTTCATTATTTTTATTCTAACGTAGTTGACTCGATTACAATAAATTGTTTAAAATATAAACCTAAAAAGGTTATATTAATGAAGAAACTTGGTAAGGATTCGCAATTTTGAAAATCGTTAATATTAAGCGAGTAGCTTGCTTAGATCAAATAATTATATTTACATAGTTGATTTCACACATCTCTGAGTACACTGAGGGAAAAAGTGGAAAAACCGATAGTTCGAATTTTTGAATTTCAACAATTTGACTTTAAAAAAATTGCATTTAATTTGAAAGCATTCATTTAAAATTGGCATTTAAATTTAAAAACCATTGAATTGAAAATTCCAACATTCAATTTTAAAGTGTTTGCTTTGAATTTTATTTATGAGTAAATTTTCAATTTAAATTTCTTTTGATACAAAAACTTTGAAAAGAACAATTAACATCGTGATTTGAAAGCTAACGACTTGATTTTGTTCGACCAAAAATTTAACTTGTTTTATTTCTAATTCAAAATCCAATGAAATGCGTAGTTGAAAGTAAAAGATGTGTTACTCGGTTGAATTACAAAATGATAGTGTTTTATTTCACACATAACAATTTTATTAGAAACAAAATGGAAAATTAAACAGGGCTCTCTCAAAAAACAATAAAAAGTGAAACCTGAATTGCGAATTTTGAAGATGACATTAAAAGTGACAAAAAGTGGCATTGACATTATTGTTGACATTATAAATTCATTTCAGCTGACAGGTAGGCTTCCGGTTGCGTGATGAGATTTGGGATTTACACGCGTCATCAAACTGCTCATTTTTCTAGATGCTGCAACAGATTTAGAGGAAAAACATTTTGAATCTCCGAGCATTATTTGGATATATGTAGTTCATACTAGATATTCATCATGGAATCTATGTAAGATGAACTGAACTAAACAATAATTGTGTATTAAAACGCCAATTTTTGTGGACATTAAGCAAATTTTTGCATTTCAGCTTAGGAAGATATACATAGATATGTAGCAATGATTAAGATTAAAAATAAGTATTTAGTATATGCTCCAGAAAATTCTTGAGAAATGAAAAATTTTATATTAGAAAATATAAGCTTTAAAATTAGTTTAAATTTTACATCATTTAATGCTTTCAAATGAGTTTTAAAAATGTCATATTCAAATTAAAAGTGTTCCATTTTGCTTCACATGGGTGTTGTTGCGCAATTAGACTTCTTGTATTACCTCCTGACACTCCTGACACCCAACTAGCCTTAATAAAAACTCTTTTAATGTTAAAGGGTTTACTTTGAATTTAAAAAGAAGAATTTAAATTTAAACGATTTCACTTTTAAATTCAAAGTGGTCCGCATTGAAGTTAAAACAAAGAATCAAATTGTTACTTTCAAATAACACTTTAACCCAAAAAATGTGTAGATTTCTTGTATATTACCGATGTTTGTTATTTAACTTAAACGAGTTGTACGTTGTTTTTAGCCGATCATTTTTCTGCGTGGAGGAATATTTTGAAACAAATGATTTATTTCTGCCAAACAAAAGAAGAATTAAATTCATTTTAAATGGACGAAGAAAAAATCTTTAAAATAGGTAAAATGAAATGCTACATAAGGTTCTTCTATCAAAATGATGTTTGGTCAGAAAAGTATGAGCTAAAATTTAGCGCGATCTGCGCCAGGTACCTATAGGTACCTATCTACCAAATTAATAGCTTACAATTTTAAGAAATTTGGAGGACTAATAAATTGGATGAACTTGAACATATCTATTTCGCTTCTGTCTTTCTACCTGCCTCGGTGTCTACCAATTATATTTTAAAATTAAGTTGTGTATAGGTACCTAAAAGAAAAACGAATCACTTCTTCCGATTTTCTCATATTCCTCTTATACGCATGAAAAATTTCCCTTTTCTTCTCTATAACAAAACCAATATCGATTACATGCCAGTAGCAATATATATTAAATTCAATACAAAACACCGGATTAAGGTTAACAATCGTAGAATATGGCGCCGCAACCTTCAAATTATTTTTAGAAAATGCAAGAAGAAGAAAAAGATTATAGATTTAAAGTGATAGTGATACTTTTACATTGCAGCACCTGGGAGAAAATCTCAATTCATATATTTATTTATGTTTATAGAAAAAATAACTTCAAGGATGAGGATTAAATTCATCATAGCTATCCCTACATACATATATCCTTAAAAGGACTTATTGGTAAATGAAGATTTTTATAATTGTCTGGTTCCTGTCAGAAGTACTTTTTGCCATACCAATAGATTTCCCTGATAAAGATTTCTCAATTCTGCCTTGCGCTGCACCCTCCCCCAATTCGTACGTACGAGAACAATTAATGTTTAATGCAATCCTTATCGTAAAAGGGACATTAATTTATTGTATTTTTGTGTCTTTGTGTGTGTCTGTGCGGTACAAGAGAAATTATTTTTAGACCATAAATTTTATTGCAGTAGGATGTTGTATTGATCAATCACTTAAAATAGAACAAAATGCAGAATGAAGATGAAGGGCAAGAGCACGGATACGAAAACATATATACAAATATATGTGACAAACGCAACTGAATCTAAATGGAAAAAGGACACATGATGCACAAGGGGTGGGGGGATGAGTGTTTGTAAGTGTTGTTTAGTCACCCTCGCAATAACGTGACGATTGCCACTTGAAATTTTGTTCTCGATATAATGTGTGTATCAATAAATTTTTTTGTTGGGAGAAACAGGAATGAGTAATAACTCAACAACACAATTGCCTTTAAAACAGGCGGTGGGGTGGGTGTGGAATAATATTTTGAATGCGATAATATTTTGACATTTTCAATAAAATTTTAAATTTATATAAATTTAATATCGTTATGGATGAAGTGTTTATTTTAATGAAGGTGTTAAAATTATGTATGAAATAATATTTAAATAGAAATATAATAAATCGATGTATGTATGTACATATGTAGGAGTACATATTTTTTAAAGTTAAATAAAGTAGATATAACAGGGCTATTCTGGCGTTGTGAGGGCACACAAGTCACAAGCTCTTGTGGGGTTTTTATGATTCGATAGAACATTTTCCGTATTTTCAAAGATAATCCTCACAAGATACTTCACAAAAAACTCACCACAGCAAGGTGAATTTTTTATTTGATTGTTAAGTTTTGATTTAGTTTTTTTTTTAACGCACGCATTAAATAATTTTTTTTCGTGATTATGAAATGTCTAAATTGAGAGTTGCGAGCTATTCGAAAGGAGATCACAATTTCTATAGTTATTGTGAGGCTCACAAGTTTGTAAAGGCGAGGTGCTACCTCATAAAATCAATTTTCCCTCACTTTGTGAGGTTTTTGTGACTTGTGAGTCAAGGGAGAAAAATATCATGCGAGAAAAGTATAATGCCAAAAATATATCAACATACGCGAAAAGTAAACATACATATCATGCAAGAGCAGTGACATGCGAGAAAATTGTCTTGGGAAAAAAATATTATGCGAAAAAAGTATAATGCGAGAAATAACATGCGAGAAAATTATAGCATGTGAGAAAAATAGCATGTAAAAAAGTATTACACGAAAAAAGTATCATGCGAGAAATATATTATGGGAGAATTAATACATACATACATATGTACATATATATATGTATGTACATACATATGTACATATAATGCAAGAAAAATATCATACCTAATATAGAAAAATAGCATGCGAGACAAGTGTCATGCGAAAAAAAACCTTGCTAAAAAGAATCATTCGAGAAAAGTATCATGCGAGAAAAGTATCATGCAAAAAAGGTATAATGCGAGAAGTTTCATGCAAGAACAGTATCATGCGATAGAAAAGTATCATGCGATTGAAAAGTATCATGTGATAGAAAAGTACAAATCATGCGATAGAAAAGCTATTTTGAATCAATAATTCAACAAAGTCCAAATAAAATAGTGCTAACTGCTAAGGGTTCTACTTGCCTGGTGTATTTCAGTAGTATACACTGCCGCTCATCGGAATAGGTTCAAACTTTTGTTCACCTTATTGTTAGCCTCTCTTCATATATATTGCAATGACACAACTTTGTTATATAATGTAATGAAAGAGCATCATTATACGCTTAGTTTGAGAGACCAAATGTTGTCTTAAAGCTGAAACGCTAGCTAGAATAAATGTGTCCGTAGAAGCGAACATATTTTTTAGCTCAACTGAATAGGTTCAACAGCAAAAACTTTAGTTTACGTTGAGCTGCGTCGGTCAATTGTACTCAAAATATTGTCTGCCAATAATTTTAATTGTGTTTTACCTGTCAGCGTCGAAAATAGGCCGCGGAAAATTTTTAAGCGAGGAAGAAAACGGAAAAATAAAAGCATTTCGGGAATTAGGCCTAAACCAGCGATGCATCGCGCAAAAATAAACAGAAGTCAAAATGAAGTAAGCAGTTATTTGCGAAACGTCGAAAAGTATAGACAAAATATGAAATATGAAACGCCATTTTTTTAAATGCCGTTAAAAGCTTTTTTGAATCGATACTTGGGTTGGTCAACCCGTGCGAAGCCGGAGTGGCCCAGCTAGTTTGAAATAAAGTGTTTTTAATTAAGAGGTTTTGAAAAATTTTGAAAACAAAATATCTATTGCTGACAATTTTCAAGTTCAGTCGAAATTGGTACATTTTGAAAAACTGTATTTCGGAAACTACATACAGTAAAACCCGCTTAAGAGAAACTGCAAAATGTCAGTCTTTCTTTAACTTAAGCGGGTTTTTCACTTAAACGAACCCCGCTTAAGTGAAAAAAAATTTCACTTAAGCGGAGTCTGGATAAGTGAAAAGAAATTGCACCTAAACGGATTTAAAAATTCCAAAAAGGGTTCTGATATATCAGAAATTCAAATGTCATTTCCGTGATGAAAATTTGGTGGAGGTGAAAAATAAAAAGAAGTAAAAGCGTTTAGGTAGCTAATTTTTTTTTTCTGTTGTATGAAATTTTCTTTCACTTAAGAGAGTTTTTTACAACTAGTATCGCCCTGTGTCGAAATTCGACATTTTTCTTTTTTAATTTAATTTTTTATTTCAATATGCACAGTGCTCGACAGTGCAAAAACAAAAATGATTCACAGTGTGTAAATGAGTGTCTCAAGTATATTCTGCACATCTCCGCAATTGTGGCTTTCCAACCATATAAAATTTATCGAAATCGGTCAAATACTTTTTGAGAAAATGGTACCACAAAATTTATTTAAGGCTATTTATATATAGATGATAAATATTAAATTTAACTGAAAATATGTTTCAGGTATCCGAGTTTTTCACTTAAGCGAGTTTCGCTTAAGTGGAGTGTTATAAAGGTAATTGGTCGACAAATACTCGGGGATGAAAAAGTGTTTCAGATAAGTGAGTTTATCTCTTAAGCGGGTTTCTCTTAAGCGAGTTTTACTGTATTCGGTTTACAGACATAGACTAAAACTGAAGAAAATGTAAAACAAAGTTACAGTCGAAAACTAGGTTAGAATCGTCAATAACTGAAAAAAGCCCGAACATTTCGCGTTTCTTTGGATTTTTACCAATGTTGCATCAATATCATAAACAACTCAGCAAAATCTGACACAAGGTCTCCCCGCCTGTGAGACGACAAGGTAACTGGACTAATAGTTTTTTGTGTAATTTTAAATTTCCTGTTTTAGGACTATTCCTAATTGAAATACATATTATATTCTCAATTGAATAATGAAATATTGATCCAAAAATTGGAAAATTACTTATCCCAATCAAATAAAAATTCGACGACGACCTCCTGCAGCTTTACCATAATTTTTGCATTACTTACTGTTTAATGAAAATGTTAAACGCTGCTTATAAATTTTTATATTTTCAACGTGCCTTTTGACTACATAATATACATATGTCCCAATTATAAAGTTAAAATAAAGTAAAAAGGCATTTTGAAAATAAGACAACTAGTAAAAAAAAACAGCATTTTTAGATTAAGATGAGAAACAGAAATTACCTCTGAAGAAATATGAGATAAAACTGCAGGAGGCCTTCGAATTATTTTTTTAAATTTAATTGGAACAATTTTTCATTTCACGGAACATGATAATAATTTGGAAAATACACACTGTTAATAATTAAAATAATAACAATTTAAATTATATATGTATTCCCTTAAGACTTAAGGTTTTTAAAATGCAACATGGGTTGATGGAGTTAAGAAGAATGAACAGGAGGACAGAAAAGAATTTTTGTTGGCACACTACCATTATCACCGGCAAATTAATTTTAATATAAATTATATTATTTAAATATGTAATTTAGAAATAATAATAATTATAAATTTTAAATAAATATATTTAAAAAAAAACAAATTTTGTTAACATGCATACATATGTACTTTGGAGAAAAGGGTATAGAAGATTTAATATCCCACAAATCGAGCTTGAAGAAGAATCAAATCCAAATGAATCCCTTTTGGGAAAGGCTTTGTTTATTTTTAAAAGTAAAATAAATTCAATTTTTGAAAAATAGTCCTAATACAAATACAAACAAAGATAAATAAAATCTCTGGGTCTTATTTCACCGCACAGACGAAAATGCACATCACTGAATTTGACATGACAAAAAGTGATTTTATTTTGACTCCCAAATATTTATGATCCAATTTAGAAGGTTTTAAGGACTTGAATACCCTTTTAGACCACCAACATAACTGTCCAATATACTAGGTATCGGTAGATGTAGAGGTACGTATAACATCACAATAAACGACGCACAATCATCTGTCCTGTCATAAATAAAAAAAAGTCTTAAAGACCTCAGATTTTTGGCCTGGCCAGTAACTACAACTTCTTAATTTTGAATTGGTATGAGTGTTTTTGACCGACGGACATATATATATAGGTAAGTAGGTACTTCTTTCAAGTTTTTGGTTTGATTTCGTTTGTTTTACTTATTTTTTTCTTTTTGTTTTATTTGAGAAAAAAAAAACGCACACAAAACGCATGTGAAATAAACAGGCCCCGAAAAGCGCCAGGCTTCACAAATTATGAATATAAATCTTTCAGATGATTCCTGTGCGCATCTTATACAGATATAGACACACACTTAAGCTTCTCTCCAGAAAACCAGCATCTTCGTGGTTATGATCAAAAAAAAAAAAAAAAAACTCTTCAAGTTCCTAAATGATGCGTTGTCGCTAAAAGGGATCGGCAGAGCGCGGTACTGTGTGTGACTGCGTTGCTCTCGTTATGCTGGGTAATGGGGCTGGTTGATGATGGCGCTTCCCTTTATTCGTTGGGCTTTATTTTTTTTTGTTTTCTTACTTCTCAGCCGCTAAAATTTTTACTTAGATGATAACCGACAAACGTTTTGATTTTCAAATTTGATATGACGTTCTGTTGCTGCTGCTACTAGTATAGCATGGCAGTGGCGTCGGCGGCGACGGTGGTGGTGGTGGCGACAAAATATTCAATATAATAACGTGGCTCTGTTTTGCCTTGTTTTATACAAATACACGGTGATCTTTTTTTTTTTCACGGACGCTTTCAGCCGATGACAGATTTCTGCGAAAAAATATTGCACGCCTTTGAGCGAGGAGATAAAATTAAAAAAAAAACACAAATATAAACCTGACACACATGTGCCTATATACAAAGCTGGAATGAGAATTTCCTAGAAGAGTTTCACATATAGAATGAGCTCTATTGTTTTTATTGGCGGTGCTTTGCGTTAGATTTTAAATTAAGCATTTGATAAAAAACTTACCAGAGAAAATTATTAAAGCAATTTGAACAGAATTGAGAAATGTAGATAGAACGTTTAGGGCCTAGACAAACTGGATCAATTTTTCTATTGTTGAATTTTGAAAATGAACGCAGAATAAGGATTTTCATTTAATATTATTTTAAGAAATGTTTTTTTGTTGTACAATTTTATATTTTTTTCAATGAAATCTTGAAAAAAATTAAGTTTAGATTTGGATTACTTTATTTTATTTTTTTTTAATTTCGGAAGAGTGAATATTTTTTTTCTTTTAATTTTGTAGTGGACAGTCGTTTTCTTCAGGGCCCTACCGCTAGTGCCAGTTTTAGCCCCAAAGTTAGTACATATACTTAAATCGGTATAAATCATACCTGTATGAGTTAGGACTCGGTATGAGTAGCTCCTCAAAATCAGATAGTACCTGGTACTCACATCGATATCAAGTGATTTCGTCAGAGAAGTATTTTCTTAGTCCTAGATTTGTCAAATTAGCAAGAACCCAGAAATCAACAGTCTAGCGCCGTTAAAACCTGAATAAGTTCCAGTCGTAAAATGTACTAGTTCGTTGAGTAGCGCATTTTTTGTGTCGAAACTTACTTTGTGAAATCTGACTCTATATAGTCGGTCGAAGTGCAATGGAAGGCACCGATTACGGTTCGGAATTCGGCCAGCGGTTGACGTCATGATCGAAATTATTGGGTTGATGCAATTTATAGGGGAACAGGATGTATCTACTATAAGACCGCAGCCCGCAGGGGACTGTCACAAGACAATAGAGCGACTTCGAGATGCCACTGGAATTTCGAAATGTTCCATTCACCGGATCGTGCTTGAACAGTATCATATGTGTATATGAAGATGTTGTAGGGGAAGTGTATACACTATACCCCCTACAAAATGGCGGTCGATCACCAAGAACTGTTATGATTATGAAGAGTGAGACAATTCGCTAGTAAATACAAGTTGCCTTGAAACAGTATCGTCTTTTTGATCCTTGGGATTTTTTTTCTGAAGCTTTTTATTTAAATTTATTGATCTAGTACACCCAAATTCTAGTCAAACTGATCCAAAGAGCGCAGGAGAAATCTTCGAAAAAAAGCTTCAATATGGGGTATGGACTGAGGGCACTATTAGCTTGACAGACAAGTTAAATGTTAAAAAGGCTGTAAAAGTCTAGTCATTAAATCAATAATTTAACATTAAATAGTCTTCTAATTTGGCTGTTTTATTTCAGAAGTATGTACATACATATGTACCTATGTACATATATATTATATCAATAGAATTTGTATTTTAAAATATGTACTTCAAAATATAAAAATATACCAATGCTTTAAAATTCGGAACGGATCGGAAATCATTTGTTCGGATCTTTAATAATTTACATTTCACTCATTTTTCCCTAGAAATCAAAAAAAAATTACCATTTTCTAAAATTTCAAATTTTGACCCACCTGATTAAAAGATTATTAAAATCCTAAAAAAAAAACGTCTGTTTTTCCAAAACACTCAACGCAAAAATAAATACAAAAAAATACCTTAAACTATGGGTTACATATTTTTCTATTATACCAGCATCCAATTTATTGCAAATTATTTCGTTAATGTCTACCGTATTTGACTTTTTTAAACGAATTGTTCGAAAACCACGGTTTTCTCTTTTTTTTGAATTTTTGAAAAATCGAATGTTTACAAAAAAAAATATATTTCCTTCATCTTCCCTTTAGAAAACAGCTACAACCTAAATTCACTCCTTAAATCCAGATGACAAAACTATACATGCATTAAATTTCAAAATGCAACAATGAGATACTGTCAAAATTGTTGAGACTCACAAAAGTACGGGATCGCAGAATTCAGTACTGGCTAGTATGAATGACACGCACGACACAATGTTTGGCTTTTATTAATTTACTCTCATACTGACATTATGAACTGTGCATTTTTGTTCAAAGAAATTTGTTGGCAAGAAAATCACAGAAAGAGAGCGTCCTCTTTTGCGAAAAACTGCTAAATTTTTAAGTACGCTTACGGCTTCGAACTGAAATTCTTACAGTTGCACCAAAAATCACACAATTTAGAAAAACGATTCCAAAATATTATTGATTATTTTCAATTAGTTAAGATTTGATGTGAGAAATAGAATACAATAACATAGGTGAAGGTAATTAGAAAACTAATTCTGTTTAAGTGGAGCGATTGAATATATTTCATTTATAAGTAGTTTTCTATTATCTTCACCTAAGTAATTATTTAAAAGCCAGACCACGGGCTATACTAATTTTCTATGTGTCTGAATTTAATCAAATTCCCTTAGGGCCAGTTTTACAGTGCACACTTAGGGCCAGTTTCACAGTGCACACTTAACAAAATAAGTGGCACTTAATTTTCCCATTTTGGCGCTTTAGTCGCAGTTTTACCACCTGAGTAAGTGGAACTTAAGTGGCCAACATGGGAGACTTAAGTGTCACTTATTCCGATAAGTTTGGACTGTGAAATTGGAAATTAGTTTTCCATATTTGGCACTTTAGTGACACTTACTTCACTGTGAAACTGGCTCCTAGCAAAATAAGTAGCACTTAATTTTACTATTTTGGCTTTTTAGCCGCAGTTTTAGGGCCAGTTTCACAGTGAAGTAAGTGACACTTAAGTGCCAAATATAGAAAACTAATTCCCAATTTCACAGTGTAAACTTATCGGAATAAGTGACACTTAAGTCTCCCATGTTGGCCACTTAAGTTCCACTTACTCAGGTAGTAAAACTGCGGCTAAAGTGCCAAAATGTCATAATTAAGTGCCACTCATTTTGTTAAGTGTGCACTGTGAAACTAGCCCTTACTGTCTGAGTAAGTGGAACTTAAGTGGCCAACATGGGAGACTTAAGTGTCACTTATTCCGATAAGTTTACACTGTGCAATTGTGCATTAGTTTTCCATATTTGACACTTGAGTGACACTTAATCGAGTGTAAAACTGGGCCTTAGAGATATAAATTCACAGTATATTCATGCTGTGAGTTTTATAAGAGTCGGTAAACATCGACCATAATTCGCGGCTTAAAAGGGAACGACAGCATCTAACTGATGAGCCCAACTGTCGTACCTGGGCGAAACGCAGGTTTTGGAGTTGAGGTCACTTGAACTTATAAATTAGAAATTGACTACTGTAGTCTACAGAAAAAACTATATTTCAGCTCAATGCAGTGATATACCAAAACAAAGTCCCACCCAAGTGGCACCCAAGCCCCAAATATTTTTTGTTAACAATGGGACATAAGATGTTTTATGTGAAAGAAAATTAGTACAGTGCTAGCACCCAGCATTATAGCGTATAAACAGTGAGGTTTGAATAAGGGGGCATGCTGCGCCCTGCAACCCCCCTGCTTGGGCACACTATAGGATTTGGGGTAGGTGCGAGGTTGGGTGTATGCAAAGTTTATTTTTATCATTTGGTAGTTTTTATTTAGTGGGACATAACCCAACATTTTTATTTGGGGCTTACGTCCACTTGAGTGGGAAATTAAGCCCAAATTGAATGTCGACCTTAAGTCGCACCCAAGTTGGACGTAAGTCCCTGGCCTTATGTTCCTGCGAGAGAATTTCGAACCCCGTTTTTGCTTCTAAAAGTAAAGAGCCTAATTCTTTACATTCAAAACTTGAATTTATAGAATCTTGAAAAGATCTTTTAAAAGGCACATTATATTTGTTTTCTTTAGCATATCACAATTCTTAATTGGGACACCACAAAATTTTAAACATCACTTTAAAATTACTTTAACTCTGAAATGTTTTTTGAAAACATTTTTTATTCAGTCAACCATCATTCTTCAACATGGACTATATAGACTCAACAAAGTCTCCTCACCGTATAATTCTATTATTTTCAATTATTACGCATGCTACCCACAAAAATACGATTCCAAAAAAAAATATAAAAATAAAATAATAATCTAAGTGAGCTAGGTAAATCCTTCCTAAAAAGGATATATAAGAAAAGAGACCCAATTGAAAAGTTGCTTTGGTGACACAAAATAAGAACAGTGGAAACTTATATATAGCTACATATAAATATAAGAAGCCAAAATAGGAGGGTTAACCCAGCTATAGATAATTGCCCACCATTTTTCTATCGTCCTCGCCCGGTGCGGTGTATGCCGTATACAAATATCCTTTGATAAGTCAGCGGAAAAGATATAAAACCAGAGAGAGAAGAGTCCTTTATTTTTTTCTATTTTCCACGAGAATAAGTGCCGAGCGCTTAGGGAAGGAAGGAAGGCTTTCTATGAATCCCCAAACCCGTGCGTCCTTTTGATCCAAGTGAGCGCGTTGAATCTTTGAATTTTCTTTTTTTTCTTGCTTATTTTTTCCAAGTGGGTATTTGCGAGTGGAATTTGGTGGGTAAAGTGATGGGTGCCAGTGAAAAAATGGTGCATGTTTTATTAATTAAGGTATTTAACAGGAGGGCTCGCGGTCTTTACCTACATATATAAATATATAGAGACATGCGCTTGTCTTTCAGCTTTTCAGCCATCATCGTCGTCGTCACCAGTTGATTATAAATTCACATATCTTAGCAGATTTTGCTTTTTTTTAACTCTTCTATATAAACAGAAAATTTTCCTTTGTCAGGTGAATAAGTGAGGTAAGCATAAAATGCCGCCACAAAAGTGAAATGATTTGCCTTTCTTTATAGATTAACAAAAAGGGAAGCAAAAGAGCTTACCTACTGTCGAGCTATAAAGTTAAAGAAGAAAGAAATTGATTGAAGAGTTTTGGTTTCCTTTCATCTTGATGGAAATTTTGAGTATGTTGGGAATCCATTGAGTGTGCTAATCAATTAATATTTTGAAGGAGCAAAAGCGATTTATGTAAGAAATTTCCCAGCTTAAGTTGGTAGTCATTTTTTATCATCGATTTGATATCCTATTTATAATGTTATAATAAAGGTGGAGAATCGTTTAGGTACGTTTGAGACATTAAATGGTTAAAGTTTAAGAAATTCTTAAAATAGCTTCCTACTATTCTTTTAACAGTATTCCAAAAACTTACAAGGTCGATGGCAAACGGAACAAAATACAGCTTTCGTCAGTCGAAAATTGACAAGTAGAATTCACCTAGGATTCCCTTCCATTCCTGCAGATTAACAAAATGCCCACAGGATTGATTAAGAGTGTAAATCACTATAAGGTCCTGGTTCTCCACGACTGCCACACAATTAACTAATTTATTTATTATTTTTTTTAAGAGAAGCTCTCGATGACCTTCTAGAGCAAATCTCGAGCACAGCTACCATCTTTTTTCTTAGTAAATAAAAATGTAAATAATATTCGATTGTTAAAAATCAGTATAGAAATGGCGCCCAACGTCAAATGTTCTTGTGCTCTTTAAATGCACTATTTTTGTTAATAAATTAAAATAAATTTCTCAAAATTTCAACTTTAAATTCAAAAGGAAGTAAACGTCGCGTCAGTCAAAATCTGGGAGAAAACATTTTTAAAAAGATGAAACGTCAAAAATTATTGCCTGGACGCACGATGGAAAGCAATGTCATTCCATCTACCTAGCAAAATTGCCATTGACCAATCGTCTCCATTAGCAATATTCAAGGTTATGTTATGGCAATGGCAATGAGCCAAGCAATTTAATTTCTCAAATGTTTTGACTATGTGCTCCGCTAGGCCTTTGGAGAGGATTTTTCAATTTTGTTGTCAAAATACTAAGGAAATAAATTTTTAAATCGCTTAGAATTTAATTATATTTATCTTTCTTATCAAGTTTAAAAATGGCTTAATATTTTTTTCATTTTGAATATTTATTTTATAGGGTGAAATGGGGTAAAAAAAATACGTCATATTATAAATATTCTCTACAAAAAGAATGCCTAACAAAGGTATAAAGATATATATAGAGAATGCGCTTCGGAGATTTGTAAAATTTAGATATTTATAGAGTGAAATGGGATAAAAGCAAAAATATTATCCGACTCTTAGAAACCTCTTTATGCATTTAAAGGTAGTAAATTGTTTGAGGAAATATTTAGACGATGGACTTCAGGGATCATTTACGGGCTGGATATGTTTAAAATTTAGCTATTTATAGGGTGATTTGGGTGAAAACAACATGATACATATTGTTTATGTTGTGAAATATGGATAAAATTGGATTTAAAATTAAGGTATTTTTGGGTAAAATTGAATAAAAATATTATCCACAGACTTTTTTATGAATTTGAAAGGTAATTTCAGGAAATATTTAGACGATGGACTTCTGGGACAATTTTGTGGTTGCAATATTCAGCTATTTATAGGGTGATTTGGGGTAAAAACAATATGAAACAAATATTTTTCAATGTACAGTGCATTCTCGATTATCGCAACTAATTAAAACAAGGGTGGTTGCAATGACCGAGGTTGTTGCAATAACCGAGTAAATAATTTTTTAGGCTCAACTCGAGATGCAAAGCGAAAATCAGAAAACCAGCATTTATTTAATATATTTGATGCAACAACTTTTTTCAATAACACATTAATAATAAGAAACAAAACAAAAATAAGTTAATTTATTAAGAATTGCTGTATTGAAAGCTTGCATTGCAGTTTCTGCCTTTATTTTGGGAGCAGGATTCGCAACCTCGGGCCCACTTCAATTTGATATTTCAACTGTTTCATTGTCTTCATAGATTTCCTCATTGTTATAAATGGTTTCGCGGACCCAATCATAAATGTCTTCATTCGAAATGGATTCATTGACTGAAATTTCATTAAAGAGAGTTGATATGGATTCTACGACCGCGTGTTCATTGATCATTTGAGATCTACCTGTGCTCAAAGGCAGCTCATCCTCATCTTCCCAATTGTTATGAGAAGCCATCAAAACATTCCAAAATTTTTTGATTGGATCTGCCTGCAAAAGTTGCATTTATCGAGTCAATTTTAAAAATTAAATACATATTTATGTTGTGAAATACGGTTAAAAACTAATTTTAGTTAAAATGGAGTTTAAAAAAAAATGTGTGTGTTATCAAACTTTTTTGAGTTACGAAGGTTACTATTTGAGAATTCTTTTAGCACTCAAGTGTTCGATTTTTTTTTTTCAAAATTTAGCTACATATGTAATGTATGTAAGTACATATAAATTTACAAGCTATAGGGTGAATTGGGGTTGGTACTTATTCACAAAAAAGATGTCCTATTTTAAAAACCTCTTTATATTTATTTAGACTATAGACTTCAAAGACCATTTGGGGGCGAAATATGTTTTACAATTTAATTTGAGAAAGTACTTTGAATAAAATCCGCCTATTGCCACGCCCACTATTGTTTTATTTAAGTTTTATACTTGTTGAATGTCTTATGAACGTACACATTTTGTAATAAATTCAACTCTAAGTATATGCACATGTGTTTTTCCCGCCCACTCCCACGCCCACTTTTCTTATATAAGAATTACCTACATACATCTATATAATATACGAATATCGAAGGCTGAAAATTTATAATTAATCTCTCTTGAGCAAAAATCGTGTATTTATAGTCATCCTCCGCCTACTACCACGCCTATTTTTCTTATATTCAGATTTCTTTCTTACTTTACATCTCTCGAAACTTTAAATTTTGTTATTAGGATCTTTGGAACGAAAATGATGTCACGTTTATTTCTTAAGTACTGCCACACCCACTTTTCAAATATTTGAGTTTTTCCTTATACATTCATCTAACCTTTTTAATAACTATAAGCTCAAGTTACCTTAACTCCAAATGCGTTTCGCACAGATATAAAAGACGGCTCCTTAGTTACTTAGGTGCTGTCGGACCGTTCTATAAGACGAAAATTTTGGTTAATGTTTACCGACTCTTATAAAAATCACCCCTCCACTGAAATAAAGGTATTTTTTTATTAAAGGTGTTTGGGCAGAATGTTTTCCTTAAGAAAATGGCATCAAAATCTCTATTTCGGACAAAAGTGGACTTATAGCAGCTTTACGTATTTAGCCGTCGATATGCTGTATGGCATTTTGTCAGTACCAAAGATGTCATTTTTTCCATGCCATATTTATGTTTTCTTCAAGTGAAATAGCTTAGGACCCGATCCGATGAGTCTCTAGCGTAAACTTTTAGAATTATGAAGACTAAAAATGTAATTATTGGTATTGCTGCTGGGATCTCATTTTAGTAGCTTAAATTAAATGTTTTCGACATTTTTTAAATGACAAAATTTAAAATAGCAAACTCACTCCGTAGATACAACACCTACGCCTAAAGGATGCCAAGTGTCTGATGTCACTTTAATTGCACTTTCTAAATTTATAGTCCATTGACATGTCATTCTGTTCATGCCTCTCATTTATTGCCTCTCGTCAGAATCAGATATAATACAAAAAAAAAACACACACAACATAAAGTCCAGTCAAATACCTAATGGATAGTCATACCATCGATCGGCCCGCAACAAGACACTATATACACTATCTACAGTATACAGTACACATTGGGACAATAACACATCTTGTCCCAGTCCAAACTATTCATAGTGATTTGTTGCTTTGGCTACTCAAAAGGACCCTTGAAATATAAAAACAAATCGACAACGCCAAATGGGCACATCTACTTGAATGCACAAATGTTATATAGTGTGAATAGAAAATGTTAGCTCTTGCTCTAACTTTTGGGTCAGAGCCAACTTTTCTCCCTAAAATTGTTCAACAGAATGATTTTTTTTTTTTTTTTTTTTTTTTTTTTAAAAAAAACAAAAACCATCTATAGACAGATAGATAGAAAGATAGATATTCGCTCGAGATAGAGCATAGTGCAATTTTGTTATGTCGATTCATAAAAGGGATGCTAAGTCACAACAATTGAGAAATCAGGGGTTGTGTGTCTATATTGGTTATATGAATGTGTTGTGATGACTATCTCTCCACTATCTGGCCGCTAAATAAACCATAACCAACGGGACAATTGATGTCATTTTTATAATTGTCACCCACCGAATAATTCCCATCAGAGTAGTGGTAAAGCAGAGGGAGAGGGTGCAGATCGAGAATGACACAAGTTTGGAGCTTGATGTCATCCGGCACGTGATCAAATTTCGCATCGAAACTTCCTTCCTTCCTGGAAACACAACGACGCACACTCATTCAGAACTACATATATTTATTTCGATTTTTCAAAAACGAATCTTTATACATTATGCCGCCCGTCTCGCACCATCCAACCGGCCGAACGACTAACACTAATAAAACAACAACAAAGAAGCACCCACCCCCCGTGGCGCAATGTTTTGAATATTTATCTCGAATTTGTCCCAATTCACGGGTTTCCTTTGAAAATCATTTAAAGTGAATTCAATCAATAAAACAAGTCGCCCGCCGGAGTCGATTTAATCTGTCAGCACGTATTTGTGGTCAAACCGCTCGCTTGCTCGCTCCAATCAATGTACATATTATGAGCCGGGAAGCGGACTTACGCGCTCGCAGCAAGGCGCACATTCGTCATACTTTGTTCGCTGATGCAAAGCCTACTGTGATGGTTATGATGGCGGCGAGCGACGGTGGTGGATGGTTGTTGTGGGTTCTGGGTTTTAATTCCTTCTTTTGTTTTTATTTTAATGGCAATTAATCTTTGGATCTCATCACTTAATTGAGGGTAATTAAAAGTAATGATTACTCATGAGCTTGGTTTGGAATAAATTGTCTCATTGGATTTTATTGAGTGTGAGATATATGGTGGCGCAGTAGGTTTGACATCTTTGCAAATTGGCTGATTTTTTTTTTGTAGGAGGAAGGTACACCTACATTCTATATGTTTGTGTATGTGTATGTGTGTGAAAGCACTGGTAGTTAAGATCTTTGAAAGTAGACGTGGGAACAATTAAGCTGAAGTTATATTGCCGTTCTAATTAGCTGTACACACAAAATGGTGACATACATGGGATTTGAAAATGTCTGAGTGAAAGAATTTAATCTTAATTGCAATAGTCAGGAAGCAGCAAGCTAGGGACCTTCCTGAAAGGGGTTTTTTGGTTGAGGCTGTCCATATTGGTCTATATACGCCTTCTAAAGCAATTAAGTAAAACGCAAAAATGAAAGAAAAAAAATAGAAAAATAAAAAAAAAAATAATAAAAAAAATAAAAATAAATAAAAAAATTAAAAAAAAAAATTATTAAAAAAAAGTGGCAGCGAGTGAGAGACGCTCGCTTTAATTTTGAAACACACTGATGTCCTGTAGGGCTATTCAAGAAAGCGCAGCGGATCGTATTGAAAGCGATACCTCAATTTCGACCACCTTCGCCTTTTGTTATTCCCAAAAGCGAACATGGAAGAAAACGATCCTTCCATTTTTTCAATTTAAATGTCAAATATTTCCAAGTCTTTCCCATTCTTTATTCCACTCTTCCCATTTAAATGCCAGCTGTTTCCAAAAATATGAAAGTTGTTTCAAGTAAAAAAAAATGTTTTTCTCTGACCAAAGAATTTTAATTAACTATTTTGTGATTTTGTTGCTTCCATCTAACAAATAATCTTCAGGTGGACTCCTCACTCCATAAGTGTTTTTTTAAGTGTAGAAAGTAAAGAAGCAGAGGATGATTTTAATAAATTGGATATCCAAAAAAAATTATTGCAAGTGGAACCTCTCCCCGCTTGATATTCCTCGAAAATAATGTGTATTGAATTTTGTTTATCACAATTTAATTGTATTTAATAATTCTTGTTCAATAAAATCCACCATTAATATCTTAATTAATATCTTATGGAAACACAAAAATTTTTTAAGTTATTAACATTTGGTTTCAATCCGCCAACAATCCGTCACCTTCACATCTATCGCTTTCAAAACGTATTGAAATTTACTTTCGCTTTCCATTTAAGGTCGAATGGAAAGCGAGTCGCTTTTGAGAATAGGAAAATACAAATCCGCCATTAAAAGCGATGCGCCGCGCTTTCTGGAATAGCCCTACTGGTTGTGGTTACGCGGACAGCAATTTTCAGGATTACAGGAAGCACTACATTCGCCAGCCAGTTGCATTGAAAACAATGTTCAAAATTTTAAAGTGAACACTTTTTTGGGTGTATACCTTTTCACTCCCATCGACAACGATCGAAATAATTTTAAATAAAAAAAAGGGGAACAACAGAAGAGGGGGCATATAAACAATATTTTTTTTTAGTTCAGCAAGATTGCATTTGAATTAAATATTTGTTTGATCTCAAATCGTGAAAAAAATTTATCGAGTCAGAATTAAGACATGACTGTTTTTTCCTTACATCCTTTTTCTCTCCCGCCAATAGAATTTAAAAATAAATCGATTTAAAAAAAGGGAAACAATGGGTACCATACGCGGCTTTACTTGCTTTAGACTTCGAAGAACAATAAAATCCAAAGTGCAGCATATTACAAATATTTTTGATGTCGGTACCCTCGTTTTTGATGTATATACAAGTAACATTGAAAAAAAAATTCCGTTTATAGGTGTAGACTGGGATTTGGAATTTTGAAAATTATTTCTTTTGACATATTCCAAACATTCTTAAATATAAATCTTGGCGTATATCCTATTATATTAATTTTTTTTCCTCGAACTCTGGTATAGCGACCTACAAATACCTAATGTACTTTCTCATATTTTGTTATTTTAATGATCAGCATCAACAGAACGCCTCAACTTTAACCCCAAAAAGGTTAGCCATTTATATTAACAATTAAACGTATCTTTACCTATAGCCACCCAAAAGTTATATCCTTTCTTTCCATAACATATACGCATTATCAATATTACCACTATAAAACTGCAGACGGATATGAGTGCAATTTTAATCAAAAGTTGATTAAACAAATAATTTTTCAAGTTTTTAATGAAAAACCCACATTCACTATATTTTTATAGACATAATTTCCAATCGCGCGCCAAAGGCCCAAAGTGCTTTTAAGGCTCACACCCAATACTTTCTGACGTCGCCATCGCCATTTGCCATCATCATCCTTTGAGACTGCTGCACGCATTCACATTATATGTTAAGATTCACACATTGCAATAACGCGCTGTTTGCTCTGACGTTGGTTCATAATAAAGAAGAGGAAATCTGAAGATCTAAAGACGTTTATTTATTTGCTATTTTGTTTGTATACGCCTACCGGTCACCTATAAATATCAGATAAACGGTCTAAGGAGACTACTTATTATCTTCATCATCACATCAACTACAGCATCGTCTCGTCGACATCTTCTCTCCTTGGAAGCTATAAACAAACACATATACAATACATATAAAATGAGATATAATTTTATATATGTATGTAGGTCTGTCTGTATAGATAAACAGATACAAAGCAAAGCTGATTGAATAAATTGTTTGAAAAATAGCTACACACTCGACAAAGATTGACTATTTCTGTGTGCTTTTAAATTTTAACTTGCAATGTATGTAGAATTTATGTAATTTAAACTCGAGACTTTAATTAAATGTGACATTAGATGATAGATAAGCCGAAAATAGTAGGTAGTTGGTCTCGCAAATTCGCCTGTCTGTCAATCTAGGTAAATATCTGTACAAGTGATGTGTTCAACATCTTAGCCTCCATCGACACAACAACGCCAACGGCTGGATTGATGTTCTTTAAAATTACTCTTTTCCTACTGAAAAACAAAAAACAAATTTGTGTGAGAGTAGCAATAACTCCCAAGGAGCTTACTTTCTTGAAAACAACTATTAAAGAAATTATTATTATTTATTGTATTATTCATACTAGAATGTCAGTTTAATACTTGATATTCCGTCAATTTCATTGAATTTCTGAACAACAACAACAACTTAAAAGTGCTACCACCAATTGTTTACGAATTAATTTATAATTCGTTTTAATTAGGTAATTATTTTTGGCTGAAGATATAGATATACAATTCGTATAGTACGTATCAAAAGGGGGAGAGGTTGGAAGATCGATAACAGACCAGACTATTAAGTTATTATTATATATTGATTGTATTATTCGTACTAGAATGTCAGTTTTTTAGACTTGACCATTTTTATTCCGTCAATTTCATTGAATTTTTGAACAACAACAGAAAGAAATGTTTTTTTTTAAATTAATGCCGAACCATAGAGGATGCGCAGTTCCAAATATGAAGAAACCGATATTTTGGTGATTGTATCGCATTTGAATTTTTAGACTTTTACTACGCCTCCACTGTTTCTCTCCAAACATTAGGGAAATAAATCGATTAAAAAAATAAAATGTGTGGGGAAAGGGAAGAGTAATACGTTTGTTTGTTATATATGCTTTACACTTCGGTAGGTTTAGTTATTTTCAATTTTCTCAGAAGATAGACGACATTTTAGCATCTGGTTTTTAGTGTTTGACTCAAAATTTATTAAGGGCATTGATTACCTTGAAAAAATTTTTTAAAAGAAAAATCACTTAAAAACAAAAGTTTGAAAAAAAAAATCAGTTTGAACAAAAATCAGTATGAAAAAAATCAGTTTGAACAAAAAAAACAGTTTGAACAAAAAAAGTCATTTTGAACAAACAAAAGTCAGTTTGAACAAAAAAAGTCAATTTGAACAAAAAAAATTAGTTTGAACACAAAAAATAATTTGAACACAAATCTATTTGAAAATTTCTTTAAAAATTATTTTTCAAAATTTTGAACTTGAAAATTCATTTTTTTAAACAACTTAATTTAAAAATGAAATAAAAGGTTTTTGGCTTTGGAAATAGCTATAGCATGACATTGTAATTGTTTAGAAAGCAATACGTGACTTGTAAATTTTGCCGTTGTTTTAATATTTTTCTTAAATCAATTTTGAAGATAATCGCTCTGTCTAAACAGGATAAAATAAACCCCCTTCCTGTATCTATGATTTTTTCGTTTTTATCTATCACCTTACGTTAAAGTAGGTGGCTTATAGACTCGAAAAATAATGAACCGATTTTGCTGAAATTTTCAAAGTTTGTTCCATTTAGTGGCGGCAAGGTATAAAATGGTTCTAGTAAAATCCGCCAACTTCCACGCCTACTTTTAATATTTTTTTGTTGTCTCCTTATTGAATGTCCGTCAAAAGTAAAAAATTTACTTAAAATTGAACTCTTAAAATTAAGTCATGACAAATAATTTCCCGCCCACTTTTATTATATTTAATTTGTCTCCTTATTTTAAATCCCAAGAAAGCTGAACGTTTGTAACAGTTGATTTGTGCCTAGAGGCATGGCATGTGTAGTTTTTTTTTTTAAATACGCCCACTACCACGCCCACTTTTCTTATATCTGAGTTTTCGCCTTACTTTACATCTCCGTTAACTTTAATTTTGTAATTAAAATTGAATCTGAGCATGACATGCTTAATTGAAAAAAAAAACGCCTCCTGCCACACCCACTTTTTGGTAAGTATCATAGTTTTCTCCTTATTTTACGACGAAATTTTGTTTTCAATACCTAGTACATGATATATATACATTTTTTATTTTTTACTTACTGCCAACCCTCATTTATGGAGTTGTTTCCTTAATCTCAATTTGAAAACCCGCTTACTACCCAACCCATCAACTTCTGTTGTATTTAAGTTTTTTCAATAATCTTCTTTTCAAGTTAAAATTTTGTATTAAATTATACTAATAGTTTATTAAAGAAACAAAATATTAAGAAATTTAGAGCTTTTTTCACAATAACGAAATAATGTTCTATTTGGTTAACAGTAACATTAATTATAGACGTAGAGTCATAAGACAACAGACCAAAAGTTTTAAATCCTGTGGAATTTTGGTCTATAGAATTATGACCCTGTCTCAAATTGTATGCTTCGGCTAAACAGTCAAACCCTATTTTATTTAACTTAATTAAACAAGCCATCAAAACATTTAAATTTCTATATGAAGCATTTGGTGGCAACATCGAAATTATCAAAACGTACTTGTAAGCTTGCACCTTGTATACGCTAACATTCTGACGAAAGACATCTTTTAAGACAGTTCATCTTTGTGCAGAGAAGGAAATAAATCAATTGATCTCTCATTCACCATTTTTATTTCTCGACTATTAAGCTAGTCATACTAAGTCAGCTTTATAATAATTTCCAAGTTAGTTTTGAAGTTTCTTACCCACTAATAGGGGCTTTATTGCCTTACTCACATAATCCCGACTGTCATTATTAGAAAAAATAAATGACATATTTCCCTCCGGCATTTTTCTGCTATCCTTGTCAATTTATTTCTTTCAGAGTGATACACTTTCACTCACCTCATCCCATATAAGAAGATGAAATGGCGTCGTATGACTACGACTACGACGACGATGGAGAACCTCTAGGGCAGGCAGCGGTTGACTTTGACTTGGTATTATGTACAAGTGACCAAACTCCCAGGTAACTACTCAAAAATTAATTGACATTTAGTAAACATGCCAAGTTGTATGTCTTTGGCAATTTATCCTTGTGTTTCCTGCAGCGCCAATAGATGGCACCATCATGGCACACATGCAACGAATATGAATCGAGAGAGAGATATAGAGGTGGCTCAAGCCACACACGATCTCACGATTCTCTCGTGTTGCTGACTGCCTAAGCCTAGCCCCTATAGCCTAGGAAAAGCCATACCTACATTCATATATGTATTTCGTGTGTTGAGCGCGCGCACAACACAACACAACATATTATCGTGTCTGATGTCTAATGTTGCGGATGTCTAATTAATGGTCACCTGTGTCTTGAGAACTTTGTTATTTTATTACCCTCAGAGGAACTTTTTATTATAACTACCTACGAGAGTAAACTTATTTACTATAGGTACTGAAGAATTGAAGAGAGATTGTTCTTTTGTCTTAAGAAAAAAAAATACATTAGATTTCTATCCTAACTTCAGTTGTAGGTAATTCACTTTCATTTGCAAACTTTGTTCCACCAATTAATGAGTTGAAATAGTGGATGGAGTAAGATAGGAAATAAGTTATGCCTTCTTTTGAAGTAAATTTATGTAAGTTATAAAAAAAAAAAAGGTGACAAATTGGTCATAAACGGTCAATTATTAGCTACAGTCGTTGGTCAGCCATCAATATTACCAAGGTTACCAAATGGTCATAAAACGGTTACTATTTTTATTTTCTTCAGTTCAGTTAGTTTATGAATTTAAAAAGTTTATTTCCAGAAGAGATCTTAAAAAAACAAAAATCTATATCTACCCAATTTCTGAAAACAGTTACCATTTTATGACCATTTGGTAACCTTTGGAATACTATGCTTTGTTTTTGTTTAATTCCCCACAAGACTACTCCAGGAACTTGAGAAAAAATACATAAAAATTGCCTTTGGGTCACCAATTACTGGAAACTAATTACCCTTTTATGACCATTTCCCAACTTTTCATGTTGCTTGGCCAGTCATTAAAATTTGTTTATCAATTTTAAAAGTTTTTTTAAAGTCAAAAGAGATCTTGAAAAACCTTTAATAATTCATTAAAAAAAATCCATGTCTAACAATTTACTATTTACCGTTTTATTTTGTACCGTTTATATTTTGGAACCTTTTTTTTTAATTCCACATATCAGAACCTCCGGGACCTTGAAAAAAAAACTTTGAAGCTTAAAAAAATTGCTTTTGACTGATCACTTAGATACTGAAACTAATTAAACTTTTATGACCATTTCCTGATCATTTCCAAACCATTGTTTAACCATTTCCTAAACATTTTCTTACCATTTTACTATTTCATTGCTAAACCATTTCCTATACATTTTCTGACCTTTACGTGGTATCTATAATTTTTATTTGAAAATTCCACAATTTCTTTACGATTTTCTAACCATTTATCAACCGTATCTTAACCATTTCCTAACATTTCCAAACCATTACCTAACCATTTATTAACCATTTCCTACCCATTTATTAACCATTTCCTAACCATTTCCAAACCTTTATGTGGTATCTATAATTTTTATTTGAAAATTCCACAAATGTGGTTGGTGCTAAGAGATCCCGGAGTCAAAATGAAATTTTTAAGAAAACTCAGCTGAAAACGTTATTTGCAAGGCTAGTATTCAGAGCAAGAATACACGTATCGAAACAATGTTCTACTTCCCGATGATATTCAGTCCCAACGAGCTATACAAAAAATTATGTGTAGACAGTCAAAATCTTATAAAAAAAATTTATGCTAACATGACGTTTTGTTTTTTTGACGCATCTCTTATTCCAACCAGCACCTTTAACTCTGACCTTTATTCTATCGCAACTTAATCTTTGAAAAAAATAAACTCTTAACGATTCGCCATTCCCGATAAAGTCATTCTCAGAATGAAAATGAACAAGGAAAAAAAAAAAACCAAAAGCCTAAAGCTCACCACCAAATAACTTCCTCCACCTGTGTGTGTCTCTTCAATTAGTGTCAATCTGGGTGCAATCGAACCTCTTGGAACCTTAAATGTCTTTTTGTGCTTCGGTAGAATCCAATTTTGCTTGTTATTTTGTATTTTTTTTATTACTATTTGGCCCACTGATACCGATAGCAACTTTATCAAGAGACATCTCTGCGTCGTCGGTCGTTCGTCGGCAAAAGTTCCCCCCAAAAATGGTTTCGCAACCGATGGACGGGTCCGATAATATTTTAAACGTTTATGTTAACTTGTTTTGGCAATCCGATGGATCCAAATTTGTTTTGTCCCAATGAAAAAGATCTTTGTCGAGACTCTCGCAACAGAGATTTCTGCCTTTTAACTGGGATTATTGTCGCCCATTCGTGAAGCAGCATCGAAGCGACGCCGGCCGTCCAGGCACCCGTCATTGATTGAGGGTATATAAACGAACATGTCCGACTTTTGGCCGGCTTTTGCTTTGGCATGACATCGTCAATCCTCTCTAGATACACGATGATATTGGATGGCATTTCATCGTGCGCGCGCGAACCTTCCTTTATGTTCCTTTTCGCTGCTGCTGTTACTGGATGGTGTTGTTTTTCTGGGATGCTGGTTCTGGTAATGCGGCTGGATTGGGATTGGTATTGGGATTCATTCCAAAGCCAGCATCATCATTGTCGATTTCCTTAATTTTGTCTGTTCGGTTGGGTTCTACGGTGCCCGAAACCTGGCGGCTGCATTGATGGCATGGCGCCAGCCGAAGAACAATAGTTAAGAACACGTTGCACAGACACATGAACACACATATACAAACGGAAGATGTAGAAGAGATGTTTCGGCGACCAACAGGTTTGTTCCGACATTGTGAGGCTTTGGCCGCAGCAGCTTAAGGTTCAGGGGGCGCGATTTATAAAGTTTTGTTTTCGTTTGTTTTATTTTCAGTTTCTTGAGGTTGTCCTTGTTTTGTTTTTTTTTTATTTTATTTTTTTTTTAAATACTCGCCGCATCTACATAAGTCAAGATGGTTTTGTAGATGCATCGGCGGGGTCGGTCGGGGAGAAAGTTAACTTGGACACACAATGTGCGGTAAGAAATGTGGCTAATTAAACCTATATAGAGGGGCACAGCAGCAGCAGAAGCAGCACAAACTGATGCAACCAAAGCCATGTGAATTCTTAATGTTCCTCACAGAGGCTCACGAAAAGTGTGCATTGCAATCAGGGGAGACACTTTTGAGTCAAGAGCACAGAGATAACATATCGTCGGTCGGTGTGGTGTGCTGTGGACTCTTCTTAATGTGCCATTCCTAAGCTCACACACTTAACAGTCACCAAATATTATAGCTTATATCAATATTGGCAGCCTCAAGGAGACAATTTTGAAAGAGAATTGATTAAGGTATTTATATTCTTGTCTCATTAACAGAAACCAAAGGCTATATTGGCTGAGTAAGCCAATGACTCACAAAATCAAAAAGCTGTCTAAAAATTTAAAATTCTTTTACATCGAAATTGAAAGCACTTTGTCCTTAAAACAATGGTTTAGACGAAAGGATGAATGAGTACGTATGTATGTCCACTATCCCAACATCTCGTGACGTGAAGTAGGTACATAAGTAAAACTATATCAATGAACAACATGACAGGGTAACAAATTCACAACTTGGGAAAAATCCGATAGCCAAACACTATTCTATTTATTGCTCCAAAAAAAACACAATTTTGTCTGGGCGGTTCAGCTAGTATATTAATATATTCGAAAATTCAAAAGATGAAAAATATTGGCCTTATTTTCAGGGCTTTTTTTCTTCAGTAGAAACTCTTTAAAAAAAAAAAAATAAATTAAAATCGAGGTAATTTTTGAGATTCGAAATTAGTAACGGAAGTATTTTAGTCTACTAGACTAGGTCTAATAAACTTAAACTTAAACTTGGTTGTAGCACTTAATTATTGTTAATTCAAATCTTATATCTTAAACATTATAGTTTTTGGCTTTTAAGAGTAATTTTTTTTCCCAAAAGTTTTCAACTAACATTTCCTGTGATCCTTGAAAAAATTCAATTTGTGGACATTTTTGAAGAAAATCAAATCAATCACGAGGGCACATTAAAACTTAATATACACAAATATATATTCTTTAAAAGAGTGAGAATCAACAAGAACGAACATCTTTTCTATCATATTTATCAATTTTAATTAATTTTAAATTAAGTAACTATGCAGGTACATATTAAAAGGCTACAAGCTAGAAAGAGAATATTAATTTCACAAATTTCCGTTAATATTGAAGTTCTGTTATACTGAAACTTTGAAACCATGGATTTTATGTTTAAATCTTTGAAAGCTATCTCGTAAAATAAGAATAGTTACATTAAATTTTATCCAAAAATTCATCATTTTTGAGGTACAATTCTAAGTCGAAAAAAAAATGAAATAACATCGTCTTTTTTACGTACGTACTATAATCTGTTTAATATCTCACGCTCTTCAGGTTTATTTAAATTTGAAAATTAAATTAAATCCAAGAAGAAAAAAAAATATATATATCTGCTTTGAACACTGAATATAAAATAAACTCTTCTCCCGTTGGCAGTGGCGGCCGGGGGCAAACCTCAGCCTCACCGAGAGAGCGAGGAAAAGACATTGACTTACGGGTTACACCCTTATCATGTTGAAAATTTGTTTAACTGCGTCGGAGTCGAGTCATTTATGCAAATAAGCCCGCAATGTCATCATCAGCGCCCATATATATATAGTATAAATGTGTATAATCGTGTATATATGTAGGTATATATTGTATACATTCGCTTTATCTGGAAGCCTTTAGAGCTTATCGTGGTGACGGTGAAAGGTAAATTGAAACTTCAAATTAACGAATTTGCGCGTTCAGAGGCGGAGACCATGTTTTTTTTTTTTATTCGTTTTCGTTTATCGTTGAAAAAGTCATAAACAAACCCCAGAGCGAGAGTTTTATCACCCAAAAATCTAGAATTGAGTTTTTAAATTTAAATCACAAGTGGAAATCTCGGTTGTGCAAATATGTAGCAGCATCCCGGTGAATAGGGGGATAATTGTGATATAGATACTTCCGCTCAAAAGACATCTAAGTGGCTATGTATGGCAATATATCGTAATGTCGTTAAACAATATCTCCAATAATTTTGGACACGTGAAGCAGATTTGAGAGGGGCAGCAGCAACAGCAACCCCTGGACAGTAATAAAATATTGCAAAGTATTTCCAGAATAAAGTATGAAATAGATCCCAGTTAAGATTTGACATGCTTCAAAATCCGCATCCAATTCGAAAATTCCGTTTGTCATACCTCATACGTTTGATACAAAAGCTTCATGTAGAATACATAGATACATACAACCCTTAGGATTTGTTTTCCTGGTGTTTTTTTCGGGGGAGGGAGGATTATCTATTTCTATATATCTACCGCATAACACCCACCGAGAATAATGAACCGTTTTAAATTCTATTCGCTACACTTGGTGCAAATTAAATATTTGTAAGGACACCAATGACATTTGTCATGGTTTGACAATTTACTTTTGATTTGACATTTCTCTATTTGTTTTGTTTTTTTTTTTTTTCTGTGGGGGAGATTTAAATTTTTTTTTTTTATTTTTTTGGGCATAAATTGAGAATTAATATCCCCATAAAAAATATCAAACTACTTCTATTCAAAATATGGCTATAAGCTGCCACAGTTCAAAATGTAAATAAAAATCCATAAATAAATAAAAGTGTGAACTCTACTTTATTCGTTCTGTCTGTCTCTGTCGCTTATTTTTTGGTGTGAAATACAATCATGACACAAAAGTTGGACGGTCGGTTGACTTTGGATCGGGCTTCGGCATTTTATTTTAGCTTTCAGGAGCTCAGTCTGGTTGGTTGGTTGGCTGGTTATTTAAAATACCTCTATAAAAATAGCAAAAACAAAAAAAAAAACAAAAATCCGGCTCCAGTGTATTAAATAAATAAAATCGCCGCGAAAAGCAAACGACAAATAGCTCAGGAGGGGTGAAAATGAATTAAATTAAACGATCCAAAGCCACCACCCAAAATGTAGCCACAAAAGTTTCCTTTCTGTTGTCGTCCTTCACAGTTAGCGTACCTACCATACCAACGAGCAGGAGCAGCGATTCGTATTCCAACGAATACCTTCTATATGACAGTCTGATTTCCGCACTGATTAATGTGGTCGTGGAGTAGGTATAAGTATCGGCGAGGCGGCGACGACGACAACGGCAACGCAAAGCAGCGTTAAGCGTGTGGATGCGGGTATTTAAATGACAACAGTTTTTTTTTTTTTTATTTTTTATTATTCTGTCTCTGTGTGGTTTAAAATGTGTTTAAAGAATTAAAAGCTGCAGCAGTGGGTGGTGGCTCGATGATGGGAGGGTGATTTATGCGACAACAACGGGGGTGGTTTTTGTTTTGACTTATTTATTGGTTTTAGATGTAAAATAATGTTTTACAAAATTATTTTTGTCATCTTCTTTGCCAAGGGCAAATATTTACATGGTGTAAATATAAGATTAGCAGCTTTGAATTGTCATAGTGATTGCATAGAGGGTTGGTTTCTGATGGTCATGAATGGGAAATCAGTTTAAATATCAATATAAGAAATTTAGTTAAACAAATCAGGAAATCAAGAAGTACTTTTATGAGATTAGTCTCTGCAATATACAAGTGTATATTGTACAAGTGCCAATAAGGAAGGTAATTTTGATGAAAAGAATTAATTTCCTACAAAATAGTAATTTTTTTTTGCAGTTCAATCTGAAGGTTAAGTTTCTTATATAGTATAAGCAACATTCAAAAAATTGTTCTTCACATAGAAATAAGAAATTTTATTAGGCTAACAGAAACAAAGATATTTTATACACACAATATGGCGATCAAAAGGTAAGTTTCACGTGCGACAAAATAAGAGTTGTAGGTTGGTACTCTCTTCGAATGAATGAAAAACTACTCAGTCACTCATATGCACTGGACAAATTGATCAGTTGAATTAAATACATGAGTACGGAAAATGAAAGTTGTTGGTACTCCCATTCGAATGAATGAAAAACAACTTACTTAGTCATTCATATGCATTGGACAAATTGATCAGGTGGATTTTATGAGTACGAAAAATGAGAATTGTAGGTACTCCCATTCGAATGAATGGAAAAACTACTCAGTCACTCATATGCACTGCACAAATTGGTCAGGTGAATTACATGAGTACGGAAAATGGTAGTTGTAGGTACTCCCATTTCAAAATGGCGACCAACAGGTGAGTTTAATGTGCGCAAAAAATTAGAGTTTTAGGTACTTCTTTTCAAATTAATGAAAAAACTACTAAATGCACTGGACCAATTGGTCAGGCGAATTTCACGGTTGCGAAAAATGAGAGTTGAAGGTACTCCCTTTCGAATTAATGAAAAAAACGTCTGAGCCACTAATATATTAATTCACTTATTGAACTGGACCAATTGGTTAGGTGAATTTCACTGGTACGAGTAGTGGGAGTTGAAGGTACTCCCTTTCGAATGAATGAAAAAATGGTATCAACTTTAAGACAGTTAAATAATAATAATTTTATCAATAGGGTATTGTCACTCATATAGAAATTTACTAAATCCAATTGTTTAGGTTGATTTCACGATTGCGAAAAATGAGGGTTGTAGGTAGGTACTCCCATTTAGTAGAAGATCCCGCAGTAGGACGACCTACCCCCATCGAGTAACCAGATAAAGCCTAGTACATACTTGTGAATCATGTCGTGAATCCATACAAATTTGCATTTTTGTTCACCCGTGAGCGTGCTCGTGAAGCCATGACAAAAAGTGGAGAGTTTGCGTTCACGAGCGGTGAACCATATTCACGCGCAAAATGTACGGGAACTCTTTGATTTTTGGTGTAGCTTTGACAATTTGACCATAAAAGCTGCAAAAGTCAAGCTAATTGTGTCAAAAAATCACTTTCTCCACTGATGGTTGTTCACTTCACGAGGAAGTATCTACTAGGCTTAAGGAGTATACAACTTTTTAGGTAGTGTCTAAACTAACGCAACGCATGGGTTGGATAGATGTTGGAGAAAAAAATCACCTACAATTATTATGATGATGTTTTCTAGAAATAAATTTTATAGTTTCGAGAAGCAGATAAGAAATTAAAAGACCCGTGTAAAATTTTCGATTTAATCTTTTTTTTTGGCTAAGTGAATTTTTTTTGAACAATATGCATTTTTGTTTCATCAATTTTTGTTAGATTTTTATTTTTTACTCTCATTGGTATTTTCATTTAAAACAGCATCTATTAGGAGTAGTTACAATCTCAGTTTCCGATATTTTGAAATTTCTCAGAAAACAATTCTAATAGTTTCAGAGAAATGACAGCAAATTTGGGGATTGAATGTATAACCAAAATGTGAGTAAGTGGATGAATAGGTACAAGTATCATTAAATCGAATTCTAAAGTCTGGCAGTTTTTTTTCTCAGCCTGTTACGCTAAAATTGCCAAAAAGGCGCTCAGATTTTTCTGATTAGCTTTAATAATATTTTTGTTGAATTTTTCGGTCCTGCACCATAACCATCGATATGTTCTTAATAGAGCTCCCTATTACACGGATATTTAAAAACACGGATACACGTGTTCTTATAATATCCGGATATAAATCCGTGTATTTCGTGTATCCGTGCATCCGTTCGTCCGTGTGTCCGTGTGTCCGTGTATCCGAAGATCCGTGTATTTTAAATAATCCAATCATCACTGGAGAGGGCCAAATTTATGGGATTTTTTTGATAAAAATACGACAACGACTTGGTAGTCGAATCTGTCAGTGGGTTTAAATTTAGAATTATATAATTTTTTCTTTAAAAATCGATTTTTTTTTTTGGAAAATCACCAAAAATAAAAATCTATAATATCCATTTTCCCTCAAAATTTTGAGCTGTTAGCCCACGCCTTGAAAAATAAAAATCAAAAACCATTCCGTATATTAAGAATCCGTGTAATAAAGATCCGTGTATGCTTAATATCCGGATACACGGATATTAAGCAAATAAATACACGTTTTTTAAAAGAACGGATTTTTATTTGCGTGTAATAATTACACGGAGTCCGTGTACCCGTGTTTTTCAAATACACGGACTGAATCGTAGGCTCTAGTTCTTAACTATGAGGGCGGGAGACATTTCGGAAATCTTTTTTCGCACGACGCTCCAAAAGTTTGGTACATAGAAATGAACTTTTGACAATATTTTCAGGCCGTTTATAAACAGAATATGGACATTGTGGAGTTTTGCCTTTATTGCTCGTAAATCATAAGTTTTATCAGTCAAACTTAGGTTCTGGACCAATTCAGGGGGTTTTCAGTAACATACTTATTGTGAGACACACGGTTAACAGATCACCTTTATATTCTGGTACCCACTGTTTGCCAAACAGTTTTAATATGGCATTTTCTAAGTCGTATAAGTGCAAGTCCAACATTAGTCTTTTCTTTCACATTCTCTACGCATTTGAAAACCATGCATTTTAGACTTCTTTCTAATTTTTTCTCAAGAGTTATTATAACAATAATTACATTTTGATCGAATGCTTGCATATACGTGTTGTTTTCTGGGACAAAATAAATTTTAATGCCATTGTAGGTACATAATTGCGCACAATAAACCATCTCTACGCATTCAACTAATCGATATTTTGTTTTTCATTTTCTGGTTTTTTTTATGAGACGCCCTTTCCCAAATCCCAAATCCCTACCCATCAACTGAAATAAGTAATTAAGACGTAAGACCTTCATCTCGTATCATATGGAATGTGCTTGAGAGAAAAACCTCATATACGAGTATCTAGCAAAATCCACTCATCACAAAGTACTTCCCATTAATGGTGTTCCTCCAGCAGCCCAAAGTGATTCGGCTGAGCCATCATGTGAGTATAGTGCGCGAGTCCGCAAGCAAAGTGCGACGAGTCACATCCCAATTTTCTCCTTGAAATTGAAGAACGAGAGGAAGCACAACATTTATATGAGCGATGGAAGAATTTACTTCTCGCTGATTATCGCATGCCACCATGTTAGTTGCGGCCGCGAAGAAGATACTGCAACTCCACACGAAATTAATTCGATTTGGGGGGTTCTTCTATATATCTTGAGAAGCTGCTGCTGCTGGCTGGCGCTGTACCTATAGCCGGGCCAGGCCAGGCCAAGCCAAGCCAAAGGAAAAACACATATAGCGTTTTGTACAAACACGTAAACCGCCGCGCCGCCGTCGTCGCCGCGCAGGTTGTTCGTTCAGCCACAGTCGTGTCGTTTTGTTTCCCGCCTCACATTGCTAACAAGAGACCTCCCGCAGATAATTGCCCAACATATCTGGAAGGTTTCGCCCATCGCAAGTCTCTGCACCATAACCAGATCCATGAGAGATTCCTTTTTGTTGGTCGTCGTCTCTTATTGAGAACCCACAAAGGCACTAAGGCACCAAGTTTAATGGTTTTATGTTTTAGATCTGGTGAGGAATGACGAGGGATGTGTTTCGAAATGAGAAGACAGAGGGGTTGGCAGGGGGGAGCACGGGACGTGAACGAGACCGCTCATCTTTTCATTCTTTTTCGGCGTCGACCAAAAATCAACAAGAACATTAAAGTTATTGATGATACCTTTGGCATAATCATTGTGGGTTCCCCAATTGAGCATTAGAAAGGATGGACCTGGTTAACGGGGGGGGACGGAAACGGACAGCTGGGGGAGCATATAGCCGAGCGTCGATTTCCGTCATGATTTACGGTGCGCGTCTGTCAGTGTCTAATTAATACATTTTCAAAAATTATTAAGTTGAGTTGTGTTGCTTTTGGGCGACGAAAGAGGTAATCATATATAAGCTATACATGATATGCTGGCTGAACCCGAAGCTGCTATTCGGCGGCGCCGCCGCTGCCGCACTACCGCACCACCACGCCGTGTGTGGCTGAACATAATGAGCTCCATATCCAAACACTTTCAAATCAAGGAATGACCAACTATTGTTACGGGGCTTATGCATAGAAGGAACATCATAACAGACAGGCGATTTTTGTTGTTGTTTTGTTAGTTTTTTTTTGATGGACTATCAGAGACTTGTGGTGACAGTTTAAACATGATTAGATTTTAATCTCGACAATTAAGTATTCACTTTTTGATGCCCCGAGATCATATTATATGAGTAGGTATAATAACTCGGACACAGCCGCCATTGATTGCATCACCTTGTTGTTTGTATGGCGCCAAGTAAATTGATCACGTTGCGGTCGATGAGGGTAACTCCTTCTTTTCGTGATGTGTTTAAGGAATACTAATAATTTAACAAATCATCATCAGAAAACTGGTCTGTTTTTTTTATAATACGATTTTTTTTTAATAAGACTATAACTTTAAACATTTTTAATACCTCATATTTTGAATAGGTCAAGGAACTTGATTTTAAGGAAAATAAGGTTAGGTTTCGTTAATTAATTTGATAATAAAATTCGAGATGTAAAAAATCCATAACTTCTTGAAATACAAACAAGAGTTGGTCCTTATAATTTTTTTTTATCATCTTCTTTTAACACACAGAAAAATAATTACTAACCGAGAGCGTTTTTCAGGGGTTAAAAAATGTGTTAAAAATTACGTAGTCGAGGGTTAAAATTTCATAGTTCACTACATATGTATGTTAATTCTAACCTAACTAAAAACCTAAAAAGGTTATATTAATGCAGAAACTTGGTCAGGATTCGCAATTTTTAAGATCCTTTATTATAAACGAGTAGCTTGCTTAAATCAAATAATTATTTTTAGTTAATTTCACTCTGAGTAGATTTGGTTACTATGAGCGAATTAATTAGTTATTGAAACCGATCAAACTAAGCAAAAAAAAACCTTATAAAATTTAGTACACTTTAACCGAATCAGTGGGTAGTAGATTTAAATAATTTTTTAACCGATTTGACTCGTTTAATATAACCTGTGCCTACGTTCTGTTACTCTCGCATCGATAAAATCAGTCGAGAAACGATGAAATTTGAAACAAATCATATGAGTTTTGTTTCATTTTCCACCGTTTCTCGACCAATTTTATCGATGCGAGAGTTACAGAACGTAGGTACTGGTGAATTGGCAGATTGTATATTAACAATGTTTGTTATTTAACTTAACCGAGTTTAACTTTGTTTTTAACCGATCATTTTTTTGAGTGATATTTTGGTAGAAAATTCCACATGTTTTCAAAAACTTTTAAACTACATTTGCACATACAAGAGTTAGTATTAAAAATGAATAAAACAAATTGTATGTTAGAAACCAACGAATTTTATGTTTATGTTTTATTTGAAAGGCCTAGAAGTCCAGTTTTGATGACTGGCTGAGTTTGAGTAATGGCAAGGGTTAAATTAACTTTGAAGGCACTGGTCGCTTGCGATTTATTGGCATAGACCTGCGACTTGAGGAAACCCTATAAGAAAAATCTAAACGGATCAAATCGTGAACTTGTGGCCAGCTCAATATTTTTAATAATTTTTCTGTGATCTCATGACACAAAATTTGACAACGCCTCAATGGTTAATTCTATACTCTACATATGTAGGGTAGGGCGGGGATAGTTCGTCCACTTTTTACTTGAAGTCTCATAATTCTCAAACTACTCATAGATACAACTATGGAGCTGGTATCAAAAGAAAGGATAAACTTCTGGCTTCTAAATGAAATCTTAAAAATTTGAAAATATGTAACCGCAGAAGAATAAAGCTACTTTAAATGGATCAAGTGCAAATGGGCCAACTTGCCCCTACAGCGGGGCAAGTTGGCCCAGTGTGTGGGGTTAGTTAGACCAAGCCCTGAAAAGTGGCAAAGCAAGTCTCATAAAGGTAAACAAATCCAAAATTTTATAAGGAATTTTATTTAAAACGGTCAAACAAACTAAACAATAAATTTTAAATAAAACTTTAAAAATAAATATAATAGAAATATATTAAGGTTTAAAATAAGTTTTGGAATCGTAATCGCTGTTGTAATTGACGCATCGAAGAAGGACCCATCTCCGGCTACTGTTTAGTTTTCATGAGCCCACTTTCTGCAAGTATGGTACTGTATATCCACTCCTAACCTAACAATCTTTCAGCGAATGATTCGATCCACATTAGGCAAAAATATCCCAGTTCCTCTTCTTCTTCAGAACTTTATTTTTGTAATAAAAAACCCCCTGGGCCAACTAACCCCACACCTGGTTTGAGAAGCATATTTAGTCATAAATATAAAAATACTCAAAACTGTTAATTTAACTCACAAAATATGAAAAAAACAATATATTTTCACTTATAAAAAAACTTTACCACAGTCCTTCATCCTCGATTTTTCACTAGGAAAATAAAAAAACTATCCTATCCGCATTTCTTACTTTTACCCTCGAAAAAGAAAAATCTGTATGTGGTTTACCTTCTGCCCCGTGGCCCAACTAGCCCCGCTCTACCCTACATGCAGCAAGATCCCACTCCGCGGGGAGCTAAAACCTGAGCACTGCAAGAGTGCCTGTATGCCGCAATTCAATAAGAATTGCAAAAAATCAAATCACGTCAAATGCGTTTGCAGGAAAATTGACTGCCGTTGATCAAACCGGTGCACAAAGGACGATTACAAATCTGATGTCAAAAATGGAGATCACTTAACGATCAAATTGACTTGATTTGAAGTTTTTTAAAACGGCCAGGTCCATTAAGCTCGGGTGATGGTATCAATCCTATTGCTGAATGCATCCTCAAGCACTGACTTCAACAATTTCCGGATGAGCTTTATGAAGTCTATATGACAATTTAACGAAATCTTTTACAACAAGGATTTATTCATCAATGTAATAAAATATAACTTTACAAAAATGTTCAACTTCGATCCATAAACTCATTGAAAACCCTATAGAAGTGATAGCTTCGTTAAACTAAAAGAATGAAATGGGCAGATTCTTAAACTGGATCATGAGTGTTGTTGGTGTATAGGTGAATTAAGCTGTTTAAAATTTGTTAGATAGTTCAACACTTTAAATATTACTGAGATGACAAAATATAGTATTACAGCTAAAGGCGTTTATTATTTAGTTGAGATCTGAATAGGTCACTAGGTCTGAGAAGTCATGCCTATCATTTTTAATTTAATGCTAAATTTTTTAAACTGACCCCATTATATTATACTCATAACCCATTGCACTGTTACTAGAAACAAAAACAAATATTTTTTATTGTTTTTCGAATAAATATTTTCCGAAGAGATCTCTTACTGACAGTTTAAATATTTATAATATACATCCTCTTTAGATAAAAAAAAAACAGTACCATGATAGGACACAATTAAATGTCGTGTTTTCGTCGTCGTGGCAATTTATATTTTTATTCAGTTCTTTCTCTGCGCTTCTTATCCTTCACCCATTTCAAGTAGCTTTCTTATCCCAGTTGTGTCAGTTGTTATGTTCTGTCGTCCCCACTTGGGGCATATTTCCGGACAAATATTCAAATCCCGAATGGACAAGCAAACAAACAATTTCTGAAGTGTTGCGTTGTCAAAGAAATTGCTTCTTCCTGCCGGCATGTCACCTAATATGTCCTCCTTTCCTTCTGTTACTCAAGAGCTCCTCAACTCTGCTCTGCTCTCATAAAATGATACAAAAAAAAAAGAAAAAAATTGGAAAATATTTGCTTTTCATTTTCATACATTGCAAACTTTTATTTCACTTAGTTTGAATGGATTTTCAGCGTTGGCTTGCTGCTGTGGGCTTTGTTGAACCGTGTATGGTATGTATCTATGGTAGGTTTGTATTTTTATGCAACTTAGGCCAGTTTGAGCCTGTGGGAAAAATTCATAAGGACATCTCGTTAGCTCTCTCTTTTGCTCACTCTTTATAAAGGTACCCCTTGTTGTTGTTGTTGTTGTTGTTGTTGTTGTTTTTTTTTTAAGTTCCTCGAAGAAGAAGAAGGAGTATTTGCTAAGCTTTTCTTTTTAAGTCCTTTGTGTAGCGATACAGTGTCAAGAACCTCTTAAAATGGACACCCTATTAGGAGACCGGAATTCTGTCTCAAGTCACCATATATGTATACAATGCGCATATTCTTGAAGGAGCTGCTGTGTTGTCATTGCAATGGAAGAAGAAATATTATAATGGATGCCATTGCAGCAGCAGGTCCTGATTGTTGGTACTGGTGTTGAATGGTGTAGTATCGTGCAGTATGCATAGGTGTACAATGTACAATATACAACGTGTACGTAAGGACTTGTAATGCATACATATACCCAACCCAGTCGGTGGCTCGGTGTGAATAATTAACGACATTTAAATGAGGTTGAAAAAGAGTAGGCATATATTTGAGTTTTTTTAGCTTCAAAGTGTCCTGATGGAAGAAGAAAATATAAAAAAATCACCACACCAGCCAGCATAAGTGTAAGGAAAATTCTAATTAAGGATTTTTTTTTCTTCAAACCAATCTCGATAAATTTTCTGTGCGATAGATTTGCCTTGATGGCAAGCAAAAGCTATTCGAAATTTCTATTAATGTGAACTAGAAAACTTAGAAGATTGTCAATTGAACAATTTATTGTATATATTTCTGACGAAGAAATTCTTTTTAATTTTTTAATTTTGACACCCCTGATTGATCTTCTCTTGCGCAAATTTATTTTTCACTTCCCTTCGAACAAACTTGATACAAAATATTTAGCCATATTGTGATTTTCACCCGAAAAATATTTCACCTCAAAATTTTTGTTCGCCCGGAATTCTAATAGCTATATGTTAGTTTCGACCGATGAAATTTCCTTCGCCTACTAAAAAAAGCTTTAAATGGCATTAAATTCAGCTTGAAATGAATGTTCACAATAAGGGGAAATTTTCGAACAGGAAATTTCGGGAGAAACTCACAATAGACGAAAAGTGAAACTTACAATTAGACTGATTTAAAATTTGTATTATTCAGATTTTTAATTCTGGTAGTCTTCTTCAGAAAAGTATACCTAACCGAAAGAAATAACAAGAGTTCGACAGCATTGATATAATGCTGAGCTGCATATTCTTGTAACTGCTGTTTATGTGCAACACAATCTGTTCGTTCGGCTGGAAGATAAGGCTGAAATAAACTTCTACCACTAAAAGTCCGGAATAAATTATGGAATACAAAATAAAATAAATTTTTCAACTTTTATAATGTGACTGAGGTAAAATACGTTTTACCAGACAATGCCAAGATTTCGACCAATTCTAAGATCTCAATCAATCCTTAGATTTCGACCAATCCTATAAGACTTCAACCAATCCTAAGATTTCGACTAATCCTAAGATTTCGACCAATCCTTAGACTTCGACCAATACTAAGATTTCGACCAATCCTAAGATTTCGATCAATACTAGGATTTTGACCAATCCGAGGGTTTAAAGTAACATGAGACAATTTCCACACTACTTTTCTAGTTTTTCAGAAAAAATTCACAAAAAGAAAATAGAGTTTTAATGTTTTTTTGAGGAATTTAACTTTTTTTTGGGTTACTGATGTACAATTTGTAAAAAAAAAATAATATTCAATAAATAAATACCTTAAATAAAATCTCGTATATGGCTTAAATGATTTTTTTACAATTTTGAATCCGCAAAACAAATTTTGGGTGTGGGTATGTACAAATAACTAAAATAAGTGTAAGTATGAGGGTTTGTTGGTGTATGCTTACGCATTCCTGATATCGAATACAAAATTCTAGCAGAGGCCTAATTACGTAAAACGAAAACGATCAAACTATGAACGTTTTAACAATAACTGTTCCTTTCATTTTCTACAGATGCGCAAGAGATAGGTTTTGTCCAAAACGATATCGTCCGATCGTTTTCGTCTTCCGGAATGAGGTCGGGAGTTAAAAATGGTTATGCATCAAAATTTTATATCAGGGGTATGTACTTACTTTAAATCCGTTATTAAAAATTGTATATTATGCTCGTAATTTTTTCCTAAGTCTAAACACTTTAATCTTGACGATCCGATTAAAACAAAACCATGTTGTGTTTATACCTATGTACATCATGTACAATTCTTACTTTAATGAACAACAATTCACTATTGAGTGCTTTTCATTTCATCACCGGTTGCAGCAGAGCTGTCCTTCCGTCATATCGCCGTCAGTCGATGCTTAATCGCATTTATCCCGCGCTTTCATTTTGAGATGTTTATCAGGCATTTCCCTCTCAAACAATTATTATACCGACATCTTTAAGAACAAAAGCAATTAAAAGAATTAGTAGACCATCGTATATCAGTAAGATGCCTTAAGTCTTGACCATGCACTTCAAGTACCTACATATAATGCTTGTCTTAGATATATAGGAGAGTGTGTATGCATATCTTAATAATGGATTCAAGTCCAACACGACAAAACCCAAGATCCTGTATACATATACCTACTGTATTTCCGCACAGTATAATAGTGCTTTGGCAATTTTGACAGTATAAACACAGCACGCCGATTATGTTAATGAATATACAATATAATTAAACAAAAGCAATAGAGGTAGGTATACAAGCGGCACTTGTGATCTTAATTAGATTGTCAACGTTTTTAAGTGCCCGCCTGGCTTTTATGTAAAAGAATGAGAAAAAAGGGAAAAAAGGATTTTTTTTTCAATAGGATGAGGATCATACCTCCATTATTAACCAAAAACCAGCCCCTTCATAGCACATATACTTATGCCATATTTAATAATGAAGAAAACTGTATAAGGAAAAAAAAATGAGTGTTTAACGAAAGCAAAAAAAAACTTTTATTTTTATTAATAGGAAAAACACAGATTTTTGATCGAACTTTGTTGAAAATTAGGAAGATGTATGTAGGTATCTTTAAACCAAAACAACAGATTTTGAAGCAGATGTTGTTATCATCAAATCTGCAATCGTCTTGTTTGGTTAAAACCTGTTTGATCAACTTTAATCAAAACTTTGCAAAACAAAAATGCTATAAAAACTAAACATTCCAAATTGTATTAATTCGAGATCACTAAACATTCCAACATTTGATAAGAACAGGATTTTCTGCATTTCGTCCCTCATCTCACGAACTGACGTACCTGCTTTTTTAACATCTTAGAAAAATGCATTTTTAACCTATAGTTCTAATTCAAAATATTCAATCGATCATAAAATTTAAAAATAGAAACAATCCAGTTAACAAAACGATAAGAACAAATTCCTTCTAACAAGATCCAACACCTTTAAAAACGTTTTTGTGCAATGTAAAAAAACAGATACGTCAGTTCGTGAGATAGAGGACGATTTGTGAGTATTTTGAGAATGAGATTAAAAAGATAAAAAAAAACAAATGTTAAAAAAAATCCAAATACATATTATGTATTTAAAAGAAATTTCAAAAATTAAAAAAAAAAAATACAAATACTTATGTATATATTTTTAAAAAAATATAAATGTTTCAAAAATATTAAAATTTAGTTTCAGATCAATCATAATATCCTAACTCAAAACAAAATTAGGGCCATCCTTTGATCAATTCCAAATACATATTTAAAAAAAAATCCAAATATTAAAAAAAAATTGCAAATATGTAAATAGATATTAAAAAAATATAAATATAAAAAAAAATAAATATAAAAAAAATATAAATATAAAACAAAATTCAATTTAAAAATTAATTCCAAATATTAAAAATAAAATTCCAAATATTTAAAAAATATATTTCAAATATTAAAAAAAACACCCAAATATTCAAAAAAAAAACCCAAATATTAAAAAAAAAAAAAAACAAATATAAAAAAAAAAAACAAATATTAAAAAAAAAAAACAACTATTAAAAAAAAACCCAAATATTAAAAAAAAAAACCATATATTAAAAAAACCCAAATATTAAAAAAAAAAAAATATTAAAAAAAATAACAACATTTCAAAAATATTACAAATATTTAAAAAGATTAACAAAAAATCCTAATATTTTAAAACATTTCCATGTATGTATTTAAAAAAAAATTATAAATATTTTAAGAAAAATAAATAAATTAAATAACAAATATTTAAAAAATATTCCAAATATTAAAAAAAAAAATATTCCAAATATTAAAAAAAAAATATTCCAAATATTAAAAAAAAAATATTCCAAATATTAAAAAAAAAATTACAAATATTCAAACAAAAATTCGTATTTATAAAAAAATACAATTATACATATAAAAAAAAAAAACAATACAAATATAAATAAAACACAAAGATTAAATAAACAAAAAGTAATCAAAATATTTTAAAGAAAATAATAAAAACATTTAAAAAAAAGTCAGAAAGAGAAAGTTTTTCAAAAATATTAGTGCCCGTTTTTAAAGGGTGTCCCCTTTTTTTACGCAAGACATATGATAGTTCATGGTTCAGTTTTTGTGTCAATTCAACTTTGTAAGCATGGAGACGCAGATCTTATGTAAGTGATTATGAATAAGGATTAGACAACTTTTTGAAATTTACAATTCTTGTCAAAGAATTGATGTTCCTGCCTCCTGGGGGGTTATTCTGTAACACGATTATCGTAAGACGATATCGTTTGAGCGATAGTGATGTCTTTATTGGCTTCACGTACATAAGTCGATAATCGTCGAAACGCTATCGTGAAAACGACAGCGTTTGGACGATAGCTAAATTGGTATCGTTTGCATTAATTTTGAAGTTTTTAAGTGACTGTAGTTGAATGATTGAGATGCCACTGTAATTTCACTTCTTGTGTGTTATCTGTTGGATTGAAAAATTTTATTAAAAATGTTTCGGCCAAACAACTTTGGCGCGCTATTTGTCGTCAGTCCAAATCTTTCTCCATGTTCTAATGCTCTTTGTGGGGAGCCCATCGGCATCCAACTTTGCAGACAAATCAGCCCCCAATTTGCTGATTTCATTTTTGAGTTGGACGGAGTTTGGCTTATATCCCCTGGCCAAATCGGGATGTTCATCCATAAACGAAGTTCAAATCGCAATTTGAGATTGCGTGACTGCCCTATTAAGTATTTGCATTTATATAAATTTGTAAAAATATAACGAAAAAAACAATTTTACATTTTAAAATGATTTTTCTTTATTTTCAATCGGCACCAAACACATAACAACAAACACTAAAAATGCATTTCATTGACAATTATGACAGCCAATTTGACTTTTCAACTACAGTTAGTGTTTCTGAAATACCCCAAAAGCTCTCAAACTGCGAACGATAGACGAGACGATAGTGGTCGAGTTACGTGAAGCGAATAATGGACGATCTCGTCGACCGACGGTTATCGTTTTGACAATATCGTTTAGTAAATAACGGAATGACCCACCTGGACTTTCACCAACACTCTCACTGGTTCGAAATTGTCATTTGAACGGTTTGTTTTTGGACTACCACTGTGTTCATTATACAGTCGCCCTGATTTTTTTTTTTTTCAATTTAACAGTTGACGAAGTTAAGTCAATATTCCCACCATACTCAATATTTTTGAAATATTGTTCAACAATGAAAACATGTTTTTCTCTCGTGTGTAATGTTCCATTTTTACTAACCCTAAACTGTCAGCTGTCAATTTTGTATTTTTTTTTGGAGGGCTATTACCAAGACAAATGGCGCCAAATTCAAATCTTGCTTTAATTTTTGGACAACCTTTATTCAACGACTGAATTCTACCATTCAACCTCTAGAAAGCCTTTAAAACAATTTTTAAACCTATATTTGACAGCTGCTTTTTCAAATTGCTTCATAACCAAGTGCTTCATATATGTATGTAGGTCTCACCACAATTTCAATCCAAACGATACCATTTCGTGTCATAGAAAATATATTAGAATAATTAAACATCTACAAGCTGCCAAGTTTCGTTTACTCAAGATTCGGTTGAGGTTGGCTTTATACAGGTTTAACTAAAGTTAAGTTAATGATGATAGGGCTTGGCACCCCTTGAAATAATATCTCCAGCCAAATAATTAATTAAAACGAATTATAAATTAATTCGTATACCATTGGTGGTAGCACCTTTAAGTTGTTGTTGTTGTTGTTCAGAAATTCAATGAAATTGACGGAATAAAGAATGGTCAAGTCTAATAAACTGATATTCTCGTATGAATAATACAATAAATAACAATAATAATAACAAAGTTAAGTTAAGGTTTAAATAAACTTATGTTTGAACTACCACTTTACTAAAAATATCAGTGCTGCTAAGTATCTTTAATAAATTTGATGTGCATTTTTTTTTTATTCATACGACAATTATTATAAAACTTACAGGAATAAACTAAAGGAAACTTATTTAAATTGAAAGTTTCCATTGAAAAATGGAAATTTATAAAATCCTAAATACATTTTATAAATTTCCCCATTTTGACTGGCTACAATTAAATCTTCTATGGAGAGTGAATAAATTAGGGCTTAAGTGAGTTAGATCTTTTCTAAAACAAGACTTCATATAAGCAAACCTGATAAATGTGTCATGTCATTTTTCTACTGCATTTTATATCTTCTTGGACTTTTCACAAGAATGCTGTCGTAATGTGAGAATACGCATGTGCTGTAACACACCAAAGATGGGCACCAAATGGTGGCTGTTTGTTATAAGTGGTCTCTTACAATCTATCAAATGAATGATGTGATGAAAGAATGTTGCACCCAATATATGGCAGTACCACCAGGGACACTTCGAATGCATTTGTATAAGTTGTAACCGATTGATAGATACAAAGACAGCATCACTGCCAAATTCCATCGACAAAAAAAAGCTGCTACAAACGACATACCTAGACCTAAAGCTATACTTGCTGATTTCAATCAGAGTTTGTTTTCTTTCTTATTTAAAATCAGAGTGCTAAGCTCCGACTCTGGCTTAAAATTTCTTCAATTCTAATGCTCTATAAAATAGCTTAGTTTCAAATAAACAAACATTAAACAAAAAAAAAATCTAGGAGCTCTAATAAAAAGTTCAGAGTTATGTTGTTGCCAAAACACTTATTCTGCCTCCCTCAAGCTGATGATGCTGCTGCTGCCGGTGGTGCATTATCAGCGCACTAAATCGCTGTGCTGGCTTTGGAATCCTGATTTTATAATAACAAAAAAAAACATATCTATACCAGCAACCTCATGGGTGAGGAACACTAGTAATTGCTGTAGCCATGGAAATATAGTACGACTTATATCCACCCAGTGCAACAATAACAAAATCTCAAAACAAAAAAAGGTGATCTCCGATGTGCAGCAAAACATCTTTGGGGGTACGAAAAGCATGACTTTTCCAACACAAGAGGCGATTTTCCATCGATAAAGTCGTGACATTGGCATGGGCTGAAGCCTGAAGCCTATATAAACCTGGCATCAGCAGGCTCTGTGTTACTTGAACACATCTATGAACCACTGTTTTGGTGCCCAGCAGTAGGAGTTCTCGCGCAGTGGGTGACTTTGACTTGCCAGAGACCAAGACTTCTGCACTTTTTTGTTGCTCCCCCCACAATGTATACGAAATATAGGTACGGACAACAATCCACGACGAAAGAAAGAGATAAGCATCTTGAAATCAAAACTGCACAAACTTGGACTCTGATTTGGAGGACCGACCTGTCAGAGTGCATTACCCGCAGCAGCACTATACCTACCATGTATAATACCAGACTTCTATAGAGACCAAAAGCAATGGAAAAGGAGAACACAACATATATTTTTCTTGCACAAAGGCTCACACCTTCGCGGAATCAATTAATGCGGACGCAGAGCGGTCAGGTCGTTACTGGCGGGGGCAAGGGGGGTTTTCGATTCGAATGCAACATTGCAACATGACCGCAGAACTCAGCTTCGTCGGCAATGTCCTGCAGCCAATTGCAAGCGCGTCCAAAAGGGTACAAGAAAATGGGCGGCGCATGGAAAACCTTTATTTTTTTTCCCCGGCTTTATGCTAATGCGTTGTCCCGTCCGATAACCACGACGATGAAGTCGCAGAACCGAAGAAGTGGGGGTGCACTTTAAGAGCGCCATGGAGCACCATGGAGGAGTCATGGTTGGTGCATGCAACACAGAACGCGACAAAGCGGTTCGGTTTCTTCCATTGTTGTTTCTCACACATTAACGTGGTGGTTAGAATTGGCTTTATTTTGGTTTGTTTTTTTTTTTTTTTTAACGGACACTGGATTTAAAAAACAAAAACCACACTATTTCATTTTAACCCCCACTATGTCCATTGCCAAGCCATCACATTGCTGTTTCGTTCATGCTAATGATTGGAAAAATTATGTAGGTACATGCCTAGAATTCATGGTGCGGTTTAAAAGTGAAACTTAATGAGGATGAAAATAAAAATGGTTATGATGGACAACATAATTTCCAAGGGAAACTACCGATGGGTGATTAAACAAAAAATTTAAATCAGTTTCGAAGAATATCGTTTGTTCATTACATATTAGATTTTTTTTTTTAAACTCTTAAGCAGAGAAACCTTAAAAAAGATGGGAAAACAAAAGATTTACACTTACTTTCCCAGGGGGCGGGAGCCAGTATTTATGCATTTGCACGTTTTCGACGAAGCTTTGAAGATTTTCTCTAGCATTTTACTTTCGACATGTAGGTCATTTGTATACATATTGGCAAAAATATATATTAAATTACAATAGGGAAGTATAAAAAAAATAAAGTTCTAAAAATCTATAATTAAAAGATTTAAGAAATATTATGTTGACGTTAAAGTTGTATTAAGCTTAAAATAAAATAGATTAAATACACGTAGACTATAAAATGTTTGCTCCGGAGGGTAAATTTTAATACAACAAGCTCTTGAAACTCAGATTTCGATCAAATGTTAATTTGATCTACATATGGATCACTTTTCCAAAAAAAAAAATTTTTTAATGATCGCCAAGGGCGTTTTTGTCGGCCAATTCTTTCACCTTTTGGGGTAATTTTCAATAGACATGTTCACAAAAATGAGATCACACAGAACTCAGCAAACTCAGTTAGGTATTTGATCAGGATTCTTTAGCAAAACTTCTCAGCTGTGCTGTCAAAATGCTGAGGGAAAAAATCTTAGATTCGCTTGCTCACTTTTTGGGTGGAAAAATCTCTGAGATCTCATTTTCAATTTTAAGTTAAACACGAAAACTTCAAGTCATTAAATAAAACAGTTTAAAATAGAAAAGAAGTTCTAGTTTTTCCACGGTAGACGTAGATTGGTTGATCAACTTGGGCTACTGGTCATGATATGAGAAGTCTTAGTCTGACCTTTGGAAACCGAGATATTGCCCCAAAAACTTGGGAGATGAGATCAAGCTTCCCAAAAGTTTCGGTGGTCTACGTTATCGTATCGGCAAAAAAAATTGAAAATAACAATAGGTGTGTTTTATTAGAAAACCTATTCGTTGTAAAGTACGATTTTACATGCATAACAAATACAACATCGCAGGTAGGATTACGGCCGATAAAAAGTAGAATCCTACTGTGGATACCTAGATTTTTTTAAATTTCTAATTATTTTGGCAGGTGCTCGGTAGTACCAAATGGGAATTTAAAACAGGTTACTGCCGATGCGTTTTATTGTAAATTCAATACTGTACTACACATAGAATCCCAAAAAAACACGTCTAATAATGCATTTTCGATTCAAAATAAGTTTTAACAACCTTTAGTCCACAAAAATTGGTGTTTCGTGCCGGCGATCTCACTAATTGGATTCATCAGTTGACTAGTGTCAATAGGTACGCAATTATTGTTGAGTTCATTTCATCTCACATATAGATTTCACGACGAATATCTAGTGTGAACTATATCCAATAAGATTTAAATTCCTAATCATTAAAGCTGGAAGTTTTTTTTTGCCCGTGGCCTGGAATTGTTAATGGAATTGTCAACAATCCATTCATTTAGCAACTTCTAGATTCAAAGTCTAGTTGAATATTTTGTCCACATAAACTCAAAAACACTAACACCCCTATTACGGTTGTCAATTATCAATACGATATTTGATGTTTATCAACAAAATTAATAAATCGGTATTATCGTTGTCAAAAATCAAAATTTTTGATGAAGTGAACGCTTTTTGATCAATTGTGAATGAATCAATTGACAATCTTGGTATTATCGTTGTCAAAATTATTGTTTTTTATCAAATTTTAAGTCAATTACAAATTCGACGTTGATAAATTATTTTGCTGGGATCGTGTAAGCTCAAAATTGAATAATTCATCTTTATGTCTTCAATCGAACTTTTTTCCTGGTGAATATGATGTTGAAGAAGAAAATGCTTTGGTGCAAGACAACATTCGAAGAAAATTACGCGATATTTTGAAAGAAGATTTATTAGTTTTGGGAAGAAGTAGAACCCACGGGGAAAAGTGCATCGAAAATGCAACTTTTTAAAACTAGAATTAGTGAGGGAAACCACTTCAAATATCGCATCCCAACACCATAGACTCCCTAATTATAAATATAGTTACAACAGACGTCTAGGTGGCGGCCACTTAGACGTCTGTAATGCGCATATTCGCACTCTGGAGGGCTTTCGGATGCGAGCAATTTCAAGATGTCTAAAAACTCAAAAAAGAAAAAACGCTTTTTTGGCGATGCACGTCTGTCGGGGGTTTTATAAAATATAAAGCAGATAATTTACTACTGAAATAACAGTACTCAGCTTTTGCAACTTTATAAAATAAATGAATCAAATTGAAATGTCAATAAAAATAGAAACTATTATTAATATAAATAATTATAAATAATATTTGTTCTTGGTAGTTCACAATGGGTCAAAAATTTATCAATTGTTGTTCATAATACCGAATAACCAATTGATTGACAAAAACTATCAATCGTCAAATAATTGATCTTTGACAATCGTAATAGGGGTGTAAGACAAGACTAAGGCATACTGCACTCATAACTAGACGGTATTAAAATTTTGACGAAACTTAGGTACCTACTAAAGTTTCATATATCCTCGTCTACTGTGGTCAGCCCTCACCCTAAGCTCTATGAATCACTTTATTATGAAGCATTTTGAAATTAGAGCTGTCAAATCAGGTTTAATAGTTATTTTGTTCAAAGGCTCTCGTTTAATATGAACTACAGACAAAACTCACAGTTCTCACTCGACAGTTTTGTTTCAGTTAAAATATTCTATGCATTTGATTTTACCCCCCTACCAACGCTGGCGAGTCGAACGAATAAACATGTGAATGTGAGAGTTTAGTACTACGGTTGGCGAATTGAGAACCTTTGATTCGACTTAAATGTCATACATTTTTCGAAGTTTGATCTCACTCTATTGTGGGAATCGAATGTTCGTTGATTTGAACTTCATTCGTGTTATTATTTGTCGAACGTTACACATTTTGTGAAAAAAGTCGAACCTTGTGTAAAGAAATGTCGGAAAATAGAACAAGGTATGTACATTAGGGTGGAGCGTCAAATTTTTTTCCGATTTAGCTATTCGAATAGCACTAAAAAGTTGCGTAGTTACGTAAGCTACCAGTAAAAAAATAAAAAAAAATAAAAAATTTTTTTCTTAGCCCTCTACCACAGGTTAAAGTTTTGCAAAATTTGAAAAAAAGTCGTAATTTTTTTTGCTTTATTCTGTATTTCCGAAAGTATAAATCCTACAAAATAATATTTGTAATAAAAAGAAAGATAATTAAATTTCCTATAAAAAATCTACAACTTATATTGTATGATTAGCCGTTCTCGAGATATATGTTAAAAGGCGTTACATAAATTCAAATTTTTCATATATTTGCGCTATGGAAATCTTTTTTATCTGGAGGGAGTTACAAGTTACATCAACCCCTTTGCTGGATAGAACTAGCGATCAGGATTTGGAAGAATTTCTAAAAAAAAATCTCTTATTGGCATGTCATTTTCAGACTTCCTTTGTCACACTCAAGCTGTTGAGCGTGAAGATGGTGACCGAAGCTGGTGAAAAGGCCAGAGACGGGTTAATAAAAAATAAGATATATTCTCGAAATATATTGCCATTTTTCAACACAAAAAAAAAATTACAACTTGAAAAATAAAAAGTTTAATTGGGTTAGTTTCTGAATGGCGTATTTTGAATTTTTAAGTTTTTATTTTCAAGTTTGTGTTAATTTATTTGTCTAAATAAAATTAATATATTATAATTTGTGTTTTCTTTTTTCAAGAATTAAGGCTTAACTACATAAGCCAAAAAGTACTGAAGTACAAAAGTAAAAATATTTTTTTTACCGCTAGCGCCGTTGTTTTGTGAAAAAGAATACACAAATTTGTTTTTAAACCAAAATTTAAGCTTTCTGCATCATTTTTATAAGTTTTCTAGTCAGAAAAACTATCACAAAATCAATTTAAAAATTTTCACTTTTGCACTTTTTCACTTTTTTGGCTTATGTAGTTGAGGCTTTATCATATAATTTATTTCTAAATTGTGAAATAATTTTAACGTTTCCGAAAAAAAAATTTTTTTGTTCCAAAAAGTCGAAACTTTGAGCTAAGGTAGAGGGCTAAAGACTTAATCCAAACTTTTTTTTTCTAATGTCGAATTATTCTACTCATCGAAACGCAAAAAAATGGAGGTCGGGTAGAGCGGGGTTAGTTGGGCCACGGGGCAAGTTGGCCCACGCGAATTATTCACAAACTGAAAGTATAACAAGAAAATGATCATTTACGAACAAAGCGTGCTCTCTTACCAGCACGTGCCATACCGGTTTCAGTTGCATAGTGCCCTCCGAAGATAAACTACACACAGATTTGTCTTTTTCAACTGTAAAAGTAAAAAATGCGGGGTAAGTTGGCCCAGGGGGTTTTTGTTATAAAAATAAAGTTCTGAAGAAGAAGAGGAACTGGGATATTTTTGCCTGTGGATCGAATCATTCGCTGAAAGATTGTAGGGTTAGGATTAGATATACAGTACCATACTTGCAGAAAGTGGGCTCATGCAAACTAAACAGTAGCTGGAGTTGGGTCCTTCTTCGATGCGTCAATTACAAAAGCGATTACGATTCCACAACTTATTTTAAACCTTAATATATTTCTATTATATTTATTTTTAAAGTTTTATTTAAAATTTATTGTTTAGTTTGTTTGACCGTTTTAATTAAAATTCCTTATAAAATTTTGGATTTGTTTCCCTTTATGAGACTTGCTTTGCCACTTTTCAGGGCTTGGTCCAACTAACCCCACACAGACTTAGACTTGATCCATTTAAGGTAGCTTTATTCTTCTGCGGTTACATATTTTCAAATTTTTAAGATTTCATTTAGAAGCCAGAAGTTTATCCTTTCTTTTGATACCAGCTCCATAGTTGTACTATGAGTAGTTTGATAATTATGAGACTTCAAGTAAAAAGTGGGCCAACTATCCCCGCCCTACCCTATTCGAAATTGATACAACAACTTTTATTTTTCTCCATACATCGACGCTCCACCCTAATGTACATATCGCTCATCTGCTGCAATATCGTCATAACTCAAAAAATGGTGTTTCGAGAAGGATGAACTTGAAAATTTCTGTTTCATGAAAAAGCTATGGAAAAACAGCAGTAGTACCTCAAAAAATACGCTCTTGATTGAAATTGTGTAAAGATTTCTACATTTTTTTTTTGCAGAAATATAGAGAAATAGATTTTACGCACGATGCTGTAAACACCATATTTTGTGTTATGACGATATTGCGGCAAATGAGCGATATGTATATTTAATTTCTTTTATAAAATAACATGAATCAATGCATTTCTCATTCAGCTGCAGGAGAACAAATAGAAATCAGTTCGAAAAGTTAGTCGAACTAATGGAATCAAACCCAAATCTAGCAAGGTGTTGGAGAGTTTGGTTTTTCAAAAAAAAAAAACCAAAAGGAATATTGAGACCAATTTGCTACAACCCTTCCCCTTATTGATGAAGAGTTAAGACTTAATTTTTTAACCAAATATATTGTTTATTTTCAATGAAAGCAAAGTAAACCTGAACTTGACTTGCATTCCAATGTTATTTTTTTATAATCTACAGAGATTCCATTATTTCATTTCTTCTGCGTTCGGCTTCTGTATCTGCTTGGAGTTTTGAGTTGTATTCCTTCTGTTGGAAACGTTATTTCCTCCCCTACAATCTCTGGATCTATAATTCGGTATTTTATGCTAATGTTTTTAAGGGCGCACATGCATTCACAATTTGTTTTGCCTTGGAAGGAGCGTAATGCATTTTCCTTTCCTTTAAAAGACAGCGAAAACGCAAACAAGACTATAGTAGATAACCGGTATCTCCTAAAATAATTGAACGACTAAATTAAAATATAAAAATTACCAAGGAACATTGAACGTTCTCTTCTTTGATACCATGTTTCAAGAACTGACTTAAGATGGCTGCAGTTCCATACAAAGGAATCATGACTCGATCCAGGATATCTTGAGTCAACATAACGTATACACATCTTATGGTCAATAAAGAAGCAAATTATCAATTAATGAAAACAATATTTTCTTTTTTGAAATTTCATGAGTTGACGTTTGATTTATTTCTGTTTTTTTTTTTTTTTTGTATTTTGTATTTCGAACTCGAATTGTAAAGTTCGCCAACCGTGGTATGTCGAATGTGTTAGTTCGCTAATGAAAACATCTCACTTCGAACGTTCGATTCGTTAACCGTAATAGGGGGGTTATTCTTTTCCACATCAAAATAATTTGGAACAGGCTAGACTTGAAATTTTTCTTGTTCCTGTGTTTAGTGTGGTTTATTGGCTGATGGAGATTTACCCAAAAATAATGCCGACCAGGGGCCTATTTCACCAAATTACAATTTATAAACACAACATTGTATTTGTAAACTACTTTGGCGAGTTTGTAAACAGAATTTCTGTTTCACAAATAACATACATATTTCCAACAAGTTCGTACCAAAAACGTAAAAAGCTGTACAAAATACAGTTGTAGTTTACAATACAAAAAAAACATGCATTTCACCAATTATTTGCCAGATTTTGTAATCACATTTATTTTCAAAAATATGTGAGTCTTATTTCGGACGAAATTCTACGAACGTCGATCTTGAATTTAATTTCCATACATTTTATGATCCCTTATAAGCGGACAAATTTATTTCTCTTAGGCGAGCAAAAGCTTTTCATAATTTGTAAATTTCAACCCTTATTTTCAGCAATACTTTCCTATATCTTCATTTCCATTAAAAACTCTCACAATGGCAATAGATGCGAACGATAAAGACAAACGAACTAACAAAACTAACGAAAACAACAAAATTGCATATTGTGTGTGTGGTGCATGCCACGTTTTTTGAATCGTTCTCCTTAAATTTTGTCAAAATTGTCAAATTTCTATCAGAATCAGTCATTTTTGGTCTAAAAACTATTTCAAAAGAATATAAAACCAAAAAGCACAAAATTTAGTTCTAATCCCTTTGGAGGATTGCAAAACATTTTTATATTGCTTTGAATTGGCATCACTCTCATAACATAACAATACATATTGAAAACCCAAACTTTAAGACATTCCAAACATAAATTTGAATAAATTTCAAATTTTGACGATGCTTTTCATTTTATTTTAAATATCGTACCATATTCTGTTCTAAAATGTGAAGACCTAAATAGTTTACTATGGGAATTCATGCAACGTCGGAAACTTTACGATCACGTAAAATCGTAAAATTTCCGACACACGTTTCATGAAGGCACCTAAAAACATTTTGCGTAAATGTGGTAAACGATATGGTAAACAAATCAGCTGTTCGTTAGACGTCGAACAGCTTAAAACATTTAAATTAATTTTAACATTCGTAAAATTTGTTATCTACAATTTATAGGCTTTTCACACCAAACCCAAAACCGGGTCTTAGGCAAAAAGTTTTCAAAAACTCGAAAAGCGTTTACACTGAACATTTACAAGTTTTCGTTTGACATTTCACAAACACCAACTCATCTCCTGCAAAAAAAAAACAATAACAAAACATCTCATTTACATAACACACTCACAATTTCCTTTGTCAGCAGAATTCAGCAGTTTTTTTTTTACATTTTATTGAGGGCTGGATGTTTCAAAAGGTTTGTTTGTTTAGTTCAACCTTGAATTTCAACTAGTTTTCGAGAGGTTTTATATAAAACTTGTGGTTTACGAAAACTTGTGGTTTATCAAAAATGTATGGTATAACTTGAGTTTTCGATTAGGTTTTCCGTCAAAACCGATAATTTCCTGAAAACCGCGTTTTGGGCTTGGTGTTAAAAGGCTATTAAAAATGCCCAAAATAAGCCAAAAAAGTAAATTTATACAATTGTATGATCAAATTGCTTTCAATGACCTATTCATTTTTGAGTTATATGCACGTGTGAATGCATTTGTGTTAGTGTAACTCACACTGTTTTGAAAAAAAATCCTCACTTTTTCTTCGATATGCCAGTTCCTCTATTTCTTCTTCTAAGGTTACAAGAGTTTACCATTTTTACGACGATTACCGTCTTCGTTTAACACACAAATTTGTGTTTTTAAAGTTTAGGATTTGTTTGAAAAGATTTCCCATACAAATTTTGACAGTTCGTTTACAACGTCGTAAACTTTAAGACGTTTACCACGTTTACCATGATTTTTCGACGTTGCATGAACACCTTTACTATTTTTTAAAAATATACCAACAATTCTGAACTACTAACCACATATTTTGTATAGTAAATATTTTGAAGAGTACCTACCAAAAATTCCTTTCATGTTTAAGCCAATAATATAAAATATCAAATTAATAAAATATTTAACAAAACTCCCATGAAATTCTAATCTATCGCATCTAAATATAATAATTATCACTTCAGATCTTTATTATAGCAGAAGCATTATTTGTCGATCACTCTAGAAATTTTTTTATATCTAATGTGGGTAGGTATACGACGAAGGTTCTTTGTGCTATTTTTTTTTTTTTTAGGATACAAAGGTAAACCTACTCCAAATACAATTATTGTAAGCCCTATACACCAAACAAATGCCAGCCTTTCGTTTGAAATCAATACCGATTAATGACGTTGACCCTTAGAAAATTATACTTTTAATGGATTCCCATTCAGAGAAGAAAAAAAAAAGCGAGTTCACGGGGATTTGCGGGGGTGAATGGTATTTCAGAATGCCCATCATTCATTATACCTACAAAGAATTTTAATCTCTCCAAAAGGAAGCTCAATGGAACCCATGTTGTTATTCATGTCATATCATTAATCGTATAAGAGGAATTGCAAACGCACACGAAAATAGAAATACATCTACCTTAAATATCTACCTATCTATAGAGAGAAGGAAAGTGACATTATTTGGCGGAACTCAAAGTCGCCATTAACTGTTAACTGAAATATACAACCATCAATAGATCAAGAGGGTTGTTTTTGTTTTGATAAAGTTGTAAAATTTATAACGAATTAACAGTGCGTATCGAGTGTTCAATTGTTTACTTTGACATATACCTACCTATACGCGGGGGTGGATTTTGATATTCTCATTATAAAACCCAATTGAAATCAAAACACAACGCACATACATACATATAGCGACAAAGCGACATAGCCTTTGACTTTGACAAAGACCACTCTTATAGCCTCTAATTAAATTACGAAGCGATGTCATAAATTGCTGGATGTCATTTCAAACAAAAAACACATCCACAGAGTCCTTCGTCCTTCGAAAATTTATCAATTATTATTATACTCGTATTGAAGAAGATGAGTCCTCTTGTTGTGTGGTGTGGTGTGTCTATAAAAATCCAACCGGTGGTATTTTAGTCCTTTTTTCTTGGTTTCGTCTATTCATTGTGAATTTCGCATCAGGAGCATATGTCCGGAGGAAGACACTGCAGACACAAACCACATCCACACATGGCACACAAGACACAACAGTTCGATATAAATATGTATGGATAGGACCCCTTTTTGATGTTTCTTAAACATTGTTCTTAGAGGTCAAACATGCATCTTTGACAAGCCGAAGAACATACAGAAAACATGAATTTTGTGGTCAGACAGACAGACAAGACAGACAGATGGAGATAGAGGAATGCGCATTATCCTTTAATACACAAATAAATAGGTGCATCACGCAAGCCAATTAGTTACGGAAAAGGGTGTAAAATTTCGTGCTGTTCTCATTCGGATGGGCGCGTATAAGAAAATTCGCAGCTATTCCCTATTGACCACACACTGTATTATAACCTCAGTAATAGTGACGATGACGGTGAATGTGGTGTGTTAAATGAAATGCATGCAATGTCAGTTCAAATCAAATGAAATAGCAGCAAAAAAAAACTATATAGCAAGTTGAGTGACAGTTAAAGTGATTAAAAATGTATTAAGGTGTGTAACTACATATACCTTATATCCTACATTACTCTAATGACTGACGCATGACTTCATAGACAATGGCGCAATTTTGCACACTCAATGCCCATCAGTCTAAATCAGTTTTAATGAATTTATAAATTGTAAGCTTTAATCATACATTTTTGAATAATTCTTCTAGAATACCCACCTACTTATTCATTAAAGGATATTTTGATTAACGTATTCATAATTACGTATCTTCTTCTGCCCAAGTGGAAATTTATACCAGAAATCTTTCGCGTTCTCAAAAAGGTCATTTAAACAAAAATAATAAATTTTAAAATTTTTAGGGTTTGTAGTAAATGTAACCGAACAGACCTATTTTTGTCAATGATTAATACAACATTTTCCTATTGTGAATGTGAATACTTAATTGGCAGGTCATTGATAAAACCCACCATTTGATGAACTACAATTTCAGGAATAGAAATGCAAAACAAATGCAAAGAACTCCAAATACCTGTCATGGCCCCAATGGTTTAGGTGAAAAATGTTCTAGAAACTTCACAGACGTAAATTTTTGTACGCCAAAGAATAAATAGTAAATGCATGTCAAGATTTAACTAATAAAAATAAATTTTAAAAATACGAGCTGAGAGAAAATATTTTGAACATCTAAGAAACGGGGCACAGTGGGGCCGTGATGGACAAAATACGATTATCCCAATGAGCTGATTTTGATTTGATGCTTCATATTTCTCACAGTAGGTATATTAGCCAAAGAATCTGAGTCCACCAAGAATTTTGGCCAAAACTCAAGTAAAAAGGCCCGAAAGTCAAAATAGTGGAAATAGTGATTGAATTTGAGAGTTAGCTTGCCAACTTTTAGGGTTACGTTAATGCGAGGTGACAAAAAAAAATTCTTTTTGCTTCTCTAGTCCCCAAAGAAAATTTTCAATGTTCGTCCAAAAAGTCAAATGATTATGTAGCTTTTCATGGTAGTTTTGGAACGTTAGTTATCTAGGGTTAATAATGTCTTTCTATAAAAGATAAAGCGCAGAGCAGCCGTTAAAATGGAAGTTATTACCTTCAACAAATCTATCCAACTACTTAGGTATGAGGACTATCTCGGGAATGGAAGGGACGATAAAACCGGGAACTGCATAAGCTGTATGAAGATATGGATGATAAGGGGTTTTTGTGTGATAACACACTTGCAGTTAGGCTGCCAAGCTTTCGCACCATCATATTAATATTGAAGGTTTGAATGAACAACAACACTTGAGTGAGCTACCACCAAGTTTTTATAGGCTGGAGTTATAGCTATTTCACGACAAACCTTCAAACCTTCAATATTGATATGGATGATAGTCCACAAAGTGAAACCAATCCGACTACATTGACTCGACCACAATGCTCCAAGAGTCTTCTTATATACCACTTTAAAATTCATATTTTACCCTCAAATTTCAAATCTTTCTAAATATCTTCCAACTTTTGAATTACCTTGTTTTTAATTTTAACCTAAACTTAGCCCCAGCCCCATAAGGAGACTGAACATCGACTTTATCAAGCCATCAAGGATGCCAGAGTGCTTCTTCTTGATGAGTGGAAACAGCTCGGGATCTTGATGGAAGATGGAAAACTGCCGAGTCTCAGTCTGAGACCCTTGATGAGTCGAGAGCACACTAAGTAAGTTAATAAGTTCGTACGAATTTCTTCTAATTTTTATTTTGTACCATGGACTAAAATTCGCATGTATAAAAAGACGGGCATTATTAATATTTCTAAAATTATTTCGTTTTGAGAGGACAAATATGCCTACTCGTTAGGAAATAACGGGGTTATGCATAGCAGAGATAAGTTCGCGAAATGTTCGAATCTTTTAAACAGAACAGTCGATGTAAAACTCTCATGATGGTAGCTGAAATTTTTGTATTTGTATTTGTATTTGTTGATAAAAAAGAACTTTACATTAAGATAAACATCTTTTAGAAAATAGAGCCTTGTGGTGGAATTACGTTATGGACATTAATGAATGCATAATAATAATATAAATAATTGAATACTAGATAAGTAAATATTTAAGAAAAGTTATTACAATTAAAATTATATTATAATAATAATTTAAATATAAAGAATGTACATTATAAAGGTACCTACAAATTTTTTTTTTTTTTGTATAATCGCACAACAATCGACCCAAATCCCCCAAAAAAATGACCTGCAGCCATTATTCAATTTAAAAATTATTGAAACATAAACTGTATTAATTTTAATGAGTTGAAACATAATTTACTTTGAAAAATATTCAGTTAAGTTTCTCTGAAAATGTTTCAGATTATCCGTTCTTCTTAGTTGACGTGGTAAGGAATTCCAAAGACGAACTGCACTAACGAAAAATTGTCGCTCAGAAATCTGACAAGTAAAACGTGGAATACAGATTTGGTTGGTTCTGTCAGAAGCTAGAAACTGTATATGGTTATAAAGGTCCAGTGCTTGCTCAGTGTTGACAATCTTAAATAACATGGTTAGCGTTTTAAATTTTAATATATTCGGAGGGCTTAATCCATACAAACTTTTCGCAAAGTTCGAAATGTGGTCGAATCTTTGCAGTCCAAAAACATAACGGGCTGCATTGTTAAAAACAACGTTCAATTTTCTCTGGGACACTGCATCTAAATTATTACAAAAAATTTTACACCCATACGTTAAAATTGGAACTATCAATGTTTTAACCACCATGTTCTTAGTTGCTAATGGTGTGAACTTCCTTGCTGCAGATAGTGTTCTCAGTGCACCATAAGCTTTTCCTACCGCAGCATTTACATGATTGTTCCATGTAAGGTTACGATAAAAGTGCACTCCCAAATTTTTCGCTGTATCAACATACTCAACAGGAATGTTACTAAGGTATACTACCGGAAAATAACTTAAGTCCAAAGTCTTCTTTGAAATGACGAGGCACTTAGTCTTAAGTGGATTAAGAACGAGACCGTTGGTGCCAGACCATTCAAACAAAGCATTCAGATCCGTGTTGATATTGTAAATGCAATTCTCGATTAGACCCAGTGCTGTACTTCCGAGATACTGTACATCATCAGCAAACATTCTCGTTTCACTATGCCTCAAAATACTTGGTAAGTTATTCACATAAGAAGAGAATAATAGTGGTCCAAGAATGGATACTTGTGGAACACCTCGAGATATTGGAATGAACTCAGAAGGTTGAGTTCCAGAGACCACAGCTTGACTCCTTCCCGTTAAGTATGGAAATATGAGGTTAGTTGCTAGAGGTGAAAAACCAAAGTCGGTTGACAGTTTTTGGCACATAATGTTGTGGTCAATGGTGTCAAAGGCTTTAGAGTAGTCAAGAAGAACCAAAAATGAGACTTTGTCTTCCTAATATGCTCAATAACATCCAAGAGAGCATTGGTGCTACTATGTTGAGACCGAAAACCAGACTGTTTTGGTGAGAGGAGACTTTTTGCGGTAAAATATCGAACAATCTGCTTATGCATTAATTTCTCAACTTTATTTCTCAAAAAAAGGGTAAAATTGATATGGGGCGATATTCTGTTTTTTGTTTGTTTTTAGGTATTGTAATAATTTTGGAAAATTTCCACTGTGAGGGAAAAATACTAAATATTGTTTTTGATTAAAATATGCACAAATTGTTTCGTTAAATCATTTTTGAAATCTTAGAAAAAGAACCAAATTAAGTCGCGTTACTTCTAACCCCACTAATCGCGACAGTAGTTTTTTTTTTTTTAATTTGTAAAAATAATAAACAACAGAAACCGTCCAGTGCAAATACAAGTTTTTGTCAAGAAAGTCTTTTGATAATGAGAAGCCTTAACAGACATACCTAAGTATAGGTATCATTATACCTTTAGTTCACAGAAAATCAAAAAATCAAGTCACAAATTGTTTTCTTTTAAATTGACGTATGTATGTTCTGTGGCATATAGAAATTTTATAAATGTATTCTAGACCAACCGACCAAGGTAATTGAAGAAAATAAAAATAAATCAATCTCCTCTGATGCTATTCATGCTTTATCCACAACTCACAGTCCTAAATTTAGGTTGCTTTATCTCATTGATTTTCTTCCACTTTCTTCCAATTTTTTTTCTTCTTGTTATTGTTTTTGTTTTCATCTTAATTTTTATTGTTTTTTCGACAAAAGATACTCGGAATACTAAAAGATATATCATGACTTGATAACGATTCTTAATGAACTGTGTCCAAAGAGCTAAAGCAAGAGGCGGTGACTTGCGGTGGTGTGGGTCGAATTCGGGTTCGGGTTGGATTTGATTTGATTTTGGGTGGCGAAGAAACGGTATCTCAGTTTCTAAAAACAACAAATCAAATATCCTGAGGATAATCGACTTAGTTAAGCTTTTGAGTAAACGTTTCAAACTCCCGAACTCATCAGATATATAACATACATATACAAGATACAACAAACAGAGCCAGCTTCTCGAGATATTTTCCTTATGGTGTGGTGATGGTGATGATTGTAGAGAGGTCGTGGGTGCAATACTTGCCAACTTTAACACAATAGACACCCACAAGTATCTATTCATCGAACACGATGTGGAGTGGTTTGAAGAGGTCCTGGCTTTGAAAAACAAGTGAATATATATTTTATTTTGTTTTTCTTTGCTTGATTGCAGACTGGAGGCGTACTGGTGTGGCTGGAAATCCGATGTGGGAAACTTATATACCCCCCTTCGGGCCTTTCAGAATAATCAAGATCAGGATAATTGCAGTGGCGAGAGTATTGGATTTGTTTTGTGATGTCTGTGGGTATATCATGATGATGTTGATGTTGATGATGCCTAGCCTATATGTCCTGTCCAAAGTTAAGATTTGTTTACGAAACCAAAAAAAAAAAAAAAAAAACACAAAATATAACAGAAAGGACGACTCATCCTTGAGGGGCTAGCTATTGATACCCAGGGTAATATATATATTATATGTATCTGCGTGTATCTGTGAATGTAGTATGTATATATTACTCGTACATATTTGAAGACATCATTAGTTGAATAAACGTTCTTAATTTAGCTTTGATTTTAAGTCTGATAAACAAATCAAAACGAAGGAGGAATACACAATTGTGAGAGCTAAGTTGTTTCCTTTCTATATAATATGTCCTTTCTGCGAGATGGTTGTGGTTTTTGATTAGTGGATTTGGATTCACACACAGGATGATGATTGCTACATCGAGGTTTGGGTACTGGTGGTGATGGTGGTGGTGCTGTGTCCCTTTGTGATGATAAATAATCAAATTAAAACTATGAGACGTGGTGGTTTAAAGAGGATGCAAATGAATTTATTTAGTGCAAGTATAGGGTTAGCCTTTTCTTTTATTTGTTGTTGTTTGATTTTGTTTACTCTTCATGATTTGAGGACTTTTAATTGAAATGAACATTTATTTACACTTGGAGATTTTTTTGTTCAACAAATTAAAAAAAAAATCAATCTTCCTTCGTTCAAAATATTTCTCCGAAAATTCTTTACTTATTACTTTGAAATTTTGACACAACGTTGCATTTGAATACGCAAGGTTTTGTATATATTTTTTGAAAAACAGCGCCATCTGTTGGACGTAAAAGCAACACACGCCCTACTAAGATCGCAGCAATATCAGTAAAGGATTCCTCAGTGTTTGAATCATTTGCTCGAAATTGATTGTTTGTGGGATGAATTGAAGTAAATCAAAAAATACTCCCAAATTTTTAACATTTCTTTTTTTCAAAGGTTATAATGTACAATGTTATATGTATGTACATTGTACATGAATAATTATTTAGAGGATGAACTAACTTGAAGAATATTTTTTTTTAATTTAACTATTTATAGGGTAAAATTTGGAGAAAACAAAAAAAATGCATTCGATTTTAATATACCTACATGTAATTCTTTTCGTATTTGAAAGGTTTTTTTTTTTTTTAATTAGGGGATGGCTTATTATTTCTTAAAATAAAAAAAAAAAAGGATGAACTTCGAGAATATTTTTTTAAATAAATACATATGTATGTATAGCTAGCTATTTATAGGATCTCAAATTATCTTTGTTAGCAAACAGGATGATCAAGATTCTGAGCAAAATTTCTTTTTTTTTATCAAAAAACTGAGGAAAAAGACTGGATTTAAAGTTTAGCTGTTTATAGGATGAAATAGGGATCCGATTTTGAATTATCTTCATCAGCAATCTCAGTTACAGAAACAGGATTCTTCAGCAAAATTCCTTTTAGAACACTGATGAAAAAATTGTTTTTAAAGTTTAGCTGTTTATAGGGTGAAAGGGGGTGAAATAGGGTAAAAACAAAAATTGGTATTCGACCTTAAAACCATTTGAGTTTAAAAGGTATTTATCAGAGGATGTACTTCGGGGATCATTTAAGCGCTACATAATTTTTTCAAAATTTTGCTACATAAAGGGTGAATCGGGATAAACAACAAAGAAAATTAATGGAATCGGAATTTTAAAATATCTGTTTTTGAAAATGGTTACCTATGTATTTGAGGATGGACTTCAAGGATCATCTAAGGGCTAGATAATTTTTAAAATTTTGTTGTTTTAAAAAAAATGTGAATGTTTGTGTTGTTATTTATAGGGTGAATTGGGGTGAAAACAACATTATATGTTTATTTTTAAATACTTCATAAGAATGGCTCAAAGGCTAAAAATTTTTAATTGTGTTTAAAAATTTAAACTTTGAGTTTAGGGTTTAACATTATTTAGCAGCTTTAGGAATTTAGATGACGATATTTCTATTTATAGGGTGAAATAGGAAAAAAAAAGAACAAAAATTATTCGATTGTAAATTATCTTTGTTAGCAATCTCAGTTCTTCAGCAAAATGTCTCTTGTTTTGTTGACAAAACAATGAGGTAAAATGGGATTTAAAGTTTAGCTGTTTATAGGGTGAAATGGGGTACAAAACATAAAATGGTATCGACTTTAAAGAACCTTTTAGTGTTTGAAAGGTAATAACTTGAGTGCTAGATATTTTTTTCTTTCAAATTTTGCTACAAATAGAGCAAATTGGGGTACACACAAAAAAAAATGGAATCCTATTTTAAAAATTCTGTTTTTAAAGATATTGTTTGAGGATGGACGTCAATGATCATTGAAAGCGAGAATTTGGCCAAATTGGTCCGAAAACAACCTCATGGTAAATGAATGGCTCAATGTCATTATGTTTGAATGTTTAAACTTTGAGCTTAGGGTTAAATATGAGGCGCTTAGCGCCAAAATGGCCTAACCCACATTTCAAAAAAAAAAAAAAAACAATTCAATCATCTATATATTATTAAAAAACTGAAGCCCTATGGAGAATAGTTTTGTTATTATTGCGGAAAAATGTTTGTAACGTATAAAAAAAAACATCAACAAGCCTCGAAGATAAAATGGCTTAGGTTGCTAAGATGAAATATAATTTTCAAAAAAAAACTTTGCATAAGTTAAGTAAACAGTACACACTGAATCTTTAAATAATAAATTATTTCAAACAAGAATAATAAACAATTTTTATTTAACTTTTAATGGAAATTAAAAAAAAATAATCTTCTCTTTAAACTCATTTATCTCACTTCGAAAACTTTGGGGTTGGGCCGTTTTGGCGCTGAGCGCCTCAAATTCTTTATAAAAAGTTAGCTTGGCCTTCATAATGATCATTCACAGCAAAAAAAAATACAAAAACATATTTGCGTGGGGAGTCGTACTAAATTTTGACATTTTTGCTATTAGACGAAATGTCAAATTTGGGTCTGATTCCCTATGCAGTTCAATCATTGGATTCTATGGGGTTGGAGATTTTAAAATTTCTGAAAACGTAATATTTTGATGAACAAAATAACTCTGATTAACGAATCCGGTGGTTGGAGTAAGACTCACTTTTGTCATATTCACAATTACCGAATCTCTGAATTAAACCGAGTGCGTGAAAAAACTTGTGCTTTTTTCTTTTACTTGATAATTTGTGTATAATTTGTATATTTTATATATTTTTTGTATATTTTTTTTTTATTTAAAAATTTTTGAACAATAAACCCGACTCCAGTTAAAACAGTTCTTTATTTAAAAATTCTTACTTAAATTTTTCTTAATTTTAAACACTTTAAACAACTCTTCTAACTAAAGAACCTGTTTAACAAAACGTCAGCAAACTTGTTAAACACGCCTTGACAGCTGAATAAATCAAACAGAACGAAAAATTAAAAAAAACAAAAAGAACCCAATCTGTAATTTGGCCGAGCTATAGAAAAGTGTTTCGAGATTTTAAAACTATTTAAAACTATTTTCACTATTTAGTGAAAATACTAAATAAAAGTTGACATAGTGAATACTTGCAATATTTTATAAAAAAAAACATAAAACAACATGAGGTGCTGCGTTAAATCGTGTAAAAACACCTATGATAGTTTTCAAATTTTTCTTTTCACGGGCTGATTGTGTCTCATAAAGTAATGTGAAGTGATGTTTTTTAGGTTAATACATTATCTGAGAATACTTTTCAATTGATATTTCGTAGCATTTTGCTATAAAAAAGCAAATTGTTTAAAAATAAAAATACAATTCAATCACGGGAATTAGCTGAGTTCTGTGAAAATTGAAATTCTCGTCCAGGGTAGCATTAGTTTTTGTTGGTGATGCCAAGGCGCTCAAATCCATTGAGCGCCCGTAGTGCAGAGTAATTTTACTTACTTTATTTGGAATATGAGACACAGCTTACCTGTGAAATGAACAAAAATTACACTGCTTGTTATAGGTGTTTTTACAGCATTTAAAGCAGCACCGCGTGTAGTTTACTATTTTTGTATTGCATGTAATCACTTTAATTACTTTTATATCACTTGCTTCTTTAATTTACTAAGCTTTTTTACTTTTTTAACGATTTAAAATTTCAAAACAATCCTAAAACAAAACAGATCAATATTCCTTTGGGTGCCCCAGCATTTAGCTGTCTAACTGCATGCCTACCCTGTGTGGAATGTGGATGCATTTGCGTTTGTGTAACTCACACTCAAAGTGATAATTTCCCACAGATAAAGCATACTTTAAAAAGATAGAGAAGCGTTTTGCTGGTTTTAAAGTTAGAAGACCTCTTTAAAGCTAAAGTATACTTTATGTCGTTTAAAATTTACAAAGAGCCGACTCTCATTCTAAAGTTATTATTTATAGCCGACTCCCATTTTTAAGTAGATTTAGAGCCGCGTTAAAATGTTTAAAATTTTGCGCCAATGTTTTTTTAAACACCACTTTGGGGAAAAAAGGCTGCAACGCTGCATTAATTTGCATAGAGCTGCACTAGACATTTAATTTCAAGAAGTCAGTCAAAATTTTTTTCGTGTTTCGGCCTTACCTAAATGCTCTAGGTTTTTTTTTGCATCTTATCCAAAACGCACCCTGTATATAGATTTGTTAAATTTTTGTCCAGTATGTATGTATGTGACTTGTAATCTATGACTTTTGATTTTGTTTCTACTATTTGACTTGTAATCTACCAATAAAATATTTTTTTAGTGCACTCTATTGTCAATAAATTAAAATAAGTACGTATACACTACTTAAACAAAAAATAAAAACAATATTTGATAAAATGATTTATTTTCTTTTTTCCCCACTGTTTCAATCATTTAAGCTTCAAAACGATCTGTTTTAGAACAGTTACTCTAAATCTAAACTTAAGACCTTTTTAAAGTGAAATACTATGTATATCGCAGTGTTTTTTAGTTTAAGAGTTATGATTTTAGCAACCAAAAAAGTTTAAACGGGCCACTGTGCTGCGGCCCATCTGTGATTCATGAAAACATTTTGCATGCTTAAGCAGTCAAATATATCGATTTACGCAATAGTTGCTTAAGTTTATTTCGGGAACTCTATTTACTCACCAAGTTAAAGTCGGGAGCTCTTTTTACTCACGGAAGTAAAAGTGCTCCAAAACTAGACTAAAAACCAACATTTATGGGCGGTATCAAATGTATAATGAACAACGAGCACGTTGTGTTAATTCTTTAATGAATTTCGGAACCTTAAAGATTATGGAGAAGTTTAGTATGAGTAGGTTAGAGCTTATAGAGCAAATAGAACAAATTTTGAGAAACAAATTTGTACTAACATATTCTTGGTAAATATGTATTTCCGAAATACTACAAAATATTTTGATACGCAAAACATAACTTTGAGTTGATCACAAACTTTAAAAATCAATTTGACTGTACAAATCACTAAGATTCAATAATTGAAATGGCTTGGAAAGATTCAAAGTCAAATTTTTGAAAAAATGGGCAGCTTTATTTTTAAGAGATTTTCAAAATTTGTTTTCCAGTCATTTTGGTATAAAAAACCTTTTGTTCGAACAACAAACAAACTTCAATAGGACTTTTTTTTGCAGTATTCTCTAAAATAATCTTGCAAATATGCAGTCTATAGTTCGTTTATAGATAGTTGTTCGGACATGCAACATGAATTATGAATAACTTCGTCAAATCTTTCTCGATCTTCAGAAATTAGGTGTTAAATAAAATATATTATAACAGAGATAATGCTACAATAAACAAAATAGTTCCTGATAAAAAGATTAAATGTCATTCATCTTGGCGACTTATCCACCTTTTTTTCACGCACCTCTTCCAAGATAAATACTTTTTTTTATATATATTTCTTACGCCAAATTTTAATAAATCACCAAACAAATTTGTGGTGTGATCATGTAAACAACATCCGAACTACAAAGATCCCTTAGATGTGTCTTCTTTTCTCAACCAAAATATTTAACTGCCTCCAGAACATTATATACCTCACCACCATATCATCGCTACAAATCTTAATATCTCATAGGATTGTTCTTTAAGTCGACGACGCGACGGGGACGACGACGACGCGTTGCATATTCCACAATATTATATAGGTAGAGAAGAAGTAGAAGGTATTTCTTAAAACAAATAAATTCCAAACCATCATGGTCATTCCTGGAACAAATTTTGCACGAACATTGGTGGGTTATTGCCATTGTTCTGATGGCTACGACTCCAATCGACGGCCGCGCGGTCGTCGTCGTTGCTCTTTAAACCTGACGTGGAACAAGTGGAGCAGTGGCTCAGTGCCGCCATGGCGCCACTTTATATTTCCCCTGTCCGCATAAATCAAGACCACCTACAGAATTGGAGCCAGAACCCTCCTGGACATAGACGCTATACCTACCTACATTTATACACACGTATACCATAAGCCGCTACTCGCTGTGTGCTAAATGCTAAATGTCAGCGTGCAACTCTAAAAGTTGTCATTTCTTCACCTCGCAAATTTTCGGTAGTCGTTGGGCTTCAGAGGTTGTTATTAAATCCTGTTTATCTCTTATGTATGTCCCGCTCCCGATGAAAACATTTGTTGATGTTGCACGTACAACAAAATGTTACATGTGAGTGAAGTGGCAGGAGAGCTCACATTGATGTTCGACACAGTCACGTGAAGCTCTTATCAGATAGAGAAAGACCAGCCCGCAAAAATGTCCAGGCCAAGTTAACGACCAGGATAACCAGACCGAGGTGTGGACAAAATGATGAAGATGCTGCAAATCGTAATGGGAAACTTTGACCGGACTATCATGCAAAAAAAAAGGCCATGGAATTAGTTAAATTAGCTTTGGGGATATAATAAAGACAAAGATGATGATGATGACGACGATGGCCAACGACGGACGACGACGACTAACAAAGTAGGTCTTACGTCTTTTGAGTTTTTGACAAAAAAAAAATAGCGTAAAAAACAAGGACCTTCCGTTTTCTTCTTTTTTTTACATTTTACTATTGGTTGGGCAAATATTCTTTTCTCTTCTGTTTTATAACTGTTGGTTTTTAAACAATAGCCGGAGAGGAAGACGTTGAATGTTTTTCCTTAGCGAACGGATAGCATTTTACCATTTTATGCTCCAGAAAATCGCCATAGAAAGTATGTCCTTTTTATGAGTTCCGGTTAAAACGAGCCATGGAGGCAATTTATGTTTTTAAATAATCGCTTGTGAATTGAAAGCATTACAATCCGGAAGACACACCTTATACGCATCGGTTATTTTAAAAGGAATCTTTTTTAACTCTCACTGATGATGTTACTTATAGACAGTTTAAGGAACCCAGGAAAAACTATTTACAAGGAACTTAACTATGTACCTATACATAGGAGATTAATGATAATTTTTCACATGAAATAAATTAAATAGCCAACTAGGCTTCAATTTGACAAGAGACTGAGTTTAAATACAAAATTATTTAGTTATCTTCTTAATAAGACAAAGCTTTAAGCAAATGTTCAAATTTTAAAACGATAAGGAAGTATATACAGTAAGAAGTTTTACAAAAATCATTGCAGCCGTTTTTCTAGAACATTTGTAATAAAAATTGTATGAGAGCTAGCCTTTATAGATGAGCTAAAACAAAATTCTATTTTCGCTTCAAGGGAATTGGTACATACAAATGCTCTTTGCCAAATTTGAAGCAAATCACTCCACCCGTTTGGAATGTAGATAAAATTACACGGACGCACAGACGCAAGAACACATTTTTTTATTTTACTTCATTTAATTTTATTTCATTTTATTTTATTTTTTTTTTATTTATTTCTTTTTTATTTATTTTTTTTGAATATATTTTTTTTAATTAATTTATTTTTTTTAAGTTTTTTTTTTTTTTTTTTAATTTTTTTTTTTTTTTTTTTATTTTATTTTTGTTCTCGATGTCTAAAATATTTATTTTGCGAACTATACGAAGTGAAAATTTTAACTCACTTCTTACTAAAGATTCTGAATTTTTCATTTTATAATGTTTTTAATTTAAATGTTTTTTTTCTGAGAAAATGTGAAATTTTAAATTATCGTTATTAAAAATAAAGTTAACATCTTAAAAGGGTTTTAAACAATCAAAATATGCACATTAAACATAATTACAATCAAATCATTAACAAAAAAATATTTTAGGGCAAGTTACAACAAAAATCAAGTGTGGCCAAAATTCCATGCCGCTGAGTGTAGATACATTCCCGTATCAAAAAAAAACTGTAAAAAGCTGGACTTAGCATTCTTCAAAGCCTAATACATATTTCATTGTTATACAGGCAGGAGATGTAGAATTTCTTTGAAAATGTCCAAGTCGTCTCATTTCCCATACAAATTCACATTTCGAAAGTTCAATCCTAAAAGTGAGGACGATAAAGTCAAATTTGGTATACGTAAAACAGAAACTAGCCGAATTAAATTGGGAAATTTGAAAATTTGCTTATTTCCGTTTTAATGAAAGCATTCAAATAAAATTTGAATATAGCGTTTCTTTAAGAATGGGCGGGTTCAATGCATTATACGTTTTACATCTGAATTTTCAGATTTCTGAATTATTTGTCGTTGAACGCAAAAAAAATCTGCAAAATAAGTAAAATTTTCTGCATTTACCTTTAGGATTTACTTTGAAGCGAAATAAAATAGAATTTTAATTATATTCGTAAATTAAACATTGAGCGTTGAGTAGTTGTAAGGATGAAATCTATACGTAACTAAGCAGCAACAGGTTTTACTAAATTAATTAAAAGATGTCATAAATTATTTTTTTTTTTCAAATATTGGAGATGTATGGCCAGCAAAATATAGCAAAAACAATCCAAATGTCAATAATCGTATGGAGAATTCTGGGAAGGTTTTTGTAGGTACGAATCTTCTCACTAAATAAAAAACAGTAAACAAAAACTTCCTTCAATTTTATAAATATTGAATTTTTAAGACGAAAACTTAACAAATCAACCACCAAACCGAGCAAAAATTATAAAGTTCAACTTTCATACAAAGGTACTTCAGCTGATTTCACCATTTCCCCACCACAAACATAAATTTTATAAGATGAGAATTTCTCGTCTAAAAATGAAAATGATGAAACGTGCCTAAACGTAACTAAAAGTCATTAATTTTTATGACAGCTGGCCAATCAAAAGCTCTAAAATTTCAGAAATCTGAAAATTCGATGTAAAACTTAATGCATTATTGAACTCGCCCAATATTTTTTGAACAAGAAAAGAAAAATATAAACAATGGAGTTAGAAATTCTTCATGGCACTTTTTATGACACTTCATTTGTGTCTTCATTTTTAGCTCATTAAATCATATTAAAAGGTAAGATAAGACAAAAGAAAAAGCGAAAGATTTTATTTTTAACAAAGGAAAAGCACTTATGTGACCAAAAAACAATATAAATTGTCAACATTATTTCGAAATCCTTTGGTTGTTTTCTCTTTTAATATTTTATAAATTTATATTTACTACATCCGATTCCATTTTGTCCGAAATGTTTTTTTTTAAATAAGTTTTTCAATAGTTTTTGAAATATGTTTGAATTTTCAATTCTGAAACGTCAAAAAAATAAGCTGAAAAATGTAAATCGAATCACATGTCTAATACATTTTTTGTAACATTTTCACATTTAATGTTTGGGGTTATTGTGTACACACTCAGTCATATCGGAATTTTCAGTAATGAATTCTTCGTACTACCATATTAAAAATGAGAAGAAAATTAAGTGTCATACGGTCTGAAGTCAATAAAGCATTCTTCGTTTTTCAAACGAAAAGAAAAAACAGCTTGCTTTTTTAAAATTTTGCTATAACTATGCAATAAAATCCAAACAACTTGAATTATAAAATCAAATTCGAGTGGTCCGCATAATCAAAAACATTGACATTCTCTAGTCTCTGCCTATATTTTAACGGTAATTGTGCAAAACACACCAACGATGGCTTTCCTATACAAATCAAACGCAAAAACAGAAAATATTTATAGAAGTTTTGCCTAAAGACTCAAAATATACTCCACACTAGGGAGGAACAAAACTAAATGTAATGCAGCGCCACTTTTTTTATAACAACATCACGGAAAACTCAAATATTCTTACAACAAAAACTACTACAATTTGGATAAGCTACATGAAAACCAATTCGGTTTATGTATCTGCTACATGTATAACCATAAAAATGAAGTTTATTACTTTTTTTTTTTAATTTATTATAGCTCCATCGAGCCTTTCACATAATAAATGTATCTATAGTAGAAACTATAGAATATGAATTAATTGGGATGGGATGACATGGGATTTATAGCAAACCAGCGGTTAACCAATGCGGTGTGTGTTGCGGCGCATAATAAAAAGAAGAAAATTCATTTGTTGGCGAACTTCTCAACCTATTTTGACCAATATTCACACAAACACTCTCGGGACAATATCAAAAATTTGCTGAAATTTCTTAATTGGTTTGGAGTTTTATTTTAAATATAAATAATGTCCAGAAAACAAATGCAGCTGAAAAATAACAATGATATCACATTGTAATTCATAGTTTTGTTATTGAGAACTTACGTTCACTGAGATAGACGACCTCCTTTATTCCTTGAAAAACTGAAAATAATTCAGATCTCACAGACAATCACATTTATATCAGTCACACACTCAGTATAGGTATGAATGGCACTTTTCTATCTGTGTATAAATTGATTATTTATTTTTTTTGTATGTGAACATAAAGTACTAACTATCAACAATTATAGTTGTGAAAACTCACTTAATACATATTCTGTACCGGTGTTCTAATCTTGTCACTTTAAAAATTACACAATACATTAACTCAACACTATTATCAAATGTTGAATCAAAATGGTTGCCAACTGAATCAAAATTATTTATAGTTTTCAAAGTTTTTATGCAACTTCAAGGCATTAACATGAAATTAAGTTGACAAAAGAACAATAGCCTTTGTTTAAGAGCGATAAGTATCCCCGCTAAAAAAATCAAGATATAAAATCAGAGTTATAACTATTATAACATTGTTATACATACATGGAGAATCTTAAACAGCTTATATGGTAATATTGCTTTTCGACAACTGCAATTTTTAATGGAAAGGAACATATATCTTTCCACACTCTTTACTCTGCAATTTTTCAACCTGAGAAACTTTGTTTATCCCGGCCACGTGCTTCGTTTAAAAGCCGTCTAAGTTGAACAGATACATAAATTTCAGAATTGAAAAAAATAAAAAACAAACAAAAAACAAGAAAATCAGGAAAATTTTAACTAATTACATACATTGATCGTTTGTCGATCGCTGCCCTCAGTAAGAGATTTCTCAAAATTCCCTTTCTCTATAACTTCTGTTTTAATGGTCTAATAATCTTCAAGGTAAAGGTCTCTTAAAATTGAGATTAAATGTAAGAATTTATGTTTGTATACAAATTTTACAAAGAAAATGAACTTACGTATTGATAGAAATTGTATTGTTACAAGTATCTTTGATCAATGTACTAAAATTTACACTTTTACAATTGAAGCGTCTAGAGTGAGAAGGGGTCAAGTGACATTTTTCGATTTTTTTGTTTTTTTTTTTACCAATACTGGTGTTAAGCGACAACTTAAATTTTGGTCAATTCTTGTTTCTCTATTGTTATTACTTACAAAGTTAGCTTCAGATAAAGGGGTTAACTACCACTACTACTACTTATAAACTTAAAACTTTAAATTTAAAGGCTTATAACTCAAAACTTCAAAAATTTCACTTGACCCCTTCTCATTCTCAACGCTTCAATTATAAATCAGACCGTGCTATTGTGAGAGTGTTCCTTATTTTAGTTATACCCTGGTTGGCAAGCTTAAACTTAACCATATTATTATGACGCTCTCTCCATATCATGTTTATATTTACGGTTCTTACGTTGTTCACATACACTCCTCAAACTCAAAGTAAAACATTTTTATTTAGTTTGATAAGATCCACAAAGCTTATAGTAGTTCAGTGTGTATCTTCCTTTTAAAAATAACTCCTATTCATAAATTAACCCTTTTGAGTTCAAAGAAACTCATTATTTTCCGTTTAACCATTACTGGAGATAACTCTGAGACTAACAAAACAAAAAATTTCTTGTGTGCTTTTGTTTTGCAAAACCTTTTAAAACGATAAAAAAGCAATTTAAATAAACAAAAACAACAACAACTTAAGTACATACATATGTGCTAAAGAGACCGGTAGTGGCCACAGAAGCCCACTGTAAGCGATAAGCTCGAAAAGAAATACAAAAGAACATATGCCTTTATCTAACTAGAATGTATCCAAATTCAGTCGAGAAACGCAACAAAACAATAATGAACTGTTTTCGCGATCGCAATGGAAGTCGAAAAGATCTCACAGACACACAGTATTGTAATGAGAATTCCCGGAAAAATCCTTTGATCAAGAGTTCTAGTCAAACAAGACTACTTAATCAGTGTGATGGAAGTTGTATTCAGCAGATTCAGGAGCTATCAAGGAAATTCAGTAATCTGGAAAAAAAACATTCAGACGATAAGATTTATATAAAAGATCTAGAGGATAAAATAATTGAATTGACTAAAAAACTGGATCGATCACAGCAATCTTCGTCAAAATCAGATGAATTTATAAGAAATACAAATATCCCTTCGTCAAAGATGGGAAGGACTATGCGAAAGTTAGCTAACTGGTGCCAAAATAGACCCACAATTGAAGCTCTCAAACAGAACAATATATTTCACGGTAATTAACCAAGGCTTAAAAATTAAAAAAACGTGCGCTTATTTATTTTTTGTTCCTTTTAGATGAACCTTGCTTTGATACGGAACTTGAAATGACTCTAAAACACGAAGTTTTAACAACAATTCCAAAAATAGTAGTGGACTGTGTTGATCTCATTGAAACTCAATTTAAAACATCACCCTATCCAATTGAAGGGCTTTATCGAGCTTCTGGAGACTATACAAAAATTCAAGCACTTCGCTTTAGTATTGACTCAAATGATTATGATTCATTAAAATCAGTGACTAACATACACACACTCACAGGACTTTTAAAGCTATTTTTGCGTGAGATTAAGAGCCCTCTAGTAAATTCAAATGAGATCAAGACTTTTATTGGCCCAACCAACAAATGGAGTAAATTTTTATCATTTTCATAAAGCAGTTGTTTAATTCATATTGATTTTATTTTTATTTATAAAGTGCTTCAACCTGTGACGAAAAAAACTGAAATACTTCAAAATCTTATAAAAACTTTGCCCGAATGTAATCGCGACACATTGAATTATCTATTCTCACACTTTCATCGTTTAACAAAAGTTCCCCTGCAAAATGTATCGTCAGAGGTTTTGGCAATCTCAATAACTCCTTCCATTCTACACACAGCTGCACGTGATTTAAAACCACAGGATCTTATTATAGTTTTGAGGGAGACTGAGGTATTTGCTGATTGTGTGGGTCTTATGATTGACCATAGTAATAAAATTTTCGGGTAAATGTTATGACGAATTTCCGGTGTTGTTGTTATAAATGTTTTGAGATAAATCGCTTTTTTTTGCAGATCACGAATTGACGATAGAAATCGCAAACGAAATACGAAAAAAACAAGTTTTCGACGAAGTTTTTCTCAGCCGTGTTTGGTGGTTTCTAAGGTTTTTTCGATATGAATGTAGATACACCTGTTTTGTAAATATTGTGTTAAGTAAAAGAAGTTTGTGTACGAGTATCTTATTACTTAAGAGTTACATATATCATATAGTGTACTTGTGAACAAGTGCCAGTGTTGCTTTGGTTGATTTTCAAAAACAAAAAATCTGAACGTTCCTCAAATGATTCAAAAAAGTATTTCCAGTTGATTTCTGTGTTTGCATTTCTATTAAATAGCTCGTATAACGACGAAATTAAAAAAAAAAAAAAATTAAAATAAAAGAACCCCCAGATACAAAGCTAGTTAAATGTATTAAACTTCTTGTCACGGCCGACAGCTTTTAGAGAACTGAGCTTAGTGACCTTTAACTCTCAACTTTTCGTGTTTGCGTGTTAAGGATGCCAAAACAAGGCATTGCTCTTAATAGCTAGTCGTTATAAAAACTTTCATATGAAATCGATTTAATTCGAACATTACAGTTCATGTAGAAAGCGACTGAATGAATGTTATATGTGAAACTAATTACTCGTTAACTCAATGGTTTTCTTTTTTAAAATATAATCTCGTCAGTTTTTGAGCAATATAATATCTAAGAAGATTATGGAGAAGCAGCACGCATGATTTACTAATGAACAACAAAAAGACTTTTTTTCAAGAGTCTACATGAAGAATTATAAAGTAAACATTGTTACCAAATATTTAAGGATAAATTATATATTTTCATAACGAAATACTTATAAAAATTTTGAAGAATATTGTGTTTAAATTTAATCGTTATAAAAATTCTACACCATATTTTTGTACTGTCAAGTTATTTTTTAACTTATAAATTTCTTAAATGAGTTTCTTCTCCTTTATTGCTTTAATGTTTAATACTTTAAATAATTTATTCGGAACCAAATTAATTTAAGTTTCTATTATTTTCAAGATTTTATTAAATTGTAACATGTATATTTAGTTTTGAAATAAAATAATTATTAAATTTGTATCTACTAATTTTTTAAAACAATAATAATTTCTTCAAGGATGAAGTGGCCGATCATGATGAAATTAAAAGATAAGAAATGTGTCTACTTTAATATTGATGCATACTATTCATGTTCAAATACGTATGTGAAAGAGAAGAAATAGGACCGAATGGTCGATTAGCTGATTCATGTTTCTCACAGTATATTAACCAGAGAAACGGGTTAGGCCAAAAACTCAAATAAAAACTGAAGTTAATTCAGAAATTTAGATCTCGAATTGCCATTAAGCAAACTGTGTTGTAAAATTAGTGGTTTCTAATGCGCCATACATACGGCTTCTGACAAACTACCGGTTATACCAAAATCAACAATAGCTGGAGAAATTCGCAAAAACTCACGAGGAAGACCACAAGGCAGGTACACCTTTAGCGCAATGTATTAACCGTTATTGAAAATTGGTAAACGAAATTAAAACAAATTTCATTTAAACTACTCGTAAACTTTTGCGTCATTAGCCTTTTTTATTATGCCCCATAATCAATATGTATCATCCTGCGAAAATAAAACAGGCTCACAACCTTTGGCGCAATGTGTTAACCGGTATTGAAAATTGGTAAAGAAAAAAAATTAATTTCATTTCAACTACTCGTAAACTTTTGCGTCATTAGCAGTTTTTTATTATGACCCATAATCCATATGTATCATCCTGCGAAAATAAAACAGGCTCACAGTCGCGAGAATTAGAAGCCTGTTTTCGGATCATGAAACGTGAACCCGATAAAGAGCAGGTTCATGTGTTGTTGTTGTTATGTATGTTATTTGATAATCCATATGGGTTAATTCTTATAATAACAAACGGCTATTGTTCCATCGATCGAAACAATAGACGCGTTTTATTATCTACGGATCTAAAACGATACGGAGCCTTATGACAATAGTGCTGTATGCCCATCTCTTTTTTCTTGTGTTTGTTTATTTTAAATGTAGATACTGACGTTTTTCTTTACACTACAATTTGTACTCTCTACTGACTGAAGGCCGTCTATTCGCCAAAAAAAACTTATTTTCGGATCTTTAAAATAGATCCAGATACAGAGTCGGATTCAAAAATGGTTGTTGTTGTTACGTGTGAACAAAAGATCCCGATCCAGATCCGAAGATAATAAAACGCGGCTAATGACTTCAATGCAATCAATCAACTAACCAATCCACAAAAGCAAGAAATCAACGTTCATTTAATGTTCGCATGCGTCAGTCCCCCTGCTTCAATTGAAAAAATAAATTTTAACGCTTAATGTTTTAAGATCTAAAATTTTTTAATGATCTCAATTTTAATTGCTTCAAATTCAAGTATCTCAGAAGTTGTTTGGGTAAATAAAGCTTATAATAATAATAAAAATAATATGTATTATTTAAATTGTTATTTTTAATTAACAAATACGTATGATGAGGTTCAGTAAATTCTAGTTTTAGCTTAAAGTTTTCCTAGTTGGAAAAAATAAACTAAAAAGCCAAAAAGATCACGAAAACGTACAAAATACAATGGAACTGATGGAATTGTTTTTTGTTATTAAACCTGATTTTTCAAATTAAATTTTATTATTTTCTGTACAAATTAATCTGTTTCTAAACTATTGTCAACTAATTAACTCTCAGCTTATATGAGGCGCTCAGCGCCAAAACGGCCTAACCCACATTTCCAAAAAAATTAAATAAATACGCAGATCGAACCACAATTAAATCATTTATATATTTTATAAAAAAACCGAAGCCCTATGTAGAATAGTTTTGTTATTATTGCGGAAAAATGTTTGTAATGTATAAAAAAACATTAAAAAGGCTCGAAGATAAAATGGCTTAGGTTGCAAAGATGAAATATAATTTTCAAAAAAAACTTTGCATAAGTTAAGTCAACAGTACACAATGACTCTTTAATGGAAATTAAAAAAACATTGGTTCAAATAAGTTTCTCTTTAAACTCATTTATCTCAGTTCGAAAATTTTGGGGTTAAGCCGTTTTTTGTCGCTGAGCGCCTCATTTGTAGGTATACTTAGTTAAAAACATTTTGTTTTGTGTGGGTGTGGGTGGTAGCAACCAACCATCAATGTTTTTCAAATACCTATTTAAGATTTTATTATACTTAATGATTAGGTATTTAATACATATTGTTACCGTATTTTAAAGATAAGATAATTCTTTTCCATAAAATAAAATAATTCTTTTTCCATAAATCTGTTGACCTATATAATATGACGACAATGATTTCTTAATCGAATTAATACAAAGATAATTATTACGAACAAATTGATTCATTGAAACTGGTTAGCGAAATACATTGCAAATAAATCATTTCAAATTTTAGTATTGCAAGCAACTTTAGGTTTCATAAGATTTAAGTTCTTGGGAAATATTTTAATAAAAAAAAGAGTAGGTAAATAAGTTAAGGGCCACTTTTACTATAGTCAGTTAAACATCATATTGAACTTATTCTCCAGAGAAAGCAAAAATGTGTTAATATTAAGCCTCTGAGTTAACTGAAAATGTTTTTATAAATTTTGGTATAAAATATAAGTTAGACTACTTGAAATTTCAATCGAGTCATTCTGGCAATTCGGCGATAAAGCTTTATCTTTATGTTATATCAAACTTAAAGTTTTCAATACATTTTTTTTTTTGTTAAAATTTTAATCCAATCCTAATCAAATTTAATACCTACGCATACTTTTGAAATTAAAATGAAATCTTGATATAATTAAATCAGCACTGGATTGTACATACTTGCATTTATAGTTCAAGTGGCTTCAAGTGGCCATGGTTAGTATAACCAATAGCGAAAATACAAATTTGCTTTGAAAATTTAATAAAATAAAAAGAACGTATACTTGGACAAAAACTTATAACATTATCAGTCCAGCCTTTAAGGGTATAAATACATGTTAACCTAAAAATAAAATATAATTTCCCTAAATAAAGTTTAAATTCTACTTCCGTTATGTGATTTGTATGGCAAAAACACTGAAATGCAGTTTTAATGCAATAACTATCAACATTATAGGTATGACTTCTCCAAGTGCGATTGAATCCTGGAATTTTTTATTAACAAAACCAATAGAACAAGTAAAAGTCAAATGTATGACGCAGGAAAACAAGCAAATAAAGTTTTTGAACAAATATTAACATTTTTAAAATAAAATTATAATTCGTCAAATCAGCAGGTAATTTCGTTTCTTTTGACAACTCATTTTTCAAAATCGGTGTAGTATGAGAGTCGCAAAGTGAGTCTAGACTACAGAAATAATACAGGGTGTCCCAAAATCACCGCCTCAGAAGAAAACCATGAGTTCCTGAGGTCATTTCAAGTCGAAAAAAATAAGATGTAATTTTCTCGCGATTTTTATGATTTTTATTCTTTTTTCCTTTGACTGGCTCTTACTTTGTCAAACTACAACCGATTTAAATTTTTTTTTTAATTTAAACAAGAACAGTTAGACAACATATATATATATATATACAACTTTTTTCTGTGTGGATAACGGTTTTCCCGCAAATTATTTTCAAGCGTATTTTTTAAGCATTTTTAGGTTGTTTTTTTGACTTCGATATGATTTTTTTTACAAAAAATCGTTATTAAGTATATTTTTTTTTTATTATTATGGGTTTCTTCTGAGGCAGTGATATCGGGACCCCCTTTATATATGATGATTCTTTAAATTGGTTAAAAAAAACTACTTTAAAGTTTAAAGCAAAGGAATGCCAACTGATTATTTTTTTGTTTTCGAAAAAAGTAAGACATTTTTTAACGAAATTTTAATATATAATTCTATGAGGGGTACCTTTATTTTCAAATAAAGAACATTATTTTTTTAAATCTTCTAGATAGTATTGAAAAACCACTATTTACCAAATTTCGAAAACATCGACCAAGTTTTTTCCGTTTGAACTAGTTTAAAATGTTTACTTCTTAGACGAAACCTATACTTGTCCCATAAGACATACATATTAAGAGTAATTAAAGCATACTTACAAGTGTCCCTGCCCTTATCGATTGAAAAAACTTCTTCTGCTCTTGATGTGAGCTGAGCAGAGTTCAATCCATATCCGATAGCAATATTGAGATATATATTTATATGACTAATTTCACATGTGCTATTTCGAAGCTAAATCAGCAACACAACTTAAGGTATATAATTTTTAGCAGGCACATCGCGCATCAGTCTTGTTTAACAATTTGTATACAGAAGATCTTTCTGCAGTAGAATTTCAATTCACAATGAGTGTGGTTTTACTTTTTATCGCGATACTTGCTTTAGTGCGCTTTATTCAGAGATATTACTATCTCATCCAAAGTGGATATAAAATAACTGGGCCATGGTTTATTCCATTTATTGGAAATATTCAATTCATATGGAATCTGCAGCCAAAGGGTGAGAAGAGAACCTAAACCGCAGATTAAAATTGAGAACAATTAAAAAAATTAAAACAACAGCACTCTTTAGTATGATTGAAAATTATAGACAAAGATACCAGAGCACATTTAGAATCTTTCTTGGAACTAATTTGTGGGTCTTCTTGCACAGTCCCGAAGAGACGCGTGAGGCACTTAACGAAGATTCCTTGGAGAGAGCAGATACTTTTCAGAAGCTAAATGTTTTGCTAGGAAATGGATTATTAATAAGTGAAGGTAGATAAAATAAAATACATTGGTTTCTTCTCAGTTTTTTTTTATAAAGATTCTTAAAAGTTTGAATTTCAAACTCAGGGAAACACTGGTATAACCATCGAAAAGCAATGGCACCAGCCTTCCATCCGAATGTATTGACAAGCTTTACAGAGAGAATTTATTATCATGCTGATGTTTTTGTTGACAGAGTTTTAAAAAGAAGAGAAGTTGAAATATCGGATTACATTTTTCCATGTATGTTGGATACTATTTGTGGTAGGTTTGAAATTCATTATCATCAAAAGAACTATATAAATGGGAAATTTAATTTATTCTCTGTAGAGACTTCAATGGGAAAGAACTTACGAACACAAGAGGACGACTATTCGCCATATATTCAGGCATTCCATGAGTAAGTATAGATACCTATAATACAGAAGTATTTTAGTAATTTTAAAAAAAGTCTATAAGATTATCCTGATTATGGAATTCGATGCAAATCTATTTCTATTCTACATACACAATATGTAGATACGTTGTAGCGCATTTTGAATTGCAAACTTTGCAGCTTTTGTCAAAGATTTAAAATAAACAAGACAATTATTTTCGTTCAACTATAAAGTTGATGATTGCACGCAATAAGAAAAGCCAACTTTAAGTCAAAGCTATGAAATAAGTTCTTTCATTCAAATGAATGCAATGTTTAATGTCGGGCTGAGATCACTTCAATTAAGATCAATAAATATATATATTTCAAATTCATTTACTGCCATGAAAATGGATTCGGTTTGAGTAATTATTTGGATTACTTTGTTCCAAACTGATTTGGCATTGAAAAATTAAGATTTGATTATTTCACCTCCGATTATTTCGCATTGATTTATATTGCTAAGAGCCCAGTAATAGGCTGGGATAGGCTGTATTCAAACCCAGAAATCAGTCGTGAGAGTTCAAAGCACCAAAAGTTGCTGTAATTATTGCGCTAAAATAAATAAGTATAAACATACTAGTGCTTGTGTTTTGTAACTCTCGCATCGATAAAATTGATCGAGAAACGTTGAGAATGGAACAAAACACGAAAACCACAAGGGCCAAGATTGTGATTGTTACTTATTCGAAGACTTAAAAGATTCTTCTTTTAATGTAGCAATAATAGACAAACGTCGAGAGTTTTCGAAGCAGTTTCGCTATGAACTCGTTAAATAACGTCATGCCGGGGAAGAAGAGCTCTTAGCAGTAGAGTTTTGAAGATATTTATGACCTCAGAAATGGTCATAAATATGTATGAAGAATGAATCTTTCTTTAAATATCGATTCGATAGAGAAGAGAAAATTTAACAACCATCAAAGAAGGGAGGTGGATAGGGGTAGAAACCTTAAAATACTAAATTTGCAAAATTCGAATCACATACTTAAAAAATATAGCGAAGAACTTCTATAGCAAACAGAAATAAGGGCAATGCAAAAACTAAATATGTATGTATAATGATAGTAAAAATTATAGTTAGAACTCACCACGATATATCGTAGTCTTGAGCAATGCAATCCGCTCCCTGTAAAAAGTAAAAATATATTCCTTATAAAATTATTATTTAAAATTTTATATAATTTTGATTTATTTACCATGTTGCCCTATAAAAACTTTCTATAAACATAAGTTTTTGATTGTTACGTAGACTTGCACCGACATGTCTAAACCAGCACTCTAATTATTTCGATCTTTTGAATTAACACTAAAATTAAATCGAACACAATAAAAACGCAATTTTTTCTAAAAATAAACAAGTGACCTAATTCACAAATGCTACTACGCGATATTTAAATTCAACTGAGTTTTAATTAAATTGTCTTATTATTTCCGAACAAAAATTAAATTTTTATCTCTAAACCGTGCCGTACTCTTTCGAATTCGTTGTTCACTTTAAAATTTAAATGGCGGCTATTCTTTGTTCAGAAAACTTTCACCGTTATCACAGTGCTGCCAATTCTAAATAAACAAAAATTAAAATGGCCCGTTCACAAATCTGGAAAGTTTTGCGTTCCTGTGATTGGGCTTTTCCACCAGCCGTCAGTTTCAAACAAGCAAAAAAATTAGGAAACAGCTGGTCTGAACTTGGAGAAAGGTAAACAAACGACAAATATTTTTATAATATAGTGCTTGTTTGTTTTCCAATAAAAACGTATAAAACGATGTTTATAACGCCAATTTAACAAAAAATCAACTTCAATAACTTATCAAACTTATTTATATAAACAAAAATCACAGAAAATATTAAAAATCCACATTGCACTGAAAAAGCATTTGTTTACATTTCTCTAAGGCCGGTATTCACCGAGCACTCATAACTTATGAGCCTCATAAACCTATTCACCAACCAATAATAAGTGGATATTTATGAGCGCTCATAAAAGTTATGAGTGGTCCCGACCATAAACTCATAAACTCATGCTCATAAACTTATGAGGCTCATATGAGCGCTCGGTGAATACAGGCCTAAGTTCGATATCACATGTTTTGTTTTTGTTGTTTTGAACTGTCAAAATTAGAAAGAGAAAAGACAAAGATAGTTTTTGGAAAAGACCAATGGACGCGTTCGGGGACCTATTCAAAGCCATGAATGAAGGAATGCAGATCTCAGTGACAACCTGTTATAAACACAACTCTTTTTTACTTTTGTTTTTTTTTTATTTGTATACACCCGTTGTCTTTTTGATGTGTAAACATCTATACTGGCGGTAGGGTGAAAAAAAACGTAACGTATCGTGATCGTGATTGTGATTCACGTTACGTTACGTATGTTTACACATCTTAACCGTGAGTCCCGGCACTCACACATTTTTTCTTTACACTACTGACGACATTTACAAATTAAGGGTGTGTGTTCAAAATGGATTTGGAAATCCAAATCCAAAACAAAGTTGGATCTTGTGTTGTTTTTTCAAATCCAATCTGGTTCGGATCTCGGGGAAAATAAAACACAGCTAATATTTCTGTAAAAAAAATTAATTTAAGCCCGCAAACCTGAACATTAAATTATAGGGGTATTCCCGATTCGATGCAACCTTTTCTTGTATCATTGCAAAAGTGCAAAGTTTCTTTTTTACAATGGGGTTGGGGTATAGTAATTTTACACTTCTGCATTTTTGCAATGATACAAGACCAGTTGCATCGAATCGGGAATACCCCTTATGTTTCGTAATGTAGACTTGCGCCGAAATGTCTAAAACTCGATCTTTGGAACGAACACAAAAAGTAAACCGAACACAATAAATGCACTATTTTATCTAGAAATAAACAATTGGCCCAGACCCTGTTTAGATTGTGACTGCTCACTACGTAGTGACGGCATTTTGTAGGTGAAATCGGTGAGGTAGAAAGGGAGGCGACAGTCAGGAAGAAAACATAAAGATTGTAGTGAGCAGTCATGTTTCATATCCGACATGTTCCATTTAATGCCATTTTTTTTATTTTTGGCATGTTCGTTGAAGGGTAAGGTAGATGAGAATAAAAATTAAAAATGTGTAATTAGTCAAGCTTAGATGCAAAAAATGCTTATTGAATTGGTTGATTGATAACAGCAAAGATGCTGAAGCATATTTAATTATTAAAATTGCAATTTCTGCTATATTTTGCGACTACTTATTTATTTAATATTAAACTCGTGGTTCATGGTGCTCAGAATCAAATGTTTCAATTCAGAGATATTCCATCAGAGTTCGGCGATACTCATGACTGAGAAATTTCGAGTGTAGACACGACATGACTATTCACTACGTAGTGAGCATGTCACAATCTAAACAGGGTCTTCACAAATGCTACTGCGCGTCGCGTGATACTTTAATGCAACCCTGGTTTTCAATTCAATTATTTAATTATATTTCCGACCAAAAATTAAAGTTTGTTCTCTAAACCGAACCGTTCTTTCGCTGTTCACTAAATGGCGACTTTTTCTTTGTTCAGAAAACTTTTACCGTTATCACAATGTGCTGCCAAGCTAACAAACAATTAAAATGGTCACGTTCACAAATCTATCTGGAAGTTTGGGTTGTTGTATTGGCCACGTTAAGGACATGTCAATAGCTATTCGGATAGACCCATTTGAAGAAGTTTTTTGTAAATGTTTTTTGTTGTGTAAACATCTCCAGTAGATGGGTGAAAAAAAACGTAACGTGTCTTGTGATTGTGATTCTGAGCCTCACGTTACGTTACGTATGCTTAAACATCTTAAGCAGGAGTCCCAACACTCACTTTTTTATAATTTCTTTAGAAAATTAGGTACTTCAAATTTTTTATATTTGGATGATTTTGTATTTGAAACTTTTTAAGTGGACAAAAATTTTTTTTATTTTTACAGATCACTATTTTCCCCTATAATCGCTGTAAAAGGTTATTTCAATTGTTTATTTTTTTATTAGGTACCTACTTACAGGGTTTTTCGCAATATTTAAAAGAAACCAAGGCAACACGGCTTAGATCATCAAACAATAAAAAATATAGGAGAAAAGATTTTATTTTCCTCGATCAGCGGAAAAACTAGAATACAATAAGCGTGTTTTTTGGCAAGTTCATATGGATTTGTCGAAAAAAAATGACATCTTATGGACTTGCAAAAAAAATACGAATTTTGAAGAAAACAAATTAAATGCAGAAACTCTTATTTTTTACAATACACGCATAGAGCAAATTATTTCTTCTAATTTTTTATTGTTACGGCTAGTATGACACACTCAACAACACTTTTTGGACTTTTGATCATAATACAACTTTAACTTTAAACCAACCAATAACGTAGTCTCCAGCAAAGCGTCGTTATGTTCCTACAAAATTTTTAGAATTTTCAACAAGTCTTATATTTACGTTACATAAAAGCTCTTTTTTGAAATTGACCACCTAAATATACTTTTTTTCTACAGTTTATTTTCTTACAAAATGAATATCTATTCTTTTTTCTAGAGCGAGTGAACTTCTATTTCAGAGAATGTCTAACCCGCTTTACTTCCTTGATTGCATTTATAACTTTACTACTGCGAGTAAACACCTACGAAAATCAATCACCATGATACATAATTTAACCGATGAAGTCATCAAAGAAAAAGTAGAAAGTCTTAAGCTTCATGGTGAACAAAATACTGAAAAATATAATCGCAACCTTCTTCATATACTTTTGACAACGGAAATCGATGAAAAACATCTATCGTTTGAAGAAATCAAAGATGAAGTTAATACGTTTTTGTTTGCGGTAAGTTATTATATACATACGTTATGTATATTATGAAAAGATAGAACATTTTTGAAAATTGGCAATTTGCTATCTTTCATCATTTTATTTTTTTCAGGGAGTTGATACCACTGCAGCTGCAATGAGTTTCATTTTGTATTGTTTGGCAAAGTATACCGAATGTCAAGAGAAACTTTTTAACGAAATCTCGTCAGATCCTGACACCTATCCAAATATCCACAATATGAAATATCTTGATATGTTTATCAAAGAATGTCTTCGACTTTACACTATAGTTCCTCTAACTGGTCGTCAAGTAACCAAGGAAATTAAAATTGGCAATAATAATCTTCTTCCCGGAACAACGCTTTGGATTAATATGTATGGCCTGGCCCACGATGCCAAATACTTCCCTGAGCCATATGAATTCATTCCGGAACGTTTTGCCACTGATGCACCAGAAATTCCACCCTACGTTTTTCTACCATTTTCTGGTGGTCCACATTCGTGTATTGGAAAAAGATATGCAATGTTAATTATGAAAATATTAACTGTAAAGACTTTAAAAAGGACAAAAGTTCAACTTAAAAATCCGAATGAAAAATTAGAGTTAATGGCGGAAATGGTATTAAAATCGGCAAATGGAATTCATTTGATATTTGAGAATAGATAATTAATAAATACAAAATAAAAATATGGTAAATTTAAGGTTTTTTTTAATAATACAAATTCTATATACTATACTACTGAAATACATCAGCCAAGTAGAAGACTTAGCACTATTTTTATGGACTTTGTTGAATTATTGATTCAAAATAGCTTTTAACGGTCTTTAAGTACTACAAAAATTGGCGTTTCGTCCCGGCGATCTCACTTGGACTCAACAGTTGACTATAGTGAGGGCCTTTGTCAATACGCAATTTTTGCTAAGTTCAGTTCATCTTACATAGATTTCGTGACGAATACCCAGTGTGAACTATATCCAACAAGACTAGAATTCCTAATCATTAAATTGGAAGTTTTTGTTTTTGTTTTTAGCACAGGGCCTGGCTAGATTATATAAGGTTTTTTTTTAATAATACAAATTCTATATACTATACTACTGAAATATAAATGGTAAATTTAATGTTTTTACTATATGTATACTAAGTTTATGTTTAAATATAAAATTTAAATAAAGTTATCTATTTAATTTAGCCTTATTTGAAGTTTCAACTGAACAAAATTTAAATCGAAATTATTGACACTTTTCAAATGTTTTTAATAGTTCGAATGATAATTTTTGTATGCATCTTTACTGAACTGCTAGCTATGTTGATGTGTATGTTTTGGTCATCTTGTGCCATATGGGAAAGCAGTATGTAATGACTGGTGTCATTATTATATTGTGGCTGAATCAATTACTTCTCCATTGGTCCACCTCAGATTAGGTGTAGTTGAATTTGAAGTCCCATCATCGCTCGAAGAATATATAATAATCGTCTAATGGGTCCTCGACTCCTTGGGTGGCTTAGATTAGTGATAATTATTTGGCGTACGTAAGGGAATCATCATCACAGATTCCGAACTTTTTCCCCTGAAGGTTGGTCGGATGTGTAGATTTTGAATAGAATATACAGCTCTGAAAAAGAAATGGACTATTAAAAATGTTAGTGTTTATTTTCTTGATTTTTGGAACCTGCCTAATATTATTATGTGAAATTTTCGAAAGAAATCAAAAACGCCGATTTGCACGCATTGAAGGTACTGAGAATGAAAAATGTTAAAGGATATTTTCTGCTCTAAAAAAAGGTTTGTTCTCTTAAAAAAGAACGTCTGGGTGGCTTGCTTGTACAGAGACCGAGAGATATAGGTTCAAAATCCCTTGAAATTGAAAAGACTGTAATTTCAATGATATGGAACTAAGGGCCAGTTTTTGTCACACTGCGTAAAATCTGTAATATAATATATATATATAATAATATTCAAAGGTTCGATTTCGATAATTAACAAATCAAACAATCAATTTCTCGGTCCGCCCAGAGGCGATATCAACTGGCCCGCATGGTCTTCTGATTTGACCATATCCAGACTGAAGTCGCCCTGGTTCCGGTCGCAATGCTCAGAGATGATGCACAATAACTTACGTCAAACATTCATAATGCCATCAAACAAGCATCAGTTTTAGTGTAAAGTGTTCACTATTGCAAACTTGCATCAAATAATGCGCAATCTTCAAGAAAAACAGAATCGAGAAATCGAGTGTAAAATCTGGAGCCAATTGACCGACACGATTTTTTTTAAAAGATCTGAGCTCAAATTCCCGATATTGTACAAAACGAACAACAAAATGAGAACATCTCATTCAATCGTACTGAGTGTCATTACAATTTGAAACCAATGAGTCTGTCGCACTATACCCTGTACAAAGCAGCTGTTGATGAAACGCTTGTAAGAAGAGAGATGTGTTAAAAAGAATATGGTGTATTTCACTAAAAACCTCTAAGCTGAATAAATAATAAATATAGTGTATTTCACTAAAAACCTCTAAGCTGAATAAATTATAAATATTGTTTAATAAATTTTCCATTGTAAAGAAAAAGTTCCAATCGTAATTTTTATTTACTTTTCCACACGTAAAGCGGAAGTTGTTTTTCTAGAAACTAACTTACTACATACTCATTTTAGCTCATATTTAGCAGTTTAAATAAAACACATGAATTAATATTTAATTAACACATCGACTACGAAAATGTATATTTGTTTTTATTTAATATTATATTTTTTTATTATCATTCTTTATTTTTGTTTGTTATTAGCATTTTGTTTTTTTTATCCATATCTTTTTTTTTTAATAATCAAATACAAAATATTTTTCATTTTTTTTTAACATAGCTATATTATTGTATTAAAATAATTACTTACATCATTTTGGCGCACTGTTACAAAAAAAATATTCAACAAACACGTCCAGTAATTTTTGAATTACAATAAAAATAATAATAACTTAAATAATAATACAATACACATTATTCTTGATTTTATAACAAAGTTTTTTTTTTTAATTTCATCAAATAAATATGAAAGGTAAGATTGCAATTTTTTTGTTTATTTTAATTTTTTTTTTTCTTTTTTTTTTTCAGAAATTCATATGGCTATGTAAATTTATCATACTTAAATAACAAACAAAATTATAAAAAAAAATTGTTTTTCATATATAATTTTTTTTTGTTTTTTTTTTTTTTTATTTTTTTATTTTGTTTATCAAAAATCACAATTGGTGCTGCTTATAAACTAATATTGTAGTACATAATTAAAAAGGTTTAATGATCAAATTTAAACAAATTTTAAATTATATATAATTAAAAATGGTAAATAGTTTAAATATGTTTTTTAATTTTATTTTTCACCATCAAGCGACTTACATATGCAAACAAAAAAAATGCGTAAACAATATGATATAATATTTTAAAAAGAATCAAATTTCAAAATATAACTCAATAGTTTTTTTGATTTTTAATTTTCTAAGCACATTTAAAGCTACGAAAATGTATATGCATATGCATATGCATATTATGTTTTATTTCGTATATAAAAAAAGTATCTTTTGAGTCATAACATAGCTTGATCTTGTTTCAGATTGGGAAAGTTATGAGTTCGAAGTTTTTGTTTTTTAACGGCCTTTTATAAAAGTATTTTAGGCGATATCGAGACATGCAGTTGGTCTCCAAACTTGGAAGACCATGAGATCGAATCATAGAGAGCGCCTCAGTGCCATATTAGTACAAGACTTTCCATTAAGAGGTAAAGCTTAAAATTATTGCTTAATTTTCCAAAATTAATTTTTCATTGTTCATTAGAATCTTGTCTTTGAAAATTACAACTTAGACATTGAAATTCTCTTTGAAGGTCAATCAAAAATAAACAATTTTGGAAAAGCAGTCTTTTGTACCATTTATGTTAAATAAAAAGAAAATTATCTTACTCAAAATTGGCATTTTTAAATATCTGTTTCGTTGTGATAAGATTATGATGAGTTTTTATTTAACACTCTTCTCATCTCTTACACTTTCGAGTGCCATAACAAAAAGCTATGAAATATTTGTACATAATTTTTAAATTTGTCTTACTCAAGACTGGCACTAACTTGGACTTTGAAAGTTTCGTTTTGTTTGTTGCAACTTTATGATAAGTCACTGTTTTTTTTTTGTATTGGCTCTTTTGGGTTTTGGGTTCTATTTTTATATGAGACATCTATTGTTCATACAAATACAAAAAAAATCCTCAAAACCAATTTCTAGAACCATTTCTTTATTAAGTTGGTATAATTCCACAAAATTTCTATTTGAGAATCGTTTATATATAAATATATAATACACACATTATATTTGTTTTCTCTTAAGAAATCCTTACCTGCAAGCAGTCTAAAAATTAATCTAGGCTCTGAGATGTTTGTTTGTTTGCTCGGAGGCATACTATATAACACGTCGCCATCGTACGACTAGAAAGTCATCTCAAACTCCCGATTGCTATTGATCTAGTCTGAGATCGAATGGACAGCTCGTTTTTTTTGTATATTTTACGTACCGAAAATTATTTTGCTGACATTTTTTTCTTTTTTTGTTGTATTCAAATCCATTTTAAGGAGTACCGCCGCTTAAGTAAATAAGAAAGATGCCCATTTTCTGGAATTATATAAAAATGGAATCATTCTTACTCTGGCCATCGAAACTAAAAACCATATTTTTGATAAGATTGGCTCATAATATTTATGTATGAAGGTGTAAAGAAGAACCACAAAATAAGAAATAGAATGTTAAAAAAGCCTGAGATAAAGATTTAAAATCTGAAGAATAGAAGTATCCTTGTTTAGAATTGAGTAAGTTCATAACCTTGAAATTAAATAGATTGAGCTTGGCAAAGTAAATTCAACTTTACGAAATTTGTAGAGAGATCAAATTTGTGGGGACACCAAATCAAACTTCCGTTTAGACTTTGATTTGAACACACTGAAGCCACTCTTCCCGCAGTCATGAATGATTCATAATTGGGGAATACTTCAAAAAGCCACCACTATAATACAACCCGGAGCCGAAAATCCATAAATAATTGTGTTTTCCCAAGCATTATTTGAGCTGATATTTAAAATGAGTATTACTTTCCAATTTCAAATGTTAAAACGTCAAAATTCAACGACAGTTTCACATTTCTCAACGAGCTTGCCCATGCTTTTAATTTAAATTAATTTTTGTAAGATGGTTAAGTGTTTAGGCGAACATCTTCATTGGTTATTAATTAATTTGCTGGCGAGACAGCTCGCGGAGAAGCAGGGAGTAGTGACTTACAACTCTCAACCATTTGTACCTTTTATCGGCAGGAATAGAGGTGAGAGGTTTTCTGCTTTGGAATTTGAGATCAAAAAATGGCGACTCAAACTAGCCTCATATTATTTCAACTTAAAAAGCGTTGAGTGGTTGCAAAAGGTTTTGTCTACCCATGACCCATCATTTATAAACTTAAAGGAAATTACAGATCTTAAAATAATTTTGCCATAGCGTAAGATTAATTCAAACTCAATACTTTACAATCTCCTGACTCTGACACTTGTTAATTTTCTTTTTTACATAATATTATAATTTTAACCAACTATTATTATTAAATTCAATTACATTGTTTTTGTTTTCATTTTATGTTTATGTTGCTTTTTTTGTTGTTTTGATTTTCTTTTTACAGGTAAATCTACGTTATTACACTTATAACAGCCAAGTGGATTGTATCCCTATGGAGCGTATTCTATACAATTTATTTTGATAATAATAATAAATCTTAAAACAAAAAATACAAAAAAGAGAAAGTTACATAGGTACTTATGGGGTACGGTGAGTGAAAGGCGAGCTAATAGGGATTTTTGTATGTAGGATAAAAACAGAAGAGGTGCGTAATAGGACAGAAAATTATAGAAAACTGAGGAGGTTTTTGGACATAAGTTTGTGAATTTAATTTTTTTTTTAATTTTCTTTCTCCTTTTCTTAAAAAAAATTTTTTTGTTTAAAAGCAAAAAAAAAACTTTATAATTTTAAAAATTTAACTGTCATGTTTTACGCGGTGGTGTAGGAGGCGGTGGCCTCATGTCTTTGGGAATGTTTTCGTATGCTGAAAAATTATTGGATTGAGCAATTTGAGTAGACCGGACCTAGGAGACAGCTGCTTACCTGTTTGATGGTGATGATGTTGCTGTTGTTGCTGCTGCTGCTGCTGCTGATCGAATGCTGATGCTGCCGTGGCTAAAGCTGCGGCTGCTGCTGCTACAGAATTATCGTTGTTATGTTGTTTGTTGGCAAGTAAGCTTGCCTCGTTGACTGGATACCGCATCGGTTGTTTTGGTGCTGATTGCGGTGGAAGATTTTGTTGTTGTTGTTGCTGCTTCATTGAATTCGGCATATTGTCATTTTTACTGGCCAAACTAAGGCTAGATATTGCTGGTGGAAGAGGAGAACGCTGGCAATCACTGCTTATTTCACCTGTATACCTACAAGAGAAAGGAATTAGTTTAAATCTCTTGAATAAAGTTTACAAATTATTTCAATATTATTTAAAAACAACTTTAATGACACCTACATATTAACTGCACTTTATAACCGAACATTGTCTAATAGACACGCGGCTGCATCTACTTATATTCAATTGATTTTTCTTACTTTGAAAATCTGAAAATAATATTAAATTCGATCTGGCTACTCTCGGTTTATCTTTTTCAAAATCTTTTCTTCACTTTTAATCATATTTTGTCAAAGTGTGAAATTTGCATAAAAAAATGGCTTATCACTTACTTAAAATCTATAAATTTTCTCAGTTGGTAGCCCCCAAGTTCAAAACGAGGACGAATACCGAACCTTCGATTTAAAAACCAAGCCATGTTAGGAAAGCGAAGGCCGCCGCCCGTGTCTCAGACAGAGACCCTTTATGGATCGGGAGCCGGATAGAAAAGTATTTGCAAATTATCAATTGCCAAATTCTTAAAATTCAAAACGGTAAAGTCATTTAGTTCCTTGAACTTCACCTCTTTGTATATGAAGTAATATTGTTGACAATCAAATAAATGTAATCTACGAAGTTGTTATTGTTCAAATTTAAATTCCAATTAATATTTTTTAACACAACAGGGTCACGCCATCTGAATACTAAAATCAGATGATCAATTGTGCATTAAAAAGATGTTAAATGCGCATTCAAAATGAAATAATTTCACGGGCTCACAATGGACACATTGACCTAAAATCCTAATCCAAAAAGCTAGGAACTTGAAACTTTACATGGCCACCCTTGGGACCAATATAATGACATTTAAAACACACGAATATTAATTAAGTTAGCATTAGTTCTTAAAATTTGTTAAGTCTTTACTGCGGACTTCCTGGGCTTCTTTAATTCGTTATCCGATTGACATTGGTGGTTGAAAATGTTCGACTTCACGTAGAATATTAAAGTAACTTATTTAATTTCTTAAAATCTCTGAACATCAACTACATGAAACAATTGTATACATATCAAAATTTTAAACAAAAAAAAACACGAAACTGTGCTTGAATAATTGAAATTTACCAACCCTGGCTTCAATTTGTCCACAGTCAAATTTTTTAAATTTCTTTCTTTGTTTAAGCAACAATTTATTTATAGTCCTCTCCTTAAGCTGTCATTGATTTATTTTTAATTTGGAAGAAGGCAATAAAATAAAAAGGATCCATTCGTGCAAAACCATAAAAACAAAATTGGAGATTTTCTGCTTTTGATTCTTTTAATAACTCAATTTTGAATGGACTACCATATTTGAAAAGGGGGTTCGTCAAATATAATCTATCCACCGGAAACTAATTATTATAATGAGCAACTGAATCATCGGAGTCTAATGCATGAAAAGATTTCTTAATATACGAAATGTATTCAGAACTTCCATTAAAGTCCTACTTTAATTATAAGCATAAGTATATTGTTCAAATTTCATGCTTAAGTAAATTGATTACGTCTTTTAAGGTCATCAACACTCGAATAACCACATTCAAAAAAACTTAGTGAATGAGTATTCAACAGGTCTCAGATTATGTATATTGGTATTTTCAAGTGGAGAGCAATCCTAAATGATTTTATATTAGGTTGTTTAGTGGTTTCCTAAAAGCTTTTCCACTCTATTTAACTAGATCTGGGATTGTCGCTACCTCTCACATAAGCTTTACACTCTCGTACTTCCCAGAAGCAAAAGCTCGCGATTTATAGAATGCTTTACCCGAATAGGACTAAAAGTCTCACTTTTGTATTATTTTTTTTTAAATCTAAAATCATAATTTTGTTTACTCACTTAATATTAGTGTATTCCCTGCCAACTTGTAAACTCTGCTCTTCGGCGCGTTTCCTTTGTATCAAAGTTTGAATATAGTGCTGGACAGCATAGTAGACAAATTTATATTGTGCTTCAGTTTGTACTAGACCAGAACGTTGAGAACGAACCATTTGGATTGTGCGTTGAATATCAATCTCTGTGTCTAAACCTGCAATTGATTTACAAAATTCATTGTGAAGAAGGAAATAATCTATTTAAAATATTTCCAAATCGACTTACCTTCTCGATCGATTTGATCTAAAATCATATCGATAACAATAAATGTTCCCGTTCGGCCAATACCAGCCGAGCAATGGACACAGATTGGACCCTACAATTAGACACATTATTTTTTTTTCTTTTCTCAAGTACTTTTTTTTTTTTTTTTAATAAAACTTACAGGTTTATCTCCTGCTTGATTCAATTGACTTTGTTTTGTGTTGACGTCTTGAAGAAAATTCAAAACACAACCTGGATCGGCGGGTACTCCATGATCAGGCCATACTTGAAAATGATAATGAAAGATTCGACGTTCAGGTTTGCCACGCCATGAGAAGAAAAACTCCCGCAGCGTATAATCACTGGTTGAACTCTCCGAAAGGCATGTTATCTTTGCATGTCCCCATTCCTTAGTGTTTCCTTCACTTGGCCAATATTTAGCACATTTATTTTTACCTAAAATTATACGACCCTTAATACTGAAAACAAAAATGTACCTACGAAAAAAAAGCTTATCATTTACCTCTTTCATACTCTTTGGTGGTCATAACAATAACACGAGTGTTTTCCTGCCAAATCATGTTCCAGAAATCCTGAATTGTATTCTGTAAACATCCCTGAGTAGCGATGTAAGTCTTGAACATATCCCGCTCGTCTTTTCGCGCAGATGTTAACGATTCACTACGTTTGTGCTTGTGCATCGTATCAGATTTCTTATTACAGGTGGTACAGTTATTGTACGGCAAGATTGCCGTTTTCATGGCACATTGTACGCATGTCTTGTTTAACATTTGACAATTTTGACAGTTCTTTTGCATGTAAGCGGCAGTACATGCCGGACATGAAGAGACCGTATTTAAGCTTTCCGATGACGAACTCATATTGTTCAAATCACCGTCGGTGGGTAGGCGAATGTAATTAGCATTAATGTATTCGGCACCGGCAATACTGCGATCAACGTCATTAAGTTTAACTCGAGTATGATCATCTAAATTGATAACGATAATATTTGTTATTTGTTTTCTTTTTTGTTTGTGGGTGATTTATAATTTTTTAACTTACATGGAAGAATATTTTTGTAGCGATTTTTGTTTCGGTTTTCATTCTTATAGCCTTCACGCCGCGAGAATGTATCTCTACTATCTTGCTGCTGAAGCGACTCAAACTCCTCCCAGAAACCACCCTGAAATATTTACAATAACACGTTAATATATTTGTCTGAAATAAATAAATCAACAAAAACTTTTCAAAACAATCGTGTGCCAACAGAACGATGTTGGTTGCCATTGAATGATATTTTGGGTACAAGTAGGTTCATTGAACATAAGGGTTTTCAAGGTAAGGCAAGTTTCTGATTGAACAACTGTCTTCAAATAAAAACAATTTTTTGGTAAGTAATTTGTAACCGACATTTTCTTTTCGAAATTGAATGAGTTAAATGTAAATAGGCGAGTCTGATGGCCTTTAGCTGCTCTATTGTATATTTTCCCAGTAAACATTGTTTTCACTTATATTTCTCAAGACATAAGATGAAACAGTATGTACTCGGAAAGCCATCGATTGGCACACTTAAAAAAAAAACAACACAAACATACATATATATGCCAGTAAGACCTAGGGTCTTATAAATTAGGCAATGTTAGAAGGATAGATTTTTATTGGCACTTCAAACCAATAATCCAAGAAAAAGATTCGTGATCTGGTAATTAAGCAAAATGTATCAAAAATTTTGGTTCTTGGTCTATAATCGGAACCTCTTTGAATATTCAATTAAGAGGACTGGAAATTTTACCATTTTCTTTTTGAGAATGACGAAAAGTCAATATTCATAGAGTGATTCGAAAATAATTATTAGAATTAGAAAATTTATACCAGAATTTCAAATAGAAGAAATTTGTGAAGTAGTTTTGCTTTATTTTATTGAAATATTCGAGATACGAGTCTAAAGGTATCGAGGTTAAGGCCTTGATTTTATCTTTTAATGCAACAAAAATACAATTAAAAAATAAAATAATAACTGCAACGGCAAATTTGATTCAAAAAGTTGTTTGCCTTATACAGTGATACGAATACGATTTGTATACAATTGAAAAGAAATCTTACCTTTACCAACTGATCCACTCTGGCATTAATTCCGGCTGCTGCTATCCGCGTTGCATTAAACGGCTGCCTCAAATGCACAACAGTACCGCAAATTTCCACCATTGGATTCCGTTTGTAGTGTTCGATTAATTCACTCAACGTTGAAAAGGGTTCACCTCCACCAACATCGTATTTTTTATCCTAAAATAATAATCGAAAAGAAATTTTTAATTTAATTAAATTAAATTCAATTATTAAACAACGTGTTACGAATTCAAGTCACAAACATTACTTTTATCATGAAATTTTTTTTATTATAAGATACACCTGGCCCCCAACTACCCGCGCCTTTATAGGCAACACGGAGAGATTGAGATAATATAAAAGCAGTGGGGCAGTAAATAGTTTTGTGTGTCTATATTTGTGTCCATTCCAAGGTCAAAGCAAAACGCGACAACGACAACTTGGACTTGGATACGACAACGGCCAACAGGGACAGACACTATACTAACAACTTTTCCACTTAAGGAAACACAGCTTGGAAGGTAACTTGGTTCGAACACAACGACAACAACAACAAAAACAGAATGCTAAAAATAAAACGCGAAAATTATACTCACTTGCCATCGGATCATTACATGCGCTACTTTGTCATCTGTCCGCACTGAGAGTACAAAGTCACCAGGCTTACTTTGAGATTCCCTCACGAGAAACGAACCGTTCTTTCCGCGTTCCAGAATTAGTTTTTCAGCTTCCTTACCGGATAAGTTCCCGTGAAACCACCTGCGATAAAAATTAATATTGAATTATTTGTTCGTTATTTTTTTATATTAATTTATTTATATATTGGTGAACGTATTGAACTTTATTTTTATAATAAAAGAAGAGCAACTTTAGAAGTATATTTTCGCCGTGTACAAGTAAGCGGTGTCGATTGATCACTGTTGCACCAGATTGAAGGTGTTTTTCCGCTTACTGGTAGATTAAAATAGGGTGTAAATAAAAAAGTAGTAATTCTCCACTCTGTCGTCGTTGTGTAGACTTAGTGGTTCTGGTGGTGGTGGCTGACTTACATTATTTGTATTCACAAAGTAGTCTAGAGAAGTATCTCTAGTTCGACTGAGTAAACAATAACAAAACAACGACGTAGGAACTCGTTTTTCCACAGCAAAAAAGAAATACACTGCTGTGCAAAAATTTTGTGTAGGAAATTATGTAAAGCTTTCGAGAGCTTCAATATTTGATCCCCCATTACAGAAAAATTGTTTTTAAATGTGTCGATTCAATGTTCGTTTTGTTTGTTAATAAAAAACAAGTAAATACAATTATAACAGTATTGGTTTCGTGGTATCGACTGCGACTGAAGGCAGATGAAAAGTCAAGGAATCACATCAACCCTCAATCATTGTACAGATATGAATAATTTTAAGAACTTACATTACATCTATTTTATTTTATTTAATTTTATTTTATTTTATTTTATTTTATTTTATTTTATTTTATTTTATTTTTTATTTTGATATGTATGTAGCCAACAGTTTAAAAAAAGCCAACTAAAAGCTAAAATTGAATATACGAATTTTAAATAATATAATGTCTGTCTGAATTAAGTATTGTAAGGAAAAAAATGAAAAATTCATTCAAAATTTGATAAAAAGAATGAAAAAAAAAGAAATTATAATAAAGAAAGGCATCGTTGGCCAATTTGCATTCTCTAAGTAAAATATTTGAAAACAAAAGGAAAATGGAACTTGGGAAGTACGATCGATATACACTACTGTGCCGCTAACAGTTTAAATTTTTGAGTTAAATGATTTTGGACATTTTATTTTGATCACTTCAAACCTAACATTTTGTAATGGGTGTTCTTTAACACTGTATCTGTCAAACCTATTTTCAGATTGCAAATTGTCATTTTGAAATGGCATGAATGTGGAAGATCTGTGGGGTAAACTTATTGAACGAAAAATTCAATGAAAGTATAATTTCGTTTAATGGACCAGATCTTATTATTTGACGTTTTTTGATCATTTTTTTGGGGGTACGTAAAGTCGTAGAGTGTCTACCGGTTCTGTCCGGTATGTTAAGGGTTCTTTTTTATTTTACTGACGGGAATTGAATTAAACCAGTGTGGTGTAAAACCAACAAAATTGTGAAGCAATAAAACTATCATGAACGTCAGATTTGTTAGAATTGTAAATCAAGTAATTTTATTCGTTATTATATGTGAAGCACATGAGCGTGCGCTATGGAGGAAGTAAAAATGTATTACAACAATTTTAAATACATTTTTCGAACGCCACTGTCTTTAAAAAAAATCAACAATTATTTTGCATACTACAGCGTTTGTCGTCACCCAGCAGCAGCAGCAGCAAGAAGCTACTGTTTTTTTAATATGGTCCTGTGGAGAAGAGATATTTATTGAATGACTTAATAATATAATGAAATAAAAAAACAAAACAGGGAGGAAAATACTTGATTCGTCGCCCGGTTCCGTCAATCACTCTTTTGTGTAATTTTTATAGAGATATACATATGTAAGTTAGGTACAATCTTTATACGCCAATCTCAATAATCATGCTTATGGGCGGTTTTATGTGGGAAAATCATTATTAATTATTTTTATTATACTGCTAGATATGTACTAGGAAGCCATTGATGATGTGGTGGGTGATGGATAGGGACCGAAATTTCTGATTCATTTACACAACTTAAAGTGACGCATGTAATTCTACTAAGGTTACTAATTCCGATCATGCGCGATCATAACTAAAAAAAAAAAACAAAACAAAAATCTCGAGGAATTTGCATTGAATTCCAATAAGTCTCTCATCCGTGTTTAGTCATCGTAAAAATTATTGTCTGCCAATAAATAACATTGTTAAATCATTATATTATTTATTACCACACCAATAATGTTTAAAATTTGTTTTAATCAGCATAAGAAAATGGGATGCTTATTTTTGTCAATGTGAAGAAAAAATCATATTATTATAAAGATAATTTATTTAATGCCTATACTTTTGACGCATGTGGCAAGACATTAATTTTGATAGAATAAGTACCTATGGAGGAATAAATGTATGTAGGTACATGTGTATGTTTGAACAACAACAACTTATTAAATTCAAGAATTAAAATTTTTTCATAGCAATTAGTTTGAAAAAAATTGCGCATCCAACACTCGTGGTGGTGGTGCCGTGCTGCTGTTTAAAAACAAGGGAAACTTTTTTTGTTGGCTTATAAACAAAATCAACACAGGAAATGCGAAGTTATATCTTACTTGAACTGATTTTGCCTTGAAAATTGGTTTAAATGGGATAAACATTCGTAAAACTGGTTTATGACTTACTTAAGTACTCATCACATGTGTCTTTTTGTAAATTTTCTATTTATTTTATTTATTCTGAACAATACAATTAAAATACTTGCTTTTGATTAAAAAAAAAAAAAACAGATAATTTTTTTTAACTTGTTTTCGTGTCCTACATTTTTTTTTCGCTTGGAATTCCGGTTTCGTTTACTATCTCAATTAAATTTAATTATTTAATTTAATTTAATTAATATTCCAGAATTTTTCAAGATTTGGATTAATTTAATGCCATAAATCAAGAAGATAATTTGAAATAACAATTATAGTGGGATTAAATACAACTCGCGTTTAACACTAACGCTCCCGTTTTAGCTAATTTAATGGTGAAATTTGTATTATTAACAAAAGTTACGTGTGTTTTGACATGTTTTGTCTTTGAAGATTTTATATTTCTTTACAAATATTGATTTAATACAAAGCCAAACTTTTTGAAAACAATAGAATCGAATTTGGGATAATTGATCGTAAAATTTTGATTTCAATGGAAAGGTGGTCTTTGTTGACAAGTTCAGTTAACATTTAAAGCAAAGACAGTATTGCTAAATCAATAAATAAAATTATGATAATGATTTATAAAAATCGATTCTTGGATCTACTGGATTTGGATCTATCGATTTCTAAAAATATCATCTTATAGTGGTAGAGGTTTTAATTTTGTTATTACCGAAAATTGCTTCAGCCGGTTTAAATTCTCTAGAAATTGGATGAATTTTTTATTAGATTTGTGAAGTCATTAAAAACTCATCAATTCACTCAATTTATTAAGAACCCAATCATAACATTAAAAATAGAAATGCGAATAATTATACCTACTAAATATGTCTTATATAAAAACAATAAATAAAAACCTCTTCCATTGAATTTAAGACTGTATGGAAAGGATTTAACTTATATTTGTATTTAAAGCTTTTTTTTTCTGCTGATTTGAGACTTTGAGATATTCAAGGCTGTTATACCAAATGGATCGATTTAGATTATTTCTACTTTTGCAGGCTAAATATCAAAGAAGAAATTATAATACATATATAAATTTAAGGTCACTAAAATAGAATGGATCGTTTTAGGTTTGAGCAATGTTGATAAATATTGCAAAGTTAATTTCAAAGTGGATGGTGATGTTGTGTTACCGAAACACTGCTAATTTTGAATAGAAATTTCAGTCGAAATAATGCACTAATTGCAGCTGCTTTATGAAAGTTTGTGAAGGAAGTTCATAGAATGGTTTTGTGATTGATAACCGAACATATCCCCGTATTTGTCCTGTGGGCTCGACGGAGAATATTGCAGCTGTTTTATCCCAAAACGAAGATTGAAGAAACAATACAGTCAAAGGAGAGCATTATCAAGGTATGATAATTGGTTTTATTGTGAGCAGAATTTAAGGATTTGGACTTTGGCGAGTCAATGCTCCCAGTAAGATGGAACTTCGTGCCATACATGTAGGTACGGCTAAGGTGAGCAGCACTTTTCATGACAAGAGATACTCTTGGGGGACTTGTCAATTCCTTACAAGTGGGTGTAACCAGTGTTGTCACTTTACCACAATTTGAGTAGATCTATATCACTAACGTGCTCAAGAATAATTTGCAAAAAAAAACCGGGACCGGTTATAATGAATACTTTATAATGTTCATATTTTCTCATGCCCCTGAACGGAGAATGACAAGTGGCGCTTAAAGTATATACATCACAAGATTTGTAGACTTGTTAAAATATTTCTGTGTTGTTTGGTAGAAACATGATAGGTAAGTTCAATTTAAGCTGTTTGATACAGTTTAGAAAGTTTAGAAAAGAAAAATACAAGGTTCAATGTTCAATGAAAAATTTTGTGTCCTAAACTGTTCTTGTTGCTGTTTAATGGGTCTGTTTGGAACACAGGATTTTTTGCCACTTGCTGTTTAGGTAAACCAATATAGGACATATTTCTGAAAACTGTCAATATCATTTCATTTTTGTTTAGAATCTGTAAATGATAATATAAAATGTATTAAATTTAAACTTATGTTTTTCAACAATGTTTAATAATAATTGTAAATTATGATATTAGATTATAAAAACTATTTTTTTTAACATTGTTATCGTTAGATTTTAACGAAATAAATAAATAAATAAATAAAAAAATATCAGCTGTTGTAATTTTTGTCAACGAAAATAGTTTGTTTTTTCTATGGTATTTTTTTTTTTGACCTCTACTTAACTCATATTGCCATATTATTCACTAGATTAATCCACTTTAAAACTTAAATCCGGATATAATAAATTAATATAAATTCAATGTAATTATGTTCATATAGATGTAAGTTTTAAACTACATAAATAGAATGAATAATTTGGCTGTTATAAAAGTGTATTTTAATGAAATCTTAAATTTTTGTAAGACGTATAATTGTAAATTTGAAACCAACCAGTTGATGAAAAATTGTTGCTTTTGTTTTGGACTGTTCTAACTTGTTCTGACGTTTTTACGAAACTATGCTGTTCTAACCTTTTTCTCACTTAACAAAACTGATAACTCCAAAAATAAATTTTTCACTAAATGGATTTGAATATCTGTTAAGAATTAGAAGTTGTTAAAAAGCTTTTTGAAATAATGGAATATTTAATTTAAATTCACATAATGTACCTACATATTATGCATAATGTATATGTGTGTATTTACCAAGTTTTAAGCAAATGGGTCTTCCCATTTAGTCGTTAGCTCGATGTAATATGTTTTTGGACATACTATATTTCTAACAAAAACTATACAGAACTGCATATTTAAAAATGATTTTGTATTTAAAATAATACCACGTGCCACACTCACACCAAGTCTTTTACATCACGTAACTTTATATTTTAGTCCACTAGCATTAATCGTTTTGTTTGAATTATTCACAATTAATTAATTAATTACAGTTAAAGCTCTACTTGCGGACAGATTCAATAAGCGGATAACTTTCTTAAACGGACAGATTTTCGGGAACAAACTTCTTTTTCGAATTTCTCATACAAATTACATTACTATAAACGGACATTCTCATAAACGGACGCGTGCACTTTTTCTTGCTCATTTTAGATAGAAAACCTCCTATACGCGGACACATAATTTTATTTAGGGATTACTTTTTATCAAGAAATGAAAGAGAAAATAAAAACGGAAAGCCCGCTCTCAGTATAGCCAATTTAGCTTTTCATTTCACAATTTTGAAAAAAGGGTCTAAACTTTTTTTTTCATTTTTTTTTTTATCAAAATTTTGAGTTTGCATGCGAATTTTTCAAAAAATATTGACAAAAATAATTTATTTTAAATTTAGAAAAACCGGTATATCACTTCATTGTAAGTTTTGCTGTTGTTTTTTAATAATTTTTTTTCATTTTAAGTCATTTTTTTCTAAAATTGCCCCTACCTCCTAAACGGGGCGAGATGGACCCCCTGCTCCTATAGTTAAAAAATGCTTGTTTTTGGCCCCTCAACAAAAAACCGTCATCAATTTTTGGCGCCAAAGTTATCGTAGTCGTGCTACATATCGATATGTTTATTGTATAAATATGTAAAATCAGTGGCATGGCGTCAGTAAAACACGATTCTTAACTTTTTAAAATTTCCAAAAAATAATTATTCAGTGAGTCAGTTTGTGAGTTAGTCATTGAGCCAGATAGTGAATCACTGATCAACGTAAATTTATAATTAATTATTATGTTTTATTTTAGTTTATTATTATTTTATTTCATTTTTTGTATTTTTGGCATTAAACAAAATATCACACGTCATGCCACTTCTATTAACTTAAACTTGTATTGGCAATTGTATCGAGCCAAATGAATTGTGAATATTATGTATGTATGAATTCTGAAGAATGTAAGTCGAAAGACTAAAAATAATAAGACCAACAGTTGTTTGACTGCAGTGAAAAGACTTATATTCACTAAAATCATTCAATCATCGAATGATGAAATTATGCAAATTTTTATTTAATGTCGGGTTTAAGGTATTAGTCATATTTCTGTAGATTCATTTTACGAAATATGTAGGTACATACTTGGTACTTTTTTTAGTAAGGCTCCACAAATCTTGAAAATGCTCACTATTCCTTCTTAGATATTGTTAAACGACAGGAGAGCTCGTGAAATATCTACTTTGTTTAATTTTACAATTTATTTTTCTAAATTGCACAATTTCAAGCTCAGTGGGAACATACTTTTACTCCTATTTATAAACTCAAATAAAACATGAATAATCTTTAATCAGTGAGTTAAGTGCGAAGTCTTTTCAATAAAACAAAATAGAAGTAAATTCCTGCATTAACGAGTAATGAAATTAACAATACCTAAGATATTTTTACAAACGACTAGAAAACAAACGCTTTAGTGACACATGTTATTAACAAGCTTAAATGAGAAAATGTGTGTGTAAAAGTTCACACATTGTGAGAAAGTGTATACATATGTGTATTTGGGGACAACAGAGTTCTTCGTTGAATGTAGTAGATTTTCGTTAAGATTTGCTACTTAACGTTTATAAGCAGTTAAGGTAGAACTAGAATAGGCAGTAGCTGTCGGAAGCTAGTGTCAAAACCGAACGAAAAGTTGCTTTCCAAAACGTCAAATTCATAAGTCACCCATAATGCATTTGAGTGGTTGGAAGTGATTTTTTTGATTTTTGAAGCTAGCTGTCAGTCCACTTACGAAAGAGCAGTCGGTGAGCGCTCTCACGTCCGACGGGAAAAGTTAACGAAAACTAAACGAAAAATTCCACTTCGAAATTATGTGCGCGTCACATGAATTTCTTATTTTCGCTCGGTTTCTTACGAACGTACGTTGGCTTCCGCCTATTCTAGTTCTACCTTTAATTGAATATATTAATAAGATATTTTGATCCGTGAATCAATTTTTGATCAACGTTCTATGTGGATTTGTGAGTTAGATAGAGTAAGTTAGCATTTTTTATTAATAGGGGTGAAAGTCTATTACTAGGCCTACACAATGCCTCAAGAGGCTCGACTCTTTTCCAACAAAATGATTGCGAAAGGTACAAAAAATGAGATGGAAAACCATTAACAACGCGTCGGCTAAATTTTCGACGACGCTTTTTGATGTTTCCCATTTTTCTTGCTTGTTTTTTGTGTTTTAACAAGACGGTCAATTATACACGTTAACTTATAATTTTGTGCTCAAAACAATAACAACAAATTAATCACCATCGCGAGATTCAATCACTTTATATGGACACGGTATAATAGAGTAAGTTGAAATTGTGTAAACAAAAACATTAAAATACATAATATACACTCAGAACATGACTATAATAAGAACAAAAACTTCTTATGTTTCATTAGTCATATGAGTATGAGTATATTCTAGAATTCTAGATAAACAAAGTTATAATATTTTCTGTTGATGTTAACCAAATTGAGCGTATGCCCTTCCGGTCTCGCTAATTTTATTCATATGACACGAAAACCACAATAAGTTCCTTTTAGAGACCTCGCGTATTGTAAGAACATATGGCGCTAATTGGATAAGAATTTTTTGTTAAAACACCACAGTAGACTCAAATACAAAGAGTTTGTATATTCGGGTTTGTTTACAGGCATTGAGTATTTTTTTTGTGTTTTATTTATCTTTAAATGAATTATAGTCCAGTCAATGAAGTCAAAAAACAGCCAAATTCGGAAATAATCGCCGGAAAGCTGGATTTTGGTATAAAGCTTCCTCATGGTGTTCTTAAGAAACTGTCAAAAGTCCCTATATCGATATGAGCACCGCTAACAATTTTGCGGGGGATTGAAGGCCCCCAAAAATGGTTTTTCTACTATTTTCTATTTTTTCTATTTAGTTCAATCAAACTAAAAACAATGGATTTAGTTTAATTAGGAAATGATTATTCTCGATTATATCCAACGAACTCGACCCCCTGGAGATTGATTGATTCTTCATTTTTTACAATCTATTATACTTTAGTCAACCATTGTCTTTGACTTAATTTGTATCGATATCTGGTTTCGAAGCTTCCAATCGACTAAAACTTCCTTAATGATTGTCACTATGTAAAGTAAGCTGTACTGACGGAGATATCAGAGCCTTAAACTACGTCGGAAGTAATAACTACTATTTTGTTAAACTTAGCTTACAAAATGAATAAAGCCGGTATAGCCTATCAAGATTCTAAACCATCTAAGAAAGGTCGAACTATACACCCAAGCCATAAAAGCCTTTGAATAATTACTTCGTTTAATTCTAGCACAGATTATGGTTGCATTAATTAATCTATATTTAAGTCTTTAGGTAAAGTTAAGTCAATAAAACAAGGTAATTTCTTTACAGCTAAGGCCTATCTCGTAAAGCAAAATTTATAGTAAGTTTTTATTCTTGTTATTCGATTATATTATAGGTCATTGAATTTTAAATCAATCGAAAGCAAATATAATTATTCAAAAAGCTTTGTAGGCTATAAGAGGGACGGTTAAAAATATGAAAAAAAAATGCAAAAAAAAACTTTAGTCAATAAAAAATATTATTGATCTGGTCAGTTGACTTATATACCTTTAAATTATAATTAGCATTATAGAATGGCAATGGCTTTTATTATTATTATTGTTAAAGCTTTATATATGTATGTACATTTATAGAACATTTAGATCTAATTTGCATAACATCTCAAACTTGTTTTTGAGAAATAAAATTTATATAAAAAAAGCCTAAACATGTGTGTTTTTGAAAATAATTTGTTTAAAAAAATTTCCATATTTAGTTTTGTTTACACAACTGTGTTTGATTTGTTTTAATCATGTGCACTTTCTGACAAAAGATTATTATTGATTTTGTTATGGAATGGAAAAATAATGAATTGTTCTCCGGAAACATCTACACTTTTTATATAATAAAAGCAAAAAAAAAAAAAACGTACTTAGGTATATATCAGGAAATAAGTTTTCTTATAGTACCTAATGTACATGATAGGACAATTTTCAATGACAATAGGGGAATAGGGGCTAATTTATGAATGATTTATTCACGTGTTAAAAGAATCACAATAGTTTAATTTGTAATTGGTGTTTTTTTTTTAATTATAGGAAAACCAACACGTTCCATAGATTAGCATGTGACATTTTAACACACATAAGATGATGGTTATGACTAAGCCCGAAAAATAAATTTGATGTGGGGAATAATAATTAACCCTTTGTTACTAAATTTGCATGTTTTTAATTTGCGTAGACTAAACATTCAACTTACACATACATATATATTTATCAAGGCTAATAAGGGCTAAGAGATTAAATGTTTTTATTGTATACGCATATAAGCTTTATTAATTTAAATTAGCACAAGAAAACTATAAAACAGGGGTTCCTGGAATAAAATTGAATTGAATTTTGTACATTTAGTTTGTTATTTGATCTGGATAAAGACCTTCATCTTGAAGATTCGATCTTTAGAACTCAAGTTTTAAGCTTCTTACTGGAACCGACTTTTATTTTGTTTTTTTTTTGTTGAGATTTGAAGCATTTTTTGATTAAAATCTTGTACTTTTTGGCAAAACTCTATAAAAAGTACTTAATCGCCTATCCTGTTGCATTGACTGCTGAAAGACCTCTTCCCTTTTTGTAAAAGACAGTTGTGGCAACAATTATGTGTGTAGAATATTTAGCCCTATCATGAGTTCCATCGTATAATGGAAACTTTTCGAAGTCCCGAAAAAACTATCAATGAATTCGTTCGTAATGGCAATTTGTATGAGATTTTCCACTACGATGGAATCTGTGATAGTTTCTTTCGGGAATCGTAACAAGTTTTCGATTAAGATTAAATTCGTGATAGGACTTATTCTCAATTTTGACATTTTTACTATTTATACGTTTAACCAAATGTAAAAATTAGACATGTTTAGGAAAATAAGATATCAGAGATCTCAGCAATTTAATTGTTACATAAACAGAATTCCTTAAAAAAAATTTTTCAGTTTTGCTGTCAAAACTCTGAGGATAAAAAATTTTGGATTCGATTGCTCACTTTTTGAGTGAGGAAAATCTCTGTACACATATCTTTTTGAATTGAATTATTTTTTCGTGTTTTTTAAACATTTTTAATTTGTTTTCAATTGAACCCGAAATAAGTTTGTGAAGCTTGTACCTAACTAACTGTAACTGGTAGGTAGTAAAGAATTTATTTCGATTATTTGTGAATTGAAATTGTTATGTTATATTTTATTTTCAAGCGTTAGTATCTCGATTTGTAAATTTTTTCGAATTTATAACGTTTATATTAAAAAATCCATCGATTTACAAAAAAAAAATAAACTCTTTACGGCCTCGTTTAAAAAATAGTTTTCCAACCCTTGCTCAATTCTATCCACCTTTCCCCTTCTTAAAATATAGAATTTAAAAAAAATCCTGTCTCTGTACGCGAATAAATAAAACTTCCTAACTATAAATTTTATTCAAAACTCTACAACTAACCGTTTGGTTTCTCCATGTGTAACAGTAACATAATAATTATAATTCTGTTTCTATACAGATTGTTTATCATCAGCTAACTAAACGAACGTTTTGTTTTATTTTCAATGTAAATAATTGTTTAAGTGTATTCAAATAAAACATAACTACATATTGTCAAATAATGGTATTTTTAGGATTAAGATCTGACACTCACTTAATAATTTGTTGAAATCAATTCTTCGTCGAAATAAAGCAATTCTCCGAATTTCAGTACTATACGTTTCAACCCACCACTAAACCGATATTTTATTAGATTTACTCCTAATCTTCTTCAAAACTCGAAAAGTTACGACACAAATAACTTTTTAGTTAATTATTAATTTATTTTGTTAAATATTCATAGCCAATAGTTTTACAAATCGAACTATACACTAAAGACATATGGCGCTGAAATTTGAAAAACGATTTTGCAATTGACATAAATGAAACTGATTTTTTGGAATATTTAATTCCGTTTTTAATCCTTTAATGCATTTAGAGGAATTTCCTTGATGAATACATCACTCCAATCAGTCGTTGCAAGGATTTTGGAGTATTGGGAATACAAAATAGTCTCTATAAGGAACTTTATGAATCTGTCAACGTCAAAAGTGAAAACCAAAGCGTTTTTATTTATTTTCAAATAATTGTTTGCTCATTTTTTGATTTTTCAAAATTGTAATTTTAATTACAAAATTATTTTTTTTCTCATTCGTACCCTACGTGCAAGTTATCATATCATCTATACCACCTAGTAGATATATATAAAGAGTTGTCTGGTAGACGTGCTGATTAAGGCAAATATATTTTTTTTGACCAATTCATAATAATAATGACTTGATGGAGTCAAATACTAAATTTGGTAAACAAACAATTAAAAATATGTATTGTCATAGGCGCCAGTCAAGCATCATTTAAAGTAAAAAATAATTAAGGTAAGTATATTTTTTGACCGTTTCATAATAATAATGATTTGGTTCAGTCGAATACTTAGTTTTGCAAAGAAACAATTGAAAGTATGTATAGTAAGTGAATTTGAGAATACATATTTAATAAAACAATTCTTTTCTATTTTTTTAAATAAAAAGAACCAACTCCAAAACATGCCTTCTAGTATATTATTTTTATTTGCGTCTCTCTTGTATTATACTTAAAATTAAGATCAAAATTAAATGAATGTTATTTTATTTTAGAAAAATATGTTTTTTTTTTTAAGGAAAAATGTGTTTATTTTTTAAGGGAAAATAACATTCAATTCGACCTTGTGAGGTTAAACAAAAGCAAAAAAAACAATTAATATACAGCTCGTACAAAAATAGGGCACTGACATTTTGTCATTGATTAAATATATTATTTTTAAAATAGCTTGGTTATATTTATCAAATTTGATTAAATAATATTTTTTTTTGACAGCAGCTGCTGTTAGCTTTGTATTGTGAAATTCTTTGAAAAATAAATGTTAACCAAATATTTAGAGCACGTGGACTTTTTTTTACACAAGTGTTTTAGGGGTTTAAAATTATATTTTATTTTATATATGTACCTACTAATGTACTTATTAACTATAAAAAACACGAAAATTGGCAAATTACACATTCCGTTTAAACAAGAGTCATACAACAAGCTATGTATGATCCTAAATACATATGTATATAAAGAATAGGAGACATTTTCTGGGCTTCAGGTCATTAATAAAACAAGTTTTTTGTTCCCAAATTCAACTTAAAAATTTTATATAAAACTTTACCTACATTTTATGCACCAATAAAACTTTGTGTAATGTTGTTAATTTATTTATCTAATGTATTTGAATTTTTTGCATGAGAATTTGATTTCTTGTGACCTTAACAGAAGTCTATCCAAATATTAGCAAACAAATTGTATGGCACAAAAAAAGATTGGCTGAAACTTTGAAATTTTGTAAGAAGCTAGCGTTTGAATTTACAAGAAATCTTGGACATATTTTTATTAGAAATTGAAGTAAATCACGTGATAAATAACTAAGAGCGTCCTTATAATTCTGTAAAACAAATTTTATACAGAAAAGAAGCTATTTTTTTTGTACCTTAATTTAACATTTAAATTTAATTTTATTTTGTATTTATATTTTCTACCTAAATAATTTAAAATCTAGATAATCAAAACCGATGTTTTTTTTCTTAGAAACGCACGCTCTGAGATGGGAATTAACTCAAAAAATCGACGAGCCAAACAAAATTGCCTTCTTGATCGTTTACCACCGACGAGCATCAGTGGTTGATAGATCCCGTTATTTATGCTAAATCTGATTTTCAAAGTTAACTTCTTTAAATGAAGCTTAAAAGTCAAGTCTGAAGGTAAAAGATAAAGGTCAAGGTTAAAGGTCAAATCACAATAAATTTGATGTTTGCTTTTCAAAATGCAAAATTTTATGAAAAATATCATTATATTGCATCATAATATTTAACAAACTTATTTTCACAAACTTTTCTACAAAAAAGTCAGGAGTTTTATAGGGATTAATATAACAGTATAGCCGCTAGGGGAAGTTTCTTGTAACAATCAATTTTGTTCATATGTTCATCGACGGTTTTTTTCAAGATTTTTTTTTTTAATTTAATTAAAATAGATTCTTTTGGTTAAAAATATTGATAAAGTCCATTTTAATTATTTATAAAAATAAAAACTCAAAAAAAAATCCGTCTTCTTTCTTTTTGGGCATTATAATCACCGCTTATAACTAAGACAAGAAACATTAAAAAAAAAATTTTACTATGCTAGATTTTTTGCAATCCGGAATAGGAATTTAAAAAAAACACCTTTTTATATTTGTTTTGAAAGTTTCATACACATTACATATAATTAGCATTTATTAATATATACAATACTCTTAAAATGGAATAGATCTGAATATTGGTTTTCTAATTCATGAAAATTTTGGAAGTTACCTGCAAATAAAACCGAGATTTAAGATTGACAAAAAAAGATGCTTAAAGATTTAATTGGATTTAAAACTCGAAAATGTGACGATTGAAAAAATCAGCTTTAGAAAATAATGAAAACTAACTTACGCACACCATTTACGAGACTAGATATTATTTGCAAACATACATATTATAAAAAGGGATTTAAATTTAATAGAATTATTTTGAAAATAAAAAAAAAATGGTCCACAAACAGTTCTGCATTTAAATCAAAATTCCACTTAAAAAAAAACACCCTTTCATCAAAGATAATAATATAAAAAAAAAGAAAATTTTAAAATCTATAACAATACTAACTCATAAAAATACAGAGTCCTCCGCAATTCCGCCAACGCAGATGATATTAAATTTTGCGAATTATCATTTGGCAACTTGATCATTGGCATATTATAATTGACTAGTGCACAAATTTCTTCTGTGGCCATAAATTGATTCATCCGATTGTGCTCTTCATCCGAATCCACTGAACTTTCACTATTACTCTGACTAGATCTTTTTAAAATATCATTTCTGTTATTAGTTTGTTGTTTGCGCTCCATCGGAAGTGCAATTTTGAGTCTACTAGCACTGTGATTCTTTAAATTCACCGCAGTGATAGTGTTTGATATTTTTTCTAAATATTTGTTGAACATTTTTTCAATTAATGTTTTTTTTTCTCTTAATTCACACAAAAACTATTTCTTATTAACTATTGATTTGATAGGTTTTGAAACGGTTTTTTCGACAATAACAACAACTTCTGCAAAATGCTCAAAAACAAATCCAGAAGACATGGTTCACTTTGTTGTAAATTTTGTTTTATTCTTTTAGAAAATGTTAGATATTGTTCTATTACTTTGGACAATGGCACCACAAGTACGAATTAATTGTTATTTAGCAAAAGGAACTTTGATATAGAACAACGCACTTATAAGTGTAATATTAACGCGATATATCAAATCAACTTCTTTCACCTAAGTTTCTAGAGTATTGCTTTCTAGCACCCGATCTTCCGTGTAAGTTGGATCGTATGAAATGTTCGACTAAGCTCAAACCGCCCAAAATGTTATTGTTTTATTGCTTCGTCAATTCTACACTAAGAGAACGAGAACGAGAACAAACAAAAAAAAAAAAAGTTCAGAAACAAAAAATAACGATTAATTGTTTTGTCAGACAACGGAGACCAAATCAAATAATATTATACAGACACAGATATACAAACTTACAAAAGGTGTAGAGAAAAAGTGAACAAAACGACACCTGTCATCGACTTGAGCTTCACTTAACATATACACAAACAAACTATGAGTGATATTATTGAAAGCTTTTCTTAGAAGTTTTGTCGGTGAAATGCGCAGATCATAAATATATCAAAAAGATCTATCAAAACACGGGGCTCTTATGACTTTTATAAGATACGTGCTAAGCATTCGGAAACAGTGTTACTTGCGTAGGTTGGACTAATTGGTCAACACAAATGAGAAGCAAACCAAAAGTGTAAAGCCGCAGCCCAACCGTGTCGCTGACCGCCAGAGTCGGCGGTGCCCAATGGTCAAGTTCAAGCCCAAAATAATTGCACTATAAGTTTTAGTTGACTAAAAAAGAATACAAAAAGACAAAACAATATAAACAATTGGATATGTTTGTGTAACTTATGGATTAATTAAATACAAAGCATAGAGGTGACAAAGGCTCGGCTGTCCAAAAGTCCACTGTTTTTGATTTAGATGCCAGTGTGACCAGTCTCCTATTGCACCAATTAAAAATAAATTATAATTCAGTGAATTTTTATAAAAATAAATATTGGTGCACAAAATAAATTACAATTGTGAAAAGTGAAAAATCCCCAACTTCAACTTATGTAAGTAGGTTAGCATTGCACTCTGAATATAGAATGAGTGAGTTATAATTAATAATTCAATTGAAGTTTGAAAAGTTAGCCTCTTTGTCGAATTTATGATTGACAAGTTAACCAAATTTGTCGCTCCAGTTTCCAACTATTGTAAGGTTTTGCCACCAAGAAAGCTTTTTCTATCAGAGGCCAATTTTGGAATAAAATACATTTCCGGCATGAAATTTTTTTAAATTGAAATTGTTTCTAAAAATATCTATAGATTCACATGTATGTACGTACATTAGAGTGGTTCACGATTTTTTATTTTATTTGTTTTTACTTCTCTTGGAGTGAATCTCCCCTGTGTCTTAAGATATTACCAGTTTTTTAGAATTTTAAAATGATAATATGTATTTAGAGGTCGCAATCACCAATTTTAATTTTTTTTTTTTAATATTGATAAATATCGGTTTTTTAACATAAAACAAATTTTAACAGCCTAGAATTTGGATTTTATTGTACTAAAAAAGTTGATAAAAAAAAAACATTTCCTTACTAAAGCAGTTAGTTCAAATGTCAGCATTTAACATTATTAACAATACTTTAGCTGAACGCTGAAAATACATAGGATTTCTTTTAAAGCTCAGGAAAAATTAATTTCTTTAAAGTTTCCAATTTATCACTTACCTTCTATTTTAACCTCTTTTATTTTCTCTAAATAGATTTTGTTTTTATTGGTCGGAGAAAAATCAGTGTAAGCAAAAAAATATTCAGCTTGAAGTTTGGAACAAAAAAAAACCGATTCCAGCAACTAATATATTTTAAGCAATGAAAATTTCACTTTTTTATTTTTGTTTTAAACTCAAATTTAAGCCAAACAAATGCCAGAATACTTTTGTTTCAATCACACGATAAATGACATTAGAGAAAACTCTGTATACATGAACCGATTTAATTTGTAGCTATAGATTTTTCATTCGCCCCGAAATAAATAACTTGTGTATATTATTTTTTAACTTTTTTATTCAACATTAAACAGGAGGGACATTTTGCACAACTGATAGTGGATTTACATTATTTTTGAACTTTGAATTTCAAGAAAAGTAGAGCAAGACATAGATAATATGTATGTTTGCCACAAAAAAAAATCGAATGAGTGAAAGAGTGTGTAGAAGATGAACATGTTCGGTCTTCATACCTTCATTATGGCATTTACTATAATCTGCATTTCAGAAGATCTTCTGCATTTTGTTCTACTCTCTCTAACCAACTAAAATAAATTTTTTATCTAACCATCCTCATGTTTTGCAGAACTCGAATGGAAATTCTTGTAAATCCACCATTAGTCCACTCTTTTTTACAAACAAACTTCATTTCCAACTGTTGAATTGCCCCAGTGTGACTCTAGAAAAAATATTTTTTTTACAAATAATTTGCTTTCTGATTTTTAAGACACTTTTTTTTCTATTTCCTCAACTCATACATACATTACGGTTAAATTGACTTCAAATTTAGTACTAAAGGGGTTTAAATTAATCGCGTTGACCATTTTACTGATTAAAATTATTTAGTTTTATTTGAGACATTATAAACATTTTAATCGACCGCGACGTAATTATTCATTGCGAAGCAGACGCATGTACAATGTACAGTAGGGTGGAGCGTCAAATTTTTTTTCCGAATTAGCTATTCGAATAGCACTGCGTAGTTACGTAAGCTATCCGTAAAAAATAAAAAAAAAAAATAAAAATTGTTTTTCTTAGCCCTCTACCACAGGTCAAAGTTTTGCAAAATTGGAAAAAAAGTCATAAATTTTTTTGCTTTATTCTGTATTTCCGAAAGTATAAATCCTACAAAATTATATTTGTAGTAAAAAGAAAGATAATTAAATTTCCTATAAAAAATGTACAACAACTTATATTGTTTGATTAGCCGTTCTCGAGATATATGTTAAAAGGCGCTACATAAATACAAATTTTTCATATATTTGCGCTATGGAAATCTTTTTTTAGCTGGAGCGAGTCACAAGTTACATCAACCCCTTTGTTGGATAGATCTAGCGATCAGGATTTGGAAGAATTTCTAAAAAAAAAATCTCTTATTGGCATGTCATTTTCGGACTTCCTTTGTCACACTCAAGCTGTTGAGCGCTGTGTGAAGATGGTGACCGAAGCTTCAATAACAGTAGCTGGTGAAAAGGCCAGAGACGGGCTAATAAAAAAGAAGATATATTCTCGAAATATATTGCCATTTTTCCACACAAAAAAAAAATTACAACTTGAAAAATAAAAAGTTTAATTGGGTTAGTTTCTGAATGGCGTATTTTGAATTTTTAAGTTTTTATTTTCAAGTTTGTGTTAGTTTATTTGTCTAGAGTTAATATATTATAATTTGTGTTTTCTTTTTTCATGAATTATCATATAATTTATTTCTAAATTGTGAAATAATTTTAACGTTTCCGAAAAAAAAAATTTTTTGTTCCAAAAAGTCGAAACTTTAAGCTAAGGTAGAGGGCTAAAGACTTAATCCAAACTTACTTTTTTTAATGTCAAATTATTCTACTCATCGAAACGCAAAAAAATGGAGGTATTCGAAATTGATACAACAACTTTTATTTTTCTCCATACATCGACGCTCCACCCTAATGTACAGGCTTCATGCAGTACCCTTAACGAATTAACTCCTAACAAGATTTGTCCTTATTCAATTGAACAACTCTACAAAGTTTTTTTTTATACTTTGATATTTTTAATTTTATTTTTATTTTTCTACTCTCAACCTCTACGCTTTTCATTCTTTATTTAATTTTGGACCCAACTCGTTGATGCGATCGCATTGATCGTTAAATTACACGACCCCAATAATTTGTATGAACCACCCTTTTTGAGTTCTACTGTAGTATTGATAAATACTTAATTTGGTCACATTGTCGATAACATCTCTTGGTAATGACTGAGTCACACCGTAATGGAGAGCCCCCCACACACAGAAATAAATTAAATTGTTAAAACGACTAAAAAAAACGCAAAACCGGAAATGCCGTATAAAGGATTTCATTTGAAAGCAGATCAGCTTAAATAAACAACATTTTTAGTAATGTTTGGAAAAAGAAAAAGGAAAACAAAACAAAATAAAAAATCCTGTTGTAGAGCGCTGACCTTTTTTTTTTAAATGACAGTTTCCGTACGATAAATTTATTTTTATCTGGGGCTTCGATGATATCGGGACTTTATAATCATCCACATGCAATTGCTATCGTGTTTCAGTGCGTCAATATTACAAAGCCGTGATTCTAAAAATAAAGCCAAAAAAATATATGCCCTAAGTTGGACAAAATTAGAACTGAGCGGTAATATATTTTTAAGTTTAAAAAGCCGGTTTCAGTTGTACATTATTTTTGTTTCATTATGAGAAAGGATTTCACATACAAACCGCTAATGAGTTTACGTTATCTGACATTATTGCTCTACTGATGGTTGAATCTTTTTTTGTTACTTTTATTGATGCGAGGAAATGTAAAATAAAATAAATGCAGAACACCATAACAAGTAATAATTTTATTTAAATAATAATCAAAAGGCCAGTTACCTGGTATTAAAGAACGAACTATGGCAACAACAATTTTGTTTAAATAATAATAAAAATGAGAGTAATGATCTTTAAATCTAGATGCAGATAAGAGCTTATGACGTGCAATGCATTTTTGATTAAAATTCATGTCCATTAATTAAGTTCCATAAATACTTGAATGTTATTAAAAAATTTCAACACGTTTTTTTATGTTCAAAAATTGACAAAGAAAAAATACTTTTCTTAAACAATGGGTCGTATACATAAAACTAATTACTTGTTTATTACTTGGTTATAGTAAATAGTAGTACTACAAGTAGAAGCTAATACTTTTAATATTAACTTCATTTGGTAATAAATACTGGATTCAACCAAGTATGTATGTAAATACTAACAACGCATTAGACATTGTTATAGTATACTATATGAAATAATTGATGAATTGGAAGTGTAACTACACTTGTTTTCTAGAATTCAGTTGACCAAAACAACGTGTATCTCTCATTAAGAGGTACATTAAAACATTTTTTTTGTATAATTATTTTTTTTTTCAAATGTTTACCTAAAATACGGCTAACATATTCGATTTTGAGGTTCCAATTTTTTTGAAGAAGATACACTGCTTCGATCAAATTTTTTTCTGAGATTTGAGGTGAAGAGCTTCCTGAAGAAGTTCAAGAACTGCTGGTGGAAATCGGTCCATATTTCTTCAAAAATGAACCAGAACGTTACTGTGCGCCATGACACAGGACTAAAATTAAAGTCTGTGATCTCGACGACATTTGGTTTCAACAAGGCGGCTCTACTTGACACATGTAACAAAGCCCATGAAACCATGGTTTTATTTTTAATTACTTAAGTGTTTTCTTTCTTAAAATTAGTTTTGGTAAAATTGATTCAATGCCGGAAGTATAATAGATTCCAGAAAACAAGAGACGTTCCAGTTCAATTTTCCAGTTAAAATTTATTACGCAAGAACCGCTTTCAGTTGATCACCTAGCAACAACAAATCATACTTCTGGTGCTTTCTTTTCCGCATTATCAACCCCATATATAATAAAAAGATACCCTGAAATCCGTCGAAAGAAAGTGAAAGGTTTTCATCTCTATCTGCAATATACTCAGATGTTACAAAAAACGTCAATTAGAAAGTTTAAATGTCATAAAACAAACTGTTTCGATTAACGCTGAGAATTCTTAATGGATTCATAAACCAATTATGATTTAAAACACACAAAGTGTTCTAAGAATTTATATCAATAATAACCACGTGCTGCGTATAAGAACACACTCTTCTCTAACACATAACCGGACAGACGCCTGATATAAACTCGGGGTAATATGATTGGAAGTCCACATCAATGCTAACAACAATGAGACCGAGACGGAAAAATAAAACCTTTTTATTTATTGTAGTTTGGTAATTGACGTAAGATAAAACGGCTTGTTTGCAAAACGCATACAAATTAGTGATTAAAACCCAACTCAAAGCAACAGATCCGATCAAAAGATCAAACAGACCACATCGAAAAAGTACTAAAGTAGTAAAAGTCTTATACAGTGAGGGCTATGGATATGAGTTTAGGAAGTGCTTCAAAATCTCAATGTCACAGATCCGAATAGACTTTGGTAAATTCGACCAACAAACAGTTTATATAAAATTCTTTCTTTCCAAAACACCGAACTACAATTCTTCGGATGGATTCGCATTTTATTGATTTTTAATGAAACGTCGATTGGAAGGTGTGCACTGGATACTAATTTTGTGATTATGAGGTTGCTGATCGATTGGGATTGTAATCGTGATTATTGGCACATACACCAAGTGAGCAGAGTTCGTCTCGTTCAATTCATCCGTTGCTGTTATTTTTTATTGTTGAAGTCAAATTAATTCTCCTCCAGACCTGATTATGATTTTAAATTGATATTTTTGTCTCAATCCAAAACTACGTAAATGAAGGTATATTTCATTCTGAAACCGCAAATAAAAAAACCGTGGGGAACTCCTTAAATTTGAGCGGCCACAGCTTACGACTGCAAATGAGTGTGACCATATTGTCGGCTATATTTTTCCGTTTCACGGCAAGTTGATTGAGTTATTTAGTCATTATATGCCTGTTTTCTATGTTTGTTCATTTTGATTGCTATACGAGTACAAGTTGAGTATAAATGTACCTACATTTTATAAAATTAAAAATAAAATATCTTTAAGTGGGATTTTGTTTCAATAGAGGCAACAAAAAACGAACTTATTATTCTTTGCGTTGCTTTATTTTCGATCACTTTTCAATGCCAAGTAAAGTCGCTGCTCTGACATTTAACTGACAAAACACCTCCCATATTTGACACATATACATATATACTGTATACATTGTGTAATATTACAATATTGTTTTGGAAAATCGAGTACAAATGTTTGTCGTAGGCTTAAGGTTTGTATTGCGAGATGCGATCTTGATTATGACCTTAATATTATTAATTCCCATTCAATGAACCGGTAGTAAAAATTGAATCGCATTACTGCAATTGTATTAAAACCGGTGAATGCGAGCGTTGATTTATTTTTTTTATTAATTTCGATTCGAATATTATTTTTAATTTAGGACCCGATAAGAACAATTGTCTAAAACGCCTCTCAGTTTTGTAGCTTGAGCTATTTTTTTTATATTACCATGGGATTCAAAGCGAGTAGCATTTTGAAGCGGTTTGGTTAGAACTATGTATATATTTCGTAGGAACATGGCTCAGATTTCATTATTTGCACCAATGCGGATCAATTTAATTTTGTTTTGTTATTTAATATACATACATACATACATTTATATTATACAAAATTTAAAGCACTTAAATTCAACTGATCCTGACCGAAAGCTCAACAATCAAGTGAGCCATTATCTTAAATTAAAATCGATTTCCCCATAAAAACTTGGTGGTAGCTTACCCAAGTGTTGTTTCATTCAAACTTTCAGTAATATGATGATGCGAAAGCTTGACAGCCTAACTGTGTCATTTTCTTTAAATAGTTCAGCATTATATCGACAGGTAGATCTTTTTAAAAATATTATGCCTGTTCGCGTACAGTTCATATTCTATTGTATATTCTACAAATATTATTCTTTTATATGAACTTTGACAGACTTTTGATTAGAATATGTAGAAATTCGTAGTTCTGAGCAGTATGCGAACAGACATATTGTTTTATTTATTTTTACAGGTTTAACAAAAAAAAAAAACATTGAAAAAATTATCTTGTCAGAAGGTCTGCCATTTCGAGAGATTTTGTATTTTTTAAAAAGATTGTGTATTAACCTAGTGGCATATCTTCAATACAAATAACAGCGGCGTCGACAGCTGATTCATGTTTTCTCATTAATTTCATTTGTTTACAAGCATAAGAAAACTTATCGCTCTAAAGTTTTACTTAAAGCTTAGCATTCGAGACAAAATTATTAAAACAAAACAAATTTGGTTGCCTTCTACATGGGAGGAATTGCTTAATTTCCATTACTTGTGTGCGAATAAAATATTTTGTTTTTTAGACCATTAGGAATTTTAATAATACTTAGTTTAATAGCATTGCTAACAGCATCTATAAATTGTTGAGTAATACGTTAACAAAGGAAATACTTATGTGTGGTTGCCCAAACACATTGATCATTTAGAAAAAAAAACTCGCTGTTCTTTAACTTACTGCTTCTGTGATGGTTTGGACATTTGCAACTCCAAATGGAGACGGGAATTCTTAAAGTGAATTAGAAATTGTACTGCCAAAAGTTCTACGAGTTCATAAAATAAAAAGATTTTATTACTACAAAATAAATCTGTAGACAAATTGTACTATAATATGTAGATTTTTGGCAAAATTTTGTTTCATCGTTGAGAGCAAACATCAATTCTAAAAAAAAATTAAATATTTGCCTGGAGAAATGGAAGCTAAAATGTAAAAGTTAATTAAGAAAAAAAATGGTAATAAAAAAAATCACTAACTAGATTTCAAAACACTTTTTATAATAGGTACAAAAATTTTGATATTTATTACATTAAACCGATTTCTGGTCTAATGAAAGTTTTTAAACCTTAAGTTTTAATTTTAATGGGTTGGGGACATATATACATAGTTTTTATAATTATTTATTTTAAAAATTTATAAATCGAAAAATCTGCCAAAATTTTGATGTGTTTTTATCGTGGGATGTTATACTAGGAATTAATACTGTTATGTTTAGTCGCTTTTCATCCTGTGCCTTTTTTCTGCAATAACTAATTATTCCAATTTAGAAGCAACAACCCTGAAAGAAGACCTCCACCTACATTAATTAACCATACTCATAGTCTTTTATAAATGCGAGACATAACCGTTGTCTATCTCTCAAACTAATTAGTTTAAACGGTATAGAGAAAAATATATAATAATTAATCACCATCTAAGTTATCATCGGCAGGCATTCGCATTGTATCCATGCCAATTTGTCTGCTATCACAGATTTGTCGTAAGCAGCTTTGTTATCGCCCAAACATTTAAGTACCTACTCATGTATTTCTTTGCTGTTTTTATCAAACGCCAGTAAGGCTGCCAGATTTGTTGCTTAATTTCAAGTTTATCGCGTTAAGTCCCATTCGATTGGGGTGAGGGAGGGAGAGGTCACCGCACAGAATTTCGAGATAAACAAAAATGTAACAGACTTACCGCTCCGTTGTTGGTTCGGCACATATCAACGGTTGTTTCAGTTCGATAACTTGGCCGTTTTTCTCCTTGAGTTCTCCATTCTCCATGTAGTACTGGACCAACTCCGGTAGAGTTGCAAATTTCTCACCTAGAAGATGAATTAGAAAACCGACATAATTACACGTTGGTCAAATAACTACTATTACACCAAATTACCTCCATAGAGATCAAAAAAATCTCCATTGTTTTGAATTTTGATATGGGTTACCTCCTGTCCACGCCTTACCGAGAGAGTAAATGCCCCCGGATTGGAGGAAGACAGTCGAGCTAGAAAGGAACCATCAAATCCTTGTTCCTGGAGCAGCTTTTCTGCTTCGATGCCCGTTATAGTTGGATGGAACCATCTTAAAAAATGATTAATTAATAAATTTCAATGGTATCGACATTTTGTTCGTAGTTCTTAGTTCCACGTAAATGATGGACGGATGTTGGGAATATGTGTATATTAAGACAACGTGTGGGAAAAATATGGGCGAAAAGCACTTTTGCAGGCCAGCAAAAAGGGGATACAACATTTTGGGGTGAAACGTCAGGCCAGGCAGCAGAAGAATAAAGAAAAGACTGACCTAATTCTGTTTCATGGAACAAAGGCCAATCAAATAGTGAGATTTTAGGGAATCTTTGCTGATTTTTGTGGGGCTGTATAAATGGTTGCATGGTTGGACAATAGTTTTGTAATTTACTCACCTTCTGGATGTCATTTTTAAATGGATTTGTTGGTTGTAAATATCGATAAATTTCTTCACCTGACACAACTTTTCCCACTTTTGACTTGGAGCTTGAGTGGTGTTTGACAAATTATGGTGGTGTGCAGAAAAATGACAGTTGTGTGAGCATGTCCGCATTCAGTGCATATTGATCGACTATGTTCAGCATTAAACGAATGTGTATGAATTTTGATTGGTTCATGTCTGACTGCCTTTTTTTATCAAATTTTTTCTTGCCTACTTGGGCAAACGAGCGAGCCATTGGCAATATTTGAGGCAATATCAATTTCAATAGTAATTTTTGCGTGGGTGGGCATTTCATTACTAAGTTATTTCAGTTCTTAAATGTCAGTAAAGAAATGACGACCAAATATTTTTTGCTCTTTATATTCACTGTTCTTAAAATCCAAAATTTTAATTCACTATAATTTTTCATATTTCCAAAATGAAGCAAGTCATAGAAAATCGCGGAGAAACCATTTTGAAACCTTTTCTTCTTATTTGATATTACAACAGAAAATAATTGAGAAACGATCTAAAAAATTTCATTCTCATGTCTTCTTGAAAGCAAAAGTGAAACATTTTTGTGACGAATCGTGTTTATTTTTATTAGAATACAGTTCTTTGAGATCTCCCAAATATAAACTGGCTGAAATATTCATGCTGATCGAAATTGCAATACTAGTCTTCCAGTCAGGTTGCCGTCAGTTTACAAATAATAAAAAAGAGAGCACTGGGAATTCGGAAGGTCGAAGGTAGAACTGCACTAGGCGGAACCGCACTTCAGCGACACCGTGCGCACTTTCGCACAAAACTAAACGAAACTTCACGTCGCGACACAGTTGGTCAGATTGAAGTGCAGTTGTTGCTTAAGTGCGTTATAGTTCATACAATTTTCTACAAATAAGTCGTGAAAGAAGTAAACCGAACTACCTCCATAATTTTTTTTTTTTAATTAGCACTAGCCCAAACAAGTTCACAACAAAGAACAAAATCTTTTTCAATTGACTAAAAAAGCTGTGTATTCAGATCGAATATCTAACCCCATGAGAGAGCTCTTCTTTCGTGTTGAGAATTGATCTAGAATTGCTCTTTTTCTTACAATGAAACTCTTAAAATAATAAAATGACACATTTTTTGACAAAAAGTCCAAATCTTTTCGTGAATGAAACTCGTTATAATAAAATAAAACGACGTAATTCCTGAACGGAGTCATTTTTTTTTCAAATTTGTTGAATGTTTTCATCGATTTTCATGACATAACCCAGCTGACATTTCTGTTTCATCCTCATTAAAAAAATTTAACCATTTCTTGCGGACCGCTGTTTATCCTTTCGTTTTCGTTTTCCAATTTAATAACCAAATAAACAATGAAAAAGGCACAAATCAATCGCCTCTCAATTCTGGACAAGCTCCATAGAGGCGCAGTGTACGCCTGCATTGGAGTGACAGCTTATGGAACATTTTTGCTGGGATTGCGGGTACATCGCTACTTTACGGTCATTCGACCAGAGAGACAGCGCCAAGAGTTGAAAATGATCCAGGAAGGCGCACACGACAATGTCGACAAAACACCCGAGTTAAAATATTAATTAATAAATTATTTATTTAGTTTTAGCAATAAAATTTGTTGTTCTACAAGTGAAACTCTTTATTCCTAAATAAAACTGTGCGCTTAACTTACAACATATTCATTATCATGTCTTCGAGATTCTTGCTGTTTAACTGCGATTTTAGATCGGCTGGTGGCGGTGTGGTGCTCAGCCAGTACTCCGAGGCAGCAATGTAAGTTGCGACAGCTGCTCCGACCATGTACGCTTTGGTTGTAGAGCTTTGGAAGATCACACAAGTGGCTATGCAAAGTCCCAGGTATGTCAAGAATCTAGTCATGTTGACGTATTGCTCACGCTGTTCCAAGGAATCATCCGTGCACTTTCCCTCGATTAGAGTGTAGCCCTCGGCACATGTCTTGCACATATCCGGGCCGTCACCATCGCATCCCTTACATGACCTATCGCACTCCAAGCAGCTGTAGGAGCCGTCATTGTTCACGCAGAACTGCTTTGCCGTGCAGATGTTTCTCGTCACAAGGCACTCGTTTACATCGCTGCAACCATTGTTGGCGTCCATTTGCCAACCAGGTTTGCATGAACGACAGCCTTTGGGACCCGCAGAAGTGCAACCCTCCTCACCACACGCATCATGGCAATGTGAGCACAGAAGTTTCGATTCGTCTTTGAAAGCGGGGTAGAATGACACGGCGCACTCTCGGCACTGTTCGCCCGTATAGCCTGGGTTGCAGAAGCACTTGCCATTGCCCTTTCGTGTGCCAGCTCCCTTACATTTTCCATTTTTATGGCAGTCTTGACATTTCTCGCACTTATGACCGAAGTGGTCCGGAGGACAGCAGGCTTCCAATTTATCTATGCACAACAGAGTGAAAAAGTCAGCAGAAACGTCCGCAAAGTGCCGTTTTATGTCCGACGCAAGTTTATCCCGAAGCTCTAGGCACTGGTTCTGTCCTCGGCCTACATCACTGCAAACATTTTCCAATATAGCTTCTTGTGCTGCCTGTTTATCTGGAACAGTGCTGGTCGTTTCTGAAGCACTAGTCAGAGAATTCACTAAAACAGTGCAGGCTTTGCACGGTGGAAGAATTATGGCTTTTAATGACTCTTGGTTGGATGTGCTACGAACACTCTTTGGCAGAAATACAAAACAAATTATGATATAAAGCTTATCAATTATCATTTTGTGAAATATTTTATATTATTTTTTTTCAAAAACAAAAAAATATTTTGTTTGTGTCAGAGGACAGGAAGTTGTGCAAAATTTAGGGCGAAGTGGGGATGTGCAAAAATCAATAACTGCGTTCAGGCGACAATTACTATGTGAAACAGAATGGAATGATATATTCCTCGGGCGAAAATTTAAATTCGCGATAGCACTTTGAAAGTTCAAATTACATAATTTTAGGCGTTTTTTTTTGTAAACTTATGGCCAGCAATTTTTACCCACCGATTTCGGCGGATTAATCGAGTTTCAACAGTGGTTTACTTTACTGTTCAAGTGTGTGATAATAACCAATTACATACTTGAACCAGCGTTGAACGTTAGTTAATCCGCCGAAATCGGTGAGTTAAAATCTTGAAGCGAGGCTGAACCATTAAGGGCCAGTTGTACAAATATTTAAACGCTGGTTCAAGTATGTAATTGGTTATCATAACACACTTGAATAGTAAACCACTGTTGAAACTCAATAAATCCGCCGAAATCGATGGATAAAAATTGCTGAACCACGGTTTAAATATTTGTACAACTGGCCCTAATGTACAACTTACCATGAATATGAAGATGGCGCGTTGATAAAAACACGACTAGTCAAAAGTGGCTAAAGCGTTTTATTGGTACTTGATTGTTGTAAATTCGATTTAAAATCATGATTTCTCATGCAAATCGACACAATGTCGACTAATTTGAATATAGGACTATAGAGAGTCCGCGCACATGCATGTGCGCGCACTCCCATATAAGCTCAAAATCTCAATTTTAGTGGCATGTGCCCGCCTGGCCTAACTCGTTACAGTTTGATTGTCAAATACGAAAATTGGAGCAAACTACATATATTCGGTTATTTGTGTTGTAACTTGCTCGTTATTTATAGCTCATTTCTAGTGTGAGATTCCATTTCCATTCTATTCCATTTTATTTCAATTTCCTAATTTTATAAACGTGAACCAACTTCACTTGGAACTGTCAAACAAGCCATCGTTCTTTTTCAACAAAAAATTTCCAAGCAAAAATGTCGGCCCTAAATTTAACCGTGCACGTTCATCCCGTGGTTTTATTTCAAGTTGTTGATGCTTACGAGCGTAGAAATGCAGATTCTCATCGTGTAATTGGAACTCTTTTGGGTAAGGATCTACTATATTCCCACCAAAAAAATTATACAAATTGAAAAATGGTTCGTTTTGTCCACGTAGGTTCGGTCGACAAGGGAGTCGTTGAAGTGACTAATTGCTTCTGCGTTCCCCACAAGGAGCACGATGACCAAGTGGAAGCTGAGCTCAGTTATGCGATGGACTTATACGACCTTAATCGCAAAGTAAACAGCAACGAGAATGTTGTCGGTGAGTAGCAACTCCAAGCATAACCTCAAAAACTTCTTAAACAAAATCTCGTTCCCCCAGGTTGGTGGGCCACTGGTAACGATGTTACCAATCACAGTTCAGTTATTCACGAGTACTACGCTCGTGAGTGCAACAATCCAGTCCACTTGACCGTCGACACTTCGTTGACTGGTGGCCGAATGGGTCTTAAGGCGTACGTCTGCATTCAGCTGGGAGTTCCTGGCGGCAAGACCGGATGCATGTTCACTCCCATCAACGTTGAGGTCCAATGTTATGAGCCAGAAGTATTCGGCTTGAAACTTCTCCAAAAGACAATCAGTGTCTCGAGTCCAAATCGCCCAAAGACCGTGTCTCCAATGTTGGACTTGGCTCAGATTTCCGAAGCTTCGACCAAGTTACAAGGACTTTTGGAATTGATCCTTAAGTACGTCGAAGATGTGATTGCACGCAAGCAATTGCCCGACAATGCTGTCGGACGTTCATTGCTGGATTTGATACATTCGGTACCGAACATGAGCCACGAACAGTTCACCCAGATGTTCAACGCCAACATTCGAGATCTACTTATGGTGGTTACATTGTCGCAGTTGATCAAGACACAGTTGCAACTCAACGAGAAGCTCACTTTTTTGCCAACCAACTAAGATTGAACAAAATTTGTATGTAAGAAAAAGAAAAAAACAAAAAACAAAAAGGGTAAGCGCATTTAGTTGAAAAATAAACGTTTGAGTTCTTCTGTAATAATTTATTTGAATTTTATTGAAAATAACTAAATAATGTTTTTGTCTTTGAATGATTTCCTTAAGACTCTCGATTAAATTTTAATTAATATTATTTAAGTTGCAAGAAGTTAAACAAAGAACAAAAAAATGGTTAGTAAAATTTTGGTAACAAAAATTTAGGTATTTTTTTTTACCTGCATCATATCATCCTCCCCATACATATTAATTTTAACACCCATATTTAAATTTGCCAACCAAAAATTTTATAGTTATAGTAAGTAAGTTTTATAAAATAGTTTGCGCGACTACACTGGCGCTCTTTTGGTCGCGGACCCTCGATTGTGTAGTTAATCAATTTCTTGGTACTCATGACGACCGATAATATGGACCCACAAAAAAGAAGCTAGGGAAAAATTTGCCATAAAATCCTCCAGTGAAAAAGAACGCTGTCTTTTTATTTTTTTGCCCTTTAATTTGAAGTTTGTCTTCTTATTCGGACTATATTCTATGTATTGGCTAGATCTAAACTTTACTACTTTGTTTTTAACTATTGTGTTCCGCTTTTGACGATCGCCGGATTGACCTTCAAGTAAACTCAAAAGTACCTCACAGGGGATACTGAATGCCTCTCTTTCATTCCATAGTTTAAAAACACTGTTTTGAACATGACAAATAGAGTATAGTGAATGTAGCTCCCTCGTATAATAAAAAAAGAAAATTAGTATTAAATATATAAAACTTTGTAAGTAAAGTACCCAAATATAACTGACAAAATTACGATTGGATTGCTCAAACTTGCTATGGGCTATAATGTGGAAAAACATTGAAGGTGTATGGTAATGATTTAATAAGGTAATGTTGTTTGTAAAATTTTAAAATGAGCTATTTAGAAGTACCAGATCGCAAAAAAAAAAAAAATTGATCGATTCATTTAAGAGATATTCGAGAATAACCCAAAGATTGGTCAATTTTATCGAAAAAATTTTAAATCCTATTTTCCTTATGCGAATTTTGTTGGCAGCAACATGATCAGCTAAATCTGGTCTGGTCTGCACCAAATTATAAGCATATGCGTATATCCTTTTAAGCTTTAGCTCGATGTACACCTGGATGCACAGAAAATCAGACCGACTTACATTACTTATGCCAGTTGTTAGCCAAAAACTTTAAACGCATTTTTATTGGAAATGTTTAGATTATTAGTTTTGCCTTAGATCATTTTGACTTTTTTTTTACGCAATACACAATGTTTCCCAATTTCAGTATCAAATTGGTTTGTGATAAATTCTTCTCAGTCATGGCATGAGTTGTGCTAAATACAATTGAACAGATAAAGACCAAGCGCCAAAAAAGTAGTGTGATGAACGGCGTGGCAGTCGTGAAATAGCTATAACTCCAGCCTATAAAAACTTGTGGTAGCTCACCCAACTATTGTTTTTTCATACAAAATCTGCAATATTAATATATGATAGTGCGAAAGCTTGGCAACCTAAGTGCAAGTGTGTTTATATGTAAAAGCAAAAACCCCCTTATAAGATTATTTTTCTTTGCTTCCGCTTGATTTCTGACCCTTTCTCATTTTATTTTATTTTTTTTATATGAACTTTGACACACTTTTGTGTAGAAATTCACACAAATGCACATAGTTTCAAAGTAAAGGAACTAGGCTACTATGTCATCGCAGATACAAATATTAACTGAATCTAGCCTGATTCTTAGGCTTTAGTTTAGACTTCCATAAACAATAAAATGCAAAGTCCACCCTGTTAAAACCTTTGTATGTACGCTATCCGACCGCAATAGCTCCATTCACGATAGAACCTGTCAATTTTAAATTGAAAATCTCTCCGGACAGGGGTATTGTTTTTACGACGGACGTCTCAACTTTATTGACCTCTTTAAGTTCACACCCATCATTGTCTAAAATTGGCTTTTTCTTACAAAATCCAGGTGTTTTGTAGGGAAATGTTGTCTCAAGACCGCCAGATTTCTATGATTTATCACATTTATTTTTTGCCGAAAATGGGTTACAAACCGTAATGTCACACAGTAGTCTGAGCGCGGAAAAAAGGTCTTTGGAGAAAGTCTTATGTAGCCTTTTTATTTTTATGTCTAAGTACTTTTAGATAAGCCGAGCGATTTCAAAGTACTTGTTAATATATAAATATATACATTATGTACATTTCGGAGTTGTGTATGTATGTTCAAATTTGTCTCACTGAATCGGGTTTCAAAAACCACTTTCTTGACGATGGTATACATCAAATTTCTTCGTTACTAACTGTCGGAATGAACTGGTTAGGTTAGTTAAGAAAAATGTATACATTTATTTTTAAAATAAAATAAAATTAATACATTGACCCAGTTCTGAGAAATTCGATTTCGATTTTTCAACTTTCAACTCAATTTTGTTGGAAAAAATATATGAAAAAATAGAACTATTTTATGATAGTCTGAGTTATATGATAGAGCGTAATAAAGGATAAATAAAAGGATTAGGGATATTCCTACAAACTTTTTTGATTTCACACAAAAAGTACAAGCAGGTTAAAAAAACAAATGTTTTTTTAATGATTTTTGGCGCAAATTTTAGAAAAATGTGAGTAACTTTTTTTCCTACCAAATTTTGACCAATCTTCATGTTGGCCGAATTTCATTAAAATCCGTAAAATAATTCAGATTTATCAGTCTTATTTGAAATATTGTAACATCAAAAAATGTCAATAACTTTTTTTCTAATAATTTAATTAGATTCAGCGGTATTTTTGAAATTTCAGGACAACATAAAAATTTAGAAAAATGTCAATAACTTTTTTTATCATTTTTTCTTACTCAAATTTTGACCAAATATTATGTACAAGGCTTATCTTAACACGTGTACCAAATTTCATTAAAATCCGTTAAATCCATGTGCCGAATTAAAAAAAAATCGTCGTTGAATCGTCCAGTGAACCATTATTCGAAATTTGAATATTTAATCTATATAAAAGAAAACAAAAATCTCAAGAAATTATAGAGAATTTATTGCATATAGCCTTTTCACTTTTTAGTTAATGAATAATTTTTAATCCATCAATTCAATATGTAACTTAAAAGTTATCATTAAATCTTTCATCATTGAAAGCGCGGTCGGGCAGAAAAGCACTATAAATGAACTTTTTCAGATTCCTAATGGCAGAGCGGACGGACTTTCCAACTACTATACACATTCACCAGCACAGATTCAACATTTGAATTTTATAAAATTTAACATCGTAAAGTTCTCGCAAAGAAAAATTAAAACTAGAATAATAAATAAAATTAAAAATTCTAGCACCACCCACTATAGACTTCAGACTTGAACTTGTTGAGTATTTAAATGCATCAATTTGTTATCAAAAAAGGAATCTATGAATAAATGCAATTGTTTTTTTTTATTATTTTGTTTAATTTTTATAAAATAAAAAATTCTTAGCTTAAATCTTAATGCTAATCTGAGTAAAATCCGAGCTTAATGTTACAAAGCGTTTGTAAGTATTTTTTATCGATTGTACCTATATTCTTAACCAAATCGTGACCGCTAATGGGCATCATATTGCGCACAACCCCATCGGATACGGAAAACAAAGCATATTGTTCCAGAGAGATATTAGAGTCAAGGTTATTTGGTCGTTTCATTGCTATGTAATTAAATTATGCAATAGGTCTCTGAGCCATCCATCCCTATGTCCAATCATCGAACCGTAGTCCCATTGTATATCCACCAAGAAATCTGATTTACAGCCATAGCCCATAATAGGTGCTATTACTCTGTTCTCTGATGATACGATAAGTTGATGGATTCCATCAAAACAATTGCAAATCGATGATAATAATGGTTGAATGAGCAACGAACATAATGGAGACGAGCTAATATTGCCAATGAGAACTATCAAAAGTGCAAGCAATCCAATAAATAATGACAGTCTTCTGAAAATTTGAGTTAAGGTAGCACAGTAGCATGCTCAGTAGTTATATGGATTTCTGAAATCCGATAGTTCGTAGGAAGAGCTAGAAAGTGGAAGAAAACAATGCAAAACCAACGAAGATTTCGATACGGCGAATGTATGACAATTTTATTTTCATTTTTTATGGTTAAATGTGTAAATGTGAATGTTGAAATTCTATCCATGGATTGGGATCGCATTATGTCGTTGATCTAGACAATTGCGTAATTCAGGAAATATTGTATACGTTGGTATTGTGTGGTGCGTCGAACTATTGTGCTTTTAATTTCAGTATGAGGGTTAGGTTATCATGAGATTGAAAGCAGTACATGAATAAGTTTAGAGGCAAATAAATGATCTTGTATCCATTTCATGTAAGAGAGACTTGTATTGATTATTGGGTATGAACTCTTCGGTTTTTAATTCATTGCAATGTCAAAGGAAAGTGACAAATTTAATGCTGCTATGTCCATTGAATGTTTGTCTATAGTATAACAATAATGACAAACTTTTTCAAGAACAAGAATAGGTATTGTTATGAGTATAGTTTAGCGGTATTATCTTCACCGCGATTGCTTTCCTTGAGAAAGAAACCAAAAGTAAAATAGAAGGATCGGTTATAGAATAACCAAGGTGTGTATTTGAACGTGTTAAAAGAACAACCAGAAAATACGCAGGGAATTTTGTCGGTATTTCGTTAAAAAAAATTACCAGTTAGATTTAAAAACGGGTCTATTTGACAGAATGATAAGAGATTTCACGTTACAAAACAGGCCTAATTCGCGATTCAAGATTAATGAATATGTACAGATGAATAGATGATCGCCATTTATAAATCTGGGTGTAATAAGCTTAAGTGTCATGTTCAGCACGAAAAAGAGCTTGTCAGATGAATGTATTTTAAATTATAAGGCTGTATCTTTTTTCTTTATGCAATATGATGTACTTCATTTAATTGTAACTGTGGCAAATAAAGTATGTGAAGTACTCAAAAATCTCAAAGAAAGCAGGTTCATTTATTTTCCACAATATCTTGTCAACAACGATGAAGAGAAAAACTGAAATTAGGATTTGAGACGTAAATCAAATCGAAAAAATTTTTGCTTCCTTCGAAACGAGTGCATATGAGTTGTGTTTCTACCGAGGATATGTGCGAAAGTGGACTATAAAGTTATTTTTCCGGTAGGAAAAACCTTTTTTCTTTCTTACGAGAGCAAGTATTGGTTTCGTGTAAGAAAAAAAATTGAAGGTTATAATAAAACCAACAAATAAAAATAACACTACCATGATCGAGAATTCCGGAAAGTAGGCCTTGTCATTTGGTCTGTGCGCCCACCATAATTTAATCTAGAGTCTAAACAGGTGGATCGATTTCCTTCAAGTTAATAGAAAATGCTCTATTTGATTCCATTGAGGTGAAATTTCGCACTTAAGACCTACCACCTACTTCAAGCGACACGAATGTTCAAATTCACAGTCTAAAACTTTGACACAAAATATGAATTGAATGGCAAATGTAAAATTTTGTCTCACTACCTCAAGGATTTCCCTTAAAGAAAGTTATACCCTTTGGCGTTGTAGAACGTCTTAATATTTTTAACGAGATGTACTGAATATTAACTTTTTAAATCCAGTAACAGCAAAAGGAGTCAAAAAAAAGAGGAAAACATTTTTCTCAAATGGAGACTGATTTACTTTTGGGACTTGTTATGAGTTCGAATGTAAACAGCATTGAAACAAACAATATCACGCCAACCCACATCATCATAATTATCGATGCAAGCCCGTTTGTACATTTGGTACATTCGACGAGGGGAAAGTTGATTCACAATTTGGTCCTGAAATTCATCTTCTGAAGACGAAGACTTCAACATTTCATCTATTTCCTGAATAAAGTCCATTTTCTTTTTCGTATATTTATTTTCCGTCTCGCACAAGAAAATCTCAAATGTCAACTCCCACTTTTACACAAAATTGTTTACTATCCTGAAATTTGAGCTTACACCCGGGTCTAACTTCTATAACTGCTCCCCTGAGTGCAGTTTACATTGAATCGGTTTGAACGCGACAAGGTTTATGGGTTTATTTCCGAGTTTAACGAGTGAATAAAATGCTTTTGGTTTTAACTTTTGGGTTTAACTTACTTTTAACTCAGGTGTTAATATTAAACGGATTGAAGTCAGTGAATAATATGGCTATTAAGTAATCTGAAGTTTAAATAAATATTAACCAGAATCAATCGAAAATACATATTTGGAATTTAAATAAAAATCACTTAAAAATACTATTCTAGTGGCATGATTATGGAAATCGAAACGAATGGTTTTCAATCACTCTAAATTTTGGATCGTTAAAACTATCAGTTAAATGAGGCCGAAGTATGAAGGAATTTTTTCGATATGAATTAAAATTAATAGTACCAAAAATCAAATCCGCTACAAAATACGATTCGATTATGGAAATTTAAATTAGATTTTTGACTGAAAGTGTTTTTGGAAGCAGGCACTTATGTTGACAATTAATATTTGCTATATCTCGTTAAAAAAATATTTATGCCTTCTAAAACCCCAAAGGGTCGTAATTTTCATTAAGGGGAAAACCTTGAGGTAGTGAGACAAAATTTTACATTCGCAATTCAATTTATATCTTCTTTCAAAGTTGTGGAATTTGAATTTAAATATTCATTCTTGTTTTTTGATTTTTTGATATATGGATCAATTCTGATAATAATAAAAAAGCAAAGTTTTAAGAAAAATACTGTAAGAATTTATTTTGAAACCAAAAAAAAATATTTGAACTGTACAAAAATATAACTACATATTACTCTAATACTACTACAAATATTTATATTCTAATGATGGTATCCTCCGAATCCATGTGGAAAGCCCCCATATCCGTGACCATAGTATGATGGTCCATGGTAGTGGTGGCCATATGGATAACCATATCCATGACCATATCCGTATCCATGATGACCGTGTCCATATCCATAGCCACCATGATAACCTCCATATCCACCGTAACCGAATCCATAGTTACCGCGTTTCTCTGTAATTTTGTTCTCACCTTCGGGAATCTCAGGAGCACATAGAACGGCGCCAATAAGTAGGATAACAATACAAGTACTCTACAAAATGTTGAAATATTAAATTATTTGAATATCCAATCTACAATTCTTTATAATTCTCTTACTAGAAACTTCATGATGCCAATGAATGGATTTATGATTTGGCTATGATGGTACTAGTAGATGAAGTGCAGAACTCTTTATGATGATTTTGAATAAATTGCGAAAGTATTTATACCTATCCATGATATCCAGTTAACCATTAATTCATGAGGGTGTTATGTTTCCTCTTTTACACATGTCCCCACTTTAAATGTGATGCACTAGAAGACGAGTGATTAAAAATGAAAATGCAGATTAAAGAGAATGTGTTATTCCATACCACAGAGTGAAAAGTACAATGCGATTGAATGTGCAAAAAAAATATTACTTGAATGAAAAAAAATATCTGAAAATTAATGAACAAAAATTAATATTTCCGTTTTAAGTTTAAACAAAAACTCATTCGGGTAAATCGAGAAATATGGCTGAAATAATGGCTTTTTGTCATTCAAAAAAACTAAACTAAATAATAATAAACTAATATTTTATCGTTATATTTTATTTCTGTGCCTCGATTCGATTTAAGGCCCTTATTATGACTCGCGAATCGATGTTTCCAACGTTAGACATTTCAGTCATATTCTCCAAATTTTTCAAACGATAGACATTTCAGTCATATTCTCCAAATTTTTCTTGCGAGTCACAGGTCATTAGTAGTAGATATTGAACACTTTAAAATTTTCATGAATCTGGTACACCATGTGAAATCAACGACCAAGTACCCAAAAAATTATGTAGATACGAACAAATCGGTAGGATGGGTTTTATAGCTAATCGGCCTTATCACAGGCCCCGTGGTAATAGATTCTTACTATACGAATCGTGAAAAAAAGTTTTATAACTGTCGTCCTACCAGAAATATTTCCAAATTCCGAGTTTGTGAAAAGTGACATCGGTAGCCCACAAGTTCGTTTCCATATTTAGGTATTTTATGACGACGCGAGGTGCTATGATACTTTTTTTGAGATTCGTAATACGAATCTATTACGACAGGGATTGTGATAAGGCTGAATGTATTTAATTAATGGTTTTAACGAATAGTCGAAGAAAGGTAAATTTTCTAGTCAAAAAAATTATTTCATAAATTTTGAAGATTTCAGCTATAACAAATTCTGTCTTGTCAATTTATATTTAACTGTTTGAACCTGATACCAACGGAACTTAAATATTTAAGTTAAACTCACATAAGCTATGTGAGAAAAATGCAACAGATTTCACCAAAAGCTCCCAGTTTTCAGTTCTGTCTTTATGGTCAAAACATCAATAAACTGATTTTTGGATATTTTGCAGCCCTCTTTTGGACGCTTACTACAGAGAAATTGACATAAGGAAAAAATTTTTCAGAATTTTAAGCTGCAAAAAGTTGAAAACATTTATTCTCTCTTACCAATAGTGAGGAAAAATGTTGTTAAGTGCTGAGGGGAATAAGAATATGGAATATGAAAGAAATTGAGTTATTAATTTTCTTTTGAGAAAAATTAAATTTAAAAACATCTGCCGGAACCACAAATATCTCGTGTGGTGTGTTGTGGAGTAGTGTGTTGCTATCACTTAAACGTATTTCATATGGGTAGCGCCATATTTGTCTCGTGTGATGTATTGTGATGTAGTGTGTTGTGTCGGAATCAATATTTTTCAAATTGCTCGATACTACGCTGTGTTGGAGACATATTTTTATGTGGGGAAGATGAGACTGTCCTCGGGGAAGAGAATAAGTAAAAAACGAATGTTTCGATTTAACTTTTGTTTTGATAATTTTGATCTAAATTCTCAATACAGGCACCTTATATTGTGTTTTCGTTGAAACTATGTATATCACTTAAATGCGATTAAGTATTATGAGAATCGTTTTAGTTAAACGATTCTCATTTTTTTTCGACTGATAGAAATATGACTGTAATAATGGAGTGGAAAAATAGTTTCAGAATCTCTTAAGAGAGTACATCAACAAAAATCACTTTACCGTGCAAAGTAACGGGGCTTTAACGAAATTTGTAAACAGAGTCGGAAATTCAAGCAATACATTCAGTTCATTTGAATAAAGACAAGGACTATAAATAAGGAAAATGTGTACATGTACATGTGTATTAGTTAATTTTTGTTGGTTATTATAGTAAATAATTATTTAACAAAGCAGTTAGGAATGTGTATGTTTTTGAAATGAGCTCAAAAGGGGCGTTCACATTCAAGGACATGCTCACCAACATGTGTTGTGTCGTTAGATTTTTGTAATGTGAACGACAGTTCGATAATAATTTGCTCTGTCGAACGACCGGTGTAGTAAATATGAATTGCAGTTGGATGACCTAAAATTTCAATTTTACATCTCCTTTCTTTTTTTTCGTAAGATTAAAAGAGAATAGGTTGAAATCGAAATAAAACAACAAAACACGAGCGAAAGATGCTGATGCAAATATTAAAATACGCGTCATGTTCGCTCTTTCATAATTTATTTTCAATTGAAGTCGGGAAAACGGTCGTTGAATGTGAACGCTAGCAAAACGATTCGGGTCGGGCGACACGTCTGGTCTGGAAGCGAGTCGTACAATGATTTTAAGTAAATAATGAAAATTTCGGTTCAAGCTGTCTTAATACCCCCGATAAGGGGGTTCAGAGTCTAGCATATGTTAATTCGAATATTATTCTAACACCTCATTTGGTGTCAATATTTTTATTTTTTTTTTGCCAGAATGACATATTCTTTCTATTTGTTTTTTACTATAAAAAAAAATTAAATAAAAGAATCAATTTTCGTAGTGCTGATCTTAACTTAGAAGAGTTTTAAATTTTAACCCAGTACGGTTATTGTTTTTAAATTGCTTTAATAATTTTAATTAGATACATTCTACTCACGCAAATTGCATGTTTAAATTTTTATTTTCTTTGTTTACTGAAGAAATATGGTAACAATAATAAAATTCAGATTTTGTTTGAAAAAATATGCACAAACTTAGTTCATCGCCACGTAATTCGATGAATGAATTATTTTTTTAATTTAATTTATTTTTTCATCTATAAAGGGTGTTCTCAAATCAATCCAGATTCATTAGTTTAGACGTTAAAAGGTCCTATCTCGGTTCATTTAAAACTAATATGTAATTCACCAAAAATTCTCTAGTTTTAGCTTTCGCAGGGAATTTAGTTGTTGTTGCATTTAACATGTAAACTGTGATGCAATGCACTAGCAACAACGCATTAAAAATTTTCTTTACTCTGGTTAGCTTGAAGTTTGCGCATCATTTAATAGAAGTTTGCAATAGTAAATACGTTGCACAATAACTGATGCTGGTTTGATGCATTTATGAATAATTTTTGTTAAAAGTGCGACTTGGCATTATTTCTGCAACGATCTGGTTTTTAAATTTTCATATTATTAATTCAGATGAACAAAATGAACACAGGCAATTTTAAATGAAACAAATATTTTATCCTTTCAGCGAGTGTTGTATTAATTGGGGTGCTAAAAGAACTCCTTTTGGTTAACCTCCAAAATTGATTAAGTATTATTTGAAAACTGTTGAAAGTTAACTTTTGATTTAAATAAAGTAAAAGCATTTGTATGTTTATGGCATACGCAGTTATGTAAGTAAAGTTTTTACACATAATCATTACATAATGTATTTTAATTATAATATTTAACATTCTGAAGTATAACACAACAAGAGATAATTTCATTGTAGAACACCATGTAAAAAATCAATAAAAGATCGATTGAATATTTTTAAGAAATAAATCCATGTATTTTTTTATTTGTCTATTAAATAAAATACATTTAAAACTTATCTAAAACATAAAAAATACACCTAATATTTACACACACTACTTTTTCCACACACTTGTATATTTTAATGGAAGTGATGATATCCTCCATATCCGCCGAATCCATGTGGGAATCCTCCATATCCATGTCCATAATAAGATGGTCCATGGAAGTGACCATGACCAATTGGATAGCCAAATCCATGACCATAACCGCCGTATCCATGGCCGAAACCACCACCAAATCCTCCATATCCGAATCCTCCATAGATTCCACGTTTTTCTGTCTTCTTGGTGTCTCCTTCAGAGATGGCAGTTGAACAAAGAGCAGCACCGATCAGTAGAATAAAAACACAAGTGTTCTGATAAAAAAATTATAAAAATGATTATAGTTAGTAAAATTCCTGATCCATGAAAAATTATAGATTTTCTCTCACAAGAAATTTCATGATGACAGTGAATGGATGTATATTTTTTTAGCTTGAATGTTACTAGTTGAAGTGCAGAATTATTTCTGATGCATTGGAATAAATTTCTTAAGGTATTTATATACCCATGACCAGAGTATAAGAAAATCATAAGGGCTATATCAAAGCTATTATTGTTCCTCTTTGCAATGTTTGCTTCCACTTTGGATTCACTCGTAACTCGTATACATAGATGAGTAATCTAATAATGCAGATTGAGAAGACTGCTTTGCAAATGCATTGTTGTATAAGGGGTGTTCGCAAAATAAATAATGACAATCATGGGCATTCAAATTTAATTATTCAAAGACATAGGAATTAATTTTTCTATTTTATTTTTTATTAACTTAATTTAAATTTAACTAAAAAAAGAAAGTTGCTATTTCCTTCGAATTTTTTGCTTTAAGAACCAAAAATAACATTAAGAATGTGCCATTTTTAATTTTGTTTAAAAGTTTTTTTTTTTCGTTAAATACATTTTTTTTAAGAAATTAATTTATTCTAATATATTTACCAGAATTAAATATAAAATGGAAAACAAGAGTATGTATTAAAAAATAACGCAGTTCCTACTTATAGGCTAATCAGATTAGTCGATTTTCTTTAAACATGATACATACCTAGCTTATTTTGGTCACCCCCCCCCCCCATTTTTAATTTTTTTAAGGCAAAAATGGATGTTTCCTACCATGGCCGTTAAGGAAAATCTTGCTAAACGGCTCCAAACATTTTTTCTGTACCATAAAGCATGTACTAGGAAACAATTTTTAAAGGAACCAAAAATAATATTCGCGATCGAATCAAAAATAAAATTATCTTTTGAATTGTTCACGAGAGAACGAATCATATTTTATCGCTCTTCGAATCTTGGTTAAAATGCAATTTAAAAAAATCATCAACCCGCTTTGAGAATTTTGATATGCAATATTATTTGTGCAATTATCCTTAGCTGATAATCAGAATGGCTTAGTTTATGTTTGACTTTTCTCAATTTTTTTTTTACTTTTTCCAAAATTTTACATATTTTTTAAAATATTTGTTTTTTTTTTGGTTTGTTAGAATCGATAAGGGATTATAAATGGATTTTATGATTAGCGAGCGATATTTTACGAACCCTGATTTTAAATGCAATAAATACTTAAATTGCGCATCAAATTGCTTATTAAAAACGTTTAAACAAAAGAATTTTATGTAAACTCATAACTGCAAAATGGTGACATTATAATTTAAAAAAATCAATGCTAAAAGTATTATTTGTGCCATCCAACGTTAAGGGGTTCCCCCGACACTCAATCAAAATTCGAAAAAAAGAAACATAAACCATGACTATAGCTCGAATGAAACCAAAAAATATTTTTTTGTAAGGGAACACAAATACCAATAATATTAATTTATTTACATATTAATATTTGAGCAAAATTAAACAAGTTTTAGAGAGTGCTACTCAGATTTTAAATATTTTCGATTTATAATCGGATTTCTTCCCAAATGTTCAAAATCAAACAACTTTTTCAGTTTTAATGGTGGGCAGGTGAAATTTTCAGGGATGGTTGTCAATACATGCAATCTAAGAACATTGAGTTAGAAATTTCATTTTTCGAATGCATATTTGAACCATTTCTTGTGTTAACAACTAACAAAGAGTTGGCAGAGAACTGGAGCCTACTTTTGTCTTTAAATTAATTATTTTTATGCATAAACAAAAACAAATTCCAAATTTCCAAAAAAATTAAAAACCAAAATCCAAAAAATTACGTCACCTGTTATGTCGAAAAAATTTGTCTGCACAGGCTGCGTTTGTATGTTCAAGTTTATGCTGAGTCAGTCTTAAAGGTTTTCGATTGAATACATGAAACTATTTCTGAGTCACCCTGTGCAACGTTGATTTTTTTACAAATATTTTTTGTATTAAAATTGCTTAATTTAGTATAAGACTTATTTAATTTCATGAAATATTTTTGATTGCCTTCGCCCTTCACGCTTTTGCTGGAAAAAAATGCACAATCACAAATATGGGTTAGGGCTTATTAAATTTTGTATAAGTTTAGCATATTGGAGCAGCACCCTTTTAAAAAGAATTACATTATACTTCATATACCCTCTCCTTGATCTTGCACTAACTTTGACGATGGCAACTCTCTAGTGAACAGTTTTTGTTTAAAGTTTTTCCCTCCGACTAAAAATAGGAATCAAAATATTTAAATCAATTTTTTAAGGGGACTAAATGGGAAATTTGTTATAGATATGAAAAAACATAGGTGTTAGGCTTTTTAGTCTTTAGACTACAAAAAACAATAAATAAGAAAAATTCAGTGGGAATTTTAATCAAAAACGATGATTTTAAAAGTAAACCCCAAACAAGTATTATTCTAAGTAAAAGTACCTAATTTTTTAAATTTTGAATTTTCTCAAAAACTATTCGGTTTTTTTACTGTCAGATCTATTTTACAAAACATTTTTTGGGTAGATGGCTTTAAAAAATATTTTCTAAAAAAGTTTGAAATTTCTTGAAGAATTAAAAAAAATTTTTGAGTGCTTGGACTCACGGTCAAGATCTGTAAACATCGATGTTCGTCCAATTGCCGTTACGTTACGGTTAAGTTCAGTAACAAAACACTGAACGTACCCAATTACAACGTAATGTGTGACTCGTCACGTGAGTAAGACTCTCGTTTTTAGTTTACTCTACCCCCTCGCCAGCATAGATGTTTACACATTAAAAAAATATCAGTTTTTGTCCGTTTATTTTTTAAACGTGCCTTAAATGTACCTTCGAGCATCAATAAAAATAAAGAAGAAAGCTTCTAATAATCATATTGTCTATGTTCTATAGCAAAAGAGCAGTTTGACATTTTGACCCGGATGTGCAAGATACCCTTTAAGCTATAGACAGACGGATTATCAGAGTAGGTGTACCCATCCCTTCTCTATTATTATGTCTGTTTGGTTACTCCAACTTCTTGCTACAAGTTGCTACTTGTCATTTATTTTCTATGGGATTTGACGTTTCGAGTTACCAAACAGACATATTATAATTTCATGTTTTTTAACTCACACCAAATAAAAATTCAAACAAAATTCATGATGCATTAAACAAACTTGACCTCCTCAGCCCCTCTCCCCAACACAACAAGCAATATTATGAAATCCGTTAATAAAAAAAAGAAGGAAAACTGTAAGTACCTACAAAAATTTCAAAGTTAATTGAAACGCTCGCCCTGAAGTCTTCTTTCAACCAAACGTCATCGAATATCTTTAGGTAGATAGGTACTCACCACAGCATTACACCCTAGTCTATACCTACAACAATGCAATGAGTGCATCAGCATTGAATTTCCTCATCTCTATCTGTTTCCGAAAAGAAAACAAATAAAGACATAAAAAAAGACGGTTATGCCCCTATAAGCTTGGTGATTCCCTCTTTATGACTATAAATACATTTTGCAACATGTTTTAAAGCATCAGAAACAATTCTGTACCTCAGCTAGTTACAACCAAATTGATTGACTATTTTTTTTGTATTTATTGTCATCATGAATTTTCTTGTAAGCTTTCAATGACGAAAAATACTCAGGGATTTCATTTTAATTGTACCAGTTTATAATTTCAGAGCATTTCTGGTTTTATCATCTTGTTCGTCCTGCTGGTTTCCGTTGTTTGTGCAACTGATGTGAATCCTGTAAGCGATGACAAAAAGACAGAGAAACGCGGAATATATGGGGGTTTTGGATATGGCGGAGGTTATGGAAGACACGGTTATTATGGTGGCTTTGGACATCATGGATATGAACATGGACACGGACATGGATATGGTTACCCAGTTTCTTATGCACATTTTTATGGTCCATCATTTCATCATGGCCATGGACATGGTGGTTTTTCACATGGTTTCGGAGGACATCATGGAGGATATCCCCATTTCCATTAAATTTAGAAATAGAAATATAGGACGTAACCTATAAAGCAGTATTGAAGGTTTATTTTGTACAGTTAAAACAAATAGAAATAATTTATTTTTTTTATATTACATAATTTTTTTTGTATTATTATTAAGATTTTACAATAATATAACTTAAAATTTTTGATTTCGTTGCTAAATACGGCACCTGGGGTATACTCATCAGCTGAAAGGAAAAGAGTATTCCGTAAATAATTATACCAGTTTTTGACTTACATTGTGCAGTACATGTTTAACGAATTGAAACGTGTGGTACCTAAGGACCTCTTTTATAATGCAAATTAAAATCTCGCATTCGAAATGTCGTATTATGAAACCACGCAATTTAAAAATCCCACTCAAAACTACCCGCAAACCGACGCATTGGCGGTGGCGATCACGATAAAAATGTGGATGCCGCACATATAAATCAAAGGAGAGGCACAATTCAATCGCGTAGGTGTGGGCCTCTCCATTGATTAACATGTGCGGCATCCACATTTTTATCGTGATAGCCATCGCCATCGCGTCGGTTCGCGCGTAGTATTATACAACTTCGCAATTACAAAATCCCAAGTTTTTACAATATCGTAATTTAAAAAACCCGCAAATTAAAATCTCGGATTTGTAAACAAATAAATAACAATTAGTTACCTATGTCAAGTATGTACAATGTACATATATAAAGTGGTGCCATGAAATTAAGTCCAATACAATAAAGTCCAAAGCAAAATGTTTGACTTTATTGCACTTTTAAAGAACATCATGACCTTGGGTGGCACGCTTAGCGAGTTCAAATGATTTTAACCAAGGTTCGAAGAGCGATAAAATATGATTCGTTTTCTCGTGAAAAAATCAAAAGGGAATTTTATTTTTGATTCGATTCCGTATCTTATTTTTTGGTTCCTAATAAAATTCGTTTTCACGATCGAATCAAATCTGTTGGGATCTGTAAAATATGGTTCGTTTCCGAATTTATCACGTGGGTGTGGGAACTATTGAAGATTCACGAACCGTTCAGATAAGAAAAAAATGTCAATGTGACTTTTTTCAAAATTTCTGACTTTTTTCAAAATTTCTGACTTTTTTCAAAATTTCTGACTTTTTTCAAAATTTCTGACTTTTTTCAATTTTTTTACTTTTTTCAAAATATTTGACTTTTTTCAAAATTTTTTACTTTTCTCAAAATTTTTGACATATCTCAAAATTTTTCACTTTTTCAAAATTGTTGAATTTTTGTTTGCAAAATTTTTGACTTTATTCAAAATTTTTCAATTTTTTTTTTACTTTTTTCAAATTTTTTCAAAATGTTTGACTTTTCTCAACATTTTTCACTTCACAACCGAACTGAATAGATACTTGATGAATAATTTGTTTTGAGGATCTTTTAGGATCCTTATCTCTCACGAACGAGAGATATAGAAAACAAAAAGGAAAATCTTACCGTTCGCGAACTTTATTTTTTATAATTCGTGAGAGAATCGATAAAGAATGATAAAGATCCGTATTTTATGATTCGCGAGCGATAATTTGCGAACCCTGATTTTTACTCGCTCTTGGGTCCTTTGTCAAGCTCAGGCAGCACAGTTGCTCTGCTTAGGACGCCTGAAATCTGAATGTCAGACAGACACCTATGTCAACAGTTTTCTTGAACAACGGTATGCCAGATTTCGGTTGATATTTGCGAGATTTTTGGGTACGAGATGTAAATTTGCGAGATTATGAAAAGCGGGATTATTTAATTACGAGATTTCGGTTTTCGAGATCCTTAAAAAAATGCGAAATTTCGTTATTAAGATTCTGATTTGTTGGACATCGTAGACCTTCCTTCTATAGAACCATTGGTTTGGGAAACTTTGTTGAGAAAATCATTTTTTTGCAAAGTGTCCATGAGTGTTTTGTTGATAACCTTTGAAAAAATATTTGTCAAGATGAACATACATCTTTACATTACATCGATGAAAAAAATTTTTTATTCTCCGTTTGTTTATAAATTGCGACCTCTTACGACACTTAGTAAAAATCTAAAGTTCATTAATTTTGATGGAAATATTTCGCGAACCACACCTCTCACCTCTCATAAGCTTTTTAGTTTTAAAGTGTTGATAGAGCTTCAGTTGACCTTTCTTTTGATGAAAATATGTATCTCGATGTGTTACGGGGAAACAATCGTTAAAAAATCATTTGTTTTTGGCAAGTGGATAGTCCGTGATTTTCAGTTTCAGTTTTTTTTTAGTTCTCTTTCAAGAGATGCATATCTGTTAAAAATGGTCGTATTGAAATGAAAGTTTGGTTGTCAAGATTTAAAACTTTTTATTCATCGATGTACAGGTTGTCCATCCTCTATTCAGCAGATTAATTATATGTGCGACCTCTTACGAGAGTTGGTTGGTGAAGTGTCGCCATCAAAAGTCTTTTTTTTTCTAGGGAGATGGGTCGAAAATCAATAATTTTTTACATGTTGTTGGTTTTTCGTCTCCAAGTGTGTATTTTAATAAAACATAAATAAAATAAAAGAAAATATATTATTTAAGAAATGTTATTTATTATAACTTTAACTAACACCACACAGTTGTAATAGCCCGAAGATGGAACTTGTTTCCGAAACGCGTCGCTAATTGTTAATTTAAAAGTTGTGTTAGTTAAAGTTATAATAAATAACATTTCTTAAATAATATATTTTCTTTTATTTTATTTATGTTTTATTTTAATAATTTTTTTTTTGAAAAAATGTTGTGCGCCAATTTAAGTATTTATTAAAAATTTGTAATTTTTTTAAGTACCAAAAATTTCCTTTTTGAAATCGTGCAAAAGATCGCTTCTCATATTTTTTTTAAAATTTGTATGAGGGTAATAGTTAAACAGTAAAAGAATTCCTTGCGTGGGAACCCCTGGATCCCGTGTGACCTTTTCATTGATATTTTGAAGAGTGACCCCAACGGATTAAGAAGGATTACCTTTAATTCAAAGAATATTAAAAAAAATATGGATGCAGATCGGACAAATCTTTGTAGAGTTTTAAAAATGGTTTCTTAAACATATCACCTGCGAATCGAAAATACAAGAAGTTCTATACTCAAGGTCAATTTTCTAATAACTTTCCATAAAAAAAACTAATTGTTTTATAAGTACAATAATGTGCATAAATACCTACTGGTTGTCTTCCGTATGAATAAGTATGAAGGTACTTATATATATACTCAGTATCTGCATACATAATATGTATTTGTAGCGATGACATGTGAGACAAACAAAAGCGGTGAAAGCATTTTTTATAAAATTCGTATATGACAGTATTATTATTAATTCAAATGATATCCAAGCTATGTATATGGGCCCCACCCCGCTCAAAAATTCCTATTATAAATATTATACGACAGTCTCTCTATTGTTTTCCAATAAACCAATGCTATGCATTACGATAATCAAATCAATTCATCCAAAGATGACAAACCACAATTCATAACACTTCACAACACATCACATCAGATGTAATGAATCCTCATCAGTACCTACCTAGTTGAATATTTTATAGCTTATTGTGTATATGTTACATGTTGCTCTTGATTACCCAGGATTGATGGAAAAAAACACTAAATTTCTTCATGTTCTTACGAAAATAATCAAAATTATATCACACGCAGACGATATAAAACATTTAAACCATTTACTATGTAATGCGTGTAAACAAATCTCTCACCGTTATACGTGATATGGATTTTTATTAACAAATTGGTACATTTTTGTTTTTTTTTTTACGAATAACATTGTATAGGCTAACTATGTATGTATGTATATTGCTGGTCTATTGTTACTATTGCTCACCAAAAATTGGCATTTGATAAAGCATTTAATTTAATAGCTTTCGGAATGGGTTGGGACAGGGTGAACGAACATTTTAAGACCAACATTTTGAGCTAGGTAGAGGTATAGAAGCAGTCAAAGTTTATGTGATGGGAAAAGTGAAAACCTGCAGACGGAATAAATAATATTGATAACAATTTTTTTTTTTGACAAACAATATAATTATTAATGATTAGAAATACCCTCACATAAAGGATAGCTGAATTGGGTTTTTGCTTTCGTCAGTGGAATTTAATATAAGTTATGATATAAATATACAGTGACGGCTGTATGGGGAACAAAAGTACCTACCACATTTTTGAATGCATTTTATTTTAAATAGTTTTTTTATTTCCAAATTTATTATAATTTAAACATTTTTTTTAATAGAAATAAATAAATAATATAAATTCTTTAACTTAAAAGTAAGTGAGGAATGACATCTAAATAAATATATACAATCATTTAAAATATCTGTTGTGTGGTGATAATTAATCAATTTAAAATTATTATAGGTATTTAGATTTTAGATATAATATATTCATACATTTTTTTAATAAATAAAAATAAATAATAGGTAGCAATTCATTATTTTAGTATAAAAATTACACAATATAAAAAATATTATTCAACATAAATTTACAACTTTAATTTAAATTTGTACTTCATAAAAATATCTCAACAGTAGCAAAGTCAAGTGTAAATAACTAGTCCTTAACTTTTTTGAAGAAAGAATGAAAATTAGTACTTGTTCGAATAAAATATGGAAGCTTGTTAAACATTGAAGGGGCTGTAACGGTGTAAAAGTTTAAAAAGTTGGGTTTGTAAGCAGTAGGAATGTTCAAAAAATGCAAATTTATAACGCGAAGGCTTTAAATTTGGGAATTTTCTGAAGAATTCTTTTAAAACTTTGAAGATGTAAAGGTACCTTGCTATGAAACGATTTTTATTGATCCAAATTAAATTTTTCTGAACTGTAAGCAAATGCCTGCAAATATACATACAAACATACAAATAGTTTCATTAGATGATGATTTCGTCAGGTGGCCGTTGGGCAATCTATAAGTTATACTTTTTGTCTGTGAATTTTTTAGCACCAACATAACATGTATATTTTGGTTTGGAGACGATATGTCCACTTTATACCTATCGATTTCAGAATGTCGATTTTTATAATATCGGCACAAAAATTCGACTGGTGAAAAAACCGGCTGGTCAAAAAAATCGAAAATAAACTGCATCGATTTTTCATTTGTCGTTATTGAAAATTTCTAAATTGTGATCATTTTTTAAAATTTATATTTCTACAACACAGTATATTTGGCGGCAAGCGTTCAAATGGATTTAAAATTCCTTCTTCCTTTTCCCTGTCCAGCTCACGAAATTCCGTGGCTCGCGTAGTAGTTTTTTTTTTAAATAATAAACATGACCTATATTGAAATAGGACCGCATCGCAATGGAAAAAGCTTTTTTCTTTGAAATTTTCTTGGGGCAAACGAGTCGATCATAATCTGGACTTTTGTTCAAGGTAGTGGGCTTTTTTTGAAGTCGACATTTCAAAACGTTGACATTTTGTTAGTCGGTCAAATAAATGTCGGCATTTAAACTTTCAGAAAAGTTGATAAAATTCGACATTTTTTTCGATTATTCGTATATAAGTAAACCGGTTTAAAGTTTTATGATAGATGGCGCTGAACACAAAAAACCTCAATATATATTCGTTTTGAAAACTACTGAACCTATCTCAGCAAACATTTTCCTTCAGAACTCTATCATAAATGATTGACACAATATTGAACAAAACAAAATCGATTTCAATCCAAACTCCTGGGTAACGATACCTCACATATGAATCTTTTAAATTATGAATAAATCCTGGAAATAAGTGATGATAAATAGGATGATATATATTCGTTTTCGACCACAATTGATGAGACTTTTTGAATCATGTAAATGATTCATATGTAAGTGAAGTATCTTTACCCGGAGTTTGGATTGAAATCTATTCATAAATGAATTCACTTAAGGTAGGATTTTCTTCTGCTGTGTATTCTGTAGTCCATAAGGTCTAGATTCCAAGACTCGTCAGGCTAGAACGTCGCTCTCCAAATGCTCCACATGTTCCAGTCATATCAAACGCTCCAGTTTTAGATTTTTGTTGAGGTAAACTATACATACTCGATAGAGCTCGAATCGTCTACTCCAAATTTGATCCCTTAAAGTAACTAGGTAAGCAAGTTTTGATCTATTCTATAGGCGTGTTTTTTTCAAGCCCGGCGGTAATTGGTTGGAAAAAATGACGACAGGGATTAGCGATTAGCACAGAAACAAAATGGAGTTTTCATACAAACTATCGATAACAAGTATGTAATTCACGCCGGTAATGCAGTTTTTCTGCTTAAGCTAATCGCCGAGAATTCTCTGGGATTAGCTAAGCCCACAGGGGATTAGTTGTTGTTGCATTTTACATGTAAATTTCTTAGCACCATCCAATTCCCCCCGGGCTTGCAAAAAAACACGCCTTACGCTTCAGCATACATACAGCAGATTAAGGTTGTTTATAGAATCTCCTTGGTTCTTTGACCGGAGAGGGCTTTACTGCTTAATTGCCTTCTAAGCCTCACGAGACCACGAAAGACTCCATCGATTGGCAATAGCGATAGGTAATAGTGAGTTTTTGAATGACTGCATCGAAGTTGTGCCTATTCATCATTTTTCTCGAGTTAACGATATTCAGATTCATTTTCTATAATAGCCATATTCTTCGTCTTGTACTCAAACTATGAGAATCGTTGTCTTAAACGTTCAAATATCGGGTTTTATCACATATTTGTTTTATAAATTATATTTTATAGATCGTCAGTGATGAAAAATATTTACTAAAAACCTCAAACTTCCTACCTTTTTATCTTTGCGATGGTGGATTGTGACTCCAGCCCTGAAAACTCCTCAAAATAATTTTGTAACATGTGACAAAATTTGGTCATCAGAACTAATATTGTTAAAAATTAGTATTTTTTATTTTTAACTTCTTGACTTACCATTGATTAAATTTTGATCCCATTACTCATAAAAAAATTAAATAACCTGTAGAAATGTTATTGATATTACGCGACTAATAACTTCCGGTGTTATTTGTCATAATTTGTTTACTTGCACCTACCTATTTTTCATTTCATTATGAATGAAAATGGTTTGTCACGATTCTCTCAGTTGAATCATTTATCATCAAATAAGATGTTAACTTACATAAAACTTACAAAAGAAACATATCTTTTTAAAGCTTGTTTTAATTAATAACAATTTTACAAATTGCACCGCTAAAATCCTCTATAAGCACGCCACTGATGGATTATGTCCAGCAGTAGCGGTATAGATCGATTAATCGAAGTTTTCAAGAAGCATAAGTAACCGCTCGCTCGCATGTCCAGACGTGGTTAGAATTCTAAATACTTAAGAGTACGCATATGTTGTCATATGCAGTACATACTTCGATTAGTCTTAATTTCTCATTGCTTCTCAATGGAAGTGGGAACCCAACATATATAGCATATAGACTGCTCATATAGGTAGTTGTTGTTGGGGGAGGCGCGAATATTAATCGAATGCATGACACATCCGCTTTATAAATACACCAACGACTTAAGAAGTGTGTTTCATTCATTCAGAAAACTTCGTCGCGAAATCGCTGCTGGTTGCATTGTTTCTCGTCAGAGCGGCTGAGTATTCGAAAACAAACAAAAAAGATGAAAGTAAAAGTTTGCATAGCCATTTTGGCTTTGTTGGCATTAACGGTGCGTGAAAGTGATGGTTCCGCAAAAGGAAAAACAAAAGAAAGTGACAATGGTTCATTGGTAGTGCCGCTCGAAGAAGTCAAAAATACAAAGTCCAATTTTAGCGAAATTGATGATTCTCTAAAATCCCATAATAACAAGCATAAACGTGGAATATTTCATTATGGTACTTATGGAGCAGGAGCAGGAGCTGCATTAGGATGGCCGGGACAGTATGCATCAGTATTTGGATATAACCTAAACTTACCACCCCAAGGAGTACATATTGGGCGAGGACTCCAATCAGCAGTCCACAGTCATCCTGCTGTTCATGGGTACCCGGTTGCTCATGGCATACCAACTGGATACGGGCTACCTGCTTTACATGGAGTTCATGGTTATCATGCAGTGCAACCATTTCATGGAATACAAACACTACATGGAGTACAACCCCATGGAATTCAACATTTCCATGGAATACCTTCAGTTCAGGCAATACAACCACATCATGGAGTCCACGCAATACAGCCTGCGCATCCCGTTGCGCATGGCGTACCAGCTATTCATGGAGTGCAAGCTGGAATACCATCAGTCCAATATCCATGGCAAGTTAAATCACATACCCCATCCTACGGAACACCCTTCGTTCTGAAACCAGGTGGTGCCGTAGTATCATCATTCAATGTGAACTACCCACAACACCACCATCATCAACATATTCCTACAGGCGTAGCTTTCCCCCCTGTGACAAGTGTTGCCGCATCAATACCTATAACTCCTGTTGCAGCAGGTATTCCAGTTGCTCCAGCTCGACCAGCACCACCAGTTGTTCCAGCAATTCCCGTAGCGCCCGCACCACCACAGACACCAATTTTTCCATCCTTCGCATCGCAGCCAAATTTTCCAGTGTTTGTTCAAGTAGTTCCACCGAAACCAACTTTTACAACCCCAATTGGACCCGCTGTACCCCCATCGCAGTTTTTCCCCAATATTGGTGTTCTTCCACTACAGCCGTTACAGCCTGCTCGACCACAGAGACCATCAGGAGGGAGTGGTGAAGCTTCACCCCAAATACCATCAGGTTCACTACCCCCTGCTTCTCAACTTCCACCATCTCCAACTCAGCAGCCCTGGCGGCCTGTTATAAATCCACAGCAACCACAACAGCCCCAACAACCACAACAACCACAACAGCCTCAGCAGCCACAACTTCCTCAACAGCCCCAATTTCCTCAACAGCCCCAATTTCCTCAACAGCCTCAATTTCCCCAACAACCTCAATTTCCTCAGCAGCCTCCAACAACAATTTCAACTCTTCCCGAATTTAGCAGACCCTCAATAACACTTTTACCACCTTTTGTTAGCAGACCTCAAGGCGGGGAAGGTATTTTACCTGAACAAATTCCCAGCAACAACAACAACCCACAGTCACAAGGTAAGTCTAACTTAAAAAAAAAAACAGAAAGAAAAAAAAACAATTACTGTGATAAATTTTATATTGTAAAGGCTACCATTACGGTATTGGCGAAAGCGTGCAGCCTAGCTTATTAGATGGTCTCACAGACGAAGAAATCCAAGGAGCTATTGCGCAGGCCAACTTTCAAGCACAACTTCACCAAAACAACAACCTAGGCTACGAGTATTAGGTTGCTGTTTATTCCATAAATATCAAGTGCCAAACGAGATAATAGCTTGTAAGATTTTTTTTTTTAATTTTATTGTAGTATTTATTTAATTTTATGTTAATGTATAAGAACATTTTAAAGAATATAGACAAATATTATGCCTTTACTTCTAAGCAATTAAAACAAGAAATGAATTTAATTGAATTTATCGAATTTAGTGAAAATAAATAAAATATCAATTTGCTTTAGATGATTCAGAAACGATATAGAAATAAATAATGAAAGTGTTTATTTGAATAAACTGAAATTCATCGATGATCATGGCGAGAGAACCCACACTTTTAATTTTTTTGTACAATCTAAATAAAAATAAAAATGTGAAAATTATAATTTTGCTTAATATTTCAGAAAAGACAATGGCGGGTTTTCATAGTCATTTGTTAAACTTATGTTTTACTTAACTACAGTTTAGCTTCAAATGTCTCCAAGTTAATACATCTGTACATACCTCCATACAACCAATTTGGTACGTTTTTATTAAGATATGTCAGGGAGGCGACCGCGTAAGATTACCTTTTTCATTTCTGCGTTTGAAAAATGGACACTATAACCGATAGCTTTAAGCCAAATATATACGAAATTGCGGATCAGACAAGTTTCTTCAGGTGACTTGGTTGAAAAAAGTTTGATGAAAAAATGTCCATATACTGTTGCATTTTTGGTACCTATCCCAAACAAACATTTTTTCAACCAAGTCACCTAAAGAAACTTGCCTGACCCGCTGTTTTGTATATATTTGGCATAAAGCTATGGGTTATAGTGTCAATTTTTCAAAAGCAGAGATGGAACAACAAGATCGACAAAATTCCATTATTTCTGCCAAATTCTAGCCATTTTTATTTTCATCGTTAAATGATCTACAGTCTGCCAGTATTTTCGGCATTTAATAAATGACAAGTTCAACTGGCGTTTAATTTTACCACCGTGTAAATATGATGCTGATACAATTTCAAATTATTACATAATTCAATAAAGAATGAACCTGTTAAAGGCATATTTCAACGACTGGCAAAATATTATTATTTCTGTCTTTTTATACCAATTGTTTATGACAAACAATTGGTATAAAATGACAGAAATAATGAAATTTTGTCACTCGTGTAAATGATCACTATGCCTAAAACAGAATAATGACAAACAATTGGTATAAAATGATAAAAATAATGAAATTTTGTCACACGTCTACAAATAAGGCAAAATTCTCTTCTTTCACATTGGCAGTATCCCCTCAAAGCCATTATACTTCGTGTAGATATATCTCATCATAAATGGATATTTGCATTATTTTACCACTTTTATGACAACAATTTTAAGGGGTGATTACACGATTAACAAAAACAGTCTACGCGTTGACTCTTATAAGCGTGTCATCGCAAGTGTCAACGTTACCGTCAACGCATTGAATGTGTATTACAATGACGATAACACGATTTGACAATATTGGAACACAATTTAACGTCATTTTGACGTAAGAGAGTCAACGCGTTGACCATTTGCATTGAATGTCTAATCGTATCTTAAGTCGTGTATATCCAGATGTTGAAATTACTTTTTCGACGACAGCATACAGTTTATTTTTATTATACTTTTTCGAAGTTGGTTGGTAATAAATCTTCCCTTAAAAAGTGGGTACTATAGTCAAAACTATCTTTGGTCTTTCAAATCCTTTCGTTGCTATGCGATAAATCGATAATAATTTTTTGTCAATAAAGGAATTTTCTCTTTTTTAATACATTTTGTGAATTTCGCCAGTAATATTGGTTCACTACTTTTAAATATTAAATTTGAAAGTTTTAATGATAATAAGTTGTTTGTCTTCAACTAACCTAACTTTATTTTTGAATATATGCAAAACCCATACAAAAATTCCAACTGCATTTTATAAAGCATATTTGAAGCGTTGAGAATGAGAAGGGGTCAAGTGACATTTTTGAAGTTTTTAGTTATTATTTGAGCGTTTAAAGTTTTACGTTTATAACTTTTTTTCTGAAATCGAGAGAAACTTATAAAAAAAGCCATAAAAAAAGAAAAAAAATGTACAATTTATAGTTGGTGTTTTACCAAAAATTCAGCACTTGGCCCCTTTAAGCGAAAATGAGTTAAATTTTTTTTTTATGAAAAAGGGGTCAAGTGAAAGTTGGGTTTCTTAAAATTTGGTTTTAGGCTTCTTTTTGTTATCAGGAATTTCAGATAATGCCTTTTCACAAAACCAACAGTGTTCTTGGGGTACAAATTTCATCTGGCAATCGAGATTTTTAATTTTTTCAATAGAAAGTTTTTTGGGTTTCTTCTCTCTTGGGAAGAAATTTGGTCTACAGCACTTACCACCTTTATGCAAAAAATAATATATTGCAATTGGTATTTCATATTTTGGCTTTTATTGCATTAAGGGGTTAAGTGTGCACTAATTCAAAATACGCTCTCAACTCATACGGGTGTAAGTAATCTTTACCCCTTATTGCCTAAAAAAACTTCAAAACAAACATATGTAGTTAACCCCTTTTTCTTAAGCTAACTTTGTAAGTAATAACAATAGAGACACAAGAATTAGACCAAAATTTAAGTTGTCGCTTAACACCAGTATTGGTAAAAAAAAGTGTGAATGCCGGGACTCACGGTTAAGATGTGTAAACATACGTAACGTAACGTGAATCGCAATCACAAGATACGTCACGTTTTTTTCACTCTACCGCCAGTATAGATGTATACACATCAAAAAAAAATCGTCACTTGACCCCTTCTCACTCTAGACGCTTCATTTGTAAAATGTAACATAATCTCAATTATATCTACCAAACAACAAACTCATATTTCTAAACCTTTAAATTATATCTGTTTATATTAAAGACTTGACTTGATAGAGCACAATAGAAGCCGGATTCGAACTCAGAGCATCAAAAATCTTTGAAAAAATACAATATCGTTTTTTTTATGCATATTATGACGGATTTATATAAAAATTATAATAAGTACCTATACGTACAAAAAATTTATTAGAACTTTTGAGGATTCAGACAGAATCCCGAAACGCAAAATCCAGAATACTCAAAATTCTGAAAACCCAAAATCGGAAATACCCAAAAAATATTCTCTAAAAACTAAAAAAAAAACTCCAAAATTCGCGGAAAACCTATAGCAAAATCCCGAAAGTAAAATTTAAAAAAATATATGTATGTATATATTTATAATCTCTTTTATTTTATTGAATTAAAACTACTATGCTATAATTTATTCAGTAGAAAGATTTATATATCTTAAAAATCAAATCTCTGTACTCTGATCTTTATAAATTGTTCGATAACATATACTGAAATCTTTTTAAACGAAATAAATATATACATATATCAAAACTACTAAATTATTATTATTAGTTTACAAATTAAATACATTGGCGCAAAATTTTAAACAACCTGATGTTGAGGCATTAGCATGATATTACATATTTAATAATTTGCTAACTTTATAGATTTTTTTTACAACGCTTACAAAAGTGACACTTCATGCAAGCAAGTCAGGAAACATATACCATTTTCACATTTTTAATTGACAAAGTGACAAAGATAGACTCTAAGGGGTGTTTGTACTTGCAGTTAGACTGACAAGCTTTCGCTGATTTTAACTTTAATAAAATGTTAAAAAGATATTACGATGCTAATTCGTTTAAAATTTGTAAAATCCTTTATTTAACCTAGGATCTTAATAAAGATGCTTTTATATCGTACTTTATCGTCTAAAATGTTGCGCCAATTTATTCATCACGTTCTATATACGTAACTATTTTTTTTTAACTGTGGTTGAGCAGAAATTATTTTCACGATGCAAATTTTCCCATTCAAATGTTCTTCAGCAATTTACATCCAAAAATAACTATTATAATAAATTCAAACTATAAGTAAAATAACGAAGAAAATTATAGGCAAAATTATTCATGTTGTTAGAAAAATCATGTCACATAATGTTGTTAAAATACTTCTTATTATAAATTCCTTTCATATTATATACATTATCTACTTATAGCCAAGAGAATTATGCAAATAAAAACCATACACTGCTCCGCGCCTTAAATCAACTCGAAAATGTGCAAACGTGTTTTTAAAGAATGTTTTTTTTTTATTTTAAATTTATAAAAGTACAAAAATTTGAATAATACAAAAAAAAAAGGTAGTAAAAGTATCAATTATTATTGTTTCAGAAGAATATTTTAAAATAGATTTTGTTGAAAGAAATTTCTCTGGAAATTACCGGAATCTTGAAATGGCGATGAAAAGTCAAATTGTTGGCCTCTAAAAGCGAAATTCGATCTTGGATCGTTGACTGATGATGTAAATTGATCTTGTCCAGTTGGTGCAAATAGTCCATTTTGAAAGGATTCTGGTTGCGTTTGTTGTTGCTGTTGTTGTTGTTGTTGTTCAGAATTACCATTTGATGGAGTTCCTAATAATATACAAAATAAAAACTTAATTAATACAAAGACAAAAATATTATATTCTTCAATTTAAAATGTTAGCACTCACAATGCACATTATTTTGCATCAGTTATCTGCCATTAATGTTCTTATTTGTATTTTTTATTAAATTCATTTAAATTCAAAAACCAATTTCTATCTAAACTGCGAATTAAAACTTAAAAAATTATCCCTTGATTTTGACATTTCAATTCTGAAATAAAATTCAAATTCCTCCTTATAGTCAGTCGGTAAAGTTTTTTCTTTTGGAAATTTATAGGTATACCGCCGCCCGCGCCGCGCCGCCGCCCCACAGTGACCCGTTTCGACTTTTTTGGTTGCTAAAATCATAACTCTTAACGAATTAAGGTATCGTAACCAGGGGCGGACTGGGAGCCAAAGGGCCTCCCGGGACTTTAAGAAAAAGGGCCACAAAATAATAAAATGAGTAGAAGTAATGAAAAAAGATTATCTACGAAAACGACGATAAAAACTTTGTATCTATACAGAAGTAGTAGTACAAGTACCTAATTATTGACCCGCAAAAAAATTTAAATGCTATCAAGATTAAATTTATTTTATCATTATCATAACACGTGCTTTAACAAATGTTTTGGAAATACACTTCAAATGAAGATATCAAACCTTTTCTGTAATTTGGCTTCCTTGCAAGCTTAATATTCAGGTGAATCATCAGCTGATACATAAGATTGCATAAGTATGTTTACGAAGACTGTTAAGATTGCTTTATTATGCTTTTTTATGATTCTATCTACTTCCCACACTCGTTATGAAATTGCTATTATGTAATTATTTAATTATTTAGAAAAAGATTTTAATAATAAATTTAAATGCTCATCAGCTTTAAGTTTTATAAATAATCCCGAGTTTAAGAAATATCTCAAAATTGTTGATATTTCTAAATTAAAAAATGTAAATATGTATTATTATTTAAAGAATTTGTGCAACTTAATTTTTTTTATAAAAATGAGCCTAGAAATATTAGGAACGAAAAATCTGTCAATATTTGGGTAACATTTTTTTAAAAGAATTCAGCCCCTAACATTGAAAAATTATGTGGTTTTGTTTTTTCTTTGCTAATTTCGAAAGCCAGCTCTGAAAGAATTTTCAGTTTTATGAAAAACTTATGGCGTGAAGAAAAAAAATAAAGTTTCTATGTCGGTATTAGGAGCGAAATTTGTTGATTAAATAAAATTTTAATATGACTTGTAGCAAATTCAAAGAATTGTGGTAAACTGAAATTGTTTCAAAAATCTCAGCAGAAAAATACTTAGAAAAAAGCTACCTACTATTTACCTTGTAAAAATCTATGAAATTTTACTTTTATTAAAAGACTGAAAATTTTGTTTTTATTATTAATTAACTTTTAATGTTCTTAACTTTTATAGTTTTCAATTTATTTTGTTTTTGGGTAATTCTTTATTTATTTATTTACACCTTAGTTCGTTATGTTGTATGTTCACTCATAAATTATCAATGTTAAATAAAATACTGGTTTAAAATTGAAGACTTTTTTTTCGAATAATAAATAAATCATACTTTTAAAGTTTTCGGAAAGGTTGTTATGTTCTCAAAATAAATTTGTCCCGCAAAGAAATTTTTAAAATCTGGCATCCCTATCGAGTGTATGTACACTCCTAATATGGTAACGACATTAATGAAAATAACATAGAAAATATATGTATGTATGTATAACTAGCAGACCTGTGCTCGCCTTGCTTTCGCCTTTATTCTTATAATGTGAAAAATAGTTTAATGACTTTTTTGTTTATTATATTCAATAATATTAACATGTACTTACACTTACTAAAATGCAATCCAATGATAAGAATTTTGACTTACTATCAAATAAAATTATGAATATTTGAATTTAAAAAAAAAAAAAATTTCGAAAAATGGGTGGGTTTTTTCGACTTTTGAAAATATTGCGTTCGGTGCTCGAGGTTGTAAACTTCAGCATCACAAACCATTTAGTAAAAAATCGGAACTACTGGCTCTGGCCGGTTCTTATTTCTCTCTATTATAATAAATAAATAAATTAAAAAATGGGTGGTGACAGCTCGTGTAGAACCAGGGCCTAGTGACTTACATTACAACACTCAACCATTCATGTGTGTGTGAATCACTTTTTCATAGACGATCTGTTGATTCTTCGCAAGATGCAGTAGCCCGTGACAAAAAAAATTCTGTTTCTTAAAGTAGAATAGGCAAGGAATCGAACCCAAGACCTTCGGCGTAACGATCCTGTACGCACTAACCATTACGCCACGGCCTACTACCTACTAAAAATCATTCTAAATTTGGCTTACATTTTGGGAATTGGGTTACAAACTTTGTCAACTTCTGTGTCTGTGTTGGGAAAAAAGGACTTAAACATAAAAAGTTATGTTTAGCTTCGTATGCAGTAAAGAGAAATGTAACATGATTTTTGAAAACATTGCTGCAATAATGCATAAAGTTTGCATTAATTAATGTTTCTTTCTTTTACAAAATCTTAGAAAATACTCAAAACAATCGAAATATCGTTGTTGTACTTTTTTATTTTTTTTTCTGCGGCCCTGAAATATATATCATCAACTGCCGTTTGAGATTTTATGTACTTTCGTTGATATTAAACATTTCGACGAAAGATTTGTAGTTTTTCGCTGCAACATCCAATTCATTTTTATTCTTTACTCGTCTTTTGGAAGCTCTCTTATTCAATTTTGTGAGAAAGTTTTCCTTTAAATTAACTTAAAGTATTTCCAAAACCTATAGAATATAGTTTACTTATAGAGCAATTTGGGGGCCTACTTAGGTTACAAATGGGGCCACAATAGCTCAATATTTAGTACCAAACACCCTAACTAAAGTTTCGTTTGAAATGTCTAGGAGTACGGTTGGGCCTCAAAATTAATTCCACGGGTCATCAATACAGTTGTGAGGAACCAATAGCTTTATAGTAACTGTGGAGGCCCTAAATAGGGCCGTGTGGGCCTCCTGAACTTCCATTGGGGCCACAAAAGCTGTATATTTACTGTAAGGCCCCTATGAAATCCAATTTTATGAACAAAATTTCTTTTAAAAGTACAGAAAGTACTGCAGGAGCTTTTGTGCATATTTTACTCGCCCAGGGGCCCACCGGGCAAAATCCCGGTTGCCCGGTGGCCCAGTCCGCCCTTGATCGTAACAATATCTATACAGGATGTTTCTGAATTTTCTGTTGAAAAAATAATAAACCAATATGAGCTAGGCAGTGGGGAAAAAAGAAAATAGATAATTTTTTTTAATAATATTATTTTTATTTTTGCTTTAATTAGTGCAAAAAATCAAAAGTCATAGATTACAAGTCAAATAGTGGAAAAAAATTTAACAGACCAAAAATATACAGGTTGTTTTTGATCTTATCCAAAAAAAAGCTAGAGCGTTTAGGTTAGCTCGAGACAAGAAAAAAATCGTACGGGAGGGGGGTGTCCGTTTAGGCCGGAGGAGCAATTTTATAAAAAAAATGTAGGTACAGGGTGGCGCACGAATCGTGCTACAAAAATAAAACGTAATAACTTTTTTTCTGTGTGAGTAATCGGCTTATTTTTTTTTTATTTTGTAGGTTACTATTTATATTTATAAAAATGGATGCTTGGGATACGGAGAAAAGAATTTGGATAGTGCAACGGTACCATGCTTTGCAGTCCGTCATTTCCGTCCAAAGGGAATTTAGGCGGGAGTTTGGCGGTAATCCCCCGAGTAGATGGACCATTATGAGGTTTGTAAACATGTTTGCCGAATCTGGAAGCATCGCACGAAGGCCACACCATCGAGATGCCAATGTTCGGGTTCAGGATACAATCGCAGCAGTAGCATCTGCAATACAGGCAAATCCGAACGTTTCGACCCGAAACTTATCGGGGCAAATTGGAATTAGTAGACGGTCATTACAACGGATACTTCATGACGATTTAAACTTGTTTCCGTACAAAGTCCAAATTACTAGCAAGTTAAACCCTCAGGATTTGCCTGTTCGCCTGGAATTTTGCCAAAAAATGATATCAATGGCCGAAGAAGACAACACATTGATCAATTGTTTGTTCATGTCTGATGAGGCCCATTTTGATCTTAACGGCAATGTAAACAAGCAAAATTGCCGTATATGGAATGAGTCTAATTCGAAATGCTCCATGAGACGGAACTGCACCCAGAACGAGTCACTGTGTGGTGCGCAGTTTCATCAAGGTGTATTGTCGGGCCGTACTTCTTTGAAGAAAACGGTGTAACCGTTACTGTCAATGGGGACCGTTATTTAAAGATGTTGAAGGAGTTTTTTTACCCAGAACTGCGCCGAAGACGTATACCATTCAACAGCGTTTGGTTTCAGCAAGATGGAGCAACTGCACATATAGCCAGACCAGTTATGGCGGAGCTAAACAAAAAATTCGCAAACAAATTAATTTCTAGGAACTCCACTCTTCGCTGGCCCCCAAGGTCACCGGACCTGACTGCACCAGACTTCTTTTTATGGGGTTATGTCAAGCAAGAGGTGTATAAAACGAAGCCCAGGAATTTAACTGAATTAAAGCAGTCCATAACGACAATAATTGAGGCGATCCCAACTTCAACTCTTCAGGCCGCAATGAATAATTTTTTGACCAGGTGCCGCATATGCGTGGGACAGCGTGGAGGTCATTTGCGGTCTATAATCTTTAAAAACAACTAACTATTTAAAATAAAATTTAATTTTCTAACCAATAAAAAAAAAAAAAATGAAATACATCGATTAAAAAAAAAGTTATTTGAATTTCTTATTGTAGCACAATTGGTGTGCCACCCTGTACTTGAATTAGAAAAAAAAAAATTACAGTACTTACTATACCTTTTTTGAACCTAGAAATTCATCCATTAATTCTGTTTTCAAATTAATTTTTTTTGTGAATGGTTTTGGAAAAATAAATTTTCCGACTCAATATTTTTAACAAAAAATGGACTGACTTCTTCAAGTCAAATCTTTCTAGGCAGCTCTATGCACCTTTTTTTTGTAACTCAATATAAAGTTTGAAAAAGTGTGCCCAACGTGTTATTTCAAAAAACATTGAATTCAAAAGTTTTTAAATAAAAAGAACATTTTTTATTTTATAGTAATAAACAAATATGTATGTATAGTTAAACAAAAAAAACTAAAAAAAAAAATTAAAATTCTTTTTTTGCTTTCATAGAAATGTTTCTACAACGATTTTTTTTTATTTCCAATGGTCCAAACATTTGTTAATTCAATAAATTTAAGAGTTTTGCATTATAGACCCATCCGAAAAATGATTATTGCCACTAGATATTCATAAACGGGACACTGTGCGCCGCTCAAGTTTTATGACTGAAATTATTCTCTAAGTATTCAAACAATTTTTGTAATGAAAATATTATTTTTCTCAAAACGAATTCTCACTACTTTTTTAACAAAATTCAGTATATTTTTTACAAAACGGCTGTCATTTTATAAAAAAAAATCCGAAAAATTGGTTATAATTGGTACCTCCCATGGAACCATTTTTGATTTTCAATTTTCTCAAAACCGGTTCAACTAATTTGGATCATTTTTTTTTGTGCAGAATGTTTCAAAAAGTTAATTTTTTTTTGGATTTTTAAAAAAAGTTTCAAAGTTTTCTTTTGAGAATTTAATACATATTTCGAAAACGACTTTATATATCGATTTTTATTAAACTTGGCACCCAGCAGTTTTTTAACATTATCTAGCAGATTTTAAATCAAAATTATTCTTATAACCAAAAATAACTTTACCTCCCATACAAGTGTTTAAAACCGGAAAGGAAAATCTCTATTTTTTCACAAAACGACTCCTACAAAAACGAAACCTTACACATAAATCTCATAAAACCTTTTTTTTTTTGTTTAATCGATTTTAATGAATTTTTTACACAAGAACTTCTTATAAGTTTAAATAATATTGCTTATCAAAATTTTCAAAAAAACAAATTTTGGAATTTAAAAAAAATTTTAACACTATTTCTTTTTATACAGGTATTTCGAAAATAGGTACCTAGATGATTTTTTTTAAATGAATTTTTTAACTCCGGATTAATAAATTCTAAGAAATTGTGTACATATTTTTTTCTTAAAATGTTTACAAAATTTTATACATACAAAATAATTTTTTTCTAAAACCGCTCCAGCATAACCTTTTACAACGGTGTGGATAATGTAATAATAACGAAAAAAAAATGTTAGTATCTTTTTTGTGTAAATTTTTTTTGGCTACAATACTGGCCTTAAAATTTCTGCAAGTAAACGATAATTTTCGAGATATTTATTTAAATATGAATATTGCCTCTTCATTCCACAAAATCAAAACCAAAAAATAAAATAAAGATCTCTCCCAAACTTCAGCTTTTTTGGAATTTTTTCGAAGTGAAAGTCTAGATTTCGTGGATGTATTTGGCTACATTATTAGCTTTTAAATTTGTTTGCCTTCATTTCATAAGTTAAAGGTTAAAGTTATGCGAAAATGCAAAGTAGGTTTTTTTTTCGAAATGTGAAACTCGGTTCCACGCAAATGTTACATTCACCCTTTCAATAAAAGTCGATTTGCTGAACGCAGTAATCGCCACAATGCTTGCGTAGCTTTGTTCCTTTCTATTGATTTACATATTGTGCAGGATTTTTTCCGTTATTATCAATGTCTTGGCTAACGCTTCGGCTTGTACGAAGCTTTATAATTGCCTCCTGACCCCTGTGCCATTTATAGGGTAACAGAAAATAATGTTTTATTTTTTAGTAAGTGTTATTATGTAATCGAAAGTAAAACAATCATATTATGTACCAAATTAATCTAATTAAACTCCAAATCATTATTAAAAACTGCGCAAATTGTATGCGATGGAAAAATGAAAAATAACAAAAATACACGAAATCTAAATTTTTAATCAACAATATTAGCCGCAACATAAATCAAAGCCATTAAATTACAAGGACTGACTACGGACCAATATTTTCCCGAGACAAGTTTATTTGGACCAATAAAACAAAGTATGTATCATACTCGTATTGTGAGCTTACCAAATATCTGTGTTAACCAAGCCATTAGATTTGATTTATCTGATCACGAATTAATTGGAAGCTATACGAGTAGCAACCAGTTTTAATGAATATGTATTGAGCTATAGCTAAAGGCTTTTGACTGAACTATATACCTACGTATTTTGCTACGCTATGCGTCAATTAAAATTCAAAAGTGCATGTAACCATTTTTTTTGTTGTTGTCAAGTCTACTTACCACCTTCTTGAGGAAAATCAAAAACACTGTTGTCGGCACCAGCAAACTGCCGAAAATCAAAAAAGCTATTGTCGGGTTGTCCAGGTTGTGCTAATGGAGATCCATTAGGTGATGCAAAGTTTTGTGGGATACTGCTACGATCTGCTGGAAGTCCATTGGTGGATAATTGCTGCTGTAATTGATTGTCGAATTGTTGTTGTAAATTGGTATCCAATTGTTGAGGTGAAAGGTTTGTGGGTGGACCTTGTTGTCCTGGAGGGGTCTCCTGTCCATTGGATGGTATTGTGCCTTGTTGTGGATCAAAAGAGAAGTTTGGAAGTGATCCGTCTCCTCCTGTTGCTTGTGGTGGTGGTAGTTCTGATGGTCCTGGGCCAAACTGGAAATTCTGCTGTGAACCATCTGATCCTGAAGGAAGTTGTGGTGATGGCTGAGGTTCCGGTGGAGGGGAATCGGGTGGCAATCCTTGTGCATTTTCACCTCCTGGAGCTGGAGGATTCTGTAATTCGGGTCCAGGTGGCCCAGATTGTTCTGGAGCTGGTTCTTGTGAACTAGGACTTGGCTGAGTTGCTTGTGATGGTCCTTCTGAACCTGATGCTGAGGGCGGTGGCTGTTCTGATGGACCAACTCCTGAAGGTTGCATTTGTCCTTGTGGTTGTCCTATGGCTGGAGACGTTTGTTGCGGAGAAGCTTGGGAAGCTGACTGAGAGGGTGACCCTTGTGTACCAGTTGGTGGTAGAAACGAAGCTTGCTGCGGTATGTTTTGAAAATATCCATTTTGAAAGTTGAACGGAAAGTAATTAGGAAACCTTTGAGGTCCAGCTTGTGCTCCTAATGGAGGTGCAGGTCCGAAAGGCAACTGGCGGAATCTTTGAACTCCGAATGGATAGTTTGGTGGGAACAATAATTGCTGTTGAGAGGGGTTAAACACATTTAATGATGGAAATCCTTGAGGACCTAAATTTGGGCTTTGTTGCTGTTGTGGAAATCCTTGTGAAGGGCGAGGTCCTTGGGGAACCGCTTGAGGATTTCGGATTCCTTGAGGCATAGATATTGCTGGCGGTGGGTCTTGTGGTGCAGACTGAGGGGGTGGAGAACTGGGAGCTGGTTGGGCAGGTTGAGCAGGTGGTTGAGGTTGCGCAGGTTGAGGTGGTGCCGGTGGTGCTGGTGGTGCTGGTGGTGCTGGTGCTGGGGATTGTTCAGGAACTTGAGGTCCTTGTGGAGTATTTCCGTTGCTCAAACCTGGATCTGCCATCATTTCCTGTGGAGGCATCATTGTTCCAGTGGAATTCATCCTAATATTATTTCTAGCCAAAGCCTGCTGCAGAAGTAGTTTTTTGAAAAGAACTCCCAAAATCAAAGTGCGCTTTTCACGATCACCTTGCATGCCTTCCAAATCCAAATCAACCGAATATGACGAGCTTGCAAACCACATCACCAAGGTTAAGGTAAGAAATCCATATTTAAAAAAGAACATACTTAATTTAAATTTAAAATCACTGTGATTCACTTAAAAATAAAAAAAAATTAATTCTTGCACATTACCGAAGTCGGTACGCGTTCCGTAAGGAGTCAGCGATTGAACTGTTACACTTTTGCAGGTTGTAACAAAAATCATTTGCGAACAAGTTTGTATTAACTTTTTTTTTTTTTTTGTTAAGCTCAAAGAGTAGGCAGCATATTGGGGGATTTATTATATGTCTTGTGGTCCAGGTAGATAGATATATGGAGTAACTAAATCGTGGACGGGTGTAACTAAATCGTTCCGACTGAATGGTGCAGCATTATAGTGTGCACCTGGATTTGTGTCTTTGTGAATACTTTCCACTCTCACTTCTCAGCATTTGCTTTGTGGTAGGTATAAGTATAATAAGTATAAATATTGGGAAATGAATGATATTTGATAGCTTTAGTATAGATTTTTTTTTTTAATATCTATAAAAAATAGAAACGATGACAATAATGTGTTACAAATTGAAAATTTTTAAAACCAGGAGTTGGAGGGGAGTTCTATATAATTATATTAAATCAGAGCGAGCAATAAAGATCGGTACATAACGTACATATATTGCTGAAAATAAATTGGATTATCTATTGGAATAGAATTGATTTTTTTCACGAAATATTTAAAACACATTGAAAAACTTTTAAAATTAATTTGTTCTTTTGTTTCACTTTGACATTTGTCGCAAATCAGCAACAGTACCTAAATGAATTCTCCGATGATTTTTTGGCAAAAAATTAATTCGACAATTCTAAAATGGAATTTGAATTAATTCGTCAAACCGTTCCACTTCAAGTTAAGGTTTGATTCGCGAACAATAATAAGGCCCTTAAAAATGCGTAAGTCAAGTGGCTATCTAAATGCCTGTCAACTTTAACTTTTGAGTTATGGTGTTTTTTTTTAAGGAGCAATATACTATAAATTAATCAACCAATTCCGGTTTCTTAAATCTGTAAATTCATATTTCTATAATATTTAAAATAACATAATTACTCTGAAAAATAAATGGTGGCATATTTTTACGGGTTATTTCCTGTAAAGTTAATGGGGTTTTTTAAATTTTTTCCCACGCTTTAAAGGTCGTTTTTTATGTTTTTTTGAATTATCTAACCCAGCTCATATGGTAGGACTTAGTGATACAAAAAAATATTATGTGAAAGGAAACCTACGATGTTAATAGATTAAAAAAAAACACTAAAAAAATCGAATTTTTTAGAATACATTACATTTGCTCCCGAAAAACACTTTTTTTTAGGGCTTTTGGATGACATTTAGATCGAAATAGATAGATAGATAGTTGAAAAAACCGACCTTTAAAATATGGCAGCCCTATGCCTTGACCATATTTCGCCAGGCAACCCATGCGCAAAATGTAAGTATAGGCAATACCTAAAAAAACAGTCTAATCCTTATATCTGGTAGCTCGATGAGGGTAGGTCGTTCTATGGTGGGATCGTCTACTATAAGCTATTACTAATTCATATTTTTTATTATTATTATTATAACTTTATTTATATGTAATAAATTACAATATAAACTTAAAACTAATAGCACTAACTACCAGAGTCTGCGGATAAATTCATATTTCATACCCTCTATTTATAAGAAATTTTAATTCTATAAGAGGTGATGAAGATTATAAAATTTGATATTATTTTTTTAATTTGGATTTCTTAACTACTTACTTATTGTTGAGCGAAGATAACGACATAATTAAAGTGCCTATATAGCCTTATCAGGTCATAACTTATCAACGCATTAGAAATAAGTATCCTACGTGGATAACTTTGTTTTTGTCTTATTTCGCATAAGACTGTTTACTGTTAAAGCTTATCAGTTTATTACTCATCAACTTTTAGCATGATATCTTTGGTTTTTTGTTATTCCCAATGTCACGTAAAACAAAGATAATTTATGATCTGACGTTCCAGATGAGAATGAAATAGTCACATACATTTGACCGTGTGTAAATACTGGGGTCTCCATCAGCGTTACCGCCCCACAGTGGAAAATAATAGTGTGTTTCGGATCAAAAATCCAGAAGTTTTTTGTTTTTAAAGATAGAACGTTGAAATTTTGCATAAATAAAAAGGAATGTATAACGTTTCTAGTGGAATGCTGTTAATAAGAATAATAATAACAGTAATAAATATTAAAAAAAAAGTAAAAAAATTAAAAAACTCCATGGAATAATATACAGGGTGATTTGCATAAGGTTTAACAAAAGACTAAAACGTGTAGGTTGAATAGAAGTAAGAAAATAATTGTATGGAAGGGGGGTCTATTTCCCCCCGTTTAGGTGGGAGGGGCAATTTTATAAAAAAAATGACTTCAAACAGGCACACAATTATTAAAAAACAATGGCAACACTTAATATATCGTGCATCAATTTTTTTGAAAGCCAGAAATCCATTCCTTAATTTGCTTTTTAATTCAAGTTGCTTGAGCAAATAGTTTTTGAGGAATTAGTTTTCAAACTCAAAATTTTTAAAAAGAAAACTTAATTTTTTTATTCAAACAGATTTTTTTCAAAATTTAACGTTATTAAGTCCTAGTTTTAATTTTAATACTTAATTTTCTCATAATTTTTAAGTCAAACACTGAAAACTAGAAGGTTCTAGTACTTATAATTTTAAAGATATAAAGGAAGAAAAAACTGAACTGACCTCATTCATACCGTAGGGTTGCTAAATGATCATATGAATTGAATTTTTCTTCTTTTTGTAACGATGTTGTTTTAGATATTTGCTCATATCTTTTAAAGTATAAGTCTAGCCTAGAACCTTCTGGTTTTCAGTGTTTAACTTCAAATTGATAAGAGCATTGAATATTAAAATTCAAAACGGTACCTAAAACCGTAAAATTTTTAAAAATTTCAGTTTGAACAAAAAAAATATTTTTTTTTTTATTTTTAGTTAGAAGATTAATTTTTTAAAAACTATTTACAACTTGATTTAAAAATCACATTAAAGAATGAATTTTTAGCTCTAAAAAAAGATATAAGATGACATTGTGAGTCTTGCCATTGTTTTTTAATATTTTTTACAATAGCTGAAATAGAGATTTTTAATTGTATCGCTTTTATCACTGTTGTGCTTATAACTTCCGAAACCGCACGTTTCCGCAGCTGATTCTTATAAATGTTTTTTTTTTATAAGAACTTAAGCTTTTAATCAAAACTAATTGAAAAGCGTGGTAAGTCGTGGGTAACTACTAAAAGTCTCGGTGAACTTAAAAAATATTTTTTTTAAATTCTATTTTACATTTTAATTAATTACTTATGAACTTAATAATACAATTAAAAACTTAAAATGTTCTAAGATCTCCATAAAATATGCTTTTCAGAAATGTATTATACTTTATACCTATTCCTACTAACTAACTTTCAAAGTGATGAACCAAACGGACTTGAATAATTGAAAACCCAAAAAAATAATAAATAATAATGCTTAAAAAAAAATTGTTCTTGCACATATTATGTAAAATTCTTGTATTATCGTAAATTTTTTAAATTTAGCTTTAAAATAAAATTGAAATGTAATGTCAGTAGCGACTTTGGTAAAAACCATTTATGATATGCTATTGTTCTACCATTTTCCACTGTGCGCCCCAAAAAAATTTCCTTGCCATATTTTCTAAAAAAAAAAATAGTGCCATTTTCGTGCCATACGAAAAAAACTCAAATTCTTATATTAAACAAAGAATATAATTCAATTGTGGGGGAAATACAACAAAAAATTAGAAGAAACAATTTTTTCTATTCGTGTATTGTAAACAAAAAAAAGATTCTGTTAGTTTCGTACTCCAATTTTCCTAAACATTTTTCAAAATTCGATTTATCTGTAGTAAAAAAGGAAATATAAGTCCAACGTGCCATATTGAATTTTCTCGTGCCACCGTGCTATGATGAAATTTTCGTGTCAAAAAATCATGATCGTGCCACTTCGGCAACACTAGGGTCCATCAATTTGAAGATTCACGACTTCAAAAAAAAATATCCGAATCTGTAAAGAATCATTCCCGGCCTTAAGGCTCTCCCAAACCAACGCGAAATCGTAGCGAATCATTCACAATAACACAAAATATGACAAATACACAACGCTAAACGACAACAAAAATCTTTCGTCATCGAATGTTTCGCGTTGGTTTGGGAGAGCCTTTATTTGTAGCAGGTGTGTTTTTTTTTGCAATCAAAGGGACAATTGTTTGAAAAAAAAAAACAAGTACGGGAATTATCGACGCCACCGCAGAAAAAATTGAGTTTTTATACAAAACTATCGATAACATGTAGGTATGTAATTCAAGCCATTACAGAAAAAAATGCGGTTTCCATACAAACTATCGATAACAAGTATGTAATTCCCTTCGGTAATACAGTTTTTCTCCGTGCTTTAGTTAAGTCCCGAAAATTATCTGGGTTTAGCTAAGCCCATTGGGGATTAGTTGTTGTTGCATTAAACATGTAAATTATTTAGCCCCGAATCGTTTTTTTCATCCAATTTCCTTCGGGCTTGGAAAAAACACGTCTAATATGTAGATATCCTTGTTATATTAAGCCAACCATTTGATAATTCCAATGTTTAGTTTGTAACTCTAAAGTTCACCCATCACATGCATCTTCGAGCCATTAAAGTTCAAAACGTATATTTACAAAAAATATATATAGACGCCCGCATTTACATACTTTCAATTTCTGGTCTTACCTTGAAGTCTAACTTACTCAACTATAGATCCAATAGATCCAAAACGATAAACCTTATAGCTATATAAAAAGTTCATTTGAATGTAAAAGAAAAGGTTGTCGAATGTCGAGCTTTTATTTAACTTATGCATATTTGTCTTGCAAAGTCTCATAGGCATATTCGAAAACTAATAACATTATAGCCCCACCCGGACCCAATCGCATAATCTTTGGCACAATACCCTTGTATAGAGCTCTAAATCCCTCCTCACGATACACCGTTAATATTGATCCAAATGTTGACTTATACTTAATAACGCCCGCTTGTGGTTGTGGGCCTTGAATTCGACTCTTAGCAACATCAAAGGGTATATTTACAAAGCAGGCTATTGTTCCGGAGGTAAATCCAATTGCTACTTTCCTTAGGAATTCTTTTGTTTGATCTTCATAAGCAGGAACATAATTTCTCACACTGTGATAAAATCCAAAATAGATCATATTAAATGTACCATTACGACCCATGGTGGCAGTTACTCCTTTATTAAGACCACGAAAACCAAATCCGTCTTTTTTGATAATTTGTTTGGTTACGGCCCAAGTTCCGGGGGCTTCTTTCATGCGTGAATGGTCGGCTTGCTGAGCTACTTTTACAACTTCAAATGGATTAACAGCAATAGCTTCGATAAGTCCAGCTGTTAGACCCGCTAACGAAAATGTCTTAAAATGAAAAATATATGATTTATGTTATATTTATATTTATGCATTTTATTCTTACCAATGGTGTTGGCGTTGGAGATCCAAACAAAAAAAGTGGTTTACATTGTTCAAAGCAAACAAATTTAATTGCTCTTTTAGGTGTCTCAGCTAAAACGGGTGGAAGAATTCCTTTCCAAAAAGACAAAAGGCCTTCATTTTTGTACATTTTTCCAAAACAGTCAAAAACTCCTTTATATTGGCTCTGAAATTATATAACAGGTTAAAACGGTTAAAATTTTAAAAGTTATAAAGTTGTATGATAGTATAGACAAAGGTTAATAATCAGTTTAACAAGACCATAAGATTTACAATTTAATTTTTTTGAAAACCTTAGAATATTTTACTGAAAGGTATATGAACATCATTGCGTTACTACGTCTTGTTCTTGTAGAAGTGACGGTATAGCCGGCCGGCGCGCGCGGCGGCGGCGTTAATTACATACTTGCTATCGATAGTTTGTGTTGAAAATTCATTTTTTTCTGTAATGGCGTCGCTTATCCCCACTGTCTTTTTTGTCTATCAATTCTCTCCGGGATCGGAGAAACCACACCTATAATATTGAATTTTTTGTGAGAAGTTAATAATACCGTTATCTACAATAAACTGTTGTAACTGAAGGAAATCATTTCTTCGTTATCTATAGATTGTATTGAATCGTCAATTTTTTTACGATGGGCGTCAATCTCTACATTCTGTCTTTCATACAATTTCACCCAGGCTGGCGAAAAAATAAGCTTACTGGCGTCTTTTTTTCCAAGCTCGAGGGATTCAAGGCCAAACAATTTACATGTTAAATGCAGCAACAACTAATCCTCAACGGGCTTAGCTTAGCGCAGAAAAGGTGTGTTTTTTCCCAATACCCGAGGTAATTAGATGAACAAAACCACGCTCTGTGGTCCAAAATGACTTTTTTGAACGGATGAAGATATCGCTACAATTTTTTATCTTCTTAAAGGCAATTTCCAAGGCTATACAAATATTTTTAACAAAAGTGCTTCACATTGTGTTTCTAAATCTTTGACTGAAGTGTGATTTTCTTTGAAAAGGGAATTAAAAGAGAAAGCAATTAAAGAAAAACTTTAAAAACAGTTGAAATTTTACGAATTTTGTAAAAAAAAGTCTACGGCTATTGAATTGTTCACATAATTTTTGTTTACAACAGTGGATGCATAAAATTAGCGAACCAATTTATGATGTTTTTAGCAAGACGTATTTATTTAAAAAGTATTTTTTTTACATTTTGCTGCTCATCGACTATCTTATAATATGTTTAAGTGACCAGTTTTATGTGAAACAGTGCAGGAAAAAGTAAACGGACCAAAATTTTAATAAATAATTTTTGGTTTTACAAAATAAAATAGAATACATAATAATTTTTTTTTTTTAATTATAGACTAATTTTCAGTAAAAAAATCATTGGCATCATCATCATTTTCAACATTTAAAAGACTTACATAGTTTTGGGAAATAACTCTTTTTGAGGTCTCAAGTGCCTTCGGTTTCTTCGTCGTCACTTATATCTGGTTTAGAAACAATGTTTCGAATTCTTCAACATTTGAAACAAAACTTCAATATTCATATTGAAGTGTAAAATTGCACGCTCCTCTCTTGAGTCAAATTTTTTGAAAAATAATTACATTTATCCACAGTCAACAGTTAATAGGATTATTTTACCTGCCATAACTTCTTTTTTTTTGGGTAGCGATAGATGCTTAATATTTCCTGCTACCTGTTTTATTGGATCATAAAATAATTATCCATAGTTAAATATTTCTTTCAACTTTTTAATGGAGCAGACAAAACGAAATTAATATCTTACTTTTACCTTTTTGGCATTGATAAGGCAATAAATAAATAAATTAATCTCCCACATTTGGCAGGTTTCAAAAAACAAAAAGGATTATAGATTCAAAATAGCTTTTAACAGCCTTTAAGTACTTCTAAAATTGGCGTTTCGTCCCAGCGATCTCACTTGGACTCATCCGTTGACTAGTGAGGGCCTTTGTCAATACGCAATTTTTGCGTACATAGATTTCGTGACGAATACCTAGTGTAAACTATATCTATAATAGTGCTAAGTCTTCTACTTGGCTTATGTATTTTAGTACCTAGTATATAATGTTTTATTAAAAAAATTGGGCGGCATTTTTTACGATCAAATAAAACGTATTCTTATTGAAATAAAAACTTATTGAAATAAGAAGAAAATTTAGTGTGAAATGGTAAATAATATATTCGCTTTTTCACAGAAGCAGTGACCGATGGATAGGGAAGAAACACATTTATTGTGTTAAACATCGAAAGTCTTTCTAATAGTCTAATAGTTTTCTTTTCGTAAGAAGCTCTAAATGGTTCAACGAGTAGGAAGAAAGTTTCCTAGATTCCTGTGGTATCACAATGGGCCAACCAATGGTCTAAGTGTGTCCAGCGTTCTGCTGACAACCACATAAACCTAACCTAACCTAATAGTTTTCTTACTATCGATTTTAGGTGTGTATTTTTGCAAGCCCGGGGACAATTGGTTGAAAAAAACGACAACGGGGAATGGGGATTAGCGCGACGCCATCCATCACAGAAAAAAAACATGGAGTTTTCATACAAACAGTTTTTTTGCATGCTACGTTAACACCCAAAAAATATCTGAGTTTAGCTAAGCTCGTTGGGGACTAGCTAAAATGGAAACAACCTGAGATCGTCAACTAGCAGTCCATTGTCGTTTTTCTTTTTTGGCTCTGAGCAACGCTCTGAGCAGAGGTTGAGCGATCAGAGCAAAGCTCTGAGCAGATTATGATCAGAGCGCTCAGATTTAATTATGAAACCCACTTGAGCACTGAACATGTCATATGCATAGTAATCTGTCAAATTACATACAAATTGTATGAAGTTGGTTTCGCTCAGCGTTTTGCTCGATTTGCTCGGTCATTTTATTCTGAGCATACAGATCATGCTCCGAGCTAGCTCAGATGGAAAAAAGAAACACGACTTATGTGCTCTGATTTGTCTGAGGTAAAAAAGAAACATAGAATTTATTTTTGACAGCTCGGTGATCTGCTCTGAGGTAAAAAAGAAAAACGCCACATATATAATACGTCCATGCTGAACAGAATGAACACAGATACCTACACCTTTGTATATAAACACTATAGTACTCTCATAGAAGAGAAAAAATTAGTTCAGAATCGGCTCTCGAACGGTTTATATACAAAGCCTATCCCTCATTGACGTAATATATATGGACTGCTAGTAACTAACTTCACTCGTGTTCCAGTTTACAGCAGCGCTCTTGGTTCTTGGTGGTCATGCCATGAAACTCGCCATTACGAGCAGCCAAAAATACTCTATTATTGATATTTATTGTAAGGCATTAATGCAATAAAAAACCCAATGAGAAAGATCAGAAAAAGTAAGTTCGATCAAAATTTAGAAAAATTGTTCAAAAAACTAAAACTAAAATGTCTTTTATTCAATTTAAATAAGAAACGAAATTTTTCGAATGCCATCTACTGTCGGTTCTTCTTAAATATTTTAATTTTAATGATTTTTTTAGTGTTTGGCGTCTATTTAGTAACGAATGTGGCCTTAATTTTTATTGTCTTTTAACTTGTGTCCTTTTTTTCTAGTATAGGTTTCGTATATGCGAAAAACTAGTGGAGCAAAATGCAAACTACTATGGGGCGCAATGCAAACGCCTAGTCCCCCTAGCCCCTACGTTGGTACGGCACTGTACCAAAATCCAGCTTTCCGGCGATTATTTCCTAATTGGGGCTTTTTTATGGATTTATTGACTAGACTATTTTTGTGATAAGCCCTTTTGCAGGAATTTTAGTCTCAGTCTTGAAAATGTAAATATATTTTGAAATTTGCAAAAACAAGACAAGAATAGCTTCGCCCTTGATAGTTTTCATAACAACACTCTAAAATTCCAGTTCAAAAGTATACTAACTCGAAAATGGGATTAGGTTAGGTTAGGTTAGTGGGCTGGCGGTTGGTCTTGTTACCGTCACACTTAGATCAATGTAGATCCATTGTGATACCCTAGAGAAAAAAACCTATGATAATGTCCTATGACAGAGCCGGTTAAGGGCGTGGATGCAGTTTCAGCGAGCTGTAGCCCGAAGTTATTAAGAGGTGTCAGTCGGCACAATAACCCGGGTGAGGAGAGGTTAACGCGCCAATGTCTATTCTTGGGAGTCAGTGGCGGATCCAGGATTTGGTCATGGGGGGGTCCAACTACAAATAGAAAACTTAAAGGCAAGTAAAACTTGTGTGCGATTTGTGCTACATTATTTATGTGCGTGAAGTTAGCACCGCCAATTTCTATTTTCAGAAAAAAAAACACAAGCAAGGACAAACTAAGCTTAAAACAGCGCATGATGTATAACTATTTAAAAAATCGTAATTTTGAAAAAAAAAATTGCAAATTTGCGAATTTAAAAAAATATTTACGGCACAATGGCAGAACAAGTTGAGCACAATACAGCGCAACTTTATTTTTGAAAATCGAAAAAGGCGGTGCTAACCTCACGCTTCGCAATATTCATTTTTGGCCATAAAAGCTGTAAATATGCGAATCATTTTTTGAGCAAAATACAGTACAACTTTGATTTTTTGAAAATCGTAATTTTGCAAAAAAACTCATCCCTAAAATTTGCGAATTTGCGAATTTAAAAAAAATATATACGGCACATGACAACACAAGTTGACTTTAACTTAAAAAAATTTAATCTTAAAAATTTTCAAATTTGTGAAGTTTTTAAAAATATTTACGGCACATCGCAGCACAATAACATACCTTAAGCCCTTGAACTAAGTTTCCTTCATGAAACTATTATGCAGTCACAATCTAATGTAAGCATGTATATCCCTATTTCCAATAAGATTCATTTGAAGTTTTGGAGGTATACCTAATCATTACGCACTTAAAGAAATTTTTAATAGCAATTTTATAAAAAGATGGGCCTTCTCGAATTAAGTCGGTTAAACGTAGACCAAATTTAGGTCGAAGAGAAATAAATATTTAATAAATAAATAAATAAATTAATATAAAAATATTTGGTTTAAAGGCTCATGAGGGGGTCCGGACCCGAAAACCCCCCGTGGATCCGCCACTGTTGGGAGTGCTCCCCTCCTTTACCCCCACTGGGCAGGATCATCCCTCCCCCAGACCCGTAGGAGCAATGGCCCCATGCAACGTCTGGTGGATGGGTTTGATAGGCCGGCGGTTGGTGTATGCACCAGTCTTGTTGACTTATTAAAGCTGGTGTACAACGCAGAGGCGGCAACAGCTGGTGTATGGGCGAGGTGCCCATTCTGCGCTGGTTGTCGCCACCGCAGTGCACACCCGCACTTTCAGTCATTTTATAGGTCGGATTGGCTTATTAATGCTGGTGTACAACGCAGAGGCGGCAACAGCTGGTGTATGGGCGAAGTGCCCATTCTCCCTGGTTGTCGCCACCGCAGAGCACACCCGCACTTTCATCTTGCTTATTAATGCTGGCGTACAACGCAGAGGCGGCAACAGCTGGTGTATGGGTGAGGTGCCCATTCTCCGCTGTTTGTCGCCACCGCAGTGCACACCCGCATTTTCAGTCATTCTTGTTCGTACTATCGTTGTCGTCCTATATCATTAAGCGTCGTTTGACGTTTGGTTAAGGGAGCGATTTCCCGCCTGTTGGTCGGCTGCATCGATAGGGATTAAGCATTTTCGAGCCATTTTGTAGCTTTGGCGAAGTATAGAATCATTTGCTTGGAATAGCAGAGAGTTCGTCCAGGTCGTTGAAGAAATGTCTTCCAAGGAACCTGTTTCTCAGATGGCATAGCGCAGGGCAGTGGCACAGGTAATAAATAGTATCCTCATGTACCTACATCTTCGTCACCACAACCTCTGCATAAGTCGTCCATACTGAGTTTCAACTCATGTAATGCGATTTGAATGTTGATTTTTTTTTCAATTTATTTGTATGTATCGTGTAGCGAGGTATAGTTCTTTGCCATTTTATTTTGTGTTGTTGACTGATAACGCCAACAAATGATTTTTTTTTTTAAACAAACAAAACAATTTTTTTTTTTCAAAATGAGCGAAGTTTGAAAATAAAATAAGCAGTATAGAATACAGGGTGGTTTTTATGTTCCATGCCAATTTTATGAAAGACCACAATTATTTTATCAACAAAATATAAATAGCAGAATCGTATGTATTTCATTTAAAAGTTCTTAACAAAAAACATCAACCTTTAATATAAAAAGCTGTATAAGTTTATAAACTAAGAAATGAGACTAATTTTGCACGAACACCATGTTAAACCATATGCGATAGAAAAAATAAACAAATAAGTACCGCTTGCGTACCTACCTACTTCTCTTTGTAAATTTTGTTGGAAAAAACAATAGTTAAATATTTCAATGTTTAACCGACTTTTTTCATTTTATTATTATTATTTTATTTTACCCACCCTATTGTAAACATGAATTCTCACTTTTTCTTTATCTGATTATCGCGAAGCTGAATAAATGGAGATAAGGTAAATACGACCGCAAAAACATAAAAAAAAATCATTTGAACTTGATAGATGTATCAGTGCGATAAAGACCTCCTATACATACTTAGGATATAGACTATTTAGATTGTGCCTTTTTACCACGCCATGACGATAGTATTGTGAGATGAGATCGGATCCGAGCTCCTCATCGCTGTCATCCACAAAATCATCGTCATGGCATAGTAAAAAGTCACAATCTAAACAGGGCCATTATACCTATGAACAGTACCTACATACAATATACATACGTACATATGTACATATCAATTAAATCGTTAAGAAGCTTGCTTAAAATGTTTGAAAGAAATGCACAGGAACACAACACATAAAACAAACAAAGAATTTTCAAGGTTATTTTGGACATAATTATCTAGGTATGTATTTAAGTTTTTGTTGTTTGTTTTATTTTTATTACAAAATTTATAAATAAAACAAAACAAATCAAACCCACTTTCTCTCGCCCTCTTTAGGCTCTTTCCACTCAGTGTTTTTCCAGGAGCGTCGCATCTAGAATGTTAAAGTATTGGTAGACTTGCCACACATATTTGTGATCATTGACCGATTGACATACCTAATATGCTTAATTTGCGTGGTTTCAAATTGAAAAAAAAAAAAAACAAAATTCTCTGAACAACACGTAATTAATCACTTTTGCTGTTTTAAAGAAATGTTTATAATTCGGCTGGTTCAATTATTTTTTACACAAAAAGAGACTTCATGATTTCCCGGCAGAAATAAAAAATTGACCTATAAAGAGTTTTAACTCACCTCAGACAATGTTTTGGTGTTTTGCAACTGCATTCGAGTTTTCACCACATCAAGTGGTTGCATTATACAAACTTCAACAAAACCTGCCGATCCACCGGCTACCACTTGCAAGGCAGCCCTTTTCAAGGGCGGTATTTCCTTATGCAGATCTGTCATTTTTGTTTCGGTTTATCTTAATTTGGGGTTTAACCAAACAAACTTTCAGCAAATAATTTTCTTTTTGGCAGTCAGGGGATATATATATGACATATATTATTCCAAATAAATTGCAATGATGTGCGAGTCTGTTGTGCGACGAACCAAACGATATACCTCCTATATTAGAACTCAATCAATCGGAGACTATTTTGGAATTTGATGGCAATTGAGTCGAGGGTGGAATTCCTATTTGTAACGTCTGGTGTGTTGTGGTGACTGACACTGGTGATTGGTGAATCACATTCAGGTTCTCTCTTTCACATAGATACTCTCAATTTGAGGGTATTTTTGTTCTTTCCATTGTCGGATACAGATACCTACACAGCGTTATCAAAATAAAAAAAAAAAACAAATTTCGTTGGATCTTAATGGGATGGGGATGTGGAGCTACAATGAAGCACATTCGAATATTTGGAAAAGTGATCTAAAGACACACAAGAATGAGTTATAAATTTAGAGTTTATTTCTCCCCTTCCTTAATCTGTTTAGTTTGAATTTTTCGTATAAAATGTGTGACAAAACATATATACAACTGGTCAAATTAGTGGATAAGTACCCATAAGATTTAGTTTTAACCAATAGCTAGCAAAAGAGTGATGCGGGCACAATTTTAAAAGAATTGTTTAAATAATTTCTCGGGTTAATAATTATAATTGTCTGGTTAAAACTTTGCAAATAGAAAGCTGGCTCGGAACTAAATAAATGAATCTATTCCGCACCCCAGCCAAAAGAAACAAGTATAAGGTAGAAAGAAGGCGAGGTAAGAAAAGTAGGTGAATTGCAAATTAGGTATGAAATATACCAAAGATACTAAGGGTATTCATGCAACGTCTTAAACTTTACGATCATCAAAATAATTACTGATTTTGCTTTTTAAGTGTCTCAAAATAAGAAATTAAAATTTTCAATGATGAGTTTCAATGAAAGCTATAGTTTTGAGACACTTAGGGGCCAGTTATTGCTTTAATTGAAACTCATCATTGAAGATTTTAATCTTCAGTTTTGAGGCCCTAAAAAAGCGATATCAGTGATTATTCTGATGCCAATAAAAAGCTGATAATAAAAAGCTGATGACTCGATTATTATTTCTAGTCAAAAAAATATTTCATTTTGGCCCAACTTTTCACATAAAATGAATTCTAAGATTTCAATGATCAATGGTAAGGTAGTACAATCATTGAAAGCCGTGTTTTTTTGCAAGCCCGGGGGGAATTGGTTGAAAAAAACGACAGCGGGGATTAGTGACGCCATGACAGTAAAAAACATGGAGTTTTCATACAAACTATCGATAACATGTATGCAATTCATGCCGGTAACACAGTTTTTCGGTGCGCTTAAGTTAAACCCCGAGAATTCTCCGGGATTAGTTGTTGTTGCATTTAACATGTTAATTGTTTAGCACCGACGTCGTTTTTTTCATCCAATTCCCCCCGGGCTTGCAAAAAACACGGCTGAAATAAAGAGATTCATTTCACGTGTTAACTTGGGCCAAAACGAAAATTTTTTTTGATAAAAAATAATAATTAAGTCTATAGCTTTATATCGGCATTAAAATAATCACAGATTTTGCTTTATAAGTGTCTCAAAACTTAAAATTTAAATATTCAATGATCGTTTTCAATGAAAGCTAAAAATCTCGTGACTCAATTATTATTTCCATTCAAAAAAATATTTCATTTTGGCCCAATCTTTAACATAAAACGATTTCTAAGATTTCAATGATCAATGGTAAGGTAGTTCAATCATTGAAATAAAGAAATTCATTTAATTTGTAAGGTCTGGCCAAAATGAAAATTTTTTTTGACTTAAATTAATAATTGAGTCATCACCTTTTTATTGGCATCAAAATATTCTCTGATTTTGCTTTCAAAGTGTCTCAAATTAGGAAATTAAATTTTTCAATGATGAGTTTCAATAGGCGTTTTTCTTTTTTAGCCCCGAGCGTGGCATTGAGCTGTCAAAAAGAAAACTATGTTACTTTTTAACTCGGAGCGCTCCGAGCTCTCAACTTGCATTTCTTTTTTAGCTCAGAGCTCGACCGGGGCTCGCTCGATGAGCTCGGAAAAAAATGACCGAGCACATCGAGCACAAAGCTGAGCGAGGCTAACTTCATACAATTTTCATGTAATTTGACAGATTACTAAAGGCCACTTTACATGATATGATAAGTCATATGACCTGTCAATTCATTTTCTGTCTAATTTCTCATATGACCTGTCATTTCAGGTAAAATCATAGCACTTGCATTTTTTTCATGTTTACATGTTATGATTAGATATTTTACTTTTGCTTTGATTTAATTGTCAGATAGACTCACTTCAGAATTCAAAACAAGGAAGAATCATAAATTCAAAGAAAATATAGCTGCAATTTTCGTGTTTTCAATTGTTTTAGCACTCATACAGATCATCAGTCCCGGCTCCGCTTTTCCCACTTTTTTTAATTTTTTCCTGTTCGTGGTGAAATTGACTCCTAGTAAGAATTATTTTCATAAATTATTGAATTGAGATATATGAAAGCTTTCTAGATATATACCTTAAATTGTTCAATTTTTGCTTCAAATCCTCAGCACTTATTGTATCAGAATTAGGAAATGATACGTTTACAGAATCTATGACTTGATTTTTGTTTTCTTTGCTCCGTCATTTTTATTTGATTTGTCAAATGAAAATAGCCACGGTTCTAATTTTAAAAAAGTCATATGACTTTCTGTTTGGCAAGTCATATGATTTCAATGAATGCGTTCAGACTCTTTGATATGATTTTTTTGACATAAAATTTGATAAAGCATATGACTTATCATATCATGTAAAGTGGCCTTAAGCATATGAGAGTTCAGTGCTCAATTGAGTTTCTTAAGTAGATCGGTGCGCTCAGGTCACGCTCTGTTCGGAGTGAGCTCTATTCGCTCAGAGCCCTCTCTGTGCCCCGCTCGGGGATAAAAAAGAAAAACGCCTAATGAAATTTTAAATCTTCAGTTTTGAGGCCCTAAAAAAGCGATATCAGTGATTATGCTGATGACTCGATTACTATTTCTAGTAAAAAAAATATTTCATTTTGGCCCAGCCCATCGCAGGAAATGAATTTCTTTATTTCAATGATTGAACTACCTTATCATTGATCATTGAAATCTTAGAAATCGTTTTATGTGAAAAGTAGGGCCAAAATGAAATATTTTTTTGACTAGAAATAATAATTGAGTCATCACCTATTTATTGGCATCAAAATAATCACTGATAACGCTTTTTTAGGGCCTCAAAACTGAAAATTAAAGTTTTCAATGATGAGTTTCAATGAAAGCTTTATCTGGCCCCTTACAAGCCGTGTTTTTTTGCAAGCCCGGGGGGAATTGGATGAAAAAAACGATGTCGGTGCTAAACAATTAACATGTTAAATGCAACAACAACTAAACCCGGAGAATTCTCGGGGTTTCACTTAAGCGCACCGAAAAACTGTGTTACCGGTATGAATTGCGTACATGTTATCGATAATTTTTATGAAAACTCCATGTTTTTTACTGTCATGGCGTCGCTAATCCCCGCTGTCGTTTTTTTCAACCAATTCCCACCGGGCTTGCAAAAAAACACGCCTACAATTTCCTTATATTTATATGTATATATATGTTATCTTTATATTACATCTCTTGGTAAATGAAACCTTATGAATAGCGCCCCCTATGAAAGCTTTAATTTGGAATGGAAACGAGCACTCCATGTAATATATCCTCTAAGGGTGAGACCCACTACACCGGACCCAATTTTCCCAATCTAAACGGGGTCTTATGTAATGTGTCGGTAATGTAGATTTTTTAACAACCCAAAACGCCTCCATTATAATTTTGTTGACATTTTTTTATATTTTGACGTTTTGCTCTCCACTGTCATCCAACAAGAAGCGCTCTCACTTAACTGTAAAATGCCTGTCAAAACTTGTCACTGAGCCACACAAGAAAAAAAATCAGTCCAAAGAACTCAACGACGACATTGGATCCCCTTTTGCGTAAAGAAAGTTCAATAAAGTCAAAATAAAAACCAACTATTCCATTCAAAAATCCATTGGGTATTAAATCAAAGTGCGTCCACAGACACTATCCCAGTCCAATCAGATACAAATCGCACCTCAATTGACCTCGCGCTCTCGTCACAGACCTCATTGCAAAACTTGAAAGAGAAAAAAAAAAAAAAACGGCAGTACCCGCAGCAGCAGCCAGCAACCAATCAGCCCAACCAGGAGAGAAATTTCCAAGGAAAAAGTGAATCACAAAAACAAAAAGAAATGAATAGAACTATAATTTAAAACAATTCTTTGAAATTGTCTCACTTAACTAAACCAGAGATGATGTAAACTTGTGTGTAAAAACAAATACCTAGGAAGACAAAAAAAAAAAAAGAAAAAGATTTTTCCCAGACCCGTGTGCTGCCCGCTACTGTGCGGGGGGAAATGAAGTGTTTGCAATGGGGTCACAAACCTTGGAGATACTTCGCCAAGGCGTGTGGGCCTCTCTAACCGGAGGCTGGTTCTACGATCCGCATCAGGATGTGTTTTGCAATATCGTGCATTTGTATCTTTGGCTGTTTTTGCTGTGCACCCCTTTTGTAGCATATTTGGTGAGATGATGTTTTTGTGCTTACAAATTCAAGATCCATGTTGAGGATTCTCTAACGTGTTGCTTTCTTTTCTCTAGTATTTTCCAAAAACCCTGATAACATGGGGAACGTATTGCTTCTCAACCACCCTTGTCATAACCTCGTTGAAAATTATCAACATGGCCTTGCACCGATTGTACGACAAGGCGCAAGCCATGTCTGAATCCAATTTGAAGAATCCATTTTTCAAGGGATCTAAGGATATTGAGAGGTAAGCTATCGTCGGAATTTTACTTTGAAAACTGTTTGTACAGTGATTGTCTGACTTTTGTTTTAAAGAGAGGAAGAATGCGGAATTGAAATGCAGGTGTTGGGAAACGATCTCCCCTCAAGGACGTCAGTTGATCAAGCAATTGCAGCCAGCGACGAAAACAGTATTCTGTCGATGGAAAATATCAATAGCACCATTGGTAAGATTCAAAAACTTGAATCATTCCTAAGACCGTATAAACTTTTCTTTTTTGTTTGCAGACTTAAAAGTTGATGTTCATCGGAAAAATAGTTCGGAATCGATTGAAAGTGTGTCCTTTTATGAGCCAGCAACTTCGAATAGCCACAATATAGCCACAAGCTACTACAAAGATCCCTCAATATCAACGTCTCATTCGATCACCATTCAACCACATCCGTGCTCGTCACGCGGCGGTGGGGCAGTGGCCAAAAGCAAATCTGAGCTGAACACTAAATACCTCGCAGTGTATCCAGAGCACGACGATCAACCGAAAGCACAAGATTCATGTTCCTCATTAAGTCATCATCGCAACAAGAACGACGAGCAGAAGCCACCGGAAGAAAGTTGCGCGGTGGCAACTGGGGGAGGTAGTCGGAGGAGACGGCCAAGACTCCGTTTGGAGCGACAAAACAGCTTGGATGCTGCCGCTGAATCGAGTATTTTATCCCGCATCGAAAGAATTCCCCGCGAAACTATGAAACCAATTAGCAATTCCTGTAGTCATCATCAAAATACCACAACACTAAGCAAATCAACGAGACTTCAAAGACATCGCAGCTCTGAGACGCACGACGAACGGCAGAAGCACAACAGTCGACATTTGTTCCTTCCCATTCATCATGAGCAGCCGCAATCATCTTGGATTTTGGGGTCATCATCGGACATGTTCCTGGAGGACAATTGCTGCACAAAGTCCGACCTGGGCATCGAGAAAATCGAAGGCAACGCGAATCGTAATAAGGTGGGCTATCTTATGCTCCAGCATCCGCACCGCCATCAACCGACTCCTATGAGAAAAGACTCGAATAGCACAATGTCGGCCCTGCAGCTTCCGGTAACGGGGGCTGTATCCATCAATCCAATACAAAGCAGTATGAAAAAACGAAGACATTCCAATGCAACCTCCTTATATAAGGGGTCGCAGCATGCGCCTTCCACATCGGGTGGGTCAACAGTGCGGCGGATCAAGAGCACAGCTCTTGAAATTTCTTGTCCACATCCATCGGTGTCGAATTTAACACCGCATCCAAACAGCGTGGAAGCGATATCGGGACAGCAGATAAAGAATCCGTTGTCAGCTTTGTTGCCTCCACCGAGCAAGTGCCTTGTGAGGAACCCACATCTGAATCTTTGCCCGAAATTCGGTAGCTTTACCAACTCCAATATGGCCATTATGGAGCCAGTCTATCCAATTGTCGAGCAGGCCGACGAAAAGACATCTCTGGATTTGGATAGTTTAGAAAAAGTGACCGTAGATGAAGAGGAAGGTAGTAATCGAGAAGATGACAATGAAGAAGATGAGGAAGAAGACGGCGATGACGAAGATGGCGGGAAGGATGTTGAAGGAAACGGAAATGAAGAGGATGATGAAGCGGGAGCGGTGTCCAACCAACCACCGCAAAGGCAACGCTGCTCCACAACCGAATCCGAATCTGAGGTGGAACGTCCGCGGACTCATTCAACAGACTCTGAGACCGACAATAACGGCTCTCGTTCGCCCCTTCTTACCAAATCTATGACCACTAATACGAAACAACCAAAACCTCTTGTCAGTATTCGACAGCACATCATCGACATAAACCGCCAAAATAACGCGGAAGGCGGTGACTCTGGCTGTCCATCCAGTGATTGTGAGCAAGTGAGCGCCAGTTCCAAGGACATGCTGCTCGCGATCGATGTAAAAAATCCTGCTCCAATGGAGCAAATTCCGACTCAGGTTGATCAAATTGAAGGACAGGACAACGAGAAGGCTACGACTTCGACGAAAGCAACTGGAACGGATACAACTTCAAAGAATCTCGGTGCTATTCCAAAGGTCGTCAAATACAGGGAAATAAATGAAACCGGCGATGATGGAGCTGCTGACGGAGAGGATACCCTTGATCAGCTAGTGCACAAGCGCAAAATAGCTAGTCGGGCATCCTCTTCCCCATCGTCAAGGAGCTTAAGTGAAGAGAGTTTTTCCAATGAAATATACAAGACTTTATGTAAAGACCACTGGGTATTTTATGGTAATAATGGTGGTGGACAAGCGAGCAACACGGCTTCCTCTGTAACTTCGCACCACCACCAACACCATCACCATTACCCGTATTCAACGAGCGATCCGCAAGCGGGAATTGGCATTGCTGGTGGTGGTTACGCCTTCGATGGAGAGTACATGTTGCCTCTGTCCGATCGAGTTATGTACATGCGCGAGAAAATGCGGCGGTCTTCCAAACAAATCTCAGACCCCGGCGGCAACTCGTCAATTCTCGAAGAAGAGTTTCCCCCAGTTACATTGCTTACATTGAATCAGACGGCAGCGGCAGCGCTCTCCATTCAGGGTTTGATAAGCGACTTTGAAGACTCTTCTGCTGCCGGCGTGGGCCAAAACCGTGCGAGGTGTGGCACTGCAGCGAATGAAACGCATTATTATGAATATTGGCGGCCAGCGTGTAGTCTTACCACGGCAGTAGCAGTAGAGAAAGCTGCTCAACCCAAACGCTTCTATAAATATCAATTGAACTTGCTAGGAGGCCATCGTGAGGTCAAAATCGAGATGGATCGCCTCCAACTGCTGGCTCTGTTCGACCGTGACCTACACTGGTGTCAAGTATTACTGGCTATTTTACTGTCGACGGGGGTATCAATTTTTGGAGCCATCATACTGCAGCTCGAGTACTATCGAGATTTGTGTGCATTTCTGTTTTGCGCCGTGATAGCGGGTAGTCAGTATTCCCTGGTTAAGAGCGTTCAGCCAGATGCCGCCTCGCCTATCCACGGATTTAACAAGACTGTCGCCTATTCACGGGCGATTTATTTTACCGTGTGCTCAGCTTTATTACTGCTCCTCCATCATACGCTGCAGTGCGACGCAGAAACTGATACAGCCGCTCTCATTCATCAAAAATTTAAGTTCTTCGGGATTGTTTTCGTACCGGAGATTGTGTTGGGCATGTGTCTGGATATCTTGTGCATCGTTTTGCTAAGTTTCCCGATCATTTTTAGCTTGGGTCTTCTTCCCCAGATCAACACATTCTCCATGTATTTTCTGGAACAGGCTGACATGCACATATTCGGTGGAAATGCGGACAGTAGCCTCTTGGGAGCGTTTCTTTGCGTGTTAAGATCAATGTTGGGCGTGATGTTGCTGTATGGACCATTATATGCTGCATTGGTAGAAGGCAAGGGAACCCAATTCATTCTGTTCTCGATATTTTGTGGAATGCTCATTCCTCTTGGTTATCATCTATCCCGATCAGCTAGTGATTTCAGCCACTTATGGGCCCTTATTAAAACCAGTATCGCCAGTACATACCGCGACGATGAAGATGAAGTCAGTGGCAATAGTAAAATTGAAAAACCAACGACTGCTACTAGCGGCGAACAAATTGAAATGTCATCAATGCAAAAGAAAGAAACGGATGACAAAAACAACTCAAACGACGTAGAGCGACCACCAGCCTCAGTGGAAGAAGACAAAACATCCACAGGCACTACAACCCAACCAGATGTCTCAACTCTTACCGGCTCCGATTCGGAATCTCCTGATCCTCTGCCAAAGAAACTTCAGTATACCGTAAACACTCGCCTCAAGAACGATCTCGTCGTGACGTCACTCCTGGCGACGATAATGTTTGGACTGCATTGTAGTACCGTTTTTACTGTGCTGCAACCAGACCTTAATGTCGTTCTTTATTCTTTCGCTGGAGTTTTTGGTTTACTGCTTCATTATGTGATTCCGCAGATGCGCAAACACATGCCATGGCTGTGTTTTGCCCGTCCAATTCTGCGACAAAACGAATTTGCACAATTCGAGGTGTCGGATGCCGCTAAAGTTATGTGGTTTGAAAAATTGTACATCTATCTATGCATGGTGGAGCGTAATGTGTTATTCCCGTTGATAGCGATATCAGCACTAACGGCAGACTCAAAGGCTGTTGCAGAAAAATTTGGTGTGGAATGGGGCACATTGATAATTGCCGTATGTTCTATGAAATGTAAGTAATAAAAAAAAAAGAAAATCTTTATTCACTAATAGATTTTTCGATTGGTAATCCGGACGAACTCTTCAATTTCCATACGTGTAAATATTTTTTTCTTCGATTCTGAAAATTAAATCCCTGAGCATTTTTGCTCCTTTTTCTATCTCCTAGAAGAGCTATCGTTCGCCGACTAATCGAAAAGTAAGCCATAACATAAGTTAATTATAAATCAATAAATTTTGTTCGTACCTCTACTGTGAACTCCTGATATTTTTTTATAATTTACTTCTACTTAGGAAATTATGACTTCCTTTAACTAGCATAAAATACCATAGCACAGCGTATGCTTTAAAAGTAGATGTACATTGGTTTTGAAATTCGAACACGTCATGACGAACAACAAATGTTCAAAATTGCAAGCTGAGTATATGGCCAAACATTTTTTTAGGAATTGAAGTAAATCGATCGGCGACAGGAGCTGGGAAGTGGGATACATTAAAAGTAATATGGTTTATTCTTTGCGGAACAATAAAATTTCCAGTAGAATTTCCAGCTCGGAGTTCGCCACATTATCTGAAATATAAGAATTTTCCGGGCAAAATTTCTCAGTTTCCTTTAAAAAAAAATGATACAAAATACGATCAATTGTTGGCGAAGGAAATAAGTAAGTCCTCAGAAATGTTTGTATGTAAACTGGCCGCTTTTTCCTGCTACTGATACTTTTCGATGAACTATGCAAAAATAACTGCAACAATTTTGAATTGTTTATGCTTGGTATCTACCAGTTCTTTCAAAAATATCAAAAGTTTTTCTTACGTGTTAGCTTTTGCTCAAAAGTTTAATCAACAAGCTTGCATTTTTCAGCATTTACGCAATTTTGTAAATAAAAAGCAAAAAAAAACTTAATCAAAATGCTACTTTACTAGAAGACTCGTATTTGCTTTCATGGAACTTATTTATGTAGATGGTATGAGCTTGCGAATTAATTACATTATGTGTAAATTCATAAACATCAAACATTTGCTATGTTGCGATGCTGATTCGCAACGCAGCTGATGCTGATGCAATACAACAGCAACTACGCATTATGAATTTTCTTAACTCTGGTTTGCTTGAAGTTTGCGCATTATTTGATGCAAGTTTGCAATATTTTACCCTAAAACTGATGCTGGTTTGATGGCTTAGTGAATATTTGACGCAAGTGATTGTGCATCATCTCTGCAACGATGCGTTTGTGAATTTACACTTTTCTACCCCGTTTCGTAATCGCTCAATGTCATTTAGTAAAACGGACTAGAATATGTTCACCATTTGTAGAAAACTCGGACTCGAACTAAGTTAGATCAGTTTTCTTTATTCTTCAGGTTTTTAAAAGGAAATATTTTTCAAACAAATTTTCAATATGTATATTTTGTATTTGAATTAAATTAAAGTCTTTAAAGGTACAAGTGTATTTAATGGAAGAAAATCCAAACAAAAGGTCTCAAAGCAATTGAACTTAGGCTTGTAGTCGCGTTAAATTTGGAAATTGACATCAGATAAAAAGAAAACTGGTGACTTCGACAAAAATAAACAGTGACATGTGGCCCCGGCACAGTGGAAGTAGTGCTTGACTGCTAACCTGGATGTGTGGGTTCGATCCCCAGTCTAGGCAGCATTCTTTCCTATATTCCCTCAACTGAACGCCACCCCTGGGATTTAATGAGATAATAAAAACCTAATTTCTCAATCCACTGCCTAATTTGCCTAATTTATAAGACCCTAGGTCTTACTGGCATATATATGTTTGAGTTGTTTTTTTTTTTATAGACTAAGAGCTCATAGCTATTTTTGGGTGTGAATGATAGCAAAAATTGCGTTTTAACTAAAACGTTATATTTTATAAAAGATCTGATCACCCTAGACATGAAAATGGGGGTCCAAGACCTCTTAGGAAAGACCTTCTGCATCCAAGACGAACTGAAAAATGAGTATGAGTCGCATAGCATAAGATTTTTTGATATTCCCCAATGGTATATAATTCCCTCCTATTATATTATTTTCAATTAAAGACATTAAAAAATGATGAAAATTAAAGGAGAGAACACGCAATAAGAGAATCAAAGAATAAAAAATGAAAAACAAATCAAAGATAAGTTCAACGTTGAACATCGACAATGAATTTATTATATGAGTTCTGCAGATATTGATGAAAATGACAGAAAGAAAAAAAGTTAATAATATGGAAAGAAGAAACAAATATAGAAATATTTAAGATATAGTGGTCTTATTTATAAACGTTATCTTACTTAAGACAACTGTCCAACTTTGGAAAATGTGTTCAAAAACCTTGTTTATTGTTGTCTTATGGCTGCCTAACTAAGACACGAGAGTAGGTTGTCTTAACCGTGAATAATGTTATATTTATTTTTATTAAATAAAGCATATTTCTTCCACCAATTTGAAAATAGTTAGACATTGTCTAAGTAGACAAAAATCTAATAAATTAGACTGTAGGTGTCCACCACACAGAGTCCGCTCATATACTAATTAATTTTTGACATGTACTTATGAAATCAATTTCGTTTGATTTATTTTCAGCGCATTCCTTTGCAAGAGATAATACATTTTGGATTTTGGTTAAGCTTTTATTTAAAAATATTTTCATATCAGACGGTATATAAAAGTACAAACTGTGTAGTGTGTAATCAATTTAAAAAAAATTATATTATTAAAGCAGTTTACTAAAATATTCTTTTTAGAATTGGTGTTTGTGTGATAACACACTTGCAATTGGGTTGTCAAGCTTGTGCACAATCAGTTAATAATATTGAAAGTTTGAATGCAACAACAACACTTGGATGAGCTGCCACCAAGTTTTTTATAGGCTATATCTATTTCTTGACTGCATAATATTCTCTATTTTAAATACGTTTTACCTAAGTATTGTCTTAATAAATTCCAGCTGAACAAACAAAACTTTGTTTGTCAGTTAATGCAACAAAAATAAACAAACTTACTTTTTTTAACATTCATACAAAATTTTAAATTATAAATAGTGATTGCTGTCCTTCATTAAAAATTATGAAATTATGCTCCATGCAATATGGCCCCAACGAAAGAAAAAATTCCTCAAAAATAATTGAAATAAGACCCCAATCTATTTTGATAATATTTATATTTCTTTTCAAAAATGAAATAATACCTCGAATTGTATTTTTTTTGTCATATTATTTTTTTTTTTCGAAAATGAATAATACCCCACACTGTCATATAAAAACTTGTGTTGTAACTTGTATAATTTTTCTACAGCAGGGACACTTGTAGTTCTCCTACTCTTCAGCATCTATTCTATTTGATTTTTCATGTTGATTCAGCACAAAATTTTAAACGGTTACAAGGCAACTGAATAGCTGAAAATAGAGCGCGATTTTTATCAGCTATTCTGTTAGTCGCTAAAGGTTTTCAACTTGATCCTTGATTGCTTGGTCTACAATAAGCGATATTTTTCAAACTTTGAGTCTTAGATTAGCCTCTAGGCTCAAAAATGTTTTCAAAATAAAATGCAATTAAATCCCAAAATTAATCACCCTTATTCCGCGAGGGATTTGAGTTAAACGACAGTAAAACGATACGTCTCTAGATGCGGAAATTGGATTTTGTTAAAACGACTATAGTTTTAATGAAAGAAGAGAATGGTAATGTTTTACTTAACGCTTCTGGAACCGTTTCGTTTTTGTTGGGGTCATATTTCATTGCGACTCTATTTCGTTATACAAAAAAGAAATAAAATAAAGCCCCAAAAAATTAAATAATACCCCAAAATTTGAGAATTTTCTTTGGGACCTTATTTCGCGGAACCGAAATGAATGCAGCTTGAACAAAAATTCAATGTAACGACCAAATTTCGAGGGAAACTACTTTTGAGCATGATTGGTGTTCCCAATTTTAGATGGAGGGAAACATTCCGAAGAAAATTTTACTCGCCATAAATTGGTTATTTTAAAAAGAGGATGACTTTTTTTTAATGCGAGATCTCGTCAAAATTGGAATATGAAGATACAATAAAACTAACTAATGCTCGCCAAACATTCAGGGGCCTAATTTTGTAAAACAAAAACGATCAAACGATATCGTTTTAACAATACCTTTCCCTTTCTTTCTCTAATGATGGATGTGATAGAGATATATATTTTCAAAACGATGTCGTCCAATCGTTTTCGTTTTGCGGAATCAAGTCCCAGAATTTATCGACATTGTAAGCTTGAAAGAGTTCTCTTACTGTAGCTAAACATTTAAATAGTTTAGAATTCAACTGTTGTTTCGTTGAAACACTCGTAAAAAACCAACCAACCAAGGTAAGAGTTATTTCGACGGTTTCAAGAATAATTTTTCAGTAATAAATAATACAAATATACATACATAAGTACATACATAATTACTAAGTCTCAAGTTAAATTTCATCTAGGTTTTGTTTTAACTTACTGATTTTAAAAATATATATACTTTTTTTTTAATATTTCCAGTTGTTCGGAATGCTTATTCGGATGCAACAAATCAGTACCTGATTATAATATTCACGGTGCTTTTCTTTAAAATTGATTTTGTATTTGCCAGCGAAACATTTCTCATTGATTATTTTTTTGTATCTTTGGCCTTTCGAAAATGCTGTGATTTTTTGTTAAAGGTAAGAGAAATTTTGAAAAAATCCAATTTACACATTTGTATTTAATTTTTATTTTATTTTAGCTTCAATTTATTGTAACCTATATTGCCCCATGGCAAATAACATGGGGTTCGGCATTTCATGCTTTCGCACAACCCTTTAGTGTTCCTCATTCGGCGATGCTATTCCTGCAAGCTGGAGTCAGTGCAATTCTATCGACACCACTGAATCCGTTTTTGGGAAGTGCAATTTTTCTCACCTCCTATGTACGGCCGATTAAGTTCTGGGAACGTGACTATAACACTCGCCGCATAGATCATTCAAATACTCGACTAAGTTCACAATTAGAACGCGATCTGGGAGCTGATGACAATAATCTGAATAGCATATTTTATGAACATTTAACCAGATCCCTGCAACATTCCCTGTGTGGAGATTTGCTGATGGGTAGATGGGGTAATGTAAATCAGGGCGATTGTTTTGGTATGTGAAAGGACATTTTATTTTTTTGTATCGAGTTTCTAACTCTCTAATCAGTTCTAGCCTCAGATTACCTGAATTGCTTGGTTCACATTATCGAATTGGGCAACGGACTGTGTACATTTCAAATGCGAGGTCTGGAGTTTCGTGGTACATATTGCCAGCAGCGAGAAGTAGAAGCCATCACCGAAGGCGTCGAGGACAACGATGGCTGTTGTTGCTGTGACCCTGGTCATTTGCCACGGATGCTGAGTGCGAATGCTATGTTTTCGACTCGATGGTTAGCGTGGCAAGTGGTCGCTGCACAATATGTACTCGAAGGCTATTCCATTTCGGATAACTTGGCAAGTGCGACTCTACAGGTTTTTGAATACCGAAAAGTTCTCATTACTTATTACATAAAGGTAAATGTTATGAAATTCTCATGTAAAGTGTAATTTCTTAGTCTGCGTTTTTCAGAGTATAATTTACTATGTAGTTAGGAATCCAAAGGTTGAGCGATGGCTCTCATCAACAGGACCCATTCAAGACTCTCTCGCTGACACTCTTAATCGACAATTTGTTGATTTGGATCCAATTTTCAACTACAACTTAGACGAAGACTTTGATCTTAGAGCATTGGGTATAACCCGATCGAGTTTTTGTTCGGTTTATCTTAGTTGGATTCAATTTTGCTGCGACAGGAAGAAAGATATAATAGTCCAACCGAAGGAACAACCCGCATCATCTGTGATCAAAGAAACTATTCAAACGGAGCCAAAACTCCGAAGAGCACTACCTACTGATCGTTCAAAACCACTGCCAAATAGATCGCCTACGATTGCTAGAGACTCTTCGATTGTGTCTCTGTGTCTGGCTTTGGGACTGCTCGCGCGACGTTCGCTAGCTACGGCCAGCCATAGCTCTCTAACCGGAGTTGAGTTCTTCTTACATGGCCTGCATGCACTCTTTAAAGGCGACTTTCGAATAACATCACCACGCGACGAGTGGGTCTTTGCCGACATGGACCTCCTGCATGCCGTTGTAGCTCCAGCTGTGAAAATGGCACTCAAACTGCAGCAGGATCATATCTCTAATCCTGATGAATATCTCGATCCTGCTGCTTTGCATGAGGCGATCACATCGTATTCGAAAGATTTGGTAATTTCCCATGAAGCCGATCCGGTTTGGCGCAGCGCAGTGCTGAGAGGAGCTCCAAATCTTCTCGCCCTGCGACATGTCATGGAAGACGGCTCCGATGAGTATCGAATCATTCGGCTAACGAAGCGATTTCTCAGTTTTCGTGTGATCAAACTCAATAGAGAGTGTGTGCGTGGCCTATGGGCTGGTCAGCAGCAAGAGTTGATCTACTTGCGAAATCGTAATCCTGAACGTGGAAGCATACAAAATGCGAAACAAGCTTTGCGGAATATCATTAACTCGTCATGTGATCAGCCAATAGGCTACCCAATATATGTGTCCCCTCTGACCACGTCCTATGCGGATACAAACGATCAGCTATGCAGTGTCATAGGTGGACCTATTACACTGGAATCAATAAAAACAAATGCTATTGCCTGGTGGAATCGTGTGCGGGAAAGATGTCGTGAAGGTTGTAGCAGCGGAAGTGCCACAGTTGAATCGACTGGTGACACAATTCCAGACATTCCTTCGGTGTATTTCTCGCCTGCGACTGCTACCAACCCCAGTAGCATAACATACGGAAGTCAAAGCTTAGCCGCTCCAGCAGCAAGAAGTATTGTGGGAATGCATAAGCCAACGAGTTCAACTCTTCTAGCTGGTTTGCTGAATCGCGAGCGAGAGAGTCAAGAAAACGTACCCGTAATTCGAGATCATCGGGTGAGAAAAGGCCCACCCTACATACCACGAGGGGATCGCGAAAGGAGAGCCACTCTTCCGATAACTAGTGGAATAAGTACAAATGGTGCTGACTCCTCAAGAGAGCTCAACGAATCAATGGGGGGTAGTAGTACTACTTCCGAATTACGTCGTACAGATTTCTCAGAGAGCAGTCAATATACGAAGATGTCGACTTCATCGGGAAATCTAGGCATAGGAAATATCATAACCACACCTGGAGACTATCCGAGGAAGTCAAAAGGGCCAATTAGTTTGACCCGTACTGAAATTAAGTCAGAAGATAGTATTACCTCGCCCATAGAGCTAAACAAAAAGGTCATTATCGTCGATGGCATGGAGGTAAGTTTAGTTAAAAAAGTAATAATATTATTATTTTAATGATCGTTTACTGCATTAAACAGCAGTAAAAGTTTCAGTTAGTATTCGCTATGTGCTTTTTTTTCGGTGGTGTTATGTCGAACCTTGAAAGAACAAAAATGAATTAATGGTCGACAAAGAAAAACCAACCGAAAACTATAAGATTTCTATCGAAACAACAAAATTGTAAACGACAAGATGTTCCCCCTAGGATCTTTTATTTTGCGTTTTACAAAGGATTCATACAAATTTTTGTCGTTTTATTTTGAAAAAGAGAATTTAAAGGCGAATTCAAATTCGGATTTAATATGGCGATTTGTCTGCTTTAAGCTCCAGATTTAAATTTAAATTAGATAATATGTATAATACAGTATCAACAGTTTTGTACAAAAAATGATTTTTTATATTAAAATAATAGATAAGTTTACTGCTCCAACAGGTCCCATAGAGCTTAACTGGTATATTTAAATCCTTTGGTAACTGCTCGATGGCCTTTCCGCATTTATAAGCTTACTATATTAGTTTAGATTTTGTTAAATTAAAAAAATATTACAATTCCTAGCTAAATTTTGTATTTTGTTTTTCTTAGATCTATGACTGTCTTGATATGGGTCGTCGCATTGACGTAGTTTGGCCAAATGAAAAGATGCGGGCGAACGGAGGCAAACTATCTTGGAATGACTGGTCGCCACAAGAAGGAATGGTTGGATATGTAGTGCACTATTGGTCGCCAAATCACGCCGATCAGAGATTTCGATCACATGTCAATCGGACGTTATATCTGATAGAAATCGGCGAACATTATGTACCGGTTGGTGAACGGGGTATTAAAGAATATAACCAAATCATTGACAACAGGGAAAGTATTAGCCGATCGTCTACAATAACGAACGCCATTGAATTAGGATCACCCTCCGAGGAGATCGGTACAATGACAACATCTAATAGTGCCGAACCAATAGTAGCAACCATCGACCAGGAAACCACCATGAGCGAATCAATGACTGAATTAACCACGAGCGAAGTATGACAAGAACCTATTTACACTTTCCCTCCGTCGTCGTCGTCGTCTCCATCGGTGTATCCAGGCCAAACAAGTTTTCCTTACCGATGGCGGCATTTTTAACTTTACCAAGCATTTCTTTCGTCTCTCCCTGACTCTCTCTCTCTCTCTCTCTTTTCATCGTAGATTCTTTTTACTCTTCCTGTACATATTAAATGCAAAGCAAACAAATTTGTAAAAAAGTTATTACCCATACATAAAATATATATATATTTACAAGTACTCAATAAATATTATAGTTTTGTAGAAGGAATAAAGTAGTTAATAAACAAAAACAAAAAAACAACTAAGCAAATATCAATTGATTATAATGGTTAAATAAAATATAAAAATATATATATTATGGATAAGCTCTCATGTTGCCTTAAACGATTAGACTGATTTTCTATATTTTAACGGATTCATTGTCATTTTAGAAAAAATACAAACAAAAAATAACAAAAGCAAAACAAACAAACAAAGTGTAGCCTAGAAAAATAAAATAGAGGTTGCTGATAGAAGGACGCATGACCATTATTCTTCTTCACAAAAAAAAAATAAATTTAAAGTTAAGAACAAAATTGTATTTTTGAATTGTAAATAGTTATGTTTTGATTTTCTTAATAATTTTATCATTAACATTTCACATCTCTCCCCATACACACACTTATCTGAGCAAGTGTCTCCTTTCCAATTTGTTTTATTTGTAAAAGCGATTTTAAAGGCTTAATCCCATTTTCTTCTTCTTATAACAAAAAAAAAGATAACTTTAAACTTCTATCTCTTCTAAAATTAAATCAAACAAAAAAATACCAAAATGCAAACACAATGATACTTATTATAAACAAATTGAATTATATAAGTTTTCACAGTTAATTAATTAATAATAATTATTCATTGAAAAGTAGAAAACAAAAATGCTGAACTAAATTAAAAAAAAAAAAAATAAGAATTGAAAATTAGAAAAAAAAAAATGCTGAACTAAATTAGAAAACAAGAAGAGAAACTTATACATTTAAAGAAAACAAACAATTATTGCATTCTAGTGTATTTATTTTAAATTAACAAATCAAAAAAAAAAAAAAAAAATAGGAAAATAGTAATATAATAAACAAACGAAATAGAGTTATATAGGAAAAAAATAAATATAATAATAATTATCGAAAATACTACAAGTGTTATGTATATAGAACAAATACAAATTCAGCAAAACATTTATTTAATGTTATTTCTCGTAAGTGGATCCAATAAAAATTATAATTCAAAATCTGTTCTTTTTTTTATTTATGCAAAGAAGTTTGGACTATAAGAAAAATAATTTTGTACTGAAAAAATGCAGCATTACAATCCGCTGTTAGTACTTTAATAGGACACAGCTATTTTTTTATTTTTTCGATATTAAATTAAAAAAACCTTCATTTATGAAGATTTTGAAAGAATTGCCAAAGATATAACACATTTCTGTCTATCTAAACCATAATTTTAAAAACATAGAATCTGAACGACCAATAGACTGGATTTTTGTAAAATTTTCCGTTGAGTAATTTTCAAAACGCTTTATTGAGGCTTGTGGTTAACGTAGAAAATGTTATGATATGTCAAAATGACCGTTTTCTGGTCAAGATTATAATAAAATATAAATTTTGAAAATTGGTTTGAAAATGGAAAATATATGGGCCATTTTGTCAAAAACTTGCTTTTTTATCTATTCAAGCCTCTAAACCAATAAATTTGTATGAACACATGAAAATATTTTTCCTTTTTGATATTCGTGACAAATTAATCTTTCTTTTGACACCTCATTTTCCACGATCGAATCAGCATTTTCCGAGTTATAGTGGATTTTCCGCACCTGGATCGTCAATTTCTCAAATTTTTTTGCATTTACCTGTAAAATATTCTATCACCATGATTTGCATTTGGTGCAAACAAAAAGCTATAGCGTGTAGGTTGGTTGCAGACAAGAAAAAAAACGGTAAGCCGGGGGGGTAAATTTCCACAAGTTTAGGCGGGAGGGGCAATTTTCAAAAAAATATCCTATAACAAAAAAAAAAAAAATTAAAAACAACGGCAACACTTACAATAAAATGCTATTATTTTTTTTATAGCCAGAAAGTCCTTCTTTAATTTTATTTTTATATCAAGTTGTTTTTATTGATAGTTTTCGAAAAATTAAAAGCAACAAAATTAAAAGCAAACATTTTAAAAAGTGGGTTCAACCGTTTTTTTTTTTTCAAAATTTTACGTAATTAAGTACTATTTTTATTTTAAGTTTTCAATTTTTATTTTTAGTCTAAGATTAAAAACTAGGTGCTTAAATCTCTTCTAATTTTTGAGAAAATTGAAAAAAAAAAAAAATATATCAAAAAATAGTGATCTTGTCTCCACCAAAAATTATAACAATTTTTCATCATTTTATTCTCATTTTCTTAATTTAATATAATCTCTGTTAAATTATCTTTCATTCGATACCTCATTTTTGGAAATCAAGCAAGAATTACCAAAGTAAGAGCCATCTTCTTCATAATTTTCCGAAGCCCGAAAATTAACGACTAATAGACTGGATGTTTGTTAAATTTTCCGTTGAATAATTTTCAAAACGCTCTATTGAGGCTTGTGGTAAACGTAAAAAATTGTCTGATATACCAAAATGACCGTATACTTGTCAAGATTATAATAAATTACGAATTTTGAAAATCGGTTGGAAAATGGAAAATATATGAGCAATTTTCTAAAAAACTTGCTTTTTTATCTACCCAACCCTCAAAGCCAGTTAATTTGTATGAACACATATAAAAGTTTTTCTTTATTATTACTCGTGACAAATCAACCTTTCAATTGACACCTCATTTTTCCAGATCGAATCAGCATTTTCCGAGTTATAGCGGATTTTGTACCACCGAATCGAAAATTTTACGATTTTTCCTTGCATTTACCTTAAATTATTTAATTGGTTTTTTTATTTGAAAAAATGAACATATGAAGATTGTGAGTATCGCACAGCTATGTTTTATGTATCAAAATGACCGTTAGGAATTCAGAAATCAAATTTTGATGGGCTTGGTAAAAATATATGAGCGCTTTAGTTTTTTCGAAATTGTGCATTTTTGACCCTTTCAATGTAGGAAAAGCACAACGACCCTAGCAAGAAGGTCCATATATTTTAGGACACCCTATTTATGTTGAAATTAGCATTGTTGGCTTCAGAATTATAACAAACTTAAATAAAAATTAAAACATTTTCTTTTTTTTCTGTTTTGATTTTATTAAAAATGTATCTACAATAAATAGTTCTTATTTTATCAAGCAGTAATAGGTGGCCATATATGTTGCAAATCAGCAAACGTTATCTCAAACAAAAGATCGCAGTACTGTTGCAGGAGATCTACAAAATAAGAATACGAATTAATAAATTAAAAAAAAAACAATTTTTTTACTCACAGTTAGGATCTTTCTTCCATTCATCCAATAATTTTTGCCTACAATGGATCTCTTTTATGGTTAACGCCCTTTTGAACTTTGATACATTCTCATTTAAACTAGACCAACTCTTCGTAAGCGAAGACGGTGTGGCTTTAAGTTTGTGTTTGAATTCCTGGAGCTTGGGGCAAACATCTCCATTGAGGAAGAACATACCGAAATAGCTGTGTAATTAAAACAAAGGAAAAACATTAAAAAATGCAAAATGAAAAACACAACTCACAACAAACTTACCAACAAGCTTTTTCACTCATAGGCATTTCCACTTCAGCTAGAGGTATCTCCCAGGCGGCTTTACCAAAGGTCGCATCTACAAAGCCATAAACCTTCCCCTCATCGGTGTTGTACTTTGGCAAAGGGTCTTCTTTAATTGCACGAATATTGCATAATCTCGGGACGTATAGCAGCAACCACTCTGGTTCGATTGCAGTTACTCCCCGAATGAACAACTTTGTGGTGTCGCCATTCTTAGTTTCATAGGCTTCCTGGTAGATCACCCATGTTGGCTGTTTTTTTCTCAGAATCGAAGACGAGTGTATGAATACCGGTTCCTCCATGTTTAAGCAGTTATATGCATATTTCATCTTTCGCTTTTGGTCCTTGTCACTGATATCATCAAGTGGTACCTTTCTCGCCACTCGGTCACCCATTCCGGCGAGCAAAATTTGTCGTAAAAATTTCGCCTGTTTATCACTCGGAGGTACCATTTCGGGATCTACACAGAGGTCGACGTTGGCCATGTTTAGGTTTATCTCATTCGTCAGCTGTACGCGTAACTTACGAACTTCTGTGATGGCTTTATGCCGCAGGCCATTTTCACTGCAAAACTTTTGCAATTCACCTTTCGATCCAGCGTACTCAGCAGCTCCCACTGCTCGCAGAAGTACCATGGGATCACCTAGAAGCTCAAAGTTTCCAGACGATGCCCATGACTGGCGACGTCGCTGCATTCTGCTCATATCAATCCCACCATCCTGTGCCTTGTCAGAGCCAACTTCAATGAGAAGTTCCTGAACGGACAGTGCTGCCACCAAACAGACCGTATATGGCAGCATATTCTGCTGATGACTCAAAGCCAGCATCTTTCCAAAACGGGGTGCCACTGGAAAGCGCGATATAACCTGTCCCAGTTTCGTCACTGGTGGTACACATTTTGGATCATCAGGATTGTGTTTGGGCCCGAGCGCACCCAAAACAATTAACCTTGATTCGGCTGCCTGAAGCTGCTCTGCATCTGGTGGAGATGGAAAAGGGAAGTTTATCACTCGGTCGATTCCCATGCATCTCATTTGCATCATGAGATCATCTACCGGTTTCTTTTGAATATCTGGTTTGCTAAAGGCTTCGAATTCATCGTTGTACACCGCACTGGAGTAGAGGCGATAACAATGCCCAGCACTCGTACGCCCAGCTCTGCCAGCTCTCTGATCAGCAGAAGCTTTGCTCGTGAATGTCACAATAAAAGCACTGACTCCGGTTATTTTGTCGTATAGACGTGTCTTCTGTCGCCCTGAATCTACTACGTATTTAATGTTTGGTATGGTGAGAGAGGTTTCAGCAACATTTGTGCTTACTATACACAGTCTGCAACCTTCTGGCGGTGGCTGGAATATTCTACTTTGCTTTTCAGACGACAACAGCGAATACAGAGGAAGCACCCACAGTGGCTGAGAGGTTTTCACTTCATTTTCGTCATTTTCATCATCGGATTCCTCGTTTTCCTCATCGATATTCTCCATATCTTGATCGTCTTCATGCAAGTCGGCCTCTGTGTCATCCCCAGGAAGTTTGTAGTCGTCCAAATTGATCTTTGGCAAAGCAATCTGGGATACAAATTTCTTCTTGGACTTTTTCACATTCTTTATGGCTTTTTTTATGTCAAATTCGTCATCGTCATCGATGGTCACTTCGTCATCCTTCTGGGCAGATTCGTCTTTATTTTCGGTGGCGAGATCTTTATCAACGACTGGTTTATATGGAAAAACTTTTCTAAGCTTATTCACTAAATAGTTCACCTCTTGTTGTCCAGTGACAAACACTAAAATCCCACCTTCGGGCAGTTTTGAATGGATCTTCTTTGTTTTTTTGAATGCCTCGTCTACATAATTTTCGGCAGTTGTCTTTTGGAAGTGAACAGTCACCGGATACTGACGTGCTTCTACTTTTACAAGTGGTGGAGCAATTCGAAATAGTTTCGAGTTTTCTAGAAAATCTTCAACTTTCAGTGTGGCCGACATGATTATCAATTTCAGCGGATTACCGCGCTTCACTCGCAAAGGTACAATACGCGACAACAGACCAATAAGAATGTCAGTGTAGGCACTCCGTTCATGAGCTTCATCAAGTATGATTACCGAGTATTTCAGGAGCATGAAGTCCGATTCGATTTCTTTTAAAAGCACACCATCAGTCATGAATTTTATCTTTGTCCGATCCGTGACGTTACCCTCGAAACGAATTAAGTAAGAAACTTCTTTTTCGCTGAGATTCATCTCGCGAGCCACACGTTTCGACATAGAAATGGCAGCAACTCGACGTGGTTCAGTCACTCCTATCAGTTTGTGCTCCGCGTACCCCGATTCATACAAGAACTGGGGAATTTGAGTGGTCTTTCCAGAGCCCGTTTCACCAGCAACGATAATGATTGAGTTTTCATTTATGATTTCCATGATGGCCTGTTCTTCTGCAAGAATGGGAAGTCTTAAACGAGCTGTTTGAATTTCTGGATCACGATTAACTGGGATAAATACAGCCGGTTTGGATGAAACTTTTGGTTTTTCAATCACTATCTCTTGTTTGACAACAGGTTCTTTGATTTCTTTTGCTTCAGGCAGAACCTCATCGTCTTTATCATCTTCTTCATTATCTGATGACGATTCGGCGTCCAATCCAATCACATTAGGATTCTTCTTCTTTACCTGCGTCTCTCCATCGCTATTGCTTTCGTCTGCGTCGTTATAGCCTTTTAAAAGTTGCAATCGCTTGCGTTTGTTTATCCCAGCTATGCTGCTCATCCGTCCGGCAGCATCTTCCTGTTGTTTTTGTTCCTTCTTTCTTTTTTGCTTTTCTTGAATGGCATCAAAGTTACCAAAGTTTTTTAGACCGATAGTTTGCACTTGACTGATTGATTGATACAAACTCAGTTCATCTGGAGATATTTTGACTTTTTCCAAACCTTCAAGTATAGATGCTCTCTTGAAATAATAAGAAGATTAAAAATCCCCTACAGACAGAATGAATAGGTCAAAACTTACCTCTTCTTTTTTTCGTTTTTTGTCAACAATCGTTTGGAGGCGTTTTCTTTGTTTTTTAGTCAGGATTTTTGTGTGGTGTATAATCTCAGGTTTGGTTTTTGTTTTTCGTTTTTTAGACGGCAACACCAAAGGATTTGCATCATCATAGCCCGTAGCAGTTGCAATCGAATCGCCTAGTTCAAGTTTGATCTGTAAGACATACAAATTTTATAAGAGTTTTATTCACAATTTTTTGAATTTCAGTGTACTTTTTTGACTTCTGAATTATCAATGGTGGTCTTATTAGTTTGCCGAGCTTTGGCATTATGCACTTTTCGACCCATAATTATGTTTAATGTATAAAATAAAATTTATAAAAAAAGAACTTCGTTTGTTTTGCTTTTTAACACATCGCACGTGTGATGAAAATGACAAGTGACAATCAACACAGGTTAAGAATTTGACATTTCATTTGCGATGTTTAAGAAAGGGTGCGTTCAGAAACGAATCATTTTAACTACATTATCGACTAAAGGCAGAATCATTCAATAACAACACGTTATTATTGTTTTCGTCGTCGCCACCAAAAATTCGCGTTGGTGTGGGGGATCCTTTAGGCGTGTTTTTTCCCAAGCCCAAAGGAAATTGTATGAAAAAAACGATACGATTTTTTTCAACCAGTTCCCTCTGGGATTGGAAAAAAACATACCTAAAACGACTTCTGAGATTTCAATGATCAATGGTAAGGTAGCTAAATCATTGAAATAAAGAAGTCCTTGCACGTGTTAACTTGGGCCAAAATAAAAATTTCTTTTGGCAAAAATTAATAATAGTCAATTAGCTTTATATTGGCGTCAAAATAATCACTGATTTCGCTTTTTAAGTACCTCAAAACTTAAAATTTAAATTTTCAATGATGAGTTTCAATGAAAGCTTATAGCTAACTAACTTCTAACTAAACGATTGCGGTGGATTAACTAAGGGCCAGTTGCACAAATATTTAAACCGTGGTTCAGCAATTTGTATCCACCGATTTTTGCGGATTTTTCAATAGTGGTTTACTGTTCAAGTGTATGATTATAACCAATAACATACTTGAACCAGCGTTGAACGTTATTTAATTCGCCGAAATCGGTGGGTTAAAATCTTGAACCGAGGCTGAACCACTATTGTACAACTGTCCATAAGGTTCAACACTGGTTCAAGTATGTAATTGGTTATTGTCCCACACTTGAACAGTAAACCACTGTTAAAACTCAATCAATCCGCCGAAATCGGTGGGTAAAAATTGCTGAACCACGGTTTAAATGTTTGTACAACTGGCCCTTAAATAGGCTCTAATCTTTAATGGCGTTAATCGGATGATGACCAATTTCAATGATTAAGAATTCTAATTTAAGATTCCATAATAAAAAGATTGTAAACATGTACATTCGATAATTTACCAGTTGGAGTAATCTTTGACTAAAGTTTACACCGGGTTAATACTGTACCATAACTTTCAATGGTTCTAACTAAATGGGGCTAATCAACCAAAATTGTCTGATTAACAATTTCCATAGTTAAGAACTCAAATTACGGATTCCTTTAAAATAATTTTGGTTACCGTGCACATTCTATGATTTAACAGTTGCAATAATCCTTGATTACAGATGATCAGCTGTGACCGAACCAAAAATTTTTCGTTTTGTACATTAATTTCTCAAGAACTTACGATATAGAACAAGATTAAAGAATGAATTTCTGGCTTGATAAAGCAATAGAATTTTATTGTAAGAGTTGCCCCTTTTTTTATATTTTTTTTTTATTTTAATTTAGTTTTTTGAAATTTGTACTTTTGACTTTTTTTAAACGTTTTCTCTTACTTCGTGCGATTTAAGCCTCAATTACGCCACTTTTTGAAAAATTAGTACAAATATTTTTGTTCCCTATTATAGCGCAATTGTTTTGTGAAAAACAGTACCTATACAAACTGTTTCTTGAACCAAAATTTTAAACTTTCTTCATCATTTTTTTAAGTTGGAAAATTTTCACTTTTGTACTTTTTCTCTTTTTTAGCCCATGTAGTTAAGGCTTTAGTCGTGCATATTTTTCCTTTGTAGGAATTTTTTTTTCTAAAGATTCATGTTCATATTTCTCATAAAGTAAATAAAAAAGAGTCACAGTAGGTATTTGTGTTTTTTTTTTAAACAAAAAATCAACTCATAAGACAGAAAGGTATTGCAAATTGGAATTTCCAACGAAGTTCAAATTGGCTTTCGTATATGTATGTATATCTAAACAATGAAAAATCCCATTAAAAAAATAATTTCCCTATAGAACTAAAATAAATCGTCAATTCATGAAATCAACCAAAACAAAATATCCCCTATTGTCCTTCGAAACACTTAAATATCCTTTTAGCTCTTCGAACTCAACTGAATTGTTCCTGCCTCCGTCGCTACCCTACCACCCCCGCAATTTCATTCAAGCTCATTACAACGCATACGCGAAACAACATTCCCCACATAGCACACACAAATCTCTAACAACGAAAAATTCGAAGATTCGAATTTAATATCGGTCGGCGGAGTTTTTATTTAGATTTTAAGGTAGACATCAATCGGAACGTTTTAGTGTATCGCAGTATCGTGTACAGTTGAAGAACTATTAAGTGCAAAAAACGAATCAAACGCAATATATCAAACAAGGAATCCTCAGAAAAATTTCAAATTCAGCAATATCTATAACACAGCCGACAAAAAATTAATCAGTTACTTTGAATTTACCATGTAAAATCCTACAAAAAAAAATCAAGTTATTCAACAACAAAAAAAAGAAGGATTTTCACCAAATTTAGAACGTAAATTTGTCGTTGGTCTTTTTTTTCATTCCCTTATTTCGTACCTACACTCATCTGCAGTGGGTATCTCACAAAGTATAGAGAACGTACTAGCAGCCAGCAAAGATACTTTATTTTAGGGGTGTGCCTGGTAGTTTCGATTTTTTTCTCTCGACTCGAACACAACTTCTCAATCGGGGTCGTCGGAGTTTTCTAAAATTATTTTTCTGATTTTTGTTTTAAACATTATATAGAAAAAAATACACTAAATAATACAACTTTTCGATTTACCTAAATGGCTTCTTGTGGGTTTTAAATTAAAATCAAAAGATACAAGTGAAAGAAGTGAAAAAAATTTTGGTACAATTTTTTTAGAAAAAAAAAGTTACCTACCTACATAAGCAAAATGTCTTTACATTTTGTTACATGTTTGTTTGCATTTGCCCTCATAAGCAGTTTAGAGGTAAGTTTTGTTTGTTGGTTCAATTAAGTTCAATTTTTCTTTTCTTTTTGGGAAATTAAATGGAAGAAAAGTCGGATTTGTGTCTCTAATTAGAATTCTAACAAGTCGGGGAAATTTTATTAGAAGATTTTTTTTTTTGATTTGAACAAGGGTTGCATATTCAAAGCATCTTGTACGCATGTATCTTTTTTTGGATTTTAAAATTTAGAGGATAGAAGAAAAAATGAAAAATAAAAAAAAAAATACTTAAATTTATCGTAGAAAAAAAAAGAAAGAAATTCCTGTACAAGGATATCGATCTTTCGCTACAACAACAACAACAAGAAATCGACACTTAAAGGAATTCCCCATATACAAAGCACCATCATCACCAATACATGCATTTAGTGATTCACCGCACTCACTCACTTGTACATTACACATTAGCACTACGAGCAGCCATCAGCAAGCAATAGGAGCAAGTTTCTTGTTGAAAAGGTAACCCTAAGCCCTATAACCCTCTCTAGAGCCCCAGCCCGAACTTGTGAAGTTACAACACAAAACGGACCACCACCAATACTCAGGTAGGTAGTATCTAATAGCAGAATAACAGCCACCTTGCGCTGGGAAAAAGCCTGCCAGCTATTTATTTTCGACCTATAGATAGGTACTACAATTCGAGATGCTATACCATCAGCTCGAAGGACCTCTTTTTTTTTTAAAAACATTTCATTTAAAAATTTCAACACACAAACGGTGTTGGGTTTGGTGGTGGCTGCTGTGGTGCTGTGCTGCTCCTGTTAAGTCCTCTCCATCCTTGATTTATCGAGATCGAGAAGGAGACACCACCAAGAGCGGAGAGCACAACGAAATTCTATCCAAAAAGTATAGCTATAGGTATAGCTTATGTACATATATATAGAAGGTACCGAACCGACCTACCTAGGAGATGATGGTTGCTTTGGTGCACACGAGTAGGTTTTAAAGGCTTTTTTCATCTCCTGCTCTCATCGGGTGTATAGATACTCAATTAGTCGAGATAATTGAATTTTAAAGATTTTTAATGGGATGTATGCTAATGACTGCAAATTCCATTATACTCGTTTGTAATGAAATTAACTGCACTGCCTATCTATCTATGCAGAGAAATTTCGTCTCTTTTATATGATTTAAGATACAAAGATACAATTTAATAGCAACGACACTTTTTAACAGCAAAAAAAATAATAATAAAAATTTTCGTTATAACGTGTGTGTGAGGATATGTGTGTGTGTATGAGTGTGTTTTGCTTCAGGAAGGAGTAGGGGAAGGACACCCCATTAATTGGTAAGATATTGCTTGTAGCCAATGTGCTTGCGCACTCTTGCATAACTTCGTTTGGTGAGTCACCCAAGTCCTTACGTACTGAACCGACTGAACAGAGCCAGGCCAGGATATTCCATTAGTCATACACTCGTACATACATACATATATATGAATATAGGATGAAAGGATGAAATGACAAAATAAGTGTAGACTTTTTTTTTACTGTGTACTTTTCTGCTGCCACAGTCTTGGAAGGAATTTCTTAACTTTTTTTTGTTTTTTTTTTTTTTTGTCTTCTATTCTAAAGTTCTTTGTGTGTGGAAAAGGACTCTGGATTTCAGGATAAAGGATATGTGGGAACAAAGAACGTTTAGACGTGAGGCTTTTGTCTTTTTGTACTTTTTTTTTTATCAAAAAGTAAATGTCAAAAAGATGTCATATACCTAGTGAGGCGAATTCGGGGATATATGGATTGGATTTCTGTTTTGTCTTTCAAAGTTTAGATTTATTGTAATAGGAAGATTTTTTTGCATAAAACAGAGCAATGACCTTAGTCACGAAAGCCATTTGTGGCGTCCACGTTACCATAACCACCTTGAAGGTCCCAACAACAACACAAACAATACCTCTAACCCTACAATTTTACACCATATAAACACGAATATTGTTATCGTGTATTTTATCGATTGTTTTTGTATCTCTATCAAAAAAAAAAAAACAAGATTATAGTCCAAAACATTAGGTAGGTACTTAGACTTGGGTAGGTATATCTATCTTCTTGAAGTTGAAGGAGTCGCACAATTAGAATTTTTTGTTTTTGCTTTCGTAGATTTTATAAAATAAACTCGTATCTTTTGGTGATTTGCTGTGACATTATCGGTTTGAAAGATTTGTTTTATGGTAATTTGAGCAATTATTCACCTGGGTAAGGATGAATCTCTTCCAGTTCTATGGGTTTTCCATCGTTTGAAGATTATACTCGTGAGTCGAGAATATGGTGATTATATATGCTGTCTAAAAATATATGTCGTCCTCCATTGTGTCACACGCAGGAAAGGAAATACCACACCCAGTCTCACGTGGGCTATATAATATTGAAAGTTTTCTTTTTTTCTTTTCAGTTAGAGAAATGAATTAGGGACGACGTTGGTGAAATAAGGACCTACATAAAGCGGTTTTGGTTTATTATTTTTTTTTACTTCGAAAAATATAGATATATACCTATCTATGTTCATTTGTCGAAACTTTTTGTTGTTTTGACTTCGAAAAAGTAACTTTTGTTTTAACAGGATATAAATAGTATGCATGTGATGGTAGGTATAGTATAGATGATAGATTGTTTAAGTTAAGTTTTTTTTTCTTCTTTTTTTTTTTGATTGTGCGGAAGGCTATTTGACTGCCTTTGGCTAGACGTAATTTCATTCACGACATATCGTCTATAAAGAGCCCCCTTTAACCAAAGTTTTTTTTTTCTTTTGTTTTATTCTTCTTTTACGTAATGGTTTTTGGGATGGAATTTTCATTGGGGTAGTCATGAAAAGGATATAAAGTTTATAGATACGAAAAAGTCAATGGAACATTCGAATACTAATCGATCAAGTTATCTAAGCAATTAAAGAAGTAGGTGGGTAGGTTCAGATGGAAGAATGAGAAAGAAGTGCAAAGGTTATTATGAAGTTTTCTTGGCGATAGATAGATATCGATGAACTTCTATTGTTTTATCGGAGGAAATCGGTTTGTCTTTTGATTTCAATATAATATTTAAACAGTTGCATACAAATATGTAGGTATACAAAAAGAGTGACATATTTTTAATATGAATTGGGTTTGAAATTTATAAAAAAAAACACAAATAGTACGAATTCATATAATTTCAAGGTACATACATATACATACATACAAACATGTTTAAAAAAAAATAATGTGCTTTCAGCTTAAATATATAAATCCTTATCCAACATCTTAAATGAAAGATTATGAAGTAGGTACATTTTGATTGCATCACTGTCTTATATCAAAAGTTTAAATTGATTTTCCTCTTTCTCATAAAGATCCGTAAAAATATTCTAGGAGATAAAATTTGGTGATATAGTCTAATAAGACAAAAAAACAGAGATTTTCGCTGCATTATCAAGCTCTTTTTTAAATGTTTTTTTTTTGAAAAAACATTTGAACAACGAAATAAAATTCACGAGTTGCAATCGTACGAGCTTGTTATTAAGGTTTAAGGCTATAAAGAGGATGAGTATTGGAAATATGAGAAATAGTTTTTTGAATATACAATGGCAATGTAATGTGAATTTATAACCAAAAATCTGAATCCCACGAATCGCAGTTTTATTATACTTATTATAAGAACGAATCAAAATAATTCAAACGATTTTGAAGAAAATTTGAAAAATTACTAAGAAACGAATTTTTGTTTTAAATTAATTTTTTTTATAAAACAAATATTTTTGTATGCAGTGTAATCTCGAAAAGTTGAACAGTTTAGAAAGATGTCTGTAATATGTTCATCCTTTAGTGCTCAAAAAAACGAACGGGTTGAAATTTTGTATTTTTTTTTGCTTTTATTTCCTCATATTATATTTATGTAACGTTATTCGAGATTCTATTGTACCTATAAATTATGTAGTTTAAGAATGTAAAATTATTCGAACAATTAAGTTAGTTTTACGGGAACACCTCAAAATGAGCGAATTTTCTCAAAAAATGTCAAACACTTATTCCTCGCCCAAAACCTAAAACCACCAGTTTCAATGCATTGTTCTTGGCATTATACACAAATTCCAAGAATTTATAATACGCACGAAAAAATTGTCGTCTACAATTCCTTCAGTGGAATAAGTAGAAATCGGAACTCAAATCATTGGAAAGATTTGTTCCATTTTGTGTGAAAAAATCAGGAAAACATATAAATCTGACCGATATTTCAAAACATTTATATTTTGTACCTTGAAATTAATATTAACTAATATAAACAAATTTAATAATTTTTTTGTTACTCTGCATTCAAAACACATTGTTAAACATTTTAAGCCAGTGGGACACCTATTTTTATCATTTTCTATAGCATCTATATGACATTAATGGACACGGGAATGATCAAATTTGATCACAAAAGTGATGACACGGATGTGCAATGTATAATTTTTTTTTAATAAAATCGAAAATTAATGAATATTTTGTTTGAAACCCTAAAAAAAGGCATGCGTTGGAAAACAAGTCGGATTTTATTATCATATTATAACAATAAAAAACACATACTACGGTATAATGACATATTAGGTGAACGAAAACTTGAAATGCCTATATTACATGAAATTCATCTTGCTACTGATATTTGTGTGTGCTTTTTGGAAATTGTTCCGAAAACAACCAACGGTTCCCTTTATTGACGTGATTTCCGCAACTTATTCTGCGTAAACGGTCAATTTTTTTAAGGATTTCTTTTTTATCACGGAAATGACAATTTTGCTTAGTCACTTCATTCAACTCAACAAAATTTTTATTTTTATTTTTTACAAGTCCCCGTTAAAGGAGTGGAAGAAGAAGCGTTTCTTGATAAAATATTAAAAAAAAAAAAAACAATATGTCAATATGTTACACGTGACCGCAGAATATTAATATTTTGAAATATTGAACCAAATGCATTTTTAACAATAATTATTGTTGAGTTGTCATCGATTAATGCAACATTTGCGTTTCAAATCGAGTGAAAACTGAAAATGAAAATAATCAATTTGAAAATTTTTCTGTTCTCTGATCAAGAGAATTACATAACAATGTTCTCAAGCAAATTTGAAGCAATTTGAAGTCTACCCATCTAGGTTCTAGCAGGAATTACAGTGGATGCACTTATAAGCGCACAGACGGAACACAAACGGAAGAAACACTCGTACTTTACTTCTGTTTTTACGTAATTTTAACCCCTTTTACTGCATAAAAAGCATTTTTCTATAGAAAGTTTTCCTTTAAATGTAAAAAAAAAAAAATTAAAACAATTTATGGGAATAAGATTTTAACCTTAAATTTTAGTTAAGCTAGGAGAATTTTTTGTGAAAGCCTATTTAATTAAAAAAAAAACATTAGGTTCATCGCCAGAAAGGTACATATTATTACCTTTATTGTTATTATTTTTTATCCTAAAAAAATACATACAAATGTGTCAGGGGAATGCCCAAAAAACTTTATATCGTAGCTTTCATTTAAATCCCAAGAAGTCTAAAAATGACATTCAAATTTATATTTCCAATAGAAAAAAATCAATAAACTCAAATAAAAATGTCTTGTAACAGCGGTATTATGATTTCTTTGGTGCGGTTCTTAGAATTTTATTATTTTTTTAAAATCGGATTTTTGTACCTTTTTTGACAGACAGAAAGGCGACGATATATTAAATTTTGAGAGAATTGACCCATCCGTTTAATCTGTATCCCAGAAGAAACTGACAGACAGCCATATACTTAAAGGATTGCTAGACCCACGTTTTAATTCATAGAGCACCATTGGGACAAGAAATGTTGATTTAGTTAAAGTAAGTTGAATACTTATACTTTAAACTAAAGCCTTTCAATTACACTGGCCAATACTTTTCTAAAGGTTATGTTATCTGATGTACAGAAATAATCGAGTTCATTCTATATAATAGAGCATACGAGACTTGGAGTATTTTCTAATGATTTCTGCAGAAGTTGTATGGACGAAGAAGAATAAGAATGAATTCCTCACCTTCTCTGTACATGTCCTTTCATAGATTCTTGATTCTTGTGGTATCACAATGGACTTACCCATGGTCTAATTGTGTTAAGTGTCTCTGCTGACAGCCACATAAACCTAACCTAACCTAATAGAGCATAGGCAGTATCCTAACAACGGTATTATGATTCCTTTGGCTGGTTCTTAGAATTTTACTATTTTTTTTTTCAAATCGGATTTTTGTACCTTTTCAATTCGATTGAACTAAATTAGGAACTGCCTAAGCTGAATTTAATCGACAGAACTCGCGATTACATGAAGTTACATGTTGTCACCCATGAACTCGAAAGTCGCAACAGATATCAGAATTTCTCAATTCGGTCAGATTTTTGAAATATTTGAATTAAAAATTTCATAAAAATCGATTAATTGAATGTTACAAAATAATTTTGTTTGCAAAAAAAGTAGGTACTTACTCTTTAAAATTAAATTTGAATATGTATTTCCAATCCTTTCTTTTCTTTATTTTATTTGATTGTCATTCTTCATTCGCTTTGTATACTTAATTCTCGAATACCGCAATATTTTGCCGTGTTAACTGAAAAAGACATATGAATGTAATTATTTTTTAAAGTTAGTTTTTATATATATAGTTACGAGTATAATACAATTTTAATAAGAAAAAGAACTATTTTGAATAATTAACCACTAAGAAAGCAAGATACAGCTTTAATTGTTCATAAAAACCATGTCAAATATTTAAAACTTTGGCTCTAACTCAAAAAAATATAAATAATATAAAAATAAAATATAAAAAAATGTAAATATTTGTTTTTTAGTAATCACAGCAATATTATTTTAAAGAACTCATAAATTTCAAGAAAAGATATATCTTCAAGAACAATAAATGTATTGGAACGAATCCAAATTGATTTTAAATGGGGAAATAAGGACTTTCAGATGACATTACAAGTTTTGGGGACAAAATTAATTGGTGATATCATGAGTCATGACATAACCTTAAAAAACGTTATTTCTGAACTAATTTACATTCGCATCTATGTAGGTGTGTACATATATATCTAAGAAACTAGAGCCAAAACTCATATATCTAAAACCTTTGGAAAATTATAATCTGCAGGGTCTCCGCAATAAGACCAGTGTCCAGGTACTACGTCTATAACTGTAATACTACCTAAGTATCAGCCCTATTCTCTTATCCGAACCGATGAAATTTTTCGATTCACATGAATTGTTCATTTAATTTGTCACAAATTATTCTTTAAACACTTCAATCTTTCGAGTTCAAAGCTCTCTCAATATAATTATTTTTAAAGTTCTCGAGAGAATCTAATTGTTAAAATTTGTATGCTTTTTGGAACATTCAACTTAAGTTAGGAAAAATGTTTTTTTTTTTTGTGAAAGCCTATTTAATTAAAAAAAAAACATTAGGTTCATCTCCAAAAGGTACAAATTACCTTTATTATAATTATTTTTGGTCTTAAACAAATACATAAAAATGTGTCAAAGGAATGACCAAAAAACTCTACATCATCCATTTCATTTAAATCCCCGTAAGTCTAGCGACAAATAGCAGAATGCGAAAATTCACGCGAACGTTTTGCAGAATAGAGCTGCATGTCTTGTCATGAAAAATTTATCTCACCTTAGCTGTTCGATGTGTCATATTCATCTTGATTACAAAACTCTATGAATAAGCTGCGGGTGGAGTCAACTCGAAAATTGGCAGTTTTTTTCGAAGAAATAGGCCTTTTTCTTTACTTCCCAAAACTGCCACTTTCTACCCATTTAAAGCCCAAAGTTCTTTCAAAGTCCATATAAAAAAAATGGGCTAGAATTTGTCTGGCAATTTTGAAAAAGACCTAATGTCAAAGCAAAAATTGCAGATTATTAATTTCTAAGCAAAAATGAATCTATTGCTTTGTTTCGTTCACCCAATAGATTTTGAGAGAAGTGTGCAAACTTTACGGTATACGTACTGGCGCATTTTCCAAGGTTTTTTTTCCAAATGTAAATTGTACTCTTACAGAAAAAGGTTCAATAATCTTTTTTGTGTAGAATTTTATAATCTACCATTTTTTAAAACACATTTCTTGGAAATATTTACAAAAATACTATTTTTCCCTTTCTCATAAAATCAAAACCACTGATAAAAAGATTGGGGTACCTACCTACCTTTAAGGATATGCTTACAGCTGTACTAATTTTACTGGGTTAGTCGTCAACTTTACCAGCAAGCATGAACTTAATTTTATATGTATACGCAATGAATTTAATACTGTAAATCTAACCTTTTACTAAAAGTTATAGTTTTTACTTTAACCTTATACTTCTAGTCATTACTTCCGTTTTATGCATATCATCAAGTTTCGAAGTATTGACTTCAAAGAGGGATCAAACGGAGCCCATGCTCAAAACTCCACTTTACGGACCAGTTTCTCAATCTGATACGAATAAAATTTCTAAATATTTATTAGCATTTTCATAGCATCTGCTCAGCTTTTATATTGAGCACCTGCTCTGAGCAGGTTCTTCATTTTATATACCTATCACCCTTTTTGCTGAAGGTGGTGATGTTTTGGCAATTATGTACATTCTACGGGCATGTATGTATGGATATGTTTCTTGACCCCCAACTGAACGACTTTTCCTAACGTTTAACCATTGCTAAAATTTTGTATTGAGTACGGCGATTATGTTGATCGAAAAGATCACGAATATTTTAAAGTGCATAACTTCGTCAAATGGCCCAAATAGTTAGTTATAATTAAATTTTATTCGTAAACATTTTATCATTTTTTTAAATTTCACAATTATAGCATTGGCTTTTGCCGTCAGCCAGAAAAAAGAGTATAATCAAAACAAGTACAAAATAAATAAATTTTTTAACATTTTCAAGTTGAATTAATTATTCTCAAGATTAAGGTGTTAGTGTTGTTTTGAATGATTTTTTTCAGGAAACATAGAATCAAAATTCTTCGTTCAGGATTTGGTATCGGTATCTTAGTGCAGTTTTGGCGTAACTACTCAACACGTTCCACTCCTGACCATTTAGGATTTCTTTGGCTTCGTCTAAAGTTATCACAGATTTTCCCCAGTGTCCTCTTCTGATTTCAGCAAGAATGGGGCACGTTCCTAGGAAGTGGAATTCGTCTTCTCTCACTCTGTGGTTACATAAGGTACACTCTGTGTTTTCATCTGCACAATATGGCCGATAATTCAGATGTAGTAACTCTCCTCTCGTTTGAAGACAGTAGAGATTGTCTCTAGGGTGTAGCGATCATCAAAATAACCGTTGGCGTGAAGGTTGTGCTGCAGACCCTTGTACAAGCTGCGCGTGCTTCTCCGTTCCGCCATCTCTGTGTACCTAATAAAGATGTCTTCAATCCTTGCAAGCAGTGCATCGAAGTTACATTTCCAGCTCTCGGTCCCACTTTCTACCAGTTGAATATTGTGTGACTGCTCTAAGAGCAACCACTCAGTGAAAAATTGCGACTTTTGGTTTAGTAGATGCCGTGCAATAATTCTAGGTAGACGGTGACTTGGTAGCGCAAAATTAATTCCCCCTGGCAAAACTGATGTCCCAAAAAGGCCCAAATATAAATATCAAAAAATAACTCGTTGCATGGTTAACAACTCTTTATGCATAAAACTGGATTTACATTTTCATTCTTCATTTAGGGTAAGTTTCGTTTGGTGTTTGTGTAACATCATACGTTCAAAACACCACCTTTGAATTTGTTCGTTGTTCGTGTTCGGTTTTATCATTTGAAATTTCATTACGTTTGTGTATCGCCCACAATGAACTAATGTATGCAGAACATATACCAGCAAAAAAGCTTTACCTACATACATCAGAATAATCCACCCTATGGGGAATGCATGAGAATGAATTTAATCAAATAAAAAAAAAATAAGGCCACCTGATATGATGATGACAAAATTCGTTCATTTGCACTATTTTCTCTGCAGCTACAACTCTGACAAAAGCATTCTCTATACCTTTGGAATTAAAACCTACTTTCTTTATAATGCTCATGTTCGTATAGATTTCATATATGTACATACACGACCCAGACATCCAATATAGGTAAACTGCATTTTCCATTTTGCTCTTAATGCTTTTACATCTTGAATTCAAAATGATTTTGTTAGGTATACACAATATGTATGTCGATTATGAATGAACTTATTCGTAACTAAAATGCTCATATAAATATACTCTACTTGAACCGAGTATACCGAAATATGATTGTTGTAATAATAACAACCTTATGCAACAATTCTGATGGCAACAAAAAAAAAACACAATGCTTTCTCGGTTACTTTCTCAATAAGTGCTGGTGTTGGTTTATGCTGGGGATATAAGTTAACAAAAGACATTTAAATTCCTGGTTCAAAGATTTTCATGAACTAGTTACAAGACAAGTATAACAATACATTTTTTCCAGTTTCAATAACTTTGCCTAAGGGAAATTATATGTATATACAAATAGCTTTTTTTTTGTCTATAAATAAACATTTTGTTTCTAGGACCATCATCGGCCATTGTTTGTTTTTTTAGATCAAAATATATGTCATCGTTTTGTAAAGAACAAAACTTTATCTTTATTGGAAAATAAAAGCATGTTTGTGTTTACTTAAAATGCAATCCATTTTGGAGATTACAAATTTTACAAAGCTTTATATAGCATTTTGTTTTAGTTAATAATTTATAATTTTGTATTCTCTATTTGGCCGATTAGATGGAATAAAAATATATTTAAGAGAATCTTGTCAATAAAATTGTGAGATCACTGGGATTTTTAATGTTTAACCTCACACTTTGAATATACTACAAGTACACACCCTGTTTAGAGTGGAATAACATATGTAGTTGAATACTTTGTTTACACGAATCCATTATAATTTTGCCTTATAGGAGCAAATAATATATTCATAAGTATATATTCCATAAAAAAGTTGGATATGAATATAAAACTTTATTTGAAATATGTACTTCAGTTTTTTTTGAAACCGTAACACAATTTTTATAATAGGGAAGAAAAATTCAAGTTGAACAAAAGAGTAAATCTATAATTAGTACAGACAGATTGTCAGTTCTTACAATATAATCAGAGCTATCAATTTTTTGACAATTTTGCTAACAAAGAGCTAAAAATAGCTAACTATCTTACAATGCTAAATTATCTGTTCACAATAGTTAGCAGATTTTATCCCAAAGTCTTAAAATTTCATAACCTGTGTTTGTTTACTTTCCAAAACTATCAATTTCTACCCATTTTAGTTCAAAGTTCTGTCAAAATTAATATGAAAAAGATTAAATTGGATTAACATTGGTGAAAAATGTTTATTTTAGGAAGTGAAACAAACAGACATATTGGCAGATAGATGGTCTTACAATGACTTGACAATCACATTTCTGAGAATTATGTAAGTTTGAAAATTGACAGTTCACACGACCTGAACTTTTTTTGTTGTGTTCCCTAAGTTAAGGGGTGCACAAAAATAAATCCAATTGAAACTTTTCGACTATTTTAATTAAAGATTTAATTTTTTTTGTTTTATATATGGCAATGTCAGCGGAGTAGGCGAAATTGGTTATTGAAACAATTTTTCCCATTTAAAATTTTTTTTTTCTGTCCATTACCACATAAAACACGAAATAAATTGAAAAGTGGCAGCAAAACTTCTGTTTCTTGCTCGACCAATGAAGAAATCGACAGAAGCTTAAAACAAAGACAACTGACAATTTCAAATCAGGCTGAAAATAGCCCAATAGGCTGAAAATAATAAAAATTGTGTGTTCAAACAATTGTCAGATACCTGAAAATTCAGAAAATCGCCCGACAATGGCCTGATAATGACGTTTCTGACAAAATTGCAAGTTCACACGCAAGTAAGATGTTTGGAACGCAATATTTTTACCACACAACGATTTAGTTTTTTTTAATGTTCTTAAAAATAAAGCTATACTTACAGATTTTGGTTAAACTTTGTACATTCAATTTTTTTCAAAAAAAAAAAATCCCATCACGTTTTTGAGAAAATTACTTTAGTTTTGGGTTGTTCTCGAATATCTTTATAATGGCAAGACGGGTTTTGTTATAATTTTGCAATCCGGTGCTTTCTAAATTGTTAAAAAAATATTGCCTGATGTTAAGGTACATTTGCATTTACCTTTGATACTACCTACTACAAAAAATGTTCTAACTTTAAAGCTCTTTATTAAAATCTTCTTAGTTTTGAACATTTTTAAACTAGTATCATAATACATCTATATTTTTTATTAACTCCAGCTGAATACACTGAAAGGACCAATAAATAAACGAACAAATGGGATTTAAAACTAGACAAAATGGTAGAAAACTTTTTTTTTTTAATTAATTTGAACAATTTCGAATTACTAAAATAAGAAAAGTTTGAGAAAATGAATTGGTCGTCACGAATTGCAATCTGATTGTTACGACTTTCAAACTCTATTTGCGTTCCACATATACCATCCCCACTGCAACGAATGAATTGTTCTCGTACGAATAACCTTAAAATGATTCTTGTTTTTGTTTACTTGGTGATTGGTCATGACCGAATCAAACATTTAAATTATCAATCGCAATGTCAAAATGGACGAATGTTCGTTCATTCGTCGGTCGCTGGGTCGCTCTCATGTGAGTAGTCCTAAAAAACAGTGACAGTTCATGTGAAAATGTAAGCAAACATACGATTTTCACATTTTTTAATTGTCAAAGTGACATCTGGAGTTAGTATGATCGTAACAAGATAAAATATAGTTATTTGGTGATCTCAACTTTAATAAAATGTTATAAAAATAATACTAAAATTTAGAAAATCCTGTTTTACCAAAATCGTCTAAATTTTTGGGCCATTGCAAAAATAAGGTCATCTGACATACAACCGTTATAAAAGCGGTTATTTATCTTGGAAACGACTTTACAGATTTTGATAACTATTTTGTGGACTATATTAGGTATGTCATTTTGCTAAAAAAAATTACCAGAAACTGTTATTGAAATACTGTTTTCTGATTTTCGACTTTCTCGCGTAATATTGCATGTAAAAATGTTCACAAAAATATTTTTTTATGATAAAAAAAAAAGAAGTTGTATTTTTTTTTAATCAATATTTTTGAAATAAGATTTTAAGTGTATATTATTAAATGCTTAAAATTAGCATATCAAATTTCTTTTATTTATAATTATTCTAGAAGATTGTATAATAATTCAGACTCGTCTTTATTTTGAGTTCAAAACTTTAATATAATTGTTTTAGTAATTTAAAGTATGAGTTTCAGCAACCAGGTTAAGTTAACGTAACAAAAAAGTCTGCTGTATCAACGTTGAAACACAGTCAAAGCTTTTCTGTCAACGAAAGAAAATAATCAACAGCGTTGATAGTCACATGAATTCACAACTTTGGGACAGAATTTGACGTCATTTTGAAGTCAGTTTAACGTCATTGAATGCGTGTGTGGTCTAACCGTACTTTAAAGATTATTTTTTTTTATTGTTCGGACTTAGCTCTATCAAGTGAGATACACAGGCTAAATTCATTGATTGTATAAGACACTCATAATGTATCACCTTAGCCGTATTCATCTAAAAACCAATAGCTCGAAATGTCCATTCACTGGATAGATAAAAGATGTAGTATCGAACTAGACAAAGCTATTTAAAAAAAAAAATACGTATACGCCAAAGTGTACATATTTGTTTTTTTTTTTTAAATTTAAATCCATATTACAAATATTTGTATGTAATCATAATCTTAATATAAACTTATAAATTTAGTACATCAAAACTATACACGCTGGGGCAAAATTAATGTCAAAAATATGGTGTTTCAAAATCTCCATTGTTGCCCGAGCTGTATGAGTGATACAGTTATTTCCATCCTGCTCGAAATAACAATGCCCTATAAAGCAATTTGCGACAAAAAAAAACTTATTCAACATCAGTCTGTAAATATTAATTGACATCATTTTAAAAAATTGTGGCACATTTAGATTATGACTTATCATTACCCTTTATTGTAGTTTTGATGTACTACATTCATAAGTTAATGTTTATACTGCTATACATATTTAAAAATAATAATATGGGTTTAAATGAAATTATACAAATATACTTTAAATACAACTATATTCACTGTGGCGTATACGTACTTTATTTTTAACTATAAGACAAAGCGATTACATACAAATAATTCAAAATAATGATTTGGGTTTAAATTGAAATTAAATATAAAATATGTAGGTCCACTGTGGCGTATACGTACTTTTTTTTAAATAGCTCTCTCTCTCTCTCTCTTAATAATTAGATACACTTTTTTTTTATTCATCCAGTAAATTGAAATTTAGAGCTATCGGTTTTTAGATTATTTTACTTAAGGCAGATTACATTTCATATTTTATTCATACACATTATGCAAATACACAAATTGCTTAAAAAAGGATTACTTTACAATGGAAAAAGCCTTCTGAAATCACATCCAGAAGGCCGTATTTCCAATTTTGGTCTCCTTCATAGTCGATTAAAATTCAAACATTGTTTCAACATCACTAAACCTTGAGTAAAACAAAAGGATCCAAAAAATAGCATTTCCCATGAGGGTCATTCTATTGTATTCCTTTCATTCCCTATAGGAATTCCCAAAAAAATAAAACAAAATCCGCCTCTCAATGACAAAAACCATCACCATTAGCAGTTAGTTTTAGTATATACATATGTAGTGTGTAACATAAGTCTCTTAAAATATATTCATACATATATAAGCTAAATTAAAAAAAAGAAAAAAAAAAGAAACTGACTAAAACTTAACATAATTAAAAAATCTTCGCATTGTTCATCTCTGACATATACACATACACAGAGGAACATAAGCAAATACATGTACAATAGAGGACACTTCTGTTCTATTTTCTCCATAATTACACATTCTTTGTGTGCGCTGGAATAAGAATATGTTATTATGAAAAACGAGAAACATCACTATGGAGAGCTGGAGTACTGACGATAAGAAGCATCCAAGAGAAATAAAAAAAAAAAAAAGGACACGCACATACACAATGTGCGCCCCCTATAGCGTGTCTTATATGGAAATGTAGGACATAGTGCATTTGAATGGTGCTGTGTAGTCTTTTGCAGTTTGTTCTGCAATGAAATGTGAGATGTGGGCTACCCTATTTTATTGTGGCGGCCTCCTTGCAGCACTGTCACTCCCACACCCTCACCTCTAGTGCGCTAATAGCAAAAAATAATAATAATATATCATTGTTAAATTAAAATTTATAAGCAAATGGCCAGAAATGGGTTTTTGTTTCGAGTCCGAAATTATAACAATAGGCCACAGATACAGTTCCTTCTTTTTTAAACCCACGCAAACTCTTTAAGCTACATTGGAAATTATTAAAGATCCTTGAGAGATACTATCTAGTGGGAAATATGTACATATGTATGTATGTACCTATATATTTTTATGAAAAGTTTTCTTTTATTCTTCCCTCTCCTAAGGGAATATTAAGACTTCTTATTGCTCATATAATATGTGCGCTTTTATTAACAAGAGGGCGGGGGAAGATAGACAGTAAGAGGGTTGGGTTACTCATGCTGTGTGGAAGATGATTGAAATTAAATTGTTGCACCATCATAAAGTTTGGTTGTTTTTGCTTTTTTTATTACGATTTTAAAAAGTCTTGATTTATAGGTCAAAGGGTTGTTTGTTGAATCTTTGACAGTGCGTTGAAAAAATATCATTACAGATTATTTAAATAATTTTTCTTGGTAATTTGGTTTTGCTTTCTGAATGAAGAAAAGGGAGAATGTTTTCGAAATTGATTACCTAAAGCATTACATTAAAACAAAAATAGGTTTGAGTAACATTTCAAACAAAAAGGACCACAATTGAATTTTTCAGCATTTGTGTAATAAATTGTTGGCAACCCTAAAAACAAAACAATTTGACAGCTGAAATTTTGTATTTAATAAAAATGGAGCTTGGCGGCCACAGTTCGAAAAATTCAGGGAGACTGGATCAATTGGTGGTTCTACACGCATTGGTCGACCCAAAACAAGCCGTTTGAATGTCATATATCGAAGCAGTGCGTGAGAGTACTGATAAAAGTCCGAAAACATCGAAATTTTCGAACTGTGGCCGCCAAACTTTAATTATTTTTGAAATATTTTTCAACAATTAAATCACGTTATTTTCTCGTGTAATGCTCAATTTTTACTTACCCTAAACTGTCAGCTGTCAAATTATTTTTTCTTAGGGTTGGTAACAATTTACTACCCAAATGACGGCAAATTCAAATCTTGTGTAGACTTAAGGACACCTTTCAGTAATTTGTCACTCAAAATTCTATGAAAAATAGAACAGTATTGAAAGCAGTACAAAGTCTTGACATGTAGCTTGTCGCTCACTGCTTGGCCGAGGCCTTAGCTTATCAAAAATACTTATTTAATTAACATATTGCACAGTGTGTTGTTGGTCTTCTTTATAAGGGAATGTTTTCCTCAATACGCATTTTTAAAACATTTTAAATTTAACATTAAGTCGACAGCACCTACATGGCACAGTTGAGTGCAGATTGTGTTTGTAGGTCACCCTGTGAGTATATAAGTTCGGAATGGAGCACAATATGTTTGTTGACATTATTGCATGTAAATCCTATGTTTTATCTGTCAAACGTTGGCCTTGCACCAATGCGAGATTTTACCAATAACATATCGACGGTAAAAGTGCAGAACCTCGTAAGTCCTTTTTACATGTTTTTCAGAAATCAAATAAATGTCAAATTTTATATGAAGATCTATAGTAAGAGGTTTTGAATTCTCTCTTTTCTGTAAAATGTTCAGAAAACATTGTTAACCTGGAATTGCCAAAAGGTGGCTCTGATTCTGCTGATTTTCTGCATTAATAGGTGTGTTTTATTAATTGCTGCATAGCCAGCGCAGCACAAGTCTGAATAAAACGATTACTTACTCTATACGTTCATTTCAATAATTCAAAGTTTGGCACAGCCATATTTTTTTTTACTGACTTCTTTTTCGCTAGCAATCAAATTGTTTTTGTTGGCCAAGGGAAATTTTGTTGCGCTGGCTATGCAGCAATGAATAAAACACACCAAATAATATTTTTCGAAAATCGATAAAAATTTATTAAAATATAATTTTGAATTGACAAATTTATTTTCACAGTACTGTAAGTTTTTTTTTCCAAGCAGTAGATTTTGTATTAAAAACTACTCCTACTCCGTTTCACTTACACAAGCCTTGAAGCATCAAGGATTTGTAATTGCATATCTGGAATAAGTCGTTGCTTATACTTTTTTTTTTTAATCAACGTCACTTTGTGAAAAGATTTTGTTGTGTGTTTCTTTCTCTCTCTTTTCTCTTTCTCTAAAAAAAAAAACTAAAAAAAAAATTTGTCATTGATTGTGAAAAAGATACGTTTGTGCGAAAGAGTTTAACGGCTGTAGGTTGTATCAGGCAGTCAGTAACTCATGGTGGGTTCAGAAAAGACTTGTTGTTGTTATTATTTTTATTATTACTTTGAATATATAGGATAAAGCATTCGTTAAAAAGTTCTTGGAAAAATATTTTTTTTTTCCTATGCTTGATTCCTTGTATAGTTTTGAAGAAAGTTTTGATTTTGACATTTTGTAAGCTGAACGGAATGAATTAGAAAGTTTTTCCGAACAAAAAGCTTAACTAATTAAGGTGTTAGCAGCTGAGACTTAAAAAGTTTTTTCATATGACATGTTGTGACATTTTGTATCGTTCGTACCTACGGTTCTTCTCTGTTAACTAATTTAATTAAAATTTGAGAACATTGAAGACTTTTATTTATGTACATATTTAGGTTTTTATAGAAAAGAGGAATTGAACAAATTTAATATTTGTAAGGTTATCTTTTTTTTTATTTTTGTTTAATCCTTTGAAATAATTTTATTTGATGTCAGTAACAGCTGAATTTTTGCCAAAAGAAGACTTTGCTGCTTTACGCATTTAGTCAAAAAAAATGTTTTAACATTTTTTCTTTGTTATATGTACGCCTTAAAATTTAATTTGAAACAAAATTCATCATTGCCGTTTTCAAAATATTGATTTAAAGAAAAAATTAGATTCTTTTTTAATTCCAAAAAATGTTTTTTTTTGGTAATCTGGAAATTCGATGTTATTTTGACTTGAAATTTTTGATCGAAATCGGTTTAGCCATCTCGTTATTTGAATATCAAAAAAATAAGGTCAAATGCAGTTATACCGTTCATACTATTTTTTGGTAGATAATTTGTTTATACCGAAAAGCACACCATATCTACCTGAAATAGAACGCACAAAAATGTATATTAAAATTGTTAAAGCCTTTTCTTAAAGGTTGTATGTATAAATTTGCCCTCTGGGCTCTGGGAATACAGATAAAAATATTAAATTCCAAACTCAAAGGAAATCACTTCAGCGGTTTAGACTGAAGTTCGAGGTATAGCCATAAAGGCATATATGTATACACCCATAGAGGCATACAGAAAGACATACATAATTTTGAGGCCCACTTGTTTCGTGGTCTCTATCATCGTAATATATTATTACCGATTTTGATTTTTGTTGGAATCCAAAACTTGCCCCATACTCCCATAGTATCTTTGTATATCGTAAATAAACAAGTAAAAATATATATTGACACTATAACAAAAAACAAGGGCACTTACTTTCTTGACGGTCTCTCGGCCATTGAAGTGTTTCAGCTTAAGACACAGCCGGTTTCTATCCTTGTTTACGAACCCAAGTACGCTGCATTAAAAAAAAACTTTGGCATCCGTGATGGGTTTTGGTATCTAAACTGAAACTTGTCTAACCAAGGGCTGCATATATTCAAATATATGTACTCCCTTCGCTGTAGTATTGTTGTCTCCAGCTATCAGCTGTGTTATAACTCTTGAATTCATTAAAAAAAATTAAATTAATTTATACATAAAAAAATAATAAAATGACGTAGCTTATACTTACTTTACTTTCTATATTCGCTCAAAGTTGCCAAGTTATTGTATTCGAGGTTTGATGAACTATTTGCGTTCCCATTCCAAATCTTGGTAAAACTCATGAAGTTATATCTTCTCCTCCTCCTCTTGAGGCTCCTTGCAGACAGGCCCAAACATCCTTCCTTTTCTTTCCAAAGAACACTACTATATCAGCTCTCGTCCGCTTACCATCCAATATTCGGCACCCTAATGCAAGACTGGATTAGTATGAGGGATCATTTTCTTTGTTGATAGCAAGTACCTACTTGGTCTTATCCTCGTTTACTTTAGGAAAAATAAGTTCTTCAATCATCTCCGTGAAGAACTCTTTAACAGCACATTGGAGCAGTCGATGGTGTTGATATCATCTACATATGACCTTAGTAATAAATCTGATATTCTGTTGAAGATAAAGTGCCTACCGTGATAACACCTGCCCTTCAGTTTAAGCACTATCTATTCCATTACTACTTAGTAAAACGGAGAGCTTCTTATAGTCAGGTGCAGCTCTCTGTAGAATCTAGATGGGTAGGATTCCAAAAAAGAAAAAAAAATTATTAAAGTGGTAACGTTTAATTAGAGATTTATAAAATTTAAAGATATAAAGATATAAACATTTCTTAGAAGAGAGAAACAAAAATAATTTATATTCATTAATCATTACATTACATTTTGTTTTAAAAAATATACAGGAATCAATGAAAAGATCGCAACTTCGTGTTTTTTTTTCCACCTCAAATAAGTTAGGTAAATATAAAACCCAGTTCAAGCACACAACCTTGTTGGAGTCTTCATTTTAAAAATAATGGCTGGAACAATTACTCTATATGTCCAAAAATTCGATTTCCAAAATTCTGTATTTCATAATTCAGTTGCTTCAAAATTATATATTTTGAAATTGCGTACCAAGTATCTATGTATTTAAAATTTTTGTGTTCCAAACTTAGGTATTCTTAAATTAAATGTAAAATTGGGAAATAATATCTGTATAGGTTATTTAACTATGCAAAGGAAAAAGATAAGTACTTATTAGCCATAGTATGTTTAACAAGACCAGATATTATACAAAATAAAACATTTGTTGTTGTTGTTTTTTAAAACAAAAAAATGGTACAGTACTGTATTTAAATTTTTTCAGAATTTTTTGTTCAAAATTTTCGATCATAGAATTTTGTTATACATACATGAATTCTTGATTTCAGAATATTATAAAACAGAATTATGTTCAGTTCATACAGAATTTTCGATTCATTTAAAAATTTGTGTTCTTAAAAATATTCCAATCTTGAAAAAAAAAGATTCTTAAAAATTCACTTCGCATAAAAAATAAACTAAAATTAAAGCCTAGTACACAGTTTGGGTAAAAAGTGCATACAAAATTCTTGGAGTGAGATTTTTAATTTAAAATTCCACAGCTTCTATTTTAAATATTTCAATAGTGCGTCAGTTATTTTCCTTTTTTATTGCATATTTAAAATTTAAAAGTATGACCATTAGAATTTTGTGGAATGCATTAAATTTTAATTTCACGGAGTAAGAAATATCCCAAATTTGAATCAATAATTTTGGTTTAGTGGGTTGAAAATGGTAAAATTAGTTTTTTTGTATGTTAACATAAGTTTTTTTCGGAGAAAAGTCATATCAACAACTGTGGTCTATATAATTCAAAACAAAAAAGACCCCGGCACTTTTTGGGTAAGTGCAATAGATTTGCGAAAAATGTGGAGTTTGTGGAGATTTTATAAAGAAAAACTGTAAGTTTGCGACCAATTAAAATCAAAACTAAATTTTTTCCCTTTCAACCCAAAAAATTAAAAGCCATCGTCCAAACTTAGAGTAGGTTCAACGTATACTTTTATGGAAATGCTTAATATAAAAAAGATTTTCCACCCAAAACCGATATTCTCATCCACTTTTGACCATGGTTCGGTGTAAAACAGCAAGACTGGTATGTTAAGTGTTTTGTTAAATTTCATGTTGTTTTAAAGAAAGCTTAGTTGATTTACCTATGTGATTTATTTGAAATTTTAATTAATTCATTCTGTCTTGGATTTCTGATTATTCCAGTATTGCATACATATTTATTTTTAATATTTTATTTGATTTCTATATAAGAAGCTTAAATCCAAATGTTTGACCATATCTATACCTCTTGCAGAATTGCCACTATCATGAATTAGTGTAGGTTTCGGTTTTCGCGAATAATATGCGTATTTTTTTACTTAAGATATCATAAAAAGAGCCGACAACATTTTGACAAAAAAGAATGAGCTCAATAAAATTGTATTTTCGAAAGAAAGAGAAAAATAAAAACTTTCAAATATTTTATTTTAAAAAATAATTTAAATTTATTTCATTTAATTATTTATTCACAAAATTTATATTTATAGATATTTAAAAAAAATAAAGCGACGCGTTTAGATCAACAATGGATCATCTTCGGGCTCAAATTCGTTGACTTGTGAACAAACCCTTGAACGACGAATTTAAGCCCGAAGCTGATCCATTGTTGATCGAAATGCGTCGCTTTATTTTTTAAATATAAATATGAATAAATTATTAAATTAAATAAATTTAAATTATTTTTTAAAATAAAATTTTTTAAAGTTTTTATTTTTCTCTTTCTTTCGAAACTGTAATAACACACAACATGGAGACTAAACCACAAAATAAAATTGTATTGTATAATTATTTTCGGAAATTTTTAGCATATTCGTATGTTAATAAAACTTTGTTGACCATTGAAACCAATTTCGATGTATCCCAAAAAATATTTGGCCAACAAAAAGTCAATAATTTTTTGTTTGATATATTTTGTTATATATTTTGAATACCTAGGACAAATATTACGTTTCTTGGTAAAATTTCAAATCACCGTTATTATTCTTGAAAAAAACTTAGTCAACACGATAGTCGCAACCCTACAACTAGTTGATGACCGAAAGTGTATAACTAAACTGGAATAAATATAAATTGCATTTAAATAATAAAAAACCAAGATCTGAAACACTTTAATATGGATTTTCTGTGCTCAACGCTTTATGGTGAATCCAAATTTAGCAACAAATTCGAATTAATATATATATATTGTATGTACATTATACATATTTCCATTATCCTTTAAACTCTCACGATTTTTACACTCATCGCTTAAAAATATACAAATCAAAAACTCCCCATAATTGATCTCAAAAGATATGATTTTTTTCTTCAAAAAAACAAACACATATACAAATTTCCTCAAACATTGGAAAATATTTTGTTATTTTTTGTTAATGAAATAAAATTGAACACCATCAAACATCATTCTAATGTATGGCAAAACTTTTAAAGGGTCTTAGGGGCCAGTTAGCTTTCATCGAAACTCATCATTGAAAATTTTAATTTTCATTTTTGAGGCCCTAAAAAAGCGATATCAGTGATTATGCCAATAAAAAGCTGATGACTCGATTATTATTTCTAGTCAAAAAAATATTTCATTTTGGCCCTACCTTTCGCATAAAACGATTTCTAAGATTTCAATGATCAATGATAAGGTAGTTCAATCATTGAAATAAAGAAATTCATTTCCTGCGATAGGCTGGGAAAAAATGAAATATTTTTTTGACTAGGAATAATAATTGAGTTATCAGCTTTTTATTTGCATTAAAATAATCACTGATTTCACTTTTTAGTGCCTCAAAATTAACAATTATAATTTTCAATGATCGTTTTCAATGAAAGCTAAACTGGCACCTTATCTCGATTCTTAAATTTTATGGAATTTTGTTTATACATTTGGGTGATTCTCACAGTTGGCAGAGAATCACCCAAATGTATAAAAAAACTTTAAAATAAAATTTGTGCTAAATCTCGAAGGTACTGATACTGTTAGAAAATTTTACTAAAATTTGCGTTTTAATTAATAAAATAAGAGAAATTTGAGAAAATAAGTTGGTCGTCGCGTACAGATTGCAATTCGGAAAAACAAGGATGCCACGGTACTGACATTTAGAGTATACTGTTTCAAGTTGAGAAGAAAGTTTAGAAAATTTTTAAACAATCTCTAATGTAAATTGTAGTATAAACTAATTTCCACAATTCAAATCAGAAATTAATGAGAAAATTTTACATTAAGTTACAAATAAGGTCCTGGATACAAAGAATCATAGTTGGCAGCGAATCACCCATATGTATCTGCAAATTTCTTGTATTACAAAAATTTGTCTTTTAGCAAAATAATTTTATTTCTCTACTAGCTACCTCCCCCTCTAGAAAATTGCGAAAAATGCACTGTCTTTGTATTAAAAAAGGCGGAAACCCTTCAAGTGGTTGATAGTCGCAAACTCGGAATTAGGCACCCGATAAGGCAAACAAAATGTTTTATACACCATAAAATATAAAAATATTGGAATCATGGAAAACTATTTACTGAACTGGATAAATTTTTATTTAAAATATAAATCTTGGGGATACAATATTCGAATAACAGTAAACACTTACATATACCTATCTAAGCATTGAAAAAGTTGACATATTGGGTTATAACATAGGATACCATAGTAAAACATAAAAAATAAATAAACAGATCTACCAACATAAAATAAAAGAGTGAAAGTTAACTCCGAAAACCATTTCTCTTAAACCTTTACAGCAGTAGTTCTGTGAATTTAAATGAAAATAAAAACACAAAATGTGAAAAAAAATACAAATTTTAAAATATCTTCACCACCTATATCTATGTGTATCTATCTACGTATGTATATATACATACATATATGGGTCGGGCTTTCATATGTGAATAATACGTTTGATACTTGATTTGGATTTAACAACTCACAATCAATCATTTCCACAAATTTAATAGTCTTTTTTTCAAGTCCCATTCCCAGATATGACTATTTCTGGATTTTGCCTATATAAAAAAAGGGGATGCAAATTGCCAAGTGATATATACCCTTCATTGAAAAGCCATCATTATATTGATGGCACTCTACATTTAAAAAAAAGGAAGCAGAAAAAAAAAGAAGACCTTCTCCATTTTGTATGAACTAAAATTGCTTTGCTAACCCAGTTTGATTCCAAATAGAGACATGAGCTTTTTATATCCTTTAAGCAGCTTCTGCTATTGACATGTTGGATATTCAATTTCAAGTAATTTTGTTCAATCGGTTCCACAACCGTTCTACAACAAATAATAAAAACTAATCAAGGATTCAAATCCGCTTTTCTCTATTTTTTTCTATTTTTTTTTTGTTCATTCTCCCATCAATACAATAAATTCTTTATTACATATGTAGGTAGGTATGCACATTCTACATACATATATAAAATACATATAAAGGTATATATGTATGATGTACAATGTACATACTTCAAATAATGTGTATTTTCTAACCATTTTAAACTTCTATTCTTTTTTTTTCTTTTATTAAAAAAAAGGCTGCCTCACCCCGATGGGAACCACAAATTGCAGTTCTATGTGAAGCTGGACAAGTTTTTCAACCACAATTTCTATCCGAAGAAGGTCGATGGGTAACGGACTTAAGCAAGAAGACTCCAAGCTCAACATGTCTCCGGGACAAAATGGATCTTTTAGATTACTGCAAAAAGGTTCGTATCTACATTATAGATACATATATCCTTTACATTATGTATGTACCTATGTCGGTAAGGTAGATATATAAACTATTATATAGGTATGTATATGTATAATCGACGTAGGATACGGATACGGATACATAAAATATACATATTAGATACACAAATAAAGTATATCTACGCTGATGTACAAGTAGAATGTAAATATTTCCTCTCTCTCACATGTTGACTCCTAATGATGCGCGCTGCTATCCCAATATAGAATTTTAAATTAGCTCAGTTCAAGGCTGTTCCTTATGCTCGTGTGTTTCATCTCATGTACCTTATGCACATTTATATATATGTATATCTAAGTTTTATTTTATTCTTTTTTTTTATTATTTGTTGTCCTTTAATGACGATGACGAGAATGATGATGATGCTATAGGAAAAGGATGTGCGATGATGTTGGCTCCGGAAAATAGACCCTAGAAATATTTTTTGTTCTTATTATGAAAAAAAGAAGAAAAACGGAAAGAGAAGAAGAAATTTATGTTGAAAAGGACATTATAAGCATGGATTGCCTAGCGGCGCGGCAGTCCTTTGTGTAAAAAAAAAAAATATAAAAAAAAAAAAAATTCCATGTGGGCGGTTTGTGGGTGAAAAATCAATACATACCTACTCATGTTTTTTATATATCATCACGCATGAAGAATTTAATAAAGTTTTGTAAGTTTATAAGTCTCTAACCTTGGAGTATAAAAATATGTCCTTCCTCTATATCATTCTCTTCAACAAATAATTATTGCGGTATTAAGTTTTTTTTTAAATACTCTTTGTAGGTAGTTTTTCTTTGTTTTGTTATTTGTATTTGTATTTGTATTTGTTTTTTGTTTTGTGTTTATTGAACAGGTCTATCCAAATCGTGATATTACGAATATTGTTGAGTCATCTCACTATCAGAAAATCGGGGGATGGTGTCGTCAAGGAGCTATGAATTCAGCTAAATGCAAGGGCGTTCATCGATGGATTAAGCCATTCAGATGTTTGGGTAAGTTTCAATAAGAGGTATTAGCTAAAAATTATTTTGTTGTGCTTTATACAAAAATGCAAGGATTTATTTTTCTTTTTACAATGAAAGTAAAGTATATATAAGAAATGTAATTAACATTCATAATGTACATTACACTTCTTATTAAGAATTTAAGAAATTTATAGTTTGAAAGCTTAAAAATGATGAAATGATTTATATCATCCTCATATTTTTAAAATCTGACTTTATCATGTTAGGATATTGGACTAAAAATTGTTAGTTATTTAAGCTTTATAAGGAAAAGTATTTCAATTCTCAGACAGATATTATCGGAAAATTATCAATTCTCCATGATAATTTTGAAATTTATAAAAAATTATTGTTAGATTATGAAATTTTACTAACCAAATTTTATTAATAAGGTTCCACGAAATTATTTTCCAAGAAATAAAGCCGCAAAAATATAAATGAAATTTTTTTAGTTCTAAATTTGTTGTACTTATTTATACATAAGTACACAAATTGCCCACTTGCGAGTTGATTTGTTTATAGGATTTTTTTAAAGTTTGTTAAAGAGTGCTGTTGGTCACTGCAGTCCCAGAGAGGGGGAAGGTGATGCGATGTTGTCCACGGTGACCGTGGACAAGCTACGCGATAGCGTCCGGCTATTCCGCGATGAATTTCGGTTTTATTTTTTTTCTTAACCTTTTTGGCGCTTGGATTACTCTTTAAGAAAAACGTAAGGTATTCCACCGGCTGACCAGCAGTGTGAAAGTGATGCGATGGTGTAAAATTATGAATTTGCAAACTGAATGCACTCTAAACGTTAATTGTAGTTTTTTATTAGCATCGTGCGTCGTTTGACGGTTCCACAAGGTGACACAAAAGTTGTTACTGGTTGCAAATAGCGGCAAATGTCAATTCTACTTTGACATTTATGAAGCAAACTGATACAAAATACACGTTAACAAAACATGAACCATTATACTCCTAAAGAACGCTAATTATTGGTTCGGTTTTTACTTTTTTTCTTAAAATATAAGAAGAGCTTATGAAATTCTTCACAATTCTTCACAAAAAAAAAATCAAAATCTTTTCTTTTTAAGGCGCAATATAGATTTTAAGAAAAACGTGCTTATAAATGTTACAATCAGAGCTTGACTTTAAGACATCTTTAGTATGTATATCCTCACAACAACCCTAAATCACTGCTTTTGATTTTTGCGGGCGAAAGTGGGTAAAATTCAGCTCTTTGTAGATAACCCGAAAAATATCAATTTTTTTCGAAAGCAAAAATACCATTTTTTTTCGAAAGCTATATTTGTAGCTTATTTATTTCTACAAAAAAAAGATTGGAATATTTTGTTGTATAAGAATAACATTTTTTGAGAAAAGCATGCGGTAACCCTTTTTTGTTTACTACTTTCCACATCCACCCTGGGGAAAATATTGAATACGTTTTTCTTAAAATTGCTGTTACGAAAAAAAAATTATTTATTTTAAATTAATTCTTGTAGAATTTAATAGGCTAAAATGTTTGCCTTCGAAAAAAATTTATAGTTTTCGAGACAAATAACTGAATTTGGCCCGTTTTCCCTCGCAAAGTCAAAAGCAAAGTTTTTGGTAAATTTAGACTCATTTTTATAGAATATGCTTAAGAACCCCAGTACACTACAGATTTTCTATCGGCTCTTAATCATGTATGAAAATATATGAAAGTGCGCACACTATAAAACTATTCAAAATCGCACTAGCAGCCCAACCCGACCAAGCAATCGGCCGATAAAAAGTCTGTAGTGTCTGTAGGGGATAATTTACGTTCAGATGGCCGCAGGAATATTACCTTTGGATTTCGGTAGCATACGACGAGTGAATGGACTTTTTGTCAATCAGATCGTGCGACTAACAACGTTTCAGAGGTCTTTTGAAAGGAGCGTCTATATGACCATATCAACGTGAATGGCCTTTTTAACGTAGTCAAAACAAAGCTCTACAGCAAGATTCGTGTTTGTTGGAGTTTATTCCAAATCAATGTCTAATTTTACTGGGATCATTATGACCCAAAGAAAAAAAAAACAAATTTCAATATAAGTATACCTACTACTTTCTTGCCAAGAGAACCTAAAAACTCATTTATTTAGTTCAAAAAAGATTTAAAGATTAAAAAAAATTAAAAAAAACTCAAAGACATTTTAGCATTTGGTTTATAGCGTTTGACTTAAAATTTTTTAGAGCATTGAATTCTTAAAATAAAATTACTACTTATCAACGAAAAATTTTGAAAAAAAAATTACCCGATTTGCCATTTCAGCATAGTTGAGGTACATTAGAAATGAAAAAAGCATTTATGTATTTTAAAACTTTGAATAAATTCTTTTTTAAATTTGCTCTTCTTCACATACAAATCTGGAAAGCCTACGAACAGGGTTGGTCGAATTAACTACACTATATTTTCTACATCATAAACTACGCGTATAGTTAATTTAATAAACTACACGTCTTATTTTCTACAAATTGTTACGTTTTCATATACATACAAAGTAAATTTAGAGAAATAATAAAATTTCAATAAAAATTTGAACATTTTAACTCAAAATTCAAGCTTCAAAGTTACAACTGACAGATCATTTATATGTTTATATTTGAAACTAAGTTTGCTACAATTTGTTTCATTAACTACATTTAACTACGTTTAACTACATAAACTACGTAGCAAATGTGAAAAATGTAGTGGCCATCCGTGCGTACGAACACTCCTCCTTTTGTTGGTGTCCGTTTTATCATCTTCTTCGTATTCTGTTTCCTCAGACCTGTAAGAACATAGCATGAACGCAATAATGTTGTCTATTCCCCTGACGTTTCGCCCTCTTTCTCTACTCGGCGTTACACTTTTTTGAAATTCTGTTGATTTTTTTACATTGTTAGTAGGTATGCCTCCGCTGAAACATTTCTAATGTTAAAAATAATTTCCAAATTTTTGTTTTCATTTTTTTTTCTTCAAAATTTTGAGTTTGAAAATTAACTTTGCAAAAAGTAGTTACTAAAATAATTTAATTTAAAAACGGAATAAAAGAATTGAATTCTGGCTTTAAAAAGTGTTGCCATTGTTTTTTTAAATATTTTTTTTTCTATTTCAAGTGAATTTTTTAATAAAATTCAAAGATGGATGGCGGCTTAAGTTTTAGCCCGATTTTAACGAAAAACTACCAAGATGCTTGTTACAACTCTTTTTAACGAGTTGTGAGAGAAAAGTGTACAATTAAATTTTTTTCCAGGTCAAATGTTTATTCCGACTAGGCTAATATTTTGGAATGTGAACAAAAATTATAAAAAACTGTCTAACTTAATTTTTCTTGGAGAGAGAACTTGAAAACACATTTATTAAGTTAAAAACAGATTTAAAAAATTATATTTTGTCAAAAAGGGGAGTTATCAGAGATTTCCACTGAATGTTTCAATTGTAGGTACCTATTAATCGAACCTTAAAACTCTTAGAACCCAGGAGAAATAAATTGCTGCTTTTTGGTTTAAAATTATTTTAAAATACAAAACACCACAAAGATGTTGCCACCACCTTCTTTTTAAATAAGGTAATCAAATAAATCTTAATGCAACAGGAGAGGCGGATAGGGTGCGACAATTTGCAAAAACAAAAAGTTGCATACAAATAAAAGAATTTTGCAACAAACAAGAGCACGAACTTTCTCTTAATGTGCCTCAAAATTTGAAAAGTGTTCTTCTCTCTCTGTAGTAAAATTTAATAAAATTTTAAACCGCAATATTTTTCAAGAAATTAAGGAAATAAGAAATGTGCTTAAAATAAATATGAGAAGGTTTTTTTTTTAATATACAGTCAAACTTCGATAACTCGAACTACTATTATCCACAATAAAAGTTCGACTTATCAAGACTTCGAGCTATCCAAATTGATTACCAAAATTAAAACAATTGAACAATTCAATATTTGAAATACATATGCATAATGCACAACACTTTTTGTGCTTTATTAAGTCTTATACGTTTTATATTAATGTACATAAGTTGTTACACCATACACAAAATTATTGCATGTATTTAGTTATTTGGGTCTGAGAGTAGTTTTTTTATTTATTTTTTTTTTCAAAAAAAAGGATTCTATTTTTTTTAGGGCTGCATAAATTTCATCTGGTGTATCGTCACACGTTTGCAAATATAAATTCAAATTGTCAAATATGCTACAACATGCATCGAAGGCTGTTGAATGAATTCCTCTCGTCTTCACTTTCTATATCAATTGAAGTTGGAAATTGTACATAAAATCTTTTACAAAAAACAACCAAGCAATAATTATGTAGAAAAATTAAAAAATAATGCAAAAATATTGACCGCATTAAATAAAAATTTTCTGTAGGTACTTATACAACTTCTAAATTTCTTAAACCTACTAATATTATGTGTGTATGAAGGTATCTCGTTTTCAAATGCAAATTCCATGCATTTTTTCTCACTAAATGGGAATTCCCCTAAAATGTTCGACTTAGTTGATGTATATGCCATATTTTTTGTTCGAGTTATAAAGAAAATCGAGTTATAAAAGTTCGAGTTATGAGGGAAAAAATGTATGAGAGTTGAACTCTAAACGCTGCTGCCACATAATTTTGTTCGAGTTATAATAAAATCGAGTTATCGAAGTTCGAGTTATCGAAGTTTGACTGTATAATAAAAATTCTATAGGTGTATACTATATTTAAATAGCCAAGTAGACCTTTGCACTTTCTATTGGACTTATTGAATTATTGATTCGAAATAGCTTTCTACATAAATTTGATTAATCCTCAACAAGATAAACCTTAAAATAAGATAATTTCCTGAAATTTCGCTGAAACATGAAATGCATTTTTACTCAAATAGCTTTTTACAGGTACAAAATTAAATTAAATCGTTAAAGTTTTTTATCGAGAAATTTTGAAAAAAATAAACAAAATAGTTGTTTAATAATAAAAAAAAATGAATTGAAATAAAAAATCTTTTAACACAACAGACTTTATCAGTCGTATTTATTAGATTTCCTTAGAACACTCTTGGACAGTTGTCCAACTAGCCACTGTCTAAATATTTGGACATCTCCTTATTTATAAAGGCATTCCAACAGCTGTCTAAATATGTTCTCAAACACTCACAAACATCCCTGTAATCTGTCAATTTCGTGAACATTTGGATACGTTCAATGAACATTTCATTTAATTTTGAACTTTTTGTGCATTGAACTTACCCACTTTAGAATAGGTTTGGACATCCCATTTCAGTGTCTAAGTTAGACTCTCGATGGAACATGATTATAAATAAGGTTTTGGAGTTGGACAGCTGTCCAAAGTTAGACATACTTTGGAAACATACTTTGGAGACATACTTAAAAACGTAAAAACAAAATAAAGGCTTCAATTTTTTAAGAAATTTTTAGTGAAACCTACATATCGACGGTTAAAGAGCAAAAGTCGTTTTTGCATGTTTTTTCAGAAATCAAAATAAAAAACTGCCAAATTTTGTATGGCGATTTATGGTAAAAGGCTGTTTTTTTCTGTAAAATGTTCAGAACAGCATTGTTACGGTGAAATTACCAAAAGGTGCGTCTGATTCGCAGATTTTTTTGCATTAATATTTTTTTTTTAATTTTTCGACTTATACGAGGTCTTACACTTTAACTGTCGATATATATACATACATGAATGAGTTTTGAACGTTAAAAAAAAACATTCTTTGCGATAAAATTTCTTTAAAACTTCTTTATAATATCGCAATCATAGACCAAGATCCAGCAACGGTATATTTAAATCAAGGATGAAACGTTGGTCACAGTCAAATTTATGGCTATTAAATACACAAAAACGCCAAACTTACACTCCGGTTCAATCGATGAGGCGTTTATCTTTTTCAAAACTTAAAATAAATACATAATTGATCGAATCAGAGTGTAAGACTCTCGTTTTTATATTTGATGGCCGTACTATAACTGTGACCATATGTTAAGTAATTCCGTTTCTAGCGCTCTCTTTATCGAATATGTATCTTCTTATAGGACCATGCATATCCATCAGGCCGTCCCTGTGTGACGGCAATGACAATGATTCAATAAATAACAGTTGCCTTACAATGAAGAACAAAATCTCATTTGCAGGACAAGAGTCATATAATCTTCAAGTAAACTATTTGCCTACAAGTACCTAGAATTTTTCTATCGACTGCAATAATTGCAGGAAGACAGCTTTTAAGCAATTGTAAACACTTTTCCGTCTGATTGCAATTGAAATTCTAAAAAAAAAAAAAATGGAGACTCAATGACGACATTGATTGCAATAATTGTATTCATTTCAAGAGAACCCTTTTTTTGTTTTAAACGAAGAAAGGCGAAAGAAATAAAGGAAATATAAATGTTTTTTAAGAAAAGTGGCACAAAAAATAAAAGTGCCAGAAAAAAAAATATTTTTTTTTTCTAGAGTGCCAGCAATTAGTGGAGGCTTTCTGATGCAAAGAAATATAAGAAGAAAGTAGTTTCATAATACTTTTTTTTTCCATTCTTAGTATTGTAGGTATAGGAATACTTCATGGATTGGTCTTGTTTGGTGCGCTTTTGATTCATGAAGTGATCATTTTAATTCATTCTTCATGGATGGGTTATTTTTGTCAACTGAACAATTTGCTTTTAAATGTACTGTGCCATAGACTAAGTTGAAAAAATCCTGAAACAAATATTTAAATATAGTTTTGCTTTCTTTAAAGAAACTAAATTGAATGCTGAAGTTAGTGGAATCCAATCTGAAATAATTTTTTGTTATTTTAAAATCTTATGGTCGTATTTATAAATGTTGTCTAGCTTTGGACAGCCGTCCAAGTTATAGATATACTTTTGTACTTGATGTTTAAGAGCTATCTAACTTCGACAACTCGGTTGTCTATCCCTTGGCTGATGTAACTTTTCATTTCATAAAATAAAGCGCATTCCCCACTATTTCGAAATATTTTGATCTATTTAGACACTGTCTAACAAAGTTAGTTTAAATTATGCTGCAGTGAATTTGAAGTCCATTCTGTCATCTAGCTATACGAAACTACTCAGGGCTTTTTCATTAGTTCTTGCGGTTTTCGGGTGGGGTCCTGTAACCTTGAGAATATGTTTTTGCCTTCCAATTTATTTTAATTCAAAAAAACACTGAACACAGCTGAACACTGCCACGTTTTACAGCCCCACCTATTGAACACGTTTCAAACTTCAAAATGTCAACTTTCAAAGAAAACTTTATATGCAAACGACGAGTACCTACATATGTACATATGTATGTATGTATAAAGAATATCAAAACGGCGCAATCCAGCGCAATTGGGTAACGGAGCTAGGTGCTCGTGGCCGCCATTTCTACCTACATATATGTATATGTATAAATAAAGAACAAAATTAAATATAAGAAAAGTGGGTGTGGCAGTAGGCGGACTTTAAAAAAATTACACATGTCATGCTTTAGGTTTAAGAGATTTTAAATACAAAATCTCAACTGTCTATGGATGTTTAGTAAGGGGGAATCTCAGATATAAGAAAAGTGGGCGTGGTAGTGAGCAGATATCCAAACAAAAAACTAAATAGTTCATGGTTTTGTGTTAGATTTAATATAAATTTTCAGACGTTAAAAGAAATCAACTCTAATATAATACAAGTGGGCGTGGTATTGGGCGGGACAATTAAAGCTTTAGGTTAAGGAAAGCTTGGTTACGTCATGAGAACGTTCAATTAGAAAAAAAAAAACAAAAATATGATAAAAATGGGATAGGCTGTGGGCGGATTTTACTCAAACTCTCTGTATAATTGGACCAATCGTTAAAATTTCATCAAAATTGGTTTAGTAGTTTTCGAGTCTATAAGCCTCATATACAGACTTATACAAAAAATAGAGAGTTTATGTAGATATTAAATACGAATATAGATAGGTGCAAATACAACAATATGACTTTTTTATTGTTCTAATCTGTAACTTCTATCCTTTTGTCACAGAAGGTCCCTTCCAATCCGATGCTCTTTTGGTGCCCGAAGGCTGTCTTTTCGATCACATTCACAATGCATCACGATGCTGGCCTTTTGTTAGGTGGAATCAGACCGGAGCTGCAGCATGCCAAGAACGAGGCATGCAAATGCGAAGCTTTGCAATGCTTCTTCCATGTGGAATCTCATTGTTTTCTGGAGTTGAATTTGTATGCTGTCCAAAACATTTCAAGGGTAATTATATAATCTGTCGTATAACCAACTGATATTTAAAACTTGTGCTTTTAGAAGAAATTCGTGTAAAGAAAACCGATTTGCCAGTTGTGGTTCCTGAGGAGATTGTTTCGGCCGATGATGATGACTCGAACTATTCGAAAGACTCAGCTGACGATGACGACGATGAGATCATGAATGATGATGAAGATGATGACATGGTTGCCGATGAAGCAGCTGAAAATGATGCCGCCGCTGACGAAGGAAATGCCGAATATGACTCCAATGAAGAGCTTGAAAACTACGAAGATCTAGATGATCAAAATGATGAAGCATGGGATTCGAATGCTAATGCCAATGGCAATGCAAAACCCAAAACAACAGAAACTTCGAAAGTAGCCTCTTCGTCGGAGACCTCTGCTCAAGTTGTCATCACAAAACCATCATCAGCAGATGCTATTCCCTTGCCACCACAACAACCCCCATCGACTAGTCAGCCTACAGCTGATCCATACTTTACTCACTTTGACCCTCACTATGAGCATCAGAGCTACAAAGTAAGTCAGAAAGTAAGTGATCCTTTTTCCATTTCAATTTCACGATATGACATATTCTAAAACAAGGAAGCCCAACAGCGCCTTGAGGAAAACCACCGAGAGAAGGTCACCCGTGTGATGAAGGATTGGTCAGACTTAGAGGAGAAATACCAGGATATGCGATTGGCTGATCCAAAGGCAGCACAAAGTTTCAAGCAGCGCATGACAGCTCGCTTCCAGGTTTGTAACTGTTTGTCAAGTTGTTTTTGTTTGTTATTTTGTAGTCGGGCTCCTGGTAGGTAGGGTCCATGTGTGTTACGTTATGTTGTCATTTTTGATATCTTGGTGTTCATGTGGACTCTATGGGAATGTAATTTTAGACTTCTGTTCAGGCACTCGAGGAAGAAGGTAACGCCGAGAAACATCAGCTCGCAGCTATGCACCAACAGAGGGTGTTAGCGCATATTAATCAAAGAAAACGTGAAGCTATGACTTGCTACACTCAGGCCCTTACCGAGCAACCACCTAACGTAAGACCATTCTCCGATTTTAGTCTTGAGGATGCTGAACCATCGTACTTTCCTCCCCAGGCTCACCATGTCGAAAAGTGTCTGCAAAAGTTATTGCGAGCTCTGCATAAGGATCGTGCTCATGCTTTGGCTCATTATCGTCACCTTTTGAATTCGGGAGGTCCAGGTGGACTTGAGGCTGCTGCATCTGAGAGGCCACGTACTTTGGAACGTCTCATTGATATTGACCGAGCTGTAAATCAATCAATGACAATGTTAAAACGCTACCCTGATCTCTCGTCAAAGATCTCACAATTGATGAATGATTACATTTTGGCATTGAGAAGCAAAGATGATATTCCCGGATCAGCATTGGGCATGAGCGAAGAAGCTGAAGCTGCCATTTTGGATAAATATCGCATCGAGGTAGAACGTAAGGTTTCCGAGAAGGAACGACAGCGATTGGCAGAGAAACAGCGAAAGGAACAACGAGCAGCCGAAAGGGAGAAATTGCGAGAGGAGAAACTCCGGATGGAAGCAAAGAAAATCGATGAACTTGTAAAGACACAAGCTGACCAAGAATTACAAGCAAAGGAAGCCAAAGAAGCAAAGGATGTTATCACAGTTGTAGATCCAACAAAAATGTCACATAGCGAGAAGGAGACAACACCAGAAGAATATAGTGATGCGACAGCAAGGTACATACTACATATACAAAGATTCTATACTTAAAATGTGAACTTCATTCTAATAAATTAATTTGTATATAGCACCAAAACTCAAACTGTATTACCGACAGTCGATGATGAGGCCTTGCAGCGTGCTGTCGAAGATGTGGCAGCAGCTGTTGCCCATCAAGAAGCTGAACCACAAATGCAACACTTCATGACACACGATTTGGGTCATAGGGAATCGGTAAAAAGAAATATTTTTTAGAAATTTTAAAATTTTTATTAACTTTTTTTATTTTGCAGAGCTTCTCTCTTCGTAGAGAATTCCATACGCATTCCCCCAGGGAAGGCAGAAATGTTTACTTTACGTTATCATTTGCTGGTATTGCATTGATGGCAGCAGTATTTGTCGGTGTTGCAGTGGCCAAATGGAGAACATCACGCTCACCACATGCGCAAGGCTTTATCGAAGTTGACCAGGTAGGTTATAGAAAATGAAAATCTTAAAAGCTGTCTTTGTTGTGAATTTAAAATTCATTCTTTAATACTTTAGTGGTTTTATGAGAAAAAAACGTTTAAAAATTTAAATTTAAAACGTTTCAACTGATTTTGAGAGTCTAAAATAGTATTGTGTACCGAAATTTTGAAAAGAAAATATTTCAATTTTATTTTATTATTATTTTATTTTATTTTTTGAAAACTCCATATTTCGAAAATTTCTATTAAACATGGTATCAATTGTTTTTGTGTCAAACAAAATTTCAGAAGCTGGTTTATCAATTATAATTTTTGATTTTTAACATTTTTTCAGTTTAAACTCTATAGTTGCTTGCATATACATACACTGCCGGTCATTTGAATAGGCTCACACATTTTCCCCACTACTACACTTGTGTTAATTAATTAATTTTATTTTATTAAATAAATTAAATTACACAAATTTGTATAATTTATGTACATGGCAAGTGCATTTATTAACATTTATTTTGAGAGAAAAAACTAACTGAAAAAATACACTGTTGCTTTGATTTATTTGATAACTTAATTTTGTAGGCCATTTGAATAAGTTCACTAAAAATAGTCTAAGTTTACGTGTAACTGTGCTTGTGAATCCCCCTGTTTTGTTTCTTTTTATTGTGATTAATTTTCACAATTGGTTTTAAAATGGTCGTGGAAAATCTTTAACGGAAGAAAAAAATGTTAAGTCTAAACCTTCAGTTAATCGGGGAAAAAACATGGACATATCAACAAAAAAAAGTTATCAATTTCATGCGAAATGAGTTGAGCTATGGAAAAAAAAATGAAAAAAGTACGTACGCAGCTACTACAAAGGCTGATAGATAAGCATTCATCAAGCTGCATCAAGTTTTCACAACTCTGCTTCAAAGATATTAAAAACAAAAATTGACGTGACTTGGATTCGGTAAATCTTCTTATTGGAAGTGCTAAATGTTTGAAAAAAATGTAAATTAAAAAAAAACACCGCTCAATGCCACTCGCGAAGAAATATACACCTTAAATGCACCCTGTCGAAGTAATATGTTGTGGAAAACCGCAACTTATTGCTTTTGGAGCTAACAGACGAGCAAAACTAAAAAGACAAAAGAAGGAGACGTGCTCATCTGTCCCTTCCAAATAATTTTTTTTGCAAAAAACACGACTATTTTCATAAATTCATTTTTAAAACTGTGTTTGTTTAACAAGCACGTAAGCTATACGCATAACAACTAAAATTGTTAAATAAAATGAATAAATTGTTGGTGCTCGTGTAAGCCTACAGGGGTATCTAATACCTCTTGTGAAAAAGTGACAAATCCTCCAAGAGTTTTTCTTGTCATTAAAAAGTGCTTCTCCCCGTTGAATTCTGCAGAAAATTGTAGGTTTCTTTCGTTCCTGTAATAAGACGCACATATGAATGTTGCAACCTAACAAAAAGTGTTCATACAAAAGCATAATTCCAATGTGCATACAAAAAAGCAGGCATGAGTGCATGCAGCACTGATACATTTTGAATATTTTAAACATTCTAATTTCATATTTGAATCAAATTATAAGGAATATAATATAAGATTTTACATTCTATCTTTTCAGACTGCAGCATTGCCCGTGACACCAGAAGAAAAACACGTTGCGAACATGCAAATAAATGGCTACGAGAATCCAACTTATAAGTATTTTGAAGTTAAAGAATAAACCACATTCTCTTAATAAGCGAACAAAATAAATAATATAAAAAAAAAAAAAAAAAAAACCAACATCATCAGTTCTTATTTTTCATAAGAAACAAAAAAGCTAAAAAAAAAACAAATTCTATTTTTATTGTTTGTTGTTCTTGTTTAGAATTATGTGTATCAAAAAAAATATATATTAACTAAGATGAAAAAATTAAAAAAAAAACAAAAAACTCAAAACACACTCAATATACTTATTAGTTTTATTTTTTAGTTTAAACAAAAAAAAAACAAAAAATATTACTCTCATAATAAGTTAAAGCAACTACCTAAGAGAAAACAATAATAGCATAATAATTTATTTAATTAATAAAAAAAAAAAAAACAAACTTTTAAAAAGGTCCTTGCTGTGAATTTCAAAACAACAAACAAAAATCATTTACCAAAAAAAAAAAAAAAACAAAAATACAAACATATAATTCATTCTAGTCATACTAGATTTAATTTTTTTTTTATTTTGTTTTTATAAATATCTTTTTGTTCACCCATTTATTTTAATTGTGTGATAGATTATGATCTCAAAATTTTTGAAATATATTATTTTTCAAAACTCAACTATTTAAAAAATCTCTCCAAATTTGAATAAAAAAAAGGAAAAAAAATCGTTTCAAAAAATGTGGAGAAAAGGCAAAAATAAAAAAAAAACAGAAATCAAGGATAATAAGTTTAATATTTAAATATACATAGATATTATAATTATGTAATAAAGAAAGAAATGCTAGGATATAGGCTAAAAATACATTGAAATGAAATTTAACAAAACAAAAAAAAAATTGGTTTTTACATGTAAAATATGAAACTCTCAACAAAATAAATTAAAAAATATTTTTTTTTCTTTTGTCAAACCACTCTTTCCATCACAAAACAAAAAAACAAAACAAAAAGCAAACAAAAAAAAAAACATCCCAATGTGCGTTGTCCCAAATGATTGATTAAATGTGTGTGTATTTGTATATGTTTACCCCTGTTGTTTTCCTTCCCCCACTCCTCGCCCCAAAAAAATAAAACCGTTAAATCCGCAATAAATGCAATTTTTTGTAATAAAACAAAATAATATTAAATAATTGTAATTTCTTATTATATAATGTAATACAACAACTGATTCAAACATTTACAAACACATTTTTACTTAAAATCACACTTTTTTCAATACAAACAAAAAATTTATCACACATAATAACTTTTTTATTAAAAAAAAATCAAAAAAATGTAAATTTATAAAAATTGGCAATACATACATATAATTTTTAATTATATTTATATACATATATCGATTTGAACAACAATATATACATACATATGTATGTATTTGGACGAATAATGTTTCGATGATACTGTTGCGAATTAAGGGCTTTTTGGGACACGTTTTTGGAATGATTTGAAGTACTGAAGTTAGTTTTGGTTTTCCTCAATCTTTGAAAGAAGAGCTTATCAATTTTCCACAATTCTCATGAATGACCATCAGTTAAGAAAAAGATTTCATCAGTGGCTGTTTTCGAAAATGTCAAATCAAAGACAGTTTGACTGGCAAATGATTGTCATTGATTCAGAAATTACAATTATCAAATGTCAAATAGGATCATTTTCGAAAACCTCTTCTGTGTCAAAATGCATTTGCATAATGTTCTTGATAGCAAACTGCAAACGTTTTTTGTTAGAAAACGAAAACGAAAACTCAAACTCAAACTGCTTACGCATTCTATTCGATAATGCAGTTGGCTCTAGTCAATATTTGAAAACGCGTCGTTTAGTAAAAATCTGTTTAGTAAAAAATCGACAAGATGATTTCGTTTGAATACGTCCAATTTACTTTCGAAAAAATCTAATTGAAGATTAAAAACTTCCCGATTGTAATTTTTCCGTCAAATTGACGTTTTTGAAAAAAAAAAAAAAAAAAAAAAGAAAAAGAAAACGTTATCTGCGTCCAAAGTGCATATTCATTATTTTAAACTATTGTTGAATGGGCTTCAGGTCAAATGAAAGTCCCTATTACACGATGATTCATTGCGTCTGACTCTTTTCGAACATGATGAGTGCGAAAGAGAAAAAAGATGAGACGGAAGACCAGTTGCCCTGTGAGTCGTGGGCCAAGTTTTCCGAGACTCTTTTTGACGTTTCTATTTATATAACTTTATTTTGATGATTTTCAAAGAGAAATTCGAAAAAAGAGTCAGACGCAAAGAATCATCGTCTAATAGCGTGTGAAGAGTCAGACGCAAAGAATCATCGTGTAATAGCGTGTGACTCACAGGATGATTTTAAAAGAGAAATTCGAAAAAAGAATCAGAGGCAAAGAATCACCGTTTAATAGCGGACAGACAAATATTTTCTTTTTGTGACACACATCTGCACCACAGATTCTGTTTTCGAACATGTGACTTAAGACAACTGCATTATCGAATAGAATGATAATAGCCATGTTTTATTGCAAGCCCGGGGGGAATTGGATGAAAAAAACGACGGAAAAAAACGACGTCGGTGCTAAACAATTAACATGTTAAATGCAACAACAACTAATCCCGGAGAAATCTCGGGGTTTAACTTAAGCGCACCGAAAAACTGTGTTACCGGCATGAATTGCATACATGTTATCGATAGTTTGTATGAAAACTCCATGTTTTTTACTGTCATGGCGTCGCTAATCCCCGCTGTCGTTTTTTTCAACCAATTCCCCCCGGGCTTGCAAAAAAACACGCCTAATGCAATCAAAATATTTATTTACGTTTTCGAACAAAAGAATTTTGCAGTTGTGCATTTAAGAACATTTTGCAATAAATTTTTGACGCAGATGGAATTTTCAAAAAAGGTTTGAGGAGTTCAAAAAACGTGTGGCACATTTTTTGAAAAGCAAAATAGTACTATTTTCACCTATTTCTACATTTAAACTTAAAAAAACATCATTTTATATTCTTAAAGTATCTAAGCTTTCCAAATGGTGACTCAACCCGTTTTCGAAAACTTCAAATCAAAGTCAGTTTGTCCAATAAATAATCATTTTGTATGAAGCAGAAGTAACAATTGTTAAAAATGGAATCCCTGACTGGTTTTCCAAGCTCATTTAATATATTATTCGAAGAAGAAAGTATCTCGATTCTTTTACTGCACAGATTAGCTGCAGATGATGTTTTCGAGCATTAATTTGGGACATTTCGACATTTCGAACAGAAGACTTTTTGAACGATGTTCACATTGGATTGCCTCCGCCGACTTGCTGTTGACGTCTTTGAGCTTTTTCTCAGTCCCACTTCTTGAGAAGAAAGAAATGCCTTTCATGGCAAACTCTTTCATGCCATGAATTGGGAGTGAGATAAGTGTACAGAAAGGTCAACAAAAGTTGGAAGAGCAAGTCAAATGTGAACACCGTCTTGAATTTAAGAATATTTTGCAGAAACATGTTTGACGTGAATGACGTTTTCGAAAACGTCATTTGATTCGATTATTGGTTTGCAGATGTTTAAAAATACTGCTTACTTGAGTAATCACGCATTCGCGGACGAAGTTTTTATGCGTAAGAGCGATTGTTATAACAGCTAGAATGACAAGTTACACCACTCTGTCAATCTGCAATGAGAATTCTAATCAAACTTGACCAAAAAGTACTCTATAATTTTGGTGGAAAAAAAATCTCATACCTCTTGTGACAAACCCTCTTGTACTAAATAGATTATCTCTCATCTTAGGCGTTCGGTTCAAATTGGTTGGGCAGAAAATTGACTATCAACTTGTTCACGGGAATAGGTGAGATTTTTAAGTCACTAGGCCCTGGTTCTTCACGACCCGGTACGAAATAAAATTTATAATAAAACATGTTTTATTCAGAACTTCTTACACTCTTTAACTAGATATGAAGCGGATCTTCACTTGAGCGGGGCTACACCGAATCGTGGCTGCTTGTGCGACTGAAAGTAGAATTTTTTTCTTTAAAGAAACCAACTACATATGGTCAACAATTGATACTTGTCTAGTTTTCAGGAATCTATAGCCGGATCTTTCTAAGAAAAAACAAAACAGACTACTTACTCAACTGTCGCTATTGGTTGGAATCGTTACAGGTCTCAAGTAAATGGGGAGTAGAACTGGCTAACGTTTATTGACCCACTGAGCTAGTTCGCTCGTGGCCGCCATTTCAACTTACCTGCCTACCTAGATCTGGCTTACGCAGAGGATGTCAGGATGAAAAAACGAGAATAGCCCGGTCTGGCTCTATCAGACTAGAAAATTAGGCCTCGGAAAATACTTTTTGAATAAACTGAGACATATAACAAATATTCCTCTAAGGAACAACCTTAAATTCATTTAGAATTCAGGATGGTTCAGGGACGTCTAGTCCTTCTTTCCTGTTTCTATACTGCTTTTTCTACATTCTGTGGAGCAGAATGAATTTATTGGGATGACGGTGCACGTCAATTACGAAATCTAGAATGTGGTCAAAATCGCATGTCAGTGATGCCAAAGAAATGTATTTTGCATGCATTCAAACCTTATGCATGTGTTCTTACAACAGCAGAACTAGAAGTTTCAAGAAAAGAAAAGCTTATTTTAAACTTTTGTCATTACATTTCATTCATTGAAGGAAAGTAATATTTTGATAAGCTCTGAAAAAGTCCGTTCAAAACGTTAACCGTTTAGACGGAGATCAAAATTTTATGGAAAACCAAAAACAGTTATCAATCATGGTCGCATTCAGTCTTAAGACATCTATAATCGTCCAGAATAATGCAATGCACTTAACATTTGTGCTGTGAAACGTATAAGAAAATTCAAAAATTTTAACAAGATATATTAACAGTTATTAAAATACAACAAATAATAAAAAACTAAAATAATAATTTTAACTAAGCAAACAAACGAAATAAAATTCTTATATATACATCAATACAGAATATTTATTGAATGCTTTTTAAAAAAAAATAAAAACCAAATTTGAAAACAAATTATAAATAAAAAAATAATACTTAACAAATAAAAATAATAATAACAATAATATAACATTATCTTATTCACATTATTTTTGTATAACAAAATTATAAACATATAGAAAAAAAATAAAAGTAATAATAAACACTAAAAACATATTTACAATGCTGCCCTCCAAGTTTTTTCAACAAAATAAAAAAAAAATACAAAAGACCTTTAAAATTTCTCATATATTTATATATATCTTATTTATAAATAAATATATATAGATATTACCTTGCCTAAGCCCTGAGCTGCTGAAACACAAAAACCAAACAAAAAAATATATCACCTTAGTTGCACCACAAGAATCTTAATTATAAGATTTAAAAAAAATAAATCATAAAATTTTTAAAATTGTGGCTATACTCTCTCTCTATCTCTATGAATATGGATATTAAAAAACAAAAATAAATTGCTCGTTAACAATACCCCCGCCGCCGCTAAAACTCCTCCTCACTCCCCATGGTAGGAACAAAATTTAACAAAATATAACTTATCTACATCTAAACTTTCTTTGCATATTTTTCATTTTTGTTTGTTTTTAGTGGATAAATTAAAATACATTTTCTTTTTGATTCTTAATTTTTACAAAAACAAAAAAAAAAACTTGATAAATATTCAAAATTAAATAAATAAATAAATAATAATAATATAAAAAAAACATCAATGATTATATGAATATATATACATATATAAATCATTGAAAAATCAATTCGTCCTCTTTTATGAAAATAAGCTTAAATAAAATAATAAAAAAAACGTTAAGAGTATAAGAGCGTTTATCATATAGTTTAGCACAATATATTTTATAAAGAGAAAACAAAAAAAAAATAAATAAACATAATTAAAACAAAACAAACAAAACAAAAAATAAAATAAAAATGCAATGTAAATGTATTCATATGTTCTTTTTTATATATAATTATTATGTATAATGAATATATATGTATGAAATATATTTATCTGCTCGATCTATGCATTTTTCTTTTGTATATTTATGCCAAAATGCATATTAAATAACAAAGCAAAAATGTCTATTCGTTTTCATAAATATATATAAAATTATATATATACTTCTTTACAGAAATTCAAAAAACAAACAATTGGGTTTAAATATATATATATATATAATATATATATATAATCTAAAAAATCACACAACAACAACAACAAAATATGATTATGATGATGACATATATAAAAAAACTAATATGTAAGTAATATTTCATTATATTTTGCAATTTATATTGAGAAGTTTAAAAAAAGAAAAAAAATCATTATTATAATAAAAAATAAAAATAGTAAAACCAACAAAAAAAAAACAACAAAACTAAAACTCAACTCAAAAACTCAAGAAAAAAAATGATGTACTTATAACACAGTATGGATGCGCATTGCTTTCTTAAAAAAAATACAAAAAATAGTATATAAACAAATTATAAACAAGAAAACAAAAAAAAAACAAACCATTATTTGTTTCTCAATATTATTTTATATTCAAACACTCATAAACAATATTTGTGTATGTACATTCAAATAAATAAGTAAGCAAACCTGTGCTGATTAAAGAAATAAACAATAAAAAACATCATGGTATTCGTCTAAATTTATTCACAGGGCTGCCTAGTTTAAGTGCATGTGGTGTTTTATTTTAAAGAGACAATCTTTCTACCCAACATTTGACCAACTTTTTGAGAAGCGACTTTGTAAATACGCAGAATAAAAAATTAACAGTCTGTGGAAAAAAATAAATTAAAGCCCAGGAAAATTAGACAAAAAAATTACCAAACTTAAAAAAAGTCAATCAAAGCTGAATTTTGGTGTAGAGCGTTGTTTTGACGTCTTAAGTATATTTTTTTATATAGTAGATAGGTTTAGGTCAGGAGGGTTGATAGCACGGCAAGCCGAACTACCTCACTTGGATCTCAATGTATCCATTTTGCTCCCCAGGGAGTAGAAAATAAGGGTATAAGGAAGGGTTCGGAAAGGAGCTTATGTATGAGGTGCCTCCCTGGGGTCCTACTATGTAACTTACTTCTACTTTCGAATCCATTCGAAAGTTGTTTTCAATGATTATTTTAATTGGTAATATGTGTGAAAGTGGGATCAAATTTTGGTACTTTCGACTTTTTGCCACAGAATATTCAACTAGCGGTGTTCTATTTCCGTTTATATGCGTTTGCCTAAGAACGAGCTGAGATTTTTCGAATTCGAACATTTTTATTGTAGAATCGAGTTACATAGTTGGGGCCCTGAACCATCTCGAATTCTGGATGAATTTAGAGATGTTTCTCAGAGGCAAAAACGAGATGTCCCCCAGATCATTCAAGAAGAATTCTCCAAGGGCTGTCTTTCTGGTTCTAACTAGGCTGGGGCATTCGCAGAGGAAGTGACAGGAGCCCTTTTTCGCCTCTTCATCTTGACACCCTCTGCATAAGTCAGATGTGCTGATGCCCATTCTGCTCATATGGGTTCCCATTGAATTGTGACCTGTTAGGATTCCAATCAAGAGGGACAATTGCGGTCTGCCTAGAGTAGATAGGGTAGATATATCTACCCTAAATTGGGCTCATTTTTAGGAAGTGAAATTGAGATATTGTATAGGAATTCGAAAGACAAAAAATATGAACGACTGGATCGCACAGCAGAGCAAGTCTTGTGGTTGCAACTTAAATATGGCTACATGTTTAATTTTTAATAACAAAATGTTTAAAAAGTCAGAAATACTAAACAAAAATATTTTCGTTTAATTTTGTTTAAAAATATTATGCTAAAAACTTTTAAATGCAATATAGTGGGAATTATTTAGCAACACTTTATTTGAAAACTATGAAAAATCTAAACGTTTTCTTACAAATACTTTGATCATTACAGGTACACGCGACGTTTAATCAAAATTGTTCGAACCGTTTTCGAGAAACTTTTAAATAGCCGGAATTATTGTAAAGCAGCTACCCGATTTATATGAGCTAAACCAAAAATTCGGATTTCTTTCCATAGGGAATTACATAAAAATGCTCTGTAGTGAATTTGAAGCAAATCGGCTCCAGCTCAAATTACAGTGGACACACGGAGGCAAAAACCAACGGACTCCTAAAACATTGTGCATATGTATGTAGTATTAATTTTAATTACAAACTCGAAATCTTTTTTATACGAAACCAATATTTGCCTTAGTGAGCAAGTAAAAATGTTAAGTTACAGATTTTAGCTTATGCTGCATTTTTTTGTAAGACGAATACAATTTGAGAAATTTAGATTAGTTTTTTTTGTAATGTACTTATACTTTTTTCATATTCAGCCCTATGGCGAAAGATATTTCCCCGGAGTTTTTTCCCATTTTGGGAAATTTGCTATCGCGAATCATCTTGGGAAAATATTCTTTTCAGCAAAAAAACTATCGTGAATAATTTTTCCAGGGAACTTTTTCCTTATGTCAAAGCAAAAATGTCCTCAAGTAAGTTCTTGGGGAAAAATTATTTCGTAGGAGATTTGCAATTGAAAATATTCTTTCCCCTGAATTTTTTGTTTTTCCGGGAAAAAAAGTTCCGATTTAGTTTAGGCGATAAGGCTGATCTCTGTGTTTATAGATGGCAAAAGACACGATTAGAAACGTTTTTCTCAATATTTTTCTTACGAAAAAAGTTACACAGTTTTTTGTGTATAATTTAAGGTCGAATTGCCTTAACATTTCCTTAAAAAGCCATAATTTTAAGATACTTACAAGAAACTGAATTTTCCAATTTCACCTTAAAATAAACATTAAAAGCAGCCTACTTTTTAGGATATGTTAATTAAGAGGTCAATACAAACCTCTACACCAAAATCCAGCTTTGTCTGTCCAAATATAATTTTACTGGAATATCAGCAGTGATACCAGATGAAAAAAAATCTACCCCATACAATTTTGGACCCATATTTTAACAAGAAGAAAAACACAAAATTTTTTTTTAATTTTATTCTCAGCTCATTAATTCATTGCTTCAAATGAAATTAAAAGAAACTTAAATTCATTCACAGGGGATTTGAGATAAATTGGTCGATAGGTGCTCAGGTTAATGTTTTATGAAGTACTATGTGTGTTCTTAATAATGGTAAGAGTTTTGGTATACATACACAGAACACACCAACTTATACTTCGATGTGTATAATGACGTATATAGAAATACATAGGTTATTCAATTATTGTTAGGTACTTTTTGATAGTGTATACAATTTTCCACTAGATTAAATTTTAGAGTGTGAATTGGATTTGAAGTGCTCTCATACGTATTTTATTCAATGAATATTCACGATGTTTAAAAATTTTAATTTGACTGGTTTTAAAAATAATAGGTACCCAGATTTCCCCCTACCGATAAAAAGAAACACTAAATCTGTTTACACGTTTTTACATACAGTCCCCCCAAAAAAATGCTCTATTCGTACCCAAATATCCGGCTGAATAGTCCAACGCAATAACCATCATTCGAAGGGAAACTCAAAACTTCTCAGAATTAACGCTAATTTTTTTTGAACCATGTTAATCAATACTCGAACTAAAATAATTTATTCAAGTTCAACGCCAATACAAGTATAGCGGATTGAATTTTGTGCTCAAAACTAAATAAACTCGGATCTCGAGGAAACCAAATAAATTCTAATAAAACTAAACACCTTTAAACAAAATTAAAAAAAAATCCTTCAAAATATTTAATTAAAAGAAAATATATTAGCATTTTTTTAAGAATTACAAATACATACATATGTATTTTTTTTAATTGTCATGTGAAATATTAGCTGTGTCCGTGTACCTCGAAGCGTTACTGTCCGAAAATACACGAACGCCTTGAACCAAAATATTTGCCACTTTTTAAATTTCAACAAAGTAAAAAAAGCAAACAAAAAAACCAAGCGGCAATATTGAAATTTTCATTATAACTTCTCATTCTTTAGTAATTTAATGATAAAATTTGCATTGCAAATATTTACAAATGAAAAATAAACACTAAACAGGAAGATCACTTAATTTTTTTTACTAACCCAAATTCGATGAAGACCAGAAGAACAGAATTTAAAAAAAACACAGATTTAAAATAAAATTCACAAACAAAGTTTCTTAAATTAAATATTTTATTAACTAATTTTTGTTCACTTATTTTTATTGAAATATTTCATTTTTGTACATATGTATGCATGTATATGTAAATGAACTAATACAAAAATCCACTTCTGCTCATTCTTGACATTTCGACAGTAGTAAAAATTTCAAAATTGAGTCTGACCCCCTCCGCAGCTCATTCATCGAATTCTGTAATCAGGGGGATGTGTAAATTCTTAAACATCAAACATTTGCTTTGTTGCGGTGCTGATGCACAACGCAGCTGATACTGATGCAATACATCAGCAACTACGCATCAGGAATTTTCTTGATTCTGGTTTGCTTTCAGTTTGCGCATTATTTGACGCAAGTTTGCAATGGCTAATTTTTACCCTAAAACTGATGCTGGTTTGAAGGGCTTATTGATTGTTTGACACGAGTGATTGTGCATCATCTCTGCAACGACACGTTTGTGAATTTACACATTATTTTCAACGAAAACATAGACCGTGTTTCCACTAGTAGGTACTAGGTAGTAGGTACCTACTTACACATACATTTTTTTAAACCAACATTTTAAAAGTCGTTTTCGAGATAAATAAAATAAATTAAGTTACTAAAAAAGATTATGTTTTTCTTGAAAATGGCTTCAGATATTTCGATACAAAATAATATAGACCCATTTTTTAAATTTCTGTCTTTTTGGCTAACCGAAATATGTACGCATACAAATTCGAAAGTAACCCTTTATCTAATAAAAAAACCTATAACCAAAAATTTCCAAAATTCAATAGCTTCAAATACACAACCCGATTTGAACGATTCAACATTTTATTATTTTTGGATGGTTTGACATTGTGGGGCACAGCCTTCATCGCCCTCCACTATCACCTATGCATCGCCTCCATCCACCACTTTCACCACTACCACCTGACGACAATTACGGTTGGTCGCTTTTGTAAGTCTCGTATATCTGTCTCGTCAAAATGGAAAGGGATATCTACCTATCTAACCAAAGGATTTAAGTTTGAGTCTAGAAGCTACTAAAGATTTGCAGCGAAAATTCAGTTTTATAAATTTAAAATGTGATTTTTCAATTTTTATTTTTTTGCCGAGACCGCCGAGACTCTTGTTAAATTTCAATTCCTCGCAAAAGGCAGTAACCCGTGAAAAACATTTCTGTTTTTAGGTGGCATATAGGCTGGGAATCGAACCCAAGACCTTCGGCGTAACAATTCTACGCACTAGCCATTATACGGCAAGGGCTATAACTATACTAATTCGACTCTAGTGATTTTTAAATGAAAACTTGGTTTATAAATACGTTATACCTACTGGCATTATGTTCGGTGGAAATAGTTTTTATCGAAAACAAAAACTATCACTAGAGAAATTTTGGTGGAATTTAAAAAAAAGCTTAATTTTTAAAAATCTTATCTATCTATAGATACCTATCTTTATTTAAATTTGATTATGCATAAAAAAAATGTTAACAAATAATATAAAACCTCTCTTGTTGAGGACCATCATAAAAAAAGACTCGTTTACTACACCCTCTTCTAAAATCGCGACAGGTCGCTCGATTGGTTTTGGTTTCGTTGTCGTGCGTCGGTCGTTCGTTTGTTGCTTCACACATCACTCTTCAACTTAAGTATGTTCTTGAGAGCCTCTATTTCAATTTGAAGCACTTCATTATTATGGACTCGACAGCGATGGCTGTGATTTTTGATTTATTTGTGTTTTTATTTTTTTTTGTCAAAAGCTTCCAAATCATTTTATTTATATCAGATCATCCATAAGTGCTAATCATCATTTACAATGTTATTTTTTTTTTTGTTGCTTCAGCAATTAATGATTTATTAGGCTAAATGAACATTATTTAATTTTAAATCGATATAAGTAATCTTATACTTAGTCACCTATATCTATATCGCAACAAAACAACCTGGTACCTATACGGTAAGCTAGACAATATATATACAATCAATAAAGTAATAAAAGAGTCACTGGGTTTTAATTTTCCCATCGATAATACTTTGTATAAAGGTAAACCCGATAACTCTTCGGTTATTAATAATAAACTTGTCGGGTTAATAAAATATGTACGTGTCTATATTGTTGTATATAAAAGCATTATAAGTTAAGTCCTTTGATAATGATTTACATCAAAAGGGGAAAACTTCAAACTTTAACATTTAAACCTAAATAGAAATAAACTCAGGAATCCAATCCCGATTAATATCATTTCAACGCTTTTAACTTGCTAGACATAGAATGGTGTAGCTGTATAAAGTAAATAAACTGTTAATTATGAAAGTTGAAAGTACGAAAATGTTATAGAGATGCAATGTGCAATTGTAGTTAAAGTTGATCAAACTATAATACGTTTGTGTTCAAATGAAGTTATTCGTATATGCATTTTGTAGATGATAAGCTTGTTACTTTGTAAGTAAGACTCTACTGAGTTTGGTAAGAATATATAGAAAAGTACCAATGTATCCTACAACTTTTTGCATTTTAGAAATTTTCTATTCCAAAGTATTCTGACCTATAAGTTGCATGTTCAGTGAGTCTGACATGAAAAAAATAAAATAAGTATGGAACCGGCTGTAAGGAGCTTTGTGGTTCTGTAATTTGAAATTTTATCATATAAGGTCAGACCTCACCAGACACCAACCAACTTATTTTGATGTGAATCTGACTTCTATTGCTAAGACAAAAACTAATATAATATGTGAAGGTGACTGAAATCGACTCATTGTGTCGTTCAGTAGTCGTTAAAACAAATCACAAACTTATGCCTGTTGAATATAGAAATCTGTTATCTGAAATTTATTAAAAAACTACTGTGAAAAAAAAATGATTCAAATAGAAAAATAATATGAAACAAAAATAATTATCCAAAAATGATCAATCCGTTGAAAAATTTGTTATGTTTGACTATGGCCGTTTTGCCTCACTCTCACCATGAAGTGTGAGTGAGATAAAGTACAAAGACGTCAAAACAATTGGAGGAGTAAGTCTAATGTGAACACCGCCTAAGATATCTCCCAAAATAAAGCCATAGGTAAGTTTCGGGAAAGGTCAAGCCATGTGTGCAAAAAAGGTTAGTTATAATCGTTTCTTCGTCTTCCTATGTTAATATACTTACGTATGGCTTTGCAAATATCATTTGAAATTGCGGCAATTCTATCGTTGGGTGCTTGCTTATTAAACACTAGAATGTGCCCTAATATATCACCTACTAAATACTAAATACTTATATTATCGACAATTGAAATCAGTTTAAAAATTTTAAAAATTTCTAATTTCCTTCTTTTTAGTTAAAACAATTATTTGCTTCACTTTTTGGGACCAGAATTTAAATCTAAAATAAATCTTAATTTTATGAGAAAAAACTTTCAAAAATAGTTGTTTAAAAAAAAAAGTGTGAGTGCCGGGACTCACGGTTAAGATGTGTAAACATACGTAACGTAACGTGAATCAAATCAAGATCACAAGATACGTTACGTTTTTTTTCACCCTACCGCCAGTATAGATGTTTACACATCAAAAAATAATTTTTTATATATAAAATTTTGAAAACATTTTTACGAAACAAATTGGTACAAAAACTCTACAGTGTTTATTAATACGGTGTTTCAAAAAAAATCCATACCCAAATAAATATTAAAATATTAAAATATTTAATTAAAAAAAATAATTGTGGAAATTTGTTTAAAAAATCCAAATTTGTTTTTTAGCGCTTTTGAAGCTTTTGCGTACAAAATTTAATTAAAACCGGTTTAACAGGTTATGAGATACTCGAAAACCAAAAAAATGGTTCTATGATAGATCCGTTTGTAAACGGTAGATAAAACGTTTTTACAATAATATGGTAGATGGTACTGATATAAGTTTCCAGAAAATATTTTATAAAAATCGTAGGGGCTGTTTTAGAGAAAAATGAGATTTTAATTATTACGTTAAACACTTGTAGGGAGGTACCGTTATTTTTGGTTAAAAGAATAATTTTTATTTAAAATCTTCTAGATTATATCTATTAAAAAACTGCTGGGTGCTTAGTTAAATAAAAATCGATTAAGCCGTTTTCGAATTATTAAATTATCAAAAAAATGTTTTGAAACTTTTTTTAAAAATCCAAAACAAAAAAAATTTTAAATTTTGGTATATAATACTTTTAAAACTTTTTGAAACATTCTCCACAAAAAAAAATTGATCAAAATCAGTTGAACCATTTCTGAGAAAATCGAAAATCAAAAAAAAATTGTTATAAAATTTTTCGGAAACTTTTTTTTTATAAAATGGTAGCCGTTTTTAATTTTTTGCTTAACAAAAATGTACGGCAGCTATAGGCACTGTTAATTTTTGTCTTAAAAAAAAATTTAAAAAACGTGTCGGAGGAATGCCCAAAAAACGCTATGTACAAAGTTTAAAGAAAATCCATGGCCAGCCTTTTACGTTGAAGCCGAAAGGACAGACAGAATTACGAGACCCGCACTTTTTCGACTTCACTATTATCGTAATATCAAGTTTGGTCAAAATCTCAAGTAATTTTTTTTTTTACGAATGCATAACTTGACGTATTATAATACCTATCCCAAATATGGATCATAAACTCCCTCAGTGATCTTACATTGTATGTTCAGATCATGAAAAAGCAACACTCTGGATAAGATGAAAGTGTAACTATTAGATTTTGGTTTCATGTTTGGAGCGGATATAAGACTGTGAAAACACAGCCACCGACAACGCCTCGCTACACGTCATTCGTGAATCGTAAAATCGTGCGGCGGTTTCGTATCGTTTAGCTATATCCTTAAGAAATCTCAGATTGCAATATTGTAACAAAATCAGTCCAGCCATTAACGATATATGAGGTTTGAGTGTCCTATAAACACCACCATAGAAGAAAACCATGGGTTTCTTTGCTTATTTTGAGTCGAAAAACTTTAAAGTTCACTTCTCGTTTTCACTTTGTTACAAATGGTTTATATGATTTTGGGTCTCGTTGTTTTAAATTTTGTTAGTTGTTTTTATCCTTTAATATAATTTAATGAAATGAAAAAAAAATACGTTATGCTACAAATTTCTTACGAAAATTCAAATTATTTCCCTAAAACTATGTGTGTACGTAATTTTTAGAATTTCAAAAATGAAGTTAGTTAAAAGCGACGCATGACGCGACTCAAATCATAAAAATAATATAAAACATTTTTTTCATTTCCTAAAAATCCAATAAATCATCTACACTTATTACCTGAAAAAAACAGACATAAATTTGACTCACATTCTGTAACTGGGACCTTTAATAGTTTTCCGCTTAAATTTAACTCCTGTTTGTGATGTCACTGAAAAGTAAATAACATTTTTATGAATTCTTTGTTGTTAAATAAAAAAATAAAAATGGATTCAAAAAATTTACACAAGCTTCAGAAAAGCCAGCCATGTTTTCATTAAATAACTACAGACATATACTTTATCAAAAGAAATTGCTTGCTTACGTAATATAAATACTAATTAAATTGAAGAAAATAAAAATATGTAGGTACATCAAATAACAAACAACAATTTAAGTGCAAAATAAAATTAATTAAAACTTTTATTTGTTTTGTTTAATACATATATATATATTTTTTTGTGTCCAATAAAATTTCCTTCATTTTCTTAGACAAATAAGTAAATAATATAAAATTGCAATTTTCAAACCTTATTTTATCAATCATAATAAATACGTAGATACCTACCCACCTTCCTCTACCTTACCTACCTACTTAAATTTGTATTTAATATTGTCCCCATTTTATTTTATTTTATTCTATTTTTTTTTTTTTTGCAAATAAAAATCAGTTCAGTTATTCCCCCACTTATATACACTTGTCTTCGAAAAGTGCCTACATAATATCATCATATTCTGATAAACCCTCTAATGGCACAAATTGTCAGCGGACAGAAAAACCTTATTCAAACAAAAATCGTTATCGTAATATTATTTTTCTTATTTAAACAAGTAAAAAAAAGAAATATACCAAAATAAATATAAAATGTGTATCTCATGGCTTGTATCTACCTTACCTTACCTACATACATATGTATGTATATATATATAATTATTATCAGATTGATAAAATAAAATTCGCTGCACAAATGCACATTGCACAGCAGCACATAAATATGACAGTTGACAGAAATATTTAACTATGTGTGTGTGTGTCTACAATTCCTCATAATAAATATATTGGCCACGTATCGATTTCCGTTAAATAAATATTGACATATGACAATTCATAAAATTTATAGTTACTTATAGGTTATGAGTGACGGATTGATGTTTTAGGCTGTTAAGGCCTATTTTGCCTTAACGCACTAAAATTTAGTTGCATGCTATAAAAAATATTTAGGTGTACAAAAAATCTGTCTCAAAACTAAAATTAGTAAGATTTCGGGCTGAGACAAAAATTATTTTTACTTACACAACAAGTGGAGTTTTACAAAAATCAATTTTTAAGTAACAACTGCGGAAGTTGAAAACATAAAAAAAAATGAAAAAATTAAAAAAAATATCGAAAGGCAAAACAATTTAAAATCTAAATAATCATATAGAAAATAATGAAATGCGAGGTAATGAAATGAGATTTATAATCATATCGATTATGGAATCCGCAATACTTGATCCGCAGTGATTCTCAGTACAGTGTTCTCATTTCTTTCCACTACAAATGGGTTAAGAGAAAAGGGAGCACTACACTGAGAATCACTGCGGATCCAATATTGCGTATTCCATAATCGACATGAATAAGTGAATTGATGTAATGCGATAAAAATGAAATGAAATATAAAAACTGCGATGTCCAATTTGCGAAACCATCAAACACTTGCCAAACGATAAAATGCGAAATGAATAAATTTGTAAAACAAGAAATTGGGAAATGAAAAGTCGATGACCCCAACCCCGTTTATAGTTACCAGGAATCGATGTTTAAAGATTGTTATACGTGATAGTGAAATTCAACAGTAATTGATCTTTCTTCGTTTATTGTCTCCTTTATCTCAGTTGTAGGATTACTCTAGAAATCTGGGTGGCATCCGGCGCAGTGGAAGTAGTGCTTAACTGCTAAACTGGGGGATGTGTGGGTTCGATCCCCAGTCTAGGCAGCATTCTTTTCTGTGTTTCCTCAACTGAACGCCACCCCTGGGATTTACTGAGATAATCAAAAACCAATTTCTCAATCCACTGTGCCAACAAAAAATCTATCCTTTCCTTCTATTCCTTCTAACATTTGAATAATTTATAAGACCCTATAGGTCTTACTGCGGCATATATATATTTGTGTTGTTATATGAAGACGACTTTCTTCCAAAGCAGTACGGCGAACACCACAATTGCAAAGGCATTTTCACAACTTACCACTCAAGATTATAGTCACCTAATAAATAGCGAGCTGAAATTTGAAATTGTCCTTGTTTTACAACATCACTCTTCTTCTCTATAGAAAGAAATTACGCTACGTGGCCAACCTCTCAAATAAATTATATTTTTTTTTGTTGGCTATTGAATTTTAGCTTCAGACCAATTTTGGACAAAACAAATTCGACTTGAGTCTATTTTAAACGAAAACTGTATAGCAACGAAGCGCCTGTACCGAGAAAAAGTGCAGCCAAATCATAATTTTTCAGAAATAAGAGTCAATTATTAATAGACATTTCGACGGTATTGTATATGGCGATCTATAATAAAAGGTTTTGAATTCTGCCTTTTTTTGTAAAATGATCGGAACAACATTGTTATGCTGAATTTGCCAAAAGATGGCTCTGAATTTGCTGATTTTTTTGCATTAGTAATATTTTTTTGGAATTTTTCGACTTACGAGGTCCTACATTTTCACCGACGATATATTATAATTTATAAATTTCGATTTGACAGATGTTTTAGACACACGCTCAAGGGTTATGCAGGATTTTGAAATCAAGATCAGGGAGGATAGGTGCAAACTCATTCAAAAACTAGTTCATCGAAATTCTACCTTTAATTCAATTGTGATATCGGTCGTCCGAGTCCTTTTTGACATCGAAAAACTCGGTAAAAATCTTATATATCCAAAATCAAGCTAAATTTGTTTTTAAATCAAGCATGGTTTGTCACAGTTCGTCTGCTGTTGTCATAAAAATTCTTGAAATGGATGAAGAGAAGGAATAAATGCAGATTTAATATTTTTGGGTGTTTTCTGATATATGATAAACTAGAGAATTCTTATCGGTGGGAAATTTATTGTTCTATATAATGGAAATCGATGGTTAAAAAAATTTCGAACTTCTACAAATAAATCAGATGAGTCCAAATGAGATCGCGCACCTGGATGAAACGCCAACTTTCATGAACTAAAGTCTGATTTTAAAATAAAAAAATACCTACATTAATTAATCAGACTATAGGTATTTTTCAACTTGTAAATGTCGTCTTATCGAAATGAGCCTTGCACTCGAAATATCTTAAATCCACCTCTGATAATAATCAAAAAATAAGTAGAGCTTGGTTTTTGTCATTATTATAACAATAAAAACAAACCAACAACAATTTGCTCCCCATATAATCATGCCATCCACCAATGTAATATAAAGTACATATATTGAGTTTTATTCATAAAAAAATAAGAATAGGTAAATATAAAAGTATTATTTATAAAAAAAAAGAAAAAAAAAACCACGTTTGTTAGAGATAAGACAAAGTTTTACCTGTGTCTGATAACTTACTGTATATACTGTGTGTATGTGTGTTTTATTTTTATTTTTATTTATTTTTTTTTACTGATAATGTGTTATGTTTATTATCAACGTCGTCCTTCCTATCACAGGTATCAATCAATCGTTTTTAATACTTTATGACTTCAATACTTACAATGTTAGGATCAGTTTGGTGGAACTTGTTATACTAGAAGCCCGATATCATACGCGTTATGATCGTCTTTTGATTTTTCAATTTAATAATTATTATAAGTCTTAAAAAGAATTATTATATTTATACGATTATTTTTTTTTTTTTTCGAAACGAGATTGAAAACGCGATCGCCAATAAGTGTTTAATTTTTTTTGACATCGTTAAACGATAAAAAAATAAAATATTAATATACCGGTTAAAAATATTTGTGTTGGAATAAAAAGAAAAGAGAGCAATTATTCAAAAAATAAAATAAGTTTTCAAATTTATGCAGCAATGGCGCATTATAATCCATCAAGCTGTGGATATTATGATGAATATAGTGCATATAATAATTACAACAATGTTTATCCGCAGGAGTATCACATACAACCGGATTATGAATATAAATATGAGTAAGTTTCTTAAAAGCTACTTTTGGGCTTAAATTTAAAAATATGAATTTACAATATTCGAAAGACATTCTTTAAGTCAAAATATTCTTCTCGCAAACTGGTTTGAATCTCTTCACTTTGGAATTAAACTATTTTATTAAAAGCCGTCGGTAAATTTTCACTCATCTGAAAAGGGATTTTGACGTTCTTTAAAGCGCTTCAAATCGGGAAATTTAGAAACAAATTTACTAATTTTGACCATTCCGTGGTCTCAGAGAACTCAGAAATTTAAGCGTGTCTTCTTCCCACACCAAAAATTTGACATTGGATTTGGTATATTCAACGATTTACAAAAAAATCATGTTTATTCACCTGCATCTTTCAATGGACCCTGCTTACATTGACAAAGCGTATATATTTAATTTAAAATAAGTTTTAACAAAAATGAGGGAAAAAAAAATCAGTGGTGGGTTCCTTTTCTTAAAAATATTTAACTATTATTCTTGGGTGAAAGGTGTTCAAGTGCCATTGTTAAAAATGTTAAATTACATTTCATTTAAGAACGATCAATGCTAAAAATATTTTCGACCATTTCAAACAAAATGGGTAGACAAAATTATCGAAACAGTATACATTTAAAATGAATCAAATCAAATTCATTAAAATAAAAATAAAATAAGTAGGACTTAAAGGCCGTTAAAAGCTATTTTGAAGGAAAAAAAATATTGTTAACTTAAAATATGCATAATATACAATTTTTAAATAAATTTAATTCAATTTTACTTTATTTTTGCAAAATTATAGGCCAATTTCTAAACTATCTTGCATTCCTAAGCTTTTTGAACAGGTTGTTGTTGATAGTTTGACATTTAATTGTAAAAATATAATTTGCAATCAACAACATGGTTTCATGCAAAAGCGATCGACTGTAACCAACTTACTTGTATTTGTGCAGAAGTGCTCGGTTGCATTGGAACGTGGGTATGAGCTAGATTGCATCTAGACTGACTACTCTAAGGCTTTTGATCAACTTTCTCATGAAATCATCAAGTTTAAATCAAAAGTGTTTGGATTTCCTCCCCGACTCATCACTTGGATTTCGTCTTATCTCCAAAATTGATCTTACCAGGTGAAATTCAGGGATTCTTTTTCAATTCCTTTTATTGCAAAATCGGGAGTTCCTCAGGGTAGTCACTTAGGACCTCTTCTTTTTATATTAGCTATTAATGATGTACCTTTATGTGTACGTTATAGCGAAATACTTATCTTTGCAGATGATATGAAAATTTTTAAAAACATTAAATCTGTAAATGATCATTTACTTCTTCAAGATGATATTAATAGTTTTGTTTTATGGTGTCAAAAGAATGGTTTGAACCTCAACCCAACCAAATGCCAGGCAATAACTTTTTCAAAAAAACGTGTTCCCAGTTTTTTTAATTATAAAATATCGCAACATATTTTACTTCGTGTCCAAAGTATTAAAGACCTTGGAGTTCTTTTTAATTCTAAACTAGATTTCACAGGGCACATTAATTTAATCGTCGGCAAGGCTTACGCCATGCTAGGCTTTATGAAGAGATGGGCCAAAGAATTTCAGGATCCATACGTTACTCCCGCCCTTTACAATTGCATAGTTCGTCCCCATTTGGAATATGCATCGCAGATTTGGACACCTTTTTACGAGGTTCATAAGAATAGGATAGAAGCAGTATAGCGTAATTTTATTCGTTTCGCGTTGAAAGGGTTGCAATGGTCTGATCGTTATATCCTTCCTCCGTATGAACATAGGATTAAACTTCTCCAGATTCAAACTTTGTCACAGAGAAGGCTTAATAATGATATTGTATTTATTCACCAGCTATTAACTGGTGTTATTGATGCACCTGAATTATTAAATTGTATAAATTTCAATTATCGTGGAGGAACTCACAACCTTCGTGGTTTTGATCTGATGAATCTACCCCGCCACAGAACTAACTATGGATTGCATGAACCTCTAACTCGTATGTGCAAACTATTAAATTTGAATGATAATTTCTTTGATTTCAATATTAAGAAATTTAAAATTAAAACTGTATTGAAGACTAGTACGTACCACGCTTTTAAATGTTTGTACTTTATTTGTATTAGTTTATTTATTCTTGTTTGTATTCTTTTGTTTTCATATTTTGATTATAATTATTTATTTAGAGTGCGTTTGTTGTAGTTATTTGCTTACTAACTACTAACACTGCACTAAGTGATGAGCCAGTATTCACAAGTTTGTGTTGGCAAATCTTTGGTCGCTAGTTGTAGCTTTCCTTAAGCTCTCTTCGACAAAGAACTGATAGTGTAAAAAAAAATCCAAGCGAAGTGTATTTTTGATCATTCATAATGAACACAAATTCTTTTGTTCGGAAAAATAAAAAAAATAAAATTACATAAAAAAATAATGTAAAAAATCAAAATTAACAAAAAAATTAAAATTAAAATGAAAATGAAAAATTTAAAAATTCTAAATCAAAAATTTAACAAAAGATAACCACAAAATGAAAACTTTCCAAATTTTTTCTACTTTTGACAGCAATTCGTATATTAACAAATGAGTTCGAAAATAGAAATTTTTACAAGAAATAGCATTCTGACAGCAGCTTAATATTGTGACACAATGTTACAGTTTTCGAATTTAGAAACAATCAAATTTAATTGTTGAAGCGTTTATCTCTTCTTTTGTAAACAATTATTCAGCCGATTGACATATTTATAGCAACTCTTTTTTTAAATAAAATAAATTACGTACCGTTAAATTGTACAAGTGAATCCAAAATTTCTTGTCCTTAGTATTTGATTGCAAAACTGAGAATCCTGTTCATGTAACTGAGATTGCTGAGAATTCTCTTCTGAGATCTCATTTAGTTGAACTTGCCAATTTTAAAAATTAATAAATTCGCCCATGTTCTGCATTTCACTTAGGCATTGTGAATTCACATGAAAAAAGTATATTTGGGATTTTAACAATCCGTTCGAAATGCTAATTGTGAATTGAAATTTCGAAAATAAAAAGTGATAATTCAATGTTGCTTTGTAAATTATTTGTGAAATTGGTACATATAGTTGTAGGTATATTATGTATTTTTTTGTACAAAATGAAAGCAAGTTTTAGTAGAAAACGTAAGAACATACCAATATAAAAATAAACATAATTCATATAATTAGGTTATCACGCTATATCAGGCAAATCTAATATATTAGATTTTTCTCCCATAACTATTCGTTTAATTTGTTGCTTTGATTTTCGATGCCTTTTCCCTTTGAAAATGGCAATAAAATTGTATCTATTTTCATCCGCAGTGTAATTTCACTTTTCAAATCATGGATGCAACATCAATTTTGACAGTTCTGCGAAATTTTCGAAATCGAATGGCGATCTTTTTTTTGACTATTACTTATCTGTATAGTGAAAGACTTCCACTTGTCTTTGAAAGGTGCAGTATGACAATACAGGGTGACCGCAGTAGGTTAGGTACCAACAAAAAACTTCAAAGACAGAAACAGTAAATAATATATAGTAAATCTTCACTTATATAAGATTTCCACTGTCTTTGAAAGACGGATTATGCTCTGAATTATTTCGACCATGAGTTTTGTCCCATCAGGTTAGCCGTTCGAAGTTTGTATTACATTTAACCTTAAAATGAATATATGGCTAAAAAGGAATGTCTATTTGTTCATCGTCAACCAATGAGCTTCAGTGGAGAAAAGTTCCCTTAGCTTTTAATTGATCTTCAAGAACAAAGTATTTGTAAAGCTATGAAATGTCAAACTTCAATGATTGTGTGTAAAAATTATTTTGACCCGAAAAATGTCTTACTAGAAAGAGCATTTGCATCATAAACATTAGTGTTTTGGGTGCAGCGCTGCATGCATCGATGCTTGGTGAACATCTGTTTTATTTTTTAGCCACTCAACCTTCTGCGCGCACGAAGCTTCTGGTCATAGAAAAAACTAATTTTTGCCATGTATCAGCGACAATGTTGTTACTTGTTAGCCCAGCGATCTACTGCGAGGAATAAATGCAGCTTACGCTTCGTATGCACTTTTCAGTGATGTATTGAAATTAACGATAGTTATACAACAAGCCGGAACCGCAGCGTAATAAGTAAAGCGTCTTTGATGAGACGCTTCTATAATGTTCAAAAAAGCCTTATATAATAAGCAGGTCCAAAACATTATTATTTACGTCCGATTTTGAATGTGATATCTAGTAGAGCTGGTCACGAGTCGAAGAATGTCTCAGATTCGTCTCAGTATACCGAGACGATAGACATCTACATAATACATAGATAGTTTCTAAAAAAAAAAATTTAATTTAGAAAGTTAAATTTGTCAATGTTAGGATTTTGCAGCTTTTAGATTCAAACTTTAGTCCCACATTTCATCCACAAATCACACAAAAAATCGCACGAAATTACAAAAGTGTCGTCATGTCTCACCGTGTATCATCTCTTGGCCAGCCCAAGTAGCTTTGACAACAAGATGAATCTAAAAATTCATCTCAGATATTGATAGCAGCATACCGAAGTCTGTGCCTTCTATGTCACCCATGTTGCATCAAAAAATATTAAGCCTGCGTAAAAATTTTATACCGCAAACAACAAGCAGATGCTCAATCAAGTATGACCAGGTGATGGCTATATGCAATAACTCCTCAAGACTAACACGGAAAACCCACTCCTTCTTCTTCCGTATGATTCTGCATGATACTCGTATACATGGATCAATGTTATTCAATTGTCATTTCATGTTTACTAACTACAAAACAATTACACATTTCCGTAAGAAAATTCAATAAACTATACAAGCCGGAACAAAGTCACGCCGAGCCGGCTTCATTCTTTAACCAAAGATGCACTCATTATCAACTTTCATACGGATCATACCTCTAAGAGTATTTGTACATATATGCGAATCGAATTCGTTCTATAGATAGATACATTTACAAAAGCTGTTCATACACATCGGCATCTTGGGTTGTGATTTGTGAATGGCTCTCCAGGTCCTCAATCAATCTTTCTATTTTTTTACACCTTTACCTGCACCTTCCTTCCGATATTTCTTCTTCCAATAAGTGCTGGAAATCACACCAGAGAGCGCATCAGGCGAGGAGTATATAGTTAAACCAAACAAAGTAAATTCCATTGTGGTATTGTATCTGTATCTCGATGACTATGAAAAACATTTTATCATTTACTACAGTGTACTATACCATCAGTCTTAAAGGTCAGGGTTTCTATATCCATATACCCTCCATATACTATACATCATAGACAGTTCCGAGGGAGACAGCAAGGCGACCTTTGTGTTTGCTTTATTTCCTCTTCGACCGGATGTAACTTCCTAACAATCCTTAAAAATGAATGAGCTAAGCAAAATCGAAATATGTATTCTTTTTTGAAAGTACATACATAATACATTCTCTTCAAATAAAAATATATTTACCGGACAGCAATAGCAATTGAATCTTGACAAATGGCTTTTTGGTGTTTAAGTTTTTTTTTTTTTTTTTTTTTTTTATTTAATACCTTTCGATTGCAATTTGTTTCAAATAAAGGTAGCTGGAAAACTGAACCTAACCGATGTGATGTGTGATTTGCCAGAAACATTAAGCACCACAGTGAGTAATTGCCTATTTAGAGTTTTTCCTTAATTTCATTATATTATACCCTTGACACCTTTTACAATGTATACCTATAATGTTTGCGTGCAGAGAGAATGAATTCAGGGGTTGTGCGATGCAGTGCGGGATGGTTTTTGGTGGTGGGAATTATCTTGGTAAATAAAAAACGACATTTTTGAAAAAATACAAATTTCAAAGTACAGCTTCATATATGTATATTCATTAAAACAGGTTTGATAGGATTAAAAATTATAAAAGAAAAATGGTACTTAAAACCAATTATGGTGAAGTGAAGAGTTGAAGCAGTCGGCACAGGATTGCCATATGTCCTTATATAAAATTGTTGATGAAATAAAGAATTTATCCATCCATCTTATAACAGATAACTGAATTATAAAAATTATGTCAGCACAATATTTACACGATGTCAGTTTCAAATGGCAACATTTCTCCATATATACTTATATATACTTTGTCCAATCTTTTGAAAACAGTATATTTGCAGAATTTAGTCGATTGCTGGTTTAACTTTTCTGGCAGAATGAAATATTTTTGGGCATTTGTTCATATAATTGTAAATAATGACAAATAATTAGTAGGTATATATGGAAATTTACGAGTCTTGCACCGAGAAAAAACACTTTAAATTCCTGAACAAACCATTTTAAAATTAAAAGCTAACATGTATGAAAGACAACCGTATTGAAAAGATTTCGATTTTAAATTAACAATTTGATTTTTTTTTATTTCAACGCAAATCACTTTGAATTTAAAAGTGATCTTGTTTAAATTTAAAGTCCCAATTTTAAGGCTATAGACTCATACTGGAGCTGCGAGTAGAGCGGCGATGCGAGAGGTGAGCAGAGCGTTAAAAACAAACACAATATGCTTTCTTATGAGAATTGATACCTCGTTGCTAGAGACCTCAGTATGAGAGCTCTTATAAGAACACATTTGTTTGTTTTCGTCGCTCTGCTCACTTCTCGCATCTCCGCTATGCTCGTAGCTCCAGTATGAGTTTAGCTTAAGCTGCAAAGAAAAGTTTTCCTTTTAAATTCAAAGTAAACACTTTAAATTTAATGACTCTCACTTTAAAAAATATCAAAAGTGTTTGTATTAAGACTAAAATGGAACACTTTTAATTTAAAACTGACATTTTTAAAAGTTATTTCAAAGTATTAAATAAATGTAAATGTTAAAGTGTATTCGCAGCTAATATCTTCAAATTTTTCATTTTTAAAAAATTTGCTGAAACATATATATTTTTAATCTTAACCATTGCTCATATCAGATATGTATCTATATATCTTCATAAGCTGGACGGTAAAATTTCACTAAATGTCCACAGAAATTAGTGTTTCAATACGGAATTTTTTTTAAGTTCAGTTCATCTTGCATAGATTTCATGACGAATATGTAGTGTAAACTATGTATATCCAAACAATGCTCAATCAAAATGTTTCTCCTCTAAATCAAAGCGTTAGCTTTTAAATCACAGCGTTACTTTTTCTTTTCAATAAGTTTTTTTTGTCAAAAGACATTTAAATTGAAACTAAACTCATAAATAAAATTAAAAGCAAACACTTTAAAATTGAGTCATGGAATGGCTTTATATTTGAACGCCAAATTTAATGAACGCTTTCAAATTGAATTTATTTTTTTTGTATTCAAATGATATCCTTTTAATTTTAAATCTTATATAAACTATAAAATCAAATGTTTTCATATTTATTTATTTATTTAACAAAAATAATCTATAAAATAAATTTAAAAAATTATTTAAAAACTAAGACATCAGGGCAACATATTGAAAGGAATTTCTTTAATTTCAAAGCCAAACGTTTTAAAACGAAAATATTGCCTTTTAACTTTGGCAATTTTATTTTTTGTTTCTCGTGAAACCCTTTAGATTTATACAATTCAAATTTGAAAATGCGAACTATTGAATTTAAAGTGCACTTGTTCCCTCAGTGATGCATAATCCAGCAGACGAATATGAAAAAAATGACATTATTTAGAAAAATTTAATTCGGCAGGAAAAGATAGGCAGTTTCTTTTTCTTTTGCTTTTTTTTACTTCCGTGGAGTTTTATTCATTTCATTTTAATTATTGAATTCGTGGAATGAATATTAAAAGGGTATACGGTAGTTCGGGTTTTGATAATGTAGTTCAGTAGACGAATTTAACAACCTGAAGCTAACACAATAAAATATTACATCATCTATAAGCTCACGTTTAAGCCGAATTGGTAGGGTGTTGTAAATGGGTGAACACAAGTAGCGAAAATTATGCAAAACTTCGCAACTGGTCTTTGGATTTCTGCATAACCGATTCCTTGATGATGATAAAACCATCGTCCTGGAAATTTTGATTTTAAGTTTTGAGGCACTTAAAAAGCGTAAGCAGTAATTATTTTCATGACAATATAAGGCTGATGTCTTAATTTTTACCAACAAAATTTTATTTTATGTGAAAAAGTGGGCCAACATGAATATTTTTTGAAAAGAAAAATAAATGAGTTATCGGCTTTTTAGTTTCTTCAAAATAATCACCGACCAAATATTTACATCACGGAAGATCTTGAAAAAAAACAGAAAATTCAAATCGATACCAACCATCCTTTTCATTTATTTCAAAGCTACACACGATCGCATCTATTATAAGATGAGCTATATATAAGGCAATATCTGGATTTGGTATCTCAGCCAAACTCGTCTTTTTGCCATTAGGATAATGGAAAACCCACGCTGCTCCATCAAGGTCGACAAAGACCTCACCGATACCTTTGATATCAAAAATGGATTTGTACAAGGCGATTTGCTGTTATGCTAGTACATTAACATCGTTCTTGAAAGAATAGTGCTTTACTCTCGTGCCAACAGTGGACAATTTTTCATAAGTGAAAAATGATTTTTTTTTTATTTTTACGGCACATCATGGCAGTACAAGTTTACGAAATATAGCAAACTTATATCTCGCATTACGAATTCTCACAGTGACAAACTCCCGCTTTTCATAATCTCGCAATTAAAAAATCCCGCCTTTTACAATGTCACAATAACAAAAAACTCACAAACTAAAATCTTGAAAATTAAAATCTTGCATTTGAAAAAGATAAAAACCAGTCACATATAATGTGTTACAAAGAAATTTAGTCCAAAGCTAAAATTTTATCTTTATTGCACTTTTAAGAGTCAGACAGGTATACAAATGTCAACAATTTTCTTAAACAATGTTATATGTAAGATTTTGATTTGCTGATTGATATTTGCGAGATTTTTGGCTGCAAAATTTGGGTTTATATTTGCGAGATGTTTGGCTGCGAAATGTTGATGCGAGTTGTAAAAACCCGGATTTTGGAATTGCGAAATTATGAAAAAGCGAGATGATTAATTTGCGAGATTTCGTGTTTCGAGATTTAAACAAAGAATTGCTATATTTTGATTCGCACATTATTAACCATAAAATTCAGTGCAATACAATAAAGTCCAATGAAAATTTTTTAACTTTATTGCACTTTTTAAAGTCAGACAGGTAAGTCTATGACAACAGTTTTCTTGAACAACAGTATATTCCAGATTTTGATTTTTCGAAATTTTAGTTGATATTTGCGAGATTTTTCATTGCGAAATTTATGCAAAGTTCATATACAAAATATAAAAATGCTAAAATGTGAAAATTTCGGTACGACCTAACTGACCTAACGTCTGATCAGGCTTTGGAATTTCAGCAAGTCAGAAATCCACTAGCTAAATGGCTCTATCGTGAATGGTCAGCCTTAGACTTCTTAATCGCACTCTTAATAATGCGGAATTAGGTCAAAAAAGTTAGCTTATTTCTTCCAATTATACAGTGCTTTCAATTACATACACCCGCACTTAGTCTACACTTAATAATTAGTGCATTATGCCTTTTACAGTTAAGTTATACTAACAAAACAAAATAAAAACAAGAGAGTGCTTTTGATGGGAAGTGCGGTAGCATGTTACCAAGTGCCACCACTTGAACCGGATACAAAACCATTTTGAAGTCAAACACCTGAGTAACCCTTATTGCCATTTATGCACATACAAACTCGTACCTATATTTTATATACATAGGTATTGCGAGCGTGTAGAGCTAGATTTTTATTTGGATTTTTGTTGTTATTATTGAACAAATATCAATTTTCGCTTCTTATGATTTTTATGCGCCGATGTCACGAAAACCACTTAAAAAAAATTTACTTTATAAGACCCCAAAATTGTCCTGCCTAGAGTGGCATGCTGGTATAATATCGCACGTTTGCATGTTTGTGGCGCATCCTGATGGATTTTTTTCACGTGTCTTCCACAAAAAAATCAAAAAACTGCTTTTCTTCCTTTTTTTTTCCGTGCCAGTGCCATTTGCAAAAGTTCTCATCATTTGAAGTACACAAATATTATAGTGCTGCGCCGCGCGCTCCACCACCACACCGTTTTGGATTATAAAAGCCACTAACAAAAAATTTATTCTGACTTCTCAGACATATGTATGTAGGTATATCCTTCGCAATCGTAACTTTCAAACGAAGACGAAGAAGACCCCTTAATGATAATAATTGGGCGGGTGAAAGAGTCACTCTCTATACAACAATAATATACAGAATAGCACGATATACTCGTACTACATACTTGTAAACGGCAATAAAAATAATAAACATAAAAAAGAAAAGAAATTAGTTGGATATATACCTGCTGCGGTCTCCCAGGATCTTCCTGGTTTAGCCCAAGCTACCGCTGCCGCACTGTCTCGCTCGTCCGTCGTCGTCGTAGTCATCGTACCACCAGGAGTTAAACACGGAAATTCCCTTCAACCAAAACATATGTGAGCTCAAGCTATTGTGTGTGTGTGTTTTCCATCAAACAAAAACACAGCTTAAGAGTATTTCTATAATTGACATCCTATTTTTGCAAAACAGCTCAGGTATTCTTGCACCTTGTCCTGGAGGATATTTCATCCATCAAAAAAAAAAAAAAAAGAACTAACAAAAGTGGGAAAACATTTTCGTAAATTCCATTATAGAAACTGTATTAGGTGAGGATTATCCGAGGGTATGATTTGAAACCAATTACAAGCGATCGATTCTTTGTGAAACCGTTTTATGGATGATCCACCTTTTTTGGTGTTTTATGTTTTGAGTTTGTCGATGCAACTGATCCTTAAACAAATTGGAAAGAATGCCAAAGGTGACAGAGTGGAAATAATTTTTTTTTTCTTTCATAATTTTTATCAATGAATATGCGAGAGACGTTGCTGTCGGTCGGGTCACAGTTTACAGAGCGGTATCGTTTAATGCGGCTTTGACACATATTGAAAATGCAATAAATTGAATTTTGACAAAAGTGAACATTATTTTGTTGGGTTTATAAAAAGAATGCAGTTTTGACAAGTTTTAATATTATTGTGTATATCGTTGTTGTGTAGTTTAGTTCGCAAGTTGATGTTTATTCAGGAACTATAATTAAGCATTATTGTATTATATTTCGCAAACCAAAAATAAGATTCACAGTGCGAAAATTCAGTTCTGAAAATCGAATGAATGTAGGCTTATAACAACCTGCGAACAAAGGTAGGTTCTATGTTCTACCAAAGAAAGAAGGGAATAGGCGAATCTGATTTAGCTTCAAGAATTGTACGAAGGTATCTATGTGTTAAGTGACAACAAACAAATGAGAGTCGTTTTTTTTTATGAATATTGGTGATCTGAACTGTCCAATTCTGTTTATAATTTCTGTAAAACAATCAAAATTATAACTTGTAACCAAGGTTCAAGGTCATCTAGGAGAATTTTGATGGATGGCCAAATGTTCATTCCGACTAGGCTATTATTAAGTTTCAAAATTTCTAGGGGCTTAGCTTAACTCTATAGGAAATTAATTTCTCTTGCATTTAACATGTAAATTGTTTAGCCCTTGACCTTGTGTTTTTTGTCGCATCTCTTGAAACTAGAACAAAAACATATCTATTATGCCGGTGCGATAACACAAAGGCGGATCCGCATCAATAGAAAATTGCGTTGTACGTTGTGTAGATATTCTAAATATTGAATTCTGACCGATTTCGTATTTAATCGCACATATAATACTAAGAAACCGCGACGCACACTTTAAGATTAAAATTTGTTTAATTTTTCATTTTCGTGGAAATTTTGTTTAGTTAATTTTGTATCCAACAAATTTTGTGGATGCAATTTGACATTTTGGGCATTGTGACGCTTTCTTGTCGTTGGTAGTTTCTGGCCGATCTGACATTTTCTGTGCATATATGTACAATTTTGGGCGCTACATTTTTATTATATTTTACCTTGAGCAACAAGACCAAACGCTGATATTTTAAATTGGAGGTGCATGATGCCCAAACAAAATGTCATAAAGCCCAAACCCTCGGTAATATTGCCTAAATAGTACAACAACAAAATGTTTATAAAGTTGCTTTAGGCGCTGTGACATTTTAAATTTGGACTTTATAGTTTTGGGCGCAAATACCTCACGCCCTTTATCACAACAAGAAATAAATATTGTTTTAATTGTGAGCGACTGAAAAATCGCAGCGATTACAAAATAAAAGCGCATCCTAGCGACCGAAATCGACAAGTCCGTGCATGTTAAAATATTTGTTGCTAAAGGATGTTTTTTTTAGACGTGTGGTTTTCAATCTGGCAATACTTTTTTCGGAGTTGGTCTTTTTGACAGCTGTCACTTGATTTATGCTCAGTTTTATTTACCATTTCATGTTGAATAGAATTACTCCTGAACAACGTTTGCAAATCGTGAAAATTTATTACCAAAATAATGGTTCGGTTCGCGCGACGCATCACGCGCTGCGTCCAATATTCGGTCGACATAATCGCCCAGCAGAGTAATTCGAGCAAACATGGATCGGTTTCGCTCCACGTTTACTCTAATGGATAATGCGCATGCTCAGAGACGCCGTACAGTGCGCACCGAAGACGCTATTGCTGCTGTGGAGCAGAGTATCGAAGAAGACCGGAATGTGTCCATCCACCATCGCACGCAACAATTGGAGCTGGGGCCTCTTGGGCCTCTCGGCTGGAATTTATTCGAGCCAGCCGCGGCGCGGCGGCCACTTGCCCGAAATCATTTTTAAAACATAATGGAAAACCTTTATCTTAATAATAAAGCTAAATTCTTGGCCATAACAGTACATTATATGCGTTTTATTTCTTCTTGAAAACCACACGTCTAAAACAAAACAACCTTTATAACCATTTTTTAATCACAACGAAGAAACTCACAAGTGTGTTCCAAGCCTTAAACGTTAAGTTAGCACCGCCATTTTTGATTTTCACAACACAATTTGTGCCGTTTTTTCTTTAAATAACAGTGCAATGTGCAGTAGAGGATGAAAATTTAATCGTACATTTTACGGACGAATCATTTTATTTTATTTTCGAGTTTCCCAAAAATAGATTTTTGTAACTTCTACGAATATATCTCTCGGATTTTCCCAAATTACAATTGAAAGGAAGCTTGAATTATAATCGATATATGAATGTATATGTATTTATAGATTTTGAGATAAACTTTCAACTATATAAAGTGATAATCCCCAAAATTATGGTTCATGGTCTTTTAAGTCAAGTAGGTTCACATTTATTTATGATCAAAACAAAAAGATAAATAAAAATAAACTCTTTACAAACCACACACATAGTTTAATCGAATTAAATTATTTAAACAACAAAAAAAGTGTTACTAATCTCAACGGAAATTCTTGTTTAGATAATTATATTATTCATTAAAATCTATAGAGTATTTTGTCAACATAAATAGTTAAAATATATTTTTTTCAATTAATCTTTTTAAAACGATAAAAGATAAAACCTTAATTAAAACAATTGGTCAAAGCTCGTTTTGTTTTTTTTTTTTTTTTGTAGATAACTACTTGAAAATTTTAAATAATATTAATCAGACATTTAACAAGTATGGTGTACTTGTATTTTTATTTTATTTTTTTTTTAATAAATCTTATCACAATTAATAAAACACAAAACAAACAAACTGATGTCAGAAAATATTGAACTGATATGTAGGCACACAATGTCCAGTTTCATTTCGTAAGAATTTTCCAGTTTATCGCATCATGAGGGAGGTTTTGATCTAAATCGATAAGTTTATTGGTATAAAATGTACCTTTATGATTTTACATCGTTCTTGATATATAGGTGCGAAAGATTGTCTTGTTTACATTAAATATAGTTCTATAAATAAGCTTTAAATTACTTTTTAAAAATAAAAAAAATTTAAATGTGATGATTAAAGAGGTATAATGCCAAAAACTTAAACAAGTACCTACAGGGTGTTTTTTTTAATGATTTTTTTAACATGAATTTCGGTTTGGCTTTAAGTTTTGACAGTTCGGTTTGTGTTTTTTTGTCGGATTAAGGTCGAAATGAAACTTTGTATTTCATTTGTAAAAGTATTTTATTGTAAGTTTACGGATTTGGTCTTCTCTTCAAGACAAAGTATTCTTAAATACTTCTTAAATTTTCCATGAAAAACAGTGAAATATTATATGGGTTTATTTTACAAGCAAGTAAAAACGAACTATAGGTTTTCTCGTTATAGAAGAATTGAGGAAAAAAAATTGTTAAAAATAATATACCTTCCTGATTATTTATAAAAGGCAGGCTTATAAACGTGTTTTTATGAAAGTTTGGTTTTTAAATTGGCAACACTGTTTGTAAATTGACAGTAAATTTGACATTTGAGCTCTACTATTTCACATTGGAATCATTGTGACGACTCTGTATTTTAGGTCTGTTTGGTAACTTGAAATTTCTTATACGAGTTTGCACAAAATTTTACAACTTGCAGTCACAACCCATAGAAAAACACTCAGTTTTGGGAATTTTTTGACAAAAAAGTTGCCAACAGGTATTTTTTTTTTTATTTCACTTCCACTTCATGGTTAGAAATAGACGGCCAAGTCAAGCAGAATTTTTTAATTTGTAGATTTCTTTTTTTGAAGTTTTCTTTTATGACACCTGTTTTCTCTGTCTTTACTTTTTCTTTTGCAAATAAATACTACAGAATACAATTTTATTAATTTGGAAACTTGTTCATTTAACAAAATTTTAATTTTGTTGTAATTCTAAAAAAAAATCGAATAATTCCTTCAACGAGCACAGATGAAAGTTTTTTTTAACGATTGCTGAACGTCACGGTGAGTAAGGTGCGTTCGCATAAGATTGTGTCTGAAAAATATAGAAGTCGTATTCACATTTTACATCAAGATTAATCGACTGAATAAGTCCAATGTGAAAATATCGTCCAAAAATAGATACCTATACATATATTTTTATTGAGTACCCACAATTCATCTGTCAGCTGTCAAATTTATTGTCACTAGAAACAGTGTTGCCAATTTATTTTTCACACCTATATCCATAGTAAAAAATAACAGAATCGAATAATGTTTTTTATTCACATTCAAAAATCAAATAGACCAACGACTCTTAGAAAATATTATAATAAAAAAAATCAAAAAAATAATTGGTCAAATACGTACAGCTAAAAAACACTCTTTACGTAAATACAGGATGATTTTTATGTTCCAGATCGATACTTTTTTTTAATTTATTTTAAATGAAATACAATTTTATGATTTACATTTTAATGAATTTATTATAGTTATTAAAATTATTTACATATGTGGCCGCCTCTATTTAGCAAAGGCGTAATGTTAAAGCACATATTTTTCACAAATTTGCACAATTTCTGTCATTTCAGCAATTTTGCTGGTTTGCTGATATACACCTTTCCTTCAAGCCTTCAAGTAATTTTCAATTTTCTCAAAAACTTGGGCATAAAACCATTCGGTTTTTTTTTGTTCGATTTAGAATTGATATTAACATTGACCACAAAAATCCAATTTAGCACAATTTTGAAAAAATTGGTCAAAACTTTTTTTTTTCATTTTTTAATCAAAATTTTGTGTTTGCATGCGAATTTTTCAAAAACTTTTGACATAAATAATTTAGTTTGAATTTAGGATTATAGAACAGATTTCTGGCCGGTATAGTAGGTACTTTATTATAAGTTTTGCCGTTGTTTTTTAATAATTTTTTTTTCAATTTAAATCATTTCTTTTTTTAAATTGCCCCTACCTCCTTAACGGGACGAGATAGACCCCCCCCCTCCTATAATAAAAAAATATTGCTTTCGACACCTCTACAAAAAACCGTTATCAATTCTTGGTGCCACAGTTATCGTACTCGTGCCGCCATTTTTATTTTGTCATTTTCTCATGAAAAATAATTTAAAATTGTTAGGATGTTAGCTGCTCCATACTTAACTGGTATCGACAACTCTTTACGTTTGTCAGTAAGTCAGTAAGTGCCAACTGACTGACTTATTTCAAAACTTATTTTTTTCCTTTGGGTTTTAACAGCTAATTGAAAATTTTTCCAAACTCGCAAGAAATTTCACGTTACCAAACGCACCTAATATAATATTTCATCGGAACCAAATTGGCGGTCAAACAACATCGACCGGGGAACATAGAAAGTAGGTACCATGTTGCAGCATAGACTGCTTTTAGACGCTGCAATTATAAACCTCTGCAATTTTAAGCACGTTGGCGGGGGACGTATGCGGTGGCCGGGGTGGACAAAGTTGCTGAGATTGAAATAATAGCAGAGTTATAGCTCTTTTTCTTCTTGGTAATTTTCCTTATTGTTTGAGACATAAGCGGAATAAGGAGTGTGAAGAGATGTTTCCTTTTCTTTTAACAAAAATTGCGCAGCTATTGAAATTCGCAGTGTTTAAAAGCAACTGGGCAACCGAAAGGAGATCAAAAGAGAAACAAACGAAAATTAAAAACTACAGTCGTCTAAAAGCAGTAATGGGTGTATGTGTGAGTACTAAGAATGCCATACTAAGCAAATATAATATCGAAAAATAACTATATCTAGACAATTTTTTTAGTAATCAATATTATTAACAAAAAATTCTTGCCCATTTGGTCTTCATATACTTCATATCGTGAAGTGGAAGTTGGCGGACATGCAGTGATTCAAATCTGAAAATCACACTTAATAGAAGTGTCAAAAAATGCTCTTAAAACGACATTCAACTCATTAAGCGTTCAAGTACTCAAAGGCTCGGCGCGCGCGGCGCGACGACTAACTTTCAATAGCTTTTTTTTGTTTTGTTCAAATTATTTGATCTTCTGATTGTCAAAACCGCACTTCATTTTTAGAGTTTTTTTTATAAACGATTTAAAATAAGGTACTTACGTTGAAAGAGTTAATTTTTTTTAAGATTAGTGTCGTTTTTTATCTGTTACGCCCATATTATTCACTCGATACATCTAGATTAAAACTTAAATCCAAATAAAAAATATACAAATTCTAGTAAATACATCCAGATTTAAGTTTTAATCTGGATGTATCGAGTGAATAATATGGTCGTTAAATTTGAAGTTTTATCTGACGCCGCCGGCGCGTTGATGGAGATTTGGAGATATCAATTCTCTGACATGATTGCACATTTATCAGTGAGAAGGTAAAAAGTAATAAATACAATTTTGGAAATGGCTACCTATGTATACCCAACGATCAAGCAGAAATACACACAGCATTCACAAAAAAGTACAGATTATTTGTTTACCAATATAATACAAACATAAATTATATATATCTTAAATAGTTCATTGTTATTGCTAAAGCTTACCTTCTGATTCGATTATATTTAAACTCCTCGTGATTTAACACTGAAACGTCTGGTGGTTGTGATTAATTCCTTATCAGATTGCTTCTTGGTTCAATCTAATCAGTTTTCTGAAAGGAAACAATGAAAACGTGACATATGTATGTATAAATTTCATGTTTCAATTAGGTGGCCTTAAAAATAATATAGGTAAAAGCAAGTTTAATGTTTATTTGGATTTGTTCAACAACAAATCAGAGAATCAATTAAATGAACAATATACAAGGTGTACCTACTTACATACATATGTATCTCCTTATAAATAAAAATCAAGTAGTCACCTGGAGGTGCTTTTATTGCTTAATTGTTGGTAAATGATTGATTTATTGAAATTTGAAATAAGATTAAATACAAAAGTTAACAAAATAGTTACATATATAGATACAATGTTTTTTTTTTCTTATTTCTGAAGTAGTATATTTAGTGAATCAAAATATACGAAAAATCGATTTTTAAATCTCATGACATATCTCACAAATAAATGGATACATAATATTATACTTAACACAATTTTGATAAGAACAAGGTTATTGTACTATGATATGTCAAAATCATTTGATAAACATTTAGTTTGGCACGTAGTTCTTTTTTCGAAAATAGTAACATTTCTCATCGATGAGTAATTTCTTCTCTGGATTAGTAGCACTTATACGTATTTATACGTATTTTTTTTAAGAAAGGAGATGACTTAAAGTTTTACATGAGGTGTCTTATAGACTTTATAGATTTTTCCCTTCACAGGGGTGTTACATTTTTGGTTTAGAAACCAGCCTATACATTTTCGAAGCGGATTTTAATTCCCTTAATTTTAATCCCACCACAGATTACCTTCATCTTTCTTTTTTCATAATTTGGTGATTTATCAAAACCGAAAGAAAATAGCTTATGTTTTTGATATTTTTGGCATAATGTCACTTCGCTGAGGAAAAAAATATATGCACGACTGGGTCGCACGAACTTGCTCTTATGTGCGATGACACTGTGTTTTTAAAGTTTTAATATTACAAAAACTATATTTATCTTATAATAAATAAATAAATTAACTACGGGAGCCTATATTGTATACCACCTGCTTAAAACGTTGTTAAGTTTAAGGTAATATTATGCGAGTGGGTACATTAAATTATGAACAATATAGCACCGTGCGTTGCAAATATGCATGGAACTTACAGTTTAGTCTGAAAAATTGTAAACAAAATATGCAATTAAACATAAATTGATTAAACAACCTCTGAAATTGTTTTGACACCAATGCGATGCACGTCATCCGATTTCTTAAGGAAATCTCAATTTATTAGAAAAAAAAATTGAAAATCCTTGGAAGTAGGTATTTTTTAAAAAAATTAATTTTTATACATAAAATTTTGAAAAAATTAAAAGAAAAAGAAATGGTACGCAATTTTTTTACCTTTATTAATGCGGAGTTAAAAATTAATTAAAAAAACATCATCTACCCATTTTCGAAATATGGAATTTTCAATTAATTTTTTTTTTAAATCTATAATTTATTCTTTTGAAAAATTTTGTATGCAATATTATTAGAACTTATTTGAAGCTTTTGTGCAAAAAAATTCATTAAAATCAGTTCAACTGATAATGAGACAGTCGAAAATAAAAAAAAATGGTTCTATGAGAGATACCATTTTAACATTAGAAATGTTTAAGCGGAAGCATACCTCCTCCGGTCGAAACGTCAGGGGAATAGACAAAATTATTGCGTTCATGCTATGTTCTTACTAGTCTGAGGAAACAGAATACGAAGAAGATGATAAAACGGACACCAAAAAAAAGGAGAAGAGTTCATAGGCAGGGATGGCCACTACATTTTTCACATTTGCTACGTAGTTTATATAGTTAAACGTAGTTAAATGTAGTTAATGAAACAAATTGTAGCAAACTTAGTTTCAAATATCAAATGATCTGTCAGTTGTAACTTTGAAGCTTGAATTTTGAGTTAAAATGTTCAAATTTTTATTGAAATTTTATTATTTCTCTAAATTTACTTTGTATGTATATGAAAACGTAATAATTTGTAGAAAATAAGACGTGTAGTTTATTAAATTAATTACGCGTAGTTGATGATGTAGAAAATGTAGTGTAGTTAATTCAGCCAACCCTGTTCGTAGGTTTTCAAGATTTGTATGTGAAGAAGAGCAAATTTAAAAAAGAATTTATTCAAAGTTTTAAAATACATAAATGCTTTTTTCATTTCTAATGTACCTCAACTATGCTGGAATGGCAAATCGCGTAAATTTTTTAAACCATAGAAATTTTTGTTTTGCAATAATATGGTAGATCGTACAGATATTAATTCACACAGGAATTTTAATCAAAATCGTACGAGCTGTTTTTGAAAAAAATGAGATTTTCAATACCGGATAAAAAGTCGTAAATTCTTCCAAATTTATTTTGTGTGGATTTGATTTAATTATTATTTTTTGGATTTGATTTTAATTATTATTTTATTTTTCGAGCGAATTTGGTAAAAAAAATGTCTCCAATCTTATCCATAAAATCGTACCACATATACAGATACATATTATGTATATGTATATGTAAAATAAACTATCTTATCTTATGATTAAATAAAAATTAATTTAAATATTTTACAAAATTATCATATATTTTGATAAGATAGTTCTATCTGTTAATTGTAATCTTTAAATATTTCTTATAATTTTAATATCTAATGATAAAAACAAATAAATTAAGTTTACATTGAAAAATATAAACATGATTATTGATCTAATATTTAAATTAACTGATAGAAAATGGAAGCAATAGAAATTATGTTATTTTCAAAAATTTTCTACAGGAGAGTGCAGGTATTTTAGATTTAGGTTTTATATTATTAAGAGTAAAAGTAATATCTAGCTTTATTTTTAAACGTTTTTCAGCAACATTTGTAAAAGTTCAAAATATTTTGTTGACAAAAGTCAATAGTTTAAGGCGGTTTTCCATTTAGCTGTTCTGTAAATATCACTCCGAAAAAAAATCGTCGAAAAACATTAGAAATAAAACGAACCTCAATTGATTTATTTTAACTTTTACCGATTATCGATGAATTTTATCAATGCGATAGTTTGGGGAGAGAGAGGGGCAACGTTGAACACTTTTTGCTTTATGAGTCTCCAAAAACCCTGTGTGATGGAATTATTTGCCCGTAAGTTATCGGCACTTTGAAAAAATGTATTTTAAGTTTAATATAAACCCATTTTTGATAAAATTTAATAAAGATTGATATTTTATTTTTATTAAAATACAAAATACTGACCTGTGTTTGCAGAGATACCCCACATTTGGGTCAGGTTTGAATTTACCTGGGGCACTTTTGAACGGAAGTAATGTGAGTATAAGAGCATATCTTAAGAAGGAAAGAAAAAAATTGAAAATAAATAAATTAAACCAAAAAATTTTAAAGCAAAAAAGTCACGTTGAAGCTTTAATTTTAATGCCTTTAACAATCCAACAGTACAAGTTTTTTTTGCAAGCCTGTTCAAAGCCACTGTTCACAAATCTAAGGTAATATTATATTGCGCAGGTTGTCAAAGTTGAAAGTATCAAGAAAATAAAAGTGGCTGTTCGAGTGCCCATAGAAACTCAACACCCATCATTAGAAACAACAACAAAATATTGAAATTAGACAGTTATAATTACATACAAAACTCCACCATTTTCCCACAATATTACTTCGATTTTGACAGATGCGCAGAACTTAACAAAAATGAAAACGCTAATATACCTTAAATATGTGTACTGAGGCACCGAACGCTTAGTTCAGAACTGCCCAAACATGCGTTAAGCAACATTAAGCCATTGGTATTATACCTAAAATATTTATCAAGAACTTTACCTTTACGTAAATCAAAATAATAATTTTTCAAAAACGAAAAACCTTATAGCAAAAATATCTTACAACAAAAAAAATATTATAAAAATACAATTTACGCATAAGAACCTCAAAGTCGTTGACGTGTAAAAATATCGGTATCTATTGCCCCTCTCCCCTACAGACTTTGATAGTTGTCAGAAGGTTTTAAGTTTTGGCAAGCGGCAGAGTATTAAACTTGTCTCGTCAAGAATTTCGATAATTGTAAAATACCGACATGATTTGATTTCATAATTCATTCCGTACTTTTACCACTATATGCATTTGGTTAGCCATGCTTCCATCGTCGGCTAAATACGTATAAAGCTGCTAAGTCCACTTTTGACCAAAATTGAGATTTTTATGCCATTTTCTTAAGAAGCAAACTTTGCAATTTTGATAATCATAGTTGATACATCCTGAAGAGAAAATCAGTTTTTATATGGTGCCTTAATTTTGTAATTTTTTTTTGTTTGTTTTTTCGCTCTCCTGTAAAATTTGCAAAAGTGGTCTTAGCAGTTTAACGTACGCTGCTGATGCGAAACGAAATTTTTCTGTGATCTCCAAACAGACAACGAAACGCTTGCGAAAACACAACGGAAAATATCCTTGGAGAGTTTCACTAATTCCAAAAATAAAATCAAACATAAACGCAAAAATTGCAGAGGAACCCATGATGTAAAAAATGATAAACAAAAAAAAACACAAATGTCATTTTTCCGCACACAATTAATAGTCTGTACAATTAATTCAGTGCGAAAAAGGAGCGGAGACTTCTCCAAGTAATCTGCTACAATTATAAATTTCGCTCTTCGAACAGCGTACTGAAAAACGAAAAGCAGAACGAAATTTTCCGTTTATGATTTCGTTGAGTCATTTTTGTATGGGATTTTTCGTTTAACCGACGTTATTTCATTTCGTATACCGTGGGGATTCTAAAATACCTGTGTAAATCTTCCTTGCTTATATGTTCCTATATACACACGGCGTATATTCTGTTGACAATTTATTTATAAACGTTTGTAAGGTATTTAAATTCATGCCGCGAGTATACTACAAAAACAACAGAGTTAAGTACCTGCCTGTATTAAGCAAACTTGTTTTCTATATTAAACTTCCGTTTTTTCCCAATTTTAATATTTAATTCTTAGAATTTCATTTTTTACCTGCTGCGGCTTCTAATTTAATTTCTCGTCCAGCGGCATTCCGAGATAGTTTGCCTAATTTTGCAAATGAAACTGGAGTTGGTTTAACAAATAAAGGTAATTTATTAATTTTCTTGTACGCAAGGTCCACGTGGACTGATCTTAGTTCGTTGAGCGATATCCACCATTTTTTTGTTCATTCATTAATATTATCAAGAGCGTTTTGTAATTTAATTGTTCCAGTGGCGGATCCATGGGGGGAGAGGGGCATGAGCATTGAAACCAAATATTTTTATATTAGTTTATTTATTTATTAAATATTTATTTATTTCTGACCTAAAACTTAGTTCAAGGGCTTAAATTACGGTAAATTTTGAAGAATTAGGCAATTTATCATATACCTTTCCAAAGCAACATATTAAAATAGTATTCAATATAAATAAGGGAAGAAGTTAGCACCACTATATTCGATTTTGAAAAAAAAAAAAAAAAATGTGCTGCATTATGCTTAACTTGTGCTGCGGTGTGCCGTAAATATCTTTGAAAATTTCGCAAATTTTGAAGATGGAATTTTTTTCAAAATTACGTTTTTCTAAAAACTTAAACTTATGCTATTTTGTGCTCAAAAAAATTATACAACGGAAGAGAAAAAAAAATCGCATATTTGCAACTTTTACGACCGAACGCAAATGATGAAATTAGCACCATCATTTGTGCTCAACTTGTGCGATGTGCCGCACGCATTTTTTTTAATTGGTAAATTTGCAAATTTTAGGGATGAATTTTAATTTCGCAAATTTGCAATTTTTTTTCAAAGTTACGATTTTTTTAAAAGTTATACTTGTGCTGTTTTAAGCTCAGTTTGTGCTTGTTTTTATTTTTTTTCAAATCGAAAATGACACTGCTAACTTCACGCACATAAATAATGTAGTACAAAGCCCACACAAGTTTTATTTTGTAGTTTTCTATTTGAAGTTGGACCCCCCCCCTATGACCAAATCCTGGATAATCTAGTTTGCCAAAGGTTACGAAAAAGGTATAATTGCTAATTGTAGTCATTTGCGGGGTCGTCAGCAAACGTGCTGATTCGGTTTGAAGTAAAAAAAAAAGTACCTACACAATTGGACCTAGAACACTTCCTTGTGGTACCCCGCAAGCACTATTTCTTTGAAATTAAAATACTAATTTCCACATCAGAATTGAACAAAGTCTTTCAGGCAGAACTTAAGTCTTAATTTTAATTTGAGGCCTCTGTGTCATTTGTTATCAAAAGCTTGCGACACATCTAAGAAGAATATTTCTTCAAGAGCTTACTCAATTACGTCAGTGATCCTATATGTATACTTGGTCACTAAATTGTCGTGTCCTTGTTCTAAATCCAAAATGATATTCAGTTAGGTATTACCTTAGCGTTTTTTTTCTATTATTGCTTTTAGCAGCGGAAGTAATATTCTCTAAAAAAAACTTTCGATGTTACAGGGAGAATTGAAATGGGTCTATAAGATTTCTTTCCGTGCCATGGTTAACATGGTTTCAGATCCCATTTAAACCTGTGCAACTTTTATTCATTGGCTCGGAACATACTAAAGCCTTAGAGTCGCATTTACTATAGGGAACATAAAGGAGGTAAATTTATATTCAATAAATAAATTACAAATTTCGTTCGTAAATCTATTGACGCGAGTCATTATATTCATTTTCTGATGAATATATAATAATGTAGGTTACTAAGTTATTATACGTAGATACACATATCTAACATAAATATACAAATGCCTACCCATGCGTTATGTTAAATTGATAACTGGGTTATGTGTGTCAACATCAACTAGGTAGGTATATCCTTAAATTTGTCTAAAGCTTTTGTTTATAAATGCTTTTCAAATTTGAGTACAAAAAAAATAAATATAAATGTATCATGTCAACGGCAATCTTCCAATCTTTAATCCTAATCGCTACTAGGTAGGTACCTACTCTAAATATACTTAATGTTAAAAAGTAAACCTCATGCACACACCCTGTCAACAAATTGCATGCATTACACACAAATTACTGTTTATTAGACACATCTACCTTACCTATATAGTTATATTCTTCCTATACCTACTACTCTACTACTCGTTTCAGATACTTAAATAAGTCGTGCTCGAGTGTTAGGAGAGGAGAAAAAAAAAATGAAAATGATAATAATAACCGAACCACTAACTATTTCGAATGGCACTCGTGCTTTAGGAATAAATAAATTACTCTTCCCTTTCCCTTCCCCTATAATAAATAGGATTAAATTTGTTTTTGCTATTGAAACAACTACATCTGCTCATTCGCGATAGATATATCCCTCCTTAATAACAATCAAAACGTCCTTTTACACGGCAGCAAAAAAAAAATAGAAAATAAAATAAAATAAAATAAAATAAAAAGGATTCACTCTCCAGCAATAATAATAATAAAGCTGGAGCCTATAATGCCAACTATACAAAAGAATATAAAATACAATTCGACCAAAAACAACAACAATAACGAAACGATACCAACAAAAAAAAAACAAAAAAATCACAGGATACTGCAGGATTCCAGAATAAGGGGCGTGCCCACATCGCTAGGTCTTCTCGTCTGAAGTGCCGAAAGTACCTTCTTATGTAACAATGGCCTCAAACTCTCTGCATCAACCAACCCTCACTCTCTCACCTCACTCAAGTCCATGGCATAGATTTTCGCTTTTATATCCTTGTATGTTGTATAGGGAAAGGACTCTTCAAAAGTATCGCACTCAAGTTCATTTATGCGCTTGCCTACGAATACACTCAAACGAAAAAACCTCTTCACACACCACTTCAAAATGGGGCCCTCTGATTGGCTCAGGTCTCATCATCTTCCCTTGTAATCCCTGAGTACCTAAACAGGCCTTCCAGACAATGGCCGGGGGTTATGCTATGTTCTGTTGGTTGGCTGGCTGGCTGGCTGGCATGTATGAGTCTACTATATCTATTGTCAGTCGCTGTGTACCATCGTCCTTGTTCGTTAGAGAGGCTAACCACTTTCCACCATCATAAGTGGCCTGGCCTGTTCGTCGAGGGTTGAGTCGATTCAATTCGATTCGAGTTGAGTCGAGCTCTATGGTGGTATATTGGACGGCAGCATATTGTACTCAAAAATAAATAATGTTTTATGTAAGTGTATGTATGGATGTGTGTGTGTGTGTGTGTGTATGTGTGTTTTAAGAGGAGGACATTCGAGAGGCCGCCAAGAGGACATGAGAAGAAGCCACTTAACGTGGACTGTTTTAGTTCTTGATGACACTTCAGATCGTTTGAAAGCGGAAAATATTTATCTTCTCGTGCCGTGTGTCGTCGTGTCGGGAGTTTTTTGAGCGCACAAATCACGCAATAAATTATTATTTGGCTCAGTGTCGCGGTTATCTTACATTCTCATATAGGTATATCTGCATTTCCTGTGAAACAATTATATACCACCTACATACCTTAAAATACAGTTTTTGTGACGACCACAAGATTATTTTGCCTAATTGGGTTGGAAATTAGTGAATGTGATTTTTTGAATTGGAATTTTTATTGCAACGCATTCAAAGTGGCTGAGAAACGTAAACGGTCTCCGTCGACTTCAAGGTCGCCGATCGAGACAATTAGTGTCAAAGAAGAGTTAAGAATACCATCGTTTGGACACGCTATGGGTAGTCTTATGCATCATCATCCTGCAGCGGCAGCAGCAGCCGCAGCCCCATTTCTTACTTGGTCACCTATATTGCTACCTCCGTGGGGACATGCTTTGCTGCCAGCAGCTTTTTACCCAGCCGCACTGAGGAATGCTTTACCGGGGTAAGGCATCACACTATAAATTTGGATATTAACTTTTTTTTTTTGGAAACTACCATTGTTTCTAGAAACTTCTAAAATAAAATATCCACTATCAAAAAGAAACCTGGTTCAGATTCAGATGGTTAACTGGATGAACACAATGGTATAACACTGAAAGGTACACAAAAAGTACACATTTCTGCAATGTGAAAATGTAGCTTTAGCAAGAAATGTATGGTAAAGTACAAAATTAGGCCGAGTAAGTTCATTTTTCAAAACTTATTTTTAATACCACTTTCATGGCTTTTCTTAATACATACCTTACCACCTACCTGCATTTAAAATTCCCAGCGAAAATATGGAAGAAGCTATTGGAATCACGCTTATTTACATATGAAGTCTAGTATCTATCTGTTATAATTCAATTAAATATCTGTTCTTACTTGAAGATTGTAATTTTTAACTTTAGGTGTGTTTTTCTGCGAGCTCGAAGGGTATTGGTGAAAAAACGACATCGGGAATTTATCGACCCAACCACTGATCAAATTTTGACTCTTCTATACTACCTATCGAAATAGATCATTCACGCTATAGTAACACAGTTTTCCTGGCAAATAAAGCTTATCCCCGAAAATTTTCTAGACTGAGCTTAATCCCTAGGGAATAAGTGGTTTTAGCCCATTTAACATGTAAATTGTTTATCCTCGACCTAGTTTTTTTCAAATTCAATTTCCAATAGTTTATATAGACACTTCATTCTTTCTGTGATGGCGTCGATTACTCCTGATTTCGTTTTTTTTTCAACAGTTTCCCGACGGACTTGTGAAAAAACAAGCCTTATGCATACCTAGTTAAGGAAAAAAGCTGAAGTAGTTTTTCAAAAAACTTGTGATTATTTCATCAAAGTTCTACATGATACGCCATCTTTTTATTTTTAGCTGAATAAGTGGACAAACCTTTAATTATTATTATTATTATTTCCTGGTCATAATAGGTTTCCAGGGACCAAAATTCAAAGTGTAAAAATTGTAGCTATGAGAAAATGAATTTGAATCAATATAAAATGTTTAATAAATTTTTACCCAGTAGGTACTATTAAAAAAAGTTTACATTCTTCAATAGTACAATAATTATTAGAACACAACTCTAATATTTAAAGAATTCTCGAATAAGTGTTAAAGTGGGTAAAGTTGTAGGTATGCCTACCTTGACTTGCTTTGTTTTTGCAACAACTTTCAAAAATAATCAACACATCACTAGTTGAGAATAATTATGTCACGAAAAGTTGAATAAAACCTTATTTTTCAAGATTTGAATTTTGTTTTTCTTTTTTTCCTTTTTAAATTTGTAAGAAAAGAATGTCAAAATTTATCTATCGGTTTCATGGACTTATCGGAAATTTCCACTAGGAACTTAAAATTGACACTTTTGTCATGAAATTTTTGTTCGCAAAACAATAGGTTGTGTAAAAACAAAATTGTAGGTAGGTCGCCTCTTTTTCTCCCGACAACACGCACACAGAAAAGGTATAGTTCAGATTTGTGGACGTTACGAGCCCATCATGGTTCCCCGCGAACTGTCGTGCTATCAAAATTATTTATTTATACATATATTACAAGTGCACCATCTTATCCACGTTTACCCTATAATTCGCATTTTTCTCTCTTTTTAGTACTAATTCTGAAACATTCTTAATTTAATTATTAGCTAAATATGAAAAAAAAAAACAATTTATTAAAATATAAGGCACTTCTAATATTTAGAACAAAAATTGTTAAGGCAAGACCGCGCATTTGACGGAACCGTAAGTTTGAAGCGACAAATTCTTGAGCTATGTCTAAAGTAGTAGGTAGCAAAGTTGATAATCTGACCGACTGTGTCATTTATATCTTGTATCAAGGACAAACTAATTAGATGTTCTTCAGTTTTTTTCATCTTGCGAAACTATACAAAAATTAAACTTTGATTTGGCGTTGCACTGCAATTCCGTCGGTTGTGATCTTATCTTTAGTTTTTTTTTAAAGCGCCCTAATATAGTGCTCTTTGCGGGACAGCACGATAACGAACCAGCTGAAAATAGATACAAGGAATCAAGCAGAGAACCATACAATAAAATAAGACAAATATTTTACCAACTTGTTTTCTACAACAGGAAAATATTTTTGCAACACCATCAAAAACGTCCAGACGTAAAATTTGTAGATGAAAACTTTGTTATGACTTAGAAGACAGGTGGACGAAATTGAAAAATCTTACTTCGCAATTATTAAAATGAATTTAAATAATTTCGCAATACATAATAGTGATTTCGCAAATTTTCATTTAATGGTCTTTGAATTAAACCACGTTATTCAACGTATCTTTCTTGAATTTAAGATTTATTTCTTTCACGAAATTAATTATTCGGACAAGAAACAAAATTTGTTTTTATAATAAGAATAAATGCATAAATATTTAATCCCGAAATAATAAAAGATGCTGTTTTCATTTATTTAAAATAAATTTATCAACGTGTCAAAAATCTGAGTTGCAAAGTGCAGCTCTAATTAGGATTTTTCATTGCCATTTCGGTATAGATAAGCGCAGTTCACTTGTGTCACTTGATTGCAAAATATAAAAACGAAAAAATGAAATGCATGAAATACATGTGAACACTTTTCTCGAATGCAAATGCTTTTCGGCTCTATAATCATGATTTTTCATTGAAACTTCGATATAAATAGGCGACATAATATAAAGCAAACAATTAAATGCGAGAAAAAATATGAAAAGATAATTTTGCGAAACATTGTATTAAATTAAATTCGTTGATCAAAATTTCATTGAATGCGAAATGATTTGAATGCAAAACACGAGAATATTTTTTTAAATTTCAATACAAAATGAAAAACTACCAACAAAATCCATCAGATGACCTCAACTTTGTGGGAATACAAATTATTGCGAAATGAAGAAGAATTAACAAAATCCCTCAGATAACCCCAACCCCTTGGGGATACAACATCCAGAGACATTAAAAAGGGTCCCAGTTCAGTAAAACGGATCAGAAAAATTTGAAACAAAATGAAATTGAATACTTTTTCCTGATGTTCGTTTATATCGAACAAGAAAAAATATGTTAGTTGGCAAGTCCATCGCAAAATGTTTCGTATTGAAATGCAAAGGAACAAAATTTTCGTCTACAATTCTTTCAGTGAAATAAGCAGAAATTGGAACGCAAAATCATTGGAACGAATTGTTTCATTTTGTGATTGAATGATAATCAGCTTGCACAGAAAAATAAATTTGCATCAGGAAAACAAATAAAAATAAAAAAAACTCAAAATTATTTTTGAGTTGAAAATTTGTATGTTATAACTCGAAGAATTTTGTTTGTACAACGATTAGAAAGAAAAACTAGTAACATACATTTTGATAATTAAATGAAATAATGACAGATGAGAACAGAAAAAAAATCGGACACTTTTCATTGGAACGATTGTGTTCCACTTTTCTGAAACGAAAATCGGCTGTTCATTGAAATAATAAAATTGATTTAATTAGAAAATAGAGAAGTAAATGAAATATGTTTTTGATACAAAAAATTATAGAAGTAAAAAGCTTCATTTTTGAAAAAAAGCCATCAATTTTCTTTGTTTAAATGTCTTAAAATCCAAAGAAAAAATTTTCAATGATCGTTTACAATGAAAGATATAACTGGCCCCTTAGTCACTAAGACTGCTCGTACAGAAAAGAGCGAGAAGTTACTTGAAAAGCAGTACAACAAGATGCAAAATACTATGCACGTCAGTACAAAGTTTTTCTTTGTTATTGGTTATCTTGATGAAACGAGATGGAGTCCTGATCAGAAAAAGATATTTTCTTTGAACTCCGCAGTTACATTTTTTGTCACAAATTGTTGTTCTGATTAATTGTTTCGTATCCATTTTGTTGTATTTTTGAATAAGCCTTTATTTTGATTTCCCTTCAAAACAAATAAAAACAAACAATAACAATAATTTAATTTTTCGCACAGATTCAATTGACTAACAAAAGTGATCATATGACTTTGCGAGAAGCATGCGAGAGAAACGCGAAATAATTATCATTTGTCGCACCAAATATCTCTCGCTCCAAATATCTCGCAGCTATATAAGTACCTAAAAATGACGAGACTTAAGAAATGTCCATTTATAACACTTATAACAGTTTATAGCCACTAAAAGTAGGCGTGCATTGACGAACTTCGCATGACTTGAAAAAGAAGTCCGAAGTATACCAACTGACGACGAAGGATCCTGGCCCTGCGGGACCACACAAACAGGGGGTCCAGGCGGTGCCGAACTTAGAAATTTTGCCGCCCTAGGCAAATTGCTATTTTGTCACTTCAAAAAAAAGAAGAAGATAACGACAACAAGATAATAACAATCAAAGGCTTTCGATACAAAAATACAAATACAAATACAAAATGCTTATCTGCGCGACTTCATTTTTAAAAATCTGTAAGCGACTTCTTATTCGCTCTTGGGTCATTGTTGAGCGAAGAATGAAGATAGGAGAAGCTAGCAATAATATCCTTTTGAAGTTCGATGTAAATTGTTGCTGTTAATATTGATTCAAGTTATTTGCAGTCTTTTAACTTAAATATCGTAAAGAAATCCGAAATTTTGCCTGAGAAATTGACTGCACAAAGTCCTCATCGAGAGAGATGGCGTAATATCGGTAAAGTAAAAGCAGGTTTAAATTTCAATTTTGGATCGATTGTTTAAATGACGCTCATTGAATCGGACACAATGAAATTCACTTAATTGTTCATTTTCGTAGCAATGTTTAAAGCGTCCTTGTATAATGTTTCAAACAAAGATCCCTAAGAACGGTTTAGCTGAAAGTACTGTCGCAGTTTATATAAATGCTCCAAATATGTATTGATTTTGATTGAAGTATTTTCGAAAGGATGTTTATTTGTATTAACGTTTGTTCCAATTTACGGTACGCGTTTATCAAGTTGAGTTACTTAAAAACTTGAATTCTGAACTTTCTGCAGTTTCAATGAAAGAATCTTACATTTCTAATAAATTTTCTGTGAAACACTACTTTTGCTCTGCTTGACCACTGGGTGTCGAATAAATTTTTAAAGCAACTTCATAGCTTCTAATATTCAGCATGTTTTTGAAGAATGCCCCAGCGCTTCGGGCAACAACGAATAACGAACAAGTCCCACCATAGGCAATTGCCTGTTTTGCCTACTGGCAGGTTCGGCACCGGGTCCAGCACGTAACTTTGATACAATCGAGTTCATTGGTGCAATCGAGCATAGGCAGTTTTTAATTTAACTCGATCGACAATAATTTTCGATTCGATCTAACAAATTTAGGCATCCTGTATACATTTATATAAATTAAACTGTTATAATTTGGTATTTTACTTCCAAACTAATCACTTCCATAGATAAAAATACATAATGTGCGCACATTTCTCTCGCTCGCAAAAGCGTCTTGTTTCGCATTTCGCATCGCATTAATTCTCACCTATAACATGAAGAGCAGTCTTAATGTAAGATTCGTTCGTGATGATTTAGGCAAAGAATCGCATTTTTTTATTCTGTCAAAATTGAGCAAGCGAATTAAATTTTTTATTTCTTAGGAATTAACAGAAACATTGAAAAATTTGTTGTCACTTTTATAATTCAAAGAATGCACTGACATCTCCAAGAACTCAAAAATATAAACTCATGCAAATTATTACAAAAGAAAGCTGTGTTTTCTTTGTATACCAATTCCAAAATAATTCGACTTCAAAATTTGAAAAAAAATCAATGCTAACATAATATTGTTTTGTCTAGTTGAGTGTTCTAATTCTCAAAATCGTTAAAACCAAACATTCATGTCGATTATAGAATCCGCAGTACGGGATCCGCAGTGACTCTCAGCACAGTGTTCTCTTTTCTGTTCACGACAAATGGGTATAAGAAGAAAAGAGAGTACTTCACTGCGAATCACTGCGGATCGAGAATTGCGGAATCTATAATCGACATGATTATTCTGCAGTTTACAAATCTGTTTTTCTAAATTGTGTTTTTCGTAATTCTACAAAGAGCGTTAAGAATATAATTTCTATTTATACTGTCAAAAACTTAGTACGGTTTATATAATACCTGTTTACCTAGGTTATAGAAAATAATATCAATATTCCATAACAAATTTAGAATATACAAACACATGAAGAACCTCTAGAAAACAGGGTTTTCAAACTGGTAGGGATTTTTTGAAAATGAGTTGTATTGTATGTTTGTGTATCCAGTGTTTAAATTCTTGTACATAACTATGTATGCCTCCACCCGTATTAAACCTGCTCTTACATTTCTTCTCGAAAAGAACACAAAATAAAATTGTTCCTTCCTTCTTAAGAAAGATTTTTAACACTCATGAATAAAACACTTGTAAGCCATCTTGGTCTTAAAAAAAAAAAACATTTCCGAATGCATTGTGAAAAGCTATTAAAAATGTCCCAAATACCATTTCTTTCATCAAATAAGATACATGGCTTATTCTGTTGCATTTCCGGAAGCATTTAATAAGTTCCTCGTTCGATCCGATTAAAAATAATAATATCGCAAAATTTCTTTTTGTAAACTAAAAACCTGTGAAAATCCATATCCATCCCTTAAAATTGAAAATTAACTTCTTTCGGTTTATTCGTTTGTTTATGTAAATCATATAAGATCATCTTAAATGTTTGTCAGTTGAGGGATAACAATAATTTATTTTTATTTTCTTTTGCTGTGTTTGCAATCTCTAAAATCCAAAGCAAGTGCGAGTAATCCCCTTTAAATCTGACCTCAAACCTTTAAACATACAAAAATTTAATTAAAAAAAAAAATAAAAATAAAATCTATATCTATGTATATGTATATGGGAAAATCCTCTCGGATATAAGGATGTTACATTAGGTAAACTCATGTTATAGATATACCTGGACATTGACACCTTTCCACTCACATATATAGTATACACATATATTTAAAGATACAATGCGTGAAATACAAAACACATGTTTAAGATTGCTTCGGGTTTTTCAGTCAATTTTCCATCGAGGGTTTTTGTGTCTGTTGGAAATTTTAGAATTTCCCAATTTTTGAGTTTGCCAGGTTGTGCCATATATCGCATGAGGATAAACGCGAAAATCCTGTAGAATTGATCTCAAAACATTGTCTTCTTGGAACCCACATAGAGGAATGTTCACGCATTCTTTTTTTTTTTTTTTTTATTGTGCATTCGAATGACGATGATGGGAATTCCCTTCAACCATCAGATCGAAAAACACATCTGGAATGAAAAGAAGTGGCACCTTCTTTTTAAATCCAGTACTTCGCATTCATAAAACTTATAACTAGTGTATCAATATAATCTATTCTATATGGTTCTGCCTAAAATAGTTTCAATTGTTTTTCTCTATTTACAGCCTTTTCGATGCTAAAGTTCCACCTTCGCAGCGTTCATCCGGATTTCACATATCGGATATTTTGAATTTAGATGGTGCTGATCTGAAAGTAAATGGTGGTGAAGGTGGTGGTGGAGGAGGAGGTGTTGTTCCTGCAACACCAGTCGAACCAACAGCCCCTGTAATTGTAAATAATAATAATAATAATAGTACGAGCAATAACAATAATAGTTTGAATCAAAATTCAACGGATGGCAGTGATTCTGCTGACACGCAAAGCAATAATAACAACAATAAATCTAATACCGACGGTATCAGCATCAGTCATGGTGTGAACGGCGGGAGCAATCATCAGATTCATGGAGCAGCGGTAGCGGCGGCGGCCGCACACTTAATTGGAGCTAGCGGCCATCATCATAATACCGGACAATATCTGACGGGAAATGGTAGTTTCAGTGAGGATATGGCAACGTATCCTCTGACGCATCCAATGCTGCATCCTGGACGGCCTTGGATGAAGGAAAATGATCTTTATGGTAAGTTTAAAATTTAAATATTTATAAATCGGATTTTGATGATATTGTAGAATTATGAAACCCCAAGTTTTGTGTGGAGTATTATACGTATGATAAAGTCCCTTGCCATTGTCTTGCATACGAGCAGCGAACTGCGAATTGCGATTGGTAGCAAATTTTGACATTTTTTTGTCAAAAAATTAATTAACACTTATTAAAACAAAAAATTAAAATAATATTTAAAAAAATGGTTTATTTTTTTCCCCCACTGTCAAGTTCATATTGGTTAATTTTGTTTTTTACCCAATGTTTCACTCAAATAAGTTTTAAAACAATCTGCTGTTACTCTAAATCTAAACTTTAGACCTTTGAAAAGTGAAATACAAACTCTGTCTATCGCTTTAAGTACAAAATATTTTGTATGAAATGCGTCCTAATATTGTGAATTCCGAATTTACATTTGACAGTTCGCAGAAGTTGTTGGTCATAGAGGAAATATTAAAATACCAATTTAATACTACGTTTCCACTGGGGCAAATGAGGTAATAACGTTGAAAATTTCCATATTTGATTCCAAATTATCTCATACAAATTCACATTTCGAAATGAGGTAATTTCAACCAAATTTTCAAGAAATTTGGTAGGAAATTACATGAAAACCTTACGAACACATCCAAATGGAATCCATTCAAAGTTGAATCCATTGGAAATGTCAAAATTCGATGTATTTATGTACATATATAAAAGAGAAGACAACAATAACAAGAGATTAAAACGATTAAACGACACTAAAAAATTTGAAATGAAAATATCTTTTTTGTAAATTGTGAAATTACCTCAATTCGGCTCTAATATATTATATATATATAATATATCGTTTGAGTAAAAAACCAGTATTGAAGAAATATTTTAATTTTTATCAACGCAAAGATTAAGTCACAAGAATATGAAATCTTTTAAATTACGTAAAAGGTGAAAACGATCAAACTATATCGTTTAAACAATAGGTGTCCCTATCATTGACTACGCAAATATGATAGAAATAACTTTAGTAAAAACGATATCGTTCGATCGTTTGACGTAAAATCGACCTTGATTGCTAATGGGAATGCCCCCACTTGATTGTATCGTGGTCAAGGCACTAAGCCTTACATAGGAGTATTTACCCATAAAAAGCTGATTAAAAGTCCAAGAAAAAAAATTGGGTCTTCAATGATATATTAAAACAGCTAGCTTAGAGATAAATAGATTAACATTTGTTTAGGCTTGGTTGACGTATTTTATTCAAGTGATTCTGAGAAGAACGCGTATACGCAAACGTTACAAAATGTTTTTTTTTTTGTTTTTTTAGATGTGGGCAATGTTGCATACAACAACGATTTGATTAATATTGTACGTATGCTCATTTGTCTCATCATATCATATAATTGCTCTTGCGAAATAAAACTGTTATAAACTTGTTTATGTAGCATTTTAAAAGTTAAATTTTGTGTTTGACATTTCTGATTCTGAATGATAGTTTTCCAGAAATTAAGAAAAAAATAACTTTTTGCCTTGACGTTTCTTCCAAGAAAATTGACAGTTTTCGAGGAACTTTCAAAAAAGAAAACTAAACTTCAGCTGGAACACGCCTGAAAAAGTGATAGTTCATATCTAAAGCAGTGACAATTCTTGCAAAAAAGTAAGCAAACATACCATTGTCACATTTGTAATTGAGTTATTTGGATTAAGTGTGATACTAAAAATATAAAATAGACATTTGGTGATTTTAAATTTAATAAAAAGTTAAAAAGTTTAGCATACATTCGCCATTTGTTTAAATTATTAACACGAATACTAAAATCATTTAAAATGCTTTGTCTGCTCCCGTTACCTACTTACAAAAACTGCGAATTTGGACGAATTTTAATCAAAAATCTGTCAGTTCATTTAATCGCAGTGGTAACTTTCCATTGGCGCCCTTAAAAACTAGAGTCCCAACGTTATATTTCAAGATCTTCGAAGACCTTATCAGAATTTGAAATTTATAAATGTCAAAAAAGGTATATCTTCTAAATGTTCTTGCATAAAATGTCACTGTTTCAGGTGTGTTCCTTGTGGGACATTAGTCACACATTACACAAGTTCTGCAAAATAGGAAAAACCACGAGATGCGTCATGATCGAATTTAGGTTAACTTATTATGATTTTGTTTTGTAATTTCCATTTTCTATTGATATTAAAAACAAAATATTTATATGATTTCTGCCACTTGACAATTTTTTCTATTTTAACGATTTATTTCTAATTTATATTGATAAGAAAACTAAAATATCATTTATTTTTATTTTGTTAATTAATTTACCTAAGTAACCGCGGGGATCTACCTACGTATGTATAAAAAATTGACGTCGATTGATTGATAATCATCTCTAAATTTATATTTAAAAAATCAAAAAAAAAATTAATTAATTATAACCCAGAATACATTATCTAAAAATCCAAAAGATTTAGAAATATCGATATACAAATGTTTTTTATTTATTTATTTATTTTTTCTTATCAATAAAAAATTAAAATATACTATTAATAACTTTATTAATAAGAGCACTAGCAGCATAGTACTAACGGCTCTACAAATGTTTTTTTTTTTTTATTCGTTCTAAGATATGCAGGTAATTATTTGAGAATTTTTAAATAGACCTGTCTGGTAAGAAAACTTAAATTGAAAGTACCTTAATTTTAAAACTACGCAGTAATTAAGCAGATCACAATGTGCCTATATCAATATAGGAGTAGTTTATGATTTATTTATGACGTCACCATGAAGATATGTGATGAGATCTTCAAATTGAAATTAGTCAATAATGTGAATACCCGCATAGTGATAATCAAAATTAAATACAAATAATCAGATCAGCATTCTAAAGCGCCTGATAGTATCTAAATTAAATAAATATCTACTAATACGAATTTTCGAGACAATATGGTTTATGATTAATAAAAAGATTGAGAAATAATTGATTTCTAGAAAAATAATTGAATCAGTCTCCGACGAGGATGGAATTTAATTTAATTGATTTTTTTAAGAGATAATTATATAGACACTAAATAAATCGGCACTTACAATTTAATTTCAACTTGTTAACAATTACTTTACCAGTACGAGTTATTTTAGCTCTTTTATATTAGAGTCGAAATATGTTAATTTTCAAATTCTTAAATATAGCTCGTTTCCTAATTTTACTTAATAAATTCTAATGGCAATTTCAAAGTATTAACTTAAAATTAAATGTAGCTTAAATGCTAACTTAAACTTTCGCACATGTTCCACATTTCGAACGAAATCGAATTAAAATAAATTTTCAATTTCACTCGAAATGAAATTCTATGTTTTACGATTCGTTCGTTTTCGAAAATTCCTCAATTACTTCGAGCTGTCAAAATTGAAGGTACATTCATTTTTAATTATTTTGAAATTTCAGTTTGGATGAAATTGTATGCAGTATGTTATTGGCATTTTTAAGAGATAAAAGGAAGCGAAATTCTGATAAATAATTAGACGAAAAATTTTACAAGAAAAATCTAATAATTCCCTAATACAGCGACGTGAGTAATTTATTATGAATTGTTTTGACTCATATATTGGTATGTTCTTATGTTTAATTCTAAAATAATAACAAATTTTGCTAAAATTTTTCACAAAGAAATACAAAAACGACCGCAACTGCACCAATTTCACAAAAGCATAAACAAAGTGAATGGAATTCTTTTAGAAAATAGAATGAAACGAAATGCAGAACATCAATTTTCATTTTGCGAAATTCCAATTCACAATTAGAATTTCGAACGAATTGTTTGTAGAACAATTCATTTTAGTTCATAATTTTTAAATGATATTTCCTAAAGACACATTTTTTTTCAAAAACTCTGCTTGGAATTCAATTCTGAAAAGTTTCTCGATTATTCTTATTTGATTCCGAAAAAACTTGATAGGTGGAAAAGAATTTCAATTATTGTTCAAAAATTAGTCAAAAAACTGTGGTTTTGTGAAACGAAAGCTGTTTTATTTTCATATAAGAAAAGCTTAGGCTGAAGAAACAATAAGTTTTAGCGGGAAATTTGTCAAATTAATAAATTTTACCTACAAGCAATTAAATTTATCTGATAGAACATTTTTTTTCTACGCGAGCAACATTTTCAAGGTTATGTTGATTTAATTTTTTCTTTTTACTTTTTTTTCTTATTTTTCTCGTTATCTAAGAAACTGTCGTAAATTTTGTCCATTATAAAAAATGTAGAACTTAAATATTAAAATATTTTAACATATTTCTGTAGATGATGTTATACGCAGTCCAAAGTTATTTCTGAAAAGTCAAACGCTCAATTGGGTTCAAAACCCTATACAAATCTGATGCTAAACAAATTGTGTCAATATTGGTAATTTTGAAAAGCTAACGATGATTCTTGTATCAATTACCCAAACGTGTCAAAAGTTAATGACCATTTTTAAAAATGCTAACAAATAAACAAGTAGCCCAGTGGATATTTACAAAAAAAAAGGCTTAGCCGGGAAAAATTTAATTGTACTTTTCTTTCTTTGGAGGGGGTTGTTAGGAGCATATGTGTAGTTTTTCGTGAAAACCGGACTGGAGCTTAAGTCGCCATCTTGAATTGTCTAAGAAATTGACTGAAAATTTTTTAAATGTTTCAATGTCAGTAATTCATTATTTAAGCGTATACTTTTTTGGAAAATTAATTTTCTAACTAAACATTTTGAAAAACAAAATTATTTTTTTTTTTTCGAAATTTTACATTATAAAGTAAGTATTTTTGTTTTTTGTATTCAATTAGTATTTAGCGCTAAAGACCAGATGCTAAAATGTCTTCAAGTTTTTGAGAAATATCAGAAATAAGTTTCATATTAATTTGCTTCAGTCTTTGGTTTAAATTGCTCTAAAAATCCTATTTCCACTAAAAAGTATTAAAGAAAATTCTGTAATTTTCAATTTTCTCAAAAACTAAAATACATTTTAGCATCTGTTTTTAGCTTGTTTATAGAAAATTAAATACTTAAAACAAAAATACATTTTAGCATCTGTTTTTAGCTTGTTTATAGAAAATTAAATACTTAAAACAAAAATACTACTTAATAATGAAAAATTAAAAAAAAAAAATTTTTCAAATTTAGTTTTCATTTGTTTTTTGAGTTTGAGAATTAATTTTTCAGAAAGTATTCACTCAAATAATTTGATTTAAAAACAGAGTCAAAGAATTAATTTCTAGCATGACATGACACTTTAAGTGTTTTCGTTGTTTTGAAATTGGTTTTTTACTATTTCAAGTCGATTTTTTAAGCTCCAGCTCGATTTTCCCCAAAGAGTCGTTTTAGCAAACTGTTGATGACTTGAAATTTTTTTTACTGAAGTACCTACCTACTATAAAAATGTTTCAATCGATTCAAAAGTTTTCTGCCATTAAAAAAAATGAAAAATTTTTAAGACATAAAGTTAAGTCGGGAATCATTTTTGACTGCACTTAAATAAAAATTCCAGATAACTTTTGTCAATAAAGCGACAGTAATGCAGTTAAAATTTGTCAGGTCATTATCAGATTTTTAAAAATCGCATTTCGTTCGACATAATTTCAACTTACGATTCCCAAAGAGATCAAGAAAAATACTTAAAGTAAAAAAATTAAATTAAATTAAAACATAACCTCGAAAATATCGAGTTGATTCAGATTAAAGATTATTTCATCCTACAACTTCAGTCTTAATTGCTTTTCTGGTAAAACCATAGTTTCGGAGATAAAGATCAATTCGTGTTTTATAAAATGGCGGATTTCTTCAGAATAATGGCTCTTCGAAAGCCTGGACTAAAGCTTTCCTGCATTTCGTTCCACGTAAAAGTCTATTTTTCCTTTACTTAGATACGTATAGGTATTAGGTATGTATCCCATCCCTATGACGAAAAGGACATAAAATACAAATCACAAATCAAAAAACATCTGCCCTACTCCCAAAAAAAAAATCAGATCGATACCAAAACCAAACAAATATTCACTACCTCTATATAACTTTTTAACTTACAATTAATGAGATGAATAGGTAAACGCGCATCAATTCTAACTTAACACGGAAAATTGTTTTGGGGTTTTTGTTTCGGTACACACCCTTAATTCCTCAATCACATACACGATATTGCTATAGAGTCGATTTATTTCTATTATTATATATTATGTCAAATAGATATTAGTAGGTTGTGTATAATTTGAGGCCAAGCGCATTTTGTGTGTTTCTGGGATGTTTTCGTTTACACCTTTTAAATGTCCTTAAAATATATGTAGGTATGTTTCCCATCCCTATAAAATTCCTAATTCTCGATTCTTTGATGAATGATGGAACTCGGTCGTTTTTATAATGCGTGTATGTAGTTTTTTTTTTTTTTTTGTATATTTTGATTTGTCACTTTCGTTTACCTTTGAATTGTATAGGTCTTGCAATAGCAGTTATAATATAATAGCAACCCTCCAGAGTATTGTACAAGGACATCACCAATATGATACAATGAAATAACAATGACACAATATAATATGAATGAATTCCGGACGAACCCCTGGTGTCAACCTCAAATAGAGGTGTGATCTAATATGCCATCCTTCCGGTCTGAGTCCGACAACCGTTTAAAGTTGTTTTTTTTTTCTACCAGAGGCAATATAAAGATACTACCTATAACTATATGGGGTATGATTTGCTGTACCTATGCGACAATTGAAAACATTTAAAGAAAAATATAACGGCAATTGCAATTTAAATCGACCCTCCTATAATATGATAAAAAGTGACTTTAAAATTTGATTTTTTTTTTTCAATCACATGTGGTGTATTTTTTTTCTGTTGCGAATGAAAAAAACACATTTTTTAAATTTTGAAAAAAAAATTAAGCACGTTCGAATCACAGTTGTATATATTTATGTACATATTTTAAAGGTTGTTAGTATTCAGATTTCAATTTTGAACATTTGTTGTCTTAGGTCGGACTCTCTAAAGTTATTTTAGAAGTTTTTACCTCAGACCCTTTTTAGATTGGGAAGAGTGCCAGTTTCACAGTAAAAACTTAACAAAATAAGTGGCACTTAATTTACCCATTTTGGCACTTTAGCCGCAGTTTTACTACCTGAGTAAGTGGAACTTAAGTGGCCAATATGGGAGACTTAAGTGTAAACTTATTCCGATAAGTTAACACTGTGAAATTGGGAATTAGTTTTCCATATTTGGCACTTAACTGACACTTACTTCACTGTGAAAGTCCGGACTGGTGAGTCTCATCGTGTTTACATTAGAAACTTTAAGGCGCCTCAAAATACATTGAAAAAACAACAACAATTTTGACATTTCGCACATTGAAACAACAACAAATAAGACTTATTTTATATATTTTCTTTGTCCTTTACGAGAGTCCTCACTCCACACCTCTTGCTTACGAACTGCCGTGATACCGGACTCAATGTTCCCAATCTGATCGAGCAGCGTCTTAAAAGATTTTCAAAAATCAAACAGGTCAAAACATGAATAAACATCGGGCATAAGACAACCAATGGCCACACACGAGCGAGCCAAATAGAATCTTGTGATTTGGCTCGCCCTAGCCATTAGGATTTTCACCACGTCGAAAATACACGATCGTGAGTGACCGGCTTCAGATTTGCAACCTGAATATTTTTTGCCTACCTATACATACATTCTTTTCAATCCAACCAATAGAAATTGAAATATAAATTGATGAACTAAATAAAAACAGTGAAAATGAGGAAAAAAAGGGGGAAAGTGGTAAGAGGAGGAATTCGGCAAAATGTTTACTTCATTAGACTTTGAGGAATAACCTAACAATGCAATGTCTCTAGCCTGTTACATAAGCTAATATGATTTAAACCTCATTAACTGCAGTAGGAATACTTTTTAGCTTAAAAAAATAATTCATAGGGACTTACCGAGACTTTGTCCATCAGATCAGGAACGTTTTCTTTTCTTTTAACCTCCACCAAAATGAAACACTTTTTCCACGAATTAAAATGTATAATATTCCGATACGATATTCCGAGTTTTATTTTACTTCAATTTCACTTTATTTCAATTTGAAAAAACACATTCGTATGAATTAATTAAATAAAAAATATGAACCTACTACAAATATTTATCACGTAGAGTATATTTTTTGTAAATAGAAGTGCTTTGTGCTTTTTTCCCGAAAATTAAACTTAACAGAGTTAAGTGTCTTTTTTTGAACTCATCTTTCAATTTATTTGAAAAGATCTGTTGAGAAGCCATTTTGTTTTCTTTGCAAATATAAAGCGGAGTTCACATTCAATTTTGCCATCGTTCATATTTTTAATGACTTTTTTACAAATCTCATTTGTAAAGAAAATTTTCAAGGAGCCAACATGGCGTGGATTTCATTATTTTAAATTACACCAACCCTAGCGCATTTATTTCATTTTGTTCCGCTTGTTTTTTTCTTATTTTACTCCGATTTCAACCCCTTCCTTTTAAATCGTGCCTATACAATACAAAATAAAAAAAGATGGAAATTTGAAATCAGCGATCGTCTGACTGGATTTTACATTTACTACAACGATAGAATGACAGAAAAACTTATCAAACAAATTAAGGTTCCCCCACACTAACGCGAATTTTCGGTGGCGACGATGAAAACAACAATAAAAACGTGTTGTTTTCATTGACAACCATGTGTTGTTATTGTTGTTTTCGTCGTCGCCACCGACAATTCGCGTTGATGTGGGGGATCCTTTAAACTACGAGCTAGACGTTCGACTGGTATTCACATCAGAAAAATTTTCAACATGACACTTGAAGATGGTGAACATGTCGTTAAATGTGAACTTACCTTTTTATCTGATTCTTGACTTGACAATTGGCGTTTTTCTTTTTTACCTCAGAGCAGATCGTCGAGCTGTCAAAAATTAATTCTATGTTTCTTTTTTACCTCAGACAAATCAGAGCACATAAGTCGTGTTTCTTTTTCCATCTGAGCTAGCTCGGAGCATGATCTGTATGCTCAGAATAAAATGACCGAGCAAATCGAGCAAAACGCTGAGCGAAGCCAACTTCATACAATTTTTATGTAATTTGACAGATAACTATGCATAAGACATGTTCAGTGCTCAAGTGTGTTTCATAATTAAATCTGAGGGCTCTGATCATAATCTCCTCAGAGCTTAGCTCTGATCGCTCAACCTCTGCTCAGAGCTTTGCTCAGAGCCAAAAAAGAAAAACGCCAAATATAATTTACAAATTGTTTATGAAAAAATCTGCAACTTGAAATTTGTTTTTGAAAATAAAGGCGAAACATTCAGAACGACCGACGACGAAACTTTCGCCTGTCAAAAAATATTTACAAGGCGATAATTGAGAGTGCCCACAACAACGCGACGCACGATGCACGAGTTTTGTGTAGAAGTTCACACAAATGCACACATTTTCAAAGTAAAGGAACACGCCTAATATTAGTAAAATGGTTCTGGACTGTTTTAAAACAGTAAAAAGAATAACTTTTTGATGTTCAATGAATCTGTCAATGTAATTTCTGACAGAAAAAAACGTTAAAATAGAAGTCAAAATTGCCAAAGAATTTTAGCTTTTAAGTAAATTGTGTACATAATGTTGAATTCACGCACTTATTAAAATTTATTTATTTCTTTTAATTATACAGCTATACAACAAACAGCCAGTCCAGACAGTACGTCACCAGTAACTTCCGAGGTTTCCTACACTTATATCGGTTCCAACTCCAACTGCCAAACATCACCAGCACTATCGTCGGAATACAAAACCTACAGTCGATCTGCTGACGAATCTGCGGATCAACTTCAAAACCTCTCCAACAATCCAAATGCAACAATAAATAAGAATAGCGATGATAGTATCATCGAAGATGGCATCGATGAGGAAATAATCGATGATGAGAATGATCAGGATTCATCTGGGGGTGGTGCTGGTCAAGATCCATCGATACCCCATAAAAAACGAAAACGTCGAGTTCTATTTACCAAATCGCAAACCTACGAACTGGAACGAAGATTTCGCCAACAAAAGTACCTCACAGCCCCTGAGCGCGAGCATTTAGCCAGTTTGATACGATTAACCCCAACACAGGTGAAAATCTGGTTTCAAAATCATCGATATAAGACAAAACGTGCTCAAAATGAGAAAGGAGTTTATGACATGAATGGCTCAATGCACCCTCACCCGCATCATCCGTCGGCGCTTCCATCACCACGACGAGTGGCTGTTCCTGTTTTAGTGAGGAATGGAAAATCCTGCCTTGATGGCAAGCCACAGGACTGTTTAACCTCTTCAATGCAATCACATCATCATTTGGTCCTGTCTGCTAATGGAGCCTACCAACATGCTCTCCTTCCTCCGCCAGGTCATCCCAATCGCGGATGGTGGCCTTAATGGTTCTAAGGACAATCGTATCACGATTGGTAACACAAACAAAAATCAAAAATACACAAGTAGTGCGACTCGAATATTTGGACAATAAAATAAAAAAAAAAAACAAAAATGTCAGAAATCAAAAAATTAAATGATTTGTAAATTTGGTGCAATAAAGTAGATTAAAATAAAAATCAAACAAGTCAAAAAAAAAAAAAAACAAACCGCTCCTATGCACTGCAAATATTTATATGGCAGCCGCTGGTTAGGCGCCAAAAATTATAGAAGAAAAAAAAAACAGCACAAACCTAATTAAAAAAAATATATAAATATTTATATTTATTCATTCTAACTGTTGTCTTTTGTAAATATAACCAAGTCTTAAATTGAATTCAAACAAAAATATCTTTTGTGTGTAAATAATAAATTTGTTCATATTTTATATATAATTAAATATTATTATTTGTATAGGTTAGCATGTACAAATTAAAAGATATGGCGTTAGTGGCCATAATTATTAGTTTTTTTTTATTATTTATAATTGTACAAAAAATGTAAAAATTATTTTCAAAGACAAAAACCACCAATTTATTAAAAATAGAATAATGAATATTATATATAATAATAATTATTAATTGAAAATTGTGTACAATTTAAAAGAAAATTTTAATTAATAAAATGAGCTATAAATAATTTATTTTAAAAAAATATTAATTTTGTTTTTGTTTAATTTTGTTTCAGCCATTTATGATTAAGGTTCGTTATAGACAAGTTGTATGCAAGTTGCATGGACATTTTGGTATAAAGTCAACCAAATTTCAATTTTATTTAGATTTGTTTTAGAAACCAGGAAAATTATATAGTCTATCAAAGAACTGCAGTTTTATGAAGTTGGAGTAGCAATTCCATTGAATATTGAGACACTTCGACAAAAATATTTTACTGATAGCTCAAAAATTGGCACTGATCTTTATATACACTGGATAGTGTATTCATACCAAATTTTTGAGGCAAAAATATAGTCGTGGCCGGTACCGTCATATAACAGTATAACAGCGGCGCGGCGCCAGCGGTATATGGACGCTACTGGACCTGGATTTTCTTTTATTTTTTTCAATATTTACAGCCACAATGCTTGTTGACGTCAAATGACATCAAATAAATGCTCAATTACGGCAAATATCTTCAATCTCTTTTTTCGTTTGTATGCAGCGAGATATGAGGTCGTGGCCGGTACCCTTTCAAAAACTGTTATACACTAAAGGCTATTCACTATTCAGTGTATTATAGATATTAGTGGTTGTTGGTATGGAATATTTTCTGAGTCTCTAAATGTGGGTATGTCTTATCGACTAACCAAGTATTTTTTTTTTCAAGGAGAGTTTCGTGGAAGTCAGGAAAGCTTAAACTAGGAAATAAACGGGCAGATAAACTGCCCAGGCCAGGGATCAGCTGTTATACAGCTCACTTGCGAAACGAATTACTATTCCGATCGAAGTAGTGAAGGGCAATATTCTCGATTTTTCTAACCGAATCCAATAGTGCTTAGGTAGAACAGTTTTGACATTATAATTATCTATGTATGCGTAGAATGATTTAGCCCGCCTTTAATTAATCGCAAACAAATAACCTGATATGCGGAATTGCAGACGCAGGCAAAACAAAAGCCATCAGAACTCAAATCAAAGTTGAAAGTGTCAGAAATTAAAAATGGCTATTCGAGTGCCAAAAAAACTACTCACCACGTTTTTATAAACAACAACAAAATATTAAAATTAGATAAGCGAAGATGCACTGCGGATCCACCATTTTCTTCGATTTTGACAGATGCGCAGAACTGAACAAAAATGAAAAAGGTAATGATATTACCTTTAATTATGTGTAGGTACTGTGAGACAAAGCGAGAATTGTTGAATAATACGCTGAACTTTGACCACCAGCTAATAGGAGCAAGTATTCAACAATGCTAACATTCCTCATAATAGGTTTGTTCGTTTATTTCTCAAAACTGCAAATTTCTTCTATTTTTAGTCCAATTTTATTTTTGTTATATAAACTTCGACAGAACTTTGGACTGAAATGGTTAAAAACTGGAAGTTTTGGGAGGTAAACGAACAGACCTATTATGAGAAATGTCAGCGCTGTCGCAAAACTCTTCTATTGGTTAACCACCATATTATTCACTCGATTAATTCAGTTTAAAACTTAAACCCGGGTGTAAATTGATATAAATACAATGTAAATACATCCGGATTTAATTTTTTAACTGGATTAATCGAGTGAAAAATATGGTGGTAGGTGTTCAAAGTCCAGGGCTATATCTCCTGAATGTCGTATAGTTGTGAGGAACAGCTGATGTCAAGCTTAATGTGAAATTAACAGAAAGGTGAAGAGAACAAAATTCAGGGTTTCTACCTCTATTTACGATTCAAAATTTGTCTGGAAATCTTTTTCTTATGTAGCAAGTGGTAATGCTTTCTTATTTCAAGCTGCCTGAGAACCAAGAAAAAATATAAAAGAAATTCGACAAATAATTTTTCAAAGAATATAGTCTCTGGAGGAAAATTATGTTTTGTTTATAATACGAACGCACTCAAGGGGTTTTGACTACCATTATCCTAATGAACATAGTGTGAGCTATTAATAAAATATGGAAAAACTAAAAAAAAAAAAACAAAAGAAGCACCGTAGATTTAATTAATATTACAATGGGATGAAAAAATAGACCTAGGTAAAGCATTTCACATTCGTGTAGTACGGCTTATGTTACCTTCACAATGAGTTGCTGAAAGATCACTCAAGTAGGATATGGTTTCGTTTTAGTACCGTACCAGCAGATATCAAAAGGGTACAGTGTATAAGATTTATGTGGACCTTAATCCGGGTCACCAAATTATAAATGGAACTCGATTATTCCTTTTATTTATTGAAGTTTAACTTCGTAAAAAAAGTACAAAAAAGATGAAAATTTGTATTGTAGCCTTATTATCGGTTTAGTTGAATTTAGCTATGTCAAAGTAGAAGCTGAAAACAACAAATTAGCACGAAAGTGTAGACGAGAATTGGAGGGTTATCAAATTTTATCATACAATTTGCCGTCATTTTCGTAAGACTCTGTTGTCATAATCAACTGCAGATTCGGTATTTAAACGGATTTTCTAACAGACCTATTAATAAAAAAAAATACTTAACTCACCTCAAATTTAAGTGTTTGATTGTGGGGGCAATGTGGGAGCCTTAAATGCCTTACAACTTATTAATAATCTAATATTACTTATTTTTATTGTCAATTTTTCACCTATATCAAAAAAAAACAATTGAATGATAATATATCTAATCGTACAATCATCGTATATAATTAACAGATACTTAACGAACTTTGAACTTCATAAAAAAAAGTGACGAATAAGATCATTGTCACATGGTATATACATAAGTGTTATGATCTATAAAACTTGATATACCTAATAATATAAGGATAAGTGTTTTAATCAGTAAAGGTATTCAACATATACACAAATATTTAAGAAAAATAATAAAATTAAAATAAAACAAATTATAGATAGAAGTATTTACAGTCAAACTAAATTTTGGCATCACAATAATTTTTAACCGCGGTTGTACTTGGCATTTTATTGTTGTTCAAAATCCATGAAGCATAAAATACAATTTTGAAGTATTCCGCCTCCCAGCGGTTCCCCTATTTGGACCCTTTAATTTTTTAATTCGATTTATTTCAATTCCTATTGCTAAAATAATCAGCTTTCAATATCGATCATTAATTGTTGTCGTTCGACTCTGTGTATATAGTTATATGCAGATATTTCAATTTATAAGTTTAAGTGACCTCAACTCCAAAATTTGCTTTTCGCCCAGGCACGACAGTTGGGCTCATCAGTTAGATGTTGTCGCAGTTGAGGTCACTTGAACTTATAAATTGAAATATGTATATCGCTCCACTTAAACAGAAGTAGTTTTCTATAAATTATAATTATTATAATTTATTAGACTGTACATAAATGTACAGTATAATTTATGAAACAGCACTATAGCTACCAAGGCTTACTCTTCATCTACGTTGTTATTGGCAGAGTTATATTTGGAAAATTCAATGCTCTCTATCTTTTTAGGCAAAAAATGCTGAGTTCGACCTAAGTTTGATAACTTTTAAACATCAACTAAAAATGTTTATTTATAACTTGGACGGCTGTCCAAAGTTACTCATTATTTATAAATACGAGTTTAATAAAAGTATCTTAGATGATTTTTCGATCGTGTTTAGACTCACACTAAATATGTAATGAGCTGCTGCTGTGGTATTAATCATCATTTTAATAATTTATTTCATGTTATCAAAAAGTTATGTACCTATCAACAAATAAATACCTCTATTACAACTCCAAAACAATCGTTATCTTAATAGTTAACTTATTATCTTGTGACTATTATATCTGCAGGTTGGTTGATAAATGTTCATTTATATTGACTATGTTCTATAAAAATGTTTTTGTTTTTTTTTGTACATACCCACTTGTGAGTATTTTTTTTTTATTGGAGCACAAGAAAAACTTCTTTGTTTAATCAAATCAAAGATAATAGGTAAATGGGTAGGGCATTCAATTTAAATGGGAGGAGTCTTTGAATTTGATTTGTTGAAAATATGAGGTATGTACCTACATATATGTGGTTTAAAATATTTAAATAGTGGAGAGATAAAAAAAAGTTAAAGATTTGACTAAAGATGCTTTAAAAAATTAAAAATGGATTCGAAAAATGGACACATTTAAAAACTATAAATCAATCACCATACAGCACCATGAAAAAATAATTTAAAATATATTCTGGGTATAGAAACTACACTATACTTTTTGCGGAGATTTAAATGCGTTGAGGGCTGACATCTTTGAGATATTCTAGTTCAAAAATCAAACTAGATTAATCTTTTCATTTCAAACCTTTTTGTTCATTTTTAAGAAGTGGTTATATTTTAATTATTAGTATTTTTGTCGCCTACTTGGTCAACCTGCTATTCTACTTAACCCGGATTTCTCCAATTTGGACACAAATATTAGAAAAATTCTAAATGAATTTTTAAGGAAAAATGTATTACTTTAAAATTAAAAACACGAAAAAAGATTTTTGGTTTGAAATATCTCGAAAACCCTACAATTTTGAAGCAGGATTTAAGTCCTGCAAAGTTAGCAAAGGAATTATTTAAAATTGAATAAAAAATGAGAGTTCCCGGTAGCAAACAAAGAGTTCTAGAGTACCCATACTTTTTTTCAATAGTTCTGGCGAATGAAGTGTAAAAAATTAGAAAAAAAAGTTTTTTTGCTAACTTCACGCAGCAAGGACGTTTCGTTTTTCAACTTAAAATCGAGAGTTCTAGAGTTCCTGATGGGTTTTAGAAAGAGTTCTACAAAATTGGAAAAGACAGTGCAAATTAAGTGCCCATTGACTTAGAATCAAAAATTTTCAAAGTCAAAAAAAAAAAGGTCTGATTGGAGTTCAAGGTAGCAAACAAAGAGTTCTAAAAATTTGTTTATTAACTTTTTTTTCTAATACTAATAAGTTGAAAACATGCTCAGATCTCTTTTTATTTTTTAAAAAAGTCCTTGTTGGGTGAAGTTAGCAAAAAAAACTTTTTTTTCGAATTTTAACACTTCATTCGCCAGAACTATTGAAAAAAAAGTGTAGGAACTTTATAACTCTTTGTTTGCTACCGGGAACTCTCATTTGTTATTCAATTTTAAACAATTTTTTTTGCTTACTTTACAGGACTCAGGATTTAAATTCAGAGCATCAAAAACCATCCAGCATCTTATGTCAACCATTGTATTGAAGTTTAATACTCAAATCAAAAATATTAAAATTTTATAATTTTTTTTAAGCTACATTAAGACACAAACACGCTTAAAGTACAAGAACCCCATAAAACAAAGGAAAAAAATAAGCCGATTTCGAAAATATTATTTGCGTCAAAAATGCAAGATGTTAAACACAAACTGCAAAAATCAAAGAAAACCCAAATCTAAATTTTTATAAAAGTAATATTTTCAACAACACAGTTTTTTAAAGTTATATGTTCGATAACATCATTTGCGATATAATTCTGCAGTAAAAAAATCGAGTTCACGGAAAAATATTGAGCGTGTTCGTAAACGTCAAAAAACGTTTGCAAGAAAATTGATGATGACATACGTCATTTTGCCCGATGAGCAACTGGGCGAGCAAAAAGTACACGAAATACCGTGCAGTACTTTCTGTTCTTTTAAAAGCAAACTTTTTCATAAAATTTGATTTCTGAGGGCCTTACAGTAAATATACAGCTTTTGTGGCCCTAAAGGAAACTCAGGAGCTGGAGAACGCAAGCTGCTCCATCAGGGTCGGAAAAGATATCACCGACACATTTAATGTCATTTAATATTTTAATGCATCGCCTTGTGCACTGTCATGCGACTTCAACATCATTCTGGAAATAGTGCGAAACTGAAGCGTCAACACAAGAGGCACATTTTTTCAAAGATCCGTCCAACTACTCGGATATGCCGACGATATTGAAATATTGGAAGAACGGAGCGTGATTTCAGTGGAGCGTTTGTGAGCATTGAGGCGGAAGCGAAGAAGATGGGCAGCGGTCAATGAGGGCAAGACCAAGTATATGATGTCATAAGGAAAAGTCACTCAAAACCGACGTCTTGGACACAACGTCACCATAGATAGCTATAACTTTGAGGAAGTTAAGGACTTTATCTACCGAGGCCCCGCTTTTAACTCAGACAACGAGACCAGCGCTGAAATCAAATGGAGAACAACTCTTGCTTCTTTGGACTAAGAAGGCAATTGAGTTGCAAAGTGCTCTCTCGAGCAACTGAAGTGTGCCTTTACAAAACACTTATCATCCCGGTCCTTATATATGGCGCAGAGGCATGGACCTTGTCAAAACTGGATGAGAACGCTCTAGGAGAGAGGAAAATTCTCCGGGTGATTTTTGGTCCCGTCTGCATAGATGGTGAGTGGAGGAGAAGATACAGTCACGAACTGTACGGGGTGTGCAGCGAGACTGACCTGGTCAAAAGAGCCAAGGTCCAACGACTAAGAAGGCTGGGTCATGTTAAGCGAATGGACCCCAACGCTCTGACCCGTAAAGTCTTTTAATCCAATCCCTAGGGACGGCGCAGTAGAGGAAGACCGCGACTCAGGTGGTGCACACAGGTGGAAGAGGACCTCAACCAACTTGGCGTGCGAAACTGGAGACAGCTAGCTAGGGACCGAGCTGGCTGAAGAGGCATGTTGGTGAGGCCCTGCTCCATCCTGGACTGTAGCGCCACCTTTAGTAAGTAACTAAGTATATTTGACGATCAAATTGACGTTGATTTGATGTTTTCAAAAACGGTTACAGTCATACTTGCAAGTCACAGCTTAAAGCCTTACCAAACCTTAAAAGAAGAGCAGATTCGTTCATCTACTTTTTTCCACATACCTATTCCTTAAATTTTGTATCCTATTTTCAAACATGTCTGAAGTTGAAATAAATGAATAATAATAATAAGATTCAATTTTGCCCAAAAAATTGCAGGCAAATAAAAATAATTAAGAGTTATTTCACATAAAGTGAATTTTGGCATAAAGTTAAGGAAAAAAAAATATTTCCTTTTAACCTATAGAACCCAGACAAGGCCAAACAAAGAAATCATTGCTGACATCTTTTTCTCTATTACCAGGCATCTGAAATATACATACACTGATGCTTTTCCATGGATAAGGATTCAGGCCATTAAATTCCGGAAACGTCTAGAAAAACTTCAATTCTTTTTGTGTGTGTCCATATAATATAACAACCGTATATACTACAGTTATACAAAAAATAACAAAATTTTCATCATAGAGCAATGACATGGTCGTTTGCTTAACGTAACCGATGTCAAAACGGCCATACCCAACATCATCAACCCTTCCGCCCAATAAATTAACAATTTTAACAAACTGTTTATTTTTTAACTTTAAAATATACGTTATCCCGCCGCACCCACATCAGCCAAAATATCTGGGGTTTTTTTCAAGTGCGCACTAATTTCCTTGGCTTCCGTTTGCAATTTACGATTTTGTCAACTACCCCTTTTTCCCATCTACGTAAATACTTATATCTAAGCCATTTTTCGAAATGGTTTTTAAAATTCCGGAACTCGAGAATCGGATGATGGGTAATTTAAAATCGTTGATTTTAAAATTTTGCGTGTGAGTATTTTGATTTCCGATGGGCTCTTGAATCCTTTTTTTTTTTCTTTTTTTATTTCTATTGAGAATTTCATTAAGTAAAGTGAGGGTTTAGTTTTTTTTGTACTATGCAAACGGGGGTGATTGGTCTTTTTATTCTTGTCAATTGATTTTGATTTCGAAGAAGGGGATTATAGGGATGCGCCCGTTATAGGATGAGGATATCTTTCTCGATATCTTTGGAAAATTCAATCTTCCGCACCAAAGGATTTTGTTGTCGTCAATTTCAGTTTGCAAATTATTTTTGTATACTTTGTGATTTATTGAATTAAGGATAAAAAAACATATTAGGAATATTTATTTTTAGTGAATATTTATGTACTTTGTTTTTGTTTTGTTTTAATGACGAACACTATATTGATTAAAAAAGTGAATAATATTATAAAATAGAATGAAAGTTGAATTTAATAAAACATCGGAAGTTGCAGGAAATCGCTAGATCATTTTCCGAACAAGTTTCTTAGGAACACTTAATAAACCATCAGAGATTCCGCTTCTGGGAGAATTCTATATACTACAATGATCCTAATGATCTGGCAAATCATGACATTAGCAGTCTCGCACGCTTCGTAAGGAGCTTTAAGTGGTTCAACGAGTAGGAAAAATGTTTCCTAGATTTTTGTGGTATCACAATCCAATTAACTTATGGTCTAAGTGTGTCAAGCGTCCCTGCTGACAGCCACGTTAACCTAACCTAACAACAAAAACTACTTGTGCTGACAAGCACATGCAGCTAAACAGGTTGCGCTGTAATGTATTTATGTATAGTTCGCTGGTTTCTCCAATTTGCTGGAAATGAACACATTTTTCATTTTTTGTGTCAAAAGGTGTGATGTAAAGGTTGTTATAAAATGTAAAGAAGATTTAAATTTGATAACATTTTTGTATAGTAAAGTGTTGGTAAAGAGTACGTATATTATCTAGAGAACCGACTTAAGGGGTTTGTTCTCTTTCGGCCTACAAGCTGCTAGAACACTGAAATCTAATTTTTCATAAGCATGTATTAGTGGTCCCGTGCATTTTAAATGGGACCTGATGTCCCCACTATATTTGAGCATAGGGGACACGCTCAGTTTGAAATATGGTGGATTATGCGCCCAGATATTCAAAATAAGATTCCGTTAAATTCAAAATTTGAAAAATTAAATTAACAAACACCCGATTTGCGGTCACTTAAATGCTTATATCTTTGGATCCAATAGTCGGATTTTCAAAATTTAAAATTCAAATTAAAGTCAGAGTGACAGGCTTGTACCAGCTACTTTGGTATCATTATCTTTCTCTGTCAGGGGCATGCTTGTATATTTGCGAATTAAACTTGAGTCGATTCGTCGTGATTCGTTCATTCACATATTTGAAGCTCAAGACTTCTTCCCAAAACCTACCTCAAACGCCTAATTCACATCTTAATAAATGTTGATTTTTTCACGGTTAAGCAGTCGTCATAGATCCACCCTATGCCATTAGATAACCTTTACATACTTTGCTTTCCAATTACGGTTCGTAATTAGACATATGGACCCTTGAAGCCCCAAAAGATAACATCCAGACCAAAAATGCCCAAATTTCGAAAACTAACAAATTCAAAAATTTTAATAGCTTTGACGAAACGAGGAGCGAACCCCGACCTATAGAGTACCAAACCCTTAGTATTACTCCAAAGATGGGGAGCCCGAGAAACCGTTTCTTACAAACCTGAGTTCCAAAAATGTTTAGTACTAATCCATATAATTAGGTTTTGTCGGACTTTTATTTTTAAGTTTGGCTTTTTTTTGTCTAGTATTTCTTGGTTGTACGAGTATATGTACTTATAAAACGAAAATTCCAATATTAACGTGTAGATACACCAGACACCAGTATTTAAGGCTTAAATAATTTTGTAACTAATTCGATTAAGTTTCCCCGGTTCCTCCCACTTTTCACCACTTGCACTATTTCTTTATTTTTTTTTATTAATTTGATGAAAAAACAACATTAAACACTCTTAATTTGCTGACTTAAGTCCTTTAGACCCATCAGGCTATAATACTCATTTATAACAAACAAAAAAATTGATTTTGAAAGATTTATTACACCCTTTAGGGCTAATTCCGTGCGATGATGACCATATCCTCTATACAAACAGACAACGGGGCTAATCGTCTTTGCGCAGTAAAATATTTTTTTTTTTTTTATATATTCTTCCTGTGTCAATCCACAATCCTCCCCATCGATATACATAAATGTAGTTCAAAAAAGATACATTGCATCTATCTTCCCATAAGAGTTCCTTTATTGTATGCCATTAGATACAATAGAGAGAGGGATGTCATTGATTGACTTTTAGCCTAGTTGTTGTATACATACAAATAAATATCCTTCGTATGTATGGAAGAGAGGCAGTGTCCAAGGAGTATAGCCACGGCACAGCGGAAAAGCAAAAAAAAGTAAAACTCTTATTATAGTTACATTTGTTAGGATTTTCTTCTCTTTTTATTTCCACTTCCTTTATTCCATTGTTAATTTTTTTTTTATAAAAAAAATTCTGTTAACGGAAAATCATCAAACAATAACCAAAGAAATAACTTGATTCTTCTTTTTAGAAGTTGTTGTTATTTTTTGTCGGTCAGCTAGATCCGGAAATAGTAAATAAATTTTGTATGTTATGAAAAAAATGATAATAAAAAAATCAATTTAAGTTATAGCGAGCGATGCTGTATACCTAAATATAAAGATTGGAAACTATGGTTGTCAAAGTAATATGTGCAGCATGAAACGATGAAGTTTGGACGTAACTCAAAGCGGTTTTTGTTTTTTTTTTTTTTTGTTTGAGAGGATTTGACATTTTGACGTTTGTTGGTGAAAGGCTAACAAAGCATTTAATCTGTAATAAGAAATAACCATGAGAGGTTTACTATTTCGACCTGAACATGCAATGAGTCAACATCCCAACAAAAAATTTAAATTCGGATAGGGTTATTTTGTACTTGGTCTTTAGCCTATAGGGCAAGTATGATTTGGTTTCGTGTAAATCTAAATTTCGAGGTTTTAATAGAAACTTAACATTTCGATGGTGGAAAAGTGCAAACATTTGGTACATATTTTCCGTACACTGTCCTTGCGTCGAGTCGGTCTGTGCGCCTGTAAGTCCACTATATATGGAGCTAGAAAACGGATGGACCGATTTGGATCAAATTTGGTACGGAGCATGTCTATGTGGTTCCCTAAAAAAGAAATTCGAACTTTTGTTTAAGATCATCCATAACTGGTAGCCATATACAATAATTTTATTTTTTTTCTTCAAATCTTCTCAGAATATTGATGTTGAATAAATTTTTTACATATTCTTATGGCAATGAAAATTGTTATTCCTTTGATTAGCTATATTTTTTCTTTGTACAAGATTTTTTGAATGGGAATTTGTTTAAACAATTGTCGCTCGATGTCTTTAAATAAGTTGTGTCAAAAAAATTTTTGTGGCGCCTCATTTTGCCAAAAAAGTCAAATAAATACGACAAAATACCTCAAAACTTCATTTTTCAATTAATCCAGCATTACCATGACTTTGAATTGCACAAATTATTTATGGACGTCGAACGACAATTGTTTAAACAAATTCCAAATCAAAAAATCTTACAGGAAGAAAAATATAGCCAAGAAAAGTTTGGTAATGCTGTATTCATTGATGCCATCCATTGTTACAGATTTTTTGGTACAGTAAAACCCGCTTAAGAGAAACTGCAAAATGTCCCAGTCTTTCTTTCACTTTAGCGGGTTTTTCACTTAAACGAACCCCGCTTAAGTGAACAAAATTACACTTAAGCGGAGTCCGGATAAGTGGAAAAAAATTGCACTCACGCGGATTTAAAAACTTCAAAAAGGGTTCTGACATATCAGAAATTCAAATGTCATTTTCGTGATGAAAATTTCGTGGAGGTAAAAAGTAAAAAAGAAGTAAAAGCGTTCAGCAAATTCTTCGTTCTGTTCTATATATTTTTTTTACTTAAGAGAGTTTTTTTCAATGAAAAATATTAAATTTAACTGAAAATAATATGTTTCAGGTATCCGGGTTTTTTCACTTAAGCGGAGTGTTATAAAGGTAATTGGTCGACAAATACTCGGGGATGAAAAAGTGTTTCAGATACGCGGGATTTCTTTTAAGCGGGTTTCTCCTAAGCGGGTTTTACTGTACCTACTATTACAAAAAAATCGAAATTTTGCTTTTTTTCACGATAAATTTACAATATTTAATGATATTTTTTTTTTTTTAGCATTACCATCAGGGGTTATTTTTTTTTAAAGAAGCGTGACATTTTTTTTTGTTTTACGACAAATTCACGACAGTTAATCCAATTATTAGAATCTTAAAATTTTGAAATGGTAATGCTAACGACAAATTTGATTTTTTATTTTCGTTTTGACCGACAATGCGGACGGTCAACTTGCATTTACTTAGGAAAAATATTTTAGACGGGACGAATAGAAAAAATTTTTAAATTAAAAAAAATTTAATTAATTAGCTTAAAGCTAACTTGACCGTCAAGTTAGCATTACCAGGGGTTATTTTTTTTTGTTTAAAGAATCGCGACATTTTTTTTGTGTCACGACAAATTCACGACAGTTATAATCCAATTATTAGAATCTTAAAATTTTGAAATGGTAATGCTAACGACAAATTTGATTTTTTATTTTCGTTTTGACCGACAATGGACGGACTTGCATTTACTTAGGAAAAATATTTCAGACGGGACGAATAGAAAAAATTTTTAAATTAAAAAAAATTAAATTACGAGAAATTAAGTTTCCCCGCGGTATTGACGGAGTTGATAAATAAATAAACAAAAAATGCTACCGTAAATTTGTGCATAGATTTAAAAGCTGTGGACACTGACAAAAAAAAATTAAAAACACAGCAAAATCAAGAAATCGTAAGTTTTTATTCTAAGTTGCGTCTGGAAATGTTAACTTGACAGTCAAGAGATTTTTTGATAATATGCAATTTGTTTAAGCAATTGTCGCTCGACGCGACGTCTTTAAATAAGTCATGTCAGCATTACCAAGGGTATCTAAAAAAAACAAACGTCACAAATTTTTTTGGTTTCACGACAAATTCACGAAAATCACTCCAATTATTAGAATCTTAAAATTTTTAAGTAGTTATGCTAACTTGTCGGACATTAAAAATTGAGAAGATCAGTGAACTATTATTCTTTTTGTTTCAATTGATGTTTTTAGATTTATGAAAATAATTGAATGTTTTTTTTTAGTATATAGCAACAAATAAATAATTTTTCAGGTCTAGGTTAGTAAATATTAAGGAAAACTCAACAATGAGTTGATATAACAATGTGCCATGTTGATTTAACCTGATTCTAATGCAAGCGTAACATGGTCACTGGTTAAATATGACAAGGAGTCAGTTAACCTACAAAGTTGAACATTATTAAAACAATTCGCCACATTAACTAATTGCTGTTTTCATGCAAGCTTAACACGACCACTGGTTTAATTAAACATTGATTCAAGCAGATTATAGAGCCAAGTGCTATAAATTTATTAGAAGATCGATTGAATCTATCTAGATTTTAATATTAATTAACAACATTATTTATTTGGTAGGTAGGTAGTGAAAATTAAAAAAAAAGACATGTATGATTTTGCAAGTAACTTGGAGTTGACTCAACACGACTCTCGACTATACAATCAATTGTATCTTGTTGAACAACCTGATAATTTCTTAATTTCTGCTAAATTTTACGTGATGTTTTCCCTAAGTGTTGGTTTAGGCTATATAGGTCGAATGTCTACAAATTGACATTTTGCTTTTTCTAATCGTAAACTAATAATTTTCTTTTAGTGTTTTTTGGGCACGAAAGGTTATGACATTTCACATGGAATTGGATTTCACTTGTTATTGATACGACGTAGGTAGTATACAGACCTAAACTAGACTTTATTAACTATTTAAGCACTTCTACATTCAAAAGTTTAAGTCTTATCTACTTTCCTTTTACAATATAAGATATGTAGTTAGAAAGACAATATTGTTTTTGTTCAAATCCACTTAGGGTGATAACACAGATTACATTAACCGTGGGAGGGTAGTCATTCTTTTAACAAATTCATCCCCTTCTTGTTAGATATATAGTATATAGTATCAACCGATTTAATAAGGTTTGCTATAAAGCCAATGTAATATGTTTTGTCGGGCCAATTCAGATCTCGTTAGAAGATTGAAATGCTATGTGCATATAAATGGCTTTTATGCCACCAACTGCGAGAAGGGGGAGACAAGCGGGCAGTTTAAAAGCATACGTTTGCTTTCACACGACCCATCCAAGGAAGAGGGTGCGTTGAGCCGTTGACAACTGCTTGCCTATATAGCCTATAATATGGAAATGTGGTAATAAAATTCGACAACCACCAAATTCATTAACACAATATAACAACTATATTTATTCTAAAATTTTATATTCATCGTCAAGAACCAATTGTCGAGCGTCATCAATCAAGTTGCGATTAATTTAAAAAAAGAAACAATATACCTATAATATACCTATGTACGTTTTATACAGACTTTTATTCATGAGGGGATTTAGCTCAGGCTGAAAAATAAGCAACTATACATATTACGTGGATATAACTCGATTGGGAAAAAAGGGATGTGGTTTTCATCAATTTGTGCGGTTTTGGTTTGGTGTGTTGATCAAAGAATTTTAAGTCTCATTTAACAACTGTGTTTTTATTAAGCTAATTCGGGGTCTAGGGTTTCATTTCCGATTGTCTATAATATACCTATACATAAATACATTTTCTAACAAAAAATCTAATAAAACAGCTTTCAATCTTAATTAGATATTCAGGATTTTATATTATGTTCTATTTAGGGAGACCAGTTTAGTAGTATAAGCATCAGGGGTTTTTTAATTTGAAATTTTAAGAAAATTTTTTAATTCAATTTTTAAAAATATTAGATAATAAAAAAAGAACATAAAAGGGCATGTAGTTTGGTTCAAGACAAGAAAAAAAAACTGGATAAGAGATACAGTGGTAAGACTTTTTGGCCCAAAGATTTCCTAATGGTCTCATCCGACCCAACTGACACGCCCGGTCTCCTGATTTCACTCCATGCGATTTTTTGGCGTAGTACCCCTCGTAGCGCTCACCCCCCCCCCCCCCCCCCCCCCCCCAAATAAACCATATTTCGTCCTTGTTATTTTTTAAATGTATTTATTTTCACTAGTGTTTCCATCGAAACAAAAGTGTGCAAAAAATATTAAATTTACAATTTCGAACATTTGTTATATGAATAAATTTAGCAAAAAAACATTTGTTATATGAATAAATTTAGCAAAAAAAACATAGAAAATATTGCACGAGAAAATTTAATTCATCCCAAATCTAACTAACGACTTAATTATTGAGCCATTCAATATAAGAAAATGTGTTCATTTTCGAAAGGACGCCGCGCCGTACTAACATCATATTATGAACTTAAGTTATAACCTCAAAAAACATAAAAAACATAGCAAGACTTATTTACGGAAAATTATTATTATTATAAAAACCATTCGATGTAAGAAGATTTAACCCCTTTTCGACCACTTCACAACCTTGATATCAACTTAGTAAAACAGTAAAAAACAAAAATATAGAAAACATTGCACAAACAAATTTTGACCATCGCAACTAATTACCTACTGGAAATTATTAAGCAATAAACTTTTCAATATAAGAATTTGAATCCTCTTTTCGATAGGATGCTTTGCTAACTTCATATGAAAATAAAAAAAAAACATAGAAAACATTGCATGTTATAAAATTGAAATTGTCACAACTATAATAACTGAAAATTGTTAAGCACTAAACCATTCAATATACGAACATTTTTCACTTTTTCGAGTTGGTGCTAATTCGCTAATTTGGTATCGGGTTAGCAAAACAGAAAATAGAAAAACATAGAAAAACATTGCACGACAAAATTTTTATTTTTATTTTCATAACTCATAAACGGCTAACTAAAGAAAAATTTTAAGCAATATATCATTTGAGGAGCAGCAAAAAAAAACATAGAAAAAATTGCACGAAAAATTTTTAACTGAAAACATTACATGTTTAAATTGATATTGACACAACTAATTAACTAAAAATTGTTAACAACTAATCCATTCAATATAAGAAGATTTTTCACTTTTTCGAGGAGGTGCTTCACTAATTTGATATCAACTGCAAGCAAAGCAGCAAATAAAAAAACATAGAAAACATTGTACGACAAAATTGTTACTGTCATAACTAATAAACGACTAACTAAAGGTTATTTTTTAAACAATAAATCATTTGAGGGGTGCTTCACTAACTTCATATCAAGTAACCATAAGCAGCAAAAAAAACATAGAAAACATTGCACGAAAAATTTTCAACTGACACAACTAATGAATAGCTAATCATTAAGCAATAAACCATACAATTTAAGAATTTTGAACCCCTTTTTTGAGAAGGTGCTTTGCTAACTTCATATGAAGATTCAAAAAATTTTAAAAAAACATAGAAAACATAAACAACATTGCATTTAATAATTGAAATTTTCACAACTAATTAACGCTAAATTATTAAGCATTTAACCATTTAATTTATTTTTTGCAGGGGTATACTTCGCTGGTATTAGGTTAGCAAAGAGGTAAATAAAAAACATAGAAAATATTGCATGACAAAATTGTGATTGTCACAAACATAATTAAAGAATTTCTAAGGGAAAATTATTAAGCAATAAACCATTCAATATTAGAAGTTTTAACCCCTTTTATAGGGGTGCTTCGGTAACTTGATATCAAGTTAGCATAAGCAGCAAAAAAAACATAGAATACACCTAACAATATTATCGAACGTATCACACGACAAATTAACAGATAATTATAAACATAGCTTTTCAATTGGTGAATGGTGCTTAATTGATATTCATTCTTGGCTATCAATTTCTGCTTCCGCAAGGGTTTTCATCGAATGCGAGCCCCCACTGCTTTTATCGCTGGCTCACACTCTTAGGTCTTCCTGATAGAGGTCTCTCTGCCATCGTGAAGATTTCATTGAAATGTTTAATTGGACATTACATAAAAAAACGACTGATGCCTATTGATCTTGCAGCAGGACTTTAAAAATGAAAAAGTTCAACGAAAATAAATTGTACTCGACCTAAAAGGTAAAACATCTTAGGTCGACTTAAGATAATTTGCTTTTTTTCCATAAGCCCTTTTATCATATAGCACAGTCCTGTCTAATCCGCATTCTTCTATCTCAATCCTTTTCCTTTATATTAAGGGCAAAATTATGTTAAGTTCGAAAATGGCTTGGTGCCATATAGCTTCTTTGAAGAGTTTTTTGTTCTCTTGAAAACTTTTAAAAATGGACTTAAGATGATTTTACCTTATCGGTCGAGCATGTTTTTACTGCAACCTTCTTATCTTTAACGCTCCTATGTCAAGTTAAACGTAATGAATCAAAGATCAAACTGAGACCTATGTAAAATAAGCTCAAAGGAAATTTATACAAAGTGACACGACTACGTTAAGTTTGAAGTTATTTTTCCACAGTTCTGAGAGCAAGTTCATCCCCGCTCTTGAAAATTTAATATTTGACAAACAAAATGTCGTTATTTTCGAGTTATCTCCTTCTCTATACAAAAACCCATTGAAATCGGTATCACAAAGTATAGAAATGTTAAAAGTTAACACATCATTTGGTCAAGATGTTAATGTCCATTAAAAAAAAACCTTCTAACCATTTATCGATTCTAAGAATCTCATTCGATTTATGATTTATGTGTTCATGCTCTATTGGTTGAATATGGGGTTAAATATTATACTTCCGGAATCCGGATCTGATCAAGTAGCATCCTGAATATGAGCTCAAAAGCCAATATCTGTAAACATGTTTGTGTTGACAACTTTGTATCTCAATTTATGACCACTATACCCATCACAAACAATAGTGATACGTGTGTGCCCATCTAAGTGGAAAGTATAGATAAAAACTTATAGATAGAAAAAAAAAAAACTTGTGATTGTGTGAAAGAGAGAGAAGGTATGGTAGGTAATAACTGACATGATTTATAGAAATTCGATTTACTACAAAAGCATCATCATAGAACTAAAAACAATGTGTCAGCGAAAAGCATATACGAATGAAGATATACAAACCATTAGGTCCAAGTCAGTGGTCAAGGAAACTTAACATACTATAATAAGCTATTTACTTGACCAGAATAATAGAACCACCAAATGGAGACTATTAAACCAAACTATGGTTATATTTAAGTGCATAGTCATGTTTTCTAAAGAAGTGGAAAGACATAGTGATACTGAATGTCCGTTAGCATTACCATTTCGAAATTTTACGATTCTAATTATTGGATTAACTGTCGTAAATTTGTCGTGAAAGAAAAAAATTTGCCGCGCTTGTTTTTTTAAAACGGCCAAGTTAGCATTATCATCCTTAAAAAAAAAATTTAAAAAAAAATGTCATGTCGTGAATTTGTACTGAAAGAAAAAAAATGTTCGAAAGTCAATAACATTGCATTGCATTAATCAATACAACGTTACCGAAGCTTATTTCTTTTCCTACAAGATTCGATCGACATCCTTATAAAAATTGTCAAAAAATAATTTGTCGCTCCTTATTTTGTCAAAAAAAAAAACTATGACAAAATACCCCAAAATAGCATTTTTCAATAAATTCAGCATTACTACGTCTTTGAATTGCTGTATTTTTTTATCCATGAAAGATTTCTTAAGAAGATATATTTATTGTTCCAAAGAAAATTAAAAAGTTTACAATATTTTAAAGTCATTGCACAACATAGAGATAAAGATAACAAATTGTATCTTACTACTGAATTCAACAATAGGTTTCTAAAAAGCTTATATTTATTTTAATATTAATAAATTTTAAGGAAAAGAGGTACAAAAAAACCTTCATTTGAGATATTTAAATGTGGAATAAGTTGAGTCAAACGAAATTTTTTGACATAATTTTTGTACACAATTTTGTTTGTGTAGAAAAATTTACTGACAAAAAAAATGGTGTCAAAAATGTATCTTTATCTTTCACAACACGACATTTAATGACATACTTCTTCTTTTTTTTTAATTTTTTGTTGAGGGGTGGTATTGCCAAGTTAACAATTTTTTTCTTTGACGACAAATTTACGACAAGTTCACGACAATTAATCCAATTATAAGAATTTTAAAATGGTAATGCTAACTTGACGGACATTAGTTTTGAAGTTGAAGCTATCGTAGGCATAAAATAATTAATTTTCTTAAATAGTATTTGTTGTGTATTTTATTATGAAACTGTTATACTTTCAGTTAACCCAAGACATGGTTAATTTCGTCAAGAAATTGGTTAAAATTACTATATGAAAAGTTAAGTTAACAAGCTTTGTAGTCAAATTGAAATTTGTAAGAAACTGTGTTAAAAATAGTACAAAATTTGTAAAAATTAACAATGCGGTAATCTCAACATGTTTTCAATTTTTTTTTTTATTAACAAGAATTTTTTTGTTTAAATTACACAACATCGTATGAAACTAACTACAGTCGAACTTCGATAAGTCGAACTTCGATAACTCGAATATTTGATAACTCGAATGAAATTGGTTGGCAATAGCGCGAGGCCTGAAGTTTACATGTAATTTTTGTTTGATAACTCGAACTTCTATTACTCGAATGTCTCGATAACTCGAAGATATTATTTGGCGTCACCTTCGATAAGTCGAATTTTTTTAGAGGAATTCCAGGATTCTGTGGAAATTGTTACAATTTCATATTGCATTGCGTTTGTGGGCATTGTATTTCATATGTATATAACCAATGCGTGGAATATCGACGTTAAATCCAAGACCATTTCAAAGTGTTTTAAAAAAGCTGTTTTTGGTGAATATTCCGAGTGGGAGGAAGAGGATGAACTTCCTTCCATTTTCATAACTGAACGCTTGAAAGAGAGATCATATCTCAAGAAATTCAAGTGCAGATGGTATTCTAAGCTCGGGCGAATGCCAGAAATATACAAGGTTACGCAGAATGATTTTCTGCAAGTCTATGAGGATATTGTTACTTCGGAGTTTCCCATAGATGAAGATATTCTCGATACATTAGATGCACAGCTCGACAAAAACGATGACAGTGATAGTGATGTAATTGACGATGTTTTGGAAGAGAATTTGATTCAACCACCTTCAAACGAATTGGTTGCAACTTCGCTAAGTATTTTGCGATTATATTTAAAGAAAAATGAAAAAAAACAACCGATTCTTTGTATAACGGTTTAAACTCTATTGAAGTTTTCTTTGGAAATCGAAACAAAAAATCCTGACGAGTGGATTTTAACAGAATATTTTAAATAATTACAACAACTGTACTTTTTTTATTCGCAAATAAATATGACGTACTTTGTATTAATTTTGTGTTTTACTTGATAACTCGAAGTCCTGATAACTCGAATTATTTTTTTGGCAAGAGATGGTTCGAGTTATCGAAGTTCGACTGTATTTAGTTTGTTATATTAAATATTGTCATGTTTATGATGAAGTAAAGAAAAAATAAATAAAATTGAAAAAGAAAAACTTTATAATTTTGTTTTATATATGTATGTTTAATATTATCACAACATTTAGTATTTTAAGAAAGCGACGCATTTCAGATTTATTAATCCATCAGCGGATTTATGGTACATATTTGATATTTTTAGTTTAGCCATGAATAAAATGATATTGAAAGCATGTAACTCAGAAACGAGTTTTCTGCAACTTTATATAAGAAAGTACACCTTGTAAATTTAGCCATACTTTTATTACTTTGTACGCCTTTGTAAAAAAAATAGAACTCGAGATTTCGATCAAACTTGACATTACGATGATAGCGAAATCAGAAAAAGTGGCTCCTTTCGGCTGCAGCATAAACGGGTGGATCGATTTTCTTTAAACTTTGTACATAGCGTACACATTTTTTCATTTTTTTTAGGATCAAAAATAACAGTAGCTGCCGACAAATTTTTTTAGTAAGAAATGAAAATCTAATGTTCAAAAACGTGCCCAACACTTTTTTTTTAAAACTCAGTATTTTTTTTTTACAAAACGGCTACCATTTTATAAAACAAAAACATTTCCGAAAAATTCTTATAAATGGTACCTCCCATAGAAGCATTTTTTGATTTTTCATTTTCTCAAAAACTGTTGAAATGATTTTGATCATTTTTTTTTCGAAGAATGTGTTTCAAAATGTTTAAGTATTATATAACAAAATTAAAAAATTTGTTTTTTTGATTTTTAAAAAAACTTAAAAATTTTTTTTGAGAACGTGATAATTCGAAAACCACTTGATTTATTTTTATTTAACTTGGCACCTAGCAGTTTTTTTTAATTATCTAGCAGATATAAAATGAAAATTGTTCTTATAAACAAAAATAACGGAACCTCCTATACAAGTGTTTAAAAACCGCTAAGAAAAATCTCATTTTTCCCAATAACTAAAACTCCTACGATTTTGATAAAAAATTTGGATGTGAGCTAATATCATTACGATCTACCTACCTATTGAAACAAATTTTTCATTGATCGATTATATTAACACTATTTCTCATAGAACCATTTTCTTGGTTTTCGACTGTATCATTATCTATTGAACCGATTTTAATGAATTTTTTTACACGACAGCATCTTATAAGTTTCAATAATATCAAAATTTTCAACAAAAAAAACTAATATTGTGATTTAAAAAAAATTCAAAATTATTTTTTTTAAATTCGATATTTCGAAAATGGGTAGATGATTTTTTTTCAAAATTATTTTTTTAACTCCGCATTTAACTAAATGGCTTCTTCAAGAATTTATATCTTTTAACAAGTAGTAATCCGACGAAAAACTTCATGTAAGTTCCGTGCCTAATACTTTATAAAATTGAGTATAGAAAAATGCTCCGAAAACTTACAGAAACAGCCAATCTTAGGGTTTTGAAGAAGGATTTTGGAGAAGAATTGATAAAGAGTAAAAGGAATAGGTACTCCAAACGTCCGTCCTTCCAAACGAAAACGACATTAGAAATAATCAAAACTAATTTTGAAAATGCTGCTACAAATTTTTTTTTTTTAAACAACATTACCTACTATACAACATAACCTCAAAAATAACAAAAATTTTTGTTTGCTCTAGAAGCATTTTAAGCTTCTTTTCAAAAGAAGAAGAACCGTCATTTCGTCGCTACAATACAGAACTAGTCCAAGACCAAGTCCAAAATTTAAAAATAAGTATTATTTACTTCACAAGGAAACTTGTTTTCCGCGCATTTCCTATACACGGAAAGAATTGAAAAATCACTAATTGCGAAATTTTAGGTTGTAATTTACAAAACTCTTTTTTTAGTAAATCAAGACGCTTTTATTTAAAAATGATTGAAAAAATTGTAAATTAACATTCAAATCTTCGTAAAATACAAAATTTTATAATTTGGTATTTATTATCAAAAGTCATAATTCGAGCTTGTTGACTTCAAAGCAAATTACAACTTTTGAGTCGCAATCTACTACTTCTGGGGAATAATTTAATTTTACAAATTATTAATCTTGTTTTGCGAAATGTTTATGGTGATTTTCATTTTCTCAATGCTCAAACCAATAAAATGTAATCACGACATATAAATATTGAGCCCACACGATCGTTATTTATGAAATACCTATTTGCTGATTTATGATCAAAACTAAACAGTAAATTACAACTTTTTAGTCGCAATCTACTATCTTTAGGGGAATAATTTGAACATTTATATGGTGATTTGCATGCTCTCGATACTAAAACCAGACCACGGGCTACTATTTTTTTCTAAGTCTCTGAGTTTAATCAAATTCTCTTAGAAATATAGAATTCACAGTGCATTCATGCTGTGAGTTTTATAAGAATCGGTAAGCATCAACCATAATTCGCGTCTTAGTAGGGTACGACAGCATCTGACTGATGAGCCCAACTGTCGTACCTGGCCAAAACACAATCTTTGGAGTTAAGGTCACTCGAACTTATAAATTGAGGTATGTATTTTGCAATTTCACTACCTCATCAGACTTTGTTGCTAAGTCGGAAATTATTTTCACTTAATTTGCAGTTTTTCATTTGCAGCAAATCCATAGGTTTAAGTTGTAAACGAAAAATTGTTCTTGAATCTCGACAGGATTGCTTGAAAATGGAAAGTAGATTAATCTTTAAAAGCTGCAAATTGCAAAATAAACAGTTTCAAATTACGACTCAAAAGTTGCAATTTAAAGATAAATAAGTATCAAAACTGTGATCGTCATTTGCAAATTGCCGAATAACCTGTTTCAAATTACGACTCAAAAGTTGCAATTTAAAGATAAATAAGTATCAAAACCGGCAATATTTTTTTTCCTCGATCGAATAATTGATACTCAAAAGTGGTGAAATATGATTTTTGTGGGTCAATATCTTCAATTCGCTCATTTTATGAAATTGCAAACAAAAAGTCGTAATTTACTAATTTCGAAGCCAAGGTACAAAACTGGATTAATTTTTCGTGATTTGTAGCTTATTTTTCTTGATCTGATCTAATAACTATCCTTAATTTTGTAAATGTGACTAAGAATAGTTCAGCATTGTAGCGACGATTTCATGAGCAATCGGAAAGACCATAATCCTCCATTATAAACAAGGGTCTATAGAACATTTTTTAACTGCACTACAAACAAATGGTATGAATATTTTTGAATCCAATTTTCCACTGCATTTCGAAAAATTATTGTTATGGTTTTTTTTACACAAAGCTCTGTAAACTTAAATACTAACTATGCCATTTTATTGTTAGATGTCAATTCTAACAACTCGTTCACATACTAAAAACTATAGCTACAAGAACAATTATTTACTATCACGAAGCAATTATCCCACGACCTTCATTTCCTGACACAAAGTTCACTACAATGTCATCCTTTCCCATCGATTCCCACGCGCTGTGCCATATAAAGGCGGCGTAGCGGCTGTGGGGTAAACAGTATGCATATTTGAATATGCCTTTTATATCTAAAGTTGATCTTTCAAAATTTTGAATTGATGATGACTTCTAATGACTTCGTGTAATAAAAGGCTTGTACACAAATATAAAGCAAAGTTATATGATAGCCATTAGGCTTTGCCAGAGAGCCCTCACTTCTTCTTTATCGTTACCCCACCCCATATAACGTTGAAGGTGTAAAATAACAAACAAATAACCTCATCGCTGACATAATTGCTAAACTCGCTGCACACACGCACTCTGTTTCGTATGTAAATGAGCGTACTAATTTGAACAGTCATTTAGATGCGTTCATCGCTGTTTCTGAATTCTGAAAAATAGTGAATACAACAGAAGATAGAGGGTTTTTATTTTCATCCCCACGATATTAACAGAAACAGACAGACATGAGACAATACAATACAAAACAAACCCATCATGCAACATGCAACAAGAGAAATTCAATTTGAAAACTCAGCTGGCACGTGTCCACATCCTCACACAAGCCACCAAATGCGATTGTGTTGTGTTCTTGTGTTGTTGCTCACTTTGATTCAGTTTTTGTCAGTCCTGCTCCTGTCCTAATGTATCTATCCTTAATACGTAGTACGTACTGAACCTGATCGAGTGCGGGTGGTGGTATACTGGTATATTGGTATTTTTGATTCCTCCTTTTGTTTTGCTCGTGTCAAGCAAACGCTCTATGAGCTATTGTTCGGTGGCAGCACTTAATTCGTCTAAAAGGGCGTGTGATTGACTTAATTGACTTGGAAGTTACATCAATAAAAGGATATACAACAATTTTTTTTGAGAGATATGTATGTAGACTGATGCGTGTTGTATGTTTGGGTGCAGCAGTTTTGGTTATTCTTCGTATAGAATTTTAATGGGTGCGGTGAAAGACTTTGGAAAGAAGAAAAGGCAATTCAAAGTGGCTTGATGGCTTTATTAGATTTTGATGAAACGTGCAGAAACCGGAAGTGAATCGACACGATTGCCGCCGGCAACAGCAATCTCTACTCTATTTAACTGACTGAAAAAGTTAATTGGTGTTTTCTTTAAATATTTTTACGCAAAAATAATTTAAATATGTGTGTACATATATTTATGTAATTCTGATAACGACCATCATTTCGCAACACGGCCCCGCGCCGTGGAAATACTTAAGTCTCTGCTTAAAATTTACGATTAAGAATATGGGTTGATTTTTTCCGCACTTTTTTGGTACAAATCTTCCTTTGTATATAACAATTGTTAACAAAATTGGCGGATACCACGGCCCTAAATTGGAAAACCTCAAATTTTCCATTTTTTCCTTTGTGTACCACAAGATCTATATCTACCGTTGTGTGAAATTACAAAATTCTGCGTTGTTGGGAAGTGCTTCATAATTTCCATGATCTGTCCGTGAGTCAGTTGAATCAGTGAAAATCAGTGACGCAGTGATTTAAGCGATTTTGAGGTCCTATATCTCAGGAACCACTTATTCTAAAGATTTGAAAATCTATACCTTATCATAATGATAATTATGTGCTCAAGTGTGTTTTTTTATAATTAAATCGAAGAGCTCTGATAGTTTTAGGGCCAATTTCACAGTGAAGTAAGTGTCACTTAAGTGCCAAATATGGAAAACTTATTCCCAATTTCACAGTGTAAACTTATCGGAATAAGTGACACTTAAGTCTCCCATGTTGGCCACTTAAGTTCCACTTACTCAGGTAGTAAAACTGCGGCTTAAGTGCCAAAATGGGAAAATTAAGTGCCACTTATTTTGTTAAGTGAGCACTGTGAAACTGGCCCTTAGGCTATACGAAGTTAGAAAACGAAATTTGAATTTATTAAATTACTTTTTAAAAATTGTAGGGACAAAGTAATTTAAAAAAAAATTCTCGCGAATTTTTGTTGGAATTATGATTTTGTAAGGAATAATTATAAATTAAGTCAGAATTGGCTAAAACGGCTTTTCATAAAACTTATCGCCTCTTTGAAGCTGTCGAGGCATTGGGAGCTAGCACATCTTTTAACCAGTCATCATTTTCGGCACTTTCGAAAATAGAAGCTATACGACTGCGAAATCTTTCTTTTATAGCCATTTGAAAAAAAAGTTTGAATTCGTTGGAATGATATTTTGCGTAAATTTGCCGAAAAAAAAACAGAAGAATACAAATTATTTAATACTAAATAGATATTTGTAGTTATCCATGTATGTATGGAGTGAGGATTGAGGAGTGAGGAGTGAGGAGTGAGGAGTGAGGAGTGAGGAGTGAGGAGTGAGGAGTGAGGAGTGAGGAGTGAGGAGTGAGGAGTGAGGAGTGAGGAGTGAGGAGTGAGGAGTGAGGAGTGAGGAGTGAGGAATGAGGAGTGAGGAATGAGGAGTACGGATTGAGGAGTGAGGAATGAGGAGTGCGGATTGAGGAGTGAGCAGTGATGCTCAGTACAGTGTTCTCTTTTCTTTTTACGACAAATGGGTAGAAACAAAAGAGTGTACTGCTCTGCGAATCACTGCGGATGCAGTATCGTGGATTCCATAATCGACATGAATACATTATTTTACATGAGATTCGCCCATTAAATATATTTTGACAGCCGAAAGTTTAGTTGTTGTTCTGAATGTTTAGCGTTGGGTTGGGGGAACATTGGGTGCGTTCAATCGATTACGTTTTACATCTGAATTTTCAGATTTCTGAATTTTTGGAGCTTCTGATTGGCCAGCTGTCATAAAAAGTTAGATGACTTTTAGTGACTTTTAGTTACGTTTCATCTGAATTTTCAGACAAGAAATTCTCATCTGAAAATTCAGATGAAAGTTGTTTGTGGTGAGGGAAGTGCCAAAAGCACACATAAAAGCTGAACTTTATAATTTTCGTCTTGTTGGTGGTTGATTTTTTTAGTTTTTGTCATGAAAATTTAATACTGAACGAACTTTTTGTTTATTGTTTAGTGAATTTTTAAATCAACAATTTTTTTAATTGATGTTTGGAAAGTTTTTCTATGCTTTTGTAAGTCATACATATCAATAAAAGGATTTTTAATGAAGGTAATGAAACCTGTTGCTGATTTAGTTACATATATTTTCATCCTCACAACTACTCACTCTCAATGTTTAATTTACAAATGTAATTAAAGTTCTTTCGCTTCAATGTAAATCCTTTAGGTAAATGCAGGAATTTGACACAATGACTTTCGACTAAAATTTCAGATTTTTTTTGCGTTCAACGACATAAATTCAGAAATCTGAAAATTTAGATGTTAAGCTATTTTTATTGAACCCGCCCATTAAAACGAAACAAATACAATTAAAAGTATGTGCACACTTGCGATTTAAACTTCGACCACTAAAAAATGATGGTCGCATGCACTTGTGTTTTGTATCGCAAAAAAATGAGACACATGACTTTAAAAGTATAAATGCTCCATGGTTTTATTTTTAAGAGTTTTTTTTTAGTCGCAAAATTATATACATATCACAACCTTAGAATGAAAGTGACCTATCTAAAAAAATCGGCATCTTTTTTACCACCTTGTTTTAGAGTTCATTTTGCTTTTTAAGGTCATTTTATTGACGAAAATTTTGAGTTAGGTCACTTTCATTTTAAGGGTGCGATATGTACATAAAAAAACTTTATTAAGTTTTGTGGTATAATCGATATCTTGTAGTCGCGCGATCGGAGTCATGCATTCTAACCTTAATATTCGACAAAAAATTTTCACCAAACATTTTTTTGTAGGTAAAAATTTATAATTTTTTTGGCTAATTTTTGTTTGTGATTAAAACCACAAGCGCATGCAATAATTTGTTGCGATCGCGATTTTTTAATCACAACGACTGAAAATCAAAACTGTTGCGGCGACGACGAAAACAATAATAACCACGCGTGGTTGTCAACGAAAACAACACTTCGTGTTTTTTTGCAAGCCCGGGAGGTATTGGACGAAAAAAACGATTCGGGGCTAAATAATTTGCATGTTAATTGCAACAACAACTTATCCCCAACGGGCTTAGCTAAACCCAGATAAAACTCCATGTTTTTTTCTGTGATGGCGTCGCTAATCCCCGTTGTCGTTTTTTTTGTCAACCAATTGCCCCCGGGATTGCAAAAAACACACCTATTACTGTTTTCGCCGTGCGTCGCCACGACAGATTTGCGTTGGTGAGGGCGAACCTTTATTTGAGAGTCGAATTATTGAAATTTGATGGTTTGGTTGCTATACATACGCAGTAGAGTTTTACTTCGGCATTATCGTCGCGTTTAGGGATTTAAATAGGTATATCTCAAAAACTTTCGGTAGGTTGGGTTATTGTTGCATCAGCTGTTTTGTCACAAGGGATTACAACAGCACAAACCTATTTCCGTATATTCGCTTCGGCTTTAATGCAAAACGTAAATAAAAAGTTAAAGTTATATCACTAACCTAAAACTTATGTGATAAACTCTATAAAATATTATATTATATTGCTAAATAACGGTCTTACCAGGTACATTCAATGGTCGTCCTTTTTTAGCCCACAATTTGGTTTACGCTGATTTTCACCATAGGCTCAAGTATGGTACACACACGAATACACACAAACGAATTCACCTGTGGACACAATTCTAAATCCGACGACGATGCGACGAACGCAAAGGCGAAAGCTAAAAAAAGGGGTTAATTGAAATTTCAAGTTTAGGTCCACACAGCTAATAAACAAATTCACACACTAACAAAAGACCGAACCGACACACGAAGGACACCAACGCGAAAACTGTAAAAAATGTTGATTGAAAACACAAACGAAACGAAAAATTTATTAAGATTAACAAAATATATCACTAATCACTTAATAAAATAAAATTGAACAACTTTATAACTTTATTTATAAAAAACCACTTAATATTTTTTGCAATAACGAAGCACCTTGTGTACAATTCTCCGACGCACGATCAACTGACGTTCTGATTTCTGAAGTTAGTGATGAGTGATGGGGTGATAGATATGAGATCGAAAATGAAATGAGTCAAAACTTTGAGCTTATCTGTCATCGGTATTGGAGTTAAAGCGTAATCGTTACTGTGATACTGTGACCAGGCTTGTCAGATTGTGCGATTTATCGCGGATTGGCCATGTACAAAAAGGCGATATTTTTATAGTTTTTGGCGATTTGAATTTTGATATGAAAAAGGCCCAATTGATACATACATTATATTTATTAAAAAAGACTATAGGTACACAAAGGCGTATTTTTTTTCTTTAGTTTTAAGTTTTTGAATTGTTTTGTTTTAGTTTTTTTTTTTTAATGAAAGGTTTTTTGATGTAAAAACTATAAATTGCGAAATTTTATTTCATTTTTGAATTTGATGATTTATTGGGTGGACAATTTTGAAATTTGGCGACTTAACTTTTACATTTGGCGATTCGGCTTTTTCAAACCTGACAATCCTGACTGTGACATGAATATCTCGTTATTATTATTAATGAACAATGGTCAGGGGGCTGGCCTCAAATGTTAAATTTAATCGAATGGAAATTGTAATAAAAAAAGATTATTTAATAAAACAAAATGAGTTCTTTACATCTCCAATCAAACTTACAAAATTAAAAGGAGCCATTAACAATGAAAAACTAAAAAAAAACAGTTTTTTTAAATAATAGACCAAAACACCAAATAAAACAAGGTGACAGGGCGCACTCCCGGCTGTGAATTTTTGATTTGCTGTAAACAAATTAAATGCTTTATTGCAATAAAGTTGTAATATTTAATTGAACTTATTGAAAAACGATTTAAAATAAAGAAAAAATGCAAAAACTTCGCATCTCAAATTAGTTTATTTACTTTGACATTTTTGTCGCTTTAGGCTTTATAATGCAACCATATTTGTATAATTTAAAAAAAATGTATGCACATGTAGGAGGTACTATCTAGTGAAAAAAAAGGTTCCACATACGCCACCCTTCATCGTCACTAAAATTTAAAAAAAAACTAATATTTTGGCATAGGAAAGTGCTGCATTATTTTTCTTTCAATAACAACTTCCTAACTTTACTTAGGTTAGGTTAGGTTAGGTTAGGAGGGGCGTGCCCAGCCCTGAGGCTGTGCGTACACGGGGGCCTGTTGGTCCATTGTGATCCCCTATAACAGAGATAACAACTAAACTAATGGTTCACATAGACTGGGTCATTTACGAACCAGCCCGTACTATCAATATATTTCCTCATGTTTGCCATTGAGACCTGCGCTAGATCGTCCAGTTCTCCAACAAATCTGCTCCCAAGGTAACGGAGGCGATTTGTTTGGAGGTTGGGGCAGTCGCAGAGCAGGTGCTTAATGGTTTCTATTTCCTCAACATCCTGACAGCTCCTACAGAAATCGGGTGCGTATACACCAAATCTAGTGGCCATTGTGCCAATGGCACAGTGTCCCGTTAGTACACCTATCAGGGTTCTAATATTCTTTTTACTCAGCGATAGAATATACTGAGTTTCTTTTTCGTTGATTAGAGGCCATAAACTTCTAGAGATGTCACAATCGTTCCTGGATATCCAGGAGTTGTTGATTTTCTCTTTCGTTATTAGGTCTATCTTCCTTTTGATCACGCCAATCGGAACGTCCGGTCTCGTGTCTGATTGGCTACGACTGTCTCTATTTGACATTGACCCTTCCCTTGCCAGTGCATCTGCTTTGTCGTTCCCTTCTATATTGCTATGTCCAGGGACCCAGCAGAGTTTGACTTGGTTGGAGTAACAAATATTGTTCAGTGTATTTCGACATTTTGCAACTGCCTTGGATCTTATAGTCTCACTGGCTATCGCTTTGATAGCAGCTTGGCTGTCCACGAAGAATGTGATCTCTGAAGAGCTCAGTTTCTTCCTGTGAACTATTTCGGCTGCCTTTTCAATAGCATAAATCTCAGCCTGAAAGACACTACATTCATCTGGTAGTTTATATGATTCTCTAATATTAAGAGCTTCACTAAACACTCCAGCTCCTGTTCCTTCTTCCATTTTTGACCCATCAGTGTAGAGAGGTATACCCTGTTCACCGAGTAGTGAGTTGGGTTCCCAACCATGCCTTTCGGGTATTAAAGTAGAGAAGCTTTTCCTAAAATCTATAACGGGTGGTACGTAGTCAGTAGTCACATCAAGATCGTCATATCTTTTCAAGATAGACCCATGACCATAAGTGCTGTGCTTCCAAGAGTCCATTTCTTTAAGTCGAAATGCACTTTTGGCTGCTGTCCCCTTAATGTATTCATCCAGGACCGGAAGATTGAGAATGATCTCCAGTCCTGCTTGTGGTGTAGACTTCCGTGCCCCTGTTATTCCTATACAGGCTAATCTCTGTACCTTGTTTAGGTTTTTGAGATAGCTAATCTTTTCTACGGCCTTCCACCATACAATCGAACCATAGGTGAGGATGGGTCGAACGATCGCCGTGTACATCCAATGGATGACTTGCGGTCGCATTCCCCACCGTGTACCGAATGTTTTCTTGCATGTATAGAAAGCACACATTGCCTTCTTCATTCTTTCCTCTGTATTCCGTTTCCAGGTTAGCTTCGAATCAAGGATTACGCCAAGATATTTAGCTTCTTTGGAAAGTTTCAGAGGAATTCCGTTTAGCTTGGGAGGAGTGAAGTCCTCTAATTTCCTTTTCTTCGTGAACAGAACTAGCTCGGTCTTTGCAGGGTTAACCCCGAGACCGTGTTGTGCTGCCCACAAGGATAGTTCCTTAAGCGCAGATTCCATAATATCTTTGATGGTGGTAAGATATTTACCTGATATCAAGATTACTATGTCGTCTGCATATGCCACAGTTTTAATGCCCTTATTCCTAAATTTTGTAAGAATTTTGTTAACAACGAGGACCCAGAGCAAAGGTGAGATTACTCCTCCCTGTGGTGTGCCTCTTGCAACTGTTTTCTCGACAATAGTGTTCCCAAGTTGCGAGTTTAAGATTCTACCATTGAGCATGGAATAAATCCAGTCCACGATGGCAGATTCAACTCCAACCTCTTCCAGAGCAGATTTAATGGACTCCGTTTTAACGTTATTAAACGCCCCTTCGATGTCCAAAAATGCTGCCAGGGTGTATTCTTTGTGCTCGAGACTTTTCTCAATTTGTGAAACGACCTCGTGCAACGCGGTCTCCACTGACTTACCTTTAAGGTAAGCGTGTTGGGAGTTGCACAAGTTGTTTGGATTGAGGAGGTCCCTTACATGCAGATCAATGATCCTCTCCAGTGTCTTGAGGAGGAACGAAGAGAGACTGATCGGTCTGTAGTCTTTTGCAGTCGAGTGTGTCGGTTTGCCGGCTTCCTCACCAACTTCTTATGTTTTTTCAAGAGAGCCTTGTCTCTTGAACTGAGGGTGGTCGGGTCTTTTCCGTTCATAGCACTCACGAATCTTTTAGAGGATCTGTAGTTACTGCGTTAACTTTACTTAGTTAACTTTACTTAGGTGAAACAAAATAATAATTAAAAAAAAATTTTAAACGTTTCAGTTGTTTCGTTGTTTCGACGTGTTTGTCAATGAAAACAACACGTTGTTATTATTGTTTTCGTCGCCGAAAATTCGCGTCGCCGAAAATTCGCGTTGGTGTGGGGGATCCTTTAGTTTTAAGACAGATTTTTAAGAAATTTTCAACTTTCTAGAGATTTTCAACAATGAGAAAACTCAGATATAAGAAAAGTGGGTGTGGGAGTAGGCGAAAAAAAACATTGCATTTATGTCATACCTACTTCATGTTAAAGAAATTTTTTTAAAGTTTAAAAGGATTTTAAATAAGTAGAAAATTCAAAGAAAAGTGGGCGTGGCAACATTGTATAATTACACACGTCATGTAATGTCATAGTTTTAAAAGTGCTTGAGTTTTTGCTTCAAAGACGTGGAATATGCAGAAAATTTAAGTATGTATAAGGAATGCGGGCGTGGAAATGGGCGGATTTTTCTGAAACCTACTTTCTTAACCTTCCCTTTGCGGTCGCTAATAAAAATATACTCGGTTCAATAGTTTTCGAGTGTGTATGGTATGTTTTGCTAGAATTCTCTGGCAAAATAACGTTTCGACGGGATTCATTTCGCCGTTTTTCGATCGGCATTTCTTTTTTTTTAGCATTTTGTTATGTCGCATTCTAAGTTTTGCAAACCACGTTTTGTTTTTTTAAATGATTCAAATTATCCTTTCGCATTTTTCATTTTGCAATTTTCAATTTGTTTTTTGTTAGATTTGGTTTTTGAAGCTCGGTAATTTTAATTGGTATTTTGTTGTTTTATTTTTTTTTTATTTGACATTTTGTTGTTTCGCTTTTTTTTCATTTGACATTCAAATTTTTTGCAAAAATATTTTTTTAGAAAAAGTCTTCCAAGGAATTCAATTTTTAACCCCATTTCAAATCCCAACTTTGAAAATTATTCAGCCTTTCTTTGAGCATAATCGTATTATTTATTTTTACCCCACTTCACCCTATAAATAGCTACATTTTGTAGTTCATAACATTAACATTATACCTATACCTATACGTAAATATGTTATGGAATTAAAGACATAAATTATGAAACTCTATATTCATGAGCTAACTTTAATATAAAAAAGGGTTTTTAAATTTAAAAAAAAAACCTATTTTATTATTCTGGTTTTTATCATCTTTTTTGTCATTAACAATTTTTATAATTAACGATTAAATAAAACAACAATAAACAATAAGCCTGAAAAGAAAACCTTATATTAAATTTGACAGTGAGCGACATTGCTAAAAAGGAGAATTAAAAAAATAAAACACCTAATCTACCTATGTATATGTACATACATTTCATAAGATTATACAAAAAAAAATAAAAACCTTATATATTTTGTGTATATACAACCTCACCCATCTCCCATTTCCTTTTTTTTTGCTTTTAGGTAGGTGTTTATTAAAAAGAAAAAACATAATCTAAACGCGAAGCAAGATTATCCCATCTCATTAGCATCCTGAGAAAACGGATATCAGGAAATCTCTCATCATTTTTACTCAATCATCCCTCACTATTGCCTCCTGTATGTAGGGCTGTCTCATCAAGGATTACATTAAACGTACACACCTTAAATACCCCGTTTTTTCTCCCACTTATCCATCCAAGTAACAAGAAGAATCTTAATTAGAAAAAAGGTTCATAAATCTGAGCCCATCACAAAAAAAAACGAAAGAAGAAAAAGGAGAAAGAATAAAGAAGACAGGACAAAAAAAAGAAAAGCGTTAAAGAAGAAATTAATAAAGTCATAACCTGCCAACGCCTTAATACCCTGGCAACAAAAATACAAATTTAATGAAAACAAATTATCACCCTCCTGCATCCTTAGTTTGATCCTGCTCCTGCTCAATGTAGTTCTTCTTCGGGTCGGATTCTTCCTCCTCCTTTTTGAAAGTAGGTACATATTTACTTTCACCGCTGCTGCTTCATGGTATGAGAAATGGATGCCTTATTTAGTTGGAGCAACCCTCTTTTATTCTTTGTTACTTTTTTTTTTTTTTCTAAAACAACATATCTATTTCTGAATACTGAGGGTTGGTTAGATATTGGCTTGCCCACCATCCACCATCAAAACCACCCACCATCGTTTTTCCAAACAAAATTCTCGCAGTGGTGCTTCGTATATGCATCGTCTTAAGTGTATTAGGCATGTAATTTGTGTGTTCTACGGTGTAAACAACGTTAACTGATTTTTCATTTCGACAACAAGGGCGATGATGCAATGTCGAATACCAAAAGGACGACTATGAGATGTCTAATGAAATTACACACGTGTTTATTATTCATGGCCATTGCAAACGACCCATCAAGTCATAACCATTACCAACCGTGTTAGACGAACTCATCGTCGATGTCGTCGTTTCAATGTGATTGTCTTTGGGGGACTCGAAATGAAGTCTTTGAGAACTTTTGGTTTATATAGTCAACAACAATAACAACAACAACAACAACAATGGAGGAGGATTTTCGCACCCGCAAATCAAATTCGGAGCTTGGGAAGTGAAGGGATTCGTCATTCGTTTTGTTAAATAACAAGGGAAGTTTTGATAGAAATAAATTTTTCATAACTACGTGTGAAGGAAAATTAGACAAAAAAGTTCAAACTTCGAAAAAATTTCGACAAAGCTGAGTTTTGATGAAGAGCTCAGTTTGTTTTTATGTTTTAGAGCATTTCCTAATTCCTATGAAGTACCTTAAATTTAGACCAGGACAATGTAGGGTACTTTTTTCACCAAATTTTTAATAAAACTTTGTATTTGAATACGTATTTTGCAAAGTTAAACTTAGATTGTATCAATAAATCAAGTTAAGTTACGATTGGGCGGTCAACTCTAATGAGTTGATTGACACCAATCGTTCAATTTTGTCCTTAAAAGTGTTGACTTTTTATCTGTGTCAACACGTTTTTAATCCTTTGTCGTCAATGAGTGGACATGTTATACTATGTCGATCACACGACTTGACCACATTCGAACACAAATTAACGATTTTTCGCGTTGACGATCACAAGACATAAAAATATTAAATTGGTCAAGTTATAAACTCTCGAATTCCGCTGAAGGATGCCTACTGCCTAGCCTATACGATGATGATAAATAGACTAAAAAACCTTTAAAATTTAAATTTTAAGATTACATTTTATGCTCCGGAAAAAGGCGATGACATTTGGATCGAAATATTCAATATGCGTCCAAACATAGTCAGTTGCCTATCTGTCACGCTATAAACTATCAAATTCCATTGAAGGATGGCTACGATTTCGATGGATTAAAAAACCTCCAAAAAATCATAAATTAATGAAATTTTATTTTATACTTCTAAAAAATGCGATTTTAAGTCTTTCGGATGCCATTTGAAATGAATATTCGATTTAGCACAAAATATAACTTGTTATCTATATATCTGTCAAGCTGTCCAATTCCATTGAAGGCTACGGTGTCGATGGATTAAAAAAACCTCTACAAAGTCAGTTATTTTTGAAATTGAGATGAATTAATGCGTTGAACCTAAAATTCGTGTTTGGTGAATTTGTCAAAATTTTAAAAAAAATAGCCTATGTCCATTGTGTTTTTAATTATTATTTACTTCTTCATTTTCAAAACGGTTCATTTAATTTTTTATAAATTTCGACAACTTTTCGAAACAAACTCTTATTTGCAAATTTAAAAATATTTTTTTCAAAGTTTATTTGTTTGGTGAAACAAAAAGAACAAATACTTTGTAAACTAACAAAACTTTTCACTTTGCAGGAAATAAATTTGCACTTTGCGTGAAACGTATTTTGCAAAGAGGAAAACTTTTCAATTCAATAATTTCCTCTTTGCAAATTTGCGTTTGGTGAAACAAAATTTGCAAAGTGAAAGTGCAAAATTGCAAAGTGAAAAGTGTTTGGTGAAATAGGTCCCTGGTTAAAATTTGTAAGTATTTTTTCAGATTTTACCTTTTCTGCTATTTTCATACTAAAATTTTGAGTTCTGGACAGATGTTTTTTAAAAGCTCTGTATATCTCAATGAAATTACCTATATCGTCCATTTTATTGATCATGCTATTATCAATCGTATGCGAAAGTGACTTCAGGTTTGTACCTACCTTATTTTAAAATCATAGGTATTGATTGATAACAGTGTCCCTTTTTATTTACTTATTTTATTACTTATACTGCATACAGCATACTGTGAAACTTCTAAATGTATCTTTTCAGAGATGCCACTTTCAATTGTCAAACTAGAAACACAATTTTTTTTTATAAAAAACACTAACATTATTTTGTTAGTTTACCTTATGTCTATTAAATCCATTTTATTAGACTTGTCTGTGATAATAATTGTTCTTGAATTCTTTCCGCAGCATAATCTTCATCATCCAACCGATTAAACCAGAGAGGATTCGAATACGTAATAATATTGCATATTTTAAAAAGATTTTCTTTTAGTAATCAAACATGTTTATCTTGAAATGATGCATATTGTGTTCACTTATCGCCGCTCTCAATTCAACCATAATCTATTTTTTTTATCCTAGGATACAAAAAAACAGTTTAAAACATTAGTTTTATAAATTTAAATTAATTTATATTTAACACGTACCTAGAACCTATGTATAACAAGAAAAATACTTTACAACTACATACATATACCCACTTTTCAGAAAGTTGGCAAAAAGCGAAATGTCAAAAAATTTGACTCCAATCTCATTTTTAATTCTACTCTTTGAATCTTCTCATTCCGATGTCAACTACTTACATTAAATTTGAAAGTCGATATTTGCTTAAAAAACCTCCTTTTTTTCGGTCTCAAAAGTATTATAATTTAGAATTTTTCGTTAGAATACAAGGTTAAATGGAAACCGAATCATTTTTGAGGATAAGAAAATATAAATCAACCATTAAACTCTTTTCATTGACGCTTTCTGGAATAGCCCTATACTGTTTCACTCATACTCTTCTCCTTATAACCTCTTTTTATACTAAACTAAAAAGATTAGGTTTAAGTATGTACATATATTATATACTCGTATGTATGTGATACTAATAACAATATTTTAATCTTGATTTTGCAGCTCAGCTGCTTTCTTGCAGGTGATACTAATAACAATATTTTAATCTTGATTTTGCAGCTTAGCTGCTTTCTTGCAGGTGGCACAAGATAAAATGTACTGCCTTTTCTATGAATCATTTTTAGCCTTAATTAAAAAAAAAACGATGAATTCAGCATTATGATATGAAGAACTGCACACTTTTATGTCCCAGTTTCCATTCCGACCGAATTGTGGAACCTACAGATTTAACTTCACGATACGTGGATTACTTAACATGGACGTGTATCTAACAACTTAACATAACAAATAAAATACTAAAATTTACAAAATTCGAGTACGTGAATTCTTAGAACTTATGTTTAAAAAAAAACACAATATTTTTTAGTATCTTTTTTTTCTTTTTTATTTACGATTCCATATTTTTTTTGTATCACATCAACTTAATTACAACTTAAATCTTAAAAATCATATTATTTTTTTCTAATATAATTTCTGTATCTACAAATTTCTTCTTTTTTTTATGTTTAAATATATACTTTTATTTATAATGAATTTTTTTTGTTTGCGATATTATAAAACTTATCTTATTATAAAAATGATACTCATGTTACCATTCGCTTTTGTAGACTATAGATATAATTATATTTTTTTTTCAATGCATGTATGTATGTATATATAAAAAAACTTAAAATAATAAATCAAAAAACATTCCACATAAAGATACATTGGTAACTTAGTCTAAAGACATTGATTTTTGTTGTTTTTGTTGTTGTTTGTCTTAAATTGCCAATACAATTGCTCTATAAAATAGTAAATGTATTTTATATGTACATAATATGTTTATAATGTTTTTGTTGTTTTTTTCTTATTTTCATTTTATTTTCCTTCTTCATAAAATCTAAAATCTTAAAACTAATAATAATTATAACTACTTGCATTCGAATTAAAATAAGACCATGGAGCTGCTCTGCACAAGTCAACAACTTTTCATTTCTTTTTTTAATGTTTGATATAATGTTGTGTTGTTTGTTTATGTTTTATTTTTAATTTAGTTGATAATAAAAAAATAATAAGGAAGACTTTTCTTTTTTTTTTAATTTTGTTTTTTTTTTCTAAAGAAATAAAATAAAGAATTACAATAGCTGTTTCTTACTCGATTTTATTGCAGTTATTTTTTTTTTTCCTTTCGGATCATTGCCATATGAGGTGTAGAATTTCATTTCTGTTTATAAACTTAGTAAGTTTTTTTTATTGTTTAGGAACAATGAACAATATTGCTTGATTGTTGATTTTATGTTTTCTTCCTTTTCGAAATATTTTAAATTTAAGTTGCACTTCTTTATGCCGATTTAAAATTAATATCTGTTTGGATATTAATAAATTTAATTTTAATTTTCTTTTAAATAATTTAAAATGTCTTATAAAATAAACTCATATAATATTGTGAAGGTTAATACCGAATGGAAATTTTGTGTGCAAAATTTATTCCACTTAAATAAGTTGGGTAGAAATTTGATAGAAAACGTTATCATTCAAATAAACAGAAGTAGTTTTCTAAATTTCTTCAACTTCATTATTTTTTTAGAAAACATTATCTATAAAGCCGAAAGAACGTATTATGAAACTTAAGCCGTTGTTTTCTTTGCAACCCCGTGAGAGATTGAACAAGAAAGAACGACTTCAAAAAAAAAAAAGAAGACATCACTACCAGCTACAAATATGGCAAGGAAAATGAACAGAAAATAATCAACGGTTGAATTTGAGATTTATTTTCAATCCCATATAAAATATTTATAATTCGTAATAACTGCAACAAAAATAATCAGAAATAAAAACATAAAACTCTAAATTCCAAATGGGTCAGCCATTTTTTATATAAAAAAATTTGATTCGGAAGCTCAAAGATATTTTGAAATTTTAAAATAAATTATCGATATCACAAATTTAGATGCCTCAGTCGATGGGGTTTCAATCATGTCTATTATGGAATACGCAATACTGGATCCGCAGTATATCCAAAAAAATATACAATATATTCACCCCGATTACAGAATCCGATTAATAAACTGCGTAGTGAGTCAGACTAAATTTTGACATTTTTACTATTGAAAAATATCAAAATTGAGTCTGATTACCTCGGCAGCTCATCCATCCATCGGATTTTGTAATTGGAGTGACTATGTTATGGTATTGAGGGGGTTATCCATATTCGGATACTTCGATAAATATCTTGCAAAGTACTACAGTTTTTCGTAAAACTTCGAGTAGAAATTTGTAGAGCATAGTGTTATTTATTTTTGGAATTATTTAGAATACATGTCGTTAAGGCAAAACACAAGGTCAGCAAAAAAAATTGTTTCGATCTTTTTCATTACCAAGTTCCTTATGGCCAGTCTTACAAAAGTGCTTTATCCTCGGATATGGAAATTTACGAATTAATGTCAAAAGTACCAGCCATCATTTTTTTGAAAATAGACAAACCTGAGACTGATATTTTTTGGATTCGCTTGCTTAATTATTGTTTGTCGCAGTTGATCAATACATAAAAAAGAGAAGGAAATTGCTTTTGACTTCTAGCGGAGAAATTTTATTCAGGTTAAGGTAAAACCTGCACTTCAGCGACTCTGCGCGCATTTTCGCACGATACTCAACGAAACTTCATGTCGCGACAAAGTTGGTCAGATTATCAACTTTGTCGCATAGCACCACGCTGTGAAGTGCAGTTGTCGCTTAGTGCGATATAGCTCATACAATTTCTTACAAATAAGTTGTGAAGTTCAGTTCCGCCGAGTGCAGTCTTACCTTTATGCTCAGTGAAGATGACTCATTAAGGTTTTTATCTTTAACTATTTATAAAATATGTATATGCTGTCGTATATGCTATATAGTATCAAACATCGGCACCAAAAACCTACCAAATGAAATTGTAAGTAAAAAAAAAACCTCCTTTTATTTTCCTCTGCAATTTTGTATTTTTCAGATGCAAAGTAATGGCTGTTAGTTTTGACGTTGACAGTTAAGTTTGTTAAATTCTCTACTGTCCAGACTTATTTATTTTCAATTGGTAATCCGGAACAACAATTTGATACTTGAAGATACTCACATTGGACTTTCTGTGACGTCAAAAATGTAAACAACGTCCTTATGAACGCTCCTGGTTTCGATTTGGAAATTAAATTCAGAAAATATTTCTATTATTTTCAGAACACGAACTGTCATTTCGACACCATTTGAAGAATCATTAGATTTTTAGATTCTTAAAACTAAAAAGTTAATGGATTAAGCCCCAATGTATTCAGTCTCTGAAAAATTTATCGATTCAAAACAAAAGACAAAATACGAATTTTGAGGATGGTATGTAAATACTCATAAACAGAACCTCCATTAAAAATTATTTAGGGCTAAAATAATGCTTCGTTGCAATAACAAAAAATCCTTGCAATTGTTAAAAGTTGTTATATGGGAACGAGCCCAACAACCAACTTTATACAAATCTTAAAAAAAAGTCGCGGCCATAAAAAGCATCGTAGTACAACTGTGAGTTGAGCCGATATCAGTACAACCGTTTTATATACCCTACGCACTATGTCGTTGTATTTTGTCACACCGCCTCGCAATCATACCATGTAATTGCAATTAGACGGTGAAACTCTTTCGACAAAGCGTTATCAGCACAACCGTCGGAAGCTCTCATCCACACTATACAACAGTTGCACCCTTGAACGTAGCTTCTAGAGGCGGCTTTAGTCTATTGAAACTTAATTTTTTGTTTCATTTCATTTTGCCTGGAATATTTTATTGAAAAAAATATAAACGCTAAGAAAAAAAGTCCAATTCGACGAATTTGAAAAAGACAGATTTGTTAAAGGGACGCTAACTATTCAAAATCATTTTCATGATGATAGATAAATTTTTCAGAAATAAGAAAAATATGAAAAATATGTTTTTTAATTTATTACATTACAACTTAAATTTAAAAAATCAATTTGTATTCTAGGGAAGCTGCTGAAACTACTTTAGAAGCTTAGACCTCTAGACCGAGATATGATTAAAACGGACAGACAGCCAAAATTACAGGACCCACTTTTTTCGTCGTCTATATCATTGTCCGGTGAGGTTTGGTAAATTCGTTGAAAATATTTTTTGTTTGCAAGACACGCTTCACTTAAAATTTCAATGCGAGATGACTCTTCACCCGGAAAATGTCTATCCGATCTTCTAAATCCTCCTGCCTTCTTCCGAAATATATGTATGAGGTGTAAATATCTCAAGCAGCCTTGTAAAAAAACCTCAGAAGATGCTCTCCTTAACTAAATGGACGCTTCTTTGAAAAAAAAACCGATGGCCGTGGAAAATATAATGAAAGCGTGGTTGAAGCTTCCTAAGACTTTTGAAAAGAGTAATATGAAGCGATGAAATAAATATTAAACCTATTGAATCAGATGGAAAGCATTTATTCATCACGCGAAAAGCCAGCCATTCAACTCCATATACACTTTAAATACTTGTGTTTAAAGCTTGTGTTTTGTGTATTCTATATGTCAACATTCCGAAGTGTTCCAGCCGTGAAGTAATTGTGCTGTTAAGTTTTTGTCGGTAGCAGATGTCTGAAGATGTCTGAATATCTCAACAAAACACACCTAATGTAAAGTATAGATGAGACAGTTTGGTGATGTGGAGCGCATTGGGTGAATACAGTAGTTACATAGAATTGATGGTAAGTTGGATAATGATACGTACTTAAACATTAAAAAAAAATATGACGGAAACTTTCGATTCTGAGGTCGAATTTGTATAGAAGAACAGTAGGTCTTTACTTCGGAAAAATATAGTACCTATGGTTTTTTAGGAGTACATTTTAAACTGTTCTGTATGAATGAATGAACTGTTCTGTATATAAAATAAAAACATAAAAATGGCTGCGGTTTTCTTCCTCAAAAGAAGCATGAAATTCAAAATGATGATCATTTTCGAGTTATGCCGTTATTCTGCTTTATTCAAGCCAAATTATCAAAATAATTTCTGTTTATCTTACAACAAGAAACATATTGTTTGAAATAATAAAAGCAAAAAAAAAATGTTCCTTAAAACATAAATGTTAAAAATGTGTACAATTTATTTTTTTATATATTTTTAGTTTCATAGTATTTTGTATGTTTCGACTACAACCTCAATTTTTAGGCTGTATTATAAAATATATTGAAAATATACAAGTACAAATAAACAATCCTCAAGAACAACATATAATAATACATTTGTTTGCTCTTGTGGGATATGCAAACATACATACACATATCCCGATAATTATGTTTTTTTTAATTATTATTTTGTTCTTCAAAAATCAGTTAATCAGTTTAGAACTGAAGTTATCTTTTTTATTTTAATGTTTTTTTAACATTTTTTTTCTTTTTTTTGTGCACAAAAATATATTTAACATTTTTTTTAAAACTTATATTTAGAGAAAAAAAATCTAATGAAAAAAAAAATACTTTGAAAAAAAAATCACACACAAAACTTGATTTAATATTCGGATTTAGAAGAATTTACAATTAGTTGTCCATGAAACTTGGCTGTATGACGCACTAAGGCTAAATGACTTTTAAATACATTGCAGCACAGATTGCATAGGTAAGTTTGTTGGGGTTGCATTCTCATTAGATATCTGTTCTCTTCTAAAATAGCCTGAAATATATACATGAATATATATTTATATACATATATTTATATTGGGAAAAATATTTTATAATTGCACTGACTTTTTTTTTATTAATAATTAATTTATTTTGTTTTTTATTTTTTCTTAAATTTTAAGTATATATTTTAAGGTAATAGTTAGATGAGAAAGAATGCGAGATGGCAAAGTTGTATGAAAATGCAATCTTTTTGAAACTCATTCATATTATTCGGTTCAATTTATTTTAACACTTTTTTTTTCTTCAAAAATATGTATTCTCACAATTAAACGTATAAGGAATTCTTATTTTTATCATTTGCTCAAGTTAAATTCATTTCCATCAACAATAATAAAATGAATTTAAGAGAAGAATACAAAATTTTAAAAGAATTTCCGATTGCAATTCAAATTATAGTTCGAATGTGTTACAAAATGATTTCATTATTTTACAACTCTGCAATATTGTGTGTACAACTGTGTCATGCTAATATTATTGTGTGTGTAATGTGTGAAATGAGAAAGAGTTGTTTATCAGGAAAAATAGGAGCTTGTTTAATGTAAATCAAGTAGAAAATGGCAAGATAATGCTTTAACTTTAAGCTTAAAGTAGTTTCGATTTATTTGCTTTAGCAAGAATAGAAATATTCGATAACTTAAAAGTTTTTTTAAGTATAGAAATATGTTAATGTCAGAAAACTGTAAATTATATTATTTGCTCACAGGCGCTTACTAACGAAAAAAAACTTGACATTAATTTTTGAAGATGAAATTCTTTCAAAAATATCGAAATTGCGAAAAGGTACGGGAACGCAGAAAAAAATTCAAAGTAATTCGTTTCAAAAAAATGCTTTTCTTTTTGACCATAGACGGTGGTTCAGGCCCTCCAAAAAATCCCAATTTAAGTGTGGGCATCCCCAGCTATTAAGTGCTGAGGACTTATCCAAAATTTTAAAGGATATCGATAGCTTTCTCCTTAACGCCGAAGGAAGCCAGCAATTTTTTTTTCTTCCGAGATAGAGAAGAAACTTCGCTTGCGGGAAAACAATATTCTCTTGGAGTATAATATGTTCTGGAGGACAGGGACAGCTTAGTCAAAATCAAGTCGACTTAATGTTTTCTTAGACACAAAGTGAGGTGAGATTCGGTTAAGGTGTCTGGAATGTGGAAATTCTTCCGTTGCCAGAGATTTTGCTACGGCTTGCGATGTAGGCTCAAAAAGTATAGATTCTTTCGCCATCGGTGTAAGATGGCTTTGTCTTTGAACTCTCGTGGAGATACAAGGTTTGTCCAAAACAAAAAAGAGGTTATAAAAAATAGGAAAAATCAGCTACGTTACCCGTTGAACAAAACAAGTTTGAAATTCTTCACGACAAAAGGGCTTTTCCCATTCGAATGCTTTCAGAGACTCTTAAAGCTTACCTGACAATTAAAACCATGAATTCCTAAACGAATCGAAAAATTGTTTGACATTCCGTTGCCAAAATTAGCCTCAATACTCAAAGTTGGATGGATTCCATAAGTTTTAAGCTTTCATAAGCTTTTCTTGACTCTCTATCCCAAATATCACCATGATATCAGTTTTAAAATTTACAACGATAACTCATTCAACCGTGAAAAGCAATTAGAAATTTGAAATTTGTTCCTTATTTCCTCTAACTTTTCTATGACCTGTATCACTATACATCAGAATTTCAATCAATTTTCTGTATTTCTAAACAATCAATGGCAAAATGCCTCCCCTTCTTCCATATTCTCCTAAAAAAAGAAAATAAACTGGAAGAATTTTAACAGATCGCTAAACATCCAGCTTGTTGAACTGCCTTGAAGAAGGTCAAAGCAGCAGTAGCAATTTTAAAATTCCTTCTCAGAGAAGTAGACATAAAACTAAATTACTTATTTATAAAACATCATTCCAAATTATCACTCCTACCGCCATAATATTCAGTCCATTAATTAATTTACATCCGGATTTAAGTTTTAAACTGGATTAATCGAGTGAATAATATGGCGGTTAATGTTTAGCGTGAGCTCCAATCATTTGATAGAAAAATTGTTATGAAATAATATATCAAAGGTATATCCAAAAAGAGAAGACGTTCTGGTACTAAAAATCTGGTATATAAGTCCCATAATAAACTACCTCATAAAAATGTCTAGAAAGACATTCTTCGCTCTTCAACACTATTATTGCTAGTATAACTCTGTCCTCCAGAACACCTTTGCAGAACACATACACTTTTCGCTACGACAGATACTACCTGTATCCAATCAGCATCATCAGCTATGATTCCGCAGCAGTGCCTACGTTTTGTAACTCTGGCATCGTTTAAATCGTTAAGAAATTTCAACAAAAATGAAACAAAACTCATTGAACTTTCATCACTTCTTCATAAATGTTATCGACGTGAGAGTTGCAGGAATTGTGTTTCAAAGTCGGGATTGGTCCTTTTTCGACCTGTTTTCTAAAAACATCATTCATCATTCTAATGTATAATATGTAAACATTTCATAATTCTCACTTAAATACGAAGGAAGAAATACATTTTCAAACCTTATATTAAAGATTAAGTTGATATTCTAATTTTCCGAATCGATTTAAAAAATCAAATGTATTCACCTTCAAAAATAATCAAATGTAAATTATTAACATGTGTAAGTCTTATTTTTCCTTAGCAATTATCTTATTTATCTAAGTATCGCAATTCTCCTATACGACTTGTGAAGCTAGACCAATTCTAAGTCGATGATTTTATTCATTTATTTTAATACGGACATCTCTCTAAATTGGGCTTACAACTTGGTAAAGAGAAATTAATGAATATTATAATATGATATTTTGAATATTTTAATGAAATACTGGATTAATCGAGCCTCCAATCTTCTATGTTTAAACAAAATAAATTCTGCAAGTAGTTAAGTTAAACTTTGCAAACCCTTTTATCATTTTCCATTGGTCTTCCAGAAGCATTAAGGTTTCCATTTTGAAATGAAATCCAGAAGAAGAACTGTGATTTTGAAGGTTTCAGAAGACTTCTGGACGACCAATGGATTGTAAAAATACATCTTTAGAAAAATTTGGGCTCCCAGCCCTCACGAACGGGTTGAAAAATGTAAAAAATTAGTATATAGTAAAATTAACAGAATACCCAGGGTAGAACTATATAAAGATTGATAAAATCTGGCCAAAAATTTATAAATAGGTCCCCTAGAGGGGGACTGGACAACCAGATTTTATTTCTCGAAGTGGAGACGAGAAAAAGAAACTATCTCTCTAAATAACGTCCCATCTTAAATGGAGCATTCCTTTTTTAACGGTAAAAAATACTGGCTATGTTGTATAATGATGAAATAGAAGTAAAATTTTCGCAGTTAGTGAGAATTTGTTTTACTTTTCGACATGGGATTCACTTACTTTTTGGGCCTGTACTTTTTTCTAGTGTTTTTTGTTTATGTAATTTATCACATTGCATAATTTGTTTCTAATCCAAAAAATTAGTTTTATAATATTGAAATGTTAATCATTTTTAGCTTCTTGTTTTCTAATATATATTAATAAACCATATGAACAACATAACATATTAACAAATCGTGGATAGCGACGAAACGTTGGCAAAAGATGAAATAGACTTGTTTTATTTGCATTAAATTACACATTGACCTACCTAAAATATTAAAAAACATAACGTTTTTTTTTAATTTACCCGCAAAGCTATTGAGTGCATTTTTTAAGCTGGGAGCGATTGGAAACTATACTTCCAAGTGAAATTATTATAACTGGATAAGTATTCAGACCAATCAACACTAAAATTAATAAATTCTGACAAGAGGATGGTCTGACCTGCCTTGTCTTGATAATTGGGCTATCTTCTACAAGAAAGAAACGACAAAATACAAGGTGACATAGTCTATAGCCACAGCAAGAAGAATACAAAATAAAAGTCGATTAGCTTACTTAGCTACAAGGATCGAAAACTTGATGTAATTTTAAGAATAAAGTCTGCGCAAATTACCCTGCAATATTTTTAACGCATTATTCTTTAGTTCGATGAGAAAAAAACTAGAAATATCTACCTATGGGTTAAAATAAAATTTCGAATCGAAGGAAGTAAACGCACAATAAGGCGAGTTCAGAAAAATGAGATCTCAGAGATTTTCCTCAATAAAAAAAAATGAGCAAGCGAATCCAAGAATTTTTTTTCCTCAGAATATTGACAGCAAAGCTAAGAAATTTTGCTGAGGAATCCTGTTCATATCCGAGATCTCATTTTCCTGAACATGCCTAATGACTACATGAATAATATATTTGATAGAAAAACAAATTTGTGTGATAGAAATTTATCAGGTTTTGTTTTCGTTGAGTGCGTACTTAAATTAAGTTGTTAGTTAGTTTTATTCCAAAAAAAAACATTTCAATTGAAAGCCATATTTTTGTACAATGTCCATAAATTCCGATTATTGGATTAAAGAAACTTAAGTAGAAAGAAGCATTTAGTGAACAAAATTGAAACATGAGGTATGAAGATTTATAGCAAATATATATAGAAATATGCTCGATTTTATGAGCTTCGGAAACATGCATATTATTTGCAATATATGGAAGCATTTATCTGTATTATTTGCAACCTTCACAATAGCTCTCAATTAATTGCCCTAACTGGGGTGTATTTTAATTTCTATAGAATAATAGTGAGGAAAGTGAATTTCACTTGCTGAAAAGACTATCTAAACTAAGAACTGATTTAAGCAAGGGAACACTTTTTCACGTACAGCTATTGATATTTGAATATAAGCAAATTCTTAGCATCGGACGAAGTGTGTCCATTTTGTAATAGTACCTGCATGAATCTCCGCTCAGGATGTTTGTAGAATATATGCTCCCTCAGTTCGTTTTCATTTGTAAATAATACACCGCAATCTTGGCATTTAAGATCTTCGCCGCTTTCGACTTGTGTCTCGTGTTGGTCTTGTTCTTGTTGTTGATGTCGGTCATTACCATTTGTATTGTTGTTGATCAAAGCTGACTGTTGCACGACTGTTGTCTGTATATTGGAATTTTAATTTGTAATGATTTTTTGTTTGGTTTGTTATTTAGTATGTAAATAACGAACTTTGACTTGGCTGCCGCCAACAGCTACTTGTTGTTGTTGCTGTTGTGGTTGCATATGATTAAATTGTATTGTTGCACCACCGCCTCCTCCAACATGATCCTGCAACTGAGTTGGCAATTCGATCTTAATTGTTTGAACATTTGAATGATTTAATTGTTGCTGCTGTTGATTCTTCTTTTTCGGTGGACGACCACCTAGAAAATAAAAGAAAAGAAAAAAAAAACAAAAAAATACATTAATCCTTTTCTGAGGTGGGTGTTGAATATAATTAATGCATACGCTGTCCCGGTGTGTGGTGCTGTATCGACAGTGGCTGCCCAATCATTTGTACTGGCTGATGGAGCTGATGGTGTTGCTGCTTTTTGGAACGCTTAGGCGGCGGCAGTTCACTGTGAGAATGGCGAGTAAGAAGATGTTTCGATAAGTGTTGTTTAACGGCGAATGCTTGGTTACAATTAGCTACCGGACATGTAATGTACCTTTCAAAGTAGAGTACATTGCAAAATTTATGTTTCAAACAATTTTTTACACAATTCGCTTTTTTAAATGACAAAATATACATATATACAAGGAGATAACAGACTTCGAGATACATACGATAGAAATGAAGAAGCACGCAAAAAAAAAAACACAAAACAAAGAAAACACGACAAGGACAGGCTGACTTACCTTCCGTCGATGTGTCGCTGTACATGCTTTTTAAGCAGAACCTCTTGATTAAAGGAGCTCGGACACATGTCACACTTGAATTTAAATTCATCATGCATTTTGTTGTGTTGGTCGAGGTGTGCTTGTTGCAAGAATTTTTCATCGCATTTCTGGCACTCATAAGGGAAGGCCAGACCGTGTGATTTCATGTGCGTATGCAGTTGGGATTGCTGTTTGAAAGTTTTCTCCGGACATCGGGGACAATAGTAGCCTGTTATGCCGGCATGAGCTTGAAGGTGCTGATTAAGTGACGTCACTTGGGTAAATTTCTTCGAACATTGATTGCAGCAGTATTGCTGGACTTTATGATGGGTCTTCATGTGATTGTTGAGATTTGTGACCTGTAATTAGATATTAAGATTTTGATTAAACAAAAATAAATAATTTTTTTAATAAATCACGTTTTTTAAAACGTTCTAAAATGTATACAATAATTTCTCCCTAGCCCAATACAATAAAGCGAAAAACGTAGGGCACATGCAGTAGAGAATAATTGATGCATGAAGAGTTCACCGAAATCACTAACAATTTTATTACACAATTACATTAGAAAGAATATGAACAATTGTGTTTTTTCGGCAACGGCTAGTCTCAATTTTCATGACATCAAACGCATTGTGACCCTAGGACAATGCATTTCGGCCAAATAGGTGTTCGTGGGTAGAAATGTCAATTCGGCTAACTGTGACTGCGAGAGTAAAAAAATAGGACCAAGCATCGCCACTTGCAAAAAGGAAAAGATCGGAGTTTGAGCTGAACTTGGAAATTCTGCAATTTTTCTTGGACATAATTATTATGTATATTTACAGATAGGAAACAATTTTAACACCCTCGCGAGCGGTATCTTCTGGGAAAAACTACGAATATTTTGAGTACGGAAGCAGCTATGAACTCAAATTCATGCTAACTGCAAAGTACGAACGGATGAAATATGTATCTTTTTAGCGAAGACTTACGAGAGTAAACTATTTCTTCTTACTGTGAATTTTATTCTAATAACATTCTTTGATAAGAAATAGAAAAATCATTTTTCTCAAATGCTAGTTTGGAATAAAATAACAAAACTAAAAGTTATAAAAAGCAGCTGAATAAGAGTTGCCAAAGTGTTACTTTTATTTTTATTTCAGCTTTGTTAGTGTTAAATTTTTTCTGAAGAAGAATATATGTACATATGTATGTTAATAATTAAAGATTCAGTTTTTCTTGTGCTATTCGAAATAAAGAATTTAACTTTGATAATATAGATTTTTCTGTGAGAGCAGTTATAGTGATCAGGAAAACGCATCGGGAAAAGTTGAACATAATGAAATTATGTGCTTCGTATCGAAATGCATATGACACAAAAATTTCATGCACATTGTCAATGGAATAGGTAGAAATCTAACCTCAAAACATTGTATTTGTTACATTTTGTGAGAAGTTGAAAATTTGATTTGTACAAACAATTCTTTGAGTTATTTTGTGATCGATTAGTGCCATTGGCGTTTCAAATATGTAGTATGAAAACCTAGTAAATAATCAATTTGAAAGTTTTTCTGTTTCGTGTTTCCGATTGCTTTGTTGGCCGACACGGACCTACGTTATTCCCGACTTGGGAGCCACACCAGGGTAGTGGAAGTTTACGCTTTTCAAAGCATTATTATTCACGGAGATTTGCATGAGATGCATCAAAACGCTAGAGCATATAAGAAAGTATCCCCTAGGCAGGCGGGTAATTTTCTGAATAATACTTACATAGAAAAAGAATTTTTAAAAAACAACATGTTATTACATATACATATTAATAATATTAATATTAATTGACAAACTCAAAATCTTAAAAATAGTCTCAATTGATTTTTTAATATTTTGGGAAAATTAAATTTTTTTTTTAAGGCTATTTTTTTATATTTAAATTTCAATTTTGTTGTTTCAAAAAGTACCCAACTGCAGCATCCTTCAAGCGCTTAAAAGATTTTGTTATTTAATAAAAAAAACTATTTATTTCGAGTCCTTTTTTGATAAAGCGAAAGTTAAGACAAAAATGTTCAACAGAGAGTGAGTATGTTTGGAAGGGACGTGTGCCTGGTGGAGGGAAGGGAGATTACGATCAATCGCGGTTTTAATGTTCTAAATACCCAAAACAAAATTCTACGAAAAATTAAGTTTTAATAATTTTTTCAAAAATAAATAGCAGTCGTCTAAAAATGTATAGTGTTTTTTTTTTTATTTATAAGTTAATTTTCAATAACTATGTTTTGTGTTGCCGTTGTGTTTAATTTTTTTTTCATTTTAAGCCACAATTTTAGAAAAGTGCTCCTACCGCCTAAACGCAGAAAAATAGATACGATTTTTTCTTGTTTCAATTCAACCTACACACTCTTTGCAATGTTCTAATTAAATTTTTAATGCCTCTATCCTATCTAAAGGGAAAGGAAATGAGAGCAATCATTAAAACGGCAATCACTTAATCGAGCCTCCTGTACAATAATTATGTAATTGTTCGAAATTTCAAAAAAAAAAATGATCAAGCTGTTTTTTGAGAAAATTTAAAATGTGTTAAAATCGTCATTTTTAAAGAAAATGGAATTCTTTTTTGATTTGTTTGTGATTGAAAGAAAATATATTGAAGTGCAATATTACTTGAACAGAGGGTTGAGAGTTGTAAGTCACTAGGCCCTTGTTTTAAACGAGCGTCAAGCCACCCAATTTTTTTTTTTTTTTTATTTTTATTAGAAGTACATACTTAGGTGTATTTATGTATGTAATTTGTGAAATTGAGACAAAATCGTTCGAGTCGAATTTATCATTGGAACGGGTTTCCTAATTCAAGCAAATGTAAGAGGTGTCCCCAGTTTCTTCCAATCAACCTATGTATTGTAGATATCATTTTTTTTCTACATACAAAATTTAACTATTTTTGCAATTGAGTTACTATTTTATTATTTTATACGAAAAAAGATGGTATATTTTAGAACCTGCCATTCTAAAATTGAAAAAATATTTAAATAAAACACTTACTTGCGCAAAAGACCGTCCGCATTCTGGTTCAATGCATACAAATGGCCGCTCACCCGTGTGCAATCGACGATGATTATTCAAATTAGTTATCTAAAAAGAAGTTCAAATCGATAGTTATGTATATATATACTATATATATTTTAAGTTAGATTGCTTCAAAAAATCATAAATATTTAAACTCAACATGAGTGCTGAGTGCAATTTTATACTTAATCTTTTGGGGACTTTATGTTGAATACTAAATAAACATGTTGCGTTTGAGCAAATGGACTAAAAAGTTTTGTTTTTCTAACCTGTGTAAACGTCTTGCCACAATCAACACAAGTATAAGGTCTATCATTTGTATGTATACGCTCATGGTTTCGCAAATTTGCAGCTTGTGTGAAGCCTGCTCAAGAGAAAAACAATTTGAATTAATACATCAAAAATGATTATTACTAATAAAATTATTGTAATTACACTTACCCTTATGACAAAATGAGCAAACATATTTCCTCTCAGCTGAGTGATTACGTATGTGAGTTAGCAGAGATGATTTTCTTGAAAATGTTTTCGAGCAAAGCGGACACGTTCCTTCTTCGTTGAAAAGAAGATCGACCTGATTAAAAAGAAAACAATAAGACATCACATTAATTAGTTTTATAATAGTTAAAATGAATTTTGTTTTTTTTTTCTTATGAGAAGAAAATAAAGAAATAATAAAAAATTGCAATAAATACGTCTATGGTCTGAATGGTCTTCTCCAAATCAAATGACATTGTTTCGGTTTTTTTCACGCCGCCGTTTTGATTGGACATAGAACCACTTAGTTGTTGGCTATTTATCTAAATTGAACAGAGAGAATGAAAGTCGCATTAGGATTCTACTCTCTATAGCTACTCTCTTGACTCTTGGAACTTACATCGTCGTCTGGTGGTGTGCTCGATGTTGTTGTTGTTTGCTGCTGCTGCTGTTGTTGTTGTTGCTGTTGCTGCTGCTGTTGTTGTTGTTGAGTTATCTGTTGGACTTGTATTGTGGTCCCGCCACCACCATTAGTCGTTGAAGATGTATTATTTGCAACTGTTGTTGCTGTAGTTGGTAAATCTTGTCGAATTGTTTGATAAAAGTTAGCTGTTATACCGGTAAGACCATTCGTGGTCAAATGCTCCGAACATTTGGCACAAGTTGGAAGATTATAGCCAGGAACCTGAAACAACTAAAAGAAAAAACAAAAAATCACTTCTAGACCGTGCAAACACAATAACAATGAACAATGAAAGGCGGCAAGCAACATTTAAGAAAAGCCGATTGTGCGTAGATCAATCAATGATTTTCCTGAGTCCAAGATTAGGTTAAAGCTAATCTTTAGGTGACTACCAGCTTTAGCTGATTGTCTAAAAAGTGCATAAGTTACTTCTTGCTCGTAGTAACAGAGCTTTAAAGTAAATAAGCACCAGATTAACCCAAAAATGGTTGTGTACTTATCCGTTCTCTGAACTATAGGAACAAGGTTATTATTCCTAAGTTGTACAAAACATATCTATGACATCTATTAAAACTGTCTATTAAGGAGTCTGTTGTAAGTTCTTTGATTTCTTAACAGCCTTCAGAAAATATTACGGCTCGATAAATTAATATCAAACAAATACTTATGGTTTAAAAAAATGAAACGACCAACCGCTTGCGAAAACTTCAAAAATAATCATGATTTATAATAAAAAAATTCTCGACAGTCTTGCATTTCTTGAACAGGTATGAATTTATGCAAACAAAAAATTAAAAAATAGTTTAGCAGTTTTTTTTTACATTTTATTAAAACATTTTTCTAAAATGGAATTTCGGATGAAACTCACATTAGGCGAAAAGTGAAATGTTAAATATTCCGGGTGGCATGTTGTTCGGGTGAAACTCAAAAAGCTCATTTTTATCATAAAATCAATTTTTAGCTCATTTACACGTGTAGCAATATGTCATTATTTCTGTCATTTTATATAAATTGTTTGTCATAAAACGGGATTATGACAAACAATTGATATAAAATACATAACAGAAATAATGATATTTTGCCACTCATAAAAATAAGGTAATAGCCGTGTTATTTTGGGAAAGCTTTTCACAGTACAGTAGAATTAATGCCATTAAAAGTAGAAGTAGAATCCTACTGGGATGATTTTGTGACGTTTAATCGAGTAGTAAAATTAATTTTTGGTTCAAGTTGTTTTTTGTTTTGATTTTCATAGAAATAGGTTTCTTTTTCAATAATCCAAAAAATATACCAAGTTTAAAAATTTTTATTTGCAATCTATTTAAACTTTAAAAAAGAAAATTTTTAAATCGAAATCTTTCGGCGGGAAACGATTGTTCCGAAATCGAAGGATAAAAGATTTTTAAAATTAATCTTAGTGGAAAATCTCATTCAACTTTTCATTTTGAACCGATTCTGTAAGTTTTTGGCTTGATTCGAAAAATTTCCAATTACAATATACATATGTGGGAATACGAAACTCAAAGTATCCAAAATCAATTAAATCCGAAGTTTGAACGTTGTCGGCCTAAAATCTACCCATTTGATTTTTCTAGTATTTTCTTTGACTGGCTACATGTAATGAAATATAGCTCATATTCTACTACGCTACAAATTTTTTGTTAGAAATATAGCTTCTCGGTCGCGTTCGGGGATCAATCCCAAACTATCCGGAGTCCGGATAGGTTTGTGTTGTTGTAATCCCTTGTGATAAAACAGCTGATGCAACAACAACCCAACGTATCAGAAGAAATTTGGGATAAGTGGAAACCCTATCTGATGGTTCACCGAACGCAAGAATTGTAGCCATGTATACAAGGTCTGTTTTGTAACGGTAATATTTTCGTTCTTTTTAACTTGGCAGTGCTACGAGCTACACCGATATTTATTTTTTTGTTTGGCCTAATATTCTCAAGTAAATAAGCGTGTTCTTTTGGGCTACAGCATCTACTGCCAAGTACCTACTTCTGCCTGCACTAAACTATTCCTACTCTGTGATCAAAGAAGTTCAAAGCACTTCAAGAATGTAGTTACGAACTGTATCTACCCAAGTAAGCAACACCATCAGTAAAAAGAAATTAAATAGTAAATTATTGTAGTTAATGTTTAACTGAAATTAAATTCAAATAGGTAGGTACAAACAACAAAAATTTACATTTACAGTGAGGTTAAATTTTTCTTTTTGCAAAATTAAAGCGTTCTACTGAGATATACTAAAAAGTACCTACTTTGCAAGGTTCAATGGGACACACCTAATGACAAATTATCCGGACCCTGGCATTAGCTATCCAAATTACAAATACTACAGCCCCTATTCTATCATTTTTTTTAAACAAAAACCAACTTAATGAGTATTTATACAAAAACCATCGAATTTAGAACCCAATTTAGCTGGGCCAACAATTTTTACGAAAGTGCGTTTATAAAAACAGTGCCAAAAGCACTTTTGAAAAAAAGCCAGCTTCTTAAGTTTCCAGTTAATCCACAAGACTGATCTACGCACAATTTTCGTTAAGATAGGAAAGCGCAAGCGGTATTTAGAATGGTCGAACTGGATTCGTAGCCAAACATTTATTTCAATGCAAAGATACACAGATATTAAGTAGGTAGGTATTATTTTTTCAGAAACGTGTGCACAACAATGAATAATTTAATAACTGCCGCTGTTAAGCTTACCGGTAAGCCGGATTCTTAAAACAAACTAGCATGCACCCTACAACACAACAAAGTCGCTCTAACTAAATCGTTGTCCACACTTCTTCTTCGCGCGGTCTTTTCTATTTTCCGCCGTGTATTCGTTTAGTATTTTTTTTTTTTTTTATTTAATTTAAGATTTTTTTATTTTCAATTTTAAACTAGGTACCACTCTTTTCTTTTTGAAAAAAAAGACAGAAAAAAAAACAAAGCAAAACAATGGAGATGGAGAATGAATTCGAATTGCCGCCTGGTGGCTCGCTGGACTGGGCGGGCTCACGGATGGTGCACACAATAAATTCTATGCGCTACGCTGCCACACGTCCCCCGCGCGTCGCACTTGCCCTGCTCTGACTTTGCTTGGAAAAATCGATAAAATAAACATTCAAGACGATTTTCTCGGCATTATTGCTGCTGGCTGTGCCTTTAGGTTGCAAAAATTTCTAAGATTGATTTTTTTCTATTGTAGGTTTTGAATGTATTTTCGTACCGCTGCTGGTTGAAAACATAATCTGCAGATACTCTCCATGGCCTCGGTGACCAAAATAATAATACCACATCGAGGCTCTCCGCGGTGGGAGTTTAGTTCTTGGTTCTTATTTTTGTCCTCCTGTCTCGAAAATAGTTTTTTTTTATATTTTTTTAACTTTTTGACAAAACAAAAACGAAACACACTCGGATCGAATCGGATAGGAAAGGCTTTCTTTCCAATTAATTTACTTGCAAATGGGTGGCGTTCATTTGCGGCACTACGCGGAATTTGCAAAATTAGGGAAATAGTTTTTGTATGTTTTGAACTTTTTTCTTATGCAAATTCGAAAAAGAGATTAAAAGTTTATTGTTTGGAAATTGAGGAAAATGTTGAACTTTTTTTTTTTTTTTTTTTGGTTCACGAGTCCGCCTCGGTGAGGGAATTCTGAATCTGATTTAAAAAGACATTTTGTTTCTTTTCAACGCACTTGTGTAGACGGTGTGAGAAGAGGCTTTATTTTGTTTGGGCGAGAGCGAGATGTCTGTAGATGTGGGTGAATGCTCTCGTGAATGCTAGGGATGTGTTTTGTTTAAACTATTCGTTGCTTGGTTGAAAATTCGTTAGTGTAATGATGCTTAAGGCGAACAACACACTTAGACGGTAAGTTCAATAGGTATGGGCGAGCAGATAGCGATTAAAGCCCTTCCACACTATCCCACTGAGTATTAATACATGGCAAATTGAAAGTGGGAAAGAATTCCATGCTACCGCAAAATTTGTGGGAGAGAAATGACTTTTCATTTTTAGACCACACACAACAGTTTAATTTAACTCAATAAAAATGTGATGAAATGTGTGATAAAATTAGAACCATTTCTAAAAATTCTCATGTATTAACACAATATAGGTCTGTTCGCGTACTTGCCTGAAACTGCCAGATTCTACCAGTGCCTACGTTCTGTAACTCTCGTATCGATAAAATTGGTCGAGAAACGTTGAAAAATGGAACAAAACTCATACGATTTGTTTCAATTTTCATTGTTTCTCGACTGATTTTATCGATGTGAGAGTTATAGGCACAGATTTATTTTTTTTATATGAACTTTGACAGTATTTCGGGCTAAAAATGGTAGAAATGGGTAGGTTTGGGGAGTAAACGAACAAGACTTATGTCAAATCGTTTAGGCTGGAATATCATGCTGTGTAAGATGGGATCTCATATTTTGTTTCAACACTATTATACATGATTTGTTTCCCACTTTTTTGGCATGTGTTAATACTCGGTGGGATTGTGTGGAAGGTCTTTTAGGAGAAGAATTTAGAATTTAGTTTTTACTTTGGTGGGTAGATGGTTTATTAAGGGCCAGTTGTACAATTATTTAAACCGTAGTTCAGCAATTTGTATCCACTGATTTCAGCGGATTAATTGAGTTTCAACGGTGGTTTACTGTTCAAGTGTGTGATAATAACCATTTACATACTTGAACCAGCGTTGAACGTTAGTTAATCCGCCGAAATCGGTGAGTTAAAATCTTGAACCGAGGCTGAACCACTATTGTACAACTGGCCCTAAGGGCCAAATATCTAAACCGTGGTTCAGCAATTTTTATCCACCGATTTCGGCGGATTAATTGAGTTTCAACAGTGGTTTACTGTTCAAGTGTGTGATAATAACCAATTACATACTTGAACCAGCGTTGAACGTTAGTTAATCCGCCGAAATCGGTGAGTTAAAATCTTGAACCGAGGCTGAACCACTATTGTACAACTGGCCATAAGACTATTTTACACGGTAATAGAAGTCATAAAACCTATCATTATAATTTCTGTATGAAATTAGATGTCATTTCATTTGTGGAATCAATTGCCTACGTTTTGTAACTCTCGCATTGATAAAATTGGTGGAACTGCACTTCAGCGGAACTGAACTGTAGGAAATTGTATGTGAGCTATATCGCACTAAGCGACAACTGCACTTCACGGCGCGGAACTATGCGAAAAAGTTGATAATCTGACCAACTTTGTCGTGACACGAAGTTTCGTTGAGAAAGTGCGTGTGGTGTTGCTGAAGTGAGGTTCCGCCGAGGCCGAGTGCGGTTTTACCGTGTTCTCTTTTTTACAAAAATTAAAATATCTGTTTTGACATTTGAGTATCTGTCTCATTTCATTTACTCCACATCATGTTATAGCGCAATTGAAACAGAAGCGATTCCTCAACAACACCAAGCTCCACAACACACCACACAAGATAGGTGTGATTCCTGTTTTACAAAACGTGTAGGCACATCGTTAAGCTACGCACAAACCAACGCGATGGCGGTACCTTTCACGATAAAAATGTGGATGCCTCATACAAACATCAAAGGAGAGGCAAACTTCAATCGCGTAGATGTGTGCCTCTCATTGACCTATTATATATGGACTGCTAGTTGAGTTTCATTTTCATACAAAAACCCCAATAAAAGTGGTTCCACTACTCCTTAGCGACACTAACCCTTGCGTAGAAACACGGGAAACAGAAGTAATTATTTTCACTGTTTTAATAATAGATGTCAGTAGTTTATTTGTAAAAAAAAGCTTGTCCAGACAAAGAAACTACTGACATCTGTTATTAAAACAGAGCCACCGTTTCAATTGAAATGACATTTTGACGTTTGTCGTTTGTGTGCTATATTTTTTTCTTCATGTGCTCTTGAAAGTTTTTTTTAGTAATTTTTTAGTCTAGATATCATTGTATAAGTTTTTGCTTTTATTTTTAAATTCTTCAAGAGACCCTAATTACAATTATTCGGGATGGTTAGGGTGAAAAACAGCCTGGAAGGCCAACTATTTCCTTAAAGTCGTTCAATTGTTCGTTGAATACCTAAAATGTTTCATCGGCAACGGCTCCGACAACGTAGGTTCTCGCCAGATGCAGAACATCCGTACTTCACTTCGTGGAAAGGTTGTCGTTCTCATGTGTAAAAACACCATGATCCACAAAGCTATCCGCGGACACTTGGAGAACAACAACCAGCTCAAGAAAAATGAAGGTTTCGTTTTCACCAAGGAGGATTTCTGCGATATCCATGACACGTTGGAGAGCAAAGTGTGTGCCCCCTGCTCGTGCTGGTGCCATTGCTCCACTCCCGGTTATCATCCTAGCCAAGATTTCCAAGGGTACTATTGAAATCAACAATGATGTGCAAAACTTGAATCCAGGCATCCTTCTGGGACTCTTATGTAAGAAAAATTGCATTAATGTGTATCGTGTGCTATTCACTCCAAAGTTGAGCGCAACAGATCGAACGAACAAGACGTGTTCATACTTTACCTGCAAGGATGTTCACCTAGGATATATGCAGCGCCAAAACAATCAAAATAGAAAGTGAAGTGGAAAAAACTAGAAAACTTAAAAAAAAATTGGTCTTCAAACTAAAAAAATACGATTCAATGCAGTGTAATAAGATGCATTCTATAAAGTTTTATTTAATAATAAATATAATAAATGTACCTATACATGTTTCTGTTTATTAATTTGAAATAAAATTATTGGAAATATAATTTAACATTTATTTTAAAGCACTAGTACGCAAGTAAAAGTGAATATTTTGTTTTTGAAACGTGGATATAAAAGGAAAATAAATGTATGCAGAGCGAATAGTAGTTGGATTCACTAATTCTAGAGTGAATTGTCTGCCTATAAAAAAAAAACTGTTAGTAATTCTTTATTTAAATTTTCTTTTGTAAATTTCTTACGATAGTTGTAGTATTAAGAGCCGGCAGAAAATTTTGATAGGCTAATCAAGCACTGAAACAATATTATTCTAGTTTTTCTTCAAAGTTTTTTTATTCTCGTACATTTTCCTCTTTGTTCGATTACAGTTGGTTGCTTCATCTTTAATTCACTAGAATTTAAAAAATAAAAAAAAATATCATTTAGTGAAAAATTGAACGACTTTTAGTATTTTGTAAGCACAGCTTATGGAAATGCATTTAAATTGACTTTTTAGTCATCAATAAATTCTTGTAGGAAAATTTTGAGTAATTTTGTGCAATAAAGTCAAGAGTTTATGTTTAAATTTATAAAACTCATATTTATTTTGGAAAAGTCATCGAGCACACCCAATTGTGAAGGAGACGGTTTCCATACTTCGTACAACACTGATCTAGAGTGCTGCAAATGGAGTGTGATTCTTGGATTGGACAAAGTAATGGAGTCCAGTACCATGTGATTCCTCATTTGGCTTCGTTTAGATTCTGAATTTGGTATATATATATCTATATAGTTATCAGGCATGTCTGGTGGAACATATAAGTGATAACGTGCCATTGGCATAATCTTCTCTTCGAGATGGCATCGCTGGAGGTAGTTAATAGTACCAATTCTTTAGGTAGGTGCTGAGGTTTTTGAGCTTTCGATTTGATCGGCACACAATTGGAACCACTCGAAATATTGTCTGTTAGCTGGGATCTTCTTCTTTGCACTTAAGGCAATAGTAGTGCTTAAAATGCTTTTCTTCTTTTTCACCATGATACCACCCTCTACAACCATTGTAACCTCTATACACAAGTTAAGAAAAATTATTGAAATTAATGAAATATAAATGAATCCTCACATCATCAAAGCTTCGACTATGTTTGGCTTCTGGAACGGTCGATCCCTCAGGCGAACTGTTTCTATCCGATTTCATCTCTGATTCCCCGTAAAACAAGCCAAAAATTATTAACTTTGATTATAATTTATATTTTAAAGTAAAAAACAAACCAACTGGATGTTTTCTTGAAACATAAGAACATAGCTCCTTCATTGTCCATAGAAAACCCAGAACTCCCATTTTTGCCTCGGAATACACAAGATGACCACTTTTATGACATGGCATCTACTTTCCGCTTTTAAAAAGTCGCACTTGATAAGAATATTTTTGAAAAATTTCTTTTGCCACGATACCTTCTTGAAAAAAAAACAAAACATGAATGAAAAAAAAAAACAATACAAAACTGAATGTCAAAAGTGTTTCACTGTGTTTTCCGCTTTAAAACGTGAGGGCTAGTGTCGTTTAGTTATAGGTGGAACCATCGTGAAGTTGGCTCCTGGCAGTCCATATATGGTAAGTCAATGGTGCCTCTCCTTTGATTTATATGTGCGGCATCCACATTTTTATCGTGATCGCCACCGCCATCGCGTTGGTTTGTGGGTACCTTTAGACGCTGTTTAGCATTGAGAAGATTGAGGCTGGTATCATGGCAGTTCATAGGCAAGAGAAGTGTGGGGTGAGGAATCTCGTGAGGCAGGAAGAAAACATAAAAACCGGACTCATGAGTCTACTTTGTTGTTGCTTCAATGTGTGGAATGTTGAAATTGACGTTGTTTCAATGTGTTTTGAGGCGTCTGAAAGTTTCAAATGTAAACACTATGGGCCCTACCAATAATCAAATTTAGTGACGACTTAAATATTTCAGTAAAATGGACCATAATAGAATGGGCTCTAGCTAATAAACCATATATAGTATGACCTTAATATTCAAGTGGACTCTTAATAATGAATCATATATGGAATGGATTTCAAAAAAATAAACATTCCATGAATGGTACATTATTTGGGATCACCAGAATTAAGGTTAATTTTACTGAAATATTTAAGTCGTCGCTAAATTTGATTATTGGTAAGGCCCTATGACACTCACCAGTCCGGACTCAATCTTCCCAATCTAAACAGGGTCTTTGGGTGGAATCCACCCCGCTCGTTTTAACGCACATAAAATCTACCTGTCTCACCGGATGCTCCTTTTTCAGTACTTATGAAAAATTTATCAGTGTACTGTTTTTCCAAAAGAATCGATTTTTTCTGAACAATTCGATTTTTTTCTGTCAAAACAAATCTTCCTAATTTTGCAAGATTCAAGAAAGATTTTACACCGATTCGCACCCACACTTGCAAGATTTTTGGTTGCAACGAATTTTCGGTGAATTTTATAGTAAATATTTGTGCGTTGTTTTTCAATTAATAATAATAAAGGCTCTCCCAAACCAACGCGAAATCGTAGCGAATCATTCACAATAACTCAAAATATGACAAATACACAACGCTAAACAACAACAAAAATCTGTCGTCGGCGAATGTTTCGCGTTGATTTGGGAGAGCCTTTAATTTCCAAATTGAATATTTTCTGGACATTTTACTTCAAAACTTGCTGCTGTCAAGTGCCACACACACAGTCACAAAAAAAATCGATTCTTTTCGTCTTTTCGTATTCCTTTCAGCGACAGAAAAAAATTCGATTCTTTTGTTGAAAGGAATTCGACATCAGTCAGAACGACAAAAAAGAACGCAAACTCGTTAATTTATTTTCTGAACAATTTCCGCTTTTCGTCACCCATGTTATTTTCAAACCTATTCTTCTCTCTTCTCTTATAAATTGAATTCTTATCTTTCTTTTACTCACGTTCCACATCTAAAATTTTCTTTTTTTTGTTTCGTCTCGTTCCGTTAGGTTTTCCTCGGTTCTCTTCACACACATAAATTCTGTTGTAGTATCTCCTTCTTTCTAATGTAAATTACTCTTCTTCACCGTTGTTCTATCAACCATGGCATTCCCGCTTCTCGCAGATAATTTTTTTTGGACTGCAGTGGAGATGGACTGGAAACTGACTGGACTGATGTGTGCTTTGCTTTGCTTTTCGCCTTTTGCTAGTTCATCGTTGTGAGCGGAAAGAAAAGTGTTGTTTATTTTAATGCATTCGCGATGTAACAGAAAAAAAAGAAAGACTTCTCCTAATTAATTAAAACTACTCATTTCGATTGCAATATAACGACTAAGTATAATAAAACAAATACCAAAGAGATAACAAACAGTGCAGTGAAACTATAATTTAATTAACACAAATAGATTTGTGTTCAAACTAGACGAACGAAAAAAAAATAGAAATTCACATACAAGTACCCAGTTTTTTTCTATTTCGTGTTTAAAAGTGTGTGACTACTTTAGAAAAAAATAAAATAAAAAGAATAATATACTAAAATCATTAATAATAGTAGAATTCGTGGGGCAAACACAGGTTCCGTTATGCTTTGTGGCGACTACAAAACATGCCAATAGACGACAAGAAGGAGGAACTTGCTTAGATGGGAGCTGGGACTGGGAGCCTCAGCCTAGAGTCTGTATTCAGTTTGGGTTAACTATTCATGTACACATAGTTGTTATGCGTTTGTGGTTCGTTCGAGTTGGTATAGAAAAAGAGCAACTCTAGCTAAATGCGGAAGAGCAAGAGCAATGAAAATAGGAAACAGTTATAATAACCCATTTGGAAACGGTAAGTTGTTGTTTCTGTGTCACATCATTCTTAAGGATTCATCGACATGGGGGAAGGGAAGGCTTTTTAAAGAAAAAAAAATTATTAATTTATCATCCTCCCTCGCATTGACGACGAAGAATGCATTCATTTTTTTGTAGTGTTGAAAATTTAAATTGGTTGCCTTAATTGGGGGGAATTGCAATTAATTAGTCTCGTTCTCGATGAGATGGTCGCAGTTGAAATCCCAAGTGCTCCGTCATCATCGAAAAAAATCTATTCTAATTTGCTATTGTTGGCTCTTTTGGATTTTGGATGACAACGACTACAATTCTGCTTCGACAACGACCGACGAGTCGAAGACAAGCAAGACACCATAAAAACACCATGCACACCACATAATATGGCGATGCGATGGGACGGCCGACCGTCGACGTCGATCAGGGTTGTCTTTGCCTGTCTCATAGCCTGTTCTGTTCAGTGTTCATTGATCCGCCGGCTGCTGCTCGGCTGGAGGAAAACAATACCAAGTGTATTTTTGGTGCCGAAATAAGAATAGCTCATAAAATGTGTTCTTTTATTTTTTATTATCGAAAGCGAGCGTGAAATAAAAAAAAGAAACTATGCCTATTAAGGAAAGCAAAAAAAAAAATATTGTGTAGAGAAATAGAAAAGTAAAGAAAAGAAAGAACTATAAATCAAGAAAACAACATAACTTGCATACAAAATTAGATATTAGACTGGTTGGGATGGAAAAGTAGGCAAAGGGCAGAGAAAGACACGGGGTGAAGATTTTATTCAGCTGGGCTGTTGTGTTGTTGTTTTTTTTTTTCTTTTATTATTATTTTGCGATGGTGGATGATGCCATGAAGATGATGGCCGGTGTGGCCGGGCCGGGTTGGTCCTATAGGAATGCGTTGAGATAAGGAACACGCTGCAACTGTGATGTGTGAGTTTTTGCTTTGAGTTCATAAACAAAAACATGTGAGTGGATTTCGAGTGATTAATAACGACACTTGAGTAATTAAATACCGTCCTCGTCCCATCATCGACTTCACCCGTAGCCAACAAAAATATTCAACGTCCTCGTGTGAGTGGAAAGCCATATAATTACATATTTGTATATTCGAATTTTGAATAACTATCTGGTGCTTTTAGGTTGGGGCGCTGTGGAGGGAAAGAAAAACAACACAAATGGAAAGTATAAAAATAATGGAGAAAACACATTTTCAAAAATTTGTATAAAATGAATAGAGAAAAGCAACTAGGTATATGTATGTAGGTACTAGGAGGTATAGGTATAAGAAAAGAACAGTGAGTGAGCACTGAGCAGTAAAAAACTTTATATAAATGGTGACATAATTGTAGGACCTGGGATTGGCATAGGTCAAGGCTGATGGGAAAAAAGTTAATATACCTACCCTACTTACATTGCCTTTAGGTTTACCTACATAGATGCTAATCAGCACTTGTCAGCAAGGAAATAGCAGCTAGTTCATATCTTAGGTAAATAATTTAAATAAAATTTCCAAATTCTAGCTTACATTTATAGATAGGTAACCTACTTACTTTGGTTTGAAGTACAATTTACTCGCTTTAAACTATCTTAATTATTTAAATGAACTTCATAACAATCTTGTTGTTCAATTTTTATTTTCAAGAAGCATTCGATCTTAAAAAGACTAGAAATCTTTAAAATAGCCATCATTTCTGAGTAAGCAAAATAGTGAACACTATTAAAAATACTAATTCCTACGAAAAAGGATACCTTTAAAGATATGACCGAAAATTCAGTTGGTCAATTCATGTATGTAGAAAGGTAGGTAGGTATAGGTTGAAAAAAATGGAAAGCACTTGACTTTTAGCGGAGAAAATCTTGTTCATGTTTCTGCTACCACTCAGTTAAGTTGGCAGAGTTTGCTCCCAAAAAATTGAATATTTTTCGCCGAGATTGACGTTTCAATAGGTACTTTGTCTTATTTTTATTGAGCAATAATACATTAAATATTTTTCCAACCAAAACAAATTGCATTAAATAGATTTTAAAAATAAATGGTGATAAATGGGGAGGGCTGGGAGTGGTAATACCTACGCCAAATTTGTTTTGCATGTCTAAAAGTGGATTTATGATCATGTAGGTAGGTAGGTAGTAGGTACCTAGTTAATTTTGTTTGATTTATGAATTTTTTTTATTTGATTGACTAAAAAAAATAACTTCCGTCCTCGTACCTAGAAAATTCAGACTTTTGGAAACCACATTTGTCAACAGGATTCAACTTTATTTCATGTTTCCTGGAAAATGACGAAATATTTCGAGGGGAGAGAGTTAACATTTTTCATTGGCAACCAAATTGAAAATAGTTTTTAATACAATTAAAAACTCGATCTGCAAAGATTGATTCAAAAAATCGGTTGTACCTACTTATATTAAAAACAAAGTTAGAGGAACCGGCAATTCAGAGATAATTTCGAGACGAGGTAGTGACATGAAATCCCAAAAATCTGTTGGATTCTATGGCGAAAAAAATAAAAAACTTATACCAAAGCAATGGGAGGACATGTTCTTACTAAATGTTTATAATATTATTATCTACGGATCTGGATCATCTTTAAACACGTACCTAATCCAACAACAACTTTAGATCCTACTCTGTATCTGGATCTATTTTAATGATCCGGAAATAAGTTTTTACTCTGGCGGGTAGACTCTGCAGTCGATAGGGAGTACAAACTGTACATGAAAAATAAACAAACATAAGAAAAAAATAGATGAGCATAAAACAGTGTTATCATTAGGATCCGTATCGTTTTATTTTCATGGGATGATCCTGACTGTAGATAACAAAACGCGGCTAAAATAAATAAAATGATTATTACAAGAAAACCATAGGGTAGGTATTTATAAGAAACGTATCTCTGTTCACATTAATTTGCACAGTACTGTAACTATAAGGACTTTTTATATTCGTCCTTAAGAGACACGTTTTTTAGGCAGTGTTGTTTGTTAAAAATACCTTTATTATTTAAAGCATTTTGAAAAAAAATAGTAATAACTTTTTAATTGGCTCGTTTTCAAACAATTTTTAAAATTTTTTTTCACCATCTAATAGCCCTCTTTAATACGCAAATGTTGGTATATCACACTCCATACACTGAAAATAGGGCCTTTAGCACGGTTTTGATTGTTAACGACACATTTCAAATTATGTTTCCTGCTAGGTAGGTATTGGATAATTTTACATTGCCAATATGTTATGCGACAATAACACAAATTTTAATATTTTCAATAATTTTTTTGAGGTAGGTAGGTACAATTAGGTATTAACATTTTATTAATTTTCTGAAATACAGATTGTTTTATTATTTGAAAGATTAATAATCCCTTACAATGTATCGTTCCTAAATGAAATTGTAACAATTGTAACTAAAATAACACTTGAACATTTTTGTTACCTAACAACAATTGTTATAAAAAAAACTGGCCACGGTCACTTTTGTGTATTTATTCAGCTACAGTTTATTAAAAAATTGGAATCATCAAGCTATCACCTTAACATTATGTATTTTAAAATTGTCCACCATTTTGTTTCACTCAAAAGGTTTTTACTTATTTTTAAATCTTGAAAATTTGAAGCCTCTTGAACTATGAAAGCAGGTCGGGTCATTTTTCCTAGGAAGCAAATCAACGAAACAAGTCTTTGGGAATCTTTCTAGGTAGGTATATGGTGGCCCAAATAAGACCTACCAATGAAGACGAATAGCGTATTGTAGTCGTTGTTGTCTTGCGGTAGCAGTGTTTACACAATTTGAATTTGTATCAGTAGGTACATTATAAGATCCGGCTATAAAATTCTCCGGAATGTTGTTCTTGACATGCCCCATCATCCCGAACGACGACGATTTGAGACAGATGGATTATCACGAAGGCTATGGGACAAGAATAGAAAAAATCAATGGCGCAAAATTTTAAACGATTTTGTATCATGTTAGGGCATTTTTAGTATGATGAAAATTCTTTAACATCGTACCTACTAAACCGTGAAAAATTTTGCGTCAATAATTTGAACGCGTTGCTGTGTACTTCATGTATCCATTATAAATTTCTAAGAACTCAACTATAAACTGTAAAAAAAAAAGAAGATACAAAATTTATTCGTATTTAACATTAGTTTGTCTTATTTGGCCTACCCTGTACTTTGGTTTTGTATTAATATAGGTATTTCATTGAAATTTATAACAGAATTGTTAAATACTGCGAAAGCCTAGAAGTTATAGGTATTATGTATGGAAGACAATATCAGCCTCACTAATACGGGATCTTTTTAATTATTTTTCCTCAACAACTTCATTCATTAATTTTGTATCGATAATAATTTTTTCGTCATACCTACCTTGGTACTCACGCCTTTTAAATGTGAACCAACACAACATTTTGTTTGGAAAAATATACCCCAAACGGAACGGTAAACCTTCCCATTGAAGACAATTTAGGTAGGAATAATGAATCTTGTCCAATTGGCATTTTGCAAGATCGACACATACAAAATGTACCTATGTAGGTAGGTATATAAAAAAAGGGTACCTATTTCACTTAAAAGGTATTTTGAAAGTAGGTAGATATTTAGTAGAATTCTAATACCTTTCTTCAGCGGTAACACCTAATATTGCTTTTATTTAAACACGATAAACAAATAGTCAAATGAAATATTATGAAAGAGAGTTATCTGGCAACAACCTACCCTGCTGGATCTTCGGCATCTCGCTCTCAATCTTATTGTGTATACTAGTACTTATGCACAATCTCTTCTTCAAAGATCGTCATTTCGTCAGTTATATTATAATATACGGCTACGGCATCATCCATGGGAGAACTTGATCGTCGTCAGTTCTCATTCCGTTTGCATTTGCTCTGCTGTGCCACTTCCAAGATTGTACCCCTACTGCTATTATTGTTGGCCTTTTCTTACCCGTTTATACTGTTCCAATAAGTTTCGGTAGTCTCTCAGCAGCAACACAGCACAGTTCGATGGAGATGATCACTCCGCTTTAGATCGTATCGTCGTCGGGTCGTTTTTTCTTTATTTTCTTTTTTTGTTGGCGTGTAGCTAGCTATTATTTTTTTTTCTTTCTCGTCGCTTTGATTTAGCTTGTTTTACGTTCTTGTGTCCATTTGGAAAAATATTTTCGCAGTACCTACATACATTTATATCGCGCGTGTATTTATTTTATTTATTCGGCTGTTTACGCATTTGATTCCCACACACAATATACATAAATGCATAAAGCTTCACGAAGGTCACGCAAAATGACAAAGAACTAGAAATCGCTCCATAAATAACTACCTATTTATTATTTAACTTTTTTTCTACAATATTTACTCAGTGATTCATTTAAAGAAAAGATAACCGACATTTTGAAAAAAAACAGAGAAAAATAAATAAGTAGAATAAAATGCAAAGTACTGCAATCTGGGATTGCTGAATAGAAAGAAGCTTGAATGCTTGCAATACGAAGATCGAAGAAGCAATAAAAGAGTTCCCCCCTCAAATAAAAAAAAGGAAGGAAAATTCACAAGAAAAAAAATAAAGAACTCCCTTTTTTAGTTGATTTTTTGTAATTTTCTTATAATTTTGTATACTTTACCTACTTGTTGCACATTTTTTGGTTACAACGCATTAATGTATAGACACTTGTATAGTATACACGATTTTTTTCTTCTTTGCACATGATGCATGCAACATCGTCTTGGCGACATATTTTCACTTTTTAATCTCTTGACACACTAAACGGGGAAAAATCATACGACGACGACGTTGAGAAACCAATCACAAAAAAAAAGAAAATTTAACTTAAAAAAAACAAGAAATACAACTAAATTTCCCTTCTGTAAAAAAAAAAACAAACAAAATCTCTTTAAAGAAAAGAAAGGGGGAGTGGCATAAGCAGCAGCACATAAATTCCACTTGTTACACTTTTTTCAATCTCTGCACAAATCACAGAAATAAGCCTTAATTAAAAAAAAAAATCAAAATGATTAAATTAAAATCCCTGTTTCGCAGAGGGCAAGGTCCTTCTGGATCGAAACGAAGCGGTGGAGGAGCTGCATCATCATCTTCGAGTCTAGATCAAGAGAGTGTACCCTCATCACAGCAGACAAGCAGAAAGAAACAAACTAACGAATTGGTTGATTATGCTGGAAAGCCTGATAACGCTGGATACAATTATAACTTGAAGGATAATCAAAATAACTATCGGACTACTACTACTGGTAGTAGCGGTGGAAGAAAGAAGAACAATAACAACAACGCCCAGGTGTCAAATGTAATGCCTCCGGTTGTTGCAGCGTCAGCAGTAGCAGCGGCACAACCACAATCGCAGTCAACTTCTGCAGCTAATGTAACAACAGCAACAGCTAATAATAATTTAAATAATGTAGATGCCAGTGAATGGAATAAGGACTACAAGTTAAATAACTATTTGGCAGCTGGGAACGATCATTTAGAGGTTAGTATTAATCGAAGATTTTTATTTATTTTATTTTCTATTTGATTTGTAAACTGTCCTGAATTTTCTTAAAGGCTAACATGATGCAAGAACTTCAGACACAGCTTGAGCGGCTGGGCAGAGAAAATATATTATTGGAAGCTAAAATAAGTGAACTAATGCCTTATCAAAGTGAAGTAGTAAAGCTGCGAAATGAGTTACTTAGAATGCAGGTAATTTCATTTGTAGATTTTAAGGAGGTTTTAATAATTTTTTAACAAATAAAGTAGCAATTATTGTTCCTAATCCATTTAGTACATATCAGTGTATCTACCCAAAGTTATAAATTCTGAAAAAGTAATCTGTGTAGCTTTTCTGTTAGCATTTTATCACAGAAAACCCATAAGTTAAAAACGGAGCAACTTGTCATGCAACAACTCATAATATGAAATTGAAGCGGTGATGACTTTTTTGTTGAAAAACCACATTTTGGAATGAATAAAAGTAACTTATTTTTCTATTTAAATTTCCAATGGGTAAGGACAAACACTAAGAATTAGGCCGAAACAGAATGTTTTACTTAAAAAAACATTCACAAGTAATAAAGATTAAGACAAATATATTATGCCCAAAATTGAAGTAATAATAAATGTTGTTAAGAAAATCCAAGCATAACACAATGATAAAATACACGAAACTAGAAAAATGTGTTCTCCATCAATCAGTACTGTTATAAAATTTAAATATAGCTGAACCTCAGCATCGCTTTACATAATTTGTTTAGCTGCAAACTGGAATTTAATTCATAATACACTTTTAAATCTACCATTTAAATTATTATTAAACAATAAATAAAAAAATATGAACATCAATGAGGAATCAATAAGAATACCGTTTTATCAAGAAAGTCTTGAAAGCCTTGACTCTGATTTTGTTTCTTTTCCATATATTTTTTTTTTGAAGTTATTATGCAAATACCTTCTGAAAATATCCGAATATTAAAGTACCCAGAAGCGTCTAATAGATGATTATTAGAGCACTTCGCATATATATACATATTAAGACATATATAGATGAGGCTAACTGCGATAGGGTCTATTTAAACAAAATGTACCTTTCTTATGGTGACGGGTTCGTTTTTTTCACGAGTGAATTTTTATTAAACTGACTGTCCATAAACTCGTTAGAACTGAACTTTAACTTATGAACACCCTTCTCGGGTATTGATGAAATATTAAGTATAATTATGTCAATGTCTTTCATAGTTTTCGATGTGATTTATAGACATTATTTATGTATTTGATGTTTGTCCTTTGATATTGATCTACGGTTTTCTTTATCTGTTCGCGGTTTGCGTTTTCACTAGCATTTAAAGTTTCAAATATTTCTGCTAGGTTTCGTTGACACTCAGTTTGTGAAAGCCTATTATTATATCGCATTGGAAACGAATGTTTTTTATTCGAAATCCAGAAAATTTATTTAATCTGGTATGCAAATTGTTTTCGAGTTAAATTTGTTTTTAAAAACAACAGGAGCCATTGTTATTAATCAAATTTTACATAATAATAATACATAAATAATTGATTTTGCAAATAATAAATTGCAATTATGAAACATTGAATTTCTCATAGCATAGCACGTTTTCCAAATCCTCTAAACTCTAAACAAAAGCATTTGTGTTTTTTTTATTTTAAACAACTCTTAATATATTTTGGCAAATTGCCGATATTTCCCACTGCCAATCATTTTTCAATGTTTGTCAGACTATTTTTTACTTAATTCATTAAAATCTTGATAGAGAGGATTTTTTTTGTATACGTCTTTGTTTTGGTTGGAACGAAATTACTTTTTTTTTACTTTTACTTATTTTTTGTTTAAAGTCATTTCTCTTCTCAAATTTTAATTTAGACAGACAGAAAAAAAATATCCAAATTGTGATCCATTAAGAAAAGTATCGGCATGAAAAGTATTTCTTAGAAAAATACCTATTTTACTTTGTATGTTCGTTCAGTAGCGTACGCATTATTTTTGTTTTTATAAAGCTTTGATTTGATATTGATGAACTGTTTTAGATTTCCATTACAACTCGATTTTAATGGATTATATTTGTTATAATTTTTTTTCGTACAAACTCATTTGGTTGTTGGTTTTATGCTAATTAAAATAAGTTTTATATTTTAAATATCATTTTCAGCTAACAAAAAAAGCAAAATAAATTTATAATTTAATTTAGATATAAAAAAGTTTCGTAGAGCATATATTTACTGAAAATTGACGGGTTCTATCTTGGAAGTTTTGAATTCAGAATTCAAGTCTTGAATTCAGATACCTTTTATTAATAAATATAGATATAGATACCAATTCATTAATTAGCTGCAGCTGAACATGCCTAAAACAGTGACAGATCGTGCATGTCAAAGTGTCATATGGGTTAGTACGAAAGTAAAAAGATTATCGACACTCGATACATCCATATTGAAACTTAAATAAGGATGTATTTACATTCAATTTGTATACTTTACATCTGGATTAAAGTTTTAATCTGGATGTATCGAGTGAATAATATGGGCGTAAAGGTCTTATTGGTAAACCCGAGAAATAAGTTTTACTACCTAAAAATGCAAAGTTTTCTTAGTTTAAGTTTCGAAAAATTCTATTGCCCCGTTAATTTATTCTCGAAGATCTCCGAGACCGACTTCCCAAATATCTGAACAGATATGACGTAGGCACTGTACATTTTATCAATACCGTCCGATATCAAGCAATTGCTAAATGCTTTTACTTAGCTAAAAACTTAACTTGGAACAATTGATCAATTTTATTACTACTGTACAGCTAATCATTTGTTATTCATTCAAAATTTTATGGATATATTATTATATAATTTCAATCAGTGTCAATTCTAAATAAAATAAATAAATTAACGTAGTAACCTTTGACAATTTACTTTCTAATATTTCATATTTTCATATTGAATTTTCATATAACAATCTTTCTGTAATTTCTTTTATATTTCTCTTTAATTAATAAATAATTTGTTATTGTTTTTTATACGCTTTCGTGTTTCAACTTTTTATTAATTTATGTATATTGAATGGATATTGGTTAATTCCAAATCTGAATTCACATACCGAAATCCATACTACGACCAAAAACAGTTGTGCGATGATTTCAACTTAAATAAAACGTTAGAGAAAGTATGATGCTAATTATAATTTTCAAAATCATTTTATATCTGGTGTCATACCATACTAAAATATTTTAAGCATCGTACATAATAAGTACTTGAGTAGATTCTCACTTAAAATTGAGAAGAGAAATTATCTTCTCAGAAATGAAAGAAGAGTACTGTGAACTTGGCAGCCTAACTTGCAGTTAGGCTGCCAAGCTTTCGCACCATCATATTAATATTGAAGGTTTGAATGTTTTGGCTTTTATATTTGTATTATTTTTTTTAACAAGTTTTAAAAAGTGTATACTATATTTACCAACTACATAGTTTTAATATTTCTCGCGGTGGAATCATTAAATAAATCCATCCTAGCTTAGCTGCTTGAAAGACAAAAAAACGTTCTCTGCGCTTACGGAAGCCATCATACAAAATTGTCTCAGTTAAAGTGTGTGAACTTTGGAGAATTTTGTGGTCACATTCTATAATAATATTACATTTCATATTCCCAGATTTTAATTTTAGACCGAGAGCCCACAGGAAATTTTGGGTGTGAATGATTCAGTGGTATTTTTAGATAGGTCTTTACTTTTCATAAGCAAATATGAAAGTCTTGCATTTCGAGATTAGGGCCTTTGTCGGTAATGGTGCATTAAAAATGCGTTTTTTTTTGAAGCCCAGGTAAAAAGTATTGCAACTAAATAATTATATTTTATAAAATATCTGAGCGCCCTAGACATGAAAATGGGGGTCCAAGACGTTTTAGATGGGGTCTTTTGCATCAAAGACGAACCCAAAGCTGAGTATTAAACCTGTCTCTAAATAAAATGACATAGCATTCCCTCTGATAGCATAATATGGTAATCCAAGATATTTTCCATGGGGCCGCTTATCTGCCAGATGGACTAAAATAATGCACTTTACCGACAAAGGCCCCAACTACGGCATGCAAGACTTTCATATTTGAATATGAACAGTAAAGACCTATCTAAAAATACCAGTTAATTTTTGCTCACACCAAAATTAGCTGTGGGCTCTTATTCTATTTAAATTAACAAATGGTTTTGAAGTTTTTTTTTTAAATTTGTCAATAAGTGTTTAACGAAAAAAGGTTTATCTCAATCGTTTAAACTATTTTTGGTATTCAAAAATATTTAGAAATTTAATAATAACTTTTAACTTACTATACAAATTTCTAAAAGGAAGAATAGCCCAAATAAAGTCCATCCCTCTTTTCGATTAAACCGGTGAACTAGGGAATTAAAGTTTTAAGGTTATTCCCTTAATGGGTATTTGAGGTACTCGCCTACCATATACACAACTGTTAAGAAAAAGATTATTCATTTCATAAACGATACAAAATATTTTGAGTAAGAAAACTAGTTCCTACACAAAGTACCCCATTGAATTCGTTTTGTGACTGCATTTACATAATATGTACAAATTTTGTCTGCAATAGATTTATCTTCCCAATGTCTTGCATTCTCGGTCGCAATTTAAAAAAGCCCTCATTACAATAATTATAAGCAATGCAGCTTATAACTTCGTCACAAATTTTCAAATTGCAAATAAAATAAACTTAAGAACGCAGCTCACTGGAAGGAATAACATGTCGAGAAAAAAAATCAATTACATATAAATTTTACCTGAGGCTTGGAAAATACTTAATAAGACAAAAAATAATGCATCCCTACCTCACTTCGTAGATTGCTTTCAATCTCATCATTGTATTTTGCAATTGTTGTCTGTGTCACATTCGTTTTCCATCACCAGTTATGTCTCATTTGTCCCCAACTTCCCTTCTAAGCACCTGACTTAACAGACTTGTGGTAAATATGGTCCATATTCAGGGTCTCTTACTCTCTGTCTAGCTGTGTGTGACAGGTACTTCCATCCTCGCGCGCACTTTGTAACTTCACCCGCTTTTAGGCTTCAAAATGTAATCAATCGTAAAACCGCAGTGAACGAAGCGAACACAATAAATAAATAATTGCGGGACTAGATTTCTACAATATATGTAAATGAACAACAACAAATAATTTATAAATTCATTTTTTTCTCGTTTTCTCCTTAAAAAATAATAATAAATAAACTAAAACAGAACTTGCACGAGAAGAGCAACATGGAAATCCAAAAGCTTAAATATGAAAATGAATCTTTACGTAATCGCTTGCGGGACGTCGTCAACTCACCCCTGTCCGATGCTGAGAAGCATCAGATAATTCAAGATTCTCAGCGGTTGCACAGTTCCGCACCAGCTTCTATTGCGTTGCCCAACGTAAGTGTGAAAACGAAGATAGATTTGCTGTTCCTTCTAATAGAAGTATAATATATTTGTTTTTGTTTATTTTAATTCCTCTTCGAAAGGCCAATGAAAATGATGGAACTCCGTGCGTTACACCAGATTGGGATAAGAATTCGTCATGCAGTGAAATATCAGTAGCTTGTCTGCAGGATAAAATAATTCAGGTGAGTTGTTGTTGATATAACTATGGCATTAACGAGTTAAAGTAATTATACGAATATAGATGGAGGAGACGCATTATTCCACGAATGAGGAGCTTCAAGCAACTATCCAAGAGCTTGCGGATCTTCAGACTCAACTTACCGAGCTACAATCAGATAACGAGCGACTTGCGGATGAGAAAGATGTTCTCTTCAAATCACTCTGCCGACAGACGGAAAAACTCAAAGATTCCCGCACTCAAATCACCACTCTGCAAGAATTGCTTTTGCGAGAATCCAACCAGGTTGAGGTTGGTACTAGCGAACGAGAAAAGAAGCTCTTGGATTTAATCAAGAATTCTCAAGAAGAACGAGAAACTATCTTGCTCAAGCAAGAAGAAATGAACTCCGAACTAAATGAGCTGCGCCAATCAGTTGAGTGCGCCAGCAATGACAATAGTCGTTTTAGGGAACGCATCTGTCTGCTTGATTCGACTGTAGATGCTACAAATGCCGAAAGAAAGCAAACGGAAAGTGAACTACAACAAGCCAAAGAGGAATCTTCACAGAAGAGCATAGAAATAAGCCGGCTGTCAACTTTGCTGGAAAATGCCCGAGCCAAGATCGAGGAGCTTGAACAGGATTTGGCGCGTGGTGAGAAGACTGATTTGACTGATCTACTTGATGCAGCCCGCAAGGAGAAGGATCAGTTAGAGGTAAAAGTGGCTTCATTGCAAGAGCAACTGTCTCGTAGTCAAAATGAGATTAGGAAACTCAAAGATCAGCTGCTGGGCCTAACTGAAGAATGCAAAGTCGCTAAGAATAATGCTAAATGTGCACTGTCTCATTTAGAGTATCGCTATGAAACACTACAACAAGAGAAAGACAAATTGCATTCGGAATACCAACAGTTGCAGGACAATACGGCGGAACTCCAAGTACAATGCAAATGCCACCTTGAGGATAAGGCACAATTGCAAAATCTTCTCGGTGAAACACAAAAGCATTTGGACGATGCGGAGAGAAAACTTAGCGAAAAGGATGAACAACTGCAGAAAGAGACTAAATTGAGAAAACAAGAGGTATGTTGTAATGATACTGTAATGGCAGTCTATGTCTAAGTTTTACTTACTATCTCTTTCAGGCTGAGGAATGGCAGCAGTTCCAATCTGATTTGTTAATGACGGTAAGAGTGGCAAATGATTTTAAGACTGAAGCGTTATTTGCGCGTGAACAATTGGTTTTGGATAACAAAACGCAACGGGAGAAAATACGAATGCTAGAGCAACAAGTTGAGAAACTAAACAAACGTAAGCGAAAGGTGCAAGTCAATTTAAGAAACCAAGAGTTGATACATTTTTTTATTTTTCAGAAATTTCATCGGCAGATACAACACAACAATCACTTTTGACAACTGTTCAACAGGAAATGGCTTCGCGACGTAGTAAAATTTCATTATCGAAGCAAGATTCTAGGTTGTCGGTAAAAACACTAATTGAAACTATCGAGAATAATAAACAAGTAAGATATTTCATGAGCTTCACAATAAAAAAAAAATTAGGTTACTTTTAATAAATTATGTTTTTCTTTTCTAGACCAAATCCGAAGAATCTGAGTCCCGCTATAGCTCTACATCGAGTCTTAACAGTGGTACATCAGACCTTACTCATGGAACAAACACTAACATTCCATCTGACTGGTCAGAAAACGTAAGTCTAAAATATTAACCTTTAACTAGTTTTTTGAAAAATGTTCCTTTGGATTTTAGGTCCGAATTCCAACAACGACCGTTCTTAGTGGGACAACCACAAACACGACAACTGCACCGACTCCTACAAACACAACCACAAGCAGCAGTGCTAAAGGTCCGCTGCGAGAACAGCAACAACCAACCATTGTACCAAGCAGTATGCATTTTCATAGTATTAACAATGTCTCAAAGTCGTCGCTGCAAAGTGGTGGTGGTGGTGGTGGGGTTGGCAACGGAAGCGCAAGCGTTGAAAAGAAAGACCAATTTATTATTTCGAGAACAGAGAGTAGCAGTCGATTTCTCACGGCCGGCGAACGAAAGGATCCATTAAATATGCTCGTTAAAAATGGTGGTTCCAAGAGAAATGCTCTTCTTAAGTGGTGTCAAAATAAGACAGTAGGCTATCGAAATATTGACATTACGAATTTTAGTTCTTCGTGGAATGATGGGTTGGCATTTTGTGCAATTTTACATTCCTACTTACCCGATAAGATACCATATGATACGCTGAGTCAAGCAAATAAGCGGAGGAATTTTTCTTTGGCATTTGGTGCTGCTGAATCGGTTGGAATTCCTACAACTTTGGTAAGTTAAATAATGATTTTCTCAATAAATACACATGACTGTATAGGAGAAGCATTTTTACATTGCTGTGAATAGAGAGCGCTAAATGTATGTATCCTGAGATCCCTCGTAATCATACGGCATCAGATAAATTTCCTTGCCATTTTCTGCAACGCGAGTCAACTCTTTTGAATTTTTCTAATTGTGCTCGATTCTTCTTAAAATTCTAGTCGCAATGTCGATGAAATAAGTAATCTCATTTCCAAGTTAAACAAGCTTGAGCATACCTTCTATGTGGACGATATTTATGTGGGTGCAAGGAAATTCTTCTTTGTCCTGATAACAGGTGTCCTGATCAATTTGTGCCAAAGTCTGGGCCAGCGAAAGAAAGCCTTTCCATACCAAGGTAAAAAAAAACTAGCTGCTCTGACATCCTCTCAACGCTTAACACTCTTCGTATCACAGGTACATAGGCATTATGAGTAACGCAGTGAATACAATGTGCAATTTCTTTTCAATGCTTGGAAAACAACGACTGAATTTTTTACCATTGCAATGCAATGAATTCCTAATTATTACTGCAAAAGGGAGCTTTACATAACGCAGCATTAATGTACCCATTCTATGCAAAACGTTTTTTCATTTTTTCATATTAAATGTTATTAAACTAGAAAAATACATATTTATAACAGTATACATCCAGATTTAAGTTTTAATCTGGCTGTATCGACTGAATAATATGAGCGTTATGATAGCTGTGAATAAACGTGACCGTAGTATGCTGAGGGTTTTGCCCCTGCGGATTCGCATAAACAGTACATTTATAAGCAAAACTGTAATAAATGGAAATTCCTTAAGCTGGAAATTAAGAATGAGACGAGGGAACAGTTATAACAATTTGTTGTCAATAAAAGAATGAAATATTCGCACTTTAAAAAAAAAACCTGCCTATATAAGCAGTACTGCAGTATCATCTTAAAAATCTATAAATTGTCAGGCCCTGTCACTTCGAAAAATAAATGGACCTGGAAGAGTAATTGATATTGATTTTTTACCTATAAGATAAAAACTGGAACCATATTAATTAAATGCATATTATTATTATCAATAAAGCTGAAACAATTAAACAAAGCTTTTCTTTAATATTTCAGAACATTAATGACATGTGTCAAATTGAACGACCCGACTGGACACAAGTTATGAGCTATGTTACGGCAATCTACAAGCATTTCGAGACCTAGAATCCTCCAATTGTTAAAGGCACTTTGACAAATCGTTTAAAGTGCGATTTAAATAACAAATTACATTAGATAACCATTATTTTATTATTATTATTAATTTTTTTTTTGTATATATTATTCTTATGACTGTGTCTTATTTATTTGCTAAGGAAACAAATTTTATATAATATATATACACGAGATATAGATTGAAGAAGAGTTTATTAAAAACACATCGCTTTCGCATAATTACTAAAGAAAACTACACACAGGAACAATATTATACGCGATATAAATTTTAAATCTAGGTACACATATTTTGTAACTAATTTCCCCTAAACAGCAAAGCTAAAATATGAATTTAAAGCTTTCTTTTATTGTGATTTAGGACAAAATTTTAAGCAAGTTATAAAAATGAAAACAAAGCTGGAACTTAAGTGCTTAATATTGATGCGAATACATTTTGGGCGAGGGGAGAAGAGGAGAAAGAGAAATAATTAAATTAAATAAAATAAAATTAAAAATTAAAGAATTTTGTTGATGTTTTATTTTGTACTTCGCATTGCGTCCAATTCGTTTTGGATTCCCTCAAACTGGTTGTACAAATTGAGTAATTCGTCATGATTCATCTCCCAGTTGATGTCCTCGCCGGCGGCTGTTTTAAGTTGGAGAACAGCAAGTGCAGTTTTCTCTTTTTGCTGACAATGTGATGAGATCTGGACGTTTAGCTTCCAGGCGACATCTTCAATTTCATTAGATTCGTACTTTCCCTCTTGGAGATTGTCAAGAATTGGTTTAGTATTCTTAATCCACAGCTTGATGATGGCATCGACTTTGTCTTCGTTTAGCTTGAGCTTATCACGAAGTTCCATTTGGAGTTTTGTTGGTTTTATGATAAATGTAGAGGTACGCTTGAGAATGTACGAGAACGTTTTGATCAACAGAAGGAAATCAGCACGAGGAACACCAACTAGCTTCTCCAATTGCTCAAGGGCATTCTCGGGCTCGTTATGATCTTCATTGGGGCTCATATTTCGATGAACATAATCGAGAACTGTGCAAAAGACATCATAGTTAAGGGAATTGATGATTTTTATACCCTCACGAGCTCTTAATACAGGAATACAAAACAAATAGAAATTTAATATTATTCAATATGGTGTTTCAAGATTTACCTTTCAGTAATTTTAATCCAATTGATACTCATTTTTATGTCGTTTTGTTGCGGACTGAAGGATATTTTCTATGGTAAGTTTTGCGAGATTCTTTGACGAATGAAAAGACCAAATTACATTTATCTTTACTGGTAGATGTTAGTTTTGTTAAGAAGAAAAGAACTTTAATAAAACATTCTTTATGGTTTCCTATATTTACAAAAACAAATTGATTTTTGCTAGTGATAAATTTTCTAGTTTTTTTTACAGAACTTCGATTTGGCTAAATTCTACTTGGGCTTTGTTTTTGTTTTTTTAACTAACGTCAAAAATAGCAGTGTTCATAAATTAGGTTTGTTCATTTTATTAACTTGTTTTCAGAAATTTTAGATCTGTTTCTTTACTTTTATAAGTGGCGAGAAGAGCACTAATTAAGAGGCGTGAACGATATTTCATTTCCCCAGTCCAACGATTTGAGGAGAATTTTTTGACATTCCTCTTCATACTTCAAGAATTGTGCGTTCAAATTAATTTCCCTAATAAAACTTTTGGTTAACATGCACATTCTATTATTATTATTATTATTATTATTTATTTACACATAATTGAATTACAATGCAAATAATACATTTGGACCTAGCAACTAAGACTTCCAGCCCTATGTTTCCTTAATGATATTTGTGGAGTATTAGGATAATGGTAACATAGTTAATTTATATGATAAGTTTAGCATTGTTGAAATAATTGAAGATTTTAGAGATGTTATTTTGATTGAATGTATTCAGTATTGAGTAGGCTGTTGCATTGGGGGGAAGGATGTTATTGAATTGCGTAGAGATGCTGCATGACGTTTGGCCAAGTAGGTGAGATATGTCTAGGTTGTTATTACATGTTGTACATATCGGGGGGTTTTCTTTTTTTAATAAATGCTGATGTGTTGTTGCAGTGTGTCCTAGTCGGAGACGGGTAAAAGTGGTGGTGAGTGAGTTTGAAGTAGATGCAGGATAGAGTGGACGGTGGCAGTTAGGGTTTATTCTAGAGTAGTGATTTTGATAGGAACGCCAAGATTCAAGTCTCTTTTTTCTTATTAAACTGTTCACAAGTCTTTGGAGGTCTAGTTTTGAGTAGGTGTTAAAAAGGTACCCGGGAGATCTACTGGCTAGGTTTGCTTCGAGGTCCGCAAACTCGTTCCCTTGAATACCGATGTGGCTGGGTATCCACATTAGTTTGATTGATTTTTCGTTTTGGATTATAAGATCTCTTATGTTATTTATGAGGTTAGACCTATCGTCCGGGTTTATAACCGCATTGAGAACGGAAAGACTGTCGGAGCATATTATAGTTTTTTTATGTAATTTGATGGCTGTTTTAGTTGCTACTAGTATGGCAAGTGCTTCGGTAGTGAAGATTGATGCAAAATCGGGCAGGATACCTTTACTTGAAAGTGTGCCATTTTCGAAGGTAACTGCAAAAGCGGTGTTGTTGATAGATTTTGTGCCATCTGTGAAGATGGTAGACCAACCCTCAGATTTCAGGTTGTTTGTAATTTCCAGAAAGAGTTTTTGAAAGATGAGGCCGTTGGTATTGCTTTTTTGATACTTGGTCAGATTAAGTAAGACTGAAGATGGTTTGATATTCCAGGGTGGAGAGGATTGCTTTTTTTGCTTCATACTTTCGAGAGGTATATGCAATATAAATGATTTTTGAAATGGTTGAGGGAATTCGTTTGTTTTTTTTATAATTTATTGCCAAGGCGATGTCCTTGTTGATGATTGAGCCGTAGGAGAAGGAGAGTTTGGGTATGAGTTTGACAAATATATCCTCTTGCCTCTGCTCTAGAGTAGGTAGTCCAGCTTCTGCCATGATATTTTGAATACGGGTAGTGCGGAATGCGTTTATGCTTCTTCTGGCTTCGTGATGGTATGGTGTTTTAAGAATATTTATTGTTGTTTTAGGACATTTCCCATATATGAATAACCCATAATCAATTTTACTTAATATTAAGGATCGTGTTATGCTACAAAGAGTGTTAATATGGACATTAAGTTTTTTGGTTGCCAGATAGCTTACAATGTTGGCTCTGCTAGCTATACTTTTCTTAAGTTCTATACAGTGGGGTTTCCAACTGTATTTATTATTGAATATAATACCTAATATTTTTAAATTGCTAACATTTTGTATATTGATGTTGTTTAAATTTAATCCAAAATGACAAGATTGTTTGCGACAAACATGCAATGTCTTACATTTTTCTAGTGAAAGTTTAGCTCCCGAAGTGGAGCACCAATTTAAAATATCGTTAGTTACATTAGAAAGATTAGTTTGTACTATATTAAGATCGTTAATTCTACAGAGTATGTAGATATCATCTGCGTATATGCAGTGGTCTAAATTTTTATATTTTCCAATAATTGTGCTAATTTCATTAAACGCGATTATAAATAATATCACAGATAAAGGAGATCCTTGGAGAATGCCGTTTTTGAGTGGGAGGGATGAGGAAAAGGTATTGTTGATTTTTGTCGTGATTTGTCTATTGGAAAGGAAGGATTGTATGTAATTATACATCTTAGGGCCAACACCCCAATCTCTAAATTTTCCCAATATAAGGTGGATCCCGATCCTATCAAAGGCTTTTTCAAAATCTAACGATAGTAAGGTGACGTGATTACGAGCGGATAAAGCATTGGATATATAGTGATCGATATGTAGTAGAGCATCAGTGCAACCTCTACCGGGTTTAAAAGCTACTTGTTTGATGCTAGTCAGTTTTTGGGATTCTATGAACCACAGAAGTCGCTTGGCAATAATTTTTTCCAGTGCTTTGGACGTACAGGGGATGAGTGATATAGGACGGTAACCGTCAACGGAGTCGATTGGTTTTTTTGGTTTTTGTATAGGGATCACTGTGGCTGATTTCCAATTCTGTGGTATAATACCAGTTTGGAAAATATTATTGTACAGGCAAAGGAGTCTAGATTTAACTGTCGGTGGAAGGTTTTTTAACATTGGGTAGGATATGCGATCTCTGCTTGGTGTTTTTCCTTTCAATGTTTTAAGACAAAGGTCAAGCTCAACGTCGTTAATGGGGCACTCCAGATGTTTAGCTGAAGCTTTAATAGGTACTGAATCCAAGGCGAGTCGGTCAAGATAGTTATCTTTCAATGAATTAAATGTGTCAGAGAAGTTTGTGTTGGCGGAAAGATTGGACCATGTTTTGGCGAAAAAATTACTTATGTCTAGAGGTGAAGATAAGGATCCATTTGGAGAAGCAATACATTTGATATTTTGGGGGTTGGGGTTACCAGTAAGAGAGCGGATAGTACTCCAAATTTTTGAGGGAGTACTGTTTGGATTTATTGAAGAAGTAAACTCCCTTAAACAATTAGCTTTACTTGTTTTAACTTCCCTCCTAAATTGCGCGTTGCACTTTTTAAATGCTATGAGGTTAGTTTGGGTAGGGTGTTTTTTGAATAATTGCCAGGCTTTCATTTTTTGTTCTCTAAGAAGTTTAAGAGTGGGGTTCCACCATGGTACTTTATGTTTGGTTGGAATTGGGTGTGTTTGTGGAATTGAGACATTGGCAGCTGCCCGAATTCCTCTCTGAATGTTAGCGGCTTCTTTATTTATATTAGGAGAGATATCCTTGTTAGATAACCAATTTGTAACCGTTACTTGGAATTTATCCCAGTCTGCCAAATCAGTTTTGAATTTAGGAGAGGGGGGAGAGTGTTGATTATTTGGGCCTTTTGCCATAGTACAAATAATGGGAAAGTGGTCACTGTTATGGAGATCGTCGAGTGTAGACCATAAAGTATATGGAAGCATTGAAGGTGAACAACAAGTAATGTCGACATGAGTGAGGGTGCCGTGTGTAGAGAGGTGTGTGGGTGAGCCGTCGTTTAGTGGTATAAGGTTAGCTTTTGACAAAAAGTCCTCTATAATAGTACCCCTGTGGTTGGATAAGGGGGAGCCCCAGAGAACGTTCCATGCGTTAAAGTCGCCTGTAATCAAAATTGGTGTACTTATTTGATTCACTATATTTTCGAGATCGTGACTTGAGAAGTTTTGTTTTGGATGAATATAGAGGCTTATAATTGTGAATCTAAATAACAAGTTTATTTCAATGGCCAGGGTTAAAATATTGGAAGTGATACTTACTTGCTTATGTGGGATATTTTTTTTGATTAAGATGGCAATACCTTGTTTATTGCTTGTGTTCTGAGGAGAGTTGAGAAAGTATGCTGTGTACGGTTTTGGTATAGTGGGCAAAGATCCAAATGCACAATGTGTCTCTTGCAGAGATATGGCACAAGGCGATTGTTCTTTAATTAAAATATTTAGCTCATCGTAATTATGAATATAGCCTTGTATATTCCATTGAAGAGTCTTGAAATAATATTGATGATGGGAGGAATTAAGATTAGCTGGGTTGTTGGTATTCATATGACCCCGCTGACCTGGCGTTGAAGCAACGGAGCTCCCTGGGGAGCTCAGATGATTCAACACCCGACCAGCAGAGTCATTGTTTTGGAAGTTTAATATATTGTGTTTAGATGTCTTCATCGTCCATTTTTGGGTTTTCACAGAAGTAGAGGTTTTTATGTAGAAGTTCATTTGTAAGATTGGTGATGGGGGAGGTGTTGGTGTTTGTTGCACTAGTTGATGGTGTGAATGAAAGTTGTGGGTGGTTGGGGATAGATGTGGTTGTATTATTTGTTGTTGTAGTGTTGGTAATTGTGGGGGGTGTAGAGGAATGTGTGATTGAATGAATAGCATTGAGTAAATTTTGGTTATGATTATTAGAATGAACGATCTTTGGTTGAGGGTTATTAGAAGTTGTGATGTCATGAGTAATTAAATTATTGTTAGTTGTAGAGGGTTGAATGTTCGTCTGGGAAGAATCATTTGGATTTGTTGTAGTTTCATTTGTGGATTGTAGTGGGGGATTTTTAGAAATCCTATTTTTGATTATTTCTGCCATGGTGGGTTTTGCAAAAGGATGTTTCTGGGGTGCTGGTAGTTGATGTAGAGTTGGGTTGTCGTTGTAAATTTGCCAGGCTTCACGAACAGTGCAGCGTCGGTTAGCTTTTATTTTATTTACTGATTTGTGACGTAGAAACGAGGGACATGCTGGGTTATAAGAAGTGTGGGTTTCGTCGTTACAGTTGATACAGTAAATTCTGTTACATACGGCGTGAGGTGGTGGGAAGCAGCACTCTTTGCAAGTTGCTGCGTTGGTGCAACGTTTTTTGGTATGGCCTAACTTCTGGCAGAGGATGCATCTCATGGGACTGGCGATATATTCGTCTACTTTACAGTTTACCCAACCAATTTTAATGTCGGTTGGTCGCCGGATTAGGTCAAATGTTAAGATTGCGGCACCAGTTGGAACAAGATCATCTTTATTGACTTTTTTGAGGATTTTTTTCACTTCAAGAACTTTGTGTTTTTTAAGTTCGCTTAGGAGTTCTTCTTCTGGTATGTCAACTATGAATTTTGAGAAGATTCTACCTTGCACAGAGTTTAATGCCGTATGGGATGAGATTTTAACTGGTATTGAGTCGATTAATTTCGTTTTTAGGAATTTTTCCGCGACAAGTAGACTTGAGACTTTTACTAAGAGGTCGCCAGATCGCATGGGCTTGACCTCTAGAATTTCCTTTGAAATGTATTCCAAACCACGATTGATGCGGAAGGGGTTGTATGACGCGAGGGGCTTAAAGGTGTCACCATCCTTTTCTATTCCCGAAATTATAATAAAACGAGGTATATTATCGTCAATGCTTATTATTTTTGGAATTTCTGGGAATTCTTCGTTTAGTTTTTTTCTTTTTGTTTTGTTATACCGGTTAAGAGGGGCTTCGGGGTCCAACTTTATAAACCGGTTTTTTCTTGGGGGGTCCGTACCCCCTTTCATTTTTGTTTTTTTGTTTGTTTTGTGGTAGTTAATTTAATAGGTCAATCAAAAGAAAAACACAATGTATTGTAGCAATTAATTATTGTCTTACAAAAAACACGTGGTTAAAATTGACAGTCGGTATACTATATTGCTCTCTTACACACGTCATAACTTTGTGGTATTCACCAACCACTCATAAATATGTTTCGAATTTCGAAAAAGAGAGCAACTCTGTCAACCAGGCACTCCCAAACTTTAAAATCAGTTGGTCAGATTACCAACTTTGTCGCATAGTGTCGCGCCGTGAAGTGCAGTTGTCGCTTAGTGCGATATAGCTCATGCAATTTCCTACAAATAAGTCGTGAAGTTCTGTTCCACTGAAGTGCAGTTCCGCCGAGTGCGGTCTTAGCTTAAATCGAAACCAAACAGTTTAGTTGTATGATGTTGTTAAGAAACAAGTTGCTGGAGATTTTTTTATGTTTTCTTTTCATTTCTTCTGAAACTTGTTGTACCTATCGCACGAGTAAAAATAAATTGAGAGATTTTTTGTAGATTTCTGGTTTGAGAAAATACATTCTGTGTGTGAAGTGGAATGTAAATGAAATCTCAAATCGTTGACCTGGAAGATTTCGTTAATTATTCTTTCTTCGTGCCTTCCTCACGTAAAAATGGGGACTTAATGCCAATTTTATTTCAAAGTTTTGAGAAAGTTCATAGGCGTACCTAAAAAAATTAAATGGACTAAAATTACCAGTTTTGCAAAGTGAACGAACAGACCTAAATGCAAATTTTAATACATAAAGTACTCGAACAAACCTAAAGTCTCACATAACGGACCTGTGGGCATTGTATATAAATTCTATAGTACTATCATGATGTGGAAGTTTTAGGGCGACACCTAGTGAGTACGCCGACGTGAGCTCTTTGGAGAAAATACTTCGTGGTGTCAAACTGTTGGAGAGTTCGAGGAAAAAAAAAAACAATTTTGTGTAGAATATAATAACATAAAGGAAATGGGAATAACACTATAGAACGAGAACATTGTATACAAATTTATTAAGAGTTCAAGGGGGACAAGAAATTTTGTGCTTTGATAATAAATGTATGTAGGTACATATATAAGCTGTGTATTTTTTTTGTTTATAAATACGTTGTGGGGATAGACAAAATTTGTATGAATGAAAAAATTATGAATGAATAAAATAATTTTATAATAGCTAATACTGGTGGGAATTAGATAGGAATTCTAAAGACGGTGGAGTGTGTGGAATAAAAAACCATAACCTTGGCAAATTGGCTTCACATCGGGAAAAAATTGTAAAAAATGTAGGTATCACGTTTGTGGTAGGTATTTTTCATTCAAAATAATTATTGTAAAGGTCCCCTTATGGTTGGTTTGGTTGGCTTATAACTTTTGTTGTTATAATCGGATCGTTAAGGTTGAGGCCTTAAAATTTAAGTAGAATGTCAGGCTACATTTGTTTTACAAAATCATAGTGGCGTAACATAAAAATATGTGTGAAAAACGTAATTAATTTAAAATTTAGTGGAAACAAAAATTTAATTGAAAAAAATAATTTCATGCTCGTGTACTTGACCCTTTTAAGAAATCTTATGAGTGGGTAGAGTACATTTTGTAGGTAATTTTATTCAATAGTATAGTAGAAAAGAATCGATTTTGTTGGTTTGGTAGAATTATAACTTCTGTTCTATTAATCGGATCTGTAACATTAAGATCTTAAGGTAAAGGTAAAATGTCAGGCTAACTTATTGGGCCCTACCAATAATCAAATTTAGTGACGACTTAAATATTTCAGTAAAATGGACCATAATAGAATGGGCTCTAGCTAATAAACCATTTATAGTATGACCTTAATATTCAAGTGGACTCTTAATAATGAATCATATATGGAATGGACTTCAAAAAATTAAACATTCCATGAATGGTACATTATTTGGGATCACCAGAATTAAGGTTAATTTTACTGAAATATTTAAGTCGTCGCTAGATTTGATTATTGGTAAGGCCCATTGAGTTTAAAATCATTGTTTTTATTGTTTAGGTACCTATTTGTTTATAAATTCAAAATTTATTGAAAACAGAATTATTTAATACAAAAAATGCATCGGTACTTATGTGGTGGTACCTAACCTACATAAGACAAATTATCAGGTTTAAGGTAACTAGAATTGCAAGTGAACTCACAAATTCCGGCAAATCGGTTTAAGACTTTGATTTTTGATTTTTTACGGTTAAAATAAAAGCTAAATTATTAAACTATTTTACTATACATTTATAAAGGTACTATCACAATTACAATATAATATAATTACTAAGTTGGCTTAGCATCTGATACATTTTTGTGACTCACAAAAAGTAAAATTTTAATAGTGGGGAATGTTTTCTGGTATTTGCGTTAAAATAAAAATGTAAAGTATTTAAACATATAAAGTACCTACCTAAAAATATTTAAAAAAAATCTTATTTTTCTCGCGTGTTATGTTAGGCTTCCTTTTGGTAAAAAAATACAACAAAATAAAATACTTATAATATGTAATTGGCAGAATTATTCTTTTAATTTTCGAAAATAGTTCAGTTTTAATAGTATTATAGCTAGGTATATTTTCATAAAATTTTTTTTTAGTTTTTAAAAACGTTTAAACATTTTTTTGAAAATTTAATACTTCAAAAACCAGCCATTGTTAGACTGCGCAGCAAGCAGTTTTTAATATTATCTAGAAGATTTAAGAAAAAAAATTATTCTTATAACCAAAAATAATGGAACCTACCATACAAATCTAACCACAATAAAATTCACTCGATTAAACCAGATTTAAACTTGTAAATACATTGATTTTAAATTAATTTACATTCGGATTTAAGTTATCACGTGGATTAATTGATTGAATAATATGGAGTAGAAAGCAGTTAAAAAAATCGTATTTTTCTCGAAAACGAAATCTAAGATTTTGATAAAAAAAATTAAATTTTTGCGAGCTAATATTAGTACGATGTACCAACAGAAACAAACTGAAAAGCTAAAGGCATCATGCATTAAGAGTACCTACCACTCATTGGGCCATTTTTTGATTTTCGACTAGGTATATACATACATACCTATCTCATCATCTATAATAAACCGATTTAAACTATTTTTTTTAAAGAAGTTTTTTAAGTCTAAATATTAGTATAAAGGTTCCCCCACACCAACGCGAATTTTCGGTGGCGACGACGAAAACAATAAAAACAACGTGTTGTTTTCATTGGGCCCTACTAATAATCAAATTTAGCGACGACTTAAATATTTCAGTAAAATTAACCTTAATTCTGGTGATCCCAAATAATGCACCATTCATGGAATGTTTAATTTTTTGAAGTCCATTCCATATATGATTCATTATTAAGAGTCCACTTGAATATTAAGGTCATACTATATATAGTTTATTAGCTAGAGCACATTCTATTATGGTCCATTTTACTGAAATATTTAAGTCGTCACTAAATTTGTTTATTGGTAGGGCCCATTGACAACCACATGTTGTTATTGTTGTTTTCGTCGTCGCCACCGAAAATTCGCGTTGGTGTGGGGGAAGCTTAAATCAAAATTTTCCAAAAAACAAGTTTTGTATTAAAAAAAATTCAAAATTATTTTTTGAAAATTCGATAATTCAAAAACGGTAAGATGACTTGTTTGCGAATTAAATTTGTATGTTTTGTATCAGCAAACAGGTCTAATAATGTTTGTACAATTTTTTTTTCATTTTTTAGAGAACAAAAAATAACGTATTTATGAAAGGATTACTAAATATTTGCAGCTAATTATGTAGGTTTGTACTTAACTTAGCACTATCTAATAATTTATAAAAATAAATAGGTAGGTACATAATTATTTTCAAATTTTTAAACAAAAAAGTGTAAAGCCCTTATTCTAATAAAGTAGGTACCTACCTATTAATTAAATTAAATTTATTAAAATTAAATTAAAATTATTTAGTTATTTACATTGATATCTTATTTAAAAAATAGGTTATTATTTTGAAGAAATTAGTTAGGTAGGTACCTACCTGTTTGCCAGGAGTAGGTATTAGCGGGGAACGGGTCGTTATTCTGTATTTAAAAATTCTTTATGACAAAAATTCTGTAAATGGATTGAAAATTCTGTATGAACGTAATTCTGTATTTCATTATTTTGTAAATTTTTTATTTTGAAATTATGGAATTTTGTATTTATAGAATTTTGGTAACTATGTTTTTTTTTTGATTTACAGAATTTTTAACTGTATTGAAAATTACTGAAAATTTACTTTTGGTTTTCAATGAATCAATTGTTTTCACTAAAAATTACCGTTCCCACAAGCCTACATACGTGTAAGCTGTGTTGTAATTTAACTATAAATTCAGAAGATAAAAAACAAGAAATACAGGCGAAATCAACTTAAAAATTTTTTAAATAAAAAAAAATCATTACATTATTTGTATAATTTTTTTTAAAACCTCCAAATGCGACTAAAGTAAATTACGAAACAAATATTTTCAAAAATTAGGTTGTAAATTATGTTAAAAAATTGAACACATTTGAACATCGAGCTATCAAACGGAAATAGAAAAAAACCAAAAATCCATAATGTAATCCATATCACAGTGAATTCTGAAAATTTAATCAGCTGTGAAAAAGAATTACCAACTTGGGATGAACACACTTTTTCTATGTTGAAATAAATTAATTTTGACTCTAATGAAAGCTTTGTAGGTACATATATACTAGAGCCTACGATTCAGTCCGTGTATTTGACAAACACGGGTACATGGACTCCGTGAAATTATTACACGCAAATAAAAATCCGTTCTCTTAGAACACGTGTATTTATTTGCTTAATATCCGTGTATCCGGATATTAAGCATACACGGATCTTTATTACACGGATTCTTAATACACGGAATGGTTTTTGATTTTTATCTTTTCAAGGGGTGGGCTTACAAGCTCAAAATTTTGAGGGATAATGGATATTATAGATTTTTATTTTTGGTGATTTTCCAAAAAAAATCCATTTTTAAAGAAAAAATTAAATAATTCTAAATTTAAATCCACTGACAGATTCGACTACCAAGTCGTTGTCGTATTTTTATCAAAAAAATCCTATAAATTGACGATTGGATTATTTAAAATACACGGATCTTCGGATACACGGATACACGGACGCACGGATGCACGGATACACGAAATACACGGATTCAAATCCGGATATTATAAGAACACGTGTATCCGTGTTTTTAAATATCCGTGTAATAGGGAGCTCTATTATACCTATAAAAAAAATTTTATTCCGGATTATGCTGATTTGATAGTGAAAAAAAGTGCGCACTTTTTTTCAGTCTCAAAACAAGTTTTATTTTATAATTTAAACACGTTTGGATTTTCATATCTAATGACCCCAAGGCCCAACCTGTATTAGAATTAGAAAAGATTTTCAAAAAAATTAATAAATAATTCAAAATAAATAACTACCTAGTACCTACCTACCCACATATGCAATATCTACCTACAACCTGAAGTATAGCAACCTTGCAAGACAATTCCCGCACAGAAATAATGAATATATGCAACGTCGCTTTGATTTGATAATTGATTTTTCAAATTCAAAATCAAAAATAAAAACCCAAGTTTTGCATGAAAATATATGTAGGTATACCTACAAATATACATATCATCAGCAAAAAATCTTTTCGCATAACGATGAGAAATTTAAAAAAAACGAAGGCCGTTGCATAAACTCACACATACATACAAACGTTATTTTCTATTTTCTCGTCGTTGGCATGACGATAAATATTATTTCAGTTATCTCCTTTACTCGCATTATTGTTGTCACAAACAAAATAATACAATCCTCTCGTTCTTACTATTTGTTCTCGATTCCTTCTTCATACTCTCCACTTTCAAATTAATGCAAATCAAAGGCGACTATAGCGCCGCGTAGCGAGTACGCCGAACGTAAAAAAAATCGACTCCATGATAGTACTATAGGTTATATATGCAAAGCTGTGGGGACTGGGCGCGGACATCAAACACACAAAAAAATAATTAAAAATTCGTAGTCCTTGATTTGCCGGTACATATTATTTTTTTTTATTTTATAAATGGATATTGAACTAGTGAATATAATAACAGACTTAGATCAATACATTGCTTCAAGTAAAAATCGTTTGGGAACGATTCTTACAGCACTTGATTGGACAATAGAAGATTCGCTCAAGGTAAGTCGTCAGTCGTTTTGGAGGAGGCGCTTTGTTGTGCTTGCTTGTTGACCAAAGAAGATTGAAGAGATAGGTACTTGATGCTCGATTCTTTAGCGGTTTATAAACAAACTTGACCTACATGAACATGATGATAAGTTTATAACAAACGTTGAATATTTGCTCTTTTGTTTGAATTTCTTTTAGGAAAGCACTGGTTCGGCGAGTAATGGAGATAGAGAATCTGTTCATAGGAATGATCCTTTCTTGCCAGTTAGTTTTGGTTGCACGAATTCTGTAGTAATTGGTAAGGCATTTCATATTCACACAATATACTTTTAATAAATGAGAAGCGCTCTTAAAGGGTGATTATTTATCTGAAGATTTGTAATGTGCGAACAGGATATTCTAGAGCAAAACTAGACAAATTCCATCATCTATGTGAATTTTTTGCCACCAAAAAATTAAGGTTCTTGGAAAATCTCTTTTATTTCAGAGAGAGCAAAGAGGAAGAAAATCGTCTGGACTATACGCCCTTGGGTGGTTCGGAAACCTTTAAGTGGCTTGAATGTTTTAAGCAAGAATAGTGACCCAGCAAATGCAGGATGAAAAGAAAATTTCTTAAATTATTAAATTTAATTTACTTACCTACCTACAATTATTTTTCCGGTTACAAAAAATCGTCAACTTGTAGGTACTCGAGATAGGTATTGAATTTAAAAAAAAAATTGAAACTACAATTCAACCGTTAACAAACATATACCTATTCAAAATAGCTTTTAATTTTTGAATCAATCGGCCTTATTGCAGGCCCTGTCGTAATTCTTGATACCTACGTAGGTACTACGAATTAAAAAAAAATAACACCGTCTTTGTAAAAAAAATATTCCCACGAATTTGAGGGTTATCGATATAATTTTTTACCAACGTAGGTACCTGTATATTTGTATTATTAAAAAAATCTTCGTAAAAAAATCATGTGAGAAATACCTACAATCATGAAAAACAAAATACCGTGCAAGAAAAATGTCATGCAAAAAAATATATATTTATGAGAAGAATATCATGATTGACTTATGAGACGGTGTCGAAGAAACTTATTTTCTTATCTTTTTTTTTAATAAAATTGGAATATTTTTTTTGCGCAATGGTTAAATTTTTCAGAAAACATGTTATTCTTATTTTAAAGAATCTAACATGTTTATTTTTTTCATGGTGCCCTTATTTTTTAATCATTTTGTTTTCATTTAATAAAACTAAATCCATCATTATTAAATTGCAGATAAGCCAAAGCTACAGGCAATTCTCAATAAAAAAAATGTTTCCATACCTGATAAATTTTCAGACATCCAATTAAATTTTACTAGGGATCACAAGGCTAGAATTTACGACTATGTAATTGCTAACACTGCGAAGACTTCAGAACCAGAACTTAAAGTCTCGTAAGGCTAATTTAACCAATTTAACTCTCGTACGTTGTTACATAATACATATTTTGTTTTAGATTTCCCAATGATGACACTGATAACGCTATGACATTTGCTGAAATCGTTGCAAAAGCTAAGAAAAAAGACAAAAAATTACAAAGAAAATATCGAACAAGTAAACCGACACACATCGAAGAAGTTCGAAATTTAGTTCATTTGCAAATGCAAGCTTTAGATAAATACTTTAATCCTGAGCCCGAAACCCAAAGTTCTAGTTATAAAGATCAAGAAAGAAATTCTGGAAGATCTCGATGTAGAGATAACTTTAAACGTATTGGACACAAATCAAGAAGTCGCAATATCGATGAAACCATTCGAAATGAATCGAGTGAAAGTCGCAATCGAACAACTAGTCATTATCAAAATAGAAGAAGCGATACAATAAGAAGTCGCAGTACTGATAGAAATAATCCCAGTGTCGAAAGAAGAAAACACAGTAGCGAGATGAGAAGTGGAAACAAAGATGAAGCTTCAGTAGACAGAACCAAAAAGAAACGAAAGAAAAGTAAAAGTCCAAAGAGCCATAAAAAGCACAAACACCATTCGAGACACCACAAAGTGAATAAAACAAACTGAGATTATTTGCATTTCAACACATTTTTCTATGTTTATTTGTTTAAAAAACATTTGAATATCATAAGCAAAACGTGCACTGCAACGGGCTCCATAAACATTAAATTCGTTCTAATTTTTAATTTGAACAATAATTTAAATTAAGCTAAGCTAAGAGAAAAAACGAGGCAAAATAGAGATTAAATTTTAATAAAAAAAAAAAATTTTAAAAACTAAATGATTCGCCACATCCGCAGGTACCCTTGATGTTGGGATTGTTGAAAACAAATTCACTGGAAAGTTTGTTTTCAACGTAGTCCATTTCAGTTCCTGTAATTATACAAACAAAAAAAAGTGAATTAATTTTAAGTTCAGAATTAAAGTTTTTAATGGTAAAGAATAATAATAATGTTAATTTATAAAATTGGACTACCGGCTGCAATTTTAACAAATATTTTATAATTGGTTTCAAGTCGTTCCCGAAAAAAAAGATATATCAAAGTGAAATTTTTAACGCACCTCAGTCGGTAAATTGCCAAATGACCAAGAAGATTTCAAGAGCATCGTCTGATTCAAAGCATCAAAAACACCAATTATTTCAGTAAACATAAAAATACCTGGTAAGTGTTATAGCTATTTTGTATTATTAAGGAAGTGATTCAACACATGCCCAATTTATAAATGTTCTGATTATATAGGTACTGTTTATGCTGCCCTGCAGGGGCCAAGGCCGTTCGCCAGTAGGCATACTTTCGGAATTCAAAGTTTATTTTTTCAAGCAGCGGGAAGCGCTTTGTATCATTATTCTTACTTTAAACTGTTATAAATTTGCATGTTTCTGTTGAATCTTTGGTTAGTGAAATAAAATAAGTAATCAATTTGGTGACAAAAAGTATTGCTATTTATTAATTAATTATATTAATTAGTTTTTAACAAATATATATGTATTTATAGAATCTGTCTAACGACCCGACAGCGTTGCACGTACGCAAAACTGTAGGATTTGGGGTAGGTGCGAGGTTGGCTTAAAATCCAGATTCTTTAAATGCAAAAGAAAATGTGCATACACCCAACCTCGCACCTACCCCAAATCCTATAGTGTACCCAAGTTGCAGGGGGGCAGCATGCCCCCATACATACCTCACTGTTTATACGATGTAATGCTGGGTGCTAGCGCTGTATTTATGTAAGCAACCAAAAAAAACAGAAGTGAGAAGCACTTAATTTCACGTACGAGAAATCATGTACGCGCTGTCGTGTCTTTAGACACTCATATTTATATATATATGGATTTACTGATTGACGTCTTGATTGTATGGCGTTCACGGTAAGAAGAAGGTTTCATAACCGGAACCTGTTGATAGGTGATGATAGGCGAGCATAAATTGTCCCATTGACAATGAGGCCAGATGGCAGTAGACATTTTGAGTTGCTAGCAGCAAGAAAGGCGTTACCAAACCACATCTCAACAGTTTCTAGTATCGTCTTTACTTTTTTTTTTTCATATATATATGAAGATAATTGTTCGGCAATTATAGCAGCAGGTCTTCCTCGATACCAGATGGTACTATAAGTAAACTAGGCGCAATCATACTGTGTGGACAGATTATTAAGGAATTTACTTTCCAAATATTTAAGCCGGCTATTCACGATCGAGCCATTTGGCTCATGGATTTCCGACTTGCTGAAAATCCAAATGGCTCGGTAGGGCAACTGGGCCTGCTCGTGTTTTGCCATCTTAAAGTTCAACATAAGAACTTATATGAGACTTTACTTATGTAGCAAACGGCTCTAGAATGGTACTGCATTGACAGATTAGTAAAACCCATTACGAAAACATAATTAATATTTAAGTTCAACTTGAAAGCTACCTTTTCCTCCTTGTAAACTGTCAGATTAGTGTTATGTTTAACTGAAATATTTAAGATTTTTCAGCAAATAGACATAATTGCCTTATTTATACTATTTGTATATAACAATTTGTTGTACTGTGTTAAATTTTGATTTAATTTGGTGTTGCCTTAAAATAGTTATATAATAACCAACATAATTAGAATTTTAACATTTTCTAGAGCACCCGCTTAGTCTCAAACATTTATAATTTCTGTTTGTATATTATAATAACAAATTCATTTAAGTTATCTTACCTAACAGTGACAATTGTGCTTTCTTATCAATAAAGACCTTAACGCCATCCTGAACAACCTCTTCATCTAGCTTATCTGCGAAAAGAGAGTTAATTTATACTCTGTTATCCAAGAGTTTTCTCATGATAACAAGCTCACCCTTTTCCTTAGCATAGTCCAAGGTATATGATAGCCCGTTACACCCACGTTGTCTAACTCCAACTTTGAGACCATTCTGAAAAAGGACGAGCAAAATGTTTTGTTAGTTTTGGATTAATAATTTCACCAAATTTTCTTACGTATTCGGGTTGCTGTGAGAGTAGTTCCTTAATACGTTGTACAGCAGAAGGTGTCTAAAAATAAAAAAATAAAATGTATGGGAACTGCGAAGGTTTTGATTTTTTTCTATCTACCAATGTGAGGGCTGCGCGTGTTGGCAGCAATTTTCTTCCCTTAAGGGCACGAACAGTTGCAGTGGCGACTACTTTAGTTGCCATTCGAAGATTAAATAATTATTTTCTTTTATTGTATAATTTATTATTGAGAATTTTTGTTCACACTTTCAATTTATTTTCTGCGGTTTGCGACTTTTCTTCTGGTGAGTTTCACAACAAAAATCGATCAGCTGATATAAAAATATTGACAGTTCGTTATTTTTCGTTAGCGATACGTAACGTTATATTAGTCCTGTTCATATGGGTGGGTTCAAAAAAAATAGCTAAAAAACTGAATTTTCAGATTTCTGAATTTATGTCGTTGAACGCAAAAAAAATCTGAAATTTCAGTCGAAAGTCATTGTGTCAAATTCCGGCATTTACCTATAGGATTTACATTTAAGCGAAATAAAATAGAACTTTAATTATATTCGTATATTAAACATTGACCGTGAGTACCTACTTGTGAGGTGAAATTATATGCAACTAAATCAGCAATATGTTTTTTTTTGTAGGACTTAAAGGCCGTTAAAAGCTATTTTGAATATGTTTTATTATTTTCATTAAAAGTTTTTTATTGATATGTATGCCCTACAAATTTCTAGATAAACTTTCTAAATATCAATATAAAAAATTTGTTGAAATTCAGTAAACAATAAACAAAAAGTTCGTTCATTTAAATTAGTATTGGATTTTCATGACGAACCGTAACTAAACGTCACTAAAAGTCATCTAACTTTTTATGACAGCCGGCCAATCAGAAGCTCCAAAAATTTAGAAATCTGAAAATTCTGATGTAAAACGTAATCGATTGAACGCACCCTATCTCAATGTTTTGTGTGAAGTAATTTTTATATATATGTACCTACTTTTAGAAATTAATCGGAATATTCATACTTGGGAGACTACTTTTAGTGATATTTGAGCATTTAATTATTAGATGTGTTCCTTTACTTTGAAAGTGTGCATTTGTGTGAATTTCTACACATTTTATTTTTTTGTATACGAACTTTAACAGACTTGTGTAGAAATTTACATAAATGCACAGAGTTTCAAAGTGAAGAAACTAGGCTATTATTATCACGCCAGGCGTGCACATATAACTTAACAGTTTGGTTTCGATTTTGAGTTCTATAGGATCATATGAGACTCCGTGCATATTATGATGTGCGCGCACTCCCATATAAGCCCATAAGTACTCGAAATCGAAACAAAACTATTAAGTTGCATGTGCATTTGAACCTAAGAGCCAGATAGTTTAAAACTAATTATCTTTAATCCCGGATTACTCTTAGAGCATATAAATTATATAGAGTGCTTATTTCTTTATCTAATGCATTGTAATGCGTGAAGCCGTAATAGAGGGCGCTATTTCACTGCCAGTGAAGTTTACAAGGAATTAAAAAGTTGTTTAAAAGCCCTTCCACACTATCCCACTGAGTATTAACACATGTCAAAAAAGTGTGAAACAAATCATGTATAATAGTGTGGAAACAAAATATGATAATCCCAGCCTACACGATTTGACATGTGTTAATACATGAGAATTTTTAGAAATGGTTCTAATTCTGTCACACATTTCATCACATTTTTATTGAGGTTAAATTAAACTGTTGTGTGTGGTCAAAAAATGAAAAGAAATTTCTCTCTCACAAATTTGGCAGTAGCATGGAATTCTTTTCCACTTTGTAAATATTAATACTCAGTGGGATAGTGTGGAAGGGCTTTAAGTAAATGCACTGTGTGAACCAAGACGTACATTTTGAAATTAGCACAACGTAACGTAAGACGACACGATATGTTTGACATTTCTCAAAAAGTGTGATTTTTCTTCCTTCAAAAACAGCAATTTGCAAATTTGTTTTATTTTTCTTTTACCAACGGTAATGGTTCTTCAGTGTACACGTTACTTTCGTTCTGTTTTGCAATACTAATACAGGAAAATATTTATTTATTTGTTGTTGAATTTTTTCCCCAACATTAAATCAACCTCCACCGCCCAAAAACAATGTCAAAAAACTAAGCGAGTAAAGACAAATCATAGCGCAAACATAAATATTCTAGTTGTTGGCCTCCCATACAGATCGCTTGCCATAAGAAAACCTAAAGAAAATGGACAACGAAAATGAGGTTTTGTGCGAAAAAATCATCAACGAAATTAATGCAGTTTTTATCAAGGACCCCGATTTGTAAGTTTAATTGTTAAATTGCGTTTTTGTGTGTGCACTGCTTTATGTTTTGTGTGGTGATTGATTGCGACAATTTTGTTTACTCCATCCCCACGTACATAAGTATGTCCCTGGGGCATAAAATTAATTCTCTTTATTTTGGATATTGTTTGGCTAATCAGCTCAATTAGAGGTACCTACATTTGTTCTGCCTTCTTTTCATATATCCGCTGCACCTTAGTTTTATTTTTTGTTTTGTTTATCTGTTTTGATGCTTTCCTATTGGATTCCCACTTTACAGTGCTCTTCTCTTCGTAAGGGAATGAAAAATGAAAACCGTATCCCCAGATAATGTCATTTTGGTGTTGTTTTTATTTCTACAAAAACAAATATTAGGGGTTTTAATTTAGACAAGGACTGCATGGGGGAATTAAAAAGGCTTAACTTTGAAATGTTGACGTTGAGGAAGGTTGAATTATTTTCTGATGGGTGAAGGTTAATCAAACTTTTGTTTTGAAAACAAAGAAAGGTTCAAGAATAAACTTAAAGCATAAAATAAACCCGAAATTCGGTCAAGGGCAGACCTTACATTCCCTTAGAAAATCCTTCAAATGTTTAAATTAATCAATATTAAAAAGTTTTCAGGGCCCCATCAATTTTACAGCGCCTGTCTGCAAAACTGAGGCACCCAAATACAAGACTTGTGACTTCTGTATTTGAATATTATAAGATTTCACCATCTAATAATCATCTTATTGAAATATATCTACCTATAACAATTCAAGCATTTGCCTTAAAACACAATCCTGTGATTTTCATTGGATTCCCGTTCTTTCATACACAGTCTTGGGTTATCATCGTTTTTGTGTGCCTTGATTGAATGCATTGGACTAGACTTACACTATATCACTCGCTAGTTTAAACTATATATTTAATCATCGCACCCTTAGAATAAAAGTGACCTAACTAAAAATTTCGGCATCTTTTTTACAACCAGGTTTAAGAGCTCATTTCGCTTTTAAAGGTCACTTTATTGAAAAATCAGAAGTTACAGAAATTTTGAGTTAGGTCACTTTCATTCTAAGGGGGCGATATATTCAACTGCAAACAAATGCTCTTATTGTGCATTTTCACCTAAACCGTCAACACACTTCTGAAATCATTGTTGTTTATAATGGTAACATTCAATTCAGCTAATAAAAATGCTAGAAGAAAACCACCTGGAGGTTTTTTTTTTTTTTCAAAATCACAGATTTGGTCCAACGGTGATTGGTTCAAATATCTGAAAATCTTCTTATCGAAGTTGCTTCACATATTTTACATTTGGTTGTGTTTTATACTAAAATTTTGAATAAACATCATAGTATGTATGCCTGTGTGTGAATGTATTTAATATTAAATACCTTAACAAATATTAATAATCACGTCATCTATATGATTGTATGTGCCATTCTAGGTGTTCCTTTGAAATAATTCCTACAATCTTAAATCAGAATAAATCGCCCGTTATCCATGTAGATCACAATCTGGGCCTTGAATCTTGGTGTGCTAAGCACGTCTATGACTTTGCGCACAAAACAATAATTTCATTGAAACTTTCGAATCGCCATCTCTATAATAATGATTCAATCATTAAATATATTAATATTGCTCTCCTAATTAACCCTGATGTGACATCGTTTTGGCACATCCGGCGTCAACTTATCCAGAAAAACAAATTGAAAGTGCACAAAGAATTTCAATATTCTGCTCTTGTTTTGAGCAAAAAGCCGAAATCTAGTGAAGCCTTTGCCTATCGACGATGGCTATTTTCATTTCAAAGTAAGTATGGATATTCGGAGATGTTTGTTAGAGCTTAATTAAAGTATTTTATATTAACTACTTTAGGTATCGAATCAATTGATTGGTCAATGGAAGTTGGTATCTGCGATCGTTGTGCAGATAAAAGTTCGAGTAACTATCATGCTTGGTCTCATCGACAATGGGTATTGCAAAAAGAACCACAACTCCTTAAGACCGAAATTATGCTAACCGAAAAGTTTATGCGCAAGCATATAAGCGACTATAGTTGTTATCATTATCGACAAGTGGTTTTGAATAAGCTTTTCGAATTAAGTTATTGTGACAGCGATGAAATCACCAACAACCTTAACTACATAAGGGACCTTATAAATTTCTATCTCATTGACGGAGTACAATCAACCGATAATATTGTAAGCACATTACTGCCAGGAAGTGATTTAAAGGCAATGGGCGAAGACAAACTTAAATCGTTTCTGTTTTGTTGTAATCTAGCTGCCTATGATATAAAATTCTGTGATGATCAGAAAAATATGTTCGGACCACGAGAGTCCTTCGAAAATCATCGTCGTGCGATGCTTAAATTTATCGTCGATCATTGCGTAAAATTAAATAGCACAAGTGACTTCTATCAACAACCGCTTTCGAAAGTCTCAAAATATGATTATTCGTCAAATGCATTTTTGTCAGCGTTAAAAAAGTCAGAAGGTTTAATGGGTGATCGCCACCGTCGATGGTGTAACCTATTTCTAGGCTTTGACTATAATAATTGATAATCTTCTTTTTCTTCTTGTTTAAAAAAAAAAAAAAATACAGTTCGCGCAAGTTTCTTTATAACGTTGTCACCTGTTACAATCTTCTCTTCCAATCTTGTTCTAAAAATAAGTAGCAGCTACAGAGCTGTCAATGAAGTTACTCCTCTGCGAAATATTTTTCTCTTTTTATTTTGTTAAAATAACTTTTCATTGCCAACTTTCAAAATATGTTATATTCTTTAAGTAGACAAATTGTAGATTATATTTTAATGATAAAAAAAAAAAAAAACAAAAACAAAGAATAGAATTTGCACGTTATTTTAAATAACGGATATTACCTCGTATATTATAAAATAAAGCTAATAATGTTATTTAAAAGTAAAAAATACAATAAAAATAAATAAATGAGTTATGTTATTATTAAATCAAACGAAATTTTAAGCATTTGAATTTTTATATAAGGAAAAACGTAAAGGACAATTTTAAAATGTAAATATAAGTATTAGCGCTCCACTGAATAGCCAGTAATTTTCCCTAAAATAATTCAACGGTTATATGTATGTATTCGCACTTCTGCGCATGCTAACAGTTTACCCGTGATCCTAATTATTATTATTATTTATTAACAAGTAATTAAAATTACATGGTAATACTTAATTTAACGAGCCTAGCTGCGGAGACTATTGACTCATAAATACATTTGTTTTAAATAAATTTTTGATTATAGGTTGCGATACCGGGCAATGTTCTAAAATGTGATTTAGGTCCAATCTAGTGTCACAATTGGTACAAAGTGGTGGCGGGTTGTTCTTGAGGAGGTGCTGATGAGAAGCTGAAGTGTGTCCAAGTCGAAGACGTACAAAGTTGGAGATTTTGTGTTTGGTCACATTTGTTGGATATACGGGGCTGAGTTTATCAGGATTCAATTTATTTATTTAATCCGTTAAATACTAACGTTAATAGCCTTAACCTAGGTAATTACAATGTTGTGTTGAAAAAGTTAACTTTAAATTTAATTGATTTTAAATTGTCATTAATTGATGAAATTAAGAAATAATATTTATTGAAAACTGAAATCAATTGATTAATAGGTCTATTGACACCATAGTTTGATCTACTGAATAGAGGACATAAAAGTAGCTGCCTTCTTATGCTAGCTTGACTATAGCTGAAATTTAATCGATCCAGAGCTGATGATGATGTTATAGAACCATTGACTATGCCAACTATATAGCATAGCTGAAGATACTCTCTATGTTTCGAGAGCAAGGGAAGATAAATCAACTTAACTTGAGTCTTTGAGAATAGGGAGGCAGAGTCGTACTCTGGGACCATGGAAAAAAAACGTAGACAAAAGCAGTCTATTAATGTGTATGGAGTAGTAAGGTGCCCATACTATACATCCGTATTCGAGGACGGATCCCGAAAATCACGAGAAAATCGTTTAATAAATCCCAGCATTTTGTTTGCTTTTTTAATAATTACAATTCCCAAGTCGGAGAAGACAGACAATTTACAAAGAGGTGAAGAGTCTAACATATAACTAAAGGATATACAAGTTTTTTTTGCGTGTTAAACTCATAGTTTTACATTTGCAATATTCAACAAAAGACAGTTTATATTGCACCATTCCCTAAACCTATTAAGATCTTCTTGAAGAAGAAAACAATCGTTAATTGAAGTTATTTTTTTGTATATTAAATTAGAGCAGAGGAGTGTTTTAAGATCGAAGTTAAGTCATTAATAATTAAAATAAACAGTACGGGGCCTAAATGGCTGCCCTGTGGAACACCGGAATTAACATAAAATTCTTCAGAACACTCATTACGAAAAGTAACACAGTAGCTTCTTTTTTCTAAATACGATGATATCCACAGTAAAAAACTCATTAAATCCCAACATCTTCAGTTCATTAACTAAGGTTTTATGACATAATTTGTCGAAAGCTTTACTGAAGTCTGTAAACACACAGTCAACTTGTTTCCGATCTTCAAAAGCATCAAGACAATAGGATGTAAAATGAAACAATTTCTTATAATGATGGTGGTATAGGCTCCAGTCCTGGGTTACGATGGATTTTGATTCTTTTTGGATGTATTTTAACAGATCTAGTTTAGTGTGGATATTGAAGCTATATACAGGAGCTTTATTGGCTGAACTAGCTGCAATTTCGGACATACTGCCAAATACAGCCGCATTACACGAATGTGGACTACTTTACCAAGTTCTATTCTCCTCCCATTGTGATATTCAGAAATACAAAACCAATGTGTTATTCAAAACTATTTTCCTAACCGCTCTTATTGTGTTAGTCATTTTAAAAGTAGTCATATCCCCTTAAGTAGGAAAAAATAATATCCATACACTCACTGAGGTAGAGTTCAGGCACATTTTTTATGGTAGTATCCCCCGATGGGTATAATTCACGAGTCAAGCGTTCTCGTTCAGCGTTTGTTGAAAAGATGCCGTTCTCCTTTTTTTGTTATTTGGATTTTTTACCATTTACATGTATTAGAATTCTCCAGTAAGTTCAGCAGGATAAGATAATTTTCTTCCGTTTTCCCACTGCGGTAGGCCAGATTTATGACACAATCCAGACCAAATTTACCCAATTGCATTTTTTAGGATATCGTTATTAACTATTAGGGCCAATGACACACAGGAGTCTAAAAAGAAGTTCAAACATTGGTTCGTCCGTATTACACAAAACTTTGTTGATTTCACACGAGCTGCATCTTGTAAGCGCGACAGAATATTTTGCTTGTTAACAAAATTTTTATTTTTATGACGTACGAATGGAATCAAATGCGAAAAAAAATTGGTTATTGGAAATTGGATTGAAAGAGAATTCTTAATAAAACCGACAGAACTCAAAAAATCTAGTTTTTCATCAGAGACAATTAGCCAGTTCAGGTTCCTTGAGATATCTGAGATCTCAGAGATCTCAGCAATCTCAGAAATCTGAACGTAATTCCTCAGTCAGAATTCCTCACTTTTGCTGTCAAAAAGCTGAGACTGAAATTTTTTGGATTCGTTTGCTCAATTATTTTTTGTCGCAGTTGATCAATTTATAAAAACGAGATGGAGAGTGCTTTTGACTTCTAAAGCCTAGTACGCTGCTGAAGACTAGTACGCTGCTGATGCGAAACGAAAAATCCCATACAAAAACACAACGAAATCATAAACGGAAAATTTCGTTCTGCTTTTCGTTTTGCAGTAAGCTGTTCGAAGAGCGAAATTTATAATTGTAGCAGATTATTTGGAGAAGTCTCGGCTCCTCTTTCGCACTGATTTAATTATACAGACTATTTATTGTGTGCGGAAAAATGACATTTGAGTTTTATTTGTGTTTTTTTTTGTTTATCATTTTCTTACATCATTGGTTTTTTTGATTTTTAGCGTTTATGTTTTATTTTGTTTTTGGAATTAGTGAAACTCTGCAAGGATATTTTCCGTTGTGTTTTCGCAAGCGTTTCGTTGTCTGTTTGGAGATCACAGAAAAATTTCGTTTCACATCAGCAGCGTACTAGGCTTAAAGGAGATATTTTGTTCAGGTTTCTCCTTCTCCTCAGTGGAGCTGACAGATATTTGCTCAGTGAGATCTCAGAAACGTGAACTGGCTAAATAAAATTAAATATTGCTTCGAATTTCTATTCACCCTGCTTAAATATCAAAACCACTCATTTATAATAGATCCTTGTGTTTTCCAGCGCATATATTTTTGTATGCATACATTTGTTTGGTCTGTTTTCACAGGTTCCAGAACGGCTCGGTGAAAAGGCAGCGTTGATTTAAAACGCGATCGAAAAAGGAAACTAAACCGCACGGACTAGATTCATCAGACTTAATCAATTTAAATCAAAGAATTAAAGGTTTTTAAAATATTGTTCTTTAATTTTCAGTAATATTTCACGTACATTTTGGAAAAAAAAAACTATTAAAAAAAAAACTAATTTTAAAATATTCTTATTACGGATTTTTTTATACCTTAAGCAAGTATAACGAAGAAGAGGAAATTTAATAAGAATTACTTCGGTTTAAGTGGAGCAAAATGCATTTTGAGAAGTTGATGTTATAACTTACCCAAGCGAAACACATTTGGAGTTCAGATAACTTGAATTTTAATTGAAGTAATTTAAAAATAACTGCAATTTTTAAAATGTACTTCATTAAAATATTTAATAACAAATTTGAATTCATGCTAATTTTTCAAAATATATTTTTGAAAGTCAAAGTACATAGGTACCTAATTTTAAAAGTTTTCATTTTGTACTCCTTTTTATTCAGTCGTGCATTTTATAAAATATGTCTAAAAACTATATTAAATTTTGGTAATACCTAAAAATTAATTAAATTCGTTGAACTTTATTTCTTTTATAAATATTCCTTTTATTTTCATTTTCCAAAAATAGAAAATTTGCAATGTATCGCAAATTATACGAGCAAGTTAATACAACTGACACAAAGCCCATTGTTTGCCTCTTTGTTTTATTAATTTTCTAACAATAGCCGGCCGGGTAAAAGAAAAGAACTTGAAACATTCAACCATACACACCTCCCTGCTTGTTTTTACACATTTACAATTCCCATGCAATTTTTGAGAGAGTTATAATAAAACACAATCGAATCGCGTGCCGAGACAATAACAATGACGTCGCATCGCACAGTGGAATATTTTCATAAAAAAAATGGAAGAAATAAGAAATTTGTAAGATAACATTTTAATAGAAAATAATAACCATCATTAAAAAATATTGAAACTAATGTTCTGCTAATTATCAAAATAATTTAAAGCTAGTGACAAATAATTGGTTGTAAAAATGAATAGGTGAGTTTTATTTAGAGAATATTTTACATTAAAAACAACTTGAAATATCTAAAGTTTAAGGGATTTTGTATTTAGACTTAAAGAGACCTTTTACAGAACTTAAATTTTGATATTTGATTAACTATGTCGTATTTCATTAGTAGTATTTAAAAGAAATTTAACAAATATGCGTGTTTGTTTTTTAAGTTTAAAGCCAGTCCACCAAATTTTGAAAAAATTGAATTAGTTTCTAATTCCGTTGACTAAACTGGTATTATCGTTGTAAAAAGTATTGTTATCTATAAATTTTCATTGAAAAGCAAATTTTTAATTTATAAATAATTCTGAAATCTAAAGTTTTATCGTTCACAATAAAATAATTTTTAGACAAAATAATACAATTCAATTGTTGTCACATCTCCTCGGATATCTTGAAACTCTGTAAGATGACTGCCGAATACCAACTGACAGAGAGACAGAGATGATGTTTCCATAGCCTCAGGGCTCAAGGCGCGGTTAAGACTGTGCTGATGGGAGAGGAGCCTGATGGTGGTGACTATTTGGTGTGATCGTGGTCGGAGTTATTGACGTGTAAGAAACACTTTCTTTTTTTTTTATTAAAAGCTAGCTTATTGATTTTCTATTGTATCATTTTTATTATAATTTAAACACAATAAACATTGAATTATAATGAATTTTTAACAAAAGCACAACAAACTAACAAAATCCAATACCTGAAACTCCATAAATTAAAAGGGGCCATTCACGTAGAGACGGTCTAAATTATCGCGACGTTCGCAATGTGTACACCGCCTTTAAATGAGATAATTCTCTTTGAAAAGGTCGTACAATCGCAAGTTTCGTAGAGAATTTCAATGAACCTCCTTCGCTCGCACGTTTCCCATTCACGATATAACCTGTCAAATTACTATTGAAAATCTAAATGAACCTTTGCGACAGTGCTAACGTTATTGTTTTGTCATTTTTTTTCTCATCTCTCCAAAAAGTTTTATTTTAAGGTAATTTTCAAGTATTTTTTCACTTGGGTTTCCAAATTTTGTTTTTTGTCAAAATTCCAATACAAATGGGCTTATGTGAGGCGGCAACATTTTCAGTGTGAGTTTCGATCAGAGAGGACAGGGAAATGACAAATGGCATTTTGTCATTTTCGAATGTTAAATAACAAAACAGTAAAATTGATTTTCTATTCCGCTTGTATCTAATCCAAAACGGTTCAAACTCACACCGGCAGAAAGTCCCAAAATCGCGTGAGCTTATAGATAGTTGTTAAACAAACTAGAGTAGTGCGGTAGTGTTGTATAATTTTGGCGACAGAAAGACGTTAATGGATTACTTAAAAGTAAATGATATACCCGAAGTAACAAAACCCATATGGTCCGGTATTTCTAGATCCCTTTCAGTGGAGCTCTGGAATAAAGGTTAAAAATACAAAAAAAATCTAGATTTTGTTGTGTTTTTGTTTGTGTCGTGTGTGTGTCGGTACCTATATATACTAATAAATGTTTCCACGTGCAGATGCCAACAGCAGTTTTGCGTATCGTCCTCGTCCTCGATGTAATACAGATCCAGGATGGAGTAGGAGTAGACAATCAGTGCAACAAAGTGCCGGAGCACTTAATTTACTCTTACGACAAAGCTTGAAGGTTACATCAGCTTCTATTGGGATTACAGGAAGGAAGCGGTAAGCTTAGACACCTTTTTGTTTTTTATTCTAATATCTTGACAAAATTGAATGTGACATCATATACAAAATATGGCGAGTTCATTTCACCCTAAAGCTTCCTCAAACCACAGATTTTGTATCATTTTGTTATACTTAAGCGTGCTTAGAATCCCAAGGACATGTTTTTATTTTTTATTTTTGTTGGCTTTGAGCGCGCACCCAATATAGAGGTATTTTGTTTATTTGTCCTAGAGGTGCTGTTGTCACCATGTTTTTTGTTTTTTATTTGTACATAACATATAGGTACCTATTTTTATTTTGAGGTAAGGATTGTTATTGTTGGGGAAATAACTTGCCGTGCGACAAATATATTTTGTACCTATCCTATTGTTATCATGAAAATAAAATTCAAATAATATGTATTTTTAAATATGAGGTAATGGCGGCTATACATTGAATTTGTTAGTGTGTACGTTTCTAAAAAATGCTTAGGTAATTATCATCCATTCGGTGAAAATCCGAATCTATGCGCTTGACTTAAAAATTTTCAAATTATAGATCTACCTTTGAACGCAAAATTCAATAGGAGTGACAATATGGCCAATCGCATCACCTCATCGAATATCGATGGATTCATATTTTATTATTCTATTTGTTTCCTTCCCAGAATGTAAGCAAATTATGTGTATAAGGAGGGGTAAGGTAAGGAGAGTGACCATCCTTAATTATGATTGAATTTTAGAATTATTGTCTTCAGTGGCAAAAAAGACTGCAAGCACATTCGCCTGGAGGACAATACAAAAGTTTGAAAGCTTTATTGATCTATATTAAATTTATGAGTGTGTTATCTGAAAACATTCCAGATCCTAACCCTTTATCTTACTCTTGGGCCTATCCATCTAAGACCAAAATATTATTTATAATTATGACCCGATTTTCCTTCCAGAATTTCCTTGTTGTGAAATCGGTTTGAAATCTTTGTATGGTTAATGTGGTCTGTTTGAATGTTTATGAATGTCATTGAAGTTTTTTATGGTTTTTATGACGGCAATGGCTCATTTTCATCTTCCTCTTCCCATTATTTATTATTCTGTTTAGTAATTAAAACTATTACATGTTTAGAGCCTTGGAGTATAATTGGAAATATTCCAACTGGCTCTGCTGACTTGTGTGGTTATAAGGAGCCCAAGCCACCTTCCTCATATCTAAGATTTGACTACGATGATATTTGGAATTTCAATTATTTTAAGGCCTTCACTCGGTGTAAGATGTCTCGATGAAAGATCCTGAGAAGCGGGAGTTTGTCCAGATTTGATACGTTTTTCTTATAGAAAGCCTCAATCATTTGTAGATTTAATGTCTGTAAAAAAAATTCATCAAGCTGCCCTTTTTGGATATGAAATTTGGCTTTTGTATTCGATTTTACTGTTGTTGAAGAGCCTACTTGTTTTTCCTAAGAATGCAGCAGCTATTTGGACCACGATACGGGGTTAAACTTGCCTTTTCCTTTCATAAGTATTGTGAATATCTTACTTTAGTTCATTAACATGTTTTTTAACATCCGAACAGTTTAACATTGGTTGATTTTCCATAACGCACCCAAAGATAATGCAAATCTTATGTTAAAGGTTCCCTAGTTTGTTTTTCTGGGATTCGTTTAGAATTTTGGATTTTCTATTTAGTGCTCTAATTTTCATGTTATCATTCTATGGTCTGAAAATGTTACATTACTTTAGACATTTTAGTTACTGATTGCAATTAAATCAGAATTTGTTGAAAGTGTCATGTCAAGCTTTTTTCTTTTAAGATTAGCTTTAAATGCAACCTAGGTTCCACGGCACTTATTTATTCGAAAGGATGAAGGTTAAGGGTCAGCCCAAGGCAACAACAAAACTGTAAGAATGCGACCAATTTGTCATTTTATCTAGACAAATATTTAAGACTTTAAAGAAGGCCTCCTTATTCTGTCGCTCTTTAATATTGTTGGATCTCATTTTTGCCCTGTTAACGTAATTTAGCGTCAATTTCAAAAATAAATAATATACGTAAATAATATGCATTTACTTCTCAAAATTAGCAGATTTGGTAAATAAACGAACAGACAATTTATTTTATTTATGATAGCTTCACGTGTGCGCCAATGGGTTGATTAATTTGTTGGTAACATTAGGGAGTCAACGCATTATCCATTTCTGGTGAACTAATCTAAATCGTTATAACTTTACATTTCACTAAAAGCTATAATATAGCTGTTTTTTTAATTCAAAGACCGAATAAAAACGAGTTTTTAGCTAAACTATTTACATACATGCTAAAATGCAACAACAACTAATTCCCCACGGGCTTAGCTAAGCGCAGAGAATTTTCCGGACAACTCTTATTCTGATAAAAACTGTGTTATCGACACGAATTACCTCTTTATTATCGATAATTTATATGAAAAAGTCAAATTTTCACTGTGATGGCTAGTTCCTGATGTGGAAATTCGTTCGATTCTCTTCGGGCCTGTAGAAAAATCAGCCATATAAATTTTGTTTTGGTATCCAAATTCGGATTCAAATCTATCGAAGTTTTATCTCAATCTGAAATGCGAATTCCTCATATTTTGAAACGCCATGTTTTAGTGTCCTATAATGTTTCAATAAATCAAACGTAAGAAAAAAATTAAAATAGATATTCCCGTAATTAAAAAAAACGCTTAAATTTGCCGGTCTCCTATCCAAATTCTTTTGCAATTAAAACTCTTTATTTTCAGTTTTAGACATCTCAAATAATTCCACCTTGTCGTAATCGCACTACTAAAAAATCTATTTAATCTTTTACATACATATATTCTGACACACCTGCACACATATATGTGCATCAGTTTCCTAAATTCCTTATTCTGAAGCGAACTATCTTCAAATATTTGTAGGACGGGCAGAGGCATCTATCTTAAGAACCTAAAAATAAAAATGACGCCAATTTGAACTTTCTCAAGAAAGCAATAATAAATCTTCAAAAAGAAAAAGAAAGAAAAAAAAGAAAATCATTTTTTCTTTAAATGTTTTTCACTTAAAAGAAAAAAAGGAACACATTTCTTCAATTGCACTGTTCGGAAATGATAGAGGGCCATTTTACACACCTTCCATAGTTTGACAACGTTTATTTCTATTCTCTTGTTTGAAAACAACAAAAAAAAAGTTTAAAAACATCTTCCCACATCAAATTTATGTACGTACCTTTAAATGCCAACAAATGTTCACCTTTTCGGCTAACCTTGCATAATATTATTATTGTATAATTTTCGAACTTCGAAAATAATGAAAACAATAACTTCGAAATGCAAACTCTGCGCATGTCATCGCTTTTCACCAACAAACATTTTCACATGCAATCTTGCAAAACTTTTTTTTTCGGTTTCCCCTGTTGTGTTAATATATTTCATCCTGCCAGCGCGCTGTCATTCACAATCCTCTCTCGAAAATAAAACATCCGACATCATAAAACAAAAATAAAAATATCTGTTAAAAACGAATATGTAGGTACTGCTTTTGTTGTTTATAATGTTATGTTCAACAAGGGTTGTTTTTGGCAGTAAATATTAGCTTAATATACCCCTGCATAACGAAATGAGAGCGCGCATAGCCAGAATTCTCTTCCATATCCACTGACTGTATATCAAGTCCCGGCTGTTAAAAAACGAAGAACTTTCGAAAATACTAGTTTACTACAGTCTTTCTTAGCTTAGGTTTTTCCTATTTCGTCTCAAATTTTTTCTGTATTTATTTTTTGTGTTTTTGCAAAAATATTTTCTCAAAAAAAAAAAAAAAAAACAAAGTATCTCAAGAAAATGTGACAATTTTTTCCTAAAAACCTATTTTAAAAATCTAGATCAAATCAAAAAACTCCAAGAAAATAATGTTCGTCTTCCTTAAGTGTGAGAAATATAATTAATTAATGTAATGCATTAAGGACGACGATTGTGTTTCATATCAGTTAATTTGTTTATACACTCAATATAATATAATATATAGTACCTATATGGATTTGTGAAGGAAATTGGTTATGTGAGTATTTTCAAAAAGGTTCCAAATTATGTGTTAAAACGAAATTTCATGTAAAAAGTTATATATAGACCAAATTTGTTATCTCTGAAATATGAAATTTCTAACACTCCAACGATGTGATATGAGTTTCTCTACTAATTGATATAGGATTTGCAAAAATCATGAGATATTTTTTTTTATTTCACCTCCCAGTAATGTCCTTTGGTATAGCTATTGATTTTGTATCTTGAGATGCTTTTTTTTAGTAAAATTTAATATGAAAATTTAAGAATGGAGTTTTCTTCAAGTTTTTTTTTAACTTGTTAAAAGTCCTCTAGGGAACACACCCATTTCCTTTTTTGTTTCGTTTGACACTCATGTGCAATGTGCAGTTAGATTACAATAAAAAATTATTTCTACATTACGTCACAAAAAAAAAACTAGACAAAGATTTATGGGATAGATATTACGTTCTAAAAAAAACCTATTAAAGGCTAAGTTTAATATTTATCAGTGAAAGAATTTAATGCTGTGCAATAAAAAACCAATTTTTATGGTTCGAGATAGCATTTAAGGGTGTATAGTTATTTCTGAGAAAAAAGAATTAAAATAACTCGCAAACTACATAGCGTATATCGTATAATCGGAAATGTGTCGTACGTACTTGCTCTATTTTCTAAAAATAAACATGTAATATAGAAATTCACAACATTTGTGATTAAAAACCAAATTAAGAATTAATTTTGTGGTAGGTAAAATATCAATTGACTAAGAACTAGTAATTGATTTACTTACTGCATTAATTCAGCAAGGATTAAACTTTGGTCGCAAAAGATTTATAGCCATCAAATGCAAAACTCCAGTCTTATACTTCAAATGGTCGATTAAGTCTTTATTTGTAGTTTTAAAATAAATACAAACATCATTGACTCAGTGTAAAACTTAGGCCGTGTCCGAATAGTGTTAAAATTTTCCACCACTGGTTAAATTTTGACGTTTGGTTAAAATGGGATAATTTTATTATTTCTGCTGTCCGAACTGGATTAAAAAAGGATGGGTTAAATGGGATTTTTAGTTTAAATTCCCGCAAGATTAAAGAAATTTCCCTAACCACAAATGTGTTTTATTATTCCAGAAAATAAATATTTTATACAAAATCCAGCTTGAAATGTATCAAAATAAAAATTCGACGTGAATAAAGTACAAATTTTTTAATTTGATTTACTTTTAAAGGTTTTGCATCAATTATATCCCCAAACATTACGGAAATAATCCTAGTGTGTATTGCTTGATTTTGCAGTCAGCTAACACTAGGTCAACAAACTAAAAAAAAAAAAAAAAAAAAAAAAAAAAAACAACCAATTGGCATTAATTTTGCAAGATGAACAACAATTTGAGGAAGTATATAATAAAGAAGAGTATAAAATTCATGTTTGCATTTTTTGATGTAAAAAGATGATCGAGCTCGATTGTGATTTTTACAAGCCTCAAATTTTCTCCTTCCGACCCTATAGAAACAAGAATACAATAATTGTTTTATTGAATTTGTTCAAACTTACATTTAGAGTATGGTTTTCCAGAAGCTCTTGGTTTCCTTGTTTGCCGGTCCATTGTTGCACTTTTAAAAATAAGTTCAAATTCAATTTTCTCTATTTCTTGAGAAACGTCAAAATTTAACCACTAGTGTCAAATTTTAACCTGCCCTGGAGCTGGGTAATTTTTAACCCATTTTATTCACCACGTTAGTGTCAAAATTTAACCAAACGTCAAGTTTTAACCAACATTTTAACGCAATTCGGACACGGCCTTAGGTCTTTGTATTTGATGGTTAGGTATAAATATTTCTGCAGTTATCAAAGTCAAAGTTTCATCCTTACTGAAATGAGGTTAGTATATCTATCAAGTATTTGTCAAAAAATAGATTTTTAATTTCTACTTCCAGACTCAGGGGAAGAATTTTAAATTTTGCAAAATTCTTCCTTTTGACGTTTTCGAAAAAAAACAGAACCTTTTTCAAGCAGTTAAAAACAATGTAAAACTCGTTTAGTTTAGTTTAGATCACACGAGTCAAATTGATTAAACAAACAATTGTTTGAATCTACACACCGATTCAGTTCAAGTGTACTTAATTTTATTAAACTACTTCTGGGTTAGTTTGTTCGGTTTTAATAACCAATTAAGTTAGTTAATGAAACATATTAAATCGCTCATAGTAACAACCCCACTCAGAAATGTGTGAACTTAACTTTATATAATTATTTGATAAACGATTTCAAAATTGCGAATGCTATTAAAGGTCTTCCATTAATATAACCTTTTTAGGTTTTTGTTATTAAACAATTTATTTTAATCGAGTTGAATACGTTAGAATTAACATAGTGAGCTATGTAATTCATACACTTTACTACGTTATATTTAATACACTGAAAAACGCTCTCGGTTAAAAATTAATTTTCGGCGTGTTAATGAAAAATTCGATTTACCAAAAAGTTGTAAAAATTATATTACCTACAAATATTTACATCGGGTTTTGCCTTAGATCTGTTTGGTTACTTAAAAATTGTTGCAAATTTTCACAAATTGGAATTTTCTCTAAGAATTTTTTAGTTACCAAAAACAAACCTCTTATGTAAATGTTACCACCACTCGGCCTAGAGTATAAAATCATAGAACGACAAATTGGTCAGGGAACGTGTGAAAACTGCTTATCGAATTATATTATGACAATTGATAAAAATATAAAACATCCCAAAAACAAAAAACAATAAAAACAAAAGGGGGAAAGAAAATCAGCCTTATTGTGAGTTGCATGAAAAACATTCCCCTGGAAAATTTGACATTTCACTTTTCGCCTATTGTGAGTTTCATCCGAAATTTCATGTTCGAAAAATTAATTTCGGGCGAAATGTTGATAGCCTAAATTTGCACTTATTTTTAGTAGACGAACGGAATTTCTTTCGGGGCGAAACTTACAATAGCTTTTAAAAATTTTAATGTGAAATATTTTTCGGTTGAAACTCATAATATTGAACAAAATATAAAATACCAATTCGCTGATAAAGACTAACCAATTTTTTCAAAAATTTATATGACTTTCTATCGATGAATTTAACTTCTGTTACGAACCATATATTTTCTTGGTTTTGTCCAAGTCCAATTAATTTATTTGTTTTTTTTAAGAATCTACTTCAAATTCATATAAAGAAAAGTTTAAAAAAAAAATATAAAAAAATACAACTACAACACTTCAATATCATGTTATGAAACTTTTAAGCCAAACATCTTTTCTTTAACTTTTTTTTTAAAAAATTGTACATTTTTAAGCGCTAGTTTTGTTTTCAATATTCAATATATTTATCAATTAGTAAACTACAGACACTTAAAACCTGATGGTAAAATCTCTTTCAGTTATTGAGAAAATTAACAAATATACCGTTTTTAAAAAAAATTTAAATTTAAAGAATTCTCCTATCCCCCAGAATTTCCCCCAATCGAAACCTTTAAAAGTACGATTTATGTCCTATTTTTCCAAAAGAAAAAAGTGCCAAATTTGTCGTTAACAATTAAAACGGTGCTAAAGGCACTTTTTTCAAAAAATGGGGTGTGACATTCACATAAATAAACTGCCTAAAAAACATTTCTCCAAAGGACGAATATAAAAGTGGCTTCTGTTATTTTTTTAGTCCATTTAATAAAAATAAAACTTCCATAAATCAAAAAAATTTTACTGCATTCAGTTATTTTAAATATTTTAAAAATTTAGGTATTCCCTTTTTTAGCCTGTTTGGTTGTCAACGCCACAAATATGATGCTAACGTTTAAAATTTGGAAATCCTGTTTGAAAAATACTTTAACATCGTAATCTAAAATTTTGCGACAATTTTTTTGTGTTGACATCAAAAAATCTATTCGAAGCAGCTTGAAAAATAAAAAAAAAAAAAACCTCGTGTTTGGCTTTTTTTTCAGTTATCTCTTTAAAAGATGACAATGCTGAGTTTATTGGCTTTAGAAAATTTGAGTGTAGATTCTGAAGAAAATTATTCTTATTTCTTCTCTTATAAGAACAAATTTATTTGTTCTAGATATTATTTTAATCCTCATAATAAGAAATTGGTGTACCATGCTGTCCTTATAGTATGGCAAACCATCTGTATTTCAGTTCAAGTTATCTATAGTTGACAAATAAAATTATATACATATGTAAATTTTTTCATTAAAATTCACTACAGTAATTGTTGTCAGTTAATATCATCATTTGAATAATTCATTTAAAACAAAAAATGTTCATCGTTTAATGTGCATAAATAACAACACTTCTGTGCTATACTTTCAATGAGATCAAATACATTAACTGCAATTATTATAATCCAAATTTCAGATCACCGCTTCGTTATTCTGCAAGATTTGTTAATGATGCTAAATTCAAAGACGCTAAGTAAGTACCTTTAAAAAATTCTTTATGAATCATGTACAGTATACTTATACCCTATACAATGTACCCTATATATGTATAATGTCAAGCTTCATAAATACTTTTTGTTGGCAAATCTATATTGCTTTACAATATTGTTGTATCAAAACTGATCCCTTCAACACCTCATCATTTATAAACTTTCGTAGGACATTTTTGTGAGATTTAAACAAAGTTTAAGGGAGGCGAAAATGTATTTAACATAAACTCTGCAATAAATAGGAACTTATGGATATGCGTTGGGCTATATAAAATCTCGCTACAATTATATTTATCTATATAAATATACTGTATACATCTCATGCTGCTCTCCATTGTGGAGTGCTGTCGAATATAGATTTTGGTACTTTTCTGAAAAAAGCCCAGCTAATTGAAATTTTAAAACAGGATTCCTTGGTCAAACTTTTTTTTTCCACTACGCTTTCGCAAATTTAAAATTTGTACATATTTCCTATGACTAAAACTCGTTGTATATGTGGGAATCAGCAGAAAAATAATTTGATACCCATTTTCTCTGTCGATATCCTGTTTTCTAAGTTCTAATGTACCTATTGGTAAATTTGTTTTTTAAATTGAAAAAATTGAATAGTTTATGGTAGGTATGTAAGAAATTTATTCCTATCGTAATTTGGTTGTCATCTGCAACCTTTCCTACAAAGCTATATCATCCGATTGAAAAAGTATGGGGAATATCGCTATTAAGTAGTATTGTACAATTGCAGGTGTTTTCAAAAGTTTTAAATATTTTTTTTTACTCAAAAAAAAAATAGGATCCAAAAATTATAAAACAAATCTTTCAGGTTTCTCAGGTATAGATGACTCTTAATTCAACGAAAGTTATTCATAATTTATTTACATTCAAAAATGGTGCAAAAGCAATCTTAATTTCACTTTATATAGATTCCTGTTTTTGATATCATCCTTCTTCTTTTTATCTAAGCTAGATGATCTTCTCTAATGGCATAGATATTTTTTTCAATATCTAAAAAGGGAAAGGGGAATGTTTTGGTTTCGCCAAAAAAAATTTAATTATAAAACTTAAAACCAAGAAAAAATGAGTTCCGGAAATTAAAGCAAAAAAATTAATTTATTTTATTATTTTTTATATTAATTTTTGTACATATAAATTTGAAATAAATAAAAACAAAACTTAGAATACAGTTTAGGTTTAGCTAAAGGAACTGTTACAAACAACGAGCCTGCTATTTTTATTTTTTTTTTAAAACTTGCGTTATATTTTAATTTAGTTAATTTATTTATTGAATTCGATAATTTACAAAAATATGTAAAATAAAATTTATTAAACAACATTAAGAGGAGGAATTAACTAAAATAAGCTACGAATTATGTAAGAAAATTTTATGTAAGTTTTAAATTAATCTTAAAAATATTTATTTAATTAATTTTAAAATTATTTATTTAATTAATTTTAAAACTATTAATTTAATTATCTTCTAACTTATAATCATACAAAAAATTTTACTCAGCCCTATCGCGAAAGAAATTTCCCCAGAGTTTTTTCCCATTTTGGGAAATTTGATATCACGAATCAACTTGGGAAAATATTCCTTTCAGCAAAAAAGCTATCGTGAATAATTTTTCTAGGGAACTTTTTAATTTTGTCAATGCAAAAATTTCCACAAGTATGTTCTTGGGGAAAAATTATTTTGTGGGAGATTCGCGATTGGAAATATTCTTTTTCCGGTATTTTTTGATTTTCCGGGGAAAAAAAGTTCCCATTTAGTTGGCGATAAGGCTAACTATTTTAAATTATCTAATGAAATAACTATAATTTAATAATTAAAAATAATTTCTTAAACGCAGTTTGTATATAAATTCTAAAAAATTAAAAAAAAAATGCAATGAGAAATATAGATCAATTAATATTAGTTATATTCGCAGGTTACATATCTAGATCCTCTCGGTTTTTATTATGTACCTTACCTTTAGCTGCAACTCCATATAAATAAATAAATTGGAAGGCATGGCAGCTCATATAATACCAGGGCCTAGTAACTTACAACAAAATAAACATTCCTGTGTTATTGGCAGGAATGGCGAGGACCTACAATTTTCATGACAAGCGATAGTCTTGAAGGATTTGTCAATTCCTCGCAAATGACAGTAACCCATGAAAAAAACATTTATATTTCTTTTAGGTGGCATTGACTAAGAAACTCCATAAATACAAAGTTTATTTTTATTAAAAAAATTAGTTACTGCACATTTTAAAACAATTTAAACTGAAATAAGTGCTTCAATGCTTCTTAACTTTTGTTAATAAATTTTGTACACAATATAATTGTTACATTTTGATTATTTATTACATTTAAAAAATTTTGTTTCAATATATAAGAACAATTATTTGAGACCTTGACGTGAACTTTATTAAGGAATCGCTTCAGACCAGTTTGAAAATAAACCTTTTAATGCAAAAGCAAAGTGTAAATAATTTAAATTTTGCATATTTACTATGAAAAATTCAATTCCGAATTTTAGATCTGGTTCTTTCCAACATGAAAATACTGCACGTACCTAGACTTAGCCAAAATCTTTATGGACATATTATGTATGTAGTCTTATTGATTTCTACTACAACAAGTGCGAAGTAGGTGAATGCATAATTATATTTGATATCAATTTTATGCATATACAAAAATTTCACTCCGTATATGTCAGACGCACGTACTCGTAACACCTCATCATTTTGTTTTTTTTTTTTCATCGATGATGTACAAACTTTCATCATTAAGAACTAACTGTCAAACAAGCATTCACTGCTGTGACATCATACACATACACACATATAAATACATATTACATAAGTAGGTACTTTCAAATGGGAAACTTTCAGTATGAAATTATTAAAAAAAAATCATTCTTTTGTTTTCTCCGTTTTATTCTTTATCTCAGAAATTAATTATTGCGAATATTTCGCATCTATACTCTATAATACTCTTTTTGAGAAAAGACGGGCGGTATTTTTCAAAAAAAAAAACAAAAATATACAGAGCTGTTGAAAAATTTAGGTAAAATATTTCTCAATTTGCAAATAAATTTAAAGTTTTCATTGTAAAAACTTAAATTTTTTCTCGATATTTTAATATCATATTTTGTTATTTTAATGTTCTGTGTTGTTAATCTCACTAAGGGCTTTAGTACAGGCAGTGGTCTAAGTGGTCTTATTTTGAATGCGGTATTGTAGGGGGGGTTGATTTTGAGTATAAATCTGAGTTTGCGGGAAATTCGGGTTTGTGGGGGTTCCGTTATATTGAAAATAAGATTTTTTTTATTTTGTTCCGTTTTTCTTCGATTGTGCTACTTTTTGTGAAAAGAGATTAAAAACTCATCATCATCTACAAATCCCTATACAACATTTATATGTAGAGCAAATAACTTAGAAGTTATGAACGAAAAAGGAGTAATCATTTGGGCTTCATCACCCTTATTTTTATTTTCGAATTGCTCGCAAACCATTACATTTTCAAAAAAAAATGTTAAATACTTTTTTTTTTGGAAAATATTTTAACAAACAATAATAATAATAATAATAATAATAATAATAATAATAATAATAATAATAATAATAATAATAATAATAATAATAATAATAATAATAATAATAATAATAATAATAATAATAATAATAATAATAATAATAATAATAATAATAATAATAATAATAATAATAATAATAATAATAATAATAATAATAATAATAATAATAATAATAATAATAATAATAATAATAATAATAATAATAATAATAATAATAATAATAATAATAATAATAATAATAATAATAATAATAATAATAATAATAATAATAATAATAATAATAATAATAATAATAATACTAATAATAATAATAATAATAATAATAATAATAATAATAATAATAATAATAATAATAATAATAATAATAATAATAATAATAATAATAATAATAATAATAATAATAATAATAATAATAATAATAATAATAATAATAATAATAATAATAATAATAATAATAATAATAATAATAATAATAATAATAATAATAATAATAATAATAATAATAATAATAATAATAATAATAATAATAATAATAATAATAATAATAATAATAATAATAATAATAATAATAATAATAATAATAATAATAATAATAATAATAATAATAATAATAATAATAATAATAATAATAATAATAATAATAATAATAATAATAATAATAATAATAATAATAATAATAATAATAATAATAATAATAATAATAATAATAATAATAATAATAATAATAATAATAATAATAATAATAATAATAATAATAATAATAATAATAATAATAATAATAATAATAATAATAATAATAATAATAATAATAATAATAATAATAATAATAATAATAATAATAATAATAATAATAATAATAATAATAATAATAATAATAATAATAATAATAATAATAATAATAATAATAATAATAATAATAATAATAATAATAATAATAATAATAATAATAATAATAATAATAATAATAATAATAATAATAATAATAATAATAATAATAATAATAATAATAATAATAATAATAATAATAATAATAATAATAATAATAATAATAATAATAATAATAATAATAATAATAATAATAATAATAATAATAATAATAATAATAATAATAATAATAATAATAATAATAATAATAATAATAATAATAATAATAATAATAATAATAATAATAATAATAATAATAATAATAATAATAATAATAATAATAATAATAATAATAATAATAATAATAATAATAATAATAATAATAATAATAATAATAATAATAATAATAATAATAATAATAATAATAATAATAATAATAATAATAATAATAATAATAATAATAATAATAATAATAATAATAATAATAATAATAATAATAATAATAATAATAATAATAATAATAATATAATAATAATAATAATAATAATAATAATAATAATAATAATAATAATAATAATAATAATAATAATAATAATAATAATAATAATAATAATAATAATAATAATAATAATAATAATAATAATAATAATAATAATAATAATAATAATAATAATAATAATAATAATAATAATAATAATAATAATAATAATAATAATAATAATAATAATAATAATAATAATAATAATAATAATAATAATAATAATAATAATAATAATAATAATAATAATAATAATAATAATAATAATAATAATAATAATAATAATAATAATAATAATAATAATAATAATAATAATAATAATAATAATAATAATAATAATAATAATAATAATAATAATAATAATAATAATAATAATAATAATAATAATAATAATAATAATAATAATAATAATAATAATAATAATAATAATAATAATAATAATAATAATAATAATAATAATAATAATAATAATAATAATAATAATAATAATAATAATAATAATAATAATAATAATAATAATAATAATAATAATAATAATAATAATAATAATAATAATAATAATAATAATAATAATAATAATAATAATAATAATAATAATAATAATAATAATAATAATAATAATAATAATAATAATAATAATAATAATAATAATAATAATAATAATAATAATAATAATAATAATAATAATAATAATAATAATAATAATAATAATAATAATAATAATAATAATAATAATAATAATAATAATAATAATAATAATAATAATAATAATAATAATAATAATAATAATAATAATAATAATAATAATAATAATAATAATAATAATAATAATAATAATAATAATAATAATAATAATAATAATAATAATAATAATAATAATAATAATAATAATAATAATAATAATAATAATAATAATAATAATAATAATAATAATAATAATAATAATAATAATAATAATAATAATAATAATAATAATAATAATAATAATAATAATAATAATAATAATAATAATAAATAAACTTCATAAAATTAATGTACTTTTATTTTTTTTACACATCAGTGTTTAAAGTTTTGGTCAGTATATGTATACTGCCAGAGTTGCTTAGTTCATTGGATATGGGGCTTTGACTCGATTGGGGTTCTAAAATTTTGCGTTCGCGTGTTCTTCATCATCATTTTGCACTCTTTTCTGCACACAATAATTCTTGACTTGATTCTCATGTTGGTTGTTGACTGGTTGTTCAACATTCGCTTATGCCATACCAAGTGGATCTAGCAAAATTTATTCCAGTTTAGTCGTAAAGACGCCGCCGACATTGAACGAGTTGAAAAAGAGTTACGCTGAATTATTTTTATTATTAAATAAAAATGACTCGGCAGCTTCAAATTATTGTTTTTTGGGAACTTGAAACACAACAAATTAAAGAGTTGCAATTAGCACTTTCATCAATAATATAACTAACAACCGCGTAGCTTCAATTTGTGTGTAATTATTTGTTTGTGGTTAGGTATCACTTTCTTAAGAGACTTTTGTTATTAAAGAAAAAATATCTTGATTTTGTGTTAATTTTTTGTTTGAGACGATAAAACGAAAGTTGTTAGAATAACATTGAATGTGAATGAATGAACGAACTTGGTGGGATAGAATAACATTGAAATAGTAAGTTTGCCATTTTTTCGCCATATACCCACTACCTAGCTCAAAATAAAAGTGCGCAAAATTTGCGAAATTTATATTTGTATTTGATAATATGTAGGTAGGTGTATAGTGAAATATAATGTCTGTGATATTAATCTGAAGGTTGTTTCTAAATGTTGACATCATGTTCCCGCAAAATATAAATAATAATTATTAATCTTCAAACTTAATTTATCTAACTTAATTTATCAATCCTATTAAAATGCACTTCGGCGGGGTGATAAATTTGTTTGATTGTGAAGTTGACGCTCGATATCTTGTTTACAAGATAATTTTAACTTTATCGCATACGATCACTTCAGAGAGGTTTAATAGTCGGTGTATAATTAAATAAAATTATAAATGACACAGCTTTGTTTTAGATGATAGTAGGAAGTGTGAACAAAAAAAATCAGAAACGTTTATTGAACTTGAATGCAATATTACTGTGATTGTGGGAAATTAACTTAGATACAGTGCAGTGCAAAAAATTGTTGAAATTATTCGAAAAATCATTTTATGTTTTAATGACCCAGTAAAATTAGACTTCGACTTAAAAAAAAATCCCACAGAGGAGAATAATGGTGTAGAGCATTATTTTGACGTCTTGAGCATATCCTAAAAAAAGACTGTAAATTTGAACCACTGATTTACATATTTTTATTTTATGATGATTTTTATTTTTATTTTATGAAAGGGACAAAAAATCAGTTATTTGTAAAATTAGGAAAATTATCGGATTTTTTTCGAAGAAGTGAAGATGTTTTTAAAACAAAGTCCCATTTCACACCAACAAACTGAGTTTTAAGGAACTTTAAGCCTTAAGGTGAGAAGGAGTGAACGAAACCCGGTCAACGATTGGCGGAGATTGGAAATTATAAGAAAACATCAAAAAAATCTGCAGCAACTTGATTCCTAGTGTGAAAATTTTGACAGATCCCAGATCAACCAATGGGTCGGACAATAGCTAAATCGTCAGTTGATAGCATTTAGGTCTGTTTGGTAAGGCGACATTTCAATTTCCACAAATTTTCACAATTTGATGTCAAAATCCATAGGAAAAAACCCAATTATGTTAAATTTGTTGATAAAAAAAGTTGCAACTTTCAGTTTTTAAGAGAGAAGGGCACTAAGTAATACCCGTGAACGGTCTACGATTGGTGAAAATTGGAATTTAAAAGAAAACGTCAAAAGTAAGCGAGCAACTTGTTTCCTCGTGTCAAAGAAGACAAAGTCGGACAATATCATTTTCAAATGATTGGCCTAGTAATGTTTTAACTGACAACGTTGTCTGTTTAAAAATTTTCTGTTCACACAGTTGAAGATATTTACTTTAAAAAAATCTGTAATGTTATATGAATTTCCAATGGCGTTAAAAAATTACCATTGAAGATATTTACTTTAAAAAAATCTGTAATGTTATATGAATTTCCAATGGCGTTAAAAAATTACCATTTCTCTAACGATAATAATAATTTGTTTATGGTGGTTCAATGTAAAATCTTGTTTGTTTGCCGGCATCATTACAAGTAAAATTTCAAATAATTTTTACACCCAACCCAGAAATAAAAATGGCTGAAATATTTTCTGAAAGAAAGTTAGAAATAAAAATTGATTTTAGAAGCTAAGAATTGTCAAAAATCCGGACGTCTTGTTGTAACCACATGTCGGACGTCGTCCGTGTCCACATCATTCAGTCTAGTCCACAAGAATTATCTTATCATTGATTGACCTAGCTGAAGCGCCAGTTTTGATTTGGAAGCAGTAGGCACCGCTGATTTCGCCAACCGAAATCCCCGCCAAAGAGTGACTTTTTCGGAAGGCGTTTAGTGTCGATTGGTAAGAAATTCGACAAATTTTGTTTTGTTCATTCACCAAATCAAATTAAATCGGCCTACTCGCTAAAAATGGACATGTTCTATGGTGAAATTTCAGCCCTGGATTTTCTGTTTTGCTTTTCAATTTACGTCTGTTTGTCCGGGATAATCTTCCAAACCACCTAACTGATTTTTACGGGACTTAACATACAGGTAGATGACTTTTAAAGAATTGGTATTGAATACTATGTATACTTAAAATTTCTTAGAAATCACAGGTTCGATTTACTTATTTATTTTTAAAAAGTTTTTTCAAGTCTGAAAAGTTACATTGAGAGAATATGGGTTAGGCACAAAAAATTGTATTCAATATTAAAAATTCTTAAGAGTTAGTTTTTTTTCTTTAAAATTAAGCTATTTTTGAAGTGAAATGGGGTAAAAATAAATAAATAGGTGAAATGGGGTAAAAAAGACTAAATAGTTAAATATAGGGTGAGATGGGGTAAAAATAGAATCTTCTCTAAACAGTGTGATTTGCCTAATATGCGACAAAAATTTAGAATGTGTGGAAAAAAATCGTGAAGCGGACTTTTTCTCCGCGCAGACGGCAATTTTCTAAAGAAAATTGACTTAAAATAGAAAAAAAAAATATTCAAAAACAACGGTAACACTGCATTTTATTATCCACATGATCTGATCAGAATCAAATTTTTACACGTAAATACAAAAACAACATGACGTAATCCTGCTATGGATCTATTTCATGATTCAAAATCTAGGACTTTTTTATTATTATTATTATCGTAAGGTAGAGTAAACTGCAGCGCAAAGAAAAAATCCAACAAAAACATGAAAAATATACAAACACTATGCAAAAAGAGAGGGATATACAGCCTGACTGTCACTGTGATCCTGTTTTTTTTCTTATACAGTCGACTCCTTCCAAGCCAAATTTTGACGATATCAAAATTATATCGAATTAGAAGAAATTTTGGAAAAATTGGAGTTTTTTTTTTGTTTAAAAGCATTTAATGAATTCAAAAATAAGGTTTAAAAAATTTAATTAATAAATAATGAGAATTTTCTTGCTTTTATGACTCATTCATTATTATCTTATTCAAATATTGTTTAAATAAAAAAATGACGCACGGTGGTGCATGCCATGCTACAGATCGTCAGAGTATGCGAGTTTGTGGCGTTGATATGTATATGCGATAATTTTGAATTGCGAAAGGGTGATTTTTTTCCGAAAAAAAAAATCGAAATATTAAAAATAAAACACTAATCGAAAGAATGTATTCTAGTGTTGTATATTGAAGTACATATCGTTTTATTAACATACCCTAAATATAAGCCTATGTAATTAACACGTTATGACAATGTGAGTTTGTAATAGATTAGATTTATTCATATATATATATATATATATCTAAACCAAATGTCTAATCCTCACATGGTCCTAATTTCACATAACCTCATTCTTGATTTAACCTTAGCCATCGACAGTCACCGTCTAGTTCGCTTTACTTATAGATTTAAGAGCGATTTCGACTAAGAAGATATTCTATGTATGAAAAATTGAGACGAATGCCAAAATATGGCGACAAAATTCGTGTTCGATTTGACTTAGAGGGAGTCGACTGTATTTGAATTTTCTACTTATGTAAAAGTCTGCTGAAAGCTTAAAATGAAGCTCTCTTGAACATAATAGACATGACATATTGTGTAATTTTTTTGAAAGAACATCTACTGCCATACACAGATTTCTTAGATTTGAATTTTATGCATTTGCAGTTGTTATAGTTGCGGTTAGAAAAATAAAATGTTTTCTCTGAAAAAAAAAACTCTTTAAACGTATGCATTTTCATAAAACGTAAAAAGCAGTGTCTCGTTTATCACAAACAACATTATTTAAATGTATATGAATAGAATAATTTTAAAAACACATCTTTTTCAATCTAATTTATTTGCCTTCTAACAATTACTTCCTCTGATGTGAAGATTTTTACACTTAAATTTATTCTATTGAAAATCGATATGAAATCATCAGAAATTCTTCAAAGCACTTCTGATGGATGATCAAGCACAACCATGATGGTTCAATAAAATCCATTAATATTCTTGTAGTAAAGAACAAAATGAACAAATATCCATAAATGTTTTGTCTCGTTTTATTTATCTGAACTTTGTACTTGTTGCACTTACTGCAGTTAGTACATTTGGTGCAAATTTGTTTAAAAATTAGGTCTTGCTCTCGAAGATGTCTGTGTCTGCTTCTGATTGTCTCATTCAATTACTTAATATTTTATTAAATAATTTTTAACTCATTCAATGAACCTATATTAACATTGAGTAATATAAAGTGCATGTCTTAGGTCAGACGCACCCAATTGCATTTTAAAATGTTACCTAAAATTAAAAAAAAAGACTTACTTTCATTATTGTGTGGTTGTTATTGGCAGGAACGAAGGGGACCTACAATTTTCTCTACAAATTTTTTTAATGAGAACAACTTTTCTATGACAAGAGATATTCTTGCGGAGGATTTGTGAAATTCTCCCAATATATTTTGTAATGCTTTTTTTTTCAAAACTGAGTTTAAAATAATTTTTTGGTAAAACTATTAACTCAGGCTTTGAAAAATTTGGCGTTAGTAGTTCAAGTAGTATTGTATTTAAAATTTTTGGTTCAGCCTAAGGAATTTTTAAAAACGATATGGATAAAGTTTTTCAAGGTCATAAGCGATTTTTAGCATGCACCTCATTCTCCCACTCCTGAATGTCCTACGTTATTGTCTTTTGGACAAAGCTTCACGTATACATTTAAGATGACTCAGAGATACATATATTTTTTTTTTGATATGGTCAAATCGCTATTTGGATCTTTTATGTATGTCAGGTATTTTTTCTAAAGTTAGAAGCTGTTAATAGTTAATTTTACTGTCGTGACTGTACATTTTTGTCGCCTTCCTGGTCTCATATCAATGGTATTTCTTATTTTTTTTTTTTTTTTGGTATAGATATTTTGATGATAATGTGGTCATGTTGTTGCTTCCGGGAAGACTTTTTTTGTTTTAGTATAGCAAGAATTAATTTTTCAAAAATTGATTATTAACTTCATTATCTATTGTGAAATTTCGAAAATACAAGCTTCACAGTGGCATTAACAAATTTTAAATATCATTGTCACACGCAATGCAATACAAATTTTGATTAATGGATGTGTTGGTGCACTTAATAATATTTTTTTAATACCTCAGACGATGTACCTGCATAGATAATGTTTAAAGGGTATTCATGCATCAAATACAATTTTCAATTATTTAATTGTAGTATATAATTTTTTTCCGAAAATGAATGGATCCCACCGCGTTTGTCTCGGCCGAACCATCTGGATTTTCAGCCAGTATAAAATCCACCTACCTAGCTACCGATCCGTGACTTTGAAATTGATATTGATAAATTAAATTCGTATTTTATTTTTTTAAACATTTTTTAAACAAACATTTTTTCAATTTCACAAAAATTCACAACTGCTGAACGTTTGTCTACAACGAAAAGCAAATTTTTCAAAAATTACTGGATCTGGTCTTATATAGAACTAAAATTTGGAACTTGTCCAAATGGCTTCGAGCCAAAAAGATCTATCTTGTCTAGACGGTTTAGATTTTTCCGAATTGTTCGTTTTGCCTACTTTCTTATTTTTTCATAAATCTATCTATTCCCAAAAAAAATATTTGCCTACCCGGGATGAGGTAGGGAAATATTTTATACATATATTTTATATAATATTTAAAAAAAAAAGCGAAAGCCGATTACAACTTTGACAGTACCTTTCACTTTTTTGGCTTCTGTACTTTTTATCACACCCACTTGATAGCTCTGTTTGGTTACGAGGATTTCTTGAAAATTGCACAAATTTTCTCAAATTCCTCAAAAAAGTTGCAACGAGAGAGCACAACGAGAGCAAATAATTTCCCCTTCATTGGATAACATTCAAATTATTGCTACACAAATTTCTGTGTGCAAGGAGTGTAAAAACTGTCAAATACACATCTGTCTGTCACTTGTCACTGTCACTGTTGGCTGGGAATTTACGAAATATTCATTCACTTGATGAAGATTTTTCAGTATAAAAAATCATTTTCCATTTGACGTCTTGAACACGAAATTGACATTTTATACAAAAAGGGGTGCAGTTCTTTTGTTAACTTTTTGAAAAGTTTCCCCCCTTTCTGATAGTAAATTTCTTTTTCTTGCAAAGTATGACAGGTTTTACAACTTTTTCTTAAAAAAGATACCAAACAGACCTCGTGGCGAGAAAGAGGTGGCCGAGAAAGACATCTCTTTCTCGCCATAAATTGGGAGGGAGATAAAGTACAGAAACGTCAGTCGGAGGAGGCAGTCCAATGCGCACACCGTCATAAAGAGAAAGGGAGAAAAAATGTTCCTTTGTGTCAAACGAAAAAACTAAAAATGTGTTTTAAATTATTTTTTAAGAAAAAATTAAAAAAAAACATCAAACGTTTATTTTTCTATTTAATACTATTTGATTAAATTTGTGTATTCTTTAATTTTTATTTCCAAAATAAACAATTACCTGCTGAATGTGAAACCACAAAAAAACACATCACAACTTTTTTCACTTTGACAGTTTATTTGTTCCTTCAACTCGCCACAGCAAAAATTCTTGATCTATTTTAGAGGGACACTAGGTCTCAAAAAAAAAAAAAAAAAAAATTAGTTCGCTAGGGTGTGAGGTCAAGTTCTTCAAAAAAACACTTAGAGCGACCCCACAGTGATTTCGGAGCTCAGAAGCGAACAAACCTATTAAAGTCACTACAGACTATTGAGAGGCGATTTGAGAAAGGAGAAAGTACGTCCGACCAGTTGTGCATATTTAATTCAAAAAAAAAGAAAACATTTTGTTTGCTATTAATTTGAGAGAAAAATTATGTTTTCTTAGGGCCAGTTGTACAATAGTGGTTCAGCCTCGGTTCAAGATTTTAACTACCCGATTTCGGCGGATTAACTAAGGTTCAACGCTGGTTCAAGTATGTAATTGGTTATTATCACACACTTGAACAGTAAACCACTGTTGAGACTCAATTAATCCGCCGGAATCGGTGGATACAAATTGCTGAAACATGGTTTAAATATTTGTACAACTGGCCCTTAGTCTCTACCGAACAGAATTTTTAGCAGAACACCCTGTGTTTGTACACAAATTCATAATCTTTATTTTTATTTTGAAAAGTAGCACAGGTGTTATTTTGGCAAAAAATCATGATTAGAGAAACTCACACAATTTAGGAACTGATAAGATGAAATATTTATTTTTTATACAAATCACAGGTATTTTCCATTGACAAGGCCAATCACAAATTTATTTAGTTTCTAACTTCTATTGAATGCGACCCCGTGCTTTTATTTAGACCAAACAACAATATACATAATTTTTTTTTGAACAAAACAAAAATCTTCTTCTAATTTCATGTGTCCATAGTTATTCGGTGATATAAATTTATCATAAACATAAGTTCGCAAGTACTAATACAATTAATGTGCGCACTGTGCATATTTTTTGATATTAAAATAATTACGGATAAATAGAATAGCTTAGCCATACGGAAATAAATGAAGAGAAAAGATAAAAATATAATAATACAATTTTCGCCTGACAAAATTACGTAATGAATTTATAAAAACAACAAAATGAAATGTGAACGAGAAAAGCGGCAAGATACATTCAGTTAACAACAAGAATCGATCGACGGACGACATAGTACGAGAATTTAAAAAAAAAGTTCGGCACCGACCAGAAGTAGAAAGAAAAGCGCTTTGCACTTGAAAAATGTAGGTATATCTGTTGATGAGAAAAAAAACCTTAACCTAAACAAACGCGTATCAACACGTATCGTCATCGTATATATCATTATTTTTTTATGATGAGTATTTAGTATCATCAAATTACTGTCAACAAAATGACAGATTAAAATGTCACAAACTAAACATGACAATAATAGTCCACGGTCTTCGGTTAAAAGTGCTCCGAACCAAATTCCATCCGGCGACGTCGGTGGCGGCAGTAATGGTGGTGGCAGCGGCGGCGGCGACGCGTTTATGGAGGAAACTCTGACCAAGTGTAAAAGTGAATTAGATCTAGTTAAGAATAAAAGCAATTTGTTTCTCATAAAATCCTATAGTTTCATCGATAAAACATCAAAATATAAAAACAACAGTGACGCTGTTGAAGTGGTGCCAAATCTCACTGAATTGTCGAAAATGAAATCAGAATCGGGTATGACCGGTGCGGCGGGAACGGACTATGACGAATCGTTATTGTTATTGCGTAGGAAGAGTGCTAATTATTGTGGTGAAAGGCAGATACAGCGTCCAAAATCACTGCCAGCATCGGGTACTAATGTCAAACGTGAATCTTTTTTGAGGCAAAGTTTTCAGAGCATTCGAAGGAGTTTTAGGAAGAAACCATCGTCATCGTTAGTTGGTGGAAGTGGGGGTGGTGGTGCAGCAAGTGTTATGAGTTCGTCATCTAGTGGCGGCAGTGAAAGAACTAATTGTGAGAGTGATTTTGAAGTTATCGAAGTTAATGGAGGTAGTGTTAGAACGCGTAGTAATTTGGGTGATTTGAAAGAAGAAGAAGATGAGTCTCGCATATCGAAAGGGACCAATTTTCGAGCAAAGGTGCCGGTAAATAGGTGAGTTCGTTATGTTTTTTGATTTTTTTTTAGTTTTGATCTTTTTTATTATCTATTTCAATTTATGACTGATTTCTAACTTAATGTTTAAGTAATTCTACCCTCACCTGTTATTTGATGAGTAGGCTACTTAATTTATTTTATGGGAAATGTCACATGTGGCATCAACTTATGACTTGCACTTATTAATCAGAAATTACCCTCTTTTTGATTTTTTTTGACGCTCACGTCATATTTATTTTATCAGAATGGAACTTCTGACACAAAAAAATTAAATGTTTGAAAAAAAGAAAAATTTAACAAAAATATCGTGGAAAAGAGGGAGGATGAAATAGAAAGCAAGAAAAGAAATTGAAAACGGTATCAGTACCGTGTCTTCGAAACTATTATTTTCCCAATATTATGCTTTTCTTTTAAAGTTTTACTAAGTTGCTCTTAAAGTTTAATACTTACATACATACCTAACAGGCTCCCGACCCGTGAAGGGTTGCAGTCAGAAACGGCAGCTTCCATCCTCTGCGATCCCGAGGAAGTTGTTGATTGCAGTCATCCAGAACTAGGCTTACCATCCGTCAGGATTTCGCCTGACGCGTCAGGCTTTTAATGTCCAATCAGGCGTTGGCCAGGTTTCGTCATTTGTCAGGCTTTTTTATAATTATCGCACAAAATATAATCGTTAGAAGAAAAACGATTACTGAATGCTTTCAAATCGCAGTAAACACCCAACACATTCATTTTTTTCATTTAGTTGTCAATTTTTAGAAAGAGACAAAGAGTTGTGCCATAGGGTGATTCAAAAAACACCTTTCTCCGAAAATCAATCGGGACCGCGCGAAATTATGAAATCGCTGAAAATTTCATGCTTTTAGCACCAAAACTGGAATAGTTATGCAGCTTTTAACATTTGAGAAAAAGTCCTATTTCAAGTTAAATTATTGAAAAAGCGCTGGTAGCGACCGATAAATGCTGTTCGATTTTGAATTTTATGGTCTTAATGTTTTGTTTTCAATCTAAGCTTCATAATTTCGCCCGGTCCCGGTTGGTTTTAGAGAAAGGTGTTATTTAGAATCACCCTATTGTGCAAGATATGACACTTCCATTTTATGACGTATTTTTGTGTGCACTTGTTTTTTGTGTCTGTTGCAGATTGCAGTTGCAATCTATTTATCGTCTTGTCGTTTTCGTGCATCCAAATCAAAGTAAGTTATCTATGAATATTTTTTATAATTTTTTTTTTATAAAAATGAAGTTTCAAAAAGAAAAAAAAATATTTTTTTATTTGTCAGGCTTTTTTCTCTAAAATCAGGCTTTTCTTACTTTACTGTCAGGCTTTGCTGATTTTAGAGCTGGTAACCCTATCCAGAACAAGCTTTTTCTGGTATCCGCGATGGCTTGGTCTCTAAATCAGTGGTTCGGTCTTCCTTGTAATCTCGAACCCGGGGGCTTAAATACAAAAGTTCTCCTATGGCTGGATTCATGAGTTTAATATCTTTAAGCAGATTGGCTCCGTTATATAGGTGTCATTGCCGAACACTATTTAATAGGCAAGCACGCAACGAGGCTTGGAGTATTTTTGAACGATTTCTGCAGAAGCTGTATGGACGAAGAAGAGGAAGAACCTATTCTTTGTACATGTCCTATTCTATCTCTAAGACTCCACTTGGGGGAATCCTATTACAATGATCCCAGTGATCTTGCAAATCATGGATCTCACACGCTTCGTAATGCTGTGGCTCCATTAACCTTATTTGAGGCGATGTCAATTTCAATGGCAATGACAATTTATTGACTGGGTTGGCTTTCTAAATTTCAAAACGAAGCAAAAGTCATTCAAAATTGCGGAGAAACCATTTTGAAAAAGGTGAAACGTCAAAATTTATTGCCTCAGCGATATAAATCAGTAATTGCCTTCCATCATCCGAACAATATTGCCATTGCTAAAGAGACCCCACTGGCAATATTCAAGGCAATGAGCCATGCTTGGCTTTTTCCTCAAATATTGAAAATGGAGCCGCTGGGTAAGAATCTCCAGGTGGTTTAACGAGTGGAAAAGAAATTTTTAATAGATTCTTGTGGTAGGACCAGCTCATGGTCTTTGTGCGTCAAGCGTTTCTGCTTTACAGCCACGTTAACCTAACCTATTATATGGCTGGAGCATTGTTGTTTATTCGCTTGATGTGACCGAGCTAATGTATAGAGTGCGCCTTCGAGTCTGTGAGTTTTCGTTTATGGGTGGTGGGTTTCCTTCTTGTTTGCTCTACATGATGGCCATTTAGCAGCTTCTGGAAATTCTGGAGTGCATCGGTGATTTGGTTAATTATTGCTATTTCGAGGAGCGTCTCGGTGTTAAAATCAGCAGCCAGTTGCTAGGCTTTTTAAAAAACTTCCGGGTTTTGCTCCGGTACATTCTACAGCTACAGCATTTTCTGGTGATCTTCCGCCATGAATTCATAATTATACCACGGGTTTTTCCTCTGGGGTCGCTAGGAGACTATTCGGTGGTTTGAGGGTACCTCTTTGATACTGTCACGGTACTGGAACCTATCATTGTTCATGTCTGTGTTAGGTGAATGCACGCAGCGGAGGGCTTTTCCGTCGGATGCGGTGGTTTTACCATTTTTTTCTTGGCCAACAGTCGACCTCTGAATTTTCAAGCCAAAAGGAAAATGTAAGCACATCTATAAGATGTTGGATACGTGACGTACGTCGATTAGCACATGGTTGTTTTTTTCTGCCTTGAAAATCCAGAGTTTCTTATAACGTTTTTTTTGAGCTGCTGCAAAGTCTATCAATCGATCGGTCATTTGTGCTCATTTCGTGGAGACTGTGCTTACCAATTAATCCGCCATATATTAGCAAACCCCCCTTGAAAATGTCACGTCTCCTAGCTTGTTTTGTAATCCAAATCCTATTTTGATTGCAGAAGTTCGTAATTTTGAATTAATTTGTTCTAAAATTGATTGATATAAACAATAGTTGATGATATATCAATTCATTTTGTTGAACATGAAGTCATAAAAATTATAACACAATGATTGTAATATTCTTTGAGGCACACGCCCCCTCAAAAGAGTGATTCTCAATTTCTTCGTTCGTTAAAAATTTATTAAACTTTTATTACGATGTGGTTACATATCAAAACAGTATTTATGAACGTTGATACACACATATTAATAAAATTAACACAACAACTTACAATTGCCTACGTATGTGCCTACATAAAAAAAATCTAAATTAAATTTGCGGTGAACTATATTTAGTGGCGCTTAAACTGATTAGATAATTATGTTGTTAGGGTCAAAACTACTCGTGGCAATTACAAAACAATCACAAAGCTTATTTAACAGAGTGTTTTTGATAAACGTAAAATTTAATCGTTACAATATTATTTGAATTCTTAACGAGTTTATATATTTTTAATTTTTCTAGTTTGAGATTTATTTAAAAAAAAAAATAAAGTTATCGGTTGAGATTTCTTTTTTAATTATTTAAACATATCGCGCAATGGCGGGTTTTTGTAAGCAAAAATAAAAAACAAATAAATCAAAAATGGTTAATCAAAGAAAAATGAAAAATATTTTTCGAAAAATAAATCAGTCTTGTGAGTTTCACCCGAACGACGATGTTTGACATTTCATCTGAAATGTTATGTTCGAAATTTATGCCATTGACAACCTAGTTTTCACTTAATTTTAGTATAGGCGAACGAAATTTTGATCGGGCGAAACTCACAATAGTCTGTAATTCCGGGAGAATACAAAATTTTAAGGCGAAATATTTTTCGGGTGAAACTCACAATAACGCTGAATATAGTATAATGATTTTGATCAAAGTTGACATTACGATGATAGCGAGGTCGAAAAAAATGGGTCTCGCAATTCTGCCTTTCTATCTGTCTGTCCTGTACCCTTTTTTGAACAGTCCTCCGACAAGTTTTTTTCATTTTTTTAGGACCAAAAATAACAGTAGGTGCCGTACAAATTTGTATAGAAAAAATTAAAATCTTATTTTTCTCAAAAACGTGTCCCAAGTAAAAAAAATCAGTATTTTTTTTTAAACAAGAAACAGTTCAACCGATTTTTTTCAAATTTTTCTTTCTTTTTATTCTATTTTTGAAATTTAAAAAAGTTTAAATTTTTTTTAATTCGAAAACTAATAGGCATTCGGCAGTTTTTTAACACTATCTGGCAGATTTTACATACAAATTATTCTAATAACCTAAAGTACCGTAAACCGGTAAGGAAAATGTCACGATTCCTTCGATTTTGATTAAAATTTGTATTTGAGCTAATATCAGTACGATCTACCATATTATTACTGGGAAAAAATTGTATCTATCGATTAAAAATTGTATCTCCCATAAAAACATTTTTTTTTGTTTTCGACTGTTTCTTTATTTGTTCAACCAATTTTAATTTTAAATTAAATTAGAAATTAATTTTTTAACTCCGCATTAATGGTAAAATATTGCGCACCAATTTTTTTTCTAAAAACTTATACAAAAATTTATTATAAAATTTTATATATAAAAATTATTAAAAAAAAAGAAAAAAACGCTATAAAATTAAAAATTATTAAAAAAAAAGAAAAAAACGCTCCAACGATTTTCAAATTTTGTTCTCATAAATTGAGATTTGCTTAAGAAATCAGATGGTGTTTATCACGTTATCAAGTTATTTCTAATTATATTAAGGGTATTCACGCAATGATGTAAAACACTGGATAAGTTTACCATTTGGTTAATGAACTGTAAAATTCTGTATGAGAAATGATTTACACAATTTGGTTAAAATTCTCCAAGGATTTCGCTGAATATAATTAACCAAATTTTTTGGGTAAACTTAATCAAACGTGATTGTGACTCGTTTGAATAAAGCTGTTACTTATACAAGAAAATATAATTAGGAAATCCACATTTTCTGATTATTATTGATCAGCATTGTTTATTTACACAAATCCATATAATGTAAAAAATATAAAATAACTTCGAAATCTGAACACGCTTATTTGTATATATTTTGAAGTTTCATATTTGACGGTTAACGAACAGCTGATTCAACTGCATTGCATTTAATCAAATGAATTAAATGGCGTTCACGCAAACTTTTGTGTAAACTTATAATTTTACTCAATTTGTAAACTTACGACGTTGCTGAATACCCTTATTAATTTTTCAACAATTTTTCAGTCTAAGCAATGGATATGTGCAAAACGGTGCTATATTTGTTCTTATAAATATGAATTCACACAATAATACCTGAAACATAACTACATTTTTGGAGTTGGCATAAAATATAGACTCCCATAGGCTATAGCTGATTTATTATGAGAGTAGATCTAAGCTATTCAGACTTTAAAACCACAGTGTGATCGCACATAAAAACAAGTTCTTGTCGACCATTTTATTTTTTTATTTTTATATGAAAAGACAACTTTTATATTATGATTTATTATTTTTTTTTTAATTTGGCAACACCTTTTCCAATGAAATTTGATTTGACAGTTGACATGACATGACATGACGGGGCGAAATATTATACCTACCCCCCCCCCCCCCAACTATTTGTTGTTTTATTTTTTTTTTAACTTTTTTTTAATTCAAAACAATTTTTTTAAAGAATTTTTGATATGCTATATTGTTTAAAATTTATAGAATCTTCAGCATAAAATTTAGTTTAATTTAATCTGAGTTACGATCTCCAATGTATTTTTGCTCTCAGTACCCACCTAATTAGCCACACAATAATGTCAACATTTCGTTGAAATTATTCTTAGCTTACAACTAAAACATGCCTGGTTTCACGAAGCTATTTTTATTGTTAATCGAGCTAATTAAAGTCTTTAAGTCTGATAATAAAGAAATACAAAATTAATCTTTAGATAAGGCTAGTTGAATAACGTTCCATGATCCATGATTGGAGATATTATAAAAGCTTATTTGAATTTATTGGCGCAAAATTTAAAACAGCCTGATGTTAAGCTTTTAACATGATATTTCTTAACAATTTTCAAATTTAATAGCTCTTTACTAAAATGTTCTTAGTTTATTCATTTTTTAATTATTACCATACTAAACATATTTTCATAATAAACTCGAGCTGAACAAGACTAAAACAATGAAAGTTCAGCAAACAAGTAACCACACAATATGTATACCATTTTCACATTCGCAAATTGTCAAAGTGACATTTGGAGTTAATTTGATACTAAAAATATAAAAAAGGCATTTGACGATTTAAAATTTAATAAAACGTTAATAAAAATATAGTACGATGCAGGATATGTAGTATGATGCTAAGGCCCAGTTTCACACACGATTAAGTATGACTTAAGTGCCAAAAATGGAAAACTAATGCTAAACTAATAATGTAAACTTATATGAATAAGTGACCCTTAAGTCTTCCAGGCCACTTAAGTTCCACTTACTCAGACAGTAAAACTGCGGCTAAAGTGCCAAAATGGGAAAATTAAGTGGCACTTATTTTGCTAAGGCCTAGTTTCGCACTCGAATTTAGTGTCACTTAAGTACCAAATATGGAAATATAATGCCCAATTTCACAATGAACACTTATCGTATTAAGTGACACTGAAGTCTCCCATATTGGCCACTTAAGTGTCACTTACTCAGACAGTTAAACTGCGCATAAAGTGCCAAAATGGTAAAATTAAGTGCCACTTATTTTGTTAAATGTGCACTGTGAAACTGGCCCTAACTCGTTTAAAATTTATAAAATCCTGTTTTTAACGTACCATCATACCAAAAATGCTTTATTGTCGTACTAAATCATCTTAAATTTTCCGTCAGTATTTTTTCCCAATTAATTCGTGTTTTGTTTTTGTTCGCTAGCCACTCACTATAACAATTTGAATTCGCTTAATTTTGAATTCCGAATCACCTGACTCAACTCGCTAACGGTAAAAGTCTACTAATTATATTAACAAGTTTTTCATTTTTCATAACTAATTTGTTCACAAACATCAAACAAACCATTTGTGTATTATGAATAACTGACTTTTAATCAAATAAGGTTAACATAATTCGATCAATATTACATAAGATTGCTACTATTTATTAAACACCCTCTAATTAAAGTATATTCCCACTTTGTTTGTACCGTATTTAAAACATATAATTTGCTACTTTAAAATAATGGTACAGATACTCGTATATGTATTTACACAGTTTGACGAGAAAAATAAAAAAAAATTATAAACAATAAGAATCGTAGATGTTGATGTTTTATACACGACGTAATCATCGTCACGTTCTCATCATAATCTGCCTCTAATCCTAACCTACATGTATATTTCATTATTCTGCTAGTTTAGTTTGTGGTGGTCATTCGAAAAAGTAATCATCGCTCGTCGGATGATGCAGATGATAATGATTCTCGCTGCGAAATGATTTATATTTAAGTTGGTATTGTTTTAACTCTGGCAAATTGAATCAATAAAATCTATATCTACACCAGTGTACACCTACCGTTTCTTCAATATTATTATCGTGCAATGTGCATATATATAGTTTTCTGAGAAACAATGTATTTCTCTTGTCCTACTATAACGCTAACATTAATTTGATCTTTGATTTGTTATAATATTCTTATAAAATGTAAATGTAAAAAAAAAAAACCTAAATACGAATAATATGTACCTAGAACAGTTTCGCAAATAATTAGTTTTGTATATAGTTGAGTCTGAACTTGATGAAATTATTTTCAAATTAAATTTGTTCTAGTTTCGCTTTGTTTGAGTCGTGAAACGGTTGATTTGATAGTGAGTGATGTGATGTGGTTAGATTGTTCGAATTGTTTTGTTTTGAAAAGATAACAGGCGGAAAAAGTGATAAAATTCAAGTTTTTAACCTTAACTTAGATATTTTATTTATATTTTTTTTCTGGAGAAAAAGTGTAACTACCTAATGGTAAACAAAACTATTTGCGAAGAATTAAAAGGGTAAGCATCTTTTCATCATATTTTATAATAAATCAAGGGATTTGAGTCGAGTGTGTGATACAGTTTTAATATACATAGTCTGACAAAATTTCTCATATGTATGTATATTTTGGTCTTAAAGCTTGTCAGAGGAACTACATATATCTAAGATCTATACAAAACGAGGAACCTCCTTAATACCTGTTACGAACATATAGGCTAAAAAATAAACGAGATGTACTATTGAAAGGCTCCCCATATTATATGAAGTTAACATGAAGTTAAAGATCGCTGCATCTGAAGTTTTTTTTTCTTTAGACTTGCAGCTCTCGATAAGTATCAACGGTATTGAAAAAATTTAAACACCAAAATGTTGAGGGCAAGTTTTTCCAGGGGCGATGTCCGTTATTTTTTTTGAATTGAACCTCTTTATATTTTTTTTAACTATGAGAGAGCTGCAAGTCTAAAGAAAAAAAAACTTGGGATGCAGCGATCTTCAACTTCATTAGTTAACAGTTTTTTTTATAAAATTTTGAAATACCACATTATTTATTTATATTTTAAATCACCTATTTCATATATAGCCAATATAAGTCAATATAGGGACATCTGAGGTCGCAAAAAATTGCGTTGTACTGATTTTTTGTGAAATTGTTAGGATAAGTCATGTTTTGGCTTATAACTTTCAAAAGGTGCAACATTACATAATGATTTACTTCTCAGGATGAATATTTTAGCCGATATTCTGCAATGAAGACTAAAACTACAATTTTGATCTTTTTAAGGAAAATTGACAAGTTTTGAAGCTCTGTATTTCGAGGACTATTTAAAATCAATATTTGGATTAATTAAGATGATATTGAAACTACTTAAAAGAAGTTTCTTTTGTGCCACCTTGTATTAACTCAAGAAAATAAGATACATACAAAAATGCCAAAACTTAAATTTAAAAAAAAAGAAAAAATTTAAATTTTTTATTTTAAAGTCTTAGCATTTCCTAAAAGTTTACCCTAAATTTTGGGCAGGGCTAAAGATTTTTTTTTATAAATTTTCTCTAAAACTATTTTTTTAAATTAAAAACATTAAGATAAAATATAGCTACACAAACCAGATTATTTTTTTTTCGTAGGAGCAATAGATATTGAGAAATACTTGCGCTAAAGTGTCAAAGTCAGCTTTATTTTATTTTTTATAATTTTAACCATCACAGCTGGTCTTAAAAACTGGGCGCGTGACGTGTTTCAACAGTAGGCCTAATCCATGGTCAAAAACCATGAAAATAAGCAATATGCAGTTGCTTCCAACTTATTCTCAGGGTGAAACCCAATTTAATTAAACTTCGGCATCGAAAAAAAAATCCAGAACAATTTGTTTTTGTACATATTTCAAAAAGTATCAAATTTTGTTCATAATAGCAATAGAATCCATACAAAACGCAAGCAAACATTTAAATAAATCTATGATTGAGATTTTTTTTGAAAGTCTTTCGCCCATATCACAGTGGTGTAAAATATTCGACGCATTTTTGTCATTTTTCCCAAAATTCGAACTCTTACTAAAATAGTTTTTTGTGTACATTTTTATTAGGTACAATTTTCGCTTTCATATTTTTTCTAAAAAACTAGATATTTGTCAAATCAAAAGCATTATTTCGAATTTAGGTTATTTTTTGGTCAGTTCCTAGGTTAGGTTAGTCAATGTTTCTGAAATAAAAAGTAGTTTTTGTAATTTTCAATTTTCTAAAACCTTAAAGATAGGTATAGCTATCTGGTTTTTAGTTTGCGATTAAAAATTAATAAGAGTATTGAAAATTATAATCAAAATTAGTATCTACTTAAATAACGTAAAATTTTGAGAACAAAATTGTTATTTGTTTTTTTTTTTAGAATTTTATTTTAAAAATTTTGAGTTTAAAAATAATTTATTCAAAAAATAAGCACTAAAATAACGTCATTTGAAATCATAAATAAAGAATGAGTTCCGGGCTTTTAAAAAAACTATAGCATAATATTGTAAGTGTTTCCGTTGTTTTTTAATATTAATTTTCTATTTTAGACCCTTTTTTTTCTTAATTTACCCCTCCTACATTAAGAGGCGGAAATATAAAGTGGCCAAATATCTTAAAATCATGTTCATATAATGTGCCAATAATTAACAAAATTATATGCTTTAATCACGAAATACATAATTTTTTAACTAACCCGCTCCACCATACAAAAAAGTAAAAACCTTAACTCTAACGATTGGATTATTTCGAAAACGGTAATTTGTATGAAGAAAAGTATTACAAATTAGTCGTTGACATTTTTTCTGTACCACTAACCATTTGAGAGATATTCCTGAAAAAACACTTTGGGGGGCCTTTAATCCCCGTTTAATTGTTAGCGGCCCTCATATCGATGGGGACTTTTGACAGTTTCTTAAAAACACCATGAGAATGCTTTATGGACTGGACTATTAATAATAATGTTATTTTTTGTTGTTATGAAACATATATGTATGCATATTTTTGTTATGAGTATAACAATTAACTTTTTATGAATCAAATGTTCATAAACTCAGTTTCGATTATGTGAGAAAGTGTTAGTGAAAAAGTTCAAATTTGGTGAGAAGTGTGTGTATGTGCAGGCTAATTAAAGTAAAACTCCTTGGTGACAGCAAAGTTCTTGTTAAGTAGTAGATTTTCCTAAAGATTTCGTACTAAATATGAATAAGCAGTTCATGTTGCAAACCAAAGCATTGTGCAATATAATTTTTATTATTTATTTTATGGAATGTGGTGAGTAGGTGGCTCCATTAGCAATATTTGACGTAATTTTAATTCCAATGACAATGGCAATTTATTGCCTGGATGGGCATTTCATTGCCAGGTTATTTCAGCTGTCAAATGTCAGTATAGAAATGGCGACCACTGTCAATTGTTTCCTTGCCCTTTAAATTCACTATTAGTTAATAATAAAAAGTTTTACTTCACTAAATTTTCCGTACTTTCGACTTAAATTTCAAATCTAAGCAAAATTCGTTCAAAATCTCGGAGAAATCATTTTAAACAAGGTGAAACGTCAAAATGTATTGCCTGGGCAATGGAAATCAGGAATATTGCCATTGTCATTGCCAAAGCATCTCCATTGGGAATATTCAAGACCATGGCAATGAGCCAAGCAATTTATTTTCTTTAATATTGCCAATGGAGCTGCTGGATTCTCGAGTAGTAAAATGTAGTATACAGTTCTATTCTGCTTTATACGATTTGATCGAAACTTTTGATTCACGTGAATATTTCATTCAATAGAATTATTTTTCCTTAACTTATTTTAAAAAATCTTCTTTTTTTCGAGTGAAAATCTTAACAAATATTTATTTTTAAAATTCACAAGAAAATCTAATGGTTTAAATTTTATTTTTATCGAAATTTACATGATATTTGGAACAATCGTCTTCCTCTGACGCAGAATACAATCTTTCACGCGAGCGTTTAGCAGAATAGGGCTATAGTTTCGAGCAACTTGAGGAAGTAAAAGTTTCAAGTAACAAATTTCCTGTTTAAAATTAACAGTATTAGACAGCTAACTAACTGTAAAAACATCCCACGCCTAATGCAGTAAATTATATTAATTGCATCAGTCTTTATACGTCAATTTACGTCATTTATTATTTTAAGATAAAAAATGTATACGAAATAATTAAAGTGTTTAATTGACTTGAAATTATTATTACAGTTAGATTTCTAGTTTTTTTCAATCGTTGCATATGAAACTATAAATTAATTCTGTCTCCCTTCACCATCATTAAGTTTTAAATATAGTATGTTTGAAATAATATTTACCCTCAACATTTTGACTTTTTATACGATTGCTAATAATAAATTATAAAATAATGTAAACAAAAATTTTGCCATCACGAAACCATTTTGCCAATGATGACGCCACATACCAGTTCCCTAACGTCGCGTCAGTTTGTCTCCCAGTTTAAGGTTATTCACTTTTAAATAGTGATATTGGCATAGGTAAACTTCTGGAATAAAAACATAGAACTTAAAAAAGCAGTTCATAAAGCTTTTCCTATAAAGCCCTTGCAAAAAGGGTAGGTTATTATTAACATTGCACTGAAAACGTTAGTTCAAATTGAAGCATGAAACATACAACCTTTTTTTTTATTGAAATGCCATTCACTCTATAAGGTCAAGTAATGGATTTATTAAAAAATGGAATTTAATAAGATGTGCTAAAATTATCATCTTTTATTGTTTGTAATTTTTAGTGTAAGTAGTTGACAAGAATAAAATGTTTTGTTTTTTCTTCAAAAATAATTTGGAAAAAAACCTGAGACGAACTGATTTATATCGAATATTTTAGGCTTAAAAATGTTTAAATAAGTATGTACTGCTGTCAAAAAAAACTTCATTAAGGTGAACCTATAAATTGCAAACTTAAGAACATTTTTTTTCGTATTTAAATATGTAACCTCAATGATACCGAAAAATCGGTATTTTTGTTCAAGTTTAGAATATGCCTGTTTGGTAACATTTTTTTCAACAAATTTTCCGAAACTGATTTTTTTTTCCTATGAGTTTTGAAAGCGAATTTTGAAAATTTGTGCAAATCTGCTTTACCAAACGGACCTAAGCAGCGTTAATGAGAGTTTCGCCCGAAAAATATTTCACCTTCAAATTTTTTGTTCGCTCGGAATTTTAAAAGCTTTTCAGCCTTATTGTGAGTTTCACACGGAAAATATTTCACCTTAAAATTTTTTGTTCGCCCGGAATTTTAAAAGCTTTGAAGATATTCAGCCTTACTGTGAGTTTCACCCGAAAAATATTTAACCTTAATATTTTTTACTCGCCCGGAATTTAAAAAAAGCTATTGTGAATTTCGCCCGAAAGAAATTTCGTTCGCCTCCTTTAAATAAGTGAAAACTTAGGCTGTCAATGGCATTACATTCCGCCCGAAATGAATGTTCACAGTAAGGGGAATTTTGCGAATGTGAAATTTCTGGTGAAATTTACATTAGGCGAAAAGTGAAATCTCAAACTTTCACAATAAAGCTGATTGTGAGTTTTGCCCGAACGAAATTTCGTTCGTCAGCTAAAAATAAGTAAAAATTTTAGATGTCAATGGCATTACATTCCAACCAAAATTAATGTTCACAATAAGGGGAATTATTCGAACATGAAATTTAGGGTGAAACTCACAATAATAATGTTGTTCGGGTGAAACTCGCAATAAGGCTGAATATCTTCAAAGAATTTGATGTGATGGAACGATTTTTTGGCAAAATAAAGGGCTTAACAGTAAAACGTTTAAAAGAAAATTCCAAGCCTATAATTTTAAACTCAACAAGAAAATAAATTAATGCTCGAACAGTCGTATTAATTAGATTTTCTTAGAACACTTTTGTGAAGTTGTCCAGTTAATCACTGTCTAAATAGTTGGACATCTACTTATTTATAAACGCTTTTCAACAGTTGTCAAAATAATGACCTCATTTAGTTACAGACATTCCTGTAATCTGTAAATTTTGTGAACTTTTGGATACGTTCAATGAACATTTCATTTATTTGAACACAAATTTTGAATTCGTGACAAGAAACTTGCCTTTCTTTTTTCATTGAACTTACTCACTCAACATTAAGAATAGAAATTTATTTGAACAACCAATTGCAGTGTCTTTGTTAAAAATTCGGTGAAAAATGTTTATAAATAAGGTTTTGAATTTAGACAGCTGTCTAAAGTTAGACCTACTTTAGAATGGGTTTAAAAGTAAGACTAAAATGTTATATAAATTTCATCACTGTTATGATATAAATTTAAAGGTTTTAACTAAAACTATCATTTTGTTTTATAATTTATACATTGAGTTTTATACAGAAACTTAAGCGACGAATTTTTCGACCTATGGTCTTATGGGTGGAACCACACTACAATGGTTTAAAATTGAAATTTTATCTTATGTTTTATTTTTGAAAAATAAACAACAAAAAAAATGTGTAAATGTTGACACAAAACATGGCATTTGGTTGTTTTTATTTTTAGATCGCTCTCTGTTTATTCGAATGAATTTTGGTGCTGATATTATTTTTAGTATCTCAACACTGTGCTCTGATGTAGACAGTTTGGTGTGGTATTTTTTTTTACTTTGCTGTAACTTTAAATTTGAAGTGCAATCAATTTAAATTCTTTTGATTAAAATATTTGATTGCATTTTATAAAGTTTACTTTGCTCTTCATAATGTTACCTATATTTATGATGAATATATTTTGATTCAATCACTAACGAAATTATATGTATATAAATGACGACATGAGTTAAATGAAGACTGAGTTCCAAATTATTTGTATACCTATTTGTGGTTTCATATGGCATAGTGGAATTCTGCGATAAAAAAAAAAAACAATACACTTTTTGATAAATGAGACAATTCGACCTCTGAAACAGCTAAAAAAAAATCTACAAGAAATATGCTGGACATTAACAATCGAACTGCGAATAACCCATTTTATATTTTTTTCACTTAAAATGCTTAAAAGGCATTTGAATATTTTGTGTGTAGATATTATACCACTTGATTGAGGTCACTGTGAGTCGCACGCCTTGCAAGTGCGTTTTGCTTGTTTTTTTTAATAAATTACTCAACAATTTGGGTCTGCAAAAATATCGAAGGTTAAAAATTACATGAGCAGATCAATGCATTTTGGGAGCCTTAAACATTATTTAATGTTATCTAAATTAAGTTGCAATTTTAGTTTTTTCTTGCTCTATATAGAATCTTTTGGCTTCGTGTACAAAAAAAATTCGAAGTTTTAATCAAAATCAAAAATTAAAACTACAGTGATTGAGAAGTCCGAAAAAGTGAGTTTCGCCATACTGTCCATGGGCCAGTGTGTCTCTATGTCCGAAAGTCTAATATTATTATAGCTAATCGGTAGGACTGATTTACTTCAAATTTAGTATCGAGCATAGTAATGTGATTTCCTTATAGAAGAGAAATTCAAATTTTTGTTTTAGCTCATCTAGAACGGGTAGCTCCTATGCAACGATTTTTATGGGAAATATGGTTTTGACGTTTTTGAAAAAATTGCCTTGCTTTAAAATGATAATTTAATGGTTGTTTTATAACTTTCAATATTCAGAATTCTTATTCTGACGTCAGATTCAAATACACCAACTAGAAAAATTAACAATATTTAAAAAAAAAGTATTTTCGATTAACTATTTCGAAATTCTTACCAAAAATTTAAATGTCAACTTTTTATTGTCAAAATTGTCAAATTTCTATCAAATTTAACCAGTTTTGGTGCAAAAATCATTTTCAATAAAAACTAAAGACATTAATGTCTACACAAATTTGTTGGAAAAATTGCGAAATATTTTAGACTTGCTTTTTTAAATTAAGTACCTACATATTATCTGCATTGACATTACTTTTAATTCAAAATAATATTTTTAAGCGCATTAGAATAATTTTTTTAGGTTATAAGAAAATTGATACGTAGTTTATTAACGGATTTTAAAATAAATTAAAAATTTAAATAAAATTAAAATTACACATTGTAGCAAATATTTTAAGCCAAATTAAACATTAGTTTGGCTAAACTCTTAGCTTTGAAGGGGCTTTTGTATAAATAATGAATTTTTTTTTCCATACTCTGACCCAAATTGTTAAGTTCCCAGTTCAAACACAAAAAAAATTAGCTGTACCACTGAATTCACCATCCCCAAATCATTAAGTTTATTGAATTTCATTAATTTTTGTCAACAATTGTCATGGGAAATGATTTTTATCACAAAATTCAACAAACGGCCCACTGTGCGGCTAACTGCCTTGCTCACTTTTCTTATATTTGAATTTTCTTATTCAAATTTTTTAGACAAATATTTTTTAACTAAGCTATCTAAACCTTAAGCATGTTAAGCGCAATTATTTACGCCCACTGCCATGCCCACATTTCGTATATTTTAATGTTCGTATCCTAATTTAACGTCTATATAGAAAGTTTAAAATTTAGTAATTGAGCTCTTTTGAACTATGAAGTATGACATCTGTACTTTTTTTTGTAAATCCACCTACAACCACGCCCACTTTTTCAACATTAAAGTTTTCTCGTTGTTTAACGGCCTTTAAACATTTTAGTAAAATTTAAATTTTCGAGATAGCGCAGTATATTTTAATATTTAAAAAAAACGAATGTGTTTTTAATTTACAGCCTAAGCACCTTATTTTGGGTAATAATTTGTTTTCAATATTTAGGAACAGTGAAACTATCCATTTACTCATAAAATTGATAGTTTATTTAGTGATCAATGAACCTACCTATACTCTTTTGGGTTTCTCTTATTAATTAAAATACCAATCCCCATCGTCTATCACCCAAAATTTCAAAACACAAAAGCAATTGACAGAAACATACACATGACACACAGAACAATAAAGTCCAGCTGTTTGAGTAGAGATAAATTCAATCAATTTGCGCAATGTCAGGGGTTTCTCTCACTCAAAAATTGGGCAAGCCAAGTCCAATTATTTTTTCCTCAGAATTTTGACAGCAAAGCTGAGAAATTTCGCTGAGAAATCCTGTTCATGAATAACTGAGATTGCCGAGATCTCCGAGATCTCATTTTCCTGAACATGTCTTATTTCTTATAAAAGTGCAGTAGTATTTTTAGGTCATTTTTTGACAGCTAACCGATATGATAAAATTGCCACCAAATGGTGTTTTTTTTGTTTCCTCAACGCACAACGGACCAACTGATGATGATGAAGATTAAGAGGCCTCCACCCAAAATGTCGAAGTCAGATTCGAAGATTTTTATCTTCGAATAAAAAACGACAGTAAAAAAACTCACCCCTAACAACATGTTTGAACTTCGAACAAACATCGTTCGAATGGCATATGAAACAACAACAAAAATTAGAAGCTATACGTTCACAGCGCATACAGCGATGTTTGTTTTTGTTGCTTTGCACTATACTTTTACTTTGTTATGAAGAAGAAGATGCAGTGCAGGTATAGATTTTTATTTTTTTTTTTGTTCAATTTTTCGTCTTGGGTATAGGGAGTAAAGTGTTTGTAAATGTATTCGTGTGTTGGAAAGGTATATTATGTGTTGTTTTTGCTTTTGTATCGTGGTGCGCGAAGAGCTATTTGAAGAAGTTTTTTCTGTGGAGGAAAACTTGTGTTGAAATTTTTTTCTCAATAATATGCATATTTTATTTTTTTCATTTCAAATTATTTGTAGGTCACTTTATTGGAATGGGGTAGTTTTGTTCAACTTGAATGATTTTAGATTTTAGGATATTGTTATGGTAGGTAAAGGATAAAGTATGTAGGTAGGTATGTACCTACAATATGCATTTGTATGTTTGATTTACTAAGAAGTGATTATTTAATTTTAGGGTGTTTTTTACTTTTTGTGTGGTTTCAAGAGTTTTTTTTCTTCTAGGTAGGTAGGTATTTGAGTGTAGGTAAAAAAAGCGATTCGGAAGGTATTTGTGATTTTATTTGATTATGAAGATGTAGGTAGGTATTATTTGTTATAAATTCCCGAATTACATACCAAAAATAGGTATCGTTTCTTGACGAAATTATTAAATAAATACGAATACCTACCTACCTATTGTTATAGATATAATTGGTAGGTACCTGTAGGCTGTAGGTAGGTAGGTTATGCACTAAAAATAAATAGGTATGTAGATAGGTACATACTTACTGTCAAATAACTTTCGACTAGGTAGATACCTATACTTTTTTTGAAAAATAAAAACAAACAATTAAAAAAATTAAATTTTCTTCCTTAGTACGTAACTTAGGCGCCAAGAAATGATAACGGTTTTTGTAGAACAGTTCAATACAAGCATTTTTTGTAATGGGAGGGGGCTCTATCTCCCCCGTTTGGGCAGGAGGGGCAAATTTATAAAAACAAAACTAAATAATGAAAAAAAATATTAAAACATAACGGTATTATTAACAATTAAGTATTATACCTATATTTAAAGCCAATACTCTGTTCTATTAGTACATTTAAAATGTTCAGGTATGAAAATGTAATGCATTCTAAAAAATTCACATTACCTAGGTTCTACCGTGCGACTGCAGCAAATTAATATAATTTCTTAAATTGTATGTATTTTGAAATAAATGGGTTTAAACATTTTTTTTCATTTTTTCATAAATATTTTGAGTTTGCAGGCGAATATTTCAAAAAAATTTGATATAAATAATTTAATTCAGATTTAAGATTAAAAAACAAATTTCTGGCTTTCAAAACCAGTATATTATTTCATTGTAAATTTTGCCGTTGTTTTTTAATAATTTTGTTCTCATTTTAAACCATTTTTTTGTAAAATAGAAAAAAAATAAAACACTTGAATGTTTTTTGTTGCATCTCAATATGACAATTTTTCACAAAGGCACAGCTCTTGAAAATACTGCATTTATCTACAAAAATCTCTCTACATGAAAATGGTCCCAAAATTGTTGGATTTTTTCATAATAAAAAATGGCCCCATTTCCAAATAGGAAAAATTGCCCCTAAAATAATGAAAAAAGACCCCAAAAATTTAACCATAAAAATTAAAAATAACCCCACAAAATTTGTATGTAGGTAAAATAACAACAAAAGACGTCGATTTATGTATGTTGTTCGGATTGATTTTTCATAGTTTTGGAGCATTTTTTATTTTCAATTTTCGGTTTGGGATGAGACTTCATTATGAAAAAATATACCCCAATCTTCCAATCTTAAATAAATATGTAAATTTATTTCAAACCAAGTATTAAAAAATTTAAACAGTTCATTTTGATTTATTTAATCATATTAACGCACGATATTTTTACATTTTTTAAAATTAAAAAGTTCAAATTATTTTTATCATCATGTCACCCTAATTCAATAAATGTAAGACAATGTTGGTGTTGTTGTTTTACACATATATTTTTGGGTTCATTTATCATATTTGGTTTCAAGCAATTTGAAATTTTGGGCCTTGTTTCATCTTATTTGCATTTTAAAAATTGGGCGATTTTTCATTGTGAAAAAATGCCCCCATTTTGGGGTCAGTTTTAATTTGTTATTCAAGATTAAAAAAATGTATGGGGCCTTTTTTTGTAATGAAAAATTACCCCAAAATTGCGTTTTTCCTTCATAGTTCATATTATTTATTTTAATCATGCCACGGGAAATGTCCTAAAATAAACTTTTCGTATATGTATAGGTTTATAAATTTTTTTTTAATTCGGTAGCGGGCAGAAAGCGGTTTCTAAATAAAAAACCCTTTTTTGAAAACAATTAAAAACAATTTTTAAAACACCATTGTTAACAAAAATTAAATGAAAATTTGGGTATTGTACATAATATGAAAATTAAAAATGGTGACTTGAAGATTCATTTTGATAAAAATTGATATCAAAGTTCGAATCAGCGCGAAAAATCATTTTAAACAGATGTGTATGTAGGTATATGCTTTATAAAAAAATATCCATGTTTTTTTTTTTAATAAAAAAAATGGTAGGTACATATACATAATATGTAGCGCTAACTTGATATTTAGTTAGCATTACACTTTTAGAAATTAAAAAACTAAGTAAGCAATTGTAACTTTTTTTACTGTATCTAAAGAAGTTGCGAAAAGAAAAAAAATATAAAAATTTTTTGGGAGAAATTTAAAATTCAATTTCAATTCAAATTTATGTGATTCCATAAAATTGTTCATGTTAGGTACCTACTTACATATTTACATGAATGACTTGCTTATTTTGTAAATTTCTCACTAGTTGCCATTTTTTAACAAACTTTCCCCTTAGTTTTGGTTGTTTTCTACCCATTTTTTCACTGTTTTTCACTTCACTGAGAAAAAAAAATATGCAAAAAATTGCATCACATCACCAGACCTACCTCAAACTCTTGTTCAGGCCATACAATACAAGATACATTTCACTCACATTAGGGGTATTCCCGATCCGATGCAAACTGGTCTTGCATCATTGCAAAAGTGCAAAGTTTTTTTTTACAATGGGGTTAGGGTATAGCAATTTTACACTTTTGCATTTTTGCAATGATACAAGACCAGTTGCATCGGATCGGGAATACCCCTATATTATCTATATGTCTTACCTATAATTATTATCTTGTCGATCATGTTTGATTTCCAAATTTCAACCCTGCTATGAAGCAATGCAAACAAAATGTCGTTCGGTTTATTGCTCCGGTATAAAGCTTATTGTATCTAACACCTGTATCTACCCCACTCCTGGTTTCTTTATTATGATAGGTGTTCACTGTTCAATGAATACAAAAATGGACTTTGGTTTATTTTTTTTGGAAAATCAAATCAAAAAAAATCTTAGCTTAAAAATATTTCTTTGTATTCTATGCTAATAAAAAAAATAATAAAAAAATCCTGATAGCATAAGCTTCTTGGACAACACAAATATGGTACCTACCTACCTACCTACCTCACATTTCATTCTCATAATAAAAAAAATGGAAACCAAATTCTCATATTTTTGCTTGCTCATAACTATTTTGTCAGTAGTTGAAATTATAATTTACATAGATTCTGTTTACAAACGACCTTCGCATACAAACAAAAATCAGTTTGACTTGACCTACAGACATTTTTTTCTCTTTATTTCTTTTTGACATTACCCACAAAATAAGTGGATATAGCTATATGGTAGAGCGCAGCGCTCGCTTAGCAGTACCCACAAAAACACTTTTTTTTATTTCATTTTATCATCAACACATTCTCATTCTATAATGCTGCCTCTGGTTCATGTTTGATTCGATCTACAACATTCATTTTCGAAGAAAAGCCATCATGTGGCAGCTAGATTTACTAAAAATTCGAAATATTTGAAAATAACGACTGTTTATTGCAAAACAGACCTTTGAAAAATTTGTTATTTCTAACAAAATTTAAGTTTTTGTGCTAGTTTTTTTTAGTGAATTTGTTTATAAGAAATTTTTTGTCATTATGAGAAAGTTTTGGGTTATTAGGTTTATTTCTTGTTATTTAAAAATACAATTGAAAAATAGAAAATTTGTCACTTTTCAAAAGCAAATATTTCAAAAAAAAAGGATCAAATTCAAAAATCGGTGCCCAAGGCATTGAAGCCCTAGTCAATACCTTTAAAATGATATACATTTTATATATGTACTCCTCTCCTGTTCTGAAATCGTTAAGCATCCATTTGGCAGTTTTGCGTGATTTTTATAAAACCTCTTACTGGATTTTTGAAATAAGACGAAAACAAAATCCAAAATCAAAAATATAGCCCCAAGGCTTTGAAGCCAAAATGTCATTCTTTCATATGCAATTTAAATTTTGGCCATATATGGTCCCGTGGCGGAGATCCTTCGGAATCCATTTTGCCAATTTTCCATATTTCTCAAAAATTTGGGTAGAGGCCTCTTAATTCAAGATTTTTTACTCCAGAAACAATTTTTTTAATTAACAAATTTGAATATTTATTTAACTGTTGAAAAAAGCTCTCAGAAATACCAGAATAACTTATTTAAATTTATTTGTCCGGCCGTTTTTAAAAACTTCAAATCACCGTCAATTTGATCGTTATTTTTCATTTACTTTCCAAACATACCCATTTCTACCAGTTTTTGCCCGAAAGACTGTCAAAGTTCATAAAAAAAAATTAAACTGGTAGAATCTGTCAGTTTCGGGCAGGTAAGCGAACAGACCTATTTCTGTCAAACATGCAATCGTTCTTTTGTACTAATATCTGTTTGATCAACGTCAGTCAATTTTCTTCCAAACGCAATTATTGACGTTTACGAACACGCACATTGGATTTTCAATATTTTTGTCGTCAACTCGATTTATTTGCTGATGTTATCGAAAATTATCAGCCTTATTGTGAGTTTCACCCGAACAACATTTCACACGTAAAATTTGACAATTCACTTTTCGTCTACATTTGAGTTTCACCCGAAATTTCATGTTCGAAAAAGTCTCCTTATTGTGAACATTAATTTCAGGCGGAATGTAATACCATTGACAACCTAAATTGTCTCTTTTTTTTAGTCGACGAAAGTAGTTTCGTTCGGACGAAACTCAATAGGTTTTAAAATTCCGGGCAAACAAAAAATTGCAAGGTGAAATATTTTCCAGTTGAAGCTCACAATAAGGCTGTATGACTTTAGCAAACAGCATTTTCGAAAATAATACTTTTACATACACATTACGTTTGGGTTTTCGAACAGCTTTGGAAATTTGGGTCTCATCTTGCAATTGAATTTTTAATACAAATGACGTTTTTGAAAACGGCTTAAATATAGGTATACCAAATATGTCCAACCATTCAATGTACATTGTACAGTGGATGTTATGATTCAATTAATTTTTGAAGTTTAGCTGTTTGTACCAAACACAACAGATATATCGTCCTATCTTACGAACTGACGCAACAGTTTTTTTTTTTCACATTTTACAGAAACGCTTTTTAAAAACGTTGGATCTTGTTAAAACGATTTTTTTCTTATGTTTTGTAAACTGCAGGATTATTATTTTTGAATTTATTGATCAGTTGAATGGTTTAAAGAAAAAATATAGCTAAAATATGCATTTTTCTTAAAAAAACAGTTACTTCAGTTCTTGAGATGAGGGACGATATGTAGATACATACATATTTATGTTTTAATGATACCTATCTACTCTTATTTTTACCATTTTTTTTAAAGGCCAATAAACGTTTCGAAACGTGATTGAAATAGGATTTGTATTTTTTTTTTTACTTTTTCCCAACATCTTATGCCTAAAATGAATTTGTTTTATAAATTATTTAAACCGTAACTTCCATAATGTCTATAAAATTAATTCGATTTATTTTGTGTTCGAAAAATTTGTATTCATGATCAGAATAGAAAATAATGTCCCATAGAAATAAAAGTTCTAGATAAATAAAAAAAGTGTACCTACCTACCTCTTTCAAGAAAGAAGAAATTAAACATTTTCAATTTTATCAATGAAGCAATGAAATGAATTTATATACATTTAGGATTATGTACATTTTTGTATACATACCATGCATACAAATTACATACTATGAATTAGAATAAAAAAAGGAACTTCAATGAATTGAATCAATTTGAATCAAATGGTTATAGACATTGTGTAATCTTTTTCTTCACCTTCAGATTCAGATTCACTCTTAAAAATTGAAAAAAAGAATGTGAAAGTCTTTTTAAATGCACTAACAGTGTGTTGTTGAAGGTCAGCTTTATTTTGAAAGACGTTACCATTTTCAAAAAGTGTTGCCAGTTTTGAAAAAAATAGTACCTCAGTATCTACGTTCAAATTTCTAATATATATTGAACCAAATCACTTGGCAATTTTACTGCGCAGCTCTCTTTTAATTTCTCTGCAGATACACAAAAAAAATACGAAAATCATTGAAAATCACTGAGTTTTGCTTATAGTTTCGCCCACTTTACTCATTAAATATCTTGCGCAGCATTTTTGTTCCCTTAAATCCTCTCTCTGCGCAACCGACCATGGCCAAGTGATTTGGTTCAAGCCATACTCACTTTGAATGAAAAAAATATTAATTTTAAATGGATGTCACAGAATCTTGAAAAATTCCAAAAATCAAAAAAATATATTTTTTAAAAAATATTTAAAAGCTCTTCATACAAAATTCTATCAAAATCCGTTGAACCGTTTTTGAGAACTGAAAAAAATGTTTATATGATGTTGGACTTTAAATTAATTTCTAAAAAAACATGTTTTTGTAAAACAAGCAAGAATTTCCTTAATTATTTAAATAAAGTTATCAGGAGGTGCCATTCAAAACCATTTTTCCGAAAGTTTTGTTTCACCAATAGATCGAAGTAAAAAAAATTTTGGAGCTATTTTTGAAAAAAAAATAATATTCTCGTTAGATACCTATCTGATTTCCTTTTATCACAAGTAATATTTAACAATCTTAAATTTTTGAATAACGATATCTATACATAATATGTAACTCTTGCATGGTTGCGTTTTGCATGTGATAACTAATTTGTATAGCATTTTATCAAGATTTATTTTTATCTTATAACTTAGACATTTTATTTTCATAAAAAAAAGCTTTTACGTCTGTCTGGTTTATTCATGTTACTACACACGCTATCCGAGTAATTACATACCGGCAAGTTGCAATTAAACTATTTTTTTAAGTATACATAATTCAGACAGGTAAAGCGGTTTTATGGCCAACAATATTGTAGAATTGCAATGCAAGATTGTTAAAGGGGTGAATATTGTTAATGTAATATATCAACGCCGCGCTGTGAAGACCACAGATGTTCTAGCAGTTTACCTTGACTTTGTCGTATGTTTATTTTTTCTGTTCTTTTTACAGACAGGAAGGAGAGAACATAAATTATAGTCTTATATTACGGGCCAACATGCACAAAAGTCATTCACCGTAATTGAGAATATGTATAAGGGTAACATGATGATTTGCAAAAATAATATTTGCCAAATACAGTGAGGTGCAATAATAAAAAAACACCTTATAATTTTTTATATTTTTTATTTTATTTATATTTATCTTTATCTTTAGTTTATTTTATTTTATTTTATTTTATTTTATTTTATTTTATTTTATTTTATTTTATTTGAATTTGTTAATATTGAACAATAAATAGCTATCTATGAATTTTTTATACGAAATACGGAAAGGTTGAAAATTAATTTTTAAGAGGAAGATAAGCATTTTCATATTCGATATCGGAAATAAATTATATCACTTTTTAACATAACCTCTCACATACCTGTGTACCACCGAAAAAACCTTATTTTTGCCCAGCCCAGTTCGGGCGACATGTAATAATCACGCCTTGCGGCGGCATCGATTTTTTTTTTTAAACAAAAATAATGTTAATATGGCAATTCTTTTATTAGATTTGACAGATAACCAAATTTTCTTGCATTCAATAGAAACCTGCCGCTAACAAAAACGCACCATCTGATAATGAAGTTGACCATTTTCGAAAACGTCATTTGCGTCAAAAATACAATTGCAAGGTTCTTAAACGCAAACTGCAAAAGTCAACTGTTCGAAAACCCATTAGGAAATTTATATGCAAAAGCATTATTTTTTATAACCGCAATTTTCTAAAGACGGTTGCATATTTGACGATAGCATAGATATTTGTGTCAAAAAATGAAGATCATTTGACAATGAAATTGATTTGACGTTTTTGAAAACGACCATTATGAGAAGGCTGACCAGACGTCATCTTCAAAGAGGACAAGTCCTCTTTTTGACCTAATAAACTTTTGAAAATATAAGCAATTTGTCCTCTTTTTTAAGGTTTATCAATTTAAATTTTTTTCGTGAAACAAAACAACAATACAAAATTTATTTTGGTGTGAAGACGGTCTTAAAAGTATTTTCAAAACTAAAAATTAAACTTTGAATCAACTCATTCCTAAATCACAATAAGTATAACAATATGTCTCGTATTCAGTTTTACAACTATGGATATATTTTAAAGACTCCCGATATTTTCATTAATGGAAATAAGGTGAATGATGAATAAAGGGTTTCCAAAAAATTCACGCAGAAAGAAAATGAGCTTTATGGATGAAAATGATTTTGTTCCAAAATCACCGGCAAACTTTCATGTTGTTCTTTCGTGTATAGCGTTCCATTTTTAATAACCGTCAACTGTCAGCTGTCAACCTGTCATTAATTTTTTTATCAACAAAATGTCTGTACTGAACACGACTAACAAAACATTTATGGAGTTTTCGATTGGTTGCCCAGAAGCCTTCTGAACCCCACTTCTCGATAAAAGAGCAAATGCTTTTGGACTTGAATTCAGAATCGAAACCGGAAGCACTAAAACTTCAGAATCGATAAAAGCGTTCGATTGGCATTTCTCTTCCGAATTACCAATCAAAAATACCATTTTAATTTTTCCGACAATACATTCCAATGGATCAAAATATTTTTCACTAACAATCATCTGTCAACCGTGTGAACTGAAAATTGTACATTGTATGGTATAGTAGGCTACTGTCAGCAGTGTAAAAGAACGTTTTTTAGGTTATGTTTGATATTTAATACAACAAAATAAAAATTTCCAAAAAATAAGTTGAGATAAGAGTATTTATTTTTCAACGTCTTTTGGACTACAATCCATTATAAGTACGATTTAGAAATAATTGCACAATGCACATGTATGTATTGCTAAATACTTCCAATTTTCGGCTCCATTGTGTTTTTATCTGGTTCAATACGAATTCAAAAAAAAAAAATCCCCATTCAAATTGTATGATGTTTAGCTGGGTTATGTGCGGACAATAAAAAAAAACCAAATTCATTTTTATAAATTTAAATATACATAATGATATTTTAACTACTCTGATTAGTTACTTTTATCAAATAAAAATATAAAAATTAGGAAATCTAAAAATTAACTATCATTAACAACATTATAATAGACTAATTTATTCTAACTATTTTATACCATTCCAAATTTTATTCAAACTTTATTTCTTTTGTTCATTTTCTTTTTATTGCTACTGTCATTTCTATAGTCAAAGTATCTTATTATTATTTACCATTTTACCATTCAATAAAAAACATTCTTCATTCAACGACCATCATTGTGTTTCACTTATTTTTATTTTCCATCAGTGCCATCAACTTGTTCACCCTTAAGAACAGAGGCAGATTTAAGAATCGGGTGGCCCTAAGGATTTTCAAAAATGGGTTCACTTTGCATACTTTTATTTTTTTTTTATTTTAGAGAATGAATGTAAATGCTTACTTTAAATTAGATATACGTCTTTTCATTAAATTGGTTAAAAAACTCTTAAAAACAATTCTGACGTGGAGTGTCAAATTTAAAGAGATTTGAAAACACTAAAAACAATTTATATAGGGCTTTTGTGTGATAATTTTAAAAACTAGTTTAAGCTGTTAACAGTGTTTTAACAAATTTAAAAATAGAGAACCTAGTCATTAATTTTTTTTTTTTGAAATATGTCGCCCTTAACATAAAATATTTAGCGCCCTAGACAACAACCCATATGGCAAACTCCGCTACTGACCAATTACTCGCAACTCGCACTATTTTCCATGTCTTCTAGTTTGCTCACGCTGCTGGCTGGTTCGCTGCTACCGCTGAATATACATACATCATCATAAAACAGAACTAATTTATTTGACTCAATTCACGGTTCAGATTGAATGAAACGCTCAGAGCCCCCTGGCCCAAAGTTCCATCCATAATATTTATACATTGTACAATTTTCCGGTGTGGGATTTCAGTTTCGTCGTGTGGTGTTGAACCCATAGTCAGTCGTGCAACAACGTTCATGCCCATAGCAACAGCTGTTTGGTAATGTGTTCGTTTTGCTCTCTCCCTCTCCTCGCAGAGCCATCATATTATTATTATTATTATATGTGTGGCAATGTTAATCGATAAATAAATAAATCCAACAATAATATTATGAAAAAAAGTGCAGTTTTTTTCGAAGTAAACTTTTGTTCGTGGTCGACGATAGACTGTTGGTATTTAACTCGGAGCTTGCAATTCAAACATTAAAAAAGTATCAAATTTTAATAATTTTGTGATCTCTAAATAAATGCATAGCAGGAGTATGTTGTGTTTTGTTCAAGGAATCGCCGGGATGAATCCTGATGGAAGAAAACTTAGTATCGATAAAGAAAAATCACCGCGTAAGCGACACATGGTTAAGGCAAGGTAAATTATATGTTTTTTTTTTTAACAGTGGATAATTATAGTTTTGTAAAGAAAATCATAAACGAGCGCATAATGATGGATTTACACGACACGAGCTGCCATATTTTTTGCCATTTTTTTCCCTTGTTTGTCATTAAACACAATTATGACAATAATTGACTACAATATGACAGAAATAATGACATTTTGTGAGTAGTAAAAGTCCAGCATAAGTCAATTTGAATTAAGAGTTAAGATTCGGAAGGTTAAATGGTTTAGTTGTTTCAGAAGCACCACAAATGCTGTCAAAATGGCTGAAGGGTAAAATGAAGAAGCTTAAAAATAACTTTCGATACCTTCAAATGTCTTTTTTTGAACGCGACATCATGATGTGATAACGTGGTTCTGTGCTTATCCATCGATTTATGACTTGGAAGTAATTAAGTTCCATATCTTCACAATTAAAGATTTTGAACTGATTTTATCTGATCGGATAAGAAGCATAATATGTATATACACGGTGAGTGATATGAAGTGTAAATATATCAAAAGGCTTAAATACATATACCTTGTTTATCTGTGAGCATGTTTGATTGAGCTTGTGGAAAATTTTTTTCAGCAATTTGATTCTTTGGTATTTTTTAGTGCCAATCTTGCTCTTTAAAATGTCCCAAAAAATGAAGTCCAACGGATTTGCATCCGGAGAATTTGACAGCCATATTGAAAATTGTATCGGGAATCTCTCGAGGGGAATTTCGTTTCACCAGGTATATTTTATTTCCCCGAAAAATGTTCGGCCATCGTGAATCTCCCCCGGAATAAATTTCCCTAAAAAAAATCCCATGAAATGACAGCTATAACTTTCCCTCGAAGATTTTTTCCCGATACCAATAAATTCCTAGGGAAACTTTTGGATCATCATTCATGTTCCCAATTTTTGAAGAAAGGAAATTTTCGCTTCATGTGACAGTGCTCAGCATTGCGGAAATGTCTTTTGCTGTAGCCGAAATGTTTGCAATCTCGGGGCTTTTAATTTGACATCGATGATCAATTTTCTGTTGCGTCAACTTACCCTGCATTGATCTTCTTCTGGGTTGACTAATGAGTAATGACTAATATAAAATTTTTTTAAATGTTTTTTTAATCCATCAACTTCTTTGTGGAATTTGACAAATGATGACAAACGCACTCAAATAATAACTGTCAGTGTCTAATGACATTTTTGTTTGTTCGATACTCTTTGGGGGTGGTATGCATCCAACTCATTGTCATGTATGTAAGTTCTTTCAACGTTGAAAATCAATAAATGACTTTGCTATTCAAAAAGTGCAACCATAGATACATTCATATACCTACGCCCACATGCACAGCTTTAATTACATCGTTTGAGAAGTTTTTTTTTTTTTTTTTTTGTGTTGTATAGTATAATTTATCAATGTAAATATACTGACTATATTTTTGAGCTTAAGAGTAGGTACACCATAAAATAATTCTCAACCCTCCAGATTTATTCGTATATTTCTTGAAATAAAGCAACCAGCAAACAGAAAAATGAATGTATAAACTTTCTGCTCATCTTTACACGAAACAATAACAAAAAAGTGATTATAAAATACTTTGTTATTAATTATTATTTATACACAAAATAAAATTTTATTTTGTTATTGTTTGCGTGTTAAAATTTGCTGAGCTGACTATAAACTTTTTTTTTTAAACACGGCTTTTATATTAGCTAATATTTTCTATAATAAGCAATTAGTAATATGTAATTGAATTAGTACTATTTTACCCAAGAAAATATGAATTTACATGTAAACAAATATGAATTTATAGTTTTAGGGTTCACTGGTCAAGTTTTCAAAACGTTTTTAGCAATAAAAAGAAAAATTGTCAAGTTAACCCCCAAATTTTAGTCAGTAATCAATAAATAATAAATTAGTTGTTTCAATATAAATCTACTTTAAATATTTGATATTAAACCTCCATATATGAAGCATAGTTTTAGATCTCACTTTTTTTCACGGCTGACTTGTTACATGCAAGTTTTTTGTATGGCTCTTTCTTTAACATTTATGTTTTTGGTCTGATCTCACTCCTTTTTGCAAAGATTTGTATTTTTATTTAGCTTTGAGAAAGTGGGTGGATACCATGTCCCTACATGTAAAACTTTCAATTTTAAATGTTTTTCCTTGGTATGCTCTTCAAGCCCTAGCGCTCCATTCAATTGTTTGCAATTCTGAGAAAGTACGCGGATACCACGCCCCCTGAATGACAAACTTCAAATATTCTATTTTTTCCTTTGTATCTATGTACTTCAAGGCCTACCGCTCTAACAAATTTCATAATTCTACAGCAACTGAAAGTGCTCCATATAATTAATATCGATTCTGGAAAAGTGGGCGGATACCACGCCCCCTGAATAAAAACCTCAAATTTTGAATTTTTTCTTTGTATGCACCACCTCTGTGCGAATTAACAAGATTCTGCGGAGTCGGGAAGTGCTCCATAATTTTGATGAGGCTTGGCTAGCCCATCAGATATTCCGAATTTGAAGTGCCTGACTTTATTGGTACTGAAGTTAGAGGAGTTGCCTGAGTTTGTTCCTGTAAAAAGGGTTTAGTGCCAGAACTTGGCTGGGCACTACCGTGCCCTTTGTTCACAATTTTAAAAAAAATGTAAAATGATAAACATTTCAGTTTAACGCGTATGCCTTAATTGGTAAGCGTTATCAAAATTAACTCTGTACGGAATGTGTACATCATTATGACGCTCAACAAAAAACTGCAAGGTTTTTTGTTTATCAAAAATAATTAATATTTAAAAAAATTGGTAAAAAAAAAAAATACCGGATTTTTTTGGACATACAAATGTCGAAATTGTTGAAAATTAATTGAACTCACTTTTTTGTATATAATTTAACTAATATATATGTATATGCCTGTAAAACCTAAGGTCTTTTGATTGCAACCTGAATTGCACGACACTAGTTAAGAAAGAAAGAATTTTTGTTGGCACTTTATATGATTATAATATTTTTAATTGTATAATTTTTTATTGTATATTTTTTTTCCCATAAAAGAGATAAGTTACAAGAAGTGTCGGAAATATAGGTTTTTCTCAAAAAACTATTTATGTCAAAAATACAAGTTTTTTGCATTTTCCTCTTAAATAACGTTAAGTTGAAAAATTATAATTTATAACTCAGTAAATTGGAATATTTATTGATGCCTCCATACGAGTCATCAGTTACAAGATACTTCGACTTCAAATATGGTCAAGTTATATGCAAACAAAATGATATTTTCGACATTTGACCTTGAATAACTTTTTATGCGTACACGATTTGTTAATGGAATTTTTATACAGTACATTTCTTATGCCAAAATAAAGATAATTGCATTTAAAAATCTTCACTTGGATTAATTTCAAAGTAAAAGTATATTTTACCTGGGCTATCTATATCGTTTCTAAAAATAAATATTTCAAAGAATACATATCGAAAGAAAAACACAGTTACAATGCAAAACATGCTGTTTCGAGATTGAAAATTTCTATGGAAAAACAGCTGTTGTACATCAAATAAGACGCTCTTGATTGAAATTGAGAAGGGATATCTATGTTTTTTTTTAGAAATAAAGCTAACAAAATTTTACGCACGACGCATTAATAAACTCAAAAACGTCATATTTTGAGTTATGACGATGCTCTTTTTAATGAGCGCGATATCTGTATGTTAATTATTTAAAAAAAAATCACCTGACTTTTGGTTCTGCGAATTACATACTTTCCCTCTTTCCTTTAAAGTTTCATATTTCATTTTGATGACTTCGCTCTTATCGCGGTATCTAAAAAAGCTATTTAAATTTTCATTGTAATATAGCTATTTTGCAGATTTTTTTTTTAATGAGGACGTTGTCAATTTCATGCAGTTGCTTTGTTTATTTTTATTTTTACTCAACAAATTGGCGAGCTTTTTTTTCCACTCGAACAATTGCTTACATACAAGTAAATGTATATTTTATGAGAATGTATTTGAATTTAAGTACATATATATAAAATAAAAATATATTCTTGTGCGAATTTACACACCAACATACTTTTATGTAATCAGTTGAATAAAAATTGTTGTTTACTAAATTAAAGTAGGTTATCTCGCATGATATTAAATTTGGTACACTTTCAAAAATGGGATGAGATTTTGTAAGGGAACAACTTACATAAAGAGCATATTATATTTTAAAGGGTGTTTTTTTTTAGACGTGTGGTTTTCAATCTGGCAACACTTTTTTCGGAGTTGGTCTTTTTGACAGCTGTCACTTAATTTATGCTCAGTTTGGTTTGTCATTTCAAAATGAATAGACTTACTCCTGAACAACGTTTGCAAATGGTGCAAATTTATTACCAAAATAATGGTTCGAGATGGCCACCGATCCCGCTTTTCACAAAAAAATTTTGTTCAGTGATGAAGCTCACTTTTAGTTGAATGGGTACGTTAATAAGCAAAATTGTCGTATTTGGAGTGATCATAATCCACAAGCCATTGTTGAGACGCCGCAGCCGCCGTTACATCCTCAAAAAGTCACTGTTTGGTGTGCTCTATGGGCAGAGGGAATCATTGGTCCATATTTCTTCAAAAATGAAGCCGGCCATAATGTTACAGTCAATGGAGAACGCTATAGAGCCATGATTAATGACTTTTTCGTGCCTGAATTGGAAGATGTTGATGTGGACGACCTTTGGTTCCAACAAGACGGCGCTACATGCCAAACAGCCAACGAAACAATCAATTTATTGAAGGAAACTTTTGGTGAGCGCATTATCTCGCGTCGTGGGCCCTTAGGCGTGGCCTCCAAGATCGTGCGATTTAACACTGCTGGACTATTTTTTGTGGGGTTATGTGAAGTCGCTTGTCTACCCAGATAAGCCCGAGACGATTGACGCCTTGGAAGAGAATAGTCGGCGCGTTATTGCTGACATACGGCCCCAATTGCTGCAAAAAGTGGTCGAAAATTGGGCCTCTTGGCTGGAATTTATTCGAGCCAGCCGCGGCGGCCACTTGCCCGAAATTATTTTTAAAACATAATGGAAAACCCTTATCTTTATAATAAAGCTAAATTCTTGGCATTAACATTAAATTATATGCCTTTTATTTCTTCTTGAAAACCACACGTCTAAAAAACACCCTTTATTATGTTCCTCTTACTGTCTGTCTGGTTATCTGTTAAGATTATGTGTCTGGCGGTTATCTGTTAAGATTATCTCCAAAAAACTGTGTCATGAAATTTTGTACCAACAGGAAAAAAATAAATCTCTTGCTTATAAAATACATATTATAAATTATGATTAATTGGGTCAATTAATTTTGTAAGTCAGTTTTACTATACATGGAGATGGTATGTTGACGAGCATTAAGTACCAAATTAACCATATCTCAAAGTTGGATTTTAAGCAGATAAACATTGGTTTTGTATGCTTTTAGATAAAAATGATTGTGAAATATCGAGTTTGGTTGATTTATTATTCCACATACATGTAGTGCGGCAAAAAAATCAAATGTCTATATTTTAGCGTGCATCAGAAGTTACGGTTTCAATGTCATGTCTGGCTTGCCGAGTGTTGCGCGTAAATTGCAGCTGATTAAATAAACAGCACCTATTTATGTATATATATTATATAGGCTCATTAACGGATTCAAAATAAAGCTTTTTATACAAACAGTAAATAGAAAAACGCATTTCGACGATATTCCAAGAGCATATGTAGGTGGTTTTAATGATATAGCATTATTCCATATTTATCTTAACACTTTATTTTGATTCTAATCAAGTACCATAAATAGGTGCTGTGTGTGAAGCACCTTTCCAGATAGAGAGAGTTGTTATCTATCTTTTGGGCGGATGTATGTTTTTTATAGATATACTGTTAGCTATATCAGAAAGTTAACAAATGTCTTGCAATAAAAAACGAAATAAAAAAACAAATATAATTTTGCAGCATTTTGAGCGATATAAGTAAAGAAATAAAAAAATTTAATTTTTTCGATTTCCTCATTGCAAGTTACAACCACAGATATAGAGCCAACAGGTGTTAAACTCGCTTTAAAGATAACAAGGAGCATTGGTTTTTTGAAGCATTATACGTTTACCACTTGGTTATTGGTTTGTTGCCATTGAACAATGCTATATCATTTATCATTAAGAACAGAATTTAATGAGCTTAATTTTTTATTTTCACAGTGTTACTGCAAAACGAAGAGCAGAACGACATTATTTATCGTTTATGATTTCGTTTTGTCATATTTGTAAGCAGGACCATTTTTACCAAAGGGACTGCAGGGACTTAAGTCCAGGGCGGCAAATTCTGGAAGGCGAACATTTCAGCATATCAATAATATATCATTATTTGGATGTTGCAGAACTTGGCAACCTAATATTTTTTGAACGGTGATCAAAAAATATTTTAAGGGCGGAGAAAGAAAATGTCCAGTTCGGCTAGTTATGTATATACAGCTCTGTTTGTATGGGATTTTTGATTTTTGCATCAGCAGCCCACTAAGCTTATCGTAGACCTCTAGAAGCAATAATTCATTTCATAAAATCGGGCATAAATGGAAATTTCTAATGCAGACCACAATTTTTTCTTGAAATATTTGATTTCATAAAATTGATTTCAGCATTTTGTTTTCTTATACCATTTCTGTGCCAATCAATGCAGAAATAAATACATATTTTTTTCACCGAAACTTTCCTCAAACTCAAAATAAAATACTTATTTTATTACCTTTCCATTCGAAACCCCCCACACAATTTTTGGCATTTTTTTTGTTTTTTATTTTTGCTGTCTAACCTTGGCCTTTGCTACGGCAACAGAACTAAACTGTCATCTTATTGATTTTTGTCTTTACTTTAATCATGCATATTAGAGAATTATATTTATTTTTGCAGATGTGCTAGGAAGATGCGGTTTTTCTGGCTTGCTATTATACAGGTTCCTTAAGTACAGTGCGGGGTCCTTGGTTAGGCACACTACAAAATACCTAATTTTCATGTATTTTCTTCTTGGAACGCAATGTTTGTATTTCAAAACATGAATTATTATTTTAATCCAACTAAAAAGGGTACATTTACCAAATAAAGGTTTTTATTTCTTTTTTTTCCTAGCAGCTTGATTTCCATAACATTTCGGAATTGACTTCATTCAATTAAACAAAATTAATTTTTTTTATTCAGTCTTATTGTGAGTTTTACCCGAACAATATTCTACCGTTCCCCTTTATTGTGAACATTTATTTCGGGCGGAATGTCATTAATTGACAGCCTAAATATTCACTTATTTTTAGTTCCCCCCGAAAAATTTGACATTTCACTTTTCACCTATTGTGAGTTTCACCCGAAATTTCATATTCGAAAAATTTTCCTTTATTGCGAATATTGATTTCGGGCGGAATGTCATGAATTGACAGCCTAAATTTTCACTTATTTTTAGTTTTTAAATTTCAGGCGAACAAATTTTAACGACATTTCACTTTTCACCTATTGTGAGTTTCACCCGAAATTTCATGTTCGAAATGTTCCCCTTTATTGTGAACATTTATTTCGGGCGGAATGTCATTAATTGACAGCCTAAATATTCACTTATTTTTAGTTCCCCCCGAAAAATTTGATATTTCACTTTTCACCTATTGTGAGTTTCACCCGAAATTTCATATTCGAAAAATTTTCCTTTATTGCGAATATTGATTTCGGGCGGAATGTCATGAATTGACAGCCTAAATTTTCACTTATTTTTAGTTTTTAAATTTCAGGCGAACAAATTTTAACGTGAAATATTTTTCGGGTGATTATTTGTGTTTTTTACTTCTTTTTATTCTTCACAGCCAGACCACTGTATTACTTTTCCTAGAATAACATAAATTGCAGCGTTTATTTACTATGTAGATTTTATTAGTGTCCATAGTCATCGATCAAAATATTGTCTTATAAGGGTACGACAACATCTATGCTTAAAATTAATATTATCATTAAAAAATGATGTTTGGAGGCCTTGGCTCCCTAATTTGTATTCCTTGAAAATGTATAAGATATATTTTTTAGAAATATAAAAATTTCAAAAAATTAGTCTAAATCGAAAATAGATACTAAATTTAAAGAAAATATTTATTTTTAATATTTAAACTATTATATAGGTATGTACTTAGTTAAAAGCTAGTTTATGTATTTGAATTCTCTGGGAGAATCTAATTTTAATTGTTATATTTTTCCACGACAATATTTGAAGTCAAATAATTTGATAACCTTATGCTTTAGTCCACACAAAGAATAGTTTGGTAATGAATATAGGAGCAGTATTTATTGATTTTGTTTATCTCAACCTGTTTTTTAAAAAACCATAAGTTTTTTCGACCTTGAATACAAAACCCCCATCCCAAAAACAAACAAAATAGGTGTATCTAATAAAGTGATTCGTAATGTACGTCTACTTAGATGGTAGTTCAACCGTCAAGCTTTGAAACTCGTTTGCCAGGTTTATTGAACCGATCTTCATTGAATTTCCGCCAGCAGTCACATGAATTGCATCATGGATTTACTTAGTTACACTTGAAGAAGTCTTGATTATATTCTGTAATGATTTATAATAGTGTTTGAAAACAAGTACCTACAAGAGAATTTTTTTTTTATTTTTTTGTAAGAAGTGGCATGCATGTATGTCCTAGGTGTATTTTTTATAAAGAAGTGGCATGAATGTTCTAGGTGTTTCAAAGAACTTGATTCAAAAGAACACCTTAATTAAAGATTTGTCGACTTATTAGACGCAGAAAATGATACTATAGCATGTATTGGTCACTTTTGAGTTAATCTCTATTTGCTTTAAATAATTTTTATTTGATTTGAATAATTTTTTTCAGTTCAATTTTAATTTGACACTAGGTGAAATTGTCTTTTTTGTAAATAATAGAAGATTACAAATCCTTTTTGTATTTAAACACTTGCCGTTTAGTACACTTTGAGCGTTGACGCGTATAGCTTCAGAGATCAAAAATGAATAATTTTTCACTTTTGACACACGATCGTTAAATTGTTAAGCCAATATACCTTTTTCACTGATAATATAGACTGTCAAATCCATTGAAGAATGTCTCCGATGTTGGTGGATTTAAAAATACTTAAGAAATCTAAATATTTGTAAATTCATTTTTAAAGTGTTTTAATGACATTTATTTGGGTCGAAATAACGAATATACGTCAAAATATAAGGTGTGTTTAATGAACGTTTTCTGTACAGAAAAAAAGAAGAAAAAATCAGAAAATTACACAATAGCGTGTTTTATGAGTTAAAACCTTCACCTTATATGTTCTACATCCTGTCACTTTGTGTTCGATGAAGTTGTTCAGAACAGTTTAAAATAACATTTTTCCAACTACTTTTTAGGTGGAGCAAGTGAATTAGAAATATCAAAGCGTCAGCTGATTGTTATGTTTGGCAAAATAGAAAGCTAAAATGTACCAAGGAAGTACATTTATTAGATTTTTGGATTGAAAATAAAAACTGCATCATAAAATAATATGAAAAAAGTGTGAATTTAGAAATCATTGCAAAAAAATTATAACTAAACAGTTTTTGAATTTGATATTTCATTATTAGCTGATAGGCAACGTTCAACTGCATAAAAAACAAAGCTGTACTTTTCTGTTCATTACAGTTTTCACACATTTTTGTTGTTGTGTTCTGATCTAGTTTTTCTTCATTAAATGCAGCTAGCTATATGGTGTTTTTCTTCAACAGTTCACTGAGCTGTCAAAACCTTCGTTAGATCTTTTTTACTTCAGACAAATCAGAGCACATAAGTCGTGTTTCTTTTTTCCATCGGGGCCCGGAGCTAGCTCGGAGCATGCTTTTTATGCTCAAAATAAAATGACAGAGCAAATGGAGCAAAACGCTGAGCGAAGCCAACTTCATAAAATTTTTATGTAATTTGACAGATTACTATAACCAATATGACAGTTCAGTGCTCAAGTGTGTTTCATAATTCAATCTGAGGGCTCTGATCATAATCTCCTCAGAGCTTTGCTCTGATCGCTCAGCCTCTGCTCAGAGTCAAAAAAGAAAAACGCCAATAGTTTGTCCACTGTCAAGCTATAAAATGTCAAATTCCATTGAAGAATGACTACGATTTCGTTAGATCAAAAAAGATCTACAAAATATGAAATTTGGGATTTTATATTTTGCTCTTGAAAAATACGATTTAAAACACGAAATATTGTATGTACTACAAAGTATAGCTTGTTGCCTCTCACTTTCAAGCCATAAACTGTTAAATTTCATCGATCGATTTTTCAACAAATCTAAGATTTTTGAGATTGAGAAGGTCCAACGCAGGCTACGTTGACGAGGTAGAAAATTCAGCATCGATGAGCAGTCCGTCGAGTGTCGATGTGTCCTAACTGCGTCGACAGGGTGATAATTAAGGTGTTGACATGAATTTAAGACAAAGCCTAAAAATATAATTCAAGAATTGTTTTCTGGCTTTAAAAAAACCTATTGAACTATATAATGCAGGTGTTTAGTTTTTTCTATTTTAAGTCAATTTTTCAGCCAAAAAACATCAAATTTAAAAAATTTCGTCAAAGATTAATTTTGTTCCAGACCTTTGTTTTGTTGTCTTCAGAACATACTATTTGAAGCACCCTTAAATTAAACTGAAGCACCCTTAAATTAAACTTTTGTCTTTTTGTAGGGTAAAATGGGAAACATTTCAATTTTTTTTTTTCTTTTAAATATCTCGAAAAATACCTGTTTGTTTGGAGAGGCGTTAAAGCAAATTGTGGCTTGTAAAATTCTGTAAAAAAAAGATTCTGACACTTTTGTTCATAAGTTTAAGTTAAATCCTTAAAGCAATTTGACGAATAAAATTGAGTAATTAATTGAGCAATTTTTTTGTGAATAGTTTCAGAAGCTACAATTTTGGCTATGGCCTTACTTACAAAAAACTGATCTGAAACAATAAAAAAAAAACTAAATATGTATGAATGGTTAAAATTTTTTGTTTGGGCCAAATTTGTTGATATTCAGCAGATTCTTCACGACATATCCCCATTAATAATACAAAACATATTGTTGAGTTGCAACTGCCTATATATACACAAACTATTTGCAAACCCAGTAAAACACAACAGGAAGACGGTGAAGTTTTAAAAACTTTCGTGATTCATTTCTAAAAAAATTAAAAATATTTTTTTTTAAATAATTTCAGAAATTACATTTGTATATGTTTTTGTATAGATGCGACTATATTTTTTTGTTAATTAAATAAACTTAAGCGAAACACTTAGCTTCATCGACTGAGTACAAAACCACTCGTTATCAAATGAGAGCTGATAATAGGAAATATATACATAGGTAGTTAATTTAAAAGCTTTTTAAGAATATACACAGAGTCAGTGTTTAAATGTTAGATTTCCATCGTTGCGTGGCACAGTGGGGTCAAGATGGGAAAAATAAGATTTTCCGTAACTGCTTTAGCTGATTTCTGGTGTTACTCACAGTAAATTAGTCCGAGAACTGGGTACAGCAAAGACTTGGGTCCATACCCAAGTCAAAAAACACCTAATTTACATGCAAAAATTTAAAATATTGAACATTTTACAGTATAAAATTCTGCAAAAAAAGTTTTGGTCGCGTTTCACCAATTTACAATATATATAAAGATGAGTAAGATTTCTTCTCACTGTAGACTCATGTTAAAGTTCACATTAAGAAAACAATTATCCGATGAGTGTTAAGGGTTAGATGAGATTTGTGTGGGCTTGTCAGTGAACGGTCATCCTCTATACTATCCATTATATTATAGCCCGAAATTTCATTAAAATCGGTTAAGTGATTCAAATTTAATCGAACTAAGACAGCTGTCATACTTAAAAGTTACTCCCGAAAAGTGGTTATAACTTTGTATAGTCGACTTTCTTTAAAAAAAAACATTTATAATGTTTAATTCAACAAAAACATTTATAATGTTTAATTCAACAATACACCATTGTCGTTAAAAAAATTAATTCTGTTTTTGAAGTGTGTATGGCAGTGACGTGTTGATATCACATCTAATTCTTTATCATGCCTGAATATTAAAATCGGTCAAGTGAGTGGTTCACTTCAGTTTTGATTGAATTTTTTTTGTCAGCATTCCCATACAAAGTGCACCACTGTGCGTCGTTGTCGTAGTCACATTGAGTGACATAAAAATTAACATTGTTTTTAATTACATCTTTCAAAGATAAGATTATTTGTAATTATGGGTCGTAAGTGGAATAATATGATGATGCCTTTATATTATTTCCGTTGTTTTTTATTTTCACATATTGGGCTTTTTTAAGTACATATGTGCTAATCTGGACATTAGGGGCTTGCTTGGCTCGTGATTCGTATATATTGAATTGATATAATTTATTTGTTTCTCTTGACTTCTTTGTCGATTATTATCAATTATTGATAATGAGTTTAGTTGCAATTCAAGTGACAACCGGTGATCGATCATACATATACAGTTTGTTAGAAAAACAATTATTATATTGAAATTGTGAGATATTTTTGTAATTTTTTTTTATTTCTGAGTAAAAAATTATTTCAACTGTTCAAAAATGGAAGAAGACAATGCTATAGATGTTGTAATGTGAGTAAAAATCTTAATTGATAAGAAATTATATTCAAATTTTAATTATCTCAAATTGAATTGGAAAGATTATGACAATCTCAATATAAAGCATCGTAATTCGTACTAGATGATGTAAATCGGGCTAGAACCTTAAAGTGGGTGGACAGATTTTCTTCATATTTTGAGCACTGAACATTTTTAATGTGATGTTTAAATGTTTGATTTATCTCGTCTAGAACGGGTAGCTTCAATTTTTTGTTTTTTTTTTTCAAACAACCTTAACTATTGTAATTTAAATTCGTACCTAAAATATTTATAAAGTGCAATTTCGGCGAAATCTTCAAATAACGAAAATATAGGGTGTAATGATAACAGTGAAAATTGTATTATTTTAATTTATTTCTATCTTTGCCTTAAGGTGGCGCTACAGTCAAGCAACAAGTTACTTTCAGCCAGCTCGGTCCCTAGCTTACTGTCTCCAGTTTCGAACGCCATGTTTCGGCTGTGTGTGAGATTAAGCCTCGAATTTTTTCTTTTACTGCATGGTGCTATGTCACGAGCTCAAAGAGTCGCTTTCGGAAAATACCCGGGTTTTTTTTTTTTTGGAAAAAAAAGGCCTCCATGTGGTGTTTTTCCCAAGGAACAAAATTCAAACATTTGTGGCGAAATTTCATGAATTTCATTTTTATAAATAGAAAAATCGTCAACAAAAATTTCTGGACCCGTTTCCAAAACAATTTTAGGGTTAATTCTGACAGCCGCTTGCACTGGTACTGGTTAGAAAACTTTCAGGGTCCTTATTCCGTAAAACAAAAACGATCGAACGATATCGTTTTGGCAATAGCTGTCCCTATCTTTCCCTTTAGATGTGATAGAGATGGGTATTGTCACAACGATATCGTTCGATCGTTTTCATTTTACGGAATGAGGCCCCAGTGTATATCTGTGGTTGTTACGTTATAAGGAGGCAGTAAAAGGGGGGAGGGTCCTGTTAAGACCTTTCGAATCAGGTATCGTCCATGGCATTTGTATTTTTGAAGCAATGGCGCGCGAAAAAATTGAATTTCTTCAAACTAAACTGAAGTTTGTTTCAAACGCGATAACTCAAAATAAGGTCGAAGATCGATATAAACGCTAGGTTTGGCTTGCGAATAGGATACATGTTTAGAAACGCGAGTTTGGCACGCATTATGCTTCAACCATGCTAAAAAAAATTATTACTTTTTAGTGTTTTTTTAAACCACATTTTGCGGCACACAGTGTCCCGTTTATGCAACTCTAGTGGCAATAATAATTTTTCGGGTGAGTCTATAATGCAAAACTCTTATGTAAGTTTATTGAATTAACGAATGTTTGAACCATTAGAAATCAAAAAAAAAAAATTTGATGAATAATTAAGCTTGTAGAGCCTGTCAAAGTAGAAAAATTTCTATGGTGGCAAATTTCCGCCCTTAAATTAACGGGAAAAAATTCTTTTATATTTGATCACACAATCCCAAAAATTCAGCTGCATAAAGTTGCATACAGCTGTACTAGAGAGATTTGATTTGAAGAAGTCAGTCCATTTTTGTTTCAAAATTTTGAGTTTGAAAATTTATTTTTCCAAAAATATTCACAAACAAATTTTAATTTAAAAACAGAATTGGATTTCTGGGTTAAAAAAAAAAAAATAAAAACAAAAAATAAAAATAAAAAATAATAATTAAAAAAAAAAATTTATTTCTTTTATACTGTCTAGCTCATATTGGTTTATTTATTTCTTCCCACAGTTTCTATCAAATAAGCTTCAAAACACTCTGCTGTTACTCTAAATATTAACTTTAGACCTTTTTAAAGTGGGATACAAACTATGTATATCGCTTTCAGTAAGAATTCTTTTTTTAACTGAAAATTCTGAACAACCCTGTATACAAAATTTTTAAAACCAGCTTGAAAGTCTCAAAAATTCTCTTTAAGTTAAAAAATGTTTACGATATTTTTATTCGTGTAATCGAGTTATGAGTCGAAAACGGACTCTGTGCGGCGTCAATTGGTTCTCTAGTTATAAATCATACCTTCTTTTGTCCTATTTAAAAAAAAAAAATTAAAAAGATAGATCCATTGAAACAAATTTACAAAGTGTTTGCTAGGAATTGACAAATCCTCCAAGAGTATTTGTCTTAACCTTAACCGTTCGAATTGGGCAAAAAATTGTAGGTCCCCTCTATGCCTGCCAATAACACGCATCCAGGAATGGTTGAAAGTTGTCAGTCACTAGGCCTTGATTCTACACGAGCTGTCGCGCCACCCTTTTTTTTCTGAATCCAACTATGTTTGTTGCACCCCATATTTCCACCCTAATGATCTAAGCAACAGTCGAGGTATAGACCAGGAATAGAACTTAGGTGAGAGCGCTGGCCTTTTGTTTATTACCTTAATCAGAACAACGCTATTTGTTTCAGTTCCTGTTCAACTTAAACATTTATTCTAGACTCCAGCACTTAAGCTTTTATATCCGTTAATCACAGTTTTGACAGACAAACAAACTATTAAAATAATTATTGCTTTTTTTTACTGCCAATTACGCCTGTCTTAATTGTTTTTGTCGTATGTCAGTCCATTTATTTCTTTTTTATATAAATCCCCATTAAATATAGGATACTTGCCAAAACTAGCCCCATTCATTTCGAGTAATTTTATTCTAAAAATACAAAGTTATGACGAAAGGTTATGATCTAGTTGTCTCTTAAAATAAAAAAAAAAAAGAAAAAAAAAAACGTCATCAAATCTAAAATGTTTCATCTTCATCATGTGCCCAATGACGACGACATTGTGACGCACGGGGTCAAAGAAAAATATTTTATTATTAAAATTTTTTAATGTGTGACAATTTTTTGGTGTTTTTGTTAAATTCTTTCTTTTTATTTCTGATTTGTGTACACATCTCATTCGAACTTGGAATTGAATAGTTTGTACATTGAAATAGGCTTAAAATAAATACTTACGTTTATACAAAACTATTTTGTCCGGCGCGGCGATGTTTTAAATTTTTATTCATGGTTTTTTTTTTATTATTTTTATATTTACAGATCGACAAGCAGCGTTAGCACACTTTCTCATTCAGCACCTGGATCTCCTATGGCACCATTGCAAGGACACTCAGAAACGCAAAGTGTAAATTGTCTTAATAATATTGGCAAAAATAACAGTTCTAGTCCTTACACAATAACACAATCGAGTAGCACAATTCCGTTCACAATTGGATCTAAAGGGGATAACAAGTAAGTAAAAAGATATTTTTTTTAAGAAGGTTTTTTTAATAATGTAAATTTTGTATACTATCACTGAAATACATCAGCCAAGTAGAATACTTAGCAATATTTTTTTTGTACTTCTTGAAATTGAATTATTGGTTCAAAATAGCTTTTAACGGCCTTTAGTCCTACAAATATTTTTTTTTATGTTTTGCTCTAAATACGGAAGTATTGGGATCGATTTAAAAAAAATATCAAGTTTAAATAATTATGAAGGGCAAAAAAAGTAAACAGGTGAAAAAATCTGTTTAAAATTTCTTCAAGACGATTTTTATTTCCTCATAACATTTTATCCCAAAATATATAATATGTTTTTTTTTTTAATTTTCAAAATTGATGGACATTTATGTGTATTTTCTAGTTTTTGGCATTTAAAAGTAGTTTTTTTTGTTGTGGAATCGTCTATCCCTCCCCGCTTAGGCGTCAGTAGCAATATTCTAAGAAAAAATTAAAAAAAAAAAAAATGTATTCAAAGGAAACGGCAACACTGACAACAAAGCCAGAAACTCCGTTGCTCCGCATAGCGTATGTTCAGTCGCCAATATCAACAGTTTTCATGGAAAACTTGTCTGGCTACGCGTTTTTTCATTCATTCTAAACTTCACGTACGTAGCTATACCCAAAAAATAAAAATCTGATCTAATAAAAAATAGTTTTGTTAATTTTTAATTATATCAAACAGTAATGTCTCTTTACGAAGTTTCTTAAAATAAATTCTGTAACTTAACATACGATTTTATTTTTAATATTCTTGACTAGCTCAATTTTTTAAATTTTGAGAAAGTCGCAAAAAACGTCTTGGCCTCTTTTTCAGGCTCCATTTTTTGCATATAGTACTGGTAAAATAATAACACCATATTTTTTCTGCGCTACTGGTTGTAATAAAGGGTAAACATTACGATGCGAATCGATTTAAGCTAGCAAAAACCCAAGCACCTCAAAAATTAAAAAATTCGAGTTAGCTGGTTCTTGCAATCAGTAGCTTCAAACAATGGTACTAACCAAAATGATTTTGATGAAAACTTTTTGAGTTTTAAATTTAGCTCAACTTGTCTGCACATAGTGTGCTCCGTACTTTCAAGTTACAGTAAATAAAAACATTTATTTCTGCCTGCTATATTTTTCAGGGTTGGCTATGTTTTCCCGCGTCACGTTTTCCCGCGTACGTTTTCCCGCAAAACATTTTCTCGCAAAACGTTTTCCCGCAGAACGATATCCCGAAACATAGTTTCCCGTGTAACGTTTGCCCGCCGATTCCTACTTTTTTTAATACAAATCGACAGCGCATGAACAAAATTCATTTCAATAGTAGTTTTCTTGTACAAAAAATCTTTTCTTGTGTTAAGGTGAGGTATGTATGGGGGGCATGCTGCCCCCCTGCTTGGCACACTATAGGATTTGGGGTAGGTGCGAGGTTGAGTGTATGAAAAGTTTCTTTTTATCATTTGGTATGAAAATTAAAAAAAACGCTTAATATGAAAAAAAAAATATTAAATATTTTAACAAACATAAAATATTTATTGCATAACTGAAAATTAGTATTGTCAAAAAGTACTAATTAGTATTGCCTATCCTGCCGCCAATCCCGTAGAAAATTTCATAGGCAATCGTTCCACGGGATATAGTGCTGCGGGATTGTAAAACTACCTTTCTAATCGGCGGGCAAACGTTACACGGGAAAACGATCGCGGGAAAACGTAGTGATCCCATATTATGATAGAGCTTAATAAAATTTTTTAGAAAAATGTGAAACATTTTTTCTAATAATTTTGTCTTAACCACAATTTTGAACAAATACTAATCTAAACATATTGTGTGTAAAATTTCATTAAAATCCGTTATAATAAATTTTTTTTAACTAAATTTTGACCAAATATGTATAAGGCTAATCTTAATATGTGTGCCAAATTTCATTACAATCCGTTAAATAGTTCAGATTTAACAAACTTTTTTCGGCTCTCCCATACACACCAAACCACTGTGCGCCGCACACAGTCAAAATTTCCTAAAAACAAGCTAAAATTATTTTTTTGTTTAGTTTATTATTGCATAGTCATTAAAAAAAGCAATTTTTAAGTAAATGTACTATTATTTGAGTTAAATTATTTTTTAAAATTTTGTTTAAATAAAAAAAAGTATATTTTTGGAAGTTGTAGTTTTAGTTATTTTCAATTTTCTTAAAAACGAAGACATATGAGACCATCTAGTTTTTAGCCTTCGGTCAAAAATAAATAAAAACATTTAATACGTAAGCCAAAATATAGTAGTTATTAACATAAGTTTTTTTTTGTAAAAAATCAGTATGTAATATTAATAATAAATTTAGTTTTTATACTTTTATTTTAAATGTTTTTAATATCTTGCATTTCCATTATCTTGAAAAATCGCAAAAAGCAGCATTGGTTTTTAATTGATTCTTAATCAGGATACTTCAAGGTAAATTTAAAGTATAATTTCAATGCTCAACAATGCCCAGAAGTCAAACTATTTCTTTACGAATCAAAAAATATGATTTGTTTAATAGGTCCAAAAATTAATTTTTTAGATAAATAAAAAATCTACCCCGTAGTTAAAATATCTGACAAAAACAAAAATTTTAATTATTTTACTTGGCAGCAACAGATTCATAATTTGTTTTTTTTTATTTAATTTGTATTAAATTTTAACGTTTTGCTAGTGACTAACCTGGAGACAAAATTCTTTATTAGTATGGGAGTTTTCTGAAATCTAGAGATTTTCGTTTAACTATCAACTAAATTTGGTTATAAATAAGGCCCATTGTGTTATAATCTATAGTAAAACTGACCTATCTAATGTTATGTTAGAAGTCAGGCACAGCTATATAAGAATCATTATAAGGACATACCAATATGACTCATTGTCATTGAACGATGATAAAAGTTTGCCCTATCTGACAAAAATTATTTTATATTTGTTAATATGATAATGTTATGTTAGAAATCAAGCACACTTATAAATAAGAATCATGATAAGGGCATACCCAATACCCATATGACTCATTTCAAGTCATTGACTTTTTGCCTCTTTTTTGAACGATGATAAAATAACGAATAAGACCATTTTATATTTGATTTAAGCCGCGTTTTACTATCGCCAATAACCCATATGGTTCACCCCGATATAATAAAACGATACGGATCCTAATGACATCAGTGTTGTATGCTCATCTCTTTTTATCTTTTGTTTGTTTATTTTGCATGTAGATACTGTCTTTTTTCCTTACACTACAGTTTGTACTCCCTACAGACTGAAGAGCCGTCTATTCGCCAGAGTAAGAACTTATTTCTGGTTCCCCCCCATAGAAGCCTAGATCTAAATTTGTTTTTGTATTACGTATTAAAAGATAATCCCGACCCAGACCCGTAGATAATAAATCGCGGATATTATGATAGCAGATAAGAGAGTCCGAATTTTACATAAAACCTAGTTAAATCCTACACGCTTAAATTGTATTGCGATATAAATAAATTATTGATCAATTTCTATATTATTATATCTAACATCAATCTATGTTTTTCAGAAGCTTTAACAAATAAAACTTTACTGCTATCTAAATTCTAGAAATTTGTTTAGTTCAAACAGATAATATTTGTATTCAAAAAATATTTATCAGTGTTGTTAAAATCGAAGGGCGAAAAGAAATCTCAGACAATCGTTCAAAATAATCAAGTTCAATGTCGCTATAACATAATTATGCTTGCTAGATTAGATATAGAGGTAGTTTTAGGAGGTTGAAGCTTAGGGCCTAAAAGGGGATATATTTAATGGCAGACTAATATGGGTAGCTGATAATAATTGGCCGCGTTCAGGTTTGTATCCAAAGCGATCTGGATAGCTTTGTATTGGTGTAATCCGTTGTAAAAGCACAAAAAATAAACGAAAAAGAAGTGACGAGGTAAACTGACGCTACACCAGTTATTAAGTTTACCGCTATAGCTATTAAAAGTATGAGGCTTGAAAAAACACGAACTTCTTGAATTAGATTTCTGGCTTTGAACAAAGTTATAGCGTATTATTGTAAGTATTGTTGTTCTTTTTTTAATGATTTTGTATCCGCCCTAAGTGCCAATTTATTAACAGTTGATTATCTTTAATCAATTATTAATGCAACTTGTAAATCATTCCATGATGACCCATGTTAACCGTCATTTTTATCAATAAATCCATAATAAATTCAAGTTTTTAATCATGGAAATATCTCATTAGCCGATTTTGGTTGATTAGCGCCATTTAATTAGAACCTATGAAAGTAATGGTACAGAATTTACCCAGTGTTAACGAACTGGCCCTTAATTAAGAACGAGACCAGAGAAATTCCAATTTACAACAGTTATAACAGTTTTACTATATATTTTGCATGTCTAAAGTGACCTCGGTTAATTAAATATTTTAAAAAATTTCCTTTTTTTTAATCTTCCATTCGAATCCTTACCCAAAGTATTGCTATTCAACTAATGTAAGTTCAATTTTGTATAAATAAGCTTCAAATGTATACAAAATTAATCTCTAATTTTTCTAACCCAGTTTCCAAAAACACTCCCTATAAGTATAATTATTTAGTGCGATAATTTTATATTCATTTTAAGAAGCTTCAAATTTTTTGGCTAAGGCGCTAAGTTTTATAAGTTCGGCACTGGTGCAAAAGAACTTACTTTATCGTTATCATACATTTCTGTCGATAAAAGTATTTTTATATTAAACATCACTTTGATGCCATGTTTGTCACAGTTAAGAGTTAGCACCGTGTCAGAGAGCTTGTTTTCTTTGCAATTAAGCTAAAATTTGGATTTTTGTTTTCGATTTTTTTTTCGAAATGGTTTACGGCTCAATTTTAAATTTCGTCGGAGGTGCGAAAAGCGTTTTCCATCATACGACCGAAATGAATATGGTGTTATTTGAAAAGTATGTTTGTGATAACTACTATGTTCAAGAAACTGAAACAAATGAAACATTGCGACGCTATTATTCTATGGAGTAAGTGGATGTTTTGAGCAATGAAGTTTTGAATTATTTTACATTTTTTGAGATTTTTCCTTTATTATATACCTACCTATCTACATAAATGTTTACATATTGCTCATTTGTTTATTGTTTTCTATTTTTAGAGCACTAAGACAAACCAATTCGACACCATTGCCCCTGGTGTCATCTTCGGCAAATCTTCGAAGTCTAAGTCCACACTCTAAAGTCACCATAGTGTCGAAAAATGAAGTTCCAGAAAAAGAAAAAAAGAGAAAAGAGGTATCCAGTTCGAGATTGAAGAAATTCCATCGTCATTTCACACAAGTCTCCAAAGACGAACGAGTTATCAACTGTAATTATAAAATATATAAACAAAATTAATCCACTATTAAAAAATAACCTTAATTATTTCTAGATTTTTCATGTGCACTAGTCAGTGATATTCTATTGCAAGGACATCTTTACATTACAGATCATCATTTTGCATTTTATTCAAACGTATTCGGTTATGTTACGAAGGTGAACAATTTTTTTTTTAATTTCATAGTTTAATTTGATATAAATTTTAATTTTTATTATTGACTTTCATTAGGTCGTCATTCCAACATCATCAGTTACTAAAATATCTAAGGAAAAAGTAGCAAAAATTATTCCAAATGCTGTTGGAGTGGCCACTGCTGATGAACGTCATGTCTTCGGAAGTTTCCTAAGTCGAGAATCAGCCTTTCGACTGATGTGTAGCGTGTGTCCAACAGAAACACCAGCTCCATTAATTCAAAAAGCCCTTCCTGACGTCGAGATATCTGAAGAGTATTCAATTGAGGATGATAGTAGTTGTTCAATCAGCGGCAATGAAAGTCCACCACATCCCTTAAGTGGTGGAAGAACTGCTAACCCATCGGATTCAAGCCACACGTTATTACGTCGAACAAACGGCGAAAAGGGCACTCGATCAGGTATATGATTCTTTTTTTTTATATTCTTAAATAATATTTCAAAGAAAGGCATATGTGAAAGTTTTTTGATGTAGAAGTTACTAAAGAAAGGCCAATTTATAACAGTCTTTTTTATAAAGATAAAGGTTAATGCGGCCCCTGAGAGCCACAGCCCTCCCTCGATGGGGATACTTCGGGCACCCAGAGTTAGTTTTATAAGTCGCACGAAGCACGTTAATTCATACTCACTTTAAATGGGGATACACTGTTATAACTGGTATAGCTCACTAGCCCGTCGTCTTGTTTCATTATTTTAATATTATTATTATTATTATTATTATTTATTAACAGATACTTAAAAGTAACCTGGTAATTACAATTTTATAGAGCCTAGCTGCGAGGACTATTAGCTCTGAAGTTTAAATGAAAATCAAATTTTATAATTAAGTTTATGTATAAGTTCATTTACTAATTCGATATTTTTGGAATTTGGAGTTTTGAGTATTTCATATACATTTAAGTCTTTGGAGATAGAATTTAATTGTTTTTTTGTTTCTGTACAGTTTTTTTAATAAATGGTCTAGATTAATTGTGACGTTGCAGGTGGAGCATACGGCAGAGTTTTGTTTGTTGAGAAGATGTTCGTGTGTGATTGTAGTGTGTCCAAGCCTTAGCCGAACAAAATTTGTTTAATTTGCCAAGGAGGAAATGAGGGTTTAAAATTATATCCCGGTTTTGTTGGAAGTTGAAGTTGGTTGGTTTTGATCAATACTAGTTTAAGAGTCGATGGAACACGTTTTACACATTTTTGCTTTATTGCCTGGGCGATGTCGTCATCAATTAGTGAGTTTCTGGAAAAGACTAGTTTTGGGGCTAATTTCAATGTCAGCTCATCAATTCGGTGTTCTATAGTTGGAAGCCCAGCTTCGGCCAGCAAATTTTGTATCGGTGTCGTTGGAAAGGCGTTAAGGGATCTTCTTACTGCTTGATGGTATGGTGGTTTAATGATGTTAAGTGTTGATTTGGGGCATTTGCCGTATATATATATTCCAAAATCAATTTTGCTTAATATTAACATTTTTGTTATGTGAGAAAGAGTATTTATATGGACGTTACTTTTACTATTGCTTAAATATTTAATGATATTGGTTCTCGCAGCTAGGTTTTTTCTTAATGCTAAACAGTGTTCTTTCCAGTAATATTTATTATTAAAAATTAATCCTAGAATACTTAAATTATTTACATTGGGGATAGGTATATTATTGACATCAAAAGTAAGATTAGGACAGTTAAGTTTGCGGCAAATGTGAAGTAGTTTACATTTTTCTAATGATAATTTTGCGCCGGATTCTAAAGACCATGTTCGAATATCGTCAATGGCATTAAGAAAGAGGTTTTTGCAGATAGTTAAGTCGGGGATTTTACTTAAAATATAGACATCGTCAGCGTAGAGACAGTGGTCTAAAAGGTTATGCCTTTCGAGTATATTACTTATGTCGTCGAATGCTATAGTGAACAGCATTACCGATAGTGGAGATCCCTGCGGTATACCGTTTTCTAATGGATATGTTTTGGAAAAGCAGTTATTAATTCTTGAAGAGAATTTTCTGTTTGATAAAAATGATTCGACGAAACTGAAAATTTTTATACCAACATTCCACTTTTTTAATTTGTTTAAAATCACATGTTTTCCGATTCGATCAAAAGCCTTTTCGAAGTCTAATGACAGTACGGATACGTGGTTTTTTGATGATATGGCTTTTGAGATGTAGTGATCTAGATGGAGGTGGGCGTCTATACAGCCTTTGTTTGGTTTGAATGCAACCTGTTTCGGAGATATACATTTTTTTGATTCGGCGAACCAGAATAAGCGTTTGGCCACAATTTTTTCCAGAATTTTTGATAGACATGAAATTAGTGATATAGGACGATAGCTTTCAATCAGGATTTTTTCCTTATTTGGTTTAGGGAGCAAAATGGCAGTTTTCCAGTTTTGAGGTATATTTGAGGTATCAAGAATGTTATTATAGAGTTGGATTACTCTTAATTTCACGGTTAAAGGCAGATTTTTAACCATTGGGTAGGAAATTCTATCCCTCCCTGGAGTTTTTCCCTTAGTTTTGTTGAGACATGATTCGAATTCGACAAGCGAAATATGTTTTTCGATTGAACGAGCAGGGTGATTAGTGTTATTATGTTCTGTAATGTAATTGATAACTTCGTTTTTTTTTAATCTGAAGTTAGAATGAAAATTTGTATCGTTTGAATAGTCGGACCATGTTTTCGCAAAGCAATCGGCTATTTGTTTTGTGTCTGAAATAATTTCATTTTGTGTTTGAATACTATAAATTTTGGAAGGTAAAGGGTTTCCTGTAAGGAGTCTTATATTTTGCCATATTTTTGCAGGCGTGGGGTTGGGGTTTATTTGTGCTGTGAATTCGCCAAAGCTTTTAGCTTTACTTTCTTTTAGAGCTTTTCTAAATTTTGCGTTCGATTTTTTATAATGGACTAGATGAGTTTGTGTAGGTTTTTTTTGGAATGTTTTTAAGGCCGACATTTTCATCTTGCGGAGTTTGGTTAATTCTGAATTCCACCAGGGGACAGTTCTGTTTATTTTGTGATTGTAGGAAGAGCTTGATTGTGGGATAGAGAAATTTGCAGCTGAGCGTATGGCTTTTTGGAGTGTAGCAGCTTCTTTGTTGTTGTTGAGGCTAGGTGGTTTGTCTGATAGATAGTTTAGAATTTTGTTTTGAAAGTTTGACCATTCAGCTAGATCGGTTTTGAATCTTGGGTTTGGGGGATAATTTTCCGTGGATTTCCCAATTGTAATGGAAGTAGTAATAGGGAAGTGGTCGCTATTGTGAAGATCAGGAAGAGTTTGCCACGAGATTGTGGGGAAGAGCTCAGAGGAGCAGCAAGTTATATCGATATGAGAAAAGGTACCATGGGTTGAAAGGTGGGTAGGGGATCCATCGTTCAACAGTATTAGATTTGAGTTTATTAAAAACTCTTCAATTACTCGGCCTTTTTTATTAGTTACAGGTGATCCCCAAAGCGTGCTCCATGCGTTGACATCACCACCAATTATAATAGGAGAGTCACATTGGGAAATAATATTGTCTAGGTCGTTTTTTACAATGTTTTGATGTGGGTGGATGTATATCCCTATGTATGTAATTTTGGTTTGAAGCTGAAGTTCAAGGCAAATGGTAAGTAGATTCGAATTGATTGGTCGAATTTTATGCGGAATATTTTTTTTTATGAGTAGACCTATTCCTTGTTTACATGTGGTGTTACTATCCAGATTTAAGAAGTAGCCATTGTAGCTCTTTGGTACGGTTGGTGATGTACCGAAAGGTAGATGTGTTTCTTGTAGCGATACAAGATTTGGGTTGAGTTCTTTTAGTAAAACATTTAACTCGTCAAAGTTATTAAAGAAACCTTTCATATTCCATTGCAGAATATTGAGAGTTATGTTTTTGGATTGGCAGTGTTCGCATTGACTTTTTTTGCGTGAAGCAAAGAAAGCGTGTTCACTAGTGACCGGGTTATTTGTTTTTTCTTTGGATTTGTTTTTTGCATGTGAAGAGATATTTCGTGGTGGTGTTTTGTTAAGTTGATCAGGTGAGTAAGGCCGCGGTGCCCCCCGATCGTCGGAAGCGCCAGTCAGTCCGTTATAGGATGGACAAGCGCGCCCGACAATCGGTGGGGATCGCGGCCTTAAGTTTGGGTTGTAGGAATCGGGGTTATTCTGTGTCATCATTTTCAGATATGTTCATAAAAATGAATTTTTATGAAGTAAATTATCGGTTAAAGATGAGATGGGAGAAAATGAATTAATTTGATTAGTTAGATTTTCTGTAACTGAAGTGTTTTGGTTGGGATTTGAATTTCTGTTTAAATTGTCTGTTGAAGAAATGTTATGGTTATGATTTGAATTGGTTTTGGTTGGAGGTAAATGGGGTGGAGGAGTGGGTATTTTTTGAGTAACAGATTGATTTAAATTTGAACTAGTTTGGGCTGTTGAAGTTTGTTTTTTTGTGTTGTTTGTTTGTTCGACGTGTTTTGTTGGTTCAGTTGAGGGGTTTGAGATTTTGGCGGTGTTGGTTTTACGGGCTATTTGAGAATAGGTATTTAAATTAGATTGATTTGATAATGGATTACGCTCCATAAATGTTTGTCGGGCTTCCGCCATGGTGCACTTTTTTCTTGTTTTAATTGTGAGTATTTCTTTGTTTTGTTTATATTTTGGACAGGATGGATGGGGTTCAAGGCAATTGGCGCACATAGTACGTGTGCAGGTGGTGTTATTGTGTGGTGGTAAATTGCATGTTGCGCAAGTAGGATCTTTGACACAACGTTTTTTTGTGTGACCAAGCAACTGGCAATTTTTACATCTCATAGGGTTGGGAATATATTCGTTGACGCGGGTTCTGTACCAACCAATTTCAACTGTGGAAGGTGGTTGATAGAGGTCAAATGTAAACAACATGAGACCGGAGGGAGTGCGATTATTGTTACCTTCAATTTGTTTGGTAAATTTATAAACATCTGTTACGTTTTGTGTTTGCATTTCGGCTACAATTTCAGATTCTGGGACGTTTTTGAGCCAGGGAGCATACACTATGCCTTTTGAGGAGTTTAGAGAGTTATGATATTTAACCTGCACTGGGCACCTATTTGCAATGTTTGTAATTTTCATAAGCTTTTCGGCAATTTGTTTATTTTTTGCTAAAATGAGTATACTGCCATCACGTAGTTGTGTGATATTTTCGTATTCGGTACTTACTGCGTCGATAGCTTTTTTTATCACGAACACACTGATGGATGAGATTGGAGTCACATCGCTTTTTGGCGATATAACCACAAATTTGGGATTTTTGGATATGTTTTTACTTGGGAGGGGAAGAAAATCGTCAAGATTTATAGTTTTTTGTTTTTTTGCTGGTGGGTTTGATAGTAGGGTATCAGGCGATAGCCCTGCATATCGGTTACCTCTAGATTTAGACCCCATAATGGGGAAGTCTAATGGAAGAGACCACTCGAGCACGTGCAAAAAGTTTGGTTTTGTTTCAGGCGAGAATAACCAGAAAGAAAAAATTCCGGGGGTAAGTGAACACGTATGAGCGAAGAGGACGGAGAGAACTCTGTAAATTGGATATTTAAGTCACTGTCAAAATTGCGAGCTGATGTTTACTCATCAAGAGCAAGACGGAGACTGTTATTTTAATAGTATACTTTTGTTCGTATAAATTTTTTTCAAATTTGCCTGGTATTTTAAATACTTATCTACTTATAGATTCAAAATAGCTTTAAATAGCCTTCAGTCCACTTAGCATTTAACCGGAAGAACAAGCTGTTACGACGGAGTCCATTTATTTTGTGACATTATATGCTAAGGTTTTTAACTTCATCTTCTCGGTTATTTTATTCTAAGCTCCTTTGAAAAAAGATTTGATTAAAAAATTAACGACCACAAAGCTAACAAATCTTGACCATAAAGTTCCCGAGTTTACCAACAACAAAGCTACAGTTTTTGTAGCATTAACTTGAAACATCATACGACGTGTCTGTCAAATCCAATATGAATTTTTGACAAGACGTTCGGAATGTTTCGCGTTGGTTTGAGAGAAGAGCCTATTGGCATGTGCGTTTGTTATAAATTAACCAAAGACGTTTAGTAGATCACTTTATTTTCATACACTTTTTATTCTAAATTAAAAAACAGAAATCTAATTATAATTTAACCATATTTTACAGATTCCCCAAATGCCAAAAATCCAACCACTGTTGGGTCAATTCGTACAGCGCCACCTACCCCAAGCACAAACACTAATTCAACATCCACGACAGCAAGTAAAGCCCAACAAGCATGTTCTTCAACAACAACATCTTGTGCTTCGTCTAGCTCATCACTACCTACGACAGCTTTAGTTGGTGTTGGTAGTGTTGTTGTTGGTCCATCATCTGCAATCATAACATCTACGTCCTCCACCTCATCAGCATCATCTATTGGTAATGGTCCAACATCATCCTCATCATCTTCACCCAATACTGTGGTGTTTTCTCCATCGACTGCATTCAAAGCATTTTCACAGAGCGCTATTGTACGTTTGAAATTTCCCACAGAATTCAATATAGTTTACTTGGGCGTGGTCCTGTCTATTATTTTGGCTATATTCTCGGGATTCCTACTTTATAGAATATTGGATATTGAAGCTAAAACTAGTTTATATCGACCGACAGTAGAATTTAATTGGGTAAGTTATAAATATACATATGATGATTTATGTGTATCTAAATTTTTAATGGTTTTCAGGGATCTGGAAATGATGCTGATGTTTTTGCAGAAGCTCTTCGTTGGCAGAAGGAATTGCAGACAAAGAGCACCGAAGAAGCTCAGAATATATTGCACTCAAATTTGCAACAGATTGCCAAGGTAAGATAAATTCATTTTTATTTTTATTTATTTATTTACATCACAGGTTACAATACAAATAAATTTGTATCATCCGGAATACATAGTGCCGGGGTACTGAGCCCATACGGCTGTTATAACAATATAAAATATACTTTAACGTTTATAATTACATAGTTCGTATTATTAAAAAGGAACAAGATTTTTAATTTAGTAATAGTATATTTTGGTAATGAAAAGATTTTAAGTAATAACGTTTATAGATTTAAATTTGATTAAGTTTGTGTTTTTTTAGTAGAGGAAAAAGTGGTGATTTGTCTGGGTGAGCAGTTGTGTCAAGAAGATTTTGTAACGGTGGGATGTTATTTGCGAAGTGTTGCCTCGTTAATGGGCAACTTTGTAAGACATGGTCTAATGTCAGAGTATCTTGACAGAAGCTGCAAAATGGTGAAGGTTCGTTTTTGTACAGATGAATTTTGTTGAACAGTGTATGACCCAGTCTTATACGACAGAGTTGCACTGTTTGCAGTCTTGTCAAAGACTCATTGTAAGTAACTTGCCCTAAGGCAGCCTTATGCTTTCTCAAGAAGGAGTTGGAGCTCTTCCAACGCTCTTCAGACTCAAGTCGTATTATGTTTGAGGTATATTTGAAAATTGATGATGCTAAAGGTGGTATGATGAATTTGAGGGGCATTTTGATGGTCTCACGAGCGGCAGCATCTCCGTTTTCATTCCCTGGAATTCCTACGTGTCCTGGGGACCAAACTAGGTGGATTCTTGGGAAATTACAACGTATAATAGAACGCAAGAATTGAAAAATTGGTGTTTTGTTTTTATTGTTTAGAATGTTGAGTATTGCACTCAAGGAATCACTGCAAATTGTTGTTTTGTCATTTCTTTCGTTAGCGATTTTGAATGCATCTACCAATGCCATTACTTCTCCAACAAATGGACTTTGTTTGGGTGTCGTGAGTTTTTGTGAGATCGTCTTATCACATTTGCTCTTTTTTTTTTTTTTTCATATTCAGTTAAAAAATTCAAACTAAAACTTCAACTAATAGTAAACATATCCTTAAATATTAAAATGAATTACAGTACGTTCTCGATTAACGCAACTCTCGATTCACGCAACTCCTCGATTTTCGCAACAGCTGAATTTATATCATTGTTGACGCAGTAATCGCAACTCTTCAAAAAAATTGACTCGATAAGTGCAACTTTTGTTTTTATGTGCATATCTTTATTTACTCAGGTTCTTAGCTGTGTCTGCGTTTTTGTCTGTTGCGTTACATTTTGTCTCGGCAGTTATTTTACCGCTACTTTTGAGTGATGGTACGATTAAGTTGTATGAATGTACATCATATGTATCTATACAATGCAAGATTTTCTTTTTAGTTCAGACCCTATTGAACAAATGTTGAGTCTTCAAAAACTGCGAGAAATAGCGATTTTAAAAAATTAAAAAAATCTAAAAATCCAAAAAATCCAAACAAAAATGTACAATTTTTTCCAAAGACAATAATTATAGCTATATAGAGAACTAAACGTATGTATGCATTTATGTACTTATATCTTATTTTTGTTTTGTTTCTTATTATTTATGTGTTATTGAATACAAATTTGTTGCATTATTATATAAGTGCTGGTTTTTCTGATTTTCGCTTTGAATCTCGAATTGAGCCTAAAAAACAAATATTTAATCGGTTACTCCAAAACCTCGGTCATTGCAACCACTCTTGTTTTAATTAGTTGCGATAATCGAGAATGCACTGTATGTATACTTTTCAATTAACTAATTTTAGTTTCATTTTGTCTTTCGTGCAAAAACTATTGACTTTTATTCAGTCTCAAAACACAAAATTTTATTTATTATTATTTCTAAAGTAAACGTTCATTTTGATATTTATAAACAACAACAAATTATTTTGGATGTTGAGGTGATAAAAATATTTCAATTTCTGCAACCAGCTGTCTATTTTATCTTATAAAACGCAATCAAGCAATGATAAGCCGAATAAAGTATAGCCTGTAATTTCGCTAGAGCTAATTATTTTTTGGTTTCTCCAATAAACCATCGTCTGGCTTTTCAACATATCACCCACCTATCAACAGCAGAAACTTGTTTGTTACATATTATATTGGTAGTGTAAACAATCTCTATCAATATGTTTTTAATACTTGGCATGTGATAATGATTGCTATGACTATTTTATCTTATCGTTTGTTTAAGAATAAATTAATAAATTCATTTTTATGATAACACAACTACGGGCCAGCATTGTGCTGTTTTGAAAAAACACTCAACATAATAAAATGCTTATTGTCTACCTCTTTAAATTATATGCATAGAACTATTGAAGTATTTACAATAAGTATTTGAAAAATTTATCGATGACAAATAAAAATATTGACAAATTATGCATCTTAGTCACACGTATTTAAGCAGTCATCAATTAGTTGCTTACGTTAAAATGAATGACTAATCGGGGTATCCCTCTATGCTGTTTCTATAGCCCTTTACAACCATATACATAAGTACACAAAGCGGTTGAAGTCACACGGTGACAAAATTATAATTTTTAGGAGCCTGTACAATTTTGATAATATTTGAAATGGATGTTATCGTTATCGACAAAATAGATCATATTGATATCATTAATTAACTTCATACTAATCTACTTAGACCCAAAAAGTTGTTTTAATACATACGAGTACGATTGCTATTTCAATATACATATTTAGAATGTAGATGATTCCAAAAAAAGTTTTGCATGATAAAATCCAGGGCAGGCCGAACAGCTAATCACGTGGCTTTGGTATCTTAATGCGTTGGCGTTTTATTTGTACCAAATCTGCGATTTTGAAAAAGAAAAACCTTGAAGTATTTATACATTTTTACGCGCTGATTTGAATAGTAAGAGCACTGCGATTAACGATTAGAGAGCCAATGGGAATATAGGGCCTTTTCAAAATAGTGGGTTTTTTATGAACTAAGTGAGGTTAGGTTAACAAAGTTAGGTTAGACTAACAAATAATTAACAATTTCTCCAAAAAGAATAAAGGATTGGAGAGATTTAAAATTAATTCTTAAGGAGAAGATTAGTACAGTACTTTGAAAAACAACTTTTATAATTAACCGGTTATATTTAAGGAAGTGACTTAAAAAATGCCAATTTATAACCGCAGGGCCAGGAACCTACTATTACCTACTCCGCAACTTCGGCATACTTGGGGCACCAAGAGTAGTTTTTTTCTTCAAATGGAAGCCCACTTTTAATGGCGATAAACTTTTATAACTGTTATAAATGGCATTTCTCTGGTTTCGGCCTATTTTTATTCTTTATTCAATGACCTAGCCCAAAACTGACAGAAGCTGACAATGTCATTTCAATACTACCAGAACTACGAGCAAAAACCTGAGTTAGACCCTAACAAGGTGTAGCTTTCTGGATGTTCGGATCTTTTTTGTCAGAGTCAATGCTGGCATCTTTGACCGGCTTCGTGATCATGGAGAGTTAATTCTTGACCACTGTCTGAACCACGTAGATAAAATTATGCCAAGCTCAAAGTGCTATGACGTTGTGAGACAATCGTCTACACTCACCCTGCCATGGTTGTATATTGGAATATTGATTGAAATTGCAAAGGGAAACATTTTATCACAGTCATAAACGAATAAAAAGGTAGTTTATATATAAATTATATATTTACGCTCATCCCTGACTCACTGAAGAATAAAAAGAATATACGCAATTAATACAGAAATAATACAATGGAGTAAATAATTTTGTTTACGAGATGGTGGTCTCCATTAGGTGTAGAAATTATCCAAAACATGAGTTTAAGGGCTTTCAAAGTTCGAGATTAGGTTTTTGCATAAGGAAATTCGGCCATACAAAAATTAGAGGAACAAATTCCAATTTGAAAAAAAAAACTAGAACACTATGATGGTTATATAAAACCCAATATGTCAGAGTCGACATCTCTTGTTGACTTTTACTCTCAATACTTAATGCTGGCGGTGTATGATTTCTTAAGAGGTTATTTGAGACTAGATCGGACAAGGACCTGGCGATCTTTTGCATTTGCAGTCTTTCAACATCGAACTTTCTCGGTGTGGTCGGGAAATCCGCAGCCATACCTTAGCTACAACGAGGCAGTGATCCAAGAGAAGATGTCGCTAAGTTATGTACATTCTTTACATGTACAAATATGTAAACAAATAAAACCTAATTTTAAATTTATTAAATATCATTATTAGTCCTGTCATTAGGTGCATTCCTTTACTTTGAAACTGCGTGATTTTCTGTCCAAAACTGCAAATTTCTACACATCTTATTTTTTTTTTAAATGAACTTTGACAGACTTTTGAACAAAATTTGTAGAAATTCGATGTTTTGACGGGAAAAGACATATTATTAACTTAAACCCTAGAGAACTATAACATATTTTTTTTTTATTATAATTTCAGGTCCGAAGAAGCTTAGAGACTCTTTCCATGTTAATCCATGACAGAAGTTCATCCTCCGCTAGTAAGTCTGAAGGAAATATGGACCGAGATGACACTGACTGAAATAGCTTAAAGCTAATTTAATCTTAGATAAATAAAATCAGCAACCAACTTAGTAAATAATTTAAGCAAATATTTAGTAAGACAAAAAAAAATATCCATTATAAATGATAAAATATTCTTGCAGCATTTTCGCTTTAAAACAATCAATTTAAATCAGAAATATGCTTAAACTACACATAAATAATGAAAATAATATAATTATTATATCCCTGAATAAATTCATAGCATTAATTAAAAAAAAGGAAAAAATCTCTCTCCTTTTCAAATATAGGAAACAATTAAAACTAAGTAATAAATCCGTTTACCATAGTATGCAAACAAAATAAAACCTTTTGTTATGATTTATTCAAACAAATACAATTTAAAATTTAATCTTAAAACAATAATTATGTATGTAATTAATATGATTCCCTCTATAACTGTAGCATTTAAAACCTAAAATTAGAATGTTTTATTGGAAAATGGATGTGGAGTGTTGTAGAATCAAATGGATATGTGTATGCTTTACATTTTGAATTTCCCAAGTATAATTTTTATAGTAATTGTGAATCTTTAAAATTTTGTGTGTTAAAAATTTGTTTTTGTCTATTTACTTTTGTATTTTTCCTCTGAGAAAATAAGGAATAATAGAATTGCTGGGACATTGTGCAATGTCAAGTTTTTAAATTTTTTTTTAAATTATTATAGTCGCGCAATTTTGTCTATAAAAAAAGAAGATATTTTGGAAGAATGAAAAGGAAAAACTTTTTTGTAAAAAACGCTGCCCCGTGTTTATATTGTGATATTAAGAAATAATAAAAATTATGATTTTCGTTCTTGTTTCTTTACAAAATAAAATCAAATTTGTTTTATTTATGCTTGTGCTCAGTTTTGTTATATATACATAGCTGGGAGTTGCAGAAATGTTTACGGCCTTTGATTGAGTTGGTTTTCTACAGATAATGGAGTGTAGTTATAATAACATGCCATCAACCAGATGTAAATATAGTTGAGAAAGGAACTCATTACCTACAAACGAGCGAATTAAACTCCAAACGATCGAATTAAATTAATACAAGAATATAGATAATCGTTGACAAAAGATCCCAACAAATCAATAGAAAACTTGATAATTTAGAATGGAAATCAGGCTCAAATTGTGAACCAGCATTTAAACTAAATTTTTTTATTGCATCGAATTTCTTAAATAGAACTCAAAAGACATTTGATGCAAACAAAATTTAGTTTAAATGCTGGTTCACAATTTCTGTCAGATTTTCTTTCTTAATTTTCAAGTATTTTATCGATTTTCCAGGTAAATATGCTCAAAAGTAGTGTTTTTCTCTCCATCAAAAGTTGCCCCATTACAATAATTGCTTGTCGTTAAATTAGCATTTTATAAATTTAATATAATCTCCGTTAAATTATCTTTCATATAATACTTCCTTTTTGAAAATCAAGAAAGAATTGCCGAAGTTATGGTCATCTGATTCATAATATTCCGAAGCACAAAAATTAACGACTAATAGACTGGATTTTTGTTAAATTTTCCGTTGAATAATTTTCAAAACGCTTTATTGAGGCTTGTGGTAAACGTAGAAAATTTTCTGATATACCAAAATGACCGTGTACTTGTCAAGATTATAATAAAATACGAATTTTGAAAATTGGTTGGAAAATAGAAAATATAGGCCATTTTCTCAAAAACTTGCTTTTTTATCTATCCAAGCCCCTAAACCAATAAAATTGTATAAACACATATGAAGGTTTTTCATTTTTATTACTTGCGGCAAATCAACCTTTCTAAAGACACCTCATTTTCCAAGATCGAAGTAGTATTTTCCGAGTTATAGTGGATTTTCTGCACTTGAATCGCCAATTTTTCAAAATTTTTACACTTTTACCTTATAAGGGACTTGGAATTTTTTATGAAATTGATTTAAAGAAAAACTCACAATTGCCGCCGCAGACAAAAACCATGAGTTCCTGAGCTAATTTTAAGTCGAAAAACTTAAGAGGTAATTTTCACGTTTTCGCTTCCTATTCGACTTATAACGGGTTTTATGATTTTTTGTCCCGTTTATTTAACTGGCTCTAACTTTGACAAACTCTAACCGATTCTTGGTTTTCTTTTTTTATATACACAAGAATACTTAACAGTTTTTATCCGCTATACAATTTTTTCTATGCGGATAACGGTTTTCCCGCAATTTATTACCAAACCCATTTTTTGGTATTTTAAAGTGGTTTTTTTGACTTTGGTATAATTTTTTTCAAAAAAACACGTTATTAAGTATTATTTTTCTTATTTTATTATGAAAGTCCAATTTGTTATCTTAAAAATACTGAACATTTTTCCACTCAAAAATACATTTAAAAATATTAATTAAAAAACCTAAAAAAAGGATTTTAAGAAAATTTGTATATTTTGGGAGAAGAGCCGACATTAGAGTTTTTTGGGAAGAGCCGACATCAGAAAATTTCTTTTATTTTCAATTTTGCGGGAAGAGCCGACATCACAGAATTGTGTTTTTATTTTCATTTTTGCGGGAAGAGCCGACATGAAAACAATTTTTGTTTTCGGCGGGAAGAGCCGACATTTAAAGGATTTAGGTTTTTTTTTCAATTTTCTTGAAAAATTATATGGAATTTTTCTTTTAATATTGTAATTATTCTGCTAAATGATCTTTTATTTAATCATTTTTGAAAATCAAGCAAGAAGAAAAACTAACTAAATCAAAAAGCAGTGTTTTTCTCTCCGCCAAAAGTTGCCCTATTATAATAATTTCTTGTTATTTAATTGGAATTTTCTTAATTCAATATCATCTCTGTTGAATTATCTTTCATATGATACCGCATTTTCGAAGTTAGGCCCATCTTATTAATAATTTTCCGAAACATGAATTTGAACGAACAATAGATTGGATTTTTGCTAGATTTTCCATTTTAGAATATTTAAACGGCTATATTGAAGCTTGTTGCAAACGTAGAAAATTTTCTGATATACCAAAATGACCGTATACTTGTCAAGATTATAATAAAATACGAATTTTGAAAATTGGTTGGAAAATGGAAAATATATGGGCCATTTTCTCAAAAACTTGCTTTTTTATATATCCAAACCTCTAAACCAATAAAATTGTATGAACACATGAAAATTTTTTCCTTTGTTGTTACTCGTGACCAACTAACCTTTCTATTGACACCTCATTTTCAAAGATCCAATTACTTTTTTCCGAGTTATATTGGATTTTGTGCAGCTGAATCGTCAATTTTCAAATTTTTCTTGCATTTACCTGTAAAATATTCAAACACCAAGATTGGTATTAGATGAAAAAAAAAGCTAGAGCGTGTAGGTTGGTTGGAGACAAGAAAAAAATTGTATTTGAGGGGTGGTCAATTTCCTCCCGTTTAGCCGAGAGGGGCAATTTTCTAAAAAGTTGACCAAAAACAAAAAAAAAATATTAAAAAACAACGGCAACATTTACAATAAAATGCTATAACTTATTTTAAAGCCAGAAAGCCCTTCTTTTATTTTCTATTTACATTTAGTTGTTTTAAACGACAGTTTTTGAAAAATGGATCTTTAAACAAAAAAATTAGAAAATAGAATTTAAAAAAGTGGATTCAAACTGATTTTTTTCAAAATTTTACGTTATTAAGACCGTTTTTATTTTTTAGTTTTCAATTATCTTATCAATTTTTAGTCCAACGGTTAAAACCAGATGCTTAAATATTTTATAGTTTTTGAGAAAATTGAAAATAACTAAATGAAAAAGTAGTGTTTTTCTCTGCGCTAAGTTGATCCATTATAATAATTTGTTGTTATTTAGTTAGCATTATCTTTATTCATTATCATCTCTGTTAAATAATCTTTCATTCGATACGTTATTTACGAAGCTAGGACACGAATTTGAACGACTAATAGACTGGATTTTTGCTAGATTTTGAGTTTTTAAATATTTAAAACGCTATATTGAAGCTTGTGGTGAACGTAGAAAATTTTCGGATATACCAAAATGACCTAAACGGTCATTATTATAATTAAATTTTGAAAATTGGTTGGAAAATAGAAAATATATGGGCCATTTTCTCAAAAACTTGCTTTTTTATCTATTTAAGCCTCTAAACTAATAAATTTGTTTCAACATAGAAAATATACTTTTCTTTTTTATTATTCCAGACAAACAAAACTTTGTATAGACACCAAATCGATAGTTTTCGAAAAATTAATTTTCAATCCAAAAAATTAGAAACTATTTTTTTAAAAAAACTGCTTCAAACTGATTTTTTTCAAAATTTTACGTAATTAAGTACTATTTTTATTTGTCGTTTTCTATACTCTTATCAATTTTTAGTCTAACGGTAAAAACTAGATGCTTAAATGTTTTCTAGTTTTTAAGAAAATTGAAAATCTAATCTGTATACTGTACCATCAAAGATGACCTCTTCTTTTAGCTTTGCGTTAAAATCAAATACTTACCCTTTGAACTTCACGAAAATCTATTCTCAAATCATTGAATAAAGGAAGCAATACATTTTTTTCTGCTAAATATTGTAAATAGTATATATTATTATAATAATATTCAATACATTGCTGTTTTTGTTTGCCTTGTTTTTATAATTATTGTAAACAATACAAATACAATAGAATACATTAGTAACTAGCTTTTTATATAAAAAATTACAATTACGACTTCGCATTATGATTTGTATATTTGAATTTTTAATATTTTGTATGTTTCTAAAACTCAATTTATTATTTCGTTTTTTTTTTTTTTCAATAAATGTTTACGTACACGTCTTGTTGTTTATTGTATGTTAATTTAATAATAATTACTATTACACTTTATAATGAGTCATATATCTAATTATTTATTATAAAAGAAAACGTGGTTTTTTATGTACTACATGAATTGTTTTTGTTTGTTATTTAATTATGTATATATATATATATATATTTTTTTTTGAGTACGAGAGAAAATATTTTAATTATAATATTATGGTGCGTTGTGTTAAGCTGAGAAAATCATTTTTATGATGTTGACGGAATACACAATAGAAGAAGAGAGATAAAATGAGATTAAATATTTACCTTTTGTCAAAAAGATTTTAAGCATTGATCGAGATAACCTAATTGACAAGTTTCTAATACTATTTCAATTTTATTATTAGTTTTTTGTTAGATTTGTTTATTAAACATATTTATTTAAGAAAAAAGAGGATTAAAGACAATTTAATTTATGAATTATTGTATATGGTATTTATTTTCTTTCTTTTTTTTTATTATTTGGTGTTTATGGGAGGAGCGCAGCAGTATACACCATATAACTTATTTATGATTATTTTTTTTTATAAAATACCTGATTGTGGTTTAAAATTATTTTTGTTTTTTTTTTCAAGTTTGTTTTTGTGTGAATTTTTACTTCAGTTGCTTACGAAACGTTAGAAACTTGTGTTGATTAATAAGTAAACTCTTGAAGCAAAGAACAATGACAAAATATTATAAACAATTTTAATAATTTAAGTTGAGAATACGAAACTTTAATATTAAATTTCAAGATAAAAGCTTAGTTTGGTTTAGTTTTTTCATCTGTGTTAACTGTGACATATTTTCAAAAATTGCATAATTTTTCTTTTATTTGTTCGTTTTAATGACATACAGGGTTTGATATTAATGAATATATAACCATTTCAAAAAGGTATAACATTACCAAATTGACTGTTTGTCTTTGATCGATTTAAAAGCAAATACATATGTACATAGGTATAATCAAATTCAGAGGCTCATTTGATTAACAAAAGTCATACACTTAAGACATATGACCAATTACTAAAAATAAGTGACCTTTTGTGGCCAACTACTGGCCTTACAGATAGCATATATGTAGTTTTCGAATATCTCACATAAAAGCGCGCAAAGATCCCGTAGTTTATGCTATGTTCCTCTCGAATGGTATCCGATACCCGAAATATCCGACATCCAGAAAAGATACAACCAGAAATTAAAAAAAAAAATGAACATAAGGATCGTTAGGGTCTCCGAAAATATACGAGGATAGGGCTCAAATGGAACAGCTCATGGTGAATAAATGACTTACAACTCTCAACCATTCCTGCATACATGTCATTAGTCGGCAGGAATGAAGAGGACCTGCAAATTTTACTCAAATCCGTACGTTGAATTTGAAAGGAGCTTTTTATGTCAAGAGATACTTTTGAAGGATTTATCATTTCCTCTCAAGAGGTAGTACACCTGAAAAAAACATTTTTTGTTTAGGTTAAAAACGGCTGGATCTCGAATCTTTGACAGTCCAAAGTACTAACCATTGCCTAACGGGGGACTACATTATTATGTAGGAAACTCTCCGAGATATTTACTTTCTCTTACTGTGAAACCCGAAATATGATTTCTTGACCTGTCGCATACAGGTAATCTCCAACGAAAGCAGACTTTTAAGGTTTGAATGTAATAACAATCAATTGAAGCGTTTGGAAGATGTTCTAAGTGACATTTTTTGAAATTTTAATTTTTTCTTGCAGGTGGAGATCTTATTCGAAAACTTAAATTTCTGTATCATCTGCTCGTCTGTATCGCATCTAGATTCCTATTTACCAAAGAGATGAAGGTGCTATAAGCAAGTGTCTTTTAAAAAACTTTGTGGAAGATGGTGTTAAACGTACTTAAGCTCTTATTTATGAAAAACGAATTATATCTGAACGTTTCATTTCGAACATGATAATTGCTATGTATGCAATTATCACTTTCATTCTTTCATTCAAAATTTATTTTCATTTATTTGAGATTAAAGTATTGTTTCCAATAGGAAATAGCATCGTATCCAATACTTTACACCGTGCAGGCACAACGCACGAGCGACACAGGTGTCGTAGTAAGAGTTCTAGGCAGGCAGGTTTGGCAATTTATCGCAAAACGTGAGATATTATTTAAAGTTTTGCTGTGAACCTAATATTGATTTTTCGGTTTTCTTATACACTTGGCCAATTTCACAGTGAAGTAAGTGTCACTTAAGTGCCAAATATGGAAAAATAATTCCCAATTTCACAGTGTTAACTTATCGGAATAAGTGACACTTAAGTCTCCCATGTTGGCCACTTAAGTTTCACTTACTCAGGTAGTAAAACTAAAAATTAAAATTGAATTTTTTGTTTTTCTATTACCTAACAAAGTGTTTCCCTTATCGACTTTTTCCGATAGCTAATATTGGTTTTGCCCTTTTCAATTTCGCAAAAATTTTATAATAATCTGGTATGGCCTGGTTTACACGACAATGCACCGCACGTGCACAGCTACAGTTGTTATCAACATGCAAAATCATTTTCGAACCTTGAATGAACTTCAGAAAAAACTAAACGTGAAAAATTCATCAAAAAACGTATCAAATGAAAAAGTTCAATTCAGGGATTCTATAAAGTGGATTCGAGTGGAAGAGTATGGTTCCTTTCTTTACAAAGAATGCTACGAGGAGTCTTCACCTTTTAGTCAAGTTATAATAGCAAAAACCAATAACCGCTCCAACGAAAATCAAGATTTTATGCCAAGGGAGAATAAAATCAAACAGCTTTCTGCGGAAAAATTAAAAATCTAAAAGATCAGATCACAATTCATCCCAGTAGAACATCAATGGTTCCATTCAAATGCATTTTCAGCAGGTCCTAAGGGAAAAAAAGAAAAAAAAACTGTGAAAAAATAAATAATTATAGGAGTCAAATTTGTCACTTAAGACCTTTATGCAAAAACTAATTAAGCATATTCAATTAAGTTTGTGGATAAAGGTTTTAAGTACACAAAACTGTAAATATCTCTAAAGTTCTTTGTTTTCAATAAACAGGATTATTAAATTTAAAAGCAATTGAGTTGTATTAACTTAAAATTGGCCTTATGGAATTTTTATTATTTTTATGAAAAAAGTTACAGGTAAAAAACTTTAAATGCTGATTACTCAGAACTTTGAAAATGTCGCTTAGCACCTTCATCTTCCAAACGCTTCAATTATTATAGGCTGGAGTTATAGCTATTTCACGTATGCCAGGCCGATCATGACTCTTTTGATGTGTAAACATCTATACTGGCGGTAGGGTGAAAAATAACGTAACGTATCTTGTGATCGTGATTCTGATTGTGATTCACGTTACGTTACGTATGTTTACACATCTTAACCGTCCCGGCACTCACGCTTTTTTTTTAATGAAGCTTCAGTCTATTATGTTTATTTTTAAAAACATACACATTGCGCTACCACAATCATGTGATCAGGTCAATCCCAACTCCCAAGGTAGAATTTATTCGCACCTAATAGATTGAGAGATGTTTCCATACGGTTCGATATTCGTTACTTTCTACTTTTCTCGTTATTTATAAAGTAATTTTCCACTCATGAATATCTGAGCTCATGGTGAATAAATGACTTACAACTCTCAACCATTCCTGCATACATGTCATTAGTCGGCAGGAATGAAGAGGACCTGCAAATTTTACTCAAATCCGTACGTTGAATTTGAAAGGAGCTTTTTATGTCAAGAGATACTTTTGAAGGATTTATCATTTCCTCTCAAGAGGTAGTACACCTGAAAAAAACATTTTTTGTTTAGGTTAAAAACGGCTGGATCTCGAATCTTTGACAGTCCAAAGTACTAACCATTGCCTAACGGGGGACTACATTATTATGTAGGAAACTCTCCGAGATATTTACTTTCTCTTACTGTGAAACCCGAAATATGATTTCTTGACCTGTCGCATACAGGTAATCTCCAACGAAAGCAGACTTTTAAGGTTTGAATGTAATAACAATCAATTGAAGCGTTTGGAAGATGTTCTAAGTGACATTTTTTGAAATTTTAATTTTTTCTTGCAGGTGGAGATCTTATTCGAAAACTTAAATTTCTGTATCATCTGCTCGTCTGTATCGCATCTAGATTCCTATTTACCAAAGAGATGAAGGTGCTATAAGCAAGTGTCTTTTAAAAAACTTTGTGGAAGATGGTGTTAAACGTACTTAAGCTCTTATTTATGAAAAACGAATTATATCTGAACGTTTCATTTCGAACATGATAATTGCTATGTATGCAATTATCACTTTCATTCTTTCATTCAAAATTTATTTTCATTTATTTGAGATTAAAGTATTGTTTCCAATAGGAAATAGCATCGTATCCAATACTTTACACCGTGCAGGCACAACGCACGAGCGACACAGGTGTCGTAGTAAGAGTTCTAGGCAGGCAGGTTTGGCAATTTATCGCAAAACGTGAGATATTATTTAAAGTTTTGCTGTGAACCTAATATTGATTTTTCGGTTTTCTTATACACTTGGCCAATTTCACAGTGAAGTAAGTGTCACTTAAGTGCCAAATATGGAAAAATAATTCCCAATTTCACAGTGTTAACTTATCGGAATAAGTGACACTTAAGTCTCCCATGTTGGCCACTTAAGTTTCACTTACTCAGGTAGTAAAACTAAAAATTAAAATTGAATTTTTTGTTTTTCTATTACCTAACAAAGTGTTTCCCTTATCGACTTTTTCCGATAGCTAATATTGGTTTTGCCCTTTTCAATTTCGCAAAAATTTTATAATAATCTGGTATGGCCTGGTTTACACGACAATGCACCGCACGTGCACAGCTACAGTTGTTATCAACATGCAAAATCATTTTCGAACCTTGAATGAACTTCAGAAAAAACTAAACGTGAAAAATTCATCAAAAAACGTATCAAATGAAAAAGTTCAATTCAGGGATTCTATAAAGTGGATTCGAGTGGAAGAGTATGGTTCCTTTCTTTACAAAGAATGCTACGAGGAGTCTTCACCTTTTAGTCAAGTTATAATAGCAAAAACCAATAACCGCTCCAACGAAAATCAAGATTTTATGCCAAGGGAGAATAAAATCAAACAGCTTTCTGCGGAAAAATTAAAAATCTAAAAGATCAGATCACAATTCATCCCAGTAGAACATCAATGGTTCCATTCAAATGCATTTTCAGCAGGTCCTAAGGGAAAAAAAGAAAAAAAAACTGTGAAAAAATAAATAATTATAGGAGTCAAATTTGTCACTTAAGACCTTTATGCAAAAACTAATTAAGCATATTCAATTAAGTTTGTGGATAAAGGTTTTAAGTACACAAAACTGTAAATATCTCTAAAGTTCTTTGTTTTCAATAAACAGGATTATTAAATTTAAAAGCAATTGAGTTGTATTAACTTAAAATTGGCCTTATGGAATTTTTATTATTTTTATGAAAAAAGTTACAGGTAAAAAACTTTAAATGCTGATTACTCAGAACTTTGAAAATGTCGCTTAGCACCTTCATCTTCCAAACGCTTCAATTATTATAGGCTGGAGTTATAGCTATTTCACGTATGCCAGGCCGATCATGACTCTTTTGATGTGTAAACATCTATACTGGCGGTAGGGTGAAAAATAACGTAACGTATCTTGTGATCGTGATTCTGATTGTGATTCACGTTACGTTACGTATGTTTACACATCTTAACCGTCCCGGCACTCACGCTTTTTTTTTAATGAAGCTTCAGTCTATTATGTTTATTTTTAAAAACATACACATTGCGCTACCACAATCATGTGATCAGGTCAATCCCAACTCCCAAGGTAGAATTTATTCGCACCTAATAGATTGAGAGATGTTTCCATACGGTTCGATATTCGTTACTTTCTACTTTTCTCGTTATTTATAAAGTAATTTTCCACTCATGAATATCTGAATATTTAGAAGGCTCACACTCAAACGATTCAATCGGTAAGGACATTGCGAATACTTGCAAATTGTTTGAGCGTTAAAATTAAAGTCCCTAGGGTTTCCTACACATTTAAAACGAAAAATACAATATAATATAAATTTCTGCTTTCCTTTTCTTTTCTTTTCTTTTCTTTTCTTTTCTTTTCTTTTCTTTTCTTTTCTATAAAAGTAACAACTTCTTTGAAAAGATTTTACGGATTTCAGAAAAAGGAACTGGATGATTATTTAAACAGAATTTGGTCAGTCAAATGTTAAAAAAAAGTATTTCATTAAAATGAATTAATGTAAAATATTCATTGTTCTTTACACACAAATTCAACAAAAAAAAAAACAAAATTTTTAAATTAAATGGAAATCACAACTGAGATGTACATACATAGCGATTAATTTACTTTACTTATTGTGCGATAAAATTTTCCAACACTTTATTGTAAAGATTCACGTTCTTTGACTAGGTCGCGGTGTTTGATGATTTATGTTTGTTTTGTTATAAATACAGAGCGATAAGGAAGGAAGTATTATTTCACTAAATGAATAACATACATATTTTTTTTTATGAAAACACACAAAGTATAAAATGGAACAAGGACAATAATATTGGAAAGAAATGCTGACAATTTATAACTGCCATTTTATGAATGAAAAATGCAGCATGTTTTTACTTACTAGATCGAAAATTAACTCATTTTCTGATTTCTTTTTTTTTTTTTTAGAAGAAGACAACTTATATATTCTTTTAGCTTAACTTATCATCTCGCGATATTTGAGTTTGTGCTTCGTCAACATATCAGTGACAGTGACCAGTTTTTTTATCGACATAATGCTTGAGAGTTCCTGCAATTGCGGCAGATAGGACACGCAAATATGATGAAGTGTTGCTAATTCACGACCTTAAAAAAAAAAAAAAAAAAAAAAAACGATTTATTAAAATAATTCAACATATCGATTCGGATAATGTTAGCTTACCCGTGTCGGAGCAGAGATTATTGCTGTTCTGCTCAATGAACATTCCTGGTGGTGGATTTGGATCGGTTACCGAAGACAATTGGTCCAAGAAGACAATCATACGTTCTTTATTTTTAAGAATGAAGGGATTCACAACTTCCATGTAGGGCTCCTTAAGAAAAATGAAATAAAAAAAATTTTATGGCAAGACTTCTTTACTTCACTGCTATTCTTCATACCTTTCCACCGAACTCGATTAGATTGGCTAAATTTTGCAGACACTTGGCTACCATTATTAATGATCGAGTTGCCGCTGTAGCCGGAGTCTCATTCACCAAGCCAAATTGACGTGGGTTTAACAGTGATGGACACAATAGCCGCAGGAATATGAATCCGGAAACAACTCTGGTACGCACCAAACGTTCCGTTGGCCACTTAGTCACTACTGCCTTTTGCAAACAGTTACAAATATATCGAACTGTTCGTGGACACGCGTCGGGAGATGTAAAAATCGACTGGGTAACGAGATCCAAAATCTGAAGCAGGAACTCTGCATTCGAACATGCGTCGTCATTAACATCCATTTTAGTTGGATTCAACTCAGCTGACTGCTTGCTTTCGAGTATTCGCTGTACGGTCTCCGACACAGCTGACTGCAAGAAGCCATGGCATTCTGTTCGCATGTAGAGATCCATTAAAGTAGTAGCCAGTGATGCACCTCGAAACAAGGTTGTTGTCTCGTTTTCTCGGGCAACCTCTGCTTGGCAAAGAACTCGTATCAGTTCAGTTTCACGTTTTTCATGACGAAAAACGCGTAGCAGTGATGTCGCCAATGGCACACGATCGTTGTGGCAACGTTCGGCGAGTGCTTTTACCGCATAGAGTTCTGGTTCGAGAAGCAACTGTTGCAGTGGACTATATTCCTCGCATGGCATTATCAAATCGTCAAGATACCTCATTCGGAGACGTAGTGATCCCCACTCACCCATGGGAGTCATGCCTGTGAGTTGATACCATTCTTCTGTTTCTTGGCCGTTTTTCAGACTCGCCAAATCAATTGTTAGCTCAGCCACTTCTGAGTCTTTACCTCGTTTACCACGACTCAGCAGTGTAATTGTTAAAGTAACTACATCTGGCGGCACATCGTCGAGCACAAATTCCTCTTCCCAAACTGGATCAGGTGCAATCTTAACTCGGGTCTTACCAACCTTCACTTGATTAAGCGAAATCGTACAATAAGGATGTGGCACAAGTTTAAATGGCAGCCGATGTGCTTCGAGCACATGCAAGTTCAGACAACGCAACTCTCTCAAACGCGGCACCTTTTTCTGGGCCCGACTAAGTTGCGAACCACATTGTGCCTTTAGCGCATTTATCCATTCGACGTAGCTTTCTTGACTAGGGGAACACAAGTAAGTGACCGTGGCCAGACATGGCAGAGCTCTTTCCACAATCTGGAAGCAATATGGACGCTCCCAGAGTGAGTCATGGCACTGATATAAATAGGCGCAGGACAAATCAATCAATCCTTTCGGCTTTGTTTTCTTCGGATTATCATAAAAGCAGAGATGTGTCTCAGAGCCTTCGATAATTAAGGCAAAGTACAGCTGCTTCCATTTGGCAGTCTTGTCGGATTTCTTGTTCAAATGACCATGTTGTTTGATTCCTTTGATCTTTTTAAGACCAATTTGATCTCGACACTCGCGCAATGTAGCGTAGATTTTTTCGGCGGCCTTTTCGACAACAAACTGTTGATTGAACTCTGGTTGACTTCCATTGACCACCTTGAAAAAAAAAATATAAGTTGGAATTTTACTCTCAATAAATTTTAATTTATACTTACTGGATGATTCAATGTGTGTCCCTCAACAATCTGTTCTTTGCGATAACGATTAATCACCGCATCCAAACACTCAAAAGTTCGACCACCCATCAAGTAACGAACACCTTTCTTTTCAATTCGAAATCTCTGAATTTGATTGTTGATGTGAAAGAACAAGGAATAGTCACCGGGTGAATTGTCACTCGGACGGACTAGAAAACTACCGGGGCCAGCTAGAATAGTTTTTGTTTTGTATATTAATTTGTGTGACTTTAATGTTAAAATCTTTCTCACCTTTGACTAACATATCAACAGCCTCGTTCTTAGTACAATTTGGATGAAACCATGGAAAAACGGTATTGGGATCAATTGAAGCATCTAAATCGTCGACTAATTCTCGAAAAATCATTCCCTGCTCTCCAGTTCGATGAGCAGTAACCCACAACCATCCGTCACCCATGTCGTTGTGTAAAAAGAAAATATCGCCTTTTTGGAAACTCAATTCATCTGTGTCGGGCATTTTGGTATAAGGAAGTATGGCAACTACACGTTTCTTGTCATTAACTGGCTCTGGTGGTGCTACAGGTATTACAAGACGTTCACGTTTTAAAAGATCACTGCACGAAGTGTAATAGCCAACAAGATCGCTCAGTGAAATGAATTGTCTGCCACCGATATAGAAGTCACCACATACAGCTGTGATTCTGTTAATAAAAAGAGTTGGGTGAAGGTTTAAAAAAATAAGGTTTTTAAAATATAAAAACAAAGTAGTATAGTCTGTTCGCGAATGTTATATGTCCTTCAAATTTCATACTATATAAAAGAAAAACCGTAAAAATTCCTTTTGGATAGTACGCGAACAATCATTATGTTTTAGGAAAGATTGATTTTAAAACTAATAGTACATACATCCAAATTTTTTTTTTATGTCAAAACTTAGATTGGCTGTACTGTAATCAAAATCAACGAAATATATCTATTTTTTTAAGTTTTAATTTAAGGCCTTCTGCAGACGAATAGATTCTGCCTTGTTATAGATTTGCTATCTAGCAACGATTCCACCACGTCTTATGGTACTTTTCTTGCTAAAAATACGAAAACTTTTTTTACTCTAAGACACCGGAGCTTTTACCAAAGACAAAATTATTGAAAAAACCACACTGAATTTACACAAAATATATTCTTAAATGGACAAAATCTTGAGAATTTGAATACATGCAAACAAAAATTTAGTACCTACATGTTCAAATTTTAATTTTGTTAAGTTTTCCTTGGTAAATTTAGATTTAGATCTGAAATTTGATTAAGATTCCATATTTTCATGGAATTGGTGTATATTTGTGTTTGTGGAGATGGTAGCTTTTAAACTGACACCAGGTGTTTTCTGGTGCTATTAAAAAATGTATCTTTCAAACGCATACAAAAATTTTAAAAACCGTTTTTAAACAATGATTTTTTTTCTGTTTAAATTAAATAAACCAAGTGTCAATCCGGAGGAACGTAAAATGTATGGAAATATAAACATACATACATAAAAAAAGGTTAAACAAAGGATATGGCCAAAAAAAGCCCAGAGTCGACATAGAAAACGTATGTTCCGTTCGTGAAGACTTAGGCCTTCTGCAATCTGCACACGAAGCGTCTCGTCATAGACGCAGATTGTGTGTAGCTCACGTGTGTTTCAATAGACAACCGCACATGAGGCGTAAGCTACAATTTTTTACGCATGAAAACAAGCATTAAATACCCAGGCGTACAGCATTGTCACTCACAAGGCATGCAGTTTGAAGTATTTAATTTGAATTGTCAATATCAAATGTCAATTCATCCAAAGTTAGGTGAATTTTTTTGCAAAAATCAATGAAAATCTAAAAAATGTGTATGAGTGCCTTTGCATGAAAAAATTAAAACTTAATGTCTCAAAAACTAAATTCTTGATTTTAAATTCAAATGAAACTGTTAATTTGCAGACTGGATCGGAAAATATCCAACAAGTTGTATAAAGTATTTGGGGGTAATTATTGATAAAAATTTAGATTTCAAAGAACATTCTGATTATATTTGTGCTAAGATGAGCAAAAAAGTTGGGATTTTGTGCAAATTGCAGAGAGAAAATAAGCTTTAAAAATGCAGTAATGATTTTTAACACAATGCAGTAATGATTTTTAACACAATTGTGCTACCACATTTTTACTATTGTGCTACATTTTTGTTCATGAGCAATATGGATCTAAAGCAGAGACTTCAAGTGCTTTTGAAAGTTTTAATATCTGTTTTTAATGTTAAAATTTGCAACTATCCACACTATCAACAAGAGAACTTGGCTTATGTAAGTGAATCGCAGCCATACAGCCTCAGATCATCAGAAATGATTTCCGACTTGAAAGATACAACAGAAGCAGAACCCAAAAATCTATGATGTACCAACAACTCGCTGCCAAGATTAATAAAAGATGAGTCCAACTTCCACCGATTTAAGAGACTCGTTATCGACTACATCCAAATAAATTATTGTTAGAATTCAAATATGTTTAATATCCAAATTTATTTTATATTGTAAATTGAATCGTAATTTTCAATTCAAAATTTTGTAAGAGATTTTAACTTGTAATAGTTATGTACATAATTAATAACAAATCAGAAAAGTCAATTAAGCATCATATGCAAAATGCACTTTGCATTTTCTAAGAAAAACATATGCAGGTAACTTTGGATGCAAACCTAAACCTTATTGATGTTATTATTAATTTTTGGCAGCTGTAGGGATATTTTTAATCAATTCTTCAATATGATTTTCTTTGAGCTCATTTTTTCTTTTATTTAGATACGTTCTGGATGGAATATAATGTATTTAAGGTGAATGTGGATTCATTTTCAATACTTAACGACATTTATAAAAAAAATCCACATCCGAATTATGTTTCCGGTTGTTTCTGAAACAAACTAAAATTCTTTCTTTCTGAACGTTTTCTTTCAAATATAACAACGTAAATTTGTACAGTATTATCACTCTACACTGTTACCGAATAGGAATCATCTGATATGTATGTTTTTTTTTTAATGCAACCGATGTTTGGATTAAAAAGTATAAATATACTTCGAAGTACTTCAAAGTTTGCAGTTCTTTATAAGTATTGTTAAGTGAATTCGAATCGCTAACTCTTATTCACTAACCTCATGAAAAGTTTTTATCAAATTACTCTTTCGCAGGTTTCCTGTAGAGATATTTTGTACCAGTTTTGTTGTGCCTTATTAAGGAATTTTGTTTTGCTTTCTCGTATAGTTATCCTCTTTAAATATATAAATTAAAAAAAAAGTTTCATGTAGTATTACCGATTATGAGCTTGGCGCATACCATACCTTATCGTATATTTCAAGTCGTTTGTGGTCTAAATTTAACTCTGTATTTATATTTCACTTCTTTCGTTTTGTTAACAAAAAAACTTAAAATTATAACTTACCTAAAATGATTTATTCCTGTGCGACCCAGATAGCTCAGTACGTAGGAACCTGGTTTTCTGTCACTTTCTCGAACTGTTGGTAAAATTGATTTTAATTAATTTACATTTATTCAACAAACTTAATTTAAGAACAAAATTCAAATAATCAAAAACCCACCTAAATAGCTTCCCAACTTGCCAGTGCCCCTTAATCGGGATTCAGCGGAATATCTATCCAATCTGCCATGATACCATTCACTTTCCGGTGGTGCAATGATTGCCGGTCTTTCACCTGCAAAATGTAATTAAAATCAATTTATTATTTCAAGTAGAAAAATAAAATATATTGCAAAATAAATGTTAAAAACAAATGGAAACCAGATTCATTCAAAAAAAGTATTGCATCATAGTTTTTGATTGATTGAAGAGTGCAATTCTTACCATTTATGCCACTATTGGAATCGCATGTTCCTGTACTGCCAGTACTTCTTAAAGACATTTTAGTTGTCGTTTCTCAAGAACCGTAAACAGTTCTCTGTTCCCAATGATGGTAAAAATTATTATATTATTTGGACAAGATAAACAACTCGCTCATACAGCGCATCGAATTTCCACAAAACTTCTGGCTACTGGCCCGCTTCTATATTGCTGACTTGATTATTATTGGCATTCGGTTTCGATGGAAATCAGACGGCAATCGATTCATTCGGGGACAAGGCAATACAGGGCAATAATAAGAGAATAAGCGTAAAACCACTCAAATTCCACACAAGGTTGTTGCTGGTGCTCTTGCTAGCTTCGTTGACTGCCTCTAAGTTGACTGTTTTATTGTTGTTTCTTCTTTTTCTATGACAGACAACGATAGTAGGCAGTAATGACATCGGCCACTAGCCTCATCAACAGTATCTACATTATTTTATTTTATTTTGTTTCACTTTGTTTTTTTCATTCATTTTTTTTTGTTCTTTTGATTCAATGGAAGTCTTTTCCGATTTTCGATTAGTAAATTTTTGTGTAATGATGTGTGTAACAATAATTAACAAAGAAACTTTAAATACACAATATACATAGACGTTAGTCAACATGAGACAATAAGTGGAATGAGAAATGAGGCACGACAACGCAGCGCAAAAATACACAGAGAGAAAGAGGTCAAACTAAAGTAAATGTTCCTGAGATTTCGATGGAGAGATTCACACATAGAGATGACTCATGATATGGAAATTAAGAACTTGTGTGTTGAAAACGACATACCGAAAATATGTGAGGTAATTTAATTGAAACAAATGATACCCTATGGGGTAGCAATGGATGATGATTAAGAGAATATTATCTACTCTCTGTTGCACACTCAAAGTTGATTAACATTTTGTATGTTAATAATCATCAACATGCTAAGAAATAACTTTCTAAACATAGTATGGCTTCAAGATTGTTATTATTCAAGATTGTATCCTGTTTGAATTGGAATTTTTAATAGAATTCTTATTGATGAATTGAATGACTAATTTGTGAATCGCGGGGAATATAAGCTCTAATGCCAGCAACATTTAAAATTTAATCAGTTTTATAACAAATTCCAATACATACAAAAGTGCTCTAACTACTGAATCGCACGATTCAATTTTAGATATTTGCGAGCTAAGAACAACGTACGATTCAATTTTAGATATTTGTGAGCTAAGAACAATGTACGCATCCTCATAAGTTTGAATTTGAGGTTTAAGTGGAGATATATATTTTGTTTTCTTTTCTATTCTATTTACTCTCCAGGTATTACATAGGAAATAAATTAATGTCAAAGTAATGGAAATATAGTTATAGATGTTATTTATATTTTATATGTTTTAGCTAGACAACATTTTGGAACCAAAGCGATGCGAAGCCAATTTAATGTGTTTTTATATGGTAAGGAAATGTGCTCTCATGTGAGTGTGCGCAACTAGAAGGGCCATTATAATGCACCTGCTTTTTCGAAACTAATCCTAAAAGCACGTGAGTCAAAATTAAATTAAAAGCTGATTAAATAATTCGTGAGTTGTAAAGTTTTAGAATGATAAAACACTGGAACATATTCCTTAAAAATCCTTTTTTTCATATTCCTTCAACTTATTAATCAATTTAAGTGTTGTTGGTTTATAGGTATTCGTTTGCATTTAGTTATAAATGTATTGTTCGTTTCTATCAATTCATAAATTAAGTTCGTAGGGTCAAAATTTTGATCTCATAATTCCAAGGTTAAAAAATGCTCGTGCTTGACTGCTAACTTAGAGGTGGGGACTAGAACCCCAATCTACGCAGCATTCTTTTCTATATATACATTCAGTTTTAACTGCACGCAACCCGTATTAATGAGATAACAATCGCCTTATTTATCAGTTCTCAATCCACTGTGCCAACAAAACTTCTTCGCCCTCTTTATAGTTCATCTAAATAGTGTCGTTGAATTTAGGTTGCCTTTGTAAGACCTTAGGTCTTACAGACATATATTTAAAATTCTAATTATTTATTTATTATTATGTAAGTACATTAAACAGAGCACAAGTTGTCACGAGCTTGTGCAGTTTGCATAACCTCATGTTTGTTTTCAAAGCTGCCTACGCTCTTGAATTATATTTGAGCTGTGAACCGTTTAATTTTTGCACATAAGCGTGCTGTTTCTAACTGTTGTGATAAAACGCAATCATCGCAACACTTTTGACTGAAATATAGTAAAGTTCATTTAATGTTATTGTACAACATTTTAACTGGCTGAATTGGACGAAAATATGTCTAAAATACCAGCTACTGCATTAAGCACATACAACTGACACTAACGAATAAAAGACTGGCACCGTAGTAAAAAACGTCTTTGAAAGACGCGTTTCAACAATAATCTCGAGAATGGCCCATTGCATTGTTTACAAAATTTAAATCGAAAAAAAAAAAAATAGATAGTCTGCGACCTCTGCCTTTTTATTCTTATTTTGACACATTCTTATTTTGATACTGTTGATTGATTTTGTACACAATGCAATGGGTTATTCTCGAGATCATAGTTAAAACGCTTCTTTCAAAAAGGCGACTTTCCTAAATTATTTGTCGTTTGATTTTGGTGTGAATTTTGTTTATTTAATACACTGGAGTCAGTGTCGAAAGTACTGCACTTACCACGTCATTATTGACGACCCACTTACCAATTCCAATAAAAAATTTGACCAATATAGTTCTGCATTATCAAACATTTTTCCTATGTATCCCATGAAACAGCAAATAGTGGAATTTCGTGAAATTGACAACAACAACAAAAGAACCTTTTAAACAACGAATCTCTAGATAGCAAGATAGATAGATAGCTTTAGCATAGAAACATAAATGTACGAATATATTCATATGTAAGCAAAGCATGTATTTATATATATGTATCTATTATATATCTATAGTTGAAGATCTTAAATTTAAAAAAATACATGCTACATACAGTTTATTGTTCATTTAACCATATTGTTTAAGTAATGTTTGAAATCTTAACATCTTATAATTTCTAAATCACATCATCTTAAAAATATTCAAGCTGATTGGTCCCATATACTGCAGTTTTAGAGCGGAAATGTCTACCATCGACCAAGCCAACATCCAGAATGCAACTCAGTAGGTCAAATGGGAAGTTAACAAACAAGAAGTTCCAGAAATGTATGTCTCAAGATCTTGGAGTAATTCAAATTTCAACAACCAACAGCGATGGTTATTTTATTTAATGCACAACACATTTATGCCGGTGATTTTTTTGTCTCGCCTGCCAAGACGGCGTTTTTTGTGTCGTCTGCAAAGTTAATGGTTATAGAGACGCCACTTAGTCAAAAGAGCAGAGAATGAGTTAGGTAGGTTATATGGGGCGGATGTACACCAATACTCCGCACCAAAAAAACTTTGAGTCTACTTCAGGGGGGCAGGGCTGTAGAAATAGACCCGACTGTGTTACGCACACATATGGAAGTTGACCTTAACCAACTTGGCATGGAAAACTGGAGACTGTGACCTTAAATAAGTAAGTAGCTAAAGTTTGAAAACTGCGTCGCAATGCTGCGTTGAGAAAAAAATTAATAATTTGCATTAATTACTTCGAAAGGTATGTCGAACAAATTATAAATAATAGGTAGTCCACTGAAATAGCCAGTTGCATTCCTTTTTAAAACAATACCCGCATAATACTCTCACTTCTAGTTCTAAGTTTGTAAAAATTTTATAATGAAAACAATAAAGAAGATAATAATACCTAATAATAATAATAATAATAATAATAATAATAATAAATAAATACTCTCACTTCTAGGATTGCTCATCATTTTACTATTGTGCCCTCCTACGTTCTTTCTTTAGCCGCACTACTCGAATGTAGAATGTTTTACCTGACTATCTACCTATATTATGCCCTTTGGTTGTAATATACGGAATTTCAAAACTAATGTGCATTGTTATCTTCTTTTAATTTCTATTCTTTTAGCCTAACACTCACACTCCCTATTATGCTTAAATATTATTTAATAAAAAAACAGGCAGTTCATAATAAAATTAGAAAATTACGTAAGGTTCAGACTTACCATTTGACATATTGGGTCCGTCAAATTCATCTTGATCCAATTCATGAGCCAAATCGGCCAAATCGAGACCTCCACCGGCTACTGCACCTACACCGCCACCAAGAGCTCCCAAGCCACCCAATCCGCCTAGTCCGCCCATTCCACCGTCTTCGGATCCAGTCGATGGAGATCCGAGTTTATCCTTTTGAATCACATCGATATTGCCCAGACGCAAGAGATCTGCCATTGTGACTAGCCGACCACCCCTCCTGCACCCGATACCCAATCAATGCGAAGCAACAACTTCTCTTCGCGAATTTTTTTTTTACAAATTATAATATTTCTTCAACCGGAATCCGAGGACAATAAAGACGACTAAAGTAACGCGAGGAGGTAACTTTTATGAGCACCGGAAAGGCAGAAATGGTGGCAGTGGCAGCACCCAAATGAATAGACGGGACGAAGACTATCAAAAGAAAAATTTCTTCGTTTCTCGATTTTAATAGTGATCCGATGACTCAAAGCTCAAAATCCAGATATATCTTTCAGAACTGCACCCGCTGATAACCTTTTAGAGAAAAGACACAGGAAGTGACACTTTTTTTAATGAGAATTTCTATATTTTCATAGGTTTATTTTTTTCTTTCAGATTCTCCTTTCAATATGATTTTCTTCACACATTGAACGGTGCACCCAACGCATGAAAACAAAAACCAGGCGACAAAATTAATTGTTATTTATTTACTTCTTGTTTGTTCTCGTATTTAATCTATGTATTTGTCTAACGCTCTATAGGTTTTCCACCACCGATGCGATTAGATTCCATTTTAATGCGAATATAAAAAGTTTTTATGTAAAAAAAGAAAGAACAATTTTTCTGAGACTCCAAATTGACCGACGACGACGAAGCGAAGTGAAATTTTTGTACAAAAAAAAAAAAACAAAATCACTTTTCACTTCACAACCCCATTCGAAAGAGTAGAAAGAAGAAAATTTAGTGCGGCAGAACAGAACAAAGAATTTTCTATACTTCACCCTATTTTTAAATGGTCGTCTCACCTGCTCGCATTTGAATATACACCCAGATTCACTACTACTTCTTTTTCTTTCTTTGATAAAATGAACTGTAGTACTGTTTTCTCATTTTAATTGTAGAAAACTAAAAATTTCGAATTTAAGTGTACTCTGTAGATTACAGAGCTGTCACATGTCGTTCACATTTTGAATGCGAAAATTTAAACTGTATTTTTAATTAAAACTGTATTACCGGTATGAATAACAACAGGCGTGTTTTTTTGCAAGCCCGGGGAGAATTAGATGAAAAAAAAGACGTCGGTGCTTAACAATTAACATGTTAAATGCAACAACAACTAATCCCAGAGAATTCTCGGGGCTTAACTTAAACGCACAGAAAAACTGTGTTACCGACATGAATTACATACATGTTATCGATAGTTTGTATGAAAACTCCATGTTTTTTACTAGCTGTGTTTTTTTGGAAGCCCGGGGGGAATTGGATGAAAAAAACGACGTCTGTGTTAAACAAATAACATATTAAATGCAACAACAACTTATCCCGGAGAATTCTCGGGGCTTAACTTAAGCGCACCGAAAAACTGTGCTACCGGCATGAATTGCATACATGTTATCGATAGTGTGTATGAAAACTCCATGTTTTTTACTGTCGTGGCGTCGCTAATCCCCGCTGTCGTTTTTTTCAACCAATTTCCTCAGGGCTTGCAAGCGCTTAAGTTATGCCCCGAGAATTCTCCGGGATTAGTAGTTGTTGCATTTAACATGTTAAAGCTAGGACCGCACTCGGCGGAACTGCACTTCAGTGGAACTGAACTTCCCGACTTATTTGTAGGAAATTGTATGAGCTATATCGCACTAAGCGACAACTGCACTTCACGGCGCGACACTAGGCGTGTGTTTTGGGGGGAATTGGTTGAAAAAAACGACAGCGGGGATTAGCGACGCCATGACAGTAAAAAATATGGAGTTTTCATACAAACTATCGATAACATGTATGCAATTCATGCCGGTAACACAGTTTTTCGGTGCGCTTAAGTTAAACCCCGAGAATTCTCCGGGATTAGTTGTTGTTGCATTTAACATGTTAATTGTTTAGCACCGACGTCGTTTTTTTCATCCAATTCCCCCCGGGCTTGCAAAAAAACACGGCTACTATGCGACAAAAGGCGTGTTTTTTTGCAAGCCCGGGGGGAATTGGTTGAAAAAAACGACAGCGGGGATTAGCGACGCCATGACAGTAAAAAACATGGAGTTTTCATACAACCTATCGATAACATGTATGAAATTCATGCCGGTGACACAGTTTTTCGGGTCGCTTAAGTTAAACCCCGAGAATTCTCCGGGATTAGTTGTTGTTGCATTTAACATGTTAATTGTTTAGCACCGACGTCGTTTTTTTCATAAAATTCCCCCCGGGCTTGCAAAAAAACACGGCTAAAGTTGGTAATAGCCGTGTTTTTTTGCAAGCCCGGGGGGAATTGGATGAAAAAAACGACGTCGGTGCTAAACAATTAACATGTTAAATGCAACAACAACTAATCCCAGGGAATTCTCGGGGTTTAACTTAAGCGTACAGAAAAACTGTGTTACCGGCATGAATTACATACATGTTATCGATAGTTTGTATGAAAACTCCATGTTTTTTACTGTCATGGCGTCGCTAATCCCCGCTGTCGTTTTTTTCAACCAATTCCCCCCGGGCTTGCAAAAAAACACGCCTAATCTCACCAACTGTGTCGCGACGTGAAGTTTCGTTCAGTTTCGTGCGAAAGTGCGCAGGGTGTCGCTGAAGTGCAGTTCCGCCTAGTGCGGTTCTACCTTAATTGTTTAGCACCGACGTCGTTTTTTTCATCCAATTCCCCCCGGGTTTGCAAAAAAACACGGCTAGTAAAAAACATGGAGTTTTCATACAAACTATCGACAACATGTATGTAATTCAACACGGCTAATTTACATGTTTAATAGGTGTGTTTTTTTCATACGATTTCCTTCGGGCTTGGAAAAAAACATGCTTATAAGTTGCATGTTAGAAAAGTTGTATGAAAGTAAAATTGCATGCCGGGAAAGTAGTATGCGAGAAAAGTTGTTTGCGAGAAAGTAGAATGCCAGAAACTCTGAATACACTGCAAGTTGCATACACTAAAAGTTGCATACTCTAAAAGTTGCATTCGTCAAAAGTTGCATACCCTAAAAGTTGCATACGCTAACAGGGCTATTCTGGCGTTGTGAGGGCTCACACAAGTCACAAGCTTTTGTGAGGTTGATTTCTGGTGAGGTTGTTGTGAGGTTCTCAAAAGGAGATCACAATTTCGATAGTTTTTGTGAGGCTCACAGTTGTGAGGGTACAAAAACCACACAAAATCGATTTCACCTTTCCTTGTATCAGTAAGGTTTGCCAGAAAAGGGCTGTAAGAGACACAAACAGTAGTGTTTATTCAACCAAGTTACTTTAAAATGAAACTCCAGAAAATTTCTACGATTCTTCGTGTGAAAACAAAACATTTTTAAGAAAATTAAAAACCTCAAAAAATCTTCGGCAACTTGTTTTCTCGAGTGAAAGAGGACTTATAGAATCACTGCATTGCCGACTCGCTGGCACTTTCTCAAGTTTCACCTGAACGATACGAACAACTATTTGTTTCTTTCTTGCCTCCACAAAACCCGCATTGTAAACAAATTTCATATCAAACAGCTGCTTGTTTACAAAGTGACAGAAATTCTAAATATTTTAAATTTTAAGACGGTGCAAACAAATAATTTCAACAACTCATCGGTTTTTTTCGTGTAGTTTTGAATTATAACACAATTAAATATCTAAACATGACCGGCTTCATCAATATCGAAGATTGCCGCAAGTTAGTGAAGTTCTTCATAGACATGCGGCGTTATAACACCGCTCTTTTTTGGGCCGAAAAGGTGTCCCTTATGAGTGAGAATGATCCCAGAGACATTTACATGCAAGCCAATTGTATGTTCCTCCTGAAAGAATACCAACGTGCCGTGTACACCATCAAAATCCATGGTCTTGAAAAGACAAACATAATATGCTTCTATTTAGTCCTGGAGTGCCTCTACGAGTCGAAGGAATACAATGAAGCCATCACCCTTATGAACTCTACAGACTTTGAATTCCTATCAACATCTTTCATAAGTAAATCGTGCATAGTGGGAGACAACAGCAGCATCTGGTTGGATGAGAATAACAAAAACAACGTATTGGCTTCGATCATTTACTTCAAAGGCAAAATCTATGAAGCGATGGACAATCGAGATCTCGCCGTTGACTATTATGCCCAGGCTTTGCACAAGTCAGTGTTCTGTTTTGAGGCGCTGGACGCTTTAACTCAACATGACATGCTGATGGCAAGTGAAGAGAATGAGCTGCTCCAGCACCTGCCATTCTATCAACAATGCACAGAGGCCGAGACCAAACTAGTTTCGGCACTCTACTCTAGCAAGTTGAAAAAGTATTATGAAACCGATGGATCTGATATGAACGCCGACAGTCTGGCCAACAGTCGCTTCAACAAATTCAAATCAATCAAAGATCTCACTGGGAAAATAATGAAAACTTTGCCGCATGAAGTTCAGCTGAACAAGACTAAGATTTCGAATCTTGTAGCTCCCGGTCCACCAACGAACATTTTATCGCCAGCAAATAAGCTTCTGGAGGATCTTAAAAATGTGCAGACATCATTCTTCAACAACAGCTTGTCCAAAACATTTCCAAACGAAGGAGACTCAAATCGCATGAACTTCAGCACTCTCAACACCACAAAAGACGCAGATGAAGCCAATATGATACCGTTGTCCGCTTGCCTGGCTAGAATAGAAAAGAGCACTGATATTCTGGCGGGCAAAGCTTTGAAACTCTTCTACAACTGTGAATACAAACACTGTCTGCAGGTATTGAATGAGTTGCTCAAGATCGATCCACACCATCGCGATGGATTAACTGTGCAGATCGGTTGTCTAGTCGAACTCAAAGATTGCAGCAAACTATTCTATTTGGCACACAAACTCGTCGATAACTACCCCGAGAAGGCCTTGTCCTGGTACGCTGTTGGCTGCTACTACGATTTGATTGGCAAGAGTGACCCAGCCAGGCGATATCTTCTCAAGGCCACATCCCTTGACCGACTCTATGGTCCAGCATGGTTGGCATACGGCCATTCGTTTGCTAAGGAGAACGAACATGATCAAGCGATGGCGGCTTACTTTAAAGCCACACAACTGATGCGAGGTTGTCACCTGCCACTTCTGTACATAGGAGTCGAGTGTGGTATGACGAAGAACTTAGAATTGGCCGAGCAGTTCTTCTACAAAGCTCTTTTCGTCGCCCCACTCGATGTATTCATTCTGCACGAACTGGGAATCATAAAATATGAATATCAGTGCTACGATAGTGCTGAGGATATTTTCCGGGCAACAGTGGAAATTGTTACAGCTCGTTCCAACAAAAACATGGAAGACATCTCCCCAAAGTGGGAGTCGTTATTCAATAATCTCGGTCATTGCTGCAGGAAGAACAAAAAATATGAAGAAGCACTAAAGCACCATCAATTTGCGTTGCTTTTGAAGCCACAATCGGCCCAGACATACACAGCCATTGGATATATTTATGCTTTGATGGGAAATCTGGAGGAAGCCATTGTAAATTGTCACAAGAGTCTGGCACTAAATAGAGATTGCGTGGTGACTTCGACGATTTTGAAGAATTGCATCGAAGATCATATGGAGAGTCAAAATGAATCCGATGATGAGGAAACTCTACTTAATAAATCTAAACAGAAATCTATTTAGATTTATTGAAATTATAAAATGTTAAGATTAACCTGTAACTTACTATCATGCTTTGTAAAAATAAAAAAAATAAAATAATATCCTTGGAGAAATTTAGTTTTCATTTCCTAATGGCAACTTATTTTAAATCAATATATTGCAAAAACCCTTAAAATGATCGCAGTGCGAGAGTTAGGAAAATATATAAAGATTGAAAGGACATACCGATGTATGTGGGCTGAAGCCCACAAAAGTAGGATTCAGTTATATTTAAATTTAAAAGGTCACGAAAAAGAATTATTGGACATACCGATGCCCAAAAGTTTTAAAATTGAAATGGGAGAACAAAATAGGAGCGAGATAAAGACGCATATGTCTTGTATCTGGGAAGGTTACCTGAAAACTGCAGTTTTTTTTAAATGCCGAATATGTGGCCACAAGATAGGTAGTTCGAGATGTAAATACTGAGAACTGAAAGATGTCCAGGGGTGCCAACATGTAACTTGATACAATCGAGTTTAGTCGATACAATCGAGCATTGGTAGTTCCTATTGTTCAATCGAATCGGAAACAGTCGACCGAGTTAAATTAGGAACTACCTATCCTCGATTGTACCAATGAACTTGATTGTATCAAAGTTACGTGCTAGACCTCCAGTTTCCTTTATGCAAGTGAGGATAGAGATAGGGAAGGTTTCACTGAAACAAGCATCATGCCATAAATGCAATTTTTCATTCCCCACTGGACAGTTGTGACAAGTTCGGAATAGTGAACTTTTCATTCAATGCCGTAGCATTTTTACATCCTAGAGATAAATAATAAAAATCGGAGACAAAACAGAGCGCTGGAGCACATACATACGCACAGATATTTTCTAATCTACACGCATTTAATAGGAGAGCTTGATGCACTTTGAACTTTTAGGTTAGAATATCTTGAAAACCCGACTGGGTTAAGCAATTATAAGTTTGATTTCAAACTCGGCCTCTAAAAACCTTCGGTTCCAGATAAAAAAATGTGTTGTTTCGTGTTTTTTTAATAAAAAAATTAATAAACAAAAATAGCACTTACCTACATACATACATACATTGTACATATACCATAAGACACGTACGCCACTCAACAATATTTTTTAGGAGAATTAAATTATTATTTTTTTCAATTAAAAAAAAAAAGAAGTAACAATTTGACACATAAAAGATTCTGTCTAAAACGAGTTAATTGTAGTAACGAAATTTCTCAACTATAGTGGCGAGTTTTGCAGATAGCAATACGGTATTTTTTCAGAAATGTAGATCGTTCTCAATCAAACTGACTTTTTTGAGTTGTTACGTTATTTTATCAACATTGTGACGTTTTCTGCAATTCTAAAAAATTAACAAAATTTACTAATTTCAACAAGAACCGTTTTCAACAGACTTTTTTTTCAGCCTGCACACATGCACTTTCTCACAAAGGGTAAACTTTTGCACACATACCTTTTCATTTGAGCTGTTAAAAAACATTATATGTCACTAGCGTTTGTTTTCTTTTTATCTCTAGTTGTTGGCGAAAATCTCTGAGGTATTTTAAACTTAATTATTCGTAAATCCACCTATTTGGTCGAATTGGCTTATTAACATGAATTAATTTCAAATTTTGAAACATATGAAAAAGCATAATTTCGATTTTGTAAAACATACCTCTGTATGAAGATGTTAATGAGGGTGAATGGGCTTCGTACAGCCGTAATTCATTGAAAATCTGTAAAAACCGTGCGACCGTCCTAACAACCGCCGCGCCGCAACATTTATGGCCCCTTTTACGAACAGGATTCCTCAGCAAAATTTCTCAGCTTTGCTTTTAAAATTATGAGGAAAACAAATATTGCATTCGCTTGCTCACTTTTTGAGTGAGGAAAATCTCTGAGATATTATTCTTAAAAAAAAATGTTTTTTCGCTTCACTTTCATGATGAGGGTACTTTTTGAAAATTTATCGATTTGCGAAGACAAACCCATTAATAAATACAAAAGGCTTTACAAGTACCGAATTTTTATTATTCACCTTTATTTTTACTCTAAAAAATAATTTACTGACTAGGAAAATCCATACATATTATTTTTTGGTTTTTTTTTTGTAACTTTTTGATAAATGCATTGTGAATGCATATTTTATTACTTTACACAGTTACTTTTCATTTGTTACTCTATTAAGTTTGCTTATTCAACGTATTAATTTAATATGAAAGAAATTTAATGAACATAGATTTTATGTATGTATAATAAATACTTATAAAATGTGACAAGGACATACAAATTAAAAACAAACAAAAAATAAAAAAAAATTATACAAAGTTGCACCGTGCTGCCTTTTAAAGATACGGCTTAATATAGCTGACTTTTTCTTATGACTTAAAATTATTTTTTTTATTTATTATGGCAAAAAATAGGCTAAAAATTAACCACCGTTTGGTAATTTTTGTTTCTTTTTGGTATCATTTCTGGGTCTAAACAAAACACTAGACTAGATTAGGAACAACATTTTGTACATCTCTACGAAAAAAAAAGGAAAATGAAGCCGACTTATCATTGACACGGGGACTAAGAATATGAATGAACAAAAAATAATTAACCTTACACACATTTTGTGAGTTTTTTCTTTGATAAATAGCCGATTCGTGTGGGTGTGACTAGCTTTGGCCGTGATGACCATTCATCTTTGGTATATGGCAGGGACAACTGCTATGGCCGGTGATTTCCAGCTTTCGGGTGAGTGTTTTCCAGTACTCGATTTGTGCATTCAACAGGTCGATCTTACGCTTTCGCTCTTCGATGGCCAGGTTGAGGAGGAACTCATTTTTGTTCGACGCAGAACCAATGGGCATTCGATTCGTCGGGCTTGATGAATCGTTTGTATTTCCACGGGCATAGTTGTTATTTATATTTTGTCGCACACTGTTTCGCACCGCTAAATCAGGTGTAGACTGTGCAGGGGGTCGACTAAAAAGTTCCTCGTCCTCCTCTTCCAGACACACTTCCGGTATGTCTTTGTTGCTAAGGCAATCGTCGTCGTCATCGTCCTCCATGTCGCCATTGTGCACAGAAGATGATTGATCGTTGTCACTGATATCTTCAGCTTTTATGACAATCACATCGCTATCAAATGTGCCGGCCATCATCTGCAAACAGAAAATTGGATATGATAAAAACCAATCAAATAAAAGTGAGACTGTAGATGTAGATTATAGTTATATTTACCTTGGTGTCGCCATCGAATTCCATTTTTGCAGGTTGTCGACCATTAAAACCGCTCGGCGATCCTGTCGACGAGAGGTACTGATTGATGGAATCCTGTTGCGAGAGTGCTTCTAAAATATCCATAAATGACTTTGAATTTTTGCTATCGTTGCAAAGGTCTTTCTTGAGCAGAAGTTTCATATTTTTGTATAACTGTCTTAACTGTTTGGCCGATCGCTGGTGGTACACTCGACAGTTGAATTCTTTCGCTATCACTCGCCACACTTCGTCTTTTTTGCGATTCGATTCGGCATCAGTTCGCTTATTTTCAATGACATCCTTGTACTGAGCAGCGAAGCCCAGAACCATATTTCGTTCACGTTGAGTGTAGCGTGGAGTCTTCTCCATGTTGATTCGTTTTATATGCGCCGCCGTTTTGAAGCTACAATGAGAAGAGAGAACAAAATTCAAGCGGTTGTCTTCGAGACGTATTAAAACCCGAACTGAAACTGACTTATTTTCTGTGTCTCAAGAGCTGATAAGAGAATGAATCGACGCCAATACCAATAGCAAGTTTTATGGAAATAAACGTAAGTACTAGATAAGCGTAGTATATAGTAAGCGCGCGTTTACCTTTCGTTCCATCTCTACCTGTGATCGAATCGAATATCTTATCTTAAATTAAAGATTACAAAAGCACACACATATAATGTAAGTTTCTGTTTTTTTTTTTGTTGTCCTTTAAAAAAGTATCATCTACCAACGCAATCGTCGTTTGAGTTGAAAGCTTAAGTCGAGTTTAAGGCACACCAACACTGTGAGTGTGGCTAACCAAACAATCGAGTACACAGGGAAAACATAATTGAAATCCATTTCTCTGCTGATAAGGTTATTTTTTTTGTTATCAGAGATAGCTTTTAAGACTCATAAACAAAAGTGATGAATCTACAGGGAAGCCTACAGTTGAGATTACGATAAAGCTATGATTAGTTTTATTTTATTTTGTTCTATATGGTTTGGAGGGGATCTAAGTTTCGTCTGTAATTAATTTTTTTTACTCAGAATTAAGGTGTGGTTTTTGTTCACATTCAAAAACAGCTGCTTAGTTAGACTTATCAAACTGGTTGGATATAAATACTAATTACCTGCAATTGTTCAAAGTTAGAAATGGTTTGAAACATGTACATAATTGTTGGCTTTAGGAGCATAACAGTACTAACAAAAAAAAAACTTAAAAGCTGTTTAGCAAATTTGATTGAAAACTTCTTATGTGACGTATACGGTAATCTATGAATTTTGCAGAATAAATGATGATTTATTTTGAGACTACATATATGTATTACCTTCTTGTTTTGATTTCTTGTTAATCATTTAGCCAATACGGTGAAACAAAATTGTTAGTTATGTAATATGTACTTTGATTGAACTATTACAATTTTAGCTCAGATGAATCATTAACAAATGTAGCGATAGTGTGATAAAAAGGTAAGAAAAGAGTGCGTTACATTACAAAAATAAATGTTGTTGTGAATATTGTATAACTTGCTTAAAAGTATGTTCTTGTTTACAAAATTTGGGAGGCAGTAACGAGAAATACGAAAATAAATAAACAAACCGGCTGTTTTTCCACAAAAAAATATAATTCGTAACTTTAATTCATGTTTCTGGTAATTTCCACTTTACACTGCACCCTATAGATTGTTTTTCTTATTTTCTTCATTCGAATTAATTAACCCAGCTACTTATTATGTCAATTAATGTAAACAAAAATTAATAATTGCAAGAGACTTATTACTATCTTGTTTTGTAATTAAATAAGAAAGCTCATATAATTATTAATTATAATTAACGACGGTAAGAAGTTCTTAAATAATATTCTGTTGAATAAAAGAATGAGCTTAATATATACACAGGTACGAGAATAATATAAAAAATAAATAATAAAACCAGGACCTAGTGACTTACAACTCTCAACCATTCATGTGTGCGTGATATTGGCGTGAATGGAGGGGACCTACAATTTTCTGCCGATTCCGAATGGCTAGAAGTACTATTTCATAATAAGAGATACTCTTGGAGAACTTTACATTTTGTCAAATACTCCACGAGTCCGTAACCCGTGAAAAACCTTTGATTTTTTTTAAGGCTAATCAAACCCTAGACCTTCGGAGTAACAGTCCTATGCTCAAAGTTTAATGCCACGGGCTACTACAATAATAATAAAATAATAAATTTTCTTTAGACAAATGTGGTGATTTCGTTGAAAATTTCCAAATACGATGTCAAATAAATATCGTTTCTTAAAGAAATTTACATTTTGAAATAACATATCGTCAACCAAATTTGCATGAAATTATGTTCGAAATTACATGTTACGAACACACCCAATTGAAATCCATTGATAACGCTTTAGAAAGGTATGAAAATGTCAAAACACGAGGCATAACAAATTAAAACAAAAAGCGAAAGCAACAAAAATAAGCGGTTGGAGGCTAATATAGTCAAATTCAAAATTAAAGAGTTGCTAAAAATTAGCAAATTTGAGATGAATGGAACTTTGATCACAGAAAGATTTATGGGCATAAATAAATAAATACAGAAGTCTGCAACTCCGGTTCGGTCGATTAGGCTTTAGTTTAGAAAGTTTTTTGGGCATAAAATATTAAAAAAAAAAACAGAGTAGTACTCCCGTTCTGTAAACTATATTCTACAGATAAGTTATGAGCAATATGCAATACTTTACAAGCTTTCTTAAATAAGTACTTAAAATATAAAACCTAACCACAGGAAAAACCTTAATAAAACAATAACATGACTTTTAAATGTGTCACGGCTTATATGTGAACTGTGAAAATCTATATATAATTACCAACTAAGTTAGATTCTCTTAGGCACCTAGTAATTGGTTCATTGAATCCATTGTTTACTCTATGAAAGAGTTCAAAAAATATACTTCGCACTCGAAGATCCCTCGTTGGAGCATATACATATATTTTTATAAAGGAAAGAAGAAAAGAGCAATCTATTTGATTTGTATTATTGCAAAATACTTATTTTTTTGGTTTAGACCTAAGAAGAAGACCTTATCCCCCTAAACCGGAGTATAAGTCTGGAGTTTTTGTATTTGGAGGTCATAAATCTTTCTGTGAACAAAGTTTCATCAATGTACTGATGAGTTCGACTACAGTTGCTCCGCTTAGGGTATTTCCAGTCGTCTGGCAGTCACCTGTGTCAACAGTATTCTTGATCAACTTATACTTGATACGTTGGTGTTTATGTACATAAATACCGTAAAAAAATCATATTCCCCGAGTACCTAAAAAAGTAGTTTTCATAATTTTAATATTTTTTGGTTAAACTAGAAACTAATAGCAGCTATTTTTAAGTCGTTGATTAAAAATGCATAAGGGAATTTAATACCCGAAATCGAAATAATTCACTTTTTTGATAGAAAATTCAGTACTTGTACATACCATTTTTTCAAACATTTTGAGTTTGAATTAATTTAATTAAAAATGAAGAACATACTTTCTGTTATAGTTACTTGTTGTAAGTGTTGCCGTTGTTTTTAAGTAATTTTGTTTTTATTTGAAGTATTTTTTTTTAATCGACCCTCTTCAAACAGTGGTAGATTGATCCTCTTCCATATTAAAAACTGCTTTTATTTTGTCCTTCTGATAAAATCAGTTATTATTTTGCAGTACCAAAGTTAATATACTCTCCTCCAAAATCGGAATATAACCGAACAAAAAAGATCAAATTAGAAACATATTTTGGTTTTTTCATGAAAAATCCCTAAGTGTGTGGTTTAGCTGTACAGGCCCCATAGGTATTTTTCCCAATCGATGTTTTTTTTTTTTTTTAAAGTTTATTGATTTAGCTATTTGACAGGTTTGGTAAAATTATTTTAAAATTAGTATTATGTGAAGTTTAAGGACGTGTTAACGTTCTTCTTCAGTCCATTAAAATTTGTACATACATATGTAGATATTTATTTTATTTTAGGATTGAAAATAAATTGTTACAATTGAATTGAATTTGGCCAAAATATTAAATAATTTAGAAATTAAAAACCAAAATTTCTCAAACATTTTATTCAAAATTTTAATCTATATTAATTAAGGTATGTATTGCTTAGATACAAAATCTAATGGACATTTTAATACATTATTCTTTTTTAATATTAAATATGTTATAACTTTTGTTGTTTCTTCTTTATTTATTATTTTTTTATTTATTTTGTTTATATTTTATTTATTTATTTTTCTTCTGTGATATTAAAAGTCATAATTAAATTATATTACAGTGGGTGATCAAACTATTACGGCCACCATAAAAAAATATTATTTTCAGGATTTGGTTCGAAAAAATGCATTAAATAACTTACTTAAATTTTTTAAGTATGTAGTGACTTTTATTATTTTTTTCTTAATACATATATTACTTTTACCCCGAAACTATATTTTGACCAACTAACTTTAAACTAAATGGGAAGAGACAAAATTATAAATAAGAGGGCATTAATAGAACGTTGAAGTGAAAATATAAAAAATAATTGCTTCAAATGCATTCAAAGTATGCCAAAAAGTATTAACTGTTTTTAATCTTTATTTGATACAAAAAGATTTTTTTTCAATAGTTTTTAAGTATGTAATAATATATTTATATATTTAAATTTTGTTTAACATTTGAACATTATTGAACATTATTGTTTCTAAGTATGTTCTTACATTAAAAAAAATAACGATTAAAAAATTTAAAGCAAAAAAGTTAGGTGCGTTTATGTTTAAATCATTTTATATCTAGTGGCCGTAATAATTTGATCACCCACTGTATGTAGATAATACATGTAAACAACACCTTATGACATTTTCTGCACCCCACTTCTCTCTTCCTATGGAAAAATTCAAATGTGTTGTTAATGAAGGTTTTTTCTAGTAACTTTTCCTTCAAAATGCATATAAATCTGTGATATTAATTGAATACAAGTTGTAAATTTTTCAGTAGTAAGGTAGGATATATACACCATATCTCTGTAAATTGTGCAATCTAGGTTTAAATGAAAATATTAAAAGAATTTGGTTACAATAAAGATCTTTCTATCTATCTACCTACAACGACTGGCCTAAAGTAGCCCACAAAAGAGATAACCTTTACCCTAATGGACAATGGTGTTATCCGATGTTACAAAAAAAATCAAATAATTTTCGATCCTGCCTAAGTTCTATTACTCTCGCATCGATAAAATCAGTCGAGAAACGATGAAATTTGCCCTTCCAGTAAAGTAAAACAAATCAGGTGGCGCAACAGCTCATGTAGAACCAACCCCTAGTGACTTACAACTCGCAACCATTCCCATGTGCGTGTTATTGGTAGGAATGGAGGGGACCTACAATTTTCTGCCGAATTCGAACGGCTAATTATAGGTGGTATAGGATGGGAATCGACCCGTAACAGTCCTAATCATTACGCCACGAGCTACTGTTTCCGGTGAGGGATAATGGATATTATAGATTTTTATTTTTGGTGATTTTCCAAAAAAAAATCGATTTTTAAAGAAAAAATTAAATAATTCTAAATTTAAAGCCACTGACAGATTCGACACCAAGTGGTTGTCGTATTTTTATCAAAAAAATCCCATAAATTTGGCCCTCTCCAGTGATGATTGGATTATTTAAAATACACGGATCTTCGGATACACGGATACACGAATACACGGACACACGGATGCACGGATACACGAAATACACGGATTCAAATCCGGATATTATAAGAACACGTGTATCCGTGTTTTTAAATATCCGTGTAATAGGGAGCTCTAATATGTATATGCAAAGAAGGCCCTAATAAAGGTTAAATTTTGTTATTTTGAAATTTTTCGTGCAATGTTTTTCATATTTTTTTTTTTTCATTTTTTTGGTCAAACCAAGAAAAACATCATTTTTTTCCGACCTTTTCACAATTCTCAGCGGCAACACTGGATATGCGGCAAGACCAAACAAAAAATAAATAAGGAAATACTCGGATTTGCTCCTTCTCTATTTTTAAATTAAAATCTCCCTAAATCTGAACATTTTCAATATTTTGTTAGTGAGCCGAAAGCCTATGCAGACTGTGCTCTCTAAAATTTTGTACTAGCTTAGCAATTTTAGATTACTATGTTAGTCTGTATAAATAAATATGTAAATAAATAAAAAAAGCGGACTTAAGGAGTTTTCACGATATGTAGATTTTTTCAAGTCTTTGCCAATCGCTCGAAAATGGTTATTAAAACAAAATTCAACGAAAAAGATTTTTAACCCTTTTGATATGCATATATGTACATAATGGTACACATCCATATAAATATTCTTTGTCTTGTACTATGGCATCTCGAAAAGATAAAATTAAAAAAAAAAACAAATAAATAAACCTAGCAACTAAGACAACATTCTTGTGTGATTTCTCATAAAATTTAAATATTTACAGTCAAAACTCAATTTTCCGGTGTTCTGCTAACTATCAAGGTTCTCATCACTCTATCATATCTGTAGAGAAAAATAAGGGGAGAGTACGATAACTCAGGCGCTAAAAATTGATAACGGTTTTTTGTAGAGGGGTCAAAAACAAGCATTTTTTACTATGGGAGGGGGACTCTATCTCGACCCGTTTAGGAGGTTGGGGCAATTTAAGAAAAAAATGACTTCAAACAAAAAAAAAATATTAAAAAACAACGGCAACACTTACAATAAAGTATTATACCGGTTTTGAAAGTTAGAAATCTATTCTTTAATCCTAAACTTAAATTAAATTATTTATGTCCATAGTTTTTGAAAAATTCGCCAGCAAACTTAATGCTGGGTGATAGCACTGTATCATGAAAAAGTAGTTTTAATAATTTTCAATTTTCTCAAAAACTAGAAGACATAAAACCATTCGAATTTTTGTGTTCGATTCAGAATTGATATTAACATTGACCACAAAAAGCCAATTCAGCACTTCACTTCACAATTTTGAAAAAAATGGGTTTAAACTTTTTTTTTCATTTTTTGTATCAAAATTTTGAGTTTACATGCGAATTTTTCAAAAACTATTAGACATAAATAATTTAATTTAAATTTAGGATTAAAGAATAGACTTTAAGCTTTCAAAAACAGTATAGTACTTTATTGTAAGTATTGCCGTTGTTTTTTTAATATTTTTTTTCATTTTAAGTCATTTTTTTCTTAAATTGCCCCTACCTCCTAAACGGGGCTAGATAGACCCTACCCTCCCATAGTAAAAAATGCTTGTTTTTGACCCCTCTACAAAAAACCGTTACCAATTTTTGGCGTCTGAGTTATCGTACTCAGATGAGACTGCAGACATTTTTCACTACCATAACTACATCACACGGAAAGAAACACACATGGATATGTGTTTCGTATTAATTTTTCATGAAAACAAGAAAAGACTCGAAAGCAGTCTATTATTTAAAGCTACGCGCAAACCGACGCGATGGCGGTTATTCAATGGAGGGGCACACATCGACGCCATATGTGGATTGCGTTCAAGTTCCACTGGTGCGTTCAGTACGCGACTTTTCTTGAACGCAGCAAGCACCATTTGATCGCTATATCGCCTGAAGAAAAATGACAGTTTAAAAAAGAAAATTTGAAAATGACTTCAAATACTGAAAAATTAATAGAAAAAATTCGGGAGAATTCTATTTTATATGAACTGTCAAACAAAGATTATAAAAATATAAAAAAAAGGATAAGATATGGGATACAAATATATCGCGTTGATTTGAGCAGGTTTTTGAACGCATCTTTATCGCGATCACCACCGCCATCGTGTCGGTTTGCGCATAGCTTAAAGCTGACAACTTAATTATTAATTTAAGAAAGTTTTTTAAATAATACAAATTCTACTATATAATGTACATCACCAAGTAGAAGACTTAGCAGTATTTTATTTGGACTTGTTGAATTATTGATTCCAAATAGCTTTTTACGGCCTTATTAATTTTTTCCAAAAAAAAAATTTTTACCCAAGATTCCGCATAAAATAAATTTTATTATTTCAATGATTGAACTACCTTCACATTGATAATTGAACATTTTGTGTGTATAAGGTTGGACCAAACGGAAATAATTTTTTGGTTAAAAGTAATAATTGATTCATGAGCTTTATATTGCCATATAAATACACGCTTTTTAAATTAATTAACAATTACAATTTTCAATGATAGTTTTCAATGAAATTTATGACTGGCCCTTTAAATTGGTATTTAGAATAGCCAATCAAAAGTATAGAAGTGCCTATATATAAAACAAAACTGTCGATAACGATGTTTTAAAAATTAACCGAGTTTTTCTATTTATTGACTGCTGTCTATTGTATTTTAAAACAGACGTGGATGAGATTTAAACATCTTTTCAGCTGCGTTTTTATAGAACGTTAGGTGAACAATTATGTATACTAACCGTGATTTCCCATTATTTGTGACGAACTCGTTCCCAGTTATCCCGATTAAACGAGTTTTAACTGTACTTCTATGTTTTTATATTTTAAAACAAAATCCAAAAAATTAGTCTAGGATTTTTGTTTTAAAAAAATTAAATAAATTTGTATGCTACTCAGGGTATATTTTAGAGAATCTTCAAAGGCTTGGTATTTTTATCCATTATATTGAAAATCACATAATCTTATCCACAAATTAAATTTCAACTTAGAAGAATCTATATACTCACACAATAGCAATCAAATAGTTTCTCAATAGTTTGTCAAGGAATGTGCAGTGCCTATAATATTTTGTGTAGGTAGGTATACTTATTTCAAAATATAGTTACATGAGTCAATTTCAATTTTTCTTCTTTCAGGCAAACAGGTAAACATTATCATAAATGAATGAAAACGCAGATAAGTTAGACTTCCTTTAAACAACAACAAAAACAGCAAAAAGACTGACCTGGACAGTTCTGAAGCCCTCTCAAAGTATAAAACGTAATTTACATATACAACAAAAAATAATAGAAAAAGTTTAATTTCCAATAATTAAGTTGGTGTTGCAGCCCGAGACGTATTGGTTGGTGAGCAATCAAAAAGATTTTTTTTTTCTAAAAATAACCACAATATTGAATATTCTTGTATATTCGAAAACAAATTCTAGGAATAAATCAAGTGTAGTTAATCATAACTTTTCTAGGCTACTCAAGAATTAAAGCAAAAAAAGAGAAACAATGTTTATTTTTTTTTGTTATGAACGGAATATAGATATGCTTGATCCTTGAACATAAATTAAATAAAACTCACGTTTATGGTTAACGGCGAAGAAAAAAAAATAGAAAAGATTTTAATTTTTTTTATCCAAATACTGAGCTCTCTGGGTACAAGAATATACGAGTATACACGAGAAACGAGATCAATTCAGAGATACAGCGTCGAGCAACTGATGAGAGTAGAACTAGCCAACAAGCGTGGATGGTTGAGTTGGCTGGCTGGCTGGCTTTCGGTTGTTCGTGTTTTGCTTGGCGTTTCCTCATCTCACTTCGAAAACTAAAATTAAATCACATTGCCGTCGTAAACACAGAAACGAAAACGAACTGAACTTCTTCGTTTTCGTCTTCTCATTCATTCACTCGCATCGCATCATCATCGGTGTGCCAGAAAACAAATCCTCAAATCGAACTCCCTGCCCTCCCGCGCCCTGATCCGCTTAGTTTCAAGATACATCTGCAAGCACCACAATCGGATTCAAATCTAAACATTTCATAAATTTCGGGTATAAATAAACTTAGAAAATAGATTCGCGGCGGTGGATTGCTTTCGAGTGTGTTCGAACGGATGCTGCGGGCTGTGCTTTCTCGAATGAATATACGAAACACATCATAGACCAATCGAGTACAGCTTGTTGTTAAACACTCTGCTGTTTAATATAGATATACAATCAGAGCAAGGCAAGGAGATGTATTCTGTAAATCTAAATACGCGGGGAAAGAAACTATGTATCATCATATAGAAAATTCATGGCTGAGTTTTCCGTAAGGTTTTTATACTTTTGTGTTTTATTTTCGGCTTCGAAGGCAGTCTTGAAGTGATTGGAAAGAAATTCTCTAAAACAAAATATATGAACCTAAATAAACATTTTTTTTAAATATGAGACAGACGAAAACTCGAAACAAAATGATAAAACCCACATCGATTTGATCGTGATACTAAAAAACCTGACAATGGTGTTTTCCAAAAGCTAAAGGTATCACTTAAAGTATATGTTCTTTTATGTATGTATGTATTAAGGGGTGGTTTGCGTTATCTTGACCTAAACGCAATTCCATTAACCAAAATGTTTGGATTTGATCAAATTAGGTATTTGTTTGATGAATACGAATTTATCGAAAATTAACGTTACGTAGGTGTATGACACCTACCGAATTTCTTTAGACTTGTTGTAGGGCAGGTACATTCATTATGTTTTGTAGTTGACCAAACAGATTTTGTAATGAAAAAAGCTTTAAAGAGAATTTTAAGAGATCGAATAGGTTCACTTACATGAAAACTTTTTATTGGGAATTCCTTGGATAAAAATCCGTCTTCTGTCCCGTCAAATTAATTGTTTAAATTTATTTTCTTCGTGCTTTTTTAGTTTAATTTCTCCAATAACAGATACAAAAGTCAGCAGCAAAATAAATAAAAAATAGAAATTAAAATTGAAACAACAACAACAACAACAACAGAATCTAATAAGTTAACCAAAAATTATAAGGAAAAGGTGACACTGCTTAAAAAATAACTATTTAAAAAAGATTTTACCCACACTTTTTCATTTTATTGAAGTTTTTGTACACATAATGAAAAAATTCAATAAAATGAGAAAGTGTGTGTACAATCTCTCATTTTGTTATGTTATTGGTACAGAACTATAGATTTCTGCTATGTTTCTAGGAAAGAAGAACTGTTGAAATCACCAAGTGGTCCATTTCTTTCACTTGTAACTTGAAAATGCTGTGAAAATAAAGCCTTATTCATCTAATTCTACTCAATATTAAAAATTTGAAAGTTTGACTTCGATTTTTGTCCTTCAATCAACTTCAAACATCTACATAGATAGATACTTCATAGATAGCATACTTCTTTTTTTAATGCAGGAGGGTGCGGGTTGTGAGAACGAAGTAGCACCTACATTTTTCTTTTATTCTATTCGTTGGTAAGGGCATAACTTAAGAACGACTGGACGGATTTGGCTTCTTTAAAAAAAAAAAAAGATTCGTAATAGTCCGAATGGGCCATTCGCACACTAGAGCAATACAACCTGGGGAAATCAAAGTTTGTGGGCAAGGGAGCCGAAGAGTTGGGAATGAAACGGACAAAACGTTCTTCCTTGTTTAGAGTAGAATAAAAAAGTTGAACTACTAATACAAACACAAGTAGTTTGTTCCTAGGCAAAACAAAAATCTGTTGTTATGAGCACATCAATTGATATTTTTCTAAAAGCAAACCATTTTTTGCTGTTCGAAGTTTCAAATTGAAAAAATAAATAGGTACTACTCCGATAAGAGTCGTTACAAAAAAGTTTTAGCCAACTATCTTTACACCGATCGGTGTGCGATTGAAGCAAAAATTACCCTGGGTTTAGTATCGTTCAAAATTAACCCAGTGAGTGATGGCCCAATGAGGTTATTACGGATTGAGAAAGTCCACTGATCCGATAGGTGGCTCTAGAATCAAATTATTAAAAAAAAACTGTATTTATTTATCAAAGACTCGTATTCAAAATATATTTTGGATCTATTTTTGAAGCAAAATGACTTATTTTCAAAATATTCCCAGAAAAATCTCTTTAATGTAAAGCATGACGTGGGACATCCACCGACTATCACGCCTATTTTTCTTAGGGGCTTTTTTTCAAGGGATTTTTGTATGAACTCGCGACAACGATGGATTTGTGTATTTCTTCTTTTTTTAATGTCCCATTTGCATATTTGTTTACAAATTTCCAATAGCTTTTCACAAATTCAAAAAATGATTAAGAACAAAATTATTGAAATTTGGACATGATAACGTCTGTCGGGTCGGCTAATAAAATACTACTGATCTTGTTACAATTGATCAATTTTTGCCTTTATGAACGGAAATAAAAAATAAACGCACGTATTTCGTTCTTAAGTTTTGAGTCAATTATACATATTACTAAATTCGTTGTTGTAATGTAGTTTGTTTTTTAAATTTATTTTGTACGATTTAATTTATTTTGTACTTGAAGTTCCTACCTGTTTATTCATTTGATTTATACCTTATTAGTTTGTCCTTGACAAAAAAGAAATGTTCAAATCTGGCATCCCTACATCATTCCTTTTTTGTAAAACTTGTTTATTTCCGGAGTAATGGTTTTTTTTGTGTGTTTGATAAAAAATAAATAAACAAAAAATTATATAAACAATATATGTATGTACATACATATAAATTACATATTATGTATGTATGTAGTAGGTATGTAAATACAATTTGTTAAATTTAATTCTCAAATTCTTCTAAACACAGCCATGAACGGAAGTATTATACATTTCTTAAAACTGTTTTAAGGGAAGTATGGTGAAAACAAATGAAATACATTCATGCAGTACCGTATAAAAATAACGTATTGACATCTTAACAAAATATATATCAAATATTTGATTATAATTATTGTTCTTATACCCTTAAGTTTTAAGACATGGATCTGTCGAGTTTGCAGAAAAGATGCTCAATAGGATTAAATTTGAATTCAGCTTAGACGATGGAAGCAGATTAATGCAATTTCTGCAAACTAAAGGGTATTTTGTTACCCTTATTTGTTACCCACAATTGAATCGTTTATTTTCAAAACATGACATGTCCACATTTTTCCGAAAATCGTTTTTTATTTTTATTTGAGAACAACTACGTTGACTTCTGAAATATGACATGTCCAGCTATCATACATACGTTTTTATAGCGACGGTAAATATTTGTTTATTCTTAAAACATGATATGTCCAGGACATGTCATGTTTTGAAAATAATAGAGTAACAAGTAGGCTTGGACTTATCGTTGTTCTGATGTTGGAAATAAAATAAAAAAACATGTTCAACTTAATTTTTGGCAAGCATTTTCATTTGGTTTAACTTTTTCTTATTTTCTGACCGAATTTCAATAATATAATGGAATTAAGATAAGTCTAACTACTTACAAAAAATATTTTAAGGGTTTTTATTTTCAAAACATGACATGTCCATAACGGTTTTTGATTTTTATCTTTTTTTATTACCATTGTTTAAATCCGTAACGAACGGAATCCTGCAAGAATTCTCAAGACCTAGGCTTTTCTTTTTTTGTTTAAGTTAAACTCCTACGCAAACATAAAATAAGCAGGTTTTTTCGTTTCCTGAAAAATTTTAAAATGTGGACATGACATGTTTTGAAAATAAACGATTCAATTTGTTATCAATAGTTAGAGCCGTTTCCGACATAAATAAGCGAAGCTATGATTTTCACAATAGATGTTATGTTAAAACTGGAAGCAATATTTTCCAATAAAAGAAAATTATGAAAATATTATATTTTATGTTATTTGGATAGTTACCCTAAAAAAACCTACACATTTTCGAATTTTCGACAATTTTTGAATAATTTTATTAAACAAATAAAAATGTAAGTACATGGGTAATACATTTAAATTTTCTGACACTCTTTAAAATCACAATGCAGTTTTCTGTTTAAAAGGTAAATTTTAATCACATTAGATAAACAATTTGCTCATGCTTTGCTCATTTATAATAAATCACTATTTATAAAAAAAAATATGGATGGAACGAAATAAATTCAAATAAATAGGATTGAATGAATCTTTCCCACATCAGCCCTTATTTTAAGTCCGGTCTATGTACATGATGGTATCTGTTAATACAAAAGTACACTGACTTCATCCTTTCTGATTCACTCTGTCGAACGAATATCTCTACACTTTACCATCTTATAAGCTGGGAACTGACAGTGTATAATAGGTACCTATAGATATAGTAAAGTAACAACCTTCATAAGATAACTCTTACCCACCCCTCAATACCGCTAATCCTTCTTTTCACAATAAAATAAACCACTCCTTTTTCCAGTTGTCATTATGAAAGTGAAACAGAACCCGAGGGTAGATTACGAAAGCAGATCCCAGATTCGTAAGCCTCATCATTCAAGAAAAAGCAAAAAAATAAATAAAACAAGACCTCCATTAGTTTCAAGATGCAATATGCAAACACGGAAAACATCTTCTTCTTCTATCCATGTTCATTAGTCCATACCACACAGAACGATAGAACTAAAACTGAAACTGAAGTAGATACCACAGGCAAAGCTCCGCCGTAGAACGAAGACAGAGGCACCATATTCGACATTAATCTCAGACTATTTATAGAATCGTTTTTAATGTTCCTCCTCGTTTAATGACCGGGTGTATAATGCGCCGAGCACTGCTCTTCCTCTTCGACTGTTCTGTTCATCATGCTCGTCCCTCCCGTAACCGTAAGTCGCATTATCTCTTCCTCAAATTCACTCCTCTCGGTTCTGGCTCTCCCGCTTGGTAAATAGGCAAAGCCAGAGTAACAATTCAAAAACTAATCGATATCGACTCGAGCCAGAGACAAGCAGCAAGCACTACACTAGGATTAGTGTACGACTCAAAATAGGGCTGGGGTTGAACCGTGAACGTTGAACGAAACGAAGTTGACAATCTTTTCCTTCAAGGGGGGTAGCTCGGTCGAGGGTGACAGTACAAATGGCTTATAAAACAACAACAAATCAACAAAAAAAGAAAAACTTTTTGCCTTGGAACAGAAAGAGTCCAACATTTTTGTGTTACAAAAGCGAGACAAGTAGTAAAATCATTTAAAATCACAGAAGGAAAATCTTACAAACTTGAGTCTTTTTTTTTTAACCATTTTGACGATTTTGTTTATTTGCTATTTATAGAACCGAATGAAAAAGAAAAAAAAAGTTGTATCATTTGTTTACCTGTTGCAACGATATTTAAAAACTTTCGACATCAAAAAATCAACACACACACACAGAACTAATTAATGAGATGAATTTTCTTCTTTTTTTATTCTTTTTAATCACTGAAAATCATTGCAATGAAAATTGCGCTTTGTGCTGAAACAGGAGACACGACCGACAACCGAACAAAACTCAATTACTAGCTCAAGATGTGCTTTTCCGATGAGACAAGAAGAAAACTCGGATCAATTTTCAGAATAATCATCCCTTGTTTCCATTTTGACAGCTGCTTGTCTGTTTTTGACGCGACGACGGCTGATTGGAAATGCGTGAGAGCATGACTTTTCTTTTTGTCGTTGTGAGCCTAGAGATGGCGATGTGGATGGTTGAGAGAATACTTTCAGCGACAGCCATTTTTCTCAAATGAAAAAAAACAATACAAACTTCCTTATCGACAGTGGTAGCTGTCAAAAAAGTTCTTTTCCGGTTTAATTCACAAAGAAGAAGGTACGAAAAAATCGCTTGTAAAAATAAATTTCATTGCATCGATGTGAAAATCAAAGAAATTCATTAAATTACCAACAGAATAATGTGTAGAAATGTTTTCCCAAACCTATGGATTTGATATTTTTGCAAGTTTTGAAATATATTTGCTGTGAAAAATTTGTTTGACAAAAGTTTGGTAATGTGAATTTTGTATTCTTGTTTTATTTTACAGAAATTAAACACACAAGATGGGACGTTACTCTCGTGAGCCAGAGAATGCAACCAAGTCCTGCAAATCACGCGGACCAAATCTACGAGTTCATTTCAAGGTAAGATTTTGATTAATAAAATGTTTATTTCGGTTGGTTAATGAAGCGCCAGCGGTCATCTCCAATCTGTGGTCGAGTGTGTTGACGTCTCTTCACTTTGTGTATGGAAGTAGCAGTTACCAGTGTGACGTGTTTATGAACTTCCTTTTTCTAGGCTGCTTTAGGAATCAATCAGGAACTTTAGCGTGGCCTTTAAAGATCAATTATTTGATTCGAGTGTTGCAACAATTATTCGGTATTCAGCTTTGGCTTTTTTTTAAAATCAGTGAATTTGAATTATAATAGTAGCTGCATTCGGTGTTGCATAAGTGTTTAAGATTATATAGTGAATTAGCAGCTAGAACTTGGATAGAAATAGAGTTGCAAAACAACAAGTGTATTTGCTAGATAAATAAAGCCAGGTTTAACAAGAAAATATGTATATTCAAAAAAGTCACATTACACATAGTGAGTGAAAGAAGAAGAAACAGCCTTCTAAATTCCTGTTTGTTTATCCCCTAACATTTGTATACCACGTGGGTATCCAAGATGATAAAAAAAATATTTGGAATAATTTGACCTTGTGTTGGTCAGTTAATAAAATTAATATCAAATTTGAGCATCCAGTTTCAAAATCCGTTAATGATGATGCATCAGATGGTTTACAAATTATTCAAATTTGTATTTGGACGTAGTTTCATCATTTCCCTTGTTTGGATGCAACTAGGATATCTTCAAAACTAGTGCATGGGTACTGTCATAGACTTGGGCAGTGATAAATGAATTTAATGGCCATTTCGATTGATAATCTGAAGGATATTTCGCCAATGGATCAAACGAGCATAACTTGATTGATACCGAAGTTTGTACTTGCGTTCAGATAGTCTATCCATCTATCTTAAAATTTTCAAATAAGGGATCACAACAGTTTTTTTTTAAATAGAAAATTTAAGATACATATTTAAAATTGAGGTTTTCTATCTAATGCAATAAAACTGAAAAATGTATTACAAAAACTTGTTTTTTGAATAACCTAACATTTATTTAATTTACAAATAAACGGTTGTTTCTCCCATACCCATACCTCTTCTCCATTTCTTTTGTTCAAATAAATCTCATGAGCTCATTCAAAGAAAAATATAATAGAAAACTTGTTTACATTTCAAATGTTCTATAAAACCACATAAGAAGTTCAATTAAATCCCTTTTTCGCACTTAAAATAAGTGTCTTTGAACAAAAACCTGTTCATGGCATTATTGCAAGGTGCTAGATTAAAATACAAATTGGCGAAGCATCAGCAAGTTAACAATGCACTTAATTTTGTTTGCTTTCTGGAACTTTTGCTACATTTTTTATCACTTTATAATTTTATTCTTTCAATTTTCCACCAACGTTTTTAAAATCGAATGTAGTTTGAGGAGCTAAAGGAAGGACAAGTTCAGTTTTGATAAAAAATTAAAACATATACATATAGGTATAACACCAATAAAAAACTCAGATAAAGAGGCTATGATGAATACAATTTTCCGCACTTAAAATCAGTGTCTTGGATACAAATCAAGTTCCTGACATTTTTGCAATGGTGCTAGATTAAATTTTGGCGAAGCATCAGCAAGTTAACAATGACCCCTTTTTGTTTGCTTTCTAGAACTTTAGCTACATATTTACCTAACCAGTTTCTCCTTGTGTAGTAAATAAAAAAAAATAAAGTTCTTCGCACTTAAAATCAGTGTCTTGGATACAAATCAAGTTCCTGACATTTTTGCAATGGTGCTAGATTAAATTTTGGCGAAGCATCAGCAAGTTAACAATGACCTCTTTTTGTTTGCTTTCTAGAACTTTAGCTACATATTTACCTTACCAGTTTCTCCTTGTGTAGTAAATAAAAGAAAATAAAGTTCTTCGCACTTAAAATCAGTGTCTTGGACAAAACAGAAGTGTTCCTGACATTTTTGCAATTGTGCTAGATTAATAAATTGGCGGAGCATCAGCAAGTGAATAAAGTACACTTTTTATTTGTTTTTCTAGAACTCCAGCTACAAAATAAAAAGCCAATTATACCAGTATAGACGCACTTTTCCTCTTCTAAAAAAATTAAGTTCTGTCTCATCAAATTATATTATCAAATAAAGTATGCACTTAAAGTCAGTAGCGCAAAATTTTAAACGATTTAGTACGATGTTAAAACTAAATCTAAACTAAAACTAAATCATACTAAATCGTTTAAAATTTTGCGTTAGTGTCTGAACAAACAAACCGATTCATGGCATTTTTGCAATGGTGGCAGATAAAAATCAAAATTGTCGGAAGCATCAGCAAGTTATTACCTCTTTGTTTGCTTTCTAGAACTTAAGCTACATTTTTACCTTTTTATCAATTTTTACTTGCGATATTTTTTTCACCAAAGTGTTCTAAAGTCGAACAGGGTGCTGGGAGCTAGGAGGGGCAAGTTTTGTGTTACTAAAAAATTTTAAATAAAACATCTCGCAGAAAAAAACAAAGTTCTCTGCACTTAAAATCAGTGTCCTTGAACAAAAAACCGGTTCATGGCATTTTTGCAATGGTGCTAGATAAAAATCAAAATTGGCGAAGCATCAGCAAGTTAACAATTACCTCTTATTGTTTGCTTTCTAGAACTTTAGCTACATTTTATCAATTTTTAATTGCGATCTTTTTTTTTTTTCGATTTATCACCACCAAAGTGAAGTCGAATAGGATTTAAGGTACTAGAAAGGGCAAGTTTTGTGTTACTAAAAGGTTTTTGGATAAAACACCCCACCGAAAAACAAAGTTCTCTGCACTTAAAATCAGTGTCCTTGAACAAAACACCGGTTCATGGCATTTTTGCAATGGTGCTAGATAAAAATCAAAATTGGCGAAGCATCAGCAAGTTAACAATGACCTCTTATTGTTTGCTTTCTAGAACTTTAGCTACATTTCTACTGTTTTATCAATTTTTAATTGCGATCTTTTTTTAAGATAAGAAAGGGCAAGTTTTGTGTTACTAAAAGGTTTTTGAATAAAACATCCTACCGAAAAACAAAGTTCTCTGCACTTAAAATCAGTGTCTTGGATAAAAAATCCTGTTCATGACATTTTTGCAATGGTGCTAGATTAAATTTGGCGAAGCATCAGCAAGTGCACAAAGTACACCATTTGTTAGCTTTCTAGAACTTTAGCCACAACTTTTAAAATTTTCTACAAATTGAATTTTATTAATTGCTCAGAAATATTTGAAAGTACTTTAACCATGAATTATTTTCTCTTTCAGAACACTCACGAGGCCGCTCAAGCCATCAAACGCATGCCCCTGCGTCGTGCTCAGCGTTTCTTGAAGGCTGTCATTGAAAAGAAAGAATGCGTTCCATTCCGTCGTTTCAACGGTGGTGTCGGTCGTTGTGCTCAAGCCAAACAATGGAAGACCACACAAGGTCGTTGGCCCAAAAAATCAGCTGAATTCCTTTTGCAGTTGTTGCGCAATGCTGAAGCCAACGCTGATTACAAGGGACTCGACGTTGATCGTTTGGTCGTTGATCACATTCAAGTTAATCGCGCCCAATGTCTGCGCCGTCGTACATACCGTGCTCATGGTCGTATTAATCCTTATATGTCGTCACCCTGCCACGTTGAAGTGATCCTCACCGAAAAGGAAGAGGTCGTCGCAAAGGCACCCGAAGACGAGCCAGCCAAGAAGAAGCTCTCCAAGAAGAAGATGCAGAGGCAAAAGGAGAAGATGATGAGGAGCGAATAGATGCAATTGGTTTGCATTAATTGATAGTGTTTATTTTTGCTGGAGAGTTCAATAAAGCTTTATTTGGACTTTTTTTTAGAAAAAAATGAGAAAATGTGTTTTTTTTTGGTTGAAGGGTGCTGGATTCTGTTGGATAGAGAGAGATGGAGAGAGGAAATCATAAATAAAAATGTCAAGCTAATCAGATTGTCCCAAAATGCAGATTCTTATTTTCTTGCGCAAAGGCATTTGGTCAAATGTTATACTTATAAGCTGCGCCATTCTTTTGGAAATCTTGCTTTTACGAATTAGGCCTTAATTTTAACTAAATGCATGGAAAAAATGGATCGCACTACACTAGTTAGAAAGAATAGAAGGTTTAATGAAGAATATGACAGTCGATTGAGAATAAGGTGGTTTTTATCTCTGAAAAAATTGCTGTTTCAAGTAGGATTCGAACAGGCTCTACATATCCGAAAAAAACTCTTAAATTTTAAATAAACTCGACTGGGTGTTAAATTTGAGTTTAAAATTACGAGCGTTTTTAAGAAAAGTGTTGTTGAGCTTATCGATAAGCAACTTTTGTCGACAGTCATTCATAGAAAATTTAAGATATCTAAGTTTTTGTTGCCTCCAATTTCATCAGCAATATTTATTTATGAATTATTTTATTTCAAAGTTCGTTGATCCTACCACCACTTGACTAGGAAACCCTAATCTGAACGATTACTATGATCTAGAAACTCCTAGGTATGTATATTAAAAATTTATCAAAGAATAATTTACCTAGAAACCTATTTATTTTTTAATGTATCGCATCGAAACAGTAAGCAAGTGGTTCTGGTTATGGGTTCCACAACGCCAAGTGGAAACAATTTACTCTTGGCTTATGTACAACATTGATGAATTCTCTCCTATTTAATTCAAATTTCTCGCTCTTCAGAAATTAGAGATCCCGAGAATAGCACGTCGTCGTTGTCGGCTAAGTGTATACAACTCGTCGTCGCCACCTCACATCTAATATCTTAAGGCTCAGGCATTGAATTGGTTTTTGTGTCTCTGGCTGTGTGTGTTTGTTTTTTTCTACCTTATTTTTGTTTTATATTTACTGTTATTGTCCCAGCACGTACACCCGTCATCATCGTCACTGCGAATTGTATCATTTAGTTTAAGTGTAGTCAGCGTAAAAGCATTGTGCTTAGATTAAAGAAAAAAAATAATAATCATATGTACACATGTATGTATATGATGGTGCCGAACAAACGCGGATGTTCAGCGAATAATAGAATTGAATGTCTCTTCTAACAATCGAGTTATGATATTAGATTAACGTTTTAAACCAAAATGAATTGTAATTTTAACAGTGCAGTTTGCAAAAAGGAAAGGAGGACAAGTACATCCAAAGCAAAACGGACAGCTCAAAAAGGCTTTTAATTTTTTTTTTTTAAATAACTGCTTTCCTTAGGTGCCATAACTATGCTTAATCTTTCCAGTCCTGATGTATGCTCAAGAGGAAAGGATTTTGTTAAAGGTGGATAAGGGCGTTCTAGATTGTTTTGAGAGGAAGTTCATTTCTATATACCTTTGAATCTTACCCAAAAATAGTAGTTGTTTTCCTAATCTCTTATTAGCTGAGACCAGAAAATTATTATTATAACTTTTGGAACACAACGCAAACAGGAGATCTGTAGTACATACTTACATGTAGGATAGATAAGCCAAAAAATTCCACGAATCCACCTATGAAGCTTAGTTTAAAAGTAAAAACGTCATTTATAACCAGAGGAACAACGCATGTTTATTAAAGATTCTTCATTGTAACAGCATGTTAGGTTATGTTGGTTAGAAGGGGTTATGATACGGTAGGCCATGTTATCTCAATCGGATCTCGGTATTTCCATTACGCTCCCCAGGATATAGGAAAATATGTGTGAGGAGAGGAATGGAAGTTCAGGAATGGGGGCCCTGAACCATCCTGACTACCGAATGAAATTTATGATTTTCTTTAATGGCAATTTTGAGATTTCACCCAGAGGCCTGCTTTTCTGATTCTTTCTAGGCTGGGACATGTTAAGAAATTTAGTTTTATCTTCTTGTAATCACTTTTGAAAAAACAGCTGAGTTCAGCTGTTGAAAAAAAATGTCATGGTATTTTAATGGTTTCGGTAGTATTTAATTAAATAACGAATTATATAAGGTAAGAACCGAAAAACTAGGAGAAGAATGGTTTATTTTAAAATGCAAGCTATCAAATACAAAAGAAGAAGTCGCTATGAGAAAGCTTCGTGAAAAGGAAATTTTGGCACCGAGAAATGAAATTGTAGCACACTTAAATGAACAACATTATGTTGAACTTTTATTAATGCATTTATTTATTTAATCCGTTAAATACTAACGTTAAAATGTGGTGCAGAATATTTATCGTTTAATTCAGTTTTATAAGCTGAACAAGTGATTTCATATCATATAAAACGACCTTAGGTCTTAAGGGCACACCGTTAGTTAAAATTATTACATATTAATAATATTATTATTGTTAAACTCTACATATGAATGTAAATGTACAGAATAATATTAAGAGCTACAAGCTACCAGAGCTTCTAGTGCTGTAGAGTGCCAATCAATTATTATAGCATACATTTTTTAAAACATACTACGCAAGGGGACTACGGGTCTACTAGTTTAAATATAATTCCAATTATAAATATTTGAATTTAAGTTAAAATTTCAAGAAATCCCACTATTCGACTTCCGTAATGCGTAACATGACAACCATGTACTTTAAAAATAACATATCGTTTGACGAGCCCATAAATTGGCCTGATAATTATTATAATTGGCGTTAATATTCCGTGAAATTAACTACACTTTTCACTTCTAGTTTCCCCAAAAATAAAAATTATTAGTTTTTCTGAATTGTATTAACCGCGGTGTGGGGGGCGTATGTGGAACATTTTTTTAAAAACTGGAAATGTATTAATTTTTTTATAATGTATTAATTTTGTTTGTAATAATTGTATTCAAGAACAGGTGTATTTGCTGAACTTCATATTCCTCTGATGTGTTTTCTTTTTTTATTAAGTTTGTTTTAACGTTTTGAATGAAGGGGTTCTTTATGAAAATATATTAAAAACAAAAAAAAATAAAAAAAATGAGTTATTGGTAAGAAAGAAACAAAATAGTAATGGAAAATCAATTTTCAAATAGCAAATGTAGTATACAATATGTAATTGATTCGTGCCTTGTGTCTGTGTGTGATGTGTTTCTTATACAAACAAAAATATAATAAAAGAAGGTAAATTAAAGATTAGTTGACCTAAAAGTATGACATTTCAAAAATAACTAGTTTTCTTATGCCTTGACTTGGTTTAAAAATACGTTTCATTTTATCCAGAGTTTAATTTTTGACGAATTTACACGTGAAAACGTCAGAATTTAATCTCAGATAAAATTCAATCAAAATTTTGAATCCAATTCACACTGAAGCCCCCTTAAGTCTTCTGAACCTGATTAATAATTTTATGTTGCAACAATTTTTCATTTAACACACAACAACGGTGGTACATATGAACATTAATTTCGGAAGGTTATTTTATAAAGATTGTATTTAAGAGGTTTAATATTTTGGCTCTGAGAGGATAATTTTCTGGCATTAAATAGGTTTGAAAAATTACTTTTAAGAAAACAAGTTTATGGTGACTAATACCTAGCCAGATTATTTTTAGCGGTAAAACAAGCTGAGTTAAATGGATTTTAGTGATTGTCCCCAGCAAAATTGTAATTTCCATCAAAAATTAAATCAACGGTGGCAGAATAAGTTGCGGAGATCACATCAGTTAAGGGACCTATTGGTTGTTTTCGGAACAATTTGCAAAAAGCATAAACAAAATATCAGTAGTGAGTTGTATTTCATGTAATATAGGCATGTCATTACTTTGGTATGTATATTTTTATTGTTATACATAATATGATTATAAAATCCAACGCATGCCTTTTTTATATATTAGGTTCCAGTTATAGCTTTTATTGAAAACCATCATTAGAAATTTTTATTTTAAGTTTTGAGGGACTTAAAAAGCAAAATCAATGATTATTTTGATTCCAATATAAAGCAAATGACTTCACTATTAAGCCCGCATCACACGACGCTTGTTTTCCTGCTAGAAATGCTTGCTGGCATTCGTGCTGGCTATTGAGCTGGAAAATGGAGTCACTGCTGGCTCTCTTGATAGAAGCGCTGCTAGAGTTCAAAGTTAGAACCGGTGCTATTTTTCTTGCTTGTTTTGCTGCTGGATTTTAGCAGACGTCAAAAGGTACATGTATATTTCCAAATGTCATTTTTTCTATTTCGTTTTTATTTATTTTCTAATAGTTTTTTCAACTTTAAACAAAATTAAATGTGATTTCATTAATTTGCATTGTATTTAGTTCTATCAGATGTATGCATTTTTTGTGAAAATTTGTATAGAAGAATTTTGTGAAAATTTGTGTAGAAAAATTTTGTGAAAATTTGTGCAAATTCGCAAGAAATGTCAAAAAACCATCAGCGAATCCAGCTCCAAAACAATCATCGAGTGAAGCCACAAAACCAGCACGAAAGCCAGCAAGCGTTTCCAGCAGGAAAACAAGCGTCGTGTGATGCGGGCTTTAGTTCTTGCCAAAAAATGGCCCAACCACATTAAATGATTTCTTAGTTTTCAATGATCAATGGTAAGGCAGTTCAAACATTGAAATAAAGAAATTCATTTCCTGTGGAATCTTTGGCCAAAATAATATTTTTTTCGGCAAGAATTATTAATTGAGTCATAAACCTTTGTTTTGGCATCAAAATAATCACTGATTTTGTTCATATGTTCAATGATTGTTTTTAATGAAAGCTATAACTGGAACCTTAAATATTAAACTGAGTTTCAAACAAAATATTCAGTAAAGTTCTATTTTATTTAAAAAAAATACCTTTCCATTTCCGTGTCATCATTTATGTGATCGAATTTTGTCATACTCTGATGATACCTATAGATGATATAAAAAAAACAGTTAAAAACAATAAATGGCTTAAAATGTATTATTAAACATTTTTGACTGCACAGTAACAAAAAAATTATTAAATATATTTTTATTAGTTAATATTCATTTCGAGGTTCAAAATATCAATATTTTGAAATATTGACCCAGGCAGTTAAAAATTGGAAGCGTTATTCTGGCGGAAGGGTTATGGTGGAATGGCAAAGTATACAGTATAAGTATAGTATATATCATCTGTCAGCTGTGAAATTATTTGTTCCTAGATACAGGAATTTCAATTTAAAAACTAATCCTCTACAAAATAAAAACACCCTATATAAGGCTAGAGACGTGCTTGCGATTTGAAAATCGCGATCGCAACAAATAATTGAAATGCAGTCACTTGTGGTTTTCTATCGCAGGATTTTTTAATCGCAAACAAATACAACATTCAACTTTTTACGAGAATCACGCATTTGCTACAAAGAAATAGCAACGTTTAAAAAGTAATTTCTTGACAGTTTTTATGTCGAATAATTAGGCTAGAACGCACTTTTGATTTCGATCGCGCGAATATTCAGTCGCAAAATATAGAAGATATTCAGCCCTATCACAAATTCCATCGTAATCGAAAATTTGATACGAATCACGAAAAATGTATTGCAGAATCCTTTCGTAGTGGAAAATCTATTAAGAATTTCGAAATTCGGGAATTTTGGTATCACAAACTCCGAATGAAACGGAAGTATGACGTCCTTTTCTACGACAACTGATTCTTGTCGTAGCCAAGTGGTAAACGATTGTGTTTCATTAAAAAATCCTTTTTTTTTTACAAATTCTAAAATTTTCAATGGTTGCAAACGCAAATTAATCAATTTTTCTTTTATTAAAAATTCTTAAACTCTTAAAATAATTTTTCTTTTAAAACCTCCAAGTATTGCTGTGACATAGGACAGCTGATTTCGAAAATCAGAATTAATTCTTTTTATGAGGCATTGCTTTTTTTCGATTCCATTCGGATTTTGTGAATCCTTTTTTTCGGGGTTCGTAGTGGAATAATCCATTCGGGGATTTTCCACGATGGATTCTGTGATAGGCCTGATTATGATGATCGCAAGTTTATGAGTTTTGATTTATTTAATTCTGCGACGAAAAAACAATAGAAAAATAGAAGCGGCTTTATTTTTGTAATCGCTGCGAGTTTTCAGTCGCATATGTGTGTTAATTGACATAAAAACCACGTGTTTTATTTTTTTACACAAAAAAATGTTCAATTGGAAACCAAAAGTACGGGCATAAATGAGAGTACCGACACATAATGAGATGATGCGAACTAGCGAATCTCATGTAAAATATATTGATAGCCGAAAGTTTCGTCGTCGTTCCGAATGTTTCGGGTTAGTTTGGGAGAGCCTTAAACGTGTTTAAGGCATTTTGATCGATTTTAACTTGCGACAATCGTATCGACAAAAATGAAACTGCTATCAAAAAAATTTTAAATACAAAAAAAAAAAAAATTTTTTCAAATTTTTAATTACAAATTGATCTTCCCTTGGTAAAATTTGTTTGACAACTAATAAGGTCTGTTTCTCTACTTCCCAAAACTGCTACTTCCTACCCATTTGAGCCCAAAGTTCTGTAAAAGTTTATATACAAAAATAAAATTGGACCAGAATTGAAAAATGTCAGTTTTGGGAAGTTAAGAATCAGAATTATGTATTACGCAAATTTGGAATTTTAAGCAGCACAATTGACCGACGCACGCACGTAAGTTCGGATTTGAATATAAACTTGTCAGATTGTGCGATTTAATTTGGCGACACGAAAATCGGTTTGGCGATGTACCCCCAAAAAGGCGATGTTTTTCGTTTTTGGCGATTTAAATAAATTTTGATATGAAAAAGATCTAATTAATGAAACAATTGGTACATACATTGAATTTATTGAAGAAGAACAATAATATTCTTTTCTTTAATTTTTAAGTTTTAGTTTAAATTGTTACTGTCGGTTGTAGTTTATTATACATAAAATGTAATATGTATAAATTGTTTTTGTTTTTATAAAATGTAATATGTATAAATTGTTTTTATTTTTTTCTTTTTAAATAAAATGTTTTTTGATGTAAAAACTACAAGTTGTGAAATTTTATTGCATTTTTGAATTTGATGGAAAATGTTAAAATTTGGCGATTTCGCTTTTTCAAACCTGACAACCCTGCAACAGTAACAATAAATGTACCTACATATACACAAATTTCCTCTAAATTAAACGTTAATTTTATTAATATCGAAGGTTTGATGAGCTTGGAAGAGCTACCACCAAGTTTTTTTATAGTCTAGATAGAGTTATAGCTATTTCACGACTGCCAGGCCCATCATCATACTCATTTGAGTGGGTTCTTGGTCTTTTATTGATCAATTTAATTGAAAGTTTTTTTGCGCAGCTAGGACTCGAACTTAGACCAATTTCCCTCAGAGCCATTTGCACTTCTCATTGCGCTACCGAGGTCACGTGATAAGGTCCATTCCAATGTATGTGGCTCTTTTTAGAGATGAATTACTTTTCCAATCTTTACTTTGCAACCTTTCATAATTTTCAAAAGCTAGATTTTTTTAGAATTTTATAAAAACACTAGTGTTCTATTGAATGTCGATTTTAATAAAAACATAAACTTTTGTTTAATAAATAGCCACATGTTTGCCCTAGTTTTCTATTCTTCTCATTCAAAAAAAAAGGAAGGTAGTCATAGTCATTCTAATAACATATATGTAGCTATAAGAGACTCGCTGTGATTGTTCACCATTACTAAAAGCTCATTCATCTTATTTTAACTTAAAGTGGATCTTGATTCTCAGCATCTACTGTTTCGGTCGAATCAATTGAAGTACAATCGACTAAAACGTTATTTTTTCGCTTTGCCGTAGTATTAATCCCGAACAGAGGGCACATACTAGTGCTGTGACTTGTTGCAGAGTCGACGAATTAATTTTTTCGTAGATATATGTCCCAGTCTAAACAATATTATTTGTATACTACTCTCAGTTTCGTCAAGATCGCCGAGAGAATCGCTAATGTCTAGCTCGAAATAAACGAATTACATTATTTTTTTTTGTTTTTGAAAATATTCCCTATAAACCTATTTTATTGCAATTTTCTTAAAACAAAAAAATATTACATAAATATAATTTATATTTTAATTTAACCTTTTGCATTTGTGTATAATCTTATTTTAAACACATCATATCCAACACTCTGCAAGTGATGATAATAAGTTTAGTTTCAATCAATTTTACAAACATACATAATTAAGTCTTAGAAAATAAAAAAAAAAGAGAGGTTCCAAAATAAAAAAGTTCCTTAAGTTTCAAGCCAACCAAAAGTCTAAAGATAAAGAGATAAAGCTTTGTGCGACCGACTTGCGTTAAGTGTATAAAATATTATGTGCTTAGTATAACATACTATATCTGGCTATATAATTTTATATTTTATGTGTGATGCTTCTTCAATTAATATCATTTTGATTTCGATTCGTAAGAAGAGCGAGTCTTATTTGTTTGATTAATCAAGAAAAATAGTTCATTGATCGTGGTGTGTCTTGTACATTGTCGTCTCGTCTCGTCTCCCAGTCCAGTTTTGGAAGATTCGGAATTACAATTTGAATGGAAAATATTTGCTGCATATACAACTGCCACCATTGTTGTCGGAATATATCTGGCATTTTAAAATTGGATAACTTAAAAGGTAAGGCTCAGCTCTCTCTCCGTCTTCTTATAATCTAGGTACATAAAACAAATTTCAAACATTTAAATGATAATAATATAAAATAAACAAGCTTCTTCTCTTCTTAACAAATGAAACAACACCAAACAAATTAAAAAAAACAAACTTGAATAACTTGAATATAATAATAGGTAAGTACCTAAAACTAGACAGCTGAAGTGCAAACATAAAAAAATTAATATTGAATCTTAAATCCGGATTGATAAGAATTTTGAAATCTGCAAACAAAACCATTTAAATAAAATAAGAATTTTAAACAGAATGACACACAAAATTATCAGCATCAACCAACATATTGAGGATTAAGTATCGTTTAAGTAGGTAATTTGATTGCAAGAAATCGATTTAAAAATATTCTTGCAGAATTAGAGACAGCAACAAGATTTTATAGATTGCATTGGTTTTGTGAAACTTTAACACAATATAAGAGCAAGTCTTTTTTTCAAACTGTTCTTTGAATTCAAATTTCCAATTCGAAATATGTATAAGAAAAGTCAGTGATCGTACGACATATCCCTCTAAAGATATGTTTGTGTTTTTTTTTTTTTTTGTCAATCCCAGGGCTAATTGATTGAAAGAATTAGGTCGATCCTAAACAATTTTATATTTTAAATATGACAACAACCTATTCCCTGCGGGCTTAGTTTAATCTATATAATTCTCGGGGCTTAGCTCATATCCCGGAGAAAACTGTGTTACCCGCAGTAACACATATTTCATCTAGGTTATCGATATATTGTATGGAAAAGTTTAATTTTTCCTGTGATGGCGTCGCTAATTCAACATCTCTATTTGTGTCTTTAAATTATGAAATCTTGTCAAAACTGGAATAAATCAAAAATCATGAAATAATGTTAGGTACTGTCGAAAATAATTTTGTTACTTAAATTTAAATTTAAATTTAAATAAAATTTGACGTTAAACGTTCTAACGCACCTATGTCGTTTCCCATTGGTCGTCCAGAAGCCTTCTGAAACCTTCAAAATGGATTTCATTTTCAAAATCAAAACCAGAAGGCTTCTAGACAATGGAAAACGACACTAGTGTAGCTAGAATCGACAGAGAGCAACTGACCGAGAAGTTCTCCGCAGACACCAACAATCAGTAATCCCAATACTGGGACATCATCAAAGAGGTAGCCGAAACTACTCTAGGCTCCCCCATCCACTGCATAGAAAGTACCTGAGATAGGATGTCTCGCAATCAAAACAACACCAAAGAAACTTAAAAAAAAAAAAATTGATGTATCATGTATATGGCAAGAAGAGAACCTACTTCCAATCAACGAAGTCCAAAATATAGCATAGAAGCTATACAGAAGTTAAGAAAAAAACAGTTTGAAATAAAACAAATCACTGATCAGTTATCAAATTCAATACCAATGCACTTTGTCGTCCATTTGAATTTTAAATGTTTGACTCAATAGTTCGTTTCCATACAAACTATCTATGGAAAAATGGTAATTCGTACCGGTAATACAGTGGCTAAGAGTTTAGCCACAATAATTTCGATATACGTGTTAGGGTTCGGTCACACAGTGGGCGACACGCAACAGAAAAAAAATAAAATATATCGTCGGCTCAATACGTGAAAGTGCAAATTTTACAAATTTTACAGAAGAGCAGAAAAACAAAAAAATCTTGCATAAAGGTTCCCCCACACCAACGCGAATTTTCGGTGGCGACGACGAAAACAACAATAACAACACGTGGTTGTCAATGAAAACAAAACGTTGTTATTATTGTTTTCGTCGTCGGCACCGAAAATTCGCGTTGGTGTGGGGGAACCTTAAATCTACACACAAAAACTAATTTTCTCTTCAAGATTTTGCAACAACTACGATACATTGGACACTTATGTCGAATTCCTTTCAACAAAAGAATCGAATTTTTTTTTTAAAGAATCGAATTTTTTCTGTCGTTGACAGGAATACGAAAAGAGGAAAAGAATCAATTTTTTTTGTGATTGTGTGTGTGGCACTTGACAGCAGCAATTTTGAAGTAAAATATCCAGAAAATATTCAATTTGGAAATTATTATTTATTGAAAAACAATGCACAAATATTTGCTATAAAATTCATGGAAAATTCGTTGCAACCAAAAAAACCAATTTCTTTTCATAAAAAAAATTTGTTTTCTTAAACCACCGTTAAGCCTAGTACGCTGCTGAAGCGAAACGAAAAATCCAATACAAAAATGACACAACGAAATCATAAACGGAAAATTTCGTTTTGCTTTTCGTTTTGCAGTACGCTGTTCGAAGAGCGAAATTTATAATTGTAGCAGATTATTTGGAGAAGTCTCCGCTCCTTTTTCGCACTGAATTAATTATACAGACTATTTATTGTGTGCGGAAAAATGACATTTGTGTTTTATTTGTGTTTTTTTTTGTTTGTCATTTTCTTACATCATTGGTTTCTTTGATTTTTAGCGTTTATGTTTTATTTTGTTTTTGGAATTAGTGAAACTCTCCAAGTATATTTTCCGTTGTGTTTTCGCAAGCGTTTCGTTGTCTGTTTGGAGATCACAGAAAAATTTCGTTTCGCATCAGCAGCATACTAGGCTTTAAGTTACACAATTTGCTGTGAAAACTCATAGGAAAAAACAGTTTATGTTTTTAATTTTTTAAGAAATTTGAATAAATCAAACTTACCCTATTTTATTTATATTTTTATTCAAATTTAGGCCTAGAATTGTATTTTTTGTAGTACAGAATCCCGAAAAATGTATGTGCAGTGGCCTACATACATAGGCATACATTTTACATACAAACGTTTACACGACGACGTTTTTGATTAAACAAAATTTACTCAGCTAAACAAGTTATCCTCAAGGTCCTTGCCTAATACAATTCGTATCTTATTGGCGCATAATTTTAAATCAACAGAATGCAATTTATAAGTTCAAATTCAAATGATTTCTTATTTTATTCATCTTCGTTATTTATTAAAATCAACCAAATATACATACATAGCTTTAATTCCACTATAAATTTTTCATCTTTTTATGAAGTAGGTCTAGGTAGTCTAAGGATGATGGAGATTATTAATTGGCGTGTTCAGAAAAATAAGATCTCTGAGATTTGTCTCACTCGAAAAGTGAGCAAGCGAATCCAAGATAGAATATTGTGGAGTGTAAAAATTCAAATATTAAAAAGTCTTCAAAGTTTATCGTGAGTAGATCCATGGATGAATCAAGCAAGGGCTAAAACGTTAATGTATACGTGTTATACAAACTTCACAATCTTAAATTCAAATTGTTTGAGAAATAGAAGAAAATCAATATAAAACTGATCGTTTGTTAACAACGACGACAAGCTTCAGTGGAAGAATATACCATGGCAAGGTATTCATCAAAGTTTCAAAATTATAACTTTAGTTCTAGTGGCCGGATTTCAACGTTAAGGTTTTAAAATAAAATATAAATCGCGTAATTAAATAATTAAAGAGTGCACTTTTGTACTCAACCCGAACGTTTCGCATCGAGTTTCATTGAGCGTGGTCACCGGGAAACTGCCTTATGAATGTTATATATGAGTCATGAGATTGGCCTAATCAGGCTGTAGCGGTGCGTAGGTGGTTCTATCTCGTGATGTTGTTTTTGGGGTGCATGTTGTTGGGAACAAACAATACTTATTGCATCGCAGGGTGTTTTAAGTTTGATCTGTGAAAACCTTAAGGTGTTAATGACAGGATCCCATGATCGGGAAAGCTTAAAACTATCGTCCCGATTGAAGTTTTGATGGCGTTTGATTTCAATTGCCTCGGGGGCCAGTCGTGGGATGTAATATTTTTCTTGGGCTAAAACTTTAGCTTGGTCGAAATGAATCGAATGATGTTCATCTGGATTGTCCAAGATATGTTCCCAAATTTGTGATTTTTCCCGCTTTTTTTTGGTAACAGCACTAATATGCTCTTTTAGGCGGGTGGTAATGCTTCGTTGTGTTTGTCCCACATAACAAGACCCACATCTACAAGGGACAGAATATACGCCTGGCGTTTGTGGAAGTGGTCATTTGGTGACTGGATGAAGATTTTCACCTTTTTTGGTGGTATAGATATGGATTTTACCCCATATCTTTTTAACACTTTCCCAACTCTATCCGTCACACCTTTAAAGAAAGGTAAGAATGGTAAGAAAGAAAGCTTTTTTGTTTAAAGAGCTTTCGTCCCTTTCTTGTGACCCAACTGGCTTCCAAGTTCTTAGCTTTTTTGAATAGCCATTTGCCCTCAGAACGTTTTCCACCAGATTCAGCTCAGTCTCCAAATGGCCTTTGTAAGAAAGCTTTTTTGTTTGAAGAGCTTTCGTCCCTTTCTTGTGACCCAACTGGCTTCCAAGTTCTTAGCTTTTTTGAATAGCCATTTGCCCTCAGAACGTTTTCCACCAGATTCAGCTCAGTCTCCAAATGGCCTTTGTGATTTGTCACATATTCTGTGAGCGCGGTGAATTAATTTCGAGACAACAGATCTTAAATAAGCTTGTTGGTGGTGGTGGGAAGTAGCATGTAGGTATCTGTTAGTGTGTGTTTAATTCCGATAGACTGTCTGTCCTAATGTAATAAACAACCGCGTAAGCCTAAAAAGTTATATAGTATAAATGTCAGGCATTTGTGTATCAAACATTTTTTGGGCTGGTAGAAAATTTCATATTAAAGGTGTGGGGCGTCAATTTGATTTTCAGGATTCAAAATGCAAAATTTGATGGAAAAATTTCGGAACTTAAAAGAACAAACTAAATTAAGAATTATAGCCTGAACTCTTCACTACAAGAACGTCACCGTTTGTTTTTGGAAAATAAAGCTATGATTAGACGGTCAACTTAAATGATTAATGCGTTGACTCCTTGACGAAACCAAAAATATTATAAATATACTGTCAACGTTTGACTGTGTCAACGCATGAAACGATCACACCAGTGGCACCTATCGGTCAAAGTTGTCTTAAAATGCGTTGATGTTTTATCTGTGTCAACGTCTTGGACGCTGATTACATGAAGACTTTTTTTGGTTGTTTCGTCTTTCGTCTTTTTGACAGCTTTGGTGAGGGGTGTAGAAATGTAGGGGGAATGAAGTAACGAAAGCAGGAATGAAAATTTCTGGTTGAACATTGACGTTTGTGGTTTGACAACCGATTAGAGATGAGCGGTAAGCAGATGTCAGCAAGAATCGTAGTTGATAGAAAAATGATCGATATTCAAGTATCGATTTTAAAATAAAATAAATGGATTACAAAAAATTAAAAAAATACAAATAAAATGGTTTTTGTAAATCGAATGCAAAGAATAAAACTTCACAAAAACGTCCATTGTTGTCTACGTGTTCTTTCTACAAAAAAACATAATTCTCTTTGATATTAGCCGTGTTTTTTTTTTGCAAGCCCTGTCATGGCGTCCCTAATCCCCGCTGTCGTTTTTTTCAACCACTTCCCCCCGGAGTTGCAAAAAAACACGCCTATTAAACGTGTGAAATTAACAATAAAACAAAAATAAGTTAATTCTCATTTCTGCTGTGACTTTTTCTAAAAATAAAAAATAAAGATTCAGAAAAATTTTTTGGTATACGGTGCACATAAACTTTTAAAAACTTTAAAATCAATTCAACCGTTTTCGAGAAAGTCATTACTTTTTTTTTAAGACAACACAAAATGCTTCATGTATTTCTTAATAAAACATGTAGTACCAAAGTTTAAATTATATATTATGTATAATCTTCAATTCAACTCGATCTTAATTCTCAAAATTAACTTATCTTCAATAAACCCAACACTATGTGTATTTGTATAAAGACGTGGGCATATGAACACTGAACACCATATTATACCATATAAATGAAGATTGATTGATAGCTTTCTGGTTCCTATTGTTGCACTGAGATGATTTCATTTTTAAGTGTAACTTAACTGCAGTTTGTTATATTATATTATAGTCTTGAGAGTTGATAGATTACGGCTGTGTTTTGACGCAACTACCGAAGAAAGGGGGCACATGAAATGAAGAGAAACAACTATAGGTACCTACCTATCTATACTAAACTATCCTGCTGCGTCCTATATATTAGTATATTTAGTATAAACAAAACAAATCACGCACTAAAATAATATATTGTCTTGTCTCGAGTCGAAAATTATATTTATACATACAAATGTACATACTTACTTAGGTCACACTCACAAACAATTTAAAACAATTTAACGATTAAGTTTTATACCTATACAATAATATTATGTACAATGTACACATATTTGCTTTATTGTTGTTTTGAAATGCCGGTCAATTTTCAATTTTTTTTTTATTAGATTTTTTTTTTTTTTTTGAGAAACAACCCTCATATTCATCTCTATAAGTATAAATTTGTATATATGTACATACTCGCAGTTCATTGGTCAATTAAAAGAGCCTTTATCATTGTATCCAACATTCATTAAACAACTTATCCACTTGAATGTGAATCTAGAAGTGCAGCGTGTAGGTATAAAGAGAGCAAAACAAACGCATTAAAACGTCCGTCTATGTTTGTCCGTGAGCTCACAGAGCTGAGCAGAGATTTTGTTTGTGCGCCTTCCGATCTGATGTTCCGTAATGATAGACAGGGTGTTTCTTATAATGTCGGAACGATATTTTTTTATGGAAGAGGCAATGGAGAAATGGCAATTTATAACAGATATTACAGCAAACGCACTTCATCGGGACTTGAAAACAAAATCTGGGTGCAAGCAGTATGCCCACCAGTGGAGGGCCCAGTAATTAATAAAAAAACTTGTTATAAATTGACATGTCTAGAGTCACTTTTATTATTTAAACTGTGTGATCGTTTAAAATTTTTGTTAATAATCTGATGCGCCCCTATCACCAAATTTTCACACTCTAACAGATTTAAGTTAAAAAATCATCAGGAATACACACATCAGATCGATACGCAACACACTAACTCTTCATCGATTTTAAAGCACCTCATGGGACGAATAATACTGAGCCATGTCATATCTCAGTATCAGTATCCGCTTCTGCAGGATAACAATGGAGAAATTTCACTTCAAGTCCGAAAGAACACCACTAAGCACTTTGAAGACGAGAAAGGTCTAAGACAAGACGACGACGCGTCATCAAGCAACGCCTATAAAATCGTTCTTGAATTAATTTTGCGTAACTCGGAAGTCAAACATAGAGAATTTTAATTTAATTTTATTATAAGCTTAACACAAGCTGAGCTTTAATCTTAACATAATTTACTTAAATCTAGACTTAATTAAACATATAAAGGTATATAATGTTCGAAGTGGGAGAGTTTGAATAAGTAAAGAAAAATTTAAGAGGAGGCTGAGTTAAGAATAGCTAATTTTAAAACAGGCTTGCTTATGGTGGGGTTGAAGGTATTTAAGTTGTTGCCCTTGCGTTGCATTCGAGTCAAAGGTTCATTAAGGTCATAATCAGTACGGTGATAGGCAGTGAGGAAGAAAGGAACAGATCTTAACTTTCAGGGGTTTGAATTCAGAGAGATCTTTTGGAGCAGATTAGGGCAAACAACGATCCAATTTAATAATTGGTGAAAAAAAAGAATTGGGCAGTATCACGGCGTAAATTGAAGGATTGGAGGATCAAAATTTTAAGACGGTCTACATAAGGGGGAAGATTAAAGGGATCATCCCAGCCAAGAACTGGACGGCTTCAAAACTTTCAATGTGAACTTGATGATATGGTGAACAGACTTGGGAGGCATATTCTAGGAAAGATCTAACGAATGGGCATATAAAGGGATTTGGTAACATAGGGACAAGAAATTTAATAAGGCTGTCGTAATAGGAGTGAAAATTGAGGAAAAAACGACATCGACATCGGCGTTTATGTAAAATCACACTGTGGGTTTTAAGGCTGAATATACTAAACATATTCATACATACATATATAACTACGAGGGTAGGTCGTTCTATGGCGAGATCTTACGACTATATATGTACATAGTTTTAACTGAAACAAAAAAAAATTTAATCGTTTTTTTTTATATATAAAATACAAATATAATATTGTAAATACTTTTAAGAAAAAAAAGTACCAATCGATTAAGTTTATTAGAAGCTCTTGCATAAAAATTAAAATTAAAATCGGACGAATAGATATAAAGAGATAATGTCTTCATCCCCATCGGTCTTTTATCGATAGAATTTTAGTGTTAATCGTTCTAGTTTAAGAAGGCAATTGCCCCTTTATAATATTTTAAGTAGATGTAACTATGGTGTCAACAGTCGTCAGTCAATCTCTTGATTAATGACTTAAATAAAAACTATGTTCTATAATTAATTCAATCAATGATAATGTAAAATCAAACAATTTTAAAAATAGATTTTCTATCCAATACCATTAAAATTAATAAAAAAAAGTTTAAAGATTTTATGTGTTAATTTAAATATTGTAGCTTTAATATTGAACGTATTGAAATAAATAATAAACACTGAAAGGTACTTACTATAAATAATGGTTTCATAAAAAAAAATTTCTGTAGGTAAATAGTAGATCGTACTTATATTTCTGCACATAGAAATTTTACCCAAGTAAAAAATATTTTTTGCTGAGTCTATAACTTAATGAATATTTTTTGACTGTCTACATCAAAAAGTAACCAAAAACTCCATTCATAGTTGATAAAGTTTACAATGATAAATAAATATTTTAGGTTTTGGCAGACTGTTAAACGATTAGCGGCTTTTAATACGTAAGAGAAGAAGTGAACGGGGGGTTTTCGGGTGGCACAGTAGTCACAAGATTCATTGTCAGTGTGTGTGCGCGTTTTCCAGTGAAATAACGTATTTCGTCCTTCACGAGATTTTAAAATGTCTTCGAAAAAATGTTAAAATGATGTCGACGCGTTTTGTTACATTTGCGGCGAATTCATTGCAGTAAGAACCAAAATATTTGCCCTAGCAACAAAAATAAAGCTCTCTGAAGCCTTTGAAGCTAATTTTAAACTTATTTCCAGTATGCTTGATAGCTATAAGCTCATGGGTTCTAGAACATGTCACTAAAAGTAGACATGTTACATACCCACTGGCACTAATTTAAGGATAACTTGAGGGCATATTCAGAAGAGCAAGGGGAAAGTTTTAGCAAGACGTGCTGGACTTTGAGCAAAGTTATCAAGGACAATAATATAATGAGAACATTATGAGAGATTACATTTGAGGACTCATATCAGAAAGATCATTCTCACACAAAAGAAATCCCAAAAATATAAATTTTTAAAACTTGTTTATATTTTTTTGTTGTATTTGTAAATTTATTTGTATTTTGTAAATAAAAGTAGTATAAATATATATGTAAACTTAAGTTTAATTTCTTTTTATAAATAATTGAGTTTATAAAAATGCGAATTTCCTTAAATTTGAAATTTCGTTCTAATACCTACAAAAGCAAACTTTCTTAGGTAAAATTATTTTTTCTTTCATGACATATAGGCATAAGAAATAAAAATCAGACATACAACCCAGACTCAAAATTCGTGTTTACTTGTGTTATGTTAAAAACCAACTTCGTGTCAACTTAAATAAAAATCAACCAAGTCATTTTCAAAATACATATAAGTTTTCAAAAAAAATTTAAACCTTTTAAATCCAGAAAGTTTTTCCATAATAAAATTGATCAAAATTCGTGAAAATCGCAAATAAAAAAAAAAAATTCTATGGGAGGTGCCAAGATTAATAACCATTTATTGAAATTTTGTCACCGAAAGGGAGGATTAAAATTAACTGTTTTTTTTTTATCTGTGGAGCCATTTTGAGAAAAATAATATTATTCAAAAATGACGGCAAACAATGCCCAAAACACGCTAGGAACCAAGTTTCAAGAAAATCGATCTATCCCTTTAGGCTGAAATCGAACGAACAGAATTACAAGACCCACTTTTTTCTTCTTCCTTATCATTGTAATGTCAAGTTTGATCAAAATCTTTACTTTGATTTTTTTTACGAATCCAAAACTTGCCATATAGTATACCTATATATGTATATAGGCGTGTTTTTTGCAAAGTATGTATATAGGGAATTGGAGAAAAAAAAAACGACGACGTTGCTAAACAATTTACATGTTAAATGCAACAACAACTAATCCCTTGCGAGCTTAGCTAAACCCAAAGAATTCTCAGGACTTAACTCAAGCGCGCAGAAAAACTGTAATACCAGCGTGAATTACATACTTATTATCGATAATTTGTATGAAAACTTCATTTTGTTTTTGTAATGGCATCGCTAATTCTCGTTGTCGTTTTTTTCAACCAATTTTCTCCGGGATTTAAAAAAACACGCCTATTGTACGTTGTATGTACCGCAAGTAAAAACCCTGGAGCCTAAAAGCGGGCTTGGCACTCTGTTAAAAAAATATGTGTGTCTCAGTCTTGGCTACCAAAATTATTGATTTTTTATTTTATAAAAGATTGGCGTTTTTTTTCCAATCCCGAAGGAAATTAAATGAAAAAAAAGAATCGGGGCTAAATAATTTACATGTTAAATGCAACAACAACTAATCCCCAATGGGCTTAGCTTAACCCACATAATTTTAGGGGCTTAACTTAAGCACGGAGAAAAACTGTATTACTGGCGGAAATTGCATACTATCGATAGTTTGTATGGAAACTCCTTTTTTTCTGTAATGGCGTCCGGTCGTTAATCCCTGATGTCGTGTTTTTTCAACCAGTTCCCTCCGGGATTAGAAAAAAAACACACCTAATATCATATATGTAACCTTTCCACGACTAATGTAAAACTTTATTTGAATCCCTGAGCGTGATTGACTGCACAAACAAACATTTTTTTTCTATGCCTGAAGGAAATTGGACAAAAAATAACGAAACTATAGTGCACGTTAAACGATAGGGGCAAAGCTATAAGCCCAGAAAATTTTGATCCCGAAGAAAACTGTGTTACTGGCTGGAATAACCTCTTTTTTATCGATAATTTGTATAAATTTTTGTACACTTTCAAATTTGACTACCTGCGCAATATATTACGTCAGATTTATGTGCTTTGCAACAAACCTAGGTAGGTTCTTGTGTGTTTTGAAAACAAGTTGCATGGCTTGGACGTTTCCTGTAGTTCTGTCGCTTTTTTAAATGTAATAACTGATTGCAGAAAACACTTGTTTATCTAAATGACTAATTTACTGATGTAGTCATGAGCAATGACCTTGAGAAATCCATTTAGTTTTCTTTGTAATCACTTAAATAATAAAAATGTTTATAAAATATCCGATTTAGTATATACCTAGATACATATATGTATCTTTATGATACGATTCAGTGAAATATTGTCATTTTCTTCGTTCATGGTGATGGCAAAAAAAAAATAAATCGACTCGCAACGTTTTAGAAAAACACCCTACATAATAATATGACATGCACAATTGTTTATGAATTAAAATTAAGATAAATTAATTAGAACAAGTTCATTAGCCCAGATTATAAATGAATTTGCTTAATGCATTTGGCATACGTCAAAGCTCTAGTATAATGCTATACAATAATAGTAGAGTAGTAAATAATATAAATGCAGGCTGTATAATATAACGCTTGTCCATTTAATTAATTACTTATTAGAGCGCGCAAAACGTCCATCGCGTCGCATATACACCCACCCACCACTGTGTCACCACCGGTCGGCGTGCGACTCGACGTGGCGTGGTGTGGCATGGCAGTCTGTCGGTCCGTCAGTCGTGTATATCAGCCAGCATTACTTGGATTCTGACTTTGCATATGTTTGTTTTTTTTTTATTTTTTTTTTTACCTATTTAAGATTTATTCAATCTAACAAGTTAATGCTGCTTGAAACTGGTGCAGAGCGGTTAATCAAGACGCTCGGCGTGGTGCGTAGTTTTTTGTTGGAAATGTTTTTCATGATAAATTTTTGTTCTCTTAATTCTGCGGTATATAGAAAAACAAAAAATTATGCATAAATTCTCTTTACATTATCATCTAGGTATAATGGCACTGCTGGGATGTTGTGTTGATGCATATATAAGAAAAGGCAACAACAATTAATTCCGTGTAATCAATCATAAATAACAATTTGCATTGTATTAATATAAATTACTATTATTTGAATATTTAAACTTTGGAAAATAAAAAAAATAACAAAAAAGATCTACGTATATGAAAAAAAAGTCCGAATTAATTTTGTATTAAATCTTCCCTTAAACATGCATGCTATAATAATTGTAGAATGTCAAAAACAAAAATAAATCAACAGTGCGCATCAGCGAACAAAAACAAACAACATTAGTGCAACGGATCTGCGATCTTACAAAAATGAAAACTCATTCAAACTTTTGTTATTCTATGGCTTAACGTCTAAAATGCTTTAGAAAAGATTGCCACTCTGGTAAATTTTGATAAGGTATACCTAGTTATAGTTTCTACTATAAAAATTTCCGGGTTTGGGAATTTAAATAGGATATGGAATACATCAATCATCAGTATGTCATTAGTTCACAATTCAAAAAATAATTATTTTACTTATGTATAAACTTTACAGATTCAATGACAATGATTGGTATAAACAAAACGGAGTACCTTCTCAAAACTCCAATTTTCAGAGCAGGTTCTCCATTTGGTATAAGTAAAATTTTTGAATACTAGCATTTCCATAAAACCTTCAAAGCTTTTTAAATTGAGGAAATGCTCTGAGCACGTGCTCTCTTGTATTTATATTATCCAATAAATTTGTTTTTGTCTCCCGTGGACTTAGGACCCTGTGCCAATATTCATGTTTCGAGTAACTATAATCAAAAATTACTTAAGAAACATGCCCTTAATTTTGAAAATTCTCCGACCTAACTAAAATGATTTTTTTTTCTAAGGAAAAATAATTAATTTTCCCTCGGAATATAATTTTACAATGCACATACCATTTTCCTTAATTTTTTTCCTTTCACCAGGATTTCCTTATACAAAAGGAAATAGCAGAAATCATTTTGAAAAATTTTTCCATAACGGAAATTTTCCATAACTCATAACGGTTATCATTTGTTAAACTTTTGTCTCCTTGTATGTTTTTTCCGACTAATCTTTGAAATTAACCACCTGTGCCTACGTTCTGAACCTCGCATCGATAAAATCAGTCGAGAAACGATGAAATATGAAACAAATCACTGATTTTGACTTGATCTATACCTTACCTATATATTAGGGTGATTCAAAATAACACCTTTCTCGAAATTTAACAGGGACCGGGAAAAATTATGAAGCTTACTTTTGGTGTAAGGTGAGTTGAGATAAGTGTTATGCCTTTAAAAAAAACTGCAGAACCAAGACAAGCTTTCAAATGCAAAATATGTTAATGAGTAGTAGGATATTTATACAGGGTACTGTTTCAAACATTTCAAGTACATGTTAATTTTGACCACTATTTAGGACTGGGCGGCTTTTCTGCCAGAAGATTTGTCAGTAGAGGTACGCCGCAAGGCGGTGTCCTATCTCCCCTTCTCTGGAATTTGGTCGTTAATGAACTTCTGATATTCCTTGAGGAGGAGAGGTACAGTGTGATTGCTTATGCGGATGACGTTGCTATTGCCGTATTAGGAAAACATCCCAATACCTTGAGTGAACTCTTACAAAACGCGCTAAATAAGCTAACAAACTGAGCCGATCGCTGTGGACTGGGTGTCAACCCTCACAAAACTGATCTTGTCCTCTTTTCTAGGAAATACAAAATTCCCCATATAGACCCTCCTACCATCAAAGGTGTACCTTTAACTTTCTCGAATGAAGCAAAATATATGGGTTTTATTCTTGACAAGAAGTTAGCTGGAAACCTAATATAAACAAAAGAGTTAAAAAAGCCACGGCGGCACTCTTCTTATGTAAAAAGGCCATCGGCAATAAATGGGGTCTCCAACCCCGCATTGCTCACTGGCTATATACCGCGGTAGTAAGACCGATCCTAACATACGGTGTGTCAGTATGGTGGACCGCTCAAGATAAAACAACAAATGTTGGCAAACTAAGCAAGGTCCAACTGTCAGCTTGCCGATGCATGGGTGGAGTATTCCGTACGACCCCTGCCGCTGCATTGGATATTCTGTTCCATATCACACCTCTCGATATATTTTGCAAACAAACGGCGGCAAGCACAGCTATACGTCTTAAAGCCTCCTCACAATGGTCCAACTATGATATTGGCCACTCGATCATTCTGAACCAAAATGGTTTTTCAGGAATAACTCCCAAATGGTAAGTGTACAAAAAAAAGTGTCAAAGACTAATTTGTAGCTTGAAATATTTCCTACAAAAAAGATTAACATACTTTTTTCATACAAATAACGGTTTTTGAAATAAACCATTCAGAAGAGTTAAGGGTTTTACTTTTCTATGTAGTTGGGCGACTTAATTCCAAAATTGTGCATTTTGTGATAAAAGCTTACTAAACTTTTTGTAGGTCAAACATTCTTTATACCTACTATCGTTCTAAGCTTATTTATTTAATAAATAATTTATTAAATAAACAAACCACTCAAAAAACAGTGACAGTTCGTGAAAAAAAAAAATAAAAAATCCACCTTTTTCTACATTAATAAATTTTCACTACCCTCTTTCCCCTCACACATACCTTAACTGCGGAGCCTAATGGTTATGATATAAATTATGGGGGTCACCATTGTTTGGCTAAATTCGTTTCGCATTTCTTTATTTCGCTTTAGTCGTTAAATATTTCGTTTAATTCCCAATCCACAATTGGCAATTTACGTTTGGTTTTTTATTCATTACGTTTTTCAATCATTACGCATTAATATTCAGCGTTTTTTTATTTACTATTTTCAATCATTCCGCAAAAATTTGTTGTTTCGTTTTTTTTTTGTTACGTTGTTTGATATTTGACCAATTGTTTTTTTCGCGAAATAACGTTTTTTGAATAAACAAACAAAATGCGGAACGAAAAACGGCGAAATGAACCCTCGCGAAACGTTGGTATGCCAGACAATTCTTGTGAAACATACCATACCCAGATTATGGGGTACCATAATATCTGGAAAACAAAAATCTCGAAATACAAAATACAAAATCTCGAAATACATACTCTCGAATGCCAAAATCTCGAATTACAAAAGTCAAAATCTAGAATGACAAAAATATCGAAAAACCATTCACTTTTGATATAATGCTTAAGATTTCCGCGCAAACGAAAACATGAAATTTTAAACGCCAGACTCCAATCTGTATAGTTAAAAAGAGCTAATATCAAAAGTAAATATTTTTTCTAGATTTTTTCGATATTTTATTTTAATTATTCTAGATTTTTTCGAGATTTTTTTTCATTCGAAGTTTTTGTCATTCGAGATAATTTTTTTCTTTTTTCGAGATTGTGTCCATTCGAAATTTTTGTCATTCTAGAGATAACGTCATGATCCCAGATTATGGTTGTGGTATGGTATAGATAAGTAAAATCAATATTCAATCAATATTAGGGTCTAAGGACACCTACTCAATTGGATCAATATCCGCACCTGTTACCATCTGCACTATACTGAAGTACAGATTAGTCCGCTTGTTCAACGTCTTAGGAATTTGACAGAAATTAAACAGTATCTAATGAAAAGTAATTTAATGTCTTTTTCGGTTGGATTTTGGAAGTATTTCATATTGGAATACATACTCTCAAAATCCAACCGAAAATGACATAATGAAATGACTTGAGAATGTTCAGGCCTTAAAAATGACTTCTGTTTCTTAAATTCATAGTCCGTTTCTTGTTTCAATCGCCATGCAACAATAGTTAGATAGAACATTGGTAGATATTCCATTGCTCTCACTTGTGGAAAATTCGACAGCCAATTCGATCGTTGGCACTCAAAAAGTCCACTTCATCAAACTTACTTGTGAATTCTTTGTCATGTTTGAGTTTGTATGAATTAATTGCTTCGCTGTACTCATTTTCATATGATGTAACCGATAAAATCATAGAATTGACCTTGATGCCTCATCGTACGTATAATATTCTCAAATATTCGTATACATCAAGTCAAAATTTATGATAAATTGTTAATCGAAACAAGTCTTTTCCAAAAAATTATTATTATTTTAATTTTTTAACCATAACCTTAAATTTTGACGTCTAAGTGCAGATAAATATGAATATTACACCTCTGTTCGTTTACAGTTACCAGGTCTGGGAACTTCTAATATTATATTTCATATTCCGTCGGTAATTTGTTTTTACCTGTTTTAGTTGCATTTTTGGTATGTCACCTTTTCAACTTTATCTCGATAAATTTTAAAACATTTTCAAAAAATAATTTTTTTGCTCAGTGGCAAGCATATAATTAACAGCCATAAATTCATCTTTTAGAAGAGTATCTAGGTACATATTTGTTCGCCTGCAAACTGGACGTTTTGATAAGACAAATTAGACATTCATAACCATCCAACAAATTGTAAATAAAAACGTAACTCAACAAAATATACGATATTAACACAAATTATATCTCGTAAAAATTTCAAGATAAAATCCGAAAACTCCCACGTGCTGTAAGTACTATAATTTTAAATATTTTAAGGCTTTTTTGACCTTGCCAATGACATTAAACTGCACAAGGCACACTACCAGTAAACAATTCGTGTGGAAATTTATCAAAACACAAAAAATAAAAAAAAGGCTTTGATTGATATTTTAGCACGCAATATGATGACAACAGGATGTTCTTTTGACATATTCTCTCTGAACTTACCGACCGGTAGATGGCATGATATACACTTAAATCGGCGCGCCGCAAAGCGTTCAAATTCAAATTATGTGGGCGGAAATGACAAAGAGAAGCACTTTCGTTTTTTTTTTTTTTTTATTGTGTTACGGTTTTAATTTTTGTTTGTACCTACATATAGAGTGTGTGGTATTATATTGAACAGAGATAGAAGAGAGATGTAGCAATTAATAGTAATTAGGTGTATCTATCTAAGGTTTCTGTTGTTGATACATATATAAAGATATAAATATATGAAAGATAAACAGATATGCACAAATTGAGTGAGTGAATGAGTGAGAGAGAGTGCGGCGCATAGCTCTTTAATGTTTTTTTCTTTTTTTCATTAATTGGCATTGAAGCCAATAATAATTGTTTATATACAGCGCTACTACTCTGCCTTGCCTGTCCCATCACTAAATATTCAGAAATCCAAAACACAAACACAAAAGCTAGTGATCACTGGTTATAGCTAGAAATATAGAAATGACAAGGATTTTATTTTAAGCCTTTTTACTAACTCGAAATAAATTGTCATCGAATAATTTGTGCTTTCAGTGTTCAGGGAACCAATATGTTATTTTGCAGGGTGATGCTAAAAGCTTTAAGATTTATTTGGGTGACGAAAAAAAATAAGGAATTAGCCGCAGAGTTCGTTAAAGTTCATCTAGCGACAAATATGATGAAGGTTCATATTTAAACCAATTGACACACGAATTCAAAAACTTTTCCATAAATTAAAATGCTGTAGATTCCGTACAAGATTATAACGAATGAGCATAGTATCTACGTTGCTGATGCGAAACAAAATTTTTCTGTGATCTCCAAACCAGACAACGAAACGCTTGCGAAAACACAATGGAAAATATCCTTGGAGAATTTCACTAAATCCAAAAACAAAACAAAATAATAAACGCAAAAAATCACAGAAACCCATGATGTAATAATAAATTAAAAAAATACGAATAAAACTCAAATGTTATTTTTCCGCATACAATAAATAGTCTGTATAATTAATTCAGTGCGCAAAAGGAGCGGAGACTTTTCGAAATAATCTGCTACAATTAAAAATTTCGCTTTACGAACAGCGTACTGCAAAACGAAAAACAGAACGAAATTTTCCGTTTATGATTTCGTTGTGTCGTTTTTGTATGGAATTTTTTCGTTTCGAATCAGCAGCGTACTTGGCTTTAATTGTAAGTCTGGTTGAGAAAAAGGGCGTGGAAAATAAAATATTCCTCTTTTATTTTTACTACACTTGCAGATTCTTTTAAGTTAAATAATGTTCGTTAAATTAAGCATCAATGGGAAAACGATAAGATACTAATTATTAGGTTATACGTCATTTAAATGCAATTAAATGCACATTTAAATAAATGACCTCTAAAAGACGTTTTAACAAAGTCTAATAGGACTGTTATTGCTTAAGACGGACTAAGGGGATAAAGTGCATAACATTTACGTCATCGTTTACATCATTTTCAAATATATATATAAGGTATTGTCAGAGTAAATGTCCGCCCACTGACACGCCCATCTGGTGGCCATTTAACTGTCAAAGTTGATAAATATTAAGGGTGGACTCTTCAGAAATGTTTTGATGTGATTTCTATAAATCTTTCCTGCGAACTTTTTGGCCAAGCCCACTTTTGGAGGCGTTTTTAAACAAAATTCCTTTTATTTAATCTTAAATTTCTTGACAAAAATTAAAATAAATACAATAAAATAATTAGAAAATGTCTTTTTTTATTAATTAGCCTATATAAAGCTTTTTTTGTCACGCCCATTTTTGGAGGCGTTTTTTACAAAAAATTTTTTTTTCTGAATTAATTTTAAGAAAACAAAACAAATTGCACTATAGTAACATGTTAAAAAATAAAGGAATAATGCAAAATATTGGCCACGCACACTTAAAGGTGCAGTTTTTGACGAAATTCCTCTTATTTAATCCTAAATTTTCTAAAAAAAATTTTTAAAAGATACAATAAAATATTTAGAAAATTCCTTTTTTTATCAATTAGCATATACAAAGTTTTCTGCCACGGCCAAGTTTTGGGTATTTGCTTTAAGTATTTTGTCGGTCTAATTTATAAAAAATAAACAAAACAAATTGCTCAAAAAACATGTTAAAAATTAAAAGATTCATGCAAAATATTGGTCACGGCCAGTTGTAGGGGCTTTTTTGACAAAAGTCCTCTTATTTAATCCTTCATTTCCTAAAAAAAATAAAATAAAACATTTAAAAAATATACCTTTTTAAAAATTTGCTTATACAAATTTTTTGCCACGCCCATTTTTAGGGCGTTTTTTTTTTACAAAATTACTTTTTCGAGCTAATTTCTCAGAAAACTAAATATATTTCCCTAATAACATGTTTAAAAATTCAAAGGAGCATGCAAAATATTGGTTACGCCCACTTTTTGGGGGCGTTTTTGACAAAAGTCCTTTTTATTTAATCTTGTATGTAGGAAATGCCTTTTTAACAACTAGCACATACAGAGATTTTTACCACGCGAACTTTTGGCGTAAAATTCTAAACGATTTAGTACGATGTTAAATCATTTTTGTTATACGAAAAATGCTTTAACATTGTTTTTCGTATGATAAAACTGTTTTAACATCTAATCTTAAATTCTGCGCTTATGGTTAATTAAAAATTTTAGCCTATAGAACACAGTTAACTCAGTGGTTGACATTTTACTTTTTTGCTAGGTAGGTGAGCGAAAAAAATAACTTTTATAAAAAATTATAAAAAAAACAACAACAAAAAAAATACATCACCCTGTAAATTTGCCTTCAATAAAAACCAACAATGAATTAATCAAATCGTTTTTATATTTTTTCCATCATATGAACATAAAAACAACAATGACCTACGCAATAACTTTTATATGGGTACATATCAAGTCTCATCACTTCAAAGTCTGGCTGAAATTCATGAAAGCAAAACCTATATTTTTTCCATATAAAGTGTTCTATGTTCAAGAGAATTAAATAATATAGAATACTTGAAACACAAATAAATGTTTTTGTGTATAAATGAATTTAATTAAATTGCAGATTTTACATTCTCCCAATCCGAAAAGCAATGTTATATGTTATTTGATTATTTTGTTTGTCTCTCCAAAGAAAGCACACATTTTGACGAATATATTTTATTTTTCTATAGTAATTGACGATATAGAAGATAAAAAATAAAGTAAAACAAGTTTTGAAATTTTTTTTTATAAATTTTCCAATCTTTTTAAGTGTTGAATCAAAATTCATCCAGTTTTCGTTCATATTTACTTTCATGAGTAAATAAAGCTCCCGAATTCTGTTTAGTGAAAAGAGCTCCCGAATTAAACTGAAGCCATTGTTGGGAAAATAAATACAAATGTACTTATTTTTCGATAGATTTGTGTTTGCCTAAGTAGTAAAAATGTTTGTATGAACCACGGATGATGGGCTGTGGATTCATAGATTCGATAATCGTCTTTTACTCCAGATTCGGTAATCGGAAAATATTATATTTTCAGAAACATAAAAATTTATTTTGAGTCAATTATTCACTTATTGTTATTTTTTTAACATGGCCTTGGCCTCAATCAAGCTAACTTTTCAAAAATATTAAACCCTTAAACCTTTCTCAAAATTTTAACTTTCAAATACGTACAATGAAAATTTTCGCAATTAAGCCATTCTTTAAATGTAGTATTTAAAAATGTATAATGTCGTTTTTACCCCATTTCACCCTATAATTAGCTATATTTTGAAAAATATCTAGCATTGAAATGATTTTTATGTTATGATTCTTTAAATATTACCTACCTTTAAAAAAAAGGGGCCAGATTCTGTATGGCAAAAGCCAACAATCGAATTCGCGTGTGAGAACGATTTGCTAATGCACAATTTCTTTCGTATATGAAAAACGAACGATCGCTTTCGTTTCGTTTATTACAGAATCTGGCCCAAGACTTTTAAAAACCTGATAGATACCATTTTTTTGTGTTTACCCAAATTCACCTTACACCTACATATATGCACATATATCTACATAAATTTTGAAAAATATCTAAGGCTAAAGCGGTCCCCGAAGTTTATCATCAGATAATTAACATTCAAACATAACAGGTTTTTAAAAGTCGGATACCATGTTTTGGTTTAAAAAAAGCTAAATTTTGAATCAAATTCTTTCCTTAGTATTTTGACAACAAAATTGAGAATTTTTTCTGATGAATAGGTAATCTTTTTGTAATTGAGCTTGCGAAAGAAAATTTTAAATCAGGTGCTATTTTTTTTGTTTTCCCTTATCTATCTAAATATTTTATTTGAAAAACAAAAAGAAAATTTAAGAAATATGACGGAATGTTTTGGTTTTACCCCATATCACCCTATAAATGACAAAATTTTGCCATAAAACCACATCCTATAAGTAAAACCTTATAAACATAATGCTAATTTTTTTATATCGAATGTGTTCGTAAAGATTTTCGACGGATATCTGGGGGCCGATTCTGGAAAAGTAAATCGAAAAAATTTTCACCCTTTCACACTAAATCCGATTCTCGTTCTGTGAAACCAAACGTAAAAAAACATTCATATGAATAATTTGCTTCCACGTCGATATTTGAAAGTGAATCTGTGAATAGAAAGGGATGAATACGAACGAACAATACTCAATTCAACAACATCTCCTTCTCTGTCCTATTAATGAAGAAAAAAATCTTTCTATCTCATGCGTTTCTCTTGTCTCTTAAAAAAATAAGAAAAAATGAGAGAAATGCTCTGACTGCGCATGCGCTTCACGGGAAATGATAAGGAGGTTCGGGATCGGTTATATAGTTCGTCGGAGAATTTTATTCACTGAACCAGAATCGCTTACTTGCACAAAGTGAATCGAAAAAATGAAAGCATGCATGAGAGTGAATGTGAAAACAATTTATTCGATTCACTTTTTCACAGAACCAGAATCGGCCCCCTGGTCACACGAGGCCTATTCACGATAGAGCCTGTCAATCTTCCATAGAAAATCTCTATGAATCTTGCGACCGTCCTTACGACCGCCTAACTGAACCGAATGAACCTTTTTATTACATAACTAAAAAGATAAAAAAAATCCCAAATATTGTCAGAGTAGGTATGGTTAATGACTCACAAAAACTTCTGTCAGACAAAAATAATTGTAAATCAAAAGCAAAAAACAAACTATGGAAAAATATGCTTGAAAATATATGTGACTGACAAGTGACTGTGACTGATGTGTGGTTGATGTGTTAAGATTCTACTACAAGTATACCTACAATACAATATATGTATGTACATAATGTATGTTTGTTTCTTTTTGTAAAATTCACAATCATTTATTGTTTATTTAATCAACTGACAAGCTCTTATAACAATAAAAAAGCAAATAACAATGTTACAAAACTACGCACTATAGTTTAATTAGAGCAAAGTGTATAGTTTACTTGACAACTATAAATATGGTATTTTAAGTTTAGCCGAAAATGTTTTACGTTGTACCTAAAATGCATTGTTTAATTTGATGTGGTTGAATTATTTTATATTATTTTAGTTTACGGTAATTGTTTATATTTTGATTGACTTTGTTTTACATTTTACTAAACCTGGAGTTGTAGATCAGAATTATCAAAATTTTTTCGACTGTACTTCTAAAATTGTGAAAATTGTCAATTTTGAAGATGAGATATAAAAATAAATAATTGGGTGGCGTGATAGCTCGTTTAGAACCACAACTATCAAAACTTCCCATTCGGGTTAACTATTGTGAGGAATGGAGGGGACCTACATTTTCTGCCAAATTGGAACAGCAAAGTGAGAGGCACTTTTTCATGACAAGAAATACACTTGGAGGATTTGTCAATTCCTGGCAAGTGACAGTTTCCGTGAAAAATATTTCTGTTTTATAAGTTTAGGCTAGTTTTATGAATTTTTAAACATATGTCTATTATGAAACAAGTCTTTAAATAATAAAAATGATCTATGTATACTTTTTGTTTTAACTCTTTGGGATACTGTGGCGTATACTTGTTTTTTTTTTATATTTTGGTTTAATGGACTATTTCTGCATTTATATGAGACACATATTATGTGCAAAGTAGTAGTTCGTGCCGTAATCAGTATAGAGGCCTACGGTTAGGTCGACCGGGGCACCAGATCAAGAGGGCGCTAAGCGAAAGAGCAGCGCCCCCTTTTTAAAATCGAGGAAGTGAACAATTTAAATTATTATTACATTTCTTCCCTGTGCGATATCCTAATAAGCATCTTTATATGGCTAATGGGGCGCCAAGCAATAGATCAATGGCTTTAAAAAAGGGAATTTTCTAATTTAAGGATATTTTTTTTTGAGTAAAATTTTATTTCATTTTATATGGATTACTTCGCTTTTAAATATCTTGCAATAGAATCAAAATTTTGTTCACGCATTTAGGAAAGAGTTATTTTAAAAATTTCTTTTTTTTTTAATATTTTGAAACCTAAGGCTTAGGTCTATTACACCAGTGATCTGGAAAAACGAATCATAGCCTTTTTCACCTCACAGCTACTGCGTCTAATTTTTTTTCTAATTTAGCATTTTTAACTAAAAACTTGGTAATATCTATGAACTTCCAGCAATCAATGCACTTATTCGTAATTTTTTCTCTGAGCTTTGAAAAGCTCATTATTGGTTACTATTAGAAATATTCATATATGTATGTGATTTTGTTCCAGTCCAATAACGTATTTTTTACTTATTCAAAGCCATTAAACCAAAAAATGAGCTGAAGACGACCGAAAATTGGAGTAACCTTTCTTATAACAAAAGGGCTTCGCGGATTTAGGCCCCAGGAAATAAGACCCCAAAGAAAAAAGCCCCAAAACTGTGGATACAAAGCAACAACAAAGAAAATTCTCAAATTTTGGAGTGATATTTCATTTTTTGGGGCCCTTGTTTAATTTTGGGAAATAAAGCTTCAATGAAATATGACATACCATTATTATTGGGGTTAAATTTCTTTTATTTTGAAAAACATTTTGGGCCTTATTTCATTTTGTTTTTTCTCAAAAAGTATGATGAAAACTCTAATCGATGTCTCAGAGTTTGCAAATGCTGTCTGTGTAAGGTCGTGTAGAAAACCATCAACGAGTAACACAACAGCTGAAAAAAATCACGCGATCATATCCTTGATGTAGATATGGATTACAAGTTACAATGTAAGTATTTGTATGACGGACCTATTAATTAATTTATTTTGAAAATAAACTTTTTGGGGTTCTAAAGTTATAAAGTTATAAAGATAGGTAGTCATATAGCCAATTGCCTAACTCATGTTTTACAAAACTGCAGTTAAAGATCTGTACTGAATTATTTAATATAGGTAGGTTCTATCTATAACCAAGTTCCATTATGAATTTTCAGAAATAGGAGTTTATTGAACTTAAAATATTGGAATGACAAACCATAAAAATTAAAATAAATTTTATTAAATTCAATTAATCCTACTAGCAACAGTTTAAAAATAACAAATGAATCCAGTCCATTGTATTCAGTTATTGAATATTCAAAAAAAAAGTTCAAGCTTAAAATACGTATGTATGTATGCATGTATGTAGCTTAACGTATTATTAAAGAATTACGCTAATCTATTAATAGATATTATATTAAATAAAACTCTGTAGCAAAATATTGTTTAGGGATATAATTTGAAAACAGATGACAAAATATTTGATTATACCCGTTAAAACAAAATATGTTTAACTTCATTATCACTGCGCGTTGTTAAGCATATTTTTTTTGTTGTGAGCTTTTTATAGTCACTCACACTAGGTTTATCCCAAAAATAACCTCGTTAATTTTGTCAATATTTTTCAACGCACCAGACAGCTGTCAACTGATAAATTTGTTTTTTTTATCCATCACATGGTCGAGCTGCTATTGACATTTTCTTAAAAATTTTTATTTTTGTTTTTTTTTCAGCTTTTCTTGGAAAGTAGGCTAGGCACAAAAACAAACTTAACCCAGCATCTGGTTTTCAAATACAAAATAAATAGCGCGTGTCAAAAATTGTTGTTAGAATTTTTAAATAAAGAAAATTCTTTTAGTAGGTATTCAAAATGACTTTAAGGCCCTGGTGGATGGACATTTTTAGTCATCATTGTCCAAGTTGAATTGAGTCTTATGCCCAACTCTGTAATATTGGCGGCGCGGGAACATAAGACCCAGGGACATAAAGTCTAAATTTTATTTTTGGGGCTTACGTCCCACTTGAGTGGGATATAAATCCCAAATTAATTTGGGCCTTAAAAACCACCCAAAATAAAAATGTTGGGGGTTATGTCCCACTAAATAAAAACTACCAAATGAAACTTTGCACACACCCATCCTCGCACCTACCCTAAATCCTATAGTGTGCCCAAGCAGGGGGGTTTCAGGGGAAGTAGCATGCCCCCCCATACATACCTCACTATTTATACGCCGTAATGCTGGGTGGTAGCACTTTACTAATTTTCTTTCAATTAAAACACCAACAAATTATTAATATCTTCTTTGCCTCTAAAAAATTTGGGACTTATGTCCCATTGTTAACAAAAAAAAAAAGTGTGCGTACTTATGTACACGCGCTAGAAGTAAAACTTCTTTCACGACAACAGGGCAAGTATTTTTCACACTCAGAGCACCCGATTTGAAACTCAGAACCGTTTCAAAATCGTGACGCTGAATTTTGTAATTCGTGACGGGAATTTGTATGTCGGTTTGACATGTCACTGACAGCTCCATAGAAAATTTTTTTACCCCCATGCCGCAAAAGAAGTTTTACTTCAACAACATCCAATGAGCGAGAGACACAATAGATTGCAGAATATTTCCATGCAAAACCAATAAACCTACAACTATACATAATTTATGCTTCCTCGCATTAAATCGACCAATGGCCGAAAATCTAACACAACAGAAAAAAATCCTCAGAAATAAAATTCTTCCCACAAAAAACCCTTACTCGAATTCACTAACCATCTTAACGAATATATTAAATGCACGAACCATTGCATTTAACGAAAATATAATATCGTGACGGTGAATTTTGTAATTCGTGACGGGAATTTGTATGTCGGTTTGACATGTCACTGACAGCTCCATAGAAAAATTTTTTACCCCCATGCCGCAAAAGAAGTTTTACTTCAAAAATATTTGGGTTTTCCCGCGGCACGTTTTCCGCGTCAATTTTTCCCGCGTCACGTTTTCTCGCGTACGTTTTCCCGCAAAACGTTTTCCCGCAGAACGATATCCCGAATCACAGTTTCCCGTGTAAAGTTTTCCCGCCGATTCCTACTTTTTTCAATACAAATCGACAACGCATTAACAAAATTCATTTCAGTAGTAGTTTTCTTGTACAAAAGTCTTTTCTTGTGTCAAGGAATCAAGTGGGTTGTAAGCCCCAAAAATAAAATTTGATTTTTATGTCCCTGCCCTAGAAACATTTTAAGTTCTTTAAAGGCTTTAACAGCGCTTCCAGAGCTAATCTTAAAGCTCGAATTTTTTATAATGAGCTTTAAAAGCACATTTAGAGCTAAATTCGAACTCATTTGCAGCTAATTCTTTGAGTTTAAGAGCACTTTTTTGCTCTTAATAAGCTCGTTATTAGTGGCAACTGGCAAGTGACTCTGAAGGTCTATTAGTATACACTTTTAAAGAACAATCTTTTAAAAGATGTTTGTTCGAATTGGTTTGAGTAATCAGCTAAAACCCCCTTTGACCCCCTGAAAATCCATGACGCGACACTCGGATCGATGGGGAACTTTCACAAAATGCTTTAGAACACTTCAAATGAGCTGATTCAAAAACAAAAACCCTGTATATAATTTTTCCGAACTTTTTTTCTAATTTTTCTGGAGTAATGTCTTAAATATTTGCTTTCTGTACTTTTGGAGCTAGTGTTAACAAGATGGCATTTTTCTGTTTTTTATATTTTTTTAATGAAATAAAAAGGGTGTTTCAGAAAATTTAAAGTTACGGGATAATAAATAAAAAAAATTGTTTCTATGAACGAAGTTTTTTATTAGAAGAATATTTTATTCCAAAAATGTATTTAATGTCCTCGGTTTTAAATAAAATGAAGCGAGCTGAATTTTGCTACCTATAAGAGCTGAAGAAGAACAGTTTTGCATCTAATAGCTCTAACGATGTTACTTGGATGGGCCTTATGTTCCTGCGCCAATATTGGCTATACCTTCGGTATCTACAAGTGTTTCTTCTTCTATGTATATCCCCATCCATGTTTAAGCGACTAAAAAGTAAACGTAAAAGACATCAGAGCAAAAAAAAAGTTTCGACTTTTTACATGCCGTCTGGTTAATGCGATTTTTGTGTTTTAAATTTAAACATCAATTATTTATGACTAAGCCGGAAACTAAATTCGTTATTGGAATATTGTTTTTCTGAGATCTGGAAGTATGCTTAACGGTGCCAGAAAGAAATAGTAGGTATCTATTATCATTTTCAAAGATGTTTTTTTTTTTTACTGCGCAGTTTTGTGTAAGAAGATTTTTTTCAATAGCATCAGGATCCTCATAAAAAACCAACTTGTATGAATTTATTAAATTAAAACAATTTATTAATTGAGTTAATTAATTCTGACGCAGGGTTCTGGGAATAAATGGCTATTTTATTATGCACATCTGGCAAACTTGTACCAGGAATGTCCAGCCTCCAGGTGTTTTATTACTTAATTCTAAGTTAATAAAAAAATTTATATTATTTTCTAATTATAGAAAATTTTTTTCAAAAGAAAGACGTGTCAATTTTGGGGATTTTTATAAATGTTTTTAATCCATTGGCGCTTAACGATACGAATTGAAGGTGTGTTCATCAATTTTTTTTAGTGCCATCAATGACTCAACGCGTTCACCATTTGCATTGATCCTCTAATCTTAGCTTAACGCCATCTATTGGTTTAATTAGAAGAGATATTTTTTTCTTTCTAGGCATAATTGACTTCAAAAATAAATGTTTTAAGAGTTATGTTATGACTTGCATTTCCATTGAAAGTAGAAGTTGTATGAAATATGTAAAAGCAACCTACATAAGAGAAGGCTGACATGTCATGAGGCTTTAAAATATATATAAAAATCCTTTCAAATAAAAATCCAACAAAAATTGTATTTCGTATGAACAAAAAAAAATATTGCACAAATAATATTTGTTAGTTATATTTAAATTTACTTTATTTGTTAATTAAATAAACAATAAAATATGGTGAGTTTCTGTCGTACATATGATTCTAATTTAAATGTCAACATAAAATCAGTCATGGTTATTATTTATGATTCAAGATTTTTTTGTTTTTGTTCTTAAATTAATATTTGAATTAATGAATCATGTATAGTAGGGTGATTAAAAATAACAACTTTCAACCGGAATCGGGTAAAATTATGTAGATTAGATTAAAGCCAATTGAATAAGACCAACAAATTCAAAATCGAACAACATTTAGAGGTCTGTACCAGCGTTTTTTCAATAATTTTGCTTGAAAATCTTTAAAATCTGAATTTTTTCCAAATTTTTCGAGATTTGGTGTTTAAACCATGAGATTTTCAGGGATTGTTCATGTAGAATAATCAATTAGAAAATTAATTTTTGAAATACTTTTTTTATACTTTTTTTTTGTTTATACCTAACGAAATAGTAATCGTCTACAGAAAAAAACCGCAAGAGATCTGACGCTATGTGTCTAGTTAAATCGAAAACGCATTTCAATAACCAAGAACCTGCGCCAAAGTTCAATTCTTGCTTAAACTTGTTCAAACAATATTTTGAAAAAAATCCTATAACCGTGATGTAGAAAAACTCGTATCATATTGTAGAGGGTGCATTTTCTTAAAATGATTTTCTTTAGAATTTTATAATCTATAATATTTTAATACTATATCCTAACAGTTCTTGAGTTATCACATTTGTTTTTTTTTTTGAAAAACATCTACTTTGATTTAATTTTTGGGTCACCCTGTGCAAAATTGATTTTAATTCTTTAACATTTACTGCTTAATAGTTAGACTAAGATTTTATAAAGAAATATTTTTCATGGCCTTCATCGTGTAGCTACAAATAAATCGATTACCCTAAATGGTGGTCAAAATTAATTTGTAATTGAAATATTTGAAACAGCACCCTGTATAAATATTCTACTACTCAATAAAATTTTTTGCATTTGAAAGCTTGTCCGGGTTCTGCGGTTTTTAAAGGTATAACATTCATAGCATAACTCACATTACATCAAAAGTTATGACCATTTGAAAACAATTTGATTTTGGTGTTAAGAATTCAATCTAAGCTTCATAATTTTCCCCGGTCCCGGTCGGATTTCGAGGAAGATGTTATTTTGAATCACACTTTCTTAGACAAAGAGAAGAATAAATCATCTTTAAATTCTTAATACAAGAATTTCCATTCAACAAAGCAAACAATTTAATCAGCTTCATACATTATGTTGCTATGTAGTTCCGAATGATATCAGAGATATTTGTATTCTCAGAAATGTAAACAATCCTCCCCCGAAAAACAAATCTATCAAAATAAATTCAGACACAACGTTTGGGATTTGCTAGCTAAAATATATATCTCACTGGAGAATTAAGTTATTTTCGCTGAAAATTTGTGATTAAAGACGCACCGTCTGTTTTTTTTTTATAAAAAATTATAGAGATTGCCCAAAACTGTGTCCCTAAATATTATATTAAATAAATTCAGGGATATTGAAAGAGATGAACAAAGTAGAATAAAAATAAGAATTTTGTTTTGATTTTAAGCTTTTAACAATATGCGAATTACGAGTTGTTAAAGGAAAAGATAGGTCCCATTTATTTATGAGAGATGTGGACGAGACTATACAAATGTCAAAAAGGTAGGGCACTGGCCCCACGAGACCGCACCAACAGTACCCTTATAAGTAAAATTGTTATGAAATGGCTTTTCTTTAGTCAGTTTCCTAAAAAAAAAAATGACGAGACTAGACTAGAGAAATGCAAATTTACAACAGCAAAGTACACCAACGGAGGGAAGGCGCTGGTCCTGAGTGGCCACATTAATAGTACCCTTATAAATAAAACTGTTATAAAATTGCATTTCTTAGTCAATTCCAAAAGATATTGAATAACCGGAAATTAGAAAAATGTTCTAAAAAACAAACGACAAAGCCAACTGGTAGTCCATTTGTTAATGCGTTTGACTCTGACAGACGGTTCAAATGGCCTGATATGGGCTATGGCCTGTAGTAAACCACACAACAATATGAAATCGTATTAAAAAAAAAGATACGTATACGCCAGAGTGTACCTCCAGTGTCGCTGCATAAATAGCAAAAATTCGTCGTATCCGTTTCAGCCAAGTTGATTGAAACCCAAATTTAGTATTATAAATTATGAAACGTCTGCTGGGGTCAGCTAGTCCCCAGCACGTTGTCTTTTAAAAATTTCAATAATTTTTTAAATAATATTTTGAATTATTAGCTGCGTTTTATTTTCCCCAGATCTAATCCAGATCAGATCATGGAAATAAAACTACCAACGATCACAGTGACAAAAGCAATGTTTTTTTTTGGGAAAGCTCACAGTACAGTAAGATTTTACACGAGTTACAAAAATAAGATCCACAGGAGAATTACTGCACATAAAAGGAGAAGAAAAAATCCTACTGCGAATGGATTTATGACCTTTATTCGATTATCGAAAGGAAATTGTCAAGTTTAAAAATTTCATTAATTTTAAAATTATTTTTTGATTCAAGTTTTTTTTTGTTTTGCTTTTCATTTGTAGCAAACTTTCTTTTATATGTTTTTTTTCTAATAATTCTAACAGCTGTTATTCGGTAGTGCCAAAACCAAATGCGAAATATAAAAACATAAAAACTAGGCTGCGGACGTATTTTTTTAATTTCTTAGCACACTATATATAACAATCCCAAAAAATACGGCTAATATTTTTATGCAGGGCGTCAAATCATCAATGGTCCAAACTGAAACTGGTGATTAAGCCAAGTCATAATCCTTCAGATTTAAGTAACTTTAGTTTTCGGCAGTTTATTTTTAATTTGTAAAAAGCCCTACTTTGAACCATTAAATTTTTGCATTGAAATGTTATTGAAATCCTTCACCATTTTGCTTAAAATTAATAGATAGTATGAAATTTTGATTATTTATATGTACCCATTGTCTTTTTTCTTAACAAACGCCATTTGTAAATTATGGATGTGTGTTCAAAATGGATTTGGAAATACAAAATTCAAAACAAAGTTGGATCTTCGGTTGTTTTTGTTTTGTGTATTTTTGTAAGAAAATCCGATCTGGTGGAAAATAAAATACAACTATTATGAAAAGCTGTTGAAAATTTCGAAACAAAGTAAAAATGAAATAAAAACGTTAAACAAAATGAACACCGAACAGTTTTGTTTCTGATTTGTTTTTTTTTTTTTTGCAAAAACGGAGTTAGGTAATTTTAGGTTTAAGCCGATGACTTAACAAATTAATCGTCACTTTGTGACACTTCATATATCACAGGGAACATTTTTCACTAATTATTCAAAATTTGAAATTAACTGGATAATTAAATTAAAAATCACGCGTTGACAGGTCACAAACGAAAAATGAGCCATTATACAAAAATAATTATGCAAATCCATCGCCGGTCGTCACGAGTTCATACAAAAATCCCTCGAAAAAAATATTTAAGAAAAGAAGGCGTGGCAGATTCACCTACTGCCACGAAAATTTCCCCGTCATGGTTAAAATTAAAGAGAACTTAATTTACAGAAAAAAAAATACGCATGACAATTTGTGTGTGGTTGAAATGTTAAAAAGAACATTAATTCCTATTAATAAACTCAAATCAATAATGAATAATTTGTAATCAGTAAAGTAAATGGGAAATCTTCAATGAAACAAACAAAAAGTTATGAACTTACAAAAAAGTGAGTATTGACAAGGGCGTCACTAGTCAACTGATGAGCCCAAGTGAAATCGCCGCACCGCGCCGGGACGAAAAACCAATTTTTATACGACTAAAGGCAGTTAAAAACTATTTTGAATCAATAATTCAACAAGTCCAATTAAATAGTGCTTAGTTTTCTACTTGGCTGATTTTTTTTATATTATTAAAAAAATCCTTACAAAAAGTTAATTCAAAAGTTAATTGGCTAATTCATCCAAGAATGTGGATTAATGAGTAATAAAGTTAAGTTAAAAATACCCAAGATATTTTTGCCAACGACTATAAATAAAAAGAAAACAAACGCTAATGGCAAATATGTAATAAAAAAGCTCAAATAAGAGAGTGTGTTTAAAATTTAACACTTTGTGTGTGTATGTGTATACAAACAAAATAATACTCTTTAACTTTATAAAAGAGTTCTTGTTGAATGTATTGATTTTCATAACGAAGATGAAGACAATTACAAAAACCACTTCTGTTCAAGTGAAGAGATTGTATATAATTTATAGATTTTCGTTAAGAAGAACGTGAACTTACAATTAATTTTTTATTAATGAATAAATATTTTAATTCGTGAATTAATTTTGGGTCAACGTTTTAGTTAATTTGTGAATTAGAAGATAATTAAAAATTTTTAGTAAGTAATTATCTCTCAATGTTTTAAGAACACAAATAAAGTTTTTTTTCAATTCTATGGATTATATAACTTCTTTTTTTTAAGTGTGGGCGTGTCAGTGGGTCCATTGTGATGATTTATTATTAGATATTTTATAATATTTGAAAATTTTATTGATTTGAGTGGTTGAGTGGCTCAGATTTGAAAAAGTACTTTTTATATTTTTAATACTATTTTGCTTGGTTTGATTTTTAGATTTTAATGAATTAAAGCCGCTTCTCCATAAAACCGGAACCACTGTTCTGTACAGTATCTTGATATTTGGAGGATATATTGATATTAAATTCTGTAATGAGATGAGAATATTGTGTACATTCATACATTTATAGTTCCAGATTTTGTTTTAATTTTTTTTTAATTTTTCATAAGAAATAAAAATATGACCTACTGCTATTCTTATTGATAAGTTAAACAGAATTTCATTTTCTTTATTTGAAATTGAAATCACAGTGGATTGCATGAATTAAACAAAACAATTATGAAAATTAAAAAAATAAAAAAATAAAACCAAATATTAAAAACTAATAAAATTAAATATTTTACCATAGAAAAGTACTAGCCTACCTACTCGACGCTTTAAAATGTTTATGATCAATTAAGAAATTAGTTTAAAAAAAAGCAAACAAACAAAAAGACAACAAAATTACCAAATTGTGAAATTATATATGATAGATACCGAAAAGAACTATGAATCATTCAAAAATCAAGAAAATAAATGTGTCACAATTTTTCCATTCTCATATACCTATGTTGTATATATTGTTGCTGTGCTGTTGATCAACGTCACTTAATGAAGTTAAATGATCGATTTTTTTTTTATCAGAAACAAATTTTACCATCAAGACAGGCTCTATGGAAAAATATTTCATGTTTATTTTTAAATGATGTCTTTCTTTGTTTGTATTATTATTGTGTTTTGTTATTAAGTCATTAAAGAGGACTGGATTTTAGTTTTGAGAATATTGCATAAAAAGGTGATCTGGTTTTATTAGATTTTAGTCAAGTCAAGTCTGGTTAGACACGGCCGTATTTATAAACGTTGTCTAATATTATACAGCAATCCAAATATCTATAATTTGATTTTTAGTTGTTTTTTAAGAGTTATCTAACTTAGACAACGGACTCGGTTGTCTAAACCTCGACTTATGTAACATTTTATTTAATCAACTATTTCGGACTATCAAGACAGTGTCTAACTAGTCGTAAATCTAATAAATACATCTGACAGTGTCTAAATAGTTCTAAGCAGTACTAAATAGTTGGAAATGTGCTTTATTTTAATAAACAAAATGTCACTTTAGTCGAGATAAAAACAACCGATTTTGCTGTTAAAGTTAGACAACCCTTAGGGTCAGTTTTGAGTTAACTCCGTGTTAAATTAGAAGTAGTTAATCCTTAAAATAATTTGAACAAAAATATTATCAAATTGTAAAAAATATACACTTAGGTGATCCAGAGCAAACTCTCTAAATTTCCTAAGCTAACTCCGGGTTAATTCCGGTTTTAAATTGTATGTAAAGCATTTTCAGGAATTAATTCGAGTTTAACTCCGAAACTGAGATGATCTAGCGCTGAAAACTGAGCCTTAAACAACCATACAAAAGTTTATTTATAAATATTTAATTAGACGACTGTTTAAAGTTAAACAAGGTTTATAAATTCGACTGTGGTTCTAAGCTTAATTTTTAATCTTAAACAAAGCCTTGGATTTCTGGATTTTTAGATTTCTAGAAAACTAAAGGGAACTTAAAAAATTCACTCGTATTGTCTGTTGCCTTCAAAGAAAACAAGGTTAGTAATAAGTCTTCTGACAAATCCCTCTACTACAATATTATTATTATTATTACATATGTTTATTTTTATCAGTCCTATACACTACAAGAATATCACAAAGTAATATATGAACAATTTGTTCTGCTGTGTAGACATCACATAATCCAACTCAAGTCATCAAGTGACTTATTTTATAACTATATTTTTGTTTTCCTTTCAAATATTGAAAACATTTACGTAAATTGAGATAAGGTTTTGTAGTTTTTTCTTGTTTCTACTCCTTTTTTATGTTTAATCATGAGCATTTTATATTTTTTCATTGTCTACACAATTTAAGATTAATTAAAATCTTGAAGAACTCATCACAATTGTTTTGTAGAATAAGCAAAATAATATTATTTCATTCATGATGTACGAATATTTATGTATAAAGGGTGTTTTTTTTTTCTGTATAAAAGTCTGAGGTAGAATTGGCACAACAACGAAAGGCACACGTGATTGTTGCTGATTATTTACACATAAAGTTTATTTTGACGAAATTATGCACCAACTTTTTTGTGTGCTTTTAACATTGAGAAATGATAAAATTAAAAAATCAAACCCACTACGAGATTTTGCGATTTTAAATCCTAGTTTTAATTTAGTTGGTAATTTTTAGATTATTGCTCTTTCGGAGTTAAAGCCGAGTTAAATCCTGAAAAATGCCTTTCAGTCAGTTACATCCCAAGTTAAATCGTCGAACTTGGTGAGTTAATTCTGGATCAACTGAATGGATATTTCTGTTAGAGCTCTCGATTTTAAGCGTGTATCTAATTACACGTGTATTCCTGTTACCTGTACAAGTGTAGTAAACAAAAATTAACACGTGTACAGTGTACACGTGTAGATTCAAAATACACGTGTAAATAAAAATACACGTGTAGTTATAAAAGCGGCGCTTTTTTTATAACTGACCTGAGTGAAGCGATATAAAGATATTTTTAAAATGTAAAATACCGTTTTTTAGGATTTGATATAAAGTTACACCAAAAAAAATATTTTCCAAAAAATTTGACAAAAAAACATTAGATGTACGATTTAAAGAAATTACATATATCAATAAATACACGTGTTACAATAAATACACGTGTTCATATACATGTTCAAACACGAATAATTTAATTACAATTTGGAACACGGGTATTCGTTTACAAGTGCAAAAGGGGGCTCTTATTTCAAACCAAAACCGCTAAAGTTGAGTTTAGACGAAATTAAAACTTTTAAGTCATGAGATTAAGCGTGTCTGAATCTATTTTGTAATTTTTTTGTTTCTTTGTATTCCATATAATAATATTCTAGAGAAATTTGTAATTTCTAAATAAAAAAGAAAAACTTCAAAATTCTCTCCTTAAAAATGTTGAAAATTGACTTTAGCAGGGTTTCCTTGTGGCTACTCATTTTTGACAGATATGTCAATAGAGAGGGTGACAGTAAAGCCGCCCTCTCTGTTTTGATATTGAAAGCTCATTTCCATAGTGATTTTAATAGATTTTTGAAAATTGAAAGGTTCGAGTTAATCCTACTACTTCCGAGTTAACTCAAATTCAATTTATTTTCAAGATAACTCTGGTTTAACTCATGATTTAACTCAGACTCTAAAAAACTAGCACAAAGAAAAAGTTAAACTTTAAGGCTAATGACACACGAGCGACACATTAGGATTAGAGCAATTTATTATATTTTCTTACTTTTTTAAAGAAACTTCAAACTTCTCTCCTGAAAAATGTTAAAAATTTACTTTAGCGGTTTTTCGTTGTGGCCACAGATATTTAACAGATGTTTGTCAAAAAACTATCGAAATATAGAGGGTGATAGTAGTGCCGTAAAATGTCGCCCTTTCTATTTCGAAATTGAAAAGTGATTTTAATATATTTTTGACAACTGAAAGTTCGAGTTAATCCTGCACTGAAATACTTCTAATGAGTTAACTCGAATTTAATTGCAAGATTAACTAACTTCGAGTTCAATTCACCACTTAATTGACTTACTGAAAAACAGGCCCAAAGGGAGAGTTAAACTTTAAGGCTAATGACACACGAGCGTCTTTTTTCGAACATATGTACGTTATTTTATTCATACGTCATGGGAATGAAGAAAACCAATACACACGATCGTCCACAAACAAAAGATCTAGTTGGTGGTGAATTACGTGAATAATTTTTTTTTCAAACATTTAACTTCCATGACGCATGAACTCTGAAACGTCATGATGTGAATGAGTCCGAAAATGGATGCACGTGTTTAGAATTTTCAGTTTTATTTTTGGGAATATTTATGATTATCTTTTAAAGAACTTTCACTTCTAGCTAAAAATTGTTCTTCGATCTGCGTATGAATCGATTTGGTTTGTCATTTATCAAGAAGTCAATAAAACGAAGGTTATATTGATTAATTTATTATTTATTAGGCTAAGTTCACATAATGTCTATTTGTACAAGATGCTCAGAAAAATTGGCGAGATTCCTTGTGGCGAAAAATATTTATTTTCTCCTCTGAAGTAAACAAAATAAAAATATTGTTTTAGCATAAACAAAATTCTTTTAAAAATATCTGACAACTGGCACCCTTCAAAAAAGTTCCATCACAAATCAACAATAGCAAAAAAAAAAACACCTTTTACAATATTATCTAGGCAATGCGATCCGATGACAAGATAACGTTATAAGACACAGTATGAATATACAGCTTAGATGTCATTGATTATAAATAATAGAGATTATCGTCTTCAAGTCAAGTCACACATAATATCTTCTTTTTCTAGATCTGACATCCACGCACACAAAACGGTAAACGGCGAATATCAGAGATTAACCGTGCAAATATATACACACGAGGATCCCATTCTGCACACATTCTTTGATTTGTCAATTTAATGATAAATCATTACTCATCATCCCCATCATCACAGCTGTGTCTGCTCCATAATATATAAAGAGAGTCCCCATACGAATAGACTCCCATTCCCTAGTGGTTTTTTGAGCTGCTAGCTCTTAAAACTATTTCGTTAAGTTTTTCTCCTCGTTTTAAATTTTATTTTCCGTTTATTTGCGCGCGCGCATTTTTTTTTGTGTTTAAATTAAAAAAATATCAGGTTAGTTTTTTTTTTGAAGAAATAAAAATAAATAAATTATGTTTATAAAATATTTTTTTGCTGTGTAGATAATTTTTTAATTCTAAAAACAAAAATCAATAAATACAAAGAGTGCATTGTCCGTTGAAGGTATATATTTCCTTTCGATTAAAAAATTCAAAAAAAAAAGTTCAAAATCAATAACTGCCAACTCTACTGACGTAAAAAGGAGGTGGTTATTATATTTGTCCTGAAACGGAAGTGTGTTTTAAAAATAATTCGATTTTTTCTTAATTTAGAAAGTAAATAAAATAAATTTTATTTTCTGTGTTGTCGGTTAATTTAAAATTACAAAAAAAAACAAAGTTACAAATTCAATGAACTGTGAGAGAGAGTACTCCTTTCCTTCGTGAATAATTTTAGTCAGCATCACAAATGATCCTCAATGTGTTTGAATCATCAATATACATTCTTCTTAATGATTAGTTACATCATAAAAAAACATAAATTAAAACTGGACAGTGGGTTAATGAGTTTTTAAATAATTCTTAGAAATCATCATTAAAGTGTTTTATGTTTCATAGTTATAAACATGTTTTATGTTATTTCATTCATTTTGGAAATAAAATAAATAAAATGTACGTGAAAGAATTTTATAGGATCATAAAATTAATTGCAAGTGAGAGAGAAAGAGAGAGATAAAAAACGAGATAGACATCCTTTGTTATTATTGTTTATTAATAATGACAATCAATATTTGTATGATTTTCTGGGTTAACCACCACGTGATTTTAATAAGAGTCAATTTTTTTGTTGTTGAAATTTAATTTGACACAAATAACTTCACACGACTTCTTTTGACAATTCGAGTAATGAGAGATGAGTCAACTGTCTAAACAAGAAAAGCTATTTTCCTTTTTTTTGTTTTGACTTCATTTTTTCTACGAGAGTATCTCTATCGAAAATTGTTACTAAGGAGCTTTATGACTAATTCACAATAGCATGCCTTTAGGGGAGACAATAGATTTGTATCAATTGTATCAATTTTCTCAGAAATTTAAACCTATAGATTGAATAAAGGTTCTTATAAGGAATTCTAAAACACGTCTTTCCAATTTGCACAAATTTTCACAATTTCCAGTTAATTAAGGATGTTTTTTGTAAAAAAAAAAGTTACCAAACAGACATAATCATTGTAGCATCCTTGGTCAATTTAGAACTTAAAAAGAATTAGTTTAGTCAAAACTATTGAACGACAATTTTAACGAAAGTTTTACATTGCACATGTTTTTGACAGCTGACCAATTAGTGGCCCAATTTTTCGTTATTAAAAACTTTTACTTGCGTGAATCCATGTTTTCACATTATAGACTATGGCAAAAATTTACGATAATTTTGTCAATGTTCTGAATTTCAAATAAAATCGAATTACCATTTCACGTGAAATGAAATTCAATATTCGAAAATTCCTTCGTTTTCGAAAATTTCTAAATTACTTCGAACTGTCAAAATTGAAGGTGCATTCATTTTTAATTGATTTGGAAAGTGAAAATACATTGCGGATGAATTTGGATGCAGAATTATGGAAAAAAAGGAATCGAAAATCAGATAAAAAATTATACGAACAATTTTGCAAAAACAATCTAATAACTGTCTGATATGGCGCACTGTGGGGTCTTTTTGAAAAAGTACTTGCAATAGCTAAACTTTGTAACATATGAATCCAAAAAGCCTTTTCATTAATTAAAAATTGAAACAAACAAAGTATTTTAAACATCGATTGCTATTTTAAATTTGGGGCAAACGATTCAAAAATTTATATTTTTTTTGTTTTTTTTTACAACAAAACTAAGGAATCCTGTTCTGATGTCGCGGAGACTTCAGTGTAATTTTGTCTTAAATATCAAGAAAAGTCTTCAAATATGCTGTGTTAAAAGATGTAGCTAAATCCCCTTTCACATAGGGAAACCAGTTGTTTCGAGGGTTTTTTAAGTTTTCTATTAATTTCTTTTATAATCTCGTGTCGTCGTTAGACGCTTTTCATTCGAGGAAATTTTTGTCTCCGGTAACTTTTAATTTTAGTGGAGAAAGGCACGAAGCAAGGAAAGTCAAAAAAATCGCCTCGTCAACAATTTGAAGAGATTTTTTCGACATTCCTTTTCACACTTCACGTAGTTTACCAACCAAAAGTAAAACATCAAAAATCTTTTTCTAATATTTAAAAGACAAAATAATAAAATATGAATAATTATTTAAGGTTAAATTTGATAAAAACTACAATATCGGTAAAACTCTTCAATTTTATGAAATGTTTTCAAATTTTTTTTTCTAGGGGGAAGATTTTTTTTAGCATTTGGCAACAATGTCCCATGAATTCGGAAATAAACAATATTAACCCAAATTGTATACATTTTTATTAATAGCTTCTGTTTTCTCAGAGTAAATTTCTTCTTACCTTAACCTAAAATCACCAAAAGCTGATCATATCATTGGGCTGACTTTTGAGGTGCTTTTTGTTAAAACAATCATTTTTACTTGCTTTAAGAGTATATAGGGCAAGTATTGATTTCATGTGAAAAAGAAAATGTTTGATGTTTTAAAGATATCAAACAAAGAGCACAAGAGCGTTTACTAGATCTCTTTTCCGTATATCATAGGTGACCTTTTTGTTTCGATAATTTTTTGTTTGATTGAAGTCCAGTTTTTTTGTTGACAACTACGGAGAGATTTCGTGACGCTGATATCTTGTTTTCTCGTTGCATTTTTAATCAGACTTGACCCTTTCCGTTAAAATAGGGTAGAGTTGTACTAGCTTTGGCAAATTTTTCAGTTTAACAGTTTGCTGAAAAGCCCTTAATGTCCCTCCATCAAGTCAGACTATTAATATTTTGTTTGTTATGGTTAAGTATTGCTTTGAACCGGGATTCCAATACTCTTGATTAAGCTGTTTCCCAAACAATAATTTCATTAAAGATGAACGATTACTTCACCAAATTTTTATTATCGGTCACAAAAACAGAAGCAGCATTTGAGAATTATTTAAGAGCTTCGTTCGTAATGCCTTCACGATAACATTTTAAAAATAAAGACTATAGGCAAATAATCGCGGCAATTTTAATGAATTACCGACACATTAAAACTTTGAATGCGGTTAAAAATTCCTTATTTATCTGCATATTTTGTTTTCCTCATAACTAGGGTGCTATAGCTTTTTCGTAGAGTGAGGACAACAGCTATATAAACCCCAAAATGGATAAAGAATCAGGAAAAACAACAATAAGGTTTTTTGCTATGCCATTATTAAGCATAGCGAAAATTGTTTATTTTTTTTGGGCGGGGGGAGGAAACAGTCAAATGAACCCAAACAATAATAATCCAGGAACCCACACATTAATAACCACAGTCCCACCGTACTGGAATTTTGTTTTTTTTTTTAATAAAAGATAATTGATGAACGATAATTATTAAAAAAGTGACTCAATTATATTTACTTTAAAACTGTGACCTGCTATCAAAATAAAAATTCACGACTGGAATCGCACGAATTTGCTTTTATGGGTATTACAAACTTTTTCATTGATTTTAAAACTTGTTCTTTATTGAAGCAAGTATTGGTTTCATGTCAAAAAAGTTTTCGAGTTCTACGTGCCATCTGTCAGCGTCTTCGTCAGCATGTTTTTCTGTGGGTCTTTGCATCTTCTAGCACACCACATGCAGAAAAGTTTGATGAGTAATGGCTCTTTTTGAATCAAGATGTGTTTTTTTTTACAATCCCGAAGAGAATTGGTTGAAAAAATCGACATCAGGAATTAGTGACGTCACGACATCACAAGAAAAAATTTGCCATTTCCATACAAAATAAAGGTAGCAAAGATGTAATTTCCATCGGTAACACAGTTTTCTTCGTTCTTCAGGACATTATTTTGCGTGTTTTTTGCAAGCCCGGGGGGAAATTGAATGAAAAAACGACGTCAAGTCGGTGCTAAAGAATTTACATGTTTTACCCACCTTATAGTGTTCCGTTATGTTAACTCAAACAAATTTTAATTCAAATTGACATTCGACGTCATTTGGAAATTCTATGACACTCTTTGATTGGGTTTTTTATAGAGTATGTGTACAGTGTAGGTACACCACGTACACCCGTGTTACATATGTAATATGTAATTATATTATTCGTGTATGAACACGTTTATTTATATTTACATTACACCTGCATTTAGGCAATACACTTGTAATTTTACTTCTAAATCGTACTTATGATTTTTTATGGTTCAAAAGACGTTAAAAATTAGATACAAATACCGTAACTAATTTTTTGGAAAATATTTTTTTCTTGGTGTGATATTGTATCAAGAAGGACCTAAACCGTTAATTTACACTGTAAAAATAACCTAAAATCGCTTAACCACGGTCAGTTACAAAAATAGTGACGCTTTTATAATTGCACGTGTATTTTTATGTGCGCACGTGTATTTAGAACCTACACGTGTACACGTATTGAATTTTGTTTACTACACGTCGATGGCCCCGTGCAAAACTATACTAAGTGCACAAAGTATAGTTTTGAGTTACCGTTATACTATTGAAAGCCCTTTATTTTAATTCTTTTCCTGCGAATCTAACAAGAATGCCTTGAAAACAGAGGGCAAATAGGGCTTATAATATAATGCCTTATTTCGACATTTATCCCAAACAAAAACAAATTTTAACCGTCTTTCCTGACAAATAAAAAATAAACTTAGTATTGTTTTGCACGGGGCCATCGAGGTGTGCTGTGCACGTAATGCAAATGTCTAATAATAGTAATTTCATAGATACACGCTTAAAATCGAGAGCACTAGTTCGTTTTTTTTTTCTATGAATTTTGACAGAACTTTGGACTAAAATTGGTAGGAATTGTAATTTGTTTGATAAATACACGATGTGTACCAACATATAATTATTTTACTAAAACAACAATTAAAACAAAAACAAAAAAAAACTGACTTGGTTAAATTTTATTAACTTATAAACTAAAAAGAGTCTGTTTAAAAGAACTCTGTAAATATTTTCGGGCTCTAATTTTTCTTTTTTATCTCAAGAAATCTATAAACCTCATAATTTCCTTGGGTTTTGTTTGTTGATTATTTTTATAGTTAGTATATGCAAAATACTTTACTCATCCATCGTTCCATTTTAACATCATAAATCCAGTTTTCTGGTATTTATTCATAAAAATAACCACCTGCTAATTAAATATCTTAAATATCTACCTTTCAATATATGAGGCAAATATTACAAAACAAATTTCCATCATCATCATCATCATCATCATCATCCGGACATTAATTTCAAACAAATAAATAAAAAACAGAAATATTATCTCAAATTCTTTAATTCAACTAACCATAGGTATCAGCGAGCTAAATGTTAGTTCAAATATTTTGAATCAATTTTAAATCAAAGACAGATGGGGTAGTCAACTAAATTTACACACACTAAATTTAAATTGCCAAAATATACAAACAGCGAAAAAAATAACCCTAAATATTTTATAAAAATAAAATTTAAATAAAAAAAAAAAAAACTGAAAAAATCTATACATAATATTTTATGTGAGATAGTTTATTTTTTGTTGTTGTTGTTGTTAAAAAAAATGAGAATGATTCACTTAAAATGTGTTAATTAACTACAAAAATCTTTTTATATCTTTCTCTCTGGTCAATATTGCAAAAGTGCTTCTATACTAATTTCATTATCACTTTTCAATTGATAAATAAACAAAAAAAGAAAACTTTTTTTTACAAATTCAGCTCAACAAATTGAAAACAATTAAAGCACGTTCCACGATCAATATATAACTGACCAACAAGACCAATAAAAGTTCATTGAGCTGCAACAGATATTCTCTTGTAAATCTCACAAAAATGCCATTGAAAAAAGTATCTCAAGCCTATATAGTTAAGTCAAAAACATAGATAGATAATTATGAACGAAACGACTCACAACAAAAAATCACAACCATTCATCCATCCATCCATAAGAGATATGTATATCCATACAATTTTGTCACTTTTATAAATTAACTATTTATCAGTCTCTAACAAGAGTTGCTGCTGGTTAAACCGTTTAATTACATAAATATAATATCGCCTGTAAAATAAGACCGTAATAATTCTCGCAAATATAAATAAAAAAAAAAAAAAACACCAAAAGATACAATTCACCATTTAATCCATATGTATTATCCATCCCTTCAAAAGTGCTTCATACCAAAAACTGTTTTTTTTTTTTTGTATCTGAATTGTAATGTTATTTTGTATGTATCTGTTTTACTACCTGCTTGCATATTTCGAGCGCAAGTGTTGCTCTGATATATTATTCACTAAAACGCGTATCGATTTCGAACGATAATATTCTGCGGCGATCAGACAAAGCTCAGTTTCTGCGAAGCTTTTCCCGCGTTTGGACCGACATCCACATCAACATCGAAATCGACATTCTGGCATTCGTTGCATATTATAGTATCCGCGAGAAGTATCTGCATTTTTTTCTGTTTTTTTTTTTTAATGTTGTTCTGTTCTTAATCAATCTACCTATATTAAGTATATATTCTTTCAACATAAACAAGAAACTAGTTTATATTAAAAAAAAAAAAAAGTAAAGCAAAATTTTCTGGTTTTTTTTTACTGCGATCGCAAATTAAATAAAGTGCAAATATTTCGGTTTGTTTGATTTTGATATATAATTATTTTCTTTTTTTTCAACAAAAAAACGGTCAAAATAGTGTGAGATTAGAAGCTGGATTAAAACGTTTTTATGTTTACCAAAAGCTTAGCGATAAAATATTTAAAAATTTACAAGTGCAAGCGCGGGACTAAAAAGGACGAAATTAGCTTTATATTATAGCATTGCGCTTTTATTTGTTTTTTGTTTTTGTAATTAAAAGTGATCGTGCGTCGTGAAGATCTTGAGAAAGATACTTTCGATACTTTTTTCGAAGAGTCAAGTATACATATAGGTATGTATTTGTCGGGAAAAAAAAGCTTCTTTTTTAAATAAATTTAAACTTAGTCTATTTTTATATGTTTTGTTTTCTCATAAAAAAAAACTTCAGAAATTACAAGGCAAACAAAATTGGTGTTTAGTTCGTTTAATATACCCATCCATGCAAATTTGTGTATTGGAAGCTTAGGTATTAATTTCGAACGATCTTTCCTTTTACGAAACTTCCTTTATTGAAACCAATAATGTGAACAAATTCTTGTCATATTCTCAGAGAAATGTTGTTTGTATGTCAAAATTGACATAAACATTTTTTAGTAATTGTTTTTGCATTTCACACTAATTCACTAAAAATTCTTACTCTTGAAAAGTTATGTATAAGTTAAAAAAAAAAATGATATAAAATTTATTAAATTCTTTTTTTTTTTTTAAGCTGGTTTTGTACAAAAATTCCCCTTTTTATCATTTAAACTATATTATTATAAAAAAACTTGATGTGAAATTTTGTTTATCCATGATAACACCTTCATTCAAATGAGGTACATTATTGGCTATTAGTATTCTTGGATACAAAAAAAAATTTCACGTTTTTTTTTCCACTCAAAGTAGTGAAGGTGCTAATAGATTGAAAAAAAAAAACAAATAATATTAAAATTAAATTTTACTGTAATGTATTGAATCTAGATCAGATGAAGAAATATACAGCTTCAATTCCTTATTTATAGGCTTCCCCCAGGTTCCCTTATCCCTAACTGTCCTGGCGTTCCATTAAAGCTCTTAAATTAAATTGTTGCTAAAGCTAAGTGAACGCCTTAGAATAAGTCGTGCTAAGACGAACATCAATTGACTTTTACTACAACTTTACATATTTTCTAAATAAGAGTTGGAATAGGTCAAATTGGCACTTCGTGGATGAAAAAGAGTGTTAATTTTTCGCTATACACATTTGATTATAAAAAATCGTTCTCTAAAGATTTTTTTTCAGAAATTTTGTTCAAAAATCTTAGGGACCTTCTTGTCTGGAAAAAAAATCTAGTTTTTAACGAGGCTCTAGAAAGTTTTACATATCAACGGTTAAAATTCAGAACCTCGTATGTCGTTTTTGATTGTTTTTTCAGAAATCAATATAAAAATCTTGCAAATTTTGTATGGCGATCTATAGGTAGTAAGAGATTTTGAATTCTTCCCTTTTCTGTAAAATGTTCAGAACAATATTCTAATGTTGAAATTTTGTTACCGATTTATCCACAATAAATTGATAATTGACAAGCGTAAAATGATCAATAGGCATGTTCAGGAAAATGGAATCTCGGAGATATCAGCAATCTCAGTTTCATGAACAGGATTCCTCAGCAAAATTTTTCAGCTTTGCTGTCAAAACTCTGAGGAAAAAAATCTTGGATTCACTTGCTCACTTTTTGAGTGAGAAAAATCTCAGAGATCTCATTTCTCTGAACACGCTAAATTATTTATAATTTACAATCGTAAAAGGAGTTTTAATGTACAAAATTTCTATATTTGTCAACATATAAATTGAGAATTGACTATGAAAAATATATAATGTAGAGAGGTTGGAGAAGTTAGATATTATTTTTGAAGATACTGAAATTTAGTATCAATTGGCATTTAAAAAAAAAAAAAAAAAAAAAAAAAACTGATTGTGGATTTAAACACCCCTTTAGACCATTAAGATCTAAGATTCATAAAGGAATCATATTGATTGTTTCTGAAGGTTTTGCGTTAAATAAAGGGCTTCTCTTATAGAGACTGGTGGTGTATGATGTAATTGGCAAATGACCAAACGAGTAATTTATGGCGTTTTCCATTGGTCGCCTAGAAACCTTCTGAACCCCACAAAATGTGATAGAATTCTCTGTTTGAAGCGTTCAATTGATATTTCTCTTCCCGATTACCAATCAAAAACGCCACAAGATTCATTCTTTCGAACAAAATTGAATAAAAATCGAGTGACTTGTGAATTAAAATAATAATGTTTGGATAGCACGTACATTTAAGTTTGATACAAATCAAAATAATTGTCATCATAATTATTTGGTTGTCAGTTTTCTCCATTTACTTGGATTGAGGAAGATTTAAATCAATTAAAGCACGCACACGAGATGATAACAATTTTTTTTTTAACTGAAATTTTCTGTTATTAATTCAAAAGTTTCATTAAAATTGGAAATTAATAATTTATTTTAATCATATCTCGTCATTTGAGTTTCAGACCTAAAAGAATCAATTTTTTAACAGCGAGATATCAAGGACCTTGTACGAAAAAAAAATTTATAATAATTATTGAGGTTGGGAGGTGCTAACGGGAGTAATTCTCTTTTTTATTATATTAAATGTATATATTATTAAAACGTATCAACGGTTTTATTAAACTTTATCAATCAATGTGGGATCTAGTTTGAACATGGTGTGATCCTATGTTTTTGTTTTTTTAATAATTTTCAAAGTTTTTTTAATTTTCCCCAAAGACACTGACAATTGAGTTTGAATAGTGCAAACGTGGTGTAACACTTATAAATGTAAGTGATTTTAGATTCTTCTTCAGAAAGGTGACATAGTCATTAAAAAAAAAAAAATATGCTTATTATTGATACATGAATTTGAAACTTAAGAAATTTAAAAATTAAAAAAAAATTGTAATTTAAACACAAACAAAATATCGAATCTATGGTTTATTCACAAATGCCAAATTCTGTTCAGCTTCTTTTTTTTTTTTAAGTAAAGACTGGAGGTATGTTTTAAAAAAAAAATAAAATTATTTTGTAAACAAAATTAAAACTAACAAAAAAAAAAAACCAACACCTTTGCAATCTTACTTCTGTCAGATTCATCAAAGTAATGACTGTCACTTTTGACATTGACAGGTTCGTTAAGTTCACTATCCATCCTAGATTATTAGGACCAGTTTCACAGTCAAAGTTCGAGTAAAGTCGCCAAGAATATATGGACAAATTTACAGTGTAAGGCTCAGTAAGAGTCACTTAGTGCCAAACATGGAAAACTAATTCCCAATTTCACAGTGTAAGCTTATCAGAATAAGAGGCACTTAATTTCCCCATATTGGCCACTTAAGTGTCATTTACTCGAGACAGTAAAACTATGTCTAAAGTGCCAAAATGGGAAAAGGAAGTGTCACTTATTTTAATTGTGCACTGCGAAACTGGGCATAAATATACCTGAATAATTGACACTTAACTCTCCCAAAAAAATTTCAAAAACTGGTGTTCTCCAATGCATTATATTCGAGCCATCCGCGGCGCCCATATGCCCAAATCATTTTCAAACACGCATGATAGAAAATTGATAAATTGTATTGCAAGAAACTCAATACCAAGGATCTTCTAAACAAAGCGAAACTCTCGGAAAACGGCAAAACTTTCACCTGTCAAAAGAATTTACGGGACGTTAAATGAGAGTTTACCCGCATATTAACGCGATGATACGATGCAGCGAATCTCGTCAAATAATTTTGAAAGGCGAAAATTTCATCGTCAATCCGATCATGTTTCGTGTTGGTTTAGGTGAGCCTATATATTTATTGTTTTTTATTTATGTGTAATTTATTTTATTTTTGTCTAAACAAAACACCCTGTACAGTGTGTACATTCTTCCGGAAAGAGTATCGACTTATTTTTGCAAATCTATTCATTTTTTTGGTCACAATACAAAAGAAAAAAAAAAACAAAGATAAAGATTTGTGAATAATTAGTTCTTAAAGCAATCCACACATGTCATGTGTGTGGTGCTTTAATCATACCGACATAATACTCATGTTCACACTGTGATAATTTTAATTTATGAGATGGACATAATTTATGATTTTTGATGACAATATATTTGTATTTATTTTTTTTGTCTTGCAAGAATTTCTAGCTGTACTAAATAAACTTCCTTTAGAGATTAAAAAACGTACCTACCATACAGCATTCATCTACTGTTTAATACATATAATTGATCTGCGAAGAGTTTCTCTTTGACTTTGCCATCACACAATGAAAACAAACAAAAGATGACAAATGAAAATATAATTCGTTTCGTTGCAAAAATTGACGTGTAAACAAAAAAAAAAAAGTAAAAATATTACTGCATTCCATGGGAGCAGCAGCTGGAAAGCAATAGTACTTATGTGCCGAGTAAGCAACCATGGAATTGGTAAAGTGAAGTCGAATAACATCATAATATACAAATGAATGTACATACATACATACATACATAATATGTACATAAATAGTGCTTTTGTTTCTTTTTCAAGTTTATGTTTTGAAATGTGTTTAATTTCCTGTTAAGATTAGATTTGGGTTTAAATACTTTTTGTTTTAAAAACGCATTGTTGGTTTAGGTTCATATCATCTACATACCTATGTACATACAACATATTTCGATATATTGACATTATTAAAATTATTTAACATTTAATTTGTAAAGTGAACTAAGACAATATAGATAATTTACTATTTGTGTTGCATTTATGAAGTTTATTGACATTTTCTTTATCAAAAATTAATTCTTAGTAATAAAAGTAATGACCCCTGTAATGAGAACCGATGGACAATAATATAATTATCTATTTATAACACTCTCTTTACCATTTATCGACTTTCAAGAAGCAGGTAAAGAAGTTCAACAAATGGTTCATGCTTATATAGCGAGAAATCACATAATATAACGATTGCTTTTGTACTACCTAATCAATTTCAATTTATTGCATAGCATTTATGTAAATATTCGAACAATTATTATCTCATTAGAATTTATATGTTAAATGCAACAACAACAAGTAATAGCCTGCGGGCTTAGATAAACCCAAAGAATTTTCGGGGCTTATAGCTCTTATCTTCAAGAAAACTGTGTTATTGACGGGAATAACCTTTAACTTTGTTCGTTTACTTCTTAAACCTATCCATTTCTACCATTTTTAGCCCAAAAGACGTGTCAAATTTCTTATAAAAAAAATAAAACAGCTAGAATCTGACAGTTTTGGGCAAGTAAAGGAACAGACCTTATTTTTTATCGAGAGTTTGTATGGAATTGTCCCCCGATGTCGTTTTTTGTCGCCCAATTCTCTTCGGGATTGTAACAAAAAAAATCACCCACTATTGCGATTCATGTTTTATCGTTCTATTTTTGTGTCGGAAATATCCGTACAAGAAGGAAATAAATGTTATCGTTCGTCATTACAAAATTCCTATATGTACATATATACATACATATTAAATATGAAAATTGTTTTGTTTTGTTTTCTTTTTAAAATTATAATTAGCATACAAGCTAACGAAGCTTTTAAGAAAAATGACTAAGTGCATACTTAATTATACACTTTTTAAAATATAAATTTACACATTTAAATTTATACATTTTATTTGCTACCATTATAATTAGTCGTGATCAAATTATTCATTTAATAAATTAAATTTGATAAGGTGTGTCAATTGTCCACTGTCAATATTAAATAAAAATTTTTCAATTCAAGTGAATTCTGAAGGAGATGATTAATAAAAAATCTTCAACTGAAATAAATTTGACATGACAACAAACTCAGTAATAAAAAATTTTAAATCAAATTTATAGTTTAGTTTCCTAAGCTTCTGGTCTCGGAATCTAATAATAATTTCATTAAAACATCTGGATCATGTTTTTTTTTTAGACACACAACTAAAAACTTTTGTAACAGCCCGTGGCGTAATGGTTAGTTCGAAGGTCTTGGGTTCGATTCCCAGCCTATGCCACCTAAAAACATGTTTTTCACTGGTTACTGCCTTGCGAGGAATTGACACATCTTCCAAGAGTATCTGTTGTCATGAAAAAGTGCTTCTCACCTTAGCCGTTCGGATTCGGCAGAAAATTGTAGGTCCCCTCCATTCCTGCCAATATAACACAGACACAGGAATGGTTGAGAGTTGTAAGTCACTATAGGTCCATGGTTCTATTACGAGCTATCGAGCCACCCAATTTATATATTTATTTATAAATAAAAACTTTAGTAAATTTATTATTTATTTTTACTAAACAAAATAATTTTTTTATAAATTGCAGTACAAATTTTACCTACTTAAATAGCCTTTTTTAAGTGTATATTTAGATCAGCCATTGTTTCACGCAAACTAAAAATTTTGGCCGTGTTTTTTCAATAGTGTTAATCGAGCTCAGCAATTGTTTCACACAAACCATAAAAAAGTATTTTTATGTAGCTATCACTTTTTTGATACACTTATGAAGAAAACACAGCTAATATCTTCAGTACTACTCTTAAACGTCAGATTTATATTAAAATGGTGTTCGAGTTCGCATAGGTTCAGATAAACACATGTATGTATTTTTAAACAAAAATCTTAACTAGAGAGAGTCAAAAAGTGAATGTAAGCTAATTCAAAAATTTGATTCCTCAGTATTTTGACAGAAAACTTAGAAATTTGCTGAGTAAATCTGTTCTTGTTACTGAGATCATTGAGGTCTCTGAGATCTCATTTTCTTGAACTTGTCTATTATAACACTAAATTTATTGTATTTATAACATTTCGCATAAATACTGTCACCTTAGGGTTAGTTTTGAAAATTTCATATATTTTTTTGATTGGAAATGATATAAGTCAAATTGAGACTTTATTTTCAAAAAAATTGAAAAATTTGAGTATTTCTTGTTTTGCATCTCCTGAAAATCCTTTTTTTTTTATTGTGACGTTAATTCAACGTACGATTCATGAAAAATGGGAATGTGAAAAAATCCCGAAATCCAAATCCAGAAAACCCAAAATTCGAAAAACCAGAAATTCAGAAATCCAGAAATCCTTAAGTCCATAGAGAACCCAAATTCTTAAAAACCCATAATTCGGAAAATCTAAAATCCAGAAAACCCGAAAACTAAAATTTAGAAAACTGAAAATCTAAATAACTCAGAATCCAGAAAACCAAAAAAATTAAGAAAAAAAATCCAAATCCAAATCTAAAAACCAATGACCCAAATTCTAAAAACCAAAAAAAAAAAAATAGTCCATAAAACCCAAAATCCTAAAAAGCTTACAATCATTAAGATCCGAAGTCCTATAATACCAAATCTTGAAATCTAATAACAACTCTGAAAACATAAAACCTGAAGTGCACAAGCACAACAGCCTGAAAACCCATAATCCCAAAAATTTTAAACCCAGAAAACCCAAAACCCTAAAAATCTTAATAACTCTGAAAACATAAAGTCCCACAAGCCTTAAATCCTGAAAACTCATAATCCTAAAAATTTAAAATTCAGAAAACCCCAAAATCCTATAAGAACCCAAAATATCGAAAACTCATTATAACTGAAAACGTAAAATCCTGAAGGCCTAAAATCTAGAAAACTTAGGCCTTACCAATACAAAATATAAAAAATCGCTTTTAGAAATATTAAAAACAAAAAAAAATTAATATTTGCTTTTTTTTTTAACCAAAACCCTTTTTTTTGATAATTTTTCAGCCACATTACTATAAAGCTGCCTCCTATAAAAATTAATCGAAATAATATGCACGTCGATATAAAAGAGGGGGTCCGAAATTGTAAATGCCAGGACTCTCGGTTAATGCTCGTTCAAGTGCCGTAGTTTTTTTTATTGAACTTACCCAATAACAACGTAATGTGTGACGTATTACCCGTAAGGCTCACGTTTTTATTTTACCCTACATCCGGCATAGATGTTTTCATATAAAAAAAAGTCTATTGGATTTTCTCTTAGGAACGTTTTTTTGAAAAATTATTATTTACCAATTATTAATAGCACATTTCCACTGCACACAAACAAATTTGCCAATTTCCCCAACATAATACCATGAAGGAAAATTTATTAGAAAAGTAATAGAAAAATCATTAACTTTATGAAAAGCTATTAAAATTAATTAACCACAAAGAATGTCTAAATAATCCATTCAGTTTTTGTTCAGATTCTAAATTCCAGAATATCGATTTAAATGTATATAACAACAATTTTATACGTCATTCAAATAGATTTATTTTATTTGACTTCTGACAGCAAAGCTTTCTTAATTTACTGTTCTACATACCATAACATCATTATACCAACAAATAAAAAATACGTAAAAACAACAAATTAAAAAAAAAAAATTAAAATAAAAAATAATTGTTGTTTATTTTTTTGAAATTACCTAGGTACTATTTAAGATTCTTTTTTTGCAAAGCCATTGATATTGTTTTTAAATTAGTATTTTTTCTTAAAAGATGAATGTAGTATTCTATACTTTTTGTGATAATTTTAATTCTTTTATTTTTTTTAAAGGATTTTGTTGTTGAATTATTTTCCTTTTTTTTTTGTTTAGCACCAGAAAAATGCGATGGAATTCAACGGTATTTAATTTATTTATAAGCTAGATAAACAAATTAGAAAATATTTGTTTTTTTTATTTTCACATATGATGAATCACAAATTATATCATTTTAATTGAATAAAGAATGAGAAATGAGACATAAGGTTTATTATTTTGGTTATTTTGGTTATTATTTTGGTAAATAAACATATTTTTTGTACACATCAAAAATAAAATAAAATATTTTAAGATTCATAACTCTTTTTTTCTGTATACTCGTATGAGTAATGAAATATTTATTCATTCGAACAAAATATTCGTGGGAACTTAAATATTGCAATTAATATTTTTGGTTCCATCAGTTTAGGTGTGGATCGACTAATTGTATTAAATGCTTTCCTGCAACATCAGTGGTCCGTTCTTTTTCTATAAAATGTTAACTATTGTTGTTGTGTTAAAAAAAAATGTTAAAATGTCATTATTAAAAGTGTTACACTAGTGTAACATTTTATTTAGGAACGACAAATGTTAAAAATGTTGTTGATCTGTCAATCGAAAGGGGTTGAAAAAAATTAAAATATATTTGGAATGAATAAATCAAAGAAATTTTTTAATTGAATCAAATTTTATTAGACAAAATATAATGATCACTTAAATCATTAAATGCATATCTACAATATTCAAAATAAATTCACATTAACTTTATTTTCGTAAAAAATCGAATCATTAACGAAATGCATAGAATTTTTGTTCATTCATAATGGACAAAAATTCCTCTGTAAAAAATCTACCAAATTGAAAGATTAAAAATCCTAAAAAAACAACATTCATCAGAAAATAAATTAAAACAATTGCAAAACTCAAATTACAGAAATAAATAATGTCGAATTCCTTTCAACAAAAGAATCGAATTTTTGTTTTAAAAAGAATCGAATTTTTTCTGTCGTTGAAAGGAATACGGAAAGACGAAAATAATCGATTTTGTTTTGTGATTGTGTGTGTGGCACTTGTTAGCAGCAATTTTGAAGTAAAATGTCCAGAAAATATTCAATTTTACTATAAAATTCACCGAAAATTGTTTGCAACCAAAAACACAATTTGTTTTCATAAAAAATTTGTTTTCTTAAAACACCAAGGCATTCATTTTGACATTTTAGAAATTTGAAATCTTGCAAGTGTGTGTGCAAATCGGTGTAAAATCTTTCTTGAATCTTGCAAAATTAGCAAGATTTGTTTTGACAGAAAAAATTCGAATTGTTCAGAAAAAAATCGATTCTTTTAGAAAAAAAATATCGATTCTTTTGTTGAAAGAAATTCGACATAAATTATGTTGAAAAGAAATACAAAAATTAAAATAATTCCAAATCGAAAGAACGAAAAGTAAACAAAGATATAAACACATTTAAAAATTCAGTTGCTTTTGACAGATCCACACTTCAATTCATATCAAGGAGGTGAGTTGAAAATTGTTAGAAAGTGTAACACTCTGACACTTCAACACTGAATTTAGGAACGATTTAATGACGTCAGAATGTTACACAGTGTTACACTTTTCCATTTAGGAACGACCAAAGTTAACAATAGTTAACATTTTATAGAAAAAGAACGCACCACAGACAAATAAGTAACAAAATTACAAGAAATGATATAAGAAAAGTAAATAGGTATTTAGATAATTTTTTTTACTGCGGAAGAAACCATGCCGTTAGTTTCGAATTATGATTAATTGAATATCCTGAAAATGATGATGCCATCACAGAAACAAAATGGAGTTTTCATACAAACTATCTATAGCAAATATCTATGTAATTCACGTCGGTAATACAGTTTTACCGCACGCTTAAATTCTTCAATAAAGCCCTGAGAATTCTCTGGATTTAGCTAAACCTGCAAGGGATTCGATTCAAAAAATTATGTTAAATAAACGAGAGTCGACACTATTAGTTTTAAAAGACATAAAACCTACTTTAACATTAAAGCGTTATTATCAAACATTTTTTTACCAAAAATATTTGTATCGAGACTGTTTGTCTTATATGACTGCGAAATTATGATAATATTATTATTTGTTAACTACAAGTGATAATTTGTGACCTTTGCAGATTGGTTAACGTTACAGTTTTTTTTTTATATATATATTATATACATACATATGTAGGTGATAAGACTGATATCGATATTAGCAGACTTATTGGCTACACTATCGATACAGTTGATTGACATCAATGTGCCTTCACGAAAATATGCTAACTTTTTGAAGTGTGCAATTTGATGTAAAATTGCAAATTGTCCTATTTTTTTGTTGTTGTTTTGTTTTGAGAATTGGTTCAAAAGTTAATGAATTAATTCTTAAGCTGCAGACAGACTGTAAGTCGAAAGATCTTACTATATTTTCAGATCTGTTAATGTGCTTTGAGAATGACCAACTATCTTTTAATGCTGAATTGTCTATTAACACGGTTGGCAGATTTTCGCCCAAAGTCTTACAATTTCATGTTGAGATGGTGTGTCTTACAATGGCCTGACAATGACGTTTCTAAAAATATTTTAAGAAGACATTTGGTTTGTTCGTTGATCTATGAAGTTACCTTGAGGTCACCCTGAAGCGTTTTTTTGAAAAACCTGAACTCACCCTAACAACAAAAATCTGTGAAAATTCTGCTTTTTTTTAGACCTAGAGTCGCCCTAAACTCGCCCTGTAGTAGACATAGATTTTTTGCTGTGGTGAGTTGAAGTAACGAATAAACTGCCAAAGTGACATGATTTAAATGAGGGAATTTATTTTGTTGTTGATTTGCTTATTTTTGAAATAGAAATAAAAATAAAAATAAAAAGATGATAAATAGAAATAGGAAACGGAAATGCTTCAGATTGATTTAATAAATTTTTAAAACTAATTTTTAAAACTAATTATTAAAAATTGTATGTTTTATTTATTGAGGACAGAACTTCTCGTTGGTCCGTTGAATGTCAATAAGAAAATTTAAAGGCCTCGGGTGTTTTTTGATAATTCTTGGGGTTGTCAAAACTAACGATACTTTCGGTTCTGATGAAAGCGGTTATAAAGCACGCGTTCTGCGCCTCAACAGATCCATCGTTCAGATCAATTTTATTTAGTTTAATAGTTCAGCATAACCAATGGTGATGGACAATGACAGATAAGTTAATTGAATTTCAACGCATTTATTGAAACCACCCGATTCTGACAAACAATTCTGAAGAATATACATCAGAACAGTTGTTCGTAAGAGCACCCATCCACTCTAACCGTATAGCCTAAGCGAATACAATATTTTTCTTTCTCAGCATTTTGACAGCAAAACCGATACTTCTGAAATCAAAGAAACATAAACTGTACATAGATTGTTTAATTGCGATTTGTTTACTATACCCCTTTGTACATTTAAAAACTCAATAGACTCAGATCATAACTTAAATCACAATTTCTTTTTTCAAATAATTTCAATTAAAAGCACTTTAAGATCTCATTAAGAAAACACATAATTTGTATGATCATATATATTATTTATCGATTTATGTATTACGTCAGCTTTATTATTGGTCCTGTTGTTGTTGTTTTTCAAAGAATTTATATTAACTGTTTCTTGCATTATACTTTGTAATGCGTCATAAAAATAACCTAAAGTATTTGACCCAATTGATGAGTACAAACATACTCGTACTAAATGATATGATGGCATTCAATTTTCGATATTTCATTTAACACATCCAATGACAACCAGATATGGGCAGTTTTGTGTTCAATCAAACAAAAAAGTCAGCATCCACTTTCTCTTGTTTTCTTTTTCTTTCTTTTTTTGTTACATATACCTATTCCCTACTATATGGGGGTAATATTTATGATTTGTCTAATCAATTTATCAACTTGTTGGTAAATCAAATAAATGTACATTAAACGAAGAATATATTATGTATTTGTTGAAAATTCGATTGAAACTGTCAAATCATATTTTACTAAGTAAGTACATAATTCTAAATTTTTTAGTAAGACTATTGTTGAATGTTTTACATTTCAAATCTTATGCAAATTTTGTATTGTAGAAATTTTTAAAATGAAATTACAAAATTTTTGTATTCAGTGGCACTTTTGAGTTGTCATTCTTTTTTACTATTTTTAACATTTAATTGATAACTCAATTATCTAAATAATGACAACTTTAGAGCAATTATGTCGTTTTTGTATTTTACTTTTAATTGATATTTTAGACTCATACGAGGAAAGAAAATCGTTTACTCTTTTGTAAGTTAAACATGTCGCCATGATTTTTTATTTTGTTTACCATTTTAAACTTCAGCATTTTAAATAGTCTCAATTCTACGACTAACAAAGTTGTCAATTTTCTGTCACCTACCTATGTTTATATGAAGTCAAATAATGGCACTCTGAAGATACTACTATAAGCGTTTTAAGCCTAGTACGCTGCTGATGAATTTGTCTGTGATCTCCAAACAGACAACGAAACGCTTGCGAAAACACAACGGAAAATATCATTGGAGAGTTTCACTAATTCCAAAAACAAAATCAAACATAAACGCAAAAAATCAGAGAAACCCATGATGTAAGAAAATGATAAACAAAAAACAAACACAAATGTCATTTTTCCGCACACAACAAATAGTCTGTATAATTATTTCAGTGCGAAAAAGGTGCGGAGACTTCTCCAAATAATCTGCTACAATTATAAATTTCGCTCTTCGAACAGCGTACTGCAAAACGAAAAGCAAAACGAAATTTTCCGTTTCTGATTTCGTTGTCATTTTTTTATGGGATTTTTCATTTCGCATCAGCAGCGTACTAGGCTTAAATAAAAAAATATGTTCTTTTATAGTTTGAAATTGCATACTTATACTTCTAGGAATTTTTCCCTATCCATACTCTCACTGGTTTCATCAAGAAAATAGTGCCATATTTGACATGCCACACACACAATTACAAAAAAAAATCAATCCCATTTCGCTCTCCATTCACCACGAAAAATCCGCAATCCCGGATCAAAATCCCAAATGGCAAAAGGAATTCGACATTTAAATCCATCTTCACTCCACCCTCTCTCTCACTTATACACAATCAAAAATCTTTCATTCTAAATCCGACTAATTTTGCTTTATTTTGAGTCTATACAGGGTGTTCCATAAACAACGGTCCAAACTGAAACTGGTGATAGGCCAGGTCATGACCACTCAGAATTTAGTACCTTATCCGTACCGCATCATTAATCATTACGGTTTTCGAGTAACGGCTGTTTTTTTGAAATTTCGAAAAACCCCTACTTTGACCTAGTTTTTTGGTCACCCTGTCCATAATTGATTTTTGTTTTTTTTTTATTTTTACATTTTAAATAATAATTTATAGTGAAGCCAATTTCGTGCATTAAAATATTTAAAATTTTCTGTACAATTTTGCTAAAAATTAATTAATATAATGATGCTTTGATCAAATCTATTTTTTTATTTCAATTTTCAAAAGAGCGAGCGCCCTGAACTTGTTTTTACTTTTAAAAGTTGGCCATGTTTTTGAAGATTCTTAAAAAGTATATTAGACTTAGATCAAAAGTTATAATCATTTAAACTCAATAAAACAAGGTTCTAAAATAAATTAAAAAAAATCTTTTTTTTTAATAATAGCTGTTTTATCAATTTTAATTTTTTAATTTTACTTAAATTTTATTTTAATTTTTTCTTACTTAAATTACAAAATTTGTTCAAAATGGTCCTCTCCTGCACTTGTTAAAGACAGAAAACTTTTACAAGTTACTAAATTTTTAGTGGCCGTGACTTGGCATATCATTAGTTTCAGTTTGGACCATTGTTTATGGGACATCCTGTATGTAAACAATAGGTCTGTTCACGTACTTGCCCGAAACTACCAGATTCTACCACAATTTTTTTTTTTAATATGAACTTTGGCAGTCTTTTGGGCTAAAAACAGGCGTGACATTCTGTATGGCAAAAGCCATACAGTTTTCGTTTTTGCTTATGTTCGTTTATGAAAAACGAACGATCGCTTTCGTTTCGTTTATTACAGAATCTGGCCCCAGTAGAAATAGTTAAGTAAACGAACAAGGTTAATATTAGATTCCGATTCAAACATTCGGTGGACTTTTTCGAATATTATTATACCCTCATAATGAATATATACATATTTTCAAAATACGTAAATTTTATCTTATTTGCTCTGCATTGCAATGCTATTTGTTTATCAAAAAACAAGTGACATTTGTTAATATACATATTTTTTGCATAACAACAATATTCTTTCATAAAAATCAAGTAAACAAGGTGAAACAACGCAAAATAAAAAAAAAAAAACACGCGAGCGAGCTCTTAATGTTGTGTCATTCTTATTATCCTCTTTGCATAAATTCTTGAGAATGATTTATGTAACGACATAAGCTCTGTAAATTCTTATAAGGGGGAGGGGGTTTTCTTCTCCTCTTACTCCTAGATTGACATCAAGCTAAAGAATCTATAATGCATTTGGTTTCCATATCATGTAAACAGGTCTTACAGCTGGGTGCTCGCGAAAGATTATAACATTCACTAGAATGAAAAAAAAAACTTGATGAAAACAAAATTATATCATTGTTAAGTATTATTTCCTTTTATGAAAAAATGGCTGAACTTCCGATTTACCTTGCACTTGAGTTCCATCCGGCGGCAACTGACGCGACGCCGACGACGACTTCAAGGAAAACGGGAAACCTGTCAATATAGTAGCAAGCAAAGGCAACTTGAAAAATTACTCTGTATTACATTATTCCTGACTTAAGGCTTTATATTTTACAAACAAACAAACAAAAATAAACTACAAATATTGCGCGTTGAATGAAATATAAGTATCTACTTATAGATACTTTCCGCGCAACAGACTGGAACCAGGTTAAAGCTGTACACATATTATCTAGTGGGAGGATGTGTGTATTTAAATTATGCTTAAGCGGGTGGCGCTGATGTTTATACGATTATACGGCCAAACACGTGGATGTCAAATGAATGAATAAATTAATTTATTCTAATTAATTTAATGACACTATACCATCATAATGACTTCATTGGATTTGATGAGGTCTGATGTTAAAGATACCGCGCGCATACCACTTTTGATCAGCTAATTGAGAAAATGTCAAATAACAATTAGTAGGTTTTTATCTTGTTTTTCAATATTTTATTTAAGATATTCAATAACAATCATTAAACATGAAACTGAACTTGTTTTAATGAATTCAAAATTACATGCGATTCCATTTTTAATTGAAATCGCAACTACGAATATAGTTGAATGAAAAAATGATGTATTTACATTGAATCTTATTTAGTTATGAAAAAAAAAATAATATTATCACAGAGAGGATGAAGAGTATTGTTTAACAACATTTTTTTGATTTTTTTTAATTAAGTCAAGAATGTTAGATTAATTGTTTCTCAAGTCAAGTCAAGTGAAACCTTTAGTTCCTGAATCAAAGAGAAGTGTAATTTTCATAGGAAAAATGTTTTATTAGACAATTCGAGTTAAACAAATATCCAAACAATATTTTAATTTATAGAATCAGGTGAAAAGTGAATTGAAAATGAATTTTTTAGAAAAAATGAGGGAGTTTCGTCGATAATTTTCCAATTCGCTTGAATGAGATAATTTCAAAGAAAATTTCTTGCACGAAATTCGATTAAAAAAAAATACATGAAAATCTTATGAATACACCCAAGTGGAATTCATTGAAAGTGGAATCCATTAAAAGTGAAATCAATTAAAAGTGGAAAACGTTTAAAGTGGAATCCATTAAAAGTGGAATGCATTGAAACTGGAATCCATTGAAAATGGAATACATTGAAAGTGGAATCTATTGAAAATATCAAAATTCAACGGACAAATAAAACTAAAAATGAGCTGTCAAACGATTTTAACAAATTTGAGATGAAAAATATTTTTCTATAATTTGCGCAATAAACTCATTTCGTTATGAAAACGAAAAACAGAAAGATTAAAGAACTATTCACATGAGAGCGACCAAATACCGACGAATGAACGAATATTTGTTCATTTTGAAATTTCGTTCACATAGCATTTTTTTTTTTGACGTTTTAAATGTTTGTTTCAGCCATGACCAATCACCAGTAAACAAAAACAAGAATGATTTTGATGGATGGTATGTGGGACGTTTGACAATTCTAAAGAATCAGATTGCAAAATGTGACGACCAATTTATTTTCTCAATTCTATCTTATTTTAGTAATTAAAACGCGAATTTTAGTATCTTAATATTAATTTAAAAAGTTTTCTACCATTTTGTCTAGTTTTTGTGAAGAATTAGGCTTATTAAATTTTTTAAATTTGTTCTTTTATTCGTCGATCGTTAGTCGATTTCATGTGAATTTAGTCATTAACTTTGAAAGCTCTTCACATAATATTTGACATCTGACCTTTCACAATTTGATACATGTCCATCTCACACAATTTGATATGTATGTTTATATGTGAAAAAAATGTGAAGAAATATAAGAAAATCATCACACAATTTTGGTATTCGGGAGAAAAACTGGGTTACCGACGTGAATTGAATTACCTATTTGTTATCGATAGTTTGTATGAAAACGTCAATTTTCAGTGATAGAGTCGTTAATTTCAGTGTCGTTTTTTTTCCCCCAACTCCCAGCTTTGGAAAAACATAGCTATTTATAGATATAATGTACATATGTGTATATGTAACACCAAATAATTTAGGTAGGAACAACTGGTTAAATAAAAAACAAGCACCCTTTTGTTTTTTTATTTTTTGTTGTCTATAGACTTACAAATAATATAATACTCGTGTGTTCGAAAATAGAAATCGAACTCAAACAAAATTGTGAACTTAAGCTATATTTAGTGACTGATATCGTTACAAAGCAAATTTTATTTTATTAATAGCTTTTCTATAAAGAAACCAGAATTTAAATATTTGTTTAAAAATAATGTCGTTATTGATCCATGTTGAAAATATATCATTCGATCAAAAAGTATTAAACGAATAACACAATGAATTATTTTAAACAAAATATCTGTTTTAAGAAAAATAAATTCTCTTTGTTCAATCTATTTAACTTTACTTACAAGCTTTTTCCGATAGGTAACAATTTAATGTACCTACCTTAATGCCTTTAGAATCTAACCTACCACTAGGTTAAAATTTAAATAATTTGCTGAAACTGTATAAATCAAACTGTATAAATTAAAACTCTGTGCATTTATGTGAGTTTCTACACAAAACATTGTCAAAGTTGATATAATAAAAAATGTTTAGAAATCACACAAATGAACAGAGTTTTTTTTAAAGGAACACACCTATAATTTTTAATTAATTTGTCTGATGTTTTAAAAAGAATATTTTATAATTTATAAATTCTGAAAAACATTGTACGCTTAATATTAATTAGCTTGATTTAAATAAACCCCCCGCACGAAAGATTTTTAAAGGGTTTATTCAAATTCACCCTTCAAGTTAAATTAGTGTCCTACTTCTCTGTAAATTTTAATACTCATATGCGCGAGTAATTAAAAACAAACAACAAACGAGAACCATTTAATTGAAAAGCTTCTATCAATCTAACCTTCAAGGCGTTTTTTTTTTGTTTTGTTCATTGAAAGTCTCTTAAAATAGACCGTTAATCTTTCATTCTGAGAGAAAAAAAGTGAAATAAATCCACAGTAATAAATATTAGTTAAGAAGATCTCAGTAGGCACGACGTAGAACATATATTTTTCGAGCTAAAAACATCAAAACAATAAACATCGTACAAAACAAATTAATTTTCAGTTAATTAATTTTAAAAAAGAAATAAACAATTCCCTTTTTGCTCTTCATACCGATTAAACAAAAATCATCTCGTCCGTCATATAAAACATATGGTCCAATAAAAGTAGTGGCCATCATTATGTACATATGTACATAAAACCATTCAGTTTTTCATAAAAAATATAAAATGCACGACCTGGTCGTACGTAGTTGCTTAAGGAACACGATCGTTAGGTGCGTTTTATTATCTATGGATCTGGATCAGGATCATTTTTTAACACGTAATACAACAACAACTTGGGATACTGCTCTGTATCTGGATCTATTTTAAATATCTGAAAATAAGTTCTTACTCTGGGGCGTAGACGGCTCTTCAGTCGGTAGAGAACACAAACTGCAGTGTAAAGAAAAAAGACAGTTTCTACTTGAAAAATAAGCAAACATGAGATGAAAGAGATGAGCATACAAAACTGTTGACATTAAGATCCGTATCGTTTTATTTCCATGGGATGATCCTGATCCAAATCTGTAGATAATTAAACGCGGCTATTACAATACAAAACAGAACAAACTTTCTATTTTTCACAGACGTGCACCTTTCCTTTGCCTTCCAGGAAAATAATAAGTGTCAGTTGTTATAAATTGTGGAATCCATGTTGGCTTTAAAGCTATTTTAGCGACACTTATTAGTTATAACAAAACCATATAGTCATTTTTTGTTAATGTTTTTATTTGCTCACGTACACTTCTTATAAAACTTTTTATAAATCTTTGTCACAAAAACCTCTTCGTTTACATCCCAAACCTACCCATCCAGTTTTACCATGTTTAGCCAAAAAGAGTGTCATATAAGAAAAAAAAAACTGGTAGAATCTGACAGGTTCGGGCAAGTAAATGAATAGACCTAAAATTGGAAAATGCTGTCCTATTTACACGATAGACAAATAACCTTAATTTTGTAAAAGCAATTTGTCATAAAACATATTTTATCAATCATATGAATCTAGCACAGTAGGTAAAATAAAATCAATTCATTTGATCAAATGTTTAATAAAAAAAATAAAGTTTAAAAAAAATCACTCACCCATGTTGCAGCAATCAAAATGCTATATGTTATCCTCTTCAGAAAATTATAATTGAATTCGTCAACAAAAGTCGTCACAACGCGTCGCGATGGATTTTTGAATTTAAAAAAAAACACAACTTTTATTTTCTTTTTTTCATACAAAGTTTTAAACTCTGCACATTTCACGCAATTATAAAAACACGATATTTTATATAATTAGAACGTTAAACTTACGCGTGATTTAAGTTTGAAACGAAGCACACTTTTTACAAAGAAAACATCAATTTTGAACACTGAAAGGGGCAAGGATACATTTTTAATTAGAACTTTAAACTTCCGCGTGATCTTTTTAGAAACCAAACACACTTTTTACAAAGAAAACATCACTTTTTGAAAATAAACAACTTTGAACCGTTTTTTTTTTAATTTAACCACATTTTTTAAAATTTTTGTATTTTGAATTCAACGACTTTTTTCAAATGGACAAAACGAAACAGAACAGAACGAGAAAAAACTAACGAATGCGACCAACTACCGAACTCATCGCTAATTCGATAAAGTTCTACGATTGAAATTGTTTTTGTAAAAAAAAATGCACTTTTCTCAAATTAAAACATACGAAACTTTTTGTTAAAATTATCTTCACACGTTAAGAAATAACTATTCCAAACATTTTAACCCGAATATTACAAATTAACACTAGAAAATTAATATTTTTTTTAACCGACCACGGGGCAAATCAAACCAAAACTCAATTTAGAAAAGGATGACTGAATGAATTGGTGCTAGTTGAGAATTGAAACAGCGAATACTTATGTTATGTACGTATGTATGTGGCTGTGTAGATTTGATATGGCGAATTCGTTTTGATGAATTTTTTTTGCACACTCTTGTAGTTTTCAAGTGCGGAGTATTTGATAAAACCCCATTGAAGAAATATCGCTTATTTCATTAATCATTGTTTTTTTTTGTAGAAAGTAAATCTGTACCAACAAGTTAAAAATTTATCAGTATATTCCAACAAAAAAAATTTGTAAACTTATTTTTAATTTTTATACAAGACAGATGTTTACATATACTGCCGTTTTCCATTGGTCGTCTAGAAACCTTCTGGTTTTGATTTTGAAATGAAATCCAGAAGAAGAACTGTCATTTTGAGGGTTTCAGAAGGCTTCTGGACGACCAATGGAAAACGACACAATTAATGTTTTCATACTAGGTCTGTTTGCCAACTTGAAATTTCTTGCAAAATTGCATAAAGTTTCACAAATGTTCACAACTTGCTGTCAAAACCCATAGAAAAAAAAACAGTTTTTAAAAAAAATTTTGACAAAAAAAGTTACCAAACAGGCATACTTGGAAGTTCTTGAACATAAACTTAAAGGGGCCATAGACGTTGAGAATTTCAAAGGATATCCGGTCGCAAGGGACCCATTCACGAAAGCGCCTGTTCATTTTCCATTGAAAATCTCTACGAATCTTGCGATGGCCCACATTACCAAACAGACCTAGTAGTTCCACTCTGCCAAAAAATAATGATCGGTATCACTCATTCTGGGAATAATTGATTAAGTACCTACACAACAAAATTAAATATGTCCATGGATCTTTTCACTTGTCAGTTCCATTTAATATTGAATTCAATAATGATAATGGTTAAAAAGAAAAAAAATTTAAACAAATCGCTTTAAATGTAATATTTTGCCTTTTTATGGATAGCATTTCTACAACATTTTAATAGGCAATAAAACCACTTTTAAAATTTAAATACAAGCAAAATACACAAAATTATATGTACATTCGCTAAATAGTCACAGGTCACAGCATATTCGGGTCACACTCTATATCACAACGAACGTGACTAATTTACACATTCGATGGCATAACGTGATTGCATATAATCTACAAATTTGTAAGTGTCAGCAGAAATTTTGCAGTTTATTTTTGTGGCATTCAAAAGCATCTCACACAGATATAAAATATTTTAAATATGATTTTAAAATACGTTGATTATGTAGATATAATTTATTTGTTGCTATCATGCATTTGAAAAAGTTTAGTTTTTTTTTGTCCATTAATTTATGCCAAAGAAGAAGAACAATAGAAAAATAATGAATTATCACGAAACTATATTATGTAAACTTAGTAGTAGTAGTAAATATAAATTAAATTATTCAGTTGCATTCAATTTAGAAAACATACTGATTTATGTACATAATAACATTCAAAGTCAATTGAATCTTTTATTTCCTCTTATAAGATTTATAAAATTTATAAATAAATGTATTCTTTCTTTTTTTCAGATCGGTAAAAGTTACCAAAAATCTCTTTGACAGATATCAACGTCAACTGAATAGGAATTTGGATATTCTTCAGTTTTAACAAGTGCAAACTTATTTAATAATTTTTAATTTCACATCTCGATTGGATCAAGCGAGAAAAGAAACAATAACTCGTACTCATAGAATGGTAGAAGGTGATTCTGGTAGAAAAACAACTGAAAGTAAGTATATATTTTGAAGTTCAATATTTTAAAACCAATTTAGTGTCGTATTTGATAGAGAATTTGAATTTTAGTCTACATAATATAGGGGCGTTCCTTTACTTTGAAATTCAGTGGTCTTCTGTCCAAAACTGCGAATTTCTACACATTTTCTTTTTTAATTTGAACTTTGATTTGTTTGTTTTGGACCAAACATTATAATACCTACACTTTGACTTTCTTTAAAATTTCCAAATCTGTAAACTTCAAAAGTGACAGCCATACCTTTATGGATGACAGAGGCAAATCGAAAATTATTAAATTAAGAAAAAAATTAAAATTAAATTAAATTAAAATTAAGAAAATTAATTAAAAAAATTCCGTTATTTTTGCCGTAATTTTTGTTTGTTAAAAACCTGAAACGCAGTTTTGTTGTAGTTGGTTTATACATGAAAATATCCAATTTAATAAAAATCGTCAAAGCTGCTTTCGAGAAAGTTTGTTTTGATAACGGCAGCTACTCGTTACAAATGCGATAAAACTCGAAATTATTAAAGTAATACGTCCATCCACATAGGCTCGATTAACACCATTACCGCACAAACAAACAGACCATACGACAGACATGTCTTACAAAAAACATTTTTTTCAAATTCTCCATCATCGCCATGTTAGATTTGATTAAAAACTCGAAATTTTTATTTCGATATGATACCAACACTTGCCCTACTTGTCGAATTTCAATTGAAACGATGACAACCATTTTACCATCAATCTTTCATTAAATAATTAAAATTGAAGATTTAATTTAATTGGTCTGTTTTGGTTACGTGAAATTTCTTGCGAATTTGCAAAATATTTTCAAAAAATTTCACAATTTGCTGTTAAAACCCATAGAAAAAAACTCAGTTTTTGGGAAATTTGTTGAAAAATAAAGTTACCAAACAGTCATAATATTTTATCTTCTAAAATTGAAACTCCCTGTAACTGTTAATTTGAAAAAAAAATATGAATAGCGGTTACTTTTAGCTACGAGTATCTTTGTGACATGAACGCTAACGATAATTTTCGGCCCTTTTTTTCTTTTGTTTCGAGTGATTGGCATTTATGACATGTGTATGATAGCTTGACAATATATCTATGCTTGGACACGTCAAGAACGATTCTCTCTGATCTTTTCATGGATCAGTAGTTTTTTTTTATTTTTAAATAAACAGTCAGAATGACAAGTCAGGTAATATTTTAACGAAGCATGGAAATATTCACTCAAATACGAATAAAATGTTTAACTTAGGACAATAATAATAAGCGGAAGTTTAATGAAGCATATGTCATAAATTAACGAAAAAATGTTTCCCATCGCGAATCTCCTCCGAAGGGTGCTGATAATAAAAAACGGCGATTAAGAAGTTGATTGAAAGAAAGTTCTTTTTTTTTCATTTGAATTTAAAAAGAAATTTCAATAAGCCTTTCATACGTAAGCTGCGGTTGAAAGTGTTCTTTACTTTCGATAGCAAAAGTCAACGAAAACTGACAGAAAAGCAGAATCACACATCATATAAATTTTAAATTCGTCCGACCGATCGTATAACATTTTAAATTTAAAATGCAATAGTTAGGTTACAATGGCTTTAATATTTTCCAATTTACTGTAGACTAATCAAAATCAACAATTTCCCCCATATGTACGTTTGTATTCATAAAAATTAAATTTAATTTTTTCTTCTTTTTCTTTTAAGACTGTAATGTAAAGGACGACCTACAACCGCAAGCCCTTGCAAACACAGGCAATAACAATCATTCAATACTAACACCCTACTCAATAACCTCGGGCATTAAGGATAAGGAATACCAAATTACCACCAAAGATGACTACGATCTTACATCAACGCCTCTCTACAAGCATGATTTAGAACGTGGAAATGGTGTGATCGCCATCAGTAATGCATCTGGTGGTGGTGGTGGTGCAGGTAATGGAGGAGGACCTGGTGCTGGTGGCACCGGATCCGAAGTCGGCATACGTGCCGATTTCGAACAAGCCATCGAATTAACCGGCTATGGAAAATTCCACTATCTCCTGCTAGCGATATGTGGTCTCGTCAGTACGAGCGAAGAGATGGATGTTATATCGATGTCCTTCATCCTGCCATCGGCCCAGTGTGATCTCGATCTAAACACTCAAACTAAAGGATGGCTTAATTCGATTATATTTATCGGAATGATGGTGGGAGCATATTTCTGGGGCAGTATAGCTGATTCGATGGGTCGTAAAAAAGTGTTGATTGTGATCTCGTTCATGAATGGATGTTGCATAGTGGCATCGTCCTTTTCGCAGAATTATGAATGGTTCATGTTGTTTCGATTTCTCAATGGTGCTGCGTAAGTAAATTCTTTTTTTTTTTTTTTTTTTTTTTCTATTTTTAAAAATATACATATCACGAGCTTTTCATCATACTGACCTCTGAATGTGCTAATCGGCTGTTAGCATCTTCACTTTCAACAACAACAAAAAAACCCTATATTGTATAGTGTTAATTGGGTGATTAATATTTTAGTTCGGGGATGTTCTTCTATTGACTGATGAGCTTTAGATTTACACGTACGCATGGATGAATTAACATTCAACTTAAAAGGTTCACAAAAAAAGTTCCACAAATAGGTCGAACTGTTTACTAGACTCGATCAATTATTTATTTTTGGAAAATATTATCTTTATTTGGGTTAACACAAGTAAAGGCTTAAAACTATAAATATTTTTTTTTTACAATCGATTCCTTTCTTTCAAATATAAATCTAGACTTGAAATACCTTGAAGGTAACTTGAATCATCAGATGTAATTCGTTCAAATTTATAGACATTTTTGTCACTTAGCACTTAAATAAAATAAAATGTATTTAAGGAGATTTTTGTAGAAGTTATAAGTTTAACTCAAGAAACTTGTTTCAAATTACATGCATTTGAGATGCTTTCAACCGGTTGAGTAAGAATATGTGATGCACTCATGCACCAAAGAAAAAAAATAAGTACTTGGGACGTTACCAGGACGTTACTCTTTGAAGGTTATCCAACTATGTACGCAAATTCTAAAAGAAAAAAATTTAAGGAAGAGCTTAAAGATGAGCAATCTTAACTAGCTAAGGATGTTGGCACAATAGATTTTAAGGTTGCAGTGCAATAACCCCCAATATATTATTATTCATTCAACCGGTTGATTAGCCAAATTCTAGACTCCAACAATATCAAGTTTGAAATTTCTTTAATTATTAATTTTGTTATAAACATTTTGTAGCAAAAATAATACATTTTTGTTTTTATTTTTACTTACAGACTTGGAGGCAGTGGTCCCGTTATTTGGTCATACTTCGCCGAATTCCAACCGAAAGCCAAACGTGGCTCCATGTTGAGTTTCATGGCAGCATTTTGGACTTTTGGTAATTTATTTGTAGCCGGGCTGGCCTGGTTAATTATTCCAACTAATATCGGATTCGTAACACCATACTTCAAATATAATTCCTGGCGTATTTTCTTGGTTGTATGTTCAATACCATCGTTCATTGTGGCTTGTTTGCTATTTTATCTACCAGAATCGCCTAAATTCCTGCTATCAAAAGGCAAACATGATCGTGCTTTGGCAATTTTCCGTGGAATATTTGTTACAAATACTAAAAAACCACAAGAACTATATCCAGTTAGAGAACTGGTCATCGATGAGAAGCTTCAGCAGGAGATTGCTGCCAATAAGGCTTCACTTAAGGGCAAATATCATAAAATGTTGACTGGAATGGTGGAACATAGTAAACAGCTTTTCCGTTCGCCAATTCTTAAATTCACCGTTGTATCCATTGTCATTAATTTTACATTCCACATCGGTTATTATGGTCTTATGATGTGGTTTCCGGAGTTATTCAATCGATTCGATGAATACGGACAAGCACATCCAGGTGAAACAGCTGGAGTATGTACTGTCACTAATTATGTTGTCAATCTTGGCACACATGCAACAGAAGGAGTTTGCTCTTCGCATATACCAAGTGCTGTTTTTATGGAGTCACTCATATCGTTGGCGTCCGCTTTGCCTGCAAATCTTATTGCTATTCTCGGGATGGATCGTCTTGGTAGAAAATTCTTTTTGATATTCGGAACAATGACGTCAGGTGTGTGCTCGGCAGCGATGTACTTCGTATTCAGTAAAACCCAGAATCTGATTGTAACGGCAGTATTCAGCGGTGCCATCTCTGCAGCTAATGCTGCTTTGGATTGCCTTATCACCGAAGTCTTCCCAACAAATCTAAGGTAAATTAATTTAAACAAAAATCCAAAATTCCAAAACTCATGTGTATAACTTCTTATTTTCCCCCCACAGAGCGACTGGTGTAGCTATTTCAATGGTTGCAGCCCGTTTGGGTGGTATCGTTGGCAATGTGGTTATAGCCACACTTCTCGATACCTACTGCCCAGCACCAACGTTTATTGTCGCTGCTCTTCTTATCGGTGGTGGATTGATGTGCCTGCTATTACCCAATACCACGCGGACATCACTCAACTAATCTAAAGAAAAGAAGTTCGGGGATACGGTTCAGTCTAGAGATTTACAAAAAAACAAAAACAAAACTACACAACCAAAATCTGTGCCAAAATCAGATCAGAGAATTTATAAATTTTTACATTTTACACACACACAAACAAACACAAAAAGAAATTAATCTTTTTGAAACCTTTACCGTAAAGGTATTAATTTATTGAAATTATTGTGTATTACCTCTATCGTAAACTTTAATAATTATATTGTACCTAATGTAAGTTTAATTTTTTTTCTTTTAATTTTTTTGTTTTTTTTTTTGTTTATTATTTACCTTTTATATGTTAGTTGTCGACGTCGATAGTTAAGTTTTTAAGTCATAAATTTTTTTTTGATAGTTCAGAATGTACATAATGTTTAAGTGCAAAAAAAAGTATTTTGTTTAGATTTTATGATTAAACAATAAAATGATACACAATAAAAAGTATTTTAAACAAAAATATTGTTTAAGAAATAAATGTTTCATTTTTATGATAAGCTTGCTCAATTTTTGGTTAATAATTTGATCCTTTATCACTTGGTCCGGGGGAAAAGAATTAACCCGATATTCTAAATACTTTTGGTCAGTCTTGCAAAAAAAATTAGCTAGCAGTTGCGAAAATTATTATTTTTAACCATCTATTTTGGAAATTGAAGGATGTATGATGTATAAAGTAAAAAACCGTTTCTTTCGAGTTCTCTCGCAATAAATTTTCAAAAAATTTGTTCGAAAATGGCCTCCAATGATCTGCAGTATGAAATAGGAACGTAGGCGAGTGTCGGGACGGTTCCTATAAATAACGCTTGAACCACCGCAAGTATATAAAAAACTAGTTCTGGTTTTAAAGAATCAAAATTAATGTTTTGGAGTAGCTTTCCCAATCACCCATCCCTAGTCCAACTAAAATATTGTTTAAGACGTGATAGACTTGCCAAACAACCGGAATCCGGAAGGATTATGCTTCTTAATTTCACAAGAAAAATGAAAAATATTGGTAGACTTTACGTTAAATTGAGGTAATGTAGTTTTTAGAAATAAATTTAACACTAATTCTCTGGTGCCATGACAGGCAGGCTGCTGATGCGAAACGAAAAATCACATACAAAAATAACACAGCGAAATCATAAACGGAAAATTTTGTTTTGATTTTCGTTTTGCATTACGCCTTTCGAAGAGCGAAATTTATAATTGTAGCAGATTATTTGAAGAAGTCTCCGCTCCTTTTTCGCACTGAATTAATTATACATACTATTTATTATGTGCGGAAACTAACATTTGAGTTTGATTTGTTTTTTTTTTTTTTTAACATTTTCTTACATCACGGGTTTCTCGGATTTTTTGCGTTTATGTTTGATTTTGTTTTTTGAATTAGTGAAGCTCTCCAAGGATATTTTCCGTTGTGTCTTCGCAAGCGTTTCGTTGTCTGTTTGGAGATCACAGAAAAATTTCGTTTCGCATCAGCAGCGTAAGCACATAATATGTACATATTATTTTGGTCAGCAGCCTAATGTTATTACAGAAGACCGTTTTGTTGATTTTTTTGCATCATTAATTTTTCGGTAAAGGAATATCTGGGTTTACAAAAAAAATTTCAAAATTCAATTTTATTTTGCGAAAAATAGTGACATAACCCCCTTTTCTACCTGGCACCAGAGATTATTGTTCTCTGGTAATAAATAGAAACGAGATTTATATTTTGTTATCACAACATTTTCTTGTTTTAAATTTATCTAGTGTTGTTATTTGTTTGACCAGTTATTAAAGTAGCGCTTTAAAAGCTGGTGTAACTACACATTGTTACATATGCATATTACATATATACATAAGGTTGTAAAATTGTCAAAATTGTGTTATTTATTTGAGTACAACAAATAAAATATTTTGAGAGATACTATACCATCTATATTTAGAATTTAACAGTATCTAGAAGTGAATCTATGGACTGGAAACTCACTCAGTTTGGATCGCTAGCCTAGCCACACCTTTAGCCGGCTAAACTGTGGCAGCATTAGGTCCGTTTCTTCTTCCCTCTTTCCTACGCCTCCCCCTTCGGTAAATCTTCTGAAACTTTGTTTTCTGTGATTGATTGATTGAAAGATAAGAAATCAGCTGAGAACATTTTACTCCTTCATTGTGTTAAGTGAATGTGACACAACTGCATCAGGTAAGACAAGTTTTGTTCACTTGTCCATAAAGAGCTTAAGCTTTATGACACCATCTTCAAAATGTCGACATGCTGCAAACTTGAAGATATTACTTTTGCATGCTTTCTTGTTGTTTTGTATGGAGGATGGACATTAATCTTGTTTCCTCTCAGCAATGTGTTGTTGTTTTAGTCCCAACTACTGTATCCAATGTACCCAAGGTTTGTCATTAGTTTCTTCTATCCAGCGCAGGCTGGATAATCCACATGGATTGCTCAAAACTCTCTCAAAAAATCAATTTGCTTATTAACTTAAAAATTAAAATGAATTAATTAGATTTTGCAAGCAATACCTTCGTGCTAGCATTGTGTATTCTAAATGACTCAATGTGCAGTGGTTTATTCCTGTTGAGATGGAGAGAAGATGAGAATTAATTATTAGTTCAGAATGCAACATAAACACAATTGAGCGTATTCATAGTCATTCTAGAACCCTATGTTTTACTGAACTGCTAAGATCTTAATCTATTTGATCAATGAATATAGGTTTTTTCTTTAATCAAATTTCTTTCTGTATTTATCAAAACAGAGGTTTATTGAATTATCTGAATACTGGAATGACAAACCATAAAAATTAAAATAAATGTCATAAAATACAAGTAAACCTACTTTGAACTTAGCAACAGTTTAAAAATAACTATGAATACGGCCCAATGGGTTTGCCTAACTCATGTTTGGGATCAAATGGCTCTATGAATAAATAACCAAATAACAGACTACTGATTACTTGATTTTCTGTTGTTTTTATTAGGCTTGTTTTTTTGCAAGCCAGGGGGAAATTGGATGAAAAAATAACCTCGGTGCTAAATAATTTACATGTTAAATGTAACAACAACTAATCCCTGTGGGCTTAGCTTCACCCAGAGAATTCTCGGGACTTGACTTAAGCGCACAGAAAAACTGTATGAGCGGCTTGAATTACATACTTGTTATTGATAGTTTGTATGAAAACTCCATTTTGTTTCTGTGATGGCGTCGCTAAGTTCCGTTGTTATTTATTTTGTCAACCAATTGTCCCCGGGAAGCAAAAAAAAACAGACCTATTAACATTGTGAACGGAAGTCATGGGAGAATATTTAGCAAAACAATACTAAAGTACATAATATTTGGAAATACATAAGTAAAATTTATGTATATTTAAAATTTTTTTTTAATTTCAATAAATATATTAAAGAGAATATTTAAATTTTCAAAATATTTTTATTTGTTTTTTTCCGAAAAATATGGTTTTGGTTTTTTTTTTTAGATTTTTTAAATATAGTTTTCAAATTAATAATATTTATATATATTATTTATAATAATAATAATAATAAACTAAAGAAATAGGGAGCAAACACAACAAGTTAATAATAATAATAAATTTGTAAAAATCAAACAAATTTAATCCAAAGCATTTTCGACAAAAAAATACGAGAATAAAATATTACGAATACTTTAATGCATCATGTTATGTCATGTCCAATTTTAAACTTATAGAAAATGTGATTAAAAACGCTTTTAGTTTTAAGTTAATGAATCAAGAAAAAATGACGATTGCTTTTCTTTTCTTTTTTTTTTAATTCTTGGATTAAATTTGATTTTTTTATTTCAATTTATGTGAAGAGATTTATTCGGTTTATGTTTATTATTTTGTAAATTTTTAATTTTTTTTTTTTCTTTTCCACTCAAGAACGATAATATTATTTTAAATGTCTCTTTTTTTTAATTGAATAGAACAACAACAACTGTATCCTAGCATTGTTTGCTGTTCTTATTACATATTTTTTTGTATTTGTTTGTTGTTAATAGTTTTCAAACGAAAAACGCATCTTTGTTTTTTATATTTCTTACAATTAGATTTTTTATGTTAAATTTTTTTCTTCTAGGATTTTTATTTACAAGAATTACACACGGCGCCTCGCCTCCATTTAATGGGGCCGGGCGGGGTTGTTTTGGTTTTCGTTTTCTTTTTGTTTTTTTTTTTTTTATTATTTTTAAGTTTGTTCTTTCTACATTACAACAAGAACAGAAAATCAAAATACAATCTTCACACAAAAAGAAGAGATTGTAAACTAGTGAATTACAAATTGAAATTGTTTTTTTTAATTTTTTTTGTCACACATACACACACCTGAATTGCTTGATTATTATTGTTTCTATAAAACATTTTTTTTATTTTTATATTTTGATTGATGTTTCTTTTCTGTGTGTTTTCTAAAACAAATTCATTGTTTTAATTAAGCGCATTTTTTGTCTTTCTGTCGAAGTGTAACGTGCTGTGTGGTTAACAAAATATTGCTTTGCCTTTTTGGCTTATCAATCTGTGTAGTCCCACCATTCTTTTTCGTAGCCTTCATGAACATGATCCAATAGGACTTTTCTACGCTTCTCACAATACCTAGAAAAATAAAATGAAATTTATTAGTTTTTTTTTTATACTTGAAATGATAAATAAAACAATAAATAAATTTAGTGACGCAACAGCTCCTAGAGATCCAGGGGCCCTACTATGTAACTTGCTTCTACTTTCGAATCCATTCGAAAGTTTTTTCAATGGTTATTTTAAATGGTAATATGTATGAAAGTGGGATAAAATTAAGGTGTTTTCGACTTTTTGCCACAGAATCTTCAACTAGCACTGTTCTATTTCCGTTTATATGCGTTTGCTTTAGAATAAGCGAGCTGAGATTTTGCGAATTCGAACCTTTTTATTGTAGAATCGAGTTACATAGTTGGGCCCCAGGACCCAGTGTATCCGTGTCATTTTTCGACAGGAATGGAGGGGACCTAAAATTTTCGGCCGAATCCGCACGGCTTAAGTGAGAGAAGCGATATTGTCAAAAATTTCAGTAAGCGAAAAAAACATCTCTTGCATTTATTTATTTATTTATTTATTTTATTGGAAGAAAAAGACTTCGGCAGGTATTTCAGCATACAAAACTTGAGATCATTGAAAAACAAAAAAAATTATCCAGATTAGAATTTTTACATTTTTACGGTTAAAATAATTTTATGGTTACTTACTACAATGAACTTTATTTAAATGTCGCTTAGCATAATTATTTTGTCGGATATAAATACAAATTTCAGGGAGCAACATTATTCCATTGAGCAAGATTGGCGGTTACTTATTTTCTCTCAACAGCCAAACGCAGAAAAAAACGTGGAGCAAAGTATAATTCTACGTTAGTCATTTTTGAAAAAATTGTCGCTTTTTTCAAAAGAAAACCAAGATTCAATTCAATCGGAAGGAAGGTAACATGTCAGGAGGCCAAGAGATGAGACACTAAATCCAAAGTATACTAGAGAAACAATTAAACATGGAGGTGGCTCTTTAATGATCTCGGGCTTCTTCCCTGGGCAAAGAATTAGACCAATTCGAAAAGTAGAGGGATGAAGTCAGAAGACTTCGTTCAAATTCTAACAAACACCATGTTTCCTATACCGATTGCGGAATGCCACTTGCCTGCACGTTCCAACAAGACAATGACCCCAAGCACAAGTCGAGGATGGCCACTAACTGGCTGTCTAAGAAAAACATCATGGCATTGCATATATGTATACCAGCGCATTCTCCATACCTAAAACCCATAAAGAACTTGAGATAAATAGTATAAATAAAATATTGAATACCAAAATTTTAAGCGGAAAAGCGATCTTTATACTGAAATTCAAAGGGAGTGGAATGACATACCAGAGGCCTATTTCACAGAATTACATCACATACATTGTATGTGATGTACATTCCTTAAATTAGTCAATATTGCTTACTTAGTGAATATTTTGAATTTATCTTGCATAAAAGTAAGAAAATTATAAGAGATGGTCCAAAGTTGCAAATGTTTTCCACAGCAATTAACCCGTATTTTTAAGTCTTTTTTTCTATCTATTTTGTGAATAGATTGTTATAAATAAAGTTTTTAAAAGTGTACAAAGTGTGCTGTTTGCTTCTTTAGACAATTTTTATGAGACGGATAGATCTGCTGGTTTAAGTTGCAAATCGTCGGCTAAAAAGGAAAAACTGCTTAGTCCACATTGGCTAATTTTACAGGAGTGAAAATCCAAAAAAAAATACATAAGGCACATAAAATTTGATTTTCTGTTTAGGATTCTGAAACAACTACGATGCATTGGACAAATGTCATTAAGGGAGGTTTGCTGATACTACACATAACGATATAAATTGAACTTAATTTCTTAAGTATCACTTTATGACATGGAAAAAGTACCCCTTAAGAATTTAAGTTCAACTTAAATCGTTACGTGTAGTATCAGCAAACGGGCCTAAATAAATTTGTGTAGAATGCGTTTTTCTTAGGAAAATGGCATCAAAATCACTATTTCGGCAAAAAGTGGACTTAGCAGCCACGAAATTTTTTGCACAGCACTGTACATTAGAATGAAAGAAACAGGATATTTTTTAGCTTTTGATTTTTCAATTTTGCTGGCTTCACACCAAAGGGGCGTGATAAACTTAGAAATAACCCTAGAAACATGGGGAGTTTAAGATGCACAGTTCCCAGATGATTTAATTGGTTTCAATTTCATTGCTTTCAAATCATTTTAATCCCCAGCCAAAATGAGTTATGGTATCAAAAAGGCGCACTACAGCACTAATTTGATCACTGAAATTTTATTGTACGGCCAAAAAAAAACCTTATTGTGTCATAAACTCCGATATTTTAGCCGATTTTCACTTTTAGTTTAATTAAGTTTAATTATGTAAGAGATTTATCTCAGTATACCGTGTGCTTAAATTCAACTGACGATGCTGTTGCAAAAGTATTTAAAAACACTTGAGTATTTGAAAAATTTGAAATCAATCGGTTTAGAACTTTCGCAGATTTAAGATTAAAGAAACGAAAATTTACATTTTTATTTATTAGGATTGAGGAGCTTGTTGCTAAAGCTGTCGTGTATAGGTGACAAACTATGAATGTACTGCAACTAACTAGCGGCCGTGTAGTCACAAGGCCTGAAGAATCGTTCAGTCACAAGAAGCAATGAAGTGATGCTAAGTTACTTAATATCATTTAAAATTACAAAGAATGATTTCTCAAGATGGATACTCTTCCAACAAAATCTGTTCCATCGAATTATTTGATGGACAATAGATTTTATTTGTCTGTGAAAGGCTATTTTTTAGGAATTTAAATTTCATCCCCAAAATAAATTTTTAAATTTCGCACTTTAACTATTTCTAATTCTAAAGTTAAGTGCAGACGATTGTCAGATCTTACAATATTGTCAGAACTGTCAGTGTTCTGACTATAGCTAACAATTAGCGGACAATTGACATATTTCTTACAATGAAAAATTGTACGTTCACACGGTTGGTAGATTTCTTCCCAAAGTCTGACAATTTGATTGTCAGCTCTTTTTTTATATCTCTTTAACCAACTCATTGACATTTGAGACAGTGAAGAAATTAAATTACAATGACCAATGAGTCTGACAATGTCCTAATCGACTGACAATGATAAAAATTGTGTGTTCAGACGATTGTAAGATACCTGACAATTTTTTGTCAGATTGTCGTCTCACAATGACATTTCTGACAATATTGTCAGACAAAATTGTGTGTTCAGACGATTGTAAGACATTTGGAACAGTTTTTTCACTGACAGATCTGACAATATTGTAAGATCTGACAATCGTCTGTACTTAGCTTAATCCCATCCTTGCGGGTTTATTTTATTATCGGGGTCAGTGATGGAATCCATCACCGGCCTTAAGATCGTTACAAAAAATTGATTTTTGAGTTCTCTGCGAACTGGGTATACAATAATATAAAAATCATAATTGAACTTACCTGTATTTATCCTGAACTTTCTGTTTAATGTCGGCCAAATTTTCTGAAGTAATATCACGTTCCAAATATTCAGAGAGTTTCTCTGTGGCGCTTTCCAAATCTTTTTGGTTGTCTTCGAATATCATGGACTGATTGTTCTTTTTGAGATAATACGCAAATACGTATGTGTACATAAGAGTCTGACGGCATTGACATAGAATATCGACAGCTTTCTTAAGAAATTGAACCTATTTAAAAAAAAAAACTCGTACAATTAAAAAATTAATATTCAATGAAATTAAACCAAAAAAAATAAAAATACCTCGATCCATGACATATTGTGTTGTTGCATCTCTTCCATTTTGTGCTTAACAGAAGCATACAATTTGTTCTCGAACCTCAACGACTGCATGTGGTTAATATAGCGATTGTAATAATGCAGGTACCTTGAAATAAAAACCGAGTTATCCCTAGAAAAGTAATCTGCGTAAAATTGATTGTATCTAAAACTGTGTTATTAATAGGTTTTAAAGAAGCTTTGTATTGTTTTTTTTTGTTTTTTAAAGTTGTTTCATTTAACAATAAGTAATATACCCATTAGACATTTTAAATTATAATGCATAGATCCCAAAATAATCGTATTCATATTTTAGTACATCAATTTTACGCATTATTATATTCTGTGCTACATTTAAAAATGATTATAATATTATGTTTTTGGAGTATTAAAGAAGACCTAATTTGGTACAAGAAATCACCTCGCTAATGAAGATCTCAATTTTTCCTGAGCATCGCGAGCTGCCTTCGCCTCGTCTTCATCGAAGCGATTGCAATTATACCATGAGGATCCATGTGGTTCCCATGAGCCCAAGCAAACCCAACAAAACTCATGTTTGCAATTCTGATTTTTACAAACCATGTGATTGCAACCGCCGTCCTTTTCGATCGTCACATTGCACTTGGGACACTCCTTGGTATTGGCTGCTATCCAATTGGATGTTTCTGAGTCGTCATCACATTTCTTAATCCATTTCCTCAGAAGTCTACATTGCACCGGATCGTGCCAATTCTCACCGCAATCAAAGCAAAACGAGTGACCACACTTGCAGCGCACTGGACGTGCATCTACATATGTGACTTTAACCGCATAGGTGCAATTCACGGACGGACACCAGCGCAAAAGCCGATTGCACAAAACAAAATTATTTGTAATAAGATGCTGGTATTTGACTTTCACCCGGCGATCGGTTACTAATTTGGTAACAGTCCCATCGTCGACCAGTATATCACAGCCATGGGCTGCACACGCAATCGATTGGCCATTTCCTTCGGTAACGATTTTCGTTGTGAGATACTCGCCCCAGCATGTCTTGCAGAAACGGTGGCCACATTCCAGCCCTGTCATTGTCTGTGTTTGAACAAAATTAAAAATTAAAAGAACACAAAAAAAACAACTCAATATGCACATACATTCGGCGGCAGCAAAGTAAAACATATTTCACATTCTTCAGCTACAGAGGTCGATGTCTGTTGCTAGAAAAAAATAAATATTTTACTAAGTAGGAGTAAAATAAAATATTGAGTATTATATCAACACACCTTTGGTTTGTTCACTAAATTTGATTTAATAAACGGATTTATAACATGTGCTTCTCTGAAGAAATCTTCTTGATTGCCATCGAAATATCTTTCCATAAGACGCTCTTTGTCCCATTTGTAGTGATTCAATAAGATTCTAGTTATGGTCCGTGGCAACTGCAATTGACATGAAAATTAAAAATATTATTATTATTATAGTCTAGAATAAGTGCCCATAATATTTTTCAGATGTCAGCGGAATTGTCTTGCCTTAAAAAGAACCGAAAAAAACTTAATGCCTAAGTAGATACTTAAATAAGAATCACCATGGAAATGGTTTGTTTAGCAAATTTTGTTAACATAGTATCTAAAATGTGGCAAAGTATGCCCCTAGCCGACTTTAGACGTGTTTTTTTTTTTTATTTTGTGTTCAAGTAATATTGCGAAATATTGTGAAAAGCATTATTTTTTGTTAAATCCACGGGACCCAGTTTGTGAATATGTCGAAATTTATAAGTTAAATGAATTTTTAATCGATGCGATTTCAGTCACCTGTTTGAATGGTGTGGTTGTGCGGCCAGTCGCACGACTCGAGGAAGCAACTGACCGTACGGCAAAAATCGACTCGTGAAAACCCGGCATAAGGTTAAAACCGCAATGAATGTGTAGAACTCTCCGAGATAAATAAAAAATGTAGGGTTGCCTTATTTTAAAAGTTCGCATTATCTTGACAATCCTTTTGAAAGCACTGACGGAAAATTTTAAACATCTTAATGTTAAGGTGTTATTTCGTTCCCCGATTGTATGGCATGGAAGGCATTTGGAAAATATGTGGTCCCAGCAGAACTCATGGAAGGCATATGGAAGAGATGTGGTTTCAGCAGAATGGAGCTATTTAAAGTCGCTAGTCAACGAAACGCATTGAAAGCCAGCATTATTCGTGTTATTGATATCACTATACATAAATGTTTAAAAAGGGATCGTAAAACTAAGTCCCTACGATGACATTTTTCAGATCCAGCCTAGGGGCATATGCCGAAAGTTATGTTTTAAAACTAATTGTAAAATGTATTCCCTTGATTGAGCACAAGTAAATGGCAGTTTAATGAAATTTCATGTCATAAAAATACTGTCTTAAGAAATTATTGCAGCTGAAAAGTAACAGTCCGTGAAAAATCAAACACAACCTTACATTATTATGGAGTTAGTTCATTACTAATTAATAAGATAAAACAGGTATTCCATGATTTCATGATACCAAACTGGTATACAATTTCCAAAATCTTATTTTTATTCGTCATCTACGGAACACGCTCAACATATTAAGTGCTTTTGAATTCATCAGAAAAATGCCATGCGAATAAAATTAGCTAGACATTACTTTTGCGTTGTATTTCTCTTTGTTATCTCTGTCGATTGAGTGGCATTGAAATATCTGAATTCATGGGCAAATTGGTTCGACGGTCAAGGCTTATTATTATTGTTCTTTATCAAACTCAGTAAATTAAAAAAAAAACAAAAAATTGATCCATCATTATCTGGGCCATATTAATCAACCTAAAAAAATCTTATTTAATGACTTCGAAATGATTCTATGCCCAAGGAGTATAAACCTTCAGTTTAAGCCTGATATGCTGCTGATGCGAAACGAAAAATCCGATATAAAAATCACACAACGAAATCAAACAATTTCGTCGTTTTTCGTTTTGCAGTATTCGATGAACAAAATTGATAACTATATCAGATCAATTGGAGAGGTCTCCTCTCTTTTTTTGCATAGAATTAATTGACTAGACCATTACTTGTGTTCCATTAGAGTTTTATTTGTTTGTATTTTTTGTTTTGTTTTTTTTTCTTAACTGCGTGGCTGATTTCTTTGCGTTTTTTTTTAAATTGATAACACTTCCAATGGGTATTTTTTTCTACGGTTACTGTAAGCATTTTGCTGTTGTGTTAAAGATTAGCAACATTTATTTTCACTTTAAAGGTTATCTTTCCTGCGACGGATGGAATTTCTGCTAAGAGACATGAATATATGGGTGATATAAATGTTGACCACCCTGGCATATAAAACCAGCCAAAAGATGATTCGAACGTGGATGTACGGATCCTAAACAAACCAATACGTATTAAATTACATATTCTGCTGACATTGCAGCAACTCCGAAAGGTTCCAGGAAGGGCAAAAAGAAGATAAAATGTAATGTAATTTTGTGATGAGGTGAATGGGTTGTAATTGGCATAGATTAAGATACCCAAGAAGTGCTTACTACAGGGTTGAACAAAAATCCAAATTCTCAGTTATTTTAACAAAGACAGCCCTGCTTGTGAACAGCAATTATTGCTTTGTTAATTCTTTAAAATACAAAATAGGTGTGTTAGGTACCAGTGTTGTAATAATAGCAACTACGCAACAACAATAAAAAAAATAAATAAAAAGAGTGAACATTCAGCTTCTAAAAATAAAGAAAACGAAATTAAAATCGATTAACAAAAAGCAAAAACAACGACGAATACCAAGTTGTGAACCCAAAATAAAAATAAAAACAAAAGAAACCAACAATACATATTTTTAAAGCAACAACTCTGCTTCTTCTTCCCAAGGCGAACGACATTAATGAGTACCGATGGCACCACTCACTAGAGAAGGAGGAGCACACTAGGCCCGAATTGACATTGTCAGACACTAAGCCCGAATTGAAATTGTCAGAAGTGCCTCAATAGTGTAGAGTAGATGGCTATACTTACATTGACTACAACGTTCACATCATTAATGCAATCGATCATATGCTGAACTATCTGGTCTGTGGTCAACACCTCGTATTGATACTCCTCGGGCTCCTGTTGGCGTTCTTTTGAATTGGGAACGTCCACTTCCATGGCAAAGTCGTCATCTTCATCATCACCGCTCGACACATTGCCAGAGTCGACATTGTCGTTGTCAAAAACATCATCGTCAGAATCCATGGCTGCTGCTGCGGAGTCGCTCGTTTTTTGATTGTCTTTCTGCCTCTTTCAAGGGCTTTCTCTCAACAACGACTATCAATTTATTATTCACAGTGTCCCCGTACTAATTGGTGCTCGAACAATTAATATTGCTTTGGTTAGTTTTCTGTTGCTAATGCCTAGCACAATTCTTCTAGTTTTTTTTTGTGTAATGCACTTGACTTGATACTTTTTTTTCTTTTTCGTGTACAATACATAAAAATAAAAGAAGAGATTTCGTCACTTGACCTTGTTTGGAAATTTTTTTCTTGACTCACCAATTCCAACGAAATGATCACTATTGGGTTTTTTCGGTTTTTTTCTAATTGTTTTAAGATTTTTTTATTATTTTTGTTCACCTGACTCAACGCTGCATTAAAAATGTATCAAAATTAATGGCTTCCGATACTTTTCACGCACCAACAAGACAAATTTGTTCGAATTCGAAGGAGAAAAAAAAAACAAAACAATTTCGTTTTTCTTCACATCAAAAAACTCAACGAGTTGTGCGGTGGGGATTGTTCTTGTTTTTTTTTTCTTTTCTTTTAATTTCCCTCAGCGAAATGTCGATGTTCGTTCTGCTCTCGTTTTTAACTGCTGAATCGAAACGAGACAAAAACAATAGTGAAAACGAAATGTCAAAAACAAAAATCACAATATCTCTACTTTTCTCTTTTGCACTCACTGAATTGCTTAAAACACAGCAAGTTGCATTCGCTTTGGATTGTTGTCCTTTTCTTTGATAAAGCTATTTTCGCAGTTGAATTTTCTAACTGTAATAATGGATAGTTTTCACTGAAAGTATGTTCACATAAGAAAACGGGGCCGAGGACGAGGAAAATATTCAATATTCTTATTAGAAAAAAAATGAAAATGTCTTTTTAGGTGATTTTTTTTTAATTATCCAAAAATCAAGATCGACTCGACACCAAACGAAGTGCAAACTGAACTGCAATCTGCATAAAAATAAATAGAAAACAAAGCAAAGTTGAAAATTTAAGAGCTCATACGTAGTTTCTGGCTTCTTGATTTTTTTTCATTTCTTTGTGTACAAGTGAAAAAATTTAGATATTCCTTTTGTTTAATTTAATAGAATCTTCTATTTAGTTACATTTTCGAATGCACAATTTATTAATTATATTATTGATGCTGATAGAATTTTTTGTGATGATTTTCCTAAAGATGTTTCACTTGATTTTGCTTTTTTTCGCTAAGTTTTTTTACATCAGATCTACAAATAACGAAAGACGGAGTACAGACTACAGAAGCTATTCGCATACACATGAGATATCAAACCGAATAACAAAAACAAAAAAAATTGGGCTTGTTTCTTCTAGTATATGTTTTCAATATATTTCAATATACTTGCCCTCCTCTGTTGAATATCTAATTTTGGTTCGGACGTGAGATGCAGCTATTCCAAATCATATAAGAAATACCAAATAATTGAAGTGAGAGGCAGGAGAAAAGAAACGTAGGATATGTTCACAAAATACTGTATGTTTGTTTTTCGAAGCTAAAGCCCTACTTATACTACGTTTTTACTAGAGCCGAAATGTGATAATTTCGCATATCAGTTTTTTCCTTCGAAAATTATTCATGTCGATTATGAAATCCGCAGTACTGGATCCGCAGTGATTCCCAGTACAGTTATTTCTTTTCACGACAAATGGGTGTGTCCCCTATTACACGATGATTCCTTGCGTCTGACACGGTGTTAAGTTTTGTCCCAGTAGTTTTCTTTTGCAGCCATTATAAAAACTAAACACAAAGTCAAATTATAGTTATTAAAATATGCAACAGAATAATAATATGAAATAAACACATATAACTTATACAGGATTACAACTAGTCAAAAAAAGTAAAGCAAACAATACAAAATACGGATATAGGCTAAGAAGAAACGTCAAAAAGAGTCTCGGGAAACTTGGCCCACGACTCACAGGAAGACCAGTTGTCTTCCGTCTCATATTTTTTCTCTTTTGCACTCATTATGTTCGAAAAGAGTCAGACGCAAAGAATCATCGTGTAATTGGGCTTTTCCAAAAACTATCTTTGTCTTTTCTCCTTCTAATTTTGACAGTTCAAAGCAACAAAAACAATACATGTGAAATCAAACTTGGAGAAATGTAAACAAATACTTTTTTCAGTGCAATGTGGATTTTTAATATTTTCTGTGATTTTTTATATAAATAAGCTTGATAAGTTATTGAAATTGATTGTTTGTTAAATTGCCGTTATAACCATCGTTTTATACGTATTTATTGGAGAACAAACAAGTATTATATTGTACAAATATTTGGTGTTTGTTTACCTTTCTACAAGTTCAGGCCAGCTGTTTCCTATTTTTGTTTTGCTTGTTTTAAATAGACGGCTGGTGGAAAAGCCCAATAGGGGACTTTTCACTTTTATTAATAGGCATGTTCAGGGAAATAAGATCTCGGAGATCTCAGCAATCTCAAGTTACCCTGCACAGGATTCCTCAGCAAAATTTCTTATCTTTGCTGTCAAAACTGTGAGAATAAAAATCTTGGATTCCAAACATTCCAATATCTTTGATTTGTTGTCCAGGAATTTGCTTTGAATATCCACAGTTCCATCAGCAAAATGTCAGTATGTAATGAAAGTCAAATTGTATGAGCTATATCGCAGTAAGCGACAATTGCACATCACGGCGCGGCACTATGCGACAAAAGCCGTGTTTTTTTGCAAGCCCGGGGGGCAACAACAACTAATCCCAGAGAATTCTCGGGGTTTAACTTAAGCGCACAGAAAAACTTGTGAGCCAGTTGAACCTTAAGTACTTCACTGAAAGTGAAACAGCGCCCCCTATCACGGCTTCAAGCATTAAAATGTATTAGATATAGAAACAAGCACTCCGCGTATAATTGGTCTGTTTGCTTGCGAATTTGGACCAATTTTCACAAAATTACACCATTTGCTGTCAAAACCCATAGAAAAATACTCAGTTTTTGGGAAATTTGTTGAAAAAAAAGTTACCAAGCAGGCATAATATATGCTCTAAGGCTAGGCGCGCACCGGAAACTTTTTCGAAACTAAATAGTTTGATCGTTAGTTGCTCAGACATTACGCACATAAGCAACTCCAAAAGTAATCAACGAAATAAACTAATACACAGAAAGTATTTATTCAGTTTTTCTATCTCATAGCACCACCGAAACACCACAGACAGAAAAAAAATATCAGCTGTCAAATCAAATTTTCAAAACAAACTTATGAGAAAGATATATTATAGGGGTATTCCCGATCCGATGCAAACTGGTCTTGCATCATTGCAAAAGTGCAAAGTTTTTTTTTTACAATGGGGGTATTCCCGATCCGATGCAAACTGGTTTTGCATCATTGCAAAAGTGCAAAGTTTTTATTTACAATGGGGTCAGGGTATAGCAATTTTACACTTTTGCATTTTTGCAATGATACAAGACCAGTTGCATCGGATCGGGAATACCCCTAATGGGGTTAGGGTAAAGCAATTTTACACTTTTGCATTTTTGCAATGATACAAGACCAGTGGCATCGGATCGGGAATACCCCTATTATTTTGTGCTGCTAAGGGCCAGTTGTTCAAATATTTAAACCGTGGTTCAGCAATTTTTATCCACCGATTCCGGCGGATTAATTGAGTTTCAACAGTGGTTTACTGTTCAAGTGTGTGATAATGTGTGCGGAAAAATGACATTTGAGTTTTATGTGTTTTTTTTGTTTATCATTTTCTTACTTCATGGGTTTCTCTGATTTTTTGCGTTTATGTTTGATTTTGTTTTTGGAATTAATGAAACTCTCCAAGGATATTTTCCGTTGTGTTTTCGCAAGCGTTTCGTTGTCTGTTTGGAGATCATAGGAAATTTTCGTTTCGCATCAGCAGCGTACTAGGCTTTAAGCAACTTATACATTTTCGCAATCAACGTGTCAAAGAGAAAACCAGTGAATTTTAGATGTAAGACAGTTCTCTTCTCTCAGAATTTTTGATGAAAGGAAAACATTGACTTAATCTTTTTCTCTCTCGCACTTAAAGAAAATTATTCAACAATTTTGTTGAATGTCCGCGCAGTTACCTATAATTTTTTGTGACACAAACTAAGGAACTGGTTTGGGGTGATCGTTCAGTTTGTGTCAAAACACAAACTAATAAATTGCTCGAATTGGCGACTGAATAGTGCTCAGATTAGAAACCAAACAGTTTCGAAACTAGAAGTTGCAAGTGCTCGCCTAGCCTAAGAGTTTCACCGGGTGTGATCTTACCTCTATAAAATTCCGTTTCTTTCTGAATGTATTCATCGATTTCCGGAAGAAATTTGTCTTCTTATTGCTTAACGCGCCATCTGTTTTTCAACATTATGAACCCCAGCTTTTTGTAGTTATGATAGGAATATTTTAAAATAAATTTTAAGATAACATACGTCAACCGTTGACCCAAAGATTTCCTATAGTAAGGAAAATACCTATATATAGCTATTGAGGTATACCACGCAGTCAGTGAATACTGAATAGGTGAAAAAACAGGAATGCAAGCTATTTTGAAAAGCACCTAGCACCTAGTCATGAATTCAGAGATAATCTATCTTTACCTTCCTACTTTAATTTTCTTTAACGTGTAGGTACTCTTAGTTACCTACCTACTTAAGTTACAAGTGATGACGGTCATAAGAAGCTGATTTTGTATGTAGGTATATAGATATAGGTTTAGGTACCTAGGCGGATGCGTTTTCCCCAGGCCCCAGGGTATAAATCCTAATTCCTAGCACAAATAAAATATAGGTACAGTACCTACATATGCATACACGTAGATACATTGGTACCTACACACAATGGGTAGGTTTCATTATATAATTTTCAATATATATAAGTATGTACAATGTATATAGTTTGACCCCTGGCAAGTGGCGGCATTTTCGTCTATCGAATAGTGAAGACCCCTCCGCAGCCATTCACAACAGCTGCCTGGCATTGGCATGTATATCATCTTAGGTATACGTTAACGCTATTACGGTATATCTACCTGTTTGGTCTGTGTTTGTGTATTTCTCTGTTGTACGTCGTTGTGTTGTTATTGTTATCCATTTCGCTCGTGCTGCCGTCGCCGACAATGGCAGCAGAGCCTGGCAAGAGACTATGATATCGTTAGTTATTTGGAAAAGGAAGAGATATGTAGGTACAATGTTACAAAAAAAAACAAAGTGGTGGCCATCGCGTACGATGTACAGAAAACAGATACAGAGTACGTATACAGACTTGCTGATTTTGTTTATATCTGAGCCACTCCCCCGGCCCCCCTCGATCCGCTGCTGCATAACAAAAATGTTTTGTGGCAAAAAAAAACAAGACTGCTGGTAGGTAGGTACATACATATTAACTACACAAGATAGGTATATGTAGCTACCTATATAAGGTATTATGTATACCTTGGTATGGTAGATACATACATATCTATGAAAAAATGCGATTTCCAAGAATTTAATGGTTGGGTTTGAGACTTTTTAGTTCGGAACTGGGAAGTGCGAATTTTGAAATTTGAATGCAAAGGAGAAGAAAGTTTGGTGGTAGGTATCTTATATTGGATTATGCGGCAATGATGAACGTCGTCTTCCACCGGATGTGTACCGAGTTTGCATATGCGGGTGTGCAATGAAAGGGGCTACAAAAAATTATTTTACAGTGTAGGAGTAACCGTTACGGTAACGGTATACGTTAGACAGTACAGTAGGTAGATGACGAATATAAGAAATTCATAGGTAGGTAGGTAGGTACCTACCTACATACAAGAAAAACACATAAGACAGACCTTCCAAAACACACTGCACATTCCCATATTAAGAAATCATCATATAAGAAAAACGTTTGTAAGAAAATTACTGATAGGTAGGTAGGTATGTACCTAGGTAGGTACCTAGGTATAAGAAAATTATTAATCTCAGAATTAAAAAAAAAAAACAAAAAGGTGCCTAGGTAGGTAGGTAGGTATGTCATTTTGCAGATTTTCAATCGTTGAAATAGTGAAAAAAGATAAACTAGGTAGGTAGGTACTTAAATAACAAAATTAAATAAAAGCGAGAATAGTGAAAAATTGCAATACTTTATTAAAAAAAATATTTTATGTAGGTATGTAGGTAAATACACTATCGTAGAATACTTTAAAATTGATATTTCATAGCATTTTGTTATAAAAAAGGCAAATTTGTTGAAAATACAAACATCCTTTGAAACGCCTAACTGTCAAAATTGAAATTCTCGCCCAGGGTCAAATAAGCTTTTGTTCGTGATTGCAAGGCATTGAGCGCCTTTAGTGAAGAGTAATTTTACTTACTTACCTAGGTACTTATGTGGAACATGATACACAGTGAAATGAACAAAAATTGCACTGCTTATTACCTATAGGTAGGTGTTTTACGCATGTAGTTTTATGTTTTTTAAACATTAGAAATTTTTAAGCGGAGGCATACCTACCTACTAACAATGTGAAAAAATCAACAGAATTTCAAAAAAGTGTAACGCCGAGCAGAGAAAGAGGGCGAAACGTCAGGGGAATAGACAAAATTATTGCGTTCATGCTTTGTCTGGTCTGAGGAAACAGAATACAAAGAAGATGATTAAACGGACAACAAAAAAAGGAGAAGTGTTCGTAGGCAGGGATGGCCACTACATTTTTCACATTTGCTACGTAGTTTATGTAGTTAATAAGGGTATTCATGCAACGTCTTAAACTTTACGATGTCGTAAAATCGTCAAGTTTCCGACACACGTTTCATGAAGGCACCAAAAAACATTTTGCGTAAATGTGGTAAACGATATGGTAAACAAATCAGCTGTTCGTTAAACGTCAAATAGCTTAAAACATTTAATTTAATTTTAACATTCGAAAAATTTGTCATCCTCAATTTAAAAATGCCCAAAATAAACCAAAAAAGTTAATTTATACAATTGTATAAACAAATTGCTTTCCATGAACTATTAATTCTTGAGTTATTTGGCAAAAATGTACCTAGGTATGTGTTTTTATTTTTGTGATCAACATATAAATGCATGTGTGAATGCATTTGTGTTTGTGTAACTCACACTATTTTGAAAAAAACCTCATTTTTCCTCGATATGCCCGTTCCTCTATTTCTTCTTCTAAGGTTACGAGAGTTTACCATGTTTACGATGTTTACCATCTTCGTTTAAGACACAAATTTGTGTCTTAAAGTTTAAGATTTGTGTGAAAAGATTTCCCATACAAATCTTGACAGTTCGTTTACGACGTCGTAAACTTTTAGACGTTTACCACGTTTACGATGCTTTTCCGACGTTGCATGAATACCCTTAAATGAAACAAATTGTAGCAAACTTAAGTTTCAAATATCAAATGATCTGTCAGTTGTAACTTTGAAGCTTGAATTTTGAGTTAAAATGTTCAAATTTTTATTGAAATTTTATTATTTCTCTAAATTTAATTTGTATGTAGGTATATGAAAACGTAACAATTTGTAGAAAAAGAGGCGTGTAGTTTATTAAATTAACTACGCGTAGTTAATGATGTAGAAAATGTAGTGTAGTTAATTCGGCCAACACTGTTCGTAGGCTTTCCAATTTGTATGTGAAGAAGAGTAAATTAAAAAAAAAGAATTTATTCAAAGTTTTAAAATACATAAATGGCAAATCGGGTAAATTTTTTATATTAAAATCATTTTTATGATTCAGAAAAGGTTAATCCAGTAATCATTTATATCAATAATATGAAACCCTTATGTACGTTCATTTAAATGAAGGATTTTCAGATCATAAATGAGTCATTAAAATCATTCAAATCGGTGTCTAAGAGCGTAGGTTAAAGGATTTAAATTGAATCATAATAAATAAGTGAATTCCTTTTTCCGATTCATTTATGATTGATTTGAGAATGAAAATGTTTGCTGGCACGATGATAGAAAAATTTGGCTCAACATTTTAAACAGTTTAAGCAATAAAACCGACTCTAGTTAAAGCATTCCTTTAGTTTAAAAGTAGAATATTTCGCTGAGCGACTTTATGTTTCAATGCACTTTATTGGCACCAAAGACAAGACTGATTCGGATTATTGCAAGGCGATGTGATATGATTTATTTTAAGTCACACATATAGGTATGTCAACCTGTATATTATTTTATATCACAATATTTTTCACTTTTTTATTTATTAAATAAACACGACTGTTCTCAATTTAAATATAAAATTTGAATAGAATATCTATATTTTTTCACTTATTTTATATATTTTTTATTTACCTTTATTTTTTGTCGTTTTTTTTTTATATATTTTACCTACCTAGGTACCTACTTCAGTAAACAAACACAGGTCACGATGTATTTTATTTTTATTGTTTTCATTTTGAACTAATTTGTTCACCTTTTCTTATTATTAGCTATACCTACCTAAGATCTATAGAAAGAACTTTTCCGAAATGATAATTGACGATCCAAACGAAACTATAGGTAGTCGCGACAATGACCCTTTATCATTACTCCTTTGTAAGAAAAATAAATAAGGACGAAACCAACAAAAAATCCTCATAAGGATCCACCAAGATTCAAAAAACGAGAAGATCTTTTTTAAATTTCCTTGTCCGCACTGCGCACTCAGATTTATGAAGAAAAATTTATGAAAACTGAGTGTTTTTTTTTCTTTTTTGGGCACAGAGAATAAAAATCTCTGCATCTCCCTCGTAACTTTTTATTCCTCTTACTTGGTCCCCTTCTCTCCTAAAAACTGAAAGTTGCTGGAAACGGAGTTTCCTTGTGTGAAAGGGGACTAAAGGTAGAACTAGAATAAGCGGTAGCTGTCGGAAGCTAGTGTCAAAACCGAACGAAAAGTTGCTTTCCAAAACGTCAAATTCATGTCACCCATAATGCACTTGAGTGGTTGGAAGTGATTTTTTTAATTTTTGAAGCTAGCAAGTCCACTTACGAAAGTGCGGTCGGTGAGCGATCCCACGTCTGAAGTCAAAAGTTAACGAAAACTAAACGAAAAGTTCCACTTCGAAATTATGTGCGCGTCATATGAATTTCTTGTTTTCGCTCGGTTGCGTACAATATGTTGGTACTAATGTAATTTGTTCGTTTATTTCCCTGGAATAGCCACCCACCTTCCTATCAAAATAGAAACATGCTTAAACGGGTATGTAGGTAGGTATTTGATGAAACAAAATGGGTAGGTAGCATACATTACATATCCATATGTAATATAGGTAGCCAAACAAAAGATGCAAAAAAAATAAAACAAACAGAAATTAGAAAATAATATAAAGTATCTATCCCACCTACCTAATACCTATACCTACTAAGCACAAACACGAAAATCATGATAATCTTGTTTGTGACCTAGGTTATGTATGTATGTAGTATGTACCTATCCAGGCAATCTTTCTGTAGTTATTCCGCAAAGTGAAGTTAGAGGGAGAAAATGTAAATATACACAAAGAAGCTTTGTTTTGTTATTGCATGATACATCTAGGGACAGAGATATATAAAAAAAAAACACGAACGAGACCCGGAGCCATCTGTTGTTGTTGGAAGTTGGAACTGGTTAGGTTACTGGGATTTGATATCTGTCTCCGTCTGTTTGAATGTTTGTTGATTTTTTTTTAAAAGACTGGGAGGCCCCGGTTAATTCAAGCGTGTAACTCTGTCGTTGTTTCTGTTTTACTAATACTATATAGCCTAATGTGGTGTGCGGTTTCCGATGTGCTGTTGATATCAAGGTAGGTAGGTAATGTATGTTTGTAGTAATATTTTTATGGTATACATAATTATGCCTATGTAGGTATGTATATAATTGATAATTGAAGTATCTATCTATCTACCTATAGGTATAAGTATGTAATTAATGTAAAATAAATAATAAATTGATGGAAAGTGAGTCAAGAACTCAGCTGACTAATTTGTTTTCACTGCAAGTGTACTGTGTAGGTACGTCCTACCTAGGTACCAAGTACCAATACCTACCTACGTATTATTTTACGGATAGGTGCCTATGTACAAGAAGCGTATGTATGTACCTAGGTAGGTAGGTAGGTATACAATGTAGGTACATCGTGGAAAGCAGTTTTAATTAATGTTGGTACCTACCTATGTAGGTACATATCTGTTACTTTTGTCCGAAATGATAGGTAGGTACCTACCTAATAAAATTCCGTTACAGGTTTGCAGCGAAAAACTCAGATAAATTGAATTTTGATGTTTTTCGAGAATATTGTGCCCCATTTTCCATACAGGTAGGTACCTAGGTATACCTATCTACTTCCAAATAATATTAATTATGGTAGGTACACCTACCTACCTACCTACAAATCAAAAAGAAAAACCATTTTTTACCTAGGTACTTACTTTTAACATTTTTCACACTTGCGTTCACAAAGTAGGTACCTACATAATATTATTATTTATATAATAAAATATTTTATTTATCAAATACCTATATGCCTTTGTTTCTAATATTTGAAGAAATTTTTTAAAAATAATGTAGGTAGTTTTAACTTGTTAAACTTAACTGTTTGAGAATAGGAAACCAATTTTTGTCGAGTTTCAGCTTCTTTTTTTTTATATACACTTACGAATTTTTATATAGGAATTTGTTGGAAAATATATTGTCTTCAATTTTGAGTACCCAACATTCTGAAAAGAATTGATATTCCTAATTTCGAACACCTTATTTCATAGTGTTCGAAATTATTTCATAGTGTTCGAAATTGGGAAACCGCAATTTTCCATTAGATTTCCTATTTTCGAACAACAAAATATTATGTGATTCTCATATCATAGGCCACTAAAATGAATCGACAAAGAAAATACGATGAGTCCTTGTTAGAAGTTGCTAAGAGATAAAAACAATTCTATGAGCAAAAAAGCCTGCCATAATTGTATGCTTTGTTAAAATTAACATCATTCATATATAATTTTTATTTTATTAAAATTGAATTAAAAAGTTCAAACCACTTAAATATTATATGAAATGGTTTTAAATTACTTTTTATCCGAGAAGAGTTTATATAATACGATACTTGTGTTCGGAATAAGGAAACTCTTCGTTCGGCATTGAGAAACAAGTGTTCGATAACAGGCAAAAATGGTTGGTTTAAATTTAATCTCATTTCTTTTTTTAATGATAATTTTTATGAGAAAAACTACTTCAACCATAAAAATATTTGAGATTTTCTCTCAGAATAAATTCATATTACAGTTCTAAACCCGATCAAAGTATTTTGTACAACATGTTTTTTCTTCAAAGTCCGTAAACTGTTCGGTAACCGGTGCCACGACCCTACCTCCTTAGTTGTAGTAAAAATTTGGGAGTTCATACGCGTATGTCTGTCAGGTTCGGAAGTCCGGCGGCTATGGTAAAACTAATAATAAATTAATGTCTTCAATGTATGGCCAAATTATAATATAGTAGCCTTCTTTGATCCACAGTCGTGCCTTACATTTACATAATTAAAAATTATACCTATTTTCGATTCTGAATTAAATCTGTAGTTACGTTACGAACACAGTTTTGAAAATTACCTTTTTTATTTTTTATTTTAAAATTAAATACCTACATATACCTACCTACCTAATCAACACTCTTTCTATATATTTGCGTATCTACCAACATGTACGCCACTGTATTTTTTAAGATAATAATTCGAAAAGCAATACAAACGTTTTTTGCGTAGCTATGTAGGTATGCACTTTAAAAAATAATAACAATTTAGTCTTATCTGGTTATTAACTTTAAGGTGTCGCTGTCCATGTTGTGTACGGCTGTTTGAGATTGAGTTAAAAATAAATAAATTCAAATAATTTAATTACATATTAGGTACCTATATCGAAAGAATAAAGTATTTAGACAGGTAGGTAGGGTATTTGAAAAACAAACGGACACAGCAATATTCACCTCTATCGGAATAATTAATTTGTGTTTGTTTTCAGTCACTCAGTCAACAAAATATTATGGACTTTGAAGAGCAATTAGTTGTTTTAGAATTGAAAAATGGTTGGACAACTGATATGCGCATACGTTCATACAATTTGGAATTGGATAGCTGGGAATTAAAAAAATTACCAAGTATATGGGATGATAGACGTGATTTTGGAGTGACTTTGATAAGTAACACAATGATTTTCGCCGGAGGATATATACAAGGAAAAGAAAATGCTATAAACGAAGTTCTTTGTTTAAATCTACAGAAAATGAAATTCAGTGAAAATGCACCGATGTTACAAGCACGAAAGAATTGTGCACTTGTTGATCTCAATGATGATTTATATGCCGTTGGGGGGCTTGTTAATGAAGAATGGTCGTTTTCAGTTGAGAAATATAATTTTGCTTTAGGAAAATGGCAAGCTGTTGCACCTTTCATGTCACTGATGAAATTCGTCACCGCAGCTGATCTTGATGGATTTTTGTACGCCATTGGTGAGTTTTCTCCTTCTATGGAATGTTATGATCCTGCTTCCAACCGTTGGTCACGAAAGGCTGCTCCTAATTCGAAATTAAAAGACGTTAACATTATTGGTTTTGCTGGCTTTTTGTACGCAGTTTTTAGAGGTTATGATAATGGAATTTCTAATTGCACCATGGAAAGATATGATCCGTCAAAGAATATTTGGGAGACAAAACAAGCTCCTCGGTATGGCAAACATTTCTCTGTCCTAAAAAATCGACTTTTAAATTGTGGCATAATAGATTCGAAAAAGAACGAATACGTTGTAGAAGAATACAACCCAGAATCTAACGAATGGAAAATACTCTCACATTTCTCACCATTAAAAGATTCTTAATCTGTTCTGTGATTACTTTAAAGAAATAAAACAATATCTATTGAATATGTATACCTATGTATATAATTAAGAAAAGCTTTTTGCTCTTTTTAATAATTATAATGTAGTTAAGTATTTAAAATTTGTAAATAGGTAGGTATAGTCGTTTCAGGAAAATGGGTTATGAGCAGTTAGGTATGTTATGTAGGTAGTTATAGGTATACCTAAAACTTTGTAGGTATACCTACTTACTTACTTTGTCTATGAATAACCATACATTTAAGGTTGGTCTTCAGAAATTACACATTTTATAAATAGGTACCCAGAAAGGTAAAACGTTTATTGCTTTTCAAATAATGACCATTATCTAAAATTACTTATATTACTACTTATATATGTAGGTATTAACAATGTTCTTGTTTGCGTGTTGGGGCAACAAATTTGAATCATCATTCCCCTTTCGCCTCTCCTTAAAACAACAGCACGTAATATTTGGCTGCATATATAGGTATTCCACAATTTACATGTATGCATCTATATACATACATACTATCTATATAGCTTATCTACACTTTGAGGTTTTACATTATTTACTTTCAAATTAGTGAAAGAGATCAGATAATAAACTCCACAATAGCACGTACCTATACCTATAGCTATATAGTTACATGTCTAGGTACCTATATCTAATTATATATATATATTATATGCTATTTGTTACTATAAATGGGAAAGCTTTAGAAAAGTTGAGAAAAAGATGAAAAAAAAACAATCTCCTCCAGCTCAGTTTTATAATTTTTTTAATAAAAACTATGAACTTTATATACAGGTACCTAATACCATGTACAGTACACACCACACACATTTGTTTTAATTATGTGTTTTGGTTGTTTATAGGTAGGTATAGCTTTAGGTATACCTATGCAGTTAAATTCGTATACTTACGGTGATATTGGTGTAAATACATTTTTCTGTTATAATAATTGAGATCAACAGTGCAGAAAGAGTTATTTTTCTTTCAGTTTTACTTTTTTTTTAAAGGTGAAATCATTCTTGAGTAGATATACCTATATGGTAGGAACATACATATATGTATATACAGGGTGATTTGTTGCATAAGGTGTGACAAAAAGCTAGGGCATGTAGTTTGGACTTAGACAAGAAAAAAATCGTATGGAAGTGGGTCTATTTTCCCCCGTTTAGGCGGGAGGGGCAAGTTTCAAAAAAAAACACTAAAAACAGAAAAAAAATATAAAAAAATAAGGGTTAAACCTACAGAGTCATGCTATAGCATTATGAAAAGCCAGAAATCATTTTTTTTATTTTTATTTTTAAATAAAGTTGTTCGAGTGAATAGTTTTTGAAAAATTTATTTTCAAAATCAAAATTTTGAAAAAAAAAAAATGAATTTTTGTTTTAACTATTTATTTTTTTCAAAATTTTACGTTATTATAAGTATTATTTTTTTTCTAATATTTTGCTCTTATTAATTTTTGATCAAACACAAAAAACCGGATGTCGAAATGTTTTGTAGTTTTTGAGACAATCAAAAATATCAAAAACTAGTTTTTTCTAGAAAAACCTTTTATTTTAGTTTTTACGTTATTGGATTCTTAGGTGAATTTACGAAAAAAAGGATTAACACTTTCTTTTTGCTATTTTTTTTATTATCAGTCTTATATAAGCATACAATAAAGTGACAAAGTACTGGATTAACCACATTTCACACATGGGAACACCTGCGTGAGAGCATTGAATTAAAATTGACCTGTCATTTCCACAATTTACATCACTGGAGTAACAGCAATCCGCATAACAAAAAACAAACCAAATCTCAATACCGCTTTGGCTTGGTATTGTTGGACGAACAGTTATTGGACCACGGTTCCTGAATTCAGTCATAAATGGAGAATCCTATCTGCAGTTACTATCTGCCCGATTTGATTGACAACGTTCCCTTGGCCATAGCAGACAGTTTAATCTACCAGCAAAATGGAGCTCCAGCACACTACAGCCGCACTGTAAGAAACTGGCTTGATGACCATTTTAGACTTTAGTGAACGTTAGGTAGGAAGAAGAGGTCCCACATGAATGGCCACCTAGATCACCAGATTTAACTCCGTTAGATTTTTATGCTTGGGGATTCATGAAGAACTATGTGTACGAAGAGGAAATAGAATCTTTGGAACAACTTCAACAACGGATTGAAGGAAAATTTATCAAGTATAAATTTATGTGCAGCAATATAAGAAAATTTGTTATAATAAGCGTTAAAAAATTAAATAAATAGCAACTATGTATTTTTATCTGAATATGCATTTATTTTTTATTTTTTACTGATTTCAAGATTAAGGAACATTTTTTTTTCTTATTTCGCAATTGAATATGTATTTGAAATTTTGATTTTGAAAATAAATTTTTCAAAAACTTTTCACTCGAACAACTTTATTTAAAAAATAAAATTAAAGAATGGATTTCTGGCTTTTCATAATGCTATAGCATGATTATGTTGGTGTTACCGTTATTTTTTAATATTATTTTTTCTGTTTTAAGTATTTTTTTTTTTTGAAAATTGCCCCTCCCGCTTAGGCCCGGTGCACACATGCGTTTTTTTGACGCTGCGGTGACGCAGCGGTGCCGCTCCGTGTATCCGGATATTAAGCATTATACACGGATCTTTATGACACGGATTGGTTTTTGATTTTTATCTTTTCAAGGGGTTGGTTTACAAGATAATGGCTATTATAGATTTTTATTTTTGGTGAAAAATTTGAATTTCTAGATACCGTTAGGCGGATAAAAACACAGTTTTACAGTGCCTTCAATTATCAAGTAATTAATCTTGAGTATCTGCATGAATTGATTGGGTTGGCGCAAGTAAATAGATAAAGTAACGATTATTTTGATATATCAAACGTTATTGTACGAGCTACACAAACATCACAATCTTAAGTTTAAATCAAATGATAAATCGAAAAAATCTTATAAAAATTCCCTGCTTGGTCGATTGCCAACTATCATCCACCAGTGAGAGAATTCCGTTATTTTATGTATAAGCCTTCAAAATCGACTGATATGGTTGCCTTAGGAAGCTTATAACTTCGGTTTTAATTTTCGGATCTTCAAGATTAAGGTCTTAAAATAAAGGTTAAGGCTAAATAATTGTCGTATTCAAATTATTGGGGTGGCGTAACAAATTGCATACTAAATGGTTGATTGAGTCTGTCGTCTATTTTATTTTCACTTTTACAATTGCAAAAGTTGATGAAAAAATTAAGAATTTTGAAAATAACATTCTACAAAACTTATTGCTGCTTTCGCTTAGAAATTTGTGAGTTATTTATATTAGCAAATTCAACAGGAGAGAGAGTAGGACAACTTAATTCCATTCGGTTGTTCACCAAAAAAATCGATTTTTAAAGAAAAAAGTTAAATGATTCTCAATTTAAATCCAGTAACAGATACGACTACGCTGTTGTATTTTTATCAAAAAAATTCCATAAATTTGGCGTTCTATAGTGATACATAATTGGTTTATTTAAAATGTACGGATCTTCGGATACAAGGATTCAAATCCGGATATTATAAGAACACGTGTATCCGTGTTTTTAAATATCCGTGTATAAAAGGGAGCTCTAGTAGGTACATACCTATAATACCTATACCTATACCTATATACATAGGTTGGGTGACTTTAATATTTAATTTAAAATTGATTCTTCTAAACAACGGTCCTTAAATTTAAATGTTTTTTAATTAAGGTAGGTAGGTATCTATGTAATAGTCCTACCTAAATATATGTATATTAATATGTACCTATAAATAGGTACAGTATAATCTCAGAAAGATGAACGGTTCTAAAAGATGAACAGCTCGGAAAGATGAACGGAATATTTTCACTTTTCAGTGTTCAAAAAGATGAACGGGTTGAAATTTAGTACTCGAAAATATGAACACTTTATTCCCAACATAACTTTTTACTTTTTCTTTGCATTTAGTTCCTCCTGAACAATACTTTTGAGCTTGTTTTAATTTGTTATGTAAATAATTTTTAATGTCTTACTATATCTTCTTCCTCAAATATAATGTTGATGCTCGAAAAGATGAACAATTTGAAAAGATGCACGGGCCCTGTTTTATATCTGTTCATCTTTTCGAGATTCTACTGTACCTCAAAAGTTGAATTGATTCCTATAGAGGGCCGTAACTACTAACAGCAATATTCTTATAAATGAGGGGTCTTGATATAAAAAATATTTAAGAAACCTATATATTTCTTGCTTTAGTTTTGGCGTCATTAAGCCTCGTTCCGATAAGTGCCCCTCTTTCCACGAACCTTCAGATGCATATATTAAACAGAATCAAATTCACTTCTAGTTTTGCCTTAACCTTTTGGGTCAAAAGTGAAAAAACGGATTATTAATTAAAAACAGATTCTTCATTAAATCCAAGATGACAACTTAAACTCCAGCACAATTTTCCCCAAAAACATCTAACAGGTACATAACTATGCTTCTCATGATCATGATTAGTGAAAACAAAGTGTAGACTTACCTACGATACAATTTTTTTTTCTTTTTGAAATGCCTGACCAAGAATTTTAAATAGGTATACAGACCAAAATTTAAAAGCATATTAAAGGAGGATAAATATTTTGTTATCTTAATCAATTTTTTTCAGACCAACCATTAAAAATAATAATACTTTTTTTTTGTCACACCCTATTGTACACATATGTATATGTAGGTATGTAGGTATGTACATAAATATCAATTTTTTTATATTGACCTCAAAATATGAAGTATCTGGTTACAATATTATTTTAGATGTAGATAGTTAGGTAAATATACTTAGCTTAGCTTAGGTATACCTAGGTATATTTGTATCTGCATTTCGTTGCATTTTCTTATATTATAGCTTAATTATAAATCTAAAAATGCAAGAATGCACATAATACCAACTGAATAAATTGTATAATTTTTCATGGTTGATGTGCTGTTTAAATAAAAATATAAATGTATACCTACCTACATACATCCACGCAAATTATAAAACAATCTCAAGGGTATCTTTGTAACACACAGTCTACATATTATATGAAAATCTTATGTAAAATAAGTATGTACATATTTAGGTACATTATGTGTACCTATATATACAAAATATAGAACTGTCTATTTTTAAATTTGTATCGTGGACTATGTCAAAATGACGTTATGCCTGAAGTATACGCCACACGCATATATTTTTTTTTTTTTAACCGCAATTCGGAGTTACTTTGAAATAAAAAAGAATATTTTCCAATAAAAGTTGGTATAGATACTAGCAGCTAGTATACCAGCTTAACTTACCTGTACACCTTGCAATACCTATTAGGTATGTAAATATATGTACCTACCTATATTATTATTGAATCTTTAAATATTTCAGAATCTTTTAAGAAATAGTAAAAGATACACATTAGGTATTTAGATACCCTTGTTGATTCGTATCAGGTGAACGTTGTCATAGCATCACTTATGTAGTCAGTCACGATTTTCTTTTGGTAGAGTGGGAGGGGAAAATTAAGGTACTCATTTTCTTTCCAGAGATGTACACGTTGTCTAGGTAGATACCTTTAGTTTCCACCTTATCGCTTCTTCTTGCCCAAACTCTTTGGTCTACCTATAAGAGATCTTAAAGTTTTTGTTAGGTGAATAAGTAAGTAATAAATAGGTACTATAATATGTTAGGTATACCTACTATATACGTACGGGATTTAAGTTTCGTTCTTAATTTATTTACATATAGTTAGATATCTATAAATTACTATAGGTATAAATTACCATTATTAAGAATAAGGTTCATTTTTTACAGTTAAATTTTGTTGTTTACGCATTATGGTAGACAATTCATTTAGCACGCTAATTTTAAATCCAACTTTTTGCAGTCTATTCATGTTTCTCATTTCTGGTAAAAGAGATAGAAGAAAACATCTATCTGCATCAATACATTCATCATTGCTTTGATGTTTTTTCTCAAGAGCCACTGGAACATATTCTTCATCATCGGGCTCTGAACTAATTTGCAAATATCTTTTTGCAGCTGTTGATGGAGCTGATAGAGTTACTTCATTGTCGTCCGGTTCGGGAAATTGTTCAGATATTATAAATTCTTGAATAGGTATATCTTCGCTTCCGCACATCGATTCATTTTCATTTTGAGTAAGTTCGTCATTTTGGCATTCAAAAGTTTCCGTTTTTTGTAATGCTATTGGAGGAATGTCCATTTCTTCTGTTTGTATTGAGGAAGTACTGGACAAAAATAAAACAAGTAGTTGTGAAGATAAATTAAATACAATAACTAGTAATTTCATGTTTTGTAATATGTAATATTTCCTCCGTGGGTTGGAGGTAAAATACATAATTTGAAAGACTATATTGCAATATATTTTGTTTTAACTAAAACAAAAAGTCAAATTAAACTTCGATGACAAGATTCTAATATAAATGGTGCGTTCTTTGTATAATTTCTTTCTTTTTTTACTTTTACTAATCAACCTGCCAGTACGATGATAAAGTACCCAAAAAACTCGGCTCTGCATTTATAATGCCTGTCTGTATGTTCTACGGAGTACGGAAATTCAAAAAGTCCTAAGAAAAAACATTTTTTTTTTTCGTTGAAATAGGTACTCAAACCTACGTAGAAACTAAGTAACGTATGTAATTATAAAATTTATTTTTTACAAATAGTAAAATCGGGAATTCTTCAGCAATTTCATACTAACTTTATGCTCTTAACGTGCCGAAGATTTGATGATTTGTAGGCTTGTCTGATTGTGCGATTTATCGCCAAACAGACGATTAGAAATTTCATTTGGCGACACGAAAATCGATTTGGCGATGTAGGTACCACCAAAAAGGCGGATTTTCAAAAAAATTACATAAATTACTTTATGTTCAAGGAAGATTAAAAACAATTTTCAGCTTCTTGAGACCTTAAATAAAGCCTAGTACGCTGCTGATGCGAAACGAAATTTTTCTGTGATCTCCAAACAGACAACGAAACGCTTGCGAAAACACAACGGAAAATATCCTTGGAGAGTTTCACTAATTCCAAAAACAAAATAAAACTTAAACGCTAAAAATCAAAGAAACCAATGGTGTACGAAAATGATAAACAAAAAAAAACACAAATAAAACTCAAATGTCATTTTTCCGCACACAATAAATAGTCTGTATAATTAAATCAGTGCGAAAAAGGAGCGGAGACTTCTCAAAATAATCTGCTACAATTATAAATTTCGCTCTTCGAACAGAGTACTGCAAAACGAAAAGCAGAACGAAATTTTCCGTTTATGATTTCGTTGTGTCATTTTTGTATGGGATTTTTCGTTTCGCATCAGCAGCGTACTAGGCTTAAATGAAAAAAAGGTGTCACTTGGGGCATGGCAGGAGCAGTAAAAACTTCACATATCTAGGTAAAGTACCTATGAAAAAAAACTTTAAGGATGATGGGTCAAACGGTAACATAGTCAAATAATTTTACATAAATAAGAATATACCTACCTACATACTAGAATAAATAAGACGCTGGATAGGGCCTAGTGGGTACGTTATCTATGCTCCTAAATTAGAATTAACTTTTATCTAGTAGGTACTAATAAAAACAAGGGAGGTAATACACACGAAAAGAATGCTCTAAAGAAGCAAAATCACAGCTTTTTTTTAGAAAAATGAAAACAAAAAAGTCATAATCAAAGCGCTTCTCGTTGATTCACTTGGGCACCTGAGGAGCTGCACATTTGTATTTGGTAGTTAGTAGATAGATAGGTAAAGGTACATATTATGTATGTAGGTACCCACTACCCACCTATAATAATTAATTCAAAAAATTTTTAGATAGGTATAGCTAATGTTAAAATAACGCTACCTACTGCTAAAATTCATAATAAGATATTTAAACTAAAATAATCTTACTCACTTATTTTGTGCAAGTTCTTCGCCTAAAAATTCATCAAGCAAATGTGAATACACATATTGTCTGCCATTCCATTTTTTGCTTCCTTTTTTGTAATAATCTCGAATATTTTTCCATTTTCGTTTAACTGCTTGTACTCTTTCGCTCTTCTCATCAACATTCAGCTGTTTCCAATTTGGAAATAAATTTTCTGCCACCTCTAACCATTGTTTGGCACGAATGCCTTTTTCTGATGGTTTTTTGTATCCAGGGGTCCATAACATGGGTTTTTTTCTAACTTCTTTAATCAATGCTGATGATCTAAACATTTTCTTTTTATAATTATGTTGATATAATTTGGTATGTTGTACTTTTTTGTTGAATAAAACTTCTACATAAAAGCATTCGAACCGAAAAACGACCAAACCACTTTGAAGTTTGTTATTTGACTGCGGAATATTCCTCTTGTGCGATATCAACAAAGGCTGACTAGGTTATTCGAAACGGAATATTTTGATCTACCCTTGTTGCTGCACGACGAGAAATGAAGCGTGTTTTGCGTCGCATTGCAATTTGCTCAAATAAAAAAAAAATATGTGTAAACAGTAAACATTCAATAAATATACGTAAAGTATGTTCATATGTATGTACGTAATGCAGGTACCTATGTATGTATGAATATATACATATGTAGGTGTAAGTAAATGTGAATATATTTTACCTAATCCAAGTAAAGAGTAATTTTCCGCATCACATTTACCACACAGTAAGGTGATACTTACGTACATATGTACCTACGTAGGTTAAATAGTTTTATGTAAGTAGGTAATACCTACTAGATATGCATAACGATAACTGAAATTTGTAGGTATGTATCTATAACAATACTGGAATATGTTAGGTATTGTTTTAAATTTGAAGGAGTTTTATAGGTACTAGGTATCTACATATGTGTTTTTCTAAGAATTTTCGGTTTTTAATAGGTAGGTACCTATCTCCCAGAAATTTAACTACATAGGTTGGTTAATTAAAAAACAAATAAGTACCTACAGTAAAATCCCCTTAAATATGTACTGTTTAGTGAACAACCGTAATTAAAGGACATATGTATTAAATTTACATAAATTCATACATATTAGCTGCATTTTATTATACACATGATCTGATCCGGATCAAATTTTAACACGTAAATACAAAAACAACACGTAATCCTGCTGTTTATCTGAATCTATATTTCATGACCCAAAAACTAGTACCTTTTTATTACTACTATTGTAAGGCAGTGTAAACTGCAGTGCATAAAAATATAAAAACGCAATGAAAAAAGAGATAGTTACATACCACTAGCTGATCTGATCTATAGATCACATTACGTGGATAATAAAATACAGCTATTGTGCACAATACACATATCAAAGGTAATTGGTCTGTTTCTTTAGCTCACAATACTACCAATTTTGACCAATTCTATAGTTCAATTTAATTTTTTGTATATTTGTATATGGACTTTGACAGAACTTTGGGCTAAAATGGGTAAAAAGAGGCAGTTTTGGGAAGTAAAGAAACAGCTAGACCTAATATCACCAGCGTTTTCATTTTTGTTCAGTTCTGCGCATCTGTCAAAATCGAGGTATTAAGCCTAGTACATACTTCCTCGTGAAGTGAACAACCATCAGTGGAGAAAGTGAATTTTTGACACACGCTCACGGGTGAACAAAAATGCAAATTCGTATGGATTCAAAACATGATTCACAAGTATGTACTAGGCTTTATGGTGGTAAAATGGTGGATCCCCTTTCCTTGTCTAATTTCAATATTTTGTTGTTGTTTTAAATGATGCGCGTTGAGTTCCTGTGGGCACTCGAACAGCCATTTTTAATTTTTTGACATTTTCAAGTTTGACAACCTACGCAATATATTGGGTGCGTTCAATCGATTACGTTTTACATCTGAAATTTCAGATTTCTGAATTTTTGGAGCTTCTGATTGGCCAGCTGTCATAAAAAGTTAGATGACTTTTAGTGACTTTTAGTTACGTTTAGTTACGTTTCATCTGAATTTTCAGACAAGAAATTCTCACCTGAAAATTCAGTTTGTGGTCGGGGAAGTGCCAAAAGCACACATAAAAGCTGAACTTTATAATTTTCGTCTTGTTGGTGGGTGATTTTTTTAGTTTTCGTCATGAAAATCCAATACTAATTTAAATGAACGAACTTTTTGTTTATTGTTTACTGAATTTCAACAATTTTTTATATTGATATTTAGAAAGTTTTTCTAGAAATTTGTAGGGCATACATATCAATAAAAAAACTTTCAATGAAAATAATAAAACCTATTGCTGATTTAGTTGCATATAATTTCACCTCACAAGTACTCACGGTCAATGTTTAATATACGAATATAATTAAAGTTCTATTTTATTTCGCTTAAATGTAAATCCTATAGGTAAATGCCGGAATTTGACACAATGACTTTCGACTGACATTTTAGATTTTTTTTGCGTTCAACGACATAAATTCAGGAATCTGAAAATTCAGTTTTTTAGATTTTTATTGAACCCACCCATTATCTTATAGATTTGTGTACTGTGGCTATCGTGTACCTATGCATGTTATATTCTATAGAAATAATTTTGTAAATAATAGTAAATCTTTTTAGCAGACACTCTTAGCGAAAACAAAATTTCGGTCCCGAAGCCAAAAAATTCCATACAAAAATGACTCAACGAAATCATAAACAAACGCTGTTAAAATACAAAAAAATGCCAATTTTCAGGAGTAAATGAAGAGCCCTGATGGCTGATATCATACCTATAGTTACCTCTAGAGATTTGATCAAAGTCCAAAATTGGACGCACTTTCTAATATGTAGGAATTTAACCATTTTCGAAAGTCCAAGAATAAACTAAAAAACTTAATTAGAATAAAAAATCTAAATATAGGTATGTAATTTAAAGAAAAAAAAGTTGATTAGGGTTGTACCTACATAGGTATTTATTAAAAATAGGTACCTATTGCTTGTTTTAATGCTAATATGGGATTGTTCTGTAACTAAGAAATTGTCTAAATAATTACCATTTAGTTTTTATCCCAATTAGGAACTCAGCCATTACAGGTAGGTAGTACCTACTAGGTACCTATGTAGGTTAGGTACCTACCTACGAATTTTAATAAAAATCATTAAAACCGTTTCGAAAGCTTTAAAGACAATTTTGAACAACGTTTAGTACTTACAAATTATCTACCTTCCTATTTAGGTAGGTATATATAATATAACCTTTAAACAATACAACAAATGTATCTTCTATAATAACGGCTTTTTGTTTAAATTAAAATTAAATTTATTTAAAATTATTTTCGCATTTATTGGTTGACATGTTATGGTCAAGGGTAAAGAAAGTAGGTATCCTTATCCTTAGTGCGTGTATAGACTACTAGTTGGTTTTACTGAAAAGCGCATCCAGTGAGACAGGTAAATTTTATTTGTGCCTAGAAACGAGAGGGATAAATTCCATCCTAAAACCCTTCTCGTTTCTACGCACATAAAATCTTGGTACCTGGCCCACTGGATCCGCCTTTCAGTAAAATGTCCGTGAACAAAGGCACGTGCCTATAGCTTTGAAACACAAGAACAAGTAGGTATAGCGACTCAGTACCTCTTTGATTTCTTTTAATTTTGGTTAAATTTTGAGAAATCAAATCGTTGTCCAATCTATGTACGTTACGTACCACCACTACCTACATAGGTCAATCTTATACTGATGCATATACCTAACCTATACGTACCTACAATATAATAAACTTCAATAAAAACGAACTACATACGTTCCTAGTTCCTACCAATCTATATTGATTTTAGGTAATTAGACACATAGAATAAAATTCTTTCAAAAATAAAAAAAAAATAAAAAAAAAACAATACAAGAAAAACCTACCTGTAAATAATGTGATTAACGTGATTTAATGCTAAAACAACGAGCAAGTGTAACTGCGCTCTGTCTGATACTTTATTTACTCACGAATCATAATGGGTAAGTATGTATACCGTATACGTTGTTAATTTAATAGTTACATATAGCTATTTCTCATTAGAAGAAAACGCCACCAACTTAAAATTACTTGTATGCTTTCTGAGTATACAAAACAAACATATATACGTACACACATAATAATATGTACCTGTATTTACTACAGGTTTATTTTCATGGGGTGTCTTTTTAAAGCAACATTTATGTGATTGTTTTTTTTTTTTTTACATCTTTCTGTGCTCACTATGTCTATGTATACCTATAATATCAATTCACACAATTCTGGTTCACTGTGTGTACTGCGTAGGTATGTGTATCATATTCGTATGTATCTCTTGTATCTCTGTTTAATTTTATGGGATATCTGTTCGCTGTTACACGACATCTGTTTTACTGGTTCTTCATTCAACGTACGTTGCTTATTCCGTTCGGTTCGGTTCTAAGCTCATCTCTCAGTGCTTACAGTGTAGGGTTAGTAAAAAAAAAATACCTCGTTAAAAGAAAAGAAAAAATGTATAATAATTTAAGTGAGGTTGCATCCGACTCTGTTGTTGATTTTTTCAAAGAAGAAATTAGAGATATTGAGGAGATTGTATTCGAAAATGATTTAAGAGATCTCGTTTGTCTACAATTTGGATTTTGTGAAGATGTTTATTTGCGATTAATGGGTAAGTAATTTCATAATCTTTGTAGTATGTATAGGTAGATATCTCTGGCCAATTTCTTCAACAAGTAAACTCTAAACATGTAGCACCTGTAATCACTTTAAAACTAAGTGAAGAAATTATTAATGTTCCTACCTTCTGTACTTATACATATTTAGGTTTGTATGTATGTAGTGTGGGTTCATTGTGGTAGTGGAAACGAATAAGTACCTATAGGTACATGGATACCTATTACGTACCATAGGTTGATTCAATTTTTTAATAAAATAATTAAGACCTGAAAAAAGTTCCAATATCTTGTACTATACCTAATAGCTATATGTATTTGGTTTAATATAGGGATACGAGCATGTTGAAGGAATCGGCGTAGGTACCTAACCTCCCTACCTTATTATTTTTTGTTGAGGTATAGGTAGATAATAGATATACCTACATATTTTTTACTAAGTACCTACCTATATTATTTTAAAGAATGCGGAATCGACGTAGAAAGTCTATTATTAGTTAAAGAAGACGACCTGAAGGAAATTTTTCCCAGAAATATGCTAGGAACAAGAGTCAAGTTTCGATCACGTGTTTTTCAATGGCAACAAAGAATAGGGGTAAGTGAAAATCAACACTTTAAATTTATATTTTATCATTAGTGTCACAAAACAAATACAAAACTTAGGTTCAAAAAATTGCTCAATCGATTCGAGTTCCAAGGATAGTATCAACATCACCCAGAGTGTCTAGAATCATAACATCACCACCGCGAACTTCCAGAATTGCATCACCACCTAGAAATAATATTGATCAGACGTCATCATTGTTTGGTGTCCTTCAGTCTTCTCCAAAAGGACAAACTATTTTGAAATTTTTTGAAGAACATTCTAAAATAATGGATGAACACCGCATTGCATTAGTTAGTATTATAGTTGATCACTATAAAGATAGATCAATGGCTATGACTATGAGTGATATAGTTCGATTTACGGAAGAAATAGGAGTTCTTTTTCCAACAGAAGAAAAGGTAAGGTATATCGAAATTAACAAACAAAGAAAGTATTGTTATTGATTAAATTTCAGAGATATTATTACAGCACTCGAGGAAAAGGACTTAATCCAATGGGCAAGCTCTACGACAAAGCTATTAACGCACGGAGAAAAATTAAAAAAACTGGTCCAGATGCAGTTGTTGTCAACACGAACAAATCTCCAAATAATGCATTTGAATCATTAGTTGCTAGTAAGTATGATTTTTATGATCATGGCCAATATATTATTCATTCATTCCTGGTCATGGTCATAAAGAGTTTTAAATACTAAAAGAATCACTCGTATCACATACGGTGATAACTGTGACTGGGTATCTAAATGTTCTATTTTTAAAAATCTATTATACCTACCTACCTATCCTTTGTTGTCTGATGTTTTTTTTCGAAAAGGGTTTTTGTTGTTGTTGTATCTATGATAATAGACCAGAATTTCATACCATTTTTTGTTTAATATAAAATTCGTTTTTTTAATAAAAAAAAATTCCATTATAAAATATTTTAACTAATATAATATTATTTTCTTTAGGTAAAGATGAATTGCAAAAAAAAGCATGGCTGTCTGAAAACACAGAGCCATGGGAAGATGTTCTTAACACGTGGAAATTAACTTTCAGAATTAGAAGAGCTGACATTTTAAAGGGAGAAAATATTTATGCAAACTGGCCCCTTTTTATTAACCCAATGGGTTACAACTTGGTATGTGCTTAATATTTTTAGATTAATTATTTTTTTGTACCTAATTGATTTTTTGTTATAATAATTTTAAATCGATCATATACATTTTATAAAATAAACTTTCTGGCTCGGCTCTGTGCGGGTTGACAAATCTAAACTTCGCAAGAACTTACAAATGAAAATATGAACCTAACCTATGCCATAACTTCTGCAAAAGTCGATACAATTGTACCTACATAGGTACTTTTTTCATTCGACTAATGCCAAAGTGGACTATATTTTTTGTCAATTACTTCAATAATATCGTACCTACGTCATTCTTAAGCGTGAATGGCCATTATGGTAGCACAGCTTAATTAAAAAAAAGCCCTTTAGCTAAATGTTGAAAAATATGTACATTGTACATAGCCCCAAAGGGAAAAGTATATCCTTCCAAACCAGAAAAGAATTTTTAAGATGGGTTTTTCTGATAAAGATCCGACATTGAATTCGATCCACCGAGCTTTCTGTAATACGTTAAGTACATATTATTTTAAGTACATATACATAGGTATGTATGTATTATTCAGATTAAATAATAGGGTTATTGTAATAAGTATAGAAAAAAGCTTAAAAAGTCTTACAATTACGGATTAATAAAAGTAAGGTCAAATTAGAAAACGCAAATATTTTTCCGAAAGAGATATGTATGTATGTATGTACATATGTAAAAAACGTATTATACAAATTCAAGTAAAGTGAAGAACGTAACAATAAAATTTCCTTACAATTAAAATTCAAAATAAATTGAAATCCATGAAAATCCAATTTAACAATGGAATCGGAAACAATTGGCATGTTCAGGAAAAAGAGATTTCGAGAAATTTTGATCTAAGTGAATCCAAAATTGATTTTGCTTCAGTATCAATTTTGACAACAAAACTAAGAAATTTATTAGAAAAAGAAGATAAAAAAAGAACGTCATAAGCTAGGTATATGTATTAATATTTTTAGTTTGCATTCATTTTTTGTTTTGTCTTTTTTCAGATTGATATTGACTTTGCTGAAATGTTTCCTGATAGTCCTACAGATATCATAGATGAATGGCACATTTTTAGAGAAAGTATTGTGCCTTATCTTAGGGAAAGAGTTAAAGACCCTGACTCAAAGGAGTTGATGGAAAAGTTAAATGATGACATGACAGCAGGTAAAAATAATATTTTTTTATTTTAAATTATTAAATTTGAAATTACAATTTTGAATTTTTTTTTTTTTGAAGATTCAAAAGATTGCATGATATTATTTCTTCTTCATGCGGTTATAAAACCACCATTATTATCAACAAAACTGCTATCACCCGATGGTGGGAATAAGAAAAGAAAATGGAAACCATCCATTTCAGATGCACAAAATGCAACAATATTGCACTGCATCAGTATGACAGACTATCAAATAAAATATGAACGACTCAAATCAGAAGCTGCTCAAAAAAATAAAGTTATACAACCACAACTAATGGTGATTGGTGAAGATCTCACAAAACTTAAAGGATTCTACGTACTTTACGATTGTATTCTCTATAAAGTAAAAACTTTTAAAAAATCTCTTGATATTGTATTTAAATTATATTATGTTATGAATTTAGAGTTTCGCTTAGAGGCAAAGTACATATATGAACTTATTGAAAGTTATTTTTTTAAGATAAAAATTTCATCTAATCCGAATATAATAAGCCTTTCTAATTATTTAGACGATTGTAAATCTAAATAATTAAAGGCTTTTCATATACATAATATGTAATACTTTGTGTGTTTGTAATATCATTTATTTAGAATTAATAAGACAAGTTGTTGAAACAACAAATAAATAATCTTTTTCTGCAAATATTTTAAATGTAACTTTTGTAAAATATATACATACTATGTATTAATAAATTAATTAAATATAACTAGTAAGGCAAAACATTTATAATGTCGTTATCGATTGAAGTGTGGAATAGCTACCTATTTGGATGTAGTTTTGACTAATTATTACAAACTTCGTTTATACAAAGCTAAGTACAGACAATTGTCAGATCTTACAATATTGTCGGAAATGTCAATGGTCTGACAATAGCTAACAATTAGCTGACAATTGACATATTGGGTGCGTTCAATCGATTACGTTTTACATCTGAATTTTCAGATTTCTGAATTTTTGGAGCTTCTGATTGGCCAGCTGTCATAAAAAGTTAGATGACTTTTAGTGACTTTAAGGTACGTTTAGTTACGTTTCATCTGAATTTTCAGACAAGAAATTCTCATCTGAAAATTCAGATGAAAGTTGTTTGTGGTGGGGGAAGTGCCAAAAGCACACATAAAAGCTGAACTTTATAATTTTCGTCTTGTTGGTGGTTGATTTTTTTTAGTTTTTGTCCTGAAAATTTAATACTTATTTAAATGAACGAACTTTTTGTTTATTGTTTAGTGAATTTTTAAATCAACAATTTTTTTAATTGATGTTCAATAAAAATAGCTTAACATCTGAATTTTCAGATTTCTGAATTTATGTCGTTGAACGCAAAAAAAATCTGAAATTTCAGTCGAAAGTCATTGTGTCAAATTCCTGCATTTACCTAAAGGATTTACATTGAAGCGAAATAAAATAGAACTTTAATTACATTTGTAAATTAAACATTGAGAGTGAGTGGTTGTGAGGATGAAAATATATGTAACTAAATCAGCAACAGGTTTCATTACCTTCATTAAAAGTCCTTTTATTGATATGTATGACTTACAAAAGCATAGAAAAACTTTCCAAACATCAGAAGCTCCAAAATTTCAGAAATCTGAAAATTCAGAAGTAAAACGTAATCGATTGAACGCACCCAATGACGTGTCTGACAATATTGTGAGACAAAATTGTGTGTTCTGACAATTGTAATTGTAATTTGGAACAGTTTTTTCACTGACAGATCTGACAATATTGTAAGATCTGACAATCGTCTGTACTTAGCTTAAGAGCTGTTAAAGGAAGAAAATGAGTTCATGTAGGTATATGCCACATTGAATTCTCAGTTTTGCTTGTGGTCAATCATTTTTAAATCGAAAGTAAAAACATATTTTCTCTCAATTGATAAGTGTTCCATTGTTCTTCAGGCAATTTTTAAAGACCCAAGATCAAAACTATGGTTGATGTTTCTTCATAATCCGTCTTCCATGTTTCCATGTTTCATAAGACAATTTTAGCAAAAATTAAAAATAATAATAAAATTCTTAAAGAAATTCATACTGCATCTTAATAGGTAGGTACATATAAGAATTAATTTTAAATTTGTACCTACCTACCTAATTAAAATTAATTGTCTAAACACGCTAGCAATATTGAGCCCGATTTTATTAAAGTTTTTTTTTTTTAAATAAATAGGTAGGTAGGTTATAGGTATGTCATTTCTTGTTTATGTTGCGTACCTACCTACTATTAATTTTTTACTAAAAAATCATAATTTCTACTCCTTGCGAAGTTTTGAAAATGTGTCCCGCTTTTGCTTCAAATAAATCTGGTCACTATATACATATGTATATGTATACCTACATACAATAAAAGAGTTGAGTGACAAAATAAAAAACATTCATCATTTAACTGAAATAGGTTTGTTAGGTAGGTATACAAAAAAAAAACAACATTGCAACAAAAACGAAAATACACAAATACCCAGCGTGTAGATACACTAAAAAATTATTTTACCAACGAACCAGCTAAACAGGGGCCTCGCAAGAGACTTTGTCTGTACCCAGGCAAGGCAATGCCAACAAAACAAACAAAAAAAAAACAAAAATTCCCATCATGAAACCCTACTACCCGACCACATACTAACATATCTAGTGGATGTCGAAGAGACGGTGGAGAAAGCGGAGCCCCAGATACCGACTGAGTATTGAGTAAGTATACAATATAATATAACAGTATAGGTACACTGCTACAGTGAAAAAGAGAGAAATTTTAACCTAACAGCAGCAGCAGAAATGCAAAAGCAACATAGGTATGTAGGTATATTATATACAACAGAAAATTGACCCCTCTGTTCTTTCCCCATCCGCTTTAACCTACGTTTGTTACTCAATCAGCACTTTTGATCAATGGAATGGATAGGTAGGTCTTCTTTTGGGTGGATGTCCTTATCATTATCACTCCTCAGTCCTCATTCTTTATCTTAAAACATTGTAGGGTAGGTGTACCAGTACCCGGCCAGTCACTATTATCCGTCCACTTTCTATTAAATCCTTAATATTAAGAAAATATAACATTGTTTGCATAGGCAAATATATTGTGATTAAAATTCCAGGTACATATTATGCTTCGGTAAAGTTTGACAGATCTTTCAAAGACAGATCTATTTTGAAAAAAAGGATTTCGTCGCGAAGTTCGCGACGAGAGCAGAAAGTGCGTTTTTGAGTTCGCGAAAGTTAGAAAAACTAATGAGAAAAAGAAGTTAATTTCAGTGTTTTTCGTGAGCATACAAACTTGGTTTTTGTTTTTTTTTATCAATAATATAATAAGTCATCATAAAATGTAAAAAAAATATGAATTTATTGTTTTAAATAAGTAAAAAAATGGTGGCCGGTTACTGGAACTTGATTTTTATAAGATGTTCTATTAACCGGCCAGGGTGGCCGGGTACTAGATTTTTGCTTGAAATCAACTTTTGTATCCCTTTTACGCTTAAATGAAGAAACATACTTCTGGCTTCCTCTACCATCAACTAAAATGTATTTTACATGTAAAGTTTCAGTATCCGGCCACTGTTTTTGTTCAAAAGATTACTATGGCCGGTTTTTAGAACAAACGGCACCAGTATACGGCCACATAATTAATTGTATGTAAAGTCATACTTTTTTATAGAAAATGAGTCAAGAAACTGCTGCACAAGAACCAAAAGACCTTTCACGATCTGAAAAAGTCGAACTTGCTCTGAAGGATATAAGTGAAAACACATTGAGCGACAGAAAAGCTGCTTCGAAATATAAAGTACCAAGAAGTACCTTACAGAATAGGTTATATGGTAAAGTTGATGAACAGGCTTGTAAAAGAATGCAGTCTTTTGTGAATGCAGTCTTTAAAAATCAGTTATTGAATTCAATTAAAGAATGAATGCACTCACTGACTCCACTTTGAGACTTCAGACTTCAAATTATGCAATCAGTATTCACTTGTAGCAAAAAGATTGCAATCATTTTTTTCCCCCATTCATTTTACAGCAATCATTTGAATGAAATCTTTTGAAAATTCATGCATTCTTTTGCATTTTTGCATTCTTAGAATTCTTTTGCATTCTTAGAATTCTTTTGCATACTTAGAATTCTTTTGCATTCTTAGAATTCTTTAGCATTCTTTGCATTTCTCTCCATAAACCCTGTGACCCAATTGAACTTTTTCCACAGTTTCGCCAGGAAAATGGCAATGCAAAGAATGTAAAGTATGGAAAATAATGCATGAATTATCAAAAGATTGCATTCAAACGATTGCTTTAAAATTAATGGTAAAACAAATTTTTACAATCTTTTTCCTTTAAGTCAATGGTGATTGCATAATTTGAAGTCATAAAGCTAAGTACAGACCATTGTCAGATCTTACAATATTGTCAGAACTGTCAATGGTCTGACAATAGCTAACAATTAGCTTACAATTGACATATTTCTAACAATGAAAAATTGCCCGTTCACACGGTTGGTAGATTTCTTCTCAAAGTCTGACAATTTGATTGTCAGCTCTTTTTTTATCTCTCTTTAACCAACTCATTGACATTTCAATGAAGAAATTGTCAGCAATTGTATAAGATGTTTTCAACGAAAACATCTGACAATGACCAATGAGTCTGACAATGCCCTAATCGACTGACAATGATAAAAATTGTGTGACGATTGTAAGATACCTGATAATTTTTTGTCAGATTGTCGTCTGACAATGACGTTTATGACAACATTGTTAGACAAAATTGTGTGTTCAGACGATTGTAAGACATTTGGAACAGTTTTTTGTGCTGCTGGAGGCTATTGCCACCTTTGGTGATTTTCCACTACATGTGACCACCGCAAGATATTGTCATCAGCGTTTCCAAAAATTTGTTTCTAGGAAAAACAGATTTTGAGAGTGGTTTTCACACGCAAGGATTTCTGTCTTGAAATAAATATAAAAATAGTTGGATTTTATTATAAAATTAATAACTGTTAAATACACAATAAATATTGTAAACATTGATAAATGTGTTTAATTTTAATTATTTGGTTTCATATTTCCTAAAGAAAAACGGACATGGCCGGATATTGGATCAAAGTGGCCGGGTTCTGAAATTTGGCGGCCGGGTACTAGTGAAAATTCACGTTTTCGAATAATAAATTGATATAAAAAAATATATTATAAGAACTTCAAGTTTATATTTTTTATTCAATACTAAACATGATCCATAATTGCTCAAAACAAATAACATTGGCGTATATAATCAGATGAATCAGTTATCTAGCTTCAAAGTAGAAAAATGTGTTAGGTGGCCGGTTACTGGTACACTTACCCTACCTATGTATGTATGTACTATCAATAATGTATCCAATCTACTATGGCATCATAAAGATCTTTTATGTTTTGATGCAATTTCACTTTTTGATTTTTAAGCACAATTGCGAGAGACGCACCTACCTATGTAAGTAGTATATGTGGTGGCGGGGATTAGACATATGTAATTTATTGTTGAGGCTGGTAAAACTGCAGAGTTATCCTGTATTAGGTCTGCTTGGTTTACGTGAAATTTCTTACAAATTTTCACAATATTCGTCAAAATCCATAAGACAGAAAAGCAGTTTTGGTGAAAATTTCAATTTACGGTAGGTATACCTAGGTATGTACCTACCTACCTAATTCTTTGTGCTTTTCCTTATTGTTTGAGTAGGTATGTTTTATTCTCTATTCTCTGGTTAATTAGATGGAGAAGGTGTTAGTAAGTAGGTAAAGTGACATTTCATTTAAACTTTTACTTTTTAATGAAGAATTTTTTTTTATTTTAGAAGTACGTTCATGCCCTAATAGCTGTATATAATGAACATTAAACTTAAGTAACTGTTACAAATAATTTACGCTTAAAAATAGTTATAATAGGTACCTACTAAGTATACTAACCTACCTAATGCCTATATTCTAAAAAAAAAGCTCAAAAGTAGAAATGATTTAAAATCTGTTTGTATAGCGATAGTGAACTTGTTTTGTTATTCATGTCGATTACGGAATCCGCAATACTAGATCCGCTGTGATTCGCTGTGCAGTTCTCTCTTTACCCATTTGTGGTGAAAATAAAAGAGAACACTGTACTGAGAATCACTGCGGATGCAGTATTGCGGATTCCATAAATGTTTATCTCCATAACCAAGATCCAACTGCATAACAAATTTTATACCTGTACCTACCTACATTAGGGTGGAGCGTCAAATTTTGTTCCGATTAAGCTGTTCGAATAGCACTAAAAAGTTGCGTAATTACCTAAGCTACCCGTAAAAAATAAAATAAAATAAAAAAAATAAAAATTGCTTTTCTTAGCCCTCTACCACAGGTCAAAGTTTAGCAAAATTGGAAAAAAGTCGTAAATTTTTTTGCTTTGCTCTGTATTTCCGAAAGTACAAATCCTACAAAATAATAGGTATTTGTAGTAAAAAAATTTAAATAATAAGTAGGTATCTGATAGAAAATATTTTTTCTTTTAACAACATACTGCTATTGAAGTTACAAAAGCTTTGATTGAATCACAAAATGACTGACTATTTATTAATATTTAATATTTATGAGTTTGAGTTGGAAAACAATTCAAAATATTTTTCTTTCATCAACTTAATTTAAAAGATATAGGAAAATCAATTAAAAAAAACAAACATCTTACTTTGTAAGATATGGATTATTATTTTTATTATTTTTAAAAATCATCTTGATGTCATTTCTCATTTGAATGTTACTTTTTACCTGGTACTAAGGAAAAGCAAACAGCATTAAACATTAAAGAATTTCTATATTTTAATTAAATATTCTGGAAATGAAAAGTAAAATGTAAAAAATTCGAGGAACATTCATGATACATGTAACATCCATTAACAGCAATAACAAAGATAAGAAAGATAATTAAATTTCCTATAGATAATGTACAACAACTTAAATTGTATGATTAGCCGTTCTCGAGATATATGTTAAAAGGCGCTACTTAAATTCAATTTTTACATATATTTGCGCTATGGAAATCTTTTTTATCTGGAGCGAGTCACAACTCACATCACCCCCTTTGTTGGATAGAACTAGCGATCAGGATTTGGAAGAATTAAAAAAAAAATCTGTTATTGGCATGTCATTTTCGGACTTCCTTTGTCACACTCAAGCTGTTGAGCGCTGTGTAAAGGTGGTGACCGAAGCTTCAATAACAGTAGCTGGTGAAAAGGCCAGAGACGAGCTAATAAAAAATAAGATATATTCTCGAAATATATTGCCATTTTTCCACACAAAAAAAAATTACAACTTGAAAAATAAAAAGTTTAAGTGGGTTAGTTTCTGAATGGCGTATTGTGAATTTTTAAGTTTTTATTTTCAAGTTTGTGTTAATTTATTTGTCTAAATAAAGTTAATATATTATAATTTTTGTTTTTTTTTTTTCATATCATATAATATCATATAATTTATTTCAAACTTGTGAAATAATTTTAACGTTTCCGAAAAAAAATTTTTTTTTTCCAAAAAGTCGAAACTTTGAGCTAAGGTAGAGGGCTAAATCCAAACTTTTTTTTTAATGTCAAATTATTCTACTCATCGAAGCGCATAAAAATGGAGGTATTCGAAATTGATACAACAACTTTTATTTTTCTCCATACATCGATGCTCCACCCTAACCTACATAGCTACCTACTCAATTGTCTTTGAAAAAATTCGGTTGTTTTATTGCAAAAGTTGGCGAAGTTCAGTTAAAAAAATCCTAGTTTTTCACATAAGAAAGCGGAAAAAGGCAAGCAAAAAAAAAAATTGAAATAGAATTAAGGATCAATTTTGATATAGTAAAACCCAGATAAGTGCCTCACCATAAATGCCGCGTTTTGAGAGGTACTTATGCGGGTTAGACAGTTATAAAAAACCGGCTTAAGTGCATATAAGCACTTATCTCTATATTTACAGAAATACAAACAAAATTTACAATAAAAAACATTAAATGTTATTAATTAAAAAATAAGAAAATACATTAGGTACCTCAACTGATTAGTATCGGTAAACTTTTAAAAAGCGAACCTTGTATTTATACAAAGTAAAATAATCAGTTATTTTGGTTTGTGTTGCGTTACTTAATCTGATTTTAATCGTTTTCGTTTATTGTTTTGGTTTGTTTGTGCAGCTTCTTCCAGCTTTGTTTTGTTTTATGCAACTCGATTAATAGTAGAAACATCGCATTTTAATTGTTTAGCAATTTCTTTTCTTGATTTTGTTTTGTTTTTTAACCAGGCGGAGGACTTGTAGTTTTTTGTTTAATTGAAAGTGAAGTCAGTTTTTCAGACATTTTACCTTAACAACAAAACAAAATTACTTTGACAGTTTAAATTTTTAAAGTGACAGTCTCCCCCATTGTAGTAGATTACTTTTTTATATTTGAATTTTAAAGCACGAAACACAACAAAGGACTGAAAAGAAGCTTTTGTCTTTTTCTGCTGATTAAAATGTGTACTTAAAAGAATTTTTTTCAGGTAAATTTCAATAAAAGTATACAAAATAAAAGGCAATTAAGCGGGGAAGGTAGTTAAGCGAAAGGTACTTATTAGATGAGTTTTATATGAAAAAAATCTCAAAATTTTGGTTCTCAAAAAAAAAGGTAATGCGGGTTAGGGACTTATGCGATAGGCACTTATCCGGGTTTTACTGTAGGTAGATAAAGACGAACGTTACCTAAAGGAATAGGTAGAGCTGCATTTGAATTTTTAACATTTCAGGTAAATGTTATTTAGTTGAGTCGCAAACGGTAATGGCAAATACAGCCACATTTGCCAAATTTTGAAATATCCCTCATTTTTTAACCACTTACAATTTTTATCTTTTAAAAATATTGGGGCAAAATTTTAAACAGCATGATGTAAAAGGTATTACTTAGGTACATAGGTACGTACATACCTTCCCCATAAGGAAACAATCGCTGGGGGTTTTGTACAATTTTCTTTTAAAGTGAAATGTGAACAGGAATGTAAAAACAAATATTTTAAAATCATTAAACAGATGTTTTTTTTCACTCCCTTGCTTCGTACTCGTCTCTCATGAGAGCAAAAGTTGTGATTGTGATTGGGTAAATAGGTAGGTAGTTGATTTAAAATTTCACTTGTTGGCATAGGGATTGATTTTGTTGAGTTTTTTTAATCAATATAAAATGAATTAAAAAATTGACTGAAAATTTGATAAAAACAACAGTTTTCTTCATAATGAATACTATTTAAATACAACAATTGGCCGCGTTCAGGTTTGCTTCCAAAGGGATCTGGATCGCTTTGTGTTGTTGTAATCCCTTGAAAAATCACAGCTGATGTCAAAGCAGCTGTTGCCAAAAAAATAAATAAATTACGTTTTATTATAACTTTATTAAAAGGTAATAAATTACACAATTAATAGTAATTTTTCGGCGCTAGCTACCAGGACTTCCTGCCGATAAGGGTTGTTCACTTGAGTAATAAAGTGCTGATGCTGTAAAGGAACTTAGATGCTGTTTAGATTGCGAATATTGAGGCCGGTATTACGGCAGTTCATAGGCAAGAGAAGGGTGGGGTGAGGACTGAGGACTCTCGTGAGGCACGAAGAAAACATAAAAACCGGAGTCATGAGTCTACTTTGTTGTTGCTTCAATGTATGGAACGTTGAAATTGTTGTTGTTTCAATGTATTTTGAGGCGCCTGAGAAATTTAAAATGTAAACACGGTGACACTCACCAGTCCGGACTCAATCTTTCCAATCTAAACGGGTCTTAGGTACATCCACAGAAAGCAGTTGAGTCAAACCATCATAAATATTTTCAGCCATCAATGCGGCTGAATCATGAATGGTCTGAAATTTGGAAAGTGATGTGAAGTCGATGTTTCTAATTTTAAAAGAAAAATAATTTTAAAAGAATCTAAAAAGTTATTTTCATGTTAAATATATATGTAAATACCTAGGTACCTAAATATTAATACACGGTTAAAAATTCTGGCATTAACTTTAATATTTTCTGGGTTGTATATATGACAACACCAAAAATGTATTAAAGTTTAATACATCGCAAATATTACATTTTTACTTTTAATACAAAAATTATTACATTTTATTATAGAACTTTATTAGAAAAAGAGAGGAAATAAATTGAGGAAATTTCTCACAAGGAAATTTTTCACAAAGAAATTTCTCACAAGAAAATTTTCTCTCAAAAGGATAGGTATTTCTTTTGAGAATTAATGCAACACAGAAAATATTATGAATACATACTCGTAATTCGTAATAGCTATAATAATGAATGTGTATGTTTGCAAGAGTACCTATTTATCTTTGTATGTCAATTTATTTCCATTTGGGAATAATTATTCTTATTATTTTTATTAGAAAAATAACATTCTTTTCTCCATCGTTTTTCAGAAATGAGAATAGAAATCTTATTGCGATTGAAATTTTGTCTACTAATTAACATATTGTGCCTCGAAAAACTGCAAAGCGCCTTCAAAATAATGCATATTTAAATTTTTTTATTTTTATTATTCTTGCTTTTTAATACAATATTAATAAATTTTAATCTTGGGTGTATTAAAAAGTGACGCAGTCTGTTCAAAATGTTCATATTCAATATGGCTGACAAAAAAGAGCATCGAAGCAAAAAAAGGGCGAGGAGGTATTAGAATGTAATCAAAAATTATTAGAAAAATTCTCATATTTGAAATGGCAACTGAGAGAGAAATTTTCCCTCTCTGCAAGGGATATTTTTTATTCTTTTGGGTTAAAATCGACTCTTTTTTGTATTACAAATGATATTTTAATACAAAAATATAAGAATGTAATAAGAATTGATTAGAATTTTTTTTTAATATTTCCCTAGTATTAAAATGTAATATTTGCTGTATTGCATACGGCTGTAATACAAGAGCTGTATTAAAAAATACCCCAGAATTTGTAACCGTGTAGGTAGGTGGATTTTTCTTTTTTTTGTCTATTGTTAATGATAGGTAGGTACCTACCTATTGTTTTCTTTTGTTAAATCACACTAGGTAGGTAGGTATACCTACGTTTAGGGATGCCAGATTTGAAAAATTTCTTTGCGGGAAACTTAAAAAGTATACCTAGGTAGGTAGGTAGATAGGTAGGTACCTCTGATTTATTTGTGATTTTAAAAAAAGGCCAATTTTAAACCAGTTTTTTTTTTAACATTCATATATTATAAGTCGAACATACAACTAACGAACTAAGGTGTAAATACCTAAATAATTACATTAAAACAAAATAAATTAATTATTTTATAAGTCGAACATACAACTAACGAACTAAGGTGTAAATACCTAAATAATAATAATAATAACAAAATAAATTAATTAAAAGTTAATTAATAATAAAATAAAATAGTCTTTTAATACTTACAAGTAAAATTCATAATAATTTTTACAAGGTAGGTAGGTACCTACCTATGTATTTTTCTGCTGATGAGATTTTTGAAACAATTTCTTTTAAACCAAAATCAGTTCATCAGAATTCTTTGAAATCTCTACAAGTCATATTAAAATTTTGTTTAATGAACAATTCCGCTCCCACCTAATACCGAAATAAAAACTTTATTTCTTTCTTCTTTTTTATAAGACTGAAAATTCCTTCAGAGCTGGCATTCTAATTTTTCAAAGTTAGGGGTTGAATTCTTTTTTAAATAAAGTTTACCCAAATATCGACAGATTTTTCGTTCCTAATATTTCTAGGTAGGTATAGGTAGGTATGTTCTTTTTTAAAAACAATTAAAGTTGCACAAATTTTTTAAATAATAAATCAATAGGTACCTATTAAATTTTTTTAATTTAGAAAGATCAACAATTTTGAGATACCTACCTACCTACCTATTTCTCAAACTCTGGATTATTTTTAAATTTTAAAGCTGATAAGCATTCAAATTCATTATTTAAATCTTTTTTTTTTTAAATACATAGGTAGGTATGTACCTATCTAATTAAAAGGCAGCAACTTCATAACGAGTGTGGCAAGGAGAATAGAGTTATTACCTTTAACCCCCTGAAACGCATTTGCCTCACCAAAATTTACACACAAATCCCCCTTTCTAGTTTTTCTCGCAGAACCAATCTATAATTTGGTCACCCTATAACTTAGACAGGTATACCTACATACATACATATGTACCTATCTATGTATGTACCTACCTACCTATAACGATACATTTTTTCCATTTTTCCCGTTTGTGGTTTATTTGAATTAGGTACCTAGGTACCTACCTATGTACTTATGTAAACAATAATAAAACAAAACAAAAAACAACTCAATGTATTGTTTATAGGTACAGATATGGAGGCACCCTTACGTATATACATTCCTATATATCTTACATACAATAAAAGAGTTGAACAACAAAATTACAAAACATTCATCATTTAAATGAAATATATACCTACACAAAAAAAGTCAGAGCAACAACAACGAAAATACACACATACCCAATGAGTACACTAAAAATTATATTACCAAACAGCAAAATATTATTTAACAGGGGCCCGGCAAGAGACTTGTCTGTACCCAGGCAAGGCAATGCCAACAAAAAAAAAGCACAAAAAAAAAAAAATTCCCATGAAACCCGACTACCCGACCACATACCTACCTAGTGGAAGTTGAAGAGACGGTGGAGAAAGCGGAGCCCCAGATACAAACCGAATAAGTATACAACAGTATACATAGCTTCAGTGAAAAAGAGAGAGAAATAGAGAGAGAGAGACATTTTAACCTAACAACAGCAGCAGCAACAGCAAATGCCGCTTGCCTTCGGCAAAAAAAACAACATACATACATACATATACATATAATTGACCCCTCCGGCCTCACCCACCCGCTATAATCTTATCGTTACTCAATCAACACTTTTGATCAATGGAGTGGGTAGGTCTTCTCTTGGGTGGATTTCCTTATCATTATCACTCCGCATTCCCCACCCTTGCTCTGACTGATTGTATTTACCTATGTACTTGCCTATGTAATGTACCTAGTGATATGGCATCACATAAGATCTTTACTCAATCATCCCTTACATAGGAAGCACTTCATGTGCAAGCATACAGAAACAAACATCACACTTTTAAGTTCTACATTCTACAATCTTGTTGCTGTTAAAAATTGATATCATCTCATCTTGGCTTGGCACAGGCAACCGACGCACGCAACGACGACGACGACGGACCACGTCATGCTCATGTCTCGTGTTTGAATAAAACCGGCGATATCCTCAGAATCCTGAGAAGGGAACCAAATTAATTTTGGGGAGTAGGGCGTAGGCAACTAATTATGTATGGACGGGGGAGCCTCGCAATTATACCTATTCATTTTTGTTGTCTTCGTTTACCGAACACATTTTGTTGCATCGACATTATGTATCTACATAGCTATGTACCAATATAGGTATATCTACATTGGCATAGGTACTTTCCGAGTGACATTTTTGCCAAGACTTTTAACTGCAACTAGTGGTAGCCGCACTTCATCAAATCGAACTATGGTCCACGAGGCAACTTAACTGATTTTTTGTATCTGTGCATCTATTTACTTACCTATGCCCTAGACTTGAGAATTCCAACCGCCAACGCTCATATCTTTTAATGTGGAGAGGTTGGTGCTTAGTGGCGAGCGAAATGAATAGAGAATTCTTTCTGAATGCAGAAAGGTAAACAAAGATTATTGCAGTTGGTTTAGATAGGTATATTATATAATTAAGTAGATATATTGTGTGTATCTAGCATCTAGTTATAGGTAATCTATCCTGAGCTAAAATAAAGATAAAAATGGGGAAAGTGAAATTTTTAATTTTGTGTACACACCTAGGTAGGTAGGTATATCTTTTTTCTTAACGTTTATTTCAAGCAAAAAAAAAATTTGGCATTTTACATGTACCTTCCATGTACATATATAACTACATATTATGTACCTATGTATATAACCTATAATATGTAAAACGGAAATTGGAAATCATATTTTTGTTACGTTGAAATAGTAGGTAGGGGTACTTTAGACAGAGGTAAACTAGGTGGGTATAGGTAAGAAACAAAGCAGATTGTACATAGGTAGGTAGATAAGTAGGCAGGAATACATATAGGAACATAGGTAGGTACCTATTATTGTAAGTCTGTTTCTTTTCTGTTTGGCAAAAAGTTTGGGCTTCAGCTTTTTGGTGTTGTTGTTGCAATTTTTAACCAGAAATGAAGAGTAACGGCCATATTATTCACTATGGATTTAAGTGAATTTTAAATCGAATAAATAAATCCAGATTTATTAAATCCAAAAAATTAAATCTACATACCTACCTATGTTCATATTATTCACTCTAAACATGCAATAAATCCAATGGATCTAAAATGCCTTTAATCCAGATGTAAAATGTCTTTAATCTAGATGTAAAATTGTTAAATCTAAATGTCAATTATGAGAAACGTCAAATTTCTCCTATGACAGTTCTTGTTGTGCCCTGTACTTTGCTGTCTGAAAGATTTGTTTGTAATTATTTAAATAAAACTCATTCAAAAGATTTGTTTGTAATTATTTAAATAAAACTCAATATCTAATTATTTAAATAAAATTCAATAAAGGTGAACAAATTTTATTTTAAAATTTAATGTGTTTTTTTAATCTGATACATTACTATATGTGTTTTTTCTTTTTCATAACCATTTTATAGTCCAAAATGCCTATGCAAATGCGAGTTTTAACTAATATTTAAAAAATTATACTTTTTGGCTTTATTTTGTATTCATTTTTTTTTTATTTCTCTTAAATAATACACAAATAATGTATTCCACATAAATTTAATTTTGTATTTCTATTGTAAAAACAGTTAAAAAATAAATACATTACTTTATTTCATGGCTGACAAAAGTGACGAATAATATGAAATTGAGTTTTACACTCATATTATTCACATCCAGATTAAAATTTAAATCTGGATGTAATTACATTGAATTTGTATGATTAACATCTGGATTTAAGTTTTAATCTGGATGTATTGAGTGAATAATATGGCGGTTAATCTGGATGTAAGTACCTATACTTAAACTGACCGTCGGAGAGCAGTTTAAATTCAATTGGATTTATTGGAACTGGATTTAAAAAAATTGGATTTAACTGCGGATTTATCGAGTGAATAATATGAATTGGATTTAATTTTTGGGTTTAAATTATTTTACATCTGGATTTAAGTTTTAATCTGGATTAATCGAGTGAATAATATGGCCGAAAGGAAACATTAATTGACAACTGAAAATGCAGTAGGTAAAATGTTCGGGTATTCTTGCTGGAGTGAAAATGAAATAAATTTAAAAGAATCACAAGCTGCTGTGTTCGGGGCGAGCGCCGAGCTCTGAATGACTCCCACGGACCCAGGTTTTTTTTGTGGCAGAGCTGTCAAAATTCAAATCATCTGTTGGGAAAATCAAGTGTTAATGATAAATTTCTTGGTAAATATGAGATATTTTTTTGATAATTTTTGTTATTTACTTGTTTCATGTAATTATACTTAGACGAAATTCCAAAATAAACAACAGTCTATGAAACAGTAAAATGAACGAAAAAATCCGTTCGATGTTTTCTGACAATTGACTGACATTCCCCAGGTCGCCTTGGTGCAGAGAACATCGAACAAACCTAATAAGTGCACGTTTACATAGGCCTCTTACTGAAAGGCGCATCCAGTGAAACAGGTATATTATATATATGCGTAGAAACGAGAAAGATTTTGGGATGGAATCTACACTTCTCGTTTCTAAGCACACATAAATCTACCTGTCTCACGGGTTGCGCCTTTCAGTAAAAGGTTTGTGTAAACAGGCACTAAGTGTATTCATGCAATGTTGTAAAACACTAGATAATTTTACCACTTGGTTAAGTTTACCATTGGGTTAATGAACTGTCAAATTTTGTATGAAAAAATGATTTACACAATTTGGTTAAAATTCCTCAAGGATTTTGCTGCAGAAAATTACCCAAATTTGTTTGATAAACTTAGAGTGTTCAGAAATATGATATATGTACATAATATGTATCTATATTAGATACCTATGTAACTATCCCCTAGAAGGAACTTCTTTAAATGGAAGTATCAAATTAAAGCTACACGACTGTACCTCTTTACCAGACACGGGGTCGAGCAGACTTTTGTCGCGGTAGTTGACGAGAGTCCGACCACTTTTATAAAAAAAAAACTGAAAATTTTTTAAAATGATCATTTATTTTATGATTAATCCCCACATAGAGAGGAATAGATAAGGAATTCTTTATTTTGTTAATGAAAAAAATACCTACATATGTATATATATCGTCGCTACAATGCAGAACTAGTCTAAGTCCCATTTACAATATTTTTCAAGAAGAACCTTATTCCGTAAAATACTGACTTTCAACATTATGATTATACTAGATTATTAAAATTATGAAGGACCTACTGCGGCATTTGTAGGATATGCGGGCAACACAAAAAGTTTCTTTGTAATGTAAAAAAAAACACATTTTAAAAATTTGGACTTAGACTAGTTCTGCATTGTACCGACGATATGTAGATTGTACTTATAGAACCTCAGTTTTGTTTTATTCTGTAAATCTTGGCTCCGGCTTAAGATAATCGTCATCTGCAATTTGAATGAGCATATTTTAATGTTAAGGGATGAACATAGATTTTTCTTGGATTTACGATAGAGTGTACACCTAGGTACATAGGTAAATATCTTAGGGGACGAGGGATGTTTAAAAAAAAAATACTTTGAAGAAAATATAGTATTTTTTGTACCCACAGTTCTTGTACCTAATTCAGATATCTGAGTAGGTATGTAGGTATATAGAATTAAAATAAAGTATATAGGTACCTTCTCCAAGCTTTAAATAAATTTGTTAAGTTCTAGTTATGCTTTATATAACCTATACGTCACAAGTACCTAATTCGAATTAATACAAACTCGTATGTACGGATGAAAATTAAAACTTACAACCTACATATACAAACCTATAATTGTCTAGTCGTACTTAATAGAAAAATAATGTAGGACTAATTGGCTAAATACAATTTCGTAGGTATATCTACAGCTAAACTGATGACGTCGTAAGAAAAAAAGGGCGTATCTTCATTTAAGTAGTTTTAAAATGAATGCATTGTAATGTTTTTTTTTTCATTTCACGCTTTAAAAATAATTTTGAAAATTGTGTTACCTATTTTAGATATTGTTCGCATAAGTTTCAGTAATTTTTGTGAATTTTTATGAAAAAACTTACGACTTCTTGTTAGTTATAGGCCCACGTAAACAAATTGCTCCTAATTTGATTTTGAACCATTTTAAATTCGAAATACGACTTTCAAGTTTCTGTAAAAAATAAGACTCTGTTCAACTGTTCCAAATACCCAACAAACTTGGTTTTTGATTCTTAGGACAGCAATATCTATACGTATAGTTTGTATTTAGAAGAAAGATTATGTACACTTCCAAATTAACAGAATTTGTTCAAACTATTCAAATGATATCAATGAAATTTGAATAGGTACATTTTTATTTCAAAATATTGAATATAATTTTTTTTATTGATACTTACATATTAATATATTATACAAAAAGATGTTTAAGATTTATTAGTAAAATTATTTAAAACTTTCGATCTTCCTCGCCGCTACCGCCGCCGCCGCCGTAGTCTTCAGTCCGGTCAGTTAATTTAAGTGCATTTTCTTCTTTCTCCTCATTCTCAAACAATTCTTCTTCCAAAACCATATTTGCTATTCTAATTTTAACTGAAGCTTGTCTGCGTGCTGAAAAAGTTGCTATAGTCTTTGCAAAACCTAAAAACATATGTTCAGTGGCATTAAGATCGTTAGAATTAACTGCTGCCTTTGATCGTTGTTTTTCTTTAAGATATTTTATAATTTTATCGACTGAACTTTCTGGTTCACGTTTTCTTTTTCTTGTTGTTGCAATTTTGCGTGGAATATCATGAAAATCTTGTTGTTCTTTTTTTGTTTTCGGATTACGTCCAAATGAATCGGATTCATATGATGGAAGGGTACTAGTTGTTGGATCACTGCAGATGGTATCATTGATCTCAGTTTCGGTGTGAACTTGGGTACATTTTAGATAGGGTTTAAATATTTCCATTTGCTTTGCCCATGGCCAGAATTTATAATAGCGAGTTGAATTTGGCACTGTATGCATTGTTTTCGTATCCCAGCTTCGTATATATCTTGCATAACAATCCCGAAGATTTTTCCATTTCTTTTTTAATTCATCACCTGAAATTATAGTAAATTATATAGTATTTATGAACTCTCGATCTGGTGATTAGCAGAAAAGTTTTGTAATACTTCAATTTTTACTTGCATTAGACCTACCTACACTAAATATTTTTTTTAAAATGCTTAAATGATTTTTTATGATAAAGGCCACTTTTAAATGTCCCTTGTGAAAATTGACAACAAAAATGAAAATATTCTATTTCTAATGATATATGTAGGTTAGATATCCATATGCCAGTTTAATTGATCTTAAAGTGAATTCAATGTAATAAATATATGCATTTACCTACATACCTACATACATATTTCGACGTAAATTAAAGCGCTTTATCGATTGCTGGTGTCAAAAAAGTGGACCTCGAAATAACCTTCAAGGTCATTGTTTGAAAAATAAGGTCACCATTGGATTTCTCTTTGCCTGAGGCACTCTTTTTGTATATAATGTATTCAGATAGGTACACTATACGAAGTTATTTGGACAAACTTAAATTTTCTGCTACTACCTGATGTACATTCATTGTTTTCAACGGGTTTGACCTATTTAATTTATATCTTCAAACTTTGGACCTTTCTAGGTTTCCCTTGAATGACATGGAAGAAGCACCCCTTAAGAATTTAAGTTCAACTTAAATCGTTATGTGTAGTATCAGCAAACGGGCCTTAATGAGCTAAAAATGAAGAAAAAAATGTAGTGTCATACGGGCTTAAGAAAAAGCAAATCAAACTTTTCTTAAAGATAAAAAAAATGTACAAATTTTACAAATTATGTGAAAATCAATATAAATTTAAATTTCTTGCAATTCGTTTTGGGTATGTAACGTTGTTCAATTCAGAATGTTTTTTAACAAACCGTGCAAATATTTTGTTTTTAATAATAGTTTTTTTCTTCTTTTGAATGTGTTCCCCGTTCTTAACTTTTTCTATTTAGGCTTTTGGACATAGAAGTTCACTTTTTAAGTTACTTATTAATTTGTACAAACCAGCTCTCCTTCGTCCTATCAAAGCCGGCGCTATGTCAGGCCTCATCACTGTTTTGGGTCCTAGGAAAGACTGCCGTATGTTCGTTACCAAAAAAGATGAGAGAACTAAAGAAATAATTTTATAGGGAAAATGAAGTGAACGAAAAAGAAGTAAATAAGTTTAGAATTTTGTTTTCTCTCTCCTTTTCCCTTAGCTCCTAATTAGGTAGGCCTATATTAATCAACAATTGAAGCTTGCTTCTTTATTAAGTTCGATTTTTTTTTATCTCAGGTGGTGATAAGAAAATTATGACGTCATTATAAAACCTGTAATAAAAAATCTGTATTTCAAAGCGCACTTTTACATTATCAAAACGATATTTCTTTTACAACATTTTTACAGAATTTTAATGTACAGAATTTTGAAATACAGTATTTTGACCAACCAGAATTTTACTAGATACAGAATTTTGAAATACAGTATTTTGTTCATTCAGGATTTTGCGCCTACAGTATTTTGCCACATACAGTATTTTGACCTCAACCCCAAAAAAATATATAAAACTTCATGTGGTGCTGCGTTAAATCCTGTAAAAACATATATAATAAGCAGTACAATTTTTTTTCATTTCACAGGGCGCTTAATGCATTTGAGCGCCTTGCCATCACCAACAAAAACTTATTCGACCCTGGACGAGACAGATAGGGTTCATCTAATTCCCGTGATTTTGAAGAATTTGCTTTTTGATAGCAAAATGCTATGAAATATCAATTGAAAAGTATATTCGTAGATAATGTACCTATTTATCCAAAAAACATAACTTCACATTACTTTATGTGGAAAATGAGACACAATCAGCCCGTGAACAGAAAAAATTGTAAACTCCATATTATAGGTGTTTTAACACGATTTAACCTAGCACTGTATGTTGTTTTATTTATTTTTTTTTTAATAAATTATTGCAAGTAGGTATTCAGTGTGAACTTTTATTTCATTGTTTTATTTAATATGTTCACTATTTTAACGTTTTAAAATCTCGAAACACTTTACTATAGCTCGGCAAAATGACAGATCGGGATCATTTTTTTTTATTTGGTGCCTCACTCACATACACTGTATTATGACGTGATATGCACCTCTTCCCTATCTTCTTATTCTAAGGGATAATCTACACTTAAAAAATAACTTACCATTTTCTTGCAGTTCCTCTCCAATTTCTTCCCAGATTTGATCCTTTTGCTTATTACTCTTATATTCACAATGATCCATATCATACAATATTGGATACTTTTTTACACATAAAATCAACTTTTGAATATCCATTGCAAGCGATTGAATTCTATACGTGCAGCGATAGGAACGTTTAATCGCACTCTATCGCGTAAATAGCTTATGTGTAGCACTCAGAGTGCGCACAAACGAGTTTCAATAAATAGAATATAAACAATTACAAGTATACAAACATGTCGGTATGTGGCATATTGTAGGTATATGTGTGTGAAAGTATTTGTATAGTAATGCTATGTATGTACCTATATTATTATTTTGTTATATTATAGACTTCTTTTAGACGACAGCCATTTTTATGTTTCGTTTCTCTTTTGGTTCGCTTTCGGTTGCAGAGATACTTTTTATTAAAACTGCGATTTGTTTTTTAAATTAAAAGGAAACATCATCATCATCACTCTACACCGCACAAAGATTTTAGGGCAATTGCATGACAATAGGTCGGTTTCTTTACTTCTTAAAATTGACACTTTCTGTCCATTTCAGCAGAGTCAATACCTATAAAGAAATAAAATTGGACAGGACTAGAATTAGAGAAATAGGTAAATTGAATTGAATTGAACTGAATTTTATTGAAAAAGACTTTTAAGAAAATTTTACAGAGTAGGCACAATTCAGAATAGGTATACCTATCAGAGTTAACACTGGGATACAAATTGTATCTCGGGGGATTCTTTTTTTTTCGGTGGGATTCGGGGATACATTTCTTTAAAAAGGACACATTTTTTTACAACCATTTTAGTTCAAAGAAAATTAAGTTCTTTTATGATATTTGAAACTTTATTGTATTCTATTACAATTTTATATGTAGGTATATGAATAATTAATGTACCTATTTAATTTATGTTTTATAAAACAAAAAATCTCTTAAAATACTTAAAATCGGACATTTTTAAAAGTTTTGAGCTTAGTTTTTAAAAGGACTCATTTATTTTCATTTTTTCATTCAGAGGGATTCATAAATATTTTTGGTTGCGATAACACTGATACCTATATTTACTTAGCAAAGCTATGTTTACTGCGGCTATAATGTATTGCCTGCTCTATCTTGTTACATTTTTGGGAAGCCTCGTGGCTGTCACTCATAATATATAAAAAATATATAGTCATTCTGCTCTTGCTCAGGGGCAGTATTTCGGTTAAGTGTTGGATGTTGCAACGGAAGTAAAGAAACAGACTTATTTTGTGTCGGTATATGAGAATTTAATACACTTTTAGTGAATATCTTCCTCACTTATTAATAAATAAAATACACGAGAGGGTCGCACGAACTTGCTCTTATGTGTGATCCCACTGTGGTTTTATAGTCTGAATATTTAAGATCTATTAGTCTGATTTTAAAAGAAATGCATTAGCTATGGGAGCCTTTATTTTATGCCACCTGATAAAAACGTATTTTAGTATAAGATAGTAGGTATTTTGTGGAAATTCAAAAATTAACAACATATCTACTCGAGCACCGCCGTGCACAATGCACATATGAAATATGAATGCATGAAACTTACAGTTTAAACTGAAAATTGGTAGGTATAAAAACTAATATTTAATTAGAAATAAATTATACCTAATTAAATAAAATTTGAAATTGTTTTGACACCAACGTTATGTAGGTACCTACGACATCTGATTTCTTAAATAAATCTTAATTTATGAGAAAAAAATTTCAAAAATCGTTGGAGCGGTTAAAAAAAAATATTTTTTTATTTATAGGTGGGTAGATACATATAGGTAGTACCTATATAAAAATTTTAAAAATTTAAGTGTTTGTTAATACAGAGTTAAAAAATGAATATTGGAAAAAAATCACCTACCAATTTTCAAAAATAATTTTCAAAATTTTTTTAAAAATCCAAAATCAGTTTTTTTGAAAATGTTGATATGTAATATTGTTCAAATTTAAATTAAAATCGTTGGAGTCGTTTTTGAAAAAAATCGGATTTTCGTTTTTAAAAACTTGAAGTTAGCGTTATTTTAATTTATAAGAATAATTTATATTTAAAATCTGTAAGATATTATAAAAAACCGCTGGGTGCTGTGTTTAACATTCTCCACAAAAAAATGATCCACATCAGTTGAATCGTTTTTAAGAAAATCTAAAACAAAAAATTGTTCTATGGGAGGAACCATTTATAACCATTTTTCAGACATTTTATTTTATAGGAAACCATTTTTTTTTTTTAAAGATGTGTTTTTGAGCAGAATAAAATTTTCATTTTTTGCTAAAAATATTTGCACGGCAGCTACCTACTATTATTTTTGGTCATAAAAAATACATAGTTTAAAGAAAACCGACCCACCCGTTTAGGCTGCAGCCGAAATCACAGTCACACAGGCGGACAGAATTTCGAGATCTACTTTTTTCGACTTCGCTTTCATCGTATTGTCAATTGTTTGATCAAAATCTCGTGTTCGATTTTTTTTACGAATGTATAACTTACCATATAGTACCTATGTATGTACATTGTACAGGCATATCACAAGTAAAAAGGAAACATGGTTAGGACTTAGGAATAATTTTAAGTGAGAAAAATTCGCTTTCCAACTGCTAATCTGTGAGGTATGATTACACTGACCGTAAAAATCTTAATACTTATACCTACCTATAAAAATATTACTTGGTTACATCCATTATAACGATTCCAAACTTATACCTATTTTGAACAATTTTGAAACTCTGGTACTGAAAATCAACTCATTAAATCAGGGTTCAGCTAAATTTTTAGAAAAGAATAAGACATAATACCTATAGGTATCCAACCCCTAACAAGATAGTGTTTTCATGAAATATTTTAAACCCACTGATTCGCAAATCACCAATTTTCTAAGGTCAAACCTGAAACGCAATTAATCCTTTAACCCAGTACGATACCTATGTATTAGATATATAAATGTACGTATGTACATATTTTCCTATTGTGTTTTAAAGATTATTCAAGTTTTATATTAGTACAAACATAATATCGTGTGAATAATTTATAAAAGCATTAGGTATAGTATCACTGTTACTCTCGTAATAATGGGAACACCCTATTTTTTAAAGTAGGTAGGTACACCTATTTTATTTATGTATATTAACTGCGTACCTATAGACAAAAAGTTTCTATAGCTTTTCTGAACACTTTCAAGCAAACAAAGGATATTTTCTTGATTTGTTTTTTTTTTTTAAACATCCGCATAAAGAACCTGTTTTCTTTGTTTGCTTTTAAACTTCTTTTTTTTCCATAATAATATCGCTGCATAGCATACCTATACACCGGATGTGTAATTTCGATTACTTAATCACCATGATCTTTTTTTTGTATGATTCTGACTCATTCGATTTTATTTGTTGTTGGTGTTGTCTGAAGTAATTTTTTTTATAATCTTCTATCTTCTCGGTCATATTGAATTTTAGTTTAGTCATTTGCTTTTACCCTAGAATGACATCATGTTGAACCTATGTTGTGTATGTATACACTGTAAAAATTCATGTTTTTTTAAATATAGTAATAGGTTTAATATGTATGTATGTAGGTATCGTATGTACAATATAAATAATATATTAATAGGTAGGTATCTAGTATCTACCTACTCTAGGCTTTGCCGCTTGTCAGTTATTGCGTGGCCTTGGCTTTAGAATAAATTATGTAGTATGCATGTATGTATGTCCATTTGTACATATCTATACACAAAAATACCACCAAACATGACTGAATATGTGTATATATGTAGGTATATACCTAATTAGATAGATAATTAGTAGATGCGGCATAACCTACCTTAGGTAACACTTATAGATATGTATGTACATACGTACCTACTAACTATGTACGTCGGAAAAAGTTACAAAACGAGTTATAAAAATGCAAGTAAGCTTTATCAGTTATAGCTCTAAGGATTAGTAAGTCGCTCCTTATTATGAATATTCATACATACATGTATTATGTATGTATAAGTCCTATTAAAACAATTTCTAAAAATGTTTAAAATATATCTAGGTACCTTGTTAACCCAACAAATTTAATTAAATATTTACTTAAGGCAAGAAACTAGGTAATAGGTAGGACATGTTAAACAAAACAGACCTTAATTAGTGTAACTTCCCTAGTAAAAGTGGGTTTTTTTTAAGATTAATCATTTATTTTAATGCAATTTAGGTATAGGTACCTACCTACATATGTACATATAATGAGTTTCGGTGAAAATATCTGGCTGCTGGGAAGCCCCTTAAAAATAAACAAACGTTTTGCCATTTAACCAATCAATAATAAAGTTAAATGATATTTTTAGAAAACGTTTGTCTATTTTTAGTTATACCTGTATTTTCTATTTCTCGGTAAAAGTATGTAGGTATACCAAAATATATATATACAATACTCTAGATACACAATACATCCGCAAGAGGGTGGGGTTCAACCCCGAAAATGAGTAGGTAGATATACTCAAACTGACGCATTCCACACATTATAAAAAATCTTGTCCTATACGTACAAAGTGCAAGTTTCGGCCAAAATGTTTTAACATTAAATCATGTTTTTTGAGTGCATTCTTTGTGCTGGATCTAATGATAATAAAAGCGGAACAATTAAGCCTTAATAATCAACCATTTTCATACGTAGGTATACCCTCATATCAGTCTTCTATTTTTTGGCATGTTAATTCTATGTCCCATTTACTTCTAGATACAACTCGTGCTCTCATGTGCGAAAAGCTGAGCAAAATTCTGTGCTTTCCATTGAATAATGGTTAGGAAAATACTCATGAGTTCATTTCTTTGGCAAGACCATTCAAAAATTGAGCAAGCGAATACAAAGTTTCATTTTTTCCTCAGAATTTTGACAGCAAAGTCTGCTTTTAGACTTAGTTTTTAAGCTTAGTTTTTCTTTTGATTTGATCGCCCTTCGGTTGCGGAGATGCTTTTAAACACTACTAATTTAAAGGCTGCAATTTTTGTTAAATGAAAGGAAACATCTCTTCACACCCTTTACACCGCTCATGTCTCAAACAATAAGAAAAAGCACAAAGAAAAAAGAGGGTTATCGCTCTTATTCAATTCGCAATTATTCAACCTCAGCAATTTTGTCTGAGATCTCCGAGATATCATTTTCCTGAACAATGAACATGCCTTATAGAATAATTAAAATAAGTCCCCTTTCACACGAGGAAACTGAGTATCCAGCAACTTTCAGTTTTTAGGTGAGAAGGGCACCAAGTAAGAGGATTGAACGGTATACGATTGGTGGGAATTGAAAATTAAAAGAAAACGTCAAAAAATCTCCAGCAACTTGTTTCCTTGTGTGAAGGGGGCTAAAGGCTCACCCCAACCAACGCGAAACATTCGAAACGAAACGACGAAACTTTCGGCTGTCAATATAATTTACATACATGAGATTTGCTTAATCTCATCGTCGCTTTAGTGTGGGTCTCATTTACCGCCAAGTAATTTGATGTTGACAGACGAAAGTTTCCTTAACACGAAATGATGGCTGTATATTATATTCGTGAATATTTTATTGTCAAAAATCTTAGCAACCCGATTTTTTTTTTATATCGGATATCTAATTTTGTATGATAAAAATGTTGTGAAGCTACTTTTATGTTCATCCGACCGCTGAGCACTCGGCTTTCACCGATTTTTCGGTCTCATCACACATATTATGTAGGTATAACGTAGATTGTAGATACATACACATATACCTACATATTAACGCATTTCGTTTATAAATATATGAATGAATGAAAAATTACAAAACCACCCTATATATGTAGTTACGGAGAGTGTAGTAAATAAATTCGCAAAATACATAAATATAATGTCTTTTTAAATTGCCAACAGCTGATTTGTATTTTGCAGCTGAGCAGTTTTCTGATTTCTCCTGCCATAAAAAAATATGGGGTGGGTGAGAGTGCCTTCAGATCTAAGTGCGTTGTGTGCCCCGAACACATATCGAACAAATGCGTATGTTCTTTATCTAAGTTAACGAAACTAATATGTATTTAGAAATTATACAACTAGTACGAGTACCCACAGTACACATATATTAAAGGTAATATCATTAGCGTTTTCATTTTTGTTCAGTTCTCTGCATCTGTCAAAATCCAGGTATTATGGTGGTAAAATGGTGGAAATGGTGGTAAAATGGTGCGTTACTTATGTACATACCTACTTGCTAGTTGATATCGATAAATTGTATGAAAACTCCATTTTGTTTCTGTGATGGCATCGCTAAACCCCGTTGTCGTTTTTCTTTTCAACCAATTCCCTTAGATTGAAAAATGAAATATCTACCTACCTATACCTAAATAGATTTTTGTTAAATTAACATTTTGTTGGTTACAATAAAATGAAGAGAAAAAAAAACTAACAAAAAGAAAATGAGGTGCATTTTATCAGAAAACCAGAAAACTCTGTCCGGATATTAAAAATAATAGTATCCGGACAACTCTTTTTTTATGGCTTTTGTGCCTTTAGACTTTTAATAATTCAAGGATAAGGATGCTACAGAGGATTATGTCATTTAAGTCCTTGAGCACATGATCAACCTTCTAACAGAAAAATTTAAAAATAATAATTGTTATACATATTAAAATTGCTATAAATTGGGATTTAATTTTTTTTAAAAAAGCTACGCTTACTTTAAAGGTTTTCTATGAAAAATGGGAGAAGTCAATTCTGAAGACCTTTTGTGAGTGTAGTAAAAACGAAATACCTAGAAGTAAAAACGTTCTTTAGGGGTTTAAGAGGAAAAACAAACTCGGCAAACTTAAAGATCTCAACTCAAATATGTGAAATTTTGTATTAAATAAGTATTTATACTTACAATAGTTGTGATTGTTTAATATTCACAATAAAAATAAAATTTATCAATTGATACTATCTCCATATTTGTAGCAATAATTGATAAGTTTCATAGTTTATCAATTGGTACCTACCTACTTGGTAGCTGTATTTTACTGCCCTTAGCCGGTTTGGGGCTCAGAAATCAGGGTAACTAGATAGCTGCCTTTACTCAACAGACACTGTATTAACATAATAAGTACCTAAGTACAAAAAGTCAATTTTTGCATATTACATTTCACTTATATAGGTACTTCATATAAAAATAGTGCGTTCGGATAGTAAAATAAACGTGTCTGGGCGCAAATCGAACTTTTTTGCAAAAAAAATTGTAGGTAGACTATAAATTATGCAATTATAAAATTAGTAAGTTTTCTAATCAACAAATATACTTACCGAAACACCATATTTTTTTCTAGTGAAGAAATGTGTCAAATGTCCGGATACTAGTGTCTACCAGCAGTGGCGTAGCGTGGGTTTTTGCCGCCAGGGGCAGAGTCATTTTTTGCCGCCCCTAGCAACTTTTTTTTTGAAGCCTCTATTTTTTTTTGTTATTTAAAAAAAAATAAGTGAAACAACTTACCTTGTTAATATTTTTTTTTTATTGGATGTAGAATTGAAGTATTCAACACTAGTTTTATTAAAAACGGTTCGCTTTTTAGTGTTCAATAAAAAGTGATAAATTTACCACAGGTAATTTTAATTTTTTTTAAAAAATTCAGATATTACTGAGCAAAACTGTATCACCTATTTTAACATTTTTCAGAACAATTTTTGATAGATTTTTTTTTGGTTTTTTTTTGGCAATACCCATCTCTATCACATCAAAATGCCAAAACGATATAGTTAGATTGTTTTTGTTATACGAAATAAGGCCCCAGGGCATTTACATTTATATTTTGGTTTGACTAAGGAAATTTTGAAAAAAATTAGCTCAAAAGTGACGGAGTAGATTTATTTCCCTTTTTAAAATTGAAGGAGAATTGCAATTATTGGCTGTGTCACCGCTCGAAAACTTTTAAATAATTTCTTTGGACTGAGAAAATGTACCTATCCATTTTGAAGAAAAATGGATCCAAAGGAAAATAAAATACATAATCAGAACATACAGAAATCTTTTAACACTAACGCCTGTTTTGATAAATAAATGTTTTTAAAAATTGCCGCCCCCTAGCAAACTCTCTTCTGAAAATTTTGGAAATTTTCCGCCCCTAAAATGGATCCAAATGACAAAAAAAAATATAAAAACAGAACATACAAAAATCTTTTACACTAAGTTTACACTAAGGCCTGTTTTGATAAATATTTTGAAAAATTGCAGCCCCTAGAAAATTGCCTCCCGGATATACCTATATGTTTAAAATTTGCCGCCCCCATATTTGGGAAAATTGCCGCCCCCAAGCAAAATGCCGCCCGGGGCCTGTGCACTCCTTGCCCCTGCCACGCTACGCCACCGTCTACCAGTTGCTAAAAAATCGTCTGAACACACAATTTTTATCATTGTCAGTCGATTAGGACATTGTCAGCCTCATTGGTCAATGTCAGATATTTTAACTGAAAACATCTTACAATTATTGCTGACAATTTCTTCATTGTTCGAAATGTCAATGAGTTGGTTAATGAGAGATAAAAAAATAGCTGACAATCAAATTGGGAAGGAATCTAGGTACCAACCGTGTGAACGGATAATTTTTCATTGTAAGAAATATGTCAATTATCAGCTAATTGTTAGCTATTGTCAGACCATTGACAGTTCTGACAATATTGTAAGATCTGACAATAGTCTGTACTTAGCTTGAGTTTTTTTCTATGGGTTTCGACAGCAAATTGTGAAAATTTGTGCAAATTCGCAAGAGATTTCACGTTGCCAAACAGATAAAATAATGTAGTTACGTAGGTTTTTGCTAATAAGTTATACCTACCTAGCCTACCTGCTCACTTCTTTAAATACGTAGTATGTACCTACTACCTACATACATATCACAGTAATGTTTTTTTTTTGTCCATATTAATTTTTATCTACATAAAAAAGGGGGCATACGCATAATATGTAGGTACATATACATACCTACCTACATACATACATATATTTTTAATAGATACATACCTACATATTGAAAAATATAGAACAAAGAAAAAAAATCCAAAGACCCAAACCAAAACCATAGAGACAAAATCTTTTATTTATTGCTAGTTGCCATTTTTCCTTAAATAGGTTGCGTTAGCCAGAAGAAGAAAATTATAAAGCAAAAGCAATAGCACTACCAAGTACCAAGCACACAACCTTCGATTTGATTAAGAGGCCTCGCAAGAGACTATTTTGTTTACATATTCATGCGATTGAACAATGAACATTCACATTCATCCAACTCTCGATTTATAGGTATATACGTAGGTATGTGTATCTGTGGTGTGTGCATGGCATGGGTATAGACTATAGATAGACATAACGTTCAAATTCTTTTTAATTATTTCTATATGTATGTAATGTATATGATGTAAAGATAAGTAGGTAGGTAGATATACCTAATGAAATATGAGCGCGCTTCAATTCACAATAAACTATTTAGGTATGTACATACCTATATCTTCCTGGCTATGTACCTAGGTATGTAGGTACTTGCATAAAAATTTACAACACAACGGTTGGAAAGTAAGGTAGGTACATAGCTGCTTATTATGTTGTTGATATAGGTATGTATACCTAACCTACCTGCCTACATATTATAGGTATAGAATTAGGTAGGTATTAAATTAAAAGGAAAATGAAATAGGTGGATACCTAGGTACCTACCTACATATTATGTATAACATAGGTTGTAAGTATAACTAGGTATACCTATATTGTATGTAAATATAAGTAAATATAAAAAAAATTTCAGGTAGATAGGTACCTATAGGGTACCTAGGTACTTAGTTGCCTATGACTATGATAGTCATGATCTATGACCATTGACCCTGTTTAAATTCTGACTTTTCACTACGCTTTTCATAGTGTTGGTTTGGTCAGTAAGATAGGTGAGGAGCTCTTTTCCCCTTACCAATTTTTTTCAGCAAATCTATCAACTATCAAATCACCTCTCGTCGTGGTGTAGTGAAAAGTCAAATTCTAAACGGGTGTAGGTAATTTTAAAGGAAGTTGTGTGCCTCACTATATAGGTAGGTTAGGTACCATTGCAGGTAGGATATATCTATCAATGTGATTTACAACCAAAGATACATAGGTAGGTACATAATGTAGCTTTACCACGATACAACCTGTTTAACTAGATACATTACACATAATAATATAGGTATGTAATTTATGTAGTAATTAGTTCACCTATCCAAGGCGGTCTTGAAGAAGCAGGTAGATAGGAAGGTAGGTAGGTAAGTCAAATGCTTAAAAGTTTAGAAGGTCAGTTTTAATGTTTAATATCATATCACAAAAAAATGATTAATGTGGCCAAAATGTTTCACAATTGTAGGTATCTAAATATCTAGCAACTTACCAATTTTTTGAGGAAAATTTTGTCACCCCGGTTCAAGAGTTTAGATACGGGTTATTAAAACTTGGAAGATTTGTAGGTGTCATTGAGTTAGTTTTATTAATGTAAGAGCCTTGCCAAACGTCCTCGTTTTATGTACGTAGAAACAAAAAGGATTTTGGGATTGAATCTACCTTTCTCGTATCAACGCACACATGAATCTACCTGTTTCACTGGTTCAGTAAAAGGCCTGTGTAAACAGGCACTTAGCATGGTTCAGAAATCAGATCAGTGCATGCAAGCCTCTAGGTACCTTTTTTTTGTCTTTCTAATCCGTCGCTATACTATCTTCTTCCGTTAGTTGGCCTATATTTTGTATTCTGTTATTCTTTTATTCTGTTATGAATTTACATTTTACATACAAAAATTTGTGCTGTCAAAAAATCTTTTATGAATCGTATTTTTGGTATTCAGCTTGCCAAAATCTGTTACCTATGAATCATAAAAGAATAAAAGACAAATTTTTGTGACTTTTATCATAAAAGATTTTGATAAATATGTTAATTAATTATTTTATTTCGACTGCAAAATGCTCTTTAAAGCCGAGTATACAGTTCTTTTGAACAAAAAAAAAAACATAAGTGGTAAGAATTTTTTTTTTTCGGACGAAAAAAAATCTGAGGTGAAATAAAAAATTTGTATTCGTTGTCCTCTTTGTTTCCACAAAACAATCCTTGCGTTCGATAAACTATCAGATAGGCTATCCACGCATCCAAAAATTTTCAGATACGTTGGGTTGTTGTTGCATCAGCTGTTTTGTCACCAGGGATTACAACAACACAAACCTATCCGGATAGCTTTGGATTGAATCACGAACGTGGCCAATGTCACCAACATTGTTTTGCCCGAAAAAGTTTCCGTGGTGAATATAAATTTTTTTCAACAGGTTTGGTTCACAGTTCGATAGTAAAATTTTAAACGTCAAACATTTTTTGTTGCGATAAAATCACTCCCATAAGAAGTACATGTATTTTTTTTTTTCGAGGAGGAACTGTATACTAGGCTTAAAGAAAAACAAGTGTAAGAAAATAACGTTTAAATGCATAAAAACATATACAAATATTTAATTTAAAATAAAATTTATTTTTCGATGAAACCACAGAACGAAAATACTTTTGTTGGTGCTAAGATGCAAAAGGTTCCTTTTGTCTTCCCGATGTGCGATTTTTGATTTATTTAAAGCTTTGTTATTGCACTGGATCTCGAGGTTTCGCCAATATAAACAAACTATACCTGATTACAAATACAAGTTCAAAAAATTAATTCCAATTCGCGAACAACCACTTCAATATATGTGTCAATAATGACCGCGTTCGAACTATGGGCCGATAGGGTATCTAAGATCGTTTTGCATCGGATAAGTTTTCGAACGACTAAAACCGTATTGGATAGGTTTGTCTGCTATTTTATATTTATTTTGTGTTTTTATATGTATAGGTACGTACTTATATTTTGTTTTATACCTATTTTATTTGGTTCGGTAAAAATCAAAATTTACGTAAAAAAAGAAACCACAAACTACCTACAAATCCCGCGCGTTCTTTTGAACAACAATTATAAAAAATCTTTTATGGTGGAAATCTTTTATAATTCATGGCAGAAAATTCATAGCAGAATAACATATGTGGCAGAATACGTCTAAATAAAACTATTTTTCTAATGGAAATTGACAGGTTACCAAAATTTTGATGATTGTTTACCGATTCATCGACTCAAAAAATTTGTTGGCAAACGTCAAATGACGTAGATTCTGATCAGGGTTGCCGCAGAAAAAATTATTTATGAATCCCTCCGAATGAAAAAACAAAGAGTCCTTTTGAAAATAAATTAATCCTTTTAAAAATACAGTCAATCTTCTCTATAACGAACCTTCAAGGGAACAAAAAATTGCTTCGTTATAAAGAAGTTATATACAAAATTCGTAACATAGAAAATGTAATTTTTTTTAACACTGCAAGAGGTATATTTTTAAAAAATGGTAAACAAAACTAATTTTTAAGATATGTGTATCTTTTTATTTTTTAATTAAAAACATATCAATTTTTGATTGCAATTGAGTTTTATTTATTGTTTTATTATAAAAATCTTCCTATTCTCTCAAACTCGACGTAAAAGTTCTACTACATATGCACACTTTTTACAAATCCGCACATACATAATAACTTCAATTTAAGGTTCCCCCACACCAACACGAATTTTCGGTGACGAAAACAACAATAAAAACACGTGGTTGTCAATGAAAACAACACGTTGTTATTATTTTTTTCATCGTCGCCACCGAAAATTCGCGTTGGTGTGGGGGAACCTTTAAGAAAATTCTTCCCAAAACGGGGAGTTCCCTTTTAAAATTAGGAACAAAAATCGTAGTAGGCTTTGATTTAAAATTTTAAAATAATTGACATTTCGAAAATTCTTGCTTTAATGGGGAATTCCCTTTTAAAATAAGAAACAAAAATCGTAATCGGCTTTTATTTCAAATTTGAAATTTTCGTTATAAAGAAACAACTTTGCTTTCGGAACAAAAAAATAATTTCCTTATAAAGAGAATTTCGCTATAGAGAATTTCGTTATAAAGAACCTATTTCATATGAGATATTTTTTTAAGGGGAAGGGGAACAAAATGAAATTCACTATAGAGAGAATTACGTTATAAAGAAGTTCGTTATAAAGAAGTTTGACTGTAATTGTAAAACTTTTAAAAATGTCCGATTTTAATTAACTATTTTATCAAAGCTTAATTCTTTTATAAAACATAATTTAAATACCTACCTACATATACTAATTACATATTACACCTACCTACAAACAAATATTGTAATAGAATAGGTACCTACAATAAAGTTTTATTATTATTTTTTTTAAATTTAACTAGGTATACCTACATAGGTACCTATATGCCGGTAAGACCTAAGGTCTTTTAATTGCATTGCACGGCACTAGTAAGAAGGAATACCTAGAAGAATATGAAAGAATTTTAGTTAAAATGAATGAATTTTCAATAAAAAAAACTTAACATTCTTTTAGTTAAAATGATTGTTTAAATGTGTTCTTTTTGAAAAATGTAGGTACCTATCCCCGAATCCCACCAAAAAAAAAGAATCCCCCGCGATAAAATTGAATCCCATCGCAGTGGTAACTCTGGTATTGATAACTAACAAGTCCTAAAGGTAGAACTATAATAGTCGGATGCCGACGTAAGTGGTCGTACGAAACGAAACGAATACAAAGTATTTATATGGCGTGCCCATAATTGAGGTTTGCTTCCGTTTCGACTAATTTTCGTTAACTTTTGCTTTCGGAAGTGAAGAGCGCTCACCGACCGCTCCATGCGTAAGTGAACTGAGAGAATTTTCTTCCGACTATTATAGTTCTACCTTAAAGAACGTTTCTTCTCCTATCGTCAGAGATTCATCATTCATAGAATCCTTTTATTTATTTTCATAGAAAGCCTTAGCGTTAAAATAATGTCAATATTTTTCTTTTTCCTTTAGAAAGTTGACTGATATGACTAGCAGCTGCTTTCGTTTTGCCTTATTATACCTACCTAAATCCTTTCCTTAAAAGATAGGTAGGTAGGTACCTACCTATGTATTTAAAAATTAAAGGTACAAAAGCCGTAAGTTGTAGGTGCCTATATAAAAGAGCGGGTGTCTGAGTGATAACACTGTTCGGACGATAGCACTGTCCGGATACTAAAGCCTTTAAAAAGTGCATAATCTTCAATAATTTGGTCTTTGAATTTTTACGCGTAGGTACTACCTTTTACCTACTGTTGATTACAACAGTGAAAACGGTTTCAGGATTAGTGACTTATAAGGATAGTTTTTGGGTTAATAGTCTTAAATGCGGTTTTTATATTGAAAAACATGATATTTTATTTAAATATGCTTTTAAATGTTAAAATTTTGTATAATTATGGATTTTTTAAGGGGGTCGGAGATTGGGAACTGAATTTATGGGTGTTTCCTATTGTCGGCCCCCGGCCGAAAATAAGAAAAAAATATTTTTTTGAGAAAAATGCAAAAAATAAATAACTGAGCAAAAACTGGCTTTGAAAATCCATAAAATCCAGTCTTCGGCCCCCTATTTTCAAGTAGAAACTAGGGGGCCGAACACTGGAAATGTGTGTCTTAACTTCGGCCATCACATATAAAAACCAAAATTCTTATTGCGATTGGGGTGGCCGAGCACAGGAGCATCGGTGGCCGGTCTTAAGCAACTAGGGGCCGGCCACTGGAAAAATTGCCTTTTTCATTAAAACTAATCAAAACATTTGTTTTATAGGTACCTATAAATATAATCTTAAATTTCATGAATGTACCTAGATGAATAGAGAAAACCACAAGGCACATTTTGTTTTTAAAATTAATTGAAAATATTAAAAATTGCAGATTTTATGATATACCTACCTACCTAGACGTATTTTCCAGAAAAATTGTCTTAAAGGGCCGACCACTGGGAACTCTATCCTACCTGGTAGTGATTTGGAAGCACCGAAGTACGAATTGTAGATACCTAGGTAGGTAGGTACCTACCACTATCTATAAAAAACTAGGTTCTAGTATTAAACACAAAATTTTTCTTGTAACGCCTTCATTGCATCCCTCTCGGATCCGTGCCTGATGAACGGACGAAGAATTGACCAAGGTACCTACCTACCTAACTTTTTGTTTCTAGCTAATAAATTAAGTTTTGAATATTCCTGCGCCTGGATAGTCTCCTTATGTCTACACATTACATACCACTTAGGTAGGTACATGGGTATAATTACGTACCTATGTATGGTTTCAACAAAATAAATAGGTAGGTAAGTACCTACCTATCTACCTACCAACCTCTGTTAACATACAAGAGGCAGACATTCCTGTTTCTATTCAAAGCCGCCCCTGTCAAAGACACATAGGTATATGTATTTAGGTAGGTACATTGTACAATATATCTACATACTTGATACTACCTACACACATTTCATACCCCACTTTAGCAAATCTACCTAATCCAGAAGCGAAATGATTCATCAACAAAATAACTTACATGGATTCATGCCCATACCTAATGCTTGTGGGAGTAAAATTTCAATCTTTTGTCTCAATAAAACTTTAAAAATAAAATACATACATACATAGCATTATAATGCATACCTACCTACACAACTTTTATATAGGTACGATAAAATCAAAATTAATTTAAGAATGTAATCAATCTTCGATTAAATAAATATATGTAGGTATACCTACGCCAAGACTGTACCTACTACAATACAACAACAACAAAAAGAGAGAGCAGTCAGTCATAAAAAAGCCATAACAATAAAACAAACAAAAACAGCAAGCATATTTAAAATAAAAAAAAAATTACGGGAAAAATAAGTAGGTATACCAACTTTTTATTAAGGCCACCACCACACCACCAAACCAACTAATATTAGTATTCATATCTTGGGGCCTCGCAAGAGACTATCCAATATTCGTCATTATGTATGAATAATGCGCTATTTCGATTTTTCTCTTTTTCTCGCTCTACCTCTCCATGCTGCCTGATGCCTCACACCACTTTACTCCACGAAATCAAATTTTCTTGGAAAAAAAAATTCCTACAATGCAACAACAATAAACTTATATACCTATATTTTCCCACCACTAAAATACTATATACCCGAAAGTCTCAAATGTAACTCTCTCTTTTCTACTCATAATATGCACACTGCGCAGCTCTCGCTCTGGCATAGACATAAATCGTAAATGAAGTATATAGGGAACTCATACTAACGCACGCTAAAATTAACCATGGAGTTGGTAAAACAATCGAGAAACGAGGCTCCTGCTCGCACAGAATCAAACGGCGATCACACTCTCTTATGTAAAGCGAAGACGACAAGAGCTCGCTCGGTGTACCGTTAGATTCTCATATGGAACGTTAAAAAAAAAAAAATAGGCAAAGAATCTATGCAAACCTTTCTTTTACCATTTCCGATTTTTTTTCTACAATCCGCCGCGCCTAAAATAAATAAGCACATTGTACATTGTTTAGAGTGAAATAAATAATTAATTTCTTTATATAAAATAAAAGTGAAGAGAATATAAATCATGTTGGTGTTTTCAAATCTACTCCAATAAGCGGATAAAATCAAAGCAATAATTATGTCAAAACGAATTTGTGTAAAATCAAGAATTTAACTAGTATCAGTTAAAGATAAAAAGAACAAAATACAAACTACAAAACAATTGCCCCTAAATACCCCTTCCCCTGAAACAATCTTTCCTCTAGTAATAGGATACGGAACAATCACAAATGGCAACGAGTGCTGTCACAATTACGGCGGTCTACGGATCCAACGGTCAGTCATTACCAGTGACGGGCAACAGTCTTGGACCTGGTTATTCGGCCACCGTAAAGCAAGAACGCCACGATGAGGCTGAAATTCAGGAGCTTGCAGCAAAGATGCTGGAAACACAAAAAGCAGCTATGGCCAAGCAGCAGCAGCAAACAGCCCAGATGCAAAATCGAGGCATGCCAGGCAATCAGCAGCCTGCAATGTCCAACGGTCAGGCGAATATTCTCAATTATCTGACTCGGGCAAAAGGCACAACACCAACTCCCACGAGCAATGGCCAGTCGAATGGTAGCAAAACAAATGGAGTAGCGACGGGGTCTGACACCGAAAAGAAACCATGCGACGAGGAATCACAGAAAGGCCATTTCGGCTGGTCGACCTTTGGCAAAACATATATACCGTACATATATCGGCAAACAGAGAAATACTGTGCCGTGCGTATGGTGGAATTCAAGTTGCTGGGAAAGTATTTGAATTGTCTTCATCCGGATATCTACAGCAGTTGTACCTGTGTCCGGAGTTACTATATTACAGAGGCTGAGAGTCGACTGTTTAACGAGATAAACCACAAACACTGCGACGCAGAGTTCGGTCGTGATTTATTTACTCTCAAAGACTTGGTGGTGCGACTAAGCGATGCAACTAAGTTTTTCCAGTTCCTTGACATTTGCTATCGGAAGTTGATCTCTGGAAGCAAAACACCGTCTGAAAAGTGCGGTTTCATTCGTATAAACAAAGAATCGGTTGTGCCGTACACTGTGAGAAACAACGAACAAGTTGTTCCACTATTCTACTTCGAGGGCGAAACAGAGAACCTCAAACAAAAGGCTGATTATCTTTCCGGCTGGGATTTGGCATATTTGAAATTCTGTTGCAAAGTACAGGGCATCCGGAATGAGCTATTCTCCAGCGAATCGGTGGCTGTGATAAGTTTAACTGATATTAAAAGTTACTTCCCAAATGGAACGGAATTCGAGGATTACTGGCCAAGCAAGGTGGTTGATTCGAATCTTCTTTTGGGGCCCCAGAGGTCTGGGCCAAATAATTCAGTGAATTGGACTCGACAGCCTACGGCACCCCCTCCAAAAATCAATCCACCTGCGGCAGCTACCAAACAGAGTCAGCAACAACAGCAGCAACAACAACAACAGCAACAGCAGTCACAACAAATGGCTGCAAAACGGGGAGCTGCGTTCCAAATGGCGGCAAATACTGCAGCAAATGCGCAAAGGTTACATGCTGCGACTTTGGCCGCAGCCTCTCAAGCGACAGTTCAGGTGAGCACAATTGCGCGTTACACTGGAGAGTGTTTATTTTGAGTGTAAAACTTACAAGGTATGTTTTGTTTTATTTATTTTTTTCCGATTGCTTTCCTGGCACCTATAGGCACTCAACGGCGCGTGGATGGCACAACCGCAAAATAGCCTTTCGATGATACAAGCACAAATGTTGGCCTCACAGGTAAGAAACTTGTTTGTTACCTTTAGATATAATGTAGAAACAAAATCATTACCTTAGCTAATTAGCTACCTTTAAGTATTGATAATGGGCTTTTATGAATGGGGAGTCTGTTTGATAAGGAATCTGATGGATAAATTTGAGACTTTCGAAGTTTTTTATTTAACTAAAAAAGAAGGAATCCCCTAAAACAACTAAGTATTCAAATACTTATAAGCAATTCCTTAAATATGGGCGAAAACCCCTAATTGTTTTTATTTTACTTCTCTTTCTCCTGTTCTGCTTCCGTTGGGGGAACCATAGTTGGGAAATAAGTATAAATAAATAATCAGTGAATAAATAACAATACACCTACAATTATGTAGGTACACATTTAATTAATGTCATACCAACAAACAGCTGTTGCCTACAACGTAGGGTTGTTAATGGGAAGGAAAGATAAACAAAACTTAAGGCTTATTGAATAAATGGAATGATGAGAGATTGAAAATTTAACAGAATTTTTTCTTCAACTTTATATGTACCTATTGGAATTAAAAAAGAAAATGTTTTGAGTTAAAATGTTAAATAAAAAAAAAATATTGGATCATAGGTACAGTAACAAGATGATTTGGTTTGATAGCTTTTAAACGAAGCAATTACCCCTATGGGTTTTTAAATATGTAAGCGGGAAAAAATTGTAAAGTAAAGAGTATGGAGAGATGTTCCTTTTAATTAAAAATTGCAGTCGTCTAAAGGCAGTATTTTATGCATTTAGTTTTTAGGAGAAAAATAGTAGTCCAACAAATCGGTCGGGTAAACAATTTGCGAAACATTTTTTGACATTTCGTTTAACACTACCTACCTACATACATAGCCTTTAACATTTTCTTTCATTTTCAATTTGTATCTTTTCGAGTAGATACCTACAATAGTAAAGCGTTCATAGTTGGCTCTTTGATTGAATGAAATTTACTAAATTTATTACCTAGAAGAATGTTTGCGGCTTTGTTGCTCGCAAGCATAATCTATCTAACTTTAATGACAAAGCACTTGTTTGTGTGACCCAAGTCGTGTATTTTATTAATGTCTGTGGTTTTATTGTAGGTAAAGAACATTTTAGCGAAACCGTTAAAGTTAGTACTTCTGCTAGATGGAGGTAGGTATGATCTGTATAATCAGTACTTAGGTAGTTACATCTTAATTTCAGTTGCCTATTATTATTTTTTTTTAGTTGTGGTCAAAAGATTCTTTTCCTAAGCGGGAACAATAGTCTATGTAAATAATACATAATTTATTGCCAACAACTAAGGAAAGTTAAAAAAAAAAACTCATACGATCTGTTTCCTCTTGTGAAAGGCGTGTATAATTACTTGTATGTATTTTCAGGGAGGTTTTATATGTATGTATAATTTTATACTAAAAAGAGAAAGTATGTATGTACTTTCGTACATATGTGATATGCCTACATATATGACATTTCTTTACAGTTTTGATTTACAATTAAAAATAAAAAAAGGTATGTATGTGTGTATATTATGTACATACATAGATGCATCTGTTCTCATATAATTTATAGAATAACTGTATAATAACTGTATTTTTGACTATTAGTTTCTATGAGAATTAATGTAAAATAAATTTGTTATAAAATATTATGTAGATACATTCATTGGTATGTATGTATGTATAAGTGAAATACGATAAATAAACTTTAAGTTATGTACATAATATACATACTCTCATCTGCTATTCGGATGAGTAGCGCATTATAGAAAAGGTTTCATGAAGGTAAACGAGGTTGTTTTTTTTTGTCCCAAGGCCCTTATTTGACATTTTAATATAGTTTAGTTCAGGCTTCTTAAATACCTATGTTATACCTGGAAGAAAAGCTCTGTTGGTTAAAAAGATAGATCTCATTTATCTAGTGAGATAGGTAGGTGTAGAACACAGTTTTCTTGAAGGCTCAAAGTTTGCAAAAACGGAGTTAAAATAAAGTGGTGAAACGTGGATTAAAAGGAGACAGTTTTTTTTTTTACAGAAATTTGTCAGCAGGCTGACTGAATCTAGCCGATTTAACCTTAAAAATTTCAATAATTTTTGTATGATATCTTTATAGTACCTATGTAGGTACTTAGATAGGTATAAAAATAATGTCACAATCTTCTTTGTTTCTTTTGAACCATGACAGAGAAAATATCAAAGTATTGCTACTCAAAGCTTAAATTTATTTCTATAGAATTTAAAAAAAAATCTATTTTTAGTTTGAAAAAATTCAATGTTAAACAAAATTAGCTACATGGTCGCAGATACATACATACATACCTCTTGGTCTATACTCAAGTCGTTTAGAATTCTAAAAATTGTAAGTTTATGCTTAACTGTATGGCAAGTTCCGTTATTTTTGGAGCTAAAAACAAATTAAAAAATTTTAGGAAATCACGTAAAGACATCAGGTACTAAACTTTTTTCAATGGTTTTGGCTGTGTGTCGAAAAGGGAATGATAGGGATATTTTTCGTTTCTACAATTATTGGAAAAAGATGTTATTATCGAATGAAATTCCACAGTTGACATGTAGTTGAAACTAAGGCTGTATAGAAAAAATGCTGCCTAGAGTGGAGCTCCAACTTGCCAATTACATAGACTTTATCTCCTGGCCATTGCCTCCCGCATGTTGTGGAATAGGATATAAAATACTTTTCATAGAGCAAGGGGGAGCAAGAGGACGGGTAGCTGCTGGTAGGTAGGTATGTACTTTTATTTAAATTAAGAAAAGTAGGTAGGTTAAATACTGCATAAATTTATGTGTACATTTTACACTATGAGGCTAAATACATATACTGAAAACTTGTGACACATTTTTAAAAAAGGATATTCCCTTTAATAACTACATACCTACATACATACATACATATATTTAATTTCCCAATTTGGAAAGTGTTTGTTTCTTAAAGACCTTTTTTGTTCATCATTTGCAGGCTCAGCAGCAAAATCATCCCGCAGTAAGGCCAAACTATAGAGGCCCAGCTGACAACATTATGCGTCAGCCGCAGTATTCATACAATAATGGATCAATATCAATGCAACCAGTGAATAATCATGGACAGGGTCAGGGCAATGCCCCACCGCCTTTGGTTCGAGCTGGAGGACAAAATGCATCCCACCAAATGTAAGTAGATACCAAAGAACTCTTTAACACAAATAGACCAACGAATGAGAAATGTTTTCAATTGTTCCACTTCCTTCTGTTAGTTTTAGATTATTTTTTTTTAATTATGGATTAAATAGTTTAGCTTTGTTTTTTTTTTGTATTATTTTGAAAACATGATTTCTACATGAACTTTAAAAAAAAATATACCACATTGGTTGAATTAAAAAAAAAATTCAAAATTTTGTTCTTCCTGAGCTAAATATGTTTTTTTTTATTTGCTCTTTTATTTTTGTGAATTAATTGATTTCGTTATTCAATTATTTTTCCAAAAGGTGGTTGTGCACGCATTGTATTATTATTGTTTTTTTTAATGTCATAAGTTCCTTTTTTTTTAATTTAATTAAATTTAAACAAAAATCCCTTATTTTGTAATTTAATTTCATGTATTTAAGATAAAATCATAAATTTTGAAAACACCAACGAGAAAATAGTTACGTATTTCATAGATTATAATACCTATGTAGTTTGTAATACAATTTGTATCAGAATAAAATTTGTGCTACCTATAAAAAATTTTTTCAAGAAAAAAATGAAGTAGTCTTTATTTTTATCAAAGGAGTTCCAAACCGCAATTATTTAAACCCCCAAAATAGACAGACAAAAAATGTTTTTTCTTATAATGTATATCTTGCAGCCGCAGAAAGTTCCTCAAACATTTGTTTTCAAATATCTTAAGAATTTAACCTTATCTACACAATTTGCGGTGAAAGGAAATTCAACTATATTTTCATCTTGGCATTGGCGGTCCGGAAACATAAAAAAAAAACTTTGCAAATACCGGATACTACGTTTTTACCGACCGCTGAATCGAGATTTAAGTAGATTTACCCTAAATCCTCTTCAAATGTCGAAGATTGTTAAATCTTTATAGGGCCAGAAGTTTTACAAATCAAACACACTTAGAGCCGTTTGCTGATACGAGACTTAAATATTTAAGTTCAACTTACACGCTTATGTTCTACTTTTAATCAGCGTAAACTGTCAAATAAGTTCTTACGTGGAATTAAAATATTTAAGTTTCAGGAAATGGGCCTCATTCAACTTTTGCGCTGAGTATAATTATCGAGAATCCGTAAATCTAGTAGCTTCAAAAATTAATCTTGTCAAATCAAACACACTTATTCACCTATTGCGCTGAGTGTAATTATCAAGAATCGAGAGAACATATTCGAGAACCTGTTCCACTTTAGGGGACAAAATAAAGAAATCATTTGCATTGTGAAAGATTCTGTCAAATTTATTAAATTTTAACGAGATAAACTGGGTGAAAACGTTATACCTATAAAGGTCGTAAAAAATCTTTCAAATGACATTTGGTTTTGTTTCACGTTTTTCGAATCGAACCTACCCATTTTTCTGGACGCACTCATTTGAAACGTCATTTTCATGATTTGACTTTGAATACAAATAAATTTATTTAATCTTTTGTTGATAAAATTGAAATAATTAAATATTTTTGTGAAAGTCCGGGGGCTTCACATGCGATTGCCGTCTACTCAGACTAATCTGGTTCATTTTCCGAATGTGTTTATGCAAAATGAAATGTGACAATCAACACTTTGTTGAGACTGACAGAAATTGAAGGTTTTATTTTTTTAAAACATTATTATAAATAAATTTATGCTTAATTTTGATTTAAACTGTAGTTTTAAATTTTTAAATGATTTTTTTTTTCGAAATACTTCCCTTACCATGCCAAAGTTACAAAGTTTCATGACAAATGTAAAAAATTGTCTATTTACATGAGCAACTGCCTGCAAGATGCTTTCTTCTGTAGGACAAGATTCTACATTTGTGGGCATTCTATTCGAGCTGAACTAATAAGCTGCTCTAAGGGCCCTAAGATTTTTATACTAACGACAGTAAAACTCGTACATATACATATAAAACAATGTTTTAAGAGCGACTTTAATTTAATTTGTAAAAGTAAACAAAGTTAAATCTATTTTAATCCTATTTCCGTAAATACAAATTGACGATAAGTTGATTCTATTTATTGTTCTTAAAACTAAATATCTATATTGCCCGCACAATCATTTATTATTTTTTTTTTTTTCGAAATTTTGCTTTCAAACTTTCACTTAATTTTGTTTTGCCTGCGCTACGGATAACATTTTTGTATCTATAAATTCGCTTCTGTATTATCTTCTTTTTTTCTTTTCAAAAATACTTATTTTATTAACATATCTTTAGATAATTTTAGTTTTGTTGCATGCTTTTGTACTTTGTCTATCATTTTTCTCTTTAAAAGCAATAATATACTTAGATCTCTAATAGAATATGAAGTTATTTAATATGTCAATTATATTAACCCCCCTTTTATCCAAAAATTAAATTTTTATATATATATATAAAAAAAAAACAACCATCATCCTAGATACATTATATATAAATGCGTGTACAAACACATATATGGACGGTTACAGTTTGGTTAATGTACATTTTTGTCGGTGATTTTTATAATATCAAAAAAAAATAACGGTGTACCTGATCGGTGTGTAAATAAATAGTAATATCTTTCATACATTCAAAATTAAAAAAAAAAAGAATAAATTTTTATTAACACGGAAGAGAAATGTTGCAAAAAATTCGTTAAAAAAAAAGAGAAGAAAAACAAGAAACCAATCCACATACATTTTGTATATAATGTTTCTAGGTCGAATTGTACTAGTGTCGAGCAAACAATGCAGCAACAACGTGCCAATATCATTAATCACCCATCACTTGCAATCCGTTTACAACACCCCACAGACCATCCACCTCCTTATCCCCAATCAGCAACATCTGCAGTGGCTATTTCAATGCCTCTTCAGCAGCCTGATGCCGTCCCTAATATCCATTCTCCTTATCAAATTCCTGATCCTAATAATACAGTTGGTGCTTCTCAGCAACAGTCCCCAAACTATAGCGCTACCATTGCTCCAGATTTTCAGAATTTAGCAATCTGGAATCAATTGAATGATGCTCAAAAACATCTTCTCACAAATCAGTTGAAAGTCAATCATACCAATAATAATTCTCCGCTGTGTGCGAACAAGAATCCCAAACAGAATAATTTTTCGAAACCATCCATTCCACCGTTGATTCCAATGGCAGCATTAGATAGTAATAGACAAACAGGAGCTATTAAGAAATCAGCTGAATCTATTGCGGATTTGGAACGAAAGTTCAAAATGACCGATGAAATGAAGGCAGTTGTTCAAAAAGTCTTGGCCAATCCTGATTTGTCGACTTTCATTCAGACAAATAGTTCCAACTCTTTTGTGCCTTTTATCTCACCGCCAATATCTCCGGCGACTAATAACCAGCCTACTTTGAACAACAATAGCCAACATTATAACTTGCCAATTTTACAAAACTATTCGGTAACCATAGTGCCTACTCCCAATCCTGTTTCCCAATTCCAACAACATCAGCAAAATCAAAGACAATTGAACATGTCAACCGGTGTGGCACCGCGTCAAAAGAGCGTGATTTGTTCGACCAGTACTATTCCATCCTGCACAACCACCCCGTCTCCATCTCCAACACGAACTCCAAACAACAATTCTGCCATGGAAGTAATTGATTTGTCTTCCACTCGAAGGTCGTCATTGCAAGCTGCCACCGCTTATCTGCAACAACAGCAACAGGTCGCTGCCCAGCAACATCACCAACGGACCCAACAGCAGCAACAACAACAACAACAGCAAAACGGAAGACCTTCACAGGCTAATGGAGGTGGCAACTCAGCAACAATGCACCTGCAAAGGCACGCAGCCGCAGTACAACAAGGAGGTGTGGTTAACATTGATCCGTCAAATAGGCTGCATATAATTCCAGAAATAGCATCAGGAAACGTACACATCCCACCCTACAAGGTCCAAAAGGTCTATGTTGACAATCAGACAGTTCCTTGTATAAACATGCAAGCATACACAGACTCAGATCAGCTCATGACTCTTACAGACTTCCGAGAGTCGTTCTTCCCAAACGTGCCACTGGAACATTGCAAGCGCTTAATCGAAGCCCTTGGCGTCGAACTCTACAAGGGGAATAGGTAAGTCACTTATTAATTAAAAAAAAAAAATAAAAAATATTAATTTATTTGTTTTTCTTTATACAGAAAACAAATCCAGGTACTTCTCGAATCAGGGCGATCACAATCCGAAAACATTCCATTGGTCAAAGTGCGTGATGTCAAGAGATACATGCCTCAACTGACGTTCATGATTCGAAATCAAGAACAACCACAGTCGAAAAGACCTCGAGTAAGCTAGGAAACGGGGTGGGGAGCACAACATACACATTCAAACTATCACCACCCTACCATGGATATGTTGTACTCCCAGAGCCAGTCAGTATCTGCATCTAAACCAACCTCCATATCCGCTGTATCCGAAGCAGCAGCTGCTTCCGTCGCTGCCGTCGCCGCCATGGCTCCGTACAACGGCTCGACCATGTTAAGTCCCCCGCTGAGCACCACATGTACCAATCCGTTCAGCTCCTTCGATTGGCTGTCAGCAGTTACACCGCCTACGGTCGATAGTAGCTCTGGAAATGGAGCCAGTCTAGCTGAACAAAGAGCCGCCGCAGCAGCTGCAGCCGCTGCCGCCGCTTATAATTCTTGTAGATTTGGTCAACATCCGGGGGCTGCGGCCACCGATTTTCTTTCCATGTTTAGCAGCACCTGTGGAGCAGCTGGTGGCTCTGCCACCAGTGGTTTTAATGCAGAAACGACTCCCATGTCATCGTCATCACATCACCAGCACCGTCAAAATCCTTTAAGTCATCATCATCGTCACGCGTCAAGGAACCAAACGTCCGGTGCCCCAGACTCATCAACAATTTCCTCGGCGATTGTGTCCTCGTCGTCTTCATCATCATCCCTCTCACTAACGCCAGTTTCCATGACCTCTTCTCCGGCCGTTCCATCGCCACACAAAGTTAACGGAGTCGCCCTATTCAATCCGCCCGGATATCACCTGCAGGCACCAGGTCATGGCTTGCCATCGCCCACAATTTACCCGCCAACGCCACCGCCATCGGCACCATGGATCCATCCGTGGTATACTGGTGACACATTTTGAAAATTACCTTCGAATAAATTAAGATCTTCTCTCATTCTCGTTGTTATTAGAATCTAGAGTAATTGAGATAATCGTATGTAATCAAATTTTTTTCTTTCCAAAACCTAAATTTTTTTTGAGAAGAAGGCAATGATATTCTCTCATCTGCAATAATGGCACATCTCATTAATTGTTTTGAGATAAATGCGTTTAATTTTGTGTTAACACAAAACCTATTGAAAAGCTAACGGATACAATTACCGTAAATTTAAATTTAAAAAAATTAAGGACTTGTGCCACTACTGCAGTGTGTGAGTGATAAAAAAAAATCTTGATGATGAAGAGAGATGGAAATTACTAATGTATTATTTAAACCAGAAAAAAATCAACATCTAATTGAACTGAATTTAAACTTTAAAAAATGTCCTAAATCATTTAAAATAAAATTTAAAGAAGCTTAGTAAGATATTTATAAACTAGTATGTATGTATAAGAAAAAGCAACAACAACAAAAGAAAAATACGTTCCGGGCGTTACAAATGGCGCCCAACACAGACATTCTCAAGAGAAATGAAATTTCTTTTTTTATTTTATGTAAATATTCTGTTATTGTTGGGCGTTGTTGAAATTATTCAAAAAGTTTGCGTTCGCAAATTAATTTGAAGAAGAATTCGAAATAATATATTTTCAGTTGAGCCAAAAAGTACAGAAAATATTTTATTCAGAAAAATTATTTTTGAAACAAAAAAAAAAAAAAACAAAAATCATGTATCCGTTTTAAGGATTTAACCGTGAATTATTATTTTAGTTTAATATTATTTTTCTTTGTGTTTTTGTTATAGATTATTTTTTTGTATTTTTATTTTTTTTAATTGCGTCTACTTAATAATTCTGCTAGAACTAATAATAATTTATTCAAATGAATATTGTTTCAACTGTTATATTTAGATTATGTACCTACTGTATATACTTTTCTTTATTTATTATATCATTAGCATAATGGTAAATAAATACGATATAATAATTTAGCAAAGAGAGGAACAAAAACTATTTCAACACACAAAAAAAATCAAAGATTAGACGTTTAAAATTTAAAAAATAAACTAAAAGAAGAAAATAAAATAAATGATAACGAAATGAAAGTTAATAACATATTATGGTTTTGTTAATTTTAATTTATTGTTTAGTATAAAGCTTTAAATTTCTCTGTGTGCTGAACGGGAGTGTTCTTATTTCTGAAAAGTAAGTAAATATGCACCGTATCCGCAATAGTAAAATATGGAATATCTGAAAAAAGGGGATGGTAATTAATATGACGAAGTAATTAAAGCCATTGGGGCGTATTCATATTTTTAAACAGTTTTCTATTATCCTTTGAATACTTTCTTCAGCACAATCTTCTTCATCAAACCAGATACTTTAATGAATCTGACAAATGAAAAATTGCAAGGGCGCCTTCCAGTTTTCGTTTCATCGTGGGCGTTTACGTCAGAGGAAATTGGATGAAAAAACGCCATCAGGAATCAGCGATACACAGTAGACATGTTAAAGTGAAGACCATTATCAACCACACGCTATGAACTATGTATGTATATGATCCGAAGAGCGAGAATTTTTCTTATACTATCATTTATAAAAATTTCATTAAAATCATTAAACTTCCATATAAAAAATAAAAAAAAAGGCCCAAAAATTGGGAGTAGGAAAATTGTACGTTCGTTTTCTGTTATGTATATGTATGTATATTTATAAGGTTCACTCAGACAGCACCCCGCACAATTTTTAAGTTATTAAATTTTATTAAAATGTGGGCGTAGTAGTAGACGGCATTTAATTTTTTGTTTTCTCATCCCATTCAGTATCGCCTGAAAATTTCATCAAAATCGGTTAAGTCGTTCAGTTTTTTATAGAATTTTCCCGTTCTTCCATACAAAGTGTACCTATCACTGCGACGCCATCATACAAAATTGACCTTTCCATACAAACTATCGACCACAAAGAGGTCAATTGTGTTATGAATTAGCAATTACCTGCAACAAGCAAATCCAAAACAGAATAATTGCCTCACAACTCATGTCATTTTGGCAGTTTAGTTTATTCGTTACCTAAACTCGCCACAGGAAAAAACCTAGGTCTACTTCAGTTCGAATTCAGGAGTGACCATAGGTTTCAAAAAACACAGAATTTGATTGTCAGGGTAAGTTCAGGTTTTTCAAAAAACGCTGTTTTAGGGTGACCCCAGGGGACTTGGGGGCTCAAGGAATAAACCTAATGTTTTTCTGCGGAACAAGAAAAATCCTCTGCAGTTAAGGCTGAAGAAAATTATCAGTTTTTTAAGGATTAAGTGATAGTTTTTGTATTAGCGGGTCGTAAAAGTTTTCGATTACCCTAGAATTCATCATAGAATTTATTGGATGTGTTCGTTTACTTTAAAACACTGTGGTATTTGTGTGAATTTCTACACAAAAGTCTGTCAAAGTTCATATAAAAAAAAATAAAATGTGAAGAAATTCACACAAAGTAAAGGAACACAGCTATTATCTTGAAGCTAAAAAACAGTTGACGATAATCATTCCTTTTGTTCTGGATTTGTTTGTTTATTAATTCGTTTTAGGTATTCTGTATAAATATTTCATCTTTTTTTCATATTCTATATTAAATAGTGTTTTTTTGATATGTGCTACCTAATTACCCCTGCCAGGTGTGTCATTTTGAATGACAGGTAGAGTTGACAAAAATCGATAGCTGGATTCGATGGATTCTTGGATAGAAACTATCGGTAGTATCTAAATATTTAGCCAGTTCAGGTTTCTTGAGATATCCGAGATCTCAGAGATCTCAGCAATCTCAGAAATCTGAACGTAATTCCTCAGTGAGATTCCTCACTTTTGCTGTCAAAAAGCTGAGAATGAAATTTTTTGGATTCGTTTGCTCAATTATTTTTTGTCGCAGTTGATCAATTTATAAAAACGAGATGGAGAGTGCTTTTGACTTCTAAAGGAGAAATTTTGTTTAGGTTTCTCCTTCTCCTCAGTGGAGCTGACAGATGTTTGCTCAGTGAGATCTCAGAAACGTGAACTGGCTAAATAAAATCTTTTTATTTATTATCTTTAAAGTTTTAAAATAATCTTATGTAGCATCTATCGGCTCCCACCAGACATAAAATTTTCAAAATGGTCGTAAATAGCAGCTTTTTTTCATTTCAAAACTATAAAATCACTCGATAATTTTTCTATTAAACAATCAAGCACTCGTTAGTTTTTTTAGACTATCGAGTATCGAATATTAAACCCAACACTATTTAGTTAAAGTAAAATGGCGAACCAAGCACCGGTTTTGAATTGCGAATTGATAAAAATTAAAAAAATAAAATTATATAAGGAAGTAAATTCATCTTTTCGTCTTTAATCAATTACTAGTTACTAATTAATCTTTTCTAGGATTTTCAAAGAGTAAGTTCACTAAAATTGTTATGAACTTATCATTTAATTAATTATTTCTACAGATGCACATCAGTTTGCACATACTAACTGTTTTTCCGTTAATCGCGGTGTGTTTGGCTGCATCATTTTGCACCAAAGACGACAAATGCATTGAACCCATCGCAGATGCAGCCCGTTATGACAATTATCGAATGTACTATGTTAATATAGACACCACAAAGCATGTGGAGGTTCTTCAAAAATTCGAGGAAGTCTCGGATAGCTGTATATTCATGGGACATGCAATCAACCCTGGCCAGAAACTTTCCATATTGGTGGCCGCTCACAAAGTCGCTGACTTTGTTGACCTTCTCAAAACGTTCGAGATAAAGCATACGGTTCTTGTAAGTTTCCCTTTGCATTAGTTGATTTGTAATTTATAGATTTTGTAAGTTTTCTTATCTCAAAATATACAGACATATAATTTTCAAGAAAAAATTGACAAGAATTTGAAAGAAGTACTACCGAAGGGGGTTAAGCTTGATAAATTTGATTGGAAGCATTATTTCCACTTGGAAACTATATACGAATGGTTGGAGAAAGTGTCCAGGGAATATGAAGAGGTGAGTTTGCTTGATATGGGTAGTAGCACACAAGGGATTCCGATAAAAGGAATAAAACTTGCTAGGAATGCCAAAAACAAGGCAATATTTATTGAAAGTGGAATTCATGCTAGAGAATGGATAGCTCCGGCTACAGCCACTTATATCATTAATCAGTTGCTTACGTCTAAAGATACAGAAATACAAAAATTGGCTAATGATTATAATTGGATAGTGTTTCCGTCAGTCAATCCAGACGGATATAAGTACTCTTTCGAAAGCGATCGCATGTGGAGGAAGAACCGACAGCTATTTGGCATTTGCCGAGGGGTGGATTTGAACCGAAACTATCCATTCCACTGGAACGAGACTAAAACGAGCTCCGATCCATGCCGTTATGATTACGCTGGTTCGTCTGAATCAAGTGAAATCGAAACGCAGAGATTGATTCAGTTTTTGAAGGACAATGCCCAGACGGAGAGAATCCAGACTTACCTATCTCTACATTCATATTCCCAACTAATTATGTTTCCCAATGGGTTCGCCCCTGAACGAGTGAATAACTATGACGATCTCAAGGCAATAGGTGAAAAAGCCAGTGAAGCAGTTATGCAAACCCACGGAAAAATCTATAAGAGTGGAAGTATATATGAGACGATTTATCCATCGAGTGGAATTTCGACAGATTGGGCTTACGCCAAGATGAATATACCCATTGTATTTGGGTTTGAATTACGTGGAGCACCAGACAGTTCGGATATGTTTATTCTGCCCGCAGAACAGATTCTACCAACAAGCGAAGAAGCATTTGCTGGGATTCGGGCAATAGTTAATGAGGCAGCTGCAAGGGGTTACTATAAATAAAATACATAGGTAGGTAGGTAGGTACAATGAAGAATTTTGAAAATTTAAATAAAAAAAAATATAAACTTTGTGATTGAATCAATTATTTATATATTGTTATGTAATTGTTACACTTTTATGTCCACTGATTCTTATTGGAGTTTTCTGGTACCGAATCAAAATTTAGATTTTGAGTAAAAAGTACAAAATCTCATTTTAGTACATTTTCAGATTGGTTAATCTGTAGTTGATAGTGACAAAAACTTTTGAAAATCTTCTTCTACGGTTGTGAGAAAAAAACGTTTTATTACCCTTTTATGTGTTGAGCATACCTCTATAAGAGTTTACGGACACAAAGAGAAGATAAACGTTGTATAGGTTGAGAAGATTGAATCGGATATTACGGCAGTTTCTGGCCAAAGAAGTTGTTTTTTTATTTTGAGGGGACTCGTTTCTAATGTAGGCATGATGATACTTATCAGTCACCATTACATGGCGTGGACTTCATTCCTTTTTGTGTGTATTTACACCTTGTAGGTACATTATGTATCACTGTCTGGGATTTGCGAATTGTTACTTGGTAATTTGAGATGATTTATAAAAGGTTTGCTCGTTGAGCCCTGAAGTCACCCTGGGGTCGCCAGGTTTGAAAAACCCTGAACTCACCCTGACAATCAAATTCTGTGTTTTTTGAGACCTGGGATCGCTCTGAAGTAGCCCTAGGTTTTTTTGCTGAGGCGAGTTGAGGTAACGAATAAATTGTTTAAGCGACGTGAGCTGTGAGGTGATTATTTTGGGGTGGCAATGGCTGCAGGTAATTGCTTATTTTTGAAATAAGGTGTATTTTATTCATTGCTGCATAGCCAGCGCAGCAAAATTTCCCTTGGCAAACAAAAACAATTTGATTGCTGGCGAAAAAGAAGTCAGTAAAAAAAAGATGGCTGTGCTGGCGATAGAGCTTTCACTTATTGAAAATTGAAATGAACGTATAGAGTGAGTGATCGTTTTATTCAGACTTGTGCTGCGCTGGCTATGCAGCAATGAATAAAACACACCTATACAAATAAAAATAAAAATTAAATGATAATAAATAGAAATAGAAAACACTTACAGCCTTATTTATTAGATTTCACTAATACTCGTTTCAACCTCGGAATAGTTAAACCCTGTCGAAGCACTTACTCCGTCTTAACGCCACGTTAAACGGTTTTAGCTACACCCTCCTTATGTCAAATATATTATCAAAATAAAAACAATCTCTTTGGTTATTATAATATGGGATTAAACGAGTTTTGTACTGCAACTAAAGCGTTTAAAGAATTTAAATCATTTATAAATGCAAAATAACTATCCATTTTGCCTTACAATTGGTAACAAACGGATAAAAAAACTTCTACACTCCTTTTTAGTTACTAAATGTCATGTCATTTAGATACTAAAACGGCTTTACTACGGCTTTAATCCTACTATGTACCAGTTTTAGCTTACTCCGCCTCTAATCATCGTTTATTTTTTTATAAATAAGTTTTTCAGGATTAGAGGCGAAGTAAAGCCGGAGTAAATTTACTCCGTCGCTAAAACGACTTAATAAATAAGAATTTATATGACGTGGCGTAAAGACGGAGCAAGTGCTTCGACTCGGTTTAACTATTCCGAGGTTGAAACGAGTATTAGTGAAGTCTAATAAATAAGGCTGTTAAAGTTGTTTTAATTCATTTTTAAAACTAATTTAAAACAAAATTTTTTGTTTTAAGTATTGAGTATAGAAATTCTAGTTCATTGCGTTGAATGACAACAACACAATTTAAAGCCCTGGTGAAAAACGAAAAACCCTTTTTTTTTTTGATAATTCTTGGGGTTGTCAAGAAAACCGGGTCAACCCTGGGTAAAGTTCAACGAACGAAACTAAAGGCATGTACCAGACACGAGGCGTGACTTGCGAAAGCGGAAGTAAAAGTAGAAATTAAAAGGAAGATGCCTAGTACTTCGTTTTGTAACGGTTAGGTTCGGTTACAAAATCTTAAAAATAGGACTACTTTGGAATAAAAAAAAAACCTTAATACCTCTACAATAGCAGCAATTTGTATTGAAGGTTAAGAGGTTATGATGAAACTGATTTGTTTGGATACAATTCTGAAAGCATAATATGAAAATCATTTTCTAAACAAATTTGGGAGCCGTTTTTTGACATAGAAAAGATTTCTTCTTTTTACTCATTTATTCGTTTTGGGTGAGATCTCAAGACGAAAATGCGTTCTTTCTAGTTTGGAAGATTTGCATCTGCATTCAATCACACATGTTAAAAGGCTCTTATGTAAAATTTAAAATATCTTTATTCTATAAGGACAGTTATAAAAAAATTTATAACAATACTCTATAAATACTTTATTTAAATTCTAAGTATACTTTTTAATTTTGTTTTATTTGATACTATTATTATTAATTATAATTATTCAACTCAAAGGGAGAAAACATAATTCTTAATAAATAAAATATTCTTAATTAAACAACTATTGGTTTCAGTTGATGAAACCCTTTACAGTTCAGATGAATTGTTTCGTGAGCTGCAATTTTGTTCTCGTTGCTTTGAAAATTAAATATTTATTTGCTCAAGCTAAGAGCACATGGTTTGCGAAAGTCGGAAATTTTTCTGACATCATTTTTGCGTCACAATTTGCGATCATTGCTCGCAAATCTTGTGGACACCTCTTTGGGGTTGTTCTCAAATGCTCGAAAATCATTTGCGGAATTTTATTTTGTATTAACTTATTGCTTTCGTATGTGCAAACCACAGATAAATTTCAATTTTGTTGTCAAATGAAAATCTACGACTGGGAAAGAACATTGAGAAATGAATCCAAACATTTTAGTCTCAGAAATCTCTGTAAACAAATCTCGGTCCTCAGAGATTTTTCTCTGTGGGACATGCCTCATGAAAAACGACATGAGAGGTACTTTTATTGGAGGCGAGACCCTACTTCCCCCTAGCAAGAAATATTAGCTACGCTTCTGAATTTTTCTCTCATATCTTCTGACACTTCTGTCGTTGGTTGTGTTGCAGGCTGCAGCTACACTTTGCTTTCATCATATTATGTTTCTGACACTTGTGTCGTTGCACACGTGTCCCATTTTTTACTGATAAACACCGGCGAATGGAAAATTTTGGTTAATTTTGTATAATAAAAGTTTATTTAGGGATAAAACTAGTAGATAAACAAACTAGTATTAGGAAATATAATTTCAAAGATGTCGTTGAAAGAAGAAGAACCTATGCCCGATGTGGCAAGATATGACTACTACCGAATGTATTATGTTAATATAGACACCGAAAAACATGTAGACATTTTGCAAAAACTCGAAGAAATAAGTGATAGTTGTTCATTTATCGGTCATGCAAGAAATCCGGGACAAAAACTAACCATAATGGTAGCTGCTCACAAAGTTCCAGAATTTGTTGATCTCCTTAAGACATACGATGTGAAGTACCGTGTTTTGGTATGTCCTCCTCTATTATTGTTTTTCATTTCAATTAATTTTCACAACTCTTAATTCGACAGACCTATAATTTCCAAGAGAAAATCGATAAGAATTTAAAATCAGTCCTACCGAAGGGAGTTGATTTGAGCAAATTCGATTGGCTGCATTATTTTCATTTGGAAACAATATACGAATGGATAGAAAAGTTGGTTGGGCAACATAAAGAAGCAACTTTGCTAGATATGGGATTAAGTACACAAGGTTTACCAATTAAAGGAATTAAAATATCACACAATTCTGAGAATAAATCAATCTTTATCGAGAGTGGCATTCATGCCAGAGAATGGATTGCTCCAGCCACAGCTACCTATATCATAAATCAGTTGCTAACATCAACAGATCCACGGGTTCAAAAACTTGCAACAAACTATAATTGGATAATATTCCCATCAGTTAACCCAGACGGTTATAAGTATTCATTTGAAAGCGATCGAATGTGGAGGAAGAACCGCCAACTATATGGCATTTCTCGTGGTGTAGATCTCAATCGAAACTATCCATATCATTGGAATGAAACTGGATCAAGTTCGGATCCAAGTCGTTATGATTTTTGTGGTTCATCGGCAGCAAGCGAGATAGAAACACAAAGGCTGATGAAATTTGTAATGGATAATGCCAAGTCTGAGAAGATTCGAACGTACATATCTCTTCATTCATATTCTCAACTATTGATGTTTCCTTATGGATTTACGCCCGATCATGTAGATAATTACGATGATTTGAAAGCGATTGGAGAAAAAGCCACCAAGGCAATTAAAGAGGTCCACGGTCGAATATATAAAAGTGGAAGTATGTATGAAACGATTTATCCATCGAGTGGTGGAAGTAAAGATTGGGCCCATTCTGTCTTGGATATTCCGATTACATTTACTTTTGAACTTCGTGGACCACCAGATACTCAGGATTTATTTGTTTTGCCATCAGAAGAGATTTTACCAACTGCGGAAGAAGCATTTGCTGCAATTCAAACCATTGTTGAAGAATCTGTTGCAAGGGGATATTTTAAATAGATGAAACATTTTGTTAGTTTGATGACGAGTCAAAAGTTTTTTTTTTTTTTTATTAATTATGGTGCATTTTTATTAATTATCTCACTGCTTTAATAAATAGATTACTTTTGTGATTAAAATGAATTTATAAATTCAAAAATATATTTTGTATAGTGTTTTAAAAATGTAGGATGTACAATGTTGTACCTATGAATGTATGAATAGGCTATTGTCTCCGAAATCTTTGAATCGATTGGGCTCAATTGACTCAATTTTCGATATTGGCCCTATGGTGTTTCTGTGAAGTTTGCTTATAATCGGTCCTTTTTTTAGGCGCAACAACACACGCCTAATACCCGCTATGACTTATAGCCCAAAAACTACTAAACCGACTTCGCTATATTTTCAAGTTCATATTAGCGGTGGAAAGGTTGCTTAGAATTCGGTTCAAGTACATTCCGCCCACTGCTTCGCCCATATTTCATATAATAAATACATACATATTAAAATATTCTCGCTATTTAACGCCCGTAGAAGAAAATTTTTATTTATCTCTCAAAATAAAGGCATGACATGTGTAATTTTTCCAACCGACTGCCACGGCCACTTTTTTATAAATGAATTTTCTACTTATGTTATCTTTTATTAAAAAAAAGAAGTGAAAATCCGCCATTATCGGAGTATCACTAAAGAGTTTGAATTTCGTAAATAACCTCTTAAGTCTGAGTTCTAGAAACATTTTATTGATTAGTTCAACCTTGAAAAGTTGAATTGAAAGCTCAAAGTCGAAAATATTGGCCAGTAGAAAGTATTGCTTTCTCAAAGTCTTGAGCTGATGGCTCCACAAAGTGACAATGATATTGACTATTATAGCTTGGTGCTTATGTTTATGAGTCTCTTGGAGAACAAGGCCCTAGTGACTTACGAAACTCAACCATTCCTGTGTACGTGTTGTAAGTCCTATGAAGAATAGATGCTGGGATTCCAACGTCAATTATACAGATATTAACTTTTATTAGCCCTCGATAATTACAACCCTAAATTATTGTTGGCATGGCCTATCTTATAAAATTGTGTTTTCTTTCTTTAACCGACATTTGTTATGATCTTGACTGGGACCTAAACTCTCCCACTTCACTTCATCTTAGGGTCCACCTGTGGGGTTCGCCAGGCTGACCTCAGAAAGTCTTCCGGTTTTGTATTCCATGTCTGAGATCAATTTAAATGCAGTTGTCTTTGCATTTGTTTGATCCAGGGGTTTTTACGTCTGCCTTTTTTCCGCGTAGTGTTGGGATGCCGTATGCCATAGCCTTATGAACTGGACATCTTCTTTGTACGTGACAATACCAGTTAAGTTGGTCATGTTGTATTTTCTCCAAGATGGTATTTTCAATGTTGTGGCTTACTCGGATTTTATCGGCCTTTCTTATATAATAATTATTATAGTCAGTACAAAAATTTAAGCTTTTGGACTTTTCCATGACATGAACCATTCGAAATTGTATTTTAGCTGATTCAAAATCCGTTTTGAAAAACATTAATTTTTATCGTTCAGTTTCGAAAATAAATTCGATTATCTCCAAAGCGCATGCTTTTAAAATCTTTCAAAAAGAAATTTATATTTTTTTTATGAATGACTTAATAAAATATCCTTTATACAGAGTGTCATCGCTGACAGGTGGTGGAAATAATACGTTTCTCCACTATGTACATTATACATGGTAAAAAAAGCTCTCTCGCCCTCCATATGAGATGATTCCATCTTGATATTATATATATGTAACCCAACTCTTCTCTCCATATTATCGAGTTATTCGAATTAGACGACAGAAAGAAATTTTTTTGTCATTTCCCGTGTGAAATTTTCCGGAAAATACGTGCCGAAATCTTTGAATTTTTTCTTCTAAACTGCCATAAGAGTTAAAATTCATTTTGTTAAATAGTTTGGTGTGGTTTTGGTAGTGAAAACCATTGAGAATAGTGTTAAATTTCTTCTTGAAAAATTGGTCTGTGTGTGTAAAAATTTCTACCCCGGTGAGATTACTTCCTCCATCGAAAATTACATCCTACCCCATGTCGAAATCACACTGAGGAAGGGTAGTGTGTACCTCATTGTGATGGGGTGGCTCTGGCGGATTTTTTTCTTGTGAATTCCTTTCTTTTATATTTTTGAACCGTGATTTGTGTAGCAAAAATAAATAAATAGAAGGAAAAAGTATCTACTTCTACATAAATCTATGCTAGTATCATCTCGGGTAAATCTTGAAAGAATGAAAAAGATAAAGTGAAGTTCTTAGGATTATCCTGGTGCTCATCGCAACCCAAATATGTGTTTTTAAGAACGACGAAAAATACAAAAACAACAAATATTTTTTTTTGCTTGGATAAAGAAAAGTATCTACTCCATCAAGACCTCTACCACCACCATCACCGCCGAAAAAATACAAAAGAACGAACATACGAACTAAGAAACGAACTGAGTTGTAACTTTAAGTGTAAACCTTGTTCCTAGAACTCTAGTAGTTCAATAGCCTTTTTAAAAATTTACAAAAATAAAAAAAAAATAAATTCAATTTAAATTAAATCAAATTAAATAAAAAAAAACCCTTAATCGTAATCGTAGATCGAAAAATGGAACGAATGTGGCGGAAAGTCAATCACAGTTTTACTGGGCGAACCTCCAAGTCTACGGCTACAATTCAGTCTACAGACACCACCTCGTCGGCGGGTTTTGGCGAGGGACAAATCGTGGTAGCCGTTGCCAATAATAATTGCAATAGCAGTGGCACAGGAAACCTACCTTCGAGTACGGCAACGGGACGCCGGCTAGCAGCTAGTGGAGTTCAATCTCAAACAGTGATAACTCCCAATCAACAGAAGTCCCTTAGTCAGCATGTTTTATTAAACAGCACAGCCTCGTCAGAGAGACGACGTCGTCGAAGGAGGAAGAGTCGCCCACGACGTAGTGGAGACATGTAAGTAAAGAAAAGTTTTCGACTTTTAAATTAAATTTATGATGTTATAAGTTTGATGAACGAAGTTTTGTTAAAGTTTGTATAAAGTACTTATGTAGGTATATAGGAATTGAATTGGGAAAACCAGCGGAGATAAGAATTTAAAGGCTCTTCCACCCTCTTTAAATACTGACTTAAATCATTATACATTTTTTGGATAATGAAGTTGTAACAAAAGGCTATCAAAATTCTGCTACGGCTACCAAAAAATCTGATCACTAATGAATTCAGTCCGCTTAAGATTCCTTAGGGGAGATATTTTCTCCTTTTTCTATTTAAATTGATCGTTGAAATTCCGGATTGCTTTGTTAAGGCTGACAAAACTGTGTTTGGGAAGCTAAATACAACTTTGTACTTTTGATCTTCATCCTAAATTTGTTATGCAAATAAAACATTCGGGCCTATTTCTCTATATCTGAGTAAAATTCTCATTAGTTAACTAATATGTACACCCATTTTGGGGCAAGGTCAATTCAAGTAAGCAGGACAACCCTCTTTGAGAAAATCAAAAGCGCGGCAGTTTTTTGTTTTCACGGAATATAATTAGCAGCATCTGGCATATTCAAAAATTATGTATTTTAATAAAAAAGTTAATTTTTCGAAAGTTGTCATGCTTAATTTATACGACTACGACTACGAGAGCATTCAAAGATGCCTTTAATCGACTTAGTGTCTATGCTTAAGAGCAGTAAAGTAGGCCTGGGATAATCAAGGACTTGTAGGTACATAGTGTCAAGAGAAACGATTTCGACGGGTTTTTTTTTGTTGCTAAAATTAGCTAACTGAAATTTAATGATTGAACTTAAAACTAAACAACCTGGGAACCCATGTTAAGAAGGTACCTAGAAACTACAGCATGACGAAATTGAAAATGAAATGAATTGAATTAATTGAATTATATTCAATCGCTCCACCTAAACAGAATTAGTTTTCTAATTTGTTTCCCCTTCGTTATTGGTAGCTCTTTAGTATTGAATAGGATTTTTTTTCAAAATTAAACATATGGGGTTGTTAAAAATGATAAATTTTTATTTTTTAATTGAATATAGGTAAACGGGATTGTGCATTTTTTTTTTAATTTTCATTAAATTAAATAAATAAATATTGGGAACGTGAATGATCTTCGAAAGTTTCCTACGTAGTTAATTGATATCGGGAATAAATTTTTCAGGGGAATTTGCCTATCAGTGCCGTAGCTACTCTGTTTTGTTTGGGGGGCAGAGAAATTTTACCAAATTTAACGTCTATTTATAAAAAAATTGCCATTCGCCAGCACATTCGGTAGTACCTACAGATAACCTGAAAAAAATGAACACAGATACCTAGTAACCAACTTCACTCGTGTTCCAGTTTACGGCAGAGCTCTTGGGTCTTGGTGGTCATGCCATGAAACTCGCCATTACGCGCAGCCAAAGATATAATCTATAATATTGATATATATTGTAAGGTTATAATATAACTAATAATGCACTATATTACGAATTTTTTTTCGAATGCCATCTACTGTCGGTTCTTCTTAAATATTTGAATTTTAACGATTGTTTTTAGTGTTTGGCGTCTATTTAGTAACGAATGTGGCCGCTCAGTCCCAAAAGCGCTGAGATTTCTTGGAACATTTTTCTGCGCAAGAAATGTATGAAAGTGACAAGTAACTAGAAGTCCATATATAATATGTCAATGCCTACACTCGACTTAGCATGTCGACTTAGAGACTAAATAATTTATCTTTTCTGGCATTCGAGAACAAGCGACTTGATTTGTTAGACCTGTGTAGTGGGTATTAGATTCAGTAAATGTTATTCTTAAAATAAAATAAAAATTGTGAGCGCATTCACATTATCTTAATTTTTATTTTAAATTTGTGTCCTTTTTTTCTAGTATAGGTTTCATATATGCTAGTGGGGAAAAATGCAAACGCCTGGGGTGGTAATGCATACGCCAGGGGGCTAAGCTAAAAAAATTAAAAAACAAGCACAGTAAAACCCGCTTATAGACGTACATAAATCAAAGAAAAATTGAGATTCATAGCTGGATGTACTCTTAAGCAGTATGTGCTTAAAAGCGATTTATTTTGTTTTGATTAAACAGAAGAAGTGAACTTGTACGATATTTAGCGACGTTGTTGTAGTTGGGTTTTACTGTTTTATTTCATTTAAATTTATTCAAAGGAATACTATCGAGGATCCTCTTGGTACAAAACTATTGCTTCGTCACTTTCGATTTTGCAACTGCAAATTATGGCTTCAAATTATAACAAATTGCTATACGATGCATTTCAAAACCCATTGACTGCATGCGACAAATTTTTGTATGACAAACTTTAAAGGAATAACATTTAAAGACCTCAAATAAAGTTGCACCTACTTCTTTAATTTCCAAAATCCGAACACAGGAGATGTAAACTTTCAAATTGTCCGATGAAAACGTCAATTTTCTAATTTTAAAGGTTCTTCAAAAAAAACTGATAAAATCAAAAGCAGTGTCAAAGTCTAAATTTAGTGTGTTATATCAAAATTTGCTTTAAATTTTATAAGCATAATTTTTAAGTGAAATGATTTTAAGACAACAAAACGGAAATAAGGCTTTTGTCTCCTCCTGCGAAAAAATATGAGATATTCATTAATTCTTGTGTAGGATTGCTAATATTTTGTTCTTAATTTATGAACTTAGTAGATAATTATAACGACAGATAAAGCTCTCCACAAGACTTCAAGCTTTTGTAGGAATTTTTTTTGGAATCAGCCTTTTTTTGTCCGATTTTCATGGGTTAGTTTGCATATTCTAAAAAATAAAATCTTCTCTGTCATTTTTCTTCCGGACCGCTGACGCAGCCGACGATATGTATCTTTTCCACATTTCGGTCCCCCAAGTGGCACGCTATTTCCATTATAATTTGATTAAGAATTCAATAACATAGGTACCCACCATGAGACACTTGAAAAAAGTTGTCTTTTTGTTTTAACCCTTTGTGCTTTTATCCTGGTTTGCTTTAGGTAGAATTAAACTGTTTAATATTATGTATCTACATATTATAAGCAGCAAAAGTTCGGTGCATTAAAAACACCCTCATATATATTTTTGTTTTAAAGTTTGGTTAGCTAGGTATAGATATCATCTCTATACTTTAGTATGGTAATTTTAAAATAGTTCTACCCCTGGCCTTAATATTATTAAATTTATACTCCATATAGAGCTGCCTGTTAAAAAAATACACCCACACAAAAAATCTACACACACACACATACAAACACATTAAAAACCAAAAGGTTCTGTGCGGTAATTGCCTGAAAGTCCTTTAATCTGCACCCAGAGAACTCTAACCAAAGCAAATAAACAAAACACACCCACTATTTTCCTGACACCGCACCACTTTTTGGTCTCATTACTAATGATAGTCGAAAATAAATAAACAGTAAAGTCTCTTGTCGCCGATAGTCATGCAAATATTTTTCACTATTTCACTACCACAATAAGTTTAAGTTGAGTTGAAAGCTTGGTCTCGATGTCAATTTAAATAAAAGAATTTTTTTTTGTATTTCTTAATTTGATTTATGGAGGAGATTAGTGAAAAATGCCAGTCTATAAAATTAGGTGTGTTCCTTTACTTTGAAACTCTGTGAATTTTTGTGAATTTCTACACATTTTATTTTGATTATATGCGCTTTGACAGAATTTTGTGTAGAAATTCACACAAATGCACAGAATTTCAAAGTAAAGGAACACACCTAGTATTTGTTTATACCTTAAAAAGAAGGGGAGTTTTACAAAATTTTTCGGGCCTCAAAAAAGTGGATTTAATGTCTGGAAGTAATGTAAACAATCTATAGTCAAGTTATTTTTTCTGATTTTCTGGTTAATTTATTTGGTTCTACCTCTGACTTCGACTATTTTGGTGGTGTCTGGCAGGTAGAAGCTGTGAATAAAATATCTGGGATTTTTTATTTAGGTATGTTTGTATAGTAAGGGGATTTTTCTTGATTTATACATTTGCAACATATTTGGTTATTTTGATCGGATATAAAAAAATATGGGTTTTGAATATTTTTGAGGCGTCTGGTAGTGGTAAACATGAGAGTCAAAATTTTTCGGTTCTATATACTGTGTATTTTAAGACGGGGGATTTTTTATTATTTTGTGGTAAACCAAACGCTTGGTTATGACTTAAATCAGTAGGTGGTTTTTTGATCACCTTCAGGGATATCTGACAATTTTGCTGTATGGATTTTTGAAATGTGTGTTGAGTGATCTTTTTGAAGAAAGTTCCATTCGAAGGTTTAATTCTTTATGCTGCTGAAATCAATCAGCCAAGCAGAAGACTTAGCAATATTTAATAGAAATTGTTGAATTTTTTACTCAAAATAGCTTTTTAACTGCCTTTGGTCCACAAAAATGGTCGAAAGTTATGTTCTCTTAGCTAAGAATTTTCGAATTCTTAATTTTTTTTTTTAATAATAAAGACTCTGACTGAGAGATTTTTGGCAATTCTATGAAATACTTTTGCTGCAGTATTTTCAATCTCATTTCCTGTTTAATCATGACCCAAGTATCCATTCTAAAGTAGTGTTGTTACTTTGGATACAATTAAGATGTATTATAGTTCTTAATACTCCTATTAATGCTCGGTAGCATTTATTTATGGCTATATCGATGCTCTCCAAGGTTTTCTTAGTTTTTCACATAAAGCGCAGTGATTCTATTCTGGAGGTTGCCTTCGATTAGTTGTTTTAGGAGCCTTTTCTAGATTTGGTCCTTTTCGACGGGAACATTGTGTCGATTTTATACGTTGCTCTAAAGGTCCTACTGAGTTGATTAGAACATATGTATGTATAAGGCCTTTTGTCTTGAAAACTAGTTTTTTTCTTTTTATTGTAGATCAAGATACAAAAAGTCTAAGATTTGAATAATTTGTAAACTAAGAGTTTTTGAAATTGACAATTTGTTTTTTGTAGAAAATTAAATTGTTTTCTTCCCTATTGAGTAGCATCATCATTGATATTCACATCAAGGGGATCTTACTGTACAAAATACATATTCCTACCTTGTTATATGTGTGTATATGCATACAAGCCATGGACCATGACTTGAGCACATTAAAAGCAGTGGCATAGGGAGTGGTAGCACTATATAGAAGCTCGAATGAAGTGGACCGAGTAGTAGATAGCTGCTTCGTGTGCATTTGGGCATAGTGTCGTTTGCTAACCGATGGTGTCGGTGTTTAAATTGGGAGCAGGTAAACATTATGACATATCACCCATACCGTTTGAGCATATTATACGCTGCTGCATATAAGCTTGCTCATTATTTTTTCTTTATTCAATGTGCAGCAGAGGCACATCGCAGGACCTTTATCTTCATTAATCATTCCAGAATCAAAACCGAAAGTGATGAATCACCTTTCGATATTTTTGTTTTTTTTTCTGTTTTTTTTGTCTCAATATTTAGCTGAGAAAATGGATTATATCCTTAAGTTTGGCAGCAGTCCAAAAAGAGGAATATCCTATACTTGTTCAATGTGCATTGGGAAATGGCTCATAAAACTATTTCAAAAAGTTGAAGTGATTCAGTTAGGTATCTGTAGACACCATCGTTGTCGATTTGATTGAATGGAGTGAGCAGCAGCAGCGGTCCATAATATACAATGGTCTTGCCATTGACTCACTGCACCATTATCTGGATTTATTTTTTTATCCTGCGTTCTTCCCTTCGTCGTCAGACCGAACCGATATGTGCGATATGTACGTACCTATCCTTAAAATGGCAACGGGCGGGAAGAAAAGTAAATAAAAAAAAAGGAACTAGCCAAGCATCATTCTTTGAGAATGAATCCTTTTGAATGTTGTTATATTGTCGAGAGATGGTCTATTGTTAAACGGATGAGTTACCCTCTTTAGGCTGTTTAACCTTGTAAATGCTCCTCATGTGTGACCATAAGTACATATGTATGTATAGAAGAAAACGGGTGCGGGATAGCTTTAAATGAAGAAAGTAGAATGTGGTAATGGTTGTGTTGTATAAAGCTTTGTTACTTCGGTTTAAAGAAAGAAGGATTTTCGAAGAGAAAATAAAACAAAAAAAAATTACCTTAATTTTCGACTTTTTCTTTTGTTGAAGAAGAAAACATATGTTGACTTTTGAAACTCAGACTTATTTCACTTAGTTTCAATAATTCTGAGTTTTGACGATTTCCTTTGACAACAAATGAAATAATGCCAAAAGCTAGGCTAGAAGAACGCCAAAGTATACATTTTAAAATTTTGTTTTTTATTTTCTTTTTTTTAAATCTTGAACTCGAGAAAACGAAAAAAGTGGCTCCCATTCTCCCCATTTCTGAATTTCTGTCTGTATTTCGACCTAAAGCTTAAATTGCTGAGGTAATTTTCTTCAAAATTGGGACTTAAAGTTTTTTTTCGATTCTGCAGCTGAGGAAACTGATTTTTTTATTTTTTACTAACATTTCATGATTAGAATTTGTTTGTAAATTTTTAAGGAGTTTTGTTAAACCCAAATGACGAATGTGGAATTTTGTTTTTTTTTATGTGTAAATATCTATGCCGGTTAAAATATCCTGCCGTACAAAAAAATTTTGTACCAAATACCAATTATTGTAAGTTCAGTTTACATTTTGGTAAATTAACTTTAAACTAACTTTGCTTCATTGAAGTGTTTCTAAAACTTTATAGATTAGAAAAAAACACGCTTATTGACACTGCTGAACAAAATTAAAAAAAAAATTATTTTAAGGGTTTTTTGGTTTATCTGTTCTGGGGGACTCTGAGGAACAATACATTGGAAACTCAAACTTTTTAAAAAGTTTTGTGATGTCAAAACTTAATTTGACTGTACTAGAAAATTAATTTATGCAAAAGCTTCACGTTTCCAATTTTACGAAATCTCTCGCATAATATAATATGTGCATTGGAAGCTTAAATCCGAATTTGAGACCATTAAATTTCTGGGTTACCGCTATCTTGAATTTTTTTTTGCGCAAACAACATCCGTATTTTTGATTTTCTCGACAAAATAATAGTGTTAACCATTTTTGACGAGAAAAATTTGCTCTACAAAATTGTATATATTATCTGTTTTTTATTTATATCTACGAGCAAAAACTTATTTTGTTTTTTTAATAATTAATATTATCAATTTAATATTTAAAATAGGAACAAAATACATATTTTTAAAATTTTAAAATACATATTTTTAAAATACATATTTTTAAAATTGCTATGTTCAAAATTTGTATAGGTACATTCCTTTACTTTTAAACTCTGTGATTTTCTGTCAAAAACTGTAATTTTCTGCACATTTCATTCGTTTTAATGAACTTTGACAGACTTGATCAGAATTCCCAGTTTTCGAAAGTGAGAGAACATTCCTGATATTAATTCTCTTTATAGGCGGCTATGTGTCAAATTGTCCAAAACTAAATCACTCGAAAATCGAAAAATTTAAAATTTGAAATCTTAATAATTTTGGGAATTAGACTTTTTTTCAAAATTACAAATAATGATTTTAGGTGATTTATTTTACATTGTCTGAGTAAAGTTCTGATTAGTTATCCGACACATAAATATTAGCACAGGTTCATATCTCCGCAATCCAAACAAAATTAATGTTTGTGATCCAAAGGTAACTCTGAATTGTTTCTTCTCTTAACTTATGACTCTGTGCGAATATTTGTGTCGAATAATTAAACAGAACTTTACTTAGACATTGTGAAACAAGCCCTTAGTATTTTGGCTATTTTATTTGAAACAATTTGTCACAATTTTTTTTGAATGATTTGACAATAGACCGTTTAAAAAAGTAAATGTTTTACTTCAAATAAAATTTGATGTTTTGACATTTGTTTTTAATTTTTCAAGTTTTGGTTTTAGGCAATCTGGTAAAAAGGAAATAAACTAATTCTTACAAAACGCCCAATTTTTTTTTGGGCGATTCGACATTTTTCTGACACAATGACAGATTGTCCAAAATTTCAGGCGATACCAGATATTTATAGAATTTGATTTTGGCCATTTTGACACTTATACCTGACTAATAACTTTAATATAAATTTTCCGCATTAAACGGTTGTACCTATGTATGTGGTGAATTGTACACTAAAAATTCAAATAAATAATTTCTATCATCCCAAAAACTTTTTGAGTTTTAAATTACTCTTCTTAAAAGATAAAATAAACAAAAATCCATTAACCATTGATCTCAAAAATGTGTTTTTAAAAAATTCTCTAACAAGGCTAAAATATTTTTTTTTTATATTTAGTAGTAGTAGTAACTTTCACAACCATCAAACATCATTATGAATTATTCAAATTATTTCTTAAACGTCTACTTTCCCGTTTTAGACTTTTTGTTTTAAAAATCTATCGATTTATAAAAAAAATATTTCTCTAGCTCTTTTCATTTAGAAAATAGCAAACTTAGTTTTTAACTCTTCAAATCAAGCTGGGGGAAACCCTGCAATGAACCCGAAACCCGATTAACTTTCAAAACTGTTATAAATTAGCATTTCTCTAGTATCGTCCTTACTTTGTACGCCTGGAAAAAAGGTAATTCTCTAACTTAAAAATCTCACTTCGCTTGGATGTATAAACCAACCAAAATATACCAAAGTATACCTTTTTAATAAAATGAAAATTATAAAGATCAATAAGTTCCCTAGCTACCAGCTATACGGTCATGCTTTTATATGCGGTAGATACCTTTCTGATAAATGTGCATTTTGCATGCATAAACTTTTAGTTGCCATCGAAAGCGCAGTTTTATTGACTTCGAACAATCAAGTAGAAGAGAAATTCCATTCCCGCAGACAAATGAAAAGCCAATGCACCTTATACGCCATTATTCCCTATATGTATATAGAGAGAGATCGCTTAAGTTCTAGAGCTGGAGGTCTTTTGCATAAGTTCCGTCACTGCCGCGCCATACCAAAACCAAAGACAAACTTAATCAGCTTAACATATTTTTATTTTCATTTTTCCTTTGTTTCTGGTGGTGGTGGTGCTTTCGGGAGAAAATCAATAAATCCCTAAGGCGTTCTGCTCCGGAAGCATTGTCCTTGCAGAATAAGAGAAACACTTATATGCTCAATTTTCTCGTTTTCTTTTCAAATCATAAACAGGTCCTCGGGCGGATTTGGCCACCAGCAAATAATGGAATCAACGAACCAACAACATCACCATCACCACCAGCAGCTATACCAGCCATTGCAGCCACCGCATGACCAAGAGCCGGTACCGCCACCGCCGCAACCGCAGCAACAGCAACAACAGCAACAGCAGCAGCAACAGCAACAGTCGACCTCTTCTAGTGCACTTATGATGGGTGTCAGCACTAGTGGCACTAGTGCATGTTACCCCCCAATTGTGGCGCCCTCCAACCAACAACCAGACGTATCATTGCGTCAACGTGCTGTTGCTAAGCTTAGAATGTTCAACTTCCATCTGAACTGGGACCTCCACATGACTCAATGCAAACCGTGCGGGTAAGTGCATATCTCCAACAACTTGTATGTATATGTTGTATTCATTCAATCGTCCTGTTTTATTTTTACCACTTCACTCAAACTCATCCTCATCCTTCCCTGATCCTTGTTACACTTTATAACAAGTTTCTTCGATATCCTCCTCATCTTCCACCCGGTTTACTTTTGCCTTCGGGCTTTGGCCCACATTCCTTTCATTTGATCTCGGGTTACAACATACATAGTATAGTACATTCTCCGATTGTTGTGTGGCAAATGTAGCCCATTTTGTTTTCACCTTTTCACTCACCTTTATCATTGTTTCGCAATAAAAAAAAATTTACATTTCAAGTGGTGCTTGCAATTATTCGTCCCTCTTCGTCCTTTTGAACACCTCCAATACTAATGCAATTAAATTTAATATCAAAGTATGTATAGAGTGTTGAAAAAAACGGATATTGTCTATCCAAGCTGTCCTTTCACACCTTCTCCCAGTTGAATATTTTTTTGAAGTAGGTAATTAATTTTTTTTTAAATTTGTCCTGATGCCATGATGTTTGATTCACATTTTATTTTATTTTTTTAATTATTTTTTCAACAGACCCCGTTCGGGAGGTGGAAATATAATAACACGTCGATTGTGCAGGAATCGCCGTCGAGAGGACAACGAATTGTATCGTTCGAATAGTTTTAAGTTTGAACGTTTTGAAAGAAAGGAATGCAACGAGGAATTCGCAGATACTCTACAAAAAAAGGTAAGTGTGCTTTTTCTAATGTTTTTATTGCCAAATGAAAAGGTGAAATTCTATGATAATTTATACCCGGTTTCCATGTAAACGAGAGAAAAGAGAGTCATATTGAAATGCAGGAGAAAATAACTTAACGAAGAAAGAGCTTTTCACCAAAAGCTGTATACCCACAATGAAAAAAATGGAACAATTTAAAGCTTTAACATCTTCGTAGTGATTCCAAGAGATGGCGTTCAATATTTGTACTATATTTGTTCAGTGAAAAATGTTTCTACATTTAAGTGGTGTATGTTTAAAGTGCTGCCATCCGTCGAGTTAAAATTAGATTTTAGTTTTAACAAATATCTATAATTTTCAATTATCCTCGTATAAATATTATTTCTTTTTCAATGTAGTTAGTAAAGGAAATTTGAACTTTTTTGTGAATTGAAATATGGGAAGGCTGATTTTTTTCGTTTCTGAAGTGAAATTATCTTTTTATCTGTACGTTAAATTTGTTTCATTTGTTTCTGCTAGGGCAATATTTTGAGGTTATGTCGTTTTAAATTTTATTTTTCACATTTTCGCATTTTTCTCATTTCTCTTAAAAGCATTCGAAATCATTTTGCACTTTACAAAAATCGTAGAGTACAAAATTTCCGCATTCTGATACATTTTGAAAAAAAAATTGAAAAGAAAATCTTACTTTCGACAGGATGTAAGGTATTCGGAAAATACTGCAGTCAAAAATAATTAAGGCATCATCACTTTTCAAAATTATGCATATTGACGCAATTGATGTAAAATTTTTGAAATTTTTGAAAATGATCAGTGGCTATTGATTCTTTTGAATAACTCGTACAAAAATGTAGTAAAAAAATTATCTTAGTGTCGTCTTTCAAAAACACTCATATTCATTGACAAACTTGATGAAGTGACTAATTTGTATTTTCAGTTGAACGGGTAAAATATTACTAGAACCTGAGCCATTTGGGAAATCAAACTTTCATTTCCTACGGATTCAATATCCGCGAAACTTCCAAAAGCATCAATTAGTAGAATAAAAACAGAGAAATGTAACAGATTTGTTTGATTGGCATTTTCTTTTTCCTTACTAATGCAAGAATTTTCAACCAATGTTGGGCGCCATCTGCAATGGAAGTTGAGATGGTATGACCTGGAGGACATTATTTTTGAGATATGATAATCATAATCTGACTGTTGGTTGGTCCAGTCAATGAAATTTTTCATGGGCAGGAATTTTTTTGTAGTCAAGTCTTTTCTTACTTAATTAATTATTCAATTACGATGGCCTCAACCAACAAGCTTCTCCAACCAGATCGAACCATATCTGTCCATCTTCAATTTCGCATACCAAGTTTTTTGAGGTCCTTTTGCACTTGCGTGCGTTATGCCATTATGCCACCTGCATAAGTGGCGGTCTTCCGCTACTTCTTCGTCCCTAGGTGATGGACTCATAATTAATAAATTCTGTATACATAGTTCGTTGTTGTTTCTCTCCACCAAAAATAACCCGGAACATTTTGTTTTTTTTTTTTTTTAAGTATTCTAAAGCTTGCTCTATTCCACTTTCGATAAAGTCCATGCCTAGGAGGACTAAGTTAATTAGATCTTGTTTCACAATGCACATAACATCAAATGCCCCCAAGTCTACCATTTTGGGAACTTAAATAGCTCATGAAACTGGACCTTAGTGCGACACTTTTGTTGCTTGCGAGAGAGAGAGCTGAATTGGCTTCTTAGCTCAAAGAACCAGTGATAGTTTATATCGGATCCTATATCCGCCAAAGTGCCAAACTATATAATAGTAAAAGTTGTCTATGGTCACGTTCTGTCTGACGATGTCGGTGTTGGGTACACTTACTTCCTTGCCTTTACTAACCTTTAAACGCACCTTCGTCGCTTCAGTCAAAACTCACAAAAGCACTACTGACATCTCTCTGTGTTCTTCCGATTATTTCAATTTCATCGTTATATAATCGCATATTATACAAAACTATAATATTGGATGGAACTTTGAAATATTGTGCCTCTGGAGTTATGCATTATTGTTCCATGGAACGATATTGAAGTAGTCATATGAAAGCACACCGCCTTGTCTAAAACCTTTTTTTCCACAAAAGTATCGGTTAGGTCTTTGTCCACTTTGAAAAAGCAGCGTGCAGTCTCAATTGGCATACTGCGCAACAAACGGCAAAGTATATGACAATTTTATGCCAAATGTAGATTGTAGACGTTTTATGGAAGATGCGCTGTCATAACCGGCTTTGAAATTTTCCAAGATATTTTTAATTATTTATTTCTTAACATCCCTTGCAAGAAGATGGATTTTTCAATTCGAAAACGCTGAACCGCAAAAAAATGATGTTGCTACTATTTTTATATTGTTATATGTATACATTAAAGATTCTATTTTTGCCGAAAGTCCTAAAGTTACCTTCTTCTAATTTAAAACAATTTTTTGTCATTTTATTTTTGGTGTAAAAAAAATGTATTAAAAATAATGATTTTTTTTAATTTAAATATTGTTAAAAAAATAGTTCCTACCTTAATCACGACAGGGTGCAGTAGCATTATTGTTTAATTGCGCTTTGCCTTAAGTTTTAATTTAGCTTATATTTATATTTCTGAAAGCTAAAATTACTCTGCTACAAGTTCTGTAAAAATTGTATATGTAAAAATCCGACGCTGACAAATACATTCATATATTGAATGACTGATTAATGATTGTGGGCGTTTTTCTTTTTTAGTTCAGAGTAGAGCTCTAAACAGAGTCTGAACACTCCGAACAAACTCTGAGCTATATCTGAACTGAGCGTGCTCTGCTCTGAGAGTTCAGATTTTTTTAAAGAAACACGCTTCACCAGCTGTCACTTTTTTATTTGTTCACAGTTGTCATTTTCTTTGTGTTCAGCTATCCAACTCCGTCTGCTCTATCAATTTATTCTGAGCTCATAGAGTGCGCTCTGAACATGCTCTGAACGAGCTCAGAGCGAAAAAAGAAACACAAAATTGGAGCTCTGAATGCTCTGAGCTAAAAAAGAGATTTTTTTTTGACAGTTCAGGCTCTGCTCTGAACTTAAAAAGAAAAACGCCCTATATTTGTTTTGCAATATGAGAATTCAAAAACCACAGATTTGAGATTATATACGTAGGTCAAAAAGTTATATTTTTTAAGTAATACTACATTTCCGCCTCGCCAGACACTTAACCGAGATTTGAACAAAAATTAAGATAAGTAAAACAAATAATAACTTTCGATTTTAAAAATTCTTTTCGAGTTTTTAAGTTTTAATTTAAGAGCTTGCTTCATATTTTTTTTTAATTAAGCCATTTATAGGGTGAAATAGGGTAAAGTATAAAATACTGTCAGATTTTAAAACATTCTTTTTAAGCTATATTTTTTAATATTTTACTTTACAAATATTTTTAAAATTTAGTTAATTATAGGGTGAAATAGAAAAAAACACAAAACAAAGCAAACGATTTTAAATTTTCTTTTTGTATTTGAAAGCTAATATTTGGAGAGTGGATTTCGAAGATCACTTTAAGAACAGATATTTTTCAAAATTTAACTATAGGTATATAGGGTAACAAATAACAAAAAATAAAAAAAATAAAAATGGTTTAACTGGTTTAAATGGTTAAAATGGTTTAAATGGTTTCTGCTATCTATCTTTATGGGCAAGAAAAACTCTTCAAATTGCTGCTGTGGCATGTCAGTCGGTTTCTTTCAATTTTAACTTGTAATTGCTGTACAAATAAATTCTTATCCTTCTAATTTTACTTAATACGAGTAGGGTAGACGGTTGATCATTTGCCAATGCTGTACCTCTGCCAATAGAATTTTTTAGGAGAACCGAAAATATGGTAAATATCGAAATATCGATCAATTGCAGATCTCTCAACTTTCCACTAAGTTTGACAGTTCTCAGCAAGATAACAAAGAAAGAAACAAAAAAAGGTAGGTAAACTGTCGTAGTAAAATTGTAGTTTTTTTTTATTCGGATAACTTCTCTTTAAAATATCATTTGTAAATATATTTCCTGTGCTAAGTAGAATTGATTTAAACTTGTTTCTTACAAGGAAAAAAGTTACTAATAATTATTAAAAAAAAACAGCTTGTGGCGGCCTTTGCAATTTTTGTGTGGGGAGGCTTTTCCCAGGAAAGCCATTTCGAGGGCGCCTTAACCAAAGGCAAACCAACCAAATGGGTTACTTTTACCAATGATAAACTCACACCATGGGTTACGCCGACCAATGGCAAAGCCACCTTAGGGGTACTTTTACCAGAGGCGGGCCCCTTTAAATTAGGATGACCAATTCACCCGAGAAAGTTACTTCTATAGTAAGACCTTAAAATAAATTACTTTCTTCAGCATATTGAATTATTAAATTTGTTTTGTTGAGTTTTACTTCCTAATGATTAGTGTTTTTATTTGTTTTAACTTTGATATTTAAATACCTGATAATTCCACCCCACCCCCTTGACAAATCATCCCTATGTAAGGAGCTTTGCCACATCATTTTTTTAAAATTATTTATTAAAAATAGAATTCATTTAGGTATCATGATGAAATGTACTTTAAAGTGAAGATAATAAAAAAAGGAACATATTAGATACCAGGAAAATATAAAACATGGGAAAAGATATGCGTAAGATCAAACTTCCGAAATCCCGGCAAATGCTCCCCCGAAGGTTTGTTTGGACTTTTGGACTTCAGTATTAAGTTGAAAAGGTTGGACGGGTTCGGTTAAAGTATATACTTTTAATAACGCAGGTAGCTTAGCGAAGTGGATGGGTATAACAGGCTATACAATAATAAAATTTCAACAAATAACACCATTATTCTTATTAATATTTATTTGGTTAATTTTTAACGAAACTTAGATTTGTCAACCCATGCGACGCCGGGGTGGACCAGCTAGTTTTTGTAATAAAATAAATTTGATCTATTCACTTGATTCGATGTGTCTATATCACGATAGTCCAGTGCATAAACCTAATATGAACACTTTAAATTAATTAGCAACAGTTTGTACCACCCCAATTTTTTGTATTCATTCGAAAGCGAGTTCATCAGAGATTATAACTCTGATTTTCGAACCCGCGAAATTTACTTTTTGGCCGCCAGCTTCGATTTTTGTTTTTATTAAATATTCCTACAAGATTGTTTGTAAGGCGCCAGTAATTATAGCTTTCATTGAAACTCATCATTGAAAATTTTAATTGTTAATTTTGACTTAAAAAGTGAAATCAGTGATTATTTTAATGCATATCGCAGGAAATGAATTTCTTTATTTCAATGATTGAACTACCTTATCATTGATCATTGAAATCTTAGAAATCGTTTTATGTGAAAGGTAGGGCCAAAATGAAATATTTTTTTGACCAGAAATAATAATCGAGTCATCAGCTTTTTATTGGCATCAAAAAAATCACTGATATCGCTTTTTTAGGGGCTCAAAACTGAAAATTTCAATGATGAGTTTCAATGAAAGCTATAACTGGCCCCTAAAACAAAAAGTAGGAATTGGGACAATTAGATTTAGTTATATTTTTTGAGTTAAGGACAATTTTTCAATTTTGTTTAATTAATTCTTCTATTTTTAAAAATGTTGGCACATTTAGGTAATAACTTGACACATAAATATCGAAACAGGGTCATAAGTCCACAAACCAAATAAAATTACTCTTGCATTTATAACCTATTCGAGTCGTCAAAAGACAATTTGTTAGTTTTCTCTTGTGAAATTATGACCCTGTGTTGATATTCAATGTGTCGAGTAAATAATCAGAACATACTCAGACATTGTTAAACAGACGCTTAATATCAAAATTTTCAAAAATTATGTTAATACTAGCTGGCCCATCCCGGCTTCGCGCAGGTTGAAAAACTAAAGTATTGTAAGAAATTTAAAAAAGCAAATATAAATAAATAATATAATAGGCAATACAATCACCCCAAGGATTGATTGCTTGTGTTTGTTTATTTTTCATGTAGATCTTGTCTTTTTTATTTACACTACAGTTTAAACTACATTCCTTGGGTTCCTTAAATGAAAACCCAAATCGTAGATCTAATGTTGTTTTTGTATTACATGTTAAAAGATAACCCCGACCCAGATCCGTAGATAAAAAAACGCGGTTAGTATAACTTATAACCGAATTATAACATCTACACAAACATACATCATGTAAATGGCTAAATGATGAATATATTAAACCATGAAGCCCAAAAAATATCAAGCCCTCAAGTTACTCAGTAAATATATGCTTAGAATTCAATTTTTGTTGTTTTACCTCACCCTGTGAATAAATAAATATTGGAAATATTAAACCATAAATCCATACTTCAAGTTAAACGCTTCAAATAAAAAAGGAATTTTAAAAATCTACAGCATTTATTAACCCTATAATAGTTGTAGCCAACGTATTCGAATTTTAAGAATTTGACACAAAACTGAAACATTTTTCTGATGAATCATATTTATCAAACTGAACTTGCTGAGATCTAGAATAGCGGGTGTTACTTTCATGCACAACAGATGGCGCTGTTTTTTAAAACAAAAAGTATACAAAAATACGGTTGTATTTGAATGCAATGTTGTGTCAAAATTTCAAAGAAATCGGTGAAGAACTTTCGGAGATCTTAGATTAGGAACAAGAAAACATTTACATTTTTATTTATGTAGATATCTTTACAATTTTGTCGTACATCTTTTTTCTGTATATGCAATACTGACTATCAAAAAAATCCATGGCTGTAAATCTTGGCAATTCGTCAATGTAGCCTTTTCTCTTTGCCTATAATGCCATTTTCAAGTATCAAATTTTTCGTATGGCTTAGTGTATGCTAAACAAATTTTCTAGCCCTTCCGTTTTTAGAATAAAAGACGCATTTTGTATACCTGCCCCAATAGTTTCGGTGGTTTGATTTGAACGAAATTCCAGACCAACATTTTTCCAAGCCCCGAATCGTGAATTCATCGCGGGGATTATTTCTAGAAAATTCAAGGGAGTATCATTTCGAAAGAATGAACAAATTTGGGAGTAATATGAACTACTGGGTCGGATTGAAAATGCTGAACTTTGACTAAGAGCTTGCATTACTTAGCTAGTCAAACTTTATTTTTAGATTTAGTAAAAATTTGCAATATGGCTTTATGTACCCCAGCCTTTTCCCTTAATAATTTGGCCTTTTATATTTTTCTTTTACAATCTGCCCAACAAGGTTTTTTGCCTTGACTTCCCTAGTTTATCACAAAATCTTTACCACAACCAATGGGCCACTGACTCTGCTCCTTGCAGCAATCGCTGCCGAAGTAAAAATCACAAGATGTCATTCGTCGTATGCTTTCTCCTTGCATCGAACCTTCCTAGATGACTGTTATGTCTTTCTATTGCTTATTCCTTTTTTCCACTAATTGTTTGGTTACCTGTTTTGAGCTCCGGACATTGCACGTGCAGATCCCAAATTCTTTGTTCTTGTTTCGTTTGCTGTGGGGTTGTCAATATTTGAATCCTCCACATACGAGGTTTGTAGTTATTTTGGAACCAAAATTATTTTCGGTCGTATAGGGATTTTTATCCTAACACACAACCCCTAACCTGGAGGACCGGAACCTTCGTATAACTCCAAGGATCCAAGGGGAACCGGATATAAATGATTAAATGCCCTATAAAGAGAAAGTAAAAAATGACCCTAAGCATAAGCTCTTTTATGGTAAAGCTAAAAATTTAAAATAAAAATGTGCCTGTCTTTGGCTGAATAATGAACGCTATAAATTTTTGGTTAGTATCTCTCTACTTTAAATGTTTTTGCCTTGTATCTTTGTATCCTTAAATTTATTTTATTTTTATTTTCAAATAAAAAAAAACACACTCAATATGTAGGTGTACCTGTGTATGCACTTGAAAGACCCTTCTTATTTTTATAAACAAAACATTCTCTGTAATCTTCTTTCTTTGTTAGATAAGAGCAATTTAGTAATTAAACTTGAATTGAATTAGTGCTCCATAATGATGACTAGGACATTTCCGCAGACATATCCTGCCCGTCTATAAGTCTATTTTTCAATTCTATTGTGCGGTGAATGGGATAAATCAACATTTGCACATAGATCTGATGAGGAGATTTGAAGATATATACCCGTACATTCAACCAACAATATACCTTACCTACATACTTATGATAAATAAAAAAAAAAGAAATAGTTGACATGGGAAAGGTGTGAGTCTTAATTCTTTTATTGCACTAACACACTTTTGCACTTACTACATCTAACTAACACACATGTTCACTGTTGTGATTGATCACTCCCCAAATGGGTTTTTTTTTTTTGTTATCCCTGCTTCAATTTAATCAATTCAACACCTGGACCTTGTAGTCCAGCTGAATAAATATATATACACAATTCTGTGATTAGTAAATAAACTTTATTAGATTAAAGGTTAGGTATAGGTTGAATTGGGGCAATGAGGGAACTCGCTTATACAATTGATTGAATTACACGAATAATAAATTCAGCTAATCGGAGCCTGGAAAAGAGATTCTTTATTAAGAATGCGCATAAATTAGAGCATTCCAATTTGATTCCGCAAGCTGTGGCGCGTACAACACAAAAAACACGTCGATTCTCTAATGACTCTTCAGATTGCCTCAGAACAGAACTTGAAGTATAAATTTTCCCTTCACGCGATGCAATTACCATAACCACAATTGAGTTCACTTAGAAAGGAGAGATCTGTAATCTGTTTGTGTGTAATGTTCCTGTGCACTCTCTGATGCCATGCCAAGTGATGAAGAAGAAAAATAGCTCTTCCATAAGTTAGTTGCCTGACATCACTTATGGATGCGGAAGAGGATACCCAGGGAAAACGACCAAAAATATTATGACGATGACGAGAGCGACAACGACGAAGACTACTACGATGTATAATGTGCTTCGTGAGTTGGTTAATCAATCAAAAATGAAACTGAAAGTGGTGTTGGCGTTTTTAAAATTTCATAGCATCTTACATTTTGCATTTTTTTTTTGGTTTTTGTGAAAAAGAACAAAATGTAAAAATTTCTTTTAAGAAAGTTTGGAATTTTTTTGCTTAAAATCTGTCATTAAGTTTCTGAGTTTTTTTTTTTTGTGGTGAAGCCACTTCAATTTAATTTCTTTAGCATTAAACGATTGGCTTTGAAAGAAACAAAAATTCCGAAAATTTTCACCGATAAGCTTCAACACTTTGGCTGGCAGATGCCACACACAATTTCGATAAGTCATAGCTACAACGATAGTTTAGCTAATATATTTTATTTTCATCACTGAAAAATAATTATTTTAGATGTTATTCAATCATTTCTAGATATATAAACAATTGATACATATCAAATCTTATAAAAATATTTCAGACTTAATGGATTTGAAGTTTTTGATATCTTCTTTTTTTAAACACAAAAGTACACACCCTTTCCGGATTCTATGAAATCGCCTGTTAATGTAATATTCGTTCTTATTAATTCTCATCTGTTTTAAGGATATTTAAAAAAATAATTGAGGTGCTTATTTTAATGTTATTTCTCAATGGTAGATTTATACAAAAATTACCTTAATGGGTCATAAAAAAAATGTAATGTAATGGTAGGTACTGAGACGTCAAAATAAGTTGTCGGAATTTGTCCAACGTGAACACCGCCAATGACTCTAAAAATGAAATTTGTGCTATAAAATTAATAGCAGAATAAAAGAAAATTATATCGTTCTGGAAGTTGAATAAAATGATACGATTGGACTAAGAATATTTTTCTTTAAAAAGTGCTATCTAAGAAATTTTAATTTCAAAGTTAAAGCTTTGCAAATAGGGATCTATAGACGAAATATAAAAAGTGTAAAACTTTCCTCCTCACCACCCTCCCTTTTAGTCTTAAAAAGAATTGTGAACTCTATTATTTTGAGCACTTACTAAATCATTTATCTGGCTACTAAAAATAAAAGTAGAGTAGAAGAACATTAAAATGCAAAGTCCTGACCAAAATGTCATTTTTCCCACACAAAATTAAAAAAAGATTGGAGACTTCTTTAAATAATAAATCGAACTCAGAAAAAAAGCGGAACCATATTATAGTTTTCCAATTGTTTTCGATTCAATGAATTTGAGTCCGATCTCAGAATTTTTCTACCATTTCATAGTCCATTCAAAATAGAAAAAATTAGACTTTGGTTCATCAATAAAAAAGTACTGTAAAAAGCCCCCATAAATCCGAAATCTGCCAAAAAAGTTATTCAAGGTTAAATAAGGTGGTTGCTAACACAAAATTTTTCGGATTTAATTTTCAAAATTTTGAGGTTAAAAATTATTTATTCAAAAACTAAGCACTCAAAAAATTTTACTTGAAAACGCAATGAAAGAATGAATTATTGGCTTTAAAAAAATTTTGAGTGTTGCCGTTGTGTTTTTATATTAATTTTCTATTTTCAAAATTTTTTTTTTAATTTGCCCTTACAACCTTTAGGGGTGGACAGATGGAGTGGGCCAATATCTTAAAATCATTTTCATATAATTTACGAATAATAAAAAAAGATGCTTCTATCACAAAATGCACAATTTTTGAACTAAACCGCCCCACTTTATAGAAAAGTAAAGATTTTAACTCTTCCGATTGTTTTATTTCGAAAACGGTTGTTTTATGGAAAAAAGTAAGTTAATCTTTTTTGTAGAACATTTTCTAAGCTACAAATTAGCCCTTAACATTTTTTCTGTACAACTTACTATTGGGGAGTTATTGCTGAAAAATCATTTGGGGGCCTTCAACCCCCTGTAAAATTGTTAGCGGTGCTTATATCGATGGGGATTTTTGACAGTTTCCTAAGAACACCACTTGTAGGCTATATACTAAAATCCAGCTTTTGCTCACATAATATACAAATTATTTCTAAACCACTTTTCGATACCACTCACCGATTAAGAATAATGCGAGAAAGAGATTGACACAGCATCTTTGACAGCAATGAAAACTTTGACATGAAAAGTCTTGTGTAATAGATTACAACGTGAACAGCGCTTTTTACAGCATAAAAACAAATATAAAAAGCATATACATAAATAAACATTTTCAGAGTGTAGATAAACCTGAAAAACTTCGCCTTTAAGTTGGCAGCATTTTTACAGCGACATTGAATTTAAACGTTGATGACGATGTCGATGTTGCTGTGTTAATTTATTCAAAGCCATTTAAACCACTGGCTCTAAAATGAGTAGTGTGGTTGGCAAAGTTGCTGTTGAAGTTGCAGTGCGTTGAATCTGTTTCTCGCTTAATATACGTAAAACCCGTTATTTTCGATATTGATATTATTTAAAATCGTAATATCTACTAAAGGGTGCTCTTAGAAAAAATGTAGAGAATTCAATAACCAATTACATAAACTATTGTGGTAGCATTCACCTTTTAAAAGTAATACAGTATAGAATCTCGAAAAGATGAACAGATATAAAACAGGGCCCGTTCATCTTTTCAAATTGTTCATATTTTCGAGCATCAACATATGGTTGAGGGAAAAGATATACAGTTATAAATACAAACATTAAATATTATTTACATAACAAATTAAAACAAGACCAAAAGTACTGTTCAGGAGGAACTAAAGGCAAAGAAAAAGTAAAAAATTATGTTAGGAATAAAGTGTTCATCTTTTCGAGTACAAAATTTCAACCTGTTTATCTTTTTGAACATCGAAAAATGAAAATATTTCGTTCATCTTTCCGATCTGTTCATCTTATAGAACCGTTCATCTTTCTGAGATTCTACTGTATATGATATTTTTAACATTTAACCTTGAATAACTTTTTTTAACAGATTTTGGATTTATGGGGACTTTTTACAATTTATAATTGTTACTGATAAATCAAAGGTACTAATTTTCAGCTCTATGCGAGTTATATCAAAGGCTGGACTAATAGCTTTCGAAATATTCGTACTTAAATGTGAATGAAAATAAAACAAAATAATTTATTTCTAGAAAAATAGTTTTTTTTTACTCTCTTGGCAGTGGCCTCATCTTTAAAATGCACACTGACCTATTGGGAGTATTTAGCGCCCTGTTCATAATGTTATTTTTATTTGTTTGTTTTCGTCGCTCTGCTCACTTCTTGCACCTCCGCTCTGGTCATAGCTCCAGTATGAGTTAATCCTTAGCCTTTGATGGATGGGGGCCTAAAAATAGCGATTTTTAAAATTACATTCAAATGCATGCAGCAATTTCAGTTTTCACAAACAATAATTTTTGTGAAGCACGGTGTGTTGAGGAGCATGTGAAACTTTTCAAAACGTTTTTATAAATAAATAATTATATAAAAAAATTAAAACATTTCTATTACATCATTTCATGCATTCAGTAATATTCTAAAAAAATGTTCCACATACGCCACCGTGCACCATCAGGAAGCTTCTGAAAAACTATTTTTATTATTTTTATGGAAACTCAAGCTGGGGAAAATATACATATTTACGTTAACTGTGCGGCAATTTCTTAGATAGAAAAAAACAGTTATTTTTTGCCAAAAAAAAGTAGCAATGCTAATTTAGTCAAAATAAATTCTCCAGGGCTACCTTTTTTTGGGGCAATTTTTTTTTTTTTTGAAGTTATATAGAGGTGTAAGGTTAAGGAATATAAGAAAAATCAATTATGAGATGTCTCCCGTGAACCAATCTGAATTCTGATTGAATTTAATGATGCCCTTTAGTCGACTTTTCGAGAGATCACTCTGTAAAACTTAAGAAATGAAAAAAAGAAAAAAATATTTTGTACTTTCCCACTTACGAATTCACTTTTTCCAGTCTTGCATTATTACTTCTAAGATCTGTAAAAAGCCAAATATAATGAAACAAACGAAGCTGAAAGGAAAAAAAAGAAGAGTTTTTTAAAGAAATTTTTAATCTGAAAGTAGTAGATGTCATTCCACTTTAGAAATACAGAGAACAAAATATTCGTTTTCGCAAAAGTTCAGATTTGGAACGAAATACAGAGTAGAGTCTTAGATACGCATTTAATGAATGAATTTCATTAATTCATTCATTGATGGATGCGCATTAGAATTTATATGAAGAGGGACAGTTGAGGCCAGATATAAAGGGTATCCCAAAATTCAAGCAAGAAGAAATTTTGCTAGAAAACCTCCAGTGACCTCCTTGGCTTTGACCGTTCTGCATAATTGTAGCTGATAATTGTTGATACAGCGCTTAATTTCCTCCTTCAAGTCGTGGGATTGTTGATATTGTTTCTCAACAAACCACTCGTGTATTTTCTGAACCCCTTTGAACTGTCGATTTTTGACCATCTTCATTTATAATATAAATATAGGTTTTGAGGATATATTGTTTTAGTATATTTATTTTGTCCTTTTCTTGCTAGATTGACATCAATTTACAGAGAATTTAGTTTGGCTTGGTGCAAGTACTGCGGAATCATTTTTGACCAGTTTATCAGTCATTTCGTTTCCCGTGCAAAGAATGATGGGATTTATCGCGCTAATTAATCTCAAATAGTTTGTGACAATGATCTATCAGCTTTAACTTCGATTCATTTCCTTAATAAAACTGGCAAAATATCTAATAATATTAAGGGCTTAATGACATAATTTTACATAAAGTCAAATAATGGCGCTCTGGAGTTATAGTGGCCAGAATAAGCATATTTATTATTTATTGTGTACTGTCAAAATGTTTTAAGCACAGTATATACACGATGTCGGTATGATGGTAAAATTAAACATAACTAACACTTGGTCATTATTTCTATGACAACATTTTGTGGGTTTTTGGACCATATACCCGAATAGAACATTAATGGCAAGATTATGGAAGAAATAATGTCAATTTTAATGGTAACTAAAAATACGGCAGTTATAATTTTAAAAACAAAAACAGAAATGAAACAGTGTTTAAATCTGTATTTTACATTTTCAATAAAACTGATTACTTAAAGTAGTTACCCTTCTCTTTAAAAAAAAAGTCCCTACTCATTGTGGGTGGTTGGGCGGCGGCGAATGTATAGATAGATAAATTTATATGTACCCTTCGTCCTCTGTTATCTTAAAACGCACTCATTCTTATTCTATTTTTATCTGTCAATTGTCAGAATTCAGAAAATGTTGCACGGTCTTGGGAATATAGAGTTTTTTTTTTTTTGCCATTTCGTTCGTGTGCTGTGCCATGGGTTTCCGGTGATGGTGATGCCTTTCGTAAAACTGGCAGGTAACCATTTATCATGAATGTGAAAGAGAAAACTTCTTGTATATTTATGTCTATATGCTTCCTTGTTTCATAGTATATTTTCACTATACCTATAAGAATTCGTGTATTTTCTTAGAGTTTTCTTTTCTCTTTTTGTAAAATCATTCCAATGGGGAATAGAATATACGACGAGTATAGGAAACAAAAGAAACATGTCCAACATTAAGATACATATTTTTTTTTTTTTTAAGATTCTCGTCTAGATATACTGCATATATATTAACAATTCAACTCCAATTAGCCTGCGGTATATAGAGTTCCTGATGCCATTGACACGCAGATACTTTATTCTCGAAGGATAAACCACATATTTTTTTTTAAGTTTATACTACGTATCAGTTGATTGACATTAGACAAAATAATTTTTGTACAAAATGAAGAAGTACAAAAAAAAATATTATTTCACAAGAAGAATTTCCTCAAAATAAGGCATCTATGTATATTCCGTTTGATATTTTTTGACCTTTGCTTTTGTTTTTGTAAAAAAATAAGGTTAGTAGATAGAAAGATCCCAAAAAGAGTTTTAAAGATTCAGCTTCATCTTTGTTTTGGAAAATGGCTTTAATGAGAATAAAATACAGGTGATTACTTTTCAGATCCAAGCTTTTGAGCGCCTGTGGGGTGTGAATTGTTTTCACGTCCCAGCAGTTTTGCAAAGGCTTAAGCTCTTTTTTAGCTAAAGCCCTTGTTCAATTCATAAGTCAGTAATGGACTCGTGATTTGAAAAAAAAATTAATTCATAAGCTAGTTGGGATTTGTGATTTGAAAATAATTCAATTCACAAGTTAGTTGGGATCTGTGAGTTGAAAAAAAATCAATTCATAAGCTAGCTAAGGAGAATTTTCAATTCATAAGCTAGCTAAGGAGAATTTTCAATTCATAACCTAGATTAAGCTAGCTTATGAACTGAAAATTTTCGTACTCATAATCACCCAATAGCTTATGATTTGATTTTTTTCAATTCACAAATCCCGACAAGCTTATGAATTAATTTTTTTTCAATTTCACAAATCCCAACATAGCTTATGAATTAAATTTTTTTCAATTCACAAATCACAACTAGCTTATGATTTAAATGTTTTTCAATTCGCAAATTCCAAAAAGCTTGTGAATTGAATATTTTTTAATTCAAAAATCAAAAACAGCTTATGGCTTAGTGTTTTTTTAATTCATAAACTCACAACCCTGCTCTCAAGTCGTTGCCGCATACCTTCCTGTTTGAGTGTAACCACCTTCCAATTTTTTAGTTCAAGGAAAAAATATGAAAGGCCTTCAGAAAAATAGTTGCCATTTTTTTTGAAAATGTCTTTAATGTATTGATGCGGAGTGTATCCACCTAAATCTTCTTATTCACTTAAGGTAAAATTTGAAAGAAGACACTTTTAGTAATTTTACACACAAAAAAAAATTATTGTCCTTCTTTATGCGTGTCATGTTTGTTTCTCAAAGTATTTCATCCATAAGATGCTTGCTTATGCGGGATAATACCTACTGTATAGTTTATATCTTTGAATCACTTCAACAATTCGAGTATAAGCAGCGGCGTTGGTGGGGTGGCAAAAAACATCCCTTCCACACTTTAAAACAGGTGTCCAAGATCCCAAGAAGGGTTTCGTTTCACACTATTTTTTTTTTTTTCTGATTATTTTGGGGGTACATAATATCTAATATAAATTTTCTTTATGGTGCAATTGAAAGAAGCGCGCTACATTTGAACTTATTATCCTGCTTTAATAATAGAGTCGGATACAGGAACTAAACTATAGGACTTTCCTTATTAGAATTTGTATTTTCTACACCCGCCCGCTGCGCACCGCCATTGTGCTATTCTTCTCGCCTTCCAAGGTTAATCTAGGAATATTATGGGTAATTTTTTTTTTTATTACCATTGTATCATTTGGAAAACTGTGTTTTAGGAAATTCGAAGGCATCATCATCGCTATGGAACGATTGGGAGGTGTAGAGTTGTCAGTAATGGCAAGAGCTGGTGTGGGTGGTGGGTGTGAGTGTTGTAGTTTAATGAGGAACGTGGTGTTTAGTAAGAATGGTTTATCTCCTTTTCGTGATGTAGGGAGTCAGATTATAATGTAAACTAGTTTTTGGCAGGAGGGGGATGGTCTGCATGTGTGTTGAATTTTTTGTTGCTACATATTGATTTTCTGTCGGAAAAAAAAGAAGAACAATTGGGAATGTATGAAGTTATATGAAAAAATTTCATTTACAAAAAAAAATCCACGATGTATAAATACAACAACTGTGTCATTGGTGTCTGGTAATGCCACGTAACAACTTTAATTCTTAACAGAATTCAATTTAATTTATGTGAGATGAAGTGCTCCACTATACTTCGTGTTTTATTAAAGAAACGAATCGATTTTATAAACGAAACGAATTAAAAATATACAATTGGGTCGCAATTCCACTCTATATAAATGTGTAGTTTAACATTTAAGATGTCGGGACACTGGTTAATTAATCACATACCTATAGGTACATAGTTTCAGAAAAATTGTAAAAAACTTGTGTTATAAAAGTTTAAAAAAAAGTTGTTTCGAAATTTTTGAAATTGCAATAATATAAGTTCAGCGTCTTACGTTTCAAAAGTGAAAATGGGAGAATCATACCTAAAGTGGCTACAGCTAGACAGTCCTAGCTTCAAGCTTTTTTTTTCGTGCAAGGAGGTTTTGAAATTTATTTACCTACTAATATAGTATATTGGTGCGATTTGGGAGTTATTTCTGAAAAACCATTTTGAGGGGCTTTAACCCCCTGTAAAATTGTTAGCGGCGCTCATATCGATGGGAGATTTTGACAGTTTCTTTAGAACACCATAGGGAAGCTTTATACCAAAATCCAGCTTTCCGGCAATTATTTCCTAATTGGGCTGTTTTTGAGGCTTTATTGATTGGACTAATACAGATAGTATGCATTTCCTGTTGGTGTCAAAACAATTTCAAAAGTTGTTTAATCAATTATTTTTAATAGTGTTGATTTTTTACAATTTTTTCAATAATTGTAAGATCATAATTTGCAACACGATGCTTTATTATAATAAAACTTCCTTAAACTTAAAATAACTACATAGGCTCCCGTAATAAATTAATTTTTTTTTCAAATCACAAGAATGGGTCTTACAATATTCAAAATTTAAAACCAATTCGTGCGACCCAGTCGTGTATTTTATTTTTTTCGGCATTTGTTTGTGGATTTTTTAAGGCATTCGAAGTCAAATCTAATTCAGTATCCATAATTTCGAAAAATGTAGCTCTTTCTTGCTAATTCTCTTTCATTGATGAATAAAATGATGATCTTTTCAAAACCTGTGTGTCTTGAACTGACCCTGTGGCCACTGGCCGTCCACACTTGTGAATTCTTTTGCCAGAATTCCATGTCGCTTTTACATACATCAAGGTTGTGCAAGGATTTTTGATTATTTTTTCATCAAGATATCCTAGGGGTCTGGAGATAGCGATATGGGTGCATTCGATGAGTCTAAATGTTCCATTTTGGCATCTATGTTTACATTTCTCTATGCCTTGACGGAAATCGAATATTAATTCGAGCTTTTTCCATGCTTTGCAAACTGTGTAGTGCGTTGACTCCAAAATCGTGTTCTAAACCGAACTAAAATTGATGTGAGTGCATCTCCTCTACCGTACTTTGAATACCCTAAATACTCTACCAGAAAGTCGTGGTTAACCAATATGGTATCAATGAATATCCTCTTCGTTTGATGGAATCACAGATTTACAGACTATTATTAGTCCAAACCTTGAGTTCAATTCTCATATTTGGGCAGGTGCTCCAATAATCCACTTGAGTCTTTAGAATCTTGCCTATAGTATTGAGATCCGAGAATCTAGCCACTATAGAATCTAGACGCTAGAATCTAGTAGCACGTTTTGACTGCCCTACAGGTTTGATGGAACCTCAAACATCTGTCACATAGAAAACGAATTTTTTGCGTCCGTACATTTGTATGTATGTAACTGTATTCTCAACATTAAAAAGGAAAAAAGGGCTGCTATTGCATCATCAGGCTTTCTTGCAAAGTTTAAGTAAGACCTTGCTTGAGAAATGGCGTGGAATTGTATACGAATTTGTTCAAAGTAAAATTTTTGAATTAAGTTTTGGTGAAGAAATCGACGGCAAAATAACATAACAATGATAGATTATTCATTTTCCCGTAATTTGATTCACAGTGAGGGTTTAACATGTCTATTGTCTAGAAGTTAAGGTATATACACGAAGATAAACCTCTTATCTTTACATAAGAATACATTTTCCAATTTACAATGTAATTTTTCTTACTTACATTATATACTACCTTCAACTTTCGTTCATCCTCATAGCATGTCTGATGTTGCTGTCAATATTCCTGTCATAACAAAACCCCCAATCGGAATATTCGACACTCAATTTAAAAAAAAAAAGGAAAGATTTTTCAAAAGCAATTCCCTCAACCAAAAACAACTTTATTGATATGCCAATAACAATAAATGGCAATCATAATCCCAACACAGTACCCAAATGAAAAGACACTATATCACACCCGATTCCCGTTTTTTTTGACCCTTACAAAAAATTGGGGTAAAACTTGTGTTGTTTCCACAAAAAGAATAAAATAAAAAAAAAGTAAAGAGATGTGATTTATTGAATTTATTCACCGGTAATTCTATTTCGGTCCATCATCTACCAAAAATCTGGTTATTTAGTGGAATTTTATTTAAACTACTTTTCGACTGGGTCTCTTGATTTCACCAGCACCAGCAATAGCAGCAGGGTAACAAACAACATGACGTAGGATTGAAATATAAAAAATGACAAAACATTTAGAATCATTTCGACCAACACTAGGTATAGCTTTATAAAGCAAGCGAAAGAAGTCACCCGTCGACAGTGTTTTGGACTGTAGCTTTATGGATTGTCAGGGATTTCGAGTCTTTTTTTTTTGGTTCAGAATTATGTCCTGGACAAGTAGCTTGGTCTCGCTGGATGATGTGTTGTTGTTTTGGGTATATAACTCTGTTCTTTTGTTGTGGCATGGCCTTTTCTATGAGTCTAATGTCCAAGTATAAAGCTAAGGGCATTAATAAAATTTAGCTTGGGAGAGCGTTTTCATTTTTGTTTTGTGTGTGTGGTGATTCTTCTATTTAATTCTCGAATCTCATTCCCGTTTCCATTATGCGTCGACAATTTTTTGGACAAAAATAAAAAAAAAAAAAAAACATAAAAAATGTCCCTTTTGTCGCTTGGCATGGCGAAGGGAATGAAATTTATAATAATGGAACTTGAAATGGAAATTACAACCCCATCGCTTGCTATATACATAGAAGGAGATGCTGTAATTTCACAACAAAGAGGACAATCTCCCTCCCACTCTTGTGTCTGATAAAAGTTTTGAATAGACTTTACTGGCTTATTGTGTGTGGCGCGCGGAATTAGTTGAATGGCAATCACCAAAACGTCGTTGCGGGGGGGGTGTTAAATATTTTTATTTTATTTTTTTTTTCGGGGTGAGTCTAAATTTAATGTGATGTACTATTTATTATATAGGCAGAAGCAATTTACCACTTCATGACATGAAAAGTGACGATGAAGACATCGTTAGATATATAGAAATGAAGACTTTTGAAGGCAGTGTTTTTTTTTTTTTGCAAAAAAAGTTTTTGTTCAAAGCTAAGGTTTTAAAGGCCTAATTGGGTGTCAAAATGTGGCAAAAGTCGCTGAAGGTGAGTTAGTTTAAGGTTTTTATTTCGAAAGGGGAAATTATAATAAAAAGATCCATTATTTGCCTTTATGCTGTCAATTATTTTTGAAATTTATTACGATAATAGGCCATGTCAGTTTAAAGAAGGGTCAAAAAAAGTTTTCTTAATATTGATGATATATTTGCAAAAAAAAAATATTTTTTAAAAATTTCTTCAGAAGTTTTAAGATCTCAAAAATAAAACACATTGGGGCATATTCATAGATGTTTGGTAAACTCTTGCTAAGTTGTTACTAAGCAAGTCCAGAGTTTAGGCTCTTCTTTTTGGCGGTTTTCGCTACAAATTTGCTCGCTGCGTAGTGCGTTGGTGAAGAACATCATTTTCTGGGTTTTGTACGTTCTTTTTTGGTACGCTTTTTTTGGCAATCGCCTTGGATGTGCCGGCGAACCGGTTCCCGCAAAAGTTCCTTCTCTGGTTGCGACCACTTTTTCCTTTTATATTTTCTTTGTTGTTCATTTAAAAATATTATAGAATTTTGTTTGAGATTTTTTTTTGAGTTTTTATTTAATAGTTTTGTTTTACTTCCTTTTTTCGACATGGATTATGAGGAAGGACCACACAAAATGTACACTTTGGAAATATAAGAGCATTTTTTTTTTGACCTGTCATCATTTGAAGTATAATTGTAGTAGCACATAACCTTAACCTGAGGTTCTACTTAACACAGCTGTGAAATTTACTATGAATAGAAGCTGTGTTTATTTAACCAACAAGCCGTGAACTATAGATCAACAAATCACGACTTTAGTAATCATCTATGAATTTTTTTTAATAATATTGTCAACAAAATCAAGTGGTTTGCTTAATTTTACCCACCCTGTAGTAGGCCTATGGGTATTAATGAAAAAGGACAATTTTAATGCAAAAAAAAATAAAAAGAAAAACAACAAATAAAAAAAATCAACAATGGATTTGGAAACCAAAAATTCGAAGTACCTAGGAGTTTTTCGAAATTAAAAAAAAAATACCCATTAATCGAAAACTGACATTATTTGGTATGAACACGTTACTATATTTTGAGAATATTTTGTATGGAAAAACTAAATGCAGTTCATTTATGAAGAAAAAAAAAACAATGGACTAAACTGACTCTCTTAAGGTACACCATTATCAACTTTAAATATACTAGAGCGGTCATTTTTGAACAAATATAAGGTCTCAGGTATCAAAAGATCGATAGATCTGAATTTTGACGCCGAATTTTGTTTTTATGGCCTAAGAAGCCTAAAAAGTATCCCAAATGTGAAGGGCTGCTTTTTTGAGTTTTTGAGGCGAAAAGGGGTAATTTTTAAATTTGACTTTCTTTGTTAAATTTTATGAAGCTAGTTCGAAAAAAATGAGATCTTAAAAATATGAACAGAAATCCTTCGCAAAATGTCTTAGTTTTACTGAGGGAATAAAATGTTGAATTCACTTGCTTAATTTTTGACAAACCAAAATTTATAAAATCTCATTTTTTTGTTTCTAAATTGTTCAATTTTTAATAATTAATTCATTAACTTTCAACTTTTGTTAAGCCTCTTGGTCCCAATTTTTGAAATGAAACCTAAGTATTTAAGTTCAACATAAGAGCTTATGTGAAAGTTGACGCTGAGTAAAAAGAAGAAGAAACATAACCATTTAAGTTAAACATAAATATTTAAGTTTCGTTTCAGCAAAAGGGCTTAATAGCCCTGAACCATTTAAAGAGTATACCAGAAAATATGCATTTAAGTATATTGCTCTCAGTCTTCAGTTTTTTGGCTTCAATTTTGGGGACTTTATCGTTGAATTTGACAATCTATTTTATTACTCTTAAAATTGAATGCAAAATGTTTAAAAAACAAAATTTCGTTTTGACTCAATCAAACGCCCAAAAATCATTTAAATCGAATTCCATAAAATTAAACTGAATATCAAGACATTCACCTTAAATAAATAAATCAAAAAACTTCCTTGAATCTTTTTCTTGACTATTTTAAGAACTCTGGTCTTCCCTTTCAATTTCTCACATCCCATTATAGAATCCCACCATCACAACCACATTATCCAGAATTTGCTTTCTCTTCAAAGCAAATTTGAGTTCCATTGCGAATTATTATAAATATACATATATCCTTATGTCATTTCCATATGTAGGTATCCTATATAAGACGTTGAGTCTACGTCCATTCCTGCTCTCTTGTTCTATTCTGATTTATATGGAAATTTGAGAAGAATCGCGCCATGGGAATGCAATTGATGTATGTGTCTTGCCACCGATGAATTTTAAAATATCCTGTGGCTCACCATTATCCATTTGGTATTCGATTTGTTTTACCAGCAGGGCAGGGATATTATTTCTTTTATTTTTTTGTTTTTTTTTTTAAGAAGAAGAAGAAGAAAATTAGCATCTTTTTTGTCGGTTTGACGCAGCATGGCGTTAGTATCGATGATAACAAGGAAAATCTCATCCTTTCATTTTCCTTTGTAAAAATAGTCTTTTTCTTTGGAAGTTTATTCTGGAAAAAGTTAAAAAAAATTACACCGAAAAGTAACAGAAAATTATATTTCTTCGAAAAATATTTATGTAAATTATTTTTAATAAAAAAATTTACTCCTTTCTTACAAACTAATTTATTTGGAAATTAATTAAAAAAATTTTATAACAAAAAATCTAAGAAGGCAAACAGCAACTTTACCTGTCGGTCTATGTAAATAGAATTTTTTTTTTGAATTTTTGTGTTTGCAAAGCTACCTCTCGTACTATAAGAACAAAACGAATAATCATTTAACAACATCATTTACAAGGTGTTTTAGTGCGTGGCTTCAATATAACCAGCACTTAACGCTAATAATTTCTTTGAATGAATGTTATAGCTTATATGTAGCTATAACAGTAGCAAATTTTCTATGCTATATACCAACATTAATTGATATTACCTTAGCACGCAAAAATTATATCGTGACCTGTTTCATCAGCTCATATAATATAAATGAATGTAAGAAGTGAGTCTTTGTTCCTTCTCGCGATTCCCTTGACAATATACGAAGAAGCTAAATTTCTCTCTATATATATCTTTGTATGTGTGTATGTAATTGTTAAATTAAGACAATGATAGAAATAGGGAAACAAAATGACAAACGAATATTTGTAACTTAATTAATGGCCAATGCTTTCTTTGATTGCATCGTTCATCGTTGTCAATTAATTGAATCCATTTGTTGTAATTCGCATAGCCAACTGTGAGATTGACTCGAAAAAGAAGACGAAAACGAAGACGACAACTGAGCGACCTACCGACGCACGGTGAAAGTGAAGTTAGGTAATTTTCCTTAATGGAGATGTCGTGAGTTAATTGAAAGCGAAAAGCGGCAGTCGAATATAGTTTAAATGAAAGAAGAAGATTAGTTTTATATATAATAATTATGGGAGGACGAAAAAAGATTTCAGTGATTTATTTACGATTTGTTTTGTAAAAATACCAAAAATTGTAAAAATATTTTCAAAAAAGTAGCACCTTTTGTCCTAGTATAGTGAAAGAGTTTTGAATGAACAGACATTTACGGTTTTTTTTGTGGAGTTATTTCCGGGAGCCGCGAATGAATATTTTTTCAGGTCCGTTTTTAATTTCTGAAAACTTTTTGGAAAAAATGTTTTGAATCAAGGTTCGAAGAGCTATAAAATATCACTCTTGTGAAAAATTCAAAAGGGAATTATACAGCCCTATTCTGCTATTCACGTGGATCGTATATTCGATTCACCCATTCGATTTCCGTTCACACTGCCTTTGCATTCTGCTATCCATCGGGTTAACTACATTATCCCAAACCAATTTGACATTCACGTAAACAGCTGTTCATGTCAAAATCTTGGATAAATTGTTTTGATTTTAATTTGTAATTTGATTCATCTTCGTAATTAAATTTGGAAATGGACAGTATTGGACTTTTTTTTCCAATTGTAAACAGAGGAATAAGAGAATCATCGAACAGAGAGCTACGGAGAAATGTTAGAAAATCGAAAAAAAATATTATGGAACTGCCGGACGAAACGTAAGTTCATTTATTTTCATTTTGAAATAATAATAAACCAATTATTTCAAAACCATAGGTTTCCCAAAAACTTTCAGTTAAATAAAAGAGCATTTCTGTATGTATTGGAGATTGTTGAATCGTATCTTCCACCTCCGCAGCGAAATGATTCAATTTCAAGAAAAGAAAAATTCATTGCAGAAATTATTGCTGTAAATTGGTCTTTGTTTGTCGTTCTACCCCTAAAAATGTTAATAATCTATTATTTACGAACAAATATTTTAAATTAATCATAATAAATTAGTTTTTATTTACATTTTACTAACAACCAACCAGACAGACGACCCATTAAATGAAAAATCCGCTACATTTCATATGCGGATTTGAATTGTATAGAATGAATGCGTTCACGTGAATAGCAGAATACCGCGCAGTATTACCGACGTTACCGACTTTAATACAGATTCACTTCGAATGAATAGCAGAATAGTGATGAGTGAAAATTATAGAAAAATTCTCGCGATGAATAGCAGAATAGGGCTGATACTTTTGATTCCATTGCAAATATTTTTTTTTATTTCCTTTAAAATAAAATTCGTTCTCACGATCGAATAAAATCTGTTGGGATCTGTACGATATGGTTCGTTCTCGAATTTATCACGTGGGAACTATTGAAGATCCATTCATGAGCCGTTCAAATAAGAAAAATTTATGTAATTTATTTAAATATCATATACGACATTAAATAAACTGTTTTTTATTGTATGTATTTATATACAAAAGAAACATTAGTGCTTAAAGTAAATTTTTTTTTACATATCAAAATTTTCAAAACATTTGCACCATTGTCCGTTGTACTTGAATACACTTGATTTATCGTAATTTCAAACTCTTTCAAACAACTCACTACTTCATTTTTTTAAAATTCTGCCATTTGCCTTTCACTAAGCTTGGGGTCGTAACTTTGATACAATGGAATTCATTGGTACAATCGAGGATAGACAGTTCCTAATTTAACTCGGTGGACTGTTTTCGATTCGATTGAACAAAATAAAACATATGTATTTTAAAATTCTCTATAAATTGGATATTTATTCCCAAAATGCTTTTGTCCTTACGCCGGAATCATTAAAATTAACACTATGTACTGTTGTATTGTGTCTTTCTATGTTTCCTGTTACTTTTCTTTTAATTTTTTTTCACAAAGTAAGCAAGTTGATTTGTCAGCTTCTTTATCATAAGAAACATATTCATTCAACTCAATTTTTTTTATTCCATCAAAAAAAAATTATATAAAAATAATTCACTCTTTAAGATTTTTTCAAAATGTTTGATTTTTTTTCAAAATTTTTCACTTTTTTCAAATTTTTTGACTTTTTTCAAATTTTTTGCCTTTTCAGTTTTTTACTTTTTTCAATTTTTTTTACTTTTTTCAAAATTTTTGAAATTTTTTCAAAATTTTTGAAATTTGTTGCCTTTTTTAAAATTTTTTTGGCTTTTTCAAATTTGTTGACTATTTTAATTTTTTGTTTAAATGTTCACTTTTTTTATTTAGACATAAGAAATATTGTCTATTTTTCAAACCGGCTAAAATGTATACCTACAAAATCGATATTTTCGACATTTTGATCTTCAATTATTACTTTATATGTAAAAACAATCAGGATTTGCCAACAGTATATATTATGTCAAAACAAAAAAAATTTCGTTTAACAATCTTCACATAGATTTTTTCCGCAGTAAAAAATTACATTTTGCCGGGAGTATGAAAGAGAAATTCTAATTTTTTTACATCCAGTCGTCCTTTTTATTTAAAATAAATTTAACATGATAATCTAAAAAAATAAAAGAGCAAATATTTATACTATAGAATTTTCTTTATTTATAAAAATAATTAAAAATACCTGATACTAAATGCACCACAGTTCTTGATAACTACCTTATGGAAAAACCTATACCAAATGTCAATCAAGAATTTAACCCCACTTAACTATTCTAGCTGAATACAAAACCTCCAAAATAGATATAAGAAGTTTAAATGTCTTCAAATAGTTGTTAAACATTCATCGCAGGACTATTTGTATCCATATACGAACTCGACTAAATTCACAACTCAGAGTCATTTAAATGAATTGTGACTTGCATACAATTATTCACTTAAAATTCTTCTTATTTGTTTAATTTGATGCAAAACTTTCAAGTAATTTACCAGCATTAATTATATTCAGTGCAATTCCATTTAATTGCTCAACTCTTTTCCATGCAACCCCAACAAACCCATCCGCACACGTAACTTTAGAGAAAATCTTTATAATGAAATTCTTCCCATCACAAAGGCAGTGACATTTTGGAGACTTATTGCATTTTTTTTTTTTTTTTTTTTTATGATTTCTTTATTAATATGAATATTTAAATATTCACAAAACCTCGTGAAATATACAAACAAAATGAGCATCCACCACAAGAGAGGACCTAAATTTAGCATATCAAAGGATATAAGACATTTCTCCTTAGAAATTTTCCACCCACACAATTTAAGCAAAACGGAAAGCCTTTAAAAATAGCCGATAGCAAAAGCATATTTTTTTACATCACTTCACTAGCAGTGTCCTTGTAAATAGATGAAGGTAAACCTTAACTCTCACCTAAGACGACCGCAAAGGTAAAGATTATCAACGTATATAAGAACAATCTCAGCGGGTGGGTCGAATTATCACCGTCACTCTTGCTTTTTAGTGAAAAGAATGTGATTTTTTGCAACAAAAAAAAATTGAAAGTTAAAAAAAAAAAAAAAAAACTAATGGCAAAATTTCTTCGTCAAAAGAAAACTGAAAAAAACCACCTGCAGTTCAGGGTGCTTTTGACAGACTCCCCCCGATAGAACAAAACAACAACAAAAAAAGGACAAACAAGGAAGAATTTCTCACAGACGACGACGACATCAGACAACGCAACGTTGTCGAGGATGAAGTAAGTAAAGCACAACAAAATAATGTAGACAAATATACATATGTATACACAACGACCGACGACTGCACTGAGACCGAGAACGTGAATCTTAACAACGAATTTCAAGCTCATAAATATTTTATGGAAAACATCATACTTAGAAGAAAATCCTTTCTTCACAATATTTTACTCCTTGAACAAAAAATACAACACAACTATTCGATGAAATGGGAGGGTAGTTGAAAAACCCTTAACAAAAAAAAAATACCTAAATTATTATTCAACTTTTAGTTTCTCAATCAATACTCACGCTGCAGGTGGTATGGGTCATTTTTTGATAAGCGAGGGGGCTATACAATACATCCCCCAATATAACACCGTCTTTTAAACATTTTTAGGACTGTTGAAATGGTTTATTGCCGAGACATAATGAAAGTTTCAAGGATGTCACGGGACAACGGGTCGGGTACTAAGGCTTAAATGGATTTCATCTCTAAGAGACAATATTTTATTTAATACCTACACTCTATGTACAGCATAACAAAATAGAAAAAAAAAGTTGTTTCAAAGTTTCAATGCATTCATGAGTGAAGAGAAGGATATTAAGTAATGTTAGAGAAAAAGAATATCCTTTCGAATGGAAACTTTGTAACCCTTGACATTAATATTCTCATCAAACAAAAAACAATGTGTAACCAAGGTTAAAAACTATAGGGACTTGAATTAAACTGAAGTAAATGAAGTTTTTAAAATATTAAATTTTGTGTTTACTTGAATTTAAGGAAGTGCTAAAACCATTTACAAATTGTGTACATTTAATTAGTCGTATTTATCATTAAATTTAATTTAGACGGTTGCCAGTGTCTAAGTATAAGATATGTAGTTCTTATAGGCAATAATGAAATTAAGAATTTAAGACTTCTTTTTTCAGTTGTGTATTAAATCAGAGTTAGTAAAAGCAAATTGTGCAAACGTGGTTAATCATCGGATCTAGACAATAACACACCGATTAAGCTGGACTAACTCAGGTTCAACCAGGGTTCAAGTATGTAATTAGCAATTTATGTATATATGTATTAATAAAAAAAAATTGTAAGTTAAATCGGAGTTAGTAAAAGCCAGTTGTGGAAAAGTGGTTAATCCTCGAATCAATATTTAAAGCAACCAATCAAGACGGATTAACTCAGGTCCAACCAAGGTTTAAGTATACCCAATATTAATTTATTAATTAATCAGTTATATCTGAGTTAAATCCGAGTTAGTTAGGATTAGTAGTGAAAACGTGGTTAATCCTCGGATCAGGATTATAACCAACTGATTTAGGCAGATTATTTGAGATCAAGTATGTGATTAATTCATTTTGAATGCAAAAACGTTTCTTTTATCTTTCTCTTATTTAACCGAATTAAAACTCATAATCCGAGATTAAACCACGTTTGGGCATTAATCCTTCAAATACATTAAACCTGAACTAACTATCCTGAACCATTTTTTTTAGTTTATAGGATTAATTTTAACAGCTGAAAATCTGGACACTAAAAATCGCGTTTTCACTAGTGAAGAATTTCTCGATTTCAATTAAGCGTTTTTAAGCGTGTACCTAATTACACGTGTAGGTTCTAAATACACGTGTAATTATAAAAGCGGCGCTTTTTTTGTAACTTACCGAAATAAAGTTATTTCAAGATACATATTTTTGTACATTGTAAAGCCTAGTACATACTTCCTCGTGAAGTGAACAACCATCAGTGGAGAAAGTGAATTTTTGACACAATTTGCTTGACTTTTGCAGCTTTTATGGTCAAATTGTCAAAGCTACACCAAAAATCAAAGAGTTCCCGTACATTTTGCGCGTGAATATGGTTCACCGCTCGTGAACGCAAACTCTCTACTTTTTGTCATGGCTTCACGAGCATGCTCACGGGTGTACAAAAATTTGTATGGATTCACGACATGATTCACAAGTATGTACTAGGCATAAAGATAAGTTTTTTTGATATAATGTTCAATTTTTTTTTACAGTTTTTCAGTATAAAGTGTTAGTTCCATGCATATTTTTATGTAGGTGCAACATGGTGATATACTGCTGATATTGATGTACTACTCACATCATACTACCTTTAACTAAATTAAATTTTTGGCAGGAGGCACAAAATTAAGGCTCCCATAGCAAATTTATTTCTTTTATCAGATAAATAGTCTTTAAAATATTCAGACTTTAAAACCACAGGTGTTCGTGCGAGCCAGTCGTGCATTTTATTTTTTATTCTAGATAGGGCATAAGCCCTTAAAGTAAAATTTTGAAATTTGTATGGGCTTGGGACCGAATGTCCCTGCGTTGTCTCTTCACATTTCAGTTTACCATTTTGACACATCTACGTATATGTATCTCAGGATGTCTTCGTTCAATGTGATAATATACTGATGTATTTTGCGATGCCAAAAAGGTGAAAGTCTTATCATATCTATCAGCTCAACGAACTGACATTTTAATGGAGACCAATTTCCAACCTAATTTTATCAAAATCTACTTCGTCAAATCATTTTTTTTTTATCATCATACCCACATTTATGCCTATATACTTAATGGATATTTTTTGGCAACAAAATATTGGTATAATATCAAAATTGTTTGCTTGCCTACTTTTTATTGTGGTATATAGGGACACCTTAGTTCATATTATCTATAAGAATCAACCTAAGGTCATCCATATATAAAGTACTACTATCCCACCAATTACACCTTTATCTCTTTTACTATTTTGTAGTTGTTTTTGTTGTTAAATCATGGCTCCATGCCATGAAATTTGATCTTGTTTTCTCTGTTGCATCATCATCATCATTCCAATTAAATAAACCGCAAATCCCCCCAAAAGAAAGAAGACCAATTTAAAATACCTTACCTAATTCATACATAGCAAAAATGTGTGACACTCTTTTGAAAGAAAATAATCATAAATATAAATTCTAAAGAACCTTTGCCAAAAAAAAAAATGAATGAAATGAAATGAAAAGATAAACCAACTAACCATACGTATGATGACTCAATGCCAGAGTCCAAAATGAAAGGAAGTCAAACAAACAAAAATAAATACAAAAAAAAAAAAAAAACAAAGAACAAAAATAGAAAAACTCTTTTCAAGGATTCCTATACTCGTATATTTCTATATTAGAAACTTTCGTGCCGAATCCTAATATCTCTCACATGTCAGATGTTTCTCTGTGAAGACTGAAGACTCGAGAAACAACCGACCTCTTTCTTCCAGCGTACTCACAAATTCTGTCGTCTTTAATTAACTTCTCATTGCTGTTCATGATATAGTCTCTCTAGAGCTTCTTTTTTTGCCAAACTAACAAAAGGATGCATATCTATATGCGGTGACCATATTTCTGAAGGGAGAGTATGGGTAAATCCAATAAGGAATCCAAAAGCGATTTTTCAAACAAATGTCGATAAATAAACATCTATAACCTAAATTCTGGGAACTGTGGAAGAGGCCAGAAGCGGATTACTGTTGTTTTTGGGTCCTTAGATTTTAATTTTCAAAATCGCTTTAAAACACTCTAAAACCATTCAAGAATTTTAAATTAAGAAAGGGAAAAAAGTTAATTTAAATGTATTACTACTTTAGGTTCCTAATTACTTAAGGTTTGATGTGAGGACCTTGACCAACAAGCTTCTTTCGGCCTCCAGTCTCCAGTTTCTTACACTAAGTTGGATTAGGACCTCTTCCGTGTGACTACCGGTCTTCCTTTACTCCGCCGGTCGCCGCGCTGCCGTCCATCAGGTTTGGACTCAATAGAATTTCCGGGTCGAATGTCTAATTTCCTCACAGTACGTCCCTGTTTTGCCATCTCGTTGAGATATTCGCAACCGTGGGATATTCAATGTTGGCTTTTCGGAACGGTCGAATGCAAGGGTGTCCACTTGAATGCGGATATTTTGAAATTATTGCTTGTAAATCCTATGTTTTATCGCTCAAACCAAACTTAGACTTATTTGGGAGCTTACAGTTGAATAACATCAATGTTTGTCTTCTATGTTTTCGCTCATGATTCGTCCGATTGTTTCGAAAATTTCAGAATTTTTTGTTATTAGCGAGGGGAAGGTTTAGAAAGTCTTTTAAGCAAAATCTGCCCACTACCATGCCCACTTTTCGATTGTTTGAAGTTTCTTCTTATTTTACTTCGAAAGACAGCAAAAAAAATTTTATATAAGTTATCTTGAATTTAAGATTCCTATGACGTTTGTGCTGCTATTTTTTCTTTTCTTGAAAAGCCGCCTACTACCACGCGCATTTTTCTCATATCTGCATTTCATACTTATTTAATATCCCTCAAAAGCTGGAATTTTGTAATTATGTTGTTTTGTACTTTAAGTATTTTTTTTGCAATCCAACACTGCCAACACCCATTTTTCTCATACATACATATTTGGGCTTTGGCTATCGTTACTAGGTAAAGAAAGTAGAAATTTTGTTTTTAAGCTCTACTGAAACCATGCAGCATGGAATGATTGAAAATTTGCAACTAAACATAGGCTTAGTAAGAGTTGAAGTTTAAAAAAAAATAAAATTAAGCGTGACAAAAATTTCTCCGAACGTATTTTTTTGGCCCCAAAACATATTTATTGAAATAATAATTATTATTAAGCGATTCCCGTTGAGACGGTCGTAAGAATAGTCGCAAGTTTCGCAAAGATTTTCAAAAAAATCTCCGGATTTTCATTGAAAATCTTTACGAAAGTAGCAATCTTCTTTACGAGATTCTCAATGTAAATGACCGCTTTTAGGGCGATACAAATTTCGCCAGGGAAGTTTAAAAAAAAATACTTCTTCAAAAAAAAAATCAATAAAATAATGAATGCATTACGAAAAAAAAATCAATAAAACATAAGATAATAATATTATTTTCTAAATTGGAAAAAAACGTATAATCTGGTCACCTCTTAACTATGGCGTCAGCTTTTCTTCCTGAAGTGTAATAAGATTGTGTAATAAATCATTGTATCTGCGTGCGGATGAATACTTTTTCGCCCCCTCATAACCACATGTCTGTTGTGTTCAGTTCACCTTAAATTATGTACTATAGAAGTAGGTGTACTGCCAAAACATGAACAGTTTTTTTTTTTTTTTTTTTTTTTTTTTTTGTATTAAATTGTAACAATAACGATTCAGTCAATATTTATAAGCATTGTAAGCAGCAATCCCTTGGAGAGAATCCACCCTCTCGAACAACATCGTATATATCTACCCACTCGAAGAATTCTTGATTCTTTTAAATCATTTATATCGTATAACATCTCTCGTGTGGAAATAAATTGAAAGGCTATTTTATAAATAAGCATGTCTTTTCTTAAGCTAAGAGGCGCAAAAATAACTTAATCAAAATTAAGATTGTTATTTAAATTCATTCTATTAAATTTCTACGTCTGAGTTGGCTTCTTCTATAGAAGATGTGAATAAAATTAATGCTCGAAATAGGCATTTCCTTAAAAAAAATCGGTACAGATACGAATCTTACAAATGAGTAAAAACACGTGCTAAATAAATTAAAATCAAAAATCAAGTCCTAGTCGAGGTTGTAAACACTAGTTCTTGGAAAATGGAAGTTTTTTGTGCCCATATACATATGTATAATTTTGTTAAGAAAAATGGTAACTAAAAACTGTGCCTATTACTGACTTTCATTTCTTATGACTTTCTAGTTGACGGTTTCACCGATTTCGATAAATTTTTTTCCGAGCTCCTTCATAGTTCAAATAATATTTTGAATATCAAAAGTACAAGAAAAGTGGGCGTCGAATTTTGAAAAAAATTCCACATATGATTATTTACAAAATTTTAACTTAAATAGATTTTTTTAATAAGGATGAAGCTCGAATATAAGAAAAATGGGCATGGAAGTAGGTGGATTTAAAAAAAAATATAATGTCATGCTTTTGTTGAAGATAGCTTCATAGAGAATTTCAAGCTTTCTAGAGAAATAAGGAGACAATTAAAAATTAATAGAAATGAACGTGGCAGTGGGCGGAAAATTATAAATGTCGTATACCTAAGTTTAAGAAAGCTTAATTTCAAAATATGTATTTGCCTTTAAAGAACGTCAAATAAGGAAAAAACTTAAATAAAATAAGAGTAGGCGTGGTAGTGGGTGGATTTTTTTTTAAATTATTTTCTAAACCTTTCCGTTAAATAAATTTTGAAAATTTCATTAAAATGGATTCAGTAGTTTCTGATTTTAGAATTTTTTTTTTGTTTTGGTACAGTGCCATCTACAGGAAGATTTTAAAAGTTTTTATTTATATCATATACTTACGTCAAATACAGGTTAATTAAAAAAGTATGTGCTTTCTAAGGAAGTTGAATAACGACAAAACTAAAATATAATAAAAGTAGGCGTGGCAGTGCATGGAATTTACTCAAATTACTTTCTTATCTTGCGTTTTGTCAAAAGAAATAAATAAAAAAAAATCGGTTCGATAGTTTTTGATAGTTTATAAGATATTTCAGTCAGAGATTCAGTGCCATCTACCGGAATATTTAAAAACTTTTGATTTGGGTGCACTTTTCAGTTCTCATTTCATAACGAATATTTTATGTAAGTTTCAGTTCAACCGGATCCTTAATTTTCAATTTTTAAGCGTCTTGAAACGAACAGATTTAGAAGGGGTTTTTGTGCGATATCAGATTTTATTTTATAAAAATCCCCAAACTATGTATTTTTTGAACAATCAGCGGCAGGTTCGTGCGACCCAATCTTGAATTTTTGTATTTTATTTTATAAAGAATCCCAAATTTCCATTATAGTAATGGAAAGTGTAAAAATCTCTACAGCACCCATCTTCGTTGTGTGTGAGTGTGACATTGACATTTGAGGGTGCCGTGCCAGTGGTAACAACTGTCATTATCTACGTCTTATACTTGATGAATGTTATCATTCTTTCAGCAGTCAATAAATCTCTTGAATTTTTGGGGTGGATTCGTATTCTCACCCCTGCTGACAGATGTTACTGACTTAATTCTCATCATTTTGCGATTACACACAGACACACATAAGATACATCAATCCATATAAAGTCAGATTATAATCGTTTAGCTGTCAGATATTGGTCGATTCAAATTTGTCCGAAATATTACACAACATTCTGCGCAAGAGGAATTGATTCAAGTGTCAAAACGCCATTGCAATACTGCCAATTATGCTGCAGACAGTACATACGTCAAATAATGTGCTATGGGGCTGGCAAAATAACGAAAACGATGTGCATGTATTCCAGCACCATCATCAGCTCAGGCCCAGAACATCACATCCCATCACATCACACAAGCAAAAGAAGAAAAGGAAGCAAAAGATCGGTCGATGAGATTGTGCAGTCTTCCGTAGCAAGTTTACTCTGCAGCGCCACAAAGTTCCAGTCTCAAGTATTCAAGTAGGTAGTATAAGTAATAACCACGAAAATTCAAAAGTAAGGCAATTGCTTAAGACAGTCGGTGGTGGTAAGGTAATATTGCGCGTTTTTGTATTCAAAAACAAAACAAACAAAGTACTTATATGCAAAAAGTCGATTTTAATGAGCCCTAGGAGTAATTGTGGCTTTTATGTATGATTTTATATGCATTGTTGTGGCCAGTTTACTGGTTGACTGATTTGATCTGTTTTTTTTTTGTGTGTCTATTATAAGGTGAATCTATGAACTTGACTTAGCGAATATTGTTAATTGCAAAATTATACATAATGAAGTTTAAGAACCGCGAAAAAGGTGCGGTTTTTTGTTGTTGCAGGTATTCCTTGGAGTTGGACTCTTCTTTGGTAATGTTATAACTTGGCTAGAAGTAGGTTAATAAATTTAAAATTATGTGCATTTCCTAATTTTTGATTAGCAGTTCTTTAAAGATGATGAGTTGAAAATGGTTCTGGATATTTTTGATAGTACTTGATTGACAAGTTGTTTTAAGTAGGTACAACTTTGTGTTCATATCTTTTTCGTATGCAGGTAACTGAAATTGAAGAGTAGCAAATGGGGGAACCATTGCTTCTATATGTATTCAATTTCTGCTTTCGTCACCTCCTTCGCCATTTTTACCAGATTGGATGAGGGGTCCAAAAATATATAGGAATAAGGAATCATTTTTTGTATTTTTTTTTGCTTAAGTTAAAGATCAAGCAAAAAAAAAGTCTTTGTTTAGGCAAAATGCCAGTCATTTAAAACGACATTGACTCCGGAAAAAATAAGGGGAAGCCTGAATTTAGTGTACCTAATACCTATAGCTTTTTTCGGAGTTCATTAGAAATTGTAAAACTACCTCATTGATATCAGCGCTGCTAACAATTTTACGCAGTGTCAAGTTTGTTATGTCTTAAAGAAGACGGTAACCACACAGGAAGTGGGAGTACGAATTGTCGATTTTATAAAAATCGACTCCAGAATATCGATTTTTATAATCTGGGCAAATTAAAAATCGATTGATAAAAAAAACTGCATCGATTTTTGAAAACGTTGATTTTAAAAATGTCGTTCTTCAAAACGTTAACAGTGATCTATATTTTAAAAATCGAGATTTCAACAGTCTGTGTTTGAGCACATTTTTAAGTTTTTATTTCCATTCACCCAGTATTATCTTAAGGTTTAAGGAAGCCCCCTTCGCTGGTTCTAAGGAGTTTAACACCTTTCTCGGGGTCCTTCGCTCCGCTTAGGGTATTGTCTGTCGCCAGACAGGCGTCAATGTCAAATATCAAGCCATTCGATTTTATGTAACGTTTAGATTTAAAAATTTCGACATTTTGTCTAAACTAAACTAAACTAAACTAAACTATATCTATAAAAATAATTTTTTTCCAACAAACTACCATTAAAAAAGCTACAAATTAAGCCATAAGAAATTTAAAATTTGTACTAAAAATCGGCGTAAATCAAGTTCTAAAAATCTTAAAATTTAAGCAGAATTGAAATTTTGATTTTATGATGTTTATAAATTTTGGAACCTTATGCTTGACTTGTTTTCAGTTAAAATTTGTATATGTACATATTAAGAAAACTATTCCTAGTACCTATAAAATCAAGGTTTATACAACAAATATTTTTTAAAAAATTCAAAATCGAAGTTCTCATTTTTACTTGCGATATATATGTAGGACGTAGGAAGGTACTATATGGCAAGTTATGGATTCGTAAAAAAAATCGAAATCTTGATTTTGATCAAAGTTGACATTATGATGATAGCGAAGTCGAAAAAAGTGGCTCTCGCAATTCTGTCCGACTGTCTGTTTGTTTGTCTGTCTGTCCTTTCGGGTCAGTCGATTTTCTCCAAAGTTGGTACCCAGCGTTTTTTGGGCATTCCCCCCACACGCAAAAAATGAAAATCTCAAAAGCCCACAACTTTTTTTTTTAAATTCAGTAATTTTTTTTTACAAAAGGCAACCATTTTATAAAAAAAAATTTCAGAAAAATTGTACCTCCCATAGAATCATTTGTTTGATTCTCGATATTCTCATAAACAGCTCAACTGATATTGATCAATTTTTTTATGGAGAATGTTTGAAAAAGTTTTGTATAACAAAATTTTCCAAAATTTTTTTTTTTTGAATTTTTAAAAAAGTTTAAAAATTGTAACCAAAAATAACGGTACCTACCTCCCATACAAATGTTTAAAAACCGGTATTGAAAATCTCATTTTTCTCAAAAACGGCTCCTACGATTTTGATTAAAATTTTTGTGTGAACTAATATCTCTACGATCTACCATATTATTGGATAAAAAACTGTCTATCGTTTAAAAATAGCATCTCTCAGAAAACCATTTTTTTGATTTTCGACTATCTCATTATCAGTTGAACTGATTTTAATGAATTTTTTTTGCACAAAAGCTTCAAATAAGTGCTAATAATATTGCATAAAAATATTTTCAAAAGAATAAATTATTGATTTAATAAAAAATTCAAAATTATAATATTTAGAAAATGGGTAAATAATATTTTTTTATTAATGTTTTTAACTCCGCATTTTTTTTTTTTTAATTTTTTCAAAATTTTATTTATAAAAAACTCGCATAATATTATACCTTAAACTTAACTACGTTTTAAGCAGGTGGCATACAATATAGGCTCCCATAACTAATTTATAAGATAAATATAATTTTTGACATATTAAAACTTTAAAAACACTGTGTGATCGCACATAAGAGCAAGTTCGTGCGCACATATTTTTTTTCTTACCTTTCATTTTGTATTAATGTTAGTGGAACAACAGATAGGTACCTATCTAGTGGAACAACAGATAGGTACCTATCTAAAAGTATTTGCAAACTTTAAATAAATAACATTAATTAATGCAGTAATTATGTATTAAATAAAAAGGGGATTTGAATGAGAAGAATAAAATAAATGGAAATTTAAAGTGATTCGGCTGACATCTGCTTCTAATTTCTATCTATACCATCTCATAAATCATAACAAATCACGAAAAATGTCAATTATATCGTGAATAACTAACTGCCATGATTTTTAAATAGATGGTATTGTAAATTGTAAATTTCGCTCTTTTCTCACAATTATAGTGCGAAGATTATAGTGTCACTGGTATAGTGTTTCAAGTTAACTATTAGCACCAGATAATGTGTCAACTGTCATTCCTATTATAATGTGATGATGAATTTTTCATATTTTCATGTCAGTTTAATTGGTGATGACAAACATGCACGAGTTGTTTTAATATTTTGTATTCTTTGACATGATTGTGATTGATTTTAAATTGCAATTTTTTATTTGTAACGCAACGTTTCTGATTGTTGTTTTTTTTTTTTTTTTTTTTTTTTTTTTTTTTTTTGTTAATTCAAGATTTAAGTTGGAATAGTTTAAAGCCAGGAGTGACTTAGAGGAATAATATTAAAGGGAATATCTTTAAAAGACTGATAGATATCTAGATACATTGTCTTAGTTTAATTCATTTTTTAGTTTTTAATAGTAGTATAGGAATTTGAATTTTAATGAAAAACAAAAATGTATGTGGGATTTTCATTTGAAATGTGTATGAGATTAAAATAAATATGTATCAAATTTTCTTGACAATTAAAACAAAAACCAGTAGCACATCTATTTAGAAAAATAGTAAAAGTTGATTGACAATATTATAACTTTTATTTGTGGTCTTATATGGTGGTCTTCCTTCTCTATAGGGTTTAATCCATATTAAACTACCAAACCACAAACTTAGCAGCAAAACATTGATTTTTCTACATTTTGTAAAAAATGTTCAGGAGGCAAAAATCACGATTTAGTAGGAAATAATAAAATGTTTTAATATTTTAATGGTTTTTAACTCTTTCTTTTTATCTAAAATACAGTTTATTGTTATTTTCGAGTTTTTTTTTTTACAGAGAGCCCCCAATGTAAAGTTTAAAACAATTGTGTAAATCTTATTACCTTTTCCGCAATTCTAGTCTAATATCTTAGTGTAACAAGCAGCAATAGATCAAATTAATGACTTTTTAAAATTTACTAGATATTTACGTTCAACAAAATTAAAACAAATTACGTTCAAAATTTCAAAAAATCAAAGGGCTCGTCGTCATGAGAAATCATGACGCGACCAAATAGTAAAGCAATTAACAGGTTCGTTTCAGCAATCACTTCCTTTGTCATTAAAATACTTCTTCAATAGCACCAAAAAGCGTAGTGTCATTGAAGTGTAAAACATTCCATTATCAGTTATCAAATCCTAAACTGACAGACAATCAACTGTACAGCAAAAAAAAAATCCATTTATCATCTGACAATCTCTAACCCTATCCACACCCTTTCGTATTGTTTGTTTTAAATGCCATTTTTGATTTATTAATTTTTTATCGCCTCACAAATTAAAGGTAACCTATAGGTAAGGTACTCGTACCTTTATAACAAGAAGTTTGTTAACCTTTTACCTTGCTTCCAGCTATCATCAAATTTGAACCTGATTTAAAGGGTCAATTACATCATGGTCGGTCTTGCTTCTGTCATGATGGCTTTGAACTTACAATATTTGTAGAGCTAAGTTTGAAAAGTATTTCTATTTATTCAATGATTAATTTAGAACAACTGAATAGAAATAATCAATAAATACTTGGAATTATAATACAATCTTTTAAAACACGCACCTCACACTTTTTTTTTTTAATTTTTTTTATTTGATTGATTACCCCACATCTTTCAAGAATTACAAATAAAAACACAAGTTTTATGCGGAATCTCAAGCTAAAAACTCAAATAAAAAGATTAATAATTTTGGTGCGGGTTTTTTTTTTTGTTTGTTATTTGTTTGTTTGCATCTGATGGGCATAATCGTCCCTGAAGATCGGAGATTTGAACATGTAATAATTATCGAAATCTATAAAATCTAATGATCGCGCCATAGTTTTTTTTTATAGATATATGTATGAATGCGGATGTTAAGACACTTGAAGTGATTTAATTTGAAGATATCAATCTTTATTGATAGAAGGGTATTATAATAGCGCAGATATTCAATGAACACTTTTAAAAATGATGAACTTCAAATTATAATTGGTAGTAATTTTATAGTGCGAGCGTGTTTGGATGACCTAATTTTTAAAAATAATTTTAACTATAATAATAATAATAATGGATGTTTTTCAATAATTGTGTAGATTTGAGTTTAAAATTGAAGATGATTTTTTTAACAATTTTTATACATATGTACATAGGTATTGAAATATTAAGTTATTGATTTATAAAGTAGAAATTTGGGAATTATGTTTGTAACAAAAAATTTAACTCTTTTTGTTGAAATTTTCAATGCAGATTTTCCATAACTTTGGCGATTTTTGTCGTCGGGATCTAGGTACCTTCTAAAAAATTCTAAAAAATGAGTCATTCTGAAATTGTTTTGGTACTTAAGCTGGAACTCACATTTATATTGGGCCTTGTGAATAAAAAAAAAAGCTAAAGCTAAAACTTAGAATTTTAAGTAAAAGCTAGGTTTTTGATGAATAAAAATGAGCTTAAGCTAGCTAGTTAAAGATGTTTTCTAGTCATAGCTATTTTAAAATAGCCAACGCTAAATTCATTTAGTTTTGGCTTATTTTCCCCGCCTAAGCTTCAATTTGTGTGAATAAAAATAGCTTTAACTAGAATATTAAAGTTAAAGCTACAAAAATTTCAAGATTTTTTCTCCCTGTCTAGAAAGCTTTCACTAGGTCTTATTTTCAGTATTCTCTTTAGTTATAGTGCGATTATGGTAAGAAAATAAAATTTTAGAAGAAACGGTTGGAAGTATAAGTGATGAGGATTTTCATAGTTTATTTAGATTTTCAAAAGAAATGTGCAATGACTATTTGATTATTTTATAGAAGACTCAACGGAGCATAGAGGTGCACTGACCTCTGAGCAGAGAATACAGATATTTTTAAAATATCTAAGTGAACCTGGATTTCAGTATGGTGAAGGACAAGATCTTGGAGTTGAACGCTTTTCTGTATGTAAGACTGTTAAGCACGTAGTTGTCGTTGACAGTTGCATCATGCGATTCAATCGCACGAACTTACTATTGCTTTTAGGTAGATAGGCATTGTAGGTACATATATAAGCTATTAAAAAGTACAATTACAAAGCTAATTTAGAATTATGAAGCAGGTACTTAAAAATTTTGCGAGCTGTTAATTAAATAATTGTTAGAGAGTAACTCAAAAATAAGACAATTTTCTTTCTACTTTTTAAAATATCAACACTGTTTTATTGGAGCTACCCGTCCTATATGTACAAATTTGAAACCAATTGGTCCACAGTGAACGTATAGACGCCTAATAAAATAGATAGTGGCAAAACAAAATCTAAAACAACCTTCCTTTCGGTCTTATATCAACAGTTTTAGCTTAATCTACCTAGTCGAAAAATGTGAATAAAAAACAAACTGCTTAAATTGCGAAGCTTAAACTAGAATTTTCTAGCAAAAGCTATTTAGCGTTATTATTTTTTTATTCACATAAATCAAAGCTTAAGATAGAACTGTCTAGCTTTAGCTACTAGTAAAAGCTATGACTAGTTGGCTTTAGCTTCCTCCAAAAAAAGCTTTAACTTTTTTTTTATTCACAAGACCCATTGTGTGGTGTGTCGCTTCAATGTATTTCATATTCGTAAAGCCATATTTGTCTCGTGTGAAGTGTTGTGGTTTGGTATGTTGTGCCCAGGGTCACCAGATTTAGGGGAAAAGCACCACTTTTACAGATTTTATAATGAAAAAGGGAAAATTCGGGGACAAGTTTAAAAATGGGGTCACAAATTCATGAAGGAAAAAAAAGTCTGGGAACACTGGTTGTGCCGGAATATTTCCAAGAAAAAAAATTGGTATACGTCAGTTTTTCGTATTAATTAATGTGGAGTTAAAAATTCAATTCGAAGAAAAACATCTAAACATTTATGACATACAATTTTCAAGAAATATTTTTTTTTTAAAATTTGTTTTATTTTTTGAAAATTTTGATATTTAATTTTATTTGAAGCTCTTGCGTATACAAAATTTAATTTTATTTAGTTTAACAGATAGTGAGATATTCAAAAATAAAAAAAAATGGTTCGATGAAAGGTAGTTACTGAATAATGGCTCAATGACAATTTTTTTTTTTTTCAAATTCGTAGGAATTATTTTCCAGAAAAATAATATTTTGATTAACGGTTTTTGAACAGTTTTATGGAAGGTAATTTTGGTTATACGAATAATTTTTATTTAAAATCTGCCAGATAAAGTTAAAAACCGCTTGGTACCAAGTTTTATAAAAATCGTCCAAGTCGTTTTCGAAATACATATTCAGTTTTCACCAAAAAAAAAAGTAGTTATTTATAAAAATCCAAAAAATATTTTTTGAAAAATTTTAGTACCTACACAATACCTTATTATTTTTTTTTCAAAACCACACAAAAATTTATCAAAATAACTTGAACTGTTTCTGAGAAAAGGGATGTTACTATTTTTCAGACATTTTTTTTCTCACCAAAAAAACTAGTCAGCAAATTTTACCTATATTTTACCTATTTTTGAAAGCCTTCAAAAATGAAAGAAATGTAAAATATAAAAAGTTTAAAGAAAATCGATCCATCCTTTTCGGCCGTAGCCAAACGGACGCGACGCGACGTAGAAATAGACAGATGTACAGAATTTTGAGACACATTTTTGCTATCTCTCTTATCATCCTTATGTCAAGTTTGATGCGACCCATTCGTACGGGGTTACATTTGTTGGGACGGTTGTATATTTTCTCAGATAAAATAATTTCCATAAAGCTAAATCAAGGTCACTGATGATAACTAAACTAAATACGACTTGTCAAAATTAATAACTTTTTTTTAACTAAGCCGCCCCACTATATAGAAAAGTGAAACCCTTAACTCTTAACTCTTCCCATTGGTTTATTTCGAAAACGGTTATTTTTATGGAAAATAGTATAAATATGTTTTTTCTGGGAAATTTTCTAAGCTACAAAGTAGACCTTCAAATTTTTTCAGTGCAGCTAACTATTTGGGAGTAATTTTTGAAAAACCATTTTGGGAGGCATTCAACTCCCCATAAAATTGTTAGCGGCGCTCATGTAGATAGGAACTTTTGACAGTTTTTGAAGAAAATTATAAGGAGGATACATACCAAAATCCTAATTGCGCTGTTTTTTTTTATGGCTTTGTTGACTGAGCTATGTATATTCCCATTCCATGAATACAAAAATTGTGGCGCTACAGCACTTGGAGAAATATACCCTTTCGTGATTTACAGCATTCAACAATTCCTTTGTGTTCTTGTTATCAGCAGGAATGAAGGGAAGGGAATGTCGAATCCGAACATCTAAAGTGATTGGTTCCTCCTTTTTTAAGACGGGATGCACCCCTTGTTTACGTTTAATAATAACCTAAGGTCACCCTTATAAGTCAAAAAGTACCTATGATCTAAGCACAATTTTTAACGTTCAATTACGCGCTCTTTCGGTTGCCAATTTAAAAAAAAAGGAGTTTCGCTTTAAAATAAAAAGTTGTACTTAGAATAACTTTGAAAGTCATAGTCAAGGTCAAAATCAAGCTCATAATTGAATTTCTCGTTTAAAGTAACAACAAAAATGGCCTTGGCCTTTTTGAAAAATATCTTAAAGTACTTTTGTGACACGCAGTATGTGTACATAGGTGCATCCGCAGTGATTGGCTTTAGATTCAACAAAAAGCTAGAACGTGTAGCTTGAGTTGAAACAGGAAAAAAATCATATGCATAGAATTTTCAAATTAAAAAAACGGCAACTCTTCCAATAAAATACTAACAGCTTTTTTTAAAGCTACAAATTTTTCTATAATTTTCTATAATTTTTCTATAATTTTCTATAATTTTTCTATAATTTTCTATAATTTTTCTATAATTTTCTATAATTTTTCTATAATTTTTCTATAATTTTCTATAATTTTTCTATAATTTTCCTTGTAAATATATCAGTTGTTTTACTGAATATTCAAATTATTATTATTTTTTTTAATTTGAAGTTTTAAAAATTTTATCTTAATAAATTTTTAGTCAAACATAAAAAACTACTGCATGTGTCAGCATCTGGATTTTAGTATTTGACTTAAAATTAAATAAAAGTGCAATGAACTGATTACGAATTACTGGCGTTTATTGAAAAGGGCTCTTCAAGTTTTAATGTGATTCAAAATTTTAAAAAGCTTTTTCCCTCAGATCCAATAAAAAGTTTTCAAAACAAATAACTGTCAGCGACGTATATACCACCATGTAAGTTAACTCCACCAAAAATAGCTCTTTGACTCTTTGCAAGTTGCTCTGTTCAAAATTAATATTTTCCTCTTTTTTTGCTTGTGGATAAATAACCCTTTCCTAAGCCACAACACACTTCATCAAATAACGATTGAACCTCGTATCTCATACCCTCATATACAGTTTCTAGAACAAAGTATGTTCCTTAGTTATAAGCAACATAATGATTTCATCACTTGTCTTTGTCAAAGTCAATATTGTGTAGAACCCTCCCCCCAACCTTTATCCTTGTAGCCCGCCCAATTTACAGCCCAGCCATTCTCTGTTCACTAAACAAACATAAACCGTTTTGTTTATTAAATCGGGTTTTAAAAAAATTTGCAGGCGTGGTGCATAATACAAGCAAACATGAAATCCCAAAACAAAAGTTTTATAAACTTCGAAACAACTCCACCCACAACCAACCCTGCCACTGCTTTGACTTTTGATCAAACTATAATACAGAGTCAAGAATGGTTTGAGTTGCTACAAATCTCCAAAACTTTATCCGCCTTCAATGTGAGGAAATAAATTTGAATTTAATCGAGATCCAGAGAGAAAATGTAAAAACGCAAAGGAGATTATTTCATTAAATTTCTTTTATTAATTCGGCTACAGAGTTTCATTTGTATTTCCTGCCACCTGGTTGGTTGTATGAGTATCCTTGCTGCTGCTGATGCTGCTGTTGTTGCTGAGGCGGTAGATATTGGCTCGAGAGACCACCTCCTCGAGCAAAACCAGACGAGGATGATGATGATGGTGATGCTGCTGACGCCGAGTGTTGTTGATTGAGTTGTGCTGTTTTGTGGTGGTGCAGGGCCAAGGATCTGAAATATATGGGAAACAATTTAGAGAGTTGTTCACCTTTGTGTATAAAAGAAAAGCTGTCCAGACTGTTTGATCTCATAAGGCACTGGTGGAGGTGTTGGCAGATGATCTCCTTGAACCTGGAAACCACCGCTGTCGGCGGTATAGTGCACTGTGTATAGTTTGCCATCGTCGCCGGTGTAGGAGTAGGAACCTTTGACAACCTGTTCTGGGTGAGCTGAATTCGGGTTCCTCAAATGTCCATCCTCTTGGCGGCGAATTCCGTTAGCTGTTTCAAAGCTAAAATAAAGGAAATAGTTTTTCTTATTTTTTGTTGGCACTCTTGAATCAACCTACGCGAAGTTATAAGAACCGTCTCCATTATTGACGTTTTCGGAACGTAAAATTGCAATTGGTTCAGCCTGAGGCTGTCTGCTGAAGGATGACGACGGCGAATAGCTGCCAGACTGCGACTGCGAATGCGACGAGGGTCTATGAGGTGATTTGCCAGCAAAGCCACCACTTACTCCATGATAGTGAAGATTCTGTTGCTTTGCTGCTGCTGCTCCGGCTTGTGGTGGAATATATTGATTCGATGGTCGATTAGGGCTCTGCAAGAAGCCGCCATATCCTCCAGCTGTGGCAGCACTGTGTGGAGGAAGGTAGTTATTCGATAGCTTTCCAGCCGTCGATAATCCAATAAAAGTCAAGGTAAAGATGAGTTTCTAAATTATGTTTCGATATTTGGAGAAGAAGATGAGAAATTATATCCATCAATATCCAACGACTTGCGAACTACGAACCAATTCCATCTTTTATATATGAGAATGCGTGTTTAAAGTGTGGTGTTGTTCAACAGCCCGAAGGTAGAACCACGACTGATGGCTCCAATTGAGTGAATCTTCTAATTTATAAGCAAACAAATTTCATGGATTTCTTCATCATCATCTTTTTTCTTTTGTTTCATATTTTTCTTCTTTACTTTATTGTTGTTTGTGTGTTGTATATGTCATAGTTGCGATGGCGGTGTTAGAATTGTTGTTGAAGTGCTAAGCAATAGTTTTTTGTTTTGTTTTTAGTGGTCCCACTATAATAACAATAGAAGTCGCCGCGCCGCCATATAAATATTCGCAATGGGGAAGGAATTAAATTAATCCAAAATTAATCAAAATAAATGCATTTGTTTTATTTATTATTTGAAGAATAGACACAAGATCAAGGTTTTTATTTTTTTTGTTGATTTTGATTTTAATCTTTCAAGAAGTTGGAAAAGATTCATAAAAATAATAATATGAAATTATTGAAGAGGAGATAACATTGTTATAGGGGGGAATATTGTTGTGTTTTTTTTTCGAAGTGGAGTACCCTATAATACTTGTTGTAATCCCATAGAAAAAGATACAAATTAATCTCGGAGTGTAATTACTACTTAAGGTTATTACTTTTTTTTTATTTGATGGTTGAAGAAGAAGAAAAATAAACCACCACCACCACCCAAGGCGTATGTCTGAAATTAACGATAAATTAAAGAAGATTAGGGGAATGGAGCAAGTAAGCAAGTGCGGTGGTGGAATGTTGACAGCATCTATTAGAGAGTGGGAGGTTTTTTTTTGAAACTTTTAAAAAATGCGTGTAAATTTTATTTAATGTTTTAGTTTGTGAGAACTATACATGAAATATGGTTAAAAAAAATTTCCAGTTCTATGAATTAACAAAAAAATTTACTGCTCTGATGCAGGAGAGAAGGTTAAAGAAGGGAATTTTGCATCAAGATATTGTAATAAAAATATTTAAAATAACCAATAAAATATATTGAACGAAACTTCTGGTGTCTAGTTGTTTTTTTGGAAAAATAAGGAAGGAGCAATCGTCAAAACCATGATCGATCGACCTTTGATGTTTTGATCATTGAGAATAGTGCAGATTGTTGTGAATTACAAGAAAATTGATAGTTAATTATATAATTTTTATTAATTGCATTTATTTTCAATATTTATCAGCTTTCAACTGACAGAGTGTTGTTACAGAGTGTATTATTTTGTGTAATCTTGAACGACAAAGTACTTTATTGTCAAGTTGGTATATACAATCTGAAAATCTAGAAAATGGTTAATGATTTTTTAGAGATATTCTACATTTCATTAAGGAAAGTTTACAATAAATTAGCGATACAAAATTTTCTATCGCTTTCCAATGAATTAACCTTGTTGAACTTTTGTGACTTTTTTCCAACCTTTTTGTCTATGCAGATGCAGTCTAAACGGATTGGGCGATAATCATGAATATACCAAGAGTTTTTTGAACATTTCCCAGGCATGATTTTTTTTAAGCACAAAAGGAAATGTTAAGGAAAATGTTATTTTGTTCAAAAACGTAGTCCCAGATTTTTAAAAATTTTATTTAATTACAATGAATTAACCTTGTTGAACTTTTGTGACTTTTTTCCAACCTTTTTGTCTATGCAGATGCAGTCTAAACGGATTGGGCGATAATCATGAATATACCAAGAGTTTTTTGAACATTTCCCAGGCATGATTTTTTTTAAGCACAAAAGGAAATGTTAAGGAAAATGTTATTTTGTTCAAAAACGTAGTCCCAGATTTTTAAAAACTTTATTTAATTACAAAAACGAAAAAGTTTATTTTTAATGAGAACCCCTATAGTACCATTTTTGTATTTTAGCTTTTTTATTTATTTTATTTTACATTTGACAAAATCAAAAACAACGGTTAACAGGAGACATGTTAAACGTTATTTTTGATTTTGTCATTAGGTACTGGCTAATTCGAATGTTTCTTAATAATAAATAAATTTAAATAATATTGAATAATTATGTACATAGCTATCAAAATTATAAAAAAATTATGTTTTTGATAAAAACAAATCAAAATTCGATATTTCAAAAACAGATTTATGTTTTTTTTTTCTATTATTAATTTTATGTGGGTATAAATGGTAGTCGTGTACGTAAAACTGGATGATAAAGTTTGACTCGTAAATTTACAATAGCTGCTTCTTTCTATCAGATTTTGTTCAATTTTCAGCCCATTTGATTTAAAATTTTATTGTCCTAAGAAGTCTAAAGACTAAAATACTCAAAAGGGGGTAACCCCTACTCCCCCTTCCATGGTCCGCTGCAACCCCTTGTTGCGTTATAAAAAGTATCCTATAAGTAACCTAATTAAAATAAAAGTTAATTCCAAACGAAGGAAACTTTCAGCTTGGTGTTTTTACATCTATTACTACTAACCCAAAGAAATATCAAGTATTTATTTATTTTTTTTAGATAGAATGGACATTTTTCCTATTTTTCTGATATTTAAAAAAAACAAAAAAGTGTCTCACACACTAGCTATTCCTCACGAAATCTATGTAAGATGAACTGACTTAGCAAAAATTGCGTATTGATTGCCGGGACGAAACGCCAATTTTTGTAGGACTTAAAGGCCGTTAAAAGCTATTTTGAAAAAAAGTATCTCTATTAACATTGATCGAAATTCAATAAAGAATCAACACTTTACGTGCTCGTTCTGTTCTATACCCATTTATGATGCGACCATAATTGTGGTTTGTCACTTTTCGTCCTGCTTTTCTTCACTTTTACTTTTGTGAGTAAAAATGACTCCCGAAATAAACTGAAGCCACTGCTCTGAAAATCTATAAAATTTTTTCAAAAAAAAATATCTATGCAAGGTACCTATTTCAGAATTGTCTGTTGAAAAATTAATTTTTACCTAAAGCAATAGACATAGTTTGTATTTCACTTGACAAAGGTCTAGAGTTTAGATTAAGAGATTTTGAAGCTTATTTGAATGAAACAGGAAGAAAATAAAAAATAAACCATTTTTTTTAAATATTAATTTTATTTTTTGTTTAATAAGTGTACATATATTTTAATTTTTTGACATAAAAGAGTGTTCTAAAAAATATTTCGTTGGTAAATTACAAGTCAAATAGTGGAAAAAAATCAAGTCAAAAATAGTAGACAAAAATTAAGCAAACCAAAAATATACAGGTTGTTGGATAAGATGCAAAAAAAGGCTTGAGCGTTTAGGTCAGGTGGATATAAAAAAATCGTATAGGAGGGGGTCTATTTCCCCCCGCTTGGACGGGAAGGGCAATTTTATAAAAAATTGACTTGAATTAGAAAGAAAAATAACAAATTAGAAATAATAGCACAAAAATGCATCCATTAATTCTGTTTTTAAATTAAACTTTTTTGTGAATATTTTTGGAAAAATAAATTTTCAGGCGCAAAATTTTGAAAAAAAAACGACTGACTTCTTCAAATCAAATCTCGGCATACAGCTCTATGTAACGATATGCAGCTCAATTTTTGAGATTATGTGAACAAATATATAAAGATTTTTTTCGCGTTAATTTGAGGGTGGAAAATTGTGGCGTTTTTTTTTGTAACACAATTTAAAGTTGAAAAAGTATGCCCAAAGTGGTGTTTCAAACAACATTGAATTCAAAAGTTTTTAAATAAAAAAATCATTTTTTATTTTAATAATAAAGAAATACATAATATCAAATAAATTAAATTAAAAAATATTTTTTTTACATTGACTGGCTAGCACAAGCCAAATTATTTACCCAAACAAATTTTTGTCTTAATGGTCCAAACATTTGTTAATTCACTCAAGAGTTTTGCGTTAAAGACCCACCCGAAAAAATATTATTGCCACTAGATTTGCGGAGCAGCAGAATTTTTTTATGAACAGCTGAGATCTCTTTTTTTTTACTTTATTTGACACAAGCCCTGTATAACTATACATGGGTAGAGAATTGTTTTTTAAATAGTAATTTATGCGACGTAACATAGAGGCTATATAAAACCTTATGCAGTGCATAATTATTCATCTGTTTATAAGACTAAACATATTTTAGCAAACCAAAAAATTTAGCATAAATAAAAGTGACTGTAAACTTTCTTTCAACTGAGACTGTAAACATTATGCATCCCTCTCAAATACTTCAGGGACCTTCCCAAACGAATAAACAAGTTCTGTATACAGATTTTCATAAACAACAATGCGAGTGCAGATTATCCTCATAGCTTCTCAAACCCTTAAAAATTCTATTCATCTTTCCTACCAGCTCTTGGTCGATTTCTTATACTTAATACAGTGTTGTAGGTACGAGTATAATCCAAATCCATCTTAAAAATTCATCGAATTTCCCCAAACTTTTCTTTTCTTTAGGTAAACGTTAATATTTGCAAAATTGTATAAGGGAAATAAAGCTATGCTGGCTGAAAGCTTTAAGGCCTCAATTGTGCGCATGTCCTTTTCTAATAGCATAAGGGAAGACAAAACGTCAAAAAAACGCTCTCTTCTTCGGATGATGGTGGGATATTCATAAAATTTCCCTAAACAGAATTTTGCAAAAAAATACCATCAGAGAGATTTTAACTCTCTGACAAGCCCTCTTATAGCTTCATCTCTGTCTATATTTGTATGAATTTTCATCCCTTCGAGATTTATTTTATTATAGGACTTCTTATACAGTTTTCCTCCCCTCACCTCGCTTATAATAATGTTGTGTATTGTGTTGCGTATTTTTGTGTCCATATACAACCCTCTTTTTGGAAAATTTCCCGGCATGTTTTTTGTGATGTGTTGGTGTGATGTTGTGTAAGTTCTACTTCGTCAATTCTCGTCGACAAAAAAATACATGATTTCAACTTTTTATGGAAAAGCCTTATTTTCTCGCTGCTTTTCCGCAGTTCTCATCGAGACTTTGTCGTGACCATAACAGTAAATCGGGCCATCCAGTGCAGGATTTTCTCTTGTACCGCAACATACACACAAAAAATAAAAAAAAAAAACAACATTCTTCTATACGGCCATTTTTTGTGGCACACATTGTTTTGATTTTTTTTTGCAATACCTAAAGATTTTTTGTAAATTAAAAAAAGATACATTAAATTTAAAAAATAAAAACTTTACAAATTTAAGAAAAAAAAAAAAACCAACATATCAGGAGTTTTGAAAGAAAATGCGATTTTCATTGAATATAAAGTTTAAAGTTTGTTAAAAATAAGTGTCGTCCTTCGCCGTCGTTCGTCGTCCACCACATCAGCAAGCAAAAAGGAATTTTATCTCATTTATCATTCGAGTTTCGAGTTCAGGCTTTTGGTCCATTTTATCTCGGGAATTCAGGGAAATTTGTGTTTTGTTCAAAAAAACTCTTTTTTTTTCCAAAAGGAATAAATACATTCCGCGTATGTCGTGTTGTTAATTATCTTATCCGGAAATTGGAAGAAAATACAAAAAAAAAAAACATCTTTTCGGTCTTCAGTTGGGGTTTGTTGTGTTATTTTTTTTTTTTTTTTACTGTTTTTCATTTTTGTACAGGACATCGATTAACTCAAGTGTCATTGTCCTATCTCTACATATATACACAAGTTGTTTTGTTGCTGCTGATGTCCTTTTGTTTTTATTGTGATTGAAGTGATTTTTGTTTTCCTATTAAAAACAAAAAAAAAAAAAACAAAAAGAAAATTGCTTATTTTTATGACATTTTCTCTCAATAACTGGTGAAAATTGATTTTTGCCATTTTTACTACGTGTTCACAATTTTGTCCGGAAAAGGGTAAGTTATCACATTGATTCCCTCCTCGTATAATTCTCCTCCCTCCTCTTAGTCCTCGCTTCTCTTATCCTCTATAGCTATTAATATTTAAGTGGGTGAGTCACTCGGTAGAAAATTTGAGATAGTGTAGGTGCTGTCGTAACGTCGTCGTCTCAGTGTGTAGGGGAATCCTGTGTGAGCACATGACATCTGTGTGTGAGGGAATTTTCTGCCATGTTGTGCGATGTGCGCTGGTATTTGGTTGTATGGTGCTCCCCGTTGTGTCGTCATGACCTTCATGACTCATCCAAAATGGGGGAGTTTATGTTAGTTCCTTTACCCCAATACCACCTCCTGTTTTGGGGGTTTCCCAAGCTGAAGCGTGTATAAGTATCCTTAAAGGTATAGTTTTTTTTTTTTATTTTTTTACTTGCTGTATAGTACAAGTTCTATAGGACAAGTTTAGGTTTCGCAAAAATATCAAACACATCACGAGATTTTAATCAAACATCACATTATTATGATAAGGAAAACGTATTACAACTTTATGAGACCGTATATAGTTCTCTTAGTGTCAGTGTATGTGTCCGAATAAGCACCAACAGTCAAAACGGATTAATTGGTTTTCTTGAAAATTTGGCTATAGTTATAGACTTTGTACGATTTCTCTTAAGAGGCCTATTTGTTAATTTTGGGCATAAGCTAATGATAGGTACCTGTTATGAAACCATTAAACAAAAACTTTATTTTTAGAAAAGGACTCTACTTTGGTCATTAATTAAAGCTCAGGTTGTTATTTGATCATGATGAAATTGTTTTATTTTTTTTTTTATTATAAATACCTTTGACGTTCTCGCGAACGGCTAAGTCAATATTGATAAATTTTTATTACAGTACTTTTTATTTTTGCTTGCGAAATACACATGCTACTAGGGCGAGTTTCGAATTCGTAAAATAAATCGAACTCGAGATTTCAATCACATGATATTACGATGATACAAAAGACGAAAAAAGTGGGGTGCAAAAAATTTCTGTACATCTGCCTACAGCTTAAACCACTTATGCGATTTTCTTCAAATTTGGTAATTAATGCTTTTAGGTAATTCCCTTTAGGGGAAATATTTCCACATTTTGGTATTGCTTTTCTAAATTGTTAGATTAGATTTAATTTTATTAGAAGTATTTTTAAATCAAAATAATATTGCAATGCATGTTAAAATATTCAAAAAATTGTTTTTTTAAATAAAAAAAAAATCCATATTTCAAAAATGGGTTACCTTTTGAATTTTTTTGAAATTTTGTTTTTGGATGTATATTATTAAATACCCAAAAATCCTATACCAAAAATGTTGAAAAAATTGTTTTAAAGAAACCCCTTCCAACGATTTTTGTTTTGCAATGGTGGTTTTAAGTACTTGAACTAAAATATATTTAATTGTCCAAACAATAAAAAAAATTTATTGCTAAATAAAAAGATAAAATAAAGTTCAACTATTAGAAATTCTTGTTCCACAAAAAGTCTATTGTTGATTCACGTTGGGAAGAGCGTCGTCGTTTTTTGGAATTTCTTCTACAATCGCTATCGGAGTCCGTTGACATTTTTTTTAAAATTAATTTCCTTTTGAACTAAAAGACGTAGATACCACTACCAATGCATATTCATCAGCGCCCATTTGACGAAGCTGTTGACTGACCAAGAGAGTTTATAGACGCGGTAATATGCTTGTTCAATATTTTTTAATAAGTTTCGATGCAATTTGATTCCACACAGACAATAGTTGGTGCAAAGAATCTCCTACGTTGAATGTGTTTTCGATTTCTTCTGAATCAATAAGAGCTTGAAGTAGATACATTTTTGGTAGAACATTTTGACCAAATTAATCATAAATTGGGGGGAAAGTAGGTGCATGGTGAGAATAGTACGATTCGTATTTTAGAATTCTTTTGGGTTCGACCTTATCACAAGCCCCGTCTTAATAAATTCGTTTTACGAATCCCGAATAAAAAGTATTATATCTGCCGTCGTAACAAAAATATTTCCAAACGAATTCTAAGTTCATGAAAAATGATATCGATAGCCCACAAAATCTTGGCAATATTTTTCTTACAACGTCACGGTGCTGTGATACTTTTGTCGAAAATCGTAATACGAATCTATTACCACGGGTCATGTTATAAGGTAGATTGTGAAATAATAGAAATGCTAACTTAACCCATGAACGAAAACTTGATAAACCAATTTTCAAAAATCTCTTTTCATAAATTAAAAGATTTTTGAAGCTTTTTAAAAGTCTTGGGTTTGCCGACTTGCCAATGGCGGTTAATGGTTGAATTTAGACTCCCGGAAATTACACCAGAATTTTTTTTGGAAAAAACACCAGACGCATTTCAATACAAATTTCTGGCTTTTTTTTCCTAGGAAAAAAAAATTCAAAAGCCTTGAATTTTGTCCTCTCCTCTAATCCATTGCAGCAAACTGAAAAGGTTACCAATTTCTTGCTAAAATGCTTACCTTTCTTCTAGAATAATTTTTTTTCGGGTGAACTGAACACAGTAGTGTATTATAAGGAAATAAGTGAAAAAAAGTGAGTTTCGTTCGCATTGTAGATTGTGTCGTTTTTAAACCCATGTCGTTTTTTTTTTTAATTCTAGGATGATAGGATCAACTGATTGGTAGTATTAACAAATTAGTTTTCCCCAGTTGTTTTAAATATTGTCACTCCGTCTCATTTCTTAAATTTTGAATCGCATCTCCTGCTAGTATTGAAATCGGTACCTACATTGTGTCTCTTAAGTTGCTTACAAAACCACTTGTTTCCATTTTTGGTAATTCTGGTGTTTCAAACGTTTCAATTTTTTCAGTCCACGAATCAGTTTGAGAAGGCATACGCTAAAATCTTCATCGATTTTCTTTTATAAACCTACATAGTAGTCGATTTTTTTAATCTAAACCGACACGCTAAGAACGGGGCCATCACCACTTTTGAAAAAATAACTTTTTCCTATGCCCAGAAATTGCCGAATAAATTCCGCAAAGAAGCCGTCAAAACAAACAAAAAATCCGCCCTGTTGGTTTTCCTGAAAATGATGTGAAAAGTTATCATAGCATAGCAACCCTTTTTGGGAGAACAAAAATTTCGCATTTCTGCTTAAGAATCAAATGTGATGCTTTTGAGGACGTTTTACGTTTATCTGACAAAAAAATGCTTGAAAAGTACCTTATTTCATAAAATAACAAACCATTCAGTAAAGCCAGTTGACACAAAAATTATAACATCACGTAAACTTTGAATTTTATTATTAAAAAAAAATTAAAATCAAAAACAGCTTAACTGGAATCGACAGTAATTGCCACCTCGTTTTCTGTAAAAATATTTTCACCTAATATTTCTACGAAACACTAATTTCAACTCTTCAAATGTTAAAGCACTCGTTAAAGAGACAACAGACAAAACTCGAATTACATAGTGCTACTTTTGGCAAATGTTTCAATTTTATCGTAAGCTATCTAATATAAAAATAAACGTTCGAATTACCGAAGTCCTCCTATAATAGTTATTTGGGTTTACCACGATATCTAAAAGCAAAAATTTCAAAAGTAAAAATCTAGAGTGCAAAATCTAGAAATACAAAAATCTAGAATTAGGGCCAGTTTCACAGTGAAGTAAGTGTCACTTAAGTGGAAAACTAATTCCCAATTTTACAGTGTAAACTTATCGGAATAAGTGACACTTAAGTCTCCGATGTTGGCCACTTAAGTTCCACTTACTCAGGTAGTAAAACTGCGGCTTAAGTGCCAAAATGGAAAAATTAAGTGCCACTTATTTTGTTAAGTGTGCACTGTGAAACTGGCCCTTAATGTATTAAAATTTTGCGTGTGCGAATCTCAAAAATTAATAGGTACATTAATTCTAGACTACTTACTTTCTTTTTGTTTTATAAATCATTAATTCTAATACATTAATTCTAGATTACTTACTTTCTTTTTGTTTTATAAATCGCACAGAATTTCAATGAAAAATTATTTTCTTAAATTTTTAACTTTTAAAGCAAAAATTCGATTTCACAAAATTTATAATTTGAAAAAAGAAAATCTTGCAGAAGGAGAGCAGCAAAGTCGGATTAAGTCATGTCGACGGTTAAAGTGCAGAACCTCGTAATTCGTTTTTGCATGTTTTTCAGAAATCAAAATAAATCTGTAAAATTTTGTATAGCGATATATGGTAAGACGTTTTAAATTTTTCGTTTTTCTGTAAAATGTTCAGAACAACATTGTTACGCTAAAATTGCCAAAAGATGGCTCTTATTCTGATAATTTTTTTACATTAATAATATTTTTTTTATAATTTTTCGACTTACGAGGTCCTTCACTTTAACCATCGAAGTGTAATATTTACAGAGCTCAAAGTGCGACAATTAAATCACAAGTGACGCTACAGATAAAAAAATTAAAAAATCCTCTGTTCAATTGATATTTTACCTCAGGCTGTGACGTGATGCCAACGGCCCCTGCATATAAATACCGTGTTTAGTCATCGTCAACAAACAACTATATATGTATAATCGCAAGTAGGCCCAGAAAAATAAAATGCTTAATAAACTGAATATACATATAATGAGTTTTATTTGAGTTTAAATTCCTTAAATTTTACGTGACAAAAAATCTCTAATAATTTTTTTTTCGAGATTTTTTTCTAGATATGTATAGTCTTTCGAGATTTTTGTCCATTCAGATTTTTGTGCATTCGAGGTTTTTTCATTCTAGATTAAAAAATATTGTTTTTTCTAGATTTTTTGCATTCAAGATTTTTGTCATTCGAGATAACGTCATGATCCCAGTTATTTTAGTTGGCAACCTACATACGTTTTTTGTAGCATATTTTGAGATACATAATATGTTGTATATACAAAATTCATACTAGAGAGTTTATTGAGTCAGCATTAACATGATTTTCATTTTTAAAATGGAAAAAGTGATACAAAATTTCACAACTTTAAGAAATAAGACACCAAAGGGGTTATGGTAGTCTTTACAAAACAAAATACGGAAATTCGGTATACTTTATAATATATTTTGTAGATATTTCTGCTTATTTTTTATAATTTTGATGAATCTTCGTAAAGTTCTTTTCTGCGTCAAGATTATAATTTAATGAAATCTTTATCAAAATGGCGGCTTTTGCCTTACCTCTACTATCCAAGAAGAAGATATGTACTTATATCCAAATATCAATCATAAAAACAATTGAATTTGTCATTAAGTACATTTTGTTGACTAAATTTATTTATATTATAATAACATTTTAGCATTTTTTTCTCAAAATCTGTTGATTATACAAAAAAAAGGGTTATAATCTTTTTTATGTAGAATTGCAAAGGCTATAAATTTTACTTTTATATATTTTAAACAAGCTGATTAGTTTTGAGAAATTTGCAAAAAAATTAAACTGAACCTTTAACTCCCCTTAACAAATTACATTTAGAGTTCTTTTTGGAAAATTGTTAACACATATCTATCTATCACATACAAATAAAGCTCTGCACCAAAATTCAGCTTTGTGGGAATTTTTTTTAAAGTGAAGATCCAATTATCCAGGGCTATTACAAAATATTGTCAGCCCAGAAGAAAAACTCAAAAATAACTTATTGCAATTTTGTGTAGAAAAATAAACCAATCCTCTGGAAAAATAAAATACCAGGCTCTACTTTGATATTTGTTTGGTTTAGATATTTTATTTAAGATTATTAAGAAATATGAGATTTTTTGAATTGGGTGGTTTTTCTTCCAGATCGCCGATTATATATTTTTAATTTCACAATTTTTAAAATGTTTAAAAATGTTTAAAGTCCTTTATAACTTTTCAAGAAAAAAATTGTAAACTTTCATTTAAAAGTTTATTTTCCAAATAAATCCGTTATGGAATAGCCGAGTTTTGGTGAAATTTCTTTAATTTATAATATTAATTATTGCAAATATATGTATATGGGAAGCAACACAATACAAATATAATTTAATAAATATTTACTAATACATTTATGTATTTTTAAAATCTTATATATTATTTCTATAGTCTAGAATCTTTTTTCGACTCTCATACTATACATTTTTTAGGATGTTTTTGGTCTCCAAGTTGTGGAATTCTACTGAATAAATGAAATAAATATAAACTTTAAATTAAAATTTTTTTGTTGTTTGCATTTCGCCCGAAGATGGACAAAGTCCAACACGTGTCGCAATAAAATAAAATAAAATTAAAAGTTGTGAAAAAAAAATTAATATTAATAAATAAAAACCAAAAAAATTTTAATTTAAAGTTTATATTTATTTCATTTATTCAGTCTCATACTATACCGATTTTGACAAATGAGGTGTCAAACAAAGCGAAATTATAATTTTATTTTAAAAATGTTAATAATTTGTTCAAAAACTGAATTTGTTTTTTTTTTCGTGCGTCTTTTATTTTTATGTAATTGCTAGAATTCTCGCACGGGTAGCCTAGTAAATACAAATTCACACAAAAATTAATATAAATTAATTAGAACTCAGTTACATTTTTACACGAAAACAAGAATAAATTATATTTTTGTTTTGTGTACGAACAATAATCACTTTTTTTTTGTAATTGTTAACGTGTGAAAAATTTTACTGACCTGGCTAGTGGCTACTCACTCTCACCAAAACACAGCTTTTATTTCAAATTAATTATGAGAGCAAATATATGCGACCCCATTCTCTCCTTTTTTTTTAATTTTCATTTTACTGACAGCCATAGTAGTGTGCCCTTTTTAATGAGATTCTCCACTTTGCGCCCGTCTATTATTATTTGCAATCGAAGCGAATGCGGCGAAATCAGAAATTTATTCATTTTTTATTGCCTAATTGGAAATGAGGGTTTGGGATGATGATGATGGAGTGTTTTGGGTGTTTTGGGCAGGTCTGCTTTTTAAGGTGGTAATTTCGTTAATATCGTTGCTATAAGATAGATATAGCTCTTTATATAGGTCGGTTCCACTTCACGGTTATATTAAGTGTCAATATCAATGAATGAATAACTTTAATAAAGGAGCTAATTAATTTCAGTAGGACTCGAATTAAGTTTTTTTAATAAGAATTTTGTATATAATTTCTTTTTTTGTTGTACTTATAGGTAGATAGGTAGCTAGGTAGGTATGGGTACTGCGCAGTTGGTGTTGATACATTTTGAATATTTAATTTATTTTTTATTTAAATTTTATGTGTTGTATACCTCTCTGTGAATGTTGCTGTTATTGTTGTTGCTGTTATTTTTGTTGAGGGGGTGAAGTGTGATGTACCTATATCCTTGGGGAGATTTTTTTTGTTGTTTTGTTCGTTGTGTGGGTTGGTTTATTTTTAAGGCTTTTATCGCTCCCATGTGTAGATGTAGATGGTAAAATTTATTCCGGGTTCGTACAAATTTGTTATGGCTAATGTTATTATTTTTGTTTATTACATAAAATATGTTTAATTGGCTCTGGTAAAAAAAATGGTAAAGCAAGGGATTTGATATCATAAATTAATACTGTAATAGAAAAAATTTGGTAACATATAAACAGTGTTATCATTTGTTATATCTGCCAGCCTCATAAAAACCATATATTTGGACAGTTTAAGGTTTCTGATGGTCTAAGAATACTGATTAAATTAATGGAATTCTTGAAAATTAGGGCTGGCCACGAAACAAGCAGCCAAAAGCTGTCTTAGGCATAATTCTAGGTTCTGAAGTATTTAATGTTGCAGTTTGTTGCAGCATCATTTGTTTTTCATTTTTTTTTTTACTAAGACCAATCTTAGTTTTCTATTGAACCAAACAATCAGGACTTATTGAATGGTTAAGAATAACATTGTATTTGCAATTTAAGACCTTAACCTTAAAGATCTGAGCATTAAAACTCAAGTTATAAATCTACCTGAATTGTTATAAATCTACCTGAATTGTTTGTGTCAAACACTTCCCTCAGCGCCGGAAAAAATGGCAATTTTACCAAGTTTAGTCAAGGCCCTGGAAAGTTTTTTCAGTAGAGAAAATTTAGACGAGGAAAACTTGTTAAATAGTCGTAAGGCTCCTGCTTGTCCAAGCTTGTTGTTGACAAGTTTTGCTATCCCATCAGAACTATATATAAAGGAACTACATATAAAGGTGTCCTAAAATTCCAGCAAAAATTGAATTTCACGCTTTTTGTAGGTACTTTATTGAGGGTTATACGATAGGCTCCACAAAAGAACAGTGTGTTTTCGTGTTTGCAAAATAATCAAAGTTTGGAAGAACGAAATCAGCTTCAGCAATGAGGCTCATTTTCATCTGGTGGCTTCGTTAAACCTTTATAATCCGCCATACACAATCGTATGAAAAATTAAAGAATTTATTTATAAAGTTGTTCATTTTCAACATTGAACTTCTGTATTGCAAAAAAAGTGAGTGGTAAGCGAGAGGTTCTTTTTTTGTCTCGAAGCAAAATGGAACATAACTGGCGAGTACCTACCTAATTCGATAGTATCTAACCGTGAACCTAGACTCCTTTTAGTTTTTATACAAAAATTTTGTAGGTCATCATTTAAAACTAGACTGTTGTAAGTAATGCTTAAATTGTGTAAGTAAGTTTGCTTACATTTCGCATCAAAAAATACAAAATTAAATCATGGAGCTAGACCAACTAAACTAGATGGCACTCATATTGATTATTTTACCCCAAACTAACCATCCCCCTCCACTAAAGCTCATTGGTTGACAATGAATAACACTACCCTCTTTTTTCGATTTGTCTTAATTTTGTGTGTGATTTTTTAATAAATTAGAATACACTATTGTGAAGCTTGTGTATAATGTATATTGTATAATGTGTAATGTGTACAGCATGTACAGTAACATGTGATATATCAATTTAATTGTCGTTTATTTTACCTACGAATTACCCACGAGGAAAAACTAATTCCATACATGCTCCCACGAATGAGTTATAAGGTGATTTGTTAAACAATAGTAATTTAGAATGTAATGTAGAATTTCCATCCATGAAAAATAAAAAATAAATCACTTTACAAAATTGACCAAACCCCAATTTGCATTTGTTTAATCAACAAAGACCCGAGACAGAAAAAAAAATAATCGAAAATTCCTAAAACAATTCCCGGCAGTATACAACTTTTTCTCAGTCAATTACAACCCTGATTAATGGTGAATTAATTCTCAATCATCTATTTTTATATTTTTGATTTTGAAATGGTTATATCTCACTTTGTAATTAGTCCATTGAAATGTTTACTAAATTTTTACTGAACCTCGCATTTTGGACAGGACGACGGAGCGGGGCTGTAATTTGGTGCTTTGGGGAGTAAAAGAGTATTCGCCATATCGGGAGAACCTCCCAGCCGTCAAATGGGGAGAGGGTTATAGCCCCGAAAATCATTTCGTATATCTACTCACACTGACACACCCTACACATTAAAAAAAATTGTCGTCCTGTCCGAAATGCGAGGTTCAATGTAACATTTCAATGGACTTAATTTTTTTTTGATTTTTTTTAGTTAGGAATTATGTAATTTTCTTATATTTTAAATCTCTATTCCTAAAAAAAATAATCATCACTCTACCACCTCCTGCTTAGAATATAGTTTTTTGATCCTTAATCAGTTAAACCCTATTTTACCATAATTATAGTCTTTTTTTTAAAACAGCACCATCTGTTGGACGTAAACACAACACCCCTATTTTGAGATCTCCGCAATCTCATTTACAGGAACAGGATTCCTTATGCAAAATTTTTCAGCTTTGTTGTAAAAATACTAAGGAAAAAAATGTCCAATTTTGAGAAATCTAACTATTCATAAGGTAAAATAGGGAAAAACGAAAAAATTTCTATTGATTTTAAAAATTCTTTTTGTATGTCTAATGTTTTACCATTTTTAAAGTGAAATGGGACAAAGAAATAGAATCCGATTAAAAAATTTCTTTTTCGGCAATCTCAGGGATTCTTCAGCAAAATTCTTTCATTTTGTTGCCTAAATATTGAACATAAAGTGGATGTCTATTTATAGTGTGAAATAGGGAAAACAAATAAAAATATAAAATGTCTGGCAGACATTTTCGTCTCTCCTGAAAAATTTGAAATTTGTGAGTTACGAGGTCTGCTTATGAGGCCGACGATATGCAATTTCTTCGTTTTCCCCATTTCACCTTATAAAAGGATACATTTTAAAAATATCACCAAGTCCATCACCCAAATACAAAATGCATATGAATTTAAATTGTATTTCTAAGAAATCTTAGTTAAATGAACAGGACTCCATGATAAAATTTCTCCAGATTGTTGTATAAATGCCGAGAAACAAAAAAGGTTTTATAATTAATCTGTTTATAGGGTGAAATGGGGTTAATACAAAAAATGTTATCCAACTTTAAGAAACCCTTTTGTGTTTTAAAGTAATTATTTGAGAATTTACCTTGACAATCATTTTAGCCCTAAGTAGATTTCAAAATGTAGCTTAATATGTGCATTATGTACACATATATAGGGTGAATCGGGGTAAACACACAAAAATATGGTGTCCGATTTTAGAACCTGTTAGTTTTTTGAGAAGAAAAATTTAAAGGAAGGACTTCAAGGATCATTTTAAGGCTTTTATAATTCGTGGCTACAGTGCAGAAATAATCTAAGTCCAAAATGAGTTTTTTTTTACATCATAGGGAAACTTGTTGTGTTCCGCGCATTTTCTACATATTCTGAATATTCCTTCGTGCAGTAATTCCTTCAGAATTTAAATAATAGAATATAATCATCATGTCGAAAGTCAGCATTTTGGGCACTAAGGTTCTTCTTGAAAAATTTTGAAAATTTGACTTAGACTAGTTCTGCATTGTAGCGACGAATTGCAAACTGGACTTGGGTCAGCTAGTCACAAATAATTTTTATTACAGAAACATGAGAAAAAAAAGAAATTAAAAAAATGTGAGTCCCATAATTCGGTCATCAGAATGAATATATATAAATCAAAATTATCTTAAACTCTTGGTTAAAGAGAAATCAAGAGTACCTATTTTTTTCCAAAGAAAACATTGCAACTTGCACTATAAACTATAAAACAGCCCCGCAATCGATTAGTCAATTTCCACCCAAAGAAAAGCAAACAATATAAGCTCAATTAATTTGCAAACTTTGAAACAACAGTCCCCGATCTCATATTGTAAGCTTCAGGTTTAATTTTCTGTTTATATTTATTTTGTGGCTTTTCCTAAAATGGCTTACTACTTCATCAGTATACAAGCAAAATTATATGTAATGTAACCAATTGTACCTATATAATGGACTTTGAATAATAATCATCATCATTATTGTGTGCTCTGTTCGTTCACATTATAACTTGCTCTCTGTACATTTAGTGTGAATAATTACTTTACTCCTCCCAACCTCCTTTATGTGTTTTCTCTTTTTGTGACGCGCATTAAAAATCGCAAAATGGTAATTAATGTACACGCGAAAGCAAATTTGCACAACCTTTAACATACTTATATGCACATACATGAGACATTTAGCATATTTTAAATATAACCATGTTTTGAAACGACCTTTTTCATAACCATATGCCATATCTATATTCTATACCTATGTATGTATATATATTTGAACATCCGCACTCAAATCTGATAAACTTTTATAAGCATACCTAACTAAGGCAGCAACAGCACCTCCTATTTTTATAAAAAGAAACAAAAAAGTCACGATAACAACGTTCTTCATTTCTACATCAGGACTTGCGATTAACCCAAGCAGAAAACATGGCAATTTGCGAATAGCTGATAATCCTTCGGGTATAAGTCAGGGTCGTATCTATATACATATTATAATCCTTAGGGTCTATTTCTCTCATGCTCCTCTTGATTGGGTGAGATTTTTCAAATTTCCAACTTTTCACTCGAACTTTGAAGACGTGAAATAATTTTTTTGACATTTAAAAAAAATTTCTTGTTTTTAATTTCCGACTTTCTTCAAAATTTTTCACTTTTAAATTTTTTTCGACTTTTCAATTTATTAAAAAATTTTCATTTTTTTTTAATTTTTCACTTTTTTCAAAATTGTTCACTTTTTTTCGAAATTGTTCGCTTTTTTCAAAATTGTTCACTTTTTCAAAATTGTTCACTTTTTTCAAAATTGTTCACTTTTTTCAAAATTGTTCACTTTTTTCAAAATTGTTCACTTTTTTCAAAATTGTTCACTTTTTTCAAAATTGTTCACTTTTTTCAAAATTGTTCACTTTTTTCAAAATTGTTCACTTTTTTCAAAATTGTTCACTTTTTTCAAAATTGTTCACTTTTTTCAAAATTGTTCACTTTTTTCAAAATTGTTCACTTTTTTAAAAATTGTTCACTTTTTTCAAAATTGTTCACTTTTTTCAAAATTGTTCACTTTTTTCAAAATTGTTCACTTTTTTCAAAATTGTTTACTTTATCAAATTTTTTCACTTTTTTCAAATTTTTTCACTTTTTTCAAAATACATATTTCAAAATTATTCACTTTTTTTTTTAATATTTTCCAATTTTTTTATATTAATTTTTCACTTCTTTGAAAATTGTTCACTTTTTTCATAGTTTTTACCTTTTTTCGAAAGTTTTCAATTTTTTTGTAACATTTACACGAGGATGCAAAATCGCAAGATTTCTGTAATTTAATTTGAAAGTAGCTTGAGGGTTGAACGCACACTACGTGAAGTGTGAAGAAAAATGTGAAAAAAATTTCCTATAATCGTTGACCGGGGAGATTTTCGTTCACTTCTTCTTTTAGTTCGTGCCTGAAAATCTCACTGAAAGTTTCTGGCAACTCAGTTTCTTCTTGTGAAAGGAGACATACGAACTAACGTTCTTTAGCGATCGAAATGGCATGACGGCCAGACCCTTATACAGTTGTCATAAATCCAAATCAAAATCTCTACGCGCCCCCAAGAAATTATAATTGCCCCTGTTGCCATTCCTTATTAACGAAGGCCCTGGATGTAAATCGTATATAATCCTTAAGAACTCAGATACCAAAAAAAAAAAAAAAAACAAAAAAAGAAAAATCCTTTTCCTTAGATTTATTTACTTTGTATTATGAAAAGCTAACAAGACAGAATAAATAGTTATGACAGCTCTTCTTCAACATTACTTTGTCAGCCAACGCCTTAACCGCCTTCACTGCCGTCACTGTCAACGCGACAGCAATTGCTCATCCCTGTTTCTATGATGCGGATACCTATTTCTTCTTCGTTCCTAATTTAGTTGTCAAATTGGAAGGCACCACAAATATAATATAAAAAGAACTCATCATAACTGGCTTATAATTTAAAAAATTTAATATTTTAAAAAATCGCTACTCATCAATTTGATCTGATTTGACGAGTCATTGTCAGCAGCGCGGGTCTTGTATCAATTCAGGGATGTTTGTGTGTGTTTTTTTTTATTTTTTTTGTTTGTTTGTCAACCCTTGAAAATTATAGTAATTTGTAATCTATAAAAAAAGGGCCCCCTTCAGTTTCATGTCACATGACTGTCCAAAACTCATTTTTTAAAAGATTATACACTAACGGTATATACCTTTAACAATACACCATTTTCTCTGAAGATAGAAAATAAATTGCATGAAAAATTAATGTAACGCATTTTGAAGGCAGTTTGTCGCATTGCCGTATCGACCTTACTGGACTAGTTCCGCCACCCTTAAAAATGTAGAATAAGATTTACACGGTGTAGGGGTGGGGGGAGGGATTAGATATGTTCGAGGGTAAAAGCACACGAATCATATAACTATATAGGTATAGACGAATGCATAAGGAAGGGTATTTTAATCTTACTTTCCACAAGAAGCTGATATCCCAGGAAGTGTGTGTTTGTGTCGCTCTCGCCCTCGGTGTCCTAGTCCCGTCCCTTAGTCCTTCTTTCCTTTCTACCTATACCCAGGAAGACCAAATTGTAAGGTTTTTTAGGGTCATTAGAAGATTGTGATGCGTTCCGCTTTTCTTCTTTTTTTTTGGTTATCGTTCAGTTTCGTATCCAACTTTGATTAATGATGGATCGAGTTTCGTCAAAGGATTTGCGTCATAATCGTTTCATGAGCGAGCGTGGTGCACAGCACATCAAGTCTAAATAATCCTTGCAACCCCAATCAGCTGTTGTTGTTTTCTTCCTTTCACACTTCTTGTCATCAGAGTCAGAATATCACGCACGCGGTGGTTTTTAAAATGATGAATGTTGCAAAAACGTCGTACGAACGAGATTGAGAAAGAAAAGCAAGGACGACTAACGCAGTGGAATAAAGTGCTTTCTTGAGTTTATTATGATTACCAGCTAAGAGGAGAGAACATAAAAAGCTATGCACACTTAGTTACATCTAAGTATATACATATATGGATGTTTTGTAGGTAAGGTATATTTATGTATGTATGTATGTATATGAGTATGTATTTACAACACCTTTATGCCAAGGATTTTGTATGTTAACGTGATGTACTTATAGTAAAAGTTAAATGGAGTACCTACATACCTTACCCCTATGTACCTACCAACCCTTGGGTAATACTATGATGGGAATATAGAGGCTTTCATGCTATGTTGAAAACTTTTACGCAAATCGCAAAGGCTAAATGGAATAGCTTATAATTTTTGCCCCAGCATGGTACACTTCTTATAGCGCAAAGTGAAGAATATATATTAAAGAGTTTTTTAAATGCTTTATAGAGAAATTATATTAATTTAAATATTTTATTTGCTCTGCAATGCAAAAAGAGTGTTAAATTTATCTTTTTATACTCGTATCTCTTTAAAAAAAATAAACTGGGTAGTTAAGAGCTTGGATGACTGGCTGTTTGTTTTCACTGAACCGATTTAAATGAAACCCTGTTTGTTTCTTAATATGTTCTTTATATGTAATAATAATTTTTTGTCTGTGTAAAGCTTATGAACTCGAAAACAACTGAACCGATTTCGCTGAAAATTTAAAAATTTTATTCTTTTTGCAGCGAGATGGTTAAGTAAGGGGTTTGAGTGAAATTCGCCCACTGCCACACCTATTTTTATCAGAATTTATTTTTCTCCTTATTGAACATTCTTATAGAACGTTAAAATTTTGCAATAAAGCTATTCTTTTTTTTACCTATGTTATTTCTCCCGCCCACTACCACACCCATTGTTATTTTATTTGAGATTACTCACTACTTTACATCGCTAGAAAGTTTAAATTTTGTTATTAGAATCTATTGAACCAAAAGCTTTACATGTTTAAAAAAAAAAACCGCCTACTGCCAAACCCACTTTTCTTGTATTGGAGTTTTTTCTTACAAAGGGTGTCCCAAAATTTACGAAAGATTTCTATTAAATAGAAAATTTTTTTCTTTAGATTTTTATTTTTTAATTGAATCATGTAAATTAGGTACCTACACAGGATAGTGATATGTATGGAATAGCACATCGGACAAAATGGTCTCCACGGGTTTGCACATAGCAATTTTTGTGTGGAAATTTTGCGTGACCGCCTTATTCTGCTATCCGATCCAATCGAATTTTTCGATTCACGTGAATTGTAAAATTAATTTGTCACAAATTATTCTTTTAACTGTTCAATATTTAGTCTTTAAAGCTCTATCAATAATTGCCTATTTTTGAAGTTCTTGGGAGAAACAAATTGTTAACATTATATTTTTATCGCAATTAATATGCGTTTTGGAACATTCTTCGTTTTCCTCCAGCTGAAAATCAACGCGAACATTTAGCAGAATAGGGCTGCATTTTGCATAAATGTGAATGAATTTCGTTGATGAAGCTTTGAATTGTCACCTTCAATGTGTTGTTGTGCCTTGTGGGCTTGTTTACATAGACCAGAAAAATAAATCCAGTCTTCCTGCATTTTTGAATCACTCTCTTCACAATTGACGAAGTTAAATCAATATTTCGGCCATACTTTCCACGAAATTTTCATTTTTGTTCATCAATGAAAATACGTTGTCCTCTCGTGTACCTAATGCTCTATTGTTACTATAACCCTAAACTGTCAGCTATCAAATAGTTTTTTTTTTTGCCAACAAATTCAAAATTCAAATCTTGAATTAGAATATGGTTCGATAAATTTCGGGAAAGAACCATATTTTACAGATCCCAACAGATTTTATTCGATCTTGAAAACTCACAGACAACTTGTTTTATATAAATTTAAAAATTGAGCGAAAATTGAGTTGTAGTCCATAGCGTAATAGCTATAGTACGTTAGACTATAATGCCGGAGGTCTATGTTCGATTCCCAGCCCCTTCCACCTAAAAAAAAATTTATTTTTCAGGGCTTCTGCTTCTGGCGAAGAAGTGAAAAATCCTCCAAGAATATCTCTTGTCATGAAAAAGTTCCTCTCATCTTAGCCGTCCGGATTTGGCAAAAAAATGCAGGTCTATCTATTCTTGTCTTGTGTTGTAATTTTGTAATTTTACTTTAGTTATAAGACATGTTCAAGTTGATTAGTAGGTGTTCTTCAAACTTCTATACAAAATCGATTTATTGAAAATTCACCACCATCGTTGATTATTCTGTCACTTGCATCTTTTATAAGACATCACATTTGCACCCCCCACAAAAAGTGATGATACAGATTTTTCTTTAGCCCCCTAACTTCCGTCATTCTGATATTACATACAAAAGTTTCATTTTCTCTTCATGAAATATGCACAGCTACAACGTGTGTGCTACCACAACAACAACGCAGTAACAAATTTCACACAAAAGTCTATACAGATGGCCAAAATGTTATAGATGTCCTCGTGTGTGATGATGCCAACACCGCACCGGCATCAACCCCAAACCAACCAATGGGTATACACTTCAGTCTCTGATTTATGTGCTCGAAATTGCGGCCCGACTTGAATTGCTGTTGCGGCGCGGCGCGGCGCGGCGCGGTGGTTGTCGTTGCGCTTTGTGCTCCTGATGGCGTTGCAAGTTGAGCGCAGAAAAAAATCTAATTTATCCTACAACATTATATCTGATAGATACACTTGTATCTTCTAAAGGTTGGTGGTGGGGCTCCCATTGGTTAGTTATCGCGTATTTTGTTTTTGTTCGATGACGCCGCACGGGGGAAGAATGGGAAGGGGACCTGGCGAGATTCACGATATTCCCACACTCAAAGCTGGGAAAACTATTCTGAGGTTTCGCTCCCAATTTTGCTTCATCATCATCATCATCAGCAACAAATCGAATGACGTATCTTATTCGAAGTGGTTATTTATTTTTAAAAATCCTTTTTTAAGCCCCACTGGAGGACGAGGACTCATGTGCTTGGTTATAACAAACAGAATATAAAAAAAAAATACACAAAAAATAAAAGAGTTCAAGCTGGAAAGTTCAGAATTACGACAAAAAAAAAGGAAGCAAAGTTCGGCGAAGTGGAAATGTGACTAAAACGTTTTTTGAATATCAAACAGACCCTTCGACGAAGCCCAACCATCATCACAATAAAAGGATTCGTCGCCTCCAACTTCTTGTTTTCCATACATAAGTATACCTATAGGAAGACATCCGCAAACATCCGTTATAAATCTTTGGAATCTTAAAATGGCTGTCTCTCTGTAACTGCCACGGCAACGGCAACCGGACCGAACTCACACTTTCAATGTGGCATCGGTGGCTCTGGCGATGTAGGTGGTGGCGGTGTGATTTAAGTCGTTCGCGTTCGACAACCCTTTTTCTATTTTCCATTTCCATCAAGGAAAGACAATAAAGTTGAATTCCTTGTGGTTATTTTCTTGTGGAGTTTAACTAACTGTATATACCTTCTTGGGGAATCGAATATATCCACCAGAGTACTGTATACGTCTATGATGGTTGTACTTTTGGGACTCATGTTGTTAGATACTATTTGTGTTCTATATCTTTTATTAAGTATTAAATATGCACCCCCGTTTGTTAGCAATATGCTGATCATTAGATGAATGTTTACAAGTTGCCACAGACATGAATTTATTTCTATTCTTTTTTTTTTTTGATTTGCTTTACTTTTTTAAGAATTCGATTTTCAGATTCCAGAGAGAACAAGTGAAAGTGTGTTTTTGATATAGGGGATGATGGTAGAGCAGCAGCAGTGTGTTGAAAGTTATTGAAGCAAATAGTTTCAACATGTGCAACAAGATTTATGGATTTGAGGGCGTATATGAATATTTTGGTAACTTGATTTAAAAAAATGAATCCAAATTGAATAAAAGAATTGTGGTAAAGCTTGAATTTCTATATATAGAGTTAGATTCGAGATCAAAGCTACCGTTTTCTGTACACTGCAATTATGACTCTTTAGACTCGGATTGATGAGATATACGAGTATACTATAGATATAGTTGAATCGGATGCACCTTATTAATTAATTGAACTCAACTGGTCATAAATAATAGAAATGTACCATGTACATAAATAAAATTTAAATTTTACCCCGTGACATAATAAATATTAGTGCGATGCACTGTCACACCTAAAGCCTGGTACGCTGCTAATGCGAAACGAAAATCCCATACAAAAATGACACAATGAAATCAGAAACGGAAAATTTCGTTCTCCTTTTCGTTTTGCAGTACGCTGTTCGAAGAGCGAAATGTATAATTGTAGTAGATTATTTGGAGAAGTCTCCGTTTCTTTTTCGCACTGAATTAATTATACAGACTATTTATTGTGTGCGGAAAAATGACATTTGGGTTTATTTGTGTTTTTTTGTTTATCATTTTATTACATCATGGGTTTCTCTGATTTTTTGCATTTATGTTTGATTTTGTTTTTGGAATTAGTGAAACTCTTCAAGGATATTTTCCGTTGTATTTTCGCAAGCGTTTCGTTGTCTGTTTGGAGATCACAGAAAAATTTCGTTTCGCATCAGCAGCGTACTAGGCTTAAGGTCTGAATATTGAATTCCAGCATTTTTCCATCTACAGAAACAAAAATGCTTTTTCACTGCCTGCCACTTGTGAGAATAAATTGACAAATCCTCTAAAGTTTATCTAAACATGTCATTTGTATTCGGCAGAAAATTTGGAGGTCCCTTCCATTCCTGTCGAAAAATAACACTTATAAAGAAATTGTTGAAAGTTATTAGCCATTAGGCCTTGGTTTTTTCGACGAACTTTGCTGGTATGACAGATTCGGAAGGTCCAATTTTCGATGACTGTCGCATAAATTTGGCTGAATTCGTTATTTCGACTTTGAAGGCATCAATTGTTTGCGGTTTATTTGCACAGAAATATCTCAAATTAAAATCTCGCATTCAAAATCTCGCATTACAAAATCTCACAATTAAAAAATTCTTGCTTTTTATAATCTCGCAATTACAAAATCCCGCGTTTTGCAATCTCGCGCAAGTAGGTACAAAAAATCGCAAAACTAAATATCACATTCAAAGTCTCGCAGTACGAAATCTTAGAATTACAAAATCTCAGAATTACAAAATCTCAGAATTACAAAATCTCGCTTTTCATTATCTCGCAGGTATATAATTGAAAAATTCCGCCTTTTTAAATCTCGCAAAAACCCGGAAACTAAAATCTCTCTCGGGTGCGAGATGTAAATGCGAGTTTGTTAAAAATGATTTTGCAATTGCGAAATTATAAAAAAGCATGATTAACAATTTGCGAGATTTCGCTTCCATTCATGTATCATACAGTTGAGGTCTTCTTAAGAAAATTCTTATCATCGATCTGTAGAGCTTGCCCGGTTGGCGGTTATGGTAATGTCAGCTTCGTTTTGGAAGAAGTTCGGACCGGTGATTTCGCCAGCGCAAAATCCGCACTTAAGAGTGACTTTCTTGGGAAGCATTTGGCGTTGGTTTATCTTGTATATGGATTAGTATCGTTCGAAATACGACAATTTTGTTTTTGCACATATCCATTTATCATAAAATGAACCTTGTCGCTCCCACTTGCGTTTGTCATTAGTCAACTATGTTGGAAGGAGTTTAAAGATTTTCCGGGCCGGATATTGATATATTGTTTTAGATGACGCGACGCAGCTACCACATTTAACTTGGTCGGTGTCACTGTACAGCCTGTAAAATTCATTGTTGTGTCTTGGTATCTTGGTCTTAGACCAAGGGTTTCGAAAAATTTTACATTAGAGACACTAAGGTGGAGACTTATGCTGACTTCAAACGACCGATAGCAATGTTAATAAAATAGAATTATATGTAAAATTCACCGGAACTGAAAGAGTTTGCCGCCTGATTGAAATCCTGGGTACGGCCTTGGCTGTTAGTCTTAAAGAGTTTATAGATTGCTTTGAAAAATGTTTCTTGATCATATATGTACATATGTAAGTTAAGGGATAAGGTGAGGAAAAAGAAAATCTTTTAAAACTTTACACAAAATTAACTTTTAAAAAAGTTTCTTTTATCTTTTGGTCCTTTGCATAAAATGGTGTTTGTTTCTTGGTTTTGATGGAGTAAAATTTTTATAATTATCTACCTTCGTTTAATGTACACCCCAAATAGCCATACATTATAAATAAGTACATGCTGTCTTAATTTTTCCATCGTAAAATTTCCATAAAAAAAATTGTTCATAAAACATTAAAACTCCAACCCGTCCATCACCACCACCACCACCACCACCACCGTTCTGAGTCCTGCATTCTATCAAAGTCTCATAACTCGCCCCTCTTGCATCCTTCCAAACAGCAATTAATATTTTCAAGTGTCATCGTCGTCGTCGTCTTGTATAATATGTAAACTTCTCAACTCATGCACCTGCAGCCCTATTTTCGTCCTTTTTTTTATTCTCATGAATGTACATGTAGTTACCGTTTTCGCTTTCCCAAAATATAAAAATGTATTTTTTGTGTTCTTGTTGTTAATTCTCAAACTTTTTGTGTGTCACAGCTCACACAGAGGCTGCGGGAGGTTTTGACATCTCCAACCCAGGTTAGATTGTGTTGCGTTTTGTAAGGAGTGGAGGGGGGTATGTTCTGCATCCGCCTGAAATCCCCTTTGATGGCGCAAAATAAATGCTCCTTGGAAAGACATCAAGAGTATATGAAAATGTTTTCGTATCGTCGGTCGTATGTACTGTATGCGCTGGAGGCGCACTCATCGGATGCAGTGGAGCATTCGGATATTAATGGTTTCACTGCCGCAAGTTGTGGAGTTTTTTATTTGTGGGTCGAAAATATTATGGAAATGAACGGAAAAATCATTTTAAGAGTTGGGGTAAATTTTTCTTTTTTATTTTTCTCAGTTTGCATCCTTATTTTATTTGTTTATGTTTTTTTTAATTTTTATTGAAGTCTTTTTTAAAATGGTTCAGAGCCAAAAGTAGTTCAAAACCTTTAAACTGTTTAAAGTTATTTGCCATAACAAAAGAAGTGTATATACCTACGAGTAGTATGCGGATCGATATGAAAAATTCTTAAAATAGAAACATAATTATGCCTGCATACAATTTTGTTTAAATCCACTTGAAGGCATAAGCTAACGAGAGCATATAATAACTCATATAAAATAAACGCGTGAGTTTTTGCCATATTTAAAATGGGTCTACCAGGCCAGGTCCTGATTAATTTACCCCCAGAGCCTTGAATGAAAGAAAACAAACTTTTACTAGGTTTACACCCAATTGCGATTTGAAAACAAAAAAATTAAATTTCTAAAGCGGTGTTTACATTACACTCACTGTTGTCTCTGTCAAGTCGACTCACTTTGACTTATCGGTATTTTATTTCGGTCCTACTTCATGATTAGAAAGAGGAAACATTTTAAGATTAAAAAAAATAAATAAATTTTAAAAACGTCACCAGCCGTATGGGCTCAGTACCCCGGCACTATGTATTCCGGATGATACAAATTTATTTGTATTGTAACCTGTGATGTAAATAAATAAATAAATAAAAACGTCACATTTCCAATGTGAACACCACCCAAGAAACTAACTTTTAAGCAGGTACTTTAGCTTTTTTCCAGGGTTCGTAATATATCGCTCGCGAATCATAAAATTCGGAATTTTATCGATCTTCTCACGAACCATAAAAAATAAATTTTGGATCTATACAAATTTATAGTTCATAAATCTTTTTTTGTCTGTATCTCTCTTTCGTAAGAAATCGGAAAAATAGAATTCAGGTAGAATATGGTTCGCTCGTGATCGAATCTGAAAATAAACTTGAAACGAATAATTCTTCATCACGTATCCATTCAGTTCACTGAAAGTGAAAAAAATAAAGAAAAAAATATTGAAAAAATTGAAAAATTTTGAAAAAAGTCAAAAATGGTAAATAATATGAAAAGTTTTGAAAAAAGTGAAAAATTTTGAGAATATTAAAAATTTTGAAAAAAAAAAAAAATTAAAAAAGTGAAAAATTTTGAGAGAATCCAAAAACTTAGAAAAAAACTAAAATTTGAAAAAAATGAAAAATTTTGAAAAAAGTAAAAATTTTGGAAATATAATGGTTTTATGTGATATGCCATTTTTTTTCTTAATTCAACGGTTCTTCAATAGTTCCCACGTGATAAATTCGGGAACGAACCATATTTACAGATCCCAACAGATTTGGTTCTATGGCGAAAAAGAATAAAATATCGAATAAAAAATAAAATTCCCCTTTGAATTTTTGACGAGAGAACGAATCATATTTTTTCGCTCTTCGAACATTTCTTTTTTCACACTTTTCTGTTTACAATGTTATTTTAATAAACTTTTTTGTATTTTGTGCCATATTAATTCCTGTGTGAGTGGGTTTAAGTTTTTACCGAATCCAAACAGCTTAAATGGAGATTGTCACTTCAGGTAGACCACTGGTAGAATATGCAGTCCAACGCAACAACCATTAACCCACGATTTTGACAGTTCATAAAGGCCATGTTGTTATATCCGGTGTTATATTTCTTGTTTTTAATTACTTTATCTATAGGGCAGGGTTTAAGTTGTTAAAATTAATACTACAATGAAGTAAAAGTCCGAAAAAGTAGGTTTCGTCATACCGTCCATCGGTCTGTGCGTCTAGTCTAAACGGGTAGAACGATTTGCTTCAAATTTGTTTAAGAGCATTTTAATATGATTCCTCGGTAGGGAAATTTGAATTTTCTTCGAGCTCATCTTAAACGGGAATCTACCATACAAAGATTTCTCTTTTTCCAATTTGTCTCGAAAACGGCTCTAACGATTTCGTACCTGTAATGACCAAAATGCCAAACCAAATTTTTGATTTTTTATGTTTTTTTTTTTGGGGTTGAAAGGCTTTCATGATTGATTAAAAATGCGCTATTCATATAAATGTCTTCAATTATTTCTTATGTACCTACCCACAATCGATTGAACCCAATTTCCATACTTCCATATTAAACTTGTGTAGGTACATTTATTTGTTCTTTAAATTGGTTTATTGTTTAAACTGTCAGATTTTGCGAAAAAAAGAAGAAACAAATTATTTCGATTACATCTCTGAGAATTTATTCTTTTTAATCAACTTCAAAGGATTATTTCAATATTTGCTCATGGCAATTGCTCAATTCAACAAAGAAAACATAATATCTATATTTTTTGAAGTGAAAATCAATTATTCTTAGTAAATAAAAGGAAACACCATCATCATAGACAAAAAGTCCTCTTCTCCGGTCTCTATACATATATACCTTACCTATGCCATATCGGTGGAATCGGGATTGGAAGCAACAAATGACAAGTGAATAAACGGTACACCTAAATGAAAAGTCTACACAAGTCTACACATCTCACATCATCTCTGTAAGGTATAGGTATAGGTATATAAATATCTATACCTTATTATTTCAGATGGGGTGAGAAAAAGAAAACCTGATCACAATTTTAAAGCCCTCTTTTGATAAAAAGGGTTTATGCAAGGATATATGCCAGGGAGAAGAAGAAGTCGTCCTTAATAATAAAAGAAGAGAAACAAAATAATGTTCTAACCCCAATGTCCCTTTAGTTGTCATTCCGGTGGTTGTTTCAGTTTCAGTTTTTTTTGTCTACCACATTGAACTTCATATACCCCATGCTGTTTTTTTGTGAAGGGAAAGGGAGAAAGCAAACACAGGAATGTTTTACAAGCTTTAAAAAATATTTAATTAATCTCGTCGCAACAAGATGTCCACAATGGGAATAAAGGTTGGTTATAATATAGGAATATTCTCTATGCGGGAGATGTATATAAAAAATGTCATCCCTTGAATATTAGCTTAAGCTTATCAAGAATATAGATAGAGCCTGTCGAAAAAACATTTTGTTTCTCGGCCGCCACCACCCGCCCGGGGCGAATTATTGGACATTCGTTTTTTGGGTGATTGTTTTAAACTTTTTTTGAATGTTTTTCGTTTAAATAGAAAAAAAAAAAAAAATTAAAGACATGGCATTTCCATCACCATCACCCCTGAAGGGTTCTTATTTCTTTTCCTTATTTTTTTGTCTTGAAAACGAATCGGGATCAATGATGTAACATTATTCATAAAAGCTTTCATGCGATAAGTACAAAAAAAAAACTTAAAAAACAAAGAGATTCGGTTGCAAATGATGAATAATTGAATTTAATGTAATAAATTCAGAAATATCAAATGACTTTGGACAGTTAAGGTCAAAAACTCATAAAAAAGAAAATAAATAATTGGGGAAGCAGCTTTTTAAGTCAACAAAAAATTGATTAATTATACATTTTGATATTTTAATAATTTAATAAATTTCATCGATGTTTTGAAAGGTTTTTAGAAGCTTATTTGATGCTTGATTTACTTATTAAAACTGTCTGACCCTTTTCGAGTTAATCGCATGGTCATGACAGTAAGAACTTGTGAATTTTACCTGAGAGTTATTTTGACTCTCAAGTACATGAACCTCATTTTAACATGTTAATACGCAAATTGGGAAAGCAGCTTTTAAAGTCAATACAAAATGGATAAATTATATACATATTTTGACATTTAAATAATTTAAAAAATTTTATCGACGTTTGAAAGGTTTTTTAGAAGCTTATTTGATGCTTGATTTTGTTATTTATTTATTATTCTAAACAATTGTATCCACTTGGGAGTACTTTTACTAGAAAACTCTCGAGTAGTAAGCTATCTCACCCTTTTCGAGATAATCGCATGTTCATGACAGTGAGAACTTGTGAATTTAACCTGAGAGTTATTTTTATTCTCAAGTACAGGAACCTCATTTTTAACATGTTCATACTCAAATTGAAAAAGCAGCTTTTAAAGTCAACAAAAAATTGATTAATTATACATTTTGTCATTTAATTTAATTTAAATAATTTTAAAAATTTTAACGACGCACGTTTGAAAGGTTTTTAGAAGCTTATTTGATGCTTGGATTCAATATTACTCTAAGGTTTATGACAATTTGGGAATACTTTTACCTGAAACCTGTCGAGTAGTAAGCTATCTGAACCCTTTTCGAGCTAATCGCATGGCTTGAGAGTTATTTTTACTCTCAGGTGCCAGAACCTCCTTTTTAACATGTTAATACTCAAAATGGGGAATGGGTGTGACATACCTTTAATTTAGCACACAAAAATACTCCCGTAATGAAGAATTTAGGCTTTAGCAGAACAAATACGAAAACAGACGGACAAAATCGGGAGACGACCCACTTTTTTGTCTCTCCTCAACAAGTTTGATCAAGATTTTCTTGACTTCGATTTTTTTACGAATCCATAACTTCCCATTATATTATGCACGAGCGGAATAACAAAATTGAGAAAAATATTAAAAGGTACCCATTTCATTCCAAATCGTTCACTCATACTCTTTTCTTTCATACCATCAGATCTTTGTCGCAGAGAGCTTAAAGCAAGCAACAACTCGCACTCACTGAAGTTGGAAGTTATGATGTACAAATCATCATTGATGCAGAATATGTATTTAGCTAATACTCTCAGGTTAATATTTATGAAGTAGGAACAAAGAACTCACATGACGCGTCCTAATGTATACACAGACTTTCAAAGTTTTCCTTTAATATTAAAATACCTTAATTACTGTTTCATTTTTACCTATTTACTACCATCTTTCATCATCATACTGCATATATGGTCTGCTTCAATCTATTGTTATACTTTGAAACCCCCCATCAATATGTCGATCGTTCTTCATCTTTTCTGATGTTCCTCCCCTATAACAGTACATTAAATTACTGCCTATAATCTGTAACTAATTGCAAATAGTTTGGAACGGATGCGCTGATGTGCCTTTGGGCAACGCTGCTGCCACCTCCGCGCCGGATGTGGAAAACCTGATATCTACGCCTCGTTCATCAAAAAGTCTTAATTAATCTACAATCCCCCTCCTCATCATTGGCTCGCCACATATATATCGAAATTCATATATTCATTTTATTATATATATCTTTTTCGCAAAAAGTCCTTGCACATGAGTGCTCCCTTAATAACCGGCACACGTCGCGCCACTTGCTCCTCAGTTTTTATCCAAATCCATCCCGTATCCCATACCAATCGATGATTTTTGGTCTTTTGCAATATACGGCCATCCATATAAGAGGACAAGAAAGAACCACCCTTATTGTGAGTATAGACTCTGCATCAAGAATGTCTCCCTTTTCCTCGTCGCGTCGTCCTTATCATCCTTGTCGTCATCGGTCGTTTTTGTTTTTCAATATCTATTTGGAAAACACACAGAGTTTTTATGAAATTTATTACGATGTAATAAGCTGAAATTGCATTGCAACGTTTGTGTTTAGGAAGAACTGAAGAACCCAAGGGGGAAATGCTCTTAGTCTTGTGCCTGATGACAGATGACTTAAACGAACGCGCTATACTCTGCTGGTGCGTTGTCACACCAGATGCTGCCGCATACCGTTATGTGGCAGCACTGTTCAATGCCAGAAACCGCACAAAAGCGCTCCGTTGGTGGTTCAACGTTTGTTTTTAAATCGCGCCGCACATCTATGCCTATGCTGAACAACATGTCTTCTCCAAAATTCAGGGAGGGTTGTGTTCGTGCAAAATAAAACAGCAACAAAAAAAAAAGCGCTTGAAAAATGCCAGACAAAATGACGCCGATCCGGTGCCGTATTATTTTAGTGTGAGGCGTGGGGAGGTGGTGTTTCGATTGTCTATAGAGGGTGGAATATTATAGGATTGCTTTGAAACTGTGACCAAAATTCTTAATTTCTTGTACTAACATAAAGTATTGCCGTTGTTGCTTTGGTATACAATTTGGTAGTGTGTTTTTTTTAGCAGTTTAGCAAGCTTTTTGTCACTATGTTTGATTCCAATTCAATCGCGTGATCGTCATTTTTATTTAAAAGCATCTTCACTAATTTATTCTGCGTCAAATAGAGAACTAATTTTGGACTTACACGAATGAAAAATTGGCAGCTTTTCTTTAAGAACATTGACAAAAGAATGAATTTGTATTTTTTTTGCCAATTTTGACAGACTCCTTATTTTTCAGTCGTGCAAATTCAACACAGTAAAACGTGGCTTTATTCATTTATTTGTCACTTCTGTTAAATTAAGTGAATTACCTCATATTCCCTCCATGCTCGCAGCAAGCCTCTACCGTTTGTTAAAACCACTAAGGGCCAGTTAACCATTATAATTGGTACTTAAGATTCTGGGATACACTGCAAAACTGGGCCTTAGGGCCAGTTTCACAGTGCATACTTAACTAAATAAGTGGCACTTAATTTTCCTATTCATGGACTTTAGACGTAGTTTTAGGTCTGAGTAAGTGGAACTTATGTAGACAATATGGGAGACTTAAGTGTCACTTATTGCGATAAGTTTACACTGTGAAATTGGGCATTAGTTTTCCATATCTGGAACTTAAGTGACACTTACTTTACTGTGATACTGGCCCTTAGTCTTCCACATTGATCACTTAAGCTATGTCACTTCGACGGCCCGGAGACTTTTCTCAAGAAATCTGTTAAAGGTTATGATCTTGTGGGGTGCCTTAGCATTCAGTGGTGTTTGAAAAAGATAGAGTTGTAAAAAGTTGTGCAGTCAACGGAACCTGGGTCCTTTTTCACTGAAAATACATCACATGCATCACATTCTATGTATTTGACGTAAAACGGGCCCAAAATCAGTGAGTAAATTTTATTTTTTTTTTTTAATTAAGCCTTTTCTAAGTTATCGAATTGTTTTTTTTTTAATGAATACTGACTCATCTATGGGGCCTACTTTAGAATGTATGTGTTGTAATTCTGTGAAATATGCCTCTGAAAGGATTCGCTGAATATCTATTGCTTCTCTACGTTCTTCCAGAGTATTTTAGTTAATTAGTTGAAGGCAATCTTGATAGGGAAATAAGATCAAATGATCGGTTGAAAGCAGATCACTTATTAAACGATGTTGAATGATCTTAATTCCTTGGCAAACAAAGGTTATGCAAAGGGATCGTATCACGTAGGGATTGAAGAACCCTTTGGACCAACGTTTAACAAAGCCAAATCCGAAGCTAAGTCCTTTCTAGGTAATCAACTCTAGGGTACCCCAAGGCTGCAGTTTAGGTCCTATTCTTTTCATTTTTCCCATTTTTGTTATTGACTTGGTAATCGAAAATTCCCACAACACACCAATGATTTCAAGTTTTTGTAAGACCATTTCTTCGACACATGATTTTTCTCGTTTCTATCTTCTACATAGTCAATTCATTTCCACTGTGAAGTCGATTCGCGACCTTGGTATATTATTGACAGCCATCTCAGTATTTGGATTTGTGAAACGTTGGTCCAAAGAATTCTTCAATCGCTACGTAACGCGATCCCTTTGGATAACTTTGATAAAAAGCCTAGTCTTGAGACCCTTTGTGTGTTAAGATTGTCAAATTGTCTGAATTTAAAATTTTGTTTGATCTAAAAGGTGTTTTGAAAGTACTTTTACTTTATAAGCAAACGACGACGGTAACATCGTTTCCAATCCCGGCTGTTTTCTCTTTGTTTTTATGTATCCAATGGGTTGAGAGAGATATCAGGGTTTGTTTTCATTTTTTTTTCTGTGCAAAATTCAGACAAAAAAAGTTCTTCCTGCATGAGTATATGTAACATCAGAGGCAAAAGCAAAGTGAATAGATTCAAATGTTTTTCCCTGAGAAGATTTATTGTCAAGGATTTTAATTTAAAAAAATGCATTCAACATCAGTTGGCAAACGAAGGGTGGATCCATCAGGAGGCTTTTTTTTATATGTATATGTATATATAAAGGCTTCTTTCCGGTGATGATGGTGGCAATGAGAGACATACATACATTTACAAAGGAGATGTATTAAGGGATGTATGAGATTCTAAACAACAGTCAGTACGCGCGTGGTATAGGAAAATGATGTGGATATAAAAAGAAAAAGGAAGAAAAAAAAGAATATATTGTATAGTGAAATTACATCGATTAAATGATGTTTTCAAGAAGGGTCCTTCACAATCAGAATAACATATGCTGAAGATGCAAAATTAACGCATATAATTTAAATAAATCAGCTAAGAATGCCAAGCAATAAATGTATGTGTAGTGTGTACTGTGTAGTTGGTTCAATCAATTCAAATGGTTTTATGTATTACTTTGATTATCGTCTTTAGTATTAGAATTGAAGAATATATCAGAAAGATTTCCCCTTAAAATGATTTATGTTGTGTACTTATAATGAAAAAAAAGAGAAAGTTTGTTGGATTGTCAAATTGCCGTAGTTTATGCGTTTACATTTAACTTTTCGCGAAATTGAATTTTTTCGACAACAAAACAAAATTCCACAATAAATCTTATAAATAATGTTTTAATGTTCTTTGGCTTTATTTGTTTTGTAACCAAACAAAATACATTTTAGAAATAAGGCTAGGCAAGCTCTAATTCCAAAATAAAATTTTTGGGCCTAAGAAAAATCTTTAGAGTTTTTGTTTTCAGAATCAAAGAGATCGGTTATTTATTTTATAAAAATAGTAAAATTCAGAAAGAAAAATATTTTTCATTTTTTTATAAAAGATTCAAATATTTTTGATGTCTGAATGCAAAATGGAAAGCGTTCACATTCGTGTAGTGCAATCTTTGTACTTAATAATCAATCAATAGTAAACTGAATGATTTCTATTCCCAGAATTGAGTGTTTTATGGTGAAACTAGCCTACCCGTGCGAGAATTCTCGCAATAACATAAAAAAAATTAAATTAAATAAATTAGACGCTCGATATAGTGAATTAATTAAAACCAGGCCTGTTCACTATTTCGAGAGAGAAACTAAAATGACTTTCCAATGTGATTTTGATACAAAATGAAATTTTTTTATTTACTAAAATAATTTCAATTGGTTAAAAAAAAATATAAATATTTCATAATATTATACACAACATACAGAAAACTTTATTGTAATAAAAACAAAAACTTCTTAGCTCTCTGTAAAAATCAGTTTTTTGTTTTTAATTAAGAATGAAATAATAACAAAAGATAACTTCTGTTTATTTGTTTTTCAACTTTAAATTGACGTGCACTGCTTTTTCTTGTAAATGTTTCATAAATATCTTTAAAAAAAAATCCACATTGCCGTAAACCCATTGCTGCTAGCATAATCTTGTTAAATAATGGAAAAAAATGTGGGTTCACTATATCAAGATTCCTTTTTTTTTCACTATTTAGAGTTGTCTGTATAAAATTTTGTGTGTTCACTTTACTAGATAGTTCACTCTACCGAGATTCACTATATCGAGCGTCTACTTTATTAACATTTTTAAAATAAAATTATAATTCGGCAAATCAACAGGTAATTTCGCTTCTTTGACACGTCGTTTGTCAAAATCGGAGTATAATAGTCTGAAAGTGAGTCTAGACTATAGAAATATGTAATAAATAAAATACCTTTATACACCGTAATAAATAAAATATAGATTCACTGCATAGATACACAGAGTTATACATACATACATACATATGTACTTACGTAGTTTTTTTTTTGTTCTTGTTGATTGAAATGTGAAATAACCCATAGCTAAGAAAATAGCCCGCACTTTAAATTACCAAAAAAAATCCTCTCAGAAAGATCCCTAACACAAATTCACAAATCAAATACACGAACCATTGAGAAAATTAACAAATCAAATGCACGATCCATTAATTTCCTAAATACAATATTTAACAAACAAATGCAGTTTTTGAACAAATTTTTAACATTTTTAAATTAAAATTATAATTCATCAAATCAGCAGGTAATTTCGCTTCGTTTGACACCTCATTTGTCACAATAGGTGCAGTATGAGAGCCGGAAAGTGAGCGCCCTAGACTATAGAAATAATACTGTTTCAGGGAAGAATTGTTGTTACTGTCTACTTCACTACAACAATATAGCAATATAAGAATGAGAAACATAAAAAATTTCAGTGGTTTTCGGAAGAATGCAGATTTTTATTTATTTCATGTCAAAGCTCTATTTTGAGTTCTATCCAAAAGACTTAAGTTTGTTTAAGAAGCTCTTGCCCAGATATGGTAATTTTATTCAAGCTTTGGACATATGAAGGCTTTACATCAGTCAGATCAGGAGGGGAGACTAATTTCTTTGATTTTCAAAGTAAACCTTGAAATTGTATAATTTTTGACAAATTAAACCATGATGGGGGTCGGTGATGCCCGCAAATTCCAAGAACTTAAAGTTGTTCAAAGGTAGTAAACTCCGCTTTTAAAACAGACAACAGCACTGCAGGATTAAATTCTACGCGTTTTTATTTCCTAACTGGAAAATGGTGTCAATATTAGTAATTAACGAGCTTATCATTAAATATGAAAACGAAAAGGTGAGTGTACCTACTATCGCGTTTATCTAATGGGTAAGAATCATTTATGAATAATATGACTAAATGATGGAAAATATCAAAGGTTCAGCAGCCTTTAATTTATTAATTTTAATAGTTCAAACTATCTAATACGACTACGATGTATTAAACATTCCTAAAAATTCAACGAAGAATATATTTTCGTCTCTCGTGAAAAAATCAAAAGGGAATTTTAATTTTGATTCGATCGCAAATCGTATTTTTTGGTTCCTTTGAAATAAAATTCGTTTTCACGATCGAATCAAATCTGTTGGGAACTGAAAAATATGGTTAGTTCCCTAATTTATCACTATTGAAGATCCATTCGCGAACCGTTCAAATAAGAACAAAAAATTTTATTTTACATATGTAAATATTATTGTATTACATATGTACATAAAATAAACTGGTTTTTATTTTTGATTTTTTTCGAAATTTTCCACTTTTCATTTTTTTTTTTTTTTTTAATTTTCACTTTTTTCAAAATTTTTCTTTTCTTTCAAAATTTTTGACTTTTCGAAATTTTTAACTTTTTTTCAAAATCCTTGACTTTTTTTTTCAAAATTTGTCACTTTTTTCAAAATTTTTGAATTTTATCAAAATTGTTCATTTTTTTTACTTTTTCAAAATTTTTGACTTTAATCAAAATTTTTGGTACAATATTTTTTTTTGAGTCATTCCCACTACATGTTTTGTGAGTGTGTTGCAGATTTGCATTTATTTTGTTTTATTTTTTTTCACAAATCCATTAAGGTTTATAAAAATTGCCAGTTTGCCAAATGAAGAAAGCTCTTTAAATAGCTTTACTTAAAAAATGTATAAAGAAGAATAAAGAAGTTTTTAATTTAAAATACCTATTCTATGCATGGTGAATAAATGTGCAAAGTAGACTAATGTGATAATCTTGGATTATCCACTAATCTCTAGCTAGACTCTAGACTTTGAACCTTTTTTTTTTTTTGTTTTGTTTTGCTAAATGAGGCTGATTCTTTAATTAAATCTAATCGATTTGGTTTTTTTTTGTTCCAAATTAACTTGGAATTACGACTATTATTTTTATCCACCTACATCTCCAAATACAACACACATAACACTTCACTCGAATGAGGTTATGTGTTTCCTGCATCTACCCGTATATGTAAATATAGTTAAAGTGGCCACGATGCATCTTTTATACCTTTTATAGAACCCACACTGGTCTTGTTTTATTTGCGTATAGGAAGGTTGTAGCCTGAAGTAAAATACAAACATGATGGTTTAAAATAAAAATAAACTTTTCAGAACGTTGTGTTATCATTATTGGTTTATATGTACATATATATTCTCAGCGATGTTTTAACATTTTAAACGATTTACATTTTTATCCTTTAAATGCAAATTTATTTTATTTTATTTTATTTTAGTTTTTTTGTGTTGTTGTTGTTGATTGAAGATGAAAAGTTACAAGTAGGCTTGTGACTTTGTGAAAATTGTGACACATTCAGACTGTTTCTATATTTAAATATGCAATGCAATTTTGTGTCGACACATTTACATGAATTTAATTAAATATTGAAGTGGTTGTGATTTATAGAATATGTTTATTTTTAAAGAAAAAGCGACTTTACACAGGGAAGTCCAAATAATGGAATTAAAGAAAACAAATTCAATTATTTTGTTGGATCATTTATTCAACTGAAAAGGAATCAAAATAAGTTAAAAGCAAGGTTCGTAAAATATTGCTCGCGAATCATAAAATACACGGATTTTTATTATTCCTCATCGATTTTCTCACGAACATAAAAATATATTTCGTATATAGTGTATCTAGTCAAAAAAATTTTATTATCTTTTAAATTTTTGAAAAAAATGAAAAAAATTTGAGAAAAGTCAAAAATTTTGGAAAAAGTCGAAAATTTCGAAAAATTAAAAAAGAGTCAAATATTTGAAAAAAAAAGTCGAACATTTAAAAAATTTGAAAAAGTAAAAAATTATTTACAAAAAATCAAAAATTTTGAAAAACATGCCATATTCGAAAAATTAAAAAAAAAAAGTCAAAACTTTCAAAATTAAAAAAAAGTCAAAAATTTTGAAAAAAAATTCTCCTTTACAACATTTTTTATTATTTGAATGGTTCGTGAATGGATCTTCAATAGTTCCCACGTGATAAATTCGGGAACGAACCATATTTTACAGATCCCAACAGATTGGATTCGATCGTGAAAACGAGTTTTATTTTAAAGGAATCCAAAAATCAAATTCCCGATCGAATCACAAATTTTTTGAATTTTTCACGACAAACGAATCATATTTTATCGCTCTTCGAACCTTGGTTAAAAGTAAATTGCTAAATCTGGAAATAAAATGAATTTTCCACAAATTCTTCAAAATAGAGAAATATTTACCGGCACCATAAATATCGAGGTCCACTGTTATTCTAACATTGTATTCTGACCATATCTATTATTTAGAATTTCTTTTTCTGTTGAAAAAATTCTGAGATTTAATTCAGGCATAAGCAATAGTTTCATGGTCTAAACTCCACATCATTTTCACAGAATTTTTAGCAGTAAGTTTAACGCAAAATGATTTTCTACATCAAAGGCCACGAAAAAGTTTTTTTTTAAATATATCAAAAACGTGTTATTTTAGAGAACAATTTTGTTCTGAAAACTTTTACCTGAGGCAATTTGCTAAAGAAATGATTCTGAAATTTTATTCGTTACCATTAAAAAGTTACAGCATTTCAAAAATCTCAAGTATAGCTAAGTTAACATTATTCTCTTGAACAACCAGTTTTTGCTATAATTGCAAAAAAAAAAAAACAACTTCATGGTCCTTTTACCAATGTCCACGCCAATTTTCAGACTTCTTTCTCATTTGTTGTCTATTCTTACTTGAACATTTATATCAATTTCATTGATAAAATTATTTATATCACTGTCAATACTCAGCCTATTTATAGGCTTGAACCTCAAGGACAAATTCGTGTAATTCAGTCGTGAATTTTATTTTTTTTATTAGTAAATCCGCTACTATTCATGAAACGTATACAAGCAGATCCCTCAAAGCACTCTCACTGCACGCAGAAAATGTAATTGTTATTTTTACTTTATTTTTATTAAAGGCTCAGAGAGAACAGTCACACGTTTAATTGATTTTTACTACTTAAGTTTAACCACATGACTACAACATCAGAGGAAGGTCTACACAAACAGATATAAAGTCATATACAGTCATATAAATGCAGATTGCAAAAACTATTCAAACATATTTGCACAGCACAAGCATATACGAGTATGTACCTAATAACATAAAGCCAGATAGCCTCGGGTAACAATATATATCATGGGTTTTCATGCTGAACAAAGTCCTCGAGAACAATTTATTATATGGTTTGTTTGCAATTCTGACATGCACGCCGCACGCATGGCTTTACTGACCCCCTCCATAAAGGTATTCACACATTTACGATTGCTTCCAAATCAAATCAAACCCAACCAAACCATCACCGTGGAGTTTTCTAATTAAACAGCCATTACATTACGAAGGAGACGATCCTGATTCTCCATCAACAAAGACTTTATACCTACCTACTGGTAAAAGTTCTTTAAGTGTAATTAAAATCCCATCCATCTCACTCTCTCCTGGGTTCTGAGTTGTTTTTTTTATACTAATTGTTCTTGATGTAAAGACCCTCCTGATTTTTTTTTTTTCAAATTGAAATTCAATAAATTGAAAAGGAAAATTCTTCAGGATTTCAAAAATAGCTACAATAAAAAAAGAGAGGATGTTCAAATGAGCAAACATGTTCAATAGCCCCCCTCCCAATAACTACAAAACAACCTTCCTTTTTCCAAAAGGATAATATAATTCGAAAAGGGATGATTGTTAAGAAAAAAAAAAAAAAGAAATCAAAGTCTTCCGTTTCCGCCCTTCTATTGCTCATCATCATCATCGTCTATATCTGCAGGTTCACTCAGTCACAATAAAATAGTCCTTCTTCTTCTCCTTCCAAGTCAAAGCGAAGACAATTTGAGTGCAATTAATCGAAAATCAAGAAGGAGGCGATATTATTATCCCACAATTACTATACCTACCTACATTCCACAACCTTTTAACGGACAAGTCAAATTAAAAAATCTCCTATTAGGGGATTTTCCTTATTGACTTCATAAAATGTCCAGCCAACCCTTTTTCTTTAGCTCACATGCACGCGCACCCCACATGTGTGTGTGTGGGTTGGATTAACCACTGACCAGTGCCATCAAATTGAGTATTAAATGCAGCTTAACTCGTGTTTATAGAACGTTGAGACCATAATATTTAATTTTAACTTCGTAGAACATACATGGCAACCTTAACTCCTTCCTGTCACGCAAATATAGAGAAAAGATTGTATCTCTGTGCTGGTTGGAGTTGAAGTTGGAGTTGGAGTGGGAAAATCCCAGAAAATTTATATTACTCACAATCATTAGTTGGGGAACAAAATTATGTACTGGGTGTTTTTTGTTTTATATTTTTCATATTTATAAAGGTTATGGTATGCCAGGTTTTTCGTAACATCTTTTTATAAAAAATTCTAGATTTTTGAAAAGTAGTGGTTAACTGTTAAATTTTAAGTAAATGTACTACAGCAGATAAGTAACAAATAAAAGTGAAATAATTTCAAGAAATTTGATAAATTGATCTGAAAATAAATAACTAAATCATAAACTGCAAGACTGGATCGCATAAACTAATTTCTTCTGCTATCCGTCGTACGATTGTTCCAAATTTCGTATAAATTTCCATAAAAATAAAAATTAATCAATTAGATTTTTTTGAGAATTTCAAAAATAAACATTGAATAAAATTTGCAATCGAAAGACAGAATATTTTGAGAAATAATTTAAGGCAAATTGATGAAACATTCGTGTGAATCGAAAGTTTCGATCGAATCGTATGCACAAGAATATGCCCGATTATTTATACCACTTATACAAGAACCAGATTGCCATATTATAATAAAATCAATATATTCATTAGCGAGCTATACTTGAACATAACCAAAAAAATTAAGAGATTTGCTAAAAAAAAATCCAAGAATACCAAGAACCTGAAACGCATTATTATTGCAATAAGTTTATGAATTACAGGCAAGAAGTTGGAGCAAAAACGTTGGAACCGTTTCCGAGAAAATATGATAAAACATAAATCGTTGTATTGCATCTATACTCGTTCTATTTAGAATCTAGATGAGCTGAAAGAAAAACTCGAATTTCGATTCTAGGAACTACAACAAACATGCTTGGTACCAAATTTTAAAGAAAACTGATTGAACCGTTAAGGCCCTAGATCGTTGTTCAGTGGACTTGAAAACGCACGGAAAACACAAAGACCGATACACGATGTGGCGAAAATCACTATTTTGGGCTTACCATTTATGTTAAGTTTAATTGAGATCTCGAAATTTGTTTAACCCGAAAAACGCTTACCCTATAGAACAACTAAAACGGTTTTATATCAAGGTTCGAAGAGCGATAAAATATGATTCGTTCTCTCGTGAAAAATTCAAAACGGAATTTTATTTTTGATTCGATCGCGAATCCTGTTAAATAAAATTAGTTTTCACGATTGAATGAAATTTGTTGGGATCTGTTAAATATGGTTACTTCCCGAATTTATCACGTGGGAACTATTGAAGATCCATTCACGAAGGAATAAAATGTCTGAAAAATAATTTTTTTTTTCAAAATATTTGACATTGATTTCAAAATTTTGGACTTTTTCTTTTAAATTTTTTGACTTTTTTCAAAAGTTTTGATTTTTTTCAAGATTTTTGATTTTTTTTTAATTTTGATTTTTTTTTGAATTTTGAATTTTTCAAAATTTTCGCCTTTTTCAAAATGTTGACTTTTTCAAAATTGTCGACTTTTTTCAAAACTTTTCACTTTTTTAATTTTGTTTTCAACATTGTTCACTTCACAACCCACTGAATGGAACTTGATGAAGAATGATTTGTTTTAAGGATCTTTTCGAATCCTTATCACGAGAGATCCATTATTCTACCCGAATTTTATTTTTCGGATCTCTCGCGAACGAGAGATAGAAAAAATATGGATTTAGCTTGTTCGTGAGAGAACTATACATTTTTATGGAACTACATTTTGTATGGTTCGTGAGAAAATGGTTAAAAAATGATAAAGATCCGTAATTTATGATTCGAGAGCGATATTTTACGATTTTATATTTAAAGAACCTATACTGTGGAATGTGGATGCTCCTCCCAAGCAAACTTAAACATTGCAAATCATAAAAAGAATTGGGTTATTTGTTACTGTGAAATGCAAAACTTAGCATAGGTTTTCGTTTTAATTGTATTTCAGTACCTTAGCCGGCTTCTATAGGGATTTAACTGTTCGATATTTTTTGTGAAGGCTGAAGTCCCATTTCAACAAGACAAAATTCTAGCTCATGATGAAATTCTATACAAAAAAAAATTATGAAATTTTATTCGCAAAAGCAATAGTTTTTGAGAAAAAAAGCGCCGAGTAAACCACACTGCCATAATGTGACAAAAAGAACATTAAAACAAGATATTGTAACGTTTTCTCACGTTTTTCTCAAAATCTATTGCTCTTACGAAAAAAATGGTTTGATGAGTTTTATGACATTTCTCAAACAAAAAAACTGAGTTCTTTTTTTAGAAATTTGCCTATTTCACCCTTAGAGAATATATTATATGGAGTGCTTGTTCCTATACCTAATGCATTGTAGTGCCTGAAGCAGTGATAGGAGGCGCTGTTGCCACTTTCAGTGAATACTTAAAGTTCACCTGTCAGCCATTATTTTGTTATATTTTCTCTTGGTATTTGTTATTATTTTTTTTTTATTGTTTTTAAAGATTTGTATTTGTAAAAAAATGTATGGCCCTGTGCCCACGGACAAATTGCAATTCAATATTGCATCTTGATAAATGATCGGCTGCCGGCTGTCAAAAAATTTGTAAGTGTTCATTGAAAGTGCGTTGAGCGCCCCCTATGAAAGCTTCAATTTGGAATGTTAACAATCACTCCATGATTACCTACATCTAAAATTTCACCCTACGATGTGCTTTGAACGTCAAAACAATGCTCTCCAACAAAATTCAGCTTTGTCGGTATTTTTTCCATGTTTGGCTTTTTTTTGCCTAATTTTCCCTGGGCTCCCATCAATTGTATTGTTTCCGTCATATACAAAAAATCATATACAAAAATATTAACAAGTAAGTTGATAGTGTGACAGTACCTTTTAAAATGCAAAAATGGTGCTTCAATTTGTCTTATTCGAAAGTGAAAGTTTGAAAGATAATTTCATTGGTGTCAGACGATGATTCAATTTTCGAATGAATACGATCACCGCTATATATAGAATATAGGTTAGTTCCTGTTAATGTTTTGGTCTTGTGAAGATTAAACAAGATTAATATTTCAAATCTATGTATAAGAATTGGGAAATCTTAAAGAAGATTAAGGGCCAGTTTATTCACAGAAGTTAAATCTGTATGCCAAGATTTTCACAAGTTCTAATATTAAATTACGCTAATGAACCAAAATCGGCTGATTATTTTCATGAATAAGAACTAAGTATGGTTTTTTTGATAAAAATTTTACTTAACATGCACTTTCGATTATTAACCTAGCTGCAATTAATCTGGATAAAACTGGCTTTTAATGGTAAATCATCTTCTAAACTCGGTTTAGTGATCGATGGAAAAGTTGGTTTTCTCTCAGTTTTTCTGGCCATGTCAGCCAACGTTAAAAAGCTAAACGTATATCCTATGTCTTAATCTTATTAGGCACTCATGTTGTAGTTGTTTCATTCAAAACCTTAAATTTAAAAATGATTTTCCAAAAATATTATCAACGATTATATTCAAAAGCACCCTGTATAATGGAAAAGTGTATACATATAGCATGAGTGTGTTCACTCTTCATGTGGTGTATGTATTTCTGTGTATGCGATTGAACTAACTACCCCAAATGGTAATGACATAGTTCTTGGCAAATGAAGATAACAACGTTATTGCTAAAGTTTTTATATTTTCAAATAGACTAATAAAATTTGGTGTTTGTTCTTTCATCAGAAGATGCTTGCTCCTGTGGGTCCTTTAAGTTATCATTTGTTATGAGAAATTGGATAATAAAGTTATTAGTATAAGTTGTTGTTATATAGACAAAAATTTAGGAAAGTAGATTGTATTTCATCTTCTATATGTACAAAAATGGATTTTAAATGGAAATTAGATCATATTATATATGTATCATAAATCATAGTCGATATGATGTTGTAGACACAATTTTGGATCTAGAGAGTTAAGTAATAAAAACCAATTCGAGGAAGGGACATTTTGTTTGCTTTTGGTTGGAAGATTGACCATTTGTCTAAAGACATATAGAATAATTGAAATTGATTGAAATATTCTTAGGGTGATTTTTGAAGTTTACTCTAAGTGACACAAGAATTGAATTAGGTAATCCTGCAAAAAAGTTGAACTCAAATTAACCTCAGAAGCATTTTTTCAATGTACGATTAACTTTTATTTTTAGTTGTCAAAAATATATCGAAATCAAAGTGCTATACTATGAAAATATGCCTGCACAATTCAAACATAGAGGGCGACACAATGCGGCACTATGAAAAGGTCGATTTTCACAGTGACGCCCTCTATATAGTGTTTTTTTTACTTTAGTAAACTCCTCTTGCTCCAGCACCATCTCCAATTTTTAACCAGTAAAAATTTCCAAAAAGAAAAAAAAAATTCAAGTGAAGATTTCTAAACCAAATTCTTTTTATTTTAAATGAAGGAATACTGCTGAATCTGGATTGCATAAAAAGTTATTTAATGTTTCTGAGAAAAAATTACTTTTTGTAATTTTCAATTTTCTTAAAAATATTGTAATAAGTTTTTTTCAGTTTTATTTTTAAAATTTTGTGTTTGAAAATAAGTTATTCCAAAACTAAGCACTAAAATAACTTCATTTAAAAACATAATTAAATAATGAGTTCCTGGCTTTGAAAAAAGCTGTTTTGCTTTTTAATATTCATTTTTTATTTAAGGTGTTTTTTTGTGATTTGCCCCTCCCACCTTTAGGAGCGGACATATAAAGTGGCTCAATATCTTAAAATCATGTTCATACAATTTACCAAAAATTAACAAAATTATATGCTTTCATCACAAAATGCAATTTTTTTTAACTTAGTCGCTCAACAACAAAATGTTTTTTTTCGAAAATGGTAATTTTTAGGAAGAAAAGTGTTTTAATGTTTTTTGTGGGAAATTTTCTAAGCTACAAATCAGTCCTTGAAATTTTTTTTGTAAAACTTACCGTTTGGGAGATATTCCTGAAAAACAATTTTGGGGGCCTTTAACCCCCCGTAAAATTGTTCGGCGATTTTTTCCTGGTTAAATGCTTTAATATAAATATGGACTATGATAAAAAGTTTGTGCATTATGTTACCCTCTAAAAGAATAAATATTTTTTTCCTAGTATATATTGGTCATTTAAAAAAATCATTATTAAAAAAAAATGTTCGGAAATCAAAATTACTAGTTTTTTGATTTTTAATCTTAAATGGCGAATTTAGTGAAAAATATTTAATCCTCATGTTCTATGCCATCATATTTTCTAAAATAAAATATTTTGACACTTTTTTCTATACGAGCGATTAGTTCTAAGTTATTGCTACCTTAAAAAGGCTAATTGCCAGTTGCACCAAAATCCCCCAGAACCAGTTTTTGCTACAATTCTTATAAAATTTATTGGCTTGATAAATTTTTTGGGTTGCACGAATGTATTTCTCTGATTTTTTAGCTAAAATGCTGTTTGCGAACCATCCCTGGATTTTGTCAGCTAATTTTTGAACTGAACGAAAAAGTTTCATTAGTATAAGTAAGATAGCGATATGAGAGATGACACCTGGTTTAAAATGGAAGTGAGTGACTACCCTTTTGAAACTTGTATTGTAGCTGAAGAAGAGTCCTATCCTTTTTTGTTTCTCCACACACATTTTTTACCACCATATTTTTTTTTTTTTTTTTTTGAAAAGAATTGATGTACTAGGCTTGAATAGGAAATAATTGAAAAGAAAAATAATGGATTTTATCTGTTCATTTTTGTTTTTATTTATTTTTAACCCCCAACGATCTATTTAATGTTGAATATTTTTTTTAATTGTAACTTTCAAATGTCCTATCAAAAGTGAAATATTTTTTTTGAAAATATTTTCGTTAAAACTCGCTTTTAAAATTTAACTGGAGGAAAATGGCATTTTAGTTGTCTTTTTAAGACAACATTAACACATTTTTTCTATTACCTAGAATGAGGAGGATTTCATTATGTATTTAAAAAAATTGGTCAAAGTAAAAATACCGTTTTTCCTCTTTTTTCTTAAAACGCATTAATTTTTTTTTTTCGTAAATTATGATTCGTTATTCACTCGTATTAAACGGTGTTTACATTGGACTGCCTCCGCCGACTTTTTTTGAAGTCTCTGTACTTTTTTCTCACTCCCACTTTATGACGAGAAAGAGAAGCTTTTCTTGGGCACCTCTTTCACCGCCATGAAGTGAAAGTGAGATAAGTATACAGAGACGTCAACAAAAGTCGGAGGAGAAAGTGCAATGCGTACTCCGCCTTACGGTTCTCGTTTTACTTAACCAATATTTAATCACTCTTTCATTTTAAACTGCATAAAATCCGTTCCGAAAAGTCAAACTGATGTAAAGAAAAATTTATGCAAAGCATTCGGGATGCGTTTCAGATAGGTTTGACGTTTTGGAACTCAGCCATACTTTTAAAATTTCGTTAACTTGTGATTCTTTTGTGAAATCGTCCTGAAAAACTTTGAGAAATCCCTTAAAAATACAAACATACATCATGGTTTTAAAAAAATAAGTCATAGGTACAGACCGAAGTTTTTTTTTTCAAATTTCATACTTCTACAAGCTTAACTTTTGCTCAAAATTTCCATAAAAAGGTTCTGAATTTGATAAGTTTTAACACCATATCAAAAATATTCTTAAAATAATTTTTCTTTCTTTTTCTTTTTCTTTTTAACTCAAACAAACTTAAAGTAAAAAGTTTTCATTTCCTCTTGCCATAGAGCACACAAGCATGAAAATTTTTTTTTTATTTATTTATTCTAATTTTAAAGCTGACACTCAAAACTTAACAGGCACTCATAATAATTCTTGTTTAAAAAAAGTATTATGTTGTGGTACCTTTGTAGATATTTACATAATATCCTCATTATTACACACACACACCCCTTTGAGAGATTTGTTCTTTAGTCGCGTCATGAGTTTTGAATGTTTTGGATACGTCAATGCCAAGCCACATGAAATGAACAACAACCAACCACCCCTTTCCTCCGCTCCAACCCCCATCCACCATCAGAGTGTTGGATCAATATTTAGGAAGCAATTGTAACGCTCAGTTTTGCATTACATTTCCCACCGCACATCATGATGCAACCTTTGAAGTGTGTTTACATGTTACATTGACCTCCTCCAAAGTGGAGACATACTTATGTCCATTAGAGGTTTTTTTTTTTTTGTTGAATGTTGTTGTTTTTGTTAGACTCTAAACAAATGATTCAACATCGTATACCTACTCGTCTGAGAGTCTTGAGTTACACAAGAAATAACATCAGACCAGTCGAATTGCGAATATATACGAATATACTGCAGCCCTATCAGGGAGGCACTCTCTGTTACACTTGTACACCTGTGTCCTCGGATACCAATGCAAGAAAGTTGACGATAAATCTTTTATTGCAGCAAAACAGCACTTTCAGCACCTTTTATGGAAAACCAGGAAAGACTTACAACGGAGCCCAGGAAACAAAAAATAAAAATAAAAGTAACATCGAAAACTTAACTTAAGTAGTTGAAAGAGGGTGAGGGAAGGGAGGAGAAGGGAGTGGGGGTTTAAAGACTTTTTTGTTGTTGTTAATCTTACTGCAATGGAATAAAAGCACAAACAAAAATTTGCCATAAATCGATAAGGCAATGAGCAACAAGGGGTGTTAAAATACACAAAAGCACATCAGGCCCGGATTAAGGATCCGTAAGTCTTTAAGCTGGCCCTAAAATTATCGCATATAAATGTTTTAACAAAAATTATTTGCGACTTTTTGATTTTTTCTGAGACGCTCACCTCCCTTTCTTCAATGAATTTTCGTTTTAGAAGGGTACGACAGCACCTAACTAAGAGCCCAACTGTCGTGAATGGGCAAAACGCATTTTTGGAGTTGGGGTCATTTTTTGAACTTATGTTCCTTTAAAATAAAATTCGTTTTTAAGTTAGAATAAAATCTGTTGGAGGAATCTGTAAAATATGTTTCGTCCCGAATTTATCACGTGGGAACTATTGAAGATCCATTCACGAACCAATAAAATAAGAAAAAAAATGGCAATGTGAATCAATTTTTTCCACTTTTTCAAAATTCTTGACTTTTTTTTTTAATTTTTTTTTTTTCGAAATTTTTGACTTTATTTCATAATTTTTGACTTTTTCCAAAATTTTTTTACTTTTTTCAAAATTTTTCACTTTTTTTAAAGTTTTTAACTTTTTTCACTTTCAGAGAGTCTAGATTTAAAAAAAAGGAAAACATTTTGAAAAAACCGACAAATATTGAGAAAAGTCCATCAAAATTTATCACTTTTTTCAAAATATTTGACTTTTTTTAAAATTTTTGACTTTTTTAAAAAATTTTGACTTTATTGAAAATTTTTGACTTTTTTAAAAAAAATTTTGAATTTTTTTCAAATTTTTTGACTTTTCTCAAAATCTTTGACTTTTTCAGAATTTTTGACTTTTTTTCAAAGTTTTTCATTTATTTCAAAATTATTCACTTTTTTTCAAAATTCCTTTTTTCGAAATATTTGACTTCTTTTTCCGTTCGCGAACTTTATTTTTTATGGTTCGTGAGAAAATCGATAAAGAATGATAAAGATCCGTATTTTATGATTCGCGAGCGATATTCACGAACCCTTATATAAAGTTATAAACGTCACTTTAAAGTTATAAATGCTACTTTAAAGTTTAAAACTCCTTTTTAAAGTTTTAAACGTAACTCTAAAGTTTTAAACGAGACTGAAGTTTTAAACGTCACTAGAATTATCATTAATTAATTCACGTTTCTGATAGGTTTCAAATAGTTATGCAAAGCTATCTAGACATAGCTTTTAGCATCAATTGAGTCCGAAGGCTGATATAGTAGACTTTATAAGACCAGACCGCTCATGACAATTTAAACATACTATACATACTATATTACAAGCTTTCTTGTCACATTATGCATAACAATAGCCCAATGTATAAATCATAGAAACCAGTAAGAACATTTTTTCATTTAAAGAAGTTCACAATCCACTACCTATTGCCTATATACATAGCTTGTCACCTATTCTCTCTGCAAGGACACCAGTTAATTGGCTACAAATTACTTTTTGTGTCGCCAATTGAATTCAACTCAGTCACTAGGCTTCAAGAAGGACATTACTGTGACGCCTTAGAGGTTGAACACAGAACAGCAAGAGTAAGTTTTATAAAAAAATGAACAAATCTCTTCTTCGTTCGAAATGAGTTCAGACGATGACGATGAAGAAGACGACGAACGGCGAAGGCTATAAATCTTCTCTTTAACACGATTGATTTCCAAGAAAAAGAGACTTTTCTATTCCTAAGGCTGTCAATGACTACGACGACGACTTCGAATTCAAGTAATTGAATTAAATTCGAACGAAGACTTCCACTTCCTCTCCTTTCCTCAGAACAGCCTATATGTGTACTATGTAGGTACTTCCTCCAATATTCGTGGCTTTGGGGGCAAGATATAATTTCTGCTTCTGTTTGTATATGGTGGTGTGTGGTGAATTATCTTATATACACACATATACCATCGAAGTGGAAAACTGTCGACTTTGACAAATAGGAATCGAATACCTTTGCGAAAAGCTGCCTTCTCCCCTGACACTTCTTCTAGCCGCGCAAAGTAGCTTTTGCTTATGCGGCGGGTGGCAAATACCTATACCGAATAAATAGGATTAGAGGTAATTAGACCTAACAAGAGTTGTCCAGGCGAGTTATGTTTCATTTTTCCAGGGCTTGTACAATGTACATGTCTAGAAAAACTTAGCAGCTGGTTTATATAGATAGAAAATGTTCAAGCCCATGAATCATATTTCCGGGTCAGTGAAAAGTTGTTTTATTTGTTTTTTGTTGGTAAAATTTCGATGTCTAAAACAGAGCAGACGTGCGAAAAAGTTTCCTCTTTTGTCGATGGGAAAAGTTTTGTTTTTTCTTCTGTGGCGTGGTGGGACGATACTTATGTTTTACTCCCATATATTATGATGGTTTTGATTTAGAAAACGACAAGGCAAATCCGAATTCCGACACTTCAATATTATATTTTGGTTTGGTTTGTTTGTTTTAGAAATGGGATTTACAATGCCTGGATATAATTTATTATAAAAAGTTCTTTTTTGACTCTCTGGCTTCATATTATAACAAAATAAAATGGTTTGCATATTTTATGATAAATTCACTTGACATAATCAATAGTGGATTTATATAGAAAAACTTTGCACATCATGATGGGAATTCATGTATAAGAACCATATTTGGTTCTATTGAAAAAGGCTTAAAATGTTCAAATTGATAAATGGCAGGTCAGTGGGGTAGTGATGGTTATATAGAATCTCCTAAACTTGCTCCTTATTATTTGTATGCATTGCTTATCCATCATGTTGTGGTAGCCCGCGGTGTGATGGTTATTGCTTTGGACTGTCAAGTCGAAGGTCTACGGATCGAATCTCTCCTTCTGTCAGCTAAAAATAGAAATGATTTTTTCAGTGATACTGCCTCTTGCGAGGAAGTGACAAATCCTCCAAATTTCTTGTCTTTGATGAAAAATTTCCTCTCACCTGACATAAAATTGTAAGTCCCTTCCATTCCTGCCTAAAAAATATGCACACAAGATTGGTTGAGAGTTGTTAAGCTTCGATTAGACAAATGATCGACGACCGTTGTCTTTCTTACGTCAAAATGATGTCAAATTCTGTCCCAAAGTTGACAAGGCGTATGATCCTCAACACACAATACTGTCAATGCTTTGACGGCTTCATTGACACTCTTGACATGGATTTTAAAATCAACGCGTTGATTATTTTGTTTGAGGGCGTAAACAGTCTGTCAACGGAGTTAGGACACATTAGGACAAACTGCTTGTCATCGCATCAACTCTATCTCACCTTTGAAGTAGCAGAATTTTGTACTGCGTCAACGTAGGCTGCGTTGATCTTCATCTCAATATCAAATATTTCTGATTTTTAAGTGGTTTTTCAATCCATCGACATCCTAGCCATCCTTCAATGGAATTTTACAGTTTATAGTTTGACGGATGGGCAACAAGCTGTCTTTTGTGGCATCTATAATATTTCGTTCCAAATGTCACCCGAAAGACCTCAAATCGCATTTTTCACTAGCATCAAATAAAATTTCCTTAATTTCAGATTTTTTACAGGATTTTTTAATCCATCGTGGAATTTAAATTTTTTATCTTGACAGATATATAAGAATATTTTGACGTATGTATATTGAATATTAAAAAGCTATTCAAAAATAAATGTGAATAAAATCTGTAGTCTATAATTAAGTTTGACTATATTATTTAAATAAAGGCTTTGTTTTCTGTAGTCTGTAAGATTATATAATATTTGTATAACTCTGATTGATTTAAAAAAAAAATTGACAGAAATGCAATGAACTATATTTTGACGTATATTTAATATTTCGATCGAAATGTCATCCAAAAGCCCTAAAAACACTTTTTTCGGAGCAACAAAATTTTATCTAATAATTTCGTATTTTTGAGAGGTTTTTTAATCCATCAACATGGTAGACATCCTCCAATAGAATTTGACAGCTTATAGATTGACAAATAGGAAACAAATTATATTTTGACGTATATTGAATATCTCGATCCAAATGTAATACAAAAGCCCTATAAATGCCTTTTCCTGGAGCAAAAAATGTAACGTAAAAAAAAGAGGGAATTTAACAGTTTATAGCTTGACGCCGCAAAAATTCATACTGATTTACAATTTTAATGTCGCGAAAAATTACTCATTTTTGTGAACGAAATGTCAAAATGGACGGACTTTTCGTTTCGAATTTTTATTCGGTCGTTGTATACGCTCTCATGTGAATAGTCCTTAACGTTGACAATCTAATCGTAGCTTAATTCACTAGGCCCTGGTTCTCCACGAGCTACCAAATAATTTATTTTATTTTTATATTCATCCGCTTGTAATTGCTGTATTAATGTGTACTTCTATAGGTATGTATTTAAAAAACCAGACAAAAAATTTTTGAAATCCTTAAGTAAATTCCCCAAACCTCGAGAAAAAAAAAAGGAAAATTTGCTGAAGAGCAGCAAGGTCGTCAAGGGTAATACAAAACCACAGCCCAATGTATTCATTGCTCAACCCCTTCAGGCGATTAAGTAAACTCTCAAGAGGCTATATGAAATATCACAAATCAACTGCCGTGGCTGAGGGTGGGGGTGGTGAATGAGAAGCCGCCATTAAAAAGATATACCAAACTTGACTATACCTACATATATCTACAATCTATATATAATGGGGGCCACTCTGGCTTTCAGCCAATTTTTATTATTTGGAACCATCGAAAATGTGTTACCCCACATTCTACTTTAGTTGGACTCGTTGGTGGTGATGGTAAAAGAGAGGGTATATGTATTCACATCACAAAGAGTATTATCTCATAGATTACGCGAACATAGCTTATGACAGAACTGAAAATACACAGAAATACATACATATATATTCAAACATACCTATGTAGATCTACTTCATCCGGAGGCACACCAAATATTTGTTATCCTATTAAGTTTTATGTGGATGCGGGTGTATAGAGTTGCCAGAATCAATTCAGATTTATAAGGAAAAAAGGACTTTTTTTTTAGGTAAGTCCATCCGCGCTCTAAATGGAAAAGCACTCTATAGTCTATATTATATATCTACTTTTGGGAAATTATTATGAATGGGATGTAGTGTTATATTCATGTGCTGGATTTCACAAGGTCGTGAATTGGAGTTTAAAATGTTTTTGGATATATATTGTATTAAGTGGTTTCAGATATAATGGAAGTTTTTTGACCGCAGCTATATTTGAATTTCTATTTGTCTTTTTCAATGGACATAAGCTAAAGAAATTTGATAAAGTCTATATAATAACAATTAGTAAAAATAGTATTTTTTTAAAATTAATTTCGAGAACTTGCCATCCATATCCCTAAAGAAATTGATCAAGAGGCGTCAATTCACAAGATATAGGAGCTAAATTTACATACAGGTCCATTACGTGGAACTATGCTTTCATGTTCATCGATTGTTTTTTCAATAAATTTCGTTTGCTGCAGCGCCATCTATCTGGCACCATTACTCCGTCACGTTCATGCCAATCAATCGTTAACGAAAAAGTAATTAACTAAGGCTTTTTTTCTTTTTGAGTTCAGAACTGAGCACTGAGCAGAGTCTGAGTGAACAGAGTAAGTTCTGAGCAGAGTATGTTCAGAGCCCTCTGATTTAATTATGAAACAACTTGAGCACTGAACTGTCATGATTAGAAATTATTTAATTATTATTATTATTTTACCTTCTCCACTAGAGCAACCAGCCTCTTCCGCCATTTTTATTGTTCTGACGATGATTTTTTTTTTTAATTTCCCGCCTTTCAAATGTCACCTCGTTTGTGTTCAGCATTTTACTCCGTTTACTCTACTATTTTATTCTGAGCTCACAGAGCGTGCTCTGCACATGCTCAGAACTAAAAAAGAAACACAAATTTGAAGCTCTGAACGATCAGAGCTAAAAAAGAAACACAAATATTTTTTTGACAGCTCAGGCACTGCTCTGAACTCAAAAAGAAAAACGCCTTATGGCTCCAATAGCGAATACCGTTTACCCCTTTCACACGAGGAAACGTGAGTTTCCAGCAAGTTTCAGTTTTTAGGGGAGAAGGAGTGAACGGTATACGATTGGTGAAGATTAGAAATTAAAAGAAAACGCCAAAAAATCTCTGACAACTTGTTTGCTGGTGTGAAAGGGAACAAACTGACAGCGCAGTACGAATTTTCATTCCCATACCAGGTCTGTTCGCTAACTTGCCCGAAGCTGCCAGATTCTGCCAGTTTTTTTTTTTTTTTTGTATAAACTTTGACAGTCTTTCGGGCTAAAAATAGTAAAAATGGGTAGGTTTGGGAAGTAAACGAACAAGGTTATAGAGTTTTGTGATACTAAAGCCACGATTAGGGAAATTAGACATTCGAACAAAAATTTCCAAAAATCTGAATTTTAGTGTAGTTTTATTTTTAATATAATATTAAAATTTTAATATAAATGTTAGAAGAGATAACAACAAAAGGATTTTTAAATAATGTTGACAATTAATATTGTTTTTTGCCAGATAAGTGCTTCTCCTTTTTTAAAAACAACATCTTTCCCTTGTTCTCTTAGCTGACACTTTAATATCTGATTCAATGAGATAAAAATTAATTTAGTGTCATACGGGCTTAAAAAACACAGTTGAGCACTGAGCTATCATATGTTAAGAAATATGTAAAATTATAAAGAGCGCTCCAAGTTATTTAGGGATTCTGACCGCTAATGTTGAAAAAAATTTAAATGACATTTTCGCCTTGTTTTTTAAAAAACTCGATAGAAAGCTCAGCTAATTTTTACACGCAAAAAATAAAAAAGGTAATAATAAAATACTTTGTTATTTCTTTATATACACAAAACAAAAATTGATTTGTTATTTGCAGAGCTTTCTGTTCAATTTGCAACTTTTGTCTTTCAAATCATATTAACCTTGTGGTTTATTAGAGTTGACACAATAACGCGATTAAAGTCGTCGATTTTATGACGAAAAAATATGCATTTTACTTCCAGCGGCAACTTTTTTCTTTCAAATTTTATTAATTAAATGCACCTATGTAAAAACAAACAAACACCCAAGAAGGAAATTTTTGCGAAATCTAATAAAAACAATCCAATGCGAACCTATCCTTATTCTTTGCCAATAAATCTCAAATTGCAAACTTCACTTTAATAATAAAATAACCACAGACACTCGCTATATGGAATATGTTTGTGATTTGTAAATATCCATCAACAAACCCACACTCAAACTCGACAAGAGAAAATTTACACATCTTTCTTTCCCCAATTCGCCATGCAATAGAAAGTGTCACATTCACACCAATACACATACATCTTTGAATATCGCTGCTTAATGTTCTTTTTCGCTCCATCAATCCTTCAAACAATTTGTGTAAAGTGCTTTCTTGCCCGTGGTCGTGTTATTAAAATATTTATTTTTTAACATCAATTAATCAATATTTGGTTGTAAAGATGTGAAATAATTGTTTTTGATGTGTAAATATCTATACTGGATGGCGGTAGGGTGAAAAAAAACGTAACGTATCTTGTGATCGTGATTGTGATTGTGATTTTGTGATTGTGATTCACGTTACGTTACGTATGTTTACACATCTTAACTGTTGTTTGATTTTAGTTTTAATCTGGATGTATCTAGTGAATAATATGGCGGTTAAACTTCAACAAGGTTTATTTACCTAAACGACTTCTTGCGATGCTTCGCTGTATTTTTAAAGTAATCTAACAGGCGTTTTTATATACCCTGTCTAAAATTTAGATTGATTGAAGCAACGGAAATGGTCGTTTTTACAAACCTTATCTAACTTTTAAACACCGGCTCAACTTCAAAAGTCTACTAAGTTTTTGTTTTTGGTCTGCAAACAAATAAAACCAAAACCTAACAAAAGCTATATATACCTACCTTTCTGGGTCAATCTTTATAAAATCTTTATTACTCCATAAACCATAATTATATTTAAATCCCATTTGCACGTTTTTTTTACCTTTTTTATCAATTTCGTTTTTTTTTTCTCGAAATAATTGAAAAAAAAAAAAAATCGAAATCCAACTCCTTATTCAGATATACCAGTACAATTTCTCTAAAGATTTAGTTCAACCATTTAACAGCGTCAGCACACTAACAGATCCATTCATTCTAAATTAAGATATTTCACCTTCTGGTTTGGATGGAATTTTTCTTTTTCAACTCCAGATAAACATCCATTTAACCGTGTCACGCTGATTACTACCCCGCGGCACTTGGCCAAATGTCTTCCTATTATACAACCAACCTTATGCTTCTTCTATAGGTAGGTACCTATGCCTACGTTACGATTTCTATTCAATGACAAAAAAGGAATTATATTCATTCACCTGCATGGCTTGCTCATTAATTTTATATATTCCTTGGAACAGAGAAAGGAACCTTTTAGATGTAGGTTCCGTATATACTGTACATACAAACAAAGGTACCTCTCTATATACATATACAGGGTTTTTAAATGCAACTCTTGCGCGCATATGCAACAAATAGGTAGGTAGGTAATAGGTATACCTATATTTCCACAAATCTGGATGGTAAATCTGTCGCATTATGAATACCACAAGGTTTTGGCCGGACTTAGTGTACATATTTAAAAAGATCCTATGCAGATTTGTTGAAACTTGGACGTCATCCAGCTGAAACATCTGCGACTCGGCTATACCACAATATTATGAACTTCTGGTGAACAGGGCTGTGGAGAAAATGTTGATGCTGTATTGATTTGTCGTTTTGTTGGACTAGCATTTTGGGAATAGTGTCATCATAAATTTCTTGTTGCTTTCTATATAAATTGGAAGTTGAAGGCCCAAAGAGGGATGTTTGGGAATTGTATTTTTCTGTATGAATTTTACCTTCACTTTAACGTTAAGGTCAACGCTGTGTCAACGCTATCTCAATGTTAGATTAGCCCTGAAGAGGAGTCTGTGGACGTGTACTTATTGAGAATCGACTAACTACTTACACGCTCAACGAAAATAATCAACGCATTGACCCCAAAATTCGTGTCAACGCTTATAGTACAAACGCAGCCTTCAACGCATTAACTTTATTATGCGTTGAGAACCACAAGACTTGCAAGCTTTGGGACAGAATTCGACGTCATTTTGAAGTGAAGAGTTAACGCGTTACAAGCTTATCGTGTGGATTAAGAAGTAAATACGGGACTTAGCTAGATATTGGCCAAAAAAATCACAAAGTCGCGACAAAACTTTTTTACTTCTTGACTTTTGGTCTTGTCAACGCTAAACGTTACTACGCGTTGTTGGTGAAGGTAAAAATCGAGTTGACACTCATTTCAAGATGACATACATACGTCAAAAATTTTGGGAGAACTTTAACTAGCGTGACTCATACTCAAAACGACAAGTTTAGGTTTGACTAAACATTTTCTACACAGTCCTATAGATTCATATATACCTACCTCATTCCACAAGGACAAAAAACCCAGATAACTTTATCGACAACCACCAACGCTGCTGTTGCCGCCGCCGGCCGTCAGGCTTATTAAAAATTCAATGTTGTATACAACCTATATTCTATTCTGATGGCAATAGCATTACTCGTTTCTATTGATGGAATCCCTCAACCCGGGAAAAGATTGTTTTAATGCTTTTGCCACTTGTTCGAAACAACAACAGCAACAATATAACAACCCCAACAACCTCCCAAAGCTCCCCAAGCCATTCTTTCTTTTTATCACTTCTGGATGCTATGTGCCTTTAATGGATCTCTTGGGACTCGACTCTTCTCAAAAATTGCGTTTCCTCCCGCCGCAACAGTAACATTTCGCAGTTCGCATAAACATCCTTCCAAGGCAGGATGTTGTTTTGTAAAAAGTGTTGGATAGATTTTGGTGAATCTGAGTCGTATATTGTGTGTTCGGGGCCTTGTGAGGGTTTATTTCATCCGAAATGTGTTAATTTGACAAAAACTACTGTAGAACATGTTCGTAGAATTGACGAACTTGAGTGGTATTGCGTAAATTGTCGTCAAATGTACAGGTTGCAATTGTATTTTGAGGTTGGTTAGAAAGAGGCTCTTAAATTATTTTTTTTTTTTTTTATGGTTTTGGTTTTGGTTTTGTTTGTCGTTGGTTTTGTTTTTGTATGTAATTAAAAATGAGAGAAAGAACTGCACAAAGCCAAAAACAAAAACAGCTTGTTGAGTAATTTACCACTTGAGTTTCATATAGTGCGAGTGGTTGTTTGAGTGGTTTGCGGCATCTTAACGAAGACCTTCAACTTTAAAGTGTCACTGGGTGGTGTTGAATATACATATTGTTGTCGAAGAAAACACAGAAACAACAATGTGTGTATAGCAAAAAGAGTCATTAAGGAATGTTTGTCTCTGTGTGTGCGTGTACACCTATATACCTACTATATTTAAATGTACTTTGACACATATGAATTCTTCTCGTATAACAAGACCAAGGAGACAAAATTTTCGGAAAACCTTTTTATATACCACAAAACAATTCTTTGAGCCATCACATTGACACATTACTTTAGGGCAAGACTGTAATGAACTACTTCAAAGCAGCCTGTCATTGTGTATTGACAGTTGACACCTTCGCTTGAAAGATGATGGTAATGGCTTTCGACGACGCACGACGATACGTCAGTGAAGGAGTGTTTTTTTTTTTTTTTGTGAATTCGTCATGTTGTGTGTGGTTTTTTGTTTCATTTAATGACTCCACCTCACTTTACCTGAACAAAAAATATCAAATTTCTACCTCATCTCAAAGTCATTTGGAAGGATACAAAGAAGAAAAGGTTATAGGATATGCTTCCATATAGGATTAGGAAGGATTCTTTAATAGGCATTCTAAATTTAACTTAATATGAACATACCTATTATCTTTGTGTGGGAGTAAGAGATTGAGTGGGTGGGTGTATAAGAGATTCGTCAAAGTATAAACTGGAGATCTCAATCTAGTTTGGCACTTTGATGATAGAGGTGTCTGAAAAATAGACATCAGTATTTTATCGCTTGTCTATCTCTACATAAATCAGTACCACTAGTTATAGCTTGTTATTATAGTTATAGCTGCCATATAACTCTAGTTTTATTTATTTTTCTCGAAAACAACTCGTAACGATTTTCATTAAATTATGAAGATTTTTCCCAAACGGGAAAAAATTGCAATTTGTCTGTCGTAAAATCCAGTCTTTTTTTTTATAAATAAGCGTGTTTTGTTGGAAACCATATAGTATACTAAAAAGAGTCATTATAATAAAAGTGAGTATACAAGTGAACCAAGAATGTTGAAATTGAAAGATGGCTTGCATGTTTTTCCGAAATCAATTTGATTTTTTCGACTTACGATGTCCTATACACTCTAACCGTGTGTTTTTAATATTTCTCAAAAAAAGCCCGTCATTTTCATTTTTATTTTTGGTGCTCTCCGAAAACATTTATTACCAAATAGGTACTCTATATACGTCGAAATACACAATCGGAGAAAAACATCAAATAAATTAAACATGTATCCGGTTAAATTTACACTTCCCACTTTTGACATGTTTGCATTGTTAATTTTTTTACCAAGTTATTTTTATTTAATTTTTGTGTAAACTTTAATTTTACAATACGAAGTCCTTTAACTTAACTTTTTATTTAAAGCTATTTAAAAGCAAATAGTTTTTCCTAGTAAAATTAACATGGTCTTGTGTGATACTAACAATTAATGTGTGTTTAATACCTGATAAAAAAGTGTATAAAATCAATAGTTGAATTTGTGTGCTCTTTACTTGATAGCAGTGTTAATTTTCCCTTGCATCTGCATTATCAAACCGTCTTTCTAATGACAACTCTTACCCAAATCAGGTACAATCAGTGTTGTAAGTCGTGCTTAAGATCAGATCGAAAAACAGTGATCAAAATCTTACTAATTTATCAAAATAGATATCAAAACAAATTTAAAAACAAAAATATGGTACATGAAGAAACAGTGGAAACGAAAGTTAATTAAGGATTGGAATACATTTGATACAGTAGCTGCATTTTATTATCCACATGATCTGATCTGGATCAGATCCCCATAATAAAACAAACATGGATCATAGTGACAGCCAGGGTATATATCCGTTTCTTTTTGCATTGTATTTGTATATTTTTCTTTTTTTGTTGGTTTTTTTCTTTGCACTACAGTTTACACTACCTTACCATAAAATAATAAAAAGTACTAGATTTTGGACCATGCAACAGATCCAGAAAAAAAGCAGGGTTACATGTTGTTTTTGTATTTACATGTAAAAATTTGATCCTGGTCAGATCATGTGAATAATAAAATGCAGCTAATGTTTTAATTTTTATTTGAAATAGGTATACATTTTTTTTCATGTATAGCTATTAGAAAAAACTAAGTACAATCCGGTTCTATAAATGAGTTTTGTGATGCTTATTCATTCCTGTTTCCGTGTTTTAACATTGTCATAGGTTTAATTTGACAAGGGTTCGTGTAAACTACACATGTGTATTCATCCAGATAACAGAGACAAGTACTGTCAGTTTAACATTAAATCAAGTTAATTTATCTAGATTGTCAAAAAAGGTTTACATAAGGTTTGAAGAGCGATAAAATATGATTCGTTCTCAAAAGGGAATTTTATTTTTGATTTGATCTTATTTTTTAATTCCTTTTAAATAAAATTGGTTTTCCCGATTGAATCAAATCTGCTGGGATCTGTAAAATCTGGTTCGTTCCCTAACTTATCACGTGGAAACTATTGAAGATCCATTCAATTAAAGACCCATTTACGGACCGAATAAGAAAAAAAAGTAAATGTGTCGCTTTTCAAAATTTTTCACATTTTTTTTTTAATTTTTGACAACTTTCAAAATTTTTGAATTTTTAAACTTTGTTTTTTTTTCAAAATTTGTCATATTTTCAAAATTTTTAAAATTTCAATTTTTTTGTATTTTTTCAAATTTTTTAACTTTTTTCAAAACTTTGATTTTTTTTCATTTTTTTCAAAATTTTTATTCATAACCGAAGTGAATGAATACTTCATGAAGTCTTTTCGGATCCTTATCACGAGAGAACAATATTCTACCTGAATTTTATTTTCCCGATACTTCACGAGTCTGTTAGTGAGAGAATTATAAAATTTATAGATCGAAAATTTTATCGTTGATATATTGATCAAAAATGCTAAAGATTAGTATTTTATGATTCGCGAGCGATATTTTACAAACCTTGGGCTTACATATTTATTTTTAAAAAGTTCCAAATAGATTTTTCAAGTAACCTATGCTGATTACCGTGACGTTAAAATCTTTTATCTTGTTAAAAGTTGTAAATGTATGAAAATGAGAGTATTACTTAAGTTGGTTGATGAACTGTGTTAATAGTCAACGTGATATCTGGTTAATCTATATTTAATTTTACATTATTTAAGCCTTGTCAAGAATCAAATCCCTTGTTAGGTTATGTCATTAGCGTTTTCATTTTTGATAAGTTCTTTGGATCTGTCAAAATCAAAGAAAATGTGGGATCCAGTCAGTGCCCCTTTAATTTTCTATTTTCAGTATTTTGTTGTTGTTTCTAATAATACGGTGTGTAGATTTTGTGGGTACTCGAACAGCCATTTTTAATTTTAGAACTTTAAAAACTTTGAAAACCTCGGCAATAATGGTCTGCCTACTTGCCAGAAACTGCCAGATTTTACCAATTATATTTTTTTATATGAAATTTTACAATCTTTTGGGCTAAAAATGGTAGAAATATCTAGGTTTGGGAAGTAAACGCAAGGTTTTTACTTTAGAATTATTGTGTACTATGCTTTTTAGTGACAGTTGAAATTAATGGATCCAGAAGCATTATCTTTTTTTTTTCAGGTGAAGAACTCTCATTCTGAAGAGTGATTAATTTATTTTGATTTCCAAATTTTGCTCATTAATATTTTGACTGCAAAACTGCGAAATTTAACTAAGGAGTCTTATTCTTGTATCTGAGATTGCTTAGATTTAATTTACCTGAAATTACTTAGAAAATTCTTTTCAAATTATGTGAAAAACGTGTAAATCAAACAGAATTATAAATGCCACAACAGCAAAATGTCAAAATAAATCCATTTCACGTTTCGTCGATAATTTAGACCAATAAAACTTGATTAATGAAGAAAAATACTGTTTTCCTTACTTCAACGTTTACAAACATTGTACCTACCTATATACGAGTATTTCATTATTTATTAATCCCTTGTATCACTTTTAATTACAGAAACATATCTAATTGATTTTTTCTTTTATTATTTTTTTTTTCTATTTCAGATATCAATCTGTGATGACTATAGCCTGCCCATTGATTTTGTGAAAAAACGACCGTCCAGTTTCGATCCATGTTTAGCTGAAGCGATACCAAACCCGGAAACTTGGGTAGCACCAAGTCCACTCTCAGATCTTGTGAGTTCATTAAAAATACCTTTTTCTTAGTTTAGTTTTTTTTTTCAACTCTCTATTTATTCCTGAACAACTTAATATATAAGAAGTGAAAGTCGAAAGAAGGGGGATGACCTATTTCTATTTTATATATAAGGGTCTAACAACTATAAATCAGTTGGATGAACTTAACGCCGACATCTGTTCTTCTCTCGTTCAGCAGATAACGTAAATAGACAAACAGTAAACAAAGTTGCAAGTCCCAAAGGACTTGGGAAATATCAAGGAGACTGAGAAAATGATGTTTTGTGGGAGGGAATATTGATTTAAGTTTTTAGTCCTATGCAGTTTCTCCAAAATCGAAAAAAAAAATCGTTTTTTTATTTAAAAGGGTTGACATAACCCCTGAGGGATTTGAAATCGGTTTATTTAAGAATCTGGTGCAATAATGTTTGTTTGAATTTGACCAATAATTGTTGTACAATGAAGTGATTTGGATACGATTTTTATGTACACTTCCGAAAATGCATTGAATTTTTTTGCAAATATATTTTTACATTTTATTAAGACGTTGCTAAGCAATAACATGGATAATTTTTAGATAGTAACTTATCTTCTTAATAAGCCAGTGCCCAGTAAAATGTGACAGAAGAAGGCCAAACTTTAAAAAAATTGAGAAAAATGTGTATTTTTGGTGTCTGAAGAATTTCAAGTACCTTAAAAATTTATGGCACAAAGGCACAAGTCCATAGGCCGCCATATAGGACCCGAAGGTACTTTTTGTCACTGGGACTTATGTATGTCCTAAATAAATGTTGGGTCCCAAATCAATTTCTGAATATTTTCCCAGTCAAAAGGGACGAAATTCCGTTTTTTTTAATCAAAGATAGGACATAAGTCCTAAAACTAAAAATCCAAAGTGTTTATTTTCACAATTCATTCCGCACCCATACCATAATGCATTTGGTATTCCAAGAAAACTTTTTGCATTGGTGCCTCCCTGGCGACTGAATATATCCCTCCTAAGCCTAACAGAGTTGCATGAGCGGACAGGGAACCCAAAGAGGAAGTCAAAATCCTTGGAACACGCGATATTAATTCAACCTTGTTTTTTCGGAAGTTATTTCCCGTGTGAGTGGGGCGAAAGTCCCGAAATAGATTTAGAACTAATGTCGCACTAAAATGAGACAGAAGTGCTTCCGGGACTTAATATCCATGCTTTTTTTTAGGATTTGATTCTGACGGCAAAACAAAGCAGCTTAAACCAAACTTCAGCTTTGTTTGAATTTTTTCGAAGCTATACAAAAGACTTAGAAATAGATTTGGGACGTACATATGTCCCACTCAAATTGGACTTTAATTCAATAAAAACAAGAAATAGATTTGGGACATATGTTCCACTCCAGGTTCTAAAACTGATGACGGGGTTGGTGGAGGTATATACTCAGATATAGGCTGAATTTAAGTCTCTCCTTCCGTCGTCCCAATCACTGTAGCGTGTTCCAGGCGGAACTTTTGGCGATAAAAGAAGTCCTGTCTAAATCTCTTTATTCTCTGCACATTAGCTCCGTCATAGGTGTCATTACTGGAAACTGTCTAATAGGCAAGTACGCAACAAAGCTTAGAGTATTTTCTAACGACTTCTGCCGGAGTTGTATGGACGTACATGTCCTGCTCTATCTCAAAGAACTACAATGATCCTAGTGATCTGGCAAGTCATGACTTTAATAGTCTTCGCGCGCTATGTAGAAAGCTCTAAATGGTTCAACGAGTAGGAAAAAAGCTTCCTAGATTCCTGTGGTATCACAATGGGCCAACCCCAGGTCTAAGTATGTCCAGCGTTCTGCTGACAACCACATAAACCTAACCCAACCTAACCCACTCCAGTGGGACAGAATTCTTATTGGAAAAACCAAGCTCCCACCACAAATTCAGCTTTGTCGGATTTTTTTAGAAGTGAAAATCTACTTTTCATGAGCTCCTTAAACATTAAACTAATAAAAAGAAGAAATAGGTTTGGGACGTATGTCGCACTCAAATGGGACAAAATTCCATTCGGGAAAATCAAGCTCCTACCACAAATTCAGCTTTATCAGAATTTGAAAATCAATAAAAAGACACTCAAAAGTCTTTACTGAATCAAATTATTCAAGTTTATTATTATTCAATTAATTAGCTTTAATGGTAATGCACTTTATAACATCCCTGGTATAAATGTTTAACTACCTTCCCTACAAAATTAAAAGCAATAAATACTTTTTTAAATTAATTTATGATGTCAAACAACTGTTTCTCTATTTACCAAAGTATTGAAAGTACCATAAATGTATGAAGGTAATGGAAATGCACTTGCACAGATTTGTGTGTGTCCTTCATTTTTAATCGCAATGAACTAAAATTTATAAAGGATACAATTTTGCTTCTAGACGATAATATGTACATACATTGTATGAAAATGAACCAATTTCAATTATGAATGTGATTAAATTCTCAAAGGAAGATAATAAATTTAATGAAAAGCCTAGAAAAGGCTTTAGTTTATGACCGAAAATTCAAATTCAAAGTCGACCGTTGTGTCATCGTTGTGCTCGGTCGTCTCTATACCTTTTATCCCCAGCTTGGACAGAGGGGATCTTCCGAGGGTAAACTTTCAACACGGACAAATCCATTAGTGTGTGAATGTTGGCATTTTTGTCTGCCCCGGAAGAGGTCTCTTTCCTTCTCCCTCTCTCTTTCTCTCACCCTCTTTCTATCTCTCTTTCTCTCTGTAATAATAAATAAATGCATCGCCATTAATAACAAATGTATATAAACGTATAAAACGAAAATTGATGACTTGTAATTAACAACAAATATTCCGAAACAAACAAGAATCCATATAACCACCTCCACCCCCCCCTCCGTCAGCTCAGCGCCCACTTGTTTTATCGTGATGTTATCGAGTATCTGAATTCGATACTATACTTATACTTCGTAACATTTATGACGGACGACACACGACGACAACGGACGACGATGCGATGCGATGATGGTTTGACAATGGAATTGGTCTGGCCGTGGTAGTGGGATGAAAATTAATTTCCCTTTCATATTGTCACATTAACTTGATGTCATTTGTCATTCTAGATGGTCATAGATGAATGTGGATAAAGCTCATTTCACCTGCAAAGAGCATTGTGCTATCAGTATCAGTATCATCATCGTCATAATCATCAACTTCAGGGCTAGACTTGTGTAATTTAAAAAAAAGGCCCAAGTTGGGAAAGCAATAATTTTTGTAATTCAAAAATTTAATTCAAATCGAAAATGAAGTCTTTACATGACACATTGTGTCCGAATGCTGGACCTCTAACGCTTAATTGTGCCTTAGATGCCTTGTTTTGCTGAAATAATAAACTAATTTACTTACTGACCACTCGGGATTAACTTTTTTGTAGAATTCTTTGCTTGGACCCTGCGTAAATATAGGGAGTAAATATAACTCTCGACTTGCAACAAAAATTTAAATAACTATTTGTAACTCGTCAAAATTTGACAACTGAAATGGGAATTTTCACCTTTTTTTTGAAAAGTCGAACTTGGCGATTGGCGAGTCATAAAAAAGGGCTAGGTTAGGTAAGGTAACGTAAGATTATGTTATGTTATGTTATGTTATGTTATGTTATGTTATGTTATGTTATGTTATGTTATGTTATGTTATGTTATGTTATGTTATGTTATGTTATGTTATGTTATGTTATGTTATGTTATGTTATGTTATGTTATGTTATGTTATGTTATGTTATGTTATGTTATGTTATGTTATGTTATGTTATGTTATGTTATGTTATGTTAGGTTAGGTTAGGTTAGGTTAGGTTAGGTTAGGTTAGGTTAGGTTAGGTTAGGTTAAGTTAGGTTAGGTAAGGTTAGATTAGATTAGATTAGATTAGATTAGATTAGATTAGGTTAGGTAAGGTTGGTTTAGGTTAGGTTAGGTTAGGTTGGGTTAGGTTAAATTAGATTAGATTAGATTAGATTGGGTTGGGTTGGGTTAAGTTAGATTAGATTAGATTATATAAGATTATATAAGATTCAATTAGATTAGGTAAGGTTAGCTTAGCTTAGCTTACAAGAAAAAGTTTTTAAATATGCTCAGGATAATATCTGAAGAATAAATATCTAGAACATTTACAATTTGACCTTGAGCCTATTTAAAAACTTTCTTGTATAACATTCAAGATGTCACCTATAATTCCTTATATCTTTAGATTAGCTTAGCTTCGCTTAAATAAGCTTAGGTTAACTTAAATAAGGTCAGCTGAGCTTAACTTAACTTAGCTAAGCTTGGCTTAGATTACCTTAGGTTAGGTTAGAGATCGTATATTTTCAGTCCTGCACAAATGTGGAACAGAAGAGTCGTCAACAATCTTTATGAAAAGATCAAATAAGGAAATCTACTACTTATGTATATTAAAATCATTCTAGTTTGAAATGCCTTCAACGGGATTTAAAGTTTAAACGATTTCATAAAACACAAAAAAGTACTTAAGGATCAAGTTTATCAATAGTTTTTAACCATTTCTTTCTAAGAGGTACAAATTTTGTTGTACAAGGCCCAAAAAGCAATAACTCCCAACTTCTATCATCCACCCTCTGATGCAGCAGCCAAAATATGATATTTTTCTCAAACTCTCCCCAAGCAAAGAGCAATCTTCATTCTTCAGCCTTAACAATGAGTCCTGTGCGGTAACAATAGGACATTATATGGTTGTGGCTATACTTTGCCTGCCAAGTCTTCTGCCATCATGATGGTACATCCTATTTGAATGGAGCGCTTTCTGGTGGCAGTAGAGTGGAGTGGAGGTATATATAGCTGACATCAGTAATGGCGGTAGCGACGACGACGTTCAGTGGAAGCATATTTCATGTGGCATTAAAGTTGCCGCACAATTTAAATACTTTTGACAAAGCATTCTCCTATAGTAGCAGTCAGTATTCCAAGTTTGGTTGTGTTTATAATTTATGTAGGTATTTAGTTTTGGTTTGGGTGCAAACGGTGGAAGGATGTTTTGAAACTCGGCTCTGTTGCCGTATTTACCAATCGCTTATGGACCACTCCTGATACCCGTCTATAATGAACGGAACATTACTCGTGTATACAACAACAACAAAAAAAGACAAACATGAAGATGGCACATGTCTATGTACTCGCACACATCCATATTTATGACCTTAAGATTTAATCCCGGAGTTGGGAATTCATTACGGGAAAAGATAGACTCCAATAAAGAGGGTTAAAATCAGTTCCACATATATAATGCAATGCAAATGAATATAACACAAGGAGAAAGGGTGGGTGCAGATTGTAGAACATATACTCGTAAATGTTGGGGATCTGTATTTATTTCTTATTTTGTGCCATTTGCAATTTCCAGATAGTATCTTTATATTTCTTTTTTCAGTTGTCACCTGCAGATTTGGCAGAGTGAGTTATGTCTGCCTAGTGAAGTGTTTGTTGAGATGTCATTTTTTTTTTTTTATGGTAGAGAGCATTTAGCAGAAGATGAGGTAAAAGAAGTCGTAGACCAAGCACATTGCATTGGGGTGTGGAAGAAAGTCATTGGGTTGTCTTTGAAAGATATGATGAAGATGGATTTATGAGAAGGTTTTTAACAAAAATTGTCACTAAAAGTTTTTTTTTTATTTTTTTTTTTCTAGAATTTGGACCTAGTTGTTGATATCATTCAACTCAAGCTGAAAACCAACGGTATATGTTTTGAATCATTAATAACCATCAAATGTATACTTAGGTAATGTACATATCTGCATAAACTTTGTAGATATATATGTAGGTATAAAGATAGCTTTTAGTTGAATAGCCGGGAGTAAATTTTGAGAGTAGTTTTTTTATATCAGATTCAAAATTTGAATTTTTGAAAAGGGTACAACCACTATAATTCATATGTTGATTGTTAAATACAGAAAATGGCTCTCTATTATTTTCACATTTTCCATGATTCTAATTCGTGAGGCCTTACTTAACTTTGACGAAAAATCAATCAAACACTTAAAGGTGTTTATAGGCCAAACTTTAAAAAAAAAACTCCAACAAAGCTGAATTTTAGTGGAGTCTGGATACCTGGATCTGCTCTCTCAAATAAGTCGTCAAGTCCTTAAGGTCTTGTAGGGTCATTGTTTGACATAAACGCGAGATTAAAGTGTTTATTTAGAATTCTACAATTGAATCGAATTGATTTTTTCACCCAATCATCTTTCTAATATTCTAGTTTTTGCCACTTCACTAACTTTTTTACATACAAATATAGCTTGATTTCATTTAAAGACTTTTATCTGTCCGATTGACTCAATTTACAATCCAATTTAGCCACTTAGATATTTTCAAAATTAAAATCGATTTTGTTATTTTTTTTTTTAATCAACAACAACTTTGTATTGAAAATTAGGTCTCTTCGTTAACGTGAATTTCCTACAATTTTTTTAAATTCCCGGCCCTAAATAAATGTTAATAAAACCATTTGTGCGAAACTTGGTGAAAATATCAAGTTGACAAACAGTCGTATTATTTTTCGAAACTCTCAAATTGATGGCGGGTGGTACGTTTCATTCATCATTCAGTAAAACGGACTTCTATTTATTATTGTGTGAATTAGTGTTGCAGCACTTTTTTGCAGTTTCGACATTTTTGAAAGAATTGCATCATCACCTTATCAAAATGTTTCAATTTATGAATACTTGTTAAAAAAAATAAAGGTTCGGACTTGAAGGAACTAAATGTTTCCCAGGCCACAGGCTTCACTTTCAGGTAGCAAATAGTCCGTTGTCAAGGTTCAATAACTGGCGCTATAACCAATTACTTTCTGGCCGGCCTCATTTTGGAGGAAACATGGATCGATGACTATCAGCCCAGAAACCACACTAAACCGTTCATTTGTCTTGATGTATACCTAATAATAGCTCTTGAACCTCTTGGGGTAACTCTTCAGCCCAAATTCGTCGATTTCGCTTATAATGGCCATTAAGCTAGAAACGGGCATCATCGCTAAACAATTTTTTTGTCAAAAAAAAAAAGGAATCAAAAAAAAGGAATCAATTTTTATACACTAGTCCCAAAAAAGTATTCAATCCTATCGCGAAAGAAATTTCCCCGGAGTTTTTTTTTCCATTTTGGGAAATTTGCTATTACGAATCTTCTTGCGAAAATATTCCTTTCAGCAAAAATTTTTCCAGGAAACTTTTTCCTCATGTCAATGCAACAATTTACCCAAGTAAGTTCTTGGGAAAAAATTATTTCGTATGAGAGATTCACGATTGGAAATATTAAGCCCTAGCGAGGTACGGAAAATTCTCCGATTTTTTTTTATCGAGGGTTGCCAAGACCACCCACACGTTATAAATTGGTAAAAATTGATAATTGCGGCAAATTTTTTTTTTTGGAGAAAACCTGATACGCAGGTTTCTTATACAATTACTTTATTCATTACAGATACGAAATTTTAAACAATTATTTTTGTATAATATTGTTGTTTAGGCTGTTTTGGTCTATTTTAATCTGAATGCAAATAAAAGACTTTATTTCATTCTTCTACACAACGTTTCGTAAGTATTCCTTACTTCTTCAGGGGCTCTTTTATTTAATCAATTTTTTTAATATAACATGAAGTCTACTACTATTTTATTGTAACGTCCCGACGGAACTGACATAAATCGAAATAAATTAACAAAAAATTTACCCGATTTGCAATTCCAGCATAGTTGAGGTACATTAGAAATGAAAAAAGCATTTATGTATTTTAAAACTTTGAATAAATTCTTTTTTAAATTTGCTCTTCTTCACATACAAATCTGGAAAGCCTACGAACAGGGTTGGCCGAATTAACTACACTACATTTTCTACATCATAAACTACTCGTAGTTAATTTAATAAACTACACGTCTTATTTTCTACAAATTGTTACGTTTTCATATACATACATACAAAGTAAATTTAGAGAAATAATAAAATTTCAATAAAAATTTGAACATTTAACTCAAAATTCAAGCTTCAAAGTTACAACTGACAGATCATTTGATATTTGAAACTAAGTTTTCTACAATTTGTTTCATTAACTACATTTAACTACGTTTAACTACATAAACTACGTAGCAAATGTGAAAAATGTAGTGGCCATCCCTGCCTACGAACACTTCTCCTTTTTTGTGTCCGTTTTATCATCTTCTTCGTGTTCTGTTTCCTCAGACCAGTAAGAACATAGCATGAACGCAATAATTTTGTCTATTCCCCTGACGTTTCGCCCTCTTTCTCTACTCGGCGTTACACTTTTTTAAAATTCTGTTGATTTTTTCACATTGTTAGTAGGTATGCCTCCGCTTAAACATTTCTAATGTTAAAAAACACGAATCAAAAAAAAAAAAAAAAAAACAATCAAATTGAACAAGGAATGACACTTATGTATATCACAGCTTAATGCTCAGGTTTATTTTTTAAGGTCAAAAATACTTGCCGTAAAATTTTTTAGCAATTAATGAAAATTTTATTATTCTCAAAAAGCTTAAAAAAAATTCAGTAATTTTTTTTATATATGGCTACCTTTGTGTAAAAACAATTTCAGAAACATGGTTATAACTGGGTATTTCCCATGGGATCATTTTTTGATTTTCGATATTCTCAAAATCAGTTCAACTGATTTTAATATTCTTTCATGTAGATTATTTTTAAAGTTTATTGTACCATTTTTTTTTTTTGTATTTTTTTCAAAATTGACTATTAAATTATAAAAGTAGTTTTTTTACATTAGGCGTGTTCTTTGCAAGCCCGGGGGGAATTGGTTGAAAAAAAACGACAGCTGGGATTAGCGACGCCATGACAGTACATGGAGTCTTCATACAAACTATCTATAACATGATATGCAATTCATGCCGGTAACACAGTTTTTCGGTGCGCTTAAGTTAAACCCCGAGAATTCTCCGGGATTAGTTGTTGTTGCATTTAACATGTTAATTGTTCAGCACCGACGTCGTTTTTTTCATCCAATTCCCCCCGGGCTTGCAAAAAAACACGGCTATTATCTCTAGCGAATCTTAAACAAGAATTATTTTTGCAACCAAAAATAACCTTACCATACCATACAAGTCTATAAAAACCCTTGAGGAATATTTAATTTTTCTCAAAAAAGGACTCCTACGATTTTGATTTAAATTTTTATGTGAGCTAATTTTAGTCACCTATTGGACAAAAAATTGTAATAATCCATTATTAACGGTATCTTTCATAGAATATTTTTTTTTGGTTTTTGACTACCTCATAGAATCGATTTTAATGAAATTTTTTACGCAAGAACTTCTTATAATTTTTAATAATATTGCATTTCAAAATTTAAAAAAAAATAATTTTGGATTGTTTTAAAACGAAATTCAAAATTTTCCATATTTCGAAAATAAAAGAATGATTTTTTTCAAAATAATTATTTAAGTCCGCATTAATAAATAAGTACTAAAAAATGACGTACCAATTTATTGTTCTTAAAAATGTTTTTAAAATTGTATGCCTATATTAAGATCATTAAAAAAAAAAAAACACTCCGGCGATGTTTAAATTTTTTAAGTGAAAAATCGAAAAAATCATTCAATCATCAATATTCTCAATAGCTCTTATACATTTTTTCTGTATGCAACGTTTTTATTATTCCCTTCAATCGGTACTTTTTCATGTTTTTATCTCAAAAAAAAAATTGACTCACTTAGCTTTAAAAATACCTTCTTTATCGAGTATAAATGCTTAAGCTTCGCTTCTCTTTTAAGCAAAGGAAATGTTTTGTGTCATCGAAAATTTAAGTGACTAACAAAAGTTTAAAAAAGGCCACTTTCTTTAAATAGAAAAAAATAAAAAAAATAGATAACAATATTTCAAAAGTATATTTTGAAGTTGTGTCCTGCATTGCTGACAAAAGAAAAGTGCCCTATTGTTAAATATCCTTATCATTAGACAACATCTTTAAAAAAGAGAATAATGTCTATATATTTATGTTCAAAATACCTCAAAACTTGTCTGAATCATCCCTTTTCGATGACTGGCTGCAAAGTTAATACAAATTGAAAAATAATTTCCAAATCCAATTCAGCAGACAAATAGGTATTTTTCGCTATAGATACCCCTTACATAAGGAAACATTTGAGGAAAGGATAATCCTCTTGCGAGTTAGTTTTATCGTCGAGTAACAGGTACTAGATATACCTACCCAATAATTTTGGTTATCCTAGACGACCGACAACGACGACGCACGACACACTATAGCTTATATAACACATTCCGTCTTTCCATCTTGATAAAATATTTATTTTTGATTATCAATGAGAGGCGTTATTTTTTTTTTGAATGCGCTTCCTTTTTGATTCCATTGAAATTAATAAAACGAAAGAAGTCAGCTTTGATATGTGTGTGAGGGGGTTCCACTTCAGAATTCTTTAACATTTTCTAACAGAAATGGCACCCCGTTTAGAGTAGATATTCGGGCAAAAAAAAAAAGAAAAAAAATCTTGAAAGGACTTAAAAATATTTTGTACACACAAACAAAATTACATGTATATAATAATAAAGGACGGGCAATTGTGAAAAGAGAGATAAAATAGCAATAACTGTGATGTGGATGTCTGATCCACAAGTTAAAAAGGGTGGTTGTATGCGCTCGCTTAGCCCGGAGCTACATATATAGGAATCAGATTTGGTGGCAGACACATCCGCATCACCCTATAATATCCTCGTCATTGGCGATATGATGGAATGAAGGATATTTAAAAAAAGAAAATTTCACCACGGTAACAAGAACAGCAGCGGATTTACAGGAACACAAAAAACATTAAAACCTTATTGCGGCTGCAAATTTAGAAGCTATAGGTACCGGATCCATAAAATTGAGTTGAAATCTCAAAAAGACACTAGTTGACATTCGTTATACCAAGTAGTCTGGGATGTTGATTTTCATCCTAGCGGGTGGATTTCGGTAGGAAATTGTAGGTCCCCTCCATTCCTGCTTAAGCCTAGTACATACTTGTGAATCACGTCGTGAATCCATACAAATTTGCATTTTTGTTCACCCGTGAGCGTACTCGTGAAGCCATGACAAAAAGTGGAGAGTTTTCGTTCACGAGCGGTGAACTATATTCACGCCAAAAGGTACGGGAACTCTTTGATTTTTAGTGTAGCTTTGACAATTTGACCATAAAAGCTGCAAAAGTCAAGAAAATTGTGTCAAAAATTCACTTTCTCCACTGATGGTTGTTCACTTCACGAGGAATTATGTACAAGGCTTTAGGAACAACACGCATATAGTAATAGTTGAGAGTTGTAAGCCACTAAGTAAGGCGCTGCGCTGGTTCTTCACGAACTGTCGTGGTACATGAAGATTATAGTTTTGGAAATAAGAAAAGATCACTGGGGGCTAGATCTGGACAATATAGGAACGTTAATCATCTGACACGAAAATTGACAAGGCTGACTGCGGGCGGTTGCATTTTCATTCTAAAAGAGAGCTGTCTCGCCATAACTGAGATTTCTTTTTGGGAATTGGAAATTGTTTGACCTTGAGTAGAAACTCCAAATTCAACAAAATTCAGTTGGAAAAAAAGTTGGCTGAATGTAGAGTTATAGAGCCTTCCGTGCTCTTTTTTTTGGCGTTCGAACATATTACTATAATAATCGCGGAAATTTAAAGAATTTTCAAAAATAGAAAACTAAGTTCTAAAAGTATTCAATCCGCCCCTGATGGTTACCAAATAATATCAAGCGTGCAGTTCATGAAGAGCAAGAGAGACCACTCAAAAAAAGAAAAAAAAATTCAAGTTCGAGTCATAAAAATGAAGTAGGCTTTTTTGCAATGGTGCCTGTGCCTGTCTTGATGGTATTTGGAACGAGCAATGTTTGTGGACTATGGTGGTTTGGTTTGGTTAGGATATGATTAAGGGTAGTGACGAGACGGTGAGGCTTTGGTTTCGAATTCAGATTATTTTGTATTTATGCAGTCTGCTCGTCTGCCGGGATGATATCGTATATATAGTGGCAGCGCGGCGGCAGGGTTTGAAAAGTATTCAAATAATGCAAAGAATTTTTTCATTATCCAAAATATTATTACTTTCTATAGTACTATATAGAAGCAGGACGTTGCAGACGCCACCGTTGCCGTTGCTATCGTCAGTATACTTATGATTGAACTTGAACTGCTTTAATTTCTTGCTATACTGGTTAACTTAAGCGAAACTCTCTAATTAGATTTATCTAAATCGTTCACTTGGCTTGACTGAGGGTAGTTGTAGTTGAATTTGACTTAAATGATGGCGGACCTATAACCTACTTGAAGCATTGAAAACAGGTATATGCGAGGGTGGTTTTGTATATAGACGCATATATATATATGTGGCTCTCCCCCTTACAATGGTTATATCATGTTACATCAAGATATTATATGACTCCTTAATTAAAGTGTTGATATAAGTTAGTATAAATATTTGTGTTATCTACTTAATTTTATTATGACTTTTTGATGAGACATACCTATTCGTATCTATATAAGTTGATAATTTAGACATAATCGACAATTGCGTTGAAAGTTATTTTTAATTTCAGTTGTTGTTTTTTCTTTCTGTTGAAATATTAAAAATAAATATTAAATACTCAAGGTAGGTGTTAATTCAGATATCACTCAAAACTTTTTCATTCTTAAAATAATTTGATTTCCATTAAAAATTTGCCTCGAACTTAAGTTAATGAATTTAGGCGAACTAATATTCTGGATAACCTCCGTCGGCTGCGAGTTAGTCCAAACGCACTAATCACTGTGCCAAGGGTTAATTTATAGTAAAGTTTAGGAATTAAAGGTAAATGTGCCTCTTTGTTTTTTCATTTTTAATAACTGGCGGGATATTAAGAATTTTAGGGTTTCGATGCAAATAAATTACAGAGATACTTTCTTTACCGGCACTACACGTATGTGGAATGCTTTACCTTACTCTATTTTTCCCTCTAATTGTGATAATCAGAAATTCAAAACCAATATGAACTGATATCTTCTTTTTAAACCATATCCTATTTTTCTAACGCTCGCACTGTGTTTTTAGATGTTAGCGTAGTCATAAGTCATAACCTCGCGAGAATTCACCTTTATTTTATGCTCCCAAAAGATCGAATTAACCAAATTAAGTTTCCAACAATTAAAATAACGCGAATGTAACCAATTTTAGGAAATCGATCTTGAACGATCTTATGTGTGTGAATTTTATTCACCGGAATTCACTTAATTATATAATTATTTCGTGAATAAGGCAATTAAAACAATTTTAAACAGGTTATGGAAATTCTTGCTCATGAGCGTTCATATTTTGTTCGAAAGTTTTCAAAAACTCTCCAGCGTGAGTGTGATTAAAACTAAAATAAAATAAAAAGCACGACCGGGTCGCACGAACTTACTGTTTAAACTGAAAAATTGTTTAAAAAACAATATAGTTAGAAATAAAGTTATTAAACAACCGCTGGAATTGTTTTGACACGAACGCGATGTACCTACACCAGACAAAAAATTTTAAAAACGTTTAAGCTGTTTTTTTAAAAAACTTATTTTTTATACATATGTACATACATACATATGTATGTATATAAAATTTTGTATTATTATTTTTCTTAAATATGTTTACAAAATTTTATAATACAAAATTAGTTAATTAAAAAAACCGCAGTAATATGTTAACTTAAAAAAATTATTTTGAAAAAAAAAAATAATGTAGGTACCTACACGTTTTCGAAATATCGAATTTAAAAAAATAAATTTGAAATTATTAAAAAAAAAACCAAAAATTTGTTGTTTTGAAAATTTTGTTGTACAATATTATTCAAGCTTATTAGAAGCTCTTGTGTAAAAAATTTCATTAAAATTGGTTGAGCAGTTAATGAGTTAGTCGAAAACCAAAAAAAAAATGGATATTTTTGGTTATAATATATGTAATAATAATTTTCATTGAAAAAGTTAAAAGTTGCTCAGTAAAATCGGATTGATAATGTTAAAAAACTGCCGGGTGCAAAGTCTAATAAAATTCGAACTAGTCGTTTTCGAATTATTGAGAATTAAAAACCCAAAAAAAAAAATTAGGTACCTATATAAAACTTTTATACTTTTTAAAACGTTGTTTATAAAAAAATTATCAAAATTAATTGAACTATTTTTGAGAAAATCGAAAATAAAAAAATATAACCATTTTTCGGAAACTTTTTTATAAAATTTTAGCTTTTTAGTAAAAAAAATTACTGATTTTCAATTATTTTAATTATTTGCTAAAAAAATTTTATGGTACCGTTATTTATCGTCCTAAAGAAATGAAAAAAAAACGTGTCGGGGGAATGCCGAAAAAACGGTTCAAAGAAAATCGACCCAACCGTTTAGGGTACAGCTGAAAGGACAGGACAGGACAGGACAGATAGACGGACAGAATCGTAATGTCAAGTTCTGTAAAATATGGTTCGTTCCCGAATTTATCACGTGGGAACTATTGAAGATCCATTCACGAACCGTTCAAATAAGAAAAAAAAATGTCAATGTGACGCTTTTCAAAATTTTTCATTTTTTTCAAATTTTTGCTTTTTTTCAAAATTTTTGGCTTTTTTCCCAAATGTTTGAATTAACTCAAAATTGTTTCCATTTTTCAAAAGTTTTCAAATTGTCATATTTTTTCAAAATGTTTGACTTTTTCAATTTTTTTTTTAACTTTTCTTCAATTTTTTTTACTTTCATCAAAATGTTTGATTTTTTCAAATTTTTTCCATTTATTTCAAAATTTTTGATTTTTTTGAAAATTTTTGACTTCATAAACCAAACTTTAAGGATCTTTTTTCATCGAGAGGGAATATACCTGAATTTTATTTTTCCGTTCTCTCACGAATGAGATATCAAAAAAAATGGATTTAGTCTGTTCGTGAGAGAATTATTAATTTTTATAGATCGAAAATATATATATATACTATATTTTTTATGGTTCGTGAGAAAATCGATAAAGAATGATAAAGATCCGTATTTTATGATTCGCGAGCGGTATTTTATAACGAACCCTGCTAAAGAACACTGTAGGCGTTGTTCCGGTCACTCGGTTTTACAAACAATTTCAACATAGAGAAACGGAAACCCAAAATAGACCTTCAGAAAATTAATATATAAGCACAGCACTTAATTAGATGAAGTTGATTTTAACACCGCACTGCTGCCAACGCCTAAGGTACCAATTTATTATACCTCAACCTTTGTATTTCTATATTCTTCGGCATAACTATGTGTAAAGACATTCGCTTTTGAATTTAAAAATCTTTCAAGTGTAAGGATTTCCATTTCCATTTAGACACCTCTTTCTTCCAAATTTAACCAATCTCATATATATATCATGTTGTATTAGTTACTACATATATTTTGACTTTGCTGATTATATATTCAGGCACGTTTGAAGCTCCTTTAGGTACACGATTTTCTACATTTCTGGCAATTAAACTTACAACTTTGTTTAATTAAATAGAATATTCACTAATTCACTCTGTTTCTCCTTTCTTTTTTTGGGTGTAAGAAAACGAACACCTTTCTTCCATTTTTTCGTCTTTTATCCCAGTCATCTTCCTTTTGTTCTTGCTTTTTTTGTTCTGGTTGTATAACCACATAAGCATGGTGTGTAAATCTACCCGCGATGTCAGACAAATCTGAAGAGTGGGTGGGGTGGTGGATGGTTGGTGGGTGTATTGAGTTAAAATAATAAGACTTGAAATTTTACAATTTACAAGAAAATCTCATTTGGAAATAATTAGAACAAAGTGCTGGGCATTTGGCTAGCTATGAATTTATATATAGTGACTGGTGCGATAATGGTATTCCAACACAACTCTCCCGATTTACATCATCAGGATATTTTATTAAGCAGAGTCTGGGGGAATTATTAGATTATTGTTAATTATTGACATTGCCCTCGAGGTTGAGAAGCGAGCTTAATGGTGAGTGCAACGCATTTAGTGATTAAGAGAAGTTTGACAGTGAAGAGGAAATATTTTTTTTTTTTCAGGCTATTTTCGCTAGGGGAATTTTGTTAATTTGCTTTAAAAAAACAGGAATCTTTAAAACGAACAAGCTTAACAAAGAAGTTAACAGAAATTATTAAAGATTCTGAATTCAATTGAAGTAACAAAATTTGATGAATATTTTAATGAATGTCAATGACTGTATATCTGTATATCAGGATTATGGTAATTTTCAGCTTTAGAAAAATTTTCGTTACTGGTTGTCCTCATTTGCATTTTAGGAAATGGGAATTATTTCAGTTCCTCTAAGTCACCGGCCGTGGACAAAATGTCTAGGAACTTAGATGGATACAATTACACTATTTTCCGATTGGCTGGAAATAAATTTCTCTGAAAAGGAAAGTACAAACACGTAAAATTTGTTAATCAATAATGATTTAATTAAAATAATATGTATTTAACATCCACTATGGTTATGATATTTTTAAGCATCATCTTTCATGTTCCAAATGGAAAGGGAATTGTCCATTTTTGACCAAGAGTGTTAAGAAACGAGTCTGGTATCAAATGAAAGCTGACGTGGAGCTTGTTATACTGGTGAAATATTTTTAAAATCGTTCATGGGAAAGTCGAGATATTTGAGTTTGAAGTTGCCGACTTTAAAATAAAGATTTCAGTTTTTTTTTTTCAAATAATTTTTCATAACCTGCGAAATAAACGACCTAGAAAATGATATCAAATGAAAGGTATAAACTATGTCTATGTGTCTGTACCAAAACTATTTTGCTATGTTAAATACATTTTGAGATATTAATTTGTATAACTTCTTTAAAAGCAACTTTTTTTTCACGGTCTTTGGCATGCCGATATATCAAAAAATTCAGTGAAGACATGTATTTTTTTTAACACAAGTGAAAAGCTTATTTTATTTCCTTTTATTACATATAAAATTAAGTGTTCTCAATCAAATTAATATTTAATTATTAACAAAACATTCTTCAAAATGCACCTAATTATGCATATAAACCAGAAAAAATAGATTCTAGGTTATAAAAGTAGTTCATTTCCGATTTTCCGAAACATAATGACATGTGATTTTTGATTTTGGATCCATAGAGACTAAAACCAAAACGATACGACTGAAAACAAAAAAAAATTAGTCCTTTTTACGAAATTAAGACTTAATTTTCATTAAATTGGCATTTTAATTCACAAAACACAGGGGCCTGATTCCGTAAAACGAAAACGACCAAACGATATCGTTTTGGAAATAGGTGTCCTTATCTTTCTCTTTAGATGTGATAGAGATGGGTATTGTCAAACAATATCGTCCGATTGTCTTCGTTCTACAGAATTAGGCCCCAGTTTTTTTTAAATAATATGCAACAAAAAGCTAAAAGGTGTAGGTTGAGTCAAGACAAGAAAAAATCATATGGGAGTGGGTCTACCTCTTAAAAACTAGAAGACATTAAAGCATTTGGTTTTCAGTGTTTAACTAAAAATCAATAAGATCATTGAATATTAAAAACAAAAATACTACTTAATAACGTAAAACTTCGAACAAAAAGTTTTAACAAATTTTTTTTTAATTTTTTTATCAAAATTTTGAGTTTGAAAATTCATTTTTCCAAAAGTAATCACTAAAACAATTTAATTTTAAAATAGAATCAATAGATGGATTTCTGACTTGGAAAAAAGGTATAACATGGAATTGTAAGTCTTACGGTTGCTTTTAAATGATTTTTTTTTCGATTTTAAGTACTTACACCCCTAAGCTTTTTGTCGCATATTATTAAAAAAAAAACAGTATTTGTGATGAAATATGTCAATTTAATGAAAATAAATTCTTAATTTCGTAAAAAGGACTACAATGATTCAGGGCTCATTTCTGACTTCGTATGAGTGCAATAGATTTTGATAAAAATGTACACAAACGCCCCCAGTACTTTGCCCCAGGGGTAGGTACATACATACCTACTTTTAAAGAAAATAACTAATATTGTAAATTTTCGACGTGTTGCGCTCTTCTGTGCTGTTGCTTGGCAAGAATGAAAGGAGTATCTATACTTATCAAAAGAAGAATTTTTCATTAATTTCTGAACCTACTTCTTTTCCACAAAAATTATTTTTTGATGAAGAAAAACTATTCTTATCAAGTCATATTAAGCGTTTTTCTTGTCTGATGTATTTCAGTAGTATATAGAATTGGTATTATTTAAAAAACCTTCTTATATAAACAATGCCAGGCCACGGGCAAAAAACACCCTGTATTTCAGATTTAAAAAAAAGCATACAATAACTTCATTTTTATCGCGACGACTTACTGAATTCTTTTAAAATACGATGGAATTAAAAACTTAGCCCCCAAATGGGTCATAAGTTCATAATTTATTTTTTAAAAGATGGAAAATAATTCCATTTAATATAACTTTTTAAATATCAATACAAATGTATTTAAAACAAAAAAATTTCCCGACTCGTTTTCTTGGAAAATATTACCTTGGTTGTTCCGATTAGCGGGTTAAATGAATTTTAACTCCTTTTTTTGGTCCTCTGTACCGAAATTCTAAATAAAAACTATTCTTAAAAAACATCTGCTGATTCACGAGATAAATCTCAAGCAAGTTTGAAGCTTTCTTTAACGATTTTTCGAAAACAAACATAAAATATTGTTTAACCTTCAAATATTTTGTTTTATCTAAAAACAAAAAAAACAACAACGAAACTTGCTCATTAACTAGAATTCCAAAATTAATCACCCGAAGACTTAAGTGGATGTCTTTATTTCTTATTTTTTGTTTGTTTTTGTTTTCATTTCAGGTAAATTTTATAGAACCACCTTCAGCTGCTCTAGGAGCTTCTGCTACTGCTGCTTCAGCTCCACCACCGCCACCACCGCCAACATCATCTTCAGCTGGAAACGTTAATACAACCACCTCTACTCACTTACAATCTCATCAGCCATCACAACACCGATCACATCATCATCCTCCGCTCCCGAATACTATAAAACAAGCATCGGTTAAACTAATCGAGGGTTATTCCGACCCCAAGGATACAAAGCGACCAAAAAAAGTCTACCACAAGAAGAGCAAGCCTCGCAAGGAACATAAACGCAGTAATTATAGTTCGGGTAAGTGGATTCATTCAAGCTACATAATATTATACATATGTATAGTCGAGCTTTAGCTGGACAAAACGATTATGCACTTAAAACGAAGGAATGGGGTTGTAATTGTATATTTTTTTCATTTCATTTCTGTTTTAATTACGCCATGTATAATATGTATCATGAAAATGTTGTGTAGCAGTCTTCCCGTCATCGGCCGTCGGGAAATTATAGCAAACGTCCATTTTGTGTTGTCCTTTGGTTTGTTGATAGCATATGGCACACGTCATATCAAATCAACTCCTGTTTGAATTCAAAATTCTGACCGCACTCGAGCACATGTGATGCCCAATCAACCCCTCCATATTGAGCATCAGCCATTGAATTGTGAAGCTGTTATTGCTTTTATCAAAAAGCCTAGAGTCTGAGAGACACTATGGCATTGAAATGGCAGCCAGAGTGCTCTTCCAAGAGTCTGGCAATGCATGTATGTAGCATATGTTGGCCCATCACTAATTGAATAGAATCAATGGGTTGCTGTGATGTTTCTATGGAAATAGATGACTGTATGATGAGCTTGGTAAATTGATATAGAAATATTCAAACAAAATATGCCGAGTCGTCAAGAATTCAATGTCAGTTCATTCGTTAATTATTTCATATCTTTCGAGTTGTATATTTGATATACACTCTAGGCCATTTAAATATCGACACATGGTTAAGAGGCTGTCAAATAGCTATGTTAAAAGGATGATTCTCATTCTGATATAACCCTGTTTCTATTCGTTGTGAATAACATCCAAAACAATTTATATTTTTGGCTCCTTTCAAAAAGCTCTTTTCCTGGGAATAATCCACTATCCACATAACATGGCAGTTTACCTAGTACCTAACATAAATATAATCAACTAAAAACTTAATTTTAATAACTTTTAATTTTCTTTCCTTTTCACAGATTCGTCGGCACCGAAGTCATCGGCTGATGAAGACACTAATTCTGTTAAAGCTCCTGAACTTAATTCACCCGATAGTATTTCAGAGGACTTAGTTAGACCCCTGCCACCGTTACACCGAAGCCCTAGAAAATTAACAACCCTTAGCTCCGATGCCACTGTAAATAGCAAACGTAATCCATCGCCATACTACTATTCAGATCTCTTAAAGACTAAAGACACCGATAAGGAAACCAAGCAGAAAAGTCGTCAATCTACTGCATCTGAACCTCCGCAATTAACTCAGCAACCTGTAGTTGCAGGTGCATATAGAAAAAGTACCAGTCTCGATGTACCAGAGGTAGAACGTGAACAGCCTGAAGGTGCATCTGAAATCCCCCAGCAGCTTACCCCGAAGCGGTACTCATTTACTGAGGAGGGTGTCCGTATAATACGTTGCACTACACCTTCGACTAGTACTTCGGATGATTCCGATTGCAGCGAGTGCCAAAAGCGTCGTGAATGGCATGCTAGGGCATTGGCGCTTGTGCGACAAACTTGCAATATTCAAAGTGTTAGCGGACTTGTTGATAAAGTCGAACTTCAACTGCAACCGAACCAATTTATACCGCTTGAGAGTGAGTTGCAATCGATGCCGCCACATAGACTTCTAGGGCCAGCAGTTTGCGCCTGTGCCGCACCCACTATTGGAGATGATTTAGACGAATATTTTCGGCCACGGAGCATCTTCTATGTTCATCCACAGGGTGTGCATGAGTGTGCTGATTGTTCGGCATCTACAAACAACGTAAATAATCTTAATCTTACTGAAGAACAACAAGTAGTTTCAGCGGAACAAGAAGACGAAGGTGAAATGTCGGGCGGACGAACACGTCAGTTTTATGAAACCGCTTTCGATTGCAAGATCACAAAATCCGATGATGATTTGGATGAAGTTGAGCGAATAACAAATCATTCTGTATTGCTACAAATTGAAAATGGCAATAATATTCCGAAGCCAAAGCCGCCTTCAGAGCGCAAGACCAGACTTGAAGGCAAACGCCTTAAGAATTCAAAAAATCAAGCAATTCAGGACAAAACAAATGCCTCAGCGACAACGGGTGTCAGTGGAACTGCCAATTCAAGTAGTACAGTTGGAAGTGGTGGTGCCATTGCTGGCAGTGTGTCAGCCTTATCAAATGATCTCGAGAACGTCCACATCGATCACAATACAAGCGTCGACCAGATGAACAACACAACGTCCAACTCGCAGCTTCCCATGCGCGGGTATACCCCATCGCCGCCCTCGACAGCCCCCCTGCCTATGAAATTCCCCAGCAAACACGATCGGTTTTTTATGAACAGCATTAAGAGTGCGCCTAACCTGCCCTCGTCAAATCCGGCCGCCCATCCAAGGCTCAAGGATCTCCGTCTTCCGATACAATCGCATCATCGTGCAATGCACGCTGCAGCTTCAATTGACAGCCAGAATAGTAGCTTCGCCGAAAAGTCCAGAACTCGGCCAGAACGACCACGCTCATTTGTGCTAGAGTCTGGCAGAGTTCTGGAATTGCGTAAAAGTGGCGCCAGCAGCGGTCACCACCACCATGTTGGCCATGCACAAGCGTCGTCGAATAACTCGTCACCGGCAAACGGCCGGAGACACCAGCACAATTATTCATCGACTGAAAGTATCGCCACATCGAGTAGTGGTGGCAGTATGGAGTCGCTTCGCTCGAGCACAAGCGAAGGTAATCGCAGTACTTCCAGCTCAGGGTCAAGGCACTCAACATCGTTGAGTTCACATAGCTCTGAGTCTGGCTCGAGTTTAGCGTTTCCTCTGCGAGCGCCCATAGTCATTCATTCCAAGTTGCATATCTTAAGTCCGATATCGGATAAGTCATCACAGGAGCCGGCATCCGATGCATCCGAGTTTCAAAAAAATACTTCTCCTGAAGAACAAAAAGCAGCAACGGTGGATAATAACCAACAAGCTGTTCCTGAAGTATTGCTGCTGAAAAAGCAGCGAAGACCTCCACCAAATAAAACGCTTCTTCATTTAGCCGATGAGATTCTTGGCTCGGACAGTGGAATTTCCTTGCACTCTCGTGGGGAAGATGGCAAAAAATCAGGACTTCACAAGTTCACTTTGCCGAAATTAAATTTTCCATCATCTGAAAAAACAGATAGTGGAATTGGACCTATAAGTGGTCTAGGTCTTCCACAAGACCTTCGAGATCTTCCATTTGACATGCCCAAATTAAGAAGAAGGAAAACATTGCAACAGGTAAGGTTTTCAATAAAAAAAAACATAAGGGAGGATTTTTTATGTTATTTAATATTTTTTTTTTTTTTTTTTTTTCTCAGGATACCTGTACATCGGGAAGTGCAACTTCAGTAGACTTGGGTGATCTTCCATTTGATATGCCAAAACTTCGCAGACGACTTCGTATGAACCAAACAGACATGACTAACCTGCTTGTACATAGCACTGAATCTAGTGGAATATCACAGGCCTCATCGAGTCATTCAATGCGCGATGAAAACAAGGCCATGAAATTAGGTAAGTCCGATATCAAAATTCTTATCTAACATTTAAATGTTTTCAAATACTGCATTAAAGAAAAACCGATAATATTTTATGTAAACTTCGCGTACTGTCCAAAACTACGAATTTCTACCAATTTTAGTCCAAAGTCATTTGCATACTCAAGAAGTTCATTTACAATTCGTAGAACTTCACGCACACAGACATAATATGGGCAACATTTTAAATTTAAGTCTAATTGACATAATTTGGACTTCTGGAGACCTCAATAATAATAATCTAACTTGGATGTGTCAATATTTATTATAAACTCCCCATCACAATTTCGTCCTCTTTCAACCTTTATGACTTACTTCATTCTCAGTATATGAAGAGGAAAAACTCATTAACAACCGTTATTTACTAGCGAAACAACGAAATGCACGCATCAGCAAAGCAGTGCAAACACTTGTGTAATGTGTTAAAACATCACGTAAAAACTGCTCATAAGTTAGCGAGTGTAATGGTGTCCTAACACGTTACGCAAACAGTCAGTAACCAGCAAGCAACCAACAACAATATAGCCCACAGGCTTGTCCCTGCTTATCACTCCTAAAAGGACAATAAAAGGATGAACTTTCGTGTATCATCTCATAAGTAACCAGTTGCAAAGGCTTCCTCCTCTTTTGCCTTGACCAAAAAAGGGAGGATAATAATGATGGCTATGATGATGATGATGATGATGATGATGATGACCATTTGCAACATCCATTAAACTGAAATCGTGATGTCTGTCCACCCCTAAAAAGACACACAGCAATGGTGGACATTATTATCTCTCTCTGTCTCTTTGTTGAATGCATTTCTCTAGAAAAAAAGCACGAGTATGGGGTTAATTAAAAATAAAACTGACACGTTGTGTTCAACCGTGTTTTGTAAAAGATGCTTTCATAGACATACAAACCTAAAGTTACATCAAATTGAATGTGTGATGGATGTGGTTTTTGGACATGCATCTCCACTGAATGTCGAGTGCATTTCCATATACAACCACAATTCCAACCTTGTGGTTAAGAATTCCTCTCTTACTCTCTCACACTCTGACGAATAAACCATCAGTTTTCGGTACAACGGCACTGATTCCATTTGTTTCCGACAAATTAATTAGTTGTTCGGACTTTGTACTACAAAATGTTTGCCACAAAATTAAAACAAAATTCAATCTACATAATTGATTTTTAACATGTCTGATGGATTGAAAAAAAACGATGATGAACTTATTGCACATGGACATGTGGAATAAAAGAGAAATTGCTTGTATGATAAAACAAGAACCCCTCGTTTCCTTGTTATGTTTTTTATCCAGGTAAAAATTACTTGATTTGACTGGTTAAAGTTGAATCTACTTTATATTTTGTGAATCAATCACGAGATCCAAATTAAAATGTCCACTCCCCTTAATAAAAAAAAATTACTTACATTATGGAACTTTGAATTTTAAGTGTTTAAATACAAAATTAAAGAGTATGGTCCAAAATTAGATCCGTTCGATCTGTTTCTGTGGACATAATTGCGTAGTTCAGCAAAATCAGTAGCAGAGTAATAGAATGAAAGACAAGCATCATTTCGTATACCAATATTTGGGACGCTGAACACAACTTTTAACAACCTTCATAATTTGGATTTTCGAAAAAAAGAGGCTTGGTCCAAAACGAGTTTTTTGGGTCTTAAAAGAACGCTTACCCTTGAATATTTTTCTATAAAAAAAATTTGGAGCAATCCGGAACAATTTCCAAAAATAATTAATCCAAAAAAAAAGCGGTTAACTTCACATGCTTTGCTGGCCATAATATTTATGTTATTGGCTTTATTGAAGTTTTCGCATTAGCGTTTAAAAATCATATGGGAAAAATCTATCAAACTATTTTGTAAGCTGGCAAGTTTACTTTTAAAGTAAAAATTATAAAATATTAAATAAAAAATAAAAATGAACTTTAATTTCAATTTTAATTTCTAATCCTTATTTGGTAGCAGACACAGCAATCTTCCGTCAAAATCTAACCCTAAACCTAAACGAGCCAGCCCGTTCGACCACGAAATTCGGAAGTCTGGATCTTCGTGGCATCCCCTCGAATAAGGAACTGAATTTGAATTTAATTACTGGCTTCACATCCGCCGTTGATTTAATTGACATTTCCGTTCCACTAGAGCGACAAGGGTAAGTGAACTATATAAAAACCCATCCATCAATCGTTATTTGTTTTTTTTATAAATTTTTTCTAATCAATTTCTACATCCGCAGGTGGTATCATGGTGCTATCACACGCATCGAAGCCGAGACCACCCTAAGGCCATTGAGTGAGGGCAGCTTCCTTGTACGTAATTGTGAGTCAACCAAACAAGATTACTCTTTGTCATTAAAGTAAGTTGTAGCAAAACAAGGAAATCACATTTAAATCATAAAAAAAAACACTTCTAAACTGAATTTATTTCCAGGGGCGCCAAAGGATTCATGCATATGCGAATACAACGCAACGACTCCGGTCAATATATCCTTGGTCAGTTTAGTCGCCCATTTGACTCCGTTCCGGAAATGATACGACATTTTTGCTTAAATCGTCTGCCTGTTCGTGGGGCAGAACACATGTGCTTAATAGATCCAGTCATAGCACAGCTGCTATAAGGATCCATCAGTTGAACATCATTCATCTACTTAAGTGACACATACCAGACAATACATATAAAAAAAATATATATATATAAGTATATAATATAAACTATCAACGATAGTCGATGAAGCGATAGTAAAGTGAAGGCGAAACTATAAGGTATATAAATTAAACTATTATTATGGAAAGCCATTAATGGATACCTACCATAATTATTATCATGCATTGTGAGAGACTTAAAAGCTCTGTTTAAAATTAAGTTTGTTGATTAATTTTAGTTTTGACCTTCCGACGATTGGTCTCAAAGACCTTGGTCGTGCGGATCTACTCTTACGTAAGCCATGTGTTGTGGTAAATTTTGTGATTTTAGTTTTTATTCTATTTGCACTATAAAAGAGTGAAGGATAAAGGTTAATGAATGAGGTTTTTTTAAGAAATGTCAGTACCTACCACCAACATATACGTAAATTTGTTATCTTTAAAAAATAGGTTATTAAAGAAAAAAAATTATTAATAAGTAATACATGAGTTTTTAATACGAATAATTAAAGATATTCTCTAATCATCTAAACTCTAAAGACATGGGATATAAATCGCGAAATTAAAATTTTTTATTATTTATTTGCTAAATGAAACTAAGGTTTTCGTGATTCAATTAAAAAAATTGGGCGTTTTTGTAAAACTGGTACTTAATACTTTTAGTGAATTTATTTTAGAATCAAAATATATCGTGAATACAGCTCAATGTTTTAATTCATATCAAAGAGAAAAGTTTAAAATTATTACAAAATCCAACATTCTGCGATTTGCATTTTGTTTTCCAGACGGGGTTTAACTCGCCGGTCTTGCCAGGGTCGTTTTAAAGAAAAACACGAAACTTCAATTTAAAAAGGTCATTAGAACCTCAAAACAAAATCTTTATTTAAACAATTTTTAAACATAAATATACCCGTAATATTGTATTTTATATCATTTATACCTATATTTCGAGTATACTAATATAAATCTTACATTTGACAAATAAAGTTAGATCGGCAGGTTCTACGCTCTGGTGGCTTTCGGAAAAGGCAGGCTCTGGGATCAGCAGATTTAGTGCCACTGCTGGCGTAATAATCAGCAGGTTGTACGCCCCTGATGGCTTTTGGAAACGGAAAATTCTGGCACTGGTAGGATCAACAGATTTAATGTCCCTGGTTGCACGTTCTTCCCTGGTATCACGTCCTTCCCTGGTGGTATTATGAAAAGCAGACTTTCCCAATGGTAGATCAACAGATTTAATGTCCCTGGTTGCACGTTCTTCCCTGGTATCACGTCCTTCCCTGGTGGTATTATGAAAAACAGACTTTCCCAATGGTAGATCAACAGATTTTATGCCCCCAGTGGCCTTTCGATCTGCAGGTATAATATGTTCTCGAAGGCAAACACGGTCTGTTTGGTAATGTAAAATTTCTTCTTCTCCACCTTAAGAACCAGTTTTTCAGTACTGAGTTAGCTAACCTTGCGCCTACGTATAAACTAATTATTATAATTTGCTATTTCAGCATATAAATATCGTCGGATAAATACGTAAAACTGCTAAGTCCACTTTGGAAAACTGTGAGGAGACCAAAAAGCATAAAAATATTGTATAAGGCTCCCTACAAAAACTGATTTTCTCTTCAAAATTCTGCAACAACTACGATACATTAAAAGTGATTTAAGTAATTTGGGCAGAACGTGTTTAAGAAAATGGCATCAAAATCTCCATTTCAGTATCGTCAAAAATATCTCTTCGCCTTTTCCAGAGTTAAAGCACTAAATTTAGTTGTTTAATTTAACTCGATATTTCAATTGACTAAAATCATGTTTTATGAGCTAACTCGAGTTTTACCCCGATCCTCTATGATGATATCTTCTCTTCTAAGCCTTATTCAATATTTTGAAAAATTTCTACTTTGAAAGATTTTAAATAGATAAAGTGAAACTTAATACATTTTAAAAAGACTTTAGTATTTTACCAGTTTAAAGATTATCCATTACTTGCTGACATGCTATAAATTGTAAATTGATTTCAATCTAAACTTATCTACATATTACTTTTTCGAAAGTTTGTTTAATTTCCAACTTATTTTTTTAATTTAAACTATGAACAATTTATTAACGAATTCTTTAAAATCTGTTTAAATTGATTCCTGAAGATGATCAATTTAAAAAAAAAAATGGAATTGATAAATGACTTAAAATGTCTTATTATTGTATACAAAATTTATTCCTCAATTTACATGTTTCAAATACATATCCACATTTCCATTTTATGTATACTTAATTTAGTGACACAAAAAAACCTCATCTTTATGCCTTTCGTCCAACCACGCATATACTAACTTTGTGCAATCTAATTTTATTTAAAAAAAAATAAATAAAGAAAGAAGAAATAATTTATGTTAAACAATATATTTCCATGTGCAATAAGTTGTGCTAAATTTAAGTTATAAATATATATTATACATACATTAAATTACGAACTAAAAAAGTTGCCAAAAAATAACATATACATAAACATACATATATATTTAGAATTAAAAAAAACAGCAAATTAAACAACAACAAAAAAGAAGAGTGTTCATTTCAGAAAAAAGGAAATTAGAACCGACAAAATAATAATTATATTTATATATACTATATATAGTATTTTTAATTAGAATTTGTGAAAAAAAAACAAATATGAACGCATAATATTAAGCTACTAAAAAAAAAACAAAACAACAACAAAAAACATGAAAACTAATTGATAAACGTGAAATTTAATATTAAATAATATTAATAATAATTTAATATAAAAAAAAACAATTATAAAACTAAACCGTTAAAAGAAGTAGCAATAGTGATATTAGTTTATGTAAGGGCATATAAATAATAATACAAGAACATACTATGTACATATAATATATTTAAACAAAAAAAAGAAAAACGCAAAAACTATGATTATTGTTATTCATTGTTCATTTTGATTTCATAATTGTGTCTGTAAAGTAAATTTAAGCAAGCAGTAGTTATCAAATGTGACAGTAGATGTTGATTAAATATTTTAACTGCTGTATTATTTAGTCAATCTATCAAAAGCCACCCTCAATACATAAAAACAGACTATTGACATGACATATGAACATACATATATACCTAGCTTTGGCTTTCAAGTTTGTTAAGTTAGTTTTTGATTTTTAGAAAGTTTTTCGTTGTTTCTGGTTTTTTTTGCAATCGCGGGGGGGAATGGTAAGAAAAAAACAATGTCGGTGCTAAACAATTTACTGGCTGAACACAATGGATACGGAGTTGCAACTGGAAGCTGCAACTGAATAGCCACACAAATCACACAAATGTTACGAACACAACGCAACGCAACTGCAGTCGGTGCTGCAAAGGTTCACCAAATTTTAACTTTTTCACGTGCAGCACTTTTGACGTTTCAATTTAATTGAAGAAAAAAAGAACCGGAAAAAATATTGAAGTTTTTAGTGCTCATTTGTGTCGCGAAAAAAAGTATTAATTATTAAAAGAAAAATATTGGAAATAAAAAAAAGTGAATAATAAACTCGTGGTTATTTTTTTTTTTTCTTTAAAATATATAAAAAGCTGTAGGTACAGCTCATTGTGGGCAGATAAAAAAAACGAGGTACGACATTTTTTGAAAGCAGTTGCAGCTGCAGCTCCGATTCCAGTTGCAGCAGGGCATTGTGTTCAGCCAGTTACTCGGGGCTTGTTATAGATAGTTTGTATGAAAGCTCCATTTTTTTCTGGTGGCGTGGCTAATCCCCGTGTGGTTTTTTTTTTTTTTGAACCAGGGATTGTAAAAAAACACCTATAATATGACGCGCGCACAGTAGTTTGAGAAGCTTTTGCCTGCCACATAGAGTTCAATTTTTTTTGTCAAAAACAGTAAAAATGGTTTCAGGATTAGTGATTTTTAAGGACAGTTTTTGGGTTAGTTTTAAATGCGGTTTTTATATTGAAAAACATTATATTTTAAATATGCTTTTGAATATAAAAAATTGTTATAATTATGGTTTTTTTAAGGGGCCGGAGATAGGGAACTGAATTTATGGGTGTTTCCTATTGTCGGGCCCACGGCCGATGATAGGAAATACTTTTTTTTTGAGAAAAATGCAAAATATGAATAACTGAGCTATAACAGCAACACCAGAGCAAAAACTGGCGTTGAAAATCCATTAAATCCAGTCTTCGGCCCGCAATTTTCAAGAAGAACTAGGCGACCGAATACTGGAAATGTGTGTCCTAACTTCGGCCATCACATATAAAAAAAAAATTCTTGTTCCAAGTTTAATTAATTAACCGCCCGCTTACAGCGAATTTTGTTCCTTCATTTAGATCCATTCAAGATGAACTTTTTTTTTTAACGGCCACATAGTTTCGTTTTTACGAAACTGCGTTGTTGTTCGATTAATGTGCCTATTATGGTTGACCATATAACTTAGTTCATTTGAGGCCATCACACACTGTATTAAACCCCAAAGTAACTTATGCTTCAATCGCACTCGGGATTAACAATGCTGGACAAAAACTATATATATTTTTGTGCGCCTAAAAACAAACCACTTATGTATTTATAGGTAATTCAGCTCGAAACAAGGGGAGGTGAGGGGAGGTGCATTTGGTCTGTTTAATACCGCACTCTTCAACCCTATTGTTTTTCCCAGGTTGAATGTGTTATGGAAATGTATCTTTTCAACTCAACTTTAAGTGTCTTCAAAAATACGAGAATACTATAGTGTGTGTGGTTGGCTAAAAGCCCAGTACTCGTAGAGACAAGTCAATAATTAAATATGAATATTTCCGCAGGCACTTTTAACTCAGTTTTAATTTTCAAATCTACTGTCACATTAAAACCTGTTTTTTGTTATACATATGTATTTACTTACTAAATTTATCAAACATTGTTCATTTATTTTGCAAACTAAACTTTAAAATAATACAAATATGATAATTATGTAGAAAGTACGCAACACTGACGGCCATATTATTTATAGACCCCAAATTAGGTCAGTCGATACAATAGCATATGCAGTTCCTAATTTGGTTCAATCGAATCAAAAAGAATGGACTGAGTTAATTAGTAAGTAACTGGCTATGCTCGATTATATCGAATGAATTCGAATGTCTCAAGTTCCGTGCTAAACCCCTAATTGAAATTTTAAATCTGGATGTAAATTAGTTGAATTTATATTAATTTTACATGGGGATTTAGGTTTAAAACTGAATTCATCGATTGAATAATATGACTGTTATATATTTATATATATAAATATTTATATATTTTTAACATCTACATATATTATAACTAACATCCATAAGGGTATTCGAAATTTAATACAACAAATTATGCTAACCATCTAAAGTAAATCAGTAAACCATTAAATCGAACAAACATAGAAATTTTATTTCAGTCAAAATGTTCCTGCATCTCTACAAAAAGTTTTTACTTAAGAATACCGCATGACTATTTTCGACGTCTGTCAGATACGAGATAATTTCAATTGAATTAAAAAAAAAACTATACTTTATCTAGCTAAGATTTAAATTTTGTTTAAACGGGAAAAGAAACCGCGGGTCTTAAGACCTTTTTCAATTCGGATTATTAATTTTTTTAGTAAAAAGGAAATCCTGATACGACGACTTGTTCAATGGATTATAGAGTTTTCGCACCGAATCAAAATTTAGATTTTCTCATCAAAATCAACAAGATTTTCCATATTTGATTTTAGATTTGATAATCTAGTAGATTGTTACAAAATCTTCTCAATACGCGTTCCCCTACAAGGCCATTAGTTCTATGGCAATAAGACAGAGTATCTTATGTCGACATAAGAGTTTTTCGGTTTATCGATTGTTAGTAGTCTACAGTTTGTGAGCTACTTTTCTGTCCAAACCCCATATTTAAATCATTACCCGTTGAAAAGTTATCTTTTAATTCCTAAAACAAATTTACATTAATTCTTATTACATATTGAAGACAAAAGTGAGTTTTCTCGAAACCTGTTTTTTAACATAAGCTACTCTGTCTTATTGCCAGGGAGTTGGTTCCATTAGCTTTGAGTTTTTGAATTTACAGGGTGTTATATCTACATAGGTTTGTTTTTTTATTATTATAAATTGGTACCACTTTTCCAGTGAAAACCAATTTTACAACTGATTTGTGCCTATTTTGGTTTACCATCTATAAACATGTCACAACTTCATAACCGGGCTTGAAAACTAAGCAAATTTATTTAAAAAATTACGCTTCACTTTAAAAACCTTATGTTCACATTAAGGAACTCAACAGAAAATCTTTATTTATTCACTGATCTCGGTTCATGTGATCAATTGAATTGACAAAGTCAAAGCTAGGCTAGACGCACACATGCAACTTTTATTTTCTAAACAATTTGGTTTCGATTTTGAGTACTATATATATGAGAGTCCGCGCACAGCTAAAAGTTGCATGAGTGCTCCTGGGCTTATAAGGCTTCTCCAAACCGCCCCGAAATATTCGGGGAGCGATAGCTATGACAACTACTCTTGAATTGCTGCAAACAATAGTGTAGTACTACCAACGACTCGTGCTCTTATTTGCGATTAAATGAGATTTGTATGGAATTTAATTCTAAGCGGTCCATATAAAATGACTAGGAAAGTATTCATGAGTACTTCGCCACCTCCAAAGGAATACGGCTAACAACGTATATTCAAATATGCGGTGCACTTAAGTCGATTTGACCTCATTTCCATTAAATTAATTTTGATATGCGAAAGTTTCGTTGTCAGCCCGAATTTTTCGCGTTGGTTCGGGAAAACTTTTTTTTATTATAAGACTGCCCAAGTTTCGCCTCCAGTAAACCTACATACATACGTACATAATTAAATAATTTCTCATAATATATCTCTAACCGCCATATTATTCACTCAATTAATCCAGTTTAAAAATTAAATGCGGGTGTAAATTAATATAAATTCAATGTAAATACATCCTGGTTTAAATTTTGAACTGGATTAATCGAGTGAATAATATGGCAGTAATAGTAATCTGAATTGAATTTGAAATTGAAAAACTCGTTAATGCTGCGTACTTTCTGCATACTTTTTTACAATGCCATCAATGCAAAACTAACTCGAAACATATTGAATGTAATTTAAAAATACAAACACAAAACAGATTAAACCAACACTCATATTAAAAAACAAACATTTTTTTACAACAAATTTAGTGGTATAGGTTTCATGTGTAAATACCTTCCCCCAGTACACAGAGTAGGTACAAAACAATAACAAATACAAACAAAAAAAACAAAAACAACCATAGAGAATCTAATTTTATTAACTTTAATCTTAAGCTTTATCTCTATCTCTTCTCTCTATCTAAATCACTTATTCACAATAGACTGGGTAAAAACAAAAGAAAACGTTTGCATTAAATGAAGATAAACAAAAGGCATTGAAATGTTAATTTACAAAAAAAATATTTACAATAAACTTATTCAACACACATTTGCAAATATATAGAATAAAAAAACATAAATATGAGAGAAAAACAATTAAAATAACGGAGAAAAAAATATGTTTTATTAAAAGCATTAAAAGAGTAAACAAAAAATAAATTAATAAACAATTCCTATTATATAAAAAAAGATGTCTTTTAATTTTATTTTATTTTGGAAATTTCAGAATCATTGGACTAAGCCAGAGTGTAATTCAATTTCGACAAAATGAATCCCTGGGCCATTTTAAGACCTATTTTTCATAACTTTCCTACCAAAATTTTTGAATTTTGATTCTGCTCGATTTTGAGTTGAAAAATATTTAGACGGCTTAATTTTTATATTTATCGTGTATACCTATTCGTGACAAATTTATTTTTCTATAGACACCACAAATTTAAAGATCAAAGCAGTATTTCCCGACTTACAACCAATTTTGTAGAACGTTAAGGTTTTTTCCAAAAAAACGTATGGGAGGGGTCTATTTCCCAACTGTCGTATCATATTTCAATTAAAACCTCATATTTGAAGTTCAAGCACGAATTCCAGAATGTATGGCCCATTTCCTGACATTTTTCAAACAACGTATTTGAACGACCAAAAGCCTGGATTTTTATTTGATTTTCATTTTAATGATATTTAAACACCTTAATTGAAGCTTGTGGTTAATGTACAAAAATGTTTGATATACCAAAATGACCGTTAATTGGTCAGGATTATAATGATATAAATTTTTTTTAAATCGGTTGGAAAACAGTTATAAAAATGTTAATTTAAAAAAAAATTGTGTTTTTTTACCTATTTAAGCCTCAAAACCTTTAAAATTGTATTGAAACCCAAATTTTTTTATAATGAATATATTCGTGGCAAGTTTATCTTCTTATAGACACCTCAACTTTTAAGATCGATGGAGTATTTCCCGTTTTATAGCGGATTTTGTGCGGCCGAATCGTTAATTTTTCATTTTTTCTTACATTTACCTTGGGATAATTATACAAATTTTTTTCGTAATATGGTACAATATTGTGTATGTATTGTTGTACCTATATATGTACATATGGTTATAGTGAGTAGAGCATGTAAATCAAAAGTTCTCGGGTTTACCGATAGATGGCGCTGACCACCAAAATCACAATAAAAATTATGGTTGTGAAAACTGAACCGATTTTGATGAAATTTTCTGAGGTTGTCCCTGTTGAAAGCGGAATAGTGGTTTGTGTAAAACCCACCTACTGCCACGCCCATTTTTTTTAATTAAAGAAAAATAATCATTCAGTTTGTATTTTTATTCATTTTAATAGTTCTTTTTATTATAAAAAAATCCCAACTAAATGTACACCCGCCTTATTCTGCGTCTTCTTCGTCATCATCATTGGAACTTATTCTGAAGTAACGTAGCTCGTACGAGTCCTTCTCATTGGCAACAACACGGATCCAATCACGCAAGCTGTTCTTCTTCAAATACTTCTTGGTCAAGTACTTGAGGTAGCGCTTGGCGAAGTGCACGTCAGAGTTCACAAAGACCTTCATCTTGTTGCGCTCCAAAGATACATTGTTGCCCAAGTTGTTTACTTTGCCATTGACCTTTAGGCGAGCCTTGATGTACTTTTCCTGAAAAAAAAATATGTATTAATATTAATCGTTCTACACAATCAAATAAGATAAATGTAAGAAAAACTAGAGCATTTATTCACTGGTAGTTTAAGGAATTAACTATTAATGCTTCCCAAACTGAAGTTTACTATTGTATGTTCATTGTTAGGCCAAATAGAAACATACAATCTAGACGGCTAAAAATGTGAACAATTCTTTCTTCCACTGAGTACACTGTCCCCAGGGTAGAGGAATTCATTCCCTGGAAACAAATCGTCGTGGAAATTAACCGACTTAATAATGCTTCCCAACTAAAGAACATCAGTAGAAATCAACGCACTTGTTTTAGTAAGTTTTTGTGTCGAAACAAACTGACAAATGACGTCACCAACTAAAGAACTTCCGTTTGTATGTTCAGTGTTAGGCCAATCAGAAACAAAAAATCTAGACGGCTAAAAATCTGAACACTTTTTCTTCCACTGAGTACACTGTCCCCAGGGCAGAGGAATTCACTCCCTGGAAACAAATCGTCGTGGAAATTAACCGACTTAATAATGCTTCCCAACTAAAGAACATCAGTAGAAATCAACGCACTTGTTTTGGTAAGTTTTTGTGTCGAAACAAACTGACAAATGACGTCACCAACTAAAGAACTTCCGTTTGTATGTTCAGTGTTAGGCCAATTAGAAACAAAAAATCTAGACGGCTAAAAATCTGAACACTTTTTCTTCCACTGAGTACACTGTCCCCAGGGCAGAGGAATTCACTCCCTGGAAACAAATCGTCGTGGAAATTAACTGACAAATAAAAAGGCTTCCCAACTAAAGAACTTCCTTTGAACATGACGCGCTAAATTTTCTATATGAAAAAAAGCTGACAACAAATGATCCTCCAACTAAAGAATTTCCATTTGTGTGTCCATTGTTAGGCCAAGTAGAAACAAACAATCTAGACGGCTAAAAATATGAACACTTTTTTCTTCCACTGAGTACACTGTCACCTGGATAGAGAAATTCAAGTCCAGGAAACAAATCAGTCGTGGAATGCCCGAAATAAAAATTATTTTAAGATCAATGTACTTACAAAGTCAGCCACATCCATGATGTTGTCCTCGGCAATGTTTGTGCAATCAATGCCAAAACGGAGGGAAACCTTCTTCTTCTTCAGTCCCTTTCCTCGGAGAACTTGCTTCTTGGTGACACGGCCCTTGCCAGTGGCGGCAGCAGCAGCAGCAACTACTCCAGCCTTCTTGGCGGGCTTGGCGGCGGCAGCAACTGGTTTTGGTGCGGCAGCCTTATGTGGCTTCTCGGCTTTGGGAGCAGCAGCATCAGCGGGCTTCTTTGCTGGTGCGGCAGCAGCTGCAGCTGGAGCAGCAGCTTTAGCGGCTGGCTTTTCAGCAGCTGGCTTCTTAGCATCCTTTGGTGCATCAGCCTTCTTTGCGTCCTTCTTAGCTGGAGCAGCAGCCTTCTTTGCTGGCTCACCTGCGGCCTTCTTTGGGGCAGCCTTAGAAGCAGCAGCTGCTGCTTTCACTTCCTTAGCAGCTTCCGGCGCCTTCTTAACAGTCTTGGCAGCGGCTGGTTTGGCTTCTGCGGGCTTCTTTTCAACCTTGCCCTTGGCGGTTTTGTCTCCACCAGCGGCAGCGGGTTTTGGTTTATCAGCGGCAGCCTTGGCGGCTGGCTTTTCACCTTTACTAGTTTTAGCCTGTGGGAGAGCAATTTATTTAGTTAATCCATCTTTTAGAAAACTTTGATCCACCAATAATAACGTGAACACTTCCAACTCAATATTTTTTTAAATTGCAGTAAACAGTAGGAACTTTTCATCAAATCCCATCACAGAGTAATCTGAATAAATTAACAACATCAGAAGAAATTTCTCTAAAAATTTAATGAAAATCATCAGCACTTATATTCTATTACACTTTAACTTTATTATTTTAAAAATATTCACGTTATTTCTGGGGGAAATAAATAATTTTCAGAAAACTTACTGTAGGTGCCATGTTAAATCGCTAACACCACAATAGAAAAAGAACGTCATCCGGGTTTGGGGAAGTTGACATGCGGTTCGAGTATCGAAAATGGAGAATCTTTTGACAGTTTCGAGTATCGTTTATTTTGGGATGTGTTCGTTCAGTGAAGAATTTTAAAACCCCGATCTCATTAAGCATAGTCTCCTTTCACACGTAGAAACTGATTTTCAAACAACTTTAAGTTCTATACTACGTTTCCACCGAAAGTTAATTTCGTTGCGATTTCGTAAATCCTATATAGTGTTTTCACCGCAAGATTTAACAAGATTAAAGGTAGAATCGCACTCGGCGGAACTGCACTTCAGCGACACCGCGTGCACTTTCGCAAGAAACTGAACGAAACTTCATTTCGCGACACAGTTGGTCAGATTATTAACTTTGTCGCATAGTGTCGCGCCGTGTAGTGCAGTTGTCGCTTATTGCGATGTAGTTCATACAATTTCATACAAATAATGTCGTGAAGTTCAGTTTTGCTGAAGTGCAGTACCGCCGAGTGCGGTCTTACCTTAATTTCTAATCTACTAGATTTGTAGATTTCTAATCTACTACGTTTTCATTGGAGCCGAAATGAGCTAATTTCGTAAATTACAGAAAAGGTGTTGTCATTGCAAATTTGCTGATTTCGTTTGACAGATAACTTCATTTTGAATTTGATTTGGCAGTAAATAGCTTCTTTTTTTTTGTGTTCTCTTTCTGTTTCTGTTTCTTATACATCAAATTTTGACATTTTCAATGTTTCTACTGGGTTTCCACTGCGGATGCATTCCACTTGGGTGTGTTCATAAGGTTTTTACGTAATTTCCAACATAATTTCGTGCAAATTTGGTTGAAATTACCTCATTTCGAAATGTGAGTTTGTATGGGAAATGATATAATTTGGAATCGAATTTGGAAATTTTCAACGAAATTACCTCATTTGGCCCAATGAAAACGTAGTATAAATTTGTATGGTAAAGCTTAGTACGCAGTTCGGGAAAAATTTTATTTCTCATACAATTTTTTTCCCAGGACAAATTTTGTCTCGGATTTTTCTTAAGCAGTACGCAGTTCAAAAGCAAAATCCAAACTTTTTTCAAACTGTACATACAAAAGTCTCCACATAATTTTTCCCAGACAAATAATGTTCGAAGCATTATTTTGCTAGACAAATGTTGACGGGTCATGAATATCACGGTTCTTATCAACCAAAAACATATTTTTGTTTTAACATTTCCAATTTTGAAAGGTATTATGTGAAAGATGACCAAAAAAACATAAAATAAAACATGAAAGAAAGTTACGGGAATAAATTATATAAAACAGCTGTTTTCACACAGTCAGTGGCGTAACTAATAGGACAGGGGTCAAGAGGGCCAAAAAAAAGTCCAGCAACATTTTTTAAAGCATGAAAATATACTAAATGTTCATGGAAATGATTTTTGAATGACAGAATAAACTCGCTGTAACGGCTGCAAACCCTTTTTTGTACAGATTTTTTTTTAATTTTAATATTGCAGAACAGATTTACAAAATCCAAACAAATATTTTTAGCTATGTTACTGTTTTCATTTCAATTTTATTTTTATCTCATACACCATCAAAATTTGTCTTGAGAAAAAGAATGTAGAGATAAAATTTAGTTTGTCTCGATCTGCGTACTAGGCTAAGGGCCAGTTTCACAGTAAAGTAAGTGTCACTTAAGTTCCAGATATGGAAAACTAATGCCCAATTTCACAGTGTAAACTTATCGGAATAAGTGACACTTAAGTCGCCCATATTGGCCACTTAAGTTCCACTTACTCAGACCTTAAAACTACGTCTAAAGTCCATGAATGGGAAAATTAAGTGCCACTTATTTAGTTAAGTATGCACTGTGAAACTGGCCCTTAGCTACGCGCAAACAGACGCGATGGCGGTGGCGATCGCGATAACAATGTGGATGCCGCACACGTAAATCAATGGAGGGGCACACATCGAAGCGATATGTGGATTGCATTCACATTCCACTGCTGCGTTCAGTTACGCGACTTTTCTTGAACGCAGCAAGCACCATTTGATCGCTATATCGCCTGAAGAAAAATTACAGTCTAAAAAAGAAATATTGAAAAACTGAAAAATTTATAGAAAAAATTAGTGGAAATTCCATTTTATATGTTTTTTTTTATTAAACTTAAAAAAATAAACGTTTGTATTGTCGCTGACAACTTAGCCCGCTACGCAATATATCGCGTTGATGTGAGCAGGTTTTTGAACGCATCTTTATCGCGCGATAAAAGTTATCGCAATCGCCACCTCCATCGTGTCGGTTTGCGCATAGCTTTTGATCGCTATATCGAAGAAAAATGACAGTCTTAAGGCTTAACTACATAAGCCAAAAAGTACTGAAGTACAAAAGTAAAAATATTTTTTTTACCGCTAGCGCCGTTGTTTTGTGAAAAAGAATACACAAATTTGTTTTTAAACCAAAATTTAAGCTTTCTGCATCATTTTTATAAGTTTTCCAGTCAGAAACACTATCCTAAAATGAGTTTGAAAATTTTCACTTTTTTACTTTTTCACTTTTTTGGCTTATGTAGTTAAGCCTTAAAAAAGAAAACTTGAAAAAGAGTGATTTTTTTGATTTTTGAAGCTAGCTTCAGTCCAAATTTATCTTATCTGGAAAAACATTTCATAGCCAAATCAACATGTTAGCTGGTGAAAAAAATGTATCCTGTCGTAAATCGAAAAAAATTAATTTCTCCATATTGTTCACAAAACAATTCTCGTCGAGCACGATCGACATAGAACAGCAAGTGGTGTACATATGTATATATATGTATGCATAGGCGTGTTATTTTCCAAGCACGAAGAAAATTGAATGAAAAAAACGATTCGGGGCTAAATAATTTACATGTTAAATGCAACAACAACTAATCCCCAATGGGCTTAGCTAATCCCAGATAATTTTCGGGGCTTAACTTAAGCACGGAGAAATACTGTATTACCGGCGGGAATTACATACTTGTTATCGATAGTTTGTATGAAAACTCCATTTTTTCTGTAATGGCGTCGCTAATCCCGAAATCGTTTTTTTTTAACCAGTTCCCTCTGGGTTGGGAAAAAAAAACACACCTTATGTGGCACAATCATCTTCCTTGTCAATGGGCCTTACTAAAGTCTCAACTACATAATACTACGTTTCCACCGAAAGTTAATCTCGTTGAGATTTCGTAAATCCTATATAGTGTTTTCACCGCATAAAAAGATTATAAAGTAGATTAACTTTGACAGTTCCTTTCAAAATGCAAATGCTGTTTCATGTTTTCTTCTAAAGTGGATGTGAGATAGAAAGTTAAACGATGAAAACAAAAATAGATTCTCGAAAATGTTCTCTCGATTCTCGAATAATGTACTCAGTGCAAGAGAGGAGTAGGTTTGTTCAATTTGTGCAACTATTGGCCCTATGAAGATTTAACAAGATTAATTTCTAATCTACTAGATTTAAAGATTAAATTTGTATGGTAAATCTTTGAGATTTGAAGAGGATTTAGGCCAAATCTACTTAAATCTCGGATTAGCGGTCGGTGGAAACATAGTATAAGCCAAAAAAGTGAAAAAGTGCAAAAGTGAAAATTTTTAAATTGATTTTGTGATAGTTTTTCTGACTAGAAAACTTATAAAAATGATGCAGAAAGCTTAAATTTTGGTTTAAAAACAAATTTGTGTATTCTTTTTCACAAAACAACGGCGCTAGCGGTAAAAAAAATATTTTTACTTTTGTACTTCAGTACTTTTTGGCTTATGTAGTTAAGCCTTAATAATCAAATTTAGCGACGACTTAAATATTTCAGTAAAATTAACCTTAATTCTGGTGATCCCAAATAATGTACCATTCATGGAATGTTTAATTTTTTGAAGTCCATTCCATATATGATTCATTATTAAGAGTCCACTTGAATATTAAGGTCATACTATATATGGTTTATTAGCTAGAGCCCATTCTATTATGGTCCATTTTACTGAAATATTTAAGTCGTCACTAAATTTGGTTATTGGTAGGGCCCAATGAGTTCAGTGGGTGCGTTCAACAAAAATTCAGACCTTAGCAATCACAATAAAAAATTTAACTTGCGGTGTTAAGTTTTTTTTGTGAGGGTTAAGCCTAGTACGCAGATCGCGCTAAATTTTAGATGCCACTTTTCTCTCCAAACATCAGCTAAAACCCTAGCTAAATTTTGACATAGGAGAGTTGTGGAGAATATGTGATTGAAATAAGTGGTCTGTTTGGTAACGTGAAATTTCTTGCGAATTCGCACAAATTTTCACAAAATTTCAGAATTTGCTGTCAAAACCAATAGAAAAACAAAATCAGTTTTGGGATATTTGTTGAAACAAAAAGTTATCAAACAGGCATAAGGGCATTGTGTAGAATATGTCAAAAACACCTGTTCTCCGAAAAAAAAAATTTAAATTTAAGAAAGTTTGTTTGAAAAATTTCAAGTATTATTACATTTTAGAAACAAAATGGATACAAGGGAAATTGAAGATTTGGTGATTTGTGCAGCAGCACAAGTTGTGGCTCCTATTGGAGCGATGGACCAGACACCATATAGAAGGGTGTTCCTTTACAAGAGTAGCCAGTTTTTTTTTGTCTTCCATGCTGAACGTAATTTTATTTTTACCACGCATTCTTTTTTTTGGTTGTGGTAATTCTTGTAAAAATTTTTCCAAATCGGAATCCATTTTGCATGAAGGCAGCAACAATCTAGCTGTAAAAACAAAGCAAAGTTCACACAAAATTAAAAAATACCAGAACCAGTCAAAATTTAGCTCGAGAATAATGTCCTAGACAATTATTTCGTGCGCTAAATTTTGACAGATTAGTGATGTACAGTAAGAAACAAACATTTGATTTTTAGCTGGAGCTGCGTAACTCTCAGCTAAAATGCTTTGCTTAATTTTAGCTTGGCTAAATTTTGGAGAGAATTTCGTATGGAAACTAAAATTTAGCGCGATCTGCGTACTAGGCTAAACCCCGAGAATTCTCTGGGATTAGTTGTTGTTGCATTTAACATGTTAATTGTTTAGCACTGACGTCGTTTTTTTTCATCCAATCCCCCCCGGGCTTGCAAAAAAACACGGTTAAAATCTAATAAATACGCCTGTCAGTTTCCTCGTGTGAAAGGGGACTTACCAAACCGCTATTCTTTCATTCATGTGGAAGTACCCTAATGATTTAACGAAGAACCTCTCCACTCGAAGTCGAAAACATTTTCGCTGAGCTCAGTCTTCGTTCAGATCGAAGTTCATCAGTTTGATGAAAATTTTACAAAAAACAGAAGTGCGAAGAGTTATCTTTTGATTTTATCAAAAATAAAAAAAAAATACTATTTTAAATAAATCCAGAAATTAAAAAAAAAATATGAAATTCCAATATAAAGAAGAACATCCATTCGAGAAGAGGCGGGCAGAGGGCGACAAAATCCGCAGAAAATATCCAGACCGTGTTCCCGTGAGTTAAAGAAAAAGAATTTTTTCTCATAATTTTCTTTGTCTGTCTTTTTTCTGTTTGATTGTTTTCAAAATGAATCATTTGTTTTGACAAAAAAAAAAACTAATGTTATTTCACAATATGTAATTAAAAATATTATTAATGTGTAAGTTGTATTGCGTAGTAGAAAAGCAATTTATTGTATTCCAGATAATTTGGATTCCATTTTGTAAGATTTGGTTTTCTTTTTTTTGTCTTCTATGACGTTGGCTTACCTCTCACTCCCTGTTTTTCTTTCCCATGCTTTGTTTAGTTTGATGAACAAAAAGATGCAAATTTTCTCAGCTGTTATTGTTGAAAAAAAAGTTTCACAACGACAAGGTCAATAATATTGCTGAAAATTTGCCAAATCGAAAAAAGAAAATTTTTCAAATCATAAATAGGTGTATCTATCTCCTACATGTTTTTGATTTTATAGATATTTTATTGCATTTTGATGAAGTGCAAAAGTATTTGTGTAAAAAGTTAGCTGCATACATCGAAGCTGCTTTCAGCGCAGCTGATTTTTGTTGTGTCGTCTTTTGTCACACCTGTATTATAGTTGCGTGTTATTTTTTTTGTTCGTTGTATAGTCGGTTGGTGGTGTTTTACAGTAGTTAACCTAGGTAGATATGGGTACTGTAAATTCTTTGTTTGACCGATTTTGTTTTCGTATTTTTGTGTATCGAAATTGTATCTATTTCTTTGCCTGTTTACCCCACTGAGAAATTAATAATAAGAAAGATTAATGCATACAAACAATATTTGATAACAAATTTGAATACCTATTTGTACCACTTGTTAGTTTTTACTGAATTAATGAATTCGAGTTATCAGTGTTTTAATGATAATGATAAGAGTAAAGCTTAAGTTATTAATTTATCAATAATAAACTGCCTATTAAATAAATAAACTGTCTGATTATTGTAACACAATCTAAATAGAAATCAATAGATAAATGAGTAGAGTAAAGGCACTAGTATCTGGACAGTGCTAGTGTCCGGACACCTTGTCGTTTATTTGGAAAAAATAAACATATCATTCATAAATAGTCTCAAATAACAATCAAAATACAATCCTTTATGTACCTATTACAAAAATAAATGCAAAGTTTCAAGTAAATTAAGAATATAATTTAAAAGTTATGCGCCCTTTCAGTTTCTCTGATCTAAGAGAACGATTAAAATGACGATTTGAGTAAAAAAAATTTGTGTTAACAATTTGAAGATCTAATTATTTTACGCAGTATTTATTCATTTATTGTTAAAGAAAGTGACTTTCATTTTAAAATATAAGAAATTTTAATAATTAAACTATAAAAGTTAAATAAACATAGTTTTTTTTCAAAAATATTTGAATATAATTGAAAAATCTCAAATTTGTATTTTAATGCCATTAAATGATAGCTACGTAGGTATATTCTACAGTATTGAGGAAGAGAAATGTATTTTTCTGGTTTTATGAGTGAAAACAAGAGTTTTATCACTCAGAAAACTCAGTCCGGATACTAAAAATACATGAAATTCATTATCCGGACAAGTCTTTATTAAATACAGTTTACGGGTTTTAGGCCTTTAATCTTTAAATAAATTAGGGATAAGGATGCTATAGAGGCTTACGTGATTTAAGTCTTTGAGCATATGATCCACCTTCTAACAGAAATATAAAATATTAATTGAACAAAAGCCAATAGGTAAGTTGTGATTTCAATTCTAACAATATTTTTCCTTAAATACGCTTACTTAAAAGGTTTTCTATGAAAAACGGGGGAATTTTAAGTCAATTCTGAAGACCCTTTGTGAGTCTATGAAGATAGAAGTAAAAACGTTCTTTAGGGGTCTTAGAGCAAAAACAAACTTAAAATCTCAACTGAAATATATGAAATTTTAAATCAAATCAGTATTTAGGTACTTACAATCGTTACCAATTGTTTAATATTCACAATATAGTTAAAATTTGTCAATTGACACTATCTCCATATTTCAATTAATTGATAAGTTTTATAGTTTATCAATTGGTATACCTACTTGGTAGGTATGTATTTGATTACCCTTAGCCGGTTTGGGGCTCAGAAATCAGGGTCCCTATGTTAAGTTAACGAAAAGTCAATTTTTGCATATTATATTTCACTTAAACTTCATACAAAACTAGTGTGTCCGGATACTAAAATAAATGTGTCCGGGCACTAAATTTTGTTGTTGTTTCGAAAAAATTGTATAAATTATCCAATAATAAAATTAGTAAGTTATTTAAATGTAATATTATCAACAAATATCTAAACTTAGAAAAACCATAATTTTTTTCTTAAATCTTCATAGTATGAAAATAAATTGAGACCAAAGTGAGGAAATATGTTAAATGTCAGGATACTAGTGCCTTTACCCTAGTACATTTTTCACAAAAATGATGCATTGAATTCATTTCACATATTGTACCTCTGGTGCTATTTTCTTAAACGTTGAGGAATCAAGTTTCCTTAATTAAAATACACTTTCGCCTTAAAATAGGCCTACAAAACTGACTTCGAGAGTCCTAAAAATCGCTTACTATTCCGTGAGTTAGATTTAACAGTACCTAGCATTATTTATTTTTTCCACCTGACACAAAAACAAAAGTTTTGAAAAAAAAATTGTACTTACGTCGATATTTTTCCAGAGGTGCGATATCGACGGTTAAAACGCGTAAGTCTGAAAAATTGCAAAAAAATATTAATGCAAAAAAAATCCGCAGAATCAGAGCCACTTCTTGAGAATTTCAGCGTAACAATGTTCTGAACATTTTACAGAAAGAGTCAGAATTCAAAACCTCGAACTATAGAACAAAATTTGACAAGTTTTTTTTTTATTTCTGAAACGAATTACGGGATTCATAATACATAATATCCGGATTTGAATCTGGGTATTTCGTGTATCCGTGCATCCGTGTGTCCGTGTATCCGAAGATCCGTGTATTTTAAATAATCCAATCATCACTGGAGAGGGCCAAATTTATGGGATTTTTTTAATAAAAATACGACAACGACTTGGTAGTCGAATCTGTCAGCGGATTTAAATTTAGAATTATTTTATTTTTTTTTCTTTAAAAATCGATTTATTTTTGGAAAATCACCAAAAATAAAAATCTATAATATCCATTATCCCTCAAAATTTTGAGCTTGTAAGCCCACCCCTCGAAAAGATAAAAATCAAAAACCATTCCGTGTATTAAGAATCCGTGTAATAAAGATCCGTGTATGCTTAATATCCGGATACACGGATATTAAGCAAATAAATACACGTGTTTTAAGAGAACGGATTTTTATTTGCGTGTAATAATTACAAGGAGTCCGTGTACCCGTGTTTTTCAAATACACGGACTGAATCGTAGGCTCTAATATGTAGGTACCTTGATAACTTTAAATATGAAAAAGGTTTAGAAAAATAATCCTAGTTTACTCGTAAAATTTAATCGTCATATAAGTTAATCTAGCTTTAGGTATAAAAATTTGCTTATGTCCTTCAGCAAAAAAACTTAGCCATAATATATGCGTACATACATACATATTATCAGCCTTATTTATTAGATTTCAATAATACTCGTTTCAACCTCGGAATAGTTAAAGCGAGTCGAAGCACTTACTCCGTCATAACGCCACGTCAAACGGTTTTAGCTACACCCTCCTTATGTCAAATATATTATCAAAAAAAAAACAATCTCTCTGGTTATTATAATATTGGGATTAAACGAGTTTTGTACTGCAACTAAAGCGTTTAAAGAATTTAAATAATTTATAAATGCAAAATAAATATCCATTTTGCCTTACAATTAGTAAAAAACGGATAAAAAAAACTTCTTCTACACTCCTTTTTAGTTACTAAATGTCATGTCATTTAGATCTAAACTAAAACGGCTTTACTACGGCTTTAATCCTACTATGTACCTGTTTTAGCTTACTCCACCTCTAATCATCGTTTATTTTTTTATTCCGTCGCTAAAACGACTTAATAAATAAGAATTTGTTTGACGTGGCGTAAAGACGGAGTAAGTGCTTCTACTCGGTTTAACTATTCCGAGGTTGAAACGAGTATTAGTGAAATCTAATAAATAAGGCTGATGTATGTATGTAGGTACATATGTGCCCCGCAAAGGAGGTAAGCTAAAAAATCCAGAGTCGACAAAAAAGGTATGTTCGGTTTCTCAACGCTTAATTTGTACTTCAAAAAAATCGTCGACATCGTGGTATCAAAATGCACCCGGAAAGGTGCATTGTCTTAACAGAGCAATCGACAAAAACTTTTCCGACTAGTGGTTTTGTTAATGTTTGGCTAAAGTTATCGATTTTTAACCTTATTTTTATAACAGTTGTAATTACCTAATTAATCATTCCGATAATCGATTTCTAAACATACAGAAATTAAATAAATAATAAAAATAGTAAAAGAAAATATTCGTATTAGTTGCTCGTGACCTTCAATAAAGGCGGATCCTATCTTATGTAACTCATATATGTATACATTATATAAGTACTAAACGGATATTGATGACGTCAAATGCTAATTATTGGGTTTTTAAGGCAACTCCTTTATTAAGTCCTAAACAAAAAACTACATAATTCAATTCTTGTAGTTCATATTTGAATTATTTAATCAGTTGAAAAGTCTATACATTTTAAGTGACTCCAAGATCTAATAATCGATTTTACTTTTTCCTTGGGTTTGTCGTTATTATGCTTCTGATTGTCACTTAAACCGTCGAACAATAATATATTTTCAATTTGTAAAAAGAAAAATTAATAAAAAAAAAGTATCTAAGTATTTGTTCATTCTATTTTCTAGGTCATAGTAGAGAAGGCACCAAAAGCCCGCATTGGCGATCTGGACAAGAAAAAGTACTTGGTCCCATCTGATTTAACTGTAGGACAATTTTACTTTTTAATCCGCAAACGAATTCATCTCCGCCCGGAAGATGCTCTCTTCTTCTTTGTGAACAATGTAATTCCACCAACATCAGCCACAATGGGCTCCCTGTACCAGGTTAGTAAGAAAGTAAATACTACATAATTCTTTGTTGTTTGCTCATTTGCAATAATTTTTCATTTTAGGAACACCATGAAGAAGACTATTTCTTGTACATTGCATACTCGGATGAGAATGTCTATGGCAAAAACTAAGTAGACACACCCTGGGCTGGCGAAAGGATTTTACAAAAAATAAATTTGATTCTTCAGAGGCGCAGCGAAAAGATGCAAAACTTAAATCTATCAACATAAAAATAAAATTGGAAAAGATCAACTATATATAAAACATAAATATATAATAATTACAAACCAACAAAAAAATAACAAAATATAGATACAAATATTTAGCTTTATAAATCATTTTATCGTTTTTTTCGTTCACATTACAACTTCAATTCACTTTTTTGATCAAAATTTGATTTTAATTTTTGTGTATAATTGGATTTTTATTAAGATTCATAATCGCCAATTGGCAGATTGTTTTATGGGCGCGTTCTATGGCAATTTACGTCACCAAAAAATGTTGTGTTTTTTTTTTTTTACTGATGAGAGAACTTAACAGCAAAGTTCAGTTTATTTTTTAAATTTACATACTGACACAAGCGAAAGGATGAAAAATAAAAACCATAATAATTATTAAATGTTTACTATCAACATATTAATGGCAAGCAAATTTAGGAAAAAATGCATTCATATTTATTGTATGACTTTCTTATTATTGTAAAATTAATAGTTATTAACGAAATGTAAAACAGAGAATAAAATATAGACACAAAATGTGTTTAGGATGTTAATCCTAAGAAAAATAGAAGTTTTAATGCACAGGCGTATACCTAGGAATAGAACACAAATTCGGAACATTATTGCATTGAAACATTAATACCACAGAAGGAAATTACAAGACTGAATCGGACGTTTTTGCTCTTATGTTTGATCACTCGTTAATTTTAAAAGTAATAACTTAGTTATGGGAGGCTATACATATTTGATTTCACCTACCAGAAATATATTTTCGTATTCTGCTATCCGTCGGAGGAAAACGAATGTTCCAAATCGCATATAAACTGAGTGACTAACTAACTGTGACTATCAAAGCAATCACAACATAAATTAATAACACTTCTCATTTAAAGGTTATAATTTATTGGTATTGAATTTAAAAACTCTTTCTAACTCGAAATCAAACAAATATTTCCATATAAAAAAAGTGTTTTTCATTCATTTTTGTGATTCAGATCTGAATAACGTTTATCAAAACATCCATTCTATTTTAATTTTGCATCAAAATGACACTAAACTATAAGTCCATACGAATTACGTGCATATGTACATATAATATGTCAGTGATGGCGAGTAACCCAATTTAGTTTCACCTTCTTTTTGTATTTATTCAAGGGTAATTATAAAATAGACTGGTATAATTTACTTTATTTGGTGTCGTATGAAACTAGTTCCGTATAGGCATTTTGTGCCAACAAATGATATGCATTATGTTGAATTTTTGAACAACAACAACTTAAAGGTGCTACCACCAATTGTATACGAATTAATTTATAATTCGTTTTAATTAATTATTTGGCTGGAGATATAGCTATTTCAAGAGGTGCCAAGCCCTATCATCAGTCTCCTTATAAGTGGTGCTGAGCTTTAATCCAATATTATTATGAAAAACTTTCTACATGCACACCATATAGGGATCGAACCCACGCATATTAGATTTACTCAGTCTTAGAAGTCGTATGGACTACGCATTCCACTGCTTAAGACCACTGACGTCACAGGTCGAGATGTGTTGTTTGTTTGTTTATCAAATGCATTTGGAGCATCAGCATTTTTCTAAGAGCCTTCAAGTATACTGTCTTGGTAGCACCTTTTAGTTGTTGGTTGTTGTTCAAAAATTCAATGAAATTGACGGAAAAAAGAATGGTCAAGTCTGATAAACTGACATTCTAGTATGAATAATACAATAAATAATAATGATATACATTATGCTTTTCCTGAATTCATCAGTTTGAACAGGGGCCCTACTATGTAACTTGCTTCTACTTTCGAATCCATTCAAAAGTTGTTTTCAATGCTTATTTTAAGTGGTAATATGTATGAAAGTGGGATCAAATTTTGCAGCTTTCGACTTTTTGCCACAGAATCTTCAACTTGTGTTTTTTTATTTCCGTTTATAAGCATTTGCTAAAGAATTAGCGAGCTGAGATTTTGCGAATTCGAACATTTTTATTGTAGAATCGAGTTACATAGTTGGGCCCCAGATACAAATTGTATGTCGTTTTCGTTTGAACTTGGCCCTATCACGCGTTCTGCTGTATGAGTTGGGTTGGTTGAGTTTTGGCTACTAAAGCTAAGTACAGACGATAGTCAGATCTTACAATATTGTCAGAACTAACAATAGCTAACAATTTGCTGCCAATTTACATATTTATTACAATGAAAAATTATCCGTTGACATGGTTGGTAGATTTCTTCCCAAAGTCTGACAATTTGATTGTCAGCTCTTTTTTTTATTTCTCGTTAACCAACTCATTGACATTTCGGACAATGAAGAAATTGTCAGGAATTGTAAGATGTTTTCAATGAAAACATCAGACAATGACCAATGAGTCTGACAATGTCCTAATCGACTGACAATGATAAAAATTGTGTGTTCAGACGATTGTAAGATACCTGACAATTTTTTGTCAGATTGTTGTCTGACAATGACGTTTCTGACAATATTGTCAGACAAAATTGTGTGTTCAGACGATTGCAAGACATTTGGAACATATTGTAAGATCTGACAATCGTCTGTACTTAGCTTAAGCGATAGATAATAAAAGATATGCGAGTGTTATAAGTATTTATCAAAGCAGGAAATTATCGACTGGTTTGATGTTACTCTTACTGTTCTGTTTACCTTCATTTTTAAAAATCATTATGGGAATAAAATTGAATTTTAAATTACACACTCTCTTTCAAAACATTGTACCCATGTATGTAAACATTTTATATTTGTTATGTCTCAAAATAAAACTCTTTTTCGATTATCAAATCTTAAATAATCACGACAGAAAAAAAAGAACGGGGTAGTTTGTTCGTCGCCAATTGAAGAACTTTAGCGGGGATTGACCCTTCGACCCTTAACTCAAATAAATCCTACTTAAACACTACATACTAAAAATTCTGTCTTAGTAAGTACGCGCCTTCATAAAACTTAATATTCAGTAAAATTTGTACCATATTTTAAACTTGACTGTTGGGATGAGTCGGATGAATATTTATATTTTTTTTCTTCTAACAAAATACACGTTTACATTGATACCTAGGTAATAAAAATAGAAAAAATCTGTTTGTTCTGATAGCTGATGTTTATTCCAAATGTTAGTGCACATTTAATTATTTTTTAAAAGTATAATTTAATTCAATACAATTTAAAATTAAATCTTACATTTTCACGCTCCTTTTGGTCCAAGACTAGTTCTCATCAAATCCTGAAGTCGATTTGCGGCCAAAATATAAATGGCAAATGCTTGAGCAGCAAAGCAAGTGCAAATTAAGTTTTTATATTCAATAAACAATTGATGCCATATACACTTTATTAAATTGAAATTATTCTTTATACATATGTAAATTAAAAATAAACAAACAATTTTATTTCCGAATTTCTTCAATAAAAAAAAATAATTACGCTTGTCCCCTGAAATGAAATCTCAGTTTTGAGGGGTGGGCTTACATGGATCAGCATGTTTGACAACATGGCTTAAGACCGTATTTACATTGTGATTGTTCACTACGTAGTGAAATCGGTGAGGTGGAAAGGGAGGCGACAGTCTCGAAAACAGAGATTGGAGTAAACAGTCATGTTTCATATCCGAAATGTTCCATTTTATACAATTTTTTTATTTTTGACTTGTTCGTTGAATGGTATGTTAGATGATAAATAAAAATTAAAAATATGTGTAATTTCTCAAGGGAGAAGCAGGAAATGCTTATCTTATTAAATTGGTGGATTGACAACAACAAAGATTCTGAAGCAGATTTAATTTCTACACCAATTTCTTTCATATTTTGCAACTATATTATATACATACATATTTATTTTACATTCAAACTCAGGGTTTATGGTGTTCAGAATCAAATATTTCACTTCTCTTAATTAAAACACAATTGCAAACAATGATTTCTACCGCTTTAGTTCTGCTATTTGAAAGCATGTTCACTTCGCATCAAAGGATAATGAAAGTTCCCAAATAAAACACTTATTAAATAATGATAGTTATTTTATGTAACTTGATAAATAATGAGAATGTTTTTTTATTTTATTTTATAAAAAAAAACACATTTAACGTTTCTATACATTTAAATTAAATAACAAAACTTATTACTAGGAAACATTTCTATCACTGGCAAATGGTAATTATAATAGTGCAGTGCAATAAACCCACGGAAAAAAAACCGCAGGTCTTATTTTCACAAAATAAAATGAAATTACATCCGCTGCCAATTCAATTTTTCAATTCAAAATAGATTTATTTACAAAAAGATAAAGTGTACATTTCCATATTTTAATCAAATGTATCTTAAGAACATGGCTTAAAGCCGTCTGCCAAGAACTATCAAATTGAGTACATGGGTGATTCTCTGCCAACTGTGATTTTTTAAAAAAATTTGTTGCTAAAATCTAAAATCATTGAAAATTATTTTTTTTTATTTTATTTGTCTTTAAATAGACATGGGTATTAAATCTGTAAGAGCATTTTACTACAACTTTTAAGGCTCTCCCAAACCAACGCGAAACATTCGTCGACGACAGTTTTTTGTTGTGTGTTTGTCATATTTTTTATTATTGTGAATGATTCGCTACGATTTCGCGTTGGTTTGGGAGAGCCAAAAAATATCGTCAAAAGTACTAAATCTAAAAGACATGGTGCTAACACTGATTTTTTATTTTTGAATTTTTATACGTTCTAACACTTTTTGACAATACTTTTGGTGAGTTTCTAAATTTACTCTTACGTTTTGACGCTTTCAACTTCGAAAGGCAATGTTTTATTCAAAATTGTATGTTTTTTAGTTTTTGAAATTTGTTTTTTGAGGTTGGAGTCTTAATTTTTATACTAGGTTATAAATCAACATTTTTTGCACGGATTTGTTTTTATAAATTTTGTCCGAGGAATTGGTACCATTCTTAATAAAAAAATAACCAGATTTTTAGCAAAATTGCTTGAAATAATTAAATTTAAGTTCATGATAAATAAATATACCACGGTACTGACACCCACGGTACTGACATTTAGGCTTTTATATAACCTTATATCTTAAGGCTTCTGAAAAAAAATAAAATCCGTTATAATTTTAACTTATATGCCTTTAAAAGAAATACAATATTCTAAAACTCAACCCAAAAAATTTCAAAACACGCTTGGATAACACTACCACGGTACTGACAGGTAATTTTGTGACACACGATTTCAGAATAAAAACACGTCACTCTTACAATAAAATTAAGTTAATAAAATAAATTAACTTTTGTTAACAAAAGATAAATAGTGCCTCTTTCAAACGGTACCACACAAATGCCATACAACTAAAAACAAAATGGCAGTTCAGCGGGAAATCTATCCAATTCCAATTTAAAATGAAATCCGAGGACACTATTCAATTTACTATTATTTAATTAGAGAGCAAATATTTTTACTTGATATTCTAAAAATTTTATCAAGCAACTATTGTACTCAAACTTTTCTGAACACAACATTTTTATTCAATGATGTATTTTAATAAAAAATAGTAGATTTAATTGGAAAAACAAGGATGGGACATGCCACGGTACTGACATTTTGCGTATACTTTTTCAATTCAAGGGGAAAGGGTAGCAAATTTTTAAACAATTTGCAATGTAAATTGTAGTACAAACTTATTTCCACAATTCAAACCAGAAATTCATAAGAAATTTTTGCATTAAGTTACAAATAAAGCCCTGGACACAAAGAATCACAGTTGGCAGAGAATCACCCACATATCTTTTTTTTTTTTTTTAATATGTACATTTGAATACATTCTATTTTTTTTTTCTGAATATTTATCTATTAATACTATTTAATAAATTAGCATACCCTTGATGTTATCATACAATGATTTTGTTTTGTAGATTCTTCGTGTTTAAGATGTTGTTTTGAGTTTAAAAGTCTTCATCATTCTTCTACGATAATTCAATGCAATCTTACAATAAATGTGAATATCTTCCCAATCAGGTCCGTTTAAAGCAGTTTTAACTTCTTCTGGTGTCAAACTGGGTTTTCCAAAGCAGCTTCTTATATCTTATATCTTTGAAGATTGGACATATTCCTATGAAGTGTACAGAATCCTCTCGCTGTTCCAAGTTGCATAATGAGCAAAATAGTGGTAGGTCGCTTCTATGGGGGACGAAGTTAAGTGGAAGCACCTCTCCTCTTGCTCTTAAGATATTCGAAATTTTTCTGGTGCTGTGGCAGTCTTTGAAATAGTTATCTGAACCCAAATTTAAGTCCAAAGTCCTGTAAATTTCCCTGTGGGTCGAGACTTCAGCATCTTCTCTCCACTTAAGACGCATGCTTTCATCCACATGCTCAATAAGAGCACACAGTGTTCCTCTCCATTCGGATCGTGAGTCCATTTCAGTTGAAGAGGATAATTGTACCTTTCTGCTAGATCCAGAATATCTTTATACCATAAAGTGTGATTTGTTATGGCGAATGTAACAAGTTTTCGTGGTAGTCTGTCAGGTTCCATACTTGTTGTCTTAATTGTGTAATTTATATTGAGTTTTAATGTTTTCGTAAATAAGGCGGATATTCCAGTTTCTATCATCAGCATATAATTTGGTGAGTTTTTTGGTAGTAGGAAGGTTCTCCTAAGGTATTGTATCTTAACAATTTTTCGACTGTTTCAAAACATAAATGACTCCATGCTTGGGCACCATAAAACAGGATGGACTTCGCTACTGCCTCAAAGATTTTGTACCTTGCGGAATGAGATATATTACTGTGGAAGCAGTTTCTCCATGTTGTGCTGATGGCGTTCTTCGCTTGGCAAAGTTTTTCATTCAAATGAGTTTCCATGTTCATACTTGAAGTGAAAATCATTCCTAAATATTTGTATTGTTTAACAACTTCAACTGGTTCCCTTTTAAACACTCATTTCTCAGTTCTCGACCGTCTTCCTCCACCTCTTTTGAAAATCATAATTTCAGATTTAGATAGGTTTAGTTCGAGGTCACAATATTCCGAGACACGATTAATCATCATCTGCATAGATTCAGGTGATTTAGCCAAAATGACGATGTCATCAACGTATAAGAGGGCTTTATATGCATTCCGGCAAAGGATATCTCCCCCGGGAGATGTTCAATTATGTCTTCTATATAAAGAGCAAATGCAGCTGGACTCGTATTGCTTCCTTGCCTCACACCTACAGATGTTGTGAACCATTCCGATAGGTCGTTACCGCTCCATACTGCTGATTCTGTTTCGTGATATAGGTTTTCTAACACCATGCCAAATTTGTTCGTCATACCGTAATTATAAAGCTTATAGAACAATTTTTTGCGATTAATGGTATCAAAAGCGGCTTTAAAGTCGATGAAGAAAGCATAAAGCTTTTCCTTCCGACTAATATAGTATTCAGCTATGCTTCGTAATAAAAAGATGTGATCAATAGTAGAGTAGTTTGTTTTCTCGAATCCATCGTTCTAAGCGGTTTTGGAGAATGCTTGTAAATATTTTTGCTGAAGAGTTCACCAGTGAAATTCCTTTATAGTTAGCTGGGTCTGCAGAGTCGCCTTTTTTAAAAATCGGGTAAATTATATTGCTTATTTGAATCCATTTCGCACGATTCCTGATTCGAATATAGTGTTGAAAGTTTCTGTTAGCGTGATCTTGAATTCATCTGTACTATATTTATTAAACCCTATAGGGATTCGATTTAGGCCTGGTGCTTTTAAATTTTTCGCTCTGGTTAGTGCTTCCTTAACTTCTGATACAGAGATTGGACTGTCTAACGTTTCATTAAAAAGATTAAGTTTGGCAAAGAGAAAGTTCGAGTCCTTGCTAGGTGGACATAATAGATTTTGGAAGTAATTTTTAAGGACTTGGGCTGTCAGCTCGATGTTAACACTAGGTTTGGTTCCTTTTAATTTAATTGCTAGTTTCCAAAAGTCTGTTGCATTGTTGCAGCTCGCAAGTTTGTACGCTTCTAATTCAAAGTGTTCTTTCTTTTTGGCTCGACATAGATTCTTATAATAAATACTGGCAGCGGTGTAAAGTTCATAAAAAGTTCCGCTGTTAAATTTTCTAAATAGCCTAAGGAGGGCAAAAGCTTTCTGTCTCGCTTTTAAGCATTCTTAATCAAACCACTGATTTTTGAATTTTATTTTATTGGTTTTAGTTCCAGGTGTAATTTGACTAGGAATAGCGAGTTTGACTATTTCTTCCAAATTCGGCAAAGTATAAGGTATATCATTGATAGCATGATAGCACTGATAGCAAGTTGTTGATATTAGTCCTGTAGGTTTCAGCCTTCGATACATCCCACACATATTTTGGCAACAGCTGTTGGATTACACGCATGTTATTGACTTCGACATCTTTTAACCCTATTTTGGCAATAATGGGGAGATGGTCGGAGTATGGGAAAGAATTGACTTGAAGGTCTATAATAATGGAGCACCAGTCTCCACCTATACAGCAGTAGTCAATCAAAGAATTTCAGCAGTTTTCTCGGACAAAAATATAAAGTATACGAATTATTAAATCATATATTAAGTATGGGCGTTATTGCCAATTCCAAAAGGAAAATAATCCAGCTGGTGTATTTCCTTTTACTTTGGGAAACATGACTTACGGGCCTTATTTCCGCGGGTCTTATTGTACTGCACCAATTATGTATATAATTATTACAAGTCTAAGATGGTTGGCTGTAGGCATTTTTTGCCAACATTGAAATAAGATTCATTTCAACTAAAATTAAAAGGTTTATAAGGGCTGTAAAAATAAAAGCATAAACATAATTTAATAGATTGTTTTTTAACTAGCATAATTAGCACACTTACTATGTTTGAGTATTGTGTTATTGATTGGATAAATTCCGCCAAAATCAACAGAATCCAATGCCAAATCTAGAATGACGTACTGCAGTTTACCAAAAAACAAGACCAACTGCAGGCTAAACATCTTTTTCTAAAATAAAAAGTTTATCAATAATACAATTGCTTAGGTCATTTAAAAGTTTATAAATATCCTACCGTTAATTTATAATCGGGAAATAATTTGCTAATCATCTTGACAACGATATTAAGGCCCCAAAATCCGAGAGTGATAGAAAAAGCGATAAATGTTCCCGAAATAGTTAATAAACTATTATACATTTCCTGTTGAAAAGAAAATGTAAACAAAAATATTCGTATTCTGGTTGGTATTTCTATACATATGTCACTGTAAAACCCCGAAATATGATAAACCTTTTTTTTCCCAATAGATATTTATGTAGATGGATGGGTTCTACATACATATACACATATTTTTTTAATTTTAACTCACCGGATCCTTGTAGTATATTACAGTCAATGCAATCATTAAACTGGACTGCAACAACGGCATTTGCCAGATAAGGCATTTAACGGCGAAAAGTCTTGTTTTTTGTGGCGTCAATTTTGGCAAGAAACTACAGCAACAGCAAAAGGGTTTCGTTTGGAAATCCATTGTTTTCTGATCACCTACCTCTTTGATATATGCCATCTCAGAGTGGGAATAGCGAAAGCATAAATTATGAAACACAACCGCTCCAACGGTGTAGGATATATGTATAACTGTACTGCAAATAAACCATGATTTCGGAACAAGAATAGTAACAAGTGCAGCCAATGATACGATCGGATAAATAGAGCAAAGTAGTGTTGTTGGTAAGTACAGATGGCTCGTAAGAATTTTTTTAGATTTAAGTATAGTTATTGCGAAGATACCTATATTTAACGTTAACAATAAGATTGCTGCAACTACTGAAAACGTGACAAGTGTAGTAAAATCTAAAAAAAGTTTAAATTTTTTTATTAATAACATTGCTTTGGTATGACAAAGTTATAATTAATATAGAAAACTTACTTGAGTAGAATTCAGAAAGACTTGGATATTTGTTAAAAGAAATTGTAGACACATTTCGCTCAGCTAACATGGTGAAAAAAGTTTAACGCAAAAAGGTGTAGGTAATGATCAACTGGTCTTATATGGCTCTTGAAAATAACTGGATGTAGTGTTAACAATCAGACTCCCATTGTTAAAAATAATTCTGAGAATATAAAAAATCAGTTTAATTAAATGATTTTAAAGATTATGAACTTTTCAATGAATCCAAAGTGTGAGAGAGATAAGAAATCTTGAAGGATAAGATTGTATGACAAACAAAAAATTTTGTTTTGATAAATAGGTTCATATTTGTTCTGATTATGATCCATTTTTTGATGCCAGGGTTTAAATCTGTCCCAGACGAGCAGATGAAAAGGGGTTATTAAACTTTTTTAATTAAAAGAACAGAAACGATACAATGAATTGCCAAAATTATTGTTTCCGTTTTTCTTTTCGGGGATTTTAACAATCGACTGTAACTATCATCATCAACATATAAAGGTTTTTTTTTGTGATAACACAACCGATAGGCCTTCCGCACACGACTCGTCTAATCATAAAATCATAGACATGAGTATCAGTCTGCCAGCGTCATCTCATAGATAAAAAACTAAAAATTTTCAATCAATTTTAACACAATTTATAGGCATGAAATGGCGTTTTAAATTCTGTGATGCGACGAATAAGCAGGTTAGGTCTCGTGGTGCGGTTATTTATATTGAAACACACGTGAGCTTCAAACAGTCTGAACATAAGCCTCAAATAATCGAAGTACGCGACTAAAACGAGACGTAGATGGCCTTAGGCTGCCAATTTTTCAAATAATCATATTAATTTTGATTGTTTGAATGAAACACTTGGGTGAGCTACCAACAAGTTTTATAGTCTGCAGTGTTATAGCTATATTTCGCGACTGACAGGCCGATTACATTAGTTTACAGCCGAAATGCCACTATTTTTTTTTATGCATTTTAGCCTCCTAGACACGGAAATCAAATTTTAAAAAATTAGGATGGATAGGTTTTCGAGATATGAGTTTTTAAATTTTTTTAATGCTATGTTCGAAAGCAGCTTTACAATTATTTACACCCATATATTAACCTAGTTAAAACTTATGTGGTTATAGATGGGTTCGATTGAACAATATTAAGTTACCAATGCAAATCACATTTAGTTTTTCCAGATAAGTTGAAGAGTTTTAAAGATATAGGCCAAAATATCTAAAAAAAATTATAATTTTGAGCAACTATGAGAAAATAAAATTTATTATTTTACCAAAAAATAATGAAATCATAAAAAGAAAAAAATGTTTTGGATTGTGTACGTAGAAGAGATAGTTAAGCCGAGAATATGAGGTATAAACGAAAAGAATATATAGATTAGTATCGAAGTTATGGCCGGTTTATTTACAAACCCCGAATATTGACTTTGTCACTACTTTTGAAATTTAACCTTATAAATCCAGGTTGATTTGCGTAAGATACATTAAAACACTAGAGCGTGTAAATTTGGTCAAAACTAGAAACAAATTTTCAAGGAAGGGGGTCTACGTCCCCCCCCCCCCCCCGTTCAGATGAAAAGTGAAATTTTCTAAAAAAAATACTTTAAAATTTAAAAAAAACAACGGCAACACTAACAATATCATAATATATTTGTTTTCAAACCCAAAATTAATTTTTTTAATTAACAGTTAAATTAAAGGTATTTTGAGTAATATTTTTTTAAGATATATATTTTGAAACTCGACATTTTGAAAATAAAAAAATAAGTTTCAAATTTATTTTTTTTAATGCAAATTTTACATGATTGAGTACTATTTTTTTAATATTCGATACTTTTATCAATTTTAATTCCATTTTAAATCCATTTAATTTTTTTAAGAATTCATTGCCTTCCTAAAATTAAAATAAAATAAATATTTATTTTTTTAGTAAACATGATAAGCCAAGGTAAAATTCCATGTTCTTATCTTTGCATTTTTCTTAAAAGCAAACTCACACATTTTCTTTTATTTTTTTTTTTATTTATGAAAATACAACTTTAATGATAAGCAAAGCACCCAACTCCAACTATACAGAAAATCAGTAAAATATAATTAAGTTTGACCCAAATAAAATGCTTTATAGTATTACTAATCGCTTTTTTTTTCTGTTGTGTTCTCTATCCCATTCCTTTTAAAGATTCCTAGAAAACATACAATGATGAGGGGATAGGAAACGTATGGTTTTACAATGAATTAGATTCGTTTCAGTATAACAGTCATAAAACTTCCTAGTTTTGCACAGTGTAGATGTTTAAATATAGCTGCACATTGCTTATAGCTTGGGATAAGATTGACTAACTTTAAAGCGTCGTGTCGGCGGAGATGTAACTACGCTATACGCGGGTGTGCGTATACCTGAAAAAAACCTATTATTTTTATTTGTCCAGTCGAGTGCAATTTAAATTTTCATATTTAGTCAAGAGGTGAAAATAACTGTCGTATTAAAATGTCGAAACATTGGTTACCAAGGCAATTTGCATGTTTAAGTTGCCACTTGTTCAACTTACTTAGGGAAACATAGCCTTAAATGACACAGAAAATGATTAATTACTTTGCTTAAAAGTGAAAACCACTTTAACTCCCATATTATATTGACTCGATTCATCCAGATTAAAACTTAAATCCGAATATAAATTATAATATAAATTCAATGTAAATAAATCCGGATCTAAGTTTTAATCTGGATGTATCGACTGAACAATAGAGAGAGTTGGCACAGGGTCATAAATCCACATGGAGAAAAAATAACAGTTGCCTTTTGACGCATCTGTATATAGGTTATATAATATACATACATGTACAAAAATATTTCTTTTTTTATTGTGGACTTATAACCTGTGTGAAAATTTATTTTTAATCATAACTTTACTCAGACATAATGAAACAGGACCCAAATATGATATTCTTATTGAATAATGTAATAAATTATGTTTTTTTAGTTAATTGATTTAAAAAAAATTACAAAAATAGCTTAAAATTATTAATTTACAAAAAGACTTCAAATATCACTTCCGAAATTAACTTAGGTACAATTAGTATAAAAATAAGTCAAAAATAAACGAAAAACCATTTTAATTTGAATACAAATTTTATTTGAAATAACATCCATCAGACCTCTAAGCAAAATGAACTTCATATATATACTATTTAAAGACAAGTAAAGATCTGTTTCGAAAAGGATAACATTTTTTTATCACCGTAAAGCCCAATAAATAAAATAACTGTATATAGAAATATTTTTAATTAAAAACATCTAAATGTCCTTACCAATTGAACTCATAATATAATTTATTCAAACAATTTGTTAAAAATAGCTTAAATTAAAATAAATAAATTGCGCGACTGGTTTGCACGAACTTGCTCTTGTCATATGCTCTTGTCGTTCAAAACTGTAAAATGATTAGTCGTCGCAAATTTATGGTAATATTAAATAACGTTAAATTTTTTTTATACTACAGAAGTACCTACAGATTGAAAACTGTAACGAAATCAGTCCAGATAAAATCAGACAATTTCATTGTACACTAAAACTTATCGATAATTTCTAAATTTTTCTGACCTCATCAACCTACAAAACAATACGAATTTAATTTTGCATGTTATTGGTTCTAGTTTAGGTATACCCTATCAAAACACGAAATTACAAAAAAATTCAAATTTCGAAAAATTAAAACAAATAATTCGTCAAAATAAACATCAACATTCAACACTACAATTTTTTTAAATTACACTTTAAAAACAACGCATTTAATGTGCATTCCTATTTTATTAAGACCCGTTTGCTGATACTACACATAACGATTTAAGTTGGACTTAAATTCTTAAGGGGTACTTTTTCCATGTCATAAAGTGATACTTAAAAAATTAAGTTCAACTTATATCGTTATGTGTAGTATCAGCAAACCTCCCTAAGTGATATAAAATGTTTTTAAACAAAATAATTACAATATTGTACTGCATTGTTTTCCTAAGTTTAAAGTTTCCTATATAATTTAATATAAAGTATTTAATCTTCTTCTTACCTCAACTTGATTCCCTTATTTTTATCACTGTCATTAATTTAGCATTTAGCTTATTTTTTATAACAACAAATTATTTTCTAACACGAATAATTTTACCAAGGTCGAATTACTTATTCGACTATAGATTACGGAATAATGTGGGTGCCCAGCACGTCAAGTTTCAAAGTTATGAAGTGAAAACTATTTCATGTAACCTACTTTACCATTTTAAGAACAAAGCAAAGGCAGTTAGAAATATACATTTGGCAGTTACAATTATTCAGCAAACAGGCATGTTCAAGAAAATAAGATCTCGGAGATCTCAGCACTCTCAGTTACATTAAAGCTAGGACCGCACTCGGCGGAACTGCACTTCAGCGGAACTGAACTTCACGACTTATTTGTAGGAAATTGTATGAGCTATATCGCACTAAGCGACAACTGCACTTCACGGCGCGACACTATGCGACAAAGTTGGTAATCTGACCAACTGTGTCGCGACGTGAAGTTTCGTTCAGTTTCGTGCGAAAGTGCGCACGGTGTCGCTGAAGTGCAGTTCCGCCTAGTGCGGTTCTACCTTAACAGAATTCCTCAGCTTTGCTGTCAAAATTCTGAGAAAAAAATCTTGGATTCGCTTGCTTAGAAAAATCTTCGAGATATAATTTTTCGGAACGCGTGAAATAATTCCTAATAACATAATACACCACAAATTCAATTAGTTTGTTTAAGCCACCGAGTTTTACTTATGTTTTAATTTGAATTTATTTGTTTAAGTAAATTTTATTATTAAAAAGATTTGATTTTTCCAAAGGTATGCAGTGAATTTGAATCCGACCTAATAGCCCAAGAAAATAAGACCTACCGCAAATGCTGAATTTTGGGTGGAAAGCTATTATTTATGTCTTAAACATTTCCTAACATGTACCCTAAATTTGAACCGCAGGGCTTATGTTTTTAGGTGGGTTTAAGGGGGAAGATTCAACGATCAGTTTTTTTTTTAAATAATGTGAAGGTAAAAATCTTATGACAGTCTACACAAGAAAGATTTTAACACTTTTTTCACATAAACTATAGATTTTGAGAAAAAACATGCGGAAACTCGCCCAATAATTTACACCGTCGTGATGCGGAAATATTTGACACCTCACCGACTGACGCGTCGCGACGCTGAAACACAATAATGTCGGTTTGGTAACTTTTTTATTCGACAAATTTGCAAAACTGAGTTTTTTTCCTTTTGACAGCTTTGGATTTTGACAGCAAATTTTGAAAATTTGTGATTTTTTGTGCTAATTCGCAAGAATTTCACGTTACCAAAAAGAATTTATAGTGGGGTTAAAAATAGTGGCATTCTGTCACTCAATTGTAAATGCAAAAAATTATAGTTGTGTAATAAATGCACATAGTGAGCGAAATTTATGTAAACATTAAAATTTTTATCCGCTTGAGCTACTTTTGGTTATTTTTTCGATTTTTTTATTCACTATTAAAAAAATAAACTCTCCCACTTAATCATAGCTAATTACTTCAGCCTACTTATTCAAAAAGAGCGAAGTGCAACACCGAAAGTCTATTAGTAGGTATATATGAGTTACCAAAAGATATAGTTTCAGCTTTGCTGTTCAAAAATATTGTTTGTTTTATGATACGAACATTAACTTCACCGGCAAATAAAAAAATTACTATATTGCCATACGTGATTTCATTATGTAATAATTATGTACATTCGTAATAACAACCTCCGCACACCACTACTTCCATAACTGGTTAGGATAAAAATCAAGCAATTTTGCAATTGCATTCTGCAACAAGAAATACGAGAGAGTGGTTAGTAATGGGCAATATCATATCAGCTAAATTAATTTTACTTCGTAGTTGTTTTCGTTAAATTTAAATATTATTATGCAAAGAAATGAATTGTAAATGAATATAGTACTTTGGGATTTAATTCTTTGAAATCTCAGTAATTTTACTGGAGAAACATTGCCCAGGTTTCTTCGCTTGTTCAGTCAAATTGAGCCAGATCTCTGAGATTTCAGAAATATGAGCATGACTAAAATCGAATATGAATTAAAATGTCTGTTCCCATACTGTACTAAAACTGATATTTTAATGAAAGCCCTATCCTAAAAAAAGGTATGGAATTTCGCAGTTTTGAAAAAAAAAAAAAGGAATGCACCTAAAATTATTTATAATAAACACCTTCTGTCTGATTAACTAAAATACACAAATTACATTATTTCCTAAAAAAATTTCTAACTTTTTCTTAAACGTCTCATTCTACCCACTCTCCTCTACTTACTAGTCACTACCGTTGTGTGTTTATTTATGTTGCGAAACATTTATCGTGGTAGACTTCTTGTAATTTAACACAAATATCAAAGCAAACCAACGAAGTTTAAAAGTAAAAAAGCCAGTTGTATAATAATATTCACCAGTTACCGGTTGGTTCTACTTCTATTCCATCTTAAATTTGTTTGTTTATTTTTTTTCTTGAAATTATCCACATATGTAATTTTAAATGGACAAAGTTAAAGCACATTTCTACAAGGGACTTTCACTTTACATTTGTTTTGAATTGCCTTCATTTTATAGTCATGCTCTTAGTCTCGAGGTAAGTCTTTTTTTTATAAATCTGCATTGGTTCAGAAAATACGTCATCTGGGGTTTATCTGAAGGTTACGATATTATCTCACAAATGCTAATATCCCAAACAAAGCATAATTAAAAAGACAAGAATAATTTATGCAATCGAATTTCACGGTATCTCTTGGATACTTACATCAACTTGTCGAAGATCCGAAGAGAAGAAAAATGTTTAAATAATAGAAAACTATTTTTACCGTAAGTCGTAGGTACGAGATGTTTCGCGATGAAATAGTTTTAAGTAACTGACTAACTGAGTGGTGGCAGCTTGTTAGTTTTAATGAAATAGCTTGGCTCACTGTGCAAGGTGGTTCGGTTTGTTGGCTCTTGACTCTTGGAGAGTAATCGTAATTTGTGTATCTGGTACTCGGAAAGAAGCAAGTGTGGGACAAAATTTATTTGTAGACGAATGCTTGCATGGGATACTGTCTCTCATCGGTATACATTTTTGTTTATTGCTGTTATATAATATTGGGCTTACCCGTGTGCCATACCGCATAGTCCTACTTTTTTATAGTTTTGTCTTTAAACAAAAAAAAAAGCAGTAAGAAGTATATGCATGTAGATGTTATCTATTATTTAACTTAAAGGAAAAGTAAATAATATGTAAATTGTCAGCCAAGTGTGTCATCAACATTATCAGACTGATCAAAAAGATTAATTGTGCTTAGCTTACACGAATGAGCAACATCGACCTTGAACTGCACCGAGAAACTCGAACTATTGACCTGTCATATGCATACATATGTACATTGCATTTATTAATTTAAGTTGAAATAAAACTAATTAAAACATGAATTTTATTTTCGATGATAAAGGCTGCACTTATATTTACATACCTGTACTATGTATTATCTACTCAGCTTTATAATTTTCTGCATTGAATGAACCCACAAAAAATATTTTTTCTCATAGTGATATTTTGTTGAACTGTTAATTTCTATCAACAGAAATTTCTTGCAGACAAAATCACAGATAAAGGAAAATTGTATACTCTCTCTTCTGTGCATATCACCATAATGCATGGAAAAATCTCAAAAATTCAGAGTAAGGAACGGACCTAAATAATTGCATTATATTTTTTTTTAAAGGTTACCCAAAACAATAATAGATGTGTTCCTTTATTTTGAAACACTGTACATTTGTTCGAATTACTACACAAAAGTCTGTCAAGTTCATATAAACAAAAATAAAATTTGCAGTTTTGCACAGAAAATCACAGAGTTTCAAAGTAAAGGGACGCCCCTAATGAATTGATATTTTATATTACATTTGAAAATACTAAAATTTAAATTGCTATACTATATAGAAATGGGTTTTTTGTCTTGTAATGAAACAAGAAAGCAGAAGCAAAATTCTGTAGTACCTACCTACCTAGTGAAGTTCCATTTGATGTTGGCTTTTATTTTAAAATAAAATTTTATAAAAATTTAAATAATGTGAAATTGCACAAAGCGTTTTGACATTTTATTTTGTTTGGTTTTGTAATATGTCAAATTATCTAAAAACTGTTTAAGAGTCTACTTTAGTTAGCTATTTAAGTTGATCATTGAAATTATCCAATTCCAACAACAAAAATATACATAGATCGCGGCGGCAGTTAGCACGGTTTTCAATTAAAACAAGTATAACGGTATACGTGGACGCACGAACCGCTTTGCGGGGTGCCTGTTATTTCATCTTTTTCACTTCGCATTTTTGTTGTTTTGTTTTTCTTACAATTATTTTTATTTATTTCGTAATACCTTATTTTGTTTTTCGATCATTTCGCCTTACAGTCATTCCGTTTTTCTTTCTCTCTCTTTTTACTCGTTTTGCATTTTCGTTAAAAGTGCAAAGAGTTATTTGGATCCTTGATCGCCAACGGTTTATTTTGCACTAGGTTTTAATTAAACTATTGCTTTAGCGTGGGCTTAATTTGTCATCAGTGGTGATTGTAACAGTGCATTATCATAACTTAAAATTTGAGCAAACAGCTCATAGGATATCTATAACATTATATAAAGACGAAACGATTATTTAGTTTGTCACGCGAAATCTCAGAAACTATTTACCTGATTAACTTGAAATTTTTTCTACAATATTCTTTATCTTTAGAAGATTGTAATAAGATAGTTTTTGTTTATCTAATTCGTTTGTTTAATACTAAAATTAATTTTTTTAAATTGATAGTCAACTTTTTTCTTGATTTTGACTTACATATTCACTTATAAATACGAAACTAATTGATAATTGAAAAAAACAAAAATTATTTCATAAAGTACATTTTTGTATGCAAATTTTAAGCCCTAAATCTTTTCTTAATTATGCATACAACCTGAGAAATAAATATAAACAAATCTCTAAGTCACTTACTTTTTCTATTTTTTTAAATCCAGGAATTTAAATCAATAGCATTCATGAGGTCGCTGCTTTGTTTCATTTCATATCATTTCCACCCTCTTACAGTTTTTCCTCCCTTACGTTTTTTTATTTATGATGTGCTGGTTTCTCTTTGTTTACTCTTTTCTTTTTCCACTCAATTTTTTTTCTCACATTCTTTTTTTGCAAAATGAATTGTGAAAGAAAAATGGAACACTTTGAGTATAACGCCGCTGCAGGCAGGGATGGCCGAACTAACGCTTTTTGGAATAAACTACATTTTTTACATTTGCTACGTAGTTTAGATATGTAGTAAACTTTGAAGATTGAATTTGCGTTGAAATGTTTTTATTGAAATTTTATTATTTACCTGGATGTACTATGTATGTAGCAAACGTAAAATTTTGTAGTAAATAAGGCGTATAGTTTATTAAATTAGCTACGCGTAGTTAATCATGAAGAAAATGAAGTGTAGTTAATTCGGCCAACCCTGGTTGCAGGTAGTCAGGCAAGAAGAAGATGTTTACTTGGGTGCGAAGTATTATATGTATATTTGTATATGCAATAAGAAAATCAACGGGAGATAAAGATTCTGTTTATGTGTCAAACATGAACCTACTTAACATACAAATAGGTAAACCATTTTTTAAGAACTCACATTTATCAAAACGTATAAGTGTATAATGTATAAACTTTTTGTTAATAAGATGAAATAGAAATTAGGTACGGGTAGCGGTAGCCCTATTTAGTACTATCGGTATATATGTAGGTATGTTAATATTAATTCTTATTTTTGCGAAGCAAGGCGAGCACGGGTCTACTAGTATAGGATAAATTCAAAGTTGCAAAAGAAACTTTGCATGCACCCAACCTCGCACCTACCCCAAATCCTATAGTGTGCCCAAGAAGGGGGTTGCAGGGGGGGGGCAACATATGCCCCCCATACATACCTCACTGTTTATCGACCAATAGAGAACGTCATTTTTTAGGGGGGTCACCACCCATCGATATAAAGGACGAAATCTATATCAAATTTTAGGAAAAACTTTCACCAATCATATTCCGAAGGTCGTCCGGGGCAAAGCTTGCTCAGTTTCTCTGGCCGACCAGATTTATGCAAAAAAGTAAAAAAATGCATATTTCACTTTAAATATTAATAAGTAATAACTTACTGGTTGTCCAAAACTCATGCTTGAAATTTTAACTAAAGCAAGTTCAAGCCATTACCTTTCAGAATTATATAACTTGTTCATTACCAAATCCTTACCAGTTTTTAGAAATGACTAAGTGAACTGAAATTATGGTGAACTTATATTTTAACATTAGAAATGTTTAAGCGGAGGCATACCTACTAACAATGTGAAAAAATCAACAGAATTTTAAAAAAGTGTAACGCCGAGTAGAGAAAGAGGGCGAAACGTTAGAGGAATAGACAAAATTACTGCGTTCATGCTATGTTCTTACTGGTCTGAGGAAACAGAAAAGGAAGAAGATGATAAAACTGACACCAAAAAAAGGAGAAGTGTTCGTAGGCAGGGATGGCCACTACATTTTTCACATTTGCTACGTAGTTTATGTAGTTAAACGTAGTTAAATGTAGTTAATGAAACAAATTGTAGCAAATTTGAGTTAAAATGTTCAAATTTTTATTGAAATTTTATTATTTCTCTTAATTTACTTTGTATGCGTATATGAAAACGTAACAATTTGTAGAAAATAAGACGTGTAGTTTATTAAATTAACTACGCATAGTGATGTAGAAAATATAGTGTAGTAGATTTGCATGTGAAGAAGAGCAAATTTAAAAAAGAATTTATTCAAAGTTTTAAAATACATAAATGCTTTTGTCATTTCTAATGTACCTCAACTATGCTGGAATGGCAAATCGGGTAAATTTTTTACTTCAACTTGTAGAGTTAACAGTAGAAAAAATTCCATTACAGGATATTGGTTTTGTTTTCCCCAGTTTTGCAATTTCTGAAAAGGTATGAAACTTAGCATAGGTCATCTTAGATCAGAAATTATAATTATTTAATCTAATAAGAAAGGATTTTTGATTTTTTTTTTTTCAAATAGCAGGTAATTAATTTATAATTTTGAATTTTTCGTATTGGGGAGTTGGAGAGAAAACGATTGATTACATGAGATCTTGCTCAAAACAAAACTTGTAAGGGTTTTGGAAATGCATTTATTTTATGGATGCTTTCTTTTTAAATAATAATTAAAACAAATTTCACCTTTATAAAAGTATATTTAATTTAATTTTATTTAGAAAAATCATGCAATATTAAATTATAGGTATATACGTACCTAATTTATATTGAAAATTATTGAAATACTTCTAATTATAATAATTTTAAGAATTTAGTTATTGAATTAGATTTAAAATTCACTGTCAGAATCGTCTGTATCCACGGTTTTTTCGCTATCTGACTCGTTTTCTTCATTTTCAGATTCTTCTTGTATTTCATTTGTTTGAATAATATCTTCAACTTTTGAAGGTGCACACTAAGAAGGGATTTTTTGAAATTCCAACATTTAATAGGGTAAACTTAGGCTTAGGTAGAGTAAAGTCGAATTTCTATTTTCTAAATGGGTAGAGATAAAATTATAAATTTTTTTGCAATCGATAGATTTTTTAATTATAAGGTGTTTCACGGGGGTTAAAAAAATTATAAAAATTGTTTTTACAGTTACGAATGTTTAAAACGCAAAAAATCAAAAATCGATGTTTTAGAAAAAATTTCGGGGAGAGTACGATAACTCAGGCGCCAAAAATTGATAACGGTTTTCTGTAGAGGGATCAAAAACAAGCATTTTTTTAGTATGGGAGGGGGTCTATCTCACCCCGTTTAGAAGGTAGGGGCAGGTTTAGAAAAAAATGACTTAAAATGAAAAAAAATATTTAAAAACAACGGCAACACTAACAATAAAGTTCTATATCGGTTTTGAAAGTCAGAAATCTGTTTTTTAATTCCAAATTTAAATTAAATTATCTATGCTAATAGTTTTTGAAAAAATTCACATGTATTAAAAAAATGAAATAAAAAGTTTAGACCAATTTTTTTCTTATTGTGAAATGAAGTACTGAATTGGCTTTTTGTGGGCAATGCATATATCAATTCTGAATCGAACACAAAAACCGAATGGTTTTATGTCTTCTAGTTATTGAGAAAATTGAAAATTACTAAAACTACTTTTATGAGATTTTTGTTTTTTGGTATTTACGGTGATTTCATTTTGAGAATTATTGTTGATGATAGGTTCATCTTTGTAAGTAAAGTACAGCAATTAATTTAGCAATACAGTTACATTATACAGGTATGTAAGATACAAACATACATTTTAAGAAATTATATAAATTTGCTGCAGTCGTAGAGTAGTATCTAGGTAATGTGAATTTTTTATAATGCAATACATTTTCATATCGGAAAAGTTTAAATGCGGAAATTTGAGCAACGTATCTGTTTATGTATACATATATAGAAAACAGCTGTTGACATTGGAGATATAGGATAAATTCAAATTTTCTCTAAATCCAGATTCTATAAATGCAAAAGAAACTTTGCATACACACAACCTCGCACCTACCCCAAATCCTTTAGTGTGCCCAAGCAGGGCATTAAGCCATAATGCTGGATGCTAGCACATATGTATTTATGTAAGCAAGCAAAAAAACAAAAATCTCATAAAAAAGAAGTTTTAGTAATTTTCAATTTTCTCAAGAACTAGAAGACATAAAACCATTCGGTTTTTTGTGTTCGATTCACATTTGATATTTACATTGACTACAAAAAGCCAATTTAGCACTTCATTTCACAATTTTGAAAAAAAAATTGGTTTAAACTTTTTTAAAGTTTATAGAACAAATTTCTGGCCTTCAAAATCAGTATAGTAATTTATTGTAAGTCCCTCCTAAACGGGGTGAGATAGACCCCCCTTCCCATAGTAAAAAATGCTTGTTTTTGAACCCTCTGCAAAAAACCGTTATCAATTTTTGGCGCCTGAGTTATCGTACTCGTGCCAAAATTTCTATTAAATCTGGGGGTTCATTGATTTTTATTATAGTTACTATTTTACGTTTAGATAACAGAATTATAAATTTTGTTTTACATATCAGCTTATTACTCATCAGTGCATGCACGCGTTACTACGCATGGCAATATAACAACGATTAATTTGATAATTCATTTGTTAATCTACCCACTGTAGATCGATCACAATTTTAATTTTAATTCAATTAAAAAATCGATTAAATTTAATCGAAATTATCTGATTTGTTCATTGCCAAACACCACCGACCAGTCGCAGATTACCCGTTATTTTATCAAAATCAGAAAATGGATTAAATAATTCATAACTTCTGTTCTAATTGTCCGATCTTCAAGATATTAAAATAATCAGTAAATGTCAATATTTAATTGAGTATAAAAATTATTGCGGGGGAGGGGGGAAAAGCATTCTTTACGAAAAGGGATGGTTAAGAGGTCATCAATTTATTTTTTTAATGTAAGTTTATGGGAAATCCGTTGTCAGAATTGTGACCTAAAATTTATAAATTTTCATCAAAAATTTTGCTTCCATGCAAATATTTTTAAAGTTGCATTAAAATTTGTTATTGCCGATTTTCACTATCAAATTGCTTTCAAAACATTTCTATTTTTGATAATTATTTGTTTTAATTACTAATTATGCAAGCATGCATAAAATAAATGCATTTCCAAAACCCTAACAAGTAAATAAAATGCAATGCTTAATTTGTTTTGAGCAAGATCTCATGTAGTCAATCGTTTTCACTCCAACTCCCCAATACGAAAAACTCAAAATTATAAATTAATTACCTGCTATTTGAAAAAAAAAATTTAAAATCCTTTCTTATTAGATTAAAATAATTGTAACTTCTGATCTAAGATGAAGTATGCTAAGTTTCATACCTTTTCAGAAACTGCAAAAATGGGGTTTTTAGAAAACAAAACCAATATCCTGTAATATGAAATTTTTTCTACCTGTTAACTCCACAAGTTGAAGTTAAAAATATAAGTTCACCATAACTTCAGTTCACTTAGTCATTTCTAAAAACTGGTAAGGATATTTGGTAATGAACAAGTTATACAATTCTGAAAGGTAATGACTTGAACTTGAAATGAGTTTTGGACATCCAGTAAGTTATTAATATTTAAAGTGAGATATGAATTTTTTACTTTTTTGCATAGATCTGGTCGGCCAGAGAAACTGACCAAGCTTTGCCCCGGACGACCTTCGGAATATGATTGGTGAAAGTTTTTCCTAAAATTTGATATAGATTTCGTCCTTTATATCGACGGGTGGTGGTGATTGGTCGGCCAGCCGGTCTGACCAGGATATCGGGTGGACGACCAACGGTTTCTATATCACCTAAACTTTGTCTAACGGTACATAAGCAAATTTTTCTTTATATCGATGGGTGGTGACCCCCCTAAAAAATGACGTTTTCTTTTGGTCGGGCAGCCGGTCTGACCAGGATATTGGGTGGACGACCAATGGTTTCTATATCACCTAAACATTGTCTAACGCTACATATGCAAATTTTTCTTTATATCGATGGGTGGGATTTTTGTATTGCCGCCTCCCGGTCTATAAACAAAAAACGAAATAATCGAAAAAATAAACAATAAAAGGCGAAATGACCTTAAAACGAACTAAATGAAAGACAAAATGATTTTTTTTTCGAAACAACTATAAACCAAATAATTGAAAAACGTATTAATGAAAATCCTAAACAAACGAAATACGAAACGACTAAAACGAAACAACAAAAAAAACCAGATGAAAAAGACGAAACAAACCATACTCACCGCGTTCTTAATGAATCTCCTGAACACGAATATCCTTGATGAAACTAGTTAACAGTTTTTTTTATAAGAAGGTGACTTTTTGAAACAATATATGGTACACTCGGGCGTATGCGTACTTTTATCATTTAATGGAATTTTTAAAGCTTTTTTTTTAATTGTTGTGTGGGCGCCTTATTATTAATTACTTTAATTTCCTGTCATCATTTGTATCTTTATATAAGCACATGTAATTGGAAAATCAATTACATAACTACAAAATTAATTAACGGGTGAACACAATTCCCTTTGTCGAACTCAATCAAAATTGACACAGAATAATTTATTTTTGGTGGTTATTTTTTCTTTTTCTTAATTGATGACGCTTCTATCAGTCCTTTATGAACCTGAGCCTCAACCAATAGTTTTCTCTTTCTTAAAGTGATTATCTTTCAATCATATATGCATACATAATTTACATACATATATGTATGTATATTAAAATAATAAGGATGATAGGAGAACAAAATTACATTTTAAAACCTTTAGGTATTGAAAAATTAATAAAAGTATGTAGGTATAATAGACTGAATTCAGCCTATATGACGTATGACGCTGTATTCAAAGACCAACCAATTAATTTTTCTATGTTTTCATTAAAATTAAAAGGTTTGTTATTATTTTTACAATTACAAAACTCCTCCAAATATATGTATGTACATACCTACCATCAAGCAAGTAAAACTGTTATTTATTTAAGAAAAAATGATACGAAATTTCTAGATGAGGTTTTCCTTATTTTTTCATAGAAAGCTGCTTTAAAAGTTTTCTATCAAAAAAAATAGTATTTATAAGTGATGTTTTCCTTTGGGCTTTACAAAGACATTTTAGTACTTCCCAGTAGATGATAAATGCAACACTTTAATTTTGCCAAACGCAAAATCTAGCCTCCCTGCAGTACAATTTTTGTTGTTAGTATTAGTATTTTATTTTAGATTTAGATTAGAGATCAAATCTTTCACGTGTGGTGGCGCAACTTTCGAGGTTAATTGATGTGCATTTCATGTAGTATGTGAATGAATTCAGTGGAATTCAATAGGAACTACTGTTTGTAGAAAATAGCTAGTTTTTATTTGCTTTTACAATTGTATGCTCTTTGCTAACAACTTACACTTTCACTAGCCTTCCAGAGACGCAAATATCTTCGTTATAATGTTCTATTAACTAACATTCTTAAAACTCTTTTCTAAATTCTATCTATAAAAGACTCACAAAACACTTATCTAGGTAAGGGGAAATGGACTCAAGCTTTTGACGGTTGTGCGTAAACACTTCGCATCAACGTCGAATATCTAGCCATTAAGTTTCTTCGATTCCAATCCTAACAATATTATTGTTTTACGTAATCGTTCATTGAAAAAAAAATTAATAAATCGATTAACCATTTCTTTTCGGTCTCAAAAATGTGTAGGTACTTAAAAAATGGTCAGGCTAAAATATTGAGATTTTTTTGAGACAGGTCAACATCATGGCATTCAGTTAAAAAAAAACTTTGTTTGTAATTCTTTTCAATCTGCTGAACAATCTAGTTGATCCATTTTTTGTTGCTCAGTTTGCTTACTACTTATTTAAAAAAAAAAAAAACAAGAAATGCCTTAAAAATTAAAATTTGTTCAAAATAAAAAAATAAACAAACTAATTAAAAGGCAGATGTCTATGATTTCAAGTACGAAATTTATCAGCGACTCAAAATCCAAATATAAATCATAATATTGTTTACACAAAACCACAATAATTATTGATTATAATCAATAAAGCTTTAACAATTTAAAAAAATAAACACATTAATTAAATATGTTCCATATTTTTTTCTTGCCTAAGTTTTTTGATAGTATGACGAATATACCAAGAAAGTACGTTTCTCTTTTAGCACCTTCTTTTTATAAATAAAATTATTATTTGTTTAATTGATTTCAATTATCATGGAAAACTAAGCACATAGGCGGAATTATGTGTTTTTTAATAACATACATGTGTAATGTGTATACTCAATACTGTAATAGAAAAGATTATAAATGAGAGATGGCAATGGATTTACTGAATTCATCATTGCAGTATACATGGATAAAACTTTGAAAGTTTTACCGCCATTATTACACCCCGGTTCTGAAGATAAGATCTTTTTTATTTTATTTTTTAAATAATTTTTATAAACTCAAGGGATTATGACCTAATCGATCAGTTACGACTAAACCGAATTATTTTGTCATTTTTGACTTTGCAAATGAGCTTATGACGCTTATACAGCATGCACATTGCACAGTAGGGGGGCTCGATTGAAAAAAAAAATTGTATGAAAAATAGTTCTTTTTGTTTGATCGAGTTCGGGCGGTATACAAAAGGTGTCATAGGTGTCTCTCAATAGGAATCAAAAATATATTTTTAAAAATTCCAATTTTAAGTATGTATACTGCCCCAAGGACATTTAAGATTTTCTAAATATGACAAATCTTAAGATATTAATCTTAAAAAAAAATTATATAAAATCGTTTAAACAATGCCTTATATTTCATAAGTTTAATATATAAAACGTTTAAAAATCAACAGACGCCCTGATTTACGCCCTGATTAAAAAAAAACACTTTTCCAGCATATTTTCCTTTTTTTACAATGGACTTTTGAAAAATTACCATTGGAACAAATTTTCTATAGGAGCCTACGGGCGTATTGCTAGAAAAACCTTTAAAATTCCATAATTCCGTTATACCTACTGAATAGAATGTTTAAAAAGATAAAGTAGGCATAACAATTTCAGTTTGCAGCCGGCTTTTACAGTTTAATCCAAGGGAGATGCTATTCGTCGTTTGGAACTTGGAACTAGAGCAAGGAAAACCATTACAATGCTTTATATGCCAACTACATGCAAATGAATTTATACTGCCAAACATATTTGAGCATATTGATGGAATTACAATCGGACCACGGAGCATTACAGGTGCTTTGGGAAATAAATTGAAAGATTGTAAAAATTCGCCCTTAGTGTAATTTCAAGCTATTCAAGGTAACCTTTCAGAAGTATATCAAACACTCATAATCTCAGCACTGATCAACGATTCTTGTTCGAAATTTGTCAAGCTATCAGTTCATGGTTTAAGAAAAATTATTAATATTACTCCATCCGAAAATTTGCTATTGTTGGTCAATTATATAATGCAAGTCTATCGCCAATGTTGAATGTGGTTTCAAATAAAAACTATAGACCTCACTGTATTTATGGCGCTCGAATCCTTAAAAAAAACTATATAATGTTGACAATATACCTACCTGAAAATTTCAAACTAGTTACATATTTATTCTTTTATTCAGAGAAATGGATCTTCGACTATCTGAAACATATTTTTTGATTGTAGACGAAAGAGAAGCAACTCGAGTTTTAGCTTTAAAAACAGTAAAAAAAAGCACGAGAGTTGCTTGGAACATTCTTAAATTCAGTACGGTCTTTCGTTTTGCCGAATTCCAACTTAAAATTAAGTTCTTTAAAATTTTGCAAAATTCAAAATTTATTGGAACTCTTATTATGCCGTTCATAACGATAAACCTTGTCACGCTCAAGCATGACTGAAGATTCAGTTGCCGTCATATAGTGATAGATTTATAAGAACAAGAACTGAAACTCGAAAAAAATGCCGTTTTTTTATTCTAAAAAAGATTTTAAGATTTTGTAATTATTTTTGTTTACCTTTCAATTTTTCCTTTTTTAATTTTTCTTTTAACTTTTCATTTTTATTTTTTTTTACTGAAATGTTCTTGATTATCATAAATAGTAAAAATTAATATCACTGGACTAAAAAAAAAATTTTGTTGTGCGGAAAATGAATATTTTTTTTGAGAAGTTTGTATGACCTTGGGGCAGTAGAAGATCACATTTTTTTCAAAATCTTTAATTTACCTGACATCATTATAACTATATAAGGACACCTTTTGAGTAGTGCCCGAAAACTGATTTCGAAGAAAAAAAATAAAGCCACCCAATGCACAGATAATTGTCATATACTCTATTTTCGAATAAAAAAAAATAACGAAATCCTGCACCTTCTTAACAGTTTTTACCTCAAAACTCGATCTAATGCATCATTCTTCATAATTGTTCCTGAGTAGGTAATCCAAAAAAAAAAAAAAAAATCCATCATTCCTAAAAATGTTTACTTTATAAAAAGATAAAAACCCTAAGGTGGCAAAAATTTATTTCAAAAAATGTATATTTAAAAAAAAAAATCTACCACGCAATGTAAAAAAATGAATTAATTTTTTTTACGAATTTTTAAAATAATAACGAATGCAAGAAAAATAATTCCTCTCGACCTAGAAATGAATTATTCGATTTTACTGCACATTTGCCCTTATTTTCTATATTAAAAATGCAAATACAGAAAAAAAATGTCTAAACACATATCTTAAACAATTTTACGAGCTGGTGAACAAAACAGACTTGTCCAATGAATTTTTGTGATTAATAGCCCTATTCTGCTAATCGTTGGCGTGAATTTTCGTATTCTGCTATCCGTTATGCATAGAAATAACATAGAAATAGCATAGCGATAACAAAAATTTAAGCAATTAGATTCCCTCAAGAACTTCAAAAAAAATTATTGATAGAGCTATGAACTCGAAAGATTAAAGAGTTTAAAGAATATTTTGTGACAAATTAAGTGAACAATTCACGTGAATAAAAAAAATCGATCGGAATAGGGCTTTAAGAGAACAATAAAGCTAACTGGGCCCTATTTCATAAACATTGACAATTGCGACAGGTGATAATTTCTTAATTTATAACTTGACAATTGTCAAAATCTGTTCCATAAACAATTTGACAATTTTGTTGAATTGTCGGAAAATACCCGACAGTTGTCATCTTTTCGTTTCATAAAGAAATTGTCATGACAAGGAATTGTCAAGTATTTTTCTACAATTGTCAGGAATTTTCCGACATATTTGTACTGACAATTCTTTTATGAATTGAAAAAAAAAATTACAATTTACATATTTGTCAGTATTTAATTGACAATTGCGACAGGAAACTCAGTTACGGTCAAGTGTTGACAGTGAAAAAACAGTAGTTGTTCTTAAATGATAAAGGATATACAAATTTTCAAGTGAAAGTGATGACGATTCTCAGTTGGATCTCCGTGTAATTCGTCACCGGAGCCCTTGGAATTTTAAACAGACAATAAATAATGATTTCGAATCGTTAAATGGGCTACAATTTAAAGAAAAATTTCATATTTTATCGAGAAGAATGTTTGTATATGGTCCGAACTTTGAGTTTCTGCTCGGTGGCCAGAATCCGTTCACGATGCTAATTACACCAGTCATCTCACTCCAAATCGAACAAAATGAAGCACTGAGAAGATTTTTGAGGGCTCACAAGAAAACAAGAAGGCTTGTGGAAAATGCATTTGGTATACTGAAAGGAAATTTTCCTTGTCTATACGATTATCGCCAACTGTTGCAAGCAACGTTATTTTGAGTTGCACAATAAATTTGGAAAAACGCTTTGGAAATGGAGAATTAATGTTGCTCATTTAGTTGTATATTTTGTCTACAATATTATTAGATAATAATCTTAGTAATATTGCAGACAAAATATATAATAATAAAAGTTTTTTCGTTCAACTTGAAACTCTCTTAAAATAAATGCACAATCAATTTAAAACCACAATCAACTTAAAACAAAATAAAATTTAAAATTTTTAATCATGAATTAAATTTATATTTCATTTAGATGCTGAAGACATCGAAAATTTTGAAAATGAAGTAGATTCTAACGAAAATGAGATAGATGAACCAACATCAATTTCTGTTCTACGCACAGTTACATCTCTTTTTCCTAATCAAATATTCGAATTTTTTTTTTCAATACACAAAAAACTCATTCATATACATAAAATACATATGTAGTATGTATATTATATAGAAAAAATCTTTATTTCATTTTTATAACAGGTAAAACATAAAAAAATATATTATAAATTAAAATAATTCAAATACATAACCTATTTTTATTTTTTTGTAAAAAAAAAATAAAAGGAATTATTATCAATCACAATTTGTATCATTTTCAGTTCATTTAAAATGCAATGATAGAGTTAGTCATCAGAATCCTCTAATACATCATTAACGGCCTGAGACAAGAGATCATTTATGTCATCAGAATTGTTTTTCTTATAAAATTTCTTTGTAAATTCAGAAGGTGAAAGCTTTAACTTCTCTTTTTTCAAAATTTCAAGATCTTTTAAAAAGCACTCTCTTTCCAATATTTTTAATCTAGCTTCTAAAATGTTCCCCTCACTTGTAATGATACGTTGTTGGCTCTTGCTTGTGTTTTCTAGTCGGTGTCTTTTTCTTGGCACTTCCTCTTCCATATCATCGGCCTTTGTATTTTTTCAGTTGTTGTTGTGTTATCTTCGGAGGGTTCACAAACGGGAAGGCCTTCGATAACGGGTTAATCTCTTCCTAGTATTTCCAAAATGATCTTGTCACTTTCGTCAATTATACATTTCTTGCTGCCTCCCGAGCCCGTCCTTTTTCGATTGTCTATTTTTTCCTAGAATTTAATATTAAATTAATATTAAATTAATATTAATATTAATATTAAATTAATGTATATATTATTGTGTGCAATAAATAGTTTACAATCTTTCGTTTTCTCCAATTTTGCTAAAATATGGTATCTCGAAGGTGCTACCAGTCTTTGTTTGAATCCATTGCGTTGAGGCCTTTTGCCTTATCTGCGATATCCTTCCATTTATTACCCTTGAAATCATAGCTCTAGGTTTAACTAAATTTTGCATATAAAATATCTTTATTTTCTAAAAGCAACTTTAGTACACTTATTTTGAAAATGTTATTCATTTTCATTTTCGATTTTTAACAACTTATTTTATTTTTATTATGTTTTATGCACTTCACTTTTTAATAATAAAACACGATTTTGCAAATTGTGATATTTTAAAATTGAAAGAGGATCAGCGTTCTGTTACTTCTAACATCGAAAAAATTGGAATGAAAATTGAAACAAAATGCAAAGGTTTTGTTCCATATTTCATCGTTTTTCGATCATAACAAATTGCAATTGATATACAATGACAAAATTGTCACGAGAAATTTGTCAGTAAGTATGATATGTATGACAATGTCAAAATTGTCACGACAAATGTATGTATCAGTATATGACAATGACAAAATTGTCGTGACAAATTTGTCATTGTATTTTTCTGACAAATTTGTCACCTGTCAATTTTTATGAAATAGGGCCAAGGTATACAATATCATTGTTGCTGCATTTAACATGCCTGTAATTTTTGTACCGTTTACAAACGTGCATTATTTTGCTGGAAAATTAAAAGCTCTTACAAATTGAGAATGATTTTTTTTATAATAATAAGACAAAATTTACACATTTTTCAATAGGTACATTAACAAATACTTAACTTTTTATTCAAATATATTTTTGCTGATGATTTATTTTGTTCGCGAATAACACTTGTTAATATAGTATGTTATATTTACTGTGAATTTATCTTTGTTTTGTTTAATGTATTTTTTTAACAGCAAATCAATATCTTAATAACTATAATGTCAATAAAAATACCTCGTATTATAATCGTATATCTCTTATTTCTTATAAAAAATCATGGGATTAAAACTGTGTGCGACGACAAGATGCTTTTGAAGATCTTCTCTTTCAACAAAAATTCCTGAACATAAATGACAAGCATGGGTACTACGAGTAGAATATAAAAGAAAAAAAATTAAATGTAGACAAGATAAAAGGTTATAATCTTTTTCATAAACGTTCTTACTTCTTCGGTGTTGCTTTGGGAAGTTCACCTTTGTGTGAATTCATATGTGAGTTAAAATTTTGCAATCCAGTGATTGATCGGAAACAAATTTTACAGTTAAAATGTTTTCTTCCGCTGAGTAAAACAATTGATTTTAAAAGAATATGTGCTGCTTTGCGATTTGTCGAATATATGAACTTACTCAGGTTTCTTATGGATGATAAGCGTGTGTTTCATAAGTGAGGACTTATCCGGATAAAATGTCGAGCAAATTTTGCATTTATATTTTATAGTTTTACCGTTTTGATTAAGTCTTATAGGATGGTCCTTTGGTGAAGTCTTAGTCAGTTTTGAAATGGCTATAGGAGGTTTTACTGGTGCTGGAGCAACTAATTCATCGGAACTGAAAAGTTTACAAACAAACATCATAACTCATTTTGTGCATTACAAAACACATCTTGAAACTAACGTAAATAAGAAGCAAAATAATGAAAATTAAAATATGTATAAATTGAATCTAATAATTAAATGTTTAATATGTAAATCATTGAATAAATATAGATAGAAGGTGACACTCCACAACTCAAAGCGCTACATGGAATCCAAGTGGCGAAACTCAGACGATGTAGGATTTTTGTGAACCCAAACCAATTTCCAAAGGGATATTTATACATTTAATTGTTCCTTTTTGACTTTTGGTTTGCATGACGATGATGCTTCAATATTTTGTTTTTTTTTTAATTTGTTTACAATTTTGATTTCCGAGGAAAAATGAAATGTGTGAATGTATTTTTCTTTAGCGGTATGGGTTGTTTTTTTATATTTTTGTTTATTTTACGATGTTTTTTTCAAGCTAAGCTAGATTTGATTTTTATATTGAAAAAAGTAAAACTATGACTTCAAAGAAATAGTAAAAACAAATATTAATTAACAATAATAAAAAATATAAAAAAATAGTTATAGGAATAAAATTTTGGAAAAATAATAATAAAATAATCAATAAACAAAAATACTCATTTAAATGCCTCCAAATGTCGCAATAGTCTCTGCCTGTACTGATTCGTGTCAAATATAAATCTGATACATATAGAGAGGGAATTACACATCTGGAATGCGTTAACGAAAAATTGTCGTTTGGATACAGCAAAAGAGTAACGAAAGGGTGCAAGATCAAGTGTGTGACATCGGCTTAATAGTAGTTTAAAAAAGTGTCGAAATATATAAATCCAAACCACTTCGAATCGTTTTGGACTTATAAATGTTTTGTTTGTATAGAAATAATAATTTAGTTATCAGTTTTAAATTGCCCTCAAAATAATCACGGATTAAGCTTTTTGACCTCAAAGTCTCTCTTATCTGGGTTCCGGGTCACTGTGGCATTCAGGGAAACGAGTACGCGGATGAACTGACCAGGCAAGGATCAGCCCTTCATAGCTCACTTGCGGAAAGAGTCAACATTCCTCTTTAGGTTGTGAAGGGCAATATATAAATTTTTCTTAACGAATCAAACTGCAGGTGGGGCAGTTTAACAAACTGCATTGTTTCTAGAAAGATTTTTGCCCACCTATAACAGATCCCGAACAAATGATTTAATTTGCAGACCCAGGCAAGACATAGCCCTGGACACTGGGCATTAGGAGAGCATGCGGAAAAGCACTGTCGTAGTTGTGGGGACTGGGGACCAACAGGAAAAGGAAACAGTCGCTCACTTCCTCTGCAAATTCCCCGCTCTAACCAGAATGAGATTACAGTAATTCGGTAAACCATTCTTCGACGACCTCAAGGAACTCTCCGAAATAAAGATCAAAGATTTGGTATCTTTTCTCAACATTACGAATTGACTCCACAATAAACGAGTAGGGGACGATGTTTTTTCTGAGAGTCATATAGATTCACTCTGAACCAGAATTCAATTTACCTACCTATCTCGGGATACTGTGGTTGGAGGAGTGTAATGATGATTCCACAAATTCGTTTCAACAATTCTTTTTCTTATACAGGTCAAACGACGAACGAGTTATGGTATCAAAACGGCGCAATCAGCGCAAATTGGGTCACGGAGCTAAGCGCTCGTGGCGGTATTTCTACCTACCTACCTAAGCTTTGATGAGTTCCAATGAAAGCTATAACTTGCGCCTAGTAAAGTTTCTAAGCAAATATTAATTTTTTTTTTAAATGATTGCTTAGCGAAAAATAAAAATGATTCTTTTGTATAAATAATAATGATCGCTTTTTGGTTGAAATCAGCTGAAACCTGCATCTAAATAAAACTTACTCTGCTTTCTTCTCGTTCTCTGACATATAATGCGAATTTATATGTCTGATGGTTTTTGTATGAAAAACTGGCATAAAACACAAGTTACAGGCTTCAAATTTTGCTTCCATTGTTGCTAGGCCAAAAATACGTTTTCTGTAAATTTCCTTGTGTCTTTGCTTGATGTGATGTTTAAATTCCGAACGAGTTGCACATTGGAATTTACATTCTTTACATCGAATCGGACGTCTAAGATATATTTTAAAATGATACAAAAAAAAAAAAAGAAAAAAAAAAAAAATTAAAATATAAAAAAAAAAAACAAAATAAACAATTGGAGCAGAAACATCCAATTCAAAGTTGTACTTACTCTCGATAGGTGTAAGCAACTTCATAATGCTTCTGCATATGAGTTCCACAATCCAATATTGAGTCAAATTGTTTTTCACAAATTTCACAATAGTTGTCGGTCACAGGTGGTGGTGGGGGTGGCTTTTTGACTTGAGGAACAGAGGCAGTGGTTGATTTCTTTGGAGGAAGCTTTTCCATTCCTTTGTGGACGCAGCCAATGTGCACCCTCAGACCAAATTCTGTAGCGAAAGATTTATCGCACCCAGTACACTGGAACTTTCCTCCCGCAGCTGTTGTAATGTTGCTATTTGTACTAAAGAAATACAATTTAAATTGTATATTTCTTTGTTTTTTATATAATTAAATGTGGATGAAACACAACGGCTTTGAAATTTAGTTTTTTAATAGAATACGAAATAAAAGCTTTTATTAAAATGAATCAGGTGCATAGATTTATATAGGAAAGAATACTGTCTAAAGTGGTACAATTCTCATCTACTGCACTAAGTTCTTTTAGAAAATATGATTTGGACAGATTTGGCAGAAGTTGGGATACTGCACTGACAAATTTATCTTAGGACCCAAAGATATTGCAAACCAATTCGTTATTAAATATCATTATCATGTACAATAACCAATCAACTCTCTGATTGATTTAGCCACATCAATTAATACGCGACCAAAACGCAATGGCGCATAAGGAGCAATATATATTTTTTTAATAAAAATAAATAAATACATACTTACTATTTTTTGGGTGATGTTTTCAAATATGGCACAATTAAAGGAGTTTCTACAACAGTCTCTGGTGGTTCAATAATTTTTTTTCTCAAAAATCCACTCAATGGAATACATCCCACACTGCTCCCACTAACCGAACTGACTCTACTCACACTGCCTCGCCCAGCACGACCACCTCCGATAGCCATTGCCGATGTTCCATTACTTTCGTGAGTTTCTTCGTGTTGCTGAAGATTCACATATCGACCAAACTGTTTATCACACAGCAGACAAATAAATAATTGTTTAGCTTTATTGATTCTGCGCATACTGTAACAAAACGATTTTCATTAAAATTTTTATCGTGTATGACTCTCTTGCATTATTTTACTTATGAGCTTGATTTTTATGCAAAAAGAAATCATTTTTACTGCTGAACGTTTGGTCGCAATGGTTGCACTCAAAATATCCACTACAATCATTCACAATTTGTCTAGAATAAAAAAATAATTAATAACAATTCACATAAGAGATTCAATTATCCTTACGAATGGGTGTATTTCAAGTGCTGACCATATATGGTGCTGCTGAATAAATAGACATCACAGATTCTACATTTAACAACCCATTCACCTGAACTGCAAGAAAAAACGATTAAAATGATAAATTCATACTTTAAGAAGGTACTCACGCCTTCAAGTTTTCAACATATTCCATATAATGATCTGAATGTCGGTTCCGCACATGCGCATGCATTAAAGCAGGAATTTTTGGCTTGAATCCGCACATTTCACAGACCGGACTTTTCGAATCTGTGAAATTACGTCCGTTTTTGGTAATTTTTTCTTTTTCAATATGTCGCTCATACACTTGGTTTTCGTCATCTTGGCCATCTCCATCGATATCATCATCTTCATCATCATTTTGGCAATTTTTTTTGTTGCTAAAAAGAATATGAATTTTGATGGACGGTCTACAAAAGTTCCTATTTTCTTACTTAACTGATTCAGCGTTATCTTCTTCGTCATATTCACAACTGCTTTGGTCGGATACGATCTCATCTTTGACTTGAACATTACAAATTGGTTCGAGAGGTAACCCATCTAGAGAACTACTGCTGTAAATTTTATTTAATAATAATACTTTTTATTCATATTAGGAAAAAATATTAAAAATTTTTGGAATATGCTTAAAAAGGAAAAATAGGCGAACTGTTCAGATTGAGATTTAAAGACAAAGAACATGTAAGAGATCTTAAAGTAGACGTTAGACGTGCCTCCCTTAATCATTTTGAATCCTGTTTGAATCTTAAAATTTTCTCTAGTTGCCGGTTCTGAAAAAGAATTTTCTAACGGCTGCTTTTCGAAAAAAAACTTTATTAACTTTAGTCTCTCGTTTATGTCCTTTTTTGTCATTTTTAAAGAGTTTTTTTACACCGCATCAGCTCGGTACTAACAAGATTTAAAGACCGAACAACGTTCGGTTCATAATCAAATCAACAAAAATTCTACGTATTTATTATATTTTCTGAGTGTTTTAACTCACTTTTCGCTTCGTCCATCATAGACCGAATTGCCTAGTCTATATCCAAGTTCTGTGGAGAAAACTTCTTTGGAAGTACTAGCTTCAGACATTTTTCTCTTTTTTTCTGGAACCTCACAGCTGCTGCAAGGAGGTCGATTAAAATAGTCGGCGATGTACAATACTGACCATTTACCTGCCATCATCTACCCTTGGTCTACCGTTGTTCCTCACTTTGTGCTCGGCAATGTGAATTGTCAGCTCATTCCATGTCTCAAATATATCACGACAAAAGTTACAAGTAAATGTCTTTGTTTTATTCGCAGACCTTGATAAAAACAAAAAAGCGGTTAAATTAATTGTCTTCCAGTTCAGATATTATGGTATTTACTTTGGATACTTTGCGCTCTCGATGGAGAAGTTAGTTTCTTGAGAGTTTTCCTCGTTGTCTGGTTCTATTTTTGGTTCCTTTAATATTTTTTTGAGATTTGTAGCATTGTTATCAGCACCCAATGTGGGGGCTTGAGATTCTACAGAAGTTATTGCCAAATCGCAGGGTTCCTTCTTTATAATAACATCCCGTGGGAACTGCTGCGTCTGGAGCATGTCATTGAATGATATGTGAGATTTAATACACATCTGTTGGAAGTTGTATGCGTCATTTAGTTTTTTTATGCAAATGCTGCATAAAACTTTGGGCAGACTATCCGAAGGCTCGACGGGTAGGAGTGCTATTTTTGTCAACATTGATGCAACATTGACCGAGTTAATTCGCGAAAAGAAAAACATTTTCATATCATCGCGCCTTTTCATACAGGCTCTGCAGAGATCACGAAATTCCAAAGGAAGTGCCATGATGATGCTCTACCATGGACAAATAAAAGTAGAACATTCGTTTAAGCACTTGAACAGGAAGGATGCAAAAAACTGTTTGCGATCGTTAAGTTTTGTTTTGTTTATACATACCCCGTGCGGGTTAACTTAAGTTTTTGGTTTGTAGTCTATCTAACAATAATTGGAACACTTCTTATTGGGTGAGATTCTGATGTTTTGAGATTTTTCACAAGTTGTGCAAAAAAATGTCCTTTGAGACACCGCCACCGCCAAACTCCTTTTTGGTGGTAGGGGTAGCAGAAATCCATCCATCTTCCATAAATCGTTTTTTTTTTTTTTTGCAGAAATGTCAAATCTCAACACAGTGCGCCTGCACCGCATTCACGATAACGAAAACTGTGTTCAGAAAGAATTAAGTTGTAATTAGGTGCACGTCTCACCCAAACACCACTTCATCTTCTACATCAACATTTCTTGAAAAATTTACAAGACGAACATGTTCGTCTTGATATTTGATTATCGCACTTCCTTTAGATATTCTGCACTGTCGTCTTCTCTCTATCCTGCAGAAATTAAATAAAGATATATCATTTAAATTCGCCAATAATGTGAAATACATGTTTAATGAAATGGAATACATACTACATTTTCAAGATACAAATACCTTCTGTAACTTTTGCATCGATAAAATTAGTCGAGAATTGAAGAAAATTGAATTAAATTATACAAGTTTTGTTACATTTTTCAACGTTTCTCGACCAATTTTATCGATGCAAGAGTTACAGAACTAATGCACTGGATAAATAAAGTGAATAATATAATGGTTAAAAAGCAAACATATTAATTATTTTGATGCAAATAAAAAGCTGACGATTTAATTAATTTTTTCATACAAAAAAAAATTATTTTCGACCAACCGTCCATACAAAATTAATAGGGGTATTCCCGATCCGATGCAAACTGGTCTTGCATCATTGCAAAAATGCAAAATTTTTTTTTTATAATGGGGTTAGGGTATAGCAATTTTACACTTTTGCATTTTTACAATGATACAAGACCAGTTGCATCGGATCGGGAATAGCCCTAATGACTTTTATTAGGGGTATTCCCGATCCGATGCAACTGGTCTTGTATCATTGCAAAAATGCAAAAGTGTAAAATTGCTATACCCTAACCCCATTGTAAAAAAAAAACTTTGCACTTTGCAATGATCCAAGACCAGTTTGCATCGGATCGGGAATACCCCTAAAGGTAGAACCGCACTAGGCGGAACTGCACTTCAGTGACACCGTGCGCACTTTCGCACGAAACTTCACATCGCGACACAGTTGGTCAGATTACCAATTTTGTCGCATAGTGTCGCGCCGTAAAGTGCAGTTGTCGCTTAGTGCGATATAGCTCATACAATTTCCTACAAATAAGTCGTGAAGTTCAGTTCCGCTGAAGTGCAGTTCCGCCAAGTGCGGTCCTATCTTAATGATTGAAATTGATCATTGCAATAATTATTTTGATGCAAATAAAAAGCTGATGATTTAATTAATTTTTTCATACAAAAAAAAATTATTTTCGACCAACCGTCCATACAAAATTAATAGGGGTATTCCCGATCATGCAAACTGGTCTTGCATCATTGCAAAAGTGCACTTTTTTTTTACAATGGGGTTAGGGTATAGCAATTTTACACTTTTGCATTTTTGCAATGATACAGGAATAGTTGCATCGGATCGGGAATACCCCTAATGACTTTTATTAGGGGTATTCCCGATCCGATGCAAACTGGTCTGGCATCATTGCAAAAGTGCAAAGTTTTTTTTTTACAATGGGGTTAAGGTATAGCAATGTTACACTTTTGCATTTTTGCAATGATACAAGACCAGTTGCATCGGATCGGGAATACCCACAAGTGGATTGTATCTATAGTGGAAACCCATTTGAAACAGATCAGAACAAAAAGAAGCCATTAACTGCCAAATAAAATTTAAAATGAAATAACCTGACAAATGAAATTAGAAAATTTGCAATGAAAACACCTTTTCTATAATTTACGAAATTACCTCATTTCGGCGCCAATGAAATTTGTAATGAAGACACCTTTTCTGTAATTTACGAAATTACCTCATTTCGGCGCCAATAAAACCGTAGTATAACGAATCTTGTATCAAAAAAGAACAGCACTGTGATCTCATTGCCTGGGACAAGCCTAATCATTTTTGACAAATCTTTGGAAGTGTGGAATGTGGAATCTGTTTGATTGTCATTTTTCGGCGTTTTTGGTTGGCTTAACTTTCATGTTGGTCACATTTTTCGTTTGATTGAACTTGCCTTCGCCGTCCACTGTGTTAGATCTCGAATATTCTTAAATAAAATCTTTATTTATTACAAAATAATAAAGAATTAATTCAAATAAATATGGCATCAATTAGTTTATTGAATCCTAAAGCTGAATTTGCACGTGCAGCTCAAGCATTGGCCATTAATATTTCGGCCGCAAAGGGACTTCAGGATGTGATGAGAACTAACCTTGGACCAAAAGGAACCATGAAAATGTAAGAAATTAATAAATTTTAATTAAAACTATTATAAAATGTACCAAAAAACTAAGAATTATACATTTTTAATGGGCAAAATCCTTATAACGAATGCAGATGGTTTTAACATGGAGGTGTGTGCATTTCTAGGTTATGTCGCATAAGATGCGTCATAAAAAATCTTTTTCAATCGAAGAAGTTTTTGTTATTTTATTAGCACGAAATCTTGTTCATAGTTTATACATTCATTACATATATACCTAAGTATTTAACTGCAAAGTTTCTAAAATAATAACGAGCTTAAATTATTTTAATTTCAAATAACCTTACCATCTTTATGATCGAAGACCTCTTTCAGACTAGACCAAGAGAATTTGTCTTGTGAAACACCCTCCCCGCCCTTTAGAAAAAAATAAATCTAGAATCTATTAAATACACACCAAACCAGAGAGTAACTGCTTATGAAATATATGGGCAAGCGGTTTTAAGTATCAAACATTTAGAGCATCTTAGATCCATTGTTAAGCCAAATCCGTTTGTTTATAACGTAACTCCACACAACCGAGTTTTTTCAATAGTATGAAAGTAGCAATTTTTTTAAAAACTGCTGCTATCTCGACAAGAATAATTAAGGTACCTACATCGGTCTTTAAATCTCATTCCTATGATGAAGTTGTGCGCATTTAGCCAGTAAGTTTATGAATATTTGTATATTTGCTATAAGAAATGCGCTAGAAAAAAATGCTCTGTCATTTGAGCTGAAGAATGTTTTTATTTAATTCTTTGACTCTGATCGCAGATCAAATAAATGCACGATATATTTAGTGCAAAAAAGCTCAGAATTTTAAAATTTAATAAACCCCACTTATATTTCTAAAAGTTTTATTACAAAAGTGCTGCTTTCTTGACTAGAATATGTACATCGGTCTTTAAATCACTTTCTTATGAAGAACTTGTGCGCATTTAGCCAGTAAGTTTATGAATATTTGTAAATTTGCTATAAGAAATGCGCTAGAACAAAATGTTCTGTCATTTGAGCTGAAGAATGTTTTATTTAATTCTTTGACTCTGATCGCAGATCAAATAAGTGCACGGTGTATTTAGTGCAAAATAGCTCAGAATTTTAAAATTAAATAAACCCTAGTTACATTTATAAAAGTTTTATTTTAAAACTGATGCTTTCTCGACTAGAAGAGGTGAATCGATCTTCGAATCACATCCCCATAATGATAAAGTTGTGCGCATTTAGCCAGTAAGTTTATGAATATATGTAAATTTGCTATAGAAAATGCGCTCTGTCATTTGAGCTGAAGAATGTTTTATTTAATTCTTTGACTCTGATCGCAGATCAAATAAGTGCACGATGTATTTAGTGCAAAATAGCTCAGAATTTTAAAATTTAATAAACCTTACTTATATTTCTAAAAGTGTTATTATAAAAGTGCTGCTTTCTTCACTAGAATATGTACAGCGGTCTTTAAATCACTTTCTTATGTAGAACTTGGCCGCATTTAGCCAGTAAGTTTATGAATATTTGTAAATTTGCTATAAGAAATGCGCTAGAACAAAATGATCTGTCATTTGAGCTGAAGAATGTTATATTTAATTCTTTGACTCTGATCGCAGATCAAATAAACGCACGATGTATTTAGTGCAAAATAGCTCAAAATTTTAAAATTTAATAAACCTTACTTATATTTCTAAAAGTGTTATTATAAAAGTGCTGCTTTCTTGACTAGAATATGTACAGCGGTCTTTAAATCACTTTCTTATGTAGAACTTGGCCGCATTTAGCCAGTAAGTTTATGAATATTTGTAAATTTGCTATAAGAAATGCGCTAGAAAAAAATGATCTGTCATTTGAGCTGAAGAATGTTTTTTATTCAATTCTTTGACTCTGATCGCAGATCAAAAAAGTGCACGATGTATTTAGTGCAAAATAACTCAAAATTTTAAAATTTAATAAACCTTACTTATATTTCTAAAAGTGTTATTATAAAAGTGCTGCTTTCTTGACTAGAATATGTACATCGGTCTTTAAATCACTTTCTTATGAAGAACTTTTGCGCATTTAGCCAGTAAGTTTATGAATACATATTTGTAAAGTTGCTATAAGAAATGCGCTAGAACGAAATGCTCTGTCATTTGAGCTGAAGAATGTTTTATTTAATTCTTTGACTCTGATCGCAGATCAAATAAGTGCACGGTGTATTTAGTGCAAAATAGCTCAGAATTTTAAAATTTAATAAACCCTACTTATATTTCTAAAAGTGTTATTATAAAAGTGCTGCTTTCTTGACTAGTATATCGGTCTTTAAATCACTTTGTTATGAAGAACTTTTGCGCATTTAGCCAGTAAGTTTATGAATATTTGTAAATTTGCTATAAGAAATGCGCTAGAACAAAATGATCTGTCATTTGAGCTGAAGAATGTTTTATTTAATTCTTTGACTCTGATCGCAGATCAAATAAAACCACGATGTATTTAGTGCAAAAAAGCTCAGAATTTTAAAATTAAATAAACCCTAGTTACATTTATAAAAGTTTTATTTTAAAACTGATACTTTCTCGGCTAGAAGAGGTGAATCGATCTTTGAATCACATTCCCATAATGATAAAGTTGTGCGCATTTAGTCAGTAAGTTTATGAATACATATATGTAAATTTGCTATAAAAAATGCGCTCTGTCATTTGAGCTGAAGAATGTTTTATTTAATTCTTTGACTCTGATCGCAGATCAAATAAGTGCACGATGTATTTAGTGCAAAATAGCTCAAAATTTTAAAATTTAATAAACCTTACTTATATTCCTAAAAGTGTTATTATAATAGTGCTGCTTTCTTGACTAGAATATGTACATCGGTCTTTAAATCACTTTCTTATGAAGAACTTTTGCGCATTTAGCCAGTAAGTTTATGAATATTTGTAAATTTGCTATAAAAAATGCGCTAGAACGAAATGCTCTGTCATTTGAGCTGAAGAATGTTTTATTTAATTCTTTGACTCTGATCGCAGATCAAATAAGTGCACGGTGTATTTAGTGCAAAATAGCTCAGAATTTTAAAATTTAATAAACCCTACTTATATTTCTTAAAGTGTTATTATAAAAGTGCTGCTTTCTTGACTAGTATATCGGTCTTTAAATCACTTTGTTATGAAGAACTTTTGCGCATTTAGCCAGTAAGTTTATAAATATTTGTAAATTTGCTATAAGAAATGCGCTAGAACAAAATGCTCTGTCATTTGAGCTGAAGAATGTTTTTTTTAATTCTTTAACTCTGATCGCAGATCAAATAAGTGCACGATGTATTTAGTGCAAAATAGCTCAGAATTTTAAAATTTAATAAACCTTACTTATATTTCTAAAAGTGTTATTATCAAAGTGCTGCTTTCTTGACTAGAATATGTACAGCGGTCTTTAAATCACTTTCTTATGTATAACTTGGCCGCATTTAGCCAGTAAGTTTATGAATATTTGTAAATTTGCTATAAGAAATGCGCTAGAACAAAATGATCTGTCATTTGAGCTGAAGAATGTTTTATTTAATTCTTTGACTCTGATCGCAGATCAAATAAGTGCACAATGTATTTAGTGCAAAATAGCTCAAAATTTTAAAATTTAATAAACCTTACTTATATTTCTAAAAGTGTTATTATAAAAGTGCTGCTTTCTTGACTAGAATATGTACAGCGGTCTTTAAATCACTTTCTTATGTAGAACTTGGCCGCATTTAGCCAGTAAGTTTATGAATATTTGTAAATTTGCTATAAGAAATGCGCTAGAACAAAATGATCTGTCATTTGAGCTGAAGAATGTTTTATTTAATTCTTTGACTCTGATCGCAGATCAAATAAGTGCACGATGTATTTAGTGCAAAATAGCTCAAAATTTTAAAATTTAATAAACCTTACTTATATTTCTAAAAGTGTTATAAAAGTGCTGCTTTCTTGACTAGAATATGTACAGCGGTCTTTAAATCACTTTCTTATGTAGAACTTTTGCGCATTTAGCCAGTAAGTTTATGAATATTTGTAAATTTGCTATAAGAAATGCGCTAGAACAAAATGATCTGTCATTTGAGCTGAAGAATGTTTTATTTAATTCTTTGACTCTGATCGCAGATCAAATAAGTGCACAATGTATTTAGTGCAAAATAGCTCAAAATTTTAAAATTTAATAAACCTTACTTATATTTCTAAAAGTGTTATTATAAAAGTGCTGCTTTCTTGACTAGAATATGTACAGCGGTCTTTAAATCACTTTCTTATGTAGAACTTGGCCGCATTTAGCCAGTAAGTTTATGAATATTTGTAAATTTGCTATAAGAAATGCGCTAGAACAAAATGATCTGTCATTTGAGCTGAAGAATGTTTTATTTAATTCTTTGACTCTGATCGCAGATCAAATAAATGCACGATGTATTTAGTGCAAAAAAGCTCAGAATTTTAAAATTTAATAAACCCTACTTACATTTCTAAAAGTTTTATTATAAAAGTACTGCTTTCTTGCTTAGAATATGTATATCGGAACTTGTGCGCATTTAGCCAGTAAGTTTATGAATATTTGTAAATTTGCTATAAGAAATGCGCTAGAACAAAATGATCTGTCATTTGAGCTGAAGAATGTTTTATTTAATTCTTTGACTCTGATCGCAGATCAAATAAATGCGGGTAATGCGGGTCGACCTCAGAATTTTTTATTGTCCCTTGTCTGAGGCCAACTGAAAGCTGATGTAGTGGCTGGTCCAGTAGTTCTTGACCTAGTTCCTCTTCTTCTTCGTGATTGTATCGGAACATTGTATGACATTGCCCTTAAGACGGTCTTTCCTTTGGACATGACAATACCATCTGGGCTGGTTTCTTTAAACCTTCGTATATAGCGCTGCAGAACTGTCGTGTAGAGCGTTCCTTTATGCTAAGGAAGCATTTTTTCGATCGCAGAACATATCGCAGTTTCCCACCACGAAAGTCATTTAAAAAAATATCGAATTAAATAGTCTATTAGTTGAGTCCATGGAAATAGCATATGAGGATTTTTCAGTTTTATCTTTTTACTAAAATTTCGAAATAAACTTTATGGACTGATTAATTGAATATTGTTATCAAACAAATTTTCAGGTTGGTTTCTGGCGCTGGTGATATTAAAATTACCAAGGATGGAAATGTCCTTCTCCACGAAATGCAGATCCAACATCCAACAGCATCGATGATTGCACGTGCCAGTACAGCTCAAGATGACGCAACTGGTGATGGCACAACTTGCACTGTGCTCCTAATTGGTGAGCTCCTGAAACAGGCTGATATATTTTTGTCTGAGGGTCTGCATCCTCGCATCTTGACCGAGGGAGTGGAGAAGGCTAAAATCAAGGCTTTGGAAGTCCTTGAATCCATGAAGATTCCCATTGAGGTCAACAAGAAAAATCTTGTAGATGTAGCAAGAACAAGTTTGAAGACTAAAGTGCATTCGAATTTGGCAGATTTGCTGACTGAAGTATGTGTTGACGCATTGTTGGCCATTCGTCAAGATGAGAAGCCAATTGATTTGCATATGGTTGAATTAATGGAGATGCAACATAAGACATCAACCGATACTAGCCTTATTCGTGGTATTGTGATGGACCACGGTACTAGACATCCCGATATGCCAAAACGCTTAGAAAACGCCTATATCTTGACATGCAATGTTTCGCTGGAGTATGAGAAATCTGAAGTTAATTCCGGATTCTTCTACAAAACCGCAGAGGAACGTGAAAAGTTTGTTTTGGCTGAACGTGAATTTATCGATCAGCGTGTAAAGAAGATCATTGAATTAAAGAAGAAGCTTTGCGACGGAACTGATAAGACATTCGTTGTTATTAACCAAAAAGGAATTGACCCCATGTCATTGGATGCTCTCGCCAAAGAGGGAATAATGGCTCTGCGCCGTGCCAAGAGGAGGAATATGGAGCGTTTAGCCTTGGCATGCGGTGGTGTGGCATTAAATTCTTTAGATGAAATGGAAGAGGCAAACTTGGGGTAAATTTTGTTGTGATTCTTTCTCTTGAATGTATGTACAACTTCGATATTTTTTTTTCAGATATGCTGGTGTTGTTTACGAACATGTCTTGGGCGAGAATAAGTATACATTTGTAGAGGAATGCAAGAACCCACAATCGGTGACAATTCTTATTAAGGGACCCAACAGACACACCATAATACAAATCAAGGACGCTATTCGCGATGGTTTGCGAGCAATTAACAATGCCATCAATGATAAATGCCTTATTCCTGGAGCTGGTGCCTTTGAAATCCGTGCTTATAACCAGTTGATGAAGTACAAGGATGAAATTAAAGGCAAAGTGCGTCTTGGAGTACAGGCCTTTGCAGAATCGCTTTTGGTCATTCCAAAGAATTTGGCTATTAACAGTGGCTATGATGCCCAAGATACTATTGTCAAGTTAACTGAAGAAGATCGTCTGAATCCTGATGCGGTTGGCCTTGATTTAGCAACAGGAGAAGCAATGAAGCCCGTCGACTTGGGAGTATATGACAATTACATTGTGAAGAAGCAAATTCTTAATTCCTGCTCGGTTATTGCCAGCAATCTCCTGCTTGTTGATGAAGTCATGCGTGCCGGTATGACAAGTCTAAAGGGATAAGAGAGAAAAGTTCATTAAAAAAACTCACTTAATTCTCTTTCTTATTATATATGTTTGTCACGCGTATTTTTTAAATTAAAACATACATACATGATTTAGCTTTCTTTTTTTTTCAATTCTAACATCCCTAACATTTTACGAATAAACCTATAAAAATGCATTTATTGTTTAAATGTAATGTTTTTTTTCGTCTAGCTTGTTGTTTTTGACAAAAGCCTTCGATAAGATCACCAATGAACATTGAACCTTTTACAATCGCGATTCGCTGAAAATTTAGGTTTTCTTTCTGAACAAAGATAAAAAGACTTACGTTTTATTTATTAGAAAAATCACGCATTAAAGTTTGTATTTAATAATTTTTGAATTAATTTAAATAAATAAAATAATTTAATTTGTTTTAAATTAAAAAATACACTCCAGAGCGTTTAAAAAAAATAATACGAAGAAAGTACAGAATATTGCGACTAGATGAACAAAGAATACCATACCGAAATGAATGAAGGATACACAACAAAAAAAAAACAAACCAGCGAACATAGAGTACCAATATGCATGTTTTTGTTTTTGTTACCTTAGTACTTAAGGTGGAAAAAAGAATAAATCCACAAGCTACTGTATCTCATCTCTCTTTTTTGAGCAAGAGCAGAACAAACATTTTATCGATCGCCACGAGGCAAACATTGTATAACATAGCAAAAGAAACAGCAGGCAATATATTACAGCCGCCAATATTTCCATGTATAAACTGACATTTGAATTGTAATTTTAGTTTAAGACAGCAATTGTAACCCAAAAGACTCAATAAAAATCAATTCAATTCAATATGCATGTGAAAATGAAGGTTTTGAAGATGTGCTGGGCAGTGACACATTCGTACGCTAGGGTGCCTGGATTATTCATTTTTTAAAATGCATTGGTGAGGAGGTACCTTTTCTTTATGCATTGGGAGACCTTCGTTTTTACATGCATATTGGAACGCTAGTTCTTTACTTTCCATAATGATTAAACCTTACTTTTGTTGGAAAGTTATGTATCATTTTTGTAATCTATCAAATCAAGAAACCAAAATAATAAGCTGAAAGGAAAAAATTTGATATTTTAAAGAAATTGTGAATTCAAAAGCAGTACCTTTCATTCCACTTAAGAAAATGAGTACAAAATATTCGTTTTCGAAAAATTTCACTTTCGAAACGAAATACAGACTTAAGACCCTAGGTGCCGAACTGCGTCAGGCTAAATAAGCACACAATGTACCTTACATTGGTGCGTTATTAAAACATTTGTCTCTATTCGTGGCCTTTTGTTGCATCGCTTCAAGGATGAGGAGACGGTTAGACCTCTCCCTATGACTATGCTTCGAACATGTCGCAGTATCCCATATAAGGTGTTGACTAAATTGTTCAGCCTTCATCTGAGGAATTCTTCCGTTGCCACTTGGATAAAAGAGAAGAGTATTCGGGGGGACACTCTCCCCCTTTCTATCATTTACTGCCACCAACAAGTGTTCACAGGGATTGAAACCCCTTCTCCAATTGAGGTACTATTTATAAGCACCTGAAGTCACCAGAAGCTGTCTCAAAACTATCCGACCTGTGCACAAAACTATTTTTATTATGGATACTATTTCAAGAAAAACATTGAATAGGTGGGCAAGAAGTCTTATTTTAATGCTTAATTTGTTATATATACATATATATATATGTACATACATAATGTTAATAATTAATTCCGTTTTAGTATGCAGGAAGGATAGATATCCAAAAAATGAAAAAAAAGAAATTGAAGAAAAATATGAATCTGAAATAGAAAAATTGAGAACGGAAGTCTGGAGGAAATGGATAACTTAAACAATTGTGGGTATAATTTTTGCAGAAAATAATTAAGATTATTTATTGTGTTCTTTTACTGTTCAGAAAACCTCTTAAGCTCATAACAGTAAGCATTGCTGTCATGACATTCAAGAAGTAAAGAAGACTGGTCTGTTTAAATAAATGGTATGTTATCATTTTGATTTTAAGTTCTGTTATTTTTCTATTACTATTTGCTATATTCAGTTTTTTTTCGGGGCAGTCAGTCATAAAATGACTTCAGTCAAAAATTTAAAACCCAATTAAACAATTTTTTTTCTTCATGCTTGTCATACCAACTGAGAAATTTCGCTGATTGCTGAGATTCGAGAAATATAAATTGACCAAATATTAATAAATAATATTTCTTTTTCTTCTGTTATAATTTTTTGTTATCATTAAATTATACCTACTTATAAAATATTTACATCATTTTTAAATGCGAAATTTTGAAAAAATCTTTTAAATCGCATACCTTTTTATGTTTTAAGTCCATTTCACCTTACAAAATTCAATTTTTTTGTTCCCTTTGACCATAGTTTACTCAAATTTTTGAAAAAACAAATTACTCCTAAAGCCATCCCCTAAAAATAGCTTAGAAAAAGAATTTTTGGAATCGGATACCACTTTGTTTGTACCCCATTTCACTCTGAAAAAAAAACAAAATTTTGAAAAGAATGAAAGTAACCTTAATCGGATAACCCGTTTTTTTACCCATTTCACTCTATAAATAGCAACATTTTTAAAAGAAAATCCCTCTATTCAAGTACAAAAAGAATTTTTAAAATCGGACGTGATACACGGTAGTGCCCAGCGAAGTTCTACTTATAATTTTTTTTTTCTAAATAAAACATTTTTGAGCGATGCCCCAGTTTCAAATAAATATCTCACTGTTAAAAGAATTTGTACCTATTGTTTGATTGAGAGATATGTAGATAGATTTTAAGGGCGTGAAATAGGAAAGTGTACATTGAACTGAAAGGATTTTTATTCATCGTGTTAGCAGACACAGTGATTATATTACATCATATAATATATCACAAGGAACAAACCTTAAAATGGTGTTGGTCCAATTCAGAAAAAAGTGCGGTTGTAAAGGCTTCAGTGTTCATCGATGATCTTATCGAAGGAGCTTTCGGATGTTACTTCTCGGGCCTAGACCTAAAAGGTAGTTTTCATGAACAAAAAAAAACAAAACTTCATATCAGTATTTTTTTTTATTATTCTAATTCGCGCGTTTAAGTGATCTTAGTGATTTTTTTCAACTGAGCAAGATAAAAACAAAGTTAAAAACTTTAACCTGAGCATCAACAATTCGCCTATGTTAATATTATACGATAATTAACCAAAAAAGATAATAAAATAAAAAATGATATAGCAAATTTGTATTTCCTTAAAAGCTATTGTAGATCCATAACATTTTTGTTGGTTTTGTTTTGTTCATCCATCTACAACTGGTTGTTAAAAAAAATTCAACGATATCTTCTGTCGTAGGATTCATAGTCCCGTTCGGTACCTGCACCACGGTAGCTAGTTTTTGAAGGCTCTCTATAACGATCACGACTACGGCTACGACTTCGGGACTTGTGTTTGTGCTTCTTTTTGTGCTTTTCACGTCGCTCAGAGCGATCGCGGTTTGAGGGCGACCGATCGTAGCGATCTTCTCCAGCCCTTCGATAGTCATGACCAACGCTTGTTCGTTCGTCATGTTCTGGACGGTAACCTCCCACCGTACTGCCACCGCGACCATAATATTCTCTATCACGATCATCTCTTCGCCCTCGATCGACATAATCGCGTTCGCCTTCATACTGATTGGCACTACCCCCACTTCCACCTACCGCAGCAGCCGGCCCACCACGTCCACCACCACCTGGGGCAACACCGGGTCGAATATTATACTGATTGAAATTCACTTTGTTCACCATACAAAAGTTTTCCAGACGTTTCTCGATTTGTTTCTGAATCGGAACAGGTATGCGTGGAAAAAGTGTTGAGAACCAATCGAGTTTAGTAAGAAACTGATGGGACATTTGTCCAATAGTCATCGTCTAAGAGAAGAAAAAATATAATTTATCACCGTTTATAAAATACACTACTCCCCATGGAGCAGTCATTTTGGGTCATACTGGTGACTCACCTGGCCACCACCAGCCTTCACATCAATTTCCTCCTCGTCAAGTAAATAGTCCTCGTACCAATCGTACAAATCGGCTGGTGGCTGAGTATAGCGAATGTACATAAAGCCTATGTCCAAGAATGCAAAAAAAAAAAAACAGAGGAACAAAAAAAAAAGAAAAAAAAAAACAAGTTAGTTATAGCTCATTGCTTTCAGCACATACCTGATCTTTTGATTAAATAAAAGTTTTATATAAAACAATAAGCACCGAGGTGGCATTATGTTGTGTGTTTGTACTTTCGTTTTAACACCACAACAACATAGTAATTGGAGGAAACAACGTTTAGCGTAGTAATCATGGTATGCACCCGATCGACTTACCACCTACCTAATGCCCTTATATATGGTGAATCTGAATGATTTAAGAGGCCATTAACCTGTTTCCTTGTAAGGCGCAGCGTATACAGCTTGTACAGCAGACAAAAAGCAGTCGAGACAATTCCACCCGCACCCACTCCACGAACCTGAAAATAAAAATGCGACAAAAATTATAAATTGAATTTAAAGACGATTCATTCAAAATTAAATTCATATCTTGTGTTGTAGAAAATTTTGGGTTAAGTGAATGTTGTTTGCTCGATTTTATTTATCAAAACTTGGAGGAATAGCGTTACTCAGTTTACAAATCGACAAGAAACTTACAAGCATTTACCACTAGTTACTTTTAATTGATGAAATTTTTAAGTTTATTTTATTTTAGTAAAATTATTGAAGAAAATTCAATTAAAACTTTATAAGATATGATCTTTACTTTAAGGTAAGCAATTGGCTGCTGGTTTTAAGAGTGGAACGCAGGCTCTTAGAAAAAGTGAAGGTTACTTAGTCGCCGAAGCAAAAGGAGTAGTACATGTATTCAAGTAGCACTCTATTAGCTGCTAAAAGATCAATATTATGATACGGCAATAAGAGGACCCAGTTTCAGTAGAAAAGGTAGATAAGAACAGCAGTTCTGGTGGGTTACAATTGAAATAAGGGTCAATTCAACAAACAGTTTTGGGTGGAAAAAAGTTCCATACGGCCTTGGTTCCAAAATAAATGTTTCCATATTAGGGGCCGGTTATATTTCTTTTGGATAATTTAATACTTTATAATACGAATTTTAAATATAAAAAAGATACGAATCGATGATAAATTACTCGAAATATATTTTCCATAAAAAAATCTTCTTTGGAGGAAATATTTTGTCTAAAAAATGCATTTATTAATTTTACTGATGGGAATTCCATTTGGAAAACGAATTTCAATCAGTAAAATTAGAATGGTTGTTTTCGAAAATATATTTCCTCAGAAGAAAATTTTGTTTAAGAAAAATATATTTCAAGTGATTTATCACCGATACGTATCTTTTTTATACTTCAAACCGTATGATAAAACATTAAATTATCCAAAAGAAATTTGTTTCCTGACCGTCCCCTTATATTGTTAAACAGGGCAAAATTCTTGAGACTGATGAAATTAATATGACTAAGTTTAAATTCGAGGTAAGATCACGCTTTTATCGCGGCTTTTTAAGATTCAGAAATTGTTTCGTTTTTTTACTCCTATAAAAACTTGAGTTTCCCTCAAACAAGCTTAAAGTGATGGTTAGAAAGCTTTTATTTTCAGTTTTTTTTTGTATTACAAACATACATACATACATCCATTACCAGGATGCATTTGATTTGATTTTCTTAAAATCGCAAACTTTTCTTTAACTACATCTAATCAATATGGAAGCTAAATTTTTGTAAATCGAAGAACCCATAAATCTTAATTTTATTTTCAATTACTGAAAAAATAATATAAAAAATATGTATACAAAAATAAACATCTACTTTATAAACTCACTCCGCCACACATTCCTGTCTGTCCAGACGTCTTCCTCGAGCCACGTTCCCATGGCTCCAAATGTTTAACCTGATAGTAAATTTCGTCTACCACCTCATGATAGGTTTTCAATTTGAACAAGTGCACTGATGAAAAGAACAAAGAATCCGAAAAAATGAAAGAAAGAAAAAAAAAGAAAAACACCCTTGAGAATATTCTGTTTGTTGGGTTAAGGTTTAAACTTTTATTACGATGCTCAGGGTCATCCTCATCGACTGTACCTTCGCGGACGTACCTTTGAAATAGCTGGACCCCTGAATGTTGGCCAGTATGAGTGGATTCAAGTTCATTGTAGCCTCATTGCCCCACAATGGCAACGTATTGTGCTGTTTGCCAATTTTCTTTGGCGGGGCATGATAATCTGTAAGCAAAAATTTTTAAATACATACATTTATCTGAACATAATATAGTAAAGCCTATTCTTTGCAAAAAGTATTTAAAGCGTCTTTTTGCTCTAAACGTTTACAACAGACAAAAACACTCCCTTTCTTTTCTTTTTATACCTTCCTGTTCCATAGTTCCTTTGGATTTTCTGTAACAGCTGGGATTCTGCTTTAATCAAATTTTTACAATCTAAACATTTACTTTAAGAAACAAGTTTTTAAAATAAAAATTTTTCAATAAATTTAGAATTTCACAAAATTCCAAAGGGAAAAACAGAAAAAACTTTTTACGTTCCCAGCAAATATTTTACCGCACCACAGAAGAAAAAAAATCAATATGGCGCTGTGGACTGTGACATTTGAAGATAAGTTTTGTTAAGTGCTGCCAGAAACCACAAAATGGTTTTCTGTACTTACTAGGCGCGTCCCACGAAGAGAAATTTTTGAGCGCTCCGAGATTTTATATATTTTCTGTGATTGCTAAAGTTTGTCCACACCAAAGAAATATTAGGCGTGTTTTTTTGCAAGCCCGGGGGGGATTGGTTGAAAAAAACGACAGCGGGGATTAGCGACGCCATGACAGTAAAAAACATGAAGTTTTCATACAAACTAACGATGACATGTATGTAATTCATGCCGGTAACACAGTTTTTCTGTGCGCTTAAGTTAAACCCCGAGAATTTTCTGGGACTAGTTGTTGTTGCATTTAACATGTTAATTGTTTAGCACCGACGTCGTTTTTTTCATCCAATTCCCCCCGGGCTTGCAAAAAAACAACGGCTAAAGAAATATCACTGAAATGTTTGTGAAATATTTCCAATTCCGAACGAAGAACTTTATTTGTTTCTCAAGCATTTAAGGTTTCCCCACACCAACGCGAATTTTCGGTGGCGAAGACGAAAACAATAATAACAACGTGTTGTTTTCTATTGACAACCACGTGTTGTTATTGTTGTTTTCGTCGTCGCCACCGAAAATTTGCGTTGGTGTGGGAGATCCTTTAAATAACGAAATTGAATGAGTGTTCATGCATAAAAATAAAAATTTGAAAAGTTTGGAGCAACGAGGATGTTAGACCCTGTTTAGATTGGGAAGATTGAGTTCGGACTGGTGAGTGCCATCGTGTTTACTTTTGAAATTTTGAGGTGCCTCAAAATACATTGAAACAACAACAATTTCAACATTTCACACATTGAAACAACAACAAAGTAGACTCATGAGTCCAGTTTTTATGTGTTCTTCATGCCTCACAAGAGTCCTCAACCCATACTTCTCTTGCCTATGAACTGCCGTGATAGCGGCCTCAATCTTCCCAATCTAAACAGCGTCTTATCCCATTAATAAAAAATATGAAACGAAAAAAGTATAATGGGATCTACTATGAAAATTTCTCTGCCACTGGCTTGGTTATTTTTATTTTTTTTTATTAAGTTCATGATGTTAAAACAGACGCATCTTCTTCTTTACAATTCACCTTCAAGCTGAAAACTGAATACAAAAATTGGGAAATAAAGAAAGATTTCAGAAATGTTTCCCGAAGCGTCCACAAAAAAAAAAAATTCTGAAGTGGTTACAAATGCAAAAGTTCGTAGAAATTCTTAGTTTGGAACATTAGGTACCAACTATTCTACGCACTACATATATTTAATAATTTATTCGCATGCAGAACAAAAGATTTTATTGAAGAAATGTCAAACTAAAAAATTTTTCTTCATAGAATATCATCGGAACCACACATACATTTTAGTGTATATTATATTACGAATAAACAAAACTAAGTAAGAATCATAAAAAACAAAAAAGATTGCATTTGAATATGCAAAAAAAAAACACAAAAGATACCCTTTTGAAGTCCATACTTCGGATTTCCGAATGACTTAACATTTTTTTTTAAATATTAAAACAAAACTGTAAGATATCTTTCCATTCTGGATTTTGAGATTAGGGATTTCGTTTGCAACCCAAAAAGAGTGTACAAATAATACAGAAAGTGGCAAAAGAAAAGTTTAGAAGTCTATTTATTTATTTCGTTAAATGCTAACGGTAGATACAATAGGGGTATTCCCGATCTGATGCAACTGGTCTTGTATCATTGCAAAAATGCAAAAGTGTAAAATTGCTATACCCTAACCCCATTATAAAAAAAAACTTTGCACTTTTGCAATGATGCAAGACCAGTTTGCATCGGATCGGGAATACCCCTAATGTTAAAATAGCATACAAATCGATATTACATTATTAATAGTATTGTAAAAAAACCTATTCTTTAAGTTGTTTGATTAAACATTGTCATTATAATTATTATTAAAAATATATTATCAATTCAATTCAAAAATAGATTTATTAACATGAAATATGTGTACATATTTACATTTTTATCTAATCTATATTAGGGACATGGCTTAAAGCCGTCTGCCAAGAACTATCAATTTTTTTTTAGTACATCATGAGTTTTGATATTATTATTTCGTATAAATTTAACATTTATAATATATTGTAAGCATAAATATAATATAAAATATAAAATCTGGATTTTAAATACTTTTTTCTGTTGATTTGAATTCAAAAGTCTTCATTTATTATCATTCTTCTATAATTTAATGCATTTTTACAATATGTGTGGATAGCTTCCCAATCGGGTCCATTTAAGGCATTTTTCACTTCTTCGGCTGTCAAACAAGGTTTCCCAAAGCAACTCCTTCTGATGTCCTTAAACGCTGGGCACACTCCTATGAAGTGAAAGGAATCTTCTCTCTGTACCATGTTGCAGATTGAGCAAAAGAGTGGCAGGTCATTTCTGTGGGGCACATAGTTTAAAGGAAGCACTTCTCCTCTTGCTCTGAAGATGTGTGAAATTTTTTGGGTGCTGTGACAATCTTTAAAATAGTTATCGAGGCCTAAGCTAAATTCCAATGTCTTATAAATTTCTCTGTGAGTGGAAACTTCAGCATCTTCTCTCCATTTACATCGCATTTTGTCATCGATATGATCGATGAAATTGTTTAAAATTCCCTTCCAATGTATTTTTGAGTCCCAGTTCAGATGGAGAGGATAGTCGTAGCTCTCTGCTAGCTCCAGGATATCCTTATACCACAAGGTGTTATTGGTGACTGCAAAGTAAACCAGTTTCCGCGGTAGTCTATCGACCTCCATATTGATTGCTTTTAGAATATAGTTTATATTAAGCTTGAGAGTTTGAATGAATAGGGCGGACATTCCTGTTTCAATCATTAACATATAATTTGGTGAATATCCTGGTAGTAGAAAGGTTCTACGTAGATAATACCTTAACAGTTTTTCAACCTTATCAAAGTATAAATGTCCCCATGCCTGAGCCCCATAAAACAAAATGGATTTCGCTACTGCTTCAAAAATTTTGTACTTTGCACTGTGAGCAATTTTACTTTGGAAACAATTTCTCCAGGTCGCACTGATTGCACATTTAGCTTGCGCAAGTTTTTCATCAAAATGGGATTCCATATTCAAGCTAGGGGTGAAAACCATTCCTAGATACTTGTAATTCTTAACTATTTCAATTGGTTCTCTCTTAAATACCCATTTTTCAGATCTAGCCATTCTACCTCCACCACTTTTGAATATCATAATCTTGGATTTGCTTAGATTTAGCTGGAGATCCCAAAGGTCGCAATATTCTGCAACTCGGTTTATCATCATTTGCAATGATTCGGGTGATTTAGCCAAGATAACAATATCGTCGACGTACAAAAGAGCTTTGATATGCATTTCCGCGAAAGTGATTCCACCTGTAAGGTGGTCAATAAAGTCTTCTATATATAAGGCGAAAATTACTGGACTTGTGTTACAACCTTGTCTGACCCCATTTTCCGTTGTAAACCACTCTGACAAGTCGTTTCCACTCCATACAGCTGATTTTGTTCCATCGTATAAGTTTTCTAAGGTTTTACCAAATTTGTGGCTCAATCCATAGTTATATAGTTTGTAAAACATTTTTTTGCGATCAATGGTGTCAAATGCAGCTTTGAAATCAATGAAGAAAGCGTACAACTTTTGTTTTTTAACGATATAGCTTTCTGCTATGTTACTCAGCAAGAATATATGATCAACCGTGGCATAACCAGGTCGAAACCCGGCTTGAAATTCTCTCAGAAGCTTGTTTTCGTCGATCCAACGCTCCAGGCGGTTTTGTAGGATACTTGTAAAAATTTTAGCTGACGTGTTCAACAGTGAGATTCCCCTATAATTAGCTGGATCAGACGAGTCTCCTTTCTTAAAAATCGGGTAGATTATTGCTTTTTTAAATTCAATGGGTACGACTCCTGTTTCAAATATCTTATTAAATTCTTCTGTGAGGGCGATCTTCAATTCATCAGAACCATATTTATAAAATTCCATGGGTATTCGATCTAAGCCTGGTGCTTTTAAATCTTTCGCCGTAGCCAAAGCTTTCTCAACTTCGGAGATAGAGATTGGATTATCTAGGGTTTCATTAAGAAAGTTTGGTCTACAGAAGAGAAAGTATGAATCCTTGCTGGGTGAGCTTAAGAGGTTTTGGAAATGAATTTTAAGTGATTCGACTGTTAGTTCAATGTTAACCTTTGGTTTAATTCCTTTTATTTTGTTTGCTGTATTCCAAAATTCCGTTGCGTTGTTGCAGTTTGCAAGTTTTTTGGCTTCCGATTCCCAATATTCTTTCTTTTTAGCTCGACATATGTTCTTGTAATAACTGATGGCTGTATTATACAGTTCCTGGAAAGTTGCGGTGTTGAATTTTCTGAATAACCTGAGAAAAGCAAAGGTTTTTTGTCTGGCTTTTAAGCAATCTTTATCAAACCATTGACTTTTGAAGTTCTTATAGTTCTTTTTGTTTCCTGAAGGAGTTTGGATTGGAATAGAGAGTTTAATTATTTCTTCTAAAGTTGACATACTACTGATAGGTCGCTGTGATAACAAGTTATTGGTATTGATCCTATAAGTTTCCGCCATCGAATTTGCCCACACATATTTAGGCAATAGCTGAATCACTCGAAAATGTTCTACCTCAACACCCTCAAGACTTATTGTTGCAACAATAGGGAGATGGTCGGAGTAAGGAAAAGAATCGACTTTAAAATCTGAAAAGATGGTACACCAGTCACCTCCTATGCAGCAAAAGTCTATTACAGAACGATGTTTGCCTTTAATATATGTAAATTCTCCTTCTTGGTCTGACTTTGAGGTTCCATTTACAATTCTCAGGTCCATTGAGTCTATGAGATCCAAGAGCTTACGACCACATGTGTTAATGACGGAATCTTTTGATTTTTTTTTAATTCCTTGCCTCATATTTGATTCACCTTCTAGATTACCAATCCTTCCGTTTAAATCCCCAATCACAAGAATGTTTTGGTTTTGAATAGAGTAAATTGCCTCTTCTAGTGAATTTAGCTCATCGTTCCATTTTCTGCTGTTGCAGTTTATATAAATCGGGAAAATAAATAATTTTTTATGACGAACCTCAAGTTCTAAGAAAATTGAACCGTTTTCGGCATTTTTGAATTCACAGTTATAGATGTTGGCAATATTTTTCTTCACGCCAAAGTAGCAGCCCCCTGAAGCACGCCCACTTGTGTTTTCTTTTATTGCTGGTACCCATTTAAAATAATAATTTAAAAACTTATGTTCAAATTTAAAGATATCATTTTCTACAACAAAAGTTTCAAAAAGAAATACAAAATCCATTTCATTGATATAATTAAAAAAATCTAAATATAAAAGTTTATTGTTCAATCCAGAAATATTAGAAATATATAAAATATATTAATTAGAATATTAAGTGGACTATTTGCACACTAGTTTGATCTATGAATATTTTTCAGTGGCTTATTGTGTTCTTAGGCTATACTGCAATACATTAAAACTCAACCGACAAAGGACTGAAGGGGCTGAAATAGATCCATTAATTATGCCTATGATAAAACAAAATTGTAAGTACTCAAATTGTATGACTCAAAAGTGATGGTAGATTAATTAATTAAAGTCTATGAGAGTAAGGTATAAATCCATGTAAATCTATCTGATCAGGGAAGAAAATGGAAACAAAATCTCATAAATCTTCTTTGGACGCACTCTAATCTGTTAATAGCAGTTTTTTATTATCAGAATTGATCTATATGGATCATCAAATAACATACATAACAACAACAATACATGAACTTGCTCTCTATCGGGTCCACGTTTTATGATCCAAAAACAGGCTGCTGGTTCTCGCCACTATGAGATTGTTTTATTTTCACAGGATGATCCATATGGATCATGGGTTATAATACAAAACGGCTAATATGAGCCGTATAGTATGGGACCCATAGCACACATCCGTATTCTAAAATTGGTCTTACAAATGAGACATAAAATATGTTAAGAACATAAGGATTACAAAATTCAGGGGCAAATCTTTTTATAAAACCAAGTTAGATTTTTTAATTATAACATCGAAGTGCTCACGAAATGTAAGTTTAGAGTCTAAAACTACTCCAAGATCAGTAAAACTAGATAATATAACACAAAGATGACGAGCTAAACATATAATCATAGACAAGAACATATTTTTTGCGTGTAAAACACATTGATTTGCACTTGTCAATGTTTACAAATAGACTATAGTATTGCACCACGCCCTTTATCTTTGCAGATCCTCTTGTAACAGTTCACAATGCATTATTGAATTGATTTTTCGAAAAATTTTGAAGTAATCGGCATAAATAAGAGACATAGAATTTATTAATAATAACGGACCAAGATGGCTACCCTGTGGTACACCAGAGTTTACTGTAAAATATTTAGAACGGTCGCCTTTAAAAACAACTTAATGATCTATCTTGAAGATATGAAGATATCCACGAAACAAATCGATCACTAAGACCAATTGCTCTTAGTTTGCGGAGAAGAATTTAGTGACTTAATTTGTCGAAGGTCTTATACTAAAGTCAGTAAAAATACAATCTACTTGCTGATTGTTTTCAAGTGCATCAATGCAAAACGTTGTAAACTCCAACAAATTTGCTACCATAGATTTTTTCTTGACAAAACCATGTTGGTCCAAAAATAAGTGCGCTTAAGAGTATTGTATAATTTATAATTTATAAAAATGAAAATCCTACTGATTTTGGACAGACCAAATTGTTTGGTTGGTGGCAAAAAAAAAAATAGTATGGTACTCGAACCAGCCCGATAGACAAGTACAAACAACTCGAACATTCTTTTGGAAAAAAATTCGATTCTTTTTTTAAAGCAGTTCAACATAAGATTGCTACACCATTTCGAGTGTGAACAGACTCTTGGAACCTATTTTAAGCAACATACATCACATAAAGTATGTGGCGTAAAATAGGTCCAATCTGAGAATGTTTTAAATTTTTTGTTTAAATTGTGCGTTTTCTGTTGACGCATATGTTTTTCTAAAAATTGAAAATTTAGACTGAGCCATCTACATACATGTATGCCGACTATACTTTAAGGTTGATACATTAATACAATTGATGTGATGTATGTTCTGTGAAATAGGCCCCTGATTAAAGATATTTACGGAACAAATTTACATTTTAAGCTAATTGTATAAGTACCTATACATATTTTTGTTTATTACATGCTATAAAGAGCAACAAGTACATACGTAGTGACCCCGGTCATCTGCATTTTATTTATGAACATTAAATTTAATTGTTTCATAATAAATTAACACGTTCAATATAATAACCACACGCATCCCGGCACTATATTTATAACATAATTTTATACTTGACTAAAATCTCCATTTCAATTTTGTATGAATCCACGACTTTCCTTTTAATATACCTAAATGATAAAGAAACCTTAACGCAAAAGTAAAAACTATTCCTACGTACTCCATTGTTTCTCAACCCCCAAAAGATGAATATCAAGAAAGCACAACGAAAATACAACGAACAATAATTATTCCAACCCTATCACCACCAAATAATAAAATATAAATTTTGCTTTCAAAACTCCACCCCTAACCATTTCCAGACACGGAATAGTAAAAGTGTCCTTGACCTGCTGGGTATCCTGGCTTCTCTTTTCGGTATCGGTTTTCTGTTATAGTTGTATGTCAACAAGAAGGCTGGCACAGCGAACAAACCCACACTTTCTCACACAACACAATCCACTTCACTCCATCGCTATCGCCCGGACTAAGCGCATTTATCCCTGAACTGAAGTAACCTTGTTCAGCTGTGCTGTGTATGTGCAAACATAGTGCACTACCTCTGGGTAGCAACAACAGGATACAAGGAGCGCGTATTTTTGTTCCTCAATTCACCACCCACACTCGCTCTACCGATGTTCTGGAAGGTTTATCGGTGACTTTTTCTTTTGGCAGCCCTAACGTAAATTATATTGTGGAAAAATTCTTAAATTGAACAACAATATAAGTAAATGTGTACCTACATACGATGAAAACCAGCAGCAGCAGGTTTACGATAGTTGTCCTTCAGAATAGTACTACTCTACTATGGTGTTAATACTACTACTATGAGACGACGTACTACACTGCGCCTATATTTTCTATATCTTCACGACATGCTCCCCCAAAATGATATGAAATGCATGTACACATTGGGTGGAAGGGTGGTGCATTTGGGTAGTATTATACTCCTGTCTATATCTAGTGCAAGCTATCCACGAGGTTGTGGATAAAGTATACAGTTCGTGGTGAGCACTGGATGCTGTCGGATGATTTGTGAAAAAGTGTATTGAATTTTTATTTTGTTATTAATTTAATTTTATATTTGAAAATTGTGTTTAGAAAGTGAGTTAAAAAATACAGTCGATAGTAAATTGTTATAATATAATATTATTTTCTATTGGCTAATGAGTTAAATTTTACTATGGAAATTTTAATGAAGGATTATTTTCTTCGTCCTTCGTAAGTTAAGACTTTTGAATTCAGCAATTTTACCTTGAATACATTTTCTACGTACAACAAATCAAACAAAATATGTTAGGAATTGTTATTTGTAGTTTTAAACGTGGTTTTCAACGACTGTTTTTTGACAGTTTAGTTATTGAAAGTGAAAGCAAAAAAGAAACGTTATTGAAACTAAAAGTAATTATTATTAATTCATTTCAATCACAACATATTTAAATCTTAAAGGATAGATATATAGAATAATAACTTTTTTGTGATTGAATAGAAGTTGGCACACTTTAATAGAAACAATATGAAGAGTGAAGACAAAACTAATCTAGGTTAAATAAGGTACTGCTGTGTCGCATGCACCTGTTCCTCTTAAAATTGTGAAAGTGAAAATCTGAAAGAAACACAAATCAATAAAATGCATGAGTTGTATTAATTTATTTGAATAAAAATATTTTTTTTTTTAATACAGGTAACACGTTTCTAAAATGGATTACAAATTATAAAATCATTTTTCCTGGTTCCATACAAATTCCTTTAATTTCCTGAAAATTTTTGATTGTGAATTTATAGCTGCGAAATATGTAAAGGCTTAACTACATAAGCCAAAAAGTACTGAAGTACAAAAGTAAAAATATTTTTTTTACCGCTAGCGCCGTTGTTTTGTGAAAAAGAATACACAAATTTGTTTTTAAACCAAAATTTAAGCTTTCTGCATCATTTTTATAAGTTTTCTAGTCAGAAAAACTATCACAAAATCAATTTAAAAATTTTCACTTTTGCACTTTTTCACTTTTTTGGCTTATGTAGTTGAGGCTTAATTGCAAGATTTAAAACAAAAAACTTGGGGCGCCTGCAATAGATAATAGTAATAGCACTTAGAAGTATTTTATAAAAAAATTCACGATCACAAATTTTCAGGAAAATCTGTTTGGGGTTAGGAACCTCGCTATGGGACTCGGAGATATAATTTTGTACTTTAAAGGTTCCCCCACACCAACGCGAAATAGTCGCTGCGATGAAGAAAACAATAATAACAACACGTGGTTGTGAATAACTGTGTTTTATTTTCCCCCAGATCCGAACCAGTGCGTACGTTCTGTAACTCTCGCATCGATAAAATTGGTCGAGAAACGGTGGAAAATGAAACAAATCTCGACTGATTTTATCGATGCGAGCGTTACAGAACGTAGGCACAGATTGGATTTGCTTACGAAAACACATGTATTACAAAAACAACACATAATCCAACTCTATTTTGGATTTGGATTTCCTAGGCCTATGTAAATAGGCACTAAGGGCCAGTTGTACAAATATTTAAACCGTGGTTCAGCAATTTTTATCCACCGATTCCGGCGGATTAATTGAGTTTCAACAGTGGTTTACTGTTCAAGTGTGTGATAATAACCAATTACATACTTGAACCAGCGTTAAACCTTAGTTAATCCGCCGAAATCGGTGAGTTAAAATCTTGAACCGAGGCTGAACCACTATTGTACAACTGGCCCTAAGAAGTTGTCACTGAGATCCTGTGCCTACGTTCTGTCTCTCGCATCGGCAAAAGTAGTCGAGAAACGACGAAAATTGAAACAAATCATATGTGTTTTGTTCCATTTTCCAACGTTTCTCGACCAATTTTATCGATGCGAGAGTTACAGAACGTAGGCACTGGGTTGTTTTTTTTTCGTGATCTGATTTGGATTGGATCTGGTGGAAAATAAAACACAACTGATGAAAACAACACGTTGTAATTATTAGCCGTTTTTTATTATGACCCATGATCTATGTGGATCATCCTGCGAAAATAAAACAACCTAATAGTGGCGAGCATCAGCAGCCTGTTTTCGAATCATGTTGTTGTTATGTATGTATTTGATGAGCCATATAAATCAATATGAAAATCTTGACATCAATTTTTTCGCATAAAGGCTCTCCCAAACCAACGCGAAATCGTAGCGAATCATTCACAATAACACAAAATATGACAAATACACAACGCTAAACAACAACAAAAATCTGTCGTCGGCGAATGTTTTGCGTTGGTTTGGGAGAGCCTTAAAAGTGTTAAAGAAAGCAAAAAGAATATAAGTCGGGAAAAGGGTCGAAATCAAATTAAAAGTCGGGACAAAAAGGCTCAGAAAAAAATTCAGCCAATCATACCTACTCCCAAAACAATAATTTATAATACACCAACAAAAGTGTCACTAGCGCCAACTGACGGTTAAATTTGCCATTTTGTAAGGTGTAAATATATATTGTGCTGTCGATAGCATAAAAGAAAGGATGAACTTGCTTATTTTTTTTCTTCACATATTGGCGGCATTTGACTTCGTGAAAATGTAGGAAAATGAAATCTCGGGGAGCAAAATTTCCCAGCTTTTGCTGTCAAAATTCTGAGGAAAAAAAATATTGGATTCGCTTGTTCGCTTTTTGAGTGAGAAATATCTCTGAGATCTCATTTTTCTGTGTTTTAAGACTAAACGAAATGTTTCGTTCATGATTTCGTTGTGTCAATATTTTTATGGACGTTTTCGTTTCGTTTCAGCTTCTGTGTAGTATGCTTTAAGTATTTTTTCAGTTTTATGTAATCATTCTGAAAATTTGTTCTGTAAATCCAATACGACTGACCAAATGCCATTATTTCTTTTTACCGTGCAAATGGTATCAAATCTGCCCATAGGAAAAAGAAACAATCCATTGCTACTAAGTCCAAATATTGACAAAGGAAATTTAAACGAACAGACCTATTGGTGGGTCATTATTCAAATTCAATAAATTATTCCCACAGCACTCAGAACTGGCAAAAAAATCCTTCTGTCAAAAATCCAAAATTCTCTCTTCTCTTTCCAACCACCCTTTTCGTTTTTAAAATGAAAAACAGGTACCAACAAAAAAAAAACACATCTGTCACTTTCACTTGATCTTGTGCGGCTTGTCGACAAAAACTTCGAGGTAGATAATAGAATACGTTTTTATTTTCCGTCGCGGCACAAAATAATTTAAAATCAATCAATTACTTTCGAATTTTAATGTTAAATTATCTAAACATGGAGCTGTGCTAATTTTCTATTAAAATTTCATCTTGGAAAAGTGCGTTTAAAAATATTTTAAATCGGACGAAGAAAAAAATCCAATAAAAATTTTCTTTTCGCAAAATACTAGAGCGAGACAAAACATTTTTTTTTACAAATATGAAAATTTCCCCAACCACTATCGCTGTTTGTTCTCTCTATCTAGCTAACTAGTCTTGCCTGCTTTTGCAGCTGCTCCCTCGAATGAGTGAAGAAAAGTGCAAAATTTTATTATTTTCTGTTGTGTTAAGTTTTCGTTTGTTTTGCAAATATCTAAATAAAATGTAATAGACTGCAAATATTAAGATTTCCTTTGAATTGTGCTTTTTTTCTGTTCTGGAAAAAGTGTAAAATAACTATCTGTTGGGGGAGAGGAAACGAAAAACAGCAAAGGGATACAACAACAAGATGAAGCCCTCACATACCGGCGTTACTACTACGACAGCAGCCTCGATGGTGACAACAAACACTCCAAACCGGGGGGCTTGCGATGCTAGACCTCAGCTCCAGCACCAGCACAAGATAATTCCGTCGACTAAGGTATCCTTTGCATATGCTGCGCAGTGCTCTGCCGACGAAAAGATGTCCTCGTCGTCCACTGACGAAAGTGATGATCTCTTGGACGCTGTTTCTGAGGAGCTACGGAACATCCAGTCGGTGATTCATGTCACCAGAGAAAACATAGACGCATTGAATGCAAAATTCGCCAACTTGCAGGACCCTCCGCCAATGTATGTGACGGAATACCAGGAGTTGACCTCGAAGCTACACGAACTGGAGAGCAAGGAACACGAACTCATCGACCAGATCAATGCTCAACAGGACCATCAGTATGTGCCCGACTATCATGAACTTCACGCTCATGTGTTAAACGTAAGTCAAGTGGTATTTCTATTGGTAAACGAGAAGCTCTGAAAATTATACATTCTCCTTGAAAAGGGTGTGTGGATGATATGATATGGGAATGGGATGAGTGTGACAAGTACACAAATCTTTGATGGTGGTCTGGTCCTACTTCAATATGTGTAGGTATTTGCCTTTACATGAGGACCTGCGCTATGATGGCCTTTATTTTTGGATACTTCTTTTTCTAGTTTATTTTATTTTTTCCCTTAAATTTCTTAGAAAGGGATGCAGAGGAGAAATTTAACGAAAACGACTACAACGAGGACTATTATGTTGCTGTTCAGACATCTCTGACGTCCGTGAACTTAATTGTTGTTATTGTTGGTCTACTATACTACAGCCCTTGGTGTATGCGGAATCATGTCCTTCGCGTTCCATTGGTCATTTTGCGTTGTTAAGGAAATGTATGCTTGCCTTCATCATGTTTGTATACGGATTTTAAATCCATTCTAATTTGGTGTAAAAAAATTTCTGCAAACAAATCTCTGAGTTAGTTACAAATTGACAGTGTTTCAATATTTCGTTTTGAAAATCTGGCATTGAAATTTTGCAAAAAAAGAAAAAAAAACAAAACTAAAACCAAAAGTTGTTTGTTTGCTTCGATACATTTCGGCAAGGTCATACGCAGAATGTTGTGGTGCAACTATGCCAATATGATGAGTTTTTTTATAATTAAATATTAAGCCTATCTTTTCGAGCTTTAGCGAAAATGTTATTCGAAAGTAAAATGCTTTTGATGTCGTCGAATAATATTATTTGCCCCATTGTAATTTCGTTTTGAGTGTTGCATTTTTAAAGAATATTTTTAACTGACAAGAACTTAAAAATGTTTGTATTTAGGATTTTTTAAACGAGAAATAATTTAAGATTGAATTTCGGGAACTTGAGAACTTAGATTTTAATATAATAGGTATTTAAGATTGCGTATTTTTAAGAAGTCTCTTAGTTTGAAGAAAAATTGGCTTAGGGAGTTACATTTTGTTTGTTGTGGGTGAATTTTATTAAATCAAAACAACCTTCCCATCGCTTATTAAATCATCCTGAAATTATTAGATTTTGTTTTTTTCTTGTTCTTTAACCAATGGTAAAGTATGTTTTGCTCTTATCGTAACAAAACAATTTTGTAATCAAAGCTTGCTGTTTCTGTCAAACGAATAAATCAAGTCTAAAAAAACAAAGTCCAACTTATCTATCTACAATGCACAAAATACTTATGTGGATTCATATATATATATTTAGAAACTAATAATTTTTCCCCAATACTTCGCTTTTAAATTTCATAAAGATAACGGCTTTTTAATTATAGCAAATTTTTTAAGAATTGTTCAAAAGAATTCTGATTGTGTTATACCCTAAGGAACAATATTTGGATTTTTTGTCCATGGTTAAAAAGTCATTATTTAAGCTTAAAATTAATTTTGTTATCAAAACACTTTTGAGATTTGATTAAGTCATTTTAAAGTACGTTTTGATTTTATTTATTTTTATAAATTTCACTAGTTTTTAAAATGGTTTAAGGGAGGTTTGCTGATACTACACATAACGATTTAAGTTGAACTTAATTTCTTAAGTATCACTTTCTGACATGGAAAAAGTACCCCTTAAGAATTTAAGTTCAACTTAAATCGTTATTTGTAGTATCAGCAAACGGGCCTAAGTCCATTTAGTTCTTATATCTTAAAAAAAAACAATATTTCTTTTAATTATTTATTTAACAATTGATACATAGATCTGATGATTTTAAATGATCATGGAAAGCTAAGCTACACTGCAGGCTCAATTGTAAATTATCAAAGAACGCCTTAAAGGTAAATTTGATATATAATTTGTTCTATGTTAAAAGTATAAAAGTTTATTTCGTCTTCTTTCTTACTCTTCATTCTGGAATATAGAAAGGAATAAGAGAAAGCAATTCAATAGAATTGATTCGATTATTTAAATTGTTTTTGAAAAGATTTCTCTCGACATTCAAGAATTTTTACTATTAGAAAACATCTAGAAATCCAATCTTGTAAATCATCAGACCAATTTAGTTTCTTTAATTTAAACTCAGCATTAGTGTACGCCTTTAGACCTAACAACTGAACATAAATTCCAAAAAAGCCAAAATTAATGACGACGATGGAGTTTGTACATTTACGACGACTTCTCTATCCTCTCCTCAGGTGTCTCTTCGTTCAGCCCAGCTTAGGAGTCCTCCTAACTTCTTTTTGTAGGCGTTTTGTTCATAAATTAAAAGTAACTAGTACGTCCAGCCCCCGAAACTCGAGTGCTAATAACATTATCGTCTAATTGAAAAACAACTTCTAGAAACTATATTGTAATTCACATGAAATTCTAGAAAACTTTATTTTTCGATGCATACGATTTTTGGATGTGGATACTCCAACATTAAGTAAAAAATCGCAAGAATAATTCCATCGTTTAAAACAGTTTTGAACGTGGAGAAAAACTGATCTAGTTTTTTTATATGAGCTACTTATTATTATTTTCTGCAGCACTGAACACTGCCGGGTTGGGTTTAGCCGATCCCAGAACCACTGGTCCCAAGACCATCTCGAAAGTAGTCATAAAGACCAATTAAATTTATATCGAAAATAAAACTCGTCAAATACATTCCATACGTTCCACGCCTCAGCTTAAACATCCCTCACACTACATCTACAAATTGAAAGCATTCTTCCTTTTTTGCTCACATTTTATTTCAATTTAAAAAACAACACTCAATGAGCGAGAGAATATTTCCATGCAAAACCAATATACCTACAACTATACATAATTTATGCTTCCTCGCATTAAATCGACCAATGGCCGAAAATCCAACACAACAGAACAGAAAAAAATCTTTAGAAATAAAATTCTTCCCACAAAAATCCCTCAATCGAATTCACTAACCATCTTAACGAATATATATTAAATGCACGAACCATTGCATTTAACGAAAATATAATAAGTTTTCTGAACAATTACTCGGTCTCGCTCTGGCTCTTGCTATGGTTCTCGCTCTCCTCGCACTTATAATGCAATTTTACTTTATTGTTTTTTAGTATTTGTGGTAAAATTATTTAATAAATTTTTGCTTTGTGCACTTCTGTGCAAAAAAACCTTTCCATCGATATATAATTTATATACTTTCGGCTTTTGTAGACCGCGTAAATGGTACCCCAAAATTCGTGTTTGTCGTTTTATTATATTGATGATGATGATGATGATATTATATTGATTTGGCAAAATGAAAGACCAAAAAAAAAAGCGTTAACTGGGTTTCTGTTATTCACTAATAATTATTCTTTTCTGTTAAATAATTTATTTTTCTCTTATTGGATAAGTAAACTTACATACATATATACATATCTTCACTTATTTGTTTGTAAAAAAAAAACAATTTAATTTAAAGTTGACTAATTTTATAAATTTATAAAATTAGTCAACTTAAAATCAATCGCAAGTCCGTTAATTTCTTAATTAAGAAATATGTACATTGATTCAGACCAATTTAAAAATAGGCGACTCATATGCATATGTATTTAGGTTTTAAGCGAACCGTATTTGGTGCTTTAACATGTTTAACCCAATGCAAAAAAAAATAAATGCTAAAAAATTTGATGTGTATGTTTCGTAGGAAAAGCCCTTTATCTTAATATTTATTAATTGGATTGTCAAATGTTAAAGCATTTTTAGTATAATACTAATTTAAAACAAGAATTTTTGAAATTTTGAACGAGTTAAGCATCGTACTATTTTCTTAAAAATACATCTAAATTTAAAATCAGCAATTGCCTATGCCCATGTATCAAACCAGGTTTGTTCACGACATTATTTGCACTTAATCTGCCTAAAAATTGAGGAGTGGGGATAAAATCCCCTCAAACAGCAGGAAAACTGTCTAAATGTCGAGATGGTTTGCGTACTAATTCGGAACACTATTTAAAAGTTAACAAATATAAATGACATTTTCAAAGAATTAATAAAAAAGATAGCTTAATCCTACATAACCCCAAGAAATGCGTATTCTTTAGGTAAATGCATTTAAAAGTTCAAAAATTTATTCTAAATCCAGTTAAAAAACAAAACTGAAGTGTTGTTAGAACCAAATTTTGTAGGACTTAAAGGCCGTTAAAAGCTATTTTGAATCAATAATTCAACAAAGTCCATTAAAATAGAAGTCTTCTACTTGGCTGGTGTATTTCAGTAGTATAGTATATAGAATTTGTATTATTAAAAAAACCTTCGAAAATAGATTTTGTTTGTATAGTTCTGAATCTATAATTCAATTTCGAAAAATTGGACTTATGCTGTTTTGACCAGATTCTATAGATATGTTGTGGACAAACTAAATCGCATCTTGTGATGAAAAAAAAAATATTTTATTTGGAGTCGGCAGACGACCACTTCTTTTTTTTTTGGCATAGACATTTCTGTCAGACTACTATAAGAAAATCATAACCTTAGTTTTTTTTGTTAAATTTATTTCAAGTCCCACACAAAACAAATTGAAGCATTTCAAGCGAATATGCAAAAAGGAAGTTGTGAATCAGTCAAAAAGAAAATACCAGCCAGAATTTATTTTCTTATCTTTTGCCAAATTCCCAGCATTCTCATTGAGAGCAATTGTTTTTATTACCATAAAGTATATCATAGAAACATATAAATTTCAAACCATACTCTCCTTTGTTTATTAATTGTTTTTTTTTTTATTTTTATTCCAAAAAGGCGGATATAAGACCACCCAAAATACTTCTACGCGCACATTTGCCCAACCAGCAGAGAACATCTGTTGAAGTTATTCCTGGAGTCCGACTGCGCGAAGCTCTTACAAAAGCACTCAAGTTACGTAAACTTACCCCAGATATGTGTGAAGTTGTGTCAAGCCCAAAAACCGGCAGTGTACCTATTTCATGGGATACAGATCTTGGTTGCCTGCACATAGACGAGGTTCATGTAAACGTACTGGACAAATGTCCAATAATGACACATATATCGCATCAATTCATCCGAAAGACATTCTTTTCGCTGGCTTTTTGCGAAGGATGTCGTCGCCTCTTATTCACTGGATTCTATTGCAATCAGTGTAATTTTCGGTTTCACCAGCGCTGTGCTGACAAAGTTCCGACCTTGTGTCAACAATTTCCTATGGATAATTACTACTACCAGAGACTACTGGCTCAAAATCCCGAAAATACAGTTGGCATTCTGCATCCGGGTAGTGGAGTTGCATTGGGATTTCATGTAAGTTTTCATCTATGGTCAAATTAAATGTTTTACAAATCAATAAAAAATTTAAATATTATTTCTATAGAATCGCCATCCTCGAACCATAAGTCAACAGGATCGATCGAATTCAGCGCCCAACGTCTGTATAAATAACATTCGACCGTTAACCGATGCTCAGAGAACATTGGCATCACAGGCGAGGGGTCCCCTGCAGGTAGTAGACGTACGTAACCTATCCATTTGATATTTAAAATTCGCAAATCTTTTAGAATCACATAAACAATGATCATTCACATTCAACACAGGCATCACCGACAAATACACTCAAGCACGTGAAACGGGCTAGGGCACGGTCAGCAGACGAAAGCAATAAAAATCTCTTATCACCGAGAGATTCTAAGGGCTCTGAAGAGAATTGGGTAATTTATTTCTATAAAAAAAAATACCTTCTGGATCTTATTGCCAATTGGTTCATTTTGTAATTTCTAGAATATTCAAGCTGAAGAAATTCTAATTGGGCCTCGAATTGGTTCGGGTTCCTTTGGAACGGTGTACAAGGCGCATTGGCATGGTCCTGTGGCTGTGAAGACGTTGAACGTCAAAACACCTAGTCTGGCGCAGTTGCAGGCATTTAAAAACGAGGTTGCAATGCTTAAGAAAACCCGCCACTGCAATATCCTCCTCTTTATGGGCTGTGTGAGTAAACCTTCGCTGGCGATTGTGACACAATGGTGCGAGGGCAGTAGTTTATATAAGCATGTTCACGTGAATGAAACAAAATTCAAGTTGAATACGTTGATTGACATCGGCCGCCAAGTGGCCCAGGGAATGGATTATCTTCATGCCAAGCATATTATTCACAGGTTTTCATTCTCACGTGGCAGTTTTGTGCTTGGTGTCCTAAAACTTTTATATATTTTCAGAGATCTCAAATCAAACAATATTTTCTTGCACGAAGACCTGTCTGTAAAAATAGGTGATTTCGGTCTGGCTACCGCGAAGACGCGATGGTCCGGTGAAAAGCAAGCCAACCAACCTACAGGAAGCATTCTTTGGATGGCACCCGAAGTCATTCGCATGCAAGAGCAAAATCCCTATTCATTCCAATCGGACGTTTACGCATTTGGCGTGGTCATGTATGAACTATTGGCTGAATGTTTACCTTATAGTCACATCAACAACAAAGATCAGATTCTGTTTATGGTGGGACGGGGGCTTCTTCGGCCGGATATGACGAGAGTCCGTTCTGATTGCCCGCAGGCTTTGAAACGTCTTGGCGAGGACTGCATTAAGTATGACCGCAACGACAGGCCACTCTTTCGGCATTTACTAAACACACTCGAAAATATGTTGCGCACCTTGCCGAAAATCCATCGCAGTGCGAGCGAACCTAATCTGACACAAACCCAACTACAAAATGATGACTTTCTATACATGTGTCCGAGCCCAAAGACGCCCGTGAATTTTCACAATTTTCAATTTTACAATGGCGCCGGCAACATCTAGCGGTATTGTTTTCCAGGCGATCTGCAAGAATTGGTGGCAGCAGAGACAGCGGCAGATCGTAGCAACTTCAAGAGTGCCAATTTCCGAACAGACTACAACTTCTGGACAAAAGTAATAGCTTAGAACAGAAGTTCCATCTAAATCACGTTTATCCATCAATTAAGGAGATTTAAGACCAACAATAGAGACTTAACGCAAGCACACTGTAATATTTCTTCAACTATTGTATTTATTTTATTTTTCCTTTATTAATTATTATTTTTATATTATTAGAATCGACTGTATTTTATTTTCCAATTATTTTTTTTTTATTTGAGAGAAAAAGAGGCCGTTTAGTTTAGGTAGTGTCTCTAAAACAAAACTGTTTATACAAATATTTCATATTTTTTGTTGTGTTTTTTTCTAAACTAAAATTAATCATTATATTCAATCCAAATATAAAATACGATTGTTAAAAATATACAAGAAAATAAAAAAAAACTAAAACTTGAATAAGAATAAAAAAAAAAAAAAAAAACAAATCATCAGAATAAAATGCAATTATTGTAAAGATGTAGAATTTTAAACTAACAATTATGTAAAAATATGCATAGAACGATTAAATCAAGAAACTAAAACAAAAAATGTAAACAAAATCAGCAAAGAATGGAATAAACTTTATATTGTGTGATACAAAATAATAAAAAAAAAACTGGACAAAAATCAGCAAAACCAGAATAAAATTAGAGTACCAGTAAAATTTAAGAAACACTTATAGTTGAATATCAATGATTGTAAGAAAAATATTAATTATAAATTAATTATAAAAAAAAAAAAAAACAAAGTGAATGCTATTCAAAATAAAGAAAAATTAAATATTCAATAACGTATTTTTTTTTTGCAAAGCAAATAAAATAAAGTTCTTACTCGAAAGGTATGAAGATGCACGAATTTGAAACTGGTGACGGAGTTGGTGGAAGGGTGTACTCAGACAGTATACATTTTAATCTCTCCTTTCGTCTCCAATCATTTTATCTTTAAACCCAGAAGTCTCGTCTTGGCTTAAAGAAAACATTCAGCCTTATAGTGAGTTTCGCCCGAACAACATTTCACCCGGAAAATTTGATATTTCACTTTTCGCCTATTGTGAGTTTCATTCATTTCATAATGTTATTCAGCCTTATTGGGAGTTTCGCCCGAAAGATATTTCAGCTTAAAATTTTTTGTTCCCCCGGAATTTTAAAAGCTATTGTGAGTTTCGCCCGAACGAAATTTCGTTCTCCTACTAACGTTCACTTATTTTTAGTAGGCGAACGAAATTTTGTTCGAGCGAAACTCACAATAGCTTTTAAAATTCCGGGGGAACAAAAAATTTTAAGGTGAAATATTTTTCTGGTGAAACTCACAATAAGGCTGATTATATACGCATCCTCTCGGACAGCCAAGCTCTGGACATTTTCCCTACAAACTTTATAACAGCTATTAACTGGCCAATCATCTATTATGGAAATGGTGCAGCAGTTTAACATTAACCTCTGTTGGGTGCCGGGCCATAGCCCACAGGACTGACGAAATCGCCTAAAATAGGGAACAGTATTATTTTTCCAGATAAGTAAGTCAAATAAGATTTATCCATCGTTATGCGTAAACTTTTACTGAGGCAAGATGCTGGAGAGAGAACCTAGCCTAATCTATCCTAAAGAAACTTAAGTGCAATAACGGTATTTGTGGAAAAGTACAGTGAAGCGTCAAATGTAATTAGTGGATTTTTAACTGTAACAACTTTATTATTGTTTTATGAATTTTGAAAGAAACAAATAAGAAGAATATTGCAGTTTATTCTCCAATTTAGAATGAAAATAAATAAATAAATGTGCTAATGTGCTCTATCAAAAGGAAAAATTTACTTTTAAGAAAAAGTTTTTCCATTCAACAAAAAAAAAAGTGATTGGGTAACCTTGATCTTTTTCGGATTTCAGTTTCCATTTAACCAAAAATTTTGATTTTTTGGAATCTGCTTTCTTTACAGATCGTACCTTCAAATCTCGATTTCAAGCAAGATTTACACGCGAGTTTAACACGGACTTGCATAGGTACATACCAAATTTCAGTGATAATTTATACGATTCATCATTTCGCAGCGCTGCTGTTTTTTTTTTGGTGAATGTTGGGTGTAGGTGTTTGGTTTGTCAGAAAAATTAAACAAAATACAAAAAAAGGCAATCTGATTTTATGTTCTATTTACCAATATTGATCAGAAACCTAACTCCCAAATATAAATTGGTCGAATAGAAAATTACAAAAGGTTTGTTCGGTGAGCCCTGAAGTCAAATTTGGTATCCCAAAGTTTTAGTTTTTGAAAAATCTGAACTCACCCTGGTGAGAAAATTCTTTGGGTGTTTTCAAACATGGGGTCGCTCTGAACTCCCCCTAAAAGGAGATCGTTTTTTGCTGTGGCGTGTTGAGAACAAAGAAACTGTCAAGGTCAAAGTGAAACGAGTTGCAATTTGGGAAGCATTTTATTTTGTTGTGGATTCTTGTGCAGGTAATTGTTTCCGAAATAGGAATTGAAAGAATAAAATAATTTATTGTAATAATAATAAATAGAGAATGGAAGCATTTGAAGTTGCGGGTGTACAAATGGCGAATCCATTCAACTCACATGCACATAAGAAGCTGCTGCAAGAGCACAAATAGGTATGTTATAATTATATTCATTAATCATGCAAAAGCTAGGACTGAGTTCCAGATTTTCGTTCCATATAACCATTTTCTAATGAAACTCCTCAACCAAAAAGGTGCAAGAAAATCAGCAGGATAAATTAATGCTAATCGATGGCCGGCCAATTGTTCAAGGTAAATCGATTTGTTTTATCTTTACTCTCTGCTCTGAGATCGAAAACTGTTGCAAGTCCCTTCCAGTTTCTTAAGGTTACCATTTTTTGCATGAGTCTTTTGGTTATAATCCCCCATTTTCCACTCCCCCTAAAAAAAAACTTCTGATTCTAAACATTTGTACCATGTTCATCAACGGACCATTATTTTCAACGGGTTTTCGTTAGTATTTACCTATATTGTACAACCCTACTGAAAATATCATCGTTACATAAAAAGGACTATATAAAATTAGCCATTTCTTTAGATAGTATGATTATTTCATTTCATTTTGATACACAACAAAGCTAAAGCTCGCTGGACACCGAAACTTAACTGGTGCATACGCCAACCAATGGCCTATCAAGCCCATCCACCAGACGTTGCATGGAGCCACTGCTCCTACGGGTCTGGAGGGTGGGGGGGGGGGGGGTGATCCGACCCTGTGGGGGTAAAGGGGAACACGCCCAATAATAGAAACTGGCGCGTTAACCTCTCCTCACCCAGGTGAATATGCCGTTTGACACTTCCCTAGCAACTTCGGGCTAAAGCTCGCTGAACACCGACGCCCTTAACGGGCTCTGTTATAGGACTTTCATCATAGGTTTTTTCTAAAGGGTATCACAATGGATCTACATTGATCTAAGTGTGACGGTAACAAGACCAACCGTCAGCCCACCAACCTAACCTAACCTAACCCTCTTCCTATCCCCCTAAATAACATCCTTTTTTGCTTGTATAGACTTCTTTAGATTCATCGCCCTTAGTTTTTGTAGGCACTTTTTAACCTGTACTACGAGCAAATTAACCGATACTAAAATATTATCAAATAACCGGTAACATTCGCAGAATTTTTGCCGTATACCAATCTCGTTATTGGCTGCGTTGATTTTGTTACAATTTTGTATTGTTCTTCTAAAATAAACAATAAATCAATAAATAAATAATATAATACTTAAACTATTTTTATTTCTAAACAAAATAAAAATGAACAACAAATCTAAAAGTACTTTAAATGCATATGAAGCTAAATATTGTATTTTTGAAAAAAAAAAAAAAAAAAAAAAACAGTTTGGTGATGTTGAGTCCAAAGAAGTGGAGCAGAAGCAGCTCTTTTTAAACTTTGGGGCTAAGAAATAATGCTTAAGGCTTGAGACGGGTCTTAATCTTTTCTCATTATAACCCTTAAAATGCAGACTCTCTCGAAGATGATAGGAGTCGTGTCGTGTTCCTTTGGAATTGGAAAAGTACCTACTCATGAGTACTTTGGGAGCCATTTTCAAAAAAGGCACAAATCCCATTTTCTCGCTCATGAGAGCACGAGTTTGCATCTACTCATGCCACACGGCTAGTAGCTATAACCACATTGAAAAGCGATTTATTTATCTTAATTAGTTACATTATTATCATGATTTATTGCAAATTAATTCTTAAACGTTTATTTTCCGGCTTTCGATCTTTAAAACATCATATCTCGATTGTTTGGGTTTTGACATATTTTTTTGTTAAATCTATGACTTTCTTTTATATTTGAAAAAATCTGTCTACAAAAAACCGAAAAACGAGTTCACTCCTTAAATCTATGTGATGAAAACCCTGCAAATGAATGATGGTCAAAAATAAATAATTCCTGTAACGATGAGGGGACAATGGTCTTACTCAATCGAATATAAATCCACGATTTAATGGTAAGTGTTTTATACTTTTTGATATAAATTGACCGTTTAATTTTTAAGTAAGGGGTAGCTAAATGAGCTTCAGGTCAAATAAAACAATAGGTAAGTTATAATTTCACAACAGTGTCTGTCATGTAGATATAAATGGGATTTTCAGATGTTAACTGCAATGGTTTAATTGTTATATTTATATTGCACTAAAGTTTACATACTAGGCAAGTTCTTTAGACCATCGTGTTTTTTTTAAGGGTAATGACTTTTGCGAGGAAGTGACAAACTCTACAAAAAACATGCCATTAAAAATTATTTTTTATTTTAGGAAACGGCAGGTAAATGTAGGTTCCTTAGTTCTAGCCAGATAAAAAGAGAAAATTTCTATAAAATCTTTACATAGTTATCTTTTTACGAAAGGTTTAAAGATAAATAATAAATGCTGAAAGTCGGTGCACAATTTCTGTTTTATATTTATTTTTCCAACTCTGTTAATAATATTTCACAAATTCTCTTCTTTTTTCTGAACACTTATATGAACTGATGGTCTGCACTTGGACTTTTTGTGAGTTCTTAACTTGCAGGGAAATGCGAACCCCTTGCCACATATCTCACAACAAAATGGCTTATTTTGTTCGTGTGAATTCATATGTTGCTGAGCGTTGTGCTTCAACTTAAACTGCATACCACACTTCGGACACGAAAAACGTTTCTTCGCATCGTGTATACCAATGTGTCTATTCAATTCTGGTTTTGTCGGGAATTCTTTATCACATAGGTCACACTTATAAAAGGATCCATCAGAATGTATCTTGGTCATGTGGCGATGCAAATCGTAGTTTGTGTGGTATCTGTTGGGACATTGAGAACATCTGTACTTCCCGCCAATAAAATGTCTTCGCATATGAGTGCGTAAGTTTTTTCGATGGATAAAATCCTTTTGACAATGACGACACTGTAGACTATCAGCGCTGCTAGGGTTAATATCAAAAGGAATAACAAGTTCTTGGTTCGTATTATCGTGAGTCTCCTGGTCGCTTTGGGAATCTGTTTCAGTTGTGATGAAGTCAGTGTGATTGTTAATTTCAGTTAAATCTATTTCGGAGATGCATTCCTTGGCTATGATACTACCATTAAGGATACCGTTAAGAGTTTTATCACTTTGTTGAGTTCTTATTCGAAAGTTGTAGCTGACTTTTAAGCATTCTATGCATTCATCGCAGATTTGATCAGGAAGACAACTGTCTGGATATATCTATTAAAATATCATACGAACATGTAACAAATAATTTAAGGATTTTATCAGATTTAACGTACATCAATTCCACAAACATCTTGTATTGCTTCTGCTATGTTCATGTTATCGCTAGATTGGAATAAATCATTTAAAATCAATGGTTGAGATAAACAGCAGCGACAAACACCAGAAATTTCTATTTTGTTCATTTTTTTAAATAGTTTCGTAGAATACCTATATTTTGTTTAAAAAATGCAAAAAGTGGTAACAAAAGCCAATTTGTAAACAAACTCGGATTTACATAAAGAAATGTCAACACTTTCGAGACTCGATTTAACGCGAATTAAGACAGGCGTTCCAGGTTAAGAGAAATTTAACTCTTTTTGGGTATTGAACTCATGTGGTTATGCAGTGTTTTTTTCGGAGTTGTGTTTTTTTTTTATTTCAATGCATTGCTTTTAGACGTGTGCTATTTTTAAGCTTCGTTTCTCCTTTGATCTCCTTTCGGTTGCAGAGATGCTTTTGAAAACTGCGATTTTTATTAGTTGCAATTTTTGTTAAATGAAAAGGAAACACCTCTTCACACTCTTTCAGCCGGAACCACACCTATCTCGTGTGGTGTGTTGTTGAGTGGTGTGTCGCTATCGCTCCAATGTGTTTCATATGCTTAGAACCACATTTGTGAAGCGTGTTGTGCTGTGGAGGAATCGCTTCTGTTTCGATTGCGCCATACCACGATGTGGAGTTTACTATTTGTAAGAAAGAGAACACTTACAGTCGTATTTATTAGATTTCCTTAGAACAGTCTTGGACAGTTTTCCAACTAGCCACTGTCTAAATATTTGGACATCTCCTTATTTATAAACGCATTCCAAGAGGTGTCTTAATAGCCGTGTTTTTTTGCAAGCCCGGGGGGAATTGGATGAAAAAAACAACGTCGGTGCTAAACAAATAACATGTTAAATGCAACAACAACTAATCCCGGAGAATTCTCGGGGTTTAACTTAAGCGCACCGAAAAACTGTGTTACCGGAATGAATTGCATACATGTTATCGATAGTTTGTATGAAAACTCTATGTTTTTTACTGTCATGGCGTCGCTAATCGCCGCGGTCGTTTTTTTCAACCAATTCCCCCCGGGCTTGCAAAAACACGCCCAATGTTCTGAAACACTCACAAACATCCCTGTAATCTGTCAATTTCGTGAGCATTTGGATACGTTCAATGAACATTTCATTTAATTTTCAGCTTTTTGTGCATTGAACCTACCCACTTTAGAATAGGTTTGGACATCCAATTTCAGTGTCTAAGTTAGACACTCGATGGAACATGATTATAGATAAGGTTTTGGAGTTGGACAGCTGTCCAAAGTTAGACATACTTTGGAATGGGTTTATAAATACGACTGTTATATTATAAACAAAACAAAATCAAAGCAGCATTCATGACATGTATATCTGTACATTTCTTTTTCAACATCACCTCACACAAGTGTGCACATGCAACGACACACCGCTCAACACCACAACACACCACACGAGATAGGTATGGTTCCGGCTTTAGGCTGTTTTTTTGCAAGCCTGGGGGAAATTGGTTGAAAAAAACGACCGCGGCGATTAGCGACGCCATGACAGTAAAAACATGGAGTTTTCATACAAACTATCTATAACATGTATGTAATTCATGCCGGTAACACAGTTTTTCTGTACGCTTAAGTTAAACCCCGAGAATTCTCTGGGATTTGTTGTTGCTGCATTTAACGTGTTAATTGTTTAGCACCAACGTCGTTTTTTTCATCCAATTCCCCCCGGGCTTGCAAAAAAACACGGCTAAAATGACTTTAAATGAAATCGGGAACGCGCAAAATATATGCAAAACATGTATCCAAATAGCCGATGAAAAATTAATGAATCATCTGCCAATCAGCGTTGTTGTTGTCACTTTCAAATTTAAAAGCGTGGTAGATTGAGTTGAAAAAAGTGGTTGATTCAGATTTGGCGTGGTTGATTGCAAGGTTAATTTTTCAGTTGGTATATTACAATTAAATATTTCTGTGGTAATTAACCAAAAACCCAATATCTACTTACTTAGTTATGTCAATTTTCATAATATAATTTCAATCTTTATGATCTCACTCTAAATCCAATCTTTCACCCATAGATTGATTTTTAATAGAAAAACTCATTAAAATGTTCAAAATATTTGCAGGGAAATAGTCTTGAGCTAACTTTTTCATTTCTTTTCGAAAAATTTGTATCAAACTGATTTAACATAAAATAAAATCTTTTATTTTTTAACTTAAAAAAACACATTCTACAAAAGAAAATAACATCGAATATGTACTAACTATCATTTTGTTAATATAACACACCACACGAGACAATTAAGGTTCTGGCCTTTCACCTATGCACTTAAAATATTTAGGGCGGTAATTAATGAATTATCTTAAGATTGGGTAATAACTCATAACACTGCTTTTTGTGTTATACACGGTTTTTTTTCGAAAACTTTCAAACTAATTTTGCTGAGAGCTCTATTATGACTTAAGAGTGGTCATGACCACTTCTGCACTCCACTATTCACACTTTGTGTATCTTTTAACTTTCACGAGTACTGGTGAAAGGTTATCCATCCCTACCTAAACTAAGCATTATTTAAACTATATATGACTATAACAATAGAAATACATATTTCTAAAACCAGTAAAAATGCATTATAATAATGTCATGATTTTCATCTGATTGAATTTGAATAACCGCGAACCCATTAATATAATTAAAGAAGCCACCATACATATTTTGAACAATTCGAAACGGGGAATATAGTAATAGTGGTGGCGATGATAGATATTTTCGCTTTTCAATAATTATACTTTCACTCTATAGGTAGGACATGTGGATAGAGAATAGTGATAGTAAAAATCAGAAGTGGTACGCAATAGCTGTGCTCACTACAAACGGATTAAACGTTTCCGAATTCCGAATGAAAGCAACACAATAGAAGGCTTAGGGGTGTAAATTCTATTCACGGTATACTTTTACCATTAATATTTCATAAACGATTAACGATGAAGAGAAAAAAAATTCATAAATGAAAACCGAAATGTAAATAAAAAAAAAAAAAAAATTTGAGGGTGGCATACGATATCATACCTCTCTACCTATTTGAACTCAGGATGATACTTTTGAAGAGGTAACCTATATAAAGTGCAAAAAATTAAAAAAAGGGTGATTAGATAGTAAAGTTAGGAGTTAAAAAAAATGTGTTTGAAAAAATTTATTTGTGCAAACAAAGCAAACGAATTAAAAAAAAAACAAAATTTATCTGAATTTTCCGTGAAAAAATTAATTGAAGTCCCCTGTAAATTTGTATTTTTTACACCAAAAATTATTTGTTTGTCTTTGCAATGGCAACGACTTCAAATTCACTTGTCCATTCTATAAACCTTTTTAAGTGCCTATGTTATGATACCCTATCTTTTGTATGAAAATGTGAGGGTCAAAAGCAAAAAGTAATTATATCCAGTTTTAGAAAATAATGACTAAGATAAGGTTTAGCTATCACCAATACGTTGGACCCAAGTTTAAATCTTGAGTCCCATTTTCATTCTACATACATAAATCAGACACTAAATCTGTAGTGAGAACCAAACTACCTTTTATAAAAATTGAGTTTTATTTTCAAAATTAATTGAAGATATGTACCTACATATATTTTTGTAAGTGAATTTTATCCGGTTGAAAAGAGGATTTTCGAAATTTTGAATCACCAAAATGCCTACTTTTTTAGTTTCATATCGCACCCTTAGAATGAAATTGACCTAACTAAAAAATTGGAATTTGAGGGAGATGAGCAAGAAAGTGAGTGAGAAAATGAGTATTTAGGTAACTTTCATTCTAAGTGCCTGTTTACATAGGTATTTTACTGAAGGGCGCATCCAGTGATACAGGTCGATTTTATGTGGTAGGTTCCACACAAAATTCACCGATGCGCCAAATTCAAGTAATATTCTCGGGTGAAACATGAAAGACTTTTTTTTGTGTGAGTGAGATATTCATGAAATTTAAGGTTGTGAGTTAGGGAAAGGTAGATTGAACTGAAAGGGTTTTTTCTTTATGTGTAGACACGATTTCAGTAAAACGACTTTCAGTAAAATTCCTATGTAAACAGGCACTAAGGGTGATATATACATAGGTACTATATAGCTCCATTTATGACACTTCGTCATTTACAAATGTCAAAAAGGTTATGTTTGTTTATTTTTTTTGCATGGCATGTCATTTTTTCGGCGGTAAGTGAATTTTACTCGGTTGAAAAGAGATTTTGCAAATTATAAAAAAGTTAAGCATTTTAAATAGTTTTTTGACATTTTATTAAATAAAATCACCAAATGTCTATTTTATCTTTTCACTATCATATATATGCAAGCTCCATTGATCACACTTTGACATTTACAAATGTCAAAAAGGTTATATTTGTTTAGTTTTTTTGCATGACATGTCATTTTTTCGGAGTGCGCCCTACGTTCTGCAACTCTCGCATCGATAAAATCAGTCGAGAAACGGTGAAAATTGAAACAAATCATATGGATTTTGTTCCATTTTTCAACGTTTCTCGAACAGTTTTGTCGATGCGAGAGCAACAGAACGTAGGTCCTGGTTTTTAATAAAAATATAGGTTTTTTATGATATTCTAGTTAAAAAGTACCAATTTAAAATTAGAAAAGATTAGTATTTACATTTATTTTAGATTTAGATTAATAGCAAATTTTTTTGTTTCTGTTACAAAAATTGAATGGTATTTCGTAAATAGCTTTAAAATTAGAAAAAAATGTTAAGTGCAGGTAGTCATAATCATAACATCATTAGTTTAAAATTTAGCGTCAAATTTCTTTTATTTCTTAAAATTTAAAGTGGCATCACTTATTTTATGTAATTATCATGTATAGATACTACATATCTACCTTAAACCAAGTTTACACCATTTGAAAATAGGTGAATAAAAGGTTATCTAAATTCATTAACCTTGAACATAAACTTCAAAACTGCATATAAAAAGTGAACAAACAAAAATAATTAAAATTTGAACTTAAAAAATCTTAAAAAAAAAATAAAAATCTTCACAAAAATTAATGAATTATCGTACAAAGGTCATAACCGGCTTGGTAACCTTCTTCTTATATAATATTCTTTTATCATTAATCAAAATAAAAAAAAATTAGCGTAGGAAGAATAATTTCTCGCCAACTCATTGCACTATTGTATACTTTTTAAAATTAATAATTGCGTTCTGAGGACTCTCACACTTATCTTATTGAAGCAAAAACTTTCCTTACATATCACGAACACCCTTCTAGACATCATTAATAAAATAATGCATTTAAAATGAAACAGAAAAATCAAAAGATACCCTCTCCTTGTTAAAGTAGACACCCTACAAGTCATCATGCATCAATCCGCGGTGGTAAACAATATTATGCAAAATAATTTGACAGCTAAAAAATAAGCTAATGATGATTCTGCATCCTAAAATAGAGTTTTTTTGTTTACGTACAACATCCAGTTGCATTTTTAAAAAGTAAACATGCCTATGTATATAACAGACGTTGTGTTATGAAATTATTCCACCCCATACAGCGCTCGACTTTCTGACCGCCACAGGCTATTTTGTGATGAGGATGACTGATTGCACTATAATACCACCAAAGTACACTTATGGGATACGCACTCTATTTGATAGTTTGTGCGATTACAATATGAAAGGTGGATTAGAGTGTGCAATTGATACGCGGATGTATGTTTAAACAAATATACCCTCATTTGCATAAAATCTAATTAAGATGGACAGCGCAACCCTATTGGGTATATATAGACATATACCCTGGTATATAACCACCGACTGGTAGACCTAGAAAAGGGCTTCATTTCATATGCACTTGCCCATAAGGATTTCATATTTAGTTTTAAATATTTCCAAACCTACGCCGCGATATTTTATTTTTAAAATTTATATTTACAAAACAAAACACCAATAGCCAGCGGCGCCATGAATCGTCATTGGAAAGGCTAAACAACACAAGTGTCGAAAGTTAGACCCTTTCATTTATGCAGTTGTTTGGATATGGAAGAAACAGAATTAAGGATTTAACAATAGCCCTATATTTAAATTCAAACTGAAAACTATTTTTTTTTAAGTTTTCTCACTCTTTCAATATTTGATAAGCAGATAAGCCACGTGCTCTGTCATTTTTTGGACTGTGTTTGTTTATTTAAGATATTTTTATAAGATTTTAGAAAAAGTTGGCGTGAAAACTTTAATAAAAAAAAAAAAAAAAACAATTTTCAAGCGGTTACATGTAGTATGGCCCACCAATTTTTGATTTGTGCAAAACTGGTTATGACAATCGTGGCACAGCTTTTAGAATAATAGTTACACCCACCGTTTTTGTTATAGAGACATTTCAAAAAAATGAATGGAGTTTGGCCCACCAACTTTAACATCTGATATAATCTGTAAATGCAAAATGAGGTAATTTCGCAAATTGCAAAAAAGTGTTTTCATCTCAAAATAGCAAATTTTGTTTGACAGCTCATTTTATTTTGAATTTTGTGTGGCCGTTAATCACTTGTTTTTGTTATTTTCTCTTTCTTTTTTAGACACAAAAGCTTTCAAATCTTTTCAACTGGGTGTTTTCACGTAATTTGCAACCTGATTTTATGCAACATTTTTTGACAATACCTCATTTCGAAATGTGAATTAGTATGGGAAATGAGATAATTTGGAACCGAATTTCGAAATTTTCAACGAATTTACCTCATTTCCCAAACAAATTCAAATTTCGAAATAAGGTAATTTAAACCAATTCGCACCAAATTCAGCGAAAATTACATGCGAAGCTTACGAACACAACCAAGTGGAATCCATTGAAAATGTCAAAATATAAAAAACCGAAACAGAAAGAGAGAAAACTGATCAACGGCCAAATCAAATGAGCTGAGGAATGAGGAAATGAGCTGTCAGATGAAATGAACAGATTTGAGATGAAAACACTTTTTATGTAATTTGCGAAATTTCCTGTAGTGAAAACGAATGACTGAGCAATATTCAGTATTCAGTAATTATATTATTGGCGCAAAATTTTAAACAATGTTAAAGTTTTTGTCATACTGAAAATCCTTTAACATCGCACTAAATCGTTTAAAATTTTGCGCCAATGTTTTTATTTTGTACGCGTTGGTATAGGTATGGGCTCCAACACAACCGAGCCACATAAATCATTAAGAAATAAAAGCGGAAGTTTAAAGGACAATTTCTATCATCAACAAAGAATGTCCCCTTTTGCATATCCTTGTACCTATAGCTATTAAGAGTATCAAGTATAATAATTATTCCTTAAATTCTTTTCCGCCATATATTCCACACTATATCTGAACGAGTATGGAAGATATTGTATAGGTATAGTCAGCCCATCATCCCTTATACATATTTTACGTACAACAAAAAGAATACATTTTCTTTATTAAGTAGAAATGTTCGTCTGCTTTGCTTAAATTAAAATATCAATTAATAATAATTGTCCTTTTGTGAGTTATGCAACGACTGTATAGTTGGGAGACATCCTGTTTTGATTTTTAATGGAAAACATTTGTTGTATCTATACAGAAATGTATTCCATATACAATATAACATTTAGTCTTTGAGTAAACATCTTCCTGGGTGGGAAATGTGTTGCATATTTTTCTTAAACTAATTATATTAGCCTTTTAAAGGTTAATAATATTGTAGCCATGTGGATTTTCAACCAAATTGTTCTTATGAACATGTTTTAGTACATACATATGTTAATACATATGTCTTAGCATATCAAATATATCGTCAGATTGATTTGTGTCCATGGGAAATATTTGCAATCTCGAGATTTCGAAATTCATTGCCCTAACAACTCTCACGTTAATAAGGGAAGTTTTGAACTCATACATACATATATTAAAAAAAAATATTGTTTAAATCGTAAAAAAGATTTTTGCTAAGGCTTTTTTTAAGGATTGTTTTGGAAATATCGAGAAATATATCTAAGAAAAGAATATCATGTGAGAAAAATGTCATACAAGAAATATGTACCTACCTACATATATGCCAGAAAGCATAAACTAACCTATAAGGGAAATTATATTATTGGTATATACATATATTATGAACCCTTTTACTTCTAAAGTATCTAGACTTTCATTTTATTCATACCATCCATAATGTTCAATTATATATATCCATGGGAAAATTGCATTATTTATACGTTTAATTGTTTATTATATTTCGGCTCTTCCCATAAAAAATAAATTAAATAGTATGTATGTACCTATATCATCTATATATAATAGCAATTTGCTTACCATCAACATTTCATTTAACCTCTATATATACCGTTTTCAATCTATAGATACCGTTTTCAAAGCACCTAATTTAATATATGTTGTAAACAACTTAATTGACACATTTATAGCTTCAAACATGTGTTAATTCAATATTTTCATAATTTTCCCATCAAAATGCAAATCGATGTATGATTGACAAATTTAAATTGATTTTGAATTCAAATTGGCAATGACATTAAATAAAATATACCAACTTAAATTATGACCTTTTTATTTATAAAAGAGATAACTCCTTCATTAAAAAATTCATATATACATACACAGATTTGTTCTTTGTATAAAAATATACATAAATACATATTCCCTCCACAAAAAAGACCAACTTCCTATATATGATTCCAACTTAGCGACAGGCATATAAATTGCCTCATTAGAATTTTATCAGGATAATCAGGATCAATGTAAAAAAGTATACAGCTTCAAAATGCTTACTGATTTGAAAGTATAGGTATACTGTTTCTCTGCACTGAAATCAACCACCCAATGAATTTTCGTTTATCATCCCATTCAGGATGCAAAGTGTCACACGTTGTTTTTATTTGTATCAAGATAAAAAAATAAATATAAATCTGCAACTCTGTTGCTGCGTTTCTATGCGGTTGCTAGTTGCGCATGTCCCCCTCCTTTTGATAGGTAGGTAAATTATAATTATATATACTGAATAATATGCGCGAGCATGGAAGGCCAATTTTGATGACAAATCTGTTTATTTATGGCGACAAAGGAAGGATTTGTGCTAAACATTGATATGCAGAATGTGAGTGTTTAAAAAAAATTATTTTTTTTTATAAAATGAAAATCTTTTCGTATTGAATGGCACACGCTAAAAAGTTTTTTTTTTCATGTTCTGATTATGAGTTGTGTATAGGGCAAGTTTTGCATTGCAACAAATCGAACTTGAGATCTTAATCAAACCTGAAACACGAATGAAAAGATCACGCAATTAAGTCTGTTTGTACCACGATCTACCAGCCCAAATCATTGGAACTATTTTGGTAAAATTATATTCTTCACATTCAGTTCAAAATTTAAAATACATTTTTATTGAAATGGGATTTTATGTGTGATTGTAGGTAAGTACTTTAGCCAAGGCAAAATGTACTGTTTTTAGCCAGTATTCCTTATATGTGTTTAAATAAAGTTAATTGCGTTTTAAAATTTTCACTTCAATTTTTTCCATTGGGTTGGCCACTAGAAGGGCTCCCGGATATTACTCCAAAGATAAGTTACAACAGAATTTTTTTTAGAAAAAATGCCAAAGAATTCGTCATACCCAAATTCCGTTTTTTTTTTCCTTAATATTTTTGGGGTATCGAATATGTATTTTGATTTTTCATTTTAGAAATTTTGCATAAATATCCTATTTAACTACACAAATTCTTCCAATTCTTAAAAACAAAAAATTTCAATTCGTTTTCGAAAAATTTATTCAGTAAATTACTCTTCAAGTAAAAATTGTCACTTTGTTTTCCGTCTCCGTAAGAAGATTCAATTTGATTCAATTCAATTCAAAAGCTTTCCAATGAAATTTTTTCAAAATCATAGGTGCCATGCTATAGTGAAATATTCAAATATTTTTAATGAGCTATCGAATTTAAAGAATCATAAGACGACTTTTTTGTTAGGCTGCCATAGAAATTATTTTTTGAAAAAACTTCTAATTTTTTTTTTTCAAAATTGGAAAAAAGTTATAAGAATTCTGGTAACTCTATTATTTGCAAAGTGACAGTTAAATTTTTGTTGTGATAGCTATATTCAGCTATCAAATATGATGTCACCCTATATAAACCCCTGAATTGGTTACGATTATGATGACTCTCATTCATCACAAATCATTTTAGTCGATTCCACCCCAGTGCTCTATATTATTGTCAATGGAATTCCCACAAGGATATTCTTTTAGTGCAAGAAGAAAAAGGTATACCTAACCTGCACGAAGTTTTGTTAATCCTAATAGATTTTTCACTTATTTTCCTTTTTTCCTGTTTAAGTTGTTAAAAACCATCATTAAAGAATATTTAATATTTAGATTAGGTATTCATTTTTAAAATCGAAGTAATGAGGTCTTTTCCCATGAATGTTCTTTAAGAAACTGGATAAGTATTTTTATTTGTTGCAACAAGTTTAACATCATGTTCCATTTTTTTTCTATTTTCTTGAAATGATGTTCACAACACAAAAAAAAAACCATTAATGTGAAAATAAAATGAGAACATTTTTTGTTTCGCAATAATTGTCAACATATTTTAAGTTTTTTGGTGTTCAATGCCATCTATCAGAAAAACTTTTAAATATTGATTTATATGTGAACTTCTTTCTTCATAAAGAATATATTGTGTTAGATTTGGCTCAATCGGATTGTAAGTTTTTGAGTTTTTTGAGTTTCAACTAATTTCGACATTTTGGTGTTCAGCGCCATCTACATATATTTCTCTTTACTTTAATTAGTATTTTTTTCAAAATTTTGAAAAACGCATAAATAGTAGATATTAATGTTTAAAAGGGCTCCTACATAAAAACTGGTGAAAACCGATGAACTGTAAAAGAGAGTCAAAACTAAAAAAAAACTAACTAAAAAAAATGACAGTGTATTTTGTATGTACATTCATATAATAGGTAGGTACAACAATAATTAATCGAAAATTAAAATAATTATTAAACAAAATTTAGTGGTCTTATTTATAAACGTTGTGCAACTTTAGGCAACTGTCCAACTTTGGAAAATGTGTTCAAAAACCTTGTTTATTGTTCAAAAACCTTGTTTATTGTTCAAAAACCTTGTTTATTTCTTATAACTTCCTAACAAGAGTGTCTTAACCGTGAATAATGTGATATTTATTTTTATTAAATAAAGCATATTTCCACCAATTTGAAAATAATTAGACAGTGTCTAAGTATACAAAAATCTAATAAATACGACTGTAGGTTTTTATATTGAAATCCATATATATGTATATACATATGTACATATTATGTAGATACAGAAGGCTTGAAATTTTAAGCGCTTCATACAAAACTTGAAATTCCAGAAACACGACTGTTCAGTAAAAATCGAAACAAATCATTTCTCAAATTCTGATCTCATTGCTTTGTTTAAACAAGTTGTTCCAGTTTAGTTTAGTCATCAGACAGACGATAAAAGATAAAAATCTGTGCCAAAACCCCCATTCAATTTCGTCTGCTTCCAACAAAAAAAAGCAACATAAAATCCGCATAATTTGTGCGGCTGCAAACAAACAGCCCAATAAGTTTTCTTTAAGATAACAAAGCGTCTACTGTGATTTGTATTCTGTTATCCTTTCAAACAGGATCAGCTGGATATCGCGAAGAATTGTGCAACATGCAAATAATATAGCCTCTGGGTATTTTTTCATCAGCACATCACGCCAAATGAAACCACAATCCTGTAAGGAAACAAGTAAGGGAAGTAATTTGTAGAAGTAGAAGAAAGTACATAATGTTATTTAGGAATGGGCGTCACCAAGGTTTATACTTTCGCAATATGGAAATATTATGTACCTAATATAGAAATCAGTTGAACCATCAGGATGTGAAAACAATAGGAATTCCCGCCAAGAACTTCATTGAATACATGTTTGTAAAGAAATTAAAATTTATCATATATAAATTTAAATTCACAAAATTTAAAGTGGAAATTCAAATGCAACTTAAATCTGTTGACTATATTTGCACATATGCATGTCGAAGAATTTAAAATCAAGATTATTGCTTTATTTTTGCACGTGAATTTGTCATGCTTTGTTTGGTTTGTTGCATCGCGGTTTCAAAATTAAACAAAGTAGATTATCCAGTTCTGATTCTAACGGTTGTTCATCTTAGACTCCGTACACAGTATACATATTAAAGGTAATATCATTAGCGTTTTCATTTTTGTTCAGTTGTGCGCATCGGTCAAAATCGAAATGGTGGTAAAATGGTGGACCGATTGCCCCTTTATTTGTCTAATTTCAATATTTTGTTGTTGTTTCTAATGATGCGAATTGAGTTCCTGTGGGCACTCGAATGGCCATTTTTAATTTTTTGACACTTTCAACTTTGACAACCTGCGCAATATATATCCTTAAGATTTGTGTAATGTGGACTCCATTATATAGGTCTGTTTGGTAACGTGAAATTTCTTGTGAATTTGCAAAAATTTTTACAATTTGCTTTCAAAACCCATACAAAAACTTTTATAAAAAAAGTTACAAAATAGGCATAACACAACACCTCAAAAATTATGTTCCAGTTAAATGAAAAGCCCGGTGCAAGTCGTTTAATGGGTGAGGGTGAAATTTAATAATCCCATAAGTCACCACAACTCAATTATTTTGGACAAAGTGGCCAGACCATCTGTTTGAACTGCCCACAAGGAAGGTGGTGTTTAAATTTTTGAATTTGTGGTGGGCATTTGGTGTCGAAACATCTAATCATTTTAAGGACAATTGTTGAGGCATTCAATAAATTACAGTTACTTTTAATGTGCAGATAGCTATTTAAAAATTTGTACATAATTTAAATAATTTATTGTAGGTGTGTTGCAATTTTGATGAATCGAGCATGCTTGCAAAACAGTATACCTATTATAATAATTGGTTATGTAGGACATGTTTCTATACCTAAATTTTTCAAAAAAAAAAAACTACCTTCCTGGTAGCTAAAGCAAATTTATAATAACCATGGAAAGTCTTTTCATAGGTGTGACAGAATGGTCACGTTTCGACTTACTTTTTGAAGTGTCATGATTGGCCATTTATCAACTGTCGTAAAAATTTGTTTTCATTTTTCAATTGATAAGTATAAAAAAAAGAATTATTAGACAAAAGGTAATCATATTTTGTACATCAGTTGACCAATCAGACGCTAGTTTGTGTGGAAGGGACAATATCACCAGTCGACAAAGGATTTATATGTTTTTTTTTTTAAATATAGATACGATGAACTTCGTATAACAGTACTGGATAGTGTATTCATAAAACATTTTTGAGGCAAAAATATAGTCGTGGCCGGTACCCTCATATAACAGTATAAGAGCGGCGCCAGCGGAATGGACGCTACTGGACTTGCATTTTCTTTTATTTTTTTCAATATTTACAGCCGCAATGCTTGTTGACATCAACTGATATCAAATAAATGCTCAATTTCGGCAAATATCTTCAATCCCTCTCTTCGTTTGTATAGCGCGAGATATGAGGTCGTGGCCGGTACCCTTTAAAAAACTTGCCTCACAAAAACTGTTATACACTATAGGCTATTCACTATCCAGTGTATTATAGAGATCAGTGAGAAGACCGAATTAATTTTTTTAGTTAACTTTGATAATGTCACTTGGCAATATAATTAAGTCCAAGCTGTTTTTGAGGCACTAGACTGAGAATTTGTATTGATTAAGTTGAATAAGGCTAAACTCATACTGGAGCTGCGAGCAGAGCGGAGATGCGAGAAGTGAGCAGAGCGACGAAAACAAACAAATGTGTTCTTATGAGAGCTCTCATACTGAGGCCTCTAGCAACGAGGTATCAGTTCTCATAAGAAAGCATGTGTTTGTTTTGAACGCTCTGCTCACCTCTCGCATCGCCGCTCTGCTCGCAGCTCCAGTATGAGTTCAGCCTAAGAGTACAGCCATATGTCGAAAAAATGGCTTTATAAAGCTTGGTATCGCCTTCGTAGAGTGATTTATGAGAATGTTTCATTACCCCTTCAATATCGAAGTAGTAAGAATGAAAAGAAGAAGAGACCTAAGTGGCTCCTTTGCGGTAGCCCGGAGGTGGCTAGGATACATTTATCTACCGAGGGTAGACAAATTGAAAATTATATTGGTTTATGGAAATTTTTTTCAAATGCCTCACATGAGCAATTCTCACAAAACAGACTCTTTTCTAGGAAATATAGAATTCCCCATATCAATAATGGTATACCACTAACTAACATTCTCAGACGAAGCTATAAGTATTTAGGTCTTATTCTAGATAAGAATTTATAGTCTGCGTAAACTTAATATATAATTTACAATTGAAATAATCAAAAAAGCCATAATAGTCCAGTCAATGAAGCGAAAAAAATAGCTAAATTCGGAAAAAAGTGTCAAAGACTAATTTGTAGCTTGGAATATTTCAATGTTCAAATTTTATTTTTAAAATTTTGAGTTTAAAAATCATTTATTCAAAAACTAAGCACTAAAATAACTTCATTTAAAAACATACATAAAGAATGAATATCTGGCTTTAAGATAAGCTATAACAAAATATTGTAAGTGTTGCCGTTGTGTTTTTATATTCATTTTATATTTTAGATTTTTTTTTTTTTTATTTGCCCCTCCCACCTAAAGGGATGGACAAATAGAGTGAACCGATAACTTAAAATCATATATAAAAAATACCAATAATAAATAAAAAATTGATGCTTTTATCACAAAATATGCACAATTTTGGAATTAAGTCGCCCAACTACACAGAAAAGTAAAACCCTTAACTCTTCTGATTGGTTTATTTTAAAAACCATTATTTGTATGAAAAAAAATGTTCTACGTTTTTGTAGGAAATATTCCAAGCTACAAATAAGTCTTTGTCAATTTTTTTTTGTATAACTTACCATTTGGGAGTTATTCTTGAAAAACCATTTTGGGGGGCCTACAACCACCGTAAAATTGTTAGCGGCGGTCATATCGATGGGGACTCTTGACAATTTCTTAAGAACACAATGAGGAAGCTATATACCAAAATCCAGCCTTACGGCGAATTTTTTCCGAGTCAAATGATTCAATGACTGGTCTATAATGGCACTTTTGTCACACAGAAAAGCCGTTCGAAATAAATGGAGTTTCCTTCTATTTTAAGTTATAGATTTAAATTTAATTTAATTTAATTAAATATTTATTTAATTTAAAATCTTTTTTTAGGATACTTAACATAATATTCGTATAAGTAGCTCAAGAGAGGTCAGTTCTTCAAAAACTATAGAATTAGAATCTCTGATCAGAATAAGAAATGATAACATTGATGCTTGATGATGGCATGATGACCCTATTTCTTCTTTCTACATTTTATCGAAAAAATAAAGATATATCTGTGGCAGAAAGACAGGGTATGTCAAAAAAAAGAGTTTTCGAGAAAATCGCATTTTTGTATAAAATCTGTAATGGTAATTAATGTTAATTTTTTTTAGGAATTATAAGATAGCTTTTCCACGGATATAATGATTTCAAAATGGGTATGAGACAGAAAAGTAGCTCTCAAACTGTGAACTACTAGCAATCGAACAATCGAAAAAACGCTTAGGTATGTCGACATAAGCTACTCTGTCTTATTGCCACAGATATATATAGTTGTAAGTATCCTACAAATATTAGAGTTCTTCTTTGTCTGAATTATCATAAAAATTATGTAAATGACAAATTCACGGACCCTTGCACCACCTGTTTTTTGTTGCTGTGAAAGACCGTCTGATGTTCTCATTCTCATCATACTAAATCGACCATAAAGTTTATACATTTAAGCCTGCACTGTACAACACTAGCTATATTATATAAACTGAATTTCCTATATGCTCCATCCATTCCTCTTTTCATTACGCTGCATGGTTTTAAACTATTTAAATGTTTTATGCAAATCAAGAGTGTGGTTTTTTTGTTATAAAAATAATGCAACCGGAACTAAATTATTCCAACATATCCTTGCAATATCCATACGAGTGAACTGTAAAGTGATCATAAAGTTTGATTACTCTTCACAAATTTTATACATACATATGTACATAGGTACGTGTATATTTACTCCTTTTCGGTACTGTTATTATGTTTATATCTATAGGTATATTATATCAAGTCATTTTATTGTAATTTTAAATTAATTTCGCGTTGACATCTGTAGAAAACAAAAAGAAAGGACATTGTAGTTTGACCACTCGTGACCACGACAAGTGTTACCTTGCCGAAACGTCGGGCAATAATAAATCGAAAATAATTTTGATTATAATAGTTAATCACGGTAAGTCCATTAAGTGTTCGTTTGTTTACAATTATCTACGTAATTTTTCTCTCCTTTTTTTTAATTTTACAGGCATTTGAGAATCAAAACGATATATATATGTATATACACTTCTGGGGTGGAAAGTTTTAATAGAAAAACTAAAAAAAATGACAACACACCTGACATCACATATTATAATGATGGGAGAATTTAAAAAAAAAATCAATTAAAATCAAACCATATTTTATTTTTGAACGTTTCCCAATGGCAGCTTAAGTAGATATAGCGCCCGTCATTATAGGTGTGTTCTTTCGGACCTTTTATAGTACCTACTTCCCAGTGAAGATGAAAATGGAACGCTTTAATTTTGCCATATAAATCCGCGCTTTTTTGCGTAGATTTATTCCCTTACTACATTATTAAAGTGCTTTGAACTACTTTGAACACGGAGTAGAGCAGTCCAAAGGAACACGCCTATATTTATGCAAAATTCACAAAACAATCGACATGTTTCCCTTCCGAAGTCTATAACTATAAGATCTGTGATAAATATATCATATGTGAGATAAAAAATATTTTTCTCGCATGATATATTTGCTCGCGTGATATTTTTATCGCATTATTATATATAATACAAATAAATGTTATGTTTAATATTAGTGCATAAAGTTTCTAGATTTTGAAACTACTGAAGCAATTTCGTCAGAAATTTTTTAAAGTTTATTTCTAGCAGCGAGATGATTTAGAAATGGTATTGGTTAAATTCTGCCCACTGCCACGCTCACTTTTATGATTTTTTTGTTTTCTCCTTATGTAAGTTCTTAAAATTGTTAAATATTTTAATTAAGTTCCCTTCAACGCATAAAGAATGATATATACTAATCGTCCTGCCCACTATAACACTACCACTTTTCTATATTAGAATTTTATCCTTATATGTATGTATATCTATATAACGTCCTTAAATAACTGAATATAAAAAATAAATCCTTTCTTACTTTACATTCTCAGAAAGCATGAAATGGGCCACCTACTGCCACATCCACTTTTCTTATATTTGAGTTTTTTCTTTAAATATAATAATGTTTTCTTAAAAAATTGAAATTTAATTGTTTGACAAAATGTTCAATATAAGTGGCGCTGTGAAGTGTGACATTGTTTAGCTAGTATAACTACCGATAAGTTTTACCCAACTATTCATTATAAGTATAATAGGCATTATTCTCTCTGTCGCGGTCGGTAAGTAAAAAAGGACATTTTTTAAGAAAAACATTTGTATCAAATTCACTTCTTATCATACCACTGTTTTATAAGAATAAAATAAGTTAAATGAATATTCTTTTTCTGTCGCTTAACCTGATTAGATTAGAATTACAAAACATTCACATTTTATTAAAAAATGCATACCACTTTATTTGTCTAACTTTTCTCCGAGTTAAAATTTGTCACACAATGAACTAATTTAAATTTCACTTCTTCTTTGTTGATGTAGATTTCTATTATATACCTACTCTTATTCAAGACACCATATACCACATGCATCGCCTACAAGACAAATTAAGTATAGGGACTTTATATATACAAATGCAAATTTAAAGAAGAAAGTAGTTTAAGGGGCGTTATCCTCCCTGATGTTATGTTTTTAATTCGCATTGTTGAAAATATATGGGACTTTCTATCCAAGCAAGATATGGCTTATAATGGTTTACTATAAGACACCTCTGCTGGGTTGTGGCGTAGAACATAAAACTGCTATACTTAAAGTCTATAATTTACTGATTGTTAATAATAAAATTATTTAGATTTTTTTTTTTACCTAAGCATAGGATTGATCTAAAAAAAAAGGGGAGTTACTTAGATAAGGCATAATGTTGGTAGGTATGGCATAGTTTGGTATTTGTTGGTACAGAGTGAGTTCATTTAAAGATCCAGTAAATTATGATCTATAAAAAATCAGTTAAAATTACATAACTTCGTCATTTAAGAGTAAAGATCAAAAAATCAGTATTTTTGACCAATTTTTTTTTTTGTATGATTTATTTCAAATGCTCGATGATAGGAGTGAAATGTTATTATTTTTTTCTTTAAGGTGGTAACATAATGTGTAAATTTTTTACACATTGTTTACGAAAACACTAATTGTTTAGGAGCTACGTGAAAAACCATAACATTTTCGTCATTTTAAGTTTTTTGAATTGTCCATGTCTGCTAAATAATTAGTTGCAGGAAAAAGAGTTTAAAAAAGCATTGCCGGAGTGGCGCGATCGTACTTTTTTGACACGAAAAGTTCATCGGGGCACGAAAAAGTTCAATATAGTACGTTTTTTGTATTTCCGCATTTTTTACTTCAAATAAAGCGAATTTTGAAAAAAAAATAATAATTGCTAATGGAGTAAAAACTGGCAAAAAACCCTTACAATATAAAAGAATAAAGCAAATTATTTCTTCTAATTTTTTGTTGTAATTGAATTATGTTTTTTTTGTTTAATATGTATATACCTACATATAGATATACGAATTTGAGTTTTTTCATATGGCACGTAAATGGCACGATTTTTTCAGAAATTGTGGCAACACATTTTTTTTGAGCGGCAATGCTGGTTAATTTAAACCTTTTTTATAGAAAATCTATATATGATCTGGAAGTACCGTACAGCGTTTACCCTTTTAAAATTTACAAATACTATTAGTAGTATAAAGTAGTATACACGTTACTTATACCTACATACCTCTATCATAGTTGATCCTTCGTCAAGACAGTGAGTTAAGTTTAAACATTTAATGTTACAATCCTTTATCCTCATTTTCTGGATTTGACCACTGTCATATGGACATAATAATGAAGATTAGAAAAAGGAGTGATTTCTTTTTTTAAATAAAAACGAAAAACGGATTGAGCGTATCAGAATTTTTGACAAGGGTCAATCTTGTATGTATATGACCTTTTTCATGGTTATTAATTTGAATGTTTATTGTTATTTTACTTTTTATACTTTTGTAAATGTGCATATAAATGCTATATTCCCATGACTTTCACTTTATATATATGTTTTGCCCCGTATGAGCAGTCGTGTGGTTAAGGTTTTAATTTTTTGTATAATGCCTAATTTGCATATATTCTTATTTTTGATAATTTGCTCATCCACATTTAAGTGGTCAAAAAAAAAAATCAAAAGTATGTTGATACTTGTAGCGTTAAGCTATGCAAACAAATAATTTTGATTTTGTGCAACAATTATTCCAGATCGTTAATTTTTGTGTGTAGATAAATGAAAATATTCACTTGTGATTTCAATGGAGAGAATTAAAAATTTAAAATTTTAAACATATTTTCAACTTTCAACATGGAATGTTGAAATAAGTAATATTTATACAGAATATATAATACACAAAATAGGTAGAGTCTAATCTATCTACCTATCCTTTATAGTAGCCTCAGAAATTGTAAAACCACGTGGTTATTTGTTAAGGGTACCCATTATATTTTATCCTTCCATTATTGGCAACACATTCTCTATGGGTTTTTTTTTAATTTACATGAAAAGAACGAAATTGGGGTTAAACAATTTACATGTTAAATGCAACAACAACTATATATATCCTACGGGCTTTGCTTATATTAACGAAGATGAAGAAAATTAGACAACATACAATTCTTGTAAGGTGGAGCGATTGAAAATATTTCAATTCAAGTGACCTGAACTCCAAAATGCCTTTCAAGTGACTTCAACTCCAGTACGACAGTTGGTTGGGCTCATCAGTTAGATGCGTCTTATAGAAGGATAAGACAGCATCTAACTGATGAGCCAAACTGTCGTACTGGAGTTGAAGTCACTTGAACTTTTAATTCGCTCATAGCTTACATATATATTTAAGCAATGTTTTACAATATGAATTATTATTATTTTGTTTGTAATTTCTTGAATTCGTTATCGTTAATTAATATTCAAGATCATCGCTGAGTTTCGAGCATCAAAAACGATTATTTTCTATGCTAGTATCACTTGCTCGAACCATTTATCAAAGCTCCAACAAAAAATACACTTTAATTCTAAAACTACTTTGCGATTTAAACTTTTTCTTTAGAATAAATAAAATATTTTCAAAATCATAATTCTAAATTGTACTGACTTTTATGTCTTTATTTAAAAATATTATAGGTCTTGAAATGATTTCATATTATTAAAGAGGAAAATAAACTCAAAATCTATACAGAAGGTAATTATGCTGAATTTTCAATGATATTCTTTCAAATTTATAATTTGTTTCTCCTTCAGGCTCCCAATCGATTAAAAAATCCAATAAAATTAACATAAAATTCACATACATAAATTAATTTCAAATGCAACAATATTACTTCCTCTTATATTTTGCAAAGAAAAAAACTGCTCATAAATAAAACTCATGGAGATACCTATAATATACAAAATGAAGGTAAATCAATGAAACATTTTAATGATGTGCGAGAAGAAAAATACAAATCAAAAATTATTTTGGCATACCTGCTTGGAAATTCCGCATTAACCTACTTTAAACTTGTTAAAATAACCAACAATGAAAAAGGTCCTTTTGGCACTATACATATCTTTTTTGCATATATGAATGATTCCATTAAGCAAATAGTGTTGATTTCCGTGTGAAACCATCACCCTTATGTATATCTTTTAAAACTTTCATGAGCCCAGACTGCAGTGCAACACACCCATTAGCATATTTCGCCCTGCATTAACAACATGTTCAAAAAAGGGTTCTTCTATACTCTTCAACAATTCAAGAAAGGATGACAATAAATTGTTGCAAAAAAATCTATCCAAAATGAGATCACTCTTCGAGGAATTTTTTACTACAGGTAAGTATGTACATAGTTTATAGATGATATCTACATATCAATCTTAAATTTGTATATGTATCGACTATAGAAGTGAAAGGATAACTACAATATTTTAGGTGGTAATAAAAAAGGAATGAGATAGATACGGTATATCGTTGCCATTTATCGCAGCTACAATAAAATCATTTTAGGGTGTCTTAGGTCTTGGAAAAGACGAAGATGATTTTGCAGTAGTTCTTGAGTATTGCAAACATGACTCAACTCGGCAGTAATCAATGTCGATCAAGAATTAACCCTTCATTTCAAATCCAGTGATAATGATATTTCATTTTTTACTGTAAATTCTTTCAGCTGATTTGATTTTCCGCAGACATTGTACTGTTTTGTATTTTATGTTTTTTATTTGATAAAAGAACTGGGCCAAATTTTAGATAATTTTCAAGGTTCCGGTCTTTGAATTTAGAGAATATATGAGACTTTGTTTGTGATGGTATATAATTTTTTGGGAAGGGGCAAAACATCCATAATGTGATTTCCGATTTTTAAAATGCTGTTAATAGTTGATGACAAATATCACAATTTTTAAAAATTATATTCCACAAAGTTATTGCAATAATTCTTTACACAAAATAGTGACCAGTTTTGTTTGTGTAGATGCAAAAGGAGAGGCTGAAGGAGCACCTTAAAATTAATTACTAAAAAGTTATTCGCGGAATATTGGTATTTTGTCATTTTTTACTGTGCTTAAAATCTTAATACATATACGGAAACGAAGAAAACTGAGTGCTCCACAAAATAATTTGATATACATACTTCCTGACTAGATGAACATGAGACGAGATAAACATTAAAAATCATCATTTTTGATTCACAAAGTTCGAAAATAATTTGTTAATTAAAAAAGCTGTGTACAATAAAACCCGCTTAAGAGAAAATGTCACAGTCTTTCTTTCACTTAAGTGGATTTTTCACTTAAACGAATCCCGCTTAAGTGAACAAAAGAGGAGTCCGGATAAGTGAACAAAAATTTCACTTAAGCAGATTTAAAAATTCCAAAAACGGTTGTAAAATATCAAATTCAAATTTCATTTTCGTGGTGAAAATTTGGTGCAGGTTAAAAATAAAAAAGAAATGAAAGCGTTCAGAAAATTTTTTCTCTGTTCGATTCAATTTTTTTTCACTTAACATTTAAAAATCATCATTTTTGATTCACAAAAATCAAAAATAATTTGTTCAATAAAAATGCTGTGTACAGTAAAACCCGCTTAAGAGAAAATGTCACAGTCTTTCTTTCACTCAAGCGAATTTTTCACTTAAACGAACCCGCTTAAGTGAACAAAAGAGGAGTCCGGATAAGTGAACAAAAATTTCACTTAAGCGGATTTATAAATTCCAAAAACGGTTGTGAAATATCATAAAATTGAAAATTTGGTGGAGGTGAAAAATAAAAAAAGAAGTGAAAGCGTTCAGAAAATTTTTTTTCTGTTCGATTAAATTTTTTTTTCACATAGAGAGTTTATTTCAATGAAAAATATAAAATATTTCTGAAAATATGTTTCAGCAAGTTTCACTCGGTGATGAAAAAAAAAATTTTTCAGGACTTTTGACTTTTTTCAAAACGTTTTTTTCGTTAAAATGTATAGCTGTAGTTATTTTCCAAACAAAAGAAGTTCTTGCGTATAATTTATAACAACCATAGCATATAAACAAATCTTGCCCATCGAAACGTGCAAAATTTCAGAACATATTTTTGTGACTAAATTTAACACCATAACTTTTGTCCCAAGTATTGAAAAAAAAGAAATTCACCCCTTTCAATCCCTTAAAAACTTAGCTCCGGTCAAAACTAAGGGTACTTTTTGTACAATGTTCAAAACATAGAAAAAAAGCTCTCCATTAAAATTCAGCTTTTGTAAATTTTTCAGATTCTAGAAATTTTGTTTGCCTAATTTTCTTGGGCTACAATTTCGGTGGAAGGCTTTATTTGTATATCGAAAGCATTTTCTGATGAGTAACATTAATTGAAATCACAGCTAAAGTTTTAAGAACGTTATGAAATTTAGTTTTTTGTAAATATCTAGAATAGTACATTTGGCGTTTTTCTTTTTTACCTCAGAGCAGATCACCGAGCTGTCAAAAATGTATTCTATGTTTCTTTTTTACCTCAGACAAATCAGAGCATATAAGTCGTGTTTCTTTTTTCCATCTGAGCTAGCTCGGAGCATGATCTGTATGCTCAGAATAAAATGACCGAGCAAATCGAGCAAAACGCTGAGCGAAGCCAACTTCATACAATTTTTATGTAATTTGACAGATTACTATGCATAAGATATGTTCAGTGCTCAAGTGTGTTTCATAATTAAATCTGAGGGCTCTGATCGTAATCTCCTCAGAGCCTAGCTCTGATCGCTCAACCTCTGCTCAGAGCTTTGCTCAGAGCCAAAAAAGAAAAACGCCAATTGTATACTTTTTAGGATGTGATTATAAACATGTAAATGAAGCTCTCTTCACTGCCAAAATTCAGTTTTGTCGTATATAGCGTCTTTTTTTATTCACTTTTGTGATGGAAAATTGTTTTTTTTTTTTTGAGCGAAATCAATTAAAGAATTGGTCAGCGTTAAACATTTTTATACGAAATTTTGTTTTTCCTCAAAGTCATTATAGAGAATATTATAACTTTGTAAATATCTTATTGGCGAGATTTTAATTTACTAATATTAGTTCACTTAAAAATTTGCATCGAAATGAAAAATGAGATTTTCCTTGCCGGTTTTTAAACACTTCTATGGGAAGTACCGTTAGTTTGGTTATAAGAATAATATTTATTTTAAAATTTGCTAGATAATCTAAAAGTTTTATTAAAATTAAAATTTATTAGGGGAGTGCCCAAAAAATGTTATGTACCAAGTTTAAAGAAAATCGACCCAACCCTTTAAGCTGCAGCCGGAAGGACAGGGCAAACAGACGGAATTGCGAGACCCACTTTTTTCGACTTCAATGTCATAGTTTGATCAAAATCTCGAGTTCGATTTTTTTTAAGTATAAAAACAAAGTTTTAAAGCTATTTGCTTCAACGTTGAGCAAACAATTGAGGTAACTCAGAAATGTGTAGCATGTACTCCTCTCATTGAAACAATGCTTCGGTTTTTATTTCCTTAAGAAATGATTTTTCGATAGAAATAATGGCCAGTTCTGATAATATGTCCTCCAGCATTTTATTTCTAGTAAACGATTTTATGCGCTTTATTGCCCATAAAATCGCTCGACTGAGCTACTCGATACTGGAATTTTTGTAATCAGTGAGCCCAATTTTAAAATTTCTGAAAATGTATCTTTCAATTCCAAATTATCAAGTATTTTTGGAATGTCCTTAACGGAAATATTTTTGAACTGCGACTGAGAACATTTAAAAAATACAATAAGTTCATTTTTAAGTCGAAAATGGACCATCAAAATATTATGAAGATTTTCAAAGGAATTAAAATGCTTAATGAACTGTTGTAAATTTTTACTTAAGAGTTGAGTCTTATTTTATATAATATTTTTGTAACAAAATTAACCAGTTTGTGCTGTTCACTATAATATAGGTAGGTATTTTGTATTCTATCTTTTAACTAATAGATTTTTTAAGTAGAAGCATTTTAAGAGTCTTAAACATTTAAGCATACAAACATTTTTTTCGATTCCCAGCCTTTGTCACGGGATTCAGCAGAAAATTGAAGGTCCCTTCCATTCCTGTCAATGTCACGCACACAGAAATGGTTGACATATGTAAGGCACTAGGCTCTAGTTCTACACGAGCTGTAGCTCCATCAAATTTAATTATTTAAAAGAGCCAACATTCATACTTAATAAAATAAGTGTCACTTAAGTTTGGCTTATTGGCACTAGAGATGCCATTCTACTGTCTGAGTAAGTGGCACTTAGTGGCCAATATGGGAGACTTTTAAAATCATAAATTTTATATGGGAGACTTAAAGGGCCCTACACACGATCAATGTTACCTGACAATATTACTTGAACGAGTCTCGATTCAGGTAAAATTGATCGTAAGTATGGCACTTCAATAGGGCCCTACACACCATCAATGTTACTCGTCAGGTAATATTGACGTTTTTTCCGTCAGGTAAAATTGATGACAAAAAAACATCCACATGATTAATGAACCTTGACAGTTTTGTTAAGGAATTTGTTAGTGTAGTTCAGTAAATCAAACATTTTGTCAATGAACATTGAAGAAAATCAAAATAATTTTGTGTTTCATCAATGTATCAATTTTACTTGTGACGAACATTGAAGTGCCTACTAACGATCAATTTTACCTGAATCGAGACTCGTTCAAGTAATATTGTCAGGTAACATTGATCGTGTGTAGGGCCCTAATGTTCGTCACAAGTAAAATTGATACATTGACGAAACACAAAATTATTTTGATTTTCGTCAATGTTCAATGACAAAATATTTAGGGTGTGTAGTGTGTTTCTGTTTGCCTGATATTATATTATTAATTTTGTGCAAGATGTCTGATTTGTGACAGTGTTTCGGAATAATTTAAGCGAGTTTATTAACATTTATCAGATCCAATTTTCGGCCTGAATTAAAAAAAATTAAAAAATCTGAAAAGTCGGGAGCAGGAGAGGACGACATTTACCAGCCTATACATTATGGTATTTAAATGAATTGCTCTTTCTAAAAGACCAAGAATCTCCAAGGAGTGGATTCAGCAGCAGAGAATCGACTTCCTATAGTTTAGAATTGTCAATGTTCATTGAACGTGTGGAGGCTTGTTTTTTATCAATGTTACAGGATGAAAAAAAGTCAATGTTATCTGACAAGTAAAAGTTTAGGACCCTTAAGAGTTACATATTTAATTCATTTTTTACTATGAAATTTGTCATTCGTTTTCTATATAAGCTATTTAAGTGCCATTGACTTCAACTATGAAGTTAGGCCTAAAGAAGATTCTCACAAAAATTTCAGCAAAATCGAAAATAGCGGATCAACAATTTTTTATGGAAGATTTTATGTGGAATGAGTCAAAATTAAATTTAAAATTACCAGCTCGCAATGAATTTTGTCAATACTTATACGAAAGTTGTTAAGAACTTTGAATTTTGCCATAACGGTACACTTCGACTCATAGTTGCTCAATCTTTGTTTGTAATGTGCACGCAACCTAAGAAGAGAGAGTAACATATTAATTTTTGTCAAAAATCATAAAACAACAAAAAAACATTGAAATCAAATTCCCCTGATTTGGGAGGATAAATACTTGCATAGGTATCATAAGGAAAGACAGTACATATGAACAATTTACATTCACTCATACAAACATTCCCTTTCAAAAAAATAATTAACTTTTATAGGCGATTTGAATTGAATGTCAATAAATATCATTTTACGATCTTAGCGTATGCCATTAACTTCACATTTATCCTCAATTAGATTTCTCTAATACAATGAATATTCAGCGTCATACCGCAAATAAAAAAAAAATAAAATCTTATGAGCCATAAAGTATTATAAATATAAAATAAATACAAAAGTAAGATAATCACGATTCAACAAAATAATCATTGGTCGACTATAAAAAAAATCTAAAGAAAATACGCAGGAAATGACATTTCCTTTTTATTTTATTGCTCTTGACAGTGTCTGCGAATAAATAGTGGTCCATTTGATTTTATTTAAACGTGTGATGATGTTTTGAAAATCCTAAAGGGCGTTTAGAACTGAAAGTGCTATACGACTATATAAGAATCCTTTTTATCATCATTCTTAAGTATTATTAACAGTTGAGGCTATACATATATATAAGCATAAATTTGTATTGTATTTTTGTTTTCTTCAAGACACATCCACTTATTTATGACTTTTTAAATTTTTGGCCAGAGGGTCCTTGTTTGTTCTTGTTTGAGATACTCACGCACTAAAAATTAAAATCACTGAAGTGAATCGTGTCCGTGTGTGTGACTTTTATAGGTGAGGTTGGTCCTTCATTCGTTTTTTCTTCATTATTTAGTGCATACATATCTCTTCATTGAATGAAACCTTGTTGTTAAGTGGAAGGATTGAACTAAAGGAGTGTCCCAGATCTCAGGTCCCATAGTTTTGTTGGCATTAATTTGTGTACCTTTGTGGTTACCAACTGCTCCTCTAAAGGAATATAATATGATTGATGTTCAGAGCAAACAACTTCGAAGGCCAGGTGTGAAGAAACTGATTTTATTTTCATAAATGCTTGAACAAAAATGTGTCCTTAAAATAAATATTCGGAAATAAAAATATCATTGAGTGATCGATTATTTAGATCAAATAAAAAATTATAATTAAAATTATAATAAAAATGATGTCGGTAAATTTATAGTTAAGGCAAATTGACATGGAAATTATGAAGTTCAATCTCAAGTCTTAGCGGTTTTCTTCAAAGCTGAAACTTAGGGATTTTAGACGACTGACCAGGGGCGGACTGGGAGTCAAAGGGCCTCTCGGGACTTTAAGAAAAAGGGCCACAAAATAATAAAATGAGTAGAAGTTACGAAAAAAGATTATCTACGAAAACGACGATAAAAATTTTGTATCTATACAGAAGTAGTAGTACAAGTTCCTAATTTTAAAAAACAATTGGAAGCCTTTAAACAAAACATAAATTATAACCCACACAATTCGTTACTGTCAATTGGAGTCGAGGTATTTACACTCCTAATATGGTAACGACATTAATGAAATAACACAGAAAATATTTGTATGTATGTATGTATGTATATTGTATAACTAACAGACCTGTGCTCGCCTTGCTTTCGCCTTTATTCTAATAATGTGAAAAATGGTTTAATGACTTTTTTTTTGTTTATTAAATTCAATAATATTTATATGTACTCACACTTACTAAAATGCAATCCAATGATAAGAATTTTGGCTACTATCAAATAAAATTATGAATTTTTCAAATTAAAAAAAAAAATTAAATTTGGAAAAATGGGTGGGTTTTTCGACTTCTTAAAATATTGCGTTCGGTGCTCGAGGTTGTAAACTTAGATGAGCATCACAAACCATTTAGTAAAAAATCGGAACTACTGGTTCTGGCCAGTTCTTATTTCTCTCTATTATAATAAATAAATAAATTAAAAAATGGGTGGTGACAGCTCGTGTAGAACCAGGGCCTAGTGACTTAAATTACAACTCTCAACCATTCCTGTCTGAGATTAGTTGGCAGGAATGGAGGAGACCCACAATTTTCTGCCGAATCGGAACGGCTAAGACGAGAAGCACTTTTTCATAGAGGATTTGTAAATTCCTCGCAAGATGCAGTAGCCCGTGACAAAAAAAATTCTATTTTTTAAAGAGGAATAGGCTGGGAATCGAACCCAAGACCTTCGGCGTAACAGTCCTATACGCACTAATCATTACGCCACGTACTACTCCTACTAAAAATAATTCAAAATTTGGCTTAGATACGTTTTGGGAATTGGTCTGCACACTTTGTCAACTTTTATAACTGTGTTACGAAAAAAGGAAAAAAAGGAAAAAAGGACTTAAACATAAAAAGTCATGTTTAGTTTCGTGTGTAGTAAAGAGAAATTTAACTTGATTTTTGAAAACATTGCTGCAACAATGCAAATTTTATAATTAATGTTTCCTTCTTTTACAGAAACTTCGAAAATACTCATAACAATCGAAATATCGTTGTTGTACTTTTTACTTTTTTTCTGCGGCCCTAAAAAATATGTATCATCAACTGCTGTTTGAGATTTTTTGTACTTTCGTTGATATTAAACCTTTCCACGAAAGATTTGTAGTTTTTCTTTACTCGTCTTTTGGAAGCTCTCTTATTCAATTTTGTGAGAAAGCTTTCCTTTAAATTAACTTAAAGTACTTCAAAAACCTATAGAATATAGTTAACTTATAGAGCAATTTGGGGGCCTCCTAAGGTTACAAATGGGGCCACAATCGCTCAATATTTAGTACCAACCACCCTAACTAAAGTTTCGTTTGAAGTGTCTAAGAGTACGGTGGGGCCTCAATATTAATTTCACGGGTCATCAACAGTTGTGAGAGACCAATAGCTTTATAGTAATTGTGGAGGCCCTGAATAGGGCCGTGTGGGCCTCCTGAACTTGCTTTGGGGCCACAAAACCTGTATATTTACTGTAAGGCCCCTATGAAATCCAATTTTATGAACCAAATTTCTTTTAAAAGTACAGAAAGTACTGCAGGAGCTTTTGTGCATATTTTACTCGCCCATGGGCCCAACGGGCAAAATCCCGGTTGCCCGGTGGCCCAGTCCGCCCCTGCGACTGACGAGTCAAAAATAAGAGACCTAAGAACGAACGGTCCTTTCGAAAATCCGAGCCTATAGTAATTTTTTAAGTTTTATAAGTCATACATTAAAATTATTATGAATCACCTAATAAGCGACAGATAGGAGTATTTTGGGTCCAGTTTTTGGTCTTCTTTGAGTATTTGAATGATATCCTTGTCCTTCAAGTTCTCCTTGAAAAATATTGATACATTTAAAGACTCAGAAAAATATTCCTTAACCAACACGACACTCCGTATTTGAGACATTAGCGAAAATAGTATTATGATCTAATCATCAATACCCTACAATTTTTTTAAGAAGCCGAACTCAATTACAGACAAGAAAAATTTGGGTGGTCACCGTGAATTACATGGAAGAATGACAAAAAAAAAAAACACTAATAATACAAACCGCATATAATTGCCCAAAACTAGAATTATTTTAAGGGTGATTTTGACTACAGCTAATCAAAAAAAAAAAAAACACCCCTTGAAATTGCATGTCCTTACGAAACGGAAGTTGTTGTTTATAAATATATCTATTAATTTCTTATCTTTTACTTTTAAGACTTTTACTTTTAAGACTTTTTATATTTAGGAGACAAAACATTATCAGCTCAATGTCATCAAAGTGATCACTAGAGCACAAAGTCTGTGAGTTTTAAGGAAGATTCACCTCACTTGATGAACTCTCGCCCTTACCAGTAAAATTGAAACAATTAAAACCTTTGATAATTTTTTTAATGTTTGAGATAGAAAATAATTTTGACCAATTTGGTCCTTCCACTTGTTGATATATAGATACGTACATATACCTAGCTACAGTTAAATATAAGGACATTTTACATAATTACTGTAGGTTGTATTGTGGCTCTAGCTACTAATTAATATTTTTTAATCTTCTGGTTTTATCAAACATCAAAATTATATGACGTTTTTTTTTATATAGCAGGAAGAAAAAAGGTCTATTTTTTACTTCCCAAAACTTCCACTTTCTACTCAATTTAGCCCAAAAGTTCTGTCAAAGTCCATATAAAAAAAAAAAAAATTGACTGGAATTGGTCAAAATTGGCTTTGTGGAGTAAAGAAATCAGACCTAATTTACATATTCCGCAAAAAAAATGTTTGTAAGTAAAAAGTTGATCTATATAATATGAGAAAGAAGATGTTTAAAGATTTGATTTCCTATATAATAATCCCTTTATTTACCTATCTTATAGTTAATATCCACCACCAACATCTTGCAGTAATGTTATTCACAAATCTTGATGTGCAAACAACTTTTTTGATTTTTTTTGTCTTCTATACCCAGAATTGAAAAAAAAGAATCAAAACGCGTGCTCGCTGTGCTGATGATTGCAAAACGAACAGAATTAAGAATCAAGAATTCTTTAACTAAAAAAAAAAAAAAAAAAAAAAAAAAATATGTCTGTATGTTATAAGGCTTTTAGAACAGAAAAATAAAAATAAAGCAAAAATAATTTCAGCACATAAAGGAATAAATAACCACGTTCAGACTTCAGAGTCGCGGGTTAGGTTATATGTAGGTACGCGATTTCAGAAACCAGTCAGAAAATCAAAAAAGAAAAAAGTAGAAAATATTTAGGTTTATTTTTGGCAAAGTTTTGTATAGGTATGTTAAATGAAAAGAAGAACTGGGATGCCATAAACCATCGCTAGCGTCGCACGTACTTGGTCTTATGATTCAAACTTATATAGTCTGTCGTTGAACGATGGTTTTGAATTTTGTTTTCAATAGTTTTATTATTTATTTTATAAATAAAATTATTTATTTTATAGTAAAAAATTGTAAACTTTTAAAAAGAATATTTTATTATTTCTTTACAATTTTTTTATCTTACTTTTGTATTCCACCTGGTGGATAGGTTAAATGGATTGTCAAATTGAAAAATCGGGTGCGTTCATAGAATTTGCAGAAGCCAAATCTGTCGCAACAGAGTCCTTACTAGATTAACAGGGTGTTTCTGACTTAAAAATGATTTTTTTCCATGTTTTAATAAAAATCGTATGGGAGGGGATTATTTTTTAAAATACTTAAAATTAGCAAAAAACATTGACGCTAACAGTAACTTTAGCCTTTCGTAAAATCATAAACCTATTTTTACTCGGGATGTATAAGTACTATAACCCAAGTTATGCAATCCTAAAAAAAACGAGATTTTGATCAAACTTAGCATTATGATGAAAGGGAAAACAAAAAAGGGATCACGCAATTCTGTCCATCTGTCTGTTCGGCTTCGGCTTCAACGGATAGGTCGGTTGTCTTCAAACGCTATGTACAGTTTTCAATACACCAAAAATAACTATCTTCCAACTAATATTTTTAGCGTATTATTTTTCCCAAAAATGGCTCCAAAGATTAAAAAAAAATGTGCAATTTTAATAGGTATACCTTGAACTTTTAAACTTTTGGTGAAATTCCAAACAAATTTCGATTTGCGATTTATTCGAAAAAAGTTAAACTCATTTAAAAAAAAAAAAAGTTTTATGGAGAAATTGTGTACCTACTTACTAAAATTTCTGAAACTTTTTTAAAAGCCCAAAATATGTAAATACATATATTTGATGTACATATGTACATATTTTGGGCTTTTAAAAAGTTTCAGAATTTTTTTTTATTATTTACTAATTCAAATTTCGAAAAACCACTTGATTGATTTTTATTTAACTTGTTTTCAACATTAATAAGTTGATTTTAAACAAAATATTATTCTTACAGACAAAATTACAACTGTTTAAAACTATTAAAGAAAATCTTCTCTTAAACAAATTTGACATTTACATAAAATGGACACAAAGTGAGTGAGAAAAAAGAATATTGCAACACTTACGCGAATTTGTTTTGGAAGTTCTCTCGGTATACTTATATCAAACCTAAAGGATTCGTTCATTCACGTTAAGATGATCCTATTAATATTGTCAAATGGGGCACATCCACTATTTAATTTGTCAATTTTAAACTGCAAATCTCTACAAAGAAATTGCGACCGTCCTTACGACCAGTCGTACCGTTTCAACGTACCTTTTATTTTTGTATTGCTAAACAGAGTTAAGACCTTCGAATTTGAGGCTCCAAATTTATAGAAGTTATATATCAAACTAACATCTTAAACAAAATTTTAACGCATTAGAACTTGGTGAAGAAATGAGTTATAGGAGGCATTAACGTTAAGACGGTTGCAAGCTTCGTATAAAGTTTCAATAGAAAATTGACAGTAGGCGTGTTCCTTAACTTTGAAACTCTGTGCATTTGTGTGAATTTCTACACAAAAGTCTGTCAAAGCTTATATAAACAAAATAAAAAAAAAAAAACAAAAGTCTCTCAAAGTTCGTATAAAACAAAAAATAAAATGGGTTGAAATTCACACAAATGCACCGAGTTTCAAAGTAAAGGAACACGCACATAGTTTCTATCGTGAATATATAAAGATTTCGTTGAACCTTTCGACCGTCCTTATACGTCTGTCCAAATGTTAATGTCCTCTTTTTAGCACACAATCAGATTCTAAATTTCTATAACTTATTTAGAACTATGTCAACTAAAGAGGGCCATTCACATTGAGACGGCCCAGCCCTTTCAACGGAAGCAAGGTTCATAGTGATTTTTGGTCAATCGAGGCCCATTCACAAAAAAACATGTTAATTTTCCATTGAAAATCTCTGCGAAACATGCCACCGCTTAAAGGTTCCCCAACACCAACGCGAATTTTTCGTGGCGACGACGAAAACAATCGGCTGCCGTCCTAACAGAAATATTTCTAAAGGGATTTTGAGTTCTTGAAAAGTGATATCGATACCCCACAAATTCATGTCCATATTTTTTTTTTTGCATCGATGGTGCGCTGTGATTATTTTTTGTGATTCATAGTACGAATTCATTACTACGGGGCCTATGATAAGGCCGAATAATAACAACATGTGGTTGTCAATGAAAACAACACGTTTTTATTATTGTTTTCGTATTCGCCACGACATATTGTGGGGGAACCTTAAATTATACGACCGACCGTCTCAATGAGAGTATATAGCCCCCTTAAAGAATTATAAGAAATACAACTGTATGGGTACATATCTCAAGTTTCAGAACTGACGGTAGCCCTATAATCAATTCAAGTTCCTAGTTTGAATATTTTTTTTAACAAAACCATAGAACACCTTAAAGCAATTGTCATATAAATAAAGTGGATTGACCTCTTGGAGGACCAACAGAGTCAAGCACAGTCGTTATGCCTTCTTTAAAGAATTCATTTATTTTGCAATGCGTTTTGTACAGTCCGCATCAAGAAAGAAGAATGTGAAGTACGTTTTCTTAAAAAAAAGTCAAAAGATATAAATATATGCTGGTGTAAGACAAAAAAAAAACAAAAGACTTAAAAAATGGGAAACGACTGTCAAAGAGTTTTATCCATTTTATTTTCTTACCAATAAAACATATGATGGTATATGATGTAGATGTTACAACGTGTTTCACATAATAAAATAAAGTCCTAAATCTCGATAATTCCATACTTATATGATATTTAAAGTTTATTTAACTTTTTTTTTTTGTAAATTGTCTGGAGGACTTTTTACGACGTCTGCTACAATTATTACACTTCAAATGTATGCTTGAAAATTCAACAACCAGACTCACAGTAGACAAATCTAAGGTAATATATTGCATAGGTTGTCAAAGTTGAATGTTTCAAAAAATTAAAAATGGCTGTTCGAGTGCCCACAGGAATTCAAGACGCATCAAAGAAACAAACAAAATATTAAAATTAGATAAGTAAAGGGGCACTGGATCCACCATTTTTCCACAATATTCCTCGATTTTGACAGATGCGAAGAGGAAACCCTAACATCACAAGTCGAGAAGGAGCTCAAACAGCTTGGTTTGCTTAAATAGCAATCGGGGTCACTGGAGAGGCCTATATTGATTGAGGCTAAAAGAAATCTAACCGCATTGAGAGACCAGGTATAGAACTTAAATCTCATTTCAAATTGAAACATTTTTAAACCTAAAATAAATGACACCCCAAACCTATAAGACATCAAGAAAAAAAAATAATAAAACATTTCACTCAATTTATGGTTTCAAATTATATAGCCACAAGTCCTTATATATTTAAATTTCCTATTATCCAAGTTAATCGAATCAAATTTTAGTTAAACATTTATACAGTCCCTTACACTTTTCACTTTTCATTATTTCCACTTCATTTCTTCATGATGATGATGAGATTCTATTTATGTTAAGTTCACCTTGCTTTGATTTTATTTCCTCGACCAACCCACCACAAATTACACTTAAAAGTGTTCCCCCTTTTTTAAAAAAAGTTAATGTATTCGAAAAATTGATTGAAAATCGTTAAGAAATTATGTTCTATTCATAGACCATATGAAAATTTGCAATTTTTTAACATTTTTCTTAAGGCTAAGTTTTGGATTTGCAAAAAAAAAAGTTTTCAATAAAACATGGCATAACATTGACAAATTATAGATTTGCAGAAAAAAAATCGATAACGAAGTTTCAATAAAACATTGACAAAGAAGCTACCTACACACTTTGGATGGCTTTGCTATTTTTTTTTTTAATTTATTAAATTAAGGTTTTGTTGTAGAAAAAATAAATACAAAATTATTTTCTTGGCACGTAAATTTTTAATATTTTTGTAAAAAAATTTCCCATGTCAATACACAGTTCAAAATAAAATTAAAAAACCAATAAAAAACCAATCAAAAAACCAATATAGTTATTAAGAGCAAGTACGTGTGACATAGTTTTTCCTTAGATATCATTTTTGTCGATATAATGATAAATAGTTTAAAGCAATCATACTTGCTAAGTGTTTTTAACCACCACAATAGATATAACAACCCTTATTGTTGCAAATTTTTATATTGTGTGTGTGTGTGCAGATTAGTTCACGAAATTCGCTACAATTCATTAGATAAAATAGTTAGGTACAAGGTGGATGAGACATGCCTTTGACTGAATTTAATTTTTAGAAAAATTCGAAATCATTTCAACTGTAAACAAAAATTAATTAAATCACTTTGCTCAACGATGTAGAAAAATTCTTTGAAAAAAAAAATGAATTGTTCGTATAACTTGAACAAATAGAATTTTATTTTAACAAAAATAAATCCTAATCCTGAAAAGGGTTTTTTTTTCGGAGAGTAAAATTTTGAACATGTGGCACACGACCAAAAAGAGTATAGAGTTCTGGATTTTCTTATGCAAAGATTAGGCCACCTACAAAACAGGTAATTATGTCAAAGTGCAGTGTTGGTTTGTCGGTTCTTCAAAAATTTCTAATACTGACTAAGAATAGGTAAAGAAATGAATGAAATTCTTATTTCCGGAGATTGTTTTTTCCAATTACTATAAAGTATAAGCTGATTAGATTTGAATAAGAAATTGTCATCAACTAAGTCTTGAGGATTCTTGCGTATTAGAAAACAGGATTAGCCACCTGAGGATTTGGGAAAGAAAATACAACTTCAATTTGTGAATGGAAATTGAATATTCATTAATAGAAAAGATAAAACTCAACAAGGATTAACATAAGTAAAACTAAACTATAACGAATATGTATAGGTAAATCCTTTATTTGAGAATGGCAAATGCTTTTGATATTAAATTTAGTAAAATCACACTCATAAGATGAAAAACAAATATCAAAATTAGATTAGAACATGAGTCGAGATTGTCAGTTCTGAGTTAAATCTTAGTTAAACCGGTGTCAGTTAAGTGCAGTCAAACAAAAAAATCACGCAATTATTTAATCAGATTTTTCAAAATTCTATCATTCTGCGATAATGAATTAATAACCAAAGAAAAATCGGTACGATTTTTCAAAGAATGCCTTTAAAAGTTCTGATCATCGTGCATAAAAATCACGCAATTTTTGTGTACTATTACTTAATCAATTATTTTTTCAAAATTTTCATTTTTTACGATTATTCGTTTCATCAGATCATCAAAAATTCGCGCGATTGTTTTTTTTTATTTCATAAGTTGCAAATCTATTTTTTGGTTTACAATTTTTTCAAGCCAAAATTTTTGTTTGTTATAATGATTCTTCATTATGTTTGGGGATATTTTTCCATTTTTAATTCTTAAATGATGATTTTTATTATGGTCAAAGGACCATGGGCAATTTTGTATGGAGTCTGGGCCCACATTTCAACATTGCTAACAGTAATGATACTTATGTCATATGAAAGCGTATGGAGAGCTCTTTCTTTATATGGCAGTATGAAAGAAAGTAGTAGTAGTTTGGCAAAGTTAGAGCCAGTCAAAGGAAAAAAGAATACAAATTATAAAAACCGTTATAAGTCAAAAACTAAGCGAAAACGGGAAAATTACCTCTTAAGTTTTTCGACTTGAAATGACCTCAGAAACTCATGGTTTTCTTCTGAGGTTGTGATTTCAGGAAATATCAGAGTTCTAACTTTCAGAAAAGGTAAAACACTTTTTCGTAAGTGTTACCACTTTTTTAACATTTATTTTTGCATTTTAAATACTTTTTTTTTTATAAAATGCGCCAAAACATAATTTGTGCGCTCGATTTCAATTTAGCTGCTATATAATGAAATAAAGTGCTTTTCATACGCTTTCATATGACATAAGTTTCATCACTGATGAGCAATGTTGAAAGTGGGCCCAAAATGCCCATGGTCCTTTCGTATTCCAAAAAATTCTTATACTTGGCAATGAATAGTGATCAAATCATTGTAAGCAAACTGCGTTTCAGGTTAGTGGAAAAAAATTCACATAATTTCGAGGTTTTCTTTTTTCGAGAATACTGTCTTATTTTTGGCTTATTACTGTATATACATATCTTTTTAATTGCTTCACAAATTTTTGTTGTAGTTTTGCTTCTAAATACTTGAAATAATTGTGTGGTTAAAAAACGGCGCTAAAGGCACTTTTTTAAAAATATGGAGTTTGATATGCCGAAATTTTCGTATCGAAGAGAGCTATCGGATGGTGAAAAAATTTTGTTTCGAAACCAACTAATAAAGAAGTTATTACTATTTGAATTTTGAGTTTGGGGTCAAAACATATTAACAAAATGATTTTCAAAGTGCCCATAACATATTTTTAACAAACAAAAATGCCTTAGAAAAAACATTCATCGAAAGGACGAATATAAAAGATCCATATATAATTTTTGTTAGTCAATCTAATAAAACAACTTCCATAAATAAAAAAAAATTCAATTATTCAAGAAAAAAAAAATATTTTTTCTTTAAGTATCTACTTTTGGATGATTTTATATTTTCTCTCTAATGTTATTATTATCAATATGTAGTTATTTAACCATTACCATACATTTTCAATATACCTAACCACATTATAAAGTTTTGAACCCACAAGGGCAAGTTAGTGAGTTCGAACCAGTTGTGATATGCATATTTTGTATTATAGATTTGCTTTGTCATAAATTGGCAACACTGTTTCTATAATGACAGTGAATTTGACAGTTGACAGATTAGGTATTTTTTTTAATATTAAAATCAAAAACAAATATCAATAAAAATATTCAAATCTATTGAAATGTGTGTTTTTTTTGTTTTAATTAATTAATTAATTATTGTGATCAGTAGTATATTCTTTTCAGTTTTCCATCACGAATATAGACTTATTCACCAGAACAACACTTGAAAATTGATTGCAATTGCCGATATATTATGATCCCAGATGCTCAATAAAGTAGTCAAGAATGGACTTTCAGATTACTCAAAATTAGAGTCAGTTAGCCAGCGCAAACATTTTTTTTTTAATTCCGGCGTAGTTCCAACAACAAACAATGTTCATAAATCGAGTGGAAAAACGTAAGTTAAAATTCATTTTCATAACAATATTATTGGTCAATTTCAATTCCTTCGTAAATCTGTTTACTTTCAAAATTTAATTTTTGCAATGTATGTAGATGATCAACAATATAATAATTGTGAGTTGTTCGTTGTGTTTTTTGCAATCCGGGAGGCAATTGGTTGACAATAAAAAAACGACAACGGGGATTAACGACGCCATCACAGAAAAAAACATGGAGTTTTCATACAAACTATCGATAACAAGTATGTAATTCATGTCGGTATCACAGTTTTTCTCCGTACTAAGCCCGTTGGGGATAAGTTGTTGTTGTAATTAACATGCAATTTATTTAGCCCCGAATCGTTTTTTTCGTCCAATTTCCCCCGGGCTTGCAAAAAAACACGCCTGTTATAATCATCAGTATAAAAGGTATAGCTAGGTTATTTTTGTTCAGAAAACTTATCAAAAAGTTTATTTAGTCAATGTGTGAATTTTTAATAAACTGTTGTTGAGCAATATTAAAGTTGCTGTTGTCTTAGATCAGACATTGAATTTATTCAATTTGTAGCTATACCGACTACCGAGTATATTTATATATATATATATTGTATTTTTGTATATTCACTTACTATCTTAGATGGTGTTATAGTTCGGTGTAAAGCTGAGCCTTAAAATTTGAACTCTCCAGTCAACCTTTCAACGTATACTGTTATGTAGTCCAAGAGTTCGCATCGATCTGCCGAAGCGATAAGACGTGTCTGTTACAGTGCGATTATTTGCCTTTCGAATTACTCATTTTTCTCGCGGCTTTGCCCGCATATATTAATTTTTCCCTCCTGAGATAGTGACTCTAAAAAGTGGAGAATAGTGAAAAGTTAAGTTCTGATATTCCAGCTCTTACGCTGGAATATAAAAATAGTGCTAAAAAATTAGATAACACACATTTTTTGGCATGCGATAAAAATTCAGACAATGTGCAAGAAAGTGCGCTAACAAATAAAAACGCTCAAAATATATTTGACAAATATTATAACGGAGATAAACTCTCTGATACAAGAGTGAATTCCCCGAGTTCATCTCATTCTTTATGTGTCAGTACAAGCTATGCTGGCAATAATAATATAGAATCTATAAACTCTCGAAAATATAAAGAGAAATACTCAATCACCGATCCAGGTCAAGCAATGGACCTTACCGAAGATGACTCACTCGATGAGGATAGCGAGTGGACGACTGTGTTAAGAAATCTTAAACGTTCTGCAAACAATTTCCAACCAAACCCAGGAAAAAAACAAAAAACTAAGACGGATGACTCATCTCTCAATTCACAAGAGTACGGAAATCTTTCTAACAACTCATATGCTCCCTTGTTAAGTTTGGGATCATCTTTGCCGCAAACACCAATTACTAATAATATTAACAATAAATCTAATAATTTACTTACTAATAAACCAACTAATATTCCTATTGACATATCAACTAATGAAACAAACCAGTGTATTGTAAAAAATGTATCATTTTGCCCACCTATATTTATTTTTGGCGCCAATTGTGAACTTATAAGTCAGGTTGTAGAACTTGCTGCTACCGAATGTAAGATATCGGATCTTAAACATAAATTCGTAAATATAGGCTATAGAAAAACAAAGGTCTATGTTAATAATTCAGATGTACATAAAATTATTATTGAAAAAATACGTGGAACTGGCATTGGTGCCTTCTCGTTCTCTCCTAAAGAAACTAAGCGCGTTTCTATTTTGTTGAAGGGTCTCGATGGAGACACACCTATAGAGAAGGTTAAAGAAGCTTTAGTTGCGGCTGCTCCCAACACTAAAATTTATAAAGTTTCACCATTTTTTACGGCTAGAACTAAAGAACAGAATGTTAAGTTGAATATTTTTACAGTACAATTAGAACCAGGTGAATCTACCAAAGATTTAACATGTATTAGGTTCTTACTTTTCCAACGCATATATTGGGAAAAAAAGCACGGAAAGTCTGTTATAAGATGTTTTCGCTGCCAAAGATTTGGACATTCTGGAGAATGTTGTGCGTATTTAAGCAGATGTGTACTTTGTGGAGATTCACATGATTCAGAAGCCTGTATCGCATCATTTAAAAACCTCAAGGAGTCTAATAAGGAGACTCCAACTCCCAAATGTGTCAACTGTGAACAACCAGGTCATGCAGCAAGTTATATGGGTTGCCCTGCTTATTTAAAGTACAAAAATAAAAAAGATTCTATAGTTCAGAGAAATAAAAGAGTCGCTCATGAAAATAGAATGTTAGTGCATGACAATATAAACAGGTTTACAAACACGAACGTTTCATTTGCCGATATGGCAAAAACATCTCTAAAGCCGTCCCAGCCCCGGCCCAAAGCGCACGTTATCACTTCAAATGTCGTTAATCCACCAACAGGTGAACTCAACAACTTCTTAAATGAAGCCAAAAATCTATTTAATATATCTTTCAAAGATCTATTAGTAAAAATCCGTCAATTTTGGCCTAAGTACCAAGAACTTCAAACTAAAGAAGAGAAAATGTTCGCATATCTCGACTTTGTTGCCTCTATAGTAGTATGATGGATTCTCATAAAATAAAAATATTATCAACAAATTTCAATTCAATTATCTCTCACGACAGAAGACTGGCACTAAATAACATGCTTAACAAAAAAAAACCTCAAATATGTTTCATATCAGAAACAAGATTAAATACTAGACATAAGCCTATCTTTAACGGATACAATATAATACGAAATGATTCTGGGAGAGGGACAGCAATTATCTTAGATCAAAAATACAAATATAGTGTAGTAAATTTTCCAAGTGAAATACTATCTGTAGCTTTAGCGACGTTAAGTTCTCACGACGCTTCGGGTTTAACAAGAAATACTCTTATTGGAAGTATATATATTCCTTCTAAAGCTGGCCAATCACTACTTAGAGAACTACAAAGACTATATACTTTTATTGAAACTTTCGATGCAGCTATAATTGGTGGTGATTTCAATGCCCGTCACCCAGAATGGGGTGATTCTAAAAGTAACCAAAATGGAAACGTACTCCACAGTTGGCTTTTTGACGGTCCTTACTTGAATTTAGATTTAATTTCTGCCTTTAGCCCTACTTTTCCAAGATCTTCATCAGTTTTAGACTATTTTTTAATTTCCACCAATTTGGCCTATGCGCATCCGTCCGTATGTTCCACTTTTCCCACAATGGCAGACCATTATGGAATTTCACTTGAATTCAATTTTACGAATTTCACACCACTTTTGCAACCTCCAGAAACATATAGAAGCTTCAAGAATACGAATTGGGAAACTTTCAGATATGATCTACATAACGGTGTTTCTCAAATTAATATCTTAAATGATAGAAATGCATCTAATTTTGAAATAGATTCACTTATATGTCAGATAAATGAAAAAATTACTTCAAGTGTTGAAAAACACTCTGAAATATGTCACACAAAGACTTTAAGATACCATAATATATCTGATTTTACTAAACAACTACTTAAACTACGAAATATATGGCTACGACAGTTAAAGAGACTTTTTCATCATTATCTCAATAGGGTAAATTCAGAATACCAACAATTGCACTCTCGAATTCAGTGTTTGAATAAAATTATTAAAGACAGAGTTAGAATAGAAATGAACGAGAGTTTTAAAGAAAAATTGGAGAATATTAAACCATCCCCCCAAGCATTTAGACAAATTGATAAGATAACCGGTAGAAAATTCTTCGGAACGGATATCCGCAAAGATGTGCTTAAAAATGACGACATCGCTTTAGAAAGTACAGATCAGAAATTAGAAGCATTTAAAAACTTTTATTCGGAGTTGTATTCTGAGAACACACCAACTTTTGATTTAAATCATACAAATAACGTAATTCTTAAAGTTTGTGAGTTTCGTGAAACGCAAATAAGTCAACCTTTAAAGACATTTTCATCTACTAACAAAACAACGAATTTAAGTGAATTACCCTTTACATCCTCAAGTACTGTTAACAACTTGAGACTTAATCTTAACAACAAAAAATCGTCTGGTGTGGACCAAATTTCCAATTTTGTTTTAAGAAAATGCCCCTACTCTCTTGACGTAGCTCTGGCATCTACATTTAACCATTGCATAAACAATGGCTACTTTCCCAAAATGTGGAAAGCTGCGAAACTTGTTCCTTTAATGAAAAGCAAAAATGCAAAAGATATAAAAGACTTTCGCCCAATCTCTTTACTATCAAATATTGGAAAACTCTACGAAAGAGTTTTGGTTGAATATATCAATAACATATGCGAAGATTTAAATATTATTCCCAATAACCAATTTGGTTTTAAAAGGAGTCATTCCACAGAACACGCGTTGTTGGTTTTACAAAACAAAGTTATTCAAAACTTAAGAAGTAAGAAAACTACTTTATGTCTGGATATAGATCTTGAAAAGGCTTTTGATAATATTTGGCATAAGGGTTTAATGTTCAAACTTATTTCTCTAGGTTTTCCAAGTTGGTTAACCAGAATAATCCAAAGTTTTTTAGAGGACAGATTTACATCTATTTATATAGGTTCAGAATTTTCTGAAAAAATTGCAGTTCTTTCGGGCGTAGCTCAAGGATCAATACTAGGTCCAACATTATTCAACATTTTTCTCCATGATATTCCTATTGCAAATTTTACTATTCAAGAGCCAAGTGCTTTGCTCTATGCCGACAATACCACTATCCTGTCAAGTGACAGAAAACCAAGTAATGCTCTTTCCAAAATAAAAGAGCAAGTACCTACATTAGAAAAATATTTTAAAAGATGGGGTTTAAAAATAAACCCAGAAAAGTGTGGTCTTACTTGCTTCAGAAATTCGAGTGGAAGAGGACACTACCTAGCTGTTAAAGAAAGCAAAACTTTATCTCTACAGATCAACGGATATAATGTGCCCTTAAAATCCGAACCCAAAATTTTAGGTGTAAATTTTCACAACAGATTCGTCTTTAACAAACATGCTAGGAAAGCTCTGATGAAAGTGAAAATGGTTATATCAAATTTGAAACCTTTGATGAACTCCAAACATTTGCCTGGAAACACAAAAGTTTTGATGTATAAAACCCTTATAAGACCCATTTTAACTTATGGGTTTGGTATTTGGTTTTCAATTTCTCCAACTGTTGCTGAAGAGATGGAGAACTTTGAGAGAAAAATTTTAAGATTCTGCTGTGGGAAGTTTCGGAAACCAAATAAAAAATGGTTCTCAAACAAAACTCTTTATGAAGCCACCAAAATAACACCTCTAATGAATTATCAGATTGAACTTTTAATAAAAAGACTGGAAAAATGTTGCTCACATTCTAACCCTTTAGTAAAAGCCGTGTTTGACTCTAACAGCAATGAGAGTATTAACGAAAATTATTACCTTTCTCCTTTTAACCTCCTGCATAGTGCTTCTGCCCCCTATTTGAGACCAGATACAAATAGAAACCTTATTGTGCCATTCTATGACAAGGCTCCGCCAGGCAACCTAAGAGGATAAATTAAATTTTTGACTAAAAGTACATAATATAGACCGACGTTTAATTTGTTTATCTATTTTTTCTTTATATAGTGATATATAATTCAATAAGTAGATGCAAAAGCTACGTTTATGTACTTACTTAATGGGTGTTGATCAATTTGAATCAGAACCCAATGAATATATAGATATAAAACTTATAATGTACTATTTGATACTCTTGACTGAGTTTATTTTCTCTTTAGTATAAGTTTTAGTATAAGTTATATTTTAAAAAAATTAGTATTAAGTGCTCAAAAGAAGCTATGTTCAATTAGTATGCCGGTAGCAAGCGTACACTTTAAAATTCAAAAGATTTATGTGTTAAATTTCTTTCTATTGATAGAGTTAAAAATTTATAAATGAATTTTTTTTTTACATTAGATTAGCCAGACATACCTTTAAAAGTCGGCCCCTGTATTTAGACGTAAGATTATCAAAATGTACAGATTTTTAAATGTCTTAATAAAATTGAATTGAATTGTTATGTAGTCCAATTTGGTTGAGGTCCATTTTCACTAATCAGAGCCATCCTTGGCTAAGTCTTCTTCTACTGCGTTGTTCCTCCGAATTTGATTCGATATCCCTTCAAGTCAGTGCATTTTGTGTCAATTTTCCCTATAAAATATACGTACATGCCCTAGCCATCTTAGCCAATAAATTTTTTGTGGATTTCTATAGATATTGTAATATTTGGCTCGGCGGCGCGGCGCCAACATGCCAAATTTTTGTTGAAATTTTGTGTCGGTCCCAATCCAAGAAAATTGTAGGCCTTGGATTTAAGGAGTCAGATTTAATAGACCTTTTTTAATATACAGGGTGTTTCGCATATAAGATGCCATAAGCTAATAGAGCAGAGGCGAGAGGGGCAATTTAAAAAAAAAGACTTAAATTATAAACAAACTAAATGAAACAACAACGGCTATACACTTACAATGTCCATGATTTTTTTCGATGGTCTGTACGTTTTCTTAACAGCACAAGCTCTAACAAGGCTAATTTTATAGAATCTGGTCAAAACAGCATGAGTCCATTTTTTGAAATTGAGTTATAGATGCAGAACTATACAAGGAAATCTATTTTCATCTTAACAGTAAATGTCTTAGTGAACCGATTCATAAAATATTCCATGGCCCTAACAACACTTCGGTTTTGTTTTCTAACTAGATTTAGAGTACATTTTTTAACTTTAAAATGCATTTATCTCAGAACAAAGTTTTTGAACTTTTGTTGATTTGATCGGACTCCACAGAATTGATTGTGGAAATATTACCATCTTTTCATGGGCTTACATATGTGTAGTTATGAGGATGGAAATCCAGTAAAATGATGAACATATTTCAAGAACCCAGATCTTGCAGAAGCTTTTGATTATCAGGTTTGTATATATTTTTTGATTCGACTGTACATACTTTGGGTTATCAACACTTTTTGAATATTTTGATACTTTTTTTGTGAAAATTCTGTAAAAATTGTATTGGCAGTCGAAGGTGTTATAGGTAGGCCAAGCAGGATATACATATGTATTTTGATTGATTTATCGAATAAATTTCAATTAAGTTTTTTTGAAGCTTGTACAGCAGGTATATTACTCGTACAGTAATGTGTAACATAACATACTCCGTTTTGTGGTGCTGGATCTTTTTTGTTCAATTTTATTTCGAAAAAACTCTTCCCACTCACTGAGAGTCGAACCAGACCAAGCTTCCTTCAGAGCTAGAGTTGGGCAATTTAATTCATTTGAGTGATCGATCACTCAAATGAACTAACTCTAGCTTTAGCTCTCAAGTGACGCTACTGAACTAGTTCGTTCTGTTTAGTTCAGTTTAGTTCAAAATGGTTAATTTTACAAAAAAAATCCCTATAGATAAAAAGAACGCCTATCATCCAAAGAAAATATGAAAAGAGACTTTTGAGATAGGTGAGTGAGAAGTTCTGCGTTCTGTCATGTCATGTCATAAATGACTTCAGTTGTTTGTTAAGGCATTCACAGAAATATTATTAAATAGAAAGAATGTGAAATCGAAAAAAAAAAAATCCTCGCGAACTAAGTATGGGAACTTAGTTCACTAAAATGAACTAGTTCATTGAACTTATAGTTCGTTCGCGAACTACACAAGCCTATACATTCCATTTATACACTACGCACTTCGCTAATTCGCTACCACATTAGTCATTATCTGTTACATGAAAAATCCGCCATATTCTTACTGTCTATGCTCTCAAAATTACGAAAGCATAAATATATAAATAATTTAGTTGCACGACAGGTTGTATGGAGAACCCAGTAACTATTTAAATGGTTAATCTAACAAAAAATTAGTTTATTTTGAGTTGAAAGTCATATTTTAAGTCGATTTAAGTAACGATATTCTGATGACAGTTTTGTTTGCAAACAAAAATCACTCACATGATTCATCAGTCCACGCTTTTGATGGTAACTTATCTACATAACCCTTTCGGGTTTCCCAACCTATAAGACCAAGTTTAAATAAAATTCAACTAGTCTTTCAGAATTTTAATATCCACGTCAACAATTAATCACGGCTTTTTCAATATTGTATGGCATCTACATTAAATACAAATAATTTGTTAGCATAACTTTGGTAAAGAAAAGATGGACAATAACATATAGTAACCTAGATAGCAACATCTGTCTTACTATTGGATAACAAATGAACATACTTTTCAGTTTATTCATAAAATGTTCCCATAAACAATTTTTATAAATATTCCACAAAATGATATCCCTATGTATGTAAGGTATGTAGATTTATATAGAAATAAAATCACGTATGAACAAATGATTTTGTTTTCAATTCTAGAAGAAAGTCCATAAATCTTCTGAAATATTCCTTTTTATCACTTCTTTATTCTTCATTTATTTCTAATTTTTGAGGTAAAAATTCGCCCTAATTTATGGATAGGTATATGCCAATATATACACGTACACAATCATTTTGCATCTCTAATAAATTTTCGCAATGACTATTATAGCACAGGGTATGTATGTAGATCATCAAAAAAAAAAATGACCCTTGATCGGACTTTCTCACACAGAAGAATCCGATCGGTTCGGAATTTGTAATATCTGCGGAGGTAAATTAGGGAGAATCAATCCAGACTTATATATCACTTGTATGTTTTTATTTAATAACTTTCCCATCCTTTCTACGAACAATTTCTTCGAATTTCTTATTAATGAACTAATTTATGTTTGAAGCCAGGTTTATTTCATAAACGACATGGAATATTTATTTGGGATTTTCAAGGGAGAGCTCCTTAGAACGTTTTTACTAAATTCTCATTTTCTTTTTCAAGAATCTATTGTGACTATCTATTAATTATTTGTAAAAGATGCAGATTTGATGTCCTTTCTTCCATTTATGTACATGTACAGCAACAACACAATTTTGTATAAAGATCTGGGACCTAATTACTATTTGACATTAACTGTCCCTTTCTTTTTCTACAGATGTGATAGAGATAGGTATGTTGTAAAAATGATATCGTCCTATAGTTTTCGTTTTACGGAATCAGTGCCTTGATTTGCAAGTTCACTTTCTGAACACTATAGCCAGACAGTCATTTCTGTAGGTACATCGTCGGTGAAACCTGAATAGTTGTAACTCCATTTTAACAAATTTTACAGGAGACATATTAAAACTTCTTATTTCCTGATTTAGTGGTATTATTTTCCATTTTTTAAACTGTCATTTATACGATAATTTTTAGCGAAATAGGGATTCCCGGTTTAAGAACTTTTAGATATGCGCCTAATCTAACGGATGGCATTAAAATTTCTTGTTCATAAAATTATGGAGTAACATACTTTTCTGGTTTCACCGACGATATGTTAATCAAGCTCAAGCTTTTTTTTTAAGGAATATTTCCAAGTTTCCAGTTTTCAGATTAAAAGTCGCTATCTGCTAAAATTCTAAAAAAAAAATCCACTGGCTTAATCCATGTACGTATCTCCCTCATGATTATATTATAGCATTTCTTTAAGCGTGCAACGATATAGCATTTTTAGTTTATTCGCCTCTAGCATAGATTTAAGTGTGTATGTCCTTTATATTTGCAAATAAAAATAAAAAAATGCATTATCACTTTCAAACGATTTGACTTAACTGGCCCTCTCAAAATCCAGAATAAGGAATCCTCCCTCCGCATATACCTATAGAATGTACCTTTAGTACCAGATGATTATGTTGATGCTCTTGCATCTATTGTCTGTTCTTTTTATATGATAATCCTTTTTTAATCGGAGAACCAGTCTTGCTGCGAATATTTATATAGTTTTCTGTATAGAAATAAATAGAGAAGAGGATTTATTTTGTCTATTTTTAATATAAATAAATCGGGTTTTTCGACTTGCTGTTTCTGCTTCGTTTATGGAAAATAGAAACGTTTGAATTTTTCAATTCAAAGATTGACTTGACACGTGCCCAATTATTGTGATAAACGGTGTGGTAATGATTAAGCAGAAAATGCATCATGATTTATAGTCATTGTTGTGGAAATAAATTTTATATTTTACTATTTGTTGTTTTTGTTGACGAGAAGGGCATAAACTAGAAAGACAACAAACATAATCATATACATATGCTGGTGGTATATCTATAATCTTCTATATCTTCTATAATCTATAATCTATAATCTATAATCTATATCTATATCTATAATCTATCTATAACATTATATAAAGACGAAACGATTATTTAGTTTGTCACGCGAAATCTCAGAAACTATTTACCTGATTAACTTGAAATTTTTTCTACAATATTCTTTATCTTTAGAAGATTGTAATAAGATAGTTTTTGTTTATCTAATTCGTTTGTTTAATACTAAAATTAATTTTTTTAAATTGATAGTCAACTTTTTTCTTGATTTTGACTTACATATTCACTTATAAATACGAAACTAATTGATAATTGAAAAAAACAAAAATTATTTCATAAAGTACATTTTTGTATGCAAATTTTAAGCCCTAAATCTTTTCTTAATTATGCATACAACCTGAGAAATAAATATAAACAAATCTCTAAGTCACTTACTTTTTCTATTTTTTTAAATCCAGGAATTTAAATCAATAGCATTCATGAGGTCGCTGCTTTGTTTCATTTCATATCATTTCCACCCTCTTACAGTTTTTCCTCCCTTACGTTTTTTTATTTATGTTGTGCAGGTTTCTCTTTGTTTACTCTTTTTCCACTCAATTTTTTTTCTCACATTCTTTTGTTTTGTTTCGCTTTGAGTATAACGTTGCAGGCAGGGATGGCCGAACTAACTACATTACTATCCGTAGTTTATCTTCTTTAACATTATATAAAGACGAAACGATTATTTAGTTTGTCACGCGAAATCTCAGAAACTATTTACCTGATTAACTTGAATTTTTTTTACAATATTCTTAATGTTTAGAAGGTTGTAAATAGCAAGTTTTTGTTTATCTAATTTGTTTGTTTATTACGAAAATTAAATTTTTTTAATTTTTGGTCAACTTTTTTATTGATATTGACCCATATATTCACTTATAAATACCAAACTAATTGATACTTAAAAAAAACAAAAATGATTTCCAAAAGTCAATTTTTGTAATGCAAATTTTAAGTCCTAAATCTTTTCTTAATTATGCATACAACCTGAGAAATAAATTATGCATACAACCTGAGAAATAAATATAAACAAATGTCTAAGTCATTAACTTTTCTATTTTTTTAAATCCAGAAATTTAATTCAATCGCATTCACGAGGTCGCTGCTTTGTTTCATTTCATATCATTTCCACCCTTTTGCATTTTCTCTACCTCCCTTATATTTTTTTATTTATGTTGTGCAGGTTTCTCTTTGTTTACTCTTTTTCCACAATGGAACATTTTGAGTATAACGCTGCAGGCAGGGATGGCCGAACTAACGCTTTTTGGAATAAACTACATTTTTTACATTTGCTACGTAGTTTAGATATATAGTAAACTTTGAAGATTGTATTTGAGTTGAACTGTTTTTATTGAAATTTTATTATTTACCTAGCTTTACTATGTATGTAGCAAACGTAACATTTTGTAGTATATAAGGCGTGTAGTTTATTTAATTAGCTATGCGTAGTTAATCATGTAGAAAATGAAGTGTAGTTAATTCGGCCAACCCTGTTGCAGGTAGTCAGGCAAGAAGAAGATGTTTACTTGGGTGCGAAGTATTATATGTATATTTGTATATGCAATAAGAAAATCAACGGGAGATAAAGATTCTGTTTATGTGTCAAACATGAACCTACTTAACATACAAATAGGTAAACCATTTTTTAAGAACTCACATTTATCAAAACGTATAAGTGTATAATGTATAAACTTTTTGTTAATAAGATGAAATAGAAATTAGGTACGGGTAGCGGTAGCCCTATTTAGTACTATCGGTATATATGTAGGTATGTTAATATTAATTCTTATTTTTGCGAAGCAAGGCGAGCACGGGTCTACTAGTATAAAATAAATATTGAATGTTTTCGAAAATATAAACAGATTTTGAGTATATCTATAACTTAACCTCAGATATATATGAGGGAAGAGAAATAAGTACTCAACCTGGGTTGTGATGTAGGTAAATATTAATGAAAATTTAAAATATAGGATTTAAAATATAAATTAGTACAGATTGGTCAAAAACAACGTAAAACTTGGTTAATTAAAATAACAAACATTGGTAATATGCAACCTGCAAACTCACTAGGTTAAGTTTTACGAGTCAACTCGATTAAATAAAATTATATAAATTTACAAATTGATTCGGTTAAAGTGTAGTAAATTTTATTAAACTACTTATGAGTTATTTTGTTCAGTTTCAATAACCAATTAAGTTAGATAATGAAACGTATTAAATCGCTTGTATTTATCAATCTACTCAGAGATGTGTGAAATTAAGTAAATATAATTATTTGGTTTAAACAAGCTACTCGTTTAAAATAAGCGATCTCCAAAATTGCAAATCGCATCCAAGTTTCTCCATTATTATAACCTTCATTGATTTTTATTTTAAACAATTTATTGTAATCGAGTCGACTATACGTAAGAATTAACATAGTGTAATTTTTTTTAACATAATATTTTTAATCCTTGATTACGTAATATTTAACATTTAATATTTTTTTAACCCACCGAAAACGCTGTCGGTTAGTAATGATTTTTCTGCGTGTAATTCAGTTCTGAAAAACATAATAAATTACACTTAAGACTTTGTTAATGATTTGGTTTATGCTGCTAAGTAAACAATCAAATTTTTTTTGTTATACAAGAAATATTTTTTGAAATGATATGACATATATGTATGTGTAGTATATACCTTACCTACACATACATACATATGTATATCGCAAGTAAAAATTACAACATCAATATTCTATAAGAGCTGTAATGCTAAATCAATGTTTAAATCAATTTGTCATGCTTCAATCAAATCCTAAGAAGACGAAAACTATATATAAAACCGATTTGTAGATTAAATTGCAAGATATTTGCTTTATTTCGCACATTAATAGTCTTCTTGTATTTTGTTTCACATTTTTAATTCTTTTGTCTTTTTGTCTCTGCAGCCATTTCGAATCAGATTTAACATCGATATATTCTTGAAGGGAGATAAAAAGGATACTGATTAAAAATATGAAAATATATTTGGGGTAAAAACCTTGTTGTTTAGCAGGAAAATTATTTTACTAGAAATTCTTATTTTGTTTGAAAGTTTTTTTTATAAAAAAATGTGCGTGAAAAATTATTGTTTTTTTTTTAACAATAAAAATAAGTTATTTTTGTTTTTGTTTTTTTTTTTTTGTGGACGAATTCTCTTCTGTACAGAGATTAATGATGTTCGGCTTACAAACGATGACAGAACAAGTTATTGTTACGTTCATGTAGAACAAATTTGTTGAATTTGGTGACATTGTTAATGATTTTATGATTTCGGTTTCACAGTAACTCACTTCAACTGCAGGCTTTTGTTCTCAGGTTTACATTGTTTGAAAGGTTATATGAGAATGAATAGAAACTCAGGTTGTCATAAAAAAAAACTTACTGTTCAAATTTCATTCAAAAAGATTGCAATCATCTTAAAAAATCTTTTAGTTTCTAATTTTGTATGGTTGACTGAAAAATAAACAAAGTGAGGTTTCATTCAAAAATCTTTTAGTTTCTGATTTAGTATCGTTGAGTGATAAATAAACAAACAATCAATAGAGAGGTACCTTCATAAATATATTGTACAGTTGCAGGACATAATTTTTCAATAATGACATTTTAAATGACTTAGAATAACTGCGGGACTATAGATCACCTGCAATATTTTTAACGCAGTTACCTGAAATGAGATTTTCAAAATTGTTTAGTATTATATGGACACTGGACAAGTAAAAGAAAAAAAAAGGACACTTCTCATAAAGACTCTTCAAGAATGGTTTATATTAAGAATCTTGGTTTTCATAAAAAAAAATCCTCAATATATGTATTATAATAGCAATTCGCTGGATGTTTGAAAAACAATAATAATTGAAAAATAGAGTTTCCTCACTAAAAACCCATTTAAAAACTAACTATGTATAAAATAACCTTTTACCATATTTTAATTTGCAATTTGTCCATTTTTTTTTTTTAAGAGGTGTGAGAGATGCTACGTATATTTTGTAACTTTTGCTTTTTGCTGTCAGGCTTATAAGTATCTGTTTTCATTTGAGTATTTTTTACATAAACAAAAATTGCTTCAACAAAGCACATCCTGGATTTACAAACAAAAAAAAAAAGAACAAAAACAAAAAACACCCAACAAATGAGTCCAAGTCTTTTATTTATCTCAATAAATAAACAGATCTGTCCACGAAATTGTCCTTTCATGTTTGGGAATAAATTATATTTTCAACAACTAGATAGGTATAGGTACTCGTCAACGAGGGTAACCAGAAACATAGAAATCGCTTCTTTATATACATAAGTCCGCTTTGTATCGCAGGATTGTTCTTATTTTTTTTTTTTCATAAAATGTCCTTTTTTTGGTTTTGAATGTGAATAATATACTAACCACCCCACCGACACAACGTGACACTTTGCATCCTGAATGGGATGATAAATGTAAATGAATAGGGTGGTTGGTTTGGTTTAATCATTCGGGACCATAATATGGAAAAAATCCTGTCCCATTTAGCGTTTATTTGCAAATCGATGAAATTTAAAAGAAAGAGTGTATATATGTATCTTTATTATCCTAGTTAAGTTGTTCTAATTAGGCAATTTAAATGCCCGTCGTTAAGCTAGGATTGGTCTTTTTTTTGTAGCAAGTTGTTCATATTTGGTTTAATTGAAACGAATAGCATTATAAATATGTATATTTGAACATTGCTGCTTGGATTTTCAGAATCGCTATATTTTAATTTATTATTGTAACAAGTTTGCATTTAGATTGGAAAATTATGTATAAAAAAAAATTATTTAAAATTAGTATCATGACAATAAATTTTAAATTAAATTTTCTGTAAATTTTTTCATTATGATACATACATATGTATGCATGAACATACATAAGTATTTGTTCACGAAGTAAAAGGGTCTTCCATGTTTGGGCCAAAATTTTCAATTTATATTTTTTGTATTTACTTCTTTGCATTCCTTCTTTTAGTTCCTTCTACAAATGATTATAATTCAAAAGAGTTTTTTTTTCTTTTAACTGATACCTTCAAATTCTTTAAAAAAAAAAAACAGTATGAAAAAAAAATAAAAAAAATATTATTAACCCAAATTGTGTGTCTAAAACGTTGACTGTGTAGAAGGATTTAGAGTTTTGGGATGATTTAAACATACATATACACCCGTGTTCTGATTTCCGCTCCGAATCAAAACCGTAAACGCAATTACCTACGAAATGTATGCTATTTGGATATAAGAAATTTTTTTATTGCCTTTTTAGGTTTTAAATAAAACATTTATGATTTTTTATTATTTTTTGAAAATCATTTTTTTTAAATAGCTCCAAGGATATAAAAAAATAAATCAGTTAATAGGCTACCTTCTGGTGAAATTTTTTTTACCAGAAATGGTATCTTACTATTATTTCCAAGAAGACGTTACAATTTTAGTTCCAGAACTCAATATTTTGAAAACGACTTAGTCGGGTTTTATTTAACTTGGCACCAGGAAGTTTTTTTTGAACATTATCTAGGTGATTATTTAAACAAGAAATTAGTCATATAGCCCAACTTAAAGGTGCCTTCCATAAAACTGTTTGAAAACTGTCAAAGATTTTTTTTCTTCAAAGGAACTCTTAAGATTTTGTTTAAATTTTGTTTATTTGATAATATTAGTAAGATTTACCATTTAATTGGAAAAATTTTTACAAGAAACCGTTATTAACAGGAAATCCCATTTTTATGTACATACAAACATATGTAGGTACTATATGGCAAGTTATCGTAGATTCGTAAAAAAAATCGAACTCAGGATTTTGATCAAAGTTGACATTACGATGAGAGCGAAGTCGAAAAAAGAGGGTCTCGCAATTCTGTCCGTCTGTCTGTCTATCCTTTCGGCTGCAGCCTAAACGGGTCGGTCGATTTTCTTCAAAGTTGGTATCTATCTAGGTATTTTGGGCATTCCCCCACACGTTTGTTTTTTTTTATTTTTTTCATTTTATAAAAAAAAAATTTCCGAAAAATGGTTAAAAACGGTACCAGTTTTTTGATTTTCGATTTTTTCATAAACAGTTCAACTGATATTGATCATTTTTTTTATGGAGAATGTTTGAAAAAGTTTTTAAAGTTTTGTATACCAAAATTTTCAAAACATTTTTTTTGATTTTTAAAATAGTTTCAAATTTTTTTTTTTTGTATTTTTATTTTTTTTATTTTCAACTATCTCATTGTCTGTAAAACCGATTTAAATTTTTCGCATAAGAGCTTCTAATAAGTTCAAATAATAGTGCACATCAAAAATTAAAAAAAAAACATTTAAAAATTCGATATTTTGAAAGCGGTTTGATGATTTTTTTCGAAATTGATTTCTTATTTTCGTACTCAAAAAAAGCGTAGGTACCAATTTTTTTTCTTAAAAATATTTACAAAATTTTATACCTATGTACATATGTATATGTATGTACATTGTACGTAATATGTACATACCTATGTATGGAGACATGTACAATGTGCATATACTATGTATGTATATAAAAAACAAATTTTTATTTTAATAGCATCTGATGATTTTAAAATTTGTTTCTCGTAAATTAAGATTTGTTAAAGAAATCACACCATCGCATTGGAGTCAAAATAACTTCTGAAACAATTTGATCAGTTTATTTCTAATTATGTTGATTTTTAACAATTTGCTAGTGCGCACTGTGCCCTGACCGTGAAAAGAAATCTTTAGAAAAAGTCATATGTAGCCTCATATAGCTGCATATTTTGGAGATATGATCAAATTTGCCTCACTGAATCGGGTTTTAAAAAACTCGGTCTTGACGGTGGTATTTGTCAGATTGACCTGATTAAGTCCATTATTTTTTAGAAAAAATATGTAGGCACATTTATTTTAAAAACAAAATAAAATTAATACATTGTTCCAGGTCTGATAAATTCGATTTTTTGTGAAACCATTTATTTCTGCCTGCAAAATTTTTCAACACAATTTTGTAGGAAAAAATATATGAACAAATATTATTATTTTATGATAATAGTCTGAGTTATACAATATAGCTTAATAAAGAATAAATAAAAAGGATAGGGGATAATCTTACAGTTTGTTTTCATTTCAAGCAAAAAGTACAAGCAGGTGTTTTTTTTTCTGACTGTTGCCTCAAATTTTAGGAAAATATGAGTATTTTTTTTTTTAATTCTTTTTCTTAACCAAATTTTGAAGAAATGTGTATAAAACTAATTTTTACATGTGTGTCGAATTTCATTAAAATCCTTTAAATAGTTCAGGCTTAACAGACTTTTTTTCGCTTTCTCATACGTGCGTAAGTTTCATGCATACGAATATGTGACACGGTGCTTCATTGATATGTTTTCACATAATACTACTTAACAATGTACGTTTTTTGTCAGGTAGAATAAAATCAAGGTCCCCATTATTTATTTATTTCTCTTAAAATTTACTTCATCTTCAGATTTAAAAACCACAGTGTTATTGTACATAAGAGGAAGTTAGTGCGACCCAGTTCTGCATTCTATTTTTTTTTTTTGTAGAACACTTATTGCATATACAAAAGTACGAAGGTTTTTTTTTTTTAATAATACGAATTCTATGTATAAACATACTATTTTGAATCAATATAAAAAAGTACTGAATTGCGCCATAATGTTTATTGCTGTATAGAAACAAAAGAGCTGGCGTAAGAACTCATTTTACTGTTTTTATTTAGAAATTTTGCGTTTACGTATTTTTAATTTTATCTCTTGTTATTGCTTTTGATTTATTTTTAAACTTTAATAAATATTTCTAAATTTTCTATAAGATGCGATGATACATTTAACATGCCTTATACATGTAATAATTATAGCGCAGTCGCTATGTACATTTTATTGTACGTAAAAGGCGTGACTTCGAAAAAATATTATTGTACGTACTTTGCTTTCAAAATTCGTTAGAGGGGGTTATTAGAAGAATATTTGTGGTTTTTCGAGAAAATCGGGTTGGAGTTCAAGCCGCCATCTTGAATTTTCGCAAAAAAATTGACTGAAAATAGAAACACAACATTTATAGTGTCATGTTATATTTTTTTCAAAGCTTCAATTTTGTTTTTAAATCAAATTATTTAAGTGAATACTTTTTGGAAAATTAATTTTCAAACTCAAAATATTAAAAAAAGTAAAAAAAAATTGCACTTCCTTACAAGATTGTGTTTGCTTTCTGCGCTTAAATTCCATTTTTGAATATTATTGAAGTTCATTTTTTAGTTATGTAGGTTTACATATGTACATATGTATATGTACATACGTAAGTATGTATTTATATATCATATTCAAGTCTCCTTCTTTTAAATAAAAAGAAAACTATTCATACGAACAAATAAATATTCAACTATAGATAAGTGTAGTCTACAGAATACCTGCATGTATATTTATATAGACTATCAGAAAACGTTAAATGTTTCAGTTCAATTATTATTGCTTGGCCGTATGTCAACACATGACAATTTCTGAATATATTTTCTTTTCTAGTGTTTTTTTTTATCAAGTGCCTTTTTATCCGCCACTTTAACATATGTCATTGAAAACAAACAAATTCATAGTGTCAAGTAGTTCTGAAAATTCATATAAATAAATTGACCCAGAACAAACCTGAAAAATGTTTAGGGAAAGATAAACACAAAAATAAAGTCACACTTGGTTTAGCACAATTAGACCATATTGCGCTAACCCTTTTATTTTGCAAATATGCTTTTCAAAGAAATAATTTATTTGCAGGTTAAATTTGATGTTGCACTTGGTTTTTTTTTTAAATTGATAGACTTCATACAATATGCAAAATAAAATCGAATACGTTATTAAATCTGTATTTTTGCAAAAAGCTCCGCATTACATTCTCTCAATATCATGGTCGTTGTCAGCCTTAATAAATTGCCCTTACTTTAGTTCTTATAAAAACATATTTAAAAACATCATATGTATATGAGTATGTTGGAAGTAAAAATAGTTGATTGGAACAGAGATTGTGAGAAATGATAATTAAATGAAGACAAAACAAAGCAACGAACTTCTCGATACAATACTCAATTTTCTTCCGGGTTGGGTTCAATATCCCGCTTTTTATAATCCCGTTTTTTAAAATCCCGGTTTTACAATCCCGCTTTTTATAATCCTGTTTTTTAAAATCCCGTTTTTTCAAGATCCCGCTTTTTATAATCCCGTCTCTTATAATCCCGTTTTTTATAATCCCGTTTCTTATTATCCCGCTTTATCAATTAAAACTACTTGTTTTAACTCCCACCAAAATTTCGTTGGGACTTAGTTCATAAATTTGGGAGTTAATTCATTTGTGACTTATTTCATTATGAAATAGGTCCCAACGATTTTAATAATCAGTGAGGTATGTATGGGGGGGCATGCTGCCCCCCTGCAACCCCCCTGCTTGGGCACACTATAGGATTTGGGGTAGGTGCGAGGTTGGGTGTATGCAAAATTTCTTTTTATCATTTTGGTAGTTGGCAGTTAGTTCCTAAAATGATGGGAATGAGTTCATAATTAACCAAGTTTAATACCCAAATTAATTGCGAAAAACGGGATTGGCGGGATTTGGCGGGATTTTAAAAAGCGGGTTTTTAATACATTGGGATTATGAATAAGCGGGATTTTAGAAGACGGGATTTTAAAAAAACGGTATTTTAGTAGACGGGATTTTAAAACTTTTTTTTGGGTTGGGTTCGATATCCCGCTTTTTATAATCCCGTTTTTTAAAATCCCGGTTTTAAAATCCCGCTTTTTATAATCCTGTTTTTTAAAATCCCGCTTTTTCAAGATCCCGCTTTCTATAATCCCGTCTCTTATAATCCCGTTTTTTATAATCCCGTTTCTTATTATCCCGCTTTATCAATTAAAACTACTTGTTTTAACTCCCACCAAAATTTCGTTGGGACTTAGTTCATAAATTTGGGAGTTAGTTCATTTGGGACTTATTTCATTATGAAATAAGCCCCAACGATTTTAATAAACAGTGAGGTATGTATGGGGGGGCATGCTGCCCCCCTGCAACCCCCCTGCTTGGGCACACTATAGGATTTGGGGTAGGTCCGAGGTTGGGTGTATGCAAAATTTCTTTTTATCATTTTGGTAGTCGGCAGTTAGTTCCTAAAATGCTGGGAATGAGCTCATAATTAACCAAGTTTAATACCCAAATTAATTGCGAAAAACGGGATTGGCGGGATTTGGCGGGATTTTAAAAAGCGGGTTTTTAATACATTGGGATTATGAATAAGCGGGATTTTAGAAGACGGGATTTAAAAAAAAACGGTATTTTAGTAGACGGGATTTTAAAACTTTTTTTTCGGGATTTTCAAAAAACGGGATTTTAAAAAGCGGGATTCTGATACGCTCCCCTTTTTTTTCGGGATTTTCGAAAAACGGGATTTTAAAAAGCGGGATTCCGATACGCTCCCTTTTCTTCCGTATATTTTGGTTCGCGCGAGCAGCAAAAGAGGTTTTGAAGTTTGCGTAAATATTGACTTTATGAAACTATTCTCATTTTTCTTAATATGAATTTAAACATCAAAGAGAAAAAGAGCGAAAAATTAAAAAAAAATAATGTTTTGATTTTACAAATGAATTAAATAAACAAAAATTAACTTAAAACATTCTTACAAAAATAAAGAAGATTTAAACGTAAATAATTTAAATACGTTCAGAGATCATTCGTGACAAATGAAGAGTTTTTGTTTTTATTATTTAAAAATAATTTGGGCTTACAGATCGTTAAAAACTTTTTTCTCTTTCCAAGAAGAATTTTTAAAATAACTGCACATTATCTTTGATATACATATACATATACATACATACATACATACATATGTACATAGGTACAATGAGTTTGAGGCAAGTTAGTATGATCTTACAGTCGTGCGTTTTATTTTCACAGCAGAAGCTTTCGTGTATGGTGATCATCAATGCTAAATTTTTCATTCAATTGTCCCCCAACATCATTTTAAAACCCTTTAAAAAAATGTCAACCTCAAGACTCCTTCATTTTTTCACTCGATTAACTTTAAACAAAATGTCAGATTATTTAAAGACTATTCCCATTATCCTATAAACACTCTCAAAGATTATTATTCAAAAAAACTACTGTCACTGTGTTAAAAATCAAATTGAAATCGTATGAGCAACATACTCCTTATCCGAATGAAAGGTTATCATTGTTGCCTCCCTTGTCGCATTGATTTATAGCTTAGTACACTTGAATCTAATTTTTTGGTTTTTAAAATTAGTGCAAAAATGTCCCTCTAATTGATCAGCCAACCCGAATTCAAGTCATCACCAGTTAAAAAAAAAATTTAACCCTAAAACTATTTATTGTCATTCAAAGTCATTTGATTGATCTTGTCGTCTCGATTTAAATCCTCTATTGTTTATTATATGTTTTTTTGCATAAAGGTATCGTTGAATTTTTCAATATCCATCTGCATATATAAATGAATGAACTAAATGTTAATGTACATTTATGTATGCACATACGTATATATGTATATGAGCAAATTTTATCTTTCAGAGTCTTTGAAGCGTTTTTTATTTTTTTTTGCAACACTGAAATGTCATCCGTGTCTGAAGCTGAAGAGATAAACCCTTTTGTGATATGCGAATATGAACATATAGGGCGGAGTATGCTAATATGTGCACTCAATCTGCCGGAGGGTGACGATTTCACACGGAAACCAACGATTTGCTAAATAGAATCTTCGATATGCAAAAAATCTTTCGACTTGACATTAATTGATTGTTGGTTGGTTTGGTTTTTATTTTGAATTTGTCTACGAAATTAATGGTTTTTAGAGTACTTCTTCTCACACGACTATATAAAAACACTATGATATTAGGTTATGCCCTAATTCGAAGGATTCAGAGGTGATTAATATTTTGGCAGTTGAAATAGGATTTTTGGCATTTGGCAAATAAGATAATGGTGAGAAAATGATTGCATTGTTATTTACAATTATTTAAAATCGATAAGTAATTCAAAAAGGCACGTTTTTTTGGTACCAGGATCTTAGTACCTCGTATATGGGATATTCGAAAAAAAAAAAAAAAAAAAAAAAAAAAAAAAATATCGCTAATCTACATATATAATTGAAACTAGTTGATTTTTATTGAGAATTACATAAGCTACCTTTCAGATAATATATTTTTTTTTGAATATCCCACAAATGAGGTTTCTAGAAACTGTACGACCTTAAAAAAATTTAAACATTCCAAACAAAAAATCCTTATAGCTGACCATGACTAATTACTGAAAATAGTGTAGGTATCCTTTTATGAAGATTATGTGACCTTTAAAATGATATATTTTTTCGAATATCCCACAAATGAGGTCTTAACAAACTCTACGGCATTGAAAAACTTTAAACATTCCAAACAAATAATCTATGACTGACAAATAACTGATACTATGGGCGTTTTTCTTTTTTGGTTCAGAGCAGAGCCTGAACTGTCAAACAAAAGATCGTGTTTCTTTTTTAGCTCAGAGCATTCAGAGCTCCAATTTTGTGTTTCTTTTTCCGCTCTGAGCATGTTCAGAGCGCGCTCTATGAGCTCAGAATAAATTGATAGAGCAGACGGAGTTGAATAGCTGAACACAAAGAAAATGACAACTGTGATCCTTTAAATAAATCTGAACTCTCAGAGCAGAACACGCTCAGTTCAGAGATCGCTCAGAGTATGTTCGGAGTGTTCAGATTCTGTTCAGAGCTCTACTCTGAACTAAAAAAGAAAAACGCCCTATGTGACCTTTTATGACGATTTGGTGGCGTTTCAAATAGTATACTCTGCTTTTCTTGCGAATATCCCATTAATAAGGTGCTGGTGCTGAAAATCTCTAATGACCTTGAAAAACTTTAAAATTAATTAAAAATTTTCTATGGCTGGCCAATTTCTGAAACTAGTTCACCTTTTATGAGCATCAACTAACTTTCAGATGGTATATTTATCGAATATCCCACAAATGAGGTGTTACCAATCTATATGACCATAAACAAACATTGCTAATAAATTTTCTATGGCTGACCAGTTTTCTGAAAGTGACCGACATTTTTCTTGACCGATTCCAGACCCTTTTAAATGACATATATTTTTTTGCGAATATCCCATATATGAGATATTTAGATCCCTGAGCTCAGTTTTTCACTACTGAGTTAACTCTGACCAAAACCAGATTGCGTTGTAACCCTATATAGCTGAGCAGTTTCTGAAAGTAGTTTAATTTTTTCTTGACCAATTACTGACCCTTTAAAATGGCATATACTTTTTTTTGCGAATGTCCCACAAAGGAGGTGATACAAATCTTTAATGACCTTGAAAAACTAAAATCATTGATTTGAAATTTTCTATGGCTTGTCAAATTCTGAAATATGTAGACCTTTTTTTTTTGACCAATTACTGAACCTTTTAGATGGCATATTTTTATTTTGCGAATATCCCACATTTGAGGTACTAAGTTCCTGGAGCTGAGCTTTTCAGTAATACGCTAACTCTGAGTTAAAACAGCCAGCGATAACCCTGCCTATAAACTAAACATTAATTTATTAATTGATATTTTAGCATAAAAGTCAAAAGTATTCAGTTAATCCAAAAATTAACTCCACATAATTTATTCATTTCATTTCATTTTCGTTTTATTTTATTCTTTTTTTGTATCTTTTATTGATTTCTTGGCTTATTTTGATCATATGGTTTTTTTCTTTTACTTTAAAATCGAATGCTTTGAATTATGGCCCGCTTCCGTTTTATGACCTAAAGCAAATGGTCCTTTATGTAAAATTTCAAGAAAAATAAAACAATAAAACATCTTATCACACAAAAAAACCCTTCTAAATAAAACATCTGCTCCATAATGCAACTTATCCACACGTTGAATTTAAGACAAGTATACAAATTCATTCACAATATGTTTGGCTAGTCATGTTATACAAAAAAAAAAAAAAACACATGTCGAGGTTTTTTATCTATTGATTTTTAATTCTACCAAGAATGGTATGTTAATGTCCTCAAAATTAATTTAAAGGTGATATAACTCGTTCATTCAAAATTTTTTTTATTTCTAAAATTTTTATTTGTTATCAGGATCTTTGTCCTTTAGTAACCTTTGCAGCAAGCAGGTGGAAACAATTTCGTCCTTTTTTACTGTCCATTTTTTTTCTTCGGCTTTTGGTATTTTTATTTTTTTATTGAACCTTTCTTCACCTTCGATATGGACACGTGTGTGTGTGGGATGTCCTGAGTGTTTATCATTTACTCAATCTTGATTGATTAGGTTGTAGAAACACTTGTGTAGAAGGATATTAAATATTTAAGTAAGAATCTCAAATTCAATTGGAAATAAAAAAAATAAGAAAAAATTACAGAAGGATAATATTACATAACACGGCCGCGGCGCGGCGCGGCGCGGCGTCAGAAAATATAACCACCTGCTATTAAGTATTGATGTGTATAGTGGGAACATGAATATAAAAATTAAATGAAAATTTAACTTAAGTTAGAAGGGTTTGTTATTGCGCTGGATACATTTTTTCGTTTTCCTTACCATACATCAAAATTGACTATGTCGTAATTTTGATTAATTTTTAAAGTGACATTTAAGAGCAATTAATGATCTTTGTTTTATTAAATTGATTAAAAAAATTAAACAAAGTTTGAACTTTCTGAGCGTTTAAAAATATTCATCTGTCAGTTTAAAAGAGCAGGAAAATTAAATATATAAACAGAATTTCTCAACTATAATAAGAGTTGAAATCATAGTTGTTTCTATGACTGGAAATTCTATGCAAATCTTCCACTCAACTCTTCGACTCTTCATATAAAGGTAAGAAGCTGTTAAACTGACAAAGACGTCAAATTATCTATTGCATTATTTTGTGAACATGCCCATTGCCACAGAGACGATAGCAAAAAAATATTTAAATCGATTTCCTGAAATAATTTAATTAAAAAAATTTAATTTGTGATTTTCATTGAAAATGTTCAGTGTTTTTTTTTTGTTTTATTAAATAGGGAAATATGATTGCCGTTTACCTATGCATTTGGAAACACTTTTCTTTTTATGGAATCATATTTTTATACTGTTTTTTTTTTTTAGTTTTTTTTTTAACAAGTATTTCATAGTATTAAACTGAGTGATACTCATAGACTATACATACTTGATGGAAAACACCTTTCTACCCGTATAATTGTCCATTTCACCCTCAGGCCTCTCAGTACATTCACTTCCTCGCCGAAAATGTGTCGCATACAAAAAGGAACATCAGCAATTCAATTATTGTGTTCAAAAATGATGTTGTTGACAAAAAAAAAAAAAAAACGACTATAGAAACAATTGACATGCACTGTCACGAGTACCACCATCAGGCACCACACCACCAGCGCAGTGCAACACAGCACAGCACAGCGCAGCGCTTCCGTTGGGTTTTAGGGGGTTTGCCAAAAATGTGCCCCTACTGAATGTCAAAAGGTTCACTTTCTTTTCTTGAATTAAAAATGCAACCATTAGTATGACTAACAGTTGTTGGTATACCTATCTATCTATTAATGGAGTAAATGCATGCAAACTGCGTATATGCTGGTCCTTCAAAAGGTGATAGTGCGATGCGAGTACCAACCAACACCTTGTTCCTCTCCAATGTAAAAATGGTCGGTTCATATAGTAGTTTTCACTAGTTTTTCCATTATTGTTCAAATGAATAATAAAATTGATTGGTAATTCAGATTTGAGATACATTTTAATGTATATCTACTTGTAATGATGTATGTTATACATAGATGAATATTGTGATCGTTACCATAAAATGAGGGCACTATCTGACAAGTAATCTTGTTTTGTATAATGAATAATGCTTAAGATTACAAGAGGCACGTGTGTAGTTTTTGCTTTGTTCTATGAACACCCTAATTCGGAAAGCATGCGGTCAAGTATTTAAGGTGTCTAAAGAATGTTTGGTTTTTTCTTTTATAAAAAATTCTAAAAATCCAGCATGCGAACTTATACATGGGTGTCTCGAAATCAACAGTTAGAAATTTGTATCTATACCACACAACTTTTTTCAGGGGGATAACGGTTTTCCCGTTTTTATTTTTTAATAATTTTAAATTTATTATTAGGTAAGAATATGTTGAGTATTTTTAAGAACTCATATTGGGCTTTCACAAAAAAAAAAAATATTATACTTAATAACGTGTTTTTGTGAAAAAATCATACCAAATTCAAAAAAACAACCTAAAAATGTTAAAAAAATGTGTTTGATAATAAATTGCAAGAACTTCAAAAATGGGTTGTTGTTTGGCAAAGTTAGAGCTAGTCAAAGGAAAACAGAATAAAAATCATAAAAACCGTTCTAAGTCGAAAACGAAACCGAAAACGAGAAAATTACCTCTCGAGTTTTTCGACTTGAAATGACCTCATGAACTCATGGTTTACTTATGAGGCGGTGATATCGGGACACCCTGTACAGTCTAAACAGGAACAAATGAAGTAGGTTGTATATAAGTGAAAAATATTCAAGTTGAAATTTTAGACATTACTGTCTAAATATGTTTTAAGATCCAACTCTCTGAAGTAAGTACCTAGTAAGCCGCTAGAATATACATATGTAGACGCTAGAATTTAGCCATAGAATCTAGTGACTGGAATTTAAAGATGCTGGAATCGAGACGCTAAAATCAGGCCGCAAGAATATAGCCGTTTGAATTTAGACACAATCTATCCGCTAAAATTTGGCTTCTATAGAATCTAAAGACGACAGAATCTATAGATGCGCTCGAATCAAGTTGCTTAAATCTTCAGGCTAGAATCTAGCCGCACTTAAGTCTAGACACTAAGATTTATCCACTTGAACAGCATTGCCGGAAATAATTGTTTGTTGGTGCCACCGCTGCCAGCAAATAGTGCCATTTTAACAGAAATAAAAATTAAAATCGCTTGTAATAGCTTTTGATTTTTTCAAAGATAGCAAATATTTCTTCAGATAGTTTTAAATTACTGACGTAGTTTTCATTTCAAAAGAAAGAATTAAAACTTGTTACAAGCCAATTTAATTTTGGAGCTTCATTTTGAAAAGAAAAATACTTTAAGATGATCTTTATACGTTAAGATATTATAGCCTAGAAATACAAAATAGGCATTTAAAAAAAGTTGGTAACGTAATTTTTTTAACATTAGAAATGTTTAAGCGGAGGCCTACTAACAATGTGAAAAAATCAACAGAATTTCAAAAAAGTGTAACGCCGAGTAGAGAAAGAGGGCGAAACGTCAGGGGAATAAACAAAATTATTGCGTTCATGCTATGTTCCTGGTCTGAGCCCTGAGGAAACAGAATACGAAGAAGATGATAAAACGGACACCAAAAACAGTAGAAGTGTTCGTAGAAAGGGATGGCCACTACATTTTTTACATTTGCTACGTAGTTTATGCAGTAAAACGTAGTTAAATGTAGTTAATGAAACAAATCGTAACAAACTTAAATTCAGATATCAAATGATCTGTCAGTTGTAACTTTGAAGCTTGAATTTTGAGTTAAAATGTTCAAATTTTTATTGAAATTTTATTATTTCTCTAAATTTACTTTGTATGTATGTATATGAAAACGTAACAATTTGTAGAAAATAAGACGTGTAGTTTATTAAATTAACTACACGTAGTTAATGATGTAGAAAATGTAGTGTAGTTAATTCGGCCAACCCTGTTCTTAGGCTTTCCAGATTTGCATGTGAAGAAGAGCAAATTTAAAAAAGAATTTATTCAAAGTTTTAAAATACATAAATGCTTCTTTCATTTCTAATGTATCTCAACTATGCTGGAATGGCAAATCGGATAAATTTTCTTTTTAACGTAGAACTTGAACTTTTGCAGTTTTATTGACAAACCTTTAGACTTTAGAGGAATATCGTCTAAATACATTTTTTAACACAAACACAATTTTTTAACGAAACACTAATCAAAAATGATCAATTTCCCAAACAAAAACTGTTAAATCAAAACTTGCTTAGTTGCAAAACCCGGTTACCTGAAATATATTTTCAGCACTCCACACTTTACATTCCGCACTTTTCACTCCGCACTCCGGACTCTGCATTAATTATTAAAAAAGTGGAAAATCTTGGACGAAAAGTCTTGACCAAGAGTATACATGGGAAAGTCTATGTTATTTGAGCTTCAAGTTGCCGATGTTGCAAAATTAAGATTTCAGTTCTTTTCCAAATAATTGTTTAATACTTGCGACCGCGACATAGAAAAACGATAATGATGTTAAAAGAAATTTTTGAAATATGTCTTTAAAAAGGTATCAAAACTATTTGGCTATGTTAAATACATTTTGAGATATTAATTTTTAACTTCTTGAGAAGCAACTTTTTTTGCGCGGTCTTTGTCTCGCCGATATATCAAAAAAAATAAATACCAGCGGAATATTTCTAAAACAGTGATATTTCCTGCAAAAAAGTAAGCAAACATACCTACCTTTTTCACATTTCGTCGCTACAATGCAGAACTAGTTTAAGTCACATTTACAAATATTTTCAAGAAGAACCTTAGTTCGTAAAATGCTGACATTCGACATTATGTGTATTCTAATATTAAAATTCTTAAGGAACTACTGTACGTATAGGAATATTCGGAATTTGTAGAAAAGGCGCAGAACACAACAAGTTTCGTTATGAAGTAAAAAAAACTCATTTTTAAATTTCGGACTTAGGCTAGTTCTGCATTGTAGTGACGATTTGTAATTGTTAAATTGACATTTAGACTTAGTATGATACTAAAAAGGTAAAATAGACATTTGATGATTTTAACTTTATTAAAATGTTAAAATAATACTACGTTGCTAATTCGTTTTAAATTTGGAAATCCTGTTTTTAACCTAACATAATACTAAAAATTCTTTAACATCGTCTAAAATTTTGCGCAATTTTGTTAAAATTCATAGGAGATGAAGGGATTGCACAGTTTCAAAGTTCTATCTAACCTTGTAGGAATGTAGGCTTACCTCTAATGATGATTTCAAGAGTTCTTAAAAGTAAAATGAAATTCTTCGAAGTATTTTGAAAACCTCCCCTCCGCGCACCTGACACTTTGAACCCATCACAATAGTATGTTGTCTTCATAGATAAATATAATTCTATTACATCCTCTTGGTCTCCTTCCTGCATCACATGGCAAAGTAATAATAAATTTGTTGTGTTGACACAATTTATAAACGCCTTCTCAAAATCAATGAACAGCAGGTGAAGTGTCATGATTATATTTGTCGCCGCATGGCTATACTTATTCAGTTTCAAGAAGTGGGTCTACATCAAGTGGTATTTTATTCACCACTCAAAAACAATTTGAGATAATAGTTATTTTTTTGAAACAGCAGACAGAATTCAAATTTAATTTATCCTTAATATAAATAAGAATTTAAAGATTAAAATCAAGCATCACCTTTGAGGATCATCAAGATTCATGTAGGAAGAAGGTTGGTTTTTGCAGCTGTGGTTAAAAAATAGGTTACCGGAAAATGAACTTTAAAACAGGTATTTCTATGTCAAAATAAAGATTATTGCGTTTAATAATCTGCACTTGGATTTTTAGCGCGCCGTCGAGGTAAATTTTGCCTAGGTAAAGCTTCAATGTGCGACCATCACATAGATCAATCAAAAATTAGCAAAAACCCATTAACTGCAAAACATCAGTAAAAAAGTTTATCGTTTAATTTATTTTTATTGAGTTCAAAGTTCGTGTGGGAAAAATTTCATCTAAATGCGGATTTTTTTTTGCTGTCCGTGGTTCTTCCATTTAAAATTGCAAAACCATCCAACAATGAAAAATTAAATCGAAGGGTTACCTTGAAACTACATACTTCTTCTTTATTTTTTTTTTGCATCTGAGTGATTCTGTTAATTTCCGTGTGAAATCGTCACACACTTCCTTCCTTCTATATGTTATGATGATGTAGTCGACCTTTGAAGGCAGAATACAGCCATTAGCATGGCTACTCCGCCCTTATGTAGATTGCATGTCATGAAAAGGTTCATCTTTTCAAATGAGTGACATTAACGTGTTGCAAAAAAATAAATGCAAAACTGTGTCTCAAACTAGATCACGCTTCGAAGGATTTCAAAGATAAATAGATACTAATTACTTAAGCTCATAAATTTAATATTTCTGCACATGCGAAATGTGAAGGGAAATTTATATATAGGCAAAATAATGTTAATCGATTATATCAATCAAGTGGCTTGTAATGACAGTCAAATATACGTATATGTAGATGATTTTAAATAAGGGTGACATTTTTTTTTACGTTAAATGATGGGATGGATTCAGTTTGACTGATTAAATTAATGGGAGGAAGTTTGTGCAGTTAGTGTCAGTTTTGAGTTTAAAAATGATTTCATGGCTTTTCTTGTAATTTGTTTTTCATGTCAAACGAAGGCATACGTGTGCATGGGAAAAAATGATTTTCTTTAAAATTGACACAATAAAAGGTTTTTAAAAATTATTTCGTACGCATTTTGATATTTTTTTCAAATGAAATTTTGACGCTTGTTAATGGTTTAACTGATTTCCAACTTTTGAACACAGTTAACTAATTTCCAAATGATACAAATAATGATTTTTGAATTTTGTCATCATTTCATTCGATAGTACCTATACAGGGAGGCACAAGAGAAGCGAATGGAATTTAGAATTTTCTATAATTTTCTTATTTAAGGGTACATTATTTTGTAATTTTTTAAAATACATTTTATCAAAACAGAGCGCTTTTTAAAAAATAATTTTGTACACATATATTTATTAAATTTTGTAAACATTTTTAAGAAAAAATAAATTGGCACGCAATTTTTTAGAATTTATTAATGCGGATTTAAAAAAATTAATTAAAAAAAAAAATCATCCACACATTTTCGAAATATCGAAATATCTAATTTAATAAAACTCAGTCACGTCGTTTTCGAGCTTTTAAGTTAAAACAAAAATTCAAACTTTTTTAAAAAATAAAAAAAAATTTTTTTTTAATTTTGGTACAACATGTGTTCAATTGATACATTTTTTTTTTAATGCGGTATCTTTTTGTAAAAAAAAATTACTGAATTTTTTTAAAAATAGTTGTGGGTTTTTTATTATTTACCGTCATTTTTGGTCCAAAAATTGAAAAAAAAGTGTCGGGGGAATGCCCAAAAAAGGTGGTAGGTACCAAGCCTTTTTTGGGCATTCACCCGGCAGTTTAAAGAAAACCGACCCACCCGTTTATGCTGTAGCCGAAAGGACAGACAGACAGAATTGCGAGACCCACTTTTTTCGACATTTTATGTACTATTATCGTAAGTAAAAAAAACTCAAACCAAAAATGGTCCCAAAAAATTACACATATATAAAACAACAAATAATTTAAGTAATTTAGGCGCTTAGAAAAATGCTGATGCTCCAAATGCATTTGATAAACAAACGGTACACATCTCGACCTGTGACGTCAGTGGTCGTGGAATGCGTAGTGCATACGACTTCTATAAGACTGGGCAAATCTGATATGCGTGGGTTCGAATCTCATGGCGTGCCGAAAGTTTTTCATAATAAAATTGGATTAAAACTCAGCACCACTAATAAGGAGACTGATGATAGGGCTTGGCACCCCTTGAAATAGCTATATCTCCAGCTAAATAATTAATTAAAACAAATTATAAATTAATTCGTATACCATTGGTGGTAGCACCTTTAAGTTGTTGTTGTTGTTCAGAAATTCAATGAAATTGACGGAATAAAGAATGGTCAAGTCTAATAAACTGACATTCAAGTATGAATAATACAATAAATAATAATAATAAAGTAATTTATTTTTATTTATTTAAATGAGTAATTTTTCTGAAATGGGCTATATTTTGAGTCGGTTTACTAGTTTGGTGGGTGGGGGTTGGTCTAAGGTTAATTTCATAACGAAAAATAACCCACATTTTTCTCTTTTTTTGTATCGATTTTTATTTTTGTTTATCCAGTTTTATTTTGTTTGGTTTTTCATTATGCTTATGGGGTATTTTTTCATTTTAAAATGTTGTATATTTTTCATAATAAAAAAAAAAACAGAAATGCCCTCCAATTTTCAAATTGATGTCATATTTATTTTTTATCAAATTTCTTTTCTTAAATTTAGGGGCCATATTCCATAATAAAATTCCCCCCTTAACTGAGAAATTAAAAAAGACCCTAAAATATGAAAAATCATGTGTTATTCTTGCAATTTCATATATATAATTTTTGTGGGCTCATTTTTGATTTTTCATTTGAGTATTTTTTGCTTTTTGAATTTAATTTTTTTTTTTATTATCTTAGATCCGATTTTGCCATTTTGAAAATGAGTAATTTTTGGGTATTTTTATTCGTTTATAGGTAATTTTTAATTGGGGACAAATTTTATGTAGCTCCTTAAAAATGGTTCCCTTGAAAAATGTGAACATATTGGGTATACCTTTTTGATGTGTAAACATCTATACTGGCGGTAGGGTGAAAAGAAAACGTAACGTAACGTTGTAATCGTGATCGTAGTCGTGATCGTGATTCTGAGCTTAACGAAAATTGAGTGCGTTCAACAATATGTGCGTTCAGTAACTAAACGTTGAGTATTGAAATCGAAAGGTCGAGTTCAGTTCGGGTTGAAATTTGGTTGGCTGCTTAGAGGATATATTAAGCCCCTATTACATGATGATTCTTTGCGTCTGACTCTATTCAAACATAATGAAAGCGAAAGAGAAAAAAGATAAAATGGAAGACCAGTTGCCTTGTGAGTCGTGGGCCAAGTTTTACGAGACTCTTTTTAACGCTTCTTTAGCATTAGGCTACGCGCAAACCAACGCGATGGCGGTGGCGATCACGATAAAAATGTGGATGCCTCATATAAAAATCAAAGCACACTTCAATCGTGTAGATGTGTGCCTTTACTTTGATTTATGTGTATGGCATCCACAATTTTATCGTGATGGCCACCGCTTTCGCGTTTGTTTGCAGATACCTTTATCCGTAGACCGTATTTTGTGTTCTTTGCATTACTTTTTTTCAATTACATGACTGTTTTGAGACCAGGGGCCTATTTCACAGAACATACATCACATACATTGTATGAATGTATGTACCTTAAAGTAGACGCCAAAGATGGCTCAGTGTAAATTTTGAATTTTTTGAAAAACTTTGCGTCAACTTAGAAAACGCATAATTTAAAAAAAAATTAAAATTTACGCCCACTCATCTCGTAGTCGCGATTCTTATCTTGTAGCCGTGGTCGTTATTTTGATTCTGAGCCAGAGATTAGTCTGCTATTACACGATGCATCTAGACGCATGCGACTTTTCGAACTACTTAAGTGCAAAAGAGAAAAAAAAATCGAAAAGATGGTACGGAAAAAAAGTGACCGATGTCGCGTGAGTAAAATTTTCGGTGCAACTATTTGACGTTTCTCTTTTCTCTTGTCCGTTTTTTACTATTCTGCTTCATATGGTTTAGTTGTTTAAAGAGTAAATTTCGATGCAACGCACTGTTATTGATAGCCTTATAGGCTTTCCAGAAGTGAGAATTCATCTTTAAAAACAACATATAAAAAAAATTATTGCTTTTCTTGACTGATATTCATTTAAAGGCACACAAACCTTTCTTTCTTCAATATATCTAATTATGAAAACAAAAATAAAAACAGAAAAAGTTTTTTTATTGCTTGAGCACAGCCCAACACGAAAATGAAAAATAAAGAGAACTGTCAAATTAGATTCCTGACTTTGGTTTCAACGTGTAATAGCGCTTGAAACAGCGGACGAAATAACAAAGAAGAATTCGAAGAAGGCGCATGCAACTAGATTCATCGTTTAATAGCAGACTTATGAATTATCCATAATCTCTGTTCTGAGCTTCACGAAAATGGAGTGCGTTCAACGCTATGTACGCTCAGTAACTAAACGCTGAGTGTTTATATACGAAATCAAAAAGTCGAGTTCAGTTTGGGTTGAAATGTGGTTAGTTGCTTAGACCATGCATCATTACCGATTTTCAAATTTGCTTATGAAAAGTTAAGATCTATATAAAAGTACCAAAAAAAAAATGTTTGCTATCATCCACACCCTAAATTTGATGTAGGCTCTCGGTCTATGAGGCATTCGGACGAATGTTGATGTTTACACATCTTAACCGTGAGTCCCGGCACTCACACTTTTTTTTATATCGATGGAAGTTATTTGAATCAAAATATAAAAATCATTTTTTACCACACAAATTTGACAGTCTCATTGAATTCTTTCCCAGTTCCAATTTAACATGTCCAATTTGACACTTCGAATTTGTTTTAATTAGACATGTCTTAAATAAATACTCAGTGAGATGGAGTGCAAGGGTTTTTAACAAGGAGTATTGTGCGGTGCCCATATTTACATGGCGTTTGTAGATGGTCACTTTATGAACCCTAAAACATCATTATATATGTATCTATCATTTGCAGAATTTGTGTACGTCATATGCATAATGCTGTATGGCCAATCTCTGCATTCTGTGTAAATGCCCCATTTTCCTACTACACATATCGATGGTTAAGGTGCATTACCTCGTAAATCGAAAAATTCTACAAAAATATACTTTATAGATCGGCATAACAAATTTGGCAATTTTTCATTTCTGAAAAACATGCAAAAACAACCTGCGAGGTTCTGGCACTTTAACCGTTGATATAAATTAAAGCCTACATTTTTGAAGCCATTCTCAGATAAGTAAGCCAAATAAGCATTATTTCAGATACGACTTCTGTTAAGGGGGGGAAATTGTTCAAATTTCAACCATCATCAGTTCCGAATTGGAATGCTGCTGATTCTGGTACAAGAAAATATAACGACGAAAATTTAAATAGTTCTAAAAATTAAACTGACAACTGACTGACTCATCATACCGAACAAGGCCCTATTAAAATTTGAATGCCCAATTTTCGGACACAAGAATCATTTGCCTGAAATAAACTCGTTGTATAAAATCAAAATGTTTGTTTACATAGCTTATCTTATTTATATTTTAACTTAAACTCCACTCAATTAGAATTACAAAAAATAAAAAAAAAAAAAAACAAAAACATAAATACTAAAAAAAAGAGGCTTTAACACATGACTGGACATTGGACAAGGAAATTGTAAATCATGGGAAGATCTTATTCTACATTACATCATACCTATGTAGACAAGAGAAAGTAGGTAGGTATACACTAACATTTTCGATATGACAAAAAATAAAATAACAATAAAAACATTAAACCTAATTGCCATGGAGAGGATTGACCTGGGAATGACCCTTGTCAAACCAAATGCAAAACAAAACAAAACATCAACATTTTTTTTTTTTACTTTTACTTCAACCCTTTCAGTTCAGTCTTTCTTCCTCCTTTAAGATACAAATCACTGTGATATAATCTGCGTGATGGCAGTGGTCTGGTCATATCTTATCGCGAAACAAGGTGAAAGTCCAGAAAACCAAAGGACAAAAAAAAAAAAAAAAAAAAAAAACAAGAAGGGTCCAATAGATGTTGACCCTTTCTCCATATGTCCATCATGGTCATCTTTTGTTACCGAGTGATCTTACCTTTAACGAATTTTCCATCGCGCAGTAATAAAGATCTTGAATTACATGGTTCCTTGCTGCAAGTTATATAATTCAAAACGATGATGGGTATTTTTTTTTTCGTCTTTAAGAAACAATTAGAAACAGTTGATTTGACATGTTAATGACACTTTTACACGCGTTTGCGCGGTTGACCATCTGCGATCGCTGATAGTTAAAAAACCGCGAAGGCAAGTTTTTGGTATTGTTTGACGAGGATGTTGTAAACATTATACGTGTAATTGACATCGTTTGACATCATGTTTTGGTCTTTGAAAAGGGATTGAGTTTTCTTCTATTCTACATTTTGTGGGTAAAGTGACTTATATGGGGGTAAATTAGGTAATGTGAATTTTATAAATGAAAAAATAATAAATTTGGTGACGTGACAGCTCGTGAAGAATCAGGTCCACTATAGTGACTTACTTATAATCTCAACAATTTTTGGTGATTTCGACAGGAATAAAAAAACCTAAAATTTTCTGCTTAAAAGGGACCTACGATTTTTTCCGAGAGGCTAAGGTGAGAGAATCTTTTTCATGACAAGGCTCTTGGAGGATTTGTCAATACCTCGAAAGACGCAGGATCCCTGAAAAAATCACCTCTTCTTAGGTGGCTGGGATTCGATTACAAGATCGCGCCACGGGCTACTACTTTGTAGATTTAATAGTTGCATGAATTTTTTTGTTTAGCTGAAATTTTCACTTTGTATTTTTAAAAAGGTATAAGGAATTTCAAAATACATTTTTATAAGTCGTATAAGGAATTTCAAAATACATTTTCATAAGTCGTTTGGAGCCAATTTTTTCACAAAGTTCTAACGCTAGTAGCGGTACTAGTCCTAAAGTTAGTACTCAAATCAGTATCATCTCATTTCTTTACACAATTTCTAAGCCCCAAACCTTGGTACCGAGTATTAGTTAGGACTCGGTACTAGCTAGCTCCTCAAACTTAGCTAGTACCTGGTTATTATACCAGTTGCCAGTACTCATAACGGTACCAAGTGATTTCTTCACACAAGTACTAAACCCTAGTCCTTTCAAATTTGTAATGTCAAAATATAGTCAAAATCTGAATTAGACCAGTTTTAGACGTATTAAGTTCCTAGTACGGCTTTGTGAACTTAGATCCGGTACTTATAGTGATGTGAAGGAATGCTCAGGTACTAACTTTTCGTTGGGACCGAGTATCAGAGCTAGTCCTCATGGTCTAGCTAAAATGGGTGCTAGGTTGGCTTAGTACTTCTGTGAAGAAATTGGGCGTTAGACTCTCCCAAAGTACCAGTTAAAAATATCGTAGGTAAAGTCTTAAAATGTTTTGGAGGTATAAGTACATTCATAAGATTCTCGAAATAAATTTTTGTTCCCATCAAACCCTGCCGAAGGACCCAAAGCAAATGCAACAATTTATCCATAATTCGCATGAGTAAACCTTTAAAATCAGTCTTGTGGAACTTGAAAAAATAAATTTAGCCCAATTTTAAGATGTAATTACATCCAATTGTTTGATACATATCTGATTGCTGTGCATTTACACGGCAGAGTGGTGGACATATTTTGATTTAGTTCATCAGTCGTCCTATTGAACTTGTAAGAACACATTCAGCTCTCCTTCGTTTCCTTATATCCCGAAATAGAAGACAAAAACGTCGTTAACCCCTTTATAGAGAAGTGAAAGTCTCCCTTAAAACATATAATGTCTTGTTTTACTTCTTCCATCACTCAAAATCAAAAACCGTCACCTACAAAACAAAATGAAATAAAGAAAGTCACACAAGGGTTGTGTCCTCCTTCCTTTTATGTTTTTTTTTTTTAAATTCTGGGTGCTGAAAATGGGTTTTCCCTCAAGTTCCATATCCATAAGTCTAAGCACGATGGCTTTTAATGTTTTCCTTAAGGCACTACAGGAATTTGCCAAAAACGAAAAACCATGATTGGCAGGCAATGGTCTATAATTTACTGATTGCGAATGTTATTATTTGGATTTTATTTCAATGACTTAAGGGAGTCACACAAGGATAATAGAACCTTCATAATTCGATCTTATAATACGAGTATAGGGTGCATTGTGTCGGTATGTTTGTGTTGTTGTTTTATGTTGTTATATAGATTTCAGAGTTGAGGTACCTTTATAGTAGATTTTCCAAGATGTGTGTCAGATGAATTTTTCTTTCATATGAATTATAACGAAAATGGAGTTGATATAATTGCTATACCTTTAGGTACCGACTTTTGTGAAGACAGCGGGAGCTATAAATTTATTATTATAAAACCTTCAGTGAATTTTCTACATATATACTTGGTGTGAAATTGCTGCTCCAGATGTATTTTGAAGGCATGAAAATGGATCTGAGGGATTGAGAATTTTTAAAGACCGCAGCAAATTTAATAATTTTCTTCGAGCTCATCATTGAGACAGTTGAGAAATTTTAAGATCTTCAATCAGATATAACTATTCATTACGATATGAACATAGGTATTTTATTAAAGAACATTATTAGAGCCCTTTGCTGATACGAAATAAACATTTTTATGTTCAACTTAAACGTTCTCATTCTACTTCTTCCTCAGAATTAACTATCAAATATAAGCTCTTAAGTTTTGTTTCACTAAATGGACCTAAATAATATGTGTATTAATTTTAATTTTAGTACAGATTGCGTTTAACTAAAAAGATTGGTTGATTAAACGCACAGTTGACACTATGTCTGTTTGGTAACTCGAAACGTTGTACGACGTAGCACAATTTGCTATCAAATCCCGTCGAAAAAAAATTACAAGTAGCAACTTGTAGCAAGAAGCTGAATTCAATTTCAGCATCTGTCAAAACTAAGGAAAATGGTGGTGCCTTTACATGTCTAATTTCAATATTTTGTTGTTGTTTCTAATGATGCGTTAAGTATAGTTCTTGTGGGCACTCGAACAACCATTTTTAATTTTTTGACACTTTCAACTTTGACAACCTGCGCAATATATTACCCTTAGGGCTTAGATTTGTTGTGATTTAACGATCGTAATTTCGAATTTTTTCGACTTTCTTTCTTTCACTCTCCCTTTATTATGTTTTTTTCTATATTTGGGATAAATAGAGAACTATCGACAAAACGACAACCATTCAATCAACCGATCGTTTTAGTTAGTCTTATATTTATGTAAGTATGTTATCTGCTCTGACGTGATTAAAATGCACGACTGGGTCGCACGAATTTTCTGTTATACGTACGTTCACACTATGGTTTTAAAATTTGAAAATGAACTTTGTTTTTACAAATCTTTATTAAAAAAAAGAATAAATTTAATTTTATAAAAACAAAAAACTTGAATTCTTTCAGACTTCACATATTTCAAAATATTGTTTAATAACAATTTATTAATTAATTTAATAAAAAAATCATACATTATTTTTATCTTCATTTCTACGTGTATATTTTGTATACATTGTTTTATAACAATTCTTAGTTTTAATTATACTTTCCATCTACTAACTTACATTTTTGAAAATAAGCTAACAATTATTTTGGTGGATCAAATATTTCGTTTTTCTAAACACTTTTTTCGTTTTCCGAAACGTTTTCGTGCTTTCCGCAGAGAAGTTTGTGCGTGGTTTCGTATTTGATAAAGTTCATTTCAGAAAACTTGTGCTCTGTGCGGCGAAACGGATAAAAAAGAAGTAGATTTGGCCTTTTTTTGGAAAATTGAAGTAAGTTGAAACAAGAATATTTTATGCCACCTGCTGAAATCATAGTAGGACATATGTAAATATAAGTAATACAGAGCTACACATACATTTGTATGAAACTTCAGTTTAGACTGAAAAATTGTTGAGAAATAAATATAATTTAAAATATATTGATTAAACAACTTTTGAAATTTATTTTACACAAACTATCTGATTTCTTAAATAAATCTCAATTTAGAGAACAAAAAATTTGAAAATCCTTGAAGCGGTTTTTTTAAAAAAATAATTTTTTATACATATGTACATAATATGTACATATGTATATAAAATTTTGTGAACATTTTTAAGAAAACAAAAATGGTATTCAATTTTTCAGTATTTATTAATACGGAATTAAAAAAATTATTTAAAAAAAAAAAACATCTAGGTACCCATTTTCGAAATATCGAATTTTCAATAAAATCATTGTAAATTTTTTTTTTTAAATCCAAAAATTTAATTTTTTGATAATTTTGATATGCAATATTATTTAAACTAGTTAGCGGCTCTTATGTAAAAAATGTCATTAAAATCGGTGCAACAAATAATGAAAACCAAAAAATGGTTTTATGACAGATACCATTTTTAATTGATAAAAAAATTGTAGGTACCTACAGGTATAGGTTCCGTTATTTTTGTTCCTAAAAAAAATGAAAAAAACGGGTTGGGGAATGCCCAAAAAGGCTAAAGGTATCAAGTTTAAAGAAAATTGACCCACCCGTTTAGGCTGGACAGGCGAAAGGACAGACAGATAGAATTTCGACTTCGCTACCATTGTAATGTCAACTTTGATCAAAATCTCGAAAACATTTTTTTTTGATACAAATTTTAGGAATTTTAGAATACGAAATTTTGGGTTTACAGAAATTTAAAGTGCAATATTTTGAAAATTAAATTTTGGCACACACAGAATTCTAGACCCCTAGACTCCAATACAATATTATTCTTTAAGCATTTCATTGTGCTCGTATAAGCCGCCTGGCGTTAGGAAAGCTTTGAATTACTTGCATTCCTCCTTAAGGGAAATTTGATAATAACAGGCTGTCAATTGGGTGGTAAAAACTTTATTTCCCGCTATTTGTGATATTTGCTCCTCTACGGTGGGGGTTGGACAATGCTTCTTTACTGTGACTGAATTCAGAGCAGTCAACGCACATCCGCAATTCTCCATTGGCTTTGTTCACCAGAACTATCGAGGCTGCATGTGGTGAAGCACTCGGGCGGATAATACCGTGTTGGAGTAAATTCTCCACGATCTGAAACAACTTTTTCCCTTTGAGCGAATGGAACTTGATAGCGCTTACCTATATTTGGCTTGTCGGTCGTCACATTTATCTCCATGCATGCATTCTTGCAGCGTCCAATACGAGACACATCTTTGGCAAAACAATCATCATAGCTGGTTTGAAGATCCATTACTGCATGCCGTTGAGTAGCAGCAGTTGGTCAGGTTAAACTTATCTGTAAAAGTCGTTTGCATCTGAAGAACGACAGCTTCTAAGAGCAAGTGTTGATTCTTTCGACACAGGATGTCACGGCACAAAAGTATGGCCTGTGGTAAGAACTGGTCGTTGACTGCAGCTTATCATACGCAAAAAAAAAATGTTTTTTCATTGAATGAAAAACGAAAATTTTTCTAAAACATTTTGAAAACTTTAATATTTTTTTTTTAATTTTGTTATACATAATGGCGCGTATTCATATAGTCGTTTTTAGACCCCAGTTTATCTTACTCTGGAGTTTATCCAATGTTAATTAGATAGGATAAACCCAGTATTTTTTAGAAACATCTTAAACAGTGACTATGAATATGCCCCAATAAGTATCTTCAAAACTTAGCTTGCAATTTAATTTTTTTGGAATAAAATAGCAAGTTCTTAATAAGACACTTGTGTACAACCAAAAATAACGGAATCTTTCGTGTATTTCTTTTACCATTTTTAAATTACTTTACTTTTATAAAAATTGGCTCCAAAGATTTGTCTAGTAAGGCTATCTTTTGGTTTAAAAAAATTGCAAAAAGTGGTTATTAGTGGCAGGAAACTCTCATAGAAGCATTTTTTTATGTTAGATTTTCTAGAAAACGGTTCGACTGATTTTTATATTTTTTTTATGGACAAAGTTTCAAAAAAAATTTTATAACTGGGTACCTACAACAATTTTCAAAAACAATTTTTTAGATTTTCAAAAAAAGTTTCAAATAATTTTTTTTTAATTCAATATTTCGAAAACGACTATTCCGATTTTTATTAAATTTAGCAACAAGCAGGCTTTTAACATAATCTAGGTATAAAACTTTTAACTAAAAATATTCTTAGACACAAAATTAACAGTTCCTTCTATACAATAATTGTTTAACCGTTTAAGAAAATTATATTTTCTCGAAAACTGTTCTTACGATTTTGATTAAAATGTCTATACGTGTACTTATATTAGTAAACGATATACCATTTAACAAACAAATTTTAAATGAAACCATTATTAACAGTAGGTACCTACCTCTTATAGAAACTTTTTTTTATTTTTGTATAAAAGACTTTTCTAATAATTCATAAATAAAAGAGAGCTTTTGAAATAATTATTTGTCAATTAAAAGTCTTCCCAAAGATCTTGTGAATTAAATATTTTTCAATTCAAGAATCCCAAAAGGTATACTGACTTGTGAATTGAACGAAGGCTTAAGTTAAAAAAAGCTTCAGCTTTTGGAACCCTGTACAAAAATTGATAAAAAATTTCACTCTTATGGAAATTGTTTTTTTCTTTAAAATTTTTAAAAAGTTTATTTATTTTATTTAAATTAATTATCATAAATTTTGCGTATGACAATGGTTTCCAATCATACATCATACCATGATCAGAAATGATCATACATGTATGTAGCATACGGTTGGCAGCACAGCACTGCTGATAGGTATTTAACTGACTATCAAAAAATTGGGCCTCAGTCGAATATTGATATCTGAAGTTCCAAGAAAATAAATTAAAAATCATATAAATGTTCGTAAAACATGCAAATTCTTCGTTCCAGTTATAATGACAGTTAAATGTAAAAAATAGTACGAGTACCTATTGTTTCATGGATAAATGCACAACCTGTCTGCTACCATTTTATATTCTTGTTTCATAATGAAACAGACCATAAAGTGAAAACACTATAAAACCTGCGAACAAACACAATACGATATTCATAATCTACACTATATCTTTGGTAGTCGAAATTACTACTCCTTGCAGATCCCCATAACGCTTCGAAAAACTCAAGCCTCTAAGATATGAATTTTTATGCAAATCAAGTGCGGTTTACCATAGTCGCTGCTTGCGATCATACAACTGGAACTAAATTATTCAAAAATATCCTGTCAGGTTGACAGGACTTATTGTTAGTGAAGAGTTGATTTCAATAAAGGTATACTGAAGTGTTCATAAGGTCAGGACTGCCTTTGCACCATGTGTGGTTTCGGTTTTTTAGAACAATGACTCTCATTATATGAATGATACTGTTTTTATTGCAATTTTACTTACTTTCACGCTGACATATGTACAATGTGTTAAGTGAATTGGTAAGAAAAAATAAAAGAAATAAATATATGTACAAAAAAAAAAAAAACAGATCTATAGCAGGTTCGGCGATTGTGTGGGCATCTGGTGTAGCGAATTTTTAATCGAAATCGTTTAATTTTCCTTAAAAACCGTTGACCATAACACGTCGGCCGCGCTCGGCAGATGCTTCGGAACTAATTGAACTATATCCTTCTTGACTTAAATTAAATCTATAACAATCAAACAAAAAATGTGTATACCTTATAAGAGTGTAAGACTTTAAAATCATAGGTATAATTCATTTTATAAACCAAAAAAAAAAATGTCAACAAAAATAAATTCATTGATTTTATTTTTTTTTTGTTCAACCATTTAACCCTCATTAATAATTTATTGTACTTACATAAGACTCGCACTTTATAAACTCAAAATACTCAACTCACCCACAATCTCTCTCAAGTGTTTCTCTCTCAAGATCCTTTTTGATTTATGTTTTATGACGTCTGACGACAGATGTCCCCTGCGGCACATTCATCATGATTGTCATTTGGGATTTTGGCGCGTTCTTATACTTTTTTGTGTCTTGTGTGTGTTTTTCTTTTGGGCAACGGAAGACGAAGAAGTTGAATCCATGTACATATATAAATTGCTCAATACACTCGCCATAAAATCTCTTTGATCCTTCAACATTACCGGGTTATTTATTTTTCTTTTTATTTTTTTTTTGCTAGGAAGAGCCAGCCAGCTGCATTGGAAATATAGAAGAAGAAGAAGTGCTTTGTTGTCAACAAATAAAAAAAAAAAGGATTTGAAGTTGTACGCTGTGCCAAGGATAACGTATTAGGCAAATGTATGCGACGTGCGGTAAACAGTGAAATATGAAGCGTGGGTTGACAACACTTTTGCGGTCAATTATTTCATGGAGTTCTCAAGTGGTGTTCAAGAGGTTTCAATTAGAGGTAAGGTAGGTTATAAGTTAGTTATTCAATTTCAATTTTATATACATAGGAAGAAGGTAAAATGAATTTTGTATCAAAGTAGTTTTTTTTCAAGGTTTCTCTAGAATATTTAGGTAAACAGTTTGAAGCTATTTATAATTTAAATAATTTAAAATTTTGCGATTGAACAACAAATCGTTTATTTACGTCCAGTTTTTTTTTTTTTTTGGGGAGCTCATCCGATATTTTTGAGTCAATTATCTTGAAATAGGTATCTATAACATGGCATGTAGATAACTCACGAATTTGAGGATATATACCTAACTCAATATTAACTGGGGAGATGCTTTTGAAATATTATGCTACAGTAAAAATTAATATTTAGTTCATACGTATTCAGGGTTACCCAACTTAAACATAAGTAAGATTAGAAAAGTTACTAAGCCAATATACACTGAGTCAGTGATTTAATTGATGGAAATTTTCGAAACGAAAAATCTCGAGATTAGATATCGCATATACCTACTTACATATCTATGTTTATCATAATTAAATCTCGAAATGCAAAAGTTAAGTTAAGGACAATAAATGCGGAGGCAGTTGCCCCTCGGTGATAAGACAAATTCAGGGGTGGAATCGTGTAAGGTGATTTGCGATAAGTGACAGTCACATTCAACCAATGCTGTCTGTGCAAGATGATATAACATTTGATACGTAGCTAAAGAGCTATCACATCAAAAATGTGATCGTCATTTTCCAACAAATTTGACGTATCTGCCGCAGTACTACTAGAGTTACCACCAGCCTAAAAAATGTTTACAACTTTTCTGAGTTCTTTTTTTAAATACCTATTCATAAAAACAAAAATAAACATTCTTGACGACCAGATCCTGGAAGATGAAGAAAACATAGGAATAATTTCGAAAAAACGTCATTTTCGTTCCATATTTTTGAAAGCTCATAACAAACGTTTGAAACATTCACTATGGCAACCCTGGTTTTGACATATGTCATTGGAATGTATTCAATTGAATTGAATTAAGTTGAATCACCTTACCCAGACGGTTGATGTGACAATCACATATTACCTTAGCCGATTCCATTCCAGAACTACTCAAAAAAATTCTGCTCGTCACGTGTTGGGATTTATCTTTTTATCTTTGGAAGCTTTAGGCCATATCAACATTATCAAATTTTTTGTTCCTTTCCTTCTCTAATTCTCGTGTAAGGTGGCTCGAGGACCCAAAAACTATTTAAAGTGTTTAGTTAGCACCAAAGGCATGGATGTTGGGCACATTTTTGCCCCTCGTCCATATACTGGCCCTCACAAACTAAAGACGTCCTTACTGTCTCTTCTTTTCTTTGGTCTATATATGATGTCAAGGGATGTTTCACAATCCACCGCATCTCTGTCGAGGAAGCTAAGTATTAGCGGTGTAACGTTCGCGTGAGCCAAAGCGTATCCAAAGGAGTACTCCTTTCCTGGTAACATACGATGGCAGGACCATCCGCTAACTCGATCCATTGATCAAGGCCAAAGACATTGTTTTTTATTTATTTTATTTGTTTTATTTTTGTATGGTTATTTTTCTATTTTAAGTTTTTGTTTTTTGAAAATTGCCCCTACTACCTAAACGGGGATATGGACATCCCCTCCTATACTATTTGTTTCTTCTTTTGACCCGACCTACACACTGTATTGATTTGATGCATATTATGCCAAAGAGCAGTTATTTGTTATTACTTATTAGGGTCTACTAAAACGTCAATTACGTTTTTTTTTTTGGATTTTTACGAATTTCGCCCTCGAGGTCGAAAACTTAGCTTATTCAGGCCAATATCATAAACAACTCAGCAAAAAATCAGAACTACCGGATTTGACGCAAGGTCTGATGTATAAAGTTACTAGATCAAATACATATATCTATATCCTCATTATTTTTCACACTTTTCTTTTTGACAGTAAAAAAAAAAAAAAACAATCGTGAAAATACTGCTAAATTTGACGCTTTATCAAGATTCAAGAATATAGTGAAGAATCCCACTAAATCACATTTCACATTCTTGTTTTTTCGATAAGAGTTAGAATAACAGTTTTTGTTCTGGAAAAAACAGTCGTTAATACATATGGAATTTTTCTTATGGAATCGAAGAGGAAACTCCTTAATCCAAATTCCAAAAAATTGAAAAAAAAAAATGATATAATGGTTTTAAAAAAATCATAGTTTTTAAAGTCGAAAGCGTTAGAAAATAATCAACTACAATATAACCACTTCATTTTTCATTTGACATAATCCCTCTAAAAAAATTGTTGAAATATAAGGAATTGACTGGACTGAGTTTATATTTTTATGGTTTTTGTATTCAAATAAAAGATTTTGAGAGCGATGCTTATGGTTTGAATAAAAGTATTTTTCTGAACTAGTATTTCCAGTACGTCATGCAAAAATCATTAACAATGTCACATCTATGCAATATATTTGTGTCGAATGACCATAACAATGAACCATGCCTGTCATCACCGTAACCCAAGCATCATTAATCTTTCTATACAAAACTCCACCAGCAAGGATAACTTTTTTTTTGACAAAAATAAAAAAAAATTAAAACTAACCACAAAGATGACGAAATGACATAGAACCATGTGATTTGAAAAAAAAAATCATTAGAATCCTTTAAAAAAAACTTGCTTCCTATAACAATCCAAATTACAAGGATATTACCCCACATTTATCTTTCTTTCAAGATTAATCAGAGTGCATTGTAAAAAAAACATCACTGTTTTTTTTTTCTTTACTATGAGGCTCTCTGTATGTTCTTTTTCTTTATTTTTTTTTTGTTTTTTTTTCATTCACATCTTTTCTTATAGTTATTTTAATCTCATAGAGCGATTAATCACACCAAAGGGGCACACAAATCCAGCACAGATTCATAGGTACATATAGAATTGAACTGAATAATTGAAGATTTCGGTCACATAGAACATCATGTCTCCCATTTGAAAATTGGCTAAAGGTGAAAAGATGATGGATTTAAAAAAAGTGACAGTTCTAGAGTAGAGAACCTTTGGTTTTAAGATGGATTGAATGTCTGCCTATACATATATGTATGTAGGGTGAATGAAGCGCCAATTTTCGGGGAATGAAGAAAAATAAAAAAAAAACATACAAGGATGTATTATTCTTACGGAAGGACTGGAAGATTAAAGAATAGCACAAACATCTTACAATTCATACATACCTATAAAAAAAAAGGATGGGTACAATTTTGCTCATCTGTTTTCTGTTGGTTCGGCTGAAACGAGATTGAAGCGTGACGGATTGGGTTCATATCATTACGAAATATTGAGAGCAATGATGTAGTGAACGATGTAGGTTAGGTAACTGGGATTTGTTTTTCAGTGTGTACGATAGGTTTTGATGTGTTATTTCAATCTTGAAATACATCTGTCGTTATAAAGATAAAGAATTTTTATAAAATCAACAAAATATTAAGGATTGCTTTGCAGATATAGAAAATGATATCGTGTGAATTTTGAAATGATTCCATTGCTATTATCATATTCATATATATAGGCTCCTCCTAATAATGATATATCTTTCGATGAAAATCAATGATCACTTTTAAGAGGTATACTATCTTAGAAATCGCTACTAAAAAGGAAGTTTGTCGATTTTTGAGAAGATTGTTTTATTTTTAACATTTTCCTGTTCACCGCGGTGTAAGGTACTGGGTGCGTTTGCGTATTATTTTTTAAAAAAACTGTTGTTTTTACGAAAAAAAAGTGTTATATTCACCCTTGTTCTGATTTCCATTCCAAATCAAATCCGTAAAGAAAATTGATTTTCGCACAGATTTAAATAGGGTCATTGGTCTGAAATTCTCTATAATTTAAAAAAAATGTACCTTGGAATTTCGTCAAAAAAACTGATAAATTTCGAGAAATTCACAAAAAAAAAAACATATTTTATCTCTTTCACCTAAAACAAAACCAAATTTAGGATATTTTTTTTAAAAAAAGTGAAAAAATAACGAAGGTGAAGAAAATTTAGAAAACTACTTCCGTTTTAGTGGAAAGATTGAATATAATTCAACTAATAGGTTCAAGTGACCTCAACTCCATATATTGCGTTTCGCCCAGGTACGACAGTTGGGCTCATAAGTCAGATGCTGTCATACCCTTGAAAGTTATATACTCGATAATTCCGTCATTTTACGTTTTTGGACGGCCACCTTTTTTTTGTAGAAAATAGCATTTATGGTGGGCTTATTTATACCTTTGTAAAGTTTTAAAAGAATTTTATGCAAAAAACGATATTTTCGACTTTTGATTTTGAATAACTTTGAATGGGCGACAGATTGCGATATTGTTATTTTAAAATGCCAAAACAAATAAAAATGCGTTATCAAATCTTCGTTTGAATTTTTTACACAGTAAAAGCACATTTCGCCTGCGAAGGAACTATTTCATTAGTAGTTGATAAGCATGGAACTTAAATGGTAGGTCTTTCATACCAAACCATAAATTCGAAAAAATCGCTTCTCATGAAAAACCTACATGTTCGAAACAAACAAAATTCTGACCTCAGGATTGCTCAATCAGATGGAGCGATTCCCGATATTCTAATTTGAAAATCTTTTAAGGCTGAAAACATACTGGAGCTCCGAGCAGAGCGGAGATGCGAGAAGTGAGCAGAGCGACGAAAACAAACAAATGTGTTCTCAAGAGAGCTCTCATACTGAGGGTTCTAGCAACGAGGTATCAGTTCTCATAAGAAAGCATGTGTTTGTTTTTAACGCTCTGCTCACCTCTCGCAACGCCGCTCTGCTCGCAGCTCCAGTATGTTTTCAGCCTAAAGAATATATTACCTACGTCCTACATACATCATGAAAATATTCTTCTGGCATCAAAAGCATTATTTTTCCCATACAAAATTAATTTTTATTGTCTGATCCTTTTTTTCCAAGTGAATTAGATCATAGGAATTTAGCTGCCAGTCCAACTAATTAACAAAAATGCATGGTGCTTTACAAACATTTGTAACAGGCTGAACTTAGCATTTTATTTTGTACCTTAAAGTCTTGAAACCTAAACTAGTGAAATGCTCCCTCTTCAGTACTTCCAACCGTTTTCACTGTTTTCTAAAAAAAATTGATATATTTTGTTCAGCTTGGAAATCTGATTTCCTTAGACAATTCTTGGACAGTTTATTCAGACAGCCAGTGTCCAAACAGTTGGACATATCTTTATATGTATATAAACGTCTTCTAACAATTTTCTAAATAACATATGTATATATGTATGTATATTCACTGAAACTGTTGAAATATGTCATTTTCGTGAAATTTTGGGATACGTTCAATGAACATTTCATTGAACGTACCTACTTCAGAATAAGTTTGGTCATCCAATTGCAGTGTACCTACAAGTTAGACAATCGATGGAAAATGTTTATAAATAAGGTTTTCGAGTAGAAGAGCTGTCTAAAGTTATAGACATTCTTTGGAATGAGCTTATAAATGAGTCTGATACAGTCTTATTTTTCAAACGTGATCTAATTTTAGAAATAGCCGTTCCAGTTATAAATATTCATTTTAATAAGAAATATTTAAATTAGACAAAGGAATAAGCTGTCTGTCTAAACTTTGGCTAAAGTTAGATTTTATTTTATTAAATACAGCATAATTCCAACTTTTTTGAACTTTCAAACTATATATTAACAAATTCTCTAAACTAGTCAAAAATCTAATGTTTCAGGTTAAAATATCTGCAAGTATAAAGACATACAGGGCAGTTTTAACGATTTAGTAAAAATATGAAAAAACTCATTTTTGAAAATTATTTATCCATTTTTCTTTTTAAACACTTACTAGAAAAAATTTCAAAATTTAAAGTTGAATATTTTTTGGGAGTGCAATAAAGTCGAACTATTAAGTAGGTACAATAAAGCTTAAAATTTGATTTTTGGACTTTATTTCACTGAACCTTTAAATCTATCCCTTCAAAATATTTTGTGAATTTTTCATCTTTTTTTTTGTCTAATATTCCGGGTCACTTCTTTAAAGATCCCGCTTCGATTAAGAAATAAAACTCATGATAAATGAGGAGAATTTTCCTATATTACGGCTTAGTATTATTGTTATTCAAAAGCAAGATTATTTTGAGGAAAAATGTTTCCAAAAGATACAAAAGAATAGAATATAACACACGGTAGGGATCGTGCTGTGGGAAAGTTCAACGAAGGGTCACTAAAGTATGAGGAGACCTTTTCTTATTGATAAAATTTATTAGAAATGCAAAATAATTGTAAAGACATTTAGGTCGAATTTCACCTCAAAATTAGGTAAGAATTTATAATATATAAGATAAGTTTGAAAAGTAATATTCTATTTCATATAGATTTATGGACTTTCTTTCAGAAAATATAGGGAAATATATTTTTACGATGGGTAACCTATTTTATATAAACCTATGTAATACCTATGCAATTTTTGTATTTTTTTTTTCTTTTTGCCAAAAGAAATTCCAATCGAGATAAAGTAATGTGAGCACTGGGATACATAAAACCTTTTTTGTCTACCTTCCTTAAAAAAGGACATAAGGGCGTATTTATGTAGTCGTCTGCTAAACTTTAGTTTAAATTCAAATCAATCGATGAATATATAAAGCTCCAACACCTATTTGTTTCCAAATGGGGTACCTACTGCTTGTTAAAATATATATTTTGGACTATTCGACTTTAGATACCAAAAGCTACAAATATTGGCATGAGATAAATCATAAAACAAATGTTAAAATTAATCTTAAGAAATACCTCTTAATCTTGATTTAAAGAATTTAAATAAATACATTTGGTGTCACGGCAACTCGTGTAAAACTAGGGCCTGGTGACCTATCTCAACCATTCCTAAGTGTGCGTGTTATTGGTAGGAATGGAGAGGACCTACAATATTTTCTGCTGAAACGTAACGGATAAGGTGATAAGCACATTTTCAGGATAAGAGATACTCTTAGAATATTTTTTACTTCCTCGCAAGAGGGTGTAACCTATATGAAAAATATGCCTGTTTTTTTTTTAGTTGTTATATAGGATGGGAATCGAACGTAAAATCTTCGGCGTAACTGTTCCAACGCATTAACCATTACGACACTGGTTACTAAACAAAGTATTTTTATATGTAGAAGAAAATCACCTTTCCCACGAAATTATTATAGGTTGGTACCTACCTTAAAACAGTAGACAATTAGGTATATATATACGACTAATGACATTCACCAAATTGGCCTTAAAAACAAAATACATATCTGATTTTTTTTTCAACATTTTGAAACTCAATCTCAAGTGTATAGAAGCATGACCGTTTTATGAAACTTTATAATTTATTCATATATTTCGAATACGGATATGAAAAAAAAAATCCCATTCAATTTGTTAAATAAAAAAAACAAAATTCCTCCTTAATTCAATTTTAATTATTTCTGCATCATTAACTCTTTAAGTGTTACCGATATTCTCCCTCACTTTTTGATTTCGCTTTTATATACCATCAGGAACCCGCAACAAATTATTATGAAAAGTGTTCATTGTTCAACCCTATTTTTAATACCTAGTCGAATTTTTCGATAAATTTTTTTTTTTTATTGATATTTGATGTTTATGGTTGAATATCATACGTACATATATTTTTGAACATGAATCACAAGAGCCATGGAAATTTGTTGTAAACAACAAAATACCATACATTTATATATGTATAAGTCTTACAGGCTAAATGTAAAATCTTGTAATTTTAAAACCACCACCACGACACGAACTCTTGCTTAGAGAATGAAGAAATTTCAAATGTATTGTTTCCAGGTTATTCTACACCGTTTCGGATTTATTTTCCGAATGCGAATTTTTTTAGCAGGTGACAATGGCACAGTGGATGTATGTGCTTGACTGTTAAATAATAGTTATAGATTTGTGGGTTCGAACACCACTTCAGTCAGAATTCTTTTTCATACACTCGTGGGATTTCATAAGATGATAAACATCTTCAGCTGTATTTATTAGATTTTTGACTATTTAGACAGTGTCTTAATGTTTAGAAATAGTTTGAGATATGCTTTATTTTATTCAATAAAATGCCAAATTAGACAACCGATTCCTTTGTCTAAGCTATAGAAAACGATCCTTACCCCATATTATTCACTCAATTTACCCAGATTAAAACATAAATCCGGATGTATTAACATTGAGTTCGTATAATTTACACCCGGATTTGAGTTTTTATATGGACGAATCGAGTGAATAAAATGGGTTTTAGACACCAATTAAAAATGCAGTCTAAAGTTAGCCAACTTAAATAAGTATTACGATTGATTTTATTCAATTTGTACCCACAAAAATTCTTTCCTTCTATTCCTTTAACTAGTTCCGTAAAATTCAAATTGCATTGAAAAGGCCTTAGGTCTCATAGTTAAAATAAGTTAAAATTATAACTAAAAAACGTCGATGTTCCTTAAATCAATAAATTCATTTTAACTGTCAGATATAATCTAATCACTTGTTCAATGGTGTCAAATAATCTTTCAATTTTTTTTTCAGCAAACTATTGCAAAAACAAAAACCCTTATCCTTAAAACGATATAATACCTTATCTATAGAATTTCATTAACAGTTTGTGGGCAAATTCAAAACACATGGCACACGACACAGGTAGTAGATATAGAGAAACAGAATTGTCTAACGCAAAGAGATTATCCACCTACAATATACAAACAAACAAACAATTACAGATTTTAAACTGTGAGGGTCGTTCTCGTTACTCTTAATAGTTTCTTTGAAAATATTTATTCTACCAAAGAAAATTGAATTGGTATTTCCACAATTTTTCCAATTATTAAACTTTAAACTAAAAATATTGCCACCTAAGGTGTGAAATTCAATGCAGGTGTCTCAGATCTTATTATACTCAGGTATACAATTCCTATATAACATATAAAGTACGGTAGCCTTTTTCGGTGTAAATATTTGGGTTAGGTTCTTACATTTACTAAAATATTAAAATAATAATCTTCAAATGCAAATGCTGTAGGTAGATCTTAAAAAAAAACCTAAACAATGTATACCCCTCTGCCTGAGCTGTTACATGCATTTTAAAACCTATTTTCGATTCCTATTTGACGGGAGCTAAAAATAGCCCAGTCGCTATGTACCTACAAAAAAAAAACTTGACCAGGAAAAAATTCAATACACTTTTCTTTCACCATTCGTAAGGAGCAAGTGTGTAGCTTTTCAGGAAAATGGGGCTGGAGCTTAAGCTGCAATCAGATGCCTCCCAATTTTGAGTAATATTCAGAAATATAAGTTTCCATTAATTTGGCTTCAATCCTTTGTTTAAATTGCTCTAAAAATCCTATCTACTTCCACTAAGTAAGTAGTGTACATTTTGTTATTTTCAATTTTCTCAAAAATTAAAAAAAAAACATTTAAGCATCACGTTTTTAATGTTTGACTAAAAATTGATAAAAATTGATACTACATTTTTTTCTCATTTTTAATTCATTGAAAATGAAACTAAAGCAGCACGAAGGATTCATTATTGAAAATTCCAATATGATCGAGTGTGTACACATCAAACCCTAAAAATGTGAAAATGTTACAAAAAAATGTGAGAATATCAGAAAAAATGTGAAATGTCTGAAAAAATGTATTAAAAATGTGATTCGATTTACATTTTTCAGCTTCTAGCAGCTTTTTTTTTGACAGTTCAGAATTGAAAATTAAAACATATTTCAAAAAACATTTTAAAACTAATTATTAATAAACATTTCGGACAAAATTCAATCGGATATAGTTTTGTGTTGCCGTCAATATAAATTAATCAAATATTGCATCATTAGAAGAGAAAACAAGAAAAGGATTTTTAAAAAAAGTTGACAATTCATATTATTTTTTTTCCCAGATATGTGCTTTTCCTTTCATAAGAACAACATGTTTCCTTTTTACTCTTGGCTGACACTTTAGTATGATTTAATGAGCTAAAAATGAAGAAAAAAAATGTAGTGTCATACGGGCTTTAGAGCATTGAAAACTTAAAACAAAAATATTATACTTAATGGTAAAACATTTGGAAAAAAATAGTTATCAAATTTTTGTTTTAATTTTTTTTCTAAAAATTTTAAGTTTTAGAATTAATTATTCAAAGTATTCACTCAAATATTTTGATTTTAAAACAGAAATAAAGAATGAATTTTTGCCTAAAAAGTGTGCAAAAATGTTCAGCTTGAAATTTTGAACATTTCATTCTTTATGTTCAACTCAATTGAAGTTAAAGTGACCAAAACGACGGAAGATGGCAAAGTTATGTGCATGAAGTTGGCACCGCCATTTTACATTTTCATAAATGAAGTTGCAAATTTTTCGCACGAGTTTTTTTTTTTGTAAAAATTTCGATTGTTTAAAAAAATCAAAGTCATGCTTTTTGTGCTCAGTTTGTTTTGTCAAGTAACAAAGTAACTTTTACGCAGGGTTTCTATGTTAGGACTTGTTTCACAATGTCTGAGTAAAGTTCTGATTTGTTACTAGACACATAAATACTGGCACAGGGTCATAAGTCCACAAACCAAAAAATTATATTTTTGCATTAAAAACCTATTCAAGTCGTCAAAAATAAAAATTTCAAAGTTTTTCTCCTGTGGACTTATGACCCTGTGCCAGTATTTATGTGTCAAGTAGCGTAATCAGAACTTTACTCAGGCATTGTGAAACAGACCCTTAATCTAGTTCAATAGTCTAATTTAAAAATAATTGTAGCCCAAAAACGGAGCCGAAAAAGTAGCTCAAATATTAGCCCAAACCAATAAAAAAAAATTTCTCATAACTTCAATCACAATTTATTTTTATTAAAAAGAACAACGAAAAATAAAACAATTTTATTGTTCATACAAAAAAGGAGAGTTAAGAATATTATCACATTTAACATATTACTTAACTGTTGAAAATCAGTCTATAAATGTGATAGCATCGTCAGAGTTATCGTCATTGTCATCCTCGTGGTCATTGCTATCAAATTGTCTATGTACATACATATGTATGTTTAGGGGGAGAAAAGTGTTTTATTTATATGATTTATTTGTACGAAAAAAAATATCGCCCAAGATGAGATTTGGGATTTTTTAATAAGTATCTGGGAAGTCTGCTTTTATGGCCGAAAAATTTTGCGAAGCTATTAAAGCTTCGATTGGACGGTTTACGCAAATGTCAACGCGTTGACAATTTGATGTCAAAATTACATACATCAAAATTCTGTCGCAAAGTTGTCAAGTTTTGTGATCGTTAACGCAGAATAGGTACCTTCTGTCAATATGCGTTGAAGGCTGTTTTGATACTCGAGTTGACACGAATTTTAATGTCAACGTAATGATTATTTTGTGTGGCTGTCAAAGCAGTTAGGGCATCGTTGACTTACATCTCAATCTAAAGTGTCTGATTTTTCAAAGGCTTGTAACCATCGACATCTTAGCCATCCCATAATAAAATTTGATGGTTTATGGATTGACAGATAGGCAGCAATCTATATATATTGTGATATTTGAAATTCAAATATCACCAAAGTCCTACAATCCATTTTTCAATAGAGAAATATAAAATTTTATACATTTCCAAGTTTTTATAGATTTTTTAATCCATCGGCATCGTATAGCAACTCTTTAATGGAATTTGACAGTAAATAGCTTAGATTGACTTAAAATTTTAACGTTGTGTAATTGTCAACGCGAAAATTGATCAAGGAGTCGAGCCGTTAACCATAATACGCTTTACATTTTGTTATAAATGCCTTTAAATCGATGAAGAGATTGAAGGTGTTGATTTGGAGTTCATGCGTTTTTTTCCCATAGATCTTCGATAATGTGAATATTTGGTCGATAGAGGACCCTTATGGCCTAGGCCAAAAAGGTCTTCCAGGGAATTCATCAAGAATAATTTTCTCCCACCATATTTTTAGAAAATTTTTAACCTTATCAACATAGCACTATTCATATATTAAAATTTCTTAGATGTGTTGTTGATTTTCTCTTACTGACAGTCACTTTGTGGTCCTTCATAAAGCAGATATTCCCTAGGTATGGTTCAATAATAACGACTGAAATATTCATGCATTGTTTCAGGCGCAAAATCTAGGGATGTGGCCAACCTTCTATTTAAAATATTATCGACCTTCAACTCATTTAAAAGCCTCTTTATCAAAGGCCGTCGTCCATTCTAGACTGTAAAAAATCGATCAATATCCATAAATCACAAAAAAAAGTTGTTTAAATTTTTCTGGTCAAAGTATAGTTTTTTTGAAATTTTTCTGAAGTTTTCTAAAACAACATTTATTTAAATTGAATTATTGGTTAAGTCGAGAAGTCAGCAATAAAAAAGATTAAAGTAATAAAACGCCATGAAATTTATCGCACTGTGGCCACAAGTATAACATTAAATTGAATGAAAAGAATCATTATTGTCATGTCCAATTGGTCACCCTCCTATTCTTCAATTATTATTGTTGACAATAATTAAAAACATAAAATGACGGCCAACCAAAAGGATAACCATTAAAAAGCAATATTTACTTTAAACCGCGTTTTTTGGCCGAAGACTAGGTACTTTGGAACACAGAATAATAAATTTACCATCGTTTAATTGGATTAAGAGATCAGAAAACATTTCCTTATCGTAACACATTCATATTGTATCCTTCGGCACCATTTTAGAAAATATGCTTCATAGGCATAGGTATATACCTTTACCTTTATCTGCCTTTCAATCGCCGATACCAGGAAATGGAAAAAAATTGTTTCTGTTTAAATTAAATTTAATTGAAGCAATAACCCTCCATCAGCTTCGGTACAGCATCAGGAAGAAGAAGAAGACGTGGGAATCGACTATTTGTATCCTTTTTTTCTTCTAGGTATATCTAATATTTGTAAGTGGTAGGATCAGACACAACGAATATAGCATTCATGTCAAATTCTTCGTGGTCGAATTGTAGAAAAAGGATTCAATGAGGTGGTAGCCTGATGATATCGCCTTTCTGCTGATTTACATAAATTCTATATATAAGATGAAAAACTTCAGCCTCTCGGGGATGTTTATTTAGTTTAGTTAACGAAAATTTAGATATTCCAAAGCTATCCTTCATGCGATCAAAGCGGATCCGAATTTGTATTCTTTAAAATATCCTTTTATATACCTCACTGAACTTATACATACATATAGGTATGCATTCACGTATAATCACAGTCTCGAGGCTATGATTAGCTGGCTAGAAATAGGCTACCTGAATTTTTAAGACGCATGAGATGAATTCGAAAGGACAAAACAAAAGGTCCTGCAAATGTTTTATTTAAATTTATGTGACATTTATCTTGTGATATTTTGAGACAAGTTTGACATTTTCCCTCAGGCTGTATATAGGTAATATAGTAGAAGGTCCTTTTTTTATACATTTATTTTTTTTTGTCACGAAAACAGTTTTACTGCATCGAGATAGTGCTTTGACGTTAATTGCATGTTTTGAGTTATCTTACGATTTGTTGAAGGAAATTTCCTTTTTTTCTAAGATTTTAATGTGGAAGGCTTAAATTTGGAGTTTGACAATTTGTTCCAAATGAACGAAATACAATAATGAAAGAATGGATAATCAATTTTTTTGTTAAATTTCGGTTTTACAATTTTGGAACAAAAAAAAAATATCTTCCAAATTGGTCCTTTTGAACCGGGGTGCAGGTAATTGAGTAAAATCATCATTGCTTTGATGAGATAGCGAAAATCCTCTCCATAAAAAAGGTTTGTCGTCATATTGTTTTACATTATTGAAAATTTTTGAAAAACTATAGGTAAACTCCTTTTAAAAGATCTTGGTTGATAAACTAAAACATTTTAGTCTAGAAGAAAAGAAATACTTTATTTCAGGTGGGAAAATAGATTTAATGCCGATTTCTACAGTTCACTAATTGATCACTGTCCTTCTCCTTCCTTCTATTCCGTTCAGAAGTCTTGATTTCAACTAAGTAAAATGGGTTTCATTCAGAAATAAGGCGATAAGGCGCCAGTTATAGCTTTCATTGAAAACGATAATTGAACATTTTAATTGTTAATTTTGAGGCAATTTCAAAGCGAAATCAGTGATTATTTTAATTCCAATAAAAAACTGATTACTCAATATTATTTATAGTCAACAAAATAGAATTGAATTTATTTATTTCCATGATTGAACTATACATTATCATTGATTATTGAAATCTTAGAAATCGTTTTGTGTGAAAGGTTGGGTTAAAATGAAATATTTGTTTGACTAGAAATAATAATTAAGTCATCAGCTATTTATTGATATCAAAATAATCACTGATTTCGCTTCTTCAGTGCCTCAAAATTTAAAATTTAAATTTTCAATGATCGTTTTCAATGAAAGCTATAACTGGCGCCTAACTTGTAGATATTGCCGAATAAATAGGGCTTATGTCTTTAGGTACATATAGAAGGTATAGTTCTCTAGAAATTGACATTTAAGTAACACCTATTGGTAAGTCATGATTAATGGTAAAAAATCATGAAACTTGTTCTATATAATTTTATAAATAAGAATTAAAGAAAGCTTACATATTTGTATTGTCAATTATTCTCTTTACTTCCTTATAGAGCAAGAATTGCTTTCGTGTGAAAAAATTAGAGGTTGTATAATAGAAATTAAAACTATGATTGTGCATAAGTCGCAAAAGTGAGTTTCGTCATACCGTCCGTCGGCCTGAGCTTCTATGAGTCTGTATGCGTCCGTGCGTCCACTTTAATATGAACTATACAGCCTAATCGAGTGGAACGTTTTTCGATTTATTCAAATTTGGTCAAACAAGGTTCTAACGATTTATGGTTAAACTTCGAACCTGTTATGACCAAAGCGATTGTAAGAAAACTGCATTTCAGGTTTTTGCCACAAAATTACGTAAAATAGGGTTTTAACGTTTTTTTTTGTTGAGAATTTGTGTTTATAATTAGTTCAAACAACATAAATTTATAAATTTTAAAAATAATTTTTTGTAGCAATAAAAGGAAAACACAGAAAAAGAACAATTATATGATTATCCTGATTTTTTTTGCCACAAAATTAATTAAGTAGGAGACTTAAAACTAGTAAAAAAGTGGATTTTTTTAAGGCAGCTCTGTTTTGAGCTAATTATGAATACAAAAAAAGCTGTTAGAGCTACAAATTTATACTTGGTGAAGAAAAAAATTCGTTTTTTAAACTTAAAATGCAAATAAAAAAGGATCCATAAAAGCTACAAAAAAATGTTTTGCGTAACTAATAAGCATTTAAAAAATAATAGAATTTTGACACCAACAGAATTATTAAGCTTGTTTTTTATGCAAGTCCATATGGATTTAATGAAAATAAAATGAAATAAAAATATAGATCTTAATTTTAAGTTATTTAATATTTATATAGGAAAACAAAATAATTTCCAGGCAATGATCGCCATTTTTTTTGTTTCATAAAAAAATTGTTTTATTCGATGACTCGGATAATTTGGCGTTTCCATAGAAACTATCGATATCAAAATGATAATAAGCGCTGGTAATACAATTTTTATCGAGACTTAAGTTAAGTCCCAAAAATTATCGTTTTTTTTTGACAAATCCATATGGACTTGCAAAAAAAAACACGCCTATTGTTTTTTGAATTTTCGTTTGCTAACTGCAGAATTATTTTAACGGAAACTTGAATATAAAATAAACTATTTGAGCTATAAAATCGAGGTTTTCGCAACTCAAGAGCATTTAAAATGATACAAATTTGGATGTCTAAGCAAACTTAAAAATTCGTATTATTTTAGATTTTTACCGCTAACTTCAGACTTTTTTTAGCAGAAACTTTAATAACTCAGAAATACAAATTTTTCGTTTGCGCAGCAAATTATTTAATTAGCTATACACATTCATTTTTGATTCCGCCAAAGTAAGGAGATCCTGACGCTCAGGAAAAAATTCGAAATTATTTCTTGAAAATTTAGTATTTCTTTTTTTTTTTTAAATTTATTTTGTAACTAACGAAAAAATAGTTAAAAAAAACTGCTAAAACTGCTAAATGTTGAATTCTATACATAATGTTATCTTTGATAACTGATATGATTTGTAAAAATAAATTGAATTTTAGTTACAGATTTTTTTTAAATAAAACAAAAAAAACTACAAGAAACTACCAAAAATCGAAAAAAAAAAATGTGTTTCGTGTAGTCGAATATCTCTACAACAAACACTGATTTCAACTCGAGCTAAATTTATTTTACAGATAATGACGTAGTCAAAAATTGATAAGATTTGTAAATAAAAAATGATTTTTATCTTATTATTGTGGCTTATCATCTTGAAATTATGAAAATTTAGTAAGATAGATTGCAGCATCATTTCCAAAAAAGTCATGTTGAAAATCCCGGTTAGATTAGACCTAAACATAATGTATAGGTATAAACTATATATACTATTCTCCGAAAAAATATAATTTTCGAATTTGAAGTATTGATAAAGTCTTAGTTAATAATCCATGGGGTATAATTAATAATGATATTTTGATTTTCTGGAAAAGATTAAAAAATCCGCCAAATTAGGTGATTTCGCAGGATATTGAAAACAAAGAAAAATGCTAGTAAAAGGACAGAAAGTCTCTTCACAATTTGTCAATTTGAAGCAAGTTTTGAAGATTTCGGTGGCACATTTCGATGACTTGAAAATGTGACTTTTGTGATCACCTGCGGTAGGTACGCCCAAAAGTCGCCTTTTGCTTGTCCGCTGATAATGAAAATATTGGATCAGTCTTTTTCTGCATATAGAGCGTCTCGTTATCGAAAAAACACTGTTAATTTTCAATTAATTGCCCATATTATTTTTGCTATGTATTAGACATATCACTACAATCGTCCCCTATCTCACGAATTAACGTATCTGATTTTTTCACATTTCACAAAAACTCTTTTAAAAGGTGTTGGATCTTGTTAAAACGATTTTTTTCTTCGGGTAGTTTTGTCTTCAAACATTTTCTCCATATATTATATTAAATATTGATTATGCTATTTTTTCAATTAAATTTAACGGGATTTAAGATTATGTTGACGGGATATTTTTCTGGAAGCTGGAAAACGGGATGAAAAGGATAGATACTAGCATTAGTATAATGATTGCATTTGAATGCAAAAAGTCTTCAGTCACTTGTTTCCGACCTCCATCGAACAACTTCTTAAAAAAAAAATTCCATTACACGAGTTAGGTTGTAAACTCATGTACCTAGTCTTCTCAGAGACCATATTATGTGAAAAGGGTCTTACGGTTTTATTCTCAATACTATTTCTCATCAGCAGAATTTACTTTTAAGAATGAAATCCAAGTTCGCAAAAATGTTTGTAAAAGATTTTCGTAAAAGATGTTCGCAAAAATGTTTGTCAAAGTTAAGATTCTTCACCTGTTGTAGCAAAACCGAAAAAAAATGTCATTTTAATATATCGACAATCATACATAGTGTCGAAAAATTCCAAAAAAATATTATTAATGCAAACAAATTTGCAGAATCAGAGCCACCCTTTGGAAGTTTTAGTTCTGGATATTTTACAGAAAAAGACAGAATTCAAAACCTCTTACCATAGATCACCATACAAAATTTGGAAGGTTTTGTAGGATTTCTGAAAAACATGCAAAAACGACTTACGAGGTTCTGCATTTTAGCCATCAATTTACATAGATATATTTATTTCAAATATATAAAACAATAATATTCTGGTATTCCAATTTTATTTTGGATTGATTCAATTTAAAAATATTAAAAAGAAGCTCAAACCTGACTGAGTTTTCAATAAATAAATTTTAAAATAACAAAAAATATATTTTTGAAAATTTGAATATTCAATTTTGTTTGAAAATACCTTTATTTTTATGTAGGTATATTTCTATGGGTTTCTAAAAAATTGTTGCAAAATTATTATTTTTTGGCAAGGGGTTGTCGTATGATTTTTTTCTAAAATCTATACAAAACATTGTCATTTGTCAAATTTTTTGTATGTCGATAAAGGTCAGATAATACTCTTTTCAGCATCTGAAAACTAACGAGACTAGGTTGTGAAAAATAAGTCATCCAAAGATTTTCTAAGGATTTGGCAATTCAGTAAAAGCAATTTGGATGGAAATATTTCGAGAACAACACTTCGTAGGAGCTTTTGGTTTGCAGGTGCGGGAAGAGATTGAAAAGACCTTGCATATCTTGATGAATTTTCTAATTGCTGAAAAAAAGTTTCTTAACAAGCGGTTTGATTTTTTATTAAATCTTTAAAAAAAATGTTCTCATGATTTGACAAAATTTAATATTAATGGAATCTTTTAAACTTTTACTTGGCGCTGAAGACCGTAACCAATTCAGAGGCTTGGTTGAGGAAATATCGCCATCAAAACACTTTTTTTGGGTTGGATCGAAATTCAGTAATATCACTTTCGTTGGAAATATTACGAATGCCAGACCTTGTATAAGCTTTTAGTTTACCGATGAGGATAATAACCCATTCGGAATAAACATTTGACCAGCAACAAATTTAATTGTACACTTTTCTTTAACAATTCGTTTGAGGGAGTTATTAGGAGCATATGGGTAGTTTTTCTGAAAAATCGGGATGGAACTTAAGCCGCCATCTAGGAATTTTCTTAAAAAATTGACTTGAAATAGAAAACAAAATATTTAAAAACAACGGCACCACTTACAGTGCCATGTTATATTTGTTTGGCTTCAATACTTGATTTAAATTGCTCTAAAATTCCTATATCTACTAAAGAAGTAGTAAAGTACATTTTGTTATTTTGCAATTATCTCAAAAACTAGGAAAGAAGACAACCACGTGTTGTTATTGTTTTTTTCGTCGTCGCCACCGAAAACCTTTAGGCTATGATTCTATGTGAAAATCTATACAAAAAAATTGTCAATTTTTGTCAGGACAGAAGGGTCTATAAATTCTCATTCCACAATGAAGTCTGCATCGTCTTAAACGAGGCTTACCAAAAATTCAATGCAAATCCGTCAAAAAATAGCACTATTCGTAAGATAACAAAAAAAGAGGTTGAGACTGAGAGACTTGTCCTTAGTAAATTTTCTAAGCTTCCTTTTTTTCCATTTCTCATATTTTCAAGTTATAAACGAATTTAGGTTTCAATGAATATACTTTTCCGATGAGACAAAGTAAGCCTATACATTCCAATCCGATTGCAGCACTATTGTTGCTTAAAAAAATATTTTTCTATAAAAACTTTCCACTTCTTCAAATCAAATTCTTCAAAAAATAACACAACTTCAGTATTTTTTTTTATTTGTAAGTATATATTTCTTCATTTTGTTTTGTTAAATAAAAATTTCTTTTGCCAATTAAAGCCACATAATTCAAAATTTCTTTTGTCCAAAATTATCTCTTAAAACTAAACAACTTATAAAATAAATTAAATAAAAACAAAAACTTAAGAAGAATAAAAATAAATAAAACTAATAAGCGCATTTTGCTATTTTTCATTATTTAAACAAAAAAATAATTCAACTTAAATAGATTTGACTCCATTATCATCATTATTAACAAAATAAATAAATTCATATGAGTGTTGCGTATATTTACGTTCAAGCTAAACTCTTAGTAAGGAAATAGTTAATTATCCTTCAATTCATTAGGAGAGAAAGTTAATCTTCGCTTTGTATAATTTCCACCATCAAGTGTACAATCTTCGAGATCACTTGATGAATTTCGTCCGCTATCCGGGCTAATATTCCTCAAAGTTTTCATCGTACCTTTTTTCTTAGGTGTGTCTAAGCGATCACCAAAACTTCTTCGTTTTAGCAGTTTTTGGGCGGAATTCTTCACACTTGATTTTAGTTCGGTTAGTTTTCGCTTTCGCCTTACCGCCCGTTGGCGCCTCAATTGACAAGAAGCTACAGCGTCTTGAAAATCCATTGGTGGGGCATGTTTATCAAAAGCCTCTGGGGTTCGAACCTCCCGCTCATTGAAGGCCGCCTTTGGATGTCGAGGTGGTGGATCCTGCTCTTGTTGGTATTTTTCACTCTGTGGATCCCAGAACTCATGAAGATCACTTGCTGGGTCATCAGCTGGAGTATAAGTAGGAGACATCACATGCTGATGAGTCATTTGCTTGGCTTTTGGGATCTTACGATCTTTTCGGGCACTTTCTAGAATTGCATCGATCATGCGTTCCAAGGTTAGATCACCCATTTTCGATGAACTAAGTGATGAATCTTCTTCGACTGGAGGAGCTGAGGTGGACATTTTTGCACGCTTTTCAGCCCTTTGATTTAGATCCTTGAATTCATGGGTAAGATATCTTGGTTTTTCAAAGTAGTTATCGGCTATTCCTATACCCCGGAGAGCCAATATTGGTCCTGGTACTAATTCACATGGTGAATACTCCACACCGAATGTTGGCAGTGTCGATGCATATTGTGGTTTAGGAGGTGTTTCGATTCTCTTTGGTGTCTGAACTGTTGGACTCGAAACAAACTTATCCGGTGTAATATTGCTAAGGTCCTTCAGGGAACCCAACTTTCTTAAAGGACTTGCATTTCGCATACTCAATGGCAAAGGTGTCGATGTCAAATGATTCTCTTTGTCATGTCCCACAAGCAATTTTCTCCTCAGCGAAGAATTATTTGATAATTTCCTACACACTTTCCTCACTGTAGCAGAATTTGCTGGAAGGGAACAACGTCGGCGACTTGAAGATGGAACATCTGCCATTACTGCTGCTGCTGTTTTTGTTGTTGTTGTCGTTGTTATACTCCTACGGCGGATTGTGTAATCTTGATCATGATTTGTGTTGGTGGTGGTTGTGTTTTCTGCAACTGTTGGCAAGTATGACTGCTTATAAGGACCATTCACTGCCCATTTCAGCATTGTGAAGGAGAATCTGCAAGGATACAAACAAAAAAATGGAAATAAATAAATAAAAGTGTGTTGGTAAATAAATTTTTTTTTTTTTCAAAATGAAAATAAACTAAAATCATGTTTGTATTAAATGAAGGAAGAAAGAAATTGAATGAATCTCATATTTCAAAATCGATCAAAAGAAAAAGGATCTTTTTTGAATTGCGTAATGCGTACATATAAGTACAACAAAGATATCTTTAAAGAAAAGTGTCAACGTCTTTAACGATCCAAAAATTTCTAAAGCAGTATAGGTACCTATGTATACCTACATACATACATATATCTAACTGATATATATACATATAGTCCAGGTGTGTTGCTTCTTTTATTTCTGAATATAAAAAGACACTTTTTTATTATTGTTTTGTGATCCTGTTCCTGTCTAACGGTTAACGCAAATAATTTTTTTTTTTGCAATTTTTTTTTTCGTTTAAATTTACATAAGGAATTTAAATAATACCTATTTACCTACACAGTACATATATGAACACACAACAACAAGGCTCATGGTAAGAATGTGTCGTCTTTTTTTTCTCAATGTAACAGGAAAAGGTATTGAAGATATTTTAAAAAAAGGAACTTATCTCTCTGTGTCTCTTAGAAAAATTTTTAAATTATTTTTAATCACTCATTCGATCGAAGAGAAGGGATGAAAAGAAAATAAACAAAGGTACGTTAGGTATAGGTATATATTGTCAAAGAGTTGGTTGAAATTATCGCAACTCAAAGTGCCGCTCTGATAATATTTGAAGAGCAAATAGTTTTGTCAAAAATTCTTCACTTGATACATTCCTATACTTATCTTCAATAAAAATTACTTAGATTCTTTTTAATTCAATTTTCCCAAAGAGGCAGTGTCAACAAATGCCTTCCCCAAAATGGTTTTTTTCAGGAATATATCCCAAATAGTTTATTGTACAGAACTAATTAACTCTTCCCATTGGTGGTTATTTTTATGAAAAAAAGTATGTTAATCATTTTTGTAGCTAATTTTCTAAGCTACAAATTAGTCCTTAACATTTTTTCTTTACAACTTATCATTTGGAAGTTATTCGAGAAAAACCATTTTGGGGGCGTTCAACCCCCCTTAAAATTGTTAGCGGCGCTCATATCGATGGGGACTTTTGACAGTTTTCACGTTTGAATAAAAATATTTTTTTGTAGCAATAAAATATAAACCAAGTCGAAACATTTGTGTAACGTTTGAGACATTTACCACTTTATCAATCAACTACACAAGAATCCAGTTTGCATTTACTTCAAATTACAAATTACCTCTCTCCAAATTGCAGAAAAATATGAGTGTCACACCCGTAACAAAAATGTGATTTTGTTGTTGTGATTTACAAATGAATTTTTACTATCAAACTGATAATTCGGGGAAGTAAATAAAAATATTGTGAACTGTAATTTCACAAAATTTCATTAATTTACTAACATGAACAACATTTAATGTTCCATTCGCAAATCACTGTTTTTCTCAAATATTCGATTAGGTAGGTACTTGAATGGAAATTTTGTTGATAGGTTTTTTTGGATTCGTGAAAGTTTCCAAATACGATAAAATACGTCGTAATACTGAATAATACTTCATATAAATTTAGAAAAAACAGAAGAAATCACCACGTCTAATTTTGTTTTCGTTTTACGTCAATTCCACTTGAATAAGTAAACTAAATTGTTAATGTGACCTAGCGAAGCATGAAAATAAGTACAATTAGCAAGCAAAACAAACATTTTTCACCTAAATATTTTTATTTTTGTTTAAATGTGGAAAATGTGTGTTTGTTTTTCCAAACTGGCTATTCACACATAAATTCCCTTATTTTTTCTTTGAACAAAATTCTACTTTTTCCTTAACTCGAATGTCCTTATTTCATTTAATTTTTTTTATAATTTCTTTGAACTTGTCCACAATCTTTTATTTCTTTGGAAAATTGAAAAAAATAAACGTATTTTCGAAAGGAATTGAAAAAATTACTCAACCATGTTCCCTATACTATATACGGTATACCTAACCTACATACAAGGACTATTGATATAAGAAGGGCATAATATAGTTATAAAGGTAAACTATTTTGTTATTTTTTTCTATTTCTTTAACCAAACAATATGGGTCAATGTTAGCTTGATAACTACAATATAAACAACAATTCTGATGGGATACAGGAAACACACACATACTAACACATACATACATATACCCGCAAAGAATATCAGTTTTGTCAAATTTTTTGATTTGTTTCTGTTAAAAATTTATAATGTTAGGTTTTTTTTGTATGTCCCTTACCCAAGATAACAGAGGGAAAAAACATACATATTTTATATATATCAAGCAACTGGTCGAAAATATGAAATTCAACCAAGCTGAAAACATGTTCCAAAACGGGATAGAGGTAAGGTATAGAGTCCTTTTTTTTCAAAAATAAAAAAAAGGGATACAATCACAGAAAGTGGGCATGAGTCAGAAAAAGAAAGAAGGATATGAAAATTATCTTATATTCAACCGTGAAAATTTTACTTATACGTTTTATCAATGTCAAGAAACTATTTGTCAAGATAAAAAAGCAAAAAAGAAGCGGGTCCTGTGTCCTATGTCCTGTGTCTTGTTGTTTTTATTTTTTTTTATTTTTATTAATTCTTATTTTTGACAAACTTCGAAGGGGTGAACTTGTTTTTTTTTAAGGTTTTCTTTCGAATTTGGAAATATGAATTTTGAGGGTGCGAAAATTTAATTCTGTAATTTAAGACAGAATGAAATAAAATATTTATATATGAAATTTGATACTATTCTGTTTGTGTCTATTAATTAAATAAATTAATTAGATTTAAAACTGTAAGATAAAAATAGGATTGTTGCAATTAGTTTAGACTTCACAGGTGTAAGAAGTTTAGAGCCTTTTTTAAAATTCTTGTTCTAGGAAATTTATCCTCCAGCTAAATTTCATTAAAGGTTCTAGCTCTATGTACACTCGGATAGATGCACATTTAGAGAGACAAGAACGGTATGACGAAAAACTTCTTTGTTTAACTTTTTTTCATCATTGCAATTGTAAGCTTGACTTAAATATCAATTGAAGGTTTGAATGAAACAACAACACTTGGGTGAGCCAATTTTTGAAGTAAAACTTCTTTTGCGGCATGGGGGTAAAAAATTTTTCTATGGAGCTGTCAGTGACATGTCAAACCGACATACAAATTCCCGTCACGAATTACAAAATTCAGCGTCACGATATTATATTTTCGTTAAATGCAATGGTTCGTGCATTTAATATATTCGTTAAGATGGTTAGTGAATTCGAGTAAGGGTTTTTTGTGGGAAGAATTTTATTTCTGAGGATTTTTTGAAGTAAAACTTTTGAAGTAAAACTTCTTTTGCGGCATGGGGGTAAAAAATTTTTCTATGGAGCTGTCAGTGACATGTCAAACCGACATACAAATTCCCGTCACGAATTACAAAATTCAGCGTCACGATTTTGCAACGGTTCTGAGTTTCAAATCGGGTGCTCTGAGTGGTAGGACCTGAAAAATACTTGCCCTGCTGTCGTGAAAGAAGTTTTACTTCTAGCGCGTGTACATAAGTACGCACACTCTTTTTTTTTATAGGCTGAAGTTATAACTTTTTCACGATTGCCACGCCGATCATCAGACTCCTTTTAGTGGCGCTTGGTCTATTTGTCCAATTTTAATTCAATTATTTTCTACAAGGTGGCGCAAAAGTTGTGACCCTGTCGGAAGATGCTATAATTTTTGCAAAATTATTCCGCGTTCTTTAACGGTGCTCACATTGAATTTTCTCCTCTGAAATTTTTTGACAAATGTCAAAGTAGAATTGACATTTGCCGCCATTTGTAAACTTTTGCGCCACCTTGTATAAGAAACCAATACCTACTTAGCATATACCTACAGCAGGTATGAAATTGAAATCCTTGATATCTAGGTACATAGATATCTTAACACTTTTAATATACCTATTTAGGTTTTTTTTTTTAGGTGTACCTTACCTACCTACTTAACTTATGTATATCTATCTATTGAAGTAAAGTGGTGTTTCATTGAAACCCTATAACGTACAACGTATATTCTGTGTGAAACATAATGAGATTTTAAAGTCTCATTTGAATGCAAAATAAGGGTCGCTAAAAATATAGCAACAATAGATAGGTACATTTCTTCGCGAAAATCCTGAGACACTCAACAAGTTTTTTTTTCTTGTTCGACTTGAAGTTTAAATCAACAAAATCAAGCTCCTATATGAAGATACAAATATACGTATAACGTAGGTACCTAACTGAATCATGTTGTTCTCTAAAGATACCTAAACCAGTTGATCCAGTTTAACTTAGAGACATCTCACGTACGAGACAGATAAACGTTATTATAAGTAGTTAGAAATCCTTGCCAAAAATCACACCGCCAATTTAAAAAAAAGTTTCATCATCTGCCAATCAAGAAAGAAAAAAAATCCGCGTAATTTGTGCGGCTGCAAACAAACAGCCCAGAAGAACTTTTCTCAGGATCAACGATTAAAAAAAAAGAAGAAGAAAAAAAAATGTCTTCTGATTTTTCATTCTTTTGTAGGTATACGTACGTACGAATACTTGTATACTTTAGAAAACTGGATCAGCTGGATATCGCGAAACAAAACACAAATAATGTCCTCTGGGTATTTTTTGCAAACAACAACTCACGCAGAATTAATAAATGAAAGACTGTGTATCGGAACTCGGAAGGAGAACTACATACACAAAATATATACTAGGAACGGAAGTACACCCAAAAGAATGAGAAATGAGGCGTCACCATATCACCAAGGATTTATAGGTATGTTTGCCAATTTACAAAGGAATGTGAATAATTTCGTGTGGACCTAGTAGGCCCTATCTTACTTGTGTATATAAGGAACTGGATTTCTCGCCTGTTCGCTAATATAAAAGAATTAATTTCCCGCCAAAATATTCGTTGTAATTCTGGTGTTCGATTTAGCGTGAAGCTTTCAAGGTAAAGGTTATTAACAAAAAAAAAAGAACAAATAAAAAAAAATCCAAGACTATTCAAATAACAAAGTCCACAACTTTTAAAGGGTCGGTTGATCGGTCTTCACCAAATCGTGACTATTTTATTTTTTTTGTGAATAATTTTTGCTGTTCGATTTTTTTCTTTATTTTTTCGAGTTTAATGGTCAGAATTTTATTCGGTTATTTCCAGCTCATTTAGCGCCAGCCAGGAGCGACAAGCAGGAACGCGATATAGCCCAGCCAATACTCATTCGTACAATGTTATAGGTACCTTGCCTATGTTATATGTATGTTCTTTTTGTTTGCAGCATAGGAAAAAAACCGCAGAAATGCAGATTTAATGGGCTTTGAAGTGAGTTTTAGAAGTGGGTATAAGTGTTTGGTTGGTTTTATTTTTATTATTTTTTTTATTTTGAAGTGCTGGCGCGTACCTACTTTAAATGGAGAGATCTGTGGAAAAAAGTGTGCATTTAGGTATATATGGGCTAAATGTTAAGGTTTTTTGAAACCAGAGGATAATGGCTATCGTTGTGAATATGTTTTTTTTGTTAATTTGTTAGGTCAAGATCAATGAAGTGTACAAATTATGAGTATGAAATGAACATAGGACATATGTATGTACATATATGCGTAAAGGTATTGGAAATGATTTTAGGTACGGTAGGAAGTTTATGTTAAAATAACGAGTATATTATTCAATTTAATGTCAATTTGAAATTTGTTCGATATTGACGAATTTTTTTTATACTTTCAGGCAACATTTAACGAGGAGCTTTGAAACTGTACCAAAAAATTACAAGAAGACACACATAAGTAATATGTATAGACCAAGAACTGTTATCAAATTTTGGAAGAGTGGAAAGATAACAAAAACGTGAGTACCTGTATGTATGTACTATATATGTAATAGGGTTGATTTACACATACGCAATATAGATATGTACATAAATATACCTACTTCGTAATATCGAATACCTTAAAGTCTAGCGGATATTTGGGGATTCAAAATAACGATTTTTGTAATTTTTTCATAAATTTATATATAAATTTTTCCATACAAAATTCCAAAAATACAAAAATATATTCAATATTTTTTTACCCAATAATTAAAGAATCCAATATACATATTTTTAAGTGGGTAAATATTGTTTAAAAAATTTAAATTAATTTTTTTTGTAAAAATTGAAAATTCAGTTAACACAGCTAGATTAATTATTTACTAGTCTTTTTAACGATAGTGTCCTTTGAAGCTTAAATAATATTTGTTTTCATATACATATTTCGAACCCTTTGAGCATGGGCATACAAATTCGAAGGACAACTTATCCTATAAGTACTTCAAACTTTACGCTTGGTGACTGAAGAGGCTTTACGCCCAATTATTTTTAGCTGGTGTGTCGCGACGAATACCTATACATATAGGAACAGGTTGCCACACATTTTGTGGTTGTCTATTGAAACATACGTGAGCTACACACAAGCAGCAACCGAGCGTAGTAGAATTTTTTCATGTCAAATCGAGCGAATTTGTAAAAAAAAAATTGAAAATGACAATAAGCCCAATATTACGTATTGCAATACCTTTGAAAGTTTTGAATTTTTTCATAATTTTTATACTTAGTCGGTGATTAAAAATGATTCTATAAGAAGGTTTTTGTAATAATACAAATTCTATATACTATCTACTGAAATACATCAGCCGAGTAGAAGACTTAGCACTATTTTATTTGGACTTGTTGAATTATTGATTCAAAATAGCTTTTAACGGCCTTTAGTCCTACAAAAATTTGGCGTTTCGTCCCGGCGATCTCACTTGGACTCATGAGTTGACTAGTGAGGGCCTTTGTCAATACGCAATTTTTAAAATAGTGCTAAGTCTAATACCTAGGTAGGCGATGTTGAAAAAAATCACCAAACTAAACCAACCTAGCAAAAGGAGTTAGAAAAAAAATTACATAAGTGTGGTGGTGTTATAAAATTGGGAGTGGAACCAGCGACTGCCAAACTAAAATCTTTAAAGACGACAACACTCGCAAACACAAAATTTTGCATTATCATAACCCGCACTTTTATTAATAAATAAATTTTATTTAAATGCTCCTAGGAACCTATTGCGAAAATTGGATTTAATAGATTTTTTAATTACGAGATTTCGATAATGCGACTTTCAATCGCATTATTAAAAAATTCAACTTCATTGAATGTCAAAATAACCCTATTAGCCTAACATTACAAACTTTTACTTTTAGTCTATCACCCCCCCCCCCCCCCCTCTGTTTTCCTGTAACATTTGAAAGTTCATTTTCTTCGTTATGTTAAATTTCGACTTTGAAATTTTACTCCTAACGTACCCAAAGAACTTTCACAAATTTATTTAAATTTGGTTAAAATCGGTTGACCCTTTTAAGAGAAAATTTGAACAATTATATTCTTTTCTATGTCATACCTATCTATCTGCTCATTTTTTCACTTATATATACCTATATACCTATCTACTTTTTTTAGGGCAAAATCACCTATACCTACTGATTGTATTGACCAAAGTTATTTTGGAAACTATGAGAACCCCATAACCTACCACTGGAGGAATTTCCATGTCCAAGAGACAGTAAGTACGTATCCATAATTATTAAGTTAGAAAATCAATTCGACGGACTCGATAATTTGACAGAAAAAAAGGTCCAATACCTATTTTTCGGTTTCTATCTCATATACGGATGAGTATACCTATTTCCATTCTTCTCTTAAATGTTGAGTCCATATTGCTTGCATGTGAAATTTGAATTACCTACCCACATTAATTATAAAGCCTCTTTCATTACACCTTTCAAAGCTACAAGTGATCTCTTTAACCATAAATTATGTCCACAACTATTTTACATAAAAAGAATAGGTATTTCCCACAGAAAATTTAAACATGCATATTATAAAAGGTGCTCGTTCGGGTACCTTTAACTAACTAACGAAACTGCCGTAACTCTTGTGGGGATATTTTTTATTTATTAATATTTTAATCAAAAAAATAGATAGGTATAACAGGGGTTGATGTTTTCCATATTTCTACTTCAGGACAAAAAATTATTTTTTGAAAGTCATAGGTATGTAGGTACCTATAAGGGAGGATGTAAAATTGTATACAACTTCCCACACTAACGGAAGGGCGAACATTTTTTTTTATTTGAATAGGTATCTAACCCAGGCACTCCCGTTAAGTAATAGTTTGATATCATACCAACATTCTTTGCTAAGAATTAATAGGTAGGCATAAATTGTAGGGGTTGAAATTAGAGGGTTCACTTCATATGCAAAGAGAAAAAAAAAAAGAGAAACTCACCTTTTTTATGATTAGAAAAAAAAAGATAATCCAAAAATTGTTCGAAAATTTTATTTTGTTCAAAAACACTCACTAAATTTTATTTTCTTTTTTCACAAAATTCACAATATCCAATGTAAAATTAGGTATGGGCTTAAGTATTTTTTTTTGTTTCCACTGATTTCGTCAAAAATTATTCTTGTGTCTCGTCACTTCTGGAGAATAAAATTATAAAGTTCACTTCTTGCCACGATAGATATGAAATATCATCAAAAAATATAAAAATTTAAGAAAATATAAAGAGAATTCACCGCGCAGATTTAAACACATCCGTCCCGCAGAACATACGAAAGGTGAATGATTGAAGAACTCATTTCAGTTTGGCTACTGTTTGTCTGGTTGGTAGGAACTAGGAAGTTGAGAAAGAAACGAATGATGAAGTAAAATACAGAGAAAAAAAATTGAATGCAGTTGATCGTTTTTCATCCTTTTCGAAATTCGAATAACGGAAGGAGAGAGAAGATATTTTTCTCATTTCACAGACGACACACACATTCATAGAATTCTCTCACAAATTGAAATAAAATTGAATGCAATGTGAATGTGTGCTTCTAACTGTACATGTACACACGCTATGACACAAATATATGTATAGATGTCCTTTTTGGTCCTTTTGCCTCATTTTTGTGCTCTCTTCTTGTTGCATTTTCAAATCAACACAAGAAACATAAATAAAATTTGCCCGCCAATTGGGTTCAAATTTTAATTCTTTCATTCTTGAATTTTTGACTCGTGTCCACTATACGAGACCAGGGCCAGGGCCACTGCTGGTAACGGTAAGATTGCACAAGGAAAGCGACCATACATCGTGTTTTTATGTGTAGGTATAGGTGATAAGGATCTTTTAACATCTTCTTTGTTCGATTTCTTTTATCCTTATTATTATTGTTTTGTTGTTTATAAATTTGGTTTAATGTTATATCGTAGGTGTGTGGAAGCACCACCACCCGCACGTGTTTAAATTTTGTTTTTGTTGTTCGTTGTTATGCAGAATGCCAGCCCTAGACAAGGGAATAGGTATAACAAGAAGGAAAACCGACAGACAACACCAGCATTGTTGAAGGATTGTCTGGCGGACTTTTGATGAGTGTTATGCGGGATTAACGTTTAGGTTGAACAGGTGGATGCCTATCACTATTAAATTAATTGGTTTCGACTAATTTTGAAATAAGGTTGGTTGGTTCTTGCCTAAAGTAAAAGGAATAAAAAAGAACGAACAAATTGTAAGAAAACGTAAAGAAGAATTTTATAAGGTGATGGGCTGTTAAAAAATGTCATGGACTTGTTTTATTGTTATTTGTAATAGCGTTTCGATTAGTAGTCCAGAATCTTTCGGAATGCTTCTGGATGCTTTTGATAAACGTTTCTATTGCCTTGACATTTATAATGACCGTATTTATTCATTTATGCGGTTATTTAAACGCTTAAAATATTTTAAATATTTTGTATAATTACATGACCAAGTTCTAAATACGTAGTTCAAACAATCGGTACCTATTGCATTTAAAAACTGTAAAAATCATATTTGATTTCTCTAGCTACATAATATAAATCAAGTACCTACCTATTTATTTTATGTTAATCCCCTAGAGGAGAAATTCGTCTTTTTCTTTTTTTTCTATCTCATCTAAAACGGGTTTTTGTTTTTAATTTTCTTGAAAACAGCTACAACGATTATAGGTATTTCAGAAAACTGCATAACGAAAATAAGATTTTAGAAGTTTTTTTCAGAAAATTGTCCTATTGTTCTACCCATTTTGTTAAAATTTTTTTAATCTAGCGCCTTTAAATAGTTAAAACAATATTGCATTTAAAAATTTAGAAAATTAAAAAAAAACAAAACCTACCTATGGATACCTAATTTTGCATATTTCAACATAAGTATAAGATCATTACTATCTTAAACATGTTAAGGGTCTATGTATAGTAGATACCGTAGCTATAGTTTTTAACCTTAAGAGCAAAAAAAAAAAAAAAAAATAAAGTAGGTAGGTATAGGTAGGTACTGAATTTCTCATCGACTTTTTCACTATAAATAACATTTAATGTTATTTGAGATCACTTAATATGGTATTACTTTTCTGTGTAGAATATTATTTTTCAAAATTAGGAAATTTACCATCAACTTTTGCATTTTGAAAAGTGAAAATATCATACAGGCCTTTTCCTAATACCTAAATAAGTGTATTTTCATGATTTTTATTATGTACTTTTAAAGCCCAAAATATTTTAAATTCATAAATTACATATATTAGTATATTATTAAAAAAAGCTATTGAAAGCAAAAAAACTATTTTTCTAATTTCGAAAAACATTTCAATTTGCAAATACATAAATTAAAACGTAAACCAATATACAGGCCAACAAATACCGATAGGAAAATTGGATGGATCCGAGCGTTGTCCCTACTACAATTGTAGAGTTTTTGCTAAAATATTCGTAAGACACTACAATTTCAAAATTTCAGAAATTAAAAACATTAAAAATGATATAGGACATTGTGTAAAAAAAAGATTTTGAAACTTGACACTGATGGATCAACAAATATCTATCAAAAAACACAGGTTGTTCAACCTTCCATGATGGTGAATTGCCTTAGACTTACACTAGATACTGACCCTTGACCAACTCACAACAAATTTGAGAGGTATTGCCAAACCCAAAGAAGCTATAGATTGCATTATAGGTTTTTCTATCTCGACAGCTCTTACAACCTACATTAATCATTAAACGAAGGAATCCCACTTATAGTAACTTCACCTGCTATACGAGTTCCTTCATTATGTGAATGCGTCAATTATCAAGAAGATGAATTACTTTTTCTTATTCCTGTTATCAATATAACTTCAAAGCAGAATGAACATTTTCTTTTTTAACAACCGCAAAAGTATCATCAACGTAACGCCACCATATGCGTGGCTTTTATTGCCATAAAAGCCATCAAAAAACATCTTGTTCATAAAGCAGTCTCGAATGAACACATAAACGCATATATTAATGCAATTGAAAAATGAATGACACATAATTCGTTTCAATTTAGAAATCAGTTTTACAGCAATAATTTTGGATGCAGTATGGGAAACAGTCTATCACCTTTGGTCGCAGAAGCGTTTATGTCCAACTTTGAAACCGATTTGGAAAAAGAAGGCCTCCTACCACGCATATGTTGGCGTTACGTTGATGATACTTTTGCGGTTGTTAAAAAAGAAAATGTTGAATCGGTTTTGAACACCTTGAACAGTAGATATGAAAGCATTAAATTTACATATGAACTAGAGTCAGAAATTACTAAAAAAATTATTATTTTTTTTTGTTGTTGTTTATTAAAAAATTATTTTAATTTTTTTAAATGCTATTTAAAAGAACCAGAATTTAAAACTGTAACAAAATTACTGCCAGTCATATACGAGATATACGGACCAACGAACGGTATTCCAAAAACCATTTCGTTATGTTAAGTTTGATTAATATCTCGATTTTTTTAAACGAACCCAATCTTTTAGAGCAATTAGTAACAAATTGATAAAATTAATTTATTTTTTTATAATCACGTCAAAAATTTTCTGACATATTGTCATTCACGTTTCTCCTTTAAATTATTTGAATACACCTATGAGTAACTAGGCCTTTTTAATTTTCAAAAAAAAATAATAACCACTTACAATAACATTTGTGTTTCTTGAAGCCAGGAATCCATTCTTCAATCCTGTTTTTAAATCAAATTATTTAAATGAATACTTACTTTTTGGAAAATTAATTTTCAAACTTAAGAAAAAACATTTTTTTTTTTATTTTAGAACTAGTTTTTTCCAAATTTTACTTTAATGAGTTTTATTTTTTCTTTTAGTATTCAATGCCCTTATCAATTTTAAGTCAAACGCTAAGAACAAGATGCTAAAATGTTTTATAGTTTTTTAGAAAATTTAAAATAACAAAATGTACTTTACTACTTACTAAGTGAAAAAAGGATTTTTAGAGCAATTAAAAGAAGCGATAGAGCCAAATTATTTTTTATTAATTATTATTTCTGATATTTCTCAAAAACTACAAGAGATCTTAGCATTTGACTAAAAATAAATGAAATAATTAAAAATATTTAAAAAAAATAGTCCTTATCTTATAACGTAAAATTTTGAAAAAATAGTTCCAAAATTTTTTCGTGTCAAGATTTTGAATCCAAAAATTAATTTTCCAAAATTATTCACTTGAAAATGTGATTCAAAAACATAATTGAAGAATGTATTTCTGGCTTTGGAAAAAGTTGTAACATGCATAACTTTGTAAATGTTGTCGTTGTTTTTAAATATTTGTTTTTTTTTTTTTTATTTTAAGTTATTTTTTTTTGGAAAATCCAAGATGGTGACTTCTCCAGCTTGATTTTCCCAAAAAAAACTACAAATATGCTTCTTATAACCCCCTCTAACGAATAGTTAAAGAAAAGTGTACAATTAAATTTTTTTCCCGGTCAGGACTGGGCTATACTAGGTATCTATCGAATTCAGTTGCATTTCATTGAACAATTGTAATAGTAACGACATCAACAACTTCTTACGTCTGAAATGCTATAAAAATGCTGAATGACAAAACACAAGTATGAAACCCCAAACATATCATACACATTCTGAGTCTCGTTTTTTGTTATTTCTTGTAATAAATTTTGATACCTTGTTTTATGGGACAAAAATGTGAATGGGCAAATGAATGTAAATGCCACTTCATTAACACAAAAAATAACCATTCAAAACCAAACATATTAAACCTACATATTATCCCATTTTTGTCTGCGAAATGGCACACAAAACGAATTCTTAATGAAAAGGGTTATTAACTGATTATTAAAATGATAGATTGATCATTCAAGTGTATACATGCCAAAAAAAAAACAAAAAAAATATGGGCTCTTTTTTTTAACCCATATAAATCACACGGATCCTCTCAGCAGCCACTTAACCCCTTGTCCTCCTATAAACATCAGAAAAAGAAAAAAATAACACATACAAAAAAAAACCCTTTAAAAAAGGGTAAAATCGCACAAAAAAAGACAAAAAAAAAATAACAACAACCTTTGACTAACTTACAATGGGAATACGATCAAAGTTCGATAAATTTTTGTGTATAAATAAGGGTGCAACGCAATGCGCAACGACCGAGAGACGGTCGGTGCAAGTGAAGTGAATCTACTTTTGTTGTCACATTTTTGTCGGGCTTTTGCGCTCTAATGAGTCTTCTGATGGGATGGAACTGATAAGTCATTCGTATATGCGTATATTAGATCTTACAATCAAGATTAAAATGAAGAAAAAAATTAAATTACCAAAAAAATAAGTAAACCTAACTAATTTCAGTTTAATTTGCCTAAAAGACATCAGAAATACAAGGTCATGTTGATTGTTACGTATTTAGTTACGTTACCTTGGTGCTTCTTTTAGAAAATAATTCTTGTTCATATCATATCATTATATTGCTACTTTTGGCTTCTTTACTACAACCGCACTGCTTTGTATAGATATGTTCGTCAACCAACTAGAAAATTACTTTCATTGTTACAGAACTATCAAATAAACCTTATAGAAAGCGAGGACCTTTGGAGCCTAAACAAATACATATCACAAAACGCACTACTGAGTCTCAAATTAATTTTATGGTTTATATTTAGAAAATAAATTGGAAAACAATCATTTATAAATAACTATAAATTTCTAAGAAGGTTTGGTACAAAGTTAGATCCACTGGAAGAGGATCCAGGGTTGGAAACAGAGTTCAGAAAATATTTTTCTAATTAAATTATGATTATGGAATCCGCAAAATTTGACTTCCGAAGAGTCGGAAATTTTTCACAATTAATTGTAAAATATTTTAATTTTTCTTTATCAACAACACTTTTGGTGCAGATATGAAAATCAAATGCAGATTGGATGGTCTTTGGATTCACAGATTCTTTTGTCGGCGAATGTGACAAAAGTGTAAGTCTGGTTCCCGCCACCGGATTTGATAACAGACGTGATTGATTTCAATAATTCTTCATACAAAAAACTATTAATTTGTATATCCGAAATATGTATTTGAACATCAAAGTAACATAATGTTTTTGGTTAGGTAGCAACAACCATCATCATTTTTCAAAACCTTCTTTCAGTTATTAACATTAAATATAATTTATTTTTTATTTGAAATCCATTAGAAGGCGCGCAAAAGATTTAACAAAGCGTCCATCATAAATATCGTTACCCCTGAATAAAAAAAAAAAAAAAAAAAACATAAAAAAACTGACAGATATAGGTACCTATGTAACTTTTCGTTTAGTTTTTTTTTAACATGGGCGCTCTTTTCTGTCTCTCTTGACATTTCCAAGTCAAGATTTTTCAAATAGGAAGTATATTTTTTTTTGTAGTGATTTTTGGATACTATATTAGCATAATTATCCAAGGTACACTGAACAGAACATAGTTTCAAAGAAAATTATTTAAATTCACAGGAAGAAAAAAAAAAAAAAAAAACAATCCACTTCGATAACCTTAAATAATGAAACGCATGTCAGTTTTATCATCAGCTGTCAGAAAAAAGAATTTTTTTTTCTTCAGGTAATGTGAATGTCGCTATGAAATATTCTCGCACGTATGTAAGTTTTTTTTTTTTTAATCTGGCTAATGTCTTAGGTGTGTTCCAACATATAAAAAAATATAAATTCTTACATAATTGTGAAAAATTTGTCTTTGAGGCTGAGGTAAGAACACTCAAGTAAGATAATGTGGTTGGAAAGGATTTTTTATATTATATTATGCGTATAGGTACAATAATTTTCAACCCTCTGCCAAATAAAATCTCGTTAATTTATTTTGTCAAGAAAAAGAGGTTACAACAATTTGTTAAAAAAAATTGAAATGGAATTAAACTTAACAATTCAGAAAGAATGTTGGATTATATATGTAGGTTAGGTATAGGTATACCTTGTCCTATTGCATTGGGCAGACAATTTCACGTATTTTACTTGCTCTATGAACTATAGGTCAATAATTGTTTTCCAATAATAACATTTCGATATTTTAATCAAACTTATCATTAGAATGATAGAGAAGTCCAAAAATAGTTTTGTCAGTCAGTCTCAGTGAGTCTCGTACAGGTTTACGTCGAGAAGAATAGAAGGACTTTTCAAGTTCATCACAAACAAGCCATAACCACTTTGGTTATACTTTGAACTTGTTATTGTCAGGGCAGTTCAAAAAAACTTAATTTTGGGGTTTCGGCTTTTTTTTCTTGGGAAAATTTTCCAAAAATAAATTTGCCATTTTTTTATCAAATAATGAAAGTCTTGTTTTTCTCAAAAACGTATACCTATACAACGTTGTAAAGGAACCAATTGATTTTGATCACATTTTTTACATTTTAAATGTTTTAAAAAGTTAAAAAAAAGTTTAATTTTTAAAAATACATTTTTTTTGAGAACTTAGTATTTCAGTAATGATTGGGCTGATTTCCTAACTTAAAATTTTCACTAACCATTTAACAGCAATAAATTTTTTACTAAGCCATTATTAACAGTATAGGTACTTCTCAAAGAACCATATTATATTTATTTTCAACTGCATAGGTACTTTATTATCTGTTTAACCGATTTAAATTAATATTGAAGGTTTGAGTGAAACAACAAACACTCGGATGAGCTACCACCAAGTTTTTTAGGCTGGAACTAGAGCTATTTCCCGACTGTTAGTCCGATCATCAGAATCCTTTTAGAGGTGTTAGTCTTTTTTTATTCAATTTAGTTTTTTTTTTATTTATTTTCAATTTCAATTTTATAAATAAAAAATTAATTTTCTTAAAAAACGTTTCAAATTTTTTCATAAATTAAGAAAGAAACCAGATTGTGTACATCGCGTTGTCATCAAAATAGTTTCAGAATTTTTTTTACTAATTTATTGTTAATTATGCTGATTCTTTAATAATTTATTTTTGTTAAAACTCTGTTTGGTAACGTACCAAGAGCAAGGAAGTGTAGGTTGAATAGAAGAGGAGTACTTCCCCCTGTTTTAGAGGGAGACGAAATTTTCTAAAAAATCGTCTTGAAATAGAAAAAAACATCATTCATCATTTACTAAAACAATTTAATTTAAAATAGAATTAATAAATTGACTTCTGACTTTGAAAAAAAATATAACATGTAACTTTAAGTTTTGTTGTTGATTTTAAGACAGATTTCATACATTTTATTATCATTTTTCTATGTGCGTCGTTTATTTCGCAGGTTATGAACAATTATTTGTAAAAAAAAAACTGGAATCTTAATTTCCAACTTCAAGCTTGAATATATAGACTTTTCCATGAACGAGTTTAAAAATATTTCACCCGTATAATAAACTGAACGTCACCTTTCAACGATACCAAATTCGTTCTTGTACACTCTTATCTTGGCCAAGGTTCCTTTTCACATTTTGCTGTCAAAACCCATTAAAAGAAAACTCAGTTTTGGAAAATTTTGCAAACAGGCATTGTAAGTTTAATGTTCAATTTATGTACAGTTTACATTGTATACATACTAAATGCTAAATGTGATTTAAAATGCGTTCTTTGTCAACGGTCAACCGATTGATCTACATTAAGATAAAAAAGCAATTAAGATCAAAGCTACTGGTTATATTTTCCACCCAAACCTTTGTTGCTTAAGTATTTATTAAACCGTTTTTAGCTATTTGGCATCATGCTTATAAGGCACCTATATGTGTGTATGTAACTCCTGTCACACGAAGTATGTGCGGTGTTATCTTCAATCAAAAATAAAGTAATTACATGTAACACTAAAAATTATCAAATGGTCTTCTAAAATTTTAGCCCTTAATCGAAATGTCGAACCCTTAAAATTTCAATCCCACATATCAACCTTACACATAGGTGCGCTCCTGTTTGTTGTGTGATATGGTGTTCTTAATTTGAGTCTGTCATTAATGTTGATTGAGACCATCAAATTGTAATTGCATTATGACGTTTTTTGATCTAAATTTTTTTCATTGTATTTATAGAGTTTTTTTTTCCTTTTTGACATCTGATGCTATCGGTTTATCGAAGGCACGTGTTTGTTTTGGTCCGACCTTACGACATGTTTTAAATGACACGCAAGAGTGCTTTGAATATTTCTTTTTTAAGCATCCATCCACCTACCCACACCAATTGTCAATAATTTGACAAATTTTAAACTCTATGACATATGCATGTAAGTCTCTAGTTAAACATAACCACTTTTTGGAGTATATGAACAATGAGCATTATTGATTTTTCACTGAACAAAAGGTGTTGTTTTGACATTTTACGTGTAACAGGGTGTTTTTTTTGAGTCTGTCTACAAATCTTGAAATAGAAAATAAGCGTATAAGAATAAGCTTAAAATAAATTAGTTGAAAATGTGCTTAAAAGTTCAGTTAATCTAGACAATTCAATGGGGATTATAGGTATGTACATAAATTACAATATTTTATAAAAGGATGGACTTCGTTTGTTATTGTTACTCAAAGTGTTAAGCATAAATAAAAATATTAGAGTACCTACTTTTTTTCCGCTCTTTATATTTTTAAGCACAGGGTTTGTACTGAAATTCGTGAATATTCACAGTCGGAACGAGCTTATAATAACTACTAACTGAAACTGAAATTATTTTCTCTAAATTTCAGTTCAAAGTCGTTCCCTCACTCAAAAAGAATTCGTTGTTTTCACAGAAAACAGTTCTTTGTCCTCCTTACTTCTGAATGTATGTAAAAAAAATTGCTGTGGATAGAAATTCAAGCAGTTCATTAAACTGTCAGAGAAATGAGATTTTAGCGATTTTGTTCCGTCAAAAAGTGAGAGAGCAAATCCAAAATTGAGGAATCCTGTTCGTGTAAATGGTATTGCTGAGGTCTTTTCATCATCAGGTCATTTTTCCGAACTTGAATAATTTCATTTTTGGCATCTCAAAATTTGACAGTTTGTGAGTTTCTGTGCTCAAAGTAAAGGATGGAATTTATTATATCTGTCTAGTGTCTAGTAACTTTTTTCAAGAAATTTCACAAAACTGAGTTTTTTTCCTATGTGTTTTGACAGCAAAGTTTGAAAATTTGACAAAATTTGTGCAAATCCGTAAGGAATTTCACGTTACTAAACAAACCTATTGTGCTAAATCGTGTCAGCAATTTTTGACAATTCTAAGCAACATCTCAAAAATTTTACTCCGTAAATTTGAACGAGCAGGAGGAGAATAAGATTTCTTCGTAAGAAGTCAAAATCACCCTCTATTTGTTTTTATACAAATATTGTAAAATAAATCAATGATCAATAATTAACTGGAGCAGACAATCCAAACAAAAATTTGATTTCAACTTTTTGACAACAAAAGAATTTTCCTGAGGAATTGCGTTCAGATTTTTGGGATTGTTGAGAGCTGTGATATCTCAGAAACTTCAGCTTCCAAAACTGACCGGAATTTTATATTTTAAGTCAATTTAATGTCAAACTTTTTGAATTTTCATCTAAAACGTCATGTCATGTCAGTTGTCAATTTGAATGTTAACTGTTTTAAATACTTTAACAGTATAACTTTTCAAAAATGTGTTGATCAAAACCTTCAAAACAAAAGTTATGACAGAAACACCCTTTATTTCTTGGTGCAATAATATACATCATATACGTAACAACGAAATGCACCATGCCGTGTGCAATACTGGACATGGTCGCTGATTGAAGTCCATAAGTCACCGGTTTTGTGCAATCGTGGACAAAGTGCGCCATATGTCTGTCAAGGCATGCCTCAAGGTGTATATTAGTATAGGTACACTATACACTCAGTGGCAGGGTTAATGATGTCAAACATCGAATGACATCACGAATCGCAGAACATTTTAACGATAATTCAAAACTCATACACATAATTTGTTCATTTTATAATAATTGTCGAAAGGGTGACAGTTATACAAAATGCAATAACCAAGATATATATTTTTTTGCACATTTGATTAATGATTCTATTTGTATAAATTGTATGTAGCTCGCGAATCGATTTTTGGACAACGGGCATTGTATTTGCGAGGCTATTAGTGCGTAGACCGTGAATAATTTTTTGTCAATATGTACGCGAGTAACTCTAATAATAATTGTTAAAGAGAGAGTCAGAGTTGAAATTTTAGGTCGGCCAAATTTAAGATTATTAATGATAGAAATCGATTTTCATGGCGGTTTTGTATTCGGTTGTCATTTATTAGTTAGTTTTGGATTCGAATTACGTATAACTTAAATGTTTAAACGAACAGATGTCACCTTTGCTCTAAAGACACGTATATAATGCCTTCATTATATCTTACAAATATGTGTCATTCACTATATGTATAGACCCCTTTTAAATTTTAAGGTAATCCTTGATTTCGTATGTTTTAAAAATGGTGTTTACAAAAACTTCAATATTTTGAATTTCTACAAATTTATTTCATTTTAATGCTTTCTTTTTGGAATCTCATGAATAACAAAATGGTAAAAAAAACAGGATCAAAGTCAAGACACATTGTTCTCGTTTAGGACATTTCTTTTATTTTTTTTTGTTTGTCAAAATAACAAAAAGATCACGCCGCCAAAAAAACAAAACGTTATTTGAAAAAAAAAAAAAGACTTGGGAAAGGATAAAAAAGAAACTGGGTGGCGGCTATGGTCTGGGAGGGAGAAATTAAATATGCAAATTATTTTCTTAAAAGATTATGACAACCTCTTGACGAGGATGAATTGTTATGAAAATACAATTTTAAAATAGAAGAACATGTTTATATGAAATAAGAAAATAATTACAATTTGATCCTTTTATGTCCTTCTTCGTATGTACATCATATACATATGGGATAGTGTTTTGTAATTATGTTCAATGTGGGACAGTTTCCTTTGGGAGTTTTTAACCCTTTTTTAAAAGATTATATTAGATTTAGATTGTTTGCTTTAAATAATGTCCCATATATGAAGGGTGAGGCAATAAGGTATATGTTCATTTGATCATAAATACAAGAAAACACTTTAAGTGGCATACTATGACAAGCATGCAATTATGACAAGCGAACATGGTACGGTCTTGATTTATGTGCATTTTCATTGAATTTTATTCATTTAAAAAAAGGCGCTATGAGAGGTCTTATAAATGCTTATAGGCATACCGCAGATTAAATAAATTGTCATAAAATAATTTTGATATGCAATATTGTTCAAACTTATTAGAAGCTCTTGTGTAAAAAATTTCATTAAAATCGGTTCAACATGTTATGAGGTATATAGGTATTCGAAAACGAAAAAAATTGATTCTGTGAGAGATTCCGTTACTAAACGGTAGATATAATTTTTTTTTCCAATAATATAGTAGATCGTACTGATATTTGCTCCCAGAATTTTTTGATCAAAATCGTAGGAGTTGTTTTTGAGAAAAATAAGATTTTCCTCACCGATTTTTAAACATTTGTATGGAAGGTACCGTTATTTTTGGTTATAAGAATAATTTTTATTTAAAATCTTTATATAAAAATTGCTGGGTACTATAAGTTTAATAAAAATCGATCAAGTTGTTTTCGAATTATTAAGTTCTCAAAAAAAAACTTGAAACTAATTTTAAAAATCCAAACCAAAATTATTTTGAAAATGTTGGTATAAAATACTTTAAAAACTTTTTGAAACATTCTTCACAAAAAAATTTATCAGAATCAGTTGAACCCTTTTTGGAGAAAATTGAAAATAAAAAAGGAGGTAGGTATCATTTATAAGCATTTTTCTGAATTTTGTGTTTTTTTTATAAAAAAGTAGGTTATATGTACATATGTGCGAATCAGTTTTGTAAAAAAATAACTGAATTTTTGTTTAAATTTGTGGGCAAGTTTTTGAGAAAATAAGATTTTCATTTTTTGCTATAAAAAAATTGTACGACAGCTACTGCTATTTTTGGTTCTAAAAAAATGAAAAAAAAACGTGTCGGGGGAGTGCCCAAAAAACGCTATGTACCAAGTTTAAGGAAAATCGATACTCACCCGTTTAAGCAGCAATCGAAAGGACAGACGGACAGAATTTCGAGACATACTTTTTTCAACTTCGCTATCATCGTAATGTCAACTTTGATCCAAATCTCGAATTCGATTTTTGACAGAATTTTGAATTATTACCAAAAAATTGGTACCTACTCGAACCTGTCCGCTGACAAGTAAAATCAACTTTACATAGCTCTTCAGAATTGTATAGCCTACAATTTACAAATTGACATTTTTTCTAGAAAAGAACTATCAGTTTTCGTAATACATGTATTTATAAAAAAAAACAAATTTTCGCCCTACAAAAACAAATTCAATCGTTCAAATTAAGAAAACGTTTTTAGGATATTAATAAATCAATTCAGAAATCAAAACAAAATTCTCCACATAAATTCGTCAAACCCAAGGTTTATTTTTATTGAGTTCCACTAACTGAATTGTGCTTTTTTTCCTTGATTTTTCAACTTGGAAATTACAAATCGAGTAACTGTAAATTCTTCTAAAGTAATTTGAATAATTTTACGGTTCACTTCTTTGCATACAAATTTACGTAACGGAAATAGGCTTTTGAGGTTATTTGTTCTTATTGTTTTTAGATGCACCCCAAATAGACAAACAAATTGCGTTTCAAGAAGTTTTTTTTTTAAACAAAAAATCAAAGAAAAAATACATTTTGTTAATTCTCTTTACAATGGAATTTATACAAATATTTTTCTAACAATAAGCTTAGCACTATCTTTGAACCACCATGTATCGTAGTCAAGTATGGCGATGTTGGAGTTCGGTTCAAAGATGTTATGAGTGAATGTCATTATTTAAAAAATTAGTTTCATACTAGACTGGTGTATCATATTCGGCTTAAGACTGGTGCTGATTTCTGTTCCATTGGATATAGTGGTTAGCACGTGATTGCTTGCGTTCCCGAGTGATCAACACGCGTTGATTTAAAACAAACTTTATTTCGATGCAGTAATTTAAACAAGGCCACATGATTCATCCGGGATTATTTTCGCTTGAAAATTGAAGTAAAATCTCACATCGTCTATTTACAAGCAAACCTATAAGGAAATCATGACTCTATGAATATGTACCATCAACTTCAAATGACTATAATTTTCAGAGTATATATTTTACTGACATGTAGGTACATACATAATGTAGATACATAGGAAAAGGTGTTATTGCGTTATTTTTAGTTTTATTTAAATTAATCATTCGAGAGATTTTTTATGAAGACATGCAACGAACGGAGGGGATGAGTTCAAAATTATTTGTTCTTTTTTTTACACCGGACAATTTTTCTCCTTAAGTTTGTCAAATTCAATAAATCAGGAAATGTTCTTCCTGAGTTAAAAAATCAATCAGAAATCTGAAGAAGCGTGAAATTAAAAACAAAGTGTAAAAAAAAATTCTTAAGAGATATCCACAATTCCTTAAGGACATGTCTATCAATCAATATTCAATTCATCTATGTATATTCTATACGAGACGCACATCTCCTGATTGTCTTCAACTTGTATGGCATAATATATCCCATGACATTTCGATCTTGTCACGCGATTGATGATCAAGTCATCATCGTTTCGTTGTCATGAATAATAAATTACAAATTTAAATGTTTCTTTCATTGCTTTTTTTTCTTCTTTGATTGCATGTTTTACGTATCTATGTCATTATAACTATTGATTGTGCCCGGGAGTCATCTCGTATCTCCATCATTTTTATTATATGTACGTCATTTGCTTTGTCGCTACGCTTCTGATGTTTACGCAGCTCTCAAAACCCAGCCATAAGGATAAACACCCGTAGGCGCTATCCCGAATTATTATTGTTTCTTCCGTTTTTGTGTCTTGCATTTATTTCCAAAGTGGTTTGTAAGTGCAGTAGTTCGTTTTTAGAAGTCCTTTGAAGAATTGTACATTATGTACTGCACAAGTATAGGTATGCAATAGTAAGTGATCTTCCGGGATTCCTTAAAACCCATATAGCAGCACCTGGCCTGCCATTACTATACATTGCCTTGAGCAATTTTCTTTTCTATTCTTTATCATCTGCGAAATTAACCAATTCATTGTTGTGCAATAAGGAAAAGAAAGGGCAAAGACATAGAAGAAGAAGCCTTTTCTGCTACAGCTCTTACATGTACATTTATACATACATACAAATGTGTATCGTCCCTACATGTGCTCAATAGCACGAAGATTCACATTACTTTAATTCGCCCTCTCTTATCCATAAAATATAGAATCAGGATCAATAAGTCCTTATTTCACATATTATAAGAACGCAATAAGAAGAAGTTTTTCTCAGGACTATAATATTTTTTTTTTTGCAGAGGATGATAGATTTCTCATTTCGATATGCTATCGATTTGTCGATAACGAATTTTCCAATACCACGCCGATTTAGATTAATCCGTTAAAAATTGTATATAAAAGGACATTGCGATGATTTTATTCTTCCTGTTTTGGTTGTGTCAACGTTTAATCCTTAGAAAAATATTATTTCAAGCACCTTTTTAAAAGGTGATCAGCAATAACAGCTTATATGCAAAAAAGAAAAACAATTCTTGAAAAAAACTGAAAATCCTTTAAAGGGATTCTGGATGGTGTTTACTTTTCATCAGTGTCTGATCTTTGTTGTTTTAAGAGGTACATATTAAAGGAAGAGCAAATACTTTTTTCTTCAGCTTATTTTTTTCTCCAATTTTTTAAAGAAGAAATTTATATCTTTGTTTGCATTGCCTTAAATTTATTTATTTGTGGTTAATGATTCAAGGAATTGATATTATGGCAGATTTATGAGACAATAAATTATAAAAGATATGATGCGTGATATAAACAAAGGGATGAAGAAGGTGAGAAATGCTTCTGGAAGAAGAGTAAAAAACAATTTGGAAATCAGTTGAAATAGGTATTTCAAACCATCTTTTGATGTATGAGTAAAGCCTATTACACTGCAGATCGGGCTAAAATGTCAACTTTCATTCAAAATTCTCTCAATTAAGGTACGCACTACGCAGCTCCAGCTAATAAATCAAATTTTTGTTTCTTACTTGTCACTTATCTGGCCAAAAGTCTAATAATACGACATCATGTCCATGAAATTATTGTTCGAACTTAATTTTGACAGATTCTGTAATTTAATTATTGAATTCTTTGTTAACTTTAAAAATTGAAATAGACGAATATTGATCTGGGACCTGGGAAGGTATACAAGGCTTAAAGAAAAAGTCAGATAAATTTAAGTCTCTAGAATTTAAAGGATTTTTTTTACTCAATCCACTGTTCCAGAAAAAAATTCTGTCCTATCCTATTTCTTCTGACTAGCTATTACCTCAAAAACAATTATAAATTATTACCGTAATTTTTGTTTTACATACATATAGATATGTAGGTAGATACATATTTAAGTGTATTACTACTTCGAGAAAAAGAATTTATGTATGAACAAAATTCCCATGTGCCTGAATTGCTTATGTAGCGCATGTTAGTTGTTGAAATCTGAAATAATTTTTAATAAGCTTCAGCTTTGATGAACTTATCCAAAAAAAACAGAAGCAAATGTCACATTTATAAATCTCAAAGTGGCATTTAGTGTTGGTACTTAAAAGATAAAAGAGGCTGGTTGCGACCCACATTAGTAACTTCCCATTGGTGCCCTTGGAAACTAAAGAAACGTTAAAGGAATTTTGGCAGAAGTGTTTCTTGATACAAAATTTTAAAGTTATTTTGTTAAAATAAAAGTCACAATTCAAGATCTTCGAAGAATTTATTAGGGTGTTTGTTCAATAAGGAAGCAAGTGAAGGCCAAAAATGGGCTGTTTTTTCTCGAGATATTTAAGACGAGACGAAAAACATTTTTGAACAATTGTTTAGTTGAAATGAATGTTTAAGTAAAAACCTGACATGATGTCGTATTATTTAAGCTGCTTTAAAATTTACAAGTACGAAGTTTAATCAAAATTATTACAGCTGTAAAAATAAACAAAATCGATGAATTTGGAAGCTATCCAAATTTTTTCTACAGGAAATAAAAATGTATGTTACAATCAAAATTTATGTAAATCGGTTAACCCGTTCAGCCTCTAGCTCTGTTCATCAGTGGGGTAAATGGACGTGGGCAATGGACGTTCGGCGCGAATTAAAACTAATCTTGAATGCAAAAAATTATTAACGTATTTAATTTCTTTTTCCTCCTTGATAATAAAAACGCTAGACGTTTAATCCGAAATAATTTGTTTTTTATACTCCACACCACCTTAGTTTTTTTCCTAGCGGCCGTACGTTGTGAAATAAAAATTTTGCGTGAAATTGATTGAAGAACCGATTCATATTCCACTTTTATATTTTGGTACTCACTTCGTCTTATGAATTTCATACCAGTGAACTAGGAATTACTGCTTGTATGAAAATTTCATTTTCACTAGAACTGAGTAGGTACTAGAATTATGTATTATGTCTATCGCTCTAACAAGAATTTTAATTAAAAGATAATTGTTTTCGAAATAGGACGCCCTCTAACAAAGTATGTTACAGCTGCGATCACGATATGCCAATGGACACAAGTTAAACTTCTAAGTTAAGTTTTTGGCGTACGGTTAAAGTCAATCGCATATCTGCATAAGTCCATCGCCACAATTTCCCTAAATATTATTTAATCCTAATAAATCATCTTTGTGGTCTTAATCCGTTCAAATTATTATCTTGCTTTACTAATATGCCTCATTTGAATGCAAACAATAAATAAACAAAACTGTAGCTACACCGCAAAATTGGTACCTAACTTACTTTTAAATCCTGTTTTTTATCTTCTATCGCCATCGTCCACCCTTAAAAAACTGATATTCTTTTACCTTTCAAAAAAAAAAAATCGAAAAAATTCCTAAACAAACAAACAAAACAAAAAACCACGCGCTTAAGTAAACATGCTGCTTGAAAATTTTGATAGAAAACTGGAAAAAAATATTTCAACAGCCTTGATTACGTTATCGCGCTAGATCTGAAATTCTTATCCTAGGTTCATCTAACAATGTGATCAAATTAGGATGAAAAGGGTCAATTCAGACACTCACGTCGGTCGCTGCCGCTGACGATCGTCCTTCCGTTAGACTGGTTCACGCCCTTAATTCTTTTTTTTTTGTAACATCAACTTTTAGAAACAAAACCCCGCGGAATCTGACGGAGAAAATAAATATAAATATTAATTCCCTTAGCACGCGTTCGCGGAATTTTTTATATGTCCACACGGATGGAACTTGGACAGAGTTAAAATAAAACAGGACTACGGGTATGTGGTCCGTCATAATTAGAATTTATGCAAATAAGGGTAGGTACTATAAGGTATGTAGTTATTTGTTTATTAATCCTGGCATATATATTGCACACCCGTATATTATTATATGCGTTTCGAATTCAAATGTGAAAACAATGATGTTGAATGCAAAGCGTATCCTTAATTCGTCCTTTTGGTGGTGTCATAGAGCATCATATCATATCTAGCCATCAAATTGTACACGGTCAAAAAGTCGGTTGTTCAGCATGGGGTGGAAAAATGTTTATTGAACAAAAATGAGGGATCTATAAAAAATAATATCCTTACATGCAATGGCAGCCAAATCATCATTTATCAATATTTTTTTAGGTTGTCGAATTATTTTGCATGCCACTGCATCCGGGATCCTTGAATTTAAGAGTGTCTTTATTTTTAGTATACCTACATAGGAAAGGGAGAAGATATTCTGCTTCGTCATATGGATAAAATCAAATATGTTTGACGTTCTTGTATAGTGACAGTTGATCAGCGGATAAAGGACTTCATTTTATTAATGGTTTTTGGCTCATCCGTTGAAAGTAAACAGGCACCTTAAAGTACATAAATTCATCCATGAGAAGGCGAATTATAATCCTTTCTTGTGGTGATTAATTAATAAAGCAAAGAATTTACGATGAAAAGATGCAACAGATATTCAAAGGAGACAAATTTTGAATATAATATAGGGTACCCAATTTTATTTATTTTATAGAATCATTCTATGTACATAATATGTACGTCATGTGATATTAAAGCATATTAAAAATTTCACATAGTTTCTTCATCGAGAAATATCGATCCTGAATCAATTCAATTCCTATACTTTCATAAAATTCCTAGAATTTGAGTTAAAATAAAATTTTATTCAAGAGCTAAACCCTACTGCATGGGCAGTAGGTAGGTATATCTACCTATTTAGATCAAAAAGAAGGCATAAACTTCACCCAATAAAAACGACATCAAAAGTGTCATAAAATACAAAAAAAAAAAACGCAGAGGAAGGAAATCCTTCAAAACAAAAAAAAATCGAACAATGAAATAATAGCAAAATATATAGAACAGGGAGTCTTCCCAGATGCTTCCTTCCATCAGGCCAGGCGCCTTTACCTTTTTTTCTTGAGATTGATTAATCTAGGCCGACATTTTTAAACAGACAATAGTTCTTTTAGGTACGTCCAAGTTTCCGTATATCAGGTACCTACATATATACCTTCCAAATATTGGTTGTTGCATCTTTGAGAATTATATGCCACAATTGTGCAATTTTTTGTTACTTTTTTTCTTTCTGTGTCCCGTGACAAGATTGCACAGCTGAAATTTTTCTTAACTTTCTTCGGATTTTACAAAACAATTCCCAGATTTATTACTTTCTCCCCCTCTTTCGTGAAGATGGCATACGACACGTCAATTCACATATCGAATGGTGTGTTTCTTCCTGAAAATTTTCTTTCTAGTTTTTTTTTTTGATAATTGAATCCTGGTAGAACAAATCCGGAAAACAAATAATTTTACTTATACTCCGTATAGGTACATTTTCTCAGGCGATATTAATCCAGGTGGTTGTATATAGATAGATGGTTGATATGGTTATCCTGGGTCCAAAGTAAGTTGCAATGTTACAGTTGATGTTTGATATTGGATAATGTGGATGAGTAATGCGATCTGACAGATAGGTAAGGGATTTTTCATTATTTTTCCCAAAAAAAACCTTTTGATAGAGTTTTGGCAAATATTCGTAACAGCGGATTTCATGGTTGATTGAAAAAATAAGAGCAAATAAAGGGACAGAAAGAAGCCCCTAAAAATGAAAGTGTAAGTATACAAAATTGACGGAAGCTTATAACTTCTGGGTTTCTTGGAAATATGTGAGACTAGCAGTCTTGCTTTCTTATACTAAACTACGATTAGATCGTCAACGCAAATGGTTAAATCGTTGAATATCTGAAGTCAAATTTTGTCCCAAACGGAAAACACTGTCAATGCGTTGACGGCTGTGTTGACACTCGTTATGTGATCGTGTAATCGCCCTGTCAACGGAATTAAGAATTGTTGACAGAAAGCTCGTCAGCGCGTTGACTGTATTTTTGACACTGGTCTACGTTGACAGTAAAATGATGATATTTTTTGTGACGTCAAGTAGTCAACGCATTGACCATTTACGTTGACTATCTTATCATAGCTTTTGTTCGTTTGCTGAAATGAAACTTAAATATTTAAGTTCAAATAAAGCAGTTAAAATATTTAAATTTAAGTGCGAGAAGTGAGGCGAGGAGCTCTTTACTAAAATGTTCGTACTTTTAATCACTTTTTAAATAGTATCGTCTAGTAACACGTCTATATAATAGTGACAGTTCTTGCAAAAAACATACCATTATCTGACATTTATAAATGTGAACCTACTGTGATCCGGAACAATATTTTTGTACGTAAGAGCACTTCTGAAACGATTCTGAATAAATTGGTCTGTTTGGTAACGTGAAATTTCTTGCGAATTTGCACAAATTTTCACAAAATTCCACAATTTGCTGTCAAAACGCATAGAAAAAAAACTCGGTTTTTGGAAATTTGTTGAAAAAAAAAGTTACCAAACAAATCAAAAAGCAAATTTCTTTTCAGAAGAAAAACTATCATCACATCATAGTTGAAATATGTATTTGGTGATTTTAACTTTAACAATGTTTACCTATGTATGTATGTCAAAAAGAAATTACGTCGCTAATCTCGTTTAAATTTTTTAAAATCGGGGTTAATTTGGGTTAATTAAGTAGGTACCTACTATACAGGTTGTCCCGAAATCACCACCTTAGAAGAAAACCATGAGTTCCTGAGGTCATTTCAAGTCGAAAAACTTAAGAGGTATTTTTCTCGTTTTCGCTTTGTTTTCGACTTAAAACGGTTATAATGATTTTTATTCTTTTTTCATTTGACTGGCTCTAACTTTATACTTAATAACGTGTATTTTAGACAAAAATCATATCGAAGTCGAAAAAACAACCTTAAAATGCTTAAAAAAATGTTTGATAATAAATTGCGGGGAAACTGTTATCTACACAGAAAAAAGTTGTATGGCAGATAAAAATTTCTAACTGTTTTTGTTTAAATAAAAAAAAAATTAAAAAATCGGTTGTAGTTTGGCAAAGTCAGAGCCAGTCAAATGAAAAAAAGAATAAAAATCATAAAAATCGTTATGAGTCGAAAACAAAGCGAAAACGAGAAAATTATCTCTTAAGTCTTTCGACTTGAAATGACCTCAGGAACTCATGGTTTTCTTCTGAGGTGGTGATTTCGGGACACCCTGTATAGTAGGTACTTAATCAACCCAAATGTTGATATCAAATCAATAATTTAAGAAATTAATATGACAGACCCTGTATGAGCATATATAGTTTACAATTTGCAGTGATTTTTAAGGTAGCAACTTGCAAAAGTAAATCCTTTTGCATGTGCAAATGCAAACCCGCCAATATTGCAATCAATGAATGCCCCTAGGCTACGTACCTAAAAAAACTATATTTTGATATTGATGTTGTTTACACAACTAATCTGTTTAACCATATTTTTATTGTTTATCTTCTTAACTGATATTGTATCCATCACTGTTTTTTTTGCACAGCAGTAGCATGAATACTGAGGGTGAATATATATGTATATAGCTCACACCACCCTCAGTATATTTTTTGTGTCTATTTACATTTTTGAATTTACGTTTATGCTTCATAACCATAAATCGTTTATGAAATAAAAAAAGATTTTAAACAAACCGTGAAAAATCTTTACAACCCTATGGGCTTCATTTTGTACAGCTCTTCAATTTTTTTTTTTAATCTGCGTATAGTCGGTGGGGTAGAAATTTTCCTAAACCACATTTTTGATTTTTATCATCTCATAATGCTTGATGTTGGAAAAGCGAACATTGTACTTTTTTTTATATCGTCCTGCATTTAGGATTTAAAATTTATGTTGGGTTTCTAACGGGTTCGCGGTTATTAAAATGCAGTCAAATGAAAAGCGCGCACATTAACTTATTCTTGTCGTCATTTTTTTGGAGTTATATAATTTCAGTTTTCAGATGATGTCCTCCTCTCATATGATTGACATGAGGATAGGAAATGTGATTGACATCAGCACGGGTGGTGCATTTGATTTGAAAGTTAGCGCAGTCGTGGTGCAGACTCATAATATAAAAATTATTTCTATTCGAATGATCTTTTTGTTAAAGAGGTAACAAGAGGGTGTTTTGATAAGAAGGAGTAGACTTTTGTTAAATCATGACTATTTTTTGACATTTTGGTAATAGTTTTTTAGTTTAACCCAGTCTTTATGGGATTGAGGTTGGCGATTGGTGGCATACATTTCTAGATGATGATCTGTAAAAACACATATACGATTTCAAATATTAACCTTTAAGAAAGAAAATTGAAAATTGTGCATTTAAATTTGTTTGCTTATTGCAATAAGAATGTGAAATAAAATGCCCAACTCACTAACTTGCTGTAATGTTATCACTGAATAGTAATACAAAGTGATTGATAAACTAGTTATTTAGAGAAAAAAAAATTTTGGAATTCAGAGTTTTGGAATTAAAAGATAAAATTGTATTCCATTTCTTTTTAATTTCTCCCTTATAGGAGTATATATTGATAGTAGGTATTTAATGGCCTTCATCAATTTTAAGTCGTTACATTTGGAAATGAATCAACTCTGTTCTTTTAAGTCTAGTTGTTTTCAGAAATTATTAACTGGAAAATACTTGAATTCAAAACAACAAACTAAAACCCCACAGAATAGTAAATTTAAATTTTGTCTGGGGATCCGGGAAATTTATTCTTTGCAAAAAAACTGAAATGACTCCAAATAATCTACTACAAATATAAGTTTCGCTTGAAAAACAGCGTACATACAAAAAAGCATAACGATTTTATTGTTTATGATTTCGCTGTCATTTTATAATGAAGAAAATGATTTAATTTGTATTTCACCTTTCTTTAATTCTTTCCCCCCGTAAAAACAAATTAAGTCCCAAGAGAAAAAAGCTAAATTTTTCTGTAATTTACGAAATGTAACGTTTCAACCCTAATGAAAACGTTTTGCCATCTTCATAGGGCCAAAAGTTTAATAAATCGAACTCCATTTATCGATTTATTCCATCATTTCGTAAAAATTTAGCATTCCACATATCATATATTCGTTTGACAACCTGGGATTTGGCAAATTGTGAACATTAACAGCCGTATCTATTAGATTTTCTTAAAACGTCTCTTAGAGGCCATTAGTTAAGTTTGCTTAAATATTTCAATTGCCTTTAAATGATGTTAATTAAATTCTTATCTATAATCGTTTTCCCATTGATACTTAACTAAACAACGATTGTGTCATGTATTCACCAATTGCATACTTTTAGGCTGTTTTTGAAAGCTTCGAAAAAAATTAAAACAAAAACAAGCTCATTACTCCCACTTCATAAGAAAAAATGAAACACCATGTATTCTGAAAGCTACTGTCAAAGTTAAGTTAATCTGTTTGTTTATTCGTTTTTGCGGTGGAAACGCTACACAGCTTTGTTAAATCTAAACGTGATATACTACGTTTTCATTGGGCCAAATGAGGTAATTTCGTTGAAAATTAACAAATTCGATTTCGATTTTATCTCATTTCCCATACAAATTCACGTTTCGAAATGAAGTAATTTCAACCAAATTTGCACGAAATTTGGTTTGAAATTACGTATAAACTTTATGAACACACCCAAGTGGAATGCATCCGTAGTGGAAACCCATTGCAAACAATTGAAAATGTCAAAACATGACGTATAGAAAACAGAAACAGAAAGGGAAAACAACAAAAAGAAGCTATTAACTGCCAAATCAAATTAAAAATGGAATTATCTGTCAAACGAAATTAGCAAACACTTTTTCTGTAATTTACGAAATTACCTCATTTCGGCTCCAATGAAAACGTAGTAATATACATACTTTCTGATCAAATTACAAATCCGTGTCGTATTTTCACAAAATCGTATTAAGGATCCCCCACACCAACGCGAATTTTCGGTGGCGACGACGAAAACAATAATAACAACGTGTTCTTTTCATTGACAACCACGTGTTGTTATTGTTGTTTTCGTCGTCGCCACCGAAAATTCGCGTTGGTGTGGGGAACCTTTATTCTACAGGTTCTGCTCCTTTGAAACAGGAAAACAAACACGTCTAATTAATGTCTTTAAAAAAAAAATTCCTGAACGCAACGAGTCTCGACTCTCGAAGTCGATACAAACTTTTCTAACTGTCACTTTACACCAACATCAAAATCCCCAACTTTGTTTTTGTTTTCTAATTTCTTTTAATTTTATTTGTTTTAAATGTTTTATTTGGTTTTCATTAAAGTTCTTCATATTGTTTATTAACTGTTCTATATTTGAAGTGTTTGCTTTCTATTTATTGAATGTATTCTCCCAAAACGAATCTCAAAACTCCTCAAAACTATGCATTCCCATATGAACCTTATCAAATCCAACAAAATCTCATGGAATCTCTCTATGAGATTCTGGAAAATAAACAAATCGGCATATTCGAGAGTCCCACCGGCACTGGGAAGTCACTAACCTTAACTTGTGGAGCTCTCCGCTGGGTGCTAGATCATGAAGAGCTAATAAAAAAAGAATTGCAAGAGCGAATTGATGAATTAACCAGAGAGATAAAAAAACTCGAGTTGGATGGCAGTCGAGCAACAGATTGGATAGAATCTCAGTTCGCAACAGGGAAAAAGAAAGAACAAATGGTAAGTTTGAGAAAAACCTTCGACATCATTAAGGAATTCGAAAAGAAAATTGAAGACTTGAAAGCAAAGAAAGCTGAAGAGAAAAAAGGCGTCAAGAAGTCGGTCGTTGTTGAAGATGTCATGTTCGAGATTGAAAAACCTCAAGATGACGATCTAGAGCTAGATGAATTCGATGTAAACGAACAAAAAGACGAAGAAGAAGACAACCCTCATCGAGATGTTAAAATCTTCTTCTGCAGTCGAACACACTCGCAACTTTCCCAGGTTGTGTCTGAGGTGAGAAAAACCGAATACGGCAAACAAGTCCGTTGCGTTTCACTAGCCTCTCGGCAAAACCTTTGTATTCATCCGGAAGTAAAGAAACTCACTTCTGGTGCCTTAATCAATGAACGTTGCTTAGATATGCAAAGGTCTCAGTCAAAGAAGACTTCTTTAGACCCTGACGGCCATTGCACCAAGAAATCACGCCTCAAACTCTCTTCACATTCTAAGTGTCCCTACAAATCCCAAACTCATATCGAACAGCTTAGAGATTCTTCGCTCGTCGATGTGTTGGATATCGAAGATCTCGTCCATGCAGGCAAATCACTCAAATCCTGTCCTTATTATGCCTCTAGATCATCGGCTAAAGACGCCCAAATTATAATGCTTCCATATCAACTTTTACTACACAAACGCACACGACTTCAAACAGGAATCTCACTCAAAAACAGTATTATCATCATTGACGAAGCCCACAATCTACTGGACACAATCTCAAACATCTACAGTTCTGAGGTGAGCTTGTTTCAGCTCTCCGCAGCTCTAGGACAAATGACTGCATATAAAATGAAGTACTGTTCCCGATTCAGTACTCAGAATCTCCTAAAAATAAATCAGATGATTTTCATCACCAAACGGCTGACCAAAATGTTCTCTGATAGTAGGCCAATCTCCAGAATGCTCAGAACTCACGAGCTAATGGCCGAAGGAGAGTTCTTCAACATCAATCTATTCCATATTCTGGATTTCTGCGAACAGACACGATTCGCTCAGAAATTGCAAGGATTTGCGAAACGAATGAATTCCGAACCGGCACCAAGCGAAAACGAAGAGCCACCACGAAGTGCTACAATTGAACTTTTGAAAAAGCTTGAAAACGAAAAACTAGCCAAATCAAAATCCTCATCCAAGAAGGAAACTGTGATTGAGGAAGTCAAGTTGGAAGTAAGGAACGAACCTGTTCCATTAGTAATACGTCCACTGTTGGCATTCTGGGAATCGCTGACAGAGTGTTCCGACGATGGAGGTGTACTCATTACACAACATTCCGATCCCAAACAAGCTACAATGAAATTTATTCTCCTAAATCCTGGCGGACACTTTGAAGAAATCATAAGGGAAGCAAGATCGGTAAGAATGAACGATAAGTGTACTAGCAATTTTTTAACACGAGACTTTTGATATGATGAATTGATATCAAAATTGCTCCGTGATTTAGGGTTTTGAAAGCCAATCTAAGACTAAGTCTTTATTCTTCTGATGCTCTGGCTTGGCTTCCTCCCATGTTTTTTTTTTTTAAGGTTCTCTTTATTTTTCTAGTACACGGATTTCACAATTCTCACAATTGAGTATGCCTGCCCTTTTGCTAAACTAAATTCATAAAAAATATATTCAACCAAAATGTTACTAAATCCTTCATTTCTCATTCTGTTTGTTAGATCATTATAGCTGGAGGAACTATGCGGCCTACTGATGAACTTACTGATCAGCTCTTCAAATCTTGTCCCGATCGTGTTCAACTGAACTTCTATGACCATGTGGTATCCGACGAAGCGGTTGCTCCATTTGTTGTACAAAAAGGACCAACTGGAAAAAAGTTCCTATTTAATTTTTCCGAAAGGAAAAAACCTGAATTGGTTAGTGAATTACTTGAATTAATTCACTTTATCATCAAATAAATTAAATCCTTTTTTCTTCAACAGCTCTCTGAATTAGGTATGACTTTGAGGAACGTTTGCAATGTGATACCGGCCGGTATAGTTTGTTTCTTTCCCTCATACGATTATATGGATTTGGTCTATGATCATTTTACAAAGGAACATTTCATAGAATCAATCTCACGAAAGAAATATATATTTCGTGAACCCCGAGGAGCTGGTGCCCAGTCAGTGGAAAAACTCCTAACTGATTATGCTTCCGCAATCAAAAATCCAGATCGCAATGGAGCACTACTTTTTAGTGTTGTTGGAGGTAAACTAAGTGAAGGCTTAAATTTTGCTGATGATTTGGGACGATGTGTGATTGTAGTCGGACTGCCATATCCAAATAAAAACTCACCAGAATTACAAGAGAAAATGAAATACTTGGATGTGACGCTAAAAAACGGAGCTGGTTCTGAATATTATGAGAATCTCTGTATGAAAAGTGTAAATCAGTGTATAGGTTAGAAAAAATTATTTGTTTAATTATTTTTTGTAAAAATTAATAATAATTGTCTTCTTTATTTTAGGTCGTTCGGTTCGTCACATCAACGATTATGCTTCAGTGCTACTGATTGATGAACGTTATGCAAGTGAAAAAGTTCGTAAGAAATTGCCTCAATGGATATCTAGAAATTTGAAGATTCCAGGAGCATTTGGAATGGTACAAGGAGCAACTGCTAAGTTTTTTCGACAAAAGCGCAACAATTGATAAAAAGGGGAATCGATTGTAATTAAAAACAGTATTATTTTTATTCAATGAATATGATTTTAAGTTACAAAGAAAATTTTAGAATTAAGAACTTGGAATGTATTTATGTATGTATTAATATTTCTATGTATATATGGTTGACAAAAAAGTTAATGAACGGAAGAAATTTCGATGTCTTCTGATGAGTTAATGCACTTTAACATTTAAAATGAAATCTCAAAACAACCTGCAATGGAACTTCATGTTTTTCATAAAATGTTTTTTATTTTATACAGTTTAATAAACAAATTATTGAAAAATTAAAGACAAATTCTTATTTGTTAATTGGGAGGACTTTTTTTTGTTTATTCCAAACTTGCTTTCGTTGGGATTTAAATTTTCATTTTCTAGAATCAAATAACCGCTTTTTGTTTTTGAATATTTTTTTTTTTCACCAGACCAAAAAATTCACCTCTTCGGTTTGTATCCCAACTAAGAGTATGTGAAAGCAATGTAATAATTTCATTCGTTTATACACACAATTTTGTTCTGCATTTGTAGGGTTTTGACAAATGTGTTTACATTTGGTTTCTATCTAAATTTATGGTTGAGTGGCGCTGATTGTCTAGCCGCGGCCATTCAAACGAAATCTTGTTGCGGTTCAAATCCCGCTGTGGTCGTCAAGATTTTTTCAGAGTTTCTATTCCCTCTTCCACTTTCGCCACACCTGACACACTTTTCAATGGGTGAATCAGGCGCCAAGGAAGAAAAATTTCAAACGACATCGAATAACAAAGGGAGAATAAATGTCTCGGAACAAGGAAGCCGGAAATTTGATATTACCTCGATTTCAGGTGCCGTAGATGGGACACATTTCTTTTTATTATTTTAATTCTTTTTTTTGTATGTATGATGGCGCTTTTCTTTTACCAACATTAATAAAGAATTTAATAACACAAATTTGGTCACCTACACCATGATCTTCAATACAAGCAATTTGAACGACCAGACTGTAATTTTCCTCGATTTCGCTTTTAACAATATTTAAACAGTTATATTGAAGCTTGTGGTAGACGTAGAAAATTTTCCGATACACCAAAATTACCGTACACTTGTCAAGATTATAATAAAATACGAATTTTGAAAATCGGTTGGAAAATGGAAAATTTATAGGTCATTTTTTCAAAAACCTGCATTTTAACCTAACTAAGCCTTTAAATCAATAAAATTATATGAACACATATAAAAGTTTTTAATTTTTATTACTTGTGACAAATCAACCTTTCCATGGACACCTCATTTTTCAAGATCGAAGCAGAATTTTCCGAGTTATAAGGGATTTTGTGCCGCTGAAACAAACATTTTTCAATTTTTCTTGCATTTACCTTTAAAATATTTCAACAGGGTGATTCGCATTAGATTCGAAAAAAAAGCTAGAGTATGTAGGTTATTTCGAGAGAAGAAAAAATTCATATGGGAGGGGGGGTCAATAAGCCCCCGTTTGGGCGGGAGAGTCAATTTTCTTAAAAACTGCCTTAAAATTAAAAAAAAATATTTAAAAATAACGGCAACACTTACAACAACAAGATATAGCTTTTTTTAAAGCCAAAAATCTATTCGTTCATTTTCTTTTATATCATGATTTTAAAATTGATAGTATTCGGAAAATTAATTTTCAAAATACAAAATTGAAGAAGAAAAATTGTTTAAGCTGATTTTGTTCAAAATTTTACATTACCAAGTACTTTTTTTGATTTTCATATTTAATTCTTTTATCAATTTTTATTCAAACAATAAATGTCTTCTAGTTTTTGAGAAAATTGAAAATAACTAAATCTTTTTTTTAGAACTTACTTACAAAAACGCAAAGAGGTTAAATTAAGGGCCCTAGTACTTTTTAAAATCTAAGCTTTCTAGTTTCAGATTAATATAGATTTTATTTCTATTTTGTTTCTGCTAGCAAATTGAAAATAAAACAACATGTGTTTCTTTTTTTGTACAGGTACAGGAGTAGAAGATTTATTAATGCATTAATGTCATCAAATAAATAAAAATCTAAATCTTTCCACAAATTTATACACCCCCTGGAATCGTGGAGAATAAAAAAACAAATTCGAAAAGAATGTGACCAACAGAAAAAAAACCATAACAATATAAAAAAAACATCCATTTTTGTTTTTAAAATCAATATTTTTTTTTCATTTATTTGTTTCCTATGCAATTAGATAAAAAATAAAATAAAATAATAATTAACAATAAGCTGCGAAATAAATTATTACAATTAGTGATTGTAGATTGTGACGTGTACTGTTTCTTTTTGATTGTTTTTTTTTTTGTCTTGATTGTGCTTTAATTATATTAGATATTAAATAACAAAGTTATATTTTAAATATATGTATATAAAAAAAAATATAAACAAATCAAAGATACAAATATACTGGTTTTATTTATTTTCTTTTTTTTTTTTTTAATCTGCTTTGTGAATTCATCAACGAAAAGTACAACACAAAAATAATTAAAGAAAAAATAAAAAAAAATAACTTCATTTTGTTTTCTATATAAGGTACCTATGGTTTTTATAATAAGTTCAGGTTTATATAAAACAAATATTATACTGTAAAAAGCTGGTTAACAATTTTCTTTATTTTTAGACATTTCTTTTGTTGATTGTTTTATACACATTTTAAATATTTTATTATATTTTTGCTCCTGTCAAAAAAGTAATAATATTTGTTTGTAACTGTATTTGGAATCTTCTACTCTAAATTAGTTTTTGTTTTGTTTTAAAAATGTTATTTATTGATTCCAAAATTTGTAATCTTCCATATTTTATTTTTCAAATAAGAGTATAAATTGGATTAGAATTAAAAAAAAAACAGAAAAATAATGTTTGTTCCTTATAGGTTTAGGGTACGTGCATTAATTTGCTTTTTCATCATTTAGATAATATGTTTTTAGTAACAATTTTCTTTTTTGTTTGATTTGGTCTTGCAATGTTAGGCCGATGGTATGTTTTTTTTTTGCAAAATTGGCAAAGGGGTCGAATGATTATATTTTGTTTTACAAATTTTCTTCTTTTTTTTTACTTTTTAAGATAACACAAATAGTTTTGAATTTATTAAAAGTAACAGGTACTATGTAGCGCCAAAATTATTATTAATTTTTTGATTCAAAACATTATAACATGGGTTGTAAGAATTCTTATAATGATTTTATAGTCATGATGCGGGATGATAAGTAGAAATAAAAGAAGAAAAAAAAAAATCCGAAATTAAAGAATAATAAATCAACAGAGGTAAGTGACTCAGTACAGTGCAGTGTTCTCTTTTCTTTTCACGACAAATGGGTAAGAAGAAAAGAGAGCACTGCTCTGCGAATCACTGCGGATCGAGGATTGCGGATTCTGAAATCAACATGTGTATAAAACATTGTTGTTCTCGATGTTTTGAAATTTTTGAAAATTGCTTTATTACTGAATTATTGTAATGTATAAGGCGGCAGAAAGCAGAGCCTAGAAAACATGAGAAAAAGCATACAGTAAAGTGTGGTAACGTTTTTTTTTTATTCATATTTGTTAAAAATTGTTAAAAATGAGATGAACATGCATGAATTTTTACAGGTTTTTTTTTTTTTGTTTTTACTTTTGAAAATTGTAAGACAAAATATAAAAAAACAATTCCCCTTAGAAAAGACATTGACTCTATCACTGTTTTTTTTTTTTAATTTCCTTTGATCAAAGCAAAAGGTTCTATATTTCTCTTGCACACAATTCATTGTCGGTTTTTTTTAATTACATATGGCATTAATAATTTAATTTTTGTGTTTACATAAATATCTGTTTTTTTCTCATTTTTTTGAGGTAAACATTGAGTTTTTGTTTTCTTTTTTATAAATTCCATTTTTGATTTATTTTTTTTACATTTTTACACATATACTATATGCACACTAAGCCTATTCATTAAAAATAGGAAGGCATTTTAAATATAACTTTATTTAAAAAATTGTTTACAATCGGATAAATTAAAAAGGATTTAACTGTTTTACTTAATATTTGTGTTTTTTTTTTATTTTTTCTTTAATTAGATTTTTATGGTGTACAAATACATTTATATATAAATATTAAGCGTTTGAATCAGAATTAAACAAAAAAAAGTTATAAAATTCTGCTTTTGATACAAGATTTTTTGTTTTCATTTCAATAAAATATTTAAAGCACTGCGTTTTTATTTTTTTTTTTTTACATAAGCGTTTATGTGTGATTTTAAGTGACCTAGTTTTTTTTTTTCATTAAATACTTTTTCTGAAAAAATAATATCTATATTTATTATTTTCAAAATTGCCTCATATCATTTTGACACATTTAATTAAATAAAAAAAATACTGTTGGGACAAAAAGTTAGGCTATGAGTTGTTATTTTTAGGACTAGAAAATAATAAAATACAAGGCCAATTTTTTGAAAGCACCGTTCGAATTTTGCGAACAAAATATAAGAGTACTGATTCGTTTGATTTTTTTTTGAGTTCTCAAAATTAAATAAAAAATGTTTCAGCATAAAAACTTTCCATCTTCACTGCATCACAAGTTATAAATTTCAATTTTTATTTTTTTAAAACTAAGTCACATTATTATCGACAAGCTTATTCTTATATAACCCAAATTTTTTATTCACAGATAAATATCGATTTTTCTTCTTTTTTTTTAAGTTCACTAAACAAATAGAGTTATACTTACATCAAAATATTTCAAAACTGGTAGACATTTATGTATAATATATTATATATAAAGCCTAAATATACATATAAGTATATATATAAATTTTAGTTGTTTCCTAGATATAATAATATTTATAGGCAATCTTTACCACAATTAGTTTTGTTTTTTTTTTCATTTAATTTAATTTTAAAAATAAAATTTTGAATTTTTAAGGACACATTTAATTTTTGTTGTTGTTGTATTATTTTTTTTCAATAAATTTTGCTTTTTTTGTTTAGAATTATATCACTTACGAAATATCATCAAAATGTTTTCGCTTTTTTTGTATTTTGTTTTATTTTTAAATATAAAGTGATTTATGATTAAAGCCAAATCAAAGGGAACAGACATGGATTTGATTTTTACGATCACTTGAATTTTATTTTTTTTTATCGAAAAAATTGGATTGCTTAAGCGGGATTTTGGATTTTGGATTTTTGAATTTTTATTTTTCGAAGCAACAATTTTTAGTTTGTTGATATTATTGTATCTTTATCAAACATTTAGAACGATTTGAAAGGAATGTCACATTTTTTTTAAAAGATTTTTTTTTAATGTTTTATAACATTGAATTTATTTTGTATTTAAGGCATTTTTACATTTTTTTTTAATTAAACAAAATATATAAATAAATAAGAATGCAAATCAACAATAAAAAGTTTTTTTAAATATATGTATTTTCATATTTCACTGTTTATATTTTTTTTTCTCTTTGATTTCTTTTACATTTTGAGGTAGTTAAGCCACAGATAAAATAGAAAACAAATTCGATACTATAATATTCGAGATGATTAAGCTTTTGATTGTTTGACAAGAGGAGAAGGAGGAAATGATTGTTCTGAGTTTTTCTACACCCCCCATTAGAAAGCTTGTTTTATTTATTCATCTCTGAAACTTTTGGAATTAAGTTTGATTTTTCGTATTTTTGCACAGTGACCTTCGATGGAATTGTTTACCTATCTATATTGTTGAAATATGCATGTTTGTATGTACATTACCTTTATTTAAAACTATAACCTTAAAAATTGGAAGAATATTCCATTCGAAAATGGAAAATTAAGAAAAAAGAAATTATTTTAATCATAGATTTTGCGACATGCTTGCGATATGTTTTTTTTTTAATTTTCTATTCTATAACTGAACTTTGAAATAAAAATAAAAAATAACGCTTATGTCGTACATTTCGAGCGAAATTGAATTAAAATAGATTTTAATTTCACCCGAAATAAAATTCTATGTTCTACAATTGATTCATTCTAGAAAATTTCGCATTTAGGTATTTCGAACTGTCAAGTGAATGAAATGCACATTTTCGAAAATTCAATTACAATAAGCATTTAGAAGGAATTGTAGAACATCCAAATTCACTTTCTCGTCATGTGAATTCACAGGCGTTAGGTAAAAAATTATATCGTGAAGTCAGGCCATTTTTCTCATCAAGTATGAATTTTAAAATTACTTTTCAAAGGGAATTCTTATATCCTCTTCCGAGACTGTTATTTTATTGTTTTATTTTTCTTTATTTCAAATCTTATGAAATCGAGTAAAAAATGTTCCCTATCTGTGAATTTTCATCCAATGTATTTATTTGTTTTTACAAAATGAATACATATAACACATCTTTTAAACGTCCTAGCGATCGAAAAGGTAACCATCTTGCTGGGTAGGTATGTCATTCAAATTATATTATACAAGAATACTGTAAACTTTTGTGAATTTGCGTTCACGTACCTCAAGGAAGTGTTAACATTTTTAAGAGAATTTTATTCTCGTTCATAAATATTTGACAGTTGGTAAGTTTCTGTTCTTTAAAAAGTTAAGGAACACACCTAATATTTCTTTTCTCTTTTAGTTTTTTTTCACAAAATGATTTCTCAGAAAATAAATAATCTATAGATTCAGCTGATTTGGTATTTCAACAATTTGTATGACTTATTTTAATTATATTAATTTTTACCCAATCGTGAAAAATAAGATCCACAAAAATAAAAAGTGAAGAATCCGTTTTTTTAAAATGCTACAGAAATTAAATTAAATTTAAGATCTATAAATTCAAGGGACATGGGAAAATTATTTGTTGTCAAAATTTCAGTTATACTCAGATTTTAAGTCAAACCGATAAAATCTTTCAATCTTACCTTCAAAAAAACATCTTTAACAATAAAAGAAACAGCATTCAAACTGTTTTTATCGAAGGATTTAAAATTACCGTGTGTGGAAGCTTTTTTTGATTTTTAATACAAATGCAGTTTAAAAAGTTATCTATGGTCTTTTTAAATCTTGAAGTCACACCTTTGTAAAAATTTAGATGAGAGAAGTCAATATGAGAAAAAACACTTTTAAAACAAAAAAAAAACTTGGTATAGGAATGTGGTAGAATTTCTCTCTCTTTCTTTTTGTTCCCTCTCTCTTTTTGACAATCAAAAACTTAAGGCTTGTTCAAGCAAAAAATAAAATAAAATGGACGCCATGCTTGACTGTTATTATAATTCCTGTCTATCTGTGGCTTTTAATGTTTCACATAAAACAATATTTTGTTTGTTCAATATTATGTACATAATTAATAGCTACAGATACATACTTACAGCGAAAAAAATGATTAGTTAAGATAATTGGTAAAAAAACGAATAGTCAAACCACAACTATTCCTAGGGCTCCAACAAGAAGTACTCATCTCACGCCAAGCACCCACCGTTTGTCATTTGGGAAAATGCAGCAACACCAGTGTCCAAATCAACGTAGTCCGAATCCGTTGGATCGCCAGTTAGATGTGACAGGAAATCTGCCTCCTGCACTGAGAGCAAATCGTTTTTAATCGAAATGCTATCATGGAAGGGAACAATTGTTGTGGTGCCACCCATGGGGCCGTGGAAGTCCACAATGTTGGCGTTGTGATTGCTAGTGTTGTTGTTATTGCAGGAATTATTGCTGTGCTTCAGGTCGAAGTTTTCGGATTCGAAGAGGAAGCGCTCAGCGCTCTGAGCTGTTGTATAAGGACTCTGTGAGTCAACCAGCTCGTTTTTGACAAAGTCGGAGGTCGTGTCAGAAGTTGGTGTGAGGCTGCTGTCACAATTTGGAATGTAATCAGTTATCAGAGCCTGACTGACAGCTGGATGGTGTTGCAGATGTTGATGATGTTGCTGGTGATTGCTATGGAGAAGGTGGGATTGTTGCGGTTGCATTTGTGGCAGGCAGACATCTTGGGCAGGCGAGCTCAAATAGCCAAGCTCTTGAGCTGTTGGCGATGGCTTACAATAGCCATTCGGGATGATGTCCGAGGAGTGTTGATTGTTATTGGATGTTTGATGATGATGTGGTGAATTGGGTATCGCCGCTGTGGTGGCTTTGAAGACATTACTGCGATTGTTGATTGTTGACATCGGTGGTATAACGGTTCGTTGTTGTTGTTGATGTTGTTGTTGTTGTTGTTGTTGTTGCTGTTGATGTTGTGATTGGGTGGGTGTGGATGCTTGACTTGTGACTGGCACCGGCGACTCGGACGTTTGAAATGGCTTGATATCCAATTCCAAATCAACCAAATATTTCTGGGCAGGCGATTGCAAAAGTTTCGTTGGAGGGTTGAAGCCACCTCGTCGAATACACGATGGTGAGTGAACCTGCAACATGTCAAATAGTTGCTGACGTTCCAATTCCAGAGTTCGCACTTGATTTTTTAGGTCGATATTTGCAGTGTCTAGTTGTTCGGATTCTAACATGAGATTTTGGGTGCGTTCACGCTTCTTCATGCGACACTTGGTGGCAGCGATTTTATTGCGTTCACGTCGCCTCCTACGGCGATCTTCATCTTCCGGAGTGAGCCCTTTGATTGATTTGCTATCACAATCTTCTTCGTCGCTGGTATCGTCATCTTTGCGTGAGCATTTGGAAGTGGTTTGTTCTGAGCCCGAACTCGACTCACAAGTAGAAAGTTTTCTCTTACTTTGTATTGAGAGCTTCAGCCCGGCCTTGATAAGTTGCGAACACGTCTGAAATTAAAACAACAAAAAAACATAAATTATACAAAATATAACGACTTTCATGTTTCAAATCAAAGGAAATCAATATATACAAACAAATAAAAACAAAATGAAACGTCTGCATTTGCCCGTTTGATAACACGCGGCCAATAAAAAAATCACACACAAAATCTCAAATGACATGCAACCGATTTCAATTTAAAACGTGTCGTGAGTGACCAACAAAAAGACAAGTTGCCATTTTTGGGCCTTGCAGTATAACAACACATGACTGCGGCGCTGACCAATTTGGTTATTGGTGACAGACATGTTTTGAGATTTTTTTATTTTTTCCATCGATCGTTTGTGTTTTACTTTTAATGTGAATATTTTTTTTTATTTGTATTATTATTTACGACCGCTCAACATGAATGCAGTTTGCCTTTTTGGCGAGATATGTCTCAGTTGAATATATTGTTTGCTTTGGTTTTTCTGAGAATAAAAAAAAAACGTAAAAGAAATTTTTGAAAGGAATCGAAGGGCAAATGAAGAGTGAAAATTCCGCAATAATTTAAATAAAATACAAAAAAAAAAATGAAAGTTAAACAATGACCATAGTTTTGGCGGAATGTTCAAATATTATATATGATGACCATCTGTTTGAAGAAATGATTGTTTGACAGACAATTTGTCGAGGAATGCAATTGAGATTGATATAAATCTGTTGCGGGCATTAAAAACCACAAAATGTTTATAAGTCTCGGTCAAAAATTCATATAAATTTAATTCCAGCTAAATCTGAAATTAGTGCACAAAAGAAAGTTGTCAGATAAATTTTATATCCAAAATAGGATAACAGCATACAATTGAGTGCATTACGCAATGGCAATTGTATATTTATATGTGACTGAAAGCAGAGGAATTGAATGATGGGATCTGAATTTTATCAACGATGCTGCACAGCATTATTAATCTCCATCACACTGCAACATTATTTACTAGTTGTATAAGCAGAAGCTCGATACTAGAAAAATAATAAAAATTCTCAAGTATTTACCACCGTACACAAATCTAAGGCAAAATATGTCTGTTTGGTTACTCCAACTTCTTGTTAGAAGTTGCTACTTGTCATTTTTTTTCTATGGGATTTGACAGCAAATTGTGCTATACGTCGGTCGTACGACGTCGTACAACGTTTCGATTTACCAAACAGACATAATATTGCGCAGATTGTCAAAGTTGAGAGTGTTAGAAATTAAAAATGGCTGTTTGATATTAGACAAATGAAGGGGCGCTGGATCCGCCATTTTTTTTTTTTTTTTATTTTGACAGATGTGCAGAACTAAACAAAAATGAAAACTGCAATGATACGTTCCTTAAAATGTTTACTGTGAGTATTGGCAATGTTACAAGTTTTGTAGTATTAACACAGAAATATATCTACTTCATTGTTAAATCAAAATGAAAGATTATTGACTTAAATAGTTATATTTTTTAATTTTGCTTTATTCATTTCATAAACAATTGAAATTGTTTCATTTTGAACTGATATAACAATTATTTAGTTTTAAATGAAATTTCACTGATTTAACATTTAAAAATATATTATCTCGATTGTGACAATGTTGAAATGAAATTGTTTAAATTAAATTTAACATTTAATATCGTTAAAATAAAAGGGATGTTTAAAATCAACATGACTTCAAATTAAAATAAAATTGGGACTCGTAAATTCTACACGTTCTTAATGTTTTTTTTTTTGATTTTTTCAATTCACATTGTAACGATTTGTGCTAGTATCGAACATGCAATTCAAGTCGAAACAACATTGAATCGTTTTGAAATAAAATTGAACATTGTTGATATAACATTGAATCTTGTTAAAATAAAATGAGAATTACTAAATCAAAAGAAATTCTGTTGTTTCATACGAATTTTGTTTGTTTTATTTTTCGATTCGAGTGGAATCAGATCCTCGTTAGTCGTTTTTGGATGTTTTTCAGAAATAAAAAAAAAACATGCCAAATTTTGTATGTCTATAGTAAGAGGTTTTTAAGTCTGCCTTTTTCTGGAAAATGTTCAGAACAACATTATTACGCTGAAATTGCCAAAAGGTGGCTCTGATTCTGCTGATTTGTTTAAATTAAAAATATTTTTTTGAAATTCTTCCACTAACGAGATCCTATAGATCCATGTTTTTTTGTCTCAGTGAGGACACATATCGTTCCAGAAATTGGACGATCGTTTTCAAAGGAAGAAATTAAAAAGTTAATATTGAGGTGGCTTTGTCATTAAAGAACCAGTTATAGCCATCATTGAAAACCATCATTGGAAATTTTAAGTTTTTTTTTGATGCCAATTAAAAGCTTATGACTCATTTATTATTTCTATCTAAAAGTAAATTTAATTTTTGTCCCATTTTTTACCCATGAACAAAATTCAGTTCATGTGTAAACTCGGCAAGAATTCATAATTTAAGTCTATAGTTTTATATTGCCATCAAGCTTTATATTTCCATCAAAATAATCAATGATTTTGCTTTTTAAGTGCCTCAAAACTTAAAATTTTAATTTTCAATAATGAGTTCCAATGAAAGCTAAACTGGCCCCTAAGGCAGAATGGACTCCAAATAGGCAAATCTTTGGGGGGGGGGGGGTAAAGCGCAGTAAAGGAAGAACGCAACTAAGGTGGTCCACACAGTACTGTAAATGTTACCTTAAGTAATTATCAAGAACCGAAATTTTGAGGTTCAGTTTAATTCAATAGGAATATTCATGTTATTTTAAAGTGAATACTATTTTGATGTTAGCAATGTTTTCGAGAAATCGAGCATTCTAAAGAGAGATATATAGCCCTATATTCGCGTGAAATCACTGATCTCTATAATACACTCTCTCTCTCTCTCTCTCTCTCTCTATAATACACTGGATTATATTTCTTATAAAATTCGATAAAAATAAAATTTAAACAATGAGATTTTCGTTTAAGATTTTGACTTGAAAGTTAAAAGATTTTAAATAATAATTAAAAGCAAATTTAATGAAACATTCACGTGAATCGAATTGTAAAGCATAATAAGGCTGATAGTGTTGTCAAAGGTTCCGTAAGGCTATAATTAAATTTTTTATATTTCATCCTAAACAAACAAACAAAATTAAAAGTTCAACCTGGAGAATGTTCATAAATATCTACTTACTCGAAGGTGTTGAGGACAAGGATAGAATTGTGTGACCTAATTTTGTATTTTGTATATCTATATTTTACGAATTCATATGCTTTGGCATAAGTATTAGGTACATTATGGTACTTCATATACATTTTATTGATAAAAATAAGTGATTCCTTTTAATTTTTTTTCCCTTTCTCGTTTATTTATAATTTTGTTTACTTAAAAGATTTAAGACAAATTCATCTAAAGCACTCAATGTTAATTGAAAAACAAATGGGTGGGTGAGTGACATATGCATCATTCAATAAAGATCCACCATATTTTTTTCTTCAACTTTTATAGATGCATAAAACTTGAACTTGAAAACTTTTAACATATCTTATTTACCTACATACATACATATATATTTAGTTGTTTTATTTAAGACAATATATGTATACCAGCTACATAAACTGTCTGTATATAAAAAGCTTGAAATGTCTATAATGTAAATAAATTTCTCTTCTTAAGGTGACTTAATAAAATGATAAAAGATTTGTATCAACAAGCCACTATTTATACCATACGTATTGCATGTCACACGATAATTTATATATGAAATAATAACGTCAAAACATTCCACATTGATGTCAAAATTTTGCCATGAAATGAAAGGTATTTCTTAAGGTTGTTGTTTAATACAAATTTTTTCAATAAAAAAAAAAAAAACATGATTAACGTGTATAATGTGCTGAACTTGTCCTTTGGAATTCAGGGAGTAAGTAAACATTTGTTTTCCATTATTTTTATTCTAAAGAATTTTTTTTATTGATTCAGTAATAATGAAATTTCGCGATAAAACTATATATTATTACTAAAAGACACTGTGTCGTGATCAATAAAAAGTATTGGCGATAAAAAGGTGTCCAAATCGTGCATGTAATATGTATTATGTTGAGTAAGACGGAGTATTTATAAACATGGAATCAGTCAGATCATCAAAGTTTTGAAGAAATTTTTTTTGATGTCGAATGCTTATTCATCAAAAGTACCCTGCTTCGTAGTTTAACCAGGCTTGGTAGTTGTAAATAGGAAGAGCAGGTCATATAGATACATTCATATGTACTTGGTAGACAAATTGGTTAGTTTTAGAAGACAATGACTCAAAAGAGAATCTCTAGATCTATAGTTCTGAGTCTTTTTCAATTGTTTATATTTACAGTAATTGATGTTTTTTAATCTAAAATACAAACAACAAAAATTACATCTACATTGATGTTAGATTTTACAATAATTGTAAAAATTATGGAAACTTTTCGCCAGTCTATAATCTTCATATCTTTCCTATATGTTCCAAAAAAAATATTCAATTCATTCAAAATTACATATACATAAATTGGGTTAAACTTTGTAAAGCTTCCATTAAAGTTTATCTATAAAATTTAGGGCACCAACAATCTGAAACTAAGTCATTTTATTTTTGCCACATTTTGAGGAAATCACTGTACCAGTACCTCTATACATTTTTGACCACATGGTCATTGTTTTCCACTTGTCGACTTGCATCACATTATAATCCTCTTTCACTGACCCGTATTCAGTATTCACATTGTTGTCTACTGCTATTTTATAGATACAGCTTGCTGCCGGCCTGCCATGTGTACCTACATACCTATTGTATGGGTTGCTTCCAAAAATGGTCAAAAAGCATTCGGGTTTTATTTTTATTTCATTATTTTATATGTGGATGTGATTGTGACCCGCACAAAATATAAAATCTAGGTCAGATTTAAGGTGCGTCTCGGTCGTATACAAAGTTGTCGTTGTAGTGTCGGTCGGTCATTCGTCCACTATCAACTATTATAGCCTTTTTGCCGACTTTCATGCTTGCCGAATTAATATAATACAACCAAAAAAAAATTGTGCAGATTCTTATCGTTGATGTTTTAGAGTTGCGAGTGTGACCCGTAAAATACTCCGACGCCATAAAAATGAAATATAATAATAATAATTCTTAGAAATGATAAAGCCTTATAGAGAAATGATAAGCACTGTGCCATGAGTGGAATAAAAAAGTTATTATTTTATTTATATAAAAAGGGCCGATCGATTTTTGGGGCTCTGGCAACAATTGTCTCAGTTTTGATATTTTTTTTGCAAAAAATGGCTTCAAAGACTTTATACATTCTTTACAAACATGCGGTAAATCAGAAAGAGGGCTATTACAAAAGCTAAAGACTAGGAGACATCATGATCTTAGTGAAATCAGCCATTTTGACATATGTGAATTGATCTATGTCTCCGAAAATATTGGTTTGAGCAGGAAAGTTTTCGAGACCAAAGTAGTAGGCAATGACAGTATCATGACATTTTCTAGGTAATGTCATTATTTTTTTTTTGTAATTTACATTATTGTTTTCTTCCCTGAAAACTAAAAAACAGTATGAAAATTGTAGAGAACAAAATTTTTTTTATCATTTTGTATATTTTTGACAATAATGCGATATCGTAGTCTAAAGTTACATCTCTGGAAATTCGGCCACGTAATTGGGCTTAAACCAATTTTGCTCTTTTTGGAAAGCTGACGTCACTTAACTCTATTTCTGGCTCTAATTTTGTACCAATCGTGTGAAAAGTTATTTACTATGTATTTTCAAAAATGTTTACTATCAATTTCGTCAGTAGGTAATCATCATAATTTTTTACTGTAGTTTTGTACAAGTCAAAAATTATCGGGATTTTTATTTAATTTTAATTTTCTTTTTATTTATTTGGACATTTCTGAAAATACTTATCAAATTTTTGAAAATGGTGAGTATTTTTTGACTTCATTGAGGATAATAGTAATAAAAAAGATAATACTGCAGTCGAAAATTGATTATATCTACAACTGTCAAAAATTATCAATGCATCATCAGTTTTACAACAAAAACATTACACAAAATTTTTAAAATCCAAAAATTAAAAATTGAAAAAAAGTAAAAAAAAATCAATATCAAACCGACGCACGTGACCAGTATTGCCCCCTAATTGGTTCTAAATGTAGCGTCGCGTATTTAAAATGTAGTACAAACATAATGTTCGATATCATTTTTAATACTTAGATTTTTAATTTCTGAAATTTTGAAATTGTAGTGTTTAACGAATATTTTGCGATTGTATGTAGTTACATTTTTTTTGGAAAAAAAAATGTGACAAAAAACCTACAATTGTAGTAGGGGAAAATGCTGCACGTGAAGTACCTAACCTCAAAAAAGTTTATAGAATAAATATTATGGAACTGGACTATAATTTTTTAGTACTTTTAATTGCATTCTAGTACAACGTTGCAAACTTCGATTTGGCTTCTATTCGAAAGCGTTTGAGATGCGATATTTCGAACATCGAATTCACTATGGCTTGCAATATTGGAACAAATCGAATCTAGTCGAAAATCCAATTGAAAAGAATTAAATTTGAATTCTATAATCAGGCGAAAACATTTTATTTTTAGGACTGTTTTTTTTTGTGACACTATATTTTTGTAAATACACCCCTGTTGCAACCTTTTTGACATGTTCGAAATGCAAAAACGTGATTTATAAAGCAAACACACGCATTCACTATTCTTATGCCGTCAAACATGACTTTTAAGTCAAATGCCTCAAGTTTTTTTGTTTTCGTTTATTTTTTTTTTTCTATTTTTTTGATGTTTTGATCGATTAGGAGGTAAAATGTTGGCAGTCTTACTCACAAAACTTTCCAGTTTTTGTGTGAAACATTTTTCATTTATAAATCATCTTTACTTTCGCGCGGGGCGATATCGCAACCAACGACACGAGTATGCCCCTGCCCTGACCCCCCAATGATACATCCGATTCCTTATTTAGTTTACACATTCCCTGCAGACCGCAAGTTGAAGAAAAAAAACTTCTCCCAAAAAGTTACATTTTATATACTTTTACACATCAATTTATTTTTCACGTATATCTGGAGATATACAAATAATGTTTTATATATATGATTTCATAATTTTGTAGTTTTTATTTTTTTTATTTGTTGCTTGTTGTTGTATTGAATTTGTTATTCCATGTGCATATATTATATGTATTTGCGATGCGTAACGAGGTCTGGCCAGGCTAGTGGCAGCGCCTGGCGTTGATATGTTTATTGTGTTTGATTGCATTTAAGTAATTAAGCATTTGCTTCTTTGCTTTTCGTGCGAACTCTTATTTGTTTATTTTGCCTGCGCGAATATAAATTGCGACAGTTTTGGGTCAAGTCGATTTGAGTTGAGCAGCAGTATCAACAACCAACGAAAACGCTTAAAAAAAATTGGGAGATACACATCATAGATTGATATTGCGACGAAGAGTATATAAATGGGTACTTGGAATTGGAAGCGAGGGTATACACAATCTTGGGCCGAAATCAAAGGCTAGGCTGTGATATGATTTGCATTAAGTTTTGCTTTTGATGAAAATTGCCATACAAAAATTGAACAAAAAATTGGAATGAAACAAAATGAATACTGAAAGAAAGAGAAATTCCAAAAAAGGCAGGGTCGTCGCCCACGCCCAAGAAATCAGTGACTCTTTTTTTTTGTTTAGTTTTTTTTTTGGTTTGCTGTTTTGGCACAAGCGGATTAGGAACTTGTGTATAGATATCGCGATTTGACGTAAAAGTTGCCTTAAGAAACGCCCTGCATACGGAATTTATCAGCCAAAACGCCTACGGTAATTTATATGATTAATTTTTATTTGAAAATACTCATTTATTATTGTGTTTTTTTTTTGTTGGTTTGTTTGTTTACAAAAAGGACTTTTCCAGGATGGAAAAAAAGAAAAGACCGAATAAAAAATTAACCAAAGTCAAAGGAATTTGAAAGGAGGTTCTTTTGTAAACATATAGGTCTTCTAAAAAACCTCATAATTTGTATTGTCTGCAAAAATCAATTTGGAGCCATGTATACACTCACAATTCGTCCTTTTTTTGACACACAAATCCTGTCTTTGGTACATTTTTCTTCAGAAAAAATGTTCTTAGAATTTATAGGAGTACCTGCATTCGGGCCCTTATTGCATTAAAAAATAATGCAGGAAAACTTACTCTTGTATTTCAAAGCACTTAAAGAGTTTTAATATTGAAGATTTAAGTGTGAAAAGAGTCAAAAATTATGCACGACGAATTGCAAATTCTTCTTAGCTTGGATAAGATTAGAAAGCGTTTTTATACGGCAAACCTCACTCCGATGTTAATGGACCTATTGCGGTCTCCAAGAAGTAAGTAAGAATGGTAAAAAGAGATGGACAGGGGGGAAGAAATTCAAGATTAGGTATGGCGTACATCCTTGGTGACGCAACAGCACATTGAGAACCTTTATAGGGACTGACAACTTTCAAACATTCTTTCGTGAGTGTTTTTAATTTCTATACGAATGCATAGTATACCTACAATGGCTAAGGTGAGAGGCACACTATCTTGACAAGAGATACTTTTGGGATTTTGTCACTTCCTCATATCATTTTTTAGGCAGCCACCTTGAAATATCCTTAATTCTAAATGAATTTTAGGACGTTCTTTAGTGGCAAAAAAGAATTTTAAAAGCTGTTTTTCTAATATATTAGCTAGGCTGGAGCGTTTACAAATAAAAAAAAAGAGCTCTCTTTCGCCACTTCACATCCTGAAACCATTTCACATCTAGCATAACCAATTTCCATCCTGCTCATGGGAACCTCATCGAGTTGTGACCTATTAGGAATTCAATCCAAGATGGAAAGTTGAGGCTTAAGTTAGCAATCTTTTTTGTTTCGGAAAAGTTCTTAGATTCCTCGAGAACCATAGATTTTTCTACTCTTTTCTTGTACAACTCGTTGCGACAACGGTCGACTAGTTTTGGCTTTTGTTACAATTCAGAAAATTGTTACCTAGCTAGCCCTTGAAGCTAGCCAATAGAGATTTTTCTAGGTAATGGTTAACACTAAAAATAAAGCTCTCCACAAAAATTCAACTTTTTCGGAGACATCAATATTTCTATTTAATCGTGACGTACCTACCTAACAAAGTCAATGCAAAAATTTGGAAGCTTTATTGATCTATAAAGGGTTTGTTAACTGAAAAAATAATGAATCCATATAGTCCGTCTTGGATCCAGTTTATCTTCCTTTATGGGAACAACTTTTAGGGCCACTGTATTGAAATCTATGTGCCGTGTTGTAGGTATAGGTACATATGTACAGTACCGTGCATACTAATTGGAACAAACTCAAAATTTTCGATAACTTTTACAAATAGAAACAGTCCTTTATTTATTCGAATTTAAATTGTACGGTTCTGAAACTGCTTTACCAGGTGAAATTTATCAAAATTCGGAATATATAAATGATTCCTGAGTTTAAAAGATATAATCTTCTAGCGATTTCGCTTTTTAGCGTGATTTAACTTTTTGTCACATTTCTAAAAAAATGAAGCAGTTTATGAATAAGAAAAAATTAACAGTTTTGAAATGCCCTGGGGACTCTGCTGATTTAAACCCCATCGAAAAATTATATGAAATTCACAAAAGCCACATGTATAGATCGATTTCAATACAGATGAAAAGTGGTGTTATATAAGCATAGTTTCATGAGGTTTTAATTAAAAAAGTTGTCAAACTTTCATGAGGCCGATCCCAAATAGAGTTGAAAAGTCAAGCAAAGTCCATGTGATTTATTAACTTCAAAATTTTAGTGCATTTTTTGTGAACCATAAAATAAAAAAATTGAAAAAAATTCTTGTTCCAATTAATATGCACGGTACTGTATGTACATATGTATGTAGGTCCAATGGAAAAATATATAGTTTGCCTCAAAAACATCGCAACATTTTCACATTACCGCGATGTAAAGTACCCATGTTTTTTTAATCAAAATCTGTTGCTCTTACGAAAAAAAATGTGTTTATTTTTTTGTGTACAATTTCTTAAGCTTCGATTTTTGTTGACATTTCTTCCAAAAAACTCGTAGTTTTTTTTAGCAATTCACAATAAACTAGATGTTTCCCTTCCCACCGCACTTTTTGCTGTTTAGGGAACACACAAATTAAACTCTCTAAATTCAACTTTGTCGGATTTTTATCAGTAAAAGTCTAATTTTATCATAAAACTAAATGTTTTGTTTTCTAGAATGGTAATACTTCATTTTATAAATCGAAATAAAGGTACGATGGTCACCGTAATTCTTCTTTTTTAACTATATGCAATTAATATTAAATTACTTATTTTATTTTTTTTAATAAAAGAAAAGAGGCTCTTCTTGACACAATATTTGACATATAGAATCTCGACAAAAAAATATATTCCACACGAAGATTAATGAATGCTCATGTGTATGTATTTAAAAAAAGAATCCAATTTGCATTTAATTTCTATCTCGTGTCGATTAAATTTTAATTTTTATTGCATCCGTCTTCCTAACAGAAGTCATAACCTATAAAATAGCCGATAGGCGTTTTGATTATAATTAAATAATTATCACAGCAAATCTAGTCAGTCAGTCACTCAATTGTGCGTCGTAAACCTGAGACTTGAGATTTTTCTTCTCCTCAGTGGGCAGCAACAGAACCGCGGCCCACGATTATATTCAACATTTTTTTTTTTCTATTACCGCAGATACTTTTTTAATATTTTCATCAATTTTGCATATACAGGTCAATGTCGCATCGTTTTTATTTCTGTTACGATTTTATTTTATTTTTTAGCTATTCATTCTTTATTGCAATTTGAGTCATTTTCGTAGTAAGAGAGATATTTATATAGAGTGATTTTGTAAATGTGGGCGTTATCGTGGGCGGCAGAGAGGAATCGTAGCACGAAGACCGGCAGTGTGAACATCACCATTGATCAAATGAAACAAGCGAATGTCACCGTGAAGATTTTTTTTCTTCAATCTACCGCTGCGCTGCTGCTGCTGCTGCGAACCGCAATTACTAAGGGTATTCGATTTATCTTCTCTTTTTAATGGTTTTTATTTTTTTCTTGTCAATTTTGTTTTACCTTACTGAATAAAATTAGCATTTTAATTAAAGAGGTACTAATGCATTGAAAAATTGATTTCAATTTGTGTGCTTGACTTGTAATTGATTCTGGTTGGTTGCGTTCTTTAAATGCAAGAGAGAGAAAAAGGTGTACAAATTGTAAAAAAATAAATAAATCGAAACAAAACAAAATACAATAACAATAAAATTAATTATAGTATACCTGTTGGACGCTGGGTGTTGTTGCTGTACCGGCGGGTGAGTCAAGCGGTGAACCCGAACAACTGGAATGACTACTATCCTGTGATATTATAGCCTGGAATTAATTACATAAAAAATATATATTATATTAGGATTAAATTAGTCATAATTTGTTTAGATTAGATAATACGAAATATATAAAAAAAATGATACTTTGATGGAAAATAAAGTTCTTGAAGTTATTGTTTCAAGGTTTTGAGAATTAAATTATTTAGTATTATGATTTTTTTTTGTAAATTTATTGACGTGTAATCCCATCGTCTATGTTAGATGGGGGATATATACCCTGAGGAATTTTCTTAGCTGGAGTGAATATAGAGATTTCATAAAATATTATATTATGTGTTACACTTATAAGGTTTTCATATTTATGTTTCTGTCCCTTACCTACTTAATTTATTTTGCGATTTATAGAATAACCTACGACAATATTTTTTTAAATATCAATCAAAAATATTATTTCACAACAAAACGAAATAAATAAACAATATTATTTTGTTCACATTTTATTTTTTTCAGGTCTTGAAGCCAGAAATAAATACAATAATTTATAAAGGTCATGTAAACATACTAATATTATTATTTTCTTATTGAGAAGATTCGAAATCTTTTTGCACGGCAACATCAAAACAAATAAAAAATGGCGAATAATTTGCGATTACTAAATGATTTATTTTGTTTATTCATTTGCATTTTTTGTACTAAGGTACTTATACGTTTTAAAATTCAATTAGTTATTTATTAATTTCAAATGACTTTGACGATAATAAATTTTATGCCGGACTTACACCAGCCAATTGTATTGCTCATGTTCTGTATTTCGAACGAAATCGAATTGAAAACGATTTTCAATTTAACTTGAAATAAAATTTCATGTTTTACAATTCCTTCGTTTTCGAAAATTTCGCAATTGCTTCGAACTGTCAAAATTGAAGGTACATTAATTTCTAATTGTTTTGAAAAGTGATGCAGATGTGGAATTATTGGCTTGGCAGTTTTAAGAGAAAAAAGGTAACGAAATTCTGAGAAAAAATTAGACGAACAGGTTTGCAAGAAAAATTACTTGATATAGCGTGAGTAATTTATTATTAATTGTTTATTCTTATATTCGTATGTTCTTATGTTTTCTTCTAAAATAATAATAAAAAATACTAAAAAGAACAAAAACATAAAGTTAGCTTACATTTTGCAGAAATACAAATACCGCAACATAAACACAGTGATGGAAATCGTTCAGAAAATGGAACGAAACGAAATGCAGAACATCGATTGTCATTTTCGAAATTCCAATTCCCAATTAGCATTTCGAATGAATTTTTTGTCATGTGAATTCACAATAAGTGGAATGCAGAACATGAGCGTTTTTGTGCAGATTATGTTAATGTTGTTGTGGAACAATTCAAGAAAAAAAAGTTCTTCTCATCTTTGAAGTTCGGAATCGAAAGAAAATAGTAGGTCCCCTCTATTCATGCAGTCATGCAGATGACACACAGAAATGGTTGGGAGTTAAAAGTCACTAGCCCCACGAACTGTCGCACCACCAAAAAAAACTTAATTTCAACCCAGAAATGAGGCATAAATGAACTTTGACACTCTCTTTAACTTAAAGATGAATCAACTACAGAATTCGTTTTAAACTGATCATTTTTTTGTTTTTTATTCACAAGTTCTTACTTCATTTTGTTGTATAGTAGTCCAGAAAAAATAGAATTCAGTTTCATGCAAATACCTTGAAAGCTTTTTGTTTTCTTTAAAGTTTGAAGATAAAAATTGTAGCTTATAAAATTAAAAAAAATGTTGTCAATGGAAATGTGCAATTTTATGACCTTTTTTCGACTTAATTGACCTAAAGTATTTCTCTTCAAAATAATCAGTGAGCAATAAAAGTGTCAAAAATGTTTAAATAATTAATGCTGAATCTTAATCAATAGAATACTTCAATGCAATCCTCTATCTTCAAAATTCTTTTTAAAAATAAAAAAGAAAATGAAACTGATTATTCTTGAAACTGCAAGTTATTTTCTAAAAAAAAAAATTTTAGGTGACTGATTTAGCGGTACCGAAATAGAATTAGCAATCGAAAGTTTTAAGGTAAAATGATAAGCCTTAAAGCTTTTTACTGATAATAACGGTGGTATGTTTTTTTATATTTGACTAACAAATGCTTTGTCTTGAAATTTTAATTAAAATTATATATAAATTGCTTGCGCGACAGCTCGTGGTAAACCAGGGCCAATTGACTTAGAATGACTTAGAACAATCAATATGTGTGTGTTGTTAGTATAGGCAGGAATGGCAGGGGACCTACTATTATCTATCGAATCTGAACAATTAAGATGAAAGAGATTCTCTTGGGGATTTTTCATTTTCTTGCCAGAGGCAGTACCCCTGCAAAATATTTTTGTTTTTAGGTATTTTAGGCGTGGGATTTGATCCCTAAAAACGGCAGCCGTCAGGCGCAGCGGCAGTGACAGTTCAATGTACTAACTATTACGCAACTAGACAATTTTAATATGGGCCATCAAGTCCTAGCGACTTAGTCGTACATTTAATTTTGAATTCAGTTGAAACGAATTGAATTAAAGTCAATTGACTTGAATAGAACTGAAAACAACTGAATTGAAATGAAAAGTACCGAATTAAATGCATTTGAATTGGATTGAAAACAACTAAATTGAATAAAGCTGAATTGATTTGAATTGGAAACAAATGAATAAAAAAAACAAATGAATTGAAAATAATTGAATTTAAAACATTTGAACTGAAAACAATTGAATTGAATAGAATTGGATTAAGTTAAACTGAAATAAATTGAATTGCATTGAAATGCATTCAATTGAATAAAACTGAATTGATTTCAATTGAATGGGGTTGAAAAATATTGAAATCAATTTTTAAATAATTTTTTAAACAAAAATAATAATTCTTCAGAATTTAACCAATCGAAAACTTATCTAATAATAAAAGTATTAATTATTATACATGTTTAGTTTTAAAAAATAAATGTAAAACTCACCTGTGGATTCATGGAATTAAAACTCCGCACCGATATTCCTTGCGTTGTTGTGAAATAATTATCCATTGGATTTGACATTGCCATTAAGGAATTAACAATTTCTGGGGTTTTTGGCGTGGAGCCGGCATCCAGCCCCAGCGTTTGTGGTATATTTAAATTGAACATTCTCATTGAATTATATTTATGTTTTAACTTTAAATTAAAAAAAAAATTAACAAAAAAAAATTAAAAAAAAACACCGAGAAAACTATAATTTTTAAAAAATATTCACGTGTTTTTGTTCTTTTTTTTTACGATTTTTGTTTTGTATAATATATTAACATAACTATATATATTAAGCTTAAATCACAGTTAGATGGTTAGTTTTGGTAAATAAATATAAATATTTTTTTTCCTTTCTTCAATCACAAAATATACACTTTTTTCTTCGTTTTGCTTGTTTTCTTTTTTGTTGTTGTTCTTCTATAAATAATTATATATTTTATTTTTTTTTTCATTCACTAATTTGTGGCCATTTGAATCTATAAGAACACTTGATTTGTATTTTTTTTGTTGTTGTTTTGTCGATTTACCTAAATAAGGTATTTCCTCCGTTTTTTTGTGCAATATAACTGAAAAGATAAAAAAAAAAAGAAAATTAAAAAAAAATTTTTACAAGCGTGATAACTCTAAAAATAAATAAATTAATTCCTACATACATACATTTGTTTCTTCTTGTTCTCAATTGATTGCACTTTCATTCAATCCTTTTTCAATTGACTCAAGGTTAGTGGTAAAATTAAATTTAACTAGTTTAATGAAAAGCATTAATCATAATTAGAACTAATTAGAATTTTGAGAACTTCCAAAAAAAAAAAAAATAACACAAAATTGTATCGAGTTCGAGAATATACAATGTGTGTCTGCTGACTGCGTGTTTTAATTGAACCAATTTAGCTCGCATGTTTTAATTAATGGTTAAATGAAATATTGAGGAGCATGGCGCATATGCAAGCGCTTGTGGGTGGAATACAAAACAAAAAATCTGTTTTTTTTTTTTTATTCTTATTTTGTAGATGGAAGATTTATGACACTGAACTTTGTTCCCGATTTCGTTATTATAATAAAGCAATCGGTATTGCAGTTAATGGTATGTGTTATTAATTTTGGGGTTTTTTTCATGCTTAGATGCGAATATCATGATTCGAAAGCTTCAGCATCTCTATTTCAAATAATTTCATTAGCAGATGTGTTTATGTGTCACTCAATAAATTCAATAACAAAAAAGTCCATTGGAGTTCCAAAATATGTGAAAATAGAATTTAATTCCTTAAAACTGTGTTCCAGATGTTTCTTGACACTGCCAATCATCAAATGTTTTTTTTTTGTTTTATTCATTTTTTTTAACTTATACCACACTCATTATCTATCGCAAAAGAGAAATAACAAAAAAAAAAACAGAAAAGGAAACACTATGTTTTTTTTTTTAAGAAGCCAAAATATAAAAATACATTTGGCTATGTGGTTAGAAGAAAGAGGGTTCCTCTCGTAATTTTTTTTTATTTTTGATTTATGGCGCAGAATGATTTTTACTGATGGAATTTGTCTGGATTTTGGCATTTTTTATTGCAAAGAAAATTAATAATTCAAAGCATTAATGTGAAATATTTATGTGGTAGTTATTAAAAATTCAAAAACAGTATAATTCGAAAGAAACAGAACTATACTCACTTAAAATAGCTTTAAAAAAAAAGAAAAAATAATAATATAAGTATAATTTCTAAAACACATGCGATAGAATAATTTTCACATGAATTCGATAGAAATAAAGCATTTCCAGAAAATACTTTAACAATGAGTCAAAATTTAAGATTTCTTTATTTGGAAAAAACAAAAACAGTCCTTCGAATTTTTAGTATCAAGCACTTTGTTTTTTCAAGGCATACAACTTACTTTAGGATGTATACCATACTTCCTGTCGGGTTTGTGAGTTTATGAATTAAAAAAAACAGTAAGCCATAAGCTGTTTTTGATTTTTGAATTGAAAAATATTCAATTCACAAGCTTTTTGGAATTTGCGATTTGAATAAAATTTAAATCATAAACTATTTGGGATTTGTGAATTGAAAAAAATTTTATTCATAAGAGGAAGGTTGTGGTAATAAATTTGTAGAATCCCTCATTTCATTTGTATACTAAGTATTAACGCCCATGTTCTGCATTTTCGAACGAAATCGAATTTAAACAGATATTCAATCTCATTCAAAATGAAATTCCATGTTTTACAATTCGTTCGTTTTCGAAAATTTCTCAATTTCTTCGAACTATCAAAATTTTTAATTGCTTCAAAAAGTTAAATTACACTGCGAATGAAATAAGGTTAAGAATTATTGGCATTTTTAAGGGAAAAAAGAAAATCTGAGATAATATTAGACGAACAATTTTGCAAGAAAAATCAATACATACATATATAGCGTGAGTACTTTATTATGAATTGTTTTGATGAATTGTTTAGTCTTATATTCGTTTGTTTTTGTGTTTTTTTTCTAAAAAAATAAAAAAAAAATACTAAGAAGAACAAAAATATAAAGTTTTCTTAAATTTTTCACCAATAAATACAAACTTAATCGAAATTGCAACAATTTGACAATTCCAGAAAACGGAGTGAAACGAAATGCAGAACTCCAAATTCGATTTTCGAAATTCCAATTCACAATTAGCTTTTCGAACGAATTGTATAGAACACCCGAATTAATTTTGTCATGTGAATTCACAATAAGCTCTATCGCGAAAGAAATTTCCTATTTTCCTATTTTGGTAAATTTGCTATTACAAATATTTTTGGGAAAATATTCCTTTCAGCAAAAAAGCTATCGTGAATAATTTTTCCAGGGGACTTTTTTCCTTGACATCAATGCAAAAATTTCCCCAAGAAAGTTCTTAGGGAAAATTATTGCGTAGGATATTCGCAATTGGAAATATTCTTTCTGCGGTATTTTTTTGTTTTTCCGGGAAAAAAAAAATTCCGATGAAATTGGCGATAAGGCGATAATGCAAAACGTAGGCATAAAATGTAGCCCAACAATTCATCTGCATTTGAAAACCTTCATCTTGAAGATTCGACAAATAGAACTTATTCCCGCCGCTCGACTCGGTAATCTTAATCAATATATCTAGCCTCAAAGTCAGTCTTCTAGATATTCCTTTAAAAAAAAAACAGTTCTTAAAATCGGATATCATTTTTTCACCCCTGTTCTAAGTGTGTCAAGCGTTCCGAATGCTGCCAGCCATGTCAACCTAACATAATACCATTTCGCTTTATAAAAAGAGCTTTATTTTAAAACAAAATTTTTCCTCAGTGTATTTACATGAAAAATTGGAAAAATTTACTTAGGAATCCTGTGCCTAAGATCTGTAACTCCCGCATCGATAAAATCAGTTGAGAAACGATGAAAATTGAAACAAATCATATGAGTTTTGTACCATTTTTCAACGTTTCTCGACCAATTTTATCGATTCGGGAGTTACTCATGTAACTTAGAAGTGACGTAGACGAGCAAATTCAAACGTGAGGAATGGAATCTTCAAAATGTCCCCACCTCCTTTTTTGAAGTAGAATTACAAAGTTGAAAACTAATACACACACAAGTTTGTTTATTTCGAGGCGAAAGAAAAATCTACTTTTAAAAATTAAACTAAATTATGTGCCAATGTCGTTTACCTATCCCGTGTGCGATTGAAGCAAAGATTACTCTGGGGTTAGTCTGGTTCAAAAAGTGACCCAATGTGTGTGCACATTGAGATGAAATTAAACAAATTTTTTTGAAGCAGGTAGTGACTTAAAAAAAAATTAATGCACAACACAATATGTTGATTTTATTTCACCAATTTCGATGTTCATGCAATGATAACTAAATTATAAATATATAAATAGATACACGATTTCATAATCTAACTGGTTTAATGTAGAACCACTTATCACCTAACTCTAATAAATATTCATGTGATTTAGTCACGTATAGCTCATCATATTAGTCTATATAATCTATATAAAGAGGTATTAACTGGACGCATGTTTGAATCATAATAATTAACAGAGAATCTGCAAACAAAAACAAAAAATGCATACCTACCCGTACCCGTACTCATATATAGTAGATACATAGATACAAAAATACCTAAATTAATCTAAATGACAATATTTTCTTTTAAGTGCTAATTTTAATTCACACTTTAAACCGAGACAAACTAATGAAAAAAAATATATACGTACAGTAATAATTATTATAAAAAAAAATACATACTCGTACAATATGGACAAGGGTGAAATTAAATGCACTCCGAGACTTTTATAATATACCCTCCTCCTCTATTGTTTCGAGACATTGTGTCTGTAGTCTGACCCACATAAACACTATTCGTGTTGGTTTAAATAAAAACGAATACACACTCTCTGGAAATATTATATTGTTGGCGCATTCATTTGACATTTTATGTGCACTTTACGGTTTTTTTTAATTCTTTGCTTGAAATGAACTCCAACTATACTACCACGCGGAATATTTTAAAAACCACCATAAATTTTACTATAGCTCCCCTTAAAACCATATTATGAGCCCCATGTATACACAGACTGGCTATAAATGCTACATAAAAAAATAAAACAACAAAAAACAGTCTTATGTTTCGTGACAAACTGGGGTTTGGGTGTAACTTATATAGAAGTAGGTACGTTAAGTTCAAACCATCGTTGAATGTCAAATGAAAACTGTATACATATTATAGTAACTGGGGAGCTCGAGAGGCAAAAAAAAGGATTCAAGGGTGGCAATGGAATTGGTTTGCTTGTGGCTAGTGGATACTAACATATTTTTTGTATTTTTTTTGCACCTCGCCCACTTGACCTAATTACAATTAAACAGTTTATGATTCTATTGTGCGTATGTTAAGGGAAGAACGAGATTCAAGTAAACAACAAAACTCAAGAAACTACTGAAACTCTGTCGAATTCAAAACGGAAAACATAATTTCATTAGATTTAGAATATCTTAATTGTTTTCTTAGAAAAGAATTAGTATCAAAAATGGAAGGGTTGGAATACTGTCATAATGTTCTTTTAATTCATAGAAAGAGTGCATTTTTATTGACCTGGGCCTAAGTTCTGTAACTCTAGCATCGATAAAATTAGTCAAGAAACGATGAAAATTGAAACAAATCATATAAGAATTTATTGTTCAATTTTTCAGTGTCTCGAACGAAGAGAACGTAGGCACTTTTTACATCCTTATACAACATTTTTATCTGGGCATGGTGTTCCTAGTTCAACACAAAGAGCGGATTCGTAAATTTGTCGTTTTGAATTTTTCACTTATTAAAATTAATCTTTTCTTAAAAAGCGAATTTCTAAAGTTTCTGTAAATAATTTTATTGGTATTCCAATTGAATTAAAATTGTTGCTAGGTGACCTACCCTAAGGTTTCGTGCTTGTACCATTTGTGTATATTATAATACAAAAATGATTTTACTAAACTCCAAAAACTGTAAAACCGCAATTTTTGTGAATGATAATATGTAAGCATTGCGATTGCACTCATCAGATTCAATTGGTTCTTTAATTGAAACCAATTTGGAATCTTTGCTTTGAATTTAGTTCAATCTTATTGCAATGATTGAAAAATAAAATTAAACGCTTTTAAGACTCAGGCGCTCTTTTTTTTTGTTTACTAATATTTAATATAGGCTTCAGTTGATAATGGAGTTCAGATGGAATGAAAATTGCGTGCCAAGAATCTTTTGGAGAACACCTAGACAAAAGTTTGTTGAAAACACTCAATGTTTTTACGAGAAAACGAAATAATTTTTGTGTACGAAAACAATTTTTGACGTTTAAAAAACACCTGATTCAATTAACACATAAATAAAAGAGCGTTGCAAACTCATAATTTTACACAATTTGTAAACCTACTACGCACGTTGGATGAATAGTCTTTATGAAAATGATGCTTAATCTTAGATAGCACTATTTTAGGGAAGATGTCTACGAAGAGGCAAAAATTGTTTGGTTTTTAATGTACAATTGTCGACACAACAGCTGCGGGAAATAAGAAACTGGACGCGTTTGTTTTTTACTCTACAGCAGACCGAATGGCCGAAAACCATGAAATAAAATAACATTCAGTTACTTCAACTCAATTTTTGAATGTAACTCAGTTAAATTAAATTTTGATTTCGAAAAAATTCAATTACGACAAAGTAAAAATCACATTCTAAAAAGTACCCTATAAGTTTAAACCACTGATTTTGTTCGGTTGAAAGAAGCAACATTAAGTTTTTTTTTTAAATATCCCGGATACTATAAGATTTTAGAAAAAAGTTAAGGCAGAGTTCTAAAAAAAAATTCTATGCGTAGATGTCGAGAATCTTTTTCGCCTAGACAAAAAATTAGACACGCTTATTCGTCAGAGCATAGAGCGTTTTTTTGTTTTAGTGTACTTTTTTCAATATCACTGCGGTATAAGGGTCACACTACAGGGGTGATTTTGCCCACGTTTTTCTTAAAATCTATTGCTCTTACGAAAAAATCTTTTTTGTAAAGAATATTTATTATAAGCTACAAATTTTGCCTTAACATTTCTTAAAAAAAAATGATGGTTTTCGAGCAGTTAAAAAAAATGTTTGCTCCTTTCACTCCCAAAAGTCCCAGCCCAAATTAAGGGTACTTTTTAAAAAATACATATATAATAAAAGTCTTCACTTTTTGTTTTTTGTATGCTTCATTTTATTGCACTTGGTGCGTTGATGAATGCGACCGTGTCTTTTTATTATTAATTAATTTCGAAACATTTGCAGCCAAATTAATAAACATGGAATAGCGAAAGGTTAGGTCTTATTCCGTGGACTAAGTGCAAAATGTTATGAATAAAAGAAAATTTCTTAAAAGTGACGTGGACAAAGTTAAACCACTGAAGAAGGTGGTTTAGCGAAATAATAAGAACCAGATGCGTCAAATTTATTCTGAAATAAAAAAAAATACCTAAGTGAAGATTGCCAATTTAATTTTGAATAAAAATAATAATGTCTGCTAGATTTAACGAATTTTTAACCCATTTCCAATTATTGGACAACCAGCCATCAACCACCAGAAATAGATAAATATATAAGAATATGTATGATCCAATGGAAGTGCTAAGTGAGGAGAATTTCAGGAAGAAGTATAGATTTTGCAATTTTAATATTTCAAAAAGAAAACCGACAACAGACACAACACACAAAATTGAAAAATGATAACAATTTTGACAGAAATATATTAACAAGAGAATTCTTACGTTTGTTTGGTAACTTGAGCTTTTTTTTTTTTACAAATTATCTCAATTTGCTGTCAGAACCCATACGAAAAATACAATAACAGGCATCTTATTTACTTATTTATTTAGATTTTCTTAAGGGATTTCTGGTAGACGTCAACTTACTATTCCACGAACATTTTGGTTTTATTCATGGAAATTTTTAACCCATAGCTTAACTCTTATTCCCTGGTTTAGTTAAGTAGTGGAATAAGCGTTTTTTATTAATTTGAAAATGTATCCCAAAATTTTTAAACGCATTTGTAAAATGATAGCGACAGCAGTGCCTAGTTAGATACAATAAGTTAAATGAAAAAAACGGAGTAACGTACCTATTTCAAACAAGAAGCTGAATACTGAAAAGGGTACTGGTGAGATTGCAAATGATCAATAATTTTATTCATACACTATTTTAATTTTTAGCAGGTTCTCATTAAATTAATTTTACGCAATATTTTATGAAAAAAAGAAAACAAAAAATAAGAAATGGTTTACTAAGAATGTCACTCTCGACCAGCGCCCCTTTTCGTATTCTTACAATAAAATATGCGCGTCTGGATATCACGAATTTGTTCTTGTGATGCAAACATTAAAATAAATATGAACGTGACAAAAGTCAAAAGCACTAAAATAATTTGTTTTGCTGATTTTATTGTTGATTAAAATGTTTTTTCTTTAAAAGTATTGGAATGTACATCATTAAAAAAGTATAAACTTACGTTAATAGCAAAATTAGAAAATAAAATTTCTTTACAAAAAACGTCACAAACCTATTTCCGTTAAGAAATTTTTTGGCAAAAAAACTAAAAGTCAGTTCAATTATAATCACTTAGAAAATTACTGGTACTTTAATTTAAATCGTTAGAGCTGTTTTAGAGAAAATTAAAACAAAATAGTTGTATGACAGCTACCTAACACGAAGAAAAACACTGTTTCGTTTGTTTGCTAAGTTTGGTTTAATTCTGGAAAATAAAAGTAAGGAACACGTAACTGTTAACCTCCGAATTGGTCCAAAACCCTGGGGCCTAATTCCGTAAAACCAAAACGACGATCGAACGATATCGTTCTGGCAATAGCTGTCCCTATCTTTTTCTTTAGATTTGATAGAGATGTGTGTAGTCAAAACGATATCGTTTGATCGTTTTCGTTTTACGGAATTAGGCCCCTGGTTTGACCGATAAAACAGGATTTATCAAGTGATAAAGAACAATCATGTTCGGTTTAGTCGAGTTCTTGATAGATACTAGATAAGCACCATTATTACTTACTTGTCAAATCTGACAGATGATGATATCAATGGCTGCCGGCTTGTGGTGATGTTACAGAAACAGTCAATTAAAGTAAAACCTGTTATTGGTGGATTTACGCAGTGTTAACATGGTCTCAAATAATTATTCAGATCACAATCAGTACTATAAGGGAAGAGTTTGTTTGCCTTTTATTTTGTATACACATTTTTAATTTATTTCACAAAATTTTATATGAATCACTTATTTTTTTCACTTTTTTTTTACTTTAAAATTATCTTTTGCAGTGACTTCATTTACCTACAACTTTCATCACACGTGCAGTGCACTTAACTTATAAATAGCATTTATCTATAAATGAATGAACAATTATTCAATGTTAAATTTATTTCCTTCAGTATAATAATATTAATGACACATTTGAATGAAATTCCAATCTAAAGATTTTATTCCACAAGATTAGAAAAACGTTTTTTAAATCACATTTTTTTCGCTCTTCGCAGAAAATTATAATAATTATTTTCTCTCTTTAATCTCTAATAATATTCATATGTACATAATACCTATGTATGGTAAAAAAAAATAAATAAAACAAAATTACCGGCAACCACAAATTATTATCATTCAGCTAAATCCACAAGTAATTAACTCAAGTACTGGTTGTATTATTATATAGGTACACAGAGCCGAAGTATTAAACAAAAACCATTTATAGGAATATGAAATTGTATCTTTTGTGTCTCATTTAATGCCTTATTCGTATTTACATTTTTAATAAAATATACAAATTCCATAGAGTCGATATTGTGGAATTAGAAAAAAGATACCGCCAACACCGTCGTTGTTGTCTTCGTCGTTATTATATACCGAACCGACCGCCGCACCGCATAGCTAACGTTGCTTTAGAGTCAGAGTAATAATCGCGAACTGCGGCAAGCTGGTAGAAATATCTACAAAAAAAAAACTGCTGCTGCCGGTTACCGGCCGGTCGGTGTGTGTTTTATTATTGCAACAATATTTGTTGATCTTTGTTTTTTTTCTATATTTTTTTAAATATTATTTCGGTGTTACTTTGTTGAATTTTAAAAGCTTTTTTTTTCTTCACCACTGCACATTTTTACAAATTTAAAAACAAAATTCTAAAGCGTAAAGGCACTTAGAAGAGAGTTTGTGTTGGTGTTAAAATTTTAAAATATTTTTAAGTGCTCGCTAAAATTTCCCATGCAAACCGTGACCCCAAAAAATCATGTAGATATTATAATATTTAGCATAAAGTATCTTTAGGCCTGAATTGAATGCAAATGATAAAGATTCTTTAATTGAATTGGTAACAAACGATCTTCGTGTAATATAAACATACTCACACTATATATTGTGTAATGCGCAATTAACCTTGCATATCTATTTTGTATAGGAATCCATAGTGTTAGTTATATCCCGGGAAGTAAAGTTGTGTTGTTTTTGTTATAGTAAGTTCACTTTAGAAAATAAGGCCAGAGCTATCAAATTTCTAGCTGATTTAATGGATAAGTAAGTGCTGACATTAAGTTTATAAAGAATTTGGTTTTAAATTTTTTTTAACACAAACTTTCAAACTAACAAAAAAAAACAATACAGTTGCGAATAAGCCAAGTCTTTCATTTCTAAATCATCGTAGTTTTGTGGTTAAACCCGATTTAAAACAGTTAAATCAATAAACTTTTTGAATTATCTGACAGACGAAGCATATAGTGTGTCAAAAATCTATAGAAATTGTAAGTACCGCACTATGGAAAGAGCGATATAAAGTTAGTCTTCTCCTCAAAAACTGCATTTAAACTCAACTAGGATTAAATTTATTTTCAGGATTAAGAACCCAGTTGTACAAAAGTGGTTCAACATCGGATAAAGATTTTTAACCCACTCATTTAGTGAATGTTCATTCATTTTTGAACCTTGAACCTTAGTTAATCGCCAAAATCTTCGGGTTAAAATTTAAATCCGAATATGAACGCAATATCTAGTGTAACTTAATTATGCAGCGTAAGAAATGGTTGGCTAATGCATTACCCAGAATCCATCTCCAAATTTAGTACTGCATATGGGAGAGAGGGGCACGTTTGAACGCGGGGTACCTTTGAACATGGCTAATAAAATCTTGACAAATAAATATTTCAAATGTTAGGTATAATTACTATAGTCGAATTTTATGTTGTTTAACATGTTGAAGTAGTTTTGAACGAAGCGGTCGAAGCACCTTTGTAAACCTTAAAAAAATGTATTATTGACAAAAGTTTTAAATTTTTTTCTTCGTATAAGACAGAATCGCGAACTGCGAATGCCTGTTCAAGGCATTCAAATAAAAATCTACTTGTAAGCTATTGGTTTACACCTTTAAAAAGATTTTATATCCAATTAAAGTTTGTTGAATTCAGCTTCTCAATACTTAACTTTTTCATACAGTTTATTGGTTCCTTCAATAGATATTATGCTTATTATAGTCACATTAATTACTGTTAAGAATCATTAATAATACTTCCGTCATCACACTGGGTTTTTGGGGACTCTTAAAAAAAGTGTTCAAAGGTGCCCTTCTCTCCCCTATTTATTTCTTTGGTGTTTAATCAATTGATTAACATTTAGTCCTGCAAATGATTGTGTGAAGAGTTTGATTTTTTACCTTTTGTACAGAAAGGTTGTTGAATGAGCTATTTTCATATGTTAAATAGATTTGATTTCAAAAAGATACTAAGATTAAAATATGAGATTTATTATTGGCATAAAAATCAGCTAAGTTTAATTGATTAGAACACTAAAGCAACGTATCTTCCCTAGACTATTAAATTATTTATTTTATTTCATATGTGAATTTAAATTGAAGAATTACAATTGTTTATAAACAATTTGAATATGTCAGCATTTAAGCATCAATCTGTGGCGCCAGTGTAAAATATAATAACATATGCAAGCACCCCTAAAAGTAGGATAATGTACACATATCTTGCATAAGTAAATCATCATCCAGAGATGACACGCAGATAATAAGATTGCATCAAAGTTAATCGCTTGTGCAATTTTCCTATCAATGCATTCTCAGTCAAGTAGATGATCATGATTATATGATGATGATGATGATGCTTGGGGCCATGTACTATATGCACATAATATAATAAATATATATCTAAAACGGACCCCCTTAGGCACAACAACAATCTATTGTCTAAATGCCGGCGGCAAACCAACGACGACGACAATGACAACAACGACGCTGACAGTGACTCTATGATTTGATTCCCATCCATCTTGTGTCATTGTATTTGTATGCATGCACTGGTGGTTGTGAATTAGTTGCAGTCCTTCGATTTCATTTTGGATTTAAAATTTATTTCTCTTTCTCTTTATTGAACTAAATTTTTTTTTTTATTTTTTTAAATCTAATTGAATTTCAAATTTATATTTATGGTTAAGTCATAAACATTATTTGCCAAAAATAACAAACGAACATCAAACGTGGTGGGGTTTCTGTTTTATACGCAGCGATTTGTGGTGCCTGGTGGTGGTTGGCTTAATGGTGACCAGCGGCGGCGGTGATGGTGGTGCATTCTCTAATGTGGTTTCAAGCAGGGATGTCGTTTTGTTTTTTTGTTTGCTTATAGGCAGAAACTATCAGGATAAAACTTTAAGGACCAGTTTCTCATTGCGAGATCATCCTAGTGTAACCCAAGTTAACTTTGAGATATGCCAATTTAGTCAAATTTGATGATTAAGCTCTGAACTAGCTGAACAAATATATTTCTGACAAATACGTGTGATTTATTGCTATCGAAGTTCGACACAATGGAAAGGCCGATTTCCATAGTATCGCACTTTCATTTCTACAGATTTTTTACAACTATAAAGGTTCCCCCACACCAACGCGAATCTCTAGTGGCGACGACGAAAACAATAATAACAACACGTGGTTAAAAACAACACGTTGTTATCTTAAAGCTTAGTTTAGACGGTTAACGGGCTGACTTTCTGGTGTTACCAAAAAATGGTGAACACACGTTCTAGGTGACATCTGTCAAGTCATAAACTGTCAAATTAGATCCAGAGAAGGATCCGAAGTCGATAGACGGTGTTCACATTGGGCTTTCTCCTCCGATTTTTTTTTCTGACGTTTCTGTATACTTATCTCGCTCCATGGCTAGAAAGAGGTGGCCAAGAAAGACATCTCTCTCTTGCCATGAAGTTTGAGTAAGAAAAAGTACAGAGACGTCAAAAAAAAAATCGGCGGAGGCAGTCCAAAGATTGAAAAACTGTCAAATTCCATCGAAAAATGTCTACGATGTCACCAGGGGCCTATTTCACAGAACATACATCACAGAAATGTATGTGACGTAAAATAGCCCCCATATGACTGGGCGTGAATTTAAAATTTTTTTAAAATTATGCGTTTTCTAAGTTGACGCATATTTTTTCTAAAAATTCAAAATTTATACTGAGCCATCTTTGGCGCCTACTTTAAGGTACATACATTCATACAATGTATGTGATGTATGTTCAGTGAAATAGGCCCCAGATTAAAAATACTCTGAAAAAAGATCTTTTAGTACTTTTCGGTGACGCTTCGAGGTACTGGTGTTTTCGATTCTGAAATAAATTGTTGAATACTTTCCACTTTTTTATTGAAAAGGAATTTGCCATTTTTGAAGGTTCATAAAAAGCTAATGGACCAATAAAAAACTCATAAATTCGCAAGCAACGTTGACACCGCCCAATAGAAAATTCTGCTGTGCCAACGTTGAAATATACAGTCCACGCGCTGACCAGTAATCTCTCAACTGCGTTGATTACACTGTCAATAAAAATATTCAATGCCTTGACTCTTAAATTCGTGTGGACGTTAAAATCAAGAAGACGTCAACGCATTTACAGTATTTTGACGTTGACGATCGCACAACTTTACAAATTTTTGACATCATTTTGACGTCAGATAAACAATGCTTTCACAATTTCTGTGAAGTCGTTGCATCTGATTTAAATAGGATTTAATTTTGTTGCCATGCTTCACTTAATCTGATTTAACTAAGCACTGAAACCTTCGGTCTTATAGAACCTTATATTTTAAAATAATTATTATTGAAACGCACTGTGTAAAATGCAAGAAAATACCAACTATTCTGCATATATACAATACCTACGACAGCCCTGCTTTAAAAAGCAAAAAAAATAAAAAGGAATTGATTCGATTTGATTAGGAGACTCTTTCGGAACTTGTTTAATAATAATAATTCGAATTTCAATTGAATTAAAAATTAAAAAAAAGGGCAATACTACTAAATTGCGGTTTGTTTTGAAGTTGTAGAATATACTCGTATTTATAGGTTAGATAGATACTTTTGAAGAATACAGCCCAGCCACCAGATATGTGTGTATGTATTTCTTTTTTTAATTTATGTGGTGGTAGTTTGAGGAATTTTTTAATTAAACTAAAGATAAGTGTCGGTAGAGGTCGTTTCTTTTTTTTTTATTACCTACTCTATGAATTTGCACATCTCAATGGGGGAGAAGGGGTTTCTTGTTTTTTTTTCTTTCATATAGGTATTTGGAGAAGAATTCTTTTCATTTATTGATTTAGATTAAGATAAAGTGTGGAAAGTGGGTTATTTTTATTTGAAAAAAAAGAAGCCAAGCTATAAGAAAAAAAAATAAATCATTTACACATTCGATGCGGGATGTAGTTGCGGGGACTGAGGACTAAGATTTATTTGGAGTTACAATAAACGAAATAAAAATGGAAGATTTTTTAAAAAATAAAAAGAGTCAAATTTTCAATTTTTTTCTTTCTATTTTTCTTCATCTTCGTTATATTTGTAAGTTAATTTTGATAAATTATTAAGCTGTAAGTTTATTATCAAAATTAAAAATCTTGATTCTCAAAAAAAAAGTTCTAAATTGAACACAGGGCGGACGCTTACTGCATTGAAATTAAAATTCTATTTAATACATAACCTAGTAGCCTGGAATCTACCATAGTCAATTGAATATTAAATATTCCCACAAGCAAAATTTCATAAATTTCACAATGAGAAATTAATTTATTTTTGGTACGTGATATTAAACTCTTCCCCAAAGACTTCGACCGCAAAACAGTCATAATATTATTAACAATAATTCTACGTATTCTGATAACACATTTGTGTGTTTCGTTTATTTGCAATGTCAGTTATCAGAAAACTTCTGTTGTACAATCTACACGTATGTGTATGTATGACTGTATGTTGTATTTCTGCTCTTGAAAATTAATCAACCTTGTATTCTAGAAACTAAAGATATTCCTTAAAAAACATCAAATTGTGTGTCTATTTGTATTGCACGACGAGTATATATATTTTTTTATCATTATTTTTATAATAAACTGTCATTTTTTATTTGATTCCTTCGATTGTTAATTTCGATTTCAATAGAAATAATAATTAAAAAAAAAACTTATATATATGTATGTATACATAAATGTCTTTTTACGACCTTGTCAAGAACGTTTTGATAAGCAACAAATAAAAAAAAAATTGACTGATTTTTTTTAATTATTGTATCTATAAGAACTTATGCATACATAAATATATTTCTTTATCAACTTTATCAAAATCATACGTCACAATGGAATTTGTTCCAAAGCTTCTGTAAGTATATTTTATCGATGCAATGATGAATAACTGGGGCATTTATGTACACATGTTTGCAAACGAACAGGGATGGATTTGATAGCAACTTTTCTGTCAAAACTATGAGAAAAAAAATCTTGAATTAGGTTGCTCACTTTTTGAGTGAGAAAAATCTCTAAGATCTCATTTTTCTAAACGAAAAAATAGAAAGAAAAAAAAAATATTAAAAAATTTTGACAGCACTGATATTTGAATGAAATTCTAGCTGTCAGCTAATTAAACAAAAAAAAAGAAGATAAATTGTGAAGAATATAATCAGTCAAGGAAATATTTTGTATTTATTTGTTTAAAAAATGTTTGTTTTTTCTTTTAAATTTTTGTTTGCAATATTAATCAAATAAGAATGTCTATTAAATAAAATCTATTTTTGACGTAGAAGAACTAAAATAAATCCTCAATAAATATTCCATCCAAAAAAAACCATTCAACCCATTTTAGCATATTATTTCACTCGATTAATCCAGATATTTGATCTGGATGTAAATTAATTGACTTTAAATTAATTTAATCGAGTGAATAATATGACGTTCAGAAAAGAAAATGGTTGTTAGAAAATTTGGAGAAATCTTCAACTAAACATAACGAACGCGCACCTTTGTTGTGTTTAGTTGAAGATTTCTTAGGTTAATAAAATTAGATAATACAAAGGGGGTATTCCTTCACTTTGAAATTCTGTGCATTTGTGTGAATTTTAACACATTTTATTTTTTTTGTACATGAACTTCGATAGAATTTTGTGTTAATTACAAGTAGGTAGGTACTCTCTTCATCTTCCGAAAAATATTTCATTGCAAATTAACAAAGTTTTTTTACTTTTCAACAAATTATTTCTCACTATATATGCTAATAATTTGTGTTTGGTGAAACTAATTTCATTAATAATAAGGCCGTTTGGGAATTTCCGTTCGGTGAATCAAAATTGTACATTTGGAAAGTTAAAAGTAAATGTTGAAAAAGGACCCTGTTGGCTGAATAAGGATCAACTCAGAAGTGCAATTTTTACAATAACAGGTATCTATAGAAATGGTTGAACTAATTTTTTTTAAATTTATCTTTTAAAAATTCTAGCTAAAAATATTAAAAAACGTGGGTGAATCAAATTTGCCAAAATAAAAGACCTGCGAGTTTTTGTCAAGAGATCAAACACCGACGACCTTTTCCATTGATGACAAATAAGTCGAATAAGTAAAAGAAAATCTACTATGATCAACATTTTAGTAGAAGTGAAATATCACGTGATCTATCACTGTTCGTTCGAGTTCGGGTGAATATTTTGGGCATGAGAAGCTTCGTCGCACGGCAGACATACGGCTTGTTTTAGGATAGTTGAATTTTCTTCAAAAATAGTATCTACCTACCGTGAACTCTTATTAAACATAAGGAAACACTCGCAGGCTAGGAGGTCTTCAATTAATCTGAGGAATAAGACAAATTTAAACACACTTTACAAGTAGGCACCTACCTACCTCAATACTAAATATATGAACAATTCATTTTTGTCAACTTGTTATTTTTTTTATGAAACACGGTTGAATGATCTTATGGGTATTGGAGCGCAGCGCCTCCCACAAAGCGGACATCTTTTGTTTGCCTTATAAAATTAAAATTATTCCGGCACTGTATGTGTGTGACAGCTTATATATATTCGTGAGAGAGAACAGTCTTTTTCGAGAACTAATCGAATTTAATCAACTTCAAGCCAAAGTAATTAATCAATTAAGCGAGCTCCACTTTATCTCGAAATAAATTTAAGTTTGTTTTTTTTTTGTTCGTTGTTTAATATTAAATTGGTTAAGTAACCAAAGAAAATTTTTGTTAACTCCCTCGCAATAAATCAGAGAATGAGAGATAGAAAAAAATTAGACACAGATGTAGCATACAAAAATTATTTTAAATATTTTATTATTTGTCTACTTACATATAATAAACAATCAGTGAAATCTAAAAATAAATAAAATAATTGAAAATAATTAAATACATTTTTTATTTTGAGAACAAATAAAAAAAGCAAACGAAAGAAAAATTAAGCAATTAATACGCAAATCACAAAATTCAAATTACAACGCCATCGTCTTCAGCCTTCAAAAAAGGAGCCCATTAAAATCTAATTTTTTATTTGCTTGTACTGAATTTTTTTTTTAATTTTTTCAATTTGTATTTTTTCGCGGACATTTCGAATTATCTATCGTGATATGATCAAAATCACGTTTTTTTTTTTTTGTGCTGACATTTATCCTGTTTTTTTCGCCTACACACGTTGCAGTTGGCAAATAAAAATCCAAACTTTTGTTTATATATGTATGTATTTTTTTTGTCATTTAACGTTTAACTTGTATATGAATTTGCCTTGGAAAATATTGGTGAATCTCAAAAACTGTCCAGAAGTGAGTCATCAGTTTTTTTTTTTTTTTTTTTTGTTGATGACTTCTGCGTGGGACGTTTTGGTAACGATTTGTTGACTTTGCAATTTTTTGGGTGTCTTTATTTTTTCTTTCTTTATTTGCAGCAGTGGAAGGTATACAAAATACCCAAAATTACTTATTGTTTGTCACACTCTTTGGAAACTTGTTAAATTTTAATGTTTACCTTTGACGAAAAATTATAATAAAAAAAAAATCAATGGTACTTCGTCGTATATTCTCTAACGAATTACGTGTCTGTTTTATTTAATTTTTCATCATCAGAGTACAATTGGACAAATAACAATGATTGTATTCTCTTTTCATTATAGCTGTGCCAAAAATCAATCAATATATTATTTGCCTTTTGCCAAAAACGAAAAAAAAAAAAAAATACTTTCGTTATGCATGGCATAGCAGCCATGGTGCACATGTTTTTGAGGTTTGATATTTTAATGTCACTTTAGAACTGAGTCAAGCAAAAGAGACATTTGTATTTTTTGTTGTTATATTATTGCAGAGTTCGTTTTGCTAAACTGCTAAAAAGCTGTGAAACTTCAAACAAACAGTTTAAAATCCCTGCATCTGCAGCCACAGGGGATTTTTTTTCAAATGTATCAATTGAATTAAAAAACAAACTAATTGACATAGAATGGTTGCAAATTAGAACCAAGAAGGGTTTCGATTGATGTATTTTGCCGCTATTTCGTGCAAATATTTACTTAAGCCAAATCAAATTAAAATTTAAGAAAATTGAAACAGAAATTTAGTTATGTACATAATTGAAGTTCATGCAAAAAGAAAACAATTATATGGATACAATGTCCATACTAGGACGTTCGGATTATACATTTTTGACTCCTACTTCTCCAAAGGCCTTCGATTGTTCCGAGCGTTTTTCTATTTCCAATTTCATAAAGGAGTATAGACAAGTAATACACACAATCATAAAAAGTTCTTCGTCGGATTATTTGTCAAAAGTTATAAATGCTTTAAGAAGCTATTTTGTTAAATGGCGAATTTTTAAGTGGTATAAATTTGGAAAGTCGACGTTTTCATAATTGATTAGAATAAAAAAGAAGTAGAAAAGTCTGAATTCTATTGAAAATGACACAATGGTTGCCATTTTGTTCTTTAAAATTCTTGACAAAGACATCAATGCGAACAATTTATGGCAAAATTTTGAATTTCATCTTGAAAATAGTCAATGATTTTTGACACAATTGTGCTATTGGTAAAAATATACAGTCAAATATATTATTTAAGTGTTTTGAACTTTTCAAAAATACCCACATCGCGACTCAATCGGTGAATATGCATTATACAGGTAGATTTTTATGTGAATTTAAGTTAGCGGCTTTCAAAAGCATGTGACTTTGGACTTTAATCATCTCGCATCTATTTCAAAAAATACATACATATATTGAAATATTGGAAATTTTGTGTTCTACTTATACAATTTTTTCAAATAATTCACGTTTATTTTTTAGGGAACGAGAATGATATAACAAAACATAAAGGTATAGAATAAAAATTAAAACGACATAACCTCGAAAGTACTAAAATATGATTTCATAACCTATAACTTCGCGATTGACATTTTTCCTGCTAAAATTAATTTGCAGGTTTATATTGGTATTTGATATTTGTTAAGCTATTTTTGAAATTAAATACGAGAGGCGTATTTGAATAATGTTCTTGCAAAAGATTTGTAAATATTTCCTGCAAAAAAGCAATAACTAATAATTCATTTGCGATAAATAGCGGCGACGAGAATAGTGTGAATTTATAATATTTGTCAGTACAACGTTATGTTATGTTAAATTGACTCCTTGTCGTTGCGTCGGTCGGTCGCCGCATGAAACGTTTACAATCACACGAATGACGCCAGTCGGACAATTTTTATAATTTTATATCCGTAAAGTCATCAAGCTGTTTAAATTCCATTGAAGGATGACTACAGTGATATAGATGGAAAAACTTAGGCCATTAAAAGCTATTTTGAATAGTCAAATGTCAACTACGAGCCTCAAAATTAAGTCCCTTACTTTGGCAGAAAGCCAGAAATTTGTAGCTCGCATAGTTTCTTGAGGTATTGAAGTTTCCGCTAAAGGTAGTTAGTCTGAAATTAGCGGAAAACAATAATTTTCTTGTTTTCCAAAATTGTAGCTTTTAAATGCTTATTTGTTGCACAAACATTTTTTTTAGCTTTTATGGATCGATTTTTATTTGCATTTTAAGTTTAAAAGCGTATTTCCTGTCAGTTGAAATAAAGCAGAAAATGGCAACAAAATCTAAAAAAAACTGAGGTTTTCAAAAATTCTTTTTTGCAGAAATGATTTAATGATATTTTTCTACACCAAGTTGAAATTTCAGCCAGTTCAAATAATAGGTTTTCAAAGTTGTTTTTTGCAGAAATTGTAGCTTTTTTAATGATATTTTTCTACATCCAGTAGCAATTTTTATATTCAAAATCTAAGAAAAAAAAAAGAAAACTTTTTCACGAATTCAAAGTTTCCCTAAACTTAATTAAAGGCGTAATAGCTACAAAATTAATTCTTGCCAAACAAATTTAAAAAGCTAAAATTTTGGAAACCAACAGAATTATGGATCTGTTAATTCTAATTAAAATAAAATAATCGCCAAAAATTGTCCACAAAAGTAAGGGACGTGAGTTTATTTTTCTCGATAGGGGATTATGGAAACTTGAAGATACAACAAAAATGTACAAACCTATATATCGCCGTTATTTTTGTGTCTTATTGAAATTTAAAATTCTGTCATGACAAAAGAAACCAAAATAAAAAAAAAACTTACATTTCGCGTTTGAATTTTCATTAGGTAAAATAGAATTTATTGTATTTTATTCATCATTTCCTGGTAGTATTTACGTCTGGGTGCTTAAAATCATTTCACCCATAAAACATGTTTTTTCCCCTTTATTTACGTGTTTGTTGCTTAAATCTCAATATTTTCCCTGAGAACAATTTAACTATCCTATATAAACTTACGTAGCATGTCCCAAAAAGCCAAATAATTAATTTTAGTTAATCTCTTTTCTAATGAACACCATAACGACCGACGACGACGTAGGTATATACGGACGAAGAAGAGGCCATAAAACTTGACGTCCTTTTACGGTTTAGCACAAAAGCTGAAAACCATTTTTATATGCTTTATTTGTGCGTATGTGTTGTGTATAGAGGGAAGGGTGGTAATAGGTGGTAAAGTCCTTTGGGCGCCATTGTTATTTCCCGTTTATAAAACGACAAACACGTATCTACTCTATAACATATGTATATATATATAAATACCAATTCACATTAAGTTCCTCTTTTTACACACTCAAATTTGAAAGGATTGTTGTGATTTGAGGCGCTTTCCAACAATAAAACTGTAAGCATATTCAAGAATGAAAAATATAAAATATTAGATTACAATTTACGTCAAAACTCAACAAAAAAAAACCCCACCCTTAAAAAAAATGTATAGGTGATTAATTGATTTTTCTGGACAGAAGTAGGTTAAAAATAAAAGCCAAGGATAAAATAAAGTACATAATATATGTTATATATGGAAAACTGACATCTGCTCTATTAGTAGGTATATTATTGTATAGGTATAGTGGTGGTGGTGACGATGGTGTGCAAAATTCCATTAGGTTCAGATTACATTTGAATAAACATTCCGAGTATGTATGTACACATTTTGTTATAAGAAAAAAAAATAAGAATCCGACAAAAAAAAAACACAAGAAAACGAAAACAAAAACAAACGAAAAATAAAAAGAACATATTATACTCGTATACAGCAATACAAAGAAAATTAAATAAGTGTGTCCTTTCAAATCATTCACATTTCACTTTCTTGTTACGTTAAAAGTAAATAAAAAAATAAAATCGAAATTTCTGAGTTTCGATGTCAAGGACAACTTTGCCGTCGTCGTCGCGGTCGTTGGTAAAGAAAAGCCGAATTCGAGAAGCCCTTCATCAATAATTCCACATGTACCTAAAAGTTTTTTTAATTTTTTTTTTGGCTTTTACCCACACAACCATCATTCATTTATTAACAAAAAAAAACTTTATACCTTTCTGTTCCTAACCTATACATAAAGCTATACACAACTTTCCTCAAGAAGTCCTATATAACCATGCGGCGTGGGTCTAATGAGTGTCTGTCCACGAGAAGGCAAACCTTTTAAAAGGTGACAATCACACGCAATGTTACCATTTCATTGCTAAACATGAAGGTGTGTTATCCTTTCAAATATTATAAATATAATATAGTTGCTTGGTGGCAGTAAATTGTATTCTTTAATAAGACCAGGATATTTCTTGGAATTAGCTATAGTGTTCCCCACATTTCAGGATGAAAAGATTTCAAAATGAAAGTTATGTGTACATATACATATATTTAAAATGTGAAAAAAGGGAGCAGCAAAATGTGCGAAAGGATATGAAGGTGTGAGATGCATGTGTGCTCTTTATTATGTAGAGACAAATTTATTATCTTCAATAGAATACGATTTATTTATGGGTTGTATTTTGTTTTTTTTTTTTTGTGAAATTCTGATGGTCACAGGACGAACTTTTTGAAACTGATTCACATTATTGAGTAGTAGGTATATACGATATTATACAAATTTATAAAGAAAAGATAAAGTTTTATTGATTAGTTAATTCCATTTTTGGGGCGAGTTTATGGTAAACAGATTGGATGTTTATTGGTTTTTATTTTTCAAGAGGACCAACGGCACGTGAGTTCTATACATTCATATGGATCTATATGTGGGTAGGCCTTTAAAGATTATATAGAAGACTTTGATTTCTATATTGTGGATGAATATATATTAACTATAGTTAAGGATGAACTGGCTTTACTGATAAAAAAGTGAAGGAACTGATGGGAACTGTCAAATGTCTACCCAGAAGTCATTTGTCTATATAGGGAAGGGTGAGGTTTTTTCCAATTAAATTGGATACCTACTGTTTTATTCGTAGTATTTTATTTGTATTTTTTTTTTTGAGAAATAAAATTAGAAAGATCGAAGAGTTTCGCGATCTCTTAGATTATACTTAGAGTTTTTATTATAAAGTCAAGCACCTGATTCCGGGTTTTTCGCATGTATGAAGGATGGAAACAGCGAATTCAACCTATATTAGTCTCCGAAGAAGCATATAGGAAAGCATATAAAGATGTATGTGATGGATATTTCTATAGCAGCTATACTTAGTTGGGATCATATAAAGCTGGTATATGGTAATGCTGGTAATGCACGAACCCATTCCAACTAAATGAAAGTTCATCAGTTTCACCACTCAGCTATGAAAGAGCTTAAGAAAATCAATGCCGGTTGTTCTGAGTCGTCCTGCAACAATTTAATTGGTAAGTACTAGAGTGGCTTCGGGCCCAGCAGATTTGTTTACACTAAATCTTAAGACTGAAAGTAACCCTGAAAAGATCAAAGCATTTCAAGTCGAAGTACCTATCTTTTCATTGACTTGAAATAAGCATAGGAAAGTATTTATCGTTAGGGCAATGGCCGAACTAAAGATCCCGATAAAACTTATCCAGCTGGGTCTCATTACATAAGGCAAGACGTGATGTAATTTGCAACTAAGAAAAATCTTTCCCAAACTATTCCAAATATGCACAGAATTTCAGAAAGAATAGTGCCACTTCTTTCCGTGATTTCTTCAAGGTTGTTTTTCAACGGATAGTGCGTAGGGCAGGGGTTAGCTCGGAAGGTAAAAGTACCCACTATATCTTCAATAGTTCCGCCCAACTAATAGGGTATACTGACAATATCCCAAAATGTCATTATTATAGAGTCCGTCAAGATGCGGCCGACATTTGAAGAACAGGCAAAACTTGTTGCTCTCATAATTAAGAAGGACAAGACCAAGTACTAGTATATTCGATTTCAACAAACAAGCAAATATCTGTGCACCAAGCCACCCAATTGTTTGAGCATCGGTAAAACATGGGTTCAAAAATCATTACGAGTTAGACAAAATGCACGCTCTATAAAACCTTTACACTACCAGTCTTAATTAACGATGCCCCGGAGTAGCGATAAAACCTTGCTCCAATCGGAGTAAATTTACTCCAATTTCATGAATGAAAAGTTATTTCATCATTCAGAGATTCTTGCAACGAATCATGGCGTCAGCATGGGGACCTATACTCTCATGAATTGCAATGTAAATTCAATTTGACAGTCGAATGTCGTTTTGGTTTCGAATTTTTGGCGTTGGTTTGAAAAAGTCTGAATGGGAAGGCGAATGGTAGAGAAGATGATATCTCGAATTCCATGTAATACAAGTCGATTAGGTACTTTAGTAAGGAACCATCGAGCGAATGGGCAACAATGTAAAGCCAAAATACGCCCATGTTCTGCATTCCACTTATTGTGGATTCACATGGCGAAATTGAATTTAGGTGTTTCACAATTCGTTCGAAATGCTAATAGTGAATTCTAATTTCGAACATGAAAATTGATGTTCTGCATTTCGGTTCATTCCGTTTTCTAAACGTTTTTATGCATTGTGAAATCGGTGCATTTGCAGATAGTTTTGTATTTCTTGGTTCAAAATGTAAGTAAACTTTATGTTTTTGTTTATTTATTTATTATTATTTTCGTAAGAAACATAAGAACATACGAATAAAAAATACAAAAATCATCAGAACCATTCATATTTAGGTAGGTATATTCACGCCTCGCCGTCGCGTCGGGCAGGTTTTTTCTTACAAAAATGTTCGGCTAATTTTTTCTTTCGAGTTCCGCTTTCTTTTTTCCCTTATAAATGCCAATGATAAAGAATTAATTTTCATCTTCAGTGTAATTTCACTTTAAAACACAATTATAAATGGAGGCACCTTGCATTTTGACATTTCGAACTAATTGCGAAATTTTCGAAAACGAACGAATTGTAGAACATGGAATTTCAATTCATGTGAAATTGAAATGCGATTTCAATTCGATTTCATTCGAAATGCAGAACATGGGCGATAGTCTTCTAATACTAAAGCCCCCGAGTTCGAGAAAAGAAAAGACGGCAACCTCCGAAATTAAGACACAACCATCAAGGAGCGCTTGTTTTATATTACTGGAAGCAGCATACCTGAGAATCCTATAGATAATGAAAAGGTGCTGTGAATCAACCGAAGGCTTTTCACGTGCCACACGCAAGAACATATAATACACGTACGTCTCTTTATAATCCTTCTAAAATTCTTTTTTTGTTTGGTAATCATATTGACATATGACAAGAATCAAGAATTTCTGAGTTTGATTGATGCGAATAATTCAGATTGAAGTATAAATACTAGTAATTCACACGTTTTTAAGAAACAAGAAGTCGAAAGAAAAGAAAAATTAGGTTTTTAAATGTAAATTTTTTTTGACAATTCTTAGATTTTTGATAATGAACTTCCTTATCGCTCTAAAAATGGAACTGAACTATGTGATTATATGAAATATATTAATTGCTCGTTTGAGGACATTATCATTTAATAATCTTTGCACGTATCATAAACTACTTCCACAATAATTAAAAAAATCTTTTTTTTTAAGTCCAACACGGTCTATTGAATTTCTGTTTGGAAATTTATACTCGCTAAACAGAATTTCATTTAAATATTTTTTTTCCTGAAAGCCCCTCAACTACCACCTAAAATATTGTTTACATACTGCACACCGTGCCGGCAATATTTCTACACGAGAATAGCGTTAATTTCAATATTTTATGGTTAATTTGTTTAAATAAACGTATGTGATTACAGAGAACTGCAATTATTATTCGAATTATTTCGTACCTAAAGTTATTATTATTTTACGTTTTTTTTTTCTCCTACTTTTAATCTAATTGTCCAAATTAACATACCTACATATATTTATTAGGGGTTGCTGTGAGAATTTATTATTAGCTTGATTTTCAAATAAATTTTCATTTTCAAAAAGAAAACAAAATTAAATGAATTATGAGATTAATTTTTTTTTTTTGTTATAAACAAAGCAAATTTATTGGAAAAGATACACGCTTTTCAGAAAGAGAAAGACATTTTAATAATAGATTGCACGTCTATATGCATGTTGATATGTGCGTAGCGTGCTAACAGTTAAATCTCTCTAATGCGGACATCAGATGATGGCAGAATTGTTTGTCTCCATCTAATTACTATTTGCTTAAGTTGTGCAAAAATAATGTTTAATAGCAATTTACTATCAGTTTCAAGTTCTCCAGAAATAGCCTCATTTTTCCTGTGATTTAACAAATTGTTAAGCTGTCTTCCTATTAAGAAACTTTCCACAATGGGAGATTTCACTGTATACAATGTAGGATAGGTGTAGTTGTGTAGAAATAAATTCAGTATTGACCAAAGTAAAATATATGGATTTAGTAATAATGTGGGAACATTATCCAAACTTTTACTTGAGATTGTGTTAAAAAAAAACGTCACTTTATACATACATATGTATACCTATGTCTGTTAAAAGTTTCCTTATAATATACATTTACGAGTATACCTATACCTACGTCTAAGGAAACTATCAAATATATGAAGAATACGTCTATCTAGAGATACCTATATAAGCTGCCACAGGCGCCATAATTATGATTATTATTAAAATGAACACTTGAAAAGTTTAGTCGAAATATCATTTTATTAATATCTTCGAAATTGTTTTTTTTTCTATTTTGGGGCTTTGTTTGGATTTGTTTATTATTGTAATTGAAAATATTGTATATTATGAAGGGTTGAGGTTGAGATAGACGGAAACAGACGATTATACTATAATTTAGAAACTTTCCTACTATGTATATTAAAAGGAAATTTTGTCAATTATATAGGAAAATTGTTGAATTGTTTTTGAATAAACTCGTAAAAATAATACGAAAAGTTATGTATATGAAATTAGTTATTTATTACTTTTTGGTATAGTAATAGTATGAATGTTAATAGTTTCTTGTTCATATGGAAGCTGAGCTGATGGACAGGTTCGTGTCCATGTTCAAAAAAAAAAACAATTCGATATGAAAATATTATCGCTGCAAAGTCCACGCGCTATGTACAAAAAAGGCCTGATCGGGAAAAAATTTACCTGTACACTTTTCTTTCACAATTTCTTGGGGTTATTAGGATTATATGTGAAGTTTTTCCGCCATCTCGGTTTTTCTAAAAAAAAATTACTTAAAATAGAAAAAAATCACGACAACACTTACAATGCCATGTTATATCTTTTTTTAAGGCCACAAATCATTTCTTCAATTATGTTTTCAAATCAATTTTTTTAAGTGAACACTTTTTGGAAAATTATTTTCCAAACTCAAAATTTTAAAACAAAAATAAAAAATATATTTGAAAGAACTAATTTAAAAAAAAATCACTATTATCCATTTGAGATCATTGTGGCACTCTGAACCTACAGGAAAAAAAACATAATAAAATTAAACCAGTTTGCCCACAACAAAAAAATTCACAAAACTGAATGGAATCGAAAAAAGCAATGCCTCATTTAAAAATTAATTCAGAATTTCGAAATCAGCTGTCCTTTGTCACTCGGAGCCTTTAAAAACGAAAATCTCTTCAACTTATCAAAAAGTCCCATTTGTATCCCTTTTTATTTTCACAAAAAAAAGCTGAAGTATGAATGGCTGCAAAGAGTTGTTTAAATAAAAATAAAAATCGGTTTAGAAAAGCTTTAGTATTAAGTTCCAATTTTGATAACTTATAGTGCAGCACAACTTTAACAATCCGCAGTTTTAGAGATTTAAAATTTTGTATCTCCAAAAGAAAAAAATCGATAATATTGAGATCCTTCAGGCCTTCGACATGAAAACTCTCAAAAAATCCCATAATCCCTGAGCTCAATTATAGCTGCGAAATGATTGAGATCGTGAAAAAAAAATGTTGTTATTGATAATTTTGTGCATAATTTTGTTTTGACTTAATTTGTAAATTCTTTCTTACTAGCATATGGCATTCAATTACATATTTAAAGAGTTTAAGAATTTTTAACAAAATAAAAATTGATTAATTTGCGTTTGCGACCATTGCAAATTTTTGAATTTGTAAAAAAAAATTTGTCTTAATGAAATGCAATCGTTTTCCAGAACGATTTATTATTATTTTTCGTAGAATATGAAGTCAGATTTCCGTTTCATTCGGAATAAGTGATAGAAAATTCCCCGAATTTCGAAATTCTTATTAGATTTTCTACTGCGAATTCACTACGAATGGATTCTGCAATACATTTTTCGTGATTCGCAGCACATTTTTAATTACGCTTGAATTTTTTTGGCTGAATATGAAATACAGCACTAACACGATCAGGACATTTATTTATTTTAATTTTTATAACACTCATGGTTTTGTTTCGAAAAAGAAGCTAAAACCACTCCCAAGGGAGAAAGTGAATTTTAAAATAATGTTTTTTTTTTGTGTTTATAAAAAGAATCTTTTAAAAATGACCAAAGTCTATATAACAATGTTCTGATTTTATAAATTATTTTCCAAAACAATTCAGAAAATCAAATACAAACAAATTAGCACATCTCTCAATAAAATCAATACAAGATTATTGATTTAAAAGTTTATAGAAGCGTTCATTGATAAATTTTTTATAGAAGTTGTCTGTTTGATATTCTAAAAAAAATTGTCAGCATCTTAATGAAAAAGCTCATTGTTTATATTGCAATTTATGTACATAGGTACCCAGAATATTTTTGTCACAAGCACTGAACTTATATAATGGCCTTATTATTAATCATCTACATTATAAAAAGTAAAAATTATGTAAAAAAGATTTTGACTTTCATCCATTATAACATTGTTTCACAGTTTTGCTTTTTTTTATTTGTCTTACAAAGATAGTAATATTTTAATGGATGAATGTTGCATTTCAGAATTTTCTATTTATCGGTCTTAACTGACAATATCGTAGGTGGAATCAAATTCTTATACCTCCAATAATGGATCGAAATTTATCTATGCAGAGCCTTTTTCATTCAATTTATTGACACCCACTGTTTTATGTGTTTCCTCAACAGAATATATAAGAGTGTTGCAATTTTAAACAAAATGAGCTGTCAACCAAAACTTTAGCAAAAACCAAATAAGAGGTTTATGTATTTTTTTCCCAAACATATCCGTATGCAAATTTACTAGAAAAAAAAATATTCTAACAAGTTGAAAGTTTTATTTTTAGTCTTGCGTAAACCAATAACAAAAAATATCGATTCAATTAATTTGCCATGTCGATGTCGGCAGCAAAAAAAAAATACTCACAAAATTAAATTTCTTGATTAGCCATTAACTCGTAAGCCGTAACCGAAAATTGGTATTTTCTGACTATTCCCACACTGCTATAAGGTATATACCAAAGACATAAATAGCACGAAATAAATTTCCCTCAAAGAAGAAGAGTTGGTTAATTTATTTTTTCAAACAACTTAATTGCTTCAAAAAAAAAAAAAAAATAGACCCCGTATGTTTGCCATATCGTGCCCTACCTTTTTTTTGTTATTACAGTGTTGTGAGATTTTTTGTCAAAGGTACTGTGACTCGATTTAGTGCTATTTTGAATTTTTAAGAAGTGTGAAATCTTCCGGTCTTATTTATGAAAATCAACGTTGAGTTGACCTACAATTTTCTGTTAAATTTGAACAACTAAGATGAGAGGCACTTTATGATGAAAAGAGATAAATTTTGAGAATTTGAAATTTCCTTGCAAGACGCAGTAAATTTCCACCAAGAAGCTCAAGATTTGACTTTTCAATTTATTTTGAAACATCGTTTTTTTAAATAATTTATAAAAGTTTGAAAGTCGTAGATATAATTCCGGTATTACAAGGTTTATTTAAAAATATCTATAACAAAACAAAAAATAAATTATTTGCCAAAATCTAAAAAAAAATGCATGAAGTTACAAAAAACTTTGCACATCACTGTATTTTAATTTATGAAACTCTCGCATTCATTAGGAAGTATTCAAGAAAAGGAGTTAGGAGTTCGCGGTGTGTGTGTGTGTGTGTGTGCTATTCTATAGCTAATTTACATAACGACTTACTTTGTTGACTAACTAATTATCATATACATAGATAAAATAGCAACAAAAGGCTAAATTGTTAAAAGAATAAATAAAGAATATTTAACTTTTTTTTGTACATTGTTTTAACATTTTCATACTAATGTGGTAAGCATTTTTGTTTGTAATCTTTGTATATAAAATATTTCTGATAAATTAAAACTAACACCCTAATGATTGATTATTCAAGAATTCAAGAAAAAAAAAACTTTGATTGGTTTTAGAAATTCCAATGAATTTGTCAACATTTTTTTTTTATCGCAAAAATATACCTACCTATTTTGTGGTCTGATTAAATTCATTATTTTTTTCATATCATTTTTTTTAACTGATAAAAATCCGCAAGACATTTAGTCGCCATGATTAAAACACTGATTGCGCTGTAAAAGGTATGAAAAGGAGAACAAAAAAAAATCAAATGATTAACGACCATTTAATTAAATTTTCGATTCCTCTACTCTTTTTTTTGTTGGAGGACGAGACACTACACAATATTGGGCGACACACCCTTGCAAACTTTTTAGTGCAGTATTTCAGTACCTACCACACAAATCATCCCTGATGTTGTATAGAAGCTTAGAGCTAAGTTAGATGGGATAGATAAATGCTCGCGTTGTAGGTGTTTGTGTCTATATGTATTCTATATGAACCCACTGGCGAACAACAGTGTGCGGAAAAACATATCAGGGAGACACTCACATTAGTGAAATCGCCCTTTGGCGTCCAATTGTCTCGAACACCCATACCATCACTAACATTGCCACCACCTACACTACACAGCAACCATCAACAATGGTTTTGGGGGTAGCTATTCGAAATGTTGTTTCCTCCCTTATCCAGTTTTTTTTTTTTTGTGGAAAAGGAAGCACAAAGGAAAAAAGGAATTAAATGCCAAGGGTTCTGTCTCTGTGGTGGGGCAGGGTGACCTCGAAATAAATACTTCAAGTTTTTTTTTTTTTCTTTCTAACTGAATGTGAACTTGTAGGAGTGTTGTGAGATTTTGGAAAAAGTCCCACTTTGTGGGAATTCTGAAGTACAGGAAAAATTTAAGAAAATAATTCTTTATTTTCTATAATTTTTGAATTATTGATTAGAAATGCTTTGAAGTAATTATGGTCTACATTAAGACAATTAAAATAGGTTCTGTTGTAATTTAAAAGACATTTCGTTAATTTATGTAATAAAAAAATAGTGGATCGATCAAGTGGGAACAAGAACATCTGTGGAAGAATATAAAAATACAAACTATGGGAAATTTGTTTAAAAATACCTGCTAGCATGGAACATGTAAAAATACAAATTTAGAGAAATAAACACCTACTAGCACTTTTTTTTTATATGAAGACATAATATGTATGGTTATAGCACTCTCAAAGTCCACCCTTCTCATGAGTGTATAGGATATTTTTTTTTGTTGCATTTTGGATAGTTCATTTTATCACACATACATACAAATAAATTTTAACGAGGACTTCACAAAAAAAAAGCAAAAAAGTTCAAGAGGAAAAAAAAGAGTAAATGAAAAAAAACTGACCCACTGATATAGGGGCAAATAGAATATTTGCATCAATCATTTTTTTTTCTTCATTCAATTGACGTGTTTTTTTTGTCTGTAAAATTTTATTTATGCATTTTATTTGATTGATGATAGTTTGATGAATTTTTTTTTTTAATATTTGATTATGATTTAGTTGAAAAATTTGACAGCTTTGATTAGATAGCTCGTTGCTAAGGGGCTCGTAACTAGTAAAATCAGTAATCTACAATATTTACAACAATATCCAAAATGGCATAATATGTGTGTGTCTTCATATTGTATTCAATAGTACCCATAATATTATCACGAAAGAAAACAATGTGATTTTAAATTACTGGAAATGGCGCCCAACATTAATTGAATACCTACAAACATTGCCAAATGATATTTTTTTAATAATTTTATTCACATATTATACAATATGTTTAAAAATTAAAATGCCTAAAAATGTAAGTTCAGAGAGAAGTTCTCTTTTTAACGTATTTTTAGCAAAAGCAAAATGCGCTAAACAAAATAAGGCAAGCAATACTATGTTATCAGTTTGGCGATTGACCTTGAAGGTGTCAAGTCAAAAAGATTAGATTATTATTATTTTATTTACAGCCAAATTTTACATATTAGTTATAGCCGCACAATTTACACAGAATTATGATTAAAATATCTTGATGCTTAAATTTTGTTTAAAAGAAATAATTTGATTCAGAAAATTAGTACCGGAAATGAAGAGCTGATAAAGAAGCATTAAACAAGTTTTGTTTACAATTAGAAATAAAATAGATGAACAAATCATTACTAAAATATTAAGCTCCCAACAGATATAGTAACTTGTATGGGAACCAAAAAATATTTATTTCTGTAGAGAGTTCTGCAAAGGAAAAGTAGAATGATACGTGCACGCGCGAATGTACTAATGTATACTTCTTTGCATTGACTCAAGAATCACAAACATTTATAATTATCGTCATCACTTATCAGACTATCAGACACTTATGTGTCTTCCTGCTTTTAGTACTTAATTCGCAACAAAAGCTATTGGCAATCTTAACAATAAACAATAAACGAAGTACCTGCAAAAACTCACGCATCAGCAATCTTAATCTAAAACACTCCCATACCAACAGATTATTTCAAGATTGTTCTCTCTGCAAGGCCTTCCCACTGAAACGCCACAAAAAACCCGATTGCATTAGTAAAATTTACAAACGCATGTAGAGTTTACTATCAGTGTGAAATTGACACATAAACTTGCTTAAATACATCGGAAACCCATTTTTATATTAATTTCCTTTTCTTCTCTTCTCCCACTGTCAATTTGATGAGAATAAATCAATTGATGCACTAAAATAGGACTCGAAAAATCCTTGACGGAACCAACTACGGCACAATGACGACGATATAGTCTAATCATTTACGATATTAACTTGGGTCAGGTGAATTTGGGTATAAAGCTTCCTTTTCATGTCCTTAAGAAACGCTTAAACTGTTACTAGGGTCAAAAACCCTCCAAAACAGTTTTTCATAAATAGCACTTTGGCGTTTACTTTTTCGAGATAATTTAGTTTCAAAATTTTGAATTCTTATATGTATATGTAATTTTTGACGTACATATGTCAGGTGACAGGTTCACATGCATTGTCCCGTCATTTTTGTTCCTAACACAATGTTTTTTTAAACGTAATACCACAATATTTTTTCTTCCAAATTTGAACTGAGTTATCTCAACATCAATAATTGCCTTTGTTTAAAAAAATCTACAATTACAGAAACTTTCATATCGAAAGCCACGATAGTTAAATTGAAAAAAGGTGTGTTCATATTGACAACAGAAGTTGCATATTAATAATGAAAGTTGTTATATTGACAATAAAAGTTGTCATATATTGGCAATACAATTGTCATATTGACAATAGAAGTTGCTATATTGACAATAGAAGTATTCAAATTGAAAATAAGAAAATGTCAAATTGACTATAGAAGTTGTGATATTGGTTAGAGAAGTTGTCATATCGACACTAGAAGTTGTCATATTAAGAATAGATACTGTCATATTGATAATAGAAGTTGTCATATTGACATTAGAAGTTGTGAAATTGACAATAGAAGTTGTGATATTTGTTGATAGAAGTTGTCATATTGACAATGGAAATTGTCAAGTTCACAATTTTGTGATAAATTAACCAGTTAAAGTTAATGAGACAGATAAGAAGGAAGAACAATATTTCTCAACAAGAAGTCAAAAGCACTTTCTATCACTTTTTTTATAAATTGATTAACTGCGACAAAATTGAGCCAGCTAATTAGAAAAAATTTCAGTTTTAGTTTTTTGACAGCAAAAGTGAGGGAATTTTTAGGAGGCATTGGACACGTTCAGGGAAATGAGATCTCTGAGCTTTCTCTCCGTCAAAACATTAACAAGCGAATCTGACATTTGCTTTTCTTTAATTTTTGACTAACAAAAAACTAATACATTTGGCTGAAGAATCCTGTTCATGTACATAACCGAGATTGCTGAAATCTCTGAGATGCCATTTTTCATGAACTTTCCTATTACGATCAAATTTTTGAGATTGCTGTAGGATCTAACCCTGGAACCCTGAGGCCTGGACTGGCTAGATGCAATTTGAATCCTTTTCACGCCAAAAATATCATTTTGAATTAAATTTATGTCTGTTCCCATAAGGAGTGGTATAGTCTAAAGGTTTAATTTTAATGTACTTATTTGATCAAAGTACAGAGAGCTTAAACAAAACTAAAATATAAAGAACAAAATTTATATACACAACTCAGTTCAAATCAACCGAACTTGCACCTACGTAATATTCTTGTTGGTAATTATTAATATATTTGTAAGCTGTAATTAAATATACCATTTTGATCCCGAATGTAAGAACTTTAAGCACTTTTCTTATGCCCTTCAAACTTTAATTCAATTCAAATTGGAAATATTTAATAATTTCATTCTTTTTGGCCGGCGGGCGTTTTGTTCCTAACATTTGTAATGTTTTTCATTCCTGAAATCTACTATTTAGTAAGTTTCTTACACGTGTGGTGTTATTTTTTTTTTTTTTTTATAAATCGTGTTAAAACTTCAAAAGGGCCATTTTCAAAGAACGCCCTTAAATTAGTTCCCATTATTCGTTGAAAATAATTACATATTATTCTAAAAAAAAAAACTTTATACGAACGATGGGCTGGTGAATTTTTTTTTTTTTGAAGATTATGATCTTTTTGAATTTTACTTCATTTTACAACGCCCCCTCTTGTCTATTACAAATTTCTTTAAACAATGGAGCTATATATAACTTCTGAAAATAAATATACGTAAGAACTAATTACGCTTTGGGAAGGTGGTGGTCTTTAATTGATTGTGAAATAAATAAAATTATAGCTTCAAATAACACCTCAACATCATAAAACATTTCTTAATAAATTGTATCTATTATCATTTATCTTTAAAAAATAAAAATGTAGACCTACACGATATATGTACATACATATACATATGTAGATATTGTTTAATGATTGACTTCAAAGGAATGGCTTGATTTAATTTATTAAAACAAAAATATATAAACATTAAATGCTTACCATTTTAAGTTCACCGTTTTAGCTCTGGAAGAAAAAAAAATTAAAATACAAAATTAGTTTGAGTAAGCAGTAAAATATTTAAAAAAAATATATATATCTACCTATTAAATTTTATAAAACTATTATATAAGGCAGACTATAACCATATGGTGTTTTTTTTGACAACCACATTTTGCAATATTTTTTTTTTACTATATAGGACGTATTCAATCAATTATGATGGCATATGAATATAATAACCATGACAAATGTTATAGGGAAATATTTAGAAATTTAGAAAATATTTCCAGTTAAAAACACACAAAGCACTAAAAGTTTTAATAATAAAACAATAAATTCGTTTGCTACGCCTTTGAAAGTCGCAATCATCATTAAAAATAACAATAAACTATAATAAGTAACTAATAATTATGACTAAGTATATTTTCTGTTTTTTTTTTTATTAATAATTGTCAAAATAATTAAGTATAATCATTAATAAAAAAATCAAGGTAATCTAGGCCAGCATCAGTGGCTTCTCCACTCCTTTTATTTTTAGACAATGAAAATATTAAAAAAAAATTTCAAATTTATTTTTTTTTTGTCAAACATTATTTTTTTTAATAAATAAAAATAGATTGCAATTTTATTCCAAATTAAAAAATAAAATGCAAATTAGTTTAAAAAATAAATTTTTTATATCATTAAAGATATTATTGTGTATTTTTTTCACACTCTTTTTGACCCTGAATTAACACAAAATATAAAACAATTTTATTGTTTTTTTTTTTAACCGCGATTGATGAAAAATTAAAATTTATTTCAAAATAATATTGTTGGCAATGATTAATTTGTTTGATTCTCAGTTCCATTAAATAAATTTTCCATATGGTGATGCGCCGCCGCTGCCGCCATTCAAGAAAGAATAGATGTATATTCACAACTTCCTGATGAAAATTCTTTTTTTTTTTTTTTTTTTTTTATTATTTTTCTTTTTTTATAAATAACTTTTGTATATTTCACGCACCTGTGGCACATTTAGAGTCGTATACATGCATATGTATGTACAAAATTAACCTAGTCTTTTATTTTTATAAAAATAACACATCCCGATTGATGATTTTAGATTTGTTTATTTAATTTTCATTTAAATTCGAATATTTATATTGTGACCTTGTGATAAATATCTTTTTTTTATTGTTTTCAAAGGAAAGAAAAAAATAATGTTTTATAAGTGTCACAATAGAATCAAACGAAGAAAATATATGTTGTCGCTAATACGTATATAAATTTAAAATAAAAAAGGAAGTATATTTACAAGGTGCAAACTTAAGATAAATTAATTGTTAAATCCCAAAGAGACATTTAGTTGAAGATATGTGATAAATAAATGTCAACATAGAGAATTTGTATTGTTTACAAAAAAATAAAAAATAAAAAAAACTACAAAAGAAATTCCAATTGTTTTTTTAGATGTGAAATTTGTGATAATAATTTATTTAAATTAGTCGTTTATGTTTTGTTTGTTTAAAAAGTCCATTAAGAATCTTGTTTTATATTATAAAAGGTACATACATATGTACATGTGTAGTTGTCAAAGTTTAGATTCAAAAGGGGTAATTGTGAAGGATTTTTTTTTTTTTTTTTTTTTTTTATTTAAAATGTGTCCTCTAACTATGAGAAACTATACAAAAAAATATACATTGGAGCCTAAGAACATTTGACTTTGAATTCGAAAAAAAATTCCGACAAAGCTGAACTTTGATGTAGAGATTTATTTTTACGAGTTAAGCATTTGATCAAAGCCTTGGCCCAAGGCTTTCGATTTTATGGGGTGAAAGGGCAAAAATTTGGTCGTTTGTAAATTGCTCGAAAACTCTGTTTTTTTTTCACCTGGAAAAAGTTTTTACCAAGTTAAGTCAAGGTACTGGAAAGTATTTATTTATTTATTTATCTACGATTATATACATCAACAGATAATTATACTAGACTAAAAACTTACCTACTAAACTTAAAACTTTAGTAGGTACAATCTTGAATAGGAAAACTTGTCAAATACTCGTAAGGCCTTTGCTATTAAAAACTTCCTGAGCCAGATTTGCTATCCCATCATAAATTTCCCTTAACATAAAACTTTATAATCACCATACAATGGAATGAAAACTTAAAGCATAAAGTTGTATTCAATATTGCACAAATCATCAATCAGCAAAGGCCTAGCTAGTATCAATAGTTAACCGTTGCCAGCACCTTGTTAGTATATACATACATACATATGTATGTGTGACCTTCTTTGTGCCTCATTAAAAACTAGATTATTTTTAAACATAAACTTCAATTTGTATTGTTCCACTTGAAAAAAAATTGATAATTTTCAATATATTTCCTTTCACCTCCGATTAAATGTTTAGCTCTAGATCAAATTTTGGACACTTTTCAGGAAATGTTTAAGAGATACAAATAGAGATGTCCGTGAAGTTAATTGATATAGAATTTATTTAAATAATTGTCGCTCGGCAACCTTAAATAAATTAAAATAATTTTTGACACATTTTTTTTTTGTGTCAAAAAATTTTTACCACGAGAGAAAAATAATTATGTAAATTCTAAAAAATTTGCTTCTTTCAGGAAGGATTTTTTAATAGAAAGGAATAAAAAATCCTGTGAAGAATCGAAAGAATCTAACGATTTCTCTTATATAAAATTTTGACAAAATAATAAAAAAAAAAAACAGTAGGTATAAAATATTTTACAAAATTTGTTTGTTTCAAAATTTTTAGATTTAACATAATTTTCAAAAATTATTCAATGCAACAATTTTAAATTTAATTAAAAACATAGATTTCTGGCTTACAAACAAATTCAGTGTAACCGTTGTTGTTTTTAGTAGATATTTTTTTTACATCTTATTTTTTGTTTGTTAAATTTCCCCTTCCTGGAGGAATTAGATTTCCTCTCACAGGATTTAGTCTTGTCTTGTTTCGACCCTGCTAAAATGAATTATCTGGACACCTTTAACCCTTAAACGAAGGCCTCATTGAGGGAACCGGATTGCAAATCAGGCGTTTTTGTATTTTATTTTCATTGTATACCAAATCAGAAGAAGGTGCTGAATTTTCAGTAAAAAAAAAACTAATGAAATGGCAAAAAATTAAAAGTTTTTGAGTCAATGAGGCTGAATTTAAGTTTCTAGTTAATGCAAATAAAGAAATATGGTTGTATTGTAAATCCAAATAAAAAAATATGGTTGTATTGTAAAAGCTGTTTTGTTGAAGATTTCAGAATGTGTGAAACTATGTTGTATCAATTTAAAATGATCACCTTTTTAAATCAGAACTTAGTTAACTTAGGAAAAGAAGTGATTTTCGAAGTCTATGTGCCAATGGTTATGGATCATGAACTCGCAGACAAAAAAAAAGTTAAAAATCTAAAGGGAAGTGATTTTCGAAGTCTATGTGCCAATGGTTATGGATCATGAACTCGCAGACAAAAAAAAAGTTAAAAATCTAAAGGGACGAGAACCTCGGTGGTCCCGGAGGTCTCTATAAAAAAGATTCAAAATAAAATTACTTTCAAATTTTATTTAAAATTTATGGTTGTAGGGAAGTTATCTTTCGACTAGTTTTCTTCTGATTTAAGTAATTAATTAATCCATACAAACTAAAAAAGTACATATCCATCAAAAAGGTGATTTTTTTTGTTTTTGATTCAATGCCTAATGTACTTAGAAAGTAGTGATTCTTCAATCATTCACCGAACAAAACGAAAAAAAAGAAGGATGATCTTTAACAAAAATTCCAACATATTCACTTAAAATAATATGCATAAAGGCTGAACCAATATTCTTTGGTTCAGTTAATCGGATTTCATATCTTTTATAAGATAGCCATCCTATTCGACCCATAACACATTCCCCAAAAAATTAAAAAAAAAGCTTTTATTAACTCTACCAAAATAAATAAGTCAAAGTCATATGAAAAGTCAAAAAATTCTATATTAATTCAACTGAAACAACTTAATGACCCAAACAATAATTTTTATCTGTCTATACACACAGCACGCTCTGTGTTGAGTAATAAAGTAAAGTAAAAAAATAAGTAAAATATAAAAAAAAAAATATATATCTATATATTTATGTATGTACATTAATGTATATAAATACATATTCTCCAAAATATCTAAGAGATAGTATTTTTGTTGTGTATAATTTTGTTTTATTTTTTTGATTCAGATGCGAGCAGAATTCAAGAACCAGCTTGGGTCATAAATAAAACAACACCAACAACAAAGACAAAAAAAAACCAAAAAAATAAAAAAGCCGAAAGATATACAAAAAGTTTTGTGAGGAGAATTCACGACGACGACGTCCATAACAACGACGACGACGATGCGGGAACGAAATTCGTTCAAGGTCAGGGGTATTAGATACTTTAATATAATTATACCCACGATTTTTTTTGTTTTTTTTTTTGCGTATTTTCTCGTTTTACCTATATATCCTTTTCGAGTTCCATTTTCGTGTTAAAGATGATTTTTTTTTTTACCGGTAGATACAATCATAAGGGAAAAGGTGTATCACCTTTTTCGTTTCTTTTATTCTATAGTATATACAAAATACATATATCCGTTTTAAAGAAAACAGAGTTGGCTCAAAGTAAATTAGGGCCTTTTTAAATTTTGTTTGTTCCTTCTCAAAGTTTGATAGGGGCCCACTCTGTTCTTCGTTAAGAAAATGAAATTTTAAGTCCAAAACGAATTTTTATATATGTACATGTATGTACATATATTTATATATATATATTTATTTATACAATACTTTTGGATTAACAATTTTTTTAAAAACTGTAATATTTTTCTTTTTAATTTTATTTGTTTTGGATTATTGATTTGACAGATCTCAAAAGAAATAATTCGAGACTCGAAAAAAAATTAATCCGTGAGTGGAAAAAGTAGTGAATACTATACTTTTTTTATTTCAAAAGTTTTACAAAGTATATACCAATTCAAAAGAGGAACGAAGAGCTCTTAAAAATAGGATTGATTAGAACGAAATACAGAAATACAGTAGGGTTCCAGGTTAGTTAATAATTTCTTTCAAATGGTTTTTGATAATCAAATTTAAGATATCGTCGGCGAAACTAGACGAACTAGACTTGATAATTACTTGATTTCGCGTAATTGCTTTTTAAATTGACCGTCAAGATCTTGTGATTTGACGCTCATTGATTATTTTCTTTGGGGATACGTAAAGTCACTGTTAATCAACAACAATCCAATCACCAGAAGCCAACATTATTCGTGTTAATGAGGACATTCGACCACAAACGCTTTTATCTCTCGGATGGCATTCATCATCAGATCCAGCAGTGGTGGGCATATACCTAACCGAAGTTTTGTTTAACTAATTGCAGAATGTACTCTTTCTATTGAACACAATTAAATGGCAAATTAATGAAATTTTATGTAGTTTATTCAAAATCTAAGTTGCTACTGACTTTAAAAAAAACACTCTTTATTATCTTCTAAGAAGTACCAGATAATGAAATTATAACAAAATAAGTTCAGCCATTAACTAGATAGAAAAGATATTCTTATAAGTTTTTTGAAGAAATTTTGCCTTGGTTTTTGGTTATTACCAAGGCAAATTTTCTTCAAAAAACTTATAAGAATATCTTTGCATCACACAAAAACCGCTTGCAAATCCTAAAAAAATGTTAAACCCTTATTTCCGTGGGGTATGTACATTTTTTTGGCTAAAATCTCGAATTCAGTATTCACACTTTGCGAAATAAATTTCCAAGGATTTTTTTCATATTTCGGGATATTTACTTCGAAATTATTAAGAAAAATATTCCTTTCTGCAAAATCACTATAGTCAATAATTTTTTCCAGGGAACTTTTTCCTTATTCTAGCAAAAAAAAATTATTTCTTGGAAGATTAGCGATGGGAAACATTTTTTCCCCGGTAAATTTTTTTTTTTGAAAAAAAAAGTTCTTATTAAATTTACGATAGCGCTAATTGCAATTGGTTTATGCATTACAGGGACGATGTTTAATCAAAATCGTTGGAGACATTTTCGAGAAATAAAGTAAAAAAAAAAAAAACCAATTTGTTGTATGACATCTACCAGTTCTAGCAAAAAGGGAATACAAATTTTGAATTTCTCCTTAATCTCCTTAAATGCTGACTTTCGACATTATGTTCTATTATTAAAATGCTGAAGGAACTACTGCACGTCCATAGGTATATTCGGAATATGTAGAAAATGCGCGGAACATAACAATTTTCCATATGACGCAAAAAAAAACTCATTTGAAATTTTGGTCTTAGAATAGTTGTGCATTGTAGCGACGAATTGATCAAAAAATCGATTTTTTTACAAGAAACCGATAATATTCCTAAAGAGCAAATACAATTTCTTTCGACTTAGGATGACCCTAAAAAGAAACACCCCCTTCTCCAAGAAATAATTTAACTGAATCTTCCCCCTACAAATGAACAAACAACTTGAAAAAATAATTTTACTGTATTCGCCCCCTAAAAACGAAGCGCCGTACTTGAAGAAATATTTTAAATACCTCTTAATCTAGCACTGGAATTAAATAATTTTCTTTAACAAACTGATAAAATATTCGCAATTTAAAAATCAACAACATTTCAGTCTGAATATACTTTACCTATATATAAAGATAACTTTTTATAAAGAAGAATATAGTAAACTATACAAGCATTTTTAAGTTTTTTGTTTACTATAAATACATTTTATTCATATTATTGTATCTGTATGTAGCATTTCAAATTGAAAAAATTACGCTTGGTTGATGTTATTTAAACAAATGAATGTTTCGCTTTAACTGACTGACTGTCTGCCAGATATATTTTACTTAACATTTTTTTTTTGTTATTGTTAAATGTGATAAAAATCAACAATTTATTTTTTTTTCTTATGAATTTCTTTGGGTGCAAAAAGAAAAAAAAAAAAGATGAAAAAGACGTGTATTTACTTAACCAAGTCAAAATAAATATATTATACGAACTGAAATTCACCTGAATAAATTGTTCTTAGTCATTTTAAACAATTTATTTTGTTGTTGTTATTGTTATTGTTATTGTTTTAATTAAAAAAATTTAAAATAAATAAAAATTTTTACACATTGTTTGTTTTTATAATATGGGGGGGGGGGTTGTTAATTTTCGATAACCAATGAATAAACACATAAACAAAAAAAAAATTATATATACATTAGATACTGCTATCTATATCGAAGCTATTATCATTAAAAACAATCCATTTGACCCCAGACGAAAGTATATCTGTACTCTTTCTGTATAGAAATCAACACAATTTAAAATGCCAAATTTACGAAAGTACCTTCAATCGCCTTGATTCTTTTCTGGCGCCTTCAAAGTCATTTAAAGTTCTATTACTTTCATTTTAGAGTAAGTATTAATTTGGGGTGTTGGACACCACCCTTTTATACCTACATACATACCTATCTTTACCTACATAAAATTTCGAATGTTGTTGTTGAGGAAACTTTATCGTGTCGTGAAGATCGTAAATTCATGCGAAATTAAATTGTTCAATCACCATTAAAAAGAGGGCGCGTGCATTGAGTCGTGATTAAAATTCAATGAGCAATTAATTGATGACTCTCTTTAAATTGGGAGTGTGGAAATAATCAATTTTAAAGTTGTCCTCATTTTGGAAAGCATGATAGGTAGTTTATCAATAGGGTTTTGCTTCTTTTTTTTCTTTTTGAAAAATAATGATATGGATAGTAAAATTAATGTTCTTATACGATTAGATGAAAAAACAAAAAATAAGTATTTTGTATGCAGTGAACCTAAAATATTTAAACAGACATAAATTAATGACTTTGCAACAAAAACACAGCAAGACCAAATTTAATTCTAAGACAAAAAACAATCTTAAATTGCCCAGAAATCTGTCTGGAACTCATGATAGCCTTGGTTTATATCTTTCTCTCTCTCTCTCTCTCTCTTGCTCTTACAATGATTTGTTTCTTCTATTTTTTATTATTTTTTTTTTTTTTGAAAATTACATAAAATTGTGATCACTTTTAATTTGTTCTCACATTGAAAATTTAATTTGCATGTTATTTACCTAAATACTGATTAATGATGAAGTTTTAGTTTGCATATATTACAAACTTCACATTTGTACATGACAAGAGGCTGAAAAGTCTATGATATACAAAGCTCAAGAGTAATCATAGCTTTTGAGAGAAAAATTGATTTGCAAATGTGTATGTACTCGTCGTATAGTCTAGTCATATCTAGTCATTAGGTCATTCATAAAGTAAATTAAATAAAAAAAAAATAAGAATCACATTTTTTTTACAAAGGAAATGGTAAAAGCCCCCACATTTTTACAATTTTACAACAAACAAAAAAAATCAACATACCAATGATGGGTTTTTAATAGTTGCATTAGACTTTAACATTCATTATTATTAATATGAGTTATTCACTCTTGGTCTTTTATTTATTTTTTTTTCTTCTGCGTTGATTATAATACATAGTATTCATTATATTGTTAAATGAATAAAATGCATGGGAACACACATTTGTCTGTTAAGTTTACAGAGATGACTTTGAGATGTAATATTAGATGATGACGCCTTTTTTTTTTTTAAATATCATCAACATCATGAATAATAAAGAATTTTAAATATACATTACATGTGTTGTAAATATGCCGTAGGTTAAGAGCTGATCATATAAAAATGCGGATAACAAGTGCTTTGTGATTCCCTAAAGCTTACTGATTATGTATGAGAATATTCTTATTTGTATATACATATATGATGGAATCTGACCTAGTTTCTATGCATTTCTTGAGAAGTGCTGTCATTGTTGAAATGTAAGAAACCGAAAAACCAAGCATATGAATACCTAAATAGTTTTTAAAATAAGACATGTGTCCAAATTGCCCCCTTTTTAAATTTCAAAATTAATCAGTTAAAAATCCAGCCTGTTAGATTAACCCTTTATATGGTTTGGTATCTTCAAAGTAGGTACCTAGTAACATATAAGAAATGAAACGATCGCGGATTTCAAAATTCAAAAGAATGCGTTTTTCCACAACGTTAACTATAAGGTACAATGGGAAAATTTATGAAAATTTGTCAGTATGGTGTAGAATGTATAGATCTATATATAAATAGCCTTAAATAAATTTTGTGGTACCATTTTCTCAAAAAGTATTTGACCGATTTCGATAAATTTTATATGGTTGGAAAGCCACAATTGCGGAGATGTGCAGAATATACTTGAGACACGCATTTACACACTGTGGGTCATTTTTGTTTTTGCACTGTCGAGCACTGTGCATATTGAAAAAAAAATTAAATTAAAAAAGAAAAATGTCGAATTTCGACACAGGGCGATACTAGTATTGATAATTGGTCTAAATGAAAGTAAAACATACATGGGAAGTCCTCCGGTGCAGTAATGTGAGATTTTTTCCAAATGTGCTACAAATTGTGTCGGTTTTGAGATATCATCAACCGCTTAAAAAAAATCCTACTTAGCCCAAATCTTAAAAATGTCATATCGCTTAAAATTTTGGATAATCTGACATATTGACAGATCAAATCTATATATAAATAGCCTTAGATAAATTTTCTGGTACCATTTTCTCAAAGAGTATTTGGCCGATTTCGATAAATTTTGTATTGTTGGAAAGTCACAATTGCGGAGATGTGCAGAATATACTTGAGACACGCATTTACACACTGTGGGTCATTTTTGTTTTTGCACTGTCGAGCACTGTGCATATTGAACAAAAATTAAATTAAAAAAGAAAAATGTCGAATTTCGAACAGGGCGATACTAGTAACAATTAAACAATCAAAAAATTAAAAAAAATGTTGAATCAACTACAAAATTGGGCATTTTGTAAGAATTAGCCCAAGCCAAAATGCCCGAAATGTATTTAGAAAAATGTAAAAATTTAGAAAAATTTAAAAATTTGGAAAAAAAGTAAAATATTAGAAAAATGTTAAAATTGAGAAAAATGTTAAAACTTACAAAAATGTTAAAATTTAGAAAAATGTATATCTAATCATTCAAGAATTCCTTTTGGGCATTAATTTTAATTAACTTTAATATTTTACTATTTGTGCAATATTTTATTGATGACAAATCACCCAAAAATTAAATATTTTATTTGTCGAATTCAGTAAAATGAGATCTCAGAGCTTTTTCTCACTCAAAAAGTGAGAAATCGAATCCAAGATTTGTTTTCATAAAAAAGTTGAGAAATTTTGCCGAGAAATCCTTTTCATGTAATTGAGATTGCTGCAGATTTCCAAGATCACATTTTCCTGAACTTGCCTATTATATGTAAAGGGTGTTTTTTTAGACGTGTGGTTTTCAAGAAGGAATAAAACGCATATAATTTAATGTTATGGCCAAGAAAGATAAGGGTTTGCCATTATGTTTTAAAAATGATTTCGGGCAAGTGGCCGCCGCGGCTGGCTCTAATAAATTCCAGCTCTTCACATTTCTTGGAAACTTTCAGGTTACCATTCCTTCCAGATCTCTCTGGGAGGACCTGACCTTCCTGGAAGATGAATCGATCCACTTCTATACTGACAGTTCTGAAACTAAGGACGGGGTTGGTGGAGGTGTATACTCAGATAGGCTGTAACTTAGTCTCTCCTTCCGTCTTCCCAATCGCTGTAGCGTGTTCCAGGCGGAACTTTTGGCGATAAAAGAAGTCCTGTCTTGGCTCAAAGAAAACGTGATATCAACTACAGATATCCGTATTTTCTCGGATAGCCAACCAGCCATTAAATCTCTGGATTCTGTGTCTACAAATTCAAAAACTGCCCTTAATTCCGATCATCTCTCTTGGAGATGGCACAGCAGTTCAACATTCACCTTTGCTGGGTGCCGGGTCATAGGGACATTCCAGGCAATTGCAAAGCAGACGAACTCACCAAAAGTGGAACTTTACTACCTATACCGTCAAATCGGACAAATATTGGTATACCCATCGCTACCTGCAAACTTTTGCTAAAGCAAGATGCAATAGAGAGAACAAACCTTAGGTGGAGTAATATTGCCACATGTCAGGCCACAAAACAGATCTGGCCTGTGCTGGATCTGAAGCGCTCTAGGAACTTGTTATCTCTAAGCAGACTGCACATTAGCTCTGTCATAAGTGTCATTACTGGACACTGTCTAATAGGCAAGCATGCAACAAGGCTTGGTGTATTTTTTAACGACTTATGGACGAAGAAGAGGAAGAATCGATTCCTCACCTTCTCTGTACATGCCCTGCTCTATCTCAACGACGTAGGCTCCACTTAGGAGAATTTTACTACAATGATCCTAGTGATCTGGCAAGTCATGACATTAATAGTCTCGCTCGCTTCGTGAGAAGCTCTAAATGGTTCATTGAGTAGGAAGAAAGTTTCCTAGATTCCGGTGGTATCAAAATGGGCCAACCAATGGTCTAAGTGTGTCCAGCGTTCTGCTGACAACCACATAAACCTAACCTAACCTCACATTGCTGTATTTCTGCAGAACGGTTTTTTTTTTTTTTTGTTCAATGATCTTAAAATTGGGAAATGCCAAACTATTCTATACGCAACCCCATCACGTAATAACATAACTTAACCAAGTTAGAATATGTTGCAATTTATTTACTTACGCTCAAAAAACGTGGCCTTGTGAAATTATTTTTGTGCATACAATTTTTTCTGGCGTAACTGGTTCTTTTACCTTCCTTGAGATATAATAAGTATTAAAATTAATTCCCATTCTATACAAGACCAGTATCTGAATTCCAAAAATGAACCAGTTATATAAAAATGTTAAAACAAGCTAATGATAATTCGAATATTTTTGATTTTAATCACAACAAGTTCATTATTTATGGCTCTCCCCTTATGACTAATCTGAATTACCCTAAATAAAATTTCCATCAATTCTGTATGAAGAAACTGAAATTACGTAGGTACTTGAATAAACTTACAAATGCTTTAGCGTATGGTTTCTTGTCAACAAGAAAAAAGTTAGAAGATTTAATCAAAACTAACATTACAATAATGGAGAAGTCCCAAAAAGTGGTTTTGGGCATGTTCGTCGGACAATATGTAAGAAATAAGAATTTGACGTTTCTTTGAATAATTTCCTATTAAAAATCTAAGCGAACCTTGTGAACGAGACAAATAGCGAGGCGATAGTGACATTTTTAGATTTAAAGAACAAGACTTGTCTGTTGATCTGCAATATTTATTTAGTCCGAATAAAGACACTTTGGTAAATTATTAAATTTCTTTTAAAATTAAATACAGTAAAACCCGCTTAAGAGAAACTGCAAAATGTCACAGCCTTTCTTTCACTTAAGCGGGTTTTTCACTTAAACAAACCCCGCTTTTGTGAAAAAAAATTTCACTTAAGCGGAGTCCGGATAAGTGGAAAAAAATTGCACCTAAGCGGATTTAAAAATTCGAAAAATGGTTCTGACATACCAGAAATTCAAATGTCATTTTCGTGATGAAAATTTGGTGGAGGTGAAAAATAAAAAGAAGTAAAAGCGTTCAGCAAATTTTTTGTTCTGTTTTATAAAATTTTTTCACTTAAGAGAGTTTTTTTTCAATGAAAAATATTAAATCTAACTGAAAATATGTTTCAGGTATCCGGGTTTTTCACTTAAGCGGAGTGTTATAAAGGTAATTGGTCGACAAACACTCGGGTATGAAAAAAGTGTTTCAGATAAGCGGGTTTTTCTCTTAAGCGGGTTTCTCTTAAGCGGGTTTTACTGTATATAAATTGAGTGGCGCAACAGCTCGTATCTATAGGTCCATAGTTTAGTGACTTACAACTTTCAACCATTCCTGTGCGGCGGGTGTTATTGGCAGGAATGGAGGGGACCTACAATTTTCTGCCGAATCCGAACGGCTTAGATGAGAAGCACTTTTTCATGACAGGAGATAATCTTGGATGATTTGTCAATTCCTCGCAAGAGGCAGTAACCCGTGAAAAACATTTCTGCTTTTAGGTGTCATAAGCTGGGAATCGAACTTTGGCGTAACACTCCTACGCATTTACCATTACGCCACGGGGGAGGCTACTACAAATTTCTTTTAAGTAAAGTTAACATTTGATGATTTGGACTCATAATCCTAACTTTCTTAGAATTAGTTAATTCTTAAATTTTATAAAGAGCTAATTAGAGCTTTTCTGTTGGCATATCAATTGATTTGGGTATAACATGAGTATATCGACTTATCTCGACCTATATAGCAAGAGTACAAAAATGAACAAGACTGGACCAAATGCACTTCATTACGGAATACCACAATTTCGCTATTGCCGTACCCTTGTTTATATAGAAAAAAGTGTATTTTCAAAACAGAATTCCATAAGAAGGTATTTCTATTTCCCGGAAATACATATGTATGCATATCAGTAGGTCATCATGATTTCTGTATTTATTTTAAAACCAAACACAAAGGACTTCTCCATGATTTAAAACTAAAACAACATAAAAATATATCTTTTAAGATTCTTCCATGTATCCTATAAACATAATCAAAATTATTTATACCATCAGGAAATTCATTTCGAAATTTGACCCGTTTTTGTAGTAAATTTCTTCGACAGCAAGAAGTGTACACACATTACAACAAAAAAAAAAAAAACAAAAATTACTGAGAAATATTTTACTTACGCCCTCGATACGAAAATAGATTTAAAACTTTGTCCAGAGAGATGAAAATTGCATTTAACTCGCAAACGAATTTTTAAAGTTCCAAAAAACAAAATTTTGTTTGGACACAAAAAATTAACAGGAAGAAGAAAAAAAATGAAGAAAGCAGAGAAGAAAAAAGTAAAAAAAAAGTCTACTTCCGCTATATGGAGTTGCATGTGAATAATTATGTATTCCATTTGTTCATCCATTTTCTATTTGTTCCTTTTCATGTTAGTAGATGTACATTGTACATACATTGGTGTGGTATATTCATACAATATACGAGTATTCATACATACGTGATGATGGTGGCTCTCTACTGGAACTAGCCAAAGCCAAAGAAATGGCAAAAAAACGCACCCTTATTTGGAGACGAAGTCGGCGAACGCGGGTAACCCATGGCCATTATAATACTACATTTGAGTTAGGTAGGTACTATGTGTGTTTAAATGGATAAGCGTCCATAACCGCATGCATATAATACACGGATAAACATTTTTAAACCAAATAGAATGTTTTTTTTTATTTTTTTTTTTAAATAAGGTGAAGTCGAATAAGTTTGTCTATTGGGTGAGATAGCACATTTGTTAATTGACGAACTGGTAAAGATGATGGAGTATTATAGACAGAATGGTTTCTTCCTGACACCGCGTGGCTATTAGTGCTTAATTAATGAAAATCAGTTTCAATAAAGAATTAACAAATATCATCAAACCCAGAATAACAAAATTGTATTTCCTTTGCAAAGTCAAAGACGTTTCTAAACGAAAATAAAAATGTTCGTTCTTGTTGATTCTCATCCAATCAAGGGATATTTAATTTTTTTTTACAGATGTAATTTTATTGTTTGTATTTACTTTTTTTTATTTTTAAGCTTCAGGAAAGTACCGTTTTTGGAAAAGTTCTTATAATTCTTAATGAAAATAATATATTGGTCTATTTGTTTATTATTTTCGTCAAAATTTAAATAAATTTGTTGTGGTTAATGTCATTACTTTTGCACAACAATGAAATTAATTATTTTCAAGTTTTATGATGTTACCCAACTTTACCCTATATTTCTTGTGCAGAATGCGCATTGTGCGGGTGGTGCACTTCAGAATTATATGGTATGTTGTATATTGATCGGGTCTGGGCCCGACAAAAAATTTTACCACCAGCAATCTTCACTGCATGGGCTCTCCTATTTAGCTGGCTAATTTTTTGTTTTACATATATATTTTTTTTTTTTTTTTTTATAAATTTATAATCCAACAACATACAGATGGACTTCAATATATATGCCTAATAGATGGAGACCGCTTTGTTTTTACAATTTAGTTGCGCCGCACGGCCGCCCGCCACCGTTACCGCCTGCCTGCTGCCACGGCAACCACGCGAATCTGACACTTTGCCAAACAAGAGTGTGTGTTGTTATAGAGCATCATCAGCCAGAGCTTTGGCAGGGTTATAGTGTTTTGTTTGTTGCCGCGCAGCGCACTGCAACATGGAGCTGAGGAGCCAAAAATGAAGTGTGTGCATGCAAGCATGCGAAAAATCGCTTTTTGAAAAATATGCGGTTTTTTCCTTTGAAATGTGATTTTTTTTTGTTTAATGTTTTTGCTTGGCGTTTTTGTTAATTGGCAATTGGAATTGCATTGTTGAGAGACATCCATAATGTGCCACAACTATGTCAGATTTGACATGAATTCTCGTTGATGTTTTGTAGAGTTTTTTTTTTATTTTATTTATTTATTCGTTTAGTTCTATAGATCGATTGATGGGTGTGTTTATAGGTTTAGTGTGCTGTTTGGTATGTCTATATGTTTAGACGTAGACATAAAGTGCAAAGGAATTCGCAGAAACAGCGCACGTTTCGATTTACAAAGTGATGGTGTTGACAAATGATAGTTGAAGGTGTTATATAGAATAGTTTTTTTTTTATAATGTTAATCTTTGTACAGGTTGCAACTTTGAAATCGTTTTTATTATTTTCTAAAAATATTGGAGAACGCAGACACTATAAGTTTCATAATATCAACTGCGAATACGGAAACTTAATGAAAATTCACAATAATCTATTTAAATTTAAGAAATGACCTATCAAATGACCCACTTCCTTTCTAAAAATTAGGGAAAATTGTGCCACTTTTTTGTAGACTTCTCCCTCACCAATGGACACTGCGCCGAAGTATATACCTACTCTTATTTATGATTATAGATCCACTCCCGATTTTGCTTACGGCTCTTGTAGAATATTCCCACGTCCTACCTCCCTACTTATGATGGGTGTCAATATAAAATATGACAAGAATTGTCGTAAAATTTAATGAAAAAATAATTTTACTCTTAAATCTGCAAACAAACTGAGATTTAATTAATACAATTTTGTATTTGTATGCAATAATTCCATTAAATTTTAAATTTATGTTTCTAACTTTTAAAACAAAAAAACTAAGAACGTAAATAAGGCAATACAAATTTATTTTTACAAAATTCTGAGAAATTCATGCAGATACCTACTGAAAATGTAGATTTAATATTTTTTTTGTATTTTATGTACACACATATTATGAGTACGTAGCAGTAGCTATATACGTACATACAAAATATTTTAATTTTGTTCATGCTTTAATTATTTTTATGTTTTGACCTCGTTAAAATTAATACTATTTTTTATTTTATATTCCTGATAAGTATCTTAATCACTAAGTAATTATAAAAAGATTATGTACTTGTATAAGCGCCACTTAACGCTCTATAATAAGTTGATACAAAACAAACATATTTAATGCAAGTGTTCCCATCAAGAACTCTGTGTCATCTGAACTTTGACTGTTAGAAAAAAAAAAGAAAAAAAAAACCAACAAAAAAATAACTTTAATCACAAGCCAAATGTTTTTCAGGCCAAAGAATTTCGATTTATTTTGTTGAAAGAAATGTTCCCTCTATATAATATAATAGCAAGAACGTGTGCTTGAAATTTGTTGCAAAAAAATAATGGCAAAGTGTCAAGTTTTTGTGTGTTTCAACTTTGAATTACTTACTTCGCTATACTTTGATTTTTTGTTTTTGTATTTTTTTTGTATACTTGTAAATTAATTGTGAGAAGTTTGAAGCAGCACTAAAATTCACAAAGCGCACAGGAAATGAATGAAATTGATGAATGAATTTAGTGTACAAATATAATTATGGAAGCCACATTGAATGAGCGAGTGTGCTATAATAAAATCCACCTACACAAGTTTGTACTACGTATATATACAAACATCACACAGCAAATGACATTGGGTATAGTGTTTTTCTCATTTAATTTAACATTGTTGCATGACAGCTTGAGCATAAAAAGTCGAACAAAACTTAAAAAAAAAAAAACAGAAAACAGAAAAAAAAATATTAAACTAGGAGATTTTATGGGGTTTTCAAGGCAAAACATTTGCATATTAATTATGACACATTTTATGGTTCTTCCATAATTCTGAAATGAATGAAAAGAATATCTCTCTTTTTTTTCCTGTCATTTGTTAGTTACAATCATAAACATCAAAGTTACAACTTTTACAATGTATATTTAACATGAGATGTGTTATGAGGAACAATTGTTTTATTTTCTATATGTATAATTATTTTTATGACAGAAAAGAGAATATAGACTTTGATGGGTCAACTCGTGTAATCAAACTTTTATGTTTGTTAATTGGCGACAGTGTAATTTATGTTTTAGTACATGCGATAATTACTTTTTTTTTGTTTGTGATGTTTGGAGCCGCGTTACTAATAAACAACTGGGATATTATATAATCGATGATCATAAAATTTGATGTACTTATTTTTTTTTTTTTTTTTTAAGAACCTTTTTTAAAGACGTCATAAAAGAGACGACTGGAGGTTAATGGATATAAAGATACCTGTGGGAAAATTTATTTTATCTAGAAATATATAAAATCGAATAAAAATCGCTGTTGGATTTAATGAATTGATATACAATTTAAAAAGCTTTACTTTTCGAACGAAGAACCAATATTTTGAGTTGATTTTGTATGATAGTTGATAAGTGATTAAAGGCAACACTTCCGCAAGGAAAACAAATATTGGGATTAATTTTATTTGTCGACCTAATTATTAAGTTACATAGGAAAATATTTGTTATTTTTAAGTTTGAAAATTATTTTTTTTTTAAATATTCTCTAAATCAACTTAATAGAAGAATGAATTACTGGATTTAAAAAAATAGCATCACATTGTAAGTGCTGTCGTTGTTTTTAAATATTTTTTTATTCAATTTTCTTGCCTTAACAGGATGAAATAGACCCACTCCGATACGATTTTGTTCAAGTTTTATAATTTCGAAATTATGATCTGATATGAAATACATCCTGAACCTAAATTGATGAACCATCAAGTTTAGAATTGCTCCATGTATACCAATGTATCTAATGAATGTTAACCTTGTTAGTTCACAAGTATAGTATAGAGAAACGGTTATCGATGTTGTCAACACAGCAGAAACTATAAGGAGTTAAGACATAATTCCACATCAGGACAAAACTCCATAATGGTCTTATGTCCCATTAAGTTGGGATAAAAGACTACAATAATTTGAATAAAAATGACTGTCCCATTCAATTGGGATATACATAATTCTAAAATTCGATTTTTAATTATCTACCATAAGCCCTAAACAAAGGCTATGAAGCAACTTAACTCCACAAGACAAGTCACAAAATGGAATAATGTCCCATTTTGGTGGGATAAAAGTCTTAAATTCTTTTATATATTGCAAAACTTTGCAGGACAAATTTTCACAAACTGAATTAATTATCTAAAATGGAAAATCAGAGTTTTTCAAGAATTCAGTTTTTGTAGACTTTTCTTGCGGCCTGAAACAAATCGAGCGAATTTTTTTAAAATCAAAAATAGACTTCCTAAAAAAAAGTTTTTATTTTTAAACCTTTAGGTACCTACTCTCTTCAAAATTAGTTTTTTGGAAAATTTTCTTGAAAAAGCTTTGTAAATAATTTAAAAAAAATGTTTTTGACTATTTGCAGAATTTTTTAATCAACATTTTTAAAAACTGAATTTTTAAAAATCAGAGTTTAGATAACAAATTTTTTTTTTATTATATAAATCATTGATTTGAAAAGCAGAATATATTCTTCAAATTCAAAAAAATCACCCGAATTCTTCAGAGCATGCACATTTAAAAAAAAAAAATATAAAAAAAGACTTGTTTTCATAGTTCTGCTTTTTCCAAACCAGTTCCTCAAAATAAGTTTTTTTTTAATTTTCAGCTTAAAAAGGCTCTGCAAATAATTAAAAAAATTACGCGATTTTTTGTTGATTGTTTTGCAAAGCAGAACTTTGAAAAATTGATATAAAAAGGAAAAGTTTGAAAATTTTTTTTTAATTTTAGTTTTTGAACATTGTGCAAAGATCTCAAATAGTTAAAAAATAATTTAATTTTTTACAAAGCTTCTTGAAGCTGGATTTTCAAAAATACAATTTTAGAAAAAGAATCCTAGACGTGATTCTGGTTTTCAAATTTCAATCAGTTATTATAAATTATTTTTTTTTTTTTTTTGAATTTCAGCTTGAACTTGTTGGCGCAATTTTTATTATTATTTGCAGTTTTGCAAGCAAAATTTTCAAAAACTAATTGTTGTGTTTTTACAACGCGAGTTTTGAAAATCAAAATGTTCTTTTTCAAAAATTCATTTTTAAAAATCAAAATATTGAAATGCAGAATCTTTTATTTAAATTTAGTTTTTTTTTAAATTCTGCTTGCAAGGCTTTGTAAAAAATCAAAAATATTACGCAATTTTGACATGAAATATGGTTTTCAAAACTCTGTTTTTTTAAATCATATTTTCTAAATTAGTTTTTTTTTTTTTGGAAAATTTAGCTTGCGAAGGTTTTCAAAAACATTAAGTTTATTTTTTCGATAATTTGCAATGTTATGCAAACAGAAATTCTAAAAACAAATTTTAGTGTTAAGTTTTTCAAAAAACAATATATGAGGGTTCCATGTTTGCTTATCAGTGGACGTAGGTACTGTATATTTCTGGAAATTCTATAGTCATATGTAAGCTTCATTAAATTTCAAAAAATGTAAATAATTTGTTTTTTTTTTTTTTTAATAATAATTTAAAAATAATTTGTTTTGTTTTTTTTTTTATAGGTGAGGGATGAGTGATTTTAACATAAGTCCTTATACTGATATCTATTATACATAGAAAACCCTCTTAAATGCAACCAACAATTATTATTATAATTACTACTTAGTCCATTTTTTTTACCTAAAACAGAAACAATGATAACAAAAAAAAAAATTACTCAACCACAAAATTTAAAAAGGCCGACTATGTGAGTATCTAATTATGGTCAATTCATTATAGTTGCCCTAGAGAATTCAAGATATCAAACTTAAAAAAAAAAATAATCTTTGATTATGCGAGGGGTTTAAGAATTTAAAGCTCTCTTCAAAAAAAAACACACCTTGTGATAAACATCAAGAAAGAAGCCGAAAAATGTAAATTTTTCAAAACTCTCTGTGAGTATGCCTAACCTATGTATGTATATAGTCATCCCACGCCTTTCTTAAAGAAAAAAACCTACATGTATATATGTAAGTAGCAAGATATATAATACCTTTACCCTCATATTTAATTACAAAGCCTAAAAATTAAATCTACCTTAATTTACTAAAACCACAAACTGAAATAAAAACAAAAACAAAAATAAAAAAATATAATTATGTAGAATGCAAATGGGCGAGTAATTTCAAGTTCAGGTATAGAGCAAGAGCTCTACCTTAATTTACTTATGCCCAGCTATACCTATACTATACCACAAAATCCCCTCGGCCAATTAAGCTGATTAGCTTCCTCTATTTTTCTAAGAATTGGGCCTATACTATACCTTATACCTACCATATACCCAACAACTAAGTATACGCAGTTGTATATATTACCATGTGCCCACTTAAGTTTTACACCTATTTCGTGTGCTGTGTGCTTAACATGCACACTGTAGGTACCTACTTATACACATTCATTAAAAAAAAATACAATAAAGTCACAAAAATACTCTTATACAACCTTTGCCTTTTGTTGCAAGAAGGTCAAAAAGCAGTTCTTGGATCTGTATCAGTCTTCTCTATTTTTTTTTTTTTTTTTTTTGAGTTGGAGTTTGAGGGGTTATATGTGGGTTTCGTTCCGTTTTGACTTCCTACATTTATTTCCGCCAATATATTTTGCTGTGCACCTATGTATAAACCTACATCAAGTACCAACAAATATTGTTTGCTTCTTAGTTGAATTTTGTTTAATTTTAAATGAAATAAAAATATTATATGGGTACGTAGGTAACTTTTTTGGTGAATACTCATATACATATGTATATCTTAAACACCTACATCCATTTAATAAATGCTATTGCAATATATTTTTTTTTTAACCCACATTGAAAAAAAAACACATAAATTGAAATTTTAAATTATTTTATTATAAAGATAAGAAACAAGAAGGGCGCAATCTTTGCATGAGTAGAAATATCAAAAATATCAACTCCTACCCAAGCTATTTAGAATTACCTCGAGAAGGTATTATTAAGAAGGACACAAATTTATTGAAAATGATATAGAAAATATCATAGAAGTGGAGATTATTATTCAATAAAGTTTGTCACAACGTGCAGCTGAGGGATATTGCCAGTGCTCTTCAATAGAATGGATTCTTCGTAAGTATAAAGATGCAGTATTAGTCTGAATTTACATTTCCAGATTTTTCAAGAAATGATTCTTCTCTTTGTTTTTGTAATCGTATAAGATTTCGAAAGATAGCCGAAATGTTCCTTCCAATTTAACACTATTTTTCAGCACTCGTAAAATCGTACAATGTTAATTCAGACTTAACAGGCTCTTTTCAGACAAGTATGACGCTTAGCAGATTTTGTTTATTAACAATTTTTGGAAAAAAAAAATAAAATAAAATTTCGTGACGCGATTTTATATTCAAATTATATCGGATACAATATAACTTTTTTGTATTAAAAATCAACCTGTGATCTTTTTCAATTGTCTAGTGACATGTCACCAGTGTCACAAGAAAAATGTATGAAATACCTATTTATTTATTTTTTTAGAAATAGGAATCGACTTGAACATCTTGTGTGAAGGTATGAAGCTTTCTCTTATTAAAAAAAAAAAATTCTCACACGAATGACATAAGTCAGAATAAAAAGAGCCAAGTTAAATTTTTATTTTAAAAATATCTTGGATTTATAAATTTCAATACAAAACCAACTTTTTGTCTGCAGTTCTTAGGTGTGTGACGATACTGACACGATTAAAGAGTTTGGATGATATTTTATACCGTGCAATTTTTGGCTGTTTATGTCTCAAAGTTGTGTATAATATTACAATATTTAATTTATAAAAAAAATGTTACAAATTAAAACTAAAAATTTATATTTTTTATTTTAATTTTATTTAAAAACTTATTTTCCAAATTTTTTTATTAGATTTAGTTTAAAAAATAATATTAAAAATTTATAATTTTTATTTTATTTAAAAAACTTATTTTCTGTATTTGAAATTTTGGGCATTTGATGGTAATCATAACTTTCCATTTTAAAACATACCAAGATTGTAATTATTTAATTGATTTTAAGTCTGTTCGCTTACTTCACAAAACTGCAAAATTTCTATAAATTTTACAATTTGTTTTTTTTTTTTTTTAGATGCACTTCTGCACTTTGGACTAAAATTGGAAAAAAAATTCAAGTTTTGGACTAGTAAATGAAAATTCTGTATTAGTTATTTTTTCAAAGTGAATTCCTTATTTATAAAACGTATTGAAGGGTACCTACCTATTAAAAAAAAATAATAAAACAATATTATAAAAGCAAAAAAATATACAGAATCAGAGCCACCTTTTGGCAATCTCAGAGTAACAATGTTGTTCTAAACATTTTATAGAAAAAGGTAGAATTTATAACTTCGTATACTAAGTATAGAGACCGCATACAAAATTTGGCAGGTTTTTTTTTTTACTTATGAAAAAAAACATTCAAAAACGACCTTCCATATATAGAACAACAATGAACTTGCGAAATAAAGAATTATAGTTAAAAAATAATTCTCTTATATTATTTCTGTTTTTCTTCTTCTTATTTTTGTGCAGAATTTCATTCAAATCATTCATTTTCGTTTACTGGTCGTCATGTAGAACTTTTGAAATACATCCGAATAACGACCCACTTCTTTGCCATATTTCAAAAATTAAACATAATTAATTATTCCACATTATTGTTCAATTCCCAGAAGAAAAAAAAATACAAAGTTCTGGTATTATATTTCATAGCCGAACTTTTCTAAGAAACTGACAAATAAAAAACAATCTACCTACATGCGTTTATGTCAAAAATGACACCTGTCAGAGAAATGTCTGAAATATTGTAATTAAAAATATGAAACAACGGCGCCTACGAAAAACAAAAAAAAATACTATTAAAATTTGTGTTCGTTTGAAAAAAAAAAACAAGAAAATAAATATATTTAGTTGTTTGATGTATATTTGTGGTTATAACAAAGTGGGAAAAACATTCTCAAATTTCGGAAATGTTATCGTGTGACACAGTGGCACACTACCTACTGTTATATGCTTTCATAGCGCAATGGGGCTGCGGCTGCGACACTGGATGGCGTTAGTTGTTATTCCTGTCATTAGGGTAGGGTTTCATTTTCGTTTACTTTATATTAAACTTCGTTAGTTCTGCTGGTATTTTATTTTATTTTATACACCTTTTTTTTGTCTTCTTCATTAGCATATACCTAAATATTTATTTTTCCCCAAAAATTTGTTCAGTTTTTTTTTTTGCTTTTTTTTGATAATGTGTTCGTTGGTGTGGTAGAAAATAAAAAAAATATACAAAACAAACTTAACCCAGCAAGCAAAAAGGCAGGCGAAAAGAAGAGTCCGAAAAAAACACAAAAAAAAAAAAACAAAAAAAATCTTAACGACAAGGAAAGATTAATGCTTTTATAGGAAATTATTTTACTGCAGATACTTTGTATATTTATATCCAAACCACCAAATGAGGTATCCATGTGTTTGAAGATTGTATACATTTTTTTTTGTTTTGTTTTCTGTTTTTCAAATAAATTTTCGACTTAAAAGAGCTTTTTGTTGTTGTTGTTGTTTTTTTGGTGTGTGGTAGGTTGTTTTTTTTTTATTATTTTTGGTTTTATTTGTCTGATGCTTCTTATTCGCTTAACCTTGAAGAATATCAATTTAGAACCCAACCTCCGCAGGCAATTTTGGGAATAAGTGCGTTTTTTTTCGTTTATTCTTTTTCGCTGACATTTGGACCCCAGAGAGTTAAGTAACTCTAAATTTTTGTTGTTGGTGTTGTTGTTGTTGTTGTTAATGCTCGCTCAATCATGTCAAAAAATGCTTTGCTGTTTAGTTTTTAAGTTGATAAGAAGAATGGACCGGTTGTTGTGTGTTGTATGTTAAGTGTTAGCATTAATCGTCAGTTTTAAATTCTTTTTTTTTTATTATTTTTTACTTTGTTTTATCGCACATTCTTTTTTTTTCGTTAGGTACCTTATGTTCAAGATTCACACAAATCTTGCGAGATTAAAAAATATTGAAGAAAAAAAAATGAAATAAAAATCACCATGGGATAGGAAAAAAAAAAGATTTATATCTTTTTGTACTAGGTAGGTTTTAAGGTTTATGTACAAAGAAAAGAACCTATAATAAAATTTATGTTTTTCCTAAAAAATGTTTTAGATATTTTAGGGTAATTTTAGTGGTATTTGACCAACTTCCTACATATATTTTTTTTTTTTTTCAAATGTAGAGGTGGGTATGCTAGATTAAACTCAAGATTAAAAAAATTTTTAAGTGTTGTTGCTGATTAGCTAGAATTTTGTTTCAAAATAGATGCTTTAGAATGTGGGTAGGTACCTAATGTTAAAATTTTTACACCAAACTATGAAGAAGTTTTAGTTATTTTCAATTTTCTCAAAACTAGAAGACACATCACCATCTAGTTTTTAGCAATTGATTAATAAAGGTATTTAGTACTTAAGCCAAAATAGCACATATTTATTAAAAAGTCAGTAATATTAATAATAAGTTTCTGCGTCGCACTTTCATTTTCACTTTTTTTAATATCTTGCATTGTTATTATCTTAAAAAATAGCAAAACTTGTTTTTGATTGATTCTGAATTAGAATACTTCAAGGTAAATTTAAAGCCTAATTTCAATGCTGAGCAATGCACAGAAGTCAAACTTTTTCTTTGCGAATCAAAAACTACGATTTCTTAATAGATCCCAAAACTCGTCTTTTTTTTGATAAAAAAAAAATCTGTCCCATAATTAAAATATCGCAAAAAAATTATTGAAATTATTCTACTTACTACCAGCAACAAATTCCATAATATTTTTTTTAAACACATAAAAAATAAAAACAAAGTAAATTCACTTCCTATTGCCCTCCAAAATTGGTCCTGGACGTGCCCTCTAAAAGCTACCAATTTAGACGCATCAACTGACGAAACGGTTGCAATCTTAATATCGAGATTAATCAGAAACTAAACTCTTGGTAATTGTAATCAGCTCTACATTAAAAAAAACACAATAAAATGATTTTAGTTTTTATAGTTTTGGTCACGTTTTTGGGAAATTTTACCTGTGTGCAGCGGCGAGATAAGTCTTGAGAAACCGAGATAAAACCCGCAGACCATCAATTTTCAAATTATAGAATTGAGTTTTTTAAAAATTAAATATTTAGCAGCTTCTAAAATCCAACTTTGGCTCGCTATTTCTTCTACAAAAAAAAATTAAATTTGATAACATCAAGACGATACCAAAACGAATTGGTGTCGAATTACTGTAGGATAAAAATTCTGTTTTAAAATACTGTATTTAAAAATAGTGTATTTAAAAATACTGTAGTTAAAAATACTGCATTTAAAAATACTACATTAAAAAATAATGTATTTAAAAATGCTGTGTTTAGAAATACGTGCGCAAAATATTAAACGATTAAGTAGGATGTGAAAGCATTTTTTTTCATACTAAAAATGCCCAAACATCGTACTAAATCGTATTTAAAAATACTCAAATATACAAAATTCTGGTTCCACAAAATTCAATATTTTTAAATTCAATTAAATCCCATATGAACCAATTTCTGTATGAACAAAATCCCTCATTTCAGAATACTGTGTTTCTGCATATCCAAATCAAAATAAATATTTACGTTTATTGTTTATAATAAGACTGTTTCTATAGTTTTTTGCAGAAATATTTTTAATTTGTTGTAATTTTTTAATTATTTTTTAATGATTCAAATTTTTTCTATTTATTTCTTTACCTACAATAAAATGTATAAACTTAACCAAAATTGTTTTTGCTATGCAAATTCTTCTATAAATGCAGAATTTGGACATAAACTGCAGTATTTTTTGGAAAACAGAATTTTACACTTACAGCACTTTAAATACAGAGATATTTAGATATAATATAACCTAAAAAAAAAGCAATTTTCAGAAAAAAACCTTAACACTTATATTTCGTAAAACAAAATTTGTTAAAACGATATGGTTTTTGTTTTACGATATTACGTATTACGATATTACTAAAATTGTAAGAGACTTTTCGATAAAATAACAAAAAAAAAAAACCTAAATAGTTGTATGGCAGCTACAAGATTAACTAAATCAAAAATTAGATTTTTTAGGAAATTACTTTAGAATAACCGGCCAACCCTTAAAGCCTAGTACATACTTCCTCGTGAAGTGAACAACCATCAGTGGAGAAAGTGAATTTTTGACACAATTTGCTTGACTTTTGCAGCTTTTATGGTCAAATTGTCAAAGCTACACCAAAAATCAAAGAGTTCCCGTACATTTTGCGCGTGAATATGGTTCACCGCTCGTGAACGCAAACTCTTCACTTTTTGTCATGGCTTCGCGAGCACGCTCACGGGTGAACAAAAATGCAAATTTGTATGGATTCACGACATGATTCACAAGTATGTACTAGGCTTAACCCACTTAGACTCTGGAGCTCGATTAACACCTGTATCGTAATACTAGATTAGATTCAAACCTCAAACATTTTGTTTGACACAAAATCCAAAATCCCCAAATATAAAATACCAAAAACTGAAATCCCCAAAATCGCCACCCAAACATGTGTCGTAGATTTGTTTGTATAGTACAAGTACGATGCCCGGAAATGAAACCACAATGTCACAACAACTTTCTTTCAATACCATTTTGAAAATGTATTTAGTATATGTATTTACCTACTTTGTTGTCATCAACAAGCTGCGGCTGCGTTTGAGGTTTTACGGTTTGGATTATGAGTTTGCAGTTTGTGCAATGTGTATGGGGAATATAAATTTATGGATTTTTTTTTTATTTTAGAATTCTGGTTTTGCATTCCCAATATTTGGGACTAGTTATCAAAGGGTAGTTGGGTTGAAGAAAAGTTGAAATTCAAAATATCCTTATTTTTACTGCTCAAAAAGTTCAAATTCATTAGAACGTTTATTTTTCATTTTAAACTAAAAAATTAAAGCTACCTAAGTTGGAAATTCGTTAAATTTTGACACCACAGTATTGTCGGAAATTTTTTAAAGTCACGGTTTGATTATACTGTGTAACCTACCTCTAGAGAACGAGTTGTAGTAACTGAATTTTGTTTCATGTTTTTTTTTTTTTTTTCAATTTAGACACAATTTTTTTTATTTTTTTTTTTCAACTTAAAACTTTTGTTATGAGTTGTTTCAGCTGTTTTACATTTTTCTCTACTTACATCCATGTTTCTATGTATAAAATCTTTAAAATTTTAAGCCACTTGGAATATAAGATCATATTCGCGCACATTGGCGAGACAGCTCGTATAGAATCAGTGCTTAGTGACTTACAACTCTCAACTATTCCTATGCGTGATATTGGCAAGAATGAAGGGGACCTACAATGTTCTGCCGAAATCGAACGGCCAAGGTGAGAAGGATTTTTTCATGACAAGAGATATTCTTGGGAGATTTGTCAATTCCTCACAAGAGGAAGTAACTCGTGAAAAAACATTCATTTTTAAGGTGGAATAGGCTGCGGGAAACGAACCCAAAGCGGTTAAACAGTCTAACACATCTAAACATTAAGCCACGGGCTTCTACCTCGCGTCACTAAGTCGTGCATTTAATTTGTAGCTTAATTTGCTAAAAATACAGTAAAAAGAACAACATTTAGTTGTTCCTACTCGTACTTAATAAAAACATAAATTAAAAAAAAAAACATTTTATTGAATCTGAAAAAAAACTAATCAAATCGACAAATAAGCATGAAATTATTATTTTTTTTAATTTTTAAATATTTACATAAGTCTTCCTGTATCAGTTGCTGATATTTATTTTTTTTATAAAAATGTTGATGATAATAATTTTTCATGTTTTTTTTTTTTTTTGTTTTTAAAATGATTAATTATTGAGGCCTTCGTTGATTTTGTTAAAAGTTGTTATCCAATTTCCGTGTTTTATTTTTTTTTTTTTGTTACTTCTACCTAAACAAAACATTCACGTTTGATGATATGTATGTGATTAATAATTATGAATCAAAATAGGTTGATTAATTACTTTTGAATATTATTAGGATTTAATCTATTTTTTGTTTCTAGTTTCTAGAGCTTTCTCTTCTTATGTTTTAGAAAATTTAAATTAATGCAAATAAAAAAAAATAATGGTCGACTCAAAAAGAACACATTTTTTTTACAATACCATTGATCCTCTTTATAAATTCATTTGACTTTTAAAATTCTTCAGCGTTTTTTTTTTAAATTTTTAATTCACTTTTATTATTTTTTTTTCTCTTCTTTATCTTTTTTGTTGGTTTTTTTTGTTCACAGAACAATAATCTCAATTCATTTTCATTTTGCGGTGGACAGTCAAAAAAATAAAAAAAAGAACACACAGAAAATAAATTGGTTGTGAGTTTGAAGTAAAAATATTTATAATAAAAAAAATTCACGAAATGACCATTCCAAACTGAAGTAGTAAAAATAATAAGATGAAAAAAAAATTACTTAACCGAATTGCTTTTTTTTATATGTTGGAAGGATTGTGATAAAATTTGAGTGCTGTGCACATTTTTGGCATTTTTTGTTGTTGTTGGCATTTGAATTTGTTGATCAGAGATAAAAGCAGAAAAAATGCTTGTTCTTTTTTTTTTTTTTTTAATTGGTGTGACAAATATTTTTAACTTAAATGTTATATGGTTTTTATTATCTGAACTGAAAAAGTTTTTGTACGTACAAAACTAAGTAGTGCTGGGGTAATTTTATCATTTGAGTAATGTTGGTTTTCCACTCCTCAAACGTACATAGCTGACTTATTATGACTTTGAACTTAAAAAAAAACCTAAAGGAAGTGTGTTATCACATGGTCTAGGTGGGAAATTTACCGGTCCAAAGTTTGAAATTAACTGTTTACCAAATTGTTCTCGCAAAAAAGAAATAATTTCACTGGCTATCGTGCGTCGAGTTCTTGAACTCCAAACCATTTCGGGTTGCTCTTTACCCCCACATATACGTCAATTTTGATTAATGACATCGAAAACAGTAGTTCTACGTCAAGCTTTTCAAGGGGCCACATCAGATCGAAACATTGATGATTCGAAAGTTCGGGCGGCTTCAATTTTTATGATGAAATGTATGCTTTTAAACCAAGATCTTTAGGTACCTACGTCAAGATGTTGCAAACAACATACTAAGCTGTTGAGAAAGGTGGTGAGTTAACTTTGAATTAAATGAATGGCTGATATTTCGTGTCGAAATTGAGAGGAAATCGCTTTTTCCATAGTATCAGTTCTGACTTCTGACAGTTTGTTAAAGTCGTCAAAAATGACATTCCAGAGGACACATGCATTTATTTTCTGCACAACTAAAATAGAAGATGTTTTGTGAGGAATGTCCTAACATGGCATAATCGAACAATTGGCTGCGATTACCACGAAGGAATTGAAAAATTAACTGAATCAATACCGAGGCGAATGCTGGCAGTTCTATAAGAGTGTAAAATGGAAGGTCCATAAAATATTAAACTAATCATAAAGTTGTTCTTTCGGAATTTCATTTAGTATTTCTTTAGATATCGACGCTATTTTTTGATAAGAAAGTTAATAATTACATATGTGGAAATGTCCCCTTTTTTTATTTACTAAATGTTGATTCATTTAGGGCAGGTTTTTCAGTGCTGAGGTAAAAGCCAGAGTATTCTTATCAAGCAAATATATTGAACCCAAATTAAATCAGAAGCAGTTTCTCAATTAATATTTGTCGAAATCTATAGAATTCAAAGTGCAACACTATGGAGATACATATATGTACATATGTATGTCAGTATGTAATGTACGTGTGAAAATCCTAGCGAAACAGAAAGGGTGACACTATGCCCTCTCTATTTCAATACTGTTTTCACACGTATCTGTCAGAAATATCTATTCAGGTCCAGAGTTTACTCACCAAATTCGTGGAGTTAACTCGAGTTCTACATATGTAAATTGACTCGGGTTTAGCTCCGAAACTGGGATGGTCTTCCACTGAAAAAATGGGCCATAGGTAAAATGTAACGCCGCTAAGTAGCATTTCACCTAAAGTTCAAAACAAACGAAATATTGACTTACGATATTGAAACGACACATTCCAGCTCTAATTAGGTAACCTTTATATGTTGCACGAGGTCCCCCATTCCAACCTACCGAAGTATCTAACCTACTGATCTAAAAATTTCTTTTTTTAAATTAAAGGTTTTTTTGTAACAAAAATATTCTTTTCCTTTGATATGTTTCAGATTTAGTGAGGAATACATTTTTAGAGAATAAATAAGACGGGTCTTAATTTTTTGCTGCTGTTTTTATAAGAAACAAAACAAAAAACTAAAAATAAATCAGGAAGCCAATCTACATGTTCAAGCATTCATCAGATGTGTATACAATTTAAAGGCTTAAATGCACCTTCAAATGCGGTTTATATCTAAATATATCCGGAAGTTCTCCATGCTTGGTTAGAAAAATTCTTCTTAACCCACTTCTTTTCAATGCATATATTGTAAATAGATACATACATCTATGTACTATTATGTATACATTTAGTTTCCTATATTGAAGAACAATAAACTGTAAATAATATACATATACATATATCTAAATATAATGATAGGTATATACATTATAATTACAACCACCCTCAACAAATTTGATTAGACGGATAACACAAAAAAAATATCAATTCGCAATTTTCCATGTTAAACACGTCGCAAACGTGCCAACTTATATATTCTTCCCTCGTTCATAAAGAGAAAAAAAAAATTAATTGTTTCTTAACTTGTCCCATAGGGGAATTTCAAAAAACTGACTCACAATTTAAACATAAGATAGAAAAAAAATAAAACTATTTGCATATCTAAAACTAGGTATAGTTGAATAAAAGAATGACCCCTTTGTGGCTAAACGCAGCTCAAAGCTCCATAATTCACTCTAAATATTTTTTCTATTTTTTTTTTCTTTTTAAATGAAGCAACTCCATCTTTTGTTTACAAAACTGAATGACAGTTGAACTGACAGTTGCAAGAGGGCGCCACAATTAAGTTTGATACCTATTATTTGGCATCATATGGATGAAGTTCCAACGAATGTGTTTTTTTTTTGGGTTTGAAATTTATTCGTCCGCAAGTAATAGCGTGCAATTATCCCACAACAATCTTTTGTTATTTAAACTGTCAATGTTTGATAAACATGGTATAGCAATGGCGGCGTCGTTGTTGGCGGCTTCTTCGTCAGTGCTGTCGTCGCGGCAATAGCGCGTTGGCAACAACTTATTGACAGCCTTGATTAGAAGCAAATAATAATAATCACTGTACAAAACTGTTAGTCGTTCCATTCGTGTCATTTTTGAACGACAGAAACAGAAAACAGTAGGTACTATATAGGATTGTATCTATAGGTACATATATCGTTATTTGAGTTTATTTTATTTTTATATATTCGCCACACGTAAAATTTTTTGGTTTCTGAAGGTTAGATTTTTTTGTTGTAGTATATATGTATGTAGATATATTGTCGAAAGATGATCAGATGAGCGACGCAGTTGAGATTTAATTGATGTTTATTTAGCTATTAGTGTGCGTTTAATGTGGTGCTTTGCCTTTTTTATATATCATAGTTGTTCTATTTCAAAATAGAATCTTTTTTTGGCCTTTTTTATTTTGTATGCATGCGCATTTTTTTTACTAAACACATACATACTTGTTATGGCAGCACACACACATACACACAAAAAAATAGAAATCCATTTGAACGGAGTTATACATATATCATACAAGTATACATAACATAAATAAATATATATATCAAAAAATATTCATAAATAATAATTAGAATTTTCATTTCTAACTAAATTGTTGCGTGTATAAAATAATTGAGACAGACATGCTGCGGATTTATATTAGATTTTCACTTTTTTTTTATTATTGTTGTTGTTGTTAGAAACTGCTTGCAGACATAAATTATTATAGATCTCATGGTAGGAGGGCAAATTATATAAAGTGAATTTTAGGAACTAAATTTAATTATACATAATTTATATGAAAATTATAGTTGACTCGACCCTCGAGAATTGTTTATGGACAATCTCAGTAAGAAGCTTATTAAAACCCTTTCAAACACATAAAAAACAAAAAAACGAAATTGGTATAGGCAATGACTTCGCCAGACTAGAAAATTCCACCATCATATCAGTTCAGTTCAGGAGTATATTAAACGAACTTATCGAATCGATAACTCTCCAAACTAATAAAATGTTTAAAAATCTCTGCCTTCAAAAATTTTGAGCGACTATTATTTTAACTAAAATCAATATTTATCTACAGGATGGTCGAACTTAGTTCGGTTTTGAGAATGCGATGACTGCAATGTATATTATAGAGGATGGATCGCGGCAGAAGCGTTGGTTTTAATGGAACTGGAATGAAAGTGAAATGAATTGAATCAGAATTTTTTTTTTTTCATTTTTTTTTGTATTGCACAACTTTGTTATAACAAGAGTTTACATAGACACCTCTTTCAGTCGCAAAAAATGGAGTGCTCCGTTGAGAAGCCCGCATTTTTTGTCGAAATCTACTTTTCAAAATCTGGATGTATATAGTTGCCGTGTATTATGCCTTTCAATCACGTTTCGCAATAAGGACACTCGGTAGACAGTTGATCGAAATCGGATTAATTCGTAAGTAAATGCATTATAGAGATACAGCAAATGACTGAGATGTGGATCACAGAGGACCATCACAATCGATATATCGATGAGCGATATTCTCGGAATTTTGAGACATTCTATTAATAGAAGCATTCTCTAACATCTTCATATGAAACCCAATAAAATTACAAGCAGTCCAAGAAATCTTCCCTCGCTCGCTCGTGAAATCATGATTGCATTTGCCTGGAAATTGGTATCATCTATATTCTTCTGAGGAGGCACATGAAATCCATCCAACAATTCCCAATGTTATAAACAGAATGGGCAAAAGCACTAAAGCAGGAAATCAGCCTCCAAAAACAAAGATGAAACTAATTCCCAAAAAGGTATGAAATAAATACCTTAATTTTTGTTTAATTTTTTCGCAGAAGAATGTAGAATATTTTTTTTTACTTAGTCAGATATCTGAATCAGAAAAACAAACAAAATTAAAGTTGATTTAAACAGTTAACTGATTAATGCCTTTGTTCAATGGAATACATTTTTCCTAACTCCTTGGACTTCGCTGTGACGCGCGGTGTTTATTATGATTACAAAAAATAAGAACGGTAGGTACCTACTTAAAAATAAAATTGTTAAAAATTATTAAAACTTTAAACTCTCAACTCGTTTAACTATAACATAAGCTCTTCCAAAAAAAAAACAATTATGTAAATAAAGTACAAATTATCGTGTTCCTTTAATTTTGTGCTGCAGTGTAGAAAGTCTTAAAAATCTAATTAATAACTTTCTAAACAAAATTTCTTGTACGAAATTAATCCTGACTTTTAATATTCAAACACATTAGTTCTGAAGATCCGACAATATCGATAGTTTTCGATGATTTTGCATAATATAACACGATCTGTCCACTGTCCAGTCTTCATTGACACTTGTCTTTGGAAAACGACTACAGGAGACAATATTTTGTTTTTCTATTTTTGTTGTTGTTTTTTTTTAATTCTTCCTGTGCTATAATAATGGAATGAATTCACTTCCTTCATTATACTTGCTTCTCGGTTAGTCTTTCTGTATTTCTAACTCATTATTTCAAAAACTGTAGGACTATTCCACGAAGCGGGCGGATTGTATTAGAAGCGATACCTCAATTTCGACCATCTCCACTTAAGAATACACACAAAAAGGAAAATGGCCAATTGATTTAATAAATTTCCAGAAACCTCCTCCCATTTTTATCTCGACTCTAATTTCAGTTATTTCCAACAATTTGATAGTAGATACCTAATTATTTACCACTAATTTTTTTTTTTATTTTGTGCTAAAATGTTTTAATTTTTAAAATTGATCTTTATTTTAAATATTACATTGATGTGTTTAGTATCATACTGTTTAATCATTTCCTTTATAAATTTGAGCTAAACTTGTCTAAGACAGTGACAGTTCATGCAACAAAAACAAACACCTTTTTTGAGATTTATAAATGTCAAAGTCTCACATGAATTAGTGTGATACTGATGTCAAAAAGATAGTACCATGTTTAAACTTGTTTAAATTTTGAAAAATCCTCATTTTAACCTATGATAATAGTATCATATTTAAAATGCTTTAATTTTATACTAAATCTACTAAAATTCATAATTCATTCATTATAAAATTTATGAAATAGGACTACTTGAAAATAAATAAACACACCAATTCATAAATAAATCTTGTTGAAGAAATCAAAATGTTTCTAATTTTAAAATAATTATGAAACAATTTATGTTAAAAAAAACCTGTTTTAAGAATATATTAAATAAATGCAATGAATAAGTTTTTATTTAAATTTAATAAAAAAATAAAAAAAAAACACTGGCGAATCAAAAAAAAAAAAAACTTCTTTCGTGAATCAAGAAGTCCGTGAACCAAATCAAGAAAAATTCTTTATTTATTTTCTGATTTTACAAAAATCTTTAATTATATTTTTTTTAATATCTAAATAAGACAAAAAATACAGAGTTTAGTTTTATTATAAAAATGTTCTGCCTACTGTGCTCAACCAAGCTTCTTTTTTGGAATCAGAACATATTTGCAACTTTCTTTTAAAGTAATCTTTTTTTTTTTGTTGCCTTAGTTAAATATTCGCAGTAAATATTTCTGACTCACGACATCACAAGCCCCCACTAGCCCACTATAGTGGCAATCGTTGAAGTTGTCTCTCCATTTTCAGTACCTGCCATTTTGGACATTTGAATAAATTTAACCACTTTAACCAAGACTCTTATATAGAACCGCATCCACATATCGAAGCAAACAAAAAAATAAATTTAAATTCTAAAGTGCTCTACCAGTTTTTCTTTTCAAAGTTTTATTTGAAAATAGGGGAAGTGGGTGCATATATAACCGCTTTGTCTATATAATAATTTTTATTTACATAAATTAAACATTAACATTTATTACTAAAAATTTTATCTCTTTTAAATGTTCCAACAGAATTAAGATAGAATTAAATAAAACTAGGAATTACTGTTAAAAAATAAATAAATTTGTTGGAGCAAATATAAATTGAGATACATTTTATTCCTTACAAGAGACCGAATGCGTTAAAACAATTTTTGTTGTTAGATGGTATAGGTTGAAATTTGATCCCTAGACCTCCAGCGCAAAAGTGACAATGGATTAAACATTTCCCCACGAGCTACTAATTTCTATAAATCTATTACAATATCTAAACAATTATAGAGCTGAGCTCTATATAAGCTCAAAATATTGAACTGCAGGACTTGTGATGTGAAAAAACAGATGATTTGTTTAATTCAAAAAATCAGATTTTATAAATTAAAACTTTTATTTGTTGAGTTATATTGATTTTCTTCCAGACCGAATGACATTATGTTCGTCGCCTTTTTACTAGAAGCATGTACAAATTCTATGAACTTGTTTTAATCATTTAGACAAAATAATAAAATAAAATAAAAAATAAAACAATTTCGCCAAAATGTTGTTTAACCCCAACTTCCCTTAATTCTTTCCTCCTCTAATTCTTTTGGCTTTGAGGAGGCAACACAACTTCTAACATTACCTTTGCCAAAATGGTCACAAAACGTGATAATAAATTAGTTATTTTTCTTTTTAATAAACTGACGTTTGCTGATAGTTTGTTTTTTTATTTTTGTTTTTTTGAAATAATCTTAAAATTAAGATTTTAACTGTCATAAGAGTTCCAAATCGGGATTTCAAAAATTTAAAATTGTATGTTTGTTTCTTTGAAATTTGAATGTTTAGCGAAATAATTATGTATGTGCGTACAGTTTTCATTCAAGTTTTTTTTTTTTTTTTTTTGTTAATTCGTCCCACGTATAAATTGCTCATATATTACCATGCTCTACACTCACGCCTTGATGGTCATTGGCTTTGGATCAGTATAAATGGCGGCATTATGTTGACAGTGAATGATTGTTGAATTTGATTATAATTTTTACGACACATTTTTTTTATAGGTTTAGTGTCTCTGAATCATCATCAGTCACCAACCACACCAACAAGATCTCAAGGGGCAGCTGACCGAGAATAATAATCTTTTAAAATCATAATATTCAAAATATTTTTATAAGTTCAATGTAATATTATAAGAGTCCACTCAAGAGACCCAACAAAGATCAGTTCAATGACTACAGGGCAAGGCAAAAAATTTAAAACGATAAGAATAAGATATATAGCCCAACCTTTGTTGACATTTATTATATTGTTTCTGAAATTTAAGGGCTTGCTACATTCATATGTATGTCGGTATGAGATTGCCCTTAATATATAAATTTTTGTGTTTAACCTTAAATTTTGTTTCAGTAAAAAACAAAAATAATTTAACTATATCTTGTTTAGAGGCTCTCAACGCAGAGGCAGGGCTGATTTACCATATGATCGATTAAGCATATGGAAAGTCAGTATAGCTGTCACTTTGGATAAATTTATTCTTCTGTCAGCTTTATATATTATGCGAAGTAGCGTTAGCGTTTTCCATTTTTTTCCCTTTCGGACATTTTGATTTATTTTTATGACAGATCATAAATGTCAAATCATTTTTATGTCAAACGGATGAATTGATGACATTTCATAATTCATCCAAAATAAGATTTTGCAAGCACTGTTTTTTATATCGATTTAATTAATCAGCAGGGTTGTTTATCGCCACTTACTTAGCGGATGTATAGAATATCGTCGTTGTGTTCAAACGTATGTGGGTGTAAACGAGTGCAAAAACGTTGCTACTGAAATTGATGAGCTAAATAATTTTACATGAAAAACGGACAAATTTATTTTTCGAATTCTTATATTCGGTGTGGCTTAAAGACATTTTAGAAAATTTATTCCCAAACCGATTTTATTATCATCGTCATAAATTTAAAAAAAAATAACCACTGTAAAATGGTTGTATCATCATTTACAACGTTACTCCTCAGACTATAATGATATATTGAAGAATTGTGAAGGCAATAATTGACAAATCACTTAATTTGGAGCATCTCTAATGTCTAACCTAATGCCACCATCAACTGTCACTTGACCCGCATCCCTATATTTGTTTTTTCTTTTTTATTATTGGAACACATTTACAGAGACTAATTTTTTTTTTTATTTTTTTTTTCACATAAGATGAAAGCGCAGTATGTTGTTGATGAGATGTGTTTTTCATCAACACTTGAGGTACCTTGAGAATTGTTTCTTTTATATTAAGATGCAGTCGAACTATATAACAACGAAGTTTAATTCAAGTCAAAATAGTTCAATTTGAATATTTTATATTTTTTTGAATTGGGTATTATAGGTATAATTTCATTTGATTGTTTTGTTAAAGAATGTTGAACTTAAGAAGTCTTTGTATAGCGGATAACCTTGTGAAAAGATTTTGAATGAATTATTCTAAATGTATGTATATTGTATAGCCATTCATTAATTATGAAAAAGTTTTGAAGATTGTAGATGTAGAATTTTAAGGAAGTTGTTTTGACAATTAATGATCAGTTTTATAATTTTTTTTTTTTTTCTTAATTTGATCGGAAAAAATAATTAAGATCTTTTTTAACGATCAGAAATTTTTTCTCTAAACTTTTGGTTAAAATACTCAATTTGTATAATTTATATATGTCATAAAAAACGAGATTTTATAATTCTGCATAAAAACAGTTAAATGACCTTTTGAATAAATTCATTTTCAGTTCTATAAAACTAGTTTTACTAAATTATGTTAAATAAAAGTCTTATAGGAGGAGTCATAAAACTCAAAATCTTAACACGTGCTATAGTTTAACTGTCAACAATTTAAATTTATTTAAAAAAAAATTCTTTCGTGGTCCTGATTAAGATCTTATAAATCTTAATTTGTTTCCAAGAGAAGAGACGGTTATACATTTTTTTTGGTGTGAAGTGAAGAGGGCTTTGGGATGGGACTTTAACACAGAAAAACTGACGGAAATAAATCCACAATAAATATATTAAAACAAACGGAGAAAATGTATGCTTGAAATTTTGTCAAGGACGAGCTTCAGTGGCTAGACCCTCTTACTTATGCAAAATCTCACAAAAAATATCGATATTGTTGAAGAAGCCAATAACTTAGTTTTAATTGTTGGATATTTAAGTTTAAGATCTTTAATTGAAGGTTTACATGTCAGACTAAATTTGTATAATTATTGGGGTCGTCAGCAAATTTCATACTAGAAGGGTGTTTGAGTGAAATATCATTTCGAGTCTTGGCATTCTTAATATAAAAGATGATGAAAAATGTTGGAATATTGAAAACCAATATCATACCTCACATTAGGAGTGTTTTTTTGCAAAACGACAGCGCAGATTAGCGACGCCATGACAGTAAAAAACATGGAGTTTTCATACAAACTGTCGATAACATATGTATGTAATTCATGCCGGTAACACAGTTTTTCTGGGCGCTTAAGTTAAGCCCCGAGAATTTTCTGGGATTAGTTGTTGTTGCATTTAACACGTTAATTGTTTAGCACCAACGTCGTTTTTTTCATCCAATTCCCCCCGGGCTTACAAAAAAACACGACCACTATACAGTTATTAGTTACTCCGACACCATTCTTCTAAATTGTAAGTAGTCTTATAGGGGTCAAAACACCATGAAATGGCAGTACTTTATTTGAAGTTTCACAAAACAATAGTTTTTAATAAAAATTAAAAAAAAAAGTATAACAAAATTTTTGGGATCCTGTTCTTTCTTGCGTTCAGGTCCCACTTGAGTGGACCCACGTAAGTGGGACCTCACTGTTTATACGCCGTAATACTGGATGCTGGCACTGTACTGATTTTCTTTCAAATAAAACATCAAGAAATTATTATTTTCTTCCATGCCTCTAAAAAATTTGGGACTTATGTCCCATTGTTAGCAAAAAATATTTGGGGCTTACGTCCCACTTGGGTGGGACTTAAGACCCAAATTCAATTTGGGCTTTATATCCCACTCAAGTGAGACGTAAGCCCCAAAAATAAAATTTGGGCTTTATGTCCCTGCGCCTTCGAGGTCGGTTAAAAACACATGATATAGCATCGTAGGTAGGTACTATATTTTTAATATTTAATTAATTTATTTTTTTTTCTTTTTAGTACCATACGACTACTGCCACTGTTTTAGGCGTGTCCAGTTGCAATTTATTCAGAAAATGAATGAGTATTATGATATCTGTTCAAGAATGTTTAAAATTAAGAACATTTTAGTAGGCAAAGAAGTTTAAAGCAAGCAAATTGTTAAGTTCTGTACAACTTTAGGCCAATGTTTCAAGTGACAGTTAATTTGGCATCTGACAAAAGATTTGTGTTCAGAGTATTATGCCATTTCACTATAAGACGGAACAAAGCTTGAAAATTGTATAGTTGGCGATATAGGGCACCAGTTGTTGCTCGATACAAAAATCAAAAAAATGGACTTCCATCAGATTGCCCTAAAATCAAGCCCAAAGGTGCTCGAAATCATATTTAAATTAAAAATTATTTTATTAATAAAGCTTATAAATAATATTATATATTATTATTTGTTAAATTTATGTTTTTTTATTTTTAAATTTGTTATTCATACCTTTTAAAAAGCCAGCCTTTATTAAAATTAATATTGGTGCCCTTTAAATTCATGAAGATATCCTCATTCTTTATTAACAATGAAAGAAAACTTATTTTACATATTAATATGTATGTATGTAGGTAACTAAACCATTATGTGACAGTTTACACGCAGGAAAAAGTTGAACATAATATTTAAATTGAACTTAAATAGCTCATTAAAAGAACAACATTATTGCTTTGGTTCTTCTTTTTCGTCTAAATATTTTAAGTTCCGTTTTAGAAAATAGGCCTTGAAGTCTCATTTATATACCTATAGACATTAAAAAATTAAGAAAACAAAAACAAAAAAAAGAGCTTCAATTCATTGAAAACAAAAACCTGTAATTTATTCAGTTTCCATTTAAAATGTGAGCCTATATATCTTTTCTATGAAACAATATATTATTCTTACCATAATCTAAAAAATGTCTACAACAACAATTTAATATTCGATTTATTTCTTTTCATAAGAATTTCATTTCAATTTTATTCAAATTTATTATTTATGAGATTTACCATTAAATATTAATAAATATTTTATTCATCTTGATGGTAATTTTAAATTTAGTCTCCTTGAGGTTCAAATTTCATGCAAGCTAACAAGGATTCTTGGTAAAGTCTTTGGTATCCCAGTCATCTTAAGCTGAATTTTTTGTTGTTGTATAATGTTGTTTTAAACGAAGTCCTTAATGATATATTTTTTTTTTATTTTTTAACCTTAGGCTATTAGCTTCAAATGAATAAAGTTCTTTTCAGTTAAGATTTCAATGAGATGAATTTTTCTGTTCATTGACATTGACTTTTAAAAGACCAATTAAAGTCTATGTATTTAAGGTTTTTTTTTATTTTTGGTCAAGAAATATATAAAGGGTGATTCATTTAAACTTTTTTTTAATTTTATATAAAAAGGATAAAATGATTTCGGATGGTAGAATCTTTATTATGACCCGAAAGAACAATCTCTGACATTTACTTTTTGAAGAAGACAATTTGAACATTTACTTTTTGAAAAAGAGAATTTGAAGACAATTTTATTCAAATGTTGGGCCTCTACTACTCCACCCTATATGGTATATTCGAAAGGACTAATTTTCGATCGCTCTTTTTAGTATTGCGACCGAGATATCTATACCTGATTACGCGAGTAATGTTGGCTTCCAAGTCCTAAATCTTAGCTGGCTTATTTGCGAAGTCTTTTGACCTCACCTAATCTCAAAGAAAAAAAATCCAAAAATATATCCCACAATTTAAACGGCCGGCCGCTTGACACTTGCAATATTAACCATAATAAGAAAGTTTTAAAAGTTTCGATCTTCATATTTTTGTAGAGCGTGACAATAGTCGAAAAAAATCTCGTTTTTAAGATTAAATCGAAACCTCCGAGACCATAACCATTTGACTTAAATTAACTGAGAGTCTAGTTAGCCTCAACAAAAAAATATTTAAAATAAAACCATGATTTGTTTTTTTATAATTTAAATTATAAAACTAAATTATTCAATGTTAATTTTTATCAGCTTCTAAATATAATGTAATAATAACAATTAATTAATTCTTCAACAGAAAACCGCGACGAGATCTATATACTAAAAATTTTCCATTTTAATGAGACTGGGACAAGACTTAAAAGTAGTCTTATATCGTGTCGTGCCTAGACCTAGATCTGTCAAGATTATTGAAAGATCTAAATTGGTAGGCACCTAAATTGATAAAAAAAATAAAAAAGAGTTAACACACTAAATTTGAATGATGACTGATGAGTCAGTCCCAAGACTGATAGATGATATTGTTTTGCAAAAAAAAAAAAACTCGGCCCAAGTATTACCGCTTATAGTTCAATCGACTCTCATAAAATTTATATATTTTTGTATAATAAAAACAAAATAAATTAGTTTTTCAGCTTCCCTAATTGGCGCCAAAAATATAGGTACCTACCTAAGTTTCATGAAATATATAAAAATGTTTTTTGTTTAAGAAATAAAATACTAAACCCATCTTCAAGCTTAACTCACAATTATTTAAATTCTTCTTTTTTTTTTTTAATCAAGAATTTTATAATTAACATAATCTTCTATACTTGAAGGTTTTTGTTTTTTTTATTAATTAAATATTTATACATTTGAAAATATATACAAAGAACAAAATAATGAATAGGCTGTCATTTTGTAGTTTCATTATGAATCCAATTAAAATTCTATTAAGACCTCAATCATAATAAACAAAACTATAACCCTAAACCTTATTAAAAAAAATAAAACTATAAAAAAAAACATCTGTAGGAATAATATTTAAGCTATAACCATTAACCATACCAACAGATGTCTGTTTCCAAGAACATAGTAATAAAACGCCATTTAAGCTGCCTATCTTAGCTAACACAAAAAAATAAACTCCATAGAACACACATATTCTTATAAGACCGAAATATCCCAAGGCCCTTATACTTACTGTCCAAAAAAAAATCTAAATTATTTAAATTTAAATTAAATGAATGAGTCTAACTTTTAATTTATTGGTGCATCTAATTTTCTCACTAAAAACACGTTTCTATTAGGTGTTTGCTGCCACAATAAGACTAAGACCCCCCGCTTTATGATCACACCTTCTTATAGGTACCGACGACACGACCGACCGTTGCCTTTTGTGTTTTGTTTTGTATTTTTTTTTTCTTTTTGTTTTTAGACTTTCCCAAACTTCCGGTGGTCGTTTGTTAATATAAAATTAAAAAGATACGATAGATACCTACATACATCGCAGCAACCTGAAGCCTGATAGGGTTTTCGTGACGTGGGAATGAATTACGAAAAATTAAAACCACAACAATAGAAATAGAAAATTTGAAGTTGAACAATGATGTTATGGTATAAGCGTAGGAGAGTAGGAGGTCAATTTATCAGAATTGTGATCTTGACAACTTATTAAAATCCAATTTTGTTTAGAAAAATAATATACAAAATGTCAGTATATATTTTTAGACTTTTACCCTTTTTTGATAACCTCAGAAATATAAATATAAATTTTCTTTTGTTTAACAAATAATAACAAAAAATCAGTGGGAAGTTTGTTTTTTTTTATTATTATTTTTATTTTTTGGTAAAACAAAATTAATCAAACTCCAGAATAAAAAAAAAAAGTAATTTATTATGTTAACGCTGATTGTTATATTATGGATAGGACATCCAAGGTAAAACAGGCGTAACTTGCTTGGTTGTTGTTGATTTAGCGGAAATGTATCTAAGAGTGTTATTTATGTATTCTTTTCGTGCGATTTTTAATGTAAAATTATACTTTGTCAATGTTCAAGAGAAACTTTGTATATACCTACCTACCTAACCTACCTAAGTAGAAAATGTTTTATTTTTGTTATTTTATTTAATAAGAATAATATGTGGAGTTGTTTCCTCAATTCAACTTAATTTATCAAACTTAATTTGGTACAAAATTATAATCATTAATATGAGTAGGTACCCTTAGGTTGTCAAATTAGTGGCACGTGAATTTAATAAAAACAAAATTTGTTCATTCTTAAAATTTAAATTTGGTATGTGTGTAGATATATAATTTCGGGCTTTATAGAAGAATTTAATTTGAGCAAAGAAAACGAAAATACCAAACAAATTAAAATGAATTTGAAAGTTGAAATGCAAACAAAAATTATATTATTAATGTTTTCTCCAAAATTGGAGATTTTTTATGGTTGTGTTTCTTTTGGATCAATAAAATGAATGTTTAATTATTTTAAATGTATTTATTTAAGCCAAGATTTCTGATGATGCAAAGCCGATGCATTTTTTTGTAGTCTCCAACAAGAGAACGAAATGCAATTCAAAACACGTTGGAAAAATACTTTTGGAGAGTTTTCCAAATTTAAAATAAAAAATAGAAAAAAATTAAAACATTCAAAGAACCATGCAGAAATAGAGGGATTTCACATTAGACTCATCACTCACTAAACTAACTAATTTTCACTTCTCCTCAGGATTGTATCCCGCTCCCTCGCTCCATGGTGAGAAAGAGGCAGTCAATTGAGCCGTCTTTTTTTTTATTTTTTTTTATTTCAAAAATAAGTGCGACTGAGATAAAATACTTAGACGTCAAAATGGGATATTCCTAAACGCAACATTTGCAAATCAAAACACATGCCAAGCAAATGCAAAAGAAAGTTGAAATGTCAAAAGCATAGGTATGTTTGCATTGCATGGCATATTTCATTTCGGAAAATTAAATCGTGTTGATTGTTGCTATGGAAATAATTTTTCCGGAGCACAAGTCTTCTTCATACGCCAATCGAATTGTTCACAAAAATTTCATCTCCTGATGATGGGTCCAATTTTTCAAATTTATAAAATTGTTTTTACAAGTAATGTTGTTATTGAGTCTTTTAATAAATTTAACTTACTTTTCTTTAGTTTTTGCATCCATTTAGCTCTAAAAACAAATAAATAAATCCCAGACATGCCAAACAATAAACATATTCAAATGCAAGTGAAATGCGCAAGATATTTTTGACATTTGCACAAATACATTTGCATTTGCGCAAGAAAAAACCTACTACGTTTAGAGACAATCTGCTTAGCAGGGATGTTTACGTTTACGTTTTAGAACTGTTTGCTTAGCATAATTTGCGCAAGTTTTGCGTTTAGGAATTCAGGGGAGACAGTTTAAAGTGAACACATTCATGACCAAAAAAAAAAGAAAAGAAACAAACACGAATAAAACTCAAATTTGGGGGCAGTTAATTCTGTGCGAAAAAAGTGGAGACTTTCCTAAATTATTTTTTATAATTATTACCAAGTTCGATTGGTAAATGGAAAATGAAAATTTTTGTTTATAATTTCGTATGTTTTTTTTTTTTTTGTAGGTATAAGATTTTTTTCTCCATTAACAGCGTAGGTTCAATAAACAAGGAAAGCCAACTTTCTAGTTATCTTGAAAAGTATATATAAAATGTTCATTGAATGAATCCAAAAATTCACTGAAATTCATTAATTTATACAAATTTGACAGATTACAAGTATGTAAGTAAATATATTGGACAGAATACATGTATTTAGACAACTGTTGGAATGCGTTTATAAATAAGAAGGAAAGTGTCTTGAAGATTCTCCCCCCATTGCTTCTAGATTTATATTTTTTCTGTGTACCAAATTCTTTATAAAAAAAAATATATAAAATAATCTCGAAACAGGTGTTTTTGTTTTCTCGTTAAAAACAATGAAACAAAATCTATCTATATATCTATCCATATACTCATACACCGCGTGTCCTATATATTTTTTTTTTAAATTATTTTGTTCTCTAAAAATTCCAACTAACTTTAGCTGTCTGATCGGGAGGTATAGGTAAAGCATCTCACACACGCCGACGAAGACAGCTACGTCGACGACGGATGATGCCGCAACGTGCCATGCAGCGCCGCACTGACACTTCCTACCTAAAATTAGTTTCTCACGCCGCCGCCGCCCGCCGCGCCGCTGAAGAAACATTTAAAGCAAACGTAAGCAGAACACCACCCGTCCATGTAGACAACCGACTACGTAGACTACGACGACGACGATGAGTGAGGATGAGGAATTGACGAACGGACATTCGGCTAACGGATGATGGCCGGCATCTTCAAAACAATTCGTATAAAAATAAAACAAAAATAATGGACAAAAAAAAAATGTTACATTCAATGTGGTGGCTTATACGTATAAATATACTCGTACGATTTCGCTTCTCGTGGGCGCATTGATTTTTGTCTATGTATGTATAGATGGATATCCATAGTGGCTGCCAAAAAAAAAAAAAAAAAAAACAAACAAAAAGTACTTTAGGTTTTGAAGCATAGGTATACGAAACCGATTGGATCTTCTCGCTATAATTCGTATAACAACAATAAATATATATGTATGTACAATGTACATCACTGTTATAAGAGCATCGCATTATATATGGTGTTAAGATGGATAAATATAAGTATATAACCAGTATCCACCCTATATTTTTGTCCAGCGAGGGTTTTATATATATGGATTTTGTGCTTTGAATCTCAATGATTCTAAAGTGCACAGCGTGCACTATAAATGTACAGTACGCATTGTATATTAATTAAAATGAACAAAAAAAAAATAAGGTTGATTTAGATACACAATCTAAAAGAACCAGTAGCAGTGTATATATAGCATTTTGGAAGTACAAAATCGTATATCTTTTTTATGAAGTGTAATTTTTGGGGGAGACATGTTAAAAGTCAATTGATCGCAGAAAGCGGGTATTCCCCATCAGCAAGATGCGATGTTTATACAATTACAATCATTTTAGTCTTTGGCAACAACATAAACTAGGAATACATACGGCGCGACGTCGAATTGTTAGGGGCTCCAAAATTAGGCATTTTTCGGGATGAAGCTCGTTATTTGAAAAATTGTTATTGTATCTTTCGACATTATTTCAAGATTTGAATAGCTAACTGCATTTTACAGGGCTATTTTAGCCTTGTGAGTGCTCTAAAGTCACAGGCTCCTGTGAGGTTGATTTCTTGTGTTGTAAGGTTATTTGGATTCGATGACATTTTCTGTATTTTCCAGACAATCCTCAAAGAAACCTCACAAAAGAACTCACCACAGCAAGGTGAATTTTTTGTTTGGTTGTTAAGTTCAGAATTTTTGTTCAACGAAATATTTTTTCGTGATTATGAAATGTGAAACTTTTGAGTTGTGAGGCTACTCAAAAGAAGATCACAATTTCGATAGTTATTGTCAGACTCACAAGTTGTGACAATGCTTCGAGAATACGAAAACCTCAAAAAATCAATTTTACCTCACCTTGTGAGGTTGTGGTGACTTGTGAGAAATCAGTGAGGTTTACCAGAAAAGGTCTGTTATATAGGTAGCTTTTAGTCTAAAATACATTCTAAGTTCGGGTAAGCTTTGATTTAGTCAAAAATCTTTGAGTTGTACACATTTTTTTACATCTTTTTCTGATAAAATAATTATTTTAAAATTTATTTAAACAAATGTATATTTTTAAATTAATAAAAAATTAAATCTCCATTTTGCTTTTGGGTCGTTCTTTAACTCTTACTTACTTACTTTTAACAGACGAGTTTTATTTAAAATGACAGAAATAATTCGATACCTTGAAACGTCGCGTTGGGCGCCAGTTAAATTTACTTTCTGTGTAAATACACTCCTGTATTTATTCGGAGCAATAATAATAATATCTATAAAGCTACTAGATGGCCATCATCTTCATCATCATCATCATGCAACATGAATTTGTATCAAAGTATTAAATGTCATTTTAATCTATTCCAGGATTTATGTTCGAAAAATTAAACTGAGAAATTGTCTGTGCTTGTTTTGTATATAAAGAATTATTGTTTGGACAAGAAAATACAAAAAAAAAGTACTTTTAGCACCCACGACAAAAAGCAATGTGAAAATACCAATATTTGATGATGCGCACTGAAATAATGTCAACAGAATAATAAATTTATATTCAGGGTATTTCTTATAAACAGATGAAGAAGGGTATATTTTTAAGTCTCGGGTTTGGGCTGTATGTTTAACACAGATGGTGTTTTTTTTTTTTTCATTTCCTATAAAGGGGTGAAGACGTATTTTATTACTTTCACTTAATTTAAAAAAGAATTCTTAAAAATAATTTAGTGAAGTCAATCGCCTTTTGGAATTTTGAAACGACTCTCGATAAGAATTTGGGACAAAAAATCCTTTAAGAACTCCAGTTTGACGAAATTCAATGTTCCTATTTGTGATTTTTTTATGAATTTTGATGAGAATTCTATATAGGAGATATCTGAAGTGAAAAAGTAAAAAAAAACTTTTTAAGCAAGTACCTGGTTAATAAAATTGTTGTTTGAATTTAACCGACAAACCAAAATAGCTGGAGTCGAGTTTAGACGAAATTTAGATTTTTATATGTCATTAGATTCAGCTTGTCCGAATCTATTACATAAATTTTTTTTTATCTTTGTATCATAAAACACAATTTTCCTTTAATTCCACACTAGTTTCAAGGCTATTAAATTCTACAATAGAATTTTCTAATTTTGAATTTTGTTTAAAAACTTAAAAAAAAAAATGATAAAAATTTTTCTTTTTTTGTTTTGTTTACAAGAAATATCAAAGTATTCATAAACTTTTTGTTGTTATTGTTAACGTTTTAAAATTTGCAAAGTTGCTATAAAGTTTCACCAAAACACGGCTAATACAACAAGGGCATACAAATATTTACAACTTTTTGAAAAAAGCCTTAACACTAAAAGGGGACTTCTATCAGGGAGCAAAATATGAGGAACCTTTAGTTTTGTAAAAAAAAAAGTTCGATATAAATCAGAACATTACATACCTAATAGAAATTTTGTAAAAGAAACCTTAAATAAAGCTACTGACTTGTTTTGTTTATATAAAAATTCTTTAATATTCATAAAAAAAAAAATTGTCATAAATATCTGAATTCTATTTTTTTAACGAGTTTCAAGATTGCAGTTTAGGAATTTCTTCAGAATTTATTACATTAATATATCTTAGTCATAAATACGTGTTGATAGTGTGTTACTTAACACAGTTGATAATTTCAAAACATTATGTTTTAGTTATATAGTCATAGAGGAATTATTTAACCGTTTCAAGCTTGTATTTTTTTGATAAAAAAAAAGAAAAAAATGTTTATTTTATTAATTTTGTTTGTATAATTACTAATTACCGCTTTGTCAGACAATGGGAAAATATATTATAATATATAAAATGTTTGTGGTTTATATGGATAACGAATTGATGATTCAGTTTGACGCGCCACCACAACATCTGGACCTTATAATCAATCAACAGTCTTTTTTGCGTTTTCAATTAATGAATTGTAATTTCTAAATAAAGATCATTTTAAAAATATAAAAATTCAAAATAGCAATTAAAAAGATTCCTATTTGAATTTTTCTTTTTTTAATCATCAATGTTAGCTAGTTCCTGAGATTTCCTTTATATGGCATATGACGAGACGATATCGAGATGATACCGAGACAGTAATACCTCCAAAGCATCCGGAAGGAGACTCCATTTTTTTTAATGAAATTCAATAATAGTCTCGACAGAAAAAGATTAAAAATGAAAATTGGCATTTTCAATAAATTTATGATAAGTTTTCAAATATATATGATTTTTTTTGGAATGAATATGAAATATAAGGCAGCATCTTCCATAAAAACATATAAAAACGCCACAAGACCGAGACGAAAAGTTTTAAGGAGACTGAGACTAATTCCGAGACGATGCTGTTAATTTTCGATTTTAACAAGACTGAGACAAGACTCACAAAAATTCATTCTTGTGGCCAGCCCAACTTTGAAAGTTAAAAATTAGGAAACGTTACAAATTGCATTTCGTATATGAAGTTCCATTTAAACAGAGAAGTAGGGTATTCTAGAATATCATGTGGAATTAAAAGGACCAACTTATGGTCTAAGAGACAGTTTATTCACAGTGGGTTAAATCTGTAATATGATGTTCACATCATGGAGCTATGTTTAAATGGCACTATTCAAACAAAATCGGGTAATTTACGATTTCGATGAATTTTTTTGTTTTAATTTTTTACTAAAATTTTGGTTAAAATGCACATTGGATGATTTTGATTAAAGATGATTAGCTGTGAATAAACTGGCCATAAGTGAACGAGTTTTCTTGCTGCCAGCCACTTGAACCTAACTTAACTTATTTATTTATTAAGAAATATAAATTTCGAAATTTAGAAAACTGTTCAGAAAATGAGATCTCGGAAATTTTTACTCACTCAAAAAGTGGGCAAGTAAATCCAAGATTTTTTTTCTCAGAATTTTGACAGCAAAACTGAGAAATTTTTCTAAAGAGTCCTGTTCAAATAACAGAGATTGCTGAGCTCTCCGAGATCCTATATTTTCCTGAACAAGCCTATAGTCTTTGAATGAGCACGAACATTTTTGGTTTGTCACTTTAAGCACTCTTTTTCAATAGTTTTGCACTGCCAACATAACACTCAGAAAGGACATTCCATTGGCTATTTCAGAGTGATGTTTTTGGTGTATATTTCTCTCCCTTATTACATTTAAGAGTGCGCACTCCAAACAAATGTATACAAATAAAGCATTTCCCGTCGGATAGCGATATTTTTGAAAATATCAGTTTAAAAAGTGGCAGCCATAATTTTGACATTTAAAAGGGTTTTTAATAACAATTATCCTGTTATTTTTACACTCAAATAATAGCAAAACAAAACCGATAATTATATACTTTGTTATATTTATAACACAAAACTAAAGGTGATTTGTTATTGTTTGTATGTACAATATTTTAAATTCGCCAAAACATATATCGCACATAATGCAAGTACAATTTAGCTTTCAAAAATAAATAGAGAAATGTCAGATTCAACAAAGTGATGATTTTGACGTTTTTAAATTAACAAGAGAAGTATAAAATATTGCAATTTATAGTAAAGAGCTCTATTACTTCTCCAATCGATAAATTCTTTAAAAAAAAACATTCAACGTTCGCATGCGCATGTGTAAATTTGGGGAGATGAATTTTCGTATTCCATAATTAAGAATTAAAATGAAATCAAACCTTACACTTCCCAAAGTCAAACGAGTAATGACTTATCGACTGTTAAAGTGTAGGTATAAGAACCTTTGAGTCTAAAAATCTAAAAAAAAAAGTTTTAAATGCAAACAAATATGCAGAATCAGAGCTACATTTTGTCAATTGTTCTGAACATTTAATAGAAAAAGAAAGAATTTGGTAGATTTAGAAAAACATGCAAAAACAACTTACGAGCTTCTGCACTTTAACCGTCGATATGTAAGTAAATGAAAAAACAACTGGCAGTACAAACAAAGCAAAATCTACTTAGATAAAAAAATAAATTGGTGATCCAGAAGCGTTTGGAATGAGTGTACAAACTGAAACCTTCTTAAAGTATTTTATTTGTATTCAAAATGTTAGTTTCCCTTCAGTAAAGAAGTTCTTGCTTTAGTTTCAAAATCAAAATCAGAGTTACTCACAGATACTAGATGTGTTGGGTAACTTGGAATTTCATACAAATTGTCACAGATTTTCGCTTTTAACTCAAAAAAATTGTAACGGGATAGCACATTGAAATAGAACACAATTTCCTCCTTTTTTTTCAAGTTCAAGTTGAGGCATTTTCACAATTTCTTCTTCATTGAAAAACTTGCGAATTTTTGTTAACTCACAAATTTCTTTCCGAATTTCAAATTTCTACCAAGTTTTTATATGAACTTTCTTGCAATAGCTGTGAATACAGATTGGTAGAAAATGGCAGTTTATTAACTTTTTTGTATGTTTCTCCATTTTTGATAAATTTGTTCTCACTTGCTATATTATTATTAAAAAAAAAAAAAAAAATGAGCCAAAACAAATTTTATAAAAAAAAGTGATTTTTTTTATCATCCTTTTCATCATCAAGTGTAGATGAGTTAGTTCCATTTCAGTTTAGAAAAAACGATTTGACGTCTACATATGACATTTCACAAGTATGTAAGTACCTACAACGATGCGAAAACTTGATCGAATTCGATCATGTGTGTTTTATTGGAATTCCGGACTGGAAATTTCTTCCGAATTGCCAATGAAAGATCTCATAAGGGTGTCCCAATAAAATAGATAGTCAATGTCAACCCTTCGAATGAGGATTAAAAACGTCAAATGACTGTTCTCTTCTTAATGTTTTCAGATTCAGAAGATCAGTCTTATGACAATTTCAACCATATATGAAAAGTTAATCTATCGAACAACGTGCGATATTGAATTTTATTACGAAATGGGCAATTAAAAAAATTGTCAATAAAATTCAACAAACTGTATCGGTAACAGATGTGAAAAAGCCATATCGTACTATTATATAAGTAGCTCGGCGCCACCGAAAAACAACATTTCCAGCTCGCGATAAAGTCATCGTCATCGAACCCCTTGAATTACACGCCTCTGCGTCCAAGTTACATCAACATTTAAAATATATAAATTTATCACAAGCTTTAAAAATTCAATTGACACAAGAATTAAAGGATTTTGATCATTTGAAGCGTGCGCCGTACAACAAGCCAACCACAATTCAACAGCTAAAGGCAGATATAATAAGGCATATCATTGTTGATATCGAGAAGCAATTATTTAGAGAAGAGATGTCATCCAAAAAATTTGACCATCGAGTGCAGGTGTTGTACATCAGAAGCCATACCGAAAGTGCTTTTATTTCGTTTAAGGATTACAAATAGGTACAATAAAAAAAAAAACAGTATTTTTTTCTGTTGGTGGATTTTGGATAACTTTCGTAGGCGTACAAAAATACAGTCATCGTTAATGTCCGGCTAAGGGAGCTTATACCTAACATACATAACGACGGTTAAAGTGCAGAACCTCGTAAGTCGAAAAATTCCATAAAAATTTTATTAATGCAAAAAAATCAAAATAATCAAAGCCATACAAAACTTGAAAGGTTTTTTTTATTTCTAAAAAACATGCAACAACGACTTAACAGGTTCTGCACTTTAACCGTCGATATGTATCTTCCTGTAAATATACATATTTAGCGATTTAAAAAAAAATGTTTAAGGAAGTCAAAGCGCCCCATTTCATATAAATTATTAATGAACTTTAAAACAATTTCGAAAGGGTTCTTGCACATGATATGACATATTGTTTTAAAATATCAATTATTAACTTCTATTCAAAATCATCATGACTATGTCAAATTAATTGGGTTTCATAAAATTCATATTTCTTTGGCACTACATATGTAGGTTATCATGAAAATCGACAAATGTTTACGAGTATTTTAATTTTGCTACCTACCTACATTTTTTAAATAGATAGTTGATGAAAAAAATATGGTATGTGTCTTATCACTTTATTCTACCTATATACTCTTCAATTCCTTAAGATAACTGGCTTAAGTTATTGTTTTTTTTTTTAATTAAAACTTGACCAAACAAAAAATTGTTTGATTGCAAAAAAAAAATGAAAAACGTGTCCATATTGTAGTATACAAAGCTGTTTCTTACTTTGTTGTTAAGTGTGAAGGAAAAAAAATTCTAAATTGGGGAATCACCCCTTACATTTTTGTGTCTGTATAACATAAATCGATACCACCCTTGACAGCAGCTGTCATCATCTAAAATTCAAATGACACGTGATCGGAGTGTATAATTTTTTTTTACATTGAATCAACCACCCTTTAAAACCTACTTAAAAATTAATACCTAACATGTCCATAATTCAAAAGTATCTAATAGGATCAATAAGCTCATTAAAAAATCTTATAAGAAAAAATAAATTTCTATCTTTAAAGGCACATCTTTTCTTCTATATTTTTTTTTTTTTTTATTTTTTTTTATTTTTAACAAGACGCAGTGTCTACATGTTATTTACACAGTGCAACACACAGTGGCCAAGGACATTCCCCCAACCATATTTCAATATTCTTTTTTTTTTACACCCTAGATACATTTTTCTCTCTATACGATGTTGTCGGTCGGTATATACAAAAGTTTAAATTTTGTTCACACTTACCGGTGAATCAGCTGGATTTGTTTAGCGTTTATAACAAAAACAACAACAGTGATGTGTAATTTATGTTATGTAATGCATACGGTGTATGATTTTAAATATTATTTTTTTGTTATTGTTTTCTTTTTTTTTTAAATTCGAAAAAAAAAGAACAGCGGCTAATCCAATACACAATTTTGCTTACACTGGGGTTGTCACTATATAAAAGATACTTTTGTATATATATTTTTTTCTCTTATTTATATAAATATTCCACTTAAACTACGTTTCCAAGAGCACTTCAATTTTAATTTTATTTTTTTATTTTTTTCTACTTTTTCACTGTTTTAAGCTAAAAGAAATTTGTTTTATGATCGTTCCAAAGAATCGATAGATACAAAGGTTTTCTAAAGGACGACAACGACGACGAAGAAGATAATTTTTCACTACAACTTATTGTTGTTGGATAGAATCTTTTTTTCATAATATTGGTATTTTCTTCTTTTTTTTTTAAACACGCGACGACAAAGTAACAAATATTCCTTTTTTTTAAGAAGGATATCCTTTAAGGACTACAGCATGACAGATTCAACTGAATTATTAGAAAATCACAAGGAAAAAAAATCTTTATTTCATATCAAAAACAAGAGTATAACACTTCCTAGTGAGGATACAATTTTAAGATCAACAACTCTCTTCTTTATAAACAACCAAAAGATAAAACTGAATTTAAACAAAAAAAACCTAAACAAAAAAAAATGTAGAGAGTAGGGTAGGTACTTCTTTTTTTTTTTTTTTTTTTATTTTAACTTTGAATCTTGTATCTGTTGCGTACGATGCGATAATATACGGTTTGACGCTTTAAGAAAGATACTTTCAACTCTAGTGCACGATAATAACTGAAGTGCTGTCGAATGAATTGTCTGAATTACCCTAGCGGCACGAATTTTGGTGGAATGGCATAGAATCGAATAGAAATAATGTAGCAAAGCACATGCGGCGAACATGGGGAGAACGCAAACGCAAACCGAAAAGATACACAAAAAAAAGTCGTAGATACACTTTTACACTAATACCAAGTCACAACACACGCTAAAAGTTTTTTTTTTTTTTTTTGCCGATGGAGAAAAGCAACGTGTTTTTCTACATTTTGTTAAACATTAAGATTCGTTGTTGGGTTGAGATTATAATATTTCTAATTCTAATGATTCGTTGGTGAGTCGTAGCGCAGTGAACATCAAAACCACAGAAATACCCCTAAGCTAAGCGCTTAAGGCCCTAAGGCAGTACGCCCCGTTGCGTCGCTGACCATTGCATCGGGGTTGGAATTTATTATTTATTATATTTAAGCTTCTTACCAGCTGAGTTTTGAGAGTGTAAACAGAATATGTATGTGGAGAAGAAGAGGAAAAAAAAGCTTTCACAGAAAACTCTTCGGCTCCCTTGTCCAACCAATGAAAATATGTGTTCCTCCAGCATGACGTACAGTGGGACCAGATTGGTCTTTTTATGATATATTTTGTCAACGGCAAAAGAAACAACAATCATTTTTGGAAGCTGACAGATGTTAATTGCAAAGCGACAATAAAAGGAATTTCTTTTTATTTTTAAAGCAGTTTGTGGGCAATTTTAATGCTTATTTTGTAATTTTAATAACAAGAATTGAGATTTTTATATTAATTCAGAGCACATATATATTTTTGCTGTCGAAAATAAATAAACAATTGTCAGGGTCAGAAAAGTGAAGATTTTGACGTTTGTGCATAAACCAGAGAGGGATATATTACTATTTCCTAAAAAAGCCTTATCATACAGAACAATTTAGTCATGCTATGTTTCCACTAAATAAATAAGATTTACATTAAGAAGATTTAATTTGACAGTACTTTTCAGAATGCAACTGTTGTTTTATTATATTTTTTTTTAAGTGAAAAAAAAATATAATAAAACAACAGTTGCATTCTGAAAAGTACTGTCAAATTAAATCTTCTTAATGTAAATCTTATTTAAGCTTTCTCTTCATTTGTGTCAAACAAAGACTAAAATCGATTTTCTAATGAAAATCCTTTAGTCTTACAAACCGACTAAAGGTCCTACAAAGACTTAAATAGATAAATTTCTTATCTACTAGATTAATGAAATAAATTTATATGGTAAATATTCGAGATAGAAGATTAAGGTTGTATATATAATTTAATTTCGGTTTACCGTATCTTTTTTTACGTATATGTTAGAACATTTCCTTGATTGGTTTAGGTATACTTTTTTGTCACTAACGATTTCTAGTTAAGTGGAAATCAAGTTCAAATTTTTAGTGCGAGATGATCCTAGTTCTAGGGTTTTAACCCGGATTAACTTCTGAAACATTTTTTTAGTGAATTTAGATAGATTTTTGACAACTAAAGTTAAATTTAATCGTACACTGAAAAACTATTTTGTGAGTTAAATCTGATTTAATTCATTTCCAGAATTAAGAGCAAGTTGTTAAGAAGATCTAAATTTCTTATGATAAGTCGTTCTAGAGATACTTTCGAAGTGTATTTTTGCAAACTTTGGCTTTAACCAGGGCCATAAAATATAATTCTTTGTATTTCTTTTTTTATAAAATCACACTTTCGGTTCAAACTTAGGGTCAGTTTCACAGTGCAAACTTAACAAAATAAGTGGCACTTAATTTTCCCATATTGACACTTTAGGCCCAGTTTTACTGTATAAGTGGTTGACTTAAGTAACACTTATCCCGGTAAGTTTACAATGTGAAATTGGGCATTAGTTTCACCTATTTGGCACTTAAGTGAGACTTACTTCGATTGTAAACACTGGGCCTTAGAATATCAAAATTCTTCAGGTAAAAATTTTATTTTAAAATTCTTCCATTTATTTGAACAATTTTATTTGTATGTTACGCTATTTTTATTTTTGATCATTATGAAGTGAATACAGGTCCACTGTACGACATGACAAGAAAGCCAACAAATTAAAGTGGTTTTAGAGCTGCCGGCTTTTTTTTTTTCCTTTTTAATTTTTTGTTTTTTTTTTATTGCTTTGATTTTGTTAGTGGCTTTCGGTTTTACTTGTCCATTTTTTTTTCGTACGCTTCTCAGAGGGTGGGTGTTGGTGGGTATTGTGCCGCTGTATATGTAAGTGTGTACCAATGCATTTGTATATACCTAGTGACATGACATGTACAACATACAGACCTAAATGAAAAATGTATGCTAATAGGGGGTTTCAGTGGCGGATGGATAATAATAATTAATGAACAGGAGTGTCGAACAAGGTGGCCATTGATTTGATATTCATTGACAGATGACAGTCGATTTGATGATGGGCATGCGATGGTGTGTACGGAAAAACTAGGACAATATAGGAAAGTGTATTTGACAGAAGCTTTTAGCGTTTCGATTTCAGTTCTAGTATCAAAATTCCAACTAGAATTTAGATTCATATATAGAGATACCTAAAATTTCAGATTATGTAGGTATATAGAAATAGGTATATGACATATTTTTTGTTTGTTCTTAAGAAACTTCAAACCTTAGTCAATTTGTGTTTCGTTAGCTGAGGTTAAGTAGTCAAATTGCTACAGTAATTATTACATATACATTATACAATATACATTTATGTACATATTATGTATGTGATGTTAGTAGGTAGGTGTGATATCTTTTTTTATCTGTTTAAAATAAATAAAATTTTTAAATTATTATAATAATTTACATAGATGTTTAAAAAGCTAAGCTATGAACATGTAATTACATATTATGAATTTTTTTAGCTAGAAAGGTTTTCCTCACGTTGGGCGCCATTTCCAACATAATTTAAATAAGCCTTTCTATTTCTATTATTTGAATTCTTCACCAAAACCTGTAACGCAGTTTTATTACAAATGCTTTGGAAATAACAGGTACGAAGTTTAATCAAAATAGTTGGGAGCCATTTTCGAGAAAAGCTAAAAAAAAAAGAAAAGCTAAAAAAATTTAATTTATTTTCTAGGAAATCACAAAAAATGATATGTAAAAAATTTGAACAGAGTCCGTCTACTCGTTTCGACTCTTGCTCCATGTACACCTGCACGCACATATACCCACAGTCAGACGGTAACCGAGACGAGACCATTTTTTTGGACTGAAATTTGTCGAGAATTTCGGTGGTCTTGGTGATCTCGGTAAAAACGAAATTCAAATAAAACTTTTTTAAATAAAAAAAATCGAATTTTGCAGTGCAAATGTTTATAGTAACTTGTAGTTCGATATTTTATGTACAAAACACAAAAAAACGCAGAGAAACTAGGATGAGGCGATATTTAGTTATACGAGAAAAGAGACTAAGAACCTATACCTACTCGACCGATACAATGAAACGGTCCCAAAATAACTGAGATATAACTTTTAAGCTATTTTCTTTACCAGACTATGGTTTCATACATACATTTGATATATGAATAAGGGCACTTAGAGTAAATGACAATCTGTACCTTGAAGAAAATGGTAAACTCAAGGTTGACCTTGCTCATAGTAAAAGGATATGATTCCGTTGGTTTTCACGGCTCGAAATCAGCGATTGGACCTTACTCCAATTGGTGTAGATTTGCTTACTCTGATTTTAAAAAAAAGTTAATGTAATGCAACACTCCGTCTATTTAAAGATATAGGTACTCCTATCTTTTGCCAAAAGAAAATTTAATCTTTAGTCATTTTTAACAATTTTTTTTTAGTTTGAAAATTTCTAATTTAATTTTTGTTTTTTCAAAATCTGCTTCGAAATTTTGATACTTGGGTGAGAACCCGGCTCTCAATATTTCTTGGTTGAATACGGTTGAGATAAAAAGATTTTCAAAAACGACAGTAGTTCATCAAATAAGACGCTTGTTTATAAAATTCTGGAGAGATAACGGGTGATTTTTTAAGAGGTTTAGAACTTTTTTTTTTTAAAAAAAACACAAAAAATTCGAAAAAATGAATGAAATATTTATTTGAATCGATAGTTTGAACCTTGCAATTTAATGTTTAAAGATAATTTCATGCAAATGTTGACCGCGGCTGCGTCTCACGTAGCCCATCCGCTGAGTCCAATTTTGGCATACTCTTTCACACATATCGGCCGGTATCTCACGAATGAATGCATGGATGTTGGCTTCCAGTGCGTCAATCGAAGCGGGCTTGTCCCTATAGACATTAGCCTTGACATACCCCCACAAAAAATAGTCTAATGGTGTCAAATCGCACGATCTAGGCGGCCAATTGACCGGCCCGAAACGTGAAATTAACTGTTCACCAAACTCGCCTCGCAATTGCACCATTGTTTCGCGTGCTGTGTGGCATGTGGCACCGTCTTGTTGAAACCACATATCATGCAAGTCAAGAACTTCCATTTCGGGCAAAAAAAAGTTTGTTATCATCGCTCGGTAGCGTTCACCATTGACAGTAACGCTGCGATTCGCATCATCTTTGAAGAAATATGGCCCAATAATGCCGCCGGCCCATAAACCGCACCAAACAGTGGCTTTTTCGGGATGCATTGGTAGCTGTTGCAATGCTTCTGGCTGATCTTCACTCCAAATGCGGCAGTTGTGCTTATTTACGTACCCATTCAACCAAAAATGAGCCTCATCGCTGAACACAATTTTTCGATAAAAAAGCGGATCCTCGGCCAGCTTTCCAAGAGCCCATTCACCAAAAATTCGGCGTTGTGGTAGGTCGGCTGGCTTTAGTTCTTGCACCAGCTGTATCTTAAAAGGCTTTACGCCCAAATCCTTCCGCAAAATTTTCCACGTAGTGCTGTAACAAAGGCCTAACTGCTAGGAACGGCGCCGAATCGACATTTCGCGGTCTTCTGTCACACTAGCTGATACGGCCGCAATATTTTCTTCACTACGCACAGTACGTAAACGTGTTGGTGGTTTAATGTCCAACAAAGTAAATTTGGTGCGAAATTTGGTCACAATCTTCCGAATAGACTGCTCAGAAGGTCGAGAATGCCGACCATAAAATGGAAGCAGCGCGCGATGAATATTTCGAACCGAGCACGAATTTTGATAGTAAAATTCAATAATTTGCAAGCGTTGTTCATTTGTAAGACGATCCATGGTTAAATTGCAAACCAAACTGAAGCTGTTTGACAGTGACACAAGGTACACACGTCAGCTGTCAAAACCAGTGTTGCCAAAACCAAACCAGCTAAAAAATCACCCTTTATCAATGTATGATGATTTAACAAAAGTTAGGATCGGTGTTTAAAGTAAGCCAACCTTTTTTGGAATTTGTTCCAGGTTGTTCCGATTTCTACCGCATTGTTCAAGTTTTTTTTTTGAAAAATATTCAAAAATGGGGGTTTTAGAGCCAAAAAACCGTTTTTGACCTAGCCCTCTTAAACCCACATTTTTTGAATATTTTTCAAAAAAAAAACTTGGAACAATGAGGAACAACCTGGAACAAATTTAAAAAATATCAAATTCCAAAAAAGGGGGGCTAACTTCACACACTCTTAGGACCGACAAAATTGTACATACATATGATAAATCTTAAACTTAGTCCGAAATCGTCAAATTTTGAATATTTCCAGTATTGCGATAGCTGAGCAATTATGTTGAAAAAGATAATCTATGATAAATGATAATCTATGTGTACAATTATACATATAATGTATGTATGTTTACAATTTCTATGAATAATTCCATCAAAGCTTACTCATGTTCTTGAATACCAATGTATTATGAATCTTTCAAGATATTTATAGAGACTCCAGCTTAAAATTATCATGATTCTATTTTTAAAAGAAATAATAATAGAGAACTTTGTTTCTGTTTTTTTAAAGACTGGATAGTAATATCCATTGTTTAAGCACCTTAACACGTCTATTCAGAATACCAATGAAATCATCACCAACTAACGAACATAGGTACATATGTATGTATATATAACGCAACTCCAAATAACAATTCAAAAATTAGCAAATTAAATTGGGGAATCCCATAAAAGGATAAGGAATGGAAAAGGAATCGATTTGATTTATTTGTGAAGATCGAACTATGCAACCAAATCATTATACATGTATTTCTAATTCCTTTATTTATTTTTTGCAGAAATGGTTATTTATATTCACACTTCGGGTAGATGGTTTTTATTATATTTTTTTTTTGTAAAGAATCGAATATTTTTTTTCTTATTCATATCGAACTCCACCATTTTTCAGAATTCAAACAATAATTGTTTGATTTTTTTTTGTGAATCACACATTATCAATATTGAACAAGGTGTTTTTTTTTTTGTTAAATTCGATTGAAATTCTTTTTACTAATATTTAATTAAAAATTAGATGTGTATGTACAATATTTATTTTTAAGAATACAAAATTTTCCTGGAAGCAAAAATAATAATAAAAATGCAATGCACGATCGATTGTTTGCAGTAATTCGGTGCTACGAAGCCGGATGTCTTATAAAAGCCCCATATACACAGCTTTTTCTACACGATACGCAGAGAATCCGCACTATTTTTTGTTTTGTATTTTAAGTTTAAGTTTTATCGTCTAATCTAAATCTCAACAACGCACAAGTAAAGAAATTTTCAAAATTTTGAATTTGGACATACCGTGGGTGCCAACAAACAGGCAATATGGCTAGGCCACTATACACGACGAATTTACGAGCCTATATTCAATTTAAATGAATAAATACAAATGAAACCTTGCATTTGAGGGAAAATATAAAATAAACGGCTTTGTTCAAAATCAAATCCACATCTTTTATAGTTTAAATTAATTCTGAACTATTAGAATTAAAATAATAAAAATACAAATCGTTTGGTACTTACATGCGTATGAACATTTGTTATGTTTGTACATCTTCAAAATTTTAATTTTTTAGTTCCTGTAGATGATTTTCCTTGATGAAAACGAATTTTAAAAGATTCGCATGAAGTTGATTATTTTCCTTTGAATTTCTGAAAGATAAAGAAAATTAAAATTGATTAGAATATATGCATTAATGTTAAGTACCTACTTAAATCGAAACTCAAAGAAAAAAAGGTGAGCCTAATGCATGATTTACAATGCGACGAGAAAACGAGAAAGGTACATCAATTTAGGCCAAAATGCAACCAGAAATGTGCGACTAGTGGTTTTGTTAATTTTTCGTCTAAAGTTATCTGTTGGTCTCTATTCTATAATTTGAAAATTTGATAATATTGTCAGAAAACTGGTCACAATTGTCAAGATTTAGATTCAACAAAAAAATTGTCATGTGATTCAAAATATAGCTTTTAACGACCTTTAGGCTACAAAATAGTACTAAAATTATAATTAGACGGTCATCGTAAATGGTCAATGCGTTAACTCCTTGACTTCACCTAAAATGTCATCATTTTACTGTGATGGTAGACCGTGTCAATGCATGAAACGTTGACGTTCACACGAGTGACAGCAGTCGGTCAATGTTGTATCAAAATGCGTTGACGTGTTATCTGTGTCAACGCATTTATTATACTTTTGCATGTTAAACTATGACGATCAAAACTCGATCAAAATATCGAAAACTTTGAGCGTTGATGCCGAATTGACAAGAGCAAAAATCAACCATTGTTCGCGTTGACGATCACACGATGCACGTTTAGGCCAGGCGCGCACCTGCAACTAAACAGTTTGGTTCCAATTTGAGCACAACGGGCTTATATGGAAGTGCGCGCACATAAACTTCCGCGGGGTCTCATATAATCCAAATAGTTTGGTTGCAAGTGCGCGCCTGGCCTTAAATGCTATAAACTCTCAAATTCAGTTGAAGGATGCCTACGATGTTGATAGATTAAAAAACCTCCACAAAATTCGAAATTTCTATATTAAATTTTTTTGCTCCGGAAGAGCGCTTTTTTAGGGCTTTTGGATGCCATTTGGATCGAAGTAATCAATATGCGTCAAAATATACATAGCTTCTTGACTATCTGTCAAGCTATAAACTGTCCAATTCCATTAAAGAATAGTTACGATTTCGATGGATTAACAAACCTATACTAAATCAGACATTTTTGAAATTGAGGTGTAGGTCAACGCAGGCTACGTTAATCCGTCAACGCGCGGACGAACTATTTCTGTCAATGTGTCCTAATTGCGTTGACAGGGTGTTTACACGGACACACAAAATAGTCAATGCGTTGACCCCAAAATTTATGTCAACGCGAGTGTCAACGCAGCCGTCAACGCGTTGACCATTTGCGTTAACCGTCTTGGCTGATATAAAAAAAAAAACTTCGTAAAAAATTGTCATATTCAACTTGTTGTCAAGAATGCTTCCTTCAATTTGTGACAGCTTTTTTATGCGACAAACAACAAAATACAATTTTTTTTAGTTTTTAATAGGCAATGTTGACAGGTAAAGTTTCGATAATGTAAAGTTGACACTACTTGCTGGCAAAAAATATTATTTAGCCAGTTCAGGTTTCTTGAGATATCTGAGATCTCAGAGATCTCAGCAATCTCAGAAATCTGAACGTAATTCCTCAGTGAGATTCCTCACTTTTCCTGTCAAAAAGCTGAGACTGAAATTTTTTGGATTCGTTTGCTCAATTATTTTTTGTCGCAGTTGATCAATTTATAAAAACGAGATGGAGAGTGCTTTTGACTTCTAAGGAGAAATTTTGTTCAGGTTTCTCCTTCTCCTCAGTGGAGCTGACAGATGTTTGCTCAGTGAGATCTCAGAAACGTGAACTGGCTAATTTTAAAAAATAAAACTTTAAAATAATCGTCGAAAAACTTTAATAAAATCAGAAATAAAAAATCGCATCCGTTGTTCTCTGATCACTCTCTCAATTCACCCTAAATTTTTTAAATAAAGCTTCCTTTTGAACAAAAAAATATCATTTTTAATCACTTTTTGTGACTGATATGACATTTTGTTTAGCAACAAAGTAAGTGTTGCCATGGTTTTTGCTTCTTTTTTGTCTATCTAAAAGGGAGAGAAAGACCGTCCCTCCATAGGATTTCTTCACGTTTCAATTCAACCGATACGCTATAGCCCTTTGTTTCATCTTATGGAAAACACCTTGCATAGAAAAATTTTGTCGAATTTATGGGTCTTTTGATTTGCAAAAGCAAATTAATTTTTATTTTATTTAACATCGGAATGTCAATAATTGATTGAGATTATTTTGTTTACCTACAAATCAAAAACTTGCCGAAATTATATCAGAAAGCAAATCCAAAATATATATGTATGTACATACATATCTAAAATTCCAAACAATATTTTCAATATCTTCATATCATAAAAATAATGTAGGTTAGAACGCAATTTATTTGCTTTATCTATAATATCTTTTAATTGGAAAACTGTAAATTCCCTTGTTTTTTTATTTTTTGTTTTTTGTTTATGTTTTTTTTTCAAATATTTCATGGGTATGAATAAAATGAATATGCTACTTAGAAAATTTTTATGCTTTCCTGGAAAAATTGCTAAAACTGAATTACTTACTCACTTTTCAGGTTTCATCGACGATATTTCAATGATATTAGCCACATGAATAGTTCGATGGTAAAAATATATAATTAATGAAATTTAATCACATAATAATATAAAGTACAATTAATGTCAAAAGAACAACGTTCTAAAATACAATAGAACCTGTTTAATGCAAGTATTTTATGCCTTCAACAATATAATTGTATCTCTATATCTACATATATCTACTATAATTAAAATTTGATCGTTTCAACTCAAATGACTCCACAATAAAATGCAAAATCCAAAATATTTTTCCAAACTGTTAATTTAAATAAGTTTGAATTAAATTCAAAATGAATAAAGTATAAAGGACATGGAAATGACAACAACAAAAAAAGAACATATAAACTAACACTTCTATAGTTCAGCAGGCAATATTTTATTTTTTCTTCACTAATATCTATAATTTCATTGTCATTATCACTATTGGAAGCTTTATTATTACTTTGGGAAATTTTGTTTTAATTTTTTTTTTAATTTTAATCTACAATAGCGCGCGATAAGTTTATAATAATTTTTATGACATGTTTTCGTTAATGGCTTCATTTATTATGGCTGACTGCAGTTAAATGTGTGTACAACTTTGTATATACTGATTGTAATCGCCTAGGGAAGCTGATTGTTGCGTGCGAGTTAATCTTCCTCTTATATATTTTTTCAAAATAAATTTCATTCATAGTACCATTGCCTAGAATATTTCTACAATCTATGATTTCTCAGCTTAAAAAATGGAAATTAAAAAAAAAATACATAAAATGTAAGAATGTTGTTATTTGCTTGACAATTTTGTCTATATACAGACGTCTCAAAGAGATTAATCTTAAATTTAAAAAAAAAAACAGATTTATTAATAGCGGAAACAGCTAATATTTATAAATATTTAAATTGATAACTTTTAAGCCCTAGCTTGAGTATCACAATAAATAATAATAAGTAAACAATAAATCTGTCAATTAGACAAACATTTTAATTTTTAAAATTGTATTCTATTACACAAAACAAAAATAGGTGTTATCAAATTTTTTACATTTATGGAGGTAAATAACCTTATACTCAATTCTTTTTACGCCTACTCAATTATTAAAGTTATACCATGCTAAATCAACATTATTTAGATGTCCACTTACAAGAAACTAAATTTAATAAATAAATAAAATCAAAGACAGCTGTCAACTACAAAATTTATTAATTCTTATATTATAATGACATTGTAAAAAAAAGTAAAACATAGTGTAGGTAGAATACATATAATATTTAGGAATTAAAATATATGTATGAATAACAATTTTAAATAAATCTGCATAAGTACATTGTTTTAATATTCCAGTCATTAAAGACATTTTTGACTTCGAAAAAATAGCCGGAAAGCTGAATTTTGGTATATAGCCTCCTCTACCGATTGAATTATTTCTAAAACGGTTATTTTTGTGAAGAATAATATCAAAATCATTTTTGTACAAAATTTTCTAAGTTATAAATTAAGCACACATTACAAGATACCATTAAGGAGATACTCCTGAAAAACCAGTTTGGGGCTCATATCGATGATCACCATGAGAAGGCTATATACAAAAATTCAGCTTTCCGGCGATTTTACTGTTTTTATGTGCCTAATATGACTGTACTATCAAGTCAAAATTGAAAAAAATTAAAGGTGCCATCAGATAGCGAAAGAAAAGTGAAGATAGTTTTATTGGAATTGCATATTTTATTAATGTGATGGGTTTTTCTATGAATGTAACACAATTTAACGAAATTGAATTCTTTTGAATTGCTTATAAATATCCCTAAAAAAGATAAGAATCAACAAAAACAAAAATACCACTTTATTTTAATGATGTCGCCTAACATTTAACATTCAATTAATGATTTTAACCTTGAAGATATTATTACACACTCAACAACAACAAAAAACAAGAGTCTAATGCAAGCTCAGAATAATTATCCTGTCAAGTCAGGTTTTCAAGATACACAAGAATTTTGAAAAGATGAACAATTCTAAAAGATGAACAGTTCGGAAAGATGAACGAAACATTTTCAACCTTCAATGCTCAAAAAGATTAACAAGTTAAAATTTTGTACTCAAAAAAATTAACGATTCATTCCCAGCTCAATTATTTTACTTTTTCTTTGGCTTTATTTCCTTGTATTATATTTATGTATCATTATTCCGATACTTTCGGGCTTTTTTTTTACCTTTTTTGTAAATTATATTTAATGTTTTTATTTATAACTATGTATATACATTCTTCTTCAAACCAAATGCTGCTCCTTGAAAAGATGAAAAATTTGAAAAGATGAACGGGCCCGTTGTTTATCTGTTCATCTTTTCGAGATTCTACTGTATGTATAAACGCCCATTTAAAAAATTAGACAAATTTTCTAAAAAAAAATATTCCGGAAGGCATTTAACATCTGGATATTAAAAGCGAAATTAATATTTTCAAAACATTAGTTTAAATTTTTTTTTTTCAAAAATTTTGAGTGAAAAACAATTTTAAGAAACTGGTGGTAGCACCTTTAAGTTGTTGTTGTTGTTCAGAAATTCAATGAAATTGACGGAATAAAGAATGGTCAAGTCTAATAAACTGACATTCAAGTATGAATAATACAATAAATAATAATAATAAATTTTAAGAAACTGTTTACTAAAATAATAAGTTTATTTAAAAAGAAAATTATGAAATGAATGTATGGTATTAAAAAAGTCATACCATGACATTCTTAATACCCCTCCTGCCTTTCCAGGTTTGCTTCCTATACAAATGATTTGTTATCATCTTTATAGTTCCAATGTATACATTCCGAAAAAAAAAAAAAAAAAACAGGTTGAACACCCTGAATAACTCAGTAAAATATTTATATGTCATTCGAGTAATTGTCTTGATCCTCTCTAACACGAGCAAATCTATCATTTCTTCAAATTCAACTTCATTCTTCCTAATGAAGCAATGCGGATTGAATATATAAAAAAATTTATCAATTCTTTCAATGACTCTCTGGATTGTTATATGGTTGACTTCACAGAAGCATTTAATTCTATTAGTCATAAGCAGGGATAGGATTATGCTAAATTTGCCTTTTTTTTTTGGTTATTCGTGAAATTTTGAAAAAAAAAAACAAGTCTTGTGTTCTCCTGATTCCAAATTAAATGTATTTTCCCTTTTAATATACCATAAATGGCTTTTTGATCTTTATTGCCTCCTTCTTTAGAATTTTTACAAAATATTTACCGATTTTTTTTTGTATTTTTTCTCTAATTTTGTTCAAGCCAAAATTTCTTGTTTTTGTAAATTCGAAAAAATATAAGTATTTAAGAACGTATGTCAATTGGGTTAAAAAAAATACCGTCAAATTTAAAATAAAATTTCAATTTCACTTTAGAGTCTTTTTGTCTCCATTTAGGGATGAGACATAGCATCCTTGGACATTAAAATAAATTACCACATAAAATTACAAATTATGGTTATATGGCTGCAGGTAGCGCTATTTTCGGTACCAACACATTTATTTTCAAAATCTCTCCGGACATGACAACAAATAGTTAGATATCAAGTTTTATACGAATCGACCTGTCTGTAAGTCTGAATTCATATAGAAATAGACAGATGGGCAGACAAAATTGCATGACCTAGTTTATTAAAGAAACTTTTTTGATGTGTCTTGTTAAAGTCTTGAGAATCTTTTTTTTAGGTACTTCTCAAATTTATCTTTGTTCAAAAATACATTTACAATTAAGTAAATTAAAATATAAATTAAAAATCGATAAAATTTCGATTTTTTTTATTTTAAGAGTGTTTTAACCATTTAATAGAAAATTTAATTTCATTCATACATTTACAGTAAATTAAAATATAAATTAAAAATCGATAAAATTTCGATTTTTTTTATTTTAAGAGTGTTTTACCATTTAATAGAAAATTTAATTTCTTACAAAATAAGCTCTAAATTCTCAAATTCGGTTTAGTTTTCGAGTAAAATACCAAAAGCATTGAAAAAAAAACCAGTGTGACCATTCTCCCAAAATTGCAAGGTAATGACATTCACTTTTCTTTACTCAAAAGGTATAAAGTGGTTTAAATCGATTTTTAGCATTTTTTGAAGTTTTTTTTATTGTCTTGAATTAGGTCGTTTTAACAAAACTAAAAAGTGTCACAGAAATGTCACTTATTTTTCATTTTTTTTTTTAATATAAAAAAAACGTGCTTGACTTAGGTAAGCCACTTTACCTTCTTAGTAAAGATTTAGGCTTTAAATATTATCTCATATCTCAGCGCGTCTAAGAAAAATAACTTCAGAGATAATTTTAACTTACAAATATGACTTATATACAATATTCTAAAAATCACCCAAAAAATATCATAATACGCTTGGATATAACACTACTACGGTACTGACAAGTAATTCAGTGACACACTTTTTTTTTAGAATAAAAACACTTCAAGACAGCACAATTTTACTTTTGTTAACAATAAATAAACACAACTGTAGTCAAGCGTCATCAATTTTAAAAATTATAGCGAATCAGCGGAAAATCTTTTGAATTCAAAAATTAGTTAAATCCGCGGATACCATTCAATTATGATTATTTAATTCAAAAGGAAATGTTTTGACTTAATATTGTCAAAATTTAATCAAGCAACTATTGAACTAAAACTTTTCTGAGAACAACATTATTATTATTATTATAAATTTATTGATATATAAATAAATTAAAATATCAATAAACAAAATTTAAGCTCTACCTACCAGGGCTTGAGCTTGAGAAATTTATGCCCATGTTAAACATTCCACTTATTGTGAATTCACAAGATGAAATTGAATTTGGGTGTTCTACAATTCGTTCTTCTAAATACTAATTTTGCATTGGAATTTCGAAAATGTTCATTTCATTCAATGGATGAACCTTCAATTTTGACAATTCGAAGTAATTGATTGAAGATATACCAATTCTAAATGAATATTCCCTGGGAAATGTTTTCCCGGGAATAAATTATTTTATGATTTATATTTCGAATAGGCTGCAAAACAGCTGTTGCGAACTTCTCGCTTTCGAAGGGAAAAATATTCTACCGGGGAAATCGGAATAGGAGTATTCTACTCCCGAGAAAACACGTCTCTCAGGAAGTTTTTTCCCTGGGAATTTTTAGAATTTGGCTGAGAATTTCATTTCGAGTGAAATTCAAAATCGATTTCGTTCGAAATGCATAGCATGGGCGTTAATTGGAAAAACAATGAACGGACATGCCGCACGGTACTGACTACTCCGCACGGAGTACACTACTTCTAAGCTAAGGGGCGAAAAGGTGCGGGATTTTTACATCACTAATGTAAATTCGTAACTCAAAAGGAAAAGTGGCAGTTTTTTTTATTGTCATTGAATTAGGTCGTTTTAACAAAACAAAAAAGTGCCTTCTAGATGCCGATTAATACACAGAAATTTCGCTATTTTTTTTTAACATTAAAAAAATGTGTTTGGCTTTAGTCTACTTAAGCCACTTTTGAATACAAAACTGTAGTACAAACTCATTTACTCAATTCAAACCAGAAGTTGATGAGAAAATTTTGCCATTGAGTTACAAAAAAGCACTGCACACAAAGAATCACACAGTATCAGTTCAAAATGATAACTTTTCGCTTACAATATCTACTATTATTATTATTATTTATTGTATTATTCATACTTGAATGTCAGTTTATTAGACTTGACCATTCTTTATTCCGTCAATTTCATTGAATTTCTGAACAACAACAACAACTTAGGAGGCGGAACAAGACAGCATACTTGAAGGCGCTTAGAAAAATGCTGATGCTCCAAATGCATTTGATAAACAAACGATACACATCTCGACCTGTGACGTCAGTGGTCTAAAGTAGTGGAATGCGTAGTGCATACGACTTCTAAGACTGAGCAAAATCTGATATGCGTGGGTTCGAATCTCATGGTGTGCAGAAAGTTTTTCATAATAAAATTGGATTAAAGCTCAGCACCACTAATAACGAGACTGAAGATAGGGCTTGGCACCCCTTGAAATAGCTATATCTCCAGCCAAATAATTAATTAAAACGAATTATAAATTAATTCGTATACCATTGGTGGTAGCACCTTTAAGTTGTTGTTGTTGTTCAAATATTCAATATCTACTATTAGGTATTCCTTTTACCATCTGTAATCGAAATATTGGTGGCATTGCAGACAGCTCTCTATATAAGCTGCAAACTTCTTAAACGTTCTTTTCTTGTACAACTTTTAAAGAGTAAAGTTTTTTGAGAAGCTTGACTTGCAATAACTTTCGGAAATTATCGTTTGTATTTGACTCAGTCATAAGATATTTATATGAACATAAAACCGTGTAAGAACTACGAAGGTTTTAAATTTCCAAAAATTCTTACTGGATTATGATCTTCGGTAGCGATAGTCTATTGCTATTGGTTCAAGTCATAAAGATCAAAACAAATTATAAATAGCGATGTTTTTAACGCTCATTTAAATATCTATCTGAATTAACATATGTATACGAGTAAAAGCGATCAACTCTTTTAATAGTTTTTTTATTATTTTCTTTTAATTATATACATAACATAAATAAATTAAAACCTTTTTTTTTTTGTTTTTTTTTTACTATTTCGTTTGGTTTCGTTTGATACCACATTCCTCGTGGTATAGGTAGGTATACTTAGTTGGGTAAAATGCAACCTGAAGTTGTATTTTTCTGACCATAGCTACTTGAAAAAACAGCTTTGTAAAAGTTTGATCTTAAGTTATCAGTTGTTAGGTAAATATTCTTTTTTTCAGTAGCCGCAATGAGATATCTGATCTTACTTCAATTTAAATGTATTATTATTTTTTTATTATTTTAATAACATAAAATTTAAACTACAGATTAATATAAAAAGGTTATAGAACCTAGCTGCAGAGACTATTGACTCTGCTAATTCAACTAAAAATTCAACTGACTTCCACTAAATTTCTTCATCTTCGATATTATTGATCTTACGGTCGGCTCTATGGCTATGTCGACTTCTAAGTTTTTCCAATTTCTTTCCGTTTGGGAAATATAAAAATTGGTATGAGTTATTGCTATCAATGTTAGAATTAAGAGCTTTTTCTTTGAACCTTAAAGAAGAAGAAAAAATTAAATTTGTTTGAGCCACCTACCAATCTATGTAGGTACATGTAAACCTCTTTCAAACACTGCTGGCTTAAGTTAAATTTTTAATTTATCGTTTGCATATATTTCGACGATTAAAGGCAGAACCTCGTTAACATTTTTTGTATATTTTTTCAGAAATCATAAAAAATATGACAAATTTTGTATGGCGATCTATAGTTAGACGTGTTGAATTCTGCCTCCTTTTTCTGTAAAATGTTCTGAACAACATTGTAACGCTGAAATTACCAAAGGTAGCTCTGCGATTCTGTCAATTTTTTTGCATTAATCTGCCCTAGTGAGGTATCCGTCGTAGCGGAATCGGAGGATTTTTGCTTCGAGGTATTCTTCCGAACAACGTTCGGAACGTTTTCCCGACGTTATGGAACGTGCACCGTTGTTTTGCGTTGCAGTGCGATCAAGTATGTTTTGAAGTGACATTTTTGACATCTCTTATGAACTTTGAACCTCCGACGTCGTATGCGATTCTGAGAGTTTTCCGCTCCGACGGATACCTCGCTAGGGCAGAATATCTAATATTTGTTTGTAATTTTTCGACTTGCGAGGTCCTACACTTTAACAGTCGATTTACCTTTTAAATCCAACTCTAAATTAATCATCACCATCCTTCGACAATCTACCTAATCTCATTCGTATGATAAAGACTTGAACTTTGAATTTAAAATTGACCACTCATAGGTAGATATTGCACTTTTTAACGCCTAATCAAAATTTAACAGAAAACGAGATAACCAAACACCCATGTATATTAAGTGTACCAAGTTACTTATATACTACCTTTGATTCAATCACTGGGTACCGCCAACATCGACAATTTGTCGTCACAAAAAATAATTAAAAAAAAAAAAACGATAAGAACAATGTTAAAACTCAAGTACATTCATTACCTACTTATCTATCTTTCGATTGCACTTTACTATTTTCATTTAAATTTTGAGCTGTCAAAGTCATGTCAAGGAACCAAAAATTAAAAAAACAGCAAATTACTTGCACACTTTGAAAAAATGCTATCCATCTGCCTACAATGAGCTTTATTTTGTCTATTTTATCGCCGCTATACAGAAACAAGCACAGTGCAAAAAAAAAAAATAAAGAGAAAAAAAAGGTATCTATGTGTGGTGCCGGCGTTTTGTTCTCAAGTGTAGGTTAAAAGTATCTATATGAGTTTAAACGTTAGATAGTATGGTCGTACTGGTAGTTGGTAGTCTATCCGCTTTTGGAGACGACAGGAGGCTGTTAAAATACTTCTTGTCACCTCTCTCTCTCTGTATCTCCCTTTACCTTCATCTCCCACTTCTTCGGCTCATACGGTGTCCATCTAACAGCTAAGAAATTTTTGCGTAGCTCTTATAACTTGTTGGATTCAGAAGCAGCGCCAACAACGTCGGTCACATTGTCGTCGTCGTCGGTCCCACCTCATTCACCGACATCAACAAGACAACAGCAACACTCACATGCCCTTTCCCTGCTTACCCTCTCTCAGAACCTAGATTTGGGGCCTGCTACAGGCAAGGCGTCTATATTTAGACGATTCTCTCATCATCGATAGCTGGGGATTGGGTGTATATCACCTCATCGCGCAGTCCTATTGGCTGGGCGCTTAAACGAACAGTAATTGCTTGAACTTAATGTTTTTTTTTTTTGTATTTGCTGTTCTCTTGTTGTGTTCTTTTCTTTTCTTTTCTATTCTATTCAGTTTTTTTTTTTTAATTCTGCTTTAGTGTAATGTTCTTGAATCTTGTTATTAGTTTTGATTTGATACTGAAATTCGTTGTTGTTATTTGTTATTTTTTTTCTTTCGTTTTGTGTTTTGCATTTGGCATTAGACAAAATTTGTTAGCGACGAAGCAGGAGGTGAGGAAAGAAACAAAAGACCACGAAACTATTGTTGAGTGTTAGAAAAAAAATGCAAGTGTGAAAGTTTGTTGAAATATATTGTATAGAAAAAAATAGAAGAGGGTTGGTTGGTTGGTTTGGTTGTTGTGCATATTATCTGTGGGGGCTGCATATAGAGTGCGCTTAGTCAAATTGAGCGTTTATGAGCTTCTTACTTAGCTGTTGCTGTGATTGACACGGTTTTCTTTGCTTTATCGTTTTTTTTGTTTTTTTTTTTGTAATTTTTTTATTTAACACTTTTTTTGTTTTCAGATAATAAATTGATAAGATTGGAAATACATAATATTTATTTTTTTTTTATAAAAGATTAACATAAGAGTGGTTACCTAGAGTGCGTCTGTTTTTTTTTCTAAGAACACACTTAAAGAAAATAAATATAAATATTTGTTTTGTTGTTAAACGACGAGAATGCATTTGAAAAAAAATACATGTATAAGAATGCAATATAGCAACAAAAAAAATAATATAATTTCGTTGATTATAATTTTTTTTGTACAATGTAGGTACATTCATACATACAAATTACGAGCTGGTTTTATAAGTTTTTTTTTTTTAATAATGCAAATGGCAGTTATATGATGGAAGAAGTTTGATTAGGTTGTTTGAATAAATATATTATCAGGAAATAAAAAAAATCAGCAAATCAAATAATGATTGATTTTATTAATTTCTCAAGAAAAAAAAGATGATTTTATAACGACTGGTTCAATAAACCAAAATGGTAAGATGACCTTTAACAAATTTATTGAGAAATAAGAATGTTGGGATGCGTCTGAACTGCTGAACCAGCTGAATCATATTCTTAAAGACAGATATCTTCATACCTATACTTACATTCGAGTAGAGATGTATGAGTACCTATGTAGATATAATTAACATAATTCTGTGTAAATAATTATAAAATGTAAACAAATAATTAATTATATTATTATTAAGAGCTTAAAAATTATGACTAATATATATATGTAAATAAGGTGAATCATTTTTTAAAACGATTAATAACACGACTATAGCTTGCACGTTTGAAAATATGCACTTCCTTTGACTGGTTAACAAATACTTACGTACATTTCTGAAACTTAAATTTGAGTAATTAAATTAAAATTAATATCAAAACCTCGTAAACAAAAAAAAGACATTAAAATATATTTCAGGTTAATCATTGAATTTAAATATTATAGCGCATCGTTATTTTATTACGATTCCTTTTGCCTCCATCAACCAGTTTTAACTTCAGATTCTAAGAATTTTATTGTCTTCTGAACAATTTTCGACATATGACATTTTGATAGAAACCCGGAAATAATTAGGTGCTTCAATTTGAAGAAGAAAATAAATGAGGCGCACATTTTAATGTGAGGCAGGTTTGAAAACATTTAAGAGTTTCATCTCTCTTTTTTTTTAATTTAAGGAAAAAATAAACTTTTTCGAACAAATTGAACAAGCTCAATTCTAGTTTTTTTTTTCAATAAATAATTCCAAATTTTATTCCTAATAATTATCGTATTTCCCGCACTATTTTCACAATTCGAAATGAGGTAGTAATTTTAACCAAATTTGCACGAAATTAGGAAGGAGATTACGTGAAAATCTGACGAACACATACAAGTGGAATCCATCGAAAATGTCAAAACAGATAAGAAAACAAAGAAAAAACAAGCGATTAATGGTCAAATCAAATTCAAAATGAAATGAGCTGTCAAATGAAATTATCAAATTTACGATTAAAACTCTTTTACTGTTAAATTTCGAAATAACTTCATTTTAGCTGTGATAAAAAATACAGTATATTATAAGCATTTTCTTAAAAGTTAACTGAAAGGGCAAACTTTTAAATTTTGCAAATAGCTCAAATACCTATCATTTTTTTGGGAAGACATTTCGCGAACAAAATTGTAACTAATTAAATTATACATAAAAGAGATTATAACCTTTTTTCGCAAAAGCAATACATTTTGATAAATACGTGCAAGTCCAAATTTAGGATACTTTTAGGGGATTGCTAAAAACACAAAAAAAAGCTCTCCACGAAAATTAGGATTTGTCGGAATTTTTCCTGGGCTTTAACTATAACATATGTATATATGTATATAAAAAAAAACGGTAGCGAGACGATATCCGAACGCGAACCAGACAAGGCTTATGTACAAAAATCTACTTTTTTCTCGTCTCATGGACGAAATTTCACTTGATTCCAACTAATCAAAATTGTTGTAACCGCTTTAGAGAAAATTAAAAAATAATCGAAATCGTTATAAGGATGGCAGCGTACTATTCTAGATGAGCTCTTGGAAATTACATAAAAATGCTATGCACCAGATTTGAATTAAATCCGGTTATACGTTTAGGCTCAAGTTCTACATATATACATTTGAACGCACAAAAGGATGCCGAAATTTTATTCAAACCTCAACTGCACACCAGATGAAACTGCTCATTGAGTAATTAAATAAATAATAATAAATAATAACAAATAATAATAAATATGTATATTTAAATATCTAGAGTTTTTAAAGGTTTAATAATGTAAAAAAATTTAATTTGTACTAAATTAAATTTTTATTTGATTCTATTGATTTGTTAATAGGTTCAGTGCAATAATTTTCAAATAATATGATCGATGCAGGTTCAAATTTGTAACTGATAGGGAGTAGTTTCAATAATTTACCTTATTGCATTGAAATTATAGAGAAAATATTTGAATTAAATTGAAATTAACACATATTATAACAAATAAATGAATTAAATTAGAAAATCTAAAATTTTAACTCACAATCTGTTAAAAGTGTAAAAATTGTGACCTCACTATTCAATGTCGAAGTTTTTTTTTCCAATTTTATGGCAAAGCCTAGTACAAAGATCACGCTAAATTTTCTCCCACTTTTCTCTTCAGATATCTGCTAAAACCCTCGATACTCGGCTCAGAAATTATTTTGCCAACACAATGCGAAGAGCCGGAAAAAATACAAAAAAAGCTTTAATGCTTTTTTGTGTCGCGAAAAAAATTATTAATTAAAAGAAAAATATTGGAAATGACGTACGACATTTTTTGAAAGCAGTTGCAACTGCGGCTCTGATTCCAGTCGCAGCAGGGTTTTGTGTTCAGCCAGTTAAGCTGGAGCTGCGTGCTAGGACTGAATAGGTAAAAAAATTTACAAATGACGAAAATTATTATATCTTAAAGGTATCACTTCCTTTGGGAAAAATGGCAATAAATGGACATATTGACTACGTCTTTATTAAAAAAAAGAAAAATTAGTAGGTACCGTAAATTGGAAGTCATTACTTAAAATGGTTTTTGAAAAAAATTGTAAAAATATATTTATTCCACTTTCAAAAACAAAGGCTGGGTAGGTATAATAAATGTTTATAAAATATTTTTTGTTATTACATATTTGTTTTTTTTTTCTTTATTTTACAAATTAAATCTACTTGTTGAGATATCTTTAATCTTAGAATTTTTTTTTAAGAGGGACTGCTTCTTGTGAAAAAGTTATAAAGTACTCTAGGACATCTCTTGTTTATTATTTTCATACACACACACGGGAATGGTTGAGAGTTATAAGTCAACAGGCCCTGGTTCTTCACAAGCTATCAGGCCACCAAATTTATTTTTTTATTTTTATACCTTTAACAATGCTCCTTGTGGCTTTTATTACTTAATACATCACTTATTTTCATAATAAGAACATTTCTGGTAGCTATTGCTGTTAATTCCTTTATATTGTGAAGTAAATTTATTGTATATTGTAATAAATCATAATAATATCTAATTAATATTGTCATAATATCTATTAAATTCACATTGAAATTTATTGTACACTGCGGCGTATACGTAACATTTTTTTATTTTTCAAAAATACATATGTTAACTATTTCCTCAGATGGTTGCACTATTAATTAAATTAAACAACCCCACAAGTTTACATAAATTTTAAATATTAGTTTCACTTTAAAGATGTGTTAAAAAAATGTAGAGTAAGTTATGTATGAGAATGTTCCAACAAAGACGAATATGAGACAATTTTCGCAGGCCACATTGACATAGTTGGGTTGTTTAATGATGTTTTTAATATAGATAATAAAAGATTTAAAATATATGTACGTATGTACATAGGTACATAGGTACTAGGCACGATATGTATGTCCTCTTAGTCCATTAGATTTTACGGAAGTCAATATTGCACTTACCATATCGTCCGATTAATTGCTGAACGTGAGATATTATGTCTTGCGTGTTTTCAGTATAAGATTTAATTTTCTTGAATTTTGGGCGGTTCCTGGGATATTTTGTATTTTATTTCCATTAATAAAGACTTGTGTATTTTGTTGAAAAAAATCTGCACCCATACCTAAAAAAAAAAGTTATAACACAGCAATTAAGAACGTGATAAGTGAGTTAAAACAGAACTATGTTAATTTTTGTTTATGAAAGTATATACAGCATATGTGCATAAACATAAACCTTAAATTATATGACCCCATTTGCCATCAGAGATCTCTACTACTAACACAGCTTAAGTTGATTAAAATTTGTAACTCTACCTCGCAGACTATTGACCTCGTCTCTTATCCACAAGATAAACTGATTTTGATGTATCTATCTACTTCCACATATTCTGTATGCCCACATCAACCAAAAAAATATCTCCCCCACGTTTTCAAAGTCCAATATATTTACATACATACCTACAACAGCAAGAAAGAAAAAAAAAAAGAAATCCAATAAAACTTTCTCAATTTTGACAAATGCCTAGAAACTTCCTGTTTCCTTAATGTACTTTCTATTCTATTCTATTTCGCTCGAGTTGAGTATATATTTTACAATAAAACCACTTAAGCTATACTTCTACATGCAGCAAAATCTTAACGCGCAAAACCCACTCCATTCTTAATACAAAAAAACAGCACATTCCTCGCTCGTAAATCCCATGACGTAAATAATATCTCTTAATGCCCTCTCCTCTCTTTTGACGACAATTCCATTGCATACGCATGCATATATCAATTTGTCTGGCAAAGCGTACGCACTACAAGTACACAAGGAAGTGATTACACAATAATTACGATTTCTGCCTTGCGGGATTTTTCTCGGACTCCTTATACGTTTTCCTTCGCACACACTTTGATGTGTTGAAAATCCACTTTGTGAACCACGCGCACTTTATTGCTAAGCCCATCGCGACGCTCCAACAACGATATAAAAAATTATAAATAGAAAAAAAACAGTCACTCACACAGTCTTATATAATAAAATCGTCCTTGTCCATTATTTGTACGGGAACTCTCAAAAGAACAAAAAAAAAAAAACTAGTTGTCTTGCCCTTTTCCCCGTTCTCTTTAACCACGAATACACACTATCACTGTACACACAGCCAAAGGAATAAATGAGATTTTTATCACCCAGTACCCTAAATACGTGCAGGGGCTATAAATTCCATTCCGGTTCTTCCTGGGCGCTATCGAAGGATAAGGGACTTGGGTTGGGGGTCTAGGGGGTTGGCTGCTGCAAAGCAAGGACGAAGAAATAGAAAGAACGCACAAGAAAGAAGTGGAAGCAATAAAGCATGGCGCCACAGTTCTTCTTCACTGTTTACCCAACCCCTGTTGATTCTTCTCCACGCTCGTATTGTAGGTATAGTGTTGATGCCGTGCAGACGACGACAACGACGACGACGATTGTTGTGAGGTGCTGGGTGGGCAAAGCAAGTGGCAAGGCAATGGCGTCGTGTTCTCTGGACTCAAGGGTGCTAACGGGTATGCTTTTGGTTGCTTGAAATTGCAAAATACACACTACAACTAGACTTTTGTCGCACATTCCGCGCACAATACAGACAGCAAAATCAGCTAACGACTGACGACCGACGACCCTCGACCGACAAGGAAGGGTAAAGTCATTGTGGTGGATGAGGAAAGCTCAATCTAACACCCCATTTGAGTGGTGTGGCGGATTGATGTGGATGCGTGTCTTTTGGGTTCTGGTTTCTGTGTTCTATGTGCGGTCTTGGTTTGGTTTGGTTTTGGCATGGAAATGCGCAACACTTTCTATGAATATGAGATTAGTTTTGGGATTCTTGCACGATGAGATGAAAGAGAATATTGGATGAGAATCAGAATGAGAATGAGACGTAAATTATATCTTGTAGTAATTTGCACTATAGTTTCTTACGCACACCCCAGGTTTCTTGATTGAGGTTGAAATGTTTTTGAAAAATTCAAAAGGAATTTCATAATTATTGTATGCGCGCCGGCCGTACCGTTCTTCGGTCTGTGCGTCCGAACGTCAATACTGTACATCGAGCCGGAACATAAACGGATGAGCCAATTTCCTTTAAATTTGGTACAGAATATTTTGATCTGATTCCCCAGCGAAAAAATTTGAATTTATTTTGAGCGGGTAGCTGCCAAACAAAGATTTTGTTTTCAATTTTTTTTTTTCGCAAATGCCTTTAAAGATTTTGATTAAACTTCGCTCTTGTGATGTTTAAGGTTTTTGTAATAAAACTGCGTTTCAGGTTTTTTGGGGAAATATTTACATAACGGAAATAACATATTCACTTATGAAATAAATTTTTACTTTGAGTTGTCCGTATATTTTGTTGCAATTTTTCATATAGGTACCTTTAGAAATTACTTAAATTAATTTATAATAATGTTGCATTACAAAGTATTATAAAGCTTAGTATGTACGTTGCTGATGGGAATCGAAATATCTGATGCATAAATGACATAACGAAGTCAAAAAGAACAAATTTTGTTCTGCTTTCCTATTAGCTGCACTTTATTATCTGCATGATTTGATCCGGATCAAATTTTAACACGTTAATACAAAAACAACACGTAATCTTGCTTTTTATCTGGATCTACATTTATCATGATCATCCAAAAACAAGGCAGTGTAAACTGCAGTGCAAAGAAAAAAGCCAACGACATAAAAATATAAAATCGCAATAAAAAAGAGATGGTTATATACCACCAGCTGTCACTGTGATCCTGTTTGTTTTATTATGAAGATCTGATCTAAATCAGATTACGTGAATAGTAAAATGCAGCTATTTTAGCAGATTATTTGGGGAAGTCTTCTCTCCTTTTCGCACCAAATTAATTTCCATCATCATTAATTGTGTGCTTAAAATTGAAATTTGAGTTTTATTCCTTTTTGTGTTTCTTTCATTAAATGTATATTAACCTTCTTCATAACTTAAATGCCAAACTACAGTAAAGCCTTGAAAAACAAGAGCAAGTTCTTGCGATCCAGTCGCGCATAATTTTGTATTTGCTTGGGTAATTGTTTTAATTATTTAACTAACTACATACCTATTTTAGATTTTAAGAAGCAGAGTCAGATGTTCTCTGAAGACTAGCGACTCCAGGACTGCTAAGGCATCCAACGATGAATTTTTCCTTCTAGGCCATGCTACTCTCTACACTCTCTTGCAAAAGAAAATGGTCAGAATCTTCGGATAAGATTGGTATCCTCTTTTTGTTTGGTTGAATCCAATTTTTATTTATTTTCGTTAAATTCCTATATTTTGAATTTAATCTAAACATTTATAATTACAAATTGGTTAGCCATTTTTTATCATTTGCGAAACAAAATGTTGTTTATTTTTTTGCCTTTAAACGTATTCAGATACTATTTCTTCCCGTTCGTTGTGTAATAGAGTTTAACGTATTTTCTATGTCCAAAAATCTTTGACTTTTGCGTTTTTAAAAAGACCTTCATTAAGTGCACGGAGTGTAGGTATATGTATAGGATAGAATTTTTTAACTTTTAGTATTGCATAGTGATTTAGGTCGACAAGGTTTGATTTCAAAACACACATATGTATGTAAATTAGTGACATTGGGTATAAAATTGAAAATTCAAAACTTGAATCTAGACAGGAATAGGAAATTAAATTTTATAAAAATACTGTCTTCCTTTGATGATTTCTTTATTTGTCTTCATAAAGCCTTCTTTATACCAAGGGAAATTAAAAACTACAAACAAAATTTTTTCAGGATTCTTAAAGTTTCCGATATCAATCAAAATCTGTCATAGCTGTATACATACATACATGTGAATCCCAATTTTTCATTAAGAAATGCGAATAAATAATATCCACCATTTCTTTAAATTTCAGATTTTTAAACCCATTGTTTAAAATAAAAAAATTGAAATCAAAGACTAATAAAAACTACTCAAATATGGGTAAAATATTTTTTTACAATAATTTTTTCCAAAAAAATCTAAAAAACATTTTTTTATTTACAACCAACAAAAATCATCAAACATTTTGACAATTTATTTCTTAAATTTCATTCTCGTTTTTGACTTTAAAATGTTTATATCTTAGTTTTTTTTAGATTTTTTACAATATCTTGTCACACCTTTCGACTTTCTTTTAAAATCTATTGATTACAAAATATTATTTCGAACCCCTCATGAATGTTAGTAGTGACTAATGAGTAATGAGTTAGTAATAACTCGCGCCGCCGACATATTTTGACTTCTCAGTGTTTTATATCTCTCCCACTCCATGAAGAGAAAGAGCCAGCCAAGTGAAGCAGAACTTTGTCGGATTTTTAAAAATGAAGTACAAGCGAGACAAAAAATAGAGTTTAATTTCTGCACCAAAAATTGTGTTGACTTTTGTGATGAAACTATTGACTTGGGAGAATTGAAATAGAAATTGGGATTATTCAATACGCCAATAACAAGAATAATCAGGACTGTGGAGTTTTTGTTGATTTGGGATTTTAAATATGTATATGTGTTTAGAATATATTTATTCTTCCATTTGAACAGCATTTATGCTTATTAAGATATATACAAATAGTTCACTAGGAACCACTACATGAAGGTTAAACATAATTTTCACCAAGACTGAAAACCCAGATAGCTTCCCGGATAAGCCCCGATCCAAGTTCCGTTAATAAAGTTACATGCATATATAGTTTAATTAGTCTACATTTGAACTAAAGAATCAAACTGCTTTTTATCCATTAACTAGTTTGTTTTGTTTACATCTTTTTTAATAATATAGCATATCTCATTCAATCAACTGGGAGACATAACTTCATTGTTTATTGTATTTTGTTTATACATCAGTGCTGTTTATCTTACATCTACCTTTCCATTAACTGGAGACAACCTCAGCAACCCTTGTGTTGATTATCTCGTGAACCAGGCCGACACAACAACATACACAACATACTTCCTACATTGTACGTCAATTAATTATTATCAAAAAAAAAAAAAAAAACTGCGCAGCAATGCATAACGATTTGCTATCCATATACATACATATATTATGTACATAGATACAAACAAAAAACAATAAAGCTCAACAGATTTGTGTTTTATTTTTAAAGGTCAATAATTGGTTTTATACAAAAAAAAAAAAATCAAACATTCAACGGTGGATCATAATAAATCCATATCCATCCATAAATAAAATGAACATCTGACCCACTTGCTTGGGCAATAAGCCCACACAAATAAATTTTGAACGAAAAACCGAATCTGGTGGACCAAAATTTTGCATGAAATTCCTGTGTCCTTTTGGTCTATCCATTTTAGTAATAAATATAATTGGGTCACAATTCCACAATGGTTTCGTGATCTCATGGATTATCTATTGAACTTCTTTCTTTTGAAAATTATGTGTCATAATTCTTGCAAATATATATTTTAAATTAAAATTTCCAAAAAAGTACTTTTGAAAAATTTTTAAAATTACACTTCATAAAATGCTATGTTTAGTACGTTTACATACTTCGTATTTGTTTTTGAAAACTTAATAGATAATTTAAATAATTCACCCGAACTCAAATTCGAATTTTTAAAAATTAATTTTTGCAAATTGTTTAAAATAAATAAAAATTATGGTTTATTTTCTAATTTTAAGTTTTAATTAATTTTATTTAATTTTTTTTAATTTGTATTTATTTACTTTGTTTTTATCAAAATTTCACTTAAGAAAAAAAAGCTATTCTGGCTTAAATTCATCATGCTCTGAGCAAGTTCATACGACAAAGTTATGTAACATTTATTTTGTCCCGTTCAAGGTAGAATAAAATTGTCAAATTACGATTGTTATTTATTTTTCTCTTAATGCCTATTAAGTAACTATTAGATAACTATTGTTTAATGGTTTTGTTTAATAATCAAAAAAAAAAAAAGAATAAAACAATATAATTTAAAACACCATTCTATACTTTTTTTTGTGTGTTTTAGCATTGAATAAAGCTTAGAAAAAGAAAAACAATCATACAAGGAATATACCAGACAACAATAATGTTAATCTTTACAAGGTTAAATAATAAAATAGGTAGAATTTTATCTTAAACCAAATTTGAATTAAACCAAATTAGAATTTTAAAAGCCATATTCTTAATATGGATGGTTTTAATAAAAACATAAATTATATATTTATTATTTTAATTGATAAATAATTTTGAGACAAAAAATATTATGTCCCTTTAAATGGTTAGCATCTCAATTAATTATTATTTTATAAACATGAACTCTTATAGTCACACCTTTAGATGTGATTTATTAAGGAATTTTACCATAAATTAATTAAAAATCAATAATGCATTATGTATGTATACTTAAACAATATTTAGATATTAAATAAAGATAACAACGCCAGAGTGAGAGATTTGAGTTTAAATATTTTGAGAAGCATTTATAGTTCGGTTACATTATATTTTTTTAATAATAAATACCAAATCAACGAGGTTAATAATTTATTTTCTTGAAAGGCATTGATTTATTAACTGTCATGTCAATTTTTAAGTTATCAATTTAATAAAAGCCAACACTGAAATAACACGATTCGTTTAGGCAAAGGCTGTCAAAATAATATATTATAGCAACATTCATGGTTGGTCAAAGTCTTACAAAAGAATTGATTTTTTTTTACATATCTTGAATTAAATTTTTGTCTAATGTTCAGCAGTCAAACTAGAATTTTAGATTGTAAAAATTTGTAACAGAGTGGACTTTGGATTTTATTGTTCATCAAAATGTAAAGCTTACAATTTTTGTATTTTTCTAACAAAATTGACTTTGCTAATTGTAAAACAATCTCGCGGGTAAAACATTTTTTAAACCAACTACTGTAAATTAGCTCACTGATTTATAGATTTATTGCAAAACCGTGGGAACATCAGAGGAAATAAATAAATCAATAGAGAAAATATTAAACTTTTTTAATATTGAGGAAAGCTATATTGATTTTAGCTCAAATTGCAGAACATTTGTATTAAGTATGGCTACACTATTTGTTTTAATAAAAAAAAAATCCCTTTATCCCTGAGCACTATTACAGCTGTCAAATGATTGAGATCATGAAAAAACTGTGTTGTTGATATTTGTTTAATTATTCAATGTTTTAGCATTTTTCCCATGAAAATAGATTCAACATAAAAATAAATAAAAGTTATAAAAATAAAGTAGTATCAAATGTACTGAGGAACTAATTTTAGTCCGGCTTGATATGTTCTTTTACTTCATCGGTTTTCTTTTAAAGTGCATAGTTTTGTTTTGACTTTCTTTGTAAATTGTTTATTACTGGCATGACAGAGTATAAAAATCAAATAATTTGCGCTGTATCCTTGATTGATCCTCGAAATCCAAATTCTAAATATTTCCTAGTGTTAAAACGAAAAAAGAATTAAATAGGATGCAGTATTTTTGCTCCAATTAACCTATTAATAGTTAAAAATTGAAATTAAAGTGATAGGCGTAACTGAATATTACTTTTCAAACAGAATACTCAACCTTAGATCAGGTATTCAACCTCACAATTCACAAATATGGCGGAAAATGATGAACAGCCTTGAAAATTATTGTGAACTTTGGAATCTGTCCGTAAATTTAGGGAAGTCTAAAACGATGGTCGTCACAGGGAAGCGGGTGGTAAGAATTCACGTAAAGAAAAACTGACGTACCAAGGTGAAAAAACAAAAAAAAATAATTTTTGTTAATCTCATATATCACTTTTTGTTTCTGTCCCATTTCACCCTATACACCCTATAAATGGCAAACATTTGAATGGGGTTCAAAATAACTTGGCTTCAAATTGAAGAATTTCTTAATAAGGTTATGATATTGTTAACAAGAAAAGTCAAAAAGTCAAAAATACTAAGAAATGGATTTTTTCTTTGATATGTTTTTATACATATTTATTTATATAATTTTTAAATACAATTTTACTACAAAATAAAAACCGGTCCTCAAAATCATATGAAAGTCGATCAAGCCATTAACGAGATATTCGGAAACAACACTAAATAAAGCAATTTTATAAAATAAAACTGTTATGAGAGAACTTTTTGGCCACAATAAGGGCCAGTTTCACAGTGCACACTTAACAAAATAAGTGGCACTTAATTTTCCCATGTTGGCACTTAAGCCGCAGTTTTACTACCTGAGTAAGTGGAACTTAAGTGGCCAACATCGGAGACTTAAGTGTCACTTATACCGATAAGTTTACACTGTGAAATTGGGAATTAGTTTTCCATATTCGGCACTTAAGTGACACTTACTTCACTGTGAAACTGGCCCTAAATAGCTAGACGTAGTTTTATCAAAATCGTTAAAGTAGTTTTCACAAAAATTTTAAGGAACAAAATAACGAAATCTGTGCATACCTGCTTTTCACAAAATTAGGGAAGAATTGCTCCGGAGAAATAGAAATAAGGTATTTTATGTTTAAATTTTTAAGGAATATCCAGTTAAGTTTGTTGAAAATCAAAAGTTATTGTTAATTTTTTTTTTTAAGTAAAGGAGGCAAAGAAAATCAACGGTCGTATTCATAAACATTGTCAAACTTTGCCCGATTTCACAGTGTAAACTTATCGGAATGAGTCACACTTCAAATTTTCCATATTGGCCACTTAAGTGCAACAGTGCCAAAATGGTAAAATTAAGTGCCACTTATTTTTTTTTCAGTGTAGGTACACAGTAAAACTGGCCCTAAAACTGCGTCTAAAGTGCAAAAATGGTAAAATTAAGTGCGACTTATTTTGTTAAGTGTACACTGTGAAACTGGCCTTAAAACTGCGTCTAAAGTGCCAAAATGGGAAAATTAAGTGCTACTTATTGTGTTAAGTGTGCAGTGTGAAACTGGCCCTAAAATGCCCGAGATTTCAGTATCCCCTCCTCTAAAGCTCCAGTCAAACTGAAAAAACAAGAGTTAAGCTTGAATTTCGGAATATTTTTTACCACAATTCAAACTATCTGCAATTGTGCCCTAAATTTTATTGGATGATTTTCTTTACTATCAAAAAAAATTGACATCATAGGAGAGAGTTCTGGTCTTAAAGTTCCTTTATTTTCTTTTTTTACACTACAACACCAAAACCATTCTTCATGTTAAAATATTAAGACAACTTATGTATTTACAGCTATGTAATTTACATTTTTTTTTTGTCAAAGCTATCGAGTGTATGAAAAACTATTTACGTAAATTTCTTTTTATTCTTCAACAAAATAAGCTGCTTATTTCTTCTTAATTGAAATTTCTTCTCTTCCAACGAAGCATAATTAAATAATACCTATAAATCCTTATATCCACCAAACACAATAACCCATGTACATATATATACGCTCATATGTTCTGTATTTTTTTCTGGATCCAATTGCATGTGCTGCCGAAATCCCATTACACCTGAAAAACTAAAGAACTTGATTGGCTTCTCTTACTGCAATATACTACTCGTACCCATCGATGTGGAGTCAAGTTTAAATCAACCCTGCTTATAAAAAAAAACTAAAAAAAAAACGGAACAAATCACGTCTTAATCAAATTAATCTTATCACAATGATGTGGAATTTAAAACTTAGATACTGACATAGTATCTTTCATTTAACTATCAGAAATCTTCTAGCAATTACATACCTACATACCTTGAGATTGGCAGGAAAACTAACTTATGACAAAGTATTTATATGTGACTGGAAATAAGGACTGTCAAAACAAATAATGTTTTATCAAAATCTATATTATCCATTAATGACTTTTTTATATCTTTTTTTTTTTCAAATACCAATCACCATCATAATTTAAAAATAAATCTTACAAATCAATAATAATATAATTGGTAATGGTTTGATATTATTTTTTTATAACAATGAGGACATTAGTTTTATCCCATATAATCAATGACAGCTTTATAAATTAATAACTGTCAAATTACAAACAAAAAATTTAAGATTTCAAATCAACAAACACGCAATTAGGTCGCTCTCATCAACTAACTGTTATGCCGCAAGGTTCATAATGTCAAATCTGTAAATTATTTTATTTGTGTCATTTCAAAACATTGTTTCAAAAATCTGGCGGAACTACTTTGTATCAGAGACTAATTATGCTTAAGATAAGAATTTGTTTTGATGCTTTTGTAGATTAAAGTTTTTTTTTTTATTTCAAATTATCTTCTCCGGTGATGCAAGTTCAGCTTTAGAGGTCACATAGTCTACATGATGAATAATGATTCATTTATAATTTAATATGATTAATTATTATCTGGAGTGGGAATTTATTTAAAATTTAGTTTTTGTGTTTTTGTTTCAAATTAAAAAAAAAATTAATACTAATATGAAAATTTAAACGAAGATGCACAGTGGAGCAATTGCATAAATTATAAACAAAATTCATGAATAGAATATTGAAAAATTATCTTAACTTTTATAAATGTATCGAGATGCAAATACAAATTTAGACGTCGTTATCAAAATTAACGCTGCTACGATGGAGAATTCTAAAAAAGTCATATCGTCCATCTATGCGTCAGTACATCCACTGAATTTTGAGCTTGAGCCTAAAAGGGTGGACCAATTTGCTTTAAATTTCGTACAGAGAATTTTTATGTGATTCCCTAGATAGTCCAGTGACCAGTCATTTAAAGTATTTGACTCGGAAAAAAATCTCTACAAAGCTGTAGGTATTATGGTATATATAACCTCCTCATATAGTGTTCTGGATAAATTGTCAAAAGTCCCCATCGATATAAGCACCGCTAACAATTTTACGGGGGGTTAAAGGTCCACAAAATGGGGTTTCAGGAATATCTCCCAAAATGGTTAGTTGTACAGAAAAAATGTCAAGGACTAATTTGTAGCTTAAAAAATTTCCTACAAAAAACATCAATATACTTTTCTTCATAAAAATTACCGTTTTCGAAATAAAGCAATCGGTAGAGTTAAGGGTTTTATTTTTCTATTTGTTGGAGTGGATAAGTTAAAAAAAAATTCTGATTTTTGTGATAAACGCATATAATTTTGTTCATTGTTGGTACATTATATGAACATGATTTTAAGGTACTGGGCCACTTTATACATATGTGGGTGGGAAGGCAAAAAAAAAAAAATATCTAAAATAGAAAATTAATATTAAACACAACGGCAACACTTACCGTCATATTATTCACTCGATTAATCAAGTTTAAACTTGAATCCGAATAAAAATTCATATAAAATCAATGTAAATACATCTGAGTTTATGTTTTAAACCGAATTAACCAAGTGAATAATATGGCGGTTAAAATATTACTTTATAGCTTTTTTAAAGACCAGAAACTAATTCTTTAGTTTTGTTTTTAATTGAAGTTATTTTAGTGCTTAGTTTTTGAATAAATTATTTTTAAAATTAAAATTAATTTTTTTGTTAAAAAAATCGCTTATGACATTTTTTGAGTAATTTCCCTTATTTTTTTAGTTATTCCACGTAGAAGTTTTTAATGACTTTATTAATTTCGTTATAATATTGAAATCTGGTGCTTCTTAATAGTTAAAGAATTTTGCATTTAAAAATTTGGAAAATATTTTTTTAAAACAAAAATTCATGTATAGACCTTTGAATTCTTAACATTTTTTGTTTGAAATGGTAGCTTCTTATGTGTAGAGTTGAATGTTAACCACATGAGCAAGTTCGTGCGATTTTGTCAGGCAATTTTTTTTATTTATTTCTTAACTTCTATGTAAACTGTTCCACTGTGCGCTACTATGATAGGAAGTGAGATTTTTCATTTCCATTATAAATAGAATCCATTAATTTATTACATACCAACATACATACATATAAAATTTTTAATGATTGATTTGCTCTGACAAATAAAAACAAAACCAAAAAAAAAAACAAATTCTTAAAAAACAAATCTTACTCTCATCAAAATTAATTTATCCTTGAAAATGGCTTTGTGTGTATGTATGTAGTATAGGTATGTATTTATTTTCATTTTCACTTCCTCGGACAATGTTTAATAATACCATACATACGAACAAAAAAAAAAACAAAATTAAAATAACATAGTCGAAAAATTTTTCTTCGTTCGTGTCTGGTTATTACCTTATGTTCTTAAGCCAATTAGAGATAAATTAACATTTCGTGTCTGCTAAATGTCTGGACAGGAAACACACACAGAACACACCGACTACCTACCTACCCGCAAGTCAGAAATTTTTGTCTTTGAAAAAGATTAAATTTTATGATTTGATTAAGTTTTATTTTGTTTTGAAGCTGAAATCGAGAGGGTTAAGTTTATCATTTGGAAATATCGAAAATTTTAAGGACCTTCGTGCAGCGGACTGACTTTTAGAAATTTATATTTATACTTTGTGACGTAAATGGAAAATGTTGTTAGTTGTTTGTTAAAAACAAAAATTAAAAAAAATAAAATGCACAACTTGATCGCATGAACTTGCTGTTGTAGTCCAAGGTTATATGGTGCAAAAAATTTAATTTCGTGGACATTTTTTATTTTTATCTACCAAACATACTTCATAAATCATAACATATCAAAAATTGATGAATTCGTATGGAATCTTGGTCGAATTACAATGGATTAAAACTTTGAAAACATTTTTTTACACGAAACCAATACTTGCCCAATAAAGTAAGTAAGTAAAAATAAACTCCATACATGGGTCACTGCACACACTGGAGATTTAATAGTGGCTTAAACAGGGAAAATCGTTTGAAACTTTTTGTTCTTGCCAAATGTTCATTGTGCGATAAAAAAAGAGGGCATATACATACTTAAACAGGGTCAATCGCATAAGATGCGGAGAAATCTAAAGCGTGAAAGTTGGAAAGAGACCAAACGAAAACCGTATGGGAGAGAGGGGTCTACTTCCCTCCGTTTAGACAGGAGGTGCAATTTTCAACAAAAAAAAATGAATTAAATTAAGAAAACAATACTAAAAGACTTAAAATATAATATAACTTTACTCAGACTTTGCGAAACAAAACCATAGTTATTTTCAATTTTCTCTTTTTATTGTTTGACTGAAAATTGATAAGAGCGTTGAATATGAAAAAATAGAATTTAATAAAGTAAAATTTTGAAAAAAAAAATTGTTTCAACAAATTTGCATTATTTTTAAATAATAATTTTTAAAAACTATCGAATAAAACAACTTTATATAAAAAGCTAATGAAAAAAAAACTGACTTAAAAAAAAGCATAGCATTTTATTTTGTTGTTTTTTCAATATATTTTTGTAATTTATTTTAAGTCAGTTTTTTAATAAAATTTCTATTGTTTAATTGCTCTTAAGATCCTTTTCCACTAAGAAAGTAGTAAAGAATATTTTATTATTTTCGATTTTCTCCAAAACTAGGCAATATTTAAGCATCTGAAGAAAAATTGAGAAGAACATAAAATACTTAAAACAAAAATATCTACTACTTAAAATTTTGAACAAAATCAGGTTTTTTTTTCAAAATTTTGAGTTTGAAAATTAATTTTTCCAAAACTATTCACTTACACAATTTTATTTAGAAGACAAAATCAAAATATGGATTTTTGGCTAAAAAATTATAACATGAAATTGTATGTAGGATTTCTTTTAGCCTTAAAACCACAACGCCCAAATCGAACCCAACAAAATTCTGAACAATTGTTGTTATTTTTTTTTCTCGATTTGGACGTTATTTCCAATTTTTAATTTTTTTTGTAAAGGAAAGAAGGGGCAGCATTCTCCCCATACATATCTTATTATTTATCCGCCGTGATTTTTTTAAGATTATCTTATCATTGAAATTTCACTTTGGAAATATCGCCTAAAATTTAGGATAGAACGCCCAAATTAAAAAAAAAATTGGAAATATCGCCCAAAATTGAGGTTATAACGCCCAAATTTTACAAAAACAATTTACATAGAAAATATTTGAAAATATGTACTTCCATCTTAAGATTTGGCAAAATATAAATTTGGCGATATTTTTGATATATTTTTTTTGGGCGATATTTCCAAATTTATTTGGGCGTTATTGCCTAACGCCAATTTCAATGTCATAAAGCCAAATTTCATAACGAAATTTAAAAAAAATGTTAAATTTCTGCAGTGTTGTTGAATGATACCAATTCTTCGAGTGGCATCAGAAGAAGATTTGAAAATCCTTGTCACAGGAAATATCAAACCTTCACGATCGGTAGCGGCATTCATAGTTTTTTTTTCTGGGCGCTATGACATTTTTAATTTCGGCTTTACAGTTTTGGGCAATAAGACCTTACGCTGATTTTTCAATCCAATTTCCAGTTAGTGTTTTAAAAATTGCCACTCCCACCTAAACAAGGGGAAAAAAACACCCGCCAAACGCTTTTCTTCTTGTCTTACCCAACATAGATCCAACTTTTCCGGAACTTAGGGGCAGTTTCACAATGAAATAAGTGTCACTTAAGTGCCAAATTTGGAAAACTAATTCCCAATTTCACAGTGTAAACTAATCGGAATAAGTGACACTTAAGTCTCCCATGTTGGCCACTTAAGTTCCACTTACTCAGGTTGTAAAACTGCGGCTTAAGTGCAAGAATGGGAAAATTAAGTGCCACTTGTTCAAGTGTGCACTGTGAAACTGGCCCTTAGTCTCTTCTAAACTTTTTCTTTTTGGAACTCTAGCGGATTCCAAGTTAGAATTAGGTAATAAGATTTGTGAAAAGTACATGATGTTGGGTTAGGCTTGGGCTTTAGGCCTTGAACTTATGACACAGAGCTATAACGTACATCATACATCAATGTTAGATAACACATGTTCAACTCTGGTTTTGCCACACGAACTTTGACAGCTAATTCTGTTTTATCAATCTACCCTCATTATTAATTCGCAGTTGTCATGTGTCAATTAGCCTCAGATATTTTGTGATATTTACCGTAATACTCATAACTAGTACTACGGCAATAAAAAACAAAATAAGTGATACAAAGATAAAAAGAGGATAATTTTGCAGGACCTCAAATTAGGAAATTAAAAAAAGGTCCAAGATTGAAGAAGAAAAATTGAGCTATTTAGAAAAATGTGCATAGAAGCCTTTTAAGAATGTTGTTGTAAACTTTTTGGGTAACCATAAGAGTGCAACAGCACAGAGAGTCGGTTCGCGAGCTATTGCTGGCTTATTAAGTATTGGGTTGCAACTATCACTTAATATACATTTTTTAGACTCACACCTGGATTTTTTCCCTGACAATATGGGAGCTGTTATTGACGAGCACGGTGAAAGGTTCCATCAGGACATTTCTAATATGTTAACAAATTACTGTTGGACAATTAGAAGCGACCAACCAGAAGATAAATTTTCCAGAAAATCTTAGATCATCACTTCATGTCAAAAAAAAAATACTATTTTGATTTATGAGGTCATTTTTTTTCCTTCAAAAAATGAGTAGTTTTCTTCTGGACGGGCAGCGTAGGATTTATATGCAATTCTATTGAGAAGCTTCCTCAAAACGTTACAAAATCAGTTATTCTTGCTCTAAAATGTTAAAACAATTTTGTACATCACCCCTGGTCTAAAATACTAAAATACGTTTTTGTGTTTGTTTCCACACGAGGCCAAATCCAAATCGAAGAACCCTAAATTTGAAAGATGGGAAGGGAAAGTTACAAAATTCAGTTTAAAGCTATAAAGGCTCACAAATAATTCAAATAACCTGCTGAGGCTGAGGGAATTGTACAGAAAAGCCACATTTTGTTTAATAATGTTTGAACAAAATCTTGAATTTATAACAATGTTGTTCTGAACATTATACAGAAAAAGACAGAATTCAAAACCTCTTGTTTTTTTTTTATTTCTGAAAAACATGCTAAAACGTCTTACTTAGTTCTGAACGTTAACCGTCGATGTATGTACAATATTGTACATATTATATGACACGTTTTGGTAAAAACTACTCCACATTAATGTAAGAATAAACCGTTTATCAAAAGAGCAAAATCTCAAGAACTTTTTTTTTACCAAAGATTTTTCATTTCATTTTGTAATAATAGAAGAATATAGATACATAAATCGATATCATCGTTAATGTATCTGAATATGCATAGAATAAAAGCTTTCAAGAACCCATAAACAAAATATAAAATATAATAGTTTCTCTATAGAAAATGTTTGCAGAAAATAAAACCTCCAAATGAATATCTCAATTAGTTAAAATTGATATTATGTATAAAAATGATGAGCCTACTTGAAAAACAAAATCACTTATCCTCAATTTAATTATGTATAATGAAATAAAAAAAAAGAAATAAACTTCACAAAAACAATGGATTTTGTTTTTTATAGTTATATTTATCGAACGAATTTGTATATTGGTGGTACAACTCAATCTCATTTAATTTTCAAACCGCACCACACGCAGAAGAAAATATATCAATAAATTTAACAAAACTTTACTTAATATGTTTCCCATCGAATGATTCATCTCATTTTTATTTCACTCTGTCAGGAATATACTATACCTATAATAATAATGTGTGTGTTATTTTCTATAAATGATGGATTGCCAAACAAACCACATATACGAGTATATGATTAAAGTTATCAAAGACAATAAGAGTGTTTGTTTAATTTATTCGATATCTATGTAAAAGTATATGGAAAATGGCTTCGAAATTTATTTGTTTTCTTTCCATCTGTCCATAAATCTGATAATTTCGAAAAACAAAACAAAAAAAAAAATAAAAATTAAAAACAAACCACATTAGTCAAAAAAATAAAAACCTATATATTTTGTGTTTTGTTGCTTTTTTTTCGTCATTTTGAGGACCTCGTTAATGAAAGAGCCTATTTCACGCACAATGCTCAATGCTGGCACGTGTCCCAAAAACATTTCACTTTCACAATTCAAAAAATAAAATCAAACAAACTTAATGAATTATGGAATGTCTTTTTGGGCTGGGCGAAGAGACACATAGCCGTCGCGTTGTCGTCAGTCGTCTTCGCTAGGTTGGAAGAAAAAATATAGTCAGTTTTAAAAAGGTTGTTTTTTCTTCTTTCTTTTTAAATTCATTTTGAGGTATTTAATTATTAGCTTGTGTGAAAGGTGTCAAATTTAATTTAATTTTTTTTAAGCCACCAACCAACACTTATGAACTTTGAAAGAATTTTATAGTTGGAAAGAAAACCATCACTGATTTTCATTGGCAATTGTGAGGACTTAATATCATTTTTGTAAGCCTTATCGAGATATTCTTTTGTAAGTAAAAGGTTCGAAATCAGATTTATAGATTTTTTGGATTTGACTGGCACAAGAAATGACACACGTATACTAGGGTGGAGCGTCGATGTATGGAGAAAAATAAAAGTTGTTGTTTCGAATACCTCCATTTTTTTGCGTTTCGATGAGTAGAATAATTTGACATTAAAAAAAAAAGTTTGGATTAAGTCTTTAGCCCTCTACCTTAGCTCAAAGTTTCGACTTTTTGGAACAAAAAAATTTTTTTTCGGAAACGTTAAAATTATTTCACAATTAAGAAATAAATTATATGATAATTCATGAAAAAAGAAAACACAAATTATAATATATTAACTTTATTTAGACAAATAAACTAACACAAACTTGAAAATAAATACTTAAAAATTCAAAATACGCCATTCAGAAACTAACCCAATTAAACTTTTTATTTTTCAAGTTGTAATTTTTTTTTTGTGTGGAAAAATGGCAATATATTTCGAGAATATATCTTATTTTTTATTAGCCCGTCTCTGGCCTTTTCACCAGCTACTGTTATTGAAGCTTCGGTCACCATCTTCACACAGCGCTCAACAGCTTGAGTGTGACAAAGGAAGTCCGAAAATGACATGCCAATATAAGATTTTTTTTTTTAGAAATTCTTCCAAATCCTGCAATAGCTATAGTTCTATCCAACAAAGGGGTTGATGTAACTTGTGACTCGCTGCAGCTAAAAAAGATTTCCATAGCGCAAATATATGAAAAATTTGTATTTATTTAGCGCCTTTTAACATATATCTCGAGAACGGCTAATCATACAATATAAGTTGTTGTACATTTTTTATAGGAAATTTAATTATCTTTCTTTTTACTACAAATATTATTTTGTAGGATTTATACTTTCGGAAATACAGAATAAAGCAAACAAATTTATGACTTTTTTTCCAATTTTGCAAAGCTTTGACCTGTGGTAGAGGGCTAAGAAAAACAATTTTTATTTTTTTTTTTTTTTATTTTTTACGGATAGCTTACGTAACTACGCAACTTTTTAGTGCTATTCGAATAGCTAAATCGGAAAAAAAATTTGACACTTACCCGTGTTACACGTGTATGAACACGTGTATTTATGTTTACAAGTGTATTTATGTTCACAAGTGTATTTATTTTTACACGTGTAATTAGGTAGAACACGTGTAATTGCTTCTAAATCAAACTTATGATGTTTTGTTGTTGAACAGACGATGGAAAATAGACACAATGCCGTAACTAGTAATTGTTTTGAAAATATTTTATTCTTGGTGTAGCGTAATATCAATTACTACCTAATAAAAACCGTTCCTTTATACTGTACAAAATATCTTTAAATCGCTTCATCTCGGTCAGTTACAAAGAAAAGACGCTTTTATAATTATACGTGTATTTTTATTTACACGTACATATATGTATATCTAGAGGCTACACGTGTACACGTATTTTGTTTACTACACGTGTAAACGTGGCACGAATACACGTTTAAACGTGACACGAATACACGTGTAATTTGATACACGCTTAAAATCGAGAGCTCTAATTTCTACCAAAGGATCTATCCAAGGCTACATGGCATACCCAATTAAAGCAGCTGTAGATGACTCTCGACAACCCTATGCCAAACTCGTTCGTTTGTTAGGACTGGCAACGAGACGAGACTTACAAAAGTTTCGTTAAAATCTAAAAATTTTAGTATCGACTCGATATCGTTGTTGTTGTTGGATAGTCGCAGGTGTAGTCTCCTCTGTTTCTTTTCGGTCCCGCTTCATTCTCATCTCGGACTCGTATCGATCTTGTCTTGGTTTCGTCTCTTTGTTGAAAGAAATATCAACGTTTGAATTTAGAAGCTGGCGAAATATTTACATTGCGATTTTTTATTTTTTATATTTTTTGTCGAGACCACCCAGACCGCCGAGACTCTCTCATCTTGACCCTATACCGCTTGTGCAGGGTGCCGATGGAGAAATGTCACTGCTTCGTCAAAGTTTGCAAGAACACCACCGAGCCAAACCCTTTGATTACTAAAAAGGTCTTAAGTATAAGGAGGCACTTTTCATCTCTTGAAGCGGAGGCGGTGAAAATTTTTATCAAATAAATGTATCGATACAAATATGTATTGTAACTTAAAAAAAAAAAACAAAGATTTCGACTGACTTTTCTCCCTAAATGTCATAAAATTGATAATCTCATTACATTATCTATCATATCACATCTCAATGTTCAATGCTAAACCTCAACTTTCAAATCATTCAACATTCAAATCACTCAGCACCGCCATATCGTTTGGTAAAGATGTCCCATACATGCCATGATAGCGCGTCGTGCGTTGTCGTCGTCGTCGTATCGTCTGACAAATCGTAAACATCAAAAAGCCGTCATAAGTAAGCACCAACAAAAAACCAGCAAAACAAAAATAACAAAACAAAAATCAAACGCTACCTTGTTAAATCAACAACACGATCAATCCGAACGTACTATCATCGTACACATCATCATATCTACCATCTACAACAACAATAATAATTATTTGATATATTCACTGCAAGCTGTATTTGCATATAAATGAGCAGCAAATACTCAACTATACATGAATATCACATTTTCACCTATACCTACTATGCAACTGCAAGTCCGCAACACTCTGCCTGCACTCACTCTCGAATTTGCATTTTGAAAAATTGCTTCTTACATCGCCGATATGTTTAGGCGCTTGACTCATTCACTGGTGGTCTATTAGCTGGCAACTAGCACTATGAATTTCTCAGAATTTCAGCTGAATAGCGAAAAATATTCTAATTTCAAGATCGCGTATAGAGGAGCGACTCTGGTGCTGTCGCTGTCGCTTTTATGAGTTTACTTTTGACTATGATAAGTATTGCTGTTGATTATTGCCATATGATGAGTGTATCTCTAGAATGAGCGATTTTCTTAGTGAAGAAAAATTTTTTTTTTGCTCCTGCCAAAAGAAATACATTAAGACACTGAATGGCAATTAATTCAATTGACAAGAGTTGACGGTATATACGGTTAGACGATGGGATTTTGATAGAGATTAGTTTTTGGCAGCAGCATTTTTTGGTTTGTATAAATATAGTGTCAAACGAAAATATGTTTTTAGAAATGACATTGCTGTATTTGAAAATTAAAATTTTTTTTGGTGGTCTGTTGCAATGGCAACACGCGACATTATGTCAAAGAAATCAGGCGGCAATAGGACAAAGCGACATGACGACATGGCGGGTATTTACTCATTTCTGAATTTGGCAATTAAGTATATAAAAATTGTACTTTGTTTGAAATGATGAAAAACAAAAAGATTCCATCTTTAAAAAACTATTTTCAAACGGTTGAGGTCTTTAATAAATAGCAATTTGTATCACCCCCGTTTTTTTATTCACAAACATCAAAATCATCACTTTGTGGAAACTGACATTTCAATGGAAATGTCAACACGCGACATTGTTTCAAAGAAATCAGGCGACAACAGGACAAAACGACACGACAACATGGCGGGTATTTACTCATTTCTGAATTTGGCACTTATATAATAATTGTATTTTTTTTTATATGAAATATAAAAAAAAAAAACTTTAAAAATCTTTAAAAAAAATATTTTCAAACTATAGACGTCTTTACAAAAAAGTATCACTCTCTCGTTTATTCACATCCGTCAAAATCTTGACTTTTTGGAAACTGACATTTCTTCAGCTATTTTTGAAAGCAAATACATAATAGCTTTGTGTGCGATATTATTTGTATAAAAGCAAGATAGCTAAGTTTAAAATAACATTTTAAATAACAAAATTTAGTTAACTGCTTTAAGGATAAAAAAAAGTGCTTTTTATTTTCACTCAGAAATTTTGCATCTGTCACAAACTGATGGCTGTCACTTTTGACATTTACATATTTGCAAATTTCTGGTATGTTTTTTTGTGAATGGACATTGAAGAAAATCAAAAAAAAAATTTTATTGAAAAGGCCCTCACTAGTCAACTGAGAGTTCAAGTGAGATCGCCGTGACGAAACGCCAAGTTTTGTGGACTAAAGGCCGTTAAAAGCTGTTTTAAATCAATAAGTCCAATAAAAAAAACAGTGCCTACTAACGATCAATGTTACCTGAATCGAGAGACTATCGTTCAAGTAAAGAGCCCTACACGCGATCAATGCTACCTGACAATATTACTTGAACGAGTCTCGATTCGGGTAAAATTGATCATTAGTAGACACTTCAACGTTCGTTACAAGTAAAAAAATACATTGAAGAAAAACAAAATTAAAATTTTGATTTTCGTCAATGTTCAATGACAAAATATTTACGGTGTGTAGTGTGTTTCAGTTTTGCCTGATACTATTTGATTTTAAACGGTTAATTTTGTGCACGATGCCTGATTTGCGACATTGTTGTCGGGATTTTTATCAACATTTATCAAGAGCATTTGTATGTGCCTTTGGAAAACAAAATCCAAAGATTACATGAATAAATATTTAAAACTTAAATCCTATGAAAATAAAAATGTGTTATGATTTAAAACTATAAAAAAAAATTGAGAACTAAATTAACTGAACGAAATAAACAGCCTCAGATACAATTTTTGGGCTCAATTAAAAAAATTAACAATTCTAAAAAGTCGGGCGCAGGAGAGGACGACATTTGCCAGCCAACATTATGGTATTTCAATGAATTGCTCTTTCTGAAAGACCAAGAATCTCCAAGGAGTGGATTTAGAATCAGAGAATCGACTTTCTTTAGTTTCTCAGATTTGAATTCGGAAGATACAGAAAGCAAAATTGTCAATTTTCATTGAACGTGTGGAGGCTTGTTTTTATCAATGTTACCTGAAGAAAAAACGTCAATGTTACCTGACAAGTAAAATTGATGGTGTGTAGTCCCCTTAATATTGCCAAGCAACATTGATACCGTGTATGGTCCTTTACAGTTTTCAAAATTGACAATTTACATTTCCAATTCAAGGAATTCCATTAAAACTTATAATTTCCATTCCCATTATTATTACCAATTGCACTCTTTTCATTCATCAAGAGAGTGCAACATTGTTTTTTAATTTTTAAATGAAATTAATAAATTGAATTTGAAATCATCATAACGCCTTTTCTTGTCCACACAATCATATTATCTTATTCATTTTATCCATATCACAGACCAGCAAAAAAAAGAAAGAAAAAAATATTTTTTTTTCAGACATAGACATCTACAATAATATAAAAATGACAGATTTGCGTAGGATTTCGATCTATCCAACAAGTTAATTTATATAAATGAACATCTTGACAAGCGCTCATCTCATTCATTATTATCATTTTATTTTAATTAAAAAAAGAAAAGAAACAAAAAAAAACAAATATGATCACTACATATATGTACATACATATTAATGTGTGTATTTTCCTCCTCGTCCTTATACCCCAATCAAAGAAATGATATTCCACCGAACTGGGTTAATGGCAAAAATTTAACCACCACCACCAAATGAAAAAAAATAAAGAACACATATCATCAGTCACACGGCTTATATGCAAAGAGTGACAATTTTGTTAAATTATTTAATAGAATAGGTTCAGATCAAGAAACCAGCAGCGCATTATCGAAATAGCTGCCCTTAATTTAGGGGCGGTAAAATAATTAAAAACAACGAAATTATTAGGTTAAAATATTTCTAGGAAATAGATTCTGACAGTCAATTTAAAAACAAATTTTTGTCTTAAGCCATTGACGAAAGCTCTATTTTTCGTAGGTCTTTTTTCAAAATTCTTCGTTAAAAGAATAAAAACACATAACTTAACTAAAATTGCGTAATGACAAGACCGTCCAAATCAGATCGCCGGGATGAAACGTCTATTTTTTTTGTGGACTAAAAGCCGTTAAAAGCTATTTTGAAAAAACTGGGTTTGTCAAATGAAGCTGTACCAACTCTAGACACTGTTGCTTTTCATTTCTTAAAATTTAAAAATAATATTTAAAGGCCAAGGTTGAGTTCATATTATTGCAGGACTGCTGAGGTTTTAAATGCCAGCCTTTTCCACCTAAAAATAAAAACTTTTTCAGGGATACTGCTTCTTGCAAGGAAGTGACAAATCTTCCAAGAATATTTATCTCTTGTCATAAAGAAATGCCTGTCACCTTAGCAGTTATAATTCGGCAAAAAATGGCAACCTCCCTCCATTCCTGCCGACAGACAACACACACACAGAAATGGTGCAATATAGTTTTCACTAGGCTTTTGTTCTTCACGTCCACGAGCTGTCGCACCACTAAATTTATTTATGTATGCTGAAGTTTTACAATTATTTACTCAGCCCAAGTTAACATACATTTAATTTTATGGATAAATCCTTCAGATATCCTGTGGGATTCTTCACCATTTCCGATGAAGCACTGACTTACTTACTTACTTTAATTCCTCTACTTTTTTTTCCCACTTTTAATTTATTTACAATATTCCTGCATATTCATATCCATCGGTTTCAAATCTGACAAATACTTGTTTTTTTTATTTTTAGAATCTAATGTCCGTAATCAAATTGTGTTTGACCATATTTTAGAAAAAATCCTAAATTTTAGTACGCTGCTGATGGGAAACGAAAGCAACGAAAACAGAAAAAAATACACACAATGAACGAACGATTAAAGAATCAACAAAAACAAACCGAATAAAACTGAAATGCCACTTTTCCACACATAACTAATGACCGGACATTGAAATCAGTGCATAAAAAGAAGAGGAGACTCCTTCAAATAATCTGCTAGAACTATGAGTTTCCCTCATAGCACTGGTTAGATACTGCAAAACGAATCAAAAGTTATCTCTCTATTTTCACCATATGTGTACGTACAATGTACAGTGTTAATAGTGACGTTTTATAAATATAATGAAACATTTTGTCATTTAATCACCAATACGACTAACACAGCCGAAGAGAACTAACTTAACAAATTCTCGAAAAATTCATATAAAACGTACAATGTACATGCCTAAAAAAATTTAATTTGTTTCCTTAAATTTACATTTAAACTATCGAAATCTACCAACCCTATAACTTTGTCCTTTTTTTTGACAGCCTGCGTTCGAAACATCAGCCCAGTCGAATTTGTGCCATGAAACAATACACGGCACCACAACGCGTTACAGCTCATATACAACCTAAACCTCTGTTCCTCGAACGCCTAATTTCGAAAAATGGTTATTTAGGCTGACATTCACGATCTTCCCACTTTACACTTCCGGACCTATTCCTGTGGGGTTATTTAAATACTAAAATTTATATCAATAGGCTACGGACCGACCCTAGAACCCAAGAATTATTTAAAATTATTTACAAATAATAATTCCTTTTTCTTGACCTTTTTATTCAATTATTTACGACAATACAGTCGCTATTCAGCCCGAAACATTTGGAAAACGATGCGAAATCCCGAAAACGGTGATCATTTACGTAAAAATCAATTTACAGCAAATAATTTTTTTTATTATTAACAAAAATATCCCTTTTAAATGACGCACCTGTACAAAGATACTAAAATTTTATTTCATCAACCTCGAAAGAACACTTCTTTATACTGAAGAAAAAAATCTATTTTTTTTTAAATTAAAAGAACTGCTAAGCCAAAAAATTGATTACGCACTGCTCAGATTAAATCTATTTTTATCCATCCAGTAAGTTTACGAATACAACCCGAGATTAAAAAAATAATGAGTTTTCGACTTAACTCGTTGGGCTAAGAAGTACGAACTACTCACTCTACAAACCTGTAAAAGGAGTTAAAAAGACCCTAACGAGTCAATAGTTGAATTGTTCAGTTTTCCAACCCATAATTTTAACAACTTGCTATTAGCAAGCTAAAAGTGCAACTCTAATTTTTTAATTTAAGATTTTTTATTTGCTAAATAAAATTAAAAATTGCTGGTATGTATACTTTTTTGGCCGCTTACAATTTTATACAAACAAACAAACAAACAAACAAACAAACAAACAAAAGAAATCATATTAACACTAATAAGATTAAATGATTGATTCCGATTCACTGTGATGCACTGCGATTTACTAAAAATTAACCATTTTAAAGAACTACCTATAAATCAGGTCCTTTAACATCACAAATCCTCTACTGCAATAGGCATAAGTTTCTGTTATTTGTGATGTTTACGCAGGGTGAACTATCTTTACCACCATGAGAAACCCACGCATTTCATTTATACTTGGCGTGCGTTGAATCTCTGACTAATTTACATCTTAAAATGAAATTCATTGATAGTCTTAACCAATGAATCCAGACAACAAAAAAAAGAGAGACAAAAATATATATACATAATATATACATCGTATCTACATTTGAATCTACGAATACGAACGATTGCAATTGCAAATTGTGCATTCTTCATGCATCGCGTATCTTTTAAGATGAAGATCCATTTTTCTAAATTAAATTTTAATAACAACATCTGCCGCTGCAACTGCAAATGTGATAGATTGTCTGTGACTTTATTGTGATGGTGATGTGCCAGTGGCCAAAAGAAATAAATGGGTCAGTGAGTTATATGTACGTATTAATGCAATCGTAATTTTGTTTTTGTTTTAGTAAGAACGTTTTTAATTGAATGCTAATATTTTTGTTGAAAAGGCTTAGTTAAACATTCAAGGGGAGTGAAATTGAGTCGAATAAAATAAAATAAAATGTAATTAGTCCGCATGGAAGAACAAATCTATCTATTTCCAAGCAAACGTAAACCAGTGGACTTATCTACACCAAAAATTCGATTGAATATTGATATTTCACATTTCACTTTGATTTAATATGGGCTTAAACAATTATTGTGTTACATCTTTCAATCCTCTCCAATATAATGTTGCGGAGTCTGTAATCGACTTGATTTGTTCACGTTTGATTACAATTTAAACATAAAGGGTCCCTGGTTCAGAAAAAAAAAAATATTGATATGCTCAAAATGTACAAACGGTTTTCTTAAAAATATTTAATAAAAATTTTCATTGGGAACATAATTGTTGGTGTACTTACTTAAGTGGTGGTAGAATATTTGCACTCTCCAAGTTGGTTGAGATCCAGCTGTATCAATTAATTAGTTCAGCATCGCTGTACATTTTTTTTCCTCCACACTCCTTCCACACAAACGAGACCAAGAACATTTTTATCCAACTGGAATGGAAAAACATAATAAGTGTTACATACTTTAATAAAAATATAGGTAAAGCTATTTTAACAGCAGGTAAGAGTACACAATGCTATTTTAACAGAAATTTTAAGTGGTTTGTGTTGACTATTCTTGGAATGTGAACACAATAATAAAAAAAAAGCCAATCAACTGGCTACTGGCTTAAGACCGGAACGCAGGCTCTCCAAAAAACAGCAAAGGAGGTATTATCGTCACCGAAGAACATAGAATAATAGATGTGTTCAAGCTGCGATGGAAGTCATGTAGAGTATGTGAAGATAAGAAGAGAACCTACCTCAAATCATTGAAGACCAAGTTACACCACACAGTACAGAAGAAGCAAACTTAACTATCAGGGGGTCTAGCATGTAACTTTTATACAATCGAGTTCATTGGTACAATCGAGGATAGGCAGTTCCTAATTTAACTCGGTCGACTGTTTTCGATTCGATTTAACAAAATTAGGAACTACCTATGCTCGAATGTATCGACTCGTTGTTATATATGTATGTCAGAATTTGATCGAGTTCTCTGAAAGTGATGAATCCGACGTAGGGCCGGATATCCCGCCATCGGAAATCGTGGTCGATTTGACGTCAGGATTGGCCGAATGTCAGCCCCGCCAATGCACACATCCAACTGCTCGTGCACTACCACCGACACATAAAGAGAAACCGCTAATAAGCTAAAACACAAGAGCAGAGTTTGTTCAATCGTCAACCAAGAAGGTTGTATCGTCGCCTTTCTTTTCGCGAAGCAAATTACCAAATATTTTTATTAAAGTGAAACAAATAAATTACTCTTTTAATTTTTATTACCTTAAGAACTTTTTTTATTTCACTCGGAACCGTCCATTAAAGTATATTTCTCTTCAAATACGGAGGGGATGTAAGATGTTTTGATAGGTCTCATGTATCAAATCATCAACCAAGTTTGAGTGGAAGGCAAAATGCCCAAATACTGAACTGGACAATATTTATTCCGTCTTAATATACTTCTTCTACAAGAAGGGCGATCTTATCTATAAGAACTATCCAGGCTAAATGTCGCCTATTCGATCATACCCAAACTACTGACTGAGCGTCTTAAGCCATTCTGCATACCTTTCGTGCACAAGTACAAGTGTGGCTTCTGGCTCGGCGAATGGACCATAGACCAATTCTACACACTCAGGAAAATTCTGGAAAAGACCATAAGGAATTTCAAGTTGAGACTCAACACCTTTTCATCTTCTTCAAAACCGCATACGATAGCATCCATCGTCAAGAACTCTATATGGGGATGGCCGAACTCGAGACCCCGGGAAAACTGATCCAGCTGTGTGTTATAAATTACACGATGCAATGTGCAACTTGAGAATAGCTCTTCCAAACATGTAAATGTAGTGTTTCTGCATCAGATGCACGGTGATTCTTCAATATCTTTCTGAGGAGTTGATAGTGAGCAGGACAGGCGTTAATACGGAAGGAACTCCAACTTCGAGATTTCTCGGACGATATTGACATTCTCGGTCACTCTCAATGTGCAGTAATAAAATATGAAGATCAGGTGAAAATTGTTGACTTTTTATTAAACGAGGATATTACCAAAACATAGTATCAACAAACAAGCAAACATCTGTCGCCTATGACAAAATTTCACTTTTGATAGCAGCAAATTCCAAGTTGTTAAGGAGTTCACCTATGCCTTGGAGTAAACATATCCCAATTTCAAACTGATATATTGGCATTCCAATCTCGAATTTTGCATATTACGTTCTTTTTTTTTATAAATTTAATATGAAGTCTTTGAATATTCAATCTCAAATTAAACATTTTACATACACATGTATGTAATATATGCTGTAGGCAATAAAGTTTCAATTCACCGCGACCGTCCGTCGTCTCGTCTCGTCTCCACCGGATCAATATATCTTAAATGTTATTACTTAATTAATTCAAGTTTCACTAACTTGAAACACACAAGAATATAAACATAAACATCTTTTTACTTCATGTAAATTGCAATTTTGTTTGTACATATGTATATTCAATTTTTCCAAAGCATTTTTCTCCGTCACGTCCATGTAGTGACTTTATACGCTCATTCGCACGTCCGTTTGCTTTAATTATGCAATCTAGCTCGTATAATCTTACAATCATATCATTAAATTTATGTGAGCTTATGGTTAGGTTCGGTTCGGATCGGTAAGCGGTGTGCCCTTTTTTGTTCACCGCAAGATGGGTTTTACACTTTTTTTTTTGTTTTATTATGGGTAGTTCATGTAAACGTGAGTGATAAGCTATAAGAAAATAATAAATCTTAACATTATTTATGTAGGTATGTTTGTCTGTATCTGTGTCAAATGCGGTCAATGTAATAAATTATTTTTTTTTTCTCTGAACATTGGCGCTTGACACCTTTGGTGTTAGATTAAGAGATCAAGTTGTATATGTGTACCAGTTTAGTGGAAGCAAAAAAAAATAGGCCTTAAGAGTATCTACAAGGCATTTAATCCATTGAAAAACATCTGTTACAATATTATATTATTTTCGTAATAATTATCATATTTATTTTCGTTGGAAAAAATATATCTAATTTGCAGACAACTGGAAGATAACAAACTCTAGACTCTCACCTTGACCATGATATGTAGGTTCGATAACAACGGCGCAAGCCATGCTATAAAATGAATTGTGAAACTATGAAGAAGAAAAAATGATTAATAAAAGTCATTAATAATTGAGAACAAAATGATTTGTCGCGATTATTTTTTATAGATAAGTTCTCGATATCCAAGTTTGTTTAAGCGACTGCGAAAAATATATTTGCAGGAATATTAAAGTATGTTTGACATTTTTTGGAATCCATGTTGTAATGGTTGATTCATTCTAAGGTGCTTATTTCAAAACTACAAAACTAAAAAAAAAATTATTCTATCAACTAATTTTCAAAAATCATTAACACGTACGGTGGCATAAATTATTTTATAATTTGTTTGAAGAAAATAAACTTTTTTCTTTTTTTTCTTAAAATTTTTATTTGAGCAAAATTGCCGTATAAAATGAAGAAAGTAAAGCCCGCGATCTCGACGACATTCAATTCCAACAAGATGGGGCTATTTGTCACCGTGAAACCATGGTTTTATTGCAACTACGATGCATTGGACAAAAGTGATTAAACCATTTTGTGCAGAATTTGTTTCTTAAGAAAGTGGTATCAATATCTCAATTTCGGCCAAAGTGGCAGCTTTACCTATTTAGCCGACGATATCTAAAAATGTATTTAACGGTTCTTTCTTATATAATAAAGAGCCTCTAAATAAATCACATAACTACATAAACAATGATACAACCTTATACGTTTTTTGCCACAATCCGAGTTGGACCAGCATGCCGCCGTAAACGACATTTGTTTTTGCATATTTGAAATTTTAGATAACCATTAGAAATATTGAAATGCACCTCAACTAAAAAAAACTTTTGAATGAGTTTAAATATTTAGATATTGCTAACAGAAATTTAAGTGGCAAACAACCGACTGGCGCGATATATTTTTTGGAATTTTAAAATTATACCTACATATTATGTACACGTATATAATACATGTGTTTCTTTACCTTAAAACTCTGTACATTTGTGTGAATTTCTACGTCATTTTATTTTTTTTATATAAACTTTGACAGACTTTGGTGTAGAAATTCACAGAAATGCACAGAGTTTCAAAGTAAAGGAACTAGGCTAATATGTATATACATATGTACATACTACATATGTATGTACATATGTGCATTAGGTAAATATGTTGATTGAACATACCTCGACTTCACCTCTAGTATTTGGTGCTCTTTTTTTAAAATATCGCATTCGCTCTTGATTAAAAAAAAACATAACTCGACTCCGCCTCTAGTATTTGGTGTTTGGAAAATTATAGCATTCTTTCTTTATTAAAAAAAATAAAAACTGATTTTTGATAATATTTTTGTTCAAATAAAATAATAATTGAATAAATACTTTGACATTTTTTTGAAATCTTAAATTGATTACATATTTATTTTTAAGTTTTTTTTTATTGTTAAGTGTTTTCTTAAAACATGTTTTCGAGTTAACACGGAATTATTAAATCAAATTTGATGAGTTAAATCTGAATGAAATGCAATGTCAGCTCACATAGGAAGAATTTCAAATTTGTATGCAAATCGGTCGAAAAAGTTTCATTTTGTGTTCTCTTCAAAGGGTGGTAGTCGTTTTAAGGGAAATCCTTTAAGAATTATCTTACTTCTTCTTGGTAGTTGCGAACCAATACTAAACTTAACCATCTCGCAATACTTATTTCAAGAATTTTCTTTTAGTCCTTTGCTTTTATTGCGGTTTTTTAAATCGCTTATTTTTTTTTTTGTTAATTGTTGATTTGTTGTTTTGGATGATTTTATTAATTTTTTTAAATTCCTGTTTCCAGCGTCTCGTTATCTGGGCGTTTTATCGTCTCTTAATTTTGTTGTCTCGCCACCGCCGTTTATGTAATTCGCAAAATGACAATGGCATTGTTTACTTGTCATCCAAACGTATACTTTTGACCTTTAAATATTTAAAGGAGATAATGGCAATTGAAACACCGATTATGAACTGGTTTGGTGAGTGGTAAAAATGGGAAAACTGCAAACTATCTCACTTCTGCGTTTTGGAGTACATTTATAAAAATATAATATCAATTTGTTGTGAAAATTACAACTAGTCTAAAATATTCAGATTTAGCTAAATTCTTACATAAACAATTGTATATGCAGGACAAATATTACATACATAATGTACATAGGTACAATTTTATAAATTAATCAGCGAAATTAAAAAATAAACAAAAAATGTACAAGCGGACATTGCAAAACATAGCAAAGATTGATGGCATTCTAAAAAAAAATTTAGACAAGACTAGTGTTTTTGCAAATGCACTTGATTATTCTGATCTCATAATTATAAATTTTTGCTATTTTAAGTATGTACAGTACATACTTACTCATTTAAGATGCCAAGCATGTAAGAATTTTCAACATTATGCCATTTTATATTAAACAAAAATAGCAACATTTTGACGTTACCATTCAAATCGATAAAAAAGTGATAATCCGGTAGCACAGTTTTTAAAGCAAAATCCGGTAAATTACTAAGCTTAGTTAAGCTTTAGGAATTAGTTGTTGTTTCATTTAATATATTATAAATGTATTTGAACATTCTTGGGGTTTTCAAGGAAACCTAGCTCAACCCTTTGTTTAATTCAATTATCTTAAATCGAGATGAAAAAAAGGTGAGAAAATGATTTAGAAGCATCCATCGAAGGCTAAAGATGACATCAAATCCAAGAATCAAAGAGCCTTATTCTATAAAATATATAAATCATCTTTTAGGTAAACAAATTTCCTAAACGCCATATGTACATAATTTTTAAAAATTTTGCAAGTAGGAGGCTCATAAAATTACCCAAGACTGACGACAATGGCGGTGGTGATTACGCCTGCTACTTAAACAAGAAAGGCAGTCACTTCATGTCACTGATTCACCCACATTTCTTGAGCTACATAGTACATACATTGCATGCAGCAAAAAACAATAAATTATGAATATCCACTCCAATGGTTGAATGCGTTGGCGTTGCAACAATATAGATATTCGGTGGGATCCCCGTCCGCATGTCTTCGTCGTCAGTAACTTTACCTATGTTTAACCTGAATTGTTGAACATCACTACCGCTGCCACTTTTTAATCCTGCTGCAACAGCTACTGCATTATGATATGTAAAAAGATACAATCAGTGACAGGTTGTACATAAATCCAGTGCAGAATTGTCTACTTAGGGGCCCTGTGTATATGAAGAGGGCGCGTTTCAAGAGTTTTAATTAATTTAATTTGTTTCTGTAGATTCGGTCTGGACTTGTCTCCCTAAATATTCATAAGTGTTTTAATTTATAATAGATTTTGTATGTGAACTATGAAATGTATTAGTCGTAAATATGTTAAGTACCTATCTTCTTAAATTATGGTGAACAGAAATTTCAAACTCTTCCTAACTTCAGTTATATCATTGAAAATTAATTTCTAGTTTCAATAGGGCTAAAAATCCTTCCACACTATATCTCACAGTATGCAATGTATATTAGTTCAGAAACAGAATTTGAAAGCTCATCAGACATCACACTGTAAATCTGACAGCTCTTCTCACAGAACTTCATAGTTCATGTCATTCAAATTAGACATGTGCTTAAACATGAACATTTTTAGGATTGGTTCTTAAACCATCCAGACATTTTTAAATATTTTAATGCTCGAGTCGCATGAAATTCCACCCCATTATTATTTTGACATGGTGTCAATACTTTGTAAGCTAGTGTGAAGGCACTTTTGAACCGGCCCTGATTACTGATGGCTGAGTCTTTAACCATGTGCAACCAGCAGCTGTATTTTTAACTGATAGGAAAATGACATTGATTTGTAGATACTTGCAATTTTAACAAGGCACTGATTACGTTTTAAATTTAACATCAGATTATTTATTTATGAAGTATATTGAGAAGATTTTCACACTATTGGACCTGGGAGATAAAAAAATAAAACAATACAAAAAATAAAACACCACAAGATGAAATGAGAGAGTGATGGGGACGACTCGATTGTTGTCTGGGTCATACGTGACTAACCATGAAAATTTGTTTAATTTTTTTTGTTTTTAATTTTGTAGTTTCTTCATGGATGGATGGATCATGAACATACCAAACCGACTGACATCGACGACATTAACAACGAAGTTCGGTAATGTATATAATTGGATTGTGCTTTGCTCCAGTGAACCTTTGGCACGTGCGATTTAATTGAATGTAATAAGATACATGTGGTTAAATTATTTGGAATTTTTAGCCTTCTTCAAAAAAAAGTATTAAAAATCAGTTGAATAAATAGGGTTGATACTGAAGAATAGTTCAGGAGAATTATTTTTTTTAATTGTAAGACTTTTATCGCAGTTATATGACGTATAACTCAGCATTGAATTAAGATGATCTTAGTGGTTATTTGAAGTATTGAATCTAAATTAGTGAAATAAACACGTTGTTTCTTCTTAAATTAAATACAACGAAACAACTTGTGTCTGTTTATGTTACAAATATGTATGTCTTTTAGACGCAGGCAGTGCGGAATCATCCGAGATTCGACGTTAATTGCTGAAACGTTTTGAGTCAATTTGTAATCCAATTTCTTTGAACTGATTTTTTAAAACTTTTGAGTTGTCTTGTTTGAATTTTGTACAACTAAAAGGTCTCATTTTTTTTCTTTCATTTCTGAGTTTTTTTTTTTGTTTTAATTTGACTTACTGTCGTATTTGAGTGAATACCGGCTAGGTCCATTTTTTTTATTTCTATTACCTATCCAAAAATATAAAATTCACTTTCTAATTTGAAGCTAATTATTTCTTATACGTTTTCTTTCCCGTTTTCCAATTTAAACTTTCATTATCTAGATTCTGAGATTTTTCAGAATTTTTTGATATACATATGTATCTCTTTCTAATATTTCATCCAAAATCATCTAGATAATTACGACGTTGTGTTAAAAAAGTTAACTTTAAAATTTAAAGATTTTAAATTGTCATTATTTGATGAAATCAAGAAATAATATTTATTGAAAACTGAAATCAATTGATTTATAGGACACTATTGACACCATAGTTTCATCTACTGAATAGAGGACATAAAGGTAGCTGCCTTCTTATGCTAGCTTGACTAGAGCTGAAATTCAATCGATCCAGAGCTGAAGATGATGTTATAGAACCATTGTTATGCCAACAATGTAGCATAGCTGAAGATACTGTCTATGTTTCGAGAGCAAGGGATGATTAATCAACTTGAGTCTTTGAGTATAGGGAGGCAGAGCCGTACTCTGGAACCATGGAAGAAAACGAAGACAAAAGCGCATAAATCTTCTCTGGACTGCCTCCAGTCTATTAATGTGTATGGAGTAGTATGATGCCCGTACTATTCATCCGCATTCAAGGACTGGTCTTACAAAAGATAAAAAGAGAAGCTTTAAGATATACGGATCCCGGAAATCACGAGAAAATCGTTTAATAAATCCCAGCATATTGTTTGCTTTTTTAATAATTACATTAAAGTAGTCATTAAATGTTAATTTAGTGTCGATAATGATTCACAAGTCGGAGAAGACAACCTACAAAGAGGGGAAGAATCTAACATATAGCTAAAGGATATACAAGTTTTTTTGCGTGTAAAACTCATAGTTTTACATTTGTCAATATTCAACAAAAGACAGTTTATATTGCACCATTCCCTACATATATTAAGATCCTCTTGAAGAAGTAAACAATCGTTTATTAAAGTTATTTTTTTGTATAGTTTGACGTCATCGGCATAGATTAGAACAGAGGAGTGTTTTAAGATCGAAGTTAAGTCATTAATAAATAAAATAAACAATAAGGGGCCTAAATGGCTGCCCTGTGGAACACCGGAATTAACTCATCACTCATTACGAAAAGTAACACAATAGCTTCTTTTCTCTAAATACGATGATATCCACAGTAAAAAACTTTCTTTAAGTTTATTAACTAAAGTCTTATGACATAATTTGTAGAAAGCTTTACTAAAGTCTGTAAACACACAGTCAACTTGTTTTCGATCTTCAAAAGCATCAACACAATAGGATGTAACATGAAACAAATTCGTAACGGTTGGCCTTTTTTTAACGAAACCATGTTGGCTGTCGCATATTATAAAGCTGCAGTTAAATGACAATACGTTGCAAATAATCGACTCAAAAAATTTTGGAATAACTGAAAGTTTAGCTATAGGGCGGTAGTTTGATATGCCGTTTTTGGATCCTTTTTTGTCAATTGGTTTTATAAAAGCAATTTTCCAAAGAGTGGGAAAAATTGAAGAACTCGAAGATTTATTAAAAAGAACAAAAAGAGGATAAGACAAATGAGATACACATTTCTTTAACACACAGGACGGAATACCATCGGGACCAGGAATAAAACATTCCTCGAGTTGTTGAATGTTTTAAACGATAGTTTTCACAAATAGAAAAATTTATTGAACTGAGGTGTGAGAAATTTGCAGACAAAGAAGAAAATGGTTCAGACTAGAGTCCGAAAAAGAATCATTAAAAAAATTTGCAAACATGTTTGAGATTTCTATCGAAACCATGTTAACTAAACCTCCGTTTAGGAAATAACGAAAACCAAGATCACTCATTTAATCAAGAAGGCGGAAACCCTGCAAGGGCAATATGGTCGAAAACTCGGTTTAAGCTTAGTCTATTGATGGCAAAACAAAAATGCTCTTATTCTTATAGGAATCTTGAATTTAATAAATAACACAGGAATTGTAGAGAGTTGTAAGTCACTAGGCCCTGGTTTTACACGAGCTGTCGCTCGTTATTTTTTTAAAGCCGCTTTTAGAAAAAGAAAGAAGCACATTCAAACTTTGATCTTCAGCGGATGCTTGGTAGTACATATTATGTAGAAAGCTGGCTCTAGATGAAACAAATATCGCTGCTGGATGATACATGTTTCACTCAAGCACACAAACAAAAAGCTACTTATTAAATGAAAAAACAACTAAGATCCTACATTGCATCTTTTGTTTACCTTATCACAATACCCTTTCACATTTTTATTTTTTTTTTAAACGAACAACAGTTCTACTACCTACTTCTTTCGCCTCCGATAAGAAAAAATTAGGTCCTTTTTAAGATATTGCAAAAGTAAACAGTCTGAAAATGTTTTGCGTACTTGTAACTCATTTTGGAATAGACCTTTGCACTTTAAGTTCTCGGGGGATGTTAAAATGAATACATTTTGGTGTCATTATAGATAGCTCTTTGATGACAAAATGCACTTAAAAAAACCGTACCTACCTAATCTAAATAAATCCCGAAAAACCCATGAACCCAATTTAAATAATTTATTTCATAAGAAAAAACTCCCTTCACCATCATACAAATTGTGGGGGTTTATTACATTGTCAGTCAAGGGAAATTTCCGGAGTTTAGCTACATTCATTCATTATAATAGTTCTGGATGCGTCTACGAAAGCAGTCCATAAAAAGAACATACCTAACAAGAAATAGTAAATCTATATTTTATAACACACAGTAACCTGCAATATTAACACAATCTCCGGTTACTTTCACACACACCATATGAGATGTGGTTCAATTACGAATCACAAAACTTTCACGCACGTAAACTAGCTTGACCGAACCTCAATCTATGGCGTAGAAAAAGCTTTTATTTGTCTATTTTAAATCAAATTCTATTTTTGGAATGGGTAAGTGGACTTTGAATTTAATATACTTCCCATAGCCGTGATCGTCTAGTGGTTAGGACCCTACGTTGTGGCCGTAGTAACCCAGGTTCGAATCCTGGTCACGGCAATGTTTCATACATTGTCACGGGGGAAGATTTTTTGTTTTTTATTTTTTTTTTATTTCAAGTTGAAACGCCATCAATGTCAATTATATTTAAAAATGAAGGTAATGAATGCAATTCTACCATAATATTCACAAGATCGTAAAATGCGATATTCCGTAAAGTTTTGGCACGAAACTGAATTTGATTAACCCACCTAACTCAAGATATGAATCTATTTTCTTTCACATTGTAGCAGTATGTACATCTATTAAAATACTTTTATGTAAAGTAAGTAAAGGTATGATGTTACTATAAAGTTTTAAATATGTCATTTAAATAAATATGAAATATTGTTCAAGAATTATCTCAATGTAAGTATTTTTTTTATAACCAGAAATTTTTAAAATTGAAAAAAAACATTAAATGAAGTGCCAAGAAACAGAATTAGCTGAACATTAAAAAGTAGAATTGAAGAAAGGACAATTTCGTAAAATAATGCAATTTTTTAATTTTGAAGTGTTCACTCTTGGTCTATATAGTTTTTTCATGAGTAATCGTATCGAGTAATGCATTGAATCATATTTATTTATGAATTAGAAATTCAATTTCAATGAAAAAAAATTAAAATAATCGGTTCAACTTTTGGATTTGACATTAGTTTATTTTCAATGCTTATAATATTTGATTGTTAAACCATTCTGCGAACAAAAAATGACATCAGACAATGTCACACAATCTGCTCTGTTGTTATGTTCTTTAAAAACACACTCGACGCAATTTAAATTTTAATTCTTATTTTAGAAGGTCACACATGGAACATGGCCACCCCATGTTAAATAAACGCATATACCAGCTGTATCCTCAGGCTACTTTAAAATAGATTTAAGAAATTTAAAAAAAATATATTTTTTCAACGCACATTTAGTTATAATTGAAATCTTGTTGATTGTCTTTTATAATTGAAGTTAAAGAATGTTCAGTTTAAAAAAAAAACAATAAAAATAATTCTAATTGTAAAATGCAAATTCCAATTAAGTAAAACATGAACCAACAGTTCAATGACGAATATTTATTCAATAAACTAAACATACTTTGGAAAAATATACATATAAGAGCAATTGTTTTTTTCTTATGTGATTGTATAAAATATGATTTATGAATCAAAGGATACAAAACACCATATTCGTTTTTTTTGCTTTTAGTCAAATATGTACATATGTATTATGTTTGTATAAAATGTAGTTTTTCGGATCTTGAATAGTAAACATCTAAGCTTTTATCCTTGGGGTTGATCAGGCGCGAGTGCAGAGGCGTCTCTACCACACCTATTCCCCGAAATATGCATTTAAAAAATAAATTACCTGACCTGAGTTTATAAATCTTTAAAACATTTCACCGAACTTACAAATAAAATATATATGTACATATGTATTTATTTAGATTTTAAATATTTTATTTGTGAATTCAGTGCTCACATATACAATTTTATAGTGGATGGTAATGTGCGTCAAAATATTCGTGACGCCTCAGTGGCCCGTTTATGCAAATCTAGTGGCAATAATAATTTTTCGGGTGGGTATATAATGCAAAACTCTTATGTTTATTGAATTAACAAATGTTTGAACCATTAGAAACCAAAAAAAAAATTTCGTTTGAATGAATGAATTTAGCTTGTAGAGCCCGACAAAGAAAACAACTTTTCAATTTTGAATTGAGTTACAAAAAAAAAACGCCTCAAAATCTCACCTTTACATTAACAGGAAAAAGATCCTTATATTATTAATTCGTTCACATAATCCCAAAAATTCAGCTGCATAAAGTTGCTGCACTAGAGAGATTTGGTTTCAAGAAGTCAGTCCATTTTTTTCAAAATTTTGAGTCTGAAAATTTATTTTTCCAAAACTATTCACGAAAAAAAATAAATTTTAAAACAGAATAGATGAATTTATCGGTTTGAAAAAGGTATAACATGTAAGTGTTGCCTTTGATTTTTTTATAAAATTGCCCGCCTAAACGGGGGGAAATAGACCCCCACTCCCACTTGTCATGTTATCCAAAACACCCTGTATATTTTTGATTTGTTTAATTTGTGCCACTGTGCGCCGGCCGCACTGTGGTCCGCTTCGTCATCGTCTTTATTGGTTAAAATAAAATCCGCTTACTCCCATGCCACTTTTTAATTAAAATAATGTTGCTTAGTCCTTAACCAAACGAAAAAGAAAATAAAAACTTTGTCTTTTTGGCCATAGCACACCGATTTTTTTCCGATCGGTATAGGTAATGCTTCTTGTTTGTGGGGTTTCAACGTTCTTTTTCATGCCATAGGAGATTAAGCTTTTATAGACTTGGAAGTGACTTACACAGTGGTCATTGATATAATAATATTAATGTATTTATCATGTCATTCGCAAACCCTTAAAACAGCTCTCGTCCGATATGAGGTTTCACAAAAGAGTTGCAATAAACTTTTTGGGGTTTGAGCTTGATGTAAACATTTATATTAAATGCATTTTTCTCGGATATTTGACAAAGAATTTAGCTTTCATTCACTTTCTAATTCATGAGAATTTATATTGCCATTGAAGTAAGGTTGATTCAGGTTAACGTTGCAATTAATAGAACCTCTAGCTAACGATGGACTAGTTAATATACCTTTAGATATAATTAATGGAAGCCAAGTTTATACTCTATGTGATAAAATCAATCCACCTTCACAGCTTCGAGATTCTTTAAATCAATTGTGGGTGTTTTTGGATAAGATTTACAATTGCATGGATGAAAATGTAAAAGAATTTCTACCAATTAATAAAAAAAGAAACTCCTCAAACAATCGTAGTTTATAAATAAATACTTAAAAATGCTAAATGACAATCATGCAAATCAAATGCCATACCCTGCTCTTGGTAAACAAACAATACTACATTTAAAACTGCAAAAACGCTGGTATACAAACCTCCAAAGCTTCATCAAAATCTTTGCCGTTGTCGTCGTGTCGTATGGTGTTGAACTTGTACCGGATTGTTTGGTAGTTGTAATATAGTGACTCAAGAATCAAGACCACAGCATGATTCTTTAAGGCACCTCCGTGCCACACACAGTGAACAACTGTCCTCGTCGACATCGACGACGCGACGTGATGTCGTCGTTTATCTGTTTTGTGGTTCTATTCCAAGTCCATGCTGTATGTATAAATCGCACCTTGACTGAGGTGCTGGCTGCATGGGAGCTGGGAGTCCATGACATCAAGCTAGCTACAACGCCATAGAGTCTACAACGATTGTGTGGTGGCACGGTTGTCGTCGGAGTCTTATGCTAATGTTTCTATACACAATGAACATTGTGTTGTGCCACCGGGTATTTTTGCTATATAAATGTAAAAATAAAAAAAATAAACAAATAAGAATAAAAGTAATAAATTTTCTCATTTAATATGCTAGTGCGCTTGGTAAGTGCAGTATGAGTAATTACTTATAAGGCTTTGATTATGCCGTTCCAACTAGATTGAATTGGAATTTTCAATACCAAATTTAAATTGACCTTAAATGCAAACAAATTCCTTTAAATTTAATTAAAAAAAATACAAACCCAATTAGCCTTCAACAAGTTATATATAGGTACTTATATATATGTATGTACATGTGATTTGTTGTTTTTTTCAACAAGTAGGGATCACCAATAACTTTAAAGTTTAAACAACACTCTTTAACTTTTTATACTTATTAATTACATTTCTATTAATTGCACAAAAGAAAAGTTGATAGAATCAAAATGCACTTATTTTGCCCATTGGCCGACGCCGAACATTCAATTCAATTCAAACTCACACACACATACTACGTTTACATGGAGAATTAAATCCGAATCGAATAAAGATGTAGGTATTTGTAAACCTAATTTTTCGATCTAGGTACATATACATTTCTATGTAATACGGATTCGATCCGATCCAGCTCGGCTTGATCGAATCGAAAATAGAAATGTATACCTAGATCGAAAAATTAAAGAATCGAGATTACAGCGGCTTGTTGGTGTGTGTGTGTGTGTGTGCTATTGTGTATTTTGTTTCCAAAGTCCCCTTTCACACAAGGAAACAAGTTGCTGGAGATTTTTTGACGTTTTCTTTTAATTCCCAATTCCCACCAATCGTAGACCGTTCATTCCTCTTACTTGGTGCCCTTCTCTCCTAAAAACTGAAAGTTGCTGGAAACTGAGTTCCCTTGTGTGAAAGGGGACAAACTGATTGCGGTGATTGCACATACACAATAAAAACAAGACTGTCACTTTGATTCCATCTTTCGATCTGGCATCGTCATATACCTAATCGAAATTTCGGTTCAGATTGAATCCGATCCGTGGATCTGCTCTTGTAAACGTAGTAACATATAATTTTGGAATTTGGATAGAGCCAACAACAGAGATTGGAATCCTCGGCTGTCATTCTGGTTTGCCTGCAAGCTAAACAAAATGGCGGATGGTGGTGAATTCATATTTTTGCACTAGGGTCCATGTTTTAACGCACACTAGTGCAAAAATATGAATTCACCACTGCATAAATTGTGTTGCAATTCACATCTATTTATCGACACCCACACGATATGAAATTACAAAAACAATAATTTAAACAAATAGTTTTTGGGCGATGGAACGTACGAAAGATTCCAATCTTTATAATTCATAATCTCTGGCCAACAGCCAAAACAACAGCTTAACACAAAAAAACTGAAACACAACACACTCTCACTTTCCATGATTCGACAGCATATTATGTTTCTACCACGCCTATAAAAAGATCACGATATGAACACAAAACAGCTTTCACTGACACATATGATATGACATACATATCGCAGATAGGGCCAATAGGGTATCTACGATCGTTTTGCATCGGATATGTTTTCGAACGACCAAAACCGGATTCTTAAGTTCTCTCATACATAAATGTGACACAAGCAACAAAAAAACCTTATTGGGGGGAAAACAAACGCTTTTTCAAAGGGTCGACACTCGACTATAGTGTGCAATGTTCACATTTGTCGTTGTAATAAATATGTAAGTTTATTTGTTTGTATTGCATTGTTTTCCCCCCAAATATTTATTTTGTATTTTATATATATTTTATATTTTATTTTGTTCGGTAAAATCAAAATCTATTAAAAAAAAACCACAAACTAGAAATCCCGCGTGTTGAGTGAGAGACTAGACGCTGACAATCAGCTGCCACGTATTTAAGATGTAAGCTGTTTTTTTTTCATAAAAAATCCGAAAAATTTTAGGATACCTTGCATATTTATTTAGGAAAACAGCTGGTTTGTTCATCAGCTGTTTTTTTATATGGGATTACAACAACACCAACAAATCCGTATTGCTTCAAAATTTAACTCGAACGCGACCATTTATTCAATCAAAGAATACAAGATTACGCCACACTATACATGACGCTGTTTATATTGGGAAGATTGAGGCCGGTATCACGGCAGTTCGTAGACAAGAGAAGTGTGGGATGAGGAATCTGGTGAGACACGAACGCAACATAACAACCGGACTCATGAGTCTACCAGATTCTCACCAGATTCCTCACCCCACACTTCTCTTGTCTACGAACTGCCGTGATACCGGCCTCAATCTTCCCAATCTAAACAGCGTCCATCTACATCATTGGAAACGAAACAAGTGATTTTCAATGGTGATAAATTGTTTTTTTTTTAATTATATAAAATCGTTAAATAAGCAAACAAAAAGAAGAACAGAATGCGTGATGGTAGGATGAAAATTTAATACCTACTTATTTCTTTCTTGTTTATTGTTTTCATTGTAATAACATATTATACCGCACAAAAACAATTCTTTTCAAAAACAAATTCAAATAACTTTTAAGTTTAAAAACGATACAATCGTTGTAACGACCTCGCCTACCCTATACAAACTCAGCCATATTTATTAGATTTTAACTAGCTAGACAGTTTTTTAATAGTTCGAAATAGTTGAAAATATGCTTCGTTTAATTAAATTTAAAACCGGAATTGTCTTTACAAGTCATCCCAGTTTCGGAAAAATGTTGTTCAGTACATTTATATGTATCCCGAATTGTTAAGTTAACTCTCGATTAACTGAATAGATGTTTCTGACAGAGTTGACGTGTCACAATCGAAAAAGAAATTAGATGTGTTTTTTTTTCATTCTTTAACCTTTTCAGTTTTCATTTTGAAAGACTTATGATAATTGAATAATTGAAATTTAAAAATGAGGGAAGGTCATCAACTTTTGAACTTTTGCCTTAAATTCGGGCTGAACTTCAACACGAGTGAAACAGAACGCTTATTCGACTTCTGGTCACGGGAGATAAAATTGCAGCTAGAAGTACATCAACACCACGCTAGTGGCCGGTACAGTTATTAACCAACCAGAATCAATACCAAATAGGTACCTGTGTGTAAGCTTTTCCAACAGAGTAAAATTCAACAGGTGTACACTGTACATTTTACCAAAAGGATGAAATTACTTCCCGAATACTGAATGAACTTGAAGAACATCCAAAAACTAGATCCAGAGGAACACCAACGACTCCAAGCGGAATAATTCAGTATAGAGGCGCTAAAAATCATTGAACAAAATATATAGCAGCTATACATACATATGTAATTTTTGAGCTTTATACTTAAATTAATTTTTTCTTCTGATTTTGAAATATAAAATTGATAAAGGCGGGTCAGTCTTTTAAGCTACAAAAATCTAGGTATACCGACACATAATATTATGTCCATTTTATGGTGGTTAAAAGAAAACCAATCAATAAAATTAATAAACTTTAATATATGTAGGCAGCCCAGGATTTACCCTTAGGCCAACCAGGCCCAGGCCTGGGGCATCACGAAAAAAGGGGCCACAAAAGTAAGTAGAAGCAACTGAATCTTTATTGCCTGTCATAAAGAAGCGATGATGGATTACATTACACGTAGATCTCACCGCGGAATTAAGGCAGATTTTGACAAACAAATGCAAGAGTCATGTTCATACTGGAAACATGTACTTAAAAGGGTGGTTGCTGTTATTTGCACATTGTCTGAACGTGGTCTAGCATTTAGAAGATCTGAAGAAAAATTTGGTTCATCAAATAATGGCAATTTTATGGGTCTTCTTGAATTAACAGCAAAGTTTGATCCTTTCTTGTCCATTCATATTTCAAAATTCGGACATCCTGGTTCAGGAGCAACTTCATATCTATCTAAAACTATATATGAAGAATTGATTGAAATAATGGCTCAAAGAGTTCGCGAGGAAGTCATTAAACAAATAAATATTTCTGGGTATTTTAGCTTGTCTGTAGATTCTACGCCAGATTTGTCTCATGTGGATCAATTGAGTATTGTTATGCGGTATGTTAAAGATGGCCAGCCTATTGAACGCTTCTTAACGTTTTTGGAGATGCATTCTCATTCTGGATCCGGTATTGCTAATCAAGCATTAAAGTATCTGAGTGAACATAACATATCAATTTTGAAATGCAGAGGGCAAACATACGACAATGCTCCAAATATGTCCGGTCAGTATAAAGGGATGCAACAGCAAATTCTTCTGGCAAATCCATATGCAGTCTATGTACCTTGTGCATCACACTCTTTAAATCTTGTTGGTCGCTGTGCTGTGGATTGCTGTCCTATCGCAGTTGATTTTTTTTCTGTCGTACAATCGCTTTACAATTTTTTTTCTGCATCAACTAGTAGATGACAAACGTTAAAATCTGCTCTTCAAAATGATAATGTGATAAAATCACTCTCAGATACACGGTGGGAAGCTCATGCTGCAGCTACTTTTGCCATCATTAAATCATATAATAAATTATTAGATACTTTAAACGACATTTCTGAAGATAATACATTAAAAGGAGATGCTAGGAGGGAAGCTGGTGGTCTACTAAACAAAATGAATAAACTAGAATTTGCCTTAATGCTTGAGATTTGGAACGATATTTTACAAAGTTTTCAAAAAGTCAGTAAGGTTTTGCAAAGCGAAGACGTAACACTACTGACATGCACGAATTTGTATAGATCATTGTCCGATCAACTGGAGAAAATGCGTGATAATTTCGACACTATTGAAATGCGCTCTAAGGAACTTCTACCTGATGGCATCTACATGATTACACGAAAACGAATTCGCAAAAAAATGGCTAACGATGGTAATGCTCCCGATGTAGATTTAAGCCCGAAGGATAAGTTTCGAATAAACGCTTTTTATATTATTATCGATAAGTTAAGAATACAAATGGATTCCAGAGGTCCAATACATAAAGAAATTTCTGAACGATTTGATTTTCTTTGCACAAGCAATGAAAAAGTCAACGTTTTAGCCTGTGCCCAGCGTTTGGTGTCAAATTATCCGGAAGATTTAAATTCAGAACTTGCTGACGAGTTAATACAATTCCATCGTTATGTGATGCATAAAAATGGCAATAATTTTAAATTTTTCAATCAAGCTAATTTATATAAGATTATGTGGGAAGATAAAATTACATAAGCGTTTCCGAACGTAGACACGGCATTACGTTTATTTTTAAGTCTGATGGTGACAAATTGTTCTGCGAAAAGATCATTTAGTCAATTAAAATGCTTAAAAAGTCCTTGTCGAACAATGATAATGCAGGAAAGACTTGATGCACTATCTCTGCTCTGTATTGAGAGTGATTTCATGAAATAGATTTCGATGAACTTATAAAAGACTTCGCTGCTAAAAAAACGAGAAAACAATATTTCAAAAATTAAGTAAAAATCTGTAAAAAAAAGTCGTATACATATGTACATATTCTTGTAACTACCATTATAAATAAAATTAATTTTAGTTTTATGGAATTCGTTGTAATTTGTTTTCTTAAGTAGATATTTAATTTTGTATGAAGTAAACCATACAATATAAGAGAATATATGCAAAGGGGGCACCATTTACTCTTCAGGCCTAGGGCCCAAAAAAGCTAAATCCGGCGCTGTATGTAGTATACTGAGAGAGGGAGGTGCCATTTTAAGATTTATTTGCCGTTTAAAGTAATGCCGATCGGTATTGAAAGTTCTGTTTAGAGTATTGGTTCGTTTATAGGTGCAGCACATATTATAAAACTGCCAGCATAGATACACCATTTGAATGGCAAATAATTATTTCTGTTGTCTGAGCAAGGTAAACTTGGCTCGGCCCGCCTGCTGTATACATACATATACCTACGAACTCTGCAAATAAATAGTATTATAAATTCATAAAAAGTGTGATATATGAGTTGCCAGATAATGTTTGGCCTTTTGCCAAGTCTGGTCAATGGCAACAACAAGCCATACAGCCATTTACCCAATCACATATAAAAATTTCTAATGCCTAGGTATATTATTGCTATTTTGTAGTTATTTATCGATTAGAACCTCTCATCATTATAATATCTTTTTTTGCTTTGAAATTATTTTTTTTTTTATTTATGAGCGTCTTTATTCACACTTTTAACACTAGGTATGTATAAGCATTTCATTTATCTCATTAAGACGAATCAGAAATAAACTTTTTTTCAATCGAATGCGTGGGACGCAATATTTATTCAATTTGTGGTAAGGTAATCGCGTGCCGAAAATAAAAGCGGAATAAACAAAAATAAAATGTGTCCTATAATTTTGTGTCTATAATAATGCACGTACATATACATATGTAGATACATATGTATAAAGGTAGGTATTTATTTATGTTTTTGTATGTATTTGATATTTTAAAAATGTTTAAAGAAATTAAATAAACAAAAAGTTTGTTATTTAACAGTCTTGTTTTGCTTTAACTATAGAATCGCTAGAGAATTATTTGTGTCATGTTCGTTAAAAATTTAATGTTGTTTATATTTCAAAAATGTGTATACAGCCAAAGCCCCCTTAATGATGGATTTAAATTCCCTGAGTTCGGTGAACTATCTGATGGGCTATCCTATCCCAAAAATTTTCAGATAACTACGTTGGGTTGTTGTTGCATCAGCGGTTTTGTCACAAGGGATTGAAACAACACAAACCTATTCGGAAAACTTATGGTTGACCCCCGAACGCGACCATCGATCTTCATGCAAGTTCTGCAAAAAAAGGGATGCAAGAATTATGAGGTCTGTTTGGTAACGTGAAATTTATTGTGAATTTGCACAAGTTTTCACAATTTTATGAAAAAAAGTTACCAAAACAGGCATATAATGTTACCAAAATGCAGAGAAATACATAAATGCAGATTATATTATATGAAATGCCATAATGCAGATTTCTTTTTTATTCTTTTTTAGTTCAGGGCAGAGCCTGAACTGTCAAACAAAAAATTGTGTTTCTTTTTTACCTCTGAACGTTCAGAGCTTCAAATTTGTGTTTCTTTTTTCGTTCTGAACAGGTTCTGAGCTTGTTCAGAGCGCGCTCTATGAGATCAGAATAAAATAACTGAGCAGACCGAGTTGAATGCTGAACTCAAGCATTTGACAGGTGAAATTGAAAAAAAGCTAAAGGTAGAACTAGAATAGGCGGTAGCTGTCGGAAGCTAGTGTCAAAAGCGAACGAAAAGTTGCTTTCCAAAACGTCAAATTCATAAGTCACCCATAATGCACTTGAGTGGTTGGAAGTGATTTTTTTGATTTTTGAAGCTAGCTGTCAGTCCACGTACGAAATAGCGGTCGGTGAGCGCTCTCACGTCCGACGGCAAAAGTTAACGAAAACTAAACGAAAAGTTCCAGAACGCAATTATATGCGCGTCATATAAATTTCCTGTTTTCGCTCGGTTTCGTACGACCACGTACGTTGGCTTCCGCCTATTCTAGTTCTACCTTAAAGGTAGAACCGCACTAGGCGGAACTGCACTTCAGCGACACCTTACGCACTTTCGCACGAAACTGAACGAAACTTCACGTCGCGACACAGTTGGTCAGATTACCAACTTTGTCGCAAAGTGTCGCGCCGTGAAGTGCAGTTGTCGCTTAGTGCGATATAGCTCATACAATTTCATACAAATAAGTCGTGAAGTTCAGTTCCGCTGAAGTGCAGTTCCGCCAAGTGCGGTCTTACCTTAAGTGTTCAGGTGTGTTTCAAAAATAGTTCAGAGCGCTCAGAACACGCTTTGTTCAGAAAATGTGCAGAGCATGCTCGATATGAATGAAAGAATGAATAGGGGTGGGTATTGCACTGCGACCTTAGGATCTATTGTGCCCCCATTATGAACTGGTTGAGGTTACTCATACTACAGTTCGTCCTCCAGATTCTTTCCTTTGAACTCGATATGCTCGGACTCTGTTCAGAACTCTATTCTGATCTAAAAAAAGAAAAACGCCTATTTTGTTCTCTGTTTCAACAGCGAGTAAATTGAACACTTAAATACATACATATGTATATAAAGTGTTTCGTGTGATTACTTGTCAAAATTTAATCTTTAAAGAATCCATTTAACATGTTCATTCGTTTTTTTGGCATGAATCTGTCCCACTATACTTTTCTTGCTATTTGCAGTTTTGCAATTGAAGGAAGGAACGTGAAAATCCATGAAATTTAAATAGTTCGACTTTAAAAAAATTTAGATAAAGAGGGCTTTCACTGTAGTTTTAAATATTAATTACTTTTATTACCAGTCGAGCATAACAAAAGAACTTGATAATATAAAAATATATAAAAAAACAAATAAATAATAAAATAACAGGGTCAAACATAAACTACAAATTATATTAGATGAGACGAGACTTTAAAAACAATCGCCTATAATAAACCTGTCATAATCCGAATAGGTCTTTCATTTAGACGTGTCAATTTAATAAAATTTAAAAGAAAAAAAAAACAAATTAAATTTTAAAAATCTAATAAAATATTATTTAATAATTAAAATTAAAATAATCCTATACTGTGACTACATATGTAAAACAAAACAAAATTCTTTTATTCAATGAAAATACCAAAACAAAATTTTGAATAAATAATCTCAAAATTTTAATCATTTATATACAAGGAATATGTTTATTTTCTTCTTATTTCATATGCAAATTTTATTTGTTTATAGAATCATTTCCTTATAAATCATAATCTTCTTGTTTTATTTTTACCAAAGAATTAATAGCCTTTTCTAAAAGCTTCATTCTTTTTTTGGGTTTAAAAAAAAAATAATAATAAAAAAAAAAATAAAGATTTGTCATTCAAATTAGGGGGTAGGTATTAAGAATTATATTTAATTTATGTTATTGTGATTTTTTTTAAATACATTTCGTAAGTGTATTCTTGTCCTTGAGTTGAGTAAATTAAGAGGAGCAATAAATGTTGTTAAACGACAGGAAACAGTTATTGTTTTTATTTTATTTTAATGTTTGAGTGTATATTAGCACATGAATTTGGATTTAACTGATTTGTGTCACCAGAAATTTGTATTTATACACGTTTTTTTTAAAGTCACGTTTGTTGGAAAACTGAAAAAAAAACAAAAAGAATATGAATGAATTCTTATGGTTAAAGACTGTAAAAAGCTTAGAAAAAAAATTCATATAGAGAAGAATGTAGAAGTGTTTTTTGATTTTACAAATTTCGAAATTGAAAATGGCTTAAGCTGTTTTGTGTCATTCACGAAAATCTCGTTTACGACTTGTTCGATGATAATTTTGCAGAGTCTAGTGCATAATTTAAATAATATTGCTCTAAGAAAGTTTGAGAAATGAGGGAGGAAAAGGAGCAGCTAGAACAAATTATAGGTCTGTTCGCGTACTTGCCCGAAACTGCCAGATTCTACCAGTCTTATTTTTTTATATGAACTTTGACAGTCTTTTGGGTTAAAAATGGTATAAATAGGTAGGTTTGGGATGTAAACAAACAAGGCTAATAAATATATTATAAAGCCTCATATATGTACATATTACATAGTTCACAAAATTCTTAAAACCAGCAAAAATATCTATTTTTTATAGTTTCTAATTTTTATTTTGTGGTTGGAAACGTTCCTTTTAACTGACATGATTGAAATAATAATTTGACAATAAAGCTTATTTAATTTAAAAACCAAATTTTAAGTAATGTATTCGTACCTATATACTCCCTTTTAAATTGATTTAATTAACACACTAATTATATAAAATATCGAATTATTTAAGCAATACAAATCACGTTCAACACATTACAAATAAATACAATTAAATTAAAAATAAAATAATTGTACATTTAAATTTAATGATTCAAAAACGATGCTCAACGCCTACAACTCTAATATATCTAAACAATCTCCAATGACTAATAGAGTAGTATCTTATTTGCATAAGGCATTCTTCAAAATACTCATACTTAGTCATCATTAAATGTTCCTTCAGTCAGATCGGAGCTCAGCATTCTGGAGAAATTGACGCTAAATTGACGCTTGTCAGAAAATGCTCACCTGCATTAATTTCATTCGAATTTTATTTTGTGTAAAAATTATTAAATTGTTTAAATATTTTGCTGCTAGCGCATAGAGTTATAATAAGCAGCATATTACATTTTTGTTTTTCTTTCTATTCGTCATTGACACAAATGGTGGTGATGTTTAATTCGTGTAATAAATTTGACAATATTGACAGGTCTGCCGTGATGCAGAGACAGACATAATCATAGTGTCTACACTCGTGGGTAATCATTTTTAACAATAAATTTAACTTGCTAGTTACTGCTGCAGAGTGGATCACCCTGGTAATTTAAAATGCTATGTCTATCGTTGCAGTATAATAGGCGCACTAACAGAGTTTATTGGTATGTACCTATCCAAATTAATGCGTGAGGCGTTTCTATACTCATTGAACTAGCATAGCTAAAGCCACCGCTCAAAGAGTTTGAGAAATGATGTGTGAAACACTATACGATCGATAGAGACTTAAAAGTTAAAATATAAAATTGACATCAGGGAGTGTTGCAAATTAAGATTTAATTAAATGTTTGGCATAATTGGCATATGTGAGCAGGTAAGCGGATATTTTAAGAAATTTTAACAAGCCATATGTACGAGTATTAATGAACTACCGGGAGTGCAATTGGGGTGCAAGACGCTCATCGAGAGTTTCATTAACATGTCCTTACTCCTTAAAGCCCTTCCACACTATCCCACTGAGTATTAATACAAAGTGGAAAAGAATTCCATCCTACTGCCAAATTTGTGAGAAAGAAATTTCTTTTCATTTTTTGACCACACACAACAGTTTAATTTAACCTCAATAAAAATGTGATGAAATGTGTGACAGAATTAGAACCATTTCTAAAAATTCTCATGTATTAACACATGTCAAATCGTGTAGGCTGGGAATATCATATTTTGTTTCCACACTATTATACATGATTTGTTTCACAATTTTTTGACATGTATTAATACTCAGTGGGATAGTGTGGAAGGGCTTTTAGCTGGCACTGAGTTGAACTGGTGATATTGATCTATTCATGGTGAAATGGGGACAATCTTTTGGGCTAAAAAAAGTAGAAATGGTTAGATTTTTGAAGTAAACGAATAAGGTTAAGCTAAGTACGACGATTTTAGATCTTACAATATTGTCTGAACTGTCAATGGTCTGACAATAGGTAACAATTAGCTGACAATTGACATATTTCTTACAATGAAAAATTGTCCGTTCACACGGTTGGTATATTTCTTCCCAATTTGATTGTCAGCTATTTTTGTATCTCTCTTAACCAACTCATTGACATTTCGAACAATGAAGAAATTGTCAGCAATTGTAAGATGTTTCCAATTAAAACATCTGACAACGACCAATGAGTCTGACAATGTCCTAATCGACTGACAATGATAAAAATTGTGGGTTCAGACGATTGTAAGATACCTGACCATTTTTTGTCAGATTGTCGTCTGACAATATTGTCAGACAAAATTGTGTGTTCAGACGATTGTAAGACATTTGGAACAGTTTTTTCACTGACAGATCTGACAATATTGTAAGATCTGACAATCGTCTATACTTAACTTTATTCTGAGCACTAGTCATCTGTCAGCTGTCAAATTTGCTGTCACTAAAATTTAGATGTAGTTTTGCCAATTAAAAAATAAACCTCTTTAAATAACTCTGTACAAAATAATAATAGAAGTGTTGTATCTATGACCTATCCTTAGAATATGAATAAACCAAAAGCACGGAGATATTTTCCTTTTTAAAGTTATCTTACTTGCTGACCCGACCACTTGTTACAGGTATATCCACACTTAAGATTATATATCAACAAATGGTGAAACAATGTCCCCACCAAAACCATATAGAAAACATACGATAAGTGCAGGTATATATTTTCAATAGGTTTATTTTAAACAAGAACAATTTATTATTACATCAATTGAAATCTTTATTTTTGTATTAATTTTTTTAATAAATGTCCTTAAAATATTATTCTCTGGAGGTCAATTTGACTAACGATTATACAGAATTTCTATGTTCTCATTGCCTTATGTATTAAGTTGTCTGTTTAACATTTATGATAGCATCAAGGATATGACCTCTTTTTGCTCATCATTCAATCAATCAACTCTGCACAATCACCTTCTTATGATATTTCTCGGCGACTTTATCAATATTCTCAATCTCTTGCGCAATTAACTGTGAAAAATTTATACTGATGCACTTAGTAAGTGTAAATGAAATTTATGACATACTTATAGTGCAACGAAGAGCAGAATGAACATTGTACAAAGAACCGCATCACACAACGGACCAGACTTTGTGCCGCTTTGTCTATCTCCCCTCTGTGTAGGTATAGCCCTATTTCTCATGTACATAGTTATTTATTTATAAACTGTATACCGTTGTATATATATTATAGAAACGTTCAAAAGCGAGCTTTTTTTCTAGAAACATGTATGTACATTGTACACATGTATATACAAATATTCACGTAGAAATCAGGGTTGCACTTTCTTTATAAATAAGGCGCCAGTTGAGTGGGCAATTCGTGGGATTCAAATCTAGATTCCACATTATGTCTGTTTGGTAACTTGAAACGTTGTACGACGTAGCACAATTTACTGTCAAATCCCATAGGAAAAAAATTACAAGTAGAAACTTGAAGCAAGAAGTTGGAGTTACCAAATAGACATATTATTGCATATAATTTATTCCACATTTTTGACATTATTTTCCCCCAGATCCGAACCAGATTGGATTTGCTTACGAAAATACATGGTATTACAAAAACAACACAAGATCCAACTTTGTTTTGAATTTAGACTTCCAAATCAATTTTGAACACACACTTTTAATTTGTAAATGTCATCAGTAATATAAAGAGAAAAATACAACGGATGTTTACAAATAAAAAAAAACAAAGGGAGAAAAGAGTTGGGTTGTTTTAATTTTATGTTGATCTGGATTGGGCTTTTCCAAAAACTGTCTCTTTCTAATTAAAGAGTGCTACTTGTGGAGAAAACAATCCAATACAAACAAATAAACTTACTTAGGTATAAAACGACAAATCACAATATTCACACTAGTCGCCCCATTGAAAAAGTGTTTGTTTTCTCCACAACAAGGTTTTTTTTTCTTGTGTCACATTGACGTATAGGGAAACTTCAGAATTGGATCTGGGGGAAAATAAAACATAACTATTATTTACGTATAATGAGGAGGGAACAGATGTTAAATATTAAAACCGGAAATGTTATTTGTATGGTGTCATCTAATTAAAGATGGCGGCCGATCTGTTATATTATGTGTCACTCTAAAACAACGAAATGTGGAAATTCTAGAATTTTACTGTGAAACTACAGCAACTTTTGTAAAAGTGCGAAATGCCAAAAGTTTTTTTTGTACAACTTTCTGGAATAGCGGAATGAGTAATGAAAACAAAACATTTAGGGCTTTTACCAATGTTGATGCAAAATTCTGAGTTTTAACGATAAATTATAGAACTTCTAAATTTTGAAGTTTTATATTAACATAGACCTCCCGCATCATCAATTTTTGTTATATGGAAGTAAGGCCTATTGTCTTTTAAACCCAACCTGAATAGCATATTATGGCTCTGTTAGAAGGAATAGAAGGATAGTTAAAAATTTTAATTTGCACAATATTTTGTGAAATGCAAAGGCCTGAGAGTTCAGTGGAAGAATGAGGTAAATAAAATGCGTAGATCCCTACTAGTGGGTAACTATAAATACACTGTACCATTGCCACCCACATCGATAGGTTTTACCTATGAACACATAATTAATGAAAACATCCAATATCTATAAAATTGTATGGTACAAATTGCTAACATCTATGTATACTATATGTAACAGTCAATCACTTAAGGAAAGCGATGTATGTATCATAGATTATTTTATGACTATGTATGTATATGTAGTATGTACATTCTAGGCCTATAAAACAGTTTTCACTTGTTTTAATTTGTCTACGCTGTCAGTCTGGACTCAAGACTGAACTATTGCAACTGTGTCATTATGTAAGCGAAAGTGAATCAAATTCCCCACCAATCCAGTGACTGGAGACAGAGGCAGAGGCAGCGAGTCACACCGCTTTATAGTGTGGTTCCGCATGATGGTCTTTTCGGTTGTGTCGATTATAAACTGGCGACGACAGTTTGGATGATTAGGGGGGCCCGTAGTCGTCGGCATACCTGAAAATTAGATTGGACATGGTTCATGAACTTCTAAAAACATTAGATTGCCATTCTTTGCTGCATAAATAGATATATAATACTGTACTGACCGGAAATCCAGTTGTTTTGAATGGGGTGCTAAAGAAAAATGAAATCTGAATATAGGTATGTATATCTGATGTGCCTAACCCGGATAATGATAATATTATAATTTGTTGCACCCGTTCAAGGTCAAAGTTTCAGCTTATAATGTTATTGTTTTCATTTAATATACTGTACTATGAGAAACTGAAAACAAAATTGAAGTCTGTGTTCATGTTTGGAACGAATTTATTATACTGAACAGGACAAAGAGTATACATATAAATATAAGAAAAGGTGAAACCTGAACTTACATTTTTCCACGAATCCACTTAGCTTATACTGCTTTTTTTTATTAATAGAAGTTATACAACACTACTTTCGGTAAATTCGAAGTAGGTATTAACAGTTTTTTTTTCGGATTTCATCTTTTCATCGCCGCCGTCAGTAAGTGCGCTGCTATCTACGTACTTATTATATATAAATATTTTGTTTAAATGAATATGCACTTGTGCATACATACATCCACTCTATAAATTTTCTGTCGAGTCTTCTTATAAAAAATTGAAAAATAGTTATTTTGAACAAAATAACGTGAAATGCATGAAAAGAAATCTGTCAGACTTTTGTTTTCGATTTCAATGTATGCACCTATTAAACTCTAATACTCAAATTTTTGTTATAAATTCTCTTCCAAAAAAGGACTTTCTTAAATAATGGAGAATGATCAAGAGGATTTTTCGGATTGCCACTGTTTTCTCAAATTTTCACAATTGCAACATGTATAATCTTTTTCATGCAATCCTATTGTCTTCAAGAAAAGACAAACACACAAAAAAAAACAAACACAGACAAATACATATTTAAACAAACGAACAGTTTAATTTTTATGAAAAATAGGTAAAATCTACATAGAGATATCTGTAGAATTTTTCAAAACCAAAATAATGCGACATCATTGTGATTCCTTGATCTTGATAGCTCCTGCATCTTGACCGCTGATAGAATTCCAACCGGTCCTTAACTTGGAACGCCATTCCAATGGTTTATCCTTAAATATAAAAAAAAAACATTTATTCCCAATCCCACTCCAAAATTTATTTCTTTAACTTACATCTAGAAAATTCCCAAGGAGGGGAACCACATAAGCCATCCATACAGCAAAAATTATAAATTGGCTGAAATACATCTTGAAGTTGTCGAAATCTCCAGCTCCAGCGGTAGTTCCTTCTTCGCCCATTTTTTTGTTTTGGATTCTTAAATTCGGTATCTGGAAATTGTTCGAACGTATTTATATGTAATACAAAAAGCTTCGGGTTGAATGTTCTATTCTTTTTTTATTCTAGAAATGTGATGCTTATTCGGCAATATTCATAGAATATCTAAACTATTTTTTTATTTTTTTTAGAATACGTTTTTTAATAGATTGCTAAGGATTAAAAATTATACAAATTATTTTTTCATATCAAGTAGTAAATTGGAAAGTAGATTTTAAGTGTCATATAATTTGAACCTATAAATAGCGTAAAACAAAATAATAAAAAATAAAAGAATAAAGTCATATCGTCGCTGTAGATCGAATACCTTGTAACCCAGGAAAGTTAATTTTTCAGGAGGAACAAAAAACCTGATATAAAAGTATTGAGGACAAATAACGATGTATTGCTATTTATGCGTTTAGCTTTGAAACTATCGTTCTTAGGCTAACAAGGTATTTTTCATTAGATCCGGAAAGCTGTTTACCTAAAAAGTGAACTTTTCTGGGTTACGAGGTATTCGATCTACAGCGACGATATAACACCATGGAAGAAAAATCACAAGTTTATTCAGTATATGCAGATTTAAGTAAGGCATTTGACATCAGTGATTCACCAAACACTTATAAAAAAGCTTGAGATACATATTTGAATTTCATTCAGAAATATCAAATACTTCGTTGGTTTGGTTATCTTCATACCTTACTGGCAGAAGTCAAGAAGTGCAGATAAATAACAGGCGTGTTCGCGTACTTGCCCGAAACAGCCAGATTCTACAAGATTTATTTTTTATATGAACTTTGACAGCCTTTCGGACTAAAAATTGTAGAAATGGGTAGGTTTGGCAAGTAAACAAACAAGGTTAATATATGTATGCTCTAAAGACATCTTATGCACGTCAGGTGTTCCCCAAGGAAGCCGTCTTGCTCCACTCCTTTTCATTATTTTTATTGATGATATTCTTTCAGTGATTAATTACTGCAATGGTCAGATGATTCAATCTGATCTATCGTTTGTCTTATTGGTGTCATGCCAATGGTCTGAAACTTAATATTAAAAAGTGTAATGCGATTTCTTTCTCAAGAAAAACTATTTGTTTATTGTTTGACTACACAATTGAATCTAAACGATTAACGATTAAGGTGTTATACTTGATTCTGTCCTTTCTTTTAAATACCATTTTGACTATTTGATCCCTAAAGGCTTCACCAAGCGAAATGGTAAAGATTTTAGAGACTCTTATGTTCTATTAACATTATACACATCTCTTGTTAGATCAATTATTGAATATGCAGATGTTATTTGGAGCCCCGCATATAAAGTTCACTCTGGCCGACTTGAAAAGGTTCAAAGACGGTTTACTAAATATATATTCCAACAAATGCTTTGGAGCTTTTGTCAAGAATGCAAGGCTAGATGCCAACTGTTTGGTATAAAATCTCTTGAATCTCGTCGAAAAGGTCATTGTGTAATGCCTATTAGAGATTTACTCTGTTATAACATAAAGTTAAGCTAAGTACAGACGATTGTCAGATCTTACAATATTGTCAGAACTTTCAAAGGTCTGACAATAGCTAAAAATAAGCTGACAATTTACATATTTCTTACAATGAAAAATTATCCGTTCACACGGTTGGTAGATTTCTTCCCAAAGTCTGACAATTTGATTGTCAGCTCTTTTTTTATTTCTCTTTAACCAACTTATTGACATTTCGGACAATGAAGAAATTGTCAGTAATTGTAAGATGTTTTCAATGAAAACATCTGACAATGACCAATGAGTCTGACAGTGTCCTAATCGACTGACAATGATAAATTGTGTGTTCAGACTATTGTAAGATACCTGACAATTTTTTGTCAGATTGTCGTCTGAAAATGACGTTTCTGACAATATTGTCAGACAAAATTGTGTGTTCAGACGATTTTAAGATATTTGGAACAGTTTTTTTTCACTGGCAGATCTGACAATATTGTAAGATCTGACAATCGTCTGTACTTAGCTTTACCATCACTTCTTGCACTGGTCCCAATTTATGTTTCAGCTAGAACACTGAGAGCTAGGATTTTTTTTTATTTCAAAGAGCACATAATACCAGGTATGGCTGTAATGATCCGAGCCCTTATCCAGATCAATCGTTTATTTCAACGAAGTGTCGTTAAGTATTGATTTTGTATGTCTTAATTGTAAAAAATTTAAATAAGAAATGTTTACATATGTATGTTAATTTTAATCTTCTATTGGAGTGCCATATATCTGTTAGCTGTAAAACTGCTTGTAGATGAAATAAATAAATAAATAAAAACAAACCATAGCTGTAGTTTTCTTTTTATCTTTTAGTTAAACAACATTTCACTTCTAAATTCTTACCACAGTGGGAAAACTGTGGTAAGAATTTAGAATTCATAGTAGTTCCTTTTCTATTGTTGTAAAAAAGTAAAGTACATATTCCTACTGACCTTCGCATTTGCATCCATGGTAGATATCATCAATAAGAAGACCAGAAACATGGTTGAAAGACGTAGGTTACTGTTGTATGTACACATATGCATATAGACACTTTCCCACCTGAAATCGGAAGATTGCATGAGTGGATTCAACAGAAAATCAGTATACTGAGGAATATTTTAATGCATGTTTACTAAAAAATCCGTAAAAGGGGCTGTTTACGTCAAAATCATGGTCGCAAGCACAGTACACAAATCTAAGGTAATATATTATGGAGGTTGTCAAATAAAACTGGTAGAAACTGGCAGTTTCGGGCAAGTAAGCGAACAGACCTAATATGAATGGTTCGCAAGGTTCGTAGAGATTTTCAATTGGAAATTGACAGGTTGTAACGTGAAGGTGCCTCGTGCGAATGGAGGTCTGTTGCAAATCTCAAGAGCCTTTCACCGTCCTTACTACGGTCTCAACGTGAATACCCCCTTTAAGACATACATACATCTCAAATTCTAAAAGAAATGTTCCCCTTGAAGGAGAAGGGGGAATTTGAAATTTTCTCTCACCGATCGTAACGCCACCAATGTGATGTTTATCAATTCTCCACGAATTTCTATGCTTTCGCATTCATTTCATATTGCTATAAAATTGTTAGCGTGGGTAGCTTTTTAATACCGTCCATATGAAGACCAAGAATGAATTAATTAATTTGCATATTCAAGACATATCCCGCGAACAACAAACTCATTTTATAACTTCTATTTATAGACTATTCGCAAGCCCAATCTTGGCCCCTTTCTAACCTTTGCTTCACTGAAAAAAAAACATATTAACATGCCCAAGACACAAATCATTCTGTCAATAGAAACGAACCGCAATGCTTCCGTCCTCTCAATCCTAACATCAAAACGAAAAACCCCATATTACCCAAACCAAATTTGACAGAACTATACTGCGTCGTATTAGTCGAGCTTATATTCAAATGACGTCTCAGATGACACATACGATCCCCGACGACGGCACACTTCATTTTTATTTGTATTAAGTGGTATATATTCTTGAATCATACCAACTGGATAGAATGACTCAGGCTTTTATTGGTTCTCTTTCTTTCTTGGAAGAGTAAGACGATTGCCATTTTATTCAAGGACACACTACTTTCAATTAGGTCACAATCTCACAAATCAAACAGGTCGTCGCGTCGTGGTGCCCAGAACAGTGTTTTTTTTTTTTTTTTTTTATGTGTGATTTATGGCTCAAGTCATTTACACAGGAATGGGGTAGGGCTTCTTGAACTCAGCATTCCATTTCCATCCAAGCACAAGATCACGATTATTGCCATTGCCATCTGGTACATGCAAGAATTGTAATTCGAATTGGAAGGTGGTGGGTGGATTGTAAATGTTGTGTTTATCGTTTTTCGACCAGGAATTAATGACATAGAATTAATATCAATGCAAAGTGATTTTTTAAAGATTTATAAGAATTTTAAGTGAAAAGCTCAGATCTACCTATGTAAGTATACGGTGATATCACAATTCACACAATAGGCAAAAAATTGCTCCCTTCCAATGGAGATTAAGTGTAAAGTTAGTAAAAGATTTCCAATTTCAAAAATGTAGGAGTTTTAAAACAATTTCACTTCTTCCAAAATAAAAATTAAACTTAAAATAAACAGCGGCAGACACGGGCTAAAACTGGTAGAAAAATAGTTTTGGGCTAGTATGCGAACAGACCTAATAGAATTAACAATTCCATGTGCCTCTATATGTATATAGAATAATCATGACAGGTTTAGTAAAATAAATTTTTACTATTGCACAAATTTTTGTCTTATAACCGTAAATATGCAATGAAAACAAAAAATGGCGCACTTTAGTTTTTCAAAAAAAAAAAATAATAGCTGGATTTTATTATTCCCCAGATCCGAACCACATTGGATTTGCTTACGAAAATACATGTAAAAAAACACAAGATCCAACTTTGATTTGAATTTAGATTTACAAATCCATTTTAAACACTCACCTAATTTGTAAATGTCTTCCGTAGTGTAAAGAAAAAAGACAACGGGTGTATACAAATAAAAAAACAAAGGGGAAAAAGATTTGCGTATAGGTATAACAAGTTGTCACTGAAATCCTGGGTTGTTTTATTTTCATGATCACAGCTATAAATATCAATAGTTTTTGTGAATTTATATACGATAGAGTGGGGCGCGGTGGCGTATGTGGAACATTTTTTTTTCTGTTTCAAAGTTAACTAAAATGTAAAAATTAAATTGCAAAATTAAATTGTACTGACAATCCTACCACTAATTTTAAAAATTGTATGACATTTATCTGAGAAGTCCATCTGATTTGACATATACAATTACTGTGTTCATATTGGATTCACTCGAACTTATTTTGACATCTCTTTGTTTTGGCTCACGTCAAAATGAGTGATAGACACGAAACTTGTTTTGTCTTTGAAATTTTGCACACAGGTGCAAAAATACTTATCTTATCCTTACACTTACATGAAGCTTTAAAGTTACGAAAACGGTGACGTCATTTATACCCAGATAGACTATCCGACGGCCACCCGAACACGCGACCAATTATAATAACAAATTAGGTAGGAATAGGTTCCCCGAACTGCAGGCAGGGTGTTAAAAGGTTGTTTAATTTAAAAGTGCTTGCCGCTTGGTGAAACCAAAATATCCCATTTTAAGGTTAAGAAGCCTGTTAAATGTTTAAAAGTCTTTCGTGAAATCGGCCATTAGTTTACAAATTTATTTATATTATATGTACTTCAAAATTAAGGTTCTCCCAACCAACCGAGAGCCTTTAAGACTCCCCCAAACCAACGTGAAACATTCGGAACGATGCGACGACGAAACTTTCGGCTGTCAAAATATATTTACAGGGCGATAAATGAGAGTACCCACATCAACGCGAATTTCATGTAAAATAAAATTACAGCCTTTAATATTCAAAATATTTTTTTATTTTGAACTAAAAATTTGTAAACTACTGTTAAATTGCTTCATTAAAGTATTCAAAAATCAATTTGAAAAGAAAACGTCTGAAACAAGTTCCCACAGACCAATTACAATGGACAAAAACGCTACAAAACCACAAATAATGTCCCCGCTACACAGCATCCATTTTAAGACAAATGCCGTGATATGCACTCTGAGCAGTTATTCTATTTTTAGAAATTATGGCTATTCTCGTTTTTTATATGAATTGTTTTTATTTTTTATTTTTTTTTGCCTTATTGTGCTTATTTGCTTTGTAATTAATTATTCACATGCGGTATATGCGACCGTCCGATCGTCTATACCTACACGATGTGAAATTGCAATAAAATTGATATAGTCCGTCGTTCGCACTGATGGCTAAAGCACTAGATGGATTGTTTGTTTATATAAGTTTATTTAGTTTTGTTATTAAACCGACTTTTTACCCCAAACAAAAAACTTTTCAGTCAACGTTAGTTTGTGTTGATACAATGTACGGATTAGCAACAGTGCGGACTTATTCATTTGGAGGCCTCAAATCTACATTATATGATTTCATCATGATATGTAACTGAGGCAGATTTTCTAAAAAAATTAAATAGAATCGAGTTAAAATACCAAAACGTCATTATAATTTGGCAGAATGCGAACACACTGTCCATGAGTACCTTCATATTCATCCATTTCACGTCTCAAATGTTGTCTCGTTCCCACTTATTTTTTTTTAATCTTAAAAGTCCTATCTCATTAAGGAAATTTTTGAATCTGCCAAAGTCAACAACGACAGCCTACAATCGACTTAACGAGTTAAGTAAATCTGACTGATGGCAAATTGTAAAGGAAACAAAGGGGATTTTTTATCTTTAAAGGTTCCCCCACACCAACCTGAATTTTCGGTGGCGATGACGAAAACAACAAAAACAACACGTGGTTGTCAATGGAAACAAACCAAAGCGAAATATTCGGAACGACGACGAAACTTTCGGCGATCAAGTTCTTTTTACAAAAACTCTTTACTCGCATTCGTTTTTTGACCATACATCAATCTTGCTCTACTTTTCTTGAAATTTGCAAGATGAAGATTACATGTAAATCATCAAAATCGACCATAACACAAGGCTAGTATTTGCTAAAGACATGTCAAAGTCAATTTATAACAGTTTATAATATTTATTATTTACACAAGGACATACCTACACTGTTTTAGCGCCCCTACGTTACGGTGGGGAAACATCGCACATCCACAGTTATTTTTCAGACAATCCGAACATTTCATAACTTTTGTGGCGTTAAACTGTTATATAACTGCTATAAATTCAGATGTCTCTTTTCTCGTCATAGCTTTTTATTCTACCGAAAAACATGAACATCAAAATTTGGCGGCCACTGGATGAGTTAGCCCGAAGCGAGTCCATATTTGCTTAATTTATTAATCCATCACTTAGATTATAAAATTATTGGCTAACACTCTTAGCACAGTAGTTTTGCTTTAGACTGCTGCAGCGATAGAAATTTGAATTAAGACTAACGACCGGAAATGCCGCCAGTGATTTAATTATTTTATTCACTTTTTTTTCCTAGCATCACACCAACTTTTGCATGTTGTGTTTTATTTTTTTTTGCATTTCGATTAATGTTTTAAATGATAGACAAATAGCTTTGGATGATGTGTGTAGGTGGGACAAATAATGAAGTTTGCGCGCCACCGCCGCCGGCATCTTCGTTGATCTCGTGTATATTGATTTAACTGGAGGCTATTCGGAGTTTAAGACGCAAATTTGTTTACAACACAACATTTCCCATTCTCATTTTGCTTGAAACGAGTTTCGGTATTGAACCTGACTTGAACTAAGCTTGAGGTAATCCTATACCTACTTCCAGTGTCAAATGAGGAGGCTATGCCATTGAGTAAGTATAAAGTTGAACTTTTGAAAAATATCATTTAATTTCTTGTCAAAAGTCACAACACATATGTATGTATATATATAGGCTAGTTGAAGTTTAAGAGAAACTTACTGTCAACAGTCAAGGTTAGCTTCTTGTGAAGGATTAAAATATTTCTTAATTTTGTATACATAAGAGTTGTTGATTATACTTCAAAATCACTGAACACAGTGTCTTACATCATATTATTTATCAATTCTAGGAGGACTAAGCTTATTTCAGAATAACAGTTTTGGGAAGTATCTAAGGAAACAGATCTAATATAAGTACATACATATATGTATATCTATATATAGTGGGCAACTATCAGGTAGGTCATACTTATGTTTATTGTAAATTTCTCAAACACACACTACCTTGAATTCTAGAAGTCTTGTCAAAAATTCATTATTTAATTAATCCTCCAAATCCACAAAAAAACGAAGGTAAGGAGCTATTAAAAAAAATGTATAATTCCCTTAGGAGATTACAAATTCACACCTACCACACATTAAAATAAATTATCCTCCTTTTTTCTCCCTTACAATTATATGCCTCGGAATATACCTACAGCTAATTTGAATTCTTTTCAATTATACACGAATTCAAAATTCAACCTAACACTGAATCCCCAAATCAGCGAGTACACCCTTAAAATTTGTTGTCAGAAAAAACAAAAAGTTCAAAACTATTATCGTAATTAATCTATTCACTGGAGGCACATTTTGGTCTAAAAAATATTTCCATAGGACTAACCTCTAAACGAATTACCAGGATACTCTGTTTTTACAGGTATAAAGAGGCATTTGACATTAATTAGAAAACATATAATTAGCGTATAATCAGTTGGTGATAAAATATAGCTATGCACATGCATTATCGTATTTAGGAATAAAATAAATTCAGCACGGCCGTGCGTGTACAATATATAATAATTAACAACTTGGTTTTCTATAGGGACTTGGACTTGAAGTTGTGAAACATATTTCTTTAAAACGAATATAGGAAAAATTAAAATTTTAAAACCTGGTAAACTTAGCATGATAACTTTAGTCAAAATTGCTTTGGACTAGCCCCGAAATAACCCAATAATTTCCGTTACTATCTCATGAAAACAAATTTTAAAAAATTATTTGGAAAATTTTGGAATGCAATATTATTTGCAGTACCTACTTTATTATATCGATTATGATTGGATTTTGGAAGTGATTTATTCCTATTGAATATGGAAATTTTCGATTCATTCATTCCTACTCCATATTTTGCATATTCAAAAGTAATGGAACACTCCTTAAATCCAATCGAATGTTAGAAATGAATGTCAAATATTGTAGAAAGCATAAAAACAACAACAACTCATGTCGTTTTCGATTGGATTTTTGAACTGGTTAATTTTGATTCCAATCGAATATGAAAACAACAATCACTTTGACGTACCCCGCCGACGTGCTTAAAATTCATAGGGGGTGATTGCAGCGTTTAAAAGCAGTCATATAGACAAAAAGATTACACATAACCTACGATGTTATTAACCTTGTTCTATTACTTCCCAAAACTGCCCATTTCTACCACTTTTTAGTACAAAAGATAGTCAAAGTTCATATAAAAAAATAAAACTGATAGAATCTGGCAGTTTTGGGCAAGTAACCAAACAGAGCTATTGCCTGGGATCTTCTATTGCCACTGGTAATTTTAGTTGTTAAAATATGTATGTTAGTATAGAAATTACTACCGCTGTAAAATGTTTTTTTGGTCTTTAAAATCACTATTAAGACTCCCCCAAACCAACGCGAAACTGTCGCGGCGACGACGAAAACAATATCTGTTTTGTATTATGGCTCATTATCCATAATATTATGGATCATCCTGCGAAAATAAAACAGCCTCACAGTGGCGAGAAGCAGAAGCCTGTTAAATGTTGTTGTTAATTGTTATGTATTATAGAGCTCCCTATTACACGGATATTTAAAAACACGGATACACGTGTTCTTATAATATCCGTATTTGAATCCGTGTAATTCGTGTAATTCGTGTATCTGTGCATCCGTGCGTCCGTGTGTCCGTGTATCCGCGGTTTATCCGAAGATCCGTGTATTTTAAATAATCCAATCATCACTGGAGAGGACCAAATTTATGGGATTTTTTTGATAAAAATACGACAACGGCTTGGTAGTCGAATCTGTCAGTGGATTTAAATTTAAATTTAAATTTAAATTTAGAATTTTCTTTAAAAATCGATTTTTTTTTGGAAAATCACCAAAAATAAAAATCTATAATATCCATTATCCCTCAAAATTTTGAGCTTGTAAGCCCATGCGCGTAGTTAAGGGTGGGCAAGGGTGGGCAGCACCCACCCTGGAAATCGTACTGCCCACCCTAGAAAATCGACATTCGACAGTACTAACTTGTCATTCATTGTAAAGACAACAAAATTTATATTTTTCCTACATTAAGGTTTTTTACCAGCTGGTCGTCGCATTTTTCTCAAGGTAGTGTAAAAAAACGCAGACATAATAACAACGTATCACTATGTTCGTACGTATGTGTAATACGTGAAAACTAATTGCAAACACAATACCTACAAACAAACGGTAATTCGTTTATATGCAGGACCGAAAATCCGACCATAATCCAACTCGATCTTTCGTTCTTGCATATAAACCAGATATTATAAGTTATAGATAGGAAATAATATGGGGTGTCATTTAGGTTTTGCAGGAGTATGCGTTAAGAAAGGTATACTAGTCCAAAAATGTCATATCCACCACGCTCATCTATGTTTTCAGCTCTTACTGCAGCATACTACTGCATAGGTAAAGGATAACATAATTGTCAACTTCAAATGCTGTAGACGCTTTCCTGAAATTAAACATGATTACCTACTGCAGAAGATTTTATTAATAATTATAAAGATGTTTTTAAAGTTGATTGTGTAAGCACTGAGTGCTGGAGCTTTGATATTAAAAAATATGTTTCAACCGAAAAATTGCGAAACAAGCATCAAAAATTTAAAACAAAATGTTTCGAAAGACATGTTTCCAAACTTTTACAAACTTCTTCAGACAGCGTTAGCTCTTCCAGTGAGCTCCGCCAGCTGTGAAAGGAGTTTCTCAGCAGTGCGGCGAGAACAACAATTCTCCAAAATCGTTTCTCTAATGTATCACTACTTAATATTGAAAATGAAATAGTTAAAAATAAAATCACTTCCGAAAAAGTCCTGAACCAGTTCAGCCAAGAACATGTAAAATTAAAACTTAATTAAAAAACAAAAACTAATAAACAAAGTCTTTTTTTGTAAAATTTGGTTATTTTGTAAATCTTAATTTAGTGTATGCAACAAATTTTGATAAAATATACCTACCAATTCATTTTTAAATATCAACTTTTTTAGAAAACAACATTTTTGATTTAGCAGAGCATAGTGTGGTGTCACTTCGTATGAGAGTGAACTAACTCATTTATTACAACACTTATGGTTCTGACAAAAGCTCTATCTATAAAACCTAATGATTTTCTATTTAAATTAAATATTTTTGAAAGTATTTTTATAAATATTATTAAAAATAAAATTTAAAACTTGCGGTGGTATATCAACTGGCTGACTGCCCCCCCTAGACAAAATTCCTAACTACGCCAATGTGTAAGCCCATCCCTTGAAAAGATAAAAATCAAAAACCATTCCGTGTATTAAGAATCCGTGTAATAAAGATCCGTGTATGCTTAATATCCGGATACAAGGATATTAAGCAAATAAATACACGTGTTTTAAGAGAACAGATTTTTATTTGCGTGTAATAATTACACGGAGTCCGTGTGCCCGTGTTTTTCAAATACACGGAGTGAATCGTAGGTTCTATTATGTATAATGTTATTTGATTATCCATATAGATCATTTCTGATAATAGATAATAAAGAACGGATAATATCTGTGTTTTATTTCCCCCCAGATCCGAACCAGATTAGATTTGCTTACGAAAATACATGTATTACAAAAACAACACAAGATCCAACTTTGATTTGAATTTGGATTTCAAAATCCAATTTGAGCACACACCCTTAATGTGTAAATAATAAATGTCGTCAATAGTGTAAAGAAAAAATGACAACGAGTGTTTAGTAGCCTCTTGATTATTAGAAGTCGAATGTCGATACTTTGAAAACCAAAATAGAACTGGGGCCTATTTCACCAAACACTTTTCACTTTGCACTTTTACTTTGCAAATTTTGTTTCACCAAACGCAAACTTGCAAAGAGGAAATTATTGAATTGAAAAGTTTTCTTCTTTGCAAACTCTTTGCACTTTGCAAATTTTGTGAAACACCTTGCACTTTTACTTTGCAGGAAATTTTTTTTGCAAAGTTGCAAAGTGAAAAGTGTTTGGTGAAATAGGCCCCTGGTTTTTATTTATTTTTCAAACACTATTTATACTAAAATTTGTTTACATTCGATAAACAAACTTAATAAATTATTCTAGGAATTGTTCTTAAATTAAGTGAATATTATTATTTTAAAAACTGTCCAATATAGATATTATTATTTTTCACCTTTCATCTTTAAAAAAAACTCATTAAAAATCGTGCAGAAACCATTTTGACAAAGTCGAAACGTCAAAATTTATTGCCTCAGCGATGTAAATCAATAATTTACCTTTCATATTTGTCAAGCAATATTTCCATTGCCATTGCCAAAGCGTTTCCATTGGGAATATTCAAGGCAATGGCAATAAGCCAGGTAATTTGTTTCCTCATATATTGCCAATGGAGCCACTGGGTAACTAGCACAACAGGGACATGCAAGCATAGACAATGGTTGCGTATCCTAGATGAAAATTTAAAGATATTATATTACTCAGTATTCCATTGAACATTAGATTCGGAACCATAAACTAGCCATAATTACATTGTCATTGGAGCGGAATAAGGTTATTTACAAATTTCAAAAAAGTGTTTTCAACTCAAAATTTGGTAATTTCGTTGAAAGCTTATATTTCATTGGGTGTGTTCCTTTGGGCTACAACATCTACTGCCAAGAACAATTTTGACTGCAGTCAACATATACCTCTACTCTGTGGTCAAAATAGTTCAAAGCACTTCAATAATGTAGTTACAAACTGTATCCACGCAAGAAAATGACACCATCAGTAAAAAGAAATTACAATAGTAAATTATATTATTGTTTATGTCAACAAAAAATAATCTACACTCATCATCTACTGGGAAGTGCTAAATAGTATTTTGCAGTCCCATAATGGAAAACAACTGCTATGAATTTGATTTGGCCGTTAAACACTTGTTTCTGTTATTTTCTGTTTGAATTAATTTTGACATTTTCCATGGATTTCACTTCGAATGGATTCACCATTGGATGTGTTCGTAAGTTTTGCACACAATTTCCTACCGAATTTTTGTACACATTTGGTTTTAACTACCTCTTTTCGAAATGTGAATTTGTATGGGAAATAAGATGATTCGGAATCGAATTTGGAAATTATCAACGAAATTACATCTTTTTCCCTAATGAAAACGTAGTACGATTCAGATTCACATATCACAAGCTCTTGTGACAATTCCTTGTGGAGATTTTTGTGATTCAATAACATTTTTCGGATTCTCTTCTCCTATAATAATCGTGTTTCTTTGGGCTGCAGCATCTACTGCCAAGCTGCTTTCAAATACTTCTACTCTATGGTCAAAACACTTCAATAATGTAGTAACGAAATGAATCCTCGCAAGAAAGCGACACCTTCAGTAGAAGAAATTACATAGTAAATTATTGTTTTTGATGTTTTCTATAATTTAAAATAAAATACAAATACAAACTTGTTGCTTTCGTTTACATTGAGGTTAGATTTTTCTTTTGGCAAAAATTAAAGCGTTCCATTCATCATCTACTGGGAAGTACTATAAAGTTCTTTGCAAGGCCCAAAGGAACACACCTAATATAAGAAGATTTTCTACACTAGGAAATCTAATGTCGAATTTCTTTCAACAAAAGAATCGATTTGATTTTTTAAAACAATTTGACATTTTTAGAAATTTCAAATCTTGCAAGTGTGTGTGCAAATCGGTGTAAAATCTTTCTTGAATCTTGCAAGATTTGTTTTGACAGAAAAAAATCGAATTGTTCAGAAAAAAAATCGATTCGTTTAGAAAAAAATTCGATTCATTTGTTGAAAAGAATTTGACATAAGAAATAAATCCCTTCTTGTGACTTGTGAGTTGTGAGGTATCAATTGATGTTGGAGAGAATCGAAGTGTAAGTAAAAAAGGCAATTTTCAACAATAATGGCTTTTACGTATTTTTAGAAAGTGACAATCGATAGAAAATGTCTAAAGGTAGACATAATATTTACTTTGGATTTATGAATACCATATTTTATTATCTGCACTTATGGTTTATATAAATCATCCAATGAAAATTAAACAATACAGAGATCAGCGTCACAAAGGTGCGCATTGGGCCTTACTAATAACCAAACACTAATGTCGACTATTAGTAAAGTGCAAGGTTAAAATAAAGTGCGGAGTTTAAACGTTTAAACGGCATCCTACTAATAACATATTTAACAAATCGTTAACAAATCCTCACACTTTCTTTGAATCTACTACAATTTCCATCAAGATGTTGTCAAATAAAATATGTCAAACTTTCTTGGATTTACAATTTCATTAATTGCGCGTCAACAAAAACAAATATTTAGAAAAATGAGTTCAAGTAATGAAAGACATAAATTTATTCAAGGAAACTCGCAAAATTAAAGATGCAAAATTAAGAAGCGATCAACAAATGCGCGCGGGACTGGGTATATAGAACGCAATTTATAGGAAAGCACTTCTCATAAATTATATATTTTTCATTTATTTGTATGTCATAAATATGTATTAAGTAACAAAAAAGGATATGCTAAAAAAAAACTTTACGTAAAATAATCAGACATTTTATTTTAAAGGTAAAAAAAAAACAAAAAACTAAAAACAAAGAATCTTGAACTTGGTGTTCGATGGGTTCTTCTTTTCACAACACGCGTATCCGATCTGCGGGATGCATTTAGGAATTCCTTGATCTCATGAGTTTATTGTACCTACAGCTTAAAGATGGATTTCCATGTATTAAATTTTAACGTCTTGCTAGTGAATAACCTGGAGACTAAATTCGTTATTATATAGTATGCGAATGTTCTGTAATCTGGAGATTTTCGTTTAACTATTTACTAAATTTGATTATTAGTAAGGCCCAATTGTGTTTGAGAGAAGGATCTCGTTTTATTGTTATAATAGGCGTTTTTCTTTTTTAGCCCCGAGCGGGGCACAGAGCGGGCTCTGAGCGAATAGAGCTCACTCCGAACAGAGCGTGACCTGAGCGCACCGATCTATTTAAGAAACTCAATTGAGCACTGAAGTCTGAACTCTCATATCTGTCAAATTACATGAAAATTGTATGAATTTGCCGCGCTCAGCTTTGTGCTCGATGTGCTCGGTCCTTTTTTTTCCGAGCTCATCGAGCGAGTCCTGGTCGAGCTCTGAGCTAAAAAAGAAATGCAAGTTGAGAGCTCGGAGCGCTCCGAGACCCGAGTTAAAAAGTAATATAGTTTTCTTTTTGACAGCTCAGTGCCACGCTCGGGGCCAAAAAAGAAAAACGCCTAATGCATGCTATTTTGATAATCCATATGTATCAATTCTAACAAAAAAACGGTTAGGCGCACATGCAGTTTTTAGTTTCGAAACAGTTTGGTTTCTAAAATAAGTGCTGTCAGCTGTGGTGATTTTTTGCTAGGTTGCTTGTTATAGGATTGTCTGATGGCCAGTTGTACAATAGTGGTTCAGCCTCGGTTCAAGATTTTAATGGCCAGTTGTACAATAGTGGTTCAGCTTCGGTTCAAGATTTTAACTCACCGATTTTGGCGGATTAACTTACGTTCAACGGTAGTTCAAGTATGCAATTGGTTATAATCACACACTTGAACAGTAAACCATTGTTGAAACTCAATTAATCCGCCGAAATCGGTAGGTAAACATTTCTGAACCACGGCTTAAATACTTGTAGAAGCGTGGTTCAGCAACCACGTGTTGTTATTATTGTTTTTGTCGTCGCCAAGACAATCTCGCGTTGGTATGGGGTATCCTTAATTTTGTGATAGTTTTTCCGACTAGAAAACTTACAAAAATTATGCAGAAAGCTTAAATTTTGGTTTAAAAACCAATTTGTATACACTTTTTCAGAAAACAACTAGGCCAGCGGGAACAAAAATATTTTTGCTTTTGTAATTTTGCAAAAAGTGGCCAATGTAGTAAAGGCTTAACTACATAAGCCAAAAAGTACTGAAGTAGAAAAGTAAAAATATTTTTTTTACCGCTAGCGCCGTTGTTTTGTGAAAAAGAATACACAAATTTGTTTTTAAACCAAAATTTAAGCTTTCTGCATCATTTTTATAAGTTTTCCAGTCAGAAACACTATCCTAAAATGAGTTTGAAAATTTTCACTTTTTTACTTTTTCACTTTTTTGGCTTATGTAGTTAAGCCTTAAGGCTTATTAACCCTGTAAGTGCCTGTTTACATAGGCATTTTACTGAAGGGCGCATCCAGTGAGACAGGTAGATTTTATGTACGTAAAAGCGAGAAGGGTAGGTTCCACCCAAAATTCAACGATGCGCCAAATTCAAGTAATATTCTCGGGTGAAAAATGAAAGACTTTTTTGTTTGAGTGAGTTATTAATGAATTTTAAGGTTGTGAGATAGGGAAGGGTAGATTGAACTGAAAGGGTTTTTTCTTTATGTGTAGACACGATTTCAGTAAAACGACTTTCAGTAAAATTCCTATGTAAACAGGCACTAAGATCGGTATAATCCTGCATCAAATTACTTTTTTTTTTATTAACATCAAACTTTCCAAAAACAATTCATTAACCTTTCCTCAATAACTCAATAGCATACCTGTTTTATAAAATTCTCTCTACTTTAACGACGCCACCTACTGTCGAATCCCGATACCAAAAATTATAAACGCCAAACGCATTTCGTTTGTTTTCTTCTTCATTTTCGTTTGTTGGAATTTTTTTGCCCCGGCGACACTTTCAAGTGAAATTCGTTGTTGGCGCATTTTTTTCTCAATTTTAAATTATACCTACATAATATTAATTGAAAATAATTAATTCAGCAATTTCCAATTGTATTGAATAGTGAAAATAATAATTAACGGATCAAAACTTCGATTATATAAAACCGCGCTCCTCAAACAGCGCGTCCGAGTCTCTCAGTCCAGAGATAACCTTAAAATCCAAGAAGAAGAAAGAAAAACGATTGGAGCAATTAAAGTGGAACAAAACTTTGCGACGTTTCTTGCTTGTTCTTGTGCTTGTGTTTAGCTGGTGCTTGTGAAAAAGTGCAAATTCTTGTGAAGGCATTTGCCACTAAACTCAACCCAACGTTGCAGAAAATCTACAATCATTTCGCCCAAACGAAAACAAAGTTTCCATCGCATCCGAATGGAAGTGGACGCCACGATTCCGGATGAAAATGTCGACGATGATGGCGACTACATTGCCGCCATGAAATTGGCTGTATCAGAAGACGAAGAAGGCGGCGCGGGTGGGGGTGTGGGTGACGGTGGTGATGAGCCCGAGGATGGTGGGGACAGTTCCATGGATGCTGCCAACGCTACCAGCAAAACAAAATTCGAAAATGGTGGCTCTTCTGAAGCAGCAGGCAGCAGCAACAGCCTGGGCAATAGCAATAAACGTAAGTTGTACTATGAATTGCTGCAGCAACCAGAGACAGACGATCTCTTTGGCTTCGATGAGGAGACTGGTAAACCGACGTATGGCCCATTGGATGATGAACCAGTCCCCGAAATACCCGAAGAATCGGACTGCGCTGTTGGTCCGGCCAAGAAGAGTCGGCAGTCTATCGAAGAGAATGTAAGTAAAATGGAAGAAGTTGCCTGTGCGTCACCATCGCCTACACCATCGACGTCGACTGCAACGACTGTCGTTACCCCAGAGACTGTACCTGTCGCGGTCTCTCCAACTGTTCCGGTGGTGCCAGCTGCTCCGCCACCAACACCAGTGGCCGTCACCAACAAGTCGCGACTGCCAACAGATGATTTCTACAAGAAACCCTTCGAGTGCGGATGGAAGCGTGAGTTAGTATACCGCGCCAATCCCGAGGCCAGCAAGGATAAGGCCGACATTTACTTCATCGCCCCCTCGGGTAAGAAGACTCGCTCTAGAAACGAGATCTCAGCCCTTTTGGAGGGTGACCTAACTATCGAGCATTTTTGCTTTGCCAAGGAACCGCTGGGTGCCAGCCCCGAAAAAGAAATCGTACGCAGTGCAAAGCCAACAAATCGCCAAACGGCTGAGGTAAATACAAACAAATATGATTATTTTTGTTTTTACATTTGCAATATTTTATTTTAATATAAAAAAATCAATTTAATAATTATTTTTAATTTGAAGCCAATATCGATATTTTAAAGTCCCTCAAATTTGGAGGCCCTCAAAATAATAATGATGCAATTCCAACAATTCCTTCAACTTAAACAAAGCACTTATGTTAAAGTTTACGGGGCGAAGTAGCAAATACAATTTAAGTTCAACTTAATTATTTAAATTTTTATCAGCAAAGCTAGTTCAAATGCCGTTCGATAGATTCGTTAGGAAACACCATTTTTGCAAATGATACTTTCGCATTTATAATATTAGTAGAATATACATAAGTAGGGGATTCGGGAATGGCTGACCCCCACAAAGTAGTCAAGCATTATGAAAGTGGTGAAGGCTTGAGTGCAACAAAGCAAAGCAAAGCAATGTCTTTTCAGGTTTCTTTTGAACGTAATTCGTCAGTGGGATTCCTCACTTTTGTTGTAAACAAAACTGAGACTGATACCTAATTTTTGGATTCGCTTGTTCAATTATTTTGTATCACAGTTGATCAATTTATAAAAAACAGATGGAGAGTGCTTTTGACTTCTAAAGGACAAATCTTGTTCAGGTTTCTCCTTCTGCTCAGTGAACTGGCTAAATCTCTTGGATTATTGATAGATTTTATGACTGAAAAGTTTTTTTTTTTTTAATTTAATTTAAAATTATCAAAGTTGTACAAAAAGTAAAAAGACGCAGTATTGCAAAAAAAAAAAAATAAATAAATCAACAACAAATTGTTGTTTGTTTTATATCTGCAATCCAACAACAGATGCTTCTTATTAAGTGAAACAAAAAAGTCCAATTCTTTTAATATTAATAAGGATAACGTAAAAATGAAACTCAATACTGAAATCGTACAAACTCTTAGGGAGCATAAGAAAAAACTTTAAATATTAGCTGGAGTCGAACGGTTATTTAATTATTAAAGGCAGCTAATTATTACTTGCTTTAAAAAATTATGTATGTTATAAAATTACAGAAAAAAAGTTAACTTACATTAAACTGAAGTATTAACAGTTTGGTTAAACAAATTTTTATAATTATTCTGGAAAAAATTAAATAATTTAAACATTTTAAGTTTCACGTTGAGGAAAATATAAGATCTTGCAGAGTTCGCTCCTTCAAAAGTTGAACAAGCAATCAATTTTTTTTCCTTAGTATTTTCACAGCAAACTCAGAAATTTTGCTGAAGAATCCTGTTCATACAACTGGTATTGCTCAGGCTTACGAAATCTCATTTTACTAAAATTACCTTATAAGGGTTTTCTTTTTATAAAATAAACAATGCTAGAATTATGTAGCTTTAAATTGTTTTTTTTCTGTTTATGTTTCAATTTATCTGATTTAGCTTAAACTAGAATATTATAGTAAAAGCTACAAAAATATCAGGATTCCTTTATGACTGCCTAAAATTTTTTAGAATTCACTTAATTTATAGTTCGAATATGGACGAGTTATACGTGTAAGTGAACAGAGGATGCAGTTATTTTTGAGATATCTGAGTGAATCTTTCAGTTCTAGGACAAGATTTTGAAGTTAAACACGCACAGTATAGGCGATCAACAAAATTATAGAAGACGCTCACGTTCATATTCGATTTTCGTCGATTCGTAGGGACTACCATCGGATTGTCATTTTCCTCTCTTGAGGAATTTCTTTTAGCTTTGTAGTCTCTACCTTTTACAACCTCTGATTAAATGTACAGATATACTCTGTTCCAACTTCTTTTCATTTTGTACAAGCTTAATTATACATTATGTTTTTTTACTTAATGTTTTTTTTTGCCATAGGTGGTAAGCACTCCGTCCAATACAAGTAGTGGCAAACGTATTTCGAAACCTAAAGCACCAAAAGGAGCTTCTCCACCACCACAGGGATGGACAGCAACACGGGCGCTCAAGAATTCGTCATCTCTCAATTCAAATTCAAATGCAACAGCAGCTGGAAGCACTGTGTCAGTGGCATCACCTAAATCTACACCCAAGTCATCTAAAAACAGAAAGTAAGTTGATAAAATTTGTTTTATTGTTTTGTTTGCAGTTTTAATTCCCAAATACTTCCCATCCCTAAAAAAAATAATAATCCTTCCTCTGGACATGGACAAAAAAAACGAGATGTTATTCCTCATATCTCTTTCACTAATTCCTCTCTTAGATATATCCACTTTTGCCTGTGCCACATTTTTCTTTTTGTCCACACAAAACACATTTTCATTTCTTTAGAATCGGAGATGCGACAACGGCGGCGCAACCTTGCACGATACAGTGTGCCGCTGCTATGGGTTTGATTCCACATTTGCAGTGCATCAAGTGTCTATGTTTGTATCATCATGAGTGCGTTGGCTTGGATCGCAAAGATAATTTGTATCGGCTAGATACAGATGGAAGAGGAGCACAAGGCTACAATCGCAAGGATTATGTTTGTCAGGTAAGTAAAAGGACATGTTCTTGTGTTTGGATTTTCTGAATCGATAGTTTTTTTTTCTATTTAAGTCTATTGAACAGCATTTGTGAAAAATTGTAAGAAATTTCACGTTGCGAAACAGACTTACCATAATAAGTGACACAATTAGCCATTTCAAGTTTTCTGAGATCTCACAGGGCAATCTCTGTGAGCTTCAATGAGCAGGAGGAGAAATCTCATCAAGACCCGCTAGACTCCATCAATATTTTTGTAAATCTATCAACTGCGACAAAAAAATAATTGACCAAGCTCCAAAATTTATCAGCTTTTTGTCAGCGAAAATGAGGAATCTCACCGAGAAATAGCGTTCATATTTCTAAGATTGCTTAGATCTCGAAAGATCCTGAAAAAAGTGTGATCTGATTTAATAGAACGAAAACGATCTGACGATATCGTTTATAATACCTATCTCTACCACATCTGTAGAGAAACAAAGGGTCAATTATTGTTAAAACGATACGTTTGATCGTTTTCATTTTACGTAATTAGGGAGCTGAACTGGCTTAATGCACTACGTAGTAATAGTTTGACAGCTTATCATGTTCTGGCAACCATTAGTTGTTATTCTTTCAAATTAGATACAGTCAAACTTCGATAACTCGAACTACTATTATCCACAATAAAAGTTCGACTTATCAAGACTTCGAGTTATCCAAATTGATTATAAAAATTAAAACAATTAAACAATTAAACAATTCAAAATTTGAAATACATATGCATAATGCACACCACTTTTTGCGCTTTATTAAGTCTTATACGTTTTATATTAATGTACATAAGTTGTTACACCATACACAAAATTATTGCATGTATTTAGTTATTTGGGTCTGAGAGTAGTTTTTTTTTATTGTTTTTTTTTTTCAAGAAAAAGGATTCTAATTTTTTTAAAGCTGCATAAATTTCATCTGTTGTATCATCACACGTTTGCAAATATAAATTCAAATTGTCAAATGTGCTACAACATGCATCGAAGGCTGTTGAATGAATTCCTCTACCGAAGTCTCGTCTTCACTTTCTATATCAATTCAAGTTGGAAATTGATACATAGAATCTTTTACAAAAAACAACCGAGTAATTATGTAGATAAATTAAAGAATAATGCAAAAATATTGAAATGTTCACCGCATTAAATAAAAATTTTCTGTAGGTACTTATACAACTTCTAAATTTCTTAAACCTACTAATATTATGTGTGTATGAAGGTATCTCGTTTTCAAATGAAAATTCCCTTCAAAAATTCGAATTTCAAAAATGCATTTTTTCTCACTAAATGGGATTCCCCTAAAATGTTCGACTTAGTTGATGCATATGCCATATTTTTTGGTCGAGTTATAAAGAAAATCGAGTTATAAAAGTTCGAGTTATGAGGGAAAAAATGTATGAGAGTTGAACTCTAAACGCTCCTGCCACATAATTTTGTTCGAGTTATAAAAAAATCGAGTTATCGAAGTTCGAGTTATCGAAGTTTGACTGTAGTTATAAGAGTTTTCATTTACATGCCAAAAACTGCCAGATTCTACAATTTTTATTTTTTTAAATATGAACTTTGACAGTCTGGAAGAAATGGGCAATTTTGGAAGTAAACGAACAAGGTTTATGTTTTGCGATAGATTTTTTGGGCTTAACTGACAAAAATCGAAGTTTGTAAACAAAAAACCTTAGAATGGCGCTTGTACCATCTTTCAGGCATGTATAAGCAGTGGTACACAGATATAGTCTTATTTATAAACGTTTTCTAACTTTAGACAACTGTCCAACTTTGGAAAATGTGTTCAAAAACCTTGTTTATTGTTGTCTTGTAGCTGCCTAACTTAGACACAAGTGTAGATTGTCTTAACCGTAAATAATGTGATATCTGCTAAAGCAAGAATCCACCAACCCAATTTTTGGGTTAAAATCAACTTAACTCAACTTGTGAATTGATAAAAACATAGAAAAGAACAATTCATCTGGCTGAGCTCCTAAGGATAGAAATGTTTTCCGTTTTATGTTTATTAGCTATTATTTAGTATGCTCGAACATATTGTGATCTTACATAAGGATCCGGGATATTAGCAGTTCAATTGTGGAACACGTCTTTCTCTGAGATTCTACTTCTGCTAGTAATGTTGATTTCCATGTTGTTCTTGGTCTTTTAACCAGCCTGATGATTCCACTCAAAGAACTGAACCTCTTCAACTGGGTCTCTGTAGAATAATAAATAATAAAAAAAAGTTTGCTAGCTTAACTTAAATAAAATTCCACAAAGTAGGACAAGCATACATGCATACATTACTGATCTCAATTCCTTTCTGAAATCTCACACAATCTGTTGTTTATTTGGTGGGTTGGAAGGGATGTTTTACAATAAATTCTATGAAAATCTATTCCATTCGATGAAACCATTTTAAGATTACAAAAAAGTTTCCTTTCCACGTGAAGGTATTCATTTTTTTTGTCCGATGGGATATACACAGGACTGTGTTGAAAGGCATAAACATTTCAAAGATACTCAAGAGACGGGAACGGACAAACGTTGAAGAAAAGGTAATGGCATGGTCAGATGTCGCCGATTAAATCAATAGTACTAGTTTAACGCGTGATGGTCTACGACTCTACGCTAACAATAGAATCATTGATTCAAAACAGTTTTTGACGGCCTTAAGTCCTACAAAAATTTGGCATTTAGTCCCGGTGATCTCACTTGGAGTCATCAGTTGACTAGTGAGGGCCTTTGTCAATACACAATTTTTTGTTAATTTCAGTTCATCATACATAGATTTCGTGACGAATATCTAGTGTGAACTGAACTATATCCAACAAGACTAGAATACCTAATCATTAAATTGGAAGTTTTTATTTTTTGCTCGGGGCCATGGAATGTTTATATAAGAAGGTTTGTTTTAATAATTCAAATTCTATATACTATCTACTGAAATACAACATCCAAGTAGAAGGCTTAGCAATAGAATTCGAATATGATAAAAAGGTATTCATTTTCTTCAAATATTAGAAAAAAAAAACAAAAACCGATCAAAAATGTAATAAAGAAAAGTAGCTCTATAGATATTCCTCTCTTTTTTTAATACAAAAAATTGATAACACTAAATAAATCAAAAAGTAAAAGAAAAGTCCAAGCGCCATTTGAGAAAAATTAAACAAACAAGATCTTTTGTCCCATAGTACACATAAGGTAAATAAGGTCTTTTGTCACAAATATTTTTTTCGGTAAAGAATTTTGTGATGAGGAATACCTTTTACATAGTCATACCAATATTTGATTAATTAGCGCCATTTAATAAGAACCTTTGAGAGTCATGGTAAAGATATAAGCCACTATGAACAAAAGGGGCTTAGTGGCGTTTTTAACCTTTTGTAAAAAACATTTGAATCAATAGCGATTTTCACCATAATGAAAGAAAAAAGATCATAATACTCTTAATGTTCAAAATTTTCTAACTGCTTTCGAGAGATTATCGACTAAATTTTTGTTTTTTTACATTTTATAAGCCATTAAAATTATTTTATTTTTCAGTCTTGCGTTTCGCCAGTGAATACAACAATTTTTAAAGAGAACAATGCAATTCCTAAAGAACCAGATATGCAAATTCTGTTAGCAGCACTTTCCCAGCCGCCTCCACCTCCTCCTCCACTGCCTGCTCCCGCACCTATTGCCACTCCTCCTCTCAGAGCTCCATCTCCAAAACCAATAGCTGCACAAGTTATTGCTCCTGCAGCAGTAACAACAACTGCTGCTCTTGTACCGGATTCAAAACCAAAATTCACACTACCTGAGCCTACTGCTGCTCCAGATCTACCGCAGACAATTGCCGTTATTAAAGGAAAAAAATACGTTGTCGTTAAGAAGCCTTTAATTCAGCGAACCACAGCCGCTGCTGAGTGAGTAGAATGTATAGTGTCACAGGATATGTTTATATATATTTTCAAAACCATATTATCGACCACCATACACCAAAAACGAAAACCTTATTATTATTTTTATTATATGTCCATGTCCCTAACTTCCACTAACAAATTAAATTTCTACACATTTCTGCACTTGCTTTATTTAACATGATCAATTAAATATTCGATTTTTTTTTTAATTGTTTACTTTTTCCAGAAACAACACTGTTGAAGCTATGCCTGAAAATGATGTTAATACAAATGAACGTTCCAAACGAAATAACACGTCGAATGTTCACAGAAAACAGCACACTGCAGTAGGTACTTCAACACAAGCCGTAACAACAGCTACAGCAGCAGTACAGAGCTCACCACCTGGAAATAGTACTGCCCAACCAACAAACAGGGAACCGTCTTCACTATCTGCAGCTGCATCGCTGACGTTTGCATCGAATTTCTTTGCAAATGTCTCTGTAGGATATGGTGCTATTCTACATATACTGAAGTATCTTAAAATCCATGTAAGTTTTTTTGTTTTTTATACGCAATTGTACATTTAAAAGCATTTCCCTCATGTCTCATATCCCATTGTTTATGGATTTTTGTGATTTATTCGGCCGAAATTGTGAAACAAATTATTTCATCAATCGATCATCCCCTAAATTTTTAAGCAACTTTTACAATTTAAATCAATTTAATTTTAGGAACGCCCTCGAGCTGCTTCTGTTTGCAAAATTTGGAATCTTGTAGCAAAAGATCGTTCGCTCTGGCAAACTGTGAGAATGAAAAACTCAAAGGTTGGTAATTGGGCTGGTTTTACAGCTGCCCTCCGACGAGGAGAAACCAAGCATTTAGATCTGCGAAAGCTTTTATTATCCAGCACCAAATTAGAAGAAACTTGGTCTGAGTTTTGCAAACACATCGGGATGGTGCCCTCGCTAGAACACATTGATATGTGCCGTTGCTCGGCCAAGGTAGTAGAGAGCATTTTCCTGACAAATCCTAACCTGACGATCTTAAGTGCTTTGGCGATAAACAATGAGAGTTTAAATTTGATAAATCTAGACAATCTGGTGATGTTACAAGAGCTGCGTCTACGCACATTAGACAAGTGTACACTTGAAGGAGACCTATCACCGCTACGCTCTTTAACAAATCTTCGGCATCTGTCATTAACATCAATTCGGGATTTGGGAACCAAGGGAATTGAAGTTGTGGGTGAATTGAATAGTCTTGTTTCACTTGAATTGGGAGATTGCAATGACTTTGACTCGCGCTTCACCGATAGTGTTCTTCCCAAATTGTCGAACTTGGAGCGTCTGCGATTAGAAATTGGTCAGGAACAGTGTCGTACTTTGGACATTTTAGATTCTGTAGCTAAGCTGGAAAATCTTAGCCAACTTGAGTTTGTAAATTTTGACATAAAGCCCGGCTTTGATGATAAACTAGCACAGTGCACAAATATTCTGAAGCTCTTGATCATCCCCACATATATCTCACAATCAGCCACCACTAATAACATTGTGCTTAATGCAGTTTTAAAACTTCAAGACACCCTAGAAGTGTTTACATGGGGCGTAACTGTTGAGCTGCTTCGTGTCACAGCACTCTATGTGGACCAATGTGAAGACTCTACACGAAAAGAACGTCACCACTTCGATGAATGCATTCCCGTACTGAAGCCAGTGCCCGGCTCGGCTGCTGCAGATACCCCTGGTGATGAACCCAGTCCCGGAGCAAATGCTGTCCCACAAATCGAGATCCTCCCGCTGGATAAAGTTGAGGAGATCCTGAGAGACAATCTTGCAACTACGAAATTCACAATAGTGAAAGTGCCCTACCATGCCACATGGAAACAGCAACTTGTAGAATAGTGCTGAATATTTTGAGGGCTCATCTTCCTCTTAACATATCCAGAGATGTGCGACAGAATGAATTAATTAATTTCTCTTTTTTGTCATTTTTTTTTTTTAATAATTATGCTTGTAAGCTAAATGAGTAGGAGGACTTTTTAGACCACGATTTGTGATCGTTTTGGTTGATGTTGGCAAATATCAACCCAAGGATTCCATTTTGTTTACATTAATCAATGCTTTTTTTTTACTTATATTTTATTATTATGATCATGTATTTCAATTTTTTTGTTTCGAAACAAACACACAGCAATATTGAGAGAACCAACTAATGAATTTGGTTTCGTTTTTTTTTTTTTTAGTTTTTGTGTTTCTTTCGGTATAAGAGTTAATAAAGTAAAATAATAAACAAATAAATAAAAAAAAAAACAACAACAATTAAGCGTTATAGAGTATATGAATATTATAATATTAAAATATTGTAGAACGCAATACAATGAGAAAAAGAGCTAAACTTAATCGAAAAATAAAGGAGATTTAATTATCTTATAATGAATGAAGTTTTATTATCATGATTATGAATTATAATAATAATAATATTTTGTGTATCTACCTATTTCACATTTTGATCTATAGATGATATTAATATAGAATAAATAAAATTTACTTATCGAAAAAGAAAATTATTTTTTGCACCGATCTTGATGAAAAATATTGCCATTAGTTATCGTTGAAATTATCTCTTCATCGTTAAAATGCGTTTACGTTTGTCCATATTATAATGGAAAACGATTTAGTTTAACAATACTCGTTTTTTTTTTTTACGACTGATATTTGTATTTCTTTTTCAATTTTTGACAGTCATGATTTTGTTTGTGCTTTAAAGAAATGTTTTTTTTCGGTTTCGTTAGGCAACATCTTTATAACGCTTCTCTAGTTTTAAGTAATCGATAATAATTGTTGTGACTATCTTTTTCTTCGATATCGTTTATTTTCCCCAGAAGGGTATCAGTTGGCTGAGAATCACCCACGTGTATGTTTTGTTAAAAAAGCATTGTTTATATTTGTTTTTCAAATTAAAAAAAATAATATTTTAGTTTTCGAAGCAAAGAATAACCAAAGAATTCCCTCGCCAATCTAAAAGGCCTTTAGGTTTCATGTTTAATAAATACATTTAAGGAGTTGCCTAAGGATGAAATCGTTTTTTGATTTTATCATTAGCCGTGTTTTGGTGAGAATATATAGCTCAGTGAAGTAAAACAAACTATGTACTTTTATGAAGTACGATTTGACTGGAGAAAAAAAGTTAATGTAAAGCCAATAGATTTTTGTTGTTGTATCTCATTTAAGTTTTGACTGACTGTGTTGCAGTTTCTCACCAAAACACGCCTATTGTTACTTATTTAAAGTGGCGCTACAGTCCTGAGTGGAACAGGGCCTCAACCACCAAGCTTCTTCCAGCCAGCTCGGTCCTTAGCTAACTGCCTCCAGTTTCGCACGCCAGGTTGGTTAAGGTCCCCTTCCACTTGCGTGCGCCATCTGAGTCGCGGTCTTTCTCTACTGCGCCGTCCCTCGGGGTTAGATTCAAAGACTTTTCGGGCCTGAGCTTTGGTGTCCATTCGCTCTATCTATGACCCAGCCACCTTAGCCGTTGACTTTTTACCTTTTTGGCTAGGTCGGTGTCGCTCTACAACTGTATCATTTTTCGGGATTAACAAAAAAAAAAAAAACAATTATTCCCTTCTTATTTTTCACCACATTCAATAGGTGATAATTATTTTGTTTGAAAATAGAATAATGAAGACTTCGTTTAATTTTCAATCGAACTGGATATACTTGCATAGGAACTAGATGTAATTTCTTTTGTTTCTTGCTCTGAATACGTGACTTCAGGAAAAGAATCATTTTCCATCGCACGATTCCAGCAGTAATTCCCATACTAATAATGCCATATTACCTGTATACACTCGTATCAAATGGTAACTTAACAGTTCACCATTCAATTATTATGATTATTGCAAATGATTTCTTGTGCCTGATGTAGATGGATGGACTCATTTCGAGATGCTTTGTAATAAACTGGATTAGATATTAAAATTTCGATACGACTTGAATTTCCGCAAACATGGAAAGTGTAGCTAATACTGGTATACTAAAATGTATAACTCAATTAGGTTTACCTAGAAAATTGGTACAACAACGAATAAATAAAATATAAAAAAAAGATCTTGTCAGAAGTGGGATTCGAACCCACGCCCACAGAGTGGACTGCGACCTGAACGCAGCGCCTTAGACCACTCGGCCATCCTGACTAGTTGGGACCTGCTTGCAAAACATGCCATTTCAAAAGAACAACCAGAAATTAAACAGACATTTTATTTATCAGTTCTATTTCTGGTATTCGATTCGATCAAAATTCATTATTCACGCGAATTAGTTTTGTATACAATTCGAGTGCAATACATTATCTCTTTATAGCATATTTTACATTTTCAAGGGCAACTGTTTTTTGTTTGATTTAATTTTATTTTGATTTATAGGTAAGCGTTTTGTGTTTGATTTTGGAAAAAATAAAACGAAATCAGACATTCATGTACCTAGACAATAAGCCGAAAATAACGATGTAGGTAATTACATAAGCCCTACAGAATGAAAGTTAAGCCAATAAAAAGAACCGTTCCTAATTTTAAAGAGAAAACATTTTCTGAGTTTAAGCAACGTTCTGAGTTTTTTAATGGCTGCCTATAGGAAGTACAGAATTGACAAATGGGTTAGTTTAACAGTTTTGCAAATTGGTCGGCTGATTTCAGATGAAGTCTTAACATCAATTCCTGCTGAAGTTGATTTTCTTAGCCGATAATGAAAGCTTCGGTTTTAGCAGAAGTTATTTTCATCGTCACTGCGAATTCTATAACATATTAATTTAACTACGATATCCGGTTCATTCCAACGCATTTCACCATAACTGCACGTCTCTTTTATATAAAATTAAAAAAATTGAGAGGGTATTTCGTGCCACTTTGGTAGCACTACTAGAACTTCCTCCCGCATTCAACGTTCTTACTTTTAAGCCATTATAAAAGTCGTCCGTCTCTATTTATGACTATCAACTTACTGATCAAAAGGAAATTCATACCTATCACATCAATGAAAGGAGGTCGAAATCTGATATTGCCTTATAGTACGGACTGGACAAGAGTATACGAGTGCAACTGGAAGCTTTTCACTTAAAGCTAGGTATATGAGAGTGAATGCAAAAATGACTTACATACCTATGTCCAGCAATATTATAGTGACTCATCAACCTACTGAACTGGTATGAACAAATGTGTAACAAATTGTGGGCCTAGGGCGTGGGAGAAATTCCAAAAATCAAGAAAACGATCGGACAAGAGATACCTAGATGCATTTCAAAATTTGCAAAACCAGCAGCGGGCAGCAGCATAAGGTCTATGGCAAGAGTAATAATTGTGGTATGTATGAATATACTTTCTCGATATAATATAATCGTAGTTAGTGATTTGATGCATTGTAAAAAATAAACTGCGAACAACTACTATCAAATATCACTGTTTGTTGCAGAGAAAAATATACGTAAGTAGGTAGTTAGTAGGTACATGAACTTTCATTGCGAATTGTGGTTACAAATGAAAATGGAACTCCATGGAGATGAATTAAGATAGGTATACAATGTGACTAAATTTAAGGAAATTACAGGGTGATTTATTCAAGATCCAAAAAAAAACAATAAACGTATAGATTTGCGCGTTTTTCATTGGACATCTGGAAGCGTCCGGAATATTAAAAAAAAACTCTCCTGAAAACGTTCCATTGGGAAAAAAAATCGTCAACCGAAGTTTCTGAGAAGAAAAATTTCGCTTCTTGATTTCAAATCAGAATGCATTCAAGAAGCACTAATGATTGATCATTTAAACGCAAGAATAAAGCTTCAAGATTTTTTGAAGAATTAAAAAATTTAAATAAAATATGTTTTTACGTGTGTGCATAGTGTAACGGAAAAAATTACCCAAGTGAAGAAAAATGTAGGGTGTCAACATCAAAAAATCGTGCCAATTTTTCATTTTCACACTTCAAATTGATTTTTAGATCTTTTGTGAAAATAGAGAAAATGTTTAAATAATTGTATGTACATAGTACATACTTACCTACCTGCCAGCTTTAAGTGAATGAAAAAAGGTTCACAAAACGTTCGATTTCAAATATTATGGCGAATTCCTTTCAACCGAAAAATCGATTTTATTTCTAAAAAGATTCGAATTTTTCTGTCGTTGAAAGGAATACGAAAAGAATCGATTTTTTTTATAATTGTTTGTGTGGCAATTTGGAAGTAAAATGTCAAAAAAATATTCAATTTATTTACATATTTATTTATTCATCTGTCGATTAATTCTATCAGATTACCAATATCTTAAATTATAAAATTGACGATACAAAATAATAATAATTAATAATATTAATATTATTATGATTATTAATTGAAAAACAACGCACAATGATTTAATATAAAATTCACCGAAAATTCGTTGCAACCAAAAACACAATTTGTTTTCTTAAAACACCGCGACATTCAATTTGACATTTTAGAAATTTCAAATTTTGCTAGTGTGCACACACAATCGGTGTAAAATCTTTCTTGAATCTTGCTAAATTATAGCAAGTTTTGTTTTGACAGAAAAAAATCGATTCTCTTAGAATAAAATTCGATTCTTTTGTTGAAAGGAATTCGATTGATTATTTCACTTAAGCGGATTTTTTCATTCAAGAGAATCCCGCTTAAGTAAAAAAAATTTCAGTTAAGCGGGAAAGTAAACAAAAATTGCACTTAGGTAAGGGGATTTAAAAATTCCATTGAGTGAAAATTTAAAGCTATAAAAATAGAATTTATCTTTTGGAGTTGCCTTAAAAAGAATAGTTTGAATATCCAACAACGATTTAATACTACAAAAATAATTTATTGAACAACAATATGCCTGTTTGGTAACTTTTTTCAACAACTTTCCCAAAACCTTTTGACAGAAAATTGTGAAACTTTGTGCAAATCTTACGTCACCAAACAGACCTTATTTAATTTTTCACTTAGGACATTTTTTTAAATGAAAATATAAAATTTAACTGAAAATATGTGTCAGGTATCCGGTTTTTTTAGGTGTTTTATAGGTCGACAAATAGGTAGGTGCTCGGAAATGAAAAAAAGTGTTTCAGACAAGCGGGTTTATCTTAAGCGGGTTTTACTGTACCTATGTAGATCGAGATCGAATAAACTGCCAGAGTGACATGAGTTGTGGGGCAATCATTTTGTTGTGGATTTGCTTTTTGAAATAGAAATGAATAGAAAAATTGAAAGATAACAAATAGAAATAGAAAAGGAAAACGCTTTGTTGTTTTAGTTCATTTTTAAAACTAATTTAAAACACATTTTATGTTTTAATTATTGAGCACATACCTACATATAGCTTCTTGTTTTTTGCGTTTAATGTCAACAAAACAATTTAAAGCCCTCTGGCGTTTTTTGAAAACCGAAACACCCAGGTTTTTTTTTGACAATTCTTGGAGTTGTGAAGAAAACCTTGGTCAACCCTGGGTAAAGTTCAACGAACGAAACTATAGTAGGACATTTTTGATCTGTTTGGTAACGTGAAATTTCTTGCGAATTTGCACAAATTTTCACAAAATTTCACAATTTGCTGTCAAAACCCATAGACAAAAACTAAGTTTTTGGGAAATTTGTTGGAAAAAAAGTAACCAAACAGGCATTTTATGTCTGTTTATTGACTGCAACTTCTTGGTACAGTTTACTATTTGTCAAAAATTTCTACGGGATTTGACAGTTAATTGTGCTATGTTGCACGACATTACATGTTACCAAACACACATATTGTCGCTTCGTTTACCTATCGATTCAGCTCGATTTAATTCAATTAGAAAACATTTTATTTAAACATTATGTAAACCTTCTTCGGAACTTGAAGAAACCCAAAGTTATTTAAGTACCTAGGCATCTTTATTATAAATTATTTTGATAAAACTTGAAATATGAATAACTTATTAATTATTATTCAATAATAACATGTAACATTTTAAATATTTACCTTACATTTTTGGGCGTTTTAGTACCTATTTTATTTATTTTTGAGACATTTTCAATCGTTAGCATATTTTAATAAACTGGTACCTATAGCTAAAGGTATGTGCGTTTATGTATAATTTGCCCTAATTTTTTCCCCATCCGCATACCTCTCAATACTAAACCATCATTAGGTATAACCTTTATCATTATTTATGTAGGTACCTATCAACCAACCTACAACAAATTTGAATCTAAATTTAGTTTTACTTGATGAATTCATAATTGCTCTTTTAAAGTTATCTACCTATAAAAAAACTAACAATATAATATGTATTTCAGTAAAAATAGCATTAGGTATTACATTTTTTAAAGTAGGTAGGTAGGTTAGGTACCTAGGAATCCCCTTTAAATTTAAATTTAAATAACATAGGTACAATTCGAATTGGCAATGTAGTTCTTTTCTTTTTTAAGAAAGAAGATTGCACCTATTGGAAGTAGGTACGTTAAACGGTAGCGCTAAAAGACATTCAAATTTCAAATTGTCGCAATATGGTAAAGGTAAGTACCTACAGTTAACTGTACCTGTAATTATATAAAATCATTAATCAAGATTTTGAATTTCAGAATACAAACTCTGGATTTGCTTGGAAAAGACATAACTTGAATTGCACTCAAGAAGCTCTTTCCAATATCTACTACTTATCACTCAGTCCGTTGTCTCAAATCGTCGTCGAGATCGAGATTCGAGACTCCCTTTACAAAAACGTTAACAGAACAAAAATATTCAACAGAATAACATCAACACAACAAGCAGACGAATTACCCAACAAAAGAACTCCTAAAAAACTAACAACAAATTTGTTAATAGAAAGGAATAAAAAAAAAGAGAAAATAATAATTTTATTTACGACAAAACAAAAGTAAGCAAGCAAACCACGAAGAGTGAAAATTAAAAGAAATGAAGAAATCCACAATAGCAACTCAACTCAAACCTCATGCAACCGTATGTGATTGAAGCGAACACCGAACAGCGCACTAAAATTGGAAACAGTCGATTGTTGGACGTTGAATTGAATGAAGCGTTATTCTGCGCTCAAAAAAATATTTGAATATCCCTCAAATCCCATTCATCCCACGCTTCGCAAAGTATCGTATCGCGCGCAGGTTCATCTACCTAATTTGGAACGATTTTCAACTCTTCTTTTCTGTGTGTGGTGTTATTCTTGTTCGCATTTAATAACGGACTCGTGAATTTGTAATTTACATAAATAACGGTAAAATATTTTCATTCGCGAAGTGCATAAAAGAAGTAGGTAGTGTCGTGTCTCGTGTGTGTGTTTTGATTTTGACTTGAGTGAGTGTTTATTCTTCTTGAGAGAGAATACTCTTCAAAAGCTGGACAATTCAAAGTACCTACCGGGTATCATTATCTTTCATCTGACAAAAGACATCCGTGTAAACGGGAAGCTTAGCATCAAATCCAGAACCGCGGCTTTAACCGATTCGAACCAGAGAAGATCAAGGAAGACAAAATAGAAACTATGAGGCAGATCGGCATTAGTGAGGTGAGTTGTATTGTAACTTCTTTTTATTTATATTTTTGCTTAATTGTGCATCAACGAGATAGAGAACGAGTTTTGAATTTCTTCGATTGATTTCATGTCGGCGATGCTGGCTGATATGCTGCAAAAAAAAAATAATTGTAACCAATACTTTATGGACCACGGGCTGATAGATGCGATTGATGGTTCGGTGAGAAGCTAGCGTGGCGATATGTTTTATTTTTTTTTTGTATTGTTGTTTAAAACGTGATGCAGTGGCATATTAATTAGCATTGAAGTGGGAATCAAGAAAAAGTTGCCACTTCAAATCTATCGTTTGTGTCCGAAGTTAATTTAATGAAGACATTTTTGAGATTCTTTAAAGAAGATGTATACCGGAATAAAATTAACTAACTACCTACCTATCTAATGATTTTATGATTTGAAGAGAATTTATTATCAAGTTAGTCCTGACTTTTGAAAAACTCTTTCAGGCTCTTATCGTAGAGATAAATAGTAATTTTGCTACAACAATCGGGATATGATTCTAATCACGACTTAAGTGAAGTTTTTCTCACTTAAAAGTGGAATAATTTATCAATCCAATGGTCATTTGTTTCTTTTTATTTTTAAATTGAAGAAAACTGTACCTGAAAAATAATTATGATTCCATTTGCATCTTTCAATTCAGTTAAGTAGATTCTAATTTTTTTTAAATATTCCAAAATGCATTTTCTGCTTTATCTTAAAGTCTTTTCACATTTTCTATTGGTCCACCAGTAGCCTTCTTGTCCTGTCAAACTTACAGTTGGTTTTCTGAAAAGAGGGGAAATACTTCTAGATTTCATTTAAGAAACGAAACCAGAAGGCTTAGGGACGCTTTTGGCTGCATAGTGTACCTATAATAGGTTTGTATAGCTGAAAAAGAAATGTCAGTGGGGCGTATTAAAAGTTAAGTCAATTCCAACTTCTTTGAAAGATAAAGCTATATATGTATGTACATAATATTTACTTGCATTCTCTTGTGTTGAACCAGTAACACTTTCCTTAGAAATACACCATGTGTTCTCGCTCCATTATACCTATTTCATAAATACAACATGGTCTCTTTAGCCCTTTCTTTTTTAAAGTGGTCTAGGTCCCTTTATCGAAAATTGGTTAAGTTTATAATGATAAAATTAATTGCAATATATACACTAATCGCATCTCCTTATAAAAAGAGTGATACCGTTAAATTGCAGTTATGTTAGAATAGGTAATAATTAACTTGAATTTTTTTAAAATGGACATTTGCCTTATGCTATACATACATACACATGTATGTACCTACCTAGGGTAAAATGTTTTTTTTTTATTATTTCCAAGGGGTTTATGATCGAAAATTTTGATCCAAGCTTCCTGGTGGTATCCTAACTAAAGCTAAGTACAGACGATTGTCAGATCTTACAATATTGTCAGAAATGTCAGTGGTCTGACAATAGCTAACATTAGGTGACAATTGACTATTCTTACAATGAAAAATTGTCCGTTCACACTGTTAGTAGATTTATTCCCAATTTGATTGTCAGCGATTTTTTTTATCTCTCTTTAACCAACTCATTGACATTTCGAACAATGAAGAAATTGTCAGCAATTATTTTCAATTAAAACATTTGACAATGACAAATGAGTCTGACAATGTCCTAATCGACTGACAATGATAAAAATTGTGGGTTCAGACGATTGTAAGATACCTGACCATTTTTGGCCAGATTGTCGTCTGACAATATTTTCAGACAAAATTGTGTGTTCAGACGATTGTAAGACATTTGGAACGGTTTTTTCACTGACAGATCTGACAATATTGTAAGATCTGACAATAGTCTGTACTTAGAGCTTAAGGCAATTAAATTCGTATTTACCCAATGAATTGCAAAAGTTAAACCTTAAGTAATGTTAAACTTATCAGTTTTTTTCTTATATCTAAAATCCGTTTAAGGGTAACTAATTAGAACTTTACTCAGACATTGTGAAACAAACCCTAAATATTGTAAAATTATTAATTACAGGTATTTTTTAATAAAATATGTATCGCTTAAATATTTTAGGTAACAATAATTCAATATGAATCAAATCACTAATATGCAGTTCAATTTGAGGAACTAAGTAGGTAATCACGTAAATAATTTTCCAAAAATTATTATCTTTTTAATACTCTAATTTTATGCTTAATAAATTTAATATTTATTCGGAAGATATTCATATAGATTATGGAGTAAGTTATACTTTATTCCAAGTGATTTTCAGTACATGGTTCTCCTTTTTCTTATTTTCACGACAGATAAAGAGAAAAGAGAGCTCTGCACTGCGGATCCAGTATTTCGGATTCAATAATCGACATGATTGTTGTTGAAGTCTCCGCAAAGAGTTACCGTATTTTGTCGTAAATAAAGCAAAATTATCGAAAAAAAAGAGTGTGCGTACTTATGTACACGCGCTAGAAGTAAAACTTCTTTCACGACAACAGGGCAAGTATTTTTCAAGTCCTACCACTCAGAGCACCCGATTTGAATCTCAGAACCGTTGCAAAATCGTGACGCTGAATTTTGTAATTCGTGACGGGAATTTGTATGTCGGTTTGACATGTCACTGACAGCTCCATAGAAAAATTTTGTACCCCCATGCCGCATGAAGTAAAACTTCAAAAACACACAGTCGGATTCAGCACAATTCAGGGATTTAGTCAGCTAAGTTTTAACGTTTCTGACTTTTTACTGGTACCTGAAGTTAACTTAAACTTGGGAAGATTTTTTGGCAATGAGAGATTTATAAAAATTAATAAAATATGTACATACCTACAAACAAATTATTTTTTGATTTTTAATGTCGATAAGACTTAAACTTCTTCTTCTAAAACGATGCTCAGTGAACTGTCTCAACTCAAGGGCGCACCTTTTTACTTTGTCTTATTTTCTGGTGTTGCTTTTACACTCTATCATTTTTATTTTGGAATTATTAAGATAACTTAAGCTAAACGGCAATGATTGAGGTCAAAATAAAAACCCAATGTTGAAAAATGGATACGAAAAAAGAATACTATTCTGAGATCAGGTTAAAAAGATTTGAAATAAATACAATTCTTTTCATTAATCTGAAGTGATGTCATTGTCAATGTTTTAACCAACGAAGGTATTCTTCTTTATAGTTAAGAATAATAAATGTGGAGTTTCGATTCCAAAAAAAACCGCCTATTTTCAGTTTAAGGTAGATTTATAAGGTTTTCTTATGAGGCTGGCCGACGTTTTGTGACTTGTCAAAAACATATAAACACAACTATTATTTTAAATGAAACCTTCAATCCCGCAACTCTTAAAATACATTAACACAGTCTTATTTTAAATTTCATCATTATCAACAGCTAGTCTCATAGTGAATCATATAATAATCGACAAGATATAGTTTAAATACGCACGGTAGCAGTGTGTCGCGGCATTCTTTTATTTAATCTTATGAGAATAATTATACTTATTGATAAATATGAATGTTTGTATGTACAACGTACGTATAAGGGAAGATTGCAAAACTATATCTTGATCTAGATCTTAAGTTTTGAAATAAAGCAATAGCTTCTAAGCTGCTTTAGTCATTGTTATCTTTTTATAAATGGGAAGATAAGATAAGATATACAATAATATACCTACACATGTGAGATGTTGGTTTGTTAATTGTTTTGTAATAAAGTATTTTACATATTTAAAAAAGAAAATTACATTTATTAAGGTTAACATTTCAAGGTAAATTTTGTCGGCACAGAGAGATTCCGAACTGAATGGTACAATATTTGATGGCTGTTTGACTTTGGGTATAGAATTGTACGTAAAACATTAGTCTTCTGTTTTCGTAAAGAGGAAAATCTTAGCTTTAATTTTATACCCCATTTATGGAAGTCCCTACATAGAATAGATAAGTCTTAGCTCAAAATCTATCCAGAAATGTGCTTTTTCTAAAGGTGTTTTTGAATGGTAATCCGGAAGAGAAAAGCCAATAAAACACTTTAAACAGATCTTATGGATTCTGAGGTGTTAGTGCTTATTGTTTTGATTCTGAATTCAAATCCAGAAGCATTTTCTCTATCTATCGAGAAGAACTGTCATTTTGTGGGGTTCAGTCTCAGAAGGCTTCTGGGCGACCAATCGAAAACGCCAAAAGCATTCTGAAAAGGCTTCTCCGACAAGCTGTTTTGTTATTTTTTTTTGTTATATACCTTCCTACTGTCAAATCTTTGTCGAAGAGAGCTTAAAGCAAGCAGCTAACTTAAGGTAGAACTATAATAGTCGGATGCCGACGTAAGTGGTCGTACGAAACGAAACGAATACAAAGAATTCATATGACGATTTTATTCATGGAAACAAATAAACAAAAAAAAATTCTTTATTCCTTTACTTTTTTGATCGGGTTAAGTAAAGAACCATAAAGTTTGCTTTTTCCAAAACAAACCTTATTTTTACCTTTTTTTTTTCTTCCCACGCGAACTGTAAACCATGCTTTTTCTGAGATATGTACATAAATGTAATTTTGTCCCTTTCACCGCACAAAATCACAGACCTTTTGATTCCAAATGAAGTACCTACCCTTTATAGGAAATGTTGACAATACATAAAAAATAAAGCTCTTCACCAAAATTCAGCTTTGTCGGAATTTTTCAGTGTTATTTTCCTGGGCTATATGACTTTGCAAAAATTCTTACATTTTTACTCATTTCAAATTAAATTGCAGGTGCTACTATCGATGTGGGGATTTTCCAAAGTTTTGCAATTTGAACTGACATTTCAAACCTCGAATCTTCGATAGTTTAATTATTGTACGATAAGTTTATATAACTTGTTCCATCAAATAAGAAACCTTGAAGCTACTAAGTACCTATACGTGGCGTCTAATACTCGATTGCAATTACTCTTGTTTGTTCTTGACAATCAATGTGAATTGGTTTTTTTTAATTTCTTTTTTAATTTTCGCAAAAAGAAATAATAACAATTGAAAAATTTCATATATGTACTCTTGAAAACAAATGAAATTTAAAATCAGCCAAAGATAACAAAAGTGTAGGTATTGATAAGATAACGAAATCAACAAACGTTTAAGTAATAATTTTAAATTGCTTTTGGTACTTAAATAAATTCTGCTTTTAAAAATTAAAAATAGGTGGAAACACACTCATAACTCTGTTGAAATATTTCTTTTTCCATATAAAATATACTGACTCCATATTATTATAGTAGGGGCTGGCATGGCAGTTTTGATGCCGATGCCCCTTTACTCATACCATACCATATAGATAATTAAAAGCATCCATTGGAACGCCACGACGATGGAGGTATGGGAATGCGTGGCTGAGAACATTAAGTTCAATGGTCATCATCCATCCAACTATAATATACAGCTGCTCTTTACTTGAAGTCGAATGTGCTTGAAACTAGCACGGCCAGCGTATACCATTAGCATTGTTTTTCTCCTCTTTTTTTTTATTTAGCCGGACATTACCTGTGTTAGGGGCTGTTGGCTCTTATTGTTGTATTAATAAATAAAACAGTTTTTTTTTTATACAAAATATAATTTTACTTTCAAAATAATTTGTCCGTGAATGAGTTTTATAATATTTGTTACGTTTTTCATTAAAAACGCATCATTTACGTCAGCGCGGAAGCGATAGGTGCTTGTAAAAATTATAAATAAATTAAAAGTTATATATTTTTATAAATTTAAACTGTATATCTGTTTCGTAACTGAAATTTTTCTCGAAACTTATTGGCCAAAACGAAAAGTATGAAAATTGGTTTGTAAAAGTTTCAATTTATCAAAAAGACATTTTATGACTTTGGAAAAGTGAGACGAAACTGAGATTTGAAAGAATCTATAAGTATGCTCAATGATCTGCAATGCAGGAAGGGGTTAAAAAAGTCTGGATCATGATTTGACCAAATTTCTTTCAAACTAGCAGTAATTCATAGTTTTGGACAACTTTTGGAAGAAATATTTTGTTGGAAAACAACAGTTCTAATAAAAAAAAAATTTTAATGCACTTAATTACTCAAAAAAAGAGTGTATTGTGTATGCCTGTTTTTTTAAATCTAAATATTATTTTAAATCGGCTAAATATAACATTCCACCTAAAATGCCAAAAATTTGGCAAATTGAAATGTAGCTCTATTCATTTAGCCAGAGTTCGCTATCTGTCAAAACCGGTAGATGTCGAAATGTGAATTCTAGTGATTCTGAACAAAAACAATTTTTATTTTTGAAATGTCGAACGTCTCTGGTGCCAGGTAGAAATGGGTTAAAGGAGTGTTCACATGAGAACGACTAACGACCGACGAATAAAAGAACAAATGGCATTTAAAACATTTAATAAGCCTAAATTCTTCACAAAAACTAGACAAAATGGTAGAAAACATGTTTAAATTAATGTTAAGATACTAAAATTTTAGTTTTAATTACTTAAATAAGAGAAATTTAAGAAAATAAGTTGGTCGTCACGAACAGGTTGCCATTCGTTTCGACCAATTTATTTTTTCATATTCAAACAAAATGCAAGGAGCTGAGAAATCTTCACAGACGTTAGAAATTTAAATATTTATAGACTATTGCGTTATAGGTAAATATGTTCAAATTTCTTCGCAAACAAAAAAGCAAGTTGAATTTTTGTGGAGATCTTAATATGTCTTAAACTTAAAACTTAAACTTAAAACTTAAAAATTTTTTAAATTTAAAATTTTGATTGTAACTTGTGCTTTTGTTAAATCTTTTTAAATTTTTGGTTGATATAATATATAAAATCTATTTATAAACAGTATTTTAAATAAATATCTATTAATAAACCACCCGACAGACGACTCTTAAGGTCATTGTCGTAGGTTTGAAATTTTAACAATATTTAAAAACAAGGCAAATTAAAATCTATGTATCTATATATCTATGTATCTATATATCTATGTATCTATATATATCTATTACATAGATACAATATGTCTTAAACATTTTCTAAAAAAGATTCCAAATTTTCGATCGTTTTTTAGATATGGTGATAACAAGTCAAATTCAGTTTTTTTTGGAAATATGTACATATCTCCAGAATTAAATAAAATTTGTTAGATATTTTTTTTGGAAATCTCTCCACTAAAATCAAACTTTGTTGGAATTTTTAAAAGTTAAAGTCTAATTTTACTGCGGTTAATGTACCTGCGACGATCAATAAAAAGAAAAACAAATGGTTTGTAGAATGATCTTAGGTTCTTATTTATATATATTCTTGGAAAATTGAATAATTCTCTTGCGTGATGAAATATTATTCTTTTTTTAAAGAAATCAATTGAGGTAATTGGTCATTGCGAGTATAACAATTATTGATACAAACTTTCTTAAATCTATCGCTGACTATATGAATTGAAACAAATTGAACTTTTACGACACATTTAGATGGTAAATTTAATTTTTTTAAATTCCACTAATGAGGTGCTGAAATTCTTTTATCTCTAATGCACTTGCAAAAAAACATTCATATAAATATTTGTATCGCTGTATAAATAATGAAACTGTAGTTGACCTATATTATGACCAAATTTTGTGACTTATAATATTGTATAGCTACTTGTATTTTTTTTTCATTCCATAAATAAGGTGCTTAGATCCCGGAGATTTACACCCCTTTCAGAATTATTCATAAAGAAAAGATCGTCTAAGACATCCACATTTACTTCGCTGAATCTGTATCAAAAAAAAAATCGCTCTTCTTATTTTTAAAATTCAATATTTCGATTGAAAATTGGCAGGAACTCTATCATTTAGAAAACGAAGTATTAAACGCAATTTTCTTCCAATAATGGAGCTAACCTCACAAATAAGGATTGAGAAGCTCCTATCCTGTTCTTCGGTTTGTTCATATGTACCGAAGCAGTGAATCGTTGAACATCTCTTCAATCAATTTATCAAATGGAACAAAAACTTAGTCCAAAAGTTGAGTTTTGATATCTACCTACAGCCCACTATCAAGGACATAATATTTCGCATAGTCTATCCTCATACATTGTTGTTATAATCTAAAGAAAATTCTTATACGAAATAAAGCTAAAATGGACAGGAAACATACCAGATCAATTTGGGAGACTGTCTCACTGTGCTTTATTGAGATCTACTCCTTTTTTCCACACTGAAAAATTCTTTAACCAAACCATATGAAAGAAAATGAAAACACCGTGTTATTCAAATTTCTATAACTAACTCTGACTCTGAATGTTTGAATCTAAAATTCTGTTCTGAAATGATTGGAGTTTATGTGATTTATTTTTTGTTAAAAAAATATTTATTTTTGTTAAAATAAATTTTTATTTTTCTTAAAATAAATTTTTATTTTTCTTAAAATAAATTTTTATTTTTCTTAAAATAAATTTTTATTTTTCTTAAAATAAATTTTTATTTTTCTTAAAATAAATTTTTATTTTTCTTAAAATAAATTTTTATTTTTCTTAAAATAAATTTTTATTTTTCTTAAAATAAATTTTTATTTTTCTTAAAATAAATTTTTAGTTAAAATTACATTGCTTTTGAAAACTTCAATTTTTCTTTCCACTTTGGAAAGTTTCGATTTATACTTTTTTTATAAATGCTCCAAAATTTTACTACTGCGAGGTTCTAACCAGGAACAAAATCTTCAAAATGTTCGCCAACAGAGGTGTCAGTAATAGCAATTGATTCTGCAGTATAGCAAACCAATATCAAAATAATTGTCATCGAGTACGAAGAGCTTCCAAATTTCCATGAAGTTCTCACACCGATCTGAACTGCAGAGTTGACAAATCATTGAACATTTGCTACTTCCACACACTATTGGTAATCGTGGTTCCATGCCCTTCATTTGTTTTTGTCCAGCCCCTCTTTGAACTATTTGCTTCATTTTCAAGCCACATAGATACATATGTACATATATGTATGCCTTAAATGCTAAATGAATATATTGTTCGGCAGCTCCTGAAGAAGGAGGAAGTGTTGCAAAATGTAATTTTTGACACGGATTTGGTGAAGCACTTCAAATGAAGTATGTTGAGAGAATTCTCTATAGTGATCTAATGTCTGTTTGGCAATTTTTTATTCAGCAAATATCCCAAAACTGACTTATTTTTCCTATAGATTTTGACAACAAATTGTGAAAATTTTTAAAATTTCGCTATAGAAAATTCACATTGCCAAATAGACGTCTTATTTTACGGATTAAGTCGAAAATTATCAATAGTAGGTAGAAAATGTTGTAACCAAAATTATAGAGAATTCAATTTTAAACAACTTTTGATAAGTACATTTTTTGTCAAAAGTTGAAAATGAACGAGTACCCTATTTGACAAAAACCATTTACCTTAAATTCAACATTGCGGCCAATGCCATTATAATGCTGTATGCGGTCGAAAAGTGATTATTATTATAACGAGTTGCAATAAATATTTTTGGTGTATGCTAATGCCAACTTAGGTAATACATTTTTAAGCTATTAGTTCAAGATAAGATTATCAAATTTTGTAAGCTATTAGTTCAAGATTATATTATCCAACGAAGGTGCGTATAAGGTACCTACATAAATCTTTGAAATCAATCAATCTATAATTTATATTGGAAAAATCATTGAGTAATACAACGATTATAAATTTGCTGATTTGATTTCATTATACTATCATGCTTGCAAAACTCTTAATTTTAAGAAGCTAACAAAAGACTCTTTCGAAGCACCAATCGCAGCTTAATCCCATTTCACTATTATCATGCAGTGATTATTACTTAACCAATTCAAACTTAAACAGCAGCAAAACATTTAACAAAAGATGTTTTTTTCTATTGCCATAACTCCTCATAACTCATATTTTTAAATCAAACAAACAATGTCACTAATCGGTTAGCTCGTAAAATATTTCTTAAGACACTTGCAAACCTACATACATTAAAATTCATTAAGCAATTACATTTCATATAACTCATTTCAAGTGACATGGATCAATTCACCAAAAAAAAAAGAAGAAGTTACCATCACGCTCAAATTATCTTCTTCATTTACCGTTATAAGTTTAAAAAGTAAAAGTATACGAAAAGAGTTTGAGTTTCGAAGAAAATAAAAAAATAAAATAAAATTAATGTGGATCAATTTCAACTTTTAATGTCTTAATTTGTATGCATTTGGATTTGTATTCTTCTTGTCTAGACCTGAGTTAGGTTTTAGATATCAATGCGATTTAAAAAAGAAAAGACAATGTTGGGGCGACTTGTTGTAAATTCTTTAACACGAAATAAAATATATACATACAATGAAAAGGTTCCAAAAAAATTATTTTTTATGATGTAGCTTTTCCGTTGAAGAGCATACCTACTAACTTGTTAAACATAGAAATGGCCCAGTTAGTTCCAGTTCTTTGGTAGTAGCCTTATAAAGAAAGTTAGATGAGAAATCGACAAATAAATCATTAAAATATACATATGAAGGTGCACATAATATATTTTAGTTTTTTTCTGTTTTTAAATAAAGAAGTATAAAAATTAGTGTCGAATAAATTAAAAGAAAGGTGCTATGCTGTATAGCCTATCATCAGCGGACATTAACTGTGAATCTTATGTAATTTTATTGTTGATGAGATATGATATTTCGGCTAAAGCTATGTTGGTCAATGAAACAGATAAGATGGACTTAAGATAGTAATTAATATTCCTTATTATATTTCACTCTATGTGTATACCTCGGAAGGTTAGATATGTACCTGTTAACCATAATTAATTTTTTTTTGCTTTACATATTATATATGAATGTATTTACATTGCGGTTTGTTATAATTTGATTATAAATGATAGCTTACAAATAAATGACATGATTATTCTTTAAAGTATGTATTGCGATTAAAGAGTGTATACCTATAAATATTTTGGAATATTCATTCAATCCAATTTGAGAAATTACAAGTCGTCTTTTTTATATCTACATATATTAATAATGCTTCGATTTATGCACATTTTGTTTTATACAAATTATTAAATTTCAAAGAACGCGTTTTAGTATAGGTAATCTTCTTTTGTTTGATGAAGGGAAATCTGGAAATGAAGGTTATTATAGGCTTTTGGGTTTTTCAATTTATAAAAATGCATGTCAAATTAAATAAAAATTCATTATTCAAATAAAAAAAATATAAACAGGTTCAATCTGCTTTGTTGGAGCTTAAATAAATGAAAATAACTCAATTTATAAATAAAACGTGTGTAGGAACCTATATAATCGCACGTAGGTACTTCCTATACTATATGTGGTTCAATTGGCATGAAATTTTTGTTAAAAATGTTAAAATAATAAGTGCGTAAAAAGACAAACATGTGAAAAAAGTATAAAAGTAGTTTTTTTTTTTTGTGTAAAATTTTGTTGAACTCAAGACGAAGTATGCCATGCAATTTGGCTTCCGGGCCGCACTCTTCCCACTCGCCATAATAACAAAAGCCATTTAATGATCAAAATAACTATGTTTTTCATTATTTTATTTTAAACAATTGAATGTTATCATTTGGAAATGCATATATAAATATGTATGTATATTCTTTTGTATTCTTTGGATTATTTTAATTCATTTGTATTATAATTTTGGTTACGAATGCAAAAGAATATATTAATAAAAAATTTCAGAGGTTTCAGAGGAGCACGTTTTTTCCATGTATTTTAAATTCTGTCATCATCCTTCAAGAGAAGTCATATAATAACGCACGTAACTTTGATACAATCGAGTTCATTGGTACAATCAAGTATAGGCAGTTCCTAATTTAAATCGATCGACGTTTTTTCGACTCGATTGAACAAAATTAGGAACTGCCTATGGTCGATTGTATCGACTAAACATAGATTGTTCCAAGTTAAATGCTGGCACCCCAGCAAAAATGCACTTTTACTGACGAAAAAAATCCAGGTGCAGATTTTTAAATTGTATTTTGGCTTAAGAAATACTGTCTAAAAAATTCAATTGCGATATTTGTGTGTATAAAAAGTTATTCAGGGTCAAATGTTGAAAATATCGGGTTTTCGTATAAAACTTTATCATTTGACCATTTTTGAAGTATAGCAATATCTTTTAACCACATGCCTTGTATTAATAAAAAATAACATACATATACGCGGTAGTCAGTCGTATTTATTAGATTTCTTTATAGAACACTTTTGGACAATTTTCCAGCTAGCCATTGTCTTAATATTTGGACATCTCCTTATTTATAAACTCATTTTAAATATATAGTATAGTTGTGATTGTTGTGTATATATAGTTGTGATAAGTTTTATGACCTTCAAGAAACTGGAGAACCAGGGCAAGCTTTCAAATGCAAACATTTTTATTGTGTAGTAGAATATTTATACAAAGTGCTGTTTCAAGCATTTCGAGTAAAAATTAATTTTGCCCCCCATTTAGGGCTATCGATTTATTTGTAGCTTCATGATAAAGGTCATGACAAATATTTCTTTATAAAATGTTAGTCTAGCTTTAAAGCAGTGTTAAAAAAATTGTAAAAAATAAAAATCAATTTTACACAGGGTGATCCAAAAATTAAATCAAAGTAGAGGTTTTTCTAAATTAAAAAAATTTGATAACTAAAAAACCGTTGGAATTTAGTATTAAAATATTACAGGTTATGAAATTCTAAAGAACAATTTTTTTTTAAATGCGCCCTGTACTAATATGATATGAGTTTTTCTACATGACGGTTATTGTGTTTTTTTTTTTAATATTGTTTAAACGTGTAAATGCGTTTTCGGTTTAATTAGACGTAATTTAAAGTCAACACCAAGTCCCAGATTCCTTGCGGTTTTTCTATAGACGACTACTTTTTTGTTATAAACAGAAATAGAAAAAGGATTTCAAAAATTAATTTTCTAAATATTTAGAAACTACATAAAATTACGAACAATCGCTGAAAATTTCATGCTTTTAGCACCAAATCTCGACTCGGTCTTAATCATTTGGTTTCCATCTAAGCTTCATAATTTCACCCGGTCCCGGTTGAATTTCGGAAAGATGTTATTTTAAATCAATCTAGTGTTCATATAAAATATTGTTCGATAAATTCGCCATTTAAGAGAAAAACCGGTACATTAACCAAATTTTTGAGATAGTAGGTCTGTTTCTTTACTTCCCAAAACTACCACTTTCTACCCATTTTAGCCCAAAGTTCTGTCAATGTCCACATAAAAAAAATTGGACTAGAATTAGTAAAAATTGGCAGTTTTGGGAAGTAAGAAATAGACCTAATGGTATCCTCTAAATTGTAGCTGATAGAAAATACATGTATACATTATTATAGGTCAAATAACCTACACATTTTGTAAAAAAGAAAAGGGATAAAGTTAACCCGTTAAGAATTGTATGGTAAAAAACTCTATTTTCAAAACTGTAATAGTGTTTTTTTGGCGTTCAGCTCCATCTATCAGAAAACTTGAAAACTTTTGATTCACGTAAACTTCTAAATCCACGGAGAATATATTTTGTGAGTTTCAGCTCAATTGGATGATTATTTTTTGAGTTTAAGTGGTTTTTATTCTTTGGTGTTAAGCGTCATCTATCGAAAAACGTTAGAACTTTTTATTTACGTGCACTTCACAATTTCATATCAAGTTAACTGTATAAGTTTCAGCACAATATTTTTTTCTATTTTTCAATTTTGGTTTTCAACGCCATCTATCAGAAAAAATTAAAACTTGACTTTTTTCATGAAGAATATATTTTGTAAGTTTCAGCTCAATCAATCATCCGATTATGAGTTTTGGTTAATCTTGATATTTTGGTTTTCAGCACCATCTATAGAAAAACTTTAAAACTTTTTACTTCACAATTTCATGAAGAATGTTTGTGTAAGTTTCAGCTCAAACAATTTTTTAGTTTTCGAGTTTTTAGAAACGAACATAAAATATTTTTTTGACAACTTCGCTATTTAAGAGGTGAAGAGCAAAAAACCTGTATTTTCCATCACTTTTAAGAAAAAAAAATGTGAATGTATTTTTGTAGAGGCGCACACAATTTCGCTTTACTTTTTAGACAACATTTTTTTATACCAAAATAAAGATAATTGCTTTTGAAAGTTTTCAATTGGATTTTTTTCACGCAGATTGACCTGTGTTTTTGTACATTTTTCTTGGGCTATAGATAAATTAATGGATTGAAAGTGACTCACATTCCAATTTATAACAATTTCTTTATTAAATTACCTACTGTTTAGTGCCGCAGTGGGTATACTTTGGCCGTACGAAAAATGTCGAATATTTCACACTTTTAATGCGAAATACTGTTATAACTGTTATAAATTGCAATTTCTCTAGTCTCATTTAAATGGATTATCAGATTTTTATCAAAATCTTGCTAAAATGATCTTCCAGAATTTGTATTTTTACTTAAAGATAAACTTTACTTTACTATAAGGCCCCATTTTTATGTTTCCAATCCAAAATGGACTTGCAAAAAATTGGTCATGATGTATTTGTGAATGACTTTATACGAAAAGCTTTGTCGAATGGAAGAATTTGATATTCCAAATCCGTCCCTGTATGAGGAAGATCTTACTTTATTACTTAACCGTAAAAATATTTTGCAGAAACGTAATACCAACTAGACAATAATTTTTTTTATCGAATGGTCTTGTTTAATTATTATGTTCTTTTATTTGTAATTCAATCTGTCACGCACCAAAACCACACTAATTATTTCTATATTAATGCATAAATATCGTGGTTTGAAATAAATCCATATACGAGTATATGTAAATATCAATGAAGATAATAAGCAATATAAAAAGTTGTGATTTATCACTCTTCAAGAAATATACTTTTAACAAAGATCACTAAACTTACAGGGCTTAAAGAAAATGAAACAATTTGAACTCACAAATGCTTGAAAAATTGTAAAAAAAAAAGTGAAAATCATTTAAAATAATTTTTTTTTTATTTTGAGTTAAAAACAATAAAAAATAATGAAATTGAATATTCAAATAATTTATCATAAATGGGATAAGGGGAATGGCAAATGGGTGATGGCGGCTCTTTTTAATTGATTGAAACATACACCAGCTCCGCATATAGCAAGCACCATCATCAGCATGGCGTCTTTCGTGAGAATAAATTTCAACCGAGGAACATGTGAACTGAGCTGAATTCACTTATCCTATGTTATGTATAGGTACCTAACTATACGAGTACACGATATAATTTATCTTATGGAGGCTTTTATTTTAAAAACGAAAGTAAACTCAGGGAGTACCTATATACTATACCACACGTATAAATGCAACGGTTGAATAGAAGCGCTTGCTTTAATAAATAATTAAAAATAATAATAAAAAAATAATAAAAAAAAACAAAATCCCATAGGTAATGCGACAATGAACTAATAACAACCGTGCTCTTTCGACAGCACCTCAAGATGTTATAGTATAGATACTTTTGTAACTTAGCATGATCGCAACTTAAAATATATGCAGCATAATTCATCAACAACACTATATATAGGTATAGATAGTGTTGGCAATGAAAGTCGTTAGTCTTTATATTTTGTTTTATATGCAAATATGGGAACCACTGGTGTTGAGTTTCTTTGAAAAGGGTTCCTTAAGGTTTCACCAACTATAAACTTTAAAGCGGTAATGAAATGAGATATGCGCTGCAACGCATATGGAATTGGGCTTGGTTTAACATGGAAAATAGGAATACCGAGTTTCAATTAATTTGTTTCCTTTTCACAGTTAATGGCCTTTCAACGCATTTATGTGGCATAATTTCTTTACCCTCTATTTTTTTCTTTTTTTTTTAAGTAACAGAAGCACAAACTGGAAATTATTTGCCAATTTTGTGTAAGCAAAAACTTTTTGAAATTCCTACGTTTTTAAAATTTCAAAGAAAGAGTCCGTTTAATGTTTATGGAAATCGGCTTTTAGCCTAAAGACTAAATCTTAAAAAATGTAGTATATAAATTAATAAAAGAGCTCAAGTGTATGAGTTACAATTATGTATTGTGAAACTTATTTTCATTCTTAACAAATTAAAGGATTCTTCAAATTCAATGTCTCTATGAAGGTATAGTGTTATCTTTCTAAATATTTTCTTTCACTGTATATATGTATATATAAATATTTTCGTGCAGTCTTTCGAGCAGTGATGTTGATCGGAGTTTTGGCGATTTCGGTTCAGATGTTATCTTTTAAGGCTTCCAGGGAGCTGGGACTACTAGTTAATGGATTTTAGGTACCCCCACAGAAAAAAGATTGCCTCTTATCGAAATATCGAGATGAAAAGACTCGGAATATACCCTCGTTGTGTAGGCTGTGCCCCTATATCTAGTTAGAACTATACGTCCTCAAACTCCATTTTTTTTTTTTTTTGTAAAAAATAAGTAAAATGATCATTTAATTTTTCACCAGTCACAGTTTTCGAATAAACCAATTTTGAAAAATGGAGGGCTTTGATTAATATTTTCTACTGGTTTTTTTTTTGTTTGAACATTATTGACCACGTTTAAACTTTTTTGACTATCCCTAAAAAAATATATTTTTTTTTTGATTTTTGAAAAAAAAACTTCGATTCGTTCGAAAACCATTTTTAAATTAAATTAAAATTAAAAAAAATAATTTTGGTCACTTTTTGGGTCTAAGTTAACACAGCATCATTTTCAAATTCCAATAGTGTATATCATGGTAAAACTAAAAAAAATAAAAATAATAATAAAATATAACAAAACGTCCCAAAAAGTGGACGTGGTAAAAAAAAACTGCATGGGCGAATTGTTTCAATTAACTAAGATTCTTTCATATAAAATACAACCCTCTTCTCTGTCAATTTTGTTGATTTTCAAAAAGTGGGCGGGATTATTATTTAAAAGGATGTTAACTAAAAATATTTCATTTAATACAACCCACTTCGTTGTCAATTTTGCTAACTATATCTATTACTTTCTTCCAAAAAGTTTGGCGGTTCAGTGATAATTTAAAATTTTTCTTATAATACAATTCTCTTCTTTTTCAATTTGGCTGATTATACTACTTTTTCAAAAAGTGGGCGGTTCATTGGGCGGAATAATTGTTTAAAAGGATGTTAATTTTAAATGTTTCACATAGGTAATACATTATACAATCCACTTTTTTGTCAATTTTGCTGATTACCTATATAACTTCTTTTTTTTTTAAGTGGGCGGTTCATGGTGGTCGGAAATTTACTGTGATTTGATACGAAACTTATATATTTATGTTGAATTTAGACGCTTGTGCGTGGTAATTTTTTTTCTCCGCGTAAACTGTTACATAAGTGCTTATGTTCTCACGACTTCTGCAGAAGTTGTATGGACGAAGAAGAGGAAGAATCGATTCCTCATCTTCTCTGTACATGTCCAGATCTATCTCAAAGACGTAGGTTCGACCTAGGAGAATTCTACTACAATGATCCTAGTGATCTGGCAAATCATGGCATTAGTAGTCTCGCGTGCTTCGTAAAAGGCTCTATATGGTTCAACGAGTAAGAAGAAAACTTCCTAAGATGCTTGTGGTATCACAATAGGCCAATCACCTGGTCTAAGTGTGTGAACCTAACCCATGAACCTAACCGTTATGTTCAACTTAAATAATTTAATTTTAGTTTCAGCAAATAGGCTTAAGAGGCAAAATTTGTTTCGAAAATTTTAATGAGACATTTTAAGACATTTTTGAAATTCTCATTGGTTCTTAATTGAATCGGTGATTGTTAAAACAACATAAGTAACACATTTTTCGAAATCACTTTTATTATAGTTTTGCACTGCTTAGGGGTAGAGCTATAGGTTGAGATCAAAACTAACACAAATTTATACATGAAACACAGAAATTCAAGCGCGAAATCGGCATTATCAATGCGGCCGCGTGGTAAAAATATAAGGTTTTTTGTCTCTCCTGTAAAAAAAAAATGTCACTTATGTTGTTTTAACAATCACCGATTCAATTAAGATTGCAATGTGATTCTGTATCTTAATGAACAAGTTATTATACATATTGCAAATTTAAATCACCAAAACTTTGCGAAATAATCGCGCAAATGTGAAGAATTTTCAAAAATTATCGAAAATGTTTAAAAACTTTTTTTTTAACATTTTCTCCTCAGATTTTCTTAATATACATATTTATAAGGATAAGGATATCACTTAAGAGTGATATTTATATATATAAGCTGCAAGAATCCTCTTTATTCTGGATTATAAAATCAGATATTTTAATTTTATTGAATATTTCAAAATAAACTACATAATTATTTTTTTTTACATCAAGACTTTTAGTTTAATTATCTTTTCTTGCTCTAGTTTCCTTTTACATCTTATAATATTGTGTAAAAAAATAACAAATATAACCTTGAAAAATAACGTGATTTTCTGTGAACGATCTTATTAATCCAACTAAATTAGATACCTATACCTACCAAAAGAGTCTCATTAATTAACCCCCATTATTTTTAATGACAGCCGCTGACAATTTAAACCAAAGTTTGTTTTTCAATCTATTTTTATTCTTTTTATATACAGAACTTTGCTTAACCTCTACCTGTCTATATACGTGACTTTTAATTTAAAAAACAATAAAAACAAACGTAAAACCAAAATTTAATGTAGAATAGGTATAAAGTGCTTTTTTTGGTTGTTTTTAGTTGTTGTTGTTGCTATCTATACCAAAAGACTTAATATACCTCAACCTCATCAGTAATGTTCATAAATTATATACAGTCTTTCAGCAATGACCTTAAAATTGTTCTTGTTTGTAACAGATAAATCAAAAAATGAAAGCCATATTTAGTCTTGGAATGTCAGAAATGTTAAATTCCCAAATAAAAAAAATAAAAAATAAAAAAAAAATAAATAAACAATTTCACTTGGAAATGTACTTAAATAAAGAACCGGTGTAAAAACCACATATGCGTAGTAAAGTCCCCAAAGGCATTTCAACAAAAAAAATAGCAGTTTACTCTCGATCTTAAAAGTTAAGCCAAACTTGATTTTGTCTTCTTTTTTATTTTTATTTTTTTTTCTATATAGATATGTATATTTTAAGTATATACAAACAACAAACTTCTCCTGAGCCAGGAGTCATGGATTTCAATTTATTTCAGTGACAGATACAATTTACACTCCAGATCGATTTTACAGGTCTTCAAAAAAAGAGATTTATGGCGATTATGGAATCCGCATCGAATCGCAATGCAGTGCTCTCTTTAATCTTTAGCGTTTGTCATGAAAAGAAAAGAGAGCATCTGTACTGAAATTCACTGCGGATCCAGTATTGCGCATTCCATAATCGACATGAATATTTTTTGTATTGCTATCTAATACAAAAGTCAGACAGGTATTTTGGTAGTGTATAGTGAAAAAGAGGGAATTTTTCGATGAAGTGATTTTTACTAACCCTAAAAAAATGTTTTTACTAAGCGCTGCCAACACTTTACTATACAAATGACGGAAAATTCAAATCTTGCGTAGATTTTGGGACAAAAAATAGAAAATGATGATGGTGTCATCCCCTTTATATTGACGAATCAAATTGTCAAGATATTAGCTTTTCGGCCGCTCAGGCCGTAACTATAACTTGTGCTGACCGAAAAAAAAACTTTCACAACAGCCGTGCCCTTTTTACGTTTTACAACTTCAAATATTATACATCTTTCTTTAAAATATAGCTTAAAAGCAAGCTTAAATCTCTACCTGTCCTCAAATAATTAAAACAAAAAAACATTTTCAAAAATTGTTTAAGAAAACTTTGTGCAATTCAATAGATCTCGAGTGTATATTGTATAGAAAAGTGTGTATTGAACAAAAGTGAAGACCGCAAGTCGTCCATGACCCAATACTTTCTGCTGACCAACATTATAATAGTTCTCTACCTTCAGTCAGTTCACATACATATGTGATTATGTTATTGGTTGGGTTAAGACAGCTTTTTTTTGGATGGAACACTATGGTAAAGTTTTCCCAAGAATTCTTTTTAACTTAAGTGCCTCTTGTTTTGGACCACAATGAATCAGTTATAAGTAGTGGTTTTTAGCAGAGATTTTTGTTTCGTTGCCTGTTTCTTTCATTTTAATTGTTGCGGTCGATGATGCTTTTAAAGCAAACGATGCGATAGAACCTTTTCCAATGCAAAAAAGCATGTCACGGGTTCCGGTTGTTTGAGTTGAATGTTTTGTGTGTCAGTGCGCTGAGATTATCATTTATTTTTATTTTTGTAAATTAATTAATTTTTTTGCAGTTGGTTTATTTTATTAAAGGTATTATGATGGAAAGGTATATATTTTGTATGTTTTCTTTTTCACTTGAAATGGTAGAGAAGTTAATTTGTAATGTAATGATGGAATTCAATTTAAGAGTTGTTAATTAAGTTCAATGCTCTTAAGTTGATACGTCAATACGTCAAACACAGAGAAGTATAGCTACAGAGAATATAACTATACTATCTACACCACTGTTCACAATGCTTGAAATAAATAAGTTCATTGTTCGGTTACAAAGGCATTTCAGTTGGTGTTAAAGAGCCTCTTTTTCATTGGATACAAAATAATCTTTGATACGTTCTATGGTTTTGGGCCGATTTTCCTTTAATTAGTGCTGTTACGGTGGGTGTCTCAAGGGTCGTTTTCGGTTTCGTCTTCGATTCATTTCTGTTTATTTCCCTCCACCTCATCCCATTTAATTCTAATTTACCTTTTTTAATTAAAATGGTTTTGAATGAACAGCAAATGGTTCGAAATAGTTTTGAATGAATAGTAAATGCTTGAAAATAGCATTTGCTGTTCATTCAAAATAACTTTAATTTATAGATCTTAATAATTTTCCAAGATTAGCAAAATGACCACACTATATTTTCTGCTAGTAAGAAGTCTTAACCATTTTTTTTTATAAATAAAACAAAATCCATAAAAAGTTTGAATAAAACCAATTATAATAGCTTTTTCCTTTGAAAAAAATTAATATATGGATCTATTAATAGCCCAGGAAAATTAAGAATAAAAAAGTCAAACTTCAAACAAATTCCGACAACGCTGAATTTTGGGGTTTCGTTGTATATCTTAAGCTCGAAAACTATGAGTTTTTTCTAAAAAAATAAATTGAAACCTACAGTTAAAAATCTTCTCAAAAAATGAGACAAAGCTGAAGTGGAGACTTTTCACTTCTTAAGCACATTCTATAAAAAGTGCTCTAAATTTGAACAACTGCAATTTTTTTTTAATATCCCGAAAGTTATAATATAAATATGAGCTGAAACAAAAATGAGAATTTCTTCTCTAAGGTATCACATACAAATGTTTTGTACCAAATCTAAAGCAAATCGGTCCACCCGATGGTCATCTGGACGTACACGCACTGAAACACAGACCACAGAAAACCTCACCGACATACAGACGGTATGACGAAAAGCAACTTTTTGTATTTTTTTTCTTTGAACTTAAAAAACGTCCAATAATAAAGCTACAAAATAAGTAGTTTATAACGAACATTTTTGAAAGTCAGTTTTTTTTAATTATAAATTATGACTCTAAATTTTTTTTTTTCGATTAAATTGATTATAATTTCTCCATTCAAATATTTGAACTAAAACCGTAGCTGAAGTGAAATGAAATTTTTCTGTGGTCTCCAACAAGATATCGAAATGCTTGCGAAAACACAGCAGACAAGACGTATCCATTGGGGGTTTAAACACTCCAAAATAAATTTATGCAAAACGACAAAATGAACGAACAAAAAAAGAAACAGAATAAAATTAAAATTTTTAATTTTTCCGATGACAATCTAGCCAATTAACTCTGTGCAAAAAAAAGATTGGAGACTTCTCCAAATTCTGCTTAAATTATTAATTTCTATAATAAAAACAGCGAAGTTGATTACTGCAGCACAAAAACTGTTACCAATTTTTCGTTTTCGATTTAGTAGTCATTTTTGTAAGGTATTTTATGTTTCGCATCAGCAGTGTACTATAGGTTTCATAAAATAAAAGAATATATTTTAAGATTTAAAAGCAATTTACATATTTTTTTTCCATCCAAGTCAATCTTAAAAAAAAACTGCCCTATCCACTGAAATGGGAGGAATTAGAACTTCACTCATTCTATATTTTTTCTTGTCTTCATTCACCTGCATGTTATATAGCTTTTGTCTCATAATATGCAAATCAACCTGTACTTACAACCGGGTTTAACTTCACAGAACATCTGCATAAATGCCATATTGTTTACTTTCGAAAAATTCCATCAATTAGTCAACATCGTATTTAATTAACAAAATGATCAAATCATTTGCAAATTTATTTTTAGAGTTCAATAAATATTGATAATTATTGGGTAAAAGTTTACAGAAAATGGCAATAAAGGCAAAAGCAAAGAATGATCAGAATTACTTTAAAATTAACTTTATGCGAAAGTAAAAAAATCTTAAGGAAAGAACAGTTAACATTAAAGAGAAACTTTTTTGTTTAATAGCACATCACTCCACATTCTCCTGGATAGTATTGTCATTTAAATTTCAGAAAAAGAAAAAGAAAAAAAAAGAAAATAATGATCTCAGTCCATAAAATGACATTAAGATAATTTTAAAAATGTAATCATAATTAGAATACTAAATTTAATACACTTCACAAGAAAATGCATATCCAATGGTTTAATTTGTTTATTTTGCATTAAAACGCATCTTGACCTAAATTGTTGTTGATGATGCTAATTACTCGTATTATGACTATTTGAATAAATAACGTCTTGAAGAAAAGTTTAATACCTTGTACCTACCTAACCATTTACACTTTACACAAATCAGCAGATTTATATTCGTACTTAATTGGTAATATTTTTGACATTTTCACCAGGTTGACATTTTCATGAGAAGATAAAAATTTATTCAAATATGTAATTGCGAAGTTGTAGTAGATAATAATAATTGACAGTTTTTTTCTTCTTCAAAAAGACAAGGTTATTTTGTCGTGTGGAGCAATTCAGTTTGAAGAACTTGTTTGACATTTCTATGTCAAGCTTCTAAACAGATGTTTTGCAAAACGTCATTATTAATTTAATTTATGCAGATGTCACGCGTCACTCTTTTTTTATTAAGAAAAAAAAAAATGCTTGAACATTATTTATTTATTTTGTTTATTGATATTGACACTCAATATGAATTTATTATGCTTGATTGGGCAAGTTTCCATTTAACAAGTAGGTATATCAATACCAAATTGCAATAATTGATGAGCAGAGTGTGCAGATGTCATCAGAGAAGGAGATGGTTGACCCTGTAAGACAAGAGGATTACATCATACAACTTGTCAGAAAACAAGTAAACTGGTATAACCATTAACCAGTCAGAAAGGATGATTTTCGTGTTAAAACTGTCAAAAAGAATGGTTTAAGTCTGATAATCAAAAATAGAATACATGTAGATATGTCTATATGTTTTTTTAGTCTTTTCATTTAAAGAGGATACACAATTTATTTTTAATTAGTAGATATGTAGGTATATTACGATTCCAAAAAGGAAGTACATATATAGCAATATATACCGTATAATATGGGAATTATTTTTATGAAATTCTTAAACCATACAAGCATAGCCAAATGGTGGCTAACTGACTGCTAATTTTAATAAAATTTCTGAAATAATAATTATTTAATAAATTGATTTGATATTGGAGATTTTCAACGTGTTTTTTCATGAAATAAATAAAAGATATTATTTTAAATAACTTAAAAACACTAATTAAATACAAATAACTCATTATACAAACAAAAACAAACTACACAAACAAATTTATAGTGAATTTAAGATCTATTATAAATTTTTTTGAAAATTGGATCTTTTATTGGTCCATCATTAAAATAATATAAAGCTAAAGTTAACACTGTCTAAAAAAATCCTAAAAATTTTGTTAGATGGTATAAACGCTGCTTCTGTTAATCTTTTTTTTTGTTATTTTTTTTTTTATATTTTTTTTGTTATATTTTTTTTGTTATAAATACTTCTACTTTTGGCCAAAATTGATATTTTGATGACATTTTCTTAAGAAACTGATTGTGCACAAATTACTTTAACTACTTTTGACCAATGTATCGTTAAGAGAAAATCAGTTTTTGTATGGAGTGTTATGGAATTTTTTTTTTTTGATTTTTTATTTTCCTCTAAAATTTTCAAAAGTGGAGCAGTTTAACGTATTTAGCCGAACGACCGCGACGATGCGATTCTCTATAGATAAGAAATTCGAGTTTTTGTTTCAGAAATACATAAATACATACATATGTATGTATGTATGTATATTCGCTTATTTTGAGAAAATCGATTTGTTTTTCGAAAATGAACATCAATTGTTAATGGCTTACCATTTTTTTTTAATTTTTCGATTTTCTCGACCTTTAAGTCGAACTATTATTGCATATGCAAAATGTTGAAAAAAAATTTATTTTTTGATTTTTAAAAATCAGTACCTCGAAAACCTGGGTAAGGGAATTATTTGAAATAAGGTTTTTAGTTGTATAATTAATAAATACTTTAAATTGTCATACTTACTTAATTTATAAACATTTTGGGGAAATTTTAAATATAATTGTTTTTTTTTTTAAAGAAAATCGCTTTAACGATTTTTTTTTTCATATAAATTAAAATTTTAAGACTTCACTCGTCTTCATTTTGAATTCAAAACTTTTTTGGCAGTAATTTTATTATTAAAAAAACAAAAACAAGTTTAATGTTTCTTTATCCTTTTCATGTAATTTATTGAAATTCATGTTTTATAATAAAAAATCTTTAAAATTCTAAGCCACTTGAACAACAAGAGCAAGTTCGTGCGATCCAGTCGTGCATTGTATTTTTTCTTCATGGCCAAATATTTTTGAAGTTAAGACATGGATATCTGGCTTTAAAATAAACTATTGCATGAAATTGTGAGTGTATATTTTTTAGAAAATTGCCCTTTCTCTCAAAATAGACCATTTTCCCGTAGGATTTCTTTTGCTTTTCTCGAACGAACTTAAATACTCTAGCTTTCTTTCATTTTATGCTAATCACTCTGTATAAGTAATAATTTTCCAATTTCATATTTCATTAATAACAATTTTTTTTTATTTTCAGGTAAGAGTCAGTTAATTAAAACTGGGACTATTTGTTAAACATGCAATAAAATATTAAATAATAGTAAGTTATTTTACAAGATTTTTTTCAATAATTTAAATTTTTCACTCTCCAACGTTAAACTTTTCATCATTCTTCAATGGTGACGAACTGACAGCCAATGAAAAATTTGTATATGGTCTCTTTTTTTCTTACTCCTTATTCTTCAGGATTTCTGCAAAAGCGTCATAATAAATTAGGTAGTAATTTTGGTGAAATTTTGGGAAACAAGTTGAATATCGATGTCCTTATAGAAGGGATTTGTGTGTGATAACACACTTGCAGTTAGGCTGCCAAGCTTTCGCACCATCATATTAATATTGAAGGTTTGAATGATCGATGTCTTAAATTGTTATTCTTTAAACTTTGGTTAATGTTAGACAGCGGAAAACGTTTCGCGAACGGAACACTGATTTTGAAAATAAAATTTAATTATTTGCACACTTTATTCAACGAAATAATACCTCTGTTCGTTTACTTCTCAAAAATCCAATCTATACATTTTAGTCCAAAATTCTGTCATGATAAAAAAATATAATTGGTAAAAATGTCAGTTTTAGGAAGTAAACGAACAGAACTTATCTTCGATGTTGAAGTATGTACCCTACACTTTTAGTCCCCTTTCACACGAGGAAACAAGTTGCCGAAGATTTTTCAACGTTTTCTTTTAATTTCAAATTTCCACCTATCGTAGACCGTTAACTCCTCTTACTTGGTGCCCTTCTGACCTAAAAACTGAAAGTTGCTGGAAACTTAGTTTCCTCGTGGCTAATAACAAGTCACAGCTAATTTGACAGATGTTGCTTCAGCAAAATACCGGTAAAACCAATCAAATTTAAAACGTCCATATTAAAGGATCCTTTATTTACATTCATTAAAAAAAAAAACAAACAATAAATAGAAAAGTTAAATAATTTATCTTTATAAAGCGAAATAATAAAATGCAAAATGAGATTTTTAAAAAGCTAAACGAAAATTGCAAAAAAATTAAATGCGAAATGATTCAAATCCATAATACAAGAAATTGCAAAATGATAATGGTGAGGTGATTAAGTCCTTTTTAAAAATTGTTTAGTACTAAAACAAAATTCCTTGCATTGCTCCATCAGTATATATTTTATATAAAATACGAAGAAATTACGTATACGCCCGGGTGCACCAATAAATCAATTATTTCTGTTCGAAACAGACATTTAAATAAACTGTCTTTAATCCATTGTCATTTTGTCTAAATTTTCAAAAAAAAAAAAAAAAATAGACTATGTCCGCCGTCCAATCTCTCGCTCTACCATTTTTCATTTTAATCAATTTAGTATTTTCAGACAGACAGACAAACAAACTTCCCATTTATAATATTTATAGGACAGGATTTTTCATTTTTTTTTAGATTCTCAAAATTATCAGACACTAAAGTATTATAACAAGCAAGTTTGAACCAATGGTGAATTTTATTTCTATTTTTTTTTTTTACAAACCCATTAACCTGTACCTGGTTTCCCCCACCCCCCAAAAATGCACCTGTTTACCTTTTATCTATACATACCTTTAACATTAGGTGATATTGCCACTTTGGCAAACAGCAAACATTACTCACTTATTTCCAATATCAATGTACACCTTTAATGTCAAATAACTGACTTTTTTTTATTTATATTTCCTGCGAAAGCATTCCCGTTAGCAGCGTCATTCTTTTGTCTTTAATTATTATTGATAACAAAAAATCTATACACAAACAGTGTTCTTTCTGTGAATACCGTTATCATATCTATAGTCTTTTGCAAACCTTATGATAACAAAATACGAGAGTGAAAAAGTCACACAGTAATTCTAGCGAAATGACATTTGCGTTTGTTAAACCCTATTGACAAGAAGGGTACCTAACTTATACCATACGGATACGAGTTTAATAGAAATTGTAGCACCTGATGTGTTGCTTTTTTTTCGGTTTAAATTTAAAAATTTTACAAACAGTGAATTTGAAATTTCATAAACGTCATTGTATAAATCTTAAGTGATACTCAATACAACAATTATTATTGTGACGTGTTTTATTCTTTTGTGTTTGTGATCAAGCCAACCGCATTAAAAATTGTGTCTAACTATAAGGTGAGATACATATTAGTTTCATTCTTTATATAAACTGCTTGAAATCTCATAATTCACTTATTTTTTAATGTTTAATTTTTTTTTGTAAGAAGAAATTAAATTAAATTTTAAATTAAATTAAATATAATTGAAGTGAGTATGACAAACAATATTTTCTATTGATTCTATAAAATTTTTATCATTATCAGCTGTGATATTTTCACAAACAATTTAAGTTATTACTGGAAATGCAGCTATTATACAACGAAACGAATGTTAAAATGAATTGTTTTATTAGTATTTATTATTTTCTAAGGTCGTTGTTGTTTATAAAGACAATGCTAAGTTCCTAATGGATTATGTCATATACTTACAAAGCTTAAATTTCTTAGCTTGGAGTTTCTTTTCAAAAGAAGCTGAAATTATATTGCATACTATCATAATTCTTCGTGAGTCATGACGTTTTAATTGACAAAGATTTAAAAATTCATTAACTTCAATAAAATTAATCAATCTATCCAGTTATTAGTGTTATCACTTATCAGTATATCACGAAAATGGCGAAAATAAAGTGCACGACTAGTTCGCACGTATGTACTTGCTCTTTCGGGTTCAAGGCTATTTAAAGTAGGTAGTAGAGCACACACACAAGTTATTTGTTTTGTTTTTTCTGCCGGTAACATAATTTAAGTTTCCTCTGTTGACAACAGAGGAAATTTTGAATTTCATTTTTCAAAATAATCTTTATTTATGACAAAGCACATTTCCAATTCTTTTAATAAATAAAATGTGATGCGATCACAAGATTGCATATCAGCACATTTTGCATTCATCATCATATCACAGACAAAATTTGAAGATTCCATGGAAAGCAAATAGTTGATTCGCGCCGATAACACAGTTTTTCTCCGGAATAAGCGTAACACATGCGTCAATAAATTTTGACGTTTCACCTTTCTCATATTGGTTTCTCCGCGATTTTAAACGACTTTTACTTCGTTTTGAAATACAAGTTGCAAAAAAAAAACATTTGACAGTGGTCGGAATTTTTATACTGACGTTTGACAACTGAAATTACCAGTCAATGAAATGCCCACTCAGACAATTAGCCAGTTCAGACTTCTGAGATCTCACTGAGAAAACTTCTGTCAGCTTCACTGAGCAGAAGGAGAAACCTAAAGAAGTTTTCTCCTTTAGAAGTCAAAAGCACTCTCTTTTTAAATAAATTGATCAACTGCGACAAAAAATAATTGAGCAAGCGAATCCAAAAAAAATTTCTGTTTCAGTTTTTTGACAGCAAAAGCGAAGAATCTCACTCAGGAATTACGTTCAGATTTCAGATATATATGTGTCGTCAACAATCAAAATGGTGCTAAAGGCACTTTTTTAAAAATATGGAGTTTGATAGGCCAAAATTTGCGAATCAAAGAGAGCTGTTAGATGGCGAAAAAAGTTTGTTTCGAAACCGACTATTAGAGAAGTTATTACTATTTTAATTTTGAGTTTGGGGTCGATTTCACGTTTGAATTTTCAAAATGCCCATAACATATTTTTAACGAACAAAAATGCCTTAAAAAATCATTCCTCGAAAGGACGAATATAAAAGGTTCATATATAATTTTTGTTAGTCAATCTAATAAAAAAAAACTCCCATAAATCAAACAAAATTCAATTATTTTGAATATTTTGGAAATTATATGTTTTCGTTTTTTACTCGGTTTCAGGTTCAATTTTTTTAGCCTCTGTTTGATTGTTAACGCCACATATATGTAAATATTTCAAATATCTCAGAGATCTTAAGAAACCTGAACTGAATAAATTAATTGCCTTAAGATACCGTTGAAATTGACATTTTCTCAGTTTTCCGAGATCTCGGAGGTCTCAGCAATCTCACAAATATAATCAGGATTCCTCAACAAAATATCTCAGTTTTTGTATAAAATACTGAGTAAAACAAATTTTCGATTCGGGTGCTCAATTTTAGACGGAGGAAATTTAGTGAGGACTCTGAAATATAAACTGAACAACTGTCTCAAATATTGCCAATGGAGCCACAGCGTAAAGCCCTAAAAATTCTCTGTGATCCAAAGGGATCGTCTCAAAGGAATAGTGAAGACTGAGTAGGGTGTTTAAATGGTAATGTAAAATGCCATAAATCAATCTAGAGATCAAATTTAATAAAAAATTGAAACGAATTGATCCACGAACTTTTCTAATTTGACTTTATTTTTTTAAGATCACAACTCAATCAAATATAATTATGTATGTAGAATAAAATAAAACGACAAAATTGCAATATTTAAAGAAATATTTATTTTCGATCGGAAATAGGTCGATTTTGCAAAACAAACAAATAATGAAACAGTTCGAAAAATGCTAAAATCAATAGTTTCTTACTTCCGTTAACAATCACTTTTCCAAAAAACCTCAATTAATTTACTTACCTATGCAGATAGGTATAAAAAACAAAAAGCCATATTCTATTAAATTAACAGCAAATTTTTTTGGCATTCACGTCTTGATTAATTTTCTTCTGTCAATTCAGATTAAATTCCTATCGCAAATGAATGTCACATCACAAAAACACACAATTTTATTATAGTGCTGTCAATTGGCACATTGTGTTTTGTATTTGGTTTCAAATTGATATCTATTTATCTTCTTTTATTTTATTTTGTGAAGAGATCTCCATTTCATTTCTCTCTTATAGTTTATTTTGCTTGCGAAACCCAATTTACAGTTACACTTTTTGAAGAGATGTTGCACATACGTAAAGAGCCCCGCATTATAATATTTTTACATAATGAATAACATTTGGATTAACAGTTCCTGGATGTGTCGCAATAAAATTTAGTTTGTTGTATTTTTTTCTTCTCATCGATCGTTGGTTATTTTTTTTTTTTTTGCAATTTATTGCTTCGAATGTTATATATGCGTATATTGATAGTCATTGGCGCAAGTAGATAGATGATGCGCTGAAGTGCGTTGATGAATTTTATGTAGTCGAGATATTGATATCGTTGAAGATAGTTGTTTGACATGAAAAAGTCTGATTCCTAACTGACAACTGAAGGACAAATTTAACGTTATTACATATTCCTTTTATATCAAAGTGAAGTGATTTTGACAGTGATCATTGATAAAAAAGTTGTTTATAATTTTTATTGACACAAATGAAATTAAAAAAAGTGTGAGTGCCGGGACTCACGGTTAAGATGTGTAAACATCAACATTCGTCCGAATGCCTCATAGACCGAGAGCCTACATCAAATTTAGGGTGTGGATGATAGCAAACATTTTTTTTTTGGTACTTTTATATAGATCTTAACTTTTCATAAGCAAATTTGAAAATCGGTAATGATGCATGGAAAATGAAAGCGCAGTCCATGTACTATATGGTCTAAGCAACTAACCACATTTCAACCAAAACTGAACTCGACTTTTTGATTTCGTATATAAACACTCAGCGTTTAGTTACTGAGCGTACATAGCGTTGAACGCACTCCATTTTCGTGAAGCTCAGAACAGAGATTATGGATAATTCATAAGTCTGCTATTAAACGATGAATCTAGTTGCATGCGCCTTCTTCGAATTCTTCTTTGTTATTTCGTCCGCTGTTTCAAGCGCTATTACACGTTGAAACCAAAGTCAGGAATCTAATTTGACAGTTCTCTTTATTTTTCATTTTCGTGTTGGGCTGTGCTCAAGCAATAAAAAACTTTTTCTGTTTTTATTTTTGTTTTCATAATTAGATATATTGAAGAAAGAAAGGTTTGTGTGCCTTTAAATGAATATCAGCCAAGAAAAGCAATAATTTTTTTTATATGTTGTTTTTAAAGATGAATTCTCATTTCTGGAAAGCCTATAAGGCTATCAATAACAGTGCGTTGCATCGAAATTTACTCTTTGAACAACAAAACCATATGAAGCAGAATAGTAAAAAACGGACAGGAGAAAAGAGAAACGTCAAATAGTTGCACCGAAAATTTTACTCACGCGACATCGGTCACTTTTTTCCGTACCATCTTTTCGATTTTTTTTTTCTCTTTTGCACTTACGTAGTTCGAAAAGTCGCATGCGTCTAGATGCATCGTGTAATAGCAGACTAATCTCTGGCTCAGAATCAAAATCACGACCACGGCTACAAGATAAGAATCACGACTACGAGATGAGTGGGCGTAAATTTTAATTTTTTTTTAAATTATGGGTTTTCTAAGTTGACGCAAAGTTTTTCAAAAAATTCAAAATTTACACTGAGCCATCTTTGGCGTCTACTTTAAGGTACATACATTCATACAATGTATGTGATGTATGTTCTGTAAAATAGGCCGCCGGTCTCAAAACAGTCATGTAATTGAAAAAAAGTAATGCAAAGAATACAAAATACGTATAAAAGTTGGTGCAAACAAACGCGAAAGCGGTGGCGATCACGATAAAATTGTGGATGCCATACACATAAATCAAAGGAAAGGCACACATCTACACGATTGAAGTGTGCTTTGATTTTTATATGAGGCATCCACATTTTTATCGTGATCGCCACCGCCATCGCGTTAGTTTGCGCGTAGCCTAATGCTAAAGAAGCGTGAAAAAGAGTCTCGTAAAACTTGGCCCACGACTCGCAAGGCAACTGGTCTTCCATCTTATCTTTTTTCTCTTTCGCACTCATTATGTTTGAATAGAGTCAGACGCAAAGAATCATCATGTAATAGGGGCTTAATATATCCTCTAAGCAGCCAACCAAATTTCAACCCGAACTGAACTCGACCTTTCGATTTCAATACTCAACGTTTAGTTACTGAACGCACATATTGTTGAACGCACTCAATTTTCGTAAAGCTCAGAATCACGATCACGACCACGATCACGATTACAACGTTACGTTACGTTTTCTTTTCACCCTACCGCCAGTATAGATGTTTACACATCAAAAAAGTTAATTGAAGAGACTTCTTCTTAAACAAAAAAAGTTTATTTGTGGCGGAAATTTTTACTGACATAGGTATGTACTGTACCTGTATCAAGAACTATGTATGTACATAATATGTAGGTTATAGTAAAACACATTTTAATGCTAAAAGTTTTTTTATTGTTTATTTTATTACTTCAAAATTCAATAGAGGCTCTTACAAACTAATGTGTCTGGTGAATAAGTTCGGTGGTTAATGAATATTTCGCAACAATACCGGGTGCGGTAAATAGTTTTCCATGTGAATAAATATAAAACTTGTCAAGACACTTCCTTATTTTTTTTTCTAAATTTAATATATAATTTCAAATAATCTTTTTTTTTAATTACATTGTATTTTTGGTTCTTAAAAATAATTGGTGTAAAATGTTTGTTATCATTAAGTGCGTGTTGTTAGTACAGATTAAAAATAGTTTTTAACGGCACAAAATTGGCGTTTCGTCCCGGCGATCTCACTTGGACTCATCAGTTGACTAATGAATTGTTATTGCACGCAGAAAAATGATCGGTTAAAAACACCGTAAAACGTAAAAGTTAAATAACAGACATTGTTACGAAATGCAAAATAATATACAGTTAAATATTAATTTAAATGAAATAATAGTTATTAAATGAAAAGTAATGAAATGAAAGCTTCGAATTGAAATGTGAAATGATGATTTTGCAAACCAATAACATAGCAAAAATAAAAAGTTGCCTAACAAGATCGAACGGTTACGACTGAAACTACGTTTCCACCGATCACTTAATAAAGATTTAATTACTACGTGTTCACCGACCGCTAAACCGAAATTTAAGCCCCAAATCCTATACAAATTTCGAAGATTTATCATACAAATTTATTTCGTAAATCTTTCAGTAGATTTCAAATTAATCTTGTTAAATCTTCAAATGGCCAATAGTTTTACAAAATCGAACTAACCTATATCGCTTTGAATGCATTCATTGCAAAATGGAATGTTTTTTTTACTCCTTTTGGCATACATAAAACTTTCTGTCTCACTTTAACTTAATAAGAAAAAATGAAATAATTGTCACATTCAGAAAAATGAGATCTCATGAGATATTTCTCACTCAAAAAGTGAGCAAGCGTCAACTTTAAGACCGAACGAAAATGTTGCGAAGGATCTTAGCTTGAAATTAGCAGCATCATTTTCGATTTCAAAAAAAGTTGTGTGCTCAACTTGTGCCTCCATGTGATGCCGTAAATATTTTTTTTAAATTCGCAAATTTTGAAATTTTAGGGATGAATTTTTTTGTTGCAAAATTACGATTTTCAAAATCATTAAAGTTGTGCTGCATTTTGTCTCAAAAAATGATTCGAATATTTATAGCTTTTAGGGCCAAAAATAAATTTTGGGAAGCGTTAAGTAAGCACCGCCATTTTCGATTTTCCAAAAAAAATAAAGTTGCGCTGTATTGTGCTCAACTTGTGTTGCCATTGTGCCGTAAGTATTTTTTAAATTTGCAATTTTTTTTTTTTTTTTCAAAATTACGATCTTTCAAAATGTTATACTACTTGCGCTGTTTTAAGCTCAGTTTATGCTTGTTTGTTTTTTTTAATCGAAAATGGCGGTGCTAACTTTACGCACATAAATAACGTACCAGAAAGCCACGCAAGTTTTATTTATTTTAAAGTTTTCTACTTGTAGTTGGACCCCCTCCATGACCAAATCCTGGATCCGCCACTGGGAATAGCTATCAAAGCTAATATTCTTTTTAATATTTGTGTGCTTTGGAAAAATCTTTAGTGGGAACATAACATTATACTTCTTCCTTTGGGGTTATCTTAAATTGTAGTTGATGCGATTAAAGTCAGTACAACAAACGCCAGTCAGCTAATTCAGCCAGATGTATGCGAATAAGTCACCGAAAATTCGACCTCCCAGACACGTCCCACAAAGTAAAGCCACGCGGCGAATGCCTATAGTTCCTAGTTAAGGAATTTATCTACATATCGGCGCTACAATGCATAACTAGTGTAAGTCCAAAATTTCAAAATGAGTTTTTTTTATGTCGTACGTGCAGTAAATCCTTCAGAATTTAAATAATAGAATATAATCATAATGTCGAAAGTCAGCATTTTACGCACTAAGGTTCTTCTTGGAAAATTTTGAAAATGTGACTTAGACTAGTTCTGCATTGTACCGACGATATGTATTTTGAAGCAACAGTGAACTTTACAAATCGTGATTCGACGAAGAATTACCAGGCTAGCCCTTGCTACATCGGTTTGGCAAATCAAATGAAGTCAAAACTTCACGCTTAACACGAAGCTCTACTTCAGATTCAAATACCATAACATTTCATTTCTTAAAAATTGTTGTTCTCCAACATAGGCATGACTTCTAAATAAATCCAATAACAAAAAATGTAATTTGAAAATTTATCTTATATCTGTGAAATCTGAAAGTAGTAGCAGAATTCTTTGCTCCTAGTTTTAAAATAAAGTTTCTAAAAATTTAAGGATTTATATATTTATTTATAACCAACCTCATGCTATTTTTAATGCGGTGATAATCTAAATGTTAACTCTGAAGCATACAAAATAAAAAAAAACTCTAAAGCAATGCCATGCTTTATGAAAGCGAGACTTTCATAACCTCTCATAATAATTCTTACTAATTTATCACAGCAAATTGTTCACATTAAATTAATGTCACTACCAAATCACTTTATTTGAAATGAAAGTATAATCATTTTCACGCAGCGATTTACAACAACCCACGCATTGATGCCACACGACAATTAATACCTACGAATAATTAATATTACTGGTGTGGTGGGGGGAGTGGATTCCAATAAAAACTTGTCAACTATATAATAGCACGAGTGCGTATCTCCATTCCATTTATGCAATTTGTGTCGTGTCTCGTGTTTATGTTATTACAATCATACAACTTATATATACTCGTGCTTTGTATTCGTACCTACTACAATGACTACTTGTTTGTTACTTTTTGACTCAAACCAGGTACCGCATATTAAAAAGGAAGTGTTGGTTTGTGTGTCAAGGCCGATGGCAGATAAAACATTGTTTTGTTGTTGTCAATCGCATTCAAAAAAAAAAAAATACAAAGAGAAGTTATTGTATACAAAAAGAAATTGTTTTAAAACCGGATGTGGGTGTTAACTATATATGTATATACGATACCCGCATATATAAACAATTACCACGTGTCCCATCATAAAACTGCATTTCACTATAAGGCAAATATTTTAATTTTATTTTCTCACTTCACCATGAGGCCAGACACTCGCATAACATTATTCCTTCCATTTATGTAAGTCTTATAATAAAATTGTTATGGAACTGACTGACACCATATAGTGCGTTTTTAGATCAATCCGTCACATTTAATCGTTACGTGAAAACATAAACTCCCCAAATGAAATACGACTTGTTAATCTGATCAGAATACCGTGAAAGCCAACTAAAAGCGGCGATATAGACCCCCAACATTATTTGCCAATGTACTCCAGGAGCACATTTGGTTGTTATCGTACCCCCTATATATGTAACTGTCATTTTATCGTTAGCCACAAAAAGTGAATTTTAAATAAGTTTGAGTTTTGACCAAGCGATATGTCTGCTTCAATGTTTAGAAAAAAAGTGACCCGATTTTCTAAAAATACCAAAATTGTTTGAAAAAAATTTGGATACACAACGCGGTCTAGGCCGCTGCTGGATCGCGAATTTGAAATTAGGTTTGTTTGACATTGAACAAACCTATTATTAACTCTGTTCTGTTTACTTTCCAAAACCGACAATTTCTACAAATATTTGTTCTATAGTTCTGTCATAGTTCATATAAACAAAATTGAATTAGACAAATTGGTAAAAACTGACAGTTTTGGAAAATAAACGAAAAGACTTAATTTATTTTTTAGTCTTATTTTAGTTAGGTAGGTACTAAATTTACAAAAAAAAGTTCGAAACTTTGGCCTGAACGTGGAAGATCTCTTTAATCCGTTTTTACTATATAAAACAACCCTGCTTCAATTACACACACGCAACAGAGTTCATTTATATTTTTTTGTTCATTATATATGTCGTTGTCATTTTGAATGGAACAAAATGAGGCTTTGTTTTTAAAGTTTTATGTCGGATCATTTCGACCCAATCTATATAATAATGGCCTAATAAACTATGCATGTTCCTACATCCTACCAGCACCAACCAATGTAGGTACACCACGTGCGGGTGCGTTCCTATATGAGATTGAGACTGCCGCGCGGGCCGGCTTGTGTAAACAAGAAACACAAACAACTATAAAATTTTTGCTTACAGATCGTTGCCCCAGATATTTTCACGCAATTTGTCGATTTTTTATTTTTTCAATTCTAATACCTGAAAAGTAGTTCGGCGGGCGAGCACCTACACTACACTATATACCCATACATATACACATAGTCGGTTAGCTGTTTATATTGTGCTCTAGCAATTGCTCAGTTAATTTCAATAGATCGTGCTTGAGTGTTCTTAACCTCAAAACATATAACAAGGAAATGTTAAGAGGAACGAGAAATGTGTCCCGCCAAATAAATGGCTTGACATAAAAAAAAAAACTATTGATGTTGTGCAGGAGAATGAAAGAAGTTTTGTTTCCTTTGTTATAGAGAATCGAAAATAACGCAATTAGCCATTTCATTCAATTGGCAGATCACGACATTTTGTTTCACGTTTTTAGTGTTAGACTTTAAAGGGTTTTTTTTTGTCTGTTTCTTTTTTTCTTTCTATCTTTAATTTGTACCTATTTGCACTTTGTGGAGCACACAAAGTTCACGATCCTTATATATGATATGGGTAAACAAAGTTCATCTAGAATTGTTTAGACCAGAAAGAACAAATATTAATTAATCAAGTACAATGTATACACTCCATTTAAATTTAATATTTTAATTACAACCATTTTTATTCTGTTTGTAAAATAATATCTTTAATTATATCCTTAAATTAAAAAAAAAAAGCTTCGCGATGGAGTGAGAATCACCATCTTGAAAAACACCACCATCTAAATGTTTCGGGTATAATTTACACAGCAATTGTAAAATAACTCTTACCCATTTAAATTGTGCTTCTCTGATTTTCGCATTCAATTTGACATTTAGATGACAGACATACATTCCCCAAATTAAGCCCAAACCCAAAAATTCAAGATGGCGGTAGTTTTTTTGCAAGATGGTGGTCTCACTCCCACTTAGCACTGTTCTGAACTTTTCTACTACATTTTATTCTGTTTATAATTTTATTTAGGCCAAAGCCTAATTGCACTGCATTATTATATATGTAGGCTATTTCAGACTAAAGGGATCTCAACTATTTTAGAAATCAGAATAGGATTAATTGTCAGCAAATTATCTCAGTTTTGCTGTGAAATACTGAGAATTGTTGGTTTTTGTTGTCCATTTAAATAACTCGTTTTCTGAACTTTCCAAAAATGTACCCTGCACTTTAGATACAAGCAAGTGGTACCTGCGATAGTCGTAATAGGTAGCCCTGTAAAGTTGAGAATTGGGGACACTAAACAGGGGAACAAAAATGAAATATGTACTTCCGATAGTGCTTGGGACACACGTCAAACGTCAAAGTGTAAAAAATATTACAAAAATTGTAACAGAAGTTTGAACTTCAACTCAATTCCTATTTTTTTTGTAAACGTATTTGACTTTTACGAACACGCTCTCTGGTTTTTCAATAATTTTCTCCCGATTCTGTCTGTCTGTCCTGTACTTTTGACTGCAGCCAAATGGATGGGTCGATTTCTTTAAACTTGGTACCTAGCCTTTTTTGGATACTTTTTTTTCATTTTTATCTTAGGACCAAAAATAACAGTAGCTGCCGTAGAAATTTTTTTTAACAAAAAATAAAAATTTTATTTGTCTCAAAAAAAAAAATTATAAAAATTTTCGAAAAATGGTTACTCCCATAGAACAATTTTGTTGATTTGCGGTTCTCTTAAAAAATATTCAACTGATTTTGATATGAACGTCCACAATCGTATTCCTATGTTAATAACTTTGTGTAATTTTTCAGAAAACTTCTGGCGATAAATTTTACTGTCGACTCCTTGTTGATATAGAGCAATGACTTTAAAAATCAAAAAGAAGGAATTCTTAAACCGATCCTGACAAGAGACAGTTCAAATAACCAAAAATGAAGGTTAAGTGAATGCTGCTCATACTGTGCTGTTTGTACCTACTTTTCTACTGGAACCAAAAATTTTCCAAACCCGCAATTAGTCAATGTTCGTCAATAAAATTCCTTGATCATGGTTTTGTAACTCAAGCTGGTAACAATTTACAGTTAAAAACCTTCTGCTCACAAAACGTCTTGCCAAAAACCCATATTTAAGATTTGCCATGCAGTAAATGTCCTTCTGTTCACAAAACCTCAAGTCCTTAAAAAAACATGGAGAATTTACTATCCATTTCACACACATTTTTACAATGTATCCGACTTTTTATCAAAACGTTTTAATTCTACATAATAAACGAGACATTTGTCAAAACTATTTTTGGTTAGGTCACAGTAGCGAAATTATGAAGTTGAATCACAATGATAACTTTGAATTCGGCTTTCGTTAAATTCGACTCATTATTAAGAACGTTTAAAAGCAATTTATAGGTACACCGTACACCTAACGTTATCCAAAGTCCAATAACTACGGACAAGTTCTGAATTTCATTTCAATTTTAAAACCAATGCGCCTGCAACGCTCCACCCTGAATTAATTTTTTGACAGTTAATTATGAATCTCTGTGACCCCAATTTCATTTCCTTATACTTTGTAGAATGTATGTAGATATACTTTGATTAATCTGACGTGCTTCAGCTGAATAATTAGAACTGTTTTTTTCTCAAGGCTTCTCAATATTATTTAAAGATAATCACCTGATTGACAACAACCTCTGGATTTAATCATAATAATTAATGTCATTTGAAAAATTAAAAAAAAAACATATTCAATAAGAAATTAACTGCAGGGTCTGCAGCAGTGTCTGTGTTGTCAATAAATCTTGAAACGTCAAAATTTTATCATAAGACATACCTCTATACATATTATTATTATTACATATGACTCTTTTTATTCCCCCTTCTCTTTCCACGACAGAACATCTTTGCCTATACATATCTTTAACAATTCAAATAAATGCTAATGCCTTCTTCAAATCTAGAGAAGAAATGTAGTTAATCATGGACAACTTGAATGGCCCATGGGAGTGCAACAGCAGCTAGAAACAGCTTCTCTTCTATGTTAGCTATAATGCTGATGTTGCCTGCTGCTTCTTAACCATTCATAGAGGGCAAAGAACCTTAGCCAACATCACGCAATGCTTGAATCAACTTCACAACTATAGAAGTAGAGAGTATCTTTTTCCACAAATAAAGCTGGTGGAATTCCAAACCAACATTTAACATAGGATATACATATTATACGACGAGATTCTTTTCTTCCTCCAAGTTTATAGAAGTTAGAAAGATAGACTGTTGTTGTTGTTTTTGTTGTTCGTGGCGGAAATGAAATACGGCTGCATGATCTTAAGATGCGGAGAAATGTGTTCGACCCGATCCCCACACGTCTTTCTACACGTGTCAGAACAACCTTTTTTTTATTTTTGTTATCATGACCAAGATCCAACTATACAAAGTTTAGCGGAGTCATTTCGCGGTGCAGTAACTTTTTAAAAATATAAACAGTTTTTTTTCAGTAGGTACGCCTAACACGTTATAGAGCACAAACCTGTCATTAGATATCGTTACTTTTTGTCTTTCCACACTTGAGTTCTGTTTACACTTGACTGTTTCGTTGTTTCATTATATATATTTTTTTTCTGTTTTGTTGATTATTCTATTATGAAGGCATCATCTTCCAACTGTTTAAATATATTTAAGCAAGAGTGTATAAGATGTCGTTTTGACAAACTGTCATCATCATATTTTTTTTAAAGGTGAAGCTGTCACGATGACTGCTTGATGTGTCACATTATAGACATAGGCTGCTTGTTTACAGTACATATTATAATGTATAGATCTGTTAGATTGTTTTGAAGTCTTTAAGAGCTACTAATTGGGGTTGTTATATACCTATGTATATACTGATGGGATAGAACGGTGAAAATTGCTTAATTGAAAATTCCACAGGTAATGTTTTGGAATTGAAAGTAATGAGGTGTGTAGTTTATTTAATGTAAAGATTATACTGTTTGATAACAAAAAAAAAATAAACAAAAAAAACTGTACCAACATTTTTATCGCATATGAAATAAAATTGACGCACATGTCAATAATAATAGCTTTTGAGTAATTTGTTGATAATTAAATAATAGAGGAAATCAAATTTTGTCTTGCATTATGTTATGGAGATATCGTTTTGAGAAAAGATAAGAGTTTGCAAAAAAAAACAAACAATTAATTACTTACTGATTTGTATATTTTTTGACAATAATTTACTTTGAAATTGATTTTTTATCGTTTCGAATGAATCATACGTTTGTATATGCATCATGTATATTGATAATGTCTTTTTTATAAGTTAAAGGGAGTTTAATCAGGGGAGCACTCAAACCACTTACGACGATATTAATTTATCAAACAAGTTTGGTTAAATTCTAATGCAATCAAAAATACATCCAAAACAATAATTAAAATTCGGATTCTTAAAAACACCATGTATAATTGAAAGCCTAAAACTAGTTTTTTAATACAATGTGATTGTATAATTTTGTTTTATTGCTCATGAAACTCTGCACAATTTTTTGTAATGTTTGTAATGTTAGTTGCTAAAGTAAATAAAACCTAAATGACGATTAAATCACATTTTATAGGTCAAAGTAGCTTTAGGTCTCTTCGGACAAAGATTTCAAAATCATTCTCTTGTCAACGTACAATTTTGTTTCTCTTCAATTCTTCCACATCTTCATCTACTTTATATTTTTTGTTTGACAATTCAAAAATATCTTTTTATTGATAATCTCGATCCAGAATTGTATTTCTTTGGAAATAAAAAAAAAACCTAATAATAAAAGTTTGAAATTTTTACAAATTTTTCTCAAGGTTGAGGTTAAACAATGTGCATACTTTGTTTTGACATTTCATTTTGCAATATGTTCGTTTAATAATTCAATAATTTACGTACATATACCTTCATGTTCGTCATATATCACACTAATAGAGTATTAAATATTTTTTCTGTCACATCACACAACCTGTTGTATAAATAAAGCACTCTGATAAGATAAGTATGTCTATAAAATCAAACAAAACAAAATAATATCAATTTCAAAAAGTTATGATTCATTATTCAAAATCTAACACTTTGAATATACATATTCTTGTTATTTTTTTTTACTGTTACGTTAAGTTTGTATATTATTACTCGTAAATAATAAACAAGCAAATAACACTTAGTCACATTTGGAATTTTAAAATAACGTCTACAATTACCTATTAAACCATCAAAATCCTATTTTCATTATTTTAAACTCGTATTAATTTTTACAAAAAAAAAACAGTTTTCAACTAGTTTCATCTGTTTTGAGAGCAACGTCTTCTTTTCGGAGTTTATTTTATCAGTTTTCTAGACTAGAGTCCCTTTTACAAAATTAATAATTTTAACAATATGCTTGTAAAATCTACGTTCTTTTAAATCCAACCTGAATTGACACCCGCCCTGGCTATTTTTCTTTAAGTGTGGGTAAAACTTATTGAACGAAAATCATTTATAAAGTTTTCTTTAGAATATATTTTGGCCAAAATATTTTTATTATAAACAAAATCTTTTAACAAGTTTTTTTAGAAGATATTTTAGTCAAAATATTGTAAGAAATATTTTATTTTGAGAAAAATGCAGGTTTCTTGAGGTTAAATCAGTTCCACGTTGGGCGCCAATAAAATATCCCTACTTTTTGATGTTGAATTTCTTCATTTACAATTTATCATTGTAATTTTCTTGAACCAACATCATTTAACAAGTTTTTTTTTGAAGAAATTTTAGTCAAAAATTGTAAGAAATATTTTATTTTGAGATAAAAACCAGGTTCCTTGAGGTGAAATCAGTTCCTCGTTGGGCGCCAATAAAATATCCCTACTTTTTGATGTTGAATTTCTTGATTTATAACGTATCATTGTTATTTTCGGCATATATTTTGGTCCTTCACTAAAACTTTTCTGATTTTTAAATCGAGTCCACGTTGGGCGTCAAAGAAGTATTTTTCTTTGTGAAATAAATTCAATCTTTCAGGAAGACACGGAGTCTTCTATACCTACAGAATTGTTATTTTTTACAAATTTTGAAATATAATTATACGGACTGTCTGCAGGAGAAATGTAACCCTTTTCCTTTTATATACCATAAATCTTTGTTGAGTTAAATAGAAATCCCATTTCTTCATTTTTTTTTCAATGTTTCGAGGTCAAATCATATGAAATTAAACCTCCGTTCGTTTGAACTCCTTAGGTCATTGGTACACTTCATAAAACAATCTGCACCAACCGCAGAGGTAAGCTCCTAAATGCAATTAGAGCCCCAGCCGTTTCGCTCTGTCTGGCCAGCAGCACTTTACAACAAGAAGAAAACAATTTACGGTCCAGACCGGTAGCATGGCGGCGGCGGACATAAGACATTGCAGCAGCCAGCCAGCGGTCGATGTAGTGATCTTTCATGGTCTTCGAAGCCATTCACCTGGATTGGAGCTTACTTAGCTGCTGATCTTTTAAAAAAAAATAAAAACTGTAACACAATGCTTTCCTGTTGCTCACCATCATCACGATAGTCGTCTTGTTTTCACATTACTTCCGCTTCGCAAGCAAGAACAAGCAATAATAAAGTTCTACCTGGCTGATTTGGGATGAAAATTAGAATACCGCTTGTAGGTAAAGTAGGTAGGTATATACCGCTATTTCAATATTACTTCATTATAACTATAACTGAGCACTTCTTTGGCTGCTTCTCTATACAACTGCTGCTGCTGCCTAGATAGATAGGTGCCTTATTTCTGTGTCACATTCCACTAAACTCAACTCTCTTTTACAAAGAGATGAATCCCTACAGTATATAACTTGTACAGCGATTCAATTCTCATATTCAAGGGAGATATAAACACAGATCGGTGACCCTGATGGTGCAAATCTAGTGGGCGTGACGTACCTATACTTTATGGCCTGCCTTACTCTCTTGTCACTGTCGCATATCGAAGTAAAAAAAAAATAATGAAAACAAGAACCCAGCGCAAGCCGCTTTCGTGTCTTTTTGTGGTATTTTTATAAAAAAAAAAAAACGAGCCCAATGCGAACGTGCCCTAAGAGTTCTCGGTTGTGTGCATATTTCAATTCGCGCAAAGCATAAAGCAGTGCATATAGGTACATTATTGTAATACGACGAACAGCGGAAGTAATAGATTCAGATCAGTTAAATCAAGCAAATGGTTTCACTGTGTATCACACTGGGCTGGAGTTGTCGTTATAATGTTGGTCCGCCAAAAGCGTGTGGGAGTTGGAAAGGTTGCATAGGACATTCAAGATGGAGGAATTCATATACTTTTCCGAAGGCATTACAACGAGTTTCATTGTTTATTTTGAGCACAGCTGTTGCCATTTCGATTGGGAGTTAATAAATAATTTTTTAAAGATTAACATTCAAGAGATTGTATTCATATTTATATAGGTAGGAAGGTCTAAGGACCTTAATATCAGTTTTCTCAAAAAATTAAAAAAAAAGTTGATTTTGTTTGATTAAAACGAGTTAAGCATAGATATAGATAATGCGATAGAAATAGTGCACATTTGTTTGTCTTAAGCCTGAAAAGCACTATAGAAGGAAGAGGAAAACTACCAAGAGATCTTGACACTCTGACGTCTTGTTTACTCGTTGCATTGTGAATCAGGCTTTATATGTCAATATGAAGTTTATGATTTTTGTCAAACCGTCCACATAAAATCGCTTTTATAATAATTTTACTACTTTATTTTTATTTTTATTTATTACTTTTAATTTCAATGATCAGTTCAAATATCAATGATCATTCAAATATTAAAAATCTCACAGAAAGATTTATAGCCATTAAATATAAATACACTGTATTTCGGTCGATTAGGTCCTTAATTTAAAATTTTTGTTAAAAAAAAAATCGGTTTTTCTATAAATATGTATATAATTTTGTATAAATATGTTAGTCATAAATCTTTCTATGACAAAGATTTCAAAAAATGAATTCTAATATTTTAAACTTATCATTGAAATATAATATGGGTGAATCAATTTTGAAATTTTTAGAAATCCAAAATTATACCTCCGCAAAACTAATTTTACGATTTTTCTATTTTTTTTATTTCCACCGCTAGGGGTCGCGCAACGCAGAATAAAAACTTACGATTTCTTGATTTTTCTGTGTTTTGTGTCCACATTGTTTACAACTTTCAAATGTATTCACAAATTTATGGTAGCATTTTCGCTACAAAATAGTTCCTTATAGCTTTTGTGTTTAAAGTCCTTATTTTTTAACCTTTTCACCGTCAATTCCAGAAAAATTCAATTTCTTGTTATTTAAAATTAGTTGATTTAATATGAATTTTTCTATTCAGCCCGTCATTTTTCCACATTTTTTATAAGAAAATGCAACAATTTAAAGTTGAACGCCCATAAATTCAAATTATAGGGATATTGTCAGCCAAAATTACAATAACAAATCAAATTTGTTGACAAGAGTCCGTAGCTACAATCAAGCTGTATAGAAAGGGCAATCAAATTGGTCAACGAAGCTTTTGTGGATTCACCTTTAAAAATTAAAAAAAACGTTTTAGGACCCAACGCAGCTTCTACGGGGGGTATGTTTTTCATTTTAACAACTTTATTTTTTTTATAAAGCCGTGCTCCGCGGCCTAATTGATAACCCAAAAAAAAACTTATCTATAAACTCTATTTCTCTATATTTAAATTTTTCGCAAAAAAAAAAAAACTAAAACACAGTCTTCTTACAAATTTGATAATTGATTTTTACAGGTACAACATTTAATAAAAATCGTAGGGGCCGTTTACGAGAAATAAAAAAAAACAAAAATCATTTTATGGGAAATATCCGGTTATTCTATAGATTAGTTTAACATAAATTCGATTGTTTTCTCTAGGAAATTGATAATCCCTTTAATGCTGTAGCTCAAATTATGAACGCAGAGACCGACTAAAAGTTAAATTTAACGCTTCACAAAAAAAAAACTGGTCCAATTTATTTGCAGGATTAACGAACTCTTGTTTAACTCAGAGTTTACTCAAACTCAAGCACTGTTAAATTGGTCCTAAGAAATTTGTTGTGTACACAGCTTTTTGTTTGTGTCAATATAAAGCCGGAAGCATCACTTATCTTACGCTATCGCTTCAATGTTTTTCATATTTTTCTCGTGTGTTGTGTTATGTTGTGTCAGAATCAATCTTACTACGCTGTTTCGGAGAAATATTTTTCAATGGGAATGGAGAACATTGTTCGGGGAAGAGAACAAGTTTATAGCGAAAATAAAAAATGACAGTTTGAAACACAAAACTCTGATTATTATTGACAGTCGGCGACACAACACACCACTCCACAACACACCACACGAGATAGGTGTATTTCCGGCTTAATTTGCTGAGATTTTATTGTAAAAGGAAAGCTTTTTGTATAGGTACCTGATTTAACCTTTAATTCTTTTTTACTTATTTTCAATTTTTTAATATGTAATTCGTTATTTGTTTTCCTAGTTATACCATAACTACTTCTTTTTATTTATTTCTAGGTAAGTGAAGACATTTAAAATCACGGAAGACCCATTAAACAAATTGCTCAACATACCGACCCATCATTTATCTCAAAAAAGGTAAACAAAATCATGCAAATTTTCCCAGAAATTATTCGACTGTGTTTCCATCATGCCTATCCTATAAAAAAAAGGTATTTCACCCCAAAAGTGAACATTATTATTCGAAAAAGCACGCTGGTGCCGCCGACCGCCTCCTCTCAACCACAATGATTTTACAAATAAAAGTACCTATATAGCTATCTTTTTTTGTATATAAATTCACAAAGGAAGGTAAACCCCATCACCACTATTATGCAATGTTAAAGATCACAGCTATGACTACATACACAAAGATTCAATGTGATCGAATCAACCAACTTAACGGCCATGAATTTGACCGAGCGAAAACATGCTCGAAAAAAATAGTAATAACTTCACGTCACGATTTGTTGTTTTTTTTTTTTTTTGTTACTTGTAACATTGCTTTGCAATTAATTGTTTTAAATAAATGCGCATTCATTAACGTGAGATGAATATTATTTTCTTTTACCTGTGTGTATGAACAAATTGCATTTGACAAACAAACTATAAGGCAAAAAAAAAAGGAATCGTCAAGAAATGATCATCTAATTCCGATTCCAACAAAAAAAGAAACATTATTTTTGCTATAAAACATATAATATGTTGTGATGTAACATTTTGACTTTAATGCGATTTTCCGCACATTCAACACAAAATATACAACAAAAACAGATCATCGCCCAATGATTGTGGATTCCCTTCACGCAATTCACTTTTGTATAAATAACATGTCATTCGGTAGCGGATTTACCCTGAAGGTAGTCGTATAGATCAGCAAGGTCTTAAGCTGGCTACACATTACACGATGTTCTTGCTCGTGGTCAAAATTCAATGTCGTCAATAAAATTGGAATGAACCTTGAACATCAACAGAATCTGTCAAATTATACAATGATTTTTTATACAGTGCAAAGTTGAAAGGATCAAAAAATTAAAAATGGGTGTCCGAGTGCCCAGATGAACTCAACACTCATTGTAAACAACAACAAAATTTTCAAATTAGACAAATAAAGGGGGGGTCCTGAATCCACCTTTTAACCACCATACCTCGATTTTGACAGATGCGCCGAACTAAACAAAATTGAAAACGCTTGTGATATTACCTTTAAAACAACAATAACAACACGTGGTTGTCAATGAACCTTTAATATGTGTGCTGTGGATTTTTCATACGTGCTTTATCCTCTCACGATGAACGATGGTGACAACTGCATTCAAGACTTAAGCTAAGTACAGACGAATGTCAGATCTTACAATATTGTCAGATCTGTCAGTGAAAAAACTGTTAAAAATGTCTTACAATCTTTGTCTGACAATATTGTCAGACGAAAATCTGACAAAAAATTGTCAGGTATCTTACAATCGTCTGTACTTAGCTTGACAATAAAACAGTTCTTAAAATAGTGTTGCATCAAATTAACGATGAGATATTTTGTTGATGATGATCAAATATCGGCCGAAATGTCATACTAACCTTCGATATCGTGTGGTGTGGTCAGCTTCAAAGTGCGAAAAGATTCTTATTTTCTATAGATTGATAGATTTATAAAATTTTGGCTTTAATAATGACCATCATTTTTTGTCATTAAATACTATTAGGTATGGCAACTAATTACTAAAATATGGCAGAAAATGACATTTTATCACTCCTGTAAATCCAGAATTTGTAGCACAAAATTAAGTTCCCTTCCAGACGAAGAAACAAATTGCTGATGATTTTTTGACGTTTTCTTTTAATTTCTTTCAAGATCTCTTGTACCTTCTACACGAGAAAACTGAACTACTAGCCCTTTTCAGTTTTAGGAGATACAAGCACGAAGTAAGAGGTTTGTACAAAATCGCCTCGGTCGTAAAATTTTGGGGGGAATTTTTTAAAATCATTTTTAACACTTCAATCAAGTGACTTTAGAAAATGTTTAAATGTTTTGTTTTCTCAAGTGAAATGTACGTACAAAATATTTAAGGCTCCCCAACAACGAAACTTTCGGCTGTCAATATATTTTATATGAGATTCGCTTAATCGCTGGTGTGGGTATACTCTCATTTATCGCCCTGTATTTTTGACAGCCGACAGTTTCGTCGTCGTTCCGAATGTTTCACATTGGTTTGGGGAAGCCTTTAAGAAGAAATTGAAAGAAATTATCAAAAACTCCAGCATTTATTTTATCGTAAGGAAGGCAACTAGCAATTTTTTTTAGTTTCCTTTATATTATTCTCTTGGTTAAACGTGCCGTCCTTTCTCTCATAAAAACTGAAAGTAGCTGAAAACAAAGTTTTCACATGTGTAGGGGCAACTTATACACAGCAAATCCACACCTGATGCTATTGCTTATACCGTTGTTGAGTTGAAGATGATATGAAATCAGACAGATGCAATTGAAAATTCGACAAGTGCGAGTACTTGTTTTATAACAAATTAGGTATGTATGTGTATGGGAAGCATCAGAGAAACATGTTACTCCCTTTGTGGAAGTTATTCAATGTTTTTTTTTTCTTCTTTATGTGAAAACAGATCTTATTTGGAACAAAAATCACGTCTTCAGTGATATGACATTGGAAATACATAGTTATGACCACGATGAAAATATATATAGCATCAATATTATGCAGTTGAAAACAAGAAAGTTGCGGTGTGTTTTAGATCGCTAAGATATACATATGTACATAGGTGCAGTAATAATAAAATGACAGTAATGTCAGTTTTGTTATGCAATCGATCAATGGGTGATTTTATAATTTTTATAGATAAACATTTTTTATCGTTATTCGATTGTGTAGATATATAGATGATGTCAACGGAAAGGAACGTGTACCTACCTACACTTGTAATTTCATGAACTCGTAGCTAACTTACTTACATTGTTTTTTTTTCTGGAAAATATATTATACATACATAGGTATACCTACAATGATCTAATGGAAACTTGGCAACCCTTTTACTTTTGTATATCATTAAATGACATCCGACAAATTTTTTTCGTATCATCATACGATTATGTAAAATGATGATTTTGTATATACAAGTTTAATTAAAGCATTAAGGATCCCCCACACCAACGCGAATTTTCGGTGGCGACGACGAAAACAATAATAACAACGAGTTGTTTTCATTCGCAACCACGTGTTGTTATTGTTGTTTCCGTCGTCGCCACCGAAAATTCGCGTTGGTGTGGGGGATCCTTTATAGAATCGAAGAAATTGAAAATTCAGCACATTTTCATATAATAATTTACAAAAGAAATTCCTTGATATTGATATGTTCTATGAAAAAAGAACCTTTTTGTAAAAGGACATTGAGTCGTTTTTGTATGTTTTTAATAAACAGAAAAAAACCTGTCAAATTTTGTATGCTGATCTTAATATTAAGACGTTTTGAGTTCTTCCTTTTTCTGTAAAATGTTTAGAACAACATTGTTACGCTGAAATGGGTCTGATTTTTTTGCATTAATAATATTTTTATTGAACTTTCCAAAATTCAATTGCTGATTGGACTTTTTTTTTAGGTTTTGGGTATTAACGAAGTTTTTTATTTATATCTATTACCAAAAATAGATTTGAGCTAAAAGAATTTGTGTCTATATTGTCACACGAAATTTCATTTAATTCGTAAAGGTTGTGTCCCAACCGTAACTTCAAAATATTTAACTTTTAAATTAACTTTACTTTCCCTGTTCCCAGGTGAACTTTTATTACTTCATGACGTGAAAAATTAAAATAAATTCCTGATGACAATAATTTAGTTTGTATTATTTTCTGATCATGTGAAAAAATCATACTTTGTCACATCCGTAACATTAAATTGTCACACCCGTAACTATTTTAGTGGATGTATTATCAAAAAAATTGCAATAAAACTACGTTTTAGATATTTTTTGACGAAAAATTCACATAGATAACATGGATTTAAGTGTTTTTTTGTTGTTGTAAACTTGCGTTTGTGTAAAAAATGAGGTTTTAATCAAACTTAACATAACTCCGTCAAACTCAACTTAACAAACTTCCGTCAAAACCTTTCTGTTCTGAAGTATTTTCTCTCTAACCCAATATCAATGCAAATATATTTTAAGTATGGGTTTGGTTTTTGAATTGGAAATACTATTTCTAGTAGTAAATTTGACAGTTGACAGATCATTTGTGCTCAGTGTATTTTTCCATTTCATTATGAATAGAATATACCTTTGACGGTGTTCACAATTGGACTTTTTCCTCCGACTTTTTTTTGACGTATCTGTATACTTATTTCACTTCCACTTCATGGTGAGAAAGAGGTGGCCAAGAAAGGCATCTCTTTCTCGAAATGAAGTTCGAGTAAGAAAAGGTACACAGACGTCAAAAGAAGTCAGCGGAGGCAGTCCAATGTGAGCACCATCGAAGGTCTGTTCTATTCATGACAAATGGAAAAAATACTAACCACAAATTATCTGTCATCTGTAAAATTTATTGTCACTATAAAAAAAAACTATGATAGTATCGTATGTAAGTACCTATAGTGAATGCTGAGAGTTTTGACATGACAAAAATATGCGAGTTTCCAGCAACTTTCTTTCGCAGGGGAAGGCAATGAAATCGCCCCGGTCAACGACTTGAAGAGATGTGTTTGATATTTCTTTTCACAATTCAGGTAAAATTGAAAAAAATCTCTAAATCTGGGCATACAGGAGTAAGCGGTAGCCAAATGGCATGCTGATCCAAGAAGCATCGTATATGATTGTCATTTGGATTTTCAGCAAGTCGGAAATCTACGAGCCAAATTGGCTCCAACTCAAACTGGCTCCGAGCCAAATGGCTAGCTCGTGTAGTACCCGCTTTAAAATTTGTTTCTTTATGTGAAAGGTAGTAATTTAAGTGATTTTAAAAGAAAACGTCAAAATATTTTCTATAATTATTTATTTCCTCGTGTGAAAGGGGTTTAAAATGCAAAATGCGGGACAGAAGATTCCTTTGATTATTTCAGATTCAGATGAGTAACTTCTTCAATGGAAATTTTTGTTTGTCACGAAATTCGTCGCATCACTTTTCAATGAAAGCTGTCACACTTTCTACTTTTATAGTTAAGGCTGACACTTTTCATTTCTTTTAGATTGTTGTAATAGCTTTTACAAAAAATATGCAATTTACAAATTATTTGTGAATAATGTATCATCGATTGCAATTATCCTCTTCAAATATCTTTTTGTTTATACATACATTGTTTTACAACATGTGCACGGCCATATTAGGTACACACCCCTTTAATTTTTTTTTTCCTCACAAACACCACGCATATTCATGACCTTCACTTTGGTATACCAATATTACCAGTCAGTGCAATGAAAGTGAAAACCTGACTATATGTATTTCCACTCTATACCTTTACCATGTGCAGTGTGGTGTGTTGCTGCTGCTGCTTTGAGTCATGGCCCATGGCCATACTATTGGTCTTGGCTACTTTTGCCACAATGCCAACCGACTACCTATACCTAAGTATTAACAATCAACCATCAAACGAACCAGCTTAAGCGATGAGGAATAATATGCTCCTCCATAACATCTGTTGCTATATAGAGGGAGCATAATTCCTTTCCACAACTGATTCGCTTCACTCGTGCTCTGTGACCTGCCATCTGCGCCAAAACTGTGCCCACCTGTTCTTCTTTAACATTTTATACCGACAAGACAATCGACGACGTGCATATACATACCTAAATGAATGACGCCGATGGATGGATGGGACGCGTCGTCGCCGTCGGTCGTCACAACAAATGCCATTCAATCCAAATGCAACATAAAACTTGTGAACAAAAAAAGAAAGCAAAACTACGAAAAATGTCTGACTAATAAAAAACAAGTTGTTAACAACAAATTTTGTTCCAATTTTCAATAAAAACAAAAAAAAAAATATTTTCTCTTGCTTAAGGTGCTGGTTGCAGAGATGTCATGCCTAATTTATTTTATTATAATAATTGGCGTGCAAAATATTTTTTTTATATAAGATATAATGTTGGTATACCTGATTACGACACATAAATGGCGTTTTTATTCATCAAATTAACGCTAAATTTCAAAGTGCTTTAATGTAATTTCTTGAGAAAAATATGCGAATAACTAAATAACAATGAGAATGTAAATGTACTTATAACTTCTTTTTTAACCAATTTAATAACAATATATATTATTGTGGACATTAAACTTTTATATGGAAATCACCTAACCCCACCCCACCCTACCTTAAATAAAAACCACAATATATTTTAAAATAAAGTACACTTCTTGGTCCCACGAACTTGCCCCTTCGTAGATCAATTGACTTAGAACACTTTTGTTCACAGCTGATTATCTTTAATGAAGGATTGTTGTAACTGGGTAAATCATGGAATGTGCATGATTACCAAAATTTTAATCAAGGAATACCAAATCTCAGTTGTAAATCATGGAAATTGCTAATCAGCCGAATTCGATTGATTAGCGCTATTTAATTAGAACTTGTTTAAGTCATGGTGCAGATTTAACCTATGGTGAATAAACTGGACCTTAGAATGACAGAGATTAAGGCACCTATTATGACTCGCAAGTAGTAATACAAATTTTCCGAATGTAATTTTTTCGCAAATATCTTTTGTTGTTCGCCTAATTACGTCCACCTCAAATGTCAAAAATTTGCCGAATTGAAACATGATCGAATCGAATACTCGTATTTATGTTTTCTTTGGATAGATTTTCACTGTTTGATGCCGCGGCGCTGTGAACTGGTCAGAGAGATCGTGCTAGTGCGATTTAACTCTTTAAGACTTTTTCCTTTGGGACTATCTTAAATCACATGATGTCTATGCGAAAAAACAGCAAACTAAGTCATTATTTGAAAATTGGGAGTGCTTATTGAAACCCCCTTTAATTCGGAGTTAACTCGGATTCAATTTGTTCGCAGGATTAACTAAAGATCTGTTCACATGAGAGCGACCAACAACCGAAGAATAAAAGAACAAATGTGATTTAAAATATTTAATAAGCCTTCTTCCCCAAAACTAGACAAAATGGTAGGAAACTTATTTAAATAAATGTTAAGATACTTAAATTTACGTTTTAATTACTATATAATAACAGAAATTTGATAAAATAAATTTTTCGTCACGAACAGATGTCAATTCGTGACGACCAACCAATTTATTTTCTCAAATCTCTCTTATTTTAGTAATTAAAACGCAAATTTTAATTTAAACTAGACAAAATAGTAATTTGTAACTAGACAAAATAGTAATTTTGTCTAGTTTTTGTGAAGAATTTAGGCTTCTTTTATTCGTCGGTCGTTGGCCGCTCTCATGTGAACAGTCCTTAACTGTCCTAAGAAGAAATCGTAAAGGTTCGAAAAAGATATGTATAAAGGCACAGTACACAAATCTAAAGTAATATTGCGCAGGTTGTCAAAGTTGAAAGTGTCAGAAAATTAAAAATGGCTGTTCGAGTGCCCACAGGAATTCAACTCGCATCATTAGAAACAAAAACCTTAAATTAGACAAGTAAAGGGGCACTGTATCCACTATCCACCATTTAACCACCATACACCTCGATTTTTTGACAGATGTCCAGAACTGAACAAAAATGAAAACCCTTATGTTACTACCTTTAATATGTATACAGTGATTTATAGATACACACAAATTTCTGTATTAAACTCTTTGCTGCAGTCGTTTTCGTTTTTGATATGTACCTAGCGTAATTTTTGAAGCTAAAAAATTTAAATATCGTTAGTATATAAACCATAGACAAAATTGTTTGGGTTGGCTTCTGAAATTCTGTATTCCAAAATTCTTTATTACAAAATTTCTTAGTTATCCAAAATTTTTTATTTTAAAACAGCTCCATAATAATAAAAGAAAAATTCTATGATCTTTTTATAACTGAGTACTTAGGTATATCTATGTAGTTATATATATTCTGGAAAGAATTGTAATTGTAAGACGTATATATTTAACTGCCTTGATAACCTTGATTTCGCACGATCAATGTGAGCTCATTAGTTATTCCTCGAACAAAAAAAACAACAGTCAATTAAATATTCCAAATTCCAATATTGAAAAAAATAAGCAATAAGATCTTAAGATCCGATGAGCTTCATTGGCTATATGGTTCCAATTTTATGTTAAAACAAAAAAAATCCGGAAGCAAACTAAACTGTCAAACAAATATTAAGTTTTTTTCTTATGCAGAATAATGGTTCATCGAACCTTTAATTGGAGCCAAGTGATAAAAGGAAGTAAATATAAGTGAAAAGAAAATGAATTACCTAATTTAGTTTATGTTTTTATTTTCACAATGGGAAAGATCTCTCCTTTCCACTTTTGGTATCATATTGTTCAATTCAAACAATCACAAAACATTCACAAAACGAAAAAGTTAATGACTGTTTAATGGAATGCAAATATCAAGTTTAACTTTGATTTTGAATAAAAGCCGGTCAGTTGCCTCCCATTAATTTTAATTACCGGCTATCATTTATATACTGCAAAGTAATTTTAATCGATAAATTGATACAAACAAAATCAAACAAAACAAAAAGGTTTACCTACCTTATACCTATACCTATAACCTATGTATATAAACCTTCGCGTGCTTATCTAAAAGAAATATTGTCTCAACATATTTTAAGATCTCGGTCAATAGACGGTGAGTTCTCACAAGAAATGAGTTTTTCTTCTTTATTTCCTCTTTTCAGGTGATTTTAACTTTATGAATAAAAAAAAGTATAGGTCGCGGTGCTTAGACACACCTTAATTACTCGATTAAATAATTTCATTCCTATAATAGGTACACTTCCGATTCTGTTCTAGTTTGAGTTTGATTATGGGAAGGGCCATTTCTTCCAAACACGTAAGATTAAATTAATAAGAAAAAAGAAAACTTGAATTGAATTGAGTTTTTATGATACAGAAAATAATAATAAATATTAGGTTATGTTAGTTATTGTAAAGGAATTATTTTACTATACGATATAATAGTTAAATGGTGCTTTCATCTCAAATTTGCTAATTTTTTTTGACGGTTCAGTTATGGGCCAGTTATAGCTATCATTGAAAACCTTCATTTGAATTTTTGTTTTTAAGTTTTGAGGCACTTAAAAAGTGAAATCCTTGATTATTTCGATGCCAATATAAAGACTGATGATTTAATTAATAATTGTAGGCCAAAAAACTTTCACATAAAATGACTTTTAAGTTTTCAATGATCAATGGGAAGGTAATTCAATCATTGAAATAAAGTAATTCATTTCATGTGAATGGTTGGGTCAAAATTTAATTTTTTTTTGACAAGAATTAATAATAAAGTAATCAGCTTTATATTTGCATCAAAATTATTATTGATTTTGCTTTTTAAGCTCTTAAAATTAAAATTTAAAAAATTAAAATTTTAAATGATGAGTTTCAATGAAGGCTATAACTGGCGCCTTAATACTATATTTGATTTGACCTTTAATGACTTTTATTTTTGTCGTTTTCTATTTCTGTTTATATTTTTTTTTATAAATCAAATTTTGACATTTTCATTTGGGCGATTCAGAAAGTTTTTACGTAACTTCCTACCGAATTTCGTGCAAATTTGGTTGAAATATCTTCATTTAGAAATGTTAATTGGTTAATGGGAAATAAAATGATTTTGAATCGAATTTGGAATTTTATAGTTCATGCCCATTGCCCAGCGCAGGTATCGTAGAAAATATCAACTTTAATGATTAATCATTTTCATTTTGTTGAATAATAGCTGTGTTTTATTTTTCCCCAGATCCAATCCAGATCAGATCATGAAAATAAACCAACCCAGGATCTCAGTGACAGATTAAGTTAAATGCCCAACTCTTTATCCTTTATTTTTTTTTATTTGTATACACCCATTGTCTTTTTTCTTTAGGGGCCAGTTATAGCTTTCATTGAAATTCATCATTGAGAATTTTAATTGTTAATTTTGAGGCACTTAAAAAGTGAAATCTTTGATTATTTTAATGCTATTTGCATTAGCTGATAACTATATTATTATTTCTAGCCAAAATGAAATATTTTTTTGGATAGAAATAATAATCGAGTCATCAGCTTTTTATTACCATTAAAATAATCACTGATTTCACTTTTTAAGTGCCTCAAAATTAACAATTAAAATTTTCAATGATGAGTTTAAATGAAAGCTATAAATGGCCCCTTCACAACTGATGACATTTACAAATTTACAAATTAAGGGCGTGTGTTCAAAATGGATTTGGAAATTCAAAACAAAGTTGGATCCTGTCTTGTTTTTGTAATACATGTAGGTATTTTCGTAAGCAAATCCACTGGTTCGGATCTGGGCGAACATAAAACACAACTAATATGTATAAAGAAATTTTGGAATATCCATAAAGCTATGGATTTTTGTCAAAAAATCATATAAGCTGAAATGACTTTACCAAAAGATTAGGTATTAACAAGGTCTTCACAAGTCAACTATGTATAGTTTATGTCAAATGGAGTCGAATGATATTTTAATTGTAAGTATAGGACGTATCATCAAAACACTCTGACTTACTTATGTATGTATGTCCTTCTAACCAAAGAATCGACTTTTTTTCTAAACAGAATTGAATTTTTTTTCTGGCATTGAAAGGAATTTGTAAAAGAATCGATTTATTGTTATGATTGTGTGGGTGGTACTTGACAGCTTAAATTTTAGGGCAAAGCGTCAAGATATTATTCAATTTAGAAATTATTTTGAGAAAAATGTTTTACAAAACCAATTTCAAATTAATAAAAACAAAGTATTTATGTTACCCAGTTTATCAAAAGGCGATTAAATTGTTCGTTTATCAACCAAAAACCAAATAAAAAAGTATGTACATAACAAGAAACAAAAATGGAAATGACTGGACGCAGTCCTAATAAAAATCAAATAACATGACAATTAAATTCAATCGGTTCAATGATCCACAAAAGATAAAAATACATGGAATCTGACACAGTGCGATACGAAATGTCAAATCTTGCGGAAGTGTGAAAATCGATGTGAAATCTTTCTAAAATCTTGCAAAATTTGATAGATTTTTTTTTGAGGGAAAAATATCGGTTTTGTTTAGAAAATTTTTAAATAGAATCGATTATATAGTTGAAAGGAATTCACTACTAGTTTGTAACCCTAAGTTTCACAAGGATTTACCGCCATCTTTAATTTTATGTATTTTTAGGGTAAAATCAATTACCTCGGTAAATAGTGGTTTTATAGAAATAGTGTTGAGGGAAATATTTGAAACGAATTTGACAAATACTTTTTTTCAAAATGTGGAATATTAAAAAAAGATATAAAAGTATTCAAAAATTGAACTGTAGAGAGTTGAATTGTTTTTTTTTTTAATTTAATGAAGAATTTACATCAAATAAAATGTTTTAAAGATTAAATAATAATATTATTTATTTATAAAAATGAAAAATAAAATTTGTTTATTTAAAAAGCTTAATTTTTATAAAATAATTTAAATTTATGTATAATTTAATATCACAACATTATATATTTTTATTATATTTGAAGTGACGCGTTTCGGTTTCATGAACCATCATCGGGCTCAAAAATCTTGACTCATTTCATTTTTCAAATTAAACACACAACATGGAGACTACAACACAAAAATATAATTATTTTTGTAGCATTTTTGGTAGGGCTAGAACAAATCTGAGGCAATATTTTGCACATGTTGTCAAAAATTAAAGTATCATCAAATTAAAAATGGCTGTTCGAGTGCCCATAGGAAATAAACACACATCATTAGAAACAACCACGAAACATTGAAATAAGACAAGTAAAGGGGAACTGGATCCACCATTTTTCCGCCATTTTCCTCGATTTTGACAGATGCACAGAACTAAACAAAAAAGAGACCAACAAAAGTCGTAGCTTGTACCCTTTTTCTTCGAAAATCAAAATTTATGCTCAACAACCTTTATCTTCGCACTTTCCGCTTAAGCCAATATACTTAACGAGATAATTTTTTTTCCCTTAAAATGCATAAAATTCAAGATGGCGACTACCTTTTTTTTTAAAAGTGCGGAGAAAGCCAAGTCCAGTTAAAACTTCAATGGACTTCGATTTCACGCAAATCTATAACCCTTTTTTTCGACTCAAGTATTCCGGGACTTGTTAGCTGCTACTATTGAGTTAATAAACTCAATGCTGGTACCAACTTCAGATTAAAATGTTCAATCTAAAGTCAAATGACTTATAGAAGTGAATTAATGAGTAACAATAAAGTTAATACAAATTGTTTTTTCTTATTTTCCTGCTGCATCTTTGTCTTATACCTATAGACATCATCATCTTCCGCTAGCTATATTCCGACCCAAAAACCTACAATATAAAAAATGGTTTCAAGAATAAAATTATTCATCTTTTTTGTTAATGTTTTTAATTCATTATGGTACATTTTTTATTGACCATGCAGAAAATCTCTTTAAGGCTTTCTGTTTTTACAAAGTAATTCCATGGCTATATCAACGCCACTGATCTAGTAGCTCTTAATCTTTTGGTCCATTTTCATTTAATAAAAATAGAAAGACTCATTTCAGTGTAAGTAGTATATATAGTATCAAGCCGTCACTTTAATACGTCGATTGTTATCCAAAGACCACTTTTTTATAGATCGTGGTTAGAAGTCTATATTATAGAAAGAAAACAAAACAAACAAAAAATACAACAACAAATGTCTATAAAGATCTTTGAAACTGGTAAAGGCAAATCTAGAACAAAGAAAGAAAATCAGTTCACTATTTCCAAGTTTTTTTTGTCCAGTTATTGGCGGATTTGTGAGTACGAAAATATTTGCAGCTTTTTAAGACTTTATTTTTAAGGGGGCCCAACATTTAAATTAAAATCAAACGATATCGTTTTGACAATTACTGTCCCTTTCTCTCTCTACAGATGTGATAGAGATAGGTAGGTATTGTCAAAACGATATCGTTTTCGTTTTACGGAATTCGCTCCCAGCACTTAGTGAAATTTTGAACAATTTCTAAATCAATTTTAGTTCATGATCAAATTTAGTACATTATTCAACTTCAACTACTGATTGGCTAGTAGAAAATTCGATTTTAAGCGTTTTTTTACGGTTCCAGGTTATTGACAGGTTGAAGTAAAAACATTTCACTCTTAATAAATAGCCCCGAAAAAATTGCCCAGGGCGATAAGTTGTCTTAATCAAACACCGATTGACACAAAGTTTCTTGGTGGTGAAGCAAAGAGAAAAGTGGTTACCATTATGAAAAGTAAAACCGCGCTTGTTGTTTTATGTCCAATATCTACACTGCATTTGACATAGACCTTCGATGTTCCAGCCAGGCAGCAGAGTTAAAATCAGAAACCCGTTTTTACAATATTGCGCATGAGATGCCATATATTTTTTGTGTGTGTGAAATGAGGTTCGTTCTTTTGCTAGGACTTAGGAGTCAACTTGGTTTTCATTGTTCTGTTGTAAAACCCCAAGTATTGGCTGTGATGCTACAGCAACATTGGAGGACTTGGTCATTAAAATAATTGCGATGGTCCATGGACAACTTCGTTTGGTTGTTTGTCGTTAAAGATAACCAGGCATTCGATTAGTTGTAGAATGCAGTCCTGGCTAGAATGCATCACGGTTAAGTTATAATAGCGATATTTTTGCACTGTTCTGCACACCACCGTCAATATCAAGATGATCTTATAGGTTATTATAAGAGCTGAAACAATCTTCTCTCTGATTACAATTAAGTGTCGCACATTCAAAGCGGATAACATAGTGAGTCGAAGTCAATGTATTATGTATAAATGGCGAGATGGTGAATCTTGGTCGGTATGTCATCTGAGAGATGCAAAATGTTCGATTTTATGTTTTTTTTTTGTTTTTTTTTTTGTTTTTGTTCTGTAGTTCTGGAATAACATGTATAAAGACAATTCCGGTAGTAAAACTGTAACTGTACAGAATTTTTCTTGCTAGTAAGATATTTTAATGCATTTAAACCAACGGTGCATAATTGTTTATAGATAAACATGCATTGTAACTACACATCATGAAACTATGTCTTTAATGGAGAGTTAGATGAATTTAATTTTAAACTGGAAACATCCATTATGCTAAAAAAGAAGACAGAGAGATATAAACAAAGAAAAGATATAACTTAACAATTTTAAAATCTTGTTAACAATATTTATTTGCTTCTAAAATGGCTTGTGTTTTTTTATGAGGAAAGAACTATAATAACCTTCTCGTTTGGGTGTTCGGAGTATATATTTACTTCTTTTTCATTCTCTTCTCACTTCCACAAAGGCCTTCGGTAACCACAGTACACATATTAAGATATGTATGTCATTAGCGTTTTTATTTTTGTTCAGTTCTGCGCATCTGTCACTATCGAAGAAAATGACGTATCCTATGCGTTGAGCAGTTTTTGTGGGCACTCGAATAGCCATTTTTTTAATTTTTGACGCTTTGAACTTTGACAACCTGCGCATACCTTAAACCGGCACCACACATATGTGGTGGTGAGTGTGGTGTGGTGAGTTGTGGAGAGTTTTCTGTTGTAAACTGTCATTTTTCGCTTTCGCTATTTACTTAAGCTAAGTACAGACTTTGTCAGATCTTACAAAATTGTCAGATATGTCAGTGAAAAAACTGTTCCAAATGTCTTACAATCGTCTGAACACACAATTTTGTGTGACAATTATATATTGTCAGAAACGTCATTGTCAGACGACAATCTGACAAAAAATTGTCAGGTATCTTACAATCGTCTCAACACACAATTTTCATCATTGTCAGTCGATAAGGACATTGTCAGACTCATTGGTCATTGTCACATGATTTCATTACAACATCTTACAATTGCTGACAATTTCTTCATTGTTCGAAATGTCAGTGAGTTGGTTAAAGAGAGATAAAAAAATAGCTAACAATCAAATTGGGAAGAAATCTACCAACCGTGTGAACGGACAATTTGTCAATTGTCAGCTAATTGTTAGCTATTGTCAGATTATTGACAGTTCTGATAATATTGTAAGATTTGACAATCGTCTGTACTTATGAAATTTTAAACTTTTCTTTTCGCGGACATTGATCGTTGTAATATTTTTTTTTTATCTTACGACATCGTAAAGTTTCTGATAAAACGATATGCACCAATTTTTCTGTGGAGGCTTCAGCTCGTTGTACATCAGTGGACATACAGACGCTCGGACCGAAGAACAATATAACAAAAACCAAGTTTTTTGGGCTTCTCTATCATCGTAATTTTTAATTTGAATTTTATTTTTCCTTGAATTCTAAAGCATAATAAAAATTCCCCTCCAGCAAGTGGCAGGTGTAAATAATTATTTTATTAAAATAGATTCAATATAGGTAGATCTTGACCTATTTTTTTATAGTTATCTCCAAAAGTCAATCTATAAGATATGTACATCGCCTTCCATGATATGTTCGCCTGCTTTTCAAAGTTAATGTCCTTTAATTAAATTGAAAGCAACAACCTCTCCCTTTTGCATTTTCCCATATAGTCTATTAACTTATCAAGTTTTCAACAATGAATGTGCACATTTGAAAAAAACAAGAAACCATACAAAACAACCACTACAGTCTAATTAATAAAAAAAAAACAAAAACAACTTAATATACCTATACTAACCTGCTGTTCCCTCCTTGCAGCTAGTTCTAAAAAAAAAAAAAAAAAAACAAGAACGCAGTAATCTAATCTATAAAGGCATTAGCTCTCTAGGTTATACGTGCTAATTAAAATCGATTAGACACACTCTTCAGTCATTCATAAGTAATCGATTTTGGGCGTGGGAAGTAGGCACCTTAGCCAGATTATGTTGAAATTCAATAGCATGATTATAGAACCTAAAGAATCCAATGTACCTACCTACATACATACTTATACATATCTATCTTTATACCTTACCTACTATAACTTAACTTAAGCGCCATGGCCCTCGTATTTTTATTTATTATAATTCATTTTTTTTATTCCATGTTCTTTTTTTTCTAACACAGAAAGACGATCCCTTGAAGCGAATCCAAGAGGAAATCAACGAAGTGGCACGTCGTGAGCGTGAGTTACGTGAGAAGATGCATCCACTAGAAGAAAATACCATCATCAGCGGTAACCAGAATGATGCTAACATTTCAATTCTCCCATCGGAACAAATTTCCGTATCGCAGGACGATAACCTTTCTTCATCGGCAGCATCATCACTGACAACATCCGTCAACAGCAAAGAAGACCATCTTGATGGGCATCATTCAGATGATTCTGGAATTTCAGCATCATCAAGTCCAGTCAATGGCACTTCAACCAACAACAACACGAACAGCAACAACAACAGCAACAACATAGTGATCAATGAGAAGAAATATATTCGCCCAAATGGCTACAATTCAATTCCATCGCCGCCACCACAGAAGATTCTCACACGAACCGTGTCCACGCCGCAAATTTTTACACCATCACGTCGCATAACATTCGGTCCGGCATCCAAGGGCCTTATGCAAAGATTCATTGCAACTCGTGGCAAAATCGCCCTGAACAATGCCGCCAATAGTGGTAATGTTATCGGAGGTGGTGGTGGTGTGCCCAACTCACAGCCAAGCACCCCTTCAGCACCAATGATTTCTGATTTTTCTCGGGCTGCCTCATACATTCCGCCAGTGACAATTACACCGCCAATCATAGAGCGTGACGCCGATGGCAAACCTATTCGACGTGGATACGTACCCGTCGAGGAGAAAATTCAAAAGGAGTTGAAGGATCTCAAGAGTCGTGAGAGTGAGTTAAAGAAAATTCGAAAAATTCGACAGTCAACGCCAGATTTATTGGACTCCATTGAAAATGAGTAAGTTAAAGATTTAATTTTTTTTTCTTATATAAAACTGATGCTAATGTTTTACGTGTTTTTTTTAGGGAATTGGAGTCAGATGAAGATTCAGATGTTGAACATTGTTATGGTCCGGGAAAACTACGATCTGCGAAGTCAATTGGAGAGCTTTGTGATTCGTCAAATAACAGTCTATCTCCAAGGTGAGTTTTTAAAAAATCTCGCGCGGCTTATTTTGATTTTTTTTTATGGTTTATGGTTAATTTACAAAAAGGAACTGCTATCGGATACGTAGAGCAATGATTTCGTGGCCATGGCCACCAGGCAGACAAAATTTGTGAGTTCGGGCTATATTTTTTTTATAAGTTAGAAATGTTAGTGCATATACCTAGTGTAGAAACGTTGTTATATACCTAGTGTAGAAACCTTGTTAGACAAATTTTGGGTAAAATAAGAGTGTGTAAAATTGTCTCTTTAAAATAGTTGTGTTTGTAACATTGTCTGAGTTAAATCGTGTGTACCTTTTTCAAGAGTCTTGCTTTACTTGATACGTAGGGGAGGACGGGGCACAGTGGACTTTTTAAAACGATAAATAAGTGACTTTGCCCAAAAGTTGAATACGTTAATAAAAGCGCCCATCTAGCTCCTCAGGTTGTTATTGCCTATCGTGCTGACGAGCGCTCTCCGCTTGAAAAAATTAAATTTATTGTTTTTTAAGATTAGTTTATAAAAAAATTATAGAAGTGTGTGCTTGTTTAATATTTAAAGGCTTAGCCAAAAAGAATTTCAAGTTTTAATGTCAAAAACAATGAATTAAGTGGTGTTTTGTGCAATGTCGAAATGACTTTTTAAAAGGTATTCGTATTGGGGCACAGAGGATTGGTGCGATCCTCTGTGGCCCTTATAGAATATGAACCTGATTAATTTTGGATTTTTACTGCTGTAGATGGTGCAGAACTACATTAAGAAAAAGCCAGAGGCAAGCTGCACATTTATTACTATAGAAAATGCAATATCAGTTATAAATTCAAAAGTTATATATCCATAAATGGAGCAGCCCCAACGATGGGGCACAGAGGACCAAAAGCACTTTTATGTACTTTTAATTAAAACAAAAAAAAATGTTACACTTTCGATATCAATTATATGCCTATTAGATGTTAACATCTTAAGGTATGTGGAGAACAAATTTGAGCCTTTTTTCTTTTTTCAATATATTTCAATAAATCGGCAAACGTTAAGTGGCCTTCTGTGCCCCGTCCTCCCCAACAGCGTAAAAGTAATAGACATTTTATAGTAGCGCCAAGTAACGTTCTTAGCAAAAATTATTTAAAGGAACTCAAATAAATTCTGAATAGGGTTCCAATCAGCGTTGACGATGTGGCACGATCGGGTTTTTTAGCATACCGAACTCCTCGTTGCTTTGTGGCACGAAGAAATCCAATATGAAACGTTTCTTGTTTCCTTTATTTTAGATAATTTAAATAAAGCTAATTGTAACGAAATTTGATACAGATAGCTCTATGGCGTACAAACTGGCAAAACTCCTATTTTTGTACAATGCACAAATAAAACAAGTCAACGTGATGTCATTCTGCATGCACGCCAAATTCTAAGAAAATTCACATTGAGTAAAAGAGTGTGTGGGAACACCGATTTCACTCATTTCAACTTACTGGCTAAACATAATGCCCTGCTGCAACTGGAATCGGAGCTGCAGCTGTAACTGCTTAAAAAAAATGTCGTACGTCGTTTTTTTATCTACCCACAATGAGTTGTACAGCTTTTTATATATTTTAAAGGAAAAAAAAACAACCACGAGTTTATTATTCACTTTTTTTATTTTCAATATTTTTCTTTTAATTAATATTTTTTTTCGCGGCACAAATGAGCACTAAAAACTTCAATATTTTTTTCCGGCTCTTTTTTTCTTCATATAAATTGAAACGTCAGAAGTGCTGCACGTGAAAAAGTTAAAAGTTGGTGAACCTTTGCAACACCGACTGCAGTTGCGTTGCGTTGTGTTCGTAACATTGAATTTGTGTGTATTCAATATTTTGACAGCTATTCAGTTGCAGCTTCCAGTTGCAGCTCCGTATCCATTGTGTTCAGCCAGTTAATGGTTAAAAAGGTTCGATGTGTGAGTACAAGCTGAAAATGAATTGGGTTTTCACCTTCAAGCGAAAATGTTTATTTCGTTTCGTATCCTCTCAGTCCCGACCAAACTGCAGGAGAACAAAAATACTAAATAGGCAAAACAAGAAAGAATTGTGTTTTGAGGCATAAATGATTCTTTAATTTCATTTCATTTATACATACCTATTAGAGTTTTTTTTTCCCTACACAGTACACCGAGGTCCGAGAGCTAATTGATGTTTACACATCAAAAACAAAATTAAATTCAAATTTAAACTGAAATATGTATATTATGCATATTTTCAAATATATATTTCGAATGAATGATGTACAGTATCTGGATCGTGCATTCGATTACCCAGTATTGTTCATAGACAAAAACCCTTCGCTTAAGATTCTTACCCATATTTATGACAACTTCCGCTACATTTACCTACATTTTCATTTTCCATACAACGAGAGCTTAGATGTACACATAAAAACACACACATAAAAAAATTTACTTTCCAAGTTTACTCACACACTACCGAACGTCGCCATTTAACAAAATGCCGTCTTCAAGCATTTATTACTTTTGACCAGTAATCTTTATGTCTATACCCGTTTATGAATTTCGGAACAGAAAAACACTTTAAACAGCCAATCAAAGACTTTTGGAGTAGTAGGAGTGAAAATGGAGTGAATGCAATCAAAACTGCAAAATTTAAATCAAATTCATAAAAATTTCTTTTTTTCTTTTTGTTTTTATTTTATTTCCTGTTTTTTTGTTTATTTTGTTGTACACATAAAAAAAATGCTGTTTTTAAAAATCTATGTTGTAACGATTTACAAATTAATTTAATGTTTATAATTTTAATTAATTTATAGGTACATAGTAAATTTTTGTTATTTTGTTTTGTAGGTATGTGTTATTTGATTTTATTATTTTTTTACCTTATTATTGTAACGAGTGGTATAGAATTATTGTTTTTTTTTTTTTATTTTAAGCATTTTAGAAACTACAAATAAATATTAAATACAAAAGTATATTGTTCTCTTTTTTTAAATTCTAATTAGTTAATTTAGATTCGAGTTTTCAATCATCTTTTAAAAATTCATTTAACTATCAGGGAAATAAAAAGGAACAAAAATTTTCCAGATGTTTAACTGATTATTGAAAATTGGTCGTTAGTTTTGTAATTTATATTTTTTCTTGATTTGTATTTAAAAAAAAAAAAAACATCAATTGATCTTTGTTTTTAATGTTTTCAAAAATCTTACAGAGCAACACCCAGCCCAGACTTTGAAAGCAAGCATCTATATAGTCGCAACGGCATGCGACCTGCTTTGTCTCTTGCCCAACTTTGTGATCTTGATCCTCAGGAGGCGCCATCTTCTTCACATCAGCTTATAGCCAAATGGGAAAGCCTTATCCAACAGAATGCATAGGCATACCAATATTCAGCACGCATAAAAACACAAAACTAACATATAAAACGAACTGCATAATTTTATAAACGCACGTTTAAGAGAACGATGAAAACAAAAATGTATACTTTATTCATTTTTGATGTTTGGAGAATCCTATATTAATCACAAAAAAAAAATATATTAAAACTTGGAGTATTAAACCTACATTAATTATTTTTAAAATTAAGAAAAATGTGAAAAAAAAAACTCCTGCTAAAAGCAAAATTTCTTGTAGTTTGTAAACTTGTTTTAAAATATTATATTTATTTAAACAATTTTGTTCTACATTTATACAAAAAAATTAAAAAAGAAATTGTTTAATTGTCAACTTTTTTATTTTTAGCATGAAATCAATTCGCGTAATCATCGATTTTCCTATAAAATTTATTTGTCGACTAAGGAAAATAAATATTATCTACTGTGAACTACATATGTATTGTAAATATTTAACAATAAATAATTATACATTTTTATTTTCTTATTTTATAAAAAAATGATTGTGACTTGTGTTTTATTTTTACGAAGAAGAAGTCAATGAAACAGTTGCAAACAGCAATCTATAAAGGTAACGTTTAGCGGTATGAGAACTAAGAACCTACTTGTAATTTGACGTTTCTCTTAAGCTGGACATACACGAGCTAACCATTTGAAATTTTAAACTGTTGTAAAAACACTTTAATCAGATCGTGAATACCCTCAAACAAAAGGTAATAGGTCTGTTTCTTTACTTCCCAAAACTAACAATTTTGACCAATTCTACTCCAATTTAATTTTTTTTATATGGACTTTGACAGAACTTTGCGCTGAAATGGGTGGAAAGTGGCAGTTTTGGGAAGTAAAGAAACAGACCTAATAAATACTAAATGTTTGAATAAAATGAACCTAACGCGAAACATTTGGAACCACCAGTTTGGAACAAATGAAACAACTCAAAAGATTTGTTTCAATTTTCATCGTTTCTCCACTGCTTTTACCGATGCGAGAGTTACAGAATGTAGGCACAGGATCATTTTTTTTTTGCTTTTGTTTCTTTATTTTCATGTATTCCTTATTTTCTACTTATTTATCCATAATCGACATGATTATTTTGGTAATTTAATTCGGTTGTATTTCAATTTTTTACTAGTAAAAAGGATCTAGATAGTTCAAAATAGTTTCAAATATGCTTTATTTGATTAACTAAAATGTTATATTAGCCAAGATTTAGACAACCGAGTCCGTTGTCTAAGTTAAGGTGTGTTTTTTTGCAATCCCGGTAGCAATTGATTGAAAAAAAAGGTGGCGGGGATTAGTTGTTGTTGCAATTAACATGTATATTACTTCGCCCGAATCTATTTTTCATCTAATTCCCCCCGGGTTTGCAAAAAAAACAAGCTCTTAAACATGAAAAAAAAATGTTAATCAATAACTTGAACTGCTGCCCAAAGTTGGACAACGTTTATAAATACGACCAATTACATGTGGACTAATTGTCATTTGAAACAGAACATCATATGTTCGTGTCCAATTGCCTCCGAGTTTACAAAAAAACACCTATCATCATCAAGGCCAAATGGTGCATTCATCATTGTGATAAGAATTTATTAAAAAACTAAAGATGGATTTACAAGACTGATTAAATGCCATTACTTTTGCCAAAATCTAGTAAATTTATTATTAAAAAACTTGCAGTGCACCTGACGTTTAATTTTATATAACACTTGCATCGTCTAAATATTATGCAGTCACAATTTTCGAATTATGACACAATTGGGCTTTTCCACCAGCCGTCAGTTTCAAAGAAGCAAAAAAAATAGGAAACAGCTGGTCTGAACTTGGAGAAAGGTAAACAAACGACAAATATTTTTATAATATAGTGCTTGTTTGTTTTCCAATAATGAAACGATGGTTATAACGCCAATTTAACAAAAAATCAACTTCAATAACTTATCAAGCTTATTTATATAAACAAAAATCACAGAAAATATTAAAAATCCCTGTTTAGATTGTGACATGCTCACTACGTAGTGAGTAGTCATGTCGTGTCTACACTCAAAATTTCTCAGTCATGAGTATCGCCGAACTCTGATGGAATATCCCTGAATTGAAACATTTGATTCTGAGCACCATGAACCATGACTTTAATATTAAATAAATAAATAGTCGCAAAATATAGCAGAAATTGCAATTTTAATAATTAAATATGCTTCAGCATCTTTGCTGTTATCAATCCGCCAATTCAATAAGCATTTTTTGCATCTAAGCTTGACTAATTACACATTTTTAATTTTTATTCTCATCTACCTTACCTTTCAACGAACATGCCAAAAATGAAAAAAATGGCATTAAATGGAACTTGTCGGATATGAAACATGACTGCTCACTACAATCTTTATGTTTTTTTCCTGACTGTCGCCTCCCTTTCTACCTCACCGATTTCACCTACAAAATGCCGTCACTACGTAGTGAGCAGTCACAATCTAAACAGGGTCCATTGCACTGAAAAAGCATTTGTTTACATTTCTCCAAGTTCGATATCACATGTTTTGTTTTTGTTGTTTCGAGCTGTCAAAATTAGAAAGAGAAAAGACAAAGACAGTTTTTGGAAAAGCCCAATTCAAGTGATATTGAACATTAGTTGTGTTTTATTTTCCCCGAGATCCGAACCAGATTGAATTTGCTTACGAAAATACATGTATTACAAAAACAACACAAGATCCAACTTTGTTTTGGATTTGGATTTCCAAATCCGTTTTGAACACACACCCTTAATTTGTAAATGTCGTCAGTAGTGTAAAGAAAAAAGACAACTTGTGTATACAAATAAAAAAAACAAAAGGAAAAAAGAGTTGGGTATATAACAACTTGTCACTGAGATCCTGGGTTGTTTTATTTACATGATCTGATCTGGATTGGATCTGGGGGAAAATAAAACGCAGCTATTATTATTCTTTTCTGGCACAATTGGCAGTTTCTTCAACGAACATTGTGTGGTGTATAGTCAGCTTTAAACCTCAAAAGCACGTATACGCCACACACTTCAACGATAGTTGTATGCTTTTTCTACTCACCGCAAGGTGGTCTATACACACATTTCATCTGGATGCGTCCACTTTGTAATTTCGTCTTTAGACAAAAAATTCATTTCAGAAAATTCACTCAAGTCATTTCGCAACCGCCATGTTGAATTTGAACTTTCAGCAAGTTGGATCGTGAAAAATTTTTCTTAGCAAATTTATCTAAATCCGAATTACATATTCGTCTTAGGTACGTAAAAACATTCTACGCACTTTGCTAATATCCTAGTTTATTTAACTTAGCATGATATTTATCAGCATTTTCTCTAATTCGCATATAAAAATAATTAGCACCCTAAATTCCACAAAATCCATTCCATAACCTATAAGCTCATCCATTTATGTACATAAATTATTGTATTTCTTTGGTCTCTTTTTTTTCACAGCTTATCTTTTGTGCTAATAGAAAACGGAAAAGCAATTTTCATCTGGAAAAGTGTTGGAAGATTATTAATCACATAAGAATTGTGTTAATTTTATTACGCACATCTGCCATAGCATTTCGATATCGAAAGTTGAATAAAAAAAATCGCTCTTAAAAGTGACAGCAAACCCACCCCGCACAGCCTCAATCAACTTATCGTTGGTTGTTCATTTTGTTGTCGAGGAAGAAGGGATTAAAAGTGGAATTGGACAAAACAAAATCAGAAAAATCACTTAAATCATCAAGATTCGCATAAATAATTTTATTTTTAATTTGCAATCGTTGTGTTGCAGCAGACGAAAAGAGTCGGAGTGTGCCAAGGAGAAGCAACAATATCAAAGTTTTAAAATTGTGTGTCTGTGTCGTCTTCGATAAAGAAACTGTTGCATCGCAAGAACTCTTTGACGAACAGAAGGAAAAATACCATTTTTTTTTTGTTTTCTTAACATTTTTATTTTTTATATTTTTGGATTTGGTTCGTTTTTGCCAAAGTGGCAATAATATCATTGCATTGCAGTTGGCAGTATTGTTGTTGCTGTTCTGCTTTTTAAAACGTGTAATTTATTGTTCATTACTATTTGGTCTTTCTGATACGATAAGTGCACACAGCAGCAGAGACTAAGCAGCGAAAAAGTTAACAAGTTTTTTTTCGTTGTTTTGCTTTGTGTTTTTGGATTGTGGAACATTTTCGTGATTATTTGCCTTGAATATTCGTCGTCTTCATTTGAGCTATTTCGAGAGATCCGAACGCACCCCGGCGGGGACTCACATTGTTTTATATGACTTTTGAAAGAATACTTGGTAAGTATTATTATTTTTTTTTTATTTTCAATTATTATTTATATATTCTTTTTTTGCACGTACATAGGTGGGTTACTATTGTAAGCAATTAACTAATTTAATAAAAAAACCACAAGTTGTGTACATAGGAGAGGATGTAACCTCACATGCACGATCTTTCTAGAATGAATAGGGCTATTCTTGTTGTTGTTTGTTAGTTACAGTAGTAGGTTTGGAAGTGGCTATTCTCTCAGGGTGTAAAAACTCGAAAATCCATTCACTTACATTTATAGTGACAGTGGTATCGTAGGATTGTTTAAAAAACCCAACCCATAGAAGACGTGGCATCAGTTGCGCAACGAATTTACTCGATTTAACGGATTCAATATATAAATTTAGATAGGTTCTTTCCATTGTAACGAAAATATGGAAACCATAAGTTTTTCAATCATAAAATGAGCGGGTAGTTTTTGAACAAAAATGATTTTGTGTAAGTAATCAAAGCTCTGTTTATTAAATTTTGATAGAACTGATTACGTTGAAGTGTAGGTGATCAAAAATGACGCCACGTTTAAACCTATAAGTTCGTTCGCTGTTGAAACATGAAAATTGTTACCGAATTAGTACTGAACCATGTGTTTTCTATTTAAAATTGCAATGAAAAATTAACTTTTATTTTAGTATATTATGATAAATTCTTGTATTCAATATTGCTTTGGGTTAGAAAATTTCTAACCGGGGATGTAAAGCATTATTCTTGTTATAATCGATAGATTTTTAAATAGGTATAAGGAACTCGATTATATTATCAAAAAAAAAAAATATTTGGTCTAAGAATTGAGATTCTGAACGTTTAAAAGTCGAATTAAATCCAAATGGTTTGCTATCGCATTTATACTAGACACAAACAATGAACCGAAAAAGTTCTCATCAATCTCATGAAAATATTATTTCAAATAAATTCTAGCCCCCATTTATTTGAAACGAAATTATTGTATACTTTTTTACTACATTTAAAAACGTGGCATATAAAAAATTCTATTTGTATAATGATATTATCAGTTTAGTACAAGTTTTAAATTTATTATTTAAATTATGTAGGTATACTGTGTATTGTATTTTTGTTGTGGTAATATTAGCTGTGTTCCGCACATAGTTTCAAACATTTTGAGATCGCCAAATTTTCATTTGGTCATTTTCCGAAGCCACACAATTTTTGATTTTTGGAACGGCTTCAGACCAAAAATAATTTAATCTGGTGGTCGAAAAATGTTTGAAACGAGTTGCAGAACAAAGCTATCCGTCAACTCAAAAAAATACAGAATAAAAGAAATTAAAAATCAATAAAAATAAAAATTCATAAACTGGAAAATAAAATAGAAGACCGTGGTAATTCTTTTCTGTAAGGCTTTTTCCAACAGCTTTCTTCCGTACGTGCTTCAAAGTAAATTCCTCCCTAGAATATTATTGACCCATCCCCAAATGATTTTCGTTATGAAACACAAACTTCAGAAAATTTCTCTCCTCGTCTTCGCCACATGCTTTTGTGTTCATCTGTTGAATTTAAACTTACTTTAATCTGAGAAGGAAACTCGCTTCCATTCATTCAATGTTCAGTGAACATATTCCCGATCAGACTGAAGCCTTGGCACTCGGTGCTGCGTGGTGAGTTATGGGCTGCTTTTACTTATCAATTTTACTCTCGAAGAAGCCGGCAGATTGTTTGTCTAGAAATGTTCACATTTCTTACCTCTCTAATTAAGCATTATAAGATCTTTGATCAGTCCGGTTTCTCAAAGCTTCAGATCAGTCAGATCCCGTCTCTAGGAAATTAATCTAGGAGCTCCTAGCAGTCTAGCTAGCTTAGGAGGTGATTTTTTTCCTGTTTCGGCAGAAACTGTTACCCTAATATGTCTCAACCTCGGTTTAGCAATATTAAAACAAAAAATAAAAGTCATTACTGTAATCAATTTAAATACTGAAAAAAAATTTAGCATGAGTGTATATTTTATTTAGCTTCTGTACTTTATTTTTTCACACTTAATTTATAGAAATCTAGTGTACATCTTCCATCAGCAAAGGTATAAAGTAGTGTTCTAAAATCATATTGGAGAAACTGTAAAAGTTGTGATCTTTTTCAATGACATTCCTTGTACTTACATGAAGATACTAGACGTACCTATTCCTCAGGAGTACTTTAATAGCCCCTTTTAAATGGAAAACACAGAATTGTCTTCCCTATTAATATCATCTGAACATGAGAGCATCACGAAGTTGGTAGTAATAGATTATGTTTTCATATACTAATGAATATTTTGCCACCAGGAAGACGGCTACTGACGTTCCAACTAATCCCCCGGCTATTATTCGCCTATTAATAAGATGTTTTGGTTGTTTTAAATGTCATCATCGTGCAATTCTATCCTTCCTTTGTATTGTATAAAAATTCTATTGCAATATTGTTGCTACATTACAACACCTTCGATAAACGGGAAAGGTAAATCCCTGGAATTAACCGTTTACATCGGTGGTATTATTCCACACCTAATGAAATTGAAAACCTATTCCCAGAGGTCTGGTTTTCTATTTTAGCTGAGACGACTTTATTGGATTATGGTCTATAGCAAGTAAGAGGAAAAAGAGAAGTTTCTTTATTGGTGCAGTGCATAGCACAGTCCAGTGCAAGAGGTGAATGTGCAATTGAATAATCAAGGACGTATCTTTGTTACGTCTGTGCAGCTTTTTATTTTTTTTACTTAACTGAAATACGAGAGCATGCCCATGCACATTTTCATAAACTGGTTATACAGCTCTACTTGTGCAGGTACTTGTTTCATCTGAAATGCCATAGATAAGTGTTAAGACCGGCACACATACCAAAATCCCTTCACAAGAAAAGCTTGAAAAGCAAACAATTTACAAAATAAAAAACTACACAAATAAATAAAAAAAAGAAACTTGTTTTGTGATATAATTTCGTAATCTGATTTGTAAAGTATTTATTACTTTTTTTTATTATTTTCTCTGGTGGTTCCTCTATTTATATATTGTTATTTATATATGTGTAAAATGTATATATACATACTTATTTGCATTGCAATCTTTGTTTTACCTAAAACACTGAAGCTATTGACTCCTATCGGATTTCATTTGAAAAGTTGAACGTCCGCTTTTAGTTTACAGTCATGTAACACTTGACACTTCGGTGGTGTGCCACACAATCTTCGAATACGGACTTTGTTTCTTGCTATCTAAATGGTTATCTATCTAATTTGTGTTTATTGTTTTTTTTTTTTTTTGCTATCTCTTTTTCTGGCGAAGAAAGGAAATAATAAAAGAAATTATGGTTATTTTTCATTATGTGGCACCTTGAGTATGCCTCTGCTGTCCGGTATTTATTTTCAAAATATTACATCATATTTTTATTTGCTTTTACGATAAGAACGTTATTGGACTTGATTTGCAAATCCATTGTGTGAATTATTCTCTGATAACGTGGGGGAACCGGATCATCCATCAGTGTAACTGATGGGGGTTTTGGTGATGGTCATGACTAGAGACTATCACTCAAACCAACCATACGACTTACTGCGCAAAAAAATTAAAAGCATGGCTGGTTTCCACGTACATACTTGTTCTTATAAAATGAAATTATTATACATAAGTGAAGAAGAAAAAGAAAATAATATATTAATATTTGCATAATGCATATAAAAAATCTATCTTGTGTATTTTTTCGAACATCCAAAATATTATGTGCGTTATTATGTGGCTTTAAGTAATCTTTGTAATTAAAATCATTTAAGCGGTTTGGGGGAAATTTGTTTAGTCTTAAATCAATAGACAATGAAACTCTAATGCGTTTCGTACAAATAGAACTGAGAACCGCACATAGAGTCGACGACGTGATATCAAATCTGACGCAGTGCTTGCTGGTTTTGAATTATTTTTATAGATATGCGTTGCAATTGCAGTAAGCAGAATATTGTGATTCACAGTCGTCAGTTCAAATTTTATTGAATTTAAAATTAAGATGTGACATCCGTTGCTATTAAAAATGATATCATTAATTTAATTGAGATTGCGGTACAGGGAAATTATTTCACTGAAATTTCCTCGATATGAGTGATTCTCTGCCGACTGTGATTTTTTAAATCAAATTTTTTCTTAAATTAAATCTAATTGAAAATTGTTTTATTTTTTAGTTAATATGTAAGAATACTTACTACAACTTTTAGGGAACAAAAAATAAAGTGAAACGAACTTACATTTATAACGGGTGATTTTTTAAGAGGTTTAGAACTTTTAAAAAAAAAAAACACACAAAATTCGAAAAAATGAATGAAATATTTATTTGAATCGATAGTTTGAACCTTGCAATTTAATGTTTAAAGATAATTTCATGCAAATGTTGACCGCGGCTGCGTCTCAGGTAGCCCATCCGCTGAGTCCAATTTTGGCATACTCTTTCACACATATCGGCCGGTATCTCACGAATGAATGCATGGATGTTGGCTTCCAGTGCGTCAATCGAAGCGGGCTTGTCCCTATAGACATTAGCCTTGACATACCCCCACAAAAAATAGTCTAATGGTGTCAAATCGCACGATCTAGGCGGCCAATTGACCGGCCCGAAACGTGAAATTAACTGTTCACCAAACTCGCCTCGCAATTGCGCCATTGTTTCGCGTGCTGTGTGGCATGTGGCACCGTCTTGTTGAAACCACATATCATGCAAGTCAAGAACTTCCATTTCGGGCAAAAAAAAGTTTGTTATCATCGCTCGGTAGCGTTCACCATTGACAGTAACGCTGCGATTCGCATCATCTTTGAAGAAATATGGCCCAATAATGCCGCCGGCCCATAAACCGCACCAAACAGTGGCTTTTTCGGGATGCATTGGTAGCTGTTGCAATGCTTCTGGCTGATCTTCACTCCAAATGCGGCAATCGTGCTTATTTACGTACCCATTCAACCAAAAATGAGCCTCATCGCTGAACACAATTTTTCGATGGAAGCAGCGCGCGATGAACATTTCGAACCGAGCACGAATTTTGATAGTAAAATTCAATAATTTGCAAGCGTTGTTCATTTGTAAGACGATCCATGGTTAAATTGCAAACCAAACTGAAGCTGTTTGACAGTGACACAAGGTACTAAACACACGTCAGCTGTCAAAACCAGTGTTGCCAAAACCAAACCAGCTAAAAAATCACCCGTTACTTGCAACACATTTACGTTTGTAAAATAAATTTACAATTTTTAAATAGTGTCTTTTTCAAATGTCACTACAAAAGCACCATGATTATGATTTTTTAATTCAAGAGCTAATATTTTCACTTGATATTGTCAACATTAAATGAAGCAATTAGAGAAATGAATACGCTTTCGAGTAAAATTAATTGCCATTAGAATTTGTTTTTTTTATAGCTCAGTCTGGCTTTAAGAAGAAAACTCAATTCTGGACAATAGTAGCATCTTCACGCCTTTTTCAAAGAACCAATTGCATCTATTTTCAGTGCTAATGTGGTCTTGACTTCGGATTATTTCGTTATTTAACATCAAACACATCGAAAAAAAGATATTTCTTGTACTATTAGGTTAGACTATTTCGAAAACCTAACTTGATGGAGTGTTTCTGAGGTCGGATTAGAATTCATGAAATCAAAAACCATCGAAAAAGTATAATATAGTTGCTGTCGTTGCAATCGACATAATACTGACAAGGTTTAAAATTACTCGTTTGTATTACCATTATTTCAAGAAATAGTATACGACTATCTTCAATTCAATCCAAAATTAATTTTCACTTTAAAATTTTCACGAAAATGGCACTGATTAAACTTTTAATAAACCAACACCTTATATGATCAAGGCTTAGCTATTTTATGGGCTTGGAGCATATGAGCAACTTGTCGTGATCCATGTATGTATCTATATTATTTTTTCAAACAATGACTTCTTTTTATTAAGACATATCAAAAATGTATATTATTTTTATAATTTTAAACAAAACTTCCTCATTGTTGCTCATATACATATGTACATATGTAGCATACGTAGAATTTTATATACATATGTACATAACTCCGAAATTTTTTCTCACATGAATGTAGAAAAAAATCAAAATCCAATTCAGCATTATAATAAATTAGGTTGAATGGAATATTTTGTTTTGTTTGATCGAATAATTGTGGTTGGAGTGGACGACATCGACACACGCAAGTATTAAGTGTTACCTGTCACTACAATACAAGCATCGTAAAGACACACAACCCTTCTCTTGTTTTTTCTTTTCTTTTTTTTACAAATCAAGGTTGGATTTTATAGATTTAAAACAAATCTACATACATACATACGTAGCTACTCACAACAACTATAAGTTTTTCTCTTTTTTGTTGTTTTGTTCTTTTTTATTTATTTTATTTATTTACTCCAGTTAAGTGAAAAGCAAATACAATAAACAAACTAATGGCTTTTGACACTTTTTTATTTTTTTTTTATTATTTATTCATCTACCCCTTGTTTACCTGAATGTCCTTGGCAAATTGGCCAAAAAAGGAAAAACAATGAAAATGTGACTTTTAGTGTATGCAAATTAAACTGCAAATAACCAACTTAATTTGTTTACAAAGTGGTAACATTTGAAACGTTGGTTCATCTTCATTTTTTATCTTATTATCAAAAAAAAAAAACATTTTAACAAAATTTTAAAATTTTAATAAAAAAGAATAGTTTTTTTAATTTGTGTGCGGCGGTGTGCGTGTCTACTTCGTTTGCAAATTTGTTGTTACTCTATAATTTTTCCGGGACGCATTATTTCTCCCTTTTATTTTAGATGTTTTTTTTGTTTAATGTGTATGCTTATGGTTTAGACAGGTAGCATGGTAAGGGGTTGATGTTTAGGCATTATCCTGCAAGCTTTTTCATTTGAAATTGAACATGCGCATTTATTAAATGTACATAAAGAGAAATTGAGATATTTTAATCTCTGTGGAAATAAGGAGCAAGCAGTAGATTTCGAAACAGTTATAATCAAAATGAATGTACAATGTTTTTGGAAGAGAAAATTTCTTACAATGGTTGAAAAAATTACACCAGTTCATGTTTCTGAGATCTTTAATACTCAATTGCCTTTTTAGCCCGGAGAAACATTGGATGGCTTGACTTATTCATCGCCTGATTTTTGTGTTGTTCTGATGTTATAGTATGGTAAAGATCGACGAAGTTCCTTATTACCTTGAATTTATAGCTGCCTTCAGTGTTGTTCTATTCTATTTATCAACGTTTGTTTTTGTTTTGCCCTCGTACATTCGCATACTCACTTTACTTCAATTTTTGCAAACGCCCCGGTGAGTCCTCTGAGTTCTACTAATAACATAAATATTGTCGACATATTATGGAAGTACAAACATGAATGAATGTATCAATGAATAATTTCTGACATCACAGATAACTATCTGTATGGAATTGATGTCAAACTAGACTAAACAAGACTATTGAAGGTTTTGAATGAAACAAACTACACTTAAGTGAGCTACCACCAAGTTTTGTATAGGGTGGAGTTAGTAGCTATTTAACGACTGCCAGGCCGGTCATCAGACTCCTTTTAATAGCGCTCATTCTTTTATGTTAATTTCATTTGAAAAACTTGTATGTATGTATATATCACTGTGCAACCATAAATAATAATATAATATAAATAATATTACTCAAAAAAACTGGTAGCGGTAAACAAATTAAGGTTTGATGCTTATAGGAGCGTCAGCATAAAATCAAGTTTTAGAGAAGAGGAGTGATTGGAATTTTTTGTCACAAAACTAAAATAACATAATATTATCATAGCTTCTCATATCACCATTCATTATGCATGTCAATCAACTGCTTAACTCTACTGTTAGAATTTGTATGACATCAACTGTTAAATTCAGTCCTTCAAGAGAAAAAGCTCACAGCCTACTATTCAATATTAAAGCCAAAATCTCTTTATTCAATTCTTTTATTAAAATCGTTAGCTTTTGATTTTTCCTTTCTTCTATTTTCGTTGAAAATCGAAAACTTTCTTTCTGCCTTCCTGTCAATGTATCCAGCCTGGTGCACTGCAGTCGAAAAGGATAAACGCTTTAAAGCAGACGAAAGTATATAATACTCTTGTGATAAAAATTAATAAAAAAAACCTTCTGAAAGTAAAAAAAAAATCTTTGAAAATCATAGATATCATCTCTTCAAGTGTTTGAAAAATTAATTTCAGTAAAAAACATTAATTATTGAAGAATTAAAAAGTGAGCCAAGCTAATTTTTTTTTTGGAAAAGCAAAAAATAAAAAACTATTGCAACAAATTTTCTCTGAAGTTGAAAGCATCATAACTATCATCTTGGAGTTGGTTAATTTTCCCCGGTCAGATTTAACTCAATTGTTCTTGCATCATATGGTGGGCGGTTTGTTACCATCTGTGGCACTATTCGCCGACGACGAAATTATTAGTAAGTTTAGTTTTTTTTTCTAAAAATAGATTTTTCTATAAATACCTATGTACATACATACGTGCATATTATTATTTGCAAATTTGAATTTTGTGTGTATCACTCTGAAGCACCTTTTCGCCGGAATGACGTGGCCAAGTTTATTTTTTTTTGCTGTGCCAGGCATTTTGCTGTGTCTGATGTATGTGGAATTGTAAAATCAATAGTTTTCATGTACCAACCTACCACTACAAAGCAGCAGGAGAGATGCACATTTTGTTGGGTGGCAGGCTCAATAGCATCTAGTAGTGGTATAGGCCAGGCGATCTCTATGGAATTTTCTATCGTCTATTCTGAATCGCTTTCGTAGTTTTTTTTTTATTCCATTCATCCCGGAATAGCAGTTTTGGTTTGGATGCTGTGAAGGGATTTGTATTTTGTTGATTTATGATTCGCTGCTATGCGGGTTTTTTTCAACTTAATTGCTCTTAATACGAGGGTAACGGTGAAGGGGAGGATTTATCTCTGTAAAAAGTTTTTAATTCTGCCACTTGGCATTTGTTTTAACAACCAACAAAAAAGATAACAACAACAGTGTGGTGTGGAGCAACCTACGGAAGTCACAACGCATTTGGGAAAATTTGCGTTTTTTTTCACTCTGCAGGAGGCAGGAGGTATTTGCTTTTGATTATGGACTTAAATATTTGCGCACTGAATACTAAATGAGTCACTAGAGACGAGATACAAAAAATGAGACACTTTTGAGAGTAAAATGTTTTTTTTTGTAAAATAAAAAAAAATGGAAAATTTTTGGAGTTAGTCACATATGTACATTTCGATAAGTGATTTAACAATATTTTTATATACTACAATAAACGCTACTGTTGCTCTACTCTAAAAATGATATTTTTTATACAAATAAGTTGTTTATCTTGGATATTTTTGACTGTCCTGTATTTTTTTTGTGAGTTTATCCGAGTTCAAAAATCACCATCTGAATGCAAATTTCATTTGTTAGAATTTTCGTCCAACATAATTCCGACATATTCGAATTTTATGTTGACTTCCAACCTTTTTGCTGCATACAGGTACGTGTTTTTGATCGTTCATTCGTTTTGCTTTTGTTATCATTCGTCTTATCGTCGTGATCAACTGAAATAAATTCGGGTGTGCGACAAAAACCTATAAAGTGTAAAAACATATATGTGTTCATATATTTGTTTACCTATATGTATTATTTGCTTATATCAATTTTATCCAGCATAAGAATATTTTGTACCCTGGTCTGTTGGTTACGATCTGCTAAGTAGTGACAAAACCAATCATAAACAAAAGTTCTTAAACCTTCCATATAAAGTCTTTCGAGTATGATCCACCGTATCGTAATGTAAATACCTTTAGAACTTTCCAATCATTTGTTGATTTAAAAATTTCACAACAGAATTTTTGCGTTTTTTGTTGACTTTCCTTTTCTAAAACCAAATTGAAGATCACTGATCTATGCTATGAGCAGATGGCATATAAAAGTCGCAAACGTTTGCAACTCTGACGTCGTTTTTACGTCATCACACTCGTCTGAACATTCTTTTGGAACAGTTCGCATATGCTCGCAAATGATTTGCGGACTTTATGTGACACCCAGGTCGTATATAAGTTTGCGACTTTCTTGCATATCGTGTGAACACCCTTGCATAAAATTTGTGACAGTTTGCGTATGCAAGTTTGCGATGGGACGAAAACAGAACATTGCATATCCCTGTTTTAATTCTTCATTTTACTAGTAGAAGAGTCGGTTAAAAAAAATAAATGTTTTAAATTTCGAAGGAATACAAAAAAAATATAATTGAAATTTCTTATCTTAGTGGGTGTCCCTTATATTCACATTAGTAAAAAAAATTACTGACCAAACAAATTTTTTCTGATGTGATTAACCCGAAGGTCATTAATATCACATAATATCCATATATCTAAATCGAAATATGTACATATGTATATAGATTTTTGTATGTACGTTTTTGAATTAGGTATTTTAAACAATAAAAATGAATACAAAACTATTGAATATTGAAATTTCAAATGAAAAATCAATGAAATGTTAACAAATCTCTTACAAATTTGTTTGGGGAAAAATATGGCCAGAGGTATGGTCAAACATTTTTTTAGGGCATATGGTAAAAAAAATAGTTTGGGATATAATTTATATTATTTCTTGCTTGTTGTTCCTTTTACGAAAAAGGATTACCACCCCAAATTCTTATCGACATTTTGAATTTATTTCATGACTTTAATAATTTAAATATTCGAAATGAGAAATATGTACAAAAACATACTTTAACCACCAAATTTAAAAAAATTATTTAATGCGGATTTTGTCGCATATCGTCTGAACAACTCGCATATAGACCACAGCATTTATGCGATCACATTTGCGGACACATGATATGCGAGCATCTTGATCGCAAGTGCATTTGCGACTTTTGGGACAGTTTCTGCATATCGTGTGAATACCCCTATATGCAAGTTTGCGAGCACTGATGTTGGCATAGCATTTGCAACAAATTTGCGACTTACGTGACTTCAGAATCGCAAACGTTTGCGACTTTGTATATGCCGTCTGCTCATAGCTTTAGTTTTGGATGGAAACGAAAGAATTCCTTCGTCATTACCTTTTCAAGACTTAGAAGAACACAAAAGGAGAGAAATAAGTATGCAGTTATACAAATCCGGAGTACATATGTATTTCTATTTATACATATGTGATGGAATCAATATGGTCGCATTAAAAAAATATGTAATTACACCCTTCCTAAAACACTGTAATATAAAAAAAATATCAGTTTTTTAATATGAAATATTTTTCTAGTAAACAACTGAAAAATGAGTCATGCGAAGCTGAAAAATCTCGTTTTTGGTTTAATTTTATATATTTTATTTAATGTATGTGTAATGTACCTACATGTTCGAATAGCAAAACCCATTTCAAAATAAGAATTTGAATTGATAAAATCTCGTCTTGACGAAAAAAAGAAAATTGTTACCGTTTGAAAAATAATCCTCATAATGATACAAAGGTTCAATAAATTCAATATCTTCTTAACAATAAAATATTCATCTTTTTTTTTTAAACATTTCTTTCTCAAAAATGTTCAATCAATCTTTTTTTGGTAAGGTGAATATCTTGAACCCCTTTTCGTTCTTACTTTTCTTCACAATAATATATTATGTACATGAAAACTTGAAGATAAACTTATTTATGGTCCTCTCCGTTGCTTCAGGCACCCTAAAAATCCAATCTAAACATGAAATTTTCAATTTATGTCGTTACAAATTTAAATACATTCTCATTTGCCTCCATCGTCATCAACTTTAACATTTAGAAACAAATTCAAATGATTGAATAGAAAATGATGAAAAAGGACTTCTTTTCAATTTCATGGAATAGAGAAACACCACCTCAATATTGCCACCACCTGCTCATTCTATACTCGTACTAGAATATCTTCTGCAAGCGCACTTTCTTGTTCATCTTTAAATAGAGAGATAAAGAAAAAGCTTCTTTAAAGGAAACATTTTATAGATGGTTACGGACAATAGAAGCTGTACCAACTAAATGTGCAATTTGTGTGTGCGTGTGTATTGCAATATCATATGTATTGCCGGGACAAAAATTCAAATCATATGTTACTTACATATTTGTATTTGTATTCATTTGGGTTCTGCGTCGACGACGGCAGCAGACATCAACGCAAAACGAACTTTAAATCATCCCTATTCAGGACGAGCAACTTTTATATTCGATTTTGTTAGATATGGAAGGCGAAGATTATTCTTTCATAAATTGGAGTAAAAAAAAAAGACCACAGTTTGAACCGGAAACTTGCATATACATTGCCATATAAAATTTAATCTTGTTCGCCAATAAAAGAAAGTCTTCTGTTACTTCTCAGTGTCCTATGTGAAAATCAATATTTCAATCATTTTTTACAATTTTAATTTCTCAAAGCTATTTTTGCAAATAAAATTTTTTTCCATTTTCTATGAAAAATTGTAATATCTCTTATGAAAGCAGTGATGACAAAACTTGACATTGCTCTGTATAACTTGTATCTGTAGATATTTCCATTCGCGACGTTGAGAAAAAGGTGGTGGGTATCGATGGAAAAGATCTTGTAGGCGATGGAAAAGAAAGATCTTCTGTGCGATTATAAGGATGCGACTATAAAAGGGTTTAATTTTTTAGGATCGGGAAAATACATCTGAGGTTCCATTCGTCGGACATGCTCTCCTACGCCGAATTCATTCCTTTCCGTTTTGAGCAGCTCGGCATCAATGCCGTCAGTTCCAGATGCTTTATCGCAATTAAGTTTGTTGGAGTGGACAAAATAGTTGGTCTACATCGTCTAAATTGGGTGTCACAATCGGCCTGAGACGGCTGCATTAGATTATTCATCGTCCATTTACATAAATAATTCTTCCATATCACCAGCATCGACTGCGGTTCTACTACCATGATCCCTGGATGGTACTTTCAAGATTCGGTCCGTACCATGTTAAATATAAATAATTCCTTCTTCTCACCAAACTTGGTAGAAATTATACTCTTCGGTGAAACACGAAACTAAAAACATTCATATGTACATATGTAACGATAACATAGTTACTGCCTCTTTAAAGCCTCTTGAAAGTTGCTATGAAGAAAACTTTTTACGTGATTACTTAACTGTGAAACAAAAATCAAATCTAAGCTGAGGAAAAATGTCTTTGATATTATATTTTGTGTCTTCTTATTAGTAGTTTGTAAAATTGTTCTAAATGCAAGGAGTTAACGTTGAAACTACTCAATATCGTCAATGTATATTACGATTACTTTCTTATTTCCGGCCCGGCATTACCTAGCAACTACTCCCAACCTATTTTTCCATTGCAATTTCCCTACCTAATTGATTTTTCATTCCGTTTTTCTCTTTCTTTCTTTGCACTTAAGCCAATCACCAAAATCGACCAACCCAATCGACCGTCTTTGTAATTTTTTTACTTCAGTCATGTTTACATAGAAAAATGTTAATGCATAAGGATAATTCTTAGCTATTTCGAAGCCTCGAGAGCCCTTTCAGGGATGATTGGATGTCATAATTAATAGAATTCACTATGAAATTGCCTTCTATTACTTCCGACCGAAGAACACCGACTACTAAAACGACCGACGGAAGTAGTTTCTAGCTCATAGTTAACTTCATATGTGGGTGTACCCACCGTGTCTATGTAGATACAAATGGGATGCGGGAAATTTATCTTTTCAATTTAAAATGCATTTAGTTCATCGCCATTCGTCCATTTTCCATCAGCACACAAGGTCATACGGCGACACGACGTCATGTATTTTTTTTCTTTTTTTCATTTCTACAACAAAAAAAAAAACAACCCCACGTAAAACAAAGTTGAATAAAATTCAAAGCTTGTAGTTGAACCCTATGGAATAATAGCGGTGCCGTTGCAATTAAACGTTCGTTCTTTTGAAAAGAGCTATTTTCATGCTTGCCATGCATTTTTTTTCCGCAACCAAAGAATGACCTTTGTGTAGAGCAGAAAAATTAACATCATTAACGCTAACTGTGAGTGGTTTGCGTGTACAACATTTATATATGTAGTTTTGTTTTATTTTTTTTTTTTTATTAAAAAAAGGATTTATTTAAATTTTATTCGTAATTTTTTTCCTTACAGAAACACCAATACACAAAGGAGCACCTCCATCTCCACCTCAACGGAGCAAGTTAGTTAGATCGTGCATGAATTCACATAGGCGATACTTAAGTCATAGGTAAGTTGAAAGAATTTTTGTTTTTAGTTTTGTTTCTAGTCATTGTTTTTGGTTTAACTAAGAGTTCGGGGTAAAAATCACACAAAATGAGATCAATAAAAGAAATTTAAATAATTTCCTCGTTAAAGGAGTACAATATCCGCATTGCAGAGTACATTAAACAAATGAAACTTAATTGATTTTTAGTTTTAAACCTTGAGAACTCATATCATAATAATATTTATATTAGCCGTAATTTGGTGAGAGTGTGTAGCCAGCTCAGCAAAAAGTGATTACAAATTATTTGTTATTGTTTGTACACAAAAAAAAAAAATTATTTGTTGTTCTTTGAGTGCCAAAAATTTATTACGAATTTGTAAAATTATCAACTGTTAATTTTTATGAGGGCTCTGGTTAAATATATGTATTCGTTATAATAAATTTCAAATTGCAGTCTTCTACTTGGCCGATTTATTTCAGTAGAATATACAGAATTTTTTATTATAATTATTCTAGCTTTAATGATTAGAAATGAAAATCTTGTTATATATACAGTAGTATATAGTTCACATTGGATTTTTGCCCAAAAATCGATGTAAGTTGAACTGAATTCAACAAAAATTAAGATGGCCAGGACCAAACAACAATTTTCATGAATTAAAAGCCGTTAAAAGATACTGTGTTCAGTAAGTAGCATATAGAATAAGTTCCTGCTTGTGAAAAAAAAACTACAATCTATTAAGTCCAGGGACCTATTTTACCAAACACTTTTCACTTTGCAACTTTGCACTTTTACTTTGCAAATTTTGTTTCACCAAACGCAAATTTGCAATGAGGAAATGATTGAATTGAAAAGTTTTCCTCTTTGCAAAGTGTTTGCACTTTGCAAATTTTGTGAAACACTGCACTTTTACTATGCAGGAATTTTTTTTTTTTGCAAAGTTGCAAAGTGAAAAGTGTTTGGTGAAATAGGCACCAGGTTATTTTGTAATTCTATTTCTATCCAATTCAGCCTACTCGATTTTATATAAAGATTATCAAAAATAAGAAGAAGCCAAGCAAATTAATCTGAATTTTTATTCAATTTAATTGATTAAATAATTAATAGAAATGTAAAAAGTTGTGTGAAATTTATTTTCTAAACTTTTACAATCTTATTTGTCTTAAGTAAGTCAGTGATCTGAGAAATAAAAATCTAAATCTATTCTTGTAACTAAAATCATCAGTTACATTAATATTAAATTAAACACATTAACAAATTAAACACACAACCAAAAAAAAAAAAATAATTTTTACAAAAAAAAAAAAATCGTACAACTTCAATCAAATCTCTCAAAGGTAATGAATCCATCAAAATGTTTTATTTTTTTAATTAATGTTTTCACATTTTTTTCTAAAGACAATTTTTAATGAATTTCATATTTTTCTCTTTTTTTTACAGGACTTCAAAATTTTCCAGCAACAGACACCGGAAGCTTCAACCTTTTAGAGAAACGTGAGGCAATTACCAATACAAAGCGCCCGCGTTTAACAATAAAATAAAATAAAAATTAACAAACAATTGATGTATTTAAAAACCAGAAAAATTTAACAAACAAAAAAAATAATCATAATAATTATAATTTTAAATTAAAAAAAAAAATACAATAATAACAAAGCAAACTACTACTGTGTGTGGTGTAAATCAAACAAATTTTTGTCCTTTTGAACTCTCAAGGAAAACAAAAAAGAAAGAAAATAATTATTTCTAAATTATAAACTCAAATATAATATTTAAATAAAAAAAAAATATCACACAAAGCTTTAGTCTTAAAGCCAGAAACAAAACACAAAAACAAGCAAATCAAACAAACTTCATGAATTTAATAACAAATATCTACAGTAAATCAAAAAATAAAAATTTAAAACCCTTAACCTCTTCAAGAGTGTTACGGCAGCTGCACACTAATGTTAAAACAGATCAAATAGGGTCAATAGCTTAAGCGCGCAGAGCGAGCTCCATAAAGCCACAGAAAAGCAAAGAAGCAAGCAAGATTAAGGAAGCTTATAGAATTTCAACAGGAAGCAGGAGAAAATTATATCCAAAACGAAAGATAAAGCGTTAAAGTTTGAAAGTAAAGTCTAGGAAGCTGTTTATAAACAATAAGAGATCGTCATTGAAGCACAAGAATAAGAATAATTTTGAATATTTTTTTAAATCTCGAAGAAATTTAAGAGAAAATCTGTAAAGATGGGTTCGGTAAATGTAAATCGTAATGTCACTGACATTTTCTATCGCTACAAGATGCCGCGCATCAATGCCAAGGTCGAAGGAAAAGGCAACGGCATCAAGACTGTCATTGTGAATATGGCTGAAGTTGCAAAGGCAATCGGACGCCCGGCAACGTACCCGACCAAGTACTTTGGTTGTGAACTCGGAGCCCAGACTCAATTTGATTATAAGGTAAATAAATATTTTCTTTTGTGATGCTTTGTTGTTCACTATTAACTTTTTAACCTTTTTATTTTAGAACGAACGCTTCATTGTAAACGGCTCTCATGACGCCACTAAACTTCAAGATCTGCTCGATGGGTTCATCCGTAAGTACGTTCTTTGCCCGGAGTGTGATAATCCCGAAACTGATCTAACCGTTTCGGCGAAGAATGGTTCAATCTCGCAGTCATGCAAGGCTTGTGGGTACCATGGATTGTTGAAGATTCACCATAAGGTGAACACTTTCATTATCAAGAATCCTCCAACTATTAATCCAGCCACTCAGGGATCGTCATTGACCAAAGGCAAACGTGGAAGGAATTCAAAGAAGAATGGCGAAAATGGCAGCATGTCAGACTCGGTCAACAATTCAATGGCCAATAACTCGGGCGACTCAGATGGAGGCACCAATCATGCCAGTCAAACGGAAGCTGAAATAAATGCTGCTATTCCGACCAAGGCCGAAGATGATGATGACAACTGGACTACAGATACTTCGGCTGAAGCTATTCGCGCACGTTTGCAAGACTTAACTGACGGCGCCAAGACGATGACCATCTCCGATGATTACGATAAGACAGAGAAAGAGCGCATTGATATCTTTTATGAGATGGTTAAGCGCAAGATTGATGAGAATCAGCTGGACTCTGTTGCTGTCCACAAGGAGCTGGCCATTGAAGCCGAACGCTTGGATATTAATCACAAGGCCACTCTGGTATTGGCTGAGTTGCTTTTCTCTGCTAACATCACAAACGAGGTGCGTAAGCACCGAAATCTTCTGTTGCGCTTCACTCACAACAATTCTAAGGCACAACGCTACTTGATTGGTGGCATCGAGCAAATCATCGCTTTGCACTCTGCCAAGCTAATGGACAAAGTTGCTGGAATTCTCAAGCTCTTCTATGACATCGACATCCTCGAGGAAAAGGCCATTCTTGATTGGGCCCAGAAGGTGAGCAAGAAGTACGTCTCCAAGGAAGTTGCCGCCGAAATCCATGAGAAGGCAAAACCTTTTATTCAATGGTTGCATGAGGCCGAAGAGGAGGACTCCTCTCAAGATGAAGAAGATGATTCCGATTTGGAGATCGAATATGATGATCGCGCTCACATTCAGCCAATGAAGAAGGCTCCAGCTCCAACCAAGAAGATGGAGGACGACGATGACGGCGAAGAAATCGACATTGATGGCATCTAAATGGCGCGGCTGCGCAAAGACTTACTTCCTGTAGTACTGCACTTTTTTTATGTTTCATTTGTCGATAATTTTTTAAAGTCTTCTATTTCTAACTCTCAAGATAGTTAAACTCTTTTTCTCCTCTTCTATATTATATCTATAAACATGTTCCATTTGTTTTATAAAGACAAATTATTCCAGCAACTGGATTTGGTTTGAAATATTTAGTATTTTTGATTTAAAAAAAAACTACACTTTGATTTAAAAATTATACACCAATATTTGTAAAACAAACAATACTTTTTTCTCCATATTTAGAACGAAACATTATTTTAAAGTTAATAATTTAAAGAAATAATATGATATTTTCTTCTTTTAAAATACAAATTCCAATTCATTTGATAAATAGACTTTAAAACACAACACACGTATAGATATATAAACCAATATATTTTTTGCAGTTTCTTATATACATGTATAATTAATTCAAAGATTTTTAATATGTTTCGGATTATAAATAAATAATAATGAAATGAATAAAATTCTTTTAAATTTTTGGTGGAATGCTCTCATATTCCAATAATTTATGAATCTTGAGTTCGATTTTTTCGAAAACATTTTTTAACGTTTCTTTTGTTTTTGTTTATGAAAAGAATAGATGAAAATGATATGGGACAAGTTTTTGATTTAAAATGAATTCTAATTGATTCAAAAATAAATCACATAATCAAATTCTATCCCAATGTTGATGTCCATACTTAAGCCTTACAGTCTTCTCCTTATTTCGATAAATCTCTGCTTTGAAATAATACTTAGTTCAACCTGTTTTTTAAAAATGTTTTTACTAGCTCGGTTTCTCTCTGTCGTTCTATTTGTTCGGTAAAAATGTTTATTTTGTAGATTTATTTTATGGAAGTGACTAAAGAAATGCTATTTTTTAACAATTCGGTTTATAAAGGAAGGAGAGCTTCCACCGGTGGGCACCAAGAGTTTCCCTTCGAAAGACAGCTATCAAAAATTTTATCCAGGGAACTTTATCAAAATTTACGCCAAATTTTTTCCTAAGCTGCTGTCGGTAAATATCACAACAAAAACATAAGGATTTGTTTATTTAACGAGACAAATTTTTAATATTTATCCAAACAAAGGGCGAACAACATGCATAATAAATATCATGGATCAAAATTCCTAATATTGATAAGAAAACGTAAAATGCCGGAAAATTTTTATTTAGAAAACCCCTTCCCGCCTAAGCGATTTTTTTCTTCTTTCGACCCGACCTTCATGCTCTAGCTTTTATGTCTCATCTTTTGCAAAACACCCTGTATATTTAAAAAAAGAAATTGTGTTTGTTATTTCCTTTAGACCTTTATCTTTACGCTGCGATTAATAGAACTCTCAAGATATAATTTTTGTATGCGAACCATATCGGATTTCTTTTTTAGGTTTGTTTTTAAAAAATCTAACTTTAACTCCGAATATCTTTAAACAATTACCAGTTATACAATTGGCCCATTTTTTTTTTTTTTTTAGAAAAAAAACGGAAATAGAAGAATTTCTCTTAAGTTCAACAGTCATTGACTTTTTTTATTTTTGTGCGTTTTGACTACCCTGTTAAAGCATAGTTAGAGTGTTAAAGAAAATTGGAGAGTATTAAGATACCGTAAGATATGTCTGTATATCGTAATGGGAGAGAACCCGGATACAGTATTCCGCATTCGAAAAATTCGTTGAAGAAAAATCTCTGTACTTAACCGTACGCCCACTTTCGACGGTGTCCAAAAACACTATTATTTCTGTTATCAAACTGTCAGTTGTCGCTTATAAGCTTCAAAGCTCTATTTTGGATTCTATCCATTTTTGTATGTAATATTCTCGCACCTGTTCAGATGTGAGAATTATTTAAATATTCACCCGCGTTAGGCGTTTTAGTAAAACGCCAGTAAAACGACAAGGCCCTAGAAGCGGCAATTGGAGTTTTAGTAAAACGACTATTCTTTTAATTGTTAGAGGGGTGAAGAAGGAAGAAAAACGGTTAAGGTTTTGCTTTACTTAAACGCCGATTAACGCTTTTGGAGCCGTGTCGTTTTACTGGCGTTTTACTAAAACGCCTACAGCAATAAGGGTGATTACTTAATATTTAACCATATCGGAATAGAATGTATTCCCGGCCCTTTTTTTGGCGACGTCGACTTAGTCGAATATGGAAATCTCTTAGGTTTCCTCGATGCAAGTTCTATTCATGGTTAATGACATTGGGCTGATTTTTTCATCTTTCAATGGTTCGTGGATGCATTAAATTCCACGCGGATAGTGACTCCCTGTCAGAAGATGCTGCCAAGATCTGAATTTAGTGAGGTATCCTCCGCTGCTGTAAAGAGCAAAGATACGGGTCTGTTGTCAGTTGTCGTGGCCCTCAGCCACTTTTCCACCGAGCTCAAGTAAGAAAGAGTGAGAAGTATTGCCACGTAAAAAGATTATCGTTTGAAAAAAATTACGAGAAACAAGAATCTTAAAAACAGATACTTGTATTTTGTTAACTAGTGAGTGTCTTCAGCTTTCGTTTTGGGCAAAGATACTTGACATTTTTTTTATATGTGTAGTTAGTCGCGCTTAAATTTAATTTCAATTTCGTCTGGACAATATTTTCTCGGCGCAGTTAAACAATTAATCGCTCTACGCCGCCGTAACTATAGTATCGCTAGCTTTGGATTTTCCTGTCGTTCTTTTCGTGATACAGTAAAACCCGCTTAAGAGAAAAACCCGCTTATCTGAAACACTTTTTTCTTCCCCAAGTATTTGTCGACCAATTACCTTTATAACACTCCGCTTAAGTAAAAAACCCGGAAACCTGAAACATATTTTCAGTTAAATTTAATATTTTTCATTGAATAAAACTCTTAAGTGAAAAAAAATTTAATAGAGCAGAACATAAAATTTGCTGAACGCTTTTATTTCTTTTTTATTTTTCACCTCCATCAAATTTTCATCACGATAATGACATTTGAATTTCTGATTATGTCAGAACCCTTTTTGGAATTTTTAAATCCGCTTACGTGCAAATTTTTGTTCACTTATCCGGATTCCGCTTAAGTGAAATTTTTTTTTCAAAAACCCGCTTAAGTGAAAGAAAGACTGCGACATTTTGCAGCTCCTCTCAAGCGGGTTTTACTGTACATAAAAAGAGCCCTGTGCCTTTTAAATCAAAATTTGCTATAAATTGGATTTCTTTAGTCACTTATTTAATTTAAATTAATGTAAACAAAAATTATGAAGTTAAAATTATTAAACATTACTCAAAAGGCATTAAACCTTTACTCAAAAGGTATATTGGAGGCTGAAACTCAAACCAAATATCAATTAATCATTTTTTTCGAATTAAATTAAATGGGGCTTTTAAATTATAAAAAATCATTAAAAATCCAGTGTTTTTAGCAATCGACTTAAGCAATTCATTTTGTCTGTTTTTCTAGTCAAAATATGAAATAAGAATTTTAATTTTTTGTTGCAACTACTCGTAAGAAAATAGCTACTAGTATCGTGCAATAGAAAATAGCGGTGAAATTAAGACTCCTAGAATCTATTCCAGGCGCTAGACTTTGGCCGCTAGAATATAGCGCTAAAATCTAGATTCAGCGCCTAAATAATAACGAAGGTGAAGAAATTTAGAAAACTACTTCTGTTTTAGTGGAGCGATTGAATATAATTCAATTAATAAGTTCAAGTGACCTCAACTCCAAAGATTGCGTTTCGCCCAGGTACGACAGTTGGGCTCATCAGTTAGATGCTGTCATACCCTTATAAGACGCAAATTATGGTCCATGATTACCAACTCTTATAAAATTCACAGCATGAATATACTGTGAACCCTATATTTCTAAGGGAATTTGATGAGCCCAACTGTCGTACCTGCGCGAAACGCAATCTTTAAAGTTGAGGTCACTTGAACTTATTAATTGAATTAAATTCAGCGCCTAAATTCTAGCAGCTTCATTCAAGGTTCCCCAACACCAACGCTAATCTGTCGTGGCGACGACGAAAACAATAATAACAACGTGTTGTTTTCATTGACAACCACGTGTGGTTATTATTGTTTTCGTCGTCGCCACGAAAGATTCGCGTTGGTGTGGGGGAACCTTTAAACGGCTAGATTCTAGCGACTTGATTCACGTGGGTTGATTATAGCTGGCTAGATACACGAGTGGCTATTTTATAATTGACGTTTAGTAAAAATAAACTTCGATGTTCTCTCCGGCCTTCAAGTTTTTTAATATTATAACAACAGTATTATTTTATTTTATTTTTCATTTTGTAACGCCAATTTTCGCTTCTATAGCCGGCTCGTTTCAGTCAAACGAGGTCATAATAAAAATGATATCGAAACTTGAAAACTTGAGTTTAAAATAAATATGTACATATTATGTATGTATATTATTTTTTTTCTTTTTAGTTTGCTACCCCTTATAATTTCTTGTCCTACTCAACAATTTTCAAATGTATAAGTCAACCGATTACAATAATTCTGATGACTCAGGCAGTGGTGTTTCCAGACGTCTTAGAAGCAGACTAACGGATTTTGAATCCAACAGGTATTTTAAGTGATTATTTTTCTATGTGACCTACAAAATTATTGTTATTATTGTCCGTCCACCTTGACTTCCAAAAAGTATTATCTAGACATTTTTTAATTAACGAATATACCAAAGGGTGATTCATTTAGGGATACAAAAATGAATAGCTGAATTTTATCTGGTAATCTTTATTATCTTAGAAAAGATTCTTTATGTTGACCGTAACTGACTTTAAAATTTGTATCCAAATAAGCTATCAGACCAAGAGCTAGCTACGAAGGATGAAACTTTCGTCATAAAGCGAAAGAATTTTCAATTTGAAAAGGGGCTTGCGTACATGTTTGGATACGAACGCTGGATCAAATCTCCCAAACGTCGATTTTATATCTGTACAAGCGATATTTTAGAATAAAATATGAAAAATGGAAAAATATCAAATATTTGACTCAATGAAAACCGACTTTAGCTGCTCATGTTTCTTTTTCTTTTGTGCTAACTCCAACCAATAATTCGTTCGTTACCCCCGTTGACTAGCTTATGATTCATATTTTTTTTATTAATTTTGTTTGTTTTAGTAACACCATATTTTTCTATAAACTTTTTGAAAGTTCATAAAAAATAATAATAGTTTAATGATATTTTATTCCTGAGGGCAGTTAAACAATGGATCGCTGTACCATACGACATAATTCAAAGAATTCAATTCATTTTCATTCATCATACAATGCATATCTCTAATAAAGTTTGTTGAAATACGAACACTCAACTGCTAGGATTTTGTATCGATAATAGTCGTCTTACCATTTATGCATTCACTTCCTTTCTTAATCATCTTTGGGGGCAAAACGCAAAACTAAAACAAATTCACCGATGTAATAAGACTTCAATGACTCCTACCTATAGGTACTACAGTTTGATAGGCTATTGTAGGATAGGTATAGTCATTCGAGTGTGGAAGATTGCACGTATACCACTGTTGAAAGCTAATTACTAAGCATGAGATGGCTGCCAAAAGAAAAAAAAAGACAATATCAAAATGCTCCATTGTGCAATATCAAAAATAAATAAAAATGCATTGAAATGTCGTCATTGCTGCTGTCTGTGGGATAAATTTGGTGATGCGTTCCTCAACCCCAGAAATGAACGTAGATACATTTAAAATGTGCATAGGTTTATACACGTACAATGTACATATAATATGAAGAGGAACTTCAATGCAGGTGGCTTTTAAGAAGTTTTGGTTAAGGATAGAAATTTGAAATCGAAGACAAATATTTAAGTTCAACAAAAATATAAATATACTTTGGGGCGTATTCTTAACTTATGTTTTACAAATCTAACAAATGTAAAATGTTTAAGATCAAATGGATTAATATATCTAATAATTCATTCCTCAAAATATTTTAGCATAACAAACCAGATTTTAATTAATCACAGAAAATATATTTAAATTCGCTTTTAACTGAGCAACAGTTTAAAAATGGCCATATGAGTACGGCCCTTATTTTCTTTACTTTTGTTTTAAGTTGATATAACTTATTACAACTTCTTGTTATGAATTTATTCCACTCGGTATTTTATCAGAACCGAAGCTATTTACCTAGTCAATTGGCTGTTATTGGGCTTGTTTTGGTGAGATGCATCAATTTTATGAATATAAATATCACAAGTAGTGCACAATAATAATAGATTACTTACTTAAAAATTAATTTCCCTTTTTAATTAGTGACAAAAGTGTTGCAATAGAAGCTACTTTGGACCGAGTTTCACATATAATTATAACGCATTAAGATGCGTTAAGAAATTATTTCGGAGATTCGAAGTGATGCATTTAAAATGGGATCTTATTCTTAGTGTTGTTTAATGTTCGTATCAAAATATTGGGAAACTTAAAATTTGTATCAAAACAAAACTTGGCGGTTGGCCAAGTGGCATCTTTGTTTATTTCAAAATTTGATTCAGGAGTCAACAAAATCATTGATATTAAAACATGTTTTACTAAATCCATACAAATTCTCTCTTTTTTTAGTACTTAAATAATTATTGGAATCATTTTAGAAACATTTTAAGATGTTAGCTGCTATGTAAAAGAAACGCTGTTTTTATAAAAAATGTAGGGACGTATTAATAACCCCCAACAGAAGTCTGTTCGACCACTAGTTTCATTAAGAGTTTAGTCTTTAAGCTTCTATTTGATTCCTCATTTATTGAAATCCCTCATTTGTTTACTCAACCTCGGGAATCTTTTCCGACAGCAGTTTTGTATATCATTGAACTAAAGCTATTGATAAACACAATAGTTTATCTGTAGCATAAAGTTGACACCAAACTTGCTTAACTTTGTACCACACCATATATTTTCTTTTACAGCTACATCAGCTTCAAGTTGCAGCTCTGTACCTATACTTGTTTCGTATATTTAAATGACAGTGTTACGGTCTACATTTACAGCTTCTCCATTGTCTTTTTCAAAAACCGCGATAAGATCGGTCGCTTCCCTTTCTATGTACCTACAGTAAACTCATACGTGTATTTTGATCGAAATAAAAACATACCTACAAAAATAAATCACAAATGTTTTGATTTCGATAAGGAACTATAATCTCAACTAAGCAATTAAATTTGAGTATTGTAGTTATCAATTTCATTTTACAATTAATTTGTTATTTCCGCACTTATGTTTGATATTATCATATGCATTAGAATGAAGTGGGGATAAATGATGTCGTTTGTTAATAAATGTATCTACCATATAGATAATATGGTACATCTATCAATATGGTATACCTACCTACGCCTAAGTAGACCAAACCTTTAAATGCTCCTTGAGAAAGAATGAGACAAGCATTATTTTTACTTGCAGAAGATATACAAGATCAAAATGAATATAAAGTAGATAGAAGAAGATACTCTCCGCTTTGCATATCGTTGTCGAATGTCCTATTTCTCGCCAAATTGATGTATTATCAGACAACATTGCTGAAAAACTTTCCGAAATTTTAAATTCATCTGAAGTTACCAAGTAGTATTTGATGAAATATGATTTTTTTTCTCAATAATTTTAATCTAATTTTCCTTTATTTTCTTTTTTTTTCATTTGTTCTTTTTCAGTTTTACTTAAACATAGAATTAAAATGTAAATAAAGATAAGAGATGGCATCACATGGTCCGGCTACCCTGATGCCTTTAAAAAAAATAATTTATAAATTGAATTTGTAAATTATTTCAATAAATAAATAAAAAATAAATAGAGGATGAAAAACCATGGGTTGTGAAATTTTCTTGGTCTATCTGGCTAAATAGCAAGATTTTGATTTTCTTTATAGATGAACTTTAAAAAAGATTAAAATTATTTACTACCAAACATATCTGCAGTATCTGCCATAAGGGTCACGACTCATGACCAATATTCATTGAGTATAATTTTGCATGAATTTTGTGCAGTTGCTGTTTTTACACTTTAAAAGTTTAACCAGTTTATACTTTTCCGAAAATTTTTAATGTCGGTTCATCGAAGTTGTATACAGTGTACTAGATTCACTAGACATTTAAAACTAGAAACAATTATAAGCAGACTGAATTAGCTTACATAAAAAGCCATCAGTGCCCAAGTTATTTAGTGTACATATTTATTTGTATTTCAAAAAAAAAATTAACTTATACCTATCGCAAAGATAAAAAAAAAGAAAATCGATCACGTTTTAGATGATTTGTACTGTTGATTACTCTAAGGACTATTGAAACGCTTGCACTAACACCAGCTTTTTGTGTTATTTTTGCCGAAGAGTCACACGAATTGGAAGCACATCTTAAATTTGCTCTCCGATCAACTGCTTTTATTGTCGTTTTTTTACCTCCTGTCATGTTTTTTCCGTTCGAATCTTTATTTCTCAAGTCTTTATTTCGTTAAATTTTTTTAGCTTTAGTACGCCCGGTTAGTCCTTGTTCTCTTAATAAATCGATTTCAGCTCATTCAACACTATTTAGGGATTTTGATCTACCCATCTTCGTTAGAATTTCAATTAAACGATTAAATTTCACTTAAAACACTTCAACTGTTGATTTAATGTGTCAATCATTTGAGAACGCTCATAAACAATGAAGATAATGACCTTGTGTCTATTCAGTTGACGCAAAAAAAAACAGCATTTTTGAATATGGAACGCTTTGCAAGAGAGCCAGAGAAGAAATAACGGTACTTTTTGAAATATTTTTACTGATTTATTTGCTCAACATCATAAGCAAACAGTAAGCATCATCAAATGATACATTAACGCATAAGGTTTAGAAAAAATGCACAACGTACCATAGAAAAAGTGTGTGCTTATTCAGTTGAAGCGGAGTGTATATTACGTTACGACATAAACAATAAGTCCAATCTTACACAGTTTTTTGGAAGGTACCATTCATTTTGGTTATAATAATTTTTGTTAAAAATTTCTTAGATAATACCTATTCAAAAAACCACTTGGTACCCACCAAAATAAAAAAAATGGTTCTTTAGAAGGAAGTGCCAGTAAACATATTTCCGAAAATTTTATTTCACCAACATTTTTGAAAAAATAAGATTTTCCTATAATCATTAAAAAAATGATTCCGTTATTTTTAATCCAAATTTTTGTTTTAATATGTAGGGGGGAGAAACACTAGGTACTGTACCAAGTTTAAAGAAAATCGGCCTAGGTATTTGTTTAGACTATAGCCGAACAAACAGACAAAAAGATGGACAGAATTGAAACAAATGCTCGGATAGACTTCTCTTTGTTGTTACCACAAGTTTGCTCACTTTTATAAAAACATATTTTTAACTTGAAAAGAAAAAAATCTAGAACGATATCAAAAAGTTATAAAACTTATACATTTCGTCAGATTCGTGGTTACCATCTAATAGTCGCGTCCCTTACTTTAACTTTTAAAGCGAACCTACTAGCCTACCGTTTACCGTCTCAACAGGAATTTTCTTTTAATAATATTTTAAAGAGTTTTTTTTATTACCCTGTACCCTGCCAAATTATTTATATTTCCCATTGATCCAAAAATTCAAATTAATCCTGTCGGGTAGAAATACATCAGCATTTGACAAACAAAAAGTTTACTAGAAGTTTTGAAGACTCCTTAAAAATAATAAGACTAAAATATTTGCTTTAATTTTTAAATTGATATGAAAGTATTTGCTTAGCTGAAAAATCATTAATCGACCCGGGAGCGGAGTAATGCTCATATTAGGTTTTTTTAAAGCTATAAAAACGTTTCAGGTGAGCTAGATGAGAGAAGGAGACAATACTATTTGAACTTTGTTTTTGCTCATTTTGTGATTTAAATGAATGAGTCTTCTCTATACAACTAAACTAAGAACTTACAACGACCACCATCCACCACCCCATCACCGCCTGCCACGCCGCGCCGGCCGGCCGGCAACGGTGCCATTTTCTATTGCCAACTGCCACTACGACTGTTCACAAAAAGCACGAGCATGACAGGAACAGCAGGTGCAGCTACAGGAGACAGGACAGCAACCGAAAAATGAAGATGACATGCGGAGTGAGAACTGAGAAAATGAACTTCTAGAACCACCCTATCCGAGCTTCTATGTAGCTTCTATATAGAAAAACATTTTCATTCCTCAATTTCTCATAATAATGTGGTTCTTTCTTGCTTCTTTTATAAATTGCAACAAAATTACCTACTCATTCATTCATTCATATAAATCAGGTTGCTCATTCTAAATGAATTTTAGTTTTGAGTGAGCTCTCGTACGGTAACGATTCGGCCAAAGTTTTCTCCTTCAATAGAGACACAACATGTCGTCATAGAACAGTAAAATAATAAGTTATCTAAAAAAAATATCAAACGAAAACTGACAAGTGTTACAATTGTTTTATTTTATATCATAAAGTGTGAAATTTATTTAATAAAGTTTATTACCACAGATTAATAGACCGATAATTCGAAAATAATCTTTCATGATTTGATTATCTTGTGTTCATAAAGACTTTTAACAGTATTGTCCCCAGAAAATTAAATAGAAAATACGAGAGGTTGGTACAAGACAAGAAGTGTGACGTAAATGCCTACCCAGGTTGTCTTCGAGCTCTGATTTTGATAATCCAAATTGTTTGCATCCCTTACAATTAAGATATCGTATGTAAAATCGTTTGGCCTTTGTGTCTGTTATTCGTTTGAAGTTTCACACGTGACACTCATTAAGTAATTATTTGTAATGTAAGATGATGAATAGTTTGAAAATTTTAAATACATATAAATGTGCTTTTTCTCATAATGAACGGTGCCTGGCTGACTAATTAGTACACAAGAAGATGTTTTATTCCTTTTTTTTCTAAGTTTTTAATACCCCTTCCCATCTACTAAATTCATGCAATGAGTAAATCAGTGCAAAAGGTCGATCTGCGGTCAAACTTTGTTTAATGCTCAGAATTAATTAAAAATCTTAATCACATGAAGGTAAACAATAAACATATTTAGCTCTATTGCAATTAAAAGTGATGTATACGTATACCTAGTTTCTAGTTTAAAAGATCCAAAGAAGCCTATCTTAACAAAAGAAACACAACAAATAATATAATTTGTTCAAATGAGCTCTGCCAAGATTTCTAAAAAATTGATATTCCAAAATTCCCGCCTTCAAATACAGCCGTTACACAAAAACATGTACATACCAATATGTTTCAAAAACAGCTTCGTGTTCTATGAGGTTGACTTCGATGTAAACTTTTCTAAAAGCCCTCAAATCAGGCTTCCTATATAATATCGTTCCACAAAATAGTCTATTTCTCCTTTTCTAATTGTAATTATTTGTTAAGGGTTTGACTAGCTTAAGCCTATCTGTGTTTCCTCTCACACCTATTCAATATTTGAATTTATTATTACAAAATTTCTATAGCTCCATTCCTGACGCAATGAACTCCTCCAACGAACAATCCATCGAAGTCCAACTAAACAGTCTGGATTCGGAATTAAATCCACAAATGAAAGAAAAAAACCGCCCACCTAGCGTTTATAAGTCTAAAGTGTTTATTGTCACTTTAGCCTTCTCAGCGACTCTTCTAACACTACTATGTATTGCATTTATGATGAATTACGAAAAAGACTCAGAGGTCACATCTCAAGTTAGCTTCTGGAACGTCAACCTTCCTCCAGAACAAAAAATTTGGTATGATAAAGGTATAGATGAACTGAAAGAAGCTCTCCATCAGGAGATAAACATGAGAAGAGCCAAAAACGTAATACTCTTTATTGGCGATGGAATGGGTCCAACTACCGTGACTGCGTCAAGAATCTATGGATTCAAGGAGGAGGGTCTACTAAGCTGGGAGAAATTTCCACATATGGGACTTTTAAAGGTAAGTTACGAGCAGTACGAAAAGAGCCTTTTCTATTAATATGAATTTCTGTTTACAGACATACTGTGCCAATAAACAAGTTCCTGATTCATTTTCTACAGCCACAGCACTCTTTGGTGGAGTTAAAGTGAACTACGAAACTGGTGGAGTTGATTCCACAGTGAACTTGGGCAATTGCACTGCTGCGATGAATTCTACCCATCACGTGGATACAATTCTCAAGTGGGCCCAAGACGACGGTATGAATACGGGATTTGTTACTACAACAAGGGTTACTCATGCAACTCCAGCTGCCTTGTATGCTCATGTTCCCGATCGTCGTTGGGAATGTGAAGCAAAAGTTCCCGAAAGTGCGAGACATAATGGTTGTAAGGATATAGGAAAAATATTGGTGGAGGAGAATCCCGGAAAAAATATCAATGTAATCATGGGTGGTGGACGTCAGTGTCTAGTTTCTCGTGTTGAATCATCAGACGCTGATCCGCTTGATACTTGGGCTTGCAACTCAAAAGATGGAAGAAATCTAATTCACGACTGGGAAAGTCAGAAGGTAAATGCTGGTGAATCATACGCTGTGGTGCAGAATAACGAGGAACTAGCTAATCTTAATGGAGCTGACATAGACTATGTGTTGGGTGAGATTTTTTGAAAAGTCAGTTAATTTTTAAATGTTCTTAAGAATCTTTTAGGAATTTTCGCAAATGGTCATTTAAAGTATGACCATGAACGTGATAGTGGCCCAAAAGGAATGCCTTCTCTGAAAGAAATGACCCTTAAGGCACTGGAAGTCCTCAAAACAAAAGCAAAAGGTTTTTTGTTGGTCGTCGAAGGAGGAAACATCGATCAGGCACATCATAGAGGTGCGGCACGAAAGGCTCTTTCAGAAGTGCTGGCTCTAAACGAAGCAATAGAAGCAACAGTTAAAGATATGAGGTATGTTACCTGTGAATCAATTAATTTGAAATATCTCAAGTCAGCTTTCTTTTTAAATTTTAGTGACCATCTAGCTGAAACGCTTATTATTGTGACAGCCGATCATTCCCATACACTAACGATAAACGGCTATCCCGAAAAAGGAAATGATATTTTAGGAATCGCTTCTAATTCCAAAAGCGATTCAACTCCTTATACAACTTTGACTTATGGAACAGGTTATAATGCCTTTCAACCTGAATTAGATCCACAAACAAATAAAATAAAACGACACGATCCGAGCAAGGATGACACAACTTCATACGAGTATGTTCAACAGGCAGCTATCAATACGGATGAAAATACACACGGAGGTTCAGACACCACAATATTTGCTAAAGGTATAACAGTCCTATTTTGGTGTACATGTGTATCGAATGATTCGATTTTTACATGTAAATGCATTTTTGATGTCAGGGTTGTCTCCATTCTCCAGTCTCCATTGATCCATTTATTTCGTATTAAATACGAACCTCTTTTTTAAGTAGAAGCAGCAATTTCCTCTTTATTTCGAATGAAGTTAGAATCTTCGTTCACTAAATTACCGACATAAACTTTTGAAAATTTCTATTGCATACGTTTATTTTGATTAATTTATTTTAATTTAAGGACCCATGGCACATCTATTCCACAATGTTCACGAGCAAAGCTATGTAGCACATGTCATATCATATGCCCTTCGAATTGGACGCTTCCGTGATAGCAGTATTGTTGAGTCTTTGGCGGAGATGTTGCCAATATAAGACTGTTGCATCAGAATCAAAAACATTTATCAAATTTATGTGATATTAAAATTAGTAAAGTAAGCATTTTTCAATTTAAGTACTTATTGACTTGGAAAAGCAAAAAAAACATTTAATCGAGCACAATATTTTAATTCGTTTAACATTTTGTTGATGTGTTTTATAATATTTGTTTAAACAAAAATAAAATATCGTGATAAAAATCGTGTTTTTTTTTACATTTTTGAAAATATTGATATGCTAAAATATTAAACCCTTTTAGAAGCTTCTGTACAAAAAAAAATTCCTTGCGTTGAAGCCAAAAGGGCCTGTGTAAAATTTTATTATAAAGTTATAACAGTTGTCCAGAAAATCGATAATCAATAAAATGGTTCTCTGAAAGACCATAAAGAACCATTTTTCCGACATTTTTTACCAAAACTAAACTTTGGCTTTAAGTTTGTAACTGATTTTTTGCTTATAAATGATATTTACGCCCATGTTCTGCATTTCGAATGAAATCGAATTGAAATCGCATTTCAATTTCACATGAATTGAAATTCCATGTTCTACAATTCGTTCGTTTTCGAAAATTTCGCAATTGGTTCGAAATGTCGAAATGCAAGGTGCCTCCATTTTTAATTGTGTTTTAAAGTGAAATTACACTGAAGATGAAAATTAATTCTATATTATTGGCATTTATAAGGGAAAAAAGAAAGCGGAACTCGAAAGAAAAAATTAGCCGAACCATTTTGTAAGAAAAAACCTGCCCGATGCGCGGCGTGAATATACCTACCTAAATATGAATGGTTCTGATGATTTTTTTATTCGTATGTTCTTATATTTCCTACGAAAATAATAAAAAATAAATAAACAAAAACATAAAGTTTGCTTAAATTTTGTACCAAGAAATACAAAACTATCTGCAAATGCACCGATTTCACAACGAATAAAAATGTGGATTGAAAACGTTTAGAAAACGGAATGAACCGAAATACAGAACATCAATTTTCATGTTCGAAATTAGGATTCACTATTAGCATTTCGAACGAATTGTGGAACACCTGAATTCAATTTCGCCATGTGAATTCACAATAAGTGGAATGCAGAACATGGGCGTTAGATTCGTTTTTTGGGAAATAAAAGAAAATAAGAGCTTTAAAGTAAAAAAAAAATTTATTTAGTATGACAGGTACCGTTATTTTTGGTCCTTGAAAAATTAATTTTTAAACTCCAAATTTTTAACATAAAAATTTCAAACTGATGTAATTCAATATTCTATAATATTTAGTTTTTTTTTTAGTATTCAGTTCTTATTAATTTTTAGTCGAATGTTAAAAATTTATGGTTTTCTGTGTCAGTTTTTAAGAAAATAAGGGAACTATTTTTTTTCTTATAAATCCTTTTTTGATATTCAGAACATTCAAATGCATCCCTTAAAAAATTTGCTAGAAGATTTACGCTGCTGTAAATCTTTATTATGGCTAACAAATATCAATTATTTGATACATGATAATTCTATCAATTTATTGATAATTTGATATTCTATTGTGAGTATCAATTGATAATTTTAACTTGATTGTGAACACCGGTCAAAACATAATTGGGTGCGTTCAATCGATTACGTTTTACATCTGAATTTTCAGATTTCTGAATTTTTGGAGCTTCTGATTGGCCAGCTGTCATAAAAAGTTAGATGACTTTTAGTGACTTTTAGTTACGTTTAGTTACGTTTCATCTGAATTTTCAGACAAGAAATTCTCATCTGAAAATTCAGATGAAAGTTGTTTGTGGTGAGGGAAGTGCCAAAAGCACACATAAAAGCTGAACTTTATAATTTTCGTCTTGTTGGTGGTTGATTTTTTTAGTTTTCGTCCTGAAAATTCAATACTTATTTAAAAGAACGAACTTTTTGTTTATTGTTTAGTGAATTTTTAAATCAACAATATTTTATATTGATGTTTGGAAAGTTTTTCTATAATTTTTTAGGCCATACATATCAATAAAAAGTCTTTTAATGAAAATAATAATACCTGTTGCTGATTTAGTTACATATAATTTCATCCTCACAACTATTCACGCTCAATGTTTTATATACGAATGTAATTAAAGTTCTGTTTTATTTCGCTTAAATGTAAATCCTACAGGTAAATGCAGGAATTTGACACAATGACTTTTGGCTTAAATTTCAGATTCTTTTTGCGTTCAACGACATAAATTCAGAAATCTGAAAATTCAGATGTTAAGCGATTTTCATTGAACCTGCCCATTGTGAATGGGTTTTGATTTGACGTTTGACATTTTAGACGACATTTTAGGTCTTACAAATATTGTCAGAACAATCAATGGTCTGACAATAGCTAACAATTAGCTGACAATTGACATATTTCTTAGGGCCAGTTGTACAATAGTGGTTCAGCCTCGGTTCAAGATTTTAACTCAACAATTTCGGCGGATTAACTAAGGTTCAACGCTGGTTCAAGTATGTAATTGGTTATTATCACACACTTGAACAGTAAACCACTGTTGAAACTCAATTAATCCGCCGGAATCGGTGGATAAAAATTGCTGAACCACGGTTTAAATATTTGTACAACTGGCCCTTACAATGAAAAATTGTCTGTTCACACGGCTGGTAGATTTCTTCCAAAACAATTTGACTGTCAGCTCTTTTTTTATTTCTCTTTAACCAACTCATTTTTGACATTTGAGACAATGAAGAAATTGTCAGCAATTGTAAGATGTTTTCAATGAAAACATTCTGACAATAGGCGTTTTTCTTGTTTAGCCCCGAGCGGGGCACAGAGCGGGCTCTGAGCGAATAGAGCCCACTCCGAACAGAGCGTGACCTGAGCGCACTGATCTATTTAAGAAACGCAATTGAGAACTGAACTCTCATAATGCTTAGTAATCTTTCAAATTACATGAAAATTGTATGCAGTTAGCCGCGCTTTGTACTCGATGTGCTCGGTCATTTTTTTTCCGAGCTCATCGAGCGAGCCCCGGTCGAGCTCTGAGCTAAAAAAGAAATGCAAGTTGACAGCTCGGACCACTCCGAGTTAAAAAGCAACATAGTTTTCTTTTTGACAGCTCAGTGCCACGTTCGGGGCTAAAAAGGAAAAACCCCTAATGACTAATGAGTCTGACAATGTCCTAATCGACTGACAATGATAAAATTGTGTGTTCAGGCGATTGTAAGATACTTGACAATTTATTGTCAGATTGTCTGACAATGACGTTTCTGACAGGATTGTCAGACAAAATTGTGTGTTCAGACGATTGTAAGACATTTGGAACAGTTTTTTCACTGACAGATCTGACAATATTGTAAGATCTGACAATCGTCTGTACTTAGCTTAATTTGCCTTTGGTTCTTGTGTTGTGGTTTACGAATCAAGTAATTGTTTAAATAATGTATGTAAGTTGTTTTATTGCACGAAAAATGTATCAATAATTGTGTTTATTTAGAAGCAGGGCTGTTGTAAAGCTATAGAAAGTAGATAGAGAGATTGCTAGAGATGATGGAGGAAAATCCAGAACCCAAAGGAATCTGTTCAAAGCCGGTGTTGACAAAATGATCGAATATATTTTCTTTTTCATCACAATTGCCTTCAAAAAACAATTGCACAGAAGACGTTTCGTTTTTAAACTCTTGTTTTTCAATAAAAATCGGCAAATAACTTTTTATAAATTTTATTTCAATAGAAATTTTCACCGCACGAATTTATCAATCAAGAATTTGTGACTGATAGAAAATTTGATAGGTATCAACATTTTGGACAATCGTAATAACAAGTTTATCAATTGAACTATTCACAATAGATGTAAATTCTATAAACAATTCACAGTACATCAAAAATTTTGATAGATAATCGCCATAATACCGATTTATTAATTTTGTTGATACGTATCAAATATTATCAAATATCGTGTTGATATTTGATAACCATAATAGGGCTGTTAATTCTTTTTTTTTCATTAGAAACAACGTTTGAAATCAAGAACACATCTTCGGGTCGTAGAAATGATCATCTTTGCCAAACATTCATAAATGAATCATCGCTTCACAATAACTTATTCAATAGCCGGGTTTTTTTGCAAGCCCGGGGGGAATTGGATGAAAAAAACGACGTCGGTGCTAAACTATTATCATGTTAAATGCAACAACAACTAATCCCAGTGAATTCTCGGGGTTTAACTTAAGCGCACAGAAAAACTGTGTTACCGGCATAAATTACCTACATGTTATCGATAGTTCGTATGAAAACTCCATGTTTTTTACTGTCATGGCGTCGCTAATCCCCGCTGTTGTTTTTTTCAACCAATTCCCCCCGGGGTTGCAAAAAAACACGCCTAATATTGCAAACTCGCATCAAACCAAACTTCAAACAGACTAGAATCAAATGAAAAAATTCTTGATGCGTTGTTGAAAATGCTTTGCATTTGTTGCGAAAAAAAATAGCGATGCACAAATATTTGACGTGTATAAATTTACTTAACTTTAATTTGTTAACCCAATTTCACAGCAGTTGAATTTGAAACAGGTAACAATTCTGTCGTTATAGTCGACTGCTGAAGCGAGTCACACGCCCATATTATTCACTCGATACATCCAGATTGAAACTTAAATCCAGATGTATTTACATTGAATTTGTATACTTTACATCTGGATTAAAGTTTTAATCTGGATGTATCGAGTGAATAATGTTCAGTTTTTCAAAGTGTGTAATAACCTTAAAACAGTTTGAGAGTGTCTGCACTTAATGACAGTTTGACATAAAAATCTCTCCATTATTTAGCTGTCATTAGATAGATGAAAAGAGAACCGGCGCCAATTGTCATCTGTTTCGCTTTTCGCGCATGATTTTGATTTGTTTTTTTCTCTTTATTTATACCTTTTATCTGTTATTTGCTTTTGGTTATCGTTTTCTTTTCTCTCCCAAAAAAAATATTATCGGGTTTTTATTGGAGACTTACGAATACATCAGCAAGAGAGACAAAACTTAAACAAATTCAAGCGAAGCGACTATCCAACCAAGTCGCAAGTCCAACATTAAAAAAAAATACCAATTCACATTTCACAGTGCATAATACAATCGGTTCTCCATTCCAACATACTTCCATTTCCATTGGTTATTGGACATTCAAACTTATCCAATTCATTGTCATAAATAAAAATACTTCTATCTAATAAAACAACGCACAATAAAAAAGTTACAAAATAAAATTCCATAAATAAAGCTACTAAACGAAAAAGTGTAACCCAAGTGTATCGAACCAATTTAAAAAAAAAATTCCACAATAAAATGTGATTTGTTGCATCCCCCAACTAAAAAAATCATCAGCAGCTGCAAGTTGCAAATCAAAATTAACAAAATTTAATTAAAAATGTTACCCAAAAATTAAGGAACAATTTTATTAGACAAAGGTTTCTTATTTCGAGTTTTTCAAATTTGTTTTTACGGACGAACTAGAACAAAAACAAGAACCATCGCTATTCGATTCGGTTTCAAAGCTCACATATTTTGTTCGTTCGCAGTTTGTTATTTTTCTTTGTTTCTTCTATTCATTTTTCAGATTTTCAGATATTCTGTGATTCTGTCAGTGCAAGTTCCCAGTCGTGTATGCGAATTTCTCGGGGGCGTGTGCGTCGTTTCGTTGTTCTCGTTTTTTTTAATCTTGACTGAAAATCCTGCTCCACACCTGAAACTATTTCAGTGTATCTATCTTTGGGGTGCATCCCATCCCATTCCGATTCCCATTAATAGAACAAATGAAAAATCCGTGAAAAAAGTGTTGTTGCTATTTTCCCTGTTTAGTTATTTTTCCATAATTGCCAAGTGTTTTTGTTTTAGTTGTTTTCTAACGTTAGTGTGATGGGTTCAAAGTCGCTCCAGCATCCGGCTTTACGGGGTCGCAGGGGTTGTTATTTGTCGCTGGCTTGTTCAATCGGTTCCATAAGCATCGCGTGTGGCAGCTTGCTGCAAATCCAAAACTCCACCGATCGGATCTCCTTGCAACGAGGTCTCTTCCTCACCTCCATGGGATTCATTTACTTTGTCTCATTGACAGACTTTTTCAACAAGTATTTATTGGAAACACCACAAGGAATAAAGTTTCGTAAGAAATATCGGCTGATGATGTCTGATGTCATGGAAATCACCAATAAGTAAGTACCTACTTTTTTCTTGTTGCTAGTTCTTACTCTTACCAACCTATTTATTCCCAATCTCCACCTTCTCTTCTAAGTTGTTGTAATTTTAAATACCTACACTGACTGTGTGAAATAGATGTGTACCTATCCACCTAAATGGTTGCATCATCGAGAATATAATCATTTATGAAACCACACCATCTGATAGATTTATAAAATCTTGTTAACTTTTCTTGATTTTTATCTTTTCAATTACATATTCCTACTTGCTCTAGGTACTTGTGGAGGCACTTCAAATCAGTTACGTTTTCATGATTTTTTCTGAAAAAATTAATTACAAAGGTAAAATGAAAGGACTTATTATTTGCACTTTCGTAGGTAGTTGTTCTTTTATTTAATTTTTCATTTACTAAATTGAAGCACTGACATCGTCGCTCCTTGTTGTTGTTATGTACATACTTGTACTCGTATGGTGGAGCAACGTTATAAATTAATGAATGGCCTTTCATTTACTTTGTCGTATCGTATTTTTCGTGTGACGTAACAACAGATAAAACGGATTAAAATATGTTTGTGACTTGGTTTGTTTTGCAGAAATGTTTTATTGAAATTCGATTGTAAACAAAAAATAATGTTTTTATTTTTCTTTAAAAAAACAAACTGGGTTGAATGTCAAATAAGAATTTGTTATGTACATATTATTATGTACGCAAAATAAATTAATTAGGTACCTACAAAGTATGAAATTATATGGAACCTTTTTTGTACGAACATTTTAAAAGTGACATTGAAGCTATTTAATTAAATAAAACAAATAATTTCGCAAAAATCCTACCTATAGGTAGGTTTAGAGTACCTACTGTGAAACGATTTCCTCATTTTACAGTTTTAACCTTTAGAACTTAATAAAATAAAAGATTTTGATTCAAATAAAATTTACCTATAATTATAAGTTTTACCGGTAAATTCTAAAATTTCCACATTTGTTCAGTGATTTACATTAACTTAATACCTAGTTATGTTAGTATGTACTATGGAAGTAGGTACCTACCTACATACATAATATGTAACGGGTGATTTTTTAAGAGGTTTAGAACTTTAAAAAAAAAAAAAACACAAAAAATTCAAAAAAATGAATGAAATATTTATTTGAATCGATAGTTTGAACCTTGCAATTTAATGTTTAAAGATAATTTCATGCAAATGTTGACCGCGGCTGCGTCTCAGGTAGCCCATCCGCTGAGTCCAATTTTGGCATACTCTTTCACACATATCGGCCGGTATCTCACGAATGAATGCATGGATGTTGGCTTCCAGTGCGTCAATCGAAGCGGGCTTGTCCCTATAGACATTAGCCTTGACATACCCCCACAAAAAATAGTCTAATGGTGTCAAATCGCACGATCTAGGCGGCCAATTGACCGGCCCGAAACGTGAAATTAACTGTTCACCAAACTCGCCTCGCAATTGCGCCATTGTTTCGCGTGCTGTGTGGCATGTGGCACCGTCTTGTTGAAACCACATATCATGCAAGTCAAGAACTTCCATTTCGGGCAAAAAAAAGTTTGTTATCATCGCTCGGTAGCGTTCACCATTGACAGTAACGCTGCGATTCGCATCATCTTTGAAGAAATATGGCCCAATAATGCCGCCGGCCCATAAACCGCACCAAACAGTGGCTTTTTCGGGATGCATTGGTAGCTGTTGCAATTCTTCTGGCTGATCTTCACTCCAAATGCGTCAATTGTGCTTATTTACGTACCCATTCAACCAAAAATGAGCCTCATCGCTGAACACAATTTTTCGATAAAAAAGCGGATCCTCGGCCAGCTTTCCAAGAGCCCATTCACCAAAAATTCGGCGTTGTGGTAGGTCGGCTGGCTTTAGTTCTTGCACCAGCTGTATCTTAAAAGGCTTTACGCCCAAATCCTTCCGCAAAATTTTCCACGTAGTGCTGTAACAAAGGCCTAACTGCTGGGAACGGCGCCGAATCGACATTTCGCGGTCTTCTGTCACACTAGCTGATACGGCCGCAATATTTTCTTCACTACGCACAGTACGTAAACGTGTTGGTGGTTTAATGTCCAACAAAGTAAATTTGGTGCGAAATTTGGTCACAATCTTCCGAATAGACTGCTCAGAAGGTCGAGAATGCCGACCATAAAATGGAAGCAGCGCGCGATGAACATTTCGAACCGAGCACGAATTTTGATAGTAAAATTCAATAATTTGCAAGCGTTGTTCATTTGTAAGACGATCCATGGTTAAATTGCAAACCAAACTGAAGCTGTTTGACAGTGACACAAGGTACTAAACACACGTCAGCTGTCAAAACCAGTGTTGCCAAAACCAAACCAGCTAAAAAATCACCCGTTATAAAAGTCTGTTTTACTCGATTAATATAGAATTGAAGATAGGGTTTTTTTTCGTTATGATTTATTCCAAATTACGTTTTTCGAAAACAATTTTTATAATATTCATACATTTTACTACCGGGGAGTTGGTAAGACGAATAAACGTAATGTTAAGTAATGTTTTTTATTCACAACGATTTTAGTGCCGATAAGAAGAAAAATATTCGTATGTAAAACGATAGGTCCGTGGACTGAGTGATCCGGCAATAAATGACAAAAGTAAGTCCTGTCTGACTCTCGTCGCCGGATTGGGTTAACGGGTGATGTTCTTACCAAGTACACACAGTTAAGATTACGACTTATTAAAAGTAAAATAGATTTTTTTTTAATTCGATTTTATTTTGCTAGCACTAGAAGTAATTGTTGTGCTTTGCAAACATAAATTATATCAACGGCTACATTGTCAATACAACTCTCATTTTTTCTTAAAATAGAGATTTTTATAAGCACAAACATTTGAAAAATTAAATTTAATGTGCCCTCTACAGGCCCAAACCGACGCGAAACATTCGAAATGATAGCAAAACTTTTGGCTGTCAATATTATTTACCATGAGATTCGCTGGGTGCAAGTTGCTACTAGGTGGGTATACCAAAAGAGACAGGAGGTCAAACAACATACCTATTCATTTACTAAATTCTAAATTAAGCTCTCATTTTATTCTTTTATTGAGCATTGATTTGTCTTCCTTTTTTTTGTGCTCGCAGTGCTTACGTAACTAAAGTATTTTTATTTATTGAATAAACGTTGAATATAATATACCTAATCTACTTAATTCTTTTTGTGTAGCTGTTATCTTTGTATTTAAAAATGAAATTAGCAATTTTTTTTAATAACCAACAAAAAAAATATTCCTTTTGTTAGGTGTTTATGACTTGCAAATACAAAACCCATTTTGCATGTACGAATGCACTAATACTTTTAATCCATTAACATAATAGGTTTGTGAAATGAAATTTCTGGCGAATTTGCACAAATTTTCACAGTTGCTGTCAAAACCCATTAAAAAAAAACTCGGTTTTGGGAAATTTGTTGAATAAAAGTTACCTACCAAACAGACATAGGTACATAGGAACTAAAAGTTTTGAATATGTAAGCTAGACAAAGAATAATAATTTAATTTTATTTCAGTTTGGTCTTGTTAAGAAATATGTCAATCAAGCAATCAACACATCAATAGATTCATTCTCATAAGTTATTCATTACTCATCTATCAATATAAAATATAGATAAATTATGTATGTATGTACAGCTGCGAGCAACAAAATAGCAGTGCAGTTAAAAATATATTTTAAGTCTAAAATAAAAAATAAAAACAAGTTTGATCTTCGAAACAATAATAATCAATAATACAAAAACAAAACATATTCGAAAATAAAGCGACCAAATTAATAGCAGTGTTTGTTTATTTGTGTATAGTTTAATTAAAACAACGGTACAAAAAGTTCGATTCATTGGCATTTCATTTTAAGAAAGCTTGTAATTGGTAGCATGACCATTATTTTTTATCACAGCTTCGCAATTCAAGTTATAATTTCTAACAAATTCACTGCTATTATTTTGCTGGGCACTGTATGTATGTAGGTAGTTTGATTTTTATCAATCGGATTTAAACGAATCTGTTTAACGAATATACATAGTTAGTCACCGACACATGTAAGTGATTGGATCTATCGTTTGATCTATCTAATCTCAATGCAGTCTTAAACCAAATAAACAGCGATTGGTAAGAGTGAATCTTTTTGCTTGATCTCTGCACTTATGTATGTCAATTTTCCAGGTAATAGTAGAGCTAAGCTAGACTGCTATTCAAACAAAATTTAACAGACCGAGCTCGATCTCAATTTGTGAGATCGATCTCATTTCAAAAGCTGTGTATGAGAAAGTTCTTGATTTGGTATACAAAAAGATGAGAAAATGGTTGAAAAGGTATATGAGGTCGAACTCAAAAATTGTTAAGCATGGTATTTCTCTTACTCAGTTTTTTATAAAGGTTGAGGAAATGCTTTTTTGGTTTGTATTATTTCTTTTATGACCAATTGAAACAAGTTGCCCCAATTATAACTGAATATCTAGAATGTAATCTGTAAAAAATAGTAACAATGAAAAATATTTCCAGTGAAAAATATATATGTACATGTTTATATTTTATTTATACACTATAAATAGAGTTTTGGTTCAGCGTAGGAACACCGAAAACAGAAATATTAAAACTTTAAATCCTGAAATATTAAAACTTTAAATCCTGAAGGTTATACGAAATGAAAAATGTTTGCAACTATTTTTTCAATCGCATTAAATTTTTGGAGAAATTAATATACAATTATTTCCGTCATACCGTCAGATGAAACACAATTTTTAAAGGTGTAGGTACATATTACGTAGGTAACTTAGTATATTATTTTTGTTTAAAAAAATACGTATGGAGATTTGTGATTTACTTATTTATTTGCTTGCTGCTCGGTGCTGCACAGAAACTAAATTCTTGTATCAATTTTTATAGGTTTGTGTTTAGTGCTATCGATCGGAAGACAATTTTATTTACATGCAGTTCTCAATATATAACCAAAAATATTGTGAAAGTTTCAGCTCAATCGGATGGTTAATTTAAAGCGCATTAAGGAACAGCCAATTTTTATATATGTATATACAACATGTGTAAATGTACCTTCAAATATATATTCTAAAAAAATTCTAGAAAACATAGCCTAAACAAATGAAATTGTTTCCTCATATTTTGTCTGCATCTACCCTAGTACATTTATAATGCAATTACAAAAAAAGAAAGAAGTTAAAGCGGAGAGCTTTTGAGATCGATCTCAAGTTCATCGAGTCAGAGCTGTTGAGATCGACCACATTTTTCTGCATACGAAACTGAGTCGGAGTTCCGCGCTTACTGCTAGATCGATCTCACATGTGAGTTCAAGCTCGTTAGCTCAGACTCAGAGATCGAACTCATCTTTTAGCATACGACCCAAAGTCCTTGACTACTTCGAAGTTATAAAGGTATCCGTCGAGTGTGATGTTTTGCCCGAGTCGATGATGTATAGATTGCTTTCTCAATGACAGCATATAATTCGTCTTGTCCTCAATTAACAACCAAACCCATTTTCACCGCCTTCGCTTCAATACAAATTGAATAACTTTTGCGTCTTTTCTTTTCTTCGAGGTTTTTTTTTATCAATTTGGATTGAATTTTCGCAAAAACAGGGTGTGCCGTTTTTTGAACATCAAATATATAAATTGATTTGTTGGTTTTATTATTTTAATATTTACATTAGTACTTATTAGATTTCCTAAGAGGATCGTCTTATATTATACAATGTCTTCGTATACTTCTTAAAAGTCATAAATAGCTGGACATGACGTACATTCAATAAAATAAATTTCCACTTTTAGTTAGTCTAAAGTGACATCTCTTAGAACACAATGAAAAATGTTATAAATAATTTTGTTTTTAATTCCACAGCTGTTAAAAATTAGGCAAAGTTTATAAATAATTTTTTTTTTTATTATTATTTTTTACGATTGTTTTTGTTTTGCATCTTATGATATGATCTCATTAAAAATCTGGCAAGCCTATATACAACATCGAAACACAAAAACGAGAAATACTGTATTAGCGCAGATACAAAGTTCATTCATTGTTATTGTCTAGCTTGTTTTTAAAATATCGGACAGTGAAATTTTTATTACGTAATTTATGACTGTCTTCAGACAATTTATTGATGTATTGATTATTTTGTTAAAAAATATATTTTTTTTATGTCGACCCCAATTTAAATTGCTTCTGGCTAGCGAGATGCTTTCTTGATTGTGATATCTCATCACAGAGTAAATATTAAAAAAAAAGAATATAATTTGTATCTTCGCTGCTAAAAACAAACAGCTATCATCAGTATCCTTTTTGCTGCATCATGGACTGCCGAATTTTTTGTCCCAAAATAATGAACGACATTTATTTTCATGAAGTCAAAAGAGAACGAAGAAAATTATTCTCACAATATTTACACGACGCGACGAGACAACAATGCTATGTCTAGATTAAAGTGCAACACTTGTCAGTTTTTATGACGAATAACTGGCATATTTTAGACAATTAAACGATGAAGTTACAAATCTTAAGAAAATGGAAAATTTTTTTTCAAACTTGTCAGTCGTCTTAATCTGCCATTAATGTTTTCGTTGGGAATGACATTTTGGTCATTTGTGATAGTAAAGCTTCGCTTTTGCTTAAACTACCCGTTCGAAGCTAGATGTTTGCACTAGCGAACCAACCCATTCAAGGAACGCCGTTCAAATCAACGAACGATAACCACAATTCAGTGAGATAAAACTTCGAACATTTTTTGACAGTATTTAAGTCGAATCAAAGTTTCTCAATACGCGACAAGTTTATTCTTTGGACTCGCTAATGGTAATAGAGGGTATCTCTTACTTTTCACTTCCATATTTTGACAGTTAATAGAAGGAAGGACATCGTAACCATCGTTCAATGAAATTTGATACTTTTACTTTACTGATAGGAGACGAACTTTTATAGTCTACAGAGTATTTTGTTCCAAATTCTACTGCAAAGCGCTCAATTGCTTTTTTTCCAAGGCGAAAAATAAAATATCAATTTTGTTGGGTTTACTTTTTACATCGTAGCCATCCTGCGATAGAATTTTCCACTCTGTGTTTCCAGGAACTTTAAGTTTTTGGTGATATGGGCAACAAGTAAGGGGAGTGAACAATTCTAAGATTGGTGTAGATTGGAAATTAAAATAAAACGTCAAAAAATCTCCAGCAGCTAGTTTCCTCATGTGAAAGGGGACAAATTTGATAGATAGGGAACGAACTGCATAATTTGCATACTCATATAAAGCACATATACCTAATGTTTTGATTGAAAGTGCGTTTTCGATTCGACATCGCTTCTCTTTGATTATTTATGTACGTTGATCGTCTAACTGTAGCATAATTTTCTAAGCCAACAAATTTTAGTTCTAATGAAAACATAGCATAACATTAAAAAAATATATGTGATTCTTTGTGTCCCGGGCTTACTTAATATACAATTTTCTCATGAATTTCTGGTTTGAATTGTGGAAATAAGTTTACAATACAATTTATATTACATATTGTTTAAAAATTTACTACCTTTTCCCCTTGACTTCAAAAGTATACGCAAAATGTCAGTACCGTGGCATGACCCATCTTTTTTTTTTCCAATTAAATCTACTATTTTCTATTAAAATACATCATTGAATAAAAATGTTGTTCTCAGAGAAGTTTGAGTACAATAGTTGCTTGATTAAATTTTGACAATATCAAGTCAAAATATTTGCTATCTAATTAAATAATAATAATTTAATGCTGTCCCGGGATTTCATTTTATTTTTGAATTCGAAGGATTTTCCGCTAAACCACCATATTGTTTTTAGTTTGATGGCATTTGTGTGGTACCGTTTGAAAGACGAACTATTTATTTTATCAAAAGTCAATTTATTTTGCTAACGTAATTTTGCTGTAAGAGTGAAATGTTTGTATTCCAAAATCGTGTGTCACAAAATTACCTGTCAGTACCTTGGTAGTATTATCCAAGCTTGTCATGAAATTTTTTGGGTTGATTTTTAGAATCTTGTATTTCTTTTAAATTCATATAAGTTAAAATTATTCCGGATTTTATTTTTCTCATATCTCAATGAGGTTATATTAAAGCCTAAATGTCAGTACCGTGGTATATTTACTTATAAAACTTAAATTATATGATTTCAAACAATTTTGCTAAAAATCTTTTTATTTTTTTTACTAAGAATGGTAGGTACCAATACTTCGGACAACACATATAAAAACAAATCCGTTCAATAAGTGTTGAGTTATAATCTAGCATAAAAATAAAGACTCAACCTCAAAAATCAAATTTCTAAAACTAAAAAGAAACATAAAATTTGGAATAAAAAATTGCCTTTCAAAGTTGAAAACGTCAAAACGTAAGAGGGGATTTAGAAACTCAACAAAAATATTGGCAAAAAAAGTTAGAACGTATGCAAATTCAAAAATAAAAAATCAGTCTCAGCACCATGTCTTCGAGATTTAGTACTTTTTACGATATTTTTTGTTCCTTAAAAGTTGAAGTAAAATGCTCTTACAGATTTAATACCATAACTATTTAAAAACAAATAAAATAAAAAAAATTAATTTTCAATGACTTTTAATTTCAGCAAAATTGGTGCCTTGTCATAAGGCCATGCGTCATAAGGCCATATTAAGAAATATGGCCTTATGACGCTTTCACAAAGTGTAACTAGGCCATATTCCAACTTATGGCCTTTTGACTCTTTAATAAAAAGACATAGGGCCATATGGCTTTATGTCACTTTCAACCGTCTTTCCTTGTTTGATAAATAAACCTGGCCAAATGTTTTTGTCCAACACTTTAACTGTAATTCAGTTACGGCGTATAAACAGTGAGGTATATATGGGGGGGCATGCTGCCCCCCTGCTTGGGCACACTATAGGATTTGGGGTAGGTGCGAGGTTGGGTGTATGCAAAGTTTCTTTTGCATTTAAAGAAAAAAAAAAACAATCATACTTTTTCACTTAACGCAAGTAAATATTATGAAGCCATAGTTAGATATGGCCTTAAGTCGCAAAAAAATATGGCACTATGAAACTTTGGTAAAGTGTCAAGTGGCCATATGTTTCAGTATGCCCCTATGACACATTTCGAATGCGTCATAAGGCCATATTTCCCAATATGGCCTTTTGACACATGGTCTTATGACACGGCACCGCAAAATTTGGTTTAAAAAATCACAGTTGGCAGAGATCACTCATATATGAACGTACCCTTAAATACAAGTCTGTCAACCTTGAATATAAAATATTTTATTACAATATCATTGATTGTCAAACTATTCCAGACATTCCAAAATTTTATCTCTACTTGATGTTCACTCTTTTTACTGATTAAGTTATCCACACAATTCCTTTGTTGTTGGTGTTGTTGTTGTTCACTGTGTAAAATTTTAATGCGCTGTCGATACAATATCAATAAAAAAACGCCTAATGTTAGCTGCGACTCAGTTTGACTAAACTAAATTAGCTCTGACCCCATGATCCTTCCTACCGTATCTCCCCTTGAATTGTTTGATAACGCGAATCAAGTAACTGCATACACCGTTTTAGTACCTTTTTAATCTAAAAAGTTAAAATTACTTAGGTATAGAATATAGTTTTTGGCTGAAATTTCTTTTAAACTAATTTTCATGGTTTCTTCTACCTTTCTCTATAAACTCTAAAAACTGGAAATTTCACTTACCTAGACAGAGTCGAAGTTATAATACACATACCTATACGAATATGTATATAATGTTTTTCAAGCATTCGTTCTATTTTCTATCCACCCCATCGTAAATCAATTTCTCAAGAGCTTCCCTCCCATTCAAAAGGTATTTCATATAATACCTCTTATATTATGGCAGTTCAAATTTTTGAATTTAACTTTAAAGTGTTTGTGCAGAGTTTTTTCTGTTTTGTTGGAAAATTGATTGCGTAAGATTATTACGATGTCAAATTGCTTTTCTAGGAAATTTTGTTTAAAAAAAAAACGTGATAGAACTCAAAGGTATTGAATATCAAAAACAGCATATTTTAATTTGAAAAGAAAAAATGTTAAAAATGTTCCTACATTTTATATTCATTCGATTGAGTGCTCTCATTATATTATTTTTTCTCTACTTCAAATGCCACCACCGGCAATTACTCACGTTATTTGGGCGAGCACGAGAGAAATTCTAGAAAAAGAGGGAAGCATTAAATAATTTTTATTTTGTTCTTCGAAGAACATTTCCCATTTTCTTGTGTTTATTTTTCATTGCAATTTACTTCCAAGAATTCAAATATCTAACTATGGACAAAACAACATAGTCATCTCATTTCAAGTAATGCATAACCAATGACCCTTGGCGCTGGTCCAAATGAGTCATGAAATAATAATAATAATAAAAAAAAACAAGAAATTTACTTTTATATCATCTCAAAATCAGTAGGTACACTAGTTGTAGTCAGGGAGGTCAAGTTCAATTTTAAAGCTACACATTTTTAATTTTAGGAAATTAATTTTAACTGGCCACCCTCCGCAATATTTAACTTGATATACATCTTGGTTTGCAGGTTGTTTTTATTTAGTTGTCAAAGTCGTTCTTCTAGCCAGGATCTTGACCATCTTTAGGCTATATTTAATCAGGGAAATAAATTGATTAAAACAAAATGAAATGCTAACTATATGATTTGCTTGACATGGATTTATATTCTTTTGTACACTTGTATGGCCACTGTGCGTTGCGTGGTCGATAGAAATCAACCTAGTCAAAATGTTTTTCTTATTCATAACGTCATCCCTAAACTATGTAAAGGAAATAAAAGGACAATGTAGAACACAACATATTACATCAGAATTCGATGACTTCATGCAGTTGCTTTTTCCGATAAAGTGGATTTGAAAAATATAAATTCTCGAACACACATCATATATTGTATGTAATATAATATGTATGTATCTTATCTTCTTATGTTATAAGTTTCATGGATATTGCTATGTAAGTATGTATGGTAAACATCGTCATGGAGGAAAGGTCAATAAAACTTAAAATATTATGTATACGAAACGGTACGGAAACATTTTTATTTTATTTGGTTACAACTATTAACTTTCATGTTCATTTAAGCGAATATTACAAATTATTGGTTACGTATACGCCATAGTTAACGCAATACATTTTTATTCTGGTTGAGTAAGTTTGTTTCAGTCATTATTAATTCATTCAATTTGTTATTACAAAATTATTGTTTATTAATATGTAGTTTGTTTTTATTTTTTCGTTGAATTCAAAAGAGAAAATAGAAAAAAGAAGACGGACTGACGCGGCATATAAAACATGTGGCATGCGGCATATAAACATCTACCGTAATATTAAAATAGAATTTTTTATTTAAAGAAGTTTCGCACAAACCATGTTTGATTCGTCTAAACAAAATTAATTTGAATGCAATTGTTTAGTTAGAGATTTTTTTTGTTTGAATAACCTTCTTTTCCAGCATTAAAAAAATGTATTTAGCTGGTAAAATATTTATTGAATTATGTTTAAACTTTTTTAATTCACAAGCGTTTACATTTTTTCGTAGTAGTATAACCAATTCTTTACATATTGTGTTAATTTGAAGATAATTTAACGGTAGTGGTTTCACTTTGATTATAAATCAGCGGTTACTCAAGACCGTTCAACTGATTTTGATCAATTTTTTCTGGAGAATATTTTTAAAAAAGTTTTGTATATCAACATTTTTAATTTTTTTATTCTTTTTGGATTTTTAAAAAAATGTTTCTAATTTTATTTTTGAAAACATAGGTAATTTGTCATTCAAAAACTACACGGTCAATATTTATTAAACTTTGCACCCAGAAGTTATTTTACAATATCTGGCAGATTTTAAACAACATATTTTATTCTAATAACCAAAAGAAACTTAACACGTTGGCTGCCATGTGAGCCACCGGTGGTACACATTTCTTTTTAACATGAGGCCCCGTGTACCACCGGTGGTTCACATGACTTGTTTATTCGGTCTGCTGATAAAAGTAAATTTTTTCTTTCAATACCTAGGTAAATACTTATTCTTTTCATATAATGTAAAAAAAATGAAATTATAGTCTTTTTTTTCCCTTATTTATGTTATTAATTTTCAAATTTTATATTTGACATTGTTTGAAACTTATTTATAAAATTCAAGGTAAATAATATAAAATAAATTATTAATTCAAAAGCTTATTGAAAAGAATAAAAAAATAATGATACAATACACATATATTTTTTGAGAAAACAATCCACGCATAATGCAGGTTTACTATCACAAAGTGCCATGTGAGCCACCGGTTGACACAGCCTGAAAACACGCAAAAATCGTCCCAAACGACAAAAGACAACAACAGAACACTTATCACACAAGTAATAGCCATAATAAAACAATATTTTAAGTTTGAAATTTTGTGAAACGTGTTAACCTACCATCCAAAAAAACTTTAAAAATCTTATTTTTTCTCAAAAACGACTCTACTATTTTGAATACAATGTTTTTGTGAGCTAATATCAATAAAATCTACCATATTATTGGGAAATATTTATATTTATCCATTATTAACGGTATGTCTCAAATTAATATAAGTCAAAATTAAAAAAAAAAAAAAAATTTTTTGATTAAAAAAAATCGAAATTATTTTTTGAAAATAGGTACCTAGATGATTTTTTTTCAAATTTAATTTTTTAACTTCACAAACACTAAAAAATGGTGACCAAATTGTATTAAAAAAAAAAATTTGATGTATTATATAAATATGCAATTATGTATGTATATTTTTTTTTAAACCCCTCCTACGATTTTTAAAATTTGTTTTACTCATACATAAAAATGTATTAAAGAAATACATATGTGTACAAAATGGTGCTATATAAGTATATTAATCATTGTATGTATACTCACGAATTATCTCCTCTCTTAACTTAAACTAAACTCCCTGACGCTTGATGAAGAGCATAAACATGCTCGAAACGTTGCAATAAATAACATCATCTTTTAACTGACCTAGAGCCCACTATTATAAGTTTCAAATATCTATAACGATTAAAAAAAGGTCACAAAAATCATCACTTGTTAAACTAAACTACGACTTTGAAAGGTGGCATAAAATATATCTAATATAATATATCTACGATTGCCTTTTTTAGTTCGATTTTGGGCATATTTTTGAACTTTTAATATGATATTTAGAGATCGAAAGAATTCTATGCACACAAACTGCAATTTGTTGATTTTTTAAAAATTTAAATATAGGTACCGAAAAAACGGAAAAAAAACTTGTATTTTGTTTCGTTAATTTAAATTTAAATTGATACAGATTTAACCGTTTAAAATTTAAATATATTTGATGCATTAAATATGATATTTATTAGAGTTTACATAATTATAAGCTTAATCCACGTAGTTTTACTTTTATTATTTTAGTTACTTAAATTTTTTTAAAGTTTGAAAAATACTTTAGGATTTTAACCCTGTCGTTTTTTGAAGGATTTTAAGAATCTTAAGGGAAGTGTGAAAGCCCTGTATAACTTTGGAAGACCCACCGTTAAATGCAGTTTGCATTACTTTTTTTTTTTTGATAAGTTTATTTTACTTTATTTAAATTAATCAAGTTGTGAAAGCAATGGATTTTGTCTCTTACCATTAACATTGTTGTGTTGTACTTATGTATCTTTTTATTAGATTTTTAACTAAATAAAGAATTTATTAATTAATTTTTCTTAATTTTTACTTCTATCAAATAGTATAGTAGTATACATATATTAATAAATACTTTGCGTTCCAGAAGCTCAAAAGGGCTGCTAATGTAATTTATGTAATTCTAATTATCCACCAGTATTATATGAGTATATATCAACTTTTCAAAATCAATGTTATCATAATATTCATTCTTAATGTTACTTTTAGTGAATTAAATTTTGACACGGCTGGCTTGCTCTGATTTTATTTCAATCGATGATACAACCTTTATAGATGTTAAGACCTTTTAAGCACGCACTCTCACACCTTCACAAAATTTATAAGAAGTTACGAATTTCTCATTTCAAGAAAGTAAATCATCGCCTAAAATAAACTGGCAAAATTATAATTATATCATATAGGTATACCTTTTCTGTTGCCGCATGACGTTTGTTCCTAAATTAGAAAAGTGTCTGTGTGTGTGGTTTGTCCATCGTCTTAATTTATGTTCACGTCCAGAGTCGGATTTACTAATTCGAAAAAGGTAGTATATTTTCCTGAAAATTTTATAAATGAAATAAACTGAAATTAATATTAAATTTAATACAGTTACAATTCATTTCATCATTTTTAGAGAAATCTGCGGACAATGGGGGTTTTAGGACTGGCCACGAGATTTATTTTCAGCGAAAAAGTTTAAAAATTGACCTTATCCATTTTTTTTCTTAAAAAAAAAAAAAACTCAACGATTAAGAGATATTTTTTTTTAAATAAAAATTAATCTCAACCAATAACTAATTTTTTTTTTATAATTTATCTCAAAACCGAAACCGAAATATTTTTTAAAAGAATGAAGTTTTTCTTAGAGAGTAACCAATTGAAAATAAAGGTTAACAGTTATTTCTGCTCTGATCTCGTTTGATTTCTTTAAATCCAATTCAATTTTTTATTGAGGTTTTTTGAAACACATGATTTTTTTTTACAATTTAAACTTAAAAATAGAAATATGCCTGGCAAAACAATTCAAAAAGTTATTTTATTTAATACCTTACACAAATTTATGGGATACTTTTATTTTGTATAGCAAACTGTATCTTATATGCTTTCTCCCGGCATACTTTCTTTGATTTCTTTAAATTGAAAACAAAGTTGTTTTCATGAAAATTCTCTTAACCCTCCCTGATAAATTTATTGCTCCTCATAAAATTTTGAGAAACAATAAAAATATTTGCGATTATTTAGGTATGCATTCTAAAATGACTGACATTTAAAAATGCCCCGTTGTTGTCGTCCTTTTAAATCCGATTCAGTTCAGGTCCCCATCTTTATCGACGCCTTCACATGGACAGCAGTTAAAACTCAATACCAATAAGTAAGTCACAATTAACCTGTCTTTTTTCCAACGATAAACTTAACTATCAATTTCTTTTCATGTAATATTATTTTAAATATATAGGTAAGATTGTATGTATCTATAGAATCAACCTGAGCCACCCTCTAATGATTGCTTTGTTGTTTTTTTTTTCTTTTTTCTTTTTTCTTTATTATTAATTATTGTTTTGATGAAATTGCAGAGTATTTAATTTACTTGGCCAACTATTTATGTCCGCCCACGCAGCAAATGCATGGTCATCAGTTGTTGGTTGGTCGGTCGGTCAATTCCCCTTAACTCAACCTATTTCAATTGTAAACTATACGACCATCATTCTTAAATAAACCGTGCATGCTAAATACATACATATGTACATACATCCATACATAAATACATATTTATAGGTATAGAAAGTGCTCAGTTCTGAATCTCAATCAAATCACTAAAATATTCATAGTAATTTCTAGTGTGATTAGTGGTATAGCCGAGCGCAAAGCGAGGACATTTTAATACAACGCCATTTCACGAAAATACCATCATAGTCACGCAATTACAACTTTTACACCATTCTTCGAAATGGCAGGAACAAATTACTATAGGTAGTAATTAGTTTTGTCAAATGTATTTCGAATGTTTCTTCTTTGAACTCAATGTAAGCAATAGGACTTATACATGGGGTGATAAATGGTATTTTAAAGGCATGTTTCATGTAATGAAGCGAGAAAATAAATTTTTTTAATTCTGATGACCTTTTCAAATATTGATTGAAAATATTTTAAAAATTATTGTACAATAAAATAAATTACATGTTTAGGGGCTTGTATAATGAGTACAAAATGCTAAACTAATTATTCTAGTTACATAATCTTTAAAATTATTAGGTTTGAATTATGTATGTTTTGGGAATTAAAGTAAAGCTGGATATGTGTCTAATTTTAAACTTAAAACTGACAGTAGCGAAGCAATCAAAATGAAAAATGAATTAATGACATGAAAATATGAATAATATATAAAGTAGCTCATAAGTGGTCTAGTCGCTGTGATCTAGATGCTAGAATCTAGTTGCTAAAATCTAGCCGTTAGAATCTAGTTGCTAGTATGTGTTATTATGACACTATAATAATGGCATATACATAATATAAAAATATAATGTGTATATAAATATAATCTAATTAGTTTGGCAATCTTTGGCTTAAAAACAAAAACATGATAAAAAACACACATTAATAAATTCGAATATTAATCACGAAATGGAATTAATATAGTATGTATGTCGAATTCCACTGTTAAAAAAGATTGAAATAAAATAAAATGAATAATTTATCTACATTTATATAAATAATTAAAAACTTGTTGATCGGAAAATAATATTGCGTTGTCTGTATATTAAATGGCATGGCCTTGCAATCGTCCCCATCATATCACTCCATTTGCTCCAATTACCTATACAACTTAAACTTAATTTTTGTCGAGTGCAACAAATAAGACGATTTTATCTAAGCCCTCCTCGGACACAGGGATTTTTTTTCTTTAGAAAGAGTCCTTTCTTTTTTCTAACTTATAGTGCAATACTCGGAGCCGGCGCAACTTAAAACAGTATTGGCTCTTTAAGGGTTTTGTGCACTTCGGCTTACGAGTAAAGAGTTAAGAAACTACTTGTTTGTCCACACCGAAGTAGCAGCGACTTCTACGGGTAATTCTTCGCGGCTCTCCACTAAGTTGTCTATTAAAGGTAATATAATTTGCGTTTTCATTTTTGTTCAGTTCTGCGCATCTGTCAAAATCGAAGAAAATGGTTGATCCAGTCCTTTAGTTGTCAATATTTTGTTGTTGTTCCTATAGATGCTCAAACAACCATTTTGAATTTTTTGAAAAATTTTGAAAAAAAGTCAAAAATTATGTAAAAGTGAAAAAATTTAAATAAAAGTAAAAAAATAACTAACATTTTTGACAAAGTAAAACAAATTTGAAAAAAGTCAAAAATTTTGAAAAAAAATTGAAAAAGAGAAACATTTTGGGAAAAGTAGGTAAACAATTTTGGAAAAAGTCAAAAATTTTGAAAAAAATCGAAAAATTTAAAAAAAAGTCGAAAATTTTGGAAAAAGTCAAATATTTTGAATAAATATGAAAAATTTTAAGAAAAGTACAAAATTTTTAATAAATATGAAAAATTTTGAATAAATATGAACAAAATGCAAAAAAAAATTAAAGGAACAAAAAAATAAAATTCGCGATCGAATCAAAAATAAATAAATAAAAAAAATTTTACGAGAGAACGAATCATATTTTATTGTTACTTTTGCTTAGAAATCCAAGTTTTTACTTAAGCTTTTTTTTACTCACAAGACCCAGAAATATAAAATACTTGTTTTAATTTTTTTTATATTTTTCCTGGTTGGTGTTATTAAGCTGACGTCGGAATACGAATTCTGACGAGTTGGGCGAGTGTTGAAAAACAATCTTTAAGTTTTAAATTTACATTTTTAAGCAACCAGTTGAAACAAAAACCTCCTCTGTACAGACTGCCTTGACGTGATGAGGAAGCTCGAAAATTGATTAATTATTTTTGATTTTGAACCAATTAACTAAACACAGTCCTCCTTTAATCATAGGTAACAATATGGCAAACCGTAGGACTTATTTGTTAAAATAGGCATTATTACATATATTATTGGGTAAACAATTATTTCAACTCTTGACCTAATAATGTGTAATTTTACATTTTTAAACTGTCAAAATTCTTATTCTGGCTTTAGAGATTCAAATTAACTTAATTTTTGCGAATCAGCCCTTATTCGCGAAAGAAATTTCCCCGGAGTTTTTTCCCATTTTGGTAAATTTGCTATCACAAATCAGCTTGGGAAAATATTCCTTTCAGCAAAAAAGCTGTCGTTAATAATTTTTCCACGGAACTTTTTACTTTTGTCGATGGAAAAATTTCCCCAAGTAATTTCGTGGGGATACAATTATTTCGTAGGAGATTTGCGATTAAAAATATCCTTTCCCCGGTATTTTTTGTTTTTTTCCGGGGAAAAAAATTTCCATTTAGTTGGCGATAAGGCTGAATATTATTTCTGGGATAATTTCCAAAGCATTGCTATTTTTATTTTATGGATATGGATAGTAGGTATTCTATAAGGAATTTTTCATTTGACATTAATGTCTTGTCTTCAGATGCAATCTTCTGGTTTGTATGTTCCATTTTAATCTCTTATACAGACCTGGCAAGTTTGGGCTTTTTTCAACAAAGATTTCAAACAAAGGTTTTTCTGTAACATTTTGCAGTTCTCTCAGTTTATCTGACAGTGTTTTAAACACATTTAAGCCTCTTAAAAGAACGTAATAGAAAAAAGAATGAAATATTGTTATTGTCAGATTATTATGATTACTTATGGAGAGTAAGGCGCAAGTAGACAATAAAATATACGATATGAAATATAACAATAACAGGCCCCAAAAAAAACATCCCAACGGAATTAAAAGATAAGGCACTTAACAAACCGATAAGTCTTTCTAAATCAACAACCAAATCTCTTTGTTCGGAAAGAGAAAGGAAATTAGACGTAAAATAATTAGTGAATATTTTTAAACTTAAATTAATGTTATAATGTTATATTCATTTTTCAATTAATTTAAAAAAAAGCTTTTTTTTTGTTTTTTTTTTTTCTTTCTTTTAATTAAAAAAAAATTATTAATTTTCCGTTTTAACTAAACTAAAAGTTGCAAAAAAATATATTTTATATTCCGTTTTAGCTAAACTAAAAGCCTTTATAATCAAATTTGTGTTAACTCCTTATTCCTTATTTAATTTTTATTTGAAATTATACATAAATCATTTCCGATAAAATTAACCTTTATTATTACTTTAAAAATAATTATGTAAAAGCAAAAAAAATTTAAGTAGTCACTCGGGTAGACGGCAGTAATGCCATGCCCTACTTTATTCAATTAAGGATCCACAAAAGTAATTGAAATTGTTTAAAAAAATGAATAAAACTATTTATCTATCTATCTATCTTATTTTTTTAAAGACTTTCCCTTCGATAACATCACAATGTTTTTATAATTTTACATAATAGCAACAAACCATATTAATTCTTTATTGGACTTTGAAGGAAAATACACCGTGTGAATTATTGATTGAATATATAACTAGTAACTTGCACAAAGATCGCGTCGACCGCCCTAGCGAACATAAATAATAATAATTCGCACAAACGTCTCCCTAACCAATTTATCATTTTTGCAAAATTGACTTCGAAATAGCACGAGTCATTTGACTGTTATCAATGTTGTTGTTTTTAATTTTTTGTTGTTTTTTTTTTTGTTGTTTTTGTTGTTTTTTTTTTTTTGATTTATTTAATAAATACACAAATAACTCATTACCGCTATATGGAGTGGATTTATCTATGCAAATAACAAAACAAACATCACCTCTCATTCTCATACCTGAATACACATACTCGTACACGTCGAATCGTTTGAAAAGGTTCAGGGATTTTTCAAAGCGAAGATTTTTTCGTTTGTTATTAATATGTAATGTTAAAGCCTAGTACTATGCTGATGGGAAACGAACGAAATTCGTTATTGTAGCAGATTATTTGAAGAAATCTAAGCTCTTTTTCAACTCTGAATAAATTAACACATTTCCGGCTAGCGTTGCAAAAACGGACCGTCATATCTGGAACTTAACTGATGATAAATTTAAATAAACTAAATAGTGAATTTAAGAGTTATTTTGAAGTTAGTATCTAATCGACCTGTTTTTGGATTTTTTTCTAAAAAAAATGTTCAGTCTTTTTTTTTCTGACCTTGAAAATTTTGAGGTAGCATTTTCGAACTATTGAAAAGCGTTATAAAAATTATATTTTTTTAAAATGTCAACTGCAGGTAAATAAAGGTTCAAATTATATTCTAAAATAATGTTGACGTAAGTTATATGAGTTGCCTGCTGGAGGGGTGAGATGAAACTACTACATATGTTGTGTTTTCGCAACAACAACAACAACACAAACATATATATGCCAGTAAGACCTAGGGTCTTATAAATTAGGCAAATGTTAGAAGGAATAGAAGGATAGGATAGATTTTTGTTGGCACAGTGGATTGAGAAATTAGGTTTTTGATTATCTCATTAAATCGCAGGGGTGGCGTTCAATTGAGGGAATATAGAAAAGAATGCTGCCTAGACTGGACGCTCGCCTAAAGTAGTACTTAGCATTTGAACCTAAAAAAATATTTGCGTTCGTTGCGTTTTCAAATCAGGATGATCTGTTTTTTATCAGAAAATTGTGTGTTTATATTTATAATGTACCAAATTTTGTAAAAAAAAAAAACATAATTTTTGTTTGCATCATATCCAACAAAAGGATGCATATTATTTTAGTTCTGAGAAAATCAAGCCATACAAGAGTGCTATATTAGAAAACCCTTAGAAAAACTTTTATCAAATGCTCTGGACGCCCGCCGCTCAAGAACTAGAAGACATAAAACCATTTTGTTTCTTGCGTTCGACTCAGAATTAATATGTACACTGACTTCAAAAAGCCAATTCAGCACTTCATTTCACAATTTTGAAAAAAATATTCCAAACTTTTTTTTTTCATTTTTTTTAATCAAAATTTTGAGTTTGCATGCGAATTTTTCAAAAACTATTAACAAAAATATATAAATTTTAATTTAGGGTTATAGAACAGATTTCTGGCTTTCAAAATAGTATTGTACTTTATTGTAAGTGTTGCCGTTGTTTTTTAATAATTTAATTAATTTAATTTAATTTAAGTAATTTTTTTTAAATTTGCCCCTAACTCCTAAACGGGACGAGATAGACCCCCCCCCCTTAAGAAAAAATGATTGTTTTTGACCCCTCTACAAAAACCGTTATCAATTCTTGGCGCCATAGTTATCGTACTCTCCCCCTAAGGAAATAACAATATCACAATTAGAACTTAGAACATTGTTGTAGATTCCATTTTGCGATCGGAAATATTCAACCTGTGATTCAAACGGAAGGAAACAAAAATATATAAATAATAGAGTGACTTTCAACTCTCAACCATTTCTGTGTGCGTGTTATTGGCAGGAATGGAGGAAACTTACAATTTTCTGCCGAATCCAAACGGTCAAGATGAGAAGTCTGTGAAAAACATTTGTGTTTTTAGGTGGCATAGGCTGGGAATCGAATCCAAGACCTTCAGCGTAACAGTCCTACGCACTAACCATTACGCCACGGGCTACTACAAAAATAAAGGGAAGTAGTTTGTTTTGCTAACATCAAGCATACAGTCGCATCAAAACAGAAAAGCGTCTTCGATGTTGCAAGTGTTCCAGCCAAACCGTTTTTTCGTGCAAAATGTATTATCCAGCTTCATCCAAAATGCTTCGATGATTACCACACAAAAACAAATTCTTTGTTAACATTAATAAATAAATATAAATTTCTTAATTTTTAATTTTCAACAATATTTTCATTACCCAGTGTATTTATATAAATATTTAATTAATATTTCATACAAGTATTCAAATAATTTAATTTTTTTAATTTAATTTCATGTTTCTAAGTCAACTGGAACTGGTTGCCGCCGAAAATGGGTTAAAAGTCTGTTTCCTTACTTCCCAAAACTGCCTCTTTCTTCCCATTGTGGCCCAAAGTTCTGTCAAAGTCCATAATTACAAAAAATAAAATTGGACAAGAATTGGTCAAAATTGTCAGTTTTGGGAAGTAAAAGAAACAGACCTAATATCTGCATTAATAACTCGCAATTTAATTGAACTTTGATTGATCAGTAGCGAATTCTATATTGCACTCTATATTTGAGGCGCTCAGCGCCAAAACGGCCTAACCCCAAAGTTTTCGAACTGAGATAAATGAGTTTAAAGAGAAGCTTATTTGAAACAATTTTTTTTTTCTATTAAAAGTTAAATAAAAATTGTTTATTATTCTTGTTTGAAATAATTAATTGTTTAAAGAGTCATTGTGTACTGTTGACTTAACTTATGCAAAGTTTTTTTTTTTTTTTATTATATTTCATCTTAGCAACCTAAGCATTTTATCTTCGAGCCTTTTTGATGTTTTTTTTTATACATTACAAACATTTTTCCGCAATAATAACAAAAGTATTCTACATAGCGTTTCGGTTTTTTTTATAGTATATAAATGATTGAATTGTGGTTCGATCTGCGTATTTATTTGATTTTTTTGGATGGGTTATGCCGTTTTTATAGAAACAAATTTTTTTATGAACTTGGTTGAAACTTTGAACTTTAATAAAAAACCGATACAAAATAAAAACAAAAAAAAACTTAATAATTATTTAGGTTAAGATAGTGCGAACACAAATAAAATAAATAACACCACAAGTCGTAGATAAAAAAAAAAAAACAAATTTGTCACCCACCGATTAATCTTATCAAACAGATGTTTGAAGTAGATGTTGGTGAATCAGTGACTTCATGGTTTGGTAAATATTTAGGATTGTCGGTTATTCGCTGCTTCGTGATATCGAAATTGTTGGAAGTAGTGACATTTAAAATACATTAGATCTTGAGACGATAAATCATTCAGATATTTTCTCTTTCGGTTAGATGGTTGCGTAAAACTTTTTCAGATGATGACATAATCTTTTTCTGCGTTGTCTTTTAGGAAGCCTTAAAGATGTTATTATTTCAGACGAGTTACAGGGTATAGTTGTATAGAATTCCCAAATGTTGCAGAAAAGTGTTTCTATAGAATGGTATTCACATTCTAAATTACGGTGGTTGGTGTTTTATGAAGAGACACACGTTGGACTTCAAGCTCAAATAATGTGTCAGATCTTTTTTAAGACCTCGTTCTCTTTTTTTTGTTCTTTCGCAGTTTTCGAGCTCAAACATAGAACCTACTCCGTATTTCGTCTTTTTCCACTTACGGGTTAATTTATTCAGTCTTACATTATTACTTTTGTGATCTGCCAAATCAAAAAAAAAAAAAAGCTGAAACGAAAGCAAATTAATTTTTAAAGAAATTGTGAATTCGAAAGTAGTAGCTTTCATTCCGCTTTAGAAATAGAGAGTTCCACTTTTGGAACGTAATACATAGTAGATCCTCAGAAACAAAACGAATAATTGTCTTAAAATTTTGCAACTATCAACATTTCGTCGACATGGCCGAATAAAAATCCGTAAATTGGCACATTACAGAGGCCCTATACTAGGTGTGTTTTATTCATTGCTGCATAGCCAGCGCAGCACAAGTCTGAATAAAACGATCACTCACTCTATACGTTCATTTCAATAATTGAAAGCTCTATCGCCAGCACAGCCATCTTTTTGATGTGTAAACATCTATACTGGCGGTATAGGGTGAAAAGAAAACGTAACGTAAAGTTGTAATCGTGATCGTGATCGTGGTCGTGATCGTGATTCTGAGCTTTACGAAAATTGAGTGCGTTCAACGCTATGTACGCTCAGTAACTAAACGCTGAGTGTTTATATACAAAATCAAAAAGTCGAGTTCAGTTTGGGTTGAAATGTGGTTGGTTGCTTAGACCATATAGTACATGGACTGCGCTTTCATCATGGCTGCAGGGTTTTAACATAGAACGCCGCCTTTTTTGGCAAATTAGACGAAATAAGGTCATTGACATGGAAAATATTTTTAAATATAATTTTAATGATTGGCTAAGAGCCCACTGCTGTTTGTGGGTGTGAGTGATCGCAAAAATTCACTGGTATGTTTAGATAGATCTTAACTTTTTATAAGCGTGGTTGGGGCCTTAGTCGGTAAACTAAAAAACGCATTATAAAAGTTGTCTAACTTTGGACAACTGTCCAACTTTGGAAAATGTGTTTAAAAACCTTGATTTGTTGTTGGTTTATAGCTGCCTAACTAAGACAAGAGTAGATTATCCTAACCGTGAATAATGTGATATTTATTTTTATTAAATAAAGCATATTTCCACTAGTTTGAAAATAGTTAGACAGTGTCTAAGTAGACAAAAATTTTATAAATACGACTGGCATTTTCCATGCATCATTAGCGATTTTTAAATTTGCTTATGAAAAGTTAAGATCTATATAAAAATACCAGTAAATTTTTGCTATCATCACACCCTAAATTTGATGTAGGCTCTCGGTCTATGAGGCATTCGGACGAATGTTGATGTTTACACATCTTAACCGTGAGTCCCGGCACTCACACTTTTTTTTTTACTGACTTCTTTTTCGCCAGCCATCAAATTGTTTTTGTTTGCCAAGTGAAATTTTGCTGCGCTGGCTATGCAGCAATGAATAACACACGCCTACTGTATTTCGTTCTGCTTTTCCGCTTTTGAATTGGTACTCTGTGAAAATTTTAAAATGCCACAAAGTACCTAGGTATTTAATTTCTATCCATCCAAAGAAAATTAATTTTTTTAAAGTCTCGCATTATTTCTTTTTAGATCTATCAAATGAAGAAACCAAAACAAACAAAATCGGAAAGGGCAAATTTTAGTTTTGAAAGAAATTGTAAATTCGAAGGTAGTAGATCTCATTTCGCCTTAGGAATAGAGAGTACAAAATATTCGTTTTCGGAAAATTTCAATTGCGGAGAATTAACTACGGGGAGTAGCCCCCAAGTTTTTGGCTCTGGAATTAAGCAAAATTATGGCGCTTTCGATTGGTAATTCGGAAGAACTTTGGTCAAAAAACAAAGTGTCAAATTCTACCAAAGGACATATGGAAAATTTGAGTGCGATCACATTTGAATAAAATATTTAAAAATGGAGCAATAAAGTTCTTACCTTTCATAAGTCATAAACTGTAAAATTCCATACGAGGATGATTGTGGCCATCGATAGATTAGAATCTGAAATTTTAAAATTTTATAAATAAATACTCAATTCACCGGTAAAAATGGAATTTGACAGTTTATGAGATGACTGTCAAATTCCATCCAATGATGGCTACAATGTCAAAAATCCTTCAAAAAAAAAGATATTTTATTTTTTTAATCCGGAAAAAAGTAATTTTAGTATATTCTGGTGAAGATTCAAACTGATAAACTCAAGATATGTCAACCAACAAGGACCCTTTTTAGATTGTGACTTTTCACTACGTAGTGAATAGGCATGTCGTGTCTACACTTGAAATTTTCACTCATGTGTATCGATGTACCTATGTATGCATTAAAACATTAGATTCTGAGCACCATGAACTCTGAGTTTAAAAATTAAATAAATAAGTATACTTTCTAAAATATGAAGAAATTGTAAGTTTAGTAATTAAATCTGCTTCAGCATCTTTTCTGTCATCAATCCACCAATTCAATAAGCATTTTCTGCTTCTACCCTTGACCAAATACACATTTTTAATTTTTATTCTCATCTACCTTTTCTTCAACGAACAAGCCAAAAATGGTATAAAATGGAACGTTTTGGATATGAAACGTCACTGTTAACTCCAATCTTTATGTTTTCTTCCTGACTGTGGCCTCCATTTCCACCTCACCGAATTCACTTATAGACTGCCGTCACTACGTAGTGAGCAGTCACAATCTAAACAGGGTCAAGAAGGTCAACGCAGAGTCACAGGCAATACGTTGAGGCGACAGTGTGAACAGGCTGACGACCAATCTATCAACGTCTCCTTACAGCGTTGGCAATATAATATTCTTTTGAGGGGAAATTCCAATTTTTGTTTTAAATAATCTCAAACGGGTAACGATGTCGTTTTTTTTTCAAATTTTCTCGAAAACAGCTGCAACGATTTTGATAAAACTTTATACCTGTAATGACCGAAGCGATTGTGAGTCAATTGAGCTTAAAATCTGAGTGGCCTATTAAAACATGAATTTTGCAAACTACCAATCTAAATGCTTACATACATATATATTAAATCTGCACCAATTGCAATGACCAGGAGTGTATATTGAAGTACGCCTGATAAAATTCATAATAAAAAATGACGTGCGCTAGAACACTAATAAAGTTATTTAATTTTTATATTTCTTATTGTTGCCTAAAAAAAAAACGACACATACCAGAGTTGATTAGATAACAGAAGAAAAAATAAAATAGAAAAAAGTAAGAGTTTTTAATGAATTAAAAGCCAAAAACAAACAAATTAACTTCATAACATAAATTCATTTTCTATATCACAGACATACACTGAAAATTAAGTGAGGTTAATAAATAATAATATGAATTTGCTTCCATTAGTTTGGCTATCTCTTATAATATAGTTGAACGTCACATTCATATTCACCTATAGTATATAATTTCACATTATCAGAGTGGTTTTTTGTTTACATATCTGTATCTGGGTGTACAAATAGACTTTTTGAATTGATAGATAGTTATGGCCAAGGGTAAATAATTTCTGTCCACACACATACTCGTTATATTTGATTTAATTAAAAAGAAACTTCTCAGGCATCCATGATGATGACGATGAGAAAGAAAAATTATTTTGTTTTGACTTATTGTTTTTATTATTATTATGACTTTGATTCAATATACCAATGTCATCGAAATAAAACGTCAGTAAGTGTATAGTTACACATATTATTATTTTGATTTTAATTGAAAAGGAAAATAGAAAATGTTTTTTGTTTTGTTGGGAAGTTTATCTGTTATTTATGGAAGTCAAAGGTCAAATTATTACGCTTAAGGAGAAAATGTTCCACAAAATTATTTTTAACTTTTCACTTAGGTACTTAAAAATTTTTTTCACGATAAATTTTAAAAAGAAGATATGATGCAGTAAGTATTTAGCAAAATAACAAAAATATTATTGCGCTTGATTTTTCACTATAGATGTTTAAGAAAATTAAAGGATTGCTTTTTTGAACTTTAATTTAATGTTCAATATTCTGAAGCTACACTTTGCTTTCCTTAAACATCCTGGGCCCTATTTCACTGAACAAACACATACAACTTTTCTAAGAAAAACTGTTTTGTTTTTTTTTTGTAATTTGATAAAAAAAATTGTGTGAGCTAAATATATTGTAGGTATAGTCAGAATTGCACCAGAAAGAGATACCTATCATAAAAGTTTTTTTTTTACTTAAGACTTTCTCGTAATCGTCTTAACCGATTTCGATCGAAATGTACCTAGTTTTTTTCTTTTTGAAAAATCAATATAATATATTTACTTATAGGAATAAAATACTTAAAATATCATACCAAGATTTTCTATAAATCAAAAATTCTAAAAACCATTCTAACGATTTTTAAATATTTAATTGTTTTTCATGAATTTAGACGGCACACTATGGTCCAAAATTACTTTTTTCGTTGCATAAATCACAACTTTTAAACGCATGAAGATATGGCTATAATTTTGTTAAAGGAAATTTCCAAGGCTATAAAAATAGTGATATTTTATTTTTTTAATTGCTTCGCAGGGTGTTTCTAAATCATATATAGGCTAAAGTAAGATTTTCTTAGAAAAAAGAATTAACATAATTAACAGGAATTAAAACGAAACAGTTAAAATTTTGCGAAATTTGTAAATAACAAAAAGTCTGCGGCTATTTAATTGTTCACAGGGGGTTCATAATAGTGGTTCATAGAAGTGTTAATATTAGTAGATGCATAATGTTAACGAGCCATTTTTTTATATTTTTAGGAAGTATTTAAACAGTTTTTTTTTTCATTTTGTGGCTCATCAACATATCTTATAAACTTTTTAAATGACCAATTTTATATGAGTGTAGGAAAAAAATGAATGGACAAAAATTTTAATAAATAATTTAAAAACAAAATGTTTTTTAAAATAAAACAGAATAACTAAAACATCTTTTTTAAATCAATGACAGATTTTAATTTTAAGAAAAACAGTCATTGGCATCATCATTGTTTTCAACATTAAATAGACTTACCTACTACCCAAGTAACATTGTTGGAGCTATTAGAAGCAAAATTGTTCTTCTAAAGCTCTAAGTTAATAAAATACAAAACTATAGCTTTGTAAAAGATTATTTCACAGCTCCTTACAATTGAAAAATTATGTTCTATAATTGAAATTTAAGAATACTTTTAGCTCTTTTAACTTTATTACGCTTCTAAATTTAAAAATATGCTCCATAAAACACTTCATACATCTACTAACGAGCAAACTCTCAATATCAAAATTTAGAGACATTGTAGAGCTGCTAACAACACATGTACAAAAAAATAACTCGCCATGATCTTCTGGAATGTCAAAAAATAGCATTTATTGAGCTACACAAAAAGCAACTATAGAGTTACATTACTAATATTTGCACAAAATACCTCGTGATGCGCATGTGCATTTTGAAGTGTTAAAAAATTCTTTAAAGCTATATACGAAACCTCTTCTATAGCACTCATGTTATAGGGTGTTCCATATTAGAATATGAAGAAAATAATTATTTGGACAAGAAAAATTAAACCACTTGAAAATATATTAATTCATTTCACTTTGCATGATGTGTGGTTCTCGTGACATTGGTTTTTTTTCAAATGGAGGGTGAGTTATAAACACGATCGCAATTTCGTTTGTAAAAATAACTTTTGAAACTTTTATTACGTACATACAAAAAAACACCTATAGGACCTAAACACATTTTTGAATAAAATATTCTTCAAATAAAAATCTACAATTTTTTTTACTAATTATCCACTTCCCGTAACTTTCAATTCCTGAAACAACCGTTTTAAGGATCCCCCACACCAACGCGAATCTGTCTCGGCGACGAAGAAAACAATAATAACAACGTGTTGTTTTCATTGACAACCACGTGTTGTTATTATTATTTTCGTCGTCGCCACGAAAAATTCGAGTTGGTGTGGGGGATCCTTTATTTCATTAAAAAAAATAGAACAACAGAAAAATGCCATCTTGTTAAAACTAGCTCCAGAATTACAGAAAGCAAATCAGTAAGTGGTCGATATCAACAGTAATGAATATTGCAGCTCTAGAACAATAACAAATATGGCGATTTGACAATATGGCGGAAAGAAAGAAAATTAATGCAATATTTGCTTTTATTTAATTAAAAAAAGAAATATCTATATCCGCTCTCACTTAAAAACCCACGAAATTGCATTTTTTTTTTCAAAATTAAATTATTTCGGCTTTCAAAAATGTATTTTTAGAATTTTTAATTTTTCTAGTCACCTTAATATTGAGAATTTGGAAGGCGCGTTTTAATTAAACAAAAAACCGGCAATACGTTTGTGAAAAATTTAATTCGCACTTAAAATTCGCTAATATTTAACCGGAAAATATTAATTTCTTTTGTTATTTTATTTTCGTAGGAAATTAACAATGCAAAACAACTCACGAGGTTCTGCAATTATGCTGTCGATATGCAGGTTTTTTTTATTAAAAAATCTGTAAAATTCTATAAGCCATTTTATCTTGATTAGTTTTTTGGGGAAACGGGCAATTAAGTTCTATGTTTTTTTCAACCAACTTATGTTCTAAGCTCATGTCTTACCTTATGCTATATAGTTTTGTGTGATAAATGTGTGCCAAATCACCTTTTTTGTAATTGAAATTTGTTTCATTTTACGATGAATAACAACGCTCGGCATTAATCTGCAAATAAAAATACCCCCATCATATTATGAAACTTTTGTCTATGTAAGCAAATAGACACTTTAATAGTCACACTCTCTCATCGTGGAATCTTGATTATTTATTACGATCAATTTGTACAATTTTCATCTGAATTTCAATTCATTGTGCAGAATGCAATGTAAACTGCACTGCACTATTTATTACAACAGCACAGCACACACCATACTATATAATAATATATAATTTTGGTTTGAATGAGCTTTTGTGTATACCTACGATCACATAAAAATAAAGCGACAAAGTAAGCAACAAATGAATTTTATTTCCTTTTATAAACTTAAAAAAAAAACACTACAAACGAGTGTAGTTGCAGCAAAGTTTTTATACAAATTACATAATAACTTGAAAGATAAAGGGTTGGGATATACCTTATATTGACATTGAACAATGCGGAGTTGTTTTTAGTTTTACTTTACTTCTACTCAACATACATAATTAAATGTTTATTTTCATTGCCATTGAAATGAGAGAAGTACAATTATTTCATTATAATATAAAGCTATAATTTGCGCCATTTCCTTTGAAATTAGAACACAACATTTTATCGGTTTTATTGTACAATTTACAACTTGTTTTTGGCAAAGATAAAAAAATTATTAAAGTTCAAGCACATGATTTGTGATCTCCAAACATTCACACTTCAAAAAGTTCTTAGCATGTGTACACTGAGATCATTCATGGACTTTCGACAGACTTATGTATATAAAATCATTACAAGTGGCTTCTATGATGTAAGAGTTAAGGACAAACATGTTATTATAAGGAATGGATAGTTCAAATACTCATTCGTTTTCTAATTTTTGATTTTTTAATTCCGTTTTCTTTCTAATTATCATTTTTAGTGGCAAAATAACGCAAAAGGAAAAAAAAGATAAGAGAAATCTATATTAAGTCAATACAATGAAAATGAACTTCAACTTGGGTTTAATATAGAATAATGTAAGCCTCAAAAGTATCTTCCGTATGTTAAAAAAGAGATTGACTATCTTAAAATACTAATAAAATGGCAAATTTAATAATCAAATTCTGGTGACTGTGTGCGTAAGATTTATTGTCTCTGGTTCAGGGTTGAAGTCCAAAATTCATTATTAAATCGCAGACATTAATGGAAACGTTATCAAACTATATGTAGATACTTTTGGGAATCATATTGTGAAGCAAGAAAACAAATGAATCTTTTTGATTGGAAGAACTATAAAAAGAAATTTTTTTGTCAAAACTGATGTCTAATAAACTTTAGTAAAAATTTGTAGTTTAATTGGGATAGTAAAAAAATAATTTTCACCTTTACAATGTTTTCGTCTTATCTACCTGTAAGTTATTAGCGCATATTTGCAGGTCGATTTTCGAAAATGACCTTAATTCGTGGAGTTAATTTATATTTCAACTTAGAGAACTCTTTATCTATACCTCGAAGTTGCTGTTATCAATACTGCCGTTTTTTCCTGGAAAAACAAAGCACAGATGCTCGTTTTTTATCTATACCTCGAAGTTGCTGTTATCAATACTGCCGTTTTTTCCTGGAAAAACAAAGCACAGATGCTCGTTTTTTTGTTAATAATGCAGTTAGTTGGTCTTTTCCTCGTCTACTTAAGACCAAAAAGTTTTTGGAGTGGGAGGTTGCTTACGCGCGGTGGCTTCCTCTCTGATGATCTCACGGTACTGGGACCACTGATAGTTGATGTCTGTGTTAGAAACATTGGTTTCTCATGCAAATCCATAGTGCTGTCTCTTGTCTGTGTAGACTCTGGAAGGTATGCTAAACGTCCTTTAAAAAACGCCTTAATATTGAAAAGAAAATTGAAATGTCTCATATTGTGCCAAATATCGCTAATTAGGGTGCATTTGGGCTTTGGAACTGTCCTGATGACATGACGTGCTTTTTGTTTAATAATACTTTTCCACCGACTGCTAAAACCGAGACTTGAGGTTTATCCAAAATTTTCTTTTTTTTTCTCTAATACTACGTTTTTACCGACCGCTTTTTTTCATCATTTGATACTAATCCAACTATCTATCTAGCTAACTATCAGGAACTCAAGGCACTGATGGTATGTAACAATATTTGTATACATAAAGGATTAGGAAGATTGAGTCCGGAATGGTGGTGAGTCTCACCGTGTTTACATTAGAAACTTTTAGAGTCCTCAAAATGCATTGAACAACAACAATTTCAACATTCCACGATGGAAGCAACAACAATGAGTCCGTTTTTTTATGTTTTCTTTGTGCCTCAAGAGTCCTTACTTCTCCACACTTCTCTTGCCTACGATCTGCCGTGATACCGGACTTTCTAATCTAAACAGCGTTAAGTGGACTAGGAATAAATTGATAATTATCTCATCGCATCTAGTTGAAGCTACTGTTATATTAACCAGTAATTTGCAATTGAGAGCGTTCTTTTCAAGTTTTGGAATTCCACAGTTTTTATTAACCAAGTTTTATTTAACGAAACTTCAAAAACAAAAAGTGGAAATGATTTCTTCAACATTTTTGTGCTGAAACCATTTCTTCTGTCTATTTTTGATGTTTAAATTTTCATAAATTTACATTCATGTCTCAACAAGTGCAGAATCTTCCAATTTTGATAATCTTTAATTTTTAAAAATATTTTCTTGTCACTGCAGAAGTCTTCCTTTGGTTTCTTAATAAAGCTTGTGCCTTTGAATACATAAAATTCAGGTCATCTGATTGTTTGTTCAATTCGTTATTTAGAAAAAATAGCATGGTTATTTTTAAATTTCGTCTGGGGTTGAAAATTGCTTATACTCAAAAAATAGGAATTGATATTTTTACTGCTTTTTTCATTTGTAGTTTTTTGATCTTCGAGTTGACACGCCCTTATTCTTGGCTGAAAAGGTGTTGAATAGAAACTACATAACAGTGGTTTCTCAGGCAATGAAGATTGGTTAACTTTTATTGGAGATGATCTTGTAATAACCGTAGAGTCCTTGTTATTTGATACAATTGCAACCTCTTCATTAATTGGCGGTAAAGTCCGAGGGCCTTTCCCAATCGCCTGTTTTGACAATCGACTGTTTTGATTAGATTTAAGTGATTTTCCTTGAAGTACTTTCGATAAAAACCTCGGTTTATTTTTCCAATAACCTTGATTTATCTCAAGTTCTTTGGATTCTTTTGCTACTAAAGTCTCAATTAAATTTGGAATCTTTTGTTTTGCTAAACAATTTGTCTCAAGTAATTTAAAAAAGTCTGTTGACCTTCTTTTGTATTTTCCTTGTCTTTTCTTTTCAATGTCATTAAGATCTGAACTTTTGACAGCTGTTAGTTTTGCTTTAGAGAGGCATCCGTTTGCCTTATGCATAAGCGGAAAAGTATTGGTTATTTCGGTGAAAGTTTGGTCCGAATAATGAGAGAAAATCATAGAAGTATTGACGTCTCTTGAGTTCCGACATGCTTGACATGTGCTGTTGCTTCCCATAGTTCGCAAGGGTACATGTTGAGTCTGACGAAGCGGATAAGATATAACGTTTTTATTGAATGTACTGAAGGAATTTTTCAGTGGCAAACGCCTTGTAAGCCTCCCAACACTGGTAATTTTAAACATTTTTTTATTTAAATAAAAAAAGATTTTAAGTTTTAATTTTCAATTTGAATTTTTAACAACTTTTGATTAAATTTCCAATGATTGATAAATTGTTTACGAAAGCAGTAAAATTCTTGAGAATTTTTGTAAAACATTTATAAGCTGCGCAATGTAAATTTTTGTTTGCATATATTAATTAATTCAACTTGCAATATTATTCTATAATTTACCGAAGTAAAATATTTGTTCAGCTAGATAAATTTCATTTCCAGCAATGAATGTGCAAATTAATGCATTTTTTTTTTAATTAAAACAAATTAAATGAAAATGATTAACAAAGGCTTGAAAATAAAAACGTGACTTCATTCTTACCAATAATTAAATATTTTTTCTCAAGAAATGTAAGACATGTGCTTATTTGGATATTTCTTTCTTTTTTAATTGGATGCATTTATTTGTGGTTGTGTTTTATTTTTTAGACTAGTAGATCCGTAATTGCGTTGCTTCCTATAATTTTCAAGATACAAATTCTGAGCGTTTAAATTCTGACTTACTTTATTATGAGGTAGTAAATGTTCCCTTTCTCCCCTGTGGTCTAATTGGTATTAAAATTTAATACCTTCTATATTAGGCGTGTTTTTTTTGCAAGTCCATACGGATTTGTCGAAAAAAAAACGACATCGGAACACGTAAATACAACAACAACTTAAGTCCATTTGGATGGACTTAGCTAAGTCCAGATAATTTTCGGGACACTGTATTACCGGCGGCGTAGTATCGATAGTTTATATGGAAACGTCAAATTATCCGAGTTATCGAATGAAACCAAAAAAAAATGGCGATCACTGTCTGGAATTTATTTCGTTTTCTTATAAATGACTTGAAATTATCTATGTTTTTATTTAATTTAATTTAATTAAATTTTTGTATGAAGGGAAAAAATTTTTTTATGAGTTTCCTCTTATTTTAATGTGGGGTGGCTGATAAGTTTTTATTTTGTATGCTCATCATAAACCTGAAAGGGTAGTGATGACATTTTGTAACAGTGATGGGCTTATTTGCACTGACGACTTTGGTAAGTCGTCAGTAAAAACCTATCTATTGTCATATTGGATCGGAACTATTAAATGATAAGGAAAGTTTCTCGACTACTCAACATTTCTTATTCATTGTTCTGCATTAATAATTATATTTTAAAAATTTATTTAAACACAACTTTTAAGCTTATTATCGCAAGAAAAATCTCTTCTTTATGTATGTTTTTTGCAAACAAATTTTTGTAAGGTCTGCATAGATCAAATAGTATTCATTCATATCACAATAAGTTGTTTCTATGGCGCCTCAAGGCCCATACACATGCCCATTTAGGTTGTAAGAAATTAACTTATTTATATATATAGAAAATGACATTCAAATATAAAATGTAAAATAAAATTGATTCACTTACATTATAATATTATGTACATACATACTTATGTATGTATACGTTCAATGTTCATATTAAAAAAAGATAGATCTGTTAAAAATAGGTCATATATGGATAAGTACATATAATCGAATTTAAATTTAGCGAGTATGGAGTGGAGGCTTCTATGAAATGAACTACAAAAAGATTATCATATGTGTACCTTTACAAATAATTATGTCAGACCAGCTTTATAAGATTGTGCTAAGTCATGTTGGAGCTTTGATTGAGAAACAGCAAGTCGTTTTTTTTTGTTTTATTATCCTAAGACTTCTTGTTAAGTAAACATATTCGATTTTTGTATAAGTTTTTGAGCCGTAAATCGTACCGCCTACGTGCAAGGCTTTTAGTGCTTTTACATTTGTATAAGTTTCTAAAGTGTTTCTGATTTTTTCACATTAGCCTTGGATCTTGCTCTTTAAATATCCACATTGTCTTGTTGGGACCACATGTTTTAAAACTTAAAATTTTGATATCGTTAATAACGTTCTCCAACATTTGTTAAACTTAGGAAATTAGGAGTATCATCATTAAACCGTAATTCTGGCGCACAGTGGCCCATTTATGCAAATCTAGTGATAATAATCATTTTCGGTTGGGTCTATTAATGCAAAACTCTTAAATTTATTGAACTAAAAAATGGTCCAACCATTTGCAATAAAAAAAATTCGTTTGGATGAATAATTTAGCTTGTAGAGCCACTCAAAGTAGAACAAATATTTATGATGGTAAAAAAAATTGTTATAATTTTTTTTTGTAGTTTTTAGTTTAAAAACTGAGGGGAGTGCGTGATAAAACTAGTAGTTTTTGTTTTACTTGATATATATTTGTTTATTATTGAAATAAAAAATGATTTAAATTTTTGTTTTTAATTAAAAAAAATTTAATTCAATTTTTTTTTAAACATTAGTCGGAATTTCTTCGAATTAATATTTCCACAATTTTATTTTTAGAGGGGTGTGATCTAATTTACATTATTTTCTGTTTATTAAAAAAAACTGAGTTTCCAAAAAGCCTTAACATAAGTCCTTCATACATATTGAGTGCATAAATTTTGAGTTCAAATTCTATAATATATTTAAATAATCATCATCTATTAAAGAATCAGATGAATGAGCTGACCAATTTTGACATTTTTCCAATTAGGGAGATCTCAAAATTGAGCCTAATTCCCTACGCAACTCATTGATCAGTTTATATTTCTGAGATCTCAGAGATTTCTCACAGAGTGAGGACTCTGAAATATAAACTGACAAAATTGAATTCTGTAATTCTATTTTGTATTTATTCAAGAAATTTTCTCGTTTTATTTTTTAAGACATCTTAATCCTAGGATTAAAAGATCTCACATCCGGAAAATTGCGAATTGAATAGTTTAATTCTTGTTTTGGTATTCGAGTCTTTCCTCCTCCGAGTCAGTTCCTCCTAAACCACGAACTTTAGGTGCTGATATTGAAACTTGTTTAACATTACCATGTTTGTTGAATATCATAAAATTTTCATCGATTTTTTCTTGGCATACTTTTTTATTAGAAAATTGAGAATCAGCGGAATATATGCGGGGATTAAATGATGCTATACGCAACCTGGATGCGTTAAGTGTAGGTGTACTTTGATTTATTAAAATTCTTGTTACATTTTTTTCACTTTGACCTGCACCATCGTCGTTAACCAGTCGACGAACTTTTAGTCTTGGTGTAAATTCTTCCACTGAACCAAGATTGCACTGGGGTTTTAAATTCATTGTCTCATAAGTTTTGCTCAATAGAGTGAGATTTTTTTTTATTGATTTAGAATGATGTGATCTAATACCTTGGTGTTGCTGCAAAGATTCTGTTGTTGAGGAGCTATGATGGTTTCTAGATGCGACAGTTCTATTAGTTTTTCCCAAACTGCCAGGAAGTCGTCTTTTTTCAATGAAATTTTTGAAATATCCCTCAAAACTAGGATTATAAACTTCTTGTCGAAAATCAGCTGTTTCGAATTTTGAATCTTTCCTAAGATGACTCGTTCTTAGTTCTGAAAGTTTATTGAAATATTCACACATGGGTTCCCAAGTAATCGTTATGTCGTCATGTTTGTCATTCGATAGATATTTTGCACCATCTGACGTTGCTATTGTTACTTTAGATTTCGTATTAATTAATTTTTTTTTCTTCGATAAAGACGACATAATTTATTTGTATACTTTATGTTATTGCAACAATTTAAAAATAATGTTTTTCTTAGTTTAAGGCATTTAATTCGAACATTACTAATTATTTATTATCGTATGAAACTTTGATGGATTCCAGTGAAGTTGGTATGTGGCAAAGAATTAATGAGCGGTAATATCTGCATTTTATTCAAAGGTTGTAATTTTTATTTTAAATATGTAGAAAAAATTTGAACAGCAAATGAAATGAAAACTTCTTTTTTGACATTTGGAGCTCTGTGACTGTATAACATAAAAAAAAATACACTACAAGAATTAATTAATCCATAAAAATTACCTTAATTCTAATTTTCCAAAAAAATATCTTATTCATTTCAGAATTGTTTCTGCTGTCCAAGCGGCTTTCTCATGTCTAGCTGGCTTCATTGTGTGCAAATCAACTTGCAGTAAATCTTTTGTCTACGCATCTCATTTTTTTATGGAAGCATATGCCTGGTTTGGCACAGCCTATTTCATGTACGACATCTGGTCCATGTACAAGGTACACACTCAAAAAATCTCCGATAAACTAAAGCTTATGAAATTAACATCGAACCCGGCATTCACACCATCGCCAACTCTTAATAATCATACTACAAATGGTCTCTACGACAAGCATATTGCAGCTAATGCAAAGAAATCATTATTTGCTTCCTCATCATCTTCCACAACTTCCTCACCAACAGCAAGTCCAATAGATGAAACATCACCGTTATTTCATAAGCGTCATCATGAGGATGAAATTTACGACTACGATGGTGAACCAATTCAGATTCCTGAAGGTGGTAATTGGGATTTCCTTAAGTACGTGATCACACATCCAGTGATGATGATACATCATGTCTTCATTGGAACATTTGGACTTCTGGTTGTAACGGTATGTATCGATTAGTTTTTTTTTTTCTAAAAGGCATAGTTATTCGTTTCGTAAAAAAATAAAATTAAAACTTGGGTATATACATATTTTAACAGTGTAAAAAAATGCATTAATTTAGCCTCTCAACGCATTATGAGATAGATACTGACCGATTTGTTCGTTTCGTTTCGCTGACTAAACATATTCTAACTACAATGGCGCAATATTTTAGACAGTTAAGTTGTGTAAGAAATTTTAGTAAGATGCTGGGTTAAAAACAGGATTATTCCAAATTTTAAACGAGTTAAAATCGTGCTGTTTTTAACATTTTATTAAAGTTAAAATTAACAAATGCCTATTTTAACTTTTTAGTATCATACTATAACTCCAAATGTCATTTTGCCAATTAAAAATGAGAAAATGAAATGTTTTTTTTAATTCTTTGCACGAACTGTCACTTTTTTAGGCTTGTTCAACTGAAGTATTATAGGGATAATTTAAAATTTTTTTTAAACATTTTAGTAAAGAGCTTTAAAGTTAGTAAATTGTTAAGTAGTGTCATGCTAATAACTTAACATCACGTTGTTTAAAATTTTGCGCCAATGTAGTTTGACATAATATGTAAAATGAAATTATTATTCAATTTGAATGATTTTTAATGTTCGGTGGCAAAAGTTGTTAAAACTTGTAATCCACTATACATCACTGAGTTTCGTGGTGTGCTGCGCTTATCTCTTTGGTCTTAGAACAGCTGCATAACGGGAACTGTGTTGTTTTGTATTTTTCAGTAGGTACACTTTAAGTGTTATCAAATTACATGCACTGTTTTGTACAGAGCAACGCATAACGTACAATTATTTGTCACTAATTCATTATGCTTAATTAAACGCTAGTTCGGACGACCAAGTTATGCCCTTTATATTTCTTTCATAGTTTTTTGTTTCCTTAGAGATAAAAAAAAAACAAAAACAAAACAATCAATTTAGGTGAATGGCGTTTTCACTTTCGTTGCAATGCAATGGTATTCAAAAAGTGTGCCAAGTGATGGCACTAACCTTTGAAGAGTGCCATCGTGATGCAATATGTTCAATGATTTGTATTTCATTCATTCACTTGTCTTTCCTCTTTTTGATTTCTCATCAAGTTCTGTTTTTTTTTGCCGGTATAATATTTGTGCTTTCCTATGTGCTAAATAGAAGTTTGTTTTATTTTGATGCAACATCGGCAAAGAAGAATTAGTTTATATGTACATATGAACATACATAACTAAATTGTTGAGGTTTTGTTTATAATTAATCGTAAACAAAATTGTAAATTCTTTGACGTGAATTTGTAGACCTACGTACATACATACATTACATATGTACACATATTGGCGTATAAATTTGTATCGAGTTTTATTTATTACAAAACACATGTAAATTGCAACTATGTATTTATTTAGAAATAATTTAAAATTGTCTATGGGGTGTTTATTGTTGGCATTATCTGTACTTAATTTGGTGTGTTGTTATTATATTCTAAACTAGTAGACCCGTGCTCGCCTTGCTTCGCAAAAATTTAAGAATTAATATTAACATACCTACATATATACCGATAGTACTAAATAGTGCTACTGCTACCCGTACCTAATTTCTATTTCATCTTACTAACAAAAAGTTTATACATTATACACTTACGTTTTGATAAATGTGAGTTCTTAAAAAATGGTTTACCTATGTGTATGTTAAGTAGGTTCATGTTTGACACATAAACAGAATCTTTATCTCCCGTTGATTTTCTTATTGCATATACAAATATACATATAATACTTCGCACCCAAGTAAACATCTTCTTCTTGCCTGACTACCTGTAACCAGGGTTGGCTGAATTAACTACACTTCATTTTCTACATGATTAACTACGCGTAGCTAATTTAATTAACTACACGCCTTATGTACTACAAAATGTTACGTTTGCTACATACATAGTAAAGCTAGGTAAATAATAAAATTTCAATAAAAACAGTTCAACTCAAATTCAATCTTCAAAGTTTACTACATATCTAAACTCCGTAGCAAATGTAAAAAATGTAGTTTATTCCAAAAAGCGTAAGTTCGGCCATCCCTGCCTGCAGCGTTATACTCCAAAATGTTCCATTGTGGAAAAAGAGTAAACAAAGAGAAACCTGCACAGCATAAATAAAAAAACATAAGGGAGGTATAGAAAATGCAAAAGGGTGGAAATGATATGAAATGAAACAAAGCAGCGACCTCGTGAATGCGATTGAATTAAATTTCTGGATTTAAAAAAATAGAAAAAGTTAATGACTTAGACATTTGTTTATATTTATTTCTCAGGTTTTATGCATAATTAAGAAAAGATTTAGGGCTTAAAATTTGCATACAAATATTGACTTTTGGAAATAATTTTTGTTTTTTTTAAGTATCAATTAGTTTGGTATTTATAAGTGAATATGTGGGTCAATATCAAGAAAAAAGTTGACCAAAAATTTTAAAAATTTAATTTTCGTAATAAACAAACGAATTAGATAAACAAAAACTTGCTATTTACAACCTTCTAAACATTAAGAATATTGTAAAAAAAATTTTAGTTAATCAGATAAATATTTTCTGAGATTTCGCGTGACAAACTAAATAATCGTTTCGTCTTTATATAATGTTAAAGAAGATTAAAGATAAACTACGGATAGTAATGTAGTTAGTTCGGCCATCCCTGCCTGCAACGTTATACTCAAAGCGAAACAAAACAAAAGAATGTGAGAAAAAAAATTGAGTGGAAAAAGAGTAAACAAAGAGAAACCTGCACAACATAAATAAAAAAACGTAAGGGAGGAAAAACTGTAAGAGGGTGGAAATGATATGAAATGAAACAAAGCAGCGACCTCATGAATGCTATTGATTTAAATTCCTGGATTTAAAAAAATAGAAAAAGTAAGTGACTTAGAGATTTGTTTATATTTATTTCTCAGGTTGTATGCATAATTAAGAAAAGATTTAGGGCTTAAAATTTGCATACAAAAATGTACTTTATGAAATAATTTTTGTTTTTTTCAATTATCAATTAGTTTCGTATTTATAAGTGAATATGTAAGTCAAAATCAAGAAAAAAGTTGACTATCAATTTAAAAAAATTAATTTTAGTATTAAACAAACGAATTAGATAAACAAAAACTATCTTATTACAATCTTCTAAAGATAAAGAATATTGTAGAAAAAATTTCAAGTTAATCAGGTAAATAGTTTCTGAGATTTCGCGTGACAAACTAAATAATCGTTTCGTCTTTATATAATGTTATAGATTAACCCATAAATCCTTCCATTATGTTAAACAATTGAAAGACAAAAAGAATTTTTTAAATCTTATTCTATTTGTTTACCCCCTTTCACCCGATTTCGATATTTGTTTTAAGAAATTTTACAGTAAAACTGAGAAATTTTACTGAGGAATCCTATTAATGTAACTGAGATTGTTGAGATCTCAGTATAACGGTTGTTGTTTTCATGTTCAACTGATAGCGCTTTTTTTTAAGAAAAAGAGTAAGTAAAAACGTATATAAAAGAAATCGGTGAAGAGCTTTTGGAAATTTGAGATTTGGAACAAACATTTACATTTATTTGTAAAGATTTATTTATTTTTAAATTAGTTAGGCCTTCAATAGTTAAGTGATGAGTCCATGGTTGTGGCTAGCTTCTCGGATTGGTAAGCGAAATATCCCAGAGGCACTTTTCTATAAAAAAAATTATTTCAAATCAAAACAAAATTATTTAAAAAAACGGCAACACTTATACGGACAAAATAATTAATTTGCGTTTTCCAAAATGGCGTCGCCAGGGACAGTCGCCCCGAAAACATTATTAGCTTTTCTATTATCCCTCTTTCAGATATGAAAAAATCAATCATCTAACTATCTTTTTGTATTGAATAAATAATGTGTATACAAAATAATCACTGATTCAGATTTAAAATGTCTCAAAATTATTAATTCAAATTTTCTATAATGTTATCTGACGAATCCCATTAATATTAGTTGTGAGATTTCTTACATCTCCAAGATCTGGCTACTGCGTTAGAAATGATTGTTTTTCAGAAATTGAATTACACGTTTCAGTAATTCATGCAAATTCAGGGAAGCAGTTGTTTTAGATTTACGTTTTTTTGCTAAATAAACCTTAAAGATCAAAGATTCGATCTCTTTTTGCTCAACGCTACGCAATGGCGTAATGCAACCATAACCCAAATCACTGAATCCACTCTTGGGATGAGATCTGAATTCATGAGCAGATAAAGAAATTCTTTTAAGACCTTATGTCTTGCTAAAAAAGCAGACGGAGGTCACTTGAATGGTCACATCGAAACATGTAACTAGACAATCATCTTGCGGTCATTTGCGTCTCTGAATCAGTCAACAAATTGCCTAACTTGGTATATTGCTGAAGAACTCGAAACGTTAATGTTGATTTACATGGGTGAACACCCACAAAACCTCTTTTCAAATCATTTTTCACAAGTAGGTCAAATGATTTATGGTATCAAAACGGCGCGGCGTACTCTAACGCTAATTGGGTCACTGAGCTAGTTTGCTCGTGGCCGCCATTTCTATCTACCTTCCTAAACCAAAAATGTAATTTTGTGACTTACCTAAATCCTTAATATTCATATAACTCTACAGAATTTTCTTTCCTGAAGAAGTATCGATTAGCACGGCTAACTGACGATTTAGGAATTTCTCAGTTCTATCAGTGTCACCGTTAAAACAAATGAAACATTTTAATAAGGATCCAATTAACTGTTTAAATAACATGATAGAACTACATATGTACATATATAAACTTTCGTGCTTGCTTGGTTTTGAAAATAAATAAATATAATTTTAATTATTCTTTTCTTTTTTATAGTATATTCGTGGAGGTGGCCACTGCATTTATAGCTATATGTTCATGATGGAGTTCTCAACACCATTTGTCTCATTGCGCAGCATTCTTAGTACATTAGGAATGAAGAATTCACGAGCATACATTGCCAATGGTCTAGTTATGCTTGGTTCATTTTTCCTATGCCGAATTGTTATGTGGCCATATGTATTTTACAAGTACAGCGAAGTGATTAATAGTTCATTTATTGATGTAAGAATTAACCTTGAAATATCTAATTAATTTAAGAAGAAAAATAAATGGAAATATATTTTTTCTAATTTTATTATAGTCAATTGCAACATTACCCCGTGGATGCATTATCAGTGTATTAATTCTCTTCCTTCCACAAGTCTATTGGTTTTTCCTTATGTTAAAAGGAGCACTAAAGGTAATAACATTATTATATTGTGATTTGTTTTTAAATATATTTTTCTCATTTTCATTGCAGGTCTTTTTACCTTCAAAAAGTAAATCTTTTCCCATTACAAAACACAAAGAATCTAAAAACAATAATCTATCACCAATGGCAGAAGATTCTCAACAATTTTTGTCGACGCCGCCGCTATTAAAAAATGGTAATATATCAGAAATATACACCACCAAATCTACCACCGGAATTGACCTTACATCAACTACAAATGGTAAAAATTAGTGATTGTTTCATTACAATCGTCGTTAAATATTTTTTTAGTATTTTTTAATTTTCTTGTTCTAAAAAAAAATCTTAATTTAATTATTTAATTCTTGTTTTTGCTTAGTTTTATACATAAATAATTTAAATAAATGAAATTAAATTATCACATCAAATCATGATATAGCATAAATAATAATTATACAAAAAAAAGAAAAAAAACTTTAAAAAAGACAACTACTACTGAATGTAATAATTTAAAATCTATAATAATTGTATTTATAATTTTACAAAGATATACATTGAACAAACAAATTGTGAGGGTTATAATAGAAAGTTAATTGAAAATAAATTTAACACATAACATGAAAATAAAAAAAATGTATCCACCAGTTAGTTAACCTATACCAAAACAATTGCACACACAAATTTGCATGAGACACAAATTCTCATTCACATAAAAACAATCATGTTTTTAAAATACGTTTAAATTGCTTAGTACAGGCTTTGAGTTCTGGCTACACAAAGCAATATTCCAGGCACTGATTGAGCACTCTCTAACTGTCTGAAATTAAGTGTGATTACCAAAAACACCAGAAAGAATAAACTAAAATTTCAAAATCATAAGCATGATCTGTTTGACTTTATTTTTTATAAATTTTATATTATATAAATTCATTAAATAAAACGATTTTTCTGAGATACATTATGTATGTCAATAAAACAAAAAAAAAAATTAAATTAATGTTTACTTGTCTGACCGTGTTGTACTATTACTAGGAAGGTCCCAGAAACTCTCTTAATTTATTTAACTAGCTAGACTGAAGAATTTGAAAATTTAAACTGTAAATCCAATCCATGCCTGGAGTATATTTGTATGCATATCGTCGGTCCTGAAGAAAACCGACAAATTAACAAACCTCAATTTTCAGCAGACAGAGGCAAGTGGATTAAATGAAACTTTAAATTTGCATATATGTACATATTAATCTGTTAAAATATCGAAACCACACAAATGATCTTTAAGTTCCAAATATGTAACTAAAGTCTTACGTTTTTCCAGCGTATAGTTTTTTGTTTTTTCTCTTCAAAAAGATTGCTCTGTGAACTAAAATATTGTATTTGTTAAGTTGTGAAGGTTTTCTTCCAGACCTATGATATGTATATTCCAATTGTGTAAACTTTCTATTGGACCCTTAAAATTGACACCAATATAATCTTCATTAAAACAACCATACAAAAAACAAAAAAATGTGAACAAAAATAAATGAATGCCTACAAATACCTGAAAAAAATAATTGAAAAAGAAGAAAACAGTTTATATTTTAAGCACAAATTCTAAAGCTACATACATTTGAAAAAAAGAAAAAAATACCATTTGAAACAAAATAAGAAATATGTAAATCGAAACAAACAAAAAAACTAATATTAATATTGTAATAACGAGTTCAATAGAAACTTAGCAAATAACGAGCTTAATATTTTGCTTCAAAAACAATCAGATTCGCAATTAAATAAGTACCTACTTTTGTATAAACGTTGAAAGTATTTTAAATGAAATTCCATGCATATATTAAACACATTCACGTTGTTTTTGAAAAGCAAATGTTTCTTTAAAAATTATCGTATGTAATTATTTATGTATGCATTAAAATTAATTGTCAGTTTTACCATTTAAGCATTTAATTTAGACCTCTGGATAATTTGTTTTAAACTTTTTATACGCATCACTAAAGGTTTTTCATATAAATATGTACCTACATACATACGTATTGAACTTTGCATGAGTTAGATTCCTCGAACGGCATATTAAATAGAGGCTCAAGGTACAGAATTAATAGGGCTTAATTCGAATTTAAAAAACAAAATAAATTAATGGTTTCAATGTAAAGAAAAATCCACGGTCGTATAAAACATCTATCGAAATATTGAAGGTTTGAATGAAACAACAAACAGTTGGGTGATGGTGCAAAGGCTTGGCTGCCTAACTGCAAGTGTGTTATCAAACAAAAAAAACCCTTTCAAATTTATCTAAATTGTTTAAAAACACTGAAACCAACATGCGACAGTCTTATTGTCATTAAAATCTAAACTATTCCAAAGAAACTATCTTAAATCGTTGAATTTTTTTTAAACTATTCAAAAATATCCAGGAGATATTTTTCAAATTTAGGAACTAGCTACTTCACATTTTCTCGTTTGGTTTAAAAACACATTTAAACACTTGAGACATTGTCTTTTCAAGTCAAGATGTAAAGGTATTGCTACATTTGTTCTTTACGTCACTGAATGATTGAATTGGGACATATAGCGTGACCCGGTATTTGTTTTAATTTTTTTTTTTTAGATACGTGCTTAACGAATTTTCTTCGCAAGGCCTAAGAACGTAGAGGCTGTAAATATGTATGTCAACTGCTTTTCGTTTGTTTTATATCGTCACCTACTTACAAGAACCAGCTAATTCAATTTTCGAATTTTTGAGAAAGTCGCAAAAATCGTCTTGACTTCTTTTTCAGGCTCTATTTTTTGCATGATAGTACTGGAAAACAATAACACCATATTTTTTCTGCGCTACTGGTTGTAGTAAAGGGTAAAAATTACTATGCGAATCGATTCAAGGTAGCAAAAACCCAAGAACCTCAAAAATTAAAAAAAATCGAGTTAGCTGGTTCTTGCCGGTGACGATATTATAATTTTAATTTTTCTCAACCCACCTGGTTATTTTCTCTTCTCTAAATATATTATCTAGTAACAAGCTCGCTGTGAAATAATTAGCCAGTTCAGATTTCTTAAAATCTTTGAGATCTCAGTAATCTCTAAAATATGAACGTAATTCCTGAAAAAAAGCTAGAACTGATATTTTTTGGATTCGCTTGTTCAATTTTTTTTTGTTGCAGTTGATCAATTTATAAAAAAGATATGAAGAATGCTTTTGACTTCTTAAGGAGATATCTTGTTCAGGTTTCTCCTTCTGCTCAGTGTAGCTGAAAGGAGTTTACTCAGTGAGATTTTAGAAAAGTGAACTGGCTTAACGATAGTCAATTCGGCATTAAATTTTGGCTAATTGTATAGTAGAATCTCTAGCCAAAAGGACTAAGGAAAATAATACTGGTTTACAACCAAAATGGACATTTAATGTCACTACTTTTTTGTATACATTTTAGCCTCCTAGACTTAAATTAGAATGGATAGGTTTTCGATACATGAATTTTTGATTTTTTTTTGCTATGTTCAAAAGCAGCTTTACAATTTAGCTCATATATTGACCTAGTTGAAACTTATGTGGTATATACGAAAAAATAACGGCATTAAATGTCCAAAAAATTTAATTTTTTTTAAAACAGTGAATTCTGTTGAAACCCTCTTTTCAAACGAATATTCATCATTAAACAGAATGACGATGTCATATCCCAAAAATTTGCGATTACTCTATAACTGTGTACCTTGGTTCTAAAAGGCCAATTTCTTCATTTTTGGTAAGCAGAAAGATTCGTTGTTTTATTTCTAAAAATGCTTAAAACTTTTAAATATTTAATCTTTCTTAAAGTTTTTTTTAATAAAAATAGATTATTTTCTTTGAAAATACAGCGTTAAGGAATTAGAATTTTTCTTACTCTGAATCTAATGGTGCGTCTAAGTCAATATTGCAAAAAAATGGACATTGGCCATTTTAGAACCAAGGTATGAAGATTTAAAAAAGAAATTGATCTTTTTAAACCATCCTTCCTTCCGTGTTTCCTTATTTTTTCGGATTTACCACATAATTTAATCATCAAAAAAAGTTTCATATTTCCTTTCAATTTTTTTTAGTAATCTGATTCAAATTTTTATTTAAAACTTAGGAACAAATTAGAAAACCTAACTTTTTTTTATAAATTTTAATAGAAATTAAAGCTTTTCAAAACAAACATTCAACATGAAACGCATTTCCATAAAATGTTGATAAACAACAAACAAAAATAAATATAAACTCATAACTAAAAAAAACCATAGTATGTAATTGTTGCTGTGATAATAATTCACCAGGATCTATTGCATTATTATTATAATACATAAACTTACTCTGATAAGCGTAACAAATTAAATAAATAAAATCGGTGTCATACAAAATAAAACAATACAACTAATATTAACTCTAACTTTAAAAGAAAAAAAAAAGTTTTATTTTATTTTTTTAAACGAAATGACTGCTTCTTTTTACATAAATCGTACACAAATTTACTTACATGTTTTATTCCCAAGAGTTTATATTTTTCATTAATTAAATAAAACAAGAACCTAATATAATTAACAATATGCTTTTTTGTTGTTAAAAAAGAAAGACTTAAAAAATTGTGGGTAATTTGTACCTTAATAGAAAAAAAATACAAACATATAATAAATATACATAAATAATTAATATGCTGAGTGTTAAGTGTTAATAAAAAAATTACACAAAAAAAAAAAACAAATTGTTTTATAGAAAGTCTTCTATTCCAATGTTTCTCATAAAAAATATTATATAGAATTATTATAATGTTATTGTTTGTTGTCAATGTATTTAACTTAAAATATACATTTGCTTAAGGAATATGTATATTAAAAATTGATAAAGTAAAGACAGAGTCTCAGAATTTTTAGAAAAATAATAATTAGGTTAAAAACTCTCCAGTCTATAACCCCAATGAATATCATAAAAATCGATAGACACTCGACACTTTATAGAGGCGTCTTAAATTCACTTGGAATAGTAATCCATAAACAAAATGTTGCTTGGCATTGATATCGATCAGAAAGTTTGTGTCCCATGGTATTACTTAAGTATTTATCTGACGGGATCGATTGATTTCTTGTTTTAAGTGAAAACAAATCTACTTTCGAACTTATAATGGAGGGTTCATAGGTATATAGAATGTATGTTAGCCCTTTATTTTGAAAGTGATCTACACATGTCCTTTTGAAAAGAAAAAAATAAATATAAAATTAATTACAACTTTAAGGAAACTACCGTTAAATTGTATAGTTATGTTATCATGAATTTGATTTATTTCAATTGTAAAAATAGACTGTACCGCTTTCAAAGTCGAAGGGCTCATAAAGACGTACGTAAGGACTAAGCTAAGGAGCAAACTCTTAAAATGATAGTTGAGCGAAAAACTTCAACAATGTATTGTGGCATTTCACAAGTAGTCAAAATGGGTTGTGGGTTATGCCACACGTTTTGGCAAATCTCATTGTTAAAAAAAACGACCATCATGGTCGTCATATTGTTTTGTCAACTGTGCACACAAACCAAAAGCGCTAAAGTCGAGTTAAGACGTAATTGAGATTTTTAGATTTAGATTCGTGACCGAATCTATTTTGTAATTTTTTTTATCTTTGTATCATAAGGAATGGAACCACAATTTTCCTTGAATTCCGCACTAGTTTCAAGGTTTTCTAATAATATTCTAGAGCATTTTGTAATTTTGAACTTTTTATAGAAACCTCTAACGTCTCTCCTAAAGTATGTGAAAACTTGACCTAAGCGGTTTTCCTCGTGGCCATAGAAATGTAGGTTCATACTTCTTAATAAATCTGTGACAAAAAGGAAAAACGGCATAAGTCACTTTTTGCAAGTTTTCAGGAGAACAATTTAAATGTTTTTTTTGCGATTACAAATAGGGTTCACATCTTATGGACGAAGTGATACAGTTCTTAAACCGTAAGAGATAAAAGTACGAACAAAATATGACAGTATAGATTCGCATATTGCGCATCAGATAATGTAATAAACTCAATTTCGACATAAGTCGACTTATGCTGTTATTCCTTGTGGCCACAGAAATATTAAATAATGTAAAATATTAAAATTGCTTTGACTACATCACATTCAGCAAATTTACCACAACCCACAACGCGTTGTAGAATTTTGACATTCACACAACACGTTGTAAAATTTTGATATTAACACAACACGTTGTTGTTCCGTGTTTAGCAATCGCTTAGTAGATTTTTGCGATACGTGCATTCAGTTAAAAAAAATTATCCTATATATGTACCAGATGAACTAGAATAAAGACAAATTAAATAGATCTACTACAAATGAAGTAAACTGTCATCTCTGATTGTCACAGGACATTGTCATTTTTTTTTCGCTTAGTAACCGTTTTCGAAGTTTGAGCTTGACATGTTTGAACAAAAAAAAAAATGTTAAATATATTGGAAGCAGGTCCCTCGCAGAAGGCAGCTTAACAATTTAATTGTTAGAAAATTGTTCCCGTATGAGGTTTAGTATATAGAAAGCGTTAAAAAAACTCAATATAAAGTTTATCAAAAATAAAATTAACATTTTAAAAATTTATAAAACAAATGAACAAATTATTAAGAATAAATGTGTATTATTATATTTTAAAGTGTTGGAACAGATCACACACTTTATAATGTTAAATAAACAAAAAACAAAAAAAAATAGATAAGTGTGCGAATAAGAATGTTTGTGTGTGGCGTTGTTTGGAAAATAAAATACATAATAATTATTATTATTGCAACAAGTTTTGTTTTATTACATTTTTAAATAATATTACAACTAACGAACGACAAACTTCCAAGTAAAGATGATAAAGATAAAGGCGGAGAGTAAGTTACATCCATTAAATTACATAAAAGAGTTATTTCCCTGCACCATTTTCGTATTATTTCAAACTACATAGTGCTACATTTACACAACTGTGTTTAGCCAGTTGTGTGTTGTTGTTGATGGATGAACCACATTTTAAACTTTCATTTATAAGGCGCTGGGACAATGCCAAAACAATAAAAAAATTATTACATTCCCATATTAATTTGATAAAATTCCACCAAGGTATGGTTGGCTCATTTTCAATGAAAAAGCAGTTATTAATATGACTTTAGGCAATGATGCCCAACGATAACTTAAATATTTAAACAAAGAAGCGTTTACCGGATTTCATAAACTATGCATCATTTCCTTCCTGATTTCTGCCATATTTTATTTTCGATGATACAATTACAAACCAATAACTACAATCCTACAGATAAAACTACAAACAGCAATTTTTTTCTTTGCTGCTTGGCATCTCTAGTCATTTCGATTATTCAGTCGAGTCTCGTGTACTCGAGTTGCTTGGTGTTCGTGTGAAAGAGACGTCCACTACAGTTGTATTTATTTTTCTTCTTTCGAAAAAGTGGTCATTTTTTTTTCTCTTTTCCTACTACACAAACATTTTTATTCCACAATTTTTCTTTTTCTACAAAGCAGCTGCCATCTTTTTCGCACTCATTTGCCGAAACCAGCTGTTTGCAAATTCCCTGAAAAGAGAACAAAGAAGAAACAAAAAAAAGAGCACCGAAAGAAAAAAATGGAGCAAAAAACCTCATCATTGAAGAGAAATAAAAAAGTGAGTACAATAAAAAAGAGGGGAACAAATATTTTAGAAGCAAAATCGTACAAAGAAAGCAAAGATTTTTTCCAAAGTTTTTTTCTCATTCTCATTTCTCACTTTGTCGATTGCTTTTGGCTCGGTTACTCGTGTGTGGATTTCGCGCACGGCTGTTAAAAAAAAACGTGATAGAATAGAAAAGAAATACCACATCGAATTTTTAATTTTCGTTAATAAACCAACAGTGAATTCTTTTCAATTTCGATTATAAAAAACACCTCGTTTTTTAATTGAATCACGTTTTATAATAATCGAAGCATGCGTTGCAATTGAAATAGAAAAAAGTGTAACAAAAAATCATTTTGCATAAATTAATTTTCCCGAAACGACATCGACAAAGTGTACGCCGTAGAAAAAAAAGAAAGAAAAATTGTACAATTTCGTCGGAATTTTGGTGCAAAAAGTTTTGTATTCCTTTAATTATTGTGTGCAGTGAAGAAGTACAGTTAATTTGATTGGATTACTTTTATATAATTTGTTGGATTTATTGTCAAAAGAAAACAAGAAAAAATGGTAAATGAAAAACAATTTTTAATTTTTTTTTCTCATTTGGGATATTTTTACTTCTTGGTCGCTGTCATTCCTTGTTTTTTTTTTCTACTGAAAACTTTTGTGTAACTTCTTTGTTTTTTTATTGATAGGTTATGTTTCGAGTTGTGTGTGTTGTACATAATAATCGGTATTTTTTGTATCTTTATTTCTTTTATTGAGATGTTCAATTGTATTATTTTGATTTTCTAAAGCCTTTGGGGTTAAAAAATACAAAAAAAAACATGTGAACAAAACTTCCCTTTTCACTGACATGTGATGGGAGGGGATTTTTAAGGCAGGAAACAAAAAAATTTCCCACATCAACCTTTTTTGTGGTGTTTCTACAGTGGCTTACAAAAATTACAAAAAAAAGTAAACAAAACACTTTTTTAAAGATTTCAGACTAATTTTATTATTCTTTTTGAATTTATTAAAACAAAGAATCTACCTTCAATCTTACATTTTTATTTTGTTTTTTTATAGTAGGTGGATGTAGAAAAGGCACACTTCACAAATGTTTTAAGAAACTATATTTTATTTCTTACTAAACAAAACCAAATTGCTAGGTAACTATGCATTTGTTAACAGAACTAAAACTTAAGATTCTTATACCTTCATACCTACCTACCTAAATTAAATATACCCGCCTGATGAAGTGGTTTCTAATGGACACAAAAATAGTACACATTGAAGGAACATTTTTAAAAATAAAACTTAAAATACCACTCTTGTTTTGACCAAGATCATACTTTTTGGTTGGCCACTTTCTTTCAGAGAAGCTTTGCATTTTCTTTACAAAACTTCTTACATCTTCTAACCCAAAGTTCGTCCTAATTGTTTTTGTCCAATAAAGGTTACATACCTACCTAGACTTTCTTCAAACTTAAGACTGAATTTTTTAGGAAATTTTTTAGAAAATTTAAATTCTTTCTTTTAGATCTAAAAATAACTGTAGGTACCTGGGTACGTACGTCTTATACAGTCGTTAAGAAAAAGTTTATTTATTTCGAAAACCGAAGTTTTTTTTTATTCTTTTTTCGACTTGTCGTTTACGGGGTTACCGTAATATGAATAAAATCAAAACTTTTACATACATATTTACATCCATAGATACATGTAAACCAAATAATTTTGTCGGTTCTATTTATAAACGTTGGCTTACTTGGGCAGCGTCAATAATATAGATAAACATTTTTAGTGTTTAAGAATTATCTTACAAAGACAACAGACTCATTTGACTAAACCTTGGCTAATGTTACATTTTTTTTTTTAATCAAATAAAGCATTTTTCCAACTATTTTGAACTATCAAGACACTAACTAGTCAAAAATTTAATAATATGCCTATTTTCATCATTCATTGCTTTGCATAGCGAAGCAGACATGTGGCACAGTCGAAATTAAATGAAACATTTAATGGGAAAGATGAGTGTATATCAGGTTAATTTCTTTCATTGCATCATTTACAAAAAATGTTATTCGTTCTTGAAGTTAATTGACTGCTTAGCATCTAATTGAAAGTAACATTTTATTTCTTCTTTCAACATGATAGTAAAAACAGGTTTAATTGGCAAGTACCTAAAATGGTGTCCACTTTTATTTTTATAATGCACAGCTTCAGGTATCCCTACCTTGTGTTTTTGATTTATATAAAATTTATTACATTCTGTTGTAGAAATTTAAGTTATTAGAGAACATTCGATATAAAACACTGGATAAGTTTACCATTTGGTTAATGAACTGTCACATTTTGTATGAGAAATTATTGCACAATTTGGTTAAAATTCTCCAAGGATTTTGTTGGGATTAACCAAATTTTTTTGGTAAACTTAATCAAACGTCATTGTGACTTTTAAAATTAGGCGTGTTCAGAAATATGATATATTAGGTATCTCAGAGAACTAAAAAAAAGTCTGCCCGTGTTCTGTAACTATCGCATTGAGATTAGTTGGTGATAAAAGTTAAAGTGAATAATGCAGTTTATAAAAAAAATAATTAGGACATCCACATTTTGTAACTATTATTGATCAGCATTGTTTATTTATCTACACAAATCCATATAATGGGCATGGATATCAAAAAGTAAATGGTTTTACTTGTATTTGTTATGGTTTTCGAATTGTCATCGAAGTGAAAGGAACTATTAATTTTGTTGTTGTTCTTTCATCAAATTTCAGTTGAACAACTTTTACTGCCGAAAACAAAAGTGAACTAAACTGAAGGAAAAGTAGATACATATATCCACCATTATGGGCGTGCCATAATGATTTTTCTTGTATTCGCTCATTTTCGTTCGATCACTGCCATGACTTTGCAGCTATTAGACCCATGTTATATACTCGATACATTCAGATTGAAACTTAAATCCGGATGTATTTACTAGAGCTCCCTATTACACGGATATTTAAAAACACGGATACACGTGTTTTTATAATATCTGGATTTGAATCCGTGTATTTCGTGTATCCGTGCGTCCGTGTGTCCGTGTATCCGAAGATCCGTCACTGGAGAGGGCCAAATTTATGGGATTTTTTTGATAAAAATACGACAACGACTTGGTAGTCGAATCTGTCAGTGGATTTAAATTTAGAATTATTTAATTTTTTCTTTGAAAATCGATTTTTTTTTCGAAAATCACCAAAAATAAAAATCTATAATATCCATTATCCCTCAAAAGCTTGTAAGCCCACCCCTTGAAAAGATAAAAATCAAAAACCATTCCGTGTATTAAGAATCCGTGTAATAAAGATCCGTGTATGCTTAATATCCGGATACACGGATATTAACCAAATAAATACACGTGTTTTAAGAGAACGGATTTTTATTTGCGTGTAATAATTACACGGACTGAATCGTAGGCCTTAGTATTTACCTACATTGAATTTGTATACTTTACATCTGGATTAAAGTTTTAATCTGGATGTATCGAGTGAATAATATGGGCGTTACAGTTCTACATTTAACCCCGAAATCGTTTTCTCATATAATTCCCGTCAGGCTTAAAAAAAACCTGTTTTTTTTCGTTCCGAAACATTCTGCTCAGATTTCAAGTTAGTTGGGGAGATGTATCTTCAAAATCTGAACACGCTAATTTGTATACATATTTTGAAGTTTAATATTTGACGATTAACGAACAGCTGATTCAATTACACAGCGTTTAACCAAAATGAATTAAAAGGGCGTTCATGTAAACTTTTGTGTAAACTTATCATTTTACACAATTTGTAAACTTCCGACGTTGCGTAAATACCCTTATTCTTTTGTTTTTAATTGTAAGATTATTTAAATGTAATAAATATGATATATTCACAACTTAAAAATAAAATAAAATAAAATAAAAACAATTGCTATATTTTTAAATAACTAAACTAAAATCATTTTCCGACTTTCAAAAAAACCTATGCGCATGCGTGCGCCTTTTATATTAATTCAGATTTTCAAAATTTTGTTTTAAAACATGTAGGTACCTACATAAGGGGTCCGTTAATTTCCAAACTCATTTTGTTTCATCAGACACCCCGTAAATATATAGTTGATGTCCTAAAAAAAAATAATGACTAAAAAAAAGTTTGGCCAAGGTCACATATCGTCGACTGCTAAGTCCACTTTCACAAAGAGCAAAAAAAATTGCATAAGGCTCCATACAAAAACTGATTTTCTCTTCAAAATTCTGCAATAACTACGATACATTGGACAAAAGTGATTAAAGCAATTTGTGCTTCAGTCAAAAGTGGACGTAGCAGCTTTACGCATTTAGCCGACGATATTTAGAGGCATACAGCGGCTATTCTATTTTAAGTCTTAACTTTATCCCTTAAACCATACCCTTGAGCCCAGGGCAATGTGCATACCTATTTAATTTTTGTAAATTTGTTTGTAACTACCAAACGAACCTTGGTACCCTCTCGTCAGTCATGCGTAAGTTTTGGTGCAGTACACATTTGGGTTTCCTATACCTCAGGCTAGGAATAGTTTAATACAAATTTTCATTCAAATCTACCCCAAAAATTACGGAATTACTTAAATGAACTTGCTTTAGACCTAATCTCCCTTAATAACGAGATATGAAAAGATGTTCATGTTTAACTGATGTGTATGGAGTTATGTACATATTTGAAAGAAAAATCAATCGTTAGTCAAGCACAGCTCTCTTGTCTTTATAAAAAATGGTCTCCAGTCTGAAAAGCAATTGTGGCAAGTGTCAAAATGACAAAAAGCAAGTTTTATTTCGTTCTTGGTTCTTAAATTTGAGCGATTTTAAATACAAAGTTACATAAATTCAATGTAAGTAAGAACAATTTTTTTTTTTACTTTCCTAAATAAGATCAAGGGTAATATGGCGATTGAATTTTATTTTGTATAAGACATCTTAGAGTCACATACATATGTGTGTGTCTCAAAGGTGTCTTAGACAAAATAAAATTAATTAATTTAGTCATGTACCTAGTCATTCCAATTTTTAAGTTCATTTTAATATGGCGACTCTACAGGTGCGATAATGGTTTAAGGGTTAAAAAACCCCAATTAAAAATTTGTATGTATAAAAGTGCTGAACAGAAGCGCTCAAACTAAATGTTTGCACGACACATGCTTAAAAACGAAATCTAAAAATACAATCATGAAAAGTGGATATGCGTGCATCAATGCGCTTTGTGTGGCTTTAGAAAATCTCTGGGTATCTGTATAAACAGAAATGATTTAGACTGAAAATGTCTTAAGTAACCTTCTTCCTTTTTGCATTGTAGAATTTGTTCTATGGCCCTGAAACAAGATAATAGCGTCTTTTATTCTTCTTCATGCTTCGTGAGAAATTCATTCTTTGAATATGTACTTATATATCGTCTATACATAATGCCACTGAGAATATTTTTCTGGCGTACATTAAGCCATTTATCACAAATTCCCAAACAAATCTTATACCTAATCGATTTTTAAAACTACTTAGGTTCATATTTGTTTTTAAACGGTAATTTTTTTTGCACTTAAAAATCATTCACAATGAAATTGTGAATGTGATATTTTAAAAGGAAAATTGTATATAACAAACATTTACAAACGAAATTAGAATAGCTCCTGTATTTCGTGCGAAAAAAAATAAAACGTAAAAAAAGTACCATACAATCAAACCAGCAGCAGTTTTTATGTAAAGTGTTCACTATTGCAAACTTGCATCAAATAATGCGCAAACTTCAAGCAAAACGGAATCGAGAAAATTCATGATGCGTAGGAGTTACTGATGTATTGCATCAGCATCGCAGATGTTTATGAATTTCCCAAATTTTTAGTTTACAGAATTTTAGATTTGCAGAATTTTGATAATTCTGGATTTACAGAATAATGGAATACAGAATTATATGCATACAGAATTTTTAATTAATATATAGAATTGTGGTCATACCGAATTTTGCAATACAGAATAACGACCGGTTCCCAATTTATTTTAGTCAACAACTTTTTTTAAATAATCTTTTAATTTCGTGGTGTCTGATAAAAAAATGAGTTAAAATTATTTTGTATGAATCATTTTATATGAATTTAACAATTAAAAATACTCAGATAGGCTGAAACTAAGTCTCTCCTTCCGTCTTCCCAATCACTGTAGCGTGTTTCAGGCGGAACTTTTGGCGATAAAAGAAGTCCTGTCTTGGCTCAAAGAAAACGCGATATCAACCACAGATATCCGTATTTTCAGCCATAAGCAGCCATTAAATCTCTGGATTCTATCTCTACAAATTCAAAAACTGCCCCTAATTGCCGATCATCTGTCTTGGAGATGGCACAGCAGTTCACCATTCACCTTTGCTGGGTGCCGGGTCATGGGGACATTCCAGGCAATTGCAGAGCAGACGAGCTCGCCAAAAGTGGAACTTTACTACCTATACTGTCAAATCGGAACAATATTCCCATCGCTACCTTGAAACTTATGCTAAAGCAAGATGCAATAGAGAGAAAAAACCTTAGGTGGAGTAATATTGCCACATGTCAGGCCACAAAACAGATCTGGCCTGTGCTGGGTCTGAAGCGCTCTAGGAACTTGTTATCTCTAAGCAGACTGCACATTAGCTCCTTGATATAGGTTTCATTACTGGACACTGTCTAATAGGCAAGCATGCAACAAGGCTTGGTGTATTTTCTAACGACTTCTGCAGGAGTTGCATGGACGAAGAAGAGGAAGAATCGATTCCTCACCTTCTCTGTACATGCCCTGCTCTATCTCAACGACGTAGGCTCCACTTAGGAGAATTTTACTACAATGATCCTAGTGATCTGGCAAGTCATCGCTTCGTAAGAAGCTCTAAATGGTTCAACGAGTAGGAAGAAAGTTTCCTAGATTCCTGTGGTATCACAATGGGCCAACCAATGGTCTAAGTGTGTCCAGCGTTCTGCTGAAAACCACATAAACCTAACCTAACCTAACAATTAAAAAAAAACAAAACATTTTGGATTATTTACAAAATGTTGCTTTTTTTTTTGTATGTACATGTGCGGGTGTCTCGTTACGGAAAAAATACTATGTTTAGTTTAAGTTGACCATCCTTTGAACTGATACCAATTCCCATTATATAAATATGTACATTTTACATATTAGTATGCATTAAATCTTTAAAATACTAAACAATTTTCTACATACACATATGTATTTATATGAACTGTACATGCATATTGTATGTAAGACTGCATGACTAGGGCAACCACATATATATTACATATGTCATGTATTTTATAAATATATACATACATATATAATATGTATAAATCAAATAAAAAGAGAAGTGTAAGCGTAGAAATTAGGTAATTCATGTTTAATTTAAAAATTAAAAAAAAAATATTATTTTAAATCTTAATAAATAACTAACAGTTAATAAATTAATAATAGTTCCATGGGACTTGAATTTATTATTGCATCGTCATTATTTTGAACAAAGTCTGCTTCAAAGAAATCCAAATGTAAACAATACTTCACTAACGGTTAATGTTTTAATCAGTTATCACTATCAGTTATACTATACCGCCCATTATTTACTGTTATATGATATGTTAATTATATTTATACGCGTTAGTTGGATATCAAATCGTGTAAGAATAAACACTTCACAAATACCTACATATTATTGAGTTACTTGCAATTTGCTTAGCGGATATTATTGTTTATTATAGTGTCGTCATTTTTTATCAAGAAGTAACTTGTGTTTTAAGAGCTATAAAATATTGTTTAATAAAAATATTGTTTTAATAATAATGACATGAATTGATTTTAAATCAAAAAGTCCCCGGACTTATTAAAAGATGGCGCCCCTAGTAACAAATCTATACCATATTCTATCGTCGGCTAAATACGTAAAGCTGCGAAATCCATTTTTGACCGAAATTTCGATTTTGGTGTCATTTCATTTTCTTAAGCATTCTGCACAAATTTCTTTAATCACTTTTGTCCAATTTATCGTAGTTGTTGCACAATCTTAAAGAGAAAATCATTTTTTGGAGCCTTATGCATTTTTTTTTTTGATGTTTTGCTTTCTTGTAAAATTTGTCAAAGTGGACTTAGTAGTTTTACGTATTTAGCCGACGATACGCCAGTGCCACGAAGAGGGGATCTCTGAGCGATTTTTTTAGTGGGACCAAAAATCTAATCTGAGGCCTCCTTTTTTTTGTTTTTTTTTTCTATTGAGATTTCTAAGACGAAATATTTTTGAATTCATTTAATCAGTATCAGCCGTGTAACTCTGAAAATGTAAGATAGCGAAGTTCTTGTGAGAAGATGCAAACGATATTTTAGTAATACAAACTAATCCAGTTTTCATGTGCGAGTAGATGAGATTTGTAGGGAAATCCATTCTGTGCGTTCCATTGAAAATGGCTCGCAAAGTACTCATTAGTTAGAACATTAAATGAATGAATACATTGTGAGTTTATTGCACTGCGATCTATTGTGCCCCCATCTAGGCCTGGATGAGATTTTCATCTTACACAGTTCTTCCTCCAGACCTATTTCTCTGAGGAATTGCAGTATTTGGGGTATTCTCAGAAAGAATACATTCTTCTCTTCCACCTGGTAGAGTCACATGTATTTATTTCTTTGGTGTATGAGTGTATCGCAATTGGCTAATATGTGGTTCAACACTTTCTCATGAATATTGCAGAATCTGCATGCGGCAATACTTACTAGGCCTAGAATATTCGGGTGCTTTCTGAGTTTACTGTGGCCGGTGAGGAAGCCCGTTGTTCCTACTTAAAGCTAGTGCTGTCCTTGAAACGTTCTTCGTTATAGTTCCCAAAAAGTGTGTTTGGCTTGCTTCAGCGTGGAGAAATTGAAATTGCGAGAATAGATTGGCCGAAACATTTTAAATTCAATTTTTCAACGCAACAGTTAACACACAAGATGGCAAATTACAGTGACAACTCAATCAGTCAACTACAGTCACCTAAAAACTTCAAAATTAATGCAAGACGATACCAATTTAGCTATCGTCCATCGTTTTGACGATAGCGTTTCGACGACTATCGACTTACGTGAAGCCAATAAAGACATCAATATCGCTCAAACGATGTCGTCTGACGATAATCGAGTTACGGAATAACCCCCCGAACTACAGCTATATTATAGGTATTACCTTAGATTTGTGTACTGTGCAATCTGATAGGTCCAAATCAGTGTGGTTTTACGTTACCTTAGTCCATAATTGAACAAATATTCACGATATGGAGGACCGTAGAAAAAAATCCATAAATTTAAAAAATTTCATTGTTTTCAAGGTCACGTATGGAAATATGAAAATCGTTCCTACAACGATATTGTCTTTGGAGCCTGAGTTTAGTGCACTTATTCCACAATATTCATGAAGCTTTAAAAAATCAAAACATGCCAATATTACAATTATGTTCTGCCTGAAACATCCAATTAAGATTTAATTAAAATAGGGGGTATGTGTATGTACATAGGTACAAATAAATTAAGAAGATGATGTAATATTTAAAAACAAATACATATTTAATTATTTTTGAATTAAAACAAAAATCAAATCCACACGATTATTGTCATTTGTTATGCGAGTACCTACTTCAGGATTTGTGCATTACCTTTTCATAAAGAAAATATTAGTTTATTTTTATTTTGACCTTTGATTTGTTTTCTATTAATGTTTTCTATGATATTAATTATTTGCTCAAATCCAATGACAACCCATACATATGTACCTACATATGTGTGTACATACCTACATAGATAGATATATATTTGGGTATTATTTCTTACTTTAGAAGAGCTACTACCAAAAATGACATACATACATCCATAGATAAGTCACTTTAACTTATGACCAGAGATTCACATACTATACCTACCTACCTACTTTGGGAATAAATCGTTTGAATTTAATTTTCTCTATCCCTAGATCCCAATCGAAATCCGAACAAGCAGCCAAAAGTCACCCTCTTTTAATACCTATCCAACTAACTATGTAGATATATGTAGGTACATATTATAAGAAACGCTCAAATGTGTGTCCAAATTATTGCGTAAAGCCCACTTCATAAGTTCCCTTTAATATACAACCTCCATCGAAACTTGCGACATGCGCATTGTAATTTTGGAACTCTCCCAAAAACAACCCCTGGATTTTTTTATTTGTTGTTGTTACAGTAACAAGAAAAAAATCTCCCTTTTAGTAGGGTATATTTCAAAATTAAACTTACTAAAGAGAAAAAAAATATCTCTTGCTCTCGTTTTATGCTAGAGGGACCTTTTAAAAAAAATGTAAAATATTTACCCTATATTTGAATTAATTGAAAACTCTCATTTTGGGGTTGAATATGGGGGAGGGATGAGGCGTTGGAGGAAAAAGCGAATGGTAGAGTAAAATGAAGGAAATAAGAAAAAAATAAACAAACATAAACAAACATAAATGAAAATAAAAATGAAAACAAAAACATCACCGGCTCGAGAGTGTCAAAACTGATGCTGCTGCTGTCAGTGTTTCGCCTCCTTTTTTTTCTTGTTTATTGTTTTGCTTGCGCTATTCTTATTTTGTTGATTTTTTTTTTTTTTTTTTTTTTTTTTGTGGAGGTTAATGTTAAATATTTTCCCGACATCAGTGTCCTGGATAAAGGCATATAAATCAGTAGGTGTACTCAATCATCGTGATGAATCGTCTTTTCAGTTGAATTATGATGCGTGATAAGGACGAAAATTCAATTGAATAAGGTTTTGGGTGTGGCTGCGACTGCTGCTGACTACTTATACGATGTTGGTGAATTTCAACGAAGACGGTGGCAATAATTGCAAGGACTTATTTGTATGCCTCCTTATTGATTTTCAAACATCGTCTTAGTCTTCGTCGTTGTCGTCGTCGTCTTCTTCTTCATCATCATCGTCGTCCACATTCATTTTCACCTCTCGCTCTCTCGACGACCAAATTTAGCTATTTCCCACCGTTTAATATAATTTAACAACGTCTGTCTATGTATGTTTTGGGCACTTTAAAGTCGTCCTTCTGTTAAGTTGCCAGGACAAGCCTTTTGTGCCTCCCATTCCAACATTACCACCTCTCATCACCACACCACATCGCCCAATCATTTATTTATCCCAATCGAATGCACTTGTGCTCGACGAGGCTTGAATTTCCCATCACATTTATAGAGATATAACTTAAATATTATCCTTTGGGTGATTACCAACCTCTGTATATGGCGAAGGCTTCTCTATTGCCGCAGCCGCCGATTGTAGCAATTTCGGGTTGCGATTTGGTAATTCAGGCCAACAGCATAACGAACGACGAACGAACTAGCAAACCAACGGCACCCTGAAGCCTGAACATATTATCAAGGAATAGAAGAAGTTGAGTGTAACGGTGTACGAACATCAGCGAGCTACAACTACAGAGTGTGTCAGGATATTGGTGTTGCTGCTGCTGCTGCTGCTTCTCCTGCTACTCTACTGCTTCTATACTTATAGGAAGGTGTATAAAGGAATTGAAAATTGGTTATCCTTGCTGAACATCAGTCCACGGAAAGGGTTCCTTTTTAGTCGAAGAGAATAGTACGTGTGGTGAAGACGTGTTTTTGAGAGATAATACATTTTATTCTAAAATACATTTTTTATGTTGTTTTTGCTCCTATAACTCTGTCGAAAAAGCTTTAAAAAAAGGACATTTGCATCGAAATTTAAAAACTGTGCCTACTTAGACTAGTTCACAGTAATTTTTTTGTTCCTGGAAAATAAAGTGTTACAAATTCAGGATTTATTCTGTGTGAAAAGTGAGTTATTGTGAAAATTGAATTTTCTTATAAGAGAGAGACTTATGTATATTGGGTTGATTTTTATTGATTTTCTAGGATGGGTATGATGTGTCGTTGTCGTCGTCGTGGTTGTTGTTTGTGTAAAATGGAATAAATTTTACTTTGAAGGCAGATGCTCTACCATCAACTTAAAATTAAAATAAATGTTTATTCAGTGTGCAGTTATGGATTTTGGAGTTTGTTCGTTTTTCTTTTCTCAGCTTAAGGGTTGTATATGAGTATATAACATTTATGTACATGTACATGTAGGTAGTATTTATGTTTTGCGTCAGAAGAAACATATCCTGAAGTAAATTTACATTTTGGATCGATTTGAAAGTGATGTAGTTACATGAAATTTAAAACTTGATTTAAACTGGTTAAATGATAAATGATTTTATTTTCTTAAGAATTGGATTTGCTTTATATTAATAGGTAGATAGATTCATAATAAAATTAAAAAAAAAATTTGTTTGACGCATTAAAGTAAGGTGAAAAATTTTGAATAAGCAATTTAAGTGCAACTTCAACTTCTTTTAGGTAGGTACTTCAGGAATGATTTTACTAGGTACCTACCTGTACCTATTTTTTTTTTTTGTATTTCAAAAACCTCTTCGCTATCGAATTTAAAAATAATGTAGGTACCTACCAAGTCGTTTTCGAAATATTGAGTTTTCAAACGAACAAATTGAAAACTTTTTAACAATGTTTGTCAAAACATCAATAGGTAAAACATCAGATAGGTAGGTACCAAGTAGGTAAATTGATAGGCTTTGCTTCATCGCAGTGTTATTTAAAGAGGTTGCAAACATGAGTATTCAACTTCCGGTACACTGGGGTTTGAGATACACCACAAAAATTGAATTGTATGGTTTGTTTCTTAATTTAATTTTTGAATCACTTTTTTTTTCTTTAAAAAAGAGGATGGAATGTTAATTCTTTATTAATATCATACCTATGCTATTCAAATATTTTTTTTTCAACGAGAATAGAAAATTGTCTGGGATTTTGGGGAATTGATTATGAATGGTGTGATTTTTTGTGACTTATTTTTGTCTAAATTTCTTTCTTGACATCCGTCTTCAATACTTTTATTTCATTCAAGATGACAAAAGACTAGTGTGGGAAGAGGCAAGCAATTGCGCCTCTTTTTAGCGGAAGCGAAAATTTTCTGAGTTTGAAATAAAAATGTCTGGGAAGTGTAGGGGAGAAGTGAGAGTTTCTCTCATAATTTTGTATTTAAGTCTCCTACAATTCCCGTGTTCATTTCAACATAAATTTACACTCATAAGCTTCGTTTAAAAAAAAAACATATTTTAAGAGCTGTTTTTAAAAAGAGTGAAAGAAGTCAAAATGAAGTCTCCTCAAACTATGGGAGACTTGTGCCAAGATTGAATCTACCATATCTTAAACAAGCGTTATTCTTATATTTATAAAACAAGTAAAATAATTTATGAGACGGCCTTTGGGCAAGCCATATTAATCTTAATTTATAAAAAAGAACTACTGTTAATATTTTTTTTTTAAATGTGTTTAATAAGTAACTAAATAATTTATAAATTCAGCGTAAGAACAATAATATTGATGTAGGTACCTATGTTAGTTGACATAAAAAAACTAAGACTTATGGGCTTGTTTTATGTAAAACTACTCGATTTTGAAAAAATATACATAAATATATAAATATGTATTGAAAAAAAAACAAGCAATATGTACAATGTACATACATATGTACATTCCGATCATCGGATCAAGTCGAGAGGATCAAATCTATAAATCGCATAAAAACTCGTCGAATTGTAACTTTAGCATTATTAAATTATAATTTCAAAAATCGCTCTTTTCGAAACAGCCCAGTTCGGTTTTCGTAAAATCACGTCGTAAGGGGGCCTAAACTTTAATTAATCAACACTGTTTTCTGTAATAGCCGATTTTACAAATCTCGATTGTTTTAAGGTTACCTTTTTGTGTTCACATTTTTTTTTTGGAAAAAAATGGTTCAATTCAAGAAACTCATGGGCATTCATTTGAAAATTTCAGTTCAGTTCGGATTTGAAGCGATGATAATCCATAAGCCATTGGCGAAATCGGGTCCATATTTCTTCAAAATGATTATGGTCAGAACGTTACAGTCAACGGTGAGGTTTAAAGAGATTATTAACTTTTTCGTGGCTCAATGGGATGGCAATTTAATGAAAGAAACTAATTTAATTGTTAATTTTGAGACATTTAAAATCAGTGACTATTTTGATGGCAATTTAAAACTTATGACTCAGTTAATAATTCTTACAAAAAAAAAAAACTTCACTTTGGTCCAACCTTTCACATGAAATGAATTTCTTTATTTACCATTGATCATTGAAATATGTATTATGAAATCATATTATGTGAAAGGTTGGGTCAAAATTAAGTCATTTGCTTTATATTGGTCTCGTATAATCACTGATTTCGCTTTTCAATTGCCTCAAAACTTTAAATTAAAGCTTTAACTGGATTTAAGTTAAATCAATTTTTCAAATTAAAACAACTTGATTCAAAAATTATTCAAAAAGAAAATTAAAGCAAAATTAAGCTTTAAAAAAAACTAGCATTATATTGTAAATTTTGTCTTTGCTTTTCAATATTAAATGCTTATTATTTGGTCGAAATATTCACTCATTCAATACGATTTTTTTTCTTGTTTCTACTCAACCTACACGCTCTAGCTTTTTGTCACAAATCTTATGCGATTCACCTTGTATATTGTTAGATAGCGTTTGTCCCTCTGGTTTTCATAGCAAAAATCTTGCGTGTATTTAGTCGTTAAGGCAGGTAATGGCCAAAGTTGGTATAGATGTCTAGTTTGAAGAATGATAGATATTATACTGACCAAATCAATAATGTCCGTAACGGCTTCATACACGCACTATTTTATGTTATATATATAATTATAACATACATACATATATGTTTGTACTGTATCTATACATTACATAACTCTTGTGTGGATGCAGAGATTAATTTTGTTTGTATTTAATTCACAAGTAAATAAAACGACGCACAGTGGATCCAGTTGTATGGAGAGGCGGTCATGATTCAATAAAATCTGAACAAATTATCAGATTTTTATGAAAGTTTCAGACACAATACAAAATGACACATTAAATCATCAAAATAATTTTTCGCCCAATGACACGCCTACTTTTTAAAAAATAGTAATATTATTTCCAAAATTAACTTATAATTTGATTGTGTTCTTATAAAATTATATAAATAATGTTATTTTTTAACAATTCTCCTTTACAAAGTTTTGTGCCACGCCCACTTTTTTCGATTTTTTTTTGAAAATACATATATGTATGTATGTACATATGTATGTATATTTTTTTTGTATTGAGTTGTAGACGAATTTTTTTAATTATGGCCTATTGTGAAATCACTGTGCGACGGTATTATTGTTTTACATGTTAAATAAGCATCAAAATCGTATTTTCAAATCAATCGAGGAAATTAAAAAAGTGTGAGTGCCGGGACTAACGGTTAAGATGTGTAAACATACGTAACGTAACGTGAATCACAATCACAGAATCACGATCACAAGATACGTTACGTTTTTATTCACACTACCACCAGTATAGATGTTTACACATCAAAAATGTTAGTCTCACTGCCGTTTATTAACAACTACCACCAAAGGGGGGTGAGCTTTTTTTTATGGGAAAAATCGATGTGATTTGTTAACCAACCAAGCTTCTTTTTTGTACAAAAGTTGTTCGGTGATGTCAACAAAAAAAATTCATAATATTGTTGGGGGTTTGGGGGGGGGGGGCAGTGTGATGTCACAAACAATTTGGTTTTTCACTTTTCTAAATGCAACGAAAAACAACAGGTTGTTTTCAGGCAGTAGTAGCACAAATTTTAGCGTAAGGTGTGTCCCATTTATTTAGGACATAAGTCCCAAAAATCATTTTCAAAGTCAAGAGTCGTTGACCTAAAATTTGGTTGGTAACCTTTAAATGTCAAAATTAATTTGTTATAATCCCTTGGGAATATAACGCAACATTTTGGACTTGCATTTTTAAATTTGGTACATTTTCTGCATTAAAATGACTTTCATTTCAATTTGAACATAAATTTGACTAAATTGTTGATTTATAGAAAGCTTTTTCTTTAATTTGAAATTTCGTGCGAAGTTCTAACCTGTTTCGAATAAAAATAAACAAGGTTCCCAAAATAATCCAAATTTCATTAGTTTTCGTCAAGAATTTGCATGGGAAATTCCATAAAGAGAACATTATGCGATATTTTAGAAATTATCATATGATCACCTGGGATAAAGACCAACAAATAAAATAAAAATTAGGCCAGAATATGGGTTTCCGGCTAAATTTTCAAAAATTATCTAAACCCACAATTTTTTCTGCATTCTCACAGTATAAGAAAATATTTCCACTGATTTATTAGCCCCAAGTTTTTTTTCGATTTGGGTGGGAGAAATATCCCAAAATGGATTTGGGACCTATTAATTTGTAAGGGAATTATTTGTTTTTACTTAAAAAAACACTACTGTGGGAGTTGGTAATCTTTTATTTTTAATTTGTGAATTTCGCAAATTTTGTGAATTGTTCTAAAATCACAAATAAAGAAGCGATGAGAAGAAACAGCAAAGTAGAAGATTCCTTTTTTGGGAGGTTTCGAGATGATTTCCTATAGAGGCGTAAAACCTAAATATAGCACTGCGTTAATAAAATCTATAATAATTAAAGGCTCTTAAATTTTAAAACAGTTGACATAGTTATATTTTTCTTTAATTTTCTTCAGAAGCCTTTATCTTATTCTGTTTTTTTTTTTTTTTTTTATTATCATTTCAGACAACTACAAAGAAAGCAATAGACTTTGGTGATGATGACGTTGATGATTCGTCTGGTTCAGATTTCGATGATGACGATGACCCAGATAAAATAGAAGTACCAGGTAAGTGTGTGAGCGTTTTATCATGTTTCAAACCTTGAAGTTGTTTGAAAAAGTTGCTGAAAAAAATTATTACAATTTCACAACTTTCTGCGTATATGTACATATAAATAGATACGAACTCCAACCCTCTTTGGGTCGTCTTTAGCAGACAATGAGGAATAAATTAGCATATATTTTCCTATCCAGATGTAGGATTCAGATTGTCTCTTTCTCGTCGTTGTCGTCCACACCTTTCTGTACTGTAACTAGCTAAACTTTTCGGCCATGATGTATCTCTATCTCTATAGCTACATACATATATTCACCACTGTGAAATCGATGATGATGATGAATTCTAGAATATATCTACTATACATATCGTCGTCGTCATCGTGTTGTGCGTGTGTTTTGCCTACTGCACGCATTCGCTTCACTCGCTCTTCGGTCGTGGGAAATAGTTGCTGTGGGGGAGGAGAAGAATCCTTTCAGGAATTGCTTCCTTTTCGAAAGCGCACTGCAGTATACGGGGAGTAATATGCCTTTTGTACTAGTCACTTCCCATCGACTTCCATCAGCTCCTCCAGCCCGTATCTATGGGTGGTTCGCCCTGTGTGCACATTGAATATATAATAATATGATTCCCGTTGTTTTTGTAGAAGCTTAAGGACATGCCAAAATCCGAATGACAATTTTCGCCTGAGCTGAAACACATCAATGGCGAAAGGATAGTGGTTTAGGTTGATTGTATGTGTGTATTGTGTTGTATAGTGGGCTGGCATTCTCTAGGATGTTCCTCCGAGAGAGCATATATAGATGCTTTTGTGCGTTTGATTAAGTCCGAGGTTTTTGGAGTTTGTTTGTTTTTTCGGTGGTTTCCTTGATTGCTGTTTTCCGAGGAATACAAGCAGAACTCCATAGGGACACACTACCTTCCTACTATATAAATGTATGTACGTATGTATAACTATTGTCGACCATATCGAAGCTTTGAGGTTATAGAATGGTGATAATGGTCAAATGAATGTGAATACTAATTGATGGAGGCTTTTACGAAAGCCATTTAATTTTCAAGTATTGACTTGAAGAGATCAGACACCGATATAGGTTGTCTCCATGGGAGACAAAGATTCTTATTTTGGAATTGCATTTTCGATAGAAAATTGCAAGCAGGTTGCTTTTCACTATTATTATAATGAAGTTGATATTATTCGGCTTTTGGATGAATCTTACATACATTCTTATGGTGGCAATGGAGTCCGGAGTGGATTAGGAGCTCAACCAAAAAGCTTCTTCCGGAAGCTCGCGAAGTTGGTTGAGGTCCTCTTCCACAGTGAGCCACCTAATCTAACTGAACGCTATCATTCCTTCCGTAATGTGAATATTTGATCAATGGTAGACTTTTTTTTAAGCCTAAAATCACACATCAGCTTTGCCATCGAAAAAATTTCCGTGGCACAAAAGTAAATAAATTCGTGATGAAATATAACAACAAAATGTAAAAAATAATTTGGTCTATTTGGTACTGTCAAAAAATAAGAGTTTCAGTCAATTTATACTCCATTTGGAGAAATTTTCCTAAAATTTCTTCAAAATAAATAAAAATAAAAATGGAAATTTTGATTTTGTTCGTGCCAACTCTGGTCAAAAAAAATGTATGGCTATTAAATATAAAAACAGCTGTATTTTTTATTTTAAATAAAACTGAAATAATTTTCCAAATCGGTCTATTTTCGGTGGTGCTGTCTTTGAGGCTTTATATACTTTCAGAATCTACTTCCAAACATGTTTTCTTTCCAGCTTTGCATTAAAATCGACTAGGACAATTTTAATGCCATAGGTAGGTCTTGTCCAATAGCTCGTGGGACGTGTCTTTAGTGTAAATTTACGCAAAGAATTAAAAGCTGTGGACACTGAAAAAATTAAAAATGCAGCAAAATTGTCGGCTTAATACGTTAAACTGCTAAGTGCACTTTTGCAAATTTTACAGGAGAGCAAAAAAAAACAAAAAAAAAATACATATTAATATAAAAACTGATTTTCTCTTTAGGATTCTGCAACAACTAAGATACATTGGACAAAAGTGATTAAGCCAATTTGTGTATAATGTGTTTCTTTTGAAAATGGTTCCGTCAACAAAAACATAAATGTTAAAAAATTAGCCAAGTTCTTCTATATAAAAATCTGTATATGTAACAACTCAGCCGTGAAAAGAAGTGAGATCTAAAAGTATGCCAAGTTCTATCTTTATGAAGATTTAATATCAAATATTTTAAGAAGAGTAATATTGAAACAACACCAAGTTGTGAGAGAAATTTATTATTTAATGATTACTGGCTAAAATTGGGGGTTCACATGTCAAGTTTTCAAAACGTTTTGAATTGTGAGTAATTAAAAGAAAACTTGCCAAGTGAGCCAAGTGAATTGATAATAAATTATCAATTTCGCGAGTTGAACAGCGTACTGCAGAACAAAAAAAGAACGACATTTTTCGTTTATGATTTCGTTGTTTCAATTATTATATGGAAATTTTCGTTTTGCTTCAGCTGCGTACTATGCTTAAAGTTGAATTGTAACGATGAAAGAAAGACCTTGACAAATTTGGTCTGAATATTTTTCCATATAGAGAATTAGTAATCAGAATAACTAGTCAGTCATTTAAATGAAGACTAGAGAAAAAAAGTGTTATTCTGTTTGACAAAATTGTCTTATTTTATTCTCTCATATTTTTATTTAATTTGTTTTCCAAATGGTCTGTCGCATCGTGGCAACCAAAATACATACCTAATGTATCTATAGTTCAAAAAAATTAAAATTAAAACAATGCATAAACTTTTTAAAACATAGTTGTTCCAAAGAAATGCTATTTATCCAATGAACATGCAACTATGCCTAGGCCAAATTCTATTCATAGAATGTTGCTTCTAAAATATAAATTCCTCCTCATGGTGGGTAAATGTTTTGAACTCTCTCTTAATGCAAAATTCAAAAATTGTTTGCACAAAATTCCTCTGCATAATTCAGCTAACTAAACTTTAAACTGGTGAAATATTGATTTTGATGTTGCTGCTTCCTTGGAAACTCCCAATATTGCTTGAGAAAACATCACACACTAGAACATTCTAATCGCCATGTTCACATTGATATATATAAGATTTATTTAAACATGATTATACATACATACATATGTATGCATGTACTATATTAATAAATAAACAGCTAAATGGAAATAGTGCGAAATTAAGCTGATGCATGTATGTATATGGAGGGCTACACGCAACTTTAGAGAGAGTGCCTATAGACCAACGTAGATATCCTATACACATACTTATGACTTCGCGTTGCAGCTGCACTGTCTTAGGATATGTAGAGATAGGAATCTAATATGGGATGTTGTATAGCGTTTGGTCACGACATCGACGATATAGGACGATATTGAGTAGGCGGAAAGACCTTTAGCATATAGAGTCGTCCTCCAATCGCAAATTTTCCATAAATATAATTTTGGAAATATGACAACGATGATATCGAGGCCATAGCTTCCATTCCTGGGGATGGTATTGCTCCGGACAGGAATGAACAAACCGGACATGTCGACTGGTCAGATGAACAGACAGATGGATGGACTGTGCGTTGAAGTGATTATTTGAGATGGAAATGTCGAGGCATATACTTGATCCAATGTCGCATATATTGAACTGAATTGCATGTGTTATATAAGAGTGTTTCGATATAATTTCGATTAAAATGCCTATAATCAAATTAACGTGAAACCACCATGAATGATTGTCCTCTTGACATCTTCTTGGGCTCTATACTCGTATAGATATGTATAATTTGTAGTAGTTTGGACTTTGGGGCATGTGTTTCATCTTCTCGGTTGGATTTGGGTGATGGTTTGATATGGGCTTTTCTTATATAGTGTGGGGTCTCCTTGGAGATTGTTTGTGATTTGGATTGGATATTTGATTATTTTATCGATTGTTTTTGATATCTTCTCTCATGTGCTGCAAAAGACACATAATATACATACCCCAGTGTAGGAAATCAAAGCCAAATACGAGAATTCGGGGGAAATTGCAACATCCGACGAAATTTGGCTAAATAATTAATGTCCGCATAGAAATGTTATTATTTGATTAGTATAAGGTAGGTATAGTCCCACCCTCGCTCCTCATCTAATATACCCACCCACTCATTAATTTGGGGATGAAATGCAAATGACATAAAAGCAAGCTTAGAGATTATCGTTTGTATCTATATTTTGAAGACCGAAATGGTCTTCCTTCTGTTATATACCTATGTATGTATGTACATGTGTATTTATACATACATATATGTATGTAGAGTCTACGTTATACCTATGTATATCTGTATAAATAGATAAACAAGGAGGAAACATTTTGGAAATAACCGAGGTTAATCATTTGTTATATTTAAATGTAAAATACGAGAAAGAGAGAGAGAATTATTAAATTAACCAGTATGTATGCATCTTTGTTGATTTATTTATCCCATTTGCTCTGGTTATTCCTGCTGCGGTAATTATTATAATATTAAATATATTCTATGCAGGATCATGTTTATTCTATAGAATTTTGAATTTAACCATCTCTCGTATCGAATGGTTTATGCAACCATATACTTCCATGTGAAATTTGATTAAGAATTCTATTATTATTAATGTTATTCGATAGATAAATAAATTCAAATCTTAATTTATAGTAATGTATACTAGGTGGTATCTGTTGGCTTCAATGAACCTCCGCAAACCTCTTCTGAAAAATTATCCTACTATTGTCATAATCTTATTGAAAAGAGATATACTTTGTCAATTTCTCGCAAAAGGTAGAAACCTGTAAAAAAACATTTGTTTTTTTTTTAGGTGTCATAGCCTGGGAATCGAACCCAAGACCTTTGGCGCGCGTAATAGTTTTACGCACTTACCATTACGCCACGAGCTACTAAAGGGTGTTTTTTTTTTGGACGTGTGGTTTTCAAGAAGAAATAAAACGCATATAATTTAATGTTATGGCCAAGAATTTATCATTATTATAAAGAAAAGGGTTTGCCATTATGTTTTAAAAATGATTTCGGGCAAGTGGCCGGGCTGGCAAAATCTTCCATAAAGTAGATGGGCACAGCTCCGATTGTTGCGCGCGATGGCGGATGGACTCATTCGGGTCTTCTTCGATACTCTGCTCTACAGCAGCAATAGCGTCTTCGGTGCGCACTGTACGGCGTCTCTGAGGATACGCATTATCCACTAGAGTAAACGTGGTCCGAAACCGATCCATGGTTGCTCGAATTACCGACTCTGCTGGACGAATTACCGACTCTGCTGGGCTATTATGTCGACCGAATATTGGACGCAGCGGAACCGAACCATCGAATGAAGTCGAATTGAAATCGCATTTCAATTTCACATGAATTGAAATTCCATGTTCTACAATTCGATCGTTTTCGAAAATTTCGCAATTAGTTCGAAATGTCAAAATGCCAGGTGCCGCCATTTTTAATTGTGTTTTAAAGTGAAATTACACTGAAGATGAAAATTAATTCTATATTATTGGCATTTATAAGGGAAAAAAGAAAGCGAACTCGAAAGAAAAAATTAGCCGAATAATTTTGTAAGAAAAAACCTGCCCGACGCGACGGCGTGAATATACATACCTACCTAAATATGAATGGTTCTGATGATTTTTGTATTTTTTGTGAATTCACAATAAGTGGAATGCAGAACATGGGCGATTATTTTGGTATTAAATTTGCACGATTTGCAAACGTTGTTCAGGAGTAAAAGCCCAACTATAATAGGCATAAGCTAGCTTATGCACGCTTAAGCCAACGAGCGAATATATGAAATTCCTTTTGAGTAGCCATAATGGAGTCCAGCTCCGTTTCGTCCAATTTTTCTAAGATTCGTTCAATTAACCAAACATAAGCAACAGCAGTCCGGTTCGCTCAGCGCATAAGTGAATTTGACAGATACGGTTCAACACATACAAAATACACATCAAACCCATCGTCTGTGTAAATGATTCGAGATTAATGAAAGTTTACGTGTGATATCTTTTCGATCTCGCTGTCGTTGATTCAATGTTCACACTCAACAAAATTAAACAGCCGTGAATTTGATTTTGACAGATGCTTTTGCGCGCGTAAGTTATTATGGCTATGCCTGCGACTTTTTGAAACTTAAGCAAACTTTTCGATGGGTTCTGACATTAGTTTATGATTATGAAATGGCAAACCAAACTGAGCAAAAATCAAGTGACAGCTGTCAAAAAGATCAACTCCGAAAAAAGTATTGCCAGATTGAAAAACAACAAGTCTAAAAAAAACACCCTGTACTTTTACTTGGAATGTAGCACTTAAATAATCGTTAGGTTAAGCTAATAAAACCTATATTTGGCTGAATTCTTAGTCGTCATTATTTTCATAAATAAGTGGATGTAACATATTTATTTTAGAATTTTGCTACAATTTGCCGTCGTTCCAGTGGTAAAAAAATGACAAGGTATGATTAAGCAAAATGATTTATTTATAAGGAAAATTTTCGGACTTGGCACATGATTTTGATACGTTTAATTCACTGGTACCTATACTCGTTGTTTTTTTCACAATTTATGTTAAAATAAGATAAGAAATTTCAACATTAAAAAAAGCTTTGTCAAAGTCAGGAATTGAGTCAAATTTAGATTTGAAACGTCTTAAAACATTGTGATGAAAGTGATTCCCATGCAAAATATGTATGTACCAAATAAAGAAAATCAGGTACAAAATGTTACGCAATCCAAAGCATACAATCATACATATAGGACTAATATTATGTGATATATGTATATGTAGCTTTGATATTATTTTTGTACAAAATCAGATAGATATTTAATAATGTTTTAGTCGAAAATACCAAATTTGAGGCCAAGTACCTAGCTGAATTAAGGGACCAAAAAATTAAAGATTATTTTAATTTAGAATTTGTTTTACGACTATGAACTAACAGAATTATTTTTCTGACGTCAGATTTAATTACAGCAACCAGAAATTATAATAAGATTTTTAAAACTATTATTTTGCTTTATTTCGATTTTTTGAGTAGTAGAAGTAGAACTTAAAATTCGATAGTGAGCTTTTAACTGTCAAAATTGTGAAATTTCTATAATATTGGATAGGATTTGGTCTACATGTCACAGAAATGTCAAAGCAATATCACAAAAATTAGTTTTAAAAGCCCTTGGAAACATTTCGCAGCATTTTGGAATTGATTTTCTGAACTTGGTACATATCCGCATTGAAATCCATTTCATATTAAAAAAAAAACGTGTTTTTTTGGGATTTTATGTATAGTAAAGTAGAAATTCCCAAAAAAAAAACCCGTCCGCAGTAGCCTACCCATTCGCAGTAGGATTCTACTTCTGCTTTTATTGGCAGTAATTCTACTGTGGATGTTGTATTTGTAACTTTTGTAAAATCCTACTGTACTGTGAATAGCTTTCCCAAAAAAAAACACGACTATAAAATAGCATACATTAAAAAAAAATTGACTCAATTCCTGACTCCGGCAACGCATTTATTTTAATTTGAAAATTAGTACCATTTTTTACTTAAATTGAATACAATAAAATACCAAATCATTGGGTGTACCAAATTCCTTCTTTTTCTTCCAGAATATTTTTTTTTTATTTCGAACTTTATTTCTTACAAAAAAAACATAAATCTATCTTACAATTAGCATTACAATTTTTACAATAACAGTGGTTAGTTTTTTGATAGCTTAGTATATAATCTTTTGCCAAAAGACAAGTAGCTAATGTACTTTTCTGGTAAAAAAAAAAAAAATGAAAGTATACCTACTATTGATGGGGAAAGCATTTGAAATTAAAAATAACTTAAGAAAAATAAATAATAATTATTTTTTTTTATGTTTGGAACAAGTAAACTCACAATTTCAGAATGATTGAAAGAAAAAAAGCCATTTTCTTATATTTATTAAGAAAACTGATTTCCCTCTCTCACGTAGTGTAAACAAATAACTTGTAACTGTAACATAATACAATTTTGAAAAGTGCGTTTCATGAACTGTTGGCTATGAAGTTTATGGGGTTGATAAGCAAGTTAAAGTTACCAATTACCAATACCACATCGTAAAAACCGGAATTTTTAAAAAATATTTTCATTGTTTTAAGTTTTTGAGTAGTAGGTACTTGGACTAAAATTTAGTTGTTGACTTTAAATTTTCAAAACTGTCAAATTTTCTGCATTGCTAAAATTTTCGTATGAAAGTATGTACATGTTTAAAGATATTTCAAATATTGTTTTATTTTGTTGGCCTCTACTTGATGGAAATCCATTAATTAATTTTAATGAAACAAAATGTATATATTTTTTTGCTTTAGATAACCACTAATTTTATTTTATATAATTTTGTTGTTACAGCTGTTTCGGCACACAGTACCTTCTTCAGACTAAATAATTTCAAACTAAACTTTCTATGACAATGTAAAATAAACTAAACGTCAATAACAATAACAATTACATGTGTAAATAAATATACATACAACTTAATACATAGTCAAATGATTTACAAAAATAGGTTACATATAATATAAATGTGTGGTGTAATACTAAGACAAATTCAAGTTTAGTAGTGGTGATCTTTTTAATTCTTACATATCGTTTAATAATGTATTTGTATTTTTTAGTTTATTGATTTCAAATGCTTCTAATAAATCTAACATTTTATTTTTATTACATGTGTGTAAGATTTTAAATTCTTCATTAAATGTATGGTTCTCATCAGTTAAATGACTTGAGTAGTTAGACTTGTCTAGTTTATGTGTAAATGCATATTTATGTTCTTTTATACGTTTTTTAAATGCCCGTCCTGTTTGTCCGATATACTTTTTATCGCATGTCCCACAACTCAATTCATATACACCTGATTTATCTTCTTTATTTGTTTTGTCTTTATTATTTTTTAAATTATTTTGGAAAGTTTTATTTGTTTTAAATGCTATATTCATATTATATTTTTTGAAATGATTTGAAATTTTATTTGACAATGGACCAACATATGTAATTACATGATAAATTTTATTTTCTCTTGCGGATAAATTGGTATAGGAATAATCAACAAACGAACCACTGTGCAACGATGGAAAAATGTCTGGAATTTATTTGATATTTAAAACTATGTTATTTTTTCATAATTTAGTTACGTATACGCCACCGAGCCCAAGAAGTGAAAAATTAGAACCCCTGCCCCATCGCTGCTTTGCTGCCTCCAACAATTCATTTTAAATGGCTTTGGACCCAGTGTCCAGTTTAGGTACAAAGCACCCGGTTTTCGTCTCATCGATGAGTTTATCAGTTGATAATAAGGGTTTTAAAATAAAATGTTTTTAAAACCACTAATTGTCAAATTAGTTGTGACTGTGAGTTGATCAGTAGTGTATAGCACATCACCATGGTAGGTTATAGCGTTAAAAATCAATATTGTCCGTTTGAGAGTATTACGTGATTTTATTCTTAAGCGACGAGGCCCATTTTTGGATGAATGGCTGATTTTTTGAACAAGAAAAATTGTCGGATTTGGAATATTACCAATCCACTTATCCCCAATTGTCCCTTACTAGATGATCTCACACAAAACTTATTTTAAAAATCGAACACCTCTATTTAAAAAAAATCCATTTAGATATAATTTAATTACTTGATGCATTTTGTGTCCCTCCTGTTCAATAACTCTTCAATTAAATATAAAGAAATTATTTACATACCATACCTACCTACCTACTTATGTATGTGTTTGAAATTTTAAACTACATAATTTAAAAAAAAATAACAATACATACATACCTCATTTTCTTCCGCATGGAAATAAGGTATACAAAAAAGCACGTTTTTTTGCTAATTTATTTCTTTCTTCTTCTAAAATTAAACTTACAAGTCTTTCAAGTTAATCTATTGCCCCTTCTCTCATCTCAATCCTCAAACGCACCAAAAACCACACGCTGAGTCATACCTCAATTGAGAGGCAATGTCTAAGATATTCAATGTCATTGACAAATTTAAATATTTCGAATCATATGTAAATTTTTTTTGTTGGTTTACTCTTAAAAACTATGCTATTTGCTTATAGTACAGCAGGTAGCGTCGCATTTTTGTAAGTAATTTTATAGAAACAAATAATTGTATGTAAAGATTTTTTTTTCTTACAAAACTGAAATTTGATGATTGAAATTCATACCTACCTAAGTAGTGTAATTGTACACGTGTAACTGTTTTCTACTTTTTGAAAAAAAAAATCGATTTAACCAATTTCTCGAGAACCACTCATCGTAAATAATTGTAAAATTAAGAGAGCCTTTTTTGCAATTTTACGACTTTTAGATTAAAGTAGCAGAATTTGAAAAAATTGAGAAAGCATAAAAGAAATATTAATTACAAAAAAGAAAGACAATTAAATTTTAAACAGCCCTAAGATATAACTTCCTATGCTGATTCCAATCATAAAATTTGAACCTTGAAAAATCTTTTGCGTCATTGTCGAAATCTCTAATACAATTTTGAAGCAAAAAATATTTGAGAGAATTTTAATTTTTTTCTTTTTGCTATCGTATTATTTATAAAAAAGTTATGCAGAAATAATAATAAATTGGTGTTAGTCGAAGAAAACCTATTCAAAGCTCTTTGATATAATTAAAATCATCATCGCGATACGAAAATCTAATCCCCAATAAAATGGATTTTTTCTTTAGTTACCCTTATTCTCAGACTATACTTGTCATTTATTCATTGATTATGTTCAAGAGTATAGAATTATTTCAATGAATGAAAAAATAAACCATATGTGGATCCGATAGCTATCATCTATTCCTCTGCCATACAACGAAAAATAATTCTCATTATTTTGAAGATTCATAGGTGTGCGTATATATGAAAAGTAAGCTGATGTGCTGCTTTTAGTTGTTGTCTTTTTTCAGAGGACAGGTCGCTAAATTGTTCAGATAAAAAATGTTTTTATTCATGTTTAATGAAAGGGTTGAAGGTTTAAATTTTTAGTCAGTGGTGTTGTCGTTTGCCAATTTTTCATTGTTAGTATATTTGAATTGTTTGCACTTATTATTCCCAGGCAAAATGTACTTTTAGTAGTAGTAATTACCCGTACTAAAAAAAATCGTAGTGAAGATTTTTAAAGAAAGCCGTACTCTTTTATGACTCGGTAGTCGGACGATTAGGAAATTAATTAGGGAAATATGCTTCGATGCTTGAATAAAGAGAGATCTCAATTCGCGAAAGTAAAAAGTGAGCCGCGAATGGTTATGCCAAAAAGTCATATTTGCCAAATTTTATAAGTGACTTGCGAGCAGGGTTCGGAGCAGATTTGTAAAAAAGTGGAACAAATCGAAAATTTCCCGAATAGATTTGAAAACGAAAAACTGTATTTTTAACCAAAAATGTATTTTACGAACATAAATATTTTTTTTACAAAAAAAAAAAATCACATAAATTCCTTTCAGAACAGAATAGAATATAAGTTTCAAACATTCAGAGTTAGGTTGGTTAGAAAATTAATACACAATGCTGTCATTTCCCCTTTCATGTGGTTTGGCTAGAGAATTTGTGAATTATATTCTTGATCATGAGATTCTCAGATTATGACAATTTTTGTCCTTACGACTGATTGTTTGAAGATTTGGTAAAATGATGAAAGTGCCTATTTTTTCGTATCTAAGCGGTGAATGTTAGGAAACAAAACAACTTACTTCAAAGTTATACATTATCTATATCGCCCCCTACAACAAAAAAAAAACAACTTTTTTTAAGAGCAATTATTTTATAGAAATAATTAGATTAGATTTATTTTTTTTTCTTCAAATCATATATGTATACACTTTTTGTTTTTTATTAATATATAAAATAATAATAGGCTATGGTGTTACCGTCTGCCTGATTGACTATTTAAACTGTAATTGTATGTATATAATAATAATTAATATTTATAATATATTTTTTTTTTTTTAATAATATATGTAAATTGAAGTTATTATAGAAATAATTATTTATTTAAAATAAATATCAAAAGTCAAAAATACCGATTTTTGTTGCTCTACACATACATACATATGTAAATGGGCAAGTTTATAAAAAATATTTTAGGCACAACTTTTTGGATTATAATATTTTCTAAAAAAAAAAAAAAAAAAAATTATGACGCTTATTTCCGTACGAGAGATCAGTTTCAAGATACTGTTACTTCAGTGTGAGATTGCTCCAATAATGTACATGCTTTTGACTTCAAGGAAAAATAAAATATAAACAAAATATTTGTAATTTAACGTTACTCCCATTTTATTTAGTTCAACTTTTTTTTTTTTTTATTCGAGTTTAAGGAAAATTCATTTTTCTTCTTCTACTAAAACTGGTTTCTTTTTTACAACGATGAATTGAGGTATAGGAGTCTCGGGGCTCTATTTTGAAATCCATGATTTATGATGCACAGATGATTGAAAATGGTTGATTCAATTTGAGCGTTTGCAATACAAAGTGTTAACTGCCTGAACACAATGGAGACGGATCTGCAGTTGGAATAGCTGTCAAAATATTCAATACACACAAATTCAATGTTACGAAAACAACGCAACGCTGGTACAATCGGAGTTGCAGACGATGCTGTAAGAGTTCACTTTTTCACAGTTTTTCCTGCTCCAATTGCAGCAATCTATTTTGTTCAAGCAGTTAATCGCATTATAAACGTCTATCCCTAACTCTTTTTTACGTCACAAGTATTTATTTTTTCAATAAAAAAATGATGACAAATCTGTTTCTACTTCTTCTGATTAAAGCCCAACATTCAGTTATAATATGTAGGTACCTATATACTTATTCTTCTGATAAATCAAAAATTTGTTCCTATTTATTCCTCTAAAAGTTACTGAATGTTTAAATGATAATAATTGAAAAATCGACTCTGAAAAGTAGGTACCTACATTATCCAATTCTTTTTTCCAAATGAAAATTCAAAAGTTGTACATTTCTGTTACGTGGAGTTAAGCGCAGGCTAAACTTCCTCACTTAACGAATCACATACAATATTACCCAGAATAAATATTATTTGCAAATCACCTGCCAAGAAAAAACCTAAGATAGCAAAATTAAAAAAAAAGAAGAAAATATTAGCTTCCCTTCCCTTTTAAAAGATCTCATCTGGCTAAACTGGAAATATTTTTCTTAAATAGCTGTTGGCGAAAGGCGAGGTAATATAAAAAAAATAAATTCACTTGGTGCATACTGCATAGGCAACTATCTACTATGACTTAAGAAGAAGAAATCAAAATCAAACTTCTATAGCTTCACCATTTTTTCAACATTTCCCTCCTCTATAGAGCAAATAGTATTGGTTTCGTGTAAAAAAAAAAGTAGAGTTATTGAAGACAACAAAACAAATTTTCAAAGCATCACTTTCTTTATCTTTTCAGCTGAGTGATTTTTTTTTTGAATCTTTGGAGCTCTCTATCTTTTAAGGCAATAACAACAGAGATTCGGGCTTAAGACAGCAAAAACAATACAGCAATCTACAATACACACTTTTTCTTTCCGATAAATATTAATTAATATAAATCTATTTCAAAATTAATAGGGGCAAAATGAAGGAGAAGCGCTGGAAGGGAGAATACTCCAAAATGTTGTTTTATGCCCCAGATTACGGCTCTAGGATCTTAGTACCTACCTCATATCTCATGAATTAACGTAACTGCTTTTTTAACAACTTAGAGAAATGCATATTTTAGGTATAGTTATTTTTTTAACCATTCAATCGATCATTAAATTCAAAAATAGAAATCTTGCAGTTAACAGAACGATTTTTGTAAAATTAAAAAAAAAAAAACAGTTAAGTCAGTTCGTGGGATGGGGACGATATTATGTGGGATATTCATCAAAATTTTTATCATTGAAAGTTGGTGGCCTTTCGTCTTAAAAAAGGTCAATTAGTTTCAGTAATTGTTCAGCCGTAGGTATTTTTTCATGAACTTTGTTTAGGTTACTTAATTCTCATAGTAAGCTATTAATAGGTGTGCTTTTTTCCAATCCCGGAGGGAACTGGTTGAAAAAAAAAGATATCGGGGATTAGCGACGTCATTACAGAAAAAATGGAGTTTCCATACAAACTATCGATGACAAGTATGTAATTCGCGCCGGTAATACAGTGCTTAAGTTAAGCCCCGAAAATTGTCTGGGCTTAGGTAAGCCCATTGGGGGTTAGTTGTTGTTGCATTTAACATGTAAATTTTTTAGCCCCGAATCGTTTTTCATCCAACTTCCTTCGGGCTTGGAAAAAAACACCCATACTATTACAGTAACAGATGGTATATATTTGTTTCTAATATCCCACAAATATGGTGCTAAAACTTTAATCATTGGTTAAAAATTTCCAATTTGGCTGACCAATTTCTAAAAGTAGTCGACCTGTTTTCACCAATTACTGAACTTTTAGGTAGAAAGCATACTTTTTGGCGAATATCCCACATATGAGGTGTTAACATCCCGAAGCCACAATATTCCCTAAACTAAAAGCTTTATGTACGACTTAAAAATTTAAATTTAAATTTGTCTAAATTACTTAAAAATGCTTTGGTGTTTTAACCTATAGTAGGTACATACAAAAATATTTAAGTCCTGAACACAGTCTTGAAGTTCCTTAAATTTAAGACGAATTTTCCTATCACTTGTCTCAATTCGTGTAAATTTATTTAAAATAAATTTAAACTATAGTAAATTCATGATTTGCTTTAATTTCATACATGAAAATTGTAATAGATCTGCATGTTACATATGTATCGGTTTATGCCTAAAAAATCACGTACAGTTTTTCGAAACTGGGTGGAAATTTCACGTTAACAAATAGTTTTAATTTTGAAGTTTTTTTTATATACAAAAATTACCATATAATACCTATAATTGTTATTTTTTTTTGTAATTCTCGTTATTTCCTTTACCTACCTTTTAAACTTTTAAAAAATTAATTTTGTTTTTATTAAGTATCTACCAGCCTACCTAACTTTTTTAACACTTTCTCCTTAACTATCAATCACATGTAGTATTAATAAACCATTACCTAACATCTTCAATGTTTAGATTTTTATATAGCCTTGAACCCATATCAAGAGTAAGTTCCTGCGATCCATTCGTACATTTTATTGTAATTTTTTATATGTATCTTATAAATGAGTTTCACTGAAAATATAATATGATATGAGTAATGAGTGTTTGTTGTTGGGGTTGACTTGTGAGAATTTTTGCAATATTTCCAGGGGAAATTTTGTTTCTCTTTTTTTTTTTTTTTTCTTTGTGAAATACTTGTTCTCTTTATTTTTTCCTTTGGTTTACTCTCTAAAGTCTAAAATTTAAATATCTCACATTTTATATAGAGACAAAAATGTGAAACAAAAACTTTTACTCTCACATAAAATGAGGGAACACTGAACAGTGTTTACGTTTTACGAATATTATGAAATCCCTCAAAACACGATAGATAATGTAATTAAAAAATTGTTATTTGTCTCTTTCTCTTACTTATCGTCATTTAAATTTTCACCAGATATGTAAATGAGAATGCCAAAAAATAAAAGAGAACAAATATCTACAATCTACGAAATCAAATAAAATATGTGCCGGTATTTCACCCAAACAAAAAATAACACGTGGTTTGGTATCGTCTGGGCTGGTGTGGTCATCATCTGTAAGTTTTTTATTCGTTTTATGTTCCGTCGGTTTTTCAAAGCAGAACTCTAGACTGATGCTACTAGCTACTTGACCATGTGGAGCGATGGTAGGGAACTTTGTTGAAAATAAAATGTGACTTTTTGATAGCCACCACACTACCACGAGGTTTTGTATATTGATTATTCATACTACACAAATGTAGATTATGTCGGTAGGTACCAACCCACTACATAATTAATTGAAATTCACGTTTTGTTTATTTTTCGTTTAAAGTAGATTAGGTTTCAGGACGGGATTATTAGGTACCTACCTACCTACCAAACTCAATATTTATTGTTTAAAGAAGAATATTGTTGCACGTTTATGTTTACCACGTGCTTAGATTCTACATTATAATTCAATATGATGTAGGTATAAGTGGGTCAACATGTTTGATTTTTAATTATGTAGGTATTTAGGAAATATTTTAAGATAATTTATAAAGAAAATAAGAGTGAGAAGTGAGAAGTATAGGTAGATAAGGTTAGGTTTACTTACTTGAAATTTGTAATAAAAGTGCATCTTATTGAAGTGATGATACAAAGTAAAAAAAAATCTAGATGAGTAGTCAACTAGACGTTATTTACCTTTTTGAATACATACTGTATCACTGATAAGCAAAATGTGAGCAAAAAGCATTTGAAAAAAGAGTGCACAGTTGTTGGAGTTGCTGGTTTTTTCACCTTTTTTTGTGAAAATCATTGGAGGCTTCATTTTCATCATCCAACGGAAAAGCCTAGTACACAGATCGCTCTTAATTTAAGCTCTCGTTTTTTCTTCAAGCTAAAAACCTATCTAAATTTTCAAAAATGGTCGTTGTGAAGAATATGTCATATAAAACAGCTGTTTTCTGAGAAGAAGATTTAGATACCTATGTATGTACATACATAGGTAACCTATTCAAACATTTCAAATAATTGCTTTTCACTATTTCACGTGAATAAAATAAAACGGATTCTTTTCTTTGGCTGAAATAGGTATATTATCGTTTATTCCCAAATATTCCACTATCAAATATTCACCGAAAAGCTTCAAACGGAGGAATAAAAAACTATATGCATTCTTTGTCCACTTTTGTGCTTCTTTTTATACAATCGCACCTGAAGCACTTTTTTACAAATTGTACAAATTAGGAATATCGGCCAAAATTAGTTTTATTAAAAGCAATGTATGAAAACAATGTGGCGTATGTAATATGTATGGGATGGTGAGTTTGTTTCAGAGAAGTTCTCCTTCAGAGAAGGAGGGGGTAGAAATTCACGCAACGAAAAAGGGAGATATCAAGGAGAATATGTGTCAGTAGTTCGGGAGTATAAATACTAAGGAGTGATAGTCACTGCCTCACCTCAACATGAGAAAGCATTCTGTGTGGAACCGCTCTATTGATAATAAATACATTGATCATTGAAAATGAAAATTTTTCAAGCGACAAGTTTGGGGTTTTGGTGAATTCGAAAAAGTCGAAAGGTTCCTGAAAAATTTTTTAAAAAGGATTTTTCGGTTACCAGCTTGCACGCCTAACTATATGCTGCACTTAGAAACAACCGTTCCACCGTTATTCTTCGATACCCTTAAGATACACTTTGAATATATCATTAACGTATTAGAGATGGACTAGGGAAGGTTACAAGTACTGAAACACATCTTAACTACTAGGGGAAATCTTGTCATGAAGTGGGAGGAGTTGGCAACTGTATTTGGCGAAAACTCACGAATTATATACGTAACAAGCATCTTGGATTTAAGAAACATGTTCAATGGTATCCTTGAGAGAATAAGCCACAGTTATTATGAAAAATTCAAAACTGAAGCTCAATCGTCACAATACAGAATGATCTACAGCCAACTGAACTACGATCTCAAAGAACAGATGTGATTTCAAAACCACTTTCCCATCAACATGATAAATGATGAGCGTCATATTCAAAGAAAGAGGTGAAATTATCAGTTTGAACTTTATACCACATCGACCGGACCTACCAATTTTATGTGATCTTCGCAACCTCAAGGTGAGAGAGGATATATGTATATCAATTTTATAGTTAGATGTCCCATCCTTGAAGAATTCCGAGTTAGGTATTTTGGTGTTACTCTCATGGACTTGAATGCAGTCGTCGACATCCTGAATGGTAAATTAGGTTCGGAATCTTTGTATAAATATATAACCATGGCGCTGAGTTACAGAAAATGTATAATAGAAGGAGACTTTCAATTGAATAAAAATGAATAATGTATTTTAAAGTATTAAATATCTGAACTAAAAACTGTCAACCTGGTAGACGGCCACATTAAACTTAAGATTAAATTGTTAATTTAAAGTTATATTTATTTTGTTGTTTAATAAAGTTTTCAACTAACTATTCCACCATTTCGATTTTTATTTACCTGACTCTTAATTCACACAAAATTCAAGAATTACAGAATATGTTAAAATTAATTTAGAGAATATCGTGTGCTAAATTTTGACAGATAAGTGATGCACACTTAGCTGGAGCTGGCATTTTAGCTCGGCTAAATTTTCAGTTTGTTTTAAATCCAAATCCATCAAAATATTTGCCTTCCAATGGGCACAGAAATAATTTTTTTTTCCAGAAATCAATTCTACAAGATTTTCACCCTTTTTTACCATCCAGTACCATTATTTTTATAAATTACACAAATATACTAATACCATGAAAAAAAATCAATTTCAAATCGTAATCCATAGAACGTTAAGAAAAAAAATCAAATTTCAAATCGATTTCTGAATGTACAAAACGAAAACTCGATCAAATGTGTCAAATGTTGTATGTAAGCAAAGGCTCCATTAGAGTCTCAAATCTCCAAAGCTTCGATTCTTCGGTTATCAATACCGTTATCAATGTTCCTTTCCCACAAACGTAGCTTTCTTTTTATTACAACGAAAGATGGGGATTTTTGTTGTCATTTGTGCATAAAAAAAACTTTTTTTTTCAAAAAGGTGTCTATTTTTTGACCTGCATATTTAAATTTTCTTACAGTTTCACTTAAAATACTAATCAATATATCGAAAAAAAAATTAAAATTTTGAAAAATCAACATCACGTGGTACGCTTTGATATCCTAATGCTAATGATATATGTAATCTATCAATTTCCCATAGAAACTTGCGAGTTGCGACACGACGTCCCAACGTGCCTTTAAATGTTTTTCAACATTCCAATTATTTTCAAAATTTGTTTTATTTTTCAATTTGTATTAGAATTTTTCTTTTTATTTCAATAAAACAATTTTTCATGAAGTTACAGCCTTTCTAAAATCTGGAAAGAATTTTGTTTTAATTCTGATCCCTTAATTTATTGACTGAGTGTAGAATTGATGATTTTCTTAAACCTCAATAAGTAGTAATGGATACGTGCATGGCGTCCCGCAATAGTTTGTATCTACATAATATATACATACAAATTTAACTTGTTATTTGATATGGGTGTAGAGACCTTAACTTTGAAATTTCGACCTATGTAACTCCAGATTTAATTTTACCTTATCGAATTTTAAGCTTTAAATTTTTTATTAAATATGTAAGTTTTTTCCCACCCCCTCTCCGTCTCCTTATGCATTTTGCTAAACAACCGCTGACATTTTTGAAGAAAATAATCATGGCAAAAACTGTAAAATATTGTTTTTTATAATTCTGATATTTGCATTTTGAAAAGCTAAAATAAAAATAATTTTTTTCTCACAACCCCTTTAGTAAGAATTTTTGGTCCAGGCAAGTCAAAACAATATCGTATGTAAGAGGGGTTTTATATCCCACTTTTTAGTCGGTAGAAGCAATTTTCTAAAAAAAATAAAAAACTTTCAACTTAAATTAATTTATTAACTGTATAAATTCAGAAAAACGAGAATAGGTGGAATTTTGACACAAAATATCACTCCACATCAAATCACAATTTGAGGCGTCCGCTTGGAAAAACAATCTTGTTACTAATGAGGCCCTTGAAAATTTAACATAGATATAGCCAGTTATGTGCCATTTCCCCTCGAGAAATACAAAAAATTAAAAACAAATTAGTTTATTTGAAATACATTCCTTGGAAACGTAACTCTTTGTTGAAAATGGACATATGTACTTACATTTTTCCAAGATTAAACTTTGTTATTCTACGGAGAAACGTTTTGCTCGTTTCATTCCGCACACTTCAGCTCCCTCACCTACAAACTTCGATTTCCACTTGTTGAATTGAAAGTGTGCGATGGCCCATTGACAGCCTAAACTTCCAATTATTTTTTGTAGACGAACGAAATTTCGTTCGGGCGAAACTCGCAGTAGCTTTTGAAATTTCGAACGAACTAAAAAATTCAAGGTGAAATATTTTTCGGATGAAACTCAGTACGGCTGATTGTCTTTTGAGAACTACTAGTGTTCGCCCAATGGTCGAAATTAGACCAAATCACAAATAATTCGTTTGGCTGTTTCCTGCCTTAACATTTAAGTACATACATGCACATATGGTTTTTTTTGGTCGTGTGGGGCAAAACCTTGAAGTCGATATATTATAATCTATGCTTTTTATTAACCAACAAAAATGTATTATTTGTTTTCTTTTGAAATAAACGATTGTATATGTATTAACATTCACATTTTTATATTTTAAAGGTGGCGGTCGAGATCTCCAGACAGCTGTTACATACGCAAAAAATAGCTCCCACAATAATAAAAACTCCTTGCTGCTATCATCAGCAACATCGTCAAATCATTCATCACCAACATCAACGAGTACAGCAAAAACCATGGCTCAACAAAGTGTCAATACAAAAAGTAACACAGGTAAATTACAACCTGCACAACCAATAATGCAAAAGTCACAGCTACAACAACAACAACATCATCAACAACAAAAACTACCATCGTTATCACAACTTCAGGCAGGAATCAATCCATCTGCATCTGGGTTTGATGCTTTAAAACAGCAAACAATGTCCCAAAGTAGGTTTATACATACAATATGTCTTATTCCGACTAAAAAACAAGAAAAAAAGTTGCCCTCTAATCTGTCCTAACCTAAGAAGCTTTGTCGTCCTTGGTTCTTTTTGGAAATTATTTTTTTTTGTTTTTATTGAATTTGGCCTTTTTCGAAGTTTTTCAAAAATCCTTCTTAACATTTTTTAAACAAAATACATATTTATGAATGTTTTTGTTCAATGCAAGTTGGATTTTTTTGATCAACCACCATTTATTTTAACAACTCTGATTGGCTAGTGCTGTCCAAAAATTATTGTTAGTTCAATTGGATAAAAAACCCAACTTGCTTTGAAATGATGACTTTTCTAATACAATAATTACAAAACGAATCAATAAATATAAATTATATTTAGCCGGAATGTCATATCTTGGTGGTGGACTTTTAGGCAGTGCCGCCGGTGGAAGTAGTAGCACTGGCGGTAGTATTGCCGGGATGAACATGAACCCGACTCAATTGATGAACATGGCATATGGCAGCGGGCTGCCAGCATATTATCAAAGCAATTCAATGGCGTCTATATTGGCGCAGAGTAAGTCGAGTAATGTTGATAGTTACAAAAAAAATAACTTACACATTTTTTCTTCCATCATTGGCTCTACATGGGTCGTATTTAATTTTAGTAGAAACTTATTTGTTTTATTTAATTTTTCTCTTAGAAAATGTTTTCGTTTTTTAATAGCATTATTTGCTTTGTAGATGATTTGTTAATGTTTGGAGTAGATAGTTTTGTAATTATTTTTTTTAAACTTGGGAAGTGGCAGAGATACAAAATCTCATTCTCCTGTAATTGAGCTGATCCCACGAGATAAGCGTCATTGACCTAAGACCTCTTTGACGAGTATTATCGAAGCTTGTGTAAGACCTCTTTGACGAGTATTATCGAAGCACAAAATTCAGTCGAAGAAATTAATAGAAAGTTCATTAACTTAACTTAAACATGAACCTGTTTAGATTGTGACTTTTCACTATGTCATGAAGATGAATTTGTGGGTGATTACTGATTTACCTAAACAGGGTCTATGGATCGCTACTCATAAGAGCATGTTATTTAATCGAGCTGTCAGCTGAATTCGTCGACGCAAATCATGCAGCGGATTGTATGGGTCGGGCCTTTAAATATAGTGCGATTCGATCAACAGGTATTGGTTCAGTTCATAATCAAATTATCTATCTATCTATATGCGACAGTTTGGGTTGCCAAAAAATATTTCATAAATACAAACAAAAGAAGGCGGTAATGGGCGTTTTTCTTTTTATTTCAGAGTAGAGTTCTGAACAGAGTCTGAACACTCCGCACATACTCTGAACGATATCTGAACTGCTTTGAGAGTTCAGATTTATTTAAAGAACCACGCTTCACTAGCTGTCACTTTTTCATTTTTCATTCACTCTATCAATTTATTCAACAACATGCTCTGAACATGCTCAGAGCGAAAAAAAGAAACACAAAATTGGAGCTCTGAATGCTCGGCGCTAAAAAAAGAAGAACCACGATTTTTTTTTGACAGTTCAGGCTCTGCTCTGAACTTAAAAAGAAAAACTTCCAATAAAGAAAATATCTTCTCCGCCATCTTCCTGCTACTGGGCAACAAAACAAAAACCACTGCAAACTTGATGGCATTGTGACTGTCATTTTGATTTTATGAACACAGTATTCAACTGCTACTATGCAAGATAATGCAGTCTTTTTTAATTTATTAACGCAAATCTTGCAGGACTGCTGCATTTTTACATTTATGAACTCGATCATTATCTTATTTAAATAAGTGTCCTGCATAATTAATGTACATAAAAAGCTATATCATACAAAATTAATTGCAAGAAGATTATAATTCTAAAAATTTGTCTTAAATGAGGTTATTTTCTGCTCGGTCATTATTTAACGAGCTCCTCGATCAAGCCCCGATCGAGCTAAGAGCTAAAAAGAAATGCAAGTTTAGCTCAGCCAGAGTTAAAAAAGTAAATTAGTTCTTTTTTGACAGCTCAGTGAACCGCTCGTGGCTAAAAAAGAAAAAACGCCTATGATGTTTTTTTTTTTTTAAATAGAAATTTGCTTTTAAATTGGCAACACTCTTTTCAATGACAGTAAATTTGACAGCTGACAGATGATTTCTGCTCAGTAATTTTACCATTTCACCACGAATAAGCTATAACGCCAGGACAAAGCTTGCAAATTGTAAAGGTAGAACTATAATTGTTGGAACGTAGCGTAGGCAGCCGTACGAAATCGAATGACTACATTCAATATAATAGACGCGCCAACAATTGAGTTTGCATTCGCTTCGTTCAGTGTTCGTTCATTTTTGCTTTCGGAGGGGAAGAGCGCTTCTCAAGCGCACCGCACGGAAGAAAATTGACAGCTACCTGTTTAATTTGTGCCAGAGATTGTTAAATTCTTCCACAAACTAGCCATGCATTATGGGTAACGTGTGCATTTGACGTTTTGGAAAGAAATTTTTCGTTCGGTTATGGCATTAGCTTCCGACAGCGTCCGCCTATTATAGTTCTACCTTAAATGTTTTTATACGGCCTCCTCAGCTGGTCGAAAGTTGGAAATTGGTCTTCCAGTCTTTTCAACCTCATCCTCACCACAGGATGTATAACATATCACTAACCTGTGTATAAAACCAATTAACCACATTTTGGTTATATGTATATATGTACATACATACATACATATCCACTTCCAAAATTCGCTGTCCACTCTTGGTCTATTATATTATTTAATTTTTATTGCTTCATTCGTATTTATTCATTAACTTGCTTTATTCTAACAACACTTTTTTAATATTAGTTCTAAATATTTTTGTATTTCTTTTTTACAGTGGGTATGGCCGGGTTTGGAAATTTGCTTGCTCCTTCAACAGCAACATCAGCTGGAAGAGCACAGCCAATTGCAACTCAGCAAATGGCTCAAGATCCAATGGCACGTATTAATCAGTACGTTTTGCAAAATATCCAAGCTTTGTTAGCAGCAAATCCAAGTTTCCTAACAAGCGGAATTCCCAATAAGCTTTTATCTCAAATGTGGATGCAGGCTCCAATGAAAGTGAGTATAATATATTTAAATTTAAATGAGTAACAAATCGTAATCAAAAATAACTTTCTTACTTTCAGGCAAACCAAGTTGCCGAAGAAGAAGATGCTGACTTTGAAGAAATGGGTGTTGCTGAGACATACGCTGAATATTGGCCCGCAAAGTGTAAGCTCTTGATGAATGATTTTATAAGCTAACTGGAAAAATATCTTATTCTATTTTTAATTTTTGCAGTAAAATTCGGTAAAAAACATCCAGATCCTGTAGTTGAAACGGCTTCACTATCATCAGTAGAGCCATGTGATGTGTATTATAAGCTTTCCATTCCACAGGAGACCATCCAGAGTGGTCAATTGAGTGCGTTGCAGTTAGAGTCTATAACTTACGCATCCCAAGCACATGACCATCTTTTGAACGACGGTAGTCGAGCTGGATTTTTAATTGGTAAGTTTGATAATTATTCGCTTAATTCGGAGTGTGATTAATTTTTGTGTGTTTGTTTGTTTGTTTTAGGCGATGGCGCTGGTGTTGGTAAAGGTCGTACTATTGCTGGAATAATTTTTGAAAATTACCAAAAGGGCCGAAAGAAGGCCCTATGGATCTCAGTGTCAAATGACTTGAAATACGATGCGGAACGTGATCTTTCTGACATAGGAGCAACCAAAATTGATGTACATGCATTGAATAAGGTAAATTAAAATTATTACAAACTTCTTCGAAGAAAATCTATTAAATAAAATTATTTTCAGTTCAAGTATGCCAAAATCTCATCAGATATCAACAACAACTGCAAACGTGGCGTCATTTTCAGCACCTATTCTGCGCTCATAGGGGAATCGAATAACAAGACTGGCAAATATAAGTCGCGGCTAAAGCAATTGCTTCAGTGGTGTGGCGAGGACTTTGATGGATTAATCGTTTTCGATGAATGTCACAAAGCCAAGAATCTGTGCCCGGTGGGTTCAGGAAAGCCAACAAAGACAGGTTCAACTGTGTTGGAGCTACAGAATAAACTGCCAAAAGCCAGGGTTGTCTATGCATCGGCTACAGGTGCATCTGAGCCAAAGAATATGGCTTATATGGTCCGTTTGGGCATTTGGGGTCAAGGGACAGCTTTTCCGACATTCAATGATTTCATTATGGCTGTTGAAAAGAGGTAAGGTAAAACATCAGCAAAAATTATTCATAGTACTCATTGTTTAACATTCACAGAGGAATAGGCGCTATGGAGATTGTAGCTATGGACATGAAACTCCGAGGAATGTACATTGCTCGACAGTTAAGTTTCCATGGGGTGACGTTCAAAATTGAAGAAGTTCCATTGACCGCCGATTTCCGAAAGATCTATGATGATTCTGTTGAACTGGTAAGAACCCTTTGATTTTAAGTAAAGCATCCAACAATCATTTTATTTGTTTTTAGTGGGTTGAAGCTATGCAAAAGTTCACTGAAGCCGCAGAACTTATCGATGCGGAGAGTCGCATGAAAAAAACAATGTGGGGCCAGTTTTGGTCATCGCACCAGCGTTTCTTTAAATACCTCTGTATTGCTGCTAAAGTAAATCATGCCGTTCAAGTAGCACGAGAAGCTATTAAATATGGCAAATGTGTTGTAATTGGTTTGCAGTCAACAGGAGAGGCAAGAACTTTGGAGCAATTGGAGAGAGAAGAAGGTGAACTGAGTGATTTTGTATCAACTGCTAAGTGAGTATTTGAAATCTTAATGTAGGTGTTTCTAAATTATTAATATATTTGATTTATCAGAGGTGTTTTCCAATCACTGGTGGAGAAACATTTTCCAGCTCCCGATAGAAATCGAATAAATCGCATCCTAGGTCTAGGGTCGAATAAGAAAAGTATACAATTGATAATCGAAGAGAGTAAAAAGGAGACAGCGGCTGCTGCTTCGACATCTAAACGAAAAGCCAGTGCCCGGGCGGCAGCTGGCAAAGCGGCGGGAAAAAAAGCTCGTCGACGTTCTTCAAGTGGAGATGAATTTGAGCAAAACTCTGATGATTCCGATTTTAAGATGATGTCTGCGTCAGAATCGGAAGAATCCGACCACGGATCGGATAGCGGACAAAGTAGTGATTTTAATCCATTCTATTCGGGCAGTGACAGCGACGCTGACCCATGGGTCAATTCACGAAAGAAAAAGAAGCCTAAAGAAAAGACAGCACCTGTAGCGGCTGCAACAAAGAAAAAACCCACTTCCACCCAAGATAAAATTCAGGAGTTGCTACAGAAGAAGCAAGAACAGAAAAATACTGTAACCCAGGTGGGAGTTAATGGTATCAAGATGAACTACGGTCCACCACCCAAGGACGCAATTGAGAGGGCCTGCAGTATGAAGGAGGAGTTGTTGCGGAAAATCGATCGACTAGGAGATAAGCTTCCTCCGAACACTTTGGATCAATTGATCGATGAGCTTGGTGGGCCGGAGAACGTTGCCGAAATGACTGGTCGTAAAGGACGAGTTGTTCAGTCCGATGATGGTTCGATTCAATATGAATCCAGATCGGAACAGGATGTGCCCCTTGAAACGCTTAATTTGACTGAAAAACAACGCTTCATGGACGGGGAGAAGGACGTGGCAATTATTTCAGAAGCTGCGTCCAGCGGTATTTCTCTGCAAAGCGATAGAAGAGTGCGCAATCAACGCCGACGTGTACACATCACATTAGAACTGCCGTGGTCTGCGGATCGGGCAATTCAGCAATTTGGACGAACACATCGTTCGAACCAGGTAAATGCACCTGAGTACATATTCTTGATCTCAGACTTAGCCGGAGAAAGAAGATTCGCCTCGACAGTGGCCAAACGTTTGGAATCGTTGGGAGCTCTGACCCATGGTGACCGACGTGCCACTGAAACGAGAGATCTCTCACAGTTCAATATTGATAATAAGTACGGCCGAACTGCGTTGGAAACTGTCATGAAAACGATAATGGGCTATGAGTCTCCACTTGTGCCACCACCCACCGACTATAAAGGAGATTTCTTCAAGGACATTGCCGGAGCGTTAGTTGGTGTTGGAATAATTGTTAATAGTGAATCAAATCCGGGTGTGCTTAGTCTGGATAAGGATTATAACAACATATCGAAATTCTTAAACAGAATTCTAGGAATGCCCGTAGAATTACAAAATCGTTTGTTTAAGTATTTCACCGATACACTGAATGCGATCATTAGTCAGGCCAAGAAAGGCGGACGTTTCGATTTGGGTATTTTAGGTAAGTTTATTTTCCCATTATAAATGAAATTTCATACGAAATTCAAAAACTAAGGCCCAGTTCCACACTCGATTAAGTTTCACTTAAGTGCCAAATATGGAAAACTAATGCACAATTTCACAGTGTAAACTTATCGGAATAAGTGACGCTTAAGTCTCCCATGTTGGCCACTTAAGTTCCACTTACTCAGACAGTAATACTGCGGCTAAAGTGCCGAAATGGGAAAATTAAATGCCACTTATTTTGTTAAGTGTGCCCTTAATTATAATAAGGAAGGCTTCTAATTTGTTAAGTTTAATTCTTCTTCCAGATTTGGGTGCAGCCGGCGAAAATGTGACCCGAATTAAACTGCTGAAATTTATTCGTAAGCACGCTACCGGTACTGCCCCAACTGAGTTGCATACAGTTCGTGTAGAACGGGGAATGATTTGGCAGGAGGCTCTCGACAAGTGAGTAACGTATTGAAAGAACAATCCAAAGCGTTTGTGTGGAAATATTATTTTTAGAAAATCATTTCTAATAATTTTTGTATCCTTCATCTCAAGGTATGCTGATCTTATCAGTGAAAAAGAAGGATTCTATTTATCGCATCAATTGCGAAACAACAAGCGAACGGCGATCCTTGCTACTGAAATCGAGTCTGTGATACCACCAGCACAACAGAAAAAGAAAAACGACTCCAAATCTAGCAAGAAAGATATAATGTTCCAGGTTTACCGTCCCAATACTGGTCTACAATTTCGACCAGAATCTTTGGCCGAGATCGAGAAGAAGTATAAGAAGGTAACAGTGGAGGAGGCTGAAACCCACTGGACCCAACAATATGACGCGTCGGTAAATACCTGCTCCCATGCTTATTGGAATGGCAATTGTAGAAATGTAAATATGGGCCACGAATGTGAGGTGAGTTTATTTAAATTAAAATTCTTTTTTTTATGATAATAAAGTGGTGTTTCGATTTAGGTCGGCTTGCGACAGCGTCTCTATACAGTCTTGGCTGGTTCTGTGCTCTCGGTATGGTCTCGTGTAGAGAATATACTTTCAATGCGCAGTGCGATAAATAACAAAATGCAAGTTATTCGATTGAAAACCACCGAAGGAGAAAAAATCGTGGGAACGCTTATACCAAAAACCTGCTCCGAACTACTTGTCCAAGACTTAAAGTCGGACGCTGAAAAAGTGGAGGAGACATCCTTTCAAAAGGCTTAGAGTAGTAGACATCCTTTTCCTATTAGTTTTCCTAATTTGTTAAAAAAAAAAAAAAACAAACAAACAAACAAACAATAATTGAACATAACTAATTTATGTTATTTTATTAATTCTTCATATCGCTTAATTTAACTACTTAGGGTTACATCCTAAATTAAATGTGATTTTTTTATATTAAAGAATATAAAAACTTTTGATTTTATTTTTGAACGAAATGAAAAAAAATGGAATATGTTGCTTCTTTTACGAGAATACAATGTAAGAATGTTTAAGTTTTTTTCCTTTTTTTTCTTATTTAATTTTTATACTAAGTATACAAAAAAAAAAACAAAATTATATAATATAAAACTTCAAATAACATAATATTAACTAAACTATTCATTTAAATGCAAAAAACTTTTGTTTAGTTTATTTTTAAGAACTATTGATTTATTTAATGAAAATAAAATAAATAAATTTAAAACTATGTATAAGAATTTATGTTTTGTGTTTTTAATTTTCTCTTGGAAACCGTGCAAAATTTGAAGCTACATCCCTTTTAGGTGACATCTTTTTGACCACGCCTTTTTAGGCCGAATTTATCTTGGCCACGCCTTTTTTTGATAATATTCTTTTTGACCACGCCCCCTTTAATGCTGCTCCTTTTTGGCCACACCCCCTTTAATCTATGCCCATTTTTGGCCACGCCCCTTTCAAGTCATATTTCTTTGGTCACGCCCCTTTTTGACCACGCCCCTTTGATATCGCTCCTTTTGTCACGGCCCTTTTAAGCCACAGTTATGGGCCATTTTTTGGAATTTTTTTTTATTAATTTTCCACCACAATTCTGAACGACCAATAACTGGAATTTTTCAGAATTTCGATGTGAAAAATATTTAAACAGCCTTTTTGAAGCTTGTGGTTAACGTAGAAAAATGTTTGATATGTCAAAATCACCGTTTATTGGCCAAGATTATAATAACATTCGAATTTTGAAAATTGGTTGGAAAATAGAAAATTTGTGGGTCATTTTGTCAAAAACTTGCTATTTTACCTATCTAAGCCTCTAAATCATTAAAATTGTATGGACACATATAAAAGTTTTTCATTGTTATTACTTGTGACAAATCAACCTTTCCATAGACACCTCATTTTTCATGATCGAAAAAGAATTTTCCGAGTTATAGCGGATTTTGTGCCACTGAAACGAAAATTTCTCAATTTTTCTTGCATTTACCTGTGAAATATTTCAACACCGTGATTCGCATTAATTGCGAAAAAAAAAGCTAGAGCGTGTAGGTTGGTTTGAAAGAAGAAAAAAATCGTGTGAGGAGGGGTGGGTAATTTCCACCCCTTTAGGCGGGAGGGGCAATTTAACAAAAAATTGACTTAAAATTTAAAAAAAAATATTAAAAAACAACGGTAACACTTACACAAAAATGGTATAGCTTTTTTTAAGCCAGGAATCCATTCTTTTATTTTATTTATAGGTATATCAAGTTGTTTTAATCTATAGTTTTCGAAAAATCGATTTTTAACCAAAAAAAACTAGACAAATATATTAAAAACAATTGTTTCAAACTGATTTTTTTTTTAAATTTACGGAAATAAGTACGTACTTCTTTTATTTCTAGTTTTCAATATTCTTATCTATTTTAAGTATTACGGTAAAAACTAGAAGTTTAAATGTTTTATAGTTTTTGAAAAAATTAAAAATATCTAAATCAAAAAGTAGTCTTTCTATCCACCAAAAAGTGGCCCATTATAATAATTTCTTGTCATTTATTTAGCATTTTCTTCATTTAATATTATCTCTGTAAAATTATCTTTCATTTGATACCTCATTTTTGAAGATCAACCAAGAATTTCCGAAGTTATTCATAATTTTCCAAAACACGAATCTGAACGACTGGATTTTTGCTAGATTTCGAGTTTTAGAATATTTAAAGGGATTGAAGCTTGTGGTAGACGTAGAAAATTGATATACCAAAATGACCGTATACTAGTCCAGATTATAACAAAATAAGAATTTTTTAAATTGGTTGGAAAATGGAAAATTATGGGTCATTTTATCAAAACATTTTATCAAAAACTTGCTTTTCTATCTAGCCAAACCTCTAAATCAATAAAATTGTATGAACACATATAAAAGTTTTTCATTTTTATGCTAGTAACAAATCTACCTTTCCATAGACACCTCGTTTATCAAGATCGAAGCAGAGTTTTCGAGTTAAAGCTGATTTTATGTCATTGAAACGAATATCTTTCAATTTTTCTTGCAGTTACCTGTGAAATATTCCAACACTGTGATTCACATTAAATGTGAAAAAAGCTAGAGCGTGTAGGAGATAAGAATAGTAGGTGGGTATATCTTTTAAAAATTCTTAAACTCGAAATCAGCAAAAATCCAGTCGTCGTCCAGATTCGTTGTTTTCAAAATCACGTAAAGTGACCCGAAATGATTATAACTTTAAAATATAATACCTATACAAATATATTAAAAAAAAAAATAAATTTAAAAATGTTGTCCCGTTTAGCACCCGAAATCCGAGCAATATCGAAAATTTCCCGGGCAATGACCTGGAAATTTTTCTCTCTTTTTCGATGTGTCGTTTATTCGTTGCGATTATTTTCTTCCTATGGCCTAGTACGCTGCTGAGGCGAAACGAAAATTTCCTGTGATCTCCAAACAGACAACGAAACGCTTGCGAAGACACAACGGAAAACACCCTTGGAGAGTTTCATTAATTCCAAAAACAAAATCAAACATAAACGCAAAAAATCAGAGAAACCCATGAAGTGACCCTGTTTAGATTGTGACATGCTCACTACGTAGTGAATAGTCATGTCGTGTCTACCCTCGAAATTTTTCAGTCATGTTTATCGCTGAATTCTGATGGAATATCTGTGAATTGGGACATTTGATTCGGAGCGCCATGAACCCTGAATTGAATATTAAATAAATAAGTAGTTGAAAAATATGGTAGAAATTGCAATTTTAGTAATTAAATCTACTTCAGCATCTTTGCTGTTATCAATCCACCAATTCAATATGCATTTTTTGCGCCTACCCCTGATCAATTACACATTTCTTATTTTTGTTCTCATCTACCTCACTCTTTATCGAACTACAATAAAATGAAAAAATGGTGTTAAATGGAACATTTCGGATATGAAACATGACTGCTCACTACAATCTTTATGTTTTCTTCCTGACTGTCGCCTCCCTTTCCATCTCACCGATTTCACTACGTCACTACGTAGTGGGCAGTCGTCACAATCTAAACAGGGTCAAGAAAATGATAAACAAAAAAAAACACAAATAAAACTCAAATGTCATTTTTCCGCACACAATAAATAGTCTGTATAATTAATTCAGTGCGAAAAAGGAGCGGAGACTTCTCCAAATAATCTGCTACAATTATGAATTTCGCTCTTCGAACAGCGTACTGCAAAACGAAAAGCAGAACGAAATTTTCCGTTTATGATTTCGTTGTGTCATTTTTGTATGGGATTGATTTTTCGTTTCGCATCAGCGCGTACTAGGCTTTTATTGCACTCTGTTTGACATTGATTATAGTGATACAGGGGAGAAATCAGCGCCACTCAACCATCATTTATATGTAAAACCAAATGTAGAAACATTTGTCAAAACCCTACAAATGCAAAACAATAGTAACGAATTAAATTATAACATTTTTGATTGCACAAGCATTGTCAGTTAGAAATTTTTCCACCGTTAATCAAGTTATTTAGTTTTTTAGTTACATATTATTTTATTAGATATTTTAAATGTTTCTTTTTAGTTAAAAAATATTAAGAATTTTTAGGAGAACAAATTGGGCTTTTATAATAAAAAGAAAAAAAAATACTTAATATCGCCAATAATGCGAATCACGGTGTTGGAATATTTCACAGGTAAATGCAAGAAAAATTGAGATATTTTCGTTTCATTGGCATAAAATCCGCTATAACTTGGAAAATTCTTTTTCGATCATGTCTATGGAAATGTTGATTTGTCACAAGTAATAACAATGAAAAACTTATATTTGTGTTCTTAAAATTTTATCGATTTAGAGACTTAGAGGTAAAAAGCAAGTTTTTTGACAAAATGGCCCACAAATTTTCTATTTTCCAACCAATTTTAAAAAATTCGTATGTTATCATAATCTTGGCCAATAAACGCTGACTTTCACATATCAAACATTTTTCTCCAATAACCAAAAACTTCAAAAAAGCTGTTTAAACATTCTTCAACTCGAAATTCAGAAAAATTCCAATCCAATTTTTGGTTGGAAAATTCGAAATAAAAAATTCGAAAAAATGGCCAATAAAAAAAGGGACGTGGTCAAATGAAATATGGCCTTATATGGGCGTGTCCAAAAAGGCGTGGTCAAAAAATATATAGCTTTAGAGGGGCGTGGCTTAAAAGGGGTGACCTCAAAGGTCGTGGTTAAATATAGGGTTGTGGTCATAAAGGGGCGTGATCAAAAATTCAAAGAGCCTTAAAGCGTGAATTAAAAGAGGCCTGGCTAAAAGGGTCCGTAGTCAAAAATGGATATGGTCTGAAAATAAATATTGTCAACAACGGGTGTGCCTTTACGCCCTTATCAAAAAGTGGCGTTTTCTTAAGAAGAGCATGCCTAAAATTGACATAATGTGAAGCTTTAAAAAAGCGTAGCCGCGGAACAGGGCCCGTCGGGAAAGTGATACTACAATGGTTACTGCGGCAGCTTTAATATTAGTTTTGATTTTATTACTAACGGTAAAATAGTGGTAAGGAATTAGGACAGGATATCATCCTGTGCCATTTTTCTTGAAACAACAAAATGCGGTAGGTCTGGTAAAAAGTGTCTGCAGTTTTGTTTTTCTTGTCGCTCAGTGTTACTTATTATGTGAGTATTTATTATAATTGTAAATAATCTGTAAAATTAAGATGAAATAATAAATAAATATAAACAATTATTATTAAATAAACAAGATCCATCAAACAAAGAAAAAGTAGCAGCTGAAATTTATCTGGCCCATTAGCTCAGTTGGTTAGAGCGTCGTGCTAATAACGCGAAGGTCGTGGGTTCGATCCCCCCATGGGCCAAGTAAATATTTTTTTTTTAATTTCAAAAAAATCTAAATTATAAATTAAATTATTCATGGCGATTATTGAATCCGCAGTGAGTTCAATGTTCTCTTTTCTTTGCACGAAAAATGAGTAAGGCAAAAAGAGAGCTCTGCACTGTGAAACACTCACAGCGGATCCGGTGTTACGAATTCCATAATCGACATGATTATTAATACATGTTTTCTGCGTAAGGGTACATTTATCCCTATTCTGCTATCCGATCCGATCGAATTTTTCCATTCACGTGAATTGTTCACTAAATTTGTCACAAATTATTCTTTAAAATATCCAATCTTTCGAGTTCAAGCTCTATCAATATTATATTTTTGAAGTTCTTGAGACAATCTAATTGTTAACATATTATTTTTATCGCAATTTATATGCTTTTTGGAACATTGTTTTTCCTCCGATGCATAGCAGAATACGAAAATTCATGCGAACGTTTAGCAGAATAGGGCTGATTTGAATTTCTTGAGTTAAAAATATTTTTTATCAAAAAAAAAAAACCGTTGAGTACAACCTTCAACTTTCCATAGTTTAGCCAACTGTATACCAGGAATCGCCGCACTGATACATACGTTCATATTTTTCAAATTTGAATGTACTGAAATCAAATTTTACTATGCAACCTACTGCGAAATCTACTCGATATTTAAATAAAAGTTGAAACATTCAACTTGATTTCATCTATTTTGTTGTTTTTTTAACTTTCACTACTTTTACTGACTAAGTTCTCGACATTATTCCTTTGTTGTTGTTTACTGTGCAAAATTTTACTGCGCTGTCTATAGAATTACCAATAAAACACGCCTACCACAACACCTTCATACGAACAATAACAACCTCAACAATTAAAAATTAAAAAAAATTAACAAAACCATACAAACCATGAAACTACATTTACACATTTTATTATTTACGTATACTGAAAAGTTGAAACATTCAACTTTTGTTTAAATTCTTAATTTATATTCTACTTTAATTTTTAACACGAACAACTTTTGTACGAATAACATCAACGTCAACAATTAAACATTAAAAAACATCAACAAAACCAGGATACAAAACAAGAAACTACATTTAAACTTCTTATTATTTATGTAAAATGTATATACTGAAAAGTGTCTTTATTTCCTAGCATTTGAACAAGTTTCTAAAAAAAAATATCAAGGCTCTTTGTATTCCATCTATTGTCTTAAGCCGAATGAAAAGTACCTACATACATAGCACATCACATCCATTAAAAAAAAAATATTCCAAAATTTTTTCTTTGGAGCTTAAAAAAAAATATAGCTAAGCATAGTTTGGTCAACAAAATAGTGATCGTCGTGGAAATTTTTAGCTATACGATTAGTATAAGTAGTTTTGTGCAAATAAAAATTTACTTAAAACTAATTACAATCTATTTTTTTAAAAAGAATCTCCAATTTTATATGCGGTGATTCCACTGGTAGAATAGGCTTTCCACATTCATCTGTGTATTTGGCGTAATGTAGTTCGTGAATTGTTTCAAAACCACAGGATTTAATTATTTTCTGGGAGAACATTCCAGTTGCATCTGCTTTAAGAACCTTTAGTAATTGTAATGTACAAAAATTGTAATGAGTATTGTAATTTTTGAGAACTTCAACGAAAATATATTTATTTACTTTAAATCCACAGCACTCGGCTTGGGCAATACTTCGTTTCACCAACTCTTTAGCAATACCTTGTCCACGGAATTTCGAATCTACTGATAAAATTCTCAAATCAAATAATCTATCAACTTGGAATTTTTCGAATAAATCAAATTTTAAGTTCTGACTGTAAATTAAATTGAAAATTTTCTTGAAATTCTCATCGTCACTCATGTTGATTTTTTTCAGAGATATTGCCATATCATCAGGTTGTAGAACACCATTCAATACTACTCCAGCAATCTAAAAAATAAAATATATTAAACATGTTAACTCTTCTTTTTTAACACTCTGTGAATGTCTTCAGTAATAACAAACCTCATTATCTTGAGTTACCGCCATCAAACTAAAACCATCCTTCAAAGTTGAATAACTAAGTTCTTCTAGTTCAATATGGCCTTCGCCTTTGTGACACAATCCAGCGGCTTTGTTAAGTGGCTCATCAGCGAAAAAAGTGTCTCGTAAATGTTTGATTACTTCACCAAAACGTTCCTCAGGGATTCGTGTATATTCCATGATGTTTTTAAAACTAAAAAAAGTGATATTTATAAGTAAATAAATAAAATACAAAAAAATACAAATAGATATCGCTCATTAGAAAGATCACCGTGATAACTCAAAAAATGCTGTTTCGAGATAACTGAGATTGAAAAGCTATGGAAAAACAGCAGTAGTGCCTCAAATAACGCGCTCGTGATTGAATTGAGTAAAAATATCTATGTGTTTTTTTTTTTCAGAAATAAAGTGAAAAATATTCTACGTACGATGGTGTAAAAAACTCAAAAACGAAATATTTTGAGTTGTGACGGTGTTCTTTTTAATGAACGATATTTTGAATAAAAAATATGTTAATATGCAAAAAAAAATATTAAAAATAATATATTTACAAAAACAATTGTGACGTTTTTCAAGTCTTTTTAAAAAATGCGAAATATTCAGATACTTAAATGTGTTTTTTAAAGATATTTCTTCTTTTTTATTGTTTTTTTATTATCCATGTATCTATTTTTACTTGCCAACTGTGACTTCAAAGACACGATTTTAGATGCGAATTAACATAACCATAATTTTTATCAATTGAAATTATCTTATCGCCAAATTGAATTTTCAACAAATCAAAAGTTTTTCTAGATTTAGACTGATATCATAGAATTTCCGACGGCATTCACAGTTACTCTCACTGTGGACACATTTTTTAAAGAAATAGTTACCGATAATGCCCGTTCCGCCCCGTAAAATCCCCACAAAATATTCTGTCATAAATTTTGAAATAATTTCTCTGCTAAATTTAAAATATAATCCACAATTAGATTGCACAAACTTGCTCATTTGTAGAGTCACATTGTAGTTTTAAGTCCTGAGTTGTTGAGTATTAAACCCTATATTATTTGTATAATTTTGTTTTTAGTTGCTCTATAAATGGATCAAGGGATGAAGATTTTTGGGTTGGGTTCGATATCCAGCTTTTTAGTCCCGTTTTTTTAAAATCACGGTTTTTATAAACCCGCTATTTTAAAATCCCACTTTTTATAATCCCGTTTCTTATTTTTTTTAAATGCATTTGAATTGAACGTAAAACAAACATTACAATATATCAAAATAAAGTTTCTTATTCTGAAAAAAAAAAAATAAAGAAACTCTAAACAATTAGAAGATAATACATTTTTCATTAATTATAATTAGTTCAACTGTTATTGCAGTAAATGAAAGTGTTAAATTCGTCAGGAAGAGATATAATTTTTGTGAGCATATAAAATTTTTGCAATAAGTAAATAGTCCATTGAAATGTTGAAAAAAATTGCCCGAACCTTGCATTTAGTATAGGACAAGGTTTTTTTTTTAATGTGTAGGGTGCATCAGTGTGAGTATACGGAATGATTTTCGTGGCTGTAACACCCCCCCATTTGGCCGCCATATTGAAAAGGGGGAAAGAAACCCCTTTTCACAATATCTTGAGAAATATAGGTCTGACAAAAAAAATTTAGACCAATTTTGTAGAAAATTTAATTTTCTACAATTTTGATGGGGAGACTTTTTACCGTTAAATTGAGAATAAAAAAGATATAGCCAATAATCGACGAACATTTTCAAAAGAATTTACTTTAAAGGGTTATAACTTTTTTTCTAGCAGTAACCAAGAAGTAACAATTTTTTTTATTTTTTTTTGTTTTTTTTTTTTTTTTATACAAGGTGATCGGTATAAGGTGCACCAAAAAGCTAGAGCAAGTAGGTTGGTTTAAGACAAGAAAAAAATCGTATTTTCTTTAAGTCGAGTAATTTTTGTTATTTAAAACGTACAAACAACATTGGCGCGTTTTCATGTAGTCGTTCGATAAACCCATGTTTTACTAAACTGCAGTTTAAGATCTATTAGATCCATTAATATAGATTCTTTCTAAAATCAAATTTCATTCTGTATTTATCAAAACAGAGGTTTATTGAATTATGACTTCAAATACTGGAATGACAAACCATAACAATTAAAAATGTCATAAAATTCAATTAAACCTACTTTTAACTTAGCAACAGTATAAAAATAACTATGAATACGGCCCATTATGTTATTTAGTTTAATATACAGGGTGTCCCTAAATCACCGCCTCAGAAGAAAACCATGAGTTCCTGAGGTCATTTCAAATAGAAAAACTTAAGACCGAAGATGAAAATTAATTCTATATTATTGGCATTTATAAGGAAAAAAAGAAAGCGGAACTCGAAAGAAAAAATTAGCCGAACAATTTTGTAAGAAAAAACCTGCCCGACACGACGCGACGGGCGGCGTACCTATATATGAATAGTTCTGATGATTTTTGTATTTTTTTATATTATGTTTTTATTTATAGTATGTTCTTATGTTTCCTACGAAAAAAATAATAAATAAATAAACAAAAACATAAAGTTGGCATCCATTTTGTAGGTACCAAGAAATACAAAACTATCTGCATATGCACCGATTTCATAACGCATAAAAATGTGGATGTGGTAGAAAACGGAATCAACCGAAATGCAGAACATCAATTTTCATGTTCGAAATTAGAATTCACTATTAGCATTTCGAACGAATTGTGGAACCCCTAAATTCAATTTAGCCATGTGAATTTTTTTTTAATCTCTATTTTTATAATCCCGTTTCTCAATATCCCGCTATGAGAAATTTAAAACCAATTAAATAATGAATGATCCTTCAACTTGTTAACTGCAGTAAATAATAGCTATAAAACCGTTAGCAAGAGGTAGAATTTTTTTGTGAATATTGAGATGAAGATGAAGATCGCTGCACTGCGCCGAAAGAAAAAACTGTTTAGGAAAGAATCCATAGATACATTGAATAGATTTTTCAAAGCTTTAAAAAACATTATGTAGGGCATGAATTTTTCTAGATGTGATGTGTTTTAGTTTTTTTTAAATATTTTTTATCAAAAACGGCTAAATAAGAGGGGATCTGGGCCACAAAAATAGTTGTATGAACAAAATAAAATATGTTATAAGAAGAATACCAAAAGGCAAAAACTACAGACGTGATGTTTTTTATTTTGTTTTTTGCATCTGTTAAAATTTTGTACGGTGATAACTGACAAGTATGTATACAACAAAACTTTAGACCCTTTCCACTCGGAGTTGAAAAATGATAGGTTTAAAAGAAAGACAGTAATATATCGGGATTTAGAATTCTAAACGTGATCGATTTTCTTTTTTATCCCTGATACAAATTCATTTTTTGGGCAGGTTTCCATTAGGAACAGTGAAGGAAACAACAATTTTTTTAGTGGTGAAATAGCATATAAAACGACAAAAATTTGTTTAGTGCGGAAATTGCTATTAACAAAGATATAAACAATTACAGCCCTATTAATAATCACAAAATAATTACGAAACAACACTAACACATGTTTTAACTTATAATTCTTTATTATAATAAACGTGTTTTAGCCTTAAATGACATTTGACAATGAGCGGATAACTTATCTCACCAATTTTGGTGTTCAACGAGCGGATAACTTTACCGTTGACAATTCAATTCAAAGCTGACTGATATGACAGCTAGCTTTCAAAAATGAAAGAAGGACTTGAATATTTAGTACAATTGAGGGAAGTGCTGCCTACTTTTCGGTGTTATTCAGTGAACAGATAAAATGAAGACCGAATAAGTTTATTAATATTTTATTTTATCAAACGGATAAGTCCACTATCCGTGTGTTAGATAAAACGTGTATTTACGAGCGGATGGTGTATTTTTATTAATAGGGCTGTTAAAGTTTGCACCATAGCTTCATGAAAACAGCTTAATTTACTTAGTAAATACACTGCAAAATGGTTATTTGTGAGTTTCTGTGTAGAACAATTTCCAGTTAATTAAAAACAATCATGAAACAATATAAAAGTTATAAACAATTAACAAAATTAAAGAAGTAAAAGTATGTAGATGAAATTGACAGATTAAAAATACTAACTAAAAGCAAATGTGCAATTCACCTAAAAGTATACAACACTTCTGATACAATTTTGTCAGTGAAAGTGTTTTTGCTGTCAGTTGGGTTGATATCAAGTTTTTTTTTTAATAAACAGTACTATGGGTGGCCTTCGGGGGTTCAAAGGATTAAATTTCCCTTTTTAGGGTGCGGTCCCGCTCACGCAACTCCGTTGCTCCGCTAAGGCTATGTTCACTCGCCAGGCAGGCGCCTATGTCGTCAGTTGCTATTCTTTCAATTTTTTTATAATAAACAGTACCGTAATTTTAACAACAACGATTTTTTTGACATAATGATATCAAAAGGATTGCATACTTTTAGGAAAATAGCCTTTTTCATATTTTGTTTCGTATAGTATGTAAGTTGTTTAATAGGACCTTTGCAAACTTAAATTGTTTATAACTTTGTTAATAATCATTTCCGCACAAAATAATAATTATTTTCGTGTTTTATAGCCCAGCTGGCTATAAACAGGTGGAAAAGGAAGCGAGATAGCGAGGGAATGTTTAGAGGAGATGAGAGAGAGAGAGAGGGATGGAAACGAGAGAGAATCACGATGTGAACAAGGGGGAATGAGAATGAGAGGAAGGGAAGGAAGAGAAGACAGTATGACAGGATACGAGAGAGTAGAAGGGGAAGACAGAAGAGAGCAGGAGAAGAAAAGACGGGATTTAATAATGGAATCCAGATATAACAGGTGGTATAAGGAAGGAAGTAATGACCGAGGGGATCCCGCAATATCTGAAAGCGGATGGAAGGCAGACAGAACAAAGAGAATAGCGAGAGTCAGGCTATGGAATGAGGTGAGAGAAAGATGGTACTGGAAACAAGAAGAAGAGAGAATGTGCAGAGTGTGTGAAGGTGAGCCAGAGACGTGGGAACATGTGATGGAAAGATGCAAGTCAGGTGGAGATGAAAGGAGATCAATAGGGGAAAAACTAAGGGATATAATGGACGAAGGAGGGAGGGGGGAATAATGGTTAAAGGGACTAGAGGTTGCGAGAAGGAGTAAGGAGGGACGGATGGGAGACTTGTAACCCTTAGGGGATGCAATACAACACAATACAATACAGTAGCCCAGCTGGCATCCAAAACATATTTTTTCATATTTTTATTTTAATGTTCCTAATTGAAACCTGACCCTTTTTTTTCTTTCGATCCAGCGATCTTCAGATTCATGAGTAAATATACATATATATTATATATCATTAAGATTTTGTGATCAAAAACAAATGTGTATGAAAATCAAAAACTTCACGACGAATTTCCTTCTAGTGGAGTAATTTTTATATTTTTTAAATATACGGATACGCGTTTAAATACATAAATGCAAACGCGGCTAGGTTAGGCTACGGTTAGGCCGACGGACAAAGAATAAAAAACAATTTTTTGGAATCTCTATCATCGTCATGTTCATTTTCATTTAAACCCCGAGAACATTTTTTCTGCACGAAATCACTTGCCCTGTTAAAAAGTAAAATGTACTTTCCAAAGACTTTCCGGTCGTGATTTTTTTTTTTGAAAAAATTAAATTGTTCATCATTACAAAATTAAAGAAAATTCTTATCCAGCTCAAACTTCGTTTAGAGTACAACTCACACAAAACAATTCAAACAAACTAAACAAATGATCTTCTGTCTGATGTACAGGTATATACATAAGTTATCCCAGTTAGAGAAAATTAAATGATGTATACCTTTATTACGTCCGTAAGATATCAGCTTCTTGAAAAAAAATTGTGATTGGATTTTCTGATTGGTTCGTGAAAATAGTATTGCTTGCCGATTTCTGCCGTTTAACACCAAAGACGTTTTTGTGAATAACCTTCAATAATAATGCTCTGAAAGATAAAAACAACATTTGAATCAAACCATCTGAAGATTGTGTTTGAAAAGCTTTTTTTGGCGTTTGTTTGAGTTTTTTCATTTTATTTTGTACCTACATAGTTTGATTTGAAAAATATAAATAAAAGTGATATTTATGTGGATTACCTAAAATTTATCTCAATTCAATTAAGCAAACATAGCAAGTCATTGAGACTACTTCAATGTGTATAAACATCGTTTTATCATCAATCGAAGAGACAACAATTATTAATATTGTTAGTTTAGATAAATTATGAACTTTATCGAAATTCGTAATATAAGATAAAATGTAAAATAAATATAAATAAAATTTTTTTGACGCACGTGCAGCGTTGGAACTTAAAAAAACACTCTCGAACGAGTTCGACTGGACATAATCGATTGTTCAAATCAATTTGATTTTGTTCAAGAGTTTGTTAGAACTGATGGTCGTCATAATACATATATCTACATATGTACCTATGTGAAATGGGACTTCGAAAAAAATTTACTTTAACTTTTCTCTTGTGGCGAAAAATTCTGAAGAATACTTCAGATCCATTTGTTCGTCAGATAACGCATCGACTCTATCACCTGAATTCTGCTTGTCACATTTTTTCACATTAATTTATGTATAAGACATATTTTTAAACTTTACTATCATCTTTATTTTTAGTATTGTTTTACTATTCTTTAAAATTACTTTATTGGGTTATATAGAAAGATACAACTGCTCGTATGTTTTTTTATTGTTTCAAATTTTTCTTTTCTTTATCTTATGCCGTCTTCACTATCTTTTTCATATTAATTTGATTTTTATTCGAGTTAATTAATTTTTTTTTCTAAACAGATATCTTTAAATAAAACAAATAATATTGTTTATTAAAATGGAGAATTTATTGATAACATCGTGCGTCGAATGACAAATACAATTAACTAATTATTTCGCGGCATTTGGAGTTAATTGGAGAATAATTTAGTATTTAAATTTTGTCTCATTATAGTAAATCGATTAAATTTAAAAATCTGAAACTGGAATTTTTGGAGTCGTTTAATGGCAATAATGAGTTTTTTTTAGCAATAGGTTATTGAAAAATATAGTACCTATGCATACTTATGGTGATGTTAAGTCATTTGAGCTCAAATTTGGACTTTGTGGGTTTTACCTTTCAACCGACCGATGCACGATCTGAGGAATAAAAGAAAGTAGGTCATAGATGGATTTAATGCCTGTTTGGAACTTTTCACTGAGTTTTTTTTTCTATGGGTTTTGACATTAAATTGTGAAAATTTGTGCAAATTCGCAAGAAATTTTATGTTACCAAACAGACCATTTGTTTTTTTGGTTATGCCCAGATAAGGCAAGAGCGTTTAAGCAGGAGGTGCGGCAGCAGCAACGATGTCGCAAAAAACGTTCCAATTGAATTTCAATTAAGTCAACTAAATACAAAAATAAAAACAATTATTTTCTAGTATTTTGGTTTTTTCTTCTTCGTACCTATATTATAATTAAAGATAAGGGGTCTTACAGTTTTTCTTTTTTTAAATTAAGGTCGTGTGTGAATTCAATTGAAATTGCGATTAAAGTTTATGCAAGGTCAAATTTTTTCGTTCACCCTGGCAATAAAATTTTGTGTTTTTTGAGACGTAGGGGTCGCCCTCTACTCACCCTCAAGAAGGCCTAGGTTTTTTGCTGTGGCAAGTTTAGGAAACGAATAAATTGTTAAAGTTACATGAGTCGTAAAACATTTATTTTGTTGTGGATTGCTTACTGCAAGTAGGTATAATTGTTTATTTTTGAAATAGAAATTAAAAGATCAAACAATACTTGAAAGATAATAAATAAAACTAGAAAATGGAAGCGTGCGAATTTGGTTTGATTGATTTTCAAAACTTATTAGGGGCGTTCACATTTAACGACATGTTCATCAACACGTGTCGTGTCGTTAGATTTTTGTAATGTGAACACCAGTCGAACGACTGTCGATCAAGCAAGCTCTGTAGTTCAAATTTTTTTTAAATATGTCCTGTCGAACGACCGGTGTAGTAAATGTGAACTCCAGTCGGACGACCGAAAATTTAATTTTATATCTTATTTCTATTTTTTTCGTAAGATAAAAAGAGAATAGATTGAAATGAAAGTAAAATAATAAAACAAAAGTAGAAACAAATAAAATGCGCTAGTATTGGTGAAAATAATGAAATTCTCACCATGTTTGCTCTTTAAAAATTATTTTCAAATGATGTCGGTACGGAAGTCGTTAAATGTGAACGCTTGCAAAACGACTTGGGTCGGACGACACGTCGTTGAATGTGACCCCCCCTAATGAAAACAAATTGTATGTTTCAGTTTGAATGTCAAGAACACAATTTAAAGCACTCGGGTGTTTTAAAAAAAAAGCGTAAAACCAAGTTTTTTTTTGTAAATTCTTGGGGTTGTCAAAAAAACCTGGGTCAACCCTGGGTAAAGTTTAATAAACGAAGCTATTATAGATAAATGATAACATATGACAACATCTGTCATATAGTTTAGAAATTGACGTTTCTTATTTTTGTATCTTTAAATCTTGCATAAAGTTGAATTTTATTAGCAGAAATTAAACCCCCCATTATAGAAAAGCTTAGATTCGAAGAATATGCAAGGGGTGCATACTATTTGTATTGTTCCACTGCTCATTAGTCATTACAACACGGTAAATTGTTTTATTAGTTGACTCAAAATTTTAATTGTGTTTTTATTTAATTTAAATTAATTTCAACGGTTCATTGTCTTTTAAAGAATGGAATCTGAAGGTGATAACCGTTAATCCTGGATGAAAATCATTTTGTATATAAAATTAAATGATCTTCCAAAAGAAAGTTTATTTTTTTTAATAAAAAGCAGTTACCGTTTAGAAGATGATTAATTTTTTCACTGTCTTATGACTCCAAAAGTGTCATCATCTTTATTCTGATTCTCGTTCAAATTTATTGAAAAAGAATTATACAAAATAAAAATAAAAACTATGTATGTACCTTACCTCTTAAGCTGAAATTTTTTTTAAGTTTGTCAATTCCAATTAGGATTTGAAAATTTCAAACGTCGCGGTCGATCGGAATTCAGAACATTGGTAAATCTTTTGTAAGATATGACAAGTTGATTCGCCTAAGATGCGAAGCTAAAGGACGTGTAGGTGCCAGACATTATAAAAGTGGGATCTATTTCTAAAATAAAAATACTTTGAATAGAAAATAAACTATTAAAAAAAATGACAACACCTACAATATTATATGCTATAAGCCCGTCAGGTTGTTTAAATAAAAATTTAAACAAAATTGCTTAAAATTTAATTTGGTATGATACTAAACTTAAAAAATCGATTTGATTATAATCGATTTTAGCATCATATATTTCTGATATTTTGTAAGGATGAGACTAGAGAAAGCTTATTTTTAACAGTTTATCGCCATTAAAAGTTGGTTTTTCATTAGCGTGCTTTGCGCGACTTGAAAAAAAAACTCTGGGTGTCTGAAGTTTGTCCACTGGCGATTTTGTTTCTTACAATATTTTTAAATGTAATATTATTTGAAATAATTAATATCTAGAACAAATTTAAAAATTATAACAAAATCGGTCAAACTATTAAAAAATCTACATACATGTGAATTACTCAAAAATAGGGCAGTTTAAAAAAAAACGTCAAAAGACTATTTCCGTTAGGTGTCAGTTATATAGTTTTCATTAAAACTTATCATTGTAAATTTTAATTTTTTATTTCGAGACACTTCAAAAGCAAAATCAGGGTTCATTTTGATAACAGTAAAAAGCTCTTGACTCAATTATTTTTTCTAAAGTCAAAAAAAAAAAAATTTCGTTTTGGCCAATCTTTCACATAAAATGATTTCTAAGATTTTAAAGATTAATGGTAGGGTATAGTTCAATTATTGAAATAAAGAAATTCATTTCAATTTTATTCAGCAAAAACTAATAAAAAATTCATCAGCTTTATATTGGCATCAAAATAGTTACTGATTTTGCTTTTTAAGTACCTTAAAGCTTCTAATGATGAGTTTCAATAAAAGATACATAAATGGCGCCGCAAAAACCTAGGATAGAATCGGCTAAGGTAATTGGTAATTGTCAAATATGACCAAATTAAATTTTCATTCTGTGAAATGCATTCACCAAAACTTATTTTAAACTTGGCATTATTTTGAGAGACAAGTAACAAAAGTTGTCATAAATCCAATTAATTAATTATTTGATTATTTTTATCGGTAAAATATTTTGATTTGTCTTCTTTGTCGAGGGCCTATTACAATTACTGAATTAAAATTTAAGTTCAATTTATTTTAAGCTTTTTAAGATTTAAAGAAAACGTAATAATTATAAAAAGCCAATAAAATCCAAACAAAACTCATTACTGAGTTCGTAGAAAATAACTCGAATGTAGCCGAACATTCCTATTACGTATGTCGTATATATGTAATTTTCATTTTCCACATTATGTAAATTCATTTTTCTTTATACATTGTCAATTTTACATGAAAATTACCAAAATAGCTATCAAATGAAAAATCCGCAAAAATATAATTATCATATGTGACAATCACGTTATGCATGTGGAATTTGTCTGTTGTGACTGTCAATTATCAAAAATCACCTTAGCCGATTCTTCCGCTCAAACACAGATGTTCACTTAACTTTAATCATTACAGATACACACAAATTTTAATCAAAATCGTTAGAGAAGTTTTCGTGAAAATTAAAAAAAAAAAAATTGTTGTATGCTATCCTAGAAAAAAAAATTAATTTTCCCTCTAGGCAATCATGTAAAAAATGCTCTGTATAATTAATTTTTAAACAAATAACGCAGGGACGTACACTGTACAGCCCAACGGACAGTTTGACACATCCAAATTTTTCTTGCACATTTTGTTTTTACACAAATCCAAAATTTGCCCTATATAGATAAAGCAAGTTAAATATAGGCCAAGCACGATTCTAGTTAAAAAGTGTTTACAATAAAAAAAAAGTTAGTAAATTGCTTTGAAATTGTTATAAATAGTATAGGTAAATGTAGGTATGTATATACCGATTAAATTTTGTAAAATCTCGGACGATGTTCTGTAAAACGATTCATTTTGACTTCAGTATTTATAGGTATCTCGCTCCAAATTATTAAATAAACAAATCTAAAAAATCCTGCCTCATTTTCCATAAATCGAGATTGAGATAATACCTATAATACTGGAAAAGTCAAAACTAGTCGGGGTAGTGTAGTGAGTCCAATATGAAAACCATCATTAAACATTAACTGCCTAACCAATTATTTTCATCGAGTTTTGATAACGATGATTTCGTTCATATCAACGTGTTTTCATCATGGATATTGTATACAAAAAAAAATCAATAATTAAGAAAAATATACAGAGTTTCCGGAATCCGGAAGAATGTACCTAATTGGATTACAACACTGATTGGTCTAAATGTCGAATCAAAGCATACATTGGATGCTCGTCATCATCATCATCATCATTATTCATTTTCAACAGTCCTATACATAGCTTCATCGAATAATATTTTCTGAAATTAATTAATTAATTAAATTAGGAGTATTTAAAGTCAATTTTAAACTGTTGCTGAATAAACAGTACAGTTCAATTGAATTTTCTGAGATTAATTTGTATGGTTTATCATAATATCATGTCAATATTTGGAGAAGATCGTTGCCCGATGCCGTCAATTTTTGTTTTAAAATAGAAATCAATAACGAAATATAATTTCTCTAATTTATAATCTAAAATAACATCTGTTCAGTCCTTTTAATTTTCAAAGCATTTTATTTGCGATAAATTTGCGCGGCTATAGTTAAATCTTCTTTACCCTAATAAATTAATTTTGTAGCATTTAAAATTTAAAAACTATTAAACATCTCTTAAAATTGTCCACAAAACAAACCGCTTGTCGTATAATACACCACAACAATAATTTTACTACTACGATTTTATACGCCCGCCCTCTGCCGCCAATTAAATTACAACATGTAAACAACATCATTCACCATGTGGATATCATCGTTCATCATGCACTCAAGCCCCGCGGTCTTTCCTGGCTATAAAGTGATGATGCTTCAACTCACCCACAACCACATGCAGCATTCGATGCAATTTACGCCGCTTAATGTCAACTGAGCGGTTGAGTAAAAAAACAAAAAATGTAAACAATACTTCCACGTTTCACCCTAAATACTTAACGGACACACCACATATTGCATCGCGATAGCATGCAATTCCAAAACAGGCGATAAAATATCCAATTATGAATCTGTCACAATCGGCGCGGGCGATGGAATCAATTAATCCAAGGGATGGATCTGGTAATGGCACGTTATGTGTTTTTTTTATAGCTATATAAACTCTCACACATTTGAGCAAAACAAAAAAACGAAAGTTTTCCCCCAAAAGCGGAAGGTCATCAGCCAGGTACTTTTTTTTTGCTATCTCCATCATGGGGTTTAAGTGTTTACACTTCGAATAAGTGGAAATGACATCTTCATTTAGAAGAGCTCTCGACTGTCATCATAACCACAATGGATAGTAAATAATGATGGGTGGCTTTGGTTGGTTCCGTCTTCCGTCGCAAAGTGTACAAAATTTCGTTGTCACAAAAGCACAGAACAGAAGCGGCTCCGTAGTTCGTATATGCGTGAGAGCTTTTACAAAGTGTAAATGGAAGCAGACGTCACCCTTTTATATTCGTCGCCTAAGTTGTGGTATGTATAGAAATTGAGATTATACTTTGGAATTTGTTTTCACTTTTTCTCGGAGAGCCTCGGAACTCGGTCGGATTTCTGCCCCTATTTGTCGTTTTTTCGACCGGGTTAAAGATGAAATTGTTGTTGTACTAATTGATATAGTGAGTAGTAAGGAAGAGCATCAACAAAAAAATGTACTTAAAAGGTTTTTCTATTTCATAAAGAAGTCTGGAGACGATGAGGAAGCAGGTTAATAATGATTCTTGTATAGTGGAGTCATATAATAGTATCTATATAAATAAGTACACATAAGTAGATATGTATAGTGAAAATGATTACGTGATGAAGACTGCGATATTGAAAAGTTTCCATAGAATTTAAGGAATGTAGACTTTTTTTGTGGTTTAAGTGCGTACCGTACATATACATTTTATTCTGTAATTTGGGATTTTAATAGTATGCATGTAGTTAAAAATCAAAATTCTTCCTTGACATTGAAAATATACTTCTGAAATTATATGTCAACATCATCATCTCGTTTGAAGTTATTGGCGGTTATTTTAATTTTGTTTTTATTTTTTAAATATTTATTAGCCACACCTTCTTCTTTGTTCTAGAGAAAGGATCGAAAGATAAAATTCGATTATGTTTTCAAATTGCTCTCGAGTCAGTGGAGGGTAAGTAACATTCTTTAATATACAAAGAAAAAATTATTGATACGTGAAACGGACTAGGTTTGTATATTGAATATAACTACATAGCTAATATCACATCACAAACAGGAAATGGTTGGTTGGGATAGTAGCGGAACACAGGAAATAACATCAATTTTACCCCACAAACATTGGCGCCGAGTTATATAACATAAGACCACAAGACAAAAATCCAAAATGTACCGTTATGGTAAAACAAGTTGTTATTTATATATATTTTTTCGTTTTTGCAAAAATGTTGAATTTGAAAAATTTATAGTAAAGACACAGCTTAGAGAAAATAATAAAATAGCTTTTAACGGCCTTTAAATCCTACAAAAATTGGCGTTTCGTCCCGGCGATCTCACGAAACGACAATTTTTTAGGACTTAAAGGCCGTTAAAAGCTATTTTGAATCAATAATTCAACAAAGTGCATTAAAATAGTGCTAAGTCTTCTAATTGGCTGATGTATTTCAGTAGTATAGTATATAGAATTTGTATTATTAAAAAAAAAATCTTCGAAAATAATAAAAGTTTTTCAATTTTATTTTGAGAAGAAACATTTGGTAATTCTGACACAAAGACATTATCGATTGGTTAAGCCCTGGGGCCTTATTACGTAAAATACCATCGGACGATATCGTTTTGGCAATAGCTGTCTCCATTTCCTGTTTATATGATCTGATGACTGATCTCTATAATACACTGGATAGTGGATAATCTATACTGTATAACAGTTTTTGTGAGGCAATTTTTGAAAGGGTACCGGCCACGACCTCATATCTCGCTCCATACAAACGAAAAAAGAGATTGAAGATGTTTGCCGTAATTGAGCATTTATTTGATGTCAACATGCATTGCGGGCTGCGGCTGTAAATATTGAAAAAAATAAAAGAATATCCATGTCCAGTAGCGTCCATACCGCTGGCGCCGATGTTATACTGTTATATGAGGGTACCGGCCACGACTATATTTTTGCCTCAAAAATTTTGTATGAATACACTATCCAGGGTATATAGAGATCAGTGGATGTGATAGAGAAAATTATTGCCAACACTATATCGTTCGATTGTTTTACGGCAACAGGCTCCTGAGCGTTTTCAGGCAGAATTTCCAATAAATCTTATGGCATCCTCTTTCCCTAATATGTACATCATTTAAAAATAATAATAAAATAAAATAATCCACAAAGTCGGTATTTTAAAAATTTGTTCCGAGAGTATAACAAGTGATGAGGACTATTTTGACATAAATTGAGTACAAATCCGAAAAGTCAGTTTCCAGGTGTAAAGCTTCAGATTATATTCGACAACTTAAGTAAAAAGTAACTTTGTAAATCGAATATACAACTTTCCGTTAGCAATAAATATTTGAAATAAAAATGTAATACTAACGGACAACGACGTCGTTAATTCAACATAACCTCGAAAATAACGAAAAAATGTTTTGTTAGCATTTTCATATTACAAAAAGCTACTAGTGGAAAATGTCCTTTAAAATGCTTCGAACAAATTTTTACAAGGAAATCAATTTTTCTGCAGATACTTGATAGTTAGTTTTTTAAAAACTTTCTAGAACGCTCCAGTCGATTGATATCGTTTGTCAACCTATTAGATCGCGAAAAATGCGCTTTCGAACTTTTCCAACAGAATCGGACGAAAAATCGAGGTCAAGACAAAACAATTAACATGTTAAATGCTGTGTGTGGGGCTGTCAGGGGTTGGGTTGCCCCCAACTTCCATTCTGGCCGCCGGACTTTCGACCCCTGATGCCCACACATACCTACGCGTATTAATTCCAAAAATTTTATTCCAACTATACCTATTTAAAATTTCCAGCCGCAACACTCTGGTAGTTAGTGCTGTTAATTTCTTTATATTGTTATAAATAACAATAATAATTTTTTAACAAAATTAAAAAAAAAAAAGTTTTTTCTTACTTTCACTGCTTATACCTACTAGAGTTGTGCTAATTTTCATATTTATAAATCATCAACAAAAATATAGTCGTACATATAAATTCCATATATTATGTCTCCACTGCTATTGCAAAGTGTCTCTTTGCCCCTGACTCTTTCTTTGAATTTCTATTTGAAAACCATTTTCTGAAGCATACATTATAACAAGGAGTGGATGATTCATAATCCTTTGTGAAATTTGACAGTAGTTCTCCTATATTGAAATATTTAACCAGAACTTAGCTGGGCACTACCGTGCTCTTTGATTATGGAAAAGTTCAATATGGGCGAAGGTATTGTGTGGAAACTTTTTGAAATTTGAAACTTTTCCAATTGTTCGAATACGGGAACGTAGGTACTCGGACTAAAAGAAGAAAATTCTAGTAAATGAATATGCTTATGTTTTTTTTTTTTTTGAAAGTCACTTAAGTGTTGTTGTTCATTCAAACCTTCAATTCTCAATTTTAATTTTTTGTTTTATCATACGCGGACACCTACAAATTTCTGGGTACCGTCAATGTCCGGTTATGAAAGTGTTCACTGAACAATATTTAAGAGAAATATAATTAGTGACATTATTGCTTTTAGATTAGTAAAGTGAATATTGAAAACATAAATATGTTGTACATATTATAAGCTTAAGTGCTATTTAAACAATAGATAACATAAATATAACATATGGCTTAAAATATGAAAAAAGATCAACATGAAACGTCAAAAAAGTTAACCAAAATATTTTACCTCTGCCTTGTACCTAGGCAATTGGTTTTCCAACTCATTTTTTTTTTCTGTTCCGCACTCCTTACGTTCTAAAAGAGTAAGAGACAAAGAATCATCATCTAATAGCAGCCTAACCAGTTTGAATTATAAGAATTGTTTTATTTGTTTATTTGAAAATATCAAAAACCGACCTGTTCCAAGCTTCCCTGTTAAACCGCAAGTTATAAATAGTAATGTTTCATACATTTCTGTTTGTTTTTTTACAATAAAATATCGAAATTGTGAACTCTAATTTCCATTCCCTATTGGCGTTAACCATTTTGAAATAAAACTACTATTTAAAAAACTAATTTACCTATTTACGGTACGTAGACATGAACAGGACATGAAGTAGACAACATTTATTTTCAAAATTGTTTTTGAACTGGAAATCGAATGCTTGTACAATTTTTTTCAAAGCTACCGAAGGTAAAGAAAAATAAAATGAGTGTTTTTTTTTAAGAAATGTATAGCTCTATATTTTTCGATAGTATTTATAGTAAAAAACTATCGATAAACTATCGCTGTTATGTCAAGACTACAACGCATACAGTCTGCACATCGGTTTGTATCGTTTCATCCGAAGATTTAATTTATGTTTACTGATTGAATTTTCTCACGGCTATATGAGCTACATAATTCTCAACAACATACAAACAAATACATTAACCGTTTGCACAACAAACAAAATTAATAAAAATAAAATTACAATATTACACACTTATTAACTTATAAACTTATTCAAATAATCTAAGCTCTAAAATCATTTTTGAAAATAAATACAAAACATAATAAGTACCTACCTACCCATTTAGATACAATTTCTCTTAGTCATTAAAAATAAAATAGGAACCGTTATTCTTTAACTTAAATTAAATTTCTATAATAAAGAGATATATTATTTTAAACTCCTTAAATTTTATACTCATATCGAAAATGTGTTGTTCTTTTTTTGTTAATTAACAAAAAAAACAAACTTTCCAGAACGGTGGCTACAAAGATCTTTAAGTACCTCGGTATGTACATACATATAACAATTCATTCTTGGGTAAATTCATTTAAATTATTTAATACCAACTACCCTATCTGTACATACATACATATGTATACTTATTTTATGTTTTATGACCCAGAAATATTGTATAACAATTTTGTCCAACAATAATAGGTCCCAAGTCCTGCATATCAAAATTTGTGTCCCCAGCAAATTTTACCACCCCATAAGGACTTGATTTTACAACAAAAATGAAAAAAATAATAATAATTAAATGTAACTCTTTAAAGATTTAATTAAAACACTTTCTCACTCATAATATTGCACAACGTACTTAACTCGAATAAATTAACGAAAATGCTGATATCCTTTGAAAGAACAATTCTTTCGGTTTTAATTATTGTCTTTGCTTTATAATTTTTCACTTTAAAGGCACCTTATCCTTTGACAGAGTAAATTGATTAAATTTTATTTGATTTTCTTTAAGGATCCAATTTAAATTGTTACTCCTTTTTGTTGTAGCCTTTTTCTATACTATCCTTTTAATTTTACGGTCTGGAATAATATTTTAAAAAACGTTCAGCTCTACGCGAAGATTGAATCTTAACTGAGAAGACAACATTTAATATTATAGTATACGATAGAAATCAGATGAAAAGATTCTCAGATACTATCCAGCGAGGGAGAGAATAAACAAGAGCTTTTCATCTATTAAATCATAGGTCGGGAACACACCCCCTTTATCTGATATGAGTTTCAATATCAAACTGTTGCATAAAGTTTATTTATTTTTTTTGTTTTGCTCAAGTAGCTTTGAAAGCTTTCAGCTCCTCCTTTAAGTAGAAATTCGCTTATCATCATACCACCCTTTCTGTATCTATACCTATAGAGATTTAATAACTTTTTCATACAAAATCATTATGTATAGGTATGTTCTTTTCATGCTACCTCTAATAGCCCCCAAGTTAAATCGAATATTCGCTTAAATGAATCCTAGAAGTGAGATGAAGTAGCAAATTTTATAAACGTGCAATATACTTGCTGATGTTTGGTTGAAAAATGTATTCGAGAAAGGCCGTACGCTGAGAGAAGGGATAAGTGATAAACTCTTCTAAAGTATAAAATAATATGTATAAAGAAAAATGACTAAGGACAGGACAGGACAAAATATAACAGTAATGCTTATAAATTCACGCATACTTTGAATGGCGATAAACTAAATCTATATATAACACCCCCTTTAATGATTTTTTGGCTACGTCCTTGGCAAGGAAAGTCTTCTACATCGTAATATTGGTCTTATTAAAATTCATCTCCTTTTTTCAAAAAGGGGGGAGAAAAATTTAAAGTCTGTTGCATTAAATTGAAGATGATACTTAGGGGCTGCAAAAAGGTGCTCGTTTGCATAGTATGTTCTAAAAGGAATTACCACGTTAAAGTGCATATGCAATTAGGTACGTCAAGTTTTATCCATTTAGATCCATTTAAATAAAGGTATACCTTCTTATACCTACATATATTATGTCTACGTTTGAAAACCTATTAGTGAAAAATCCTCTTTAGCCTACACGTCATTTTATTTTCCTTTTGGAATATAAAATCCATCAGAAAGCTGTGGACTCAATTTAAGTAAAATGGAAAATAAATCCTTTGATTGTAAACCAAATTTCATTATACATACATACATTTTATGTAAATACTTAATTCTATCTTATTCTTGATTCCGCTGGAAAAGATTTTTTCAGTTGGTGAAATTTTAATGGATTATTTTTAATGAGTAAAAATCCCTTACTGAAAGCTTTTATGATAAAAACGACAAGAGTAAGAAAAATGTGAAAAAGTAAAATTATAAAATTTAATTAAAACGACATAACCTTAAAAATATTGCTTAGACAGGGATTATTTGTGTTCTAAAATACCTACCTTCAATTTCGCGTTTCTAATATAGCTCTCTTATGGGTATGAGAATTTCCTTATTATTATATTAGTTTTGAATGGTTTCTTTCAGGATTGTGAAGGGGACAGAGGAGGCATGGTTTAATCTACCAACCATGTTTAATTATATCAAAAATTAAGAACTACCAACCTTTTGTTGTGTAATGCCCCCCTATTATGACGTTTACTGACTACTATACAACAGTATATATTAAAATTTACCACCAAAATAGATTGGGTACGATTGAACAAAATTCGAAATCTCTCATATCGATGGTTAAAGTCCAGAACCTCGAATGTCGTTTTTGCATGGTTTTCAGAAATTAAGAAAACCTGCCAAATTTTGGATGAGGTTTTGAATTCTGCCTTTTTCTGTAAAATGTTCAGAACAACATTGTTACACAGAAATTGCCAAAAGTTGGCTCTGATTCTGCTGATTCGATTTGATTTTTTTGGAAATTTTCGACTTACGACGTACTGCACTTTAACTTTCGATATGTTATAGGTATAAATCACACATTATTGAAATCTCCCAATATTCAAATCTAGCATCCTAAAATCTCACAAATTATAATAAATATATAATTTTGTTTCAATGTCATATTATAAATTTTGTAGTACAAGATCCGTTTAGAATTTTTAAAGATACAGATTCATTATGTTTATGTTTTTTTTTTAAATGAAAATCGATATTTTTTAACTAAACTATTTAAACTAAACCAAGATCCTGTCCTGTTGAACTACCCGCATAAAACATGTGTTGACGAGTAAGATTACTAGCAGTCATTTCTGTTCAATTGAAAATTACAAGCAAAGTACTCATGAGTGGGAAGTCCCAGTTTATGAGACCAATTTATTTTCGTGATCTTCTATTTTGTGTTCGTCTGGGTGTTTATACAAAAGATATCTTTGACACAGAAAAAATTGTGGCCCATTAGCTCAGTTGGTTAGAGCGTCGTGCTAATAACGCGAAGGTCGTGGGTTCGATCCCCCCATGGGCCAGAAATGTTTTTTTTTTTAATATTAAGTTTTCTACGAGAAAAATAATCTACATTACTCAGAGTGATTTACAAAAAGAATTCAAGTCGGTGCATTTGATTGTGGTTTCTGGGGGCATTAAGGCATTTCTCACGTTGAAAAGTGAGCAGAAATATTTATTTTTTTTAAACCAGTGCAAAACAATGATACCATTTACTTAACACGATTTATAGTTTTTTGGTAAAAATTATCAACGGGAGACTTCAACCACTCTCCGGAGGGAGAGATGAAAATAGGGGACAAAATACTATCACATGCAGAAAGAAAAAGTATATCGTCGGCTAAATACGTAAAGCTGCTAAGTCCACTTTTGGCCGAAATTGAGATATTAATGCCATTTTCCTAAGAAACACATTCTGCACACAATGGTTTAATCACTTTTGTCCAATGTATCGTAGTTGTTGCAGAATCAGTTTTTGTATGGAGCCTTATGCAATTTGTTTTTTTGCAAAAGTGGACTTCGCAGCTTTACGTATTTAGCCGACGATATGTAAAAGTATAATTTAAAAAAAATCTTACAATAGAGTATCCGTGATTTCCCGGTTTAACTAAGTTATTTATTTATTCAATGCAATTCAAATTGTATTCTATGAATGTCAGAAATGCTAATTTTATTCTATTTATTGTTTTACTCGTAGATTCTATCTATGTTCAAATCATTCCAAGAGGGTTTTCGAGCTTCCTGGTGGATTGGGAGAATTGAGCAGAAAATCAATTCTAAACCTTATGCATTTTTTTAACCTATAGAGCTCATTTCAAAATTGATGAATTTAGATTTGTAAATGTGTATCTATCATTCGGCTGCGATAAACAGACAATTTCTAATAAAAATGTAAAAAAGACTCACCCACAATATGAAGAAGCTCCATTCATCTGTCATACATTCATCCCACTAATTTGTAAAGATAATCTGGTGTACGATCCAAGTCATCTCCAGCTGGTTTTCTATAGTTCCACTGGTAGATAATCCGTACCAGAATAAATTGACTAGTAGGATATCCGCGTCAGAATCTTGGTTACCATTTTTAAGAATGTAAGATTTTCCCTAACGGGTTCAGTTGAGTGGCAGGTTCCGTCATTTTTATTCTTGAAGCCTACAAGGTAGTTATGCTGCTGATGCAAAACTTAAATTCATTTGTAGTCTCCAACGAGACAGTGAATTGCTTGCAAAAAAACAGCGGTAATTTTCAAGATATTCGGTTTTCAAAAAAATTGATACGTAATTGATGGATAACCTATAATTGAATCGTTGAGTGGAAGAACACAAGCGTCAAAAATTTAATTTTGAGCTGAAATAATAAAATTCTATACGTATTTTAACCTTCCAATCAACAAATTAATAGTTCATTCGAAGGTCAAATTCATATAAAATAAGGCTACTATATTCCTTGATTGAGTGGCAAAACAGTCCAGTAAAGAACAGAAGATCGCAGCGAATGAGTGAAAACACCAAATAATGAGGTGTCACTCAATCGCTGCGATCTTCGTTTCATTTATCACTATTCAATGTTTCATATTCAATTGTCAAGGTTAACTAGGGCGTTTTAAATAAAATATAATTAAAAATATAAAATGGACAGTAGCAGTGAAAATTACAAAATCCAAAATACGGTACCTATCTTTTTTGACCAAATATGACGGTTAGTACATTTACTTTATACACACAACGATTTTTTTTAAAGAAAGGAGTTTTGTAATTTTTAATTTTCTTTAAAACTAAAATACTGAGCCATCTGGGTTTTAAAGTTCGACTTCAAATTAAAAAGAGCATTAACTGGCCAAATAAATAAATTTTGAAAAAAACTCAGATCAAAAATTTGTTTTCAGTTCAACAGTTTTCTTCAAAATTGTTTGATAACGTTTTTTTCAAAAAGTAATTAAGGGAAGTTTGCTGAAACTACACATAACGATTTTAGTTGAACTTAATTTCTTAAGTATCACTTTATGTCATGGAAAAAGTACCCCTTAAGAATTTAAGTTCAACTTAAATCGTTATGTGTAGTATAAGCAAACGGGACTAAATGAAATAAACTGATAATATTCTAAGGTCTGTCTGATTTGTAATATTTTTTTTCCAAGTTATTTTTTTTAGGAAATTTCGACGTGATTTATACCCAATCTACACGTCTTGTTGTGTTTTGACGAATCTTATGAAAATTACTCTGTTTTGAGAGACTTTGGAGATATGTACTATCATACCTATAACATAATGGAAAACAACAAATAATGATGCTCTAAAATAGCATAATTCAATAAATGTGCATCTCTTAGTTTCTTATGATTATGACAATTAAATAATAAAAACAAATTTTAATTGAATATTTTTTGTATTCAGTAATAGAACAGTACAATTACAACGTCTTTTATGTTAAATATTTATCTTCTCAATTTGCAACTTAAAAAATTCAAATCTCATATTATTATGCCTGTTTGGTAACAAGAAATTTTCACAGTTTCCCAAAACGGGGATTTTTTCCTATGGGCTTTGATAGCAAATTGTGAAAATTTGTAAGAAATTTCACGTTGCCAAACAGACCTGTTAAACAAAAAAAACTAATTCTTTTTCCGTGGAACATTTTTTGTGTTTTTTCTTAAAAATAACTTCTTGTACATAAATGTACTTGTACTGTTCTTCCACTCACGCATTCAATTATAAGGAAATTTAAAATGTGATATTTCAGTAATTATTATTTGCATATTATTCATACATAAAATTATGTTTTATTTTTACTATTGAAAGGCGATTTGTAGAAATGTTTTTCTACAATTTAAATCCCGAATGTATGCTAACAACGCCAAATGTCAAATTCTCATACTGAACTATATCAAAGCCGGCCTTCTCAATCATGCTTTTGAATTCATCTTGACGAGGAAACTTACGAATGCTCTCAACGAGGTACTGATATGACTGCCATTGTCCTGCTAAGATTTGTCCCATCGGTGGTATTACTTGAAATGAATATTGGTCATATAACCACTGAAGAGTTTCGTTGTTGAGGTGGCTGAATTCAAGGCACAAAAATCTTCCACCTGGTTTAAGGACACGATACGCTTCTGATAACACCTGAAATGAAAACAATCATCTCTTTTGAAAATAATGCCATCAATTCAATCTAGGTACATACTTACTTTATCAATATGTGTACAGTTTCGAATTCCAAACGCAATCGTATATGCCGAGAAAGTATTGTCATCAAAGGGAAGTTCTTCAGCGTTAGCACATTTCCATTCGATTGAGATTTGATCAAGTTTTTCCTGAGTAAGCCCCAAATTATCTGCACGTACTTTGCCCACATCCAACATGTGTTGATTAATATCCGATATTGTAACATGACTCTCTCGTCTGCTAGGATTAGGTTGTTTGTCTATGTATTTCAAAAATCTAAATGCAATGTCTCCTGTGCCGCCAGCCATGTCGAGCAGACGTGCCCCACGAATCGGTCCCAAACGCTCCATAAAGATATCCTTCCATATGCGATGGATTCCCATGGACATAGCATCGTTCATAATGTCATAGGATTTGGCCACATCCTCAAATACTTTATGCACTGTAATTTATTGTATTTTAGTAAATGTTTTTATAGTATTTTAGAATTGTTTTTGTGTAAAATCAGTTTTCCTAACCTTTCTCTACTTTTTCACTTTCCTTCACAGTTTGGTAACCAAAGTGAGTAGTGCCATCTTCTGAGGAACTTCCTTGTGCTGTTTGAGCTTGATTTACGAAGTTCCGTTTAAAGTTTGATTTTAACACATTTCCTAAATTGAATTTAATTGAATTTTGTTTACTTTTGAATAGTATTCGCGGAATATTCATGTTTTTATTAATGCTGTTCGAATAATAAATGTGCAGTTATCTGTGTGGTGAAATACAAATTTGTTGACATTTGACAAAATGAAAACACAGCTAGGTTTGTTTGGTAACATTAAAATTACTGCTAATCTCTCTTCAACTAATTTTGCTTTCCCTTGGGTTTTGACAGTAAATTGTGAAAATTTTTAAGAATTTTAAAGCCGCCAAACAGGCCTTCTTTGACAGTACAGTTTACTTTAGCCAGCATTGCCAGTCATAAAAAACGCAAACTTATGCACAAAACAAATTGAACCAGCTACGAACGTTTTTCTTTTTTAGTTCAGAGCAGAGCCTGAACTGTCAAAACAAAAATTGTGTTTCTTTTTTAGCTCACGAGCTCCAATTTTGTGTTTATTTTTTCACTCTGAGCATGTTCAGAGCGTGCTCTATGAGCTCAGAATAAATTGATAGAGCAGACCGAGTTGAATAGCTGAACACAAAGAAAATGATAAACTGTGAACAAATGAAAAATTGACAGCTGGTGAAGCGTGTTTCTTTAAATAAATCTGAAATCTCAGAGCAGAGCACGCTCAGTTCAGAGATCGCTCAGAGTCACAGTACACATATTAAAGGTAATATCATTAGCGTTTTCATTTTTGTTCAGTTCTGCGCATCTGTCAAAATCGAGGTATTATGGTGGTAAAATGGTGGATTCAGTGCCCCTTTCCTTGTCTAATTTCAATATTTTGTTGTTGTTTCTAATGATGCGCGTTGAGTTCCTGTGGGCACTCGAACAGCCATTTTTAATTTTTTGACATTTCCAACTTTGACAACCTGCGCAATATATTACCTTTAATATGTGTACTGTGGCTCAGAGTATGTTCGTAGTATTCAGACTCTGTTCAGAACTCTACTCTGAACTAAAAAGAAAAACGCCCTACACCGCCGCCCTCATCGACCGAACGAGTAGTTTTCTGGCTGTAAATTTCATTTCAGTTTGAATTTGATTTTTTCTTTGTGGAACAAAAATTTTTAATTGAACTTATTTTTGGCAAGAGATTCAATTTTGCTTCGACAGATACACAACTACATGATAAACAAAGATTAAAGGTGTGCCGCCATCTCGGCACGGCAGTAACTATAATTTTTCAATTTCAAAAAGTACGTAAAAGAATCATTTTCGTAATGCTATCGATAAGGTAGTAAAAAACTCCATGGCAGCACTGTACTATATCGATAGAAAAATGTATGTCAAATCTTCGACTTCGATTTCTATTTCTGTTGTAGAATGCTGAGTAGAGTAAAGACTTCACGGTTTTCAATTTATTTCAAAAAACCGATGATGGTTAACATTTTTGTTTATTGTTAAAAAGGGAATTATTTGATTTGTCTGCCTCAGTGGCCCAGCTTGCAAAGACAAACTTTGAACTACATTTGAAGTGTGTGAATCATAAATCTATTCAAATGGATGGTGAGCATCTTGGAACAATTTTGATGTTTTCGTTACGATTAGTTTGACTATATTTTTGCCTCAAGAAATCAATGCAAACATTCCCGAAAATTTCACTGAATTACCTGGTCAAAAGCATTACAACCTAACCCACTACCATCAACGTTTCCATTGGGATTGTGGACTCTCTTGCATTCTTATGATTCTCAGCAGTGCTTCACGCAAGAAATTTCTTGCCAATTTCGATCAAATCTGCAAAGAAGAAGGTTTCGGCCACAGTACATGGACCATAGATCTGTGTTACATTTTACAAAAATTCAATGTCCAACACTTGTACCTGACCAAAACCATTGGAGTCGATCCAACCTACAGCCAACATAGTTATTACACAAAAATAATCGATAAAGATGAGAAGAGGATTACGGAAAAGTTCAAGGATGCTCAATCGCATGGGGTAGTGGTCGAGCAGAGGACGGTGCCATTTACGGAAATCATTCGTCACCTCGCTAACCGAGGCCCGGTCATAATTCTTACGAATGCGTCACTTCTACGATGTGATGTGTGTAAGAGAGACTCGTTCGAGCGGATGGGGTAAGTATAATGCTTTGTTTTCCATAATTTCGTCATTGTTTTTTTGTGTCATGTGCTTACTCATATACATACCTACTACATTTGAGAAGGATTCAAGGACGTGTTTTTCCATTTTGTTTCTCATCATTTGGCTATAAATGCGAAATTGATTTTCTTAAAGTTGTTCGTTTTTAAATAAAATTGGCAAACCCAGGCAATATGCCGGTCATTATGTGGTCCTCTGTGGATTTGATCGCACGAGAAAGAGGGTGTTCTATTTGAATCCGGAAGTCACCGATGGACGTGAGTATTTATTTTAATTTTGTTTATACCTATTCCTAGTTGTTTCTCAATTTTGTTTTTCGTCCTTAGACGTTTGTGCAACCTCAATGGATTCCATGGATAAGGCTAGAACTGCCTTCGGCACCGATGAAGACGTTATTCTTATTTTTAGTCGATAAATTTTAACTTCGATAAAATTGCATTTTAATTTAAAAAAAAACGCATTGTGATAGCAGCAACAATTTATTTTTAATTTTCCATAATTGATATATTGTCTTTAAGACTTATGCAGTTTGAAAAGAACACAGTATACTAAATTAAAAAAAATAAAATATATTTATGCAAAATTAGAATCAAAAATTGTTTAAACTTGAATATGCAAACTTTGAAGACATGATAGATGCAGAAAGTACAAAGAATTGTAATTAAGAAACAGGTTTTCCAAAAACTAATCTTATTTTATAAAGTTAAAGCAATGCATGAGACCAAATGTGAAAGCCACTTATTCGATTCTTTTCACAGAACCAGAATCGGCCCCTTGGTTACAAAGGTAATCGGCATTTACAGGCATCGTAATCGGAAACTTGTTACGAATCCCGAAAAAAAATATCGAAGTGGAAATTCTCAAATAGTCATTACGAACGAACGAATTCGGTTATAGTTTTTTTCGGGATTCGATTACGATGGAATTCATGTAAATACATACCTTCTTCTCAGTCAAGTAGAGTGCGGTTAATGAATATAATTAGTAGAGGTGATATCATACAAAAATGTAACTTGGCATTGATTTATATTTCATTCATGTCATACGTAACGTACACTTATATTAGTGTCCGAAAAGATAAATAGCAACAAAATTGCAAAAGTTCAGTTTTTTATGCATGGGATTAAAAAAATAACCTAAATATTTAGCTTGAAATTTAGATTATTAATTCATGCCTTATGTCCAACTGAGCTGGACACAATCCATGTATAACTTTATATTTTGTATTTCGCATGTTAACAAGTAAACGTATACAACGTGTACCTATCTATACGTTCGAACAAAACGTTCGAAGAGAAAAAATTGCAAAAAAAAATTTTTTTTATTTGACTGAGAGATTCGAAAATTGTTTATATAAGTTCGGTAATTCGGAATGGAAGTTTATGTATGAGATGCCTGCCTAAACCATCCTGAAATATGAATTCATTTCACGATATTCGTTAGTGCCAAGATTGAGATGTCGCACACAGGCAAAATTTCCCAAAAGCATGACCAACATTTTTTTTTTTGGTTTATTATTGCATGTCGTTGGAAAAAGCAATTTTTAGGTTCACTATTTCACTATTTTAAGTAAAATTATTTTTTTTTTAATTTTGTTAAAATACAAAATAAAAAGTGAATACAAACAAAAAATTTATTTTTTGAAGTAGTTTTAGTTATTTTCAATTTTCTTAAAAACTAGAAGACATAGCACCATCTAGTTTTTAGCTTTCGATTAAAAAATAACAAAAGCATTTAGTACTCAAGCCAAAATAGCACTTATTAACATAAGTTTTTTTTTTGTAAAATATCAGTAATATTAATAATAAGTAATATCTTGCATTGTCATTATCTTAAAAAGTCGTAATTATTTTTGATTGATTCTTAATCAGAATACTTTAAGGTAAATTTAAAGCCTAATTTCAATGCTCATTAATGCACAGAAGTCAAACTTTTCCTTTACGAAACAAATACATACTACGATTTTTTAATAGGTCCCAAAAATCATATTTTTTCGATAAATAAAAAATCTGCCCCATAGTCAAAATATCTAAATAAAAAATTATTGAAATTATTCTATTTCCTACCAGCAACAAATTCCATTAAAATTTTTGTTTTATCAAAAAGCATATAATATAATCCACTTGCTATCGCACACCAAAATTGGTCCTGAACGGACTCTCTGAATGCTACCACTTTAGACGCATCAGCTGACGAAACGGTTGCAATTTTAATAGCAGGATCAATTAGAAATTAAGCTCTTGTTAATTGTAAACAACTTTGCATTTAAAAGAAAAAGAACAAAACGATTTTAGTTTTTATAGTTTTGGCCATGTTTTTGGGAGATTTTACCTGTGTGTGTCGCAAAGTTCGTCGAAAAAGTATTGTCCGAGGCCGGATTTTACGATTTTGGCTAGGCTGGGGCATTCACAAAAGAATCTATGTGTGGTGAAATGAAGCTTGTGTAGGTGCCTACGTGCGTCAGTGATATATATTTCTATGATCTAAGTGGCCCCTTCTTCAATTCTTACCCACATTTTTTAATTATTAAAGAAGTTTTTTTTCGCAAAGTTGGATTCTTTGTGACTGGCACAGGTTGTGCAATGCACACTATTCTTTGATTTTTTATCATGTTTTTAGTTTTGAAAGCGTTAGTGGAAACTTCTTTTCCGTTTTTAGTAATTCATAACCTCTATCTCGGATACAGCAAGTTTAAGGGCAATTTGTAGTAGGTAGGTTAAATCTGTATCACGTCTTTCATAGGTTCTAATTAAATGGCGCTAATCAACCAACATTGGCTGATTAGCAATTTCCATGATTAACAACTCAAATTGGTTTCCTTGATAAAAATTTTGGTTACCATGCTCATTCGATGATTTACCAGTTGCAATAATCCTTGATTAAAGATGGCTCTAAGTTCAAGATATTTTTTTCATGATGAAAAATTCAAAAAGTGACTCACCTCATGTATTTGTGTTCGTGATTTTTTATTGTAGATGATGAGTGTTTGCGTCACAGCCAACCAGGAGGTCCCAACCGTTCTTACTTGTTGCTCCATCAAAGTCATAAAAGAAGCTTACGCCGGGGGGGGGGGGGGTGGGTTGCCGGTTAGATTTTCGATTATTTTGATATTTGGATTCCGATCTCCTTCCTTATTCTTTTTTTCGATTGTACCAGTTTTTTTTTGGATCGATTTCCTAAGATTCACCTTGAGGGGGTTCTATTCTCCATCCTTTCGCAGGTATTTCAACCACAGTGTCATTTTCGTCCGCAGGATTGACAGTCTTTGTCATGCAGGATTCAGTCATCTCTCCTCTGCCAGCTTCCACGGCTCCGTGCTAAGAATCAGTAAATTCCATGAGGTATTAAAAAAACACCTCATTAATCTTACCGACACCGCTTCTAAAGGCCGTAATGCATTCATTTGTTTCTTTATATATTCTTGTTGTTTCCTTTACTTGTGCCATTGGTGGCTTAACTTCTTTCGAAGGCAAGTCGTCGACAATTTTTATCCTCTTTGTAATCTTTTTTCCATATTTTGTTTAAATTTTAGATGGACCTCTCTGTAGTTTGTTGGTTTTCTTGGTTGTTTGATACTGCAGCTGGGTTTCTGAAGGATCAAACCTAAGCCTCTGAATATTCTAGCCAAACAAACTTATTAAATAATACAAATATTTAACGCAATTGTTCCTTACCCTTATTTAAAAAACGATTCATTTATTTTTAGTTAATTTATTCGCAACATTTTATCCAGAGAAACTTTCAAAGGAACATTCGACTTTATTTCAAAAGTTCACCGGACAAAAACTTCAAAGGAAGGTAGCAAAAGTTCTCCTCTTTTATCGCTCCCAAATTTTGATTCGACAACTATTCAAAAACATTTAGTTAAATTCACTTTAAACAAATCTTCGCCCTATGGCTAAAATAAATAATAATCACTTAAACTAATATTAAAAGAAAATGTGTACAGTCAAATAGTTTTTTTAAGACATAAATTTCGTTTTTATTTAAAGACATATTTATTTATTAAATTTCTGATTTGTTCTAATTTTTTGTTTTGTATTCTTTTTCTTTCAAGTATTTAAGAATCTAAAATTCAGGTATTCGTTTTTTTCAACAATAATTTAATCACTTCACAAAGTACGTATGTGTGTATTTTTATATTTTTTTATATTGCTCATTGCTTAAAGGCAAGGCTGTGCCTTTGATTTTTTTTTTTATTTTTTCTTAAAAAAAATTCAAATTCTATTATCAACAATATAAATAGGTATTTTGTTTAATACATTTTCTTAGTTTATTACATCATTAATATTTTGTTGTTTTTCAACTTAGATTTTTTTTATTTTTTTGTACATACTGAACTTTGTGATATAAACATTTTTTTTTTCTAATTTTAAAACAATTTATAATTATTATTAAGGCTAGACTTATGACATTATAAATAAAACTAAAATTGTCAAATTCAATAAAATTATTATTAAATAGTAGTAACATGTGAGTACTAGAGTAGAAGTAGTGACAACAATATAGTGCACTTTAATTTTGTTCGTTTTTAATGAATTATTTTACTCCTATCGACTAAGGTTGTTTATGTAAAGTGCATGAAGTTCTGTGCGTGGTGTGTTTTCAAATAGGGCGGCCCGATTTTGACCTTCGCCCTTCTTGACCCAATGACCGTATACTCGGAAAGCGCATCCATCAATAACCTGTTGGAGAATAATAAAAATAAATAATAAGTAACATATATTGCTAAAGTAGAATTTATGGTAGATATGATTTTTATAATATAAAAACAACACTGTCAAAAAACTTCTACATTTGTTTTAAGCATATGTCAGGCTTTTTTTTTTGTTGGTGAGTGGAAATCTTTCCCTACGTTTGGTTGGATTTTTTCAACTACATCAGGGATATATTTATTAAATTTAGACCAAATGCTTGCACTCAAACTGGTTGACAGATCCCGTCGGACTTAGAAGTTAAAAAAGTACGTTGGTATCAAATTACGGAACAAATATTATTTAAAATCCAAATAGAGGTTCATTCGATTCCGGGTTTTTGTAAGACACGAAAATAAATATTTTTAAAGGTTAAAACAAAATTCGGCAGCACTGTTCCAAAGACCGAACGAAAACGACACCACCTCATTGAGTATTAACATAATAGTTTCGTTCGTTTAACTTAACCCAGAGAGGGCTTTAAATATGGTTGTTGACATTAAACGCAAGAAACAAGAAGCTATGTGCTCAATAATTAAAACATAAAATGTGTTTTAAATTAGTTTTAAAAACGAATTGAAACAACATCAAGCGTTTTCCTTTTCTATTTCTATTTGTTATCTTTCAATTTTTATTTTTATTTCTATTTCAAAAATAAGCAATTACCTGCAACAAGATCCACAACAAAATAATTGCCTGACAACTCATATCACTTTGGCAGTTTATTCGTTACCTCAACTCGCCACAGCAAAAAACATAGTTCTACTTCAAGGCGAGTTCAGGGCGACCCCAGGGGCCTGTTTCACCAAACACTTTACACTTTTCACTTTGCAATTTTGGAAAAAAAATAATTTCCTGCAAAGTAAAAGTGCAAAGTGTTTCACAAAATTTGCAAAGTGCAAAGACTTTTCACTTTTCAATTTTTCAGACTATTTTTGAAAAGTGTAAAGTAAAAGTGTTTCACCAACTTTTAATAGAACTTTGCATTTGAATTCGTATTTTGCAAAGTTGCAAAGTAAATCGGATATTGTATCTATTAAGGTCAATTATGCATTGAAAAAAAAATCATTGATAGTAGGTACCAAATTAGTGTAAATGATTCAAAATGAGTCGAACAGACAAAAATAATAGAAAGTTAGCAGTATTGGAGGTGGTAAAAAATAAAAAGGTAATTTTTGAATAGTATTTTGTTGCATAAAGATTTGAGAAAAAAATTGCAAGGCTATGTCTGAAGAATTTTGTGGCCAGCAAATGGTGTTTGGGAGAAATTCATCAATGATTATATTCGATACTCGATGAACTACTCTGCAGACGGTTGCTTTGCTTATTCCGTGCAAAGATGCAACACCGTGATATCAGGCTCCATTCCCAACCCAATGTAGTGTACGCAAAAGTTGTTGCAAAGGACTTAAACACATATTCCTTTGACTGTTGAATTGTAGTTTATTTCCAATTTTAGACAAAACAAATTCGATGGTAATTTTTGTTAATCTAAAAAACTCTCTTTTGTCGAAAAATTCTTTCCGATATCGGAGTTAATTCTTAGCTTCACTACTCTTAGGTCACTTTGGTCACTATTATTTACTACTTCGTTTTCAAAATATTCTTCACAACGATTCATTTTTTTTATTATTTTAAGACAACTTTTTCAAAGAAACACTTATTTGCAAATGAAAATTTCTCTTTGCATATTTCTGAAAAACTTTTCAAAATTCTTAATATACTTTGCAAAGTTTATTTGTTTGGTGAAACAAAAAGAACAAATACTTTGCAAATAAACAAAACTTTTCACTTTGCAAAAAGAACTTTGCACTTTGCAAATTTTTGTTTGGTGAAACGTAATTTGCAAAGAGGAAAACTTTTCAATTCAATAATTTCCTCTTTGCAAATTTGCGTTTGGTGAAACAAAATTTGCAAAGTAAAAGTAAAGTAAACATGACTTTCTTATAACATTTTTGTGACATGTATTGTTGATTACTTGCCCGAAACTGCCAGATTCTACCATATTTTTTTTTTAATATGAACTTGGATAGTATTTTGGGCTTAGAATGGTAGAAATAGGTAGGTTTGTGAAGCAAAAGTTTAGAAGAAGAAATAGAGGAACGGGCATATCGAGGAAAAAGTGAAGCATTTTTCAAAATAGTGTGACTTACACAAACACAAACGCATTCACAAAGGGAATTCGTGCAGTTAGACGGCTAAATGATGAGTTGCCCAATGGAATTTTTAGCTGTTTTTTGAGGAATGTATTTTGAGATTTTAAATTGTTAAAATAGTGAAAAAGCTAAGTTAAATAAATAAACAAGTGAAATAAAAGTAAATAAAAAGTGAATATATGCAATACTTCATTGAAAAAAATATAAAACTACATGAGGTGCGGCGTTAAATCTTGTAAAAACACTTATAATTAGTAGTGTAATTTTTATTCATTTCACAGATAAGCTGTGTCTCATATTCCACATAAAGTAAGTAAAATTACTCTGCGCTACGGGCGCTCAATGGATTTGAGTGCCTTGCCATCAAAAACAAAAACTAATGCGACCCTGGACGAGAATTTCAATTTTGACAGATCGGGTTTAGCTAATTCCCATGATTTAAGCGTATTTTTATTTTCAAAAAATTTGCTTTTTTATTGCAAAACGCTACGAAATATCAATTGAAAAGTATTCTAAAATAATGTATTTGCCTAAAAAAACATCACTTCACATTACTTTATGTGAAAATATGAAACACAATCAGCCTGTGAAAAGAAAAAATTGTAAACTTCATATTATAGGTGTTTTTACACGATTTAACGCAGCACTTTATGTTGTTTTATATTTTGTTTAATAAATAATGCAAGTATTAACTGTGTTAACTTTTATTTCAATTTTTTATTTAGTATTTTCACTATTTTAACGTTTTAAAATCTCGAAACAAGCTCGAAACACTTTCCTATAGCTCGGCAAAATGACAAATCGGGTATATATTTTTTTAATTTGGTGGTGTGTGATATACACCTTTTCCTTATTTTCTTATTCTTAGAGGGGATCACTACGTTTTCCCGCGATCGTTTTCCCGTGTAACGTTTGCCCGCCGATTTGAAAGGTAGTTTTTTTTTTAATATTTCTTTTTCATATTAAGCGTTTTTTTATTTTTTTTTTATTTTCATAAAAAAAACTACCAAATGATGAAAAGAAACTTTTCATACACTCAACCTCGCACCTATCCCAAATCCTATAGTGTGCCAAGCAGCCAATGAATTTTGTTCATGCGCTGTCGATTTGTATTAAAAAAAAGTAGGAATCGGCGGGCAAACGTTACACGGGAAACTGTGTTTCGGGATATCGTTCTGCGGGAAAACGTTTTGCGGGAAAACGTACGCGGGAAAACGAGCCGCGGAGAATAAATAAATAAATAAATAAACGATTAATGTGGTAGGGCAGACAAATTTAAGTTGCATTCAAACTATGTATGTACAAACTTTAAAAAAAAAAATTTAGCTGAAATTTGGAAGTTAATGCCGATTTAATTTAAAAAGGTATTTTTTGGAAACATATACGTATATTAAATAAAAAATTAAAAAAGAAACCATCTGATTTGTTTCAACTTACCTTTCTGAGCACTTTCACCCTGTAGGGATCTCTTATAGCATCATCGACGCATAATGGTTCAGAGGTATAACGAAGCCTTCGTATTCTAATCATTGCACGAACACACAGTATTGCATACTGGAATTTCTTTTTAGCATTGAAACGACTCTGTTTTCGGAGCTATATTCAAAAACAGAATAAAAAAAAACTCAAAAATTAGTAAATTTTGTGTTGCTTTCTTAAAAAAAAGGAAGCGTTAATTTTTTTGTCTTCGATTTCAGACAAAAATTAAATGAACAGATATATGTACATAAAAGAAAACAGAAAAAAATATGGAAACGGAACACAAATCAAAAAGAATAAAAACAAAAAAGGGGAGCATAATAAGGCATGCTAAAAAAGCAAACATAAAACATCTTATCGACTCTCTGAAAAAAATAAATATTAAGTTTAAATATATATGTAAAATTTATAAATAAAAATGCACCAATAAAATATTAAGTATTTATCATTAACAATATATTATTAAAAGATTCTCATTCCGTTAGATTTTGGTTAGGTTTCTATCTGAGAGATTTAATTTATATTTTGGTTAGGTTTCTATCTGTGAGATTGAAGCGTTGCGTAGGCATAAAAGTTAACCGGGGATATTCAAATAATAAGGGAGAAAGAAAAAGGCAGAAGCGTTATGAGTTCCTTATATAAAATCCTTATTCTGCTACTCGTAAGAATCAAATCATTCGAGGTCACCTTTTTGATTCCAGAAATTGGCTGAAATGTCATTTTGGTCATTACATTATTAAATATTAACCAGTAGGTATTGAATAATTCTGTGGGAGTCTGGTAGATGAAAAAGATTCTGTACGAAAATTATTTTCAATTCGATAAATACATTTCCTTTTATATTTGATAAATACAAAATTTCGTATTTCAAAACTCTGCTTGAAATTTTGAATCATACAATTATTCTTGAATTATAAAATTTTTTAATCCAGAGTTTTGACAGAAAGTTTTAATACATGAGTTATAAAATAAACTAAAAATGATTTTTTACTTACAGACATATTTGATTTCCAAATATGTACGGGAACTTTGGACATACAGACAATTCATTTTCTTTTATTTGTTTTTGAATAATACCTCTGTTAGTTTACTTCCAAAAACTATCAATTTCTATCAATTTTTGTCCAATGACCTGCCAAATTTCTTCTTAAAAAAAATTAAAATAGACTAGAATTGATAGAAATTTGCAGTTTTGGGAAGTAAACGAACAGTCCCAATATTACTTATGATTCTGACTGATGATTCACGACGTATAGCAGAATGAGGCAATAAATTTAAGACTTAGTCAAACAGAGAGCGTTTTAAACGCCGCTATGAGATTTTCGATGGCAGAGGTAACATTGACGTGACGATGTAACCACCGTGCTAAAGGATGTCAATTAGACAGCTGTCAATGTTGTTTATAAATTAAAAAAAAAATAAATGTTATAAAGTTCAGTTAATGTTATATTTTTCCACTTAAGTCAATCGCAAATAAAATAGATCTAAATTAATTTCTATGAATTATTTTTAGATCGCCAATATACAGGGTATCCAAAAAGAGACTTACTGGATTTGAAAAAATCATAACTCAGTATTTTTTTTGTTAAGGTATTTTTCATAGAAGATTGGGAAATTTATAAACATGAAGCAGTTGCTGAAGTGCCCGCGCTGGAAGGGTTCATACAACGCGAATTAAAGCGAATCCGCACAGTGTAGGGCACCCTGTAGACAAAATGTTTATTTTAATATACATATTACAACGTAGAAGCTTAAACATAATTTGGTAAGCACACACCGTGGGTCGCATTAGTAATGAATTATGAAATTAATCTGTCAACGTTTCAAAGTCACGGTGAATTTAAAGCAAATTAAAATGCGTTGTTTGTTGCTGTTTAAATTGTGACTTTTCACTACGTCATGACGTCATGGTTAAATTGATGAGGAAGTCTTTTCCACTCACTAATTGCCCCCACAAAATCATCTAAAGTAAGTAGTGAAAGCCCACAATCTTAACAGGAATTTTGTGACAGCGACTGATTTATTGCGTTATAAAAGGTCTGGTCTGTGTTTTCAAATAAAATACGTTTAAACTATTTTAAAACATCGAAGAATGGATAATCTGGCAAGAAAGTCAACACTTAACATATTTTATGAATAAAACGTCAAAATCTAGCTTCGCTCAACAACAATCGCACTAAGCATGTTCAGAAAAATGAGATCTCGGAGATATCAGCAATCTAAGTTACTTGAACAGGATTCCTAAGCAAAATTTCTCAGTTTTGTTGTCAAATTTCTGAGGAAAAAAAAATCTAGGCTTGCCCACTTTTTGAGTGAGAAAAATCTCTGTGATCTCATTTTTCTAAACGCCAATTTTGTTTACGTTTCCGTTTAATTTAAATTTTAAATTAAATTACACATTTCAAAAGTAAATACACAATGTAGTTTATTTTACTAAAATTTCAAAAACTAAAGAAAAAAAACACCCAACTTTTTTTGACGGTTGTTAGATTTTTTGAAGACAAAACTTGGATAACAGAAATTTATGTCGTTTTCCATTGGAGGTCCAGAAGCCTACTAAAACCCTCAAAATGACTCTTTTGGATTTCAATTCAGAATCGAAACCAGAAGCCTTCTGGGCGACCAATGGAAAACGACATAAGTCATTGTGCTCTTTCGCTGCAACTCTTTTGAGTAGACAAAAAGGAATTCGTGGCAATTTGTTAAATTTTGTGAAAATTTTTAAGTATTTTCAAATTACCAAATAAAACTAATACAACACGGTGGTGACGTAAAAACGCCCTCTGTTTAACTGAGACTTTACTATTTTATTTATAATTTTATTTTTACTACCAAATATGTACGTCTTTTTTTGTTTTGTTACATTAATGTATGTATACTCACAAAGGACTTCCCAAAACAGCAACTAGTAACTCGATCAATAGCAGCATTGAAGTTAGAAAACTGTCAAATGGTAGCAAAGAAAAATTCAAAAAGGAGCTCCAATTAGTTTTTTTTTTTTTTGTTTAAGTTAGGTATGTTCTTTGTTGACAGAATTTTACTTTTTTATAATTTTGTAATTGGTATTTGGTAATGATCGGTTTTAGTTGCGTTGCCAGTCCCACAAAAAAAAGAAATTTACTTATTCCATGGGGTTTGTAAGTAAGTTTTAGTTTAACTGAACTAAGATAGTGAGACTTTCGTTCAAAGTCGGTAAAAATTTTGTTTATTTTGATTTAATCTATCTGAAAAAAATGAGGCCGTGAGATTTGACTTTGAACTGAAGTCCTTTTTATTGAAAAATATTATACAGGGTTATCAATATTGTGCTTGAGTAAATCTATTTAATTTGGTTGTAAGTACGAGGTATGTTTGGAGATAGTAAAAGGTCAACCTTTTCATCATATGGATTTAGTCTTAAATGTCGTAAATCATTTGAACAAACTACACGCCGAAAACATTGACTTGGGAAAAGCAAGAGGCAAGAATTTTCTTGGTGACAAAAAAAATTATTTATATGTATATGTATTTATTTTATATTTCGCAGATGCAAAACAAAGAAAAATGTTTTTATAGTGTATGTATAACGGTCCGTGTGTTTTATTCATTGCTGCATAGCCAGCGCAACACAAATTTGAATAAAACGATTACTCACACTATACGTTCATTTCAATAATTCAAAATTTTATCGCCAGCACAGCCGTCTTTTTTTTACTGACTTCTTTTTCGCCAGCAATAAAATTGTTTTTGTTTGCCAAGGGAAATTTTGCTGCGCTGGCTATGCAGCAATGAATAAAACACACCCGGAATTATCCATAATTTTATTTTTTTAAGCACGAAAAGAATAACCCTGTAATTTTATATTCAAAAGCTTATTTTGTATAAGTGCAAGTTTGCATTTTAAGCGAATGGAAAAGTGAACGTTATATTTTTATATTTTTTATACATATGTGCAAGTGCTAAAATCAGCAAAAATATTATTATACATAAATGCATGCAAAATAAGAATAGTTTGACAACTACTCCAAACTACAATACGTTTGGAAGCAAAAGCTGTTTTCAAAAAAGTTGTAATTTTCATTGATATTTCAATTTTATTTACAAGCGAAAATATTTCTAATAAAGTAGATTGCAATTCTTCAAAGTAAATTTATGAGCCACATATTTTAACGGTAATAGATTTTAAACTCAAAACTCTTCCCTGAACCATACACAATTCTGAATGAATTTTAATTCGCCCAAAGATTTAAAGCAAGAAACAATAATTTTTCATCGAAGTTTTCAACTCGGCGAGATACTTGGGGCGTTCAGAAAAATTAGATCTCAAGATTTTTTTTCCTCAGAATTTTGACAGCAAAACTGAGAAATTTTGCTGAAGAATCCTGTTCATGTAACTGACATTGTTGACATTGCTGAGATCTCCGAGATCATGCCTATTTAAAAAAAAAACCTTTATACAGAGTTTTTCATTGAAGAAAGTCTTATTAATTTCTGTCAGAAAAATTGACTTTTTTTGATTTTTTATCTTTTATTATTTTTTGACCTATTAGTCCAGATTTCTGACAAAAATTTATGTGTCTAATTTAATGTCTTTAATCTTATATATTTAAATTTTGTTCTTTAGTTCATTCATTGCTTAGTTTATGTATATGACAAATTAATGACAACAATAGAAATATTGTTTTTGTTTTTTTCTCTTGTATGCCTAACTAAATGAAAAAATAATACTTTCAATTGAATTCATTCAATATATAAACACTCTTACTTAGTCCACAAGAGAAAAAAAAACAAAAACAATGTTTCTATTGTTGTCACTAATTTGTCTTCTTCTTGTTTATCCATATTGGGTTTTTTCTAGTTATAGTAGTCTAATAAACTCACTAGAAAAATATAATTTGCAGTGTGTTAATGCTGCAAATGGTATTAGCTCGACTAAAATATTGCGTCTTAGAAAGGTCGACAGCATCTAACTGATGAGCCTAACTTCGTTTTTTGACTAAATGAAAAAATAATACCTTCAATTGAATTCATTTATGTATATGAATATTTTGTATATTAATAAAAGAACAATATTCGTATTTGATCCTATATAACGTCCTGTTACTGAATAACGAGGGTTATCTAAAAATCTTGAGCCTACTATAGAAACAAGTATTTTGTCGAAATGTAAAGTTCGATTTTCCAATCCTTACGAATGGGTATTTTGGTCCCTTCGGTGTTTGTCGTTGTTTTTCGTGGTCGTCCCTGATGCTTATAATCAGCATGATGGGGCAAAATCCCCGTAAACAGCTGCATCAACTCGTTTTTAATATGCGCGGATTTTTATTTCAAATAAAAAAATTTAATAAAGGGGTAATAATTAATCTGTCTATTGTTACAAAGAAAAACTGAAATCGACCTGCACATATGACTTTGAAACAATGATTTATTTAACGATCAAAATGTTTGAGACTTTCACAGAACTACTTCTTGCGAAATATATACCATTGTTGAACCATCATGGTTTTGGTGGTAAACGTCACTTTCATATTAAGGCTCAAAACCTTTTAGGCAACCCTCATGTGTTTTATTGAACGAATTATTCAATTTTATTCTTTAATTAATGCGAACCTACACCAACCACTATTAACCTTCAATATCAATTATTATGCAGAATAATTGAACGTATGAGGGCTATTGTTGCGGGTCAATCCATTTTCGCACCATTTTTTTTTATATATATTTTGAGCAAAAATATAAGCTACGTATATTTATTTTATTTTCCTCCAGATCTGAACCAGATTGGATTTGCTTACGAAAATAAATGTACATATTACAAAAACAACACAAGATCAAACTTTTGAATTTCCAAATCCATTTTGAACACAGACTCTTTTTTATTTTCAAATGGCGAAAAAAGACAACGGATACATAAAAAAGAAACAAATGAACGAAAGAGATGGGTATATACATAATGTTGTCACTGTGATCCTGGGTTGTTTTATTTTTATGATATGATCTGTCTGGATTAGATCTGGGGGAAAATAAAATACAGCTATTGTCTGGTGTAAGGACTGCATTATCAATACTTTTACATATAATTAAAAAATAATTTGTAGTTTTAAAAGCAAAAATAATGATAGTATAACAGATGTTGATGTTTTTTTATAATTTTAAAGTACATATATACATATACAACGATTAGTTTTTCGCTACAGCAAGCATTTGAAAGCATTAAAAATGATAAAGCGAAGTTTAAAAAAAATAAATCTAATTTTAGAATCGAAACAATTTAAATATTGTCTTCTATGGATATATATTATATATATTTTTTTTTTAGAACAATTATGTGCTACTACATAATATTACTTTGCAAAGATAAATATATATAGATGAAATGTAGAAAATATATGAGTTGTTTGTATTCAATAAGAAATTATACATACATAATAATATTACGAAAAAAATATTTTATTGGAGAAGAATTAAAAAAAAAATGAAAATAAAAAAAAACCTGCCTGTGTACTTTGAATTTGATTTGACGCTGGTGATTCTTCACCAATAAGATTATCATAATTCTTTTTGGTGATATACAATTTAAGAGTGTAGTTTCCATTTTGTATACTCTGCTCTTTTAACTGCTCGTAACTAGTAGGATGTCCAATTGAGCGTTCAGGTTTTGAGATCTAAAATGCAAAATTTTGTTTTTGATGGATGAAATTTCGATGATACAAAAAAAAAATTAGTGTGCTGAGTGTGTGATCATTTAAAATTTTCTTTTGGGTATACCCTAAATGCAGTTTAAAGAGAAAAAAAAATAATAAATTATAGAATAAACCAAATAAATTCCAGAGAAAGGAAGAAAATATTAGTGCTAAGAAAGAGGTCCTGAGGAACGTTTTTACAGTTTTTTGTCTGGTATTTAAAATTATTTATAAGATCGAAGTTTCTAATACATTCTTTGGTTAATTAGAAAATTCTAAAACTTGTATATATAGAGAATTAATAATTGGTAAAACGACATAGCTCCGACTTTAGTGATCTTTTTTGCAATTTTATGTGTGACACATAAATAAATTTTAAAATTGTTTGTTTATTTGTTATTGCTCTTAAAAGCATTGAGTTATACAAACTTGTTTAAACGCTACAAGAAATACTTCCCCTTTATTCCCTTCATTTTGAAATAATTAATGCTTCAATTTTCTTCATACAAATTGAAACGCCAAAGGTGATGTACGTGAAAAAGTTAAAAGTTGGTGAATTCTTGCAGCACCATCTGCAGTTGCAGCTGCGTTGCGTTGTGTTCTTAACATTGAATTTGTGTGTATTCAATATTTTGAAAGCTATTCCAGCTGCAGCTCCGTCTCTATTGTGTTCAGGCAGTTAATCAAACGCCAAGTGGACCTTAATGCCAGTTGTATAAACGTGGTTCAGTCTTTCAAGATTCAAGATTTTTTTTTGCAAATACGTCTGACAGGTTACCTTAACATGAAAATTAAACATAGGTAATTTAATTGCTTCACCAGCTACAAGCATACATATCTCCAAGATATGTTTCCACCGGTGGACACGCACAGTTTTAATTACGATAAACTGTTATAAATTGGAATTTCTCTAGTCTCGCCCCTACTTTACACAATAAATATATAGCAACACTGCCGAGACGACTGATCTTTTGATATGTTTCTGTCTCATATTCAAAGAACACTCTAAGGTAGGTTTTGATTTAGCTGGGTTAGTTAGGTTTTCCGAAGATAAAATATGTGTGTTATTAAACGTCTGTTATGAGCGCAAAATGATGAAAACATGAAAAGTATTGCATAAAGAAATGCTCACGAAAATTGAGTTGAAGTTTCGCCTAAGCATTCGTGAACTTCAGTACAGAATTGGAAAACTAAATTCCTCTTCAAATTTTAAGTTCAAATGTATATTCTTTTATAATATACACATGAACAATGAACGTTCCTTACATAAATAAATATTTTAAAAAAATAATAAACCGACAGTTCTTATTGATTCAAATTATTTCCGTTACCGAATTGTATGTATACTCAACTCGAGGAACCAAATTTTATCAAAAATAAACCACCAAAAAGGGGTTATCTATTTTATAGCGCTTATAAAATTGGAAAAAACGAAAAAGCAACAGATAGCAAGAAGCAAATATTATATTAGTGAATTCCTTATGCACAGATATGCTAGAATTTATTAAACTGCTTCAAATTAACTGGCAATCTCTGAAAGCTTTTCTGTTAGCTTTGTACAGAGATATAAAAGATATACAAAATATAAATATAAAATTAATTCTCAAAGGAGGGCCTTTAAAAATTGTATAGAAACTATAATCAATAAAATTTGAAAGATAAAACTTTAAGTCGATTAATAAAATAAAAAAAAAAAACATTCCCAGGGGAGCCAGAAATCGATTTCATTTAAATATTTCCGTTATCCTGATAGTTGAATAGAATTTTATGTACACGTCGTATTGTTTCTGAGAGCTGAATGACAACAACCATTGAATATACCGATATAAAAATAACTTGATTTTTGTAGAGGTTTTTTTTTTAATTGTTCCTAATTTATTATTAAAACCATGACTGATTTAATGATTTAAAAGCATTTCATACTAAAAAACACATCCCGGTAGACCAAGCAACTTTTGTAATACAAAAGAATATTCTTATTTATATTTTAATAGGATTGCCTTGTGACAGAATTAAGTAAAATTGTATATTAGTTTATTGAACTAGAATAGACAAACAAAATTAAAACAACGAACAGTTCTAACATACAAACATTTTTGCTATCGTCTACCAGGGTGTTTACATATAAATAAATATTTATGCTTGACAACTGTTTTTTTATTTTAAGGAAATATAAAACAATAAATGGAAACAAACATATTTTTTTCAGTGTAAAGATCTTTTTAACACCGACTGAAAAGTCTTTAAAAGATATTTTTATGATTACTGTTCAAACGAATCAGAAAACTTTTTATGATGTGAATTTTTAGCATATGTGGCTCTTTTAGATGTCTTTGAAGCACAACCAGTTTCCACACACACTGGGGTCCCAAACATCGATTTGAATTTTTAAAAACTGATAAGTCAGACAGAAACGTATTTTTGTTGTCAGATGACTAATTTTTGTTTAGTCTGATTTTCTGCCAAAAATATTTATCTTCTTTTTCTGGTCATTTTCGATAGTTTAAGTTGTTTTTTTCACTAAAATCTCAAAATTCAGAAATTGATAAATTATTCAAATCAAATTGGTGGCTGCCTCCTGGCGATTATACTATCAGCATGCTTATACTTAATAAGTGAATAATATTGTATTCAGTAAATATATTGAAACTTGAATATCATGCAAACCGATAAAATTTAAGTCCAAGACATGCAAGCGTTATCTCCCTCAGATATATATTTGCTATTTCAATTTCGTTCTTTGTTCTTCATGTTCTTAAGAATTTAAGTTTAGTAGTTAGCGTTTTTGAAAAATGCAAAACAATATTGGATTAGTTAAAAAAAAATAAGTATAAAAAACGCATCTACAGGAAAACCAAAGACGAACAAAAAAAAACGATCACGTGTGACCATGAGAGTTTTGCAAAACAAAACTTAACAAACACAAATTATTAAAAAAAAAGAGAGACCGATAAAATTAAACTTAATGAAAATATGATTTAAATTAAAAGAAAAAATTAATGATAACAAAATAAAAAAAATATGTGTAAAATGAGAAACAATCACTCGTCTTTTAATATCGAAACAGTGTTTTGTCCAGAAACGGATCGTTACCAGTGCAATTTCCGTGATACGACTCATTCTCCTCGACTTGTATGAGAGGCTGCGTTTAATTCCATCGATATTTTGCTCAAATAGCTAGTATTTGATAGTTTTTTTTACATATTTTTATTTACATATGTTTTTTTTTTTAATGATTAGTTTTAATATCGATTTTTGTTTTTTGTAGATCGTCATATAAAAATAATAATAGAAAAAGTAGAAGATAAGAAAATAAATAAATAAATAGAATATGAAAAAATATGATCATAGTCGTAAAATTAAACAATCCTCAATTTGTATGTTTGTCGATGCTGTTTTATAAATAAAATGACAAACTAAAATTACTAAAAAAAACTAAATTCTAAACAAAAAAGCAATCTATGCAAAATAAAATATATTTAATGACAAAAAAAATAAGTTGACCTCTTTCAAAAGAATAGGAGAAAATAAAAAAGAAATAAGGTAAGAAATAGGTTAAAGAAAAAAGATAATATTCTTTCTAACTTGAAAAGTAACAAAACAAAAATAAAATAATAATAAAAACAAAGTGCTCGGGTGCAAAAACAAACGAATGCTTACGATTTGGTTGAAGAATGGATGTCTTAATACTTCCTTGACTGTTATCCTTTGAGATGGATCGACGACTAGACACTTTCTAATGAGGTCCTTTGGATCTTCTGTAAAGTAGAATAAACCAAAAATCAAATTAGAGAATATTTAAATTGAATAACGAAATTATAAGAAAAGTAAACAATGTTATTTAATGATAATAGGAGTTGATACAGAACGAATGATCATTTTGAATCGATCTGACGTAACTTGCCAAGGCGAAGTAAAATACTATTTGGTGAAAATAGTTGGCAGAAAATTGTCATATGGTCAAAATCGATTTATGACTTCCATGTTTTCGATACTAGAAATATTGAGAATTCTTGCTTATTTATTAAGTCTCATTGATAGTCCTGTTTGGAATGAAAAAGGCTCGACTGATTTTTTCTTTATTGTGTTTCAAGTGTTTCGTTAGTTGAAGTTCCGAAATTCTGTATTTCGAGTTCAAAGCTCTGTGCATTTATGTGAATTTCTACACAAAAACCTGTCAAAGTTCATATTATAAAAAAAAATGCACATAGTTTCAAAATAAAGGAACACACCTATTATTTTGAAGTTTTTAAGAGAATCTAAAAATTTGTTTTTATCGCAATTTATATGCTTTTGGGAATATTCCTTCCGATAGCAGAATACGAAAATTCATGCGAACGTTTAGCAGAATAGGGCTGTATATGGAATCCAATTATTAACTTGTTCTTGAAACAAATAAAAATGTAATCTTCTTACCTGATATGTCCACCCATTCGGGCGATGTAAAGCTATATTTTCCCTCCATGATATTGCGCAGCATTACCATTTGTTTTCTATGCCAAAAAGGAGGGCATCCTACCAGCAGGGTAAACATTATAACACCACACGCCCAACTATGTTAAATTAAAAAACAAAACAAAAATTAATATATTTTAAAGGTTAAATGAAAATTTTATATTTATGTAAATGATATCTTACATATCAACTTCTTGTGAGTAACCAGGCGAACCTTCAAACATATTACATCTTAACGTTTCTGGTGCTAAATAGCCCGGTGTACCGCATAGATCTGTAAAAAATAAACAAATTTTTTCTTTCTTTCTTTCTTGGAAAAAATAGTTTACTTTCTAACCGTTTAATTTTTCGCCTTCTTTTAATTGACGGGCAAAGCCAAAATCTGTGATTTTCACATTATGATTCTCGTCCAGCAGAATATTTTCTGGCTTTAAGTCTCTATGGACAATATTTTTACCATGTATGTACTCGACGCCTTCGAAAATTTGTCTAAAAAAAAAGGTTATCAAGTGAATTATTATTAGTATTATAAAGAATAAGTATTTTGAAGATCTTACCTCATTATGGTTCTAGTCTTTTTTTCTGATAGCGTTACAACTGTTGTTAAGTAATCGAAAAGTTCACCCTTTGGACAGAGTTCAAATACTAAAAATACGAATGCATCCGATTCGAAAACATCTTGTAAATCAACTGAAATTAATGATAAAGAAAGTTTAGTGTTGAAATGATTTGATTGATACAAAATTTAAAATATATACACTTCGAATCATTTCATTTAAAATAAAAAGAATTTGATACATCAGTACAATAAATCGACGATTAAAGTACAGAACCTCGTGTAAGTTGTTTTTGCATGTTTTTCAGAAATCAAAAATAACTTGCCAAGTTTTGTATAACGGTCTATAGTAAGAGGTTTTGAATTTTGTATTTTCTGTAAAATGTAAAAACAACATTGTTTAGCTGAAATTGACAAAGGGTGGCTCTGATTATGCTGATTAGTTATATTTTATTAAATATTTTTCGACTTACGAGGTCCTACACTTTAAATATATTATTAAATATATTTTACTTAATTTTTTAAAATTCTTTTTTGATTTTCATGACTCATGATTCTAAGTTTAAGTAAAAAAGGAAGACTTACTTATATATGGATGACCCATAACTTGTCTTAATATGGATATTTCTTGCCTAGTGGCTTCTAACATATGCAGGGGATTTAATTCACCAGCTTCTGTTGCACCACCTAGATCAATGATTTTAGCAGCAAACTCTTTTCCGGTTTCCTTTTCAATACATCTTCGAACTGTTGAACTGATACCTCTGAAAAATTAAAAAAAAATATAACAAGTTGAAAAAAACAATTAAATCGAATTTGATGTTTAAAAAATTTAACATTATCACAAAACGTGTGCAGACTACCCAATAATACTCTTTGGTGACAACAGAGTTCTTATTGATAGTAGTATAATGTCGTTAAGATTTGGTAGGTAGTACTTAAAGTGATTTAGCAGTTTTTTTTTAAAATATGATATTTTAATTCGTGAATTAATTCTTTATCAACATTTAATTAGGAAATAATTAAGCAGTTTTTCATTAAGAGCGGTTTAGAAGTTTTGAAGGATAATGTACAATGGAAAAAGACCATAAGATACCGAATATTTCTTTTGGGCAAGGCTTTCGTTTCAAAACGTTTAGACTGAAGCTAAAGCATTGATACCAACATCCACTTTGAGAAGCTGACCGATGTTTTCTATTACCAAAAGTAGACCATGCATCGGAAACAACAGTATCGATAACTTTATAGAAAATAATTTGTTCTCATTACTTAATTTTTTTTGTTAATTTTATGTTTTGTACAGTACAGATTGTTACTGTAAAACTTAGCATGTGACACAAATCAAATATCACTCCATTACAATTAAATTGCTGCATTGTAAAATATAGAATGCTTTTTAATCTATACCTAATATTTGTTCACCATTTTTTTTTTAAAGAATAATTGTAAAACAACGTATACGTAATTAATGCGAAATTTCAAATGCACTTGACATTGCAATGATCTTGACAGTGAATTAAACTCATTGTTACGATAAACATATATGTATGTATATTAAATTAACACAAACAAAACGTGTAATTTTGTTCATTTTGTTACTCCTGCACATTCACTTTATCTTACAAAAATATGATCATAAAAAGCAACTATCTTTGATAAGAAGAATTAAAACAATTAAAATGTAATCCACAAAGAAAGTGATTAATATGATTTTATATTATCTTGAAGGATTTATTTTGAGCCAGTGCAGGTGTTGTCGGAAAGGTGATTGAAAAAATAAATATTTACTTATTCGTCATGTAAATGTTTTTATTCCCTAAATAGAAACCTACTTAATTCTTTCATTCCTAACAAATACAGGCTAATAAAGAATTCCCGAAATTCTATTTGATCGCTTTACAATTTATATAAGATTAGTAAAACTCCTGATGCGAAAACAAAATTTGTCTGTCATCTTCAACAAAACACATTTTAGTCGTCAATATACGAGGCTTGAGTGTCACTTGTTCAGATAATGGTGTACTATGAAACTGGGCTTAAGAATACAAATTTAAAATCGATTTTCTACTAAAGGTGGTTTAGAAAACTTAAAAATAACATGTAACTATTCAGCGGAAGCGTAGTGTTGGTACAAACCAAAGCCACACTTACTGATAAAAATTCACCAAAATATATTTGTATTTTTTCTCATTTAACTGAATCAGGGTTTGGATAATAAATTTAACTTTTATATTTCTGTCCATCTGATGTGAGACTTTTCAGTTATTTATTAAGGAAATGTAACTGTTAGTTTGTACATACTACTCAAAGATTTATGGAAATTTTTTTCTGCTGATTGTATGAATTTATATCTGCTTAATTAATTATTATTTGTATAAAATTTCCGTGTTGGACTGAAAATAATAAAACGATTTTTTTTAAATAATAACATTTATTTTGTATATATGTACATATAAAAAATTGTATTGAATTAAAGGAATACTTGCTTCTTTCTTATTAAATATTTAGGTTTTCTTATTAAATATTTAAGTTTTAAGAAAAATAAAACAAACAACAATGTTACTAAAACAGCAACCACTTAGCAGGACAACTATTTAAGAACTACTTTTCAATTCAGTTTGTAAATTTAATGAAATTTTATATCTAAGTGCTGTTTGTACCCAACGAAGAAGAAGCTCCACACAATTATTTTCCATTAATTGAAATCTCGTTTAAAGGGGTTTTAAGGGGACACAACAAAATCACTTTTATTGAAGAAGAAATACTGGGCCTTGGCATTTACTCGTAAAATATTATAATTAAATCTTTGAAAAAAAATCATCCTTACAGAAATTGTTGAATCAAATATTTTTATTTCATTTAGCCTAGATATGTAGATATATGTAAGTTAGCCTTGATAAATGACTTTATTAGAAATTGAAAACTAACAATTTTTTTTTAAATAAATGCACTTACATTAAAGTTTCTATGCATAAATAACTAAGTCAGTTTTAAATCGGAACCATTCATTTGATGATTCCAATGCTTTTATAAGTAGTAATTGAAAATACAAAAAAAAAGAAATGCTGAAGATTATCAGTTTTAGCTAGTTTTAACAAACGAGCCTCTACAAGCGTTACGTATAAGAAAAAATATCAGCAGTCTTAAGCAGAACTGTATGAATAAAAAGTAGAGTATTCTTTTTAATGAGCTTTAATTAGGTCGTTTAAATGAAATGATTCCAAGGAAAGGAAGAGGTATTAAAAAACTTTTTTTTTATTTTAGATGAAATGTATTTAACTGATTTAACTGTACGTTCACTTTTTGAGTGAGAAAAATTTCTGAAATCTCATTTTTCGGAACGCCCATAAGATCGTTTTCTTTCTACCACAGAGATTAACAAGACGACATTGGAATTTCGAGAAAATTAATATTCTTTATAAAATTTGATAATAAATAACGTTAAATTTGCATTATAAATATTAACAAATGGAAATTACACACTAAACAGGAACATCTGGTAATTTTTGTAATAATCTCAAATGAAATCATTTTAATTAAAAAAAACTGAAAATGTATTAAAAATTGTGTATTTCTTGGAAATTATATGGCACTTGTTGACAAAAATACAAGTTTCTTAGTAGAATATTCAATTAAAGAAATTTAGTTTTTTAGTGTACATTAAAGAAGGATTTTTTTGTTTAATCGCTTCAGCTTTATTTACAGTTGTATCAAATTTGGGATTAATAATAAAAATTTACGAGATGTCCCTGTTTAGCGCGTATTTTCCATTTATTAATATTTATTACACTATATTATTATACTTCGTTTATTATCAAATTTAATGATATTATTTTTTTTTCTACTTCAATTCAGTATTAGTTACGATTCTTTTGAATTTGGGATTTATAAAAAAAATTACGAGATGATCCAATTTTGTGTATTTTCCATTTGATAATATTTATAATAAGGGGATTCACGCAACGTCGCGTCGTAAGTTTACCAATTGTGTAAAATGATAAGTTTACACAAAAGTTTGCGTAAACGCCCTTTTAATTCATTTGGTTAAATGCGGTTTAATTGAATCAGCTGTTCGCTAAACGTCAAATATGAAGCTCCAAAATATGTATACAAATAAGCGTGTTCAGATTTCGAAATTATTTTTAAATGTAGAACCTCTCCCAAACTACCTAACTTGAAATCGGAGCAGAATGTCTCGGAACGCAAAGAAAATGTAAGGTACACGAAAAAACAGGTTTTTTTTAAGTCTTACGGGAATTATATGAGAAAACGATTTCGGGGTTAAATGTAGAAATGTAATAGTCGCAAACTCTTGGCACTGATCGAACGAAAATGAGCGAAATGGCACGCCCTTAATGGTGCAGGATATCTACTTTTCCTTCAGTTTATTTCACTTTCGTTTTCGGCAGTAAAAGTTGTCCTGAGCTCAACACAACTGAAATTTGATGAAAGAAGAATAAAAAGAATAAAATGGTTCTTTTCACTTCGATGGCAATTCGGAAACCATAACAAATACAAGTAAAAGCATTTACTTTTGTATATCCATATGGCCCATTATATGGATTTGTGTAAATAAACAATGCTGATCAATAGTCAGAAAATGTGCAGGTCCTAATTATTTTTTTTTTGTATAAACAACGTTTTTATTCACAACTTTCATCGCCAACTAACCTCAATGCGATAGTTACAGAACACGGGCAGAGTTTTTTTTAGTTCTCTGAGATACCTAATTATCATATTTCTGAACACGCCTTATTCTAAAAGTCACAATGACGTTTGGTTAAGTTTACCAAAAAATTTGGATAATTTTATCCAGCAAAATCCTTGGAGAATTTTAACCAAATTGTGTAAATCATTTCTCATACAAAATTTTACAGTTCATTTACCAAATGGTAAACTTAACCAAATGGTAAACTTATCCAGTGTTTTACATCATTGCGTGAATACCCTTAATGAAAATTATACTTTGTTTATTATCAAATTTAATACAGAATACAAAGTTACGATGGAAATAAATTTTTTTGCTTTTGTTCAAGGCGTTCGTTCGTGCACTTTCGGACAGTTTCACTTCTCTCTGCGAGAATTTCATCACCATCCCTCGAAATTTGACAGATTGCAAATTCTAGTCCAGAAAGTACCCGAATAAACCTATTTCTGTCTTGCGGATAGTTTCACTTCTCTCTGAAAGAATTTCATCCCCATTCCTCGAAAGTTGCCAGATGGCAAATTTTAGTCCAGAAAATATATCCGAACAAATCAATTTCTGACCGACGAAATTTATGTGTCAAAAAGGGTAAATAATTTAGTCTTCCACGAATTTTACTCTTGCATCGATAAAATTAGTCGTGGAACGATGAAAATTGAAACAAATCAATGAGTTTTGAACGTAGAGAGTTACAGAACGTAGGCACAGAATCGGATTGTTAAAAATGTAGTTTTGATTAGTTTGGGACTAGTACGCGAACGAACCCTATGACTTTTATAATTATGAATGTTCAGTAATATAATAAATAAAATATTTTAGAAAAGTTAACAAAAAAAAAACTGTATCCCTGTTCTGCAACTATTACATCATGATAAGTTGTTTATTAACGTTGTGAATTGAAATGAAGTTCAATAAATATATTTTTGAATTATTGTTATGAATTTATAAAAACCAAATAATCCTAGACGTTTAACTAACAACTTATTCAATTAAACAAAAATTAATCCAAATGATTAAATGAATGGGCGTTCGTGCTATCTTTTGGGTAAACTTGTCATTTTACACAATATCGCTAAACGTTGTATGAATACCCTTACTAGAAAAGAAGTATCGACAGAGAAAAAACTTTTTTTTTTAAATTAAAGACAGAACTATACATTATAAATACTTACAAATTGTTTTTTTATTAACAAATCGCTTTGTAGTAACAATGCAACAAACATTTATTAATTTACTCTCACTTTTCTTTTCTTATTTTGAAATAAATAAATATAACTTGACTGCAATTTCTAGACAACGAACGATTACCATCAAAATCAATCGATACAAAAAAGATTAAGATTAATTAATTAGTCCCGTTCAGAGTAATTTATATTTTTGTTGACTCCAGTTTTTTTTTTTTGCAAGGAGGACACTGCAGCAACACCAAACCAAATAACACTAGTTTAGTCAAACCATTTCAGCAACTTAGATAAACAATATTTACGTGCGTACAACTCGCGTGCACAGTTAAGCTCACTTATGCAAATGAAATTAAAATAAAGAACCCAACTAGGTCGCTTCTATTCGTATGTATTCGGAATCAAAGAAATCAATCAATGTTAGTTAATAAGGTCGAAAATCATTTTTAAAAAGATAAAATTTACTAAACTTTATTTTAAAAATAATGGCGCGAAATTGTAAAAGATTAAGTACAATGTTAAGGCATTTTAAATATGATACAAAATAATATTTTTTAGTATGATGTTAAGTTAAAAATAGGATTTAACAAATTTTAAACCAGTTAGAATCGTGATATACCTATTTTAAATATTTTATTAAATTTAAAATCACCAATTCCCTTTTTTAACTTTTTAGTATTATATCAACTTCAACTAATCAAGATTTGACATTTCTTAAACGTCAAATTAACAGTTGGGGTTTTTCTAGAAAACAAATTATTTTATTTTGGTTACAACGAAATCGACATGATTGAAAGAAATATTCAGTGAATTTTCGATTATACATAATCAAAATTGTGCGTTCTTTTAAAAGATACGACAATAACCATACGAACATAATGTTGGTTGAAATGAATTTAACAATAATATTGGTTTAAAATTAACAAACGCCTTATTTCACTCATGATATGAACATTTTGCATCAAATTACAGCTGTCAAGTACCGCAAACACAATGAACGGGTTCAACACATGATGATGTACATCAAAATTCCTATTTCTGAATTTTTCAACCATCTGTTAGATAAATATAATGGCGTTTTTTATTGGTAATTCGGAAGAGAAATGCCAACACATTTATCGATTCTGAAGTGTAAGTGCTTCTGCTTTCGATTCTGAATTCAAGTCCAGGAGCATTTCCTCTTCTATCGAAAAGAAGAACTGTCATTTTGTGGGGTTCAGAAGGCTTATGGGTGACCAATCGAAAATGCCATAAAAGTCATCTAACTTTGTATGAAAACTGCTTAATCAGAAGCCAAAAAAAAAATCAGAAATCTGAATTTTCAGATGTAAATTGTCATGTGGTATCTCAACCTGGCCAAAGTCCTTTGAATGGCAGAAAAAATTCAAAGTCAAGTCAAAGGAATTGGAAATTAGTTAGATAAACTGCGACTGTACTTTCTAGTAAATCTTTAACATTAATCTTTAAATGAAACCAGAACGCTATAAATACTGCTATAAAACAAAATTAACAATTTAATTGATTTCATTGTTTCGGATTTGATGAGCTTACGTATGTAGTTCCTCCTTTATCGATTCGGACAAAAGATCAATGAAACAATTGATTTAAAATTGTAATTTGAAGATGCATTTTTTTTTTCTTTTACGTTATCTCGATGTGACGTTATTTTTCACAACGATTGGTGCTTTTTATGGTATCAATGTCTGAACCAAAAATACAGTTTCATTTTTTCTATACAAATTGGTCTACACTAGCCTTTGTTCATTTTAGAGCGAAGCGTCCTTTAGCTCCTTAAATTCATTTTGTATGGTTGATCTTAAAAGATTAACACCTGAAAGCAAGTCGAATTTGAGTGTAATTTGAATGAATGACATTTTGTTGACTATTTTAGTGTTTCATTGCATAGGACAACAAAATTCAGAATACGTTAAATGCTTAGTTGACAAAAAATTTAAATAAAATAATGAGAGTTATGAGAAAAATATATTATTTTAAGAGCTTAAAAAATTATCTCTTCAATTCTTTCGGACTTATAAGGGAGGTGTCCTGTAGCTCATTCATTTTTCATAGACGATCTGTCTGAAAATTTTAAAAGCAAGTCGTATTTAAGTGAATTTTGACTAACAAAATTCTTTCTGTGAATATCAGAATACATTTGTTGCCTAATTGACCAAATACAATTTAAATAAAATAGTGAGAGCTATATAAGAGAAAAATAAATTATTTCTTCAATTCATTCAGACTTGGTTCTTTTCCCATAGAGCCCTCGATTTTAAGCGTGTATATCTAATTACACATGAAGTAAAAATTTTGTAACATGATTAAACGTGTATGTTCTTAATACACGTGTAATTATAAAAGGGGCCTTTTTTATAGCTGACAGAGGCGAAGCGATTTAAAGATATTTTTACAGTTTAAAGGACAATTTTTAGGTTATATTTGATATTATGTTACACCAAGAAAGAAATATTTTCCAAAACACTAATAACGGCATTGTAACTCTTTTTTCAACGTCTTATATGTACCACAAACCGTTGTAAGTACGATTTAAAAGTAATTACACGTGTATTGCAAAACTCTGATTTAAAAGTAATTACACGTGTAAATATATATACACATGTTCATACACGAATAATTTAATTACACGTGTAACACGGGTAAGTATATGTTTACACGTGCTCTTCTGTCCTTCAAAATGATAGAAGATAAAATGATATAGAAGATAAACTACAAGGTTCGAAGAGCGATAAAATATGATTCGCTTTCTCGTGAAAAATTCAAAAGGGAATTTTATTTTTGATTCGATCGCGAATCTTATTATTTGGTTCCTTTAAAATAAAATTCGTTTTCATGATCGAATCAAATCTGTTGAAATCTGTAAAATATGGTTCTTTCCCGAATTTATCACGTGGGTACTATTGAAGATCCATTCATGAACCGTTCAAATAATAAAAAAAATGGCAATGTGATTTTTTCAAAATTTATGACTTTTTCCAAAAAAAATTGGAATTATTTAAAAAAAACTTTATTATTTTCAAAATTGACAATATTTTTCAAAATTTTTTGACTTTATCCAAATTTGTTTTCCTTTTTTTTTAAACTTTTCATATTTTTCAAAAAATTTTCAGTTTTTTTAAATGTTTCACTTCGAAATTTTTCATTTTTTCAAATTGTTTGAATTTTTTCAAAATTTTTCACTTCATAACAGAACTGAATGGATCTTTATGAAGAATGATTTGTTAAAAGGTCTTTTTCGGATCCTTATCGCGAGCGAACTACCTATATTCTACCTGAATTTTATTTTTCCGATCTCTCACGAGAGAGGCAGAAACAAAAATTAGATTTAGTTTGTTCGTGAGAGAACTATACATATTTATTGATAGAAAATTGCATCGTTCGCAAACTATATTTTTTATAGTTCGTGAGAAAATTGATAAAGAATGATAAAGGTCCGTATTTTATGATTCGCGAGCGATATTTTACGAACCCTGATAAAATAGCCCAGCAATCTATTCTAGGTATCATCGTAATTTTTTTTTTAGAATCCATATAACTTGCTCTTATAATGTAGAACTTTTATCGTAAGTTAGTTATTTATAAAAAGAAAGCGAAAGTGATTTGTGAGAACTTGTCAACCTTCCTTTATAGTCAAATTTCCTTCTTAGATATAATTCTACTAATACTATGTACATATTTATTTTTAGTGTGAGAAAAATTAACAAGTCTTGTATATGTTTCCTATATACTTATTCGTATGCAAGCAAACACTAACCTGCTTTATTTAAACTCACTTAACAAACAATAATAATAATTAAACACTAATGACGTCCTATAGACCTTGACCTATAATTAATAGTGCCAAATCGAATATTTTGTATTTTTAATTACGTGTAGCTCTACCTATCTTTAAATACGAGTTTGTGTGTGTGGCAATGGTGGGTGTTCTTATGTACATATTTCTTTCTTTTTTTTCAAGTCATCCAATTTGAATGCCAAATTCGATGCGAAAAAAAAGTAATGAACGTGTTGAAAGTAGATATTTCAATTGAAATACTCATTCAAACATCTTAAGCGGAATTTCAAGTATGATTAACTTGAACATTTTTTTCAAATTGATACAGAATTAGATTTGGGGAAGCATGTTGATAAGATTTTTGTTTTGTTTATTTTCTTCAGCTGTAACTTGACATTCAACTTTAATTGACGTACATATGTAGGTGGGAATGATTTTCTAAGCTATACACACACATATACAATGTTAAACAAAATGATGTATACAGTGAATCAAAAATTTGTACGTACAAAATTACTAAATAAACGAATTTAATGACAAACGAAAACTTTTTTCTGATTAAAATATTTTATTTTAACCATAAGGTATGAGAAAGTTTAAAATTCAACGATTATGTAAATGAATTGAGAGCAAACAATGATAAGAAAATTATGGGAAGGTTTGTTTGTTTTTTTTTTATTTTGTCATTTTTTTTTATACGCAGAATTTCTTGTCAGACTGTTCACTCAACTGTATCGAATGGACTGTCAGTTAATGTCTTTGTCATCACATCATACACTAAATCTGCGCGTATGTTTTTTTTATAAGAGAAACTTTCGACAATAAAAACCTGAAGGAAATATTGTTTTCTTAATTGATAAGATCCGTTAAAGTGTCTTTAGATTTAGTAAATATAGTGTTATTCACGCTTATGGGTAATGGTTTTAATTTTAGCAATCTAAAAATAACACACAAGCAATTTTAGAATGGCGTTCTTTTTATTACTCGTATTAAAATATTTATTTGAAGTAAAGCTCGGTTTAGATTTGCGGGTTGATGGACTTAAACCATGTTTTTTTTAAAGTTTAATAGATTTATCTTGGAAATTTCGAAAGCTTTGAAAGTTTTTGAAAACTCTTTGATTTTTTCAAAAAAGTTTTTATCTAAACGGCTTTTAAACAAAGCAATAACCCTCGTAGACGGGGGACGTATGTGGTGGCCGGGGTAAACAAAGTTGTTTAGGTTGAAAAATTGCAGAGTACAGAGTTTGGAGAGGTGTTCCTTTTCATTAAAAATTGCAGTCGTCTAAAAGCAGGACTAGAAAATTTTTTACTTAGATGACAGATGCTTGAAAAGCAACATACAAAATCGTATACAAATTGAATTGACAGATGCTTGAAAACTAATAGCATACAAAAAGAAAACAAAATCGTAACAAATTGAATTTTGTTTTGGTTTTTTTTTTTTTTCTTGTAAACTTCTGTAAAAGTGGCCCTAGCATGACGCACTATTAAAGAATTGAATGTGAACAAGTTATGAAATTCGATCAGCTTATACCATTACAATGGATAAAGAAGTGTAATTGACTTTTGATGTTTTTAAAAATGATGATATTAGCAATTTGATTCTCAACTACGTGATTTGAGTCATTTACAAAAAGAAAACAATATATGGTATAACCTACCTTACACAGTTTTTTTTAATTATTTTTTTCTTACGGTATAAAAGAACAATTTTTCGCAGGAAATTGCGAATTTGATCATTTGTATAATAACCTGCGGTAAACTCTGCATTTCAATGGGAACAGAACAGAACATTAATTAATGAATAAACAGATTTAAAAATTTTAATTCAAAACTTTTACCATTCTATTGTGTTAATAGCGTTAATATATCGAATGTCACAGTATCGTATTGTTGTATATTATATTATAGTTGCGGTTTACATTACCACTTAGGAGGAGCACCTGGGACAATAAACTTGCGGGCGCGCGAGTTTTCATTCATAAGGGTTGAGTGGGAGATTCATAATATCGGTCGTTGAATTTGCCACTTAAAATGTTTACGTTTTTTTTTATTCTTTTTCAAACGTACATTCAATCATTCACCTCTGTTTTTTTTTTTTTTTTTGATGTTGAGTTTACAATTAGTATATGTATATCTACTTTTTAACTTTAAATAATATGTAGATACAATTGTTTTATAATAAAAGCCGCCCGGCGCGGCTTTTTGTTTGATATTAAAATGCTTAATTGAATTGGATTTTACTAATGTAAATTAGTCTGAGCGATTGATTTCAATCTAAAACAATTAAAAATAAATTTAAAAACGTCATTTTAATATAGCGCACATTGAGAGCAATATTTAATATTTATTAATTAATAATAATGGTTTCTTAAGACAACCCAAACAAGAAATACTGAAATTTTGTATTATGACTTTTTCTGTTTAAATTTTAAAGAAAATAAAGTCATAATTTGGCTAATGTCATTTGTAATCACGACGACTTACACTGGTACCAACATTCAAATACAAAAATAATGATACATATAGGTACATAATAATATGTATGTTGAGAAACACTTTTTTGTCAAAAGTTAACCGTTATTTTGTAAATCTGGGTAATTCGCTGAGAAAGGATTTTAACCTAAAAAAAATAAAAAAGGACAAATGTAACATAAAAATAAGGAAATAAGGCAATTATTTAAAAACCAATAAAACATGACTATAGCTTTTTTTTAATTTTTAGGCAATAATCGACTTGGATTAGAAATGCCTTGAATGAGCTACAGAAAAAATTTCTATATAAAAGAAATTGGAGACCGATTTAAAAATATAGAGAAAAGACTTTATTTATTTCAGGGAATTTGAATCTGCGTGGAAGTTTTAAACGTTGCCTTCATTTTCTCTAGAGTTTTAACGCCCATTTTTTGCATTTAGAATGAAATCGAATTTCAATTTCAAGTGTTTTCGTAGTTTTTTTCTGTTCCCGATTTCACAAAGGAGTAGACGAGAAACACACACATATACATATGTATATATTATGTATGTATAAATTTTTTCGTCGGATTACGTCTTGTCAAAGTGATAAATCCTGTTCTATTCCTTTTTTTGATTCTAAGTACGCATTAGTAGATGCGACTCATGAGCGTACGTACCAGAATACGAAAAAATAAGTTCCTACCATCCTCTAGATACACAAGTATTTCACTAGCGAAATAGAACTACCTATACTTTCATGTATAAATTAATATTCATGTGTGTTATTTATAAAATAATAAAAAATAATGTCATTGGAAGGTTTGCCGGTTTTAAAGAGGATTTGACTTTTTTCACATCACTGTTTTTTTTTCAAAAATTTAAACCAACCAAAAATAGACACAACAAAAGTAAAAAAGTATTTTGTTATCACACAAAAAAAAAAACAAATAGTTACAGGATTAGAATTTGAAGTTCTAATTCTTCTACGAATAGAAATTGATGAACAAACCTTTGAAGATTAATACAACAGAAATTAATTTTCCTTATGAGACCAGAAAGTATAATTTTATTAAACACAAGGCACGCGTTACTTACTTATTAATAACATTAAATTTGCAATAAACTGCAGCACGCGCACTTTGAACGTGCCGTTATCTGTTTAAATTCTACAGCCAATGTATATACATATTTATTTGCGATGGAGTACATTACTGCACTGTAAGGGCGAATCTACACTGAACGAAATAAAATTGATAAGAACGAACAAAACTTATTTTCTTTTATTTTGACATTTTATTTCCATAAGATGGGAATATTAAAATGGGATCATTTATTAATCTAGCCGAAAAATTACAAAAAAAAATACAAGACATTACTTTAAAAGATTTATTAGAATGCTGGTCGCAGCTCATGTACAGAAACTCCACTAGTCGATTATTATTGGCTGCAAACAGCTTGAAGAATAATGGAAATAATGGGGTTATTACGAATAACGAAGGTGAATGATGTTCGAAAGTTTCCTCCGGAATTTAATGGTATCGAGAATAAATTTTACAACTTAATTCCCCGGAAATTCCCGATAGTACCAATATCAAGATAGACTGTTTGCGTTATTGTATTTTTGTTGTGAATAGGAATAGATTGATGATTGATTATAATCGGTAGGTATGGGACTAAAGCTGATAGTTGTGCGACTTAAATAAAATAGTTTTGCGACGTAGGGCCGCCCTGAAGCAAAACTTTCCTTAATGACGACGCATGATCGCTTTGTTACCAATTAACACTGCAATGTTTTATTTATAACATTTGATTCATTGTTCTAGAGCCAATCGGATGATACTGACAATAAAAATTAGACGCAACACTAGCTTATCAAACTCAGTAGGTAATTAATACAAATCAATTCATTAATAAAAATGTACAGATAAAAAAATAAATTCAAGATCAAGAAATAAAATAATCTAATATGTAACCTACCTTGACAGATAATGAGTATACATCAACTTCCAAATGAATTCAAAACCAACTTTCTTTTAAAACACTCGCGACACAAGTTTAATTTCATAGTAACAAAAATCAAAACGCAAGTAGGTACTACTTTGCTGATTCAATGCGACAAACAAGAAATTTTATATTTAGTAGGTACCAAACAAACAACAAATAGGTATAACTCTGAGCACAAGCTTCTTCACTATTAAACTTTTTTAGATTAAATTTATTTAAATAATAAAATGTTTCAGCCTGCGCTGCAATGTCATAAAAATAAATGAACTGAAAATACATCTATTGATCATGAGCTGATCATGCTAATGAACCTTACTGTCAAAAGTTTTATACTTTATTCTAATGAAATAGAGTTCACCGCATAATACGTACATAAATACATTCATGTATACATACGTCATATGTGTATATGTATATACATACATTTATAATAACAAAACTTATTTTAAGTCGACATTCTTATCAATGAAACGAGACCTCATAAAGGCGAATAAAGGAAACAGTGATTATATTGGAGATGAGACACATACCTTGATTAATCTTATATATTCCAGCAGGGGTCGTTGATTGACTGAATCACCAAAAGCGGACTGGAACGAAATGCGTCTGTATGAACTTCAACTTTTATATCATATTTTAATGTGATAACGGAATTTGGGACTGAAATAGATTTTGGACTTAGACATTTCCTATATTTACAGACAATTTGAGAAACGTTAACAATGATAAGTTAATAGAAGTGCAAAATTTTGTAACTTAAACAAAAAATAATCCGACGGTATTTCCCTGCAAAATATATCCACTGCTAAAATATCCTGCCACACAATATATCAAAGTTCATGTCGTTATTATAAAAGAAAACATAAAAGATTAACGCCCATTTGCTGAAACGAAACTTAATAAATATTTAAGTTCAACATTAGCGCTGATGTGCCACTTTACGGAGTGAAAAAGTAGCGTTTAAATAGGACATAAATATTTAAATTTCGTGTCAGCAAACTGTTCTAAGTTCAACATAAAGCACTTGCGTGGGTCTGGGTGGCATTTTACGAAGAGGAAAAGTAGCACATAAGCATTTAACTTCAACTTAAATATTTAAGTTTCGTATCTTCAAACTGTTGTTTTAGTGTTCTAAATAAAATGTATGCTACCAGATTTCGTATAGGTTCAATTTTATTTGCTTAGATTGGAAGGAGCTGCCAAGAGGAATGCCACTAGATCACTATGTCGTCTTCAAGTTTTTTAAAAACTGTAGTAGATTTCTACTAGTAGGTACAGCCATTTATGTGCATTCCCTTGGAACATTTCTAGGAAAGTACTTATAAGTACCTAGCTACATCGCAAACTATAAAAGAACTAGTTAAAAGCTCTGTTGCCAACATTTCTCGTTGACATTGGTTAAATGTCAAATTTGAAGAACGGGGATGAACTGCTCTCAAAGAGAAAGAAAGCTGACAAAATTTCGGGAACGGTTTTCGTACTAGTTCGGACCCCTTTTTAAAAGCCAAAAAATATATTCGACTAGAGTTGCCTTACTTCAGTAATAAATCTTAATCAAAATTTTCAGAAATCAAAACCCAAAATTTGAATTCAACTGACAAATTCTGTCATCTGACAGAAGTCAACTACGCATTTGACAACCAGCCCAGAAATAGCCAGAAGAAATTCCTAGGACTAAAACTGGTAAGAAAGGGAAATCTGTTACTCTCTCGCGTGCGCTCTATTTTGGCAAGAATTAGCACAATTTTTACTTGTGGGACGAGTTCGTACTAGAAACGACTAAATATCTAAACTGTCTGGAACAGAGCAAGAAGTTTTTGAAGTTGTATCAAACGAAAGAAGGTTGAAAAAAAAAATATAAAAATACCTACAGGAAAATTAAATTTTTAGTTAAACTGTACTAAAGATGTACCTACCTAGGTAAGTTCTTTAATAAACTTTTTACAAATTGCTTATGGCCTACACCATAATTACCGCATTTTAAACAAAATTTCATCAACCAAAAAAAAAAAAGAACAAGTTCTACGGTAATTCTACGGTCCCTTTACTCGAACAAAAAAAGAGGGGTGTGTCTCGTTGTCATTGATCATGGTTGCACCGCTATGCTTCTACGCCACGGCAACATTCACAAAAACTCTCCACAAACACATATTTATCGAATTAATTATAATTTAAGCACGTGCAATACAAAATCGAAGCCAATAAAAGATCAACAAAAGAATGAAGAAAGAACGAAAGCAAATGAAAAAAACTAAATAACAAAAAAAAATTATTTCAATTTTCTAAAATCTGCTTCTCTTCTCTTCATCTCGCATGATATAAAAAAAAACAATAATGTCGATGGCGAACGCAAGAAATTCCTGATTTTGAAAATAAACAACAAAAACTAAGCAAAATGAAAAAAGTTTATATACAAGAGAATGTCGCGTCAAAACGAATTTTAAAAATATTGTTTTATAGAGAAAGATGTTACCAGATCAGAATGTTAAACAAGTAGGTACGAATTTAATAAAATCTACTATGGGTGGAAAAACTTTACAAGTGACGAAGCCACAACTAGCTAGGTTAGTCCCCTTTCACACAAGGAAACTCAGTTTCCCGCAACTTTCAGTTTTTAGGAGAGAGGGCACCAAGTAAGAGGAATGAAAGGTCTACGATTGGTGGGAAAGGGGACTTACCACTGGGATACAATTGTGTTGCGGTGGACTCTTTTTTTTCGGTGGGATTCGGGGATACATTTTTTTAAAAGATACATTTTTTCACAATAATTTTTAACTCAAAGAATGTTAGAATCCTACCGAAAAAAAGAGTTCACTGAAATACAATTGTATCCCAGTGGCAGGGTTGCCGCAAGCCAAAACAAAAGAGTCCCTAGATCATTAAAACATTAAAAATCCGCTAGATATGCTAAAATTTTTAAAAGTCACTAGAACAAAATATTTTCAGTACAAATATCAAAAAAACATATTCAATTTTAACAAAAAATTTATTTTGTACAGTAAAAACAACGCATATGTACTTACAAAAAAAGTTAAGTTTACTCCCGAAATCTCCACTTCAGCCGACTCGACAAAACCAAACAAAAACAATTACAGTTTTAAAATTTTACACAAAATAAATCATAGAAACGAAACTAGGTAGTGGGTAGTCTCTGCTCACTCGCAATCACACTCATTTCGGTCTTCTTTGGTGTGGTGCTTAGAATAAGAAGATAAGGCGGAGGTGTAAGTCACACATACAGTGTATGTGAGTGAAGCACCAAATTAAAAAAAAAAAAAAGAAAGGTGCCTATCTGTCATTTTGCTGATCAATAGGAAAGCGTTTCGAGAAATAAAATAGTGAAAAAAGATAATTAAACTGAATAAAAAAATTAAATAAAAGTGAGAATAGTGAAAACTTGCAATACATACTTTGTTAAAAAAATATAAAACAAAATGCGGTGCTGTGTTAAATTGTGTAAAAACACCTATAATATGGAGCTAACAATCTTTTCATTTCACGGGCTGATTGTCTCAAATTCCACATAAATTAATGTGAAGTGATGTTTTTTATGTAAATACATTATCGTAGAATACTTTAAAATTGATATTTCATAGCATTTTGCTATAAAAAAGGCAAATTTGTTGAAAATACAAATATACTTTGAAACGTGATATGTCAGGTGCCTTTCCGTCAAAATTGAAATTCTCACCCAGGGTCGAATTAGCTTTTATTGTTGATGGCAAGTGGAATATGAGACACAGTTTACCTGTGAAATGAACGAAAATTGCACTACTTATTATAGGTGTTTTTACAGGATTTAACTGAGCACCGCATGTAGTTTTATATTTTTATTTCAATGAAGAATAGCATATACCTATTTACTTTTATTTCACTTGTTTATTTAATTTACTAAGCTTTTTTTTTCTATTTTGACGATTTAAAATCTCAACACATTCCTCAAAAAAAGAGCTAAAAATTCCTTTGGGCGCCCCATGATTTAGCTGTCTAACTGCATGCCTTCCCTGTGTAAATGCATTTGTGTTTTTTGTAACTCACACTATTTTGAAAAATGCTTCACTTTTCTCTCGATATGCCCGTTCCTCTATTTCTTCTTCTAAGGTGTGGTGTGGTGGTTTCAAATTCAGTTCAGTGGTCGTGGTAAAAAAAAAAAGAATCAATTGGGCTTTTCCATCAGGCGTCAGTTTCAAACAAGCAACAACAAAAATAGGAAACAGCTGGTTTGAACTGAATAAAAGGTAAACAAACGCCAAATATTTTTACAATACAATACTTGTTTTTTTTTTCCAATAAAAACGTATAAAACGATGGTTATAACGCCAATTTAACAATAAATCAATTTCAATAACTTATCAAGCTTACAGCCCTATTCTGGCAAACCTAACTGATAACTCAAAGTCACAACAACCTCACAAGGAAAGGTGAAATCGATTTTGTGAGGTTTTCGTACCCTCACAACTGTGAGCCTCACAAAAACTATCCAAATTGTGATCTCCTTTTGAGAACCTCACAACAACCTCACAAGAAATCAACCTCACAAAGGCTTGTGACTTGTGAATTGTGAGCCCTCACAACGCCAGAATAGCCCTGTTAATTATATAAAAAATCAAAGAAAATATTAAAAATCCACTTTATTGCACTGAAAAGAGCATTTGTTTACATTTCACCATTTCACATGTATTGTTTTTGTTGTTTTGAACTGTCAAAATTAGAAGGAGAAAAGTCGAAGACAGTTTTTGGAAAAGCCCAATCGAATATCATCTCATAAGGGCCAAAGTCGAATGCCAGGGATGTAAAATTTTTAAAAAAATTTTAATTGTGACTAAATTCTACCAATTTATAAAAGTTCTAGGTACTATTTATGCTACCTCGGAGGACTAGGGCCCTCCGGTTGGCATGCTAGAATTTGCAAATTTTCGGATGTAAACACTTTATCTGTGATTTGTGATATTTACCTCATTTCGGCTCTAATGAAAACGTAATAAGTTATTGTCGTTTTACTAAAACCTAAATAATCCTATTTTTTTTCATTCTTCTAACCATTAAAAGGATAGTCGTTTTACTGAAAATCCAATTGCCGCTTCTTGAGTCATTAGGGCCTAAAAAATAAATCTATTGGGTTGCACGACAGCTCGTGACTCACAACTCTCAACCATTTTTGTGTGCGTTTTATTAGCAGACCTACAATTATCTTCCCAATCCAAAAGGTTAAGATGAGAACCACCTTTTCATGACGACATACTCTTGAAGGTTTTGTCATAGTTTAAAAAAATTATCAATCCGTTTTTAAACTATCGAACAATTTTATGATTTAGAGCCAATTATAATCAATATAAAATGTGTCACTTTTATGTGCACTAATATGTACAAATAGGTTGTACAATGATGTTAATATTTACATACATGCTTAAGAAAATATTTTTTTTAACGAAAATATTTACATGATGTGGGTTTTTGCCTCCAAGTTGTTGGTTCAAATACGTTAAGAATTTAAGAAAAAACTATATTAATAAATTTGCTTTTATATATTTTGATTTTATTCTTATTTTGGTTTTAATTTCACAACTTATAATTTTTGTAATAAAGTTTTACTGCGACGCGTTTCGGAGGTGCTTCTCCATCTTCGGGCGAAATATTTACTCTCTTTTTCAACAGATGTTTCTCTTGAAATATTTCCTTGTTTATATTTTTGTTGTTAGTAATTTCTTTTCTGATTTGGAGTCAAAGACTTCTTGGTTTGGAGGCAAAGACCCAATTGGAACAGTATTTCCTTATTTATATTTATATTCTTAAAAGTTGTAAACATAAACAAAATGTAATGAAATTTGAACAAACAAAAAGTTAGCTATTTTTTTTTTTTTTTTTTAAATGAAGAATTAATTTTTATGATGATTTTGTCAAACTTTTTTGACTAATAAAAATACACTCTGAGACAAATTTTTTATTTATTTTCCTGAATAGATTAGATTAGATTTTATTTCAGTTCCATTGATAAATTAGTTATAAATTTTTCAAACAAATTAAAAAATTTGATAATTAACAATTAACTTAATATAATCGTTATTAAATCAAATTAAATAATTACTTTACATTCATAATCATAAAAATTAAAAAAAAATGTATTCATAAACTCTCAATAATGATTCGCTCCCTAATAATTCAAAGCTAGAAGCTACATCATTTGCATTATTCGTAAAATTTTGTAACTTCTTCTATTTCATTGACAATTTGCTATAATTTAATTAAAAAATAAAAGTTTTAGGATCGTTTGACAATAAAATTTGGTAAAAAAAATTGGTGATATAGAATTCAAATTTTACTTTCAGAATCATGGCCATACAAAATTTTCCAATACAGATAAACGATATCCCATGAACATTTGTAATGTGTAAAAAGAATAACAGGATAAATGTTAGCTACATACATATTATAATATGACGAACTAGTCAATCTAATATAAAAAAATGTTCTCTTTTTGTCCTTATTCAGTTGATGTGGGGTGTATATCTGTACTTCTACCGGTTAGAGTCAAAAACATTTTTGATGATGGCAATTTTATGACAGATGGGTTCAAAAGAACAATTCTGTCTATCATTAAAAAGTAACTTGGTACGATTAACAGGTAAATAAAATAAATATCGTAAAACATTGACATATTTAACACATACAATTATCATATTTATATTTTGTTCGTCGTCACTTTATAGGTATTATTATCTTCATATAACGGTAGACGAGTTATTCAAATAAATTTGCAGGTGATCCTTCACTGTTATTCTTAGATGGGTCTTCAACATTTACTTTTTTCAACCTTGCAGATTACGTACTTCAATTGTATAATATGGTAATAATTGTTTCAAACATCATTTGTTTATTATTATTTATATAGATATCATGCTAAAACCATAACAAAAAATATATGACATTTTAAATATTTTTTTTTTATTTTAAAATTAGTTTTTATTTCAAATTTAGGTAGGTTTAATATTTGCTGTGGTTGTTTTCATTAAAAGCTTAAATTCACCGAAAAAGTTTGTTCATCTTAAGTAGGTCAATTTGTTTGCACATATTTTCCAAAACAATTTTGTTTAAAATCATATAAAAAATTGTATAAGAGAAGATTTTCTACACTTTGTATTGTTTTATATTTTCTAATGCAAAACTAAATTTTGATTAATCTGGTATTAATTTACGCAAGCAAATCTAACCAAATCGTTGTTGTTGAAATTACAAACATACAATTGCTACCGGTGTAATCGCCAAATATAACCTAGTTTCGTATATTTATACTACTAATAAAAAAAAAAAAGTTCAACGAATACATTACAAAATTACAGTAACACATGTCGACCGAAAGTAAATACATTTTAAGCAGTGTTGTAAAAGTATCAAGTCTATAAAAAAAATATAGGTATTCTGTGTCTACTCAAGGTATCCTTCCAAGTTTATATTTATGAACCCACAACACAAGCCAAGAAATCGCACGTGGAGTTAAAATTTGTTTTTTACCTTTCTAGGGCATTTTTATTAACGCTTCTTTGAAGACCTCAGACAGTTGCGAAGCAGTAGCAATCGAATCATGAACCTTTTGAGGTATGCACTATATGCAGTGTGTTATCTTATGTTTACTGTATACCTACTGAATATAATTTTTTCAAATTTTAAGTCAGAATCAGGAATAAATAAGAATATGTAAAAATAAGACAGTTTATACACATTTATGTGATCTCAGGGGGTTCCGTGTTCTCATACAGACTCAATGCACTCAATTTTTCAGTTTTGCTTCTCTAGAAGTAAGAGTAAAATTTTTTGACTCGTGCTGTATTATTTTCTGTCGCATTAAAAAGACAAATAGAGGTAGTAGGTACTACTTTTTTCGTATCGTGTAAACTAATGCAAACTTGCAAACTAATTATGTACTGCTAAAACTGTATCTATCAAAAAAAAGTCTTCTTCTCTAAACTGGGAATAATGCTGCCGTTTTATCTCCCATTTCTGAGATAAAAACCTGCCAGACTCTTGTATTATTTATCGCATATATACATATATATGTAAACCTATGAATCCGCACGTACTCACATTTTAGTTATACATTCAATCCTAAAATTTACTGTTGGCTCTGAAACTATTCAAAAACATACATATCGTCCCCTATCTCAAGAACTGACATACATATCTGTTTTTTTACATTGCATAAAAACGCTTTTTAAAGGTGTTGGATATTGTTAAAATGATTTTGTTCTTATTGTTTTGTAAACTGTAGGATTTCAATTTTTGAATTTATTAATCGATTGAATGTTTTAAATAAGAACTATAACTAAAATATGTAATTTTCTAAGAAGTTACGTCAGTCCGTGAGATGAGGGACGATATTTTCCACAAAATTGTCAGTTTTTTATTTTTAAAACAGGGGTGCTTGTATACTAGTCCGTAACTAGCCAAGGGCAGAATTATCGAATGAACTTTCCCAGTAGAAAGTAAATCGGTAGGGCTTTTTCAGTGGTTTTTGTCAAAAGGTTTAAAAAAATTAAAAGATAAGATTTCTTAAAAAACTTAATGAAATCTTATCTTATGGGAAGCCATGGGATTCAATTCACAAGCGTGAGTTTTCATTAAGTATACAAAAATCTGTGTACACATCAAATTTTGCGATTGCAAATAGACGAACAAGATTGAAGGTAAAAAAGGTGTTAAAAATGAAAAGGGATGTTCTAGAAACCGTATCATACAACAACTAATTAGAGTAACATATGCGCATTTTTTCCATTTTCTACATTGATAAGATGTTTGTCAGTTTATTCAATTGGTATTTGCTTGAGTATGATTTAAGTCGTACTCGATTGACTTCAAAAACAGATTGTCTTGATTTTTGTTTCGAAGCGTGTGTGTGATTCTTTTAAAAAGCTAAATTATTTGTTCAACTGGAATCTGGATACGAAGAATAAAAACGAAACCTCTTTACTTTAGACTTAACAGAGATTCATGCGCACCTACATACATACATATGTACATACAAAAACTTTGAAACGATAATTTATGTTTGCCTTAAAAATTTAATAATATAAGGCATTAGTTCCATTTAATTTAAACTTGAAGAGCTCAATGGTTTTTAATAAAGTATTACTAAGCAATGTAAAAATTGTGTTGTACCTGCGTCCTACATACATACATACATATATCGATTTTTTGTTAAAATCTGAAAAAAAAAATGATTTAAGTACAACATTGGGTATTTTAGTTTAATTGGTTTTAAATACCATGTTCCTAAGTAAAACCCGCCTGCACTGTCGAATTAAAATGTTCATGTATTCGAAAGATTTTGTTTTTTAGGTCTTTTAGCGATTTTTAAAAACAATGGATTTTAAGTAGCCCACAGCATAAAATCGCTCGAGGTAAAGTCAGGAGAAATTAAACGACCGAGAAGTCAGTATATACGCTCGCTCGTAATCTGGGGCCCCACAAGTTCTCCAGCTTCATTTTTTTCAATGCAAGCAAGAAAACAATCTTGGGTCATAGACTCATGATTAGTTAAAATGGTGCATCGTGTCCTCAAAACGAAAAGGATGATGATTCTAATCTTGAGGCTGCACACCTATAGTACAGTATAGTAGTATAAAGATAAACAACAGACTAAACAATGTTCCTACTTGTAATGCGTGGTAGTGCTTTTACCACGAACATCGAATAAGTACCTACCTATTAGTATGAAAAATCGGGCTATTTTATTCTAAACTTTTACCTGCAGTAGAAAAAGGACGTCAAAGGTACAATTTGTCTGAATAGGTATAGAGTTGGTGGGAGCTATGCACAGTTGAATGCATCACATACAAACGCCAGGAACTCTTAGATTATTTTTATAATTAAGATCTTGAGATGCCTTTAACAGGGACCCCCACTCTTTCTAAAAAACTATCACAAAATTAGACATTTAAAACAAGAAAATCAGACAAAATAAGAAAAATAAACAGAATCCCTCATTTATCAAATTATCCTTTTTTGTCGTAAAATAACTGTAAAAGGTACAATAGCCTTCAACAAATTATGGGACTGGATACCTATAGCCTCAATATGAGTAGGTAGGTACGATGGTTTATAGGTGACTTGGTATCAAATACAAAAGTTTGGCACTTTTTTTCAGAGTTTAGTTAGAATGGGGGTGTTTTTATATCGATTTTTCTAACTTTTATGTAAGTAGTAAAACAACCTTTATTTATACATTAGGTATAATTTGCAAATAATGTCGTCATTTTCTCAGTTTATGACTGAGGAATTTACGAAAAAGCGCCCTTAGTATTTAATCCTTGTAGTGGTGTAGAAAAATTACCTAAAAGGTACCTAGGTATAGGTAGGTAGACAAAATATAAAAAAAACTGATATTTTTTTTTTCTTAAAAAATTGAGAAGTGCAGAAAAGCCATAAGCTACCATTTTTACATTCATTTTTTTTTTTTTTTTACGTAATTCTATATATTTTTTTAGAAACTTCCAAAAAAATCAAAAGCAAGAATTCAAACATTTAAGGATTTTTTTATAGGTAGGTACCTACTCTTCTTTTTTTAGGGGAATTGCGGTTTGCAAAAGTGACAAATTCTGCAAGAGTACGTCTTATCGATCTCTTGTCATGATAAACTACCTTTTATCTTAGCCGTTTTGACTTGGCAGATCCCTCTCATTCCTTCAGTAAGGATTGAGAGTTGTAAGTCACTTGGCCGCCTGGAATCTAGTATAGAACCAAGGTACTAGTACCTACTTACGGACGGGCTACGATGCTTAACTAGTTAGTTAATCTTCATTCAACATCGTACCTACCAAATCCACTAAAATTTTGCGCCAAAAGCTTAAAAAAAACATTTCAAATATCTAAAAAGTAATTGAACACAAAATAAACCCCTCTTGGCAACACCCTACTGCCAACAAAATTAGAGGGCAAAGGAAAGAGAAAAATATGCAAAATCAGCAAAAATTAAAGAAAGGAAAAAAATTGAATTTCATTTTTTATCTAGGTATATACTGCCTATTGCCTAACGATTCAATTAAAATGAATTCACACTTTTATTTAAAATAAGGGAACAAGAAAAATAAACATCATAGGTATATGTAGGTATATAAATAAATAAAATAACTTACCTTCCGAGAATTTCTTTCGGTTCATATTTAGCGTAGAACCCTTTTGCCGCATCTTTGTCGGGCAACAGATCATCCTCTTCGTCCTTGGCCATGTCTCCTCGCCGAATTTTGGTCAAAATTTATACAACACACCAAAAACTATCCAAATTGTCCTTTCTTTCGTTTGTATCACTCGATTCACAATTTAATTCTTCACAATGTTAACAGCCAAAGAATGAGTCTATATTTTTTTTTCTATAATAAAATAATAACAACGACTATGTAGGTAGGTGTCTATTTTTTATTTTCGTTTCTTCTTTTTTGAAGAAAAAGCTAAAAAAGCGCGATGCCGGTTGATAGATATTTTTTTTGCTTTCAGACGACAGACGCAGAACAACTAAATCGCTCACACAGAACTTTGAATAAGTCACAAAAATTATTTAAATAAAACGTGCAACGATCTATTTTTATAAAAATAAATAAGTAATAACAATAAGCAAGTAGTAAAGACGGAGACGGAGTGAAAACAATCCGCGAGATGTTCGGTGTGCGCTTGCAGACAAAATCATAAAAATAAAATTTATGTGACGTTCTCTTTTTTATTACACAACTTTTCTTCAATTAAATGATTTTTGTTGCTGTTATTTTTCGCCTTCTTTGAGATGTGTTCTTCGTAGTTTGGGTTTTGATTTGGGTTAACTTTTTTTTCATAAATACTTAACCCTTCCGTTTTTGTTTCAAAGTAGATAATTTCGTGGTTAAGTTTGAGAGGACAAATTTAATTTTATTTTCATTAAAATGTTTGCAAAAATAAATTATATACCGTCATTGCGACAACAAAACTTACAATACGAAAAAAAGAGACATCGCTTGAATACAGTACAGAAGAAAAAAAATGTTCAATGTCAAAAAAGGTTAATCTACATTCTACACTACGGCTTCACACTTCTTTGCACCAAATGTCGTTTTAATTTGATAAATTTACGATGTTTCTTATTTCCTAGTTACTTGGCAAAAATGTCATTTATCTAAGCTTGGATGAAATTGTTTTTTTGATATCGAAACCATTTATTTTAAACTTAAAATACCAACACAAAACAGGGCTAAAATCCGTATAAAAAAAAATACGAGTGTTTCAGTTTCAGGTTATTTTCAATTGAAAAATAGGTATGTTAGAGCTATTGACCTGTTTTTCACACTGTCGCGGTCGCTTGGTAATCTGCTCACTGCTGTGACTGGGTGCGCGTAATTCGCAAATAAATAGATGAATGCCGGACAGACAGAATAGAACGATAATTAATCAACTTTGGAAAACAAAATTTACAATAATTATTAACAGAAGTAAATTGAATTCGACCGAATTTATTTGATTGGAAATTTCGTGATACAAGTGCAACAAGAGTCAGCAACCGAACCGACTAACAGCAAATGAATTTGGCGAATGATGGTGTGGAGAAAGTGAACGGATAAGTTTTATGTACTCTTTTTGCTAAAGAAAAAATTAAAAAAAAAACAATCGAGTTATCTCTGTTGCACGCGCGATGACGAATGTCAGTGGAAAGCAACGTTTTAAATTTTATATCATGCGAGAACGAGCAAGTTCTAATATAATTTGTTGCATAGTTGTAGGAGTTTCATTTCATAAAGTTTGTTTGATTTTATTTATTTACACTGCGACTCAACGATAATGTACTTGTTTAATAAACTTTAATTCACCTTTTTTGCGAAACCATAAAATTGATACCAAAAATAAAGATACAAATAATGTATTACGGCGGTTAATTTTTGACAATAATAATTTGAATCTATAGGTGGGAACTCAAAATTTAATATAGGAAAAATTTAATCGAAGTTTTAATCCAATTCACAAAGCCTAATAGATAAAACGTTGTTTCAATCGAAAAGCGGTTTTAATGTCGTGAAAATTAAGATAAAGCTACAGGAGACTGTCGTCTGTGGAAACACGCTACCTGACTGTAGGTAAACAGTTCTTTTGGCTAGAAAAAGTGGTGGCGCGAAAAAAAAAATTTCTCGTGGAAGAAAAATGTAGTGGTAGGTACCTACAACTAAATTTTTTGTATTCGTGGCAGTTTAGTTTTTCTTGCAGCCGTATTTATTAGATTTTTGACTTAATACGCTTCATTTAATTTAAAGAGTAATCATACGAAGGATAACCAATAACCATCCAGGGTTAATAAAATGTCAAATCAGTCAAGGTTAAGACAACCGATTCCGTTTTCTAATTTCGATAGCAATTAAAAATGTTTATTCGTAACTTATTCTATTATTATTTTAAATTCTGTGTAACTTAAGACAACAGTTTAACTCCAAAACTTTATTTATAAACATTTTTCATCGATTGATAAACTAGACACCTACAAAGTAAGGCTACTTTCTTGTTACTAAAAATTTAAGTTATTGAAATGTTTTTGTTCCCTTTTTTTATATATGTATTGAATTTTGACATTTTCAATCGATTCCACTTGGGTGTGTCGTAAGTTTGTTTCCAAGTAATTTCCCACCGAATTTCTTGCAAGTAACTCATTTTAAAATGTGAGTTTGTATGGGATATGAGATAATTTGTAATCGAATTTGGAAATTTTCAGGCAAATTAGCCCATATGGAATTAAAGTTGCACTTCTAAATCATCGCGCGAAGCGAAAAACATTTTAAAAAATAAAATTACTTTCCGAGCAGCTTATTTAAAAATGAAAAGGAGTGCTAGGATTGACCAAGGAATAATAGTATTTATAGGACTACAAGATAAAGAGTAATCTAACTGATTTTTAAACTATTTTTTTAAGACGAAAACTTTAATATTTTTTATATTTTCTTGGATTAATCGAATGAATAATAATAGTTTTTTGAACCTACATTTCCGATTGAAGTAGAGTTGCTTGTCATTTTCCACGTCCATCAGGCACCTCAATTCGTGAGACAAACTCACTCCATTCATTACATTTTTCGTCTCCTTTCCTAAGTTCTCGGTTTTAGCTATGGGCGTATCTGACTCAATACTAAATTGATTAACCACCATTTTATTCACCCGATTAACCCTATTTAAAACTTAAATCCCGATGTCTTTACATTGAATTTATATTAATTTAGATCTGGATTTAAGTTTTAAACTAGGTTAATCGGGTGAATAATATAGCGGTGAAGCTGTTCTCAATAAAATTAATAAAAGCTTATTTAATTTGGCTGTGGAGTTTGTTGGGCCCAACTGCTACTTTACTTCTGTTGCATTTTCAGATTTTTTATATCTTACTTTTGGAATCAACCCACATCTTTGTCCTTTTATCTCAAGTTCGAATGTGAACTCAAAATCTGTAGCAAGATTTTCCACCGAAGTTTTACTTGAAATTTAGTGAATACTCTCGTGTCGATGTCTATATTTTGTCTATCAAATTATCGAGCGTTTCCTTTTGGTTTTTATTTGAAACTTGACTCGACTTGGATTAATAGGTGTGTCCCTTTGATTCTCAGTATCTTCTACCAAGGACTTTTTGCTGCAGTCAAATACTTCTTCTCTGATCCAAGTAGTTCATTAATGTAAAAATGTTGCGTAATCAGTAATCTATAAAATTCTCTTATATAAAGTATAAACAGGCTACCTAAATTGAGGTTAAATTTTACTTTTGGAAAAATGGAAGTGATCCGTTCAACCATCTACTGGGAAGTACTAGAAAGCACTTTTCAAGGCCAACAGAACTACATTATAATAATTATCAAATACATTTTATTTATCAACAAATATTTTATTTATTAATAAAAAAAACTCGCACTTTGTTCTCAACGAAACCGCTTCGATCGGGAAAATGCGGTGGGATAATCGCAATCGACAATCTCAATACCAATTTTTCAATCTTGATCGCTTGTTATCAATTATCGATTAACGATCGAAACCGCAATAGGGGCCAGTTTTGCTAAGGAAAATTTCGCTTCTAAATGTGTAGCTCAGTTACAGGATATTTTGGGTTGAAAACGACATCACATCTAGTTTTTAAAGTTCTGAGAAATTTCCATAGTGTTTAATAATGATGATAATGATAATATTAGTTTTGATATTTCAGGCGCTCAGCGCCAAAACGGCCTTACCCACAATTCCCAAAAAAATTTACAAAATACGCAGATCGAACCACAATTCAATTATTTATATATTATAAAAAAAAAAAACCGAAGCCCTATGTAGAATAGTTTGTTATTATTGCGGAAAAATGTTTGTAATGTATTAAAAAAACATCAAAAAGGCTCGAAGATAAAATAGCTTAGGTTGCTTAGATGAAATATAATTTTCAAAAAAAAATTTTGCATAAGTTAAGTGAACAGTACACAATGACTCTTTAAACAATTAATTATTTCAAACAAGAATAATAAACTATTTTTATTTAACTTTTAATGGACATTAAAAAAAAATTGATTCAAATAAGCTTCTCTTTAAACTCATTTATCTCAGTTCGAAAATTTTGGGGTTAGGCCGTTTTGGCGCTAAGCGCCTCATTTGCGAGTTGGCAAAGTTTAGATCCACATGTACTTGCAAAAATGTACTTGTTAAAATCTTATGGATTTATTATTTTGCTTCCCCTTGTCGTAATTATTAGTGTGTTGGAATGTCCTTCTAACGAGGAAGTAACAAATCCAATGAGATTATTTCTTTTCATGAAAAATTTCCTCTCGTCTTGGCCGTTCGCTCTATTAATGTTTGAGAGTGTAAGTATATTTTTCTACCCTGAAAAATAGTGTCTTTTGATTTGCGACGTTATTATTATCGTGCTACATGCACAAAATTAGTGTTATATATTTTCCATTGCTGAAGAAAATTGGTCTTTTACGCTTTGGGATTTCTTCGTTGATGTTTTTTTCTTTTGATAATATGTAAACAGCCGTCTCTATAGGAAATTGTTTCTACTTTAAATTAACCAGTTCAAGTTTCTGAAATCTCTCTTCACTGAGCAGAAGGAGAAACCTGAACAAGACTTCTCCTTAAGAAGTCAAGCGCACTCTCCATTTCTTTTTTTATAAAATGATGAACTGCGACAAAAAATAAGTGAGCAAACGAATCCAAAAAATATCAATCGCAGCTTTTTGAAAGCAAAAGTGACGAATTACACTGAGATTTCAGGGATCTTAAGAAACCTGAACTGGCTAAATAATATAAAAATAATATAAAAAATATTATATTAATAATATTATATAAAAATATTGATAAAACTAAATTAAATTTTTAAAAAACTTCAATATATTGCGTCATATTTTTGTAGATATACTGATTACAATAGTATTATTAAATAGGATTTTTTTTTAATATTTCCTTCGAATTTCTTTGTTTTATGTAAGCCAAACGTTAATTGCTCCAAAAATATATTTACAACGTTCAAAATGATGACTAAAACATTAGATGGAACCAAAAGTTGTTTACCTCAAAAAAAGCATAATTATAATCATAAAATACTGTTCTTAAATGTAAAAGTAATTTTAAAATAATTTTTTTTGAAATAAGTGCATGAGAACTTAAAATATAGGGTCATATAAAAATATATAATATATATTGTATTTTATTTATATTTATATTTGTTTTTTTTTTTCTTGTTTAAATTCTAAATGAAATTTTAAGCACTAAATGAGAGTTATTTTTTAAGGGGAGATAACTAATACACAACACACAGTCGGTTGCATAACACCATTTTCATCGAGTGCATTGAATCCCTCTATTGTTGGGCTTGCATTTTAGCTTGCATTTGTGCTAGCATTTCCTGCATGCGCCTTAATTCGGCCTCCTTTTCAAGAAGTATTCGATCTTTATCCGAATGACTATTATTATTTTGTACCGAGTCACGATCGATTTCTTTAGTTGGTCCATTCTTTTTGTTATTTATACCTTTAGCCAGACGCTCTGAACGATAGTTTTCGTAATGTACTTCCTGAGTGACCTCTTGAAGGTCTTGCATATGGGTTCTGAAAAATAAAAAGTTCAAATTTATTTGTTAAAACATTTAAATATCGTTTATTAATCTTAAAAAATCTTCCGATAACTTGTGGGTTCATTGAAGTGGGGTCGAGAAAGGAATTCTGAAACTTTTTGTGGGCTATAGCTATAGGTTGATTCAAATATGATATTATTTACTGCAACGTTTAGAGCTTGTTTATGCTCCTCATCAGGGAAACAATATTTTACACATTTTCAACACATTAACGCTGGTCTACAAAATTTAGTAATATTTTTTGTTGCTGAACTGGAAACCGATCTCAAATTCTCATAGGTTTACGATATACATACAGCCATTGACAGCTAATTAGAAACGATTCTATTTTGCTGTATTTTTTCAAATAAAGATAAATGTATCTCACCTAATGGATTATATTTCGATCTTATTATGATCTTTCTTTCTTCCTCTGTCAAATAATATAAGTAAGTATATTTAAATCATCCTGATATAAGAAACCGTTACTATTTTTAAAATGTGATTCTCTGGTGACTAATTAGAAACGATTGAGTTTACATTAAAAATAATTGAACATTTTGGATTTTTTTATATTTTAACCAAAAACCGTTAGGCAGACGGTTTTCACAATGGGCAGAGGCAAGAGATGTACACCGGCAATGCGCAAAGCTTTTGCTGAGCTTAATAAGGCTGGATTGTCATATCAACATATTGAAACCCAGCTAAAATGTTTAAAAAACATAGTTTTCGGTGCAATTGCACATTTCCGAAATAATAATATCACAGAAAATGTTCAGCGCTGAAAGAGACCACGGAAAACCTCAGTGTATACTGTTAGAAAAATAGTTCGGCTACTTTGCTTACAATTCTTTCCAGATCTATCTGGGAGGACCTGACTTTCTTGGAAGATGAATCGATCCACTTCTATACTCTATACTTCTAAAACTGATGACGGGGTTGGTGGAGGTGTATACTCAGATAAGCTGAAACTAAGTCTCTCCTTCCGTCTTTCCAATCACTGTAGCGTGTTCCAGGCGGAACTTTTGGCGGTAAAAGAAGTCCTGTCTTGGCTCAAAGAAAACGTGATATCAACCACAGATATCCGTATTTTCTCGGATAGCCAAGCAGCCATTAAATCTCTGGATTCTGTCTCTACAAATTCCAAAACTGCCGATCATCTCTAATGGAGATGGCACAGCAGTTCAACATTCACCTTTGATGTGTGCCGGGTCATAGGGACATTCCAGGCAATTGTAAAGCAGACGAACTCCCCAAAAGTGGAACTATACTACCTATACAGTCACACCGGACTAATATTGGTATACCCATTGCTACTTGTAAACTCAAACTAAATCAAGATGCAATAGAGAAAACAAATTTTAGGTGGAATAATATTGCCACATGTCAGGCCACAAAACAGATCTGGAATATGTTGGATTTCAAGCGCTCTAGGAACTTAATATCTCTAAGCAGACTGCACATTAGCTCCTTCATAGGTGTCATTACTAGACACTGTCTAATAGGCAAGCATGGCACAAGGCTTGGATATTCTCTAACGACTTCTGCAGAAGTTGTATGGACGAAGAAGAGGAAGAATCGATTCCTCACCTTCTCTGTACATGTCCTGCTCTATCTCAAAGACGTAGGCTCCACTTAGGAGAATTCTACTACAATGATCCTAGTGATCTGGCAAATCATGACATTAATAGTCTCGCGCGCTTCGTAAGAAGCTCTAAATGGTTCAACGAGTAGGAAGAAAGCTTCCTAGATTCCTGTGGTATCACAATGGGCCAACCCGTTGGTTTAAGTGTGTCTAGCGTTCTGCTGACAACCACATAAACCTAACCTAACCATGGTATCTTTCAACTTGATTTCAACTATACTGATCTTAAACCTGATTCACAATGGATGACACCAGGAAACGAAACGAAAGCATGTCGTGAACTCGTGGTAGTTATCAAACCAATTTCAAGCTATGCAAGTATACCAAAGTATACACAATAAAGCGTTTCTCCTTGTCACGTCACGCCGAGAGTTCGAAAACTGAAAAAAAACGCGACGAGACGATGATTTTCATTTGAAAAGTGACAGAGAAAGAACACCAAAAGTATTTTTTTAGCGACATCTTATTTTCTTTTCTCATTATTCACTTTTAAATATTTTCTTTAACTAAAAAAACTTTGTGGGCTTTAATTTCAGGTAATGAATGAATATGTAAAAATTCTATCCCGAAGAATTCATATCTGTGTCTATTTTAATTGCAGGTGAAAATTCCATATTCTCCGATTAAATCTATATCCCACCCGAAACCTCAGTTTTGCTAGCATTGTCTGCCATCTAGGCTCGCCATTCTTGATCACAACAAATGTACCGGCACTGCTGGCTTTCTATCGAATGACCGTTAAAACTCGTCAAGAAACTCGACGCATTGTTAATAAAACAATGCGTGCCACGCCAGGCTCTCGTTTCTTTTCCTCCTCGCAATGTGAATCAGGCTTTACTGTATAGCCATTTCAAGATGGAATGAAAGCTTTCCAGATTCCATTGAGAGAAATATTTTTCCGGTAGTATTCAGTCCGACATGTATCGATTTTACAGGAGAATATTTCACGACGAGCTCAAGTTTTTCCTCAAAAACGCTTCCGTACTTTTTAGTGACACCTTTTTTTAGTTTACAAAAACTACTGAACTTTTAAATTTTGTAGAACTTAATCAAAATAAGGTTAGAATGACTTATATACATATCTGTGATATTTGTAATATCCTAAGGTGCAATAAATAGATACATATTATACCAATATACGATAATGTTGCAGTAATACAATTAAATCTAAGAAATGTGCCTAAAGCAATAAATGTCAGATCTACTTACATAAGCATTGTCCTGAGTTTAATAAAGTCACAATGTTCTGGATTCTCTACTTCTACAACACCCCACGGATACAAACGACCGCGCACCTTTTTTCCTTTAACTTCCAAAAGTGTATTTGCACCACACACTGCAAACGGAACAGCTTCCTTAAGTTGTTTCACCTGTTCTTTGTAATCTTCATCTTCATCGCTATCACAGTCAGGCAGTGGGTAGATTTTAATTCCATGTTCTTCTATTTCCGCAAGGATGCGACATTTCAAACGAAGAATTTCCTTTTTTGTGAGGCAATCGGCTTTAGCAATAACAGGCACTATATTAACTTTTGAATGAAGTTTCTTCATAAATTCTACATCCAGAGGTTTGAGTCTAGATACATAAAAACAATTACCATAAAGATCTGTTCATAGTGCCTTGGCATTAAAAATTACCCATGACCAAAAGGCGATATAAAATAAAAACAGCAATGTATACGATTGTCAACTATATTACGACGATTCAAACCACTCTCATCACGTAAGAAACGTTCGTATTGCTCATCGATGTATTCTAGTATTGCACTAAAACTATCTGAGTTGTCTATGGCATCACCGAATCCCGGTGTATCGACGACTGTTAAGCGAAGCTTGACACCACGTTCTTCAATTTCAACAGTCGACGCTTCAAGTTTTACCGTTTGCTTTTGTTTTTCTAAAAAATAAAAATAATAAAGCAGTTATAAATAAAAAGGGTCCATTTTTTGGATACATTACATTCATCAAAATACTACATACCAACTGCGTCAGGAATTATTCTTTCTGGATACAAATCTGTAAGAAACAGACTGTTTACTAGAGTCGATTTACCCAAACCAGACTCGCCCACAACCATCAGAGTGAATTCGAAGCCTTTTTTCACGGATTTTCTGTGAACCTGATTGGGGAGATTTGCAAAACCCACATATCCAGGCGTTTCTATGCTGGAAAACTGTTAAAACAAAAAAAAATTAAAGAACAGCGTATGTTAATACAAAGAAGAAATAATTTATTACTTTTGGTGTTGTAATTTGAAACTCTGATAAACCACTAAGCGGCTTACAGGTTTTGGTGGTTGGCATTTAAGGTGAGGAAATTGTATCCTTAAAAGGGTGTCATTAAGTTGGATTTTAAAGGACTTCATAGTTTTGACCGGAACGCATACTAGTGCAGTTTGTTAGAGACTAAAGAATGTTTATATTTTGCTGATTTACAAATACTAGTTGTAACTAGTCAACTACTGCATTGAAAAAGCTTACAAAATTAACGATTTTAGAATTTAAAAACATCTAGTCGCTATTTAATTTTTATTAGGGAAAATCTAGACGGAGAAATCATTACAGGACTCTACAAGTCCCTTGTTGAAAAAATGTATAAAATAAAATATTCGTAAGGCCCTTGCTTGTAACTAACTATAATTAAATCTGAACGGGTTTCTGTATGATGATAACACACTTGCAGTAAGATTAATATTGAAGGTTTGAATGATAATCGACTTGGCAGTCGTGAAATAGACATAGCTCCAGCCTAGCTCATCCAAGTGTTTGTTATTTCATTCAAACCTTCTACAGTAAAATCTTTTTTATAAAAATTTATAAAAGCAGAAACTCATAACGCCTTCCATTATTGACAAACTAATTGTAATTGTTTTTTATTGATTTATTTATAGTGCAATTTTTTTTAACAAAATAATTGAGTGGAAGAAAAATAAAAAAAAAAAACACCCCGATTAAAGAGTCGATGAACTTTTCTTGAGTCGATTTATGCCAATCGAAGAACCGAATTATGCGACTCGCCGTACAGTCACAGCATTTAAACATATTATGTAGATGACTACAATTGAATCCGATAAAGCTGAAAAAGCAAATCAAATTAAAACTAAGAATGACCTCTTTATGAAACTAGTGGTCGGACAGACTTTCGTTGGTTGTTGACGTAAGTCCGACCAGTTTTGTGTTTTTTTTTTTCTTTGCATTTAAATATTGAATAACAACTTTCCTTGTCATCCTCAAATTGGTAAAATATTTACAATATTTCTATTGGTTGAAATAATATTCTGCCTTTTTAAAGTCCCCATCGTACTACGAATAATGGAAGGATATTTTTTATTTTACATTTTCATTTCGGTTCAACTGTTTTTGGTCCATTTTTTTTATAGAAAACGTTTTAAAAAGTTTTAAAAGTACATAAGAATACCAAAATAAAAATTTTTTTTTTGATTTTTAATAAAAGTTTCAATTCTTTTTCTTGAGAACTTATGTAATTCGAAAACGTCTTAGTCGATTTTTATTAAACTTGACATTGAGCAATTTTCCAACATTATCTAGCAGATTTTAAACAAAAATTATTCTTTTAATCAAAAATAACGGTACCACCCAAACAAGTGTTAAAAACCGGGTAGAAAAACTTATTTTTCTCAAAAACTAATATCCTATCATCTACTATATTATTGGCACAAATTTGGTATCCATCGATTATTAACGGTATCTCTCATAGTACCTTTTTTTTGGGTTTCGAATATCTCATTATCTATTGAACCGATTTTAATAAAATTTTGTACACAAGACCTCTTTATATGTTTGAATAATATTGCATTATCAACATTTTCAAAAAAAAAAAGAAATTTTGGATTTTGAAAAAAAAATTCAAAATTATTTTATTCGATATTTCGAAAATGAGTAGATCATTTTTTTCAAAATTCATTTTTAAGTCAATTGCGACCAATTATTCTCTATAAAAATGTGTTTAAATTTGTATACAAAAATAACCAATTTTTTTTTTATTTTTTTTTCTCATAAGTTAGATTTGTCTATAAGAAATAAGTTGGTGTAAAATCAATTTTACAAACGTATCTTTATTGGAAAACTAATAATAGCTTGCACAAATTGATGAAATTTAAAGAAGTGTCCTGCAGATCTCGGCTCCTCGTGGTTATTGGATTTTGGATTAACCACATTGAAGATGAATATCTCAGTTTACAACTTCAACTTCGTACGCCTCCAGTGACGCCTCTTAGCGTTGTAGCGAATTGTACTTCCGGTACGTAGACGGACCCATTGGGGCACCGATCGATTTTGCTTTAGCTTTTTAGCTAATTTTTGTTTAATACGAAACGATTTGTGGGCAGCCATTCGTCCGCTCTTGGCAAAGATCGAAAAAATTTCAGAGGTTGTTTAATCAATTTATTTCTAATTACCGCACAATATTGATTTTTTTAAATTTTTTAGTCTAAACTGTAAGTTTCATACAACACGGTGCTATAATGTTCATATAAATATGTATGTACTCACATAATAATTCCTTAAACTAAAATACGTTTTTGGAAGGTGGCATAAAATATAGGCTCCCATAACTCATTTAAAATAAAATAAATAAATTGGACGCAACAGCTCGTGCAGAACCAAGCCTAGTGACTTACAACTCCCAACCATTCCTGTGTGCTTGTTATTAGCAGGAATGGAGGCTACCTACAATATTCTGCCGAATCAAATGTGAGAAGCACTTTTCAATGGCAATAGATACTCTTGGACGATTTGTCAATTCCTCGCAAGAGGCAGTAACCCCGTGAAAAACATTTCTGTTTTAGTTGGAATAGGCTAGGAATCTAACTCAAGACCTTCGTCGTAACAGTCCTACGCACTAACCATTACGCCACTGGCTCCTACATAACTGATTTATTTATTTAAAAATAACGTGATTTTTTAAAACTACATTATGGTCGAACATAAGAGCAAGTTCTAGCGACCCAGTCTTGCATTTTTTTTTTTACTATAAATATATATTTTGTTACTTCAATTATGATTAAATTTTAACTATGTCAAAACGTGAAGCTACGAAGAATATGTATTTCCGTGATCAACTTTTATTTTGATCTTTGTATATCCATACAAACATTTATAGGTATTTAATTTACCTAATAAAACTTTGTACATAGAAGTTTATGCAAACATTATAGCTTCAATATAATTTAATTACTTTCTTAACTTACATTATACCCAATGCCCAAAAAACATGTTCAGATAAAGGAAACATCGAAATTAACACTTTTTCTTTTGAAACAAATATTTAAATATAAATATTTATAAAAATACATACATATACTTTTATATTTTTAAGTATGTACTTTAAAGTACTTTCAACCATCACGTGTATAATCTTAGCGTCCTTATATCCACTCAAAAATACTTAGTGTATGAATGTATGAATATATTTTAGTGTTTAAATTCTTTAACCTTCAGAAGCGAAACGACAAGAAAAAGAAGACCTAGCTCTCCTTCTGAAAACATGAATATGAAAAAAAAAAAATGTTTTGCTTTTGTAATGTAATGTCCTTTCGGCATCATTAAAACAAAAACAACACGTATTTCAAAAACATACATACATACACAAAGAAAATATCTGAAGGAAGCTTAAAAAAAGAGGATAATAAAAAGTAAGAGAATCTTTTTATTCTTTCATTTACGAACGAAAGTGAAATGCACACATCCACTTGAATATGCGGTTGAAGTATTTAATAACATAGAATATTATTTAAAAGAAAGCTTGTTGCGAACAATGTTGACAAGAAGTTAATATGTTTTAAAGACTTTAAAGCCCTTACAACTTTGCTAGTTGTTGTTCGCATTAAATTTAAATGACAATGCCTATTCGATTATATAGGACGCAAATATAAAATAGCGAATATACTTTTATATTATGTTTCCGATTTCACATTGATTTCGAAAAGCTTTAACTTTAATGAACAACTGTAGTTTGATGAAGTAATGATTCTCTGTATGATGTATGTGGGGAAAATGAAAACCAAAACCTATAAGAAAAAAATGGTTGGTAGAAAAGTAAGAATTCGAAAAGGAATGCTCATAAGTGGGTTAATGCACCATCACTTTACAAGTTCTAATTAAATGGCGTTAATACACCAAAATCGGTTGATTAGCAAATTCCATTATTAACAACTAAAATTTAGGATTCATTGATAAAAATTTTGGTTAACATGTACATTCGATGATTTACCAGTTGTAATAATCCTTGATAAAAAATGATCAGCTGTGAATAAACTCGCCCAGAGTTCAGATTTTTGAATGTACTGCGTTCTGGAAATCTTTATTCATACCACCATACTGCTTAAGGATGATTTGGAAGGACTGAGTGCATTAGCCAAAGTAAGATGGAGTCACAAATTATCACAACCTGCATGAAACAATTTAATTGTCCCCTTTAAGCTTAATTCTTCAATCTGGAATCTGCTAAGTCGATTTTGTTGACATTCATCAAAAAATAAATTACGTCTGCGTAAGGTGATTGGGTCATGATTGTAATAACGTTTGATAAGCGCGAAGTCTAATTTTGATATTTTTGTTAGCCTGTCTTCAGACATTTCCCCAAACAAAACAAGTAAGAGAAGTTTAAGTCTGATAATTCTCAGAGACCGTTAAAAATCGGAAACCCTAAAAAGGAGCGTCGCTCTATTCACTTCATTGGTAAACCACAATGGAATCAACGTATCTCAAAATAAAGTTTAAAGACTAAAGATTGAATTCAATTTAATGCGTCATCGTCTAGTCAAAAATCACTAAAGTAACTAAAAAACCATCAACCAGGACAAGCAAAAGCGAGTCTGTACTGAGAAGTTAGCTTTTCTCTCAGGTTCGTAAATGGTTTCGTTTCTAAAACCACATTGTTTTTATGTAGGACTTGCCACCGTAACAAAAAAAAAATAACAATTATAGTGTGTGTGTAGGTTCCTGAGAGAAAAAATGTGATGAGGAAACACCTCGCCATCACCTCGCCATGTAATTTAACGGTTATTAGAAAAATCGCTTTACATCTGAATTTTCAGATTTCTGAATTTATATCGTTGAACGCAAAAAAAATCTGAAATTTCAGTCGAAAGTCATCATGTCAAATTCCTGGATTTACCTATAGGATTAACGTTTAAGGGAAATAAAATAGAACTTTAATTACATTCCTATATTGAACATTGAGCGGGAGTAGTTGTGAGGATGAAATTACACGTAACTTAATCAGCAACAGGTTATATTATGTTCATTAAAAGTCTTTTTATTGATATGTTATGGCCTACAAAATTATAGAAAACAATATAAAAAATTTTTGATTTAAAAATTCACTAAACTACTCAAGTCCGTGTAACCCACGGGAAATAGAATTTACGAGTGTGTCGAAACTTATAATTGAACTGAATTTTTAAGCGATGCGATTTTAGTCACTTATGTTAATGATGGGCTTGTGCGGCCAGTCACACGACTCGGGAAAACAACTGGCCGCACGGCAAATCGACTCGTGAAAAGCCACCATTAGAAAGCAGGTGATATTCAAATAAGTTAAAAACACAAAGTGGCAACAAATCACTTTAAAGTGTGACATCACAACCTTAGCCAACTTGCACACCATGCAGTCTGCGTAGAAAGCCCGAAAGCTGCAATCGCATCAAAAGGTGGAGTAACAACATGACATTAATATTTTTGCTTTTTTTTTTTAATTTTGTTAAATATTTAGGTTGTTCTTTTTTTACAATTATGTAATAACGTTGTTTCTATATTCGAAATACAAAAAAACAACCACGACACCGAAAACAAATTATTTTCCCAAAAAAAAATTCATTTAAACTTAAACAGGAAATCAATATTGTCCGTAGTACAGTTAAAAACAAAAAAAATTGTCCTTACATGAGAAACTTTGTTTTGTTCTGAATTTCTGAGCATAGTTGAGCAGTTGAGCTACATATTATGTATCTTTAAATAAAAACACCAATATAATTTCTAACTTCCTTTAAATCCCTTTAACCTAGTTTAAAATTAGATGGCGCATTTCAGAATGTCTCGAAGAAAATAGAAAGTTAATACGGCATCTCTGCCTCTGCTGCAGTGCATCCCTTGGCTTACAACTTTCTTTAACTTCCAGCTATGTTGTTTTTTTTCATAAATAGGGTGAAGTAGATTCTCTCACCAGAACACGTAGTACCGACATATGAGTATCTATTTCCTACCAAATTGAAATAATTTTTTTTGTTTTAAATTAAAATGCTGCACGCAGTCTGACACCGTTTAATTGACTGTTATTTATGCATGCTATATAGTGCTATGTGCTTAGTATTTTTGTTTTCATATTATGTATTTGCCCACTCCGTTCTTGGTTCGTTTTCAATTGGAAGCCATTTGTTATTTGGTTTTGTTGTTGTTTTGGCTGCAAGATTGACGATTGAGGCTAATTTCAATAGTTCTCGTGGTGCCGTTCTGGTAGTTTTCTGTTGCTGTTCATGCTGCTTTGTAATTGAGGTAAAAGTAAATGACCGGACCAAAGGAGGAGACACTGCTCGAATGTTGGGGAATAATAAAACTGGCAAGTCTGACGCAGAATTGTGTTGGTGTTGGAGTTTGAGTATCCAAGAAAACGAATAATCGAACTCAGACTGGTGAACAAAAAAATAATGAGTCACTTTATTTTTATATTTTAGGGAAGGAAATTTAAAGTTTATTGAGATTAAAAAGTTAAAACTGTATTCTATGGCTAGATGGTATAATATATATATGTAGATCTACACATGTCCATACATACATAATATATCTTTGATTAAACATAATTTTTCCTAGCTCGTTAGTATGAACACAAATTTGATTATGGTTTTCAATTGATTTACAATCAAGAAACATTTCATCCGAACATTTATGGATGGAGTCCCACAAAAAAGGATTGAGAATTGAAATTGACAGTTTATAATGATTTTAACAGGGGTGGACGCAAATAGCAGATAACTTATTTTCAAAAAATAATTTTGTTTAAACAACGCGCTTCTTTTTCAAAAAATAATAAGATGTAATTTTCTGAAAACGATCAGTATCGTCACTATTGAATTCTTATGTTTTTAAGAGAAGATTCAAAAATGAACTATACGGGCTATACAGCAATGGCTTTCCTTGACAATTTTTTTAAGTTTGCTATGACCAAATTAATGTTTTGCATTTGTTATTCTATATTGAATTAGATTACTTCACTTTTTTCGGCTTTGGCATAAGATATTTCTCATTTTAATGGTCTATTTATTTAAAATTTTAGTGATTGTGTAAACCTGCTAACCCAGAGTGATGCTAATTATATCTAACTTTTCTAGACAAAGAGTTTTCGTTGTATCTATGAAATGTTCTATAACTATTAAATAAATTATATGAAATAAAATATTATTTTACCTCCTGCTTTTTAAATTCTCAATGAAAACCTAATCGCCAATATATAAAAAGATTAGTAAGACACCTTAACACCGTTCCCGACGAAATTTTTAGTAAAACTATGAAGCATATGTTCATTTGAACAAATTAATTAGGGTGTAATTGAATAGTCTAAACTATTTTATAAATATATTTGGATTAACTCTGTTGCTTAGACGGCAAAACAACTGTTATAAAAATTAACATAATAGAACAAAAAAAACGAATCGAAATAGAATTGATTAGGCCCAGTTTCATACTCGAAGCCACTTAAGTGTCAAGTATGGAAAACTTACTTAAGTCTCCCATATTGTCACTTACTCAGACAGTAGGTTTGTTCGTTGAGCCCTGAAGTCACCCTTGGGTCGCCCTAAAGCGTTTTTTTGCAAAACCTGAACTCACCCTGACAGTCAAATTCTGTGTTTTTTGAGACCTAGGGTCGCCCTGAAGTATTTTATTTTTTTTTTAATTTGCCCCTCCCACCTAAAGGCGTGGATAAATAGAGTGGACCGATATCTTAAAATCATGTTTTAATAATGTACCAACATACAAACAAAATTGATGCTCTTATCACAAAATGCATAATTCTGGAATTAAGTCGCCCAACTACATAGAAAAGTAAAACTCTTAACTCTTCTGATTGGTTTATTTCAAAAACCGTTATTTGTATGAAAAAAAGTATGTTAATCTTTTTTGTAGGAAATATTTCAAGCTACAAATTAGTCTTTGACACTTTTTTTGTACAAATTACCATTTGGGAGTTATTCCTGGAAAACCATTTTGGGGGCCTTCAACCCCCCGTAAAATTGTTAGCGGCGCTCATATCGATGGGGACTTTTGACAGTTTTTTAAGAACACCATGAGGAAGCTATATACCAAAATCCAGCTTTCAGGTGATTTTTTCCGAGTCAAATGCTTTATTGACTGGACTATAAAACAAATTTTTCTTTTTAAGTATTGAAAACATAACTTCTTGTTTTCTGCGTTGAATTTCAACAACACAATTTAAAGCCCTATGGTGTTTTTTGAAGAACGAAAAACTCAGGTTATTTGACAATTCAAGAAAACCTGGGACAACCCTGGGTAAAGTCCAACGAACGAAACTAGTAAAACTGCGCCTAAAATGCCAAAATGGGAAAATTAAGTGCCACTTATTTTGTTAAGTGTGCACTATGAAACTAGCCATAAGTCTTCTTCTTGGCTGATGGATTTCAGTAGTATGTATGTATGTATATAGAATTTGTATTATTAAAAAAACCTTCTTAGAAAGAGAATTATTTAGTTGGAGATAAGTGTTTTTAAGAAGGAAACTGTAACTTTTTCGATTTTTCCACTATGTAAAAATTACTCAAAAGGTAAAGTAGTTTAGTTTTTATTATCACTTATGTTTTATAATACAAGTTTACAAAAACAAATGAGATTGGCTTTTGCCGTCTGCCAGATTGACAATTATATACTTAAATTCGGTTACTGATAACTTTATGATTGTAAAATAAAAATAGGCATAACAGTATTTAAGTTTAGAAAAGTGAGAATTAACATAAACTCAAAAAATAATCCCACTCATAATTCTTTCTCTATAAGCTGAAGATGTTTTGGCAAAACTAAACAGTTTATGCACATCGAGTTCATTTAACAAATTTATGCATTCCTGATCTGTTAGATACTTTTTCCCAAATACATGCATTCTTGTTTCCTGAAGTATAGGACATTTTCCTATAAAATGCCAGACGTCTTCACGTTCCCTCAAGTTATGCAAAATTCACAGAAGGATGGCAGATCCACTCTATGTGGTATGTAGTTTAGCTTCACAAGTTCCCCTCGTAGCTTTATCACCATTGATATTTCCCGCACACTGTTTTCATCATGGAAATAGTTGTTCTCTAATAAATTATGATTTAAGCTTCCTCTCTGTACTTCCTAGCATAAAGTTCAACTACATTTTCAATCAAATCATATAAAATTTCCAATTTTCCACGTTTTCAATATTCAAATCGTCAAATATAATTTCCATGAAGCGTTTCGGCGATTATCGACTTACGTAAAGCCAATAAAGACATCACTATCGCTCAAACGATATCGTCTGACGATAATCAAGTTACGGAATGACCCTCCTGGGCTTAAGGCACATCCCTGTCTTACACCCGATTTTGTATCAAACCACTCCGATAATTCTTCACTATTCCATACTGCTGCTCGAGTATTTGGTAAAATAGCTTAGGTCGACTTAAGCCAAAAACGTTTCTGCTTATTATCAATGGATCTTAACTGATTTTTAAAATTTATTTTTTTTTTATTTAATTTTAGTTGAAGTTTTACTCTCGCATCGGCAAAAGTAATCGAGAAACGACGAAAATTGAAACAAATCATATGAGTTTTGTTCCATTTTCCAACGTTTTTCGACCAATTTTATCGATGCGAGAGTTACAGAACGTAGGCACAGGTCTAAAAATCACTTACACCCTCAGTGAATAATATGGCAGTTAGCCTCCTATAATATTCTCTGAATAATATTTTGAAGATTTCATGAAAAATGCTAAAAATCGACTTGACCCACTCTTTTGAGTATCGTAACTTAAAGAAAAAAAATTGAACAAATAATACATACACGTGTTTTCAAGATTGTATCAATCTCAAGAAAAATTAAATAGGATCTTAAAAAAAAGTTGAACATGAAGTGCTGAAGAAAAGTTCCGTGACCACTTTCAAAATACTCCAACTAAATTTTCATTTTCTGATTTTCCAGTCGAGTGGCAACTGTATGTCTATTCCCGTACTTTCCAAAACTGCTCATTTCTAAGAATCAAAAGTCTGTCAAAGTTCATATAAACATAAATAAATAAATTCTAAATCCGTCAACTTCTGACATTTAAACACAAAAATCAGGAACTAAATAATAAATAATCAAAATATTTATCTTTTATTTTCTACAGTTTCTGAAAACAAAACAATTTTCACAAATTGTTAGCGGGCATCACGTTTTAAAATTTTCAACCCTAGGAATGCAAACAAAAAATATAGTTTTTTTTTTAAGTAAGTATTATAAATAATAACACTACAGATTACAGTATCATATCGCTCACTTATCGATTTCATTCGCTTGCAAAAAAAAAGAAAGAAAAACTTAAAGCACATATTATTATATACATACATAGGTAAAATGCTTTCGCACTGATACCTTAAAATGAGTCACACATCATAGTGCTATAGAGCTCAACAAATTGACAATCGTTGCAATTTATACATATCTTATAAAAAAGAGGGGAGGGATAGTTATTAACTTAACAAAAATATGTAAATAAACTATAAAACTTCATGTGGAAGTAATTTTATTGAAAGTAGGTCTCTGCAAAGTCACAATGCCAAATCCACCCATTTCCCGGTATACGATTCTTTACAAATGAATCATTATCCACCCGGGAAATAACTATGCAACTGTTCAAGTTGTTTTAAGTTTTCAGATTCCACTTAATGAGATCGTTTCGAGTTATTTTTAATTAGAAAAATTCAATTAAATTGCATCCGACAGGCTTCGGTTTTATGTCGTGATGGTCTAAGACACAATTTCATTCATTGTAATGTATTTTTTTTCATGTGTATGTATGTACATTGTACATACCTACATAGTTTTGCTAAGATTAGATTTTCCGGGCTCGAAAATAATGGTTTCGGTTGATATATTGAGATGAATATTTAACAGTGAAAGGGAATTGAAATTTGAAAAGCATTCCAATTGAAATGGTCCTTCAGTCACACGGAGTCATGTTAAATTTCTATTTTCATTGGAGAATGCAAATTAGTGTGTGGAGTTTTGTTTTAAGGGGGTTGACCATTGTGATGGGGTCATAAAAATCAGACAATTTTGTTTCGATAAATCGCTTCTAAAACCTGGAGTTTTATAAAGAAGAAGTAGCTAAATTATATGTATATACCTACATACATATATACCGTCAGAATTTTAAAATTTCAGACGCGTTTTTCTTTTTTTTTAAATTGCCTATCACTGAAGTAACTGAAAGTGGTGCTTATTTTTTAACTTGAATTATTTTAATAACTGTATTGTTTTTGTTGAATTTCTGAACAACAACAACAACAACTTAAAGGTGCTACCACCAATGGTATACGAATTAATTTATAATTCGTTTTAATTAATTATTTGGCTGGAGATATAGCTATTTCAAGGGGTGCCAAGCCCTATCATCAGTCTCCTTATTAGTGGTGCTGAGCTTTAATCCAATTTTATTATGAAAAACTTTCTGCACACCATGAGATTCGAACCCACGCATATCAGATTTGCTCAGTCTTAGAAGTATTGTTTTTGTCTTGCAGTTCATAGCTCTATAGCTATGATCTAGCGATTTATGATTAGCGGTTTACTTTGAAATTTGTATTCAGTCGGAACAATGGCAGCCGCCAAAATAAAAGTGTCCGGCTTTTTTGGCCTGTATAGGACTTTCCAATCCGGTTCATCTTCGCTCATACTATGCAGCTGGATGATTACCGAAATATACTAAGATTTCTGTAAGTTTTAAGTTTGACAAACTAAAATTTTCAGATTGCCTATCCCATATATTTTCAATTCGATTGTTTAATTTTAGCTTTGTTTTGTTTAATTTTTTTTTTAATTTCATCTTGAATTAAAAAAATGGCGTACAATTTACAACCGATAGCCCTAACCAAACATTTACATTAAACCGTTGCTCTGACAAGCTTAGGTTACTTCGCTTAGAAAATGCATTTTTCGGGTTGCATTTTAAGAAGGTAATTTTGGTAACGTGAAATTTCTTGTAAATTTGCTCAAAATTTCACAAATATTCACAATTTGCTGTCAAAGCCCATAGGAAAAATAAATCAGTTTTAAGAAATTTCTTGAAAAAAAAGTTACCGAACAGGCATTATGTAAGTTTGGCTATACCATAAGGAATTTGAATAAATTGGATATTAAATATAAGCTAATACTGTTTTCTTTTATTAGGTATTTAACGAAGCGCAAGCGGGTCCGATCTTTTCCTAAGCGAATCTCTTTATTGTTTCCGTGAGGTTAACGACAATTTCCAGCAGTTTTGTTGTTGCAAGAGCACACAGCTATTTTTGGGTGTGAGTGATAGCAAAAATTCACTGGTATTTTTAAATAGATCTTTAATTTTCATATCGAAATATGAAAGTCTTGCATGCCGTAATTTGGACCTTTGTCGGTAAACTAAATTATTTTAGTGCATCTGGTAGATAAGCGGCCCTATGGCAAAAGTCTTGAATTAGCATATTATGTTATCAGAGGGGAAGTTTCTTTTTATGCAGAGACCGGTTTCCTTCTCATCTTTGGCTTCGTCTTGGATGTAAAGATCTCATCCAAGACGTTTAGGACCCTTAGACCATATAGTACATGGACTACAGGGTCTCAACATAGGATGCCGGCATGTTTGGCAAATGAGACATAAGGTTATCTGTCAAAATCACGAAGGTTTTCTGAAAGCATTGCTTGTATTTGCGTTTTTTATTTTTTTTTTTGTCTTTTTAAACGAGTTTATTAAAAAGTAAGAATAGTATTGATTTATTGATTTGCCTTTATATTATATATACATAAATGTGAAAAGGTCAGCATGTCTGAGGAATCATCAATACCACGACTTCAATTTCAATCGGCTGCATAAAATGCGCATCAAATTCAACCTTATTTCTCATTTGCCAAACATGGCGGCATCCTATGTTGAGACCCTCTTCTGTTGTACGAAAGGATAGGGAAAGCGCAGTCCATGTACTAGGGCGCTTAGATCTTTTATTAAATCTTTTATTAAAATACCTATAATGATTTAGTTGCTTTACTTTTTAGCTGTGCTTTAAAAAAAACGCATTTTCAATGCACCATTTTCTTATGAAAACTTAAGATCTATATAGGTACACATGTAGGTATAAAGAAAACAGTGAATTTTTGCTATCATTCACATGCATCTCGTCATAACGTCATCTTCCCTTCCCTTCCCTTTTTACGACTTACATTTATTGGTTTTCTTCATTTGTAGATTATAGTAGGTATATTGACTAAAGATCTCGAAAACAAACCTATTTAAAGATTTTTGAATTGGAAATTTTAAACAAATTCGATAATTCTTATATTCTTATATTTGTCGTTCTAGATAACGTCATGAATAATGATTCATGACCCCAAACTTTATTATCTGATGTACGGGTTATATGTACTTGGCTCCAGTCGAATGAAATTATTTAGAAGTGTTAATAAAATTATACCTACATTTCTAAACTCATATTGCTTTCGTTTTCATTAAAATTTTGGCACTCATCCAAAAGAAGTCATTTAATAGCTTTCCCCAAAAAGTAATGACCGGTTATTAATAATAAAACAAAAAAAAAATAATGCTCAGCAAAAAACATTGCGAGAATGTAAAATAATACACCTCATCACGGTAAAACTTGAAAGAAAAAACGAGGTAGGTACCGAATTGGAAATCGAACTATTGCAAGAGGGCGTCGTATCTACCTACTACCAGCCTACCACAAAAGTGCATCCAGCCGCGCCCTTGAATTCCTTACTTTTTTCGAACTATATTCAACAGAGGAACAGCAGAACGCGAACCCGTGTTGTATTGAAGAAAGACCTTGTGCCCGTTTTTATCAATAAACTAACATGTAATGAAAATAATAATTTAATTATGGGAAGAAAAAAACTTACGCTCTTGGTGTCTGACATTTTGTGTTGAAAATTTGCGTTTTTCTTCTTCCTCTCTGCTTATTTATTTTTTAACTTATGCACAGCCAAATCAAGCACAGAATAATAGTAAAATAAAACAAAATGTTTTTATACTTTTCCACTTAGTTCTTCTTTTGTATTTAACTGGATATGATGTTTCTTAATTATAAGTTTTATAATATTTTGTCAAAAATTCAGGTAACACAAAATTCTAAAAGAATAATTAATTATGAAAGGAAAAAGTTTCGAGTTGATGACAAAAGATAACAAAAGGATGAGCAAACTGAACTTCACAACAACAACGAGAACATAAAAATTTCACCAACGTGATTACCTCGACGAACAGCAAATCACGACTGCATTCGAAAAGCAACTGAAAAAATAAAAAAAAAATTTTGGTCCGGCTTTTTTCGAAAAATACATATATCTGTCTCTTTCGCATTTAATTATTTCCATCGCTAGTCATCGCATTAGTAGTGATAACAAGAGATTTTACAAAAAAAAACCCTTAACATTTTAAGAAAATCCCATTTTTCTGATATTAGCCGCGTTTTATTATCTACGGGTCTGGGTCGGGGTTATCTTTTAACACGTAATACAAAAACAAATTTGGATCTAGGTTTCTATCGGGGTTTGCTTTATGGAACCAGAAATAAGTTCTTACTCTAGTGGGTAGACGGCTCTTCAGTCGGTAGAGAGTACAAACTGCAGTGCGAAGAAAAAAGACAGTATCATACATGAAAAATAAACAAACATAAGACAAAAAGAGATGAGCATACAACAGTGCTTTCATTAGGATTCGTATCGTTTTGTTATATCGAGGTGAACCATATGGGTTATTGGTGATCATAAAACGCGGCTATTATTTAAGATTTTTGGAAATTCCACAAATATTAAACAATTGAAGGTTCCCGCACACCAACGCGAATTTTCGGTGGCGACGACGAAAACAATAATAACAACGTGTTGTTTTCATTGACAACCAGCTGATAAATATCGGTATCTTGGCGTTTGGAAATATTCTTCGTTTGATTAAATTAAATGTTGCACTAGCCAAGGTTTAAACAAACGAGTCCGCTATCCAAATTACATACGCCCATATTATTCACTCGATACATCCAGATTAAAACTTTAATCCAGATGTAAAGTATAAATTCAATGTAAATACATCCGGACTTAAGTTTTAATCGAATTTACATCGAATTTGTATAATTTACATCCGAATTTGGTCGAATATCATCGATATTTTGTATGAAATTTCCCTCACGTGTCGTTCAGTCACTGATGATGTATCGAGTAAATAATACGGTAATTAAACATAAACTAAAAATAGCTGTGTTTTATTTTCCCCAAGATCCGAACCAGATTGGATTTGCTTACAAAAATACATGTATTACAAAAACAACACAAGATCCAACTTTGTTTTGAATTTGGATTTCCAAATCCATTTTGAACACCCACCCTTAATTTGTAAATGTCGTCAGTAGTGTAAAGAAAAAGGCAAAGGGTGTATACGAATAAAAAAAACAAAGGAAAAGAAGAGTTGGGTATATAACGTATGTCACAGAGATCCTGGGTTGTTTTATTTTCCTGATCTGATCTGGATTGGATCTGGGGGAAAATAAAACGCAGCTAATATCTATCTAAAACTTGCACTGTCCAGAGTTAGACAACTTTTATAAATATGACCTTACAGGGCTATTCTGGCGTTGTGACGGCTCACAACTCACAAGTCACAAGCCTTTGTGAGGTTGATTTCTTGTGAGGTTGTTGTGAGGTTCTCAAAAGGAGATCACAATTTCGATAGTTTTTGTGAGGCTCACAGTTGTGAGGGTACAAAAACCTCAAAAAATCTATTTTACCTTTCCTTGTGAGGTTGTTGTGACTTGTGAGGTATCAGTGAGGTTTGCCAGAATAGGGCTGTTAATTTTATTTAACTTATTATTTTTAAATTGTAATATACAACGACATTAGGCGTTTTTCTTTTTTAGCCCCGAGCGGGGCACAGAGCGGGCTCCGAACAGAGCGTGACCTGAGCGCACCGATATATTTAAGAAACTCAATTGAGCGCTGAACTCTCATATGCTTAGGGCCAGTTGTACAAATATTTAAACCGTGGTTCAGCAATTTTTATCCATTGATTTCGGCGGGTTAATTGAGTTTCAACAGTGGATTACTGTTCAAGTGTGTTATAATAACCAATTATATACTTGAACCAGCGTTGAACGTTTGTTAATCCGCCGAAATCGGTGAATTAAAATCTTGAACCGAGGCTGAACCACTATTGTACAACTGGCCCTAAGGGGCCACCACTTAAACAGTGGTTCAGCAATTTTTATCCACCGATTTCGGTATATTAATTGACTTTCAACAGTGGTTTACTGTTCAACTTCAATGATAATAACCAATTACATACTTGAACCAGCGTTGAACCTTAGTTAGTCCGCCGAAATAGGTGAGTTAAAATCTTAAACCGAGGCTGAACCACTATTGTACAACTGGCCCTAAGTAATCTGTCATGAAAATTGTATCAAGTTAGCCGCGCTCAGCTTTGTACTCGACGTGCTCGGTCATTTTTTTCCGAGCTCATCGGGCGAGCCCGGGTTGAGCTCTGAGCTAAAAAAGAAATGCAAGTTGAGAGCTCGGAGCGCTCCGAGTTAAAAAGTAACATAAAGGGGTATTCCCGATCCGATGCAAACTGGTCTTGTATCATTGCAAAAGTGCAAAGTTTTTTTTTACAATGAGGGTATAGCAATTTTACACTTTTGCATTTTTGCAAAGATACAAGACCAGTTGCATCGGATCGGGAATACCCTTAGGGCCAGTTGTACAAATATTTAAACCGTGGTTCAGCAATTTTTATTCACCGATTTCGGCGGATTAATTGAGTTTCAACAGTGGTTTACTGTTCAAGTGTGTGATAATAACCAATTACATACTTGAACCAGCGTTGAACCTTAGTTAATCCGCTGAAATCGGTGAGTTAAAATCTTGAACCGAAGCTGAACCACTATTGTACAACTGGCCATAGTGTTTTTAAGTACAAAAATACAAGCTGCTCTGGCTCTCACTAACTGTTTTTTGTTGAAAAAATTTAAATCACAATTAAATTAATTCACAAGTAATTCATTTCACTCCCAAGTCATATCATCATTTATTTATTTATTTTTGTTTTATTTCGCAAAATTTTGAACCTAAAAAAAAATAAAATATGTATTAAAAAATCTAGGTGTAACCTTCATTCATAAATAAAGTTTCACTAGATTTGCTTACAAACTCCCACAATCTATGAACACTGTACTTTGATAAAAGATGAAAAGAGATAACTGTCGCTTATTTCTTTTTCAGAAATGTTAAATACATATTTCCAAACACAGGTGTCGTTTCAGCCAAAAGAAAGACATTTTAAAAATAAATAAATTATCTATTTATTTATCAACAATTTGCACAAAATTAAACTACTAGACTATCTCCACTCTATTGAATTGACAAATGACATTGAACTATTTAAAATTGAATAATTTTGGCACCACGTCACCGCATTTTGCAGACAATTTAATATCCGCTAAATGGTCCGCTCTTGTTTCCCCAATGGTTACAATGGCAACAGGTAAATTTAGATCCTTGTTTTGCAAGACCATTCGATACCCGGAGAATACCATCAGACTAGATCCGAGAACCAATAAGCCATCGCTACTGTAAATCATCTCGGCTACTTTGTGTGCTCTATCCTTTGGAATACTGTCACCAAAGAAAACAATTTCCGGCTTAAGATTTCCGCCGCAATCAGGACAAGGAGGGATTTTAAAATTCTCAATATAATCCAAAGGAATTTCTACATCACCGTCTGGCCGCACCATGTCAGGGGCATCCTTAAATTCAGGATTTATAGTGTTGAGGATATTTTGGAACTCGTGTCGGTCAATTCTATATTCGCAAGACAAACATTTGACTACGTATCCACTCCCATGTAGTTCGACAACGTTTTTGGCCCCTGCTTTGGTGTGCAAGCGGTCAACGTTTTGAGTGACAATTCCTTGAATTCGACCTTCACGCTCAAAGCGCGCTAAAGCATGGTGAGTGGCATTAGGCTCCGTGCTTGAAAACTTTGGCCAGCCCACAAAGTTGCGCGCCCAGTATCGCTGACGAATAGCTTGCGATTTCACAAATTCCATGTGTTGTACAGGGCGATGATCTGAACGGGCGTACAGTCCAACACCTACTGAGCGGTAATCCGGAATACCTGAGGCACAATATAGTGCTTAATTGTGTTTTTGCAGAATACCATATATTTCGTTTACCTGATTCTGTAGAAATTCCTGCTCCAGTGAGAACAAGAATATTAGGCTTAGACATGAGGAAATCCTCCAGATGTTTGACATCACTTTCTTGGACTGGATTGTGCTTGGGCACAAACTGTAAAGTAACCCCAGAATTGGTAAGTGTTGGTCGGAAGCGCAGGATGTGAGTTAATCGCATTTTCTTAAAATTATAATGAACTTTCGAAATGTAATGTTTACGAAACAAATGTAAAAATGGAATCACATAACTTGGGTAGAATAACGAAATTTCACTGTCATATTTGACAGATAAAATAAATTCCACAAAAAGTGGATTGCAAAAGCCAATGGCCGCGTTCAGGTTGCACTAGGATAGCCTATCTAAAGCCCGCATCACACGACGCTTGTTTTCCTGCTAGAAATGCTTGCTGGCTTTCGTGCTGGCTATTGAGCTGGAAAATGGCGTCACTGCTGGCTCTCTTGATAGAAGCGCTGCTAGATTTCAAAGTTAGAACCGGTGCTATTTTTCTTGCTTGTTTTGCTGCTGGATTTTAGCAGACGTCAAAAGGTACATGTATTTTTTCAAATGTCATTTTTTCTGTTTCCTTTTTATTTATTTTCTAATAGTTTTTTCAACTTCAAACAAAATTAAATGTGATTTCATAAATTTATATATTTAGTTCTATCAGATGTATGCATTCTTTGTGAAAATTTGTGTAGAAAAATATTGTGAAAATTTGTGCAAATTCGCAAGAAATTTCAAAAAACTATCAGCGAATCCAGCCCCAAAACAATCATCGAGTGAAGCGGAAGAATTGGAACCAGCAAAACATCCAGCACCACACCATGCAACAAAACCAGCACGAAAGCCAGCAAGCATTTCTAGCAGGAAAACAAGCGTCGTGTGATGCGGGCTTAAGATACTCGAGTATCCAATATGTTTCTGAACGCAAATCAGCTGTTGTTGACATTTCCCATAGGATAGATGAGTATCCCAGAATTTTTAGGATAGCTTGAGATTTTTTTTCGCCAACAGCTGCTTTGTCATCAGCTGTGAACATGAACGCGGCCAATTAAAATGGAGTGTCCCACGATTTGTCCACACAGATTTTTTAAGTGGGATACAAAATCTCACCTGAGCACTTTTTTGATATTTTAAAGAAATTGTTTTTTTTTGAGGAATTTCTCGGTTTTGTTGCTCATTTTAAAAAGATGCTTAGCATCATAAAACTCTCAAGGTTTTCCGTAGTTTTTATTAAAAATCCCCTCTTTAAGGTAAGACCGCACTCGACGGAATACCACACTTGTCTTGCGGCGACGCAACAGTACGCGTCAAATTGTGAAAGGGGAAAACCCTTTCTAATTTTAATATTTCCGAATCAGATTAAAATTATAAAAATTGATCGAATTGTAATTGACGAAGATATAAAAGAATAAAGAAAAAGAAATTGGTTGCATGATATTCCAAATTCTCGAATCTCGGTACGAAGAAGGGGAATATCATACACTTTTACGGCGGCTTAAAAAATATCCGTAAAGATTTCACATATCCTCCATTTTGAAAGTCATATTCCAGATACATATTCCAAAATCAGAAAAATTATTTTAGTCGAAAAACATATTTTTTTTATTTTAGCGACCTATTTACACCGAGCACAAGTAAAGACAAAAATCAACAACAAATGACATACATAACTACGTTTCGCGACGCTCTCTATACCGCACATTGCAGGAACAGATCTGAAAGGAACTTCATGCCGCATATAGTTCCGCACCGTGAAGTGCAGTTTTACGACTTTGGTTTTTCCTACTTAAAGTTTTTTTGTCTGTTCTATCTTAACTCCCTTCATAATCATATCACACGGCAAAGTCAGTGTAATGAAAGTTGTGTACCGCGTCGTTTGTGTTTGTTTTTATTTATTGGAAATCAAGCAAAAAAATTTAAGTTCGGGATTATGCGAAATTGGTTACAAAGTGTCGTGATAGTTTATAAGGGGCACTTCTGTTTCGAAAGAAGCTCGCTCATAATTCCCATTGACAATTTTTGTTGAACAGAGTATAAACGAAATAATTTCCTATAAAAGATTTATTTTTATTTTAAAATTGTTTGTGCTGATTTTGAATAGTTTTTGATTGATTGTGATGCTAATTTGTTTGAGCTAGCGTTGCTAGTCCCGATGTAATTTCTTACCTAACCTCATTTGAGCTTATATGTCTGTTTGGTAACGTTAAATTTCTTACATTTGCACAAATTTTCACAATTTGCTGTCAAAACCCAGTTTCGGGAAACTTGTTGAAAAATATAAGCCTAGTTTTTTTGCAAGCCCGAGGGCAATTTGATGAAAAAAACGACGTCGGTGCTAAACAATTAACATGTTAAATGCAACAACAACTAATCCCAGAGAATTCTCGGGGCTTAACTTAAGCGCACAGAAAAACTGTGTTACCGGCATGAATAACATACATGGTATCGATAGTTTGTATGAAAACTCCATGTTTTTTACTGTCATGGCGTCGCTAATCCCCGCTGTCGTTTTTTTCAACCAATTCCCCCTGGGCTTGCAAAAAAACACGCCTATAATTCCCAAACGGGCATTATATTAATACACCCTTGTTCACCCTACTGTAATGGATTGTATTTAATTCTCCTTCCTAGTCACCAACACCAACCCAACTAATTTCCATCTTCAGAAAAAAAACTAATATAGTTCTATCTCTTTTTACTCCGTATTTCAAACGGAATTTTAAAAGCAACAGTGGATTTAATTTTAAAACTTCGCAATTCGCAATAAACTCTCCAGATAGAGAAATAGTTAAAAAATTTGATGTAAACAAAGGCGATCTCGATCTTCAAATAATATCAAAAAACAGAACCACAAAAGTGAGTCATAAGTCGCATTTATAAATTTAAACAATAAACAATTTATTATAATATATTTGCATTTAGTTTCGTACATTGTTATAGATACAACCAAAAATGAAATATTGCAGAGAAATGTTTCTTAAGTCCCCTCCTCCGGATAGTGTTTCAGAATCTCAACTTCTGGATATAACTTCAAAAGCTATCGATGACGATGGAACACAGAAAAAAGGTAAAAAATTAAGGCGCAGAGATAAGCTGCAAAAAAATGCTTCTCTGGATGACTCCTCGAATTGGGTGACTGATGGCGAGGAAAGCTCGGATGGAAGTCTTTCGACGAGGAGACGAAGGAGGAAGCTACGTGCCGAAGAAGACAGAATTCAGCTTTCGGTAATGAGGAAGATTTTCGAAGCGCAGTCGCAAGAAGTTAAAGATGTCATCAATGATTTATATAAATTGCACTTGAAACAGCAAAGAGCCGCAATACGTAAAATTGCTCGTCCAAATTTGGCCAAGAAATCTAAAAAGAATCGTCTTAAGCCGAAACAAAATGAAAAAAAGTTTGCCCCCGGTTGTCTACATACAACAAACGTTCGCTTTTCAAGCAACATTAAGATCCTTGCGAGACTCCAACGTCGTCGGCGTCATCGCGGAAAACCACGATCGAAAAAAAACTGCCACAAGAAATTTCCACGAAGGAGACGACGCGCAAATGCCAAGAAAGGGAACAGGCAAGGCCGAAAACGTTATCTTCGAGCTCAAAAACTATTCGATAAAGGTATTTTTCTTGCCGGCCGTAAGCTTCTTGATGAAGTCTGGCAGGCTGTCAAAGATCCAAATGCTACTGCAACTAGTTTTTGCAACAACAACACCCACGGTCTTAGCAAGATCCATAAGAAACAAATCGAACTCTATGAAAGAATCGAAGATGATTTGCATAGATTAGATACGGCTCGTCTTGAAAGAGCCGAAGCTGCTCTTGAAAGAAAAGCTAAAGAGCAAGAAAAAGAAACAAGCATAAGAGAAGGCTTTAAAAATAAAATAGAAGCTAGAGCGGCTGCACGCGCCGAACAAGATATGCTGAGGAAACAGCGCAGAGCTGCTCGGAAGCAACGAGCATTGGAAAAGAAGTCACAAAGAGAGAAAGCCAAATGTGAAACTTAAAACCAGTGGACTGACGAAAGTCTAGAGGTCATACAACTTTAACTAGGTTTAAGAAATGAAATCGTAATGCAGGTTTCAAATCTATAGGTTAAGCTCGAGTTTGTTCGAGAAAAGTGATACTTCTTTTTTTTTGTAGAATTAAGCCCATTTACGAGTAGGCATCTCGTGTTAAAATAATAAAAAAAATTTCGTATATTAAAACTGTAATTTTGGTGTATTACTAATCCATTTATGAATGACTTTTGTATTTAAGTAAACATTTGTATACATTACAAGTACACAGGATCAAAGTTAGATTGAATTGTGTAGCTTTCAGTTTTGAATCGTCTGTTAACTGCAAACAGCAAATTACTTAGCATAACTATAATTAATTTAAGAGTCGGTATATAACATTTTCTTTCTTACTATCGATTGATTCGATATATATATATGTAATAACATATTTTGCTATTGCTATTTTATGAATTTTTTAAGTATGTATTTTGCTTTGGATAGAACAATATAAACACGTTAAATTAGTGTCACAACACAAAGTAAGGTCACTGTGTAAGTGAAATTATAAAAATGACACTAACTGCAATGCAATATTCAAGTAGCGGAGAAAATAATTTTGAGTTTATGTATTTAATGTGAAAATGCATTTTTTCTTTAGTCAATCTTTTAGTATTCAGACGAACCAATTACACCTAAATAGTCCGCCATCAGCTGAAGGGAATATTCGTATTTTATTTGTCTTCCGCATAAAGATTGCTACAGAATATATCAATGTATATAAAGATTCTATTTTTGAGTTTCAAAATTAAAAAAAAAATCACCCTTAGGCCTTCTGCACACGAAGGGTCTGGTCATAGACGCATACTTCGATTATTTGCGGTTTGTGTGCAGATAATGTGTTGCTCACGTGTGTTTCAATAGACAACCGCTTAAGCTGCAACTATTCGTCGCATGACACAGTACAGTCTGAAGTATTTACTTAACATTTTAGTGAAATATCAATGTCAAGTGAGAAAATTGTGTAAAATTTTCAGTGATTTATCTATGACGCTTCGTGTGCAGAAGTCTAGCTGACTAGACCTCTCGTGTGCAGAAGGCCTTATTGTGTAAGGCGTTTTAGTAAAACAACAGGGCTGATCTGTCTTTAGTTCCTTAAAGGATAGAGAGCAGCAAAGTTTTCACACTTCCACAATTTAGGAAACTTTCCCACTGTACATATATTATCGCTTTAGGCAATAGTCAATAACTTAAGCGATAAATGTTCTAAATTGCTGAAAGGATGAAACATATCTTGCACATTTAGACTAGGATATCTCGAAAACTTGAGCGAATCTAGCAATTCAAAGTAGGATACGAATTTAAGACACCAAAATCTACTTTTTGCGGTAGAAATTTGAAATTTTCGCATGTTCATTTAATTTAATTGAATTCTTTAACTTCATTTGTTTTAATTTTTGTTAATAGCTGCAATTTTTGTCAAATGAAAAGGAAACATATCTTAACACTCTTTACTCTGCTTATGTCTCAAAAAACACGAAAAGGTACAAAGAAGAAAGGACGACAACTCTGCAATTTTTTCAACCTTAGCAATTTTGTTTACCCCGGCCAACACATACATACGTCCCCCGCCTAGTTTCTTAAAATTAGCAAGGGGTCATATTGCATCGTTTAAAAGTAGTCATACTAATAGAAATTAAAATGTGCTAAATGATTATATAAACTAATTAAGAAAGTTTCATAAAAACCATATGTTATCTTATGCCTCCGGATTAATCTTGAAATTCTAAAAAAATTGATGAAAAATTCAAAAATCGTTTTACAAAATTGCAGACTATACCTACTATTTACATTCAAATTTTATCAAAATTGTTAGAAATATCCTATTTCATAACGGTTGCAGGAACCGTTATTTTTTAGAGTTAAAAGAAAATTTCAATTCCGTTGCAAGGAAATAACTAAAAAACCTGAATTCAAAAATTTTAAGAAGATCGTAGTAGTAAAGGCTGTATTTTTCGTGTGGTCGGTTTATTTAGCGAGTCGAAAATTTGCCTTTACTGCCAATGCATTCCTTTAAAGTCTTAATATTAAAAAAATCTATTATCAAACGTTTCTTTGGAAATAATATTGTGGAATATGGAAAGACTACACAAAAATTATAGATCTGAAGATGATAAATATTTGTATAGCTTTTATATTTTGAAATTTGCAGGTGGAATGAATACCTTAGTGTCTGCTCACTTAAATTTAGACTAATATTATATGTATGTATGTATATTGCAATAAAATATTTTTGGAATGTTAAATAGCTAAGCTTAGCGTGTTTTAAATAAACACAACTGAATGCCAGATTCTTAGAACCAAAGTTTGTTTAGTATAAATTATGTCTTGTTTTTTTCTGTACTTATAAAGATAAGCATACCTACATCATGTTCAAGGTTATTCTGGGGTCGAATACCATCCTATGCAATTTTGCGAGGAAGAGTATATCTTGTCATAATAAAGCACTAATCGAGGTAATTGTAATGGTAATGTAAATGTTACACTTTATTTGGCCTAAGAATTGCCATTTCAATTTAAAAAAGTTTTGAGCATTGCGTTGGTTTATAAATTAAGGATTGGGTTAACAATAATGTAATAAAGATAAGATAACTGAATAAAGGTTAACTGAATATATATTTATGACATATGCGTGATTCTGACACTATCGAAATAGAAAGGGCGACTCTATGGAGATCGGCCTTTCCACATATTGTTCTTTCCATAGTATCACACTTTAATTCCGATTTTTTGACACCTGAAATTTAAAGTTAATCCTACAGGATTAACTAACTCCGGTTAAACTCAAGCACTTAAAAACTGACCATTATAATTTAACCACAATTATTGTAAATTCGTGTGATAAAGTCGCGAATTTTATTTTGTATATAGTTTGATAAAACGATTCAAATCTATGAGAATATATGTACAGTACCTGGGAGACCGAGCTTCGCCCGGTTTTTTCTAATCGAGAAAATTGAAATATGTATGAGAAAATTAAATAGACATGACAGTTAGTGGAAAACAACGTATGTCATTCATTAAATTTGTGCACTCTATAAATGCGTTCAATAAGGAAAAACCCCAAATCAAAAATAAAAACAACTTCCTAAACCATCTTCCTGCTAATTAGAACTATATCTGAAAGATTCATCCAAATTATGGAGAAATAAATGAACGTCTCGAACGATTTGCATGAAATATTTTTAAATCTGCCCACTTCCACACCGTCTTCTCTTATGTCATCGTTCCTAGGAGTGAATGCCAGAAATCGCTGAGTGTCATGTATCTATGCTTTTTGTGGTTGATCCTGGGGACATGCTCACACTGTGCAGTGTGCAGTGTGCAAGGCTACTCTAATTGTGGCATTTTCTGTTTTAAGAGCGAAAGTGTATTAGTGTGAGAGTGTGAAAGTTCGAAAGTGTGGGAGGGTGACAGGGTTGAGTGATATTTCCACACATTTCAAGGTATGGAGATAACTTTACAAGTGTGGAGATGCTTCCATATATGTATGTAGAGATAAATATGTAGACAGTTTGACATAATGTGGAGATACATGTGGAAATACCTCCACACATGTGGAGATACATTTTGGAGATCAATTGACATATGTTGAGATAAGTTTGGTGATACCTTGACATATGTTGAGATACTATGAAATATGTGGAGATCTCCCTACGTGCTAAGGAGGAGGTGGAACCTAAGTTCTTGAAATAGTGTTATAGTGGGAAAGTCCAAAAGTGTGTCAGGGTTGGGTGGTGTTTTCACACGTCATGTTAAGGTATGCAGCTACACCTGGAAATATCTCCACAAGCGTTGAGGCACTTCCATATATGTATGTGGAAATAAACGTGAAGACACTTTTCCATAACGTGGAGATGCATGTAGAAATACCTCCACGCATATGAAGATACATGTGGAGGTACCTTGACATAATATGTACACACAAATGAGAAGATACTTCCTTACATGTGGAGATTCATGTGGATATAAATGTGGTGATATACATACATACCTCCATATACATATAATATAAGAATATAACATTTTCTTTCTTACTATCGATTGATTCGATATATATCTATGTAATAACATATTTTGCTATTGCTATTTTATCTTATGCTATCTTATGCCTCCGGATTAATCTTGAAATTCTAAAAAATTGATGAAAAATTCAAAAATCGTTTTACAAAATTGCAGACTATACCTACCTACTATTTACATTCAAATTTTATCAAAATTGTTAGAAATATCCTATTTCATAACGGTTGCAGGAACCGTTATTTTTTAGAGTTAAAAGAAAATTTCAATTCCGTTGCAAGGAAATAACTAAAAAACCTGGAATTCAAAAATTTTAAGAAGATCGTAGTAGTAAAGGCTGTATTTTTCGTGTGGTCGGTTTATTTAGCGAGTCGAAAATTTGCCTTTACTGCCAATGCATTCCTTTAAAGTCTTAATATTAAAAAAATCTATTATCAAACGTTTCTTTGGAAATAATATTGTGGAATATGGAAAGACTACACAAAAATTATAGATCTGAAGATGATAAATATTTGTATAGCTTTTATATTTTGAAATTTGCAGGTGGAATGAATACCTTAGTGTCTGCTCACTTAAATTTAGACTAATATTATATGTATGTATGTATATTGCAATAAAATATTTTTGGAATGTTAAATAGCTAAGCTTAGCGTGTTTTAAATAAACACAACTGAATGCCAGATTCTTAGAACCAAAGTTTGTTTAGTATAAATTATGTCTTGTTTTTTTCTGTACTTATAAAGATAAGCATACCTACATCATGTTCAAGGTTATTCTGGGGTCGAATACCATCCTATGCAATTTTGCGAGGAAGAGTATATCTTGTCATAATAAAGCACTAATCGAGATAATTGTAATGGTTATGTAAATGTTACACTTTATTTGGCCTAAGAATTGCCATTTCAATTTAAAAAAGTTTTGAGCATTGCGTTGGTTTATAAATTAAGGATTGGGTTAACAATAATGTAATAAAGATAAGATAACTGAATAAAGGTTAACTGAATATATATTTATGACATATGCGTGATTCTGACACTATCGAAATAGAAAGGGCGACTCTATGGAGATCGGCCTTTCCACAGTATCTTCTTTCCATAGTATCACACTTTAATTCCGATTTTTTGACACCTGAAATTTAAAGTTAATCCTACAGGATTAACTAACTCCGGTTAAACTCAAGCACTTAAAAACTGACCCTTATAATTTAACCACAATTATTGTAAATTCGTGTGATAAAGTCGCGAATTTTATTTTGTATATAGTTTGATAAAACGATTCAAATCTATGAGAATACATGTTCAGTACCTGGGAGACCGAGCTTCGCCCGGCTTTTTCTAATCGAGAAAATTGAAATATGTATGAGAAAATTAAATAGACATGACAGTTAGTGGAAAACAACGTATGTCATTCATTAAATTTGTTCACTCTATAAATGCGTTCAATAAGGAAAAACCCCAAATCAAAAATAAAAACAACTTCCTAAACCATCTTCCTGCTAATTAGAACTATATCTGAAAGATTCATCCAAATTATGGAGAAATAAATGAACGTCTCGAACGATTTGCATGAAATATTTTTAAATCTGCCCACTTCCACACCGTCTTCTCTTATGTCATCGTTCCTAGGAGTGAATGCCAGAAATCGCTGAGTGTCATGTATCTATGCTTTTTGTGGTTGATCCTGGGGACATGCTCACACTGTGCAGTGTGCAGTGTGCAAGGCTACTCTAATTGTGGCATTATTAAAGTGGTAAATTTGTGGTATTTTCTGTTTTAAGAGCGAAAGTGTATTAGTGTGAGAGTGTGAAAGTTCGAAAGTGTGGGAGGGTGACAGGGTTGAGTGATATTTCCACACATTTCAAGGTATGGAGATAACTTTACAAGTGTGGAGATGCTTCCATATATGTATGTAGAGATAAATATGTAGACAGTTTGACATAATGTGGAGATACATGTGGAAATACCTCCACACATGTGGAGATACATTTTGGAGATCAATTGACATATGTTGAGATAAGTTTGGTGATACCTTGACATATGTTGAGATACTATGAAATATGTGGAGATCTCCCTACGTGCTAAGGAGGAGGTGGAACCTAAGTTCCTGAAATAGTGTTATAGTGGGAAAGTCCAAAAGTGTGTCAGGGTTGGGTGGTATTTTCACACGTCATGTTAAGGTATGCAGCTACACCTGGAAATATCTCCACAAGCGTTGAGGCACTTCCATATATGTATGTGGAAATAAACGTGAAGACACTTTTCCATAACGTGGAGATGCATGTAGAAATACCTCCACGCATATGAAGATACATGTGGAGTTACCTTGACATAATATGTACACACAAATGAGAAGATACTTCCTTACATGTGGAGATTCATGTGGATATAAATGTGGTGATATACATACATACCTCCATATACGTGGAGATAAATGTTTAGATATCTTGCTGAACAAACTGCAAATTTCATTCAAATCGTTAAAGCCGTTTCCGAAAAACCTATGAAGTAATATAAGTGGGCGTGAGTGTAGGCGGATTCTACTTAATCCAAATTTTATCCAAATCGTTATAAGTTTTTCCTGAGAAACTAAGAAGAAAAAAAGTGGGCGTGGTATTGGGCATATTTTACAGAATCAAACTTTCAAAGTTTTCATAATTTTTCACACATTTTTCATAAGAATAAATTTCAAAAATTTCATGCAAATCGTTAGAGCAACAATCAAAAAAGTGGGTGGAGCTGTGGCAGATATTACTATTTTTTTTCTATTTTTCTCACTCATAAGAATGAACTTTAAAATTTTCATTTAAATCGTTTGAGTTGTTTCCTAGAAATAAAGACATTACTAAACAAGGAGTATGAAAAGTAGGCATGGCAGTGGGTGAAGCTTGAAAAAACAATTTTTCATTTTTGTTCATAAGAATAAATTCTAAGAAATTCATTCAAATCGTTTGAATTGTTTCCGAGAAATTAAGAAATAATAAAAATGGGCGTGCCAGTGGGTGGATTTTACTAAATCCAATTTTCAATTTTTTTCTTGTTCATAAAAATAAACTGAAAATTTCATACAAATCGTTAGAACCGTTTTCGAGAAACCAAAAACTAATAAAAGTGGGTGTGGTAGTAGGGGGATTTCGCTTATTTATTTTTAAATTTTATTCCTCCCTATAAAAGACAATTTGCTCTCTAAAAATTTCATCCAAATTGTCGAAGCCGTTTCTGATAAACTAATAACAAAAAAAGTGGCAGTGAGCGCATTTTACTAAATCTAATTTTTTTTTTTCTCGTTCGTAAAAATAAACTCTGAAAATTTCGTCCAAATCGTTGGAGCTGTTTTCGAAAAACCAAAACCTAATAAATGTGGGCGTGCGTCGGAGTAGGCGGATTTTACTAATTTTATTTTTTTAATTTTGTTCGTATCCATATCCATAAAAATAAACTCTGACATTAAGAAGTAAGAAAAGTGGGCGTGGGAGTGGGCGGATTTTATTAAATCCAATTTTTTATTTTTTTTCTCGTCATCATAAACTCTGAAAACTTTATCAAAATCGTTGGAGCCATTTCCGAGAAACCAAATATATATAAATATATAAATATATATATATACAAGAATAACTCGTTTAAAGTAATAAGATATGCATGTATGTAGGTTTGTATGTAATTAACGTTCTATAAAATTCTTAATCTTAACTACACGAAATATATAGTTTAATTTATTTTGAAGTTGATTGTACCTCATAAATTAGATACTAAATGTGTTCCATATAACAATTTATATTTCAAAGTTGCCATTTGAGATAAAGAAAATTAGCAAACGCTTATCATTATAAGCTTTTCTTTTATATGGATAATAATCATCTTCTTCACTAAGTAAAATTGAAACAAATTTTTTTTTCTAGATTTATCATCAGTTTTGCTCGATCTGCCGGCTGAAGCAGGCGTTAAATTCGAAATAGAGTATAGATCTCAAATTTGAATAGTGCAGCAGACGGATAAATTAGATAATTTTTTTTAAACTGATTTCAGGGTTAAATTGTTTATTAGTGCGAAATTATAAATATGGATTCTTTAAAGAAATTTATTGGACTATTTATTGTTTTATTATTTTTTTCATTACAATCGGTTCGGTCGGATTTGTTCCCTTTGTCAATTATTCACATAAATGATTTTCATGCAAGGTAAATGTTCTATTTTTTTTTTTATTCAATTTAATGGGGAGGAAAAGTTTTCTGAATAGATCACAAAATTTCCTCTAAAGTTATACATAATATGTACATGTCGTCGTTGATACTGCAAAAAGATGTTAAAATTATAAAAAATGAATTATAAATGATTATTTATAAAAATTTTAAATGCAATATTATTTGTTCAGACGCACTGGTTGAGCTATTTCAAAGATATAAGTGTAGAATAACCCAAAAATATGGCCATTTTCTCAAAAAATTCCGTTTGTTTTTTTGTTTTACTTGAAATGCAGTATTATTTCAATTGCTTTATAAATTACAAGTACGATGTTTAATCAAAATCGGTTTTCAAGGATGAGCAAGAACGAAAATTCAAATATTATGTCCTCTTAGGAGTCACACAAAAATGCTCTGTACCAAATCGGGCCACCCATTTAGACTCCTCAAATTACAGTGCTTGACTGGAAATTGATTCTAGGTGAAGAACTCTTCTGCTGCCGCTCAGATAAAGAGAGAAGATCGTTATTGGAAACGCTCTTTCTTCTTTCTCTTCTGACGGACTCAACGTGGGAATTTGCAACCTTTTCTTTATTTCCACTACTCAGTACCCAGGCACCCAGTGTTTACCATGTGGAGACTGAAGAGGAGGATGTAAGTCAGACAGAATTTGTTTTCAAAAAAACTGTCATAAAGTTTTAGTGGTATGCATGTTTTATTCGGTTTCATGGTCTTCAAATTTTTTTTGGTACTGATCAATATTTTTTTTAATCTAGAGCAGTTTTATGTGACGACAGAATGTTATAACAGACTAAACTTTTTTGAAGGTTTGAATTCGAATCCGAGGATAGATTTATTCAATCAGATAAGATCTTTATGGATGGTTTTTGATTGGATTTAAATAAAATTCCGATAACTGTTTACTCGATTGAGAGACTCTTATATAATATACATCAATGCATCATGAACTTTCCAAAACCACATTTTGAGCATTTTTGAAAATTGCCAATAACTTGAACGATTGGTAAAAAACTACGTAGTTGTCGTCAGCATTCAAAAACCATCCATGTCGACACAATTGGTATAAAGGATTTTAAAACCACATAACTTTTTGAAATTAACATACATACACATACAAGTAAAAGAGTATTCCATTGCCTACAAAATTTGGCTTGAAAACTTTTTACCGCTTAAACCAATATTTGCGGTTATATGGATCAAATTACGTTTTCCCAAATTGGTCATGCCGGGCGTCCCGAAAACCTTGGCTCAAGCTTTTGAAATAGTCTCTTTCAGGCTTGAAAAAATTATCCTTTCTGGAAAGCCTATTTTTCCTGCGCTATTAGACAAAATATGAGAATCTATAAACGTTGTATGGTTTTGAATGCAAAAAATAAATAAAACTTAAGAAATAATATTTACAAACGAACCACGTCAACCTTTTTTTAAATTTGTTTCTTTTTGTAAAACATCAAAAAAACCGACATGATTCGCTTAAAAAGATCATATCATGAGTTTTTTATCAGTTGAATCGCCAAAGTTAAGGACTTTAGGTTTATAAATAAAATGACAAGGCATGATTTTGTCACCCTCACGAAGCCTGTACCTATACAGGCTACATACATATAAAAGTTTATCGCTGGCTATTAGTCTATAAGCAATTTAATTTTATATTTTAAAATACATAATATAAACAGAAGTTTAATTTTATCGATAAGGTATTTTAAATGATATCGATCTAGTTCAATTGGCTTAATACTAGAAAAAATGGCAATCTGAATAAGATTAGCTAAATAAATACCTAATGACATTATATATAATGTTGATTGTGTCTTGCGTCACAACACGTGTTCACAAGAATTAACCGCTTGTAAATTCAAAACAATTATTTTGTTGAAAATAAAACTAACGACATAGGTAAATTGTACCCTAATTGCAATGTATGCATAGTTGATTTAAATAATGGTTAAATTCTTACCATTTTTAATTCGATATAATGTCATTATCAAGTGATCAAGTTGTGTGTCCACTTTGCAAATTTAAACACTCGAAAGTATTAACTGGACGTGTTGCCTTTCTTATAAGGCGTATAAAAAGTAGATAATATGTACATGTACATATTAAACACAAAACGTTTTTACTGATAAAATAAATGATTTCATTTATTGGCAAGGCTATAAATATTTGGGTTTAATCTAGAGTGATCATCGAAAACGTTGACTTATCAAAGTGTGTTTTAATAATTTCTAAATAACTTTGAATTAACGGCTTAAATACACAAAGCTCAATGTCCGAGTTATAATAATGATTTGATGTTTATTTGATTAAACTACATAGGTATATGCTGTTTCTTGTGATGGGTATCATACCAAATTTTAAAAAGAGATCCAAGTTTTTCTATACAAAAACCTGCTCGTAAAAAGTCAGCCGTGCAAAGTAGTGAGTACGCAAAGTTCTTACTTTTTTAAGGTTTAATATCAAATATATAATTAAAGTAGAGTAATATTTAAACAATTCCAAATAATGAGAGAAATATATACATCTATATTTAAATAGCCTTAAATAAATTTTGTGGTACCATTTTCTCAAAAAGTATTTGACCGATTTCGATTAATTTTATATGGTTGGAAAGCCACAATTGCGGAGATGTGCAGAATATACTTGAGACACTCATTTACACACTGTGAATCATTTTTGTTTTTGCACTGTCGAGCACTGTGCATATTGAAAAAAAAAAGAAAAATGTCGAATTTCGACACAGGGCTATACTAGTATGTATGTACATACATATGTAATTTGCTGATTACTGACTGAAATTCGGTTGATGAGGCTCCTGTGCTTGGCAAATATTCCGAGCATGAAGTTTCTGAATTTATTGGGGGTTGAAAATCGCCTGAATTTGTTCCTGTAAAAAGGGTGTAGTACCAGAACTTGGCTAAGCACTACCGTGCCCTTTGATATTAAAAAGCATCTTTTTTCAAACTGGCAGCATATTCAATGCGGACAAATTGGCAAAAAATAAAAGAAGACCTATAGCTATGACCAAGCAAATTGTACCATTCAGACTAGATGACGTATAGGTAAGCTTGGTATCTATCCTTTTTTACGCAGGATTATCGTATTTCCGGCTTCGAAAAAACTATCCCGTGAACGTTTTTAAAATCCCGCGTTATCCTTTTAAAATCATTTTTTTTAGCCTCGGAAATTTTTCAAACGAAAAATGTTTCGAATTAATTGGAAAACAACGAATGCGACGATTTACTACAAGACACGGATTAACAAAATTCTTGAAAAAATAGTGAATTGTTGCTCTATTCTTGCAGCCGCCGTTTTTTGGTAATTCCCTAATATCATCAATTTATGGTTCTAAGGCGACATGAAATTAAAAGAATGGTATGATTAGCGGTATGGAACATTCTTATTTTTGTATTGCTTTTTTATCCTTTTTTTCCGATTCCGATACCCCGGGAAATCTCCAAATTGGGCGGCTATATTCTTTTTTTTTTAAGGAAATATAGATATCAGCATTACGTATAGGCGAAGAATTCCCTTCATCTTATCTGGGCGAAGTAAATTTAGTTATATGTCATATCTTAGCTGAAGTCCAATTGAAAGTCTTTTTAGTCCAAACACGTTTTGTCTACCGGCTATATCTAATTGAATTCTGATAAAGGCCTGTTTGCACGAAAGCTAATCAGTGATCACTGCTATCAAAAGGTTTGTGGAGTGGTCCTAAGGGGGCTATTTAATATTTATAAATCAGTCTTTATTTTTGTCCTTGTTTTCAGCTGAAATGTTTTGTGAATTATTTTTACTTGCGATAGGTATATATAATCTATACCTAATTAAGGGGTGCATGTATAGTTGGCCCCCAACTATTGAGTTGAGCAAAACTGTAAATGGCAATCTTTTGTGCCCGTTTGAACATCTTTTAGAATTGTTTGTTGGACCCCCTACAAATCTGTAAATGCAGTTCGATAATAATCGTTCGTCTTTTTTTTTCGTTTGTACCTGTCCCAAATTTTTTTTTACCCAACGTTTTTTTGTTTAATTTTTTTAAATTTTTTTTTAAATTTTTGAAAAACATGCATGAAAAAGAAAAACTAAAATCCATTATGTACAGGGTGACCAAATATCTGGTTCAAAGTAGGGGTTTTTCAAAATTTCAAAAAAACTGCCCTTACTCGAAAACCGTTATGATGCGGTACGGACAAGTTACTAAATTCTCAGTAGTCATGACCTGCCTGCCCTATCACCAGTTTCAGTTTGGACCATTGTTTATTGAACACCCTGTATAAATATTATACAGGGTGTTAGTTATTGATTCGTAAAAAAAATCGAACTCGAGATTTTGATCAAACGACGATGATAGCGAAATCGAAAAAAGTGGGTCTAGCAATTCTGAACGTCTGCTGTCCTTTCAGCTGCAACCTAAACAGGCGGGTCGATTTTCTTTAAACTTGGTACCTATAGCAGTTTTTGAGCATTCCCCCGACACGATTTTTTATTTTTTTAGGACCAAAATTAACGGTACCCGCCGTACAATTTGTTTTAGCAATTAATAAAAATCTTATTTTTCTTAAACAAAAAATTACATTTTTTTTTTACATAAAGGAATTCTATAAAAAAAAACTCCGAAAAATGGTTATAAATAATAACTTCCATAGAAGATTTTCTAAAAAACGGTTCAATTTACTTTGATCAATTTTTTATGGAGAATGTTTAAAAAAGTTTTTAAAGAATTGTATACCTAAATTTTTAAATTTAATTTTTTTTTTTTCGATTTTTTAAAAAAAGTTAAAATTTTATTTTGAGAATTTAATAATTCGAAAATGATTTGGTCGATTTTATTAAACTTGGCACCCAGCAGTTTTTTTTAACAATGTCCAGCATATTTTAAATACAAATTATTCTTATAGCCAAAAATAATGGTACCTCCCGTACAAGTGTTTAAAACTGGTAAGGAAAATCTCATTTTTCTCCAAAACGACTCCTACGATTTTGATTAAAATTTTTATTTGAGCTACTATTAGTATGATCTACCATATTATTGGAAAAACATTTTATCTATCGATTATATTAATGTTATCTCTCTTAGAACCATTTTTTTAACAAAATTTTAACATTAAAAATGCGATATTTCAAAAATGGGTAGATGATTTTTTTTTAATACATTTTGTAAATGCATTAATAAATAAAAAATGCTTACAAATTTTATATATAAAAAAAAATTAAAAAACAAAAATTTTCTCATAAATTTTTATCCGGGTAAGAAATCAGATGGTGTTGTTGTAAAACCAATTTCAGAGGTTGTTAAATCAATTTATTTATTTCTAATTTTATTGATTTTTTAACAATTTTTCAGTCTAACTAAACTAAGTTCACACAATTTGACCAAACGGTGCTATATTGCTCATTTAAATATGTAATCACATAAAACTAACCTTAACTGTAGGTACCGTGTTCGGTTTTAGCAAGTGGCATAAAATATAGGCTGTCATAACTTATTTATTTCTTCTATCAGAGGAATATTTTTAAAATAAGAGCAAGTTCGTGCGACCCAGTCGTGCATTTAATTTATGATTAGTTCGATTGGATGGAAGGAATATTATTATTAATTAAAAAAATCTCACTTATTAGATTTGAACCTACCGACCCCTTTGGTGGCGATTGCAGTCCTGGTGAAGAATGCATCGGAGGCTATGCACGTACAATTTACACAGTTCGGCGACTATTGGAGGAGCAAAAACATAACAATGCCATTTATTTAAATGCTGGCGATAGTTTTCAAGGAACACTTTGGTATAACATAGGTCGTTGGAATGTAACAAGCCAATTTCTAAATATGCTTCCAGCTGATGCTATGGTTTGTTAATTATAACTCTTCAAAAATTGATGCACTTTTCATAAAAAAAATATTAAAATAACAGACAATTGGAAATCATGAATTCGATCACAAAATCGAAGGATTAGTTCCCTTTCTCGAAACAATAAATTCACCAATGCTGGCAGCAAACATTGATGCTTCAGAAGAACCAACAATGCAAGGATTATATGAAAATTCCATAATAATTGAACGTAGCGGAAGAAAGATTGGTATTATTGGAATTGTGTTGGCTTCATTTTATGTGAGTTATACTAAGCTCTAGAGTTAAAAAATACAAGACTAATTTAATATTTTCTATAAAGGAACTCGCTGATACAGGAAAGCTTAAGTTTCTCAATGAAAGCGAAGTTATTATTGAAGAAGCACAAAAATTAAAGGAACAAGGTGCCAATATTATAATTGCACTAACACACTGTGGTTATGATATTGATCAGATAATTGCTGAAGAAGCTGGAAGTGAAATCGATATCATAGTTGGATCACATTCACATACTTTTCTTTATACTGGTGAAGTTATGCCAGGACCAGATACGTCTAGAGGAAATTATCCAACGGAAATAATTCATAAGGATAGTGGTCATCGTGTTTTGATTGTTCAGGCTGCTGCTTATGCTAAATATGTAGGAAATATAACACTTTTCTTTGATGACAATGGAGATGTCGTTTCTTACGAAGGTGCTCCGATTTATATGAGCAATGATGTGAAACAAGGTAAATATTTGTTCATATACAATTTGAAAAATGTGGAATGTGTTTTTTGTAAAACTTGAATAATATAGACGCGGTGGTTACATTGGACTCATTCTGCCGACTTATTTTAACATATTAATATTTTTCCTCGCTCCTAATTATTTTTTAAAAAAATACTGCTTCACTTGGCTTCTTCTTTCCTACTATGAAATGGGAGTAAGATAAAATACTGAGAAGTCCAAATAAGTCGGCGCCCGGCGGAATGAGTCCAATGTTAACACCGTCATATCGTATAGGAGATATTTCTGTTCTCATTTCTTCAAAAGCTGTTCAAATACCTAAATATTCTTGGGCTAGACTTTTCCCAGGGTTGACCTAGGTCAAAACCCCAAGAAATTGTCAAAAAAAATTGGGTTTTCAAAAAACATTACCTACAGCAAGCGAATCCACAACAACATAATTGCCTCGAGACTCACGTCACTTAAGCAGTTTATTCGTTACCTCCACTCGCCACACCAAAAGGGCGACCCTATAGCAGCCATATTCACGCGATATATCCAGATTGAAACTTAAATCCGAATGTTATTGAATTTGTATAAGTTTTAATCTGGATGAATCGAATGAATAATATGGCCGTAGGTCTCAAAAACACAAAAATCGATTGCCAGGGTGAGTTCAGGTTTTTCAGAAAACGCTCACAGTGATTTCAGGGCTCAACGAACAACCTTTCTACATATACACAAATTACAGATGACCACACTTAAAAAATCTCGCATATGAACAAAAAATAAATTAAAGCCGGTCAGACGACTGAACATATCCTAAACGGAGCAAGGTCAAGTTATAATCCTTTGAACCCGCGAGAGGGCGAACCAAGGTACTGTTACCCATGAAAACTGTCGGGTGCCTGTCTGACTCTTAAAAAAGCAATAAAGTACAAAATTTTTATTTTTGCTTAATTTCATGGCACTACTAAAAAATTTTAGGCCCATTTAGAAAATTATAAATTAAGGCCCAGTTTCATACTCGTAAGTGTCAATTAAGTGTCAAATATGGAAAACTAATTCACAGTGCAAACTTAAGTGTATAACACTTAAGTCTCCCATATAGGCCACTTAAGTGCAACTTACTCAAACAGTAAAACTGGGTGAGCCTAAGCCTAAAGTGCCAAAATGGGAAAATTAAATGCCACTTAAAGTAAAGTATGCACTGTGAATCTGGCCCTAAAGTTCTTAAAATCTAAATAATGTATATGTAGAAGGTTTTAAAAGTGGTTGATAGAGGCATAGGGAATACGGCATTGCAAATATCAATTCTGTGGTTTTTTTAATACTTTTAAAAAATTTCATTTTTGCACCTACGAGGTTTAATCAGAAAGCTGACGGTATATACATATATAGATATGAATAAGAATATATTTTGAACGGCATTAACCAAAACCTCTGGTTCAAAGTTTAGAGTTCGAAATTATAAAAACAAAAACGACCGTTAAGATTTGGTATGAACAAGTTATAAAATTGTGAGACGAGTGAGGACTTAATATGAATGAGCCTTTCACTATATTATGTGTGTCCAATGAATTTTTGGAATAACATGTACATATCTTGACGTAATTTTTGTACGTATAACAACAATATTCATTTAAAATTCCATTAACTTATAAATATTATGTTTATTTTTCAGATGAGGAAGTCCTTAAAGCAATAGCTCCATGGAAAGAAATTGTTGATGAAAAAGGCAACGTTGTTGTTGGAACATCAAGAGTATCTTTAGAAAAGTGGTCTTGTGATTCCCAGGAGTGTAATCTTGGAAACTTTTATGCCGATGCACTGGTTCATGCATTTGTTAATGCTTCTACATATGATCAAGAGAATAGATGGACAAATGTTTCAATAGCTCTTGTCAATGCGGGTGCTTTAAGAGTTGCCCTCAACAAAGGCAGTAAGAATTTTTTTTAATTTTTCTTCATCAGCTTTTAGTAAAGTAGATATTATATTTCAGATCTCACCTACTCAAATATTGTGACTATGTCTCCATTTGAAAATGCATTAGTAGCTTTTAACTTAAAAGGTCAATACTTATTAGATACGTTAGAATACAGTGTAAATGATGTGGATGCCGAGAATGGAATTCTTAGTACTAAAAATATGCTACAAGTATCTGGACTACGAATAACATACAATTTTAAGAATTCTTCTGGAAAACGAGTTCAAGATGTACAAGTTAAATGTGCAGACTGTGATATTCCAAGGTATCTGCCGTTGGATAAGAATATGGATTATCGAATTGTTGCTGCAGATTTCCTTTATAACGGTGGAGATGGATTTACGATGTTGTCTTCTAAAGCCACAGATCATGAGTAAGTTAATTTTGTTTTTTTTTAGAATGTAATTTAAATTAATTAATTTGTATGTTTTTGAAGAAAATATAAAAGTGATATAGAAGCTTTAGTTGAGTACTTGAATGCGGTACAACCGATAACTACTGGTCTGGAGGGGAGGATAAAAGTTATTGTTTAGATATTTATCTACATAGATGTATATTATTTTATTTACGTTTAAGTAAATTTATTTAAAATGTAATTAATTAATAAATTCTTGAATTTTGTATTGTTTGCTAATTGATTTTAAACATTAGAACGCTTTTTAGTATGATTCAAACAAGGCGAATTAAAATAAAAACAAGAATTATTGAAAATTATTTGTTTGTTGTATTTTTCTTTTTGTTTTTGAGTATTTGAAAGAAATTCAAACAATCTAATCAACTCGTTAAAACTGGATCTCTATTTATACTTTACATTGCACTGTAAATAGATCCATCTTCGAGTTTTAGGATCAGGTTTCGGCAATTTACTGACGTGGCCATGCCTCTGTCGGTTATATTTTAATATGGTCAATGGTTATACTGATATTTATATAAATCACACTGGAAGACATTTGTTATCATTAAACGTTCAACTACATAATATATGCACATATGTAGTTATCATAGTTTAAAAATGTTTTCTTATATTTTTAGATATGACTGTTTTAAAAACCCTTGAGCCTTGGAAAGAGCTCATAAATGAAGCTGGCCAAAAGGTTATTGGTGAAACAAGAGTTAAACTTGAAAAATTTGTTTGTTCATCGAGAGAATGCAACTTAGGCAATTTATTTACGGATGCAATGGTTTATGCGGTATGATTTTAAACACATCTAATCTCGATACTAAAATAATAATTAGCAGTTTCAAATTGGATGAACAAAAGATTGAACAAATTTAAAAGGTTGACTTTAAATTACTGCTGGCAAATTATAAAGTCACCTAAATGCAAAGACTAGAAGTAACTCGATTCTCTAATTTATTTCCAACATAGCAAAAGTGAAGATTATAAATACGAAAAATTAAAATTTGAATAGCCATATTATTTCCAAAATGGAAAATGATAGTATAAAAATGATATTATTAAATTTATAATTTATACATATAATATTTTACTTATTTCAAACTTAAATCGAGCTGATAGCCATGGTAGCTATAAAGCTAAAAATGTATTAGCATTGTAATTTATTTACTTGTTAATGAAGCTATAAATAAATTAAAAAAATCAAGTTAGCTAAGCTCTTTGCACTCAGGTGGCGTTTAAGGGATCTACTAATTAGTTATAAATTAATTTATTTCTCTAAGTTCATCAAAAAAACTCCTTATAACTTTAACTCTTGGTCCAATGTTACAATTGCTTTGACAACACAGGGTAATTTTCGGGTGCCTCTTGAAAAAGGAAGTAAGTATAGAAAACTCAACCTATTTTATTATTTGTTAATATTTTTTTTATAGTTCTTACATATTCACATTTATTCACAATGTGCCCTTTCGAGAATAATTTCATCGCTCTAAATTTAATTGGAAAACATCTTTTAGAAACTCTTGAAGTTGGTGTAGCCTCGATGAATTCTAGTTCACAGAAACCAAGTTCAAGTAGAATGCTGCAAGTTTCAGGTTTGAAGGTTACATATAATATAACAAAACCAGTGGGTGAGAGAGTAATAGATGTAAAAGTGCGATGTCAGAAATGTGAATATCCTAAATTTGAAAAACTCTCCAAAGAAACGATTTATCGAGTGGTAGTTGCTGATTACCTGGCTAAAGGAAAAAATGGTTTTGGTGTTATAAGAGACAATGCTTTTGATTTGGAGTAAGTTTTGGTTTGTGTAGGTTTACGCATGAAGCATCTTTTGAGTCAAGAAAAACGTTTTTCTTCAACGAAATACATCCGCACCATATAAATCGTTCATCTTCAAAGATCCACACTCTGAACCTTAATCTGAAGTATGGCCCTCGCAGCTTTGCCTTTTGCCTATAGACTCAAAATATGCTTCAAGTACCTAAATGAAAATTTAATTTGTATAAATGTATTTGTCTTTCATTTAGAATTGGACCAAATGATTTGGAGGCCTTAATTGAGTTTATTGAAGATATTAATCCAATTGTTGCAGCTGAAGAGGGCAGGATTAAGGTTTTGACTTAAAATTTCAGATTTGTATTTGCAGTTCTAGTATCAACGTACAACATCTAAAACATATGTTTGTACGTACATACATATGTATATCTAAATAAACATTTTTTTTGGAAAAAATAAAATAAAATGTTTTTCTTTTTCAATTACTGATTTCTCTATCTCTACATTTAATAACTGATTCAAAAAAAGGGCGATCAACTCAAAAAATTGCACTCACCTCGGTCAAAGATGAAAGCATACATTTTATGGTTTAGGAATAACTTTGAATAAAAAAATTTTAAGAATAGGTCGTAGTTTGACAATGCTAGAGCCCAAAATCATAAAAACCGTATTGTAATGTAACTAAAAAAAGAAACAAAAATGAGAAAATACCTCTTAAGTTTTTCGACTTGAATTGACCTCAAAAATCCATGGTTTTCTTCTACGGCAGTGACTGTGGGATACTTTGTAAAAAAAAATTATCAAAATATCGCAAAAGTTCTGGAAGGCGAAGAAATTTAAGGTGGATTTATTTTAAAAGATCGGGACGGCACAATTGGAGGTTATTTTCAACAATAATTTGGTATTTATTTACCATTTTGTGTGTCTTCAGTGCGCTTATGAAATATTTTTAGATTCGTTACCCTGGAACAAATCAACCCCTTTTGATACAATGAACAAACTATGCTTAGGTCTTGAGAGACATTTATTCGAATTGTTAGCAGAACAATTCATAAGGAAATCAAAGGTTTGTCTCAATTTTCTTATTTTATTCGGCTACTTCAACTAAATTTACCTATACAATCATTCCTTTTATTGCTTCGTATGTTTTCATCCACTTCTCAAGGTCCAAAATCAAAGGAGAAGAGATAAAATTTCGAGACTTGGCTTATGAAGTTCAAAGAAAACAGTTTTGTATTGAAATGCAATGTATTTTGTATTATATAATAACTCAAATAAATCTTAATTGGTGTTAAAATGTAATACATTTTGTATTATATTATAAACTTCTCCATACTTAAAATTAATATAAATTTTAATATTTGTGCCTCAAAAATTTTTTATGAATGCACTATCCAGTGTATATAGAGATCAGTGTTCAGTGCAAATACGACATTCGAAAATAAAACTGGAAATGAACTAAAGTTTTCCTGATTAATTGTAGTCATATTCAAGGTATTCTGAACCTTATATTTTATTTACACATAAAAAGAGGTGGAAATCTTTTTATGTTTGGCTATTCACCATCTCAAAATATGAATCTCACCCCTAATATCAAATTCACATATACATAAAAGTATGCAATGAACAACAAAGCGTTTAAAACTTACGCTAATGAAAGAAAATAAAATTGAAAAATCTTCTTTTTTTTCAATGAAAAACGACATTAGGGAAAAAGGAATAAAAAGAAGAGATATGATTTTCTTCACTTGTGCATTATTGGTGAAGTCGCCATTAATTGACAAATCGGAAAAGTATATTTCGTTAATTTATGACAACTATGTTACTGGCTTAAAAAAGAAAAAACGCATATTAAGGGCCTTGTACTTTTTTTTAACAGGGGCTTGGTCATTTTGTATTGAATTCATAGACCGCACTACGTTAATACGTAGTCTAGTGGAAAACAACGGATGAGCAATCTTATAAGATGTGCCTAAACTTGAAAAGAAACAAAGATTTTTGGTAGACGGCGGAGTTAAAAAATTGATTCATTTATATTTCATAGACGCTGATTAGACGAGTCTTTTTTTTTAGGTCGTTTCGTCTTTTTGACATCTTGGTTGAGGGTATAGAAATGTAGGGGGAATAAAGGTTCCCCCACACCAACGCGAATCTGTCGTGGCGACGAGAAAAACAATAACAACACGTGGTTGTCAATGAAAACAACACGTTGTTATTATTCGCGTTGGTGTGGGGGAACCTTAAAGTAAGCATACATTTCTACAAGTCGTCTTCACCGACCGCCTAATATTCACTCGATACATCCAGGTTCAAACTTAAATCCGGATGTATTTACATTGAATTTGTATAATTTACATGAATCGAGTGAATAATATGGCCGTAATTCTCCTTTGTGAAAAATTTATCAAGCGGATCCAACGTTTTTAACTATAGTATTTTTTTAAATATTTTTTATCACTGACCTATCTTTTGGTTTTAACTGTACAAAAATGAAATACTGCATTTATCACATATACCAACCATTGAACTACCTTATCGACACCATCCACTTTACACACATAATACATACGGTCCACACAGCTGATTTCAGAAATGTCAAATTTCATATGGATGGATGGTTAAATTTTTATTTTTGGTTGGGACGACAAAAAGTGTGTGAAATAAGAAATTTGTATATCTCCCTAATTTTACATTATTTCATGTATAATTTTGTATTCAAGACTATTAAATTAATACAAACGCTTTACGTCTAATCATTATTTCCAGAGCAAAATAAAAAGAAGACATGAATTTCTTAAGGCAAACATTGAATGTTACGAAACAAATGACATGCCAGGGTAAGTTACCGCAAAAAATAACTTCTTTGATGTTGAAAAAGAACTAAATAATAAAAGAAGAACCTGAAATTAACCAATTGGGGATAGTTTCACAATCATATATGTAACATAGTTAAATCTAAGTTCTGCCTACTTTTTCTATATTTAAGGCTATTATTACATCAAACATTAAACAGATTGTGCATTAAATAAAAGTCTACTAATAGGACAAAATAGGTTATTATACATAATTGCCTTCCTATTAGTAGAATGCTGCACATTAAGCTTGTGCTCATCATTTTATATATTATTAAAAAAAAATAAACAATTCATATCGCACTACTCCAATGGCTGGATCATATTGAGCACTGGAATCCACCTTGCAACTTTTAAGAATCATCAAGCGACTTCAGTGGGATGCCAAATGAATGAATGATTTCGTTTGAGCCCTTGAGGTAGCCGAAGAAACTAAAGCCCTTGAATACAATCGGTATAGCCCAAGCTGTCACGATCAAATAAGGTGCCTACTGGCCAGCTAAAATGTGTTGTATGTCACCTCAAATGCTGGTTGGAGCGTTTAGTAAAAGTCAAATTTAGTCTTTATTTTAGTGCCTAATGGATACAATTCCTTTCAATTCAATTTATTTAAAGAGAGGCCGAGAGCCCACAGCAAATTTGGGATGTGAATGATACCAAAAATTCGCTGGTATTTTTATATAACTTTAATTAACTTCTCATAAGCAATTATGAAAGTCTTGCATTTCGTGGTTTGCATTGAAAATGCCATTTTTTTTAAAGCTCAGATAAAAAGTATAGCAACTAAATCATTATATTTAATAAAAAATCTGAGCGCCATCCAAGACGAACCTAAAGATGAGTATGAAACCGGCCTCTAAATAAAATGTGATAGCAATTAGAAACATGTTCACACTGATAGAAACTTCCCCTCTGATAACAATATGGTAATTCAAGACTTTTTCCATGGGGCCGCTTATCTACCAGATGCACTAAAATAATGCAAGACTTTCATATTTGGATATGAAAACTAAAGACCTATCTAAAAATACCAGTGAATTTTTGCTAACACTCACACCCGAAAATAGCTGTGGGCTCTTAGTCTATCATCAGTTGACTAAGGATGGTCTTGTCGATACACATTTTTTATTTTTGTACACCAAAATACAAGGTGAAATTCAAATCCTTTTTTTGTTTTGTTTTATAGCACATGAGATATTTATGAATCAGTCCACCATGGTAAAATTCTACATTGGACGAAATTATGATAAACAAAGTAAAAATATTAAACCAAATTTTGAGAAGCGAACACAATATATTGTGATTAACCAAATTACCGATATCGAAATAAAAAACTATGTGCATGACTGGCTCGCACGAACTTGCTCTTATGTGCGATCACACTGTGTTTTTAAAGTTTTAATAATAAATTAGAAATAAATTAGTTATGAGAGCCTATATTGTATACCACCTGCTTAAAACGTATGAAGTTGAAGATCGCTGCATCCGAAGTTTTTTTTTTCTTTAGAATTGCAGCTCTCGATAAGTATCAATGGTATTGACAAAATTTAAACACCAAAATGTTGAGTGCAAGTTTTTCCAGGGGCGATGTCCGTTACTTTTTTGGAATTGAACCTCTTTAGTTTCTAAATTTTGAAAGTTATATTTTTTTTAGACGTGCAGCTAAGCCATAATAAATGTTTTATAAAAAAGAAAATTGCACAATGTAGAGCATACGTTTCTCTAGGGGCGATGTTCCTTATTTTTTTTTGCTATTTCGGGCAAAAAAAAGTTTGTTATCATCGCTCGGTAGCGTTCACCATTGACAGTAACGCTGCGATTCGCATCATCTTTGAAGAAATATGGCCCAATAATGCCGCCGGCCCATAAACCGCACCAAACAGTGGCTTTTTCGGGATGCATTGGTAGCTGTTGCAATGCTTCTGGCTGATCTTCACTCCAAATGCGGCAATTGTGCTTATTTACGCAGCGATGAACATTTCGAACCGAGCACGAATTTTGATAGTAAAATTCAATAATTTGCAAGCGTTGTTCATTTGTAAGACGATCCATGGTTAAATTGCAAACCAAACTGAAGCTGTTTGACAGTGACACAAGGTACTAAACACACGTCAGCTGTCAAAACCAGTGTTGCCAAAACCAAACCAGCTAAAAAATCACCCGTTATAATATTGCTGAATTAAAAAAAAAAAAAACGTTGTGGGGACGTTTTTGATAAAAATAAGATTTTTATTTTTTGGTAAGGTACCGTTATTTTTGGTCTTAAAAAAATTGAAAAAACGGGTGGGGGAATGCCCAAAAAACGCTAGATACCAACTTTGAAGAAAATCGACCGACCCGTTTAGGCTGCAGCCGAAAGGACAGACAGACAGGTGGACAGAATTATTATAGTACCTATATATCGCAAGTAAAAAGCGAGATAAAGGTACCCATTTTAATGATAGTGGGTTTGATTTAATTTTTAAAAAAAGTTTAATGTTTTGTTAGTAAAAATGCAAAAGCGGTGGTTTTTTTCCGAAATAATTCATTACTCCCTTTTCACACTAGGAAACAAGTTTCCTCCTGTGAACGGGGACTTACACTTTTTTAATTTCCAGTACTTCAATTTTGAGAAAATAAACCAACTGACAATAGAGTCACAATCGTTATATGCTGCAAAACGAAAATTATAGCGTGAATTTTATTCCAGAACCTATTCATATTTCGCTTTCATATTTGGATAAAAAACCTAAAGTCAAATGTATTTAAACTGTTTTATAAAATCATTTAAATTTCTTGCAAATAATTTTAACAAATTAGTGACAAGAGTTCAGTATGAATAATGAAAGAAAAAGATTTCGGACTTTTACCAATATTGCTGAAAAATTCTAAGTTTTGGTAAATTCTATCAATGCAATGGATGATATTCTTAATTCTGAATAAAGTCCAAGTTGTTTTTGTTATAAGCAACTACGATACTAATTTTTCGGTATGTTAGCTCTAAAATGTACAACCACCAACATTTATGTATGTGGAACCAAACATACACAAAAATGTAGGAACAATATTATTGTGGCCGCTGAAGAATTACACTGGTCAAAAAGAGAATTACACTGGTCAGAAGAGATATTTGAAAGATTTAAACTGAATTTGGAAGTAAAATGATACTAATTTCAGAAATCTTTACAATTTTTTTTTTAACAGCAACACCAACTTAAAGGTGCTACCACCAATTGTTTTGACGAATTAATTTATAATTCGTTTTTATTTTGGCTGGAGATATAGCTATTTTAAGGGGAATATCACGAAAACGTGAAGTTTTAAAAGAATTCTGAGATCTGATTCGATTTAAGTACAACAAAAACCTTGCTGACCAGTGTTATCAGACAATTTACACATAAGGTCATATGTATATTTTTCGTTTAGTATTTCAATTTCCATATCAATAAAATATGATACCCGAATACACCAAGCTATCGTATATACAGCTGCTCCTCAGCAAGAGCCATGTCAGCCATGAGTCATTCTTTAAAATGTTAATGAAAAAGCAGGCAATACTTAACAGCCGCAGTAGTTCGTTTTAAGTTATCGTAAGGATTACATATTTGTAACTCTTCTCTTTTAGAAAATCTCAATAAAAATCAAATCAAAAATTTTGTTTAGTGAACAAGAGCTCGCATTCCTTTGTCATTTAAAAAAATTCATGAATTAAAAAAAATTAAGTTAACTTTCCAAGAGCTGCATGCAATCCAAGCATGCCAAACATGCTGGCATAGCTAAATCAGAAATAAAATCAGTAATTTTCTATTTTAGGATTTAAAGTTTTCTTGAAAATGGATTTCAACGATAAATTCAAAAAATATAAATTAAAAACAAAAATCAGAAGCAGGAAGGAGTGGTCATATACGTTTTTAAAATCAAATAGTAGAAGATCCCGTCATAGAACGAATCTACCCTCATCGAGTTACCAGATAGGAGGTACATACTTTACAGTTTTATAGGTAGTATTTAAACAAATAACTTGCACATGAGTTGCCTAGTGAAATGTGATCAAGGCTTAGAATTGCTGAGCAAATTTTCGGTTTTTTTCAATTATCTGACCCAGTCAATACGGTAGGTTTTAGTGATATAAAAAAATATCATGTGAAAGGAAATTTTATCCAAATTTTTTTATTGCGTAATTTGTTGAAATTGTTACCCTATTAAGTAAATTAGGATAAACAAAGATAGAGACCGAGAATCTATTTTCTAAAGCAATAATGATAGAGGGTTGATTTTTTTTTATTTCGATAGATTTTATATAATTGTAAAAGAATGCCATAGATCTTTAAAAAAAATCTAGAAAATCTAAAACTCGAGATAAAAACGTTTGAAAGAAAAAAAAATGGAAAATAGACTGGAGAAAAAATCACCTAAAATCAGGATGATGTATTTTAGAAATAAACTTTATATTTTTTTCATCAATTTTTGTTGGTTTATGATTTTTCTCTTTTTTACCCTCATTGGCTTTTCATTTAAATCAACATAAAGATAATTCTATTACCAGTATGATGGTAGTATAATTTTTTCGAAAAACGTTGTCCACACTCGAAGTTGCCCAACTTTTAAATATCAATTTTTTTGAAATTTGTTATTTGTGTTAAAGAAAACAATTTTAATAAGGGCAGGAGAGAGAGGTGACAGCAAATTTGGGAGTTGAAAGTATAACCAAAATGTGAGTAAGTAGGTTAATAGGTGCAAATGACATGATGTCATATACATAAGTCTGGCAGTTTTTTTCTCAGCTTGCGGTAGTTGTGGGGAGTGTGGGGAGAAAATGTGATTTTTCCTTATAGAGGTATAACCACTTTACAAACAAGAAATAGTTCTTTGTCATTTTGCCTAAGCTTTAAGAATTCAATCTTGATGATCTGATCAATAGAACCCAAGATATAAGCTTCTTAAACGAACGTCGGGAATTAAAAAATGTTTAAATTAGTTTTTTTTTTAAATGACCAGCCATAACCTATTCCTATGATTTGTTGTATACACCCTTAATCATGACAGAATTAACTTGTTGCAGCAGGGCAGATGTATTTTTTCTGCATTTCAAAAATACTTTCCTTTCGAAAATTGTGTGATCGGAACCCTTTGACAATATTAATCCCCAAGCCACGTGCTAGTAACACATTTCTGATGATCTTTATCAAAAATTTAAACATTTCGTGATTTTTTATTATACTATATATATTTTGCCAAGAAAAATGTGTCCCAAATTATTCACTGGCACGCTCAAGGCACGAGATGAAAATTTTAGCTATTTTCGAAGAAATAATCGGCCTTAATCTCTTAATGTGACCTGCATAGCTCATATCCATGATATGGGTGGGATATAATCATAAAGATCGTTTTTTTGTCATTTCTGCTGATTTACTTAATTCTTTTTGTTCCTATATATCTATTTTATTGTATTCTCGATCGATCTATTCAAACTATAAGTAAAATCATGGGTATAAAAAAAGACCACAAAGTGACGTGTTATGACGAATCTATTATCATTTTTCTTATTTGCTTTCTTATAGTGTGTACGGGGATGCTGTGAAGATAAAAAGATATTACACATATTATAAAAAAAAACATGACAAAGACAAAAATGTATTCAGGGACATTGTTCTTTGAAGTCAATTATCTATTGTTAGAGGCAGGGGGTTTTGTTTTGTGTGCAGGTTGCATACAATGGTGATGGTACAAGGAATTTGCCTTTAAACAAGCAAAATTATTGTTAACTGACCAAAGGACATTTTGATTGATTGCAAAGAATCTTCAGATAAAAATGAAAAGATTTCAATGGAAGAAATATAATTTTAATTCAAATAAAAGATGATTTATGACACGCATAAAGGGAATGGGTTTAGCTTGGACAAAACTATATCTTATCGACCTCTTTTTTGATTTTTTTTTTAAATAGAAATAAATCTTAATACCTTTTGACCTATTTTCAGGCAACAATTTTTCTTTTTGCTTCAATTTATTTCATTTCACTAAAGAGACATTTCGAATGTGACAAGTACGTACATTTTTGCAAGTTCAAAGTTTGCAAAGAATTATTAGGTAATTGTTTTCGGATTACGCGGCTAATCCGAAAACAATTACCTAATAATATCTATAAACAACCGCGAAAGCCTAAAAAGTTATATTGCAAAGTATGTCAAAACCTTGTTTCATTAAGGCTCAGATATTTTTTAAGTGGTATAAAAAATCTCTCCTGAGCGCTGAGATATTTTTCGGAAATTTTTCAGACGAAAATTTTTGCATTCAATTCTCAGCCAAAACAACAGAGGAAAACAAATCTTGGATTCGCTCATTTTCTGAACGCGCCAAATGATTTTTCTAAGAAAAAAGCACTATAACGACGAAAACATTGGTTTTGAATTGAATTTTATGAAAAAGTACAGTACAAAGCTTAAAACATGAACAAATTTCTCAGTCCAAAAATTACCTCTGGACCAATATACTGCTTAGTAATAATGATATTAAATGAATATTTGTTTCTTTGAAAATTGTGAGGAGCAATATACTGCTTAGTAATAAAGATATTAAATTAATGATATTTGTTTCTTTGAAAATAGCTTTTACGCTATTTTTTCAATTTAAAATTATGTTTTGAATTTTTTTACCGAGGCTCGGTTCATATGGAATCACCCAAATGGAAAATACAAAAACAAAAAACAGCAGAACAACTAAAAAAACTATAAAATTCCCAACACTGGTTTGTTCATTTTTTCCTGCCCCAGCAGATATAAAATTGTAACAATATAATTAGTTAAAATAATTCAGATACTTTTAAAGAAAACTCTGTTACATTTTTTTTGTTATTAAAATATAAATCAATCCACAAATATCATTTACTACATCTAATACCACCCAACATGATGGTTGTTTAATAAAAGAGTGTTTTCCTTAATCCCTTTCGAGCTTCACGCGATCAAATAAATTTGTCCTCACCAAATATTCATTGATGTCAGGTGTGACAAAAGTAACGTAAAAAAGGACAAATATGAATCTTTTCAATTTCAAGGATTAAAATAAAAAGGATCATCCTGTCCACCAAAAGAGCATTAAAATAACAAAAATAACTTTAACTCACACTCTCTTTGAATGTGAATTCACTGGACAGCGGGCTGGACCAATTTGTGGATATTTAAATTGGTTTTTATTGTTCCTTGTGTCAAGGGCATGACCATCTAGCAGGATCATAACAAAATGCTTTTATATAATTCGCTGTGGCAAATATTTTAAACACTTGCAGTCTATGAGGTTGGATGTAGTAGTATAGAAATGAGTCATACTTTGGTAAAGTGTATAGAATATAATCGAACACGTGTGGACGTGTTTTTTTTTCATTTTTTTTGTGGGAAAGTGTTTTATCCTCGCGTTGCTCTTTTATGGGTCTGTGGTTCTCATCAATTTTGAATAAATAAAAACAATAAAAAATCTCTGTACTCAGGTAGTAAGCCTTAAGGACTTCAATTTTTGAATGGATTAGATTCAGATTGTGTTTGGTTGGTATCAAAAACATAAATCATGTCTAGATGGATTTCTTTCGATAGAAATAAACTTGTCAATAGGGGATTGTTGCAACTTTGATGATGTTTTTTATTTATTTTGTCTGTTTATATTTCAGAGCCCTCACTAATTTTCCTGCCTCAAAAATTGAACAACCGAATCGAAATTTGTTTTCCTCAGAATGTTTATATTTGTGAGATTGTTGAGATCTCCGAGGTCTTATATAAACTAACCAATTATCTTGACCCAGATCAGATGTGAATAATATTAAACGTCGCGGTCGTGTCAATTTATTCTATGTACCTAATAGGTATTTTTAATTTTGTAGGTACAACATACAAACTCGTAGTTCTATGTGCATACATACATATATTTTTATGTACATTTATATATTTTTAAAATGTTTCGTTTATTATTTTTCAATGACGAAGTTTACAAGCTAAACACATGATAACTGGTCTAAAATATTGGGTAATTAGTAAAGCCTTCTAAATTCTAGAACATCATACAGTTTTACGAACTTATATAGACACATTACTTTCTATCCAAAATAATCTTTATTTTTCTCCATTCTAAGAAAATAAAAATAAATAAAATAAGCATGCAACTGGTTTTTATAATCCATCCATTGTGCGGTTCTGCAATATTTGTTTTTCCTTACTAATCCAGGTCCACGAATTTATAACTAGTTTTTAAAAACATACATATATGTAGGTACTCTATATGCAATCTCAATGCTTAAGGAATTCGTAATAAAATTTTAAATTTGTAAAATTGTGAACACACACAGTTCAACGGTAGCGATAGCTATAAGTCCAAAAGGCCGGTCAAGATAAATTGACTTTTGCCAGATTCAGGTATAAATATACAAATTCTTGAAAAAGGCGATTTATGAAGTACATATAGGGGCGTGTTTTGTTTGATTAAGCAAAGGATATATAAAACCTGAGGGATGATCCATTTTTTTTCTAATTTTATTACCGATTTTATTTTACTTATATAGAGATATTACATAAAAAGTAAATGATGTTCCAGATATTCATTGAAAATTTAGCAACAGCAATATGAGTGAAAGTAAAACTTAACACCTTGGACATACAAATGATTTAATAATTAATTAATAGGTACATATATTTTTTAGAATAATGGGATATTTTCAAACTTTCAAATAGAAATAGCTCAATAATCACAATCATTTAGAAAATACTTTTTATTGTTTTCTAAAATTTAAAGCATAATACAAAATGTTGGCGTATTCCCCCTCTTGTGTTATCACAACTTTTTACTTTGGGGCTACGTAAAGTCCAAAGTCTAGAATGGATAAGCTGGCTACGATTGAGGAATCGGAAACCAATAGCCCGTTAAAATTGAGTTTTTTTTTTTATTTTTGAAATATTACATGTAATAGAATTATAACAAACAAATATGTATCTCTTCGTTTCAAAAATTTGAAAATACTTGATGAACGTTTTGGTTTTGTATGTAACTTCACATCAACTTTATAGAACTTTCTGGTGAATCCTATAAAGAGAAGCTTGTGGCGACGAAAATATATTGCCTGAAATAAATCCAGATGATTTAAAAAAGGGCGAACAACAAGGCAGAGCGAATTGAATTATTGTTTCCTGAACGGCAACTTTTGAAATACATTTCTTCAATGGGACTATAGAAGCTTTCAATTCACTAATAACAGTTTTGCAAATAAAAATTGATCAACTCTTAGTTGTGATTGTGGGGATACATGTAGATAAAAAGAGAATTTGCGGAGAAACAAACGAGAGAGGAATAATTTTAATACATACCAGCAAAAATTGTAGTTTCTAATACAAATTTAATTAAACTTATTTAGGCTGGGTTTCGATCCCCATAACTTCGGCTTGACAGTCCTACGCACTAACCATTACGTCAAGGGCTTCTACAGAATAATCAATTATTTCACAAAATTGGTGGAATTAAAAGACATTAAAGCCAATGTGTGTCAAAATGCATCCCAAAGGCCCAAAAATGTTCCACGCATATCATATTTAAGGACTCAAATCGTCGACAACTTTCGGAACGTGGCTCAGAATCAAAAGTATCTCCGAAAGTCGAAAAACTGACGAAACAATTGAAATTTTAAGATTACATTTTTTGATCCGAGAACCAAAAAATCGCAGGGAAGTCTTTTTCCCCCGTTTAGGGGGGAAGGGCAATTTTCCAAAAAAAAATTGTTATTTTTAGTTTTTAAAGCAAGTGTTAGAAATATACAGTAAAAACCAAAAAAAAAAGTGATATGGTAATGTTGTCAAGTTCTCAAAATCCGGTTGCTCTATTTGTAGGTTGTAATCAATATTATAGGTGTGTTTTGTGTAATGCAGTTTTTTTTTTGCTCACTCAAGTTAAGCCTCTAGAATTCTCTGTAAAAAAATATATATGTATTCCAAAAAAATATATATGTATTCCAAAAAAATATATAATTCATGACGGTAATCATTTTTACAAATAATAGATAAACACACGAAATTATAACTTAAATCCTTTTTATCCTTTTGATTTTGTTGCAAATCCAAAAGGTTTTTGTTTCCTATGAAAAAAGAAAAACCAAGAAAAAAAAAGGATAAGATATCCTTAAGAAGATGATATTCTTATATGATATCCTGCACCATATGCGGACAAAGAAAGAAATACTATAATTTAGCATAATTTTGTTCAAAAAAAAAAATTAAGAAAAAGATACTTGAACCGTGCATCGATCGCCATTTTATCGGAAACTATACTTTTTCAGGAAGATAAAAACTATTTTTCAAGGGTTGAACGAAGCGGACAGATGCCAACCCAATCAACCCCAGGACATGGACATGGACATGGACAATGCATAGAAATGCACCATTGTTTTTTTTTATCCTTTTCTATTGTGGCAAATGTAATCTGTAGAAAATCTTTCTGTTATGGTCAGCCCATACAAATATGGTTTAATAACGTGCGAGAAAATAAGGAAATGACGACCAAACGGGTTGCCTATTATTATTATTATTTTTTTTTATATTGCGAACTCTTGCCCGATGCTTGAATTATTTTTGGAAGATGAGTGGTGGTGATTCATACGTGTGGGTACATACATATATTTTTGCACATTGAATTGTGGGAAAGCAAAAATCAATTTAAGATCGAATTCTGGATCCATATTGTATAGAAAAGATTTTGAGATGGAACCTATCAGTAACATGCCATTGTTTGCATATAATGTACATATATATTTGATGTGAAAAAATATAATGACAAAGTAGCTGACATCCCAGAGAGATTACAAAGAGGTTAGGACTTAGGAACTGAATTCGAAATTCACGCGTAAATGTTTTGAAGAATTATGAGACTGGGACTGTACCAAGATTGAAAACAAAAGAACTGTTTCTTTACTTCCCAAAACTGAAAATTTTGACCAATTCTATAGTCCATTTTAATTTCTTTTATATGGACAGAACTTTGGGATAAAATGGGTAGAAAGTGGCTGTTTTGGCAAGTAAAGAAACAGACGAAAAGTGAGATTAAGACTTGTCAAGAGAATTTCGAAATTTGAAAAAAAGTTGTGCTATCTTTATTCTTTAGACCCATAATGGCCATAGAAAATGGGACGAGAATAGTAATTATCTGTAGAATCCCAATAAAATTAGACTATGACTTCCACAAAATTCCTACAAAATTGTATTGAAAAAAATTGTTGATGTCTTAAGCAAAACCATTTAAAAAGGGAAAGTTCAGTTTTTTGTTTTCAATTTGTGGAATACTTTCACTTGTTTCAAAACAAATATATACGACTGGATTCCACGAATTTGCTCTTGCTGTTAATTATTGTAATGTAAATACATTTTAACGAAAAAAAGTTCAAATAGTTCTGTTTAAAAAAATTATAATTAAAATTTTTAAATCCGATATTGTTTGAACTATAATAATATGTCTTATCGCCAAGAATCAATTAATTGTTGTTCATGAGACAAAAGAACTTTTTTCTGATCCCGTGTGTTTTTAGCCTAAAGAAATATTCATCTCGATTATGGATCCACAAGGATTCTCATTACAGTGTTCTCTTTTCTTTTCAAGACAAATAGGTGAAGAAAAAAAAGAGCACTGCACTGCGAATCACTGCGGATCCAGCATTGCGGATTCCATAATCGACATGATTATGAACTTACTCGTATGTTTCCGGGAACGTGTACTTGATGCAATAAATTTCTCTTTTTACTTTCGATACACATACATTTTTACTTGCGGTATATAGGTACTATGTACATACATATGTACATATGTATGTATGGCAAGTTATGCATTCGTAAAAAGAATCCAACTCGAGATTTTGATCAAAGTTGATATTACGATGATAGCGAAGTAGAAAAAAGTGGGTCTCGCAATTATGTATTTCTGTCTGTCTGTCTGTCGTTTCCACTGCAGCCTAAACGGGTGGGTCGATTTTCTTTAAACTTGGTACCTTGTCTTTTTTGGACATTCCCATGACCTGTTTTTTTTTTAGGACAAAAAATAACAGCAGCTGCTGTACAATTTTTTTTAGCAAAAAATGAAAATCTTATTTTTCTCAAAAACACGACAACTTAAAAAAAATTTCAGTCATTTAAAATTAAATAAAATCTATCTCATTATTTATTGAAACAATTTTAACGAATTTTTTTACACAAGAGCTTCTAAAAAGTTTGAATAATATTATATATCAAAATTTTCAAAGGTATTTTTTGATAATTTTGATTTTTTTCAAAATTAATTTTTTAATTCCGCATTAATCAATACAAACAAAAATGGCGTGCCAATTTTTTTTCTTAAAAATATTTACAAAATTTTATATATAAAAAATCAATTTTTCAAAAAACCGCTAATATATCAGATGGTGTACATAGGTTAAAACAATTTCAGAGGTTGTTTGATCAATTAATTTCTAATTATATAGATTTTTCAGTCTAAATTGGTATTTCCATGTACAACTTTTTTGGAATAACCAAACCAAACCAAAACCAGATAGGCTCCCATAGCTAATTTATTTCTATTAAAATCAGATGAATATAGATCTAAACTATTCAGACTTTAAAACCACAGTATGATCGCACATAAGAGCAAGTTTGTGAGATGATCAATTCGTAAATTTTTTTTTTTTTTGTGAAGTGGTTCTGTATCCAATATAAAAAAAAAATTATTTAACCTATGTTTTTTTTCATATACTTCATGTTTTTAGCAATTTATTTATAATATCAATTTTATTTATTTATAGTCTTCAACACCACCCTTTCAACAATGCGTGAAATGGCCTCGCTTAATCAAATGCATCGTCGTGGGCCTCACTTCAAGACTCGCCCGCCACGTCAACCACTCGATGGTAAACCTTTTGCCAAAGGTGTCATCCTAAAAACGCTCATCAAAAAACCAAAGAAACCTAATTCAGCCAATCGAAAGTGTGTCCTCGTGCGATTATCAACTGGCAAAGAAATGGTTGCTTATATCCCTGGAATTGGCCACAACCTGCAGGAGCACAATATCGTCCTTTGTCGTGTAGGTCGATTACAAGATGTCCCCGGTGTGAAACTCAAGTGTGTTCGAGGTGTTTACGATCTTCCTCATGTAATCAAAAAGCAACAATAATAATAAAGTCCCCCTTCTCTTATAAATCAGAGGCAATTTGTGTCTTCTATCTTCTATTTGTGTTATATAATTATTTTTGAAAGATAGTGACACGACACAGTACAAGGGAGATTATATATATGTATATCTCTTCAGATCAGGACATCTTAACCTCATCTTAAGTCAATATAGAAAAATTGTTTTGGGTATAGATAGGTATACCCTAAGAACATTTCATGCCCATCGAGACGCAACAAAGAAAAGAATTACGAAATTTTACGGTTTTACTTCTTTTTTTCTTTTGGGTATTGTAGATTCTGAGCAATCACAATACCTAAACTGCCTAAATAACTGCACACGGATTTCCACTAAGAGGCCCTTTTTAAGGATCATAAATGAGTTGTAAATGAGAGAAGAAAAAAATATTTAAACGCAATAATGCGACAACCAAAGAAGTCATTTTGTGGTCGTTCCCTGTTCATTGTATTTATATTCGAGATAAAAGAACCAACAACAAAAAACAAAAGTCTCTAACGGGAAAAAAATGTCCTGGTGGTGTTGTCCCTATGGACCGACGATTAGCATAAACTGATCGTTTTTCATTTACTTTTCTTCGGAAAATATGAAAATAAATAATTGTTCGGACAAAAAATTTTAAAGAAAAGGATTGGCGTAGGAAGATTTTTTTATTTTATTTTTCTTGGACACAAAATTAAATAATTTCCTGGCGTTTTGAAAAGATTTTGTGTTATGTGTTATTCGTAAGCATCTTATGTAGGTTTGCAGAAGAGAAATAAATGAGAAATTTTTCATATTTGTATTTGGAATGTGGCAAGGTATTTTTTGTGTTCCAAGACTGCATAACTCCCACATTTTCTTGGAAAAAGAACTATGTAACTCATGAAAGAAAAACACCGAAAATAGTTATAATGATATGTATGTACATATGTAGGTACCTACATATGAATATGTTTGCTTGTGATATAGGATTACGAGCTAAATTTATTTTACTCAAGTTTTAATTAAGCCTTAAATAAATTTATTAAACAACCTATGAAAATGTTTTGACACCAACGCCATGTAGCTATACCGCCTCAATATATGAGAAAAAAATTTTCAAAATCGTTGGAGTGGTGTTTTTTTAATATTTTTTTGTACAAAATTTTGTAAACATGTTTAAGAAAAAATTGTTATTTTCGAAATTTTTTTTTTTTAATCCAAATTTGATTTGTTTTTTGAAAATTTTGATATGCAATATTATTAAAACTTTTTAGAAGCTCGCTTGTATATAAAATTTCAAAAAATCGGTGCAACATAATGAGATAATTGAAAACCAAAAAAAAATGGTTCTATGAGAGATACCGTTAATAATTATCGGCGGATACAAAATTTATTCCAATAATATGGTAGATCCTAATCACGTAAAAGTTTTAATCAAAATCGTAGGAGTGGTTTTTGAGAAAAATTATATTTTCCTCACCGGTTTTTAAGCACTTGTATGAGGGGTACCCTTTTTTATTTAAAATCTACTAGATAAGTTTGAAAAACTGCTGGAGGCCAATTTTTAATAAAAATCGACCAAGTCGTTTTCGAATAATTAAGTTATCAAAAAAAATTTGAAATTTTTTTTTTTAAATACGAACAAAAATTGGAAAATTTTGGTATAGGTACTTCAAAAAATGGTTAAATAGGGGGTATGTTCCATTTATATTTATAAAATGGAAGCTTTTTTGTGAAAAAAAACTAGGTACTGAATCAAAAAAAAAGTTCTGGACACTTTTATGAGAAAAATAAGAATTTCATTATTTGCTGAAAAAAATTTCCAACAGGTACCGTTTAGGCTGCAGCCGAAAGGACATGTTCGTCAAGTTAGCATAACCATTTCAAAATTTTAGGATTATAATTATTGGATTTATTGTCGTGAATTTGTCGTAAATTTTAAAATTCACGACAATTATTCCAATTATTAGAATCTTTAAATTTTGAAATGGTAATGCAAACTTGACGGATATAGAAAGGACAGACAGACAAACGGACAGAATTGTGAGACTCACTTTTTTCAACTTCGCTATCATCGTAATATCAAGCTTGATCAAAATCTCGAGTTCTATTTTTTAAGGAATTTATAACTAGCCATAGTACCACAGATCACAAATCTAAGGTAAAATATTGCTCAGGTTATCAAAGTTGAAAATGTCAAAAAATTAAAAATGGCTGTTCCAGTCCCCACAGGAACTCAACGCGCATCATTAGAAACAACAACAAAATATTGAAATTAGACAAGGAAACTGGATCCACCATTTTAACACCATAAATTTCGATTTTGACAGATGCGCAGAACTGAACAAAAATGAAAACGCTAATGATATTACCTTTAATATGACGTGTACTGCGATATAGTACCAACATACCACAAGTAAAAAAGAGAGGCAGTACTTTTGAATTCTAGCGGAAAATGAATGTTCTTGATGTACTGAATCCGAAACTCAACATTGATCCATCACGTAGGACTTTAGAGATATTCTAATCCAAAATCACGAAATTGTTTTTTCAAAATCTTCAAAAATTTGATAAAAGCAATGAATACTAAAAACAAAAATACTAATTTATAATTAATGTAAGATGTTGAAAAAATTAGTTTCAATTTAAATTTTTTTTTTTTTTTAATTTTTGAGTTTGAAAATTAATTTTCCAAAAACTATTCACTTAAATAATTTGATTTCAATACATTATTGAAGAATGGATTTCCGTATTTAAAAAAAAATATATAACATGGAATTGTAAGTATTGCCGTTATTTTTAAATATTTTTTTTTTCTATTTAAAGTCAATTTTTTTTTTAGAAAATTGTCCCTCCCGACTAAACGTGGGGAAATACCCCACCCCTTCCATATATACGATTTTTTCTTGTTCTGACCCTATCAACATGCCATGATGCGTCGTTTTATATAAGACGCATCTTATGCAATACATTTTATATACTCCTAGAGTCAACCAGAGGAGCGGGAAGGGCCCCTTTTTGCCCCTAACTTGCGGACATTTTTGCTTAAGTCGAATAGAATCAAATTTACTTCCATTTTAGCCCTAACTTTTTTTGTCAAAAGTTAAAAACGGTCGAGTTATTCACTAAAAACTAAACTAATTCTTGGTTAAATCCAAGATGGCGGTTTATGCTCCAGCCCGATTTTCCCGAAAAACTACAAATATATACTCCTAATAACCCCCTCTAATGATTACTGAAAGAAAATTGTGCAATTAATTTTGTTTAGGTCTTTTTTTTGTATATAAGCGATTGGGCTAAATAGATTTGACCAATCAATTGAAGTGTCTTAGGACTTATTTGTTCCATTTAAGTAAAATTGGGCTTTCAAAAATTAAAATTTAAGATAAAAATAAAATAAATTATTCACCCTCTTTTAGAGATTTGAATGGAGGCTGCCTTTATTAACAAGGAAAGGCAAATTTATTGTTTTAAATTAAATCATGAAATTAATAAAATGTTTATTGAACGTATCCCAAATTGACTTAAATTTATTCATGCATTTGAAATTGACAGATGAAGGTAATGTATATGTCAGTGAATATTATATGAGGAAGAATTTAGGCCCAGTTTCACACTCGATTAAGTGTCACTTAAGTGCCAAGTATGGAAAACTAATGCACAATTTCAAAGTGTAAACTTACTAGAATAAGTAAAACTAAAGTCTCCCTTATTGACCACTTAAGTTCCACTTACTCAGACAGTAAAACTGCGGCTAAAGTGCCAAAATGGGAAAATTAAGTGCCGTTTATTTTGTTAAGTGTGCACTGTGAAACTGGCCACTGTGAAACTGGACTGTTTTAAGATAATCTATAGTAAAAAATTGCAATCTTTTAAATAAAACTTGAATTGTATTGCAACAGTAAGAAGGAGTAAAAGGATATAGTTTGGCGCATTGAATTGAGAATAATGAGGTATTTTTTATTATCTTGTCAAATTTTATTTATTTAATTATTTAATTAAATTTAAAGACAAATTGACTTGAATGAAATTCGAATCCTCATTTGACTAAGTTTATATAGTCAATCACTGAAGGTTTACCATTATTGCCTTGCCACCCGCCATGAAATTTTAAATAAATAATAAAATTGAAAAGATTTAAAGGGAAAAGATATAAATATTTCATGTCCATCAGAATCATTAGTGAAATTTGTGAAATTTGAAGACAACCAAGACCACCAATGATCTTCTTTTGAGAACAAAAAATAACTAATTGTTCACTCAATCTATTGATGCAACTCAGTTCTGTAAAATTGGTTGTTTTTATATCTATTTGCATGACCCCCGTTGCTGAGCTGAGCTCTGTCTTATGGTCACACATTGCACCAAATTATCTCTTTTGGTTAACATTTAGCGCCTTTCCATAATCAATTAGGACAACTCAATCTTTGTTTTTTTATTTTTATTTAAAAATGCAATGAATATGTGCATGACGTACATACATTGCAGCGCATTGCACCCTAATTGACAATCTTATATGTCCAGAAGTTCAAACAATTAATCACCACGAGTTCGTTAATTCTCCAGGACGATTCCAAAAAAAAACAAATAATACAAATATCACAAAAACCGGAAAGAAAGATCATTAAGGATTTTTTTTTCAAGTCAAAATCCATAAGAATAACATCAGCATGTGCCAAAGAAATATAAAAGGATTTCATTTGGTTTTGTCGTTGTCCAAAAGGAATGTCTCAAGTTGTGGTCAGCTGTAATGTATGTCTAATGAATTTCACATGTGTGAGCCCAGAGTCAAATAAAAAAAATAAACATACATATATTACATTAAAATTTTTAGGGAATTTCTGAAAAACAGTCAAATAGAAAATAAATATTAAATAACGAAGGACCGACCCATGTCCCGTTCATTTATATGTATACTGCGGTGGCGGCGCATTCGCATTGAAATAACATCGTCGTTCTTGAACCAAACATTAACAAAATCTCATAGTCTCCTGAGTCAAGTCGAGACATTTTTGTTAGTTTTCCGTGGAAAATTTAATAAAATAGGCACGTGGACAAAAAATAATAAAACCGAGCCTCCTCAATCAAAAATGAAAGGATTCCCTTTCAACAATGAAATATTACCCACGAGAGTTGAAGAGGGAATGTTCTGAGGTAGGTTTGTGTACGTACTTGAATTTATTAGAAAAAGGGTTTTAATAACAACAATATCTAGCATCAACATCAGTTTCATATATTTTCTATTCATTTCCGATCTTATACTCTTTAGAAGATCACCTTATACAATAATTTATACATGTATCTACACCATGAAAAATAATCTGATGAGAACTAGAATGCGCAAATTCCTGTAAGGACGAAAAGACGTAGGGTTATATTTGTTTCAATAAATGATAAATCTTGATAAACAAATTAAAAATCTCATCTCATTTTGTCCAATTAAATTTATTTTCTTTACATATTCATATATCTGCTTGCTATTTCATTAATCCATTAACTTAAAGTTAGCTTTTATTCTCAAATTTGTACATTATTTAAAGCTATCACTTTTTAATAAGATAATGTATCTTAATGTGTATAGCATACCAATGAATTAAATAAACTAAACTAAAACTAAACTAAAAAGAACTAATTTTATTTTGTTTTTTGTTTTTTTTTATTTTGATTTTATTATTTTTGGAAAACTTCATTTCACAACTTTAAATTTAAATGTTATTAGCGACGCGTTTCGGAGTGTTAAACTACATTTTCGGGCGAACTATTGTGGTGGTGTTGTTGAGTTTGATATAAGTTGTCTCATGCTGCGTTGTGTTTCGTATTCCGGACCTTTTACTTCTCACTTTTTAATCGCACAATGCATAGAAGCAAATACCCGCATAGAAAATTTATTCATGATATAGCTATATGAATGCAGAGTAAAACTTGATAACATCATTAACCATACCATTATTAAGCTCTATTGAACATAAAGTATGACTTCACATCGACGCACAGTGGGGCAAAATTCGTAAAAAGTTGCAGGTATCAATTCAATTTAGGAGATTTATTTCTCAGATCAATATTAAGATATTTCCAAACCCACCCCTCGCCCACCAAAGTGCTTATTTGCTAATCGCCAATATTTTTACTTGTGATATACATATTATGTATACCTACATACATACATACATACATACATAATGTATATGTAGGTACAACATAATATTATATGGCAAGTTAAGCATTCGTAAAAAAAATCGAACTCGAGATTTTGATCAAAGTTGACATTATGATGATATCGAAGTCGAAAAAAGTGGGTCTCACAATTCTGTTCGTCTGTCTGTCCTTTCGGCTGAATTTCGAAAAATGGCTATAAATGGTACCTCGCTTATAACCATTTTCGATTTTCTCAAAAACGGTTCAACTGATGTCGATCAATTTTTGTATGACTCGAATGTTTTAAAAAGTTTTGAAGCTTTTAATTTTCATTTTTTTTTTGATTTTTTTAAGAAAGTTTCAATTTTTTTTGTTGTGAACTTAACAATTGAAAAACGACTTGATCGATTTTGATCAAACTCAGCACCTCTAGTTTTTTAATATTATCTAGCAGATTTTAAATACAAATTATTCTTATAATCAAAAATAACGGTACCTCCCAAATTGTATGTGAGCTAATATGGTCTACCATATTATCGCAAAAAATTTTGTATCTGACTTTTAGTAACTGTATCTCTCATAGAACCATTTTTTTTGTTTTTTTTCGAGTATCTCATGTTGAAACAATTTTTATGAAGTTTTTTACAAAATAGCTTCTAATAAATTTGAAAAATATAGTATATCAAAATTTTCAAAAAAAAATTTTTCGATTTAAAAAAAAATTCAAAAATATTTCTGCAAAATTCGATATTTCGAAAATGAATAGATAATTTTTAACTCCGCATTCATAAGCACTAAAACAAAGCTTAGGTGGTACCAATTTTCTTTCTTAAAAAATGTTTTCAAAATTTATTTAAATTTTATTATTATTTTTTATTTTTTTTTTTTAAAACGCTCCAACGATTTTTGAATTTTTTTTTTCTCATAAATTAAAATTTATAAGATGACGTAGTGTGAAAAAAGTTTTAGATTTTTTCTAATTAATTTTTGATTATAAATTAGTTATAAAGTGTTTTCGTTTACTTGGAGTTAGACTGCGAAGCTTTCGCACAATCATATTAATATTGAAGGTATCAATGAAACAACAGCACTTGGGTGAGCTATTTCGCCTCTATTTTCACAAGAACGACAGTTTTCAAAATATTGGCTTCAAATTTATACACAATTATTAAAAGACAACGGCAATACTTTCAATAATTTTTTCTATTAATATTCAATGCTCTCATCAATTTAAATTCGAACACTAAAGACCAAATGGCCTTTTTAGTTTTTAAAAAATTAAAAAATTCGATAACTACTTTTTTCTTGTTGTAAGTTTCTGACTTTAAGTAAAGCTCAAGCAGAATATGCTATAAGGTTGTTTTTTTTTTTTTCTATTCACATTAAGTTAATGTTTTAATGTTTTATTAAGTGCTCTTGTTTTTTAATGGGGGTTAACAGAATCCTCAACTATACGATTTAATTTTAGTTTTCATTTAAATGATCATTAGAAAAATAAAAAAAAAACCCAAAACGAAAAGTGCAAAACATGATAGGAGTTTTGACTGAATCAACAAAAAAGACGCATACTTTTTAAAGACCAATAAACTACCATTCGAACTAGCTCGGAATACTTCTGAATGTCTTCGCGTAATTAAAGAAATCTTTAAAGATATATGATTTGAACCCTATTTTACAGATTGTTTTGGAAATTTGTATTTTTTTATTTACTTTTTACACATTGTTTAATACCCAAACTTGAAGACTATACTAAGAAAACTCAGGGCCCTAATACAAGAAAGAAAAAAGGCAATATTTAGAATTAAATCAATTATTTTATAAGATAGCCTTGTTTTTTTTAAGGGAATACAGATTTTTGTTCGCAAACAATGACTAAAAAAAAAGGTTTTTATAAACAAAAGTGTAAAAGTTTGCTGAGCTGTACTTTTCTTAATAAAAGACTCCGCTGGTAAAAAAAGTATATCTAACTATAATATTTAGAGCGCTGCTCGTGTTTATTAATTTAAAGTGGATTGAAAACAAAAACGTGAAACTAAAAAACAATCTTCAAGTTGACATATGGGTGATTCTCTGCCAACTGTGATTTTTTAAATCAAAATTTTGCAAAAATTAATTTTTTTTTATTTAATTTGTCTTTAAATAGGCAGGTATTAAATCTGTAAGAGCATTTTACTACAACTTTTAAGGAACAAAAATATCGTAGAAAGTACTTAATCTCGAAGACATGGTGCTGACACTAATTTTTTACTTTTGAATTTTTATACGTTCTTACTCTTTTCGACAATATTTTTTATTAGTTTCTAAATTCCCTCTTACGTTTTGACGTTTTCAACTTTGAAAGGCCTTTAAAAGAAACACCATAATCTAAATCACCCCAAAAATTTCAAAACACGCTTGGATAACACTATCACGGTACTGACAGGTAATTTTGTGACATACGATTTTAGAATAAAAACACTTCACTCTTACAGCAAAATGACGTTAGCAAAATAAATTGACTTTTGTTAACAATAAATAAATAGTGCCTCTTTTAAACGGTACCACACAAATGCCATCAAACTAAAAACAAAATGTCGGTTCAACGGTAAATCTTTTGAATTCAAAAATAAAATGAAATCCGGGGACACCATTCAATTATTATAATTTAATTCGAGAGCAAATATTTTGACTTGATATTGTCATTGGAAAAACAAGGATGGTACATGCCACGGTACTGACATTTTGCGTATACTTTTTCAAGTCAAGGAAAAAGGGTAACAAATTTTTAAACAATCTGTAATGTAAATTGTAGTGCCAATTTATTTCCACAATTTAAATCAGAAATTAAAAGAAATTTTTACATTAAGTTACCTGGACACAAAGAATCACAGTTGACAGAGAATCACCCATATCTCAAAATCCGCGTCAGAATAAAATTCCAAATTGATTCAGGTACCTACCTTCCTACATCCGAAACATTTAAATTCCAAACAAGACACGATTTTTTCAGAATTCGGAACGAGGCACGTCAAAACTTTCGACTGTCAATATATTTTGTATGAGATTCGATGGGTTGGTGTCAGTACTCCCATTAATTGTCCTGTAAATTCATTGAACGTATCAAAAAGTTCAATCAAATTCATTCAAAATTGACAGATTACAGGTAGATATATGTATGTGTACGAATATTTAAGGACAAATTTAGGGCCGGGCCATTTTATTCACTATTGGTTAACTTGACTTGTTAACTCTCAAGTTGGCCAACTTGAGATTTGACTTCAACTCAAGATTTTAAACGTAAGTTGAAATTTCTTTTTATTCACTAATTATTTTCTCAACTCCCCAGTTGAAGATCTAAAGTAATTGGCGAACTTCCAGTTTGAAAAATATCCCTGGGATATTTGTGAAAAATAAAACAAAAACACTCATTTTTAAATTAGAATGTGTCAATCATATCGATGTAATATTTGTGTGTTATGTTGTGTTTAATTTTTCTTAAATTGTGTTAAATTGTAATCAAATTATTAAAAAATAGTGGATCATAATTCTTGGTCGTAAATGCTTATCTAGCACTTAAATCATATGTATTCACCACGAACAACTTTTATACCAAAAATGGCTAGATACCAACCGAATGAATGACCCCGTCAAATAGTATGGATCGCGATATTGAAAATCGAAAGTTGAAAACGTATAAACTTTGAGTTAATAAAAACAAATGCATAAGTTGAAAATAAAAATCCTCAAGTTGTGTTCAACGTTAAGTGAATTAATGCGTCCTTAGACAACCGTTGGAATGCGTTTATAAATAAAGAGATAAACTATTAAGACAGGCTACTTATGGACAACTGGTGTTTTAATGAAAGCTAATACTTCGACCTACAATCTATCTACATTATGTATATCGAAATTATTTAATTTTAAATTTAAAAATGATTTTATGGGCTTTTAGTGGAAACAAATAAATTTCTTAAAATATGGAAATGACCTTAAGTGATTCAATGACCTTCTTTCAAAAATATTACAACGTCTTTACTTGCATGCTTTATTGTTCGAAGCATGCTAATGTAATATCTCTTGCAATGACCAAACATATATCTATCAAAATTAAGTGGTCAACTCCATTGGCAAAATTTCCTACGCAAATTTAAAAAAAAAATAACTGTCCAACCCATGATTCTCATCCCAAAACCAAACATACCTATTCAACTCTTCCCGATGTAACTTACAAGACCGCTACAAACATCTGTCTTTCACACTGTCACCGTTAGTACATGTCTGTCACTTGAATCACTTCAATTGCTAGACTATTCAATATTTTCCAAAAACCCTTTTGTCGTAAAATAATCAAATATTGAATGGATCCCGTTAGAATCGCAAGTACCTTAAATACACAACACAAAACATAACCCAACAATATGAAGCAATGCGGAAGGGGTTACGACGACTTATATATACGAACGATGATAAAATTGAGAAGGGTTGCCTTGGCCTCGCTGATCAATTAAGTCACGCACCCCCGCATGATTAGTTTGCACATTATATCCAGAATTCAGGACCAGGAATACATGGAATCTCCACCGAATGAATGCGGAAGAAAGAAAAATTCTGATGGTTTTTTTTTCCGCAAAAGAATCGATTTTCCTATGATAGATGTGAGTGCATGGATGGGAATGGGAAATGGCTTTGATTATACTTGCCATATCAGAACAAAAGGTTAATGTCCGCGCCATTCAACCCTTATTCTTCTTTTTGTCAAAATCGAGAGTTTGTCAGAAAATCAAATGGGGACAAAGATTGAGTTTCCCTGCAATGAATTTATAGGATTATTTTTCTAGTTAGAGTGACCACAAGCACAGTCCACAGGGCACATTAATGAAGCTGAGCCCCGAATATTGCATTTTCTTTGAGGCAGTATAATCTTAGGTACGTTTTTGCGCTCACAATAGGACATACAGCTGGGTGTTTTTTTTTCTATTACATATTCTTGTGCTTCATTTTAAGGGTGGAAATGTAATGAAGACTGTGATTGGTAGCGATGCAATAGGAAATTATGCCACCATATCGATTTGAAGAACCGAACGCATGGGGGAAATCTATAGAGCAACCCCGTAATTGGATGGTTGTGTCTTTAAAATGGCGCAGGGAAAAAAATGGCAGCAATCGGTAAATTCAGGCAAATAAGAAAAGAATTTATTGTTAAATTTAAGTCTTTTAGGAACATTTTTGGTGAAACGAAACTTAAATAGCTATTTATGTTAAACTTAAATGCTCATGTACTACTTTTTCCTCACAGTAAATTACTGACACCATAAGCTTTTATGTTGAACTTAAATATTTAAGTTTCGTTTTAGCAAATGGCCCTTTGTGTAGAGTGAATTTTTATTCTTACTTTAATCTATGAAGAACCTACAGGTACAGACAGTCCTAAGCTGACACTTTTTTTAACCAAATTTTATAGAAGAAACCGGAGCTACTTTACCATCTTACTAAGTGGAAGTAAGATATCTTTAGAGCAAGATTTAAGAAAACTTATTTTTGATATTTTCGATTTTCTCAAAAATAAGAAGACACAATTTTGAACAAAATTTTTTAAATTCTTTTTGTCATAATTTTGAGTTTGAAAATTAATTTTATTTATTAAAACAATTTGATTTAAAAACTGAATAAAAAAGTGGATTTGTGGCTTAAATTAACGTACAACATGACATACAAGTAAATGATAACGTCATTGTATATAAAATCTATAGTAATATCATGAAGAGGAGTGACGGTAGCGACATCTTAAGGACATATGTTCGACTTCTTTGTGATGTGATGGTTGGAATCCCGAATATTCACAAAACAAGAAACGTAATAATAAAATAAGAACGGGAACGCTGTATACTAATTTTATGAGAGTGCGAGGAAGTGAAAAAACGCAATAAAAAACTATAACCTTGACAAATTGGCTTCGCATCGGAAAAAAAATTGGGTATATGTAGGTATCCACGTTTGCAGTAGGTTTTTTTATTCATAATAATTGTAAAGGCCCCCTCGTAGTTGGTTTGGTGGGCTGATAAATTTTGTTGTAATAATCGGATCGTTAAGGTTGAGGCCTTAAAATTTAGGTAGAATGTCGGGTTACATTTTTTAACGAAATCATTGCGGAGGAACATAAAAGTATGTGTACAAAAATGTAATTAATTTAAAATTTAATTGAAACACAAATTTAATTAAACAAAATATTTTCATGCACGTTTACTTGACCCTTTTAAGGAATCTTATTATGTTTGCAGAATTTAAATAATAGATTCTTCTCGCTCTATTTACTTATTCCCTACATTTAGCTAAGTCTCAATAGTCTAATTTGTGGCGATCTCAGCGACGCGTACAGGACACATGTTCGACTAAAAAATTTGTGTTCATGATAGTACTATAGATTTTATATACAATGATAACGTTGATTTGTAGTGATTTTTTTCTATTTCCATTCGATTTTTTTAAAAATTGCGCCTTCCAGTATAGGGGGGTTATAGAAATGTTTGTTTTGTGAAATCAAAGTACATATAAACGTATTTTTTAAAATACATTTTTTTCTTAGTTCTTATGAATAAAAAACAGCTAAAACTAAAACTTGAATTTTTAAGTAAAAACTAGATTTCTGGTGAATAAAAATAAACTTAAGATAGCTAGTTACAGATGTTTTCTAGTTATAGCTATTTTAAAAGAGTCAACGCTAAATTCATTTAGTTTTAGCTTGTTTTACCAACCGAAGCTTCAATTTGTATGAATAAAAATAGCTTAGACTAGAATATTTTATAGTAAAAGTTACAAAAATATCAAGATTCTTTCACACTGTCTAGAAGGCTTTAAATTGGTCTTAATTGCGTTAATTATTACATGTACCTACGAAGATTAATTATAATCATAAGAGCCCTTTTGCGAATCTTTTTAAAAATGAAAACCGTTTTATTGGAGTTACCCGGCCTAGTAGTAGTAGTAGCACAAAAAAATATGTATAAATTGGTGCACGTGTTTAGACTCGAGCTGGATATATATAGAGTGGACGTCCAGCAAACAATATTTGCTCTACAGAGCAGATAAAACGTTTTGGCATAGCAAAAATCCTAAATCCCCTTCCTTTGCGATTCGGTCTATATATATAAAACAGTTCAAGCTAGAGTTTCCTATATATCGAATCGAATCATTTAAATAAACATAGGAAACCTTAAATGTCGAAGTCAAAACTAGAATTTTCTAGCTCAAGCTGTTTAGCGTAATCATTGTTTGTATTCACAAAAAACATAAGCTTAAGCAAGAACTGTATAGCTGAAGCTACTAGTAAAAGCTATGACTAAAAAGCTTAAGCTTTTTTTATTCACAAGACCCCTTGTCTTGACCCAAACTACACATCCTAACCTTTTGTCGCAGCTTGTGCAAAACACCTTGTATAGAATAGGAGTTTGAATTTAGGAGCTATACGAAATACAAAATTAGACAGTGGTTAAAAAATTATATTATACCTAATACACCCATCATACGACGATATGAATTTAAAATGCGATTGAAAAATTAAATTAGGAAATTAGACCACGTGGACTAAATTCATCACAAAATAAGAATTTAGGACGTGAAAAAATGTTAATAAATTTTTGAGCCTTTTTTCGAGATAAAAAAGCAACGTTCTTCCTTACGCGGTCTCCCTTGGGTCAGATCACAATAACTTACCCCTTTTTGGATTTCGCAGTGTCCCGGAAATTACGTTAGAAATATTTTTTTTTTTTAAAGCTAGAATTTTTTTGTTCAAAAAAGGAAAAAAAGTCAGAAGTAAAATTTAACAAAAAGACTGAAATATTGGAAATTGTGACAGACAGATATGGAAAAAACATCAAAAAACGAAATGAAAACTATACACAAACTAACTTACTGAAAACTATATACAAATCCAATGAAATATATACATATTTGTTTTTATGAAATAGCCGCAGATTCTGGTAGTTAGTGCTATTAGGTTAAGTTTATATTGTAATTTATTACATATAAATAAAATTATAATAATAATAAAAATAATAATAATGATAGGTAATATAATTTATAATATTCTAGTCTCAGCTTTCATTACTTTTTTTAATATTAAATTTTAACTCCCTCTTTCGGTCATCTTTAACGCTCACGCAACTCCATTGCTCCGATAAGGTAATGCGCAATCGCCAGGAAGACTGACAGGCATCAGTGGAGCCGAAAAGGGAGTTAAAATTATTTGAGCCCGCGAAGCGTTAAACCCATACATACAGTTATCTGGATGCCCGTCAAGTAAGCACCACCACTTCAAAATTTTAAGGTTCATATAATTGGATTAACTGTCGTAAAATTGTCGTAAATCTGTGGTGAAAGAAAAAAAATTGTCGCGCTTGTTTTCTGTTTAAAAAAAAAAACCCTGGTTATGCTAACTTGACAGTCAGTGATTAGCACCAAAAAGATTTTAAAAATGAACTCAAAACAGAAAGTGTGTAAATAATTATCGTAAAATTGCGGTGAAATCAAAAAATTTGTTACAGTTTTTTTTTGTTTGGTTCCAAAAATATTTAACATTCAATGAATCCAGCATAACCACAGCTTTGATTGGCTTCATTTTTTGTATCTAAGATATTTTTTGATATGGAATTTGTTCCTTAAGTAATTTGTGTTGCAGAAAATAATTTGTAGCTACCTTTTGTAAAAAAAAAATGAAAAATGTCATTTTTGGATTTTTTATTGAAAACAAAAAACATGCGCGATATATTTTTTTCTTTTAAGGAAAATTTACGACAAATTCACGACAGTTAATCCAATTATTAGAATTTTAAAATTTGACGGACATGTTTTCTGGCACTTTTTTAAAACAAGAAGAAAGAAGACAGAAATTTTGCTTCTGGTTTTTTAACCTATCATTTTTTTCAGGCCCTTTTCAATTTTTTGAAAATTCTAGAAAGAATGCCAAATCAGTCTGGTATTATTTCTTTCGCATCAGCAACTTACTATAGGCTTTAGGACTGTTCCATCATTAATTAGTCCTTCTCAACATCACTTTTACTATATGGTCGTTTTGAACCAATCTTCAGAATGCTTCACCTGGTCAATGGGACACAATTCATTTATAAACGTCAAATCCATTATATCGGCCCTTGAAAAATCTCTCCATAATTACTTTTACTCAGTCTTCTAGTTATAGGCTTCTTTAATTTTAATAGTATACCTACATAAGTTCTTAAAGGTAAATTGTATGGGTTGGGTAAGATTTACCGCATTTCAAAATCTCGCACAGCAAAATTTCGCATTATCAATATTTTACGATTTTAAAATCTCGCAACATTCAAATTCTGCAAACTAAAATCAAGATAAAAGAAACGATTTCAACCCATGAACATTGAACAACATACTTAGAATTCAAATAGAAAAGCGAATTTACTCGAAAAACAAAGTTTTCTCATCCGGGATTAAAGTTATTCAAAAATGTGAGATTTCGTTATAAGAGATTTTAGTTTCCGGTCAATCGCACCGATCCCTATTGCTTAAGAATATTACATCTTTAAGGGGCCAGTTGTAGCTATCATTGCAAACCATCATTGGAAATTTTGTTTTTAAGTTTCGAGCAAAATCAATGATTATTTTGATGCCAATATAAAACTGATGACTTAAATATTAATTCTTCCCAAAAAAAATTTTATTTTGGCCCAACCTTTTACATGAAATGAATTTTATTATTTCAATGATTGAACTACCTTACCATTTGATCATTGAAAACTTAGAAGTCATTTAACGTGAAAGTTTGGGCTAAAATGAAATATATTTTTTTGACTAGAAATAATAATTGAGTCATCTAAAATCGAATTGACACCACAAATATTTGATATTTGAATGCATCTTATTATTTTTCTCTTAACCACACTTAACAGTTAACATTGAAGATCCGACTATTTGAAGTCGAGTTATAGGCTTCTCTTATTCGAATTATTCCAGAATACAGATAGTTTGCATAAAAGAAACCAACAGAAAAAAAAAACAACCACTCACCGAAACTTGATATACACTACGGTTCACTTTAATAAAGGGAACACTTTTATTGAATTTAAACGCGAATTATGTTGCTGTAATTCCTTTCTCTCTCAAGAGAATACACCAACAAAAATCACTTTACAGTACAAAGTAACTGGGCTTTAACGAAATTTGTAAAGAGTCGAAAATTGAAGCAATAAAATTGGTTCATTGGAAGAAAGGCAAAGACAATAAACTAGCAAAATGTGTACTTTATGTTTTTAGTTATTAATTTTTGTTGATAATTATAATTGTTTAATAAAGCAGTTAGTAATGTGTACGGCCACCATTTTTTGAAAAGTCCTCAAAGAAGCGGAAGTGAGCCGTAAAATGATTTTAAGTATTTAATTAAGGAAAAATTAGGTCCAGCTGGCTAAATACAACCGGTAAGTTTCTATAAAGTTAAACTCAGGTGAATATTGCAGCCAATTCAATAATTCCACATATTGACTTGCAACAAACGATTTTATTGTGCGAGCAGTATGGATTGGTGCGTTATTTTGTTAGAGAATCCAAGATAGAGATCCAAATAGCTCGTTTAACTAAAAAAATGTTGACTCCAATATTCCTTTGCAGGTGATTATCGTCATTTATTAGTGTTTTGAAAACTTAGCTCAAGTGCTCTATGTTAGATGATCACACCCTACCCTCTCGGCTGTGATTACGTATTAGAAACCGTTGTTTTTTCCATAAATCATGAGAAAATAAGTTGTACCCATCCGGGCCATCCAAATTATACTTCTTTTCTTGCGGAAAGTTGTTTTTTGACCAGCTTTAACTGCTTAAGGTGCTTAGGACAAAGAATAACATGCCAAACAGTGAATTTGCTAGCGTTTACTCCGGCCCCGAAATTGATTTTTGGTATCGAAAGACTGTAATTCGAAGCACACCGAAAGATTTTGCCCCTATCAGCTGTTGAAATCACTGTAGATGTTCTTCCTTTATATTTTTTTTCCGTGACAACCAGGATCTCTTCGGCCAAATTTTTTTGCGGGATTTCGGTTGGGATAATCCTTCGAGTGGCAAACATTTATTTAAGCTTTCTCGGGTGTATTTAAACCTTTTCCTTTGCCCACTTTTGGTAAAAACTGCACAAAATTAATTTACTTTACTTTGAGTTTTACTCAACTATCACATAGCAAAGAGTTCTTTACCAAGTCCAAATATTCACGAATTCATTAATTAATTTCACAACTGCCTTTATTTAAGTGAACCGATTTTATTGCTTGAATTTCCGATTCTGTTTACAAATTTTGTTAGAGTCTCGTTACTTTGTACAATAAAGTGATTTTTTGTGTATTCTCTTGAGAGATTCTGAAAATATTTTTCCATTCACTTTTTAGAGTCATGTAACGAATTATAGCAACATAATTCGGGTTTAAGTTCAATAAAAGTGTCGCCTTTATTCAAGTGAACCGTAGTGAATCCTCTATGGTGCGAAGTTACTTCAAGCAAGGTATATGTACTTTCGTCTCATTCAAATTCTCTTAACGCCCCATTCCATGAACCTACATTAAAAAGTTTCATTTCCAAAATTTTGAGTTTTTGTGAATTAATCGAAAGTACCAATCGCATTTGTAAAAAGCTCCTATAATTTGATCGAAAATAAAATAACTTATTTTAGGAAATCGATTAATAAAGGTGGGAATTCAAGCTTCTGAATAGAACGATATCTGTTTTTAATTTTTTTTTTTTGAAAATTTCACCCAAATATGAAAAAAAAAATATTCAAAGGAAAAGAAGCTTGTTTTATAGTCAAATATCGAAAATTGTAACACCTCACCCTCATCAAAGGCTGAGAAATGGTTTAAATTTCAATTGATCAATCCTTGGTTTTGTGTCCAGTAATATTCTGACATTCCCACAGGTTAAATAATAAACCCTAGAAAACTAATCAGCCACCCAAGCTGAGCCTCCTTAAAATTGTAAATTTAAAACATTTGAAAAATTTCATTATATGAACATACATAATTGTATATGTTTGTATCCTGTCTATATAAAATCTTAGATATCCATGCAATTTACTTCCTTAAATTTAAATACAACATTTTTAAGGAACTAAAAATTCGAGTCGGCTCATTCGTTTTGATGGACTGTCAGTGTTGTATATTTGTAAACGGTCAATGAAATATTTTTTTTTTTATTTCATCAAACAATATGGCAAAATATATTACAATGAATTCATATATCTTTAAAATTCTGTTACACGCACAAATATTTAAAGAAAAGAGAACAAAAATCGTGTGAACCGTTTTGCGGAAAAGGATTTTCTTCAGATAACGGTTCCCGGATAGGAAAATCATTTGATATTTTTTTCTTTTTATCATGAATTTACAAAAATTGAAAAAAAAAAATATGAAAGGACATTAAATTCAGTGGCCAAAGATACTTATAGATATTCCTGCAAACACCATTTAATGTATCCTTTTTACAATGTTGTATAGGTACCTATGTATCTATAAATAAGACACCTGCTCGGTGAGATGAAGGGAATATAAGAAAATCATTTTGGTTTTGATATAGGCGCGTGTTCGTTGATATATAGGGATGTTGTTCTCATCATGATGATAGGTCTTACTTATGTATATATTCGGAGACAGTAAAAGAAAAAGGGATTGTTTGGCATGGAAGAAGATAATGATGTTTTTGTGGAGGCGCAATCGAACACTGGCGTCACTCTTGTTTGTACAATGTCCCTAAACATTTCTGCCTTCATGAATGCGGTTTTTTTTTTTTGTTAGTTAATTGTTTGTTATGTTATTGAAATAACAGGACATCTAAATTCTATATTGACTTGAAACTTCAAAATATGTTGTTGTGGTTTTTCAATGTTTGATGTGTGGAAAGTACAGTCAGTGTATGAGTGCTCTACGACAGCAGTCAATGAGCAGTCAATAAAATGTATACACAACTTTATTCATATAATCGTCACCAGTTTTAACTTGGTGTTTTTGGTTCTGAGAGTCCTTATATTATATGTACCAATCGGCCTTAAAGCTACATGGTACAACAAACCTACATCTTATTTGTGGAGATTTTCGTCTCTCTTGGAAATTTTGTTATTTTTGGGATTTTTTCGTCTCGGCGATCTCCCTTGGACTGATCAGTTGACTAATGATGAATTGAACTTAACAAAAAAGTTTCTCACTACTCAATTGATGATTCCAAGTGACATCACAGGGAAGAAAAGCCAATTTTTTGTAGACTTATATGTACTACATTTCAAATGACGTTATATTTTCCTTGAAAATTTACAAATTTGATTCCAACTCACTTCACATTCCTAAATGATATAATTTCAACCATATTCCCCTAAGCGAAAAATACAAGAAAAATAAAAAGACAAAACAACTAAAATAAGCAATTAACGGCTAATTCAAACTTAAAAGTATGTATAATAAAAATTCAAACAAAATTATCAAATTGCACATGAAAACTCTTTTTTCGAAGTCAATTTACCAAAAAAGGAAAAACTTTTAGAAAATAAATATAATGTGTATGTATTTAAGTCAGTCTAAGAAAAGTAGGTATAGGTACTCACCATGTTAACTCACAATCATCATCTGAAATAAAAAGAAAAGATTGTGATTAAAAACACTAAACTTAGAAGTCATAATTAATAAATGATAGGCATATATAAATTTGAAACCAACCCATCATCTATAATTGCAAGATCATTTCAACTCAAATCCAAATCGAGCTCTCGTGAGTCTCAACTTCAGTGACTATAAATTTATGTCGAAAAACGAAAATCCAACTCGATCTTTCGACACATACCTACTTCAATACTGCTTTTATGTGGATTTCGTAAATGCGGGATTGTAAAAATTCCAATGCAAAAAAATGTAATTTGCATTAAAGAAAATTATTTTAATTTAAGTTTAAAATTGTTTTCATTAAAAAAAATTAAATGCAAGTTGAAATTTTTTTGCAAAAAAAAAAAATTTTTAATGCAAGCTGCAAATATTTTGCATTAAAAAAATGGATATTTAATTCAAAAATTATTTGCTTCAAAATAAAATTTATTTTATTCAAACATTTTTTGCATTAAACAATTAATGTAAAATTTTTTTCAATCATTTTTTGCAATAAAAAAAATGCAAATTTTGTTCGAATACTTTTTGCATTAAAAAAAAATATTAATCCAAGCTGTAAACATTTTACATTAAAAAAATGCAAATTTAATTCAAAAATTATTTGCATTCAAAACATGCTAATTTAATTTTCTGCATAAAAAAAAATAAATGGCTGGTACGAACTTTTAAATGATTTAAGTAATTTTTTTTAGAAAACTGCTCCTCTCGTCTAAACGGGGGGAAATACTACCCCTCCTCTCACATACAATTTTTTTCTTGTCTGGTTTCTCCCTGCTATACCCTAGATTTTTGTGAGATTCTGCATGAATCGTCCTGTATTGAATTTAATATAGGTAGGTAGCCTTATTAATTAAACGCTTCATCTGGAGCTGATTAATACCCATCCAAGATGAATCTTTTTTAACGGCTACCCTAACGACCACCAAAATGTCACATAATACTACCTTAAACTAAACTACGTTATTTATCAGTTGGCACAAAATTTAGACTTCCATTACTAATTTATTTCTTTAAAATCAAATGGATAGGTTTAAAATATTCATAATTAAAACCACGATGTAATCGTACATAACAACAAGTTCGTACCACCACCCAGTCGTGAGATTAATTATTTTGTTTAATGCATTCTTTTTTATTAAAGCAAAAAATGTTTGTATTAAATTTTCATTTTTTTGGTAATGCGAAAAATTTGCATTTTTATTTATTGCAAAAATTGTTCGAATAAATTCTTTTTTTTAATGCAAATAATTTTCATATTAAATTAGCATTTTTTGTACATGCTAAATATTATATCAACTTGCATTAAAATGTTTTTTAATGCAAAAAATTTTCAACTTGCATTCAAATTTTTTTTCATTGCAAACAATTTTCAACTTGCATTAAATTTTTTTTAAATGCAAATTATTTGCATAAAAATTTTATTTTTAATTAAAAAATGCATTTGTCCATACTGGTGAGGCATATTGAAGATGGGCTCCCTAATCTCTGAAAGTTCCTAACCGATGGCTTTGAAATTTTGACACAACAGGCGTGTTTTTTTGCAGGCCTGGGGGAAATTGGATGAAAAAAACGATGTCGGTGGTAAAAAATGTATACACGTAAAATGCAACAACAACTAATCCCCTGCGGGCTTAGCTAATCCCAGAGAATTCTCGGGGCTTAACTTAAGCTCACAAAAAAACTGTGTTACCGGCATGAATTACATACTTGTTATCGATAGTTTGTATGAAAACTCCATGTTTTGTCGTTTTTTTTTTCACCAAAAAAACACGCCTAACATTGCATTCAAATACGGGCGTGTTTTTATATATACTTTTTTCTTTTAAAAATAGAATTAGATTTTAAATATTCTTTTTCGGTGGTTGAAAGGTTTAACTTAAGGGATGGATTAGTGGGTGAATTAAAAAAAAATAAAATTCTTTTTTTTTAAATTATATTTTGCGAATCACTTAAGGGCTTTTTTGGCTTTATGGCTTTAATATTTTCATCATTTAGCCATTTATAGGGTGAAATGCGATACAAAAGAAAAATAACGTTCAATTTTAAATTTCTTTTTCTATTCTGCTATACGATTCGATCGAAACTTTCGATTCACGTGAATGTTTTCACTCTTGGCTCACTTTATTTTTAAAAATATTCTGTCTTTTGAAGGCAAACAGACGCATTTTTGTTTTTGAAATTCTCAAGAGAATCTATGTTTAAAGTTCGTTTTTATCACATTTGGAATGCATTTTAGAGCAGCCGTGAAGGCTGATAAAGGTTCACAGATTTTTTTATTTAACTATTTATAGGATAATTGGATAAAAAAATATTGAAAATACATACATTTCGAAATAAAAAGTTGTTGAAAAAAATAGAAACAATGTTGGAAAACTTCAAATTTCTGCTATTATTGTGGACAAGAAGGAATTTCAAATGTAAAAAAAAAATGGCAGTTTCTTTCACTTTTAACTTGAAATTGCTGTGCAGATAAAACCTCATAATAGTGCTTTGATTCTAGAGTTCCGAATATTAAATAAGCTGTCAGATTCAGTCATTGGGGATTGACATTGCCTGTCAAATTATTTATTTATATTTTCTTATGATAATTTTGTACGATGCGAAGCCAGGGCGGGCCAGCTGGTAATTAATAAAAGTTCTGTGAATTCTTTATATGGACTTAATGGAAAACGTAGGTTTTTGAATTTAAAAACAAAAGTATTCTTCACTGGTTTTCTAGAGAAAATTTTACATAGTTTGGGATTTAACAGGTGTCAGAGAAAGGCTAAAGATAACCCCCATTGAATTGAAACGTTATGGACAACTTCATGGAACACACGAAAAGTGACAGAATTTATGTAGAATAGTTTGCGGTCCGAGTTTTTTTCTCATGGAATACACAATTCATTAAACAACATGACATACATACATATGTACATATTTTCAACGATAAATGTGATTTTATTTAAATTTTTAAATATAAACCTACAAATTTCCCAAGCAATACACAAAGTGGACTTTATATCTAACGGCTTTAAAATTACCAATAACCCTTAGGCGTTGATATTCTTGTCTATATAGATTAACTGTTATCATTCAAATCCATCATTATGTTCCTGTAACACAAAGAATTTATATTGTTTGTATGCCTTTCTCCTCCTGCCTCCTCCACCACATACATCTCAAAACAATTGTTAAGATCTCTCCAGATTCTCAGATAGATGTCAATCAGTGAGAGTAAATAAAATAAAATTGACACTTTGCACCTTTCAACGGTTTATCGACACTCTAATTCTTAACAGTTAAGAGCATCATTCAAAACCACACACAAAAATCCTTACATGTATATTGTATACCCTTTCACACAACCCTTACATTACGGACATCCTCATTTTACGGGACATTGCAGGAAGTTTTTATTCAAAAAGAAAAAAGGTGTGACAATCTGCAATGAGATGAGCATGCAAAATTCCTTTTTGGCACAAATCTCTGGATTAGAACATCTAATCGGGTTTGTAAGAAACGATTGCATTTTGTTTCTTCAAATTCTACAGGAGAGAGAGTACGAATAGTTCATTTATAATTTTGACAAAGTAATACCTATATAGGTACTCAATATGTAGGGAGGAGTGTATTGTTTTGACACAAAAAATAGCAAAATTGTCATAAATCCGGAAGGGTTGCTTGTGTGAGACAGTATAAAGAAAAAAGAAAGAATCAAATGAAGTTTTTTTTTATTTGATTGTCTTCTTTTATAGAATGAAAGGAGTCCTTCCATAAATTTTCACTTAAATGAAAGTATAACAATAAATTTTGTTTTGCTGGGAGGATCGCGAAACATTTATTCAACGTGGAGAAGATCAAGACTATTATTTGAAATGAAGATCTTTTTTCCAAAAAAACATAAAATAAAACATTTTGATAGGAAAATAAACTAGTACTAGTAAGACAATAAAAAATTCGAAATATCTACAGTTGGATTTATATATGCTTTATTCAATCAAATACCTAAAATGTCACGTTAGCCCAGGTTTAGAGTTTAGAAAAACAGAATCAGCTGTTTAAGTAAGGTAAGTCTTAGACAACACTTAAAAATGTTTATTTAAATGCTGTCTAAAGTTAGACAACGCCTATAAATTATATTTTATACGAGTGTCTATAAAGAAAATGTAAGTATTAAGTCAACTTCAGAGCTATGAGCCCTCATCTATATTAAGTCTTGAATCTTGATGTCCAAAACGTACAAACATACAAACGTTGGCTTGTTAACTAGAGGTTCAGGTATGTAATTGGCATTATATTAAAATTTAAACTCGGTTTAGAGAGAAAAAGCATTGCGTATCAAAAATTCATTAATAGCCAATCACATATTAGAACTCAACCTCATACACTTATCCGCTGAAATCGGTTGGTTAAAAACTTGATTCAAAATACAAGATTAAGATATAAGATTTTTAACCGTATGGGCTCCTTTTTGGAGATTTTTTTCAATTTGTGAAAAATCTCTAAAGAAACCATATGAGTCGTTTAAAATCATGGGTTCTATTGATCGGATCATCAATATTGAGAAGCTTAGGAAAAATGACAGAGAATTATTTCTTGTTTTTAGTAAATTTAATTGGAAAAATCGCAAATTTTTAACTTTCCAGATCGGTGCAGGGTCATAAGTTCACAGGCCAAAAGTCCACAATGGATTTTTGACCACCTTTAGTGGCGCTTTCGACTTTTTACCACAGAATCTTCAACTAGCGCTGTTCTATTTCCGTTTATATGCGTTTTCTAAAGAATTAGTGAGCTGAGATTTGTCGAATTCGAATATTTTTATTGTAGAATCGAGTAACATAGTTGGGCCCCAGTATATCAATTGGTTCATAGGATTTTAACTCCCTATTTGGACCCTCTGTAGGTACCACTCACGCAATTCCGTTGCAGTACCTTGGATGGTACGCTTCGCGGGTTCCAAGGATTTTTAATCCCTTTTTTGGGGGTGCTTTGTACCGCTCACGCAACTACGTTGATCCGCTTGGGGTATGCCCAGCCGCGAGGCAGGCGCCAACGTCAACAGATTTCTTAATAAACAGTTCCTTGGGTAATTTTAAAAAATTCCAGAAAATATTTATGAACTTTTGACCCACTTCCTTTCTAAAATTATGGAATATTGACCCACTTTTTTGCAGACTTCTGGCTCATGAGAGCGGGTTATAGAAAATATCATCCTGATTTTAGGTGAATTTTTCTCACAGGGATCCGTTTATATTCAAAAGTAGTGGCAATTTAAGCATTTCTCGGTTGAGTCTTTAATGCAAAACTCCTAAGTTTATTGAATTCCAAATGTTTGGACCATTAGGAATTAAAAAAAAATCGTTTGGATGAATATTTTTGCGTGTAGAGCCAGTCAAAGTAGTGAACTTTTATGGGGCAAAATCAAATTTTTTTTTTTAATTTAGAGTGTAAAAACAAGGGGAAGCGCGTAAAAAAACTGTTTGTTTTGTTCTTTACATATTTGTTTATTATCAAAATAAAAAATGATTTTTTTAATTTAATGTTTTTTGAAACACAACTTTGGGCACACTTTTTCAATTTTAAATTGAGTTACAAAAAAAAACTCCACAAGTTCTCACCTTAAACTTAACAGAAAAAAAATAAACGATGTAATTTAATTTAATTGTTTTAATTGACCTTGTAAGTGCTGCCCCGTTGATTTTTAAAAATTCGAGTAAATTTTTTATAAAATTGCCCCTCCCGAATAAACGGGGGGAAATAGACCCTCCCTCCTATGCGATTTTTAGTTGCGACATATAGGTATACTATATGGTTATAGGCTTGTAAAAGAATGCAATCTTTTGTGAATGTATTCGTTAATGACTTCAATAATATGATTGCATTCATTGATTTCACTTTGAGATTTCAGACTTATAATTATGCAAAAACCTTTAATCAAAAAGAATGCAATCATTTGTTTTCCCAATCGTTTAACAGCAATCAATTGAATGAAATCTTTTGGAAAGTCATGAATTTGTGCGAATTCGCTAGAGCAATAATTCGCTTTTACCGAAACCATATCCTTAGGTTTAGATTAAAGTGAAATTTTGATCTAAAAAAATTATTTCTATCGCGGTAAAATAAATTTAAATCCAATTATATGAATCTTCGCATTCGCGAATTTTGTAGTTTGTGTCCTTAATAAGAGCAAAAGCAAAAATTAATAAATAAAAAATTAAATTAAATTTGCTTCCAACAAAAAAAAACGTTAATGTATTGTACATTTGTTCATATTATATACTTTTTTCTATTCGAAAATTTCCAACGTTCTAAATTCATATTTATACCCATATTATTTGTAGATATGTATATCTATGTATATTTATGTACATACTTGTAAAAACAACTCATTTCTCGAAATATCTTAAATAATGGTAAATTCAGGTAGGAATATTAAAACTTATCTTCTCAGAAGAATTTTTGCATGAAACACCTTGATTTTACTAATAAGGGTATCCCATTAAATATTTTTATATATTTTTGTTACACATAATTCAATGGCAACGGATATATTTTCAAATCCTTTCCCATTCTTATGTGAAAATGGGTAATTTCGCAAAAATAGCCACTACCCTTTTTTTTTGTCTGGTATTGTTTTGAAAAATCCTTTAATAGGTCACAAATTTAGAGGACCTGAAAACCATTCTATATGGATATATGTATTTTAGCAATAAAATTCTTAATTCGCAAGATTTATTATTATACCCATATTGCCAGTTAACAGAAGCTGATGGCAGTTTCTTTCAAACAATAAACATGCAAAATATTTTTCTTCTTTGTTGCTGCGCAAACGTATGCAATTAAATTGCTTCAGGTAGTTGACATTCTTGAGCACAAAAATTTAGAACTAATTTATGACAAAAATGGACTAATCGTCAAAGCTGGATGATTTTTAAAACAAAAGATCGACGACACGCTCCTTTTTTTCGGCATGAATTATCTTATGATAAACTACCTGACCTGTACTGTAGTAATGTGGTTGCGCACATATTGTTGGTAAGTACAACTATAATATGTAGTTGAAATAGTCTTAACACTGAGTGGAAAATATTTAATTGCACAAATTGTAGCTGCTGCATAGATTTGTATTTGATATATTGGCACACTTTGCTGTGGAATGTTATTTCACCAAAGTTAGGGATTAAGTAATCAATATTGCAGATCCGGCTCAAAACTTAATTAATATAAGTTATATGGCCAGTTAAAGTTTTCGAGGTGGCAACTGGACGTGACAGTTTGGTCTCAACTTCCTACACCTCAACAACAACAGTGAGAGACAAAACATCCTCTCCGACCAGAGTTCAGAAAAATCTATCAAGTCGTTTTCAAATTATTAAGTTCTCAAAAAAAATTAAACTTTTTTTAAAAATCAAAAAAAAAACAATGTTTGAAAATTTTGGTACAAAAAACTTTTAAAACTTTTTAAAACATTCTTCATGTAAAAATTGATCAAAATCGGTTGAATCGTTTTTGAGAAAATCGAACATCAAAAAAATGGTTCTATGGGAAGTAGGTACCAGTAGGTACCATTTATTACCATTTTTCGGAAAAAATCAAATATGTAATTAAACAAAAATTGATTAAACAACCTTTGAAATTGTTTTGACACCAATGCGTATCATCCAATGTACATCATCCGTTTTCTTAAGAAAATCTCAATTTATGAGAAAAAAAAATTTGAAAATCGTTGGAGCGCTTTTTTTTAATAGTTTTTTATACATATGTACATATGTATATAAAATTTTGGTAAAACTAAAAAAAAAATGATACGCAATTTTGTAGCCTTTATTATTGTGGAATTAAAAAATTAATTTAAAAAAATATCATCTACCCATTTTCGAAATATGGAATTTTCAAAAAATAATTTTGAAATTTTTTTTTAAAATCAATAATTTATTTTTTTGAAAAATTTTGGTTATGCAATATTAGCTGTGTTTTATTTTCCCCAAGATCCGAACCAGATTGAATTTGCTTACAAAAATACATGTATTACAAAAACAACACAAGATCCAACTTTGTTTTGAATTTGGATTTCCAAATCCATTTTGAACACACACCCTTAATTTGTAAATGTCGTCAGTAGTGTAAAGAAAAAAGACAAAGGGTGTATACGAATAAAAAAAAACAAAGGAAAAAAAGAGTTGGGTATATAACGTATGTCACAGAGATCCTGGGTTGTTTTATTTTCCTGATCTGATCTGGATTGGATCTGGGGGAAAATAAAACGCAGCTATTATTAGAACTTATTTGAAGCTTTTGTACAAAAAAATTCATTAAAATCAGTTCAACTGATAATGAGATACTTAGTCGAAAATGGTTCTACGAGAGATACCATTTTTAAACGATAGATAATTAATTTTTTCCAATAGCATTGGTAGATCATACAGATATTAATTTCACTCAAAAATTTTTATCAAAATCGAAGGAGCGGTTTTTGAGAAAAATGAAATTTTCAATTCCGGTTCTTAAGCATTTGTATGGGAGTTACCATTATTTTTGGTTATAAGAATAATTTTCATTTAAAATCTGCTATATAATGTTAAAAAACTGCTGGGTGCCAAGTTTAATAAAAATTGACGGAGTAGTTTTCGAATTATTAAGTTCTCAAAAAAATTTTGAAAAATCCCAAAAAAAATTTTAGGCTACAGCCAAAAGGACAGAAAGACGGAGAATTGCGATACCAACATTTTTCAACTTCGCTATCATCGAAATGTCAACTTTGGTCAAAATCTGGAGTTCGATTTTTTTTTACGAATCCATAACATGCCATATATTGTACCTATTTATCAATTGCATTTTTTTAAATCATCCCAGTAATCAAATATGGCATCGCGTATAGAATAAAATTAACCCGAAGGCAATATTATTGTTTGTTCTCAAGATATTCGACCTGAAAAACGATTTTCTACAAATGTTTGCATGTTTTTTTTTATTTAAAAAAATTACCCGGTGGTGATTTTTTTTAATTCTTTCGAATTCTTCTTTATATCATTATGTGTATAATTAAATTAAGTCGAAGTCATTCACATTTCTTGTTCTCGAGATATTTGAGGCGAATGAAATTTTTTAACTTTTTTAAAAATTGCTATAATGAGAAAATAGCTAATTGAATTTTTTTGAAACTCATTTCTGCACGTCATGACATTATCATCTGTAAAATAAAATGTATTTGAAGTCAATACCTCTATTCGTTCTTGAGATACGGTGAACGATAGAATGTATCACGAACTTTCGAACGTACGTACACACACACATACACACATCTTTGGTCCTCAAAATGTCGAGATATGTCAAAATTTGCGATTCGACAAATAGGACCAATTACAATAACTTCCAATGGGAAGTTGAAAAACGTGTCGGGGTAAAAGGAAAAAAAAGCTAAAGGTACCAAGTTTAAAGAAAATCTACCCATCTACAGACTAAATTGCGAGACACACTTTTTTTCGACTTCGCTGTCATCGTAATGTAAACTTTGATTAAAATCTCGAGTTCGATTTTTTTACGAATGCATAACTTTCCGTTATTGGTGGAGTTGATATTTAATCTCACTGTTCGCATACAAAAAAAAAAACACGCACAAATGTTGTTAATCAAAAAATGTAATTTCAATACCCCTTTTCCACAAATTTTTGTACAGTAAAACTTTGTCTTTTTCATTCAAAAATTTGCGAAATAGCAAAAAAAAATAAAAAAAAAGAATGAAATATAAATTATCGACTCTGTTATTCATCAGATTAATTTGAATACAAAAAATATTATAATTAGATACTAGTTGTAGATTCAACAAACAATTATATTTGTCGAACCCGAATCGCAATGACAAATATATGTAAATAACTTGAGCTAAAAGTGTAAATAAATTCCCAGACTGCTTGGCTGGGAATTCAATTTTTGATAATAATATATTATTTTTATTATGGAACAAGTCGGAAATTCTAAAACACTTCAAAGTTATCAAAAATGAAACTTCTATTAATTATTTACATATGGATAAGGAAGTCAATATTAATATTGTTTTCGAAAATCTTCGTCAATTTGATTCCCACGTTTTGTAAGTTTTATTTTGTCATCACTCATAAAATAACTAAAGCTACACAAAAAAATTCTATTTGTTAATATGTATGTATATAGTTAGGTACACAAGTGCAATGGATCCATTACATAATTCACAATATGATTGTAGAGTGTCTATATAGTATCGAAAGGGAGATTTAAACATCCGGTTCAAAAGTGATCATCAACCCACAAAAGGTTAAAACTTCATCAAATATTTTGTCAATATTTACCTACAATTCGAACGAGAAAGTAACACGGAAATAGATATGTCAGCTATATATCTCTGTTGTTTTGGTTGGTTGACAAAACACTATATAAGCACAAAACCTCAATCAAAGGATTTAAAAAAGAAAAAGAAAAAACAATTATTTAAAAACTCAAAAAATATCAACTTCCTTATTGACCACTAATTGACCATCTTTTTATGTTGTTGAGAAAGATACAAAATTCTTTCAAGATAAACTGAAACAATTCTTTCGGTCTAGTAATCATGCGTAATATCACCAATTTTTATCTTTTTTTTTTTTCCTTTTTTCTTTAGAGATTTTTATGAATGAAAATCTTAGTTCTATATTCCACAGCAATTATGTATAAAAAAGGGAATTCCTTTTTGATCCTTAAGAATCTAAATGAACAACATTCAAATTACGGAACTGCAAGGATGTGCGATCGTGCGTTAACGTCTTTCATTCCTTCTCAATTACCATTTCCGATAAGGAAACGGAAAGAGAATATATAAAGAAGGACTTTAAGATACAGGTATGGATATATAAGTCGGTCTCAAAAATTAATATAATAGGCATTCTTTTAATCCTTATACATACACAGTCATAAGCAATTATAATCAAAAAGGTATACGTCTTCATACAATAATTTGAATGCAAGAACTTCAAAATGTACTTACAAAAAACATAAGTACTCGGCCTATAATTTATAACATATGTTATAAGGTTGCTTGTGCTCTTGCGTGCAAGGGATTAAATATTTTGAATCTATTTTCATATTTGCATAAACCTCAGTTAATCCTGTTGCCTTCCTACTGACTCTGAGACGTGGATAATCAACATATACAAGTTGGAAATTTGTGAACTTCCACTAAACGCCCAAACAGGTAAAAAGTGTTTAACAGATTATTGTACGTACCTATGTATATAGTTTGGAGATATCGTCAATATTTTGGAATGAGCTTTATTTCAAATAAAACATTGTAAATGGTAACGTTTATAAAGCAAATATCGACGGGTAAAGTGCAAAAGTTCGTAAGTCGTTTTTGCATGTTTTTCAGAAATTGAAAGAAAAACTGCCAAAATTTTGTATGACAATCTATAGTAGGAGGTTTTGAATTCTGCTTTTTTCTATGAAATGTTCAGCACTGAAATTGCTAAGAGGTGGCTCTGATGTCTCTGAGTTTTTTTTCCTATTTTTCGGGAAGTTTTCTATCAAGAATCATCTTCAAAATTAGCAAGGAAAATATTCCTTTCAGCAAAATAGCTGTCGTGAATATTTTTTCAAGGGAACTTTTTTTATTTCAATGGAAAAAATTAAATTGACGATAGGACTGATTATAACGTTAATCTCAAAATCCTTTTCTCTTACCAAAAAAAAAATGTTTTAAAACTTTTTGTGTGGAATGGTATGTTATTTTTTTGCCAAAAAAAAATTTTAGTTTTCAAGACATTCAAACAAAATTGAAAAGTGCCTATTTACGTTCGTGGTGGAATGGTTTGATTTAAAAAAAAAAACAAATTTGTTCGTATTATTTATTCATTTATTATTCTTTCTTATTTTAATGGCCAGTTATAGCGATCAGGAAAAACCATCAGGAAAAGTTGAAACAGATGGAAATAGGAATTTTTTCCTTATGAGCGTTTATAGCGAACATGAAAATTACGTCAGTGAGTAGGCTGCCAATCGAGTTTTCCTGATTGAAATGCAAACGAATTTTTTTTCCTTCCACTAATCTGTCAGTGGAACCAGTGAAAGCTGGAACGCAAATAATTGGAACGATTTGTTTCATTTCGATCGAAATGACAATCAGCTGGTACGGAAAATGAAATTCAGTCAGGAAAATAAATAAGTACATTTTTCACAAAAAATATTTGTTAAATTAAAAATTTTATTGACACACAAAATTCTTTCAGTTATTTGCAATCGATTAGTGCATCAATTGCGTTACAAATCGAATGAAAACCTATTAAATAATCTATAATTTGAAAGTTTTTCCTGTTTTGTTTTCCTGATCGCTATTACTGGCCCCTTTACCCTTACTTAATTTTATTGTTACAATTTTTATTTTAAATTTATAGTTGATTCAGGAAGCCGCTGTCCTTAGCATAGCTGCACTTTCTTGAGTCAAACGGCGAATTAAGACTAACTTAAAATATATTTAATGATCTTTTCTACGGGTACTCGCGAAGTACTTCCCGTGGGAAAGGAATGCACTTGTTTGTGAAATAGTCGGTGCCGTGTCATAAGGCCATGCGTCATAAGGCCATATTTTGAATATGGCCGTATGACGCTTTCACAAAGTGACATAAGGTCATATTCCAACTTATGGCCTTTTGACTCTTTAATAAAGTGACGTAGGGCCATATAGCCTTATGTCACTTTCAACCGTCTTTCCTTGTTTGATAAATAAACCTGGCCAAATGTTTTTGTCCAACACTTTAATTGTATAAACAGTGAGGTATGTATGGGGGGGCATGCTCAATATGGCCTTATGACACATGGCCTTATGACACGGCACCGTGAAATAGTCGGTGCCGTATCATAAGGCCATGCGTCATAAGGCCATATTTTGAAGTATGGCCGTATGACGCTTTCACAAAGTGACATAAGGCCATATATTCCAACTTATGGCCTTTTGACTCTTTAATAAAGTGACGTAGGGCCATATGGCCTTATGTCACTTTCAACCGTCTTTCCTTGTTTGATAAATAAACCTGACCAAATGATTTTGTCCAACACTTTAACTGTAATTCAGTTACGGCGTATAAACAGTGAGGTATGTATGGGGGAGCATGCTGCCCCCTGCAACCCCCCTGCTTGGTCACACTATAGGATATTCGTTAGGTGCGAGGTTGGGTATATTTAAAGTTTCTTTTGCATTTAAAGATTCCGGATTAAAAAAAAAAAAAAAAAACAAATAAAATTTTTTCATTTAACCAAAGTATTATCAGGCCATAGTTAGATATGGCCTTAAGTCGCAAAAAAATATTGCACTATGACACTTCGTCAAAGCGACAAAAGGCCATTTGTTCGAGTATGGCATTATGTATGTCACTCTTCTAAAGCGTCATTAGACCATATTTTGTAATATGGCCTTTTGACACATGGCCTTATGTCACGGCACCGAAATAGCCATATTTCATTTGAATTAAATGAAATATGAGTATTTAATTTATCATTTGTTGGTGGTTTTATGAACAAGGAAAATGTTTTTTATAAAAACTAATTCCAAGTGTCTTTTTTATGTCTGTGACATTTACTTTGGTGACTTATCTCCGTAAAAAAATGTTAAACGGTATCTACCGCCAATAGAAGATTTTTTGGTTGATTTTTATACAGAAAAAACCCGCATAGAACATTTTTTTAGGTTTCCGATTTTCTAAAACACGGTTCAACCGATTTTGATACATTTTTTTATGAAGAATGTTTTAAAAAGTTTTAAAAGTTTTGTATACAAAATTTTCAATTTTTATCTTAAAAAAAGTTTCAATTTTTATCTTAAAAAAAGTTTCAATTTTTTTTAGAACTTTATAATTCGAAAAAAAACGACTTGATGGATTTTTGTTAAACTTGGCACCCATCAGTTTTTTTTAATATTATCTAGCAGATTTTAAATAAAAATTATTCTTATAACCAAAAATAACGGTAGCTCCCATACAAGTGTTTAAAAACCGGTAAGGAAAATAACATTTTTTTAAATACTCTTACGATTTTAATTAATTTTTGATGATCTTCCATATTATTGGAAAAAATTTCATCTATCGATTAAAAATGGTAGAACTCATAGAACCATTTTGTTTGGATTCCACCTATTTCATTATTTGTTGAACCGACTTTAATGAAATTTTTTACACAAGAGCTTCTAATACGTTTGAATAATATTGCATATCAAAGTTTTCAAAAAAATAAATTTTGAATTTTTAAAAAAACTGCAAAATTATTTTTTAAAATTCAATATTGCGAAAATGGGTAGATGATTTTTTTTAAATTAAGCTTTAAACTCCACATTAATAAATACTAAAAAATTGCTTGCCATTTTTTTCTGAAAAATGTTTACAAAATTTTATATACATATGTTAATAATATGTGTAATAAAATAATTTTTTTAAAAAAACCGCTCCAACAATTTTCTATTTTTTTTTTTTTCCATAAATTGAGATTTGTTTAAGAAATCAGATTGTGTACAGTTTGTGTAAAATCAATTTCAGAGATTGTTTAATCAATTTATTTCTAATTCTATTGATTTTTTTTACAATTTTTCAGTGTAAACTATGTTCATGCATACTAGTTATATGCAACACGGTGGACAGGGTGGTATATTGTTCATATACATAAATGTGTAATCACACAACTTATCTACGGTTTTAGCAGGTGGCATAAAATATAGTCTCCCATAGCTAATTTCTTTTATTTAAAATCAGATGAATATAGATCTAAACTATTTAGACTTTGAAACCACAGTGTGATGAACTTAAGAGCAAGTTCGTGGTCTTAATGAATATTTTTAATGAATTTAACATGGGTTTGTTCGTAAACTTTGCACGTGCAAATTTGGTGAGAAATTACTTAATATCGAAATGGAAATTTGTATGGGAAATGAGATGATTTGAAATCGAATTCGGTAATTGTTAAACATTATTTTCTCAAATGAAAACGTCACTACATACCTACCTTTTATATGATTTCCGATTTTTGCAGGAAAAGTTTGGAGATGACTATTTGGCATTACCGTTTGCGACTCGCCTATAAATAAATAAGATTTCTGTTCCTGCTCAGTCGAACATTATGAAGAAAATTCTTTCAGTTCTGAAAAATAAACTTAAATTGGCTAAACTCAAAACACACTTAAAAATTAAAACAAAACTACATCATTTCAATCAATGTAAACAGCACAAGCATATCGAATTGGCGCTTGCCTTTTCGTTAATATGTAGATTGTAGAGGTATAACTAACTATCCCTTAGTACGAAAATTTATGTATAGGTATAAAATATGTGTGTAACCTTGACACGTTAAAATCTTCAGTCATATAACAACTCTTTCCTTATTATGAAGATTGTTGTGTTTATTTTACGCCTATGGTCCGCAATGAAAAACATCCTTTTTTCCGTTAGGTTTCTTCAAAATTATTGTATCCTGGTCAATATTTACTGTCCACTCGTCTATCTGTCCATTTCGCATTCAATGTATCTATACTACCTATATGCCTGCCAGCCAACATAACTGTATTCATCAATGACCTTCCGATTTCTGGCGAAAAAAAAATTCAAAGACAATAAGTACGTTAAATCCTTTTCTGGGTTACCATTGAAATAGGGAATTTGTTGACATTAATGTTAGAAGCTATTGTTTTTTTTTTAATATTTCTAAACCCGGTTGATGATGTTGTCTCTTACTCTCTCTGTCTCTATATGCATCAGAGGGCCAGGATGTCGAATATGAATAAGCAAACAATAATTGCCTATTTTCACTCATTTACTTTCAGTAAGTTGAACAAAAAAAAAATATTGCAACATTTTTGAACAATACCTAGCAAGCAAGAGTTGCAGGATGGGAAGACATAGAAAAGAGTTCGTTTTGCGAATATTGCTTCTTTCTTTGAGTAAGAAAGTAAGATCGTTCTAAAATTTTCTGAGAACTAAGGTTCGAGCATATTTATGGTATGTAATATTTTTTGCATATCTTTATTATAAAAGGGTTGATTCAAGGTATCCTTAACGTAATTTAACCCTTCTTAATAAATTGACTATCAGTTTGGTTTATCCCTGAGAAAAAAAAGATAAAACAATTAAGGTGTTATGACATTTTCAACGTGTCGGCTCCTTTGAAACATTTTTTTAAGGCAACCGATTGTATAGGTATACCCTTTGAGAATACAAAAAAAACACCGATACTGAGATCTTTAAAATCGGACAATATACCTTTTTGCTCAAAGAATTCGTAAAAAACGCAAAAGGATTTTCTTTTTATTACGAACAATTCCTTCTCAGAATAACACGAATTAGGAATTTATGATTATATAGTGGGTTAAGCGAACGACATGTCAAAGCAAAACGACATTATTTAGTTAGGTAGTTATAATTATATTACCAATACATTTCAGGTAAGGTCTCGTAGGTACACCCTTCAGTGAAAACTACTTTAATTAGGTTCGTTAATCGTTTGGCATTTGAAAAAATGATATTTCAATTAATGACGTAAAAGTTTCTATAAGGTTCTTCTTATTCATAGATTTTTAAAGATCTTAAATGAAAGACAAATCTAGTTTACGTTTGGATAGTAATATAACAAATTGTAATCCAGAACTCATTAGAGAACGTAATTTGTTTTGCAATTTTTGACATAATATGTAAATACTTTCTCTAAATTAACAAATAACTTCTTTTTTTTTTTTTTTAATGTTGGGTGTTGTAAACCGGATCTAAATAATTTGATTACGATTGAAGTTGGTATAGGTAGATGTAGGCATGATTTAATATAAGCCGTATTCCTTTGGAGGTGGCAAAGTACTCATGAGTAGGTAGTCATTTTCAATGGAACCCACAAAAATCGCTTCTCTAGTAGAAATCTTTTACAGTTTTAGTCAATTATTGTTAATAGATATACTTTTTCTGTGTAATCTGCAACAACAGCAAAAACGAGATGTTGTGGTTGGAAAATGACATTTCAGAGATTTTACTTCGAATGCAAAATTTTGTTTGCTCAGTTATTCATGAAAACATAACCGAGGAATGTTGCTGAGTATTCCTGTCCATTTAAATTAGATTACTGAGGTCAGTGACATTTCACTTTCCTGAACTTCCCCTATTTATAAATTTAAAATAAAATAGCGAAAGATTTAATAAACAGTAGGCATGTTCAGGAAAATGATGTATCGGAGATCAGTAATCTCAGTTACACACAGGATTCCTCAGTAAAATTTCTCAACGTTGCTGTCAAAATGCTGAAGAAAAAAATTTTTTTAAATTCACTTGCTCACTTTTTGATGGAGCGAAATCTCTTAGATCTCATTTTTCTAAATAAAGTAAATTGCAAATTTTAAAAGAGTTTAGTACGTATCCTACTATGTTTTTCAAATTTTATTGAGGAAGTGCTTAAGAAATACCATTTTATAACAGTTTTGTTTATAAAGGTAGGTACTGTTTATGCGAACCCGCGAGTCCAGGGTCTTCCCCCGGTAGTCATACTTTGAAAATCCAGCGCCATAGCTCGTGTAGAATCAGGGCCTAGTGACTTACAACTTTCAACCATTTCTGTCTGCGTATTATTGGCAGGAATGGAGGGGATCTAAAATTTTCTGCCGATTCCAAACGGCTAAGGTGAGAAGCAGAATTTATTAAAGAACCTCAAAGTTAGAAAATTGTTAAGTAGTATCATGTTAATACCTTCACATCATGCTGGGAGGGAGGGGAGGCTTTAGTGTAACTTATTAAGGCAAATCTGCCCTGAAAAATTGGTCCTTAGGATTCCATTTTGGTCACATAAGTGCCACTTCGACTGTGAAACCGGGTCTAAATATCAAATTCAATCACCAAAACATGTCCCCCCGTAATAATTTCATTCTATTCCCGACGCGGATTGAATCTAACTGTACCGAAGGGGCACTTCTTCCTTTCTACGATAGTGCCAACGTCTCGAATACATCATAATGGACTAAAGAACCAGACCAACCTACCAACAGTTTTGTGGAAAATGTGGTCCATGATCCAACGTCCAATAGATCTCTTTTATATTGGCAAGGATAGGATTACATCACACAGGCGAGATGAAACAGGTTAAGACGCACACTTTAGAAATATGTATGTAAGTATATCCTGTCAATATTAAATTCTAAAAGCCATTTAACCAAATTTCACTTTTTTTAAATTTTGTCGAAAATATTAAAATAAGTTTTTTTTTATTTTTAATATTTCTTTCCATTCTTTCCATTACCATTCTCTTTAACGTTTTAAAATAAAATTAATTTAAAATACATATTAATATGTAACAACATTTACATCGAAAATCTCGAGGGAAATTTTTCTGCTATCAGAAATTTCCCCACGAAATAAATTTTCCTATGACAAAAATCTAATGAAATGATAATCAAATTCCTGATTTCTAGGCAAACTTCCCGTTCCCATATTTTCGGAGGAGGGAGACTTTATTCACGATAACCTCCTAGGTATAATTATAGAATCCAAAAATAAAATAAATTCATTCATTCAAATTAATTTAAAATTTCAGTCAAATCAAATAAAAAATGGGTGGTTTATTATAAACAAAAGGTTCAAAATTTTAAGCTGAATAGATTTCTTAACTAAATTTTATTTAATAAAATGATTGAATCGTTAAATTTAATCAAAGCAATTAATCTATGCACCCAACCAGTTTTGAATATTCTGAACGTGTTTTTGCATCTAAACTTCAAAATACATTAAAAGTTAGCCAAACTTCACAATATTTAAGACGGTGCCAATACTTTACTTTTAAAAAACAACCCTCTCAGCTTAAAGTGTTTTCAAAACCCCAACTCTCTGCTTCCTGAAATTGTCCACAACTTAAATATACATATATTTTCGACAGTTGCAACTTTTTATTATAACCAATCAATAACAATTTGTAATGAATATGTCAAAGAGTTAACCTTGATAAAATTTGCTTAAACCCTTTAGAAAATATAGTTCCCATATCTCATACAATTTTCGAGAAAAAAAACTTCAATTACACCGAAACTGCTTCTTAATGACAATCTTCGTTAAAATCCTGTGAACAACTATAAGTATTTTTTATAACCGATTCATAATTTCCTATTTTTTTAAAGAACTTCCATATTACCTAAGAAGGTGCGTAATAAAAACATTTATTTTTTGTATCTTAACAAAAAAAAACCGTAAAAAACCCTTTCGCCAAAATTACGCACACACCTTTTTTCTTTATTCGGGGACTAATAAAACGAAAGAGTTTCAGACAAAAATTTTTTAGTTCTTTTATTGCTTGGCCAACCCTTTCTCTTACGTTAGTTAAAGATTTTTACAACACCCACCCATCATAAAACAATATACATATTTTCAAAAAAAATACCATCCATTCTTTCAAAAACTCGAAAACACAATGAAACATCAGCAATAAATAGAAATCTCTACCTAAAAACTCGGATGCGCGTATGTAACAGCGGAACCACAAAAAGATGCAAAATTTTTCGGGTGTTTTTTTTTTTTGAATCGGCAATAATAATCCGCATTAATGGCCTGGCCTGCGTTCGGTTCCCGAATCCCGGTATGGTATACGTCTAGACAGGTCAAGAAAAATACGCACACATAACCCGAAACCTCCCTCTACGTATGTACATTAGAAATATACTCTTTCTGGTTTCTATACCCTTTTTACTTTGTGTGTCAAAAAATAAGAATAATAGTTTTGTGTCTCTTTTGTTTGCATGTGTTTTCGAGAACAGAAAGATAAGAATTGCAAAAATACACTCTCATTCACCCTCATGTCACACACTTGTCACACGGTTTTAGGTAGGTAACGGTTGCTATTGCTAGACTCACCCCTAACGGCACTATATAAGGTCGATTCAAGTTCCGTTTCTCGTTAGTTTTGAGTCGACTGCGGTAGCACGAAAACGAATTTAGTAAATACTTTGGAACTGCTTTCAACTCAAACGTTTTTGAGCTGAGCAAATTTTAATAATTTATTCTTTAAGAGAAACAATAAAACAACACGCAGAATGATGTTACATGAGAAATTAGTACCTGGTCAGTTCTTGTTGGATATGAAAAATGGTAAGTTTAACTTTTTTAAGTAAACTTAAAATAGTTTGAAAAATTTTGAAAATATATTTGAAAATGTGAAACTAAATAATTTTTTTTTTTAATTTATTCAGACTCTACCAACAACATTTTGCACGGTGTTCAACCAGGGTCCAAGTTGGATATCTATAATACGTACAACAACTACCATCACTATCAGCATCAAGAAAGGTATTCTTCGGAAGCTCAAGTTTTGGATCTGTCCCGTCGCTGTGATTCCGTTGAGACCCGAAAAACACCTTCGCCCTACAATTCAACTTCAAGTTTTGGAACAGCTTCACCAAGTACACATTGCGGATCTCCACCAACATCATCAGCGGCACCGCCATCAGTGGATGTTTTACAAAATAAGCATGTTTTCTCTCATTCAAGTCCGCCTCCATTACCGCAAGGAATCGCTTCGCTCTATCCATTGTATTATCCACAAATTAAGCAAGAGATTGCTTCACCACCTCCAGCAGTGTCTTCAGTTACAGCAAATCCGTTACCACTTTTCCCACAACAATCACCGGCAGCTGCTATTCCTCAAAAGACCAGGATCCCAACTTATCCCGCATCATCCTTACAAAGTAGTCCCCAACCGGAAAGCAACAGCCTACCATCGCTCCCCACTAATGCTGGTATTTTATTCCCAAGTATCTTAAATGCTGCTACGACTGGAGCTGTAAGTGTGAGCAAGACAACACGACCATTCAATGCATATCCACGAGATCCACTCCTGGTGGCTGCCCATTTCGCCGCTTCCGATGTGCTTTTTGACAAAACAACTATGGAACGTTACAGTACATATCGCAAACGAGCCCTAGATGATCTCCGGGATACAAATGGAGGCCATAGGATCGTGACGAATCCAAAAATGCGACGAACAAATCATCGCAGTAATGGACCGAATAGTGAATGTGACGAAAAAGCCATGGAATCAAGTGATAATGATTCTTACAATGGCAATGGTTCAAGTGCCGAATGCAACTCCAGCAAAAACGACAGCAACAACAACGACAACTGTGGAGGTGTGAAGGATGAAGCTTACTTCGAGAGAAGACGAAAAAACAATGCAGCAGCTAAGAAATCCCGAGATCGCCGTCGCATAAAAGAGGATGAAATTGCTATTCGAGCAGCTTACCTAGAACGCCAAAATATTGAACTCCTTTGCCAAATCGATGCTTTAAAGAAACAACTGGAGGCTTTTAAAAAGGCGTAGAAAATAGCTAGCAAACACAGCAAAGAGAGAAGAGAAATAGAGTCTTTGAAAGCGTTGAACGCCCAAATATCAAAATACATATTATATTGAGAAGAATGTGCGGCAGAAATTGTAAAGTGTATATTATTTTTATTCAAATTTTGTACATATAGTAATTGATTTTGTTTTTATTTAATAAATGGGGGGAATAAACTATATCCAGTTTTTAAAAATTATACACATACTTACCTGTATTTATTTTACTGAAACAAAATATCTCTGTATTAAGTTGCCAAAATTTAGAAATTTCAGCCCTATTCTGCTATCCGATTAAATCGAATTTTTCGATTCACGCGAACTGTTTTGTTTGTCACAAATTATTCTTTTAACTTTTCAATCTTTCGAGTTCAAAGCTCTATCAATAAGTATAGTTTTGAAGTTCTTGAGAGAATCAAATTGTTAAAAATTTTTATATTCATTTTTAAACATTTCTTTTCTTCATCATGTAAAATCAAAAAAAAAATAGACATGATTCAATATTTGTTGGCTATAGTTTTGCTCCAATGGCATTTCGTGTTGATTTAAAATGATTTTCGTTTAACACAAACCAAAATTATTTTCCTGTTAAAATAAGTGTAATACTATTTAACTGAAACCACCATCATATTAAATCATTAATCAAAATGATCCTCATATTAATGTAACATGGATTCCTGTTAAATGAAAAGGATACTCACTTTAAAATAATATTAAAATTCCAATTGAATTGAAGTTACCTTACTTCAAAACAACCCGAAGCTCCATGTTAAATCAATATTATACAAAATTTAAAATAAAATGAGTTCTCGTCAAACCATATGACGATTCCTTTTAAATTAATTACTTGGCATGTTAGAATGAAACGAACATTCCTGTGAAATGAAAATGAACCTCACTTTAAAATAAAATTAAGGCCCCTATTAAATTGAAGTGATTTCACGTCGAAATAACACGACAACTCATGTTGAATCATTAATATTCGTGGTCCTCACTTTTAAATAAATCAAAATAAAACTTCAAGGTACTTCAAGGAAATAGCTCAAGAATTTGTCCAATTACTGCCGGGAAATCTTTTGGCGATAATTTTTCGTAATGGAAAAATATCTTCCAAAACGATTTTATTAAATCAACCCGAATTTAGTCAATTAAATGACCGTTAATCTAGTGAAACTCTATGACGGTTTTACCTTTTAGACAGTCTTGTAAGAGCGAAGTTCAAGTTTCTAAAAAAAAAAAATTAACTATTGAAAATATGCTTAGTTAGATTACAACATTATTGGGACGAGAAAGCAGATGTTGGCGTCTACGATGCCCAAAAGCTATAGATTTTGTTTGTAGCCAGGAAACTATACCTTATTTGCAATTATTGTATCTACGCGTTTTGAGAAAACTGATTTCAATTAAATCTACGAAATAAACACAAATTAATCAAATTACTAAGAGCTGTTTCCAGAAACGACTTACACAAAATTCGGTTATGACTCGACTGTAAGAAGAAAATGAATGATTGAATGTGTGGAAAATTCAAAGGAATAACGGAGTTTACTGCTGGTTTTATCAAATTTTAATGTATTTTTACTAGATTCATTTAATTTCAAAATGACGAGAAATTGTTTTATACGAACTAATTTCATTTTGACTTGAAGTAATTTGAAAGCAGAATCACGAACATAAAGAACTAACAAAATAACGGAAAAATTTACAATGGTCCATGTTGAGCTAACAATTTAATATTTCATTTCAACACGATTCAATATTTCGATACAATTTTAGATGCATAAAGAATGATCAGAATTCGTACTTTCTTTGCTGAACAACAACCTTTGCCGAACATTTTAAATCAGATTCCCTGCGAAATTATACCTAGCTATTCAAATTAAAATAGAAATATGAAGCACCTATAAACAATGCCGCTGTGAATAACTAACTGAGTGGCAATGCAGTTTGCTTTCTGACAGAAACAAAAAAAAACTCACACATTTTGAATATCACTGTATCTGTATGGAAAAATAAAGATCCCAGTGGGAAATTTCTAAAAATTCAATGGTGAATATCTTGCTTCTTCCTTGAGGAAAGGGAGCAGCACCCGCTTCCTTTGTGCGGAATACATCGAGGATTTTAACATGGGCATGTCATTGGCGGGGTGCACATGCAACCATCTCGATGAAAATTCCACAGCTAAATCACTACTTCCTTGGAAGTTGTTTATTCACCAGTTGGACTGAGGACTCCGGTGAAAAATATGATGAATATTCAGCGAAGAAATACTTAAACAAAAGTAACTTGCTTATTCATCAGATCATTAATTTTTGATGAAAAATACGATGAAAATTCTTTTATGAAATCGCTAAATAATTTGGACTTGTTTTTTCACTACCTCAATATTTGCCAATGAAAAATATGATGAATATTCAACAAAAAAGTAACTAATTGCGTGTTACTTAGTTATTGATCAGCTTAATATTTATTATTTTCGATGAAAATTATGATGAAAATTTAGTAGTGAAATCAATAGGGAATTGGGAGTTGCTTAATCGCTGAATATTTAAATTCATAAATTAGAAAAATACTTCTCCTTAGTTGGAACGATTGAATATAATTCAATTAAAAGGTAAGTGACCTAAACTCCAAAATGCGTCTCTAAGACGCAAATTATAGTCAATATTTACCGACCCTTATAAAAACCAAAGCATGAACATACTGTGAATTTTATTTTTCTAAGTGAATTTTTTAAATTAGATATACATACTGCTCAGTTCTTGATAAATGTCTGATAAAAGGATACATTACTTTTCTTCACAGAAATCCTCATATTGATCGCGTCAGGTAAAGGAAAGGGTAGTTTTCATTCTTTTCTTGCTCAGGGAAATAACAAGAAAAAAAAAGAGAGCGTCGTGGGAGAATTATTTTTTCTTCTCTCTCAAAGTATACTTTACAAAGCAGACGAGTGGATCTAGACAACGAACTGCTGAACGTATGCATTACTTGTCAACGATTGAATCATCGCATAATTTTACCTATTAAAATAGAATCTTTTAATTCCGCATTAAACTCACTTTTTGTGCCAGGGAAAAGAAGGGAGTGTTTCGACATTTAGCCCATTTACAAAGCAGACAATGTGCATAAAACCATGAACTGGTGAAACTATGCATTACTTTACAGTAACTAAATCAGTGCTTGCTATTTCTTCGAAGAAGTGGCATTTGAATTCAATGTTGAATTCAGCAAAAATTTTCAGTGAGGATGAAATTTCCCACTGGGATAAAAGATATATAATGGTGTTTCTATACACAGTACACATATTAAAGGTAATATATTGCGCAGGTTGTCAAAGTTGGAAATGTCAAAAAATTAAAAATGGCTTTTTCAGTGCCCACAAGAACTCAACGCGCATCATTAGAAACAACAACAAAATATTGAAATTAGACAAGGAAGGGGGCACTGAATCCACCATTTTACCACCATAATACCTCGATTTTGACAGATGCGCAGAACTGAACAAAAATGAAAACGCTAATGATATTACCTTTAATATGTGTACTGTGGTTTCTATATTTGCAACGCGCATACAAGTTTGCATCAACGCAGTTACTCATACATAGGCGATTTAACTATCCGTCGGATGAACGGCACTCAATTTTTTGAGATTTCAAGGTAAAGAGGCAAACAGTTTTTGGTTTTGTGCATTCAACGAGATAGACGAAAGATTACGCTTCTCACTATATTTGTTCTATAGGTCAATAGTAAAGAAAAGGATAAGCGTATAGTCGAATAGTTTTTGCGCATGCGGAATTTTCAGATATACTCTTGTAGTGTTAGTGTGCGACTTTGCTCAATTGATTTTTTTATCATCGTTCTGTGTCAAGTTTGAAGACTTAAAAGAAAACTGCAAATCTTTTGCTAAATTTTACACCGAAGATGTGAACGGAGATGAACTACATGCTGAATGCCTGAATTTAAAAGACTACTTGAAAATTAGTCGACACGAAAATGAAAAAACTGACAATATTCTACAACTTTATAATTTTTTAAAAACAAATAAAATTGAAGATGAATTTCCAAATGTTGAAATTGCACTAAGAATTTTCTTAAGTATGATCGTGACCAATTGCAGTGGGGAACGTTCCTTCTCTAAGTTAAAAAGAATAAAAAACGAACTCAGAACTACAATGATTCAAGAAAGATTGACAAGTTTGTCGCTGATGTCAATCGAAAGCGACATCCTCAGAGGCATCGATTTTGAAGATATGTGATCAATGATTTTGCTAATCTCAAATCAAGAAAAAGACTCCTTCAATAAACATTCCTCTCTTTTACCTGAAAAAATATAGTCTGTGTCGCTTTTTGCATATTAATATATTGTTCTTTAAATTACATTCTGAATAACTTATTTAATTTTCTGTTATTTAAATTTTGTTTATTTTTGAATTTTTATATGAAATATTTATTTTTTTGTTTTTATTTTTACATTATTTATGTTTATGTTTATGTTAATTTTTTTTGTTTATGTTTTAAATGCTGCTTTTAATGAATTAAAAAAATATTATTTATTAAAAAATTAAAAGAATAAATATTAATTCAAAGTAATGTGATTTTTTCTGTATACCTTTATTACACAACATAACATTTTTATATAATCATACAGGGGCCTCATTTTCGAAAAGTGCCCAGGGCCCCCAAAAGGGTAAAGACGGCCTTGCGCTTATATGTTCTTGAACGCAAGGAATATTAATATAAACAGACATGTGCATTCAAGAGGACATTTTTACAAGCAGGTATTCCGACCAAGCAAAAAATAGAGAAACATTGTGAGGAAGTTTGACGTGCGTCGCACAGTGGTTCCAAGGTGGAAAAAACCCTAAATATTTAAAGTGTTGCCACAATAAAGTTGATGTGATTTCTTGAATCTACATACATAGCTATACTAAAAGAAAACAATTATTTTTTATTTTTATGTCATTCAGTTTCGCAGTACAGTTACCACAAAGTGGCTTCTTTTTCGTTTTCCGAAATTTTATGTTTTTTTTAAGTTGATTTTATAGACGTATTTTTTTTTTAAACGAACGAATTTTTCTGAATATAAAATATTTATTTTATCTATGGCATATTTGGCTTTATTATTGGATTTACCGTAAGTCAATTTGATCTACACATTAAGCACATATGGCTCTTAGTCGGAGCTACCCCTGGAACGTTTTATTCTTGCTTTTTAATGGCACGCACAAAAGAAGCTAAACAATGCTAACTGTTGGCTCTAAGACTATTTTAAACCTAATGCTATATACTATTTGTCATGTAAAAACAAAAGGTCACTTACCCCGCCAGAAGCTTTTAAGTGAAACCAACTCATGCGTCCTAAGCAAGACTTTAAATCGACTCTTGTATTACCGTTGCTAATTTTACAGCTATTTTGGTTAAATTTGTTGTGATTCATAGTTGCAGTTTTGTTTAATCTTTGGTTCCGTTAAAATTAGTTAAAAAGTGTCAGAATAACAAATTTTGTCAAAGAAAAAAAAACGGGTTGTGCCAATTCCAAAGTGTAAACTTCCTTGGAAACTTTTCAAATGAAAAATACGGTTATTTGAAAACAGATCCGATTTGAAAAATTCATATTGACCTACTATATACAGGGTGTCAATTAAATAAGACAAAATTTAAGCCAACAGTAAAAATAAAAAACAAATATTAATAAAACAACTATTATTTTTAAAAAAGATGTATTTTTATTTGTTTTGGAACCCTGTCTGATTAAGTTCAAATTGTTATAACTTTGGATCTAAGACTAGTTTTTGTAAGTTTTATATCTTTTAAGAATCTTCAATAATATGCAAAATTTTCAAAAGCAAAAACCAGTATTCAGTTATACGATTTTTTTTTCAGGATACTTTTAAAAATCTATGTAAAAAAAAAGTTTCATCAAAATGTCATATAATCTCTTAATTTTGAACAAAATGGTGCAAGATATGAAAAATATTTTAATCCACAAATTTGTTTTTATTATTATACAACATTCTAGTGCAAAAATTATAAAAAATAAAAATCAATTATTGACAGGGTGCCCAAAAACCTGGTTCAAATAGAGGTTTTTCCAAATTTCAAATAAAATAGCCGTTAATCGAAAACCGTTATGACTCAATATAGACATATTACTTAATTCTGACAGGTAGTGACCTGACCTGTCACCAGTTTCAGTTTGGAACATTAATTATATTGTTGTTTTTATACTGTTACTGTCCTATTTTTTGTTATAAAGTTATTATTGCAAAATATTGAAAAGCTGTATTAAGAAAACGATTTTGTCTAAACGGAGAAGGTTTTGAACTCAAAATTAATAAAATACATTTACCTTGAAATCATAGAGCGAATTTATAATCGAAAACGAGTTCGTAAGGTTAAAATCGCCAATAACTGAAAACATATTTTTTTCATTTTAAAAAATGTTGTGTTCGGCGCTCAAGGTCAAAAACTTGGGTTGTTTATTAAGCAAACATCATAAACAACTCAGGAAAAATTATAACTTACGGATCTGACGCAAAATGTGCCTAATTTGAGACGATAAGTTCGCTACAATGCAGAACAAGTCTAAGTTTTTTTTTGCCTCATAAGGAAACTGGTTATGTTCCACGCATTTTCTACAAATTCTGAATATTCCTATGTGCAGTAACTCCTTCAGAATTTAAATAACATTATACAATCATAATGTCGGAAGTCAGCATTCTACGCACTAAGGCTCTTCTTGAAAAATTTTGAAAACGTGACTTAGACTAGTTCTGCATTGTAGCGACGAAGTATACTTGACTATAAGTAGACAGCATTAATTTTCGAGTAAGATTCATCATATTTGTTGGATAATGAGAACTTGTGGCATTATTACTCCATGCCAAATTTCAACAAGATCGGCCTACCCGTTTGGTTTTTATAGAATTTTTTCCACTTGGTCCATAGAAAGGAACCACTGTGCGTCGGTCGGACGGCTGCACTCTTAGAAGATCGCTAGGTTTTTTTCTGACCAAGTTTCTAATAATATCTTGAGAACACCTGTCGCGCATAAAGTATTGAGAACCAGTGCAAAGAAATCGTCGAAGATGCCGCTAATACCCATTCATATCACTGGAGACATCTAGCTAGGGCCGAGCTGTCTGGAAGAAACATGTTGATTATGCGTCCACTACGGACTGTAAGCCACTTAAGCAATTTGTGGCATTGTTATTGGCCCAGAGGCAATTGGTGGTAAATAAAAATGTACTGAAAAGTAAATAAAAAGCTCACTTACCGCCTTTTGTATTTGTCTTTTCCCGAAGACCGGACGCTTTGAACCACTTCACACTTTTCACAATTCATCGCCGTAACTTTTAAAATTTGTTTTTCTTGTTATTATATATTAAATTTAAAACGACCGACTTTAAAATGAACCCGACCAACAACGAAGCCTCGACGCGACGTGATAGATCACGATTACACTTTCACAATTTTTGTTATTCGTCCCGTTAGACATTTTTTTGTATTTTATTTTGTCGCTTTTATTTATTTAAACGACTGACTTTATTACAAGTGATTCCACATCAAAATGATTTTTAATACTTTGATAAAATATTAGAAGTTAGGACGCAACCAAAGATACTTAATTATCAGTATCTTTGGACGCAACTAGAGAAAACGCCAATTCATGACACGGACAGTGGACAACTTTTAATATTAGGCAAGTTCAAGAAAAACAAATATTTTGCTGAGGAAGTCTGTTCATGCAGCTGTTATCTTATTCCCCTGAACTCTGCTCGCTTGCAAAAGTGGTAATTTTAGTCCAAACTTCATATAATGCACAAAAAATAAAATTGGTAGAAATACAGTTTTGGGAAATAAACGATTAGATCTTATGAGTCGCGACTCGGAAGAACAATTTGGCGAATGGAAATATTTTGCTATTCGCCTTAAGAACAATGAACTGAAATGTCACTCATAGGGGTGTTTACATGGACCTGCAATAATTTGCATTTTAATTGCAACAACTAATCCTCAATGGGCTTAGCTAAACCAGATTATTTTCGGGGCTTAACTTAAGCGCACAGAAAAACTGTTACCGACATGAATTACATACTTGTTATCGATTGTTTGTATGAAAACTCATTATTTTTTTCTGTGATGGCGTCGCTAATCCCCGTTATCGTTTTTTTTCAACCAATTCCCCCGGGATCGCAAAAGAACACACCCAATATTTTAAAAACCACAACATGGATGGTCATGGTTGTTTTTTACGTTTAAATGATCGAACATTGATGGTTGTCCAGCATGCTGGTCCATGTAAACCCCCTTTTAAATTTAATAGTATGCCGCATCTACACGAGTAACAAATTGCCCAAAAACTGGCAAAATAATGGACAGAATTGGTTTTGGATAGAATTGCTTTTACACGAAGTTATATAAATAAAGACCCAAGGGGTTATAAATCGAAGATTTTGGACCATTTAGAAGTTTAGGTCATTGGCAAGATACTGGAAAAAAATTATGGCAATTTCCTACTCGTATAAATACGCCATAATTGCCTTGCTGCGTCTTGCGAATAAAGTACGTTGTACATGAGCTGCCACCTGCGAGATGCAATGCACTCAAATTTTGTTTACTTAGGGAGGGCTTTAATAGTACATTCATAAGCATGTCTTAAGTCACTTCCAAAAAAAATAATTAATTGCTCTTGACAATTATTTTCTATGTTTCAAATGGGTTGTTTAATTTATCTTCGGATGCCCAACTAGTTTTGTGAGAGATTTTATCAAAAGTTTTTGGGAAAACTAGTGTTTTTGATCAAGGTTTTTTTGCGCAAAATCATATTTATGGTTTGATGTGAAAAGGTTAAAGATACAACTTTATTGTTGGTAGAGGATATGTAAATATCCCTACTCTCGCATATTTCAACAAAAAAATACAAATTAATTTTAATGTTTTTTTTTTTATTATTTTTGTTCGTACTCGTATGTTTTTTATTCCTCGAAAAAAACTTTAAATTTACCATTTTGTATTATGTACTTTACATTGAAAAATAAGGGAGAATAAAAAAAAGATGAAACTTTACAAAATTCTTGCAGTTGATATAAATATTTTCATACAAATATTCTTTTTTTTTTTGTTTTTCCACAAAATATAAACAGTAAACAATAAAATAAATTTTCATTTTTTAAACTTATGAGCTAAAAATAAAGAAAATTCAATATTAAAATTAATGTTTTTTCTTATATTATGTATTATTTACACCTGTTCTTGATTTGAAAAAAAAAAAAATTATTAAAAGATAAAAATTAATAGATAAACTAAATACAAAGAAAAACTGTCTTTCAATATCTCTTGATTTTTATATTTTTATTTTTTTTTTATTATTAATATATTTAAAAATGAATTACTGAGTAACATGGTAATCTGTCTAAAGTCTAAGAAAACATTTTTTGTTTAAGATTTTTTTTTTTTGCAATTTCGTTTAACCACATCATAATTATTTTTTATGTAAAAATGTGTTCAGTTTACATACATTTTTTATTTTTCAATATTATAAATATTTGTTCACGAATCTTCATACATTATATCAGTATACATTTTAACGCTTTCTTTACAATAATTATACTTTTTGCGTGCAATTGCTTTATATCCAAGAGAAATTTAAACACATACTTTTGTTATCTTTGTTTTAACTTTTATTTAATTAAATTTAAGTATATATTTTTTATATATATATATGTATATATATAAGTTGTATCACAAAATAATAAACTTAGCAGTAAGGACAGACATTTTTATTTTCTCTATTCATTTACATACAGTTTTTTTTTTGGAAAGTAAAAATCAAGAAAAGAAATATGTTTGCACATACTTGTTATAATATAATGTATGCATTTGTTTGCTAAATTAATTTCCCCTGCCTTCTTTCATTCGTAGCAATAGTATAAAAAATGGTTTATAGTAGTATTTGTTTGATATTTTACACAGAAAAAGAAACTTACTTTGTTTTTAATACCTACATAATATGAATATAATAATTTATTTATATATTTTGTTTGTTTTGTTTTTATTTAATACAATACGATTCGTATTCTCTAATAGTTAGTTTAATGTATGCTACATAACTTTTTTGTTAAAAAAATACAACTGCAAAATAAACAGAAACTAACCACTACTTTTTTAAGGAAAAGTCGCCAGTACTACGGTTTTTTTTTTTAACTTTTAAGTGGGTTTCAAATTTTATTTTTTATCTATACAAAACAGTGAATTTATATATTATATATTATATTTTATTTTTATTTTTTAGATTTTTGTCCGTTTCAACTACGCAAACAAAATGGAGAGACCCCTATCGGTGGTTTACTTTATTAAATGTTTTCTTCTTCTTTTATATTGTTATAGTTCCGAACTTCAAAGTAAAAATTTTATTTTTTATATATTTTTTTTAGTTTTCTGTAGTTTTCTCTGCCTGGAAATAGTAAAAGATTGTGTGTCTGCTTTCGTTTGTTTTTTGTTTTTTGTTTTTTTTTTAAATAATTTATCGCCATTTCCTTATTATTACATAATATTTTCCTTTTATATAACAAAAATTACAACAATAAATATCTATTTTAAAATAGATAAGTCCATTTAAAAAACAATTATAATTTTTATAATTATTTATGAGTAAAATAAAATTAATATATATCTAATAAAGTTTGTGGTTCACTAATTATTGGTATGTGTTAGTTGTGTGTGTTTTCGCAATAATAATAATAAACATCTGTGTTGATTTATTAAGATAGAATAGTGTGGGTGTGGGTGTGTGTGTGTGTTTTTTTTTTTAAGAAGTTTATGCATTGAATCGGTTTTAGGAGATATAACTTAAACTAATTAAAGCGACTCTTCAAATGCTGCCATCAAATCACTCTGCATGTTCATATCTATTTGACCCGCCATCTGAAAATATGAATAGATTGTTTTTATTAAGTTTACATTTTTTTTGTTTATTTTGTGCTGAAGTTATTATAATAAATATCATTCGTGACCCTATTAAAGGTTGTAGCGGCATGATATTTGAGAATTTTATCAACGGGTGAAACGATCTTCCCAAGGGTACAAGGCCAGTACAAAAGCCTGCTGAGATGAAAGTGGTAATGTGGTAGTAGATGACTTTGATGGGCAATATTTCCGTCCGCCCGACCTATTTACATGAAGATCGGTTAGCGATATTCAAACTTAAGACGTACAATTCTTCTGATGCCATTTGTAATTGCCACCCGAACTATTCAAAACAGCGGGAAATGGCATACACCAGCTTGGATGTAAAATTTAGTGCGATCAAAGTATACCCTATCAATGGAATCTCGTCAAAGTGGGGAACACAAAATATTGAGATGCTCTTGTAACTTTAGAGTAAGATTAAATTTTCACACTCCGGCAGGTTTAACAACAACAACACAAACATTTACATATATGCCAGTAAGACCTAGGGTCTTATAAATTAGGCAATGTTAGAAGGAATAGACGAATAGGATAAATTTTTGTTGGCACAGTGGATTCAGAAATTAGGTTTTGATTATCTCATTACATCCCAGGGGTGGCGTTCAGTTGAGGAAATATAGAAAACAATGCTGCCTAGACTGGGGATCGAACCCACACATCGAGGTTAGCAGTCGAGCACTACTTCCACTGCGCCGGGGCCACCCCGGATAAAAACCCAGGAAATTTACATCGATACACACCAACTCTTTATCGATTTTAAATTTAAGTATGATACCGTGAATAGGGACGAATGGTGTAGAGTCATGTCGTATCGCCGTATCCCTGCCAAAACTCATCGGCTGGTGCAGGATGACGATGATAAAATGTCGCTGCTCTGTCAGTCAATAAGAGTACCTCCGAACCTTTGATACCGATCAAGCCGACGCACTATCATACAATTTATTTCATCGTTCTTCAAGCAATTGTATACAACTCGAAAGTCAAAAACAGAGGTACAATATTTTGAAAGTGCGTTATATTGACATTGTCGGGAGAACGAATCGAGCTGTGACTGGTGCATTTCCAAGTAAGCGGAGGCGGCTAAACTGGCCTTGGGTATAAATTAGGACAAGCGAAAGTATATGCTGTACTCAAGAAAAGAATCTCCGAATCTTCGACTCGGGCAAAACGTTGAGATGGAAAATCAAACTTGCCAAAAAACGCCAAAAAAACATTTTTAAAAAAGTTGGAAAATGATTTTCTAACACATCTAATAATAATATTTAAAGAAAAAAAAATATATAAATTAAAACTTACCGCCTCTCGCCTTCTTCGATCCTGTTCCATTCGTCTTAACTCGGCACGACGAATTGCTGCTCTATCTTGTGGTGATTGCTGCGAACCGGGTGATCCACAGCCTTGAGGAGACGCTTTTATATCCTCCAAACGCGCTGGTGGAGGTGGTGGTGGCTGTGGTTCATGTGTACTTTTCCTAAAATTAAATTATATATCAGTTTTGAAATATGTAATAGAATAATTTTTAAATTACCTTCCACTATCTACATCTCCTTTTTGCTTATGCTGTTGTTCCTGCTGACGTTTATGTTCCTTTTCGGCCGCTTCTTTTTGACTTCTTTTCAACTCTTGCTGTTCCAGCAATTTTAATCGATCTGCTTTTTCTTTTGCTTTATTACGGAACTGCTGGAAAGAGTCCATGGCGGGTTTCACTTTCGATGTTGGGGTGTTCTGTGGTGAATTTGCCGAAGCCAATGATGACCATGAACTGGCATTCTTTAAATTTTGCTCATGCGATTTGAAAGCTTGCGCAAAGTTCGTTCCGGTATTTGGGCCTCCACCACCTTTCGCATCAGCAGATGGTGATTGTTGTGTAGGCTGCTGTTGCTGATTCATTTTTTTCTCTGGCGGACTAGGCATCATCGACTCGATTGGCTTTGGTGTGATCAACATTGCTGGCTTACCACCACCATCATCTTTTTTGGTTGCTACAAGATTGGGATGGCTTCCTCCTCCTGCTCCTCCACCACCACCCATCATCATGGCCGCGGATAGACTGCCGCCCATATTTGGCGGCAAATCAAATATCGATCCCATGTTCATGGCGGTAGATACAGGTGGTGCAGTTGTTTGAGGATGGTGCATTCCGCCCATGCCACCACCACCCATGTGCATTCCATTTCCGGCCGCAGAACTATCCAACATAGTCCCAGTACCTGCGCTTCCATCAGCTACATTGACATAACCATTATTGTGATGCATTCCATGCGCTGCTGCCACTGCTGCCATCGTAAGATGATTGGTGTATTCAAGGCCGAGATGTTGTATCAAAGGGTAGTGGTTACCATTCATTCCAGATTCCGTCTTCGCCAGGAGTTCTGACACAATCTCCATATGTTGTTGCTGTTGTTGTGCGGAATTCATATGTTGACCTATCGCTGCCAGCATTGGCTGTTCAAGACATGCAAGAGATTGTTCAACTGGATCATCAAATTGTGGGATTTGCTTGAGACCCGCAGAAAGTCCATGGATTGGAACAGATTGAGTGGAAGGCGGTGGTGGCTGCGGCAATGGACCCAAATGCGGATGGTGTGCAAGGTGACCCAGTGAGAGATCACTCACTAGATTGTCACCAACACCACCACCCATTGGAATCGACTGCTGTTGTTGGTGTGGATGCTGCTGATGTTGAAATGTTGATGAGGACGTTGATGACTGTGTCGTGTTTGGCATCAAACCAGTTTGTTGTGTCGGTTTATGCAGATTGCTCGCAACTCTGATTCCACCACCCCCACCACTGCTCATGATCATATTTGGTTGTTGTTGATGTGTGGAATTTAATTGTGATGTTGAAGTAGACATGAAAGAGGATTGGGATTGGGATTGGGATTGGGAGGAGGATGATGTCAACGTCGCCGACGAAGAAGGTGTCTGCTGCATTTGCTGTTGTTGCACTGACGTTGTTGATGTCGTTGGAGTCACAGTGACAAGCGACGAAGTCGTCGATTTTGTCAAATCATTTGGTCCATTGCTATTACTACTACCACTGCCCCCACTGCTGCTACTGCTGCTGCTACTGTTACTATTATTATTGCTCATCATTTGCGAAGAGGAACCCACAAACATCTGCTGCATCGGGTTAACACTATTTAACAACGGTGTCATCGGGTTATTCACCACATTGTTGTTAGTATTTTGGGCTGTTGTCGATGTTGTTGATGTTTTATGCAACGTTGGTGATGGATTTGGTAATGAAATTGTTGTTGTTAAACTACTACTATTGCTATTGCTAGTTGAAAAATTTCCTAATTTATTGTTTATGTTACTATTGTTGTTGTTATTGTTGTTTGGATTATTTAAACTGTTCATATTGATATTGTTATTTTGGGTTGTTGTAGTGGATGCAGGTGGTAGAATGATTGGTGATATCGTTGAAGTTGTTGTTGTGGCGGACGTTGATGATATTATTGGCGGAAGTACAGGCACTTTTGTTTGTTATACACAAAATAAATGGAAGAAATATACAAATTTTGTTTGTTTCGGTTAATTTGAGGGGCATATAAAAATAGATGGTTATTATTTTTTTTATTTACTTTGTGTATTCTGTGATGTTGCTGCTGTTATTGTTGGTGTCTGTTGTTGGAGTTGTGAAGCCAACATTGATGCAGCTGTTGTTGTGGTCGTCGTTGTAGGGGGCATTAGCTACAATAAGAAAAAATAAAGACAAACACATAAGAAAGCGAACAAAATAGTAGTTGCATTTGTTAGATGACAAAATCATGCTGAAGGGAGGGTGACATTTTATTAGATATGGTAAAAATTAAATTGGGTAAAAGAACGCGTTCAAAAAAAAAAACATTTCACAAGGATAAAATTCTAGAAAGTAACGGAATTATCTTGCATGTACTGCATCGAATATAACATTCAATTACATTTTATATTATTGATTTTGATCTGCTTTTATAAAAAATTCTATAAATTGCGATTTTCGATTATTATGTAACCAGGGGCTCAGCACGTAACTTGATACAAACGAGCTTAATCAATAAAGTTGAGAAATTCCAAATTTGTTTCGATCGAAACAATTGACTGAGCCGAATTAGGAACTACCAATGTTCTATTGTATGGACTAAACCCGATTGTATCGAATTATACGTCACACCCCCAGCATAAGCAACCCTCCCGGTTAACAGTTATTCGACTAGATCAAATATCCTTACTGAAAACTGAGTCTTATACTAAAAAATTGTAAATTTCCTCAAGCATGTGCACTGTGCGGGTCCAAAATACAGCAGACACAATCTTCTAAAGTATGGTGTTATAACTGAGTGAGTTCATTAGTATAAAATTGTTTTCATTCGCTTGAGTGGTATCGGTAAAGTGATTTAATTTTATATGAAAATTTATTATACAAGCTAACAAAGAGGAAATTGAAAATTTATACAAGCTAACAAAGAGAAATTTCTATATGTATATCTTTTATGTGACCAATTTTTCAACGAATATTTGTAGATTTATATTTGGTAATGCAGGCTATTTTGGTCAATTGATTTTAAATGCAAATAAAAAACTTTATTTCATCTTTTACCCAACGTTTCGTCGCTATTCACAACTTCTTCAGGGGTTTTTATTGATCTTAAATTTAACATTATAAAAAAATTTGTTTGTTTATTATTTTATACAATTTTTATAGTTGGTTATTTTTAAGACTTACATGTTGTTTTTTGTTGTATTTTAAATTGTTTTTTTGTTTTGTTTTGTAACTGTTGTTTTTATTTAGTTTGACAAAAATAAAAAAGATTTTAAAACTACTTAATAGATTAACATTGAAAACAAGAGACTAATAAATTAAAAAGACAAACATAAATTATCACAGTGTAGTTCAGGTACTTATTTTATTGCTAATTTGGTGTTTTCTCGATCTTCTTGTGTGTTCATCGTTCTTTTTAATTTTTGTTGTATGCGCAAGCTTTCAAGAGTATACCTCGTCGTCGTTCTCTTCTCTTTGTCGAGTACTCTTACATCATCGAAATTAGGTATATGGCCGCTATCAATTATGTGTTGCGATAGCCCTGTTGATGGTTTCTTCTTTTTTGTGTCCGCTTTGTGCTCCGTCATTCTTATACCTAGTTGTCTTTTTGTTGTTCCGATGTAAGACAAATTGCACTTCTCCCCTTCTGTCCCCCCGCAGCATACCTCATAGACAACGTTGTGTTGTTGGTTCTTTTCAATCGGAGTTTTGGTGTTCGTGAAAATGTTCCTGAGTGTAGCATTTAACTTATATGCGTATGATGCGCTTTCTTGTTTAATGGTTGAATGTAAGCTTCTACCGTCTGTTAACTTTATAGCGCATGCTGAAGTACCTGATTATGCTGTTGTTGTTATTAGTTGTTTTTGTTTTATTTATCGGGTTTGTTGTTTGATTTATTTTCTTTTGGATTAGGTTGTTTATTATAAAATTTGGATAGTTATTCATTTGGAGAATGGTTTTGATTTTGTTTATGTTGTCATCTTTGAATTGAACGTCGCTTATATCTAGTATTTTGTTGATGCAATTTGTTGCTGTGTTAATTTTTTGTGAATTAGGTTGTGTCGATAAGTAATTGATCATCCTTATTGAGGATGTAGGTTTTGAATACCAATTAAATGATTTTCTTATTATTTCGGTGCATTTTAACGTCTAAGTAGGGTAGGCTTTTGTTTTGTTCCATTTCTATTGTAAATTGTATTTTTGTGTGATAATTGAAAATTTCATCAACAAAATACTAGATATAAGCGGCGTTCAATTCAAAGATGACTTCATAAACAAAATCAAAACCATTCTCCAAATGAATAACTATCCAAATTTTATAATAAACAACCTAATCCAAAAGAAAATAAATCAAACAACAAACCCGATAAATAAAACAAAAACAACTAATAACAACAACAGCATAATCAGGTACTTCAGCATGCGCTATATTCCAAAGTTAACAGACGGTAGAAGCTTACATTCAACCATTAAACAAGAAAGCGTATCATACGCATATAAGTCAAATGCTACACTCAGGAACATTTTCACGAACAAAAAAACTCCGATTGAAAAGAACCAACAACACAACGTTGTCTATGAGGTATGCTGCGGGGGGACAGAAGGGGAGAAGTGCAATTTGTCTTACATCGGAACAACAAAGACAACTAGGTATAAGAATGACGGAGCACAAAGCGGACATAAAAAAGAAGAAACCATCAACAGGGCTATCGCAACACATAATTGATAGCGGCCATATACCTAATTTCGATGATGTAAGAGTACTCGACAAAGAGAAGAGAACGACGACGAGGTATACTCTTGAAAGCTTGCGCATACAACAAAAATTAAAAAGAACGATGAACACACAAGAAGATCGAGAAAACACCAAATTAGCAATAAAATAAGTACCTGAACTACACTGTGATAATTTATGTTTGTCTTTTTAATTTATTAGTCTCTTGTTTTCAATGTTAATCTATTAAATAGTTTAAATAGTTTAAATATCTTTTTTATTTTTGTCAAACTAAATAAAAACAACAGTTACAAAACAAAACAAAAAAACAATGTAAAATACAACAAAAAACAACATGTAAGTCTTAAAAATAACCAACTATAAAAAATTGTTTAAAATAATAAACAACAAAATTTTTTCATAATGTTAAATTTAAGATCAATAAAAACCCCTGAAGAAGTTGTGAATAGCGACGAAACGTTGGGTAAAAGATGAAATAAAGTTTTTTATTTGCATTTAAAATCAATTGACCAAAATAGCCTGCATCACCAAATATTAATCTACAAAGAGAAATTTCGATTGAACCTTCAATATTAATCATGTCGATTATGGAAAACGCAATACTAGATCAACAGTGATTCTGGTAGTGTTCTCTTTTGTTTTCATGACCAATTGGTAAATAGAAAAGAGAGCACTGCACTGCGAATCACTGCGGATCCAGTATTGCGGATTCCATAATTAGGACAAATATGATGGTGCGAAAGCTTGGCAGCCTAACCTGCAAGTGTGTTATCACCCCTTATAAAGAGACATTTCATTGTTTAATATAATTTACTCTTAGCTTAGCTTATGTCAGGTTAGGATAGGTCGGGATGGAATACGGTGAACCGTTACTGTCAAAAGGTTACAGCAGTTAAGGCCTGTTTAGTTTGGTAAATTCATTTATGTTATTCTTAAAAAATAATATCCCGCCAAGATAATAGCCTTTCGCTTAGTATTAATTGAATTTTGATCATTGGAATAACATAATACGCTACATTTTCTAAAAAATGTAATTCAGAGTTGGCAGCACACAAACTTGAAAACGTAAATATTGAAAATAAACGAAAATGTCAATAAATTAAAAATTAAAGTGAAACCTTTATTTTTTTTCACACTTCACTTCATTTTCATAGTCAATCTATAATGGGAGTGAAAAAAAAATATATACAAAATTATTTTGAAACACAAATAGATCATTTGGTGTATCTTGAAGTTCTCAATAGCCGTCGGCGCTGCAATCTTACTAATATGATTGGTTTGTGAAAAAAATTTGAGCCATTCCTTGCGTTCGAGAAACAATCAATGGCCTAATGCACCGTCTTACAAAATTGTGATTATAAGCATTTTTTAACAAATTTGTATAAAAAATCGAGATTTTCTCTTTGTGAATCACAAATTTGTTGACAAACAGATTTTTTAAGAAGGTTTTTTAATAATGCAAATTCTGTATACTATACTTCTGAAATACATCAGCTAAGTAGAAGACTTAGCACTATTTTAATGGACTTTGTTGAATTATTGATTCAAAATAGCGTTTAACGGCTTTTAAGTCCTACAAAAATTGGCGTTTCGTCCCGGCGATCTCACTTGAACTCATCAGTTGACTAGTAAGGGCCTTTGATTTTTTTTTGTACTAACAAAAAATTGTAATTAACTTGTAATTAATAACAAGCAAACATTTGTGAAAATTGTGTTTTTTTTGTAGGTTTCTGTTGCACCATAACAAAAACGTTCACAAATTTGTTTCAGTTTGTGAACAAATTCTACAGGTGAAAGAGATCGTTTGTAAGTTCTTTTGCAAGATTTATTTTCTCATAAATTTCATCTTCAAAAAAATTTATCGTCCGCGTATTAATTATAATTTGAACAATTATTTAACAGAACATCCTTACTGAAAAAAGAAATGGGTGAACATGGCTCTACAGACACTAGCACCAGTGTATGTAAAGCCATGTCCACCAATTTCCCTTTGCAATAGGATGTTCTTAAATTGATATCTATCAGTCGCTCTGAAAAATTAAGAAGGAATAATGTAAAAATAAGAGGTCTGCGATCTTTCGGGCTTACATCCGATTACATTTGGCAGCTTAAAGTATAAATACAAGTCGATATCGATTAAATTTTAAGTATGAAAAGAGGCAATAATTTAAATAAAAATGAGAAATTTCAATCGATCACTGTACTCGTAGCACCACTTAAGCGAATGAATATCTAAATAATAAAAATATGTATTTTACTTTGTATTTCATACTCACAGATTTTAATGATGTTATGGCGTCTTTTGATTTCTTCTTCCTTGGTGGTCTACCAGCTTCACCTGTTTGTATAAAAATATTGTTAAAGACCAAATATTTTTCCAATTAAAAATTTAAAAAAAAGAAATAAAATAAATACCTTTTAAAAATAATTGTTTTTATGTTAAAACCCTGTAAAAGATTAAAATCGTGAAGCAATTTAATTTAAAACAAAATAAAATTCCACACAAATTCATGTATGTATGTATTTGTATCTCACTATATGTTTATCGCACATTTATCCTTTGATGGAGCAGCCAAACCCTGTTTCATAAATTATATTTTCTTGTTTTTTTTTTTTGTCTTTAAATGTAATTTAATACAAATTCAAGTAGCATATCATCATCATCAAAACAAACAAAAAAACAAAGTAGGCAAAATTATAACGAAATAACAAAAAAACAAAACATTATTTTGTTTTAATATCTTAAACTTTTATTTTTCCTTTCCATAAATGTCGAGAAGATTTTTCTTGTTCATAGATAAATGTGGGACTTTCTATTTTTTTCCACTTGTTTCTGTTTTTATTTTTTTTTGTATTTTTAATAACTTAAACATATATTTTATATACTTTCAAGTTTTGTTTGTTTTTACTTAAGAGTAAATGTTTTTCTTTTTATATAACATACTTTTAATTTTTATGCACTTAAATTATGTTTGTTTATATCAGCAAATATTTGTAATAATAAAAACTCATAAAAAAAATATAGAACTTCTTAGCCACTAGAAAACTTAAGATTTATGTGTTTTTTTTTTTTTTTTTTTATTAAATTAAGTTTTTAATTTTAATTCTTTAATGATAAAAACCTATGTATATATACTTTTCGATTTGAATGTATGTATTTTTTTTTATATTTATAGTTTTCATTGCAATTAGGGTTTTTTTGTTTGAAAAAAAAAAAAACCGAATAGTTTTAGCTTAATTATTTGTTTTGTTTTAATAGGTTTTATGTATATTTAGCTAATTTTTGTATCAAACATACATGATTATATTTTGTCGTCAAGTTTATAAGAAAATGGTGTTTTTTTTTATTATAATTTATTTACCTAGTTATTTATAAGAATTTTTTTTTATATATTTTATAAACTCATAGTCAAAAATAAACAAAAAAAATTATATTAATCGAGTCCTATGGCTTTCTTTTTTATTGATTTTGTTTAAAATTATTATTTTTAAATGGTGTATCACTCATTCGGGATTAACTAATGAAATAAGAATAAATAAAATGCTAAGGCTATGAGGAAAATTGTGCATTTTACTCAGGATGTACACAATGTATGAGTGGAAATGCATTAAAAAAATGCTTCGTCATAGTGAAGCTAAATAAAATAACGTATTGCAGAACTAGTGGCAGTAAAAAGCGTGCCTATAAAACGGACATAAGACGCATTATTGCATTGACAATTGATGATAGGTTTTTGAGTGTGTACTGTTAAATTAAAACTTACACACCTTTTCATTCATTAAGAATAAATACTAAACCATTGGACCCTAGCATTCTCTCAAATTCTGAGTAAAAGGCTAGAATTAAAGATCTCAAAAATGTGCAACTGAAGAAGAACTGCCTTTAAAATGTCTGTACTTTTTTTAAGCTGCGCTAAATTATCGATAACAATTTAAAATAAAATGTTTACTTCATCCTACACATTTATGTACATACAATCAAATAATATATCATTTTTACTTATTATAATATTTATGTATTTCTTTTTTTCTTCTTTTTTTTGTATCAGTGTTTGATGTAAGGAAATAAAAAAAAAACTTTACAAACTACTCATGTTATATTTTTATAATATATTTTTTTTAGGTGGAAAAACGTGCAAACAATGTGTAAAGGGGAAAGCCGACAGCCGAGTTACTCTTCTGTTTTTTTATTGTATATATTTTTTTATATTTTTTTTTATTATTCGTTTATTAAATTTTAAAAAATCCGATTGTATTTGTTTATATTTTTCAATTATGAATAGCTTCATTTTAAATGAGTTTTCTTTAATTTTCTATTGTTTGTTTGAAATAATTAGGAAAAGCAACAATAAAAATGCAAATAAAATCTCTCTTGAAATAGAAAAAAAAAAACAACAAATTATTAAACGACACATCAACTCGTATTACACTTTTAACCTTAAGCTCTTTTAAGTTTAATTTAAATCTTGCAATTTACTTTAACATTTTTTTTAAAGATATTGATTTCTCACTTTTACACATTGTCTGCAAGTGTAGTATTGAATTTAGAGAGTCCTGTCTTTATGAGTTTATTTATCTACTTTTATTTTAAATTTAGGCAATCTACGTTACAAAAATTGTATTCTTATGTATTTTTGTACTTTCTATTTTTATTATATTTTTTTTATTCTCATGGAAAGGGTAATTTTGTTAAAAAAAAATAATAAAAATTATTTTATAAGGAAAAAAAACGATGAAAATTATTTTGTTTCTGTCAAACAAAATTTTTGCTGACAGAAATGAAAACTTTTGTTAATTTATTTTTTTTATTTTTATTCATTTTAATGGCTAAGAAGTTTTTTTATGTGCATCTCCCAAATAAAACTTTGAAAGAATTTCTATGTTTACATTTTTTTCTTGTTTTTTTTTTGTGCTATTTCAGTATCATTAAAAAGTCAACAACAAAAAAAGGATTACAAAATATTATTTTATAAAAAAAACTCATGGAAAATGCTGTAATACGAACCAATTTATTATTGTTGAATGATAGAATACGGAAATGTACAAAAAGAATATATTATTATATCAAAAAAGCAAGAAAATTGGATATTTTAGTTTTTCGTTAATTTCGTTTTTTCTTTTAAAATTAATTAATTTATAACAAATTAACTGTAAGATAATGACGATGTTTTTGTTTAATTTGTATTTGTTTTAACTCTTTTTTCTACATCTTATTTAACTATTGGCTGCCCCCAATACACAATTGCTTCACGATTTTTCTCTTCATGATTTTTTTCTCTCTTACTTTTTTTTCTGTTTTGTATTTTTTATCTTATACATGTATACATTATTTTTTTTCTTGTTAAATACATAATCCCAAATGTCCATCATAAATACTTAACACAAAATGTTATTTAAAAATCTATTTTTTTTTTTTTTTAATTCTTTTCTCTGTTCAAATTGAAATCATCCTATCAGTTGTATTCTATTTCAAAAAAATATTGTCACATATAACATTTGTGTATGCAATTTATTTGTGAGTTTGTTCACTTAATATTAAAACAAAAATTTAAAGGAATTTTTGAAAATGTTGAATTGTTTTACAATAGCAGACATTCTTAGGGGAAGTGAAAACAAATAACATTACACTAAATATGAAAAAGAAACATACAAACTTTAAAAGGAACAAAAATACTGATTAATTTAGGATATGAAAAAGAAAATAGAATATCTTATTCTAGTCATGGTGTTTAAGGAAATGTTTGCTGGTGTAATATGAATCACTGATAAACCAATGCGATTATGTCAAGTTTTATTTGATAATTCTCTGATTTTTATACATTTTACAGGAAAACATTACGTAAATTCTTTTTTAATTATTAAAGGAATTATATACTTATGTCTTATTAAATTAATAAACAAAAATTTTAAAAATTATTGCATAATTATCATTTTTTTTCTTTTGGACTTAATAGCGTTGGTTTCTGAGCTACTCATATATCTATTGGATTTTGGTTGTTAAATTTATAAGGTGAGAATTCTTTCTGTGTGGAAACTGAGAACTTCAGCATTAGAATTGATCTTGAGTAAAAAAAAAAGAAAAGAAAACTTTGAAAAAATTCTGGGCTCTCGAACCCCTAATCAATAATAGCCGTTTTTTATTATGACCCATGATCCATATGGATCATCCTACGAAAATAAAACAGCCTCACAGTGTCGAGAATCAGCAGCCTGTTTTCGGATCATGAAACGTGAACCCGATAAAGAGCAGGCTCATGTGTTGTTGTCTATGTTATTTGATGATCCATATAGATCAATTCTGATATTACAAAAACGGCTAATTTCATATATCAGCTGTTTTTTATTTTAAAGTGAATAGCCAGCTCAAAAAATATTTACACAATAACAAAAACATGGTTACACAAAACAAAAATTGATTTGTTATTGTTTGCGTTTAAAAATTTGTTGAGTTAGCTATTCTATTTTAAATAAAAACACGGATATCATTGGAGATGTCAATGGAAGCTATTTCAATTTGCCGCTGGCCTTTGCTAAAACAAGTTCGCAGGGAATTTCTAATGCATTAAACAGTTTTTACCGTACACTTTCCGTTGATCGGTATTTAAATTGGATTTCAAGACATAACTTATAAGATTATGTTTACCATATTGTTGATACTTCTTTTTGTGTTTAAGATAGGAATTTTACACGAAATTTCGTAGGGCACATAAAACTGGCCTCTATGCTCATTTCAGTCACATTCTTTCTTCAAACCCAATTTAAACAAAAAATCTTATTTTACAATTTAATACATATGCATGATTGGGTAGGAATTGGGCCTTAAATTAGCATTTTCCTTTGTTGTCGGTGAAAGCTTTCTCGCACAAGCATTGAACCATTGAAATCGTAATGAAATGTCTATAATATAAGCAGTCAAAAATATCAATCTTACTTAACTTGAATATTGCACTAGCATTGAAATACATGCTGATAAAAGTTGCCTAAAAATTTTAATTATTGTAAAATTTCATTCGCAATGACATTATAATTTTCAATGTTTACTTATCTGACAAAAGCTTATATTTTTCTTCTCATTAAATTGTTATCATCATTGCATTGATAAATCCACTTTTATTAATTTCGCTCTTATTACAAGAGTAAGTATCTACAATGCTAACCCGGTACAGGTTTATAAGCTGAAGGATATATAAATTTTTTGTTGCCTGTTTGGTAATAACAATTTGAAATAGGAAATGCAGATAAAAAAAACCAACACCTTGATATGTTAACCAGTTTAAAATTCATTGAAAATCTTCACAATGCACTAGTAACGCAATTTCCTTTTTTTTACTGTATTTCTGAAAAGTGAGTAGGTTTTTTTTGATGTTTGAAAAGCATAGTGCGCAGATCGCGCTAAATTTTAGATCTATGTTCTCTTCAAAATTTAGCAGAGCATTTTATTCAAGTGGTACGCAACTTCAGCTACAAAAATTCTTCTTTAAATTGTATATCACCTATCTGAAATAATGAAAACAGATCTTTGTAATGGATGAAATGAATATTAATTCTTCTCAGAGAATGCATTTTGTTTGATATATTCTACTCATCGCTCTCAGGTCTTAACTGATGTTTGAAAAGAAAAGTGAGAACTAAAATCTAACGCGTGCTGTATATGTCTTAAAAATTTAAAGCAGGAATAATGCACGAATCCTTGAAATTAGTATCTCATAAACTATAAATCTATAGAAGCTCAAAGTCTGCTGGTTTTTAGAGACAACCCAGCTTTGGAACCCAACTTCACATTTCAACTTGGGTTAAAAATGGAATAGAATAAAACAACAAATGAACAAAATTTAGCTAGAGACTAAGTGTACCAAGTATTCTTCCCTATCAAACGCATATTTGATCATAACTAGATACCAAACGCGGTATGAGTTTGGTCTCATAAAACTATCGTCATTGTTCACTGAAAACTACCAGTTAGAGAACTTGCCACACTTTTAAAGTTGGTTTAATTTAACACACAGAGAACTGTTGCCCGCGCATATGGCAAATGATTGCAGACGCTAAAACCATGAACTGTAAAGTGAGAAAAATAAAATGGGATATTCATCTAGCTCGTATGGGCCCAAAATAATCCAATCGGAAAAGCCTTTGTAACTAACTTTATGACAGACGCAAGCGACACAATCCTCTGTTGAAAGCATGGCGTATACCAAAACGCTCGAATATTAGCAAAGACATCGGATATCAGCTCATAAGAGATAAAAAGTGTTGTTGAAGGAGGTAACTAAGAGTGAGAGGTTAGAATATTATTAATATATTAGGAAACATTTTTCCACGATTTGAATAAATTAGAAATTTTACTTTTTCATGCGAGCTGCCAATTTTCTTGTGATTTTGAATTTTTATGTAATTTTTAGTTAAATTTCGGCTTATGTTCCATTATTCAGGGAAGTCCGTGCTGATTTTTTAAAAAGATTTTTAAGTCGTCCTAGTAACTAGGAAAAAACAAAGGTCTTGCCCTATCACACTTATCGCAGATGTTATACTTATTCAAAAAATTGACCTCCACGTTCTTCACCACCGGTGTCCATATTGGAGACACTCGTTTTTTAATTAAATTAAGCTATTAAAAAACATGAGTGTTTCAAGTGTAATGATGACATTCTAATTCTTTTCGAAAGTAAATGAAAGGAAATTACTGCTAACACCAAGTAAGCGACGTGAAAAAAGAAGTAAATTCTATGATTTTAGATAAACTGGAGGCGAAAACTAAGCGCATCAAAGCTGTAGTTGTAGCCTCGAAATTGTCGAGAATTTATAAAGGTATTTGCAATGGGATTTTTGCGCACTATTTCTGTAGAACTAATGCTGCATTTACACGATTTGTTGTCTATAGCCATTTATTTTTCTTCTTTGATAACTTTGACTTGTCAAAACTCGGAATGTTAGATTGGCAATAAAAACCTAACATTGATTCATTTCGCCATGGTATTTTATACCATGGATTTACATCATACCTCCGAGATTGATGCACCATTTTGTATAGTAATCAATTTGAAAATACAATTCATCTAGCGAGAACTAGATGAAAATTTGAAACTAGGTATCGTTCGGATAGCATTCACAGAAAACCTTCACACCATGCTCAACACATTGGCAGTGTACTTCAATAAGTTTAAACATAAATAATAAATATGCGTTCATTACATTTTATATATAAACAACAGAGATTGCCCAGAAGAATACGTTTTTTATGACAATTAAAAAAGATTAAAAAAACAACATCAACAATCATAAACACAAAATCACTTTTTAAAAAGCAAAAAAACGTACAAAAATTAAAGCAACCAACCAAAAATATTAAATAATCAATTATTTTGAAAAAAACTAAAATTAAAAATGTGGAGAGATTGAGTAATATGTGTGTGTGTGTATAGCTTTCTGTATTGTATATTCCAATGATTTCTCAACAAAACTTAATAAAAAAAATATATGTATTTATGTGTTTTTTTTGTTTCGTGGGAAATAATATATGTAATAGTTTCTTATATATACTATGCTTTATAGTAGATTTACTGAGCTGTCTACAACTACTATTAATTACCCAACGTAATTATTTAAAATAGAACAACTTAAACAAAATTAGTAACAATTTGTTGGATAATAATAAAAATGTTAATAGTAATAATGACTACGTTTAAAAAAATTCACACTTAATTATATGGACAAAATATTTATATAAATGTATATATATATGTATATCATAATTCTCTCACTTTCGTTCAGTTCTTATTAACAAGAAAATAATACAAATTGAAAAAGTATAAAAGAAAATATTTTTTTTTCCTTTGCACACATTGATTGATCTGTTTTTTTTTTTTTTTTTTTTTTTTTTTTTTGGGAATTGGTCTTACATGAGTAAAATGTAAAATAATATAAATTTTTGTGTCACTTTTGAACTTATTGCGAATAAACTTTACTATACTTTTGGAATTTGTTTCCTTTAATTTATACAAATTTGATGCATAAAATGTCTTGATATCATGTACATACATTGAAAGTAGTATTGTATTTGAAATAAACCAACAAGTTAAATCATAACCGAACAGTAATGGTACATAATAGAAAAAAAATAATCCATGTTTTCAAAAAAAGAACAGTCAATCAATTTGTTTTTTTTTGTGTTTAGTTTAAATGGTTATGTGTAGTAAATTAAAAATGAACTGCGGCCTAACCTGCTTCGCTATCACTTGAATCGCTAGAACTGCTGTCGCTCGAACTGGACGACGATGAATCACTAGAGCTAGAACTTGATGACAGGCGATTTGGTTGTACAACATCGACTTTATTCGATGATTCGTCTAAAAAAAAATAAAAAAATAAATAAAAAAGATGAAAATTGTTTTATTAGAAAAAGAGAAGATAAAATAAATAATTTTAAAATTAAAATAGTAATTGCCTCCAGATAAGACGAACAAATATTAGTTATATTACCATAGGGCCTTTTGGTCTATTTTATTTTTAATTGCAGCCAATACAAAACTCATTTCATTCTTATCGGAACGGTTTTCGTAAGTCATTTCGTCATTTTTGTATTGAATCATAGCATATTCACCAACTTTTTACTCTACACTATTGCGTTATCCCGACGATACTGTTGAAAAATTGAAAATAAATCAACAAATCTAACTTCATTTCTGAACAAAATTAGAGGAACGATAGTCGTTTTTCCTTGAAGATTAAATATAAGTGACATAAAAAATACCAATTTATTAATATCTTTGTTAAAAAAAAATTCTGTTTTTGCGGCCCTTTAGTGCCAGGGCTCTCCGCCGTTAGCATACTTCACGCATCTAGAGATTTTTTTGAAGTCGCGCGATGCTTGTTATTGCACACGACAGCTAAATAGGTATCGTTTTGAATTTGTTTTCAAACTCACGATTTTTATGCATGTTAGTTTGTAAGCGACTGTAAAGTGAACAAATGAGTACCCAATCCTTATTTAACACATGTTCTTTAACTATCAAGGCATTAAATTGAATTAAAAAATTTAATGATTTTTCGAAGTGAATATTAAAATGAAAATTCGAAAAAAAATAAAAGTAATGCCAAATAATTAAAAGAATTTAGCTAATTAGTCCTTGAACAAGTCAGCATGCTCTTCATAAAGTTGAGTTTGTATAACAGACCTTTTACGTTTATATTTATTTCATTTGCAATAATTTACAAAAATATTAAACATAAATTTTGTAAAACAAACAACGACATTCAATTTAACATTTCAACCACAGTTTGAGGATATCAAACCGTTACCTGATTGCAAGAACCAGCTAACTCAATTTCCGAATTTTTGAGAAAGTCGCAAAAAAACGTCTTGGCCTCTTTTTCAGGCTCTATTTTTTGCATGATAAACTGGTAAAATAATAACACCATATATTTTCTGCGCTACTGGTTGTAGTAAGAGGTAAAAATTATGATACGAATCGATTCAAGGTAGCAAAAACCCAAGCACCTCAAAAATTAAACAAATCGAGTTAGCTGGTTCTTGCAATCAGGTGACGAAACGCTCTCAAATTGCATTCTGAAAAAAAAAAACGATTACGACACGATGGTTACGTTACGTGACGAAAATTATTGACGATCACGTATCGATTATTATCGTTTTAAAAGTAACGGAATGAATCCCCCGAGTTTGTTCAAAATTCTGGGCCACTAATACATTCGAATGGTCAGGGGAATGGTGCTCAGCTAACTCGGTTTTTAGAAGTTTAGTTTAAGTTTAAACACACAAAATACAAAAAATGAGAATTTTTTTGAAAGGGGCTTACAAAATTTTGCAGGCTAGTGTATCACACGCATATATGTATGTAATTATATTTACGTGTAAAATTCACAAACTGAATTACAATTGCAAAAACAAACAAAAAAAACTCCTTCGTTCTTTGCCGACGGTGCAGTGCACAGTGGTTCCTTTCTAAGGGCCAAGTGGAAAAAATTTATATAAAAACCAAACAGGTAAGCCGATCTTGTTGAAATTTGGCATGGGGTAATAATGCAACAAGTTCTCATTATGCAACAAATATGATGAATCAACTCGAAAACTAGCTATCTACTTTCAGTTATTGGCGATATTAACCTTACGAACTTGTTTACTATATAACTTCGTTCTACGATTTCCAGTTAAATGTATTTAATTAAATTTGAGTTCAAACCTTCTCCGTAGACAAAATCGTTTTCTAAATACAGATTTTCAATGTTTTGCAATAATAACTTAATAACAAATTAAAAGGACAGTAACAATACAAAAACAAATATAGGGTGTCCCCTTATCAATGGTCCAAACTGAAACTGGCTATAGGTCAGGTCACCACCTGTCAGAATTTTTCTAGGCAGGTTTATTTTTTATAATTTTTGCACTAAAACATTGTATAATATTAAGAATATATTTGTGCATTAAAATATTTTTCATATCCTTCACCATTTTGTTCAAAATTAATTGCTTTTTTTTACATTGATTTTTAAAAATATCGTATAACTGAATACTGGGGTGGAATCGGCTAAGGTGATTTGTGATAGTTGACCGTCACAATCAAAAAAATCGGTCTGTGTAAGGTGATAGTCACCTGTGACAATCACAATTTTGTGATTATTTCCCGTGACAGCTATTGAAGTTGCCATATTATTGAAGTTACTTAAAAGGTATAAAACTTACAAAAAATAGTCTTAGATCCAAAGTTATAACAATTTGAACTCAATCAGACAGGGTTCCAAAACAAATAAAAATACATCTTTTTTTAAATAATAGTTGTGTCATTAATTTTTATATTTATTTTTACTGTTGGCTCAAATTTTGACTTTTTTAATTTACACCCTGTATATGTTGGGTCAAAAACAATTTTTTAAATCTGATCTGTTTTCAAATAATCGTATTTTTCATTTAAAAAGTTTCCAAGGAAGTTTACACTTTGGAATTGGCAAAATTTGTTATTCTGAAACTTTTTAATGTCCGGATTGGAACGCATGAGTTTGAGTACACTTAAAAGCTTCTGGCGGGGTAAGTGATCGAAAGTGACCTTTTGTTTTCACAGGTTTAAAATAGTCAATGCACTAACTCCCACTAAAATTGGGACTTGGTTCATTATGAACTCATTCTCATTATTTTTGGAACTAACTCCCAAAATAAAATGAACTAATCACAAAATGAAGGGTTATGTCCCACCAAATAAAAACTACCAAATAGTAAAAAGAAACTTTGCATACACCCAACTCGCTCCTACCCCAAATCCCATAGTGTGTGAACTTAGTCCCAAAGAAATTTTGGTGGGAGTTAAAACAAGTAGTTTTAATTGCAAAAGCGGGATAGTAAGAAACGGTATAATGTAAAACGGGATTATAAGAGACGGGATTATAGAAAGCGGGATCTTGAAAAAGCGGGATTATAAAAAGCGGTATTTCAAAACTGGGATTTTAAAAAAATGGGATTATAAAAAGCGGGATATCGAACCCAACCCAAAATAGTGTTAGAGCCAACAGTTAGCATTGTTTAGCTTCTTTTGTGCGTGCCATTAAAAAGCAAGAACGAAACGTTCCAGAGGTAGTTGGACTAACAGCCATATGTGCTAAATGTGTTGATCAATTTGACTAACGGTAAATCTAATAATAAAGCTAAATATGCCATTGATAAAATAAATATTTTTTCTTTTACCAAAATTAGTTCGTATAAAAAAATATACGACTGTAAAATCTGCTTAAAAAACATACAACTTCGGAAAACGAAAAAGAAGCCACTTGGTGGTAACTGTACTGCGAAACTGAATGACATAAAAATAAAAAAATAAGCGTTTTCTTTTGGTATATATATATCTAAATTCAAGAAATCACATCAACTTTATTGTGGAAAATCTTTAAATATTTGGGGTTTTTTCCACCTTGGAACCACTGTGCGGCGCGGGCGCGGCGAGAGCACCATTATTTTCATCCAGAATATTGAATGCCGTTCAAAAACTGTGGATATAAATTATTCTGTATCAGTTATACTTTATTAAGCAACAGAATAAATATTTCACCTTAGAATTTTTTCGCCCGGAATCTTAGCTATACATACTTGTGAGTTTTGCCCGAGAGAAATTTGTTTCGCATACTAAAAAATAAATGAAAATTTAGGTTGACAGTGACATTACATTCCGCCCGAAATTAATGTTCACAATAAGGGGAATTTTTCGACGAGCAAAAGTATATAATAAAAAATAAACGAGCACTTTCTCTTCAAGCTCTTTATTCTCCTTCACTTAGTTTACTATCTGAAAACGCTATTTATTTTTATTGTTTTGAAAAATAATTTGCAAGTATTAAAATCATTTTAAATTTTAAATATGTTAATTACATACCTTTTTTGGCTGCTTTTTTAGCCGTGCCCAATTGTCCAGTTACATCTTGTAACCGTTTTTCTAATTCTTGTTTTTTCTCTGCCATTTGTTCGTCTTTAGATTTTCCAGAAATTTTCTTGTCTATATAAGAATATAAAGGAAAAAAAAGAAACACAAGAGAAATTAAGTAAACTATTTTCTAAATACATGCACATTTTGTTTGCGAAAAAACAATTTTACAATACAATCAGCTGTGTTATGTGAAATAGCAAGCCTTTTCCTAGATGTTAATGTGTAAAATCTAAATAATAAATAATTTCTTAATGTAAAAGTAAAAGTTATCAACAAAAAAGTTTTATAAAATAAATTAACCGCATAACAGTAGTTGACCAAGCCTTTTTTGTGGTTGTGAAAATTAATATAAGAGCAAAAAAGCTACCGACACCGCTTTTGAATGAATTTATTTATTTAAACAATAATTGAAAGAAAAGTATAACCAATAATTTTTGGTATGTAAAAATGTAAGACATGCATAATGGGAAGATGTACATTATGTATATATATTAGTAATTATTTATAAAAAATACAGTATTCAAAATTTTAAAAAAATACATTTTCGACATATTAAAAAGTCTCCGCAGATGACTTTCCTATTCTTTCCTTTCTTAAAAAAGCTTTGCCTCACTTTTATATTCTTACACCTCTGTTCTGAATTCCGATCGATTATGAAATATTTTAGTTTTGAAACTCAAGGTGTTTTGAAATTTTCGTTTTTTAATACCCATTTTTGTATTAAGTGTGCATTGTGAAACTGGCCCTAAGATTCCCAATTGTTCAAATTGACAAAAAAAAAAACAAAATAAAAACTTCTGGTTAAATCTACCGAAACTCCTTTAGTTTAACTGTTAATAGAAATCAATTGGCGCTTTCAGAAAAGTGAGATCTCAGAGATTTTTCTCACTCAAAAAGTGAGCAAGCGAATCCAAGATTTTTTTCATAAGAATTTTTTACAGCAAAAAAAAAGATTCAAACCGCTATAAAAGACTCACTTGAATTATAAAATATTTTGAAAATCTCAAAACGTAGTAACGTCAGAAGAAAGTTTAGTTTTAAATAGTGTACAATGATAAATGGAAGGTGTTATTTGAATAACATAATAAGCCACAGTTTTATTTTATTATTTGGTACTATAATTTGGATAGTTCATTTAGATTTTACTATGGTGAGGTAACGATGATTTACACAAATGTTATTGAAAAACGTTCAATTGAATTGAATCATCTTGCATAGAAACTCAGTCGTTGATGTAACAATCACCGATTAGATTCATCAGCTGGATTGCGGTTGCATGTAATTTCTTCTATCTCGTTTTGGAGCATAGAAACTCAGTCGTTGATGTAACAATCACCGATTAGATTCATCAGCTGGATTGCGGTTTCATGTAATTTCTTCTATCTCGTCTTGGAGCAGATAGTTTGATTAAAGAACTGAAGAAAATTGTTGGCCGTGAAATAAACGAGAACAACACTAAGAACATGCTATCAATAAACAAACAAACATCATCCCCCATCACTGATGCCAAAGCACTTCGTCTAGATGATATGAATGGAAACATCGTCGAAGAGTCGAAGGGTCGAAGAGAAAAGAAAGTCGCATTGTAACGACCCTGATTGAATACTGCGGCAAGAGTAGTTAACGTATTATTTTTAGTTGCTGAAACGATTGATTAATCGTCTAATAATCTTTTGTTTTGTATATGTTTTTATTAGTTTTTTATCAGGAAATAACTTATTTTTTAATGAATAATATCATAAGTTAATGGAGAATATGAAATATTTTTATGAAATCATTTTTAATTGTTTTAGATGTAAAGTATAATGTATAAATCTTCCATGCAAATTATGATTTTTTTCCTTAAGAAAATAAGCTTTATATTGCAACAATGCATAACTTTAATGTATTTCTCTTCAAGAATGGAGAGTTTCTCTAACTCCCTGGATTAACTGAACATATTTTGTGTAAATTATATGTTTTCCGTTGGTAGCAATAGTTGACAGAAAAGCTTGTTGCTTTTTCTAGAAGTTACTAAAAGGATTACAACCTTCTTCATTTTTGTGGAACATACAACAAAAAATACAAATATGTTAATAAGTCAATAAGTAATTACAATGCAACGTTCAACAAAAGAAACATCAAGAGTTATTCATGTTTTACATGAATTATTAAAATACTAATAAAAACGAGTTTTATAAATAACCAAAACAAATGCATTTCTGATAAAGACGTTCAGATCCGCTGATATGTTCTGGTTATACTCTTTGCAATTGTTTATATTGTGTACGGCTTAGAACAGAGTTTTCCGATTAAAGAACGTTAAAATATGGTGAATGGCCACTTTCAATAATATGAAAACATAATATGTTTTCCACTCAAAATGTTTTAACAAATTCAGTTCTTAATTCCCTTTAATATTTATAACGATAAATTAATATGAAATAACTACTTTATATTTATGGTATCCAATAAAATTAACTACCACCAAACTAAATTATTTTCGTTAATTTAAAATATTAAAGTATGAAGTTTGAAACAAAAAACAATGCCAAAATATTAATACTCATTGTTATAATAATTAAAACTAAAAAACGCAACAACTACCATGCCAAAAATATGTTGTGCTTAGTTCATCCAATTAACACAGACACTACTATCATCTATGCATGACTCGTTTTTAATTTCATTTCGGAAAATTTTGTTTTTTTTTATTCTTGTTTTTGTCTTTTGATGCCAATGTGTTATTAAAAAAAAAACTAATAAATAAAAAACATGATGCTCTTTCACTTTTGCAAGTTGCTTTAAATTAACACTTACAAAATATATTATAAATCTGTTGCTAGTTAATTTTAATCTATTTTTTTTGAAAACTTCGAATAAAATAATTATATTCAACATGAAAAACAAAACACAAAACAATAAGTTTAATAGATGCTTTAGTCACTTTAACGTATTTTAAAAATAAATTATTAAAAAAATTATGTTGACATTTTTTTTTATAAAGGTATAAATTCGGTGTCAAAAATAATATTTGTTCCAAGACAAACATAATATATAATATGATATTTAAAAACTGCAGTGAAATCGATCGTTAAATAATTTATCCAATCATTTGCGATAAAATTTAAGAACAAAAATATGGATTTATCTTAGCTAAAAAGTCTGATATTTGCATGATTGGAAAAAAAATCTGCTACCTATGTTCTCTATTTTCATCTGTCGCATTACAATTAAAACCTAAAAATTAGTTATCCCAACATTGCAGTGACGTGTTACAAACAAGATCTATAAAAAAAACTCTGAATTGAGACCACAAAGAAACCACATTTCGTTCAGTGATTAAATATTGAACCAATAAACTGTTACAATCCGTTTGACATACACAGGACGTCCAGTATAACGAAAGATATAATGTTCAGCCAATACGTTATATCGAAAGATTCGTTATATCGAAACAGTTTTTCGACCATACGTTTAAAGAAAGCACTCACTCTCTAATAAAATCTTCATTATCATTAACAAAAATACTTATCGTAAAGCTAATTGGAACTGCATTGACGCAATAAAGAAACAACAACTGAGAAAAAATACAAAGACGTTTAAGAAACAAAAAAAAACAACTTATTTCATGTACCGTGTTTTTTTGCAGACAAAGTCAAACGCAGAAAAAAAACTATTGAGACTTGTAAGCAACAAAAAAAAACGATTCTCATTTTTAGGGCCAGTTTCACAGTGCACACTTAACAAAATAAGTGGCACTTAATTTTCCCATTTTGGCGCTTTAGTCGCAGTTTTACCACCTGAGTAAGTGGAACTTAAGTGGCCAACATGGGAGACTTAAGTGTCACTTATTCCGATAAGTTTGGACTGTGAAATTGGGAATTAGTTTTCCATATTTGGCACTTGAGTGACACTTACTTCACTGTGAAACTGGCCCTTAGTTTTGTTGTTTCTGTTCATTGAAATTTAACAGCATTCGTTATATAGTAGTCATTTTTTAAATTATTCGTTATTTAGATATATACTTCAAATTGTGATTCGTTATACTGGACGTTCGTTATACTAGACGTCCAGTGTATTCAATATTTATACATTCTGGTTCTTGTCATACGCCATATCTCGAAAATCTTTTGATGTCGCATAGAGATTTATATTTTAAGAAAGATTTTTGTCTTTCGAAACTTCTTGATTGTCTTTGGTTTTCACATATTTATTATTATTTTCTTCATATTTATTAAGTATGCAATAGAGTGGGGCCTATTTTGGCAAGTTTGAATTTCTTTTGTGTGTCCAATAAAAGTGATCAAGGTACTACCGCAGAATAGTGGAATTTTTTAACACTTTTATCAAGATTTTAAAAGACTGTGAAGAAACAAGCAAAATGACAGAGTGTGATTTGTATAGGTAACTTTTGTTGTGACTTTTACAATTAACATTAATATGAATGTAATTTTCCTCGATTTTTGACACCGATTTTAGATTATTTATAATCAAAAAAAATTTAAATGCTAAGTGATAAGGATATAGTGAAAAGAGCTCTTCAAAAACAAAATAAATTATTAACCAAAAATGTATAACAAAACGAATTTCTTTTTTGCCTTTTCTCTTTCTCTGTTTTCATTATTTGTGTGCGCGTTTTATCTTTCTTTTTTTTAACAATTTTTGTTCTCGCTAGTAGTGTGTGTTTCATTGGGATAAACTTACAGTAAGGCTTACGAGTTTTTTTACGAAGGCATGATGCCACATAGCTTTCCAGCTCGCGCAGAGTTGAGGGCTTCAGGGTTTCAAAATCAATTTCAATTTCATCTGGATTTGAGTCCCTCAGCGATGGTTCTCGGTTCTGGATGATGTGGACAACCCTACCAAGTTTGTCACCTAAAGTTCAAAACAAAAAATCATAATCGGAGAATTAATTTTATATGTTTAATTTTTTTTAATTTTTTCGTTTATTCTACCTGGCAACTTGTTTATATCCAGCGATAGCTGTCGCTTCTCATCATAAGACATCGGCTTGGCGGTGTCCTCTTCCTCGGAGTCAAAGTTCATCACCTGGCTTGGTTTCTTTTTGTTTGCGCCTCGCGGTGCTCCACCCGGAGCTGCATTTGCCTTACCGCGTTTGTTTGGCTGTCCACTGGTTCCGGGTCCACCAGCTCCAGCTGCTCCTGCCTTCGGACCACGTTGGCCCTTCACCTTAGCACCTTTACTGTTGGCCGCACCAGCAGCACCGCCTCCCGTTGCGTTAGCTCCTGCCATGCCAGCGGCTCCAGCCAGCGCCGAATTGATTCCTCCGGTGGCACCAGGTCCGCTCAGTCCACCTTTACCCTGGGTGCCGTGTGCAGACGCAAGTGCATGACCATGATGCAATTCACCGGGAACTTTTCCTAGGTCAACACCTCCTTGGGCGCCAGCTAAACCAGACGTCATTCCTCCGCCAATGCCACCCGCGCCTGAAGGTCCTCCACTGTTCCCGCCGCCCTTTTTCTTTTCCTTGATCTTTTTCTTTGCCTTCTTCTTATTCGATGCTTCTTCCATGAGCCGTCGCATTTCCTCTTGAAGCTCGAGCAGCTTTGCTTCGAGCGTTTTCAGCTTCGCGTTACGTTCCTCATCCGAGTTAGACTCGTTTTCGGTTTCGCTCGACTCATCTGACGAGGAATCTGTTTCGTTTTTAGAGAATCCATGCGTGTGTGCATTCGCAACTGGCTCATCTGGAATATTCGCATATCGCATTTCGAAGACATCTTGCAGTTTGCGTCCCATCGCAACGACATCATGATCTGGTGGGTTGTACTTATAGCAATTGGTGAATATAAGTCGCACATCAGCTGCAAACTCGGGCGCACTCTTGTATTCTCGATTGTCCATTTTTCTTTTCACCGTTCCTAGATCCATTGGCTTCTTGATAATGTCATGATAATCATGCAGGCCAAGCAGCTCAGCATCAACCGGCTTGTAGAATGGCCAGGCATAACCGGAGTGCTTTTTGGAAAACAGCTCTTTTAATATTTCGTTACATGACTTCAGAGCGTCCGAAAGCTTTTCTTTGTTCTTCGGAACTGATCCAGGCGTGCCGCTTCGTGGGGACATTGGATACGTTGATGACTGGAACGATGTCAATTCCTAAATAGAATTTAAAAAATGCTCTTAATGATTTAAAAATCGATGACGAATTCGTGTTTTAAGTATGCATACTGCAAATATCAATATTATATATATATATATATTAAATATATTTTTTTATGTTAATATGTTTAGGGTTAATATGTAAAGTTAAAAAAATTGAAATAATATTAAATTTAAAGTATTTAGCAATGTTGCGTTAGTAATAATTGAACTAAAGCTGTGTTTTTTCAGAATTTCTCAATTAACCTAAGAGCCCACAATACAAGTGGGACATTTTTGTTTGACCGATTCCGTAAAGGCAGGGGATGTTGTTTGGATGTAAACAAAAACTAACTTCCTGTGAGTTCACAGCTCGTAGTTTGGTTATATTTATTTGTTTACTTAGTCGGAAAACTGGTATAAACTTTTATAAAACTAAATCTCATACGAAATTACATTGAATTTGAGTAAATTTTGAAATTGGGACAGAACATAGAAAAAAAAGAAGAAACTTCACACCAAAGTTTACAAAAAGTCAACTTTTGTTGAATGGATTATAGACATTGCATTTGCAATTACTAGTAAATGTTATAAGTTTGTCTATAGTACAGGTCCACACTCATAAACTCTGTCAGTTTGCAGAATCTCCAATTTTATTTACCTGTCTAGATGATTCCCGACGCGTCGCAATTTTAGCGCTCTTCGAGTCGATCGACGGATACGGCGATTCGAAAGCATTAGCAGTCGGCGTAGTAGTATCTGCCTTTCGTTTCACACCTTTCTTCATTTTGGCTGGCTGCTGAGGTGGTATCACTGCATCGAGAGCGCCTGGTTGAGTACTATTTACATGGTAAGCAGCCGCAGCAGCCGCATGTGCAGCTGCTGCTGCGGCAGCCGTGTTCTCCATTAAGTTGGAATTAACCAGGCTACTGCCGGTTGTGGCCGGTGGTGCCACAGTCGCCAAGCCACCACTCAGGGAATTGTGCGATGAATTTGTTCCTGAGGCTGCTCCTGCCGGTAATACATTGGAAGCAGCTCCTCCAACTGCAGTTGATGTTGCTCCTGCCGCGGTAGGTACCGCTCCGCTACCGGCTACTCCGGTCGGCAATGTGGAACCTGCAACTCCGGTAACAGTTGAATTTTTCGTATTCCCAGAGGAATGATGTGGAACTCTACCAACTTGCGGAGCACTCGGCACTGTTGTCACACCCAATGGTGTTACTGGTCCACCAGCCGTCGATGATACGGCCATTCCACCTCCCAATGCCGACAAGGGCCGTCCTCGCCCAGCACTACTGGGCGTTGGCAGCAGACCACTGCCTGGGGTTGCGGGTACTTTACCAGGAGCACGGGGTTTTTTCTTAGCACCCTTCGGCGTTACAGGCTCTAACTCTAGTTCGGGCTTTTGCATTGCCTCGATTTTGGTGAGAAAAAGTTTCTCTAGCGTCTGAGCCATAACAACGACATCTTCACCCGGCTTATTGTACACATAACAGTTTGTGAACATCGTATTGAAATCCTGAATGCATTCATTCGACGTCCAATAGTAGTTGTTTTCCAAACGCTTTTTTATTGTACCCAGATCCATCGGCTGTTTGATAATCTTGTGATAGTCGGGCAGGTTAAGTTTTTTCGCATCGACTGGCTGTTGGAATGGCCATGAAAATTGGTGTTTCCAAATTGATTTCATCACTGTCTTTATGATGTATTGCAGCTGATTAGTATTGCGGCCGGGTCGATCAGGTGGTGGTACCGTCGGAGGTTGTACAATTCCGTTGATTGGGTCTACGTACGGTTCATTGCGTGGTGGTGGCTCTTTGCTGCCACAACCGCCACCACTTGTTCCGCCACCTGTTGCGGCTACGCCGCTGTTGCTATTTGTGTCCATGTTGGGGAAGTAATTTTACTTTCTCTTAATCTGTTGCCTGGGTGAAAAATTGGATAGACGAATAGGTTTTTTCTTTTATAAATCTATATAAATTTTAATTTCCAATTACAAAAAAAATATTTTTAGTATTTTCTTCTTTTATAATTGATTTTTTTTGGAATTGTTAAGCTTGCTCGCCTATAGATGTAGTTTTCTGATTATAATTCTATTTTATGTTTGGAAAAAGTTTTTTTTTCTTTTCTGTATGGGTTGTTGCTTTTAAATTACTCTTTGATGCGAATTTGTTTTGAAGAAAATTAGCGAATATGGCGCTTTACTCTCTGTGCTGGAGGCAGTTCGTCTTCTCAAAAAATGCTGCATTTTAAGTTTTGAAGCTGGAAAAATAAGTTTTTATATTTAAGAAAAATTATGAATTATTTAAGGAAACTTGAATATTCTTTATTGCTCACATTTCTTACCAGCATCAACTGATTCCAACAAATGTTATCAGTCAACTATTCGGCAACATTGAAGCAAGAATCTTTAGGGAATCTGTAAAGAAAATGAAAAAGAAAATTTAAAATCTAAAATAAACATGGAAATTAACAAGGAAAAAGTAAAACTTAATGGCTGAAGATTATGCAGATAAACAAGTTTTAATTCAAATTCATCTGACAATTTGACTTTATAAGAGAAAAAAAAACAGCAGCATTTAATGAAGCATTTAATAATAATTTTTTATTAAATAAATGAATGTTTTAAAATATTTCATTTTGGAGAACTTTATAACACTTAGAGAGGTTTGCTGATACTACACATAACGATTTAAGTTGAACTTAATTTCTTAAGTATCACTTTATGACATGGAAAAAGTACCCCTTAAGAATTTAAGTTCAACTTAAATCGTTATGTGTAGTATCAGCAAACGGGCCTTAAAGCGATATCCCTGATCCTAGTTCGTCATAAAATATAATTTGTACCTTCTGTATTAAATTCATCGTGAAACAGCGAAAATTCAAACAAAACATTTTTGTTCCATTTTTAAGTTTCTCAACAAATTTTATAGGTACAGAACATGGGTACAATTGACAGATAAATAAATTTTAATATTTTGCAGGATAAACGTTCACAAACCCTTATATTAAATTATATAGAAATTTGGTACCTATTTTAAAACTCAATTGGTTGAAAAATTAATCCACTACAAATTCATCACTCAACACTGATCTAGAATTTATACTTTTTTTGTTGTTAGGGGGAGCAGATTATACTTTTCCAAAGGTTTTGATGCCTTAAACTTAAATCCGATCTCTTTTAGCTCGAGTTTTTTCGAAAGATTCAAATGTAAACGATCGTTTTTTTAAGGTCTACACCAATCAGTTTTTTTTGCCCGAAACATGAAAAATGAAAAAAAAAAAGGAAAATAAAAAAAAAAATACAATTTGAGCTTTATAAAGCAACTAAGATAAAGCAACAAACTATTTAATAAATTAATCACGTTTAATTTTATCTATGGATTTAAATAAGGGGTATTTTTTAACACTTTCCGCCATATTATTCACTCGATTAATCTAGTTAAAAAATTTAATGCGGATGTATTTAGATTGAATTTATATAATATGACGGTTAATACAAAATAAACATGGAATCGTGCTTTATATCTGGATAAATATGTACATACATATTATGTATTTCAAAGACCCAAAACTTGTTTTTACGCTGACTGGTAGTAGTCGTTCGGATTTGGCAGAAAATTATAGGTCCCCTCCTTTCCTGCCAATAGCACGCACACAGGAAAGGTTGAGAGTTGTAAGTAACTAGACCCTGGTTCTACTCGAGCTGTCGCGCCACCCAATTTATTTTTGTTTGGTAGTTGGCTATTTTGTTTTGTTTTGTTATTGGTGACTATAGTCACGCAAGAAACACATGTAAAATAAACAAACATAAGGAAATAACATTACTGCCAATAAGACCCTATTTATTTTATAATTATGATCTGATCCAGACCATGAGGATAATTAAACGCGGCTTTTGAATTGATTGATGATTATTTATTTATACCTTTATATTTCATAAATATTTGACTTTAAAATTGCACTCTTAAGGCCCAGCTTTTTCTGAGCTGCAATCAAATTTTTTAAATTTCTGCCGAATCATGTTATTTTGAAGTTAATTGCTGTCTTCACTATCGATAAGCAAGAAGCGTTACAGAATGAAGTATTTATATATTTAAAAAGACAGAATGTAGGTATGCAATATGTATATAGTATTCTCTCACTCTCATCGCATAGGTACTATCTATCGTATAACATTGTTGTTGTTTTAATCCAGCCTTTTCGCCTGATTTGAATTTATCGTCAATAATCCAGTCAATAAAGCATTTGACTCGGAAAAAATTTCGGGAAAGCTGGATTTTGGTATATAACTTCCTCGTGGTGTTCTTAAGAAACTGTCAAAAGTCCCCATCCATATGAGCGGGGGGTTGAAGGCTCCCCAAAATGGTTTTTCAGGAATAACTCCCAAATGTGTTAAATACTAATTTGTTAAAAACTAATCACAAAAATGCACAATTTTGAAATTAAGTCGCCCAACTACATAGAAAAGTAAAACCCTTAACTCTTGTGATTAATTTATTTCAAAAACGGTTATTTGTATGAAAAAAAAGTATGTTAATCTTTTTTGTATGAAATATTTCAGGCTACAAATTAGTATTTGACACTTTTTTTGTACAACTTACCATTTGGGAGTTATCCCTCAAAAACCATTTTTGGGGGCCTTCAACACCCCGTAAAATTGTTAGCGGCGCTCATATCGATGGGTACTTTTGACAGTTTTTTAAGAACACCATGAGGAAGCTAAATACCAAAATCCAGCTTTGCGCGGATAAGTTCCGAATTTGGCTGTTTTGGCTTCATTGACTGGACTACAATGCAGACCATAATTTACAGTTTCGACCTAATTCAAATTTAATTATGTAATTGGAAAGCCCTGCGACGGGCAAAGCCAACAAAATTACCCATTTTTTCTGTTGAACTATAGCTATCTACCCCCTTAAATTATAAAAATATGTAATATTATTAAAAATAATAACTGGACTGGTATAACGTAGAGAAAGTAAAAGTACACAAAAATTTTAAAACAGAAGATATCCTCGTTGTTTTGAAAAATCACCAAGTTAATTTTTCAAATTTTGAAAAAAATTGTGCTTATTATGGATTTTTTACTGACAAGAACTTGATAATTATTGTTGAGTTTGAGTTAATTTGTATTTAGAATGAAAGCAACATAAGAGTTGGTAACCTTTTACAAAAATTTAATCTTGATATTATTTTAATAACTAATAATAGGTACGACACTATTATTTAGGAGAGATATCTCAGTTTCGGACGATGTTTTCATAGAACGACCACGATATAAAGCATGAATTAAGAGAATATTTTTAAATTTGTACCTAGGAAAAAAGTGGGTGGAGTTTGTTCATGGTGTCAACATAGGTAAGTGTAATAACTACGCTAGTGAACATTTGTTTTTGTTTATTTATAGGAAAAAAAATAAATGTGCATCAAAATGCATCGATTTTGCAATGCATTTAGAAAAAAAAACTGACTTGTTGATAATAACCTAATAACAATAAGAATCCATTACGCGCAAATTAAAACATACATTCTTATATAGGTGTATACCTTCCTAAATCTATATTGTATTTTTGTTTTATCTAGGTACTTTTTTGTTTTTACGTTACTTTTTTGTTTAATTTTGTTTTTATTGCTATCCTTTTTTGTGTCTGTTTCTATTTGCAAATCCAATATCAGGTGCATTGGAAGAACGAACGAGAAACCATTGCGAGCCTACTTAATTTTGAGTCATTTTCTTGTTATATCGTTGTCTTTCATCTATGACTCAGTTTTACTCTCACCAAATGCAGTGGGGGAATCAGAATTTAATATGTGCGCAGCATCATAAAAGCAGTAGAAGAAAAAACGACAAAAAAAAAACAGACATCGACGCTAAAGCAGTAATGTGTGGTGAGGCGAGGACGACCTAGAAAAAATATTTATTTTTTTTTTCAGATACATACACAATTTTTAGTTCTCCTTTGATACTCTAATTCGTCGTCGGTTTCTGTATACCAAAGACGACGATGATGACGAAACCTACGTCATTTGAACGAAATTGTGAAATCGAATGGAGAAGGCGAATGACGAGTATGCTGGGGATTCCCTGTTCTGCTTGTGGATATTATGTTGTTAATAAGCGGCAGCAACAAGGTTTTTGTAAATAATGTATAAATATTTAGAATATTCCTCCAATGGTGTAGTGGAAATTTATTTTATTGGTAAATATATTATGTTCATTATTATAAACATTCATATTTATCCTATTATAGATCATCTACATGAAACATTACCAGGTTGTGTATTGTGATGCTAATCTTTTTGGTTACTCTCCTTTTGAACATTCAAGTAATCAGTTTTTATTCTTTGTAGTAAAAAAAGAAGTACGGTGACACAGTGCAGCCTTGTTTAACCTTATTATAGACTTTAAATTCATCTGATAATCTTTCACTGAGTTTAGTGCATAATAATTTGACAATTTGGACATCAATGCCTAAGATGATTCTTAGATGAATTCTTTGAAGCATTAATGTACATATGTGGTAAGGTGATCCACTTATCCCTTCCAGTTCGGTTATAAAGCACCCAAAACATCGTATCATCGCCAGAGTGGTTACTCTATTAAATAACCATTTAAATTAGTTGACAGCGAAGGTTTTGTTATAGCTCCGAATGTTGTGTTAGTTTGAAAGAGCTTATAGGTACCTTCTTATTGTTTTTTTGTGTAGGTACTTAATATGATCGTAGGTCTAAAAGTTTTTATATTGAGGGAGTCACCATTATTATGCCGACAGTACTGAAAATAATTTTTTTCCGCAAACGATTTTCAATGTTTATTGTAAATCTTATTAGGAAGATTTATAGGTATTTAAAATACAAATCGATAAGAGTTTTTGGAATTTGAAAAAATTAGCCGTGTCATTAGGACGTGTCAAACGTTTTAAAATCAAACATTATTTGTATTCTCCTTTGGGTACATTTTTGTCAACACCCTTTGCGCAATTTAAATTACACATTATTTTACAATAGGCATTCCTTTATTAATGCTTCGACAGCTCTGTCACAGCTTGTGGATAGGATCCTATAATTTATTGGCCGAACCTAGGTTTTTGTTAATTCGAGGGTTTACATTGAAATATCAACGGTTAAAGTGTAGGAATTCGTAAGTCGAAAAATCTCAAAAAAAATATTATGAATGCAAACAAATCAGCAGAATCATAGCCACCTTTTGACATTTTCAACGTAACGATGTTTCACTAAACATTTTACAGAAAGATATAAAAGGTTCGGCACTTTCACCATCGATATGTATTTTGACAAAGGAGGTTCGGCACTTTAACCATAGATATGTATTTTCTCAAGCTTAGATAGCTACATGTTTTTGTAAAAAAATAATTAACGAAAGAAGTCTTTTTTATATGAAAATAAACAAACGGAACATGAATGACTTTAAAGAAAGAAAATTATCTTGATTCATTTCCTTTTTATCATTTGTTTCCCTTCGAATTTTCATCATCATCGATTTTTTACAAAACCAGAAAAAAACGATTCTCAACATCGTCGACTCGGCCCAATCCTCACAATAGATAAATATGATTTCGATTTGTGAAGGATTGTATCTACATACATATGTAGGTATGTAGGTAGCTGGGCTCCACTATTGCCTCGCAAAATGTTATCACAACAGAGGTAATACGAAGAATCACTCTTGCCAATTGCTGTTTCTTCAAGCTTAGAAGACATTTTTGTAATAAGGCTCTCTCAAAGAAAAAGGACTTGTTCATTTTGGTTCAAATGAATGACGATAATATGGCTGCGATATTTCTAAACATCTAAACCTGATAGACTAGAGAGCAAGAACAAAAGTTAGATGGCGCACACAAATGCAGATCGATCCCAACCAACTTGATGTGCTTAACTGGACGCAGCTAGCTAGGGACCAGCATGGTTGGAGTGGCTTACCTAGACTGTAAGAGCCTTCTATATTAATTAATGTAAGGAACTTAATTAACTTTTACATATTTAAACAATATTTTGGCTAATTAATACTAATCCAACTTAAATTTATAGGTGCGTTCATTTACTTTGAAACTCTGTGCATTTGGGTGAATTTCTACAAGTTTTTTTTATATATGAACTTTGACAGACTTTTGTGTAGAAGTTCACACAAATGCACAGAATTTCAAAATGAAGGAACTAGGTTTATTACTAGCAAGTAGGTCTCTGCAATCCAATATTACATTCAATATAGGCAGAGGGAACCAGAATTCGTTGATTTTAGCCAAAGTTTGAGAGCATTAACATGAAAATAAGGTTTTTATTAGGTAACTGTAGGTGCGTTTCTTTAATACTTTGAAACTCTGTGATTTTCTGTTTAAAACTACATATTTTATTTTATTTTTATACCTATGAACTATGACAGACTTTTGATTTGACTTTTGATGGAAGTGTTATCTTTTCCTTTCACGAGAAATGGGTAAAGCAAAAAGAGAGCACTGCACTGCGAATTACTGCGGATCCAATATTACGGATTCCATAATCGACATAATAATGTAATGAGAAATGTTTGAACATATTGGTTTGAACACAGTAACCGCGAAAACAGTACCTACACAAGTCTACAAATATGTATGTGGACCGCAATACCTTGAACTCGTAAGATAAAAAATATCAAATCGTACCAAATTAAACTGGTTAAAGGATATTTTGAATAATTAAATAAAACAAAGAAAAGAGAATAGATATGAAGGTTCATAGTTCATAGCTTACTTCGTTAGGCCCGGAGGTCCGAGAAGTGAGAACGCGAGTCCCTGCCTCGGATTTATTATATTTCAGCAGTTACCTAAACAAAAGTGAAAGCAATAATTATTATGTGATACAGGTACCTACAATATGTTTCCAAAGTGCTTTTAAGTGCGGAATAAACTAAACAATTGCGCTGAAATCTTAAATTTAAATAAACAAAACATTTTCACTCAGTTTAAATTTATTAAGAAATTTAATTCAAAACTTTTAAGTCTTAGCTATTTTGATAATGCCGCAGGTAGGAACATTTTGTTTAACCATTTTGTATAACTCCTCTAGGTAGGTAGATAGGTATTAAAAATGTTTATTGACGTTTTTGTGTTTATTTAACCGTTTTAAAATTTATTTTTTTACTACGTAGGTACCTACATAAACATGTATGAATGTACATTATGTAATTTCTAAACGTTGATAAAAAATTGAGATTCGATTAAAATCTTAGTTAGATTTAAGTAAATAGGGATGTTATAAAAGTTATTAGTTAACTTGTTGCTTGAACAGTCTCCTAGCCAGATCGATGAAGGAACATTAAAAACGTTTGAATTCTTATTTTATTACTGAGGAATAATTATTATCTAGTTGGTATGCGATTTTTCTATACACACTCGAAAAATTAGCGTCTTTTTTTAATAATTAGGTAGGTATAAACTTTCTCTTTTGGAGTAAATATAGGTACACAAAAAGTTGTAAGGCTGCAATTATGTACATAAATATTATGTAGGAATGTACATTGTACATAACTGCATATTGCAGCACCCATGAAAATGTGTCTTAAAAAAACTGTTTTCTTTTAAGCCTTTTCTAGTTGTTAATATTTAAGGAAAGTAAACATTATTAAGAGAGGTGTGCAATTTCCATTGGTGTATATTTTTTTTTTATTTGTTCAGGCAACAAAAGAATTTAAAATTATTGATTCCGCCAAAAAACTACCTATAAACTTTAACCAATTCATCAAATAAGGTCAAATTGGAATTGGCAAAGCCAACGATAACAAATACGACGACAACTACTTTCGAAACTCATAAAATAAAAATTGCGCGCGAAATGTTTCTGCCATAACCGGAATTTTTCATTTTGTTACTCGATTTTTTTTAGTACTTGTTTCATTTATATATTTATATATTATAATAACAATAAGCCGGTGAAAATGTTTCTTTTTTGCAGTTTATATTTTAGAACGTGTATATTATGTTGTTTTGCAAATATCTACAATACAAGGCAGACACAGAAAACAGGAAAACTTTTTTTTACCAAATTATCTTTAGTTCTTCTTCAGTCTCCACCAAAGAACGGCAATGCCAAGAAATTAAAGAAGGACCGATGACATTTATGTATAAGATGGAAAGAGATGAAATCTAATTTATTCACCATATCAAGGGGAAAGCAAGACAAAAGTGGTCTTCACCAAATGCGACGTTGACAATTTTCTTTTCAGCACAACACACATTCCATTCCCATTGATTGAAAAGATGGAATAACGCAAAATACATGATCATGTTTTACTGTAGAAAGGGGTTGTGGGGAGGTTAAAAAAAACACTATTGTTTTTTGTTTGCTCTCAGAAAAGCAAATTAACAATATTTATTTGAAATAAACAAATTTACATATAAATTGAAAAACTCATACAAGTTTTCTCGGAGGGGATACCCACCAGCTGAAAATCATTCTGGAAAAACAAGATGCACAGCGGAGCACCTCCTTGTCGGTTGTGGTCGTGGTCGCAGTCGCACACAAAACACTTTTGACTCTTTTTAATAAACCAACACCACTATACACGTGTGTTACCCTTATTTCCTTTTCATTTGCATTTCACGTCTCATCTCTGTCTGGCGCACAGCAATAAACACAAAATGCACATACAAAACCAATAATGGTGGAGCGAGTAGAGAGATTGAAGGATAGAGTACAGTAATCAAGAAATGACTGAAGAAAATTTTCTTCTTTTCCTCGCACTTTTTTCGAACAGACTTTTTGCGCACAAAACAAAACCAAATTCGCCAAATTTAAGCAAAACACATTCTGCAGCATCTAAAGTTTGTTTTTTTGTTAGATTTTTCACAATTTTTCCGCTAGTAATTGGTTTATTTTTAATTAGAAAATGCGCTAAAGTAAGAGCGAGATTTTTTGCTTTCCCGACAAACCTCGACGATAGATGATTTTTCTTCCCTTCATCGTTCTTCCTTTCGTTCATCAACCCAAATATGGCGGTCAACTTAACGAAACTCTATTGGGCTAGAAAAAGACATCATACTTTGTAAAATTACAGTAATTAATAGCTCCATCTCTGTCACCGTAGCCATGGCCGTAGCCTTTCGCCGTACCTCAAAAAATAACGATGGGTGACGGCGACAGACAAAATTATTGACAAACGCGGCGAGACTAACAAAAAAGGAAGTGCATTCAAAATATAATTGATTTTTCCATTACCTTTAACCTGGATTATGTGTTTGGGTAATATCGTCAATAAATCCAGTCAAAACTACGGCTCCTATTTCCACCGGCTTATTTACTCTTTTCTTCACCACTTCACGTTTAAAATACAAAACAGCAAGAAACACAATTTTTCTATTTCCCTCTCAACCATATCAGTGTGTATTGTATATTTTTGTCCTCTCTTACGCTTTTGAACTTGTCTTTCACGGCGAAGGAGGCGAGATTCCAACGAAAGGCAAAGGAGAAGGGTGAACAGCGGCGAAAAAAAGCGATTTGAAGAAAGGGGCACACAATATTTTTTCGTTTTCTTTTTCTTTCAGCACACGATTTTCAATTGTATTTTTCGTGCTTAAATCACACACAAAACTAATCAACTTTATGAAATTTTCACGCTTCAAACACTTAACTTTAAGTTTTTCATAGATTTATTAATTTTTTCGCGTTTTTTCCGGGAAAAATTACATTAAATCTAGAGGTAACGTGAAGAGACGCGCGTATCCCGTGAACTAGCAAGCCGTCAAATACATCCGCGCACACAAACGCACAGCAAAGCACACACTCAAAACCCAGCGCGATAAAATGTATATGAAAATGCGGTAGACCGACAAGGATAGACTGAATGGCCGTACTCTTTTTTTTTCGTTCACTCTCAAATCACGACCAGTCAGTGTGGAGGTGACAAAATGGCTGATTAGTGATTTTTCAGAAGTTTTCCGATCGAGCTAGGTGTGTGATTTGCCAATAAATTGCGGATGAGAATTTCCTCAGTGGAAAATCCTGCAAAATGATTATAATTAATGTTTCTACTTATATTCATGTATATTAAAATTGGATCTGTGGTGCTAAAAAAATTAATAATTTTTGTATTTGTAAAGATATAATGCCAGCATACATTTCAAGGCTTCCACCATATTGGATTGGAATTGGAAAATTGGCAGACCGATATATTTGTTCACAGTATACATAGCTTGCTTACTGCTTTTCTCATGAGGTGCACATTTTACTTTTTTTTGTTTTTCTAGTTTTTCATTAAAAGTATTAAATAATCTCTCCACATTATGGGATTTTGTCTTGTATTGTAGGATTAATTTCGTTATTTTTCTTTCTCTGCGTGTTAAATTGTTTTCACCATAATTTTTTTTCGAACAGAAAGCGTTTACTTTTCCACAAAAAATCGTTTCGCTGGAGTAGTAAATGTATTGGTGGGCACGTAACAGAAAGTAGTCTGGCTGTAGATAACGACGGCGAAAAAAGGGGATGCGATGATGAGCGTTATAAATAATGAACGAAATATAGGGGAGTGTTCATAAAATATATCACGTAGTGCCGGTCTGAATTGACGTTTTATGTGACTATTTTCGTTAATTATAAGAGGCTTGTTTTTTTCCAAACGATTCGGGGCTAAATAATTTACATATTAAATGCAACAACAGCTGTGTTTTTTTGCAAGCCCGGGGGGAATTGGATGAAAAAAACGACGTGCATGCTAAACAATTAACATGTTAAATGCAACAACAACTAATCCCGGAGAATTCTCGGGGCTTAACTTAAGCGCACCGAAAAACTGTGTTACCGGCATGAATTGCATACATGTTATCGATAGTTTGTATGAAAACTCCATGTTTTTTACTGTCATGGCGTCGCTAATCCCCGCTGTCGTTTTTTTCAACCAATTCCCCCCGGGCTTGCAAAAAAACACGCCTAACAACTAACCCCCAATGGGATTAGCTAAACCCAGATAATTTACTGGGCTTAACTTTAGCACGGAGAAAAACTATTACTGGCAGGAATTACATACTTGTTATCGATAGTTTGTATGGAAACTTCATTTTTTTTCTGTAATGACGTCGCTAATCCCCGATATCGTTCTTTTAATCACTTACATCCTTATTTATTAGAATTCGCTAAACACCTCTAAGCGGCTGAATAGTTATGTAATGCATAAGCATTTATGTAGCCACTATTCAACGCAACATAAATCTATTACGTTTTACTTCCAAAACTGACAAACCAAGCTGTTCATAAAAAAATACAATTCTGTTGCGCAGCCGAATGGATTCTTTTATTTTCTCCTAATATTATTATTCAGATTATTGTTAATTGTGTGGTTTTTGTGTTGTTTGTCAATACAGTAATATATTTTGGAATAAAAAACTCATTTTTATTGATTCATTAGAAGATTTGTGTTTTCTTCACTCTACAAGGTGGTGTTTTTATTAAAAAGAAAATATATCTATTAGGGTGGCTCTTTTGTTCGCAATGTCTAAAATTATTCTTAGTGCCTGTTTACATAGGCATTTTACTGAAAGGCGCAACCAGTGAGACAGGTAGATTTATGTGTGCGTAGAAACGAGAAGGATAAATTCCATCCCAAAATTCTTCTCGTTTCTACGCACATAAAATCTACCTGTCTCACTGGATGCGCCCTTCAGTAAAATGCCTATGTAAACAGGCACTTAGTCCTTTCCTGAAAGTGATAAAAAATCTCCAAATTTCGCACATTTTAAGTAAATTTGGCACACATTTGGAGTTCTATTAAGAGTACAAAAATTGTATTCCTCGAAGAGGTAGTATCCAATAAAAAAACGTTTCTATTTTTTACTTTTAAGGTGAAAAAAGGCTGGGATTCAATCCGTATAATTATTTTTCGATGTTACTAAGTTGGCCGCTTTAAAAAAAAATGCACAACGTATTTTTATGTACATTGTACAGGTGCATAATAATCATTTTTAGGGGAGGACAAAAAAGAAATTCAAACATTGCCAAAATAAGTTTCAATGAAAGCTATAACTAGTCCTTAAGGGGCCAGTTTTAGCTTTCATTAAACATTCAAACTGAAAATAAATTAAAATTTTCAATGATGAGTTTCAATAAAAGCTATAACTGGCCCCTAAGATATGAATAGGCGTGTTATTTTGCAAGCCCGTGGGGAATTGGACGAAATAAACGATTCGGGGCTAAATAAACTTCTTACTACTACGTGTTTTCAAGATTTAACACAACACCGCATTTAGTTTTTATATTTAAATAAAGTATAGCAAATGCACTATATTTATTTTTATTTCACTTTTGTATATATAATTTTAATAAGTTTTTTGCGCCCCAGCATTTAGCTCTAATCTAACTGCATGCCGATCATGTGTCAATGCATTTGTATTTGTATAACTCACACTTTGTTGAAAAAAGCCTCACAGCGGATGCGTTCATTGAAAATGGTTACTTACCAAAACCAATATTAGGCATGTTTTTTTGCTAGCCCCGGGGGAATTGGTTGAAAAAAACGACAGCGGGGATTAGCGACGCCATGACAGTAAAAAACATGGAGTTTTCATACAAACTATCGATAACATGTATGTAATTCATGCCGGTAACACAGTTTTTCTGTGCGCTTAAGTTATGACTCCAAGAATTCTCTGGGATTAGTTGTTGTTGCATTTAACATGTTAATTGTTCAGCACCGACGAATGTAGTTAAGCCTTAAGCCGTGTTTTTTTCCAAGCCCGAAGGAAATTGGAATTTGAATATCTTTCAACCAGTTCCCTTCGGGGTTGGAAAAAAAACACACCCATAGAGCACAGTACACAAATCAAAGGTTGGAAGTGTCAGAAAATTAAAAATGGCTGTTCCAGTGCCCACAGGAACTCAGCACGCATCATTATTAACAACAACAAAATATTGAAATTAGACAAGTAAAGGGACACTGGATCCACCATTTTACCACCATAATACCTCAATTTTGACAGATGCGCAGAACTGAACAAAATGAAAACGCTAATGATATTACCTTTAATATGTGTACTGTGCCTGTAGAGTATATACCATTATGGTCCATTTTACTTAAATATTTAAGTCGTCTCTAAATTTTGTTATTGGTAGGGCCCAATGACTAAGGCATTGACTTACTATATGTGGACTGCCAGGAGCCAACTTCACGATGGTTCCACCTATAACCAAACGCCACTAGCTCTTACGTTTATAAGCGGAAAACACAGTGAAACATTTTTGACATTTTGTGCTGTTTTGTTATTTTTTTCTTTCATTCGTGTTTTTGTTTTTTTTTACTAATTTTAGAACAATTATCAATTTTTTTAAATTTCGGAAATCAACTAAATCGTTTTATTTAGAAAAGTAGACTTAAAAAGGGTATTCATGCAACGTCGGAAAAGCATCGTAAACGTGGTAAACGTTTAAAAGTTTACGACGTCGTAAACGAACTGTCAAAATTTGTATGGGAAATCTTTGCACACAAATCTTAAACTTTAAGACACAAATTTGTGTCTTAAACGAAGATGGTAAACATCGTAAACATGGTAAACTCTCGTAACCTTAGAAGAAGAAATAGAGGAACGGGCATATCGAAGAAAAATGAGGTTTATTAAAAATAGTGTGAATTACACAGACACAATTGCATTCACACATGCATTTATATGTTGATCACAAAAATAAAAATACATACATTTTTGCCAAATAACTCAAGAATTAATAGTTCATTGAAAGCAATTTGTTCATACAATTGTATAAATTTACTTTTTTGGCTTATTTTGTGCATTTTTAAATTGAGGATGACAAATTTTTCGAATGTTAAAATTAAATTAAATGTTTTAAGCTATTTGACGTTTAACGAACAGCTGATTTCTTTACCATATCGTTAACCACATTTACTCAAAATGTTTTTTGGTGACTTCATGAAATGTGTGTCGGAAACTGTACGATTTTACGATATCGTAAAGTTTAAGACGTTGCATGAATACCCTTAATATATGTATATAGAAAATCGACCTACTTGAAGTGCGACAACGAGAACGAAAATTTTTGTTCGAACACCAACAATGAAGATTTGGTACATAAGCCCGTGGATAGGGTTCAAATAAATGCACTGGAATTCAATGATCTGCTCAATGAAACACCTCCGAATCACCCAGATCATCAGGCCTTGCGACAGGCCAAAAAGACGAAACATGCTTCTTAAAGCAAATTAATATGGCTATAATCAGCGACTTCCCTTGGAATCAAATAAAAACCTTCAAAGAATTGTTAAGAACTCTTTCATCGTAGAACTAGTCGATGGTCATCGAAAATTACGACATCTCTTCCTCTTTTAACGATGCGATTCCATGTGCCAAACACAAGGGATCTGGTCATGATCGACTGAAATGCTGTTTATTCCTTTTAAAGATGTGGCCACATATGAAGAAGATGCGTCCAGTGATTTCAAAGAATCGTCACCAGTATATATTATGCAATTTAAAACACAAGTATATGTACGGTGCGTGATTAAATTCAGCTCGAGGAGAAACAAAATGTCAAGGGCAAATGGAATGCAAAAATGGCCAATGGGAGTTCTAGGGTTTCTATGGACAATGAAGGAGCTATGTTCTTAAGTTTCAAGAAAAAATCCAGATGGTTTGTAAATCACTTAAAAAAATAATCAAAGTTAATAAGTTTTTTTTTTGTGCCTTTTCGTCGCAGTCGTATAATGCGTGGCCTTTTGCTGAAATCCAGTAAACCTAAAACACCGATGCAAAACTTTCACTTCTCGCAACAATTCAATCAAACTTTGTAATTCCAGAGCTTCCAGCTGTTGCCGAGTTTTCGTCTGGAGAGACGATGGGACACTCAGCTGATCGTCTTGCCGCTTCATTCCAAGTGAGTCGCAAAGAACAAGACGACTATGCTTTAAGAACACATACTTTGGCTAAAGAAGCAGAACAGAAAGGTTACTTTACCGATATGGTTCCATTCAAAGTATCTGTTGTTGACCAGACAGTTGACAATTGGACAATGGCATTCGTGTCTCGTCAACAGAGGCCTTGGTTAAATTGAAACAAGCTTTTATTAACCCTCATGGAACAATTACAGCCAACTGTTCTTTCTTGACTGAACTTCTTCTTTAGTGATGACTGAAGAAAAGGCCAAACAACTTGGACTCAAACCAAAAGCATATTTAAGGAATTTCTTGTACGCCTCGCAAGACCCCGTTGACCAAATTCTTCTCGGACCAGCCTATATGGTATACCAAAACTTCTTAAAAAAGGGATTGACTTTGAAAGAAATTGACTCATCGGAAATTCACGAGGCCTTTGCTGGACAAATTGTTGCCAATCTTAAAGCACTCCACTCAGATTGATTCTGCAAAACTCACCTGGGAATGAATGAAAAATTCGGAGCAAAGACAAAAATCAACCAGCATACCTATAATATACATACATACCTACATAGGTTTTTTGTTCATTCATAAACATTTTTTAAAATTAAATTTGTATTTTATATTAAATCGACTTTTTGTAAATAAAATAAAAATTTAGATTATTTTTAAACCAATTGTTTATATTTAAATTAATAAATAGAGTATTTATTTAAAAAAGACCCTTTTAAAAATTTATGACCCTTTACCTTTCTTTTTTAAAATAAATTCCAAGACTGGGTTACACCAACTTGCTCTTATGTGTGGATTTAAAGTCTGAATAAATAATAATATTTAAGAAAAAGTATTAGTATTAATGGCGAGAATCAGCAGCATGTTTTCGGATCATGAAACGTGAACCCGATAAAGAGCAGGTTCATGTGTTGTTGTTTTTATATATGTTATTTAATGAGCCACATAGATCAATTCTGATAATAAAAAACGGCTAATATCGAATTAGAGATTCGCAGTTTTTATTTGCGATAAATGTTTTTCTCTTTAGTTGAGTATTTTAGAGACAAGCGAATAATATTGGGATATAATGTGGCAGCGGCAGCTGACATTTAATTTGCAGTTACAACAGTGGGCAACATTGAACCCCAATAACTCTCCAAAATCACTAGGCCTAGTATTTCTCCTTTCGCTTTTGGTACACCGACGTCGTTTTGCAATTCCTTTTTCGCAAAGATCTCCAGTTCATAGCCAAAGATCTCCCTGACTATTGAGCATTTTTTGGTAATCTATTTCTTTAGTAAAACTATGATCCTCAATTCCATTTTGCTTTCAAGAATTCCATGTATGCCACTAGGAATGCCTGACCAATTGATTGTGCTATAAATTGTGCTTCGTCGCTCTCGAATACATGACATATCATTTTCGGTGTTTGATTTGGTTTAGGGCCTTCATCAGTATCTGCTGGCACAAATCTGCGTCGTGCCATAAAAACTACAAAATCATAAATATCAGCGATGTAGGAGATTGTACGAAGAGTATGATCCATCATGATCTCTTTGAGATCATCGTTTCGTTTGGAACCATTATTTTATCGGTTGATATAAATAAATCAACCTCGGTGGATGGTTGACTTTCAACCATAAAAATTAATAAATTGCATTGAATCTTGATTGCTTTGATTTTGAATAAACAATTAGGTTTTAAGGTGTAGTATTGAACGTACTTACCAAAGCCTATTGGTATGCATGCAAACAAAGAGTGGGAGTGTGATTAGTAAGTTTTTCTTTGATCGGTGATGATGATTATGTGATTTATGAGAATATCAAAAGCAAAATGGTTATAAACCTACCTTAATCCTCGAAACAGCTTCTTCGGCCTGCATCATCCGAGTAGATTTCGTTCGTTGTCCTTGGTACACTAGCTGCGTCGAACCCAAATACCTTGCTCGAAATAAAACCCCTTCGATAAGTACTGCCGGATCAAGTAAAGCTGTAATGGGGATAAAGCAATATATTAAATTCATATTACTTACTTCGGGAAATTCTTAAAAAAATAATTTCTATAAAAATGGCGAGGAGGTTAGACCCTGTTTAGATTGGGTAGATTGAGTCCAGACTGGTAAGTGCCATAGTGTTTACATTTGAAACTTTGAGTTGCCTCAAAATACATTGAAACAACAACAATTTCAACATTTCACACATTGAAACAACAACAAAGCAGACTCATGAGTCCGGATTTTATGTTTTCTTCGTGCCTCACGAGATTCCTCACCCCACACTTCTCTTGCCTACGAACTGCCGTGATACCGGCCTCAATCTTCCCAATCTAAACAGCGTCTAATGTTTAGAATGGATGTTAGTCCCCTATTACACGATGATTCTTTGCGTCTGACTCTTTTCGAACACAACGAGTGCGAAAGAGAAAAAAGATGAGACGGAAGACCAGTTGCCCTGTGAGTCGTGGGCCAAGTTTTCCGAGACTCTTTTTGACGTTTCTTTTTATATCACTTTATTTTGATGATTTTCAAAGGGAAGTTCGAAAAAGAGTCAGGCGCAAAGAATCATCGTGTAATAGCGTGCTATTCACAGGATGATTTTCAAAGAGAAATTCGAAAAAAGAGTCAGACGCAAAGAATCATCGTGTAATAGGGGACTTATCATCTCCATCAAAGTCAATGAGAGATGAATGGATTCAGTCCGAACGTTTATTTTTATTTTATTTAAAATTTGAAAAATCAGGATACCATGAAAACTTCTAGCTGTTTCTTTAGATTTAACAAAAAAATAGTACTTTTAAATTAAAAACAAAAAATATAGCAAACAAATGACAAATGTCAAAATGCACATTTGAATATACATACAGAAACAGGTGGCTCTGTTTTGTAACATATGTCAGTAGTTTCTTTGTTACCACAACCTTTTTTTAACAAAGAAACTACTGACATCTGTTATATAAACAGTGAAAATAATTACTTCTGTTTCCCGTGTTTCTACGCAAGGGTTTTTGTATGAAAATGAAACTCAACTAGCAGTCCTTATATAATAGGTCAATGGACTAAAGGTAGAACCGCAGTAGGCGGAACTGCACTTCAGCGACACCGTGGGCACTTTCGCACCAAACTGAACGAAACTTCACGTCGCGACACAGTTGGTCAGATTACCAACTTTGTCGCATAGTGTCGCGCCGTGAAGTGCAGTTGTCGCTTAGTGCGATATAGCTCATACAATTTCCTACAAATAAGTCGTGAAGTTCAGTTCCGCTGAAATGCAGTTCCGCCGAGTGTGGTCCTAGCTTAATGGACAACTGCAGTCCAAATATGTTCTTAAAGCCCTTCCACACTATCCCACTGAGTATTAATACAAAGTGGAAAAGAATTCCATGCTACTGCCAAATTTGTGAGAGAGAAATTTGTTTTCATTTTTTGACCACACACAACAGTTTAATTTAACCTCAATAAAAATGTGATGAAATGTGTGACAGAATTAGAACCAATTCTAAAAATTCTCATGTATTAACACATGTCAAATCGTGTAGGCTGGGAATATCATATTTTGTTTCCACACTATTATACATGATTTGTTTCACACTTTTTTGACATGTATGTATACTCAGTGGGATAATGTGGAAGGGCTTTAAGGAAATATAAAAAAAATCGACTATCTGTGTATGAGTCGACACAGTCTATTGCAACTCAATAGCAAGTACTCTCTCATTTTAGCTCCAAAAAGAAATAAATAGGGGTATTCCCGATCCGATGCAAACTGGTCTTGCATCATTGCAAAAGTGCAAAGTTTTTTTTTACAATGGGGTTAGGGTGTAGCAATTTTACACTTTTGCAATGTTACAAGACCAGTTGCATCGGTACGGGAATACCCCTAATGGGGTTAGGGTATAGCAATTTTACACTTTTGCATTTTTGCAATGATACAAGACCAGTTGCATCGGATCGGGAATACCCCTATTGTAAAAAAAAACTTTGCACTTTTGCAATGATGCAAGACCAGTTTGCATTGGATCGGGAATACCCCTAATATCTCCGGGAACTGTTTCCTTGGTGAAAGGGGGCCCCCCAGTTGCACGTTCAGTCCGATATTATATCTTGAACGCATTCATTTTCAAACATCGAATTCGACCTCGATTTCTTCAGGCCGCCATTTTCTAGTTTTGTACACGTTCGAAATTTTTAACACACATTTTTCTGTCGCAAATTCGGTTTCTTTTTCGGCTATTTATTTCCAAAATACATATATACTTAAATTTATAATAAATTAGCCAATAGTAAACTGAAGCTAATAACAAAGCCAAAACGGATTTCAGCATAAACTTTTTTCCTTCAACCATTATAATCATAAATAAAATACAATGCCCAAAGGTAAATACGTAAACCACAAAGGACGTAGCCGTCACTTTACCAGCCCCGAAGAGCTGCAGCGTGCGGAAGAAGAAGGATCCGAAAAGAGCGAGGAAGAGTCGGAAAACGAATCCGGTTCGGGGTCAGAGGAGTCAAGTTCTTCCGAAGACGAGAATGCCAAAGGCAAGGGAGTATCGAAACTTATTGAAATCGAGAACCCTAACAGAGTACGGAAGAAGGCGATTGTGAAGGTTACTACAGTTAAAGAAACTGCAAAACCAGAATTGACACGTCGCGAACGCGAGGAACTGGAAAAGCAAAAAGCGCGTGCCCATTACCAGAAGATGCACGAACAAGGAAAGACCGCCCAAGCTCGCGCAGATCTAGCGCGATTAGCAATTATCCGTCAGCAGCGAGCTGATGCAGCTGCAAAACGGGGTCCAGCAAAAAAAGCCGATGACCAAAGCCAGCCTGGCACTAGTAAGTCGGACAACTAGTGTTGAATGACAAGCGAGGGAATTCGTGTAATGTAGCCGATGAGCGACAACGACGACCAAGCAGGATTAAATCAACTGAATTCTGATATTTCCTCCAGCTTGAAATAAATATAATTAAACTAATTGTTATTGCTAGAGATAATTTTAGTAAGTTTTAATTCTCTCAAAAAATTTTTGTATTTCCTTTGCAATATTAAAGCAAAAAAATAAGAAATGATCAAGTAAAAGTAAACTCAGTGTGTGACACTAAGTTCCGAAGTATATACATATGACTTTTTATTTAATTTTGGCTAATACTTTGAATTTTCTTTTCACGGGAAGAAATACGAACAACAGGCAAGAAAATGCAACTGATTCCTATCAGTTCTCTATTGTATTGTCCATTCTTCATTATGTATCAAGGGTTTTTTTCTGTCCTTATGCTGCGTTAAAATTTTTTAATTATTCTTTGTGGTGGACACGAAACTCAGCACGTCATGACATTTGGATGTTCTGTACCGCGGATGCTGATTATAGGATCTTCTGATTTGCATTTTACATTTTGTTTGCTAAAAGATTCTGTTTTCGAATACCAAACATTTTACTTACCGTTGGAAATGTTATTAATTGATCCGATATTTACTGTTGAATGTGAGAAAGACTACTTGCTTGCATCTTCGCGAGGCGAATTTGGTATCACTAATCGTTAAATGTTGTGTCCATTTACCTTACCACTCGAGTGTAGTATAGATCTTTAACTTTGTCTTCGATGTAGATCGCATACGTCCAGTTTGTGGTTGTTTCTCTTCCAGATCCGCTCTGACATACGAGATCGATGTCACTATTTTGAAAAATGGAATATTAACAATTTTTCGGAAGGGGGAATTGGCGGTTATCAGCTCTACATGACGCAGCTACCAGATCCGTTTATTCTTTTGCCTTGGTTGTTGTCGCTACTCAGCCTAAGTGATTTTATACACGAGTTCTTCATTTTATCTTGTCTTGTAAAGGTAGCTATCTTATAAAATTTTATATTCATAGAGAAAGTAGCTTTTAACTTTTACTGCAACAGAAAAATTCTTACCATACCAACAAACTCTGAAAAAATGTCATGTTTAATTTCATACCTTCGAATGGTTCAACTCTCCGAAAGTGCGTTTTAAAAAAGGAAAAAAAGTATTTCGATAGTTACATTTATTTATTACAAAATACCCCAAACCTCTTCGAATGCACTGCACAACTTTGAGCAAGCTATTGCCGCAGAGAGGGGGTAATTACTTATAGAAAATAGTCCTTCTGTATAGTCACTCTTTATACTTCCATGAGCAAATGCTCCAACCACCAAGACGATTGGTTCCTCTTCATCTGTAGGTACCAATTCTTTACACGAATTAACTAATTTCCCAGAAAATGACATTGCCAATTTCTTGCAACCAACTGGAAGATGGTCTGTGATGGGATTTTTTATAACTTTCATAAGTTTCACAGATGTATCGTTAGCACGAACCGAGAACTTATGAAGCAGCTGTACCATGAGACCGGCAAACCGTTTAAAAGTTCGTGGTATTCTAGTTTGGGGATTTATTTCGATGAGGACGTTTCGTTCTGTTTTCATATAAACCTGAAGCAAACCAGCACGATTGAGAGGAGAATCAAAAAGCATCAACAGACATTGATGGACAATATCTGGCCGACAGGAGCCCGGATCACGGCTGTTTTTTCTCATTATACCTGCATGGTCATCACAGTTAAGTAACTCAAATGCATTTCCCATCTGAAAAAGACAAACAAATACATAAATCTTCATTTAATATAGGCGTTACCATTTGTAAACTACCTTAACAGTCTCTAGTTGTGCGCCTTCAAGAACGATAATCAAGCGTTTTTCCATGGCTCGAATGTGGCTAGTCACCAAATGTTTTTTTGTTAAATCAAATTCATCGTCATCTTTGTTAGATTGAGCCTTACGTTTTTGGGCCCGACCTTTTCCACCCATTTTATATTTTATTTAAATTTATTTTTATTTCAACAAAAAAGCAAGTAACCGATGCGAAACTCAGGTGTTTTATCAATTTTTGTTTTGACATGTAGTTTCGAAATGAAATTCGTGGAAGCACACGTGCAACAAGCTGATTTCGGGAAAATGAGTTCAAAGAACCAATTTCGGATAAAAACATTAAGCTGGCAACACAATACTGGCTTGCTGGCTTTCGTGCTGGCTATATGAGCTGGAAAATGGCGTCACTGCTGCCTCTCTTGATAGAAGCGCTGCTAGATTTAAAAGTTAGAACCGGAGCTATTTTTCTTCCTTGTTTTGCTGCGGGATTTTAGCAGACGTCAAAAGGTACATGTATATTTTCAAATGTCATTTTTTCTATTTCGTTTTTATTTATTTTCTAAATAGTTTTTTCAACTTTAAGGTAGAACCGCACTAGGCGGAACTGCACTTCAGCGACACCGTGCGCACTTTCGCACGAAACTGAACGAAACTTCACGTCGCGACACAGTTGGTCAGATTACCAACTTTGTCGCATAGTGTCGCGCCATGAAGTGCAGTTGTCGCTTAGTGCGATATAGCTCATACAATTTCCTACAAATAAGTCGTGAAGTTCAGTTCCACTGAAGTGCAGTTCCGCCGAGTGCGGTCCTAGCTTTAAACAAAATTAATTGTGATTTCATTTAAGGTTCCCCCACACCAACACCAATGTTCCGCGGCGACGACGAAAACAACAATAACAACACATGGTTGTCAATGAAAACAACACGTTGTTATGTCGTCGCTACCGAAAATTCGCGTTGGTGTGGGGGAACCCTTATGGCCAGTTGTACAATAGTGGTTCAGCCTCGGTTCAAGATTTTAAGGGCCAGTTGTACAAATATTTAAACCGTGGTTCAGCAATTTTTATCCACCGATTCCGGTGGATTAATTAGTTTCAAAAGTTATTTACTGTTCAAATGTGTGATAATAACCAATTACATACTTGAACCAGCATTGAACCTTAGTTAATCCGCCGAAATCGGTGAGTTAAAATCTTGAACCGACGCTGAACCACTATTGTACAACTGGCCCTTACGAAAATACATGTATTACAAAAACAACACAAGATACAACTTTGTTTTGGATTTGGATTTCCAAATCCGTTTTGAACACACACAGTAGTCGACAGTAGTGTAAAGAAAAAAGACAACGGGTGTATACAAATAAAAAAAAACAAAAGGAAAAAAGAGTTGGGTATATAACAAGTTGTCACTGAGATCCTGGGTTGTTTTATTTACATGATCTGATCTGGATTGGATGTGGGGGAAAATAAAACGCACCTATAATCATCGAGTTAAGCCAAAAAATTCAAACCAGCAAAACATGGTAAATCGGCTGTAAATTCAACCTAAAAAGGATAGAAATACTATAGATAGTTTGGTATCACTAATTTTGTACAAAACTACTGAAGTCTACATAAAAAAATTCAACAAGTTCATTCTGTTCATCCAATCTGAAATGTCAACGCGACTTGGAAAGGAAAAAGTGAAGACTTTTATTGGCCTACAAGAATCGACCCATTCAATTCGTAAATTCGCGAATCGTGCGGATTTCCAAAAGAAACACATTTATTTGTTTCTATCATCAAATCAATTGCGCGTGTGTGCCTAACTGGCATTAGGTATATTTACAAAGAATAAAATATCAGAAAAATTTCCTCATCAGTAACAAATGCAGTGCATAAAATGTAAATAAATCGTACAAAAAAGTTTACCAATTGGATGTTAAATCAAATGAGGAACACCTCGCTGTACCTACATGGCGACGACGCAACGAAAAAAATTTGACCTTCGAATCTAATCGAATCTGGCGTGTCTCTGATGCACATAAGTCGAATGTCATTCTTTTTCTTGTGGCCAAGTTCTTAAACAGCTGCTGGAATCAAAAGTTGAACTACTGAAAAAACTGAAGTTCAATCCTTGTTTCGTTCTGGGTGTAGGCTCTGATTTAAGATATATATATATACATATATTGCTTAATTAGTTTTGCTTTTTCTATTCCTGTATTTTAAAAACGTGGCCTGTCCACCCACGGGTCGAGAATATTTCATTAAAGATAAAAAGAAAATCAGTTTGAAGCAAGTTTAGAAAATTGTAATTGTTTTCCCCATTAGCTGCGGTTCGAAATAGGGTCACTTTAAATTTTATAGCTATCCACTTCACGGATACTTATCATTTTTATTTACTTATTTGTGATTTGTCTTCCCCCAGCACCACTGTCAAAAATAACACATCTACCCAAGGTAAAATATCGGCCAGCGTTGTTGCTGTTAAAAATAGAAATCGTCGTTGCTCCCTCAATATTATTATTGTTATTTTCTAGATAGAACGACGAGAAAAGACAGCAAATAGACAGATTGGCAATAATATCTGTTCAATGCATTCAGTTGTTTTTCAATTTGTTGAAGAAAGTCGCCCAGCAGAACAAGATTAATTTGTTAAAATTGACCGTGTTTTCTGTTTCTCCTGCTAGGAGAGTAATAAAACAAATTATCGATAACGAGTTTGGCTTATTCAATTTTGGAAAAATATCAATGCTTTTTTGCTTGTTTCTCTCTACAGAATACTAATTGCACTCATTCCCCCAAAGAAGTGTAATTAAAAATCGGAAAAAAGTTACTGCTTATTCACAAAATCATTGAAAAAAATTGTACATATTTGCAAATAAACAAGCAGCGTTCAAGATGCGTGTTGTAGCAATGGTTAGTGGTGGCAAGGATAGCTGCTATAATATGATGCAATGTGTTGCAGAGGGACATGAAATTGTTGCACTGGCAAATCTTCATCCAAAGGATAAAGGTAATTTTAACCAAAAAAAGTTTACTTTAATTAAATAAAGTTCATGTTTCTATGCCTCCTCAGATAAATAATTTTAACTCCCAAATGATTATTGTTTATTGTGAATATTTAATTGTACCACTTCTAAATATCTTATATACCTATTTGTTTATCATAAATATTTGTTTAAATTTATTAAAGAAATTTTAATTTTTATAAGGATTGTCTGCTGGTAAGTAGGTATCAGGACTTTAATAATCTTAACTCTAAAGCATGCATTGAAAAAAAAAAAACAAACAAAGGGGTGTAACCCATTTTTTTTGCGATTAGTATATCGATCCAAAATATTGCATTACAAAATATTATGTATATAGCATATTTCAAAAATGTTTGTCACCTTTTTGAAAAAACCACATCATTTTTGTTCCTAAAGGGAAATCCGAAAAAACAGAACCGTTACTAGTTATCTACACCATGACACCTAGTAACGGTTTTTGCCTTGTATTTTTTTGTATTTCTACACACTGGTATGCTATTTAAGAAAATCGTGGCTTTTGAAAACCGTTTTATCTGTAAAGTGATAGAAAACTTTTATTTATATAAGATTCATTTTATGGAAATATGTAGTAAGAAATAATTATCACATGATAAAATAAGACTTCAGATAAATTTAAGAATTTGAAATGAGTTGAGAAGCTTTATCTAAATCAGAACCTACATACTTATGTATGCATGTATGGAAAAGTCAACAAACTAAAGGTACGTTTCTTTTTTCATTCAAAAGCAATTACTTAATTCTCCACGTTTTGAAAAACAATTATCTTCTTTTATTTGCTTATTCTTATAAAATAAACATCGAATTGGCCCAAAATCAAATCAAATATTTATAGACTTCCATTTACTTCTGCCTTCACATCCTCAAACAATATACAATCACATAACAAAATTTCGTTTTAAAGATAAATTTCCACAAAAATCTTTGCTGGAACATTGTGATTACGTACTGCTACATTATTATGTAGTTGAATGTTTAAGTAGACCATTATAAATTACCCTGTATTTTTCTTACACCCACAGATGAGCTCGATAGTTTTATGTACCAAACTGTAGGTCACATGGGCATCGAAATACTTGCCAAAGCAATGGGACTACCTTTGTATCGACGCGAAACAAAAGGCAAGAGTACACAAACCGGCAAATACTATGTACCCACCGATGATGATGAGGTTGAAGATCTCTACACTTTATTGGAGGAGACAAAGGTAAGTCGTTAAAGAGGAAACACATTCAATTATAAAAATCATGTGCTAGGAAATTTAAAAGTAATGTTATTTAGTAAATGACTCATTTAAAAATGAGATTAAAAAAGAACAAATCATCAGTACTCAAACTTAAGCTTTAAATGTGTTGTTATTGATCAAACAATATGTTTTAAATTTGATTAGTTTTACTTTAACTTCTTTGGGCGGGCGAATTTTGTATGATGAGATAAGATGTGATGATAAATAGTCAATTTTGCATGAGTGATTACTGCATTTTTCTTTGTGACCGACTAAAACTAAATGATTAACATGGTTTTATAAACTATTAAAAATCAATCAAAAATTAGATACATAAAATCGATGGACGCAAAATATGACAATAATAACAAACAAATAGTAATAACTAGGAGGTTAGCAATTAGAAAAATCTTTAAATGTATTAATGTTCTTCGAAAACTATCTTAATACCAAAATAAACATAATTTGCTTAAAGGTTTATAATGAACAGGGCAAGATCCAAAATTGTAATCATCCCAAATAGTCAGTTTCATATTGCTTTAAAAGCTTGGGGTCTGGCATGTAACTTTGATACAATCGAGCAAAGTCAGTTCCTAATTTAACTCATTCGACTGTTTTCGATTATATTGAACAAAATTAGGAACTGCCTATGCTCGATTGTATCAATTTATATGCTTACACCCCTGGACAAAAGTTTAACTTATTTTTAAATTTGAGTATGTACATATATCTATTTTCACAACTTTTGATTCTTTTTAATATCGGAACAAATTTTGAACTAAGAAATCATTTCCTAGTGCTAATTTCATAAATAAATAAATAAGTTTTCAAACTTTTGATTCTTTTTAATATTCCATTCTGGTTCGGATCTAGCGGAAAATAAAACACAGCTAATATTATGTAGATTCAACAAAAGTGGAATTCGTGGCTTTTGTTTTATTTAAAAAATTTTTTTTTACAGAAAGAGCTTAACGTTGAAGCAGTTGCTGTGGGGGCCATTCTATCTGACTATCAACGAGTGCGGGTAGAAAATGTATGCAGCCGCTTGAATCTAGTGTCGTTAGCTTATTTATGGAGGAGAGACCAGACTGAACTTCTACAAGAAATGATCGATTGTCATGTTCATGCAATAATAATAAAGGTTTGTTCAAAATTCAGTCTAATCAATTATATATTTTGTATTTAAAAATCTTTAACTGGTATTTTTGTTTTTAATATTTGATGTGATTCGTGGTGACGAAGTGAGAAAACTCATCAACTTTCAATAATACACATAGATTTAGCTTCACAGAATGGCTTAGTTTTTCTTACATTATATTTTTTTACGTATTCTCTTTTTTGTAATGTAATGAAATGTAGGTAGCAGCATTGGGTCTAGTCCCCGATCGTCATTTGGGAAAATCTCTACGTGAAATTCAACCTCATTTAGTTAAAATGCGAGATAAATACGGACTTAATGTGTGCGGTGAGGGTGGCGAGTACGAAACTTTTACTTTGGACTGTCCACTTTTTAAGGAGAAAATATTCGTGTATGTATACAAGTATTGCTTTTGTTTTTGTTTGATTAATTTCTATTTTATAAATTTGAAGTGAGGATGTCCAAACTATAATTAGTTCTAATGATCCTGTGTGTCCAGTGGGCTATATAAATTTTACCAAATTGAGCCTCCACGCAAAAGAACAATTGCATTCGTGTGATATGCTTGTGAAAAAATCCCTGGACTATATAAGCGACTTAAACGAATCAACCTATAGTGATCTCAGTGATCCTGATTTGAGTGAAACAGAACTCGAACTAATAGAGAAGGAAACCCGACTGCGAGAATCCCTCAGTCAAAATGAGCTGATATCGCGAAGCAATTCGTTTGGGCGAAGAATTGCCTCTTCGTCACCAATTCCCATTTTGACAAAAAGTGCCAGTGTTGAGGAGCCAACAATTGGTTCAATTACTCTAGCGACCAGTGTCCCAATGACTCTACCCCCGAGTCCCATGATTTATGAACGTGAGTTGCGCCCTCTTACCAACAGTCCAGTGGTTGCAATAAACCGAAAAGGCTGGATGTGGGTAGCTGGTATTCAAGGATGCGCTCCTACCCTCGAAGAAGGAATGATCAACGCCATGGCACAGCTCAAAACAATGGCGCTAGAGAATGGGTATGAGATGAGCGACTACTGTTTTGTGACTGTCTATGTGCGATCTATTGCCGAATACCTGATCCAGAATCGGATATACGCCAATGCAATGCATTTCCAAAATCCCCCAACCCGAGTGTGCGTCGAGTGTCCGCTGCCCCTAGATTGTCATGTCGTCATGGAAGCCGTAGCTTTTCGACCGGAACAAAACGAGGGTAATTCTTAGCCTAAGTCTGAATTCTATTGCATAAAAAAACTACTTTAGGTATTATATCTCGGTGATGTCAGTTTTATTTTACATTTTAAAATATTATTTGTTGTGTTACCGTTTGTTTTATTATGTCCATATAAATATATATGTATGTATGTGTGTTGCGAACAAAAAGCTCTAAACGAGACTTTTAGGACGGCCAAAAGAGAACAACAAGAATACGAAGAGGCATACAATGCACGTCCAAGGAATCTCACACTGGGCACCGGCCAATATTGGTCCCTATAGTCAATCCACAAAAGTTAGTTTAATTTCATGACATTTAATTGTGTTCTTATATATTTTTTTTGATTTTGCACGTTTAAGATCGATGAGATAACGTATATATCTGGCCAAGTGGCCCTAGTACCTGGCAGCATGACAATCATCGATGGAGGTATCCGTCCACAATGTAAACTAGCCTTAAGACATATAAGTCGGATTGCGAAAGCAATGAATGCTCAGGGACAACTACGCGATGTAGTTCAAGGCATTTGCTTTGTTACCCATCCAGCATTTATTTCTGAAGCTCGACGACAATGGGAACGACGCACCACGAATGCCATTATGGATTACATTGTTGTGCCGGCGCTGCCAAGGAATGCTTTGGTTGAGTGGCAAGTCTGGGCACATACGCACAATGATAGTTTTGATTGTAAGTTGGCGAAGTGTTTTTTGATATTCTAAACAAGAATTGTATTCTAGACGAGGAGACAGGTTGCTCAGTACGAGAATATACAATTTCCATTCGACGGCGCTGGAACTACGAAAATAATTGTGCCGCTATCATTTGTTACGTGTCTACAGGTAAACTGAAAACATGTTGGGTAAAATAATATTTACTTAAGCTTCCATTAACTCTTTCGTCCTAGGACTTGCATCTTCCACTACCCAATTAACGCAACTAAGTGATGATATTATAACTAATCACTGTCAAGTTGCACAAAACCTTACCTCGGAAAGTTTTGACGAAATACTCACCTATGTTCTAAACCGATTACTAAAAGATTATCCGGCACTGAAACGTCTCGATTCCCTCAATCTTCAGCAAACAGAGGAGCCAATAACTAGCGATGAACCCGCAACTTCAATTCCAGCATCGACTAACAACTTTCCAAAGAATGCATATATTCCAGCAATTCACCTTAAAGTCTTCTACCAGGTGACCGCAACACCGTCCGTTGAACTACTCCTAAATACTCTACGAGATTTTAGGACCAAAGTCGCCGACACCGCCGAAATAGCCTACACTGTTCTTCCTGCTTGCAGTTTGCATAATTTTAGTACATTTTTATCTATATGCGGTATACGGCACGAGTAAAAGATTGTATTCTTTTTGTTTGACCATTTTATCATTATAACCCCTTTTCTTTTTGTTTAAAAAAAAATTATTTTATTGCATAAGACAAAAGAAAAAAAAAACCAGCTGATTGTTATTGTTTGAAATAACTTTTTGCATTATTACAAATATTATTGTTATAAAAGAAAAACAAAACTATATGCAAACAAATACAAATCTGTTTAGGATGCAAGAAAGAGATTTATTAAAAAAACTACGCAACCGTGCAAAAACAGAAAAATAACTTTCAATGTGGAAAAATTAAAAACTATTAAAAATTTATCCATTGTTACAGTCACTCAGAAATATTATGTATGCATGTATAAGTTAAACATTTTTTTCGTAAGCTTTTTAATAAAAAAATATGTTAAATATTATATTTAAAAAAATAAACTACATTCTGTTTTTATTTATATACTTCATAGCTAAATAAAGTTCAAAGAAACAAAGTAAAAGGCATCTGTCTAAAGGAGAATTTTTACGCACTTCACCGCAATGCGACACTCAAACAATGCGTTTAATTAAAAAAAAATTGATAGCTGCGCGTTAAATTTGTTCCAATGGTCTCCAACAAGACGTAGTTGCGGAATTGAAATGGAAACCTCTTCGAAATTGTAAGTAAAAATAAATAATAAATAATTTGTTTTCGCTAGTAAAATAATTTGTGTTACGCAAAACAAGAGCGATTGGTCGATAAACTTTGCAAACAAATACACATTTAACAAAGAAAATTTGAGTTGTGAAACATTTTTTTCGGAACGGATATATCGAAATATTCGTTTATCTGTTGATAAAGATTTAAAGCACTGTGTCACACGTACTTGCTCTCAACTCATCAAACCGTTTTTGAGACACCTATTTTAAAATAATGATTTTTTTTTTAAATATTTTTTTGAAAAATTGAAAATTGTATGTATCTGTATGGCAGGTCGCGTATAAATAATTTCTAGTAATTTTGTTCACCAAAATGTAATACATACTAACGCAAGTACCTACACAGACATGTTTTTTTTTATTTAAATGGTTAGAGCTTTTTTCCAAATAAATAACCTTTATCTTAATGGTTATATGGCAGGTACCTTTATTTTTGCAGTTAAAAAGATTTAAAAACCTTGAGTCCCAAGTTTAAAGAAAATAGCTCAAGCGGTAGGTTAACATCGTTCATTTGTTTGAAACAGAGGCGGACTTTCAAATTCAATTAGATTAGAACCAGATAAAGATTATATGAGGCCAAGAGCAGCAGAGTAACCTAATCGATTTTTAAAAATTTCAATGCGGAAACTAATACCTTGGGCTATTGCTACAGAAAGTGTCATGAAATGTTCAAAATTTCAAGAAGAATGTTTTTTCCTTCAATGCAATGGACAACAAGATTTTAATCTTATCCACTTTTGCAATTGTACTCCATACTATTCAATAAAATATCTCTAATAAAATGCATAGTCAAGCATGTTACTAATTTTTTTGATGACATTAAAAGCAAGAAAAAAGAAGTTCTGGAATGCATGTGAGTTGGAAGAATTCAACCGTTTCCCAATCAACATCAATTATTTCCAATTTCTATTTATCACTGTTAAATTAAATTTGTCTTTCAATCTATATTTCAAAAATAAACAATTATTACCTACAGCACGCAAATCCCCCACAAAACATATGTTTCACAACTTATGTTACTTTGGCAGTTTATTCGTTACCTCAACCCGCCACAAGAAAAAAATCTAAAACTATGTTTTCTTCCAATTCGAAAAACATGCAGATCGCCATTTTAGGTAGGTACATAATTTAATACTTTTTGGAACTCTGCTTAAAGCTTTTCCACATTATCTCACAGAATAAAAACCCATGTCAAAAATGTTTCATAGTGGGGTAACAAAATATCACACGACTTGACAATCCATCCCGCACAATTTTAAAAGTGATAATACATGAACATTTTTAGAGGATTGCTTTTAAAACCATCAGACATTCTATCCCATTAGAGGCTTTGAGGTTATGGTGAAACTTATTTGTTTGCATATAATTCTAGCCAACTTTGTTTGACATGTCGCACCCTTAAGGCTTAACTACATAAGCCAAAAAGTACTGAAGTACAAAAGTAAAAATATTTTTTTATCGCTAGCGCCGTTGTTTTGTGAAAAAGAATACACAAATTTGTTTTTAAACCAAAATTTAAGCTTTCTGCATCATTTTTATAAGTTTTCCAGTCAGAAACACTATCCTAAAATGAGTTTGAAAATTTTCAATTTTTTGGCTTATGTAGTTAAGCCTTTAGAATGAAAGTGTTAATACTCTGTGAGATAGTTTTGAACAGAATTTGTCTATATTATAATTTGTTTATACTTGTCGAAAAAGAAAACCTGGCTCAAAATAGATCCACATATTTTCAATATTCATTTAAGAATATGAAAAACAAAAGTATATATCATTTTTAACAACTTTTTCCAAATTTGTTTTTTTTTTTATTTTGTCTATTTTATTTAGTTTTGCTTAAATAATACGATTTATGAGTAATAAAATATAATTGCTCATCGTTCAATATTTCCTTATTATTGCATTTTATTCGATTACTTATAAATTTATATTATATTATTATTATATTTTTTGTACAATATAATATAAATTATTTTGTTTCAATAATATCAATACATATGTACTTAATTGGAAAAACTATTACCCTAAATTATATTTATTACAAACAAAATATAAAACTTGTTTACCAAATATCACATTTTAACACAAGAAACAAATATTACACAGCAAAGATATTATTATTTATAGATACAGAGTAGAGTAAAATGTGTCTTTGATATTATAAATATATTAATTTTATAAATGTATATATATAATATACATAAACATATTTGTTTTAACATTTAAAGTGCACTTTTATTAAAACATTACCAAAGGAATCTTAATGACGTAGTTGCAACACACTCGAATGTTTTTTTTTACGTTTTCACCAATTAAAAACTGAATTATTTTTTGAGAATTTTGATTAAGTAATCTACAACTGAGGGAATAGGCAAATATCTGATAGATATATGGTTCACTAGCTTTGTAAGTTGGCAGTATCGACAGGTTGCGTCTGAGTGTCAAGCTTATTAAACAGAAAGCGTACTATACAAAATTAAAGATTTATGAACAAATTTTACTCCGGATTCTAGTTAATTATGACAATAACGATGATATTGGGACCTATCGAGAATTTCGATGGATTTTTACATTGTCCGAAAAATTTGATTCCCATGAAAATTTTGCAATCAAATTACAAAAAATAAAAACCCATCAGCAGCTCCGGCGAATTTAGAATTTGGGTCTAACGACTTTGTTCCCATCAATAATTTTTTTTCAATATAATTATAGATATATCAATAAAAATTGGTAAAAAATACTACCTAAAAACTGTCTCAAAAACAAATATCATGGTTATATTTGTAAAAAACAAAAAACTAATGGAAATTGAATGAAAGCACTATACAATAAATTAAAAATGTTTTTTAATTTCAAGGGATAGTTTTGTTATATATCGATTTTCGTCAATAAAAACAAAAACAAACAAATAGACTCGAGTAATTTAATTTAATTTAATGTTAGCATCCCTTTAGAAGTGTGTGGCAAGTGCATCTTATGTTCCAGATTTGATATGATATAAGTGCGTTTATTACCTTAAATAGCTTATGCCGTATATAGTAAAAAAAAAGTATTGAAAACTCGTACAAAAAGTTACCTCAATGAGTTCTTAAAATTGTTCTCTAACATACAGAACAATTTTGAAAGAAGAAAAATGTATTTCTTCAACAATTCCTACACTTCACTCCATTTTTATGAAGTTTTAATATTCACTAACAAAATGCATAATCTTAAGAAGAAAAAAATATCTAATTCTACCACTGGTTGAGATTTTCTTTTAGTTTGCGCAATGATTATCTGTACATACACACCTCCTAAATTCTTTTAGCGTCCTTCTACACGTGAAACCATACGCCTATCTGTTTCGTGTCGCCCAAGTTTTACGCCTTCGGGTAGGTAGGCAATTTAACCGTTTCAACCTTGTCCACAACTTTGAAAGACGGAAAGAGCCCCATTTGGTTGGTTCGTTTATTCTTGCCCTTGGAAAAACCATTCCAATGATTACCAGCGACCCCAGCTAGATCTCCCGGTCGCATATGGATCTCGTCGTGATTTTTTGGACTGTGAGCAATTACAGCTTCTCGATCATGGGGATTTTGTCCACCATAGTAATATATATCATCTAGAGACTTAAATCGATGCGCTGCATCAGGATAGAGCGTCTGCATAATTTCATAGGCCACCCGGCACACTTGCGAGCTGAACGTGCACACAAGATAATCACATAAAGATAACATATGTATATCGAGGATAATTCCATTAAGAGATGAATCGGTGTAGCGTGTGGAGACAGCAGCCATTCTAGCTACATCAGGGTCACCCACAATTTCGTAGTTAGGGTACTTTTTCTTGGCCTCTTCAATTACACGAGCATCATCGGATGCAAGGAATATACGCCTGTCAACATTGCTGCCATTAGTTTCCATGGTAAGATAGTAGTCCTCGACGTGAGTCATGTACTCTTCCAAGCTATGAAATGCTGCTTCGGTACCCACCTTATCTGTTCGTCGGACATGGACCCTAAAATCAAAAATAACGTCAAAGAAAAGATGAAAATTATAAATTTAAAGATTTACCCAACAATGGGCTTCTTCCAGCCTAGTTTATCCATTCCATTCTCCAGCATTTCCTTAATGGAGTGCTTAGGTTTGAGAAGATATTTTAAAAACTGTCCTACCCACCAAACAATAGGGTCTCCGTGTAACCTTCTTAATCGAGGAGCAAGATCTTCTGGTATTGAAAGTGGCAAATAAGGTGGTCTTGGAATAAGAGAGTCTATTATAGGCAGCACAAGCACTTGAGTGTCATGTTGACCTGGCCAATTGTTGGCGTGTACCGCTTCTACGTCGGTGCATGTATCGGAGATAGATTGAAAAACTTCTTCCCATCCGCCTTTATGATATCGCCATCCTTTGGACTTTAAAATCATTGTCCGCTCAGTAGCGTATGCAACTATAAAACAGTAAACTACATGATGCAGCTGACAGCCATACCCGCAGCCCTAACAGCAAAAATATCAAAACCATTTGTATTAGAAAGCAAAATGTTACTCACAAAGAACTTACTTTGTTAAGCTTACAAACTAATTTACGTGCGTTTTTACAGTCTTTTGGGTTTTGAAGGTAGTATAGTCGTTTTTGGACTAAATTACTGAGATTTTCGGATTCTTGATGACGCCAGGTCTCATATCCGTCTACTGATGTCATTCTGTCAATGTCGTAGATAAGAGATCGTTTATTTTCTGCACCCATTTGTAAAATATTTTGTATATCTTCAGCTAAGTCAGGCATTTCACTCAGTACTCGTTTTCGAATTTTGCCCAACGAATCGCTAAAATAGTTCCACAACTCTTGAGTATTAGACCGTATGCGGCGGTGAAGTTGTTCGTATTCTAAACTAGGTTCAAAATTGTTTGAGTTTTGAATACCAACTCCGTCAGCGACACGTTGTAATTTAGATTCCAAATTGTCCATGAGCTTCTGAGCAGACTGTTTGTCCACTTGGTCACTGATGGAAAAGAAATAATTAAAAAAGAATTTATATTTGTAGGTTGAACGATTAAAGTTATACTTCTTTAAGCGCGTTGAGTTTGAACAATTTCTAAGAAACCGTATTAAGTAGAGACAATGCGAGAAACAGAATGAAAACTCATCTCCGCTTTAAAAAAATGCGACAGTTTCCTGTTCTGAGTGCTTATTTGGAAAGCATTGTAATTTTATAATGTTATGATTACAATTGAGCCGAATAGTGAGAAAAGCGGAGACGTTTTTTTGTATCTATAGATATTAAAAAAATAGTACTATCATAGCCGCTTACTATATATTGCATCTTTAATTTTTTTTTACCTTCAATGCCCAAAAATGTTTCTGCAACTTGAAAAACAATGCCAGCAATAACAATACTGACATACCCGATTTTTAAGCTATAAATCTATTCTTTTATATTGTTTTTAAAATGCCAAACACTATGGTATGGTTTTAGGTATTTTAGTTTTTGAAAAAAAAAAAATACAATTGTGAAAACTACCTTATCTTAGAAAAATCTTTTTTGATTATTTAGTACAATCAATCGTTTAAGATTAAGTTGTTCCTAGGTTCATGTTGCATAAATGGAAAGTTTATGGTATGTGTTCCAGTATCCTAACATTAGTACAATTATTGTCAGTAATAAGAATTTCCAACACTTATTAGGTACCTACATATCCAAATTATTTTTTAAAATTATTCCTGGCCTATTTACCTTTTTTTAAATGGCAAATCTTAGATTTAGGGACTTATTGTCGGTATATTATAGAGTTTGAAACATTGTAGTAATCATTTTTGTTTTAGCTGTATTAAGATGGAATTGGTTTATTTTACTTTTTTATTATCTATCTTTATAATTAAAAATGTAAATGTTCTCAAATCTCCGAAAGTTTTTCCCCGATTTCTTTGGAATTTTAACATTGCATTCGAATACGCGCAATTGTTGGGCATGAAAGCTCGCAGTTATATAAATGGGTTTCATTAGAAAAATTTCTCTTTTTTGCTGTAAAAATTATTAAATCTATAATAGGGTGAAATGGGCTAAAAAAAAACAGAATTTATTTATGAGTAATATTTCCAACATATCGGACGTTTGGACTAATAAGGTTATAAGATACTATTTTTACGTAAACAAAGGTTGCTGGCTCTGGCAGCTCAGCTAAGCGGACGGGTAACAGCTATAAGAAATACATATGTTAAAAATTTCGACTAATGTCGATTATGAAATCCGCAGTATTTGACTACCGGAGAATTGAGGACTTTTCACATTTATTTTTAGGCACTTGCGTACCAAATGTATGATTTGTTTTTAAACCGCAACACTTATGGTGCGGACACAAAAGCAAAATAAATGTATGCAGGGCGAATAGTGCTTGCAGACTCTAGAGTTCTGAATATGATTTGTTTAACACAATTTGTAAATTTTTAAGGATACCTGGGTTTTTCAACCCGTGTAAAGCCGGGGCGGGCCAGCTAGTTATAAATAATAATATAATTACAAAAATTCTACACCCTTAGACCTTTTCTAAACCAAATTTTAACAAATTTGGGTGTGCATAGTACCTACATTTTTACATTATTATACTAAGCATCCTTTTTGCGAAAATAAGTGTACCAAAACATCTACCTACTGCACATAGCGTAACTTGGAGATCGAACCAAACATGAAACGTCTGCTGCTGTTTGTTAAAGTTTTTTAAATGCTAATTTTATTCTATAATAAGTTTTCGAGAGTGTAAGGTATTATATAAACGACATTGTGAAACGAATAAAAACAGAATTTCCAGTAAAATGCCTTGTTTTAAAATAAGTTTTAATGCCACTCCCTTAAAGTGTCACAAAAATCAGGGCATTATATAAACTAAAATTTAATCAAAAAGCACATAAACATGTAATTCAAGTCCAAAAAAGAAAAAAGACCAACTTAAATTGGTTTCCTACCTATTCAAAGTCGGAAATTCACATTAATCTGTTTCGAAAAGGAAACAAAATATTATCACCGACTGGGCGTTTAAAGTAATTTGTAAAGAAAAAAATAGAAGATAATGTTTTTGCAATCATTCAATTAGAGACCAATTACTACTCCACCATAAACCACCATTAAATACACCCCCTTCTTTTACTCACCTCATAAAGTCGGAAATCATTTGCCTGAGTTCATCATTTCTCTGTTTGGAATGCTCCAACATCTGTAGCGCTTGATTCATTCTCTTGACTGTACTGTCTTGATCTACATTTGTTGGCTGCGTGCTCAACTTCGAGACGAATATGTACACCAAAAACCCCCATGCCACAACGAAAATCATTAATGCACGTACCCATGAGCTAGATCCCAAGAATTGCCTTAAAACCGACATGAGGACGGCAGGTTTATGAAACTGTGAAGGGAAGAAAATGAGTTCTTAATGTAAAGATATAGAGGATTGTGCTCCGTCGCTGATGATATTTTGTAATTGCCCGTTGCACCCGGCTTTTGTGCCCTTTGTCAATTGGGTGTCATCAAGAGTGAAAATCTTCTGAGATGAGCTTAATCTTGAGCTCTTAGCTTTACACAAAATAATGAATACACAACTGATTTCACAAGTTTCTATTTTAATGGTGATTGATGTAATTTCTTGGCACAAACACAGCTGCTACGTTTGTGTTGTTGTTATGAAGACTCCTCCGATGTCGAAAAGAACAAAATCGCATCCCTTGAAATGTTGCCTTTCCAATTTGTGCTTATGGGTGTAGTTTTGATTTTATGTTTTTATTAAGTTAACTTAAATCAGATCTATATTCAAATTTATTTAAATGAATTAGTTAGTATAAGTTACTGAATTTATTGCGTATCCGAAGCAATTAAAAGAAAACTCCACCCGTCAGCGGGTAATCAGAAAAAGTTAAAAATGTGCGGACGATAAATGGATGAGAAGAGATCTGGGGCTGATTTCTTTGATAAGTTTCAATGTCAAAAAATTGTAATGAAAATGACAAGAAGAGAAAGTGGTGCCAAGTTTCCAGTTTATTCATTTTGTATATTAGAAAAAAAAGAGAGACTGGAAAGAGTATAATTGATTTTAAAACTGTTGAACGGACTCAGGGAACTTTTACTAGCAGAATATTTATTTTATTTTAAAATTTTATTAAACACAAGGTCCGATCCTTTACTTTGTGCACAGACATTTACAAACTGTCAAATTTTAAAGAGTAAGGATAAATTCTGACAAAATTTTGAAATTGTCCAAAAGTCACACAAATCCACAGTATTCGGTAATGTTAAGGACAAGCACGGACTTCTATTCATTACCTCTCATACTGACATTTTGATGCACTTTGAATTTCTGTCACAGAAAGACTCTGATTACACGAGTCTTTTTTTCGGTAGCTTCGTCTTTCGTCTTTTTGGGTGTAGAAATGTAGGGGGAATGAAGTAATGAAAGTATACATTTCTACAAACTGAAAAAAAGACGAAACGAACGAAAAAACGAGTCGTGTAATCAGCGTCAAAGTCAAAATTGCCAGAAAAAAAAAATTCTCTTTTACATACATTTTCCTCGTGATCTTCCAAAGAGAATATCTAATTATATATTTCGAAAAATTAACAGAAATATATAAAATGCATCACTGGGTTTTGACTTTTGACTCTTTAAGTTCAAGTCTAAAGATTTTTCAGATTAATTAATTAACCAGTTGTTTATGAAATCCTTCGGAATTGCAAAAAACACACCTGTCATTTTCCATTAAACTAAAAATCTTTTTTCTTAATCCCACTTAACCATTCAACCAAAATCATTTAAGAAATGAGACACACTTTCACATACAGTAAGTAGTTCAAATCAATTATTATAAATTTTGCAGCGTGTCTAACAAATTATTCAAGAAAAATTACAAAATAAAATTAAAATGTAGTTTTGTATTCTTTTTTACTGCTGAGATCTGACCATCAAATATACTGTGCTTGAATGAGAAACGAAGTCATCTCTCATAAATCTGAATTAAATTCCTTAGGGAAAAATATATTTTTTTTGTCAAAAAGCTGAGACTGAAAATGTTTTGGGAAATGGGAATTGCTTTCAAATCCTTGAGGCCGGACCTTGTGGAGAAACATGAACTAACTAGTAAAAAAATAATAGTAAGTACTTATTTATGTGTACTGGAATTTTAAGTATTCATTAATATCAACTATTTTTCAAAATATCAAACTTAAAAAAAAAAAACACCAAAGAAACATTCTCATTTTTGAAAATTTTGTATACCATTATATGCACATACATACATCACAGGTAACAATCCAAATACATTTGTAGAATAAATCTTTTAATTAAATTTTTTGGTTTTCGAGGAAGTATAAAGAAAAATGTTTTTACCCAAAGGTATAGACCATATTGTTATCATATGTACATATGTACTATAAAACTCAGATTTTTTAATTAACATCGAAGAAACCGTTTACGGGAAAAATTTAATTTTCCTTAACGTACATTTTTTATTCCGGAATCTTTTATGTTGGTTCTAAAAAAATTTGCAAATGTTTGAGCAACCACATGACCGCTAACCATGCATCCCCTTGGAACCTTGTCATTTAGTATTTAAGTTTAAGTTTATTTAAAACTATTTACATTTGCGATAAGTTTTTTGTTTAAATAATTGATTTTTTTTAGTTAATACTAATACTGCGATTTTACAAATTCTATAACATTTAATTTAATATATATGTAAGTCACTGATCTCTATAATACACTGGATAGTGAATAGCCTATAGTGTATAACAGTTTTTGTGAGGCAAGTTTTTTAAAGGGTACTGGCCACGACCTCATATCTCGCTCTATACAAACGAAGAAAGTGATTGAAGATATTTGCCGAAATTGAGCATTTATTTGATATCAGTTGATGTCAACAAGCATTGCGGCTGTAAATATTGAAAAAAATATAAGAAAATGCAGGTCCAGTAGCGTCCATTCCGCTGGCCCCGCTGTTATACTGTTATATGAGGGTACCGGCCACGACTATATTTTTGCCTCAAAAATTTTGTATGAATAGACTACCCAGTGTATATAGAGATCAGTGATGTAAGTTAGTTTCATTTTTGGTTCGAGCGTTTAAACTATTGAATAACTGAAATCCTTTATAAGTGAATTTTGTGTGTTTGCGCAATCAAAATTAGGAAGTCTGAGATCGTTATTGTTTCTTAGTGCACATGGCTGTAAATCTTTTATAAATTGTATGTAATAATAGATAATTTCGGCATTAAGTTGTTTGAACTCAACATATATCGAATTGACGTATATCTATTGCATTTTAAAATACATCGCATTGCCTTATTTTGCAATTTTTGCAGTCTTATGATCTTATTATCATTACATAAAAACAAAACAGTTGAACAATACTCAAAATGAGGTTTTACAATTACATTATAAATATTTATTGCACTGAAAGTAGAAACTTGGTTTCTTATTCTTTTCAAAAATCCTATTTTTTTTTACAAATGTACTCAATATGATTACCGAACAATAATTTTTGGTCTTTTTAGCATGTCGAATGAGAAAATATACCACTAAGTAATTGTAATTCAGAGTGTTCATTTTTGTTGTATAAAAGTAGTCAACACATTTTACACTTATTTTAAATGTGCTGTAGGCAATTCCTTTCCAAAACTACACGCATGTGTGTATTATGAAAAAAACAGTGATCTACGATATGCACTTGACCGGATAATTATTACAATTACACATCTCATTGCAGAGTCTAAGTGAGGTACAATTTATCAGATTCTGTGTTTTAATGATATAAGCGTGCTAGTTCAATTACGCTCTCTGAAGTCTGACAAATAAAAATACTGTATAAAATTTCAATATTTTCAAATATTTTTTCAAACTGAAGAATTTTTCTCTCGCATAGCGGGACAGAATTATGACGAGGAATTTAATAGGAAGAAGTTAGCCAAAGGTCGTACTTAGAAAAAAAACACCTATACGTACGTATTAAGTTCTGGGAAAAGGGGACGGTGATTTACGTTTGTTTTTCTAGAGATTCAGGACCAACTTACACTCTAAACTATTCCTGTTTGCTGGTGGTCAGCAGGAATAAACATTTTCTTCCAATTCCGAAGGGGTAGATGAGCGAGACTTAATCATCATTTACTACCTTCTGACTAAAACCAAAAAGAACAATAATAAATTCATCTCTCTTTAATAGAAAAAAATAATAATAATAAAAAAAAACAATAAAAATTAACTATTTCTCGGTTCAATCCACCAAAAAATAAGCGAATTTTCATAATCAACTACTCTCCCTTCTGTGCATTTTTCATCGGTTGGATCAACAAAATGATACTGCCCCGCAGAGCTAGCTATTATTGGTCTGGTTGGATGGAAGTTAACTCCATTGCAAGAATCACCATGAATTCGAAACTGAAATAAATACCAAGTCAAAGTTTGACACTATTAAAAAATGCCGAACATACCGATCGTTTTTCTTCGATGTCTTTTAGATTCCAGATTCTTATGAAACCTTCAGAGTCTCCACTAAGCAACCATTCGTTTTGAGGACTCAAATCAAAGTATATTCTCTGGTTGCTCGATACTGACCGATTTAGCACCGCCATAGGTTTCGAAAAGTCCCTCATGTCCCACAAACAAAGCCCATTGTCTTTTCTAGCACCACTAAAAAGCATTTGTCCACTGCTTGAGTATTTCAGGTATGTGACACCACCGTTATGGCCGAACAGTGAATGTAGGCTGCCCATGTTTGGCATTCGTTGGTCAAACAAACTAATTACACCATTCCAGGAACCCGTAGTTATAATGTCGGTATTGTTTGGAGTTAGGGCGAAACACGATATGGCCTGTTTGGTGACTAACTTTGTACAACTCCTACCTGGACTAGAACAAGAAGTTTTGTAACTTTTTAAGATGTATCTCTATTTACTTATTTGAACTCACATATCAGTGTTGAACACTCGTATGCACTTCTTGTATCCCCCGAGGACATGGTCTCCTTCACTGGAGAATGTCACAGAAATCGCGGCTTCGATTTCGTCTACGTCGTCATAGCCGCGATAGGAAGCCCGAAGGTCACCGCTAAACGCATCCCACATTTGGATTGGTTCATGCTGTCTGGAAGCCAACCAACTAAAAAGCAAATCGTAAAAAATTCAAAAATTTAAATATTTATTCTTACCAACATGTTTCGGGCAATTCGCTATTCATAAATGGGTACCATACACAGTCGTAGACTGTTCCGCCTTCCTTAACATGTACGGCGGTCGAAAGTTTAGTAACAGGTCTCTTGGGAGAAACTTTTCCTCGATAGAGATCAGAGGGCAATTCAATTAAGTGCATTCCTAAGATCGGTTTCGTAGTTTTATTTTTTTCTTTCGATATTTACTTACCATCTAAATGAACAGGTACTAAACAACATGTACCATCTGGTGACCAAAGGCATCCTTTAGTGTAACACTGTTTCTCTTTGTTCGTTTCCCATAGGTAACGACCAAGTTCTAACAAGTTTTCTTTAAAAAATAAGTTTTCATCAGATTCTTCAACTATCGTCGGACTAATTTCGGCTTGACTAATCTCCTCTAAAGGAGCAGCCGATGTATCCATTATTACACTGACATTGGAAATATTTGCTGTTTGCGAAGTTGTGTTTTCTTCTTCAATCATGCTCTCGATTTGGCTAGTGTATTGAGTTTTATCATCTAGCGATGTTTCTTCCAAACCCACACTTACATCGAATGTAACTGCTGTTTGTGATTCTTCCACAGAATGAAAATTATCCGTATCCATGGACAAGTCTGGAATTTCTACAACAGTATTGTTTGTTCCATCAACATTGGATGATTCTATAGCAGAGGAAATTGATGATTGGTCCATGATTAATTGAATTTTTAATTGAGTTTAGAAGGAATTAAGTGCTTTTCGATGTAAAAAACACTTGAAATAATAATAATAAAACAACAATTTTTAAAGTCTTCGAAAAGTTTATCATGGAAAAGCCGGTATAATTTTATGGTTAGGTACGTTATGCCAAAAATGTCAAAATAGGGAACTGTCTAATCGTTCGACCTTGAGGCTTGAACTGCAAAAATTGTCCAATTAGTAAAATTTCCTTTAAGGTGGAAACGATTTTTAAAGCCTTAACTACATTGACCAAAAAAGTGAAAAGTACAAAAGTGAGAATTTTCAAACTTATTTTGTGATAGTTTTTCCGACTGGAAAACTTACAAACATGATGCAGAAAGCTTAAATTTTGGTTTAAAAACAATTTTTATACTCTTTTTTCACAAAACAACTTCGCTAGCGGGAACATATAACAGGCTATAACAAAGTATCTAAAATAACTACTCATCCTATCACATCGTGTCATATGAAACCATAATGGGCGTTTTTCTTTTTTAGTTCAGAGCAGAGCCTGAACTGTCAAACAAAAGATCGTGTTTCTTTTTTAGCTCAGAGCATCCAGAGCTCCAATTTTGTGTTTCTTTTTTCGCTCGGAGCATGTTCAGCGCACGTTCAGAGCGCGCTCTATGAGCTCAGAGTAGATTGATAGAGCAGACGGAGTTGAATAGCTGAACACAAAGAAAATGACAACTGTGAACAAATAAAAAGTGACAGCTGGTGAAGCGTGTTTCTTTAAATAAATCTGAACTCTCAGAGCAAAGCACGCTCTGTTCAGAGATCGCTCAGAGTATGTTCGGAGTGTTCAGACTCTGAGGGCCAGTTGTACAATAGTGGTTCAGCCTCGGTTCAAGATTTTAATTCACCGATTTCGGCGGATTAACAAAGGTTCAACGCTGGTTCAAGTATGTAATTGGTTTTTATCACACACTTGAACAGTAAACCACTGTTAAAACTCATTTAATCCGCCGCAATCGGTAGATAAAAATTGCTGAACCACGGTTTAAATATTTGTACAACTGGCCCTGAGAGCTCTACTCCGAACTAAAAAAGAAAAACGCCCAATATGACATTTTTTTTAAACAAAAAATACAATTCATTGTTCAGAAATTCAATGAAATTGACGGAATAAAGAATGGTCAAGTCTAATAAACTGACATTCTAGTATGAAATGAATAATACAATAAATAATAATAATAAAAAAATACAATTAATTATTAAGTGGAACGGAATGTTAAATACAAGATAAAAATAAAAAAACGCGATCGAAGAAGTAAATTTGAATTTTAATGTTGCATTTAACATGTAAATTATTTATCCCCGAATCGTTTTTGCCATTCAATTTTCTTCGGGCTTGGAAAAAAAAGTGTGAGCACCGGGACTCGCGGTGAAGATGTGTAAACATCCGCTTTTGTTTCAGATAATGGTAAAAATCTGGATTGTAAAATTCCACCTTTTCTGGTATTAATACGGTGTTTTATCGGATTTTGTTGGTCGTCCCATTACGTGTCCTATCTTAAATCTTTTGTTGGCCTGTATAATATCGTACCAAATTCAACTCAGGAGCAAAAACTATGGCGGCACCGACTTTGACCTTCGTCGATGACCACCCACCTCGCACACCCAACCATAAAACATTTTTTAAATGTATGCATTCGATCTAAAACAATCGTTACTACTTACTACACTTACCACACATACAACCGATCAAGATTTATTATTATCGTTTAATTTAACTTTAACGCATCTCGGCTTATGAAAAAAACAACAATTTCACAAATAAAAAAGGGAGCTCTTTTCCTTTTTTTGCTCACATTTCATTTGAAAAAAAAGCAATACCCAATGAGCTAGAGACACAATAGATTGCAGAAGTTTTCCATGCAAAACGAATATATCTACAACTATACAAAGTTCATGCTTCCTCGCATTTAATTTAAAATCGACCAATGGCTGAAAATCCAACACACAACAGAAAAAATTACTGCGAAAAATTATGTTTCCACTTTCCACAAAAATACCACATCCGAATTCACTAACCATCTAAACGAATATATTTAATGCGCGAACAATTGCATTCGTCGAGTTTTATTTTCGATATACCAGTATTCTTACCCATATTTACAACCACTTCATGCTACATTTACCTATATTTTATTTTCCCCATACCGGTGAGCATACCTAGATGTTTTATAAATAGAAGTAGACACCCTACGAGATTTTTTTCTTACATCACTAGGAAGTGCTGTTGGTTCAATAAGATCATTGAGTTTATATATAAAGTTATAAAGAGTTTATGTATAATCTCAAAGATAAGATCCTTCACATCAAAAACGCACAAACAAAATTAAGTTAAAATTTTCAACTGCAATATTTTAAAATATTTCTCTGCGAATGATAAACAGCAGCTGTTGCATTCGATAACACGGTTTTTTCAAATACAGCAACAATTTTACTAACTCTGTTCGGTTCCGGTTCGTCCATTCGTTAACCCAGTTTTTCAGAGACAACAACCATTTTCCCCATATTCTTACCACTATTCTTACCCATATTTTTTCTTAACCCTTATTTACTACCACTTCCTTTGCAATTTTCCCCATACCGAGAGCATAGATGTATACACATCAAAAACACGCCTAATATCTCTTTAACAACTCTGTTATTTCTGACAGCCACTGAATATGGATACCAAAATGAAATGTCAACAAAAGTTCATCCCATAAAACCGGCTGTTTTTTTTTCAGAATTTTTGGTTTTGTCTAGCTAGTAGTCTTGTCTTGGGGTTGTCAATTTACAAAAAAGAAAATATTCTTTTTCTTGTCCATTCATAAATCGACTCGATTAAGATAAGAAAATCTATTTAAAAATGGTTTTACACATTTTAAAAAGCTCATGGACATTACGTTCGGTGCAGCAGTTGAATAGAATCAACTGGGCAACAACGTTTGTTCGGTCGATGGTGAGTTAATAAATTTCTTTGATTGTTATGTAATTTTGTTTCGCAATTAATCAAAAAACCAATGAGGGATAATATGTACATAGGCAGTATAGATATTTTTCAAAAAACTATTTTATCCCTCGATTCGATAAGACTGTGATAAGAAAAATTGTTGCATATATAGTAAATAAAATCGCAAAAGAACAACGAAGGTAGTACATACACGCGAGTGTGAGTCAAGACTGGACTGGTTCTGTGGTTAGATAGACTGTACCCTGTATGGTCAATGGTGTACGTATAGTGAGAAAAGAACCAGTTACAGAATTCGCGAATGTGAGGGCCATTCTACTAGTCTATATTGAATTACAATTGAATAGCTAGTATACAAGTAAATTTCAAAGTCGTTAGACATGGAAAGTGTGCAAAACAAAACAAATGGACTAGAAACGGTATGTATTTATTAGAAGGCTTTATATAGGTGCACAATAAATAATTTATATTTAGTTAAAAAATGAAAGACTTATCTTGAGGAAATAACTTATACTTCACATTTCAAAGTTTTTTTATTCAAAGGCTGTAAATTATAATTATTCTGAAAATATTTTGCAGCTATACCTATATTTATTGCCGAAAATTCCTAAAAATACCTACCTGTACATATACAATAGTCATTTTTTTTTTTAGTTATAAACATCTTTTTGAGTGAATACATTTTTTGGTAGGTATCCTGTAAAGTAGAAGCATTTTTTTTCGTTTGCTTGAAATTGTTTAATTATTTCCACAAGAAATTTGGTTTCATACACATGTGAATTTTAATGACATTATTGTAAGGTACTGGTTACCTTCCGTCCTTTAGTTATTTCGAACTTTTGGAACCTTAATTTTCTTTAATTTTTTCATTCACTTAAAAAAACTTATGTTTATGTAGGTAGACACAAACTTTGAATTCATAGACAATTTGCTGTTTTAAAAATTTCAAAGATGACCTATAAGATGAAATTAGGAGGAACGAATCTCGGGATATCTCAAAAGGCGCAAAATTTAGAACAAGTCTTTAAAAAAAGTAATGCATTGTTAAGATTCAGTTTCGGTAAGGAAATTTAATTATTAATTAATTTACACTAAAAACTTTTTTTAAATAAATAATACATAAGTAGGTACATACATACAGTCCGTACCATTTGGATAGCCTCACTCATAGAATTTTGCAATTAACTATTTTTTGTACTTCTTTGAGGTCTAATTAGAAAATGTTTATTGAGTTGCAAGTTAGAACATGGTTAGCAGTATTAAGAAAATGTTTTGTCTAATTTCACAAAAACTAAAGCAATTTTCTCAACTAGTTTTGTTAACTTTTTGGAGCCCTTCTTGTTTTGAATTACCTGAAAAAAGCGATCGTTCAAGGAATCATACAAAATCAATGCTCGATTTCTTAAACAATCGCAAACGATTCCTTAAAAATCTAACCAAATGTTGGCCCTGGCCACTTTGATAGCTACAATGAACTTAACTTTTCTTGTGTACATCCTTCCATATCCATTTTATTTAAGGTTTGCAACATTTTAATAAAAGCTGTGTAAATCGTATTATTGTCTTGCTGGAAAAAAACGGCATCAGTCTTAAAATACACTGAAACTGAAGCAAAACTGCTTCCAATAAGGTGTTATATTATTTCGATGTCATTTTACAGTCTGCAAAATCTAAATCAACAGTGCCACAAAATGGTACTGCATCCCCATACCATAATTCATCACATACGGCTATGATAGCGATCTTTACACAAAATTTCTTTTCTAAAATCGTGAAAGTAGAATTTATATCCATCCGGTCTGTTTAAGTTGAACTCTCTTCAACTAAAAAGATCATTTTTTGCCAATTTTTTGAATGGATGCTGCCTTCAGCATTCCATGGCATTTGGCATCTTGCTAAATTAAGCTGCTATAGTTTACGCGCATTGTTAAACGGAGGTTTTTCATTAAGTGCTTTAGGTGTCTGGAACTTCTGATAACCCGACTTAAGGTCATTCGGTTCACTTCTAACCCAGCTCCGTGTCTTGATTTGCTCAGAGAGTGGTTGCAATTGGAAGCTTATCATATTATTTTCGTCATTGATAGATAAGATAGAATTGAAAAAGTTTGTAGTTTTTTTTGCCTACATTAACGGATTTTTAAAAAAATTGCATATCAATTTGAGACTGATCAATTTTCTGACCAACAAAATGTTTCTTCAGTCCTTGATTCCGATAGGCCTCTGTTTTGGGAATCTCTGTAGCCGTTAATGAATTTTGTCTGCCCATTTAAACTTTCCAATTGAAAAAATCACAAAACATAATTGTTTTATCACTTCCTGATAACTTTTCGAGACTTACGCTGCTAAATTATATCTTACAATGTGGAATAAAATCATTTGAGGCTATTCAAATTTTACAAAAAAATGATCGTTGACTGCAAACAAACAAGCACAAAGCACAGAAAATTTTGTTAACTTTAAGAAATTTGTTAAAAAATTGTCTTAATCTCAGAGACCGTTCTCTTGCCTTTTCTTTAAATAATAAATTTTCTTATGTATAAATCAGAGAAGTATCAAAAACAGTCGAATGTAAGAATGCGTACGTTCAGAAGAACGTAGGGACTAGAAATTTAGGCAAGTTTCTGTCTCTGATTGGTCAGCTGTCAAAAAATTGCCTTCCAATTAAGGCAACTTTATTGGAAATTTGACTGGAAAGCTAGTCAAGAAATATCTCCCTACATTTCAAGTCAAGTGTATTTATGTCAAAATATCAGCTATTATATTTTATCGCTAAAGCCTTTCCACACTATCCCACTGAGTATTAAGAGGCCTCCACCCAAAATGTCGAAGTCAGATTCGAAGATTTTTATCTTCGAATAAAAAACGAGAATAAAAAAACTCACCCCTAACAACATGTTTGAACTTCGAACAAACATCGTTCGAATGGCATATGAAACAAAAAAAAATAGAAGCTATACTTTCACAGCGCATACAGCCTTTTTTATTTATTATTTTGTTTTTGTTGCTTTGCACTATACTTTTACTTTGTTATGAAGAAGAAGAAGCAGTGCAGGTATAGATTTTTATTTTTTTGTTCAATATTTCGTCTTGGGTATAGGGAGTAAAGTGTTTGTAAATGTATTCGTGTGTTGGAAAGGCATATATTATGTGTTGTTTCTGCTTTAATAATATGCATATATTATTTTTTTCATTTCAAATTATTTGTAGGTCACTTTATTGGAATGGGGTAGTTTTGTTCAACTTCAATGATTATAGATTTTAGGATATTGTTATGGTAGGTAAAGGATAAAGTATGTAGGTAGGTATGTACAATATGCATTTGTATGTTTCCAAATTCCGGATTTACTAAGAAGTGATTATTTAATTTTAGGGTGTTTTTTACTTTTTGTGTTGTTTCAAGAGTTTTTTTTCTTCTAGGTAGGTATTTGAGTGTAGGTAACAAAAGCGATTCGGAAGGTATTTGTGATTTTATTTGATTATCAATATGTAGGTATTATTTGTTATAAATTCCCGAATTACCATATTTACATATAAAATAGGTATCGTTTCTTGAGGAAATTATTAAATAAATACAAATACCTACCTATTGTTAGATAGATATAATTGGTAGGTACCTGTAGGCTGTAGGTAGGTTATACACTAAAAATAAATAGGTATGTAGATAGGTACATATTTACTGTCAAATAACTTTCGACTAGGTAGATACCTACCTATACTTTTTTTGAAAAATAAAAACAAACAAATCCAAATTAAAAAACTTAAATTTTCTTCCTTTATACTACCTATGTACGGCAAGAGTACGTAACTTAGGCGACAAGAAATAATAACGGTTTTTGTAGAACAGTTTAATACAAGCATTTTTTGCAATGGGAGGGGGCTCTATCTCCCCCGTTTGGGCAGGAGGGGCAAATTTATAAAACAAAAAACTAAATAATGTAAAAAAATATTAAAACATAACGGTATTACTTACAATTAAGTATTATACCTATATTTAAAGCCAATACTCTGTTCTATTAGTACATTTAAAATGTTCAGGTATGAAAATGTAATGTATTCTAAAAAATTCACATTACCTAGGTTCTACCGTACGACTGCAGCAAATTAATATAATTTCTTAAATTGTATGTATTTTGAAATAAATGGGTTTGAACATTTTTCTTCTTTTTTTCATAAATATTTTGAGTTTGCAGGCGAATTTTTCAAAAAAATTTGACATAAATAATTTAATTCAGATTTAAGATTAAAAAACAAATTTCTGGCTTTCAAAACCAGTATATTATTTCATTGTAAATGTTGCCGTTGTTTTTTAATAATGTTGTTTTCATTTTAAACCATTTTTTTGTAAAATTTCCCCTACCTTCTAGATAGACTAGATAGGCTAGATAGACCCTCCTCCTATAGTAAAAAGTGCTTGTTTTTGACCTTCCATACATACCTCGCTGCTTATACGCCGTAATGCTGGGTGGTAGGGTAGCACTGTAATTATGTATAAGAAAGCAAAAAAATAAAAAATAATAAATGCAAAAAAAATTACCCGTACCTTTGGAAAATCAAATCAAAAAAAAATCTTAGCTTAAAAATATTTGTTTGAATTCTATGCTAATAAAAATAAATAATAAAAAAATCCTGATAGCATAAGCTTCTTGGAAAACACAAATATGGTACCTACCTACCTACCTCACATTTCATTCTCATAACAAAAAAAATGGAAACCAAATTCTCATATTTTTGCTTGCTCATAACTATTTTGTCAGTAAATGAAATTATAATTTACATAGATTCTGTTTACAAACGACCTTCGCATACAAACAAAAATCAGTTTGACTTGACCTACAGACATTTTTTTTCTTTATTTCTTTTTGACATTACCCACAAAATAAGTGGATGTAGCTATATGGTAGAGCCCAGCGCTCGCTTAGCAGTACCCACAAAAACACTTTTTTTTATTTCATTTTATCATCAACACATTCCCATTCTATAATGCTGCCTCTGGTTCATGTTTGATTCGATATACAACATTCATTTTCGAAGAAAAGCCATCATGTGGCAGCTAAAAATTCGAAATATTTGAAAATAACGACTATTTATTGCAAAACAGACCTTTGAAAAATTTGTTATTTCTAACAAAATTTAAGTTTTTGTACTAGTTTTTTTTAGTGAATTTGTTTATTAGAAATTTTTTGTCATTATTAGAAAGTTTTGGGTTATTTGGTTTATTTCTTGTTATTTAAAAATACAATTGAAAAATAGAAAATTTGTCACTTTTCAAAAGCAAATATTTCAAAAAAAAAGGATCAAATTCAAAAATCGGTGCCCAAGGCATTGAAGCCCTAATCAATACCTTTAAAATGATATACATTTTATATATGTACTCCTCTCCTGTTCTGAAATCGTTAAGCATCCATTTGGCAGTTTTGCGTGATTTTTATAAAACCTCTTACTGGATTTTTGAAATAAGACGAAAACAAAATCCAGAATCAAAAATATAGCCTCAAGACTTTGAAGCCAAAATGTCATTCTTTCATATGCAATTTAAATTTTGGCCATATATGGTCCCGTGGCGGAGATCCTTCGGAATCTATTTTGCCAATTTTCCATATTTCTCAAAAATTTGGGTAGAGGCCTCTTAATACAAAGTGGAAAAGAATTCCATGCTACTGCCAAATTTGTGAGAGAGAAATTTCTTTTCATTTTTTGACCACACACAACAGTTTAATTTAACCTCAATAAAAATGTGATGAAATGTGTGACAGAATTAGAACCATTTCTAAAAATTCTCATGTATTAACACATGTCAAATCGTGTAGGCTGGGAATATTATATTTTGTTTCCACACTATTATACATGATTTGTTTCACACTTTTTTGACATGTATTCATACTCAGTGGGATAGTGTGGAAGGGCTTTAAATAGCAAGCTGAACTTCATTGCTCTGCAACTTCTTTTTTTCACGTTTGTTATAAGTTTTGTTTAATGTGGTTCTTTATCATATATTATGGAAAGGATTTAACTAAAAATGTAAGAAATATTGATTTTTGCCTTGTGTGAGGTGTTTTTCAGATAAACATGTTCATGTCGATTATGGAATTCGCAATACTGGATCCGCTGTGCAATTCTCTCCTTTCTCTTTACACATTTGTCGTGAAAAGAAAAGAGAATTCTGTACTGAGAATCCCTGCAGATGTAGAATTGCGTATTCCATAATCAAGACAGCAAAACCCAATTTTGACATCGTAAGAAATATTTAGTTTCTTACTCAATTTTGCGTTCAATGAATGTAGTTGACTACATATGTAGTCCCTAGTGTCTGCTGAACGTACCCGTTAAAGGTGTGAGGCTATTCAAATGTTACGGACTGTACATACATACATAATATGTATGTTATGTAGAATTTTCAGAGAAAATGTTTGTAAGTAATATCAAGCCTGTTTTTTTTTCTTATCTATAAATCTTTGAAAACCGTTAAATAACACAATTCGAATATGTTTTAACAAAATATATGTTGATAGAAAGTTATTTTTATTTTTAATACATTTTTAGCTTCGACAAACAAAAGTGAACCGTCTGCAAACAAAGAAAGCTAAAATATTTTAATTTAAAAAATTTTAATAGTTATTTTAGAGGTATCGTTACCCGTGGCGTAATAGTTAGTGCATTAAACTGGCACGCCGCCGAAGATCGTGGAATCGAATCCTAGCCTCTGCCACCTAGGAAGGGAAACATTTCGTGTCATTATTATTATTCTTATTTTTCATGTTTCAATAAAACTGATAGTAATGGACTTTTAATAATAACTACAAAAACAACAATTGTATGATGTCTGCATATAACTTTTTTCTTATCTTTAAATTTATTTTTATTTTTTAATATTTTTTTTTAACTTTACTTAACTCTAATTTATTGCCATATTCTTTTAAATATGAGGTATATAAAAACATATTTTTTGATGATTATCACCACAAGTTAAGTTTAATATTCCTACATATAAATTTCCACTCGTGTTTTAGCTTCCAATATACAAAAATTAAAATAATATAAAAATAAATTGGCAACATTTTACATAAAAGTTTATATACAGTGTCTAAGGGGTTAATTTAAATTATCTTTCATTTGAATTCAGTTTAAGACTCAATACTACTTTCATGGATCTGGTTTTAATCAACACTTCCAATAAACAAGAGTTACGTAATCAAAAAAAAAAATACCAATTCAACTTATTTTTGTTTTCTAAATAAAAAACAAAACCTTGAACTTTATCTAAGATTTTTGTTTCACATTGGATTGTGCTTATGCTTTTAACAACAAGTGTTTAAACAAACGTAAACAGAAATGCAGGTAATCTATTAAAACAAATTTTGTGTTTCCAGTCTCACTGAAATTATGTATTTGTGTTGTACTTGCTGTAGATCAGATCCGCAGAAGGTATATGTATATACAGATAAGAAGATTATAAAACGAAATAGAATATACAAAATGTATCTCTGATCTCATTTTACTAAACATTTTCGTTGTGTTATCATTTCACTGTTACACTCTGGAAGAAAAACTTCTACATACAAATTAGCTCTTAGTTAAATTTATTATTCTAAATTATACTTTGTGCAGTTGAAATCATGGAAAGTTTTTTTTCTTTATTTTAATTCAGTTTAATGATAATATGTATTTTTTCTTTGCAGGCGTCGGATAAGGGCTTCCGGATTGAGTCCGATACATTTGGTGAGTTGAAAGTGCCCTCTGACAAGTACTATGGCGCTCAGACAATGCGATCGATGATCAATTTTCCAATTGGTGGCAGAACCGAGAGGATGCCAGTGAGTAGAATACACAATGTTTAAAGTCAAGGTTATTTTTGTATAATAATAAAAACACTTTGCAGAAACCTGTTATTCAAGCAATGGGAGTTCTGAAAAAGGCTGCTGCTGAAGTTAACAAGGAATTCGGTTTAAAGGAAGAAATCGCTGACGCAATATCAAAAGCCGCTGATGATGTTATTTCAGGAGAACTTTATGAAGAGCATTTCCCTTTGGTCATTTGGCAAACTGGATCTGGTACCCAGTCAAACATGAATGTCAACGAAGTATGAAGTGATACCTTTTGTTTTTTAAATATCAATATTCTTGATTGCCTTTTAGGTTATCAGCAATCGTGCCATTAAATTGCTGGGTGGTGAACTTGGGTCTAAAAATCCCGTCCACCCCAACGATCACGTTAACAAGTCGCAAAGTTCAAACGACACGTTCCCCACTGCCATACACATCTCGATTGCCCTCCAACTATGCAACAATTTAAAACCAGCACTGAAAATTCTTCATGATGGTTTGGAGGCAAAGTCTAACGAATTCAAAGATATCATCAAAATTGGTCGAACACATACCATGGATGCCGTCCCACTGACTCTGGGTCAGGAATTCAGTGGATATGCCCAACAGATGAAAAATTCCATTGAGAGAATTGATGCCGTTATGCCTCACATTCTGCAGCTAGCTTTGGGTGGTACTGCTGTTGGTACAGGTCTGAATACTCGCATTGGATTTGCTGAAAAGTGTGCCGCAAAGATCTCTCAACTCACTGGCTTGCCTTTTGTGACCGCTCCCAATAAATTCGAGGCACTGGCTGCCCGTGACGCTACTGTTGAAGTTTCAGGAGCATTGAATACTATTGCTGTTAGTCTCATGAAGATCGGAAACGATATTCGTTTCTTGGGATCGGGCCCACGTTGTGGACTTGGTGAGCTTATGTTGCCTGAAAATGAGCCTGGCAGTTCGATTATGCCTGGAAAAGTAAATCCTACACAGTGCGAAGCTCTTACGATGTTGTCTGCTCAGGTGATGGGCAACCATGTAGCAGTAACCATCGGAGGAGCGACTGGACACTTTGAATTAAATGTGTTCAAGCCGCTTGTTGTGTCTAATACTCTTAGATCCATTAGACTTCTGGGTGAGTTTTTTTCTTATTTTTTTGTACAAAAATTCATGATTTTTATTTAATTTTCATTTCAACAGCTGATGGAGCAAGAACATTCAATTCGAATTGTGTAAGTGGTATCCAGGCTAACCGTGATCGGATCGGCAAAATCATGAATGAGTCACTTATGCTAGTAACTGCCCTTAACCCACATATTGGTTATGACAAGGCTGCTAAAATTGCCAAAACAGCACATAAAAATGGAACAACGTTAAAGGAAGAAGCCATCAAGTTAGGCTACCTAACAGAACAGCAATTTGCAGAATGGGTTAAACCAAGCGACATGTTGGGACCTAAGTAAACTAAAACAACTATTTTAGGCTTTTCTATAAAATCCAGGCAAAATTCAAAAGAAGTTAAATACAGAGCGAAAAAAATAAAAGATAAATAATAATTGGAATACTTTTTTTGATAATTTTGTCTATTGAAATTAAAACGATAAGATAAATCCAGTTAATGCAAATAACTTTGGAATGCTATCCGGAATTATTAATTAAATGCGCGAAGTAAAAAATCGACGTGCCCAGGTAATCTCAAAAAACATCTAATAAATCAACGTAATATTTTATGATATTCTTTATTGATATTGATAAGAAATAGCTATTTTTGAATAATTAAACATGAAACTCAGTTCTGTTGCGTATACAACCAACCTTGAGTTTCTAGACGGCCGCTGCAGAACTTATCGTGGGAACTTGAACGAAATTCAAGTATTCAAAGGGCAAGTGCAACTATCTACTCAAATCATATTGCACATAAACTGTCAATATGCTGGGATACCAGCATGTAACTTGAGCACACGCGCACGACAAAGAAAATTAGTTGTTCCCACGATATGAGCTGAGTCGGTCGACTCAAGATATTCTCTTCGAAAATTGCCTCGACAGTTCGAGAGAAACAGTGTAAGTATGTATGAATGAAGTTACCCAGATTAATACAATACAATTATTTATGAGTTATTTTTGGATTATTACCGAATATCTAGTTAAGTAATGGCTTTATCGATTTCGTACTTCTTACGTTAGGTATTCTAACAAACAATTATTCAATTTAAATTCTTTTAAAATAACAACGTATCTGAAAAAAAAACTATTTTCGGAGTCATTTTTTTCTAAATTTATACGAAAATTAAATAATAAAAACATGAAGTTGTATTTTTGTATTTTAGTTAAGGAAATCAATCATTTTTTTAATAAAAAGGAGGTTAAAACAGGAAAGGGGAAATTTAACTCACGGTTAAATTAAACAGAAATTCCTTATGATGAACCTTGTTCATTTTACTTTGCTTCAATATACATAGCTTATTGATTTTCCTTTCCTGAATTTCTTAGTACGTTTTTCCAAATATTGGGAGAAATGTATATAGGCTAGAGTCGCGGGCCCCTTACAACCACTATAGCACAACTGGCCATGAGTAGGGAATAAGTAGTAAGAGCGAGAAGAATCTATTCTTTAAATTCTGCAAGCATTAACGCCCATATTATTCACTCAATACATCCAGATTAAAACTTTAATCCAGATGTAAAGTATACAAATTCAATGTTAATACATCTGGATTTAAGTTTCAATCTGGATGTATCGAGTGAATAATATGGGCGTAATAGATTCCTTAAAAGGGTCAAGTACCTACACGTGCATGGAAATATTTTGTTTAATTAAATTTGTGTTTCAATTAAATTTTAAATTAATTACATTTTTTCACACATACTTTTATGTTCCTCCGCAATTATATCGTAAAAAAAATGTAACCCGACATTCTACCTAAATTTTAAGGCCTCAACCTTAAAGACGCGAAGCCAATTTGTGAAGGGTATGGTTTTTTATTGCGTTTTTTCACTTCCTCGCACTTTCATAAATTTAGTATACAGCTTTACCGTTCTTATTTTATTATTACGTTTCTCGTTTTGTGAATATTCGGAATATCAAAAACACTCCACAAATTAGTCGAACATATGTCCTTAAGATGTCGCTACCGTCACTCCTCTTCATGATATTACTATAGCTTATATACAATAGTACGGCTGCAGTTTCACTAAGGGTATTAATGCAACGTCGGAAAAGCATCGTAAACGTCTTAAAGTTTACGACGTCGTAAACGAACTGTCAAAATTTGTATGGGAAATCTTTTCAAACAAATCTTAAACTTTAAGACATAAATTTGTGTGTTAAACGAAGATGGTAAACATCGTAAACATGGTAAACTCTTGTAACCTTAGAAGAAAAAATAAAGGAACGAGCATTTCGAGGAAAAATGAGGTTTTTTTCAAAGGAGTGTGAGTTACACAAACACAAATGCATTCACACATGCACTTATATGTTGATCACAACAATAAACATGCTTACCATCATTTTTGCGAAATAACTCAAGAATTAATAGATAATTGAAGGCAATTTGTTCATACAATTGTATAAATATACTTTTTGGCATTTTTAAATTGCGGATGACAAATTTTACGAATGTTAAAATTAAATTAAATATTTTAAGCTGTTTGGCGTTTAACGAACAGCTGAGTTGTTTACCATATCGTTTACCACATTTACGAAAAATATTTTTCGGTGCGTTCATGAAACGTGTGTCGGAAACTTTACGACATTCGTAAAGTTTAAGACGTTGCATGAATACACTTACTATTCCCAAAGGTTTTCTTGTAAGGTCGCCGACCACTGGAGGGGGCCGGCAATTGGGCTTTTCCAAAAATTATCTTTGTCTTTTCTCCTTCTAATTCTGACAGTTCAAAACAACGAAAACAATACATGTGAAATCGAACTTGGTGAAATGTAAACAAATGCTCTTTTCAGTGCAATGTGGATTTTTAATATTTTCTGTGATTTTTTATATAAATAAGCTTGATAATTTATTAGAAATTGATTTATTGTTAAATTGGAGTTACAACCATCGTTTTATACGTTTTTATTTGAAAACAAACAAGCATTGTATTGAAAAAATATTTTGCGTTTGTTTACCTTTCACCCAGTTCAGACCAGCTGTTTCCTATTTTTTTTACTTGTTTGACACTGACGTCTGGTGGAAAAGGCCAAAAATTTATATTTTTTCAGAAGTTCTGGTTTTGTTTTCATAATTCATTCTGGACCATGTATTTTGGAAACGGGGTTTACTTTTTCAATGAAATTTTTTTTGTTCTCTTCATTGAGATTTGAGATTTCAAATGCAAACAAACACCGCATTACCAATTTACACACACAAGAACTGGATATAATTGGTCTGTTTGGTAACGTGAAATTTTTTGCGAATTTGCACAAATTTTCACAAAACTTCACAATTTGCTGTCAAAATCCATAGAAAAAGAACTCAGTTTTTGGGATATTTGTTGAAAAAAAAGATACCAAACAGGCATAATGGTCACGTTCGGTGATCAATCCAAAGCTATCCGGATAGGTTTGTGTTGTTGTAATCCCTTGTGACAAAACAGCTGATGCAACAACAACCCAACGAATCTGAAAATATTTGGATAGGTGGATAGCCTATCTGATAGTTTACCGAACTCAAGGAATATGAAATACAAAAAAGCAGACTAGACAAATCGTTGGCACTGGAAATTTTGTGAAATTGGTAATAGAACAACGCTTCAAAATTTTACTCTATACTGCCAATCGAATGCTTTTTGTGTAATTGGATAGAAAAAGCAAAACGAGTAGTAGGAGCTTCCAATCGAAAACGACAGTGAGGGCATGTAAAAGTACCTTTTATTTTTAGATGACAGCACTGGTATGACTCCTAAAAATATGCTTCAAAACGTCGTCGATTGTTTTATTTCTGACAGTGTCAAATGTCAAAACATAAACGCTGTGTGAATTTGTGTTTTCTCAGGCGCATTTTATAAAATTAAATAAATATTTAACAATAAAAGTTACTTAAAAAACAATCGAAATCATGGAAAAATCACAAAAAATGCCTAAAGTGGCAAAGGTACAAACATTTATTCTAAATCTTCGCAACTCTTTATAATTTGTTTCTTTCTAGGTCAAAAATAAAGCCCCAGCCGAAGTACAAATCACCGCAGAACAATTGCTCCGCGAAGCTAAGGAACGTGACCTGGAAATCCTTCCACCTCCACCAAAGCAAAAAATTTCAGACCCAGCTGAGTTGGCCGATTACCAACAGCGAAAGCGCAAAGGATTTGAAGATGCTCTGCGAAAGAATCGCATGGTAGTTAGTCATTGGATTAAGTACGCCCAATGGGAGGAATCACAGAAAGAAATCCAAAGAGCCCGATCGATCTGGGAACGTGCCCTCGACAATGACCATCGAAACATTACCATCTGGCTGAAATACGCCGAAATGGAGATGAAGAACAAGCAGGTAAACCATGCGAGAAATTTGTGGGATCGTGCGGTGGTTATAATGCCTCGGGTGAATCAATTTTGGTATAAATACACTTACATGGAAGAGATGTTAGAGAATGTTGCTGGAGCGCGGGCGGTATTCGAACGTTGGATGGAGTGGCAACCAGAAGAACAAGCCTGGCAAACGTATGTGAATTTTGAACTGCGCTACAAAGAAATCGATAGAGCTCGTACGATCTATGAAAGATTCGTTTATGTACATCCTGATGTAAAGAACTGGATTAAGTTTGCTCGGTTCGAGGAGAACCACGGATATGTTCGAGGTGCTCGTTCTGTTTACGAGCGGGGCGTGGAGTTCTTTGGAGATGAGTACATCGATGAAAGGCTTTTCATAGCATTTGCCAAATTCGAAGAGAATCAGAAGGAGCACGACAGAGCGAGAGTCATCTATAAGTACGCTCTGGATCACTTGCCAAAGGAACGCACAAAAGAGCTTTACAAGGCGTACACAATCCACGAGAAAAAATACGGAGACCGAGCAGGCATCGAAGATGTCATTGTTTCAAAAAGGAAGTTCCAATACGAGCAGGAAGTTGCCGAAAATCCTCAAAATTACGATGCATGGTTCGATTACTTGCGTTTGATTGAAGGCGAAGGCGACTTTGCAAATATCCGTGAGACCTACGAACGTGCAATCGCCAATGTACCACCGGGAAAGGAAAAGAACCTGTGGAGGCGATATATTTACCTCTGGATAAATTACGCCCTGTTTGAGGAACTGGAAACTGAAGATGAGACACGAACTCGACAAATCTACCGCACTTGCTTGGAACTGATTCCTCACAAAGTCTTCACATTCAGCAAATTGTGGCTTTTGTATGCACAATTTGAGATCCGTTGCAAACAATTGCAGCAAGCTAGAAAAACTCTTGGAATGTCGATTGGCATGTGCCCTCGCGACAAACTATTTCGTGGGTATATAGAGTTGGAAATCCAATTGCGTGAATTTGATCGATGTCGCATTTTGTATGAGAAATTCCTTGAATTCGGACCCGAGAACTGCGTAACTTGGATGAAATTTGCCGAACTCGAAAATCTTCTTGGAGATACAGATCGTGCTCGGGGAATTTTCGAACTAGCCGTGCAACAGCCAAGGTTAGATATGCCAGAACTGTTGTGGAAGGCTTATATTGACTTTGAGGTAGCTCAAGGAGAAACAGAGCTTGCCAGACAGCTCTACGAACGACTTTTGGAGCGAACACATCATGTCAAAGTGTGGATGTCATATGCAAAGTTCGAACTCTCCTCAAATGAGGGTAGTGAAGATGACGACCAGGATATGAATGTAAGGCTAGCTAGGCGAGTCTATGAACGAGCCAATGATACTTTGCGACAAACAGGCGACAAAGAATCTAGAGTTCTGTTGTTAGAAGCATGGCGTGATTTTGAAAAAGAAAGCGGCAATGTGGAAGCTTTGGAGAAGGTGATGGAGAAAATGCCGCGCAGGGTTAAGAAGCGCCAAAAGATTATTTCAGATACCGGTGCCGAAGAAGGCTGGGAGGAGGTGTTCGATTACATCTTCCCTGAAGATGAAATGTCTAGACCTAATCTGAAACTTCTAGCAGCAGCGAAAATGTGGAAAAAGCAAAAAGAAGTCCTTCCGGACGAACTGTCCAAAGCTGACGAAAAAGACGAGGCCGACGACGAAAGTGTGTCATCTGTGAGCGATAGCGAAGAGGAACACGAGTTAGAAATGTTGCAACAAAATATGGCTGAGTAAGGAAAGTTTATTAAAATTTCTAATTAAACATTTTTTATAAATAAATAAAAAACAAATATAATTTACTTAAGACACTGTAAACTGTAGTGTTTATTGTTTAATGCATCATGAACATACGTTGATATTAAGAATAGTATAATCAGAATAGTTGTAATCAAAATCCAAGAGGAAAATTAATTTTCTTTGCATTCAACAAAATTTTTATTTATCACACCTGTAAGCCTGTAGCAAATCAAATTTCGGTGGAATTTCGATGAATTAATGGATTTATGCACAATTGTACTGCATGGGAACTGTGAACTAAACTAGGCTTTAACCGGAATTTTAGAGAATTTGCTACTGCGTTTAAATTGGCATCGAAATAAACGCGTAACTTATAAACTTGCAAATTGCATTACAAAGTCGGATTTCATTTTCTTTCATGAATCAAGAGACAAATGATGAAAATTGATGATACTCCTCCTATTTCTCCAAATAATACAACACAAAATTATATTTTTCGTTTTAAATAGCACACTTTCATTTTAAATTTAAAAAGTGATTGTTATAACTTTAGCTGGTAGAAATAACACCAATAGGTTAAAACTAGATAGATAGTTGTGACTAGATGAGGATGAACAATACTTCTCTAAAGCTACGTTGTGCCTTCTTTAATCTGAATAAAGTTGGAAAAAGTTAAGTTTTAGTAAATTTTCTCAAGCTAAGGATAAAATGAATAGTTTGGGCTTTAGCTTGCAACTTGAACTCATAACGAATTATATAATAAACAAAAGAATAAAAGAAACGCACATAAGTATTTAATTCAATATATTATCCATAATTTTTAATTGACAAAGTTTGTCAATTTCCTTAACTCGGCAAGTGTAATCTGGAAAAGAAAAAAAAAGAAAGTTAATGTTTATTCTTATGCATGCTAAAACAAATTGGCAAATGACAATAATCAATTTCACACTTACACATAATATTATACTTGATAGAAAAAAATAAATCCTGGTTCCTTGCAAAAATCAACGAATATTAAGAACAAAAGGAAAAGACATACGAAGAGTTAGTACAAGTAAAATAAACTGTGAAAATAGACAATTTTTGTTAATTTGGGTGTTTTTGTATGTTAGACACTCAAGACAAGGACAAACAGGAAAATTCAATATCAGTCAACATCCTCAAGTCGTACTGGATGCGTAAATGGTATGACGGATTTCTTTTCCACGTCTCGCGACAGAGCCTTTCGCATATCTAGAAAAGGAAAGTAATGTAAAAGCATTTCATAGGTTTTTTTTTGTAAAACTATCTACCATAGGCATCTTCGTCTCGATCCCCTGAGTAGTATTCCAAGACGGTCCGATAGATTATGTAACCTAGGTTTTTATACATATTGATAGCCACTTTATTGCTTACTCGAACGAAAAGATCGACGAAATATGCTCGTTTCCTAGAAGAGAAAAAACAAAATTACATTTCAAGGGATAGTTTTTAAAGTTTTTACGCCAACTCGTGGATACTGTTGGATCTTACTTCTCAGAAACATCTTCGAGGAAATTCATCAACAGAGCAGCTAGTCCTAATCTTCGATAGTCAGGAGAAACAGTCAAGCAGGTCACATGTCCATGCCAGTTTTCCCTTAGTCCTTCCGTTTTACCCATTACTAAGAAAACGTTTCAACAACAAATAATTTCACGAATGGAATAACTTACTATAGCCCATTATCTCCCCACTTGGTGATTCGGCAACTTGGAAGTATTCTGGCCAGCGTGCCAGATATTGGGTATAAAAGGTTAGCCCATAAGTTTCAGTCAATGGATCAAAGTTTCTAAAAGAAAAAAAGTTCAACAGGAATAGATTCAGAAGACTGACAGGACTTCTTTCGAGGACTTACACGTTGTTAAATTTAAACATATCATCACAAGTGAATGGGCGAAGAGTTGTCATTGTTAATTAAGATTTAAGATCAATGAGAATTTTCAGTTTTTGCAGAGAAAATTTAAAAAAAAGTTTTCACAAAAAGAAAAACAGACTATTTTTTTTAAGGATGAATATTGAATACAAAATGAATTTATTTGACAAGTAAAATAATTGCCGGTGGGTTAACATGGAACAGTTTTTGTTTTGACACGAGAAAACTTTACCTTGTTTATATGGAAAATCAAAATATCGAGTTGAGTTGAGTTGAATAGTATTGAGATTATTAATGGCATCAATAGACGTGTTTCTTTGCAAGCCCGGGGGGAATTGGTTGAAAAAAACGACAGCGGGGATTAGCGACGCCATGACAGTAAAAAACATGGAGTTTTCATACAAACTATCGATAACATGTATGTAATTCATGCCGGTAACACAGTTTTTCTGTGCGCTTAAAATCCCCAAGAATTCTCTGGGATTAGTTGTTGTTGCATTTAACATGTTATTTGTTTAGCACCGACGTTCTTTTTTCATCCAATTCCCCCCGGGCTTGCAAAAAACACGGCTAATGTATTTATTTCAAAACGAAACCAAACAAAATTGAATGAACCCAAGACACCTGGACCCATGTTCTGTAACTCGGCGATAACTTTTCGAGGCGATAAACGGCGAAAAATGGAACAAAACCCATAGGATTCCTATGAGTTTTGTTCCCTTTTTGTTCCATTTTTCGCCGTTTCTCGCCACGAAAAGTTATCGCCGAGTTACAGAACATGGGTCCTGCTATGTAGTAATTGTCCCTGTATAAATTGTGACTGCTCACTGCGTAGTGACTGCAGTTTGTATGTGAAATCGGTGGGGTTGGAAATGAGGTAACATGTCAGGGAGAAAAACCTAAAGATTGGAGTCAGCAGTGATGTTTCATATCTGAAATGTTCCATTTAAGGTAAAACCGCACTTGGCGGAACTGCACTTCAACGACACCGCCCGCACTTTCGCACAAAACAGAACTTCATGTCGCGACAAAGTTGGGCAGATTATCAACTTTGTCGCATAGTGCCGCACCGTGAAGTGCAGTTGTCGCATAGCGCGATATAGCGCATACATTTTCCTACTGCACTTCAAGGCGCGACACTGCGACAAAATTGATAATCTGACCAATTTTTTCGTGACATGAAGTTCTGTTCAGTTTCGTGCGAAAGTGGGCGTGGTGTAACTGAAGTGGAGTTCCTCCGAGTGCGTTTTTACCTCAATACCATTTTTCACTATTGGCTTGTTCGTTAAAGGGTAAAGGTAAGCCATTTTGTTGAAAAAACCCTAGCACCATCTGAATGAAAAATTTTGTTCCCTTTAAATTTTCCAGCCTCGGTTTAAGATTTTAACTCACCGATTTCTGATTATTTATGTGTGTTTTACTCTTGTGCAAAAGTAAAAGTTAAGACCACTTTAACTTTAACTTTTGTAAAATTTGAGAAAGAAGATAGGATTAGCGTAGTACGTTGAAAAAGACAAAACATTTTGTTCACTTTTGTACAAAAGTAAGTTGAATGTAGTTAAGTCTATAGGGGTATTCCCGATCCGATGCAACTGGTCTTGTATCATTGGAAAAATGCAAAAGTGTAAAATTGCTATACCCAAACCCCATTGTAAAAAAAAAACTTTGCACTTTTGCAATGATGCAAAAACAGTTTGCATCGGATCGGGAATACCCCTTATATTCTATCAGATTTCAGCGACAGAAAAATTTCGTGTAGACACGATGTCTGTTCACAAGACCCTGTTTAGATTGGGAAGATTGAGTAAGGGCCAGTTGTACAATAGTGGTTCAGCCTCGGTTCAAGATTTTAACTCACCGATTTTGGCGGATTAACTAAGGTTCAACGCTGGTTCAAGTATGTAATTGGTTATTATCACACATTTGAACAGTAAACCACTGTTGAAACTCAATTAATCCGCCGGAATCGGTGGATAAAAATAGCTGAACCACGGTTTAAATATTTGTACAACTGGCCCTAAGTGGCATGGTGTCTACATTTGAAACTTTGAGTCGCGTTAAAATACAGTGAAACAACATTAGTTTCAACAGAAAGAAAACTCACGAGTCCGATTTTTATGTTTTCTTCGTGTCGCACGAACTGCCGTGATATAATGCCTTTTTGGTAACTTTTTTTTTTCAACAAATTTCCCAAAAACAGTTTTTTTCTATGGGTTTTGATAGCAAATTGTGAAAATTTGTACAAATTCGCAATAAATTTCACGTTACCAAACAGACCAATAATCTAAACAGCGTACTACGTAGTGAAAAGTCACAATCTACAGGTCTAATTTCAATGAAATTTGCACGAAATTTGGTTATGGCCTTAAATACAAATCTACTACATTTGTAAATGAATCAAGATGGCGGTATAATCGTCAAAGAGTTTTTAACTAATTTCCAAAATGACCGCTGTACATTTAAAATCCCATCCATTTATCTCTTTTTCCCATGCACAACTTTCAATAGCGCTTGCTCACAAAATTGCTCAATTTCTTTTCAAAAATGGCGTACAAAACAAGCCTTTTGTCCGCCGGGTAGTTTTTTCTGAGTGGATAAGTTTTCTCTTCAAGTTTTTTTCTTTTTAATTTTTTTCAATAAGATTCTCCCGTGCAACGTCTAATTAAATGTGAATCGAACAAAAATATTATTCAATAGTTTAAGTGACGAATTTTGAATGTTTGAACAAGTACAGGAAATCCGAGAAGAGGAAAAAAACATTACGAATGAGAAAATTCCCCACGAATTCAACTTTTTTTTTCAAATTTCATTTGTGTCGTTCGTTGTGTGGTGGCTCGCTCAAAGTGGGGCACAGCAGCAGTACAAGCTTCTTAGCAGCGCGAACTTAAAATAGAAAACGTCACACTCATTTTTATGAGTTTTTTTTTTCATTAAATGAATTTCTAATTGTATTTATAAAACAGAAATTGACAAAATATCGCAAAAGTGGATAAATCGTGTGTGGAAAGTAATAAACTAATGCTAAATATCATCGTGTCTTTATATCCACCAGCAAATACGGCAGCTGGCTGAGTTCAAAGGCTGAACGAAGGAAACAAAAAAAAAACGACACCAGAAATTCCATCCGTTTTGTGGTTAGGTTATTGCATAAAATATTGTTATCGCGGCGTGTGAGCAGGAAAAGGTCCTGGAAAATTGTGCAAAATAATTTAAAACTGAAATTGCGGGTAAGTTTGCAACAATTTCTTGTTTTTCGGACAGAAATTTGAATTTGATTTAATCTCCCTCCCTGGATGGCTGGCAATCGAAAAAAAATCGAGAACATGGTCGTTCTCGTTGGTTGTGCTTCACTCAACAGCACAAACAAGGAATTTGTTCGCAACGAGTTTTTGGTTGAAATTATGTGTCTGACTAAGAAAGGGAAAGATGAGAACTTCTAAAAATGTAATTTTCTTCATTTGTGAAGCTATAAATTTTAATTTTTCGTGGGTAATTCTTTTTAATTTGCATTTTCTTTTTTATTGCAAATGGCTGATGTTAAAATATATACAGACATTTGGGATGACAACGGGATAGAAAGAGAAAAACATGGTGCTCGTGTTTTCCTGTATGCCTACATGTCGGAAGACAGAACAAATCCACTACTGCGGCAAATGTATTTTTTTATTTTAATTTTATGTAGGTACCCACATAATAATATAATATGGCAAGCAATCATAAAAACTATGTACAAATTTTGGTTTTAAATTTCATTTTAATCAACACGTTATAATAGCCAGAAAACATAAATTCATTTTATATTTAAAAGTAAAACTCAATTGTTATTAACCAGACGCTAAGCGATAGTATACAAAAGTCTTGTACCAATTTTAGTTTTTCCGCTTCTTCAGCTAACAATCTTGTATCATATTATGAACTTTAAACTGCAATCTCTGGAATCTCATCAACTCAGAAACACCTAATCTGTCGCCAGCGCCACTGTGCTGTTTATCTTCTTAAAATAAATACCTAAATGTTTTGAAAAAGAAAAAAAAATTAGGTATCTAGATTTTTTCGCGCGCAATGATTTGTAAAGCAAAATGATGTTAATCGCTGGGCCGATCGGAGTTTGTCTCCTGCCAACGAGTTCATTACACATTTGGCTTCAAATACGAATACATCAACAGCAGCAGAAGTAGATTTTATTATCGCACATGCTTATATTTATTTGTTGTATTTTGTTTGTAGGTACATATTTTATTTCTCCGCCTGAATTTCTGTTAGGTATTTCTTTCATTCTTTCTTTCTGAATCAATAAATAAAAAGGTACTGTGTTGCCGTGTAAAGTAATATTATACCTAATTTTTTTTTTTATTTTTATTTTTATTATACATATTTATTTTATTTATATTGTAATAATAATAAAAGTTTAGAAACTTATCCATCCACTATCTGAAATAGCAAGGTTCAACAAAAAAAATATCTAAATTCGAATTCAAAACATGAATTAAAGACGAAACGTCTCCTGTGCAGAAGGCCTTTGTTTTATACCCATAGTACCCACCTCTTCGCCCGTTTTGGGTCTTTGGGCTGAATAAAATATTTCCTAAAATTCCTTGCGTTTCCTGTTGGTTGGTTTAGAGTAGAAAATAAGAAACATTGTTTTTTTTTTCATAGCGCTTAACATTGTAACCTTTACTGCAATGCTTCAGTTTAAATTTCTTCCTTGCAAACGTCTGCGATATGTTTGGGAGCTTACATCCAACGATAAATTTGTTTTGATTGCTTTATTGAGTTGCTGATATTCAAATTGTAAATGTAATAATTTGATACTATAGTGATTCAAAAATTTTTTTCAAAAAATTATTGGTGGCACTAATTTGTTACATTGAAAATAAACTATTCACTCCTATTATTGTGACCAGCACTGTTCATTAAAGACATAAGTTTATAGGTACCTACATAACAATAAATGCCCAGTTTCACATTGGTAGTTCAAACTTACACTAAACTCACTTTAATCTGGTTTAAAATTAAGTTAAACCGAAACATTAAACCCAAGTACCAACCTACATAATAGATTTGTGTCATGGACCTTATAGAGTTCTTTTTAATACTTCCCAGTGATGAATGAAAGACTTTCTGCAGACGAATCGCCTTGCCATAGACATAGGTATGTAGTAACATTGATTAAAATTTTTTTTTAAATTTTGTTTGTTCCAATCGTGGATTCTATTTTGATTCGCACTTACAAAATTTGACTGACACAATTATGTTACAAATCTCTAGAGTTCGATATATTATTTATTATTTACCTACATACCTATATGAATGCGCGAGGACAGTAAAAATACTGAATTCCCTGTTTTTCTAGGAATTTGAACATAATTCGTCCAACATTTTGGGAAATTTATTATTTTATCAAAAAGAGGTAGGTATCTATCTATTTGAACATTTATACATACATTATGTACATATGTTGCTACAAATAAACTAAGAAAAAGTTCCTAACGTTATTTTAACTATTTTAACTTTTAAAATAAATAATACTTAACGGTCTTTAATAGAAAGTATGTATAGGTATATGTACATATTTGGTAGTTTTAGATTCATTATTTTAAAATAAAACTTATTTGAGTTCCAAGCTCAAAGTTACTACCTGCGACTCATACCAGCAACTTTACCAAATAGCCGTTTGTGTGCAGAAAAAACTGCTCCGCATCACAGTTGGTGTTCCAATACTTGCTCCGTTAATGTGGTTGATAACGGAATTGGTGCTGGTGGTAGTTTCCGTTGTATTTCTTGTTTTAACTTATATACAACAGTATAGACTGTTCTGAACGAAGAACATAAATAACTACCCTTATTGAGAGAGAATTATGTTTTCTTTTGCTGTCGTTATTGTTGTCTGTGAGCATTAAAATACGGGTTGGGTTTGGGGAAGCCTTTTTTTTTAATGGCTACTCAAAACTGTTCGTACATATACATACATATGCACATATATAGGTATGTAGGTAGGTAGGTGCTTATATTTTTTAACTTTATTATTGATTTCCTTTGATATACCTACATGCTCAAATAATTTTCCTAAAGGTAAGTTTAGATTAATTGAGTTTAAACTGCCGCCATCCTAGCCAAATATTTTCGATTTTCTGTTGAAAACAATTCATTGACAGATTATAAACTAATTTAAACTAAGATGCAATTTCCAGTAAATAAATACCTACGTATAAAACAACAAGGGAACGTAAAATGGCAAGTTTTTGTCTCTGAACGACTGTCAGAGAATTTCTTGTAAATGATAAATAAATTATGTAAATATGGGATTTTCCATTGGAAACAAATAAATTTTTTTAATCAGATCTATCAAAATCACCGATTTGAAATTTTTTTCTTCCAATGGTCAAAAAATTGATTTTGCAGATCTACATTTTTCGGTAGATTTAGCCTTCTTTTTACTTAAAATACTAGTAGAACCTAGTTGTATTAAAATTTATTGAGATTTTCGTCTACTTACAATACTTTACACCAGTACAATTGACAGCCTTCAGTTTAACAGGTACCAGCTCCGCAGACTAATATTGATGTAGGTATACCTATAACAAAACAAAATAAATCAAACTGATCGAAATTTGAATTTGCCAGAGGAAATCCACATTATGACGCTGACGTCTTTTTGACAGCTTGGGTGAGGGGTGTAGAAATGTAGGGGGAATGAAGTAACGAAAGCAGGAATGAAAATTTGAAGATTGGTCACGTTTGGGGATCAATCCAAAGCTATCCGGATAGGTTGTTGTGTTGTTGTAATCCCTTGTGACAAAACAGCTGATGCAAAAACAACTCAACGTATCTGAAAATTTTTGGATGCGTGGATAGCCTATCTGATAGTTTACCGAACGCAAGGATTTTTTCTGGTTGAACATTGACGTGAGCGGTGAGCAGATGTTAGCAAAAATCGTAGTTGAGAGAAAAATGATCGATATTCAGGTACCTATATGGTTTTTGTAAATCGAATGCAAAGAATGAATACCTTACAAAAACGTCGATTGTTGTCTATGTGTTCTACAAAAAAAACATAATTCTTTTTGATTTTATACTTGTGAAATTATATTATTTTGCATTGACTAAAATTTGGAAATTTGACAAAGAAATCGATTATTTCATGGAAAAGGAATATAAATTATAAATTATGTAAATTATGTAAATTATGTAAATTATAAAGTGGTTTTGCCTTACGGTTGATTTCTACGTCTGTGCCTACGTTCTGTACTCTCGCATCGATAAAATTGGTTGAGAAACCTTAAAAAATGGAACAAAACTCATATGATTTGTTTTAATTTCAATCGTTTCTAGAATTATTTTATTGATGCGAGCTACAGATTGAAGGCACAGATCATTTGAATGGAATTTCTTAGAGGAGAAAATCGAATTTTTGTTTGAGGTTATAATAACGGGTATCTGCCACAATAACAATTTACTTTTTTTTTATTTTCTCGAAAATGTTTGACTGAAATACAACTGGGTTTCAGTTTTTTGCTTAAAAATTCACGTAACAGAAATAGGGTTTTAATGTTCTTTTGCCTTATTTTTGGTTTATGGTCGTATATTTCGTTAGTGGCTGGATTAAATTTTTCACAGTTTCCAATCTGTGCCTACGTTCTTAAACTCTCGCATCGCCAAAATTAGTCGAAATACGACGAAAAATTAAACAAATAGTATGAGTTTTGTTTCATTTTTGAGCGTTTATCAACCAATTTTATCGAACCGAGAGCTACAGAACACAGGCACTGATTTAGTCTTAGGGCCAGTTTTTCCCATCTAATCATCTTTGGTCAAGGATTATTGCAACTGGTAAATTTTCAAATCTCGAATCTCTAATTATTTGAAACGTTAATCATCGAATTTGATAATCAGCCGATTAAATCAGAACCTTTATTACAGATTTAATCCACTCAGAACAAACGGCCCTAAGTCAAAAATACGTTTGGATGTGAATTTAACGTAATTGACTACTAAAATTAAAAAGAAAGAAGAAAACATCGATTTTTCAGGTTCGATAAATTTTGTCATCGATTTTGCGGAGAACTTATAAACTTTTAATTTCGTGTTGTAAAACAGTTTTTATACTTAAAAAGGCTACAAATATGAACAAAAAGTGATTAAAAAACATTTTTATTTATAACGACTGTTTATTTTCCAATAAATTCACTGCAACATTTTTGTTCCTCAAAATAACGAGAGTCTTCAAGAATGAAAAAAAGAACCATATAATCACGACGATACGTGCCTGTCAATTGTCAAAAAGACGAAACGAACTAAAAAAAAGACTCGTGTAATCAGCGTCTATATTGGAAAATTGACTGAAAATTAGACAAAATTAAGTTAATATTCGTCAAAACTGATTGAATGACATTTCAATAAAAAACAATTAGCCAGTTCCCGTTTCTGAGATCTCACTGAGCAAACGTCTGTCTGTTCCACTGAGGAGAAGGAGAAACCTGAACAAAATTTCTCCTTTAGAAGTCAAAAGCACTCTCCATCTCGTTTTTATAAATTGATCAACTGTGACAAAAAATAATTGAGCAAACGAATCCAAAAAATTTCAGTCTGAGCTTTTTGACAGCAAAAGTGAGGAATCTCACTGAGGAATTAGGCATGTTCAGGAAAATGAGATCTCGGAGATCTCAGCAATCTCAGTTACCTGAACAGGATTCCTCAGCAAAATTTCAAAACTGTGAGGAAAAAAATCTTGGATTCGCTTGCTCACTTTTTGAATGAGGAAAATCTCTGAGATCTCATTTTTCTGAACGCCAATTACGTCAGATTTCTGAGATTGCTGAGATCTCAGAGATCTCAAATAACCTGAACTGGCTAAATATTTTCAAAACTATAATACATAGGTACCTACCAAGTTTATGAAAACAAAATATAAGCAGTAGCTGTTAACTCATAAAATTCACAATTGCTGAAACGAACTAAAATAATATTTCCTATTCAAACATACCAAAATATGGTGTTTTGTGCTATAGAGCTTCTTTGAAATTTGTTCTTGTGTCGATTTCTTTTTCTGATTTATTAGTTATGTTGTTAAGTGTTAAAAGTCCTTCCACACTATCTGACTGAGTATTACCTGTTGTGAAGTTTAAAGTGCGATGAATTATGATTTAATATTTTGCTTCCTCACTAACATGTACATATTTGTATACAGAAGAAAGATTGAGGATGAAAATTTAATGGAAGGAATTTAGGATGCGAATGGAACATACGAGCCCAGCCTTGATTAAAAACTTGAAAAATTTTAAGGAACTTTCCGCGTTTAATATAAGAAGTTAAAAATTAATTGACCTCTTAACAACAACATCTATTGAAAACATAACAAATGTATATAAAATCCTAAAAATTCTCAAAATAGAATCTGTAATCTAACAAACATTTTATTTAGGTTATGTGTGGGGCTATCGGAGGTCTGTACGCCTCTGAATTTGGTGAGCCGGCCGGCCTCCGATAGCCCCTTACATACAAAATACATACAAAATAATTAATCTTACTACTTAATTAAAAACCTCTACCCACAAGTCCTGGTAGCTAGCGCTATTATGAAATTATAATGTAAATTTATTTATATTGTAATAAATAATAATAATAATAATAATTTATTTTTCCGAAGTTTCGAAAAGATTGACTCCTCGTAGTAACGGGATTAGACTGACTTTTGGTGGCTGTTGTTTGTATTCATGTATGAGCTTACAACGTCAGACGTCATTATTTTGCTACTCATTTTAACAGGGATTTTTTGTCCTAGGACGGTAGACAGGTGCTTGTTTGTTACTTGATAGCAAGTTATTGGTCTTGTCCTTATTTACTTCAGGAATTATAAATTTTTAACTTTTTTCAATCGCCTTGAAAGACTACAACAGAATTTTGGGAGAGATTTTTGCATTCTAATGTAGAATCCGTACTTGTAAGTAGCTCATGAAAGGTGGTCGCACCTGGCAAAAGGCTTCAAATCTTATAATATGTGTACATTCTTAACACCCTTAGATCTATTTTTGGTCATTTGTACTTTATGTAGACAAAAAAGGGGCAGTTATGCGATTATCTGAGAACCTGGACAGAAGTTAAAACTAAATAAAATAATGACTTTATTTTTTAAATCAATAAAGAACATACATATTATGTAGATAGTATTCCGATCCATTTTATGAATATTCACAAAATTGGTAAATTCTTCGTATTAACTATCAATTAACTGCAATATGTTCCAATCATATTAGTCTTCTAATTTAAATCCATTTAAAAAAGATGAATTTAACCTAAATAGGTATTTTGTCCTGGACAAAGCTATTATTCCCTATAATACTTTTACCGTCCCGTCGTCGAGTTTAAATCTTTACGCTTGAGTTATGTACCTACTCAAAGAACCTGCAGCTCCTTGCAAATACTCGTACACTTAAAATAGTGTACCTACCACCCCTTGTTTTATTTATAAGGAACATATTCTTTTGAATCTTGAAATACAAAGAGAATTCACCTTTTTCGTCATCATTATGAAGCCTGTTGTATGCTCCCCAATGTGGCCCCAAATTCTTTCTTAATGGTAGTTACCTTATATGTATGTATATAACAATGCGCGGTACTCATTACAAGAGGTCTTCAAACAAGCTGTTTTGGCTTTTTATTACATAAATACCTATGTATATAGCTACTTGTAGATATGAACATATAAAACAAAGAGAAACAAAAATACACTTGAAGATAATTTGGGGATTTGTTAAAAAAATGTTTAACAGTTCAAAATTTCATAATTAAAATTTCGTTTTTTTCTCCCTCTCTCCCTGCAAATACTTTTTTTTTGACATTCTCAACTCTCGCGCACAGGAACACGATCTCTCTCATCACAACACAACGTTAACGTTAATTCAACTCGACGTTATACTCTAACTGAATGAGTAGGTAGGTATACTCAACTGCCCAACTACAAATAATATTGAAAATGCATGTCTCAAACAAAACACGTACAATTCCCATTAATTTTTTCCGTTTATTACCTTGGTGGAAGGCAGGCAAAGAATGAATGCATCTAATGTTTGAAATTCAAATCTATCAGTAACACGAATCACAACTTTTATACAATTTCGATTCCCATAAACATGTGATTATTTTTAGAGATCAGAAATAATTTTCCACCTCATATTGGTCTTGGTCCCCGTTTGCTTGCTTTTTTCTCTTCTCATACTAAAAAATCCTCACAAACACTATTAAACACAAACCAGAAACAACAAATTCCATAATAATCACACGGTATGGTGAGTTGCTGTTGCCGTATTCATATACATAATACTACACATACGGTTACGGTGTGGCAGAGGGGAGCATTTTTATTTCTTCTGTTTGGGGCGCTTAGCCTTGTATGCGCGGCGCAATGGTTGGTGTTAGTGTGTTGTTGTTGTTGTATTTTGTTTTCGTGCACTAAATACTCGAAACCAAGCTGCAACTTATATCAGAAGTCAGATTCGTGTGTTTAATCGAAAATATACACAAAAACCAACAACACGTCAACGACGTTCGACGGTCTGCCTGTTGGTATTTCTCGATAGCGAAATTTGTTTATTTTCTCTCTTGTTGTTTGGATTTGAACTGCTTTAAACGGTAGTAGTGGGTTTAAATTGTGTTTATTTTCATAAATATACAAATAATAGTCTTAATTTTTAGGAAACACAACAACCCTCAAAGATATAAATTGTTTTATTTTAAATTAAGGGTAACGGGTGAGATGTTTTTATGTACATATCGCACGTTGAGAATGATAACATTACAACTTAAAAAAACCGTCACTTTTGAATTAGAACGATAATAGAGTTCGCAAGGTTCAGAGTTTCGACGTTATTGTCAACGTGCGCCATATATACCTATTTATGTAGGTGTATGTACACAGATCTGAATCTGTTATGTCGCTTTCCATTTTTAGAAAAATCAATCTCATTCAGACAAAAAAATGAATTTGTTTTCGAGGGTGCGAGATCAACTTTTGGAAATCTACTAAAAATCTGATAAAAAAGCCACTCACTTTCCCCAATTTACTCCATTTGTGCTCAATTTACCAAGAATAAAGTATCAAAATCTCAAGTTTCATCTATAGAAAAGGTATGATATTTAAAAGTAAGACAACTAAAATTATACAATACTGATCTCTAATTGCCCAGCCTTGGGAAATTGAATTGCTTGAAAATTGTATTAGAAAGTAGATTAGAATGAATGGATATGAATGAAGCACAAACCAGGCAATACATATCGAAGGTTCGTGTAGAACGAAAAATTTTACAAAAAAATCTGAAAAATCAGTGGCACCTTTAGTCAATTTCAGCGTAAAAATGTTTCTGAACCTTTTACAGAAAATGGCAGAATTCAAAACCTTATTATAAATTGATCGAAATAGAAAATTTGGCAGGTTTTTGTTGACTTTTGAAAAATATGCAAAAACAACTTATGAGGTTCTGCAGTTTAACCGTCGATAGGTATCTGAAGTTCACCAGTGTTTTTGGCAAATTTTTTCAGTAGACTATCTACTTGTAGTCAATTGGCCTAAACAATAAATTTGGTTGTACGACAGCTCGTGGGTAAGTACCTAGTGATTACTGACTTAGAACTCTCAAAGATTCCTTTCTGAATGAAAGAACGGAGGAATGGAGAAAACCTGCAATTTTCTCCCCCATTCGAATGGATAAGATAAGAGGCACTCTTAAGTCTTGGAAAAGTTTAAAGAACATTTTCGTAAAAAGAAAATAGTGTAAACAGAGAGAAAAAGAAGATGACACACAGCACAGATTCTCGGAGAGTCGTCAGTATAGTTGCCTAAATTCGGCCATTCACATTGAGACGGTCATAAGGTCTCATAGTAAAGATTTGAGATGAACCTCCGGCCGCCCCATGCATCTTTATGTTTGTAAAAATGAGTCACGGATTTCTAACACTTTATAATTGGTAAATTTGGCACATTGCTGTCATAATTTAAAGGAAAATCTTCCGCAAGAATTACATCCTTGTGTAAATTGGAATAAAATCGCCTTAAATTTGATCCCAAGTTATATTTTGTACACTAGTGAAGGATGAAATGTAATCAACTTAAAATTTTTAACTCAACTGGCACATGGACAAAGTAATAATATATTTCCTTGTCTAAATGAAACAGATGTTAAAAAATTCTTTCATCAATACTGCCTTCATTAAACGGAATGAGCTCATTCGTATTCTGTTCGTATTATTTTTTTTCATTTATTTTATTACAACTTTACACGATTCCCTTGTCACTTTTAGTCTACTCAATCTAATTACTACAACTACAAAAATCCCCGGTGAAGCTCCACTGATTCACCACCATTCTGAATTGCTTTTGTGAACTTTTTTTTTCTCTACTGCTGCTAAAAACTCAAGTCACAAATTTACAATAACTCACCATAGGGTCAAAGAAACGTATTATTTGCCAGCTTGCCCAGTTTTTGTTACCATTTCTTTTCTTTGCTATTCGTCAGTCATCACTTGACTTTACTTGTTATTATTTTTATTAATATTAATGCTTTTGTGTTCTCTATTTACACTTTGGCCTGCATTGTGTGTCATGTCGTCATGTGGCTCTCTTTGCTAATTTTCCACACGACTTCAAGATGTTTATGGTGGTGGTGTTTTGGAATGGGAGGGGAAAACTTGCAACACAAGTGTACTTTCAAGCTTTAAATAAATTTGCTTTTTTTTGTATGTTTTTGGTCTCTGACTCTCGTGAGTTCATTTGGATTTATCTCTCTCTCTCTTTTGACTCCCATTTTCTGAGAGACGTGAAACAACGACAACTATTGGATACTGGTTTGACTTGACGACGTCGAACGATGGCGATACGTATTCGTTTTTAGACTCAATTCATAATCGCGAGTATTCATATAAAATATTGATAAGCTAAAAAAAAGAATAATAGATACCGTAACCGAGTAAGAAAGTACGTGTAATTTCCATTAATCGGTGGAGGTCGGCTGGTTTTAATTTAAATAAAATATATATAGAACGCGTTGGGCTTGCCGTGGTAATGTGAAAGGGGAGCATAGCCCTGCCAATTTCACTTGCTACAATCTGTTCCAACCACACGAACAAGGCACTATCAATATAAAACACATTTAAATGGTGCAATGAATAACGTAAAATGAAGTAAAGAAATAACGTGTGGTGAGTTTGTCTTTTAGGCGTCCGTTGATCGACTGCGGGGGGGGGGGGGGGAGTGTTAAGATGACTCGGATTTTATTTTTTCGTTCATAAAGTTACACACATTTTTGTCTACCCATACGATTTTAATTTTATTGTAAAAAATTCATTAAATATCTAAAGGTTTAAGGTTTTTATACTCAGCTTGAATTAAATGAAAACATTTCAGTAGTTTTAATCTGTGAACGATGTGTGGTGAGTTGCAATTTACCATTTTTTTTGTGTAAGTGTCATTAAGTGACTAAAGTGAAATGTTCTCCATTCATATTGTTTGCTCGCTGAGTTGGGGTTTAGTTTTTATGTTTTAAGTTTTTGTGCGATTAGCCTTCGCGCCTTCTTTCCAGTTTGGTTAATTTTTAATGTGCAATTAGCAACTACATTGAGTTGCATTAGTAGATTTTTGTTTTTAATATACCTATAGCTATTTATTTTTCATGGCAAAAAACACGAAGACAAAATGCTGCCACCAAGGTCGTTTTTAAAAGAGTAGGTTTAAGTGGAGTTTTTTCCTTCTCTTGAAATTGGTTAAGTGAGCTTTTTTTAAAAATTAGATTTTACTTTAAAGAATTCTAATTAAAGTACATATTGTACTTAATTGTAATTAATCGGAATTATTCTGTACAATGTATTTATTTTGTGGTATATAATTTATCGATAGAATAAACTACATGGCAAACGTATTTGCGATAGAAATCAGATTAGGTACATATGTATGTATGTACGTACATAAATTTTTTAAAAAGTTTTTAAGATGTCCATATTTTGAATCACAACTAATCGGCTAGCAATTTTGCTGTTTAACGATTTAAAACAACGGTCAAAAAGGTTCAAAGTCAAAGCCAGTCAACATTCAAGATTGTACTAAGCTATTATTATTATTACTATCGGTATTAGTTATGAAAAAAACTTAACATTTTACAATTTTACACAAGTTTTCTTTCATATGTACATATAAGAACTACTAAGCTATTTCTTTAAAAAAGAACGAGCAATTTTATATTTTAAAAATTCCTTGTAAGAAATACAGTTGAACAAAAAATAAAACTTACATGAAACTGGACTTTTTTCAATTATGTATATTAATTCGAAAATGTATTTATTATTTATTTATTATAAAAAAATCTTTTCAAATTTTCACCAAAACGATTTGGATTGTACTTCGTATAGGTGTTATTATTGAATTGATTGCAATAAAAAAGCGTTTTTGGTTTTTGACTAAGAATTCACTTTAGCGATAACAGCGTTATTTTTATGTTAATCCCGGTTATTGACTCACTGATTGCTGGCAACTTTGAAAATAGGAACTTCAGTGAAAATAATATTGTTTTTTTTTTTTTTATTTTATAAAAAATAATAATAACAAAAATCACGAAGAAACCATTTTCAGATGCTCTTCTTAAAAATGTCATTGTATCAAAAAGTTAAATGTACCTGCCAAAAGTCATCAATCTAAGGTTATTTATAATCTTGAACCATAAGTAATAAGGTAAGTTCATGAATTTTATTTAATTACATATTATAATGTCTACACAAGTGTCAGATTGAATTTTAATTCAGTTGAATAGTTTTAAAACTTTTGGTTTTACGATTAAAGATCTTATTACCTTTTCTATAGAGTATTCAATTTTATATAAAAAAAAAAGTTATTTGGGTTAAAAAAATCAAAGTAGGGCCCAGTAGCGTACGCAGGATTTCTTTTGGGGCGGAGGGCTCAATCTCAATTTTGGTAGAAATAGTACCCAATGTAGGCAATAGATTTTGGTGAAGATTAATTCCATTCTCCTTTTTTTGATTCACCATATCTTCAGGAATTACATCGATTTCTTTGTGAATATTCAACAAAGTTATTCCGTTAAGGCAGTTGTTGTGGCCCTCAGCCACGTTTTTAACCGTCTCAAAGTAGAAAACGATCGTCTTGGCTCTGCAGACGTCACTGGTAGCACACAAAGAACTTCAACTACGTTTCTCAAATAAAGATACAAATCCGAATTGCAAAACGGAAGTGAAGTTTCCAGTATAGTTAATTCGGTTTCATCCTTCAACATTGTTTCCATATCTACATTTTAAAATATTGCTACCTCATTTTAATTTAATTTTATTTATTAAGCCTATAGTACTCAGTTCGAGTGTAAATTAAATGTTCATACAAAAGAAATTCACAACTAGAAGTGAGTACCAAAATGTGAAAGTAAAATATGAAAACCGGTTCTTCAATAATTTTCACCAAACAATTTTCATTTCCCAATGTACGACAACATACGAAAAAATTTAAGTTGTAGTGGACAATTGTAACATTTGTAAATCAATTTCTTTTGCTAAAAATACAAATTCTGAAATAAGAAAAAATTATTTCGGATTAAACGGTTGTCTTTTCTGTCGTTTGTATTGTCATCAAGGTGGAAAAGGGAACAAAATATGAAATTTAAACACTCTTTTATAAACTTTTTCAAGATTCTGATGACAGCCATTCAAGTTAATATTTTTTTTTAAATAAGAAGAAGAAAAAGACAAATAATTAGAGAATTATTATTTTTGTTTTTGCTTTTGTATTTTTTAAATTCGAATTAACTATTATGGAATTTGAAAACTGAGTATTAAGAATTTATGTGAAAAAATAATTATAGGTTCACACGAAATTTACTTAAGTGATGTACAAAATGTACACTTAATACTATATATTTTCCATTGTTTTAAAAATTGCATAATTCAATTTAAATTTTAGTTAAATAATTAAAATATTTAATATAATTTTTATTATAGTATACATTTTGTAGGTATTTTAATTACTAGAAAAGAGAATATGTATAATAGAGAGTTTATTATGTTTATGAGTGCAGTTTATTCAAAAAACAAAAACAGTGTTTCTATTGTTGTCATTAATTTGTCTTCAGTTTATTCGGGTTTTTCATGGGATTTTATTCCGTTTTATGGGTTTTATGGAAACGGAAAAAGAAAGAATATCAAACGAATTACATTTCGTATGAACTAGTTTTTCTTTCGAGCCCCTTAGCCCTCCCCCTGCGTACGCCACTGGTAGGGCCATATATTGTTTTTCTTTTTTAAGTTCAAATCTTTAATAAATCGAAAACTGTGATGAAGCGATATTAGTTAAAGAGCTTAAATTTTAGCGAGTTCTTCACTTAGTATATGCAGTGCTGCCAAAAATATTCCGGATTTTTTCCCATATGGCGTTTTTCTTTTTTACCTCAGAGCAGATCACCGAGCTGTCAAAAATTAATTCTATGTTTCTTTTTTACCTCAGACAAATCAGAGCACATAAGTCGTGTTTCTTTTTTCCATCTGAGCTAGCTCGGAGTATGATCTGTAGGCTCAGAATAAAATGACCGAGCAAATCGAGCAAAACGCTGAGCGAAGCCAACTTCATACAATTTTCATGTAATTTGACAGATTACTATGCATATGACATGTTCAGTGCTCAAGTGTGTTTCATAATTAAATCTGAGGGCTCTGATTATAATCTCCTCAGAGCTTTGCTCTGATCGCTCAACCTCTGCTCAGAGCTTTGCTCAGAGCCAAAAAAGAAAAACGCCAATAGTAATGATTTTCTTAATACCAAGTAGAAAACTAACAACTTTCCATAGGTTTTTTAATAATTTGTAAAGAGTATGAGACAAGTTAATAATAACCTTAAAAATTTAATTTTATTTAAATGACAAGAACCGGATTTCAAGAAGATTGCGAGTCTCGATGTTAAAGTAACGGTTTTTTCGAGTCTTTTGACTCAAGCCGTAGATTAAAACGTTTTTACAATTTGAGAGCTGTGTAAGTTGAAATTATATAGTGCATAAAATGGCTAAAACACGTTTATAGCAACGCGATTCGATACGAAATAATAGAAAATTTCCAAGCCGGTATAAGACAAAAAGTAATCGCTGAAATCTTAAAAATTCCAACGTCAACGGTTTGTGACATCATTAAAAAATGTAAAAGTGGAAAATCAGTAGAAGCAGATCATTTTGGTGGACGCCCTCGTAAAACAACAATTAAAACTGATAGGCTCATAAAGAATTTCGTGCTAAAAGACTCTTTTGCGACTTCAAAGACAATTTGTGATGAACTTAATCTACCCATAGGGCCAAGTACGGTCAGGAAGCGTTTAGAGATTTCGGTCTTTTTGCATTTCGACCAGCTAAAAAACCTCTTCTTAGTGCTAAACATCGTAGAAAAAGGTAATCCGTAAAAGGTATTTGGGAAAGACTTATAATTCCTAATCAAAACATTTAACCCAGGGTTGAATTTGCAAAAAATCATCTTAACCGGTCTTTAAGCAAATGGAGGAGTGTGCTTTTCAGCGATGAAAGCAAATTCAACTTATTTTACACCGATGGTGCAAGGACATTGAGGCGCTCAAAAGGTACGCGATTAAAGCCTGCAAATGTACTCTCTACAGTTAAGCACGGTGGAGCCTCGGTGATGGTTTGGGGCTGTTTTTCAGGAGCAAGCTGTGGTCCTATACACCAAATCACAGGAATTATGGACCGTTTCCAATATAGGGACATTTTGGAGTCAGTAATGCTTCCATACGCAGAGGAAGAAATGCCTCTGCGTTGGGTTTTTCAGCAGGATAATGACCCCAAACATTCTTCAAAGCTGCTAAAAGAGTGGTTTGCAACTAAAAATATTCGTGTCTTTCAATGGCCATCTCAATCACCCGATTTAAACCCAATAGAAAACATGTGGGCCATTAAAAAAAAAAAGCACACGTCAACAACTTCTCTTTTTGCAGCTTTGGAAAATGAATGGGAGAATATTCCTGCTTCTGTTTTCGAGAATTTAATCCAGTCAATGCTCCGTCGATGCCGAGCTATGATAAAAAACAGGGGTTACTGGACAAAATATTAAATAAATAATAAAAGTTAATTGCAAAAAAATAAAATCCGGTTAGTTTGTCACATTAAAATTTTGAATTAACTTTAATTTTTTGATTTTTTTTTGTTTGATGGATAAAGCTCCATGGTTTTTGTTTCAAATAATAAAATTGTTCAATAAAAATGGGAAAAAATTGCAAACATTTGATTTTTTCATTTTTATATCATAAACCAACAATCAATGCAGTTACCAAAAAAATCCGGAATGTTTTTCACACCACTGTATGTAAAACCTGTTTGAAAGAAAAAAAAGTTTTGTAAACACCTTAATCGAATCTATGGAATAGGAGATTTGCAACAATAAATTCATTTTTTTTGCATCAAAAATCGTAGTTTTGCGGTACTAAAATATCCAAACTGATTTTTAATAAAAAAATGTTCAATTTTTTGGAAGAATGTTGTCAAGAAAAATATCAATTAAGGGTTTTAACTTTTATTGACTGATTTAATGACACTTTTCTTGAAAATATTTGTCTATTTTTGATTATGTGATATGCCAAAAGCCTTTTTACAACCCTTCTGCCAAATGGATTTCAACCCCAAAAATTAAGTTTTATACTTGAATTTAACCCCACATCCCCAACACATCCAATGAAAATATTGAAATGAAAATATTGTCCTGTCCAAAATGCAAGTTTCGGCCTAAATTTTGTAACATTTCAATGGGGATACCTGTAAACATTCTTTCTCGAATGAATTTGAGTGAACTTTTAGGTATGTACGTTCATTCATTTCTAAATAACTAATCAATCATAAACTTGAAACTTGCCTTAGCATATTCATTGGACGTACATATGTATGTATGTATACCCTCTTTCGAAAAGGCTTGGACAACCAATAGCATCAGTGTCTAATCAGTTACTTTGGAATGGGTTTATACATAACTACGGAACTAATGGAATGAATAAAGAAACAAAACTTTATCAAAAGTAATGCCAATCACTTGTTCGGCGAAATGTCAAAAAAAATAAATTAACGTATTTATTTTTGTAAAAAATAATGCATTCCAAATATTCTAGAACGAACAAAACAAACAACAAATTGGTTCATCGGGTATAAAGAATAAAGAAAGGCACAATGCTTATTTCGAATATTCATAATATTACGAATGAATAAATTTTTTACGAATCCAAAATTACAATATTCGTGCGTAAATTCTTCGAGTCTCATGGAAAGTTCTTGACAATTACTTACCGTCGTACAGTGGGGCGACCTGTATGGCAGTGTTGGAATTAATTCAAAAAATGAAACAAAAGAGATAAGTATATTTTTATGTTTTTCCGTTATAAAATATTTTAACGCTTCTAAACCTCACTCATTTTACTTTGTTACATGAGTTCCCACTCCAAAACGTGCATTTGAATTCACCACTTTGGTTCTCTTTTAATTGTGATTAAAAGAAGTTGAAAAAAAGGTTGGGGTTTAAATAGCTGTAACTTCCTTAAAAATAACGGTAAAATTATGTTTGAACATGGAATCGACAGCGCCAGGTGTGTTATTTAATATTTTAATAAGAAATTAAAAATTATGCAACTATTTTGTTCAATTTTGTATCAAAAGTCGGGTGTATAAAATTAATAAGTCCTAATTAAGTTCTTTTTTAAAAGCTCAAGCTTAAAGTAAGTTTCAACACGCTTCCACATGCAGATTTTGGTATTTTATGTAATTAAAATAAAAAAGTTATAGTTAAAAATGTAACAAACGTTTCGTCATTTAGTTTAATATTTTTTTTGAAGTCATTAGTCTATTTTTAGTATTGCATATATCTTTTCTATTTGCGATTTTTTCGGTAAAATCATGGATACCAAAATTGTAGAGAATTTAATTTTCTAGAATACCAAGAATTTTGTTGTGGGACAAACAACCACACCCTCCAAATGGAGTTGGGGGATACAACACTGAAAATCATTTTGTATACTCACGCTGACGCATCTTACACATTACAAAAAAAAATGTTAAGCTCTCACAATCCAACAAATGAATTAATTCCAAATTTCGGGTTATCTAGCCCCATTGCTAGTCGGTTAATTACGTAAAACTGCTGAATTCACTTTGGCAAATTTTATAGGAGAGCAAAAAAAAACAAAAAAAATTGCTTAGGCCAAATATCAAAACTGATTTTTTCTTTAGGATTCTGCAACAACTACGAAATATTGGAATAAAGTGATTAAAGCAATTTACACAGAATGTGTTTCTTAAGAAAATGGTATCAAACTCTCAATTATGGCCAAAAAAAGTGGACTTAGTTTAACTTAGCTTAACTTAATAAAAATTAACTAATTATTATTATTATTATTATTTAAGTTGTTGTTGTTCAGAAATTCAATGAAATTGACGGAATAAAGAATGGTCAAGTCTAATAACTGACATTCTAGTATGAAAAATACAATAAATAATAATAATTATTATTATTTATTGTTATCGCATTAAAACACTAAACATATCAAACAATAGTTTATAAAACTGACATTAAAGAGGTATAAAACATATGTATTTAAAAAAAGGTAACAAGGTTATAAAATTTTATAATTGAATGTTTAAATATTTCAACTTTTATTCGAGCTTTCCAAAAATGATACCCATTACTCTTTTGTTTTACTTAGAAAATTGCCTCTTCTTGAAATTCATTTTCCTAAAAAATAAATATAAACAAATATAAAAAGCGAAAAGAAACGGTCTAAAAAATACCTTACACTTCCGAACAAAAAATATACATAAGTTCCTTAACACTAAAAATACTATCCTAACTATTTCTTGCTCACCAAAATGTCTGATGTCTCAGATTATTTCGATTTGAATGAATCGAACCTCAAAGACTTATATACCATAACATTACCTACCCCAAACAAAACAATAGCGACCTACGACGACGGGCGACACAACAAGCATAAGACAGATTTTTCATCGATGTCATCTATGCCCATGATGATGAAAGCACCACGCTGCACCGCGCCCGTCGCTGAACGAACTAACAAATGACCGACCGGTGTCGTCGTAGCTAAAAAACTAAGACGGGGATTCCTTTCGCTGCCTGCCTTGGATGAATACCAGACTAGTAGCGCAAGCCCAATCATCAGTAGAAGCATTAGCGGTGCTGCTAGCTTGTATTGTTAGTGTGTTACCTTCCGCATCAAAGAGCTACTCACAAATGTCGAACGGATTGCCGCTACAGAGTGCCAAGTGCCAATGCAGGCGCAGATTAAAATTATTCCAAAATTGAAACAGGAGAGTCAGCTAGAGTTTGGGCGCGCGAGAGAGACGACTCAGCGACTAAGCGAGTGAGAGTGACATATTATAATTTGTATATTTTGCCTTGGTCTTTGTAAAGTGGAGGGAATCATTTCGCCCCACTTCACGTAAATATCTTTACTATATTTAATCTGTTGCACATTTATTGTATTATTAATAGATATGCTTCATTATCTTTAGATACAAAATGATTAGTTCCTAATCTTTGGCCTTGACCTGTGATCATCTCTTCCCAGGATTTTGACCTTTTCCATCCGGTGACAGGCATAATATCTTCTTGTCGAATTAGGTTAGACATAACACCATTAGCTTTCCTGGTTCGGTACCACCTCATCATCTAGCAGTAGTGTGGCACGTGTGGTGGTGGCTTTGATAATGGACCTCAACTTGATAGCGACCGACTACAACTGTTAGACCGGTTTTCATATTTTGCATTTGCATCGATGAATTTTCTGTTCGTTTTCTTCTACCTTTTTTTTTGAGAGGAGTAAAAAAAAACATTTCTTAGGTATAATGATAGCAATAGCCAACAGGCGGCAGCACTTTTTGTTTTGGTTAGATGTCATTGAACTTTTAGTTTAACTTGCCGGTACTTTTTGCGGGGTGTGAGCGAACGCCATCGATAGAGGAGAGAGTAGAACACCCGTGACAAGGAAAAGAGTGTGGTTGATAACAAACAATAGCAGCTGTAGCCTGTAGTGGCGGAAATCACAGACTCAAAAAGATTGTGTAGTTTGGTACGACGACGACGAGTACACCTATGTTCGATGATACTGGCTATAGGTGATATTATTATGTATATTGCTTTGAGTGGCTTGTTAGTTTAGGGGAGATAGTTTTTTGTTTGTCAATGTGTTTTTTTTTTGTTGTTGTATGAAGTTGTTGCTGAACTTTAGGATATCTAATAAATACATAATTATTCTTCGGCGTGTGTTGCGTTATTTTGATAAGTCATTTGTGCTCCAAAGTATTTGGTTGTTACAAAATATTTAACGTGGAATTTTAATTTTTTCTTTATTTTTAAAACAAATAAATATGATAGCCGTGTTTTTTTTTTAAATTGAACAGCAAAATAATAAAATAATTTTTGTTTTTTGTATAAACAACAGGAAAGTATTTTGGTATCACTTTTTTTTTTTGTTAATTGGTCTTTGCGTTTACAAATTTTGTAAGCTGGCTATTCATTTTTTTAAAAAAAACTAATGCAATGTTTCTGATAACTGATAAGTAGGTAATGATTATTTTGAAAAAATATTAATAAGAATAGATCAATCTCATTTTAATGAATACTAAATTTATAATAACATAAATAATAAATTGAATGTGAAATTGTGTAACCAATTTCAACAATTTGACAGCTTCTTCAGTTGACTATCGATTAAATTGATGTTGTCTGAAGATGGCAACCTCAGTAGATCGAGCATGGGTGCATTGTTACAGCGGGAGCATACGAATTTTTTTGTAGCATTACAATTGGAGATTAGGTGCAAGATTGTGAGCAGCCCACTGTTACACAGTTATACATACTTTCCAAAAAAGCTTTGAAAATACGAGATTTCATTGAAATCTTAATACCAATTTGAGCTTTTCATAATTAACATGGTACATTTTTAAATTTCACCATAGAAGGTGAAAAGCCTTTTCCAAGCAAATTTTGCAATTGAACCAAATACAAACACAAATAGGCTCTATGGGTTCAAGAATTATAAAAATCAAAACAGAGTCGTGATTTGTGTCTTAGATACAAAATCTTAGATTTCTCTGGGAATATTTAAGATATAAATAACCATTAAATTATGTACAAACAAATATCTTACCATATTCAATCAAATTTATCAAAATGTAAAGCCGAAATGTTCTTTTATATATGTAAGTTAAGTTGTCTGTAGGAAGAAAATAACAAATATACATTATATGACTTTTCTCGTATACTGTATTTCGATACAATCTGTCAATAATACGGGGGAGGAGTAAATTAAATATATTTTCTGTTTGTTTTATTATAAAACATAATAATTTAAAAAATTCAAAATATTAATTTTTTTGTATGTATTATTATCTTTACAGAAATGATCGTAATGCTAACATATTACCGATTATACCCTCACCTGTGAATACAGATGTATATACTTGACAAGGTCTTTAGCGGAGTGCTTTACTTAGTTATTATTCTTAAAACAGTCGTGTATGCAACGAAGCAAGAACGCGTTCAGGCAGAGTTAATAAAATAAAGCAATGAATGATACAAATAACTCAACATTGCATCAACATCAGCAGCTAAATTCACACGAGGACAACGAGGAACCATTAGTTTCGTCGACATCAAATGACACGACACCCCCATCGACAACGGTTGCCGTAGTAGTTACGTCGCCAACCAGCTCTAGCAATAGCAGCACAAGCAGTAGCAATAATCATCTTGATAACACAGGCCCAACGTCATCATCGCCAGCTAGAACCTGTGTGACATCGAGTACGGGCAATAATAGTAATGATTTACTTATTATAGTGCCGACAAATCATAATCCGCAGCAGCCTGAGCAGCGACATCGGAACAATGACAGACTTCCGATAGAAGTATTAAACGATGAACCCAGCTGCAGTAGCATTAATACTTACAATGAAGACACAGCAGCTTCAGCCGCTACATCAGGCGGAAGATTGCCGGTGCCATCAATAGGATCAAATAAGAGTATTAATAATTTCAATAAGAATATCGTGCATTTAGAAAAATCGGTAGTAGAAGAGGAGAGAGGAATGGTTGCACTACGAAAAGCCGCTAGCGAGATGGCTGCAGTTGCTTCGACGAGTGGTAGCAGTGCTATTACGAATGAGGGCAGTGAGACGAATTCCACCAAGATTGACGAAGGAGGTGGTGGTGTTGGAGGCGATGGCGGAGGGGGAGGTAAGAAGTTCACTTTTAGCAGTGAATCTCAGAAGGAGGAGCGTAAAGTTGAACCTCTTAAAATAAACCTTATCCGACATGAAGCGGTTATACCGAAGATAACGATTAAGCCGATTATCAAACCATCCGAATGTTCGGGGTCATCTCATGAAGCGGGAGCTAATATTGAGGGAAATGCACGAAATTCACCCATACCAAAATTGACAATAAAGTCATCGATGGTAGTTAACAGTGGAGGATCGGGAGCAGGAGATTCTATCCACAACGAGCCACACATTGTGCCCAAATTGACAATACGGGCTAACGATTCAAATGATGCATCAGCAAATTCTTCAAGTACCTCGCTGCATACAGTTGTTCCAAAGCTAACAATAAAAATGGACAGCGGTGGAAAAAACTGTATAAACAACGAAAAATCTCACTACATAGAGCTTTCTTCGTCGTCATCATCAACGTCGTCTTGTTCATCGCCATCGCCTCCATCTAATACAGACCTGCAACCACCTTTACCCAAACTGACGATAAAGACCACAATAGATGGCAGCAGTGAGGCGACGATGTCCAATATCTCACCATCGCCATCGCAATGTAATTTTGTTGGTTCTACATCAACGGCTAACTGTTCCTTGTCAACAGTTCCGAAAATCACGATCAAAAGTATTCCGAAACCGGTGGCAGAGCCATTGGAGTCTGAAGAGGAGGCAAAGGTGCCCAAGTTGACTATTAAAACTATTCAAGAACACGCAGTGATCATTCAACATCAATCGATTCCAAAGATGACAATAAAGACAAAGTCTTTAGAAATTCATGAATCGGAACCGATAGAGAAAATTCCGAAGATCACAATCAAAACAACAAGCAATAGTAATGACAGCTTCACGATTAAAACTGTTCCGGAGAATAATTGTTTGTCGGTGGCTTCTAGCAGTTCTTCGCTTCCCAAACTCACGAAATTGGTGAACGAAACGAGCACAACATGCACAGTAATTGAACAGTCAGCGGATCGTGTACCGAAGTTGATGATATCATCGCGTCAAGAGGACCACTCTATGGTGGAATCTGAAAAAGTGCCTAAACCGGAAAAAATTCCGAAGCTTACAATAAAGCCAATTCCAAGTTGTGCGAATGACAGTGAAAAATCGCCTTCCGAAAAGCAAGTTATCCCTAAGCTAACAATCAAAACTAATGCTAACACGAGCACTGTGATTAACACTGAAGACGGGCAAGAAAAGATTCCAAAATTTACAATACGTTCATCAGATAACAGTGGAGAAAATATGAGGCTCACTGTTGTCTCTGATCCGCTTCCGCCGGCTGATCTACTTACAGAAGCCATTGGCGAAGAACAACACAAAGTCGTCCCTAAGTTGACGATAAAAAACTTATCATCTCCAAAACTAAAAATCAAAGCAATTCCAACAGCAGCAGCAGCAGTAGCAGCCGACGCAGTTCCCGTCGTAGCCGAAGAAAAACCAAGGGAAAACGAAGCCAGCGAAGAAAATAATTCATCATTAGCATCCGTAGTTTTGGAGACAAAAAAAATAAACGAAATGATGAATCAGTATATTGATGACGTGGAATCTGTTCTGCCAAAAATAATTCTACAGAACCACCACTCCTCAGCAATGAATAACAGTTTTGCGTTAGTGGCGGCAACAACGATGGCGCCTTCTTCTTCATCTGTAGAAGCCGTCGATGTGGAGCGAAAGAATTCGTCAGACATGGAAATTGATAAAACGCTGAATCATGATCCTCAGACGTTTAATAATGCAAATCTTAAATTCCCGCAAAGCATTCCGGTAGTAAAAGCCTCAAAATTTGATACGGTTGATCTGACGTCATCTCCTTCGCCTGGTTCATCGCCAGTGCGTATTTTCGATGAAGTCACGAAGAATGTTGTCCAACAGGGATCAGTTAACTTGCTGATGGAAAGACTACAGCGAATGGATGTAGTTCCTTCGCGTCCATATGAAGCAATACCAAACGGACAGCACGAACAAAAAAGTTTACCCTCTTCAGATTCGATATTAGAATCTATAGAGATTTTGGACTCTCCGGAAGATAGTCGCTGTTCGACAATCGATGAACGTATGAAAATGGTAGCAGTAGCAACGAAGCCAGTAACAATGACGTTAGACCCCAAAACTATTCCAATTATTGTCAAACAACAACCCCCGCCGAAGGAAAACAACCGCATTATTGTAAATAGTACCATCAATCATACGAGTAAGTCCCACCACTCGATAAATAATAATAAGGAAGACCAGTTGCTAGTACGCGTAAACAACCTCAAAAGGCATGCGCCCATTGGTGAGATATATTCCCCCGACGGCCACAAGATGCCAAAGCTACTTAGCTATATTGAAAAGAAAACCATCCCGCTTCCAACATTAAATCACATTGATTTGCCGGTAAACAATCACGTTCTTGTGCCTAAGAAGCTCGCTGCTGATCCTCTAGCAATTCCATTGGAATTGGATCCCATAGCCAAAAAGTTGGAGGTGGAGGATACAAACCCTACGGCGATAATGTGTACAGTACCTGATGTGCCTGTGGCAGCTCCCGATAAACGAAAGCGTGGCAGGCCCAGGAAGTCTGAGAAGTTTCTCACAACTCCTGTTGTCAAAACTCCTGTTGTCAAAACTCCTATTGTCACCCCAACTGTCCAGCCTATAGCTAATGAAGTCGCAGTACCAGATGATTTGGCGGTAAAAGCAAAACGTGTTCTTCTCTTGAAAAAGCGGCTAGCTATTGACTTCGTAGGGTCAGAACCATTAGAAGATGGCTCAATTAATGATAAAAGATCACAACGGACACCATTAAGAAATTCACGTCGTAGTGGTACTCCAGTGTTGGGTAAAGCGCCTTCGGAAATAAACTCGGTTAATGAAAGACTCCAACCTCCTGTAAAACTCAACAAACAGTCTTCTTTGTCATCATCACAGTCTTCGCACGATCAACCAATGAATCATAACAGTGTATATACAATGGGAACGTCATCTTCGTCTTCTTCGATTTCTTCTGCCTCAATTTCAGCCCAGCTATTAGACTCACAAACAACCGAAATATCGCAAAAAACTATGGATGAGGAAGACAAATCGATTGAAGTTGGTCAGAAAACACCTCCACCGACTCAAAGTTCTGCATTTCCAGATGAGTTGTTCATGACTCCAAAGACTGAGGACAGGAGACGAACGGATTCCTTAGACGGCTCAAGTGGTAGGTTTTTGATAATTTTAAATTTAAATTTTGTTTATAAGTTTACTGATATTTATTTCAATTGTAGAAGATATGAATGCCCCGTATACACCGTCCCGGGGTCGTGGACGCGGTCGCGGACGAGGTCGTGGTAGAGGACGAGGTCGTGGTAGAGGCCGAGGAACACCTCGACCGAGGTGTATTGGAGGACTCAAGCACACTCCCGATCCAGAGCGACTAAAAGGAGTTAATTTCTTAAGTCCGGTAAGTTTAAAATATTAAAATATATTTGGTTAGTTAAGAACATAAATTGTCGAAGTAACATTATTTATTATTATTATATTGATATATGTACATAGATTTTTAAATCCTGAATTTGACATTTTATTAAAGTTAACACTTTTTAAGATTATTTCTTCTTTAACCAAAATCACAAAAAACCTGAGATAGTCAAACAAACTTTTTCTCAGCACTGTGCTTCTCTCGAATTTAATTGTCTGTTCGAACTCACCACACTCACTGCCTCTTCCTCCGTCCTACATTTTGCTGGCAGCAGTTTGCCCCTCTTTTTTACAAAGCTATTAAACACTACTATTATTACAAAAAATACCGTAAAAACTCTTTACATGCATGTATATTGTATGTGTGTATAATTTATATATATGTATGCCCCATTCTTTTTTCTCGCTATTCCTCTTTACTTGCCCTTCCCAATAAAAAAAAAAATGCATACAAAATGCCCCAACGGCCCCACCAGAAGATGACGATGATCAAACAATGTGTCCTGATTCGTACTCGACTCATATTATCATTTTGCAATGCCATAGATTCACCTGCGCTGTGCAGTGCATAGTTGGTTTTGAGCATCAGAATTTTGGCATTCGGCCTCAAGGGGGTGGCACTCTTACAAGTTCTCAATTAAACATTGTAGCACTTTTGTAGCTCATGATGTGAGGGAAGAAGAATAATTCCGTCATCATATGAGTGTTTATCTATGGGTGTACATAACAATTTGTTTGAAATAGTGAAGTATAGATACATACAATATACATATATTTTTTTATTGCGTAAGACTAATTCGGTTGTTTTGATTTTTTAAATATCTGATTCTAAATTTGGCAACAAGTATTTTGTTGATTAACATAATTATTAAATTGGTTTTATTAAAGTCGAGAGTATTTTACATCAGGTTAGGTAAAGTAGAGATACAAATACTGTCTGATATTTTTTCCCCTTGATAGAAAAGGGACTTGGAGAAGAATGAAATTCAAAATTAGGGTTAGGAGAGGCGGAAATCAAGAACACCTGTTGCGTAAAAAAAAAGAATCACATATGCGGTGGCTTACCATAGCAAACCAAAAGAAAGATGCGATGACTAAGACTAGCATTCTATTAATTTGGGTTCAAAAGTACTTTCTTACTTGCGAATACCCTTGCAATCAAACCTTTTAAAAACGAAACGAAGTCTAAAACTTCCTGCAAATACTGATGATCACCTAAATCTATAAATTCATACATTTTCTGGTATTGTTACGTTGTACATATCGCTCATTTGCTGCAATATCGTCATAACTCAAAGTATGACATTTTTGAGTTTATTACAGCATCGTGCGTAAAATCTATTTCTCTATATTTCTGCAAAAAAAATATAGATTTCTACACAAATTCAATCAAGAGCGTATTTTTTTAAGCAGAACTGCTGTTTTTCCATAGCTTTTTCACGAAACAGAAATTTTCAATTTTATTTATCTCGAAAAAGGATTTTTTGAGTTATGACGATATTGCAGCAAATGAGAGATATGTTACCTTATAAAAGGTTAGAGTTTTTACAACTGGTTTTATATTAATTTAGCTGAGAACTGTTCTGTACGATAGTCCTTGTACGGATCGTTCGTTTCAAGATGTTGACGTTTCAGCTTCGTCTCCAGCGAATAGGTTTAAATAAGTAATACTACTTTATGCCTGTAGTACCTAAATAAATAGAATTATAGAAAGGATTATATTAAAATATGGTGGTTCTGTCACTGGTAAAAATAATAATATAAATTTTTGCTAATTGTTTCTTATTTTGTACCCACAGGAGCGTCGAAAATACCATGAAGCTTGTGCCAATAGAACACCGTCAGAAGTTCAAATTTACGAAGAAGACACTCGCATGAGTGCCGATCTCGACACTTCCCGGTAATTATAGTTTAAATTCTGTTTTTATATATCTATTAAAAAAAAACTCTATAAACAATTTTCTTGTACTTCCCATACAGCCCAACAGAGTACTTTAACAACGATGATACACAAAGTTCCATGATAAGTAATACAAGCATTTTAGATAACAGTGCCGTTGTTCGCAAAGTCAGAAGGAAAAAATTCGAAACTGTTGCAACGGAAAAGTAAGTACATATTTGTCTTTTTATTTTTCCAGCATCAAACAAATTTGTACTTTTGTTTTAAATGTTTTCTTTTAAATTTATAGTGCGGAGTATACTGTTGACCTTATTGCTGAATACGATTGGCCACCACCTAAAGGCTGTTGTCCAGCAAAGAATCGTGATACGTTTATGATTCAAGAACAAATAGCCTTGTACCTGGGTATTAAGAGTTTCAAACGAAAGTATCCAGATTTGCCACGACGACAAGTCGATATGGAAGAGCGCAATTGGTTGCAGGAGAAGGGACTAGTTGCAGAAAAGATGTGTGATCTCGGTATTACAGCGGTGTGGGCTTCCGATGTACTCGATATTATGTACACGGACTTTTACGAGAAATACGAAGAATATAAAAATTTCGTACGTCAGAAGTATATACGCGAACTCGAGGCTAAGGCGAAAGGAGGAATGAATTTCAATGTATCTTGTCGAGGGATGGCAACACGAGATAGAGCGTTACACGCGACTTCTAAGTGGAATGCACATTTTAATAAATCGTGAGTTTGACTTTGATAATTTTTGTTTTGAAAATTTTTAAAACTTCACATCTTATTCTTAGTCGTAAGGAGGAACGTAGATCTTGCTTAGATTTACAAACTTTGGTCATCAATGTACCACTACCGGCGAAATTAGTCAACCGTCCAGCACCGGTTACGGTTAAACCTATGGAACCATCGTGCAGCTATGCAATGGCATTAGTACCAGGGCAGTTCTGTGAGAATTATCGTCACTATACACCCCAGGAGTTAAGGTAAAAATTGAATGATAATGCATAAATATGTTTTGGCTTAAATATATTTTTATTTTCTCAGATCATATCCAATTAATACTGTTCTTGAAGACCCAATGAGGTGGAAAGACAGGCTCAGTTCGGCGAATACTGAGATTCGTGATACGTCGGATGTTGAAACATCGTCCTTTTGCGAAGAAGATAAAGATGATGACACGTCCAGCTCGAGCAGCAGTTGTTCTTCGGAATCAAGTTCGGACGATTCGGTAAGTTTTGTTCTGCGAATTATATTGAACACAATGGCTTGGAGGTTTTAGATATGCTGTATGCATCATAATTCTTTAATACAGTTTTTTGATCATTATATAAAAGCGTCTTACTCTTTAGAGTCCGATTTTTATTTATGTAGTATTTATTTTTTTTAAATAAAAATGATTCAACTGTCTATTAAAAACATCGTTTCAGGACTCTGATTCGTGTGAATCATCAGACGAAGAAAAGCCTCCAGATGGTCTAAAATGTAGTGTTTGCCACCTGCCACAGAATAGTAATCCAAAAGGACTGCCTGAAGTATTTATTCGATGTTTTACCTGTCGCAGGCGAAGTATGTTCACGTGGTATATTTAAATTTTATCGTCTTTTTTACAGTTTTTTTCAATTTATTTCAGTACATCCTACTTGCATAGAAATGCCAAATCGTATGGTATGGCGTGCTAGAAATTACAATTGGCAATGTGCCGATTGCAAATGCTGTATTAAATGCAAAAGAAAACAAGATCCCACAAAGATGTTGTTTTGTGAACAATGTGATCGTGGTTATCACATTTATTGCCTTGGTGTTAAAACTTTACCCGAAGGTATAATTAGAAAACAAATTATTATGACCATCAAAAGAATCGTTTGTAATTTTATGTTTTATTTAAGGTCGGTGGCACTGCGAACGTTGCCTTGTATGTATGCGCTGTGGTGCCACTAAGCCACAGGGTCATCCTCAGCCGCTACTATCTCCCACAGAACCTGCTATAGCTAAAGCTAACAAAAACAAAAAATTTAAATGGGTTAATGAATATCGTATTGATCATATTTCCAAATTACGCGAACATTGTTCAATGTTGTGCGTTCCTTGCGCTAGGCACAAGGCCAATGCCCGACGTGCGTGCAACGCCAATAGCTCCACATCGACGACACCACACGGTGGAAGTGTACATTCCCATAGTAATCAACAAATGTCACCGCCACCACCACCTCCACCGGTTGCGACTATAGTTACCCCTGCGCCTCAAAACCTTAACACAGTGCTATCACCGACGGTGACGCCACGGAGACCAAGAGCATCTAAAAAATCAACAAAAACAACAACAACAACAACAACAACAACAACGACTCCGTCGGTGTAAGTAACTTGTATTTTACTTTTTAAACAAAATTATTAATTTAATTTAAAAACAAAAAGTTATAAATAATAATAAACAAAAAATATGACTAAAGTTAAAGCGAAAACCGTTTTGAGAAGAGACTAATTATTAAATTAAACAATTATTCACACACACACACACACCAATAATAAACCCCATGCTAAACTGCAGTCTACAAACTCTTATTTATAATGTTTATATATAAAACTATCTTTATTTTGTTAATTTATTGAACAAAGCACCATTGAGATAAATAATACTTTTTTTTATACAAACGGTTTAGTTTTTCTCTTAATGAAATAAATTATTTTCTAAGATGAACAAATGATTGTACATACATACTATAGGCGAAGCAACAAACTAGCACATTCATATAATTAAGTGATACAACTCTTTTATTTTTTTTATTTTTTAAAGTCTGAGAGTTTGCATTGTGTACATCGAATGCATGTCCGTAGATTTTCGAATTAAAAATCAATAATGATAGTTGTGTTCTTTTTTGTGTTATATGCTTGCGCTAGTTAATTAAGTATTGTTTTAATATATTATTTTTTTTTTTAAATACTAGGATTTTTTTTGTAATTATCAAAAATTTACGATGAGAGGTTTCCTGAGTTAAAAAAATTTTAGTTGCGTCAAGCTTGTCACATACATTCAGTCAAACTTTTATTAGTCCAGTTAAATCAATACAGAACAAAATTAATTGGATATAATTTTATATAACAGTCAAACAGTAACAAGAATTAAAATAAAAAATCTTATACTAAAAAAGAAGTACATAGTACAATTTGTAGTGCTAAAAGTATGTACATACTTTTTTTTAAGCTAAATATCTAACTGCACATACACATCCTTTGTTTTTGATTACATTGGTAAGTTTATATAACTCCCCTTGTAGTCGCTGCTGCTATTACTTCTAATACAACCTACATAAGTAGACCCAACAAAATCCCGAATCAGGATTTAGTTCTTAATAAAATCCTTTACACTTCTGAAATAGAAAGTATCAGTATTTTTCTATATCAAGTGTTTTTTAAAGAATTTTTTTTAAATTGGAAAATACGAATAAATAAATAATTCAATCTTTTTCAAACGCAGAGAAATACCACTACAAGTTACAAAGACCTGAAATAAAATAAGTTTGGTCGGTGGGAATCGTGGAGTAGGCTTGCCAAAAATATTTTTTAATACTTTCAGTATAAAGATATGTATTTTTTTTTAAGCGGGCGATAGTGGCGACTATAATTTTGCTTTTAAAGGCGACAAAAACAAATTCCTCATTCTAGAGCCATATTCTTTTGGAGATGGCAAAGTACTCGTAAGATGAAAATTATAACCTAGGTGACTAAAAGTCCGATTTAACATAAAAAATAAAAACATTCAAACAATTGGTCAAGTTATTATTTATTCAACTGTACCACCGTCTACACACTCAAGCTCTCCTGCGCGTAGTAGATGGGCAGAGTAGTTACGGACTTAAAAATTGGCAGAGAGCATCTGATCATTATATTTTATCTTTTTTTTTGTAAAATCTTTCGATTTCGTTCTTGGTTGAACCCCTATTTCGGTTGGCGAATCGAACGCTCAAAGTGAGATGTTTGCATTAGCGAACTAAAAAATTCGACAAATGACGTTCAAATCAACGAACATTCGATAACCAGAATAGAGTGAGATGAACCTTCCAAAATTTGTTGACATTTAAGTCGAATCAATGGTTCTCAATTTGCCAACCGTTACTTATTTCTCACACTCACAGGTTTATTCGTTCGACTCGCCAGCGGTAATAGGGTGAAAGCTTCGACAGAATACGAACAATTGACAATCATATACAATTGCAGTAGATTGCTAGTAATACTATTTTTGTGCGTTGCATTGTAAGTAGATACTCATGAGTACTTCACGACTTCCAATGAAAATTATTTAGGATAAAGAAAATTGTGTAATTCTGCTTCAATTTTGCCACATTTTGTTAAAACCTTGGTGTTATATTTCTGGAATATTTTGTGCAATTTCCAGGAATTATTTATAATTTTTTAAATCTGCATTTTATTTTTAGAAAGATCGTGCGTCAATCATAATTGAAAGATTTGATGTTTGCACAGTACATACTCCAAATTTGAAAGAAAATTCATCGCGTATTTTTTCCTATTACCCCGTAGTTGGTCATTTTTCATTTTAAACGCAACACAAAAACCGAACATCTTCAGTATTTCTTCAGTTTTTGTATCTTGGATTTGTGTTAAAATAGCTGAACGATATTAGAAGTCCAAAAATAGCATTTAGAACTGAATTCAAATATCAATGCCTCGTAACTACATCCATTTTATTACTTTTTTCTCAATCAAACAATTTTAAATCTGTCTGGGTTCTATGAATTTAATTATAATATTTTTTAAACATTTTTTTTTGTTTCCTGACAAAGTATTTATTTGGACTTACATGGTTTTAAAAGAGAGTTGACGATTTTTGAATTATCGAAACAATATACATACATGCATATGTTTTATTTTATGAAGAGAATTAAAAAAAATGAATGGACAAAAGAAAAATAAACTATCAATCAATTTTAAATGTTTGTATCTACAAGAAAATAAACACTTTAAAACTGCTGTCGCCCGACTTGTTACAATTTTTCTTTTTCCAAATTAAACAAAGCTTAACGAAATACATATACATACATATATAAAAACATAATTTTCTTGTTTTATTTATTGTTTTGTCAATTGTTTTAACGGCCAGAGATTTATATCTTTGTCTTATATTTTTAAACAATTCACAACAATTACGGAATCCATCAAAATAAGAAATGAATAAATAATTTAAATACGATCAAGCAAATTGTAAAAAAAAAATTGAACTACGTGAATAAAACAACCATATTTAAATTTTGGGATTTTTATGATAAATGATAATAAAGATTAGTCTCAGCTTCATGTCCCATTTTCTAGATTGAAGTGGTGTTATATTGTATTCGATTGAGATTTGTGATCTAAAGTGTTTACCTATGTTCATTTAAATAATTAGTTTTTGAGAAATAAAAAAGTGAACAACCTTCACAGGCGATCTCACATTACCAAAACATTGCATAATATATTTATAAACTTTTAAATTGAGCGAACAATACAAATGAATCGTAAGCTAATAAATTAAACTTGGAACATCTCTTTGTGCCTCTCTTCAGCTCGAGCAAGGAGAATCGATTTGATACACAAATAAACACTTAAGACAAAACAGTCGCTTTATTGATGAAAAATCTCCTAGACGGATCCAAACCAATTCCTAAACAAGCGAAGTGATGGTAAAAATACCGTAGCTCAATGACGATAATGGATTCTAAAATTTGAGAAATACTTGTAGGTACTATCTTCAAAATTCTTTTCGCATTCCCGCACTTTTTCATTTGTTTTATTTTTTTTTAATGTATTCAGATTTCCAACTGCCTTTAAACAAAGTCTTGTGCTTATTGTTTTTCTATATCTTTTTTTTGTATGCTGTTTATATTTGAAATAAATTCCTTTTAGTTGTATGGATTCGTTCTTAAAAAAAAGAAAAGATTTTATTTAAAATTATTATAGGTTAGGAAATACATAGTAAAAGGTCCTTTTAACCAGATAAAATAATAAAAACCCAAATCTCATATCTCTCATTACCTTATTCTTATTTCTATTAAGTTCCAACACTTGTTTTGTTTTTAATACAAATACATACATACATGCTATGCAGTGATAGAGTTTAAGAATGGAATTAATTTTAATTTTCAAAATCACCTAATATAACATACATATATATAAATAAACAATATACATATATATAAATTTAAATATAAATATATATTTTTTTACGAAAAAAAATATATAAAAAAAAAAAACCATTTAATAAATCTTTAATATCTTTTAAAGCACTCTTAAATAAATGTGTAAATGGCTTCAGTTTAGTTATAAAGATTCTCGAAATAGAAATAAAAAATAAATAAACAAAAATGTTTAAAATAAATTAAAAATCATTGTGTACAGACAAAAAAAAAAACATTTAATTATAGAAAATTAGCCAGTAAGACTAACAATAGTTAAAATATTTTGTGTACAACAACATTTGCTATGTGTATATTATTAGAAAAAAATAAAAAAAATTAATAATATTAATAAAAATAAAAAATATATATTTAATTGTTTTAAATTTTCAAAAAAAAAATTGTATGTTTAATTTTTCTCATTTAAGTTTGCCGTAATTATATGTAAAAGTTGTATATTTTTATATTTAAAAAAATAAAAACAGATTAAATGGATGAAAGATATAAAATTATAAATAGGGATTGAACGAAAAAAAAAGAAACAAATATGTTTATTGAGTTAAACAAAAAAAAAAAAATTTACATACACCATAAACAAAAAAAATAACAAAATGGAAATGAAGATACTACGACTAAGTAAATTCAATAAAAGCAAATATATATTTCAAAAGAACATTTTGGGAGGTTTTTTTTTATTTGATGTCCGATTTCCCCATCCGGTTGTCTTAAGGTGCCAGTTATAGCTTTCATTGAAAATTTTAATTTTTAATTTTGAAGCGTTCAGAAAGAAAAATCAGTGTCTATTTATAAGCCAAAATGAAGGTTATGACTCAATTATTATGTTTTTTCAAAAAAATAATTTCATATATTTTCGCATAAAATAACTATTATTATTTCAATGATTGATACCTTACCATTGATCATTGAAATCTTAAAAGTAATTTTATGTGAAAGGTTGGGCCGAAATGAAATTTTTTTTTAGATAGAAATAATAATTGAGTCATAAGCTATGATTTTCTCATGAAAGTAATCACTGATCTTACTTTCAAAACGTTTCAAAATTAACCAATAAAATTTTCAATTATCGTTTTCAATGAAAGCTGTGACTGGCACCTAAGAGTATGTATTTTTAAATTTTATTTTAAATGTGTAGTTCACATATTTAATGTTTGGTATCCTGTGTTAAGACTTAGATCGAGTTTTTCGGTGCAAGATCGTCCTAGTTTCTGGATCAAACCCGAGTTAACTCCTGAAACTTGTAACTTGTTTTTGTTGTTTTGCCGTTTTAAGTATCGAATTTAATCAACGAATTCGGTGAGTTTAAAGCGCCCATAGACACTACACTTGTGTCTGCAGCAATGTGCTGAGACGCACCGGTGTGGCATTCCGCTACACACGCCACACCGATCATAAACTTTTTATTTTACTCGCACAGTGTCTGACACCGAAATCGTCGTGCGCACCAGCCCACACACAGCACACATTTCCGTACACAGACACAGGTGCAGACACAAGTGTAGTGTCTATGGGCTGCTTAACTCTGGGACAAATATTAGTGACAGATGGTGTATTGTAAGTGACAAAAAAAAATTGAAATCGAAGTGCGGCACTTAACAAAAAGAGTTATTTCCATAGTGTTTGTACAGTGAAAGTTCCCTTAGGCGGACAGTGACGGTAAAAACATCTTTGTTCTCCGATGCGAGTTGTCCGAGCAAGGGAAAAAAAAGATTTGTTTAATAAATTATATCTTTGTTAATGAAAAAAACACCATTCCCTTTATTTGAAATTATAAACAAAAAAAAAAACCAACATTCAATCGCAAATTCATGCAAATTCACCGACAACTTTAAAATTGCACCCGCGAATGAACAGCGACGTTCCAGCCCAACGGGTCTTCGAATATACAGCTAATTGACTTCGCAGCAGAGGGAGACCACAAAATGACTTGAACCTAAATTCCAAATTAAACTAAAAAAAAATCAAAAAAAAGTTGTTCCAAATAATAAAATGTGTGTCTGTTGTGTGTCGTTTTGTTAAATGATACCCAATGTTTTTCAAAGAAAATCAATTGTATCTCTATTATAGTGATATTTAAGTTAAAATTCTAAATACACCCACCTGCTTACTACAAATTTAATTCCCATGGTCAAAATACAAATCGTTTACATGCATAACTCTTCAAAACCTCATTAAAAGGGTCTAACTTTTCCAAAGAATAACGCCTATTTTCGCAATTTACATAACAAAGAGACATTTCGTGTCGCGTTATTATATTATAAAAGTCGTGACACAATTTAACACCTTCAGCAGAGTAAAAATGGGTTTGCCACAAATTCATACTAACAACGCATTTCAATATCATTGGATGGTTTGGAAAATAACTGCCATTAAAGTTCCCAAAGGTTTTCCTCAAAGAATTTATACAATATACGCTATTTTGATAAATCTTTTTGTGACAATTTTATTCCCACTCACTTTAATTTTAAATCTCTTCTACACCGATGGATTACAAGAACTCTGTGAGAATCTCACAATAACCATAACTGATACAATAGCAAATTTTAAATTTTTAAATGTGTTTTTCGTTCGTTCGAAGCTGTTGTCGATCAAGGATATTGTGGATAAGCTAGATGTTCGGGCTCAGAATGAACCTGAACAACAAAAAGTTCTTCGAGAATCAGTGCAAATAGCGCGGGCGACTTTCAAGATATTCTGGTGTTTGTATAGCTTTGGAACTTTATTAAGTTTGTGTAAAATTGCAATTGATAGCGATAGAAGCCTTCTCTATCCGGCTTGGTTTCCTTTGGATTGGAGGAATTCAACGTGACAATATACAATTGCTTTGGGATACCAGCTTTTTGGTTTGATTGTACAAGCTATCCAAGATGTAGCCAATGATTCTTATCCCTCAGCATACTTGTGCATTCTCACAGGTCATCTTCGAGCTCTTGCTCTGAGAGTGAGACACATAGGAAAGAAGAGCAACGATTTGGAAGCTAATTATGCAAAGTTAGTGGCATGTATTAAAGATCATCAGACCATTCTAGAGTAAGTTCAATAGTTAGCAATTTATTGGAGAAATTAGAAAAAAAAATTATTTTTAATCTGTGACTAGACTCCATGTGACGATTCAAGGAATTATATCTACGGCTTGTTTGGCTCAATTCATTTGCTCCGGATTGGTTCAGTGTACAGTTGGAATATATGTTCTCTTCATTATGGGAAAGAACGAAATATCAGCTTTGTTATTGTCGGGAATATTCTTTTTAGCGGTTACTCTAGAAAGTTTCCTGACTTGTTACTTTGGGCACAATTTAAAACAAGAAAGTGAGGATCTAACCAATGCCATATACGATTGCAACTGGACGCATCAATTGCCAAAGTTTAAAAAGACTATACTGTTTTTTATGATGCGAACTCATCGGCATAATGTCATATTGGCTGGGAATTATATTCCTGTGGATTTTCCAACATTTTTATTGGTAAGAAAAGTTAAGAATAAATTACAGAAATTTAATAATTGTAGATAATTCTCAGATAATGAAATATTCGTATTCGGTTTTTACATTGCTTGTTCGATTGAAATGAAGGAGCGCTCTGTAAGTGGAAAGAAAAATTTCTTATTTTACTTAAATTCAAACCATAGTTTATTTAAATTGCAAATATTGGATCGAAAAGATTTCTGGGATAATGTTTAAATTGTGAGAGCTTCAGAATAACGAATGGCTGACGATTCAAATATTTGAAAGATGTGTGCAAGCAACAAAGAAGTGATATAAATCTAAGTTAATTATACCGAAATACATAAAATTGTCAAAAATATAAAAATTCGTAAAACTTTCTTGTTGTTACCTTTTATACACCATTGCAGTAAAATGGTAGTATATGTGTTATGTGACGAGACAAGAGTCGACATGCCAGTTCATTCATTATAACAGTTTGTCGCTATTAAGTATGAAATATTCAACGTACGGCTTGAAAAAAGCTGTGTGTGGCCGAAGTAAGTATGTCCACAGGGGGAGGAGGGCCCAAGCCCAGCGAGGTGTCTTAGTTTCAGTATTGTACATTTTGCGTCAAAACATATCGTATTCGTTAAAGGTTCGAAAAAAATTAATACTGTCTAAATTTGGTTTCTTGTAAACACACTATATTACGTCATGTATGTTTTTGAACGTTTTGAACGTTGTCACCAGAGATTTTTTAACAAAACAAAACTAGGAGTGAGAAAAAAAGGATCAAATCAAAATAAATTGTATGTATATACAAATAAAACAAAAAAATCATACTTCCAGCACCGCATATGCTGGAATACTGAATCACCCTGATAGTATAGGATTTTTTGTTTCTAAAAAACAAAAAAAGTGTATCCGTATTCTCTAAGTTTATATTAAAAATGGGCCTAATTTTCCAAAGTAAAATAAACAATAATAGCTGAAAGCATATCTATAGGATCATAAAACAAATTCAATGTTTATTATAAACAATGATGAACTTCTGATGAGTCTAGCAGGCCGTTAAAATCGGTCAAAGACCCTAACTTCTTGCCTTCACGATTGAAATCTCTTGTATATGCAATTCTCAAATTAAGTAGAGTTGTTGTTAACGCTCGCTTCGGTGCAATGCTATAAAACTGTGTGTATATGATAAATAATTAGGAAATCTGTTATTCACACTTGATGTGGTTCATTCCCGACAGAGGGGAATTACTGAATGGAGTGAAACAGGGTCGGATTAATTCATGTTGAGTTTGTATATTCGCGGTCATGAGGAACCATCAGGTAGGTCAAATCCTTGAGAAGTTCATTTTCTATGAAGTTTAATATTCAAAAAATATAATAATTTGGAAAAAATATTTCACTGTGCATTTTCTGTATTAAAATAAAAATTCATAAGATGAAGTTTTTTTAAAATGGGCTCCAGGTCCTGGAGCCCACTTTTAAAAACTTCATTTTGTATCAACTGGAGAGGTCACCAATTAGTTCCTATATTTAAAAATACATAAGGTCAAATTTTCATTAAATATTTGTTTTCACTAATTTTATAATATGAAATTATTTTAATAACTATTAAGTCTTTGTGAGCTTCAGACAGGCTTCAATCAGCACTTCTTGGTGATACATGATCGTTGTTTATAGCTTTAAAAAATTTTTCGGTGCGGCCACATTTTTGTCTATTTTGCCTTTACTGACAGTGCGGCCCTGGACATTGAAATGCATCAACAATAATAATCATACGGGCATTTGTGGTAAAACACACTTCATCCACCATCAGTGAATCAGTTAGAGACTTTACGAAATAAATAAACAAACAAATGTGCGTTAATTAATAGACTTATTAATAATAAGTTTAAAATGCGCAATCGATTGAAGATCAATTGATATTTATTTGGAGAATAAATAGTAAAAAAAAAATTGATCAATTTTAACTTCGCTTAGTGCAATGTAAACGCACTTATTCAAAATGAGGCATATTTTTTGGTTTAAAACAGTCTTATTTGCATTTGAGATTTACATATTATAATATTGGTCTAGAGGGAAACACGAAATCGTGATTTTATTTTCATGTTGTAAGAGAAGTCGAATGTATTTAAAATTTTGTTTGTCTGTCTGTAAAATTTGTCTAAAGCCGTGATTTTTTTTTTATGTAAGACAAGGCGAGTGTATATTTTTAATTTTTTGTTGTCTAAAAAAGTTGCCTAAAGCCTTAACGATTGAACATATTTTCATGACACTTCATATTTGAGGACCGTTTGTAGGATTAAATAACATAATATCAAAAATTCAACTTTTCTTTGTTTTTATTATAAATTTAGTTAATTTAAGCAATTATAGATTAAAAAAAACTGTTGACGTTTAGATTAGTTTAAATTGAGGAGCTTCTCTCAATTGTCTTGCAGACCTATTTTCATAAACGTTCGCGTGAATTTTGTATTCTGCTTATCCGTCAGAGGAAATCGAATGTTTCAAAAGCATACATATAAATTGCCATTAAAAAAATAAAATTTTAACAATTAGGTTCTCTCAAGAACTTCAAAAATAATTATTGATAGAGGTTTGAACTCGAAAGATTGAAGAACTTATAGAATAATTTGTGCCAAATTAAGTGGAAAATTCGACCGGATCGGATAGCAGAATAGGGTTGAGTTCGAAAAATATATATTTTTTTAAATTGTATAGGACCGGGCACCATACAGGGTTAGAGATACAAATTAAAAAAAAAAAGTTGGAAACTTATTTGGACGAGATTAAAGAAATGTCAATTTTTAAATGGTTAAAGCCCTTTTTTAGAGTTTTTTTTTGCTCCCCTGAGAAAAGTTAAAAATGAATTTAAGATAATTTACCTTTTCAGAAATCCCAAAAGAAATTACGCACACCCCATTGCTAGCCCAAGGAGGCATACAAATATTCGGATTGTATAGGTATTATGTAAAATTGCATTCAGCACCTTATTCCATGTTTTTTTGGGTTTAATTTCTATTTAAATGGCATCACGTCATTGGTACCTCTCGAAATCCTCGCAGGCGTCACCGATAATTGGAACTTTAGAACGGACCACATAGGTACATAAGCCATTTGAAAGAATAAATTTTTTAAAGAATGGTTCTTTTTTATGATATTAAATAGATAAAATTGATTTTTTTTATTTTTATTAAAAAAAAAAGTTTTTGTAGATGAATCACTCATTACATAATTTGTAAGTAATCAAAATTCAAAGGAGTCGCAAGTGCCAGCTATAAAATGTAGGTACTCCGTTTATTCATTTAGATAGGACGATGGCATGTAAGGTCAGCCCCCTCCAGTAGTCGGCCACCTCGTTATAAAATACAGAATAATAGTAAAGGTATTCAGCCCTATCACGAATTCTATCGTAATCGGAAACTTGTTACGAACCCCGAAAAAAACTATCACAGATTCCATCGTAGTGGAAAATCTCATACAAATAGTCATTACGAACGGACTCGGAGATAGTTTTTTTCGGGATTCGGAAAAGTTTCCGATTACGATGGAATTCATGGTAGGGCTGATTAGTTTATTTACCATGAATTTTTTTTTCTAAAAGCCTAATTTATCTTTTGCCTGGATGCAAAGTTTTGTACCAACGCAGATGTTAAATTAAAATTTAGTAGAATTGTTTTGGAAAAAGAACTGTAATTACCAAAATATTGAAGCTTAATGTGGTTATTTATAGTTCAAATTCCACTTTTTTACCTAAAAATATTTTAAAATATTATCTAATTGATATTTACAAGGGGGCTGGCATTAGGAGACAAAGTTTCAGCCGTTAAAATTATTTTTACTAATAGGGGCTGACTATTGACTACTGGATATTTCAAGTGTTCGACTACTGGATCTTAAGGGGCTGACTACTCAAAAATCACACTTTCATCTTAAAAAAAGTAAATAATTAGTTTTGGGTATATAATTTACTTAAAACACCTTAAAATTTATAATCTACATATTCCAATTAATCATATACCTACCTAATCTGAATACTCTATTCCGCAATTGAATATTGGATTTTTAAGGATCAGTTGAACATAAAAAAAAAGTTAAAGGGCCGACTACTAGTGCCATCACCCTACCTACTCAAAGTTCTTTTTGCTATTAACCGTGAATTAATCTAATTGAAATTAATACCTATACAATTTTTTTTTTAATAATCTACATATTGAAAAAAAATGGCTAGGTATATTATCAAACCATACAAATCCTCTTAAAACTTTTCCTGTAGGTACTGGTTATTTAATTTCTCCACTCTAACTCCAATAAAAAATGGTAGCGTAGATATTGAGTGAGGATTATATTAGTATTTTATCTGTAAAAGCAATATCTCATTCACAACACCCTTCATGATAATTTGTTACCATTTCATATTCTATCAACGATCATAAAATCTTCCGCAACCACACCCTCTTTCAGATTCTGATGTCCAGCTGACATGCCACTGCCATGATAAAAATGATTTAAATTCGATTCCCGATCCACCACCAACACCACCACCGCATAAACATAAGCAGCATAAATTTATAGTAACTTCAAGCGGAATCCACATAGATCTCTTAAAAAATGTTAGTAGGAAAGGTATATATTTTTAATTTATTGTTCAATTATAATAATTGTTTATAATACTCTTCGAGTGGAGAGCGAAAAAGGCCCAAGAAATCTCTTAATAAACAAAATTATAGTTGAATTGAATTTCTTAATTCTTTTATGTACGTTCTCCTCTGTGCTGTCTTCTCACTTCTTCCATCTATTCGATTTCATTTCGTTTCAAAAATCGGTGCAACCGGCTTCGGAGACACCAGACAACGGCTCTGGTTTTAGTAATAAATGTTTCGTGCGGGCATATACATAACGGGGACGTTTAAACGAAATCGCTGTCGGAATAATAATTGTTGTTTATCTTGGCTGCTGGGCTTCAAAGTTCAATTTGAAGTAAAAAAGGAAGCATAAATACAAAAGAAAAACAATCAACTATGTACTTCCTATATCTTATCTGCAGAAATAAAAGATATAATTCCTCGATAACATCGCTAAGTAATTCCTGAATGTGCGCAAAATATAATTTCGTAAAACGTCATCGGGTTGATCGTGCGTTGGCATCGTTATTCGACAAGTGCAATTATCCGTGCTAAAATAAATTTAAAAAAATACACAAAATTATGTTACAACGTAATATTGGAAGCAAACTTTCTTGTTTCTTTTAATGAAAGTTAATTAGAGAAAATGCCTTTGTTGTGAAGATTTGAAAAATAAGGTAAATAAGCAAGGTGTCAGGTGTGTGTAATGTGTATCTTTCTTGATAAAACTCCCGTTAGCAAGTTTTATGTTGCTATTCTCTTTAACCAAAAATTCGCCGAGTGGAAGAGTAGGTACTTGGTGGATGTGTCAATAATGTTGATTGTTGGTACCGAAAATACGGTATTGATGATTCGCGAATAATCCGAAATTGGTTCTTAAGTTAAAAACATCTTATTCGTGAGAGATGAATAGGTACCTATTTGAATAAAGATACCATTTCTTATCTCTTTAAAGTGCGTGACAAATAATTGTGAGATTTTTTTTTCGAAATATATATTATGTATGTACCTACATACATTTTATTGAAACTAATTTGTGTGTAAATATAAATAATGAACAAACTAAAAACGTACATACGGGAAGATACTTTTGTACATACCTACATACCAACGTACACTGTACGAAAGTGGGACAGGCACCAAACTAACAACAGTGTGCAATTTTTCGAATTAGGCAGATTAAAAAAAATTATTGTGGATATTTAAAAAAATGTATGTATCTATAAGTGTTACCCACGTAACCGATTTAATTTTAAAGTAGGTATGTACTTGTACACCGTTACATAATTCTGAGAGATTTTGTTGAAATGTGTAAGACTGGTTTAATAAACACCTTAATATAGGTACAACGCTTAACTCTGAGGATTCCTACTTGTTTAAATACAAACACTAAAGTAAGTGTTGCTTTAAGACCAAATAAACTCTTATTACAGTTTTTGGCTTGGGAAGATTTAAAATTAACTCGGAACTGGAGAGTCGATGATGATGAATCTTTACATTAGGAACTTTTGGATTATAAGGCAATAATAGGCGTGTTTTTTGCAAGCCCGGGGGTACCTAATTCAATTAAAAAAACGACAATGGGAATTAACGATGCCATCACAGAAACAAAATGGAGTTTTCATACAAACTATCGATAACAAGTATGTAATTCACGCCGGTAATACAGTTTTTCTGTGCGCTTAATTTAATCCCCGAGAATTCTCTGGGATTAGCTAAGCACGCAGGGGATTAGTTGTTGTTGCATTTTACATGTTCATTTTTTTGTACCGACGTCGTTTTTTTTCATCCAATTCCCTCCGGGCTTCGAAAAAAACACGCCTAATGTAATTCAAACTTAAAGTAGAAGCTTTAATATCCCACGTGTACAACCGTGTTGTATACTGGTTGGTGTTACACATGCAAATTTTACTAACGTAAGCTAACTTATTCAATAAACTTGTACGAAATTCGGTACTATAAACACCTCTGTAAGTCATGTTAATTTCGGTTGGATTATTATTGAAAATAAAGTTCGTGTCCAAAATTGAAAATAAAATAAACTCCATATTCGATAAGAATGGAATCCAATCAAAAATGACATTAGTAACAGTAATTTTTACCATAGTTACGAAAGCTGTGCATACGTTCTGTAAGTAAGTCTCGCATCGATAAAATAAGTGAAAAAATGATGAAAATTGAGACAAATCATATGAGTTTTGTTCCATTTTCCAACGTTTATCAACCAATTTTAACGATACGAGAGTTACAGAACATAGGCACTGGTAAGTTTAAAACGAAACACGTGAAATTGAAACACACTTGTAACGACAGTAATTTAATCTTAACAGTAATTTCATCTGCCGTGTAATTAATCGTGTTAGAAACCTTTGTCAGACTAACGTAAGTTCAATGTAAAACTTACATGTTTTCAAGAGCGAGTTGTCTGGCTTCATAATCCAGAGGCATCAATCCTTAAAAGACTGCCATTTGTAGAAATGCATAATGAAGATGTTGACTCGCGGTCCGATGAATGCAACTTCTCTCGAAATTCTAAGAACACCTGCTTGTTTCCGAAAACAGAGCACCTGTTCGATTATTCAATGGGAACTAGAATCTCGAACTCAATCTATGTTTTCTGGACTTCGACTGCAAAAAAGGAAAGATTATTTCGAAAATATATAAATGCGAATATAAATATATTTTATTAGGTATATGTTTAATTTAAACATAAACTTTGAGTCACAAAATAACTCATCAAAATTTACCTACAACTATTCGCCGATGACTAAAAAGACCAATTAACTGCATTTCTGCATGCAGTGCTTACGAAATACTAAAATACGTTATACCTAGGTACTAGCGGAAATTATGATTGATGAATTTGTAGTTGAGATTTATTTGTTCGCACCGAAAAATCTCAATGGTTAACCGAAACATTTACCGCCATATTATTCACTTGATACATCCAAATTAAAACTTAAATCCGGATGTATTTACATGAATTTGTATAGTTTACATCCGGATTTAAGTTTTAAGCTGAATGTATCGAGTAAATAGTATGGCCGTAGAAAAACCAAAATAAGAATAAAGGTTATTGAATGCCTTTATTGAAAATGAAAACAAATAAGAGTTATGTATTAAGGAACCTTTTAAAAGGTTGAGATTTATTTCTGATCTCTGCTTACTATAAATCTATTTTGGGACATAATTATAGTATACCTACGCATTTTTACAATGTCTGAGTAAGTTCTGATTAGTTACTCGACACATTAAATATTGACACAGAGTCATAATTTCACAAGAGAAAAACTAACAAATTCTTTTGTCTCTGTCTTTTAAGTTGTCTTTTTGGTTATAAATTCTAAAATAATTTAATTTGGTTTGTTGATATTTATGTGTTAAGTACTTAACTATTCAGAACTTTACTCAGAGATTGTGAAACAATCTTCTTAATTTTAAATCTTCCAAGTAAATGGTTGCAATGTTTAGAAATACATAATTAAAAATGAAAACAACTTTAATTTGACATCTGCATTTGACGTTTCACAAATACCTACAACAAAACAGAAAATTCAGAATCAATAAAGTGCTTTCGGATTACGACCAAACAAAATCGTCCTGGAACATAAAACATAATTTTACATTACATACCTACATATCTATGTACATATAATTTTGTCCCAGCCATATTCGTAAAATTGCATACTGTTTATTGTAGAAAATGTGGTGATGTAGATATTTTTACTCTTTACCGGTCTTTATTTTTAAACAAACGCAAACAAATATCTCATAGTATGTATATCTTACTCACTGCAAGTGAAATTTAATTATCTTTCAGATTGTTGTATAGTAAAAGTAAAGAATGAAATTATGTAGGTACCTATAATAAAGTGAATTTCCGTTAGTACAAAAATATTTTTAAACAAAAAATATATGCATTAAGAAAGTGTATCTTTCTCAATGATAAATAAAAAAAAACCTTTAATGTTTATTTCTGCATCTGCATCTTCATCTCTATACAGAAAATAGCAAAAAAGTGTAAATAACACCATAAAGCATCTTAATGCCTCCGTGTTCTGTTCTTAAACATTATTTTTTTCTACCTTGTGAATTATAATAAACTGGGAAATATAATATAATCGTTCTTGAAAAGAAAAGATAGAAATATAATTAAAGAGGAAGTGTGAGTACAAAGTACAAAAAGAAAACAAAAGATTTAATTGTTTACCCCTGCACGTCATAATAAAAGAAAAAATAAAATAATACAACAAAAAACAGGCAATAATATACCTATCTGTAACAAGATTCTTGATAATGAATGTTTCTATGAATTGAAAAAAAAAAAAATAATAATAATAATAATACTACATATTATAAAATACATTTTTTTTTTGTTAAATCCATGTAGTGATAAAAAATGCTATATAGTGAAATTATTATTTAACTTCGTCACTACTTTGTGTTCCAGTTTCCTCAAGGTGAAAATTGTTTTTAAAAGTGATGATGACTATTAGTCGATTGTGTGTTGTTTTGGATTATTGCCAATATTTTGTGTATTTTATTTTTCAACAGTAAAAGTTTTGTAAAAAAATAAAAAAAAAAAACGATTCAATGAATATTTGATATGTAACGTGTGTGGGTGGTTAATAAATAAATAAACAAGTGGATAGTTTGGAGAAAGTAAAATAATTTAATAGTTGACAACGCACTCAAAATTAACAGTTACCTAAACTTTATTGGATACGCCTAGCTAAAGCATAAATTTTTGGTAAGTAATTTTAATTTATGTATTTATATTTGTTTTCGAAATAAAGGATAGTTTACTGAAAGCTTAGAGTTGAACAAAAATGAATAAAAAAGTTTCACCATCTTTAATTGTTTGTTTACACTTCCATATATGTATGTATGTACATAATATTATGAACCTATACTGTATTTTGAAGATTTAAAATGTTTCGTTCAAAAACAATTAAATACATTTAATGTGAAGATAAAATTTTCATTTTTAGGATTTTTATGGTTGGAAAGTAGAGAACACTTGCTCTAAACCAGTTCTTGCTCTAAACCGGTATTTTCTCTAAACCATAAACTGTTTTAAAACAAATTTTAACAATTGTTAAAGCAGTTTTTTTTAATAAATTTTTGTACATTACCTACATACTTATGAATGTATGTACTACTATGTAGTTTAGATTTAAAATTTTTTTAAACATTAAAACAAACAAAATTTTCTGAATTTTTTAATTTACACTTCAGCTGAGTACAGACGATTGTCAGATCTTACAATATTGTCAGAACTGTCAATGGTCTGACAATAGCTAACAATTATAGCTGACAATTGACATATTTCTTACAATGAAGAATTGTCCGTTCACACGGTTTGTAGATTTCTTCCCAATTTGATTGTCAGCTATTTTTTATCTCTCTTTAACCAACTCATTGACATTTCGAACAATGAAGAAATTTTCAGCAATTGTAAGATGTTTTCAATTAAAACATCTGACAATGACCAATGAGTCTGACAATGTCCTAATCGACTGACAATGATAAAAATTGTGTGTTCAGACGATTGTAAGATACCTGACAATTTTTTGTCAGATTGTCGTCTGACAATGACGTGTCTGACAATATTGTCAGACAAAATTGTGTGTTCAGACGATTGTAAGACATTTGGAACAGTTTTTTCACTGACAGATCTGACAATATTGTAAGATCTGACAATATTGTAAGATCTGACAATCGTCTGTACTAAGCTTTAGGCCTACTGAACACGAAGCGCGTCTCGTCATAGATCACCTATTTGCGGCTTGTTTGCAGATTGTATGTAGCTCACGATTTTAAGCGTGTATTTACACGTTTATTCGTGTATCTAATTACACGTTTACACGTGTCGTAGAAAAAATTCAACATTCAAATAAACATTTTGTAACTGAAGCGAATTTAAGATATTTTTACAAAGAAAAAAAAAAGGTTTTTGGGTAGGTACTACATAATATTTGGTATTATGTCAACCTAAGAAAAATTTTTTTTCCAAAAACCTAGTTACGGCATTGCATCTATTTTTCAACGTCTTTTGAACCACAAAATATCATAAGTACGATTTAGAAGTAATTACACGAGTAGTGCCTAGATACACGTCTTCATACACGAATAATTTAATTACACGTGTAGCACGGGTATACGTGTATACTTGTATACGTGCTATAGGGAGCTCTAGTTTCAGTGGACAATCGCACACGAGGCGTAAGCTGCACATCGCATCACAAAAATCTGCAAATCGGCGGGTGTGTAAAGCACTATTAGTCGCTAGGCGTATTGTGTAAAATAACGTGAGGCATCGTGTTATAAAAGAAGGCTATAGCAGTAGTGGAATTGCTGCTGCATAGTAAATCTTGTACGCATCTACGACTAGACGATTCGTGTGCAGAAGGCCTTAGTCGCACAAACTTGCTCGTATGATCGCACTTGCGTAAAATTTAATGTTAAGATATTGGCATGATACTACTAAACAGTTTTCTTACTTTAAAGCTAGGTATTTACTAAAAAAATATTTGGACTTAACACAAAAATATTTGGACTTAGTATGATAAAATAGACATCTGCTGATTTTATCTTTAATAAAATGTTTAAAAGAAAATTCTGTTTTTAACCTAGTATCATAATAAAATGCATTCAAATCGTATCTACTAAATTGTCTAAAATTTAGCGCCACTGTATTTAAAAGAGTGAATTTTGTAACCCTATATTCATCTGATTTGAAAATAAATAACCAGCTAAAAACGTAGTTTAGCTTGAAATATTGGAATATTATTAGATATAAATCAGAGCTTAGCTCCAATATATGTAGTTCGTTGCTTTTTCTTTATAAGTCAAGCTAACAAAGCCTAATATTCATGATAAAATTTACCTACATATAACCAGTACCGCTCTACAAAAAAAAAAAAACAAAAAACTAATAGGTATAGGTACCTTTTAAAAGTGTAAATTCTCATCACGTTTTCATATAGGCATTTTGCTATTAATAAAAAAGTTCATATTTATGTATAAACGAATTAATTAAAACTGAAAATAAGGAAGGAAAATAAATTTCACAAAAATACTAAACCCGTAAAATGTATAAGACAGGTTTTCACTTAAATACTCCGAAGCAATACTGCATTTTTGCACAGTCTAATGACACTTCACCATTATGTGCCATTTCAGTTGAATAAAAAAAAAAAAAAGAAAAGCCAAGTGAGTTACTGACCACTTGAATAGAAGACAGCAGACATGCAGACGAAACGGATGCATCCAAGAAACCACTTGCCAAGACAATAATCCAGTGCGCTGGATTAGTTGGTCGAATATGTGTTCCGTTCCGTTTGACCGTATACATCCATTCGATCAAATACGCACTTTTGTTGTTGTTGCTGTCGTTTTGTGTTTTGCACTATTCTTGGTTATTTCCCTGATGGGGTCGTTCTAAAAACTCTTTGGGGGGAATTTCTGGACATAATGCTAATATCCCACGTATTTAATTTATATGGTGAATTTGTTTATATTCGTCTTTTGTTTTATTCACTTGTGACTTGGAAAGGCTTCCCATAGACAAACAAGAGTTGATGATGATGGTGACGATGGTGGCCAGTGGAGCGCTACTCTGGGTCTTTGGTTTTCCATGCCGTCGTGGGCTGCGGCGGCGACACGGTCGGCATTGTGCTCGTATGTTGTTCAGTTGTAGGGTGCAATGACTTCAAAGAGTTGACTCAATTGATGGGAAAATGAGTTTAAGTGTTGAAGTTGAAAGTTTGGTTTTTCTTTTTGTCCAGGGTTTTTAAATTGAATTAATGAAAGATATGTTTGCTTTTTATTTTCTTTTTAATCTATTTTTGTTGTAATCTTTGATTTAAATGGCTCAATGAAATTAAAATTTATTGCCAAATATATTTATATACATTAAAAGAGAATTTCATGAAGTGATTCATGATGTTGATTATATCACAACACAAAGAAGGTAGTCTATATATAGTAATTGTTTTATTTATTTAATTAATTTTTTTTGTGAATGAGATCAGACAACATGAATGACAATGTTATTGCTTGTCCTTTTGAAATTCAGACACGAGAATATTACCTAGATATGTGGAGATAAAAAGAACTCACATAATATTTGTGTATCTAACTGGCGTTCATAAATACATATAGAATTTTGGCGATTTCGTATATCATTATTAGATGATGACATACATTATAGGTATCCAGAACGGAAGCCGCTGGGAATAAAAATGCGAAAAAGAAAAGAAAAAAACATTAATTCATATTTTGTACATTAGGGTGGTCGTTAATGTTATAGGTGGTAAAAAAGTTCATCTTGGATGAACCTTGAAAATAATTTTTGCAAAAACTATTCATCAAAATAACATAATTTAAAAAACAAATATTAGAATGAATGTTTGGCTTTTAAAAAAGCTACAATTTAATGTTGTAAGCTTTTTCGTTGATTTTTAATAAATTTGTATCCATTTTAAGTAATTTTTTTTTTAAAACTGCCCCTTCCATACAATTTTTTTTATGGTTTCAACCTACCATTCCCTAGCTTTTTTTGAGATTTTACAGGAACTACCCGATATTTATTTTAAAATAGCTTAATTTTTTAACGGCTTACAAGCGCGAACGTGAAAATAATATTCCGAAAAAAAATTAGGGAATTATTTTTTCTTCATTTGGAGCTGATTTAGACCCATCCAAGATGAACTTTTTTTAACGACCACCCTAATGTACATACATATTTACCTACATACATTTATACCTACAAAATTAGAAAAAAAAAATTATTTTTGAATGCCAGAGCAAAAATCTTCCGTTTATTCGTGGGCCTACATTTCTATAAAATTTATTAGATTTTTTACGTAATAAAACCGACACAACTAAATCGGACCTCCAGGCAAACGGAGATTTTAGACCCAACTCATACAGAACTGATTCATGATCGTGGTGTGGTTTTGGATTGCTGCATAAATGAAGCAGAGTTCATAGGTCGCCCTAAATATATACCACAAAAATAGCTCAATCTTATTTAACAAATCTTTATGTCTAGTGGTCCAGAATAGGCGACTTTCTTCCAACTTTTGTCGTTAACTTATTTTGAATTCTTTTCAACCAAAAAAATTAATTTTTTTTTAACATAGTCTATTTGTTTTTGTCAAATGGAAAAAAGTTATTAATTTTTTTTACTTGTACTTGACAGGTGCAATTTTGATGGAAACCGTCAAAAAAATATTTATATATTCAAAAGTTCACATTTAAAATGTTTATGTGTTCGTGTTTAGAAAAATTTGGTACCTACTAATAGAATTAAAATTAATAAAATACAAAGGATATAATATAAGCCAGCTTATACAGGAGCGTTCATATTTTTCTTTGGTGATACCACAAAAACTTATGAAAATAAAATGCATGACTGGTCTCTCTTATATGAGGGACCACACTGGTTATGCCACCAGCCAAAATCGTAGTTTAGTTTAAGTTAGTATTATGTTAGTACATAAATATGAACAATATAGCACCGTATTGCATATATGCATAGAACTTACAGTTTAGACTGGAAAAATGTTAAAAATCAATATAATTGTAGGAATAAATTGATTAAACAATTTCTGAAATTGTTTTGACACTAACGCGGTGTACACCATCTGATTTCTTAGACAAATCTCAATTTATGAGAACAAAATTTTTAAAATCGTTTGAGCTATTTTTTTTAAAATAATGTTTTTATATACAAAATTTTATAAATATTTTTAAGAAAAAAAAGGTAGATATAGCTACGCAATTTTTAGCCTTTATTAATGCGGAGTTAAAAAATTAATACTGAAAAAAATCATCCACCCATTTTCGAAATACCGAATTCTAAAAAAATAATTTTGATTTTTTTTAAATCCAAAATTTTGATATTCTATATTACTCAAAATTATTAGAAGCTTTCGTGTAAAGTAAATAATTAAAATCGGTTTAACAGATTGAGATAGACGAAAACCAAAAAAAATGGTACCAATAAAAATTGTATTTATCGATTAAAAAACTTTATAAATCGTACCTACTGTTATAAGCTTTCATACAAATTTTAATCAAAATCGTAAGAGCTGTTTTTGAGAGAAATGAGATTTTTATTACGCCCTTGTATTGGTTATAAAAATAATTTTTATTTAAAATCTGCTTGATAATGTTAAAAAACTGCTCAGTGCCAAGTTTATTAAAAATCGACCAAGTCGTTTTCGAACTATTAAGTTCTCAAAAAAAAAATTTTTAACTTTTTTTAAAAATCAAATAAAAAAAATTGAAAACTATTGTTATAATAAAAAAAAATTTACGCAATCGAAAATCGAAGCCTAAAAAAATGGTTGTATGGGAAGTACCATTTAACATTTTTTTTTCAACATTGTTTTTTTGTAAAATGGTAGACTTTTTGTAAAACTAGTTACTAATTACACGTTTTTGAGAAAAATAATAGGTATTTCCATTTATTGCTTAAAACAATGAAAAAAAGTCTGAGAAGAATGCCCAATGCAATAAAAATTGTTTTTTAACGGAATGGAAAAAAGAGCCATTCAAAATCTCCATACAAATTCCGCTGTTTTCCAAATTATTCAAATTGACCAAAATCAAGTAATTTGTGTGATATTTGTTCAGATGCCATTCGTTTCAGTACTTTCCCACAAGTATCATTTCAAAAATATAGACTGAAACTTTTTGCCGAACACCCAGCTGGACTTACCTACTTTAAATATTGACAACTCGAAATTTTTTGAAAAAAGTCCAGTATTTTGCGAAAAGTTTGTGCTTTTAACACTTACCGGAAGTGATTTACGTAAAGTGTTTGTTTAGTACTTTCTCACAAGCATAATTTCTTTTTCTCAGTTATTATTTTACAACGACTCCTTGCACACGAGGAAACAAATCGTTAGGAAGCTTTTTGAAGTTTTGTGAAATCTCTTTAAATTGTTCGACTTTATGTTCATTAACTTTACTTCGTATCCTTTTGTCATAAAAACTAAAAGTATAGGTATAGCAGGAAACACAATGTTCCCGTGTGAAAGGGGTCAAGCTTCACAGTTGGCTTACAAATTCTTCATCAATACGTGGAGTATATTTGTATGTAGGTACCCAACAAAAGTGTATATAAATGTACTTGTTCAAACCTCAAACATAAAAGCTCTTAAAAAATTGTATATATAGAATCTAGTTATTCCCAAGAGTCTATTTGCGTATCGTATGAATCATCCGTGGAAACCCCTCTGTAGCTTTGGACTTTGCTTTGGATATTACAACACAAATATATTCTCCAAGGATTTCTGTTGACGAATCACAAAGGTAACCTACTTTCAAAGATTGCCTTATATTTATGCAAAAAAAAAAGCAATTTCAATTATCTAATCAACATACATATACGAAGATGGCAGCACTAATATTCCTCTTCCGTAATTATGTCTAATTATGTCTTACAACTCGTATATATAGACTCCACATCTAAACCCACGGTTTACAAATATTCCACTCATATGATACATCACGTCCATCTCACACACTTAATTGGAATTTAATTATTTTCTTTGTAATTTATTTGTCAAGAAAACGACTGAAATTAGTTGACAGTGCGTATCTCTGTCACATAAGTGGTAAACTTATGTTATTATAAATTTTGCCCGGCAATCACTTTTCCCCCCTTAAACTTCATGCAATGCAATTGAAATCAATTGAATGCTAATTCTACCGCCAACAAAATAATACTATGCACTATAATGTATTATTAGGTAGCAATAAAAACAAACCACCAGAAGACATACCAGGAGCTATAATATGGATGAGCCCAGACGCTCAGACAGCTCGCATGTAAATTGTTATGCAGCGGGTGTTGCGGTTTTAATAAATATTTTTGCGGGCTGTTTCTAGTGAAAAATGAAATCGAAACACGGATTTCGATTGCCATCCATCAGCAGCGGGAATGCCGCCGCAATAAGAATCTTTTTTCCTATATAGCTTTAGACTCTGATGACTTTGGAGTCTTCTATAAGTGTGAAGCCTTCAGACAATGATGGCAGATGTAGACGCCACACGTCGTTGTAGTCGTCGTCGTCATCGTCATCGATGTCGTCGACGATGTCTTTCGTGTGTTTTTTTTTTTTTAAATATCATCAACCCTCCCCCCTCGCCGGTTCGAGGTTAAAGTTGAAGAAACCTATTTATTATGCATGTGACGACAATGACGAAATGCGGGCTTTGAATTTTTAGGGAGAGTTACATACCCTATCTATACATTCTACAGACAGGGGGGGGGGAGGGTTGGGGGAAGGAATCTCCGATAGAACACAGTTAAATTAATCAAAAATGGATTTTTGATTAGCGTTTCTCGCGTGCCGTGTCAGAAAGGAAACACATTGTTACTGTCTCCAGTTCATCGACATTAAAAATTGTTATTTTAAATTTATTATAACTGCGAAAGCATTGGTTTGATATTCAATATGTTAATTGCTTAGGCATTTTATAGCATGAAATATTAAAAAACGAACACATCTCATCGATTTTTCAGCAAGATCTTCTGCAAATATTTAAACTATGATAAAAAAAACGACATCGGAAATTATTGACGCTATTACCCCAAAAATTGTCGTTTCTATGAAAACTGTCGATAACAAACAGTAAATTCGCGCCGGTAACACAGTTTTTCTGCGGAATAAGAGTTAAGTCCTCAAAATTCTCTGTGTTTAGCTAAGCCCGGAGGGTAGATACATGCATACCTACTTATAATTTTATGTTATATTTAAAATTTAAAATTAGAATTCTTTACCACTGACCTTGTTTGATTCGTCCAATTCATTCTGGGATCGTAAAAAACACAACTAATGTGTAAAAATGTTCGATATTTTAACTATAAGTCCTTTTGTTTTTATTTTGTATGTAAAGTCAACTATAAACAAACAATTTCTGAGACATGGGGTCAACATTTGCTTGTCCCCAAGAAGACTGCAATGTTAATTAAAAATGTGAATGAATGTAAATTTAGCTATGTAAGTAAGTTGAAATAATGTTTTGCATTTACATTCCCACCCATAAATATAACATTCAAGCTTGATTGGCATTATGTATAAATTTCACTTTCTCTGCAATATTCTTCAGAATATCTTTCCTTTTAAGTTGATTATCGTTGATTAATACTAAATGAATTAATACTAAATGAACTAAAGGGTATTTTTTTTTTAGACGTGTGGTTTTCAAGAAGAAATAAAACGCATATAATTCAATGTTATGGCCAAGAATTTAGCTTTATTATAAAGATGAGGGTTTGCCATTATGTTTTAAAAATGATTTCGGGCAAGTGGCCGCCGCGGCTGGCTCGAATAAATTCCAGCCGAGAGGCTCAAGAGGCCCCAGCTGCAATTGTTGTGCGCGATGGCGGATGGACTCTTTCGGGTCTTCTTCGATACTCTGCTCCACAGCAGCAAAAGCGTCTTCGGTGCGCACTGTAGGGCGTCTCTGAGGATGCACATTATCCACTAGAGTAAACATGGTGCGAAAAGTATCCATGGTTGCTCGAATTACTCTGCTGGGCGATTATGTCGACCGAATATTGGACGCAGCGCGCGATGCGTCACGCGAACCGAACCATTATTTTGGTAATAAATTTGCACGATTTGCAAACGTTGTTCAGGAGTAAGTCTATTCATTATGAAGTGGCAAACCAAATTGAGCATAAATCAAGTGACAGCTGTCAAAAAGACCTACTCCGAAAAAAGTATTGTCAGATTGAAAACCACACGTCTAAAAAAACACCCTTTATATGTCGCAATTGCTCTACCAAAAAAAAAAAAAACAACATAAGCCAAAGCCATTCATCGCCTTCTAAAGATGCAAAGAGATTCTCGTACTAATTTTATTCCGGTCGCTGTGAAATGCAATGAAAAATGAGCTTAATGAATTAACGACAATATGTTGCTTTTCTATACATACATACTTTGTGTATATTATAAATGGTTCTGATCTTTCTGCTCCCATTCCTCCCGCTAGTAGATATTAAACAGAATATTTAAACTCCAGCAAATAATGTCAATTTATACTCATAAATATGATGAGGGTTCATCAAAAAAAAAAAAAAAATTTATATACTGGCGTTGTAAATTGTGGTTGTGCCGCACCCTTTTTTTTGGGAAATTCCCTCTAATTCAAGACAAACTAAGTGAATTTCCTCTCAACAGATGCTCTGGGAATCAATTTTTTTTTTCGATTATGAATGAAATTCCATAATTTAAAATCGGATTCAGATAAACGGATTTCGATACAGTGCTGGATTATCCCTTATACAAGAAAATTAGATAACTTAGTTGAAAGCCCGGTTGTAATGTATATACCAAACTTTTTGAACAACAATTACATCACAAACAAATTAAAGCATGAGAACCTAACTTCCCAGGCAAATATTTGATGGTGCTCAGTTTCCGTTTAAAAAAAAGTTCACACATACGTAATTACAGCTCGCTTTGAAAGTTTCATTACAAAAAGCTTTTTAACTCGATCAAAATTTAATAATTGCTATATGTGTATTTCCCGACCTTTAATATTGAAGTATATTATATAGGTAGACCTGAAAACTTAGAAACCAAAATTTCCCAAATAAGTTTTAATAACAAATGGTCAATTCAAAATATTCAAATTGTTAACTTAAAAGTAAACGGCGAAATGAACCTCGCGAAATGTTAGTTTGCTAGACAATTCTTGCGAAAGATACCATACCCTTTAAATTTATATATATATATATATTTATATATATATATATATTTATATATATATATATATTTATATATATATATATATTTATATTTATATATTTATATATATATATATATATATATTTATATATATATATATATTTATATATATATATATATTTATATATATATATATATTTATATATATATATTTATATGTATATATATAATTATATATATTTATTTATATATATATTTATATATATACTTATATACATATTTATATATATTTGGTTTCTGGGAAATGGCTCCAACGATTTTGATAAAATGTTCAGAGTTTATTACGATAAACGATAAAAAAAAATTGGATTTACAGGGCTATTCTGGCGTTGTGAGGGCTCACAACTCACAAGTCACAAGCCTTTGTGAGGTTGATTTCTTGTGAGGTTGTTGTGATGTTCTCAAAAGGAGATCACAATTTCGATAGTTTTTGTGAGGCTCACAGTTGTGAGGGTACGAAAAACTCACAAAATTGATTTCACCTTTCCTTGTGAGGTTGTAGTGACTTGTGAGGTATCAGTGAGGTTTTCCAGAATAGGGCTGTTAGTTAAATCTGCCCATTCCCACGCCCACTTTTCTTACTTCTTAGTATGACGGAAACGGTCGGAAATGTCTTTATTTCTCGTAAACGACTCAAACGATTTGAACGAAATTGTCAGAGTTTACTTTTATTAAATTAAAAAATAAAATTAGTAAAATCCGCTTACTGCCACGCCCACTTTTATTAGTTTTTGGTTTTTCGAAAACGGCTCCAACGATTTGGATGAAATTTTCAGAGTTTATAAGAACGAGAAAAAAAAAATAATAAATTAGATTTAATAAAATTCGCCTACTGCCAGGCCAACTTTTATCATTTCTTATTTTCCCCGTTCCCGAAAACAATGCAAACCATTTGAATGAGGTTATAAGAGATTATTCTTATAACAAAAAATTCTTTTTCTAAAATCCACCCACAACACGCCCACTTTTATTATTGTTTGGCTTCTTGGAAACGGCACTGGCTATTTTAATGAATTTTTCAGAGTTTTTTCTCCTCAATAAGACAAAAAAGTTAAGAAAAATTTGGTGAAATCCGCCCACTGCTCCGCCCACATTTTTCGTTTTTAGTTTATCGGAAGCGAATCCGACAATTTGGATGAAATTTTCAGATAGCGTTCTCTTTTATAGGTAGGAACAAGTATTTAAAAAGAAATAAGTAAAATCCGCCTACTGCCACACCCACTTTTATTAGTTTTTGGTTTCTGGAAAAAGGTTCTTACGATTTGTATGAAATTTTCATTTTATTTTTATGAACAAGAAAAAAATTGGATTAAGTAAAATCCGCCCAATGGCACGCCCATTTTCATTATTTCATAGTTTCTCGGAAACAATTCAAACGATTTAAATGAATTTCTTAAAATTTATTCTTATGAAAAATAAAATAAAAATTGTTTTATTAAACTCCACCCACTGCCACACCCTTATTTATTATTGCTTGTCTCGGAAACGGCTGTAGCTATTTTGGTGAAATTTTCAGAGTTTTTTCTTATGAACTAGAACAAAATTTGAAAACTAGATTCAGTCAAATCGGCTAACTGCCACGCACACTTTTCATACTCCTTATAGTTTAGTAATGTCTCTATTTCTCGGCAACAACTCAAACGATTTGAATGAAAGTTTTGGAGTTTGTTATGAATGAGAAAAATTGAAAAAAATAGTAAAATCCGCCCACAGCTCCACCTAATTTTTTGGTGTTTGGTTTATCCGAAACGGCTCCAACGATTTGCATGGAATTTTTGGAGTTTATTCTTATGAACAAATTGTGAAAAATTATGAAAAATTTGAAAATTTGTTTCCGCAATACCACGCCCACTTTTCTTTCTTCTTAGTTTCTCAGGAAAATTTTCAAACAATTTGAATTAAATTTTCAGTGTATACGAAAAAAATTTTAAAACTGGATTAAGTAGAATCCGCCTACACTCAAGCCCACTTACTATATTACTTCTTAGGTTTTTCGGAAACGGCTTTAACGATTTGAAAGAAATTTGCAGTTTGTTCAGCTTAATGATACAAATATTTTAATTTGGCGTTATTTAAATCCTTCACTGCCACGCCCACTTTTGTATTATATTGGAATCTCGTAAATGGCTTCAGCGATTTGGATAAAATTATCAGGAAGTGTACTGATGAACAAGACCAAATTTAAGAAAATAGTTTTGGGGAAAACCGCCGACTTCCACGTCCACTTTTATTGTATCATCCAGGCCCTTAACTAAGGGGGCGCTAAAGCAACAGTTTAAACAATTCGGATGAAATTTTGTATTTAGATAATATTTTAACTTTTAAAGCTAATAAAAAAGTATCATCCAGACCCTTAACGAAGGAGGTGCCAAAGGACGCTGAATTCTATTTTAAGTCTAACGATTTGGATGCAATTTTATGTTCAGAAGAGGAGATAAGCTTAAGTTTTTTACAATTTTGATGAAATTCTGTATTATAAGATAATATTTTGCTTTCCAAGTTGATCTTAAGAAAAGGCCGTAGCCAGAAGGCTGGGCGTCACAAAAGGCGCAACTGGTTCCAATGATTTTGATAAAATATTAAGATTTTGTTCTTATGAACGAGGGAAAAATTTAAAATTGGACGTTATGTTGTTAGGGTTTGCATATCCAACAAGGTGTCAGAACAAAGAATATTATTTAGAGGAGAATCCTGCTTTTGCCATAAATGCATCAAAATAAAGTAAGACCACAACAAAAAAGTTGAAAATTTAACGATGAGGAGATAAACAAATAAACAGTTTTTTTTAAACTTATGTCGATTGTCATTTTCCATTCCGTCGCTAAACCAATTTTTCTTCACCCTCACTTATGTACCTATGTTTATTAAGAGATTTATTTGTACAATCAAAAATACAGTCAAACTTAATCTCATTTTTAAATTAATTTAAAATTTGTATGTATATTTTTATTTTATGTAAATTAGCCTATGTATATCCGTCTTGTACTTCCAACCATTCGCTCTACTAATTTTCATTTTAATCAATTCAGTATTTTCGGAGTTTTCTGTTTGACAGACAGACAAACAAACTTTCACATTTATAATATTAATAGGATTTATATAATATGGGAAAAAAGAATTATTGTATAATTTTCGAAGAAAATATATTTTATTATGGGTCACTTAGACGTATGTGCAACATTTCTTTGTTCGACAAAATTATAAAATATGTATGGTTAAGTACAATGTGCTTGGGATCGTTTTTGGTTTGAAAAAATAATTAATTATCTATGGGTTACTGTCATTTAGCTATGTGACATATTTTTTTTCTTTTCAGAGGAAACACTATAATTTGTGTATAGATGTGATTGTGATGCATTTGGAATTGCTTCTTATCGATTGTTATATAAAATGATTGTTGCAAATATAGTTTACTACGAAGCATGTCCTATATTTCTATGTTCAGAAATTTACTATTGTTTTTGAAAGGTAGTGGGTGGATTTTATAGAATTCAATTTTCAAATCTTTCAAAATTTTTCATAAATTTTTCATAAGAATAAACTGCAAATATTTCCTGCAAATCGTTCGAACCGCTCATTTATTTCACTCATAATTTGGATGAATTTTCCAGATATTGTTCTAATTAGCAGGAAGATGGTTTAGGAAGTTGTTTTTATTTTTAATTTGGGGTTTTTCCTCATTAAACGCATTTATAAAGTGAACATATTTAATGGATGGCATATGTTGTTTTCCACTAACTGCCATGTCTACTTTTCTCATACATAATATTTCAAATTTTTTCGATTAGAAAATGCCGAGCGCAGCTTGATCTCCCATGTACTGAAAGCTTAAAATAAAAGAAACTCAATACATAAAGCATTTATAGTTATAGATGTCCAGCCCTGACCGAACATTGCAAGCATGCGAGTTTTTATTTTTTGTGTTCATAGATACAAACTTCATTCATACCAATTACCATACCTACGAGTAGAGTGAGTAGTTGATGTTGCTGTATTAAAAAAAAAAACTTTTAATTGTTGTATTTTTTGTGTTTATACTACAAACACGTGCAACTCATGAGCAGAGCTGAGTTGTTTCTAAAGAAGCAATTTCCATCTATAAATGTGTTAAATGCAAATTTGTGGTTCACATTAAATTAGCCAATTTATTGTATCGCTATATATGTACATACATACGTATACAAAATTCTGTCGGCATCTTATTACATTTTCAAAGAAACCACAAAATATCATTCATTACGCTCACCAGAATATTCTCGTTAATTGGTCTTTTATGATCCAATATTTTTGTAGAGATGTTTGCATGAGTGTATAGAATATAGAGGAATATAGATCCGGTTTTATAAGTTTATGACAAAATTCCTATATTTTGTTTGTCAATTTTAGTGTTTAAAGTTGAGTTTTATTTATTTATTTTGTTTATTGTATTTTATTGTGTAGAGTTGTATATACATATATGTACCTACACACATATCTATAGATACTGTTAAATTAAAATTCTTTTTGCTTTATCAAATAAATCAGACGTTAGTCGAACTCGCATTCTAGTTTAAAGAGGTGTGAATTATTGACCACTGCAGCTTATGCAAAAGAACTGGAAATAGGAAACCAAAAAAGAAGAAACAAAAAGATAGATTTTTTGCGTCTCTGCTTCATCAACTTAGGCTCCAAAATTTAAAATTATTATTGCAAAAATAACCACCATAGTTATGCCTTGAATCTTCTTCTCGTTGAATACACAAAAGTTGTTGGAGGTGGTGATTTCTTTTTGAAATTTTGGATCTTTATTTTAGTCTTTTGATTTTTAATCACGAATTAATAAAATAATGGTATGGTAGAGAAAATAGAAAAAGTGGGTCATTTAAAAAGGCCTGTACCTCGAACCAATTCACTTTAAACTTGGTATACTTTTGGTTTATTAGGGAGTATTGAATTTTATTTTTAGCTCTACAGACTACTTATACATTGCATTTTTAGTATACCTATTTAATGTGGGACCTAAGAAGATTTGGTTTAAAAAATCCACCACTTTTTTAATGTTAAACTTTTCCAGGGCAAAGATAGCTGTAAAAACAGCTAGAATGTAGGTGGTAGAATCTAGCCCCTAGAATCTCTAGACGCCAGAATATAAACGATAGAAACTAGACACTTAAATTTAGTCTGTAGAATCTAGACCTAGTTCTGATGCACACTTGTGTTTTGCAGAGCTCTGCTACTGCTCAGTTCTGTTCTAGTTGTACTCCAATAAACATAAATTATTCATTATTTTATTTTTATTCGGTGTTGTTTGTTTTAATTCCAAGTAAAAATGTGTGTTCGGTTCAATTGCAAAAAAATGATTTGAGTTCGGTTAGGTTCGATTCAATTACAAATACGACGATTACAAATCAAGGGCAAAAGGTCGCCTATTTAAAGGATCCTCCACACCAACGCGAATCTGTCGGGGCAACGACGAAAACAATTATAACAACACGTGGTTGTCAATAGCCGCGTTTTATTATCGCCAATAACTCATATGGTTCACCCCGATATAATAAAACGATACGGATCCTAATGAAAGCACTGTTGTATGCTCATCTCTTTTTGTCTTATGTTTGTTTATTTTTCATGTAGATACTGTCTTTTTTCCTCGCATTGCAGTTTGTACTCTCTACCGTTTGAAGAGCCGGCTACCTGCCAGAGTAAGAACTTATTTCTGGTTCCATAAAGCAAACCCCGATAGAAACCTAGATCCAAATTTGTTTTTGTATTACGTGTTTTTGTACTGACCCGTAGATAATAAAGCGCGGCTAATGAAAACAACACGTTTTTATTATTGTTTTCGTTGGTGTGGGGGAACCTTAAGTATGTAAGTACCCATATGTATACATATATGTAAGTTTGTACAATGTACAATGTAAATATGAATTTCTTATTGTACTTTTATTATAATAACAAAATTTCAGGTTATGATTTATAATTTATAAAACCTTTAGCATTGATTGATTAAACATTTTAACTTTTTAGTAAATGGTATAAATTTTAATTGACCGCTTAAATCTAGACAGTAAAATTTTGACGATAGAATCTTGACTGGAATTTATACGGTGCAATCTATAAACGCTAGATTCCGGCTAGAATAGCATTCTGTAATTTCTCGAAATTAATTCCTCGAGAAAGGCTAGAAATGAAACGAAACTCATAGGCATGTTTTGTTTTAATTATCGTTTCTCGTCGAATTTCATCGATGTGCGAGTTGGAGCACGAAGGCTAGAAACTCTGCAACGTCTAACCTTGGCGAAAACTGTTCTACTCTCTGTTACTTTCTGTTCCATGAAATTGTGCAGAATAGTTTAGTACATTTTCTGCACCTCCTTTTTGACGTAGAACAAATGAGTGAGTAATTTCGAAGCGGTCGGTTGAATTTTGTGTTTGTAAAATTAAAGATTATAATTTATTAAATGTGTCTTAAAGGAAAAAATCTAAAACAATAAGAAAAAAGTGCGAATTAAATTTGATTGCAAAAAATATATAATAATACATTTGGTGTGTTCAGAAAAATGAGATCTCAGAGATTTTTCTCACTCAAAAAGTGAGCAAGCGAATCCAAGATTTTTTTCCTCAGAGTTTTGACAGCAAAGCTGAGAAATTTTGCTGAGGAATCCTGTTCAGGTAATTGAGATTGCTGAGAACTCCGAGATCTCATTTTCTTGAACATGCCCATTTAAAATTGTCTACTTTCAATTTGAAACTGCACAGCGAATAAGGAATAACCTACCACATAAGTCTCAGTGGTGTACTGTTCTTGTTTGATCCTGGTCTATTCTGATGCATACTTGTGATTTTCAGTGCTCCGCTAATGCTCAGTTATGTTCTAGTCTTATTCTAGTCTAGTTCTAGTTTTTATTCAATTATCATAGCTTTGCTTGACTTTGCTCTTTTTTACTAATATTATTCATTTGTTTTATTTTCATTCGGAGTTGTTCGTTCCAAGTAAAAATGTGTGTTCGGTTCGGTTCAATTGCAAATACGTGATTTGTGTTCGATTCAATTGCAAATATGATTTTTTTAATTTAACCCTATCAATTTCATAACTAATGTCAAGGCCAAAAGGTCGCTTACATAAGTACCTATGTAAGTACCCAGATAATTATTTATAATTGTACATATGTACCTATTTCTTACTGTATTGTATAAACAATTTTAGGTTATGATTTATTTTATAAAACCTTTAATATTGATTTTATTAAGTTTTCATTAAATTGTAAAATTTTTAATTAAACAGTGCCTACTACATTCTGTAATTTCTCGAGAAACGTTGAAAAATGAAACAAAACTTTTAATGTTTTGTTTCAATTATCATCGTTTCGCGACGAATTTTATTGAAATTATTGATTCCAGAACGTAGGCTAGGCACTCTGCAGAGAAAGCAACAGTAAAGTACAGATTGGTCTGTGTTCCATAAATAGGCCCATAGACACCACAGTTGTGTGCACACAAGTGTGGTGTCTATGGGCCTCTTAAAACATAAGTTAAAACTCTTGCTTTCAAACTGTTCTACATTCTCTTACTTTTATTCCATGACGCTGTGTAGAACAGTTTAGTACATTTTCTGCACCTTCTTTTTGACGTAGAACAATAATTAGTGAGTGAGAAATGGCCAGTCATCCAGTGTTGTCACTTCCTATTTAAAAAAAGTGGTAGATAAAGCTAAAAAAAGTGGTAGATTCAGATTTTCCGTGGTAGAATTAATTTAAATAAAGAGAGAAACAAATTTAGTTTTTAGTTTTTATTTTTATTAAATATAGATAGAAAAGAAATAATGTAGGTACCTTAAGTAAATTAAGTTAACTTAAATAAACTCTTATCATTTTCTTTGGAAGAAAAATTAAATCACAATTAGGTATTTGGAATCAGTTTATTTAAGCACAGCCGTAAATATAAAATATGTGCATTCATATAAAGAATATTATATTAATTGAATATTATGTACCAATTTTTGGTAGATACAGTTTTAAAATAAATTTCATAGTTTTTCAAACAAATTTAAATTGTAAATAAAAGCGAATCATTTCTGGAGATGGAATAAATATTTCATCTTTATCTGTCATTTCTTTTGCAAAAATAATACATAAAGCTGGTTTCTTTTTTTGTGTTTAATATCAATCGATCGCTTTAAAAATCAAATCTTTTTTTACTTACTTTTCAGACGGTAATTAAAAATGTTCGCATTTTAATTTTTTTTTCACTTGAAATACAATTGACTCCCACTGACCACTCTTCTAGAAAATTTCGAAAACAATAAACGTTTACCTGTTTACCGTTAATACGAAATCCAAGTAAACAATATTACTCTTCTAAAATAAGGCACACAATCTTAGGAGTAAGTGAGTAGGAAGTAGGATCTACTTATTTTTCTTAAGCAGACTAGAACTTTGTTTTTTTACAAAATAAACGTAGGTGTGTACCTAATGCGGAAAAAAGAGAAAACGATGGGTAGATACGCTTATGCAAAATGACAGATGAAAGCTTTCACATTAGGTCCGTTCCCAAGATTTCTCGCACTAAAAGTTGGTCAAATGTCAAATTTGAGGAGTGGGGATGAAATGCTCTCAAAGAGAAAGAAAACTGAAAAAATGTCTGGAACGGTTTTCGCACTAAATTGGACTACTTTTTAAACGTCAAAAAATATATTCGACTATGAATGCCGTAGATCAGTGATAAATCTTAAACAAAATTTTCAAGAATCACATCCCAAGAAAATAAAATGTTAACGGAGAATAAACAAACAATCTTACATCAAGTATATTAATATACAAACAAACAAATCTTTAATTATACATTAAATTATGAAGCTTAAGCGTATTTTTCTTCAAGTAGCACTATATAATATAAGTAATACTCAATATTGTCAATTTTAAATTTTCTTTTTAAGAAATAGTTTTGCTTATTGGCGTAAATTTGTTGTAATTAGTTGATTAGTTAAAAGATTAATAAAATGATAAAAAGTATGCTTATCTTTCAAAACTAAAATCAAAATAAAATTAACACTTGGGCAACCCTTGTCCGGCATTGATATTTGTACTCAACTGACAAATTACGTCATCTGACATACGGCAACCAGGCATTTGACATCCAGCCCAGAAATAGCCAGAAGAAATTCCTCGGACTAAAACTGGCAAGAAGGGGAAATGTTTTACTCTCTCGAGCGCGCTCTCTTTTGTAAGAATTAGCACAACTTTTGAAGTCTGGAACGACTTCGGACTAAAAATGACTAAATCTGGCAGTCTGAAACTGTTTGAAACTGGGTGTGGAACACACTTATTGAGTAAAAAAAGCATTGTGAGATAAAGCCAATAAATGAATTCAGGTAAAACAGCATAAAAAGTGCAGAGAAAAAGATTTTTTTTTTCAAAAATCGAAGCAGATATTTTATTTATTGTTTTTATTTTTTTTTTTTCTGGACGAGCAAAAAGGGGTAGAATTTTTTACTTCCGGGGTAGAAGTGGTAGATTATGAAAATGTTGGAGAAAAGAGGTAGATCTACCACAATTGTGGTAAAGTGTCAACACTGCAGTCATCGCGGTCGGTTGATTATTGTGAATTAAAAAGTAAAATTTATAATTTTTATAATATTAATAAAAATAAAGAAAAAGACATAAAAGAATTAGAAAAAGTGCGAAATATATTATTAAATTCGATTTGATTGCAAAAAAAAGTTACCTATAAATTTAAAATTATTTACGTATTTGAATTTTAAATTTCACAGCGAATAAGGAATACCCAACGAAATAGTTCACGGTGGTGTACTTTTCTTGTTCTATCTTGTTCTGACGATTTCCATACACTTGTGCTTTTTTGCTCTGTTCGCTGCTCAGTTGAGTTCAGATCTAGATATCTTTGAAATTGCTTTTAATTTCAGTTTTTTTTAAATTTAAAATTATTTATTTTGTGAATTTTCGTTCGAAGTTGTTCGTTTTAATTTAAAAAGAATTAGTGTTAGGTTAGGTCCGGTTCCATTGCAAAAAGGTGAGAAATTTGTGTTCGGGTAATTACAAATACGATTTTTTCAATTTACCCCAGTCAATTACATAAACTAATTTCAATAGCAGAATGCTGCTTATTTACGTAATATGTAAGTACCTACATTGATACATACATATATGAACATAAAACTATTTTAGGTTATGATTTTCACTTTATAAAGTCATTAACATTGATTAAAATTAAAAAAAGTTAAATTGTATAAATATTAATTAGTTAGTTGGTAATAAATTTCAGCAACATGTATGTACATATCCCTGAAAAAAACTAATAAATTTCCTTTTCATATTTTTTTTCAGAAGTCTTATTTTACCATCGGTACTGTGGCGACAGAAAAACAACATCTTCAACAGCTGAAAGTATGCAACTATAATAATTGCCACCGCCGCCGCAGACATGACATCAGACGAAGTGATTTTGCGGTAAGTCTTTAAAAAACCTTACATTTCTTTCACAAATTCCACATAAAAACAATAATTGAAATCTCAAAAACCCCTTTTCCATTCAATTGAATTTATTTCGAATCAACAAAAAAAGTAAATACGATATGAAACACATCAAATCCACATTATATCCTTGTGTGCGAACGGTAAGCTCTAGAATGCATCACTAATTTCTCATCCAATTCTCTCTTCTTTCGCTTGCCAATGCTGGACACCGTTCCGAGTTGTAATAGAAGTGGATTACTGGCTAGAGCTGCTGCTATACCTAGGACTGCAGCACTTGCTAGTGGGATTAAAAAACTCTTAGCCAGAAGCGCCTTGTCGTAGCCGTGTTTTCCATTCGAATGTCCAACAGCAACGTGTCCCCCATCCACTGGACCTCCGTGGTGACCCGGGTTTACTGCATAGGTGGCGTATTCACCAGCATGTCCATAGCCTCCGTATCCTCTGTTGTACAATTCTACTGGAATTCCTTCACCTCCTTCGGAATAGCCATGACTATTTCCAGTTGGAGTATAGTATTCGTATTCAATGGCTTGGGGTGGTCCGTAGGGGTGTGCAACTGAGTTGCCTCCGTAGCCATGATTTGCCCCTTCTCCATACCCCGAATGGCTTGAACCTGTTCCGTAATGTTCTACAAAAGAAATTATAGTCACAAATTTGGTGTTCCTAAACATAGAGTATCCTCTTTTCTTAGCTTACCTACACTAACCCTGTCATGTTGTCCTTTGCGTTCTTGCTGACCATTATTAGACCAAGTACCACTGCTTGCCCCTTTGAAAGCATAATTCTCTTGTGGAAATGCAACTGGTCGGGATGAATACTCAGCAACAGAATTGTCTCTAACGTTGTTGTAAGTGGATGATGGCCTCGAGGATGATGCAGGTCCCCTAAAAAAGTAATCATTGTGGGATTATATCAAAATTATCCTTACATTGTTGGTTGAGCTTTGATTATAATCAGAAAAAAAGGACAGGTACTTCTTTGTATTAGGAAAAAGGATTATCATTCCCAAAAGAGGATAAAAGAACATAAATTGATAACCCACATGGATTCGGAAATATTTTTATTGCGACCTCATCATTGTTTTGCTCCTGACTATTATGGTGAGCACCCATTTCCTGTGAGGAAAATTGCATGATTGCGTTGCTCATACATATAATAAAATGTGTTATGTATTTTTGGTCCTTTTTTATTTTTTTTTGTTCTGTATCATCGTCGGTCGTAGTCGTAGCGTTCTCGTCGTCGTATTTGTGATCCTACAGTATGTTGTCAGTATGTGTTCTCGGCTCACCACCCAACTAAATGGGCATTAAGGTGAATTTGTATGTTGGATTAGAGAGGACTTTTTTTTCGTTGTTGTTGATGTCCTTCTAAATGGACATTCCAATGCTAAAAACGGACATTTTTCTTTTGGCTTTCAACGTCCTTTTTTTCTTGAAAGACAATTTTTTTGGATTATTTTTCATGCGGAATGGAATGTAAATTGATGTGTGGGTATATGTATAGTGTGGGCTTTTGTGACTTCTATTATTATGGTCAAGGAATAATATAGAGGCGGAGGGGTTTGATGTTATGAATTAAGATTTTGTTTGTTAGAGATTAAGTATTCCGTGCACGGTGCAAGTGTTTAAAAGCTGAATTTGGTAGAATGGCTTTAACTTTTCAATTCAGTCCTTTATTATTTTAGTCAGGCTTAATCAAATTTGAAAATTGATGAATTTGAAATATCGACTTGAAAGAAAATAAATAAAATTAGATTTATCATTTAAGCTTTGTCTTGTACATCTAACCTGACTGAATATTGAATATTGATTCTCAGGAAGTCGAAATAAACAAATTTCCCCATGACTTTTGGCTAAGATTTGCTAATTCGTGGAATTTTACAAGACAATTATTCATGACGCGGGACGTCGGGTCACTAAATTTGTAACCTACATTCGTAATTTTGGAAGATATTTCGCAATTATAGAACAGACAGTCTCAACATGATTGATTCTGAAGTGTATAAGGTTACATATTTGTGTTAAATAAATTTTAAAATTTACAAGCACACTTAATTTCTCTTTTGATATACATTAATTAACATTTGCATCAATTATCAATAATTTGGTTTTTTTTTTTTTAATTTTAGTTTCATTAGGAAAGTATTTTTTATTCAACAACTCTAACAAAACAACAAATAACAACACAGTGACAGTTTCAATAGATGAGTGTGATAGTCCTGAATTAAAATCCTCAATCATAACTGTTATTGTCTGTAGCATCGAAAAAATATTTGAAAGAGTGTACCTACATTTTGGATAAAAAGAGGTCTCTATCAAACGAAGAAGGATGGGGGACTCGAAAGGATAAATTATTTCCGATAACATTCGATTACTTGAAGTACCTATCCAATTGGAAATGAGTTTTCTAATTTGACTTGTAATGATTTTCAAATTGATAAGAGCTATCAAATAAGTTAATGGATGATTAAATGTTATTAAGATTAAATTTGATCTGTGATTTTTAACCAAATTAAAAGTAAGATTAGGTACCGAGTACCGAGTATAAATCGGAAATAAATAAAATTGTCGATCTAGCAAAATAAAAGCGTCATTCTTCGACCACAACAGCAACACTGAAGAAAAGTTACTTGATTTTTCACATTTAACACAAATCTCCACAATTTTAACCTCGACATTTTCAACAATTTCAATATACAAATAGATGGGGTCAACTTTTAATTTAATGCGAATATGCGCGCACTCGAAGGGTTATCACATCCTTTACAATTTATTTTAAACAAAATAATGCGAGTCTTATGAAAATTGAAAAGTATTCAAAGATATTAATGTTTGTTATTAATTTGTAACTTTCACTTTCTGCTTAGACTACCTGTAATACTCCGGTGGAGGATCGTAGCTTTTCCTTGATAAATTTTCCACTTGTATTCCTCTCTTTGTTAATCCATCTTTTGTATTATTTTTAGAATATCCTTGTATTGCTAATGAATTTGGTGACACTGTATTAAGTTCCGAGCCCAAGCCAATGTTTAAACAAAAAATCACAAAAACTCCCACATAAACTCCAACAAATCGAAACATTTTATTTGCGCGTATACCTAATAATATGTTTAACGTTTATCGACCGAATTGAAACTGATTTTCCTTTAGGTACATAAGATAGTTTTATTAAAAAAATGGAAAGTCTGTAGGAGGAAAAACCTTTTCTTGAGGGGGTAATTTCACATCTCGATGGTTAGCAATATTCATTTGGAATCATTGTTAAACTATATACTAAATTACATACGTATGTCACTAACGTCGGTCGTGTCGCGTCACATTTACCTGCTGCTGCCTACGCTGATGTTTTTAATGCTGTAAAATTTCAATTGTCAATTATCGTCTTCAACTGAGCATCAGATTTGAAATTCTTTTCTTTGGGTTTCACTTTTTGTATTCCTTACGTTTTTACATGCGATAAAACGTTTGAATTATAAGGTAATTTATAAATTCGTAAAAAATTTTAACTCGAAATTGAATTTTTTTTTCTTTAAAAACCTGTGTGCCCTGATGATGTCCTCATGAAGACGAAACGCGTTGACCTCAATTGTTTTAATTTTTAATTTACAACGAATATTTCATTTAATCATATTTTTAAAAAATGTCTTTTTTTAAACAATATTAATTGCATACCAATAAGGCTATAAACCTCCCGGTGCTCTAGTCAGTTAATTTATAATTTAAAAAAACTTATTGGAACGATGACAAAATTTGCTTCTTTTTCACTACAAAAGGCTACAAAATTATAAATTATTGACTTTCTTTAACAACAAGTACTTACAACCAAGTCATGCATTTTATATTTTCATTAGGATTAAGAAAACTGATTTATTTATTGTCAAATCGGTGTCGACGTTCGCTCCTAATTTATTGGTGACGATGATAACGAATATCGTAATAACAATACTGCGAAGCGAAACTATATTATTGTTGTCTTGTATAGTTACGTAATATACGGATAATATGATTTCATGGAATTTATGGCTATGATTATGATGTAACAAAAGCATATTCGAGAAATGATTGCGCTATTAAAGAAGTGATCAGTTTTGATTATATGTATTCCCAAAATTATGCCATATTTAACGCTAGACATAGGATGTTGTTGGGGTTCAATGCCAACATTTTTGTTATTTTAATAATGGCCTTGGAGTTTTAGGGAAGTCGAATATATTTTAGACAGTAGAACGTAAATAAAAGGTTAACAAATTTTTTTTAATTTTCAAATATGTCGATTTTCAGGAGCCTACTAGCATTTAATAAAAGTTGACATCTAGTTGGTAGCTTTGAATTAATATATATTTACGTGGGAAATAATTATGACAAACATTGTTAAAGACGATATTTGCAACAACTCAGGGTTACATCTTTTTTTAAAATTTTGTTGTTATATTTAAAAAGTTTTTGAAGTTTTGAATGAAACAACATACTTGGGTGAGCTACCACTAAGTTTTTATAGGCTGGAATATATATATATGGAATATAGCTATTTCTCGACTGCCAGGCCCCATAGTCAGGGGTGCTAGCATGTAACTTGATACAATCGAGTTGAGTCGATACAATCGAGCATAGACTGTTCCTAATTTTTTTCAATCGCATCGAAAACAGTCGACCGAGTTAAATTAGGAACTGCCTTTCCTCGATTGTATCATTGAACTCGATTGTATCAAAGTTGCGTGCACAGTGGCATTCTCTATAATTTTAGTAATAAGACTCATTTTGCTTTTGAAAGCTATTATGTACAGTTTCGATGAAGTTGACTTTTGTATAAGCAGCTTTTTCGTAACTGTATAAGAGCAATGTCAAAGTTGAAATGTACAAAAATATTATACAGACAAAGTGACGCTGAAGATTAACTAAGAAATGTAAAATTATGCTAGAGCCACATTCATTGTGGTTAAGGGGTTTATCGGTTTTATGCTAAAGCGGCATTCATAGTGTTTAAAGGGTTTTTCGAAATTCAAAGTTTTCTCTCACACCGTATTATCGGTCAATTTCGGTGTTAATTTTTTTTTATGGACAGTGAAATCGTTACATGCAAAAGAAATAACACAAAATTATGATATAATATTCGCATTTTTCCTTATAACGAGGACGACATGAAATTCTTAAACACAAAAATAAAAGCAATAATCATCATCAACGGGGATCATCATCATTTGATGTGTGATTACATCCTCCAAATAGTTTTCATTCAATTTCCTTAAATAATTGCCCAGCAATTTGCAAGTGATTCTCATTTTGAACATACCTACTATCGTTCGTATTGTCGTTCGCACCTTATATGCTGGGAGGATCCAACGAAAGGACATCAACTGCTGCTTACTAAGTGCTAAATGGAGTCATTATCTCGTATATACATACATACATACATATGTATATCCGTATCTTCATTCTCCTCCCCATGAATATATGAACAGGGAGAAACTAATCAATTCTTATTTTTCTTCCTCATATCATCATTGGTCTGGTTTTTTGTTGCTTCGTCAAATATAAATGCTCAGCAGCTCATATTCTCGTACCTCTATGTACCAAAGGATTCATACTGTGCATTGGGCTGCTGGTAGGGAAGGAATTCTTTTGTTCTTTCAAATCGTTCGTTTCGTCGATATTTATAATATTGATTGCCCCCGTTGTGAAGTTCAAGCTCCTTGCTTGCTACTCAGTATCCACAACACGATGAAACAAATCGAAGCAAATTTACCACCAAAGCCGCACGAACAATTCCAACAGGAAGGAAGGATCTATAATGTACAGATGTTTATGTGTGTGGTTTGAGGCCACATCCACATTCCAGACTTCAGGATTTATTTTTTATTCTTGCATTTTTTGTTTGGTGGAATCTTATTGTGTGTCTTTGTCTGTTTATTGTATAGTTCGTTCTATAAGTTTTCGCATCCTTTTTCACTTCAATTTTTGATAGGAATGTGAATTTATTTTTTTCTTCATCTAAATACAAGGACTTTGATTCTCATCGTTGACGTACGGAATAAGATTTGCAAATTGATGCAATTTGTATGGCTGATGACAATGCGGTAAGCAATGTGCGTTCAGATAAATTATTTATATGGGCGTGGTGAGCACACCAAGGATTGCTTTCAATTACAGTTGTTTTTTATGGGATTCGAAGAGGACACCATTAACATAATGCTGACAGTTTGATGTATTTAAGATATTAATTTTGTTCGATTCAAATGCGATTTAATTTGTATTGGTAAAAAAGGAGAAGCAAAGAAGTCCTTGGTTTATTGGTTAGTGCGTAGAACTGTCACACCGAAGTTTTGGGGATATATATATGTGGTGCCGTATCATAAGGCCATGTGTCATAAGGCCATATTGAGAAATATGGCCTTATGACGCATTCGAAATGTGTCATAAGGGCATACTGAAACATATGCCCTATTGACACTTTACCAAGGTGCCCCCCATACATACCTCACTGTTTATACGCCGTAACTGAATTACAATTAAAGTGTTGGACAAAAACATTTGACCAGGTTTATTTATCAAACAAGGAAAGACGGTTGAAAGTGACATAAGGCCATATGGCCCTATGTCTTTTTATTAATGAGTCAAAAGGCCATAAGTTGGAATATGGCCTTATGTCACTTTGTAAAAGCGTCATAAGGCCATATTTCTTAATATGGCCTTATGACGCATGGCCTTATGACACGGCACCTATATATGTATATTTATATACATATTTAGATATATTTTATGCGACAAAAGTGAATTTTTTTTCAAGGTACTACCTCTTTCTAGGAATTGATAAATCGTCCAACAGCACTTCTTTATGAAAAAAGGGCCTCCTATTGTAGTCGTTTGTCTTCATCTTCGTCTTGGACTATCACTGTTTCTTTTCGAATTTAATATCGGGGCGAATATGTCCAATAATAGCTAAAAAAATTGTTTATTGGTGAAGTCACCAGAATCTCTGTTGGTTTTGAATACCTACATTTATTGTTTTTCACAACAGCCCATGATACTTATCTTTTGCGTTTGAATTCTGAAGACATTTATTTCTAATTTCGATTTATTTTCAAGATCTTGACGCTTTTGTCTTGGATATTTTGTTATCAACTATAAATGAGAACTGAAAAATAAATGTTTAATTTATCTAATAACTTTTGAAATTTATCATGTTTGTTAATTGCTGACCAAGAATTTATTCAAAAAGTTTTCTATAAGGTATTTAAAATAAAATATTTTTTTTTCTATGGGATATATCCTATACCACATTTTGTTGAACTTAAGATAAAACATGTCCTCGACATGTCCACACACAAAAACTCTCGACACAAAAGTCTTTAATTAACTTTTATTTCCAAAACTTCCGGTTGCAATAAATCTTTGCTTATAGGTATGTGTAGGTGGTTTCTTAACTCCCACCCCCCCTTTTGAATGATGCTACCGAAGCCAAAAACTATCTCGACAAACTGACAACAACTCTAATTCGACCCCAGGAACTCATAAAGAATTTTAACGAGGCAAGCTCTTTGTACGAGTATGAAGAAACATTCTATATTATATAAAAACAATTTTTGCCAGGACCTCCTCCTTCCCCTGCTGCGAGTATATTTATCTTTCAGCCGCCACCAAAAACTCATTACGGTCACATTTATCCTGCTGGACCATCAAATGGCGTTGTATGGACACTAAAATAAAACAACAACAAAATTCCACAAGTGGTCTGTTCGTTTTTGGAATGAGATTTGAGATTTAAGCTAGAAATGAGAATCCTTGAGAAGCATAAACAAAAAAAAAAAAAACTGCCCTCCTATGATGATGTCCTTTTTCATTTGGCAAATCTTTTTGAGAATCCTTCACTTAACAAGGCAGTAACAATAACAACAACAAGAAACTAGAGCACATATTTGTTTTTTTATTTTGTCTTCTACGAACCAAAGATTTTTTTTTAAATTAAAAAGGACGAGCAGCAGACATTGTTGACGTCCACGTCGTCGGTCGTCATCGAAAAAAATTGGGGCCAACTTGAATCCTGGAGTTATGATATACTGCCAGGTTCTTGGATGTGCCCGCAGCCTGTTAGGACGGACAACAATACCTAAGGACATTCCTTTTCATTGCAATTGTTCTCGTTTTAGTTTTATTTTTATTTTTATATTTCTGCTGGACTTTTATCCTCATTTCATTTCTGTTTATTGGTATCCTGATTTCATTTCGGGGGATTGGATGGTTTCTTACTGATTAAAATTTGAACGTCTGTCATGATATATGTAAGTACAAGTATGTACATTGTACAAGTTTATGTCTGTAGTATCAATATCCTGAAGAATGATTGGATTTCCGTTTCCGCTTTTCAAAATAAGTTTAAGAACTAATTTTGTTATATCTTTTTTTTTTCTCTTTACAGTCGCCAGAGGTCAACAGATGAAAATGGCTGTGAAACAAATGAACCACCTCCGCCCCCGAGATTACGTGGTCAGAGCACCTATTTAGCGGTAAGTCTAGACAACGATATTCTTTTGATTTTGTTTGTATTCTTTTTTTTTTTTGTATTTTTTTCGTTTTATATACGCTTTTATCTCTCACCATTCAAGCGAAGGATAAAAGCAATTTTCAGCATCGTCATCTTATTTTATGAGAGGGAGGAGGGTAATAGTTAGTACAATAATTATGGTCCTTATTACTTAAGCTTGTCATTTTGCATTGTCCTCGAGGGAAGACGGTCACAACGATAACGACTTTTTAGTGAATTTTCGTGTGATGTTAAGTATTCATGTTGGTTTTTTTTTTTTTTTTTTTTTATTGATATTTAAGGACGAAAATTGACGGAAAAATACTAAAACGTTTTTCGCTCTCATTTCTCTACGTTGCGTTGCGTTGTTATTAGATAGGTATATTGTTCCGAGACATTGTATATGCTAATTCTATTATCCAAGCAACAATGAAAGGGTAGAATTTGCATTTTGTTGTTGAATTTATAAAAGCATCTCTTTTCATAGTTTTCGTTGAATTTGGAGTTTTCCGTTATTAAGATCAAGAATTAAAATTGGTTATATGTTATTTTTTTAAATGGTGAATAATTAAAAAAAAACTTCGAAATAAAAAAGGGGTTTTATTAAACTTATTTAAATTTAAATAAAGAAGGAAATTGTATATGGTGATGACGCGGGATCGAGGTGTATAATTATTATTCAAGGATTTTTAAGAATGAGGTTGATACCTGTTTATGGAATATTTAATAAAAAATAAAATACGTAGGTAATGACCAACCATCAAAAGAATACCATAAGATGATTGCATATTCCGACTCATATGATTTAAAACGTCTATACCTAACGTGTTATTACCCACCTTTGAAGAGTGCACCTGTACACAAAGTCGATTTTTGAATGAATCATAGTAATGATTAATATATGGTGCTAAAGCTTCGCAGACTAACACCGAGTGTGTTATCACACAAAAACCCCTTTCATATTAATTTCTATTCACATGTTTACACGCATACGTATTAAGGTATTTGGAGACTAAAAGTTTTGGTTTGTATTCAATTCAAATTTAATGAACCAAAAATTCCCGTCGCGGTTTTAGTTCACGAAATGGAAACAGTCCAAAACAAATTTATAAGACTAACATTTCTTTTTAATTTTTCTTTTAATTCTTTTTATTTTTATTTATGTCGATGTCTCCTTCTAAATCCCTTCCAACTTTCCTTAATGCTCGCACTGTGTTCAACATTTTAAGGGTAGACATAACACCGATGTTTTTTATATCAAATAGTTGGGAAAAAAATTAACCAAATGAATCAATGAAAGTTTTGGGGTTTTAGTTGCACCTATTCAGAGCTAGTTGAGGTGGCTCATTTACAGCGCCAAATTTGTTCTTTTAAGAAACTTTAATATTTTCGTGTCTGCTATTTGGTGTCGTCCCAGATATCTGTGTCGTTTATGCATAAGTGCTACATACATATATGCAACTACATACCTAAAATGTGTTCATGAAGGATTATCTCTATTGCAGCTGTTGGACATGTCCTCAGTGCTCCAGTTATGCATAATCATATGAGCTTTATCTATAGCCTCGTAAGAGAGACGTGTTATCGAACGCCCCCCTCAATATCTAAGAAGGCACATTCTTTATAATCCGTTCTTTAGAATCTAAATCAACTTGTAAGGTGTTCGTGAGTTCATATACAGGGCGTTTTCTGGCAATGGTTAAAAGACATATTAATTAATACCTCTGATCTGATGAAGTTATCAATTACCTTTTCCAGAGTCTTCAGTAAGAAGGATGTCAAACTTATTGGCCTGAATGACTTTGGATGTGTTGTGTCTTTTTTCCTAATTTTTGGGAATAAAATTAACGCTCTTCTCCATAGATTTGGTATATACCCAAGTGGAATAATGCGAAGTATGCTTATAAGATATGGCATTATTTCCTTTGTACCTTGCAAGAGGGCTGGAAAAATGCAATGTATACTCCTCCTGGTGACTTAAAAGGTTATCACTCAATCAATCCTGTTGACTGAACATAAAGTTTAAGCTATTTACCTTCCAGCTTTTCCGGTTTGGTTTGAGGTAATCTCTGTATTATGTTACCCATGATCGGTGAACTGTTTGGAAAATGAGTATGTATTAAGCAATAGGGTAGACTTTTGCTCCTTATTTTCTGTACAGCTGTCATACACAAATATGTACTAACATATCAAAATATAATTTTTATTTTTTTTTAAATTATGAGACATAAAACTCGGCCTCATCATATGCCCCGTCGCACAGTGGAATATAATGGACAATGGTTTAGATAGGATCAAAAATCCATAACTTTTTTGATTTTAAAGATAGAGCGTTGAAATTTTGCACAAATAAATAGGAGCGTATAACATTTCCAGTGAAATGCCTTTAATAAGAATAATAATAATAACAAATATTAAAAAAAAAACTAAAAAAAACTCCATGGAATAATATACAGGGTGATTTGCAAAAGGTGTGACAAAAGACTAAAACGTGTAGGTTGAGATTAGAAGGGGGTTCTATTTCCCCCCGTTTAGGTGGGAGGGGCAATTTTATAAAAAAATTAAAACATGACAAAAAATTATTAAAAAACAATGGCAACACTTACAATGTCACGATATAATTTTTTTGAAAGGCAGAAATCCATAATTTAACTTGCTTTTTAATTCAAGTTGTTTGAGCAAATACTTTTTTAAGGAATTAATTTTCAAACTAAGAACTTTGGAAAAAAAACTTAATTTTTTTGTTCAAACTAAATTTACTGTTTTTAATTTTAATATTCAATGCTCTTATCAATTTGAAGTTGAACACTGAAAACCAGAAGGTTTTTGAACTTATAATTTTAAAGATATAAGCAAATATCTAAAACAACTGCATATGAATTGAATTTTTCTTCTTTTTGTAACGAAGTTGTTTTAGATATTTGCTTATATCTTTTAAAGTATAAGTCTTAGAACCTTCTGGTTTTCGGTTTTTTGACTTCAAATTGATAAGAGCATTGAATATTAAAATTAAAAACAGTAAAATTTTGAAAAATTTCAGTTTGAACAAAAAAAAATATTTTTTTAATTTTTAGTTTGAAAATTAATTTTTCTAAAACTAGGTACTTAAGTCTCGGTGAACTTAAAAAATATTTTATTTTACATTTTAATTAATTACTTGTGAACTTAACCATACAATCAAAAACCTAAAGTTGTTATAAGATCTCCATAAAATAAGCTTTTCAGAAATGTATAATACTTTGTACCTATTCCGTGATGAACCAAACGGACTTGAATTGAAAATCCAAAAAAATAATAAACAATAATGCTTCAAAAAAAATTTCTTACATAATTTAGTATGCATTATCGTAAAGATTGACAATTTAGCTTTAAAATAAAATTGAAATGTATGTAATGTTAGCAGTGGTTTTAGTAAAAAATCATTTATGATCTGCTATTTTTGTACCATTGTCCACTGTGCGTCGTTTAGATTCGTAAGCCTAGTACGCTGCTGATGCGAAACGAAAATTTCCTGTGATCTCCAAACAGACAACGAAACGCTTGCGAAAACACAACGGAAAATATTCTTGGAGAGTTTCACTAATTCCAAAAACAAAATCAAACATAAACGCAAAAAATCAGAGAAACCCATGATGTAAAAAAATGATAAACAAAAAAAAAACCCAAATAAAACCCAAATGTCATTTTTCCGCACACAATAAATAGTTTGTATAATTAATTCAGTGCGAAAAAGGAGCGGAGACTTCTCCAAATAATCTGCTACAATTATGAATTTCGCTCTTCGAACAGCGTACTGCAAAACGAAAAGCAGAACGAAATTTTCCGTTTATGATTTCGTTGTGTCATTTTTGTATGGGATTTTTCGTTTCGCATCAGCAGCGTACTAGGCTGTACTACGAATCCCAAAAAAATATCATAGCACTTTCGCCGTAACAAAAATCTGGAAACGAATTTGTGGGCTATCGATATCATTTTTCGGAATTCGTTTGGAAATATTTCTGTTAGGACCGCACCTTTAATAATTTTTTTTTTGGGAATCGTAGTACGAATCTATTACGATGGGGCCTGTAATAAGGCCGAATATCTGCTTAACTTTATTAAAGTTCAAGTTCTTCATAAAAAACATTTGAAAAATATAGCTTAGCTTATCCTTAATTTTCTTTCTATATTCTTTTCTTAAATTTAAAATCTCTTTATCTAGAAAAATAATTTTCTTTTAATTCCCCTATATAAAGAATATTATTAACAAAAAGTATACTACTGATGAGGGTTTTCTTCTCTGATGTTTTTTTTTTTCATTTTTTTTCTCGGTAATTATTTTACACAGGACTTGTTTTGCTCGCAAGGATGAATTTCTTTTTGTAGCTATTTTTTCTGTGATGATATATAAGTTCTTGTGAAAGTGTAAATCCCTTCATACTTTTTATGATGTACTAGGTATATATAGCGCAGGAAGCTCTTAATGCGTTTTCACTTAAAGGATACGTCCAATCCTATATATAGGTATACCCCTGTACTTTTATACGGCTGGCTTTTATCCACATTTTCTATGAATTTTTTGTTCATGTCTCGTATATTTTCAACAGAAAACATAATAAAACTTTCCCACACAGGAGCCTGAATATTCAGTGCCAAGAGCACAGGTGGTTGTGATGGGTGATGATGTTTGGTCCTCTTGGTCCTGGCCTCCTGACACAGGTGAATAGATAGAAATGTATAGTAGTTAATGGAGTGAGTGTATATTCCAAGTAAATTGCGTTCTATTTGAAGGGTATAGGGTAAGTTGTCTTAAATACCCTGTCTAAGAGCAGACAAAAGTCCATTTCAATGGATTATTATCATAAACTCAGATGGAGTTGAGTGTTTCACTATGGGTGTGGAGCTTAACTCCTCAACTCTCCTCTCCCCCTCCTCTACCCCATAACCAAAATGCAACATCATTATTGAGATTACGTTGATGTACTTTGATGAGTTCATATACTTAATGCGTGTGCCAGACGATTAGTTGCGATTAAGCAGGTGCTTTCAATGATGTTTCCGCAGGATTAGTTGTTTTTGGGGGTGAGTTTTGGAGATTCCGCATCACCAAACGAAACAAGAACATCACTTTAAAACGATTTTCATGCTTGGGGATGACGCGTTTTATGTCCTTATTACACATAAAATGGTTGCGAATTAAAATTTTAAAAGCAAGTCCTAAAAGGTATACGAGGAGGGTCTTTTAAGTGACATGGTGTTGTCGTCTGAGGAAGAATAAAGAAGTTTCTCTAGGTAGGTATACGAGACGTTTTCTTGTTATGTGTGCATTTTTGTTGTGGGAAGTGTGTATTGTGTACAGTGTATAGCGGTGAGAGATGGGAAATTAGCTACAGAGCTATAGAGTTTGTAGTTAAGTAATGAAAATGTTAAGAGGGAGCTTGAGGGTAAAATTTAGCAATGGAAAAATGTATATTAGATTGAAAGATAAAAAAGATTCCGTTTCGCTTGTTAAATTATGTCCTATACAAGATTTGTCCCTTTATTTAATGGTTTGGTATGGATGTAAAACAGAAGTCTTAATGCTGTTTTTAAAATTTTAAAGCATAATAATTTTTTTTTTCTTGTAGAAGGTTAGATTTATAGAAGTACATTTTTACTTCATTTCATAAATAAAATTAACACTTGGGTCGACATTGATATTTGAATTCAACTATCAAATTCTGTCATCTGGCAGGCATACACCTAAAACATATTTGTGTGTTATAAGGTCACATCATATTTTTTTTAATAAATAAATAAAATTAAGTACACTTGATTGGCAAATTTTGGATTGACCATTTGATTTATTCAACTTTATTACAAAAAATTGACAGTGTCCTTTCTCTAGTACTCATTTTCTCCCCCCTCCCCCTGTTATGTGTTTACCTATTACACCCACCCTATAAACTTAATTAATATTCAATAAAAAGTACACAAGCAAAGCGCTTGGTTGGTTATGGATCTTCAACACTCAATTTGCATACGCCCCCGACAGCAGCTGTTACGAAAAGTACCACATTTCAGGATTAGCATATTTTTTATATCACTTCACTGACCAAATATAGCTATGTACATATAAATGATGCCAATCCCTTTTCACATTCATCCAACAATATGCTTGGTAAAGCGACACTTAATTTACAAAATTATTCAAAAACAAAAATCATAACCTCCTTCGCACATTTGAATTCATCACAATTCTTAATGAAAAAATGAAATTCAAATCTGCGCTCAAAATATAGTCACTGAACAAACGAACGTGGTCAAAGTTATTCATCCACATTCACCCTAATTTTTGCCAGAAGCGTTTGCAGAAATTTTTCTGCGAGGGAGCGCTCAGTTCGTTGAACTTGTGTTTCTTTTTTCGTTCATAGCTTATTTATTAAACATGCTTCATAGAAAATTTGGATAAAAAATGGTTAAAATCTAATTAGAAGAGTCTTAGTCTGACAGGATGTTTGACAGAACATTACGTCACTTGATAGGTCTTTAAGTCCAATTTTGAGCCAGAAAAACTCATTATTCCAATAAAATGATTGAAAATACCAGTCGCAGATTTTTAAATTTCACCGATTTACTAAGTGAATTTTCCTTGTTTACCTTTTCCGGAGAGACGAATACCAGTCTCAGATTTTTAAATTTCACCGATTTACTAAGTGAATTTTCCTTGTTATCCTTTTCCGGAGAGACGAAGTGCCATTCCAAAACACCTTCCTGGTTACGCCTTTGCACACTCTCCCATTTCCATAAACGGGTGAACCGAAAAAATCAAACCAAATGCCAAATTCAAATCTGCTCCTAAAAATGAGCTTTACAATTTAATCTCCTCTCCACACGTCTTTCTGCTTTCTCATCAATTCTTGAACAGGGGGTTTTTAGGCGATTGTACCAGCAAATTATTTACACACCAAAAACTATGCAGAATAATTTGAAAGCACTGCGTTTTCGTTTTGTGTGTCGTTGTTGGTTTTTTTATTTTGTGAAGTGGGATTTTAGGAGTAAACGGACGACGACGCACGGAATTTGTGAATGTTCTAAAAAGAGGATTAAAAATTAATAGCCGCCTGGCTAACTATACACCCATTTCTTTATTCATGCAAAAGAAAAACAAAAAAACCGTTAACTTGAATATGTGTGGGTGTGTGGGAGAGTGTATGTAGTTATACACCGGAAGGCGTTAGGAAATGAAAATTCAAACAAATGACGACGAGCGGGTGACGATGGCGTTGCCTGATGAATGTGTTTGCTTAGTTCATACAAAGGTTTGGTTTGGGATAGAATTGTGGTTCGGTTTGGCATCCAGAAAAGAGAGACTATTGCTTTGAATGTCAGGATGTGTGATTTTGCGAGTTCCTGGTGGTTTTTACCTTTTTTATTATTGTTTTTTTTTTTGCTGAAAGGAACATGTAATCTAAATGCACAATAGAGGTTGATTTTAGCTTTGCTGTATACCACATTCGAGAAATATTGTTAAGGGGCGTGCTGTTCTTTTTTGCTGTGTCGTTTTTCGAAAAAAGGTTAAAAACCCCAAACCATTCATCCGGAAGTGCAACGGTTCTGACTTTTCAAAGTTTTGGTACTTTATGTGACTCTCTATGTGTATATACATATGTACATATTATGTACATAGGTATATGTATGATTTCTAATTACTGATCACTTCAGTGGAAAAGAAGGATGAGAGAATATATGTAGGAGTGCAGAATCCTGACAGGAAATTGACCTTTTGTTCTTTAAACAATGAATAATGATGAATGGGTGTTAGAGCTGGGTATATGTATTGTAAATTAGCAAAGGTGCTTTTATACCTTTTGAGAAGGAAGATTGTGGTTTAAAGCCATTGATGTTAAAATTGCATTATAAAGGAGAAAAATAACACACCCGAAATTCTGGTTTCAAAGTTTGTCTTTTAGGAAATAATTTGTTCACATAAAAATTCGTCACTTCTAAATTCTGTCGTATTAAAAAAAAAAACATCCAAGAATTTTCGACTTGCCAAAATTTAACATTTTAATCTTTTTGAGCTGTATATTTTTTTTTTAAAGACGTTTGAGTTTGGCTGCCAGCTTGAAAATTATATTATTTATTTCCATTTTTCAGAAACTAACTTTCAGTGAAATGAGCTTTTAACCAAATAGCAATGCATATACCTCTCTCATTTATTTATTCACAAACGTCATATATTAAACGTTAATCTATTTTTTCTATTTTAGCAAGATTAGTATTGTTATTGTAATTTTACAAATTTGAATTGATGAGAAACTTTTTGGAAGATTTAGAAGAACGTTTTTTTTATTAGCTTTGCAACAAGGTTCGAAGAGCAATAAAATATAATTCTTTCTCTAGTGAAAAATTAAAATTTTTTATTTTTTCAATTTTTGATTCAATCGCGAAACTTATTTTTTGGTTTCTTTAAATTAAAATTCGTTTTCACGATCGAAGCAAATCTATTGGGATCTGTAAAATATGTTTCGATTCCGAATTTATCAACGTGGTTCCATTCACGAACCGTTCAATTATGAAAAAAAAATATTATAACGTGACTTTTTTCAATAGTTTTGACTTTTTTTTCCAATTTGTTTTACTTTTTTAAAATTTTTTGACGTTTTTAAAAATGTTTGTCTTTTTTCAAAATTGTTGAAATTTCTCAAAATTTTTTACTTTTCTTAAATTTTTTTGACTTTTTAAATTTTTTTTTAGCTTTTTTTACTTTTTCAAAATTTCTGTTTTTATCAAATTTTTGATTTTCTTTCGAAATTTTTCACTTTTTTTGGTTTTTCAAAATTTCCAAATTTTTGACTTTTTTAAAATAAAAATTTCGCTTACATATTTCACTTTTCCAAAATTTATGACTTTTTTCAAATTGACTTTTTGGCAATTTTTTGACTTTTTTTCAAAATGTTTGGTTTTTTCAAATTTGATTTTGTGATACCTTTTTTGGCTTTTTCGAATTGCACTTTTTTCAAAATTCTGACTTTTTTTCAATTTTTTTATGTAAATTTTTCACTTTTTCAAAATTTTTGACTTTTTAAAAAAATTTCAATTTTTTGACTTCGACTTTTCTCAAAGTTTTCGCTTTTTCAAAATTTTTCACTTTTTTAAAATTTGTTGACTATTTTCAATAGCGATATTATTTTACGAACCCTGCTTTGCAATTTACACGAAAAAACTGAGTTTCCTGCAACTTTCAGTTCTTAGGTCAAAAGAGCACCAAGTAAGAGGAGTGAACTGTCTACAATTGGTGGAAATTGGAAATTGAAAGAAAACGTCAAAAAAATCTCCAGGGACTTGTTTCCTCGTGTGAAAGGGGACTTAGCAATTTTTCATCTGTCAATTCACAAAAGTGAAGGCTGTCAATTTTGGTGTTGACACAATAGTCAAGTTCCTACTTATTCAACTTTTTAATTTTTTTGAAGAGAAAATAGGAACGCATGAGATAGAAACATTTTTTTCTTCTTGGATTGGGCTGAAATGGGTATAGCAAGTTGCAGTTTTGGGAATTAAAGAAACAGACCTATTAAGTTAAGAATATTTTTGTTAAAAATATTAAATAATTAATACTGGTATTTGACCTGCTTTGGTTTGAATGAAATCAAAAAACCGAAAAAAGTATTTCCCGGCTAACTTTTATTTTGTAACTTACTAATAAAATGGCGATTAAGGTCGATATTGTCCTTAATTGTTAAAATTAAAACAAAATGTATCTTTTTTTTTGGGACTTTTATTATAAAATTATTGACCATGGCCACATAAAAAGACGGCACTTCTCTTCCTTAAAAGTAAAAAAAAGTGCTCATAAAATTCAAAAATACCGGAAACCCTCGCTCTATGTGCTTGTATAACTAAAACGATAGCCCATGAAATGTTAATCTTCCATTAAAGTCTCGTTTAAATGCAAATTTAATTAAAATTTCCACTCAACGCGCGTGTGATCGCTTACCGCAGTTACTCGTATACAATAACATAAATCTTCTTCCTTCTATACGTTTGGTCATCAGAGAAAGGATTTGTTGTATATCATGGCTATATTCAGAGCTTAACCCTGAATCTTATATACTTAGATACATATTGTGAATGGTGGGCTTATTTAATTCACAAATAAAATTTAAATAAATTATAAATATAGGTAAATTAATTTTATTGCATCAACTTTATTTTGGTAACTATAAAAGATCTTACAACTTGATCGCCAACGCAAAGGAAATTCCAATCGAATCATGAGAAAACAAATTAAGTGCATAACTGGGTCGCATGGTTATGGTTTGATTTTTGTTTAGGAATTAACCTATCGGAACTAATTTAGAGAGGAGTATAGAATCTGTGCATTTGGAATCTACTCTTGAAAGACATTTGATACAAAAAATTTAATAAAATTATATAAAATCAAAATTATATTATCATTATTGTTAAAACAGTTTTTAAAGAAAATAGTTCACATAATTCTTCCAATAAATTCAAATCAAACGAATTGGGTAGTTTTTTTAAATTTGTTAAATAGCTTGTAAAATTTTGTCAGACCGACTAAGAAAATTAGACCCCTGCAGTACCATGACACACTGAGGTTTGATAAAAAAAATATCGATTTCTATTTTTCAACAAATCCATTACTCACTGCAGTACCTTTACTTATATCAGAAAAAATAATAAAAAAAATGCAAGTACAAAAAAATTCAGCGTTAACGAAGGAACGATCCGAACAATATTGAGACGCGGGACCCATTGCGCCCGCCCCATCAACATTTTTCTTTCTAAGAAGAAATCTTGTAATCCAAACCTTTCGCTTTTGGCGATCGGCTCTTTATAAAGCTGCCTCTGCTGCAGCTTTATTCTCTTCCATTATACGATCGTTTACCGTGCGATCTTCAGCCCGGATGCCTTTCATTATTGTTTATACTGGTGACTGTGATCATAGTGATTTTGGGGGATAGCTCGCGATGATTGTTGGGCCAGGGAGTGTAATGGAACGATTTGTTTACTAGATATTCCGGAGATGAGGTAATCATTTTGAAATATCACACGCCTTGAGATAGGAGTTATATTTGTAGGTTTGGTTTTTTTTCTTTACCATCACCACTAGCCACCGCAAACGTCGCCGCCACCGTCGCCGTTGCCGTTGCCATCGTTCGTCAATAGAGGGAGCAGTCATATCGTTACTAATGGGTTATCTTATGTCTGCTTGAAGCACTAGATAGCATCGATGCGACGGAGGAGCCCGTGAACAGAATTGTTGTGATGTATGCTTTGAATTTTTTTTCCATTTACTGGACTCGAGTCGATGGGCGATTCTGGTATTTAGTTGTCAGAAATGAAATGGTTATTCAAATAGCCGCGGGTAAGGATTTAAATTACTTCAAATTTGCATGAGTTGAGGGTGAATGTTATACTGAATCTTTATATTATAGGTATGTGAACGACAGAATACCTAGTTCGATGACGAGTTATTGCAAATTAAATTCGGAGCAGATATTGGCAAAGCTTCTTAGGTACATATAGATATCTATTTTTTTTAAATTGTTTTTTGAAAAATTTAGATTACTTTTCTTTTAAATTAAAAATTGTTCTTCGTTTAAATTGAGATTTGAAAGAGAGGCCATGGGGACTTCTGAAACTGATTCTTCTTGAAAAATTAATCTGTCATCATCTCATCTGTTTAATAGAACTTATAAGTTTTTTTGACAATTTTATTAATTGAGCTAAAAAAAACTACTATACCCGTAACCGGTTGTTTCCCAGAAAAGTGACAATTTACCTAGGGAAGTGATTCTTTGACATGTTTTACGAAAAATTGTGGGAGAGTGTTCTAAAATATTGACGTTAAAATAACTCATTCATCGGGCACCAATATAGCAGTATAATCTGCAAAGGAGACTATGATAGCATTGTTGTCCACTAGAATATCCTAAGTATGTATGTATACAAAAATATAGGGTAGGTCCTAGGATACTTCCCTGTGGTACACCGAAAACTTTTAATTTTGTCGAATTCGCCCGTACTGTATACTCTACAATTCAGTCCACCGGGTGTTTCCCAGACAAGTGACATTATACCTAGGGAAGTGATTCTTTGACATGTTCTACGAAAACTTGTGGGAGAGTGTTCTGTTTCGCCATATTTATACGGGAGGGGTATTTTCTAAAATATTGACGTTAAAATAACTCATTCATCGGGCACCAATATAGCAGTATAATCTGCAAAGGAGACTATGATAGCATTGTTGTCCACTAGAATATCCCAAGTATGTATGTATACAAAAATATAGGGTAGGTCCTAGGATACTTCCCTGTGGTACACCGAAAACTTTTAATTTTGTCGAATTCGCCCGTACTGTATACTCTAAAATTCAGTCCACCGGGTGTTTCCCAGACAAGTGACATTATACCTAGGGAAGTGATTCTTTGACATGTTCTACGAAAACTTGTGGGAGAGTGTTCTGTTTCGCCATATTTATACGGGAGGGGTATTTTCTAAAATATTGACGTTAAAATAACTCATTCATCGGGCACCAATATAGCAGTATAATCTGCAAAGGAGACTATGATAACATTGTTGTCCACTAGAATATCCCAAGTATGTATGTATACAAAAATATAGGGTAGGTTCTAGGATACTTCCCTGTGGTACACCGAAAACTTTTAATTTTGTCGAATTCGCCCGTACTGTATACTCTAAAATTCAATCCACAGTTTGTTCTATTGTGGAATGTACATTCCATTTGAATTCTGTTTTTTTTTTTATATACCAACTTGGTCTTCTTCCTCTTCCACTTCCATGCGCCTTCAATTTTCTGCCGAACCCGAACGGCTACGGTTAGAGCCACTTTTTCATGACAAGATATACTTTTGGAAGATTTGTCAATTCCTCGCAAGAAGCAGCACCCATGAACTACATTTCTATTTTTTTTAAGGTCGCATCGGCCATCGTCTTTAGCTACTGCCTCAAATTTATTTGAAACAAATATGAAGCCAGCCAAATTTTTAACCCAATTCCTCGTTATTTAATCTAGTCGTGGTATTTTGAATGCTCTATTCATACCTATAAAAGTGACTCACAATATAAATTTATGTTCTTTGTCAGCTGTCAATAAGTATCCAATAGTAAGTAAGTAATTTATTCTTTTATTTTTTTTCCTCGTTACATTGTTTAACAAAAATATGAATTCTAAAACTATGGCTTTGCCGACAACTTGAAATATCCAATTGAGATAGTGACATGCTTTGTCTTCTCAATTCTCAGTTCCCACTCCCATTTCACTGTTTTTATTTTCATTACTCCCAACACAAAATTCTTTGCTTTGTAATATGTATTGAACTTTTTTATCACCCCAGTAGAAAATCACATCAACTCATTAAATTCGCATCAGCAATGACTTACAAGTAGTTTTATTTCTTAAGCGAAGCTAAATCAGTTCTTGCGGAAAAGTATAGGTAATGTACGTGAACTGGCATAAATAAATACAAAATATTATGTTAAAATATATGTATGGTTAATCAAAGACTAATTCCATCGAACGTGTGATGAACATTTGGACATAGAAAATAAAATTAAAAGAATTCCGTTAAGAAAATATTAAAAATAGATACTGATATTCTACGAAAGTTATTATTCTGCATTGCATCTTAGGACAATAGCTATTTATGATTTAAAACCTCTGTGCGAAAATAGACTTGGAATTACATATTAAAATATGTATAATGGATAAGTTGAAAATGCTTTAAATTTATTATTGGATGAGAGTAGAGGTACTTCTAAGTATAGAGTAGAGGTACTTCTAAGTAGAGAAGAGGTACTTCTAAGTAGTAATATTGCAATTGGTAAAAATTTAAAATACATTATTTTTGTAACCAAGAAAATTAGGGATTAATTTTAAGTAGGTATCTACTTTTTTTAAAATTATTTCGTTACCAGTGTAGTTTTTGTACTTAAATTAACTTAGCCATTTTATAGCCTAGAACTACTAGAGCAAGTTCGAGCGATTCAATCGTTAAATAAAATATAAATTATTTCGTTACCAGTGTAGTTTTTGTACTTAAATTAACTTAGCCATTTTATAGCCTAGAACTACAAGAGCAAGTTCGAGCGATTCAATCGTGTTTTTTTTTTATTTTCCGAATACATTTTATGAGAAATTCAGTTTTTAACAAATTACTTTAAGGTTCTACGGTTATAGATACTTAAAAAATACCTATCCCCAAATGACAGTGAAGAAATTATTGAAGTCACCATTTTGAGTTCAGATTCAGAATCTTTTTCTTAGAGCCCCAGCAACCAAATTTTCTTATTTAAAAAAATAAATAAAAATATTTAAATTTGACCCACCCAATTTTCCCATGTAAACAATTAAATAAATTTGGGGCGACACCGCTTACACAGCTTAGGAGAACCAGAGTCTAGTCACCGCAAACAAAATGTCAATAATAAACCTCCGCAAATGTTAAAATTTGTACCTCTTCTTAGAGCCCCAAGCACCCAACTTTTCATAGTTTCAAGAACAAAAATGAAGTTCATTGAATTTGACTCACCCTAATTTATATCTATTCCCATAAATTTATCAATTTGGTAAAAGCCACTTTTGTAAGCTCTTTTGAGAGTCAAGAAGAAACCTTTTATATCAAACCTATTGAATTCCTATTAAAAATATATATATAGACGACTATCTATTTTTTTCCTTAAATCAAATGTAAGAGCATTGACACTCCTGATGTTGCTAACCTCTCCTTGAGCTTCGTTTTTATATAAGCACATTCCTCTTGCATCTCGCATCTCGCATCTGAAATCTTAACCCAACAAATTGGAAAGAATTTGTATCATTCGTTGTTCTTGTTCTACCCATCCCATGTCATAATATCCTCCGAGTTCATAATTTTTTATTTTTTTTGTTCATTAAATTACATACGATGACGTCACTTCCAATGAAGGCCACCACATCCACGCATATGGTGCAGATTGGTTGTTGATTGCAATTGAAGAAAAATGCCTCCGGGAAGATCACGCAATAATTGCAAACAGCGGCGGTGGCGGTGCTGACTGAGTGTCCAACTTGCAGATGCCTATAAAAAAGAGTTACCTTCCAACCCAATACAAAAACAAAATTTGCTTTTAATTCAATAATATCAACCCTTTGAATTTTTGAAGATATCAAACTCTTGCATTTTTTAAATGAAATGTTGTTGTAAAGTACCACAGGATAAGTCCACACCAATTTATAAAAAAATTTACAAAATTTTCTTTCAACAAAATTGATTTCAAGAAGAAACCGATTTCCAAGATTAATTTTCTGTAATATAAGTAGGAATTATAAGATACGATGGCAACTCTATTTTATTTTAAATGAAAACACTTTGCGACCGGATTGGCAATTTAAACAAATGAAAATCACACCAACAACATTTCGCATAAACATTAACATGAGAACCACAACGATATACGCAAAGAAGAAGTGTCTTCTTCGTTCTTCGATGAGAATTATAGTAGAGTTGACTAGGCCATCACTAAGATTTGAATTTATGTAATAGGCAATGGAATTTGGAGTAAATTAGTTAACCAACAGAATCTTTGAAAGTATTTAGAACACTTTTATTGCAAGCTATATAGCTTGTGCTAGTTTAAAGAAAATACCAATGCGTGTTGCTTTGGTGGCGTCAGATTGTCGAATGTATTGATTGTTCTCGTTATTTGACGTGATAAAGCTATCATATAACGCAACTGTCGATTAGATTCTCAAGTACAAATGATGAACTTTTGTAATTATTAAATGGATATCGAAAAAAGGTATCAGCAGTAGGACATGGCCACAAGATCAGACCATATATTTGTGGAACTCTCTATAAACCGCAAAAATAGGTACATTAAGTGTGTACCTTTTTGTGAAAAAATACAGAGGAAGTCAAATATATAATAATTTTAAACCTCAATAATTGTATATGGTCAATAATTAAGGCAAGTTGATATAACTGCTTAAATTTTAAACCTTCCCAAGAATTTGACTAAACAATTATTTTACAAATACTGTCAAATGTCATGAGTACTTAATCTGATGTCAAATTTAAATTCAGAAACTAAAAAAAACACATTTTCCGAACATTTATTTTAGAGATAATTTTAAGTTTTTTAAATTCGTTGACCAAAAAGTTGATTTGCAACTTTCAAAATTGTCAGAATATTTGGTCTGAAAATTATTTAAAAAAAAAATATATAAAAACAATAGCAAACAAATTATTGTTTTTTTGGGAGGACCTATTCTATAAAAATTTAGTACATATGTAACTAAATTTAGTACATTTAGTCCTTGACGCAGATAATGCTTTTTTTAAATATCGAAATTTCTAAACATATTCTGGTTGAAATTTTGAAACCCCCATTTTGAACAGGCAAAAAAAAGCAGTGAAATAATAATAAAAATTGATAAGAAAATTGAAGAATAAAAAGTGAGAAAGTGAGCAAAGGTGGGGCCTTGAATCAAAATTTTTCTTATATATCTAGAAGTTTCACTTCTCTAGTAGTTTAGTACAAAATATTGGATACAGTATAAGATTTGTCGCTCTAGATGTCTTCTGATCCACCATTTTCCCACCATTTTCCCACCATTTTCTAACCATTTTCCCACCATTTTCCTGGATTTTGACAGATGCGCAGAATTGATTAAAAATGGAAACACTAATGATTTTTAATATTTTGACTGCTCTCTACTGAGATGTACTTTATCATTACCATTTATGTCTAATTTTTTTTGTCATACCGAATTTTAAAATTTGGTCGAAAATAATGAAGAGTTTATGTAATTTTTCATTTTTTGCCCTGGCAACATTTCGGAATTAAAACATTATTTTCTGAAGCTGTTAAGTTGGCACACAAAATAAGTATGATACTCTTTTAACAAATTTTCCATTTAAATTTTCAAATTAGGATCAATTCTAGAGTTGCAAGTCATTTATTACAAGACTTTTTAAATTTCGAAAATATTTATCGTATAGGTGGGGCCTAATTTACATACAAACTCAAACATCAAATCAAATTCTGGCTTATTTAAATAAATCGAATTTCTTTATAGAATTTCATTTGTAGAGAATAGAGATAAAAAACAAAACATTTTATTTTTTGTGTAGATACTAGCAACAAATCTATTGGATGATTCTACAGAACAATACAGCTTCACCACTGGTCAGAAGTCTTATTTGCATTCCATTTGATTTCAGAATGAGTGAATCTTCAACTGAAAGCAAATGACGATCGAACATAAAGTCAATAATTAAAAATAATTATATAATTTAAATGCAAAATTAATTAACATTATTCCAAAACTGTTTTCAAGCTTCTCTTAAACAATTTTGTTTTTTGAAGACAAAACTTAAGATAGCTTAAATGAGTCTTCAATTCTGCATCTCATGATTTAATGCACATTTAGGAAAGTCTAATCCCACACATAAGGCTTCTCAGTGAATCCATAAAAGTTAACTTAATGTTGTTTATTTTCTTTTGGTGACAGTAAGTAATTTTTTCTTTTTGCTTCTTTTAAAACATTTAACCAACATATGAGGACTTAGCAGGGGACATTTGCATTCGAAACACATTATACACGTAAGAGTCAAAAAATTAAATTCATCCAATTCGTTGGAATCGTGGTTTAATCCCTGCAAATGAACCTCCGTAATTAAACTCAGCCAACGTCGTAGGAAGAATGTATAAGAACCGTTTTTTCTTTTCTTTTTTTATTTCCCTTTAAGCTGTCACTGTCAAAAAAAAAAGAGAACACCTACCCAACCACCCATGCAAGTCGTCCGGGTTTCGTTTCTTTGGGTTATCCCTTTTCGGTGGTGCTTGCACGAGGCATGGATTGCACAGTCAAATACATTCCCCGTGGTGGTGTGTCCCATGTTACATGATGTGACACTTTGCCACAAGAATTCCATTTCGGGTGGAACTCAGTGTTGTTGGTCGTCGCGGACGCAATCAACCGCAGTAATTAGAGATTTTCAAATTGAATTCTTATCGTTGAGCTTAATCGACGACCTTTCTCTTATATACTTGTGTTTCAGCAAAGAAGGCTTAAATGCACTGCTAAGTGCGGTGGTGCCTCCATTCATTCCCAACTCACGGACATGAGAATTTCCAATTTTGAGTTTCTTCAACTTCAATTTGCATAAAACATAATTTTCATATTAACCTCTGAACAACTATACGCTGATGTGGTTGATGGAGGCGCTCCGCTGCCGTTGTTGCAGCTTGTACGGATATACGCGTCCGATTCCAAGTCTGAGGCCTGAATGAGTTCTACAGCAATTGCACTTTCCTGCGATGCTGTTCGAAGTAGTTAAGATTGCAAAGATTGGCGCAATCCATATTGTGGGAAAATAGTTAATGGAGTTTCTCTATAATAGGTATATAGGCTTTGAGTGTGGCATTGTTGAACGAAGCCAGAAGGTACAAATGAACTTTAAAGAAGTATGTATTTTATTTGTTATTCAATTCGTTGTAGAGGCGAGTACATACATATCTATCTATACATTTTTTCTTTGTTTATTTATTTCGAACTGACCAAGGTTGGGTGGAGTATATGTTGAGTCATCCTTTGGCATTTTGCATATTTTTCAAACAGAAAAACTATAGTGATTGATATTGGTACGCGAATATTTCAATAGGAGTGCAAATAAAAGATGCTCTTACATTTTAGGGCTAGTATATCCTTTCCTTGTTAATTTGTAGTTTGCTCGTAGTCGATGAAGTTTAGTAATGCATTTTCATACATTCCTTAAACCTTTTTTTTGTATTAGACGGTAGTTTAAAGATTAGGTTAGAAGCCTTGCCTACCTACTTTTTATAATAAAGGTAACGCTGATAAGATGTAAAAATAAAGCTCTTTTTCAAAATCTAGTTGAGTGGGATTTTTTTTTTAAGTTTTTTCTTTTTTTTTGTCTTATTTTCGGTTCCGGGATCTTAAAACCGTAAATGTGGGATATTCGAAAAAAGTATGAAATCAGTTTTTACTCAAGACCTCCAATAACCTAGAAATAAAATAAATTTTAGAAACTCATAAAATTGCGAATATAATAAAAAAAACTTCTTATTCTCGTGTAAGAAGTTTTTTTTAAATTTATTTCGCCGAATTTATAAAACTCGTGCAGTAGGTAATTCTACCACTTAATTTTGTGCTTACGAATATATAAATTTAGAAAAAGCAACCTATGGCATGGACAATTACTAGCCTTTTAGATGAAACCCTTTTTGTTTACGAATGTCCCACAATTTGAGATACTATAATGATCTCTAGGACTGAAACTAATTAACCTTTTGTGTCCAATTATAACGGTTTTAATATCCCAAAAATAGGTTCCTATGATCTTAGAGCTATAAGATTCCTGGGCTATATGGTTCTGTGACCGGAATGGCCAATTAATAATAATTTTAATAACCCAAAAATAGGGTCCAAATACCCCGGACCTATAATTTTCTTGAACTGTTCGGTTCTGTGAACGGAATGGCCTAATTAATGACAATTTTAATATCCCAAAAATAGGGTCCTAAGATCCCGGAGCTATAGTTTTCCTGGACTACTTGGTTCTGTGACCGGAATAACCCGTTCTCCATTCATTACATTTTGGCCGACATTTCTTTCATAATTAAATATCTTTCCTAATTTGATCAACCAGTATCTTAATTTTTTTTACATGATCCTATAATTGTTTGCCTTATATAAGCCTCGGCCACCAAAGCCCGGGACAATAATAAATTCGTCAGATTTGGCGTAATTATGGCTTTTCAAATCGGCGGTGAAATGGTTTTGAGGCTATGGGTATTACTTTTTTGCTCAAAATTCTACTGCAAGTTTGGTTTACCTTTCAAGTTATACCTTTCAATATAAAAATCGATTTATTATGCAACTTTGTATTGATCTTTTGATTGTAAATGAACCTACAAAAGCTTTTCATGAAGCCGGACCAGTAAATATTTTTAAACTAAGACAAAACTTTGCCGTCGAGTCGTGACCCACTAGTACCCATATAGAAACTTGTTCATTCTTCACAATTCACATGTAGATAAGAAATATAACGAGTATTTAATCATGACAAAGTGGTTAGGTCTAATTCACTTCCAGTTTGATGTAAATACGGCTTCCAAACCCAATTATAAGAATCATGAAAGACACACTTAATATAGGAGGACTCTGTTTAACATGAAAATCTTGTTTCCATGCAGTCGATAAGGCAGGCTTCAACGTCATTCTGAATAACTAAACTACTTATATATAGAGAATCTCATCAAACCCTCAAAGATGTAATTTAACTAGGCGATGGCGCTTTCCTGTCAGACGGGCGGTATCACGCGTTAACCATAGCAAAAGGTATTTAACTAGGTATAAACATAATATGCCTATACATATGTATGTACTAACATATTTGTATTTATGCTAAAGATGAGAACAGATCATCAAGATTCAGATAGAGTCTGTGTTATGGAAAAAGATGCGAATACGTGATGCATAATGCATCACACCTCTTGTTCTTCTTTTTTTTAGCCAAGTTTGAAATATAAAACAGGCACTCTCCAGCCCACGTTTACGCGCAGAAATGCTCATTTCGTATGCATTTCATTAATCAGCCATCGAACTTTATGCTATATACGCGTTGCCGCCGCCGCCGCTGCCGCCATAGCCGTCACCATCGCTATATAACATCGCATCGCGGTTGTGCGCATGCGCAGCGCACTTATTTTATTCATTTCGGGAAATTACCATCAACATCACCGATACCGCAATAACCATCGCGTCGCAGCCAGTGCTGGCTTATCTACAAAAAGGCAAACTAGACATTTATCTGTAGGGGCTCTCCAGATACTCTCAGGATCCTCTTAAAATAAAGTTAAGTTTGAGCATTTTTATAATATTTGTTTTTTTTTTATTATTATTTTATTTATTTAATTTTTTATTTGTGGCTTTTCATTATCAATTTTGGTATGCAATTTAAATTTCATACCATTTTCTTAAAATTAGTAATATAAGTAATTAGTTAAAAAAAGCAGAATTAAGATTTTTTTATTGAAATTTTGAGTTATTTCTGTTGCGAATGCCAAACTGTCTGTATGTATCTTTTTCGAAATTTAATTTTAGGTTGATTAAAGAGTTCGAGTACTTTTCCTGCCTTAGGGCCCTTACATACCTCAATCCGATCGCTAGTTTCCAAACCTAAACGTAACATGGCGATGTTGTCCTTTTAGTTTCTGTTTGACGAGGAGGGATGTTGTATTCATCTTCTTTTTTTTTGTATTCTTCATCATCTGCAGTAAAATTTCTCCATCCGGTTCACCCACGGTTTTTTTTTGGGATTTACTCTGGGCCGCCCTCTCTCCCTCCGCCGCCTCATGCAACTGATGCAACTTTTCGTTTTATCTTGAATCTGCATTGAACTGAGAAAATCAATCTGATTTTCACCTCTTGGCCAAAGATATGTACATATGTATATATTTGATTTTGATCATCATGACGGGTTTTTCTAGCAATTTAGATTTTTCTACTGACGCTCTGCTGTTGCTGCTGCTGGATTAGATTGCTGCTCTGCTTTGCTATGAGCTCAAATGGGTATTTAAGTCAAACTAGCTGCGATCATAGTGAATTGAAATGACATTTAACGATGTTTTCCGGGAATCGCAAGGATTAATTTATGAAAAAAGGGGTGATGGCTATATAAGTTGCAAAAATATGTAGATTTATAGATACCTAGGGTATAGATCATGATGTTTCATAAAGACTATAATGACTAAATTTAAATTGATGTTAATGTGCATTCATTCAAAATTCAATGATATGATATGGTGAAGATTTTAAGTTGACTTGTAAAGGGTAAGAAACTTTTCAAAAATGAAAAGCTGGATGGTTTTTTTTTTAATTTAATTTTTCACTGCACATTTAAAAATATTAATTCATTTTTCGTGACCTTTAAAAAATAAAAATACTTGAATCCTAAAGCTCACATACAAAAGATTCAATTATTATTCATTTAAAAAAATACTAAAAATATACGTACTGCCCAAAGAATATGACGCTAGAACTTGTTTGAGTAGGGTCGAATCAAGAAAAAAATCGTGTGGGTTGATGCTGTTAACTATCAATATTCTTTTATTTCTCTTTAGATTAAGATATTGCAAAGAATAGTTTAGTCAAAAAATTGTTGTTTTAAAGGTCTTAAGTTTAAAATACGCAAATGGTTTATTTCCTTCCTCACTACCTCTCCCTATTTTGTGAGTTAGAAAAGAAAAATGCACGACAAAATTAGGCAAACAATTGAGAAGATATAAACGAAAAAGCCAAAAATAAGTCCATTTTCTCAACAAAAAAAACATGGTATGGCTATTTCCGTTATGTGACTTTTCTTTCTAAAAAGCTCCACCGCAGTTTTCTTACAGTAACTTTAGTCATTACAGGTACGAAGTTTAATAAAATCGTTACAGTAGTTTTCGACCGATGGACGGTATGACGAAACTCACTTTTTCGGACTTCTCCATCTTAGAAGTGTTAATTTTGATGAAATCTCCAATTTTGTCTTCTTCTTTCACAAAACCAATACTTGTTCTTTAGTGAAATATTTTTTGGACAAAACTGACAATTAAAAGAATTATTTCATCCGTTATTAAAAAATTAAAACTTTTCACCCCCTGACTTACCTATTAAAAGTTTAAATAAAAATGTTCCACATACGCCACCCCACACCGTCGCACAGTGGCCTGTTTTTACAAAAACAGTGGCAATAATCATTTATCGGATGTTTGGATCATTAGAAATCAAAAACATTTTTCAAATTATAAGGGGTTTTTGTGCGATAACACACTGGCAGTTAGGCTGCCAAGCTTTCGCACCATCATATTAATATTGAAGGTTTGATTGAAACAACAACACTTGGATGACCTACCATATGTTACATATGTATATGTATGTTCAACGAATTGTTTGGGTAGGTCTTTAATGCAAAACTCTTAAGTTTATTGAATTTAAAAATGTTTGGACCATAAGAAATCAAAAACAAAATTTCATTTGAATGACTTTTTGACTTTTTTTTAAATTTAACTCACTGGCTTGATAGTCTTAAAAATTACCTTTAAGATTACAAAATTTTACGATATCTTGATTCGCTTTTAGTAAAAATTCATTTTTCAACACAAAATTCTGTAACACCCTGTACAGATATTTTGTTGATATTGCCCAGCTGGAAAGTCTTAAAAATTCCCTAGTTAAAAAAAATTGTTACGATATCAATTTTTTAGAGCGAGTCAAAAAGTTGGTACATATGTATATCCAAATTTTTAACGTTAAGTTTACACGGATCTACATACTTTCATGCTATGTTTAACTGTTGCACAATTTAAAAAAAATGTATTCCTAAATAGATAATGATATTTGAGAAGGTTTTAACATATAAACTTCTAGATTTCGAAAACTTAAAAATTATGAGAAATCCCGTTGATTTTATTGTTCGAAATTTAAATTTTCATTCTACGACAGAATCGCTAAGCTTGTGCTGCATAACTTTGATATGCAGATCTAAGAATTTAACGACATGTTATATAGCTATAATATTATTATCCTATAGCAATACCATACAATGTCGAATTTTTGGCGCCATTCCGTTATGTATTTATTTTTTTTTTTTACAAAAATAATTGAACAGAGATCACGACTGTTGCACATTGAAGCGAACAATTTTTTCAGTAACCAGTAATTACCCGATTAGTTAAATTGCTGTCGAAAGATTGAAACCAGTAGCTTAAGAGTTGCAGTGAACAAAATCTTAACTTTGAAGTCGTGAGTATTTAATTTATTTGTAAGGTATATAGGTAACTAAAATCTCGAAGCAATGTCTTTTAAATTTGTAAATTCTTTCATAAGAACTATAGCTACATAAAAATTTTCAGTATTAATCGTGTAAGGCATTTAATTTTCTTGTCTAAAAATATACATCTATGTTTATTTACCATGCAAAAAACCACTTAAAAAAAATACAAACCTACAGGAGGTGTCTTTAAATTGTTTTGAAAATGTTTAACTTTTGTAATTATTACAATTTAAACTTTTTTTTTTCGCTACAATAAACATAAAAATTCTTTAGAATTTATTAAACTCAGAAAATATTCCCTCTTTAAATTAGAGGATTAATTATTCCTAAGTGGTTAAATTCTTTGGTTAAAAAAAAATTCTCAGCCAGACAGATCCAAAAAAAAAAAATGAATAGAGGAATAATTAACGATATATTTACTTCCACCTTCACTTTTATAGGATAACCAACTCAGTCGACTCGACACTTTGTATATGTGTCGTTGTCATCGTCGTTCTGATTCCGAGGTTCCGAGTGAATGCCAACACTATCTCCTCAGAGGCTACCACAAAATAAAAATAAAAGTTTTTTTTTTATTCATGCATTTGGAAGTCAGTTTCCAGATTCCAGAAGCTGCACCATATAAGTCAGGAAGAAAGAGTTGTAATTTTGATAGTAATTTTAACCAAACTAATCTGTCTGCCTTTGATAAAGAAAGTTTTTGTATTTGTTGTACATCTGGCAGTCATTTCTATGATTAACAAGCCTCTAATATAATGACTTAGGTATTTGGGTTCAAAGTAATTTTTTTTATAAATACATATGTATATGGAATTCATATTTTTAAAATAAAGTTTTCCCCTTTGATTTAATGAAACTGATATGTCCACTTAAAAAAATCATTCTAAAATGGTGGCCATGTGTTTGAAAAATTGCAGTGTCGAGAAACTTTTGTTTTTTTTATCGCTCTTATGGCTATGCGATATCAGGCCCACGCCCAAAGAAATAAGGTCCCAAAAGAAAAATGAAATAAGGCTCCAAAACTATGCATACAAAAAAATAACAACAAAAATTCTAAAGTTTTTGGGGTATTGTATTGTATAGTATTGTATTGCCTCCGCTAAGGGTTACAATTCTCCCATCAACTCTCCTCCCATCCGTCCCTCCTTACTCCTTCTCGCAACCTCTAGTGCCTTTATCCACTCTTCCTCCCTCCTCCTTCGTCCATTATATCCCTCGTTTGTTTCCCTAATGATCTCCCTTCATCTCCACCTGAACTGCATCTTTCTATCACATGTTCCCACGTCTCTGACTCACCTTCACACACTCTGCACATTCTCTCTTGTTTCCATCTTTCTCTCACCTCATTCCTTAGCCTGACTCTCGCTATTCTCTTTGTTCTGTCTGCCTTCCATCCCGCTTTCAAATATTGCGGGATCCCCTCGGTCATTACTTCCTCATACCACCTGTTATATTTGGATTCCATTATTCCTTCTCCTGCTCTCTTCTGTCATCCCATTCTACTCTCTCGTATCCTGTCATACTTTCTTCTCTTCCTTCCCTTCCTCTCGTTCCCATTCTCCCTTGTTCCCATCGTGATCCTCTCTCGCTTCCATCCCTCTTTCTCTCTCTCTCATCTCCTCTAAACATTCCCTCGCTATCTCGCTTCCTTTGCCACCTATTAATTTCTCTTCATAATTCAACGCCCTTCTCCCTTCTCCCTGCTCTTATCGTTATCTTATCTCTTTTCGTTTCCTCTCTCACCATGTATTCTGGAGTTTGCCATTTAACCCCTAGTGTCCATTTTAGGTTCCTCTCCAGCATTCTTTCCATTTCTTGTCTCTCCTCCTATCCTAATACCTCCGCCTTTGGGGTATTATTTAAATTTGTAGGACCTTATTTCACTTCAACTTTTGGGGTTTTATTTCCTGGGGCGGAATAAAATAAAGTACCTAAAGTGTAGAACCACTATTCACAAAATACAACACAATGTTTTTGACTATAAGGCTCAACTTAAAAACTGTTGCAGAGTTCGCTTGAGAGTCCTCCTCATTTTAAAAAGTTGCATAATTTTAATGGATGTTTGAGCAGTTGGTTGTTGGAGATGTATCCATCTATATCTACCTATCTGTAAAGATATACATATATAAATTTTTTTAAATTTTTTTCCTTTTTCATACCAATGCTACTTCCTTTTGTGGTGACACTCTTGCGTTGATATTAATGAGTAGAAAAAAATGCACACTATGATAAAGGGTATGATGACGTTATAAAGAGGCTTTTACACTCTCCACAACTATGACGTTCATGGTGCATTATGATGATGGTTAAACAAAATGAGGAATCAGGGTAGCTATAAGCGGAGCGTTTGCATCTGTGATATTTTGATGACTTTGAAGTGTGGGAATGAGATAACAATTTTTTTTTGTCGCAGATGGAAATGTGTATTTTCCTGCTGGATTTGTTTGTGTGATAATAATAATTTCAAAGTTAGATAAAATTTAGTCTATCGAGAATTTTTACTTCTCAGATTTAATGGGAAAAAAATAAAATTTACAAAAAAAAATGTTTCAGACCAAAAACGGATTTCAAATATTTTTTAACTAAATCTAGGTTTAATTAGATTTTAGAAAAAGAATTAAATTTAAGGAATTTCTCGATTTTACCAGGGGCCCTACTATGTAACTTGCTTCTACTTTCGAATCCATTCGAAAGTTGTTTTCAATGGTTATTTTAAATGGTAATATGTATGAAAGTGGGATAAATTTTAGGTGTTTTCGACTTTTTGCCACAGAATCTTCAACTAGCACTGTTCTATTTCCGTTTATATGCATTTGCTTAAAATAAGCGAGCTGAGATTTTGCGAATTCGAACCTTTTTATTGTAGAATCGAGTTACATAGTTGGGCCCCAGGACATTTAAAATGAGATATCATGCCATGGCATGCTTGAATGAATGTTCTAAGAATCTTTCATCATTTTCTCAATACAATTTATGAGTTTCCTTTTCTAAAAAATTTTAAAGGGTCAACTTTTCAAAGGGTTTATATCATATTTAGCATTATGAGATAAGGGAGATACTGCTTAGCTCTTAATTTGTCATTTTCTGCGAGCCTTTTTTTAGGAGAAGAGTTTTTGTAGTCTATCAAAAAGTCCCAAAAATTTTTGTTCCCCAACCAATATGTTGTCGGAGATCGTTTGAGAGGCACATAACTAAATAATCGTCATGCATGAATTTGCGACACGTTTCTGTGATTTTGTCATTTTCGGAGGAATGGACGATTTATCAATTGGAACGGATGTCATGATACATAAGTGCGAACAAACATTTGTTGCTATGATACGATGATAGGGCAGATGGTGGTTGGGTTTGAAGTTTTTATGTCTTAGGCTACGGGCACAGTAGGTAGACGAGACGGGATGCGAGAAGCGAAACAAGCAAAATGTTAACATATGCATGTATTCTTATGTATCTGTGCACGAGCGATATTTCCTTCGACAAATGCGAGTTTTTCGAATGCATCTGGCATGTTTTTCGCCTGCAGCTCCCATATTTTTCGCAAGCAAACACTTCTATATTCATTATTATTATTTATTGTATTATTCATACTTGAATGTCAGTTCATTAGAATGTCATTTACTAGGTGGTAGCACCTTTAAGTTGTTGTTGTTGTTCAGAAATTCAACTTCTATATTCACTTTGCGATTCTATGCAAGAAATTTAACCATTGTTGATGTTTGCTTAGAAAGAAAATAGAAACAAGACTAATTCCAAAAAGTATTTTTGCTGTTGTGTTGTAGATACATATCCCCAAAAATATAATAAAGTGAATATCCAACAATTTATCGTAATAGAATTTTTGTAGAAAAGAAGTAGCTACGTGGAGTAAAAAGAAAAATTCTTCTTCTGAAGAGGACAAAATGTCGTTTCGCTAAGCAAAACAACACCACAGAAAAGCTGTTACTTCGCGCAGCATGCCCCATTTCTTATCGCATCTCGCATCTTGAAATGCTTCTAGCATCTTGTAATGCTTCTCGCATCTTGCAATGCTTCTCGCATCTTGAAATGCCTCCCGCATCTTGCAATGCTTCTCGCATCTTGCAATGCTTCTCGCATCTCGCAATGCTTCTTGCATCTTGCAATGCTTCTCGCATCTTGCAATGCTTCTCGCATCTTGCAATGCTTCTCGCATCTTGCAATGCTTCTCGCATCTTGCAATGCTTCTCGCATCTTGCAATGCTTCTCGCATCTTGCAATGCTTCTCGCATCTTGCAATGCTTCTCGCATCTTGCAATGCTTCTTGCATCTTGCAATGCTTCTCGCATCTTGCAATGCCTCTCGTATCTTGCAATGCTTCTCGCATCTTGCAATGCTTCTCGCATCTTGCAATGCTTCTCGCATCTTGCAATGCTTCTCGCATCTTGCAATGCTTCTCGCATCTTGCAATGCTTCTCGCATCTTGCAATGCTTCTCGCATCTTGCAATGCTTCTCGCATCTTGCAATTCTTCTCGCATCTTTCAATGCTTCTCGCATCTTGCAATGCTTCTCGCATCTTGCAATGCTTCTCGCATCTTGCAATTCTTCTCGTATCTTGCAATGCTTCTCGCATCTTGCAATGCTTCTCGCATCTTGCAATGCTTCTCGCATCTTGCAATGCTTCTCGCATCTTGCAATGCTTCTCGCATCTTGCAATGCTTCTCGCATCTTGCAAAGCTTCTCGAATATCTCACTGAATCCCGCATCGCACCATTTCTTGTAGTACTGTCTCTTTTTAAAAATTATTTAACGTCAAATTTAAAAATAAAATACATGATTGGTTCGCACCAACTTACACATCGGCTCCAATGTTTTTTTATTTATGTTTAGAAGAAGCTGTTTGACAAATTTTGATCGAAATCGTTGTAGCCATTACCTTCTCAAAAAACCTTGAAGGTTATCGTCAAGGTCAACATTTAATTCCTCGTTGAAACCCCTTCAATAAAGTCCTTGACCTTTTTGAATAATATCTTCCCTGGAGGAATATTCAGCTGTCCTGTTACTTTTATGGTTTTTATGAAATGTTGAGATTTTCACTAAAGCAATAACTTAATTTGATGATAAGTAAAGCCCCTTGAGCATTTTCAGACCTTGAAAAATAACAATAAATAACAATTCACCTTTTTATCATTTAAAATTGTCAATTTACTACAGAGCTATAGGTTTATTCAGTTCTTAGATTTCGAAATAGCGAATCCTCTTTATTCTAACTTTGTATAAATCTGCATATCTGCCCAAGCTCTTGCACAAATTCAAACCTAGCCACACCCATGAAAAACAAGATTCTTCCATTACCATAAGCTACGTGAATTTATTCCATCATCACTTTATTTCTATTTATACAATCTACACATTATAACACTGCACCTTTCGGTCAAGGCTTAACTGCAGCAAAGAGATGGGTGGTGTTGGTTATCTTAGTTATAAGCGCAGTTGGTATAATATTAACATGAAATATTTTACGATCCATTGTGATCACAATTTATACAATTTGCAGGCACGCTAATGTGTACACAAATTGTTGCAGACCTCCTCTCTAGTTCTAGTTGCCAGCTTCGTTGTTTTTTTTTTTTTTACTTACGAGTAGGTTCATGCATATATGCCTGCATATTTTCCATAATTATCAGGTGTCTGCTCGGTGATCTTCATAACCAAGCTAATTATCCTTATGTCACGAAATTCCATCCGACCACGACAACTTGAAAACGATCGAAACAACCTATAACTGCACGATAGAGGCTATAGGTGGTATAGGAGGATGAGACTAGGGGGAAGAGGGAGTGCGTATCTATACCTATAGCCCACCAAGAACTATACCATTATTGTCTGGCTCTGGATGGAAATGGGATGGCATCGCGCTTTGTGCGCCCAATGAGGGACACAACGAACGACACACAAGAGCACATCTCTTCTGCGATATGATCTGTGTATAGCATGCAATGATGCCTGCTGCTTGCATCTAGAAATGGATGAGACTGGAGAGCAAGCACTATGTGCTAATTTTCAGCACAACCAAACCATGTTCTTTTAGTTTTCACCTTCTTTGGGAACGGAAAGTAAAAGGCATCCTCTATATTGTAAATGATCTGTGTGTGGATCCTTTTGATCCATCAGTCCAATTTGGGTTTGTATATTTTAGCGCCGACTTTTGTTACAATACCTACAGATCACGGACGGTACACATAAAATGCATTTTGCTATAAAGCTAGACAGTCCATACAAAATATTTACATTAGTTTACCAAATGCATGAATAGGGTTGCCATGTATGAAGTTTGTTATACAGCTTGAAATTCGTATTCTTTTTATGTATGAAATGAAGACAGCTTTCCATTGCAATCCACTTTGTCATAAAACAGGTGCCCAACCTACGACATGGTTTTATACATACGAATCAAGTTCTAAAGAATGTGTCTCTCCACAAAAGTTAAGATCTTTATGTAGAGATTCAAGGTTAAACGAAAAAAAACCTTGACTGTCAAAAATTTCTTTTGAAGAGTTCTTCTACAATAAAAAAAAATTTCAATCAGTTAAAGAAAAACTTGGCAACCCTTTTTATAAACTTCTCGCTGATGTGAATCCTTGTAGTTTGCAAAATTTCGCTTTTCTATTCCATTTTTGGGGTGTGCACGACAATAAATGACAGAATAACCTACGCGACTTGGTTCTCAGAGATTCTTTTGCGTGACTTTGCCGCGATGGCGACTACTGTATTCGCTTTTTTTTGTAAGAAGAACAGAAGAAGAACTACAGAAGGCCATCATCGTCGTCGTCGTCGTCACAACTAGGCAACTATCCAAGCGCGATGCCGCGCTGCTGATTAAGGAAACTCCAGACCAACAAGGAGCAAAAAAAACAAAAAAAACTCGCTGCAACAGAACCTAAAACGAAGCAAGGTGAAGGCTATTTATAGAAGCTGCTGCGCGCCTTAACTAGAGAATCAAGAACCGACCCGCATGGATTGCTGCAATCGAGAGTGACAAAGGAGTTTAGCTGCTGGTGCTGGTGGTGGTGCTGCAACGACAACGACAACGACGAAAGCGAGTGCCCAGAGATGAGGTTCAGGTTCATTGGCGATATGAGGAAGGAAGAAGCGATGATGAAGATGGCGGCGTTGTTGGCTAAGATGACGATGCTAGCCGATGGCATTTTCTACAATATGTATCTTCGTCGTCGTTTTCGTTGTCGTCATTGGTGGGAGTTTGACAGTTTTAATTGTTGTTGTTGTATTCTTTATTGTGTGTATACCTAGTTTGCAAGCGATTCTCTCTCGCGTGACAAACACAAGACAAGACGCGACTATTTTGTGATCGTGTTATTCTAGAGGTGCAGCTCAGATCAGTTCAGTTCAGCTCAATGATCAGATATTATAATATGTCGCGCCATACAGTTTGCTGCAAAAAGCGAAAAACTTTCTATTTTTATCCCGCACACAGGAACAGGAACATAACACATAAGAATCGAGCGAGGTGATGTCGCTGATGAGGCGTCACGGAAAAATTACACCGGCTATTAATTTGGCTCGTAATGACAGTTTTTGGTATATTATATGTGTGTGCCCTGATGGCCGTGCGCAATATTTTGTGTGTAAAGGAAGGTCGGGAATGGGATTGGGATCGTGGAATAAGAAAGAGGTCTTCTTGGAAAATAAGGGTGATCATCATTAAAAAATGAAAAAAAAAAAACATCACGCTTTTGAAGGTGTTTGCAAGGTAATGAGACATGAAGTTCACGAAGGCAGAAAAGATTTAGTAGATGCCACAGAATAACTGGCAGTGCCAGGAATTTTGATATTCACATAAAGGGCAATGTCTTAGTATGTGATATTCTTTAGGAATTGTAGGTTATTATTTTCTTTGGAATGCTGCATGCACTTATTCTGGTTCTTCGAATAGGGTCTTTTGCAAGAAGAGTTTTTGGTTTGAATTTATTCGTTTACCTATAATATGTCTATTCGCTCAAAAACGTTCTAATGTTGTTGGAATGTTTGGTTGGTCAATGTTATGCTGAAAATAAAACGGTGTTGTGCTAACATGTAGTTGTATAATGATGTTGGTTTTCCGTGGATTTTTTTTCAGTTGCTTTGATCAGAAAAAAAATTAAAATTAAGTGCTTCGATTACTATTAATTTTGGATCCCTCAAGGATCAGTCCTTATCCCCGTTCTTTTTTTAATATTGATAATTTTATTTATTTTAAGTGTAGTTTACAAACGTTAAAGTTCAGCAATACTATGAAATTCATTCCTCAAGGCAAATATAGTTGTTAAGAAAGATTTTTTACTCTTTTATAAGTTTGTTTTTAACATTGAGTCCAAATTTTAGCAAAAATTTAGATATGTAAGTGGAGAGTATATTTTTGTTTATAATTGTACTTTTCAGTGATACAGTATTTTTGCATTTACATATAAACTTGTCTTAAAAATCCAAAATCAAAGTTATTTTATCATTTAATTGTTAAGTATATTTTAAGAAAGCTAACGACACTTAGATAATTTTTGTTATACCAATCGCTGAATCGTGTCAAAAGTTTTGGGTTATTTAAAAAAAAAAAAAAAAAAATAGAGAGATGCCTTGATAATTATTTTACTGTATTATTGTACGAATCGCTTAATTGAGTCATAATTTATCAAAATGCAATCGAAATGACAGACTTACCGGACATGAATTTATTTCTTAAATTATAGAAGGTACCAAAATGTTCCAAATTTTTGAAAATGGTGGGTATCTATTTTTTGTCACGATCAGCGATTCGTAAAATATTACAACCAAAAAATATTTAGATGCTTTCTAAAAACACCAATATCTACAAAATTGGTGAACTTTTAGACACTTATTTATTTCAGATTTTAGAGCTATAACTTTAGGCTGCCAGATCTCACCATCTTCAAAAATATATCAAAATGTTGTCAACTTTGTGCTCTACTCGTGCATTATTGGGCCACTGTCCGTTTCGACTTTTTTGGTTGCTAAAGTCATAACTTTTAAACGAATAAAGATATCGTTAGAATCTTCTTTTATCTTGAAGGGAATTTCTAAGGCTATCAATCTAGTGAGTTTAAAAAAAATAGCTGTACAGCGTGTTTCAGAATTTTGGGTTGAAAAAAGAATTTTTACTTAAGGCGATAGAAAAACAAAACGAACCAACAGTGGGGAAAAAAGAAATTAAACCATATTTTAAATATTTTAAATTTTAATTTTCGACATAAACGAATGGATTAAAAAATATTTCAGTGATAGATTACAATTTAAATAGTGAAAACTAAAATTAACCAAACCAGGGTGTTTTCACATAAGATGCGAAAAAACGCTGTAGGTTGGGTTGGGTTGAGACAAGAAAAAAATGGTACTATCTGCAACATTTACAATGTCGGGTTAAACCTTTTTTTAAATCCAGAAATCCAATCATTCTGTTTTTAAATTAAATTGTTTTAGTGAATAGTTTCTTAAAATTAACTTTTTTTAAGAAAAACGAAAAAAAAAAAATAGTCTGACTTCTTCAAACCAAAGGACCATTGGGAACTTTGTATGGAGTTTGGGCCCACTTTCAATATTGCTCAACAATGATCAAACTAATGTCATATGAAAGCGTATAGAGAGCACTTTATTTCATTATATGGCAGCTAAATTGAAATCGAGCGCAAAAGTTTTGTTTTGGCACATTTTATAAAAAAGGATTTAAAATCCAAAAAAAAAAATATTAAAAAAAAATAGCAACTCTTACTAAAAAGTGTTTCACCTTTTCTGAAAGCCTGAAGTCTGTTCTTTCATTTTATTTTTAAATCAAGTTATTTGTATTTAAATAGTTTTCGAAAAAAAGTTTCATTTTGATTTATTTAACAAGCCTCTTTGTTTGAGTTAAAATGTTTATAACTTTTATTCTAAGACTATCATTGGTGAGTTTTATACCTTTTAAGAAACTTCAATATCATGGCCAATTTTTAAATCTAAAAACCAGTATTGAAAAATCTAAAAAACTCAGAGCCACATTTTTGGCAAATTCAGAGTAACAATGTTGTTCTGAATTTTTTACTGAAAAAGGGAGATATTTTTTAACACTTGAAATTCTTTTTGTATTGAGCTTAAATCAAGCTGCATACTACAAGCTTATCATAAGCGTGAATTCAAAGCGTTTTTTTTCATTGATTACTGAAAAAAAAACATGTAAAAACGACGTACGATGTTCTGAACTTTAACTGTCAATTTGGTATTTTGGACACAGTTTAGATAAGAGACGAATAAAAATGGAAAAAGTAAAAAAAAAATTATTTGAAACCACATAACCTCGAAAGAAATGTTGGTTATGAAAATTTTACACCAAAACCAATAGTTTCGGAGAAATAGATTAGGGCCGATGATTCCACCCGGGTATTCGGGTATAATGGGTATTACCCTGGCAACCGGGCACCCGGGTAGTTGAAATTACCCTGGTACCCGGGCAGATAATTACACGAGTGGAATCATCAGCCCTAATTCAATGTCTCCAACATCTTGATGAGACATAAAATTAATTAGTTCAAACTTACTTATTTTACAAATGGCTGTGGTTCGCACCCAGTTCCTATTTTCGGGTAGTTGGGTACCTGGATAACACCCGGGTACCCGGGGATTACCCGAATTACTCGGGTACCCGGGTATCATAAGCCCTAATATAGATCAATGTATGTATGCTTTTTCCAAAATGGTGGATTTCGCAAGATTGTTTGCGTCGAAAATCTGTACTTAAGGTTTTCTAAAAGCTCTCCTTCCGATATGAAAAAATCAACCTTACTTCATTTTGTTCCACGAAAAAGTCTATCTTTTCAGTGCTATATGTTTAAATTATCCAGCCTGTGAAACATGAACAATTTGCCATTGTTCACCATGACCTCAATTCGAAAACTCCTAGTTCTCTTGCTTAATGCTCAAAGGTCTTAGGACTTTGATGAAGAATACGGTACAAAATTAAGCAAAGTTCAGCTAAGAGCCTTATCATCGCGTTAAGAAAGATCAAGTCTAATCTGCAATTCGGAAGAAAGCTCGTTAAGGTCATAAAAAAATGGCTATTAAAATGGATATAGAAAATGAATGATGACTGTTTCCTTTTTCGGCTGGTCCCTACAACTAAACGACAATGGAGTAATGTGAAGAAAGTCCAGTTTCGCCAATTACTCTTCCAGGTCAGCCCAACGATCCTGGCTAGTGGCTATGTTTTGCTTGCACATCAGATCAATTGCACAGGACCAAATCTTCTACGCATAATAATGCTGTTATGTTAAACTGTCCCTCTTGCGATTGGAAGCAAGAAAAAATTAAGCAAATTATGACCGGTTCTACTGTTCATTCATTTCCCTCAACGCTACTGTGATCCATGGGGTTTGAATAATTTTCCTTGTAAACTTTCTACTCACGCTCATAATGTTAACAGGATTCAGGTTAACGAGTGGAACTTGGACATGGGCAAATACGTATCAAAATATTGCTTGAAAAAATGTATGTATGAATCTTATAATCTCAAAGCTAATAATTTATAAATTTGTAGCTAAATAAATAAATAAAAGGCTTTGTTTTCTCAGTGTCTTAAGTTTCTGAGCACCTCTTGTTGGATGATAACATTCCACGTCGCCATGTATGCAAATCTTCTTCTGATTTTTAAACGCTCACACTTTTTAATCAACTTAATCACTTTTAAAAAGTTTATGAGTCATAAGATTGTGAGTTTTTTTTAGTCTTTCGACAGTTTACATTTTGACATAATATATTCACTAAATTCCGATTTCTGAACATCTTTATATATTATATTATATTTCTATGGCTTATAAGTATCATCTTAATAGACTGAACTTTTTCCTCTAAATATCTTAAATCCTTAGTGCAATTACTATCCATTCTATTTTTCATATCTATTGTGTTGCCCAGTAAATATTTCCTTTAGGAAGTGGAGGTATACTAATAATAAAGGTATAAGACCATTTTTGTATACAACAAACTATAATTGTATTTTTCTATGCAAGTTTACTGCATGGCATTCCCGGAAGAGATTGGTTATGTATATTTGCAACTTCAATCATAACAATGAATTTTGCACTCTCGTTAAAAGTGCCAAGATACATAATCGAAAATTATACTCTTTAAAAGCATAAACAAGTTACTTAACTTGTATTCAAAAAATATACTTATGTAAACCATTTCTTTTGCCAAGACCAACCATCGTCGTCGTCATCGTCTTGAGTCTTCATATTATAATACCTACTTCACACGATCACCTTAACACACAAAGCCGATCAGGCACATCATTGGAACGAGAACAAACCATTGACAAATGACCATAGCCCCATTGAAATATTTTATAATTCTATGCAACATCTAATGGAATAAAAAGAAAGGGCCGAAGCTTATACCTATAGAACCTATATACAGTGAATCATCTCACAAACAGCGGGCCACAAAAAAAGCAATTCATGTCCAATGTCGGAACACGACGACCATCTGTCAAGTGGTGCTAATGCGATCGTTTGTTCCACCTTTTATATTTGTGGTTTTTTATCTTCTTCAGCGTCAGCGTCGGAGATGACTACGACGACGACGACGAGACAGAGAGTCACGCAGGAACGTGCACTAGCCTAAGGCTCTTCCGTCCATATAATAAAACCAAACCAAACCAACTCTACTCTGGATTGCGGCACCAAAGGAAGTCATCGCGCTAAATTGTGATGGAGTGAAGGCATTTGCATTGCTATTTATTAGAACAACCATGTCGCGCTGGTTGGTTAGCTGGCTGGTTGTCCGATCTGCTTTGGATGGCGAGCTATACGAGCGAGAGAGTAAGTATTTATTGGTGCTGTGACTGGCGCGATAAGCTCCTTATAGCACACAAGTGCAACTGGAAATGGATACTTCTTTGAAAGGAAAACAACAAATGGCCATTGGACAAAACGGTGTACAACATGCGTGAGGAGATTATGCAAATTAATTGTTGCAAGGCTGCCAATTTCTGGTTCTCTAGCATATAGATCATGATCTGTGAGAGAGAGGATCACATGGGGATCATATAAGAGTTCGAGGATTATCGACTGCCGGCCACATATTGCTGGCAGGCTGATAGTCCTCGCCACAATCAATCATGGGCTTGTTGTGGTTGTGTTGAATGACATCACCAGGTGGCGGTAGAGTCGGGTTTTTATGATAGAGAGATCTCCTTGGCATCTCATGGTACCGCTTTAGGTCACATTTGGCATTATATAGAATGGACTGGACATACTCGATGAGCGAGGTTCGATGATGACGATGACGACGAGATGGTGCAGGGGTATATTGCATTGAAAACAGTTTTGAATTATGAAGTTGTTTGTGGCATCGTTAGTTGAGTGGTGGTAGACTGGCACACTTTACAGTGAATATATGCACTTATAGTTCCGTCGAAATCCACTGCGGACTGTGGAGCGGTACAACGGCGATGGTTGATCGGTGTGAATATCATTTGACTGCATCTGTGCACGCTGCTGCTGCTGGGCCCCAGAAAAAAAGTGGTAATTTATGAAGTATGCAACGGATTTATGGCTCGTGGTGTTTTATTGTTTTCGCAGTTAGTTTGGTTATCGACATTTTTCGATCACTCCTGACCAGGTTAAGAGTGTTGTGGCCTTAGAAAAATTCGAAAGGAGGAAACCTACCAACACCTTGGTCTAAACGATCAGCATCGCAGGGTATACCTACTATATAAGTTGGGGCCGTCGTTGTCGAAAGAAAATATACCTAGGTGGGTATACATTTTTTTATGTTGTTGTTTTGTTTTCTTCTATATCGACTTAAGAAATATGAGTTTCTGTTCGCAGGTGAGGGATGTCGCATAATAAATCAAATGGTGGTGTCATATTAGACTCCACAGTGGTACATTAATGGCCTGTTAATGCGATTTCGGTAGTTGTCAGAGGAGTTGTTGTATGAAACATTTATTAGAAGGGGATTAGTCGGGGCTCTATATAAAAATAAAACTGGGCCTGTTTTGGGAAAACACTTTAACTGAAAAAAAACTTTGTTTGTAATTTTTTTTAAACAATATTCAAATTGGGATGTGGTTAAGGACCAGCTTTTCAGTATTGAGTTAAGTCTTTGTTTAAATACAGTTGGGTAACCCTGAATATGTAGTAATTTTTAATTTATCAGATAATTGTAGGAGCATTTAATTTAAAATCAATTTAACAAAAATGTTAAAATTTACATTTAAAAAAGGATTTTTTTATATCTGAATATTAAGGCCTTCTGCACACGAAACGTCTCTTCATGGATGCGTGCTATGATTCTTTGTTTGTGGCTTCTGTGCAGATTGTGTGTAGCTTGCGTGTGTTTCCACAGATAACTGCACAAGAGGCGTAAGCTGCACTTTTTCGTCGAATCACACAAGCTGCAAATCGCCGGGCGTACAGCACTAATTAGTCGCTAGGCGTAAAGTTTGAAGTAAATTAACTTAACATTTTGGTGAAATGTTTTCCATTGTTTGTTATTTTTGCTGTTAAAATAATTGTAATTTCGATAATGATCTGGAATATTTGTTTGATTTGAATGATGATATTGACGAAAATCTACCCGTAAATACCCAAACCATGGCACTGTATACTGATGGAAAGAATAAATATCAAAAACTGAATCGGGTGAGGCCAATCCCACATGGAATTATTTGTCTCGCTTGATTAGGTTAGATTTTTCTATATTTCATCTATGAACTGCCCTGAGAAGGGGCACCCCTGTTTAATTCCAAAATCAGCTTTAAATCCCAATCAGAAACATCTCTTAATTTCATGCGAAATTAAATAATTTTATGAACTTTATTGCTTGAAGCTCAAAACGCCTGTAAAATGATACTGTCAAACAGTGTTGTTTCGAAGATTTCTTTCTTTTGGTGTAGGTAGGTATTTTATTAAAGATTTGACTATTTACTTGTTGGTTAGATTTATTATGAACCATAATACAAAGCTTTTATACTCACTCAGCTCTGTTGAAATCATATCTCAGCTTCTGTTGGGCGCCATTTTCTATACCTAGGTACTTCTAATTCTCATTTGAAACGTTTAAATTCCACCCTTTGGACTTAACCCTTTCCCCTCCAATATATCCATAAGGTGGTAGATATTTTTGTGCATGCATACATGTCATAAAACCTGCATTAAGTTTTTGAATAAAATTCCGTAAACTTTTTTGTTCTTGTTGTTGTTGTATTATTGGTTGATATACCTACCTACCTACGTCGCAGTCGATAACATTTCCAATTCTTTACAACTTTAATCTTAGCCCACATGGTGGAACATGCCGCCTGCCTGCCTGCCTGCCTACATCTGTATGCAAGTGCATGTGCATTGAACCGTAAGTAACCCAACCAGCAAAAAAAACTTTAATTTTGTATAAAGTGCAACTCTGAGCAACACAACCTAAACCTATCCTATCCAATGCAATGCAATGGAACTCTCCATTTCCATGTCAAATCTCAAATCCGTAAGCTGATTGCATGCAGTTGCAGTATTGCATGCAAAATGTACTAAGTAGTAAGTAAAATATCTTTCTACTCTGTGTAGCTTCGCCGCTATATACGAAAATACGAACGAGTATGCAATTCCTATGGCTTACTATATGGCTATTAGGAGACGAAGCGAGTGCATTATTAAAGTCTCCACTCTCTCCAGTCTCTACTTGTATAATGCAACTCCACTCCACATAAATTCTAAGCCCACAGACATTAAAAATGCACCCAATGTCTATTGGTATTGGTTATTCATTTCTATGACGAGACGATATGATAAGAAAAAAAAACAACAGTAAATAGCAAACATAAAGAAACAAAAAAAAAAAATAAAAAATAAAACAACAAACACCGGCTTTTATTGTTTGCAGATTGTTGTGTGTGGTTGTGGCTTGTGGATGGCGACGACGGAGTGTTGCCTTTGCCTTCATGCCTGGCCTCGTGCCTTTGCGAGTTCTCTGCTTCTGCTTTAGTATGACACTGCTGCACGCTAGGGTTCGACGACGACAACAACGAGGTTTGTTTTCTGTATGATGGTTAAGTTTGCTTTTGCTTGATTGACTCGATCGTAGACAACAACAACAACGAGAACGAGAAGAGCTACAACTACAACTTTAGGCCGCTGCTTCGCTCCATTCCATGGCAGCGAGCGACCAACAGGAATGAGGCAAATGCTTTATTATGAATTTTATGTTGCCGCAGTCTTTAAGTTGCTTTTCAACGGATTTGTTGATGTAATAGAGCCGCGCGCAATTTCGCGAAATTTAAATAATATTGTGAACAGAGGATTGTTTTTTTTTGTTTTGCAAATTTAACAACAGAAACCCAAACGACTACGACTAGAAGTCTCTTTTGTATCTTCAAAGTTTCTTGTTTTTTTTATATTTCGGTTTAATTTTAGTTCCTTTATTTTGTATTCTGTTGTTTTTGTTGCAGATACGCGAATTGAATTTCCTTATTGGTTGTGCTGCTGCGGCACAAAGTTCTGCAATTCCTCGTGCGTTTTTTTTTTGTTTGTTTGTTGTGTGTTGCTGTTGTCTTCGTTGTCGCGGCGATCTTAGCTGGTTGTTTGCTCGTATCGTATCGAATCATATCGTAGGTATTCCTAGTGAGTGTATGGTGCGCGCGGTCTTTATGGCTAACTAGCAACGGAAAGAATAATCGAATTCTTGGTGCTTTGCCGGTTCTGGTTTCTACATTCGACGACGATACTTAGTATGTTTTTTTTTTCATAATATAATCTTCGAAATATACAAACTAACAAATTAGGTTTATTGTGAAGTTCAAGGTTTTATATTTTTTGTTCGTTAGAGTGCAATATAATAAAAAAATTATCTAAATATTTCTACCTGTTTAAAAAATCACGGAAATAAAAAGTGTCTTTAAAGAAAAAAAGAAGAAAAAAAGTGATCTCTCCACACTTTAGACAAGATCTAGATTGAGAGTCGTCCGTCTTCTCGATCAAGTGCTATGTCATAATCACCACCACTTTGGATACATTTTAATCTTAAATCAGAAGCAGCAGCTCGCAATAGAGACAAACTAACTGACAACAAAGGATTAAGTCACCACCACCGCATATATACGTATTTATCTAATGGATACCTAACATTGATTGTGTTCTTTGTGTATAGTTTTTTGATTATTTCTAAAATACGAGTAGGTACCTACATAATACATATTTTGTATATACCTACCTACGTTTCTTCTTTTTTCGGGTTTTATGATCATTTTTTCTCGTTTTTTTTTGTTTTTTGTTTTTGTATTCTTTTATTAAGTGTGCAAGATTTTTTTTTAGTTGTGTCTAGTTTGAAGTAATATTTATGATGTAGTGACCCCTTTGTAGTTACAATCTGATTGACTTGATGTTCTCTTTATTTTTGGGACTAAATTGGTTTTATTTGAATTTGACAGTTAAGGTCGAAATTCGACAGGTTTAATAATTTTGTAATAAGTTTATACCTACTTAAGTAGGTACGAACCAACATATCTAGTTAAAATTTTTAAAAACAGTGTGAAAGAGAAATCAAGAATTATTTTTCACAAAAATAATGCGGAAAGGGTTTAAAACTGCAGCATAAAGAACATTATTGTAGAACTATAACTGTCGGAGGGACAATGACAACAAAAGTAAATGCAGTAACTACTACATACCTACCAGTTATGGAAGTTCTTGTAAGAATTGTTAAAAACGTATTTATTTAGTAGTATAATAAACCACCTTTTATAGACCCTTTCTCTGCATTTAAAGTAAATCCATCATAATAATAATATATGTACATATTGTACCTATTGTACGCTAGGTTTGCACTTTATTTTGAAAGACATATTTTGACAATACAGGATGATGAATTAAAATTAAAAAAAAAAGAATTGCTTTTTTTGGGTAGACTAGACAGTCACCACGTATCTTATCAAAATAAGTCGAAATATGTATACCGTTACTTTTCTTAGGATTTTTGTCACACAAAGACAATTTCGATTTTCAATTGCAATAACATAACCTACATACATACAGTGAGTGATCAAATTATTACGGCCACCATAAAAAAAATTTTATTTTCTGCAGGATTTGGTTCGAAAAAAGGCATTTAATAACTTACTTTAATTCTTTAATTATGTAGTGAATTTTATTATTTTTTGCTTAATATATTATTTTTACTCCGAAACTATATTTTAACGAATAAACTTTAAGGGCCAGTTTCACAGTGAAGTAAGTGACACTTAAGTGCCAAACATGGAAAACTAATTCCCAATATCACAGTGTAATCTTATCGGAATAAGTAATACTTAAGTCTCCCATGTTGGCCACTTAAGTTCCACTTACTCAGGTAGTAAAACTGCGGCTAAAGTGCCCAAATGTCAAGATTAAGTGGAACTTATTTTGTTAAGTGTGCACTGTGAAACTGGCCCTAAACCTTTTGAACCTTTTCACAAGGCTAAAAAAGTGACTGCCTTTTTGGTGGAGAAGAGTGTGAACGTATTGGAATGGCCAGGAAACTCTCCAGACTTGAATCCCACAGAAAATCTTTGGGAGCTCACGAAGAGAGAAATAGGAAGAGAAAACATTATAAATAAGAAGGCATTAATAGAAGGCCTCATTGAAGTATGGCACAGAAGTGAAAATATAAAAAATAATTGCTTCAAATGCATTCAAAGTATGCCAAACGAGTTGAGGCTGTTATAGCCGCCATTGTTTTTAAACTTTATTTGATACAAAACGTTTTTTTTTCAATAGCTTCTAAATATGTTCTTACATTAAAAAAAAACCGTTGGCTCAAAAAACCGCGTAGAGAATTTTCAATGCGTTTTAATCCAGAGAAACTACAGAAAAACTACATTCTCCTGTTGCATTGTGATATTTACGAATAAGAATATTATCAATGTGGTGTTAATATTCAGGACTGAGGACGATAGGTAAAAATTACGACCACGAGCACCTAGCTGAGAGATCCAATAAGCGCAAGAGTGCTGAAAATAAGCATCAACATTTGGTTGAGGAAAAAGACATAGTTATAAATAAAAATATTAAATATTATTTACATAGGTAACAAATTAAAACAAGCCACAGAGTATTGTTCAGAACGAAATAAAGGCAAAGAAAAAGTAAAAAATTATGGTGGGAATAAAGTGTTTATAAATGAGTGTTTAACAATGAAAAATGAAAATATTTCGTTCATCTTTCCGAGCTGTTTATCTTATGAACCGTTCTCTGTAACCATTCTACTTTTATTGGATGTGACCATTCATGAGACTTTGTCTGATCTGTCTTTATGATATAAGACCTTTAAAGAATGTCTTTATCTGCTCATGAAACCAGACCTCATCCTTAGAGTTAATTCAGCGGATTTGGGTTATGGTTGCTGTATACTGTTCCTATTGGAATTCATACTGGAGCCACTGCGTCGAGTTGAGGAAAAAGATCAAGTCTTAGCTCAGAAACATATTTGAGGTCAATTAAAATATGCCTTATACCAAATATTTTATTTTTTTATGTTTTTTGAGAACAGTAAGTGAAAACTCTCTTAAATTCCCTGTCCGTGAATATGTGTGAGTTTTTGATACAATAACAAATTGGCGCCGGTAGCTCAAAAAGATGAAAAACACCCGATTTGCCTTCTTTTAAATGCTTATTCAAATTAAAGCTAGAATAACAGGCTTGTACCAGCTGCAAAAAAATTTCAAAACCGTTCAAAATTTCATACTAAAAAATCACAAAATCCATATCAGTGTCATGGTGTTGGTGCCGTTCCATTTTAAATGCATTGGGCAAACTAACACATGCTCACCCTTATGGAGGAAATATCTCAGTGGAGTTTGTAGGGTGAAAGAGAAAAAGCCCCTGAAGTCGGTTCTTTAGATAATATGGGTAGGTACTCCTTGACTAGTATTATGTATTTTTTTATTAAGGAAATTAAAAAAAAAAAACTATTGAAAATACAGTATTTTGCCGTACAGAATTTTACAAAACAGAATTTTGCAAGTCAGTATTTTGACTATACAGCATTTTGACGTACAGAATTTTGTATTTACGGTATAATGAAATATAGAATTATGGTTGAAATTTTGCGATTTTTTGGCCACACAGAATTTTGTCATACAGAATTTTGAAAAACAGTATCCCCGCTCCCTAATTTTTTTTCACGCATTATCTATCACCAAAATTCGTCGAAAAAGAATGATAAATAATTCTGTTATCGTCTTTTATTTTGGAAATTGTATAGGTACGACTTTAAATGGAAATTTCTATCTAAAAAAAAGGGCGGTAACTCTACATACTATTCTTTCATATTTGAGTCCATTTAAAATAAACACTATACGACAACCCTTTGAGAGCTTTAATGAAGGACAGATTTATGCAATCCACTGTAGCCAAAATGAGAGGCAAACGTCCTATCTTGCCTACACTACAAAAAAGTCCCAAAAAAAAGCCGCTAAGTTTCGCTCTTTAAAGATCTTCAGTTGTATTAATTGGATTGTCCAGACTTTGGAGAAAATGACAGTTCATAATTTTCTATTAAAAAAAAATGAATTTAAGTCATAATACTCTTGATTTTATGAAGGTTTTTTTAATAATACAAATTCTATATACTATTTAAATAAATCAGCCAAATAGTAGTATTTTTGTTTTTTGAAAATTCGCTATTTTTAACTCACCACCAGAGGCATAGAAAAAAACTTTCCAGACTTGTGTGTTCGATAACCTCAGGAGGCCTGCAGACTATAATTCCTCGTTCTCATATTTTAGTTATAGGCACATCCACTCACAAAAAGAACTGTCCACTATATAAGTAAAATTGATATTTGTAGCAGATTATTGTGCGAAGTCTCCACTCTCTTTTTTGCAAAGAATAAATTAATTGTCCAGACCATTTATTTTTTGACATATGAGATATGTATAATTGTGTTTTATTCTGTTTGTTTTTGTAGATGGCTATTGGAGATTATTTTCTTTTTAATTGTTAAAACTCTTCGGGGATACTTTTTCGTTGTGTTTTCGCAAGCCTGTGATCTCCAACATGATATGATAGCAAAATTATCATATCATGTTGGAGATCACAGACAATTTTAATTACCAACGTATGTACTATAGGCTTATAACGGGTGTAGTAGTCGTGAATTTTATTTGTTTTGTTTTGTTTGACTATGTACTAATAATTAAAAAAAAACAACCCAAAATAAGTAATTTTTCGAGAAATTCGTAATATTATAAATTAAAAGGTACGTCAGAAAAATGAGATCTTATAGATTTCGCTCCGTTAAAAAAAGAGCAAGCAATCCAAAATTTGTTTTGCTCGGAGTTTTGACAGCAAAATTGATAAATTTTGCTGGGAAATCCTGTTCATGTAACTGAGATTGCTGAAATCTCCGAATCTCATTTTCCTGAACATTCCTAGTAAATCTTTCATAAAACCGGCAAGTTTACAAAATTTGCCCAAATGAAACAAAATAAGTAGGTACATATTTTAGGCCCAGTTTCACAGTCGGAGTAAGCAGCACTTAAGTAGCCAATACTGGAGACAATTACCTAAATAAGTGACACTTAAGGCTCCTATAGGTATTGCCCACTTAAGAGTCACACTTACTCAGACTGTGGAATTGAGCCTAAAGTGGCATAATGGGGAACTTAAGTGCCACTTATTCCGTAGTAAAGTGTGTACTGTGAAACTGGCCCTAAAGTTCTATACGCGTAAATGATTAATGTGTCGGCTTCGTTCAAGACAAAAAGATATCATTTTAACAAAACCCTTTGAAAGAAATCCTCAAAACCTACATTAAGATGAATGTGAAATAGAATATAGATCATTAAATATACTCACAAGAAGACACGACATGGTCGTCGCGCTTTACTTTTATTCTAATCAAAGATTAGATTTAACCGTATGTATATCTAAGAGCTTAATTTTAAAAGCCTTTAAATGATTTACAGCTTGTATTGTCATTATGCTTAATTTAAAAAATTCTCTGCTGATTAAATGACCCCATAATTCTTTTTAAATCTTCAAATAAAAAAAAGATATACCTATATCAAGACATAAATCCTGCGATTAACCAAAATGTCACCTCCATTCGGAATTTTCATTTTTTACAACAGTGCCAGTGCAGTCCGCAGTGTAGTGCAATACCACAACATCCAGTATCGCAATATTATTCTGGGCGTGTCTATTAAAAACTTGCGCCTCATTAAGATTCCATTCAACCTTGCTGTCGATGATTTTTATAAATCCCTTGTTGCACCGTTGGACGTCGTCGACTTCGGCGTCGCGGTCGTCGGCGCGCGGCTACATATTATATGCACCAGTATTTGAGGTTAGTTTTTTATGTCCACTGTCAACGTCGAACAAAAGTCATTAAAACAACATTTTTTTTTATTTAATTTATCACCTGAACTTCGTTTCGGTCGGTTCAATTAACTTGCTAAGTAATTTGCAAGCCAATCTTGTTAGTGGTGAATATTTCCTTAAAGCAGGTCATCTGGTCGTGTGTTGGTCGGTCAGAATTTTTTTGTTTATCTGTCTGTTGAGTTTTAATTGGAATTCGAAGACGTAGAGAGAGAGAGAGAAATTGGGCCTGGGTGTGAATGAATGATTAACAAGCAAGCAATGATTAACTTGCTTTAAGACAGGTGGGAGTTTTGGACAAATTAGAAAGTTCGGTGTCTTGCTTTGTCAAAAGAGAAGTCAATCAATGCCCGATCGCGGTTTATTGAGTTAAATCTAATGGATCGATGATGGGATGTCAAAAATAGTAAAAAATAATATAAATACAAAAAAAAAAAACATACCAAACGTTAAGTGATCGGCAAACATCAGCGCACTCAACGAAGTCAATTCCAAGAAATCAAAGATCACCCAGTTAGGTACTGGTACCATAATAAATATGACCGTTCGTTCATTGGTGCTCCGCTGAAGCTGATGTCCACAAACCGATCGATCGTTTATGCAAATTTCTTTTGTATTTTTGATTCGATCATTGGGCTCGGATGAAAAGAGATTTTTTATTTCGAAAATCATTAAGGGGGAGAGCTGGGGGAGGGAGAGAGAGAAGTAAGTGACTTCCATTATATATCAGTGATGTGTGGGCGTTTATTGCCTTGTCGCTTACTAAACTACTCTGAACGGTTTCAATTTTTCTGAATAAATTTACACGAATTGTGAGAATTTGATATGCAACACTGGTCATGCTGATCGAGTTGTCATTGATCTGTAGGTACTCAGTTATTTTCAGTTATACAAGTCTGTATAAATTTTAGTCTAAAATACGCCGAACAGTTACACATGTACGATGATTTGTTCCGCCATTTTGGTGCCTTTTTTTTTTTTTCTTTTTTCCTGCCATGACAAGTGTAATGTTGTGACATAATTTGATGACTAAAAAAAAAGTCTTTGGCTTTGGTATTGATCATGGTTATATTTAAGACTTGCTGAAGCACATTATATGTTTCTTTTTGTTTGTTTTGTTAAACAAAATAACAATAAAAAATGCAAAACTTGTTTTAGTTTAGCTTTGTAGATATCTACATATTTTTTTTTTTAGTTCTTCCATTTATAGGTCGAATTAACAATATTGTAAAAAAAGCTGTGGTAAATTGTGGTGTGAATATCGACAACAAAAATGGAAATCAAAAGTGTTTGTTGAATGTGGTTTGTTGTGTTACCACAATCAGCGTGTTAAATCTAGCATATCTAATGAGAAATGTGTCATTTAAGATTGTTTTTTTTATTTAAATTTGAATTGTGGAGATGATTTTTTTTTACAAAAAAAAAAACGTCAAAGTGTCGGTAGATTTAATCGGGTTTAAGTGGAATTTAAAACTAGCATATGGAAATAGAAAGTGTTTTTTTATTGTAGCATAACCACCCACTAATAACTTTTAATTTTGGATGAGGTTTTAATTTGATATTTGGAATGTTGGGTCAGAATCCTATCCCATCATTAGCCTAACTGCTTAGATCTGTGAAGCCATAATCTTATTTTCTATCTGGGAGTGCTTGGTGGATGGTTTGTTTTTGGTTTTGGAAAGTATAGCTATAGGTATGAAGAAATTTTGTAGACTTAGGTTATACAAATGATTCTTTTTATGTAGGTCAAACATTTAGCCCAGGAAAACTAAATAAAATAAAGATTAAACTTTGAAAAAAATTCGATCAAGCTGAACCTTGTTGGAGAGATTTATTTTAAGAAATTTTTAAATGTTCATATTAGCCGCGTTATAAATATTAAATATTTATGGAGTTCAATTCAGCACTCACCCCGAACGTTTTGCTTCAAATTGCATGCGGATTTATTTTTACTTGACAGTCTTAAAGCCTAATACGCAGTTGAAGAAAAACGAAATTATTCTGTGGTCTCCAAATCTATAGCGAAAACTTAAAAGAAAAGACTTCGAAAGAATATTAATGGAGAGTGTTATCAGATGATATGCGAAAGGAAATTTGTCTGTGGTCTCGAACACGATAGAAATATGCTAAAAGAAACCACAGCGAAAAAATATCCATAAAAGTGTCACCAATTGCAAAATAAAAACTAAAAAAGCAGGAAATCACAGAAACCTAAGTATGATGTCATCACTATTTTTCCGCACACAATTAATGCGGTTCATGCAAATAAAAATTATACTTCTCCAAATAATCTGCTTCAATAAATAATTTCACTCGGTGGCGTAGGTACTGCCAAATAAAAATGAGAACGAAAATTTTCGTTTATAATTTTTTTTTAAAGATTTTTAAGAAAATGTACCCAAACTTTTATAATATCACCAGTTGGTTTTAATGTGCTTTTTTTTCTCATCACCGCGGTGTAAGAAACTTGGTACTGGGAGCCATTTTTTTTTTCAAAACATTGGTAGGTAGTTAGTTTTGCAAAAATTTATAACAAACTAAGTATACCACGGCACGGCTTTACACGGAATTTTTCATCAATTTAAGGTACTGGTAGGTACTGGGAGTACTTTCTTTAAAAATCTTTATAGTTTTTCAGCAATTATAATAAATAAAATAGCTGGTCCGCCAGACTTCACACGAAATACTTCATCAACTTAAGCATTTTCATAAGAGAAAATAAAATTTATAGGAACTTCTTTGGCACGCTTCCATAATTTCGCTACACAATATAGCAGTGTGAGAGCCTCATAATGCCATCTGTTGGCGATTCCATTTTCTGGAGAGCAAAATAAGCCGATTCCGTAGTGTTTTTCATTCCTTGGAATCAAAATTTTCTCCTTCCCAAAACAAAATATCACCACCATCCATCCCTGAAAGTAAGCAACTTCAGGTTTTCAGAATTTTTCAACTTTTCCGTTCGAAATTTCGGCTGTGTGGTGTTTTTATCTGGTTCAATACGAATCCAACATAAAATCCCCCTGCAAATTGAATGATGTTTAGCCAAGTTATGCTGAACATCATTTAATGTACTTTATAATAGGAAATGCTGAACACATTTCATACAGGTTTTCAAAAAGCACAAGCAATGTGTGTGCCTTCAATTTGTTTTTGAGCAGTGTTGTATTCGTAAGTCAGAGGACTAATTCCGTAAAACGAAAATGATCAAACGATATCGTTTTGACAAGCTGTCCCTATCTTTCTCTTTAGAAGTGATAGAATGAGTATTGTCAAAACGATATCGTTCGATCGTTTTTGTTTTATGGAATTAAGCCCCTGTTTTTATTTTCTTTTTGAGATTTCGTCAGAATATTCGAACTTTTCGACAACATTCCCCGATCTATTTTTCGATTATTTGCTTTAGTACCTACCAATCCCTTTTAAAGATTTTTGAATAAATGTAGCTTATTGTAAATGTTAAATTTCCTTTTAGTTTTGAACTTATTTTCTGTCACAAAAGAAAATATTTCTTCTTTTTTCTTCAATCTTAACCAATTTTATAATTCTTTACTTAATAGGTAAAGTGGCTTAAGTCGACTTAAACAAAATACGTTTTTGCTTATTAGCAATAAATCTCAACTGATTTCCTAAATTAAATAGCTTTCCCGAGAAGTTCTAAAAATCGATCTGAGCCACTTTACCTTTTAAGTAAAGAATTATCTCTTCTGCATTCCTTCTAATTATCTATATGTACATATAGGAACCTAAAATATCATTAATGAATTAATTGTACCTATCCATTATTATTAAATCAGATTTGTGAAAAAAGTTGAAGCAATTCAATTTGTGTGTCGTGTGAATCCGAAAGAATAAAATAATATACAATAGAATTGTTTAAATTAGAAAATTACTAAATCAATCATTTCTAAGTACTTAGGTCTTGCGTCAACCTTCTGAAATATCAAAATGTATACATTATTCATTGTTTTCCATGAACATTATACCTCTTTACTATAAAACCTCTGATGTGATAACATTGTACCTACCTATTGTTATCAGGGTTTCTTTTTTTTAATTATTTTTTGTTCGCTCAATAAACCTACCTCAATTTAAAAATTGTTTACTCAAAGGCCTTCTGAATGCACTGATAAGACTTTTCATTCACATACATGTACAGATACATTCATACTTATTTACAATAAACGAGCGGGTAGAAAGAAACACCTTCTAAAATGAAAATAAGTAAACTAAGAAAAAGAAAATGAATTGTAAGATGATAAAAATGTTGGTATTAAGTAAACATGAAGATGATAAGGAATAATATAATAAATATAATAGTTAAGAGGAGGATTCGTTACTGCCCTGCGCACCAAAACAGCACCCGCACCAGCAATCAGCAGCATATGTTATTTGAGTCGTTTTTTGTGTTTTTTGTTTTTTATCACAATCACAAGTTCGGTTTATGGTTGATGGTCGGACGATGACGCATTGATACGAAGGATTGTACAAGCAATATGATGGTCACTGCTGTCGTAAGTGCAATGATAGTAGATACTACCTAGGTAGGTAGGTTACGTATCAATTTACTATTTTGCTCCTATTATAGAGTACTTATCTACTGGTATAGGTACCTAATGCTAGAATCCATCTATTTTTTTTTTTTTTTGATTATCCAGTTTTTCAGCTTCTAAAAACTATCCGTGAGCGTTTACCAAATTCCGCGTTATCTGCTTTAAAGGATTCTATTCAGTCAAAGAAATTAACATACATATTTGTTAATTTTGTGAAAACAACATCACAACGAACGATGAGAGAATCTGGCAAATATTTTTTGTTTTTTTAATACAATATTTAATAATAAAAATAAAACGTAAAAATTTTTTTTATTTATATTTTATTTAAAAAAAAAACTTTATTACACAACTTTTTAATTTTTAATTAAAAGACGCGTTTCGGAGTGTCGGTTGCATCCTCGGTCGTTACTCTTTTTGTTTTGATGTTAATGTGGCAGTCAAATCCAAGATCATCGGTCTCGAGCTGTGTTTTTCTTCTTTTTTTAGCCCGGTTCACAATGCGATGTGAAAACGAGACAACACACAGTGGGTTCACATCGAGTTTGGCGTCTCAAAAAATTGTATAACTTTTTTTTCTCTTGGAATAATTAAGTCAAATTTGGAACATATTATCTTTGATGTATTTTTCGTTTTTAATTTTAGTTTTGAGTTTGAAAATTTCTTTTTTAAAAACTGTTTTCTAAAATAATTGAATTCGAAAACGAAATTATTAGATGAATTTCTGGCTTAAAAAAAAAGTATAACATGAAATTGTTAGTTTTGTAGTTGATTTTAAATATTTTTTTCTAATTTAAGTTGAATTTTTAGAAAATTGCCCCTGCCTCCTAAACGGGGGAAATAGACCCCCCTTCTATTTAATTTTGTTCTTGTCTTTTCATGCCTTATTGTGAATCGGGCTTTAGTCTATGTAAATTAACTCAAGTTAATTATTTTTTGCATTCCACTTGCGAGTAACTGTCAGTAAAAAAATCCCAATTTCGAGAGTAAAAAGTCATCTATCCGCGAGCAACTCTCAGAGTTTTTACTCTCAAGTAGATACTCACCTAATTTGATGACTTATCTCTGGATTTACTGAAAAGATATTTCTGACAGATCCCCGTATTAAAAACTTCGATTGTTAAAGGAGAATTGTCAAAATTCCGCACTTTGCTTTTGACAGATTTTTGACAACTAAAATTTATAGTTAATTTTCCACTGAGTTAAGTCGGGTTCTGTTTTTTTGGTTTACCCTGATTTAACTCAAAGTTAACTCAGCACTGACAAACAAGGTTTAAGTGCAACAGGCCCCGAGTATGAAAAAATAATAATAATGCGAATTATAAAATAATTAAGTGAAAAATCATAAAAATAAGGAAGGCAAACTAATGAGAAGTATATGCAATCCACTCGTGAATATTTTTATTTAATTTTATTTTTCTCAGAATTTTATTGAAAAATACAAATTTAAGATAAAAGTTGAAATCTTGCGCGCATTCAATCAAAATGCGAAATCAGAAATGCTTATATAAATTTTCAAAGTTATAAATTCGTGTATCGACAGATAAAGTGCAGAACCTAGTAAGTCGTTTTTGCATGTTTTTCAGAAATCAAAAAAACCTGTCAGATTTTGTATGATCTCTGCCTTTTTCTACAAAATGTTCAGAACAACAGTGTTACGCTGAAGTTGCCAAAAGGTGGCTATGATTTTTCCTATTATTTTTCATTAATATCTAATATTTTGGTTGAATTTTTCGTCTTACGAGGTCCTGCACTTTAACCGTCGATATGTACTTTTGTTGAAATCGAGATTTCATTAATCTTTAAAAAGTTACTATTTTTCTAAACAAAATTTCCGATCTTTTTTCAATTCAATTGAAATAAATACCTTCTATACGATCATCGACTACATTCTTCCTCTGCTCATCTTACATTCCATAGTCTAGTTCTTAAATAGCTCGTCAAAAATCTATCTAATTCTAAAAATGTCAAACCTCATTCTTTTGCTTAATCTTAACTCACCTCGCAACATTGAACCACTGCTAAACCAAAAGAATACAAAAAAAAAAAGATTTGCCATTTCCTTTCACCAGCTATATTATACGAGCAGTAGTAGTTGAACTGAACGATTCTATTCTGTGCCAAGACAAGCCAATCTGCAGGCAGCCAAGCTATTTTTATCTTCACATTTTTTTTTAAGAATGGCAGCAAATAAATAAAAGCAACAACACAGCGATTGGAAGAAAGAAGAATGCGCTAGAGTCCTATGCTAGCAACTTATATCCCGTGCGTTCCATAGTAATAGAAGACCACAAGACGTAAGAGGTTATCACAAAACCAGTAGCTTTGACGGAATTGTTTTTTTTTTTTTTTTTATCAAAAAGTGAAACCCTTTTTTTATTTCTGTTTTGTATTCTGCGTTTGGTAAAGCTGGCTCTGCGATCGCGAGGTTCTCTCCATTGTGTCTGACAAGCTGAAAAATAAATAACCCTATACTATAGTATATAGATCGTCTTCGCTCCAGCAGCGCAGCGCAGAGCTCTGCATGGACTCTGGAGTACAAAAGCAATTGATGGTTGTTTGATTAAACTTTGAGAGAGTCAGATCGAAAAGGGGGATAATCATTTCAGAACTTTGCGGCAAATTTAATTAACCAAAACTGATTAGATAATTCCAAGAGAGGTTGAGAAAATAATAAAAAAAAAACAGCTCATTTAAATAATTTTAAATCTGACTGGCAGGACTGATTGGTGGAAGGGAACTGAGAGAAAGTGAAAACCACTACCTATATACTTAATGTAACTATAAATTGCAGATCAAGTAAGTCAAATGCACAACTGGTCGCATATTTTTGCTCTTATTTTATTATTTTGTAAATGTTAGAATTTGAGCAGAAATAAATTGCACGAACTGGGTCGCAGGTTCTTCAAGTGGTTTTAGAATTTTAAAATTTATAACAAATGCTGAAAAACGGGGATTTGTGGTTGGCGAAAAATGTTTAAAAAAATGAAAGTTTTAAAGTGGCTAAAACATCTTCGAAAGCTAAAAGGATAAAACTCAGTGTTTAAGTGGCTAAAATAACTTCTTTAATATTTTGAACTCAAAAAAACAGAATTCTTCAACAAACATGCAATTTTTTTTTAAATAAAATTTCTTTGACATTTCTCAAAAAATAAATTGGTATGCGAATTTTAAGTAGGTAGGTACCTATTTAATAATTTACACTGAAACAAAACATTTACACTGAAAAAAGAATCATTTACCTATCCGTTTTCAAAATAATGAGTTTTTGAAAAACATTTTTTGGAAGATAGATTTTTTGTTTAGAAAATTTTGATAAATTGTTACTTTAAAAAATTACTTTGATAAAAATTGGTTAGTACCATTTTCAGTTAAAAATTCTGTTTATCTAGAAAAAAAAATATTTAAATCGTTAGAGCCGCATTCTTAGTAGTTGTATGGCAGGTCTCAATTACACCTCATAAACCCTAGAGAATTTCCGGAAAACCTAAAGTGAAAGCTTTAGGATTTTTGTTAAGCTGGTCATGACCCATAAAAGTAACTTCCCATTAAGTGCCCTTTGAAACTAAATACCCAAAGTTATTTTGTATAATAAGAAAATTCCCAATTCAAGATCTTCGAAGACCTTATCAGGGTGTTCAATATGCAATCAAGTGAAGGCTAAAAATGAGCCGTTTATTCTCGAGATATTCGAGACGAAAAACATTTTTCAGCAATGTTTAGTAGTTTCCAGTAGTTTTTCTCCTTTAAAAGAAAACTGCCACTGGATTTTTTTTTTAAACTGTACCTACGTATATCAGTTTATAAATATCACATTGTGTCCAAAATCAATATCATTGTTTGTTCTCAAGACATTCGATCCGACAAAAATATTTTTCAACAATTTTTACCATGTTTTTTGAATTAAAAAAAAACTGTGTTGATTTTTTTTAAATTCTTATCAATATTTAATTCATTGCGTCATTATGTAGGTATAGAATAAAATTAAGCCGAAGTCAATAGCATTTCTTGTTCTCGAGATATGCCGACGAATGACATTTTTCAGTTTTTTTTTTAAATTGCTGTAGTAAGAAATTCGCTAATTGAATTTTTTTGAAAACCTTTTCTGCACTTCATGACGTTATTATCTGCAAAATTAAATTTATTTGAAGTCGATATCTTTATTCGTTCTCGAGATACCGTGAGCGAAAGTAAAATATCACAACCATACGAACGTAGGTATACGTACACAGACACGAAAATAAAATATCACAACCATACGAACGTATACAAACTCAAACCGACATCTTTCTAAAATCCGTGTTTTTGGATTCTTGGGACCTCAAAACGTGGAGATATGTTTATAGATATGTCGAAATTTTTGGTTTGACAAATCATACCAATTACAATAACTTCCAATAGGAAGGTAAAAAGTCTCAGGCGAAGCGTAATTTTTCTGGACGACATTTACCGAAAGTTTTGTCATTTTAGGTGGTTTCGGCCCAAAACATTAAAAATAGGATAGTTGCATTTTTTTCACTTTAATATTTAGCAGCTTCTATAAAGAGCGTTCAAATTTGAAGTATCTTAAATTTTAAATAAAATACGTAAATTAATTTAAAATAATTTGAGTAAAATCTAGATTAATTTTTATCGTATACTTGAAACTTTGACCAAGGGCCAGTTTGTTCACAGTGGGTTAAATCTGCACCATGACTTTAACATGTTCTCACCGATCAAAATAGGCTGATTAGCGATTTCCATGATCATCATATCAACTCAAATTTTTGATTCCATGATAAAAATTTTGGTTAACATACGCACAATCGATGATATATGTATGTATATTGTATATAGGTACCCATGTTGCAATAATCCTTGATAAATTATGATCCGCTGTGAACAAACTGGCCCTTATTTGTATTTATTGCGTATACTTCAGTTGTTTGTGTTCTGATTTTACAGCTGCACGATAAAATAAAATTTTGTAGGCCCATTTTTGATTGAATATCTAAAGTTCTACTTTTTTTTACGGATCCTTACTTAACCTTACAATACAATATAAGGTTAATGTAGGGATTTATCAAAATACATATATGTATATGAATGAATCTGAAATAAAATGACGATCAAAAGAATTACGACAATTCTGTATCTATCAACCAAACTAAAGATCTGAATTATAATTTGCATAACGATGACAGAGAGACATAAATTGTGACCAGTTTATTACTTTGTTAGCATTAAGTTTGTTATTTCTAGCTTTTATTTTATTGTTGGGTTCTAGTTAAAGGTATATATACTTAGGGATAAGTTTTGTATTTGCGAAAACAAAATCAAGCAACAGAACTTAATAAATATGGCATTCTGAAGACAGAGAAACACGAAAAATCTTGTACTACCCGAAATTATTCTGCCTGAATGTCTGTCCGTTTACCTTACCACATTGAAAATATTTCTAAACTTCATTCTATGTTGTTTATCTAGTAAAAACACATAGCTTACATTTTTATTTTTTCAATCAGTACCTATGCTGGTACACAATTTTAATATTTTAACTTTTTAAAAAATAAAAGCCACTTTAGCGCATGCACAATCGACACAATTGTCCACATTATTATTCCTAAATCAATTTAGTGATGTTTGTGCTTGCAGATCACGACGATGATAGATTACTTTAGGAGTGGGAGACAACACTCACCAGACTGCGACGAACTGTCATTGTCATTTTGTAAAATAGAATGTTGTGGAATTAAAAAAAAAAAAAAAAAACATTAAATTCAAAGAAGCAATTCTGTGTTGGTGTTGCATTGATTTATGATGATTATTTACATCGTTGATTAAATTAGGTTCATTGCATATCGATTAAACTAACAAATTAAAAGTACAGAAATAATGAGATGCATGGTGGATAGTGTGTTGGAATTACAACAATTATATATTCAAATCGATTTGTATAGATATATACCTACATAGGCATGTAGCTTATAACTATATTATTAAAGAAGAATTGCTATGTACGACGTAACATGAATTGTTTGATCAGAAACGATTGTGACTCAAGTTTTTCATCAATTGTAGTTAGGTATATGTATTTTATAAAAAGTTTCAGTAAAATACCGTATTGGAACAAATTTGCGCGAAAATTTCAAAAGTACATGTACATATCGCACATGTAGTACAAAAGTGGAACAACTCAAAGAATAATATTTGAGTTAGAACCAATAACAGTACGGTAAAATTCCACCAGTCAATTGTATCCAATTCACATTAACCTATGTTCAATATTTTTTCTCAAGAAGGCACTAAAGACGTTTTGGTGTTTTCGAATTAGGTCGAACTTCCTTTAAAAAAATTACACATTTTATGTTGCAACTTAAATTTTCAAGCGAAAAAAAAAGATCAGTTAAAAAGAGTCTTATTTTTAGTTTTGTCACTTTAGACACAAATATAATTAAATGTAAGCTAAGATTTAATACAGTTTTTTGCCTTTTCTGAAAAACTATGATTTTTGACTTGTGTCACTTTTGTACCTATACTACATGTGCGATATGTACATTGTACAATGTACATATGTATGCATGTAGATACATATTTACATATTATGTAGCTTGTAGGTAAATGTATACTTGAAATAAGGTCATTTCAGAAATGAAAGTTTAGTTTACTCGTATAAATATGTTCACTTATATTCTCTTTTTTCGCAGAATAGACAACAAATTATAATATATTTTCCATGAAAGCTTCGTCATTATTGATCTTTTTTCCCAGAGTCCAATTGGCTATACCTCCCACGTTGAAGTTATTTTTCCAAGTTGCATTATCTTAAAAGTCAATTATAATTGAAATCTCTCTTACAGGCAGGGTTGTCGGAGGGAAAATCTGAGCCCGGAACGTTACAACTAGGGGCCTATGTATAGGCTAGTTTTGTGATTTGTATAATAAAGTTAAGTTCAGTTAACTCAATGGAGGGTATAGGTACATCTGCTTAAAAATTGCCCTGGAAAATAGGTGTTAAGTTTTTCATGAGTGGATGAGTTCTTTTCTAAAATCTTGAGATACTATACTTCTGATCTATGTACTTACATACATATGTACATATTATGTATATATGTAAATAGGTCTTTTGATGACCTAATATATACATTATAATTTAAAAAACAATATGCAATATTAGTTTTAAGAGTTAAATAAGGGTTTTTGTTCTTTTTGTTCGTAGCTTTCCCTTGAAGTATTAATATCAATTTCATTATACAACTTATTGTCATTATATTATGTTACTTTAAATTATAGTTGAAAAGGAAAATATTTATCCTAAATCTGTAACTTGTAACTACCAAATGTGAAAAGAAACTCTTTTATTGCTACTTAATAAATAAATAAATAAGTTAAGTTCAGTAAATTAAAATTTTTAGTAAATTTAAAGTTTGTTGATAAATTTCAATTTGTTGGTAAATTTCAAATTTGTTGGTAAATTTCAAATTTGTTGGTAAATTTCAAATTTTGGGTAAATTTAAAAGTTTTGATTAATTTTAAATTATTAGTAAATTTTAAATTTTTGGTAATTTTCAAATTTTTGGTAAACATTTTTGTTGAATCCATTTTTGAAAATTATAAAATACACGATTTTTTGTCGGCTTTCTATCATTTTAAGCAATAAATAATGTAATATATGTATAATGTAAAACATTATTTTGTTCGTTAGACTTTGAAGAGCAGTCAAATACATCCTGTTATAAATTGTGATAAAATTGACTGTTTATAAGTTCATGGACTTCCTTCGGTTGCTTATCACGATTCCGGCTTGATCTCCCCGCACCCCCGGACGTCTCCAATTTTTATGAAGATCTTTTGTACTATAACCCTATCGAAGATGAAGTTTGCCTTTGGTTTTTCGAACTCTATGTATGGTATTGTATGGCGCAGAAGACTTCACAGGTTGGAACGTTGATGTTGATTCTTTCTGGATGATACAGCCTTCTTAACCTTTCTAAATGTTTTTTTTTGCTCTTATCGCTGTACTGTGCGTTAAAATTCTTGTATCTTCTTTGCTGCACATCGTTCGTATACACAAATAGGGCCATACATCGTACGTAGGACTTTTCTTTCGAGTACTGCAAGGGAGCTTCCAATCAATTTGGCAGCGCAAGGATCCACGCCCCGGTATCTATGTACATATGTTGATAGTGATTGAATTCTGAATTTGCTTCCTTAGACAGCTTTTTCCTTAGCTCGTTTTGTCCTTTCATTCACGTCGATGACTTCAGCGAACCCAAGATGTCATATGCGGCCTTGAAATCAATGAAAAGTCAGTCAGGCTGTCGATAATAAATTCTTAGGCTATAGCAACACACTTGCGATTTCGGTCGCGCGACAATGGAACACATGAGTTTCAATCAAAGTTCCCAAAAAATCGCGACGCTTAAAAAACTGAAATTTGTATTTTGGCGATGCAATTTAAAATTAATAAAATGCAGTTATACGTCTGTGCACACACATGCTCTTTAAATTTCGAACACTAAAAAATCGTAGGCGCAACTAAAAATAAATATGCACGTAGTTGTGCTTTTCAATCGCTTGAATTTTAATCGTAAGAAATGAGACACTTGGTTTTATTTAAATGTGAAAGCACAAAATATATGCGACTGAAAAATCGCAGCGAAAAAAAATTTACAAGTTTATATTTACTGATCGTTCTTTTAGTCTAAAAATTACATAGATCAAATGGGAATAAGACAGCACGGACTTGGGATTTTAATAAAGTTTTGTAATATTATCTTCTATTTTTTCCGATGAATTGTCGCGCGAACGAAATCGCAAGTGCGTTCTAGCCTTATTATTTGTAAGTTGCTATTTATTTACAAAAAATGCGTGAATTCTCATTAAAAGATGAGTAGGTATATGTTGTATATCGTTGATAATCTTCTTATGTCATCATCACTCTCCATCCAGATTCCGCATACTTAAAGCTTGACCTTTCTGTCTACAATATAAGGTGTGCAAAAAAAAATTCGCAATTTTGTGGAATCATCAGTTATTCAATGACAGAGAACTCTACCACTCAACATTTGTGCTGCTTCCTACTTATTATGCAGTCCGCATAATTAAATAAAAATAAATCCCAGACTTCCTTTTGCGTTAAATATGAGCCGCTTGTCTATATAGACGCCGCGCCGCGCCGGCCGTGCAGAGACACATTGCGCTGCACAATCAGTCGCAACGACAACGATGACGACGAACGTTTTGAATGTTGATTTTGGTCAAAACAATGTTTGGATTGAAACCGTCTCTCTGTCAATTGAACAACTTACTCTTATAAAGTGATAAGGATAAACGTATACTCTAAATAAAATCCTCTTAGCAAACTATTTTCCTTAGGTTTATATTTTTTTTTTTATTTTCTTAATTTACTTTAACCATCATAGTTATCATTACGAGAAATATTTACTTAAGCCACTGTAGATAGCGTTAGCCTCTTTTTTTACTTGATTTTTTTTAAACAATCAAGATTACACGCCGCAACAGCACCGCATGGCAGATTAATCGCGCAGAGGTCCCGAATAAGGGCAACACGAATTAAAATTCATAAAAAAGCAATACAAAAAAAATAAATAAATAAAAAATAAAAAAAAATAAAGGAAGAAGTAGGAAGGAAAATAAATACAAAAGGAGCAAATAAAGTTGCGCGATAACAACGTTTTCAGCCTCAGCCTCAGCACGTAAAACGTATATCTTTTTGGTCGCGGCTCAGGCTCTCATACTCACGGATGGCCTGTCGAAATGTAAACGTCTCCTTAGGATTGTTTGTTGTCTGTCGACAGCTTCGACGAACGACGATGTCGTCGTCTTCGGTCGTTGTTGTCTTGTTATGGCCTATCAGGCTGTCTACAATGCTTTTCGGGACAAATTTGGCAATCGTGGCATATATTTTTTATTTTTGTTTTTGGGGATTTCCTTCCTTGATCGCGGACGCGTGGTCCCGTTCCGTTCGCCAAACTGAACTCACAAATCTCGGATGCACACCACAACAACATGGGAATGTTATCTTCATGTACATCGTTGGATGTTAAAGTTTGTCTGACTGTTTCTTGTCGAATTTCAATTAGATATGTATATATGTATGTAGGTACGATATAACATTCAGGAAAGAAATTCGAATACCAAGAGTCCCTCGACCTGGGCCATGTTGTGGAGGAGGGATTGATGAATTTTGTTGTCAGGCCGCAGGGAACAGATTGAATCTCGATCTTCGTATGGCTAATGTCAAGGTAGAAATTTATTGTGTCGAATGCGTTTCTGTTTTTTTTATATTTTTTTTTTTTTGTATTTTGCGAACAATAATATATGTTGTGGACATTTGAATGGAAAACGCGATCAATGTTCGATATCTTTTTTGGGGAGAAAATTAGCATAACACAATATAAATGACTTTAGAAAAACAGAAGCCAATCCTTTTGGTAAAATGTTTTTTGTGATGGATTACTTAGGTACCTACCTATTTATTTAAATAAAGAACCAAGGGAAATTGTAAAAAGCTGCCGAAATTAATTTTACTCGTATGTACATATATTATGTATTGAAATTAACAAGTTTTTTTTGACTCAGTTTGAGGTGCTTTAACCCATAGATACTTATTTTTATTAAGTTAAATCCTTATTCATGTACATTAATACGGTATATCACCTACTATGCTAAATCTATGAATATATGTAGGTACAAGGAACTTTTACATATTTCTTAAGGAGCTTCTTTGGAAAATGTTGCTATACTTATTCACTTGAATTTATATCTCCACACGCCATTCAAACAGTAGTATTGTTAAGTGTAAAAAATATGTTTTGTATCCAAAATCTCATATCCTGTAGATCCTTAAAAAAAATTTGTCTCTGTCTCCCTGCTCCTATCTCCGACAGTTTTTTCTAGGATGAATGGTCTAACAATAGGAATATTTCGCTACCACAATCCTTGGGTGATGTTTTATCATAAAAAAAATACAATAAGAAAATTCTTTTTGTTAAAAGATTTTTTTCTGATGGTTGTGGTATTAATGAAGTAGATACGTATAACAGAAATATATCCAAAATCTCATATCCTGTAGATATGAGAAGCGGAAATGCACTAAAAAGTTTTTTGTTTGTGTGTTTGGAAAAATAATAGATAGATATACATACTTCTTAAGTAATGAATGAGTGTCGCATAGTGTTTTTTATTCTCCTTTTGGAGAATAACTGTTACAAAGTAACAGTTCGTTGACTTCAATAGTCCTTAGCCATCAAAAAAAAATAAAAAAAAACGATTTTGTCCCGATAATGAAGAGAAATTATTTTTAAAAATAAATAACCTTATATTTTATGTTTTAATATTGATAGCCAAAGTGAAATATACGCATACAAACTAAATCAAGCTTTAAAGCTTAATTGATTTTATAAATCAATGTCGAAAGTGAAAAGAATATTTCAATTATTAATTATTGAAAGTAAATTTTTCAATTATTTATAAAACACATAAATTAAAATCATAAAAAATAAAAATAAAACTACAACAAATGCTGAAACAATATAAACGGATTACAACAAAATGGTCAACGCAGTTATGGATGCCATTGCGGTAAGTTGCTTATACGAGTTGATTTTTATATTTGTATGTTCTCCTGGTGAGTTTATCTGCAGCAATTTTTTTCTACAGATTTCTAAAATATAATATTTAGAGGTCGCGAACATCAATTTTATATGTGCCAAAATCAAAAACAGCCAAAAACTTGTGTTTCTTTAACAAATAAAATTGTACGTTGAATAACAAACGATTTTTCAATAATCAATTTATCATTCAGTTAACTGTCAGATGAATAAATAGGAACAGTTGTTTGCTTCGTATTAAAAATAACTACAAACTATCACCACTACTACGATCGTCAATTATTGAAATTTGGTAAATTAAAAATCAATTCAAAAAAACAATAATCAACTATTCAGCGATAATTATCAATTTTCTTATAATTCAAAACTGATTGATCATTTTCAATGAACAACTTTTATCAATTTGTTGTGTAATATCAATTTTCAGCTTTTATCAACTATCAATTGATAATTGACAATCGTAATAACGGGGCATCTGATATTTTAAATGACTGCCTATTGAAAAATTGCTCCTTCGACCTGTTTTAAATTAAAATAAAATATTTTCTGATCTAATTTTAGAAGAAACTTTTAATAAACGTTCTTTGTTGTTGTTGCTTACCGCCATATTATTCACTCTATACATCTAGATTAAAACATAAATCCGAATGTAAAGTATACAAATTCAATGTAAATACATCCGGATTTAAGTTTTAATCTGGATGTATCGAGTGAATAATATGGGCGTTAGCGTTTTATATAAATTTTAAACGTTTAAGCCAATACGTATCAATTTTTATTTTTAAAACGTTTTTCTTGGAAACGGGTCGTTATTCTGTATTCCAAAATTCTGTTTAAACATAATTCTGTAAATCCCATCAAAACAATTTTTATTTTATAGTTTGCAGAATTTTGAAATACAGAATTTTGGAGTACAGAATTCTGAAATCCAGAATTATGGTTTTATAGAATTTTGAAAAAAATGTTTTGGATTTTCAGAATTTTGGAATACCTACGTAGAACTTTAGAATTAGATTAACATAATTTTTAAAGAAATAATTTTGGAATACAGAATTTTTGAAACCGAATTTTGTTACAGAAAAAAGTGCGCACTATATACAGAATTTTGAAATACCGAATCTTTAAATAAAGAAATATGAATTTTAAGTGTTTGTTAAAACAGAATTTTAAATTTTCAGAATTTCGGAATTCAGAATTTTTAAATACAGAATTTTGGAATACACAAATTTGGAAACCAAATTTTGACTGATGAAGAATTATGGCCCCAACCCGTTTTCTTCTCTTTTTGTTTGTTCGAAACAATTTTTGTAATAGAGAATTTATTTTTAAAATCGATTACAAAATTTGTACCAAACAGAAAAAATTAAATGACCGAGATCACTTTTTTATTCAAAGTGTACGGGGTCCATTAAAAAAATCCAATTGTAATATTTTTTGACATTTCATACATTAAAAAAAAAAAATTTAAGGGATTTTTTTTATAAAAAGGGTGCCACCATTTTTTTTTCTCCAAAACAAGATTTGTTCACAAAATTAATCCAATCATTGGACTCTTTAAATTTTTAAGACTCTGTCATTAACTTTTCAAGATGTTTAAAATCAATTGCAAAATTTCACACACATGATAAACATGATATTCCCATTCGGGAAAGTAAAAGGGTTCATCCAATCGAATTAAAAACTTACTTACTTACTTTTGAGATATCGATGATTAAAGGCAATATCCAACTTTTCGTCAAAAACTGATATTTCAGCAAAAATGTTGCCGTGCTGCAGAGAAAAAAACAACTTCAATCAAAGGAACTCTACTATATGACTCTGGAATTCTTGAGACAGCCGCGCCACGTCGAAGACAAATTTGAAAATAAGCCTCTAAGTTGTAAGACCTTTTAACTTCAAGCTATTAAATTTGCTATTTATAAAAAATCACCAACTGAAAATATAAAAACGGAAATCCTCCAAAAATTTATTTAAAAATCAATAAAACTAAGAAATGCAAGTTCTCATCAAAAACTGATATTTTAGCGAAAATGATGCCGTTAAGTAAGTAAGTAAGTTGAGTAATTTATTTTTTATTTAATTTCTGGTAGTCTAAAATTTATTACAAATAATAATAAATTTGATTTATGATGAGTTACTTTTGAAATACATATCTGGTTTTCAATTTTCGCCCAGCGAACGTTCATATCTCGATTTTTAGATTAGATTGACCCTTACTCAAATTTTTAAACTTTTTTGCACTGCTTACAATTGTGTATATACCTAAAATATGAATGTAAAAACCACAGCTAACGTTATGATCCCACTTTAAAATGTTCAAGGATTGCTCTTTAACTGTTACCTTTCACTTATAGCTGAATTTTATTATCCAGATGATCTGATCTGGCTCAAATCTAAATAATAAAAATAAACAGGATCACAGTGATAGACAGTGGTATATAAACATCTCTTTTTTCAATGTGTTTTGTATATTTTTCATATTATGCTTGTTGGCTGTTTTCTTTACACTACCTACCATTATAATAAAAAAAGTACTAGTTTTGGACCATTGAAATAGATCCAGATGAAAAAAGCAGGATTAGATGTGGTTTTGTATTTACGTGTTAAAATTTGATTCGAATCAGATCCATGCAGATAATAAAATGCAGCTAATTTCTTCAAAAAGTTGGTTCAAATTAATTGTCCATAACCTTTTGATGGCGAAGTCCTTTTTAAATAATTATTAACATAATTACACAATTTTCCTTTGCATTTGATTTATTATTGCATTATTCAAATATTTTCTAGAAGTATTTTCAATTCAAATTACAAATAGTTAATGGTAAAACGGAGAGCAGATCGTTCAATCAATCAACACTTATTTATACAAGGTTCTTAAATTCTCAAATTGGTTTACCACAAACAAAAAATCAAACTAATAATAAAAATATATCTATATAAATTTATTCATTAAACTTGATTGGAGTTCACGCTTTCAAAAAAGATTTAAAACTTCATAAATTCAGTTATTTATTTTTTTTTATTTTTTACTATTATAAAATGGCAATGACTTGTGACCTTTATTAAGATTTCCAATCACGATGCACGATTGCTTTTTTGTGTTAAGTTATTTGTTATTTATTATTGACTATATTACCGCACCGCACTACATCTTGATTAATGATTGTGTGTTATTCTTTTAACAACACACCCAATATAAATTACATATGTATGTTGAACACACAAACACATTCACTTAAAACAGTAAAATTTATTCCCATGTGAGTTCAAAAAAATAAAAAAATTATAGTTCAACTACTTTGGATTTATTATCATAAAATATTTATTCAGCTTAATTCAGATAATCCAAAATAATAAAAAAAAACATCAATTCAAGATTTGTGTATACACCTTGTAGTTGTCTCATTATATGTTATCGTACTTTGTGGTCGATTCTTTAATTTGATAGGTAGGTACCTACTTCAAAACTTGCTCTTTTTTCCTTCAGGCTAAAAAGAAAACAAAATTTATTGAACCATGCCTTACAACTTGTAGTCAGTTGGATATGGGTCGACGTGATAATTGATAAATTTATTTGGAACGTTTGACTTGACAATGGATATAAAGGTGAAAAGAGAACATAATATTGTTTAGAGATTTGTATTTTTGCCAGAAGAGCTTATGAAATCATTTAAGCTTGAGTGAGTAGGAAGGTCTTTTAACATTTTTTAAAGGTCTTATAGGCCAAGAACTATAGCAACGGATTTACTCACCTCATTTCAGAGAGGATCAAACTTTAGCCACAAAAAATTCATGGCCATCAAACATAAAAATGCCAGTCTTACACTCCGGTTCCTTCAATAAGGACCACGCCCCCTCCATCCCATTCAAAATCTTGAAGAAAGTACACAGAATATACAATTTTTTCTGTAACTTCTTTCTGATGTAAATTTTTTGCAATACAAAATTATTTAGCAGCTTGTAGAAAATAGAATTTCCTACCAATATTATCCTGACACTATTATTGTACAACTGATACCAACGACGCACGCTATGAAATTCCAAAAAAATGCTAAAGTTTCGTATTTTGTAAAATTTCTTCGCAGCAATTCCTTAACAAGGTAGGTAAGTTCAAAGTCATGAAAATTTGACTTTTACTTCGAAAAAAATCTTAAAATTTTATCCTGTCTTCTGATTGTGTGGGGTTGAAGGGGAAAAAATTAGACTGCGTAAATGGCTCAAAACTTTCAGTTTTTGGAAACAATGTCAGGTAAAAATTGTAGCTTTGAATTCTTATATACTCCAGAAAAATGATTATAACAATTTTTTTTTCGTAAAAGCAATAGATATTGATAAAAACGCACGCGAGATATTTACTAAAAAACTTAATGTTGCCTCAGGTGTGTTTTTTTGCAATCCCGGGGGCAATTGGTTAAAAAAAAAAGACAACGGGGATTAACGACGCCATCAGAGAAAAAAACATGGAGTTTTCATACAAACTATCGATAACATGTATGTAATTCATGCCGGTAACACAGTTTTTCTGTGCGCTTAAGTTAAGCCCCGAGAATTCTCTGAAATTAGCTAAGCCCGCAGGGGATTAGTTGTTGTTGCAGTTTACATGTGAATTATTTTGCACCGACGCCGTTTTTTTCATCCATTTGCAAAAACACACGCCTCTCTTTTACCCTAAAAAATTAGAAGCAGCAGCGGTTCGAAAGTAGGGTACTTACAAAACAAAGTTATCCTTCAAAATACAGCTTTATCGGTATTTTTTTTTCGAAGTTTAGCATTTTTTTGTCTAATTTTCTTGCCCTCCCTGAACAATTAGCAGACTTAACATTCGAAAAATTAATGGAGTGTAGCAGTCTTCTCGTCTAAGACTATGTCTAAGCTTTAGATATTTATAGAAAAGTATAACTCCATTATACCAACTCATAAACATTTGATATCGAATTAATACGAGTACATATAATTAGTTTTGTACTGGGTAATATAGATAATATTAAAATATAAATGCAACTCCTTTGTTCTATCGCACGATTTCCTTTCAAAACAACTTGTTCAATGTTAAGGAACTTTTATCTTAAAGTTCACACACCATATCTAACCTCTCTTTGCTATATTAACACTTTCCATGACGACGGCATGCAATTATATTTTCTCACAGTATAAAACACAATTAATCGATTCATGGATATCTCTAGTCCCATATAATAATTCATAATAGTCATGATGATGGGAAAACTGCCATTATAATAGGACAAAACATGCCAACAAAATCGTCTCCAATTTCTCGTATAATAATTCATCTGACACTTCAATGTCATATCAATGGTATGTTTTTTTTTTAATTTAATGACTTTGTTTTTTAACTTTAAAATTTAATATACACGCCAACAAGTTCTACGATAACGAACTATATAATAAAACAAGCAAGAGGATGATGGTAGCTGGTAATAAAAGTTGCTCCATTTCAACAACAAACTATAGAATATCAGAAGGGAGAGATAATTTTTGTCCAATCATTAGACAGGGATGTTCTTTCATGTTTCATTCATCTGTCAAATGGAAATAACCGCATGAAATGAATTCAACACGGCTTGACAGTAGCTAATCCTTGAAAAGGGTGTTTTTTTTTATATGATGATAGAACTACAACTTAAATATAAAAAAATATTTTGTAAGATTTTATTAAATTCAAAAAAAATTACAACCACGGCTGTCGGCTGGTTCCAAAGCTTGTTCTATCTGCAAAATATTAACAGGCGTATTTATTAGATTTTTGACAATTTATTGATATGCCGAAATAGTTTGTTTTATGCTTTATTTAATTAAAAAAAATGTTACATTAGCAAAGGTTTAGACAACCATCAACTAAAAATGTTTATTTATAACTTGGACGGCAGTGATGTGTTATGAAAAAATTCCCACAAAGCTGAAATCTAGAAGAGAGCTTTTTTTTTTATGTTTTAAGCATTTCCTAAAAAGTACTTACCTTCATCTTTTTTAACTTAATTTTTTAAATACGAAAATGTATCAACTTTTTGGAAAAAAAAAAATATGTTGATAATGAAATTCTGCACAAATAAGATTAACACATTTTTTTCGTTAGAGTATCAGTTTTTAGAAAAATACGCCCAATCTCACCCAGTACTTGAACCACGGTTATGTGAAAAAAGGAGTACATTAAAACAAAAATCTGATATTGTAATATTTAGGAAAGTTTTTGTTTCACAAAATCTGTTGCTTTTAGAAAAAAGATAGTTTTCGCGGACGCATGTGTTATTATTATTTGTATTTATAAAAAAAAACATTTTACTCAATCAACAGCAGCTTTTCAAATTTAGAGTAGGTACCTACTTTTTACAATGTGGCGTTTTAACCAAAACAAAGATCTCTAATCAAAATCAAAGTCAATGTAATTTAACTGGATTTTGTCCAGAGACTTGGACTGACAGATTTTTAACATTAGAAATGTTTAAGCGGAGGCATACCTACTAACAATGTGAAAAAATCAACAGAATTTCAAAAAAAGTGTAACGCCGAGTAGCGAAAGAGGGCGAAACGTCAGGGGAGTAGACAAAATTATTGCGTTCATGCTATGTTCTTACTGGTCTGAGGAAACAGAATACGAAGAAGATGATAAAACGGACACCAAAAAAAGGAGAAGTTTTCGTAGGCATGGATGGCCACTACATTTTTCACATTTGCTACGTAGTTTATGTAGTTAAACGTAGTTAAATGTAGTTAATGAAACAAATTGTAGCAAACTTAGTTTCAAATATCAAATGATCTGTCAGTTGTAACTTTGAAGCTTGAATTTTGAGTTTAAATGTTCAATTTTTTATTGAAATTTTATTATTTCTCTAAATTTACTATGTATGTATATGAAAACGTAACAATTTGTAGAAAATAAGACGTGTAGTTTATTAAATTAACTACGCGTAGTTAATGATGTAGAAAATATGTAGTAGGTATAGTTAATTCGGCCAACCCTGTTCGTAGGCTTTCCAGATTTGTATGTGAAGAAGAGCAAATTTAAAAAAGAATTTATTCAAAGTTTTAAAATACATACATATGTAAATGCTTTTTTTATTTCTAATGTACCTCAACTATGCTGGAATGGCAAATCAGGTAAAAATGCGAAAAATGCCTAGAACTTTACTGCCGGCAACGCTAGTGTGGAAAATTGTACATATACACTAAAACATAAAAATCTGATATTATAAAGTTTTGACAAATTTTGCTCGAAATTTTATTCATTGTATTTTGTTTTATTTTATTTTATTTTATTTTATTTTATTTTATTTTGTTTTATTTTATTTTGTTTTATTTAATTTGTTTTATTCTATTTTATTTTGTTTGATTTGATTTGATTTGATTTGATTTGATTTGATTTGATTTGATTTGATTTGATTTGATTTTATTTTATTTTATTTTATTTTATTTTATTTTATTTTATTTTATTTTATTTTATTTATATTATTTATTTTTATTTTTACAATTTTTACAAAAAACTGATGGTTTTGAGACATTTTAAGGAAATGGTATTTTCTATGGCTTATCAATTAATGAACCCCCTACTTCACCATTTTATGACCATTTGCTGACCTTTTATAGGTGGTAGATATACATATTTCGTTTTTTAAATCTGAAAATCCTAATTCCCCTTTCAAGTGGCCTTAAAAAAACTTAAAAATAAATACACAAATTTCAACATTCACCATTTACTGAGATTATTTTTTAACTCCCCAAAAAAGTTTTCAAGTTTCCGAGAAAGAAGTAAGTTATAGAAAACGAATTTCGAAGATCGTTGTCCAGATAGTGAAATTCACCGTTTCGTTTGTTAAATGGAAACCACAGTTTCTAATGCGCAGTTTATATTTATCGGAATATGAAAAAGACTTTCTTCCAAAGCTCTTATAGGAGAATTCCACTTCGCAAAGGCATTTTCACAATTGACACTCAAGAGTTGTCGATCAATAAATGGTCAGTTGTTGGTGCTTGAACTTGTCACTTTCTCACTCTGTCGCTTGTCCCTCACTGTGTGGCCAAGCCCTAAGACAACAATGTAAAATGTTTATTTATATACGTTTTAAAGTTGGACGTCTGTCTAAATTTAAACAAGATTTATTCATGCGACTGTAATTGTTTTCAAATTTTAAAAGCCTCTCTGAAGCTTAAAACATAATGCAAAGGAATTGATTTAACATCCGACAAGTAGTGACAGTTAAATTGTTTTCGCCACTTCCTATCACACTTAAAAAACACCCTTTTTCTTCTTGGAATTATATTGTCTTTCTTTTACGAAAGGAACAATCTAGTGTCAACAATTCAGTTGACCGGAACTTTAGTGATATGGTCTGGTGAATTTGACAATGAACATATTTATGCACACACGATCTGCACCTACATATACCATTAGTTATTCAGATACAAAATATCTATAGCTGAATCTTTTAATCTCTGATAGATAGAAAAACAATTTAGTAGCCTCTTTTTTTGAATCATCTCGGTATCGGCCTTGTCAACTGCAAATGCAAAATTAATGTATTTTCTATTGCAATTGCATTAACTATATGAGAATATCTTGTTCAGGTGCTTTATAGTACATGAGTTTCAGATGGTGTATCTTGTAGGAGTTTTTTTGATTTTTGTTTTTTAAATTTTTTGATTTAGACGTTTGACCTCTTGTGTGTGATGGCGATTGTGTGGAATGAGGCTACAAGTCAATTAATAGCGTCGTTCTCGTTGTAATAGTGAAGTTTTTTTCTTTTTATTATTTTTAAGTGAGTAGGTATAGGTTAGTGGGTATGGTTGTCAGACAGATGAGATTAAAGAGGCAATGAGATTTCTTTTGTTTCGTAAATTTTAACTGAAATCTTGCTGATTGATGTTTTGACTACAAAAGATTTTTATTAATAAGATTTTTAAATTCGCTATTAATTTGGAATCTTGCTGATTGATATGTATTTTGCTTACGAGATTTTTATATCAAGGAGATTTTAAAATTCGCTATTAACTTTGAAGAAGTCTGTAAGTATATTATTACGCAAGAGTTTAGACTTTGCTTCTTTCGACATGATTTTTACTGCACTAATTTGACGAATTAAATAAGAAAGAGATCGAAAAACTGAATTAGATCACGGGGACTACATTGATCCGATGATATGACATAGGTTTCTGTATGAACTTCTCTTGTTTCATTTCAATATTGCGGGCATATATAATTTTCAAAAATTAATTCAGAACGCCACGCAAACCGATTTGCGGCCTAATTTCAAGCGGTCTTCTTTCCATCTATTCACCTATAAAAGTTTAGAATTACATATAAACGTACACAACATTCTTACTCTAAGTAAGTCACCTTTTAGAAAATTGGTCTAAAGTAAATAAAATCAATCCAGAAAATGCTCATATTTGCTAAACAGAAATTTTTTATTTTATTTGTACTACGAGTACCTATACCTATTACTTACAATAAATAAATAGTCCTCTTCGAAATTATTTGCCTATGAATTTTTTCCCTATCCCATTGTACATATGTATGTATAAAATTCCTCATTTCTCATCAGAATATTTTTCCAACTTATAACAAAGAATTTAAATACTTTGATGAAATCCGCATTTATTTCCCGATGACATTAGCAAAATATTCCTATCTATTTCATGAAATACGATAATTGTTTCGAACAAAAGCAAAAAACTCTTTACAAAAAAAAATATATATATATACATATATGCAAATGACGGTAAAATTAATTAACCCAAGACTTGCATGTGCAGCTAAACCAGCGCGCAGCGCAGCACAGCGGTCTACGAAGCTACCGAAGCATGAAATTCGATAACTTGGGAGTTGACTGCAGCAGCAGCAGAAGCGCCTATATAGTAAATATATGACAAACATGGGACGATGAAAATGAAAACGGTTTTTTATTTCTCTCTGCTGCTGCCTCTCTGTGTTCTTTCTATCACACTGGCACTGCCAAGCCAAAGCCAATGACTATAGTGTGTCATTAAAAATGTTGCGGTATTAGGTATGTTATGCCTAGCGGTAGGCAAATACATGAACTTCAACGTCAAATCTCGCAGCAGCAGCAGCATTAGCAGCGCCAGCAGCAACATTGCGTTGTCTCGTGTCAATTTGATGAGGTTTTCAATTGCGCACAGTTGCATTACACTGCACGATGCACATGTAGATTGAAGTTGATGACCACAAACGACACAACCACTAACTTTGGTTTGATTTGAACAAAAAAAAACGAAAAAAAAAATGTTTTCACTGTGTCTGTTGATTGATTGGAAATCAGGTTCTACCACATAAATGTTTTGACAGATGCGGGTTGGTACACCTACTTGTACTTACATAGTATTTTGCCTATATGTCAAAACCAGCGGGTTAACGATGCAAATTGGATTTTTTTGTGTTGTCAATAGGGTTTATGGTTTTGTGTATGAGTTGTGTGTCTCGTTTAAGATTGGGGAATGAAAGTGACAGTATTTATAAGACTTACTCATGTTGTATACATATACAAAACCCGAGGCCTTTGTCATTCAATTCTTCTTTTAATTCTATTCAAAGTTCATTTCTGATTTTAATATCAAATGGAGCTGTATGTATGTATATGGAATTGAAATGATTTCTTACAAAATTACCGAATTTCGTGAAAATCTCCAATTTTGACAGACGGATGTTATTCAAAAAGAGAAAAGTCCTTTCAATAAGAATTAAGATACCTACTTATCATACTTGAATTTTTTAAAATTAAAGATTTTTCAAAATAAAATCTTTGTTTCATGTGCTTGAGGATCTTAGTACCTCATGCGTGGGATATTCGAAAAATAAAATATTCCATTTAAAAGGAAACTTATTGTTCACAAAAGTTCAGTTAGATTAAGCAAATGGCGATTTTTTTGAGAATTTTTTAAAGCTTTGTTTAATGAGGATGTAACCACCTCATAATATGTGGGATATTCGCAAAAAAAATATATGCCAAATATAAGGTCAGTAATTGGTCAAAAAAAAAGGTAACTCCTTTCCGAAATTGGCCAATCACAGAAAACTTTAAATCAGTGGCTAAAGTTTTTCAAGGTTATTAGAGATTTTTTAGCAACTCGTTTGTGGGATATGCACAAAAAAGTATGCCATTTCAACAGCCATAAAATTGCCATTAAAGGCCAGTTAGTATACAAAATTGAACAGCCATAGATTTTTGCTCAGAATTTTATCTCATTTGTGGGATATTCAAAAAAAAAATATACCATCTAAAAGGTTACTTGCTTAATCCTCAAATGTCAACTAGTTTCAGTAATTGGTTTATGCTCACCATACATACGTGTATTTTGGAATTTTGCACCTAAGTTTTTTTTAAGGTCGTTGAAAGCACGTTGTTAGCATCTCATATGTGGGGTATTCACAAAAAAAGCTATGTCATGTACATAAAAGGTCGGTACATAGTTGGTCAAAAAAGGTCAACTACATACTTTCAAAAACTGGTCATTCATAAATTTTTTTGAATAAATGACTTAAGTTTTTTGAGGTTATTAGAGTTTCTTAGCATCTCATTTGTGGGATATTCGCAAAAAAAAAGTATACCTACCAATTGTGAAAGACCATCAAATCGTCATAAAAGTTTAACTAGTTTCATTAATTGGTCACCAATACATTTTTTAAATTGTTTTTTTTTTAATCGTTTCAGCTAGTAACCTTGAATTTCCAATTTTTTTTACTGAGAGCTATCCCAAAATATTTCCAAACCAAGCTCCACGACACGCCTACTAAAATCCCCATTTTGTTAGTTTATCCCAATTAAGACAGGCCGTTTTGCATAACGGCTTGTGGTCCTAATTCTGTAGATATTCGCATGTTCTAAAATTCTATTTTAAAATTTCGAATGTTTTAAAATTCTGTATTCCAAAATTCTGCATTTCAAACAAAATTTATGATGACCCCGTGAAATTGTTGAATAAATTTTCAATTGGTCGACTAAATAAAAAAAAATTAATTGATTCCCATGTAAAACAATTCGTTCGTTAAATTTTTTTTATTTTGACATGTAGAAAAGCAATGAATGTGATATTAAATTCGAAGATAGTTTGATTTGAATTCTAAGGAAAACCAAAACAAGAAAATGTTGTCGTTAATTTATTTATGTGGTTCTATGGTTTTACCTGATGATGGATTACAAATATATACTCACAGTAATGAAACAGTCTACAAAACATAAAAGCAATGCTTAAGAGCTTAAGAAAACTTCAAGCAAAGGTATTTTACAAATAATTATTATAGACCAGATTTAATTCCTCCTTTCTTCCATAACGGCTATACAATGACGATGCCTGATTATAGGGCGACTATATGATGCAAACTTTTAACAAACCGTAGTTTTACACTGGTGCTTGCATCTTGTATAAAGGTATACTATTAGAATTGAAGAAATTCCAACCATAATGCGTCTGGTTGCCTTTTCTCCCACCATAAATAACCGTATCCTTTTTCGTTGAAAGAGTCTTGGTCGTTGGTGATTCTTGTTTTGTGGGTTAACATCTTCCACCGCGAATTTCCTCCGTCGTCGGTCGTTCGGAACACCGAATATATCTTAGACTTGCGTTCCAACGCAGCATCTCATCCAATAAACGCGATCATAACTCACGTAATAATCTTGAATAAATGTTATTGTGGTTTCTCCGTTGCCGTGGAAAAGGAAAAAGGAATTTCAAGTACCTATCCTTTTAGTTTCTCCAAAAAGCACCAGGGGATGTCAAGCAAAATCTCCCCGTATAATCCCCAAAAGTGTTTTGGTATCCTAGACCGCATCATCATTCCTCAAGATGAAACGTTGGCTGTTGCTTAGAAACTAACACTTTGGACCTGTGTCTTCTAAGTTTTTTTATGCTTATTTTTTTTTCATTTCCTTTATTTTATATTACTTGAGACATGATTCAAGTTGTAAGAAGCAACTCTACAACCCTTCTCCACAGGGAGTAAGGATATTCCATTTCTTTATTTCATTCCATCCCTTTGGAACTCCACCCCACCGTATACCACACCATATAGATGGGTACTTTAAAGTGCAGTCAAAGCTCTGAACATCAATTTCATTATTATTAACAACCAGAAGAAAGGTATCTACATAAAAAAAAAGTTTGCAATTTGGTTATTTATTTCTTCATTTGAATTCTGATTGTTTCTCTTTTTGGTTCTATGATGATGATAAATGAAAAAAACAAATGGAAGTGAACTTACAGAGAGATGAGGCGAATGAGAAAGTTAAATTGAATTTAAGTTCAGTTCAGAATTAAGGGGTCGTCGATGCAGCTTTTTAAAGTTTTCTTCATTTTTTCTTTTGCTGTCTCAAATTAAATGAAAGAAGTTTGAAGAAGTTTGTCTCATGAGATTCCTTAAAAAAAATTAAGTGACTTGGGGAATTCAAAACAGTTCTCTTTACGCAGGTATATTGTTCTCTTTAAATGGAAATTGCACTAAAGACATATGTTTACTGTTTAGGTTCTTTTTTAGTATTTTAACAGATCCTTCAAAATGTCGGGAACAACATCTACTATCTCTATCACAGAATTAATTTGAAACCGCCTGCTATGCAGAAAATAAATCGTTTGCGATATTCTCGAACTCGTACAAAGAATATCACTCGTACACTTATTAATTGCTCGAGTCACATTAACAGAACTTTAAAATCCATACCAACCTCCATCCGCACATTAAACTATGTAATTATTGCACATATCCGTTTGCCAAACATAATATAGGTACTCCTACCCCATTTAAACATCTATACTTTTCCGGTACGAAAATACACGTTTCTTTAGCTCAATTTAAGTCAAAACTAATTACCATTATTCCTCCCAATTGTAAGATGCAAGACATAAACCTCCTCAAGACATCGTTGTTTAACCTCGTTTTACTACAAATTTGAAGGAAAAAAAAAAGAACAAAAACGAAAACAAAACAAAACACGCGTTATGTGTGTTCGAAGTTCGAAGACTAGTTGTTGTAAGCTACTGCACCTGGGAATGCACACACAGCCTCATGTTAAAATAAAAACACCTTTGTAGGTGTTTCTTTGTACCACCCACTTTCCTTCACCTCAAGACAATTAGTACAGTGATGTGCTAAAGAATTTTTTTGAAAAATGTTCCTTACGTTTTTAAGTAGTGTGGGTTTTCGATTGTTAAGAGGATTAGAACTATCGATTTTGGAAGAAATGTTTCACTCATTCTTCACAAAATGTACTCATTCTAAACAAAATGTACTAATTCTTCAAAATTGTACTGTATCAATAGGTAAGATTAAGATATGCAGAATGTTAATGTTATTGTTATTGTTAATGTTAGTGTTAATGTTAATGTTAATGTTAATGTTAATGTTAATGTTAATGTTAATGTTAATGTTAATGTTAATGTTAATGTTAATGTTAATGTTAATGTTAATGTTAATGTTAATGTTAATGTTAATGTTAATGTTAATGTTAATGTTAATGTTAATGTTAATGTTAATGTTAATGTTAATGTTAATGTTAATGTTAATGTTAATGTTAATGTTAATGTTAATGTTAATGTTAATGTTAATGTTAATGTTAATGTTAATGTTAATGTTAATGTTAATGTTAATGTTAATGTTAATGTTAATGTTAATGTTAATGTTAATGTTAATGTTAATGTTAATGTTAATGTTAATGTTAATGTTAATGTTAATGTTAATGTTAATGTTAATGTTAATGTTAATGTTAATGTTAATGTTAATGTTAATGTTAATGTTAATGTTAATGTTAATGTTAATGTTAATGTTAATGTTAATGTTAATGTTAATGTTAATGTTAATGTTAATGTTAATGTTAATGTTAATGTTAATGTTAATGTTAATGTTAATGTTAATGTTAATGTTAATGTTAATGTTAATGTTAATGTTAATGTTAATGTTAATGTTAATGTTAATGTTAATGTTAATGTTAATGTTAATGTTAATGTTAATGTTAATGTTAATGTTAATGTTAATGTTAATGTTAATGTTAATGTTAATGTTAATGTTAATGTTAATGTTAATGTTAATGTTAATGTTAATGTTAATGTTAATGTTAATGTTAATGTTAATGTTAATGTTAATGTTAATGTTAATGTTAATGTTAATGTTAATGTTAATGTTAATGTTAATGTTAATGTTAATGTTAATGTTAATGTTAATGTTAATGTTAATGTTAATGTTAATGTTAATGTTAATGTTAATGTTAATGTTAATGTTAATGTTAATGTTAATGTTAATGTTAATGTTAATGTTAATGTTAATGTTAATGTTAATGTTAATGTTAATGTTATTCTTTAAGGAAAAATCTTCAAATTGGTTGGAAATTCTAGAAATGCGACTCTACATCAGTTTTCTAAAACAAAAAAACCCATTCCACCAAAACTTTTTCCACTGCTCTGTAGACTCAAAATAAAACTATTAACATTATTACCAAGTTTTAGTATATTATGAAGCTGCCTACAAAAAAGTCTACCAGTTCACCATCAACAGCTGTCACAATAAGGAGGAGAACTTCCTTAATTAATATCGGAAAGCAATTAACATTAAAAAAAAAACGAAATAAAACTGGAGACATCCACAAATTAAAATGGAGTCCCCAGGGATAATCTGCGTTTCAATGATCTAGAAGTTTTCCACCTGTTTTGATTATTTATATACATTGCTAATCCTAAAATGTTGATTGGAATGGCAGCGCAATTGCCAGCTATGTGGAGTTCAACTCGCTTTATTGCAACTCTGGGAAATTGTAAAATTTTATTGAGTCGTTAGTTTTTACCAAGCTCTGATCTTGATTGGAGCAAGCACCGCACTGTTGGGAAAATTATGATTACTCTCGATCTCGAAGCGAGGAGTGAAAATCGTGCCTGTACCTCAGCTGGAGACCCATCATCAACAATCGTGACTGTCACTGTGACATTAGATGACAGAATCTCGTTTCATTGCTTTACATTTTAATGTTTATGTGTGTGTGTGTGCTCTTTTCAATGTGGACTCAACACAATTCATTGTGAACGAGACACTGGTCGTCGTCCCCGGTCGGTCCCAAATAGACTCCGCCGGGCGGCGCGCCGCAATGGTTATGGTCATGATTCAGTGCTTCGCGGCAACGAAATGTGTGCGATAATGCTTATGCTAATCTTTTGTACAAGTAGTAATAATAGCAAAACGTGGTGGAACATGTAATTTGTTTTGCTGGTTTTCCACCACCCGGTGCTCCCGCTTCGAAATCAATTTTAGTGTGGTGGCGCGGAATATTTTTTTTAAATATAAAAAAAAGTGCATTGAGTGGAAGAATTCTGCGGAACTATATACAGACAGACAAAAACACTTGTTTAACAATGAACTCTGCCGAAGAACGATGCCGCAACGGCAACAACCGCGGACGTCGAAAATAGTGATAGTATCGTGCGACGTTATCGCTGAGACTTAGGTCAGCTAGTATTGTTGTTAGCAGTCATGTGAATCATGCCGATTCATTATTATAGTCTAAGATGAAATGTTGTGTTTTAAAGTTCTCACAAAAAATGAATAATAAATTAGTTCCGCAGCATCTTGCAAAGAATCAGGGCCTTTAGTGATTAAAACTCTCAACTATTCCTGTTTGCGTGTCGGTAGGAACGAAGGAGACCTACAATTTTCTGCATGCTATGAGCTGTTTGTATAAAATGAACTTTATTTTGACAGTAGATAATCTTATAGGATTTATCATCTTTCTCCCAAGAGGCAGTACCCCTGAAAAAACAATTTCTTTAAGGTAGAAAAAATACTAGGCGTCCGAGGGGCACTAACAATTAACCCAAGGGCTACAAGAGATATTTCCAATCGTAAATACAGTAGAATCTCAAAAAGATGAACAGATATAAAACAGGTTCATCTTTTCAAATTGTTCATCTTTTTGAGCATCAACATTTGGTTGAGGAAAAAGATATGGTTATAAATAAAAACATTAAAAATTATTTACATAACAAGTTAAAATTAGTCCCAAAACACCACTCAGGAGTTACTAAATGCAAAGAAAAGGAACATAATTATGTTTGAAATAAAGTGTTCATCTTTTCGAGTATAAAATTTCAAGCCGTTCATCTTTTTAAACACTCAAAAGTGGAAATATTTCGTTCATCTTTCCGAGCTGTTCATCTTATAGACCCGTTCATCTTTCCGAAATTCTACTGTAAATTAAAAAAAAATAAATCGTGAACGAAAACAAAACTTTCCATTTTGTGGGTCATTTTATTTTCCTTAAGAAAAGTCGTTAAAAGTTATTATTTTGTAACTTTGATATTTAATTTTTTTAACTTTTATATTTTATTTGTTTAACTTCGGTATTTTATTTTTTTAACTTTGGATATTTTATGTACGGCTAGACCAGAGATTTTGCTTCTTAATCTTGGTATTAAATTTTAACGATAAAAGTAAATGTACTTCATGATTTCCTCACAAGATTTTCTCGAACTCAGGACACTATTTCCCCACTGGACTTATATAGAAACTTAAGGCATTTTCAAGCTGGGCGCCGCATCTGACAAGGTTCTACCGCAATAAATTAAGTTTTGTATTTGAAACATAAAATCCCAGACTATTAGGATGATTTGAAACTGTTGGCTAGCTTTTCCACCTTTGCCTTTTGTGCTTGTCATTAAATATTTTATTTTCATTTAAAAAAAATGTATCCACATTGAAAGAGCATTATTTGTGAAGCTTGAAAAGTCCATATTGCATGATGTTGATTTGATAGACAACAACAATGAAGTTTTGTTTGGCTTTGTTTGTAGGACAATATGTTGCTTTGATACAATGACTTTCAAATCTTTTCTTCGAATTTATTTATCTATTGAACATAATAGTAAAATTTTTGTTATACTGTAATGCTGCAACTATACGAGTGACAAAATGTCATTATTTCTGAAATTTTTATTGCTGGCCACGAGACGAGAAAAGTCCTTAGTGTTGTTCCGGGATACCGAGAAGATACTTCCTATAAAACATCCGAGGTGTGAAATATTTGAAAGTCTCTACTATTATTCATTTATGTACATACCAAAGCAAGTCATCGATAATTATGGTCACACTTGTAAACTTTCTTCAATTTCTAAACTATTTGAAGTTATTTCCCTATTTAAGAATGGATAAGTTTCTGTAAGATCACACACCTTAAAAGTCAGTTCTAACAAGTCAGGTTTTCGAGATATGTTAAATGTTCATCCTTCAGTTCAGAAAAATCGTTTTACGTTGTATATTTGAGTATGCCTAATTATTATCCAATTGTCTGGGGTGCCGCAAGAGAGATACTTGGGTCCATTGGTTTTTACTTCTAAGTTCTAATATTAAAATATTCTTGATTCAATAAAAATATAAAATTACTAAGATCAATCTCCTTAAGATTTTTTTAGTCCAGAATTTTTAACTCCATAATTTTCTATCTTTCCGCCGAAAAGGCAAAAGACCATTTATTCAACCATTTTAATTTTAAATTTTTTTTAATAATTTTGTTTTTTTCTTTTCTTTTTAGCTCCTCAGCTCACTGGCCACTGACTTGGATATAATGCTAAATGACCTCCGGTCATCCCCTAGTTCTCGCCTCCTACCGCCAGCCTCACGTTCGCCTAACTCATCATCACCAGCCACCGTAGGCGGTGGTGGTGGCAGTGGCGGTAGCGTTGGCAGCGATGTCACTGCCAATTCGGCATTCCTGCACCGAAGCAATCAGTCTGTACAAATAATTCCATTGGAATCGGTGTCGACGAATACAACTGTGGTAACAAGAGAAGCATCTCCTGTCCCAGAACATCGCTATCACCATTACTACTATCAGCAGCAATATTCAACTCACAACTTACAGCAACAGCAGTCACATCGTCTCAATCAAGACTTCTACTACCACCGTTTCCAGAACTCAAACCATCATCGTTCAAATGGATTGCGGTCAGGTAATGCACATGCAACAGCAGCACAATCATCATCCTCCACACAGAACACCAGGCGAGGAGCATTCCAATCAATAGTGACTACCATTGCCACCGCAGCAGCAGGAGCAACCACAGCTGGGTCCAGCTCAAGTTCTAGCCCCAGCCCCCTGCATCAACATCAGACATCAGCAGTAACAGCGACAACGACGACGACGGCACTACTGGGGTGAGTCTTATACCTACAGATATGTGTGTCCTTTATGCAATATTTATGTCTCAGATACTAGGTACATATATGTTCTTTTTTTCCTACATCCTGATCGTGACGACCATAGCTACCTGTGCTGTCCTGTCGACCCCTTTTGTTGAATCTTTTATATACATATGTGCAACCAATGTTTGTGGTCAGCAATTACTTTTAAGCGAAACCAGTGGCAGTGAGCTAGCTACATATATACATACATATATAAGGATGAACCTGAACATCCTTAAACTTCAACTTTTATAGTATTTCTATTGGTTTGAGGATTGTGCCATTTTATTATGTAGGTAGTGGGTGAATAAATGGACATGGACTGGACACAATGAACGATTTAATTTCAATTCTTGTGTATTATTGATAGCGAATCGACCATAAAAAAGTTATTTTTGTTGTTGTTCTTATTTAAGAGAATCAAGCTTTTAAGGAACGTGTAGAATGCCAAAAACGTAGTTTTGTATTTCCCTTTTTTTTATATTTTCAAAGTCATTAATAAATTTGGTGTTTCAAAATCAAGGGTTGTAAGTTACACCATCATAGTATGTATATACATATTTAGTGTCTCCCTTGTATTCGCTATCTTTAGTATGTTTTAAGAGGTAAAGCCCAGAAATTTGTTGGGATTACTAAGATATTCCTATGAAATACGAACTTGATTTTTTTTTTAGTGAATGAAAACTTTGGAAAATTCCTTTGATTGTTCCTACGCGACTTTTGTAAAGATAAAGATTTTTCAAAATGTTATCGTTGTTTCATGTGCTCGGGGATCTAAGTACCCCATATGTGGGACATTCGAAAAAAATTATTCTATTAATTTCAATATTTGGTAGCAAAAGGTCTGGTAGCTTCAGAAACTGGAGAGCCATTGGCGATTTTATATGAATGTTTAAAGCTTTGTTCAGTGTCTTTTTTTAAAGAATGTTAGCGCTTCATTTGTGGGATATTCAAAAATTAGAATCCCACCTGAAAATATAGTTGCTCACAAATGGTCAGTCAGCGATTTAATGTTTAAAAAACGCTGAATTAGATTTTTTCTTTTGTTTACTCCACTTTTAAAAGATTTTTTAAATAATTACCTCATATGTGGGATATTCGAATAGAATTATCCCATTAATTTCCCTTTTTGGTGACAAAAGGTCAAGTAGGTTCAGGAATTGGCGAGGCATTGACGATTTTTTTAATGAATTTTCAAAGCTTGTTTAAGGTAGAGAATGTTAGCTCCTTTATCCTTATATTATGGGATACAAATTGAGGTCAGTCAGCGATTTTCAATCCATTTTTTAAGTTTTTTTTTGGTCATAGGTGTTGCTAGCCCATTTCTGGGATATTCGCAAAAGGTATGCCATCGTTGTAAAAAGGTACTAATTGAATACAAAAGGTCAGTTTATTTCAGTAATATGAATTTATAAATTTATGAATATTTATATATTTATTATTTATGAATATTTATGAATTCTTAAAGCTTTATTCACGATTACCCAATATTAGAAGTTAGCACATTTTTTGTGGGATATGTTTGCAGTTCATCTATGGGATATTCGAAAAAAGTATGCCCTGTTTGTAAAAAGTTACTAATTGGATTTTTTGTTGGTGAATTTTTATGAATTTTTAAAGCTTTATTCAAGATTACCCAATTGAATATCCTTTTATGGGATATTCAAAAAATTAGTAGATATTTCATCTAAAGGTCAATAATTGCTTATAAAATTCAACCGATTTCATAAATTGGGTCGCCACTTAAAATATTTAGTGACCCTTTATGTTATATGGAATATTTTTTTCGAATATCCCACAAATGAGCTATGCTAACAATCTTTACGTCCTTGAAATTTTTTTTAAAAATTATTAAAAATCGCCTATAACTGGCCAATTACAGAAACTAACTTATTTTTTGTGGCCAATGTTTGACCTTTTAAATGGCATATTTTTTATTTCTCGAATATAACACATATGGAGTTCTAAGATCCTGGAGTCTATTTAAATGGCCTATTCAAAACCATCTCACGTATATTTCAGAATCTAAAGTCTTATTGAAAATAAACATGCATTTCCTGACACTGAAATGTCTAAAATAGTTAAAAGCTGTCGACTGTATCGCCTTAAATGCCCACCGCACCCATCTAAAGTGACATATGTCACATTCGCAACTTAAATCCATAAAAAAATGTGTCAAACAAATTAAGTAACCGTTAAATTAACTTTTTCACTTGTGCTATAGCTTACGCAATAATCCTTCAAAAAGCAATTTGTTTCCCAGATAACGCTCAATGAAAGCCCGTATAGACATCAAGATCACATCAAGCCCCTGGCCATTCAAGTATAATATTTTTCCAACAAAACTAGTGCTTTCTAGTTGGATTTTTTTTTTAAAGGTTAAAAAGACATAAAATATGTACATCTGCGTACACATTATTTTGAAAACAACAAAAAATCTTTAGCACACGAATTCGTAAATCACCACTTACGCAGCCTGTACAACTGCGATTGCCATAATAATCTTTTTTTTTGGTTGCTATCAAGTCAAGTGTTATTTCGGGCACACGTCAAAAACACTTGTCAATTACTGCCCGCGTCTCTCTACTGGCTCTCCTCCCTCACTTTATACTTGCCAATTAAATTCAAATGAAAACAATTATATGATCCGTGACTGAGCTTAAATCAAATCTGCTTAATAATCGCACATCGAATTACTTGAGATGTTGTCGAAAAAAAAAAAAAAAATAAATAAATAAAAAAGCGAAAGTGCGGTGCTTTAGCTGGAACGAATCATAAGCCGCCTCTAGACCAATTCCAGACCAGGTCGCGCATATTTTGATTGTATCTCGCGTTTACGACGATCATGACTACGCGAGAACTCTACATGGTAATGCTCTAAGTGTTTAAGCGAGTGTCCAACCAGCACTGCCGGACAACAACAACGACGTACGAGACGTCCGACGAACGAACGGAATGATGGCAATGGCGGTGTGGTGGGGTTTGACCGAAACAGATATAGCGACGCTAACGTCGGACAACGACGGACGGCCGGCGACGACTTCTGTCGGCTACTATACCTCGCTTTATACCGAATGCCAATCTGTCAATTAGTGTCAAATGTGGTAGAAATTTGTTTTCCCCACAGGTATACGTTACAGTAGAGTATAACTTAACAGGTATCCGAGCATAGTTGTGGCGGCCGGCATGGCACGACGACATACTAAGTCCGCGACACCAACACTACTCGTATAGAGTATAGAGCTCGCGCAGCATAGATAGGTCTTCAAAGTGGCGCATGCAACATTTTTGATTACACCTATGGAATCCGATCTTTTTGATTGTTGACTTATGCAAATTAGAGTTTATGAGAAGCTTGTTTTCAACGGTGTTGATCGGTTGTAATTTTAAATTGTTTTTGAGTTCCTATATTAGATATTATAGGTCGTCGTTGGTCGGTCGGTCGATTGGTAGATCGTGGCTTGAGTAAGGATTATGTGAAATGATGGAAAGATAATACGAAATAGAGAAGTCTTATTGAATATGGGCTTAAGTGTTTTTTTTTTGTTTATTGAATTTTTTATTAATGGTTAGGTTATGAGGTTGGAAAAGTATATCATTATTATCTGATTAAAAGATTTAGAGTTTTGACTTCGGTTTTTTAATATTTGGAAATTCGAATTGATTGTGAAATATACACATTTGAAAGCAGGGAAGCTTTAGTTCAAGAAGACATTTTTATGTTTTATTTAATCTTTAAAAATGTTTTTACTTTCTTTAAAGGGCAAGTATTTTTTCGTGTGAACCAAAAAATCGAGGTTGTAATCAGAATTAACACAACTACGATGAAGAATTCCGAAAAAAATGAGTTTCATCACACTGTAACTGTAAACACGTAGCTTAAACAGGTGAACCTATTTTCTTCAAATTGTTCAAAAATTTTTGAGGGGAAATTCTTATATTTGTTTTATCTCACCTAAAATGGGTAACTGCGATACCACGATTCGGTTTTTTCAAATTTTATCAAAACAGCTCTAACGATTTTGATAAAACAACGTACTTGTAATAAACTTATTAAAAGTATAAAAACTGCCTTTTAGGTTTTTGCCAAAAAAGTCACTTAATGGAAATATGTTTTTTCGATGTATCTTGAGAAAATTGCTTATTTTTGAGTTATTCAACCATCGATTTTTAAGAGCTTCGCCAATTTTTTATAATTTTGCAATCTGATGCTCTTTAATAGTTAAAAAGATATTGCATTTAAAAATTGTTTTTTTTAAACAAAAAAAAAATCAAACGTAAAATAAATCTTTGAAGTACATACTTTTGATTTAAAAAAAATCTTTAAAAGGTAAATCAAGTTCGTGCGATTCAGTCGTGCATATTTTTTATTATTGATAATTCTCTGTTGGAGATGACGCAGTAGTTCAATTTATGTATTTAGTTACACTTTTGTTGGGGACATTCTAGGGAACTGTAATGCTGGCGAACTCACCAAAAGTGGAACAGCATTACCTATTACACCAAACGGGTTAAATATTGATTTACTAATCGTTGTTAACTGCTGCTTTAGAGAGAATACCTACACTTTTGAGGTTGAACAACTTGTTTATTTGGAACCCAACTTGGCTTTGCGTATTTTTAAACAATTTTAACAAGAACTGTATGGATGAAGAGTAGACAGAAACAATTTATCCTGCTCCTTCCCAAATATGTAGACCCTAATAAGGAGATTTCTGGTATAATGATCCTTTTGCTGAACACAGACATCAGAAGTGTCGTATGTTTCATAAGGAGCTGCAAAGAAAAAGGTAACTTGATTTATGTGTTTCCGCTATAGGAAAACTCGCAATGGTCTAAATTTGGCAGCCCATTCTACTTAACTTAACTTCTAGGAAATTAAAAATGAAAATGCTCTGTACCAGCTTTGAATCAAATCAGTTAATTCGTTTTGATTTTTTAGCTCGGTGTTCACCTGGACTCAGATACGCACAACTTGTCCTATGATCAAGTTCAAATTACTGTGGAATAAGTTGAATTCGAGCTTAGATCTCCGGGGTACCCGTTTATACAAAAGTATTGGCAATAATTAATCATTTTTCGGTTGCAAAACTCTCAAGTTTATTGGATTAACAAATTTTTGGACCATTAGAAATAAAAAAAAAAATCGTTTGGTTTAATTTTATTTATTTTTTTAAATTTTAAAACTTTTTAATTCAATGTTTTTTGAAACACCACTTTGGGCACACTTTATCAACTTTTAATTGAGTTACAAAAAAATTTACGCTTTAAACTTAACGGAAAAAAATCATTATATTATGTTCACATAATCTCAAAAATTCAGATGCATAAAGTTTCATAGAGCTGTGGTAGAGATATTTGATTTGAAGTTCATTTTTTTTTTTAATTTTGAGTTTGAATTTTTCCAAAACTGTTTACTAAAACAAATTAATTTAAAAACAGAATTCTGGATGGATTTCTGGCTTTCAAAAAAGGTAGGTATAACATGACATTGTAAGTGTTGCCGTTGATTTTTAATATTTTTTTCTAATTCAAGTAATTTTTTAATAAAATTGCCACTCCCACCTATACGATTTTTTTTCTTGTCTCGACCCAACTTACACGCTCTAACCTTTATTTGCATCTTGTCTAAAATACCTTGCATATTTTTTGATTTTGTTTTCCACTATTTAACTTGTAATTTATCAATATAAAATATTTTTTTGATGCAATTTTTTTCCCTAATGTTTGCTTATATTGGTTTATTTTGTTTTTTCTCCACCGTTAAAACATACTCCTGTTACTATAAACCTAATCTTTTGGCCTTTGTAAAGTGAAATACAAACTATGTCTATCGTCTTAATTAAAAATTTTCTTTCAACAGAAATTTCGGAAACACCCTGTATAGCCATTTTTTGAAACTCTACAGCTTGAAAGTCTTGAAAATTCCCTTTAATATATATTTATTCGTTTAAGAGTTGTGATTTTAGCAACCAAAAAAGTCAAAACGGGCCACTGTGCGCCGCCCTTATACTTCAATTAATAGTAGGTAACTTACATACAAATCTTAAAACAAACACACGATATTATATATAAGTCTTTTGAACGCAAAAGATCAAAATTTATACACATTCAAGTTAGCTTAGTATGTTTCAGTTTTAATATTTTGGAAATTAAAACAATTTTGCAAATTACGTCGTGTGGTTCTGTAAAAATCTAAAATAGTAAAATAAATCGTTATTTGGTATTGAAATATATTTGAAAGTTATATTTTGAAATTTTGATTTTTGCAAAGAACGGTTCTAGGATTTTTTTTTTATTTTTTGAATCTCGATTTTGATAAATTAATTTTTTGAATCAATATAATATTTCAAATATTAAAAGGAAAAAAAAAGCTCAGTGTCATATAAGTCAACAAATCATGTTGTGAACTTAAGTCCAAAATAAATTGGGCCAATATTCCACAGTAAATTGGGTCAATAATCCCTTATTTTTAGAAAAGAATGGAATATTCTTTTTGTTTGTATAAAGTTATTTAAAAAATTAAGTTGATTTTGTTCTAAATTTTTTCAAAGTTTGAATTTAAAAAAAATTTATTATTATTTATACAAGCAATTTAAAAAACGACGTGCAAACACCGCGCGTTCAAAGAATTTTTACTACATTTTGGAAAATTTCGTATCTCCTGTATTTTAAAGGAAATTACTATAAACATCTTAAATATCATTCTTCTTGAATATTTCTCAGTAACCCAATTATTGTCTTTACCCTTGTTAATAATAATTATTATTAAACTTAATGTTGAGCAATAAAACCATAAGCAAAAGCACCCATTAATCCAATCAGAAAATCGAATCAATTTTATACATATACCTTACTCCCTTACCATATAGGTATGTATTTGAATGTATATCCCCAACTCATTTCTATAATAATTTCTAATATCTAAAATCTAATAATATCCTCTTACAACGATACGATAATTTACCAAGTTTGATGTTTCTCCTTTAACTATCACCCAAGCAAAAAATGTATATAAAACATCTTCATACCTCGAGGGAGTTATCCTTATAAACTTTCAAAGATTTTCCTCGGTTATATACCTAGTGTGTAGAAGGTATACTGTTCATAGTCTATACACATCTTATGTCAAAGACCAAAAACTTAAACCCCCCCATGTCTTGTTCCAAAACAAACACATAGACAAGACACATACTCTCGTATCCTTTTGTTGTTTGTTCATGCCAAAAACAGGACAAATAAAAGTATAAGTTTCCATAAAGTGCTTCTCACAGCCATATTCACAGTAATTCTAATGATCGAATGAGTATGTCCTTAGAGTAGTATAAGTAAAAGGCACACGGTTTGGAAATCATGCTCCTTTTATAGATTTCGCCGCTTGATGTCTTTTAGTTTCATGTTTTTTTGTGTGAGAAGTTTAATTTCCACTTCTTGTATCCTTTGGACCCTGAAGCTAGGACAAAAGCATGACGCACGATTGCCCCCCAAAAAAAGGGTTTTTCAACTTGTAGAAAATTTATTACATTATACACTTTTAGTACGTACGTATGTACGTTTACAATCTACAAAGTAATATCCTGATGATGACACAAATATAGAGTTGGAGTGGTAAATATATAGCGGCGACGACGGCCGGCGGCGTAGAAGCGGTAGGAGTGATGGAGGAAATGACAAAACACTGTCAACAAGGACATTTAAATGTGTGTTCTAACGCGCGACTGCTTCAAGAAATTGGTGGGGTTGAAGAAGAAGATGATTTAACCAGTATAGTTATTTTCAGGGACGGATTAGGGAATTTGAACGTTTACCATAAGCACTCAGAAGATTGGCGAAATTGTGTATAAATATGTTCTTCGTCCTATGGTTGACTACATGGAAATTTTCTTTACTTAACATTAAGTAAGCAATTCCGATTTTTCAGCAAAAATCCAAATCAATAATTTCCTTAACAATTTCCTTACAAATACCCCTCAAAATTTAAAACTTCTAAGCCCACCTTTTAATTTCAAATGACGCATAAGGTATGAACGTATTTTACTTATACAAATTATTTTTAATTTGTGGACATCTAGGGGGCTAAAAGGGTTTCGCCATCATGAACGCCTTAAAACTCGGCCTGAAGCACCTCCTTGTTATTTTCATAAACCTAATCCGCCTAATGTAATCGTTATATGGGTATGAGATCGAGAGACTTATAAACATTGACATCACTGTCGTCCTGTTTTGTTGTTGGCGGTCCCCAATAACAAGTGTTACGTGAGGCAATTAATGAAATCATCTTTCAACATTAGCATATGGCTGTGGGGTGAGCTTTATGAAGGTGATTAGATGTTGGTTGAGTGGATTAATTGAGATTTTGACAGTTCCACTCAAGGGATCATATTTATTTCAATAATTTTGATGTTGGTAGGTACTTATCATGGATTAGATAAAATTTTTGGGGTTGAGGATTGTATGGCTTATGTATACACCTTAGGATATGCATATATGTACCTGCTTAGCAAAAAAAAGGGTTGTTATACTATGTATTTACTAAAAGAATATAATGAAGCTGGAAAAATATGATATTCTTGAATAAATTTGCCCATAATTTTTAGATGAAGAAATTAGGGTTTTATTTCAAAACATATATTTTATTCACGTCTTGTTTGTTTGACTTCTTGACAATTTTGTTCATATCTCTACCATCAAATTTTTTCCTATGGGATGTTCTCTCAATTGTGATAAATTTGTATCTGCTTGCTTTCAACCCTTAGAAACACATTGGACCTTATTGTGAGTTTCACCCGAACAACATTCCACCCGGAAAATATGACTTTCACTTTTCGCCTATTGTGAGTTTCACCCGAAATTACATGTTTGAAAAATTCCCCTTATTTTGAACATTCATTTGGGGCGGAATGTAATGCCATTGAAAAACATAAATTTTCACCTTTTTTAGTAGGCGAATAAAATTTCGTTCAGGCGAAACTCACAAAAGCTTTTGAAATTCCGGGCGAAAAAAAAATATTTTAAGGTTAAATATTTTTCCGTTGATACTCACAATAAGGCTGATTATGAACTGCGGCATTTCCAGTTCAAATGACAAGTAAAAATCCAATGGAAATAATCCTTAAGGATGGTTATGTATCTTTACCCTCTTTAGACAATATTAAATAAAGCTGACCCTCTCAACTAATCCTCTAATAATTTAATGGCATTGCGTGCAAACAAACGAAAAAAAGAATAAAACACAAATAAAATGCCTATTAATTTAATGACCAATAATTATCATGCCGATGAGTTTAATGACCGGTCATATAAATTAAATAAATTTCTTAAGCTTGCTAAGTTGATGTTGTTCCGGTTGTTTCTATAAACACAAGATTAAAGAATCCGATTAAATTATTACTTTGCTTGCTAATCGTTTGAATAAAATCAATAACAATCCAACAACAACAAAAAAATTGACATTCTTGCTTTGAATAAATTTGACAGCAAAGCAACTTCAACTATGTCACATCAAGAAATGCAACAAAAACTTATTTAAGACAATCTTGCTATATCTTAACGATTTACAACCTACTTCCAATATATAATATAACTGGGTGCATAAGCCGCCATGATTAAAGACTGACATCCGGTTGACCAACAGAATTAATGTCGATTTAAAGTATAATTTTCTTTGACGTTTATTCGACCGAAAAACACTTGTAAGTGAATAATGATGGATCAAGTAACGTAGTAACATTATAGCAATGTCATTTGTTATGGAAATTACTTGAGAAGTTAAACAGACAGACACAGAAACACCATCATCATGAGTTATTTCTTCGCGCGCGGCTTCGTCGTGCTCTGGTATAACTTGAGTGTGAATTGTTTAATGTGAATTGATGATGTTTGCTTAAATATTTTTGTTTTGTTTTGTTTTTATTTAAAACAGAATCCACTGGAAATTTGAATTTGGGAAATTTATGTTTGACCAAGAGGGGTGGCCAAATCGAATTTGCAAGAACCGGAAAAATCAATCTTGAAGTTTGATCCTGATGGAAAGATTTGTTGATGTTTTAAATCGTTTAATAGCTTTGAACATGACTAATTAGTGTAATATTTTTAAAGACAAGAGTTATAATGTTATAATTTGTTAAAATGTTTCAAAATACAGTGGATTGTAGAATCGTATTCGGTTAAATAGGAAGGTACTGACGATGTCTAAAACAACACCTTTTTATCCAACAATTGGTTTAATGCGCTTTTGTGGAAAAGTGATTGATTGGCATTTGGCAATATTTACTAGATAAACTTGTAGATGATCGGACTATTTATGTTCGGTTATAAATTCTGAACAATGCGATGTTAAAGAAGTCACATATAAACGTGTTACCCTTTGTGAAATTCTTTTTGACATATAGTCTCGGTAAGTTCGTTAAGAAACTTGACAGAAACTTCTTAACCTGCACATTTTTATGAAATTGGCAGGGAAGAGAGAAATAGACTTGGTTTTGTTTAGCAACAACTCTTGGACAACCAGGGTCTAGTGACTTACAACTCTCAATCAATCCTGTCCGCGAGTTTCAGGAATGAAATGAACCTACAATTTTCTACCAAAAAAAAAACAACGGATGTATATTATTTTGAACATCTTGGGGATCATGCCAGAGTGTTAAAATTTGTCAGAATGTGGACTTTCCTTACCTAAACCTACTGATAGAGACTGGTCACCTTGATGACGAAGAGGGTCTCAGGCGCTCATATAAATTACCAGATATAGGATCTTTCTTACCATATTAAGGACTTATTACTTAAAATTTGGCGCAGTAGAGAGAGTCTCCTTGTTTGTGCACCGGGCTCGGACAAAAGGGTGCTGAAATTCCATTCATAAGTCATACATACATTTTTCTGAACAATTTTTTAAAATGGGTTGATATTTTATCTCTACAAAATTATTTCGAGCTGAGTTAAACAGGTCGGCAGTAAAAGATTCAGGACTTGTAGGACTTGTTGAGGAGCTCGTGTTTGTTGCCATTTATAAGTTGCTTTTCGTTTCATTTTTACTATAAATCTTTTATTTTCTGTGGGTTTTTATGTCTTAAAAGGTATTCCCAGTTTTTGTATTGATACCCTTAATTCAACGTTTTCCTTAATATATTTTGTTATGTACTTACTTTAAGAATTATTATGACCTGAAGGTTTGGAGGTTGTCGGAAAAGAGAGGCAGAAATCACCTGGTATTTTTGACAGGCGGAAGTTAGGATACCTGTGTACAGCCAATATCTCTCCAGGGTGCGTAGGTGTTGTTAAGTGACTGAGTGCAGTGTTCGTACATACACAACATATTTTTTTAAATTCTTCCAATTTAGTTTTATTGTGCGTTGTTATACTGGGTGGTTATCACTTTCAAATTTTTACTTTCAGTGGAAGAATAATGGCACAATGATCTGAGAAAAGATCAAATGGACGGAAGTTTTCACGAAGGTTCTAAATCACCTTAATTTAGTAAAGTTTCATCCTGAAGTTTATCAATAAATGGTTTCTAAATATCGTTTCGAAAAAATTTTTCCCTTTAATTCGGAACACCCTACGAAAAAAGAAAAAAAAATTGGATTAGCTTATGCCACCTTTTTAACTGTAAAATTAAAGCTATTCCTGCTATGATCTGATCAATAATTGAAAGTCATATTTTCTTCGTACATAAATTCTCCATAGCGAATTTAGGTAAATACATCTGACACCATATTAATTCCAGTACCTTCTAATTTCACAACTTATTCTTTCTCCCCTTATGAATATTTAAAGAAGGTACAACAAATCGCCACATCGCCAACATAAATAACAAGTCTGCTTCCGTCAGAAGGACCACTTAGTTCCTGTCATCAAATATACCCACATATGCCACCAGCTATAGTTCATGATGGTCTTGGTCATTGGTGCGTTCACCGGCGACGAATTTACACTTGAGCCTCAAAACGCACTCTACACCGCTGCCGTCCTTTGAGCCCAAAATTATATTTACAGTGATTTGGTTAAATTTACCTTGAATTGAAACAACAAATTCCCCAACAGTCCACATGTTAAAAAAGAAAAAAATAATAAACAAAGCAATTTCAAACATTAATAGAATAAGGATCCATGGATATGGAAAAGAACAGACTGTAGGTATAGGAACTAAAGCAACAAAAAAATCAGTTTTGATTTATGACCAGCAATTAATTTTCAGGACAACGCATGGTGGCAACCGGCGCGGTGGCGGGGTGGCATGGAGCAGCGTATGGAGTATCCTTCTTTGTTTTTTTTTTTCCTTTTTTTGTTTGACAGTCTTGTGGGTGGTAAAATGGTATAATATGGCTTCGATGACAGTCCCATTGTGCGTGTCCTGTTGGATGCAGTTTGGGTTTTTGTGCTTTTTATGATTTATATAGGTTTCATTAAATGTTTTTATCAAGAGAATTTTTACTTTTTGTGGGAGAAGAGGGTAGAGGGGGTAATGTGGGGATAAATGAAAGTCATTCCGGAACATTGAATGCTACACATAAGGAATGTCTGATATGTGCTGTGTGGGTCGAATTTCTATAAGGGAATTCAAGGGTTCCTCTCCGTGGGGAGGCTTATGGCTTCTGAACTGACATTTTACTATACCTACATCCCAGGAGAATTCTGATGATGACTCTTTGTGGTGGGATAGGTATATTCTATAAGCATTTAGAAATGAACATAAATTTAAAGGTCCACTGGACATACATACAAATAATTAGCAGGGGGTCGTTCGGTCGAAGAGTGTGAAAATTAATGTAGAAGTGAAGGAATTTGTCGTGAGGATATTCGAAGGATTTTGGGACAAGATTTTGTGATTAGGATGAGCAGAATAAATGGTGTTTTGACAAAAATATGAAACCGCATTAAATTATGTTTAGAGGCAGGATTGGATAGGGAGACAAAATTTATTGCCATGAAGCTTTAGTTTTGGTTGGAAATTATTTTCAGTTCTTAACTCAGTCAAAAAATTAGGGGAGCAGAATATTAAAGTTATTCTTGAAAAATCATTTTGGGGGCCTTCAGTCCCCCGTAAAATTGTTAAGTATGAGGAGGCTATAGGTATACCAAAATCCAGCTTTCCGGCGATTTTTTCCGAGTCAAATGCTTTATTGACTGGACTATAAACTGGAACTTCAAAAGTCCGAAAATCCAAAACGATTTTTTTTGTGGAAAAGCATTATTTTCGATGTGCCCATTTTCATTCAATCGTCCAGTGTTCCCTTATGATCTGTTATTCAACAATATACATTAAAAATTCAATGAGTAACACGGAAGTAGTTAGTTTTTTTTTTCATCGACACAAGCATGCATTTAAAACAATTTAATTGCAATTTCTAATTGATTATAATATATTTCTGAATTTTTCAAATTTCAATCCTCGCTTATTGATAGATCACTGATAAGAAGAAGGTGAGGGTTTTGATCTCGTCATTGACACTAGATAGAGATTTCTTATAAAAGTGGCATAAAAAAAATATCTCGCTACCCGTCAATCTACCCTATCCTTATCGCCATAAAAAAAATTAAACTTGCTTTGCTATAATATTAGATTGGGCATTCACCACTTAAAAGCGAATGTATGTAATTTATTTTTAATTTGCTGCAAGCAAATCTTCTATGAAAATCTTAATCTTTTTTCAATGCCTAATCCCAAAGTGTCCCATATTTTTGGTGGCGCATTTTTTTCTTCTATATGCGCACCATTCAACCTACACTTGCAAAAAATTAAACCGCCCATGTGTGTCGTGTCGAATTGAGTCCAGTTTTTTGTTGGTATCTATCTCGCTTGCATTATCGTGTGGACACATCAGCTGACAAATGTCCCACGTGAATTTGCGGACACTTCCACGCCTAAAATTGCAACTCACAAGAAACCTGCTGCACCTTGTTAGGTGTCACTTTCATCCTAGAGAAAGTTCTAAAATTATATCGATGCAAATGAAAAAAAAAAGCCAAGAAGCTGGATTTTACCAAATAGAATTACATAACGCTGCTTCTTGAGGTGCTGTGTGCTGTGCTGACCCCCATGGGTGACTTTCAACCGACCGACCCATTGCACAAGTAAGTGACTTAACTGATTGTTTCCGGTTGCAGATGAATGAAGGCTTTGCCTTACAGCAGACTGCTGGTGGCGTCGCGCAGTGGTATAAGCATGAAACAAGGTGCAACAACTCTCGACTCGAACTCGACTCCGAATCTGCGCACAACACTCCTCCCAAATGGGAACCAATTTGACACGAAAGTTAGTTGTTTGCAATAATACTGCACTCTCAGCGCTCGGATACGAGTTTATTAAACCAGGACGGACAGATAGATAGATACGACAGACATATAGACAGTCGGACTGGATCGGCAAGTTGCCTTGGGCTTTCGAGGATTTCGGTGCGGATTCAGATTCGGATTCGGATCTCTGACTGACTGATTCGTTGGTATGGGGATCACGTTGAGATCTTGCACCGATTTGCGTGTGTGGCTTCAACGCTGGAGTGGGCTGCATGCATACTGCATAGTCTATGTGATCATTTATATACATACAGCAACGACGACGACGTAAGTTGGCTAATAAAAATGTCTAATTCACACGGCAGCAGCGAGCGGTGGTGTGTATACACAACATGTTTAAATGATGCTGGAACAGAGGACGAACCGAACGTAATTTGAATACGGATTGTTGGTAATTGTCGGGACGCGCACTGTTTGTTTGCCAGTGATTCTGACGAATGTCAAGCGTTTTGTGATGCGACTTTGACGTCAATGAGATGGTACCGCATGCCGGGTGGGTTTTACAGTCGATGTGACATTTAACGCAGCTGATTAGCATCTAATGTGGGCATACGTATAGAAGAGCGACAGTGCAAAGAAGTCAATGGACGAATTATAGTGTTGAATGAAGGAATGCGGATATCGTGTGACAAATCACCGCTGACAGCTCTAAAGATCGCATCTTGATTGATGAGTTGGAAAAAATTAAATTAAATTTTCGGTGCAGATTCCGCTTGATGAAATAAAAAAGCTATTTAAATTAAATAATACAAATAAATAAAATCTTTCGTAAGAAAAACCTGATTTAATTCGACATTGGAAGTTTTAGTGACTTGACTCCTATACATTCGAGGAGTACAGGGGTCTTACTCTGTCAGAACGAAATTTGAAAGTCAATACTATTTGAAAATGCTTTTTAATCGGTATTTGAATTGGAATCTCTGTAAAACTTCCCAAAATGTAAGAAATAGTATATTTACTATTTTTTCCACTTTTGGATTAACTTTTTTCCAGTTTCTAATTATTTCCTTTAACATCTGTCAAGTCAAGAAACCAAAACAAAGAAAAAAAATACCAAACATTTCTAACAGGAAAATTTTTTGTTTTTTAAGAAGTTGTAAATCCAAGGGTAGGTATGTATTAGATTTAATTCTGCTTTAGAAATAGAGAGTACAAAATATCTGTTTTCGGAAAATTTCACTTTCGGAACTAAATACAAAATGAAAACGGTCTAACGATATGGTTTTGGCAATAGCTCTCCCAATCTTACCGTTTAGATTTGAGAGAGATGGGTACTGTCAAAACGATTTCCTCAGTCCTCATCTCGAATTTTTATTCAGGTCTAAAATATACATTTTCAATTTTTTAAATTAATAAGAACCTTTTAGGATTATTCTCTACACGCCGAAAAATGATCGGTTAAAAACAACGTAAAACTCGGTTAAGTTAAATAACAGACATTGTTAATATACAACCTGCAAACTATCCAGGTTAAATTATACGAGTCAACTCAATTAAATAAAATTATTTAAATCTACAAACTGATTCGGTTAAAGTGTACTGAATGTTATTTTATTTTATTTAATTTTATTTTATTTCTGGGTTAGTTTGTTCTGTTTCAATAACCTATTAAGTTAGTTAATGAAACATATTAAATCGCTCATAGTAACCACTCTACTCAGAGATGTGTGAAATTAACTAAATATAATTATTTGATTTACGCAAGCTACTCGTTAAACATAAACGATTTTCAAAATTGCAAATCCTAACCAAGTTTCTCCATTAATACAACCTTTTAAGGTGTTTATTTAAAACAATTTATTTTAATCGAGTTGACTCCGTTAGAATTAAAATAGTGAACTACATATGTTATTTCTACCCTTAACTACGTCATATTTAATACATTTTTTTTAACCCACCGAAAAATACTCTCGGTTATTAATTATTTTCCTGCGTGTAGCTCACAATTAAGCCCAGTTTCACAATGCACACTTACTTAAATAAGTGGCACTCAAGTCTCCCATTTTCAGCACTAAAGTGTCACTTCAATATACTTGTTAAACTGGGCCTCAAGCTATTAGTCAAACTATAAGTATGAAATTAAATTAAATCCAATAACTTCAATGTTATAACCTTGCTGGTATCAAACCATAAAGCAAAACATTTTCTTAACAAGCGATTAAATTTATAAAAAAAGAAATAAGTAACGAGCTTGCAGTAAAAAGAAGCATTGTATAAAATTTTTCCATTAAACGTTCTTTTATACCGCAAAAATGTACGGTACGTACTCATATGAAAATGTAAAACGACCGGAACTTAAAAGGAATATAAAAATAAAATCCCACAAAACCTCATCCCCCGCACACAAAAGTCCTCCTGGTTTTTTTTTTTTTTTTAAATTGCAATGTCCTTAAAGCAACAACCTGCGCGCATGCAAAGACATATTTATGTCCGTTTTGGCCATAATTTTGTTCCGTTCTGTGGGTGTATAGGACGTATGAAGGTACCTCACAAAGAATGCTTCCAAAGATAACACCTTACTGAAAGGCCATACCATCATACAAGTGCACATACATACATTCTGTTCTTCGTTGTGTCCTTCTGTCGCCGGATGGCCATTTAAATTAATAGCCAAAATTAATATATGGGCTTCATAAATTATTCCTAATTGCAATTTAGTTTGTCATGGCATAACACATTCACTCGGTATATCGTATAGAGGTAAATGCGAAAAGGCACAGGGTGGGCTCCAATATAATAATTCTTCCTGGCCGAAAGTCCATTTTATCATATATACGTCGCGTCGCTTCGTCATTATGCGTTCATCGTTGGTGCGTCGTCCCGTCGGTCGTTGTCGTACACAATTACTATACGGCCAGAAAAACTGAAGGCAAATTTCAGCAGCCCAGATGCAAATTTTATCGATCGATTAATTACAATTTATTTACACAAAAATTACCCATAAAAGTGTCAAGATGAATTGATTCTGAGTCGATTCACGCCTCCGGGATTTTCATGTTTTCGAGAGACTCAATATTTTGTGTGGCGCATGAAGTGAAGGAAATTTATACTCGTATATTAGTTTTTTTGTTTGTTTGTGTGCAGCGATTAATTCCATATGATCGAGCTTTGATAAGTTGTTGTTGTTGATGTTGTTGGCGTGTTGCAGAAGCTGTGGAAACATAGCTCAAGAAAATGATTATAAACAACCTGCAGCGAGTTTTTATTGTAGATATAGGTAGGTACACCAAAGCAGGGGTAGGCAATCTTAAATTGAATCAACCGGGTTAACAGATATAGATAATAATTTTTGTAAATAGTAGGAATCCATTACATTTAGCAATACCTATTTATTTACAGTTAAATAATAAAACATATTCAATATTCCGATTATGGACTTCGCATCTTTTCTCTGGGAGTCCTAGGAACACTGGCTTCACAATTATATTGATTTAAATTGAGTAAAAACGAACAATTAAATTATGAAAAATATTCATTCCGATTATGGAATTCGCATCATTTCTCTGAGAGTCCTGGGAACCCCAGGGAACCTTTCATAATTCTTTTGTTTTAAACGAACAATTAAATAACGAAAAATATCCTTTAAACCGGGAACCTTCCACAATTGTATTGATTTATACTGAGAATGAACGAACAATTTTTTTGGTAGGACAAACTAATTAAAGTTTTGCTCCGGGAGTCCTGGGAACTCCCGATAACCTTCCACAATTGTATTAATTTAATAATTAATCCCCAAACAATTTTTTGGTTATACAAACGTGGACACACAAATTAAAATTTAGTTCTGTGAGTCCTGGGAACACTCGGGAAGTTTCCATAGTTGAATTGATTTGAACTGAGGATCTACAAAAAATTTTTTTGGTGGACACTCACCCAAAATTTGTTCTGGCTTCACAGAGCTAATAACCTGCATTTAAATAAAAGATACTTGCATTCAAATTAAGAAATCACGATAAAACAGTTTTTATTTAAATTAAACTAAATGTATTCTGTTTTCTTATACTCAATTGCTAAATAAGTACATTAAGAAGAGACCTTCCCGTGTATATAGTGAATCTTGTGTGTTTCCTTCCCTTTGAACTATTTACAATGAAATTTGATCTTTGAAACGCAACAACAAGGTTTGCAACCGCGGACTGTTTGGCTGGCTGCTTTTACACAATCATTCTGCAACATTGCCCCCAGTGCGTTCAATCAAACTTAATTGAACCTGGCATCGTACACAAAATTCATTGCGCAATGCGCATACTCTAGCCACCTTAACCACAAAGTCTGACCACAGAGATCGACACCAATTTCTATATACAAAAAGCAAGAAGTAAGTCGGTACATTAAGTGTAGACCACGACCCGTGCCTTATCCTTTTAAGAAAAAAAAAAAAAAAAAAAAAACTGTCTTCAAGTGGCTGCTTGGGTACACTTAGGCTTCTACTCAAATAGGTACCTCTACCACCAGCATGAGCAAAGTATAAAAATTTTATTGAAATGAATTTTATGAGACTACTATTAGTTGAAAAATATGTGTATAGCTGTCCAACTGCTTGCTACTCTCAATCGATCCGGATTAATCAAATTAAGTGGCAAATACAAATTTTCGATTTCGGGGGAGATTTCGTTCGTCCGGTCAATTCAATTCTGCCAATTGGAAGATCGATCGACTCGACTCTACCTTTAGTTGCAATATTGCATTGCAGGTTATTGCTGCTTACGTACCGGGCTCGTTGTTTTGCTGTTTTTTTTTTTTTATTATTTAGTGTCTTGACACGTTCACCAATGGAAATTGATAAATTAGTGTTTATATGAACTGTCGCATGATAACCGTTAATTTATTATCCTTTATCTCGAGCATACTGCCTCAAACGATCGTAATTAAGTAATTGAGCGCAAGCCTATAGAAGGTGGTGGTATATTTTTTTTTGGGGACAGATTGTGGTTCATGTATACTACCTCCAGCTCCAGGGATCAGAGAACCAGATTTTTGCCAGCGGTTCATATATTAATGGAGCGATCATATTTCGTAAGACGAGGTGATCAATTTGCCTCGAAATCATTTATCTGCGTGAGTAATTTGTTCGACAATGATTGAGAGAGATAAATTCATATTAACGGGTTGTTGTTGAGGCACTTTAATATTTTTTGGACACTCGACTCACACTCCTCGCCTGTGTTTGCGCCTGAAGCCCGACTGCCTGACCAGGGTGAAATAAATTACTTAGTTGGTATGACATTGGGTGACAGTTTGACGTATGTTGCATTTAGTTTTAGTTTTCAACATTTCCTCGAATTCGAAAATGTGTTATGTGTTGGGTGAGTGTGTTGCGTAAGAATATGTTCACACTTTTTTAAATTTATTAATAATTTGAATACATATTTGAGGATGAATAATTATTATTAATGTTTAAAGATGGTATTTGTTATGGAATTTCCTTATAGAGAAAGTTGGATTTATGTTAGGATTTACAAAGGGTCAATTACATCAACACATAACAAAAATTCAGTTGTGGAATGATGAAGTATAATCGGTGCCGAACCTGGAAATTTTGCCGCCCTAGGCAAATTGTTATTTTTCCGCCTGAAATAAATAAGGGAGTTAATGACATTATTTATATTTACATAGAGTTTTATTTAATAACATGTTTACAAAATTTTGAAACTAAAATGTTGATCTGCGATTTTTCATTTTTTCTTGTAGTGATTTCTTTTTCTAAAATGCGATTAAGCATGTATTTGAATGAAAAAGTTGCAAGACCGGTTAATCGTTCTTGGGTCATTTTTCAGCGAAGATAGGTTCTTATAAGTTTAAGCTTCGAAAAGCTAGCTTCACCTGATGCATGCACACAATTCAAGTAAGAAGAGTGAAGCTAAATACATAGTTTAAAATTGACAAAGGTTTGAAATTACCAACAGCAGAAATTTAATTAAATATATTATTTTCACTTAAGAGATATTTAGCTATAATATCCTTTCGAACTTCGTTGTCAATTGTTGCTGTTAATGTTGCTTCAAGTGGTGCGTAGCCTTTTAACTCCATCTTCTTTGAAATGTCGCAAAGAAATCTGATATTTTGGCTGAGAATTGATACTGCGCAAAGTGCTCATCAAGAGAAGATAGTTGAACATCGATAACGTAAAAAAGAAGTCAGGTTAAAATTTTAATTTAGGATGGATTGATTCGAAATATTTTTTAGATTGATAACGGCGGCTACGAAGACACCTTGAATCAGACACAAAGAAATCCAATTGATTGTTCATTTTCGTAGCAATGTTTTTAGCGCCCTTATATAATTTTTCAAACAAAGATTCCTAAGAACGGTTTATCTAAAAGTAGCTACTGTCGCAATTTATCAAAATCCTCCAAATAAGTTAAAAAGTCCATTGATTTTGATTTAAGCATTTTCGAAAGGATATTTATTTGCATATAAAAACCCGTTCCAAATTCCTGTTAACAATTTCAAAATGAATTTTTGTATGCGTTTACCAAGTTGAGTTGCTTTAAAACGTGAATTCCGAGCTTTCCATTAAAGAATCATAAATTTCTGTTAAATTTTCTGAAAAAGCAGTCGTTTTTGCTTTGTTTGACCACCGGGTAATATTCAGCATGTTTTGAAGAATGGTCCAGCGCGCGCTTCGAACAACAACGATGAACGAAGAAGTTATTGAAGTAGATGGATGTGTTAACCTTTTTCGCTTTAAAATTATTGTACTGATTTTGCCGCCCTAGGCAATTACCTGTTTTGCCTACAGGAAGGTAGGATTATTACAATTAAATTATGACAATTATTCAATAATTTCCTTCGATATGACTTTTGCTGTTGAAAATTACTTAAAGATTATGTGAAATAATTTGAATTTTTTCCTCAAAGATTAATCAGTTAATTTACATGTTTAAAGCTATTAGCAAACGAAGAAAACAAAATATGTATTCCTAAAGAAATGTTTGAGGCCCATATCTTCAATCATTTTGATTTCCAATTTGTTGCTTCCCTCATGTTTTGCATATTTTAATAATTTTAATCGATTTATTTCTATTTCTATTTGTCGGAGAGAAAAACTTTGTAAATATGCAAAAATTTGTAATTTGAAATTTTGAGTAACCTTTAAATTTATTATTTGCTGACACATCTTAAACTTGAAAATTGAAGATTTAGAATGCTTTTTGTTAAATCTCGATACAATTTTAACGAATTTTTGACTTTTTACAGGAACAGCTTTTCAGAAAACACTTCAATTATTTTTAAAATTTTGTATAAATTTCCTAAAATGATTTATTTCATACAATTTGTATTCTTCATATTTAAAATTAATCAGCTGAAGGATGATTTCTTCTCTAGCCCAGATGGTCTACCAGCAATCGTTCTTATACAAAAATTATTGACAAATTAGCCTAGGCCCTTCCAGCTTTCTATTGTAAATATAGTGTCCAAAAATGAAATAAATGATATTTCTAACTATAGACCCGCTGCTGAACCAAAATTCCTGAATTATTAAACACTAATTAAACACTAAAAAATGTCAAGTCGTAACTTTCTGTCGAATGTGTTCGTTGTCCCAAAGACAATACTCGTTTAATATTCTGCCTGTTCTTAATGTAACCTCCATTCGCAATCTGGGAGTTATTTGTGACAATCAACGCAATTCGCTCTTACTACTACTAATAATCTTTCATCTCCCATGGACAACACGCCTTACTCAAATGTAGATAGATCCCCAACCACTAATCTTGTTTAATTTTTGTCGTTTACCCTCTCAGCCTTATAGAAAGGTATCTCCGGTGTCCCTCAAGGCAGCCACTTAGATCCACTTCTTTTCATTCTGACTATTAATGATATTAAAATGGTTATCAAACATTCCTCTATCTCACTATACGCCGAGGATACCAAGTTTTTCAAGACAATTTCTTCGTCAGATGACTCTCTATTAAAAACAATCTTGCAAGTTTTTCAGTCTGGTGTCTCAAAAACAGATTGCAGCTTTAAATTTCCAAATGCAAATCAATCGATCACTGAAACGTATTAAATCTCCTCCCTGTCTCTATTTTCTCCATAATCAACCCATACCCACAGTTCAAAATATTCGATACCTTGGCATATTATTTGACCAGGAACTCATGTTCGTCACTCATATAGACCAAATAATTCTTAAAGCTGATTCAGCACTTGGCTTCGTGAAACGATTGTCCAAAGAATTCTCCAAGCCCTATGTGTCAATATACTTAACGTTTGTTCGCCTCCTCCTTGGCAGGCATAATTGTAAAGTCCCTAGGTCTAGCTTGTCTTAAGATAATAATAAACTTTTTTTTTACTTTATTTGTATATTTGCTAGCAATGTCATTTGTAAATAGAGAAACACAACTAATTAAGTGTTGAGAATCCAGCTCAAAAGCCGATTTGAAGCCATCCTGTTGATTTAATTCTGTCCATTCTCAAGTCCTGTTAAATGAATTTGTAGCAAACAATCTCCTTAATTAACAAAATTTTCGTTCTATAAAAGTAATCACAAAAAGTTGAACATTTCTCAGGTGCTCTGTCGTTTACGCAAACACAATTTTCTTAAAACCATCACTTAAACTCTTCACCTCTAATAAAATTTATATCCTCTTGACACAGGTGCTTTTCCCTTGCTTAAGACGAAAGGATCATAATAAGTATCAATTTTGAAGATAACAACTTAGGCCTTTTTGTTGTCATTATTTATTTCCAAGTCAAGTTCTACTATGTGCGGTTAAACGCATTTCATATTCATTACTAAAAATCTTCCATCCACCATGAAATTTTCTTCAACAAAAAAAGAAAAAAAAAAGCAACATTATCAAAAGCGGTCTTCGTTTAATGTCTTTTTATAGAAACAACAACTCGTAAATTTCCCTCGAGGAGCATAAACTATGAAAACAAAAAGTTTTTGTTGTTGTTGTTTCTGTTGAACTTTCGACTGCAAATGGAAAAAGTTTTTCATACCAAAAAAAAAACAAATGGAATGAGATTTCAATTTACTTAAAGTTAATTTTTGAACCTTTTCTTATATACCTATTGCACAAATATCATACTTTAGTACCTTTATTAAGAGAATGAAATCCCAAAAGGTTTATTGTTTGGGCAGCTGAGACTGAGACGACTATGGGCTGCGTCTATTTGCATAAAAATATGTTTGCTATATCTAAACAAAATCAGAAATAAATTGGTAATTTATTTATTTTAACCTGGTCTGGATTTTTGTTTGGGTGATCTAATAAAGTTTTACGTAACATGTTTTATATTTTTGGTTTTCAAAAGTTCAGTAGATTTTCCCAAGGCTTTGATTGAATTTTTAAAATACTTTGCAATTATAATTTATGTTATAGAAATAAGCAGATTACAAAAGAACTTTGTTTGAATTAAATAAAAAACCAAAGTATTTTAGGAATATATAGGAGCAGCATGGCAAATGAGAAAACAATTCCCTGCATCATCTGGAAGTCTTGTAGCTTCGAATTAAATTTGCCTTCATAATTTATTAACTCAAAAAAAAAAAAAAAAAAAATGAGTTTATTTGCATTATTTCAACACGATATTTTTAAAAGCTGTATGTTTCTACCTTACCAGCAGCGATAAGACAGAACTAAATTACTTTGCGATAAAATTTCAAGTTTAATCTAACAACAAATCTTTAAGTTTGCGAATTCCAAGTGCCAGTCGTCAGTATAAACAAAATAATGAAATGATCTCATAAAAGAATATGTATGTACTTCTGATTTCTTAGAATACGAGTTGTTTGGTAGAAGTCAATCGAATCATTTCGACCACCAACTCTTCCACTTCTACCGAACCTAGATATTGTACCTATCTATCTTTCTTTCAAAATAGTTAATAATCATGATTAGAGTTTTAAATGACCAATTATTCAGTCAGAAGTTTGAATTTATATAAGAGACAACTTACTCATCAAGACTTGCGCGGCCCACACAATATTTTGACATGACAACTCCATAAAATAAGAGTAGACAAAAAAAATAGAAAATAAAAAAACTCGATTGGAATTAAAATTACTGTAGGCTGTATAGTGTTCCCCCAAAGGTATATTGACGAACCGATGACAAACATCTCAAGAATTACTGAGACTACAATTATGTGATGTGTACATTGAAGCGCGTAAAAGATATTCATCATTGAAGTCGAGATGTTTGGCGTCGAAATATCAATAAAACTGTCGGTATAAGTAATAATACCTCATCATCTGTTCGTGTAAATAAGAAGCACAATAAGGCGATAATATTATAATCTTTGTGTTTATGAGGTTTGTTTATTGAGAGTGAAAATAGAATTTCGCATATGTGATGTTATCTTAATTCCTTATGCATTCATACCTTACCTATATATTGGAGCAAAATTCGAAGAATTTCCGAACAAACAGACCTAAATCATCATTAAAGGGGTTCAATATTATTATTTTTTTTTAAATATTTCCAAATGTGATAATATTTCTGGAATGCTGTTTGTTTTATCTGAGGTTTTATGTAAATATTTTGTATTCAAAGTCAGTGATTTTTTTTAAAGGAAAAGGGATCGATGCTATTAAATCTTACAAGATTAGAATTTTTAAAGGAATAGTTAGTAAAACATGAAGTGTTTTTTTGTTTGTTTTTATTTCCCGAAAAGTTGTTTAATGTATCTAGTGAGGCTTGGTTTTGCGAATGCATCCGAAATAAGTTTGTCTTTTTAAATTAAATTAATACTAAGGAATAAGTAGGTAGTGTCTACATTAAGATGGTTCTTATTAAAGGTATTTTTTTTAATTCTACTTTGAATAAGCTTTTTTATTTCACCCCCAGATGGACGACACTAACAAGAAAAATAATCGTTTAGCAGGGAGGGAATCAAAACAACAGCAGCATTTGCATTATTATGTTTATACTAAAACATTGTTTTGAAGCCATAAATCCGGCCTCTTCATTTTGTTTTAAAATTATTTTATTTAAGTGGATGATTTTTGAAAAAAATATTTTTAAACACAAAATTTTTGAAAATTAAATGCTGTACTGATTTTTTACCAAGGTTCGAAGAACGACAAAATATGATTCGTTCTCTCATGAAAAATTCAATAGGAAATTTTAATTTTGATTATATCGCGAATCTTATTTTTTGGTTCCTTTAAAATAAAATTCATTTTTTCACGATCGAATTAAAACTGTTGGATCTGTAAAATATGGTTCATTCCCGAATTTATCACGTGGGGAATATTAAACGTCCATTCATGAACCGTACAAATAATAAAAAATATGACAGTGACTTTTTTCAAAATGTTTAACTTTTGCCAAAATTTTTGACTCTTTCAATTTGTTTTGACTTTTTGATTTTACATATTTTTAAAAAATTTCGACTTTTTTCATTTTTAAAAATTTTTTTTTTCCAAATTTGTTTGACTTTTTTGAAATTTTGCACATTTCTCAAATTTTTTTCCCTTTAATATTTAATATTTTGAATATTACATAGATATATTACAAAATTTTCGCATTTTTCAAAATTTTCGACTTTTTTTACTTTTCTCAAAGTTAATTTTTTAATTTTCGACTTTTCTCAAAATTGTTTCACTTTTTTCTAAATTTTACGTATTTTTCAATTTTTTTTGACTTTTCGAAATTTTCGACTTTTTTCAAAATTTATTCACTTTTTTCAAAATTTTACATATTTTAAAATTTTTTGACTTTTCAAAATTATTATATTTTTTAAAATTTTTTACTTTTTTCAAAATGTTTGACTTTTTTCCACAATGTGTGACATTGGCCGAAATTCTGTGCATGTTTGAAAAACTTCTGAAGAATTAAATTTCCGAGTTGAATACTGACTGCACTCGCACTGTGTGTTTTCTTATGTCACGAGCTATAACTGGGTCAGTTTTCCGGGATCCAGCGTTCGGCTATTGTCATGGATCTCTAGACGGTGAATGCTATCATCATAATGGTGAGTCTGGACTTGAAATTCGTTCCTCTTTGCCAAGATTTTCTTTAGTGTGAAGATTTGGGATATGATCGATCTGCCGAACCCAGAATCACACTGGTACTTGGAATTTAAAATGTTTCAGAACGGCTTTAGACACTCACACATCGATGGTCCCATGCAAGACTATACTAAGTCAACTTAGTACAGTTTTGAGTTATTTGTGTCATTAAAACTGCCGCACCGACTCAAAAAACTTGAATCTTTCTCATAAAAAATAGCATATTTGCACTTAGTATAGAATGGGGCCATCGACATACTTTAATTAGGGAAATATATTTTTAACAAGACCGCTTTTTTTTTGTAGATGGAACATATTATGGACTCTAGTCACCGGTCATGCTTCTCTTCTATGATGATTTAATCCATTCGCCCTATCAACACTTTTTCTGGTGGTGGAACTGGGTTTTCATTTTAACAAGTTTAGTTATCTTCTTTCTCTTTATCACCTGCTTTATAAAATTCCTATTTAGCAACTGCTGGAAAAATTGCTTGAATACATTTACTATTTCTTGTGCTTTGAAGAAGGTTAGCTTTGTTATCATGGTTACTACTTAGCTGTCCTGCAGGTATTTAGTGTATGTTTTTCAAATTCGTGAAGATATGTTCGTTGTTTCAATAACTTTGGAAATTTCTCAATAAAACCATCCGCAGAAAAACTCAAGTTTTAAACAAATGTATTTTTAACAAACAAAAATTCATATAAATTCCATTGTTTCAGAACAGAATAGAATTTAAGATTTAAACATTCAGAGTCAGGGTTGGTGAGAAAAATAAATTACACAGTGCTGACATTTCCTTTTTCTTGGTTTGGATTTAGAAATTTTCAGTTCATTTTCAAAAAAGAGCGGAGTGGTGGAGTAAATTTATTGTCTTTCTTAAAATTGAAGTAAATTTACACCGATTGGATTAAGGTTATAACGCTGTCCTCAGCATCCTAGTTTTATATTTGAATTTTGGAACTTTGAAGCTATTCTCTTCAGAATGGGATGTTGTTTTTCCAATCTCCTTTGGAATTCAATTTGAGAATGGCTGCATTCATATATTCTTAGGTAAAAAAAATGTTAAGCATTTTTGAGAACACATTTTGGACTTTCATAATAATAAAAATTATACTTAAAACGTGTTTTTATGAAAAAAAAATCATATCGAAGTAAAAAAAAACAACCTAAAAATGCTTAAAAAAAATGTGTTTGATAATAAATTGCGAAAAAACCGTTATCCACACAGTTTAAAATTTGTAACTGTTCTTGTTTAAATAAAAAAAATTTCAAAAATCGGTTGTAGTTTGGCAAATTTAGAGCCAGTCAAAGAAAAAAAAGAATACAAATTATAAAAACAGTTATAAGTCGAAAACGAGAAAATTACCTCCTAAGTTTTTCGACTTGAAATGTAGGTACTCACTACTCAGGAACTCATGATTTTCTTCTGTGACGGTGATTATAAATTACACTTTTGTATATTTGATTTGTTTTGTCTATAAAATGAAAAAAAAATACAAAATAACACTTTTCCCGTTTAAAAGATTTCAAAACCTTTATTTTCTCTTTGTCTTCAACTATTTGTTTCTCTGATTTGTTTAACCAAAAAAACTAAACAAAACATTTTTTTTTTTTTTGTATTTTAGCTCCACCAACCGAACAGCATCAGCAGCCCACAACGAACGAGACGCTTTCTGGTAAGTCAGACATTCTTTAATAATATATCCTTTATACTAAATTATTCAAAACACAGACAAATAGAAACTTGTATAAAGTACATCCTTTTTTCAATTTAACTTTACCCTTCCGCCAGCAGACTTTATGTCGCATCGACTTTGTGCCGGAATCTTCACAAAAAATGTCCAAGCGTATTAGAATTTAATTTTTCACTTCCATTCTCAATGGCTTTCGAAGATAACAATCAAGAAATTTTCTTGTCATTCATTCTATATGCTTTGATCCTGTTTGGTTGATAGTGGTAAATATACATATGTACGTAGGAATAGGTAAGAAAGGATTCAATGAATTAGAACAGGTCTGCAAAAGGTGTCTGATGACACTATACCTACATACATATACATATATACCCCTGCTGACACTCTAAGAACGATATAGAACTAAATCAATTTGTATCCCCCCCCAAAACAGCCTAAATTGATTTTACGATACAGGAGTGAGATTCCGCATTGTCCTGGACTCTTCGTTAAAGAAAATAAGAAAATCCACCTCATGCTTCAGCAATTTGTTTTTTCCGGTTCACGAAGTTCTTCTTTTCTCGTGGTATCAATCCACCCTTCTCTGTTTTTTTTTTATAAAGATACTTGTGGATTGTATCTTGGCGTAAATTATGGCTTTTCGATAATCCTTTTTATCCCTGTTGGGTAAAAGGGACACAGCGCCACCTTACCTGTTGGTGTTGGTTATTGGTTTCGTTGTAAACATGGCTTTTATGTGACTTTTGTGGCTCAATAAAAAAAATCGGTCGAGCATGTTTTGGTCGTAAAATTTTATTTTCTTATACCAAAAGTTCAAAATTTGTTTCGCCTTAACCATAAAAAAAACACAACCAAAAGGATAATATAACTTAAACACAATTCTTATAAGTGAGCTTCTTTACTTTTAACTTTTACGAGTTTTGATGGTACAAGTGAATAAATTTCATAACTCTACACCAATTTCTAAATGTCGCTGCTGACGACGACCGGCGTCGACTACGATACGACGACGTTAACATCAACATTTTGCGTCATAAATTATATCCTTTATATATTGTAAAGGACACGGCAAGGCGGCGTTTGTGGAAAGTGTGATGGAAATTCATAATAATAAGAAACGAAAGTGCGAAAAAAAAATAAACCGGAAGAGTAAAATTGCGTGGAAAAAGCAAAGAAGTAGCTAACAGCTTTTCTTCTTCTTTATTTTATTTTATATTTTTTTTGTCAGGACTTTACTTGGCTTCCAAAAATATTTATGTATATTTGTGCTGTTGATGGTGACGATGATGATGTTAGACTATGAGGGGCCAGGCCAACAACTCTGAAGTAGTACATTATTATTTAACTTTGATAAAGTTTGGCAAAACACTTGGTTTCGTAATTTATGTTGGGTGTTTATATTCTTGTGCGTCAAGAAAGACAAACTCATGAAGTTAAATTGAAATATTTCAACAACCAGAGACTCAAGACAATCTTAAGTCTTTTGTTTGAACAAGATTTATTTATTGTATACTTTTCAAGATCACAAAGAAAATATGAATTTACCTGAACGGTTTTGTTTTATATGTTGAAATTGGACATGTCAAATTTGAAATAACTTAAGTTCACAGGCATGTTTTTTTATTACTCATTTTTTTCATTTTGTAAAATAAAGTAGCTACTAAAAACACGGCCTACCGTGTACCTATAGCTTACCGCCACGACAACTGCCGCGTCGGCTTAATACGTAATTCTGCTAAGTCCACTTTTTGCCGAAATTGAGATTTTGATGCCATTCTCTTGAGAAACACATTCTGCACGAATTCGCTTAATCACTTTTGTCAAATGTATCGTAGTTGTTGCAGAATCCTACAGAGAAAATCTGTTTTTATATAGAGCCCTTTATTTATATTTTTTTTTCTTTTTTCGCTCTCCTGTAAAATTTTTCAAAGTTAACTTAGCAGCTTTACGTATTTAGCCGACGATATGTTCATAAAACCTTTAATCGGATTGTCTGTTACTGGCTCTTTACGTTCGTTAGTTCTTGTAATAATCTTGTACCAAATTCTGCGTCAGAAAAAATTTTTTTTTTTAATTCTTCCTAAAACTGATTATCCCTTCCACCATGTATCCAGAGTGGTTTCCGAGATCCCGCATTTGAAGTCTACCAAGCCACTTTAGCTATTCCAAAAAGCTCTATAATATTCACCCGAATGGAATTTCTGCTATACAACCACGAAACCGCATCCCATTTGGAAACTTTAAAGGACGCTTTTTAAAATATCGTCCTTGTTCCATCTGGCTGAACTATGCACATTACAAAACCTAGAGGATGTGCGTTTTCGACAAGAGGATGCGGAATTTCTGCTGCTATACAAGTAGATATACAAGTATTTTTAGAGTATTTTTGGTGGGAAATATACGCACTAGGCGCACATTCTTATTGTGGCAAGGATTAAACTTTAGCCGTCGTCGTCGTCGAATGATTCATTTGCGGATGAAATACTCTTGCTTCTCTAAAACCTCAAAAAACACACAAAATATTCCCCATTTTGGTAGCTAAATGATTTAGGTAATCGTCCTTAAATTTATGCAAAAAAAAAAAAAAAAAAAGGAACAAGAACAAGAACAAGAAAGAAAGAATTATTGCAGCTAGAAAGATATTTTTGAATAATTCATGAGAGGGGATCCATTGCTAAAATATAAGAAGAGTAGATAGAGCGTATAAGGGTAGCTTTACGATACGACGAATTTAAAATACCTACCTATCCCAAAACGTGTCCTATATATCCCTGGTGGAATGGGAAAGTTCTTCCAAGTGAAAATTGATTTTTCTTATATTTTTTCGCTCGCGTGAAACATCAAAATTTACCTGCGATTCAGATGCAGATGGCAGGCAGGAGAGGAGTCTACCGGATTCGTGTTAAATATGTTAAATTTATAAAAAAAAATAAACAAAAATTTATATATAGAGTATGGGTTTATATTTATTGTTAAAATTGGACATGGCCAGTACGTGACGGGAAAATTCAAAATTTCATTTACTAAAAACTGTTTCTTTTCTCTAAAAATAGGGTACATCACCAGACACTTAGGATATTGGATTTAGTTCGAGAGGAGGAAGATATTATTGTTTCTCTGTGAGAAGTGTTTTGTAGAGTATCTATATGAGACAGATATATGGGAATGGGTTGTGTTTCTTTTTTGATATTTATTTGGGGATATACAGCAGTGCTCGTATAAATTTTTTCCTTTTGGTAAAAGATGTATTAAATTGATATGGTATTTGAACAGGCTGCGGGTATTAAGAACCTGATTTTAAAAGAAACTATAGCATTGGAAAGGATATTGGTTTAGAAATTACAAAATTCGGAATTTGTTTATGGTTTTATTTTCAAAAATAAATAAAAAACTCTGTGTATTGGAAGAACAAATATTTTCGCAAAGGAAAGTCAAAAAATATTGAGAAAATAAAGTTGTAGTGTCAAAAACACTTTGAAATATAAATTGCCATGATGTTTATGGTTCTATATAATTTTCACATTTGTTTGCTTTAAAGTGTAAAATGTGCTTCATTTAATTTGTTGTAAAAGACAATCCTTGAACATTGGAGTCTCAATCGTTTAAGTTTGCTTCAGGATTTATTGGAACATTTATGATTTTTAAGTAGTTTTTTTTTTGTTGGTTACAATTTTATGGATGCACCCCCAGATATGGACATTAGCTGCATTTCACTATCCATATGATCTGATCTGGATCATATCCTCATAATAAAACTAACAAGATCACAGTGACAGACAATGGTATACAACCATCTGTTTTTTCATTGTGTTTGTATATTTTTCATGTTTTTGTTGGTTTTTTTTAATTTGCACTCGAGCTTACACTACCTTACCATTACAGTAATTCCCTACTTTTTCAGATTTTTATTTTCATTCCATATATTGGCGCTGTAGGCGGTAAATTAATTAAGCTATATTAAATTAAATACAGGGTGATTCCCATACCATCTCACAAAAACTAAGGGCATGATAGGTTGAAACCAGACATGAACAAAATTTTTTGGGAGGGGGTAGTATTTTTTGACATTTTTGAATCTCATTTTTCTCACAATTAGTTCCACAGATTTTAAAAATAAAGTTAACTGATTTTAATCCATTTTTTTTTGGCAAATGTTTCGAAAAGTCTTAATATATTGTGTACCAAAATTTTCGAAACAAATATTTTTGGAATTAAAAAAAAATTCAAAAGCTTTTTTTGAAAGTTCAATATTTCGAAAACCATTTGGTCGATTTTTACTTAACACCAAGTGTTTTTAAAACATAATCTGTACCTAGTATTTTTAACAAAAATTATTCTTACTGCCAAAATTAACAGTAGGTTGTTCAATTTTTTTTTCTCAAAACGTCTCCTTCGATTTTGATTAAAATTTCTATATGTACTCATATTAGTACGATCTACCATTTTAAAGAAATAAATTTTACATTAAACCATTATAAATCGTATACCTATCATAGAACCTTTTTTAAATTTTCTAAGTCCCGTGTTGAACCGTTTTTAATTAAATTTTGTATATAAGAGTTTCTTATAATTCTAAATAATACTGCATATTAAAATTAAAAAAATTTTTTTTGTATTTTTGATTTTAATTTTTTTTTAAATTCTTTGTTTCAAAAATGGGTAGATGATTTTTTTTCTGTATCTACTCACATAATACTACAATAAATTAAACTTCGTTTTTGGCAGGTGGCATACAATATAGGATCTCAACTAATTTATTTCTTTTAAAATCAGGTGAACAGGCTTAAAATATTCAGACTTTAAAACCACAAAAGTGTAAGTTCGTGCGACCCAGTTGGGCATTTTATTTTTTCTAAAAACATGTTCAAGAATCAATTCACAAAGAATTAATATTTAACCCCTGTAATCTGCTCCCATGAATTATTCGATCTTCGAATAATTTACATCTATTTAACGAATTTTAAAAAGAAGTTAAATTTTGTATATCAAAAGTGTTTAAAATTTAACTATTTGTGTTTATCAAAAGTGGAATTTTATAAAAAACCACCTGATTGCGAGATATCTTGATTTTTTAAATTTTGTTCATAAATGTATCTTTACCTGAACGATGCAAATTTTGAATGTTAAATATTCATTTAAGCTTTCTCAATTCGGCTGCAACTAAAACTGAATGTATGTATATTTTCATAAATAATTTATAATTCTTAAATAGATATCAAGTCTCCATTCAAACCATTTTTTGAACCGCAGAAAATTCAAGCAATGTTTGGACTTGTGCCTAGAACATATTCCAAAAATAACCACACGCTATATATAGACTAATACCACTGATGCGGTTCAAGCCTCTGAGCATCTAAATCATCTGTGTCGCTATTCAATCCGTTGTCGTCGTCGTCATGTACTTTAACCACATCCATTGTGTGGTTAAAATATTCAAGTCCTGTTTCGACATCGCATAGAACATAAAATATCACAAGGTCTCTCTTACCATACACCACGTATAAACTCACAGGTGCAACTAACACTCCCCGTAAAGCACACAACGGTAGCGCGCGGTTAAACCAACTAAACGGCAAAAAAAAAAAAAAAATAAACATCCTTTTGATCCTAGAGAGTAAATAGGCATCACCTCACCCTTAATTCCCAAAACATAAACAATGGGGCTCCGGTTAAGAGTGTGTGTCATAAATTCTACCCTTGCAAGCAAGCGGCCCAAACCGAACATGGTAACCAACAACCTCGCTATCATTCGTTACAGTCGTAAAAAAGACGCACAATACTCCTGAAAAGCATGAGTAACTGTGGAATCCGGTCTTAGACAGGGATGGGACTAGAGGAGTGATAAAAAAAGAAACAGACGAAGAAAAGTTCATCATCTGCAGGTTGGGGGCACTAAAAAGTTTTCTATAGTAACAAATTCAAAGTGCTCCCAAGAATATGCAAAGTAAAAAAAACAAAAACAATATACATACATACACCGAGTTATTCATTGAGCAGTGAATATTTTCGTTGTCTATCCGACGGGCGCGATGATGACGAGCGACGGCGATGGTGACGACGAGGACTAGACGTCACAAAATATTATTAATAAAACATCTCTCGGCAGGTGGCAAAGCTAACAAAATGAGAGTCGGGGAATTGCTTTTATTCTGCTCGGTTCGAGTGGGCTGAAATATTTTTATTTTAATGGTACATTACAGGTGATTGAAGGTGTTTAAGAAGTTGATGACAATCTTGAAAGTATATTCTAGCAGTTCTATAAGAAATATGATAAGAGGTTTTCGAAAGGAGGTTTTTCAAAGATTTCCTTCAAAGTTCAATGACTCGCATAAAATATGAAAAGAAAATATAGACGTAGGCAGGTATACCTACGCAAATATTTCTCAAGGATTTTAAAACAAAGGCATAGGATGTAAATTTAAATACATACGTAGGTGTGCCACAAAAAACAATGTTCGGTTATTCCTTTTAACTTTTTATTGTGTGGTTACTTAAAACAAATTGTTTACAGAGTATTAACCTCAAAGTAGATACTTTGAATACGAAAACAGTATTCAAATACATATTTAATAATTTGGGAATAAAATAATAAAATAATGTTGGAAAATGGCTTCATCTTTAAAAATGTTGTGCACTTTAAAAGACCATAATTTATGGACCTCCTAAGCTAAATTCAGCATTATTAGAATATATCCACTATTCCTTGTTTTTGTTTACATGATTGCTGGATTTTCTTTAACCAAGACAAATATAATCTGAATCGATGCTAATTACCAAAGTCAAAATTAATTTCCAGATAACAATTAATGTGATTAGTTTTTTTCGGTGGTGAAGTTGACTAAAGCTAGGTTCTTTATCAGAGCATCACTCTTAAAGATAATTTTACTAAATCGACGGGACTGTAGAAGCGACAATTTGTGGTTCAAGAAGATGGCTATTCTTAAAATAATGAAAATACCTAATAAAGAACGAGCGAGAGAACGCTCAGACTAAGGATATATTCTCTGGTTCGTAAATTTAGTAAATCGACAAACGTATTAAGGGTGATTGAAAACCACACGAATTTGCCTCTTAAAACCTATGGATTATGAGTTACGACGTGACGCAAAAAATTAATGTAGGTAGATTCAAGCCAAAATTCATGATTTCATTATGAGTTGAACATAATTATTATAATTAAAAAAAAAAATATTTGTTTTTTTTTTAATTTTAATTTTTTGTGTAATTCATTTCTGTTAGGTTCATCTCACTGAATTTTTGTTAGGTGTAATGTGTATGTCCCTAATGCTTATTCATTTCGAAATTTCTTGTCTTATGCATTTAAATCATTTCGCATTTAATTGTTTGTCAATTTTTGTTGCCGGCAAGTTTTTATTTCGCTATTTTATTATTTCGCAAAAAAATATCATTTCGCATATTATTTCACGTCGGTATTCGTATCATATTACGTATTATATATGTATTGTATAACTTCGCTGTTTATTATTTAAATAGATTGTGTAAAGAATCCATTATAGTTACGTTACATGGTGAGACCTTTAAAAACTGATGATTGCATGAAGACTATGTCGCATTCTTCTTTAAAATATTTGCCTGAATTTCATTTTCAGTACCAGTTTAGAAATTAAAAACTGGTTTGGAGTTGTAGGTTTGAAATTGTTACAGATGTGTATGTGACTAAGTAGGTTTTTTTTTCATGGATGAAAAGAATATAATTAACAAAATTTGAATGCAATGTAATTTGTAGCGTATATTAATTAGGGCCGATGATTCCACCCAGGTAATCATCTACCCGGGTACCCGGTTACCCGGGTTGCTTGTACCCGGGTAGTAAATTACCCGGGTAGTAAGTACCCGGGTATTCGGGTATAATTGGTAGTACCCGGGTAACCGGGTACCGGGTATTTAAAATTGCCCTAATTCAATGTCTCCAACATCATGATGAGACATAAAATTAATTATTTCCGCCATTTGTAAGGCTGTGGTTCGCACCCAGTTCCTATTTTTGCTTTCTTTTTTTTTTGTTGTTGTACCCGGGTAATCGGGTAGGCGGGTAATTGGGTACCCGGGTAATACCCGGGGATTACCCGAATTACTCGGGTACCCGGGTATTAGCCGGGTACTCAGGTACCCGGGTATCATCAGCCCTAATATTAATCATTTTTGACATTAAAAGCTATCCTTGGAATGTGAAGATTTCCCCTTATATGTAAATGTGAAATAATTTATCACTCTGAAAGTGAAATTTTGCTTATTTTTTTACAGTAGGAAAAATTCCCAATAAAAGTTGATTTAATTCTTATTTGTAACAGATTCCTATAGAATTATTTATACCCTCTGTAAAGTCCATATACCTTTAGATGCAATCCTGTGACGAATGTGACATAACATTTAAACTCAGCATAATTTCTAAATTCAGTGGAAATTTTTCTGACGATTGATTACAATATTTTCCTCATATTATCAGTTACATTTAAACAATAAAACCATCACATATGTATTTTGTGTTACGGTTGTGACACTTTCCGATTTTAAGAAAATAATTTTGTATATACACAAATTTTGTTAACATTTTTAAGAAAAAAATTGGTACGCAATTTTTTAGAATTTATTTATGATGAGTTAAAATATTAATTTTGATTAAAAAAAACCATCTAGCTACTCTGTTCGATATATCGAATTTTAAAAAAAACCGTTTTGACATTTTTTTAAAATTCAAAATTTTTTTTTGAAAATTTTTATATGTAATATTATTGAAACTTATTATCACTCTTTTGTAAATTGTTTCTATATTAAAATAAGTTCAATAGATAATGAGATACACATTCGAAAATGAAATGCTTCTATGAGAGATACCATTTTCAATCGATTGATAATTTTTAATCAAAATCGTAGTTGTCGTCTTAGAGAAAAATGAGACTTACCTTAAAGGATTTTAAACACTTGTATGGTAGGTACCGTTATTTTTGGTAATAAGAATAATATTTTTATTTAAAATCGGCTAGAGGACGTTGAAAAACTGCTGGTTAATAAGAATTGACCGAGATTGATCAAAATCGGTTGAACCGTTTTTGAGAAGATCCATTTATACCATTTATAACCATTATCCGGAAAATGTTTTCTCTAAAGAATGGTAGCCTCTTTGTAAAAAAAATTAGTTATTTTTGTTTTAAAGTTGTGGGCACGTTTTTGATAAAAATAAGGTTTTTATTATTTGGCAAAGAAATTTGTACGCCATGTACCGTTAGTTTTGTTCCTGAAAAAATGAAAAAAACGTGACGGGGGAGTAACCAAAACACGCTTGGTATCAAGTTCAAAGAAGATTAGGATGCAGCCGAAAGGACAAACAGACAGACAGAAAGAATTGCGAATATCAATTGTTTCAATATAATTTCTTTTTTTATTTATGAAAGTTTTATTGGACTAATTTTGTATATTATTTAAATGGGCCCAAAGAAAACCACTTTAAAAATTATTAATAATTGTTTCTAATTGTCTGTTTTTGAACTTTCAACTTAACAAAATATTAAAATTGTTTCAAAATTAACTTGATTCTTCCATTTTATTAAATTTCTCAGTTTCCCGAGAATATCGATGAAAATTTGTTTCCTTAAAAAATATTTGCTTCCATTTAAATCAGCAAAAAGCTATTTTATTTTTTTTTTTATTCATTTCCATCAAATAAATTCATATTTATTTCTTCTCTCGATATACTCAACAAAAGTGCTTCACAAACACCATCATTCCATTTGCATTTCTGAGATTCGAATCACCATAATCTGAAACGAGAATCAAAATCATATTTTTCTTTTTGTGATAATAAATATGCTAAATGGATTCAATCTCATCCATAAGAACCAAAAGAATGCGCAATGTTCCGCATAAAAAATAACAACTGCCATTTACTGAAAACAGAACCTTTATTTTGTCATACTCGTATAGCTAAGCTATAGCTACTGGTTGTGTTGAATTTTTAGCAAAATAAAAACACGACATAAGAATAACCCATCATAGGAATTCCAACAAAGCTATAATATAGGAAAAAAAGGACAAATTTAATTCAACCAAAGCACTGTCATTATGATTTACATAATATTGCATTCACTCCCACTCAACTCGCAAAAAAAAAAAACCAACACTATAACAAAAGTCTCCAAGGGAGAAATAAGTATTTTTTTTCTTTCAACATAAATGCTTCATTGTCATTGTCGGGTGGCAACCCCTCTTTGAATAGAAACATTTTTTGTTAATAAGCCCAAAAGTATGCAAAATATTGAGTGTCGAGAGTTGCAATAACTCGCACCCATGAATGATATTGTCATCTTTTAGGAGAACATTTTCTTTTTTGGAGAAAATTATTATCCCCTTTATGCAAACTTAATTCGGTTGGTTGGCAAAGGATGTCGATTGTCATGTCGTCCATTTATATTTGTTTCTTCTTCTTCTACTTTTAAAGCTTTATTTTTCTTTTTGAAACGAAGAAAAAAAGGAAAATGGTCATTATCTTGGATTATGAATGTTGGCAATTTCCATGAAGCGTGTGGAGAGCAAGAAAAAATGTTGCCAAGTGCGAATCGTTTGACCTGCTAAAACATTTCCCATCAAATTGGATATAAGATCCTTTTAATAAATATTTAAATAATATAGTTTGTCTTTCTGTTTAGTAAAGTGATGTCGTCTCATTGAAGGTTGATTCAACTTAATTAAGTAATTGCTAGACTGGCCATCTTTCCCTATTTCTGACCCACATCGGGTTAGTCTATATGTATGTTTGTAGTTGCAAACGTGTGAGTCATATTATGCCAGTTTAGTTTTTATAGGTGATGTGTGTTGTTCATGCGTCAGACGTGCGATTGTGAGAGAACGAATCATGCTAATTGGAAACTTTTCCAATTTCACTTGATTCGATCCAATTAAGGACGAGGAAAAAGTTGGTTTTCGATTTCTTTCCGCCTCCTTATGAAACATTTAATGCTAGTATACTCGTATGTACAAATAATAGAAGATCAAGTTTGTAAAGTATTCCATAAGTTTTTCTTTTTTATATCCCTACGGACATGGGGATATAGTTGTAGATGAGATATTGTTTATATTACATAAAGACTAATGGACCGTATCAATGACTGACAGAAGATGTTTTACTAACTTATGTACTTTAGGATTCATTGAGGAAAATGGAGCATAATAAACGTTTATTATCTCTTGTTCTTTTAAAAATATTTTCCGAAAAATTAAATATTGTCGATTTTATTCTAATATTATAATAAAATTAAAAAAAATCATTAGCAGAAAGAAAGGTTTAAAAAATTAATTAAAAAGTGATTAAAAAGAATGAAGATATTTTTTAATTATTGTAGGATTGTTGAAACTGCAGCACTTTGAATGATTTAAAATTAAGATGGAGATGGGAACTGTTTTTGACTGTGGGTAATAATCTCTTATCGACTGCGGGTTACGAGGCGTTTTAAGTTTTTTGCTAACTTAAATCATTGTTCTGTAGCAAAATATGGTTTTCACCTTGTCAACTGCTCCTCTTGGCGAAACAGGTAAAAAGATGAGATGAGATTTTTTTTGTCAGGTATTATTTTTGAAGCACTTCAATGGATATCTCGATGGAATGAAGTTGTTTAATGGTTAAATTAAAATTAATTCGATTGATTTTTATCATTTCATAACACACCTAACTCATTTATTTTACAAATATTAAAAAAAAATAAGACGTATACGCCCGAGTGTATCAATGGTGACTACGTGGTTAATAAATATTAAAGATGCAATGTTTTATTTTTGTTTTTATGGATATAAACAGAAGTCAAATTTTTCAGAGCTTTCAAATGCATTTTTATCAAATTATTTCCATATGCAAATTTGAATTCAATTATAAAATTTAATTTCCATTGGACCCGTTTTTGAGATTGTAATTTATCTATTCACATTGTGATGGAGGGTCATTATGACTTAAGTTTTGAAACTGAGCAATGAACTAATCTGCAGTATGGTGATTAACATTGTTTTGTGGTACCTACCAGTGGCGTGGCGTGAACAATTTCAAATGGTAAGTCGATGTAAAAATTAAATGTACCTGCAAGCGTAAATTTTTAAACATATATTAATATGTATGCATTTACCCAAAATTAGATAATGTATAATATCTGTTTTCCACAACAAACAATCGAAATGGTTCAAGTCAGTATTTTATAGGTAGGTACCTACTTGAAATCATTATTTTTAATCTTTAAATTTACAATGATTTTAAAGCATAATGAAAGTGACCTCGAAAAAAACAGTAGGTAAATTTAAATTAATGCTTCCTATGACGAAAAAATAGGAGCTTCAACAAATTAAGTAGATATATACAAAATATCAATAAATAAAAGTTTCTATAAATTATGATGTAAAAAAGTTAAAAAATGTACCTACCTATAATATTTATTTTATCAACAATAAAAACATCAAAAAACCCAAAAAAAACAACAGAAACTGTGAAAAGAGTGAAAAGTTTTAGGTACTAAAAAAACCTTTTCTTATTATATTCCATATTTCTTTATCTGTGTATTCAGCATAATTGGCATTTAAAGCTACTAATAAAAAAAAATTAATTAATTAAATTAAAAAATTATTTACCTTGAAAACAAACTTTTCACTGTTTTTGCATTGATTTTTTTATAAACGCACTTAACTTGGCAACTGAACTTTGCAAACAGCAGCAAAATCAAAACAAATAGCTCAATTATTGCAAGTTTGCTGTTCTTTAACAGAAATCTGCTGTACTTTAACAGAATTCACCAAATAACTCGGCGAACAGCGTGTTATTTTTTTTCAGAAAACGGACTTTGACCAGAGACGAGTCAATTGCAGAGAATCATAAAACAGAGCTGTAAGTTGTAACTGACCTCAACTAATTCACCACAGGACAGCAATAGAAGATGTGACTGTGAGATACTCACAAAATTCACCAAATAAGTCGCACAAAAGCGTCTTATTACTTTGTATAAGAACGTGGGCGTTGAACAGAGTCGACCAAAGCTCAGAAAATCATAAGTAGAGAAAGAGAAAGGAAACAAATTTGTTCTATCAGCGAGAGATTTTATAACCCGACATATTTCGGGTTGCCGTGACTTCGGTTTATGCACAGAGAGTGTGGACTGTGGAGTGTAGGCAGTATACGAATACTAATAATGACGTATGTGTGTTTCGGTGTGTGTTTGAATTGAAAATATAGTTCCAATTTCAATTGAGTTGCTGGAGTGTGCGGCCTGTGCAGGTTATGAATAGATACATATTTTTAAGTCTGTATATTGTAGGTATATTCTGTGGTTTTATGTTGCTCGTTGTTTAGTAAACATTGTTGTGTGGTAAGGTTTTTCGTTATATAGTAAACATTGTTGTTTAGCCGAAAATTTAATAGGTAACCCGGCAGGAATCGAGTTATATGGACGCCACGCCACTGGTACCTACAGATTTTATTCAAAATTTGTTAGAGATTTGGGAAACCGGAAGTCTTCTGTGTTGATAGCTTATTTTGCGGAATGTGTAAAACCTTTGACTCTCTCTCTATGGCTCACAGTTAAAATGGCCCACCTTAAAAAAATTTGTTACGTAGAACAATTATTGTATGGAGTTAAGCAAAATAAAAAATAAACTCCACTTTTCAATAAAATATTTTATTCTTGTTTCAAAAACATCGAAAAACATCAGAACTAGATAACAAAACCAAAAAATTAATGAAAATAACAAACAAATCCAACTGTATTTTGGTAGTAAAAAGTTTGGTAAAAACACATTGAAATAAAGTTTAAAATTTTGCAGGGAATACTTTTTGTCTAATTACTGATTTCAGACGATTCGGAACTGATTGGAAAATTTTTTTCGATTTATAATCGTGGCTTATTTTGTCACTTTTCTATACATTAAAACTTCTTTTAATCACTTTGATTAGAAATCTCATGTTTCCGAATTTAAATTTCCAATTTTTGCCATAAATTTTCAATTATTTTTAAATCAGGAGATTGTCGAGTGGTCTTGATGATCACCATTGGACAATTTTCAAGCAGCCATTCCTTAACAATATTAGCCGAATTTGTTTGATCATTGTTTTAATAGAAATGGAAATCATAAATCATTTTCAATTCCTTTTCAACACTATTTAGCAAATTGTTTTTCAAAATACATATGTATATAAATTTTATATATCTATCCATAATACCTTCAATAAAATCAAAAGCATTTGCGTCCCACGGTTAAATATGGTGGGGGTCATGTAATGACTTGGGGTGTATTTGAGATTTAAATGAAACACTAATAAAAAAATATTAGTATTTGTCTAAATTAACCTATCCTACTTTCTAACCTATTTCTTTAAAAAAAAAATAGTACGTATACGCCATACATTATATTTTTAATTATAAATTTATAAAAGCTTTCCTACATTTGTATTCTTTTACAAACTTGGGTCGTTGTCTAGTAGTTTCTGCTATTATGTCTAAAAAATAATTAAATGCAATAATTTAGTTTAAAAACAATACAAAAAAATATGCACAATTGTATTGCACGATCCTTGTGAACTTTATAGTGGATTGGCATTGAACTACATATATACAGCAGGTACTTATAAAATTATTAATAGAATTATAAATTACTATCGGAAAAGGCGTAAAAGAGTACTTAACTTAATTTTTATTATAAACAAAATGTTCTTTGTAAAATTTTAAAATTACAATACTGTTTGTATTTTAAAGAAGTACTTGTAAGCTATTCACAAAATATGAAAAATATGCTGTTTCCTTTATGTGTGCTCTTTCTTTTTATTGGCGAAAGTTTTGCAATTTCGTATAAGGGGAATAAATTATTTCCCAAAAATTCATAGCTTCGGAGGAAAAATTCATTATACCACTAATTTTAAATTTTCGCAATCACAATTCAAATTCCTTACACATCGATGTTTTTTGTCCTAATAAATTCGTATTTTATTTTTCGGTCGCTAGCCATTCACTGGAGAAGGCCATTAATTAATAGAAGATTATGTAGATCGTTCAAGTTTATGTTAGAACTAAAAAGTTATATTTCCCTTAAATGAGGCAGAATAAAACGAGGTCGTTTTCATGTTTTCAAAATTAACCGTTCATTTTAAATAATAGAGGAATAAGATAATAACGATCATATTATAATAAAAAGGCCACGAACAAAGGAAAAATTTGAAAAAGGCATAGAAAATATACCGAAAACTGACACATAAATTCTTTTGGATCTTTTGAAAGTTCTTTTCTTTTTTGTTTACAATCTTGAAAGATGGTATTTTAAAATATTAATTTTATTAAACTTTTCCACAATACAATTAAAATTAAATTCCTTATGAATTTTAGAGAAAACAAAAACTGTATCTTATTTCGTCAAAAATTTTGCCTTATTTCCATAGGTATAGTGTTTTTATTTGGACTCACAAAAACTACCTTCTCTTCATTTATATACCTAAAACTTTTCCTCTTCAAAAATAATTTTCATGAGCAATGAAAAGTAAAGCGAATGATTATAATTTCTCTCAAGTGACCTGGAAAAATATTTTGCAAAGTGTGTTTTCTTCTTAATAGACGAGAAAAAGTTAAACACTCAAAGTATAAGTACTTGAATTAATTACAAGAAATTCTGTCTCACAAAACGATAAAAAAAATATACACAAATGACTCGCACAGCACCAAGCTCTGTTTATAGACATGAATATGTAGTTAGTATGGGATGAGATGTGTCTACTTTGATAAATAACAGTAAAATAGTAATATAAAGTTAATGTTACTCAAAAAAAAACATGATTTTCTATTTTTATATTTATGTTTTGTGTTTTAAGCTTGCAACATTAAAAAAAATAACTTGGTATAATATATACGAGTATTCAAATCGAGTTTAAAAAAACAGCTTTAAAAATAAAAAAATATTTGTCTATTTCAGTAAAGTGCATATATGTACATATAATAGACTGCTTGTATTCAGTGAGATGAAAATATGTATGTACATATGTATTCTATACTGGATTTTTATTCGATTAAATTCAAAAGTTGTCAAAAAGAATATTTTTTTTTTTAATCTTGTTATGTTTTTGTTATGAAAGTTAAGTATAGGTACCTACTCAAAATAATGGCAAAAGTTTTTATTTTTTTTAATTTTTAAAAATTCAGAACAACTATATACGAGCGAGTAAAAACTTGTCTGGTCTGCGAGTTTTAAACTCATTTGCAATTCATATTTTTGTCGTCGAAATGTTTTTTTTTTTAGAAGAACAAATCAAATTTTATACTGAATGAGTTTTGTTCTGTCTATGTGAGTTTGGAGGTATGAAATGTATATTTCATTTGTGTGGAATTAAAGTTGCAAGTAACAAAAATATGAATTCCTTATAATTCTTGTATATATTTAAAAGAAATTCTTTAAATAATCTACGAAACGTAGATTTTGTCAATTGTTATTCATTGTTTTGTACTTAATTAACTTTAGCAGGATGATTAACAGAATTAAAAACAATTAAAGTGAAAGAAACGATAAACTCAACTTGTAACAATTTTTTTTTTATTTGGGAAATTGTTCTCCATTTTTTGGTTTAAATATTCGCTTTTTTTATTTGCTCTGTAGTTTCGATGATGGAGAAGTTCAAAAAAAGGATTATGACGTTATCTATGTCCGTCAAGCTAGCATTACCATTTCAAAATTTTAAGATTGTAACAATTGGATTAATTGTCGTGAATTTGTCATAAATTTGTCCTGAAAGATACAAATTTGTCGCGCGTGTTTTTTTTTTTAATATTCTTGGTAATGCTTACTTGACGGTCAAGTAAGCATTACCACTCGTAAAAAAATAAAAAAAGTAAGTATGTCATTATTATTTAAAGAGTTCGAGCGACACATGGATAGAAATTTATTATTATTTAGGATTTATTTAAAAATGCAACTTTGGAGTATTTCGAATATTTAGCGGAAATTGTTTGAAAACACATTTAAACTCTCATGGATAAAAAAATACAGTAATACAAAATTCTGGTAATGCTGTATTCATTGATACAATATATATATTCCATTATTATAATTCTGAAGGAACTACTGAACTATGCGGAATATGTAAGAAATCCGCCGATATATGTGCATTCCGGCGTTCCACAAGGAAGCCATTTAGGTCCGTTTCTATTTATAATGTTTATAAATGACTTACATAGTGCAATCAAATACTCTAATCTTCTTTTATTCGCCGATGACGCTAAGCTTCGCTTATCTTACAAAAAGAATCATGACTATAAACTGCTGCAATTGGATTTGAATAGTGTTTCCCATTGGTGTAGTGTCAATGATATGGAACTAAATGTATCGAAATGCAAGTGTATGTCTTTTTCTCGCAAACGCGTGCCCTTCTGTAATGTCTATTTCCTGTGTGGTCAACCACTTAAAAGGGTTGATAGTTTTTGTGATCTTGGCATTATAATGGACCCAAAATTAGACTTTAACAAACATATTAATCACATTATTAATAAAGCCAAATGCATGTTGGGATTTGTTTGTCGGTTTTCAAAAGAATTTCGAGACCCATACATTTTAAAAACTTTATACTGCTCTCTTGTGCGATCAAAAATCGAATACTGTAGCAGCGTTTGGAGTCCGAGTTATCAAACTAATATAAATAGACTGGAATCTGTGCAAAAACGATTTCTCATTTATGCGCTTCGTCATCTTCCGTGGAACGTAAACACACATCTACCACCATACAACCAGCGCCTTGCCTTAATTAATTTGCCGTCACTGACTCATCGAAGAACAGTCTCTAAAATATTATTTGTGTATGATGTTTTGATTGGAGCAATTGATTCTGAATATCTTTTAACACAACTCAACCTAAATATTTACTCACGATCCTTAATATCCGTAGATTTTTTAAATCAAAGATTTAATAGAACGAATTATGGAATTCATGAACCTTTGTTTGCTGCATGTTCTACTTTTAATAAATATGTTAATGTTATTGGCGCAAAATTTTAAACAACCTATTGTTAAGGGCTTAGCATATTACTAGTTAGCAATTTGCTAAAACATTTAGTAATTTACTAGCTATTCCAAAATTTTAATTTAATTTAATTTTTGTGTTGTTGCTGTTCCTTATTAAAGGTTGCAATGAAGAAAACATAGTACGAGCAGCCGCAGTCAGGGCTTTAGCAGTTTATGTGCTTTTCCCATCCTTACGTGAAAATTGAGTTTTTGTTGCAGATTCAATTGTACAACTTATTAAAGATTAGAATCTATACCTGGAGTAAAATTCTACATCGTCCATCTCTTCAAAGGGATTTTCTCGGGACTTAAGACATCGCACTTTTCTGCACAAAGCTAAGTCTTCGAACATATCGAAATCTTCATCTTCCGAAAACATTTTTTTTTATTTACTTTGAAAAGAATTAGCACACGAAAAAAAATACAATTTAAATCTTTCAAATAAAATTGCCAAGAAATTATTTTCTAGGACAATGACAGATTTCATATGGATTTAGCAAATTACTAAAATTTAAAGTAGCCATTTTCTGATTTTAACTTTAGTAAAATGTTAAGAGTTAGTAAATTGCTAAAATCGTTTAAAATTACCAAAATCTTCTTTTTGACCTAGTAAATTACTAAAATGGTTTTAACATTTTACTAAATCGTTTAAAATTTTGCGCCATTGATTTTAATGTTTCAAAATATTGTTTAAAAAAAGAATTATATAGATCTCTTCAATCTCAAAGCTAATAATTTGTAAATTTGTAGCTAAATAAATAAATAAACACAAGTTTCCTTATTACGTTAAAAAAAAATTTGACTTAGACTAGTTCTGCATTGTATAGCGACGAAATGTAGTTCATTATAGTTGATAACCACAAGAGAAAGTTTGTGTGATCCAGTCGTGTATATTTGTTGATATCAAAAATTCTAAAACCCCTGTTGTGTGCTTTATTTTACTCTTCTCTAGTATTAATATTAAGGTTACACAGATATCCGAAATAAAAGAGTCCTCTATTTTTAATATACATTGATTGATGTTCAAAGCGATTCTTTTGAGCAAAATTTACTATACTTATCGAAAACCTTTAATATTTTAAAATGCTGATCTTATAGCTTTTTAAGATATTAAAGATTTTCGGTTTTTATAAAACCATCCTCGATTTTGGGCAGTAAAATAATTCCTGTTATGAAAGTAATAAAATTCGTATACTTTTTCTTGTTTGTTTATTGCGGTTTCAGTACTTGCAAACGACTTAAAAAAATATCCAAAAGATGATTTATGTAATAAAATAAAAAAAACTCCATCTTTAATACTACCAACCTATCCATTAATACCTCTGCTCTACATCATTATCAGGATCATTATAAATTCATATCTTTAAAGCGTCTGTCTTAAAATTTATGCGATATTCCTTACACATAAGACACAACCACCCCTTATTTAAAAACAAAATACATGACAAGTGTTTCAAGTTGTAAAATTATCCTATAGTAAAAACAACATAGGATACATTTTATTACTCTACTACTCGTAGATACATATTTTTAAAATAAAATTGTATGATTGTTATTTACAGTTGGTTGTATCATCTTTATAAAAAAAATACACCCATCCCCAACAAAATGGGAAAATCCTTTTGAAAGATTAAAAAAATTTTTGTTTTCCCCCAGAGGGTCGACAATGACTCCCCTAGATAAAAATCTAAAATTTTATATTATATTCCTTGTCATGATGGTAAAACTGCCAACTAATCCTTGCAACACTTTCTTCCAATGAACCGCAAAAATTCGGTTGGTAAATAAACCTTTTTTTTGAGTATGAATCTAATTAAATTTAGCACTTTTCGTCTGCAACACTCGACCCTGATTTGTCATTTTAGTCCTTGAAAAAATAAAAAAAAGGACATTCACAGACTAGATATACATACCTTTTTGCTATACTCGTTAAATACCTTATACCTACTGCAATGGAATTTAACTCTGTTTGCTTGATTTAATGTTCGGACAAGGAAAACGGATATTTGTGTTCTCGTCTGGGTTGATTCTAATGGTGTGTCTTATTTGACATATGTTCCAACGAGTTACTCTCAATTTGGTTGGTGTTTTTTTCATTCTTTCGTTTTTTTTTTTTGATATGGCACGTGGTCGTCATTGAATGGGTTTGATTGGATGGAAACATGTCCTTCCGGAAAAAATTAATCGCCTAACCGAATATATTGGAGGGCCTGACGAAGAAAGAAAAAGAAAAAGGACATTTCAATATGTGACTGGAATTTAATTTCCGCATATAGAAGAATATAAACACAGAAAAGTGGATGAGCATTGAGCAGTGCAAAGTTTAATTAGAAGCAAGAAGCAAGTTATTTTTTTTTGGTGCTGCTGCTATTTGGCAATTATTTGCCAGCTGTGATTGCTTTCGATGACGTGTTGGAATGACGCAAGGAGTATAGTAACAGAGCAGAGTTAAACCAGTAGGCAGGTGATGACGGTTTTTATTTAATAATTTCATTTGAGTTTCACTGAATGACGGCAACAACAAACTGTGAATCATCAGACAGTTACCACTACTTTGGTTCTGATTTTTTTTATAATATAGTTGAAAAGACCTACATATATTGATTTCCTTTAAAATTTTTTGACACTGTAGGTGGACGTTTAAAAAAATATTATTTTTCCTCGCTGTTCTTGTAAGGCTTCTTTCCAAAAATTCGTAATAATAAATTTGTAGATATTAGTCATGGTTATGAGAAGTTTTTATTTGTGGTCGATATCTCATAAAATCATTGTAATGAAAATCCGTCAGTTTCCTGGGATTCGTACAAAAATATTGTACGAATTTTTACTTTATGTGTAATTTTCTTATTTGTTAACAGGGTGATTAGCATTAGATGCGACAAAAACCTAGAGCGTGTAGGTGTGGTCGAGGTAAGAAAAAAAAATAGTATGGAAAGGGGTCTATTTCCCGTTGTTAAGACGGGAGAGGAAATTTTCTAAGACAAATTACATTAATGGAAAAAAGTATACAGTCGACTCCCTTTTAGTCCATCTTTCTCTAAGTTGAATTTCCTTCTAGCTCGGATTTTTTCGCATTCTCCACAATTTTTCATACAAAACCTATCCATACAAAAACCATCCTCTAAGTTGAAATCCACCTATGCCTAAATTCCATCTAGCGTTCTTTCGGTTCTTGTCCTAGTTTTAATCATTCTAAGTCAATTTGTTTTCTTTTGAGGAAAACAAAATCAAACACAAAAAATCATGCTGCTGATAATAACAATGATGATAGTGGAGCTGAAAAAGAAGCCGAAATAATTAATATTGATATTCCGGAAATGAATGCCATTTAAAATTAATTAATAAGATAAAAATGAGCAAAAGCTTTTCTTTATTTATTTAATTTCTGTAACCTTATTTTTAAATTCAATAAATGCTTTTAAACAAAAAATAGTATTAATCATTCTAACTCGAATTTTTCAAATTCGACTTAGAAGGAGTCGACTGTAGTAGATTATTAAAATAAGACGGGTAAAAACTGTGTCTACTGTGATGACTCAAACAAAAATTACCAGTTTTTTCAAATTAATTTTGCTCAAACAATATATTAATTAATAAGATAAAAATGAGCAAAAGCTTTTCTTTATTTATTTAATTTCTGTAACCTTATTTTTAAATTCAATAAATGCTTTTAAACAAAAAATAGTATTAATCATTCTAACTCGAATTTTTCAAATTCGACTTAGAAGGAGTCGACTGTATTAAAAAAGAACGTCAGCACCTACAATGTTATGCCAGACATCACTGTTTAGTAATTTTATTTTTAAATCAAGTTGTTCAGTCGATATAAAGTTTTCGAAAAATTATTTTTCTTAATCAAGATTTTGAAGAAAAAAATTTTAAAAAGTGTTTTCAAACTGATTTCTGAAACTTACGTTTTACAATTCGTTCGTTTTCGAAAATTTTGCAAGTACATTCTTCGAACTGTGAAAATTGAAGGCGCATCCATTTTTAATTGTTTTGAAAAGTGAAATTACATAGAATGCTGAATTTTTTTGTGATGTTTTCAGTCTACAACTACTACTTTTTTTGGTAAACCATCTAAGTGTCTTGAGTAGATTACGCTTTTCTTAATAAAGATTGTGACAAAATATTGTTTCCCCGGGACTCTTTTATCAAACTCTAGTATAGTCTAGTTATACGTTCTAATTAGAAATGCTTTTTAATACCTGGAATCCTCTACATGAATATCAAAAGGGAAACACAACAACAAAAACAAAAATGCAATTGGTAATCATTAGTGTTAATTTTCACCTTGAATAACATGAACGTGTTCATGAATGCATGATGATGATCATCATCTACGAGTGTCTGATAAATAATCATCAGCTTCCATTTCTTATACAAAAGATGCGTTTGAACTAGGTAGGTATACTGACTGACTGCAGATACATTTTATTCAATAAGCATTTTACAAACGAGGAAGAAAAAAAGAAAGAACGTGCCGTGTGCCTTAAAAACCCAGTTAAGCGATTTATCGGACTGCTGAGCCAGGAATTGGGTCAACATGATCAACGAGACGAGATCACACAAACAAACGGGTGCACTGACGGCGCAGCGATCAGAAGCTAGAAAGTAAAGCCTAGAACTGCACTGTGCTGTGGTTATACTGGCACTATAGCACTGGCACGAGAAAATTACTGATGCGAGATTTTCACATTCAGATAAATAAAATTTTGCTATGCGAGAGTATAAAATGCAGTTTAACAAGTCGTGAAGAAATGAAGCTGTAGATTCAGTATGATAGATACTTCTACGGATGAATGGATCAAACCGAAATCGTGGGTTACGTTAGATTTTATGTTTCCGTTTTAATTCAACGTGACGATGTAGTATACGACCGAGCGACCGACGATTGGATATTTGATCCAGATATGGATTGCTGTTTTTTTTTGCATTGTTATTGGAGCTTCTATATAATACCAAGTTGTTATTTTATTATTATTAGAAGTGTTGTGGAACGTGTATCTCTATGCATTTTAGTTACCGTGTTTGCTTCCATGGAATGTGCAATTTACATCCAGAACTGATCTCGAGTTAAGTTAATTTGATCTTATAGTTGGTTGTAATGCTTGAAAGGTGACAGGTGATGTGGTTAGGTTTTGAGGTTAGAATAGTTTATGAAAAAAGAATGAATTAAGTAAAAGTACAGAAACTACATCGGGCAGCTTATGTATCTACACAAGTATTAGGTGGTTTGAAATGGCTCATATCTTTCTATTGTGCTCTAATTTGAATTGATAAATTGTTTCATGAAAGTTTTAACTCTGCAGCGTCCTTCCGTTCCATTTATTGTTAAGAAGCTTGGAGGATCATATATGAAGCCTTCGTTTCAGAACTTTTCTTTACTGTAAAATAACTATAAGAATCTTCTCATTTTTGTATCATTATTTTATCATCAGTTCCTACCTTCACAAAAAGTCTTATATTATATTTTGAATGATTAATAGCAGCCTCCTCCCACTGTTAGCTCGTGGTTTTTGAATAATTCCCATCTTTTTAGATCTAGGCCACTGCTAAGGTTAATTTCCAATATAAATTAGAATCTTATGCCGCAAGGCTTAAGGTTCATTTAAACTCCTTTATAGCTCTCCCGTTTCCCGATGTGAACAGAGCAAAGCATGTTCAATGTATATTTATAGACGGTCCCATTCCATAGAAGTCTGCATAGCTGGAACAATTGCTGCTATATTGCATATCCTTCCTCTCTTCGATATTTATGGTTTTCAATATTAAAATTTTCACAATCTGTATATATGTATGTAGTAGCAAAGGACACAACAACAGCGCCTATATATCGTTGGAATTTCTTTTTCTATTTGCTCTTATATGTATCAATGTAGGATAGGAACTCTCACTATACTCTCGGTCTCGGATTTTCATTTTGTTGTGTATTATTGTTGTTCGTCCGAGGTCCTTTTATAGAAGGGACAAATTTTATCAGTACTCAGCATACAGCTAGCGGGCATTTCGATTATTGAACACAGATGTGGCCCGTTCACATCAATCTTAGATTAACTACCACCACCATTCACTCGCACCAACAAGTTCCCGATTAAAATGTATTTAAGTTGCGTTCCAGTTTTGTGGTAAAGTGGGGTTTAGAAAAGTCTGTACATGGCACAGCACTTATTGCACAGCATCCCTTCCGGGCAGACCTAGAAATACAAACACACACACTCACAAATAACATAGAGAGCTGTATGGGGCTGCTGAATGCCTTTTGTAAAAAACGTTATACGACTTGAAAGTGGGATTTTGATTGCGTAGAACTGTTTTCCACATATAGACGGCGAAAAGGACTCAAATAATGATGGGTGCTAAATTGTATTCGAAAAGGAAGAAGAGATAGGATTTATTTTTTCATTTTACTCCGATCTTTTGCTTTCATTGCAATTATGGACTGCAGAGGATGGAATGATATGATGCTTCGTTCGTATTTATATGAATAATCAACTGATATCATGATGATGTCATGATGAGTATACCAGTAAATCACGGTATATAAAATAGGAAAATATAACAATCTGAATTAAACCAATGGGAAACACAAATAAAAGCTTAATAGAAGAACCCTTAAATTTTACATTTATTGCAGGTTCAATACATTTTCAAGGTAATTAATATTTTACTTTGCAGTGTAGGCACATGTTGTAGGTACCTACATATGTACTTAGCTATCTACAATATACCAGGCTTTGGATACATAAATATAAATCGAACTCGAGATTTTAATTAAACCTTACATTGTGATGGTAGAAAACACGAAAAAAGTAGGTCTCGCAATCTGTCTGTAGGTTTGGGACTTAAGGTTCCTGGCTTCAAAAATAATAAGCTGTACAACCGTTTACTAAAAATTGGTCTGACGATTTGATTAATTTTTTTCTGAGTACTATTGTGGATCTTAATATTTGTTGATCATAATTTTATTAAAAAAAAAACATTTCTCGTTAACTGAAATCGATCAAAATTTTTATACAGGAAAATAATTTAAATAATATTATATGTTAAATTGGCAATTTTTTAATTAAGTAAATCAATTCATTTTTTAAAAATTGAATGCATAGGAAAACTGGCCAAAAAAAGGTCAGACTTCGAAAAAATTCTGAAAATTCTGAACATTGCTGGAAAGCTCTGTTTTGACGTCTTAGGGCTGGGCCACGCATTAAGAGACAAGCGACTGAACGGAAGAAGGAGTGAGTGACAAGTTCACTTGAAAACTGGCCATTCATTGAGTGACAATATTCTTTAGTAGCTTATAGTTCTTAGTTTCTCAGTAACGTTCCTAAACATTGCAATCGTTCTGGACAACGATTTGCAGTGACGTCGCTTTGAAATGTCGCTTATCGCTCAATGACTATGTGGCCTCAACCATAGGTACACAATCTTTTATAGTTTTTCATTTTTTTTTCTGTCACTCAAGATTTTGTCTCTCTGTCACTGGTCGCTTGTAGCTTACTGCTTGTCCTTAAAAGTAAATATCTCGAAAGCCGTCAGTTTTTGGGAATTACATATATCAAAAATTGTATTTGTTGAAATTCTACGCAAAAAAAGATTTTAACAAAAAAAAATCATAAGCTTCAATTATTGCCCTGACATTTCTCCAAAAACATAATAACTTTCGAGCAATTAATAAACGGCTTAATTTTTCTCCCCACAAAATCAAAAACCAATTATAGCAATTTGCTTAATATGTAACAGGACAGTTATCCACCATTATTTAGCTTTATCGGAATTCTTTCGAAGTGAAGGTCTAATTTTCCTCGGATAAAAAAAAATGCATATCGAAATCTTACTTTTTTACTTGAGATGGCGCTACGCCCCTAGGTGGACCAGGCCCCTCAACTAACAAGCTTCTTGCATCCAGCTCGGTCCTTAAATAGCATGTCTCAAGTTTCACTCTCCAAGTTGGTTGAGATTCTATTCCACTTGCGTGGGTTGGATTCAATAATTTCTTGAAATTGAAAGCTTGAAAAAAAAAACTGGGAAAAAAATATCGAACTTTTTTTCCACCATGACCTAGAAACTGATCTTCTGAATTTTCTAAGTAGGAATTTGACTTACTCAATTCTGATGACGGAGTTCAAATAAGGAGCATCGCTATCGTTCCCTGAGACAAAAAAATAGGTAAATATAATTTAATCAAAATCAGAATAAAAAAAATTGAAGGATAAAGTGAACTTATTTTGACTTTAAATGGCTCGTCTCCAAGTCCACAAAAATTAAAGATTCACCCGGTTGATCTCACTTCGAATTTATTGTCGAAAACAATGTTGAGTTCATCTTTCATAGATTTTGTTGACAAAAAATACCAATAATACAGGTGCGTAGTTTTTAAAGACTAAAATCCGTTAAAACCTTTTAGGAATGAACCAGTGAATAGATTGTAAAAGTCCGGAATGGTAAATGGAATTAAATAAATTTTCCCACTTTTATCATATCTCTGAGGTAACCTTAATTTTTTACCGATTAATCACAGGATTTCGACCAATCCGGAGATTCAAATTAACATCTTTACTACATGTATAAACTTATTCTCACTATCGTATTTTCATTATATGAAAATAGGTGACAAGATTGCAGAAAATATGGCGATTTGTCAGTCATTAAACAGAAATATGTGCATTAAGTTCTAAATTTAATAAAAAAAAATATCATGAGTAAAGAGTTTTCTGTTTTCAAGGTTTAAAAGATTTGACTCGAATTCTATTAATATTCAATATTTTACAACGCAAAATAAAAATAAAAATACAATCACAGAAGCAAGATAAAAAACTGCGATATAATTACTATTGCGCGGAACGATAACACTGCGTAATAAAAACTTTTAAAAAAAATGTATGAATATTAAATTCCATAATATCAAATTAAATAGGGAACAACAATGAAAAGAATTATTTTTTTAATACTTACTCCAACGGTATATCCCTAAAAATAATTTAATAATAAAATATTAAAAAATCCCGAATGGAATTGGGATAATATAGGTATATTAAAGTAATTTACTTATTTAAGTTAATCTTAGAACTGGTTGAAAATGCCCTGAAGGTTTATTTAATCAAACTTAATTTTTTCACAATCTTTTACTTACTCATGTACATGTAATAAAATTTATGTTCGACGAACAGGAACATTTATTTTAATAAGAGCACACGATAATGATTGCGGTGACTTTTGATATTTTTTGTGTGTGAAAATTACTATACCACAAAAGTTGTCTGCATTAAAAAATGTTTGCATTAACCGCTGGGTACCTACCTACCGTCCGTGAAAGTTATATTTGACATTTATTTGACTTATCTTTAATGATAAAGTAATAAACATGAACAACATTAAGTAAAGTCGGGTGAAATTGCACCCTTTAAATATTTTCCAATTTAGTAAATATTTTTTAAATAAATAAAGTTCAGACGACTGTCTTCAAATAACCGTGTAAACTGACAATATTGTCTCAAACACCATTGTCAGTCCATTTTCACACAGTCATCTGACAGTGAAATTGTTAGTTACCTACCTAACAATTTTTATTATTTTCAGACTCATTTGTCAAATATTCTGACAATTACTGACAATTTCTTTATTTAAAATGTTAAACAAATTTTTTGTTCATTAATAAGTATTAATGTTTAAAATAAGAATGGTTTTTTGAATTTTGAAATTTTTAATATATGTATGTATTTCTAAATGGGTGCCATATCACCCGAATTTACCCTAAACATCGTTCGTCTAAGTATATAAAACTGCCTAACATTAACAGATTTTTTATTTGGTTTCTTCTCTTTTATGCATTTACTAGATATACATATTATATGATTTAGGTAGGACTAGTCTTAGAAAACAAACATTCCCATTTCTCCTAATCGAGCTGAAGTGGAAACACATAACACGTAATTGCTTCAAATTAAAGCCTATTATCTCTTCACTCAAGGTTCACACAAACTTCTTCATTAAACCTCGATTCTCCCCCATTCTTCATTTCCGAATCAAAGTCAAGCTTCTTTCTTGTCTTTGACATTTATCAGAGAGAAATGGTGCGGTGTGTCTTGCTCTTGTCTTCTATTCACTCAAAATTTGCTTGGAATTTCTCCATCTTACTGTTATTCTGGCAGCTGAGCTTATCTCCCCATTTTTTTTTTTTTTTTTTTGTATGTGGTTTTCGCTACCGAGTGCCGACTGACACTGGCAATTTGGGGACTCCGTCTTGGGTTCCACAGAGATTCACTACCGTCGCCGTACCGGCACGATCGTTTTTGCGGTTGCATTCCATCGCCACGAAGCGACAAGCCGCGAATCGTCGTTGTGGTGCTCGATCGAAAAAACATGCTAAATCCGTCAGTCGTTCTTTAACATTCAAAGTGAACGCGTCTCGGAATGTGTATTGAGTGAGTTGTGTAGATACATATTATGTGAATCATTATTAATTATTTATCTTTGTTCGTTTTTATTTTCGCATAACTTGAGATATCAAACTATTTTGTTGTTGTTTTTTTCTTAACGAAACAGCTCTTTTTGTGGTTAGTTTTTGTATGCCGTCGACATTGATAAGCAATTTGAGAGTGTCTTATTTATCTAATCTGTGCCCCCCTTCTCAATGCGAACCGAATAAGTTAAGCAGCTGTTACTCTAGTGTGTTTCGCCGAGTTTGTCTCCAAAGTGTTTTTTTTTTCGATCGAGTGATTTGCGAATTAATACAAGTTTTTTTATTTTTTTTTTTTTTGCAAATTTAGTCACGCACGGTGTTTGTGCATATTTGGTGCACATTTCGATTAAAGATGCATCGAGTGTAATTCGGTTGCCCAAGTGATTCAGTGTGAATTTCTAATGAAAAAGCCGGCGGCCGGCATTTAAACGAAAATAAAAAAAAGTACCTCTATACAGAAAAATACCCATATCCGCAATAAGTTTTCAGTCAACCTTAACCAATTGTTCTAAATTAAGGGTTTCTATAGTTATTTTTAACGAACTCAAGTGTGATTTTCAGCTTTTTATCCAGATTTGTAAAAAAGTGTTTTTTTTAAATCTTTTATTATCGGCGGCGCAGCGTGCTAAGTGCTTTTTTGCTGCCATATTTGTAAACTTTATATGGATTTTCTGCTGCCAAAGCTGACATCTGGTGTGGAAAAACGATGACCACCACTACCACGTCCAACATAGGACGGAGTCTCTTTGAAAAATTTTTAAATTTGGCAAACTTGAGGTGAGTGTTGATCATATAAATGTAATAAAACAACAGTTTCTTTGTTTCACATAAGGATAAACGGTTATGTAGAGTTTTTGTGCGATGAATCATCAAGTTCACTGGACTATGAAATCGATGATATTTTTCTTGAGAAATTAAGAAATATTGTCATTGCATATTGTAGGAATAAATAAATGTGTGTATGTATTTACATATAATTCTAACGTGGGTGTAAGGAAAATTCTCTGTTTACATTTTCTCTTTTGGTTAGCGATGAATATATAGTCAAGCACTATAACTGGACTAATTTATTGCTTTTGAGTGTTTACTTTTAAATTAATGGCTGTGGGAATTTTACTTTCATCCGCACTTAGTATTTTAAGAACTTGTTTAAATATACTAAGTTGAGGCATTACAATTAATTTATTGTAAACATTTTCAAATTTTAGTGAATAAAAATGTTCTATTATTTATTATATTTACACTCGATGTTACTTGATTGGAAACGCCATCACTAACATATAAATATTTTATGTGTACATACTTACATATGTATGTACATACATATCTACACAACACACATGTAAATTATCGAAGAAGTTTAAATTCTCCTTGGTATAAATGCAACTCTTGGTACCAAAGAAATGAAATTTATTAGAATTGCAATTGCAATTTAAAAAAAAATTATTATTTATTTAAAACAAAATACTCGAATCATAATGAACACCAAAATTCACAGTGAAGAGTTTCAAACCATATAAAATAAAACTTTGGGGATTTTATGAAAATTTTCAGGAGAGACTTTTCCCAAACAAAAATTAAATGATTGTAACAAATCGCTTACTTTCAATAAAATAGAGGGCTCAGAAAAAAAAGAATTTCTTCTTATTTCCAATTTTGTAGAAATCTGGGACCTGATTCGGTAAAACGAAAATCAGGCTTGTAAAGAATGCTATATTTTTTGAATAAAATCATTAATGACTTAAAAAAAAAGCGATTGCATTTATTTATTTAATTACCTATGCAATCACCATTCACCATTCACTTGAATCAAAAAGATTGCAATCATGTTTTTCCGTTCATTTTACAGCAATCGGTTGAATGCAATCTTTGGGAATTCATGCATTCTTTTGCACGCATTTAAATTCATTAGCATTCTATTGTAATCTTTTAAATAACATTAAACTTTTTTCATTTAGGTATACATGATTTGATATAATTTGATATGTGTGAGTATTAAGTTTAAATAACACATTAAACAAAGTGCTGTTGAAAAAGAATATAGAGAATGCAAAAGAATGCAAAGAATGCATGAGTTCAAAAGATTACATTTAATTGATTGTAATCATTTTTTCCCATTCATTTAACAACAATCTTTTTGATTGAAATCAATAGTGATTGCATCATTTCAATTCTGAAGTCTCAAAGTTCAATTTATGTAATCTTTAAATTGAATTTAATAAATGATTTTTAAAGACTGTATTCACAAAAAACAGGATTTTTTAATAGCCGGGATCTATTTTAAAAGATTTAAAGGAGCGAAATTCACGTTGATCGAACTGAGTGAAGGAATGAATGAATTTGGGTTAAAGTGCGCTGCTAACTATAAAGATCTTGTTGTGCCTCCATTTAGAGCTGATTGAGATTGCTAACACTACTACTCTGCTCCCAAATGTGTTCCCATGGAAAATTTTAATATTTGAAGTATTTTCAGAGAGGATAACTTTCTATCTGGTGACGTCCTTCGTATCTGATGTGTCTCTGGTGCACAAATGCATATCATTAGCCTAATATGCATGTTGAATTGCTCACTTAATTATGAAATCTAAAATGTTTCCTAGGTTTAAATAAGCAGTCTTACGTTTTTGCTGCTAAAACTGATGCAGGATTTGTAGTAGTTTGTTATAGTTTCGAAGAAATAGTTTGACCTTCCAAAACTGGAAGTTTGTTTTTTAGATTTTAGATGATTTTTGGTTCAGATTTTGAATCTTTTGGCCTTCTCTTCTGATTTGATCTTACTTTTTATCAATTTTGTCCTATTCTGCAATAAGGGCATGGCCACAAGACAAGACAAAAAGAGACAACTCTCGTCTCGGTTTCTGTAAAATCGACCAATAACAGTAACTTCTCGGTAACTTCCTGGTATTTCGTTTTAATAAAGGTGATTTTACATTATCATGGTAAATGCTGTCATATAAAAAATGTCACAATATTGTATTGTAAAGGGTCATTCATTTCATGGTTTCAAGTTGGTAGCGCTGGTTTTTGACACCTGTCAAACTCAATTGTCATTTGAAGTGTCATAATATTAGTTGAATGTTTGCCATTTACGATAATGGATCGCTTAACAATCGAAAAACGCGTTAAAATTACCTGATATTTCGAACATTTTCTTCAGCGATGAGGCACATTTATCACTCGGTGGATATGTAAACAAACAAAATTGTCGCATATGGGGCTCAAAAAACCCACAAGTGATCGAAGAGATACAGACAAAGTTACTGTGGTTAAAAATTACCTCAAAAGAGTCGCATGCTGCGAATCTTCCCGAGGCGGCCATTTGAATGATATTGTTTTAAATACTGACAAAATCCAATCTTTATACTAAAATAAAATTTTCATCAAAAATGTATCGCTGTGTGTGTTTATTTAGATTTACTTTCGAAACCGAAAAATGATTTATTAGGCTATGTCATAAAAATGCATAATCTATCACTTGTGTGCCACATTTATTTGGGGAAATATGACGAACATAAATGCTCATTGCTCATTATTAACTAATTTGAATCTAGAAGCTGCAAAATATTTACATTAAAAAATACAGCTTAATTTCCTGAATAAGTACCTAACAATAATAATAATTTAATATTACAGCCTTTTGGTAGAATAAGAGAACAAAATTAATAATTACAAAATCGATTTGTAATAATATTATTTAAAATAAAGGGATTTATAACTGGTCAATTCATATTTTATGAATCCAAAATAAAAAAAAAAACTACATTTTGATATATCTAATTAATTGCGATAATTTCCAGAAGATTTTATCGGATTCTTGGTATTGTAAGTTAACCAAATGATTTCCCCAAGTCGGAAAAATAAATACCCCCTTGAAATTATGGAAATCCTATCTGAAATACTGTTTCGGTTATCTTTGCAAACAAAAACTTCTCTAGTTTCTTTTTTTTTTCTGATTTACTCTTTTTAATCAATTTACATAATTTTTCTTGACCACGATCTTAATTCTTTTTTGTGTCAAGACCATTGTTTATTGTTGCATATAAAACTCAAGTCACTCTTCCACTTGTATGTCATCTTATACGAGTTAGTAGATTAAACTTATGAATATTTGTGTTCTATGTGAGCATTCCAAATGCCTTTCGATTCCATTTCTCTATACTTAATAATGCCTTGATGCTGGAATCATCATCATCATCAACAACAAATGCATAGACTCTGCGCTTGACATGTGCTCCTCACAAATGCAAGCAAGATGCAGCTAATAGTTCCTTTGTCAACAAAACAGCAGCAGCAGCCAGCCCCAAGATCATTTGTATTCCATATCTCTTTGTGTTTGAATGTACATAGCTGCGTAGATACAATAAGGAAAAAACAAAATGCACACACCACTCCAACAAATGACCGCCATTGTGAAAATTTGAATGCAATCCGCGACTTAAAACTATAATTACGGTTTTTGTTGTATTTTAAGTTTTTCTCTCTATCGAAGCACTCACAACAAGATACTTAAGTTGCATATAGCTTGTAGTTTAGTTACAATGTGCCCTGAGAGTGCATTGTATGTTCGACAATCGTGGAAAATAGGTTGTTGCTTTTTGTCTTTTAGTTTGAATGAATTGACATAATTACAGAAACACGAAAGTAATTATGGTTGCATTTGTTTTTTTTTTCACGAGGGAAATCCATTCAGTATACCATGCAAACTGAGCAATCACCCCATCGATCACCATTATACTGGATCAAAACAGGCCTGTCGAAATGTCCCAGAAAACAAATAGACGAAGTCCAAGTCAACTTAAAATGCAACACTTTTGGACTTCCTTGAAATGGAAGAAACACATCCCACGGCGAAGAAGCGATAATTCACAGAGGGGTATTTGAACAAAAAAGCTGACCAAATTTATGTGATGAGTTTTTTTTTTCTTTTAATCTTAAAAAAAAAATTGTGTGGCACAACAACGTGTAGAACCAAACCCTAGTGACTTGCAACTCTCAATCACTCCTGTGTGCGTATTATTGGCAGGAGTGGAAGGGACCTACAATTTTCTGCTCAATCCGAACGGCTAAAGTTAGAGGTTCTTCTTCATGACAAGAGATACTATTGGAGGATTTGCCACTTCCGCACAAGAGGTAGTACCCAAGCAAAAATCATTTCTGTTTGTAGGATGCAGTGACTGTTTCCAACTTTTGATCCGGGATTATGCATAGAAAACTATTTGTGGGCTCGAAATTAAATTAATTAGGTACATATATACATACATATATACCAATGGTGTTAGTTATGAAAAACAAACATTTTTTTGAAAAAAGTGATTATTAAGTTTGTTTTTTATAGATTAACAAATCTTAAAAGTTCCAAGCTTCCTATCGTCGAAGGTTAAAGTGTAGGACCTCGTAAGTCGAAAAATTCAACAAAAAAAAAAAAATATTAATTATTAATCAAAAAAAAAACCCATCACAATAAGAGCTACCTTTTGGCGATTTCAGAGGAACAATGTTGTTCTGAACATTTATGAAGAAGGTCCTCTTCTATAGATCGCCATACAAAATTTTGCAAGGTTTTTATTGATTTCTGTAAATCATGCAAAAACTGCACTTTAACCGTCGATATTTGATTTCTTGCCTGGTTTTTCTATCAAATATCCCTATGTGCTCCAACGACGACCTGACGGTGGCAGTTGCATATACAATATACATACATACACAATGTACTACAAGAATTCAAAACGTTCGCTATTAATAAGTCAACTTAAACTAAGCTCGCCCAAGATTTTGCATATGATGGAAGGAAGCCAGAAAATGCGTGGATCTTAAAGGAAATTCCAAAACGTAGGCTGCAGTTGGCAGAATTTCATTTTTCTTGATCTCCGACTGTGACATAATGGGTAGCTGGCTAGCATCATCAGCCATCCTGATGTACATACCTATGTACTTGCTGCACTGTAGCTCCAAAGTGGATATGTCTGGTTTCTATGGCGTGTGTACACGATGATCTTTTTCGACGTTAAGTGCGTTGACCAGAATATTAGATTGGCACATGTGAATAAGAGAACAGTATCTATACATAGAGACGAAGGAGCAACAACACAAATTGGATATACCCCTACAATCCTACATCACCAGTCAGTCTGGTAAGTAAGATCGATAGATACTTATCGATCTTTATCTGAATTTTTGCCGACACACGACAGGTTTCACCACGGCATGCACAGCATGGCAGCACCAGGGAAGAAGATGACTCAAGAAATTTTGTAGGAAATGTTAGATTTATTTTTATATATTTTTGAAATATTTGCTGAAATTGTTTTTGGCAGGCGAGGGACAGCAACGATGACAGTTTTTTCTTGAACTGAGTAATTGCTGAGGTTGTTTTGTTTTTCATCAAAGAAACAAACAAAAAAAAAGTGGTCAGCTATTAAGTAAATGACGACTTAATGAAGTTGAATAGATTATTTTTACTTTTACCGCTCAAACCGACCAAAATAAATTTAGTCTTATGTAAATTTTATCGGAACTATCTTTGTTTGTACTGCAAATAAGGGAGTAATTAGTCTTGGTTGAACGATTCTGCACATCTTGACAGATTTTATATGAAAACTAATTTGATTTTGTTTTTAAATTTATTAAAATGTGAGATAAATTGATAAAAAAATAACAACAATATTTTCCTTATTTGAACTAGCGTAATTCACAGTGCCAACCTTAGCAATCTTCGAGACCGATAAATTTGGGGAAATGAACCCGATTCAGTTCACACTAGATATTCTTCATGAAATCTATGTAAGATGAAATGAATTTAACAAAAAAATTGCGTATTGACAAGGCCCTCACTAGTGAACTGATGATTCCAAGAAAGATCGCCGCCCGGGACAAAAGGCCCATTTTTGTAGACGGCCGTTAAAAGCTATTTTGAATCATTCTAATCCAATTTGATCTAGAGTGCTGGTCAAATTTTAAGTTCGTGCTTTGTTTGGACCCATATAGATAACCTGGCCATACAGTATCTAAATTCATTCACTCCTTAAAATGAATTTGGAATTTTATAAGTAACCTTTGCATCTAAAGCACTTTTTTCCAAAAATTCAGGTTAAACAAATAAATTTCCAAAATTACCACCCGACCCAAGGTTTTTTTTTATAGTTTTTGCTCTTAGCTCCCCGTAGCTATTTATCCCTACAAGAAATACTTAGCCAAAAAGTCATCATAACCATCAGTAGATATAGCCATTCGCTTTATGTCAGAGGGTTGAAAACTTGTATCTATCTCTTAACAGGCCAAAAGGTATAAACAAAACTTTTTAATCTACTTTCTCTTCTCGAAAATGAATATTATACCTACTCTACGATATACCCAAAACTCAGTCTCCACGCGTTTGTGAAATGAAAAACAAGCAGCAAACAATAATTCTATTTATGAGTTTTGAGTAATTTGCAAGAATCACATAAAACTAAGCACCGTCAAGGGTTTTTTTTTTGTTTGTGTGTTTCAAGGATCTTTTCAGTCTTCCCAAATATCCTTTACACCAGAGTAGCGGATAATTAGTAGCGAATACTTTTCTATTCTATAGCAGCGCAAAGAACCACAGGCAAAAAAAAAAAGTTCACCTCCGCACGCTCCAGACTCCCATGATATTTCTCAGCTCGTTAGACCGTTTTGCATGAACAACAAAAGGTCGACCTGACATGACATGTATAGCTGTAAATGAAAGCCAGCATAATATCCCTGATGTTTTTGGCTTAATGAAATAAATCTCTAGGCGGAGGATAGTGTACGAGTTGATGGTGATGGTGTTGGTGTTGGTGGAAGCGGATGTGTTAAAGAAAAAGGAGTGGGGGTGGTGATGAGGAGCCCTTAAGCTTGTTTTGGAGAACAATTCAAAATAATAAACATTACACAGACGGATAACTGCTTTGTAAGGTCCCATCAGGATGCTGTGTGTGCCATCTCTCTATTCTAAAGAGTGCTTCCGGTTTTGTGTAATTAAATATTTTTTGAAGACAATCGAGTTGAATTAGAGTAACGAGTTTGGTGTTGTTGGAGATCGTCGTTATTTGGTTTATAGCTTTATAGCTCCCGGAGGTGAAATTACTAATTTATTTGAATTTTCTTTCATTGTTTTTATGTCGTTTTAAATCAAAATATGATGGAGACAAGGAATGAAGAAAAGGGAAATCAAGAATGAATTGTTGGGATATAATATACGAAATTTTTGAGTGCAGATGATCCAGACAGTTCAAATTAATTTAAGTTTTATAGGCTATTCGGTCTTTCGGCGCGAAAAAGACATCGGCATTGTTAAGGCTGTAGAAACTTTTTAAGGATCCGAAATTGTTTGTCGCATATTTAATTGTATTTAATTTATTGTCAAAGTTTTGTTAAGAGCGTTGCCTTCGTTGAAACTTACCTTCCATTATTTCGCGCCGAATTACTGCTGCACTTTTTCTGGGGTCTGCTTTCGATAGCCGGACTTTTTTCTATCAGTATACACTGAGGTTTTCCGTGGTCTCTTTCGGCCCAGAACATTTTCATTTGATATTATTATATTTCGGAAATGTGCAATTGCACCGAAAACCATATTTTTTAAACATTTTAGCTGGGCTGCAATATGTTGATATGACAATCCAGCCTTATTAAGCTCAACTATAGCTTTGCGTATTGCCGGTGTACAACTCTTGCCTCTGCCCACTGTGCAAACCGCTTGTCTAACGGTTTTTTGGTAAAAATAGCGTTTTATATGAAATTCTATTTAATATTCATGATCCTGAACTTTGCAGACAATGCGTCCGCTGAAGTTTGAACAACCACAAAAGTCGTAATACTTGTTCGATTTTAAAAAACTAAAAGGCAATCGCGTCTTCTCGGCAAAATTTAGTGCCGATATTTTTTAGTTTCTTTTATTTGCCTTAAAAAAAAGTTGTGGCCAAAAGATTCAAAACCCACCAAAAATTTAACTAAAAAAAACTTTGGCCTTCAGTCACCACTGTAATTTTCGCCGCATTTTCATAAAAAATTACGGCAGATTAATATTCACCTTTTATTATAAAAAATGCCGAAATTTTCAATTATTTTGACTTTAAACTTAATCGTTTCTAATTAGTTGACCACCACAGAATCACATTTAAAAAATAAAATATCAGGATGATTTAAATGTACTTATTTATATTATTTTACAGAGGAATAGAAAGATCATTATAAAATTGAGATATTAAACCGTTAGGTGAGATACATTTATCGTTATTTGAAAAAATACAGTAAAATAGAATCGTTTCTAATTAGCTGTCAATGGCTGTATGTATATATGTACTTATTTCAAAATTTTGTAAATCTTAAATTCTGTATTCAAAAATTCTGAAAATCCAAAATTCAATTAATCTTAAATTCTGTATTCCACAATTTTGTAAATTATAACAAAAAATTTGATAATGAAAAAAAGTGTGTACTTTTTTTCGAAATAAATAAGTTTTTTCTTAACAGTTGCTGTGCAAGTAACGTTATATTTTCGGAAATAAAAAAATTATTTTAGAATGTATAAGTACTGAGTTTGAAGAAAATCACTCGGTTTAGACTGTAGACAAACAGAATTGAACGCAATTATTTCATCTTCAATTTAATTTCAACGTTGATAATCTCGAGCCTCATATGTATGTATATACACCTATAATACTTGTAAACATTTACACACAGAAAAATGATCGGCTAAAAGAACGTAAAACTTGGTTAAGTTAAATAATAAACATTGCTAATATATAACCTGAAAACTCGATTAAAAAAATTATTTAAATATACTCGCTGATTCGGTTAGTGTACTTAATTTAATTAAACTACTTCTGGGTTAGTTTTTTCAGTTTCAATAACCAATTAAGTTAGTTAAGGAAACATATTAAATAGCTCATAGTAACCAATCTACTCAGAGATGTGTGAAATTAACTTAAAATAATTATTTGATTTAAGCAAGCCACTCGTTTAACATAAACGATCTTCAAAATTGTGAATCATAACCAAGTTCCTCCATTAATTTAATCTTTTTAGATTTTTTTTTAATCGAGTCGACTACGTTAGAATTAAGATAGTGAAATATGTAATTTTTACCCTTAACTGCGTAATATTTAACATAAGAAAAATGCTCTCAGTTATAGTTATTATTTTTCTGCGTGTACACAAGTAAAAACCTGACCAAAGGGCAGTCACCTCTTCTTTTTATTCTTTTTTATTAATTTGCCATTTGCTTTTTTATCATTTCTAATCAAGTCTTTTGAGTAGGTATATGGTAGATTTTAAGCAGTAAATAAATTAATCTTTTTGTAATCTTAGGAGCGAGATTATTACCAGTCATATAAGGTCCAGTACATTCACGCACATTGAATGTATGTACATACATCAGAAATTTATATATTTTCTTTTTAAAAATCATGAAAATGAAATGTATACCTATTTAATTTTTAAAATGCCAAAATAAATGTAACTAGATCAATATAATATGCGAAATGAAAGTTATTATTAGAAATTCATTAAAAAAATCAATTCATCCAAATATGTAGGTATGTGCAAAATGGTATGCTCTTCGCACCAAATCGGTGCCAAATTGAAAAAAAAAAACTTGAATAAATAATCATATTATCTTACTCTATGAATAACTGGCAATTTGCAGTAAAAATTGCATTTCCATCAATCACTCGATTTACGCGTTGGGATGTGTTCAATCTGCCATTACTCCCATTAATCATCATTATTATAGTTGTTTTAAATTTCACCTAAATACATTTAAATTGCTTAAAACCAATTAAACTTATTTATATTGCATTCTATATAGATAGCTTAGCTATATGAAAAAAAGCATATAAGATCAATCTTCGGGAAAAAAAAAGATAGTTAATTAAAAAATTTCACGCAAACCGCGTTAGACACCTTTGTGCCTGTCTATCTGCTATATACACATATGATGAAGCTTGGGCTTGAGCTCGATTCTGATAGATCTGACCGAGAGTTTTATTTTTTATTTAATGTAATTCACAAAATCAAACAAACTGTAAGCCGCCGCCGCCACTATCACATATACACAGATAGCTAGGCATATAGAGGAGTTGTTGAGTGAGTGATTGACATTAAACTGATTGAATAACGTCAGAATATGCCTGACAGTGTTTGTGGAGCGCGTTCTCTAACTAATTGAAACAAATTTGAATCACATTTGATTGAAAAATTAAACGAGACAATTAAATTGTTGCGAATTGCGACAGCACACAATAATTTGATGTTGATATAATACTATTGGAAGATAATATTCAAGATCAATACTAAGTGTGTATAATAAATTGATGGTTTTTGACCTTTCTGATATAATAATAATAAATATTTTCTCAAGGTTGATTTTTAAAGAAATTGATTACAATTTACAATAATTGAATCGGTGGAAGTGGAAGAAAAGTATACAAGTGCCAACGTATACTTTTAAGATAAAAAATATATGATTTCATGTTTCTCAGAAAATGTATGTGAATTGTTGGCCATCTGTTGATTTTTACGTATTTAAAAAAGCTATACAAAAAAATACTATTCAATTCAACGATTGTTGTTTTGTTGAAAAAAAAAAATACTTCCGATTAATTATGAAATATTCGGCCTTATCACAGGCTTCGTAGTAATAGATTCGTACCACGAATCCCAAGAAAATAGTACTATAGCTGGTATCGTAACAGAAATATTTCCAAAGGAGAATTCCGAGTTCGTGAAAAGTAATATTGATAACCCACAAATTCGTGACAATATTTTTTTACAGCTATAGTGCTATGATACTTATTTTGAGATTCGTAGTACGACGAATTACGACGGAGTCTGTGATAAAGCCGAATATATCATTCAATAGACTGGCTTGGCAGTATGCCATCCTATCAACCCAATTTTTGAATACATTTTCGATGGTTTCGGCCTAATCTTGTCACGTCTTGATGGAAGCTCAGCTCACCCAATTTCAAATTTTAAACTTCTGGTCATAAAGTTGGTTATCAAACCTTCGTGGTGCTCTCTATTGGCATTAAAGTTTCTTCCATCGTATGTCTTTTTGGAAGAAAATTTGAGCAATTATGCCACCACTTTTTAAATCACACCTGTAACATGTTTAGGATGCCTTTGCAGGGCGAACACAAGAATATTTTTATTTATCAACATAGCAAACCAATCTTATACGAACTTTCTTTATAAACTTGCGTACCAGCAGCTGAAGTTGGTGCATTGCATCTGCAGAAATTTCTGTTCAAAACTTACACTGGTTCAGCAACACAGCATCAAATTTTCAACTTTTTCGTATAACTTTTTTTTTAACGCCCGTGGAAGAATGCTACAGTTTTTGTCAACTCCATTCGGAACAAAAAGCATATTTTTGAAATTTGTATTTCATATTTCATTATTACATTCATATTTTAGATATATTCGGGTAGGAGAGGGGGAGGCGTAATTTAATCCAATTAGCTCTCCTTACATCCGTGCTTGTTAAAAATAAAATTCATTTTTTTCGACTCAACCTCTTTTATGTCAGAAATACATACATAGATAAAATCTGAACCACTCTCTCGAATTTGATGAAACTTTCAGGCAAGATAAATAATATTATAGGAAATCATTACAGGAAATTACATGCGTTAGATAGTTCTCACAAATAATAACAAAATGTCATCATTGAAAAAAAAAAAAAAAATTACTTGAGCCTTTTTCCCACTGGAATCTTCAGTTGCAAATCAAAAAAAACTTAGAAATCTTTCTTTTAATAGTTTCGCATACCAAAATAACCCACTTTACTTGAATATTTTACTCATAACTTCTGCAGTTATGCATAATTATTTGTCATTAAACTAAATCTTCTTGCGTTTGTGTCTACGAATAAATACCATTCAATTATAAAACTAAAAAACTTTCCCAGCATATTCATTTAAAATTCCGTCGCAATATTAATAATAATTTTGCATTCAGTCATAGTCACAGAGAACCGTCCGTATATACTCGTACCTTCACCAACTCGATGTTATGTAAAATTCAGTCTGCCAGTACCATGTCAGTGTCTTTGAATATTGCACTCAACTCGGATACAAAAAAAGAGCCCTTTATAATATGTTGCTGGTTAAACACGACACATGCTGCTAATAAATGAAAATTCCTGATATTTTCCCGCCAAATACATAGCAATAAAAAAAATCCAAGGTATCACCTGCCAATTCTCCAACAACACATATACGAATAAGGTACTGTATGTAATATTGAAATCCCCATATAAATGCCCCATGGACTATCATCATCTTCTGTGAACTGAATTGAAGACAGGCGATGGCTGCGACTCGACACGATGGCTTTAGCTGCGATAAACATCACATTGTGCATGCAAAGCTGTTGCAACACAGACAACACACCACCATCTGTTGTCAGCAAATTATACATGTTTTCGAAAAATAGATTCCAGTAATATAGCCGGAGCAATAATATTGTGGGTGGGGGTTTTTGAAAGCCTGACCGAAGCAGACCAAACCAGACCCATCCAACGCCCAAAAATATTGTGTATCCCTCGGCCTCGTGTGATAATTTATTGTCGACGATTAAAGTTCCAATGCAGTTTGCATTCTCAAATAATGTCTCTTGTGTTTTATAAATGTAAAAACTTTTCGTATAGGTGAGGTATTGAAAAATTCTTCAACTCTACCTACAGAATGACAAGGTAGATCCTTCCACATTTACTTGTCTGTCTCATATAGTATAGCATTTGATATAATGAGCGTTATTTATGCGATTTTAATCATAGTCTTTGAGGGAGGGAAATATTTATCTTATACCCGTTTCTCACAGCTGTAAACGATAGGTAAGGTATTAATATTGAAATTAATTCAGTCAGCCCTTTTACATAGACTAAATGTGCCCGTAGCGTCTCTGCAAACTGTTGTCGCAGTAATTTAATAACTGTTTAACACTTCAAGATGTCAAGTAATTGATTACTACATTTTTTATAAATTTTGTGAGTTTCTTAATTCACAGCGTTTCTATCAGATTTTTACTTTTATTGAATTATTTCATAAAAGCCACTTTGGGCTTGCATGTCTATGCTACCTAAACTTAGGGGCTCTGTAAACCTAGAACATAGTGTAAGTAAAAATGGTCCTATTATACTCCACAAACGTTTAAACCAAGTTGAGATCAAACTTTGTTATTCTTCTACAAATATATGATTTTGACTTGTAAATTGATTTATAAATAAGCAAAAAATAATATTTTAAACGAATGTATTACGCATAGTAATCACGACATTATTCTTTCGTGTTTTTAAAATTTCAAATTTAAATTTGAAAATCAACTATAATGTTTGAGTAAACCACTCTGCAGAGAGTCGAACTTTGTATGACAAACAGCAGCTGCCCTACTCTTGAACATCGACAAAAATCAAATGAAGAGACCTAATTTTTGGTTTTTTGGCACCAAAAAATTCGTACTAAAACCAGTCCGTAGACAAATATATTCAACCTGAACATAGTAGTAGGTACCTACTAGAACCAAGTTTACTAGCACCATGTTCAAGTGTTTACAGAGCCGTTAAAAAACATTTTCAAAATTTTGATTGTAGTTAGCTAACTGAAATGACTATATATATGTTATATATATAAAGTCCAGGATCTCTTAAGTCAAAAAATCCAAAAAAAAAAATCACTCTTATTCCGTAAAGCGTTTTAGTTAAACGGCAGTACACTCTCGCGGTTAGTTAGTTAATGGTTAAGCCTTGTACATACTTGTGAAACATGTCGTGAATCCATACAAATTTGCATTTTTGTTCACCCGTGAGCGAGCTCATAGCCATGACAAAAAGTGGAGAGTTTGCGTTCACGAGCGGTGAACCATATTCACGTGCAAAATGTACGGGAACTCTTTGATTTTTGGGTGTAGCTTTGACAATTTGACCATAAAAGCTGCAAAAGTCAAGCAAATTGTGTCAAAAATGCATTTTCTCCACTGATGGTTGTTCACTTCACTGGGCTTTAGAAGGATGAAGAAAAAAGAGAACGGTGAAGTTACTTAATTTTAATTAAACGCCAATTAACGCTATTGGAGCTGTGTCGTTTTACTATGGTTTTTGTAAAACGCCTTACGGAATAAGGGTGATTATTTAAGCGAAACAAATTGCTGGATCAGATCCTGCACCAGCGTAACAATGTTGTTCTGAACATTTAACAGAAAAAAGGCAGATTTAAAAACCTATGACCATAGATCGCTTATACAAAAAATTGGGAGGGTTTTTTTTTAACATAATTTTGAAAATCATATGAAAACGACTTACGAAGTTCACTTTAATCGTCGATAAATATTTATTTGAATAACTGTATGATTAATTAGGTTCCAATATGAGCAGGTAACAACTAAGAAAAATAAGAAATATCTATTTGAAATACCCTGTACCATTATTGGGTTAAATCTTAAAAATGTTTGTTTTTTAATTCTTTAAGAAAATATAAAGTAGTTTACCCAACACTTAAAAGAATAAATCACAACATTGTATTTCACAATTTATAATACATATATTGATAAGCTTCCGATTCATTTTGTTCTCTTTAAATCCAATCAAACTACATGAACATATGCCACATGTTTTCCAGAGGAAAAATCTTAAGTCAACATTCGAACAAACTAAACAGTATTTTTATTTGCGACATAAATATTAGATATGTCTGTACTTTAAAGGTAAGTTAAACAATCGTGAAAAAAATCTACAGATTTAATTAAAACATAATCAGTCTTCTCATTTATAAAACCATTCCAAAGTATGTTTAACTTTAGACAGCTAGCTCCAAAACCTTATTTATAAAAATTTTCCATCGATTGTCTAACTTAAACACTGATTTTCGATTCAATTTCATTTTAAGTTTTTTTTATTTTGTTCGTTTTAAAAAGGGTTGCACGATAAGTTAAAATAGTGTATGAAATTAAGAAAAAAAATTAAATAAATAATAATCAATTTAACTTAATTATACTTGTAAGACCTAAGGTCTTTTAAATACAACCCGGCACTTCAAGTAAGAAAGAACGGAAAGAATTTTTGTTGACACAGTGGTCTGAGGTGTTTAATTCTCATGAAATCACAAACTTCATTGATTCAATAGACCAAGTTCATGCGACTCCGGTATGTACTTCATTTTATTTGCACATCTTTACCAGGAGACAGAATGTACCTAATAATAAAAAAAAAAAAACAAATGAAAAATTGCTCAAAGTGATAAATGGTTGTGTTCAGAAGAAATTGTTGAAAAAGTTAAAAAAAATAATACATTTTCTACCTATAAACTTAAACACCGGAAGTGATTCAGTTTAACGGACTATGAAGTCTTCTCTCTCTTATACCCAACCCGATACCATTCTCAGAAGATAACTTACTTATTTGCGTGTCCAACGGAATTTTATGTGAACAACCCAAATACCCCACCGCTGCCGCTGCCACCGCCACCGCTAGAGGTAAAGCATATAGTGTAGACTGACTTTAACTCCCTTACAAGTTACAACTCTAAAGAGAACTGAGGTACTTATCTGATAAGAATCAAACAGTTAATTTACAGCTCGGTGATCTAAATGAAAGGGGGAGGGAGACACAACATGATAAAATTGTTTAGGTTTTATTTTTATTGACAGCGTGTTTGCGTTGGCCTGGCTGGCTTGCGGAAAAATCATTTAAAGAACTTTGGGCATGCAGCTCGGTTGATTATCATGCGATAAATATTTCTAATAACAACAACAAGTTGCGATAATAATTCGTCTTTTTTACTTTTTTTTTTTTTTGATTATTATTGATTAAAAAATTGATTAAATACTAACATATAACAATTTTTTTTTCTTTTCAGGTGAGTGAAATATACATATACTTTTAAAAAGCATACTTATCTTCATATTTAAGAACTCGCAAAAGGTGAGTGTTTGTATCTAAGTTATCTTTGAGGAGATATTTCTTGTTCGGTTTATGAAAATAGACTGGAATGGGAATAATTAATTTCAGAATGTTGCAATTTAGGCTATTAAGGGAGTTACATATACTTACAGTCAAGGACCTTTTAGAAAATGTATTTTTAGTTTAAACAGAAACGTCACTCGTTCAAGATTTATTCCAACTGATTTCGGCGGATTATAATTGATGTTCATTCAGGACAGAGTTCAAATACCTTTGTGATTAAAAACAATTTTAATCTTTGACTCTGGTTGAACCTCAGTTAACCGGCCCCAATCGGTGGTTAATAATCTAGATTCCAGGGTACAAGGGCGTAACCAAGAGAAGTAAAAGAGGCTCGCTTGTCCACGATTATGTAATTGGCCTTAACAAAAATAAGTTCACTCAAAATGTATGTCAGTAATATTTTAAGCTCGCTCTGATAATGCATCTTCGGAAGAAATAGTTTAACTAAGGCTCCATCATGCGTACAAATTTTTCATTTACGAAGAGTGTCTTTTTTAAGGGTGAATAAAAGCCAATTCGGTTTTCTGCTGATATTTTGGTACATATTTGCAAAGTTAATATTTTTGATTATTAAACTCATGCTCAGACTTTTGTTAACTATAACACAAAATTTTAAAACAAATTATTATTTTCGGACGAAAATATTTTTTAACATTAAAATTTTGTAATTTTTTTTTTAATATTGCACAAAGCAGCACAAGCTGTGTATTTTCCATAACACTTTTTTTGTTAAGAAAATTGAAAAAGGCGGTGCTATCTTCAAAAGTTTCAACAAGCAATTACCAATAAAAATGTTGGTATACATTTTTATGTAACTAAAAAGAATTTAAACTAGTCAATCTTTAGCGCATATTCGTTCCCTTTCTTCGTGACTTTTGTTTGACCATCTGGTAAAAATAGAAAAAGTATTATTGAATTCCTAACTTGGCAATTCTGACAAACCTCACTGATTTCTCACAAGTCACAAAAGGTGAATTGAACTTAATTTTATGAGGTTTTCGTATTCTGGCAACAAAAAAATAAAAAAAATATAACTATTTTATTTTGTCAAGTTGTACGTTTTTAAAACATATTTTGGGGGTGCGAAAACTCGTGTAGAACCAGGGCCAATGACTTATAACTCATAACCATTACTGTGTGCGTTAGCATAATAAAGGGAACCTACAATTTTCTACCTGCCGAACCCGAAGGGCTTAGGGAGAGTGGCACTTTTTCATGATAAGAGATAATTTTGGAGAAGTTGCCAATTCCTCGGAGGAGGCACTAATCCGTGAAAAACATTTCTGTTTTTGTAGGTGGCACAGGCTGAGGATTGAACCTGTGCTCGATTGTATCCATTTAAATCGATTGTTTCAAGTAAAAAGTACAGACTCCACCGAACGTAAAGCTGTTTCTTTTTAAAAATAATAAAGACAAATTGACGTTTAAATCTAGAATTTTATTTAAAAAAAATTTTCTGATTAAAAAAGTTTCTATAGAAAATAGCGTAAATGCAGATTTGGCGTTGCAAAATTCTCTCAAATAAAAAATAATAATCCTCCTATTGTGACAGCACTCGATAAAATGTTACCTACATATAAACATATACTTCTCCATCCACTTTAAATCCCTTCGTATAAAGCATCAAAATGTTGTTTCCGGAAACCAACAAAAATACATTCTGTCAACATTAGGATTAAAATATATAAATGCACACACATAACTTGAATAGAAAATACTTTTCATCCATACCCACAATAAATACCATTAAATAGAAGCTGACGCTGACCATAATACTATAAATCGATATTTTTATATACCATCACTGTATACCCATCAATATTGTTACAAAACCAACCGCAAATTTAATTAATTTTTGCACTAAATATTATTCTCTCTATACCTATAGGTACGATATACGTTGAGTCTAATTCTATTTAGAATGATAAACTGTCTACTCAATTACCTAAAACTATAATACTCGTACTACAACACAATTCTAGAATTAAATTATTGTCACACATGATACTCCTTCCTTTTCTGTTTTCGTCGCATGAGGACCTTTATTGTGTTTTGCGTAGTATTTTAATACCCTAATCGCTGTCATTAATTTATTTCATTGAATTGTGATGTGAATGTGAAAATCGAATTAAATAGATTGTGCGAGTCGCTTCGAACAACAATAATAATAATAATCAATAAATTATTCCTTATTTTAATCAAAATGTCCTTGCCTATAAGGATTGTGGGATTTCCTTGCCTACAATGTTGTGACATTTTTGTTAGAAATTGCCATAAACATTATTTTCACTTCAATATAGAAGAGAGCGACCTTCAGGCAATTTTACGATAACTCTGGGAAATTATTTTATATCGGTGTATGGCATGTCCGGTGAGCATAACCCCAAGAATATGAGAACACCCTTTGGCATTATTATTGTGTGGCTGGACTGGAAGTCGGAGGTAATAAACATTTGCTTAAAATTAACTGTGGACTCACTTATACTTGAGATTGTTAAACGCGCAAAAATAAAGACAACAGTAGAATCTAGTTATTGGAGCTTGTACTCGTATACAAGCTGTGAATGTTTGTTTGTTTGTTTTTCGAGGGTCTATCACAGGCTAAATTTTGGTCTTGGAGAAAAAGAAGAATGCCTCACAGACACGGAATCAATTAACTTTATGTCGTGTGATTGTAGATTTCCGCTGTCTTTATAGTTCGCAAAGTCGTTGTCGGTTGACGGTGTTGCTGATGTCGGGGAAGGAAAATAAAGGGGTGAGACGGATATGTGCAAATAACACGAAATACAAATACATATAAGGGACTGAGAAACTCAGGGGACACGATGTGATGTGCAAATTCTTTTGACCCAATTATAGGTTTTTTCACTGAAAAAGCGACAAGCTCAATGAAAGTGTTGGCAATAAAATTAAAATAAAAAATTGAAGGCAGTTCTAAAGCCAAACAAATAAGTACCTACATACATACATAACGGGAATTTTATATTATTTTTTGGGGATATTTTATACCCTCTATGAAAAATCTTGGTTTCTGATTTCTGTAAAAACAAACTTAACAAGAAGTGACTTGACTATTCCCGGTCCGGTTAGTGCTAGATATTGGCGAAGTTATATAAAATACTTAAAAAAATAAATTTGGTGGCGTGACAGCTCGTGAAGAACAAGGACCGACCTATTGACTTCCAACGTTTCTCCCGGAATAGAGAACATCTATATCAGTTTATTGCCGAATCCGAATGGCTAAAGTGAGATCCAGGTTTCGAGCATAAATCATTTTTAGGGTTACCGCTATTATTGATTTAAAGAGCGATTTCGTTTCTGCCACGAATTATAACCGTGCCTTAGGTTTGCCACAGGAATGAGTTCAAAGTCATGGGCTCAAATCTGTTCCAACGGGTTCAAATCAGAACTGCTTGACGGTCAATCTTTTAGCTCTGATGTACTTGGGCGACATATGCTGTTCCAACCATGCCTGTGTGGACTTCGCTTTGTGGGCTAAAACCGATTCCTGCTGAAACACCCAATTCTTCATCTTTCATTCCGATCTCACTGGTCATCGCTTACTGCTTCTGCAAGGGTTTTCTTCTAATAAGAACTCCCCAATGTTTTGACGCTGCCCGTTTCCTGACGATCCTAGGTCTTTCAAATCGAGTTTCGTCTGTCTAAATCGTTTAATTGTGAGCAACACTATAATCCCCTTTCACACGAGGATACTAGTTTCTGGAGATTATTTGACTTCTTTTAAAATCCCTTATACCTTTCAAACGAGGAAACTTATACGTAAGTTATTTTCTGGTTTCTACACGGATAAAAATGATCGGTTAAAAACAACGTAAGACTCAGTTAAGTTAATTAATAAGAAACATTATTAATATACAACCAGCAAAACTCACCAGGTTAAATTATACGAGTCAACTCGATTAAAAAAATTATGTATTTAAATCTACACACTGTTTCGGATAAAATGTACTAAATTTTATTAAACTACTTCTGGGTTAGTTTTTTCGATTTCAATAACAAATTAACTTAGTAAGTGAAACATATTAAATAGCTCATAGTAGACAATCTACTCAGAGATGAGTGAAATTACTAAATATATTTATTATTTGATCTAAGCTAGCTACTCGTTTAACATAAGTTTCTCTATGGGTTTTGTCACAACTACGTAGAAAAATTTGTTTAACATATTCTTTCTGTCGAAATTGGCTGTTTTTTTTCTGTTATTCGTGAAAACATATTTACTCTTTAATTTTAAAACAACAACACTGGCAGAAATTTTGATTGATAATTTCGAAAACAAAAAATAATTTCTTACTCAGCGAAATATATATCTTAATAAAAAACTTAAATAATTGTATTGGACTAAATATAGATACAGTTATTCCTCTTAACTAACAATAAGTCATCATTTCATCAATGAGTCGCAATGTTGATAAAAAAGATAAAACTTTTAAAATAAACAAAGAAATGAATAATTCCCAAAGAATCAAAACTGCCAAGGTAATTTTCAAAAAAAATTCAAATGTTTTTTTGCGGTTCGATTTCCAATTTTTGTTTGTCGTGGGTTTTAGCTTAGAATTTTAATTTATGAGAAATCTTTGTATTTTAATTAGCTATCAGCACTAAGCACTATAATGTAGCTATAGCTCGTTGCACTGTCAAAGTTGAAAGTTACGAAAATACTATATAATACCGCGATACAATATGAAGCTGTAGCTGAAGCAAAAAATGTAGAGTCTTTTACACATTTGAGCTAACTTCAATGTGTCCCAAGAGGCAAGTATCATCCATGCATCACGACTAAATCACCAAAAAAAAACACTCAAACTCCCAACGTGCTTCAGTTCCAAACAAAATAATATGTGCTCTCAAGCAACACGTAAACATAAAAAAAGAGCTTTTTCGAGTGAAATTCAAAAAGCTTTTGTGGAATCTATCTTTGTTTTTATTTTTGTAAATTTTTTAGTTTTTCGAATTTATTGTCTGCTCTCCTTTGTGAATTAATGTGTAACACGACTCTCTGAAAAAAAAGAAACCGGCAAAATAAAAAAACTAAAAAAACAGACAGAACTGAATTTAAATTTGAATAGATTGGCTGCTTGCTAAATTGAATACCGCGAATAACAGGCTGCTGATATTTGTTTTTAGTTTGATTTGAATTTTTTATTAGGGCACAGCCGGAAGTTTGCTTTGGGTTCTTTTGTTTCGATATGCCTACCTCAACTTCCATTCGAGTCTTTTGTGAATGTATAATTGATATATATCGCATATACTATACCTATACTACTTTATCTTTCCACACACCGAATTACCATTTATCGAATGGGTTTAATAATTTCCCTTGGTATTCTGCAGCTGCATAACGACCATCTTGTTAATTAACAATTTTGTGAAAATGATTGACGGGCACACCCACGACGCCGATGTCGACCCACAAAAATTAATATTTTAAATGAGCTTTTAAAAAAGATGATATCTTGTCAAAAAAAGAGTTTTTAAGGTTAAACATTTATTTAAAGTCGCATATTTAATGTTAATTTGATTGCAGTAAAATCCAGTTTTAATAATGTTGTTTGATGTTCAATAATTATAGTCTTAACTCATTTTTTGTTCTACGAATTAAATTGAATATTATTTTAATGACTAATGTTGGGTATGCCCATTTCTACGAATCTATGATAGATTTGTCAATCAAAAGAATACAAATATTTATGGTTTTTCGTTACACGTGTTTAGAGAAAAAAAAAATAAAAAAGTAGGTAGCGGTTGCAAGTTCCAACTTTAAACTCAGCAGCCATCAGTCTATTAATAGAAACTTTTCGAAGTGCATAAAGTTCTTTATAAGTTTTTTATTATTTCTTTTTGTTTTAATATCACATCTCACATGCTCTACAATTCACGTTCAGTCGTTCATGCTGTAGAATAGAGTGACTTGCTCATGTGTCTCTCTGTTTCTTGCTCTTTTTCTAAACTCTACAGATAGACAGAAACAGATACAGATAAAACTTATTTGTATTTTTTATTTCAATAAAAAAATGTTGACGCAGTGAATGTAGATGACGAATGTAGACATTTCATTAAATTCATGCTAAATATGAGTGCTGCGCTACTACCCGCTACCGGCTTGTTTTTGTTGTTATTAGTATTTACAAATGAATCAAAAACTAAAATGAATTTACATTACAAATGAACTGTAGAAAAAGCTCATAGCGGTGGATAAACTATTTTATACGATGCTGCTGATGAATTCATGGTGATGATATTTTTAAATCTCATGAGAGATTTTTCTTGGCTGTAATTTTAGATGAGTTAATTAAAGTTTTTGTATACCTATATTGATGTCCAGAAAGTGACCAGATAGCAGAGGTCCATGGGGAGCTTTGTTGCTAGAAATTTTTTGGCAATTTTTTTTTGCTTCATTTATAATTTTGTTTTTGATGATGCAATTTAACCTGGTGTGCTGTTGTTTATTTATTCTACGGTGTATCTTGGGATTTAAAGGATTGTTAACCTAAATATTTAAAAACAAAAAATTTAATAAATTTAACAACGAGACTTTTTGACATCTTATTAAGGCGAGGCATATAAAATAATGATGAGGTAGACAAGGCTGGGGAACTCAGACTCGTGCTTTTTCCTTTAAGTCAGTATCTTTAGATTAAAGAAAAATATTAAATTGAATTTCCACTGTATTAGCTATATTTTCACTCGATTTATAGGCACAAAATAAAATGTTCACGATTTTTAATCAATATTGTATCTAATTTTACATTACCTTCACTGCCTTTTCGATTAACCTTTTATATGAAAGATTCAATAAAATTTAGTCCTCAAGTTAAAAACACAAAAATGGGTTTAAATAAAAAAAAAAAATGCGTTAAGTTATTGAAACAGCTTCATTGTTTCATTTTCAAAGCAGAAATAACATTAAAATAAATAAATAACCAAAATTATTACTTGTTACTATTAGTACAGTACCGTGCATAAAATAAATAACCAAAATTATTTCTTGTTACTATTAGTACAGTACCGTGCATATTAATTGGAACAAGAATTTTTTTTCTTCAATTTTTCTATTTTATGGTATTTTTATCAAAAATTTACAGAAAATGTACTAAAATTTTGAAGTTAATAAATCACATGGATTCGACTTGACTTTAGAACTCTGTTTGGAATCGATCTCATGAAATTTTGACAACTTTTTTAATTAAAAACTCTTGCAACTATACTTATAAAACACCATTTTTCATCTACATATATTTTGGTGATACAATCGATCTTTAAGCGTGACTTTTTTGAATTTCATATAATTTTTCGATGGGGTTTAAATCAGGAGGCCATTTCAAGAATGGTAATTTTTTCTTATTCATAAACTGCTTCATTTTTTTAGAAATGTGACAAAACGTGAAATCACGCTAAAAATCGAAATCGTTAGAATGGTTAATCTTTTAAGATGACGAATTATAAATTCCGAATTTCGATAAACTTTTTCTTTTCATACGATCCCTTCAACTGTTAAAGGAATTTCAGAACCGTACAAATTAAATTCGAATAAATAAAGGACTGTTTCTTTTTTAAAAAGTTATCGAAAAAATTTGAGTTTGTTCTAATTAATATGCACGGTACTGTAACTTTATTAGTAAAATAAAATTGCAGTCAGAAGCGTATTTTGTAAGCAGAAATTCTGCTTAATTTTATGCAAATCTTAACTCTGGAGCACGATTTGGTTTCATTTGATCATTCCGTAGTAAATAAAAAACTCAGGTTATGCACAGTTGATTCATAAAGTTGTTAGTTTCACAAACTCAACAATGTTAAATAACTTCACAAATATATCAAATTCATCATTTGAGGAAGTTTAAAAACCATAATTGTGATATATCGTCAGACAAAATTTAATTGAATTTAAAATTTAGGCCAAGTCCGAATTATTAATTTAAAGTCGACACCAACAAACTTAACAGTTTGACGTTTTAAAATTTAATTTTTCAGTTTTTTTTTGTCAACGCATTTGAAGTTTAAAATTTATAGAAGTTGAATTTTGAATATAATTCAAAGAAAATTTAAAAAAATAATATGTAGTGAGGAACTTTTTCACTTTTACTTGAACAAAAAAAAATTTAATTTTACAAACGGAGTGTTTCCAACTTCATGTGACATTAACATGTCACATCTGTAACATTAACATATTAGATTCGTTACATTAAAATGTCATATTCGTAACATTAAAATGTCACATTCGTAACACTAAAATGTCACATTCGTAACATTAAAATGTCACATTCGTAACATTAAAATGTCACATTCGTAACATTAAAATTTCACATTCGTGACATTCGTAACATTAAAATGTGACATTCGTAACATTAAAATGTCACATTCGTAACATTAAAATGTTACATTCGTAACATTAAAATGTCACATTCGTAACATTAAAATGTCACATTCGTAACATTAAAACGTCACATTCTTAATATTAAAATGTCACATTCGTAACATTAAAATGTCACATTCGTAACATTAAAATGTCAGATTCGTAACATTAAAATGTCACATTCGTAATATTAAAATGTCACATTCGTAACATTAAAATATCCCATTCGTAACATTAAAATGTCACATTCGTAACATTAAAATATCCCATTCGTAACACTAAAATGTCACATTCGTAACATTTAAATATAACATTCGTAACATTAAAATGTCATATTCGTAACATTAAAATGTCACATTTGTAACATTAATATGTTGAATTCGTAACATTAACATGTCACATTCGTAATATTAACATGTGACATTCGTAGCATTAACATATCACATTCGTTATAATAACATGTCACATTTGTAACTTAAACATGTCACATTCGTAACCAATTGAATTTTAAATTTTGGATAGTTTTGTTTCTCATTATTTATCGAAGATGAAGTTTCATATTAATATATAGTTTCATATAATAATGAATAGATGACTTCCATAACACAATTGAAATCCAAAAAAATAAGATTGACAATGTTTTAAATCTTAAACAATTAAGTAGGAAATAAACGCTTAAATTTGGAGCATCCTTACTTAAATGCTGAACCATTCAAAAATTCTTTATTTTCCCACTAAGCTTAAACTATTTTAAAAAACAAAAACTCAAAAATTTGAAAACACTCTTTTAGGTAAAACAGTAAAATAAACATCTTGCCAATTCATGAGATCCAAAATCCAGAATTGGCTTAGCACTTTTATTCCTAAAAATTTCTTGTCAGTGATAAATCATTCATAAATCATTTTGAAATTCGTAATTTTGCCATTCAGAAAATTGATATGTCATTCAGAATTTTGAAATTCGCAATTTTTCCATTCAGAATTTTGGCATTCGGGCTTAAGGAGTTCAGGTTTTGCATGAGAATCTTTTCGCCTGTCATTCAGAAATGATTGAAGATTTAATAATAATTAGTTGGCGAACTCGTTCATGGCTTCCAATGTGCGTCTATTAATAGTTCTTTGATCGTTCTCACCTATCTTGTGAGTTACGAATAGTCCTTCCATCAATTATAATGTTCCATAAAAGAAGTTTATTTCCATTATTTAATTTTAATGAAAATATCCAATTAGTTATAATAATAATTAATTAATATTCTTAACCGCAACACCTACACCTGCTACTTCAAAGCTCACCGCACTGTAAAACTACCTCGTCTCTCACATAACACCACACCATTTCTAATATAGAAAACTTCATTGAGTGCGGATTGTGCTTTATCTATCATGCGATTTTTCTATCTAGATATATTTACCTTTATCGTCCATCCATTTCATTCGCCCGGCATTGGAAGCCGGCGCAACATCCATGTTCACTTAATTCTTCATTCTTCAGTTGAACTTTAGATTCCACAGAGTTTGGTCGTGTTTTTCGAGAGTGATACGGTTACATGAATTTGCGTTAAATTTTTGTGTTTGTTTCCCTCCCCATATGTGACTGAGAAGGGATTTCCCAATCAAAACGATTTTTTCCTCGTGAATTGGAACACCCTCTGTCTGTCACAAAATAAAAAATATTGTGTTTGGCGTGTCTTGCATACATGTGACAGATGGTGCGTATTTTTCGTATCGTGTCGCGTTGAATGCAATAAATTTTGTTCCGGTTAGTTGCATTTAAAGTAAAATATTGTAAATTTTTATGCTTACTTGTTTTTTACTTTTTTGTTGTTGAAAAAAAAAAATATCAATCTTGTGTTGGTGTATAAGTGTGCGTGCGTGTGTGTGTGTGTGTGTCTGGTGAAGGTGGATGGACCACTTTCGATTGTAATTTTTCATTCAAATTGATGCTGCGGTTTTCATTTTCTTTCATCATGTTTACTTGTTTTTCTTGTTTTGTTTAAAAAAAAATAAATAATTAAAAAACACAACAAAATAACTCAGAGACGCCCCGGCGTGAACAGGTACTTACTTAACTCACAGTGCCAAGTGCTTTCGCGAAAAAAATAAAATTTATAAAAACCAAAAACAAAAAAAAAAACAAACAGTTTTTTTTGTGAAATAAAAAAAAAATAGATATTTTTATTTATTCATCTCGTCGGGCGTTTCGGTCCAAGTGGTTCTGGCTCTGGCACTGGCTATAGCTACTCTCTATACAGAGATACAACTACTGTTTATGCATTAATAAATAGTGTGCTTTTTTCATTGGACTTTGCTGCAGTAAAAGATACTTTGATGATATAGACGAAGCGAACACTGACCTCACAATATATACAACTTTTCAACCATCTGATTTTGCCAGTTGTATATCAACGTACATATCTATACATACACATGTATCTTTTATTTATCTCGTCAGCCAGTGGCTGGACTGGACATACCGTTTTTTTTTTTTTATTTCTTTATATTAATTCAATGCATGTTAAAGTTTTAATGAAAGAAAAATCAAACTGTGTTCATGCGAAAGCGAAAATATCATTTTAATTGGATACACCACACGACCGCCTTAGTAAAATAAAAAATAAAACCCATAAAAAATAATATTTGCAGCCTCAAGTGAAAAATAAAAATAAAATAATAATTAACTTTCAGATACATACCTTCTTCGATTTGTGTGGTTTTTTTTTCATTACGAACATTTGTACATACATAGGTATGTAGGTATATTTATGGATGATTTTAATCTGTGTGGTTTTTTTCAGACGTGTTTTTGAATTTAACATATTGCGATGATGTTTAATATTCTGTAGGAATCCTTTAATCAAATTATCAAATAACTTGAAAAATATCAAAATAACATTTGTATACATACAAGGTTTTTTTTTTCATTTGTTTTGGTCAATATTTAGAACTGAAATGGGTACTGAATCTGTTTTGTCGTAAACAATAAATATATAATATAAATATATAATTTAAAGATACAATTATAGTGCTACAATAAAATCTCTACTCATGGATGGGTCTCTTATTTATATGTATTCTGATCTCACAGTAGGTAATTAAAGACAAAACTGGTTGAAAAATTCTTAAATCTCCAAGAGCTCTCAAATTTGTGAAAGGAAACCATTAATACCTTTTAGCTTCCAAATATTTACACCAAAATCGCGGTACATTCTGTTAGTTATATGTGTAGGTACTTTAAATATGACTTCAAAAGATTTTTGTACCAGTTTGACAATAACGGAAATCAGCGAACCATCACTCACTGAAACCGAGTTGCGGCAAACGACCGAGCACAATATACCTACCTATATTTTCTTCATTTTTTTTTTTGCAATAGAGTTTTTAAAGGGTTTAAGTTGTGTGAAAATATTTTCATTTATGTAATATCAAAATGACTGCTATTATTTTTGTAAATGAGATATATGTAGGATAAAGATTCATAACAAAGAATGTTATTACCAGTTTTACAAAAGTAGATACTATACTATCTCCGGTAGAAGGTTCTCAGGTTAGAAAATAGATTTTTGTATCAAAAATCTGAAATCGAATAAATATTAAGTTAAATAACAAACATTCTTAATATATACAACCTGCAAACTCACTAGGTTAAATTATATGGGTCAATTCGATTAAACTAAATTATTTGAACATAAACGATCTTCATAGCATAAAGCTGTGAACACCCCAGATCAGTCAAAACTTTTTTGATTTATAAGCTAAGAAAACTTGTGTTTTGTTTCATAACAATCTATGTAGGTATAGGCTGTTTCATTAGTCAGAATAATTATATTCAGTTTATCTGACGTGTTGGTACTTAAGTAACCGATTCGAGCAAAGATCCAAGCATGTTTTCGAAGCTTTATCGAGTATAGATTTAATGATGAAATTCATTTATGTTTCGCATCTCCAACATAAACGCACCTTAACACGAACAAATAGATTTTCGAAATTAGTTTGACTTATGATAAGAGAACAGAAATTAAAAAAAAAATTAAATTATCAAAAAACCAAACATCATGTTTCACTTTCACTCTACCACCCACCACTTAGCCACTCAATAGCCGTGTTTTTTATATCTGGCAATCTGGATCAGATCATATATTATTCAAAATAAAAAAAAAAAACTTTATAAATTGCACAATTGTGAGCGCAGCTGTCAGTAGTATGTTTTGGTGAGATGACACAAATCAATAAATTAAAATCTTACAAGGAGTGAGTTGCATAACAATTATTGTTGAATGCCTAGTTTATAACAATTTGGAACCATAGAATTCACACAGACAAATTGGGTCGTTTTGTGGAAAAGACTTTGATATTCTTTGAAATAATCAAAAAATCATGGCTACTGAGGTTTTGCGAGAAAAAACGATTTTTTTCTGTTTTGCAAAGCATGAACTTGTGAATTAACCATTTATAAATGATGGTTTGACAGCTTATTAATACATTTCAATTTTTAAGTTAAAGTGACCTCAACTCCAAAAATTGCGTTTCGCCCAGGTACGAAAGTTGGGCTCATCAGTTAGATGCTGTCGTACCCTTCTAAGACGCGAATTATGGTCGATGCTTACCGACTTTTATAAAACTCACAGCATGAATATATTGTGAATTTTATATTTCTAAGAGTAGTAATAATAATTATTACTACTTCAAGGGAATTTGATTAAATTCAGACACTTAGAAAATTACTAGTAGCCCGCGGTTAGGCTTTTAATACAGCTAAGGTTGGCCACGAATGTAAATCTCGTCTCGGTCTCAGTCTCATATAATTGAGTCTCCTCTCTTAGCGTCCCGGTCTCACCACGATTTCTGTTTTTTTTTTTTTTTTTTTTTTTTTTTTGTGGGTAAAATATTGAACTAGAGTTTGAGTCTAAAATTTGCTAAATATGTTCACTGACGAAAATCAATTTTTTTAATTTAAAAATGAAATATTTGTATTTTAATCTATTTTTCCCGAGTTCTTTAAGACAAATGTCTGATGTCAGTATATAGATATAACAAAAATTGCTCTTGGCTTGGATGATTTTTTTTTTGCTGTAGTCCTGGTTACCCGAGACATAAGATCGAGACTTTACTCGTTTACCAGTCGCCTATCAATATAGATGAGCCCCTGAGTTCATATCTATACCGTTAGTTGAATGTAATTCTTCTTCGAACTTCTTAAAAACATAAAAATAACTTGAGTATTTCAATATCAGATTTCTCCACTTTACCTAAATGTCTTCTCTACATGAATTTAAGCTTTCTTTATATAAAAATCTTCAAACTATAAGTTGCCATTGTTATCGCTGCTCCTTGTTCGTTCTGTTTAAAAAATATCAAGATACGAGTACCTATACCAATATTTCAGTATCGTTGCTGATTAATATCAATTTTTTTTTTGTTCACTGACATTTTCAAGGACAATAAAACCACAAGTCAATAGCATAAAATATAATTCTCATTAAATTCCCAGTGAATGCCAACTCTATAAAAGTAAATGTAGTATAGGTAGATACCTACCTATACCGCCTTTTTTTTACCTCACCAGATATCAACCAAACCTCAATCAAGTCAAGTATATTTCATATCTACATAATATATGTATATAAAATGCAATGGAAATACAACGCCTTTGCAATCTTTATAATGCTCTCGTTTAAAAACCCGTCTAACAAATTGACCAGGACTATAGCACGATCCGATCATCTCCAGCCTACTCAATTTAATGAATTTTCATATAGATTTTTCCTATACCTATATCCCTTTATTATTTCTTGCAACATAGGTATCTAAGTACATACCTACATATATACTATAAGGGCAAGTTATCGGTTCGTTGAAAAAAATTGAGCTTGAGGATTTATCATAATATTCAAAATAGTACGAAGATGAACCAGAATGTCAAGAAGTGTTTGGGTCTTCTAATCTAAACGATTCAATCGATTCCTTGGGTCGAAAAATAGTTAGATAACAATGGAGTGTCCTTAGAATCGACTATAAAGACAAAGATTAGCTTTTTTGTCTGAACATATTCATCTACTAGTATATCAGGGGTCAATATATGGGTTTTAGGTGATCTCTTTTTAGTCAAAAATAATTATAAAACTGCACATTCTATTGAAGTATTTTTTTAATATCATCGATTTTTCGATAGACGGTGTTGTTACTATTTTATGTAAAGATTTGATGAAAACTTTTAAACAAATAATAATTTGGTGTCATACAAAAATATTAGTGTGCCTAATTTTTTGTTAAAAAATATATATTTAAAAAAATCTGGGAAACGTTAATTTGTTTCTTAATTTTTATCTAGTTTTAAAAATTTTGATTCAAGACTTCCCTTCCCTTTTACGATTGTCAAATATCACATATAATATAATGATATATATTGAAATTTATCAAAAAAAATATTAACTATTCCGTGATTGTTATCAATATTCTTGTCTGTACCATTCTCAATGATCAAAACATTTATCAACTGCGTTGTTAAATATTTATCTGCTTTCAATATTTAATCAACTATTAAAAATTGACAATCGTAATACGGGACATATATTTTTGCACCTTACTAAAATTTCATATTTTTGTTACGTTTTTTGTAACACTATCCACATTTTCAAAGGTTGTTTCTCCAAATTCCAAGCGTTGCAAATTAATGTAAATGCATATTAGTGCGACCAAGTCGTGAATTTTATTTTGAAAGTATTCTATACGTTATGCAGTTTTGGTTTTTTTTTTATGTGGAGGCGCTTTAAACTCGTTTATTTTTTTGTTCCATAAAACATTCACTCACGTTTAGGTATACCTAAAATTTCATTATTTTTCTAGTTTTAATTTTAGATAGTTATAGGTACCTACACAACCTACGTTTTTCAAAACACGATAATTTTGCTGTTACCTAATAAACATACACCTACTGCATTATTTCGATAGATAGTTGAAATTGTAACTCGTTTTTAATCAAATCGTTAATATTTTTTTTCGTTTTTTGTCGTACCTACCTACATATATAGATTTGGAGTAAATAATCGTAAAAAATATCAATGTAATCACTTGTGTTTTTTAAAGTGTGTGTATGTACTCGTAATTGCTTTTCCTTTCGTTTTTCAAACGTAACTGTACTGATAAAGAATAATAATAAAAGATTAACGTGCATAAAAATTATATTTTTAACCAGGTATTGAATTTTGGTATAAAGGTTGACATTCCGGTTATGGTTCCCCCCAAGTTATTATTTATCGATATATCAAAAGAATTATTGATGGTGTCGGGTTTATTAATCTGAGGACCCATATTGCGGTTGATAAAAATTTACATTACACCAAGGGAAATATGTAAAAAGAATTTATACGATGATAAGAAATATTAATAATTGGTTTTTTGGTTTTCATTCTTTCGGTTTTTTTGTGTTATGACCAATTTTTCCGTAATCAAATAAACAATTAATTAAATAAAAGATCAAATATTTTTCTTTATCTGAAGAAAAAAATTGGATAGAACCAGATATAACTTTTTAACCATGAGGCCTGCAAACATGTTTGCATTCTCTAGAACTTCCAATATTGTTTACTTAGTTGTTGTTTTCCATTTTTCTATTTGGTTGACGATTCTCTTCTTCATTTTTGTCATATAAGTACAAGGTGGCGCAAAAGTTGTCACCGGTGGCAAATGTCAAGGAAAGCCGAATTTGTTTCGATTTTGCACCTTTTATAAAAACACAACATTATAATATGTGGTCTTGACAATTTTTCCCCCAAAGCTCATTATTGGGAGTAAATTCTTGTAAGTTCTTTCTTAACAGGTGAAGATTTGGCTTAAGATTTCCGTCCTCTGTGATTCAGAGAAAGCTGCTTCCAGTCCTCCAAAACAAACCCTCTGACATCCGCAGTGTTTTTGTCTTTAAAACAGTTGTTTTATCTTCTTTCCTTAGCCTGGAACTTGGGGAGCTAGGGTTCTATGATTCTCTTGGCTGGATAATTGCTGTCCAATCGATCGATGTGGCCTACGCAATTTAGTCGACGTATTTTGTTTTGAAATTTAGATTTTATCGACTGTTAAAATGTAGAACCTCGTAAATCGTTTTTGGATGTTTTTCAAACGAAAACCTGCCAAATTTTTGTATGGCGATCTATAGTTTAAGAGATTCTGAATTCTGCCTTTTTCTGTAAAATGGTGTTTTTACATTAATAATATATTTTTTTTTCGACTTACGAGGTTCTATACTTTAACCGTCGCTGTCGATATCAATTTCATATCGGTATAAGTCATGAAGTTCGTTGTATCGGAACCAAATATGAGTTTAAGAATTTTTTTTTCACAAGAAACCAGTATCATTTCTCCCATATTGGTTAGAGAGATCTAATGAAGATATTGCCTTCCGTGTAAACGCCTGCCCTAAGCAGTATCTTCTCCTTGGAAAAGCCCTCTGCACGTTTAGAATAGTTCGGAGTAGCTATTCCCATTAGTGGCATATTGCACCTCGCTTTTTCTAATCTCACGCGATACAGCCGAATCAGTTTTTCCATGATTCCGAGTTTACCAACGCTAAAGGGTATTCAATGTTGGTTTTGGCCTCCAAATTGTGTGTAAAACATTGCATGTGAGCTCTTTAAATCGATTTTTTACTTCTTTCTTTCATCAACCAAAGTCGATTGCACGTTCCTTTACAGTTCGCCTCTTAATGTTTTTTTTTTACTCATAGTCCTATGCCCCAGTTTTTCAGCGCGAGAGCATCCTATTCTAGCCTAGTTCCGGGTTAAAACCAGAGTTAACCCATGAAACTTGTTTTTTAGTCTGAAGTTAATCTGGTGAACTAACTCTGGGATTAACTGAAAAGATATTTCTGACATGTTGCATTGTGGTATCAAAAATCTATTGAAATCGAAGTGTGACTAGTGATTTCCACAGTGCAGTTAAATAATTTCGAAAGGGTGAAAGGATCGTTTCCATATTGCTATAGTTTTTTGACAATTAAAAGTTAAAATAAATATTCCACTGAAAATCTGCTTCATAATATTACTTGGGTTTAGATAATATATTTGCAGAATTAAACAGCCCATGGCGTATTGGTTAGATGCGTATAGGAGCTGTTACGCCGAAGTTCTGGTTCGATTATTATACCACCTTAAAACAGAAACATTTTTCACGGCGATGAATCGACAAATGTTCGAAGAGTATATCTCTTGTCATGGAAAAGTGCTTCTCATCTCAACCGTTCAGATTCAACTTACCCCCACTGATTGCCTAGCAAACTTCCGCATGGCCTTAAACAATTTTTTCTAAAAAAAACAGCCAATACCATATATATCTTTAGTTAAAGTGCTTTATAAGTGTTTTCACAATATCATTCAATTTTATGTAAATACCTACTATATACATTTTCGCACCTCTTCTCTTTCAAAACTTGGTATTTACATTTCTAAAAAAGTCTATAATTACTAGATCACCATTGAACCACCAACCTTAAACCAACGAAAATTTAAAGAAAACTATATACACAATTTGAGAAGACGTACATATAATCGTACCTAAACAAAAAATGTGTATTATTTGTCTATAAATTGACCCAATTCACACTTGGATACAAATTAATAGTAATTTTGTTTATCTATCCATGAAATAACCAAAGAAAATGGAAATGAAAAAAAAGCTCAATGCATCCATTAATTTGAATTGGGGTTTGACTGCAATTCATATCCATTAATATACATCCACGCTTTGCCGCCCTTCTTTTTTTTTCTAAAAACTATGTTTATATTTTCTTGAGTCAAAAAATTGGATACAACCGATGATGGTCTTGTATTACTGAAGCCCCAGCTATATCATCAGCCATCAATTGACAGACGTGATGTTTATTTTCTTTTATTTCATTAATTTCACTTTTATATGTACACAAAAAAAAATAAAATCGGAGGCTTATATTTATGTGAAGGAGAAAGAAAAAGACACATATCTATTATTAGATCATCATGCCGCCACACGGATACTTATAGAAGCTCCTTTCTATTCTCGATTGACAAAAATGTGTCAAAAGGAACTTTTGTATAATATAATATGTTCATGTTCACTCGCCGCTCGAGACAAGTTGAACCGAATAATACGCACACCCTCCCTTACAAAATAAAAATAACTCATCATGTTAAAAGGTTATTCATTCTTTTCAAACAAAAAAAACAACAAACAAAGTATCTTAAAGATGCTAAGGCTAAAATTTGTATATACCTCTATATGTACGTTTTTTTTTTCTATTTTTACTTCTGAGTCTGACCTTTGTGCAATTTTATTGAAAAAAAAACAAAAATGATGTGTGTAGGGAGTTTCTCATACAGTTTGTATACCTTGATCTACATATTTTGTGTATTGAAAAAGAGTAGGTTGGTTTGACTGGTTGAAAACTCCATTTATGTCATTGGCATTGCCCATTTCCACAGTCTAAGTCTATTGCTCGTGTTTTAAATGAATTTTTAATTAAAAATTGATTGCTATTCATAGAAAATATACGTTAAGATAGCTTTTATGATGCTTTCTTATTGAAATGTTTGATCTTAATTAATTACAATTTAGGATGGTGTGATATTGTTTAAGAAAGTGTGGAATACTTGCAAGAGAGAAAAGAAAATTAATTGCGTTTGTGTCCATCTAAACTTTTCTGCCTCAAAAATATTTGGAATTTAGAAAAGCATGTGCTTGTTGGCAGTCGCATCGTCAATCCAGGAGTATCGTTGTTTTGGTCGTGTAAGATCCATCACTTCAAAAACGGGAACTCTGTTATCTCTGATGGCTTCTTTATCAATTTTAGATGCTGGTGGCATAGGATTTCTCAAGAGCTTATTACGACTTCATTGAAAAAGAATCTAGAAATCTCCTATGATTGCAGCCGTTATAGACGTTGAACTTCCTTACAATATTTTTTTTATTTTTGCCGTGGGCGGGTTATCCACAACCGTGGCGTAATGTCAATTGCGTAATTAATTAAGGACTGTTACGCCAAAGGTCTAGTGTTTGATTCTCAGCCTTTTCCACCTACGAACAGAAATATGGAGGAATTTCGAGGAATTGACAAATTTCTTGTCATGAAAAAGTGCTTCTCACTTTAGCCGTTCGAATTCGGCAGAAAATTGTAAATCTCCAACATTCCTGCCAATAAAACGCCCACAGAAATGCTTGAGACCAACTGTCGCGGCACCAAATGTATTTTATTTTTTAGTGGTCCAGATCAATGTTGATATGAGTAAAGCGGCCCCTAGACGCTCAATATTATCGTGCAATATTTGATATTGCACAATATTATTGTTCGTCTATGGATAATATTGCAAGATAGTGCAATATATTGAAGAAAATCAAAACCCTTTTGATATTTATTGTACAATATAAAAATATTGTATCGTCTGTGGGTACAATTGCACAATATTTGTTTATTTATCAACAACAAACTTCAGTATCTCTTAACATGTTGTCTACACAAGTATCAGCTGTAAAGTAAATTATTGAATAAAATATTGAACCGTCTGGGGCGCCTAGCCAATAATATTGGGTAATATTTTGCAGAATAATATTGAGCGTCTAGGGCCCGCTTAAGCAAAGGTTGACCTCCATATAGTGGCGTCATCTAGATTGCGATGGTGAAATGACGATTTCCATAGTTTCGCATTTCGCTTTCAATAGATTTCTGACATCTTTAAGTTTATACTGAAAGACTGCTTCTTCGTTAACTCGGGTTTTATTTATTTTCGGTGGTAATTAACTTTGGTTTAACTGGGATTTAACTCAACATTCAAAGACTAGTCTAAGAAGAAGTCATAAATAGCTCGTCCGCAGCTTTTCCTGTGTTTTCTCTTTACAACTCATTACCCAAAGCGATGTCTCCATCTCCCTCCCTCTCTCTCTCTCAAACAAAATAAACTCGTATTATAATGCGATTTTAAGTACAACCACATTCAAGGCGTTAAAATATTGCAATAAAATCATTCACACACAGAGTTACTCAACCACGGCATCCCTTAATTCTTGAAAATGACTTTATGGTTCTATGCCATCATGTACAAATTGTACATTACCTACTGATGCTATACTATGCCATCTTCCTTTGCACAATAAATACAGAAATTTTGTTACACCCTATTACATTTTATTAACTAATTTTGAGGTTTAAGTCATTTAAGACTGTTATATTAGAAATCTATGAACGTTGAAGTTCATGGGTATATAGAATGATATACTGATGATGATGTCTCACTTTCATATATACCATTCAAGGAGTGTTGGTTGGGATGTATAAGATTTTTGTTTAAAGAAGAACTCAACTTTTATATCTTTCATTGTCAATAAAGTCAATCGGATAGAGTATAACACGTGCCACGTGACTAAAAATTAGTGCGACGAGAAGACAACCGAGAAAAAGTGTGCCTTGTGATAAAAGATAAATAATATCATTGGTTGGCAAAGCAATAAATTTTGTATTTTTAAAAGGTTCAACAGGATTTATATTTAAGAATTTGTTACGATAACAAATTGTGAGAAAATAATTTTGAACTTAGTGTCAATGGTTTTTTGGTTACTGATAAAGGGCGATATTGGTATTTAAGGGTGCGTGTCCTTCTTATAGACATAGATGAAATCTTTTAAGATATGTATGTAGCAAATATGGATGCTTAGAAAGAAGAAGTTTGTACGTATGAATAGTTTTAAAACTTCACTACTAGATTTTGTAGGAATCATTTCCTTTAATTAAACAAAATGAGAAATCCCTACTTTTAAAAACGCACAAAACTATTACTTACCCCAATATACTATTCATTCATGGGCTCCACGAGCAGCCCACGTTGAAGCGCTAGCTAAAGTAAAGTAAGTATGAAGTATAACAACTAAAGATGTGTGTCTTTAATTTAGTTAGCGCTTCAAAGTGGGGTGCTCGTGGACCCCAAGTAATAGACTTCGTCTATTTCGCTCGCTAGCTCGTTGTTTCCGATTTTGGGCCGGTAAATCCTTCTTTGGTCTGCGGTTTCCATGTCTTCTGTAAAAATTCCGCATCTATTTTTTCCGAATTTCCGTGACTTCATGTATCTTATGTTCCTTTTTCTTCTTTCAAATCATCTCTTCTTCTGTGAATGAAGAGCTTTCGGGACGCCGCGTCGCGCCGCACCGTCAATTTCCTTTGATGCTACAACATGAAGGCTTTAATTTTGGCACTGTTTGTCTGAGTGCAATCGTAGAAAACCAGGCTTTGCCCTTGGAGATGGTTGAGGGCTTGTTGATATTGATGCCAGTGAACTTGCTGGTTCATCTCAATTCAAAAATATCAAATCAATTAGTGGATTCATTAATGTTTTGTTTTCATTCTTCAGTCTTCATACTTCAGTCTTCATACTAGAATAATTAAAGTTGTTACAATAGTTTCATTTTGTTTTGTTCTTCTATATATCCACCTCAATCTGTTGCCAATGTTCATGTTTAAACTGTTCATGACACTGCAATTGCAAACAAAAAAATTCATCTTAACTCCGTCAATAACCATGAATGTGACATGACCTATTCTTATTAACTTAAATGAAAGTGACATTTTCAAGACATACTCGTATGTTGTAAGTTTACATGAATAACTTTTCCATCAACCACCATATATTATAATAAAATAACTTAAAACTCGACTGAAGAGACGCGACTACGATGTCTTTCTATTTGACGTTTAATGCAAATTTCACTCGCACAAATGTCAGAACAGCAGCGCCATTTAGACAGCTCGTCGACATGTCCCCGTATACGATATTGCAATATCATTGTTTTGTTTAAATTCTATGCCAAAACGAACTATTACCATCGCAACCAATGCGTTTGTTGATTTATGGATTTTATGTTTGCATTATTTTAATTCCTTGAAGATATTTTTTTTTGTATTTGTATCGTTGTGTTTTGCATTAAATTTAAGCTCGACAGTTGTAGGTACGCTAGAAAAATACTAAACGAATAAAAATGTTTTTTGTTTTGAATAGGGTGTTTTATTTATTGTTGTATGAAAAACAATATTTTTCACGAAATTATTTCATTTGCCCTGTAATAATAGTTAGGTCTTTTATATCTCAATGCAACCTGGATTGCACGAAGAAAAGTTAGAAAAAGGATAAAAAAATGATCTGTGTGCGGGGACTCACGGTTAAGATGTGTAAACATCAATTACAACGTAAAGTGTGACACGGATTGTATTACACGTAAGGCTCTCGTTTTCATTAAGCCCCACGGGTGACGTCCAGTTGGGGATGAATAGAAAAGAATGTTATTTAAAGTTTGGCTCAAACCAACACCTTTACGTAAGAAGTCAAGAGCTACATCCCCTGTACCATTACTAACAGAATTGCTGTGCTGTTTTATTGTTTAGAAGTAAAAAAGCAGAAATGAGGTGGACAAATTTGATTTTAACACAAATTTACTACTGTTGCAATATTAGTACACCAACTTTACAACTGATCCACTGTTTGTTGCATGCAACTTGGGAGTTTCCACAATCAGTGCAACCGTTGATTGTTTAACCATACACAATTCAATCTAATCCTAGCATCAAGCAGCAATTCTGTCAAACTGTTGGTACTGAATTTGTATACTGTTAGGTATTGGCCTGCTTTTGAATTCAAAAATTTTGTAAAAATGTTAAAAAAGTTTGACATTATTTGTCAATACTCATGGAATGTAAAGATGCAAATTTAAAAACGTCAATTTTAGATGAAAATTTTATTACCAAACCAACTGTGTAGGCACAGAAGACATCTCGAAGTTTTTCTACGATTAGTTTTTTAAACCATGTGACACCCTGTGAATGCAACCAATAGGTCTCTTTTTTATACCCACCTAAGTTTAAATTGCATAAATTCTCAATTTTCTTGTGGGTCGCTATAATATACCCATATGGGTGCTGTATTCAATTATGTAAATACATAGACAACAAAAAAAAAGAAAAACTTTTAAGAAAAATGTAAACACTCTCAATAGGCCAGCAAATTAAGGTGGAATAATAAATCGAATAAAAATACATATTAAGTGGTTTGAAAGTGTTATAAAGAAAAAAAGAGATACAAGACGCATATATGTAGCTTAAGAAAAGGCAAAGATAATTTATTTTGACCCAAAAAATAGGTTGGTTGTTATAGGAATTTAACTGCATTGCCTATTTAAGAAGAATCTTTATCTTTACCTACGATTTTCGATGTAAAAAAGATTATCTGTAAGGTACAATAGACATCGATATTTTTTTTTTTTTACAGACCAAGAATTGACCTCGCTTTCACATAGCATTAATCAATATTTTCATGTTATGGAAAACGTTTAAGATATATTAAGAAACGTTTAAGATATGTTAGGATGTCTAATTGAATAGTTGAACCTCCAAATATTAAATTGCTGTTTAGAAAATTCAAAATCGAACTAACTATGGGATGCCCTACATTTCGAAATGCGGACCAGTTCCTCAACTAACAACTTTCTTCAAGACAGTTAGGTCCCTATCAAGCTGTTTCCAGTATTGCACATCGAGTTGATGGAGGTCCTCTCCAATTGCGTGCCACACCTGAATCGCAGTCTTCCTCTACTACGCCGTCCCTTAAGATTGGATCCGAAGACTTTTCAGGACGGAATTCAGCTCGATTCGCTCTTATCCTTGAAAAACATCAATTTTGTTTTCATTATCGAAATGAAGAAATACTAGTACACATCATTTCCAAAAAATAAACTCAGTGTATTGGTATGCAATTCCATATCAAGGCATTTTTATACTCTTTTTTCTTTTGTCAGTCAATTAATTATAGTTTATAAACAAAAATTACTGAGAGAGAACTTGCCGACTAAATATCTTTTGTCACGATCCATTTTTCTGTTCGAAAATCTATTAAATGAAATGCATCAATTCACTCTTCTATAAATGGTTAAGTGATATTGTATACCAACTTAAAACTAATTATTTCTTCTCTGGTTAATATTTATTTATTATCTGAGAATAGCCACCGGACGTATGTTTCCAATTTTTCGTTCCGCTTACTATACTTGCTGAAGCCGTGTGTGCCGCCGCCTTCACATTATTCTTATAGCTCCAACAAAACATATTATATATAAACACACGGCCAGCAGCTTTTATGTTGGTGAAACTTATATTGCCTTCACGTTCGACCGAAAAGACGCGACGCCACCATTATCGTTCTAAACTACAAAAACACACACATACTTGTACCTTTCAAAAAACTTGCTACAGAAAAAGCAATCGAATTTAAGATGAGAAAAAATATGGGATGCCAACAACAAAAAAAAAAGAGAAGAAGGTGAATGCAATATAAATGGAGCTATTGTAGTTGTTGCACTGTATACAGCATCAGCATATGCAATGCATGCTTAGCTGATGGATATACATTTTGTAACCGTACACTGCTCTTTGGCATAAAACGCAATAGCAATATTCAACAATATAGGAAGACAATACATATTTACAATGAAAAAAAGTGTATATACAAAAATAAAACCAGAAAGCTACGACGACGACGGCGATGGAGATGCAGATGGAAGGATATGAAAATCATTTAGCCATTTCCATTCCCGATATCATCTGGTGGCTTTCAGTCTCACGTACTTACATATACATATACTTTGTATACCAAAGAAGCAGAGCAAATCTTAATTCTCTATACACTTGGAGAAAAAGTCGTGTAAAAGCTTAAGAAAATAATAAAAGGTATAGCAGAGATTACAGTACTTTGGAGGTTTTACTTTTAAAACCAAAGTTTTAAGTGGAACCTTATCTACTTTTTCGTAGGTTTTTAAGCAATTTTACAATTTTAACTATTATTTGGCAAAACACCATGACATATGCTTTACCCCCACTCATGTTATATTTATTTTTACAATGACACAATTTTGAAAACGGGAGTTGTGGTAACTCTCACTCTGTAGAGTATTATTTTTCAAATCTAAGAAATTTTTGACCACTTTTGCATTTTAACTTGAGCTCCAGCATCTAAGGGCCTATTTAAGAACTTAAAAGAAATTTCATCCAAAAGTCAGAAAAATCCATCCCAAGTTTTAAGGTTCTAATAGGAACTTTACTTACTTTCTTTTCGCAGGTATTTAAGCAATTTTATAATTTTTTGTTGTTGGCAAAATGCAATGAAAGATGGCCAACACTCATTCATGGTACATTTATTTATTTCTACAATGACTTACAATTTTTGAGGTGAGAGTTGTGGTAACTCTCATTGTGTAAAATATTCTTTTTTCAAATTTCGAAATTTTTGGTCACTTTTCGCATTTTGTCTTGGACTCCAGCATTTAAAAGCCTCATTTGTGGACAAGTTATCATTTATAAGATCAGAAGAGGCCTTCTCTAAGTAAATTGGTCAGCTACAGAATTTTATGAGTTTTTTTTTTGTGGGTCACTTTGGAACTTCCTCATGGTGGTACGAGTTTTTAAAAAAACAAGTACCTAAATATACCATTTGGAATTCACATAATGGACATAAACTATCAATTTGTTTCATGAATTGGTCACGAAAGAAATTTTTATATAAATTGATAAAGTTAAAAATAAAATTTCGCCAACGGAATGACCTTGAAATTTTTTTTTTAAATTAAAAAACCTCGTAAACAAGTTTCTATAGCTCCCACTAACCTACGTAAAAATTAAGTTGACCTTTTATGAGCATTTTTTGACCTTTTACACTTGATTGTTTTTGTATTCCAAAAAAAAAATGTCTTAAGATTTCGTAGGTCTTGCCTTAACACTTTGCTTTACCCTTAATATGGTAAATGTGTGTTTTTGTTTTTTTTGCTTGTTCACTAATTTATACTTCTTCCAGTTTTATTTTCTTCCAGTGTATATAAAAAGCCACTTGCAAAGCCGACTTACCATTAGTCCTGGCTTATACTTAATATTGTAGCCCCGTACCAGAAAAGCTATGTCAAAGTGATGTAGAATAAGCAAGAATTTGCTTTAGAGCACGAAAAAAGATACAAAGAAGAACATAAGTTAATATCTTAGATACAATTTCACACAACCTAAACTAAAAATGCATCAACCTGTTCATTTTATTTGTGTTGTGTGTATAGATTTATATAGCTTTGGATCACAAATGAGCAGCACCACCTGTTCGATCTTTTTTGTTGTTCTCAAAGATAAAAGATACTTATCAAATCCAATTTTGTTTTATGTTAGTTATGGTATAGTTATACATAATCTTTGTGTATATTTGTGTTTTTTTATTTGTTCATGATGGAAAATTAGTTTTTCCAACGACAACTTTCACCAAACAATGTAGTTGCAGTTGTTGTTTTTGTTGTTGTTTCACCAGATGCCATATTCACATTGTTTATTGATCTTTACAGTAATATGATCAATTTCTTAAGATTTTCATTTAACTATTTGATTATGGTATATTGTCGTTGCTTTGTACATAGAGGGGTTCGGATGGAAAATATAATTTTTATATCTACATGCATGCATAATATACTTACATACATGCATACCTACATAAGTTAATTAAATTGTTTTGACAGAAATGTCATTGAAGTTGGTTGATCTGTTGCATGTGAGTTAAGTGATTCGTTTATTCGAGTTTAATGGTCTTTAAATTGTTGACAGGTTTGATTTTGCCTTTTGAGGTGCAATATGAATATATATTTAAGGTAAAACCTGATTTTAACTTTGGTAATCAAGGCTTTACATACTCGATTTAGCATAAAATGCTGTGAAGTCTTTATTTTTTCTTCGAAAGATGGAAGAAATATTTCTTACCTTCTGCTCTGGCTGAAATTTATTGAGGCTTTATTAATTTAGCTTGAGATAAATTATCACATCTTTGCAGGTTCTCTTTTAATGACTCCAGTCTCTTAGAAAGAATTCAAAGTATATTTTAAAAAATGTAATGGAAACCATGGCCTTATTCTGCTCTCCGATCGAATTTTTCGATTCACGTGAATTTTGCACTTAATTTTAAAAAAAATTATTTTTTAAACTCTTCAATCTTTCGAGTTCAAAGCTCTATAAATAATCATTTTAAAGTTCTTAAGAGAATCTAATATTTAAAGTTATATTTTTATTGCAATTTATATGCTTTTTGGAACATACGTTTTCCTCTGGCGGATAGCAGAATAAGAAAATTCACCGGAACTTTTAGCAGAATAAGTCTGAACATTTGCATCCCTTGAACACAGCCGTTTCTTAATGGATGATGTCTCCCACTATTTTATCGTTATTGTTATAAACAGTATTCTAGTGAAATATCTAGTTGCATTCCTCCTCTAAAACAAATCCAAAATAATTCTTGCATTTCTAGGAATGGATAGCGCATAGGTACCAGATCCCAACATCGAACATACATTTTTCTGCAGAACTACACTATAATGTGGAACCCCTGACTTGTTTTTTTTTTGTCCTTCTATTTTAATATGCAGAACTTAAAATAATACTCATTTTAAATACTTCTCCATTTATCTTATGCTCGCCCTTATTTTATTCATGTCAATAGAAATCGAAAGCCTTTTAGTACTCGAGTATTTATTAAAAACAATCCAATTGCATCAAATGTAAACACCTATAAGGTATTTCTTATTTTGTCTCACACATTTCTCACAATTCTGTTAACTATTTGACTTGCCTCGGTATATTTTCACACTTTGTAAAATATCCAATTCCTAGTTATCAAATTGTACAAAAAAGTTGATTGAATTGTCAAGAATTATCAAAATTTGCTAAGATCACCGATAGCAAAATACAAATAACAATCTCGGTGTTTAATTGACGATGTTGATTGGTTGTGAATCAAGACCTATATAATTGAACACCTATTTCAAAACAACGCTTATACACTAAAACATTATCTTGTCAATCTATACGTTTTATTTTTTATTTATTTATTTATTTATTTGCATACTTGCATTTTAAGATACATTATCTTATAAACTAATACAAGTTTTATAATGAAATATTTATTCTAAGCTAATTTAAATTCAAATATTTTACCAGCTTTTCAAATTACTTATTCTAATCCGTTAGAGAACTTTAATTACCTACTTTAATTTGATTTATAAAAACAAAAAAAAAAAAATTTAATTACTATATTGAACTTCTTCAGGTATCCTCCTCTCTCTTAACCACTCCCTTTCCCTTCGTTTTGGTTGTCAAATAAACTAATAACCTCGTTTCCGAAGAAGTTCTATCCATCTTATCTATGATTGCAAGCATGTTCACTTTTATTCAGTTAAAGGGCCATATTACGAGTCTCTTATAAACAAAACCTTTTTGAATTTTTCCGATTTTATTAAGTTTTAAAAAATTGTCGGCTTTTAAATTAGGCTTTTTAAAATAAAAGAAAAATCTTAACTAGAATTTTCTTTTTGTCCTGTCAGTCTGTTCTGACTTGACTTTTTATTTATCTTCTTGAATTAACCTAACTTGACTATTTCTTCAAGAAAAGTCGATGAAAAATTCTTACAAGAATACAAAATTCTATATCAAGTCGAAAAATATTGATATTTTGCTCAGGGATTGTAGTTTTACCGACTTTCTCGCTATAGCTAGCCGATGGATGTATAAAATTTGCAAAAAAAAATACAACAGCAATTCTTATATTGTCACAACTCCCAAAGTTCTGTACTGACAATTTTTGTTGGAAAAAAATTAAATATCTATAATACAAACTCGCAATACCGATAAAATTAACTACCAGTCCATTCAGAGTTTAATTCTATTTTGTAAAGTATTTCACCATAAGCCCCTTCTCTTTATCGAATTTTACGTTATTTTAATTTTGTGACTTAATTCAATTCAAAATGTAAATAGTCCAGCAGTCCTGACCTGAAAAAAAATTGTATTGTACACTTTTCTTTCACAATTCTTTAGAGGGAGTTATAAGGAGCATATGTGTAGTTTTTCGGGAAAATTGGGTTGGATCCTTAAAAAGCCATCTTGAATTTTCGAAAAAAAATGTCTTAAAATAGAAAACAAAATATTTAAAGAACACGGCAACACTTAAAGTGTCATGTTATATCTCGATTCATGGAGCTCCCCTGGTTTATTTAATACATTGCATTTCATTCCTTTATTTTTTTTATTTTATTATTTTTATAAATAATACATATGTACTTCATTATATTTTTTACTCCTCCTGGGTATCTACTGGTTCTTGGTTCTCCAAAACTTACCTCTTGATATTTAAAACGATAATGAATTCTTCCAAACCCTGATACAGACCACCGGCACTCTTTAATATTGAAATCGAGTTAATTTTTTTTCTCGCTTGTCTAAGCAAATTTAAAATAATCTCTTTGCAAAGTTACGCAAATAAGACATCAGCATCACGTAAACAGCGCAGCTTATAATAGTTTAGCCTTCTTTTATTACCTTTTACCTAACTAATCAATGAAGCTGAACGGCAAAAAAAAATTAATTTTAATGATCAAATGTATAAAGGCTAATTCACAATGCCTTACATTGTGTTATGAAACAGAATTTACATAAGATTCACAATATTTTTATTATTTTATTAAAAAAAAAATAATTGCATCTAAACTCGCCTCATTTCGCAACTTTATTATTACTTTAACAATAGAAACTCCTCTCTAATTTATTAATAAAATATTTTATACATATGTACATATCTATGGCTATGGATAAGTATTTATTTTTGCTTACAACACAGATGACGGTGTAATTAACTATAAAAAAAACCTTGTTTCATCAAAACAAAAGAAAATTACAAAACTTCAATACTCATACCGAATGTGTAAAACAAGTGAAGCATTTTAGCAATGTACGTATATACCTACCTAACCTATATCTTCTTATCTATCTATAATAAATTAATTTAAATTTTTTTAATTGAAGACAAATTTTGCATTCAAACATTGCGTATGGATAATTTCGTCATTAATAACGGAAGAAATTAATGAATATTTTACTTTCAAACTGTTTAGTATGAAAAAAAAAACGAAACAAAAAATTTATCAGTTAAAGTTGCGGACATTTTGAAACTTAGCCAAGAATTCCTATCGCATTTTTTTTTTCTTTATGACTTGTTCACAGTGTTATTATTTATTTTGAAAGAAAAACAGAAAAAAAAAACACATTTATTCGTTGGGCACTTAAATTGAGATTTTGACTTGTGAGTCACCCACACTCCTCATACATTTAAATACATACGTCGTCGTCGTTGAGGGATTGAGAAATAATAAACACGACACGATGCCGAACAGACTGGCGAACTAATAATAATTTTTTTGTTTATTAAATTGTAACTTGACTATTGTTAACTGATTAATCAAATAAGCTGTCAGTATTTTTAAGATTAGCTATAGGTATAAGGTAGGTATAAAGCATTCAATGTGACTAACAATATGTTAATGTCAACCCTCACTATTCTGTTGGTACTTAATATACTTTGTGACCTTTTTGTCTTTGCAAATTCCACTCAAGATACCTATGTATATAAGGAATGTTTCTTTTATGGTGTTCAGTAGTTCAGTTGTGTGTCATTGCCTGTTTACTGAGCCCGGTTTAAACTTTATAGTTCTCCTTGTGCTTCTGGACTGGTTTATCCAGTGGTAGGCTTAATGGGAGCTGCATTCGACTCCACCAAGGCGCCAGAAACATAAGGGTTCTTTTTTGAAAATTCATTAATTTATTTACTAAATATCATTTATGAATTTTCTTACAAAAACCGAGAAATACATTTTCAAGGACAAGACAATCCTCTTTAACAAGCTAAAATAATGGTTTGCTAGACATTTGTTAGGATACAGATAGAAATTCCAAGACAATTATAAAATTCGAAGTACGGCTACATGGGTTTTCCCCATTCAAATCATTTGTAAAATCGATAAAGCAAGACTTAGGGCCAGTTTGACAGTCTGAGCAAGTGTCACTTAAGTTATAGTCAATATGGAAGACTTGGGCTCAATATACCAGTTAACTGCACTTACCTGAATAAGTGGCATTTAAGTCTCCCATAGTTGTCACTTAACCCCCCTTAAACGGTTGGCGATTCGAACGTTCGAAGTGAGATGTTTGCATTAGCGAACTAACGAATGACGTTCAAATCAATGAACTTTCGATAACCACAGTCCAATATAGAGTGAGATCAAACTTAAAATTTTTTTTTTGACATTTAAGGCGAATCAAAGGTTCTCAATTCGGCAATTTTAATACCGATTTCTTACACTCACACGTTTATTCGTTCGACTCACCAGCGATAATAGGGGGTAAGTCTTAACTCCATTTGTATTTTTTAGAAATTATCAAGAAAAACATTTAAATCATCAATTTCATGCCGAACAATAAGTGAATGGTTATTTGTAGTAATTTTTGCCTTCGCCCTTAACCTGAAATGACTTGGTCCGCCAGTGTTCTGATATTTTTTTTTTCTTAAAATTTTATTCATAAACTGCTTGGATCAGTTATGGCTTAAAGGAAAACCGGTATAATTGCCATGTTTTCTCTTTTTGATTTTCATTCTTTTGTGTTGTTGTTTTTTTTTTTTTTGTTATGTTATGGTTGCTTATATGAGCTTAGGTATACCTATCCAATCCATTGCATTGTTTAGTTTGCGCTTGCCCGATTTTTGTTTTTAATTCACAACAAATTGTCACACGGGCCAAGGTGACAAGAGGGAACAATAACAATTCATAATATTCACATGCGGTGGCGGTGAAGTATTTATATTTTTGTTATATAAAAAAAAAAGAACACAGTTCATAAAAGTATCATGTCAACACTACACACCCGCCATGTGTTGTCGTTCGTTCATTTATTTATTTTTAGTGGGGATAAGGTGTTACTGACCTGATAAACTGACTTTTTGGATTGGTAATCATATAATCAATTTTCTTTATGTACTTATATTTTTTTTTCGTCAAATGAAATTTAATAGAAAAATGGGTTTTTTAATTCGATATCATTCGATTTAAAGATAAATAATTTGATAAAGTATTTATTTATTTATTTATTCTGATAGATAACGGGAACCACCAGGTGATTAAGGAATGTTTGAATTTGTATGGCTTATTAGTGAGTGTTTTTAGAAGAATTTTTAACGAATTATGGGAATCCAATAAGATGACCTTAATTTTGGGTTAAAAATAAATTGATATATTTATAGAAAATATTTGTGTTTGGTAAACTATTGTAGTGATAAAAACTAAACAAAACAAGTTATTTCCAAAATCAAAGTCGCTTTGAGTTTTGGTCGAAGTGTTTCCCAACAGAGAAATGATGCCGTGACATGAAGCTATGTATGTAAGTAAGCCTTCTGTCGCTTTTTTAAAGCTTCAAAAGTATTATTAAATTTTAGATAACATGACCAAATTTGATTTATATTTTGGAAAATGTGTCAATACAGATACATATTATGTATGTATGTAGATACTTGGTCTTATCACGGTTTTCTACATTTGAACACTGCTGATGGTACTTTTATGGATTTTATATAAATAGGAATTCTATGGATATTAAAAAAAAATGCAGCCCTAGAAGGCAATAATATAGTTCTCTAATGGTGGTGTATTGTGTAATTGTGTACACTAGAGACACATTTTTAATTTCCTCATACAATTTTCGAATTGTTTAACACACTTCACGCGGTCGAATAAAGGTCTAGGGTAGGTAAATTTGGCTACCAAAATTCTTTTGGAAGAAAACTTTTCTTCCAGACTTTTTGGGCAGAAACTGATAGTCTGTCTTAATTTTGAGGAGTGAGGATGAAATTCTAATAGAACGAAGTAAATTGCCGAAAATGTCTGGAACAGTATGAGCGCAAAATGTCTCACACTTTTTAAACGTCTACAAATAGAATAATAGAATCGACTACAGTTGCCACGGATCAACTAAAACTGACATTTTTGACAGAACTCAAATCTCTTGTTTTCTGTAAAAAAAGTTTCTGGGGGAGAAATTGTCATCCATTCTTCTTCTCAAAACGACCCGTCTAGAACAATATTTGGTAAAAATCTGTGACAATTCGTGAAAATTTGCAGTTTTGGTCGAAGACATATTATTTAAAGCGTAAAAAATTATATCCAATTATCTAAGTATACATAATATATAGGTAAACCAATATTCTATATTTTGCATAACTAACCTATTTTTGAGACGTCTGTGAAGTTGGCATAACAATTTTAACCTAGACTAACGGGACCAAAACAGTAACTTGCAGTTTTTTTTGCATTTCTATTCCAGATTTTGAAGTTCATCAATCAAGTAAGCTTATAGCTTTCAACATGTGATAAGGCTTCAAATTTGCAAAGTGGGCAAACTGTGAAATCCAGATTAGAAACCCAAAATATGTACACAAAACTGCAAATTCCTTTTGTGGTTCCATTGCCATATTGGTCTAGGTAAAAATTGTTAAGCCAACTTTACACACGTGTATTTGCAATAGGCAGACATTGAACATCCTACAAAATTACTTTAACATACATATATGTTTTCTATTAAGCAAACCTTTCGTATCTATTTGTGTTCAACGAAGCGAAGTTTATACATCAATGTTTTTAACACTCTTTCCTTGCACCTCAAAATGAGCTGTGAGCCGATTATCTATAACCGAAATATCAAATTTGCGTAAAAGTTCGACTTGCTAATCATTATCTACGTCACAAAATATTGCAGATTGGTTTATTTTTAATCCCTCAGACAATTTTCGTGTACCTATACAAATTCACTTCCTAAAAAGTTTTGTTATTAAGCATGCTCTAAAAGCCGCTTGTCATTTTCTATACTCTTCATAAAGCAAATTTGCCGGTATTGACTTTTTCAAACACCCATTTGCAAACACTTCAATCCTTGTATAAGCCTTTTTTAAGCTCCAAACACATCACAAAGTCTCTCTGTCAAAAACTCTAATCCCTTTGGAACATTTATGGTTGTCAATATATTTATAAGGCTGGCTCGTTGCGTCTGTCTAAAAACTGACAGCGAATTTGTTTTTCTTCAACATATATACAAATATATTAAAATCCTACTATTTTCTAGATTTCCTTGCTTTCTGCCAGACAAGTAGGTATACAGATATTTAATAATCCGATATAGGTTTTTTTTTTCTGCGTCCATATATAAGTCCTTCCTTATATACTCGGCATCCTGTGTCACTTTTGCTTCATCATTATCATATCGAATGTGAAAACATGTTTCGAAGTGCGTTATTTAAAAAAAAAAAGGGATAGCAACAACAACAACAGAAAAATCACTCCTCATCATCATCCCTCGATTTATGTTCTTACATTTTTTTGTCTGAGTTGATGGGTTTAAATTCCAGAAACACATCCTGGTGGTAAATCCGGTTTATCGACAAGGGCTGGTAAAAAATTGCCACACGCCAAATGGGAATATTGTCGTTCGATAACAAAGAGCGACCGACGACGTTGTCGTCAACCCCCAAATCGGAATAATGAACACGCGTGTGAGGTCAGTGACTTGAAACGCAGAGTGGTAAATCCTTCCGGCTTTTCAACTTTTGTCGTTCACAAAATAAAAAAAGAAAGAAAAGGGACAAGAATAAACCGACCTTGATTTTCGAAACTATTTTTTTTTTTGGGATAATGAGAGAAAATTTGGGACCAATGAATGTAACATGTGTAGATAGAGTATATGTATATATATTATATGGATCGAGTTTCTTTACTTTTTTTCTTCTATTAGCAATTTGAAGGACCTCTATTTGTAATCTTGAAGTGGAAAATCAATTACCTAGTATTTCGTTATATATTTCACAAGGACATTTAAAAAAAACCCATTTATATGGCAATAATATGAATGCAAAGCGATTTCTATTGATTTTTGCTGAGCAAGAGGGTTGGTGGTTGGATGGTTGGTGACTTTGTGTACCCTTCATAACTCAATTTACCTTCTTTATTTCATTTCATAACCACGAACTCCATGCCAACAAGGAAGCCAAAAATAGAGTAATAATATAAAATTTGTATAGAAATGGAAGCAATGATATGGTTATTGATTTTTTCTTCCGACCCTCGCTCTCTCAAGCTCATATATATTATATATAGAAATAAGCTGGAACTTGTTTGTATATATTAAATATCCTTCCAAACGACGAACGACGTTGACGGTAGCGACCCACATTCAACCTCCAATATATAGCGCTTACATCTTCCATTTGCATGTCTCATGCGACTTCAACTTCCATCGTGCTACTTAAGCGCACTTTCACTTTCATCTTTTTACGATTTGATTTTTTCTTCACCACTTGAGGGTTGCAATCATCCAACCCTATAAATCAGACCTAGCATAGCCCTTTTCTATCATTTCATATTTTTTTTTTCTGTCAAGTTAGAAATTATTATTTCTTCCTTAGAGAGAGAGGATCACTGACGTATATACAATTGCATCTGTGTAATTGAGTTCGCGCAAGGATGATGAGTTTCCCACGTTGAGTTGCATGCACTTGGCATCATATCGTTTTAAGGGATGTATTTGAAGAATATATATATAGCTTGTAGTGCTTCTTCGATTGTAAAAGAGGGTTGCATTTTGCATTTGCATTTCGATGAAAGATAGGGAAAAATTATTTTTGTTTCATTAGCAGAATTTGTGCATACATATGAGAATTCATGCGGGAAGTGGTTCTATTTTTGTTTCAAGCAAGATAAGTGTGCTTAAATCGATGATTAATGTGTATTGCAAGGGTGGTTTACCAATATAAAATCAAAAAAAAAAAGAAAAAAAAATAGCAGGGAATATAAGGTAGGTACTTAAGAATTGGCATTAAAAGAATCATGTGAAGATGAACTAAAAATTGTGCCCAAGCGTGAGCAAAATTTTTATTAAAATTATCAGCTAGGTTATTAAAATGTTCCAATTTTAGTTTTAAGAACATGTGTTAATTTTTTTTTCATTCAAACAGATAATGAACATTTTTCCTTTGAGGTTTTCATTCAGAGAACTATTGAAATTACCCTTCGAAAAATTTGTTTTCATTTCTGAAAGAATTACGCATAGAGGCTTTATTGAATTTTTCGGATGAAATCGGAATCAAATATACAGCCATATTCTGGTTCACGTTCCCGTTGATATTCGTATTCTGCTATCCGTTGGACGAAAACGCATATAAATTGCGATAAAAATATAATTTTAAGAATTGCATTTTCCCAAGAACTTCAAAAATAATTATTGACTGATCTTTGAACTCGGAAGATCGAAGAGTTTAAAGAATAATTTGTGACAAATTGTAATGAACAATTCACGTGAATCGAAAAATTCGATCGGATAGCAGAACAGAGCCGATATTCACCCCAATTATAACGGGTGATTTTTTAAGAGGTTTAGAACTTTTTTAAAAAAAAAACCAAAAAAATTCGAAAAAATGAATGAAATATTTATTTGAATCGATAGTTTGAACCTTGCAATTTAATGTTTAAAGATAATTTCATGCAAATGTTGACCGCGGCTGCGTCTCAGGTAGCCCATCCGCTGAGTCCAATTTTGGCATACTCTTTCACACATATCGGCCGGTATCTCACGAATGAATGCATGGATGTTGGCTTCCAGTGCGTCAATCGAAGCGGGCTTGTCCCTATAGACATTAGCCTTGACATACCCCCACAAAAAATAGTCTAATGGTGTCAAATCGCACGATCTAGGCGGCCAATTGACCGGCCCGAAACGTGAAATTAACTGTTCACCAAACTCGCCTCGCAATTGCGCCATTGTTTCGCGTGCTGTGTGGCATGTGGCACCGTCTTGTTGAAACCACATATCATGCAAGTCAAGAACTTCCATTTCGGGCAAAAAAAAGTTTGTTATCATCGCTCGGTAGCGTTCACCATTGACAGTAACGCTGCGATTCGCATCATCTTTGAAGAAATATGGCCCAATAATGCCGCCGGCCCATAAACCGCACCAAACAGTGGCTTTTTCGGGATGCATTGGTAGCTGTTGCAATGCTTCTGGCTGATCTTCACTCCAAATGCGGCAATTGTGCTTATTTACGTACCCATTCAACCAAAAATGAGCCTCATCGCTGAACACAATTTTTCGATAAAAAAGCGGATCCTCGGCCAGCTTTCCAAGAGCCCATTCACCAAAAATTCGGCGTTGTGGTAGGTCGGCTGGCTTTAGTTCTTGCACCAGCTGTATCTTAAAAGGCTTTACGCCCAAATCCTTCCGCAAAATTTTCCACGTAGTGCTGTAACAAAGGCCTAACTGCTGGGAACGGCGCCGAATCGACATTTCGCGGTCTACTGTCACACTAGCTGATACGGCCGCAATATTTTCTTCACTACGCACAGTACGTAAACGTGTTGGTGGTTTAATGTCCAACAAAGTAAATTTGGTGCGAAATTTGGTCACAATCTTCCGAATAGACTGCTCAGAAGGTCGAGAATGCCGACCATAAAATGGAAGCAGCGCGCGATGAACATTTCGAACCGAGCACGAATTTTGATAGTAAAATTCAATAATTTGCAAGCGTTGTTCATTTGTAAGACGATCCATGGTTAAATTGCAAACCAAACTGAAGCTGTTTGACAGTGACACAAGGTACTAAACACACGTCAGCTGTCAAAACCAGTGTTGCCAAAACCAAACCAGCTAAAAAATCACCCGTTAGAATTCGGTGATGGAAATTACACTCACTTTTGCAATATTTATGACTACAAGATCTGTGAATCCAATGACTATTCCCTCTAATTACCTACCATTATTTTCCGGCAATAGTCGCACCAAAACTTTTGTGGATCAAAAATATTTGGTACGAAAGTTTCCTTAAACTAATTTGAAAAATACCAGACTTTGGGAGTAGAATTTCGCGGATTCCATTTTTCATTTTTCAAAAAGAATAAAACGAGAGATTTTTTTCTTTTTATAAAAAAATTTAAACAGAGAGCAAGAAGTATTAAGCATTTATCGCTACTTTTTTCCTACACTGTTTCACATACATTTGATCGCTGATATGTTGATGAGCCACGAAATGGAAAAAAAAATCTTGCAATATTTGCTAAAAATATCAAAAATTGGTTCGTTAACTTTATGCATCGACTATTGTGAACAAATTTATTTTGGAACACCCTGTGAACAAATAGATAGCCGTAGACTTTTTTTTTTTTTACAAAATTTTAACTACATATTTTTAAAGTTTTGCTTATATTCCTTCTTTTTTCTACTTTCTACTGCTTTACTTCAGCCTAAGATTTAGATACACTCTGTGAAGAAATTTTCTTTAAATTCACTATTTTTATGGCCCTGAAAACTTCTCCAACTTTACAATGAAAATAGTCATTTTGGACCACATTTTGCCGCGGCATCTGAGGATCGAGTCATATTTACCTACCTATATTCCACCTAAAAAATTAAAAATTATTTTTTACTCATGCGAGTAACTGACAAATCCTCCAAAAGTATCTCATGTCACCTTAAATCTTCGGATTTGGAAGGAAATTTAAGGTCCCCTGGATTCCTGTCAACAATTAGTTGAGATTTGTAGATCCTGATTATATCCACGAACTGTCGTACCAATTTTTTTATTGTATTTTATAACAAAAAGAGACTCGTCAAGATTGATATTAGAAAATCACGTATGTACATGTAATCTACATATATATTATCTACGTATGAATATGTATATTTTCCTTAAAAAAAAATTTTATATTTTAAGGACGTTTAGATTTTCCATATAAACATTTTGCAAATTCCTCATGGCTCAAAGTGCCTCGGCTTTTGTTCCTTTTATATATTTCTTTGTTTATATTTAATAATATATATAATGTTTAATATTTTTCAAGAACAATGAACATGTGTTACCATTGTCAACACAAACACCAGATTACAAATATGAAATATGTTAAGTGCCTTGTACTTAAAAAAAAACATTATAATATTTAATCAATTATAAAAAAATTAAATTTCTTAATTGAGTCATTCATAAAACTTACGTCGCAATAAATTACGCAATATTATATATAGTTATGTAGTTATGCGGGCATTCATTATTCCTTATCAAATTTATATAGCTTTTTCCTCAGATATTTTTCTTGTAACCCCTTGAGAGCATATTCTCATTTCAGAATGAATTTAGCGATAAAAACAATCCCATTGTAACATAAATTAAACAAAAACAAAAACTATGAAATAAATCTCTTATTTTTTGAAATATTTACAAATAAAAGCCACAAAATGCAACCAATCTACATTTCTCATCGGTTTAAATTTTTTTTTTTTTCGAATTCGAATTTGAAATTTCGATAGAGAGAATTTTTATTGAAATTTCAATAAAAACGCATCGCATGCCATTTCATACAAACAACAAACCCAACACACAAGACAAAGTTCCGCTCCAATGCATACTTAAAATTAGAAAATAGTTTTTAGAACCATCTGATAGTTTGTTGTCTATGTAGATTATCTACTTCTCCCTGTTCGTCGTGTCGTCGGTCGTCGCTTTGGCAACTTTGGGGATTTGGAGAGGTTGTTCTGAACATTCTATACAACACTATAAATAGCCCCAAATAATAGTGGGCATTTGATTTGTTTTTTTTTTTGTTTAGGGTTGGGCCATGGCTGAGCAATCTATATTGTCAATTCAGTTTGTCTGCAAAGTATCAATGAAACCAATTGTTTTTCAAAATTTGTTTTTGTCGATGAATGCTATTCGTTCGGGCATGTGGAACATGCCTCACTATTTGTGTTGTTGATTCGCATGATATTGTTAGCCCAAATGATGCATTTCAGTAAAATGCTACAATCACACTGAAAAAAAAAAACTTTGCACCAAAATATCCATTTCAAATATTAATTTTATTCGTATCAACAAAAAGCTCTTAAAGTATTTATGTTCAGTTAATGTTACCTAAAATATCTTTAGTTTTCTATTTTGAATCAATAAATCAACAAGTCCAATTAAAAATTCCTAAGTATTCTACTTGGTTGATTTATTTCATTTGTATTGTTAAAAAAAACTCGCATCTTCACTTTTTTTATTTTTGTTTACAAACAAATGTGTACAAATTCACTGATCTTCTAGCAATGAACTTTTTCAAATAACCGTCTTACTTAAAACGTTTGCATTTAAATAATCTAAAATTATTCATGGCTTTTGTAAATAGAACTTATTTGCTTTATTTAATTTTCACCACGCGTCTCTATACTTCTGATGTACATACCTATATCGAAACTTCTCACTCGTTAAATACACAAACTCAGTTGGGGTATTCTTCTACTTCACCTTATACTTCACCTTAATTTATATCAATCTCTTTTTCCAATTTCCATTTCCGCTCTATCTCGTTATGTGTTACGGGACAATAATTTCTTATTTTTTTTCTTCTCTGAATTCGTTATGCATCGTTATACAATATGGTTTTCACTATGACATTATTTTTCAATGCTACCAAATTAACATATAAATTGAACATTTTATTTTTTATTTGATTTTATTGAAAACATTTTGGTAGAGAAAATGGTTTAGGCCAATTGGTGGACATCATAGTAGGTAGAAGATACATAACTATACCTAAAGGTAGACATCAGATTGCGAAGTAATAATTCTCAAAAAAATTGTTTAAATTTAATGCAAATGTCATTTTCTAGAAAAATGAAGCTCTTTTGAAATTTAATCTGAGTTAAAAATATATTTAATAATTTTATTCTTCGTTTCTTTTTTTAAACGAGTAAAACTTTATTTCTGTCTAAGGTCAAGGCTACGCAATGAGAGTCAAAAATTGAAACAAATTAATTCATATGTGAATCATATGAAATCATAACTGAATGGTGAGCGGCAAAACAAAATTTAAAACATATTCTATTTCTTTTTGCCGCTCAGCATTTTGACGCCCATAACATGACCTTGGCCTTACCTTTTTAAGTGATAAATCGCTACAAAATTAATACGACTGCGGGAGCAACGAAGAGCAGTTACCTATATATTTCGATAATTCGAACTGATCTGGTTGTTAGAAAAAAATTGCAAAGTGCGCGACTGAGCTTCAATGTAATTTTGTACAATCTTGGCATTAGGCGGTTATATTCTTCAGATTTCATTTTTTCTTTCTTAAATTTTACTGGCCATTTCCCAAGAGGAGCACTGAACTTTGAAAATAAAAATTTGATGATTTGCACATGGTGTTCAACGTTATAACCCTGCATTGTGAATTGTCATAAACTATACTGAACAATTCAAAACAAATTTGACAGATATTGATTTAAGAATATGGCCGCCATAAACTTACAAACTTCGAGACTCTATTGATGCGGGTCATTCTCCTTTATCTATTCAAATTATTCAATGGTCAAGTATAATATCTCCATCCGCTGCTGTGTTTCTGATTATTTGTGGATGGGTAAAAAATCTTTTACGAAATTTTGATCTGTATGGTCTGACGTATTACTTTGTGTCAAAATGGATGTGTCAAGAAAACTTATCAGAACTTTACTTACAGTCCTATAATGATTGTCAAATATCAACATAAGTATCAAAAAATTTAATAAATCAGTATTAAGGTGATCATTTATCACAATGTTTGATGAACTGTGAATTGTATTTAGATTTTAGATCTATTATAGACTCTATTAATAAACTTGGTAACACGGTTGTCAAAAATGCTCAGCTCTTTGTTGATAAATGTATCAAATATTTGTGCGGAAGATAATTCACAAGGAGTTATTTGCCATTTTGTTTCGAAGTTTTTTGAAGGTACTTATGATGAAGAAAAAAATATAATTTATCATTTTGTAAGAACCGACTTTGAGCAGATTCCTTTGGCTACTTCTGGATTTCCCTTAATCAACTCTACCATTCTTTCAATCTGCATTTTATTTCTTACAACCCTGCTCCTAAATTTTATTTAATAAAATCAAATTAAATTATTCAACCAAAATCAGTTTCGTAAACCATAACATAAAAACCAAAGGCAAATAAGAAACGTCAAATCAAAACCCATTCACAATTACGTTTTGATGAATATTCACAATCGTGTTAAAATTATCAATTGATAATGAATTAAAACAAAATAATCTTTAAATCATTGTTATGCAAAAAAGTTTTTGAAGTTGTAGTTTTATACGTTAGTTGTCTTAAAAATTGGGTAGATGTAAGAGAAAAATTCTTTCGGTGTGATTCCTAATCTGAATGTCTGATTGTCTGACTGACTGTGACTGACAAGAAACCAACAAAAATAAAAAAATCGAAAGGAGTGGAGCACAGCAACATTAAAACTTAATGAACGAAAATTTTATGTTTATACCTTTGAATGTGAGTGTGTATATTGTGTAATGTATATACATATGTATGTACATATACCTACAAGACTTTTGAATATAATTAGAACTTCATTTTGCTGTTTGTTGCTTTTTTACATAGAAAATAATTTCAAATTGAAAATAATATCGATCGTTAGGCGGGTCACAACTAATCGAGTACTTCATGATGATTGTTCAATGTTCATGTACAATGTACACATACAATGTAATATGTATGTATTTATATATGTATGAACAAACTTTACAACTGACGAGAATTTAATTGTTTCACTATTAAATAACTTGCTATGTGTGTGTTTTATTTTCCCAATAAATATGAAAATAATGATCTCTTCTTGTGGAAATTTATTAACATTTTTTTTAAATAGATTGCAAAAAGTTTTTTTTTTAATGAATAGATTGCAAAAAGTGATCAGATATCGTGCTATCGTGATCACATGATCTGATCATTGAACAGGGTGTGATACAAAATTGTTCCTTTTTTTAGAATCTACATAATGTATGTATATCGGATAGAAGAAATTGAATAGGCATTTTATAGTATATCATATAGATATAGTATGTAATTTGTATAGGGATAATGCGCAATACCGAGTTGTTTCTTTCAGAATATTTGCTCCAAAATAGGACAGGTACTTTATTTTAGATTTCTTTATAGATATCTATTTGTATATATAAACTATATATATTTAGCTATAATTTTCATGAAAAGGGGTCCAAGCGGTAATGTCTTTTTAAGGCATGACATAGGATATATTATATTCCATTTGTCAATTTGGTTAAGCACTTAGCTTTATTTCGTTATTAATGGTAATTTAGGGATTCGTTAAATATCAAACATACCTTAATTATAATTAATTAATATAGCAATTCTGTCTGATGCCCCATCTGAATTTATAATGAATTTGTTGTCTAGTTTCTATAGGAAAACCTTTAGAATAGAAAATTAGTTTTTTATTTAAAAATAATCGAATAATTCATTACTAGAACTTCTTTAAAAAACATCAAAACGTCGTTAAAGATGAAATATCATACTAAATGCAATTTTATATCAACTCAAATAGCATTTTATTTTGTGTCAATTCCAAAGTATTTTATATGTGTGTTATTTCTTACCGTGGATGTCCATAATGGAAGTCAAGCTAAATTTTGAAAAATTTTAAAACACGAATGGAATTATAAAAATCGGATATCTTCTACGTTTTTACTCCATTCCCTCCTATAATATCGTTATTTTAAATGCAATTCCTTAAGTGCACCTTGAAGTACATCCTCTAAATATTATGTTACCTACTTTTCAGACAAAAAAAAGGGATTTTAAAAATGGAAAATCTACAATGTATCAATTTTTTTAACCCATTTTACCTTATAAATATGTAGAATTTTAAAAATTCAGTCTTTTACTAAAATCTTGAAAAATATTTAATGCTAAATTAACCTTTGAATTTCATCCTCTAAATGTTACCAACCTTTTAAACACAAAGAAATTTTGAAGTTGGATACCTTATTTTTCTTTACCCAATTTTACCTTATAAATACCAAAACATTGAGAAAATTTTTTGTATAAATAGTTTAACTTGAAATGAGAACCTAAGAACCTCCCATTAGGTTTTAATTTGTAAAGTCAATATTAAAAATTCTTTAAATTTCTAGGAGCAAGTTCATGCAACCCAGTCAAACATTTTTTTTTTATAAATAAAATGTAGATTTCTGTCTTCATAGGTAAACATGGTTGATGCTTGTTTCAATATACCTAGCGCATATATGTATACCATGCCATATGCCTCATGCAGGTACAACTTGTCGTTGTCTTGAATCCAACTCAAAGTCATTTCGCCCACATAAATTTACATAAACGACAAAGTAAAATCTTGTTAATCCCCTGAGCTCTTTTTTTTTAAACAAGCATATATCGTGAGAATGTGTTTTTAATTATAACAGAATCAACTGGTTTTGCTCATAAATTATGAATGTGACGTATATAAAATATTGTTTTACAGTTAAATTCCTCTTATGAGTCATATATAGAGATTTTTTTTTAATTTAATAGCTGACATTAAGACTGGCCTGAGGTTAAAGCAACTTGGTATTATAAACAAATTATAATAAAATTGAAGATAATTGTTTAATGTTTTAATTTAAAACCACAGTTTTCTCTAAAAAATAAATATTTTTTTATAGTAGGTAGTGACAAGACAACTTATCAATGCCTGAAGAGACTTAGTTTTAAAAGTTACTCCGTTAAGTATCTAATTTAAAGCTTATTTCCGGAATACTTTTTTATTTGCTATACCTACCCTACATTCTGTCAATTTATAGACATATTCATCATTTTTAAACAACTAAATTTAAATTTAACTATAGTCGCTGTTATGGTTTTGCAAACATTTGAGTTTCCCCATAATTAAAAAAAAAGGGAAAAAAATACATCACGTTCCATTGAGCTATGTAGGTATTCACACAAAATTCATAAAATATGTATCACTTTTGCTTTATATTTTCAAAATGAGCCGTATTCATCGTGCCTTTCTAAATGTATGTACATTTTAAGGGAGAGTATCACATAATCCACGAGACCGACAATATACACATAAACCATATAAAAGCTTTGAAATAAAATATTTGACATTCCATTAAAAATAAGTAACCTAATACAAATAGGTATTAGATATGAGTGATTATTTTATCAGACTAAAAAAGATGAAACGACAAATTCAATTTGATAATATTTCCTTCAAAAAAAAAAAAAAAAAACAGTTCATCGAATTATAGAAATTTAATATCGTGTATTGTCATTGTCAATGTTTTTATTTTTTTGAATTGGTTTCGATTTTTATTATAATTCCGTGTTTTTATGATAGAACATAACACAATATTGTTTTATTTACGATGCATTTGAAATCCATACTCACCCAATCCTCAGGGCTGTTAAATATATGTACATTAAATTGTATTTGGAACCAACAAAAAAAAATTGAAACACATTTTCATGTTATTGACATGATTGACATCTGTGACTGTAAAAAAATATGTAATGCACCTGTCACTTTGACAACTCACATCAACGAAAAATCATTATTTTTTTAAAGCATTTTATGTACTTTTTAAGGAAAATGATACCTATATATCCTCTCAAAGGAATATACAAAAAAAAATCAAGTTAAACGTGGGCTTTTTGACTCTGAATGTTGAGTAGGTACCTACATACATGTATACATTTAAAATAATTATTTTTAACCTAAAAATTTAAAACTTAATTTTATGATAAAAAAAACCTTAAGCATTGTATTTCAGGCTTATGTGACGATGAGACATTGTGCCATTCGTGTTTTGAAAATATTAGTTTAATACAATTTTAAACTTTGATGCTTTTTTGGGATTGGGCTAAAATTTCACTTCTATTTAAAAATAAACTTTTGTTGTCAAAAATTCAGTTAATTTTTGTTCTCTTAAGTCCATTCAAGGCATATTCTATTTGTGTGGTATTGTCCTATAGGGCGTTGTTTAGATTGGGAAGATTGAGTCCGGTATCACTACAGTTCGTATAGGCAAGAGAAGTTGTGGTGAATATTTGAAGGAAATGTAAAAACCGGACTCATGATTCTACTTTATTGTTGTTCCAATGTTTGGAATGTTGAAATTGTTGTTGTTTTAGCGCCTCAAAGTTACTAATGTAAACACGATGAAACTCACCAGTCCGGACTCAATCTTCACAATCTAAACGGGGTCTAGCGAAATGGTTACTGCGTGGAAATATCAATTCCGAGGTATAGATTCATTGGAATCACTCCGCTGACCTCGTCTCAATATTTCGCTCCCAACTATTTTTATAAAAAAAAAATCTAAAAAGTCATGTTTCCTCTTTCTCACCATAAAGTGAGAGAGAGAAAATACTGAGAATTAAAAATGATTTGACGGAGTGAATCCAGTGTGAACACCGCTCTACAAAATTCTAATGTCACAGCTGTCTTTAAATTAATAGAGAATTAGGTACCGATTTAAACATCAAAGGTTTTCTTGATTACCTATGTGAAAATTTGATTGATTGTGAAATTTGTTGACACAGAACCGGTGATAACTTTGTCAAAGGGTTTCAGCCGTCCTTATAAAATACCAGATAAAATTTTACTATACACAAAGAAATGCCTTCAGTAGCAGTTTAGCTTATAGACTCATTTGTACAAAAAATTGTTCATCATATCGCGTCCACATTGCAACCCTCCGAATTGGGTTGATTAAATGAGCTTCAAGCAAGGTGCAAGTATGTTCTTGGCTATTAATTCATTTTTGATACGAAATTTTTTTTTTTGAAAATTTTTTCTCACACTAAACTGACCTCAAATCTTGATCGACAATTCACCAGGTTTTTCAATAATTTTTCCTCAGTGGGTTAAATATGTTTAATGCTAGCGTTTTTGTTTTGTTTTTTTGTTGTTTTAAAATAAGTTTACCAATAGACAAGTTGAAAATGTTTAACCTTTTGTGGTAATTAGTTTGAGTTAATCCTTGCCTCATGAAAGCTTGCCGTTGTAGTTTTTTTTTTTTGAGACATCGATTATTTTTTAAGTGAACATCAGTTTCTTAAAACTAGCAAATAAATATAGAAAATTTCCAAAGATTTTTTAATATTTTGTTTATATCTATTTAGATATAATTTAATTAAAAGTTCAAGTGACCTGAACTCCAAAATGCATTTCCCCCAAATTCGACAGTTGTTCGAAACGCATTTTGGAGTTGAAGTCTCTTGAACTTTTAATTGAATTATATTCAATTTCTCCACCGACGCAGAATAAGTTTTAATTTTATTCATCTTCGTTATTGAATGTACATATTTATAAAAATAAAAAAATAAACAACGAAATTATAACGAAAACGAATTAACTTCGACCTTCAATCCACTAATGATGACCATCTTTTGTTTAAAACACAAGTCCATACATCCTTTGTTCTAAATGTCGACCAAAACAAACAAATTATCCCATTTTTCAGAGCACGAAACAGAAAAAAAAACAATAAAATGTCATAAATAAATTAAAAACTCATAAAAAAAAATTTATTTATAATTTGTGAAAGTGTTAAAAAAAGTTCATTAAAATGGAGTCTCCGATTGATAATAATCTAAACGACAGCAACACCAAAGTCGAAGTAATTGTTTTATCAACGAAACCCGTTAACACTTTGAAGAACAACATTGATGCCAAAGATGAATCAACACGTAAACGCACATCACTCATAATCGTTCCACATCGTAACTCAACCATGATGATGAGCACCGGTGAAGAGGAGGATGATGATGAAGAGGAGAACAGCAATTTAGATCAATTAAATGATAACGATGATGATGATGATACCGATGATCTTAAAAAGAATAAGAAACAGCAACAGGAAATTTCCGATTTAACTCCCGAACAACAATCATCAATGATATCCTCAATCGAAGACAATCTATCCGATGATGATCTTAAAAATAAAAACAAAATCAAAAACAAAGGTGGCAACAGTAATCGGAATTCAATAGCAAGTGTGGACAGTTGTGTATCATCGTCGTCGCCATCTTCTTCGGCAACTACAACTTCAACATCATCAACAACATCAGGTGATGATGTTGCAATTATTGCAGATTATCGAGATTTGGAAGAAAATGGCAACATGATCGATGACGACGACGACGAAGAGGAAGAGGACAATAGTGTGGAAGTTCGACGAATGTCAAATTCTTCATCAGGAGTCGATGACTATTCGCTACGTGAGAAATTGCAGAATTTCGTTAATGAATCGTCATCATTAGTTGATGGCTGTAGCCGTGGTAATAGAGGAAACGACAACGATAATGGTGGAAAGCATTTTCAAGAGGTTATGGAAGAAAAGCAACAACAACAACAAACCATAATTGCTTGCGATGCTTTATTGAGTCCCCAAGAGGTACCAATGGGAAGGCGATATGCTGAAGTGGCTCAGTTCAAGAACCCGAAATGGTGAGTGAAATTATGGTTGAAATTAAGAAATTGTTTTGTAATTATAATGATTGCAAGGTGATTTTACTTAAGATTTCGTTTTTCTTATTTAATTTCTTAAAAATTTAATATTTTAAAAATATAATTTTAAAGAACTATAAGCTTCAAGATACATTTTACTCGAATTGAAATTGGTGCACTTTGCTTGGCTCGATGCCTTATTTTAAATACCTGCCTATGTATAAAATAGAGCATTTTGAGAATAATATTGTTGTGGTAAATATATCAACGCGCAATATTTATAGTTATCTTATAAAGATAATCATTTAAATTTCGACGTTTTCTCTCCAAATATAGTTTTTAAATAGAAAAAAAGGAAAGGAAGAAAAGAAAAGGAAATTTAAGACATGCCAATTTAGAACAATTATATCTAAAAAGGATAGGTATTTATGCTGCCCCCAAGTGTCACGGACATCTACCGGCGAGTATATTTCAGGGACCTATATTTTGTGTCACGCCACGTGAAGCAAAGAGCTTTGAACACTTTTCATACTTTTTTCGACTTCCTATTTATAGGGTATCCTTGGATCTTTGAAATACTACGTCTTTATCTAGCTACTTCTTAGATTCTTAGCTCGAAGAAACTAGACAGCAATTGGCAAAAAGGATTTTTCGTTTGACCTCTGCATCGTATCATTTCCAAGGTTATAGTGGAGGCTATATAGATCAAGCCCTTGACTTCTTGGAAATAATATTTACCCATCGTTGACTTCGATTTTTCGAAATTCTATTTTCATTTCGAGTAGATCATGGCGTAGGAATATGACTGTCAATGTTGAAGGTCTTGGGTTTGAATCCCAGCCTCTTTGTCACCTGAAAACAGAAATGTTTTTTCACGAGTACTGCCTATTGCCGAGAATTGACAAATCCTCCAAGAAAAAATGCTTCTAACCTATAAGCCGTTAGAATTTGGCAGAAAATTATAAGTCCCTTCTATTTCTGCCGATAACATGGCATACAGGAATAGTTGAAAGTTGTAAGTAATTATAGGTTCCTCACGAGTTGTCGCGCCAACAAGTTTTCAGTTTTTATAAAAAAAAAAAAACTCTTGGTGAGAGAAAATGAAATATTGCTCATATTTTACAATAAAATAAATGTTACTCTTTTTGTGGCAAGAAATGTCACTGACCTTATACAAAATTTTAATGTTGTGACAGTTTAATTTGAATCTCTCAATCAAATTTCAGTTTTTACAGCCAGATTGGTTCCTAATTTTTTTTTTATGATAAATACACACCCATTTACAATAGTTTTGGGGCGCCATCTTCATGATTCTTGACATCATCATCATTACACAACTTGAAAAAAAATTCTATACACAATTTCCCAATCATCCCAATCATCATACTTATTATCTACATGGCTCAATCAACACATATTCATTGGATATTTTACTTAAAAAAAAAAAAAAATTTGCTAATAATATTTAGGCCACTTCTCGAGTGATGATGCTTCGTTTGTCACTTATACTTTACTCGTCTATAAAGGGACACATAAACAAGAAAAATAAAAAAAAAACTTTAATTTTTTTTATTGCTCCACCCAGAATAATATCTGGGTTTCTATAAAATATCACAAGCAACTTGTCTCGAGTCTATCATTATAGTAACCACACAGCAGCACAAAGTCGCGCAATATTGATATAGCAATGAAATCACACAGAAACACACAAATATACGCACACTTGTCTCCAGAATATCCAATGTACAATAAACAATTTACATTAATTAACAACTTCTGTTTGACTATACACACAAGCTGGGTTGGCCATTATACTCCTCCGTCTCTCTGTGAGAAGTAAAGCTCCCTTCTTCGAATGTGTCATCTGACGTCAATTTCAAAACAACCAACGGAATGTTTTGCAATAAATTAGCTGCTGCCTCCTTAACTGAAATGAAGGGAGAGAGAGGGAGATCTTATAAAGAATATTATTATAGTTTTCGTTTCGTTTTCTATACGCAGATATATTTTTGATGATGATGATCTTACAACAGCCAATTTATATACATGAGCTGTCTAGGGCGGTTTATGCATTAGAAGGCAGCAAGTTTTTCAAAAGTAAAATTTTTGGTAAGTCGCAAAATTTCGAAATTTTTTGTTAAAGCTGATTTTTAGGAAAAAACACACAAGAGGATTATAATTCACAAATATGTCTATTTGGTAATGTGGAATTTTTTGCGAATTTTGTACAAATATTTACAATTTTCTGACAAACCCGTTGGGTTTGCAAGAAAGCAGCAAGTTTTTCAAATGTAAATTAAAAAAAGAATCGCAGAATTTCAACATTAAGCTGATGTTAATGAAATAATATACAATTTAATTGTTTAAATTCACAAATAGTTCTATTTGGTAAAATTTCTTGCGAATTTGGACAAATTTTAAAAATTTCCTGTAAAAACCCTTATAAGAAAAAAATACAGTTTTCGGAGATTTGATGTAAATTTTAGCTAACAGGTATCAGGTAGAACGTTAAAATTCAGAATACGTAAGATCAAGATTTCCATTTATAAACACAAAATTCTGAATTAAAAATGCAAAATCTATTATTGAGAATCCCAAAGTCTAAGACAGCAAAACTTTATTTGCTTTATTTTTATATTTTGTTCTGCCTTTTTTTTGGCAATTGTTTCTTCAAAATTTTAAATGCATTTCAATTTATAAATAAACACTGTTGAAAATTGGCTACCTACGCCAAGAAAAAAAAATTAAAAACTTAAGAACTCAACAAAATGTTCAGTAAAAATATCCTTTTAAATGATGAGAATCAACAAGAACGAAGTTTTTCATATAAATCAGGAATACACATTGCTATTTGCTTAGCACTTTATTCGTGTTAAATAAAATGTTTAAAACAATTAAATATATTTAAGGTTTCCTTATTTTGTTATTTGTTTATATTTTTTTCTGTTTAATAGTCCCGCAATTTGTGTAGATACTCCTCAACAAAAACTAAGAAAAAATTGGAATACATATGTATATAGCTTACGAAAAAAATTAAATTAGAAGGAATTTGGAAAATTGCTTAGGGGCGGAAAATTTATAAATACGCTGCTGATGATGATGACGATAGTGATTATGATGATGACATGAGAAAGAAGACCAACTACATGAATTTTAAATAAATGTATTAACAAACAAAACAAACATACGCAGCCATAGTCTCCGTCGTGGCCGACGCCACTGCCGATCGTCTTTTAAATACTCCACTGACTGAAGCAAATTCAAATGATGTGGGTGGCATGCGGGAGGCACAATTTGTTGCATGTAGTAATGCCACTATGAATATTTGACCCTTTTAAGTTTTAACAAATACATTCAAAACCTCTTGATGACAAAACTAAAAAACCCATTCCAACTCCATTTCCAAAGAAATGGAAGGAAGCAACTTCTCGAACTATACTATCGACAGGTAGTTGGCCTGAAAATAATAAATTCACGACAGCAACAACAAAAAAAAAACTTGGTCTCGTCATTTAAGGTGCAGACTTTTCTATATGCCCCTTCAAGTGGCTTTTCAAAAGCAATTAGTTTCTGGAGCTATAAGAAAATGACTTTATAGTTGCACTTTACCTGATGGTAGCATGAACTCTACTCACAGTTTTCTTTCGCATAAAAGTTAAGAAAACTGTTGAACCTCGGAAAAGCAAACAACAACAAAAAAAAAAACCCACCTCCCTTATAAAATATTTTCTTTATGCTCGTTCTATAGGTAGCTCCTCGAAACTATGTTCCGCTTCGTTGATCTCGAAATAATGCACAAAATATGTATTTCCAAGACTTTGAATATACAAATATGGTATAGTTGTATGGATTGGGTGTATGTAGGTATCTCTAACCCACCTGCTTTATCTTGCTATTTTATCGTTGGATTTAAAAAAAAGAAGTTCTTTGTCTGTTTTTCAAAAATGAAAGACAAAAAGGAATATTTTTTTTTATTTCCTTCTCCGTTCCATTCTCAGCTCTTGAGTGAAGGACTACAAAACACCTTTTGACAGGGAATATCCTTTAAAAATTAATTTATGAATTTGAAGGATTTTATACCTTCATTCCATGGATAAAGTTTCTCTTCTCTTGAAGGGAATCGAATTTTATTCAATTATCATTTTAAATCGATTTTACAAGAAAAACTGAAGCTCTTATCGCAAGGCGGTCATGCCACGTCGTCGTCGGATGGAAAGGAAACTATGACAACAACAAACGAAAATGGTTGGTGGTTATTGGTTGGAGAAAAATCTCTTTCTTCAATAAATTTTAGCAGGCTAATTGAATTCAAAGTCAATGTAAGCAAGCGGATATTAATATATAGAAGGGATGTTTTGTTATAATTTATAAAGTTAAGCTTCTCAAACAAAGAACAAATTATTGTGTTTTTGTTATTGGAAATAGGAAGGATATAAGAAATTTTGAAGTATTTGAGATTTATTTTGATTAGTTTTGAACTGAAAGAATTTTGATTTTAGACAACAGGCTTAAGTTGAGGATGAACTTTTTGTTTGATATTAAAAGTAAATTGATTTGAGAAACAAAATATTATCGGAAAAGTCGAAATAACCGATAACTTTTTTTAACAAAATAATTTCTTACTTTTGCATGAAACAACAACAACTTAAGACTATTACCAGCAAGTTTAGGCTGGAGTTAAAGATATTTCTCGAGGACTTAACTGATTATTAGACTTTTTTGACACTTAGGTTTTATATGTTCGTTTCTTATTGAAAAACCTTTGTTCACCACGAAGATTAGAACTTAAGACCATAAGCTTTAATATGATTCAGAAGCCAATGCTCTACCCATCGCTTTACAGAAGTCACGTGAACAGATCTATCCCCTTCTCAATGCCATTTTTATTGTTTATCAATTAAATTAGACTGCATTACATTTGTACTCTCTTCCCAAAGTCGAAACTTATTCTAATGCGGTGCTAAAAACTGACACCCCTATTACGGTTGTTAATTATCAGTTGATAAATATTGAAATTTGGTGAATTCAACTATTCCGTGATAATCATCATTCTCAATGATCAAAAGTTGTATAATCAATTGCGTTTTTATTAATCAATTTTCAAAATTTATCAGCTATCACTTGATAATACGGGTGTGAGTGACTTTCTTAACTTATTTCCGGCTTTTTTAAAGCGTTATTGGTAACTTGCTAAAAAGTCGTGCTTGTCGATGAGTCTGTGGATCTTTCACGAAAATTTTCCATAAAAAATTGATTAAAATTTCTCAGAAGAAAAATACTTTATGTGAAGAATTGTTGATATTCCTTCCACCTTACGTTTCAAAAAGGAAATGAAATAAATTTTTAGGAAGCAGAAGCTTTCCAAATTTGTACCTATCTAATTAATAAAATTTAAACGATAAATATTAATCAATGTTGATAACATTGCTGTAATCAATTTGTAGCATTTTGTGTTAGCCTTCATTCTTCAACGCTTAACAAAACACTCTTTGAAATCTATCAAATCCTTAAATATAACTGTCAATCATAATTCCCTTAAATTGTTCGATTTTTGTTATAAAACAATAAGTTTCCCAAACTAATCGGCATTGATCCAAACCTAATCCATTACAATTTGCAGCAAATAGTGCGGTAAAATTCGACCAACAACGAAACACAGCAGAAAAAAAAATAAAACATTCCACACAAAACTGTCTAAACTTGTTACTTCTTACTCCCCTGCTTCTTCAAACCGTTCATTCAACCCTATAAAATTTCACATGTGCTGTACGCGCCACCTGAAATCTTAAACATGCCTGAGTATAAACTTTAGTTCACCATTTGCCATCCCTCTACACACGTTCGGCTACATCCAATCCATCATGTTTGTACTTTATAAGTTTTTAAACTCCTCTCCTTATGCAATAATTTATATTATATTTTTGTGAAGAAACTCTTTTTATATAAAAATTCCACTTAATATGATCTGTCAAAACTTTATTTGCACACGTATCGCATGAGAAAATGTCAGGGCATATAGCTTTTTCAACTTTTTCTTTTGACATTTTGTCAGGGTAAAGAAAAATGAACTTTCAACTACAGATGTCGCTGGTTGTTCTGTATGATAAAATGAGGGTTACTTGGGGTCCATTAAATGGACAACTTGTTGCGCCCAAAAAAAAAATGTCTATAGATAGATATCGATAGCTGAAATTTGTTACAACCTTCACCCCAATTATTCTTAAAGAACTTTCATATTCAGATGCGGATTGAGGTTTTCGTAGGCCCCAAGAACGCAGCACACTCACTCTATTGTTTCACAACATTACTTGGTATAGATATATTAAGAGTTACTTTGGAAGCCGTATTTCGTTTGGTCAGGGTGGAAGCCCCTCTGAAATTAATAGCCACAACCACTTACTTATTGTGTTCTTCTTTTCATCCAGTATTGCACCACTCCCCAAACCATGTCGCTTTTTCTTATAGAAAAGGAGCTCACAGTTTCAAGACGGGAAGTAAGAAAAAAAAGCATTAATTAGGCCATTTAAAGTGTGTTCCGTGTCTTTGTCATAGCCCTTGGACTTAAATTTGGTACAAATTTATTTAGGCAGTAAATAATTAATTATTAAGAAGACTGGCACAACGACTTTGAACTCAAATAATGTTTCTTTTTTTGGAGTGAGACTGAGCCTGAGACCATAATGTTGCTTTTTCTTTGTTTTTTTTTTTTATTTTATTGGTTCCAAGATGTTTAGGGTGGTTTGGTTGTGGTGGTTGTTGCTTTGGTATTTATGTACTAGCAGATCTAAGGGAACTTGGCATGTGAGCTCATATTTAGTATAAAGGCAGGTGGAATCGATTTTATTCTGTTTATATATTTTTTCATTCCTTAAAGCTGGATAAATAATTTAAGGTAAACACTACCCACAAAAGAAATAAAAAATGTTTAAATTCAATTTGCCCGCATAAAGGCCCGAGGGGATGGATGGATGTTGTATATTATGTTCTTCTTTTTAACAATTTTTGTTTTCTTTTTGTATTTGAAGAAGCGAAAACATTGTCTTGGTGTTGTTTTTCATGCTTATTTTTCTGTTCATCATATTATTATTTCGTGGAATGATGACAGGAAGTTTTTTTGATGTGATATTAAATGTAATTTTTACCCAAAACCATGCGGGGAAGAATATTTTATACGATGGAATTTAATTATTTAAAAAAATGCGGTTATTTCGGTTGAAAAGAATTAATATAAAATGTTATATACTGAATTTGAATGGGGAAAAATTGATAGAAAATGCAAAAGGAAATCTTTGGACAATTATAATCAAATTTATTAAATTTTCAGGACGCTAAGACTAAGTTCTGAGGATCGAATCCCAGTCTAGGGCACCTAAAAATCGAAAATATTTTTTTTTCGAGAGTACAGCCTTGAAAGGAATTGAAAGTATTTGACATATTCTCCAAGAATATTTCTTGTCATGAAAAAGTGCCTCTTAACTTAGGCGTTCAGAATCGGCAGAAAATTGTAGGTCCGCTCCATTCCTGCTGACAACATTAGCACAAATGAACGGTTGAAAGTTGTTGTCAAAAGGCCTTGGTTCTCCACGAGCTATCCCACCACCAAATGTTGTATACTTACTTGCCCGAAACTGCTAGATTCTATAACCAGTTTTATTTTTTTATATGAACTTTGACAGTCGTTTGGGCTAAAAATGATAGAAATGTGTATGATTTAAGAAGTAAACGAACAAGGTTATTATGAACCATAAATTACTCTATGGTTTCGATATTGCTCCAAGAGATCTAGATGACCCTTCACTTTATTTACAAGGCATATCGACGGCCAATGGAATAATTTTCTACCTTTTCAAATTATTTATTACAAGTTATCGTCATGATTTTATGTTTTTTTGGATTTTATTTTGTGGGTTTTTTGTAAATCATTTTATTGCGAACAATTTGGTATACCCAGTTTTTAAATTCCATCATTTTACAATAGGTTCACACCAAGAAGCCATTAATTTTTTCTTTAATTTTCATTTTAAATTAAGTTGTGTTAGTGAATAGTTGTTGAAAAATTAATTTTCAAACTCGAAATTTTTAAAAAAAAATTTTTTTTAATTAAATTGTTCGCAATAAAATGATTTACAAAAAACATCTGAAGTGTTGTTTTTTTAATAAAACTGCTAGAAAAAAAGTTATAACCTTTTAAAGTAAATTTTTTTGAAAATGTTCGTCGATTATTGGCTATATCTTTTTTATTTTCAATTTAACGACAAAAAGTCTCTTTACCAAAATTGTAGAGATTCTCTACAAAAATGGCATATAATTTTTTCTGTCACACCTATATTTCTCAAGATATTGTGAAAAGGGATTTCTTTCCCCCTTTTTTCAATATTGTTCCCAAATGGGGGGGGGGGGGGTTAAAGCCCCGAAAATCATTTCGTATACTCATTCTGATGCACCCTACACATTAAAAAAAAACCTTGTCCTATACTAAATGCGAGGTTCGGACAAAATTTTGTAACATTTCGAAGGACTATTTATAAACTGTTGAATTTTAGATACTGGTCGCTGATAGTTTTGTGTTGGATCCAATCAAACAAAAATTATTTTTCCAAACAAAATGAATCGCACAGAGAATTTCTTTTTCGAGTCTTTAAAGGGATAGCTCATAAGTTTTTGTTCGTCAATCGCCATTTTGACAACAGCATTTTATCCTCGAGAGCGACTAATCTTACAAAACTTGTTATCACTTTTTCTACAAGAAATTAAACTAGCTTCCTCTTTTTTCAATGAATAATTTTGTTTTAGTTGTAAGTATATATGTACATAATGTACATATATCTCATTAAATTTCAGAGCTAGAACGCCTAAAAGTATTTTTTTTTTAGTTTTTTAGTTTTTGCCTTTTATCTCCCTAACGGTTTTGCTACTATAAAACAAAAAACCCAAGAATAAATTTTAATTTAATTGTTAGGAGTACAATTTTGTCAATCTCAACATATTTTTAATTTAGCATACTTGGATCTTTACAGAAATATATCTACATATATCATGCAAACCATACCTGCGACGTAGGAGAAAAATATAACTGTAGAAAATTTTATCTTCTGGATCTTTGTTTTTGTGTTTCTTTTTCATAATAGCAACCGTCAGGGAGATATAAAAAAAAAACCTAAAAAAAATATAATTTAAGGCGTTTTAACTCTGACAATAAATCTTGTAAAAGAGGAAGATAACTAAATACCTAATAAAAAAGGTAAGGAGTGATAATTTGTATGTACGACGAGCCGTTCTTTGGCAGCTAACTCTCAGAACTAACAGGTGCTCCATTTTTTTTAAATTCTAAAACTACCTATCCTAAAAATTTCGAGCATAAAGTTTGATCAATAAATTTTTCCATTATAAAAAATCTGTTTAGCCTCTGCCGACTCGACTCGTATTTAGAGGCACAAGAATTCGTCCGCCGTTCTTTTGGACGAATTTTATCATCGTATATTCAAGAACATCAATTTGAATGATACAAAATTGCCAACTCATAATTTTTCAGTCGACATCCTTAACCTAAAAATTTAGAAATAAAAAATATAATTAAAAACAAATAAGCTATCAAACTCTTTTATAGTATATTTTTTTGTGAATCGTATATATCCATTTTTAGCGACTTAATTCTGTTGGTATAAGTTAAAGATTTCATCTTCAATTGAATGTATTTTCCACAATTTGTCTCAGCAATTCAACATTTAACTTTGCCACTAGATTGCATCTTCAAGCCTTTTCTTCAATTATACAATTTCAAAAATTACTATTATACTCAATTCAAATGTTTTCTACTCAATTACTTAACAGAAAATAAAAAAAAAACTGTTGTTTACCCATCAAAAGGAATGGAAAAACTTTCTTTACCAATTAAACTTACAAAATCCCATCATCGCATCCCCTTAATTACCTTACTGCATGCATATAGTCAAAACCAAACTAGAGGAAGCTAAAGGCATCATACCTACATATATATACCTACTTAGTCGTTCTTGTGAGTGCGTTTATAGCAAGGCCAAGTAGCTATAGTCCTGTCAATTTGTTTTTACACAGCAAATCTAATTACTTCCAAGCGGTGGATTCATAATAATAAGGTAAATAATGCAGTACACTTTAACCCCGTCCGACAGAGAAGCAAGTATGGGTATGGAATGCGATACGACCGGGTACACAAATAAAGCTTTTTTCCTTACATTCCTCAAATGTTGTGTGTGTGTGTATGTGTGTACGTACCTATTTCAAGGAGGCGACGTTCTGGTGTAATCTTCATCTCAGTTGTGGGGCAGAAGTTAATCGTTGTTTTCCTGGATGAAGTCATAATCTTTTACATAGTGACTCAGCATCTATAAAGCCTTCTGTGGTGCTCCTTGTGTGGTTCCTTTTTCTTTTATTTTTTTTTCTCTTGATTGTGATTAAAATCTCCGCAAAGTCAACATAAACAGAACGCGATTCCCCACTAGGCACTTCCATCGTTTAAAGAAAAAGAAAAATGGATTCAAATAAAAAAGTCTATAGAGATACCCAATGCATGATGAGACAGAAGTGCCTTATGGCATTAATTCCAGAGCATGAGCTCGTTCGGTGTGCAAAAGAGTGTTTTTTTTTTTTAGATATACCGAATCCACATGGAAGATGTCTTTATATCCCCACTTACTCATGCGTGGCTCCAAAGTGGTGGCTACGATGCAGATGCTTGTAGAAATGTTGAGGTCAGTGATTCAGTTTGTATACTGCGAATCGAACAAAATACCCAGAACCAGAACTATAAGTAGTAAAAATGGTGATTCCAGTTGATACTTCTTATGTGGAAGGCCTGGCGGCGAGGGATAGGTCAAGATGAAACAGGGTTTCAAATGTCAGAAAACTTTCGAATTCATGAGGAAAAGACGGCCCATTTGAGAAAGAGTGTGACTTAGTTGGCGAATCAAGTGAAAACCTCAATGAACTTGCGGTGTGAAACTAGGCGCCGCTTAAGACCGAGCTCGCTGGAGACCCATATTTGTCGTGTCCCAACGCCTACTGAATTATAAACTTCTCTCAACTATTCCTGTGTGTATTTAAATAGTTAGTAGGAATGAAGTGGACCAATAATTTTTTTTTTTCCGAAAACGAATGGCTAAGATGAGAAGCACTTTATATTTGCAGGAGGTACCAACTCTGGTTAGTTTGTCACTTCTTCTCAAGAGACACTACCCCTAAAAGAAAACATTTAACGCACAGTAGGCCCCGGTGTGATATTAATCCAACGTCCTATAGGTACCATTACGCCTAAGAGTACCTACCTACCTATGATTAAATTATATTCAAATCCTCCATGAACTAAATTGCTTAGTGAATTTTGTTCTAAAAAAATTTAAATCTTAAAGACTACATCCAGTGACTGGTCCTGACATTCAATTTAATAGCTACAATAAAAAAAATCCTCCTTTGCATCTCTCCATTTTGCATCTAAAACAGGAACTAAACAAATTGAGATAGTTAGGAGTAATTTCAAAGCAACATAGTGTTCGTTTTGCGCAAAAGCATCTCAACTAATTTTTTTTCGTCTGTCTCCATAGAAATGAAGTTTCATTAGTGATGTCTGCCACTACTGCTGTTGCAATTTGCATTGCAGACTTTCTCCTCTTTACTTACTGTTTGTTTGTATGTATGTACAACATATAGTTTGTCCTTTATGCTTTAAATTGTTTTTTCTTTTTTTTTTCTTGAAAATAAATAAAATAATGAAACCATGAACATTCTACTCCATCGGGATTTTTTGTTTGGCCTTGAATCTTCTCCCTTTTTCCCAAAGAGAGATATAATAAAAGGTTTGCTAAAACGAAATAAATAGGTTCTCAAGAGACAAATATGATGTGTGTGTGTAGGTTGTTCATAGAATTTCATGTTCATGAAGTAGATACCTTACCTACCTTTAGGCTTTGTACATATTATTCCGTAGAGAGAGATAATATTATTAGCTAGGCACGTTAACTTCAAGGTGAAAGTTTAAACACAAAACAAAAATAAAAAAAAAGCAACAAATGAAATGAAATTATTAGTTAAGGGAGTGTGGGCTTTAAAATATAAATTTGTTTGATCATCAAAGCCAAAGGGCCTCCAAAGAGATGAAAAAAAATAAGTTTGTTTTGCCCAGGTACCTACTAAATGTTAATTGTGTATATTAGCTTAACGAGTTTTGAAAACATTTTTTTTTTAAAGAGGAAGGTGTGGGATTAAAATTTATTTTATTTTATTTTAAATTGAAGAAGATGTGGGAAGACAGAAATATATACCTTCATTATATTTATTAAGCTTTGCCTGATATTGATACTCATGATAAGAGCAAATCGAGTTTTTAATGCAAAATCGAATAAGACATTTTGAAAGCTTCCGCATGCCAAAGGAATCAAAAAACGGTGGTGTTATAAAAAAATTATTTATTTCGAATTAAGTTGAAATCTTAACACATTTTAGACATTTCCACCATCCAATCCCATTTATGTTTTTAAGTTACAATTAAAAATAGTTCTAAATGAATCACCCGATATTTGTTTGCTTATATGAATTGGTAGAACAAATATCAGGTGATTCATTTAGAACTTATTTTTTAATTGTAATTAACAAACATATAAAATGGAATTTGATGATGAAATCTTTATTATGACCCGATGGCCGAAGGAACAATCTGTGGGATTTACTTTTTCACGATTTAGATATGGTCCATTCGGAAGGTGCAATTTTTGATCACTCTTCATTGCGACCCGTATCTGCCTAATTATGCGAGTAATGATGGCATCCAAGTCCTGAATCGTAGCTGGGTTATTGACAAAAACTGTCAATGACTCCATAACCCAAAGTTGTGATATCACATGTGGACAGTTGATAGGTTCAAAACGCGAAATTAGCTGCTTACCAAAAATAGAGGTTTGGTTTTCAAATTGACTATTTTTTAGTGACATTAAACTTGACAGTTGACAAATTATTTGTGCTTAATATATTTTGTCAGTTCACTTAAAGATTTAAGCTAAGCTTGGTCAAAAATTGGACATCCCAATTGCGCTACATGCGAGGCGGTCGAAGCGTTCATTGCCCCGAAATAATTTTTAAAGACTTATGAATATACATAGCAGAAAATTGTATGATTTTCAACAGAGTACCAATGCAAAATCACAGGTGTTTTTGCAGTACCAATGCAAAATCACAGGTGTTTTTGTGTAGTCTTGATTTAACTTATACGCGCCCAATCCTCTCGTTTTATCTCATGCGTATCACCTTCACTGAAAATGAAAGTGTTGACTTAGTTCTTGTTTCCACCATATTTTTTCCGCACTTCGGCACAAATTTTTAAACGTCAAAAATTAAAAACACTTAAGATGTTTTGGAAACATTCCTTAAACAGAGAATTTTTTCATAAAATCCATCGAAAACATTTTCAATAATAAATAAACGGTCGGTTTAAAAAATCCTGGTCACACTAAAAATTTAAATGGGTGAGGGAATTACCAAAAAAACTTTCTAGATCAACTATTTTCGTCTTCTCTAGTCTCTTACTCTTTTGATTTAACAATTAGTGCGGCATTGCTTTAAAAAAAAGTGTTAAAATAGTGATATTTCAGAAACTTTAAAATTAATTGATCACTTAAAGCGTTTTTTCATTTGGACGAAACGGTTCCAACTTCATAATCTAAAAGTAAAATAAACATATTCATAACATCCCTTAGACTTTTGATTTTATGACCAACAAAATGTCAGCTTCAAGGGCATGTTTTTTTTCAACCAATTCAATTTTATCTTCTATGAGTTCAAAAAGTTGCAGTTTTTATTTTACATATTATAGTTTCGTTTAACAAATAAATTTTTAAGAATCAATATCCTGCTAATTTTTGATATTTGGTTCAGCCTTATTGTGAGTTTCACCCGAACAACATTCTACCCGGAAAATTTGACATTTCATTTTTGTCTATTGTGAGTTTCACCCGAAATTTTGTGTTCGAAAATTTTCCCTTATTGTGAACATTCATTTCGGTCGGAGTGTCATGCCATTGACAGCCTTAATTTTTACTTATTTTTAGTAATCGAATGAAATTTCGTTCACAATAGCTTTTCAATTTCCGGGCAAACAAAAAATTTTAAGGTGAATTATTTTTCGGTTGAAATTCACAATAAGGTTTGTGGCTGAATTTGTTTGACCACATTTTTTAAATATATTCAACTATAGCACTGAAACTTTGCATTTATATATACCAATACCACAAACATTACTTTCACTGTATCTTTATCAATTGAAGAAGTATTGTAAATTTCCGAGGTTTAGGTCATATTATGACTTACAAATTAAAATGAATTTTAAGAAGGTTTTTTTTAATAATACAAATTATATATACTATCTACTGAATGAATTTTGTTTGTTTAATTATAAAAAAAATACATAAAACCTTTGCCCTTTTGATGTTTCTTTTGTCATACGCTACAGAATAGAAATAATAATTTTTCAATATTTTTTTCCGTAAAGTATTAATCTCAAAAAGTTGAAATTAGCATTTCCGAAATTAAATTATCTATCTGTAATAAAAATACCAATAAAAAGCGAAAGTAGTCAGTAACTTAGCATTCTTCTTTAAATTATAAACTTCCTATTTCATCTTTACCTACCTACTACAAATCGTTTTTTTTTTTAAGATTTTTAACATCCAAACATCTTCATCATAACCACGTCTTCTTTCAGCAATTATTTTGCAATCAAATCTATTTTATGGTTGTTTTCATTGTGCGTTAATACTTTTACAAAAATAAAAAATGAATTCTCCAAATTTGGTCAGTAAACCAAAATTCATATAGCAGCCTTACCTATACTCCTCTCCCACGAACATTTTTGATGCCGCAATAAATGCTGCAATAACATGATTTTTTTTATATTAAAAATTATAGCTACTATGAAATTCAACATTAAACTTGAAATTGAAAGATGTCTGCATCATAAATTTGAGACAGAACAAAAAAGAGAGTTCCTAAATGTATAGCATTAGGGGCATAAAACAAACAAAAAAAAAAGAAGAAAGAAAAAAAAAAGGACCAGGAACTGTGACTCTTCATCTAGATTAACTGAAGTGACATTATGTTGTGCTAATGTTCTGCTGCATTGAATTTATGGATGTTAAGGTTTTTTTTGTTTGATACTTCGTATGACATATAAGACATTTTGATTTATTCTTTTGATTCTTTTTCATCTTGAAAAAAAAACCTCAGCTTTTTCATGGTGACCGTATTTTTTTTCAAAAAAAGATAAATAATAAATAACATTTTTGAAGTCAGCTTTCTAAAATCGAAAAGGATAGTCTACTTATTGTTAAGCACTATTCCACTATATAGTATCGGATATTTTTATTCGTTTTTCTTTCGGTAATTGAATTTCGCCCGAATTTCATCAACGGAGGATTTTTTTCAAAGATCCTTTTTTATCAGCACTATACTAGGTGTGTTTTCTTCATTGCTATATACCCAGCGCAGGAAACAAAAACAATTTGATTGGTGGCGAAAAAGAAGTCAGAAAAAAAAAAAAAAGATGGCTGTGCTGGCGATAGAACTTTGAATTATTGAAATAAACGTATAGAGCGAGTAATCGTTTTATCCAGACTTGTGCTGCGCTGGCTATGCAGCAATGAATAAAACACACCTACTTTGAGAAAATTTCCGCCATATACGATAGATAGATATCTCTTTTATTCGTTTATTTAACATATTTTCATAAAAAAAAATATGTTTAATATTAAAAGTTGGTATGGTCACCATAGCTTTATCCGTTTTTTTTCAGAGCTTTCGTTAAATGTCTGAGAAGTTTATTTGCATTAGCGATGATTTTTTTTTGTTGTTTCCTTAATCACTCTTCCAAAAGATTGAAGTGACTTCCGTTTTGATTTATTGTATATCGACAATTTCAAAATAATTTGTTTTTCGAGAATATAAAAAAAAAACAAATGATTTACAATCGACAAAAGATTAATTTGGTTTTAAGGACTGAGTGTCGAATCAAACTCTTCACTCCTGCACCAGATGGTTTTACTCAATTCATTTTATTTTGTAATTTTACAATCCAAAGCAAATGGCGGCAAATCCTTTCATCTACCAAAAGACCAACAGAAAAAAAAACACCATTGCGCACCGATTACGCAAAAATGCATTTTGACGTTTAACGAGCCCTCGTTTGGCCTAAATTTTCATTTCTTAACATGTGGTCGGATATGTTTTCTCGTGTATTTTCTCCTCTCCTCATGTGGCATAAAGTGAGTGATGCTTTAAATTTGTAGGTGCCTACGTATTTTTTTTTTAATATTCTGCCAAAAGATTCTACAGTCCTATATCGTTAAATTGTATGGGATGTGCTAAAAAGAGTTTGCCATCCATGTAATTTTGTACTATATACTTTTGATGATTTTCCAGTGGTCTTTTTGAAAAAAAAACCAACGAACTGTAGAGGAGTAAGACCGCTGAGATTGTAGCCCTAGCAATAACACTCATTAAAAATTGTGGGTGTTTTATATCTTAGCTCTTTAAAATATTTTGAGACTTTTCAAAACTGCTTAATGGGAAAGATGGAAAAATGAGAGTTCCTTGAGTTTTGTATATATGTTCATATATAGAGTGATAGCTATTTTAAGAACAGAATATAATCGCACTTGTGCACACATGTGTGCTTAAGTTAAAAATGAGAGTTCTTGTAAAGCATTTCATATATATGTTTAAGATAATCTTCTTAACCTCATTTGAATTATGTTTCCAGTTAAGATACGTTAATCCTGACCTAAATTTCTGTTTTAAATATATGTATACCTATATGATGTCACGAGGATTGTTGTTAAATGCTTGAGAAATGTAACAGAAATTAAAGATGTGTGTAATTTTAATGATTGTATTATAAAAAATAAAAAAAAAAAAGTCTATAGGTATGAATATTGTACGAGTATAATTTATTATGTAGGTACCTAAACTAATTGCGTAAGTATTTTTAAGAACATAATCTTGGGAACATTATTTGACAATTAAGAGCTAAATTTATTTCGTCCTTGAAATAAAATGAAAGCTTTAAATTGTAAATGAACTTGAAAAAGAATTTATAAATTTAGGAGATTTTTTTTCTCTGTCAGAACCTGGATATTTTTTTTATTGTGAGGTTATTTTGCTTCAGTGTTTTCATTTTTTAAATAAAAAGAATCTACACCTACCTGCTTCTGAATTCAGTGTATATTTATTTGCCTTGTCATTGTTTTAGAAGAGGATTTTCAAAAGCTTCATACAAATATAATTATAATTTTAAAATGTTTGTATTCCTCAAACAATAAACTTTTCAACTTTTCAATTATTTACCCAATTATTCAATGGTTTGTATTGCATTTGAAAAATATCTTCCAATTGCTTTCAATAATAATTTAAAATTTTTTTTTTCTCATTCAATCATTGTTAAAAAGTAAATACGAAATGAACTTACATATAAAAATGCAAAAAAAAAACTGAACAAATAAGTCCTCAACCTACTTGCATTCTCTATACAAGCAAAAGCATTGAACATTTTTAAATGAAAACTCCACATATTTAAGCAGTGATGTATTTGAATTTAAGCAAAATAGACAAATGTTTAAGGTTTTGAATTATTAAGGGCCCATTCTTTTGTTCTATAAATATAAATATAAATCGAAATAATAGGAATCCACATTTGACGGTCAATTAAATTCTAGCTGAGCAGTTACTTATTGCCGTATTATTCACTCAGTTAATCCAGATTTAAATCCGGCTGTATTGTTTTTTTTTGTTTCTTATTAAAATTTATTTAAAAATTAAAAATTAATGGAAGATTTAAATTTTCCTCCGTTTGTGTAGTTAAATGTTGGCAACCTTAAAAAAAAAATAATTTGGCACTGTCAGGGTTAGTAAAAATGGTAAAAATTGTTCAACAATGGATCTGTTCCTTTACTTCCCAAAACTCCCAATTTTGACCAATTCTAATCCAATTTTAATTTTTATTTGGACTTGGGGCTAAAATGGGTAGAAAGCAGCAGTTTTGGGAAGTAAAGAAACATAATAATTATTTTCGTTTACTTCCTAAAATTGAAAATTTTTTCCAATTTTAGTACTATTTTATTTTGTTTATGGGCCTTGTGAATAAAAAAAAAGCTAAAGCTAAAACTTGGATTTTTAAGTAAAAGCTTGATTTTTGGTGAATAAAAATAAGCTTAAGCTAGCTAGTTAAAGATGTTTTCTAGTCATAGCTATTTTAAAATAGCCAATGCTAAATTCATTTAGTTTTAGCTTGTTTTCCCAGCCTAAGCTTCAATTTGTGTGAATAAAAATAGCTTTAACTAGAATATTAAAGTTAAAGCTACAAAAATTTCAAGATTTTTTCTCCCTGTCTAGAAAGCTTTGACTCGGTCTTATTTTCGGTATTCTCTTAAGTTATATAGTGCGATTATGGTAAGAAAACTTGGAAGTAAGTTATGAGGATTTTCATAGTTTCTTTAGCACATTGCATTTGCTTTCTGGTTACTTTATAGAAGACTCAACGGATCGCAGAGGTTCACTGACCTCTGAGCAGAGAATACAGATATTTTTAAGATATCTAAGTGAACCTGGATTTTAGTATGGTGTAGGACAAGATCTCGTAGTTGAATGCTCTTCTGTATGTAAGACTGTTAACTATTGTCGTTGCAGCATGAATTAAATGTATGATTCAATCGCACTAACTTGCTATTGCTGTAAGGTAGCTAGGCATTGTAGGTATACATATGTAAGCCATTAAAATTATGTAGTAGGTAAAAATTGTGCGTGCTGTTAATTAAATAAGGGCCAGTTTCACAGTGAAGTAAGTGTCACTTAAGTGCCAAATATGGAAAACTAATTCCCAATTTCACAGTGTAAACTTATCGGAATAAGTGACACTTAAGTCTCCCATGTTGGCCACTTAAGTTCCACTTACTCAGGTAGTAAAACTGCGGCTTAAGTGCCAAAATGGGAAAATTAAGTGCCACTTATTTTGTTAAGTGTGCACTGTGAAACTGGCCCTAAATGTTAGAAGAGTAACTCAAAAATAAGACAATTTTCTTTATACTTTTTAAAATATCAAAACTTTTTTATTGGAGCTACCCCACCTATGTACAAATTTGAAACCAATTGGTCCACAGTGAACGTATATAGACGCAGAAACTGACAGACGATATGATAAAAACATTTTTTATCCAAAATCAAAACTTGCCCTATAGAATAGATAGTGGCAAAACAAAGTCCAAAACAACCTTCCTTTCGGTCTATATATGAACAGTTCTAGCTAAAGCTACCTAGTCGAAACATGTGAATAAAAAACAAACTGCTTAAATTGCGAAGCTTAAACTAGAATTTTCTAGCACAAGCTATTTAGCGTTATCATTTTTTTATTCACATAAAACAAAGCTTAAGCTAGAACTGTCTAGCTTTAGCTGCTAGTAAAAGCTATGACTTGTTGGCTTTAGCTTCCTCCAAAAAAAGCTTTAACTTTTTTTTTATTCACAAGACCCAATATAAACTTTGACATAAATTGGGAAGTAAACGAACAGAGGTAATATTCAAATACAATGGAAACACATTTCTCTTCTGTAATACTCCATTTTTACTAAACCTTAACTGTCAGCTGTTAAATTGTTGTTTTTTTTAGGGTTGCCAACACTTAACTACTTAAATGGCGGCAAATTAAAATATTTTGTAAATTTTCCGACACCATTTATATCAGAAAACAGAAGGCCCTTGCAATTAACATTGAACCTGGCATCACCATACATCCAAGTCTGGTCCTGTTCATATGCGAACAGCAAACCAACAAATTTAATTGAATGAACAAAATGGTACAAAAAGTTTAATTTCATAAAAAAAGGAATAATAACGCATTTATAATGAAAACAAAATCTTCAACTTTTCTGAGCGGATAAAAAGCATGAGAAAACTTTTTAATAAGCAGCTTTTCAAGAGGTTTCCTCGATTCTCAAGCGAAACTTACTTCAAAAGAGCTTAAATAAAAGCCAGAAAATATTTGTAAGGGACTGCGATTGAAACGAAAATATAAAAATTTTATTTTTATTATAAAAAAAAAATAAAAACGAAGGAGTGCTGCCACATTCAATTCATATTGTAGATCTTCATGCTAGTCTTTCACTTCAGCCTCTCATTTTGGTTCATTGGGTTTTCCATGCATTCATCTTTCTATATACACAAAAGTTAAATTATGTTAAGTTGAAGGCATACCTCGGGTTACCAAAGTAGAAATACCTCAATCTCATGCCATGACGTGTGGAACTAATAATAATAAAAGAAGCAGCAGCAAGCACAACACTATACCTATAGCCCCACAGTCAGGGTTTTGCTGTTACTCGTACAAGGAAGCTAGACTTGGATTTAATGTTTGTTGGACCGTGAGTATGTGGAACACACCGGAAAGATTTCATATTTTATTTTATTTACTTTATACTTTTTTTTTATTTTTGGCTATAAGAGGCTTTGAATTGGAGACTCTCTGGCTGGCATGCAATTTTGCGATAGAGAGTCTATTCTTTTTTTTTTTTTTATTTATGGAAAATTTTAATCCGATTTTGCAGATGATGGAGCGCACTGGAAAAGGGTGTTGGATTCTTTGTGTTCAAATGTATAGGGAGCTTTTTGGGTCATATCAGTTTGTGTTTGTATAGTATGTCTGGAACAAAAGTTTTTAAATGAATGTGACAGACTTTGAAATTGAAATTTTGTCTTTGGAAGTTAAGTAAATTTTAATGGTTGATGCTTAGGAAAATTGATTTCTTGTCAAGAAAATTGTTTCTTAAAAGTCTCATCACATCAAAGAAAGATTTGAAATGTCTGATAACTTTGACAAAAAAAAAACACATTACAAAATCGCACACTATTTGAACTATATAGATTTTATTTCATTGAATTTTATTTAATGAGTTGAATTTTAAAGATCAAAAGAAGACATTTCGTAATAAAAGAAAAAGGTCAGGTGGGAAAGGTATAGGTATTATCTGTGTTGGATCCAGGATTCGTCAAGGGGAGTCCAACTGCGCCGGTGTAAAAATGTCTGGTTGCATGAAGGGGTTACAGAACGTAAGAATACCTAGTACTAGATAACAACCGTTATTATTGTGCCACCAAAATCATTATATTCATCCACCCTTTGAGAAAAGCTAAATTTCAAAATCAAGAACGAAATAATGTTCCCTACACTATCTAATCTAATTCTAATCTATAATAATAACTGTACATCAAAGCCTTATTTCCTAAAACCCATACACCTGTATATAAATTATATTTAACAATTTTGTGTTTTTATTAATTTTCAGGTCCTCCGAAACAAATCAAACATCCCATCATCAAAATCAAATTAAATCAAGCCATCGACGTATTCCATTTTGTGGATTAGATTCCGTTAAAGGAAATGACAATAATGGTTTACTGAATGGCACCGGTAGTAATTTGATAATCAACAACAATAACAACAACAACAATAATAATATCAACAACATACACAACAACAACAATAACAATAATAATGGTGGTGGCGGTGTTGGAATTGGAAATGGTGCTGGTGCTGGCAATAATATTAATACAAATGGTGGCAGTGGCAGTGGCAATACCAATATCAGTTGTAGTAGTTTTGGCAATGGTGGTAGTATTACCAATCCACCGTTATCCAGTTATAATATGAGCTCTACCGAACAATTTCATTCGCTTGAAGGTAATGATAGCAGTTGCTGTGGTGATGGACAATTTGAGGATGACTTACAGGCGCTTCTGCCAAATTGCCGGCAGCTTTCAAGGGATGAAATCAGTCAGGTGAGTCATTTTAATTTAATGTGAATGTATAGAGATGTAGACTGATGTAATATACTTTATTATGTATACCTTAAGTATAGAAATGAGAATCCTCTTTTCCATCAGACGTATAGAAATTTCTTTGATCCTTTTTTTTCTATTTAAAAAGGACATTTTCACACTCGCATATGTCTTATTTTGCTGAAAAACTTCAACAGGAGTGTAAAGATATAAGAAATGTTTTTTATAGACACCTGCTGTATAAAGTTATTTAAGATAATATTTTTATTTATGAAAATCCTTATAAAAAAGTAAATATTTACATATACACAAGGACTTCTAAATCACTGGCATCAAGGCTGTGTTGTGTCCCAAATTAATTAAACGGAAGCCACAGAATCTGTCCGCAATGATCTATATGCTTACCGGAACATCTTCAATTTAACTAAACAAACATCAAACGCAAAGAACCCCCCAATCATTAGAATGATATTTGTGGAAATTGTATTCAATGGTTTAAAGGGGTGTCTTCTATCCGAAAAGGATAGATTTCTAATATTTAAACACTGAAAATAGAAGAATAAATAAACAAAAATGAAAACTTCCTTTTTAGCTTTTGAAAATGTACATACATACATAGATATTTTGGGAGGCGAATTCGATTCGCTTTTGTTTCAATTTGTTACCGTGTCTTTCGTTAACCTTAGCTATAGATGTATTACTGTAGGGTGCAACAAAATTTTGTTTAAATCAATTTATTTTTAACAGAATTTCGAAAAAATTGTTGCAATGTCTTAGATTTGAACAAACAGGAAAAGGAATTGTTAAATCAATAGAAAATATAGGGCGTTTGTTTTTGTGGTTTTGACAGGAGGCCTTATTCACGTTGAAAAACCTTGACAAAAAAAAACTAGAATCTGTTACTTCATGTAAATTCTAATTAAATCTGATGTATTTCATTTTTCTCGCTAAATTGTTCGTCTAATTTCATTTCTTTCCTTTTTTCACTGAAAAATGTCAATAATTTTGCATCAACTTTCATCCGCTGTCTAATTTCACTTTTTAAAACAAATAAAAATGGATGCACCTTTGATTTTGACAATTTGAATTATAATTGCGAAATTTTCGAAAACGTAAACATTTAATGAACACACCCAATCTATTCAAAGAGGAAGCCATTAAAACTTTCAAAATTTGATTTATACATACATACATACATTTATACAAGAGAAACTGAAATAGTAAAAAAGCGATAAACTTTCAAATCAAGTTCAAAAGTAAATGAGCTGTCAAAAGAAATTAGCAAATTTGAAAATAAATTAAATTGAAAATCCATTTCAATTCGATTTCTGTCAAAATGCAGAAAATGGGTGCAAGATTCACATTAAAAACTTTTTAGTGAATTTGGAACCAGTGAAGCCGTTAAAGAGAAATTCAAAAATCAAACAAATGGTTGTAGTTGAAGGTAGGACTGACAACAAGACGAAGAGTATCGGTCTCATTTCGATTCTAAAAATTATTCAAAAGAATAAAAATAAAAAAGATAACAGTTTAAATTAAAAAGCAGAAGAAAGACAAAATTATCTGTCGGATTAAAAATGAATTTAACAATAAAATTATTTAAAGTACGTATACGCCCCGTAGTACCAAGTATCGACAGTCATTCAGTTTCAGTTTATTAAAGCTTATACAAGTTGTACATTATCTTTTATAGTACACAAATTTTAAATAATACATTTTAGTGAAAGAAAAAAAGATATACAAAATTAGTAAAATTGGACTTTGATTTTGTAGAAACAAATCCGATAAATCAAAATTGATTTCGTCAAAAAATTCCAACAATTCTAAATTTCTGTGGAAAGCTTGTTTTGGCGTCTTCAACACAAAATTAATTTCGAAATAAGATCCGACAAATCTCAATTTCGGTGGAGAGCTTTGTTTTGACATCTTCAACACATTCTAAAAACGACCCTTAATGCGAATCACTACTTTTGGTTTTGAGGAGTGAGTCAAAATATCTCGAAAAACTATGAATTTTGGAGAAATGTCGAGCTAAAAAATTAAATTGATAAAATTCTTCAAAAAAAAAAGAAGGAATTTTGATACGGATAGCATTACAAATTCAAGAACATTTTTAACAAAAATCTTAAATTTTCCACAGCACTGTTTGTTTCTATAGATTGCCCCAAACAAGGGTGCGCGCCAATACAGACATTCTATATATGCAAATCCCTTAAAGGGATGCATTTTGTCGAAAATTACCTTGTCGAAAGCACACACTCTGACGTAGATAAATATATGGTAGATATACCTCATTCTGGGACAAATAAAAATTATACAAAGTAGCTTCTCTTTTATAGCGGTGCGACGGGTGGTGGCGCGCGGTGGTCCTCAAGGAATATTGTCTTTCACCGGGGATGTATATCACAGTTATAGGGCGACGAACATGGCTTCAGGGTGCTGCTCTTGACAAAGCAACAAATAAAAATAATGGGATGGAAAATGCAAATACAACGGAACAGAGATTTTTAGAAAGGATGTACGTACATATAATAGGAGTATGCTTCACAGCAACAAAAAGAAAGTAGTAAATCTCTTCCGAGTTCCGAACTTTTTTGTTGGCTTTGCCTGATAGACTAAGCTATTCCCAAAAAAATTTATACAGTAGGAAAACAACAACTGACAGACAGTTGAGACTTTGTTGAGACTAGATATACTCGTATATGTACATATGTATCTTTTGTGTGTCTGGTTTGAGATGTGAATTTTTTTTGTTTGTTTCTTAAACTTAAAATGTTAAATAGTGATGCATTTTTTTGTTAGTGTGAGAGAAAGGCAATAAAATAGACGGGTGTTGAAACGCCTAGAGACATTTAAAATGTGCAATAAAAATTGGCTGCCGATAACGTTGCCGCTCCACAATGTGCTCCACTGAGAGATCCCTTTGTAACGAAAGTTACAGAGTATTTGGTGAATGTCGGTATTGGAAATTCAGCATAAAGATTGATTGGTTTGAAAAAAAAAACCAATTTCAAATCAAACGGGTTTTTATGGAGTATTTTGAATTCCTTCAGGACATACATATGTGTACTTTTTTTTAAAGTTTTCTGAAACAGATCTCTCTTTTATCCAAAATTCGTGAAATATTTCTGGGAAATTCGCAATTTTTTGACGAAGCTAAGGAATATATCTAAGCATATATGTACATATGTAGGTAATTGTGAAACGAAAAAAAGTTTAGTTTGTTAAATGTATATGTAAATTAACTTTTTCTAAAAAAAGACCTAAGTATATTGTAAATGATGAAAATGAATAAATTTAAATTGAATTTGAATTAATAAGTGTTTTTGAGAAGTAAAATATGTGTCTCACTTTTCTAAATAGTTTTCGGGGTTATATAAAAGAGCTCTTTAACTTGTTCACTTTATGATCAATAATTTCTGTTTTGATTTTTCTATGTTTAACTATCAATCTACCAACTGGCCAATAAGTGGTTAGGTTCTTTCTCTACTATATGTACGGGTTTATGTCTGCACGATACACCAACGATTTTGAAGGATTTCTGGGTTGGTACGATTTCAGCGTTTAAAATATTAACGAAGCATATAATCCTAGAAATTTTGCTCCAACGATATATAAATCAAACATCTACTTTATGAAAATATTGATTATATTGATACAAACTTCATATAAACTACCTTGGGGTAGCATCCACCGTTTAAAATTTACATATGCGAATAACCAATATTTTTGACATTTGACCTTGAATAACTTTTTTAACAGATGTCGGATTTATGGGGAATTTTAACAGTGCTTTTTTTAATGGTGAATCAAAGGTCTGTACCAATGTTTACCTCTATGTGAGTTTTGTTAAGGAGATAGTCTATTTTGACTGGACTATAAGTAGATAAGTATTAGGAGATGAATAAGACTAATACCGAAATTTTCCTTTTTCACGATGGCCATTACGCGTGGGTTAAAAATTAATCTCTCCTCAAAGTTGATACCCAGGTATACATATTTTATTTTTTTCTTGTTGTCAGTTGCAATCCATCGGGCAGATAAATGATGATGCTTGGATAGCTCGCAGCTGAGCGCGTATTTCATCGTCCTGAGGGTTTTCTGAAGAAGGCCTAAAATTTGCCAGAATAGGGAAATTCAATTAATAAGTTCAAGTAACCTCGCTCCACTAAAACAGAAGTAGTTTTCTAATTTTCTTTACCTTCGTTATAAGAATAAAGAATATTCATTGCGTTGTTGGGAAGAGGTCGATCAGTTGTGTAAATGTCGTCTAAATAAATACGGTCCTAGAACAATTTCGCTTCAAGAATGACGAACATAATAGTTTTGTGTGGTAACGTGAAATTTCTTGCAAAATTGCACAAATTGTCTCAAATTCATGTTTGTTAACTCCAAAAATTGCAACTAGAGAGCACAACGAGAAAGCAAATAATTTCCCCTCCATTACAAATTTTTGCTACGTAAATTTCTGTGTACATATGGAGTATAAAAACTGTCAAATACACACCTCACTTGATGTCGGCTGGGAATTTACAAAATATTCATTCAGATTGTCTTCACATTCACTTGATGAAGATTCAGATAATTCCATCAAAACCGACGCGACGTTTAATTTTCGTTCAACATTTTTCAGTATAAAAAATCATTTTAAAATTTAAAAATTACAAGATTGAAAATAATTTGCCTTCGTTTAACTTTTCTTCAATACAAAATTGACATTTTTGCAAAAAGTGGTTTAGTGCGTTTGATAACTTTCTGACAAGTTTTCCCCTCTCTGAGAGTATTTTCTCCTTCTTTCAAAGTTTGGCAGGTTTTACACCTTTTTATTAAAAAAAGGTAACAAACATGGCAATATATTTTTAATACAAATTCTATATCCCGCACCCTTTGAATGAAAGTGCCCTAACTCAAAATTTCTGTAACTTCTTATTTTTCAATAAACTGACCTTAAAAAGCAAAATTAACTCTAAAACTAGGTTGTAAAAAAGATGCCGAATTTTTTAGTTAGGTCACTTTCATTCTAAGCGTGCGATATGTACATTGTACATACTACTGAAATAATTAATCAGCCAAGTAGCAGACTTAGCACTATTTAATTGGATTTGTTGAATTATTGATTCAAAATATACTTCATACTTGCGCCTTTCAAGTAGATATACAATTATCTTCATCAGTAGGCTTACGTTCTATTTATATTTTCTTGCATACTTTGAGGGAAACCGGAAAACGAATAATACTTCGTACGAAAACAAAGTGAGACGCTTCGTTATAATAATTAAATTTAGGTAGGACTTTACTTTTAACTTGCATATTCCACTGAAATTTTACAAAAAGGGATTTTCGCCATATCTCTTGAATCACAATTCTCATAAACAAATTTTTTATTGAAAACATTCGTATATTTTTAGTTATAACTTTTTTATTTTATATTTCTCAGTAAAAGTTTATTTACCAAAATTGTATAGAGAATTAAATTTTCTACTAAAATGTGGTGAGATTTTGTTTGTAGAACTTATAGTTCTCTATAGATTTCACGAAAACTCTTTTACACCCCTCGATAAAAGGTTTTTCGGGTTTGAAAACCTTAAAAAAAAAAGTATAACATGACTTGCTTAGTGTTGTCATTTATCGTTATTTGTCTCTCTGGAAAATAAAACCCCACTCTCATACGATTTTCTTTCTTGTGTTGACCCAACCTATACATGCGGTTTAAATTTCAAAACTAATTATTAGTTTAAAAAGTTTTTCAAACTTTGCGTATTGAAACTCTTCAATTTTAATTCATATATCCCTTAATTATAGTAAATATAAGATCTCATGTTAAATACCTCCTAACAATTTAAAAAACCAAACTATTTTAATTAAGCTAACGTCTATTGTCCTCCAATTTCCTAACACTTTTTCCATAGCGATAAGCTCACTGGCATTGTAAGTTTCAAATTTCCTTCTAATTAACTCGGATCCGTTTTAATCGTTAACAAACAGTAGCAATTTATTTGACAGACCCCTTTTTTAATCGATAAATCTACCCCCCATCTTCATCTAACAGTGCCAATATACATATTTAAATAGGACTATAATGTACATATATGTATATTGAAAACATACATATACATTTCTCTGCAATTAATCACTGGCAACGTGAGATACACATCCTATACTCGTATAAGGATGTAATGCACCCGTTCACAATTGACAAATCAATTTACCATAATTAGATATTCAAACAAAATGTTGAATTGCAGCATTTGCATTGTAAAACCCGGCATTAAGTCGTTTTTGAAGTTCTCTTTCCTTTAGATAATAAAATGGTATCATCGCCTCTGTCTGACGACGACGATGATGGTGGCGTCATTCAGTTGTTGGCTCCCCGCCTCCAGATTCTCTTCTAGGAAAATTTGAATAAGTAATTTCTGTACTGCCAGAAGGGTTGAATTGAAATCGTGCAGTGATATGGTAATGGTTACCATGACTACGTTTAAGTTTAACTCCAGACCAAGCCAAACCAGCAAAGTATTCCAAAAACGTTCTATGAGGTTAGCCTGAAATTAAGAAATTATTGGACGTTTATAGTTAGATGTATATACATACATATGTATACCTACGGGTGTTTGTACATAATATTCTCTATACTGTGTAGTAGATTAAGAAGAACTTATTTAGAGAAGACAAGAAAGATGAAGAGTTCACGAAAAGTTCATCATCAGTATCAGAGTTAATTAAAAAACTGTTTAGGTATTCATTGCGGCGCGGCATGGCGGGAGAATGCTTTCAATATCCCAACACATTTTTTTTGTTGGTTTTCATTTTTTGCTCAGTTCATTGTTCCTTGAAATATGAAACTTGGAAAAACATTGAATTTCATTTAAGAAGGAAAGGGATCGATCTTGACGTTTTTGTTTCTGACATTTAAATTTCGTGGGTAATCAAATACCATGGCTCCCATCATCAAATGAATATCAATAACACCCTCTCGTTTAAGTGTCAACCCCTGCCTTCCTTCCTGATGTACATATATATAGAAATCGATGTGAGCATCTGGCTTAGATGGTACGTGGGTATTGATTTTCTTTCTTTTTTGTCATCTGTACCTACTAGATCAATGTTTTGCATAGACAATGAGTGATACCTATGCCAACACTCGAAGACTCTTAATTTACATTGTTTTGGGTACATGAACGTACCTTAATACTCCAAACTCTTCTTCTCCCCCACCCTTAAGCTATCACACCTTACATGTCTATACATGGTTCACTCTTGTCAGTAGTCAACATTTCTCACCCTCACTGGTGTGACACAATATTTATGCCATTTCGGTTTTGATACGATACGATACGATGCGAATGCTCCATCGGAACATCAACCCCCTTGATATTTTGCAAGGCTGCTCTTTAGCACTTAGTGAAGGGATTCTTATCGCCTATGTCTGCTAAGAGATTGCCTCGATTTTGTTCTCTATCACGTTTGTGGCCAAGTGGTGTGGTGTGGTGCGGAAAGTGGCGGAAAAGGGTGTGACACTCGGTATACAACAAAAAAGTGTCCTGTTGCCATGTCTGGACTTTTGAATTGGTTGTGTTGAAGATATCCTGTGTTGATTCTGCAGAACTGTATGTGGTTGCATCTGGGTTGTGGTACTTACATATATAGAGAGTGGAGGGATGTTCTTTTCAAAGCGGAATAGGAAGAACGATAATATCAATGAGAGTTGCCAGAATAAACGGATTTACGATTTACATAATAATAAATACAAAATAAATTTGGTGACGCAAAAGCTCGTGGAGAAACAGGGCCTATAGTGACTCTATTCAAATATTCCTGTGTGATGTTATCGGCAGGCAAAAATCGATTTCATCAACCAGTTTTTTTTATTCAATTCAATATGCATATTCAGGAAAATGAGGTCTCCGAGATCTCAGCAATCTCAGTTTCATTTCATATACAGGATTCCTCAGTAAAATTTCTCAGCTTTCATAGTTGACACTATTTTATATAAATAAATTTCCCTGATTTTCCCTGACCAATTTTTATAAAAAATAAAAATAGTATTTCTTTGAGAAACATATTAAATAGTTAATTTTTTTGATAAATACATACATACCTATGTGGCGATACCAATCAAACATAGGCTAACAAAAATTGAACATGAAATCGAGTAAAAGAGCAAAAACATAATTTTTAAAATATTTAAAACAATTGAATGCAATGTAAATTTTATTTGATTAATGGAAGTTCTAACTTCTTAATTATTTTTGACACCAACGCAATGTACACCATCAAACAAATCTCAATCTAGGAGCGGTTTAGAAAAAAAAAATAATTTTGGAAAAAAATCATATTTCGATTTTCATTATTATTAAAAAAAATTGTACAAAATTACCATTTAAAAAAAAGCATCTTGACGAATGCCCAAAAAAACACAGTAGGTAGGTTTAAAGGAAGTTGACCCACCCGTTTAGGCTGCAGCCTAAAGGGCAGACTCACTTTTTTCGACTTCGCCATTGACTTTCCCCGACCAAATTTTCGATCCCAGCCGGGTGGCAACTATGCTTTTCTGTCAATATTCTGAGGAAAACAATCTTGGATTCACTTGCTAGCACACTTTTTGATTGAGAAAAATCTCAGAGATCTCATTTTTCTGGACGCGCCAAATAAAACCGACAACGATTTGTTTATCACAAACGTTAAATCTTTACTTTGTTGACATTTGATGATCGCGTTTTAACCCCATTTTGGAGCCAACTTTCCAGAGCTGTAACTTTAAACTGCGACATCGCGTCTTCTTCAAAAATATATCAAAAAGTTTAAAAGTAACAAATTTACGCAAGCTTCTTAAGAACTAGAAAAATGCAAAAAAAAAAAAATTAAATATGTAAGTTGAAAATATTGTTCAAGTAAAAAAAAAGTCATTTTCGAATGAAAGATTATTTCATTGCCTTCAAATTGGGTCTCAACAACTTTACCGCTAAAACCAATAGTTTCGAATATTTAGACCAATTCAAGTATTCCAAAATGGCGGATTTGGCCAGGGTTTTCTCTTCTTTCACTTTAAATTGTATCAATTTTGTTTTAATTAAAATTTTCTTTGACACTTCTAACGTATCGCTAAATACAAATGATTATTCATTAAGCCATTGTAGACATTTTACTCTTTAACTCCCATGTTCTGCTTTTCGAACGAAATCGATTCGACTTTTGCATTTTTTTTTTTTCACTCCTTGCATTGTCATTTCCTTGTGGAAACTGGGAAAAGGTTTAATGGGATCAGAGCACGTAGGGTTTATGGAGGGAAATGGATGTAAAGAATGCAAAGAATTCAAAGGAATGAATGAATGAATGAAATTCAATTGATTGTTGTAAAATCAATGCGAAAACAAATGATTGCAATCTTTTTGATTCAATTGAATGGTGGTGGCATCATTTGAAGCCTGAAGTCCCAAAGTGAAGTCAAAGAATGATTTTTATAAGTATATACTGCATTCACAAAACAATGCATTCTTTTACAAGCTTAACAACCGGCATTTAATTAAGTAGATATTTTAAAATCGATAATTGCATCTTTCAAATCGGCAGTACAGATATGAATAAATATTCCCTCCCTTTATAAGTCCTGGGCAGGGCTTCCTTCTTCTATCTAACTTTTTAATATAAAAAACTTAAAGGGTTTAACTGGTAACTCTATGGAATCAACTTAAAACAAAAAGAATATTCATCAACAATTTATAGATTCTCCCCCAAAATGTTCATGACTCACGAGAGAGTTTCGTCGAGTTCCGCAGCACTCCTTCCGCCATATTTTAAACATACATACCTCACGTAGTGAATAATATACTACTGGGGTATCAATTTACCTCCGTGTCGCTTGTTGTTTTAGAGTTTTGCAATATTTATCGTATACCTACACACACAACAGTATGGGTGACTGGTTTTGTTTCCGCGTACCGCAAAACACATTGCAGTATAATGTTCGCCGGTTGCATTGTTCGCGGTGTCTCGATGTCTCCTGTTCCTGCAGTTCTCCACCGATAATGGTCCACTAAATAATCCAGGCACGACAAGTTTTTCTCCTGTCGGACAAGTTTTTGGTTACTTCTTTTTTTCCATCATCTACTCTCACCTATAGCCTTTGAACTTGACACTAGCGCCAAAAAAGCTTCTGTTCCTGAAAAGAACAAACAACCAATTTCAAAGTCTAGCCACGACCCTGAACTATCGAACCAAGTTTGTTTTGAAAGAAGGAGGTCTCGTCGATGCCTCATCCTTACTTAAGGCTCCATTTCCCGGGAGAGTATTCGTACCTACCTACTGATGTTTTCCTGCGGTACAAATATTTGCTCCACCAGCCGCAGCCAAAAATTGTCCCACACCGGAGATGAGTTTATATTTTTTTGTTTTATCATCACACATGCTCTCCCCATCCAGGATCCATCGTATCTATACTGTATTATATCCTGCAAGAAATACAAAAAAAAAATGTTGCGCGTTAATATTTAATGTTGCATGGTATCAGTTTACTAACTGAAACTGGTTAGTAAATCATGTCCGTTGTGGAGGAATGTAGAGAATCGTTTTAAATTTTTGATGGCCGTCGTCATTGAACAGGATCGGCAAATAGCTATATAGTTTGTGTATTGTGGCGGTCCAGGGATATGCATTGAGTAAAGTGTTTTGCGACACTTTTTTTTAGCCAACAATATTTTTTGTATAGTAATAAATTGTCTGTCTTCCTTTTTCTGGTTTGTATATGGGGTTTTTTTTTGCCTCGAGGTTCGGATGAATGCAAGTGAAATTTTGATTGATGGCATGGTGCTGAGTTTAATTCTTTTTTTGTTTTGTTTTTTTTTTCACCGAAACATGATTTTGCTTTTAGTTTTTGAAACCGAAACTATTCTGGAATAAGCGAGGAATTTATGTATATATAAAAAATTGTGTGGGTTTATATTGATAGATAAGGCTATTGTTTGAAGGAGTATTGTTTGCGGTCACTGATGAGTATATACAAAATTAATGAAATGACAGTTTTGTAAATAAAAAATTTCTATCTGTTAAGCTGGCGTGAAAAAATTTTAGGAGCTTGAGGTCAAATAAGTAGCATAATTTCCGGAATGAAAAAAATGTTGAAACCGGTGAACCATCGTACTCGAATGCACGAAAAAATCGCAATCTGAACTTGAAAGATAACTTTAAACTAAAATTTTAAATTTTTTAGGCAACTAGCTTGTCTGCCCTGCAGTGATGGGACTTCTACCACTTAAGTAGTATTCTACCACTTTTTGGTGTTCATGAAAACCTACCACCTAAAAATCTTATTCTACCACTTTTTGCAACTCACCTTTCACCTATCTTTTTACATTACCATATAACATACGACCACAACCACACCTAAAATTTTCCTCACTTTTAAAGGTACTCATTAGAAAATGACATTGATGAACAAAAACTAATGGAATTATGTCGAATTATGTTTTCAAATTGGAGAAAGATTTAACTTTTCAAACGATAAATTAAAATTATTAAAATATTTAAATCCAAAAACCGTCATTGATGGATGGTCATCAGTTTTAGGTCTGACGTGACATTTTTCACCAAATATAATGAACCTAGAATTGATTAATAATGAGTGGAGAAAACTAATTGGTGAAAATCACTTACTCCAAATTTTTAAAACTGATGATATTGTTTCACAATGGCGTTTGATTGTTTGAAAACGTTTCTTCATATATATGTATATGTTGGAGCTTTGTTGCTTACCACATAGCAGTGCGGCTGCGGAACGTAAATTTTTCGATTTGAAAAATATAAAAAATGAAAAAACAACTGTTCACAACATTTTAGCTGCAGGGAAAATTTTATTCAATGATCAAAATTTTAATCCTCCACAGGCATCAGTAAAATATGCTTCAAGATTAAGATTTTCTGACGGTTTATATATAAAAAAAATATAATTGTAATTTTTTGAAGTCTTAACTTATTTTATTATTAATTCAAACGGCTTTTACAGATTAAAGTTTTTGGTTTGGAACGAGTCTAAAATGAAATTGTATATGTATGTATAATGTATATGACTTGTTTCAAGATATAATGTGATCTTTGAAACATAAAAAACTGAAATGTTATTTATTTTATTTTTGTATTCGATTTATTTTCAGTTAAGTTATTTAATATACGATATGTTACATAAAAATGGCATGTAATTTCTACCACTTTTCTACCACTTTTTTGACAACATATTTACCACTCTTTGGCTTCTGCGAAGTCCCAACACTGCTGCCCTGTTTCATTCGAAATTTTCCATCGATTTTAACATTTTTAAAAAATCCTTTACAATGAATGTTTTTTTTGCACGCTCCAATAATGTTTATACACAAATGTAGCAGTCTGAGACGCGTAACGCCATCTTTTGGCGATCCCATTTCGGTAAAGGATAAAATTATCCGATTGTCAATTGCATAGTATTTGTCATTTCTTAGAATCAATAATTTTTCCTTCCCATACAAAATGGAAACTTGAAACATATCGCCACCAACCACCCCTAAAATTATGCAATTTTCGGTTTTCGTTAACGATTTTCCTATACTTTCCCGGTCGAAATTTTGAATTTTCGACTTCGTAGCGTGTTTACCTGGTTCAATACGAATATAACAAAAAATCCCCATGCAAATGGGATGATGTTCACCCGAGTTATGCGTGTACGAATTAAAAAACAATTAATTTTTATACAAGGTTGAGGAGAGAAGTTGTCACCGTTGTCACCGTTGACAAAAGTTGTCACAGCTTTCGAATGTCAATTCGAAACAATTATTCCGCGTTCTTGTGTCCTATGTCTTTTTGAGGTGTATTTTGTATCTTTTTGCGTCACAAATTTCAAAGTAGAGTTGACATTTACCTCCATTTGCAAATGGTGACAACTTTAGTGCCATCTTTTCTGTTTAGATATTTTAAATTTTAAATAGAATATCATTACTTAGGAGCGACAGCTTCTTATAAGTGCTCATTATGTATTGCACATTCACGAATTGAGAGTAAAAAACTACTGTAACTTAAACAAACCGACGGACTACCGGGAAGAGTTAGGAGTACCTACCATTTTTTCAATCTCTCACATTACACTGTCACAATTGATTAAAATCTTGAGTTCGACTTTTTTAAGAGTTTAACGCTTACCCTCTAGTGCCTATACCAGCATATATAAACATACATACATTGCAGGTAAAAACTGAGCAAAGTAATTGCAGAAAACGTCAATGAATGCCTGAACGGACAGACAGAGGTATACAAAATATCAAAATCAACAGCACATCGCATCACAATCCATATGCCAAAGAATACCCTTATTTTCATTCTTCAAACAAAAATTCACTCCATGTGGTGACAAAAACTAAACGACTTTGTTGAAATTTCTACGGAAAATTGATAACATATGACGTTAGACAGTTACATTATTATATTCAACATGTGTGTGTATACAACTTTTTAGCTTCTACTCTCCTATATGCTTTTACTTAAATCTAATTTCATTTGGTATGGAGCCCAGAACGTAGGTCTGGAACAAAGATGTCCATTTCGTCGTCCATGATATAACACTTTGCAATGACTGCTGGTATAGGTACATATACATATATATAAAGGATAGAAATGGAAGACAAATTATCATCGCTGTCACAAGTGTCCGAAAATTGTGAGACACAGTTGTTGAAGGAGACGAAATTTTTTAGAGAGAAAAAAATGTTGTCTGATTCGTAATTTGTTTAATGGAGTCAAATTGTTTTAGAGTCTGTTCAGCTGTAGATATTTTTATAAAAGAGACAAGAAAACTTAAGTCTTTTTAGCAAAAGTTAAATTAATTTACTTTTATACATATTCATATAACAAACAGGAATTTAAGATAAAATAATTTTAAGATAAATATATTTAGGCCTGTTTTCATCGAGCGCTCATATGAGCCTCATAAGTTAATGAGGCTCGGGACCACTCATAACTTTTATGAGCGCTCATAAATATCCATTGAATATTGCTTGGTGAATAGGATTATGAAGCTCATAAGTTATGAGTACTCGGTGAATACCGGCCTTAGATTACAAATAGTATTTTTCTTTTTGCAATTTTTGAATTAAAGTTAAAAAGTGTTACAATTTTAATAATAGCCTTTTTTCTACGATGCTAGGTTTCAAACTGTATTTTCCAAATTTAAAACGATTTGGCATCGTACCATCTTTTTAACATTTTTATTAAAGCTAAAACAACCAAATCTCTATTTTAATTTTTTAGTAACTTCAAATGTCACTTTGACAATTACAAATGTGAAAATGGTAGGTATGTTGCATACTCTTTTGCATGAACTGTTACTGTTTAAGGCGTGGTTATTGGAGTTTATTAAAAAAAATAAGTTAAGTAGGATACTAGTTAAAAAATGTTTAAAATTAAGAAAATTTCAGTAAAGAGCTTTACATTTAGAAAATTAGTTAAATTAAATCATGCTAATACCTTTAACTCAAGTTGATTTAAATTTTACGTGATTGTTTTTAGCATCAAGAGATTAAAAATTGATAGCAACATTGTTAACAGTCCTGGTTTTAACACGATTGAGTGATTGGTACAAAATAATTGTAAAACGAAAAAAAATGCGAAAAAGTTAAAAAAAATTACGACATAACCTCGAAACCTATGTACTGATAAAAGATTGTCTGAATTTCAAAACGTCAAACAAAAATTTTTTATGTGGTATTATTACACTATTCATGAGCATATGGAACACATCCTGGAATCTTTGTAAACCATTATGTTCGAAAATCAATTTGAAATTTCGAAACGCATTTTATGTACCTTGAAATGAATTAATGTTTAGATCACGTTTTAGTACCTAACAGTGAATAACAACCCATAATTTACTACTTCGCTTGAAACCAATTTTTTTAATTTCAGACGTGAAATGAAATCATCGAAACGTTTCAGAAAACGCAACCAATTTTTCTTGGCATTTCATTTGAAAATTTGACTTCTAAACAGCTTCAGGACGGTGTTCTTATTGGACTGCCTCCTCCTGCTTTTTTTAAGGTCTCTGTACTTTATCGCATCCCCACTTTATGGCGAGAAAGAGATGGCCAAGAAAGGCATCTCTTTCTCGTCATAAAGGTGGGATTGAGATAAAGTACCTAACCTACAGAGACGTCAAAAAATGTCGGAGAAGAATGTCCAACTGGTCAGTTTATATTTATGAGATCTCAGATATCTCAGCAATCTCACAAATATAAAGAGGATTCCTCAGCAAAATTTGTCAGTTTTTATATGAAATACTGAGGAAAAAATATTTTGGATTCGTCTGCACAATTATTGTCGGAGGAAAATTATTGAGGACTCTGAAATAATAAACTGATCAAATGCAAACTTCGTGCAGTTAATGCGCATCGCTGACATTTCGGATGCGTTTAGAAACTCATGACTTTGTCACTATTTTCTCTTTTGACTTTTGGAACTCATGACTTATTACGCATCTGATGCGTTTTGAAACTCAGCCATTGTTACTGTCTACAACATAAAACAACGTGTAAAAACTTTTCTGCCTAAATCAAAATTTTCAGATATATACATATGTACATTAAAGTAGAATGGTGGATTTCACCAAGATCATGGTGTCTCAAAAAATTAGACTTAAGATTCTAATAGTCCTGCTTCAGGAATGAAAAATACCCATTCCTGCATTATTTCTTTCCAGACGATAAAGTCTATTCCTCCTGTAGGTGCTAAATCCCAAATCGGTAAAAATTAATAAAGCAACCAACTGTTTTCCTTCAGTCGATTTTTTGTCAATTTCAAAGCAATTTTAATCGAATAAACACTTCAGTATTAAATAGAGAAAGAGAAGTTCTTGAAAATGTAAGGGAACAAATGGAGCCATGAATATGCGGTTGTGTCAATTAAACGCGCTTTCTTTATAGTAGGTATAATATTATTTCTTTACATTCAAAAAATTTCCATCCTATCTTTGCCCCAAAGTCCTTGGTGAATTTTATTGATTTTTTTGCTCCATAGAACTTTTTTCTAGATATTCGTTCATAAAAAGTGCAAAAATATCTTTAAAATGTGAAAAGAAAAAATCAAACAATTCGTCTTTTTATAAGCTTCTTTTCATGCAGATTGGGGAGAATTTTCATTATGAACCGAACCCCTATCTATAGCTTATATAGAAGCATATACATACGTATACAAATACTTGGACAATTTAAAAAGGGATTCAAATCTATGTAGTAGATATACATGCATTTCATCCAGCTCCAGCCCGTACACGCGTTGTTAGGAGTAACAGACTATAATATTCCTCTCATGATGATTAAAAATATTTTCACAATGGGGTTGAACCCGCCTGATGTTGGAGCGATGGTGATGGAAAGCTTCCTTCGATTTATCCGCGCGCCTTCTGTTTCATCATCATTGAGGTTTTGAGAAAAAGCATCCATCGCAGGACAGCTCTTGAATAAATAATATGATGATGATGCAAGGGGTGTAAGTTATGCGGTTCGTTGTTGAACTTGAAAAGAGAATATCAAACAAAAGTCAAACAGCACATACAACTCGAGAGTCAAAAAGCCCAAACCAAACAATAATTCTAAACATCAGGGTTTTTGTCGCGCGTTGATTGAAAAATTATTTAGCATGTTTGTCACATTTTGAGTATTGGCAAAAAAAAAACACAAGAGTAATTCAGAAAGGTGAGCTATATAGAATGATGAAAGCTGAAGCAGTAGTCGTTATCACCTTGTGTCACAGTAAATATTATGACAAGTGAAGCGTGAACCTTCTACACACACACCCACGCAAATGACAACAGACGGTATTTGGTTGCTGGCAACCGTGTGTTGACAGAAGCTGGAACAACATATTTTCAAAATACTCTCAGGTAATCTTTCAAAAGACCTGTAAATGCCATTAGGTTGTGGTTTGGGGAGCCACATCAATAAAAAAAATATACTTTACAAATAAGTCCCTACAGGCTGGGCTTACTTCATAAAGGATATAATATGATGGGGTGGCTTTGTTTTTTTTGGAAAGCCATTGATAGACTGTCTGCTGTCGAATGATATGACGCCTTCTATCACAATGGTTCTATATTTCGATTTAAATATTCGTTGTTATGGTTTTTTTTCTGTTTGATAGAAAGGTTATTTATGTATGCGAAATTTTGTACATTCTTAAAGAGGACATACCTATACCTATACAAAAAAGAAAATTATTTTCATGCCGTTTGTTTAATTTTTTGTAATAACAGTAACCAAGGGAAGATGTAGTTTTAGTCTAAAAAAAAACATCTATTAAACTATTGAAAAAATTGCACAACTGGGTCGCACGGACTTGCTATTTGAACCTTGAACGAGCTGGAAGCAGTATCAAGATTGAAACTCTGGCTGTCTGATATATTTCTTCCACAAAAACTAGAACAAAAAACAACGACGAAATCGAAAAGATAAAGGTACGCATTCTTTCCTTTATATATACGTTTGATTTGATTTAATCGAGAGAGTGCGACTGATGACGCCTAAACTTACTTCTTCTGATGACGGATAAGGTGTACGCGAGGCGTTAGGCTTTCTGCCCACGTACTTCGATTATTTGCCGCGTGTTTGCAGATTGTGTGTAGCACACGAGGCGTAAACTGCACTTATTCGTCGCATCACACAAACTGCAAATTGTCGAGTGTACAGCACTGTCAGTCGCCAGGCTTACAGTTTGAGTTTCGAAGGTTCGATGAGCGATAAAATATAATTCGTTCTCTCGTGAAAAATTCAAAAGTCAATTTTATTTTTGATTCAATCGCTAATCTTATTTTTTAGTTCCTTAAGAATAAAATTCGTTTTCGCGATCGAATCTAATCTGTTGGGATCTGTAAAATATGTTTCGTTCCCGAACTTATCACCTAGGAACTATTAAAGAACCATTCACAAACCATTTAAATACGAACAAAAATGTCATAAATAAAATTAAATTAAATAAACTGGTTTTTAATTTATGTGTTTTAATATAGGAAAAACTTTTAACATTAGAAATGTTTAAGCGGAGGCATACCTACTAACAATGTGAAAAAATCAACAGAATTTTAAAAAAGTGCAACCAGGGTTGTCAGGTTTGAAAAAGCGGAATCGCCAAAAAATCGCCAAATTTCAATATCTTCCAACCAATAAATCACCAAATTTAAAAATGAAATAAAATTTCGCAATTTTTAGTTTTCACACAATAAAACCGTTCTTCAAAAAGAAAAACAAAAGAAAACACTTAAAAAACCTAAAAATTAAAGAAAACAATACGTTTTTGTTTACCTTTTCTTCCTCAATAAATTCAATGTATGTATCAATTGTTGACCATTGGATCTTTTTCATATAAAAAATTAAATCGCCAAAAACTTAAAATATCGCCTTTTTGGTGGTACAGCGCCAAATCGATTTTCGTGTCGCCAAATGAAATTTCATATCGCCTGTTTGGCGATAAATCGCACAATCTGACAAGTTTAGTAACGCCGAGTAGAGAAAGAGGGCGAAACGTCAGGGGAATAGACAAAATTATTGCGTTCATGCTGTGTTCATGCTCGTATTTTTACAGAATACGAAGAAGATGATAAAACGGACACCAAAAAAAGGAGAATTGTTCGTAGGCAGGGATAGCCACTACAATTTTCACATTTGCTACGTAGTTTATGTACTTAAACGTAGTTAAATGTAGTTAATGAAACAAATTGTAGCAAACTTAGTTTCAAATATCAAATGATCTGTCAGTTGTAACTTTGAAGTTTGAATTTTGAGTTAAAATGTTCAAAATTTTATTGAAATTTTATTATATTTTCTCTAAATTTACTTTGTATGTATATGAAAACGTAACAATTTGTAGAAAATAAGGCGTGTAGTTTATTAAATTAACTACGCGTAGTTAATGATGTAGAAAATGTAGTGTAGTTAATTCGGCCAACCCTGTTCGTAGGCTTTCCAGATTTGTATGTGAAGAATAGCAAATTTAAAAAAGAATTTATTCAAAGTTTTAAAATACATAAATGCTTTTTTCATTTCTAAACTATGCAGAGCATACGTTTCTCCAGGGGCGATGTTCCTTATTTTTTTTTATTCAGCTTTTTGGAGCATGAAACATAAAAGGAAATACAGGCAAGTTTAGACCCTTATAACTTCGGATCAATGAATGGTAGATACAAACAAATTACATGCACAAATTAGATTTTCCAAACTCTAGATGTTTTTTATTTTTTTTATTTCATGTTCTTAAGTCTTTTATTCTTTCCTAACAACAAATTATAACAAAATGGTAATACTAAAAAAATAGATACTAAAAAATAACTTTTCAGGTCAAGTTTCCAGTTTGAGGTTCGAAGGTTCAAAGAGCGATAAAATATGTTTCGTTTATTTTTGATTCAATCGCGATCTTACTTTTTGGTTCCTTATGAATGAAATTCGTTTTCACGACGAATCAAATCTGTTGGGATCTGTAAAATATGGTTCGTTCCCGAACTTATCACGTAGGAACTATTAAAGATACATTCACAAACCATTCAAATACGAACAAAAATATCATAAATAAAATTAAATTAAATAAACTGGTTTTTAATTTATGTGTTTTAATACCTATAGGAAAAACTTTTTTCACATTTTTCAAAATTTTTGACTTTTTTCAAAATTTTTAGCCTATTTTAATTTTTTTTTTTCATTTTTGAAAATTTTCCATTTTTTAATATGTGTTGACTTTTTTCAAATTTTTCACTTTTTTTCTAAAATTTTGACTTTTTTCAAAGTTTTGGACTTTTTTCAAAGTTTTGGACTTTTTTCAAATTTGTGGACTTATTTCAAAGTTTCGGACTTTTTTTTTTTTAAAGTTTTGGACTTTTTCAAAGTTTTGAAATTTTTTCAAATTTTTGGAATTTCTTCAAAATTTTTGACTTCTTTCAGAATTTTGGACTTTCTTGAAAATTTTTTACTTTTTTCAAAATTGTTCACTTTTTTAAAAATTTTTTGACTTTTTCCAAAAATTTTCGACTTTTTTCAAAATTTGTCAGTTTTTTTCAAAATTTGATCTTTTCGGATCCTCATCGCGAGAGAACCATATTCTAAGGGCCAGTTGTACAAATATTTAAACCGTGGTTCAGCAATTTTTATCAATCGATTCCGACGGATTAATTGAGTTTCAACAGTGGTTTACTGTTAAAGTGTGTGACAATAACCAATTACATACTTGAACCAGCGTTGAACCTTAGTTAATCCGCCGAAATCGGTGAATTAAAATCTTGAACCGAGGCTGAACCACTATTGTACAACTGCAACTGAATTGTATTTTTTTTATCTCTCACGAACTATATTTTTTATGGTTCGTGAAAAAATCGATAAAGAATGATAAAGATCCGTATTTTATGATTCGGTCGCGATATTTTACTTAACATTTTGGTGAAAAGTCAATGTCAAATGTCAATTCAACCAAAATTGTGTGAAATTGATTGAAAATGTCCATGCGACGTGAGGCTTCGTCCCACTGATCTCTAATACACTGGAATAGCCTATAGTGCATAACAGTTTTTGTGAGGCAATTTTTGAAAGGGTAACGGCCACATATCTCGCTCTATACAACATAAAAAAGAGATTGAAGATATTTGCCGTAATTGAGCATTTGTTTGATTTCAACAAGCATTGCGAATGTAAATATTGAAAAAAATAAAAGAAAATCCAGGTCCAGTAGCGTCCATACCACTGGCGCCGCTGTTATACTGTTATATGAGGTTACCGGCCACGACTATATTTTTGCCTCATAAGTTTTGTATGAATACACCATCCAGTGTATTAAGCCGACTAGCAGTAGTGGACTCGTTGCAGCGGCACATCACTCCAAAACACACCACATGTGACAAGTGTGATTCAGGCTTTAAACATGTCTTGTTCCGTGTTGTGTCTAGCCCTAAAAAAACAATTATTTGTTTAAATGAAGATGACTCTATTTTAAATTAAATAGATGATAGGTTTTTGGAAAACTAAACTCTTAAGTTGGACAAGTTAGATTTAAAACATGACAAGCTTAAATCAAATGAAAAAGTTCGCTTCTATGAGTTTGTTTAAATTATGTTTTATGCTTCTTTTTTTTCGTCATTGTCATTTAAAACATTTCGTCTTTTAATTTAAAAATTATATTTGAATGCACATTTTATTCGTTTGCCTCTTAGCAAAACAACCACTTTTTTATAACTACGTCACTTTCACAAAGAAAAAGAATCATTTTACCTCGAATAAGAAGAACCCTTAAGTATTATACTTAATCTTTAAGTACATTCAAATGTCATTTACCATTCAAACCAGTGTCACACTGTATACCTTAAAGCCATATACATTATACATCCATCTCTGTGATGGCGTCTATCACATGGCTGACGATGATAAATGAAAGCGAAATCTATGAATCAAAAAGAAAACATATCTTTTTCTATATTTTGTATCTACCTTTTTTCATTCTAAGCCTGGGTCTTATATAAAACACATTTTTAAAGGTCTCGTCCTCGTCCCTCTGTGACGTAAATTATTTTCTTATTTATAGAACATAATATTACCTTAGGGTGAAAAGTCATCATAACAACATTCTCTATTAAAAAAAAAATAACTTCTTAAGCCAAATTAAATTTTAACCCCCAATTAAAATGAAACCTACATTTTTGTTGATGTACATACATTTTTTTTTTTTGCGGAAGGAAGTTGTTGATGAATAAAAATAAAACCTCCTTCGATGGCCAGTGATAATTTTCAATTTGATTATCTCAAAGGTCTCATTTTTTGCTGTAAGATTCGTATAAAAAAAGTTTTTTTTTGAGGGATATAACAACAAGGTGCAATACTGATGCTACCTAATTTTGACCAGCGAAGCATGGATAACTCAATTAGTAACACAGCATGACGGGGAGGCCCAGCGTTCTGTTTAGGAATTTTGTATACCTTTTTTTTTCTCAAATATATTTTTGAATGGCTTCTTATACGTTTTATTGTGACCTTTTTCCGCGAAGTTATTTTTAATTTTTTTTGTTTTTGGAATCCATTTCTCTTTGATATTCAAAGCTGGATTATTAGGACTATTGTTGCTATTCAAACCTTAAACTTGAGAAGGATTCCACTGAAATGTGCACCTTAACTGGAATTCATTATACCTATGTATACACACAGCACAAGAATTGCGAAGGCGGTATATAAAGTAAAGGTATATTACATTGGAGTGCTATGAAAAGCTAAAAATCCCTTTAAAAGGATTTTTATAGCTCCTTGTTTATATGGGATATATGTTTTTATGTTTTCCATATACATATGTATATACAGTCAGCATTCAAGACGATTGATTTTGATTTGTGAGTATAATACTGAATATACACGAAGGTGGTATCATTGAGATATTCAACGATCTATATACATTTATAGGTAATCCAAAGGAAGCTTTCCAAGGGATTTGTATAGTCTTCAATTTGATGTAGCTAAATCCCATATATATGTAGGTAATATAAGCTTATAGAAAAGAATATTTGAATTTATATATGTACATATCTATACTATAGAGTAGAGATGCAGAGGAAGAAATTATGTAATTTTTTACGAGCACTTGCGGATATTGAAGGGCGCTTTAACATATTATGAGTCAGATATAGAAACTCGATAATGTAAAATGGATGTTATACAAATTGTAAAAAAGTTTTATAATGATTAGAAAACGTATGAGTCGAAGTTATAACTCCTTCCGATTATTTATTTATTCATTGAAAAAGTGAAAGCTGAATGAAAACAACCACCACTTCAGTGTATAAAAGTTATGATGGATTTTAGCTGTTTAAAGTTTCTTCATAATCATACATATTATATCGGAACACCCATACCTACTTTTGATGGATTGTGACATACATTACATACGTATATGTATTATACTCATAGCTAAATAAATCCAAAGCAATTTTTTTTTATAAATATATATACATAATTAATTTATTTTGAAAATTGGTTCAATAAGTTGAAATTTTCTCAATAACAAAATTTCGATATAATAGGTCGGTTTCTTTATATCCCAAAACTGTCGATTTTGACCCAATTCTAGTCCAATTTAATTTATTAGGACTTTGACAGAACTTTGGGCTTAAATGGGTAGAAAGTTGCAGTTCGGGGAAGCAAAGACACAGACATAATGTTGGAAAGGTTATTGTGACAATTGGCCGAAATTGTTAAAATCTTTGACTTTACTTGTCAAATTGACAATCATCTACTGACCAACTCAGGGTTTACCACAATATCTAAAAAGCAATAATATAGAAAGCAAAAATCTCGAAAGTAAAAATGCCTAAAACAAAAATCAAGGATTGAAAAAATCTCAAAAAAAAAACCTAGAAAGCAAAATATACAAATACAAAAATCTAGAACAAAAAATCTCGAATGCAAAAATCTACAAATAATGCATATACATATATTAATTTTAGATCACTTACTTTTTTTGTTTTTTAGAACGCAAAAAATTTCAATGAACATTTAGGTGTGATCCTTTACTTTGAAACTCTGTGCATTTATGTGAATTTCTACACATTTTATATTTTTATATGAACTTTTGACAGACTTTTGTGTAGAAATTCACACAAATACCCCGAGTTTCAAAGTAAGGATTTTCCATAATTTTTAAATCGCTTGATTTCAGTCGTCCAAAAAATGCAAATTGGTAATGTTGGTATAGTATCGTCTAGGTACGCCAAGACCGATACTTTTATCATTTCAGATAATCACCTTTATTAGAAAATCTGATAAATGAACTGCTAAGGAGTCGGACTTAATTTTAACATTTTTACTATAAACAAAATTTCAGAATTTAGCCTCATTTTCCTCCGCAGCTCATTCCTCGGATTCTATAATTGAGGTGAATGTGTGAACAATACGTGAATTCATGCTTAGAACCCTTTAATTTTTATTCATGGGTAGATTAATTCAAGAGTGGTCCCAAAATCGTGTTCAAAAACGATGAGCTCTCTGGATAACATCCAAAATATATTTTGTGCCAAATATATAAAAAAAAACAAAAAACCCCAAAAAGCTCGATTCAATATAAGGTAGTTTATAAAAACAACATTCACACGGATTCTTTACCTCAAATAGGGTGAGTGCCAAATTGAAACTCAAGTCTTTTGTAAATTTAATAAGAGAAAAGGGTTTCTAATACCCACAAAGTTAAATAAGTTTATTCCGTAGATCTTCAAGTAAATAAAACTTGTGTTCGTTTCCAATCAATTGGTTATTTTATAGGTATACAAAAACAAAAGCCAAAAAACCCTTTTTTGATCCCATAATAAGAAATCCCCCTTATATCAAAAATCACTCAATTCTTGTTAAGTAAACAATTTACACAAAATATTCCAAATGATTTCATATTATACTCAATACTCATCCTAAATTATACTATAAATGATGTCATCTTCCTCAACTATAATATTTGTATGATGCGTGAAGACAAGGACAAAATTGAAATCAAATTCTCTTAAGGATCACTACTCCCATAGCAAATCTTCATTGTGCGATGTATTTCCTGGTGTATGTATGTACAAATATACCTTTTTATAAAAGTGATGGACCTCTAATGGCCTTACAATTCCCATTTCAAATTGATATTTTCCAATGAATGTCGAATTGGAAAACGATTGTCATGGTCCTCGGAGAGAAAAAAAAAAAAAAAAAAACATGACGCATTCACAAAAAAGCAAACAAAAATATATCTATATTCACTTTAAAAGTTTTAGATCCTTTGTTACATCTTTTATATTTATTCTTCAAAGATACATTTTCTATATAATTTTTTTTCTTTTATATTTTCAGTCACGTGCATCCCTTGTGTCAAGTTCCGATGGTGGTGTCTTGGCCGAAGGTGAGACATCCAGTGAAGCATCTGAAAATTCTGATGGTCCACCGTGTGATTTGGGATTAGTGGAGCGATTGTTGCGTACTCATCCTGTTTGGTTCTTGCCAGGAATACAGCGTTCTGGTGCAGTGCACTTTTTGCAGGGCAAAGAGGAAGGAGTAAGTTTTCCTGCTTTTTTATTTTTTAATAGAATCTATCCTAAGGTATATTTACTTTTTGTTGAAGAACATAAAACAGGAGGAGTAGAAATACAAGTTACAAAAAAAAAAGTTACTTTTTCAATCCTTTTTCCACTTCAAAGGATTTTGATTTTGTTTGGTTTTTGTGTGTTTGGCAGTCTGGCATGTGGTATGTTTGAAAAATCCTTTTGACAGAGAGTTATTTTTTTCTCTGAAAAATGTCATCAACAGAAGGACTTTTTTAAATATTTGCTAGTAATTATCAATCAAAAGGCGGAAATTGTTTTTGTTATATATCGTACTCTTTTAAAGTTCAACTTAACCTTACTTTACTTTACCTATAGTAGGTACAAAACGTGTATATAGGATGGTCCCTTTGTTGGGCTACAACTTTTAAGCATTGTGAACTGTAGAGTATTCTGTGTTTATTTTTATTCCTTTTTTGATACAAAACCATTTAAGTTCTTCTTCTCTCCTATTCAAATAAATTTTCATTCCAGAGTCCTCTCTTAGGTTCTTTGGGCATAAACAGGGTGTTTTTATAAGTGACATTTTTTTCTACAGATTTTGTTCATAATCTGCAATATTTTTTTATCATGTTCTTAAATCAAAATATGTAGCTCTATAGGTTAATTTACATGAAAATGTTTTGGATGTAATAATGCCGTGCTCCGGTCCCTTTATATTTCTTTTAAAATACTTTCAGATGATTTCTATTTATTTCTAAGTTTCGAAATTGCTTTGTTTTAAATTCAAATTTTCAAGCTTTTCTGCACCGAAGAAAAAAAATTTGGTAAAATCCCAACGAATAAATCTTTTTTTCGTTCACTGTACGATATTTTGTAGATTGGACGAATATTTCGTAGTTAATACAAGATTTTTAAAATTGTGTGTTGCAAAAATTTTGTAAACTCAATGAAAGCACTTTCGTAAATTTTTATTGTATTTACAATTATATTTATTATTATATTTATTATTTACGAATAATTTCATTTTACCAAATATTATACATACATGCTATAGGGTTTTCTCTAAAAATATCCAGTCTACGATAGGAGATTTCTCTGGAAGCTCTAAATAATTGAGCAATAAAAAATCAATTTCAATTTGACAATTTTGCTGAAAAATTGTGTTTAGATTTCTGAAATTTTTAAAATCTCATATTTCATTTTAAATTTATGTATGAAAGCGAAAAGTGTAGGTATAAATAGTTGAAAACTTGAACAACACAAAATCTTAGATTAAACGATACATTTAGCTTCAATCTAAAACTGATCGATTTAAAATATTACAAGGGACATTTTTATTGTAAACAAATTTCCAACTATCATTATTTCACGCGAAAAATTAAATTTAATGTTGAAAACACCCTGTTGGTAAGCACTCGTATATTATGTACGTCCGAGCTGGTGTTTGCTGATAAAGTTGTTCTGCCTGTCCTGTTGCAGCCTAAAAAGTATTCATTTGTATAGTTTTGTTTATTTTATGTTCTATATGGCTGTAGGTACAGTGTACAATATACATAGAAGGACAGATTCTTGTGATGCAAATTGGTTTTAAGCCAAAGGACAATGACTTGAGAGATATAAATTATGCATTGTGGTCCTATAAAGCTTTAGGTACATATAGGAAAGAAAATGCAAATGTCCGATTTTCAGAAATGGGATAAGTAAAGAGAAATGTTTGGTAAAAGAATTAAAACAAGCATGAAGCAGAAGTAAGATATGTCAACATTTAGAAATGTTTGTACATTTTAAAATGTCAGAATTCTCTAAAATTCTACATTTAACAAAATGTGTCATTTTAGTAATGAAAATTATTTCCTTTTTCAACAAGTTCTTTTGAATTTTTGTATTCGAAATTGTAGTATAAGAGTATTGTAGTATTTCTTCTGATAAAGAAATGAAAGTCATACCCAATCCAAGTAATAATCGAAAAAAGTGGGTCTGGCAATTCTTGATGTTGGTTCGGCTACAGCCTAAACGGGTGAATCAATTTTCTGTCAATTAACTGTGCCTATTAGCCATTCCTGTCGTTAGGTAAATATTATTTTCTCAAAAATGATTCCTTTATCTATATTATAGGCTAGGTACCTTAAAACACCTTAGAAAAATCTACCTAATTCTACCACAAATTTTATTCTTTGAATTTTTTATTTTCGAATTTTGGTAAAACTTTTCAACTGATTTTGAATTTTTTTCTTATTCATACTTCCGCCCGACTTCGCACTGTATATTTCATCAATTTTAGCTTAAAAAGTATAGTGTAAAATGTATATAGTGGCTTCAAACAACCAGTTACATTGAATTTTTTGCACGCTCCTTAGATATCGCCACCATTCTCCCCTGAAAGTATGCAATTCCAGAATTTCACGATTTTTCGACTTTTCCTGTAAAAATTTCCAATTTTTGGTTCCGTAGTGTTTTAACCTGCTTCAATACGAACCCAACAGCAGTCCTTATGAAAATGATGATGATGTTCAAACAAAAAACCAATTCATTTTTATTGATTAAGATTAAATCAAAAATATAACTTTTGTTTAAACCAGAAATCTTATTGCGAAATAATTTAAATAATATCTAAAAATGATCCATGTTTAGGTCCAAATACATGCGGATAAACTATAGTACCAGACGGTAGACATAATGAGATAAAATAAAATCAGCATGATATATCAGTAATGACCACCCAGACCGCATCTGTCGCTAATTATTGTGAATAAATACTTCAATTGAAGTTGGTCGGTTCTGATTTTTTTTTCATTTCGACCCTTCTGTTTCAGTCATCAGCCATCATCAACGTATAACTACACAGCCTATTGTGTTAGCTCCCCACATCTATATGATTGATAAAGAGACCCATCAGACATATGCTGCCCTTCTGGTTGGCGTTCAGTTTTGCCGACACAAAAAAAAATCAATTAAATATTTTTCCAGCAGTGATTGGTTTTTAATTCTGCAGTTTTAACATTTTATTTATCCCCCATATATCCTTTGTATAGGTATATATTGAAAGGAGTTCTGGCTTATTGATTAATGCTTCGAACTGACCCTCCTCCATAACTGAGTATAATATAAAAAGTTTATTTAACACCGATCAGTGCTGAAATGTACCAGCAAATTTCCAGGCTTTTACGTTCCGTCAACATTCATTAGGAATTTTTTATATATCCTCTCAAAGAGGATTCTTGTTGTTTTTATTTTTTTTTGTTGTTGTTGTTGGTTGTTTGTTCTCCCTTATCGGGAATTTTCCTCACACCTGATCATCCATCATTGGTATCTGACAAAAACAATACAAATCCCTAACCGAGTGGGGAGTGTGAGGATGTGATGATACAAAACGATGACGACCCTGAATCCAAGTATCATTTTGTAAAGCTTTGCAAATATCCAACGAACACAATAGAAACACACCTCAAACTCTTATATTCAGATAATCCTGATGGCTAGATTATGGAAGTTTCCTCCAACTCCTGAATATATGCCAGGAGGATACACAATAACATATACCACATTCTGTTGCAGAGATACACAAATTCCTCCAACATAGGTATCTATGTATATGGTGAGGGTGGTACAGCGGCATTCCTCCGTTGGTTCTTCCTAAAATTCGATATCGCAACGATCCCATTGTTTGTTTGATTAATTGATTGCAATTTGTATATAAATACACTTGTGAAGTTCCCTAAAGATACACCCCAGTTCAATTGAATAGGTTCAAGTTTTCCTAGTAAGTTGTTCGAGCTTATTTTAACTTGAACTATTATTTTTCTTATAAGTATGTCAGAAACAGGTGATTTAAGATTTAAGGTATTCATAGTAATTTTGTTTAAAGTTCTGGAATTTATTATGTGTAAACCGCTTAGATTTGAAGTCCCATGAAAAGCTTTTTCAAATCAATAAAACTTCAATTTACTAAAAATAATTTTCAAAATGTCTCGATTTTATAAAAATCTTTAATTTTATAAAAATAAATCTTATTTAAGAAACAGTTTAAAGTCATGTTTAAAGTATATAAAATTCACTTTCTTCTTTTTTGACAATTTGTCATTGACCAACCCAACTCTTTTTTTACAGACAAAATTAAACCTATTCATTAGAACACCTCTGTATTCATTAAATGTATATAAATTCCCATCAAATTGTTCTCCTTTATTTAATAAATTCTACATAATCTATACGAAACAGAGTAAAAATGATTTCCTTTAATTAAGCATTCGACAAAAATTCATGAAAGAATGTTAAATTTTATTTTTAATTAACAACTGGGTATACTCGATTTTTCTTTTTTTTTTCAAAATTATTTTATGGTTGATTTTTTCATTTTTTTTTTTTGTGAGTAACGATATTTTTAATTTAATCACACCATTTGGATGGTGTATAATTGGACAAATGTGGTATTTCAATTGGAGAATTGGCCAGAGCTGATTCGTTAGTAGGTGGTACTTTCATTACGAGTAAAAATGGAAAGCTTAATGTGGTTGCGGTTCGCCGCTTTAATGAGATTGTACAGAGCCCGCGCACAGAACGAAATATTCGAATATATTTACAAGCAATTTTGGGATACGGAAATTGGTTCGAGTTTATATAATATAGCGGTTGATATATAGTGTATTCAATGCAATAATGCTTTGCATTTAGTTCTTTTGGTAGAATAGCTTGAAGCTATTTACAGAGTTTATGTTTAACAGGAATTGACGAATGTACTGTGGTTATTTAAAGCAATTCCCTATGAATATTTGTTTTGAGTTCTTTTTTTTTGGAAAATTGCCCCTAGGTACTACATTAAAGGGTGGGAAAGAGATACCCCCTCCCACACTATTTTTGTCTTCTTTGACCCAACCTACACACTGTATTGATTTGATACATATTATGCCAATAACTGGTTTGTTATTATCTGTTTATTGTACTACTTTTTGTTATAAACTAATCATTGCTAAATTTTGGAGAGCTGTATTTTTAAAACTATCGGTTCTACATTGGCGGTGTTGGACTCAAATTAAAGAAAATACAGTTATCTTGAAATCGGAGAGCGAACTTATAATCGAAAACAAATCCCTTAGAATTTAAATCGTCAATAACTGAAAAAATCGCGAAAATCTCGCGTTTTTTTGTATTTTTACCAATGTTGCGTTGGTCCCTCGAGGTCGAAAACTAGGCTTATACACTATGGCAATATCATAAACAACTCAACCAAAAATCATAACTATCAGATCTGACGCAAGATCTCCCTCCTGTGACAAAGTTACTGGACTATAGATCAAATGAAAAGATCCCACTCTAGCCTTTTGCCTGATTTCAACACGATGGGGCTACAGGCCACTTACAGCGCAGAGATTTTCCGGACGTCACTGTCCTCACCCTGTGCGATTCTTTCCTGATGGGCTTCCGGAACTCCATCGTCTAAGAGCCCTGGAAGTCCTAAAAAATTGATAATTATTACTGAATAGATGATCAATCTATCTATATAAATAAAAATGTAAATGTACGTTTGTTCCTTACCGCTAATCTCCGAAAGTTCTTCACCGATTGCTTTGAAAATTTGACACAATGTTGCATTCATTCGGGTTTGTACATACTCAAAATAAGAAAAAAACAGTGGGATATGCTGAACAAAAAAAATCTCATTTTTTTTCTCAAAAAAAATTGAGAAAAAAAAATTTTAAATTCATTTCTTCAAGGAAAAGAAATGACAGTGACAGTGACAGTGAAAGTGACCGTGACCAGTGACAGTGACGAAATAATCGTGTACCGGGAGACGGAAACAATCACGAAATTTTGAATCCGGAAAACCCAAAATCCAGAATCTCGAAAACCCAAAATCCCGAAAACATAGAATCACGAAAACCCAAAATCCCGAAAACCAAATTCTCCATTTAAATAATTTTTCGGGATTTTGGGTTTTTCGGGATTCTGGGTTTTCGGGATTTTGGGTTTTCGGGATTTCGGTTTTCGGGATTCTGACCCCAACCCTCGAGTACCATGTCGTTTAAAGATTAGTACGGTTTATTATTTTTTATTTCGCTAGGTATTTACAATGTTGGTTTTTCCAAGATTTGGAAAATTTGAAAACCAATTTAATCAATTTTAAACTTTTATTATAACAGTTTTATATTTATATTGTTTTCTTTTTTAAAACAATAAAATTAGAAAAAAAATAATGGATTGATATGAATAAAAAAAACAATGCCAGCAATAAAAAAATTTGGGGATGCATCTTTCTGAGGTCAAACAAAATGTTATAAGGATTGAAGATTTTAAAAATATTTATATGGCCATTAAAATTAAAATCAATGAAGGTTAAAACTGATTGTACAGACTTTTATAGAATGTTAATTAATTTATTTTTTGATTCCAGATTAGAAAAAGAAGAAAAAACAATAGACAAAATTATCAGTGATAAAGAACAACAAAATGTGTTACAAATTCAAATTTTTTTTTCGTATTAATTTAAAAAACGCCCAGCGAAGCGGTCGGGCTAACACCTAGTTTTTCAATAAATTAAGTTTTAATGAACTAAATTTCAATATTTATCAACTATATCAATTGATAATTGAGTCGTAAGGGGGCTGTGGAACCGGTGCAGTGTTTTAATTTTGAGTTTTTCTTTAAAGGTTTCACCAATTCTTCAAATATTTCATAAATCATTTTTAAATTAAATTCTTAAAAATACAAAGTTTTTTTTCCAAATTGTTAAAATATTTCCGATTGAAGAATGCTGGACTTCTACAAATACATTGCTACTTTTTGGCACCTACATACATATTATGTATGTATGTTTAACAGGAATAGGTCTTTGAATAACTTTAAAAAAAAAAACTATTTCCGTCATCAGACTCATACAGCAATCACCCAATTAATACCCTTCTCAGTTTAGTATCTGCTTCTTCTTAACTTTCCCATATACTTATTGTTAAAATTTCTTCTTCAGTTAATCCCTTTAATGATTTTCCTTTTGCAAATTGCATTTGACTAAATCAACTTATCTATTTAACACCGCACCAAAATCTTTTTTTTATAAAACCACAAAGGGACTCTAAATACGTCAATTTAACTCAACCACTTTGATTAATGTTCTTAGGCCTTATTTTCGCCACTTGACACCCCATTTCATGTCTTACATTTGAAATAAAATCGTCTCTTCTCCCATGGGAAATGTTTTTATATCGCATCTTATATGCCGTTTGATTGGTTCTAAAATACTCGTTAGTTTTTATATATAAAATCTCCAGGTCTGTCTCTTATACGAGCTACGTTAGATTTCGCACCATATTATGTAGATATACATTTTTAAAGATCTTTTCAGGGTCCTTTTGTATATGTATATATTACATAATTAACTTCTCGCATTCGACCGACTGAGACCAATTTTCTCACATAATAGCTTTCATTGAATTCTTAACACAGGTACCAAGCCGGTTCTAAGGGCACTTTTAGTCTGTCCTTTCTTTCCTTTTATTACCCATTTTATGTAAAGAAGCTTATAATAAAACCATAATGCAATACATATTCAATTCACACACACACCAAGTTTTTATGTCTCATCCCTTCTTTTTTTCATATATTATATGGATCATAATGTACACACTTAAGAGACACATATAGCATAGACAGAGGTATACCCTTTCTTGAGCCCATTAAGATTGAAAGCTTTCAATTATTTTTGTGTTAATATTTCATTAGCGAAACATCACATAAAAAGGATGTGTGTGTATGAATTGGGGATACGCATCCTGGTCCTGAATGTGGAGTGGAGTGAAGTGAATCAATGTTTGTCGTTGTTGTGTGGTTATTTCCCTTTCCTTAGAAAATGATATGCATGAAAAACGAATGTGTTGGAAAAAAAAGGACAAATAGTCATTTTCCCCCCCTTAATGATGATATCCAATCGTTAGGAAAAATTGCAATAACCTCTGTCACATAAATCTCTGTAACATAGCTCTCTTGTTGCTTGCTGTCTCTTGGTTGTAATAATGTATATTCGTTGTGTGTATAGTCAGTCATATATAGTCTAGACCAGACCAACCATCAGGAACTATTGTCTGTTAGAGATTTTTGTCAATTGGTACAGGAGCGGCTTTAGGGATTGGATTTCCTGTCAGCAAGCTTATTGTAACATCAAAAATCCTGGATTTTTTGATAGATTATATACTCGTTGTTGACCTATTCCTTATAAGACCAATGAACCAGGGCCCATTACCTGATATTCCCTTTCTGTTCCTCAAATATTGTTCAATAAAAAAGTACTCATTCATCCCCAAAATGAATGGCCATCCTATATTGAATACATTGATGAGGTTTATTGATTTTTGTGGCCACTGCTGCTTTAAATGCTTTGCCGGAAAAAAAAGACGAATGAACATTGCTATCGTCATCCCTCAACACATTTATGATTTTATTTTTTGTGCCCATCTCTGATATGTTTAGATGATTGCTCCTGAAACGACCGACGAGGCAGAGTTAGTCAAAAGGACAATAAGGTTGTTGTTATTCGTCCTGTGCTGCTATTATCTCTTTAGTCTGGACTCTCTGGAGTTCAGGTGATAAGCCCATTACAGTGGAAGCCAAAATTTAATACCGGAATGGGCCTCTTTCACATTTTTCATCTAATGGACAATACGAATGCGTTTTGATTTTTCATTTTATTCATCCCCAAACCAATTATTTGACTATTTCTTTCTTTTTTTTGTACTTTTGCTACAGATTACGATACGATGATGGTTGTTTGGAGTTTTAATTAGAAGAAAAATTTTTTTTCATGCGGGCTTTATGACTATGAGATCTCTATTAGACAAGGGGCTTCTGAGTTCTGATGTTGTTAATCATGATAAAAAAAATTTCTAGTCCAAATCGGATTTCATTGGGATTTATAGACTCTGTGGTTATTATTATTAATTTTTTTTATCTTTCTTTTATCTATCCGCATCCAGATGGGTTTGAATTCTTCTTTTTCGCTGCAATGGTTGATGCGGTAATTAAAGAGAATTTAGTTTAACAAAAAAAAAATGGAAAAAATCTCATAGTATCTATATTATTCAGCTTCTGTGCAAATTATAAACTTCCGCTGCTTCTGCATTAATTTAATTAAAAAAGAACTACGCCCATCATCCAGAAAGGGGTGGATGATAGTCGAGGAATATAGTAGCAGGAACAGATTTTTCATCCAACTATATCGCATGCAATAATACTTCATCAGAATTATTGACATGGAACAAACAAATCAGAAGAGGAAAAGATGAAAAATCTCAATTTAGGTCGTGGAGTCAATGAATGGCCCTCTGGCAATGTGAAAGGAGTCGAGTTGAAATGCATTATAAATATGTTTTACTTTGCTTCATTGAGATTGTAAAGGTATTTTGTTTTAAGCTATGGGAAGTATTCTATATGATGGGATAAAACTGCCAGAGTTTGGCTTAATCAAAAATAACTTAATTGCCCTTTCAATTATTCAAGTAGACATTTTTGAAAGCGTAAAATAAGATTGAAAGGGATTTAATACTTTTTTGAAGGCAAATATAAATTTTGAAAAGTTATAAGTAGAAAGAAACGTAATGGAAAATATCATATCATTTGTGTCTCTGATATGAAAAGACGAAATTCTAGTAGCATTTGTCTTAGAGGTTCTAATAACTCTAGCGACAGCCGACATGATCCATTATTCTTAAGAAATGTGTGCGATACTGTCACGTTTATATTGTTCATGATCTTTTCCTGTATGAATTTAAAAAAAAATTAAATTTAAAAAATTTTATTTTAACGAAACACTTTTTGAAACATTTCCAGAGCTATACCAGAGCTTACATACTGTAACTCTCGCCTCCATAAAATTGGTCAAGAAACGTGAAAAAATAGAATACACCTTATATGATTTTCTTCAATTTTAATCGTTTCTCAACTATGTAGTTTTGTCGATGCGATAATAACAGAAGGTATAGGCACTGGTTGATTCTATCGATGTAATTCGTTGATTTAATCGAGGAAACCTGTTGGTTTTATCGGAGTAATCCATTTTTACCGCCATTATCAGTTTACTTTTCATGGCTGGCTGTGTGGTTTTATGATCAGTTTGTTCATGCCCCTATATTTGGCGGAGTAAAATAATTTCTTATCTGAATTTGTTAGCCACACATCAAACATTTGTATCTCGAATGATTTTACTGTTATTAAAGTTTTCGCTTAAGAAAGAAGTGGAAAGAAATGATACCGAAGTCAATGATATAGTCACGACAAAGCGCGATTATAGATCTGCCTTGCAAAATTGCACAAATTTTCACAAATTGTCTCAAATTCCTGTTTGTTAACTAAAAAAAAGTTGCAACGAGGGAGCACAACGAGAAAGCAAATAATTTCCCCTCCACTGGATAACTTGCAAATTTTTGCTACACAAATTTCTGTTTGCAAGGAGTGTAAAAACTGTTAAATACACAGCTGTCAGTGTCTGTCCCTTGACGTCGGATAGGAATTCACAAAAATATTCCATCAAATTGTCTTCACATTCACTATGATGAAGATTCAGATAAGTCCATCAATACCAGCGTTTGTCATTTTTCAGTATAAAAAATAATTTTACAATTTAAAAATTACAAGATTTAAAATGATTTGTGACCATTTGAAGTCACCACATAAAGTGGTGCAGTGCGTTTGTTAACTTTTTTTTACTAGTTTTCCCCTCTCTGAGAGTATTTCCTCCTTCTTTCAAAGTTTGACAGGTTTCCTCTAAAATATTAGTGAAGGGGACTGATATATAAAAATAATGACGCAAAATTTTAAACAGCCCATGCTAAGGTATAATTAGCATGATTCTATTTAACAATTTATTAACATGTCCCTAGTTTCAAACAATTTTTAACTAGTATCATACTAAGTCTATTTTCTTAATAAAAAAGTGACAGATCGTGCAAACAAGTACCTAAGCAAAGATACCATTTTCACATTTTTAATTTTCAAAGTGACATTTTGAGTTAGTATGTTGCTAAAAAGTTATAAAAGACATTTTTTATAATAATAATTTGATGATTTTAACTTTAATAAAATGTAACTTACTCGTTTTGGAAATTCCTGTTTTAAACCTAGCATCATACTTAATACATCGTACTTAATCGTCTAAAATTTTACGCCAATATTTGTTTGCGTCCCAAATTTTAGCTTTTGTAAATGCCAATTTACTGTGTAAAAATTAATTTTTAATTTTTGCACATTTTTTTTAAAATTTAATATTTAATTTAATAACCAAAACCACGCGTTGACGTGTATCTTAAAAAAAAGTATACCAAAATCTAAACTTAGAATATAAAAGTTCTTCACTATGCCTCATTTAGAAGCCTTTTGAAAGTTGGATAATATTTTATTTGAAATTCAAATTAAAAAAAAAACAAAAGCGTGACACAAAAAAAAATTATTTTTTTCCGCTAACTGGAGTCTTATTTTGGTCAAAACATGAATACTAAACCGTTCTAGCTTCAAAATTGGGACTTGCGCAACAAAAGATGGAGTCAATTTAAAAATTAATTTAACATTTTAGACTGTGTATGCAAATTTTTGAGACAGGTGAAGTGTTATGTCTTCTATTGTACTTGGGAACGTTCAAGTTTATACAAATTCCCTGGTGCTATTCTGCTATCCGATCCGATCGATTTTTTCAATTAACTTGGATTGTTAACTTCATTTTTAACAAATTATTCGTTTAACTCTTCAAAGAACTCTTTCGAGTTCAAAGCTCTATTAATAATTATTTTTGAAGTTCTTGAGAAAATCAATTCTTAAAATTTTATATTTACCTATCCTAATTTATAGCTTTTTGGAAGATTCGTGTTCCCCCGACGGATAACAGAATCCGAAAATTCACGAAAACGATTAGCAGAATGGGGCTGAATATCTTCTTTTAAACTTGTTTTCTAATATCTACATATAATTGTTTTGCATCTTTTCATATTCGTTTTTAGACTCACATTCCTATTGTTTTGGATGTGGAACTTTAATGCCAATTTAATTGTAATCATCTTATTCCATGCATAATAAGGGAATTGAAAAAAATATTTAGAAAGGTATTTTCTTACTTTTATGACTTACAAACATTTTCCTTTATTTTAAAACTAAAAGGTGATAGTTCCACAACAAACACATTTGTATCTCTTTATCATCGTCGGATTTTTTCTTGTTTCGCTTTATTTTATTTTATTTTATTTTATTTTATTTTATTTTATTTATTTATTATTTTATATATATTTTTTATCAAGAAACAATGCTCTAGTGAAAAAGTCAGTTTAATTCTTCCTCCAAAACAATTTTGTCGTAATACTAATATCTATTGTCACTTTAAATAACTATCATTTTACTCTTAACCATAACTTTGGAAGTTCTGCCAAATAAAGAGATTATTTCTTCAGAGGCATTACACGAATGTGGAATTTTGTCACCAACTCAATTGTCTCTCCAATTGTAATGCGCATCGAATTTTTTTAAGCTAACGCTCGCACATTTTAAGAATACTCATAATATAAAATAGGTACCGCATAATATAAAAAGAACAAACATCTCTTTAAAATATTTACTTTGAAAATTGCTTCAAATAACTTGAAAAGATCCATAATACTTAGGTAACATTTATTTCGGAATTCACTATTGTTTAAAGAATTGTTATATTAAAAGTTCGATTTCAACATTTCAAATAGTGAAAAACGACTTAAATTAATTCCAATATCCCTGCTATTCTCGTTGCTATCTGTGAAGAAATCGAAAAAAAAAGAAGAAAAATTGGTATAGGTAAGTTCTTTGCGTTGGGGTTTTATGCGCCCGAATTGTTACAGCTCCTGGATAAGTTGCGTTGGACCAATATAATAAGATTGTTCATCTGCTTTATTATGGTTACATAATTAAGTCACAAAAACGTATGAGGAAGGGACTTATTATCTGTTTTAATAACAACGAAAGGAGAAGAAAGTTCATTTAAATTTCCACAGACAAAATGTAACAAACTCTTAATCAGTTAGATATCACAAAGTCCTTTAAAATACCTTTCCCAATCTGTATACTAATTGTGCGTATAACCTTTTTGTGATCTCATAAAAAACAATACCGGAAACCTCCCTCCCAAGCCCGAGATACAAAATTTCATTAAAAGTTATTGTGAATCATGGCATTCTGCTCGCTCATACACCAATATCAAAAAATTTTTCCTCTTTTCTTTTTTTTCTGTTAGTTCCATTTAATGACAGACCATTTAACTGGCGAGTGGGTTTTTCATTTAATGATATCAAATACACGACCATTAAAAATCTCGACAAAATCTTAACCTATCATTAAAAATGAAATTAAGTTTCAGCTAAAATAGTCAGCGGTTATACAGCACAGCGTGATGACTATCTTTTGCGGCTTTAGCCTCGCGGCAATTTCATTTCCACTTTAATGCAGAACCCAGTAAAAATATATGTAGGTATGTATGTAGTACTTAGTATACTTGACTTTTATGGTGACTGTTTGTCTGTCGCCAGCAAGTAAGCATCTATCCCACTGTGTGATTTAAAAAAAAAATGAACTCGGGTATCTTCTTCGTCCTTACTTCATGCTGAGTTAACATATAATATGAACATACCATAACTACATATAGAAAAGGATACATGGAAGGAACTACTATGTGAAGTTGATGTTTACGTATGCATTACATCAACCGAATATTATGCAGGACCATTACCAACTTAGAGGCATTTTGATTTGGTTCGTTCATATTTGGAATTCAAATTTTATTTTAAATCGACTCAAGTCGTCTATATATACCTAATACATATCTTCAAAAAGGATACAAATAGATGGAATTCCAAGGATTCAAGAAGGAAATTTTAAACTTAAACTTGAAACAGATTTCGGAAAGTTAAACATTTGGGTGATGTGATGATGGAGTGGCATTGAATGCCAAGTGTTTGTCCCTATACGCCTTTGAGTGTAATAATTTTAACAGTCAAGCACATTAGAATAGATATACTTAATATTCCCATATAAGTCTCAGTTTATAAGAGATATAGAAATTTCTTCACAGATTAGTCCAGTCATTAAAGCATTTGACTCTGAAAAAATTAAGGGAAAGCCTTTGGGAGCGTATCGGCCTTTTAAAATCTCGTTTTTCGAAAATCTCGAAAAAAAGTTTTAAAATCCCGTCTACTAAAATACCTATCGTTTTTTTTAAATCCCGTCTTTTAAAATCCCGCTTATTCATAATCCCAATGTATTAAAAACCCGCTTTTTAAAATCCCGCCAATCCCGTTTTTCGCAATAAATTTGGGTATTAAACTTGGTTCATTATGAACTCATTCCTATTATTTAAGAACTAACTGCCAACTACCAAAATGATAAAAAGAAATTTTGCATACTCCCAACCTCGCACCTACCCCAAATCCTATAGTGTGCCCAAGCAGGGGGGTTGCTAGGGGGCAGCATGCCCCCCCATACATACCTCACTGTTTATTAAAATCGTTGGGACTTATTTCATTATGAACAAAAAATGAACTAACTTTCAAATTTATGAACTAAGTCCCAACGAAATTTTGGTGGGAGTTAAAACAAGTAGTTTTAATTGATAAAGCGGGATAATAAGAAACGGGATTATAAAAAACGGGATTATAAGAGACAGGATTATAGAAAGCGGGATCTTGAAAAAGCGGCATTTTAAAAAACAGGATTACAGAAAGCGGTATTTTAAAACCGGGGATTTTAAAAAACGGGATTATAAAAAGCGAGATATCGAACCCAACCCTATTTTTCGATTTTTATTTTTAAAATTTTTAAAATGTATTAAAAAACTAAGCAAACCTCATTTAAAAACATAATTAAAGAATGAGTTCTTGGCTTTAAGTTAAGCTTTAACATAATGCCATTGTTATTTAATATTCATCTTCAGTTTTAGGTTTTTTTTTAATCTACCCCTCGCACCTCAAGGGGCTGATATATTAAAATAGCCCAATATCTTAAAATCGTGTTCATATAATGTACCAACAATACTCAAAATTGTAAGCTTTTATCTCAAAAAATCTATTTACTAAGCCACTAGTAAAACCCTTAACTCTACCGATTGGTTTATTTCGAAAACGGTAATTTTTATGAAAAAAAGGATTTTAATTTTTTTTTTGTAGGAAATTTTCTAATCTACAAATTAGTCCTTGACATTTTTTCTGTACAACGAACTATTTGGGCGATATTCCTGAAAAACCATTTTGGGGGGCCTTTAAAAACCCCATGTAAAATTGTTAGCGGCGCTCATATCGATTGGGATTTTTGACAGTTTCTAAAGAACACAATGAGGAGGCTATATACCAAAATTAAGCTTTCCGGCGATTTTTTCCGATTCAAGCCTTATTGACTGGAATAAAGGCAAATAATGGTGGTGCTTCCCCTCATTTCACAACTTTTTAAAAAAATTTTCTATTTCAATTCATATAGTCTGTGCCTTTTAAGACATAAATCAGCAAATATCTCAAAAATCATATTTTTCTTTTCCATGTTTGTTTAGATAAAAACTGGGAACTTTGCTGCCCTATAGCTTTTTAAGTATTTATTAACTACAGAGAGTTTGATCTAAGACAAAAAGTGTGAAAAGTGAATTAGTAGAATTTTTTGCTCTCTCCTACTAAATAGGAATAAAAATAAATTGATGCTTTTTCAAAAAACGTTGAAAGAAGGAACTGCTACATTGGAAGGGGTTGAGGGGCAAATTGTTTTCTTCTTGCTTTAGACTTTGAAAAACAATAAAAATACGTAATTCTATTGATGGCGAAATGATAAATATCAATCATCTATCAGCTGTCAAATTTACTTTCACTAGAAACAGTGCTGCCAATTTAACAATCAAACCTCTACTAAAAATATCCTTTCTTATTTGCAGTTAACGGCTTTACTACAAAATTTCAATCCAATTTTCAAAACATTGAATTTTTAAAATTTGTTTTTCACTGCTTCGCTATCTGGAGGTCGATTATCCTTACTTGATTTAAGTGCTGCCAGATATCCTTTTTTATTTTACTGAATGTCTTTACAAAATCGTCAAAGACTGTATAAATGGGAAGTGCAATGGAACGTCTTTCACTGAATTGAACGCAAATACCCTAAAGTCGTAAGGTTGGAATTTTAAGGGGTTGAATTCCGGCAAAAGCCTACAACCACTTAACCCCTCATCCAAACAAATCCGATGTATGAGGTGCGACAGAGCAATACCGAGATCCAAATGCAATTTTGCGGTTTCGCAATGAATTTCCAATTGATTGAACAGAAAACTAAATTTGTACGATTCCGGTCCAGTGGTTTATGGAACAGTACAGTGTCCCGCAAGGAGCAAGACCTTTCCTACAACTCATCATTTGCATATATGTATACATTATGTGTATGTCTCTGTTGTATATACGTCAGATCAATCAATTTCAATCATTTCAACGGCAAGCTGTGCACGCAGGAAGCTCAATTAGTGCTTGCATCGTAGACATACACACAAGTTACATACCAACAGATGTATATTCGTGTTTAAAATTTCAAAATGAAAGTCCTTTAAAACATGCGGCTATATATAAAGTGCTGGTTTAAAGAGTGAAAGGCAGTCCCAATAGTGTTTGGGAAAAGTTTTGATAGCTTTTGGTATACGAGTATATGTAAACAACTCGTCCTCAGGCAGCTTATCGCTGAATCCATTTGGATAACGGCCAAGTCGCATAATTTTATCTTTATCTCTCTTTCTCTTTCTCTGGCCATCCATCGCATGTCTGTCGCATAATTATTAGTCTGTTAACAGCCAACTGTTGGGTGGTGGTCCATTGCACTGCAGATTTGCGGGTTCAAGCTTTCATTAAATTTTATGATATTTGAAGTTGAGAGAGCAATTGGGGTGTTGCCAGACATTACAAACAAAGTTTATCTATATTTTCGCTTTCAAAGATAACTTAATTTCATCAATTTCAAGTCCTTTCCACGATGCACGTATATGAGATTCTGTGAAAGTCAGTTTGTCCATGGACACATCAGTCTTTCATAGAAAATTTTTATCTATAAACTAACACGTTCTGGGTCCATTATCTGCTTTTGTCACTTTGTGTCCAAAAAGTCACATCCGGATCTGAGTGACAGAGCCGGGTTGTGTGTGTGGGCGAAGAGTTTTTGCAGCTCTGCTCGGAGGATGTGACTTGCTAAATTATGATTATGTTAATTATTATTATTTGCCTTTGTTGTGTGTGCCATTCTGGACGCACATGGACAATTGAATAATTCAAAGTGTAATCTTGTTTGAAAATCTCTCTCTATAGCATGCCGTCGTATATTTTGTTCATATGTATGAATGTAACTGTGTAAATAGCTATTCCAGAACAATAAGCAAATAATGTTTCATCGTCGTCGTATACAATAAAACTGGGAAGTTCTCCAGTGGATGGTGCGATGATGTACATTGGCAGTTTAATCGAAGCAATTGTGTCCTGAGAACGAGTTATGTCAGAATGAATAAATTTAATTTGATGGAGATTTTAATTGGAACTGGATTTTTGTTGTTATTAAACATTAACAAGAAATTGTTGCTGCATGGATGAACTGCAGACTAATTATGGGACAGGTGTGGTTATTAATTTTAATGTTTTTGACATTTATTGAATTTGTACTGTATAAAAAATGTGTTTGTTTCGGTAATATATGAACAATATTATACCAAGCGATGATGATTTGATAAGAAGCAAGCTGTTGTGTTTTTATAGGTTAGAGTATCTCGAAAACCTGACTTGGTAAAGAGATTCTAAATGGGGTGTTTGGTGACAGGCAAAATTTTGATTTTTGTAGGCTAATGTAATTTGTATATTCCGCCAGTCACTATCAGATGAAGATTTTTTTACTTTCTGGGTGTGGAAACAAATATCTAAATAAATGAAAAATACCATGGGCCTTATTGGGAAACTTGAGGGGAATTTTGTTTCTCGGAATATTTTGTTCCCTCGTCGTGAATCTCCCCCGGAATTTATTTCCCGCCACCGAAAATTCAATGAAATGACAACCAACTTTCCCTGAAAATTTTATTCGCAATACCGAATGGGTATATCTAGCATCATTCACGTTCTCCATTTTAAAGGAGGAAACCATGCCTAGGGAACATTTTTTGTCATGACAACCCTTTGCCCTAAATAATGTTATTATGTTAAAGGCTGCATAACTTTTAGAGTTTTGGAAAAGCAAGGTGCGAAGACCGATAAAATGTTATTCGTTCTCTCGTGAAAAATTGAATTTTATTTTTGATTCGATCGCGAATATAATTCGTTCCTTTAAAACTAAAATTCGTTTTCATGATACAATCAAATCTGTTTTCGGATTTAAAAATATGGTTCGTTCCCGAACTTATCACATTTAAGATCCATTCACGAACCGTTCAAATGAGAAACAAAAATTTCAATGTGAATTTTTTTCACTTTTTCGAAATGCTTGACTTTTTTCAAAATGTTTGACTTTTTAAAAAAAAATTTGACTTTTTCAAAATGTTTGACTTTTTTAAAATTTCTGACTTTTTTCAAAATGTTTGACTTTTTTTATTTTTTTTCAGTTTTTTCAGTTTTTTCAAAATTTTACATATTTTTCAAATTTTTTGACTTTTCACAATTTTTTTTCTTTTTTCAAAAATTTTCCTTTTTTTCCAAATGTTTTCCTTTTTTTGATAAATTTTTCATAATTTTCATAATATTTGACTTCTTAAAAATTTTCAATTTTTTTTTAAATTGTTCACTTTTTTCAAAATTATTCACTTCCGAACCGAATTGAATGAATACTTGATGAAGAATGATTTGCTTTAAGGATCTTTTCGGATCCGTATTTTATATGATTCGCGAGCGATATTTTTTTTATGAAATGTAGTTTCTGAATATTCAGTTAGAAAAATAATTTTTTAATCACAATTTTTTGGTTTTTAAAAATGGAGGAGGGATCTGAAACTTGGTATTGACTTCAAATGACGTCTAGTAACACTGAAAACGCATTTCAGTGGCCAAGAACCTGGCCCAAAGTTAATATCTTCTTTCTGGAAACAATATTTTCAAAAAAAAAAAACACTTAACCGTGATGTAAAAACAACTCATATAATACTGTACAGGGTGCGTCAAAATGCATTTTTTAAAATTTATTTTGTTAAGAATTTCATAACCTGTAATATTTAAATACTAAATCCCATTGACTTACTATATATATACATAGGCCTATGCTAAATCCTAACGGTATTTGAGTTATCACTTTTTTTTTAATTTATAACAACCTCTACTTAGATTTGGATTTTTTGTCCCCCTGTCCAAAATTGATTTTTATTTTTTCCCATTTTTTGTATTAACACTGTTTGATATTTAGACTAACCTTTTTGTAATGAAATATTTTTCATTGCCTTCACCATTTAGACACAAATAAATCGATAATCCTAAAAGCTGTAAAAATGAATTTGTAACTGAAACGTTTGAAACAGCACTCTGTATAAATATTCTACTTCTCAATAAAAATTTGTTGCTTTTGAAAGCTGCCCATGGTTCTGTATAGTTTCTTTAAAGGTATACATTTTGTAAATCCAATCGATTGACAAAAATATAATCGTTTATCAATGTATTTACATTTTTCAAAACCTCCCAGCTTTGTCTCGCTTTCGTATTTGAATAAAAACCGCCTATATTTCTGTTTTCGCTGTTTCGTGTTTAAATTATATTTTCAACATAAAGCTGTTTGAAAATACATTTATATCGATTTATAATTCATTTTTATATTAAAATTCCTTTCTCCGAATAAATCATATTCACAGTTCAATGTATATTTCATTCTCCAATGCACTCCAAAGATTCCTATAAAAAAACCCTTTTCTTTCTTATATTCTAGAAGAAGTCTTCTCTGTAAGACTATACTCGTTCACTCACTGTCCTGTTTTCTTCTACCCTTAAATTGTTCAAAATAGCGTAAAATCGAATTTCAAAATCTTGAACTAAAAGTTTAAAAGCATCAGACTTTTTGTGCATTACAAAAAAATACGCTTGTAAAAAAAAATAAACAAATACAAAGATGATGTTCCCCCATATTATTATTATTATCAAAATCAGTATAACCGAATTTAAATTAATCTTTAAAGCTGAAATGGACACCGATTTCTCTTTCATCTTCTTTGTATATGTATGTATATTCTTGCTTCGACGACTTCCGAAATGTCCTTGTTGGTTAGATATATACTCCTTCAGCCTTTGAAGCGACCACAAATAAATTCTATTATATCCTTGCACACACTGTAAATCAAGTTGTGTTGAAAAATACCCAAACAATCCAAACTTCCTTAGCAGAGGATAAGTTGTTTTTTTCTGTCTTTTTTCGACTTCCTTACAGTTACAGTGGCCCTCTGATCCTGTATAGAATTTATGTTTTGCCAATAACACCCCCCAACCACCCATACATGTCTCTCATTACTTTATTTGTTCCCTCTCGATATCTTATTTTCAGTCTGCAGACAAAATAAAAGACAGCAACAGCAGTCGATTATTTCGTTAGATATTATAGAAGTTGGATGTATTTATAGGCATAACAACTAGTCCAGTATATATGTTTGTTTTGTATAGTAAGGGTCTGGACTTTTGCCCTTGAGCAAAATCCTTATATCCTGTTACCATGTCTGACTACAGGACTTGGACGTCTTAAGTTAAACAATTTTTAAAAGAATAGAAAATAAAACTTCAGTGTTAAAATTACCCGAATAAAAATCAAGGAGTTGCCTTGGGCGGGTCTTGAGTCTACTGAGTTGAAAATTCTTTTATTGAATTCTAAAATTGAAAGAGGAATGGAGGAAGTTCTTTTCTTGCAACATTGGATACAAGAAGAATACGATGCAATTTGTGCAAGAAAATTATTCGATCTAAGGAAAAGGTTTTTTTTTTATCAAAAAGCAAAAAAAAACTTGAAATCCATTTTGGTTTTATTCTTTAACAGGAAAGTATAACGTTGAGTAAATTAATTGGGAAATACCAAATGTCTTGATAACTCATTGAGATATATTGTCGAACATTAAAAGGGAAAATGTAATTAATTAGTTAATTTTCTAGCAGCCATTGTCGTAGAAGAAATTAACTTATAAAAGTAGCGCTAGGCTAATAAGAAAACTATGAAAATATAGGTAGTGGCATGACTCCTAACAGGTGTAGGTAGATACTAGATACTCTATAGACCAATTCTCCCTTTTTATATACCCTTTCGTGATATTTTATGAAATAGCCACTTTATTCTCGTTAAAATTATTATCAGCAAAAAATATAACTTATAATTCTTATCCTTCTAAATATTAGATATATATATCTCACAAGCATATTATACCTATAGTAGCTAAAATTATTATTCTTATATATTTTTTTTAAATTAAGACGCCTTTTCTCAGAAGCCAATTGGACAAAGTTCTATCACTAGAATTAAGCCTTGAAGATATCAGTACAATTCTGATGTTTCTTCAAAATTTTTAATTACCTATTGAAGTATTTAATCCTCTGGAAAAAGTTCGATTTTTGGAAGTGAGTAGCCGAAAACAAATCACTCTATCATCTCATTCAAAACAACATCATTGCTTCATATCAATTTCTGGTTTTAGTTCATCTCAATTTAACCTCATGATACTGATTGAATTTAGTTTAAAACAGCTTGACCAATTTCTATAGCCTTTTTATCTCCCAGCATATTTTTCCTCCCAACATTAAGTCAACAATTTTTGATATCACTGCAGAATCCATTATGAGAAGGACATTTAAGCGAGTCGTTCTCATTTTCCTATACCTATACATAGGTATAACTAGATACTTCTTGTAAGATATTTTTTTAATGATTCAATGATCACACTTTAATAACATACTTCTACACTTCTACCACCCTATGCACTTAACTGTTAGCACCATTTCGCTGTCATTATCACATCTCTCATTACACATTCTAGTAGTGTCGTTGCTTTCTCTGGCTGTCTGTCTGTATTATGTATAGGTATGTTTGCTTTCAAAGCTCTATTTAATTTCCCGGCAATTCGCTGCTCCAAAAACAATTCATAATTAAAAATTATTCTCCGTAATTATTTTCAACTCTCAGTCTCAGTCGCCAGCTTGAACAAAGAAAAAAAGCACTCTTCTGCTTCAGACACCCTGATGTTTTGCTCATCCCTTGATGATTATGACAACTTTTCCTTCTGCAAAACGTTGAACAATACGCAAAAATTACCATCGCCATTCCTCGCGAGAAACGTGACTTATTGCATACGCATTCATGAATAAGACTTCAACGAGGACCCGACGACTCGACAACGATGGCGACGCAACGAGTGAAAGTGACTGTTGTTGGTGCTCCTGTGCGCCCTCCTTCAAAACAAAATTACTACTGGCCAATTGTTATCAAGAATTGTTTTATCCCTTCGATTTTTCCCCCATTAGATTGTCCCCCAATATTTAAGTCGATTATCTGCTATGTAGTACTGTCTGCAAAGTTTTTGGGTTATTGTATCCTTCACATTTGGACAAAAAAAAAACCAAAACAAAATAATGGTATTGGAAAGCATTTATCATTGTTATGCGATAAAAAGCTGACTTTTAACGGACCATTTAACTCCTGCTATCCTTGTTTTTATTCACAATCTACAATAACAATTTGCTATGTCTTCCTTAAACAGTTCAAACTTATTGGTTTTTCATATTATTTTTTTTTTCTTTCTTTACAGAACTTCATCGTTCGCAATTCCAGTCAACCAAACACCATGGCCGTATCGGTGAGGCTTCCTCCTGATACAGGACCATACATTGAACACTACCTGATCCAATCGAATGGTGGCGTGCTTAGTTTGGAGAGCTCACGCTTTAAATTCGATTCTATTCCTGCACTGATTGCGCATTACGCTCAATGTTGCGATGAACTGCCAGTTCAACTAATCTTGCCGCGAGCTCTTCGGGAGGCTAATAATCGTCAACAGCTGTCGTCGTTGGCTCTGCTGGGTCAGGAATTCTGGAGATATCCAATGTCAAGTTCAAATCCCAACGAAGCTAAATCACCGAATTCACTCACAGACACTTCCGGAATAGGGATGACGGTGTTCAGTTCGGCATCGAATACACATAATCAGCAACTGAATACAGCAAAACTCTTCAGTCCCACAAATCAACTTGCTGGACTGTTTAGTCCATTGGGTACACCATCTGACACCGCCTCGAGTATGAGCAGCTTTACAACGAGTGGAGGTCAAAATATGCAACTTATGAGTCCAGAATCTGTGGACAGTGTAATTCTGACAATGTCGCCAGTTGATGCTGGGAACAATCGTCCGTTGGGAGTGGGGGGAGTTGGTGGTGATTCAAAGTTGTCGACATTTAAATCAACATCTCAACAAAAATTAACAAATTTGGACAACGGAATCAGGCCACAGCGTCCAACGCCACCTAACACACTAAACTTGGCACCGCGAAAACCGCCAGCACCGCCTGTGCGATGGTCGAAGCCACTTACTCCCAATAGTCCAGTTCCTCCAATTGACCATTTCGCCGTCACAACACCAACCACTTATTGCGTGGACATTAAGAATCAACAGCAATTTGTGGAGCTCATATCACCACCCAGTCAAAACAATGCAACTTTCCAAACTTTCTCGAAACGTCTCTCACCTGAAGGCGAATGCAAGGATACACTTTCTTCTCAGGGCTCATCGAATAACCGCTGGAACTCACAAAGTAGCAAAGACTCAAACCAGAGCCAGAAGAAAATGCTTTCACCTAGTTCAACGACTGGTAGTAGCAGCAATGGCAAGCATAAGAAACTCAAACAGCGCAAACAATCCAAGCATTATCAGGAATGTGACATTTTAGAGAGTCAACAAATCTACTGTCGCAGTGCGTTGGGTGATAAAATCAGTGATTATGAAGACCTGTGGTCACAAGATCCAAGTGAAAGGGCAGGATTGCTGTCAACCTTCCGCCCGCCGGATGGAACGCAGGGGAAAAGGCCAGATTTATTGGCTGAAACTCGTGAGTTAAAATAATTTACTTACTATTGTTCAACTAAAATTAATGCGTTATTTTCTTTTATATATATAGCTACAATTACATCCCTGAATTGCAACATTCTCTCACCCGCGAACTCAGTCAGCTCTTCAGCTAGCCCGCCCTCAGAAACCTTACAGACTCCCATTGCTTGCCCCACGACGACAATTACAACCATAGCGTCGGAAATAACAACTGATTTACTAAGCCCGCTGGATGCAAACAAAAATTTTATCCAAGTTCAAGCCGAAACTCATTCACGAAGTAGATCTGGTCTAGGGCTACCATTGACCAGTGAAGATACGCTCAAAGCTTCCGAATCGGATACAACACCAACAGCTCAAACGCCTGTCAGCTCTCGCAGTAAACAAGGCAGTCCTTTCTATGCTGAGCCTGCAGATGCGTTGCGAGCAGCTGGTTTAACTGCCAGTATCCTCCGTCGTTCACAGCGTGGTGCTCTCTTGCCTGCGAATCAACGACACTCCGAACCACCGAAAGGTGGAACCGCTCGAACACCAGTTTGTCCGGTGCTGGTTCCAGCAGAGATTGAGAAAATTGCAGGAAGTCTCGATGAACTAAAGAAAAAACAGCAACAGCAGCCGTCTAAACGACCACGTGGACGCAACGATCATTGGCAAATCGACAGCAGCTGGGAGTTTATGGGAAAAAATGATGAAAATGATCCTGAATATGGAGATTACGACTCTGAGGAGCAATGGAGTGGAGTTCCAGTACAGAAACACCCTAGTCAGTTAAACGGTGAAAACAAAGAAAACAAAGAGCGACCCATCACAGTTCATCAGATCATTGCTAAACGTCTGCCAGATTTGAATCTTCCCGAATTGATTCGATGTTCAACGCCACAACAACAACAAATTAAGGAAAATAAGATTGACAATCATAATGGCGGCTTCCGACACTCTTCTTATGATAACGTAGAGAAAAATTTTCCATTTTCATATTCCAATGGAATGGATTCGGGACAGTCAGATGATGGAACGGTATTTTCAGAGCCATGGGATAGCACTCAATGGGATTCATTTCTTCCACCAGATGGTAAGTCATATTAGTTTGCTTTTGATGTTGTAGGACAGCTGATCTATTAGTTTTTTTTTATTATTATTTTTAAGATTCAATCACCTCGGAATCAATTCATCTTTCTAAGTGTCGACCAACGCTTATGTCTGAAGATGATGCCACAATTATTGAGGATATTAGCACCAAAGATAGTCAAGGCACCTTAAAGGCAAATAGACCAAGGTATCAGGCAACAATTCAAAAAGTTGCAACAATATTGCGGAATCCCAGTATGAGGGACAGGGAGATTTTGTGTAAGTACATAAATTCTAGATCTTATAAATGTAGATTGAACTTCTAAATACATTATTTATATATATAAATTAAGCAATAGATAGGTGTTCTCATATCCATACAATCTGAACAAATCTACCGAAGTAATTGCTTATTTTCGAAAACTTTCTTTCAAATTTTAAAAAATTTTCGGTAAAATCTAAAAAAGCTCACGAACAAAATTATGTTCTTCTTAAAGCAAGTAATTTAAGTTTTGCTTAAAAGTTAGTTTTTTTTATGTTAAACCAGTTTTGTTTCAAAAAGAGGTCTTGTTGTTTTGAGGGGTTAGTTAGGGTGCTTCCGACTGTCTTGATTTTAGGCTTAGGTTTCGCATACATCATTTGGAATGTTTTAATCACCTTTTGAGACAACAACAACGATTAATCAATTTTGTTGTTTTAGCTTACCTAGAATGGGTGACTGCCATTCAACAATTTCAGTTATTTCAATAGTTTTCTTAAACGGCTCTTACGATTTTGAATAAATTTATTTTTGAGTTATTACCTATTTAGTATAATCCAATTACATTAGTATTGCGTTTCAGGTTTTTTTTTCCAAAAATTCACAAAGGAAATAGGGTTTTTGAAGGAAATTGACTTATTTTTGAGTTATTTCCGTATGTCTAGTTAATGGCTTGACTGATTTTGTTATAATTTGGTACTTTGTAGCAATAATAATTGTATTAAAAAAATATCACTTTTTAGTACTTTTTATTTTGTATTCAAACTTTCCCTCTAACAATACATGACTGTATTAAACCATTTCCATACATTTCTAGCTCAATTATAGCTCAGAGCAAGTTCTGGCAATCCAGTCGTGGGTGCTTCAGTCGCACTTCTTTTTTTACGTTTAAAGGGAATCGTATCTTCTGTTTCTGTAAATTTGTGATTTCCATAGTTGATTTAAATTGTTCAGTAGATAAATTATTGTCTCATGTATTTAAAAGTTTGTGAAAACCTTTAATTAAATCAAATTGGAAACTCATCGCAATATTACTTACATCTCTGGTTTTCCAAATTCTATAGAAGTTGCATCATTATAGCTCAAAGTTGATTAAAGTCCATTTGATATAAAAAGTAAACATCAACCACATCTTCTTTGGTATTAATCTGATCACAATTGCGTCGCAGTGTATTCAGAATCGCACTATGGTATGCAATGGCCTGTGAAAAAGCCCTATGTTTGTGTGGGTTTCGAATCACTAATTTTGGAATGTACTGAAAATCTTTTCCTTATACGATTTCAGGTATTCGTCATTTCAATTCTTGAAACAGAGCTTTTTAAATCTTAATTTTTTCTTGGTTTTGAACCAAACGATGTAAGATGAGAGCCCCATTACATTTTACTATTTTGGCTTATAAATAATCCCGAACTGAAGTTACTTTAGCTTTTCTTTCACAAACCTAGAATAGAATAGAAAAATTTAAATCAACAATAAGAGAAATTCCCAACAACTTGATATTGATATCTGTCATAGACTGGATGGCAAACAAAACAAAATAGAAATAGAAGTTACGTCGATGCTGATTAGAAAAAATAGTGCACTCTATAATGTTTTCAAATCTTATTTGAACAAAAGCCTATGAAATGATTCAAAAATCAAAACTGAATCAAATGCGTATATTTTTCTTATTATCAGTATTTGAGTCTGGACATTGATTGATAATTGTATTCCTTAGGACGGACTGTGTGTCAATATTTAACTATCACATGAGAAGTGTGTTACTGTTGATTAATATTGAAGATTTGTCAGCTTTGAAGTTTGATAAAGGGCTAAAAATGCATTTTGAGTTAGGACTAGTATTTTCAGGAATTTGTGTACCAATGTTCAATATAAATTTTGCAATTACACGAAACAATGATAATGTTTTGTGTTGATTTTAATAATTATTTCAGTGAGATGATTATGACTAATATGTAGGAATGTTATACAGGTTTTCTTTGTTTATTGTTATACTGAAGTTCTCCAGCAATGAAATTTATGTTTTTCTTCACAATTTGCGGAAATGTTCTGTAGACAACAGAATTCTTCTATTTATTTGTTTGATAAATATAATTTATCTCGTAGGGTCAAAGCGAGTTATTGTGAACGATTTTGTCAAACTAATTTATTTTTTAAATTTATTTTATTGTTATAGAAAGGCACAGTTCTCATAAATTAACTTTTTATTTAAAAAAACGCTTAGAATGTTTTAAAACTTAACTTTAACTATTATATCAAAGATTATTTCAAACTGTGTGTTAATTACGTTTAAATGTTCTCATACAAAAATGACAAATGGCTACTATCAGTCCCTTGCTCACGTTTCTTCGCAAAGTTTTAGTAATATTTTTGTCTTTAAATATTAAAACGCTCAACACAATTTCTTACATATTGTTAGCAAAAAGTGTATGTATGTTTTGCTGACCGTAAGCAAGCGAACAAACAAATTGATGTTTTTTGAAAGAAACAAAGTTCTAAAAAATTAATTTTGTAAATACCTATATTTTTGTATTTATAAAGAATTCATAAATCTTTATATCCATTAAGGCCTATGTCCTTAAATTGGACACATTTTCTATATAGACTAATAAATTAAAAAAAAACGAAATAAACACTGATTGAAATTCAGAATAATTATAATCTATGTACATAGTTTAGTCACACTTCACAGTACACTGTGTACTGTGAGTTTAGTTGCCATGGTTTCCTGTAAGATTTTTTTGGTCAGTATGTGTATTATTTATTTTGTGTTCTAGATCAGCTGTTGAGGTATTGTGTTATTGTTATTCCTTTGTTGATAAATTTTTATCTATTCTTAATTCTGTTTTACAAAATGTATTTTTATATATTTTAAAATGTAATTTGGTTCGTTTCTCAAAATAACTATGCTTTTAACTTGATCTTCTTAGTAAATGCATTGAAAATGAAAACAAATTAAAGTAGAATTACTTTGCAATACTAAGCACAAGTAAAATTATTCTTTTCCAAAATTCCTTGTCACTTCTACCTGAAAAGTCTTAGTTTCTTGTACGGGGATTTTGCTTATACATATGTACTTATATATATTTATAATTCCTTTTATTTATTTAAAACAGATGTACTTATGACATTTTATCTGCTTAAGATATGTGCTTAAATACTTTACAATTTCTTAAGATTTTATAACATGTCTTACATCTATAAAGTTAATGTACAAAAATTGTAATAGATTTAAGTACAATAACCCATGTTCAAATTCTGGGAACTACGTCAAGTACAATGTCTATATTGTTTTATTTATTTCAAGTCAAAGTACAAAGAAATTAAAATTGTACTTAAAAATTCTTAGTACAATGGAACTTGTGTTTCATATTTTAATAGGTTTCTTTTTTAACAAGTTCATTATTGCCATTTTTTAAATGATTCAATCGAACATTAACCCTGACTTTATCGCAAATAATTCTTTGAATTTGATTTTCTAAAAAAACAACAGACCGATTAATGTCAGCAATGGCAATATGCCTATAAATCAAGATACTACTTGTGTTACCTTTGTTTATGATTGTGTTTATTGTTTTTATTATTTAAAACATAATCTTAATTATAATTAAAAATTATGACACTTGCAGTCTATTTGAAATAAGTGTGTCAGCTGCTGTTGAATGCTTTGATGGATTACTCAATCTATAAGACCTTGGCTAAACACAATAGAGAATCCACAATAAAGACACCGAGCAAAAAGTTATCAAATATTGTTTTTTTATTTCTTAAGTTGATAATAGCACGACTTGCCTTATCTCTTGAGAAAAGTTGCTCGTGTGACAAAGCATTCAAAACAGTTTTTTTTTTTTCAATTTAAACGAGCGAACGATTTGTTTTTAAAGTGTCAGGACACTTTGACTGAAATTTTTTTCTTCGCCCAATCTGTAATTAGGTAGAATTTTCTTTTGAACTTCTCGTGTTGAAAAGCAGGATATTTCTAATTCTTAAAAAAAGAATCACCATTATTAGGTACGGTTGTCTTTTAACTAAAACGAAAAAAAGCAACACTACGGCTCTAGAAGCGACAATTGGAGATTCAGTAAAACGAAAATTGTTTTAATGTGTAGAAGGTCGAAAAACAAAGATAACGGTAAAGTTTTGGTTTTAGTTTTACTTAAATGTCAATTAATGCTTCTAGAAAAAAAACGACAACTGTAATAAAGGTGAATAATTGAAGTCGAGCATTTTATTAAATATACAAGTTATAATAGTTTGCTTTGCAAGTACAAAACTAACTAAAATTAAAATATAGCACAGATGTAGTCACTTAAAATTTTCATAATTTTTAATTACATATGTATATCTCAAAAACTAGATATTTTAAAACTAGTGTTTTATCTGCTTAAGATAAAATATTCATATTCATATTTTTTTTCAAAAACAATTTCAAAATTAGTTTGGCAATTAAATAAAATTTAAATTTTTATAAATAAAAAATTTAAAATTTTTTATAAAATAATTTTTAATATCAAAAATTTTAAGGATGGTATTCATCGAACACTATTAGGTTAATAGCTTCGTAAACCTATTCATCAACGTATATTAGTGCTGATTTGCGAGCGCTCTCAAAAGTTAATAGTGGTTCTGACCAATATTAAGTTGAGAGCAAAACCTATCGGAGGATATCCGAAATAACTTCGAAACTTTTCGAAATCACAATGTAGAACGCAATAATTTCACCTCCAGACAGAAATGCTCCAAACTCTTCCTACCTGAATGCTCAGCTGATAAATCTAAATTATTGTTAGATCTTGACAGGAAAAACTTACTTATGATTATTATTTTCAAAATAAGTTTTAAATTTGTTGATACATTGTATGCACAGTAAAAATCTGTTTTATTTTATTTCAATTAATAGCAAAAGGAAAAAAACTGAAATGAAAACCGACGTTGACAATGACATGTTCGAAAGAGGTACGCTCACGATTCACAATCGTCTTTGGCATGTTCGAAAGGGGTACGTTCATCAGGTCCAAACACTAATATTTCGAAATATCTACTTAGCGAAACCCAGAACCTATTAGAGCTTGGTGAATAGGACCCAAAAATTAGTATGCTCGATGAATACCACCCTAAGTGTTGTTTTTGTTTTTTTTTTATTGAATACATTTTAAGTCAATTTTTTAAAATCCCCTCTCATTATTCTCAGAATAATATCCCAATGTAATGTCATTTAACTTAGAAACACCCTTTATAGTCTTAATTCCCTAAGCAAGTACTTGCGACTCAATCAAATATTCTATTTTAATATTAAATAATAAGTCAATGAAAATAGCATGATGCATATTATGGAATGCAAAAACAATAATAAAACAAAATAATAACAACAACAACACACTGCATTAATAATAGTTTCTTATAAATATTTGTCAACGTATTTCATGACTTATTTTCATTCATTATAAATTTTATTACGTTATTTTTTTCAATAACAAGCCTGATCCAATTAAGTGGTAAACAAATTCTTTTTAAAAAATACCTTTATGCATAAAGCTGAAGAAAAATATTTTCATTATTATTCTTATAAATTTTCAGTAATTAAAAAAGTTAAATAAAAGCTATGGCATTTTTTATATGCGTATAAAATAGGACCATAATTAATTGACATTGTGGGTTAAGCTTCAAATCTGAATGCAAAGTTCTCGATTATGAATCAGTTTTTGAAATATTGTTCGAAGGGCAATCTGTCTATAGATTTACATCCTCAACAGATGGACTCAATTCGGGCTCTTTTTAAATGTTTTATTTAACGTTTATTATGTACTGTTATATTCAATGTATTTGTAGGGAAACTATGTTTCTGTTTCTTTTATATTTTTGATACGACCATTTTTTTTAAAATTTTGTATGATACTTTACTAGGATGATGTGCCAATCTTTGCAAATAGCATACAATTTTTTTCCGCAAGTAACTGAATTGGGTCTCGAGAATTGTTGGTTCATGAAAGAATGTAATGATCCTATGATGTTATCTATATATATTATATAAACAAAAGTATCATTTTTAGAACCGTTTGATTTTAAAAGAATTTTTTCTGGAATTCTTCAGGGGTCAATTCTTGAACCATTGATGTTTGCATTGTTTGTATGCCAATAATAAATAGATTTGCAGACTCGTACACCATATAACACATGAAAATGTCGTGTAAATAATCGGTAGCTGCAACTTCTTGCTACAGCTTGCTACTTGTCATTTTTGTTTCTATGGGGAATTGTGCTACATCGTACGACGTCAATTTCGAATAAAGGCTCTCCCAAACCAACGCGAAACATTCGCCGACGACAGATTTTTGTTGTTGTTTAGCGTTGTGTATTTGTCATATTTTGTGTTATTGTGAATGATTCGCTACGATTTCGCGTTGGTTTGGGAGAGCCTTAATTTTTGTTTTAAGCACAAAAGTTGGAAGAGGCGATTGAACGGAGAATGCACGAAAATAATGCGTTATATTTTTGTGATGTACCCCTGTTGTAAAAAATCAATGAATCAATCAATGAAATACAAACAAAAATAACACCTTGAATGAGCACATTAATTGTAGATAAAAATGTCCTTCTGTCACACAAAGAGGAACAAGCAAATAAGTCATTTAAAATATTTTCTACGCATGAACTAATTATTTTATTATTATTAATTCTAAAACGCAATAAAAAATTGTGAAATGACTTAACCCACTCGTATAATTGCATCATTCGAATTCAATTATAAAAGTTTTGGACTATATCCGAGGTCGAATATAATACGCTTCGCCTGCTTTCTTTTTTACTTCTCTAATCAAATGATGGCCGGTGCGGTGCAGCGGATTGCATTAGCAAGAAAGTAAACTCAAAAGCAAGTTGCTAATCCATTGTCTTATGTAATTATACATATTTAATAAATTATTATCAATCACAATTTAATTAATCATAGCACATATTTGTGTCACTAAAATGGGATATTTTAGCAAACAGATGATGAGAGATGAATAAAGAAAATTAACATTATTTAATGATGCCAAGGATGTTGATTCATTGATTTTGTAAAAGTTCTTTACAATGTATGTACATACATATAAATGATAAAGCCTTTGGTGGTCGTCTGGCTCCATCCATTGATAAAATTAATGCAAAGACTATTATAATAGACAATAGACACACACAAAAAATAAAAACGATAATTATCACGAGTAATTGGCGCCAATCAAAGTTCGCACGCTTCTTATATAAAACGCGTGCACATGCCTAGATTTTTATTATATTTTTAGAATGAAAATAGTATTTACACTTTTTGTGTAGTCAAAGAGATTATTATCCTTCTTATCGGTAATTTTTGGGAAAGTAAATAATTATAAGGTTTGTTGTTTTGTCTGTGTTTGTCTTAAAACTAAAACAAAAAACCCCTAGTTCTCATGGTTTGAACATTCAGGCTTCAGAGAATTTCTAAATTATTTCATTAAATGGAGCATGACGTATAGGTAATTTAATCTTATCGATTTCTCCACGGAAATTCTAATTCTTACAGAAAGTTATTTTCCCCCTGAACCGTGGAGTCATATTTCAGTACATTTTTACCTAATTTAAGAAACAGGTTATCAGTAATACAAGGTGTGAAAATTATTATAAGATTTCTGATTTTGTTACGATGTAATAATAAAAAAAATGCATGACTGAGTCGTACTTACTTATCTAATCTTGTAGTTCAAGTTGCTTAATTTTATTATATTTTACAAGACGTACATATATGCTTGAAAAAATACACCTTCTAACTACATTTAGATAGTCCTGTGAAGTTAGCAAAAGAATTGTTTAAAAATGAATGAAAAATGAGAGTTCCCGGTAGCAAAAAAAAAGAGTTCTAAACATTTTCCTAATGACTTTTTTTTCTAAAACTAATTTTTAAAAAATTATTCGTAAATTTAGGTGCCCATTGACTTAGAACCAAAAATTTTCAAAATTCAAAAAAAAAAGGAGTTCAGATTAGAGTTCCCGATAGCAAACAAACTTCTAAACATTTTCGTATTAAATTTTTTTTCTAAAACTAAGTTTTCAAATACATAATTGTTTTAAATTTTTTTCGCATCCAATTTTTAACAGATTTTGATAAAAAAAATACAATTATTTAAAAAATTAGTTTTAGAAAAAAAAATGTATTACGAAAATGTTTAGAACTTTTTGTTTGCTATCGGAAACTCTACAATGAGAACTCCTTTTTTTGGATTTTGAAAATGTTTGGTTCTAAGTCAATGGACACCTTAATTTGCCCTAATTTTTCCAATTTTGCAGAACTCTTTCTAAAACTTATCAGGAAATCTAGAACTCTTGGTTTTAAGTTGAAAAACATGCTCAGAACTCTTTTTCTCAAAAAAGTCCTTGCTGCGAGAAGTCAGTAAAAAAAAAATTTTCTTTTCGAATTTTAACACTTCATTAGCCAAACTGTTGAAAAAAAGTATGAGGAACCATAGAACTCTTTGTTTGCTACCGCGAACTCTCATTTTTTATTCAATTCTAAACAATTCTTTTGCTAACTTGCAGGTAAGGTCGATTTTTCAATCATCAGTTAGGTATAAATAGGAACAAATGTATCATTTATCTTGAGAATACACATACATATGTATGTACTATGTAGGTATTATCTGAGGTTCAACTGACTATTGAAAAATTGGCCCTTAAACATTAAACAAAAACAGACTAAGGGCCAGTTTCACAGTGAAGTAAGTGTCACTTAAGTGCCGAATATGGAAAACTAATTCCCAATTTCACAGTGTAAACTTATCGGAATAAGTGACTACTTAAGTCTCCGATGTTGGCCACTTAAGTTCCACTTACTCAGGTAGTAAAACTGCGGCTTAAGTGCCAAAATGGGAAAATTAAGTGCCACTTATTTTGTTAAGTGTCCCTAAGTTACTTACATCTACTTATCTACTTTTATCCCAGTCACTATGTTCAAAAAAAATACCTGTTTTTCGGGAAAATTGAACTGGAGCTTAAGTCGCCATTTTGAAATTTCTAAATACATTCTTTAATTCTGTTTTTAAATCAAATTATTTAAGTGAATACTTTTTGAAAAATTATTTTTTAAAACTCAAAATTTTGAAAAAAAAAAAAAAATTTTGAAACCAAAATTTTTCAGTTTTAAGTAGGTTCATACCTATAGCAATTTGTTTTTTTAGTATTCAATTCTCTAATCAATTTTTAGACAAGCGCTAAAAATTATATGCTAAAATTTCTTCTAGTTTTTTAGAAATATCAGAAATGTTGGTTGCTGTTTCTAATAAATTTTATATTGTCAAAATTTAAAATTCAGAAACTATTTGCATTTGCATTGCATTATTAGAAACAACTACAAATATTGACATTTGACAAGTGAAGCGGCACTCTGGATCCGCCATTTTTGTTCGTATTATAGTCTTTTAGATTTTATACATATTTTTGGAGACACCGTATCAGATTTAACCAAAAGTTGTATATGTATTTTGTTTATGTTGTGCCCGTTTTAAAGAACCGTTTTATATCACTGTACTTAATTTTATAAAAATTCTTATAACTAAAATTAATTTCTGATTCAAAATAGCTTTTATCGGCCTTTAAGTCCTACAAAAATTGGCGTTTCGTCCCGGCGATCTCACTTGGACTCATCAGTTGGCTATAGTGAGTGCCTTTGTCAATAAACAATTTTTGCCGTTAAAAGCTATTTTGAATCAATAATTCAACAAAGTCCATTAAAATAGTGCTAAGTCTTCTACTTGGCTGATGTGTTTCAGTAGTATAGTATATAGAATTTGTATTATTAAAAAAACCTTCTTATAAAATTAATTTCTATTTTTCACTGTTTAGTGAAAAAAGTATATAAACAGAAAATTTAAAAAGCCAGAAATTGTAGGTATTATTTAATGTTCATATAAACTCCTACCTAGATCAAATTTACAAAAAATCTGTCGTTATCCTATATTCTTAATTGATGACAGAAATTATCTGATTTACCAAAAAACCGTTTTTTTCCCCTTCTTCAAGTGAATGGTTCATAATTGTTTTTAGTTCTATAAGGTAACTATATTTTCGTCATAAATGTGGCCTGGTCATAAATTTTTTATAAGCAATAAAATTCGAAAAAAATAATACAATACTTTCAATGTTCCACTTCAATAGAACGGATATTACACGCCCATACGAATTGATGAATATAACACACATTTCGGCCTCAAGTATTGTTTAATTCTTCGAGAAGGTCAGTAGTATTAATAGTTTGACACGTGTTGTAAAAAAAAACTATTAATAATATTTTAAAGATGTGAACATGTTCCCTCCCGAATAAGGTTACTCTTTCATTTATGAATTATTGATTTAATTACAAGTTGAAGTCATCTTCAGAGAACTTCCAAAAAAAACTTAGGTATATCTTTTATGACTTTTTAATTATTTTGGCTTTATGTAACAAAGGTTTTCTATAAATAGATAGTTACAAAAGCTGTTAAATACTTCTTTGTTGAGATTTTGTAGATAATGATCTAAGAATTTTGTCTAACAAATTCCATTTTTGTAAATCCCTTGACAAAAAAAAATCCAAGACGCAATTACATCTCAAATGTGCCGATCGCTGAAATGCTATAGGCTTGTATACGACAATAAAACAATTCATCTTGAATTGACTTGTGAACTAATGATATCAAAATTATATTTAATTGTTTCAAATTTAACATTGCAATGCTCAAAAACAAAATGTTCATATCCTGAAACATGACGCTATTATTGCATCAGCCGTTTATTATAAGTAAGGGATTTAATTGACCGCGTTCGGGTACCTATAATCTATCCAAAGCTATCCTGGATAGATTTGAGTTGTTATAATCCCTCTATCCCTAGCTTAAAAAAAAAAACATCTATTAACAGCTGATCCAATAACAACTCAAAGCCATCTGAAATTTTTTTTTTGATAGGTATAGGTAGTCTAGGCGATTGGTACTCGACCACGGGTGTTTTTAATAGCTCTCTAAAGGTTCAATAAAGTCATAAATAATTTTTAAACGTAAAGAATGATAACCAAAAATTTGTGTACCTGCCACTCGCACATAACATTATTTAAGCGCGTGTCCTGTCACAAAGGACCTAAGCAAGTATATAGAAGAAATATTTTAAAGGATGTTGTCGTGTATTAACAGTCAAAGAATATCACGTGAAAAAGTCGTGGTGTTTGAGAAAAAGGTGTTGATTACCTGAATTTGTTTTTTTTTTAATCCTTTTTTCTGCTGAAGCAAAAGGTTGCGAACCACCACTCGAAAATTTCGCAAATTTTTTATTTGCTTACCTGAACTATTTGCTTCGACTGTTAATGTAGTGAAATAAAAAATCCTATACGTTTGTTTGGCAGGTATTATTATTTTTGGAGCTAAAAAAATCAATTTCCTTTCTAGAGAATAATCTACAAATCTTGAGTTCCAAGTTTAAAGAAAATCGCTTCACTGGCTTAGACTGTATAAGTGTATAGGTCGAGGTACAGACATACGGAATTGCCGGGCCCACTTTCTGTGTTCTTTATCAAAGTGATATCATGTTTGATTGCAATCTCAAATTCTATTTTTTAAACTTCCAAACTCACTTCGCTGGGACCCCACGTCACGATCGCGCGCCGGTGGGCATATACTTCTACCACCAAAATTCCTTTTATCAAGCCGCGCGAAGCTCATTAAATTATATTTCATATAGACAAAATATTTCATATTTTCATAATCAAATTGATAATTTTTTTTAATAAAACATGTTTATTGAATATTTCTATCACCGAAATATCAATTTAAACATTGATAACAATGAACCATAAAAATTGAAGTCAATCTCAGATAATTCAATTAGATTTTACAGTTTACCTAGCAACTGTTAAAAACTGCCTATGACTTCTCTCCAGTTTCTCGTTAGTAAATATTTTTGATACAGACAAAATTATAATATTATAATATTATTGTTTCTTTTTAATTTGTTGACTCGTGCTTACGAAGTTTTATTACAGTTGTCTAAGAATTAAATATCAAGAACTCAATGAATCTTAATATAAGATAACAAAATAAGTGTTTGGTGCATTTTGCAAGTAAATTTGTTCAGCCATGTACGTTGTTTTTTTTCGTACAATGCCATACGAGTTAGCTACAAGTAAAAAACACTCATATAACATTCTGTAAAGAATAACCTTTACACACACATAATAAACACAGCTTTTTAAACAAGGTTTTTATCAATAGACGAATATTTATTTAATAATCATATTTTAGTACCTTTGCCAAGATATTATAAATCACAGAGACGTGCCACAGTGGTCAAAAATACTAAAATGTTGGCCATGTTTCTATAATTTTTGTGTTCTCGGATTTTTGGAGTCGATGATAACGAACAACAAAATGACGGGTACAAAATATGGGATAAATTTATTGATGACTATTTAAAAAAAAATGCATCACCCTTGTCCTTGGTTTCATGCCAAATAATAATTCTCAAAAATATTTTATCCCACAAAAATGAGGATATTACATATTATTGTATTTAAAATTAATGTCAAACCGGCAATACTAGCATATTTTTTGATATAATTAATTTTGAGATATAATTAACATAAGGTATAAATTATTGATGGAATGTTCGCTGTTACTCATTCTGTTTGGACAACGGACATTACAGGACCCTTTCTAAACTCTATAATTTTATCAACGAAAATTAATATACATATTTATCTTTTAAAAACCACACTCAATTATTCAGCCTTATTTATTGTGAGTTTCACCCAAAAAAATATTTCACCTTACAATTTTGTGACGTTTATGAATCAGAGAGTTAAAATCAGTTTCAAAACGCTATCTGTCGTTAATTTTCGACTTTAGATGATGGATATTACTACTTATATAGTAGTATTGGCGAAATTTTTAAACAGCCTGATTTTAAGGTATTAGCATGATACTACAATTAACTTACTTCAATTTTAATGTTCTTAATTCTATTTTCTTAATAAACTTCAGCGAAACACGCCCAAAAAAGTAACAGTCCGTGCAAACAACTAAGCAAACATACCATTTTCACATTTTGAACTGTGAAAGTGACATTTCGAGTTAGTATGGTACTTACAAGTTAAAATAGGCATCTGATCTTTAATAAAATGTTAAATGCACGATGTTAAAGTCATTTAAAATTTGTAAAATCCTGTTCTTAACTTAGCATCATACTAAAAATGCTTTAACACCGACTTATTCGTCTAAAATTTTGTGTCACTGCAGTCTTCAAATACCCAATCAAAATTTTGCCAGCTTTTTGGAAATTTTTTTTCTACTGTGAGACGGTTAAATAAATTAACTAGATGTTTGACTTAAACAAAAAGTTAACAACAACAGCTTACTGCATTATAATAAATTTCAAGATATAATCTAATAAATATTATTCATGTTTTATTGCGTTACAACCTTTCGTTTTCTTTTTATATCTTGATGATGTCTTGTTAAAAAAAAAAACTTGAATATAAAATAAGCTCTGCCAAGAAGATATTAAAACGTTCGATTTTATACGTGATAAATGAACAAATACGTGATAATCTAAAAAGTCGTTGATGATAAAAAAAAGTAAAAATACAAGGTTAGAGCTTCATGCTTAATTTTACGCAGGGACTTTTAACAAATTTGTTTATTGTTTTTGTCGCAAAAGTCATTTACATGAATGTAGGTGACCATCCGTCCCTTCATGCACAAAGAGGTGGTAAGGGCAATTTTTTTTAATTTTGACCAAAAAAAATGCAATTTTTAATAATAGTTTAAGAAGCATAAGGTTCTTGATTTAGGGTCAAATGTGACGCTACCTTTGAGAATACCAATTATTGGATAGTGACGTTTCAAATTTCAAACATGAGAGAATTTAGTGAAATATCAAATCGATTCATGCGGCATTCGAAATTCAAAAATTAATGAAAAATTTCAAAATTAAAAAAAAAAATATTTTTACTACCACACTTATAGTTCCAAAAATATTCCTTAAAATTAAATCAATCTTTGTTGATCTTCAGAATGTAGGTTCTTAAATACTGGCAGACAGACATACGATTTTTAAAAAATACAATTTATGGAATTTTTAACATAAAATTTAACCCAAAAATGGTAGATTGATGAAAGTTTGCCATGAGAACCAAGAATCGAAACAGTCTATAAAAATATCTACATTGTATGTATGTATATGTACATATATTACGATGGAATTTTTTATTTTTGAGCGAGATGGGAAATATGTCTGAATATTTGAGGGGGAGGGGAGGGAAACGGTGAAAATTAAATTTCTAGTTGAAAAAAACCACATCGACCGTTTAAGTGCAGGATCTCGTAAGTCGAAAAATTCAACAAAAATGTAACAATATATTTTCTGAAATTTTTGTAATTTAAAAAAAAATGCAAAAACTATACTAAGGAGGTTCAGCACTTTAACCATCGATGTATTTTTAACTAGAAATTTTTATTTTCATCGTCCCCTTCCTCCGTTGAAATATAGATAATTTTATGGACTCCTTTGATTCATTGTTCTTATGGTAAAACAAATATTCTGACCACAAGTTTCAGGACTGTGAGGTTTTTTCTCAAACGATTTTATGTATACATACTACATATTTTATCTGTGGATTCTATTTTTATTAAACAGTCCAATACAGAAGTTTTGTAATTTTGTTGTCTTTGTGTTTTGCTATAATTTTAAATTTTTGTGTCCCGACATTTGTTCCTAAAAATATGGTCGTCATATACATTTATATGTATTTAAATGGAATGGGTTCATAAGCTCTTATAAGTATGTTTACAAATGTCTAGACTTAATCTTAATTTTTAAATTTAAAAAGCTAGTGCAACTTATCAATAAGTTCATATTGGAAGCAGATTCTATAGATAAGGCTTCGCAAGTACATACGATTCGTCAACCTCCAGTTAAACTTGATTCTTTTCTTTAAAGCACGTGTACAACTGCTCTGAACTGAATGCTTGTCCGCGACCAACAAATACATACACAATTACAAATAAGGAAGATTTATCAATCTTGTATGGATCCAAGAAAATATCCTCTTCCACCTTAAATAGAATTTTCAAAATATTTTAAGTTTACATTAAATTTTAATATGTTTGTTGAAACATACTGTTTTTCATCTCAGCATGTTTCACATAATGATTCCACAACATACATCCAAATATTTCATCGTAGTTCTCTGATAATAATGTACATTTTTATGTTTATGCGAAATTCTATATCAGAATTATTAACGAACTAGTATTAAACAAAAAAAAACAAATTGCATGTAAATCACTTGATAATATAAATTCCCAATAGTTGTTATCTAAAAAAACAAAAACATTATACTGATGTTTTATGGTCAGCTATATATAGAAACTATATACATACTCACAAAATAATATAAAATTCGCCCGCACAGCTCGCACGTATTTGCTGTTATGATTCAAGCTCAAGGTTAACTTTAATGGTTGAATAATTTAAAAGAAAATATTTTCAAATCATTTTGAACAGATTGTTATTTAAAACACACTCGTGTAACTTTTTTATGTGCAGAATCTAAAATTTTAATCATAACAATTTTTAAATTAAATAAACAAACACAATTTAAGAAATGGGACATACATATTTGTAAGAAATAACAAAACTTGGTTTACCATATACTTTATTGAGAAGTTATGCATTCGTCTTCGCAATCTAATTCGAGATCTTGATAAAATTTGATGATATCCAAGTTGAAAAAAAGTAAATTTTGCAATTATTTTGCTCTGTCTACCATTTTTTATATTTTTGAATTTCCAGAAAACGGTTAAACTGATTTTGATCCTTTTTATATGCATATTTTATGTTTTTTCCTAAATATCTATTTAATGGTTAATTTTATAAACAAAAATATTTAGTTTCAATTCTGCGTATTAGAAAATTTTCTTGCGAAACAAATCTTGAGTCTTTTTTTCCATAAAAAAACTTGTTATAGATAATATAATTTAATTGTTAAATTTGTAACAGACATTTATGAGGAATTTAGTAAGACTTTATTTATAACAATCTTACCCTCATGAAACTCCATTTTTTTAATGTTGAGATGAAAAAAAAAACTGTTGGCAAAACAAAATATTTCAGGAAAAAAAAATATCTTTTTTGTAAAGATAACGTTAAAAACATTTTCATCAAGTTTCAAAAAGTGAAGTTTGCACACAATCTTACTTATCTGACTTTTTTTTTATTAAATAAAGGCATCAACTATGAAATTTAAATACAATAGAATATCTGGATTCTTGAACTATAAATTCAGATAAATACATATGTAGATACATATAGATAAAAAGAACTGAATTTGAAAATGAGTATCAACGATCACTCTCAAATGTCTCAATATGAAATTCCCGGTCTCGTGGGTTTTTTTTTGCTCTCCTTCCGCTATGAATCATAACTGACATTATAGTCATTACAACTGTCATTATAAAACATACATAGATTGATATACACTCATGCTAAACATCAAAAAGGGAAAGAAAACAAATGAGCAGAAAAAAAAAATCATATTTATTTGAATTGCATGAATTTCACGACTCATGATAGCGAATGCGTTAATTATGACAAGCTGACCCATCTTCATGAGTTTGATTAGTCGGTAAAGTCATTCTTAGTGATCTTTGATGACCAGCTTAATGAAACAAAATATTAAAAAAAATACATCAAGTAATTAGAAATTAAAGAACAAATTCATGAAAATGTGTAGTAAACCATTTGGTGGTATACCATGCACTTATTAGAAATAACCTTTTAATAAAATTAGCTTAAAATTTCTAAGTCGGAAATTTGAGATCCGTAACTCGGATTCAATTACATATCTTTTAGACTGGCCAATGACCCCGAATCCCTGATATATATACAAATAAAAATCCTTACAGGGTACTTCAAAAGAAACCTTACATAAGCCAACACATTTCCAATTTCGTTCCGCATTGTGACCTTTAATATATTATAGAACATATGTTTCATTAAAAAGAGTCCAGCTGACTACGGATTCCAAAACCAACGTACAGAAGTTGGTGGAAACCTACAAATGAAACTTCGGACATTAAAATAATGCCTTAATTGATAAAAACATATCGCTTTCAATTTTTTTAGTCGAATCCATGGATTTACTGTACAGTACATACCTAACCTATCTTTATCACAAATAAAAAAAAAAACTTAATATTGATCCAATTGACAGTAGATAAGAAAAACAAGTGTAACTGACCCTTGTACATACATAGATATGTACATGTATTTAGATTGTATGTACTTCCTTCTTATATGCATACATATGTATGGATATCTTCAAATTCTTTACATTATTTTTTGTAAAAAGGATACAACCAACTCGCTTCAACAAACAGCCATATTATTATAGTTGTGCATTTTCCGGAACCATCACTAGAAGAAAACTACCCTATAGGAAATTATAATGTTTAACACCTAAATAAAATAGATCTTTTTTGGCGTCATACTGCATACAGGCCTTTTAAATATAGATTAGGTATGTCTGCATTTTGTGTTGAACTTTTATAGTCTCACAGGTAATGTTGTCATTTATTTAAAAGAATATTGTGATGCAATTTAATGAAAATATGACTTAAAATTGAAAAATTCACTTTTTAAAACAAAAGAAAAACAATTTACAAAAAAAAACGTTGAGTCAATAGTTTTATTACGAAGGTTCGAAATATCGGATCATAGGTTATAGTTTTAACATAATTGAAATAAAGTGACCTTATTAAATATACAAATTATGGAAAAAGGAAAAAGTTCTGATTAGTGACTCGACACATGTAAATACTGGCACAGGGTCATAAGTCCACAAAGCAAAAAATAATATTTTAGCATTTATAGCCTATACAAGTCGTCAAAAAACAGTTGTAAGTTTTGCTCCTACGGACTTATGACCCTGTGCCAGTATTTATGTGTCAAGTAACTAATCAGAACTTTACTCAGGCATTGTGAAACAGACCCTTAGGGTTTGTTTCACAATGTCTGAGTAAAGTTCTAATTAGTTATCCGACATTTAATTTATCCTAAAATTAAATCCTTCATTATTCCAGTTTTCCAGGCAAATTAAATTCGACTGATTCCAAATATTAAAGAAAAATTATTTATTAAATCAAAAAGTTAATTTTGCAGTGTCGGTCGTCTTATTGTACGTCTTAAAAGTGTCGAGAGGATTGATTCCAAGAGCTCTGGATAATAACAAATAAGTGCGTTGAAGCGAAGTGTGTTGAATCGAAGTGTGTGTGATCAGTGACAGATTTGAATGTTTTAATTGGCAGTTTAATTTGCTAATCGGCATTCATCTGGCCAGTAAAATACTTAGAACTTTAATTGCCAATTAGTTGTATTCAGACATTGTGAAACGTAAATGAGGCTGTTAATTGTTGAATAAGTTCCATGTAGCTTAATTGGAACTTTAATCAGACTTTGTGAAACAAACCCTTAAATTTAGAAAATTGTTAAGTAGTACCATATACATATCGCACCCTTAGAATGAAAGTGACCTAACTTAAAATTCCCGTATCTTCTTACTTTTCAATAAATTGACCTTAAAAAGCGAAGTGAACTCTAAAATCAGGTGGTAAAAATATGCAGAATTTTTTAGTTAGGACACTTTCATTCTAAGGATGCGATATGTAGTTTAACATCTAGCTATTTAGTAGTAGTAGTATCATGAACTTTAACATCAAGCTATTTAAAATTGTATGCCACTGTTTTTAACTTCTTACTTCCCAAACATAACGAAAATTACAAATTAACCTATTTTTACTAAATGACTATTAAAATATCAGATGTTTAAATATAAAAAACATTTATCACAAATCATTTTGTAGTTTCAAAATATCTACATTATAATTCCCCGACACAGCTTTACAAATAAAATTCTTTTTAAAAAGTGAATGAAAGCTTTGAAATCTCAGCTGAGTAATAAACTGGAAAAGTCGTTCGGATTTCGCAGACAATTGTAGGTCCCTCTATTTCTACCGATAAATCACTAGCGCCTGGTTCTCCACGAGCTATCGCTCGTTATTTTATTTTATTTTATTTTATTTTATGTAAAATTTTCATTAATTTCCAGCTCCAACTTATTTGTCATACAACATTTTTCTTGTCTTCCCTTCATCCTTCTTAAAATAGTTTTTCAAAATAAAACCAAAAACAAAAAGGTTTGCCAGGTTCCCTGACTCATACCTGTAGAAACACTACCCAAGGCACAATTCTACTTCGCAGACTATTATTGCATTTATCAGGTACCTAACGCTAGAGTTTGTCGTTCATAGCATAAGACTTGTTCTAGGTATATCTATCAGTCAAAACGCTGCCCTCATGTGTAGATCATTTGTTATCTTTAAAACTAAATATTTACACGATGCCTGTCTAAACAATTTTTCTTCGTCGCACATTCAAGTATATACCCTCGCGTTAGAGTTGCTTGCCAGTTCAGAAGTAAATCGACGTTGGACACGATAAGTAAAAAGGCCAATTCGCTCAGTGTGGTTTTTGCTGCGAGAAACTCACCACCAGCCGCCGCGCCGCGCCGCCGTTTCGTTTGTTGTCATTTATTATTAAATTATTTTTTTCTTTGTTTTATTTTATTTTTTATCATTTTGCGTAATTTAATTTTCGAATGTGAAAAAAAATCCCCGCAAAACTTCCATCGATACTATCACCCATAGTATTAATAGCAGAGCCTTAACTCTGTGTGCTGTAAGTGCCGATGAGAAACTTTCGATTTCGACAATTTGTGCTATCGGGCAAAAATCGTTTCCATATAAATCATGAGCTGGTTCAAAAAGTTGTCAAAGGCAAAGCGCGCGAACCCACATAGTAATTGCGACTACGGGTCTACTTGTGATCATAAGCATTGTTGTACTCACATCCCACCATCAAAAGGCAATGACAGTCCGCAGACTATGTTGGCGTCGTTGTGTAGTAGTAATCTCGAGCTTGTTGATCCGGAAGACTTTTTTCACGATCCCGATCATGTTCGGCGATACAAAGAGGAAGAGAACTTTCTCCAAATCATGTCCGAGTGGGAGATCGTTGAGCATCCCCAACGTTGTACGGGCAATTTCTTTTCGGCTGATTTCGAGGAGGAACTGATAAATTCGAAAACACAACCGTTATTGTGTGGAAATGAAGAAAAGAGTGACAAAGAGTATGAGTCTGAGTCTGAGGTGAGACAAGATCATTTGATTGCATTGGTTGCATTGGAACAGCAGTACGGTCGACAGCAACAACGTCTGTTTGGCGGAATATTTTTTGGGGAGAGAATCGAGACTGGTATTTGCATACCAAAAGTTTATAGTGATTGTAAAACGACTTCGCTGAAAAAGAAGAAAAAGAAACCAACAACAGATATGCTGCTCAAAGCAGGTACTTCGGGTGTCCAAAAAGACTGCCAAATAGCTCGAGAATTATTTAAGTCTGAAGCTATGTCCCATTCGATAATGGGAGCGTTAGGAGAATATTCTAATAGAAATCGTGATATTGAAGTGATAGATAATGATAATTCGTGTGATCCTTACGATATAAAACAGTTTTTTCGTCTTGACGATTGTGGAAACATCGTTTTGTGCATAAAACATATAATTGAATTTCAAGGCTTTGAAGTGAAATATAGTAAAAAGTACTGTCCCAAATATGTTGCAGCTGAGTGTGCTGAAGAGAATTATGCACAACAGAAAGTATGGTTGGTGATCTTGAGGAAGATCTTGCAGTTTCTGTGGAATATATTTTCTGGTAAGATTATTATCTCTATATATACATAATATGTATGTAGCAATTTTAGTAAGGTTTTCTTTGTTTATTACAGATAAATATTTGCAATTGGAATAGAAAATTCAAATAGTAGGTACCTATTGCAAAACTCACTAGCTATATAAATATTTAAATTGCGATAGGGATATTTATTATGATAAACCTTGTTCTATATATTCTTTGATGTAATATAATTGAGTCGGTTTCATTTATTATCAATGCAACGTGCATTTTATTTAAATTTTTGTTCTGCATTGTTTTCTTGTTTAATATCAAACCACTTTTTTTTTAATATGAATTAGTGTTCAGATTTCAAGATTTTTTTGGTTTCTTGAACTTACTTGAACTCCAAGTAAAATTTAATTTCAACTTTAAAATTATGAGTTAACAAATGGTCTAATTATTTGTTCTAACTCGAATATTTTATGTTGTAGTCGATTGTATAAAATGACAAAGGGAGTTTTTGACCTTTTCACGGTTATCAATTCAATGAAAAAATGTATAGAAAATTTAAATGTGAATATTTATAAGTGCATAAAAAGTACTGTGGAAGCTTATCGATGCAGAGAAATAAGTCACCAAAGGAATTAGTTTACTGTGAGAATTCTCACTGAGTGGGGAAGTCGAAATGGGAACAACTATAATTTTAGTGCCATGAAATAAAATTAAGTGAAATAAGCCCAAAGATTAAAAGCATTAACCTTCCGATCAACATATTTAAAATTACATAGGCCACAACAGGGGTGATATAACACCCCAGCAAGGATTTAATCAAAAAAAATACTTTCAAGGATAACAAAAAAGATATAGTGAAACGTAACACTTCATAGATTTTAATAAAAACAGAAAACAGAAAATTCATAAAAAAAAATAAATTATGTAAGGAAATACAATTGTTTAAAGGCGATTGAACCATATCTCTTTCCTGTTTTCAAGATACATATATGGGACAATTACATTTTAAGCATGAAACCTTGCGTATTGGTCTTGTTTTCATGGATAAAATAAACATCTTGAATACTTCTGTAAATCAGAGGGGGGGGGGGGGGGGGGCTTCCCTTCATTTGACTTAGGTGGGTGTCATAATGCACTCGTTTTTCTTAAAAAATTTCGCATACATAAAAGACAACGTGGGGTGCTATGTAACCCCAGTGCTCACGTTATGCCTTCATTTTAACAAACCAAAGTATAGCGCGGGTACTGCTGATCAGCAAATCATACCTTAGATATTAAATGACAAATACATTGAAAGGTAGAAAGATAACTCCAGCAAAACCAAAATTACAGTTAAAATAAAATAGCCTGGGGTGGTGGAGCACCCCTGTTGTCATCCGAAGGTTAATTACTAATAGGTAGTTAAATATTAGAATATCTCGACGTGGTGGAAAAGATGTAAAGTATGGTTTAAAAAACAGATTTGGCACAGGTGTGTGGTGAAAAAAGATACCTATTAATATTTATTTCATAAAGTATTCTCCTTGCTAAAATATTTTTAAGTTTTTTTTTTGCAAAAAAATAAAATTTTCTTTTCCGGCCTTGGAGCTTATTTTCTAACCTACTCAGTGCGATATTCACCAAGCGCTCATCATAACCGACTATATAAGTATCTGAAAGAAAATAACCACTCAAGTAATTTTCGAAGTCCGATAATGGGAGAACAATTATTCTCTCTTTACCAGACATGCCCCAACTGTGAAATGAAATTGTTTTGTTAACAAATTTCAAATCTTTTCACAACGCTAGGCTTAAATGAATTTGCAAGCGTTTGATTTTATTGCAGTTATACATATTTTGTAATAAATTATTTTGTCACTTATTTACTCATTTTAATTTTGTTTTTTTTTCAAAGAAGTTTTTATTCACTGAATTTCGAATTTAAAAAAATAAATCTGCAAAAAAAAAAACTCAAGCAATATAATATCTAATAGTTGAAAAGTGGAAATTGAAAGTTTTCAGTGAGTGATTTTCACTATTAAATTAAAAAAAAAATAAAAAGCACGACAATTTAAGCTTTAAGAATTCTTCAAAAGATTTAAGACATGAGAAAAATAAATTAAAAATATTTAAGTCGGTTAAAAAAAAACAGAGGCCTACAGTGGTTTTGGTGCTGCCAAATAAAATGAAAACTGTTTCTTTTTTTACAAGTTACCCTGTAACTAACTGTATGCATACTTACTTTTTTGATCCTAAATGTAGTTTTATGAGACACAGCATAGGTATATGTATATGTATGTATGTGCAAATAAATCAAATTTAACGATTTTTAAACAATCAATTTCGTTATTCTACATTAAGAAAGCTTCTTTTTATAAAAACTTAATATACTCTTGCATGATATACCAGCATGTAATTAGCCATGCATGTGTTTATCCCATCTTTCATGAATTTAAAGTCCTGGTAGAAAGGTTACTCTTTGTTCCCCGCTATATGAGCCCAAATTTTTGAGAAATATTTCGAAATTAGAGGTAGTGAAATTTAATACTCATACGATATACTTTTAAAAATTTCTAGCAAATTCAGCACTAAGTCTTGGTAATTTACGGACTTAAGATTTCCTTAAATGTTGTTCACTATGTTGCAATTCTAAATTATTCATTGAATGCACGAATTTATCATCTTTCATCAAAAATCTTATCTTATAGACGATAGTCCATCAAATATACCAGTCTTCACCTTTTTTGTACTCAAACTACGATATCGAGGGTTAAAGTACAGAACCTCGTAACGTAAGTATTGTTTGCATAGTTTTCAGAAATCCAAAAAATGGCGATGTGTGGTAAGAGGTTTGAAAACTGTTTTTGTGTAAAATGTTCAGAACAACAATGTTACACTGAAATTGGCGAAAGGTGGCTCTGATTGTGCTGATTTTAATATTTTATTGGAATTTTTTGACTTACGGGGTCCTACTTTTCATATACATACAATGATTTTCCATATCCTTCATCAAACTTAATTTTATGTACAATATGGATGCAAACATTTTTGTTTTCTCTCGAAACTAGAAGTGGGTTAAAGACGCTGTGTTTGAAAATACTGGTAGCAACCCAGTAGAAGTTGTTACCAGTATTTTTGTCATAAATTAAAACCCAGTGGAAGTTGTTACCAGTATTTTTGTCACAAATTAAAATTATAACACACCACAAGAATAATAGGGGATTTACACGATTAGAAAACTGTCATAATTTATGTCAATAACAAACTATTTTTAAAAAAAGTTAACAAATTCTTTATCTATCACCAAACAGGTTTTTTGTATTACCTACCGATAACTAAATGCACCTTGCTTGTCAGAGACAAGTAGTTCAATATGTACAATGTACATATGTATATTGTATATGTACACTTAACACTTACTGAATAAACGGCACTCAAGTCTCCTATTTGAGCCACTGGTTCTCTCATTTAAATTTTTCTTTAATTAACAATGGACTTCTTGTTACTTTTCTTAAAATTCTCGATACTATATTATCACAAAGACGTTCTGAATTTATGTCCTGTAAAAAAATCAGAACAACTTTAAGATACAAAAAAAACGTCTAGAAATTTGCCATTTTAAACCATGAATCATTATGCACGACTGTTTTATTGTTCAAATTTCTTGTTGTTATTGCTTGTTGTTCAAATTTCTAATCAGAAAGATCAGATACTGTTGTCTAATCAAAGGGTAAAATACCTAGCACAAAACTTTCAATTAAAAATCTAATAATATGATTAATGATGTTTAGTTAATTTTATTTGTACTTCATAACAGACCTTACAAAAAACGATTGCCTACAAAATTAAAATGTTATTCTCTTTTCTCTTTAAAGGTCATCCACGAAACAAAGTCAATCCAGTCGGTGGACCGGGTGATTCGGTCCGTTGCTATACCCTTCAGCTAGCCAGTGATAATAAATCAACGTTTGCTCAAAACATCGAGAATTTCATCTCATGCACAAAAGAATCTCGCGAGGCAGCACCGCAAGTTGTGATGCGAAATATGCGTCAATTTATGAACGGAATGAAGAACTACCTCGTTAAGCATGGTGAGGGTAAATTCCATCAAGAAGTCGAAAGTGCTCGTGCACGTCTCAAGTCCGATGAGTTTCTCAATCTGGACGCCATACTCGAAACTGTGATGCATCAATTGGTTGTGTTGCCATTGCGTAATCACCTCTATGGTATGTTTGTCGATTACTACACACGCACAGAGGATATTCAGCTGTTGGTGGAGAATGTTAATTATGCCAGCGGTCGGAGTGCAATTGATTTTGGTATAAGGCCAGCTATGGCACCTCCCACATCATCTGCCCTGAATGAAATCTCAAATCTTCTAATTCGCCTCCAAGAGGCCGAACTGCCACTTGAAAAATTAGATTTGTTCTTGTGTATTATTACGTCGATATTCGATGCAACAGGTTGCCCACGTGGCCAACAACTTGGAGCCGATGATTTCTTGCCAATACTTGTATTTGTTGTTGCCAAATGTGGTTTTGTGGGTGCCGAAATCGAAGCGGAATTCATGTGGGGATTATTGCAACCAGCTTTGCTAAATGGAGAAGCTGGGTATTATCTCACATCTTTGTGTAGTGCTGTACATGTACTGAAGAGTTTTATGGCCTCAGATAATGAAGGAACTGGATCTTTGGACGTAAGTATTTAATAAGTACCTATATAATAAAAATCATTTAAAAATTATTGTTTGGTTTCCTTACAGTGGCGTTCATCATCTTTACCAGCTTGTTCCTCAGTCCTCCGAGTGATCATCCCTGATGAATGCAATGGCTCTCTTCAGACTCGTACTCTGCCTGTTCGACCACACACCACAACCCGAGAAGTATGTCGCATTATTGCCCATAAAGCCCGCATCACCAATCCCCAAGACTATGCTCTCTTCAAGTTGGTCGACGGAGAAGAGACACTCCTCACCGATATTGAATGTCCGCAAGACGTTCGTCTAACTGCCAAGGGAAAACCCTGCATGTTGGCGTACAAGAGAATTGACGCCAAAATCGCATGGCCTACAGCTGCCCAACCATCGTACACTTGAAGTTGTTCACAACCAATCCGCAACCAACCACTGGCAATCCTTAGAATGTAGTACTATTTTTATTCATTGTGCATAGTTTTAAGTGTTTTGTTTTATTTTATTTTTTGAAAAATATTTTTTCATTCTCTATTTTCATCATCGATTTCCATGACTAACATTAAATATTTTATCTTCTTTCTCTTCATGTAATCACTATCATCATACTGTAAGTTAAATATAAAAAAAGGATATAAACTTAGACTTAAAGGATATTTTTTCGTACTAATAAAGCAGTATTTAAAAAAAAAAAAAATAACCGAAACAAAAAATTTTTTTGGGTTCGCTCGAGTATATTATATATACAAGTTACAAAATACAAATACATACACACTCATTCATTTAAATACACACAAACTCATAAATATTTAATCATACGTTCTTAATTAATATATATTATTATATTCATGCATAACGACAGACCAACAAAAATAAAAAATAAATGTAAAAAATTCTGTACTCAAATTTACTGTAAACAAACATAATCTTAAATTAAAAAAAAAAAACAATCATCTAACAATATGTTATGATATAAAATTAAAATTTGTATAATCTATAATAATATTCTCTTAATAAAATCTTATTTTAATTGTATTATGTACAAAAGCAAAAAAAGGAAATGGAATTGTTTCAATTGATGTTTTTTGCTTTAACAAGTTTTTCAAAAAATGTACCGTGATTTTAATGCAACTTAGGTATTTAGTCAAATAACTATATACATATAAGATCTATGATTGAACAGCTGACATTAATTATTTATTTTTAAATGGAGATTGACAACTGAACAATCAGAGGTCACGTGTTGGTTGGATAAAAATCTTGGTTGAGTTGAACCCCGTCAATATAATATTTTCCACAAAAAGTTACTCTTTTTTTAAATAATTTTATTAACTCGTTTTGTTTCTCTTTTATCTTTTTTTTTTGTTGTGTAAAATGTGCATCTTGTAATTATTTTTCATTTCATTTATTATACATATGTATAATAATATATAATATCTATTTTTATTAAATTCATTTTTAAGTTGAAACTGTTTTTGTATTTTATAAACTAACTAAATGCAAAAAATTTTATTACAAAGAAATGTGAGACAATTTTTATTTTGATCATAAAAAATTATTACATTTTAAGTGAAAATGAAATACAAAATCGTCAGCGTGAAATCCATATCTACGTTAGATGATTGTGGAATGCTTTAATTTTTTTTACTTCAAAAAAGGTGAGTAGGTACTTAGGTAATTGTGGAAATGATTCATTTGGTTGTCTTGCATAATAATTTTTATTAGATAGAGTATTGTCGGTTACTATCAATTGCTCCTACGACGACCCATCGCACACGTTGCGTTGGCTTCGAGGAGGGTTTTTTTTTTGCAAATGTACTCAAATCCTACTCCATAGAGTTAAGAGTACCTACATATATTATCCAGAGAACCGAGTCGTATCCCCCTTGCCTAAAACTCCCGCAAATATTATTTGAGCACAGTAAGAGAAAACTCTCTTAAATTCCCTGTCCGTGAATACCTGTGAATTGTTGGTACCATGGTGCCAGTAGCTCAAACAGATGAAAAATTGAAAAACACCTGATTTGCCTTCTTTTAAATGCTTATATCTTTAGATCCAGCTACAAAAAATTTTTCAAAACCGTTCAAAATTTCATACTGAAAACGCAAAATCCATAACAGTGTCATTGTGTTGGTGCGGTTCCATTTAAAATGCATTGGGCAACTAACAGATGCTTACCCTTGTGGATGAAATCTCTCAGTGCAGCTTGTAGGGTGAAAGAAAAAAAGCCCTGAAGTCTGAAGTCGGTTCTCCGTTCTCTAGCTAATATATTTACTCTATGTCCTACTCCGTGGACCGTGAGGCGTGAATAATCAAACATTACTAAATCTCTCCTCGACGGCGTTGTAAGAGCAATACATAATACTCTTCTAACGCTGTGGCTTCATTGCCAATATTTGAGGCAATGGAAATGGCAATGTATACAGAGCCCGTCTAACAGGAGTAAACAGAAGCTAATTAGCTTATAATCGTAAGAAGTAATTGTTAAATGTCAGTATAGAAATAGAAATGTTGTGCTATTTTCGATTAAAAAAAAACAAATTCACTTAAATTTCTCATATTTTGAACGTTAAAATTTATTGCCGCCACGATGAAAAGCAAAATTGGCTTTCATAGGCAATAATTCAAGGCAATGGCAATGAGCCAAGAAATTTCCTCAAATATTGGCGGTAAAATCCCTTTGACGCCAGTGATACGCTTTCGCTGCGTCACGGTCTTAAGCCTAGTACGCTGCTGATGCGAAACGAAAAATCCCATACGAAAAATCCCATACAAAAATAACACAACGAAATCATAAACTGAAATTTCGTTTTGCTTTTCGTTTTGCAGTACGCTGTTCGAAGAGCGAAATTTATGATTGTAGCAGATTATTTGGAGAAGTCTCCGCTCCTTTTTCGCACTGAATTAATTATACAGACTATTTATTGTGTGCGGAAAAATGACATTTGAGTTTTTTTTTGTTTTTCATTTTCTTACATAATCGGTTTCTCTGATCTTTTGCGTTTAAGTTTGATTTTGTTTTTGGAATTAGTGAAACTCTCCAAGGATATTTTCCCTTGTATTTTCGCAAGCATTTCGTTGTCTGTTTGGAGATCACAGGAAATTTTCGTTTCGCATCAGCAGCGTACTAGGCTTTATGACTAATTCATAATACGCACTGAAAAAGTACTTTTTATTGTCTCCAGTTACGCCATTAAATTAAGTTTCACATCATTTCCATAAAAGTGCGAACGAACCTTTACTTATTTTGGCGATACTCGATTTTGATACTCGAAACCAGAACCACTTCGACTTTCAATCAATCGAGTCTCAATCGAATTGACGTTTAGCTCCGGTGAAAGTTGCATTTTGACGTTTTCGGTTTTGGTCATTCGCTCTATGGTTTGCTATTTTCTTGGTTGTTTTGAAATTATCAGCGACAGTCCGACATCGAGTGGGGCAGACTCAGACACGGAAAAACGTATCACTTTCTCTCTGCAAGATTACGACAACTCATGCACCACTGCCACATGCAAAAAACCACCTGAACTGAACTGAAATTGCAACACCGCTGTCACCTGCTTCACGACCTTAATAATCGACCAGTGAATTTAACTTTTTACTTCATTATTATATCTTCGGGAATGTGTTTTACGGAACCTCTTTTGTAATTAACATTCACTACTTACGATCTCTATTTATTTATAGTTTCTTCCTCTCTTATCTACTTGTACATACATATAAATCCTCTTTCTTCCTCCCACCAACTACCAAACACTCAAGTTTAAGCCAAAGACTAAACCAAAAATTACTATTTCACTCTGACTTACAAAAACGCACACCATGTTGATCCAGTGTTTAAGCTGCTGCTCGAGAGTGAGATTGAGTCGCCTTTTGATCACGTCACCACTCTCTCTTCGTTCTGGTATCACGACTGCAAGAACTTTCAGCACAACTCTAAACAAGTTATTAGGAAGTGGACGGAATCGACTTTTTACATTGAAACGGCCAACGGAACAATCCAGAGATTTTATGGCAGTTCGACGGCGTAAAAATGATCTGGTGCAGGATAAGGATCATTTAGGAACACGCAGCAAGTCGGATTTGAGCCAACAAAATGCTACCAAGGAGGCCACACCGCCCAAAGTAAAACTCAAGAAGCGCGATGTTAGTCGACTTTTTGCGCTGGCCAAATCTGAAAAGTTGGTATTAACAGGTGAGCAGAAAAAAATTATTTTAGAATCGAGACTTGTTAAAACAACGAAGAATCTTTGCAGCTGCGGTTAGTTGTCTAGTGGTGTCTTCGGCAATCACAATGAGTGTACCTTTCGCTTTGGGCAAAATACTGGACATTATTTTCACACGCGATGAGGCTGGAAGTCTCGAGACCATGGATCGATTGAGACATTTCTGCTTTATTCTTAGTGGAGTTTTTGTTATCGGTGGACTAGCCAACTTCGGCCGAGTGTACTTATTCAACAGTGCTTGTAAGTTTTTAAGGATATGAATTTTCGAAGTAGGCTTCAGTGATGAATCGTATGTTTTTCTCTTTATCTGCAATCTAGCTATTCGAATTGTTAAGGACTTACGGTCCAAGTTATATCGAACAATGCTCAATCAGGAAACTGGTTGGTTTGATACCAAAGGAACAGGAGAATTGGTTAATCGCTTGTCAACGGACACATTTCTTGTAGGCAATTCTCTAAGTCAGAATATGTCGGATGGGCTTCGGTCAACAGTGATGATTGTTGCGGGAACTTCTATGATGGTAAGACTTTTCTCATTTATCTTTACTACGTGACTTGTTGGTCGATTGCAAGATAAGAAAAAAGATTAATATATCATTAAGTGTTTGAATATAAAATTATTAAACGGTAGTTGTAAAGTGTATGGTTATCACTTTGCTTATAAATACAAGTAGAACTAAATACTAGACGTAAGATAACATTAACATAAAAGCTAGTTGAATACTCAATTTGAATAGGTCAGTTATGTTTAGGAAAAGTATAATCTTAGATCCTCATGCTCACATAGATTGGACCCATTTACATTAGCGATGTTTTATAAGTTTAAAGTCAAACACTAATATCCAGATGCTTTGAGAAAATCGAAAATAATAAAATCACTTTATTTACTTACTAAGTGGAAATGGAATCTTAAGAGCAACTTAACTACGGATTGAATTCAAATTAAAGAAAACTTATTGAATTTTTGATCAACAACAACAACAAAGGTGCTACCGCCAATTGTTTTAACGAATTAATTTATAATTCGTTTTTTTTTTTTGCTGGAGATATAGCCATTTCTCCTTATTAGTGCTGCTGAGCTTTTTTTTAGGATTGGGGTGTAGGAAGGAGTTTAAGTTTAAATCTGTCCCAAGAAAATTAAGGTTCTAGTCATTCTCTTTTTAATTTTTGACAATTTATTTAAAATTCTATTTATTTTTATTGTAAAAATAAGAGTAGCTTAAAAATGTATTAATAATTTATATTATATGAACATCTTTGTGTGGAAGTTAGATTTGTTCATTCTTTAAGCTAAAGTACTTATGTACATTTAATACTGCACTACTTATGATCTACGCAGTACCTTTTACTTGTAAAAAAGAGTACACTGTACTTGGTACTTGAAAATCACTAAGTAAAAATACTTGAAAAAAGTACATTTACTGGGTACTATAAAACTGTCCTGTACATTTGCAAGTTCTTTTTCAAGTACAAATCCATTTTAAGTACATATTTGAGTATGGGATCAAATTTGTATGTAGGTTACAATTTTTAAGACTAACCTAGCGTTTCGTACTAGTCACCAGAATACATTTTTAATGCTTCTTAACCCCGGTAAGCAGCTTTCAAGCGCTGTATTATCGTTTTTAGCGATCATTTAAAATGTGTCAATTTCAATTTCAATCCCAAAACCAATTTTTTTTTCGTGGCGAATAGTATACGATTTCAAATTTGGTTTTTTTTGTATTCATGGAATTGTATGTCCCTATCATTATTTCAAAAAACTTTCATCAATTGGTCCAATTTCTTAGTCCAGTGAAAAAAGACTAACAAAATAGGAAGACCGAGTCATAAGTCGTATAGAGCTGAAGGTTGGAGTAGACCTTTGATTTGTCATTAAAAACCAATTAAGTCCTCATCAATCCCACATGCAAAAAAAGTAATTCAAGGTTAAATGTTTTAAATGTGAACGAAGATGAAGATAATTGGAAAACTTTCTGTTTAGGTGGAGCGATTGAATATAATTCCATTTATAAGTTTAAGTGACCTCAACTCCAAAATGCGTTGCGCCCAGGTATGACAATTTGTCTCATCAGTTACATGCTGTAGTACCCTTCTAAGGCGCAAATTAAGTCTGAATTTAATCACTTTCTCTTAGAAATATTAGATTCACAGTATATTCATGCTCTAATTTGCGGTTTAGAAGGGTACGGCAGCATCTAACTGATGAGCCCAACTATCATACTTGGGCGAAACGCATTTTAGAGTTGACGTTTTCAAACATATTGTTTAGTACATCAGGGAGGGGTTATAAAATAGGGGTTATGAAATTGATTTCAAATTAAAAAAAAGAACAAACTTTTTGTTGCAGAATGGAAAGCAAAAAATTAACTGAGCTTTTAAATATTTAAATAGTATTTATTTTATCACTTGAAAACCCATAATTATATATGTACATTGTTATACATTGGTGCTTTGAATAAGATGCGACAAAATGCTATAACGTGAAAATGGTAGGTTACGGAGGATTTATATCCCGCGCCGTTTAACCCAGTTGTTTTCTTTTCGCGAACGCGCCGCTATATCCCAATTCAAACGAATTCAGATCAAAATTATAAAAAAAATAATGGCAACAATGTAATGCTAGAGCTTGTTTCTAAAGTAGTCATAAATCTATTCTTAAATTTATAAATATAGTTATTTATAGTTAAGTTTTGTAAAATTAATTAAAATCAAACTCAAAACAGAATTTTTTTTTACCTGATTTTTTTTTTCAAAATTGTGCGTTAAAAATTGTCCATAAAAAACAATAGTTTCGACCCAATCTTATCGCTCTAACCTTTTGTTGCATCTTTGTGTATTGACTCGTAATGGTACTTGAAAGTTTACAGGTCTTAAGCTTATAACTTCCAAATTTTAGAGTTTTTTTTATATTTTTAATTTTGACAAGCGGCAGATGTATTGTATTCTTGTAAATTTTTCCACAGATCTATACGTCCCCGAAATTGGCCCTTATAAGTACCTGCGTGGTTCCTTGCATAGCGGGAGTAGCAGTGATTTATGGAAGATATGTGCGGACAATCACTAGAAGTTACCTCGATAAACATGCTCAAATTTCAAAGGCGTCTGAAGAACGTTTAGGTAACATAAAGACAGTGAAATCTTTTTGTCGGGAGAACGCGGAAGCTCAGACGTACGATAACCTTCTCACAGACGCTGTGAAGATAGCTTATGACGAAGTCATGGCGAAGTCTATGTTCTTCGGATTTGTAAGTACTTTTTTTTTTTTAATCATAATCACTTAATTTTTGTTTTTTATATCTATTTGTTCTTTTAGAGCGGCTTTGCGGGAAATGTTATAATAATATCGGTTCTTTACTATGGTGGCAGCCTCGTTATTAGTGATCAATTAACCATTGGTGCTCTTACCTCGTTCATACTTTACGCGGCGTATTCGGCAATTTCTATTAATGGTCTTAGTAATTTCTACACTGAATTGAACAAGGGTGTTGGTTCCGGTCAGCGAATATGGGAGATTCTCGACAGGAAATACGAAATTTCTTTAGATTCAGGAATTGTTCCAACGGTAAAACCAAGAGGGCAAGTTGCTTTTTCGAATGTTGTTTTCAGTTTCCCAGCACGACCCGAAAATCCGGTGCTGAATAACCTTACTCTGACGCTCTCCCCAGGACAAACTACAGCTATTGTAGGACGAAGTGGTTCGGGCAAGAGCACAATCGCTTCATTGCTGCTTAGACTTTATGACCCACAAAACGGTCAAGTCACTCTGGACGGAATGGATTTAAAAGAGCTAAGTCCGTATTGGCTAAGAGAGAACATTGGTGCTGTCAGTCAGGAACCTGTTTTATTTAGTGGTACAATTAGAGAAAACATCTACTACGGATTGAATCCGGGAACAAAAATTACAGAGGATGAATTTCAAACAATTGTTAAAAATGCCCACATAGATGAATTTTCAAACACATTACCCGATGGACTAGAAACGATGGTTGGTCAACGTGGTATGATGCTTAGCGGAGGACAAAAACAAAGAGTTGCCATTGCCAGGGCTTTAATAAAGGTAAACTTTGTCTTAATTAATTTCAAACCATAAGAATTAATTTAATATGTTTTATAGAATCCAACCATTTTAATCCTTGATGAGGCTACCAGTGCCCTTGACTCAGCTTCAGAAGAATTAGTACAAAATGCTCTCGAAAAACTCTCGAAAGGAAGAACAGTCTTAACAATTGCTCATCGGCTCAGTACTATTCGCAACGCAGATAAAATTGCCGTCCTCGACAATGGATTGGTATCGGAGGAGGGAAGCTATGAAGAGCTTATTGCTCGCGAAACTGGAATTTTTAAGGATCTGGTCAAGAAGCAGGCATTTCTGATCGATTCTTAAACCAATGTCTTAACGGTGACGGGATATTAATTATTAATTTAAAAACATGTTATAGAAAATTATGTCTATTCTTAATTTTATTCTTATTAATTCGCTTTAAACATCGAACAAACCAGTTTTCCTGTAGTTTTTAGTTTTTTTTTTTAAAGTAATATATTATATACATACATCATTATTCTAATTTTATATATACATATATTTATACACAACTTTTTTTGTGCTTTTGTAAAAAAATAATAAAAATTATATAAGCGAAAACTTAGACCCACACCAATTTTGTTTTTCTTTTATTATTACCAGCTTCGCGCGCTTTTTTTTCAAAACTGCCCTTCAAATTATTTTTTTGGAAAGTGGCGAAAAGCTTTTGCACTTGACAAGTATACGGTCATTTCTGTATATCCAAAATTTTCCTACGTTAACCACAAGCTTCAATAGAGCGTTTTAAATTTTCTCAAACGGAGAAATCGAGGCTCTTGGTCGTTCAGATTCGTTTTTGGAAAATCGTGGTTTTTATAACCAGAAATGGGTTATTACTTCGGCAAATCTTTCTACGATTTTTATTTAATTTGATACAAAATGTGACCGTAAAAAAAAAAAAAAAAAAACTTTGAAAAAAAATTAGAAAAATTTTAAAGAAAAATTGGAAAAATTTCTATTCAGCCGCACAAAAACCGTTATAAGTCGGAAAATACTGCATCGATCTTGGAAAATGAGGTGTATAAAGAAAGCTTAATTTGTCACAAGTAATGAAAATACAAAAATTTCCATCCGCTAATACAATTTTCTGGCTTAGGGGCTTAAATATGTAAAAAAGAAGGTTTTTGGGAAAGTGGCGAATAGCTTTTCCATTTTCCAACCAATTTTCAAAATTATTTTTTACTATAAGCTTGACAAGTATACGGTCATTTCTGTATATTCAAAATTTTCCTACGTTAACCACAAGCTTCAATAGAGCGGTTTAAATTTTCTTCAACGGAAAAATCTAGCCTCTTGGTCGTTCAAATTCGTGTTTGTAAAATCTTGGTTTTTATGACCAGAAGTGGGTTATTACTTTGCCAAATCTTTCTAAATCATCGTAAACTAGTTTTTTTTTTTAAATATTTGATACAAAAAAATTACCTTAAAAAAAAACTTGGAAAAAACTTAGAAATTTTATTTTAAAATACTAAAAATTTTCGATTCAGCCGCACAAAAACCGTTATAAGTCGGAAAATACTGCATCGATCTTGGAAAATGAGGTGTCTAAAGAAAGCTTAATTTGTCATAAGTAGTAAAAATACAAAAATGTCCATGCTCTCATACAATTTTCCGGCTTAGGGGCTTAAATAAGTAAAAAAGAATGTTTTTTGGAAAATGACGAATAGCTTTTCCATTTTCTAACCAATTTTCAAAATTCTTTTTCATTATAAACTTCACAAGTATACGGTCATTTCTGTGTATCCAGAATTTTCCTACGTTAACCACAAGCTTCAATAGAGCGTTTTAAATTTTCTTCAACGGAAAAATCTAGCCTATGGGTCGTTCAAATTCGTTTTTGGAAAATCTTGGTTTTTATGACCAGAAGTGGGTCATTACTTTGCCAAATCTTTCTAAATCTTCGTTAACTAGTTTTTTAAATATTTGATACAAAAAAATTAACGTTAAAAAAATAAAAAGAAAAAAACTTAGACGAATTTTAAAGAAAATTTTCCAACCAATTTTCAAAATTGTTTTTCATTATAAACTTGACAAGTATGCAGTAATTTCTGTATATCCAGAATTTTCCTAATCTTCAATAAAGCGTTTTAAATTTTCTTCAACCGAAAAATCCAGTTTATTTGTCGTTTGAAAATCGTGGTTTTTATGACCAGAAATTCAATTCTTTCTAAATCTTCATAAACCGAACAAAATTATATTGTAAAATACTTTCGTATGGTGTTCCATAAATATCCTTTATCCAAGTACTTACAGCCATTTTTGAGGCTTGGGGTGATGATCGTGCTGGAACATGATCGCAGTGGAGAAATGTCGGAAAATAAGTCAAACCTCTAGGTGTAAAAAAAATATAAAAGACGCAGTTTGTAGCTTTTTTTCATCATTTTTAGTTTTAATGTTTGTTCTAAACTCATATACAGAATAATCATAATTAATGTTATATAATTAAATAAAATGGTTTGATTTTACTGTTTTTTTGTGTAATAGTATTATAGTAATTAAAAATAATCATATGTATGTATGTAAATATAATAATATAATAAAAGTTATACAGTAATAATAATAATAATTACATAATTTTATTTCTTGTAACATTAATTTTGTTTTTTTCTTTCTTTAAATTAATTTCAACAGAACTAAGTCTTCCATTATAAATGATACGATGAATAAAAATTAAATGTCTCTTAAGTTTACTATCTTCCAGTTTTAATATTAAGTAATTTTCTTGTTTCATTATATTCTGTATGTTTTATAATTTTTTTTACATATTTAGTTTTGTTGTTTATTTTCTTTTTAAAGGCATTTCTCAATAACTACTTGAGGGTGATTATATTTGTTTTGGTTTGTAATCTCCATATCTTTGCATTAATGCAATAATTAAAATAATGTATTTTTAACTTTATTTCTTAAACGTTATTTACTTAATTTTTCTTATATAAAAATATATATATATATATTTCTTTTGCATAATAGGTATATGTATATATAAATATTTTAACAAAATTTGTTATATATCTAACAGTTTTTTTTAACACTTTTTCTCGGGGATTGAATGAAATATTGTTTCAAATTATGAAAAAATATATTATTTAATTTTTTTAAATTCAACAAATTCGTCCAAATATAACAATACAATAATTTCTTCTTTTTTTTTTAATATAAACTAATTTCTTTTTTTATAAGAAATATGATTTTTGATTAAGTTTTCAACTTATAATAAATATGTATTTTCGTTAGTACTAAATGTGTGTAGTGTGTAATGTAAAACCGATTAATCAAAATCTTGAAAGGAAATTAAATAATAGTGTCTTAGGAATAAACAAAAAATTGTGTGTGGTTGTGGTATGAGTAAAGATTCTGAATATGTTGTCGTAAAGCTATATAATATATATTTATGATTTTCTTATTATTATTTTTATGAAAAAAAAAAAAAACTCTCATTAAGGTACAAATTTTTATAATAAATTGGATAACTCGTTTGGTCAATTATTTACAATAGAAAAGGATTTTCTTGGTGAAAATTTCACCGCAGAATTTTTTATTTTTTGATTTTTTTTATAGTGGTAAAATTAAAAAAAAATTACAATTATTTAGTTGAGTTTCTTTATTTTAAATTTATGAAAGCTAAGTGTCTTTAGTAGAAGATCACTTCAATTACGGAATTGAAATTGTACGTATTAGGAGCCATCAGGTTCCATGCGTTGTGGCCAATTGCATTATATACGACAAGGAATGAAAATTGCTTTGTATTCATTCCGATTACAATGAACTGAATTTTTAAGTCTGCTTATTTTTTTAGTGCTGCTTATGCGTCATGATTTGTATATGAGTTTTTTTTAGTTTATAATAAAAAGCACAGTGTAGTAATAAATAATTCTTTTTTTAAGGAGATCAGCTGTATAGTGATAATTGCAAAGAACGCAAAGGAGATCTAAATCAGTAAGCAAACTTAAAGCCATGTCAATCGAATAATTAGATCCAAATAGCAGAATGGAACTGATGGCTAAGTAAAGTTATGAATATATTAAAAAGCTGATTTACAAATCTATATCTGTTTGCACTGAATAACGAAATAGGTACTTTATGTTTCAAATATGTATATTTTTTAATTGAATATTCGAGAAATTGTTTTTTCCTTTTTGGATGTGGACCTTGAAGCAAGAAAGGGCAGAGTTACTTAACATGAAACATTTTGTGTTAAGAGCTTAAAGTAAAATGAATACATGTTGTTTTTGAATCCGACTTTAACAATTTTGATGTACATGTTTTTTTCTTCCATGGAATTTTCCAAGGTTACAACTTCAATACCCTGAACCTTCTAGATTGTTTCAATAAGAGAGTACCTATTAAAAAAAAAAAAAGTAGGAAAAGCTCTTGATAAGCCAAAGAACACAATCTGAAAATGTTGCTTTGCTCATATCATTCTGAAAACTGAGTGTAGTAACCATTTTTTTAATAAACATCTTTTAACATAAACCAGCATCTATTGATATATTTGACACAACCAGCATTCTCACAGGCCCGATGGATATAGATTCCTTCTGAGAATTCTGAAAATAGTATCATAGCTCATGCAGAAAGAACAATATTGGATAAATTTATAAACGAATCGTTTCAGAAATGATTTTCAATCGCTTTCTTCAAACATCCATAAAATCGTCAAACCAGCAACACTATTCTACGTGTTTGCTTCGTGTACACATCCATTGTCACGAATTGCCGAATTCCGGGAAAGTGAATTAATTAGCCCAGAATTTAGTGGCAATATATTTGTAACGACGCCATACTTTTTTATTCGGGTACATAGTTGATATTTATTAAGATGGGGCTTGTGATAAGGTCGATTAAGTTGTGGAGTAGGGTGGTTTCAATACAAAAATTAAAGAATCAGACACAGAATTACTATTAAAGCTACGTTGGACATTCAAAAGCCCAATTCAATCAACAAAACAAAAATAGTAATAAAATCAAGCAAAAAAAAACCGTTGAAAATCCTTCTCTGAATTCTAATAAAAATAAAAAAGGGCAAACCAATTCGATATGTACCTCTTTTCTCTTCAGAGCAGAGCCATCATCAAAATTGTTAAAAATAAAAAATTATTCACCTGTTTATTCCCACACAACTCTGTTTAGTCCTTTTTTTGTTTTGTTTTTGTGTGTATAGGCACTAATAATATAATTTATATTCTTTTATATTAAATTCATTCTTTTGATTTTGTGATACTTCCACCTGACATTTGTCCAGTCGGAGGATGTACTGGCATTAATTTATGTTGTGGTATGACCGTTAACGACTTGGGTATCTTAGACATCAGGCTATTGTCCAACAATAGCGATTGCTGTTTCATTGTTGTAAATGTTGCTGGTGGTCCCTTGGAGGCTGCTGATGTTGTTGATTTTCCGTTTAGTAGCATCTGATTGTGATCGGGAAAGTTATTCCATAGCCAGGAATTCGTAGGAACTCCACCCAGTGTTGGTGTACTGGTGTGTTTTAAAAGAGGCACTGCTTGTCCGGTTAAATTTGGAAGAATAGACAAGTTTGAAGGTTGAGCAGAGGAAAGTAAACTTATTGGCTTCACGTTGACAGCTGCAGGAATAACAGAAGACAGAGATTGAGTTTGCGATGTACATGTAGCGGTTGCTAACGTGGATGTTGTTGAAGTTTGAATAGGTTTAGGGGCAATAGGTGTGTAAACTGTCGATTTGTTTAACAGGAGGCGTTGTTTTTTTGCTGCTATTTCGGCTGCAGTGACAGCTTGCATTGTCTTATTGAAAGACATTATGGCAGGATTCGGTACTTGTTGTTTAACACTGCTGCTACTGGAAGTGCAAGTTGCAGGCGGGAATATAGCTCCCTTGAGTTTGCCTTTGCTTCCCTTTAGCATTTGATCACGCATCAGTTTCTCCCTTCGTAAAATGCACATTCGGTTGTAATCGTGAATTGAAATGAGGAAGGGTCTTCCACCAGATTGCACTTGTACCAGGGCAGGTAGGCGCCTTCCATCAGCAGTCTGATAGAGCGGACCCTGTTGGTTGTTTAAATGATGTGAAGTAGTATTGACAGGCAGAAGTGTTGGTCGCCAACTTTTGCTTTCGAGTCTTTCCTGGGCTGTTAGTGTGTCCGGCAGAACCACGACATTTGGAGGAATTGGTTTCATCGGTTTTGGCAGCAGTGGTCGCTTCATTGGTGGAGAGTTTAAGGCTTGTGCTGGCCTTTTATTCAAACTTATCAACTCGGGTGGAGTTGTGTTAAACACTGTCTTTTTATGAGTGGGAGAAACATCAAGCTTGTTACTCATCAATTTATTGGCAGCTGCAAGAATCTTTTGCTGCTTAGTCAACATTGTGCCTTCGTTCGGAGTTGTTGAGCCAGATCGATTGGGAGAGTGGGGTGAATTCGATTTGGAACTCGGTGTAGAGTTCAATGAGACAACCTCTATAGAACTGTTTCCTTTCGGTACACCTATATTCGCCTTAAGAATACTTCGGCTATTGGGGATCGATGAGGCGGTCACTGTCGAAGGAGCGCTGCAATTTAAATTTTTTTGTTTGGTATTTTCAGCTTCCTTCGGTTGATCCTTTGGGCGGGCAATGATAGTCACCGAATTCGAACTCAACTGTCGTTGGATTTTATCCACTGATATACTTCGTGTTCGATTTTCAGTATCCTTTGCCGACGATGGAGAACTGCAGCGGCTGTCAAACGAGGTTAGACGATTGCGCACAGTCTGTGTGTAAACTGTTGCGTTGGAGCTAGCATTTGACGATAAAATTAAATCACCATTGCGATAATATTTTTCCAAAAGAATGAGATGACGCAGAAAACTTGACTGATTGCCATACGGCTTTTGCAGATCTTCCCACAGACGGCGAGTGGGTTCATCGTATTGCAGGAATGTGTTGATACGTGTCCAGCCTTCAGGTGTCCGTTGTGAGGATCTTCCCCCAAAGGGTGCTTTAAACTGTAAACCGAGATCTTCCTCTCCGGGGAATAATTCTCGCATTGATATGTTTGGATTAGAGCGCAGAGCAGTCGAGATGTCATTTCTGTCCTCCAATGATGTCCCAACACTTTGCAGAATGGCCTTCAGCTTGGATTGTTCATCTTTAGCTTGCTTGATTTTCTGTGGCGAGGGAGATGTCGAATTTGAGGAACCACTTGACGACGTATCTGAAATTATAGGTACATCGTAGTCCACCAACACATCATTATCCAATACCATCTGATTGATAGCCGAACTTGATGCACCCAACGTTGCAGAAGATTTCTTTGTTGTCAAACTTTCGTCACCACTAAAAAGACCGCCATCACTAATCATTTCCACTGATGAGCCTGTTGAATGGGTTGGAGATGCGGGGACTTCAATAGTTTCTGTTGGTTCTTCTATATTAATAGCCGTTGAGCAGGGTTTATGTTTCTTCGATGATTTGTCTTTCTCTGTGCCTTTTTCTTCTTCTTGTGACGTGTCCTTTTTATCATGAATGTTATAGAATTGAAGAAGCCTGCAAAAACATTAATTTTATGAAAATATTTTCGATGGGGAGATAAAATTAATTGAATTAACCTTTTTCGATAGTTTTTAACAAACTCGATCTTTTGAACTTTTCCGTGCTCTGGTGGTTTCATCAGCAAGTTTGCAAAGTACCGGCATAACTTACACACCGCTGTACATTGACCCATTGTAACTGGTATTCCCATGTCGGCAAGGGCTTTTTCAAGTCGATCAGTGTCCTAAAAATATATTATGAGTTTTTGTGAGCGGCTTACATTTTTGTATATGAGCTTTCGGATAAGCTTGGTTATGCCTAGTATAGTATAGACAAGCTTTGGAAAAAACTTACCGTTGTTATATGATACATATTATTCTTGCCCAATCGACGTTTGCACAACACACATCCACTGCTTTGTGCAACAGCTTCGTAGTGCTTATCACATATGTATAAGTACGTTCCGGTGGCGGTCGACATATCAAAGTTCAATAAAGATTTTTTTACGCTCTTCCTTATACTTTTACGTCGCAGAGAATGGGCAGCTTTCTGCTCACAATCAGGAACGGCACAGACGTGTGCAGCTAAGGAGTTTGAAGGCAATTGCTGTGACTTCTCTTGCTCTGGAGGACTTTCTGCGCTAGGTGCGGTGCTTGTGGTTGTTGTGGTCGTGGTCTCAATACGCCCTGGTACCGATAGGCGTTTCTTATATGAAGGAACATTTGCCCGACGGTCTACGTGGCGGAAACATGCATCGCAAAGGCAATTATCAACAGTGAGCTTCTCTTCATCTATTAAAACAAATTTAAATTATTTGTTGTAGGTTTGTATTGTTATGCTACTTACTAGAAAGAATTTTTTGCTGCCGCTCTACCGATTTGATTTGTCCCACATGGCAGGGAGTGTCATAGAGGCCAAACTTCCCACTGCAATAATAACACTGATCTTGGCAGAGTCGCCCAGGATGGAATTTGAATGAAGAGGCCTTCTCTGGAATGAGAATCTCTTCTTTTTCATCCTTTTTATTTGTTACCGGTATTTCATGGTGTACTGTTTGTGGCGTTGGATCTAAGACAAATACAAATTAAGTGATAAAATTCACAGATAAATCTTCACCCAACCTCACCAGTTGTATTCAATGTGTTTGACCTGTTGTAAGGTTTTCTTCCAACATTGGCTGTCGCCGGTGCAGAAATAGAGCTTTCAGCACTAGGTGCTGCTGCTGAAGTTGTTCCCCCTCCTCCAGCCTTAAAAAATACAAAACTTAAAGATATCTGCCTGAATGTTTTCACTTTCATTAATCTCACCTCGTTTTGAATTGTATAATAGGAATCCTCGCCGGATGCACTGGCGGGATTTTCCCCACTCTTTTCGGTGTTCGCTGGTCGGCCACGTCCTTTTTGGAATGTCATCTTTAAAGATTGACGTCGATTGCCATACCCCGACGGTCCAGCCTTGGTTGAACTTCCTTCACCATTTTTGCTCTTTTTGGATTCACTGGCACCACCGTTGCCAACACTTGTTTGACGGTTAATTTTTATAATTGTCTTCAAAGTGCCAGTGTACTCTTGAGAGGTTTTGTTTTGGCCATTACCTGCCACCGATCCAGATTGGGTTGGGGCATTTCCAATATTCTTCTTGGAGCTGCTATTGTTACTTAAATTGTGAAGGAACGTACGGCGTTTTTTCTTGGCCATAATTGCTTCATCGGCAGCTTTGTGAGTCAATAAACCTAGCGTCTTCAAATGCCGCTCTTTTTGGCGTAATTTTTCATCATTCTCAGGTGTACGTGGAACACAAGATGATTTTGATGATTGTGGTGATGTAGACGGTGTTGTGCCTTCCCCAGAGGATTCCACCACTTGAGCTTTTGTGGGAGATGAATTTTTTGAAGAGTCCGAGAGAGATTCTTCGTGTTCGTCAGCGGAGCTTTCTTTTTCTGTTGGGTTTTTATCCTGCGTTTCCTGATGATCCTCTGGCTTGACAGCTTCCACTGTCAACTCCATATTTTCTTTATTTTCTTCCTTGTCTGTTAGGATTTTAGTCTCTTCCTCCCCACTTGTTTCAACTTTAGGTTGATCATCTGCCTCTTCTTTGACAATTGTCTCCTCCTGCTCTGGAAGTTCTATTTTAGTTTCAATAGCTGCCGTTTCAATTTTCACGGGTTCTTCATCTTTAATATCGTTATCACTTTCAATTGTCTTATCACATTTTTCGGTCTTTTCAATGTCAACTTCATTTTTTGCCACACCCGTACTATCTACAAAGGTCTCTTCTACCTTAGCCTCTTGTTCCTCCTTTTCAGTTTCAATATCTTCAGTTTCCATGTCTTCAGAAATTGTTTTCGTAGCTTTAAAGTCAACCGGTTCAACCTCTTGAGAACTTGTTGGTTTAGCATTTAATGCTGCAGGTAACTTCTCTTCCGAACTCGTTTCTAATTGTTTAGGTGCTATCTCCCCGGAATTTAATTCTATCACTTGGATTTCTTCGGCTTCTTTTTCTTCGGCTTTTATTTCTTCGGCTTTTATTTCTTCGGCTTTTATTTCTTCGGCTTCAATTTTATCGACTTCCATTTCTTCAATTTTAGTTTCTTCAGGTCCTTCTTCAGGTAAAACATCTTCAGTGATTGATGTCTCCTCAAAATGTTCATCACCATTTAAAAAAGTCGGCTCTTCATTCTCTTCCTCCTCCTCTTCGACAAGCAAAGGAGATATAAAGCCAGTGCTAACGCTATTTGCATCATCATCTTCTTCATGATCATTCTTTATGGTTCCAATGCTTTCCACATCTTCGTCTTCCTCTTCGAATACAAGTTCCCCTTCTTTAATGGAATCATTGGATAAACTTGTTTGATCAACTCTATCGTCCATTCGCTCGGCTACATTTTGAACAATTTCCCCTAACTTAGGGTCATTTTCAATTCCCAGATTGTTTTCAAGAAATTCTGGCTTTTTGTAAAATTGTTTTACGCTAATCTCGCAGACACCTTCGCTTACCATTTCAGGACTAAGAGAAGTCGATTTTTCAGAGGGATTTAATTTGTCTGGCGTTCCAGCAGCTGCACTTGTGCTGGGAACCTCTTTCTTTAATTCTGTAGTGTCCACGCTAAGTGGAGTAGCAATTAATTCACCGGAGTTCAACAGAGATTGTAAAATTTTTGAGTTAGTGGCATTATCTACTGTACTAGTTGATTCTGATTTTTGCACTTGCTGATTTGAAGTTATTTGTGCAGGATTTTCGTTTGGCTGTATTTCTGTCAACGCAGCAAAATCAACTTCGACATTATTGGCAGTATCCACTAAAACATCGGTGGTACTTTCTGTGCCATTGATAACGGCATCTGCTTTTGAAGAAACGTCTGCAATACCTGGAGTCTCGTTGACATCATCCTCTATGGTCGATGAAGCCATAGAATCTTTGCTGTCTTCATCAGGACGAACTCTACTTTGTTTTTTCTTCCTGGCATCTGCTTTTTCTTTGTCTTTTCGGTAAGATCTAGTTGTTGGGGAATAACACATTGTAGTTTTTCTTGTCCGCAGGGAAATTCTTCCTGTGGGCTCCGCTGGAAACATGTCTGTAATGTCAGAAGCCACGTCGGAAGTCATTTCTTCGCTACTCTCTAAGATCTCTTGTTTAATACGTATGGAATCCACATCAAAATCTGGAACCTCTGTTTTAATTATCTTGGCGTCGGGTTCCTCCGAGCTGGGCTTTGGAGAAATGGAACGCTTCCTCTTGACTGCAGGCGCTGGTGGCTCAACTTGATTTTTCTTACTTACATATTTCCTCTTTGGAGGTGTTTCTGGTCTTGGTCCCATTCCAGCACTAGCCCGTCTGGCTCTAGTTAACCTGGTATTTTCTACCCAGTCTTTCTTTGCTGCTTTTCTTGTCAGTCGATTTGTTGGTGGTATTGAGGTACTTGACGGTTTGTTAGCTGGGTCTGCTGCTTTTCGCCCACGAGATGTTACTGGTTTATCATTTTTATCTTTGCCCTTTACAACTTCCTCTACTTCATTCCGTGTGGATTCAGTCGAAGAATCTTGTTCCTGTGGCTCACTAGGCTTTTTCTTCAATGGCGATGCGCCCTGCATCATTGGTGAATTGCGAGTCACTCTCTTCGCTTCGTCTAAATCTTGTTTTTCTTGTTTGATTTCTGATTCTTTTAATATACATTTGATTGTTGTTTCCGATTTGTCTCCATTTTCTGTATTAGGAGTTTTATAAACATTTGTTTCGGGAGCTGAAGAATTTTCTACACTTGTGTCCTCCTTTTTGATGGATTCTGCGACAGTTGGCGAATCCATCCTAGCCAGTGGTTTTCGAGCGGACATTTCGTCTAAGTCAAGTCACAAGTGTCCGTTACATGTGCAGCGTATTTTTAAAAGCTCTGTGGAATAAGAATTGAACAAAATTAAAATCATCATTACTAAAATTTTCTACAATTTCCGGCAACAAAGTCTTTAGGACGATTTTAATTGCAACTGAAATCATCATTGGAATTCAATATTTCATGAACACTAGGAAAGGGGAAAACATTACAAATAATACAAAGGACATCTACAAAATACAATAGGAAAAATAATTAATACAAAGCAAAACAGGTTAATTTAATCGAACCAAATCAAATACCAGAGAAAGGGCTTTGGGCAAATAAGCTTTCAAAAATAAACAAAAATGAAAAACCAAATGAGAGTGAATCTGACAGTAAAGCTTCACCTTTGAATTGGGTTTTTTGTCTCAAAGAAAATGTAGTTAAGATTTGTTCAATATAGTCTTCGTTCAATGAATACTTCCTAAGCCCACTTTTGTAGTTATATAGTATTTTATTTGTAAGGAATTCTTCACTTACAACAAATGTATAGATAACACATACCATACAATATGCAGTGAACTCTCTCATAACCGAACACTGATGGTACCCAGAATTTTGTCCGGTTATTAGAGGTATCCGCTTATTAGAAACAAAAAATATTAAATTGAAAACCTTTTAAAAAGACATAGGCTTATTCATATTCTAGAATTTTCCTATCCTAATCCGAGGTTCTCGTATTGTAAAAATTTGAATGCACCTACTTTAAAAACAGAATATAGCTTGCGAGATACAACAAAATTTCACCTATGAATGAATTTCTGTCGAAGAAAAATTTTTGTGATTTTTTTCTTCACCCCTATAATCTTCATATTTTTACCAGTTATGTTACGCTATCCAAAAATAGCGTAATGGACCTTATAAAAATTCAAAAATAGTACTCCACATACTTCCGCTTATGAGAGAGCCAAACTATATTACGGTTATTAAAATTGGTGTCCGCGTTCGGTTATTAGAGTCCGGTTATGGGAGAGTTATTACTATGAAAAATCATGGAATTTAATTCTGTTCTTTGAAATCTCTCCGGTTATGAGGTGTCCGCTTATGGGAGGTTGTCTTTTGCAGATAGTATACATATGTAGGTACGGTACATACATATTTATATTTAGGTAGATTTTAATTTCAAAATGGAGCAACAAAAGAAGCTTTAACAGAAATAAGGTTATGTTATTTTATTTGACTCATTTTCTGAATTTTGTTTTCATAGAACGAAACTGTTTGATTATTTTGAAGATAATCAATAACTGCCAAATGGAAAAATATCAAATCAGGCTTTGACGGTTTTTTACTTGAATGCTAGTATTTTAATAAAATGTTCAATTCATTTTGTGCAGTGGTTTTCCTGTTCAAACATTCATTCATTATTATACCAACTTAGATTTTTTAATACAAATACGCATTTGATGCTCAACGTTTAAGAATGCTTAAATACCTACTTAATAATTTCAATTTTTTTAGAGATGTTTAATAAGGACAAATTTATAATCTGTGTCGTTCGTTGAACTTTACCTAGGGTTGGCCCACGTTTTCTTGATAACCCCAAGAATTGTCAAAAAACCTGGGTAAAAAAAAAACAAAATTTCAACATTCAAGTGACGTTAAATAATTAAAAAGAAAGCTCAAATATAAGACAAGTGGGCGGGGTAGTAGCGTAGGTATTTACAATTAATGCCATACTTAAAGTTAAAGAAAGCTTAATTACTAATGTTACTTCTAGGGACGATAAATAATTATTGGTTTAGTCTGTTTAAAAAGTATGTCAGTTAAGTTCTATGAACTGAATGATAGCCCAAACAATAATTTACATTATTTAAATTGTAAAGCAGATTTGGTCACCATATTTTTTGTAAAAAGAATAAAGATCCCAATGGGTCCAGTGAACGAAACGTTTTCAGGGCGGCGGTTCGTGTATAGTTCTCATGAAACTATGTATTTGTACCAAATTACCTACGTCACTTAATTTTAGAAGTATTTTTTAAGGGATCTATTATGACTCGCGACTCAAAAGAAATATTGACTATTTAGAGGACTAAAGTTGACCTCTCATTGTAAAGTACGTACACGTCCTATCTTTAAGCTTGTTATTATTCATTTCTACATTTACAAGTCTTGTTTGAATCAAGAAATTAATTTAGTTTGACAACATCGGATCGATGCTAATAGAGTCAAGGGCTTGCAGGTATCTATAGGTAGGCGGTTTTGGTGAGAAACTGCAATCCAGTCAAAATTTAACAAGAGATAGGTACAACGACAAAAATCTACTGGCAATTATACAGGCCACGTTCAGGTCAATAAAAACGATATGGGTAGCTTTGATGTTGCCAACAAATTAATCTTAAGCTATCCTAAAAATGCTGGGATACTTATCTATATCCTATAAGATATGTCAATGTATCTTGGATAGACTATCCTAGTGAAACCTGCACGCGGCCATTAATTTTTTTCTCCAAGCAAATCTTACTGGATAAAGGTAGTTTCTCCTAATCAAAAATCATTGGGAACTGTGGATTGATGGCTCTATTTTTCCCACCACTTTATGAATTGACGACTCAATGGGTCATTGTCATTATGGAGGCCTGTGAGAGCATAATACTAGGTATTTAGCTTTAAGCGATTGTGCGTTACTTTTAGTCTATGGTCTTCAGAACAAAGGGAGGACAGGCTTAGTGGCCTCAACAGTTTATGAGTTTGTCTAAGCTTTAAACGGAAGCGGGAGTCTGCACTTTTAACATGACTTTCCTGAGCGGGAGCATGATAAAGTTATGAGCCATTGATATTGAATTTCATTGAATTTTGTTTTCATCAAAAATGCGAGGACTTTTTAAAGAAAGACGATGGTATGTAGGTTTCTGTGGCAAACCCCAATTGTAAAATTTTAGCGAAACGATTTCTGTAGGTATCGAATTTTCATCAACAGCAATTACAGTCGACTCTCCCTAAGTCGAATTTTCACGGGATACCAAGATTTGTTCAAGTTAGAGAGTTTTGGAAAAATTCGAGTTATAGAGAGAAACAGTTTTTTATTTTAAAAGGTTTATTTAATATATAAAGGTTAATATGTATATGTATATAAAGCAACCAACAACACTAAGAAAAGGATAACAATCCTTTTTTTGTTTTTGCGTTATAACTTTTTAAAAACTGTATCTTTTTATAGAGGTACCTACCAGGGTAATGAATAGTAAGAAACGCGAAGAGCTGGCGATGATGGTACACGCGATGCTACACATATATGTATACATAATATGTATTAAGGTTTTGATGGTTCGTAGTTATACTATACCCAAATATCTACGAATTCCGAAGGGGTAATGTTTTTTTATTTTGTTTTGTTCTAAACAAAATTCGACTTAAGGGGTGAAACAGGATGTCAAATATCGAGAAAATGTGTTCGAGTTAGAGAGAGTTCGACTTAGAGGGAGTTCGACTTAGAGAATGGTTTTTGTATGGAAAATTGAAGGGAATGATAGAATATGGCGAAAAAGTTCGAGTTAGATAGAGTACGACGTAGGGAGAGTCGACTGTATATTTAATAAACACCTATAGGTAGGTACTCAACAATCTTCAGTATATGTATGTACATACATAAATTTGTATGTATGTACATATGTATGTACCTTCTATCTCCAAAGAAAATAATTGCAAAATTTATTCTAAACTCTTTACACCTATACGAGCTATAGCTAGATTATTTTGTTTGCACCATTATTATCAACTACCTACCTACCTAAACATTTTTTTTTTTTTTCATAAATATCTTTATGATCCTTTATTTATGATCTAGGATATTTTTTAACCCCACTTAATGAAAAAGCTCCCTATACGACATCTAAATTTTACTTCTACCTATCTAGGTACTTTATGTGCCCCAATAATACGGAATACCAACTTTATAAAGGATGGAAAAAAGAAACAATTATTTCGCACACAGTAGAGCAACAGTCTCAAAAAAACGCCATTGCGAAAGCCCCAACCAAAGCAAAACTCACAGAAAAAAATACATCAACACCAAGAAGTGCATATTAAATTCCTCTTTAGCCAGCTGGCTGCTGTCTCTCCTTCATTGTCATATTCTCTTTTCCATAGATACAAAAACCAAATCAACTTAAAGAAAATTGTAATCAAAAAAAAAACACACTCACCCAAAGAACAGTTCAAGCAAATAAACAGTCCAAATGTCAGCAACCAAAATAAGACCCAGATACATATCCAAATATCTAATGCCCCAACTGCAATTTTAAATGTGCTGTCTTAATTTAAGTTGGGTACACCCACTCAAACGAATGTCCTTAAATAACGGGAAAGCAGAAAAATAGACAACCAACCACCCACCACTTTGCTACACATACATAAAACCAACAACAAAAACCCAATGAGGTACTCACCATTTGTTGATTATGTCGACTCCACAGGATTTTCACCAACTCTGCCATTTAACAGATCTATCCGAACCGAACCGAACCGAAATCATTCAATTCAGTGAGATAAAATATTTTTTTTTTTAATTTTATTTTTATTAACAGTTCCTCTTTCGTGATGAATTGATGTAAAAAGAAAAGAAAATCCCACTACAAGAACACGAAAGAGAATGCAAAATCAGTTTAGGAAAACTTTTTCTATATTCCTTTTCACTTCTTTCTTCTTGTTCTTTTTTACTTCGTCTTCATCGTAACCTTTTTATTACAACGTTTTCTGTTTCTCAAATTCTTAAAAAGAATTTACATTAAAAAATATTGTTCCAAAAACAGAATATCTCTAAGGATATGCGATGTCCTTTTCGTCTTGTCTTTAAGTTTTTTTTTTCTTTTTCACTTTGGGGCAAACAGAAATTCTATTTTGTTTTGTTTGTGGCACGAAAAACTAAAGCAAATCAATTGAACGAATAATAATGGTCGTCGTAGTTTGTGAAAGAAGGCACACACCAAAAGAGGAGCAATAACAGACAAGCGAATTTAATATCAAAGCAAAAACAGCAAAAGGCCAATCAATTTGTGAAAATGTGCCACAAACCGAGCCAATAAATTAGTAATTTTATAGTTTAAATATATAATTTAGCCAAAAGACACGAGATAATCTTTGTAGTCGATCGTTAACAGGACCCGCTCCATGAGGGGTAGAAAATAAAACTAAACGCGAGCACGGAAAAATGTCACCACATACGCAATCCGGTCTGTTTTTCGTCGGCTGATATTTTCTCTTTCATTTGCTGTTTCCCCATTTTATGTGCTCTTATTCACACGGATTTGGCATATTTCGTATATGTACGAAAGCCAAGTCGGAGAGCGAGAGTTGTTTACAGCTGGCGCGATGGTGTATGTGAGCGCGGTGGGTTTTTAATATTTTTTTTGGAAATAAAATGGCCGCTGTTGCAGAGAAGCTAGAAAATGAAATGAAAAGGAATTTAAGATAAGAGATATACAAATTACAAACGACAAGAAAAAGTATTTCTCTTCTTATAATATTAGTTTTTGGAGTAGGTAATAAAAATAAAACACGAAGCGAGCGGGAATGGCTTTTCATTTTTTTTCTTTACTTTTTTTTCCCTTTTTGCACCTTTTCATTACCTATAATTTTAGAGGATGTTTTCTTTTTAGGGGTTTTAAGTAAAATGTCAGAGATGTTATTGGGTTTTCTGGAATGTAATGTAATGTGGCGGCAATTATTACATCACAATCTCATATCAAATAAAAGTTGAGTTAGTTTGTAGGTGAAATTCGATGACAAAAAAAATTTATTGAGAATAGAAAATAGTATTATGGGTGACCTTTAACTAATTATATTATGGGAATCCGGGTACCTAGGTAGGTAAAAAGGAGTAGGAAGGTCGGTAACTAATGACATTTATTTATGTATGTATGTATGTAGGTACCTCCCTACCTATTCTACAATTTAGTTTGTAATTACTGTGCTATACCTATCTATCTACAGAATACATACATATAGGTATAGGTATAATAAAGTTGTGAGTACTACCTATTTCGGAGAGTAATGATGATTTTATTTGGCTTGTTGGGTACCAACCTAGGTAGGTAGGTGTGTTTACATATTGCAGGAGGGGTAGGTTAACCTAGGTAAGTAGTACGAAGCTGTTGGGTAGGTGCCTATACCTAGGTAGATCGGAAAAGTTTTAATATAACCTACCCAGGCGTTAACCAAGGCCTTGTAACACAAATCTTCAAATCTTATAGGCAAGTAGGTATTTAAACAGTAATGGTCTTATTTATAAACGTTGTCTAACTTTAGACAACTCTCCAACTATGGAAAATGTGTTGAAAAACCTTGTTTACTGTTGTCTTATAGCTGCCTAACTTAGACACAAGAGTAGATTGTCTTAACCGAGAATAATATGATATTTATTTTTATTAAAAAAGCATACCTACCTATTTCCCCTAAGTAGAAAAAAATCTTATAAATACGGCTTGACCACGGAAACGTCAACGTGCTAAAGAACAGCAGAATAGGTAGAATTTTCTGCAATTTGTACTTACCTATAAATAAGGTGGCAAGTACCTACCCACCTATTTGTTAATGTGATATTTTTTTCATATTTAACAATTTATAACCAATGGCAATTTTGGGATAGGTACGTACCCAGTGCTCAAAGAAAAAAATTATCAAAAAAATATTATTTCTTTTTGGTATTTTATTGGTAGTTATTTTATATTTTATTTATTTAGATTCAGTTATTTTTAATTTTATCAAAAACTGGAAGAAATGCAACTGGTTTTAAGGGCTTAAATAAAAATTGATAACAGCACAAATATTAAAATTTAATCAAAATTAAATAACGTAAAATTTAAAAACAAATTAGTTTGAACTGAAATTTTTCAGTTTTTTCAAAATTTTGAGTTTTAAAATTAGTTTTTCAAAATTACCTACCTTTTCGCTAAAATAATTTAATTTAAAAATATACCTAATTAATTGATGGATTTCTGGCTTTATAAAAAAGGTAGATCATGGCATTTTAAGTGTTGAAATAATCGTTTTATTTTTTGCTCTTAATGTATAATAATAAACTTATTTTGTACTGTACTCTAATATAGCCTTAGATATATAACCTGTCATTTTTGTAAACCTTATTCTTCCTACCTATGTATTTAAATAAAATTCTTACACCAAACTGGTTATGGGCCCCGGGTTCTCTGTCTTATTTATAATTAGTTAATTAAATTTTTCTGTTTATGTCTGAGAAAGATTTAGCTGCTGAGAGTTTTTCTGATTCTTTCATTGATACGCATTCAAAAGTTCCTGGAAGAGAAATTAAAGAAGATATTATTGAGACTGCTGTAATTCCGGCTGAATCACACGTGACTATGTCTGATCACAAGGTATATCACATTCATCGATTCAATGGGCAGGATTGTCATCTATGGCGAAGGCAAATGGAGATTTATATGAACGAGAACAAACTTAAGCAATATATTTTGGGAACCCTGACTCGTCCGAATTCCGACTTTGCTGCTTGGGATGAAAAGGACGCAGAGGCGCAGGCGTGGTCTGGAATTGGGCCAGCTAAAATATTTGTCTGACTGCACAACGTCTGCTCAAATGTGGTCTAGATTAAGAACAGTGCACGCAGAAAAGAGTGATCAATCTGTATAGGTGCTTTTGTATAGGTTCATCAACTGCAGGATGGAAAAAGAAGAAAGCATGACCGATTACGTCGCTAGGGTTATCTCGCTTGCTCAGCGTTTGAAGGATATGGAACTGGAGCAGAAGCAGCATGTTGTAATAGCTAAAATTTTAGGTAGTATGTATATCATCGAAATTCGACAGTGTAAGAACTGCATGGTATGCTGTGCCACGGACAGCTCAAACGATCCACAGCTAACTGACCATTTGGTTAACAAAAAGGCTCGTCTTAAGTCAAGGTCAAATGGAAGTGAACGTGGTAGTTCATCTGAAGCTGCATACATGGTAAGCAGTAGCTGGAAGAAATCAAAAAGAAACGGGAGCAACAACAAAAACGTGGATAGTAATTCCGGCTGCAGTGGTAAATAATTCCAAAGCGCAGTGGTAAATACAATTATTGTTCCAAAGAAGGTCATCTGGCTAGAGAGTGTCTCAAGAAACAACGAGATCAGCCGAAGGTTTGAGCATCAAACTCAACACCGAGAAGGATCCGTTGTATGGCAAATTACATCGTTCGATTCTGCTACGATTCCTGGTGAAACTTTTCATGCCGATTTATGTGGAAAAATGAGTGTCGCTTCTATTGGTGGAGCCAATTATTTCATGCTCTTAAAGGATGACTGTTCCAGATTCTGTTTTGTGTTCTTCTTAAAGAACAAATCTTATGTTTTGGAGAATTTGATGCAATTTTATACCGAAGTTCAAACAGATGGATTTCATATCAAGAGATTGAGAACTGACGGAGGCCTTGAATTTTGTAATGGGGAAGTAAAAAAGTTTCTGTTGTCTAAGGGAATCAAGCATGAGTTATCAACACCCAGAGTTCCAGAATAAAACGGATTTATAGAGTGACAAAACAGGACCATTGTAGAGAGTTCTAAGGCGATGCTACATGCTCGGAATTTGCAACAATATTTTTTGAGTGAAGTGGTATGGAGTAAAACCTTTGGTGGCACATCTAAGAGTTTTTGGAAGTGAGTGCTATGTTCATGTTCCAAAAGAACAGCGAACAAAATGGGAGATGAATGCTGTGAAGTGTCAGATGTTTGGTTATAGTGAAGGTAACAAGGGATATAGAGTGTATGAAGGAGCAGGTAGAAAGATTTTCATTAGAAGAGATGTCATATTTAATGAAATCTCTACAATGCCTCACGTTGTGATTGAGAAAGCATCTAGTTCAATGAAACCTTGTCACGAAGACCAAAGTGATGACGAACGGCTAAAGGGTGCAGAAGAAGGTAAGCAAGGTGACGCAAACAAACCTAAGTGGAAAAATCCAAGTTTACCAATTGCAAGGGACCCATATATAAGGGGAATAAAAAGGTTTCTCACACGGAAGTAACGATGGCTGAGTTGTGCGTGGTGCAGTTAGATCCATTTGATTTGGAAGAAGCTATGGAGGCTGAAGGTTCAGAGAAATGGTTGGAGGCAATCAATGATGAGCTGGAGGCTCTTCAAGAGAACAATACTTGGGTTTTGGTTTCTAGACCAGTTGATAAAAATGTCATCACGAATCGTTGAATTTTCAAGAAGACGTATAAGGCTGATGGACAGATCGATAAATACAAGGCTCGACTGGTAGCAATGGTCTGCTCACAAAAGCGTGAAGTTGATGATGAGGAAACTTTTGCACCTGTTGTCAGATATGAATCGGTACGAAGTCTCATTGCGGTTGCAGCCGTTTTTGATCTGAGCATTTACCAGTTTGACGTGAAGACTGCATTTTTACACGGAGATATCGAGAACGAAATTTTTATGGCACAGCCGTATGGTTTTCCAGTGAACGATCGTATATGTCTGATGAAAAGAAGTCTATACGGACTGAAGCAAGCATCACGCTAGTGGAACAAGAAGGTGTTGCAATTTTTGTTGGAGTTCGGAATACAACAATCAAATATGGATTCATACGTTTTCTACAAAGAGTCAAGTCGTTTTTATCTATGCGTTATATGTGGACGATGGACATTTGCCGCTGTGTGATATGACTGTTATTCGAGAGCTTTTGAAGCAGTTACATAACAAGTTCAAGATAACGTATAAAGAAGCGGAGTTCTTTGTTGGAATGCAGATCGAGAGAGACAGAGAGAAAGGTAAAACCAAAATACACCCAAGTGCTTATGCGAACAGGGTACTAGAATGTTTTCACCATAACGAAAATATACACGTTTCAATTCCTGCCGATCCAAGTATGTAGTTTACAAAAACAGGTAATGGTTGTGTAAATTATTACCTTGTCGAGAAGAAGTTATCGGTTCATCAAAATGTATTTAATGATTTCTACCCGACCGGATTTAGCTTTCATCATCAGAGTTATGTCGCTACATGGAGGATCCAAAACAAATGCATTGTCAAGGGATAAAACGAGTTCTCAAATATTTGAAGGGAACTTTGTCAAATGAAATTACCTATGGAGTGGACTCGAACGAGGCAACGCTGACTGTTTATTCTGATGCTGACTGGGCAGGTGATGTTGACGCCAGATGCAGTACAACTGGATGGGTTTGTTTTCTCAACGGCGAACCTGTAGCTTGGAGTTCCAGAAAACAAAGTGTCATAGCAACATCGACCACCGAGGCAGAATTTGTGGCAATAATATGTTCAGCAACAAAGGCTACCATATGTCTGAGACAAATTTTAATAGATTTCGGATGCAAGCAGACTAATCCAACACACATGTTTTGCGACAATCAGAGGGCGATAACAATTGTTAAGAATCCGGAATCATCGAAGAGAACTAAACATATTGATACTCAGTTCTTCTACACATGCGATCAATAAAACAGAGGAGAGATAAATGTGCAGTTCGTTTCTACAAATGAACAACTAGCTGACCCGTTAACGAAACCGTTGGCTATAGAGAATTTTTTTAGATTGAGAGAACTTTATGGAATTTCCTAATTTTGTTTACATTAAATATTGAATAAAAAAAAAAAAACGAGAGAAAGTGATGAAAAAATCGTTTTCTCTTAATGTATAAAAAAAAACGTATTTTGTTCTGTACTCTAATACTGATAGGTCTTACATGGCCTTAGATATACAACCTGTAATTTTTGTAAAGCTTATTCTTCCCTTTTTAATAAAATTTTTACACTAAACACTAAGTTTTGCCGTTGATTTTTAATAATTTTTTTTTCAAATTTAAGTCGTATTTTAGAAAATCACCCCTCCCACCTTTACCGGAGGAAATAGACCCACTGCGACAAAACAATTTGTATGTTATGTAAAACAATCTGTAGGTATTGTACCTACTTCTGACTAGAGATCAGAAATAATTGTTAACCCTCTACTTTCTATTGGTTTCTCTCTGAGAGAATTACAACCTTCACTCTTTTAAAGATTTCGGTTTTTTTTTTTTAAATAGAATAGAATAGAAAAAAAATTCAAAAATGGTTACTTCAAAGGAAAATGTCAGGAAAGTCTTTATTTTTCAAAAATAAATGTGAATTTTTTTTTTTAATATTAATATATTTAGGTTAAATAGAATAGAATAGAAAAAAATAATCAAAAATGGTTACTTCAAAGGAAAATGAAATGAAAATTTAAATTTCAAGTTAAAAGCTAAAATCAGTGATTATTTTACTGCCAACATAAAGCTGACTGAATTTATATGTGTATGTGGCCAAAAAAATATGTACACTTTGGCCCAACCTTCCACGTTAAATGAATTTTAAAATTTCAATGATGGAACTAATTCAGGTACCTACCAATGATCATTGAAATTTACTTTTTTTTTTAAATTTTGACAAGAATTTCAATGATAGCTATAACTGGCACCTTAAACTAAATCTGTTTTTCCAAAATAGCTTTTAACGGCCTTTAGTCCTATAAAAACTTGGCGTTTCATCCCGGCGATCTCTTTTCGACTCATCAGTTGACTAGTGAGGGCCTTTGTCAATACGCAATTTTTTATGAAGTTCAGTTCATCATACCTACATAGATTTCGTGACGAATATCTAGTGTGAATTACGATGAGTCCAAGTTAGATCGCCGGGACGAAACGCCAAATTTTTGTAGGACTAAAGGCCGTTATAAAAGCTATTTTGAATCAATAATTCAACAAGTCCAAATAAAATAGTGCTAAGTCTTCTACTTGACTGATGTATTTCAGTAGTACATAATATAGAATTTGTATTATTAAAAAAAAACTTCTTAAAACAGTTTTTACTTTATCGCACAAAATTACATAAGTACCGATAAATAAAAAAGTCTTCTGATTTATACCTATAGGTATTTGTAGATGATAGGTATTTATTTTTTTATCTCAGCAATAAATATCATTAGTTGACCGAAACATACAAAAAATAAATTTAAGGTTTCTCTCAGAACTTGAACAGTTTTTTTTGTTACTGTTATTGAGTGGGTTCGAAATTCATCTCGAAAAATGTGTGCTTTCCAAAAAATTAAAATAATTTTACACAAAAAATAAATAAATGAAAAAATTCTCAAAACCATCCTGATTTATTGCAAATTATTTTTTAAAAGTCTTATTTTCTAGATTTTTCGGTTTTTGTTAGGTACGTGTATCTATGACCTTGGCCTTTAAATATTTAAAATAAACCTAGCGATAAGAAACAAAATATTTTTCTACCACAATCTTTTAGAAAATAGCGGAAATAAAGTTTATTCTTTAAATCAAGATAGCGGAAACCCTGCAAAGGTGTTGATGGTTGAAGACAAGAGGATTTTAATTTCCCATAAGGTACCTACTCAACGATGGCAATAAAAAAAGTCTACCCCAATAAAATACCTATTGAATTACCGTAGGAGTCTAGGTTAGGTATTGAACTGCTGTTATAAACTTTAGTAAGAAAGTCGTTGAGGTACTGACAGAAGCTATTAGATTTATTATTTTATGTTTCTTTCAATAGGAAGTTAAAAAACGCGCTTAATACTTTCGTCCCTTACAGAAATTATAATTTTTTCGCAAAATTCCCTAAAATCAAAAGTAAATATTGAAATAGAGGATACTTTCTATAAGGTATGCCTAAGACGTCTCTCCATAAACATCAAAATCCAGCTTTGTCGATTTTTGTTGGCCTTAATTTTTAAAAGGAAGGAACCCAGAAAAACATATTTAAAGAGTTCTTAGCTTTAAATTTTAATTTTGTGCAAAACTTTGCAAAAAAAAAACCTCGTATAACTTTCCATAAAAACATTCTAATGAAGCCAAAATGTTAAATGTCCAACGGACATCGAACGTTCACAAAGCAACCAAATGCAATTTTGAGATTTTAAGGAGTCGAGTGTGTGTGGGGAAGTATTAAGAAATAAATTAATTTTATTTGAGTTCTAAAACGTATCATTATTTTAAATACATTGCTTAGTTACTTAATTATTTTTATTTGAGGTGAAAAAACGAATAAAACGATTTTTGGAGCTTTAAACAACCGTATTTTTGGGTACTGCTATTATATGCACAGTGGAGCAATTTTATTTTGGTCTTATGCTTTAAACTATCGGAAACAATATGTCATATTATACCACACTTTCATTCGAGGTGTCGTCTCCATGTTGTGTGCTTTGGATCGATTTTTAATGTCAAAATATAAAAATAAAAATAAAAAATACAAACGAATATAAAATTTTTAATTTTTGATTTGATGAAAACACAAACATCACAAATTGATAATAGCCAATACACCACAAGTATAGAAGAAATAAGCCCGAAGATGGATGATTGAAATCCGAAACACGTAGCTTAAAATATTAAAAATTGTATGTTGTGAAATTATTAAATAATAATAAATAAATTATAAAAATTTAAATTAAATAATAAATTCGTTTGTATTTTTTATTTTTATTTTTATATTCTGTCATTAAAAATCGATCATATATCATCCCTATCCGCGACTGGAAATTTTTCAATAACTTAAAATTAAAGCAAATAAACAAATATGGAATTTAAAAAATTCGAAACACACCCACTTATAAAAGTGGGTGAAATTTGGCGAGAACGTTTGTGATATAAGGTCAAAAGGCTCTACTAAATATATTTGTGTTCCGAGTGTACTTTAATAAAGGAAGAAGAGCCCGGTAATGTTTGTCATACTTATTTTATTCCATCAACCATCATAATGAGTCCATAAAAATAACTACGATAAAAAGTGTTTTTTTTTTTAGCGGGAGGGAATAGTAAGGGTTACTTCCAAAATCCTGTGATAAAAATCTTGCATATTTGAAACTTGTCAAAAATATTGTAGGCAAATTTAATGGCAACCAAAAATCACAATCAACACATCTATATGTTCCAAGGGTGTTTTGGTTGGGAAAAGTGTGGGTTTTTTTATCTAAAATTTTATTTTATTTTTATTTATGTTTCATGGTAGGTATGAACTATAAAGGTATTTTTTAAACGTTAAATGGTTTTTAAAGAAACATAGAACTATTAATAGTCAGAAGTAAATAAAAGTTTTTTATGTGCATTTTAAGTAAAAGTAAAACTGCTGTATATACTAATGTGACAATATTTTTTCTAGAACAAGTAAAACACTTGATAAGAAACTGACTTTTGATAAACACATTGCCAATACCTACCTCCCATAGGAACCATTTTTTTGGGAATTTTTTGTTTTATAAAATGGTAGGGTTTTTATACATCGTCACGTGAGTTCTTATTTGTCCTATACGCCAAAAACATAACTTTTCAGGAGAGCGTTTTTTAACTTTAAAACCATATTTTACTTATTTTTTTTGTGCGTAATCACAGGGATTTTTATATTTTTTGAAAGTTTGAGTACTTAGCCACCAACACATTAAGCAATTTGCAGTTTATGTTTTTGGAACATTGATTAAATTAAGTTTTTTTTTAAAAAAGTACGTGAATTTGTATGAAAAATCTACATCAGCCCTTTGACGTAGAACAAACAAGCACAAACTTGAAAATCTTAAAATTTCCCCACAGACATTTTGTCCTATATTCTATACTTCATTGGATATAGGACATTCAAGCTCAAATTTTACATAATTCCAAATTCCAATGCCAGTATAAAATTTGTCCTACTGTATACAAAAAATGTATATAGGACAAATAAGCACAAAATTCATCGAAAAAAATTGGTCTGTAGAACAAAATCACATTTTTTATCTCGAAAACTAAAAGAGATAGGACAATTCTGATTGCACCAATCGAAAGAGCGTGGTCGAAAATATAAGATGGCATTCATAACTCATTTTCGGCCAAAATGGTCTGTAGGACAAATAAGAACTCACGTGACGACATGTGTGTTGTGTATACATGAAGACACACTAGAATTGTTTAAAATGAAACTTCTATAGCCAGAACAATTTGCACATTACGAAATAAATTGTTTTAAGATTATGTAAGTTCCTCCGATTACCGAAGCAAAATTTCAATATCGACGGTTAAAGTGTAGAACCTCGTAAGTCAAAAACTACAAAAAAATATTATTTATGCACAAAAATCAGCAGAATTAGAGCAACTGTTTAGCAATTTCGGCGTAACAATGTTGTTTCGAACATTTTACAGAAAAGGGCAGAATTGAAAACTTACTAGTAAGAGGTAATGGCAAATTTGCAACTTTTTTATTTATTTCTGAAAAAACATGGAAAAACGACTTAAGAGGTTCTGTACTTTAATCGTCGATATGTATTCTCAAAAGCTAGAAGACATAAAGTCATATTATAGTTTTAAGCGTTCAACTAAAAATTGGCAAAAGAATTAAAAACTAAAATTATAATTAATATTCAATCACATTAAACTTAAAAAAACAATAATACAATTTAACAAATTGTCTACTAATTGACTGATGAATGAATACACAAATCTGAACGAATAAGGGAATTATTGTTTCTTTATTTTGAGCTGATTTAGACCCATCCAAGACAAACTTTTTTAACAACCACCCTAATGTATGTCTACTAATACATATAGTAGCTTCAATTGGATAATTTGGCATTTGGCATCCTGTTGATTCGATTATGATCGCTTTTATTTGTTTAAAATTTCAATTTAGATTTCTAAACAATTACTCAGTTTTTTGTTCAACAATTTTAAAACTAGCTTTTCCTTCTCAATTTTCTACCCTACAGGATTCGAATTAAAAAATTTGAACTTCACGGCGCGGCACTATTCGGCAAAGTTGATAATCTGATTAACATTGTCGCGACATGAAGTTCCGTTGGGCGTTGCTCAAGTGCGGTATCGCAAGCGTCGTAAAACGTATTTATGTGTCAATTGTTTGTTGTTTTTTTTTTCTGTGCTCGGTATAAATAGGTCGCTAAAAATAAAAAAAAAATTGGACTTCGACAAAAAAAATTTCACTGATTTTGGAATACCCGGAATTATATGATCTTCGAAATGGAGGATAGGTATAAGAAAATAAATGCGTAATCTTTTGAAATGTTTTTTGAGCCGCGGTAAAAGTGTATGATATTTTTCGAAGAGAGAATTTGGAATTTTATGCAACTAATTTCTTTTTCTTTCAAGAATTTCTTCTTCTTCGGCTAGCAAAGAAATTATTATAATATCTCTGTCACAATTCGATTCATTACAGATTAATACACCGTTTACATCAGACAGTAAAAGCGCTTTAGGTTGCATAAAAACTTTAGTCGAATTTCTGTTTTTCATTTCGTAAAAAAATAACAAAATGAAATAAAAAATTACAATGCGACCAAGTAAAAAAATAATTACAGTAAAACCCGCTTAAGAGAAACTGCAAAATGTCAAGAAAGACTTCACTTAAGCGGGTTTTTTACTTAAACGAACCCCGCTTAAGTGAAAAAAAAGCTCACTTAAGCGGAGTCCGGATAGGTGAAAAATTGCACTTAAGCGGATTTAATAGTTCCAAAAAGGGTTCTGACATCTAAGAAATTCAAATGTCATTTTCGTGATGAAAATTTGGTGTAGGTGAAAAATAAAAAAAGAAGTAAAAGCGTTCAGTAAATTTTTTGTTCTGTTCTATTAAAATTTTTTTCACTTAAGAGAGTTTTTTTCCATGAAAAATATTAAATTTAACTGAAAATATGTTTCAGCTAGGTATCCGGTTAAGCGGAGTGTTATAGAGGTAATTGGTCGACAAATACAAGGGGATGAAAAAAGTGTTTCAGATAAGTGGGTTTTTCTCTTAAGCGGGTTTTACTGTACCAAATTTGGTCACAAATGACCAAAGTGGCAACTGGGACTTGAAAATTCTAATAACTTGAACAAATAATTTTCCCTCAATGCATTCTATAATATGAACAGATCATTTTTAAGTCTCGATACCTCCATTGGTAAAATAAATCAATTTATTTTTGATTTGGATCTGTCAAAAACACTCTTTCCCCTCTTTTTGCTTTCTATTGGGCAGAATAAATTGATTTATTTTTGATTTTAAATCAAATTTGCAAGTCTAAATCTTTCGTTCGTTACACAAATTTTGTCAATAAACATGCTGCATAGGTCAGCTGCTTTCCTAGGTAAATAAGTACCTACATATCTACCGATAACTAAAATATTTCACATCAAATACTTGGTACAGTGGGCACTCGAATTAACTTGAACATACGATAACTAATTGAACCACGGGTGCCACTTAAAAATAAAGTTCGTGACCAAAATTGAAAATAAAAATTACCAAATATAGCTAAAAAATACCAAAATAATTTAAGTCCGAAATATTTGTAAACACAGATGACAGAACAATGAATTCATCACATTTATTTCAACATATTTTGTATATTACTTATTATTATTTTTTTAATTATTATTAACAAACTTAATTAAATCAGATTAACATAAATAAATAACTATATGTAAAATATGTGTAATCAGTGCGTTAAATTAAATACATTAATACACCGTTTACATCAGACAATAAAAGCGCTTTAGGTTGCATAAAAATTTTAGTCGAGTTTCTGTTTTTCATTTCGTAAAAAAATAACCAAATGAAATAAAAAATTACAATGCGACCAAGTAAAAAATAATTATGTACCAAATTCGATCACAAATGACCAAAGTGGCAACTGGGACCTGAAAATTCTAATAACTTGAACAAATAATTTTCCCTTTATGCATTCTATAACATGAACAGAAAAATTTTAAGTCTCGATACCTCCTACTCTATGAGTTGAACAGATAAAATTTTTGCAAACTCTATAATTTGAACAAAGTTTAATGTTCGAATTTTTAAATATAATACAAAAATACCTAACAAGGATGTTAGTACAAAATGCAGACGGTTTTTATAAAGGAGAATCCCAGGAAATTTTTTAGTATCATAGGTAGGTTTTTCTTTGTAAGGCTTAATTCTTTATAATCGAAGTGAATTTTATTTGAACAATTGCGTATATGTACCTATTTAGGCAAACAAATTTTGAAAAAGTGAAAAATTGGTTAAAAAAAGTCCAAAAATTAGGAATGTTCACACACTGAAGGCTCCAATAATAATTGGAGAAATTAAAAACGGAGTCAGCATTACATTTTGTGGAAAGGAATTTGGTGTTTCAAAAGTGGTTTTTCGAAGTGGTCTAACAAATGTTTCCTTTTTAAATTAGGTATTTATTTATAATATTAGCTGCATTTTATTATCCACATGATCTGATCTGGGTCGGATCCTCATAATAAAACAAACAGGCTCACAGTAACAGCCAGTGATATAGGTACAACTCTCTCTTTTTTCATTGTGTTTGTATATTTTTCATATGTTTGTTGGCTTTTTTCTTTGCAGTATAGTTTACACTACCTAACCATAATAATAATACAAAAGTACTAGGTTTTGGATCAGATCCAGATAAAAATAAATCCAGATAAAAAAGCAGAATTACTTGTTGGTTTTTGTATTTTCGTGTTAAAATTTGCTCCGGATCACATCATGTGCAGTTATTATTATTTACGTTTTGAAATCATTAAAATAAACTATGTGGGTAGGTAGGTATGTAGGTAGGTATTATCAAAACAAAATAATTTGCTATCTGATCCAGTAACTTGAGCAGCCTTATAGCTTGAACAACCCTGTTTTCGTACGTGTTCAAGTTAACGACCGTCCACTGTATTTTCAAATCCTTTTTTGATCAGGCGAATTTAAAGTAAGATAAAACATATGCGGTCGTATTTATAAACGTTGTCTAACTTTGGACAACCGTCTAAGTTATAGTTAAACATTTTTATTTAATTTTTAAGAGCTATCTAGGTTAGGTTAGGTTAGGTTATAAGGGGTGTGCACAGCATGAAGCTGTTGCGTACACGGGGGCCTACTGGTCCATTGTGATCCCCTGTAAAAGTTAGCATCGATGCTCCTCAATTTTGCCGATTAGCGTAGACTGGCTCGTTAACGAACCAGCCTGTGCTATCTATAAATTTCCTCATGTTTGCCATTGAGACCTGTGCTAGATCATCCAGCTCTCCAACAAACCTGTTTCCGAAATGACGGAGTCGGCCGGTTTGGAGGTTCGGACAGTCACAGAGCAGGTGTTTAATGGTTTCTATTTCCTCCTCCTCTTGACAGCTCCTACAAAAATCGGGTGCAAATGCCCCTATCCTGTTAGCCATTGTGCCAATGGCGCAATGACCTGTTAGTACACCTATCAAGGTTTTAATGTTCTTTTTACTCAGCGATAGAATATACCGAGTTTCCTTTTCATTTGTGTTAGGCCATAAACTTCTAGAGATTGCGCAATCGTCCCTGGATTTCCAGGAGTTATTGATTTCCTCTTTTAGTTTAAGGTCTATCTTCCTCTTGAGTACCCCAATCGGGACGAGTGGTCCCCTAAATGAATGATCGCTACTACTTGTGTCTGCTTCTGACCCTTTCCTGGCTAGTTCATCTGCTATATCATTCCCTTCTATATTGCTATGTCCAGGAACCCAGCAGAGCTTTACCTGGTTAGTGTGGCAGATTTTATTTAGTTCCTTCCTACAGTTTAAAACTGCTTTTGATCTTATGGTCTCACTGGCTAAGGCTTTGATAGCAGCCTGGCTGTCCACGAAAAAAGTAATCTCCGAAGAGCTTAGCTTTTCGTGATGTGCCAATTCAGCTGCTTTTCCAATGGCAAAGATCTCGGCCTGAAAGACACTACAGTCAGCTGGGAGTTTATATGACACTCTGATGTTGAGTGATTGGCAAAACACTCCCGCACCTGTTCCTGTTTCCATTTTTGAACCGTCAGTGTAGAAAGGGATACCCTGTTTACTTATAAGTGAATTAGGATCCCAATCCTGTCTTTCTGGTATGAAAATAGAAAATTTCCTATCGAAATCTAGTAATGGGGGGATGTAATCGGTGGTCTCCATCAGTCCTGGAATCGTGTCATATCTTTGTAAGATTGACCCGTGTCCATAAGTGCTGTGCCTCCAAAAACTCAGTTCTCTTAAACGAATTGCAGTTTTGGCTGCCGTGCATCTTATGAACTCATCCAGAGCCGGGAGGTCCAAGATCACCTCCAACCCAGCTTGTGGTGTGGATCTTTGAGCCCCTGTTATTCCTATACAGGCTAGTCTCTGTACCTTATTCAGGTTCTTGAGATAGCTTGATTTTTCTACCGCCTTCCACCATACAATAGAGCCATAGGTAAGAATGGGTCTGACAATCGCTGTGTACATCCATTGGATGACTTGCGGTCGCATACCCCAACGTACACCGAAGGTCTTTTTGCATGTGTAGAATGCACATAGTGCTTTTTTCATTCTCTCCTCAGTATTACGCTTCCATGTAAGCTTGGAGTCAAGGATTACTCCTAGAAATTTAGCTTCCTTTGAAAGTTTTAGAGGAATACCATTTAGTTTGGGAGGGTTGAAGCCCTCCAGTTTCCGTTTCTTCGTGAACAAAACTAGCTCTGTCTTGGTGGGGTTGACCCCGAGACCGTTCTTAGTTGCCCAAGAAGATAAATCCTTTAATGCATTTTCCATAATGTTTTCGATGATGAAAAGAAACTTGCCTGATACCAAAACCACTATGTCATCTGCATATGCTACGATTTTAATGCCCTGATATTTGAACTTTGTGAGAATTTTGTTGACTACGAAGAGCTATCTAACTTAGACAACGGACTCAGTTGTCTAAACCTAGGATAATGTAACAAGTGTGGTTATTTTTAAGGGGGCCGGAGAAAGGTAACTGATTAATGGGTGTTTCCTTTTATCATCCCCGGCCGAATATAGAAAAACATGGGTGCCTATTGTTTCGTCTTTTTCACTTCGCATTTTTGTTGTTTCGTTTTTCTTACAATTATTTTTGTTTATTTCGAATAACTTATTTTGTTTTTGTTTTATTTTGTTTTTCGATCATTTCGTCTAACAGTCATTTCGCATTTCTTTCGCTCTCTTTTTACTCGTTTTGCATTTTCGTAAAAACTGCAAAGAGTTATTTTAGGTCAAGTTTATTTCGCCAACGGGTTATTTCGCACTAGGTTTTAATTAAACTATTGCTTAAGCGTGTGTTTAATTTGTCATCAGTGGTGATTGTAACAGTGCATTATCACATCTGAAAATTTGAGCAACGTAAGTAGGTACCTACCTATATGTATATTTAGAAAACAGCTGTTGACATAGGATATATAGCATAAATTAAAAGTTACAAAAGAAACTTTGCATGTAGGTACCCAACCTCTATAACATGAACCTACCCCAAATCCTATAGTGTGCCCAAGCTGGGGGGGGGTTGCAGGGGGGCAGCATGCCCCGATACATACCTCACTGTTTATCGTAAACGATGGCGAAATAATTGAAATGGAAATAAACAAAAAACGAAATAGTCGAAAAACTAAACAATAAAAGGATAAATGACTTTAAGCTTAAAACGAACTACCTAAGTGAAGGACAAAATGATTTTTTTTCGAAACAATTACAGGTAGGTACCTATAAACCAAATAATTGCAAAACGTACTAATTAAAATCCTTAACAAACGAAATACGAAACGACTAAAACGAAACAACAAAAAACGAGATGAAAAAGAAGAAACAAACCATACCCAAAAAAAAAACATTTTTTTTTTTGAGAAAAATGCAAAATAGGTATGAATAACTGAGCTATAACAACAAATCCAGAGCAAAAACTGGAGTTGAAAATCCATATTATGTAGGTAGGTATTTGCAAGAAGAAACTAGGGGACTGAACACTGGCAATTCTTTCTGCGATTCGGGTGGATGAGCTCAGGAGCTCAGGAGCATCGGCGGCCTATCTTAAGCCACTGGAAAAATTGCCTTTTTTATTAAAAATAATCAAGACATTTTTTTTATATTATTAACCATATTAAATTTCGTAAATGTAGAAGAATTAAGAGAACTATGTAGGTATAAGCAACATTAGGTAATTTAAAAATTGTCTTAAGGGGCCACAGACGACTCTACCCTACTTGCCCACATTATAATAGAACCTTTCAGCTACATAAATATGTAGGTACCTACCTACCTACACCTACTTACGTACATCCATACCTGCGAATCATTTTAAAAATTGTGATTGCTGTAGCTGAAAAGTATTATTTAGAAATTAAAACAAACAATAAACGAACTTAATATCCATCATTATTACATAGGTAGATATCTACCTACCACATCACTAACACCTGCTACGAAATTGTATCATTTATTTTGCCTCTCTTTTAACAACGAAATCCTTTTTTGCATATCCTTCAAATTCACCGAACCATGAAACAGGTATTTCCTATACCAAATTATACCTACCTATACATTTTCTTTTATAATCTACATATAATGTACATGCACATCTATCTACATACACATACGAAATAATTCACCATTAGTTCATCTTTTACACCCCCTGACTTGAAATTAACAAAACGATCGATTTCATAAATTAAATCTGCGTCATATTTAAAACGCAGGCAAAATGTGAAGAAGAAAGAAAACAAGCCAACAACGAACGTTGAAAATTATGTATAAAATGTAAAAGACGAAGACGAAGAAAAGAAGGTCAAAAGAGAAAATAAGGTTAAACAGAAAAGAAATCCAAGATGTCTACCACTCCACTTTATACGAGTATTTTATATTTTAAAAATACAAATAATTAAGCTGAAACTTGGGAATAAGAATGAGACCCCAGTCCATAGATGATAGCTGTAAGTCAGACATTTTATTTTATTCTTGTGAACGATACCTACTACATTGTGGCAATGACAAAACTTTTTCTTGGTTGGACTTGACGTATAAATATATATTAAACACATTATATAGGTACACACTGCACCCATAGTTTCTTATTTCAAAGCCAATATTTTGTCTACTGATAAAGGCATGAATTATGAAAACTACCGAAGAAAGGGATGAAGACAACTGTTTGTTCTGGTCTGGCAGTACACAACACAGGCAGATGATGTGAGAAATGGAAGATTATAATAATGAATTAAACAATGACGACGCAGATGATGATAATGACGATATGAGTGAATGCGAAAAGAAGGGAGAGAATAAGTTTCATAATAAATGCGAACAAAATGCGAGCTGTTGCAAAATCATGTTTCTTCTTCTATTCTTACTAAACAACCCACACTCCACTACACAAGGAAAGGAATTAGGAAAGATAAAGGAATTCTCAATTCTGAGAGAATACCAATTCAATAATTCACTACACTACAATTTATTCCACATTTTGGATTTGATTTCGAATAGGAAAGCTTTTTTCATGCTAGACTTTAAAATTTATCGTTTAATTATTTTTTTTGTTCATTTTGTTTTCATTTTTATTCTTTGGTTGTTTTGAGATCGTGTTTCTTAAATAATTAATAAATAGAAGATCGAATAGAAATTAGGAACCAACAAATAGGTAGTACGTGAGGGAACTTGGAAAAGGAAAATTTCAAAAGCAGCTGTGAGTGAGATCATCTGATATTATGTCATTATAGTTACTTACGAGTCATTAGACATGATGTTCATAGGTAGGTATGTATGTATGTATGAACAAAGAAAATGAACCCTAGATACCTACATAGATTTTTGAAATCGAACGGATAATGTAGGTACTTTTATTATGAATAAACTTCGGTCCCGCGCCCGACAGTTATTAAAGGTAGGGTTAAGGCATTTGTGTCTGGATTCTAGATATTGCTACTGTCCGGATACTAACTACCTAGGTATAGGTACATCGTTAATAAGCATCACACAAAAATAGTCTTAAATAACTATCGAAATATGTAGGTATAACTGTCGAAATCTGGAAACATGGAATTTAATTTCGATTGAAATTGAAAATCTATTATAATTTGATTTCGATCGAAATGTACCTAAACATGGGCGGAATTGTTGCAAAACATACAAAAAATTCTTATCAATCTTTCATTCCATAAAAAGTTGGAAATATACCTAACCGAAAGGTCGTTATACTTAGTCCAAATTATAAAATGGGAAAAATCAACAAATATTTTGAAAATAAATTGTTTTATTAATAATTTAAGCTTTATCTATTTTTTTTTTATATTTTTTTTTTCAGAACTTGCTGACGTTATCAAGCTATATGCTTCTATCAAAGCAATACTGGTTTTTCTTAAATAGCCAAAACCCAAACAACTATCTGGAGCGCATCATAGAACTTGATGAAGTTCTATATATTCATTTCAGCCACATAAACCTTATATCGACAGCTTATATGGCCTAAGTGTTTCAAGCTTTTTTACTTGATAGCCACGTAAGCCTTCTAATTTAAAATTTACACTGCTGCAGCTGCTACGAATTGTAGGGATACTGCGAAAATATACATTTTGAAAAGAAAGTTAAAAATTACCAGAAACCCTATCAAACTAAACATTAACCATATGTAAAGCTACACTTAACATACATATATGTACATTGTTCACAGAAAATAGAGCCTACGATTCAGCCCCTGTATTTGCAAAACACGGGCTCCGTGTTATTATTACACGCAAATAAAACTCCGTACTCTTAAAACACGTGTATTTATTTGCTTAATATCCGTGTATCCTGATTCTGAATAAGTACACGGATTGGTTTTTGATTTTTATCTTTTCAACGGGTGGGTTTACAAGCTCATAAAAGCATCACAATCTTAAGTTTAAATCAATCGATAAATCGACAAAAATCATAAAAATTCCCTGCTTGGTCGATTGCTAACCATTATCCACCAGTAAGAGAATTCCGTTATTTTATGTAAAACCTCCAAAATCGACTGATATGGTTGCCTTAGAAAGCTTATATGTAACTTCGATTTTAACTGTCGGATCTTAAAACAAAGGTAGAATGCCAGTATTTTTGTATACAAAATACAGGAGAGGCGCAACAAATTTTATACTGAATGGTTGATTGAGTCTGTCGTCAGTTTTATTTTCTCTTTTACAATAATGCAAAAGTTGAAAAATTTAAGAATTTTGAAAAATAATATTCTATACAAAACGTATTGCTCCTTTCTCTTAAAAATGTGTGAGTTATTTTATATTGGCAAATCCCACAGGAGTGAGAGAGAATTCCAAAAAATCGATTTTTAAAGAAAAAATCAAATAATTCTTAACTTAAATTCATTAACAGATTCGACATACCAAATCGTTGTTGTATTTTCATCAAAAAATCTCACAAATTTGGCCCTGTCTAGTGATAATTGGATTATTTATAGATAAATACTCGGATCTTCGGATATACGCCAGTACGGACACACGGATGCACGGATACACGAAATACACGGATTCAAATCCGGATACTATAAGAACACGTGTATCCGTGTTTTTGAAATATCCGTGTAATAGGGAGCTCTAACAGAAAACCATTCATTTTTCCAATGCAAGGCTACCCCGAATCCTATTTGAAGCAATTTTTAGTAGGAGCAACTTTTGAGTTAAGGAATGACTTAATCTTTTTCACTAAACTTCAATAAATTCTTCTTTCAGTATAGAAAGGAGATGGCTCTTTTTTGGTATAAAATGGAAACTTATTTGAGCAAGTTGTATTATCGCTTGTGGTCGTTTTGAAATATGATTTCACCTTGAATGTGTAAATAGCAAAATGAATGTTTTTGTTTTTTATTCGAAATCACTTTTCATATTAGGCGTGTTTTTTTGCAAGCCCGGGGGGAATTGGCGACGCCATGACAGTAAAAAACATGGAGTTTTCATACAAACTATCGATAGCATGTATGTAATTCATGCCGGTAACACAGTTTGTGCGCTTAAGTTAAGCCCCGAGAATTCTCTGGGATTAGTTGTTGTTGCATTTAACATGTTAATTGTTTAGCACCGACGTCGTTTTTTTCATCCAATTCCCACCGGGCTTGCAAAAAAACACGGCTATTGTCGAAGCAACACAACTGAACAAGTGAACAAAGCTCGTTTTTCAGTAGATGCAAAAGGATAATTAAAAAATATGTGCACGACTGGGTCGCACGAACTTGCTCTTATGTGCGATCACATTGCATTTTTAAAGTTTTAATATTTCAAAAACTATATTTTATCTTATAAAAGAAATGAATTAGTTATGGGAGCCCATATTGTATACCACCTGCTTAAAACGTAGTTAAGTTTAAGGTTGTATTTGATTGATTAAACAACCTCTGAAATTGTTTTGACACCAATGCGATTTACATCATCCAATTTCTTAAGAAAATCTCAATTTATGATAAAAAAAATTGAAAATCCTTGGAGCGGTTTTTTTTAATAGTTTTTTATATACATACAATATACATATATAATTTTGAAAAAATTAAAAAAAAAAATGGTACTCAATTTTTTAGCCTTTGTTATTGTGGAATTAAAAAATTAAAAAAATATCATCTATATATCCATTTTCGAAATATGGAATTTTCAAAAAATTATTTTTTTTTTTTAATCAAACTTTTTTGAAAATTTTGTTATGCAATATTATTATAACTTATTTGAAGCTTTTGTTCAAAAAAATTCATTAAAATCAGTTCAACTGATAATAGATAGTCGAAAATCAAAAAACTGGTTCTGTGAAAGACACCATTTTTAAACTTTTTTTAAAAATCAAAAAAAAAATTTTTTTGAAAATTTTGGTATACAAAACTTTTAAAACTTTTTCAAACATTCTCCAAAAAAAAGGTGAATATCTGTTCAACCGTTTTTGAGAAAATCGGAAATAAAAAAAATGGTTCTATGGGAGGTACCATTTCTAACCATTTTTCGGAATTTTTTTTTAACAAAATGGTTGCCTTTTTGTAAAAAAAATACTGATTTTTTTTCTTTTGAAGTTGTGGGTACGTTTTTGCTATAAATAATCTTTTCTTTTTTTGGTAAAAAAATTGTATGGTAGGTACCGTTGTTTTTGGTCTTAAAACAAAATGAAAAAAACGGGTGGGGATAATGCCCAAAAAACGCTAGGTACCAACTTTGAAGAAAATCGACCCGTTTAGGCTGCAGCCGAAGGGACAAACAGACAGACAGACATACAGACGGACAGAATTGCGAGACCCACTTTTTTCGACTTCGCTATCATCGAAATTTCAACTTTGATCAAAATCCCGAATTGGATTTTTTTACGAATCCATAACTTGCCATATTGTTCCTATATATCGCAAGTAAAAATCTGTATATCCACGCACGCTAAGCACTTTATAGGAAGATATTAAAACAACACCACTACTCCATAGTGGCGCAATATATTCATAAAATTTTAGCAGTTTTTACAGCGCGTAGAGTATTTTTCATAAAATAACTTTTTTAACTCAAAACAGACAATTTTTAGATATTCACATATTATTATGTATATACAGGGTGGCGCACGAATCGTGCTACAAAAATAAAACGTAATAACTTTTTTTCTGTGTGAGTAATGGGCTTATTTTTTTTTTATTTTGTAGGTTACTATTTAGATTTATAAAAATGGATGCTTGGGATACGGAGAAAAGAATTTGGATAGTGCAACGGTACCATGCTTTGCAGTCCGTCATTTCCGTCCAAAGGGAATTTAGGCGGGAGTTTGGCGGTAATCCCCCGAGTAGATGGACCATTATGAGGTTTGTAAACATGTTTGCCGAATGGAAGCATCGCACGAAGGCCGTACCATCGAGATGCCAATGTTCGGGTTCAGGATACACTCGCAGCAGTAGCATCTGCAATACAGGCCAATCCGAACGTTTCGACCCGAAACTTATCGGGGCAAATTGGAATTAGTAGACGGTCATTACAACGGATACTTCATGACGATTTAAACTTGTTTCCGTACAAAGTCCAAATTACTAGCAAGTTAAACCCTCAGGATTTGCCTGTTCGCCTGGAATTTTGCCAAAAAATGATATCAATGGCCGAAGAAGACAACACATTGATCAATTGTTTGTTCATGTCTGATGAGGCCCATTTTGATCTTAACGGCAATGTAAACAAGCAAAATTGCCGTATATGGAATGAGTCTAATCCAGAAATGCTCCATGAGACGGAACTGCACCCAGAACGAGTCACCCAGTGTGGTGCGCAGTTTCATCAAGGTGTATTGTCGGGCCGTACTTCTTTGGAGAAAACGGTGTAACCGTTACTGTCAATGGGGACCGTTATTTAAAGATGTTGAAGGAGTTTTTTTTACCCAGAACTGCGCCGAAGACGTATACCATTCAACAGCGTTTGGTTTCAGCAAGATGGAGCAACTGCACATATAGCCAGACCAGTTATGGCGGAGCTAAACAAAAAATTCGCAAACAAATTAATTTCTAGGAACTCCACTCTTCGCTGGCCCCCAAGGTCACCTGACCTGACTGCACCAGACTTCTTTTTATGGGGTTATGTCAAGCAAGAGGTGTATAAAACGAAGCCCAGGAATTTAACTGAATTAAAGCAGTCCATAACGACAATAATTGAGGCGATCCCAACTTCAACTCTTCAGGCCGCAATGAATAATTTTTTGACCAGGTGCCGCATATGCGTGGGACAGCGTGGAGGTCATTTGCGGTCTATAATCTTTAAAAAAAACTAACTATTTAAAATAAAATTTAATTTTCTAACCAATAAAAAAAAAATAAATGAAATACATCGATTAAAAAAAAAGTTATTTGAATTTCTTATTGTAGCACAATTGGTGCGCCACCCTGTATTTAGTTTAAATTTCTTGAAAAAAAACAAATTTTTTGGCGCTTCTTTTGTACACTTATCTTAAAAAATTCTGTTATAAAATATTTTATTAAATGACTATATTCCTTTCTAGAACATATTTAAAAATGTAAGATATTTATCCGTATATAAGATTCTATAAGCTTAAATTAGACTATAATGAAATATCTGTCGGAGTTAAATACGCATTTTGTCTTACAAAACATGATCTGTCTAAAAATCAATATCTAAAAGATTTTCTCTTAATATTTACTTGCTTCAGTTATTGTATGGTATCAAAAATGGTTTAATTAAATTTTGAAAATCATGTAAACTTTGCTTCTGAAAACCGTTATTTGAGCAATAGCATTATTTCATCCATTATAGAATTCAGATGCTTGAATCTAGCCCCTCAAATCAGGCTTCAATCTAGCACTAAGAATTTTATCCCAAGAATCTATAGCTCTTTGAATCTAGTGCCAAGTATCTAGCCCTTTGAAATTTGTTCCAAGAATCTAGTGTTTTTAATATAGTCCTAAAAATCTAGCCATTAGAATTCAAAATCTAATCATTAAAAGTGAATTCCAAATTAAGTATCAAAAATTCAGGTGGAGGGAGTGAAGATTTTTCACGAGTGATTTGAAAAGTTTTTATTTTTCACTTCTCGAAAGTTAACTAATAGGCTTAAAGCAAAATAAGATTATTTAAAAAATACAACAATTAAAGACCGGAAAAAATAAGAATACAAAGGATTATGTGAGTAGCCTATAAAGCTTATTATATATGTATTTAACGTGAATACATTATCTGTCCAGGCTTAAAAAAGAAAGTTCTGATAGAATTTTTTTACTGCTATATAAAGGGTTTTTTTTTTCATAAGATGCGACTAGGGTGTGTAAGTTAAGACAAGATAAAAATTCAAAAAAAGGTCTATTTCCTCCTGTTAAGGCGGAAAGGGCAATTTTCTAAAAAAAATTGACTTGAAATTAGAAAAAAAAATCATGTTAAAAAATTAACAGCATACAGTTACAATGACGCATGTTATAAATTTTTTTAAAGCAATAAATCCGTTTTTTAATTCTGTTTTCAAATCAAATTGTTTTAGTAAATAGTTTTGGAAAAAATTAATTTTCAAACTCACATTTTTGTTAAAAATTTTGCGTTATCAAGCTTTTAATATTCAATTCAAGAATCAATTTATAATCAGACACTTTAAATCAGATGCTTAAACCTACACGCTTTGTCGCATTGTCCTTCGCACTTAATTCCTTATCTGTAAAGTGTCTCTAATCAGAGTTCCCGATCAACAAATCTTAGCATATTTGAGGGATGGGATATAGAATGGTATTCGGAGTAAATTAATTACAAGACTTTGCAGTATACGGATCGTTGTATATTTGCGAATAATATGTACACAAAGTTTAATTAAACTCAAATTTGTAATAATCGAATGTTACAGGGTCATTTATTTCGTGGTTTCAAGTTGGTAGTGCTGGCATATTTGACACCTGTCAAACTCAGCTGTCATTTGAAGTGTCATAATATTAGTTGAAAGTTTGCCATTTACGATAGTGGATTGTTTAACAATCGAACAACGCGTTAAAATTTTTAAAACTTACATACAAAAGTGGTGATTCGAACGTAGCCACTTTTCGCGCACTACGCTATGATTATGGTCGCCATAATCGACCAACTACGCAAGCAATCGGTGAAATTATGAAGAAATTTGAAGAGAGTGGAAGCGTTACTATTGTCGTAAGGCCTGTGCATCATCGTAATGCACGCTGGTCGCTGAGTCGTGCAAATGTTGCTGATGATCCAAATTCATCGATTTCCCGGCGGCGTTCGCAGCATTTGAACGTATGGTATTTTGTTTTTGGATATGCATCTTCATCCTTATAAAGTTCAAATTACGCAACAATTGAAGCCTGGCTGACCATTCACAACGCCGTAGATACGCTTCTTGGGTGTTTTAACAACAGACAATAAACGATTTTTCCAACTTCTTCGGCGATAAAGCACTCGGTGGATATGTAAACAAACAAAATTGCCGCATATGGGGCTCAGAAAACCTACAAGTGATCAAAGAGGTGCCGTTTTATCCAGACAAAGTGACTGTTTGGTGTGCTCTATGGTGGAAAGTTTCATTGGTCCGTATTTCTTCGAAGATGCCAATGGGCAGACGGTTACAGTCAATCAATTTGGTCGAATGATAACCGATTTTTTTTGGCCGGCGATTGAATATCATGACTTGGACGATATGTGGATCCAACAAGACACAAGCCACAAAATACGAACAATTATGGATTTATTGCGAGAGAAGTTTCCTGGTCGCGTATTTTTACGTTTTGGTAACGTCAATTGGCCACCAAGATCATGCGATTTTACACCGTTAGATTTTTTTTGTGTTTACGCGAACTCTAGACGCATTAAAAACCAAAATTACTCAAGTTATGACCCAGATACCGCCCCAAATGTGCGAAAGAGAATAGTTTGCTGCGAATCTTTCCGAGGCGGCCATTTGAATGATGTTGTTTTTCACACTTAATGGTAAATTCCAAACTTTATAATCAAATAAAATTTTCATCAAAAATGTATCGCTGTGTGCGTTTTATTTAGCTTTGTTTTCGAAACCGAAAAATGAATGACCCTTTATTATGACAGTTGTCAACCTAACTTTGTCTTCATAGCTAAAAATGTTTCTTTATTTTTTTCATAAATATTTAATAGAATAATAATAATATATATAATAAAACTAATCTAAATAATTAATAATGTAGCAACCATACACTTCTTACACCGACGCGACGGATCGAAGACCAAAGAATGGGGTTGGTGGAGGTGTGTACTCTGATAGACTAAAGTTAAGTCTCTCATTCCGTCTTCCTAATCACTGTAGCATATTCCAGGCGGAACTTTTAGCGATAAAAGAAGTACTATCTTGGCTCAAAGAAAACGTGATATCAACCTTGGATATCCGCATCTTCTCTGATAGTCAAGCCGCTATTAAATCCCTGTACTCTGTCTCTACAAACTCTAGAACAACCCTCAACTGTCGATCATCTCTGCTGGAGATGGCACAACAGTTTAATATTCACCTTTGTTGGGTGCCGGGTCATAATGACATTCCAGGTAATTGTAAAGGTAGAACTATAATATTCGGAAGATGTCGGAAGAAAATTCTCTCAGTTCACTTACGCATGGAGCGGTCGGTGAGCGCTCTTCACTTCCGAAAGCAAAAGTTAACGAAAATTAGTCGAAACGAAGCAAACCTCAATTATAGGCACGCCATATGAATACTTTGTATTCGTTTCGTTTCGTACGACCACTTACGTTGGCATCCGACTATTATAGTTCTACCTTAAAGCTGATGAACTCGCTAGAAATGGAATATTGGTATACCCATCGCTACGTGTAAGATTTTGCTGAATCAAGATGCGTTGCAGAGAACAAACATTAGGTGGGAAAACGTCACTACTTGTTTGGCAACAAAACAAGTTTGGCCAAACCTTGACCTAAAACGCTCCAAGTGTTTAATATCTCTCAGCTCTATTGTAGGTGTCATAACAGGACACTGTTTAATAGGCAGGCACGCAGCGCGGCTTGGCGTATACTTTCAAACGATTTTTGCAGAAGCTGTATGGACGAGGAGGAGGAAGAAACGATTCCTCACCTTCTCTATACATGTCCTGCTCTTTCACACAGACGTAGGCTACACTTAGGAGTCTGCTTCTTTAACGATCCTAGTGATCTGGCAAACACAGACATTTATAGTCTCGCACGCTTCGTCAGGAGCTCTAAGTGGTTTAACGATTAAGAAAGGCGTTTTTTAAGATTCATGTGGTATCACAACGGACCAAATCTGGTCTAAGTGTGTCAGTACTAAGTATTGACAGCCACTTCTACCTAACCTAACCTAACCATACAAACACAAAATCCCAACCTTTTAGACAATTATAGATATGGCCAAAAAGCTCTTCCATCAACTTTAACCAAATTTCCTCATTGTATTAAAAGCGACTGATGAAATAATATGTTCTGTTAGAAATTCATCGTAATATACCTAGATGACGATAAAAAAGTGAATTAACAAAATTATGCAAACGAACCAAAACAAGAAAATGTGGTCACTAAAAGCGCGACTATGGTCGTTATAAGTCATGGCGTTATAACTCATCTGATTTCTTTTTAATTTGTTTGTACATACATATATATACCTACCTACTTTACAATGAATGTGTTTTAATGTTTTATTTCATTGAAAAATTAATATTTTACAATATTTTATGGAGTGAGTTTATATGCCTATAAAAAAACTAATACTTTTTACCTAATAATTTTGTCCGCTTTTTGTTTTATATTTCTTTTTAAAAAATATGTTTTTTTTATGTGTGTATGTATGTCGAGACAAGAAAAAATCGTATGAAGGGGATATATTTCTAAGCGGCAGGACTGATTTTCAAAAAAAGGGATAAAATGTAAAAAAAAACAGAGCATACCTACCTACCTAAGTATGTTTTAGTTTTGAAAAAAAAATGAAGTAGAAAATAATAAAATGAAGTACCTAACTTAAATTTAATTTAAGGAAATTAAATGAAAAACTAAAAGACTAAAAAGTGAATAATAAAAACAAAAATTGTGAAATTTTGAGAAAAAAAAATCAGTTTGAAAAATTAAAAAAAAAAAATTAAAAATTATATTAGTTGAAAAAAAAATATTTTAGACTGAAAATAGACAAATGATAAAACATTGATTTTCTGTCTTTTACTAGCAAAAATACCTTAATTTTTATGAACCAAAATACACCAACCAGGCGAAACAAAAAAAAAAAAACAGATTTTGTTTGTATGTTTTTATGACTGGTTTTCGAAACCAATGGCGTTTTAAACCAGAGCACCGTCGTTATCGATTTTAACACTCGTCCTTATATGGGACAACCCATCATTACCGCATAAAGCGAAACAAAAAAAAACATGTTTCGCTATCGATAGTTGAAATTTTGTTTTTGAGAAACCATCATTTCGTTGTTGTTGATTTCTTTCAACGAAGTAGGTAAAGGGGTCTCAATGAGTATGGATGTTAAACATGCAGAGAAGATATTGTTTTTGATTGAGGCAATGACCCCAATTAACAATTAAAAATAACTACATTTCGGAAAACAACAAGTTTTTAAAATCTGATACTTTTTTTCATAGTTACCCCAATTCAACCTTTACCTGTATAATATGTAGCTTAAGTTTTAAACATGTTTCCAGCGCTTCTACGATTTCCGAATTAGATTCTGGAATAAAAAATGTACCCCCATTTTTGCTCAGTATTTTGACAACCGACATGGGAAAAGTCTGCGGAAGAATCCTGTTCATGCAATTGAAATTGCATGGAAAGAAAATTTTAAATTAGGTGCTATTTTTTTGTTTTCCCTTTAAATAGCTAAATTTTAAAAATACCCTCGAAAATCATTCTCTTAATATATAATTTCATATTTCATTCTTTAAATACCTTAATTCAAACAAATCCTTGAAGTCAACACTCAAAAATTTCAAAAATACAAAGAATGGCAACATTTTAAAATTCTTACTTACAAAATCCTTTCAAACACAAAAAGAGTTTTCAAAATCGAATGAAATTTTAGTTTTTCTCAGATTTAAGATAAGGAACAAAAGAACATCTACATTTTATTTATGTAAAAATATATACATAGGTACAAGATAAAATAAATTAACGAATTAAAATATTGATCAAATAGGAAAAGGACTACCTATTACCTACCTACCTACCTATTACCTAATCTGCAGCTCGAATCTACCAGTGTTCCAAAAACACCGATGTTTCGTATTTCTCCCGATTTATCGAGCTATTCTTGATTGCATTTATGTGAAAATGGAATTTCCATCAGCTGATATCTAGCAGATTGATTCTATAGAAGCAATTTTAAAAGCAATTATAGCAAAAGCAAGCAAAATATAGAAATCCTATTTATAGAAGAAATTACACATGATTTATGTAAATCCTGTAGTGTTTTTTTCTACAATTCAACAAATTTTATGAAAATCTTTATTTGGTGAAACAGAAACTTACAAAAAACCCGAGTTTTCACAAATATGGAGGTACTTTTCCTACAAACAAAAATTAGTATTTGTGAATCGAAAATAAAGTTATTATTCCTACTATTTTCCCTTTGTAAATTACAAATACACTTTTTTGTAATATAAACATTTCGATTTTTCAACAAATTTTGCAAAAATTCTCTTGCAAAAACAAATTTGTAAGTTGGTGAAATAGGCCACAAGTCTCCGTTTGATTAATCATCTTTTCTATTGTACCAAACGCTTAAAACAACCCTGTACAAAAATAAATAGGTACGTATATGTAAATTAAATAATGAAAATTTAGCATTAAACGATATTCAAAACTAGTTTTTCTTTGTTCCAAAAAAAAAGAGCTAAAATCTACGCCAACAAAACAAATATGTACTTAGTAAAATATTTCATCACAAAACTAAAGAGGGTAGGGGGATAATTTGTACACCTCCATTAATGACGGTTCAATCAACACTCATCTAATCAATATTTTCTCCATCAGTGTTCATGTGCCCCACCCGAGTCTTCCATATAAATCAAAAATTTCCATGAAATCAAAATGACTCCTTCGGCGCAATAATATATAATTCATCGCAATAACATTTTTTTTATTTACGCGATACACAACAATCTATACTTGGTTTTTATTTTTTATTTTTTTTGTGTGTTGTTGTCAGTAAAAGGTGAAAGTTTATTAATTAAATTAATTAAAATGAAGTTGGAAAGGAAATCAACGTTCGTTTTTACATAATTTTCTAACTTAATGTAGGTACATACAAAGATTTGGAAAGAAAATCAACAACAAAACAGAATTAACAAAGAAATTGAAATGAAAAATTAAAATTCATATTTGTTGGATTCATTTCAATGTTAGGAACTTAGAAATCGTATGTATTACGCCGCGCCGCAACACAGCCAGTTTGAGTTATAGAAAAAGTCAACGTGTCAGTCAAGTCGGCGGTGGTGGTGTAAGGCAATTGTTAGGGGCATGGGTACAATCATCCCACAGTGGGTAATTTTGCCAGAAAACGTGGCATTTAGCTTGTATAGTATATAACTATCTTATTTTGATAAAATGAAAATTTAAATGCACAGCTGCCCATTATACCTACATAGTTCCTCGGAATTGTGGGAATTACGCAATATGTACATATACATACGCACACTAGTTAAAAAATTAAAGGAATAAAACAAAACGTTTTTTGCAAAGATGTATGTAGGTATACCTATATACGAAATGGTCGTATCCAGATAAAACAATAATTATCTACTGCATTCTATAAAGCTTTAAGTTTTTAGATTTGAGAATTCTCATAGATGCGGCCGTTATCGCACATCCATAAATCATAAGAAATACCTTGTATTTACGAATTTTTATTTGAGGGAGGTTCACGGGATTGGTAAACTTTTTTCAGTCAAACCAATGTATGGCACACATAACTTGTTTATTTTTAGCTTTAATTTATTTTTTTTTTTTGTTCCTTCTTTGAATCTTTTGCCTAAGGTTTTTGAATTTTAATGAAGAAAACATATTCTTTTGTGATTGAAAAAAAGCTAAAGTGGACTTTTAGTTAACAAAAATTCTTCGTTAGCGTCGAAATCTAATGTTTTTTTATTTATTCAAATGTTCCGACTTAGGAAGCTCTTATAGCTTCCGGAAATATAGTGTGGATTTTTTTAAAGAAAATAGTTTTGTTTTTGATTTATTCCCTAACATTTAATTAACTATTATGCGTATAAACTTGACCATATTCACATGATAACTACAGAGAATACTTGAATAAGACTTATAGTCAAAGCTTTTTATAAAGGGTGAAAGACTTTTGATATTTTTGTAGCTTTTACTATAATATTCTAGTTTAAGCAATTTTTATATCCACTTTTTTATGAAAACAGTTTTAGTAATTTGGGCATGATCTTTCTGAATTTGAAAACCATTTTGATCTAACTTTTTCGGGTCTGCAGATAATTTACAACCATTTTGTTCTAAGAGCCACTTTTTTTTCAAACTAAATTAATTCTTAATTGTTCCAAGAGTCATTTTTGTATGGGATGGAACAATTTTTCATACATTTTCCAGTTTCTATAATAAAAATTCAAAAATAGTGTAAATTCAATTCTCAATATCACTTAGGATCTGTTTCACAATGTCTGTGTAAGTTCTAATTAGTTACTCGGCACATTAAATATTGACATAATTTCACAAGAGAAAAACTAACAAATTGTCTTTTGACGACTTGATTAGATAATAAATCCAAAAGTAATTTTTTTTGGTTTATGGACTTGTGACCCTGTTCCGATATTTATGTGTCAAATAACTAATCACAAATTTACTCAGACTTTTTGAAACAAGCCATTTTACTAATTATGGAATTACTTAGCATACATAGAACTCGCATTGACATTTTTTGTAAGCGACAAATAATTCTCAGTTGATCTATCTCAAACAGGCACAATATGGAAATTTTAAAAGTATTGTGAAGATTATGGGAAGGTGTAAATTTAACTTCCTTTTCGTTAATAAGTAAAAGTTGAGAAAAAAAGAAAAATTAAATGTTTTGCTAAAAGTAGTCAAAACTTCAACTGGAGGTTTAATGTCGAAGGAAAAAAAAAGGACATCAAATCAATGTTTAATCGGATGTTCAATTTTACAGAACAGTCCTTAAATAAGAACTTTCAAATGTTCTCAATGACTTTTTTTTAACTTTGTTTTTTTTTTTTTTTATTTATGTTTCCGAGTTTAGCTTAATTCATTTATCTTTTCTTTTAATAAATAAACTTTTATCTTCATTATGTATTAGTAGTTTTGATTTTTTGATTTACTGATACGAAATAAACTTTTAATTAGAATGGATATAGAACACTATACGAAGAGGTAAGTCATACTTTAATTTCAACAAGATTATGCTCAGTTGTTCTCTGTTCTAACTGCCATATTTTATTCTAAGTCTATACGATGTATTTCATGAAGATTCAGAGTTGTATGGAAATTGTTTTGCCTCCAATTTTGGATATTTTATTTATAAAATTATTTAAAAACAATAATTATTTTATTTACAAACATTTTTTTTAATTTTTAGAAACAAAATAATAAAAGAAACTAAAGTTATACGAACAAAATGAACAAAATACGACTCAAAAAGTCCAGCTATAATTCAATTCAAACCTTAAAAATCGTCTCCTGTAAAATTTTGTTTTTGTGACTTAGACCAATTTTGCTTTCCGCTGACGTTATCTAGAAAACATCTTTAACTAGCTATTTTTATTCATCAAAAACCTAGCTTTTACTTAAAAATCCAAGTTTTAGATTTAGCTTCTTTTTTTTATTCAGAAGACCCATTAATAGTTATTTTAAAATACAAAACGCAAAATTCATGTATAGCTTTATATTGTTTTTCCAGCTTAAGATTTAACTGTTTCTGATTACAAATAGTTAATAAATTGTAAACGCTACAAAAATATCAAAATCCTTTTGCTACTCTCTAAATTGCTGTGACTACAATTAAAAATTTTTAGAAATCTCATTAGTTTAGTTTAAGGGGAACTACGGTCGAAAATAAGTGAAGATGACTTATATAGAAAAAAAAATTCCAGTTGCTTTCTGATTTCTTTTTATGGAGAATCAACAGAGCGTAAAGGAGGTGTATTAACCTCTGAGTAGAGAGAATGCAGATATTTCTGAGTGAGCTTGAATTTTAGTTCGGTGTAGGGTAAGTTATTTTATATAATTAAACGCACTATATAGAATGCAAAGTTATTAAGTACCTACGTGGTGAAATTTTTTTGGAAAAGTCTTACATATATTATTAAATATATATATATTATTTCCGTCGAGTCATAATGCGGGTTATCGACTGCAACTATATATTTCTAACTCCAATCCCTTTTGATTTATTGATTAATACATGAATTGGGAAGTGAAAAGCTTTCACTCCTTTACTGGCTGAACACAATGCCCTGCTGCAACTGGAATCGGAGCCGCAGCTGAAAAAATGTCGTACGTCGTTGTTTGTATCTGCCCACAATGAGCTGTACAGCTTTTTGTATATTTTAAAGAAGAAATAAACAGCCACGATTTTATTATTCACTTTTTTTATGTCAAATATTTTTTTTTTTAATTAATAATTTTTTTTTTTTGAGACACAAATAAGCACTAAAAACTTCATTATTTTTTCCGAATCTTTTTTTCTTCATAACTTTTTTTCTTCATACAACAATCAGAAGTGCTTTATACAATTGATAAAAATTCTGTGCAAGTGGGCGGATACCACGCCCCCTGAATTGAAAACCTCAAGTATTCTATTTTTTTCTTTGTATGCACTTTAAGCCCTACCGCTCTACCCAATTTCATCATTCTACAGCAATCGGAAGTGCTCCATTTAATTGGCCGCAGTTTTGAGAAAGTAGGCGGATACCACGCCCTTTGAATGAAAAACTTAAAATATAAAATTTGTTTCTTTTTATGCACTTCAAGCTCAACCGCTCTACCCAATTTCATCATTCTACAGCAATTGGAAATGCTCCTTGATAACTATTCTGAGAAAATGGGCGGATACCACGCCCCCTGAATGGAAAACTTCAAATATTCTATTTTTTTCTTTGTATGCATTATAAGCCCTATCGCTCTACCAAATTTCATCATTTTACAACAATCGGAAGTGCTCCATTTAAATGATTGCAATTCTGAGAAACTAGGCGGATACCACGCCCCTTGAATGGAAAACCTCAAATATTAAATTTTTTTCTTTGTATGCATTTCAAGCCCTATCGTTCTACCAAATTTCATCATTTTAAAACAATCGGAAGTACTCCATTTAATTGATTGCAATTCTGAGAAAGAAGGCGGATACCACGCCCCCTGAATGGAAAACCTCAAATATTAAATTTTTTCTTTTGTATAAACTTAAAGCCCTACCGCTCTGTCAAATTTCATCATTCTACAGCAATCGGAAGTGTTCCATATAATTGATAACAATTCTGGGAAAGTGGGCGGATACCACGCCCCCTGAATGGAAAACCTCAAATTTTCGATTTTTTCCTTCGTATGCACCACCAGGCCTACCGCTGTTGCCAGTTAAGCAACATACAATGCAGCTAGCATCTGATGCACAATAACCGATTCTATTTGTCATATTTTTTTTTGGAATTTTTATCGCTTAAGGTTTATGAACTGAAGACAAGAGAAAAAAGACATAAGTCAATGTCTACGCAGCTTGCACAAGGAAAAACAGCATAAGTCTTATTTTTGTCGAAATCAACTATAAATTGATAAAAAAGTAATTCTTCTTAATTAAAAATTAAATCTAATAGTAATTTTAGTTATTTCTCTATTTGCGTATATCACTGTAAGCTGAAAATATCAGTATCGAATCTCAATAAAAGCTAGTTTTTTTTTGTCTCGGGGCAAAATGGCACATAACTTCATAGCCCCTTTTTGGCTCATTAAAACCAAGATTGTTTTTCTATAGGCACCGTTTTTTAGTACAGTTAGAATTCTTATACACAATGTTTTTTTGTCGACAATTGAATAGGTTTCACCAGAACCTCTTGATTGATTTCGATTTGAATTTTGTGTTCCTTTTATTTTAAAGCGATTGAAATAATGAAAGTGCTTGATTTAAAAAAATAAAAATAAAAAAGCATAAGGGTTAATTTTGGCTCTAGGAAATGACGACATCAATTGTTTTCTGTACGAAATATGCCGGAAAATTGAACCAAAATATTGTAAATTAACTTATATCGCGTTGCAAAAAACTATAGAAAATAAAATGAAAATAACGACGATAATGAAATTGCGAATACCTATCCCACATAATAGAATATGTGGGATAGGTATTCGCAAAAAATATGCCTTCTAAAAATTCAGTAACTCATCAATTTAGTCGAAAGGGACAATTAAAAAACAAAATTACTTAAAATGAAAAGAAAAAAATTTGCAAAAAGTCTGTTCTTTTATTTAATTTCTTTTAATTCAAGTTATTTTTGCCGATATGTAATTTTCAAAATTACATAAATACTCAAAAATTTTAAAAGAAACAAAATTGCAAATTCAAAAAAATTTACATTGTTAACTTACTGTTTTTTTTTTTTTTTTAATTATGTACTAAATTTGCTTTTGGTATTTACTGCCTCAGTTAAGTCTTAATCGAACAATGAAAACCAAATGGTTTATATCTTTTATATATCTTCTATATTGTCTTTGAGAAAATTAGAAAACAATTACGAAAATAAATTTCATATCCCACATAGAAAATATATCAACCTAATTATAAATTTTGACATTTTTACTATTAACCAAATGTCAAAATTGAGTCTGATTCCCTCCGCAGGTCATTCATTTTTCCACGCGAACTGCCTCCATGCAAAAAATTGACATATCTTCTATAAGAGTATCATTTATCATGACAAATTTTTTCTCGACTGAGCCGTTCTTATTTGGCATAAATTGTAGGTCTCCGCCATTCCTCAAGACACACGCACAGAAACGATTGAGGATATAAGTCAAATAGGCCTGGTTCTTTGACAATTGGTAAGTTTATTTGTCTTTATAATTTCATGAAAGTAAATTATAAATTTTTTCAACTGCTATAGAAGTCAAAGAACCTCTGGTATTCAGTATTATTAAAAAAAATGCACTCACCTATACTTTAAAATGACGCGAGAAAGACCTTAATAACAATATTTTTGTATTTTGTGCCTACAAGAATCAGTTATTATTTTGCGCCTCCTTAATATAGTACTCAAACCCATGTCACAAATACTACAATACAACAACTTTACCCGAGGGTGAGTCAAAATAAAAGATCAGTATTAGTTCGAGAAACCACTAAGCTTAAATCATATGTTTATGCTTAACGTCTTAAAACGCTCCAAATCTTATATAGCTTTACATCCGGTGATCATGTTCGCCACTGTCAATACCCAGCTCTCGCTCTCTAAATTACAAGTATTTTTTTAATTTTCGCCACATTTTTACTTGATTTAATCTGAAACTGAAATGACGTAATTTTTTATTTATAAATGTACCTACAATATCACAAATATATATGATCACAAACTGATTATGTCATTGAAATAAAATTTGTAAGAATTGTTAGGTGTGTAGGTTTAGGTATAGATTTTAAATTAGCAATTTTATTCGTATTTCTGATCCTTGGACTGGATTAAATTTACATTGGTCAGAATTTATTTTTAATTATTAATTAATTTTAACCAACAATTTTGTCACAAAAACGTTTATCACATTTTATCACCTGAAAAAAAATCAGCTATGTATGTAGGTATAAACCTATTTCAAATGATTAAATTGGTGACGCATTGGAATGAAAATTATATATACGTATATGTAAATAAATAAAATTGCATATGAAATAATCTGAGAGGAACTTTTAATTTAATCAAAAATTGTGGGAATTTATTTAATTGTTCAAACTATGTAAATAATAAATATATATACCCATCTGTTGTTTCAAAATATAAATATGTAAATAATTCAAAGCAATGGTTATATTTTCTGGTAAATGGAAACAAGATTGATTTTCAGAAATACTTTATGGAGTAAATATCTAAAACATTATAGGCGACTTCTGTTTAAAGGTAATTAAAATTGCAAGATAAAAAAAGATATTTCGGCTAAGCTATTAACATGGGAAATCAAAAACTAAAAAAGATTCTACATAAGTCAAAATACTTTCTGGGGGTGTACTCTATACGAAATTTAACTTGAAATGCTTACTTTATACCCGAGGCGTTATTACATCTTTATAGATCTACTATAGTTTAAATTTTCTGTGATATTTAAGTTCTTGCTTGTTCATTTAAGTGTTTAAAGTTGAGTTTTATTTATTTTACAGTTATGTAAGACGAAATAAACCAAACCCTTGAGAAAGTTGGAAAAAAACCAACTTTCGTGTCGGAAAAGAATGAAATAGTCTTTTTATTTGCAATTTATTTAGTACAAATAAATTATTTTTTTCAGTATTTTCAATTTTCTCAAAAACTAGAAGACTTTCTAGCATATCTGGTTTTCAGTGTTTGACTTAAAATTGATAAGAGCAGTTAAATTTTATCAAAATTGGTTTGAACAAATTGTTTTTTTTTTTTTTTATTTAAATTTGAAAATAATTTTTCCAAAACTATTCACTAAAACAATTTGATTTAAAAATGGAATTAATGGATTTTTGTCTCTAAAAAAAAGTTAAAAGTTATAACATGATGATAACATGTTGATTTTTATTTTTCTATTTCAAGTCAATTTTTTTGAAAATTGCCCCTCCCGCCTAAACAGGGGGAAATAGACCACCCCTCCTACACGATTTTTTCCTGTCTTTTTCCGCATTTTACATCAAAACACCCTGTATATGTTCAGAGAGAAAATGTTGAAAAAGTCATAAATACTAAAAAAAATATTTTATTTTTTTTTTAATTTTTAAGTGCAATAATATTTGAATTATTTATAAGCTTCGAATTGCAAAATAAAAACAAAATATATATGTGAATTAACCGAAAATAGTGGCATTTTCACAAAATACGTCATAAACTCATTTCTGTTAGGTACATATTTGAATTTATCAGCAAATCTGAAATGCAGTATTATCTCAATTGGTTTAGAAATTAAATATACGAAGTTTAATAAAAATCGTTAAAGCAGTTGCGTTGTATCGTATCCCATAGTCTAAGATCCCACCGCGCGCGCCGTAGGGCTAATAAACTGTGGCCACAAGGAAAAACTCGATTTTTAACATTTTTCAGTAGAGACGTTTGAAGTTTTTATAAAAGATCAAAATTACAAAATGCTCTAGATGGGTACCATTGGAAAATCTGAAAGCCTTGAAAGTTGAAACTTAAGTGGAACTAAAGGAAAATTGTTGCTCCATTTTTTATGTTACTAAACTCGACTTAAGCAGTTTTGGTTTGTGGGCACAGATATGAATTGTTTTCCTTTCATGCACTGAGAAATTTCCATCTATCGAGAGTTAAAAGTACGGCAATTCTGAATGTCGACAACGTTTTTGGTAACAAAACAACATAATACTATCGTACTCGAAATAAAATTCTCTTTATATTGATTTCGTTTTAAATGAAAATACAAATGAAGGTAAAAAGGAAAAAATCTTAAATCAACAAAAATAAAAAAAAATATATGTTGTATGCATGTACGTATATTGTTCAAAAATTAACATAGCCAAGATAAAAAGCTCAAATTTTAATTTCTTACCTACTTTTTAAAAATATAAAATTTATTTCCAGAAAAAATCACCCTGATAGGTGATTTTTATTTCAATTTTTAAATATGTGTGACTTTCTTGTATCTATAAAATTTATCGATTACAAAAAAAAATCAACTCTCCATCATTTTTGTTTTAAGAAATATATTCTAGATCTTTATCATTTTTTTATGCTAAACCCTTTCAATATTTTGAATTTCAAAAAAAATCCCGCTGTAATAATTTTTGGAATAAAATTTCCTTTCACATGATATTTTTTGTATGTCTATCACTAAAACCTATACCATATGAGCTGGATCGGATAATTGAATAAACCCAAAAATTGACTTTTAATCTTGACCACATTTCATAAGGGAACCAATGCATAATTTGTTTGTATAAACACTATACCTACAAAGCTGCATACCTCTCATCTTGTAACTCGGTGGGGGTTACAAGTCGAATTATGGTAGGATCTTCTACTAAAACTATTTAAGATGAGCTAAAAAAAATCAAATTTAATGAGTCTTCCCGTTATGACTACATAGCTTTTAAGCAAGGACGAAAAGATGCACAAACCGACGACACGCACGGACGGTATGACGAAACCTACTTTTTGTATTAACAACTCATAGTGATCAAGCTTGTCAGATTGTGCGATTTTCATTTCATTTGGCCAAAAGGCGATATTTTCAGCTTTTGGCGATTCAAATTTTGATATGAAAAGGATCCAATATTGACAACAATTCATACATACTTTGAATTTCTTGAATAAGGCTAGGTAACAAAAGCCGAAGGCGTATTGTTTTCTTTAATTTTTAAAGTTTTTTTTTTTAATGAAAGATTTTTTGACGTAAAAACTACAAGGTGCGAAATTTTATTTAATTTTTGAATTTGGTGAAAAATTTTTAAATTTGTCGATTTAAATTTTACATTTTGGGGATTCCGCTTTTTCAAACCTGACAACCCTGATAGTGATGCGTTTTGATTTTTATGTCTCAAGTCCATCATTTATGTTTAATATTTTTATATTATTTTTATAGAACATTGTCGATAAGAAACAAATTGTATTCCTTATTTTCAAGCTAAGTTCTTTATTTTTTTTAATAAGGTTTGTAATAAGCATTGTAATAAGTTTTAAGGAAATAAAATAAAAAAATATTTGTTTGAAATTTCAAGAAAAGAAAACGATCGTTTCACACTTACCCGGTTAAATTTAGTAAGGCACGTTTCGGTTTGTATTATGTAAATTGCGACTGATTTAGTTTGAATCGATATAAAAGGCTAGAATATAAACGTTAAACCTGATAGGCAACGCATAGGTTGCAATAACACCGAGCGACCACTTGACACGAATCGGTTTCATTCGCTTTTAAAAAGGCTCGTATTGGGATGCAGGGCACACAAAGTAAAAGTATCGTTCAATCATTCATGGTTTTATAATTTAATTTATGTTTGTACTTTTTGACTTGTGAAGCTCTTTTTTTTTAATTGAAAATGAGTAAGTAACTAGTCGACTGGTTGCGGAGTATGAATGATGTGGCTACGAATGAAACCAAATAAGATACAAAACGATCCTTATTTTATATATGTTTTTTTTTTATTGTTTTTGTGTTAGCAAATAATGTTAAATATTTTGGAGCAAAGAGTCCATTTTTATTGATTTATTCAAAGAATTATTTCACTCACTCATTGTGTTTTTATTCATACAAATATTACATGTAAAAAATTTCTATTTTAAGGAATTGCAGTAGTCGATTTGAAGAAAAATTAATTCCATTGTTTTTTTTTTATTAAAAAGAAATTCAAACATTGGAAAAATAAGAGGTGGCTCCATATATATCATGTTTTCTTGTGAAGGGTCACATAATATATGAACATTACTTGAAGTATTGAAGGTTTGAATGAAACAACAACACTTGGGTGAGCTGCCACCAAGTTTTTATCGGCTGGGAGCTATGCCAAACCCATCAACAGACTCCTTTTAGTGGCGCTTGTCGCTTGGTCTTATTTGTTCAATTTTAATTGAAAAACTTTTGCCGTCTTCGCCATAAAGTTAAAGACGTGCGTCGTAAAAGAACTTTCAAAATTTGTATGGGATATCTTTTCCAACAAATCTTAAACTTTCCGACACAAATTTGTGTGTTAAATGAAGATGGTAAACATCGTAAATATTGTAAACTCTTGTAACGGTACTAATGTGTCATAATTTTTCAAATTAAAACCTTATACCTTATTAAAACAGAAAACCTTGCACTTATGTGTTGAACAGAACAATAAACATACTTGAAGCGTTTGGAAGATGAAGGTTCTAAGTGACATTTTTTGAAATTTTAATTTTTTCTTGCAGATGGAGATCTTATTCGAAAACTTAAATTTCTGTATCATCTGCTCGTCTGTATCGCATCTAGATTTCTATTTACCAAAGAGATACTATAAGCAAGTGTCTTTTAAAAAACTTTGTGGAAGATGGTGTTGAACGCACATAAGCCCTTCATTATATGAAAAACGAATTATATCTGAACGTTTCATTTCGAACATGATAATGGCTATGTATGCAATTATCACTTTCATTCTTTCATTCAAAATTTATTTTCATTTATTTGAGATTAAAGTATTGTTTCCAATAGGAAATAGCATCGTATCCAATACTTTACACCGTGCAGGCACAACGCACGAGCGACACAGGTGTCGTAGTAAGAGTTCTAGGCAGGCAGGTTTGGCAATTTATCGCAAAACGTGAGATATTATTTAAAGTTTTGCTGTGAACCTAATGTTGATTTTTCGGTTTTCTTATACACTTGGCCAATTTGACAGTGAAGTAAGTGTCACTTAAGTGCCAAATATGGAAAAATAATTCCCAATTGCACAGTGTTAACTTATCGGAATAAGTGACACTTAAGTCTCCCATGTTGGCCACTTAAGTTTCACTTACTCAGGTAGTAAAACTAAAAATTAAAATTGAATTTTTTGTTTTTCTATTTTACCTAACAAAGTGTTTCCCTTATCGACTTTTTCCGATAGCTTATATTGGTTTTGCCCTTTTCAATTCCGCAAAAATTTTATAATAATCTGGTATGGCCTGGTTTACACGACAATGCACCGCACGTGCACAGCTACAGTTGTTATCAACATGCAAAATCATTTTCGAACCTTGAATGAACTTCAGAAAAAACTAAACGTGAAAAATTCATCAAAAAACGTATCAAATGAAAAAGTTCAATTCAGGGATTCTATAAAGTGGATTCGAGTGGAAGAGTATGGTTCCTTTCTTTACAAAGAATGCTACGAGGAGTCTACACCTTTTAGTAAAGTTATAATAGCAAAAACCAATAACCGCTCCAACGAAAATTAAGATTTTATGCCAAGGGAGAATAAAATCAAACAGCTTTCTGCGGAAAAATTAAAAATCTAAAAGATCAGATCAGAATTCATCCCAGTAGAACATCATTGGTTCCATTCAAATGCATTTTCAGCAGGTCCTAAGGGAAAAAAAGAAAAAAAAACTGTCAAAAAATAAATAATTATAGGAGTCAAATTTGTCACTAAAGACCTTTATGCAAAAACTATAATTAAGTATATTCAATTAAGTTTGTGGATAAAGGTTTTAAGTGCACAAAACTGTAAATATCTCTAAAGTTCTTTGTTTTCAATAAAGAGGATTATTAAATTTAAAAGAAATTGAGTTGTATTAACTTAAAATTGGCCTTATGGAATTTTTATCATTTTTATGAAAAAAGTTACAGGTAAAAAACTTTAAATGCTGATTACTCAGACAGAAATGTCGCTTAGCACCTTCATCTTCCAAACGCTTCACTTACTATCATTTTCGCCAAATAACTCAAGAATTACCTAATAGATCATTGAAAACAGTTTGTCCATACAATTGTATAAATTAACTTTTTTTTGGCTTATTCCGGGCATTTTTAAATTGCGGGTGACACATTTTGCGAATGTTAAAATAAAAATAAAATGTTTTAAACTATTTGACGATTAACGAACAGCTGATTTGTTTACCATATCGTTTACCACATTTACGCATTTAGGTGCGTTCATGAAACATGTGTCGGAAACTTTACGATTTTACGACATCGTAAAGTTTCCGACGTTGCATTAATACCCATAATAGGTCTGTTTCTTTACTCTTTGGGAAAAGTTTGGGAAAAAGTTCGGGAAAAAGTTTGGGCTTTTTGATGTTCTTTTTTGTAATTTTTGACCAGAAATGAAGGAAACGCATTTGGGATGTTTCTGATTTGTTTTTTGGGGTAAACGTCACATTTGACAACAAAAATTATCAGTAGTTTAACAAGCAAGAAAAGGCAATAGGTAAAATGTTCGGGTAGATTCTTGCTGACGGGGAAATTAAATAAATTTAAAAAAATCACAAGCTCATGGCATTTTCGTGCCAGAAAAAAGTAAAGAAACACATTTTGAGTAGATTTGGGATACCACGGGATCCCGGGGAGTTAAGAAACAGACGTAATATTTTGTATAGAGCGTTGCATAATCTAAAAATTCTTCACTGTTTGAAAATTAATGTAAAAACGAAAATTTTCGACACTTGCACTTAAATTTGTATATATTTGGTCGAGTTGTTTTCATATTTTTCTTGTTTATGTTCACTTGATTTAGGAATGAAACATCTATTCCAAGCTTCATTATAAGATACAATTGTTTTTAAAGGATTCAGTAACTTATACACGTATATGGTGTTGGTCTAAAAACAAATATATCAGTTTGATAAACGTCTACCCCACCCCTCTACCCAGCACTTTGACAGTTTTGTTGCAACACTTTCTAAAATTTATCTTAGGATTTGTACTATACAGTACATAAAAGTTCAATGTGCTACTTGAAATGTAAATTTGGTTTCGCACTAAAGTGCTTTGCAAATTAGTAACCAGTGAATTGCAAATAGTCGCGAACTTTTAAATTTAATTCACATGAGTTAAGTATTTTGGTCGCCAGCAGTAACGAATTGTTATAAAATATAAAACTAAAGTTTCGCCAGTTTTTTAAAAACGTATATATAAAAACGATATTGTGAATTTCGCTGCATTATATGATGATCACATTTATTCAATTTGTCAAAAAGTCAAAACAAAAATAAGTTGATGTTTGATCTTGAAATTGATTTAAAAGATTTGTCATGTCAAAGATACTTAAAAGTCGGACTGAAAAGGGTTTCGAATTTTGTTTAAAAACTAAAAAATAAGGAAATTTAAAAAAAAATCTTATATAAAACAGTTGTATTTAAGTTGTATTTTGTTAATTAGTGTTTTGAGAGGGATGTTTGCGTTCTATTAATTGAAAACCTATTAATGTCTGGTACCTCCAAATTAAGAACCCTTAAAATTATATCAAAGTTTAAGTTAAGTCGTAAACAAGGACTTAACTAATTTTTTACAAGTTTCGTAAAATATAAGTGTTTCCATAATTGGCAAAAAAAAACATGAAACACAATTTTCTTACAATAATTTTGTTTATTATACAGGTACGAAGTGTAATCAGTAATCACAATTGTGAGAGCTGAAAAAATTGAAATCGTAGTATGGGCAGTTATATCCTAATACAAAATATCTACATTTGACTGATGGAAATATTGAAAAGAAAATTCACATAGCACATCTGATTTTAAAAGAAATAAATTAGAAATGCTATTTATTAAAAATATCCTCAACCCATTTCAAAAATATGTATGTGTTACATACACAGTTACAGAATTTTTCAAAATTAATTTTTTTTTTTTTTTTTTTTTTTTAATTTTTTTTGTAATAGTTATAAACTTATAAGAAGGTCTTGTATAATTTTTTTATTGAAGTCGGTTGGGAAGATAATGAGATACTCGAAAACCAAAAAAATGTTTTTTAAAGAAATATGGTTGTATGTAATGTATTATTGTAAATTTTCAGCAATAACAAAATCGTAGGAGTCATTTGCGAGAAAAAAAGAAGATTTTCCTTAACGATTTTTAAAAATTTGTATTGAGGTACCGTTATTTTTGGCCATAAGAATAATTTTTGTTAAAAATCTGCTAGATAATGTTAAAAAACTTCTGGGCGTCAAGTTAAAAGGCTTAACTACATAAGCCAAAAAGTACTGAAGTACAAAAGTAAAAATATTTTTTTTACCGCTAGCGCCGTTATTTTGTGAAAAAGAATACACAAATTTGTTTTTAAACCAAAATTTAAGCTTTCTGCATCATTTTTATAAGTTTTCCAGTCAGAAACACTATCCTAAAATGAGTTTGAAAATTTTCACTTTTTTACTTTTTCACTTTTTTGGCTTATGTAGTTAAGCCTAAATAAAAACCGACTAAGTCGTTTTTCAAAAAAAATAGATTTTCATTAATTACAAAAAAAAAAATGTACGGCAAGTATCTACGGTTATTTTCGGTCCTTAAAAAAATGAAAAAAAAGTGTCGGGGAATCGCCCAAAAACGAAGTAGGTACCAAGATTAAAAAAAATCGAATTAGGGGCCAGTTATAGCTTTCATTAAAACTCATCATTGAAAATTTTAATTTTCAGTTTTGAGGCCCTAAAAAAGCGATATCAGTGATTATTTTGATGCCAATAAAAAGCTGATGACTCGATTATTATTTCTAGTCAAAAAAATATTTCATTTTGGCCCTACTTTTCACATAAGACGATTTCTAAGATTTCAATGATCAATGATAAGGTAGTTCAATCATTGAAATAAAGAAATTCATTTCCTGCGATAGGCTGGGCCAAAATGAAATATTTTTTGGACTAGAAATAATAATTGAGTTATCAGCTTTTTATTTCCATTAAAATAATCACTGATTTCATTTTTTAAGTGCCTCAAAATTAACAATTAAAATTTTCAATGATGAGTCTCAATGAAAGCTATAACTGGCGCCTTAGAAAATATACAGAGCCCGTCTAACCGGAATAAATAGAAGATAATTAGCTTATAATCGTTAGAATTATCCATTTAAACTGCAGCCAAACGGAAAAACTGCAGACAGACGGACAGAGTTGATTTCGTCGGCTGAATACGTAAAGTCCACTTTCGAAAATTTTTAAGGAGAGCAAAACAACAAAGAAATTCCATAAGGCTCCATACAAAAACTGATTTTCTCTTTAAGATTCTGCAACAACTACGATACATTGGACAAAAATGATTAAAGCAATTTGTGCAGAATGTTCATCAAAATCTCAATTTCGGCCGCCAAAAGTGGACTTAGCAGCTTTACGCATTTAGCCGACGACATGTACATACATATGTATATGGAATATGAAATTTTGGACTTAGGCTAGTTCTGCATTGTCGTTATACAACTATAATTAATTGGTAGGAAAATGGAAAAAGTTTAGCCAAGTAAGGTTGTAATGCAAGTACTGTCATCGTTTACTAATGTCATCACTATTATGTGGATAAGATAGTGTCCCACACAGATTTTAACGATGATGCTTTTTTTCAAAACCAGAAATCCATCCATTAATCCTGTTTTAAAATTTAACAGCCTTATTTATTGGATTTCACTAATACTCGTTTCAACCTCAGAATAGTTAAACCGAGTCGAAGCACTTACTTCGTCTTTACGCCACGTCAAACAAATTTTTATTTATTAAGTCGTTTTAGCGACGGAGTAAATTTACTCCGACTTTACTTCGCCTCTAATCCTGAAAAACTTATTTATAAAAAATTAAACGATGACTAGAGGCGGAGTTAGCTAAAACTGGTACATAGTAGGATTAAAGCCGTAGTAAAGCCGTTTTAGTATCTAAATGACATGACATTTATAGTCTTATTTATTAGATTTCTTTAGAACACTCTTAGCCACTGTCTAAATATTTGAACATCTCCTTATTTATAAAGGCATTCCAACAGCTGTCTAAATATGTTCTCAAACACTCACAAACATCCCTGTAATCTGTCAATTTCGCGAACATTTGGATACGTTCAATGAACATTTCATTTAATTTTTAGCTTTTTGTGCATTGAACATACCCACTTTAGAATAGGTTTGGACAGCCAACTGCAGTGTCTAAGTTAGACACTCGATGGAACATGATTATAAATAAGATTTTGTAGTTGGACAGCTGTCCAAAGTTAGACATACTTTGGAATGGGTTTATAAATAAGACTGTTAGTAACGAAAAAGGTGTGTAGAAGAAGTTTTTTTTATCCGTTTGCTACTAATTGTAAGGCAAAATGGATAGTTATTTTCCATTTATCATTGATTTAAATTTTTTAAACGCTTTAGTTGCAGTACAAAACTCGTTTAATCCCATATTATAATAACCAGAGAGATTGGTTTTTTTTGATAATATATTTGACATAAGGAGGGTGTAGCTGAAACCGTTTGACGTGGCGTTATAACGGAGTAAGTGCTTCGACTCGGTTTAACTATTCCGAGGTTGAAACGAGTATTAGTGAAATCTAATAAATAAGGCTGTAATTGTTTCAGTGAACAGTTTTTAAAAAATTAATTTTCAACTCAAATTTTTGAAAAATAAAATTAAAAAAAATGTTAAAAATTTTACGTTATTAAGGGAGGTTTGCTGATACTACACATAACGATTTAAGTTGAACTTAATTTCTTAAGTATCACTTTATGACATGGAAAAAGTAATTCTTAAGAATTAAGCAAACGGGCCTAAGCAGTAACGAAGGTTAAGAAAATTAGAAAATTACTTCTTTTTAGGTGGAGCGATTGAATATAATTCAAATTATAAGTTCAAATGACCTCAACTCCAAAAGTGCGTTTCGCCCAGGTACGACAATTGGGCTCATCAGTTGCTGTCGTACCCTTCTTAGACGCAAATTATGGTCGATGATTACCGACTCTTATAAGTAATATTTTTTTTAAATATTCATTGCTCTTATCAAACGGGGCGAAATAAACCCCTCTCCTATACGATATTTTTCATGTATCGATTCAACCTTAAACCTTCACACCTTTTGCCGAATCACCCTGTATAAGTTATACATTTGAAATTAAAAAATTTAACTAAAATCTTAGTCTTCATGTTGGTAATTTTTAATAATTTTCAAACGTTATTCCTTCGCGACGTGACTCCACCACAATAAAAATGTATAAAGCTTGACGGACGTATTGACATTGACAGATCTTAAAAACAAAATGTTGAGTGCCGGGACTTACGGTTAAGATGTTTTAACATAAATTTTCTTCCAAGTTTCGTGTTCAATTACAAGGTAATGTATATGACAAGTTACGTATTACAAGTAACGCTCACGTTTTTAGTTTACCATAACGCGCACAGGCGCGCCGCCGCCGCCGGCATAGATGCACATCAAAAAGATTACGGGTGCATTTCTATTTGAATACAAAATTGTTATGTCCCGATACCCCGATATTTACTCTAAACTAATAATAACAGAACTTAACAATATATTTACCCCTGTTCTGATTTCTTCCGAGTCTAATACGAAAACGAAATTTTATTCCACATGGATTAAAAAAACAAGTTGTCTTATTTTTACTTTGAGGTTATTATTATATTATTATTATTACAAAAATTCAATTTGTCAATTTTTTTTTTTTTTTAAACAATTGAGTTATAAGTGGATATAAGCCTCCCCCAACGATTTCCATGCTGCTTTATCTCTGGCAATTCTCTCCCATCTACTATTTTGTCTGGCGATGTCGTCTCTCCAACGCTTTATCTGCCTTCCTATTCTTCGTGAGCCGTCCCTTGGTATCCAGTTCGTACTTCTGATGGTCCAACGATTATCACTCATCCTAGCTATGTGACCTGCCCAGTTCCATTTTTGTTGTTTTGCTTTCTCGATCACGTCTTCAAAGTCTGTCATGTTCCGTATAATTTCGTTTCTGATTCGTTGTCTTTTGGATACTTGTAAGATTGACCTTTCCATAGCTCTTTGTGTAGTCGCAAGTTTTTGTGTGCATTTAGTTGACTTACTCCATGTTTGGGATCCGTACGTCATGACGGGTAATATTGATGCATCGAAAAGATATTTGGCTAAGATTTGAGTCGAAGATATGTTTGTGTTTCCAAAATTGTTTCCAGCTGTTGGTAATTCTTCTGTCTATTTCTTTCTCATCTCTATTTTCCATTGAAATTGTTTGTCCAAGGTAAATGTATTTATCGACATATTCTTTTTTTTTCCGTTTATAACAATTTGTCTTCGTTCTCCTTCGTTGCTCATCAGCTTTGTTTTGTCTGCATTCATTTTGAGGCCTGCGGTTTGGCAATGGCTATGAAGTTCTAATACCATTTTTTTAAGTCTTGACATGATGGTGATAGTAAGGCAATATCGTCTGCAAATCTTAAATTATTGAGAAACTCTCCATCAATTTTCATTCCTAAAAATTCCCAATTTAGTTCTCGAAATATATCCTCAAGGACCGCACAAAAAAACGCTGGCGATAGTGGGTCTCCTTGTCTTACACTCCTACTAATATGGAACTGCCTGCCTTTGTTTTCTAAAGAAATTCTGGATGTTGCGTTCGTGTATATGTTCTTTATTATTCTTACAAATTTATTATTTACACCTTGATTTATTAACGACTTCCAAATAGTTGTATGTTCGACCGTATCGAATGCTTTAGTGAAGTCGATGAAGGCTAGATTTAGGTGAAGTTTGTATTCGTTGCACTTTTCAATGACTTGATTTATTGTTTGGAGGTGGTCCGTTGTGCCAAAGCCCCGTCGGAAACCGGCTTGATCTCTGGGTTGTTGTTCATCTAGGTTATTACGAATCCTTCTGAATAAACATTTCGCAAATACTTTGTACATCACAGATATAAGACTTATGGGTCTGAAATTATTTATATTTTTGAAGTAAAACTTCTTTTGCGGCATGGGGGTAAAAAATTTTTCTATGGAGCTGTCAGTGACATGTCAAACCGACATACAAATTCTCGTCACGAATTTCAAAATTCAGCGTCACGATTTTGCAAATACTTGCCCTGTTGTCGTGAAAGAAGTTTTACTTCTAGCGTGTGTACATAAGTACGCACACTCTTTTTATGTAACAGAATAATAGTTAATTCCTTCCATTGGCTTGGGATCTCTTCACTATCAAGAATCCAGTTAAACAGGTTTGTAAGGCTGCAAATGAGTTTACTCTTTCCAATTTTAAGCATTGAGGTTAGCCAATATTAAAACTTTTTATTTCTTTAGAAATTAGCAAAAACCGGATTCGAAATTTCAAATTTGTTGACAAAAATAAAATAAATTAAAAAAAAAAACAAAAAACATTGAATATAATATTACCACTACTTCTAGTTCAATTGGAATAATCATGTATAAAGGTTCCCCCACACCAACGCGAATTTTCGGTGGCGACGACGAAAACAATAATAACAACGTGTTGTTTTCATTGACAACCAACGTGAATTTTCGGTGGCGACGACGAAAACAATAATAACAATGTGTTGTTTTCATTGACAACTACGTGTTGTTATTGTTGTTTTCGTCGTCGCCACCGAAGATTCGCGTTGGTATGGGGAAACCTTTACACTGATTTTCATGTCTTAAAGGAGCAGGGTCATAAATTCACAGGCCAAAAGTCCACAATGGACTTTTGAACCACTTCGGTTGGTTACAAGTCCACAAACCAATTATGGACTTCACCCTCATGATCCAGAAGTCCATAAAAAAGTGGGTCAATATTCCATAATTTTAGAAAGGAAGTGGGTCGTAAGTCCACAAATATTTTCTGGAATTTTTTAAAATCACCCAAGGAACTGATTATTAAGAAAACTGTTGGCATTGGCGCCTGCCTGGTGACCATGGAAATACCATAAACGGAGTTGCGTGAGCGGTACAAAGCCCCCCAAAAAGGGAGTACCACCTTGGAACCCGCGGAGTACTGCAACGGAATTGCCTGAGTGGTACAGATGGCCCAAAATGGGGGTTAAAATCCTTTGAACCCACTTGATATACTGGTTGTCCAAGAGAAAGCGTATTTTTCCTATGGAACCCTTAAAAATGAATAAACTGAATATTTTTGAATTCACTAAAGTGAATCAAGAATTCACAATCAATGATTCAGACATCGACAAGAATTTCCTGTGGACTTCTGGCCCACCAAGGTGAGTCAAAAATCCACCCACCAGAGTGGGTCAAAAATCCATTATTGACTTTTATACTGTGAACTTATGACCCTGCGCCGTCTTAAACGCTTTATTTATTCAATGTTTAATTTATTTATATTGACTAACTTGCTCATACAAATACTTATAAAAATTCTGTCGAATATTTAAGTATCTTATGATTAATTTACAAAACAATAACTGTTCTTGGAATAACAAGTGAGCCGTGAATCATTCTAGTGTCTATATCTGTCACTCGATATAGATTTTTTATTCACCCTTGTACATATTACATATATGGCGACTTGCATGAAATTTTTGAATCTCATTGTTTGCTCGATGTACACATATGTATAAATTCAATTGAAAAAATTGTATTTTATATCAAAACACAGCGAATATGAGACTTTTCTACAACACATTTAAAAAAAAATCTCAAATTGGAATCACATTTCCTATTTAAAATACATATATGTATACATAAATATGTTCCCATAGTATGGTGAAACTACTGAAAGAATACCAAAAGCAATGGTTAGGTACCTACGTGATAATTACATGCAGATTAATTTGTTATATCCTTGAGAATACAATTGAATTTTAAAGTATCATTATTTAAACATTGAAATATTGTGATTTTTGTTTATAATTAAATTAAAGTAGATTGATAACTTACTATTTCAAATGAATTTCGAGGTTAATCATTCAATTATATTTAAAAATTATATTTAAAGTCCGAGTTTTATGTAGGTATATCAGTTATTTTTTTATTTCTGGGAGTTTCACATTTATAGATACTGGTATAAATCACTCGTCAAAGTCATATAATTATTTAGCGTGATGTTAGTTGTTGGTAAATTAAGTTAATTGCTTGCTAATAAGCTCATTGCCAGAAGGAACCAACCTAGCAGCCTTATTTAATTAGATTTCGCCAAACGGATGATTAAATTATATGCAAAGCATAAGGTACCACTGTATACAACGATGCATAAGTCCTTATTTATTTGTTTCTACCAACTAAACAAAGTACATAATACAGAGTTTATGCCAATATATAAAGGGGAAATCTTTAACTTTCAAAATTCATAAACAAAACTAAGCTTTTTGTAAAAAAAAAACATTAAAAGAGTTCTGAATTTTAATTTCTTTTAATATTATTCTAATTTATAATTGTTTTTACTTGGCATATATACACACACATATATATATTATGTTCATAAAAACTACATAGCAAGTTAAGGATTCATAAAAAAAATGTAACTCGAAATTTTGGACAAACATGACATTACGATATTAGGCAAGTCTATGTCTGTCTGTCCTTTTGGCTGCAGCCTAAACGGGTGGATCCATTTTCTTTTAACAAAAATAACAGTTAGCTTCCACACAATTTTTTTTTAGCAAATAATGAAAATCTTATGTTTCTCAAAAACGTGCCCACAACTTAAAAAAAAAAGTAATTTTTTACAAAAAGGCGACCTACCATTTTATAAAAACAAAATTTCCGAAAAATGTTTACCTCCCGCATATAGAACCAATTTTTTGATTTTCGGTTTTCTCAAATACGGTTCAATTGATTTTTATCAATTTTTTATGAAAATTATTTTTATTTTGTATGTTTGAAAAATGTTTAAATTTTTTTTTTTTGAAAACTTAATAACTCGAAAACTTGGTCGATTTTTATTAAACTTGGCACCCAGCTGTTTTTTAATATTACCTATTAGATTTTAAATACAAATTATTCTTCTTACCAAAAATAACGGTTCATCCTATAAAAGTGTTTAAAAACCGGCAAGGAAAATCTCATTTTTCTCAAATACGACTCCTATGATTTTGATTTAAATGTTTATGTGAGTTAATATCAGTACGATCTACCATATTATTAGAACAAATTTTGTATCTATCGATTAATAACTCTCATAGAACCATTTTTTTGGTCTTCGACTATCTCATTATCGCTGTTGAACCAATTTGTATGAAATTGTTTACACAAGAGCTTCTAATAAGAGTAGGTAATATTGCATATCAAAATGTTCAAAAAAAACAAATTTTGGATTTTTAAAATATAGTTCAAAATAATTTTTTTGAAAATTCGAATTGAAATTTTTTTTTAAATAATTTTTTAACTCCAAATTAATAAACTCTTAAAAATTGCGTACAATTTTTAGTTCTTAAAAATTTTTACAAAGCTTTATGTATAAAATCATTAATAAATAAAAACAACCTGATGCCTGAAGTTTATTTTTGGTGTCGTTAGGCATAATTTTAATATTTTGGAAGAATTATTTCATTCACTCGGTGTTTTTAAATTAAGAAGAAGAATATACATATATCATTAAAATGGTGGTTATTTAGCAGTGTTCGAAATTTTTTTGTGACAACCAACCCCCCTCCCCTACAAGTGTTCACAAATCTTGAAACTTTTATTTAGGACTTTATATAACTTCCTCCTCCTATATGATGTTTATACATATGGCTGTAGGAATTTGAGGAACCAATTATAATAGTCATTAAAAGTTTTAATTACTAATTTAAAATGCAGAGCAGTCATTAATTATATTGTTATGACTTGAATGAAATTATATTTTAGTGAACAAAAATCGGCACAGAATGACTTTAAATAATTTACCAATTATCATATTGGCATTTTAACTGAACATTGAAATATTAAAAGCCTGTTTAAATATCTACAAATGAATTAAGTCACTTCATGTGGAATGTTTGGCCAAAATGATTTTTTTTTAATTGAAAAATTATTCAAAATAATAATCAATTTTGCTTAATAAACGTCACTAAATAAGAAATCTATATAATTCAAGTTCTGATTAATTATCCGACACATATATTTTGGTACAGTCCAAAGTACAAAAATTAACAATTGCCTTCTGACCCACCTGAAAGAACTATAAATTACAAATTAATACTTTTGGTTTGTGAACTTATTACACTGGTGATCCAAATGTATGCATCGGATATCACCAAACAGGGCCTTAACTAAACGAAATGTTTATACTTAAATAAACAAATAAAAAATAATGGTTTTTCGAAGATGAACCCGATACTTTGTATCCTAATGAAAAATGGATTTATAAAACAATCGAAAATGTTATAGCCCAGGAAAATTTAACTTTTACTCCATTAATTCCGACAAAGCTTATTTTACGCGTAGAGAGTTTTATTTGTATGTCTTAAGCAGGACCAAAATATTCTCAAATTTTTGCGGACGGTAATTTTTGACAACTTTTTCCATAAAAAAGTTACTGTCAAATTTTGGGAACCAAAATTAGTTTTCAACATTTATCTCGCTTCAAGTTCAGCAGAGCCAGAAAGTATATCCAAAATTTTCTGTGGAACACTCAATTTCTTTCATTTTCGCATATTATGATTTTGTGTGCGACAAAAATGTACTTAAATATAGAATGACAAAATGCCAATATTGATCCAATCACTTTTTATATAATTAAAAATTGAGGATTATGGTTGGCTTTCGGAGGAATATTAATCTTAAAAACGATCTCAAAGCTCTCCGCTTTATAACTTCGTTGTTTTTTTGTGATTGAATTCTTAATGTACTGTGGTAGATGACGTCCAATTTAAAAATACAAGGAATTTAAATACATTATTTTACAATTTTGTTTTTTTTTTTAATCTATGTTTACTTGAATTTTTTTCTGAATACATACATATTTGTATAGGTACATACAAATCAGTGGCGGATCCACGGGGGGGATTTTCGGGTCCGGACCCCCCCTCCATGAGCATTGACACCAAACATTTTTGTATTAATTTATTTATTTATTAAATATTTACTTCTCTTCGACCTAAATTTTGTGATAATTACAGAAAGCCCATCTTTTTATAAAATTTCGACTTAAAATTTCTTCAAGTGTAATGAATACCTACCTCAAAAACTTCAAATGCATCTTAGTGGAAAAGGAGTGTACCTACGGTTTTCACACCGAACCAAAATCTCGGATTTCGGCACAAGATTTCCAAATCTCGTTGAATCGTTCACACCTCACATAATCTAGATTTTGTTTGATATTTCAATCAAATTTCAGTGTTGATAGAAACTAAAAAAAAGAAGATTTTGCAGTAAGCTACTAGATTACGAAATCTGAAAATGTATGGGAAATCTTGTTGATTTTTATAAGATTTGGTGATTTTTGATCGAAATCTCGATTTTGATTCGGTGTGTAAAGGCTATAAAGCCTATATGATGGAAACTTAGTTCAAGGGCTTACGGTATGTTAAATTTAGAAGACTTAGGCAATTTATCATATCTACCTCTCCAAAGCAACATATTAAAATACTATTCAATATTATAAGGGCAAAAAGAAGTTAGCACTACCATTTTCGATTTTGAAAAAGAAACTGTGCTGCATTGTGCTCAACTTGTGCTACGATGTGCCGTAAATATTTTTGAAAATTTTGAGGATGAAATTTTTCCAAAATAAAATTTTTTTAAAAACTTAAAGTTGTGCTCAAAAAATAATATACCCGAAGAGATACAAAAATCGCACATTCCCGACTTTCACGACCGAACGCTAATGATGCGAAGGAACTTAGCGTGAAATTAGCACCGTCATTTTCGATTTTCAAAAAAAAAAGTTTTGCTGTATTGTGCTCAATTTGTGCTGCGATGTGTTGTAATGTATTTTTTAAATTCGCAAATTTGCAAATTTTAGGGATAAATTTTAACTTCGCAAATTTGCAATTTTTTTTTCATAATCACGATTTAAAAAAAAATTATACTTGTGCTGTTTTAAGCTGCTGCTGTTTTTGCTTGTTTGTATTTTTTTTTGAAAATCGAAAATGGCGGTGCTAACTACACGCACATAAATAATGTAGCACAAAGCCTTACGCAAGTTTTATTTTTCTTTAAGTTTTCTATTTGTAATTGGACCCCCCCATGACCAAATTTTGGATCCGCCACTGATACAAATATATATGTTTTATAGGTATTTATAAAAATTGGCTGTTCCTTTATGCGCTTAAAACGAACCATCCGATTTAGCTGAAATGTTCACAATACTTTTGGTTATAAATTTAGAACTGCATGTAAATAAAAAATGTCCTCTAAACACTAAGCACTAAACATAAACCTATAAAAATTGATACACGAATTTAGTTTCCGGATAAATCAAAAATCTTCATACGTATTTGTTTAAACAAAAATAAGATACTAAAATACCAACATACCAAATGACGAAAATCATTTTATATTGATTTCTCCAAAAAATTGAACGCTACTGAAAAATATAGTTGCCAACACTTTTCATATTTTATAACCTTTCAGGATTTGGAGTTTTATTATAGCTGTTTTCGGGGTTAATACGCTGATCCAAAACTTATTATAATGTATAAAATACAAATATGTATATATTTTTCACTGGAAATATTTTTCAGTGTTGCTATTTTTTACAAATCCTATACATTCAGTTATAATAAAGCCATCTTGTATAAATTGGTCATTAAAGAACTAATACAAGCCAAACCACCCAAAAGCATTTAACCAACCCTTATAACGAACTGAGTAAGATAAATACCATGCTTAACAATTTATGAGATCGATCTCAAATATTCAACCATTTTCTCATCTTTTAACATACCAAATCATGAACTTTCTCATACAAAGCTTTTGAAATGAGATTAATCTCACAACATGAGATCGAGCTCGGTCTGTTAAATTTATTTTACATACCAGTCTAGGAAAGATCTCAGAAAAGTGAGTAAAGTGTTTGAACTAATCTTATTGCATATGACCCATTGTCTCGGTGCGATGGAAATCAATAATTAGGAACCTTTCGTCTGGCGAGCAGTATTGCCATTTCCATATGACCAAAGCATCTCTATTGGCAATATTCAAGGCAATAGCATTCAGCCAGGCATTTTATTTTATAAAATATTGCCAATGAAGTCGCTGGATAAGGCATGTAGCAAGAAACCTTAATACGGAGAAACAACTGTATACATATAGTCAAACCGCTTTCTTTTTCTTAAATTTCAATTGGCACATTGAGACACCGATGCACACTGACCGATTAAGAACAACGATAAGTGGTCAAAAATTGAAAAAAAAAAAAAAAAAAAACAAAAACAGTGAGTGTTTTTTTGGCTAAGAGAAAAATAGCCAAACACCAACTTACAATAAAGAAAAATACCATAATGTCTTATAATGCTGACAGGTGGTAGCTTTGCATATTCATGAGCAATTGCAATTTGCATCCTCTCGATTTTAGCATTTGCGGATTTTTTGTTTTTTAAAGTGGTTATTCCAGTCGACTGATATATTTAATATAGAAACAAAATTATGTATTTCAAAGAATGGCAATGTGTTTTGGTTTTTAAAAGAATTATATTTAATTAAAATAACATATGAATTTAAAATTACTTTACTACTATTACTTTACTTTACTTTGGCGGAAACTTTTTGGTGGAATCAAAAAATATTCATATTATAAATTTGTAGTTAAATGCTGCGCAAACCGAACATTTTTTTTTTGCCAGAAATTGTACTTTTTTAAATTCAATTTTTCTACACCAAGTAGAAATTTTAAGCTCTAACTGTTTTTTTTTTTAATTCAAAATTTCAAAACGGAGCTGCTAAAATCCTAAAAAAATGAGAAAATCGATTTTTTTTTGCACGAATTTGAAGTCTCCCTAAACTTAATGAATTCGCAAACCCCGATTTTGTAGCTCGCATATAACGGTCAAAATTACTTTCAATTTTAGAAACTGTAGTTTTTTTTTAATTGGAAAATTTAAAAGTTTCTAAAGTTTTTTGAAAATCTCATTTCTTAGATTTTGTCAGTCAACTTCAGTCTTGTTTTAGCGGATCGGAAATGACTTTTTTTTTAAACTTAAAATGCAAACAAAAGCTACAAAATTAATCAGCAATTTTAGCAGGTGATACGTGTTTGTATTCATCAGATTCAGTTGGTTTTAACATTGAAACCAATTTGCAATCTGCACTAAATATTGTGCAAACATGATTGGAAAATTAAAATCAATGCTGCGAAGATTCAAGCTGTCTTTTTCATTAGAAAAATAAAAGCATGTTATATGGGTCGCCTGTTTTGGGTAATTTTGGCTAACAGCCATTTACTGAGACTATGATGCTTAATTTGCCATGGCATTACTCTACAGAAGACATCCACACATTGGCCAACATTGAAAAAATTTCATTCAGAATAAATAATTTATTTGATAGATATAATACATCGTGTAGTTCATCTGAAAACTACTTAATCTCAAATCGGGCTGCCTAAAAAACTTAAAGGAAAAAAAAAAACCTACAGAATTAAAAAAAAAAGCAAAAATAAAAATTGTTACAGCCTTATTTTCGTTATTTATTTATTTATTTATTTATTATCTGGCTGTACGTTTTTCTATTTATTAATGTATTTATTTATTATTTTTTTTTTTATTTATTTACTTATTTATTCATCTATCCATTTATTTATTTATTTATCCATTTATTTATTTAATTATTTATTTATTAATTTATTTATTTATCTGTTTGTTCGTTTTTCTATTTATTAATTTGTTTAATTATTTATTTATCTGTTTGTAAATTTTTCTATTTATTAATTTGCTTATTTATTATTTGAATATTATAATAATAAAACCAAGAATTTGAGATAAGTACTTTTCGGTGCTTTCTCCTAGCCTCTCATTCTCTCCAATCTTGGAAAACACATTCCATAAATTTAAAGAAGGTTTTTCTTTAGCTTTTTCTTCGATTTTTCATTATATGAGTATAAAAATGTGATAATTATTGTAAAACAAATTTGTATTTATTTTTCAGTAGTAAGGTAGAGTTTTACCAAATCTCTGTAATAGTTTTTAAGAAAGAAAAAATGTTAATAATTCATGCTGCAAAAAAATAAATATATATAATAATTTTGTATACCACCTGCGTAAAACGTAGTTAAGTTTAAGGAAGTATTATGCGAGTAGATAAATTTATTTATGAACAATATAGCAACGTATTGCAAATATGAATGGAACTTACAGTTTAGACTGAAAAATTTAAAAAAAAAAAATATGTAATTAAACATAAATTGATTAAACAACCTCTGAAACTGTTTTGTTCCAGTTAGAGAGAGTTTTGGAAAAATTTGAGTTATAGAGAGAAATACAAATTTTTTTATTTTAAAAGGTTTTTTTATTTAATAAATAAAGGTTAATATATGCATATAAAGCAACCAACAACACAAAGAAAAGGATAACAATCCTTTTTTTGTTTTTGCGTTGTAACTTTTTAAAAACTGTATCTTTTTATAGAGGTACCAGGGTTATGAACAGGAAGAAACGCAGAAAAGCTGACGATGATGGTACACGCGATGCTACACATATTAACATATGTACATATTAAGGTTTTGATGGTTCGTAGTTATACTATACCCAAATATGAATTACGAAGGGGTAATTTTTTTAATTTTGTTTTGTTATAAACAAAATTCGACTTAAGGGGTGAAAAAAGATGCCAAATATCGAGAAAATGTGTTCGAGTTAGAGAGAGTTCGACTTAGAGGGAGTTCGACTTAGAGAATGGTTTTTGTATGGAAAATTGAAGTAAATGATAAAATATGGCGAAAAAGTTCGAGTTAGAGAGAAATTCGACTTAGAGAGAGTACAAATTAGGGAGTGTCGACTGTATATAATTTTGAAAAAAAAAAAAAAAAAAAAAAAAAAAAAAAAAAAAAAAAAAATAGTACCTACGCAATTTTTTAGTCTTTGTTATTGTGGAATTAAAAAAATATCATATATAGGTACCTACCCATTTTCGAAATATGGAATTTTACAAAAAATAATTTTGACATTTTTTTGAAAAATCAATAATTTATTTTTTTGAAAATTTTGGTATGCAACTTATTTGAAGCTTTTGTGCAAAATAATTCATTAAAATCAGTTCAACTGATAATGAGATTATCGGAAACCAAAAAAATGGTTCTATGAGAGGTAATTTTTTTCCAATAATATGGTCGTACAGATATTAGTTCGAACAAAAATTTTAATCAAAATCGTAGAAGCAGTTTTTGAGAAAAATGAAATTTTCAATACCGGCTTTTAAAAATTTGTATGGGAGTTAGCGTTATTTTTGGTTATAAGAATAATTTTCATTTAAAATCTGCTAGATAATGTTAAAAAAATGCTGGGTGCCAAGTTTAATAAAAATTGACTTAGTCGTTTTCGAATTATTAAGTTCTCAAAAAAAATTTGAAAGTTTTTTAAAAATCCAAACAAAATTTTTGAAAAATTTGGTATAGGTACAAAACTTTTAAAACTTTTTCAAACAATCTCCATAAAAAATTGATCAATTGTTGTTGATCTGTTTTTGAGAAAATCGAAAATCAAAAAAAAAATGGTTCTATGGAAGGTACCATTTTTAATCATTTTTCGAAAAAAAATTTATAAAATGGTTGCCTTTTTGTAAAAAAAATGCTGAATTTAAAAAAAAAGAAGTTGTGGGCACGTTTTTCATTTTTCGCTAAAAAAAATTTGTAGGTACGGCAGGAACCGTTAATTTTGGTCTTCAAAAAAATGAAAAAAAAAACGTGTGGGGGAACACCCAAAAAACGCTGGGTACCAAATTTGAAGAAAATCGACCAACCCGTTTAGGCTGCAGCCGAAAGGACAGACAGACAGACGGACTGAATTGCAAGACCCACTTTTTTGGACTTCGCTATCATCGTAATGTCAACTTTGATCAAAATCTCCAGTTCGATTTTAAATATTCAAAGCTCTCATCAATTTATAGCCAAATACTAAAAACCTGCCTTTCAGTTTTTTTGATCAAAAAATAATGAAATCGATTTTATTTGTTACAGTCCAGTGACCTTGTAGCTGGAAAGGAGGGCCCTTAAGTCAGATCAGCCAAATCTGATTTTTTAACAAACCTAATGAATTATATAAGTAGCCCGTGGCGTAATAAATAGTGCGATAGGACTGTTACGGCGAAGATTTTTAACCTCGTGCACTGTATGCAACATTATTAAAACCCCCGCGAAATTTCCTTGTTTTTTTTTCAATTATTGAAAATTTTCACCTTGAAAAACTAGTTTTTAGCGTCTAGCGTCTCTCTAGACTCAATAATTTCGTAAATAAAGTATTAACGTTTTAACGTATTCTTTATTACATAAAAATAATGATTTATGTAGAATTTAGTACAAACAAACTTTTTTTTTTAAGTCAATAGCTTAAGGTGTATTGTTTTATTTGTCCAACCAAAAATGTTAAGGTCGAACTTCCCTATTAACGAAATTTGCTTTATTGTGAAATGCTATTCTGTCCCTTTTCTCAAATCCTATACGTAATTTGTCTCTATGCGTATATAATAACGAATTCTATGTCTCTTTATAAATAAAATAATTCTTGGAAACAAGGACCATAATTGCTTTTCTCTATAACGAAATTCCTATAACAAACTTTTATGATTTTTCGCTCTAACAAAATGACATGAAACAAAGTTTTTTTGTTAATAACTTTCTGATGCAAACAAAATATTTCAATATAGTAAGGGAGTTCCCCCATTTCGCAAAAGATTTCTGATGCTGTTGTGTGTACTTAGATAGAATTTCATTGTGCATTTCAAATTCTTTCTTCTGAGAACATGCGTCATTTACATTTTAAAATGTCGAAGCGAAAGATATTGCACTTCTAGAAAATTTTCCATTTTAGAAAGATCCAAAAAGGAAAAAGGAAAAAAATGTTGCCGTTAAAGGGAATGCTCATTATATTTTTAAAATTCTTGGGAAAGTCAAGATATTTCAGCTTGAAGTTGTCCATTGCAAAATAAATAGATAAATAGATTTCAGTTTTGTTTCCAAATAATTTTTCGAAATAAATGACGTGGAAAAATTATATTGATATCGAATGAAAGGTATTTTTTTTCTTGTCTTTAAAATACTAAGGTATTTTTCTATATATTTAATACATCTTTTTTTTCGGGGTCTTTAACACAACCGATATATCAAGAAATTCTGTGATGAAATATATATATTTTTTAGCACTAGTTTAGCTATTATTTTATTAATTTTTAATATCACATTCACATAGTAGTAGTATAGTAGCCCGTGGCGTAATGGTAAGTGCATATAGGACTGTTACGCGCGCCGAAGGTCTTTGTTCGATTCCCAGCCTATGCCACCAAAAAAACAGAAATGTTTTTCACGGATTACTGCCTCTTGCGAGGAATAGACAAATCCTCCAAGATTCAGACCTATCACCAATTCCATTCTAATCGAAAATGTGCTACGAATCACGAAAAATGTATTGCAGAATCCAATCGTATAGTGAAAAATCTATTCAGAATTCCGAAATGCGGGGAATTTGCTATCACAAATTCAGAATGAAACAGAAATATGATGTCCCTTTCTACAAAAACTGATTTTCGTCGTAGCCAAGTGGAAGACGATTGTGTTTCAGTAAAAAAATTTTTTTTTTTACAAATTCTAAAATTTCCAATCAATGGTTGCAATCACAAATTAATCAATTTTTATTTTATACAAAATTCTTAAACTCTTAAAATAATTGAAAGAAACAATTTACAAAGGAAGTCAAAAGAAAACTATGCGCCACTTAAGTGGGACGTAAGCCCCAAATAAAAATGTTGGGGGTTATGTCCCACGAAATAAAAAACTATTCCAACCTCGCAACTACCCCAATTCCTATAGTGTGTAGGGGGGTTTAATTTATTTTTATGTTGAATCTATTTTCTTGGGAACAAATGCTAAAATCTTAAAAGCTTCAATAAATAAACAAATATCAACAAAACATTTTTTTTCAGGATCACAATCATTTGATAGCTGTAATAGTGCTCAGGGTTTATGGGATTTTTGTTTGCGATATTTATTAAAACAAAGAGTGTATAGCCATCTTAATACGTTCAGCGTTTTTTGTGGAAACTAAAAAGGGAAAAACTTTTTTAAAAGTTGAGGGGATTTTTGTTTTTAAAAGCTCCAAGTATTGGTGTGACATAGGATTTCGATATTCAGAATAAATTTTTTTAATGAGGCATTGCTTTTTCCGATTCCATTCGGATTTAATTGTGAATTCCTTTACCCATTCGGGTATTTTCCCCGATGGATTCTGTGATAGGTCTGATTATCTCTTGTCATGAAAAAGTACTTCTCACCTTAGTCGTTCAGATTCCGCAGAAAATTGTAGATCCCCTCCATTTCTGCAAATAACACGAACACAGGAATGGTTTAGAGTTTTAAGTCACTAGGCCCTGGTTCTACATGAGCTGTCGTGCCACACAATTTATTTATTTTTAATATCACATTATAAAATTAAGTGACCAAAACGATACGACAAAAAAAAGTTGTAGTCCTTTTTACGTAGGAATTTATGACTTTATTTTAATAAAAGTAACAAATTTAATTCACATACGTATACAGATTTTTTTTTATTTTATCAAAAAATAGAAGACATTTAAACATCAGTTTTTGAGTGGTTGACTAAAAACTGATAAGAGCATTGAATACTTTAAACAAAAATAATAACGTACCTACAATTTTGAACAAAATTAGTTACATTATAAATTTTTTTTTTTTTTAATTTTGAGTTTGAAAATTAATTTTTCAAAAACTATTCACTAAAAAAATTTTAAAAAGTATATATATAATTTCTGTCTTTAAAGAAAGGTACCTATAACATAACATTGTAAGTTGTGCCGTTGATTTTTAATATATTTTTTTTAATTCAAGTCGATTTTTTAGAAAATTGTCCTTCCCGCCTAAACGGAGGGAAACAGAACCCCTCTTCTCATACGAATTTTTCTTTACAAAAATGTTTCAAATCTCTGTCATTTTGGGATAAGGAAATAGACTCTCGGTCTTTATTTTTGTTAATCCTAATTAACCCTATTAATAGGTAGGTACTCGAATTAAAAAAACCTCGCAATAATAAATTTTTGAAAAAATTCTCCTTTCACTAGACAACCAATGCGTAAATTATTTCTTTAAACACTACCTAAAAAACTGCATACCTATCTTTTATTTGGTAGGTCGTTCTATGCCGGGATCTTAGACTAAATTTTCAAATTTTCAAAAATTAAGAGCAGATGTGCAGATGTGTTGATGTCGAAAAGGCAATGCTAATAATTGTAAAAACTTGTTTACAAATCTTTAGTTCATCTAAGGTCTCTTAAGCAATACTATTTTTTTTAATTTCCCATTGGAAATTATTGTCGCACTCAGTCTCTTTTTTACATTTCCTGATGCAAAAATATTTTAGATAAATAAAAAATAAGTCTTGTATAGCAAACTTTAACGAATCATCTATTGGTTCCCTTGAGGACTCTTTATATCTATTTAGGTTTTGAGATTTGTACCTATTTAAGTTTTATTTAAGCCAATCGAGTGGGTATACTGAGCCATTTTGGATATATTTTTTTAATTTAATTTAAATATATAAACTCCATTCCTTCTGTGAAACCTTATTTTTATATAAGTTATCTGTGTTTTGTATTTTAAATAAGTTAAATACAAAAAATTTTGATAGCTTGCCCGGAAGTTGAAAAAAACGGTATAACCACTAAATTTCCCTCAAAATTTGACGAACCCAAAATTCATACCTACAAAATAAAAAAAACCCGCAAATTCCTGTTGTGGTCCCATTTTTCCCAGTTCACAGACCAAGCTAAGTAGTATTTATATTGGGAAATATTATTATATCTACAATTGTTTTATCTTTATCCATTATTGCGGTTAAAACTATTACTTGCCTACGTCTTTTATATATTTTCAGATTCACTTGACGACATAAAATATGTAACAGAATTAAAATTTAAAAAAAAAAACAAGGGCAAAGTGAAGGTTGTATTTTCTCTCAAACGAATATAATTTCTTCCATCAATCAAAATCACATCTTTAATATTTTAACCTGCATTTGAAGGTATATATATCTCTATTCATAATCAATTTTAACATACCTATTTACATAATATATTATATATACAATAACAGATAAAATTCTTCATGCTTGGCATATAATGTATAATATTATTTTGCCAAGGAATTCCAATTGAAACACAAACGAACATCTTGGAGGTGAATGCCTCATTGGAAGCGAATACGACAAACAACAACTTTGAAAAAAGAGCCAAAGAAAATGTAAGTATATAAAAATAAAATCAAGAACGAATTAAATGAATATAAGAATAAAGAAAATAAAAAGAAAAAAAACATTGGACGATAATGAGCTGATAATGATGATATCATCATAAAGGAGTATATTTTAAAATTTACAAAGATGGAAAATTACAAAGTACATATAAGTACTTAACCGGAAACAAAGTAAAATTTGTTAGGAATGAACTTTTTTTTTCAGATAGTAGGTAGTTATAATAATAAATGTTTGCACAATTTTTTTGGACGTTTAAATGAAATCAAAGGCCAGTGGGGAATAAATAAAAAAGCTTATTTTGTCGCGGATAATTTTTTTTTTCAAAATACAAAATATTTACCTGTGAAACAGTTTGAATTGAAAAAAAAGCAAAGTCAAAGAGTTTGCCCCACGTTGTTTCGTTGATATGTGGACTGTTTTAATTTTTTTGAAGTTTTTTTTTTTTTTAATTTATCAACATTTCCAAATATTTAAAGCTCTTACATTTGTAAAAGAATTTTATATTAAAAAAAAAATTCATTTAATTTTCGCATTAATTTCAATAGATTTAGCTAAGTTTCGCTAAAATTGTTTCAAAAATTAACATTCTACGGGCTTTGATTTTGATGTTTTTGTTTATTAAGTATTTTGGCAATGTTATCCATTCGCGTTGCCGAACCTGCCTGTAGGCAAAACAGGCAATTGCTTAGGGCGACACTTGACTAGGGCGGCAAAATCAGTACAAGAATTTCAAAGCGAAAAAAGGGTAGCACTTCTATAACTACTTCCCTGTATTTTGTTCGTTCTTCGTTGTTGTCCGAAGTGCTGCGCCATTATTCAGATTATTCAGATAAACCATTCAAATAAATCTTTGTTTGAAACATTATCCAAGGACGCTTTAAACATTGCTACGAAAATGAATAATCGAGTGAATTTCATTGGGTCCGATTCAATGAGCTTTCGTAGCACCCGTTATCAATCTCTTGAAATAATCGATCCAAAATTGAAATTTAAACCTGATTTTACGTTATCGATGTTGCGTCATCTTCTCTCGATGTGCGCTTTGTGTAGTATCAAATCTATCAATTTCTCAGCCAAAATTTCGGATTGCGATATTTCAAAGAAGGTGGAGTTGAAAGACTGCGAAAAACTTGAAGCAATATTAACAGCAACAATTGACAACGAAGTTCAAAAGGTTGTTATTGCTAAATATCTCTTGCATTAAATTAAATTTAAATTTAACCAAATTTTTGCTATAGTTAATTTCAAACCTTTGTCAATTTTAAACTATTTGGCTTCACACTTCTAACTTGAATTGTATCCAAATCGATTACAGGCATTTAAGATATAGCTTAAATCTGCGCAACCGACCGTTGGCCAAGTGATTTGGTTCAAGCTATACTATTAACGTTTGCTGTAGGTTCTGGAATCTTAAGATTATAAAAACCTATCATCGCTCAACAATAGGCCAGTTTTTTTGCAAGCCCGGAGGGAAATTGGTTGGAAAAAACGACAGCGGGGATTAGCGACGCCATGACAGTAAAAAACATGGAGTTTTCATACAAACTATCGATAACATGTATGTAATTCATGCTTGTCGGTAACACAGTTTTTCTGTGCGCTTAAAATAAGCCCCGAGAATTCTCTGGGATTAGTTGTTGTTGCATTTAACATGTTAATTGTTTAGCACCGACGTCGTTTTTTTCATCCAATTCCCCCGAGCTTGCAAAAAAACATACGGCTAATGTCCCAAGATCGAAGAAGAAGAAGAAATCGCTACAAAATTTGTAAAAATAAAATCGAACAGATCAGCATTTTAGTTTTAAAATTTTGTAAACATGTACCTACGTATTTCGAAAGCCTTTGATTGTAAAGCCTAGTACGCTGCTGATGCGAAACGAAAAATCCCATACAAAAATGACACAACGAAATCATGAACGAAAAATTTCGTTCTGCTTTTCGTTTTGCAGTACGCTGTTCGAAGAACGAAATTTATAATTGTAGCAGATTATTTGGAGAAGTCTCCGCTCCTTTTTCGCATTGAATTAATTGTACAGACTATTTATTGTGTGCGGAAAAATATCATTTGAGTTTTATTTGTGTTTTTTTTTGTTTATCATTTTCTTACATCATGGGTTTCTCTGATTTTTTGCATTTATGTTTGTTTTTGTTTTTGGAATTAGTGAAACTCTCCAAGGATATTTTCCGTTGTGTTTTCGCAAGCGTTTCGTTGTCTGTTTGGAGATCACAGAAAATTTTCGTTTCGCATCAGCAGCATACTAGGCTTAACTAAATAAAACCGTATGTAAATGATAATGTTGTCGTTACCTTGTTTTTTTATTTGAGGCGGCAAAATAACAATTTGCCTATGGTGGCAAAAATACTAGGTTCGGCACCCGCTTTTTTCATCTCTCTCATCATAACGTTTTCTTTTTTTAAGATGGGCACTATTTCGCTACGTTTAGGCAGGAGGGGTTATTTTTATTAAAAATCGACAGTGATTAGAAAACATTGATGTTCGCCAAAAAGTCATAATCCTAAAAAGAAAATCCTAAAAGCCAAAAATCCCCGCACTAAAACCATGGTAAAGACACAATCCCAAAGTTAAAATCTCTTAAAGATAAAATCCTAAAAAGAAGATGTGTAAGGGTTGGCGAGGTTTGCCAAAAAGACACAATCCCGAAAAGAAAATTCCCAAAGCCAAAATCTCCAAATTAAAACCAAGTCAAAATCTCTTGAAGATAAAATCCCAAAAATAAAAACAAACTATTCTACAATGTCCTTTTAACTTCATAATAATTTGTATTTGTATATAGATAAATGAAAATAGGACAAATCAATATAAGCTCAAACAAAAAAATTAAAATCAACAAATCAGAAAAATAAAAGTTGATCATTAAAAATAAAACATTTGCATACGCTTAAAAGTTTTACAGCAATAGCTTCGTTTTATATTGTCTACGGATCTGCACTGGATCGTTGTTAAAACAAATTATTTTGCTATATATATTTACTTAATGGGTTGGGGATTATTTTAGATTTCGAGATTTTAGCTAAAGAAAATATTAATTGAGGATTTTGTACATAGCGCCTTCCCCCATGGGGATTTTGTCTTGTTGGAATGCATTTTTTGGGGATTTCATTTATGATTGAGATTTTGGTTTCCCGAAAAAAATATATTAAAAATCAACGGCAATTTTGTGTGAATGAAAATTATGTTAAGATCATAAAGGTGTGAAGTTATCGCCTTGTCTGTCTCTCTTTTCCGTACAGAACGAATGTTTTCGTCCAAACTCTCTTAACAACTCGTCCTTTTTTCCAATGTTTTGAAATTTAATTGTTTTAGGGAGGTTCGCTGATACTACACTTAACGATTTAAGTTGAACTTAATTTCTTAAGTATCACTTTATGACATGGAAAAAGTACCCCTTAAGAATTTAAGTTCAACTTAAATCGTTATGTGTAGTATCAGCAAACGGGCCTTAGTGAATATAGTTTTGGAGAAATTAATTTTCAAACTCAAAATTTTTAAAACAAAAATAGACCATTACTTTTTCAAATCAAATCTCTCACAGCTCTATGCAACTTTATGCAGCTGTATTTTCGGGATAATGTGAAATATAAAATAAAGTTTTTTTCGTAAAATTTAAGGCGTAGGTACATTAAATTTTTTTTTGTGACTCAATGCAAAGTCGAAAAAGTGGTGTATCAAAAAACATTGAATTTAATATATACGGATAGCTCGCAAAAGATTTTTGGCGTAAAGGAAACCAGACGATATTATTGTTACAAAAATATGAGCTTGACAGACGTCTAAGTGGCCACCAAACGCCCGATAAACGTCGCCGAAATTGCAATTTTTCTGGAATTTTCGCGGAATTTGAGGAAACCACCTGAAATCTTAAATGAAAGGTCTTAATCCCCTGAGTGCAAATATTCCCACGACAAACGCAGTGCCGTAGCTACTCTGTTTTGTTTGGGGGGGGGCGGCAGAGAAATTTTACTATAACGTCTTTTTCTAACAATTTGCCATTGGCCAGCACATTCGGTAGTACCTACCAGATAACCTGAACAGAATGAACACAGATACCTACACTCATTAACGTAATATATATGGACTGCTTGTAACCAACTTCACTCGTGTTCCAGTTTACAGCAGCGCTCTTGGGCCTTTGTGATCATGCCATTAAACTCGGCCATTACGAGCAGCCAAATATACTCTATTATTGATATATATTGTAAGGTAATAATGCACTATATTGCAAAAAAAAAAACCAATGGGAAAGATCAGAAAAAGTAAGTTCGACCAAAATTTACAAAAATTGTTCAATTCGTTGGTCAATAAACCGAAAAAAAACTAAAACAAAAATGTCTTTAATTCAATTTAAATAAAAAACGAACTTTTTCGAATGCCATGTGTTTGGCATCTACTTAGTAACGAATGTGGACGCTCAGTCCCAAAAGCGCTGAGATTTCTTGCAACATTTTTCTGCACAAGAAATGTATGGAAACAGTCCATATATAATACGTCGATGCCTACACTCGAATACAACCTTGCGGACTCAACGCATTAGCATGTCGACTGAGAGACTAAATAATTTATCTTTTCTGGCATTCGAGAACTAAGTGACTTGATTTGTAAGACCTGGACATGGTTCACCAAAAAAACCGCAGTGCAATTATTAAAAAAAAAAAAAAAAAATAATGTTATTGTTAAAAAAAAACATACAAATTGTGATCGCAATTCACATTATCTTAATTTGTATTGTCTTTTAATTTATGTCCTTTTTTCTAGTATATAGGTTTGATATATAGCGAAAAACTAGTGGGGCAAAATGCAACCGCCCGGGGGGCAATGCAAACGATCTATTTTGTATTTAATTTTATTTTATGAAGGGGGATAACGTGGCGTGGCTGATTATTTTTTATGTTGCATGCTTCCCCAAAAGTTGGAAGGGTAGTGATGACATTTTGTAAAAGTGATGAACTTGTTTACTGTGATTACTTTGATAAGTCCCGATGTCGTTTTTTTTCGACTAAGTCTATATGGACTTGAAAAAAACACACCTTCGTAAACGTTATGTCCGTTATGTTTCTTATTTTCAATTTGTAAACAAAAATAAACATATTGGTAACTCACGTTTTACCATTTTCGGAGAGTTATAGTTTTGTGGCTGATGTTTGCTTATTTTGGTTAAATTTAACTAACCACTTAAGTTTTATTACAAAATCAAATTGAAATGAAAATACATAGTAAATTCCCCAAAACGGTTTTTACCGGGTTTTCCGCTTATCAGTAGTTTTGATCTGATAAAAATCACAATTTGAAAATCCAAAATTTCGCACGACTAAAATCTCGCATTATGAAATTTGATCTGTTTGGTAACGTGAAATTTCTTGAGAATTTGCACAAATTTTCACAATTTGCTACAAAACCCAAAGAAAAAAAATCAGTTTTTGGGAAATCTGTTGAAAAAAAAGTTACCAAACAGGCATATTATAAAATCTCACAGTATCGAAGTTATGAAATACAGTGAAAGCTCTACTTGCAGACAGCTCCAATGAGCGGACAATTCCCTTAAATGGAACGAACTTATTTTTCGAATTTCTCATACAAATTACACTCTCATAAACGGAAGCGGACACCTTTTCTTGTTCATTTAAGATAGAAAACCTCCCATATGCGGACACAATTTTTTATTTAGGGATTATTTTGTATCAACAAATGAAACAGAAAAAACAACAGAAGGTCCGTTCTCAGTATAGTTTCTGTTTTATTTCGAATATGTAAGCAAATTCATAGAAAATCTCCGATAACCGGACGCGAAGCTCTATAACCGGACAGAGCGATGTTATGTTGAAAGCTTATTAGGTAATTTCCCGAGTAACTAAGTTGGTATAATTTTGAGAGTGTATGGTTCCCTTTCATCGCGTTCCGTTATTGCACATGTTTTCTCCTCTCTTTCTGCTATTAATTTTTGCAGTAATTTTATTTCGTGATACCAAGGGAAGTTCGCGCTTCGTCAAAAAGGTTTGTTTTTTTTCATCCACGACATAAAAGATTTTATTTTATTTTTTATTTTATCTTGTATAGATATGTTTTTTAGATTTTATATTGGCAAAAAACACAACCCAGAGATTTAAAAAAATAAAGAAGATATTGGAAAATGGCAAGGTGGATATAAATCAGAAAAAAACCTTTCTCGGAACTGAGGGTTACAAAATTGCCCACATGAGCATGGAATGGTTGTCAAGAGCCAGAAACCTCTCAAATTAAAATATCTTAAGTGATGTCAATTTTTATTAATAAAAATTTAGTATGAAGTTAGAAAAAGAAAAAGTTAGAAAAAGAGTTTTTCAATATTTTTCCTTTAACCGGACAGTTCTCATAAACGGACAAAAATTGGGGGACCATGAGTGTCCACTTATTAGACCTTTCACTGTATCGCAATTACTAAATATTGCAATTTTGAAAACTCAAGATATTTAAATCCTGCAAATTAAAATCTCAAAATTTATAATTTCGCTTTTAAATAAGTTAGATTTTTGTATAGATATGTTCATCACACCTATAAATTTGATAAGAAGAGAAATGTCTGGATTAATAAAATAAAACATATAAACAAACAATAAAATAAAACAAATAAAAAAATAATAAAACAAAATTTTATAAATTATTCTGTAATCAATATTAAATTGTCATTTTGGTTACATGTCACCATCATCACATTTATTTACAGGAATTAAGCTAAAGTTTCACATATTGTTGTTTTATTATTTTTGTAAGTGAATTCAGTTCCTTTTTCAAAAAAAAAATTTTAAAAACATAATTTACTTCTTTATACTTTTCACGTGAAACCAAAATCTCAAATTAAAATTGTTGTTTCGTTATCCTTTTTGTTATTATAGTTACAATATATTATTTTACTCCCTAAAACTTGAATATCCACATTTTTTAAATAGAATTTCGTGACGCAAACGACATAAATCCGAAGAAAAAGTAAAAATCATTTTAATAAATTTTAAAAGTAGATAAATATTTGTCGAAAGTTCACAATTAAGATATAAAGTTAAAAACATGAAAATTCTTATTTTCTTGATATTAATTTACTTTTTGTACTAAGTCGAAGTACAAATGGTTAAAACTAAAAGACAAATAAATTATGTTTATACGTTGTAAAATAATCTAATATTTAGTTCAATTAAAAAATTATATCTAATCAATAAAAAATTTTTTATAATAATAATTTTAAAAACAATATTTAATATGTTGGAAGTTAACACAGAATTTAAGATTTTTTGTCGATTTTCGATATTAATAAAAAAAAAAATATACAAAATTATAAGTGCAACATTTTCAAAAGCGGACAAATATATCATTAAAAATATCTATAAAATTTATAACAAAAAAATTAAAAATACAAATTCTATATATACTACTGAAATGCATCAGCTAATATGAAGTAACTCATTGTATAATTTGGACTTGTAATTGAATTACTGATTCACACTAGATATATTCGTCACGAAATCTATGTAAGATGAACTGAACTTAACAAAAATTGCGTATTGACAGGGCCCTCACTAGTAAACTGATGAGTCCAAGTGAAATCGCCGGGATGAAACGCCAATTTTTGTAGGACTAAAGGCTGTTAAAAGCTATTTTGAATCAATAGTTCAACAAGTCCAAATATAATAAGTGCTAAGTCTTCTACTTAATCTAAAACCTTAACTAAAACCTTCTTATAAACTGTATAAAAACAAAAACTTCCAATTTAATGATAAGGAATTATAGTCTATAGTTAGATATAGTTCAGACTAAATAAAATTTATTATTCATAAATCTACAACTCAATTATTTTGCTTTATATTTGAAATAATTAATGGAAATAAACAAAATATTTTATATTATCACAGGTATTTTTAAATTTATTTGAATAAAATAATAATTTGCATAAATAAATGGTTTGTAATTCGGAATAGGTACCTACTAATCGGATATTTTTTGAATGAATGATATAGTTTAAAGTTTGACCTTAATTAAAAAGAGCAATTAAATTTTATGAATACTCGCGGAATTTCGCTCCAAAGATATTTAGTTTAATAAAAACCAAAACAATTAAATGCCAAACAATAAAATACAAACAGTAACAATAACAGAATGTCAATAAATTAATATACAATAAATTAATAAAATGGCAAATTGTTTGCAAAATGTCCTAACCATGCAACTGAAACCGTTATGGCACGTGCCATGGTAAGAGAGTAGGTACGCTTTGTTCGTGTATGATCATTTTCTTATAACCAGGGGCCTATTTCACCAACTTACAATTTGTATTTACAAGCGAATTTTGACAAAATTTGTTGAAAAATCGATTTATTCTGTTTCACAAAACGTTTGTATTACAAAAGTATATTTGTAATTTACAAAGGGACATTTGTGGGAATATCTTTATTTTCGTTTCACCAAGACTAATATTTGTTTGTAGTTTACAAGTACAAATTTGTGAAAACTGGGGTATTTTTGTAAGTTTCTGTTTCACCAAATAAAGGAATTTCACAAATTATTATTATTTATTGTATTATTCATACTTGAATGTCTGTTTATTAGACTTGACCATTCTTTATTCCGTCAATTTCATTGAATTTCTGAACAACAACAACAACAACAACAACTTAAAGGTGCTACCACCAATGGTATACGAATTAATTTATAATTCGTTTTAATTAATTATTTGGCTGGAGATATAGCTATTTCAAGGGGTGCCAAGCCCTATCATCAGTCTCCTTATTAGTGGTGCTGAGCTTTAATCCAATTTTATTATGAAAAACTTTCGAACTATAAATTAATTCGTATACCATTGGTGGTAGCACCTTTAAGTTGTTGTTGTTGTTCAGAAATTCAATGGAATTTTACAAAATTTGTTGAATTGTAGAAAAAAACTTACCGAAGATAAACGATGTGTAATATCTTCTACAAATTGTGTTTTCTATATTAAAACTGCTTTTTAAACTTAAAACCGTGTAAACTGTGTGAGTAAAATGTGTTTTGTTTATTAATATCAAGAATTTTGAAAAGCAGAATTTGATATATATTGTAAGGTAATAATGCACTATATTGCAAAAAAAAAAACCAATGGGAAAGATCAGAAAAAGTAAGTTCGACCAAAATTTACAAAAATTGTTCAATTCGTTGGTCAATAAACCGAAAAAAAACTAAAACAAAAATGTCTTTAATTCAATTTAAATAAAAAACGAACTTTTTCGAATGCCATGTGTTTGGCATCTACTTAGTAACGAATGTGGACGCTCAGTCCCAAAAGCGCTGAGATTTCTTGCAACATTTTTCTGCACAAGAAATGTATGGAAACAGTCCATATATAATACGTCGATGCCTACACTCGAATACAACCTTGATATATATTGTAAGGTAATAATGCACTATATTGCAAAAAAAAAAACCAATGGGAAAGATCAGAAAAAGTAAGTTCGACCAAAATTTACAAAAATTGTTCAATTCGTTGGTCAATAAACCGAAAAAAAACTAAAACAAAAATGTCTTTAATTCAATTTAAATAAAAAACGAACTTTTTCGAATGCCATGTGTTTGGCATCTACTTAGTAACGAATGTGGACGCTCAGTCCCAAAAGCGCTGAGATTTCTTGCAACATTTTTCTGCACAAGAAATGTATGGAAACAGTCCATATATAATACGTCGATGCCTACACTCGAATACAACCTTGCGGACTCAACGCATTAGCATGTCGACTGAGAGACTAAATAATTTATCTTTTCTGGCATTCGAGAACTAAGTGACTTGATTTGTAAGACCTGGACATGGTTCACCAAAAAAACCGCAGTGCAATTATTAAAAAAAAAAAAAAAAAATAATGTTATTGTTAAAAAAAAACATACAAATTGTGATCGCAATTCACATTATCTTAATTTGTATTGTCTTTTAATTTATGTCCTTTTTTCTAGTATATAGGTTTGATATATAGCGAAAAACTAGTGGGGCAAAATGCAACCGCCCGGGGGGCAATGCAAACGATCTATTTTGTATTTAATTTTATTTTATGAAGGGGGATAACGTGGCGTGGCTGATTATTTTTTATGTTGCATGCTTCCCCAAAAGTTGGAAGGGTAGTGATGACATTTTGTAAAAGTGATGAACTTGTTTACTGTGATTACTTTGATAAGTCCCGATGTCGTTTTTTTTCGACTAAGTCTATATGGACTTGAAAAAAACACACCTTCGTAAACGTTATGTCCGTTATGTTTCTTATTTTCAATTTGTAAACAAAAATAAACATATTGGTAACTCACGTTTTACCATTTTCGGAGAGTTATAGTTTTGTGGCTGATGTTTGCTTATTTTGGTTAAATTTAACTAACCACTTAAGTTTTATTACAAAATCAAATTGAAATGAAAATACATAGTAAATTCCCCAAAACGGTTTTTACCGGGTTTTCCGCTTATCAGTAGTTTTGATCTGATAAAAATCACAATTTGAAAATCCAAAATTTCGCACGACTAAAATCTCGCATTATGAAATTTGATCTGTTTGGTAACGTGAAATTTCTTGAGAATTTGCACAAATTTTCACAATTTGCTACAAAACCCAAAGAAAAAAAATCAGTTTTTGGGAAATCTGTTGAAAAAAAAGTTACCAAACAGGCATATTATAAAATCTCACAGTATCGAAGTTATGAAATACAGTGAAAGCTCTACTTGCAGACAGCTCCAATGAGCGGACAATTCCCTTAAATGGAACGAACTTATTTTTCGAATTTCTCATACAAATTACACTCTCATAAACGGAAGCGGACACCTTTTCTTGTTCATTTAAGATAGAAAACCTCCCATATGCGGACACAATTTTTTATTTAGGGATTATTTTGTATCAACAAATGAAACAGAAAAAACAACAGAAGGTCCGTTCTCAGTATAGTTTCTGTTTTATTTCGAATATGTAAGCAAATTCATAGAAAATCTCCGATAACCGGACGCGAAGCTCTATAACCGGACAGAGCGATGTTATGTTGAAAGCTTATTAGGTAATTTCCCGAGTAACTAAGTTGGTATAATTTTGAGAGTGTATGGTTCCCTTTCATCGCGTTCCGTTATTGCACATGTTTTCTCCTCTCTTTCTGCTATTAATTTTTGCAGTAATTTTATTTCGTGATACCAAGGGAAGTTCGCGCTTCGTCAAAAAGGTTTGTTTTTTTTTCATCCACGACATAAAAGATTTTATTTTATTTTTTATTTTATCTTGTATAGATATGTTTTTTAGATTTTATATTGGCAAAAAACACAACCCAGAGATTTAAAAAAATAAAGAAGATATTGGAAAATGGCAAGGTGGATATAAATCAGAAAAAAACCTTTCTCGGAACTGAGGGTTACAAAATTGCCCACATGAGCATGGAATGGTTGTCAAGAGCCAGAAACCTCTCAAATTGAAATATCTTAAGTGATGTCAATTTTTATTAATAAAAATTTAGTATGAAGTTAGAAAAAGAAAAAGTTAGAAAAAGAGTTTTTCAATATTTTTCCTTTAACCGGACAGTTCTCATAAACGGACAAAAATTGGGGGACCATGAGTGTCCACTTATTAGACCTTTCACTGTATCGCAATTACTAAATATTGCAATTTTGAAAACTCAAGATATTTAAATCCTGCAAATTAAAATCTCAAAATTTATAATTTCGCTTTTAAATAAGTTAGATTTTTGTATAGATATGTTCATCACACCTATAAATTTGATAAGAAGAGAAATGTCTGGATTAATAAAATAAAACATATAAACAAACAATAAAATAAAACAAATAAAAAAATAATAAAACAAAATTTTATAAATTATTCTGTAATCAATATTAAATTGTCATTTTGGTTACATGTCACCATCATCACATTTATTTACAGGAATTAAGCTAAAGTTTCACATATTGTTGTTTTATTATTTTTGTAAGTGAATTCAGTTCCTTTTTCAAAAAAAAAATTTTAAAAACATAATTTACTTCTTTATACTTTTCACGTGAAACCAAAATCTCAAATTAAAATTGTTGTTTCGTTATCCTTTTTGTTATTATAGTTACAATATATTATTTTACTCCCTAAAACTTGAATATCCACATTTTTTAAATAGAATTTCGTGACGCAAACGACATAAATCCGAAGAAAAAGTAAAAATCATTTTAATAAATTTTAAAAGTAGATAAATATTTGTCGAAAGTTCACAATTAAGATATAAAGTTAAAAACATGAAAATTCTTATTTTCTTGATATTAATTTACTTTTTGTACTAAGTCGAAGTACAAATGGTTAAAACTAAAAGACAAATAAATTATGTTTATACGTTGTAAAATAATCTAATATTTAGTTCAATTAAAAAATTATATCTAATCAATAAAAAATTTTTTATAATAATAATTTTAAAAACAATATTTAATATGTTGGAAGTTAACACAGAATTTAAGATTTTTTGTCGATTTTCGATATTAATAAAAAAAAAAATATACAAAATTATAAGTGCAACATTTTCAAAAGCGGACAAATATATCATTAAAAATATCTATAAAATTTATAACAAAAAAATTAAAAATACAAATTCTATATATACTACTGAAATGCATCAGCTAATATGAAGTAACTCATTGTATAATTTGGACTTGTAATTGAATTACTGATTCACACTAGATATATTCGTCACGAAATCTATGTAAGATGAACTGAACTTAACAAAAATTGCGTATTGACAGGGCCCTCACTAGTAAACTGATGAGTCCAAGTGAAATCGCCGGGATGAAACGCCAATTTTTGTAGGACTAAAGGCTGTTAAAAGCTATTTTGAATCAATAGTTCAACAAGTCCAAATATAATAAGTGCTAAGTCTTCTACTTAATCTAAAACCTTAACTAAAACCTTCTTATAAACTGTATAAAAACAAAAACTTCCAATTTAATGATAAGGAATTATAGTCTATAGTTAGATATAGTTCAGACTAAATAAAATTTATTATTCATAAATCTACAACTCAATTATTTTGCTTTATATTTGAAATAATTAATGGAAATAAACAAAATATTTTATATTATCACAGGTATTTTTAAATTTATTTGAATAAAATAATAATTTGCATAAATAAATGGTTTGTAATTCGGAATAGGTACCTACTAATCGGATATTTTTTGAATGAATGATATAGTTTAAAGTTTGACCTTAATTAAAAAGAGCAATTAAATTTTATGAATACTCGCGGAATTTCGCTCCAAAGATATTTAGTTTAATAAAAACCAAAACAATTAAATGCCAAACAATAAAATACAAACAGTAACAATAACAGAATGTCAATAAATTAATATACAATAAATTAATAAAATGGCAAATTGTTTGCAAAATGTCCTAACCATGCAACTGAAACCGTTATGGCACGTGCCATGGTAAGAGAGTAGGTACGCTTTGTTCGTGTATGATCATTTTCTTATAACCAGGGGCCTATTTCACCAACTTACAATTTGTATTTACAAGCGAATTTTGACAAAATTTGTTGAAAAATCGATTTATTCTGTTTCACAAAACGTTTGTATTACAAAAGTATATTTGTAATTTACAAAGGGACATTTGTGGGAATATCTTTATTTTCGTTTCACCAAGACTAATATTTGTTTGTAGTTTACAAGTACAAATTTGTGAAAACTGGGGTATTTTTGTAAGTTTCTGTTTCACCAAATAAAGGAATTTCACAAATTATTATTATTTATTGTATTATTCATACTTGAATGTCTGTTTATTAGACTTGACCATTCTTTATTCCGTCAATTTCATTGAATTTCTGAACAACAACAACAACAACAACAACTTAAAGGTGCTACCACCAATGGTATACGAATTAATTTATAATTCGTTTTAATTAATTATTTGGCTGGAGATATAGCTATTTCAAGGGGTGCCAAGCCCTATCATCAGTCTCCTTATTAGTGGTGCTGAGCTTTAATCCAATTTTATTATGAAAAACTTTCGAACTATAAATTAATTCGTATACCATTGGTGGTAGCACCTTTAAGTTGTTGTTGTTGTTCAGAAATTCAATGGAATTTTACAAAATTTGTTGAATTGTAGAAAAAAACTTACCGAAGATAAACGATGTGTAATATCTTCTACAAATTGTGTTTTCTATATTAAAACTGCTTTTTAAACTTAAAACCGTGTAAACTGTGTGAGTAAAATGTGTTTTGTTTATTAATATCAAGAATTTTGAAAAGCAGAATTTAATATATAAAAAGTAGACATATTTTTGAAAATTAATACCAATATGTATGTGAAAAGGAAAAAATATTTATGAACCTTTTTTTGAAGTTTCTAACAACTTTACACTTTGTTTTGCATATTTAAATGTATTGTCTTTTGGCCTTAGTATGAATTTTCAATTTTCAACCATTTCTGTGTTATCAGCAGGAATGTAGGGAACCTACAATTTTCTACCGAATCCGATTGAGAAGGACCTATATTTACAACAAGGGATATTCTTGCACGATGCATGTGTCAATTCCTCGCAAGTAGCAGTACCCGTGAAAAAAAAATCTGTTTTTAAGTGGCAGAAGCTGAGAATCGCTCTTCAGGCTTTTGGAGTTACAGCTCTATATTATATGCACCAACCATTACGCCACAGGCTTCTATACTGAAAGATTATCTGTTTTTAAATATTCCTAATATATAAAAAAAGAAGTTTTTCACATAAACTATTATTCTTGAAAAAATGTAGATATGTCTTGCACACTTTTTCACTGAAATCAATATCTAATAACTCACCTGGGATTTCGTGAATTTAGGGGAAAAATGTGTGTTGATGATACCAACTACATATACGAGTATACCTATACAGTTAAAACTTCAATGAACTCTGATTTATAGCAAACTTAAAAACCATACAATGAATTTTAAAATTATTTAAAAAAAAGCGAATGATAAAAATGCCGAATGTTTAATTCAGAATTATTGAAAAACATAAGAAGAAAAAACTTACCATAAATAGCCAATTAAGAATTGTGAAACAAACAGTTCATAACTTTGACAAAGATATGTTTTATCCACTTTTTCACCTGAAAATCGAAAATCCGATTTTAGATAAGGTTTGTATTCTTATCAGTATAATAAAAAATATACCAAACCTAATTAAAAATATTGCAAATTAACTAGAATATAAATAAATATAAATATTAAATTACAACCAATTTAAACACGTATAAATTTCGGAAATTAAAAGACCCATCCCATATAGTAATATCATATATGAATATGATGAATATGTTACGCGACTCTATCGAGTAGAATAAGATTAAAAGAAATTTTGATAAGCAAAATACTGAGGGGTGACTCTGAATTTTATAAATAATAAAATATACAGATTTTTTGTTTGAATACATAGTCATAATGATTGTACCAATGGCTGTGTTTTCTTTTTAAACTAAGCAATTATGTATTTTTTTTTTTATTAAATTTCATGCATTGGAATAGATTTAATTGGTTTATATTATCAAATATCGAACAAATTAGTCTTGATTTCAGTATTGAAGTTTTATAAATGAAAATATGGTAAGTATAATCAAGGAATTTCTTTTTTCCAACTATTGATTGCAAACTCGTTTTAATAAAATAAGTAGAACTTTTTCAGTATAGGTAAGAAGGAAAAAGAAACAATTTAGTTTCAAATCGAAAAATTGTAAAGAATATGAAAAAAAAGTGTTGAATTACATTAAAAAATTTAGGTAAATTATAAAATAATAAAAAAAAGTAATTATGTTTCAGCCAAGTTCTGGCACTACACCCTATTTACAGGAATAAATTCAGGCGATTTTCGACCCCCCTCTGACTTCAGTACAGATAAAGTCAGAAATTTCAAATTCGGAATATTTGCTAATCTGACCAAGCACAGCCACCTCATTTGAACTCCTTCACATAAGTAGTTCCTGAGATATAGGACATCAAAAATCACGAAAACCGTAACTGCCTCCTTGACTGACAGATCATCAATATTATGGAGCATTAAATAATAAATGTCTCTCATAATTTAAAGTTGTTTCAATATTGCTATACTTTAAATATTTGATATCAAAGCTTCATAAAGTTAGAACTTTGCAAACTGTATGTGAAAGGATCTAGATAGGTAGGTACGGGCTTGTAAGGTTTCGACAGGCTATGCACTCAAAAAATGTATTAGTAAAATCGCTACGAATGATATTCGTGGCAAAAATATTCGTGCATTGAACGAATATTCGTATAATATACGAAGTATTCATAACGTGATATCTATACGATTTTATTCGTGAAGTGTTACTAATACCTGTTTTATTCGTTTTACTAACGAATGATTTCGTACTATTTACGAAGTAAAATTAGTATTAGTAGACAAAATTCATTCTTAGGTTGACCTTACGCATTATTCGTACAGTGTACGAAGCATTAGTAGGCGAAATTCATTCGGGGGTTAACCTTACGCATTATTCGTAGAATGTACGAAGTATTAGTTGTATTTAAAAGATTTACAACTGTAATTCCGTTATTTTCTTGGTTAAACCTTCCATATACCAGAAAGTTCAATGCTATAATTTTACTGTGAGGTTTATGTGAATAAGATGTCTGATTTAAATTGATTTATAAGTGACTTATTATTTAAAAAACTCAAATAATAAACTAATAATAGTAAAGAATATAATATAGTGAATTGAAATAAAAATAAAGTAAAATTTGTGCAGAGAGGAATATCAAACAAAATAAATTGCAAGAAAGATTGTGAGTAATTTTTATTTTGATTATGTATCTACCGATGACAATTAGTTTAAATAAAACAAATTAGTATTATCTCACTTAACTCTTAAATATTCTTTCAGCATTGGCCTAAATTTTTGCAAAGCAATATTATATATACATAATGCAAATTTTTCTGTTTTTTATATAATCTATGTATTTTAATAATTAGTGAAATTTTGTTTATATTTTTATTAAATTGGCGTGTTCTTATATATGTACATTTAAAGTATGGATTGCTTTCTTTGTAGCACATATTTAGACTCGGTACGTTTTATGACGCATCATTTCCGACTGTTTCATGATTTAACCAAAAAATATACGTATAACTGTACTTTTGGAGGTAATTGTAATCAATGTTTCACCCTTTTGAGCTCTTTGAGGCGCCATGTCAAACGGCAATAATAAACAATAATATTCATACAATATACAATAGCATTAGTAAATGGTACAATAGTATTCGTACAATATACGAATTGCACTGTAAAATATACGAATACAAAACAGGAGCATTAGTAAATAGAACAATAATATTCGTACAATATACGAATTCTACTGTATAATATATATATGAATGAAAGGCAAGAGCATTAGTAAATAATACAATAGTATTTGTACGATACACGTTTGCTATTGTAGAAATTCGAATTTAATATTAGTAATATATACGAAGCTGCGTACATTCTACGAATACTATTCGTGGCTGAAAACCACGAATAAAATTCGTAGAATGTTCGCAGTCTTTTGTAATATTTACACACGAAAGTTTTTGAGTTCCGGGCTTTAAAGCAATGTATTGCTTAATTAAATAAAGAGATAGAAAATTTGTTCCAATGGTGGAATATGTGACAGATTAGATATTCTTTTCAAATGAGACATCAAAACCGGAAATCGTTTTTGTTGTTGGTAGGAAACCGGAAGTTAGCATTTCAAATCTAATTTTAGATAACTTGGACCCGGTGCCAAACCTGGGACTTTTGCCGCCCCAGGCAAATTCAATTTTGGCGCCCCAAACTTTAAAAAAAACGAAAATCGTACAAATTAATATTTAAAAGTTTTATTTAATACATTTTAAGCATTTTCGATAAAATAATTTTACAAAATATTGACATTAAAATGCTGCTCTTCGCGATTTCATTTTTGCAAATCTTGTAGCGATTTCTTCTTCTTCAATAAGATTCAGCACGTCTTTTTCAATGGAAATTGTTGCCAAGGCTGTTAATCGCTCTTCAGTCATAGTTGAGAGTAAATATGATTTTATTATTTTAAGTTTTGAAAAACTAGTTTCCCCTGTAGCAACACTTACAGGAAACGTTAAGAGAATTTTTAACGCAGTTGTTAAATTTGGATACAATTCAAGCAATTGGTTTGAAGCTAAATAATTTAAAATTGATAGCGGTTTGAGATCAGTAAGATTTGACGTTTGATTGAATATATTAATTTCACTCAAGAGATCCCTAAAGCTATTTCATCCTTTTGGACTTAAAGTCCTTAAAGTCCACATTCTTTGAAATATCGCAAAGGAAACCGAAGTTTTCGTTCAGATATTGATGCTGTCCAAAACGCTCGTCGAGAGAATATAACGTCACATCGATTAAGTGGTAGAAGAAATCAACTTTAATTTTAAATTTTGGATTGTTCAAACTGATAACGGCGCTACGTAAGCTCATCGAATCGGACACAATGAAATCTACATGCATATTCATCTTTGTAGCAATATCTATAGCAATATCTATAGGTTTGCCTGAAAGTACTGCCGCAGTTTATCTAAATGTTCTAAGTATGTTAAAAAGTCCATGGATTTAGACTGAAGCATTTTTGAAAGGACGTTTATTTTTCCTAAAAACTCATTCCAAATAATCGTTGACAAGACAAATTTAAATTTGTATATGCGTTTACCTAGTTCAGTTGCTTTAAAACTTGAATTTTCATCAAATTCTGCACTTTCTGCCTACATGGCCAACTTCAATGATTATATTTTGATGCTATACAAACGCTGCACAGTTTGTGCAAGCAACGGTGAACGGCAACAAGCTTCCCAAATGTTAAATACTTTTACAGAGAGGTATAAGAAATAAATGTGTGTGTAAGCCCTCGTATACCTGGAATGAACAACAAAGAAGAATGAACAAAATACAGTGCAGTAGTTGCTGATATTGTTTTAGATTCAAGGAGACGCATTTGTGTTACCCTTTTTTCAGTTTTAAATTTGTTCCACCAATTTTGCCACCTTAGCTGAGTGGCGCCCCAGGCAACTGCCTGTTTTGCCGGTTCGGCACCGCTTGGACCCTTTTGATATTTCTTTTTGGATTTCAAAATGTTGCTTATATAGTCTTAATACTACATGCCAAGTTTTAGTGTAGGATCTCTTTTCGTTTATAGAAGGTATACATAATTTAATTAAGCAGCCGCCATGTGGAAAAAAGATTTTTGTATGAAAAATCCATTTCATCTAAAATCCCTAATGAATAGCGTTGCCCCCCCAAATAAAATTTTGCGTTTTTGCTACATTTTTCTTCCAAAAAAAGTCACTACGTACAATCGCAAAATATTCGTAAAACGCTATACAATTTCAAAAATTTCAGAAATTAAAAATCTTAAAAATTATATCGCAGTGTGTTTGGCCACTAAATTCGCCAGTACCACTTTTTGTGTAAACGTTCTTAAATCAAAAAGCAAAAGATCTTGAAAAACTTGAACATTTTTAATTGGCTCGGAAAACTTTTAGTAATTTTTTTTTTGATGGGTTTTCGGTTTTGGTTTTTTTTTGTTTAGATTAAAATTTTGTTAGATTTTGTTTGATGTATGAATGGTTTTCTTACCAAAATGCAACACACTATAGAAATACAAATATGTACAAAATATAAAAAGCTATATACAAATTGGCAATAATTATTAAGGTATTTTACTTTTAGGATATATATATAAGTATTATTATTTTATTAAACTATTAATTTTCGAAAAAACTTTTTACTGAAGTTTATGTAATCTTTTAATAACTGTCTTATGATATCTTTATTATTATTATTTTTAAATTATTTTTTTTGTTGAAACTCAGGAATTAAAAAAATAAATTATCTTTACCAATGTTTATGGTTTTTTTTTTATTTGAACAAATTACGAGTAATTTTCAAAAACTCATTGTACTACATTTTAAATCTGAACTATATTTTGAACCAGTTGGAGAGTTGGGGGGGGGGGGCAACACTTGTAATGAATCACACTCCTGCGGGCGTATATTTTCTTAAATTTCAGCTTTGTATTTCCCCATTCAATAAATGATTCATGCTCACTTTTGATGGCATTTCGAGATATTATAGTAGGCATTAGGTTCTCTGTTTAATACATTAATGTATAAATGTATAATTAACATCGGTAATTGATACACTGAATTAGCAATAAAAAATACTCTTGTAGAATTTTTCAGTTCTTACCGTGAAAAAAAACATTTCTATTAATAGAAGGGTGAGGCCGTGAGGGTGATATTAGATTCTCTGACTTATGGCCTTTGTTCCGCAAAAAATGGCATTTTATCTGGCGATCCTGCACTATCAGTTAAGGACCTTGGTAATTTTTTGTTAATTTCATATTCATATTACTTCGGTCTTTTGGCGAAAATCAAATGTGAAATACATAACAATATTTAATTTTAAATATATAACAGGCCTGCAAATTTATGGTCTTTTAAATGCAACGCCACTAGTTGAGAGGAACATAGGAATAGGAAGAATACATTTTGTTTAATACTTACCTATATAAGACGGTGAAGTAAAATAAGGCCCAACTATATAAGAACAAATCTCAAATTTGGTTTTAATATTTTTCGGATGAGTATAGAGATTTATCGACGCACAGTGGAAAATGGTAGAACAATAGCATATCATAAATGGTTTTTACAAAAGTCGCTACTGACATTACATTTCAATTTTATTTTAAAGCTAAATTGTAAATCTTTACGATAATACAAGAATTTTACATAATATGTGGAAGAACAATTTTTTGTAAGCATTATAATTTATTATTTTTTTGGATTTTCAATTCAAGTCCGTTTGGTTCATCACTTTGAAAGTTAGTTTTCTATAAGACTTTATAGGAATAGTAAAGTATAATACATTTCTGAAAAGCTTATTTTGTGGAGATCTTAGAACATTTTTAAGTTTTTAATTGTATTATTAAGTTCACAAGTAATTAATTAAAATGTAAAATAGAATTTAAAAAAAATATTTTTTAAGTTCACCGAAACTTTTAGTAGTTACCCACGCCTTACCACGCTTTACAATTAGTTTTGATTAAAAGCTTAAGTTCTTATAAAAAAACATTTATAAGAATCAGTGCGGTTTCGGAAGTTATAAGCAAAACAGTGATAAAAGCGATACAATTAAAAATCTCTATTTCAGCTATTGTAAAAAATATTAAAAAACAATGGCAAGACTCACAATGTCATCTTATATCTTTTTTTAGAGCTAAAAATTCATTCTTTAATGTGATTTTTAAATCAAGTTCTTTGAGTAAATAGTTTTTAAAAAGTTAATCTTCTAACTAAAAATAAAAAAAAAATATTTTTTTTTTGTTCAAACTGAAATTTTTAAAAAATTTACGATTTTAGGTACTGTTTTGAATTTTAATATTCAATGCTCTTTTCAATTTGAAGTTAAACACTGAAAACCGGAAGGTTCTAGGACTTATACTTTAAAAGATATAAGCAAATATCTAAAACAACATCGTTACAAAAAGAAGAAAAATTCAATTCATATGATCATTTAGCTACCCTACGGTATGAATGAGGTCAGTTCAGTTTTTTCTTCCTTTATATCTTTAAAAGTATAAGTACTAGAACCTTCTAGTTTTCAGTGTTTGACTTAAAATTTATAAGAAAATTAAGTATTAAGTATTAAGCTCAAGCAACTTGAATTAAAAAGCAAATTAAGGAATGGTTTTCTGGCTTTCAAAAAAATTGTTGCACGATATATTAAGTGTTGCCATTGTTTTTTAATAATTGTGTGTCTGTTTGAAGTAATTTTTTTATAAAATTGCCCCTCCCACCTAAACGGGGGGAAATAGACCCCCCTTCCATGCGATTATTTTCTTACTTCGATCCAACCTACACGTTTTAGTCTTTTGTTAAACCTTATGCAAATCACCCTGTATATTATTCCATGGAGTTTTTTAATTTTTTTACTTTTGTTTTAATATTTATTACTGTTTTTATTATTCTTATTAACAGCTTTCCACTGGAAACGTTATACATTCCTTTTTATTTATGCAAAATTTCAACGCTCTATCTTTAAAAACAAAAAAGTTCTGGATTTTTGATCCGAAACACACAATTATTTTCCACTGTGCGACGGTTAAAGTGCAGAACCTCGTAAGTCGCTTTTGCATATTTTCAGAAATAAAAAAATCTATAAGGGGTTTTTGTGTGATTAAATTTTAACAATATCAAAATATATCTTGAATTAAATAATCATAAATTAATGTTGTCCGTGCATTACATTTTAATTTTGAATTCAATAGATTTCCCGCGTAACCGACCTCTCTTTTCTATAGTTTCATATTTTATGAACCTACCTATGTGTGGTGGTGGCGTTTGAAAGAGACACTATTTATTTATTGTTAACAATTTTCAATTTATTTAATGAACGTAAGAGTGCAGCGAAGTATTTTTATTCGAAAAAAGTATGTCATAAAATTAATTGTCAGTACCATACGATGGAATACCATGTCATCCAAGTGTTTTTTGATATATTTTTAATTGAATATTATAATTTATTATTCCTTTTAACTGCATCATTACATATATTATTATTTTGATCTACATAAAACGATGCGAGATAAGTCTATATTTGATTCTTAATGTCAGTATAGCATGGTAGGTATATAGAATAATGACTTTTCTTTAAAATTTATCAAATTACTATGTAGTGTATTATTCTTTTAGCAAAACTTCCGACGAAACAGAATAAAACAACAGTGTACCTATTAAGGCAAATAAATTTAAAAAAAATGAAAAGTTGATAAAAAAGAGACGCTGAAAGGCTAAGACGGAAGAAAATATAAGAACAGATCCAGAAGCATACAATACAAACTGCAAAAAAGAGAGTTATCGAAACGCAGTTTTGATCATTAGGTGTTTCAAAACTTTTCAAGTAAACTTGGCCGTTTTAGATGATCTTAAACAAAAATTTGAACTTCGGACGATTTGACGAAACCCACAAAAATAAAAATGAAAACAAAATTAAACAAGTCCAATTAAACACTGTTAAGTCTTTTTACTTGGCTGATATTCGCCAAGAAAAATTTGTGTAAGATGAACTGAACTTAACAAAAATTGCGTATTGACCTTCACTAGTCAACTGATGAGACCAAGTGAGGTCGCCGAAACTAACCGCAAATTTGTTGGTGGACTAAAGGCCTTTAAAAGGTGTTTTGAAGAATAAAAGTCCCAACGATTTAAATAAACAGTGAAGTATGTTTGGGGGGGCATGCTGCCCAAAATAATGGAAATGAGTTCATAATGAATTAGTGGGAGTTATTGTATTGGGAGTTAGTTACAAGGCAAATTTTTTCAATTAGTAAATATATGTATATAATTTTGATTTTGTGAGAAAAATCTAATGTGTACAGTAAAAATCAAATACACCCCCACATATTTTCTTTTATTCGAGTAATTTTTATTTTTTGAAATTTACAAACACGTTATAATTTTTCGTTTAATACCCAAATGAATTGCGAAAAACGGGATTGGCGGTATTTGGCGGGATTTTAATACATTGGGATTATGAATAAGAGGGATTTTAGAAGGCGGGACTTTAAAAAAACGGTATTTTAGTAGACGGGATTTTAAAACTTTTTTTCTGAAAATCGAGATTTTCGAAAAACGGGATTTTAAAAAGCGGGATTCCGATACGCTCCCCCCATTTTACTATCAACTATGGAACCTTGGCAAAAAGTGTACTCGAACGAATTTGTTATCAAATGTGACGTAACGTTGAGCCTGTTACATGGATGAAATATTTTTAAAATCGTTCATGGGAAAGTCGAAATATTTGAGCTTGAAGTTGCCGATTGCGATTGCCAGCCTTTAGACCAAAAGTTTAATTTAGAGAAGTTAAATTTTAGAAGACAAAATTATTGATTTATAAATGCCTCAGTAAAGTTCAACTTCATATGTAAGATCACTAAGAGTTTAGAGCACTAATTTTAATTTTCTAAAAAAATTTGGGCGATTTGTAATATAGACATAGAAATTCTTGGGTTCTGATTGTGGTAAAAGTCGATTTTCAGATTGGGTTCTTTGACATCTTTTAATTTTGGGCAATCTGGATATATCATATTGCTCAATTTTGACATTTTGACTTAAACAATAAAGCGTATTTAGACTCTTTAGCCAACTTTAACTTTGCGACCGATATCCATTTTATACTATTAATTGTAAATGTAGTCTTCTGGTATTATGATGTTTCTTGTTCGTTGGATGAATTCATATATGAATTTTAAAAGTATAATCTCACTGATGGTTGTTTAAATGTAGAAAATTCTTTTGATATACATTTTGCTGTGTCATGGACTGGTGACCCGATTCCATTGCAAATTGGTCTTAGTTTTATTTCACCTGCTTTATGGCTTTTCGGTAGAGCGTAAAGTTTTGGTATGTTTTATATGTAATTTAATGGGATTACGTATACTCTACTTTCTCAAAATTTCAGTTGTTATATTATTACATTTCTTGAGAGTTAATTTGTTCATTACTCTTGTCAACAGTTATAAACTTGTTTGTAATGGTTTGTTAATAAAGTATATACATGCAAGTCAAAGAAGCTCAAAAACCTATTGAAATTTGGCTAAAGAATCTAAAGACATTTTATTAGAGACCAAATTCTATAAATGTATATTTATTAACTTTAGCTTATTGCTCTTCCCCTATAACTTTTAATTTAAACAAAAAAAAATTAAGGTAGATATGTACATATCGATATCGACGATTAAAGTACAGAACCACGTAAGTAATTTTTGCATATTTTTCATAAATCCAACAAAAGAAACTGCTAAATTTTGTATGGCGTTATGTGGTAAGAGGTTTTAAATTCTGTATTTTTCTGTAAAATGTTTAGAACAACATTGATACGCTGAAATCGCATAACTGCCAATGACAAAATTTTTAACGATATGGAAATCTTATTTCTGTACGATCTATTGATGAATTTACAATCAAATGGTTCTAAACTTTAAAATTAAAGATTCATACAGCTATCAGCTGATTTGAAGAAAATAGATAGAAAAATTGCTTCTGAAATTATTTTGATGCCAACTAAATGTCCATCTATCTGATTCCTTTCATAAATATAATTTTATGAGAAAAAAATATTAAAAATTCGGGAAGCGGTTTAAAAAAAAATATTTTTTTTGAAAATTTTCTAAACATTTATAACAAACGAAATTGGTTTTTTTTTAGTATAAATTTATTAAAAAATTGTTTTTTTTTTTTAATGTTGATACCTATCTTCTACTATTCCTATCTTCCACTATCTTCCTATTGTCCACTTTTGGTAAAAATTGCCTTAATCACTTTTGTCCAATGTATCGTATAGTTGTTACAGTATCCTTAAGAGAAAATCAGCATGAACATACTGTGAATTTTATATTTCTAAGGGAATTTGATTAAATTCAGACACTTAGAAAATTATTAGCCCGATGGTACGACAGCATCTAACTGATGATCCCAACTGTCGTACCTGGCGAAACGCAATTTTGGAGTTGAGGTCACTTGAGGTTATTGTTTAAACTTATAAGAAGAACTTTTATAAAACAAATAAAATAAAATCGGTTAAAGATAAAATGCACGACTGGGTGGCGTGAACTTGCTCTTATGTGACAACAATGTGGTTTTAAAGTTTGAATAATTAAGATCTATTAGAAATAAATTAGTTATGGGAGCCTATAATTTTATGCCACCTGCTAAAAACGTAGGTATTCGAGTATAAGGTAATATTATGTGAGAATGCAAAAATTAACAATATAGCACCGCGCTGAACACTGCATATATGCATGCATGAAACTTTAGTTTAAACTGAAAAATTGGTAAAAAATTAATAT